>CM075656.1:70345000-80345000 GCA_037953625.1 Crotalaria pallida
CCAAGAAAAACCATATTGGTTTTAGGATTATTTGTGCAGTAATCTTCTTAGTTTCTTCCCTTTTATTACTTGTGTTATGGCATAGGAGTTCACTAGATTAATGTGTCATGAGAATCATGAAATGTGTTAAAAGAGAATCATGAGAATCGTGAATGTAACGTGTTAATTAGTGATGAAGATGTCGCTATGGAGATTGAGTACAAGTAAAATGCTTTTTTGTGTTTTGCGTCACATGGTATTTTTAGAATCACCTGTTTTCCTTGCCGTTCTTTGTAATTGGAATGCAACATTTTATGAGAAATTTTGTTAATAGTTGCACTTTGTAATTTGTTAGCTAAAAACACATACCGATTTGGTTTCTTTGCAAATTTGTTGTTGAATGTGATGTCAAATTGAGGTTTATTTAATTTTGATTTAAATTTTTTATAATATGATTCATGAAACTTATAACCTACTGTATAAGTGAAGCATTCCTATGAATTATAGATGCATTCCTCTTTGCTTCTTTTGGCAATCTTGATCTTAGAGCTGCTTTTCCTTGCAAAGTAGATTTTGCAGGGCAAACCAAAAAAAAATGTAGACATAAGTGATCAATGGCATATTTTGAAGAAAAACCTTATGAAGTTATTGATAGCTGGATAAAATAAGACAAAAAATGTACAATTTACTGATTTGAATGTGGCATCAAGAGTTTATGACGACAAAAGAGTAATACAAACATTAGGTAGTAGATATTTTTTTTGGACAACTCTTAACAACTAATGAAGGATTGATATTTGGTAGATTCAGGAATGTTTGGCTAGAAGCCAGTTTTTGATGCCTTTTTTCACACAGCAGAATGTGCATAGAGCATGTTAACCAAAAAAAAAAAAAGAATGTGCATAGAGCATTTTCTAGGCGTGTCTAGTCTTTCTTCTTTACTGTGATGTTTGTGTTTCCATGCTGCTTCTGATCGATGAAACCATTTTCCAATTGTGCTCTTCCTTCGTCAATTCGCTGAAGTAGTAGTTATGATTTATGATGATCTTGCTTGTCTGCAAAAGAATATAATACCAGAACTTATTAGGGGTGTTTTTTTCCGGGTTAAGAATTATGGCTCAAGTGGTGCAATCATCTTATAGTAGACTTGCACGATGGGTGACTTTTCGGTGACCCTTACCTTTAGCTTTGACTAAACTATCACTTTAATCCCTCATTTTGTAAGGAGCTTTCATTTTAGTCCCTGATTTTTCAATAATTCCTTTTTAGTCCCTCACTTTGAAAAAAGTTACTCACGTTAGTCCCTGACAACGTTTTCCGTTTACCGACGTTAACATCGCCGTTAATTTATAATATCGTATTTCATTTTAGTCCCTAACTTAAAAATTTTAATTCACTTTAGTCCCTCATTATATCGTGTTTCATTTTAGTCCCTAACTTAAAAATTTTAATTCACTTTAGTCCATCACTATAATAACAAATGATGTTTCTTTCTTTTTTCTCTTGTAATGTGACTACCTTAAAAATATTGACGGTATGTTCTTTTTGCTATTCTGTAAACTAACTTTATAATAAGCATTGACTCCAAGCTTTGCATCTGAAGGTATCAATAGTTTTGATTGAAAAATATTTTATTGAGTTCTGTGTTTAAGAGTCCTTACCAAAATGTTGTAAACTCCCCCAATTTGTTTAGCTTGATATTCAAATGTCATACCATATCCTTGTGATAATGTAGATCCACTAGTTATCCTCAGAAATTCCTCCACATGCCTAGGCAAAGGAGCAGCTCTTGATAGCAAGATACGAACTCGTTCACCTAGTGCTTGTTTTGTCTATAAATACAAACAATGTTTTAGTTTTTTTTTTTTGTTACAACAATGTTTTAGTTTTGAAATCAAACTATGTGCAAATTTCATAAGTGTAAAGTGGATATGGAATACATTGTTAAACACAAGCCTATCGAAGAGAGGCGATGCTTTGTATTATGGAAGACCCTTCATATATTTTAACTTGTTGCCCGTAGGATTCTGGTTAGTTCACACATGGATAGATAACTAAAACACTAAAGAGCTTATAAAAAAAAACTAAAACATTAAAGAGTTTAGAGGAAAAACATACTAGTTATATGGATAATGAAATAATGTATTCTGAAGTGCTCATCTGAAAGAAATTTTCCTATTGATGGCTACAGGTGCAAAGCTTGGAGTCAGTGCTTATATAAACTATAAAGTTAGTTTACAGAATAGTAAGAGGAACAGTCAATATTTTTAAGGTAATCACACTACAAGAGAAAAGAGAAAGAAACATCATTGTTATTAGAGTGAGGGACTAAAGTGAATTAAAATTTTTAAGTTAGGGACTAAAATGAAACACGATACAGTGAGGGACTAAAGTGAATTAAAAATTTTAAGTTAGGGACTAAAATGAAATACGATATTATAAATTAACGGCGACGTTAACGTCGGTAAACGGAAAACGTTGTCAGGGACTAACGCGAGTAACTTTTTTCAAAGTGAGGGACTAAAAAGGAATTATTGAAAAGTCGGGGATTAAAATGAAAGCTCTTTACAAAGTGAGGGACTAAAGTGACAGTTTAGTCCTTTAGCTTTGCTTTTTAGGCTTCTTTACCCTTCCGGACAAGGGAGCATTAACCTGGTTATTGGGCCAGTTTTGGGTGCAGGTCGTCAGGTCCGATTTGACAGTTGAGTCATAATTTCTTCCTAGTTTTGATCACTAGGAAGAAATTATGAAAAGGTAGTTTTCCTGCGTATATCTTGCGGATAAAAATTTATACTTTATCTTATTTCAACCAACGTATCGAGAGTGCCTGTCGTCCCGCATTCTCAATGTTGTGTTTTTGTTGTAAAGAGTTGTTTATAGTAAACTGATATATTGAAACATCGATCTTTATAAATGTTATTTATACGTTAAAGATGTTCATTTTCGTGTAAATTGTTATTATTAACTTAATGCATTCTTAGTTGTCATATTCCAGATCCATAAATTTCAACGAAATTATACATGTATTGTTATTTTTTTATTCTCTGATTTAATTTCCCTTAAATTTAATGTGTTTGTCTAGATGCATGACGTAGTAGAGTTTTCATAACTTGTTATTATCATATTTTGAGTTTATTTGTAATATTAGTGTATATAAAGTATCGTGTTGTTAGAGTTTTTGGATTAAAAAAAAAGGTTAACTTAATCGCCCTTAGGACTGAGGATAAGAAGCTAAAAAATGGTAAAGTGACATTGGGAAATGAAATCCACCATCACCGAAGTATTGAATCTTTAATTTTTAATGTAAAAAAAAGCTATTTTAAGCCTCTTATCCTCTATCCTAAGGACTGATGTTAAAAAAATCCTAAAAAAATCAAGTAAGAACTTTGAGTTTCCAAATAATACAACTTCAGCATTGAATAACAAATTTATTTAGCATGAGGCATACTAAAAGCTAAAGTAGGTCATAAATTAAAATAGTTTAAAAACATAAGGAAATAAATGTTCATTGCAATGTAGGTGCAATGAAGTCAGAATTACAAAAAAAATATCAAAAGAGTTGTATATGCATTTTATTTATCCATTCGTCTTCATCACTAAAAATAGAAGAATATCTATTAATAATATTAATAGATAAAGATAGAAAATAATAGATAAAGATAGAAAAAAAATTTGGTTTACGAAGGAAATCCTATCGTCATTGTCGCACATTGACGACTTTGATGGGCAACCCCGCCTCCAGGTCATAGCCTGCAAACTGCCCTGAGGAGGAGAGCAACCACTCCCGAATGAGCGACAGGCTCATACCGCCGAGGTGGAATTCGAACTCGTGTCATTGCGGACCGAGGACAAACTCCCGAACTAAGTGTGCCACACCTCGTTGATAAGATAGAAAATTTAAATGAACTAAGTTGTAAATATATTTCACCAATGATGTGATAAATTGAAAAAAAGAGTAAAACCTTCATAATTGCTGAATGCGAAATAGCATAACATCTCTAAAAACAATATTCTTTGTGTAAACTCCTTCTTCCCATCAATTATTCATTCTTTTATTAGAATCTTTGTGATTACCTGAAAAACATCTTTGAAAAAGCAACATACAACTGACCATGGCTAAATACATATTGCGATAAATATATTCCTATATTTGAGATGGTCTGAACAGTGTTACTACCTCTAAATGGTAAAATGACTTCACTGAACTCCTTTCATTCAAGAGAATTTCTTTAGCGCTGTGTACATTTTTCTATAAATATTTTCCCCTCTTTCTCTAAATTGTAATGCTAAATATATCTTAATTATTAGTTGAAGTATTAGACTACTAAGACTACTACTAAATATAACACTATCCAAAATTCCAAATCACTACACCCACTCAGGTCTGTAAGAGTACCTCATATTGCGAACTATGCAATCCCAAACAGAAACAACGGGAGACAAAAGCAGCGAAAATTCATAATTAAGCACTCATAGTCATGGAACAGTCAATTGGTGTCATTCATCCTGACTTCCCACAACCCTTGCACTTGACTATCCATAAAAAGCCAATGCGCCTACAAAACTATTAAAAATTCTGCGCGGTGTAATTACACTCTTGTTCAGGTACACCCTTCCCAACTGCAGAATAAGCAAAAGCACATACGATGCAAATCATCAAAATCTGAAAGTTCTCACAAAAATTAAAAAAAAAAGGGGGGGCAAAAGGTTTGAGTGAATTAAGAAGAAGATTTATGCATCCGCATCTTCAATTTCTTTTTCTTTTTCTTTTTCCATTCATGTCCATCATGCTTTGGTTTCATTCCAATGCCTTTTTTATTTAACTTATCCTTGAATATGACATGTTACAAATGTACTTCTTGCACACAAAAAAACCGTGTTACATTTTAAAAATGAATAAAAATAAAACACATTATTTGAAGGTTCAAAATTGTTAAAGTAATGTATCATCCTAACAAGAAATAAGTAATTCATCAAAAATTGTTCAAAACACACAATAATAAAAAAAAAGAAAAAAAAAGGGCAAAAGGTTGTAGTGAATTAAGAAAAAGATTTCTGTATCTTATCTCCATCATGTTTTGGTTTGATTACAATGTTTTTTCGGTTTCTCTTATCCTTGAAGATGACATGTTACAAATGTACTCCCTGCACACAAAAAACAATGTTACATTTTAAAAATGAAAAAAAATAAAACACATTATTTGAAGGCACACCTCTTTATATACTTTATATATACGTACTTATCCAACCCAGGTCAAGTTCTATTTGAAATGGTTTAGGAATATCATATGGTCATAGTATTATTATGCTTTTGCGTGCTTTATGTTAATGTTAGTCCATTGCATTTTTGATGTAGAACTTATCAGGGTCCTAAGAGGATTATTAAAGTTGGCATAGAATGGGCGAAAACAATAAGATCAAGTCATCCATGAGACAATAACATCTCTCCATAGGAGACTCTAATTGTGGAGATTTTGAACGATAAAACATATATGTATCTTAAAAACAAGACGCTGATTCCGTTGGGAGAGACATAGGAATACAACATCGTGCAGGATTAGTCTCAAGGCATGCACTACACCAAAATCACATATCAACAACGCCCAATCAACAGCACTCTTGTAAAAAGAGTTGTGAAAAATTCACAAGGAATTATTTACAACGCCTCGTTTATTTAGTGTTGTCGTTAATGTACAATGACAACCCTAGGGTTCCTTGGTATTAAAGGTGATCTTGGGGACACCTGTGGTACTGGCAAGAGAGTACAGACAAAAAAATCATATCCTCATTAATACTATTGTCAAGATTTAATATTATTGATGATAACGTAGGAAAACATGTTTGATTACAATTTATAATATTCTTGAGAATATACAACATAATTGTCAAAATGTCCATGCTTGGTAAATTTTTATTTAAATACTAAACTTTTTTTTATCATCAATATTAAACTTTTTAAAGCCTATATAAAAATTATTTTTTATAATTTTTATTTCAATTAATATAGTTGCAATCTACTATTTACTTTTTTTTTTTTATAATAATCTACTATTTACTTTATCTACACTACAATGTTTTTATTTTATGTTTTCCTAAAGAAAAAAATTGAACTATTACTGTAGCAATTAAAAGCCTCGTGCATATTGACAAAATAAAATAATAATTAAAATGACATTACGGTAACAACTAACATTTAAGAATTTTATCTTTTTGTTTTAAAATGATGATAAAAAGTGTTTGGTTACGTGGTGAAAAATGAAATGGCAATTATTCAATATGTTAAATGGGTATTTTTGTAATTTTACAATAAAATGACATGGGAATAACATTTTTCTAATTTTGAAAATAGGTATAAAAAGTGGTTAAAACACATAGAAATTACTTTTCTTGGAATATATTTTTCTTGAGAATATTTTTATTAGAGAAAATGGTCTATTTGGTCCCACAAAGATACACCTGGCATCCATTTAGTCCCCGAAAGATTTTGGGAATCAATTTAGTCCCCCAAAAATCAGAATGACATCTCGTTAGTCCCTCCGTCCATAAATCCGTTAGTCAACCTTTTTAGTGCCACGTGTCACATTCTCATTTGTTATTTCTGGTGCACATATTTAGACACGAACCACAAGATTATTCCCTCATAAAATCTCAACCGTTGCTTATATCTGACGGTCCAAATTTAAAAATGAAAATAAAATAATAAAACTATATTAAATATTATTAAAAATTCGAAAAAAATATTAAAAAATTCAGAAAAATAATATTATAAATTCGGAAAAATATTTTGTTCAAAAAATACTGATTTTTTTTTTATATTTTAAAAATTAATAAAAAATTCAGAAAGTTTAAAAAAAATCTGTAAAATATTTTTTTAAAAAAAATACTGAATTTTTTTATATTATAAAAATTAATAAAATAATCATAAATAATAAAAAAAATTCAGAAAATTTTTAAAAAATCTGTAAAATATTTTTGAAAAAATTACTAAAATTTTTTTATGTTTCAAAAATTAATAAAAAATTCAGAAACTAATAAAAAATTCATAAATTTTTAAAAATCGGTAAAATATTTTTATAAAAAATAATGATTTTTTTATATTTCAAAAATTAATAGAAAAATCACAAAATAATAAAATTCAGAAAATTTTTAAAAAATCTGTAAAATATTTTTTAAAAAATACTTAAATTTTTTATATTTTAAAAATTGATACAAAATTCAGAAAATAAAAAAAAATTCAGAAAACTTTTAAAAAATCTGTAAAATATTTTTAAAAATTATGAAAAAGTGTCCTTCCTTTTTTAAAATATTTATAAAATAATGAAAATGAAAAAGTCAAAAAATTTTAAAAAACATGCAAATATATTTTTTTAAAATTTCTGAAAATAATAAAAATACTTAAATATATTTTTGAAAAACATATGTAAATTTATTTTTTTTCGTTTTTTTATAATCTAAAAAGTAATAGAAAATTCTTAAAAATAATTTAAAAAATTCTAAAAATTATTAAAATTTTTGTAAAATATTATTAAAAATTCAGAGAAATAACTAAAAAAATAAGAAAAGTTTTTGAAAACCATTTAACTATTTTAAAATTTTTAAAATCAGATTTAGTTTATAAAATTTTGAAAAATAAAAATAAATTTTCAGATTTTTTTATAAAATATTACCGATTTTTTAAAAATATATTTATGAATTTTTTATTATTTTCAAAAATATTTAAAAATATATTTAAATTTTTTTATTATTTTCATAAATACTTTTAAAAAATATTTTACCGATTTTTTAAAAAAATTTATGAATTTTTTATTAGTTTCTGTTATAAAACGTATGAAAATAAGGAAGAAGAGAAGAAGAGAGGAAACAATATATTGTGTTATATTCAGTCTATATTTTACATCATAGTTGAGTTCTATTTATAAGGACATAGGAAACCCTAATATGGAGTGGTATCAACTAAATATAAACACAATTCAATAGATAGTCATCCACTAATTAGATGGATATGAATTGTTTATAACACTCCCCCTTGGATGACTATTTCAAAAATATGTCTCATTAAAAACTTTACTAAAAAAATATATAATTTTGATACGCAAATGAATACTGTCTCATTAAAAACCTCACCAGGAAAACCCAATGGGATAAAACCGTGGCTAAGGGAAAAAGAGTGCAGTGCGTATTTATTGCTCCCCTCATATGAACAAATATCTTTGAAACGACGAAGACCAATCTTCTGTATTATTTGCTGGAATGTTGTAGTTGGTAAAGACTTTGTAAAAAGGTCTGCTAAATTCTCGCTTGAACGAACTTGTTGAACACTTATGTCACCATTCTTCTGTAGGTCATGAGCATAAAAATTTTTTTGGTGAAATATGTTTTGTTCTATCTCCTTTAATGTATCCTTCTTTCAATTGGGCAATACATGCAGCATTATCTTCATATAAAATTGTTGGATTCATTTTTCAGATGATATACCACAATTTTATTGTATGTGTTGAATTACAGATCTCAACCAAACACACTCTCGACTTGCCTCATGTAACGCCAAGATTTCTGCATGATTAGACAACGTTGATACTAGTTTTGTTTGGTTGAGTGTCAAGAAATAACAGTTTCGTCGAATGTAAACAAAATACCCTGTTTGTGATCTTGCTTTGTGTGGATCTGACAAATATTCAGCATCTGAATATCCAATTAATTTGGATATATAATCTTTCACATGTAATAATCTCATATCAATTGTGATTTTAGATAACGAAAAATATGTTTACCATCACTCCAATGTCTTTTGTTGGTGCAGAATTGAGTTTTGCTAATAAATTTTCGGGGTGTTATATCAAGTCATGTGTTATTAGCTTGATACGTCAACGCACCGATTGCACTTTAAATATGGTACTTCAGGACCCATAAATTTTCATTATCTTCTTTAGGATGAAAAACAATACTTCTTTATGTCAAGAGATTGAACAACCATTGGCGAGTTCAATGAACGAGATTTGTCTATATAAAATCCTTTAGGACCCTTTTTGTATATTTAGACTGATGAAATATATCAATGATATTCATATCGTATATCAAGCTCTTCAGGAGTCCCAACAATATTCATATCATCCACATAAACAGCAACTATAGCAAATCCAGATTTAGATCTCTTGATAAATACACATGGACTGATGGGATCATTTTGATATCATTTTTAGGAGATACTCCTTACGACGGTTATGCCACATTCTACCGGAATGCTTTAGGTCTTACAAAGACCTTTTCAACTTTTAAGGAATATATCCCTTTACGTTTCATGTTATATGCTTCATTCATTTCAGTCCTTCGGGGACTTTCATGCCCACATCCCTATTAAATTAAGTGATCCATATAAATAAGCTATGACTACATCTATAAGATGCATTTTAAGTCATTCAGGGACTAACAATCTAATTAAAAAAATCTATATGTAATTGTATCCACCAAAAAGAATATGTCTCATTCAATTACCGATTTAGAGTAGCCTTGTGCTCCAAGTCTAGCTTTACAATTTTAATTTTTAACTTATTATGTTTTCTTACAAATACTCATTCGTAGCCTATTGGCTATGCGTCTTTTGGACTACAGGTCCAAAAACATGACGTTTCTTAAGAGAATGCAATTCTTCTTGAATTGCTTCTTTCCAATTATTTGGCCAATCATTTATTTGTCGACATTGTTCAATTGAAATTGGTTCTTGATCCTCTTTTTTATTTATAATATCAATTGATATTGCATATGCATAGAATTCATTAACAATAATTTAATCTCGGTTCCATCATTTTCTAGTAGAGACATAATTTATAGAGATCTCATCATTTTCAATCTTTTCAGGTACCTGAACCTCTTCTAGGTTTATTTTCTCATTTATGTCTTCTTCTTGATCATCTTCCATTTTCTCTTCTGAAGAATTCAAAACATTATTTATGCCAACTTTCTTATTAAGCTCCTTTTTCTTCCTTGGATATTTATCTTTGGAACAGAGTGGTTGACCACGCTTCAAATTTAATTCATCCAAGGGAATTTTAATTCTAACAGGAGCATCTGTTGCTGGAAAATAAGATTTTATAACCTTCTTTGCATCTACAAATGCATCAGGTAATTGATATTTAATTTGTTGTAAATGAATAATTTTCTGAATTTCAAATTCACATTGTCGTGTACGATGATCAATATGAGACACTGTTGGTGTAACCTTTGTTATCTATATTTTCCAGCTTTTGTTCTTCTCCCCCTGATGTTGGGAATATTGCCTCATCAAATTGGCAATCAGCAATTCTTGCTGTGAACAAGTCTCTAGTTAATGGTTCGAGATATTTAATAATTGATGGAGACTCAAAATCAACATAAATTCCCAACCTCATTCGGGTACCCATCTTTGTGCATTTTGGTGGAGCCTTTTGGTGGAGCTATAGAGACATATACCGCACAACCAAATATTCTTAGATGGGCTATATCTGGCTTCTGGCCAGTTACAATTTGTAATGGGGAGTATTTATTATAAGCAGTTGGTCTTAATTTATTAAGTGCTGCAGCATGCAATATTGTATGACCCCACTCGGAAGATGATAATTTGAATTTTATAAGTAGGGGTCTAGCGATTAATTGTAATTGCTTGATTAAGTTAGACCATTTTGTGTATGTGTGTATGCCACTTCAATTTTAATCCCAATTGACATGTAATAATCATTAATTACTTGGGATGTAAATTCTCTGGCATTGTCAAGATGAATTATCATATAATTTTGAAATTGTGCTCGTAGTTTAAATTATTTGAGCAAACAATCGCACAAATGCCATATTTCGAGAAGATAATAAGCATATATGAGACCATTTAGCAAATGCATATATTAATACCATGGTATATCTAAATGGTCCACATGATGAAATAATTGGCCCACATACATTTCCTTGAATACATTCAAGAAAAATAGGAGATTCATACTCAACCTTTGTTGGTGATGGTCTAATAATTAATTTTCCTTTAGAGCATGCAGCACATGAGAACTCATTTGATAGAAGAATCTTCTAGTTCTTCAAAGTATGACCATTTGAGTTCTTTATAATTCTTCTTATCATTATTGAACTGGTCATGCCAAATTATAAAGCTTCCCTTTTGATTAGTGAACTTCTGGTTCATTATGACATATACTTTCATTGTACTGACACGTATATAGTACTGAACTTCTGGTTCATCATATACTTCAATTGTACTGATACGTGTATAGTATAATCTGGAGGACAAAGTAGACAATTTTAAATCTTGTTTTTCTCTAGAGATAGTGGATGTGATATAAAGATCCTCAATATTGTCTTATTGTCTCAATATCGAATCCATTGTTACGTATATCTTTAAAACTTAATAGATTTCTCTTTGTCTTAGTAGACATACAAAATATTATCCACTATAAACTTTGTCCCTTTAGGGAGCAATTTAATGACTCTTCCGGAGCCTTTAATCATTGATGTTGCTGTCAACCAAGAAATTACACATTATTCATTGAAAAATAAAATCAGGTAGTTAATACGAGTAAATGGTATTATGAAAAAATAAGGAAGTGATATATGTATAATGATATCCAATAATAATACATTTATTTCATTATCAAAAAGCATATTGATAACAACTTTATCAGAAAGGAAACACATTTAAGATAATAGCTTTATTTTCTTATAGAAAAGGAAATTAATAACTCTTTAAACATAAAATTCAACTATATATATAATTCATCATATAAAAGATTTTTCACCATAAGATTGTGAACCCATGCGAGGGTATCAAATTGATGATAGAACATCAAGATGTGTAACATTTAATTTTCATTTTTTTTTCAAGTCATTTTTCCACTTCAGGTGGAAATGAGTATTCTTGGGATTTCCACCATAATAATATATGTCGTATTAATGTCTACGAATACCAAGGAGATGACCGCAATTATTTCCATGAGTATGGTAGTCTTCCATATTCACTTCTGGGAATAGGATTCATGAGTATAGTAATTATGTCTTGCCACATTCACTTCTGGGACTGGAATTTGTGCTAGTCCAATAAATCTCATGGTTTCTCATAAAGAGTTTATTATTTTGTTCAGAAACAAGATGAGAAATTAACTCAAAATATTTCGTAAATCACTTTTCATGATATTGTTGTTGTAGGATCACATTATTTGCATAAAAGTAGAGTAATAAATTTATTTAGCATTAATGACCAATGCTAATTTGTTGTATAATCATACCTCTTCAGGAGGATGAAATAATTGCTCATTGTTTGCCTTTATAAAAAAAATAAAAAAAAATTAGTTTAATTATTGATCTCCATGACTGCTAAAGGGGATCTCTCAAATTTCAATCATGTAAACAATCTCTTAGGCAATAGTGTTAAATAATTGATAAGAACATAATATCATAATATCACAGTATTAATACAAACAGGGAACAAGATTTTATAATCATACTAGTAATAAAGTTAAATGATAATATAAATGAACTCACAATATTAAATAATAATACTAAGAGCTCAGTATCACAATGATAAATAATAAAGAAATAATAACTGAGAGAGTAATATCACAATATCACTAAAATTAAATATGAATAAAAAAAATCAAGTTCTTCGGGAACTTTCTTTTATAATTATTATTTACAATTCTTCGAGAATTATTTTATTATTGAACAGGATATAAGATTATAGTTTAGAACAATGATGCACAAATAATATATTACCATAATTGTACTATACTTATTGATGATGCATAAAAAAATATATTACTATAATTGATACTATACATATATCATAATAATGTCACGCTCTCATTTAAACATTATACCATATATAACGTAATGTACATCGTATAAGATAATATATCAACGGTAAAAATAAAATAAAGACATAAAAATCAAGTTCTTCAGGAACCCATATTATTATTATTATTATTGACAGTTCTTCAGGAACTCTCATTATAGTTCTTCAAGAACTATTCTTATTAATGAACAAGATACAATGGTCTAGTTCTTCAGGAACTAGTCTTTCTTAAACAAATAAAAATAGAATTTCGTGTTCATGTAATGATGATGATACTTCAAGATCATTACATCACACACACACACATATATATATATATATAAGAGATCGCAAAACAAAAATAATAACAACAACAATAATAATAATAATAATAATGATAATAATTAAACGTTAACAATATTGAAGTTTTACCTTATCTAGCTTCAACACCTTTTGATGAACTAGAGTCTTCGTGTTGATAACGTGTTATAAAACGTATGAAAATAAGGAAGAAGATAGGAAACAATATATTGTGTTATATTCGGTCTATATTTTACATCATAGTTGAGTCCTATTTATAGGGAGATAGGAAACCCTAATATGGAGTGGTATCAACTAAATATAAACACAATTCAATAGATAGTCATCCACTAATTAGATAGATATGAATTGTTTTTTTTTTTGGGTCCGTATTCTTTGCGGAACCACCGGTATCCCCAAGAGCACCCTTAATACCAGAGAGCTCTTGAGACTAATCCGGAGCGAGCTGCGTGGCTGGCTCTCCCAGTGGGATGTTTTTAGTTAGATATGAATTGTTTATAACAGTTTCTGAATTTTTATTAATTTTTAAAATATAAAAAAGATTTCATTATTTTTTTAAAAAATATTTTTAAAAATTTTCTGATTTTTTTTATTATTTTCTGGATTTTTTATTAATTTTTTAAATTATAAAAAAAATTTAAGTATTTTTTAAAAAATATTTTACAGATTTTTTTTAATTTTCTGAATTTTTTATTATTTTCTGAATTTTTTATTAATTTTTAAAATATAAAAAAAATTCAGTATTTTTTTAAAAATATTTTTACGATTTTCTAATAATTTTTTCTGAATTTTTTTAATATTTTTTTCGAATTTTTAATAATATTAAATATAGTTTTATTATTTTATTTTTCATTTTTAAATTTGGACCGTCAGATATAAGCAACGGTTGAGATTTTATGAGGGAATAATCATGTGGTTCGTGTCTAAATATGTGCACCGGAAATAACCAATGAGAATGTGACACGTGACATTAAAAAGGTTGACTAACGGATTTATTGGCGGAGGGACTGACGGGATGTCATTCTGATCTTTGGGAGACTAAATTGATTCCCAAAATCTTTCGAGGACTAAATGGATGCTAGATGTATCTTTGGAGGACTAAATAGACCATTTTCTCTTTTTATTAAAAATATATTTTTTAAAAATTTCTGAGAATAATAAAAATACATAAATATATATTTTAAAAAATATGAAAATTTATTTTTTCGTTTTTTTATAATCTAAAAAGTAATAGAAAATTCTTAAAAATAATTAAAGAACACCCTTAAAACAAGAAAACACAAAATAATACACGATGTGATTGTGAATAGAAATGTAGTTAGTATAATTTCACGTAGAATTGTTAGAACTTAGAAATCAACAGGTACTATCCGTTACAAGAAAATTTAGTTAGGCTCTATAAGAACCACAACAATTCACTATATGATAGAACTAGAATAACTAGAATATAGGCGTGCAGAAAATGAATTGGTAAAAATTTTGTGACAAGGTGCATAAGGGAAATGGTATGTATAAATAAGTAGATGCACTCAGATTTGCTATTATATACTCAATAATCATTCAGATTTTTTTATTTTTATTTTTTTTGCAAATGTTAAGATTAGAGTGTCAAAATAAATCATTGATGTAAATTAACATTGCTGATAAGAAGGTTAATGTTTGATGTGGTGCCAAGTTTTATGGCACCACCAATGATGCCAAGTGTTTTTGGTAATTGATTTTAGTGGATTTTGTGATGAACGCGGTTGTTTTTAACCAACCTATTACTTTTCCTACAGGTCACTATATTTTCATACATACAGCATACCGAATACTTAGCTTTGCCATGAACTCCCTCCGCGTTGTTTTTAAAATTTATAGGAAGATAGGAAGTTCATTTCCTATTGGTTTATAATAATAAACTTCATGGTAATATAATAAAGTTGCATGTGTGTTGATTTACTAATTATTTTGTTAAAAAAAATTAAAAACTGAGATAAAATAACAACTAATAATACAATTAAATAAATAAAAATATAAATTATTCATAATTTCACCGTTGTTTTATTTGATTAAAAATTAATCACTTTTTTTTAGTTATTAATAATTTACTAATATGTATCTCCTCATATAGTTAATGGTATTATAAACACAATAAAATTTTTTTAAGATGTTTCTTTTAATAATTTTGTTTGAAATTTGGGCAATTTTTTTTTTTGTGTTTTTATCATAATAATAAGACAAAGGGAGTATAATTAAAAATAGAAAATAAATTAACAATCAATACAATGAGTGTAATTAAAAGTAGAAAATATTCAAGTTTTCACCTCTATTGTATTAGATTATTAAATAATATGTTTTTTTTATATCAACTATTTATTATGTTTGTAGTTAATTAGTTAATCATGTCATAAACGTAATATACCATTTTGAAAAGGTTAGTTTTAATATCTATAATTTAATTTCGGAGAAATTTATTTTTTTTCCTGTCTCCTCTGTGACGGAAAACACTTCTAGATGTGTTTTTCGTCTCATCCTTTACGAAAAATATTTTTTTTATTTTTCGTCTTTTTCTTGACGAAAAATACTTTCGTGACTTTTTGAAGACGGAAATAATAGAAATGTTGAGGTTATTTTTGTCCTTAAAAATATAAAATAGGGGCCAAAAACTCTAACATAAGGACCAAAAATCAAATCTCAAATATTTTAAATCCATCTGCGAAGTTCATTTGGTTTGGGTTGATAATAGAAGCCCAAATTTTGGAGGAGCCCAATTTTTTATAACTGCCAATTTATTAAGGGTTTTAATTTTTGGCCCATGCGAATTTTTTGCCCCCATTTTATATTTTTAATGATCAAAAGAATCTCAACATTTTAATTTTTTCTGTCTTTGAAGTGTCGGAAGGCTTTTCCGTCCGAAGGTTGTTGAAAACAAAAAAAAATATACTCTTTCATAAGGTGTGAGACAGAAAGGTATATTTTTCAAAAAAAAATTATTTTTCCATCATGTTTAAGATGAAAAGATATAATTTTTTTTAAAAGAATATACTTTCCGTCATGTTTAAGACGGAAAGACCAGATTTTTCATGTTTGAGATGGGTATCCAAGCCGCACCATAAAAGTACAAATACCATGTCAGATTGTACAAGGCACCGAGTGCCCCAGAGGCAACAAACAAAGGAGGTTCCATAGAGAACACCTTGGTTTTGTGTTGTTAGTGTCGCGATGATGGAATTAATCATTAAAAGGCTTCTCTTCATTGTTGCCTCTTGGCCTTTTTTTTTCTTATCTCTCTAATTCTGTATGACTATCTACTTGACTCATATATTGGTATATTTTTTAGAAGAGAAAATATATCTTTACGTCTCATATTTGACTGAATAATATATTTTTTTGCTTTCGATACCTTGAAGACGGAAAGAATTAAAATGTTGAGGTCTTTTCGTTTATTAAAAATATAGAATGGGACCAAAAATTCAAACATGGGGGATAAAAATCAAAACCATCTATTAATATTTACCTATTTTTTTAATAAGAATTAATATTTGCCTATTATTGTATGTAAATATACGGATGCATTCATAATGTTGTATCCGTACAACACCACATTAAAATTCTTCCATCATTTTCCTTCACAACCTCCCAATTCTAAACAGTGGCATACCCAGAAACCTTTAGCTGTAGGGACAATTCATACATAAATATGTAACTTTTTTTTCTTTTTTTTTTTTTGGTTTACACGGAAGGTCTGGGACTAGAACCCATGACCTGGGGGAGGGGGAAATCCTAAGTGTCCCTGCAGCCACCAACTGGACTGTCTTACGCGGACTGTAACTTTTTTTTTTTTAACTGCTAAAGATTGTAACATTAAAATTATAACATATTTTTAAAAAATATATAATCACTAGTTTGAGTAAAGATACATTCATATTGTGATCTTATACAAAAATTATATGATAATAACTTCATCACATATTCATATTAATAAAATTCGAAATAGAAAAATATTTATTACATTTTTTTATATAATTATTCTCTTTAAATTAGCATATCTTTTACTAATAGTTTATTCATACATACACTAGAAATATTAAATATGATGATAAGCTTTAAAAATATAATTGATGAGTCAAAACTTGAACTCAAACATATAATAAGATTTTGCCAAAGACAATATATAATCAACTTAAAGTATAAAGCCAACATTAAAAGTTATGTAATAAATATTTAAGCGTTAATTTCTTTAATTTTTCGATATTATCTATACACTTTTAGATTACTTATCCATGTTTGTTCAAACTAAAGAAGAATGAAAATAATAGATTTTGAGAAATGATACAAAAGCCTACATAAACAAGCATACAAAATAACCTACACATCAAAATTTGATAAATGTCCTTCATTTTCTCTTTCCCCTTTCTTCAACTTTTTACTTCCAATTAAATACATCCCTACTCCTCTTCAGCCCAGTATCACTTCTTCTAACACTGTTTTTTTTTTTTTACAAAAAATTTTACTTTTTATTTTTTTACTGTATTTCTTTTCTAATTGTACCATTAATTCAGTTTACTTTCTTGTTAATAATGTTTGTCGCCTGATAATAGCCATGAACAAAAGCCAAAGAAATTGAGAAAATAGAAGGACGGACATCAAGACTGTGAGAAGCAATTTATTTCTAGATGGAAATGGAATATAATTCCTGCAATGATATAGCCAATATATATAATGCTGATAGTTTAATCTCACCCAAAGTCTAATCTTTTCACAACAAATTAAATACAAGAAAGTAGAGTTTCTTAACATAGCTTCATATTGAAACGTAACAAACCCCTTTCTAAAACTTAATCTTGTATCATTGCTTGAGAATTCATAGCCTGGTCCGTATAGTAGGCAAAAAAGGTCCAGCTAGCTCTCCATTCACCTTCCTAATCTTCCTCTCAACGTAACATTTAGAAACTCACCAACCCCCTCTCATTTTGGTTGAGCAACGGTTCGGTACGTGGTAGTTAGGTTCAACTAGGGTCCAATGGCGATAAGGTGATGGGTCAAACAAATCCTTGAGGCACTGGACCACAGAGGTGGATGGAGAAGATGAAATGAGATGTGGTGATATGTTCCTTTTTCTAATCTCAAATGAGAGAGATGAGGGTGTGATGACAAAAGGGTAATTTTGGAAACAACCAAAAAATAAAAAAGATATTATAAAAACAAAATATGAGTATCAAACCATTTTTCATTGTTGTTGTAAATCAAGATAGTATTCATTATTTCATCACAACAAAGAAAACGAAAACAGAGAAATATTTATATAGAACATGACGAAAAACAAAAGTATCAGTTAGTAAGAGAATAAAACAGAGAAAGGGGAAATAGAGACATGAGAGACAGTTTAGAGGGAGACACCAAACTAATGAAAGAGGGAAACATAATGAGGGGTACCGCGAGAGGTGGAGGGGGTCAAGCACAACGAGCGGTTGAGGGGGTCAAGCATAGCGAGGGACAGAGGGGATCAAGTCAGCAAGAGGAAAAAGAAATTTGAGACTTTAGAGTGTTTTTCCGGATTAAAATGAAAGAGGGTAAGAAGATAATTGAAAAATATTGAATAAAGATGGTTTTCCTTATTCTTGTGAAAACACATCGTTTGAGAAAAAAATTATGTTCCGTCATACCACATGGTGGATATGTCCAATGGATATGTACCCATTCAAGTACCCAGACGTACTCATTTAAATACCCAATTTGTTTTTTTCTTTTTAGGTACGCACCGGTACGTACCAAAAATATCTAAATCGTACCCTAGGCAGGATTACCCATGCTTCAAAACTGTTGATATTTTCTACATCTTTGATTTCACTGTTTCAACTTTGAACAAAAAATCAATAAAATTTGGGTAGTGGAAAGTCCAACCCTTACACCCATGGACACAATAATTGACACCGGTCCACTTATAACTTGGAAGCTTTACTCTACGTATTAAGCATATTGTGTATATAATATAATATAAGTATGAATAAATTCATTATTTTCTTAAAGTTTATGGGGGACATAGCCCCGACTAATTGTAACGTGGGTCCGTCCCCTGACTCTGAACCATGTCATGAAGCAAATTTTCAAATTCAGGTGGAAACGTATAATTCTTCATTCTTCGGTCCCTAAATAATATAAGATCATTTAGATACTTATATTTTATCTTTATTTATAAGATTTTATATCAATTTTCAATTATCATTAATTACTTTTTTTACAAATACCTTTATTTATTTAACACTTTTTAAATTTCCAATAATATTAATAGAAATAATTTTGAAAATATATATTAAAAGTTCACATTTTCAATACAATTAACTACTATAATTTAATCAACTTTTTTTAATAGAGATTAAATCTCCAAAGGAGGTCCTATATTTCTTCCATTTTGGCTTCTATTTCTTGTCCTTACACAAATACTCATTGCTCAAAGCACTTCAAATTTGTTATAGCTGTTACATTATAGGCAGGCAACACAAGACCCAAGAATGGATAGACTAAACTGTCACTTTAGTCCCTCACTTTGTAAGGAGCTTTCATTTTAGTCCCTGATTTTTCAATAATTCTTTTTTAGTCCCTCACTTTGAAAAAAGTTACTCACGTTAGTCCCTGGCAACGTTTTCCGTAGATGGACGTTGACGTCGCCTTTAACTTTCAATATCGTATTTCATTTTAGTCCTTAACTTAAATTTTTTAATTCACTTTAGTCCCTCACTATATTGTGTTTCATTTTAGTCCCTAACTTAAAAATTTTAATTCACTTTAGTCCCTCACTATAATAACAATGATGTTTCTTTCTCTTTTCTCTTGTAGTGTGACTACCTTAAAAATATTGTATGTTCTTCTTGTTATTCTGTAAACTAACTTTATAGTTTATATAAGCACTGACTCCAAACTTTGCACCTGAAAGCATCAATAGGAAAGTTTCTTTCGGATGAACACTTCAAAGTACATTATTTCATTATCCATATAACTAGTATGTTTTTACTCTAAACTCTTTAATGTTTTAGTTTTTTTTTATAAGCTCTTTAGTGTTTTAGTTATCTATCCATGTGTGAACTAACCGGAATCCTACGGACAACAAGTTCAGATATATGAAGGATCTTCCATAATACAAAGCAGCGTCTCTATTTGATAGGCTTGTGTTTAACAATATATTTCATATTCACTTTACACTTATGAAATTTGCACATAGTTTGATTTCAAAACTAAAACATTGTTGTAACAAAAAAAAATAAAACATTGTTTGTATTGATAGACAAAACAAGCTCTAGGTGAACGAGTTCGTATCTTGCTATCAAGAGCTACTCCTTTGCCCAGGCATGTAAAGGAATTTTTGAGGTATGACATTTGAATATCAAGCTAAACAAATTGGGGGAGTTTACAACATTTTGGTAATGACTCTTAAATACAAAACTCAATAAAATATTTTTGAATCAAAACTATTGATACCTTCAAATGCAAAGCTTGGAGTCAATGCTTATATAAACTATAAAGTTAGTTTACAGAATAGCAAGAAGAACATACAGTCAATACTGTGAATTCAATGCTCCTAATTATGTGGATTATGTTTTGATGATGACAAAATAATTAACAAATCATGCCTTGAAGATATTGCAACATCAACATCAACAAGAAGTCAAGAAAAGAAGACAAGTGCCCAATCATTCTCAATCAAATATTAATTGTAAATTTCTAATTTATGTTGAGAGTGGTTGAGAGTGGGTAGAAATAGTTAGTCTCTTCTAGGAATAAATTTTTATATGTTTATTAAGTTGAGATTGACCAAAAATTAATACTTGAGAGGAAAAATAAAATTGAAAAATAATTTTTCCCATATCTGATCAAAATACTCGAGTATTTTGATAAAGACTCGAGTATATACTCGAGTATTTATATAAAAACTCGAGTATTTGTGTCAGGTCAGCAATTATGACCGTTAGTCTTGTTCGTGCACCAATTCACTCGTGACCGGCCAAAAAGACTCGAGTATTTACCAAAAGACTCGAGTATTTTTGTCCAGTCAGCAAAAATGAACGTTGGAGAGACTCAAAAACTCAATTGAGGGCATTTTGAGTCTCATCCAACCCAAGAGAGCAATTCAGAACCTTATTGTAAAATTTCTCTTTGAATTTGTGCAAGAACAAACAAGACAACAAGATCATATTGATTCAACCTTTCTTAATTTCCTCTTCTCAAGTGTTAATTCCCAAAAAGCTCAACTTCTCACTCATATTGTCATTTTATTCCAAGTTGAGTTTTAGGCCTCAATTCTTACATTGAGCTGTGCTTATTTGTGCTAATCCATTGTGAGATTAGTAATACACATACAAAAAGCTTGATTATTCAAAGTCTTGGATTGTTCCCAAGCAAACCCTAAGTGGCTTAGGGTGTTGGAAGTCTTGAGAGGTTCTCAAGCACAAGACTAGGAGGTTCCTAGCCCGGTGGAGTTTCTTGAAGGGAGTTCAAGG
This sequence comes from Crotalaria pallida, assembly GCA_037953625.1. NCBI lineage: Eukaryota > Viridiplantae > Streptophyta > Magnoliopsida > Fabales > Fabaceae > Crotalaria > Crotalaria pallida. The sequence continues at coordinate 70,366,580 of CM075656.1, forward strand.
AAGCTTTGTGAAGAGTTCTTCAATCACCGGAATCAAATTGGGGTAGAAATCAAGAGTTTGGTACACTCTTGAAAGGGTTAGGTTGAGTGAGGCCATTCTCAAGCAATCCTTTGTAATTTCTAACAATTTGATTATTAGTAGAAACTCCTAAGTGATTAGGAGGACTGGATGTAGCTCATTGTTGGAGTGAACCAGGATAAAATTGCTTGAGTGTTGGTTTATTGCTTTTAATCTACTTTCTAGCTCAATAGACTTAAGTCATTTCAATCAATTAGGATTTATACAATTAGGTAGCAAGTTCAAGGAATCTTTGTGTTAAAAGTTATTTAGATTACTTGCTATTCTGTTGGATAAGTTCCTGTTTATTATTGAATTGATTTGAGTTAAATTGCTGAATTTTCGTTTCTGGTTTTTCTGCTATCTAATAGTAAAAACTCGAGTATTTAAGAAAAGACTCGAGTTGTTCATCCTGAAAAACTCGAGTATTTCACAAAAGACTCGAGTCTTTTGTTTCTGATTCCAGAAAATTCAGTCTAAGCTCCATTCTTCAATTATCAATCGAAATATTTGGTATTAGTGCTTCAAAATACTATTCACCCCCCCCTCTAGTATTTGCTTAGCCCGCTTGTTGGTTTCCAACAAGTGGTATCAGAGCTCGGTCGAAAGATCGAGTGTAACAACTTTTTCGAAAAAGATCCTTTTGGAAACTTAATGGGCTCTAGCAATAACTTTGGTGGAGAAGGAGCTTCAATAAACCGTCCTCCACTATTTAATGGTGAAGGATATGTTTATTGGAAAACTCGCATGAAAGTTTTTATTGAAGCAATTGATATGGATATTTGGGATGCAATTGAAAATGGTCCTTTCATTCCCAAAAAGAAAATAAATGATGAAATTGTTGAAATTCCAAGGAGTAGTTGGAATGATGATGAAAAGAGAAAAGTCTCATTTGATTTAAAAGCTAAAAACATCATCTTTTCGGCTCTATCCCATGATGAATTTTATAGAGTTTCCCAATGTAAATCGGCAAAAGAAATGTGGGATACTTTGCAAGTCACACATGAGGGAACAAGTGAGGTTAGAGATGCAAGATTGAATTCTCTAACTCACGAATATGAATTGTTCCACATGTTGCCAAATGAAACCATTAGTGACTTGCAAAAGCGATTCTCTCACATTGTTAATCATTTGATTTCCTTGGGAAAAGTATTTCGCAATGGTGAAACTACTAACAAAATTCTAAGATGTCTTGATAGGAGTTGGCAACCCAAGGTAACCGCCATCAAGGAATCAAGAGACATAAATAGCATGGACTTAGCCACTTTGTTTGGCAAACTCCAAGAGCATGAGATGGAACTTACAAGACTTGGGATGCATGAGGAATCGGACAAAAAGAAAAAGAGCATAGCACTTAAAGCTTCAACCAAAGCTACAAAAGAAGTTGAAGAATGCTCTACAAGTGGAGATTCCGATGGTGAACCAAATCAAGAAGAATTTGGGATGTTTGTGAAAAGATTCAACAAATTTTTCAAAGGGAAGAAAGGTGGATCTTCATCCAATTTCAAGAGAACCAAAGACTCCAAACAAAGAGAAAAGAGTACCAATGATGGAGTTAAGTGTCATGAATGTGGTGGGGTTGGTCACATAAGAATGGAATGTGCCACATTCTTGAAGAAGAATGACAAGAAGACCCAAGAGACCAAAGGGAAGCGTGCATACATTGTTTGGGATGCACCGGAGAAGAGCAATGAATCATCTTCAAGTAGTTCCGGTGATGAAAATGCAAACCTTTGTCTCATGGCCAAGAACAATCATGAGTCCTCATCAAGAGCTAATCATGGCATGAGTGAAAGTGATGATGAGGTAACCTCTAGCTCTTCTTGTTCATCTTCAAACTCCATTTCATATGATGATTTGCAAGAAACCTACAATGAAATGTTAATTCAATTTAAAAGGCTTGCTAAAATTAATAAGGAAAAAGGAAAGAAAATTTTGGAGTTTCAACATGAAATTGATGAATTGCAAAAATCTATAAATGAGTTGAAACTTCAAAATGAATCCTTGGAACTTATTAATTCTAGTCATCAAAGTGATTGTGCAAATCATGAGGAGATTATCACTCCATGTGAGAGATGTGATGAACTTGAAAAAGAAGTGAAAGAGTTGAAAAGCAAACTCACAATCTCACATAGTGATAGAAACCTCAACCGGTTGTTGAACTCTCAAAGACATAATCACAACAAAACCGGTTTAGGATATGTTCATAAAACGAACAAAAAGTACAAGGTGGTTGGAACATTTTCTAAGAAAAATTCATCAAAGAGACCAACTTGTACTTATTGTGGAAAGGTTGGACATATCAACATTGAGTGCCACATTAAGAAGTTTGAAATGAAAAAGGGCACTTATATGTGGATTAAGAAGGGAGAAAGTCCCAACACTAACCCTAAGGGACCCAACATTGTTTGGGTACCCAAAGTGAACAAGTGATTTCATTTTGTTGGTGTGTCTTCGAACGGGAAAACAATTGTGGTATCTTGATAGTGGATGTTCGAAGCACATGACGGGAGATAAGCGGCACTTCATTGAGCTTACTCCAAAGGAAAAGGGTTATGTCACTTATGGGGACAACAACAAAGGAAAAATCCTTGGTATTGGTAAAATCGGAAACTCTTCAAACTTGATTATTGATAATGTGCTCTATGTTCAAGGATTAGAACATAATCTCTTGAGCATAAGCCAATTATGTGATATTGGTAATCATGTAGTTTTTACCTCTACCCATTGCCTCATTAAAAGTGACAAAGATGAATCAATCAAATTTGTTGGTAGAAGGTCAAATAATACTTACTTAGTTGATTTGAACAAAGTCACTTCTTTGGTCTCTACTTGTTTAGTGAGCAAAGAAAATGACACTTGGTTATGGCATCGTAGGACCGCTCATATAAATGTAAACCAATTGAAGAAAATTCAATCTAAAGATCTAGTAGTTGGTTTACCAAAGCTAAATTTTTCTATTGAAGGTGTTTGTTCCCCTTGCAAGAAATGTAAACAAACTAAAAACACCTTTGGATCAAAAATGGTGATGTCCACATCAAGGCCATTAGAAATGCTTCATATGGACTTGTTTGGACCATCACAAGTAAAAAGCTTTGGTGGCAACTATTATGCATTGGTGATTGTTGATGACTTCTCTAGGTTTACTTGGACTTTATTTTTAACTACTAAGAGTGAGACCTACAAATCTTTTAAACATCATGTCAAACTTTTGCAAAACCAAGTGAATCAAAAAGTAATTATTATTCGTACCGATCATGGTGGTGAATTCGAAAACCACAAATTTGATAGATTTTGTGCTAAAAATGGTATTGAGCATCAATTCTCCGCACCAAGGACTCCGGAACAAAACGGAGTGGTAGAGCGGAAAAATAGGGTGCTAGAGGAACTTGCTAGAACCATGTTAAATGATTCTCAAGTACCTCAATATTTTTGGGCCGATGTCGTCAATACGGCTTGTTATGTTTTAAATCGTATTTTGATAAGGCCCTCTTTGGATAAAACCCCCTATGAACTTTACAAGGGAAGAAAGCCAAATATATCTCATTTTCATGTCTTCGGATGCCAAGTTTTTGTTTTAAATAATGGAAAAGAACACCTTGGCAAGTTTGATTCCAAATCCGATGAAGGCATATTTTTAGGCTATTCTTCTCATAGTAAAGCTTATAGAATTTTCAATAAAAGAACTTTAACTATTGAGGAATCAATTCATGTGGTTTTTAATGAGTCTTCAAAAGAAGATAGTGTTTTATGTGATGCTAGTGAAGATGGCATTGACTTTTCAAAAGAAGAAAAAGAGAGAGAGAAATCAAAAGTTGATGAAGGAGAGGTAAGGGAAGAACTTCCTCCAACTTGGAAATCGGTCAAGGCTCATCCTATAGACAAAGTCATAGGAGATATGTCAAAGGGAGTACTTACTCGTAGGTCTATTCAAAACATTTGCCACTATGTCTCATTTGTTTCTCAAATTGAACCCGATTCAATTAAAAAGGCCATTGAGGATGATCATTGGGTTCTTGCTATGCAAGAAGAATTAAACCAATTTGAAAGAAATGAAGTTTGGGATCTAGTCCCTAAACCCGATGATCATACCATAATTGGTACTAAATGGATTTATAGAAACAAACTTGATGAATCCGGGTTGATTATAAGAAACAAAGCTAGACTAGTAGCTCAAGGGTACAACCAAGAGGAAGGTATCGATTATGATGAGACCTTTGCTCCGGTTGCACGTCTTGAAGCAATCCGAATTTTACTTGCTTATGCTTCAATCATGAAATTCACTTTATATCAAATGGATGTTAAAAGTGCTTTCTTGAATGGGTTTATAAATGAAGAAGTGTATGTCAAACAACCCCCCGGTTTTGAAAATAGTGAATTTCCAAACCATGTTTATAAATTGGAAAAGGCACTCTATGGATTGAAACAAGCTCCTAGAGCTTGGTATGATCGATTGAGTTCCTTTCTATTAGAAAACAAGTTTCAAAGAGGGAAGGTTGATAATACACTATTTATTTATAAAACCAAGGATGACATTTTGTTAGTACAAATCTATGTTGATGATATCATTTTCGGTGCTACTAACGTGTCTCTTTGTAGAAAGTTTTCAAATTTGATGAAAAAGGAATTTGAAATGTCAATGATGGGAGAACTCAAGTTCTTCCTAGGCTTACAAATAAAGCAAGTCAAGGAGGGGATATTTGTGCATCAAGGGAAATATTGCAAAGAGCTCCTTGAAAAATTCGGATTGGACAAGTGCAAGGAAGCCTACACTCCAATGAGCACATCATGCTACCTAGACAAGGATGAACAAGGTACACCGGTTGATGTTAGTAAGTATAGGGGTATGATAGGTAGTCTCCTATATCTCACTGCATCTAGACCGGATATTATGTTTAGTGTATGCATGTGTGCTAGATTTCAAGCTAATCCTAAAGAATCTCACCTATCCGCAGTTAAACATATATTTAAGTATCTAAAAGGAACAATTAATACTGGTTTATGGTATCCTGCTGATGCCAATCTTTGTTTAGTTGGTTACTCGGATTCCGACTTCGCGGGATGCAAGCTTGATCGCAAAAGCACCAGTGGTACTTGCCATTTCTTGGGAAGTTCATTGGTGTCATGGTTTTCTAAAAAGCAAGCTTGTGTCGCTCTTTCTACCGCCGAAGCGGAATATATCGCAGCCGGTAGTTGTTGTGCTCAACTGTTATGGATGAAACAACAATTATCGGATTTTGGTTTGAAACTTGAAAATATTCCGATTAGATGCGATAACACGAGTGCCATCAATTTGACTAAGAATCCGGTGTATCACTCAAGAACTAAACACATTGAAATAAGACATCACTTTTTAAGAGATCATGTACAAAAGGGTGATTGCACAATTGAATTTGTCAGTACCACAAATCAATTAGCTGACATTTTTACAAAACCTCTACCAAGGGACACCTTTTATCATATTAGGAGAGAACTTGGTATTTTAGATGAAGCTAATATAGGCTAATTGCATTGTGTGTCATTTTTTTTGAAAAATCACCATATTAGTCTTACTCTAATGTGTTATTGATTCTTAGTTAAATTGTTCTTGATGATATTTGAAATTGTATATGTTAATTGTGTGTGATTCTGTACTGTATTCCAAGTTGGTAGTGAAGCATTTGTATTTGATTTGTGTTTGGTCTTTTAAAACTGAGTTTTTACTTTCTGTTCTGTCAAAACACTCGAGTTTTTCCAAAAACACTCGAGTATTTTAATTCAAAATTAAATCAGTTTTAAATTGAAAAAGTTTTTAATCAGGGTCTGATAAAAATACTCGAGTGTTTCTAAAAACACTCGAGTCTTTATTAAAATACTCGAGTGTTTTTTCAAAACACTCGAGTCTTTCGAAACCCCCAATTTTGAACTTTCAGACCAAACTCGAGTATTTTCCAAAAACTCGAGTATTTTGCGTTTTCCTGAAATTTGAACTTTCGGACCAAACTCGAGTTTTTCAATTTTTACTCGACTTTTCTGGGGAAATCTGGGCTGAGTCACGACCGACTCGAATATATTTTCAAAAACTCGAGTATATCCTAAAGAACAACTCTAGTATTTATGAATATATTCGAGTATTTTGAACTGTTTATATATACTCTCAGACTCAAGTTTTTTTGCGACCCTCTTCTCTCTCGGTTTTCTCATATCTCTCTCCTCAAAACTCAGATTTTCCTCAAAGTTTTGTCAAATCTTACTAGTTTTTCATCCTCTAAACTCTTCTCTCGGTTTTATCCTCCTCCAGATGCTCCAGCTCCTTCGATGTTTTGATGATGTTGACCTTTGGATTTTATTTTAGTTTTCATTATGTTTTCATCATGTTGATCTTGTTGCATTTTCTGTACTTTGAGAACTTGGTGTTTTGCGACTTTGGGTTTATTATTGCACCTTTGATTTGGACCTTTTATGATGTTTTTATGTTAATGAATTTGGTTTTCATTATGATGTTTGTGCAACGCTTCAGGGGGAGCTCTTTATATTTATTATTAAGTCTATTTTTTTGCATAGTTGGTTATGGGGTTTTCCGATTATGCACCTCTCCTCCCTTGATCTTTTTCTAAATTGTTACATCTTTTTGGCGTATGACAAAAAGGGGGAGAGATATTACACTTGTCTTGTCTTGATATTGTTGCACCTAAAATCTCTAATTATGGTATATACTCTGATAATTGTTAAATTCTCTAATACCATAGGCTTGGTGCTAAAATTAAATTGTCATAACATCTTGCTCAAGCTGAATTTTTAGATAGGTGAAAAGTATCATATAGTGAGGGGGAGTTGCATCTCCAAGTGGATCAAGCTTAACAAATGGATCAAGTGTTAATTATTTTGTCATCACCAAAAAGGGGGAGATTGTGAATTCAATGCTCCTAATTATGTGGATTATGTTTTGATGATGACAAAATAATTAACAAATCATGCCTTGAAGATATTGCAACATCAACATCAACAAGAAGTCAAGAAAAGAAGACAAGTGCCCAATCATTCTCAATCAAATATTAATTGTAAATTTCTAATTTATGTTGAGAGTGGTTGAGAGTGGGTAGAAATAGTTAGTCTCTTCTAGGAATAAATTTTTATATGTTTATTAAGTTGAGATTGACCAAAAATTAATACTTGAGAGGAAAAATAAAATTGAAAAATAATTTTTCCCATATCTGATCAAAATACTCGAGTATTTTGATAAAGACTCGAGTATATACTCGAGTATTTATATAAAAACTCGAGTATTTGTGCCAGGTCAGCAATTATGACCGTTAGTCTTGTTCGTGCACCAATTCACTCGTGACCGACCAAAAAGACTCGAGTATTTACCAAAAGACTCGAGTATTTTTGTCCAGTCAGCAAAAATGAACGTTGGAGAGACTCAAAAACTCAATTGAGGGCATTTTGAGTCTCATCCAACCCAAGAGAGCAATTCAGAACCTTATTGTAAAATTTCTCTTTGAATTTGTGCAAGAACAAACAAGACAACAAGATCATATTGATTCAAGCTTTCTTAATTTCCTCTTCTCAAGTGTTAATTCCCAAAAAGCTCAACTTCTCACTCATATTGTCATTTTATTCCAAGTTGAGTTTTAGGCCTCAATTCTTACATTGAGCTGTGCTTATTTGTGCTAATCCATTGTGAGATTAGTAATACACATACAAAAAGCTTGATTATTCAAAGTCTTGGATTGTTCCCAAGCAAACCCTAAGTGGCTTAGGGTGTTGGAAGTCTTGAGAGGTTCTCAAGCACAAGACTAGGAGGTTCCTAGCCCGGTGGAGTTTCTTGAAGGGAGTTCAAGGAAGCTTTGTGAAGAGTTCTTCAATCACCGGAATCAAATTGGGGTAGAAATCAAGAGTTTGGTACACTCTTGAAAGGGTTAGGTTGAGTGAGGCCATTCTCAAGCAATCCTTTGTAATTTCTAACAATTTGATTATTAGTAGAAACTCCTAAGTGATTAGGAGGACTGGATGTAGCTCATTGTTGGAGTGAACCAGGATAAAATTGCTTGAGTGTTGGTTTATTGCTTTTAATCTACTTTCTAGCTCAATAGACTTAAGTCATTTAAATCAATTAGGATTTATACAATTAGGTAGCAAGTTCAAGGAATCTTTGTGTTAAAAGTTATTTAGATTACTTGCTATTCTGTTGGATAAGTTCCTGTTTATTATTGAATTGATTTGAGTTAAATTGCTGAATTTTCGTTTCTGGTTTTTCTGCTATCTGATAGTAAAAACTCGAGTATTTAAGAAAAGACTCGAGTTGTTCATCCTGAAAAACTCGAGTATTTCACAAAAGACTCGAGTCTTTTGTTTCTGATTCCAGAAAATTCAGTCTAAGCTCCATTCTTCAATTATCAATCGAAATATTTGGTATTAGTGCTTCAAAATACTATTCACCCCCCCTCTAGTATTTGCTTAGCCCGCTTGTTGGTTTCCAACAAATACTTTTATGGTAGTCACACTACAAGAGAAAAGCGAAAAAAACATCATTGTTATTATAGTGAGGGACTAAAGTGAATTAAAATTTTTAAGTTAGGGACTAAAATGAAACATGATATAATGAGGGACTAAAGTGAATTAAAAATTTTAAGTTAGGGACTAAAATGAAATACGGTATTGTAAGTTAACGGCGATGTTAACGTCCATCAACGGAAAACGTTGTCAGGGACTAACGTGAGTAACTTTTTTCAAAGTGAGAGACTAAAAAGGAATTATTGAAAAGTCGGGGACTAAAATGAAAGCTCCTTACAAAGTAAGGGACTAAAGTGACAGTTTAGTCGAAAAAAAAGGTTAGTTCTTTTATACTTATATAATCGAAAAACTTTACTTTGAAAAAAAAAATTATTTATGGTTTTAGTCTCTGAAAGTGGGAACTGTTTTGGTTTTGGTTCTTATAAGTGTGTTTTACCTTGATTCATCCTTAATTGTTTTGAAAATTAGGTTTTAGTCCATGCCGTTAGAAAAAATCCCTTAACGGTCGATGTGACTAACGAAACTCCACATCAGCATACACATGTGTAAATATTGCATGTCATCGGTGAGATAACGTGGATGACCTGAACTCGCAATAGCAAAAAGGCCAAAGCCCAACTAAAATGTGTTTGTGATTGGGCTTTGGTCCTTTTGCTCTTGCGGGTCCGGATCATCTACGTCATCCTATTGTTGACATACAATACTTGCACGCGTATATGTTGTTGTGGAGTTTCGTTTACCACATCAGCAGTTAATGAATTTTTCCTTACGCCATGGACTAAAACCAAATTTTTTAAAACAATTAATTAAGGATGAGTCAAGGTCAAAAAAACTTCTAAGAACCAAAACCAAAATACTTCAAACTTTCAGGGACTAAAAACATAAATAAGCCTTGAAAAAAAAATATATTATTTTAAAATTTTGAATTATAATGTTCAAACTACATATCACATATACGGATATACCTTATCTAAATATACCTATTCCAACTTAACATATGGTAACAAGAATTTTTTATCTCATGCATATGATACATAAAATAAAATAAAATAAAATAAAATAAAATTATATCAGAAAACTAATAAATAATTATTTTTTAATTCATTAAATCTTTCTAACAAACACCAAGTACATAATTAGTTTGAAAAATCCATTATACTATCTAGCCTCACTCATATCTAAGATATAGTATCGGACTATCTGCACTATAAGGTGGGTTAGTGTAGCATATGCACACTTATTAGCTCATATCAAGTTATAGTATCCACACTATAAGGTAAGTTAGTGCAGCATATGCAAGTTGGTGGTTGAAAGGTACTTTGAATTAGGTTACTCTCTCTTAAAGTTGATTTTCTTATTGCATGTACTAGCTAGACGCACGCAAGTGTTGGAGATAGATATTTTTAGTTCAAACTAGTGCCCACTTATCTCATTTCTCTGGGAAACAATTAAGAATGAAATCCATATTCTTGGCTTTTCTCCTTACTGTGTCAACATAATTTCCTTCGGTCACTGTCTAGACTGGTAGTGCCTGGGTTCTCTTATACAATTTGAATGTCTTAACTAGTACTACTTTAAATGCATTTGTTAGCGATACAAAAATAATGATCAAATCTGCAGGTATAGTGAATAAAAAAATTGTTGCATTGAATGTTTACTATTTGACTCCATAGCTGTTAAAAGGGAATTATGGTAAGGAGGTGAATGTTTGGAGTGCTGGAATTACGGAATTGATGCATGAAATAATAAGATTGTTTCTTTTTTAGAAAATGAATGTTGAATCAACAGTGTAAAGTATCTTTACATCGTCGGCACATCATTCATTATTCATGCGTTATTTAGCATTATTGACTCTTGATTAAAAGTAAAACAATGAACGATGGATGATGAACCGACGGTGTAAAAAATATTACACAATCAGTGCATATCCATTAAATTAAACTCTTTTTGATTTATATGTAAAAGAATATTATTCTAATACAAAATGTCTAAATAAGTATCATTGTACTCATGAACCACTTCTTCTATGAAGGGTTTAAACAAGGGTATACAATCATGTGCTCAATAAAGACCAAAACCCACTAGGAGAAATACAAATGAGGTTCACTTCACAAGAGAGTGAAGCAAAAATACAATACAAAACCAGCAACCTAACCAAAGACACCAACAACGCCTATCAAGCCTAAACTAAAATCTCTACCTCCTTAAAAACCTTGATAAGAATCCTAAACAAGGGAAAAATAGTATAACAATCCTAGCAAGCATAGATACCCGCACACCAGTCGTAGGGGGATTACAAGGTGATAATACAATTCATCGGGTTCATACACCAGTAAGAAAACTAAATTATCCTATCTGAGAAAGTTTTAACCAAAATCCAGCTCCTAGATTGGGATAACAGTGACTTCCTAGATTCTCGCTATCCCAAAAACTTGATAAGCTAGTCAAAGTTACAAACCCTAATCACTCACGCAATCCTATATATATAGCCGAAGATCACATGTATATTACCAACTCATCTCACACAAACACACACTTAAATACTAACTTACGTTGCCACGTTCCTTCATCGGGGACTGGTTCGTTGCCAACGTCATACATCAAAGTTAATTCAAACTTCGTCTTGGAAACTTACACTCGAACATTTTTGATATCCCAGTTGGACTAGACATATGGCTAAGTTTTCTGGTTTATGATAATAAAGTTTTACAAGTTTTTGCTAAAGTAATCGATTACTTTTATAGCAATATACAAAAACTAGAGAACTCGTAATCGATTACTTGATCCTGATGAATCAATTACTTACTCAAATAATCAATTAGAAATGTTGCATCATACAAAGTGATAGATGCTCTAGAATCAATTACTTTAAAGGCTGTAATCGATTACTTGGGACAAAATAATTGGTTATTGGTCCAAGAAATCGATTATTTTTGTTGCATGATACATTTTTCAAAGAGTAGTGAATCGATTACCTGAAAAGTAATCAATTACTTTTTTGAATTTTCTCAAAATCATTTCTGAATCAATCAAATTTGTTTTCTGATTTGTTTTTTATTACGATTGATCTCGGTTGTGATTTGTTTTTATCCTGATATGTATTTTAAAGAACTTTCTAGCAAAGCTCTTGGGAACAAGAGAGATAAGGAACTGAAAAAGATTATTGATGTATTTTAGAGTTTATTTATAGTCTCATTAGGGTTAATTCTTGAGGTTAGGAACCGTAGTAAATAAGCCACTGTGAGTACCGTCAAGTCCGGTCTTGACATGTTATAGGTTCGGGACGAAATTTTTTTCTGGACCCCCTTAAATTATATAAAAAAAACTTGTAAATAAATAAAATTTTAACAATAAAGTTTGAATAAAGTTTCTCTTAATATAGGGATTTTTCCAAAATGTTATTAATGCCTATAACTCTATAAGTTTGCAAAAATACAATCAACCATAAAAAAAAATTACACATACTTCAGCAATTTTGTTAATAGAGAAGTTTGAGAATAAAGAGAGTTTTTAAAACCGTAATTATTAAAAAAATCTTGGACAAAAAATTAAAGGGAGCTAAAATAAAATATCATGCAATAATATAATTATATATCTTAAAAATATCACTACTTAATTTCGAAATCTACTTTATGACCCTAGATTCTACTTTTTTTCTTTATTAATGTGAAATAATATATTTGTGAAATTTTCAATATTAAAATATTTTTTAAAATAAAAAAAAACATAACTATTCTCATTGATATTTATAATATAGTTAAGTATGTCTTATAATAAAAATGAAAGAAAAAAATAAAAAAGTACATTTAACTTGGACAAAGTAAAAAGGATAACATATAATAATAAATAAATAAATAAAAATGTCATTAGTGGGATTCAAACTCTGAGTATTAGGCAAATTATGAAGCATACTTAGCAATTGTGCTGCTAGTATTTATGCTAAAGCACTTAACTTTATAAATATATATAATTTTTGGGCTCCTAACAATCATGGTTCAAGGCGGTCGCCCTCATTGTCCTGCCCCCGGTCGGACTTGAGTATCGTAGAAAATAAGGGAATTAGTCCTCAGACCCACATTTTATCCACCAATCCCCAATTTTTTTTAATTTCATTACTACCCCATTTTCTCCAAATCCCAAACCTCATTTTCTCTTCTCTCTCTTCCCTTTCACTCACTCTCTCGTCCATTCTTTCCTCTCTAACACCCACTCTCCCTCTCCCATTTCACAATCTTCTTTCTCCCTTTTACAATTTTCTTTTTCCTCTGTCTTCTTTCCATTCTCTCTTTCAAAGTTTTCTTTTTCCTTTGTTTTCTTTCTTTTCTTTTGGGTTTTTTCGTTTAGGGTTTAAGTTAGATGATTAATAGGTTGTTTGAAGTTAGATTTTATTTTTTTAATAGTTTTTTTGTTCATTTGTTATGTTTTAAGCAAAATCATTTATCTTCTCTTCATTGTTAGTGTATGTTTGTTTTTTTATTTAATTCTGATGTTGTAAAATTTTGACAAACCAGTGTCAGAATTTTGAATTTTCGACACGGGGTATCAAAATTTCAAAATTCCGACAAAAGGCCGTCGGAATTTTACACAGTGTTTTAATTTTTTTTCGTTAGAAAAAATTCCGACATATATATGTCGGAAAAATCTTAAACAAACTACCTAAAAATTTCTGACATATCCCGTATCGGAATCCCAAAAAATTTTGACACTGAATTGTCGGAATTTACACAGTAACGTAAAAAAAAAATAAAAGACATGAATTTTTACCTTCGACAAGTATGCAACGTTCATTGGTACTCTTTTTGAACATGAAAGAAAAAAAAACTCGTCTTTTTGGAGTTTTTTTTTTTTTTTGAGTGAAAGAGGTTAGATGGTGGGTTTGTGAGATGGTGAAGGGATGGGGTTAGGGATTTTGGATATCTGGGTTTTGAGTTTGAAATTTTCGTGTTTGGAATTTTTATTTTTTTTAATAATAAAGGACAATATGAACATTTTCCATTTAAAATGGGGTTTGGGAACTAATTCCCAGAAAATAAAGCATCAACGTGCAACAAGCCGATGCGGTAATCACACACACATATGCTTAATTATTCCAAAGTTGACATTGGAGTGAAAAAATAAATTAGCTTTTAAAAGCACTGGAGCTCGTGGAAGCATATACAGTACGCTAATAGAAAAATTAAAGCATCAAGGGCATTCACGGCTGTGCCAATACTTTTCAACGTAAAGCTATGAAATATCTAGAGGTGTAAGCGATTCAGTCCAAGACCGTGAGACCGCTTAGATCGAATTAGACCAGATCAAAAAATATAGTGCGATTTAATCTTGTAGTCCAGTCCAGTCTTAAAATATTCAGATCATTATTATATGATCCGATCTATGATCTCATTATTATTGTGATGTTCTGAAAACTAAAAAAAACTATATATAAACTAAAAAAACTAAAAAAGTAGCAGATTAAATCGAATTAGACCAATTATATATAAAAACTAAAAAAACTAGCAGATTCTCTAAATCACTCACTGCCTCTTGGCACTTTGACGTAAGTTGGCATTTTACCACTTTTTCATATTACAGCCAGCAAGTTACAGAATTTTTTTTAATAGCAGCAACATGTTATTAGAGGTAGTATCATGCTATGTTATTATGGGTAGTATCATGCTATGTTGGTATTTTTTTTTTTGGAATTTAGTAACAAATAACCTCAGTCCTTAAGGTTGAGGATAAAAAAAAACTCAAAATGAATAAATTTTTTTGAAAAACTAAAGATATAAACTTTTGATTTCTTTAATACATCAATTCTCAAGAAAAACTATCCATTTTTGAATGCTTATTTAGGACTGAGGTTAAGAGAACCCATTTTTTTTAATGTTGGAACTTGGAGCGAATATTTTTTTTTAATGCTATAACTTGAAACTTGGACCAATTTTTTTAAAATTTTTTTTGTGCTGATCAAAATATTTAAATATTTGTTAAATAGATCGGACCGGACCGGACCAGACCATTTATGAATGATTCGACCTGGCCTAGTCTTAATACTTAAAAAATTTCTGGACCGAATTATACCGAACCATATTAATTTAATTTGTTCAGTCCCTAATATTCATTAAAGACTGAACCGTTACACCCCTAGCTTTAAGGGCTACCACAACATAGGCTTAAAAGAGAGTTTGGAGAAAGTTTTAACATCAAAATTTTTATAAGATCGTGTTATTTTTTAAAATTTAGTGGATATTAGATAATTTAAGATGAGTATGTAAAATAAGAAACTCAAGATTCTATAGGGTTATTTTTTTGTCTTTTCTCTCTTTTTTACTCTACGTATCATCACAATAATAATAATTATAACTAAGTAAATAAACTAATAACAATAAACAAATATTAATATTCTTGTTTAAATATATAGTAAATATTAATATTCTTAAATATATTGTGATATTATGGGAAAATATATATATATATATATATATATATATATATATATATATATTCAAATATAGATATATAAAAAAATTTAAAAATTGGATATATAAAAAACAATGAGCTATTAAAATTATTGTTGCAATTCATTTTTTTTCTTATAAAAATGGCTATGGCACATTTTTTAACACAAAATTGGATAATTTAATTTTAAATATTATTTGAATGCAAATATAGTTTTTCGAAATTTATGAATATTGATGTGATAAAAAAGTATTTGGGATTATTTTTAGAAATAGTAGATAATTCACATTATTGAAATAAAATTGAGTATAAATGTACATGATGATGTAATGTTGATGCATGAGTCCTATAAATCTTAACTGTTATAGTGTAAGATATGAAAAGTCTGAAATTGAATCTTACAATAAAGTGGTGATATAATGTTGATGTGTCGAAATCTAATGAATATGATATTAAAACTATGTTGCACTGGTACATAATACAGTGTTACCAACGGATCCCGAACGTAAATAATATATAGAGGGACCAAATATATCAATAGGGTATGTATTTAAACCAATATTTTTAACGAAAATATATTTTTTGTTTGCATTCTGTTATCCGGTACACTGAGCCTAGTAATTAAGTTCGTTAATAGATGTAGTAAGCATGTTTTAAAACCTAAAACATACAGTTACTGAAACCAAACATTCTGTCATGTTATTAGCAAATTAATCTAACCATGGCTGTTTTTTTTTTTTTTTTTTTTGAACATCTAACCATGGCTGTTGAATAGTAGTTAATAACAGTTCAAAAATGCTACTCATAATTAACGCTAACAGGGAACCTAAAGAAAACTATAAGCATGGCTAACACATACCTTATTAATGAAAATTGAGCACAATCGAAATATAATTGGGTTTCTTAAACATAATTTCAAGGATTTAATTTTTTTGGTGACCAATCAAGGATTTAAATTTTATGGTACTTATAAAAATAAATTTATAGTGGCGGAAACAAAACTTATTTGAATAATTTCTGCTTCTCAAAATAATTCATATCAGCTAAAGAATATTTTGGTTAAAAAAAAAATCTCAACCCCATGTGGGCCCTGATTACAACCTCCCCCTCCCTCATTCCCTATAAGAACCACCTCCTTTCACTTCATTTGAAACAAGCCATTAGGTTTTATTATATGTATATATAATATACATGCTACTATAAGCCAAATGATATCACCAACATTGGATGGGGATGACATGGTCATTTCAAGCCATCGCCGGGGCTGGTTATCCACCAGTTTCGGGGCGGCGTCACCGGACATGTTGAACACGAGTGGCCGCCACACACATGAGGATGATGAGGAAGGCCTCATGTGGGCAGCCATAGAGAGGTTGCCAAGCTTTAAACGCATGAGAAAAAGTGTGCTCAAGCATGTGCTTGATAATGGTAAGGTTGTGGTTGATGAAGTTGATATCACCAACCTTGGTTCACATGACAAGAAGCTCATTATGGACAGTTTACTCAAAACTGTGGAGGATGATAATGGCAGATTCCTTCAAAGGCTTAGACAAAGGATTGCCAGGTACATTAACCACGGTGATTTTCAATTTTTGTTTTTTTTTTAAAAGTGAGTATAGAATATGTGTATGTTTGGTTCTCCGGTGAGTTAACCAGAATTAATTTTGAAATGTCATGTTACCGACCGTTGTTGTTTCTGCTTCAACTTATTTTGGGACCATAATTGATTTTATGATTAATAACCAAACATGTCATAAAAAAGCAAAAAGTGACTCTTAATTATACTAATAACAAAAATATCTCTCACTTATTTTTTTTTTTAAAAAAACTTTTAAAAAAAATGACATGATTCTACATAAACACATGCATTTAAATAAAAAGCTTCCAAAGATTACCAGACTCTAGAGATCTAAGCTCCAATAACAAATATACAAGCTCCAAAATTTAGAGTTGAGGTTGGCATAAATCCAAAAATTTCAAAGACAAACCAATTAAGGTACTCCAACTCAGTACTTGACAGGAGCAAGAATATGGAGTTGGGAACCAAGTTTCTCTTGAACAACGATGTGTCTCGCTTACTTATTTTTCAACATATTTGTTACATATTTTTTGCTTAATTATGTCACAAGTTCCTGAAGTTTGGGATATTTTTGTCAGATACCCTTATTTTTTTTAATATTTATGCCATCAAATTTATCTTCGGTTTGCTATCTGTCCCTCTGACGGATTCCAACCAGTTTTTGCTATATTTATGCCCTCAAACTTTTCTCCGGTTTTCTATAACCCCTGTGATGGATTCTGGCCAATTTTTGCAATGTTTATGCCCTTTAAATTATCTTCATTTTGCTATTTGCTCCTGTTATGAATTCCAGCCAGTTTTTGCACATGTGGACCACCATGGTCCTAGTTACTTCACCAAAGTTCTTCATCTTCAACCACCGAAGTTCCAACCACCATACTGTTACTGCAACCATACCTTACCCCACCAGCTCCCACCATCATACCACCACTATTGCCAAAACCTCGAAGACGATCTCCAAACCCTAAAGCATACCCCCTCTAAAATCGAGCGCCACCACTCCCCTCCATTCCCTCCCGATGTGACCTATTCCAATCCTACTTCAAATCCCTTTGCCTCGTCAAAACCCGCTTCCCTATCTCACCCGACCCAAGCCACGTCAACTCTCTCACCTTCGTCTGGTTCGATATCTTCAAACCTAAGAACAAGTCCTCTCAGCAGAACATTCACCTTGAGAAGACTTCAATGCTATTCCATTGGGCGTTGTTTATAGTCAGATTGGATTGTTGTATAATCGTAACACAGTTGATAGGGGTTCATTTGCTTATTTGAAGGAGACATTACGGTGGTTGGAGAAAGGTTGAAGATGAAGAGCTCTGGTGGGGAGACTAGGATCACGGTGGTCCACATGTGCAAAAACTAGTCGCTATTCGTCATAGGGGCAAATAGCAAACCGAATATAAGTTTGAGAGCATAAACAATGCAAAATTTGGCCGAAATTTGTCACAGGGGTAAATACCAAATCGAAAATAAGTTTGAGGGCATAAACATAGCAAAAACTGACCGGAATCTGTCAAAGAGGCAAATAGCAAACCGGAGATAAGTTTGAGGGTATAAGCATTGAAAAAAAAAAGAATAAGGGTATCTGGCAAAAGTACCCCAAACTTCAAGAACTTGTGACATAATTAAGCCCATATTTTTTCACTCACGTTCATTAATTATTTTTCATAACCTAATATCTTCAGTATTGTTTTTTTTTATTAATATTTTCTATTTAAGTTGTTAATTAATATTCTAATAAGTTATAAAACACAAGTTATATAAAAAAATATTATTCGAAACATAAATACTAATTGATCATGCTTCATATTAAGTCTTATTGATCAATAAATTTACTAATTTAACATGTTAAATAATGTTAAATGATAAAAAAAATTCAATACATTTTTTATTATAGAAGGGGATATAATTGCCTTTGGACAACTTTATCATTTTTTCACTTCTTACTTTTTTATCCAATAAAAAAAAAAAAAACTCAACCTTTTTCTCTTTTTATTTCTTTATCTTTTTTCTCTTGAATCAAACAATAAAAAAATATATTCATTTTTCTTTCTTTTACTTTCTCTGATCTCTTATTTCTCTTGGCTTTTTCCTATTTTTCTCTATCTCTTTTTCTTGTGCAATCAAACGAAACATAAAATTATGTTAACCTTGTAATGTGAATTTTTGTTGCAATATAACATATAATAATAAGAGTATTTGTGGTTCTAATAGGACAATCTTAATTACGTTTTTAGTCCTTTATCTTATTTTCAAGATTCATTTTGGTCCTTAATCTTTATTTTGATTTATTTTGATCCTTTATCTTTTTTCAAGAAATTTAATATGGTTCTTCTTCCGTAACAATAATGTTAGTTTTACTCATAATATTCGCACTTATTACATTTCTTCATTGATAAAGTTTAACAAATATTTCTACGGCTCTATCTCAATAAAGCTCCTAATGTCATCTTCATTCAAATCTTTATCACATTATCATTTCTATTCATATCAATCAACCATATTGCGAGCCAAATTGTTCCATCATTTGCGAAGCAGTACCGCTATTCCTATTCTTATCGGGTGGTGACCTGAAATATTTCCAAATTTCGGCAACATTTTGCCTTTTTTTTAAGGCTTTTTTAACATTTTAGTCCTTGAACTTAGGTACTCTTTTGGAATTGGTCCTTAAACCTTTTTTTCGATATTTTGGGTCCTTGAACTTTGTTTAATTTTTGGAAATGGTCCTTTCGTCACTTAAGTGATGATACGGCCGACGACATGTCACGTCACTTTCACAATATCTGCGAGTGACGTGTTATGTACAGCCACATGACACTACATGATTTTTTTATTAAAAAAATAATTTCTTTTATAATTTATTAAAAGTTTCGATTTAAAAAAAACAATTTTTAATTATTTTTAATAAATTTGAATTTTTTTAATTTAAAAAATTCACGTGGCATCATGTGGCACGTTATCTATCGATGTGGCGAAGGTGACGTGACATATCCTCTGTCATATCACCGCTTAAGTGATAAAATGACCATTTCCAAAATTTGAGCAAAGTTTAGGGACTCACAACATTGAAAAAAGTTTAAGGACCAATTCCAAAAGAACACCTAAGTTCAGGAACCAAAAACATAAATAAGCCATTTTTTAATTATCGGTATGAATATTTCAATAAAACTAATATGCTATGATAAAAGGACTAAATTGATTTTTTTGAAAAAAAAATAAAGGGCCAAAATAAGAAGAAAAAAAAGATTAAGGATAAAAATGAATATTGGAAATCAAATAAAGGATCAAACATATAATTAAGCCGATGAAATTTTAGTGAGCCCCTCATTCAGTGGCAGACCACACTTATGAATTATGATAAATAATTGAATAAAACTGTTGGAAAATTCTAACTGTACCATTGTTTTTTTTTTTATATTTTTTATAATCAACGGGGCAAAAGCCCAAAAGAAAGGAATTACACAATCATTCGAGCACTAGTACAAAATACATTTTTCAGACCGGTTCCGAACCATTTTTCAGACCGGTTCCGAACCAGTCTTAAAGCCCCTGTTGCTAGAAATACATGTTAAATGAGACCAGTTATAAACCGGTCTTTTTTATATTAACGAGACTGGTTATTAACCGCTCTGATTTAAATTTTTGAACCAGTCTGAATAATTATTTTGAACCGGTCTGAATAATCCTTTGAACCGGTCTGAATAATAATTGTGAACCGGTCTGAATAATTCTGTGAACGGTCTGAATAATTCTGTGAACCGATCTAAATAATAATTTTGAACAGGTCTAAATAATTCTTTGAACCGATCTGAATAATAATTTTGAACCAGTCTAAATAATTCTTTGAACCGGTCTAAATAATTCTTTGAACCGGTCTGAATAATAATATTGAACCGGTCTGAATTATAACTTTAAACCGATCTGAATCATAATTTTGAACCGGTCTGAATAATTCTTTTAAATCATTATTTTTAATTACAAATTCTGAATTAATTGTTGAACCGGTCTGAATTATTATTTTGAACTAATCTGAATTTGAATTATTTTTTGAACCGCTCTGAAATATTATTTAGAACTTATCTGAATTAATTTTTTAACTACTCTGAATTATTATTTTGACCGCACGCATCTTGGCAAGAATTAAGACATGCACCGATATGAAACAAGAGGCAATTAACAGAAATGAAACATGCATATATATATATATATATATATATATATATATATATATGCATCTACTAATTAATTGTTTATAATATATGTACAACCTATATATAGTATTGTTGGAAGCTAAATCTTGAATTACTAGGTCATAATGTCAACAAAATAGGCGCATGATAACAATAATAATAATAATAATCCCATAATATATATCTAAATAAAGTTTGCATCGTTCACAAAAAATAGATAAAGCTTGCATCATCATTTTCCACATCACATGTGCACAGCGAAAGATAGTGATACCTGCAAAAAAAAATAAATAATGGATGACTGTTGTAACAAATTAAATGCTTTGTCATACCAAATATAATAATTCATATAAGCATTTAATATGCTTTGTCATACCAAATATAATAATTCATATAAGCATTTAACAGATTAAATGCTTTGTCATACCAAATATAACAATCACAATATAATATACTGGGCGTGAGGTCTATAAACCAAATAAAGCACATATTTTGATTCCCAAAAATAAGATATACATAGATACATATCAAAATGACAAAAGAGCAAACTATAAGCCAAATTCGGTGCAACACTTGCACAGACCCTGATGAGGAAACTATCAGCCATATTCAACAGGTATAGAGATAATTCCCAATTCAAAAAAATGAAGATAAAAAAAATTCTTCTCATACAGAACTAGTGGTTTCTTAAGAAGAACATGCAAGAAAACTCAAGCCAACTTTCGGTACAAGAGGTGGACCTTGTGGATAGGAGCAAGAAGAAAGTCAAGGAGAAAGGGGAAGGCTTCTCTGGAACATCCTCTATCCCAGTTTGCTATGCAGCTATTTACGAAGGACATGATGAAGTGGGGCTGCAGGGACCGAGGAAAACATATGCTGATTCGCTCAGGGGCCAGAACCCTGACCAGCCTACTGTGCAAGTACGTTTGGAGGATACTGGAATGAGTTCGGAGGCTAGTGAGGATTCAGAAGCTGAGGAGGAAGAAAGTGACACGGAAGAAGGATTATTAGTAGTGGAGAAAATGGTTGGAGAATATGATTGCCCAGAATTTGTGCTAGCAGAAAAAGAGCAAAGATGTATCCAAAAACCTTGGAAGAAGGGGATCATTGTTAAACTTCTAGGAAGAAAGATTGGATTTAGAGCCCTAGAGACAAGGTTAAATCAGATGTGGGCCAAGTGGGGAGTCATCAACATTATTGATCTAGAGAATGATTACTTTCTTGTGAAGTTTTCAAATGAGGATGACCTATCCAATGCTGTTTTAGAGGGTCCTTGGCTAATGTACGATCACTACTTGACAGTTAGACAATGGACTCCGGATTTCAACCCTTTCAAGGAATCCATTGAGAGAGTAGCTGTGTGGGTTAGATTCTCGGGTCTTCCCATTGAATATTATGATTCCAAATTCTTGCATTTCGTTGGTGACAGGATTGGGCGCACCATTAGAGTGGACAAAACTACGTTCCATCAGGAAAGAGGGAAATATGCCAGACTTTGTGTTGAGGTGGACTTAACCAAACCATTGCTAGGAATGTTTCAAATCAAGGAGAAATTCTACAAAGTGGAGTACGAAGGACTTCACCTCTTGTGTCTGAGCTGTGGTAAGTTTGGTCATGCTACGGAAGGTTGCCCCTCTAAGCCAGTAGCTGTGGGTAACCCGAACGTCCCTCCAGGTAATGACAAGGGTGTGGAAGAGCAAGCTCATGCTAACCAAGTGGTTCCAGAAGCAGTAAAAGGTCCTTGGGTGGTGGTGCACAAGGGCAGGGCCAGAGTTAGCAAAGCCCAAGAGAGGGTGGCGCGTGCTAAAAATGATAGTAAGGTGAAGCGTGGTGTGAATGGAGCGAGGAAGGGTGGGGTAGCTGGTGGATCACGGTTTGGGGCCCTCCAAGAGAATGATGGTGACAATTCCTCTGACAATCCTGTTGTGGAGCAGGTTCCGATTGTTGTTCCTGAAGGCCAAGGCCGAAGAAGGAAGGTTGGGGAGAAGGAGAATTATGGTAAGGCCAAATCTGACCACTTTGGTGCAAATAAGGTTGGCAGTGAAGGTACGACTGGGGTCAGTGCAAAAGACAAGCAAGTAGTGACAAATAATGATGCTGCTTCTGCTGAAAAGCAGCTTGTGCAGATGGTTGAGGTCACGGGGGATCAGGTTTTAGAGGTTGGAGTTAGTGGAAGGTGGGACCAAAGCAATATCAACCAAAGTCAAGGGAGAGGTAACGGTAGGAACAACAGTAGGGAAGAGAATATGATTAATGGGCTGAAAGTGCAAGGGTCTCATGGTATGGCCCAATTACCCCACCCTGGGCTTCATCCAATGAATGAGACTAGGGGGCTAGCCAACCACATCACAAGGCCTCCAGAGAAGCCTTCAGAGGTTTCTTCCCCATCATCTCAAAGTCTTGAAGCCTGTATTGAAGCTGAAGAGGCCTATCAACGGAGACTTCGAGATGAGAAGAGGCCTATGGTGGAGGACGATTATGAGACTTTTCAAGACATGGAACTTGAATTTGTCCCAGAGACCCAAGAGAATGGACTGGAGAATGCAAGGGACACTTTTGACCAATAAGTGTTGTTTTAATGATTAATAAAAAACAGATTTTACTTTGGAATTGTAGGGGGGCTGCCAACCCTGCTTTTCGTCGTTATTGCAAGCAATTTGTTGAAGTCCATCATCCAGATATTTTTGTTGTGATGGAGTTGAGAGTTGATCCTCTGAATTCTTAAAAAACCCTTAGAGTTGTTGGGGTTTAATGGTTTTAATTATTCTCCAGGGAGGGGGTTCTCTGGAGGTCTTGTTGTTGCTTGGAAAGAAGACAGGGTGAACATCCAACTCATCAAGAGTGACTTTCAGTTTCTTCATCTTCAAGTTAGTTACCATAATGAGAGACCATGGTCCTTTACCCCCGTCTATGCTAGTCCTAATGATGATCTTAGACAAACTCTCTGGCAGGAATTGGAGTTAATTTCCAGGTCTCTCAATAACATGTGGCTCACTGCTGGGGATTTCAACGACATCACGGGTCAAGGGGAGAAGAAAGGTGGTGCCCCGGTAAATGTTAGAAAATGCAATTTGTTTCTTGAAAGAATAAATGCTTGTGGTCTCCTTGATTTAGGCTCTATCGGTCCTAAGTACACTTGGCGGGGTCCTCGTTTTCAAGGTTTGTTGAGAATCTATGAGAGGCTCGATAGGGCCCTTGCTAATGATGATTGGAGGCTTCATTTCCATGAAGCCTTTGTGAAGGTCCTCCCTAGAGTGCGGTTCTCTGATCATCATCCCATTCTAATTAGCTTGAATGGTGATAACAATGCTACCGTTAATAAACCTTTTCGGTTTGAGAGCGCCTGGCTCACGCACCACTCCTTTACCGATGCTATTAGGCCTTGTTGGGATTCTTCTGCCAATGTTCCTGAAAAAATTAAAAGCATGGAAACTATCTTAATGGGGTGGAATAAATCCATCTTTGGCCACATTCGGACAAGAAAACAGCGTGCTCTAGCGCGGTTGGAGGGAATTCAGCGCAAGCAGTACATGACTAACTCAAACAATCGCTTTCTGAGTAAGTTGGAAACTGACTTGCAAGCGGAGCTAGCCCATATCCTCTATCAAGAAGAGTTACTTTGGTTCCAAAAATCAAGGGCTAGGTGGCTCACTGATGGGGACAGAAATACCAAGTATTATCACATCAAAGCTGTCACAAGGAGGAGGAGGAATAAAATCATCATGTTGCGTAACCAGAATGGGGAGTGGATGGAAGATAAGGAGGAAATTAAAGCTGGCATCTCTAACTTCTATAAGGATCTGTTTTCCGAAGGGGGCAGCTCAATTCCTTGGTATCAAACTAAATATTCATTCCCTGCTATTGACTCTGATCATATGCAGGGGCTCGGTGAGGGATTCTCAGCCACGGAAATTAAGCAAGCTTTATTCTCTATGTCTCCTTGGAAAGCCCCGGGTCCGAATGGCTTACCAGCAGGCTTTTTCCAATCAGCTTGGGATGTTGTGGGTGGTAGCATGTGTGATTTCCTTCAACACCTTTGGTCTTTCCCTGGCGATATCGACAAAATTAACAACACGGATGTGTGTTTGATTCCTAAGACAGAGAGACCCGAGTTCATATCTCAATTCAGACCCATTTCTCTATGTAATGTTGAGTATAAAATTATGACAAAAATCATTGTTAACAGGCTAAAAGCCATCATGCCACATGTTATTTCTCCTTTTCA
Organism: Crotalaria pallida; assembly: GCA_037953625.1. Lineage (NCBI taxonomy): Eukaryota > Viridiplantae > Streptophyta > Magnoliopsida > Fabales > Fabaceae > Crotalaria > Crotalaria pallida. Next base: position 70,391,568 of record CM075656.1, read on the forward strand.
AACAGGTTTCATACCTGGCAGGAGTATTCATGAAAATATCATGGTGGCTCAAGAGATGGTGCATAGCATGCGTAGAATGAAGGGGAAAAGGGGCTTCTTGGCTATCAAAGTGGACCTTGCTAAAGCTTATGACCGTCTCAGGTGGTCCTTCATTCACAATGTTTTGATGGAAGTGGGTTTGCCTAATGTTCTTGTAGATTTCATTATTACATGTATCTCATCTGTTTCTACTAATATCACGTGGAATGGGGAGAGGTCTAATTATTTTGCGCCGGAGCGTGGTATTAGACAAGGGGACCCAATGTCTCCTTACCTATTTGTTTTGTGCATGGATAAATTATCCCATCTGATTACAGAGGCTGTGTATGATGGTAAATGGAAGACTATTAAGGCTGGGAGAAATGGCCCCGACGTTTCTCACCTTATGTTTGCGGATGACCTTCTCCTCTTTGGTCAAGCTGATACTAACCAGGTGCAGACTATGCTGGAGGTGTTGGACGAGTTTTGTAGCATGTCGGGTCAAACTGTTAGCCAAGAGAAAACCTCGATTTTATTTTCCAAGAATGTCAAGAGAAATATCAGAGAGGAGATAACTAGGAAATCGGGGTTCCGGGAAACTCATGAATTGGGTAGATATCTTGGTGTTTCCGTCACAGGGAAAGTTCCTAAAAGAAAAGATTTCCAGCATGTTATTGATAATGTTAAGGCCAAGCTATCTGGGTGGAAAACCAAGCAGCTCTCTTTTGCGGGTCGCGTTATCCTGTCTAGATCAGTGCTGGATGTTGTCCCCCTCTACCCGATGATGACGAGTTATGTCCCTAGAGGCTGTTTGGAGGAGATTCAAAGATTGCAGCGAAGATTTATTTGGGGGGAAGAGGATAGCATCAAGAAATGTCATTTTATGAGTTGGGACATCCTAATGAAGCCCAAACATCTGGGAGGTTTGGCTGTTCGAAACTTGAAAGCAATGAATGATGCTTGCCTTCTCAAGCTTTGCTGGAATTTCAGGGCCCAATCATCTTCATTATGGGTGCGGGTGCTGCAGGGCAAGTATGCCAAGCGAGGTTATGCTTTGTCTGATCTTAATGCCTTGAATTCTGACTCGTCAATCTGGAAACATCTGGTTCGCCTTTCTCCTTTAGTGGTGTCATCTGAATGCTGGGCTGTGGGTAATGGCAAGACTGTCAGGGTCTGGGACCACAATTGGATTCATGAGGTTGGCAAGCTTTCAGAGTTGGTCTCTTGTCCTCCCGAGAGCATGATGAATTGGAAAGTCTGTGATTTAGTTGATAGCAGTGGCAATTGGAATTTGCAATTAATTCAGAACGTTGTCCCCAAGCGTGTTATTGATTGTTTGCGCAACATCCCGACTCCCTCTAGTTCCAGTGGTGAAGACAAAGTTCTCTGGCCTAGTACTAAATCTGGAGCCTTTACTGTGGCCAGTGCTTATAAGCAGTTGAATGGTTGGTTGCATTCTGAGGGCATAAAAGAGTGGGAACGGGTCTGGAAGATTCAAGGTCCGGAACGCATAAGAACGTTCGCTTGGCAAGTTGCCCATGACAGACTCTTGACGAATAGCCGCAAAAGTAAATGGGGTATGGGTAATCCCTTCTGTTCTGTTTGTCCTGGAATGGTGGAAGATAGTCTTCACGTTCTTAGAGATTGCCCCAAAGCTCAATCTGTTTGGCTCATGCTCCTTAAACCGCAGTTTCGAGGGCAATTCTTTCTTAGCAACTTTCAGAACTGGATCAATATGAATTTGTTTCAAGAGATGGGGAGGCACCAGCAGTGGAAGTGGACCTCTATCTGGGCTACTGTGTGTGCATCGTTATGGTTTTGGCGGAATGCTGAGGTTCATAACGTGGCCTACTCTAGACCACCTAACACGTGGTGGCAAATCCTCCTCAAGGTGCAGAACTACAAAGCTGCTAGGAACAAGCCGCCGCTTCCTGGCCAGGTTCCTCGTAACCAGAATATGTGGTATCCTCCTGCCCAAGGCTGGATCAGAATTAACTCGGATGGAGCGTGTAGAGGCGATAGTCATGAGATTGGTTGTGGGGGTGTGCTGCGGGGCTCAAATGGTCAGTGGATTAGAGGGTACTCCAAGTACTTGGGGGTGTCCTCATCTCCTCTTATAGCTGAGCTTTGGGGTGTTCTGGAAGGTATGCAACTTGCTTGGGATCTTGGTTTTAAAAAGGTGGAGGCTCATCTGGACTGTCTTGAAGCTTGCAAGTTGCTGTCTGGTGATAATTATGGTTCGTATAAGGGCCATAGTTTGGTTTCCAGAATTAATTGGCTTAAGAATAAAGATTGGAATGTGGTGTTTCAACATACGTATCGTGAGTCTAATATGGCAGCAGATGCTATGGCTAGGCTTAGTTTTAATTGGGATCATCCTAGTAATTTAATGTTGTACTGTTTCCCACCTACTGAGGTGGAAAGTTTGCTGCTCATGGACCTTCTAGGTTCCTCTGAATTGGTGATTCAGAGCCATCAAGTGTCTTTGTAATCTCTTTTGGGCCTTTAGGCCCCGATTATTACCAAAAAAAAAAAATGAAGATAAAGATTAAAAAAAGGAAAAAGGAATAAAGACAAAAAGCAAAACCTTTTGATAGCATTTGAAACTCGTAGCACTATGATAGAATTGCAAAACTAATATCATCTTGATTCGGACTACTAACTCGTGTACTGACAAGTGAGAAAGCAAAATTCAATTTTTATTCCTAGAACTAAATGGCCAAACTCATGACAAACTAAATGGCCAAAGACTTGAAATCATGGCCATAACAGTGATAAGTAAGGAACAAAACTCAACTTTTAATCCTAACTGCCTCTCTCCTTTAATTTCTTTTTCGTACTCTTTTCTCTGCTTTTATCCTTTCTTCCATTGTGTTTCTGTTGGCCATATTCTTATTCTACTCTATTCTTAAATCATTTTGGGCCACAATCCCACTCATCATTCAGATCAATTCTTTCACGTTTTGAACAAAAAGTTTGCTCAGCCAGAACTTTTAGCATTTCAGATGCCAAGGGAGTGGATTTCTTTAGCTCTCTCAAAACTCTTACGATATCCTTAGTGTAGGAAGTTAGATCACTTAGTCCATCTGAAATTTATAATATATGATCAACATTTTTGAACATCGTATAACAATGAAATCCAGGAGTGTACTGAACATTAATATACTGAAAGGCTAGAGAACATTTTGATATCTTTTCACCATAAAAAAGCACAAAAGAAGTCAACAAAAATATTCATAGCATGTTGATCTACCCAAAAATATTCACTTGAAAGATGGAAAAAGAAAAAAAAATTACCCAACAGCTCTTCCCATAATATGGTGTCGCTGCAACTAATGCTGACCATGATTATACAAAACCCTGTCATCCATAGGATTATTGTCTCCTGATAAATTAGAATGTTTAGTCAATAGATGGAAAGGAACTGCTAAAGCCACACCCATTAATTGACAATACTAAAGAAGATACAAACCAAAAAATTCAGTACCAGAAGCTATAGCGAATGGTGAATAAAAGTTACAGTATAAAATAGGAAGAGAAAACCGTAAACACTGCTTTCCACATAATTAAGAGGATCATTTTCTGACAATTGAAATATAAATAACATGTATCACATTGCACCTTTAGTTAGGATGTAAGTTTCTTCAATATTGCGAGGTTCATGAACCTAGAAGAGAAGAACAGCATCAAATTCAGAGAAATCTGCCTTAAACATCATGCAATATGCAATTTTTAAAGGCAAATGTAAACATTAGATCAAAAATATGAAAGGCAAAAAAGAAATAAAAAATGAATAACAGTATTTAAAAATTGTAGAGATACAAATTAGGAAGTCTCCAGTTCAATTTTCTTTCAATCTGATTAAATGAAGAGTTTAGCATGTTAAATAGTGCACAGTGGGTATTTATCACTAACTAGTGATACACTCACACGATTTAGTGATTTACTAAACCATTCTTTTCTAAGTTCTGAGCAATGAGTTCCTTTTATTAGACTCCAGCTATATCAATTCAAAGAACCAAGGGGAAAAGATCATCTTGCTATAGCACTTAATCTACTATCTGACACTTAATCTACTATCCGACGCTTTCAAAACCATAATTCTCCGACTTACACTTGACAATGCTAAGGGCGTAAAGATCACCTGTTCCACTGTCGTGCATCCAGGGATAAGCTTATCGTGCATTTTGGTGAATTTCATTGTTGTCATTGCATAATAAAATCAGTGAAGATAAGAGGGAAGTGATTAACTAATCATGCATCAGCGTAAACTCTCTTTTTTTTCTAGAGAACAAACTCTATGCAAGACACCAAAAATGTTTTTTATTTGAATTTGTACAAAGTACAAACAAAACATAATTATTTGTAGGAAAAGTGACAACTGCTAAAAAGAATTAAATACACAAACATAAAAGACAATCAATCGTAACACAAGGTGTATATAACACTACAAATATTCGCATTTGAGTTTCATTTCATTTATGATGATGGACTAGGCAAACAAGAAGGCATAGACATTGATCCTTGCCTCTTAAAATTTACGGTCAAGGCTTTAGCCTTGCTAACATATAACTTTTTTACATTAGAACTTTGAGATATGAGTAAGAGACAAAACCTGTCCACTCATTGCTCTTTGTGAAATCATCACGAGATATGCGCAGACAAATAAGTAAGCCCACACCTACAAATACCACACAGGAACTTAAATGTCCTTGTTTCGGACAGCTAAAGCCAACAACAACAAGATCTCCTACTTCTACAAGCACTAGTCTATGATTGCAATAACGTGAGAACTACAGAATGAGTTAAGCATGAAAACCATTATGCACTTTGCAATGCTACTTCTCACTACTTCATTAATTCAATGCCAACAAGTTTTTGTAGGATGACTATGAGAAATATATGGAGAAAAGGCTTGTGGTCAATGGTTTGATAATTATTCTCCACTGGATAATTATATTTTTCATGCAAGCCTGTCATATTACACTTGTATATCTGAATAAAGCAAGGATGTGTAAGGAAAGCAAGGATGTATTCAGGTGAAGAAACGGCAAATGAGTTATGCACGAAAGTGAAAACAATGACCTAGAGAATGTAAAGACTTCAATCCCAGCCAATTCAATACACTGATCCTCTACAAAAGTAGTGTTTGACACTTGGACAGAAAATTTTACCACCTCCTCTATGCGAAACAAATTGTTCTGCTTTTCAATCGCACGACCTCATCAATTCTACTACTTGTAAAGTACACTAAACACAAAACATCGGTCCTATTCTGACAACACAAAACACTTATTCCTTACACATTCACATGAAAGTTTTTTTTCTAGTTGTGACTATATAATCAAATCAAGGGTGAGTGATCTATGTATTATACAGTTCAATAAATCAAAACAACACAATGCATAGAGAAATCAAAAAATAGAGACAAACGCACGCACGCACAAAGAGAGAGAGAGAAACGCAAACTTACGATGATGACGAGAATGAAGAACACGCACAGAGAGAGAGAGTATCCAGTGATTCAAATGGGGAAGGAAGCACCTGATTTGCTAGTGTTCCATTTGAGATTGTTTTATACCGAACCAGTGTCGCCGGCGCAAGGAGGAGGCGGCGGAGGCTGGCTCGCGATTTGCGAGGTCCCCAATAGCGACGGCGGAGCAAGTCAGGGACGGTGAGGTTCGCGGTTTGGTTCGAATCCACCGCAAGGGCACACAACACATGAAGGAGGCGAAGGCGTGGTGGTCTTCTCCGCGGTCCCCTGTTGTTCGCGCGACGGTGCAGAGGCTCCATTTGGGTGGCGGTCGAAAGCTCGGGAGAGAGAGAGAATCCAAAAGAGAGGGAGATGAGGATGGGCGGCGGCATAGCAGAGAAGAAGTAGGGGAACATGGAGATGAGGTTGGGGGAGGCGGCACAACAAAGAAGAATAGGGTTTTATTTGTTATTAAACTAGAACCCTTGCCCGTGCGACTCGCAGGGCAGCCAATTTATCTATTTTCCAAACTGGTTGCCAAAATGAACCACTCTAGAATGAAACAATGGAAACTTTCAGACCGGTTCCGTATCGGAACCGGTTTCAAATAATATATTTTCAGACTGATCCTTTAAATGAACCAGTTTGATTAAAACTAATTCCAACTTCCAGATCGGTTCCGCACGGAACCGGTCTTAATGAAGTGGTCTGAAAAATATATTTTGTATTAGTGGAGGGAACGCAGTCCCATAACCATCCTCATAAACAAGAGCAAAAAGAAAAGGAGGAACAACAATAATAACAGTAACACAAAAAGTGCTTAAAAGTCCAGCATTCGCTAGAAAATTCGCACAATGATTAGCTTCTCGGTACACATGCCGAATGCTGAAATGAGGAACCTGCACCAGAAGTCTTTTAATCTCATGAACCAGCGTTGAACAGTGATGGTTAGGTCTACAAAACCCCTTAACCATATTAACAACAACGGAAGAATCCAACTCAATCTCAAGATGAGTGTAACCGAAAGAAATAGCGTGTTTCAGACCCAAAACTAAGCCCCAGCACTCAGGAAGAAGAGATGAACAAGTACCTAAAAAGCAGTGAAAACCAGTGACAAATTTTCCAGCAGCATCGCGAACAAGACCTCCACATGCTGCTGTTTTATTCACAGACTTAAATGACCCATCAACATTCAATTTGAGAAAACCATCCTTAGGAGACACCCAACAAACAAACTCTTCATGCTTAAAAGACCCTGAAAAAGACATACTATCATGACAATTGATAATACTCTTCGAAAAGCTCACAAGACGCATAATAAACGAATGACTTAATCCTGTCATAAATCCCTGAAGTTTGGGGTACTTTTGTCAGATATCCTTATTCTTTTTTTTTTCAATGTCTGACTCCCCGAAGTTAATTCTAGGTTTGTCATATACCCCTGCTATCAATTCTGACCAATTTTGCTGACATGTAACATCGAAATCCTAATCAGACGTAGGAGGTTAAACACCTGGTGCACCGTGAGCGAAGATTATTCTTTTTTTTTTTAATTTAAAAAACTTAATATTTTTATATTTTTAGATAAATAAAAAAAAGAAAAAAGAGAATTGAAGAGAGAGATCGTCTTCGCTCGTGTGATATCATGCAGCACCACATGACCAACCTCCTGCGTCTGACTAGGATTCTGATGTTATATGTCATCAAAATTGATCAGAATTGGTAGTAGGGGTATATGACAAAACCAGAAGTAACTTCGGGGAGTCAAACATTGAAAAAAAAGTACAAGGGTATCTGACAAAAGTACCCCAAACTTCAGGGACTTGTGACATAATTAATCCTAAACGAATTATCAAGAGTACTATGGTTATTAAAAACCAGCACATTTCTCTCTTTCCACAAGCTCCAGATCATAACAGCAAACAACACCTCCAGTTCAAATCACCACAACCCAAATTATCCTTAGTCAAATTCAGACTCAACCAGTTATTCATGTTCATGGTGTTAAAGAAACTATCATGAGCATTCCTGTGAATTCCATCCGAATCCAAACACGCTTCACATCCTCACAGTCACGCAACAGATGAAGAAGACTTTCAGGGTCACAACAAGAACGAGGACAAGTACTCGAAGTTGCCATTCCCCTACGATACCTCTCAAGATTCGATAACAACCTTTCATGACAAACTTTCCACAAAAAATCTTTAGTACGCTGCGGATCAGCCAGCGTCAAACCGTATCAAAGAGAGGATTAGGAGTTGCCATTGTTTTTTAAACTGCACGTGAAATTTCAAAATGATTTTTTTTCTTTGTTACATATTCAGAAGGTCTTTTTGATGGGAAGATATTTTGATTAGAAGGTCTTTTCGAATATATAATTTATTTCGAATCATATTATTGCGTTATATTCGCATTTTTATTTTTTCATTACATTCTAATTGAAAAGTCATTTCATATGTAAAAAACCCAAGAAAAACAAAGTGAGGAGATATCTTTACAATTAAATTACAAACATCATGTGATTATTAAACATGTTATTGTATGCAGTATACGTATATAAATTATAGTTACATATTACACTTGCTATTCATGTTAAAGAATTTATATAGCAGTGTGACATATTATGCCATAGTAACGATAGAAAGGGCTCACCTTAAAAAAATATTTCACTTTAATTAAAAAAAATAAAAATATTTCACTCATTCCTATTTATGAGTCATACTTAACTAAAACATATGGACCAAGTGGATAGTTTTTTTTTTTTTTTTTTTAAACTAAGTGGATAGTTAATTCCTTGTTTTTAACAAAAAAAAATTATCAATCTTATATTTTTATCTATTTTACTTGCATTTTACCCCTTTCATGGGGAATTGAACCTAATTAATAAGAACAACCATTCAATAAGGATAATTTAGGGGAAAAATTAAATACTTTCTAGAAAATATAAAATAACCTATATATATGAGCAAATAATTCTTCTAAAATATGACCTAAATATAAAACGGAGGGAATATATAATTATCGGCAAATATCAAATATGTGTGAAGTTTGAATTGATAACCATGGATGTATGCACTTTGATTATTATTTTTTTTTAATTTATAGTACTGTATAATAGTACAAGGGATTGATTGTGTTGAGCAATTATTAAGTGGTTCGGGACCATATGGTCCAGAATAATCATCATCCTTCATTATTTAAATTTTGAATTTTTTAAATAAAAAATAAACTACCAACTGTTGAAATGTGTCTGGATCACATGGTCCAGGACTAACTAATAATTTTTCCTGATTCGGTAACTCATAGTCATAGGTAAATAATAAACTCGAACCACTCTTAACCAAATTAAAGTATCGAACTAGTAAAAAAGACTTAAACCTAACTTGTTTTTGTTTCATAATTGAACCGGTTCTAACCCAACCCGAATGCATTGGATAATAAGGACAAACTGCTCACCCCTTCTTCCAACTTTAATTTTTGAGTGAAGTATCTCTTTGGTTTCTCATGTTTTTTATATGAGACATTTTAGTTCCTCAAAACATGGAAATTTATTTTTAGTCCCTGAACATTTTTTATGGGATATTTCAGTCCTTCTTTCCACTACTCCACCAACTGCCTCAATTGAGGAGTTAAGTGTCCCAAAAAAAACCTTCAAAAAATAAAAGTGAATTTCCACGTTTTGATAGACTAAAATGTCTCATCTAAAAAACGAGGGACTAAAATGGACTTCACTCTTAATTTTTACTGGTGGGCAGTGTCTGGGCATGCAAAGGAAAAAGGCTCACAACTTTACTTTTGAGCTTTACTTTTTGAACCCCGTTGTTTACTCATCGGTCCCCATTTTTTCCACCTTATACAAGGCAGAAGTACATTTTTTCGCCTTATACAAGACGGTAGTGTAAAATTATCATATTTTTTCCGCCTTATACAAAGCGGACGTACAAAATTACCATTTTTCAGCCTAGAAAGAGGCGGAAAAAACTGATAATTTACACTACCGCCTTGTATAAGGCGAAAAAATGCACTACCGCTTTGTATAAGGCGGAAAAAATGAAGGCCGATGAGTAAACAACGGGGTTCAAAAAGTAAAACTCTTGCTTTTTACTCGTTGACAAAGGAAAAATATTCCTTACTTTGCATCTTTCTATAAAATATTGCTTATAAAGATAATATTTTTTTTTATAGATTATAAAGATAATTTGAAAAGAATGAATCAAATATTTGAAAAATATTCCTTACTTTGCATCTATCTATAAAATATTGCTTATAAAGATAATTTTAAAAGAATGAATCAAATATTTATAATTTTAATACAAAAAATAATATTAACTAATTTTTTATTTTTTTTCTTGTGCTTTTTCTAAGTGGAGCTTACCAATAAAAATAGTTGATGCCCTTGAGTTTTGGTAAAACCTATATTTTGATTCTCGATGTTTTTTTTTCATCTTTTAACTTTATTTTTTTTTTCAATTTCATTTTATGAGTTTTGTTTTCTCCATAACTTTTAATTTTCAACCAAAATTTATGGTCCCAGTATTATTAAGTTTAGAATGAAAGATACATAAAATGTATTTATCATTTGTTCTAAATTTTACTATTAAAAAAAATAATTTAAGATATATATGGGATAAAAAACTAATTTTAAGACGAAAGTGAAAAAAAAAGTTGAAAAACGAAATTGAAAACGAAATAATTTAGAAGATTAAAACATGAGTTTTGCCCTTGATTTTTTAAACATATTCTCCTTCCTCCCTAAATACAAGTATTTAGATGGTCTTTCACACACATAAAAAAAAGTTAATATGTAGACCAAAAAAAAAAAAGTTAATATGGTTAGTAATATTAAAATTGATAATATTTGATATATATTTTAAAAAATTATCCCTATAATTATTAATAAAATTTTAATGTAATTAAAAATTGCACAGTATACTTATAAAAAGGAAGAAAGCAAATGCTTTTGTTTAGGAAGCCTACAGAAGAAAAGTACTTCGCTTTTGGGTTTTTCACTGCAACTTTGGAAAGTGGATAAATTTTTTAATGTCATTGGAAATGTGAAAATTTGATATACTTTTTTAAAACTATTCCTATAATTATTGTTGGAACTATAAAAAGTGTTGATTTTCTAGGGGTGTTAATGAAAAGAAGTAATTAAATGCTATTGAAAATTGAAAATGAGTCTTATAAATAGGACTAAAATAAAAACAAAAAAAAAAAATCTTATACACAGTGCAGGAGGGAGTACATAACAATATAACATTACGATTATCGGTATGTGTAATTTGATTCGAAGTTGTTTATTACAATTATTAGAGGAAATAACAAGAACTACAGGGATATAGAAATTGGAAATCAGAACTTCCTAACACTTTTTTTTTTTTTTTTGAATTGGCAAACACTTAATGTAGCTGAATTCGTCATTTTTATGTGAAGATGTTTCTATCTTAAATTGTATTTCTTGTACCCTGATCCCATTCCCCTTGTTGTCATTATCAATTGACCCACATTGAAATGACTGTGTTTTCGTTTGTTACAATAATAATAATAATAATAAAGGGTGGGGATTGAAGTTCCAAAAATTGAAGTACGTTATGAGAATTTGTGTGTGGAGGGAGATGTGTATGTTGGGAGCAGAGCCCTTCCTACATTGCTCAACACCACTCTCAACACACTTGAGGTACTTATAGAGTACAGTAGTAGTTTGTTTCTCTAAAAAATTACTACCATATAAAATCTTAATGCCTTATCTGATTCATATTTGTTTGGCTGGCAGAGTGTTCTGGGATTGTTTCACCTTGCACCATCCAAGAAGAAAAAAATTCAAATTCTTAAAGATGTTAGTGGAATTGTGAAACCATCAAGGTATATAGATAGGCTTATTAGCAGTTTCAGATAAAGATGTTAGTGGAATGATGAAACCATCAAATATTAATCTTGCTCCTGCATTTTAAAAAAAAAAATAAAAATGCATGCATGTGCAAAGTTAAATGATGTTCTTTCCTATTCCTATTTTGAGGAATAAAATTGACTGTCGTTTCATATATTTTTAAATTTCTTTGGTGGTATTTGATGAAACCTAAACTCATCTGTTATGGGTGTGTAATCTCAGGATGACCCTCCTTCTGGGTCCTCCAGGAGCAGGGAAAACAACATTGCTTCAGGCACTAGCAGGAAAACTTGATAGTAATTTAAGGGTTTGTTCCATTTTCTTCTTATTTTATTTTCTTATGTACATGTAGTATCTTAATTTATAGTATATGGGTACAACAAAATGAGTTATGAGTTGAATTATTTCCAACAAGTTAACTTAGATAACTTTTTATCATCACATGCTAATGTTGTTTTACAAAAAAGTGCAATTGATGTTAATTATGAGCAGACATCTGGGAGAATCACTTACTGTGGATATGAGCTGAATGAATTTGTTGCCCAAAGAACCTGTGCCTATATCGGTCAACATGACATTCTTGATGGAGATATGACCGTGAGAGAGACATTAGATCTTTCCGGACGCTGTCTAGGTGTTGGCACTAGGTATGAAATGTTGGCGGAACTTTCAAGAAGGGAGAGAGATGCAGGAATTAAGCCAGACACAGAGATTGATGCATACATGAAGGCTATAGCAATGGCAGGCCAAAAGACAAGTTTGATTACCGAATATGTTCTCAAGGTCTACATCTCGGTTGTCTCAACTTCATGTTAACAATAACACTGCTATGTCTATTCTATTGAGTATTTTTGTTTAAGCTGACTTGTATAATATTTTATAGATACTTGGATTAGATATATGTGCTGACATTATGGTTGGTGATCAAATGAGAAGGGGTATCTCTGGTGGACAGAGGAAGCGTGTAACAACAGGTTAATTTCTTCTCTGCATATAATAACAACATTAACTCGAGGTTGTTTCTAGAGTTTCCCTTCCCTTCAAAACTCAATAATTATTTTTAAAGAATAATAATAATAATAGTAATAATAAATTACTTGCTATAATCAGTACTTCTTGTGCTATTCTTCTGATTATTCTTATAATGGCCTAAAATCTTTCCATCGAACGGTTTTTATAGAAAGTCTATATTATCTACTAATATGTACTAACTGTTTCAATTATGTGTAGGGGAGATGCTAGTAGGACCGGCAAAGGCATTGTTTATGGATGAAATATCAACAGGGTTGGACAGCTCCACCACATTTCAGATATGCAAGTTCATGAGGCAAATGGTTCATATCATGGATGTAACCATGGTGATTTCACTTCTACAGCCAGCACCAGAGACATTTGAGCTCTTTGATGACATTATCCTACTCTCAGAAGGTCAAATTGTATACCAAGGTCCTCGTGACAATGTGCTAGAGTTCTTTGAATACACGGGTTTCAAATGTCCAGAGAGAAAAGGAGTTGCTGATTTTTTACAAGAAGTAACATCCAGGAAAGATCAGCAACAATATTGGTTTAAAAAGGACGAACCTTACAGATATGTTTCAGTTCCTGAATTTGTATATGCCTTCAGTTCTTTTAACACAGGAGAGCAACTTGCGAGAGAGTTAAGAGTTCCCTATGACAAGCATCAAACCCACCCTGCTGCCTTAGTGAAAAACAAGTATGGTATATCGAAATGGGAACTACTGAAGGCATGCTTCTCAAAGGAATGGCTCCTTATGAAGCGAAGCTCTTTTGCCTATATATTCAAGACATCACAGATAACAATCATGGCTATTATCACCTTTACCGTGTTCCTTAGAACTGAAATGCAAGTGGGAACTATACAAGATGGGCAAAAATTCTTTGGAGCGTTATTCCTTACTCTAACAACTGTGATGTTTAATGGAATGGCAGAACTATCCACGATCGTTTTCAGGCTTCCTGTCTTCTACAAACAAAGGGATTTCTTGTTTTACCCTGCATGGGCATTTGGGTTACCTATATGCCTTCTCAGGATCCCCCTTTCCCTTGTGGAAACAGGGATATGGGTTGTCCTTACATATTATACTATCGGATTTGCTCCTGCTGCTAACAGGTAATACACACTATGTTTTTTCTTTTTCTCTTTAGTGACGATAATATTTTTAGAGACTATAATGATAACAATTCCTTAATTCTCATGTTTCTTCTATTTCATCAGATTTTTCAGGCATTTCTTGGCATTATTCGGTCTTCATCAGATGGGCTTGTCTTTATGTCGAATGCTTGCGGCAATCGGTAGAACACTAGTTGTCTCCAATACAATAGAATGCTTGGCTTTCCAAGTTCTACTTGTGCTGGGGGGTTTTATTATTGCCAAAGGTAAGTCACTGACCACTTCTTAATTTTTTGGATTAATCATGTGGTTTAAGGAAATCTTTTTCAATTTTGTGATTAGATATACTAGTTTCAATTACTCCTCTTTGATAGTCTTGTTCAATAGATAAACAAATACTTGGTGCAACATATTTTGTTTTGTTCTTGCAGACGACATTAAGCCATGGATGATGTGGGGCTATTATTTATCTCCTATGATGTATGGTCAGAGTGCCATAGTCATCAATGAATTCTTAGATAAAAGATGGAGTAAAGTAAGAAATCATTTTCACATTCTTGTTTCTCACTGGCTATGTTACACACTTGCAAACAACAACGGCAAATTTGTATTGACCTTAGTTGCTTCTATCCTATGAACTGTATGAATTCGAGATATATATATATATTTTTATATTTTACCTTTTGCAGCCAAATACAGACCCAAGAATTGATGCACCTACCGTTGGAAAAGCACTTCTTAAATCCAGGGGCTTCTATACTGAAGAATATTGGTACTGGAACTGCATTGAAGCCTTGTTTGGGTTTACTCTTTTCTTCAACCTTCTATTCATTGTTGCATTGACTTATTTGAATCGTAAGTTATATCCTTTAATTTTCAAACTCTGTAATTGATTGAATTTTTTGGCGTTCCTAAACCCTTATAATGTCAAACCAAAATTTCAGCTTTCGGTGACCCAAAAGCAGTTGCCATGGATGAAGATGACAAGAATAAAAAATCATCCTCGAGAAAACATATCCTTGAAGGTACAAACCTATTTATTTTCCCATTATTTCTTGGTAATTCCAAGGGCATCTTTTTTCTTTAAAAGAAAAGTAGGGTATAACTAACCAGAAGCATCAATTTGATTTAGAAAAATGTTTTCAAGTAATTTAGTTGCAATACTTCTATTGAATGGATTTTTGTTATATTTAATACTAGTAGTATACTACTAATCCTTTCTGTTAAATAACAGATATAGACATGACAGTGAGAAATTATTCCGGAAATGTTGCATCTTCAGACGAAGAGCCAAGAAGAGGAATGGTTCTACCATTTCAGCCTCTTTCACTTTCATTCAATCATATTAACTATTACGTAGACATGCCTGCAGTAAGTAACTAAATTCTAAATCGTGGATTCTTTTGCACTTGCATGTTTTTAATTACTGAATATTTGCTTCTTGCAAATGATGACAACTCGTTAGTCTTATAAGTTGTAACATCATTCAACCATGTTAATTACCACTTTAAATTCACTAGGAGCATAGCTTTCTATAATTTATGACAATGTGAAATTTCTTATTTTTCACTAGGAGTCTTGTAAATATGTAATCTTGCCAAGTTCAATGCCTTTTCTATGTTAATCAGAAGCATTTGAGTTTTTATAGAAAAGTTGAACATCAAACATCCCTTGAAATTTTATAGAGACCAATTTATTATGTGGTGTAAAGCTTTTGGTTTTGTTTCATCAAATTAGGAAATAAAGAGTGAAGGAATCAATAAAGATCGACTTCAACTACTACAAGATGTTAGTGGCGTCTTTAGACCAGGCATATTGACAGCACTTGTAGGTGTTAGTGGTGCTGGGAAAACAACACTCATGGATGTATTAGCCGGAAGAAAAACAAGTGGATACATTGAAGGAAGTATTAGCATCTCAGGTTATCCAAAGAACCAAGCAACATTTGCTCGAGTTAGTGGATACTGTGAACAGAATGACATTCATTCTCCACATGTTACAGTCTATGAATCACTATTATTTTCGGCATGGCTTTGCCTTCCTTCAGTTGTAAATACGCAAACACGAAAGGTATGTTTGGATAAGCATTGCCATCTTGGCCATTATCTATTAAGTTAGTTTGTAATCCAAAATTGTTTTCAATAGAATTATATTTAGTTCTATTTCGATTGGTGATGCTGTGATGCAGATGTTTCTTGAAGAAGTTATGGAATTGGTTGAGCTTCAACCAATCAGAGATGCTTTGGTGGGCCTTTCAGGTGTGGATGGTCTATCAACTGAACAAAGGAAAAGGCTTACTATAGCCATAGAGCTGGTTGCCAACCCTTCAATCATCTTCATGGATGAACCAACATCTGGACTTGATGCTAGAGCTGCTGCTATTGTTATGCGAACAGTGAGGAATACAGTAGACACGGGGAGAACAGTTGTGTGCACAATTCACCAGCCAAGCATAGATATTTTTGAAGCGTTTGATGAGGCTAGTCTAGACTTTGTAGATGGCAGAGCCTTTGTGTTATTTCTTTTTCTGGTTATTGTATATCTTCAGCTTTGATTTCTTTGCCATTGCAGTTGTTATTGATGAAAAGAGGAGGACAAGTTATATATGCTGGACATCTTGGTCACCTCTCGCATAACCTTGTTGAATATTTTGAAGTGAGTATTGAAGCTTTTCCATATATAGAATTTGAGGTCTCTAGACCTTAGCCTAATATTTTGAAAACTATGGTCCCCTATTAATTTCAGAGGTAAAAGTTTCATATGTGTACATATGTAATGTGCATATTCTGGTTTAGGCTGTCCCGGGGGTTCCAAAAATCAAGGATGGTGATAATCCTGCCACGTGGATGCTTGATATCAGCTCTCCTTCAGTTGAGGCTCAACTGAATGTAGATTTTGCAGAGATTTATGCTAAATCTACCCTTTACCAGTATGTTTTTCCCTTGAGATGATGCTACTTTATTTTTTTCATGCTTATAAGAACAAGAGTTCTTGCATTATAACTCTTTGATCTCTCTATATACTTTCTTTAGGGGGAATCAAGAACTTATTAAGGAGCTCAGTACTGCAACACCAGGTTCCGAGGATTTGTACTTTCCAACCAAATATTCCCAATCATTTTTTGTTCAGTGCAAAGCATGCTTTTGGAAACAATATTGGTCCTACTGGAGAAACCCTCAGTATAATGCCGTCAGGTTCTTCGTGACTATAGCCACTGGACTAGCATTTGGTTTAATATTTTGGGATAAAGCCAAAAAGACGTAAGTTGTTTAACATTTTACATATTCAATCATCTTAGTTATACTCTTAAAGACACTTAAAACTCCGCTTACCAAGTTATAAAAAATTTGCATGTCCAATTAATATTCCCGATTGATGTTTGTGGAACAAATTTTGTTGGCAGCCACAAACAACAGGATGTATTGAATCTTATGGGAGCCATATACAGTACTATGCTTTTGATTGGATGCATGAATGTCACATCGGTAATGTCAGTTGTTGTCACTGAAAGAACGGTATTCTATCGTGAAAGAGCAGCAGGAATGTATTCTGCATTGCCTTATGCATTTGGTCAGGTATTGAAGCAAGTGAAAGAGTGATCAAATTCAATTTTGTCTGTGTAAAATGTAAATTGACTTACAATGTTATAATGTAACTACGAGTCTACAGCTAATGAATGAAGACACATTTCAATTTATTTTTAAAAAAATGAACAGTTTTTATTAGACATTTTCCATGGCAAAAAAAAAAAAATATATTCAAACGAAAGCTTTTAATTGATTCTGCAGGTGGCAATAGAGGCAATTTATAATGCCATTCAAACAGCCATTTACACACCTATCCTTTACTCCATGATGGGTTTTGAATGGAAAGCATGGAACTTCTTTTGGTTCAATTACTATACATTGATGTCTTTTATCATTTTCACATTGTATGGAATGATGCTTGTCGCACTGACACCGGAATACCAAGTTGCTGCAATTTGTATGTCCTTCTTCCTCAACTTATGGAACTTGTTCTCTGGCTTTCTCATTTCTAAGACGGTAAGTTATCTTACATTTGGTTTATAATTCCTAAAGAAAATCAAATGATGGTAATACATCATTTTTGGTACATCCCTTTTAGTTTTTACATCATGAACACAAATTTTTCAGTTAGCATCTTGTATTATTTTGTTCAAGAGAGATATTAATGAATTATCAATAATTGCCAATTAATTAAAATTCATGCTAACCACATAATAAACATTGTTAACATAAAATTATATTTATTATGCATCTTAACCAATGTAAAAGTGATGTGTGCATATCTATGTTGAATTCATAATTTGATCCCTGATAGACTATCTTTTTAATGCATGTCATAACTTACAATATTTCTCCTAAATGTTACAGCTAATCCCTGTATGGTGGAGATGGTATTATTGGGCATCTCCTATTGCTTGGGCACTGTATGGCCTTATTACCTCTCAACTTGGTGACAAAAATGTAGAGCTGATGATTCCAGGAGCTGGGACTATGGGAATGAAAGAATTCCTTAAACAAAACTTGGGTTATGAGTATGACTTCCTTCCGGTGGTTGCTGTTGCTCATGTTATCTGGGTTCTCATCTTCTTGTTCACATATGCATATGGCATCAAATTCCTCAACTTTCAAAAAAGATAGACTAAGAAAAACTGTATCAATTTCAGGATTATTTGTACCATTATCTTCTTAGTTTCTTTCCTTTTGTTACTTGTGTTATGGCTTTGGAGTTCACTAGCTGAATATATTGTGTCGTGAGAATCATGAAATGTGCTAAAAGAAAATCATGAGAATCATAAATGTAATTTGTTAATGATGAAGATGTCACTCTGGAGATTGAGTACAGGTAAAATGCAGTTATGATTTGACATCACTTTAATTTTATTTAATGTTAAATTTTATTTCATCCTTGCCTATAATTTTATTATGCTATTAATTGCTGTTATTGCTGTTTTGGAGATTGGACGTGTGCATGCATTTTTTTTATTGATTTTATTCTAATAAAAAGAAGTTTTGATATATTAGAGGCCTTAATTTTTGTTACCCATCTTAGGGCCTAGAAAATGCTAAGATAGAACCTGCTTAAACCAATTGACAAGATTTAAAACGAAATAAAAATATGGTGGTTGTCATTATTTAATCTATGTTGTATATGGGTCTAGCACTCCATCTTAAAGAACATCACCAAGGTTAGATCTAAAGAATTTTAATTACGTTAGGGACTAAAATGAAACACGATATCATGAATTAACGGCCACATTAACGTCTATGAACGAAAAACGTTGTCAGGGGTAATTTTTTTCAAAATGAGGAACTAAAGAAGAATTATTGAAAAAACAGAAACAAAAATAAAAATTCCTTACAAAATGAAAGACTAAAGTGACAGTTTAGTCTATCATATACCATGCAAAACTGAAATAAATAGATCAAATACATAGATATAAATTAAATATTCGGCTCTCATATTTTGGGTGTTCGATTTGGATGTTCAACAAAATCCTTTAAGGGGAGAACTTGAGCTTCTATCCTTTTCTCATATCTGCTAGATGGCACAGGGAATTTCGGTGCTATAATTAAAGAAAAATTCAAGTTTTAAATTTAATTGCCCTTTTCTTGAAAATGAATATTCTGTTGTTTTATTTCCGGGAGGGGCAACTATAGCATGTTAGATTTGGTAAAAAAATTCCTAATGTGCGCAAAATTAATAATAATAATAATAAATAGTTTAAAAAAAAAAGGTACAAAATCTCTTTCTCTCTCTCTCACTCACTCATTATGAGTCTTCAGAGTCTGAGCCGTTCCCTTCCACATGGGACTTACCATTTGCTGCAACTCCATTCTTCTTACTGTCATCTTCATCGTCGCTATACTCGCTTTCGTAGTCATCATCATAGTCATCTTCAATTTCATCATCGAGTTTGTCTTCCACGGCAGAGCCCTCTTCAGCCGAGGCACCTGTCCTTGTACCTGCTCGGCTTCTTTTCAAAACTTTCAGCTTCAAGTTTGCTTTGTTGTCGCAACCAATCCAAGAATCGCATAAACAGTAGCAAGTAAGATTATAATTTCCCTCGGCAGGGGCAAGGAATTTACGCATCACTAGTCTCGACCCGTTTCTCACTTTTGCGACAGCTTCTTTGACTGCTGCGTTGATCTCCTCCAATGTAGCCCCTAAACCTTCCTGTGACTCTTGTACTGCCTTGGATGCAGCTCTAACAGCTGCACTCTCATCCATGAAATTTACCTTCTGGGAGATCCAAACGTTGTTTGATGCAGTATCCGCAAACAACAGCCAGAAGTTCTCTTCCTTGTGATGAGGGAAGAAGGGAGCATGTGGAAGGGCACCAACCAAGCCATCACCACGCTTCAGTGTCACCCACGCGTGCATGGTAACTATATCACCCTCTTGTATTCCCTCTTCACCTTCAGTTTCACAATTTACATCGATTATTATCGAAGGCATCATTTCAAGAACCATCTCCACATCCTGTGATTCAGCAGCAGAAAACCCAGCAACTTCAAGCAGAAGATCATTTCGTTCCTGTGATGACATGTCCTGAAATTCTCCAAATGTGCGCACTTTCTGCAAATAACATGAGGGATTAGATTTTTACAGTGTAACTAATGACAACAAGGATAACTTTTATATTTCCTTATTAGATAGCCAAATAATGGATCCTAAAAGGTGGACAAAAATCCCCTCAAACGATTAGTCGATTTGTTCCACTACCAATGTAAGAGGAAAAATTTAATATTTAAAAAGAAGAAAAGACCTGGACAAAAAGAAGCGGCTGAGGCACCACATAAAAGGAAAAAATTACACCGTGCAACAGCTCTAATGCAGAATATAAAATACAAAATTACCTTCCGTGCAATCTTTTTGACAACGGCCTCGCTGAAGTGAGGCAACTGCAGAAAGGGTGCAATTCCTTCACTGAATCCACCAGCTATCTTTCTTGCACTAAGAGGAACAGCCTGCAATATAACATTTGGAGAAGAGTTGAATTTTTATGATATTACATTTGATCAGGCCTAATATTTATTCAAGATTCAATGTAAAGTGGACAAGAGGAAAAAAAAATCAAATAAACAACCCAGAGGCAAATGGCAAGAAATAACCAAACACCATGTGTTAATCTAGAAATTAAAAAATGGTAGGACATGGGCAGAGAATAGAAGTCACATCAAGAATACATGCAACTCCAATAAGCAATAAGGATAAGTCTCTAAAGTTAGGCCCCATGCCCTTCAGAGGACCTTGTTTTTTCAGAACAAGACAGGGAAAGGGGATGACAAGAAGAACATCAATACGTAATGCAGCATTATAAGGTGCAAGCTAATTACTAGTACCTGAATGACATTCTGAGATAGCTCAATCACCCCGATTGCAGGCCTCAACCATCCATAACCATGAGGTGGGTGTGGTATAAGGGCCATCTGCGTCCAGCAAAATATCTATTAGAAAATTATAACTTACATAATAGAACAGAAATTTGACAAGCATGTATAGCAAATCATTTTCTTTGAGACCAGATTTACATAAACTTTAGATACACTTGAAAAATATTTTGAGCATGTGGGCAGAGATTTCAAATTAAAAAAATGTTTGCCACTATATTCCAATCTGAAAATGAGTGTAATCTATGGTCCCTTGCAAGTATTAAACAAATGACTAGGAGGGATTGAACTGAACCTCATTAAATTATTTCATTTTCTTTTGTAACTTTTAGAGGGATGGAATTGAAATTCATTTAATGGTTCCTTTTTTCTGCACTTTAATTTTATTAGATTAGATAACATAAGTAAATAGTGGCGTGTTATAAACAATCAAAGAATTCAGTGTGTCATTGATTGATCAATGATCGTAATCCTGTGTACACTTGGTTTTATTTAGTTCTTTCTCCCTCTTTGTAATAAATACTAGATCATAAGGGTAATTAGGTTACCATGAAAAACAAAAAGTATTCATATATAGTTAGAAGCTGTAAAAACACCAAATGGCTTTCAGGAGTAGAAATATTAAAATAGGAACTGCTTCACAAAACTAAAGCTATATCAAATACACTACATACCTTCATCAACTCTTCTAGAAGACGTGGTGCAAGTTCAACAACGTGCCTAAAATCACGCTGTAAAGTTGGAGACAGAGCTGCGAACTCCCGATTGAGTTGAGCTTGGATCAATAGTTCTGTCTGAATTTAGAAACAGGGTCCAGATTAATATGAATCCCCTAAAAACACTAAATTCCAGATGATCAGTTGAATCATTAAAGAAAAATGGGGAAAAAAAATACCTTTACTATAGCTGGATGCTGCTTAAAAAATTTTGCCTGTTCTTGGCGGATATTCTTAAGATCCAGATTTAACTCACTCCTGACTAACACGAATAGTCTCTGAAGGTGCTCCTCATCAATACGGCGAACTGGAAGCTCCAAATATTCGGAAGCCTTGGTGAAGACATCGACGACCTTGCTGTAAAAACAATAACTATTTTTTAATAATGGAAGAAATGGAGGATGAGCTAATGAGAGGAAGGTATTGGGAATGATTGTATCATAACTATTGGAGAAAACTATTTTTTTAATTGGGTACAGGGAAAAATAATTAAAAAGGAATTACTAGTAAAAACATTTCCATTTCTCCCCAGTCCCCCCTAAACCACAGGCATCCTCCATCCACCAGAGGCAATCTTGTTCAAGAGCCAGGTAGGAACAATTAACCAAAAATAGAGCACTCTATGACATGTATGAAAGCACCTATACCTAGCAACTTTAAAAACAACAGGTTGTTCTTGACCACTAGAATACCCTAATAGTTTGAGTGAAAATAATCTATTTGCCATTGCCAAGCACTTGGCCTAACATTAAACCCCTTAAGACACAAGTCCGTTTTGATGGAATAAGAGCACTTTCGGTCAAACCTCTCTAAGAGATGTTTTTTGCCTTGTAGCAATTCTAAAGAAGACTTCAAAATTAAAACTATGTCATCCATTATAACTATTGAGCATATGATAAGATCACATCTAAGAATCATTTTTAGTCGTAGGGAAAAATTATATAAGAGCCAGATTAGAGGAAATCCATACCTTGGAGCTAATGAAGGTTTCATGAAATAATAATATGTAGATATAGTCTGATGCATGACATAGTTTCCAGTATATTTTGCTGATCTTGTAAGATATATAACAGCCACCACCAGTGGAAGGAGAATACAGACCCCAACAATCCCCAGCAATAGTATTCCCCCAGATGCACCATCAATGTTTAACAGAAATGCAGGTAGAGCAATACCCATTCGAAATCCCTAAACAAAAAGGAACCAAAAATAAGGATATCAATAAGAACAGGAGCACCTCCTTATCTGACTTTGTTAATTTAAAATAAGAGAAAATGCCTCAAAAAACTCCAATCAGTACCTGCCTGCCATCTGGATGGCCATACTTTTCATAGTTCTCACGAGACACTGGATCTGTCAGGGCCTGATAGGCCTTTGATATGTATTCAACAAAGTATTGGTGGGCCTCTGAAAAGAAGTTGAAAGGAAAATATAATTTTAGCCACAATTTTTGCTAAGAAGCATCCCACTTTTCACTATGCCTATGCAGAGTTCAAAACAATGCATATGTCAAGAGTAGGAAGGACTCCAACCTGGATCTGGGTTTTTATCTGGATGGTATTGAATAGACAACCTTCTGAATGCCTTCTTTATTTCTGATTCAGAAGCTCCAGGTTCTAACCCTAGAATGCTGAATGGATCAAATATTTGTACCTGAGTAAGAAAAACATCACTCTACATTAATCTTGAATTACATAAATCCATGTTTCTCAAAAAAGAGACGAAATTAATTAAGAACAGTGAAATGTACCACATGATTAGTGTGCTTGATGTGATAAATCAGGCCCGCCATGGCGACCCAAAGAAGCACAAGGGTGAGATTAGTATATGTCGAAAAGTTTATAATCTGAAAAGGTAATGCATGTGATCCATAACATTAGTAGAATTCGACATGGGCTATTAGCCTATTAGAAAAAATGGATAAAAAATGAGGAATAGTCAATTAATGTAAATAACAGTATCACCTGCTTATAAATGGATTTGCGGTACTTGCCAGAACGAGAGCATACAGAACAGTGACAGTGGATGCTCTTTTTCTCTTTAGCAAAGGTACTAAATACCTTGTGCAGGGTGTAAGGTACCAAAGGCAGAGCCATCATAGTGAGGATGAAGATTGGGAACAAGGCACTATTCTCTTCTGATGCAGCCATAAGGACCTTCTACCAAGTTCCAATTTCAACAAGGTCTTACTCTTACAAGTACAACTGCAGCCTCCTATCCTAAGGTAAGAAACAACAAGATTTCAGCATTAAAATAAAACGATGCCACATGTTGTAAACAACATCAAGTAAAGTCCCGTTTGTTAAGCTTAAAAAATGAGTCAACAAAAGTGATTTTTTGAGAAGCTAAAAGATAATTAGCTGCTCAAAAAAGCTGAATTTCAGTTTTTATTGCAGTTTTTTTGCTTTTTTGTAAAAGTCCAACCAAACAAATGTCCAAGTGTCATAAGTGATTTTCTAATCAAAATAGTAATGAATAGTAATAACTTTTCTTTTGTGATAAAACCTTAAACCAACAGGACATGAATTCATATACATAAAAAATATTTCCAATATAGCTTCTCACAAATCTAGGCTTCATTTATTTTTCAAATGGCTACCCAAACAAATGTGCAAGTGTCATAAGTGATTTTTCAATCAAAATAACAAATAATCAGTTTTTTTGAGGGAAAAAAGCTTAAACCAACAGGCCCTGAATTCGTAGTACATAAAAAAAGAATTCAAATATAGCTTCTCAAAACACTCAGCTTCTGTTACTTAGTAAAAGCCGACCAACGTGCAACTGTCATAAGTGATTTTTCAATCAAAACAATGAATAATCACTTTTTCTGTAAAAAAAAAAAAAAAAAAAAGCTTAAACCACGGGCCCTGAATTCATATACATAATAAAAAATTAAAAATTATAAAAAAAAAAAAAGCTCTAAACTCTTTTCTGCTTAATAATATATTTCAACAATTTAATAATTGTACATAGCCAGTTCTTGTTCAAGTCATGAATAATAACGCAAAACGAAACAAAGAAAGTTCTGCAAAAAAAAAAACTAAACTTGCAATTGATGATAACATGCAATAATTTTGATCAAAGAATAACACGAAACGAATAATCATAATAATAGCAAAAAAAAAAAAAACCGCCATACTTATTCTTCTTCCACTACTTCTCTATCTATCTATGTAGGGATATGATATTAAGAAAAAAAATGAATTGAAAATTGAAGAATCCGAAAGATAATTAAAAAGAAGGATCAGTGGTTGGTTCGTTTATTGAATGAGAAACATGGAATGCAAATGAATTGGAAATTAGAATATTATTATTATTATTATTATTATTGAATGAATGAATGAATGGTTGAATAGAAAGAAGGAATAACAATATAACCTGAACGGGAACGGGGAATGTATGGAAACGCAGTCGCAAAGGCAGAGAGCAGAGTGAGTGATTTAGGAGTCTGTCTCTCTGTCTGTCCGTCTGTCAGGTGAATGCAAATAGCAAACGCCACTCGTTATTATGTTATTATTACTGCTCACTGTTTTTATTCGCTATTCTTATTTTGTTGACGTCGATAGTCATAAAAATAATAATAATAAAAAAATATATTATAGGACATATTATCTTATCTAATCTAATTTAATAAATAAATTAGTAAAAAAATATTGCGGGTTTATATGAAGCATTATCAATATGTTAACTAGTGAAGGCTGATACAGTTGATATTTGGAATTGTTGTTAACTAAGCAAGTGAATAGGAGTTCAATTTCCGGTTTTTATGAACGTAAGAGATCTTGTGAGGAGGATTATTTCGAAAGGTCAGTCAATATACGAAAGAATTAGTCGTGGGTGGATACTTAGAAAAAAACCTTCAGATAAAGATAAAGACAAGATTAATATAAAGGTTAACTTGGTTTTTAAGAATATAGAACTTTATTGGCTAAATTACGTATTTGATCTCTTACCTTATTTTTTAATTTTAAATTTGTCTCTTACGTTTTTTTTTATCATATTGGTCCATTTTGTTTCTTTTCACTATCAAATTGGTGCATAAGTCATTATTCATCCTACGTGTCAACATCCTATTGCTCCACATTTGCAATGTTGGAAAGAGAAATGACATGTGTGTGTATTTTATTGGTCCACAAAGCATGAACAGTGATTCAGGGACCAAATTAACAGTGAAAAGAAACGTGAGAGACCAATATGATACCCAAAAACGTAAGGGACCAATTTAAAATTAAAAACTAAGGTAAGAGGTCAAATACGTAGTTTAGCGGAACTTTATTCCATTTGGAATTCTGATAAGAAAAAGAAGGGTTTAAAATTAGGAATTAAATAACTATTACTTTTTGTAATTAGAATGCAAAGAAATTGTTATCATTTTTTTAAGTTGACCTTGACCTTGAAATTTTAATTTTTGCTTTAACAATTCATTTATTGCTAATAAAATAAAATGGTATGAGTACAAATTTTTTTAATTAAAAAAAATAGTACGAATACACTTTATAAAAAGTAATTTGTGAATTCAATTACATAAATGTCCATTTCATAAAAAAGGAAAACATTTACCCTATGGTTTCTTTAATTTAAGAGTAGAAAATGAGAGGAGGGAATTAAGGGTGAGAAAGGTTGGAGAAAGAAAAAAATGTGAGAAAATGAGTGAATTTGTTGGTTGTAGGGATGGTAGTTAAACTCGTACTCACCATAACTTGCTAGAACCCAACCCGATTTTGGTAGGAAAAACATGTTCTGATTGGTTTTGGAAAAACCTGAAACCAAAAACCGAAACTTGAAAATCAAAATAATCATTGCAATTTTTAAAGGATATGTTTTTTCTTAAATAAATAAGATTGAATGGGGTATATTATTTTTGTGTTAACTTAGAGTATCTCACCCTACGAAATATAAACTAATCCCTTTTAGGGTGAGTGTTGTCCTTCCTAGCAAATGTTGCTTTGAGGAATAGAATACATGATCTTTAGTTTGGTATGATATCTGGTGATCTAGCCAAGCCTTGGATTAATATACCAACTCCTTGTTGCGATATTTATTGATCTGATCGTATGGCCAACACTAGTCCTTAGCTCAGATTCGATCTCATGCACAGCAAGAGAGTAACGTGGAGGACTAAAATAGCTTTGAGCTCCATAGATCGGATCAAATTTCTTAAACAATCCTTATCGACATCCTTAATCGCATTAAACAATTTGATTTATTCCATGATTAATTACGACAACGAATAACGATAAAAGACATTGGGTTAATGCTAAATTAAAAATAAATATAAGATAATATCTCAACAAGATTATATCCAGCAAATTAAGGATGAATACAAGAATATCTAAGAAAATAAATAATTTGGTGGCAAGTCTCTAATATACAAGAAGATCAAGAAAATTAAATATTACCTAAAAATAAAATTTAATTAGCCAAGAGATTCGACTCTAAAGCGTTTATTAGAGCCCTATAAATAAAATTTCAAAGAGCCAACAACAAACACAAAAAAAAAAAAAAAACTAATTCCACACGAGGACACAACATCAACGTTAACTTAAGTGCAAAATCATACGAAAACGTCACCGTTAGCTAAAATTATTTAATTATTATATACAACCATACATTTGCTCATGTATATTTATATTATTATATTAATTAGTTACTATTTTATAATTAATATTAATTTTTTTATCGATGCCCTATTATTTGGATAAAAAAACTTAGTCACATTTATCATCTCAACGCATTCTTACTTGGAATCGAATCTTGATTCACCCTTGGGATGTAACATGCCTCCACTGCTAGGGGTGAGCATGACCCGGCCCTACCCGGAGACCCGTCCCAACCCGGCGGGTTCGGGTCGGGTCAAACCCGTCCTTGAACAAGTGAGTGGACAAACCCGTTCCTGAAGAGGCCAGACCCGGTTCTATTAAGGACTGGTTCGGGTTTATGCCCGGGTCACCCGGACCCGGCCCGGACATATTAATTTATATATATATATATTTATTTATATATATACAAAATTAATTATAAATTTACAATTATTATTATTATTATTATTATTATTACTACTTCTAAAAACTAAAACTGTGAAAATAAAACCCGTAAATAAAAAAAAATAAACAAAGATAACTGAGAAAAATTATAACTTGCTGCTGCGTATTGTGCTTTCACACATGTTTAGGATCTTCTGTTATGTGTCTGCTAATTGTATTCATGCGATAGTTTTGATTTGTGTCCTGCAAAACTTGATTTTGTTTCTGCTTAGTTAATACATGCTTAGGAACAGATGCTGGTGCTTTGCTTCTTTGCTTTAATTTTATACTGCACCTCTTCAGCATGTAATTTTGGCTTGGAGTATATAATTTATCCCTGGAAGTATATATTAGTTGCTGGAGTTTGTACTTTGATGTATATTTTTAGAGTATGGCTTATACTCTATTTTTTTTTAATAAATTTTTTGTTTGCTGATGAAAAAAATAAATAATTGAGAGTGTGTGTGATAACTGAGAGTGTGAGACTTTAAGACTATTTTAGTGTGTAACAACAAATATCAAAAAAATGGAGGTCACAAATACAACAACATTTGCAATGGCTTTTTACATTTCTGTATTTTAATGAATACCTTACTTTTTTATATGGTAAACCCGATTTTTTTTTTTTAATGTTACTCATCCGTCCCGGGTGAACCCGGACCCGTCCCTATTTGGACTCGTCCTTACATTGTCCCTCTATAATTAGGGACGAGTTCGGGTTGAAAATTTGACCCGAGCAACATTTCGGGACGGGTACGGACCAAGCCAAACCCGTCCCAACCCATCCCATGCTCACCCCTATCCACTACTATGCCACTATTTATTCATTCCATATTTATATTCTTCATATTTTATATATTTATTAATATTTCCAATTATTTAATTATTTATTTATATTTTATTATTTTACCATCATAATATACTATATTATTCATTTCATATTTTTATTTTTATAAAAAATATAATATACTTTATTATAGTAAGATTACTGCGATTGTCTTATGAGAAAATGAGTAATGCAATGATAGTGTAAAGTTTTTTACACCATCAGTGCATCATTCACCATTCATCCATTTATGGTTGTTGACTTTTAAATTAAAGTAATACAAATGAATGGTGGATGATGAACCGATTGTGTAAAAGACTTTACACCGTCAGTGCACACTCATTAATCTCTTGTCTTATTTGGATTATTATATTATTATATTTCACTAAATATAGTTTAATGTAGAATACATATATACACACGTACTCTCTCTCTTCTTGTTACAAGAAGACACCTTTTTCGAGTCACAACATTTATCAATAAAGTTTTTCTTACACAAGGTAAATATGTTATTCAAAATTTCCAAATTCTTATCCCTAATCAAGATCAAGATATTACAATTTGAGATTAAATAATAGATTATTCAAGTTTTATAAATCATTATCATCAACTAAGATATATATTATCAGAATTCATCAAATAAACAAGGAATATTTAAATTTAATATTTATTTATGCATAAAACAACATTATGTCCAATATCCCAAAAATTAAAATGCAAAAATAAGCTAAGATGCAATGCATTAACCAACATTTTTTTTATAGATTTACTATTTGTTATATTTACATTTAAAATTTTCACATCATCTATGTTTATCCTTCTTTCTTTAATTTTTTTTGGTATTTTTCTTTCATCTATTTTAATTTATATTTTACCAAAATTATTATGCTTAAATTTTTTTTATTATGTTCTTTATCTCATTCTCAACGGAGTAATTTTATTGTCTTAAAATTTGAGATTTAATCTTTTTCACCTAAAATTTGGAATGTTCATCAATATGCACTTTTTCCTATTTTTGCTATTCCAATTTCATATTGATTTTTGTGAAATTAAATAGAAGACCATAACGCGTTAATGAATCACTTTTGATGATTGATACCTATCTTGTGAAAAGTCAAGAATAAAAGAAACTATTTTGAATAAGAAATGTTTGTAAAAAATAAATTTATATACATATTTCAATTTATATTTTTTTTTTGTGTGTTTTTTTTATGAACATTTTTTAGAATTTATGATCGATCTTCAATTTTAAAAGAAAACCTAAATAAGAATGATATTTCTTGGATGAGAGATGCATTATTTTTTTAAATTGTGCACTCTTTCATATTTCATTGTGCATGTTGCATTTTCTTATTTGAGAAAATTTGTCAAACTTTGTGGAATTCCAAAAAATGTATCTTTTCGGTGTTGTTGAAAATTGTCATAATTTTTTATTTAATTTTATTTTAGTCTCTCATCAAGATATATTTTAAAATTTGTTTATTTATTGTTATTATGTATTTATGTAACATCTTTTTAATTGAGCAATGATTTTTTATTCTTTTTACTTTTTTGCAAATCTTTATCTTGTGAATTTTAAAAATCTTATTGGAATACAAAATGAAACACAAATAATCAATTCTCGATTAACACACTCCGTTGGGAGAGGCATATGAACGTGACCTCATGCAGGATTAATCTCAAGGGTTCCTTGGTATTAAAGGTGCTCATTGAGACACCTGTGGTACTGGTCAAAGAGTACAACAAAAAAAATACTAAATATTGATAAAATTGAAAAAAAAATAATATTCATTATATTATAAAGGTAATAAATAAAAGAATAAATATTATAACATATGATCCATTATATAGATTAAGTTCCAAATAAACCTACTTCCTGATTTTCCAATTATTTAATAAATGTTAGTCTTTTAAAATTAAAAATCTAATAATATTAATTATCAACTAACAATCATCTTACACCTGTGGTGTGTTGGTCCAGTGGCCAGGGGGCTGGACTTTGGTAGGAGGAGCCGCGTGCTCGATTCCCCGCAACACTCATCAGGGAGGCTTTACGTCCTTAACCCCCAGACCCGGCCGAACCAGATTAGTGGGCTGGTTCAGTTCAGTGGAGGTTCCCACGGGCTGGACTGGTTCGATACTGGGGCTTAGACCAAAAAAAAAAACTAACAATCATCTTACAATATAGAAATCAAAATTATTTCAATATTTTTTAAATCTAAATTACTTCAAGATCTTTTTTTGAGGTGAAATATATGTTAATAAAGATAATTTGGATATATAATTAAATGTAATAATTATCGTTTTTTAAAAAAATTCTTAATGGATAAATATTTTAGCGGTTATTCTAATCTTTACAAGAATAAAAAGATGTAATTAATAAGAAAAAAAATTACATCCAATCCAAAAAGTAAAAAAAATCAAAATGATTAAAATAATTAGGATAAAGATTTTTTAGGATCCAATTGTATGATTAACTTTTAGATAATATATATAACAATTAAGATAGGAAAAGAAACATAAACGTACAACAAATAAATCAATTAAAAGATCAAGGATTATAAATTTTAAAGTTGGATTGGATAAAATAATAATGTAGATATCTTTAATGAAATATCAATTTAAACAAACTGTTGTCTAAATATAACGATTAATCAAGAATCTAATGACTTCTGTAACACCTCGAATAAAAAGAATACAAGTGAAGTATTGTGGTTTATCATTAAATCTAAAAAAAAAAATCAAAATTGTAGTGTCCTTAAACACTGAACACCACGATGTGTTTGATGGGTTGTTGTAGCTTGCGAGGGTGACCCCGGTCCTACGTATCCCCAGTGAAAAGGGAATCAAGCCACACGTAGTTCTTGAGAGTAGGGATGAGAGAACATACCTTAGCCCCTATAGCATGGTGGTTCTTATAGGGGATTACCTGTTAGGTGTGTTGTGTGTAACCCTAGCTTAGTTGGGCTGGGCCTGTTGGTAGGCTCTTAAGTCTAGTCCATCACAGTGCCCATAGAGAATCCCTTTAAGAAGACATGGGTCCGTATGTGATCGGCAGACCGTACAAAAATATTTAATTGTGATTAATAATAATAATTGTGATAACTGATAATCATATTAAAAAATGTGAATTGTAAAAGAAAAAACTAATTTATCCATCAAATATATATAAGGAATATTTCATAATATCATCAAATAAAAAAGATTATAATGTATATATTCTGATTTAATTCTGATTAATCATATTAATGGTGATAATCATATTAAAAGAGTGCTCAATTATAATATCCCATGAAACCGGGAATGTTTTGATTTATAGGATAAAAAGTTTAATTTTGATTTCACTCTAATTAATTATAATATCTTAACGAAAGAGATAATGATTTCCAAAATGACGCTAATTTATCCATCAATTAAATAATGAATACATTAATTTAACACTCATCTATACATAAACAAATATAATATTTAATATCTAAAAAAGAGTAGCGGTAGTCATTATATTTCATATAAAATGTGATGCGTTAATCACCCGAAAAATGTAGTCAACAATAATCATTTCAATCTTCATGACCTATGAAATAGTGAATATTTAATTTATCATTGAATCTGTTCATGATACCATCAAGCAAAAAACAAAAGTTCAGAATATTTAATTTTGATTAATCACTGATAATCATATGAAACATGGGGTCAATTTATTTATCAAAAAGTAAGGAATATTTCATAACACCAACAAATAAAAGGAATTAGAAAATATAAGTCTTATTTGATTCTGATTAATCATATATAATAAAGTTGATAATCATATTTGGTTTATCTAAGATCAATGTAAATGATTCTTATATATACTCAGGTATAATAATTTCCTTCATAAATTTATTTTCCTTTTTAGCAACATTTTTCGATTACGTTTCCTTTTTAATATATTAATATATCAATCAATTTTAGCAATGTGTTGAATGTTATTAGAAATAGTTAATAAATTTCTTTTCAATAATTTTATGCATTACAATTGTATACTGTAATCAAACCAAATTAGTACAACAACAACTATATCTATACGATTAACAATGGAGAAGTAAAATAATTTTAATTCCTAATGTACATTATTAAAAAATACATACAAATAAAAATAAATAAATAATTCGTGCATGATGTATTATCTATGTTCCCGCGTCATGCACGAATTATATGTGTGTATATATGTACACACATTTTTCGGTTACGTTTGTAGGGTTAACCAATAATAAATTCTACCACTACAGGATAAGCATGAGCTCTCTAGTACAGGATAAGGGTGAATAACTCATCCTTCTTATCCTCTAAGAGCCACGTCAGCCCTACTGGGCCGAACAGGCCCATAAGGCACCACGACACAACTTCCCCTATAAGTATCGCCATGCTATAGGGGCTAAGGTATGTTCTCTCATCCCTACTCTCAAGAACTACGTGTGGCTTGATCCCCCTTATCACTGGGGGTACGTAGGATCGGGGTCACCCTCGTCAGCTGCAACAACCCCCAAAACACATCGTGGTGGATCTATTTCTCAGATCCACTACATTGGCGCCGTCTGTGGGGATCGATAAACTTCGATTCCCATCCACCATTAAAAAAAAAAAAGCCTCTTCCGCCCCTATGCTTGCGCGAAGCACTCCCGTCACGTTTACCACCGGTGCCGTTCACGGTTACTTGGTGTCATTGTTCCCCATGCCACTCACGGTGCCGTGCAACTTGAGAACCACCTCGCCACCGCCGCCGGGATTCTTAAATCCAAGGAAAGGAGCAACGGCAGCGAACCCCACCGGCACCAACCACCTTGCCACCGTCGCCTTCGCAGTGACGGGTCAGTCACAAACCAGAGAAAGGGATCGCTAGCCAGGGAGGATGAAGGAGAAGCAACAGCCACGCACCGCCACGCACTTCATGCCATCTCCACCACCAAGTTCAGAGAAAGGAGATCGTCATTGCGCAGCTCTACTCCTCCACCGCGACCCCCTTCACATCCAGCGAACATAGTTCGAAGCCATCGCGAACTCACCGACATCGCAATAGTCGTGGTGAGTTGCGTGTTGGTTCGCCGTTAGAACTCACCACCAAGATGCCGCGCTCTATCGATGTGCCACAAACCTCACGACGGCGAACGATTCCATCTCGAGCGAAGCCGCTGTTCCCCTTTCCCTCTTCCCCCTTCGATTCTCTTCTATTCGCCGCCGCCGTTCGAACCCAGATCTGCAACTCCGCACCAGCCCTCTGCGCCCACCCAGAAGGTCGCCGAACCCGGCACCGTCGAACGCCGTAACCTCCGGTGAGTACCCCTTGCCGCCCTGTGCTTGCCGCCGCCACGCATCCCTGTTGACAGGGGGGCGCACCTAGCGCTGCTGCAAACCCTCGTTAGGGTTGCCAAGTTCTTGTGGGCCTAGAGGCCCAAACCAAAAAAAAATTAATAAAAAAAAGGGGGGCATGCAGCACAATAAAAAAGGAGAATAGGCCAGCATCTCAAAAAAAAAAAGGGCCTCAACAGGCCCAAACCAAAAAAAAATAATAATAAAAAAAAAAGAAGGAGGAATCAACACTCATTTTGCCCAACTGGACAAATTCTTGACAAGGCATTCTTAGGGATATCAACACCTCTATGGATCCAGCAACTTAATACCCACTCCTAAATCAGGGAAGCTATTTCTTCTAATTTATAATTGCACAAATATTTTATTGACTCGCATGATCATTAGTTAACAGAAAAATCAATTATACTTTTTCTAATTCATGTCATTACGTGTCACTTACTATTTTTATAGCAATATTATATATTATATAAATTGCCATTAATTATCATTATTGTGATTATAAATTGTTAACTTTGAACAACAATAACTAATTAATTATTATTTTTGTGCGCATATGCGAGGTACACACCCGAGTGGCTGAATAACCCATTCCGAGACCCTCATCAATGGACAAATAAATTTTCAAGTATCGCAAATACAATAATGTCACTCTATTTGGAATCTAGTGGTGATCACGAGAACCCCCGCGCCGAGTTCTCCTCTTGAAGCTTGTGCTCCGAGCGAAGAGCGAGGACCCCCACGTCGAGTTCCCCTCTTGAAGCTCGTGTTCCGAGCATAGAGAGAATCATATTTAAGGAAAACAGAGGTCAGCCCTCAATGCTCAACAAAGTCCATTTGGAAAAGAATGACAGAAGACTTCAATCGAACATTCTTTAATCCGACATCCCTCAATCTGGCATTTCTCACCACACTGAATCAGGGAAGGAATTCTCGTTCTTGTATTATTTTCCTATTTACTTGGCATTTTACGTGATTACTTTACACACATGCTTATATTAATTTACCTGATGCACTACTTTTGACATGTGCTTCTAATGCTTGATTCCTTATAATTTCATTACATGTCACTAATTATTTGATATTCCCTGATTATGATTTTTTGTATACATGCTGATACGTGGCATACTGTTAGCCAAATTTCTTTGTTGCTGAATATTATTAAATGTCTGTCTTTCCCGTCGTGATAGGATAATAATATTTGATATACATTGCCTTTCGAATGGCATTAGGCAGTTTCCGACAATTGTGCATTGTCGTTTTTCATGGATAAGCTTTCATCATTTGATTTGTTGTCATTAAATGCTTTGACATATTTATAAATGTCATTCATTACAATTGTTGCGCATGATATACCTGAAATTATGCATCTTTTCATGGGCAATCTTGTCTATTTGCACGATATTTAACTATTGTCTTTTCATGGACAATCCTGTATGGTTGCACGGTATTTAATTATTGTCATTATCATATTTGTTACGTATGATATTTTTAAATCATGCTGCTTTTGTTCTGATACTTTATATTCATTTGTCAATAATTTTCATTGTTGCTATTCAATTATCATAGATTGTCAAATTAACGACAATCACTGATTATTGTTCTTCAACATGTAATGTAAGGTTCAAGAAAGGATGGTCGGACCTATCGAAAAGGAAGGCCAAGCAGCTAGGATTCTCTCTAGAGTTGACGGGACCATCACGACCCCATGATAGAGAACAGTCCAAAAGTCAAGAATAGTCCCATAAAGACTAACAGGGAAAGATCTTTCTCATTATCTCATTTACGTCATTTACATTGCATGGTTTAAGCCTCATTCATTGTTATTGAATCACTTGCTGCACAACACTATATTATCTTAGATAATACTCATAATTAACAGTGAAACAACTAATACTTCGCTATTAATATCATTACATATCATTTACTACTTGATATTCTAACAACTGTTTTTATACATCATGAAAAGGTACAAACATAACGATCGGATCTGCCGAGCATGATGACCTATGTTAATTCGAGTCCGAGTATGACAACCCAACTTAATTCAAGTCCTTCACACCGGTTGCCGATCATTTTTTCCTTGGTTTACGCACCATCGCGACCTTACCTATATGGTAGAACGGTCCGCAGTGCCGACACCCAGTGATCTAATTCGGATCCCAGCATCTCCGAGGAACCACACAATGCTGATTCCACTCCCACAACTCGCAAATATTCAACCTTCGCTCAGCGTTCGCCTACACAGATCTGAATCCGACAGTCTCT
This sequence comes from Crotalaria pallida, assembly GCA_037953625.1. Lineage (NCBI taxonomy): Eukaryota > Viridiplantae > Streptophyta > Magnoliopsida > Fabales > Fabaceae > Crotalaria > Crotalaria pallida. The sequence continues at coordinate 70,427,674 of CM075656.1, forward strand.
CAAAGAGGCTTGGATGAACACGATCTAATTGGCGGAAAACAACTCACACCTTAAAGGACTTCTTAACTCGGCACAAGCCTCTTCAGGCCTTATCTGAGTAAGGGGGTTGGTTATGCAATAGAGTAAAAGTTTGCTTCAGCTTTGTTATTATGATAATCTATCAGCTTGCCTTCTCTACCTGTTCTTGCTTCCTCGGCTTCATTCTTTCCCTTCTCGGCATCCTCAGCCGCTTCATCAGCTCGATAAACTTTTGATGACTTCCACTCGAGTGACCTTATTTGGCCATGAAGCTTAATGCTCGGCGGCTAGAATGGACTCCGACTCTACAAAATAATCTGAGAAGAACTGTAAAGCCCTGAGCAGCAGATGCTTCGGCAATATTTGGGTGCCTTCGCACCACGTCTTTAGAACCTCTCACCGAGCTTTCGGACCTATACCGAGTCCGAGGCCCACTTTGATCCCGAGCGTTTCACAGACCTTATGAACTCGACACAAGCCTTTTCAGGCTTTACCGAGTAGGGGACTAGTATGTGATGAGGCGTATACATAGCTGACATTGGCCGACCTTGATACTGGTTTTATATGATGCATAAGTTACTCGAGATCAAATGTCGTGCCAAAGAGGACCACCACGTCCCATGAGGCAACAAATTGATAATTTACCTTCCTTATTAAGGACATATGTTAAACTCACTCACTTCGGATCATGTTCTTACGCACTTGCCCACGATCTCGGTTAGCCGGCCACATCGGCGAGGCTACAAGTGAAAACGAGGATTGAGACCCGATAACTTGGCTTAGCCTCTCGGCTCATATCTGGACCAATACATCGCGGATCGAGGAATACACCTCGGCTAAGGTTGTCATTCCGACAGCAATCCCTCGTAAACGTTACGATCCAATTGGTGATAATCTTGGCACACCTCGAACTCAAATAACAGTTTGAGTCGTGCCAGCATACCTTGGCACAAGCCTTTCGGCTTTCACCATGGCAAGCGCATAAAAGGATATCTCCTTAAAAGCATCGTGACTTTAAAAACAATAGTCCAATTCGACTTTGAACTCAGTACATGACGATACACGACTAAGGGCCTTGACTGCGAACAGTCTTATACGTCCTAATCAACCATCCACGACACTCCTCCGAATAAAAAGTTCTCAGCCGCAAACAATGTTTTATGTCACCACCAACTCTCAGAAGCTCAGCACAGGCTCTTCGAGCCTATACGAGCTTGGGGGGCTTGTAGGGTTAACCAATAATAAATCCTACCGCTACAGGATAAGCATGAGCTCTCTAGTACAGGATAAGGGTGAATAACTCATCCTTCTTATCCTCTAAGAGCCACGTCAGCCCTACTGGGCCGAACAGGCCCATAAGGCACCACAACACAACTTCCCCTATAAGTATCGCCATGCTATAGGAGCTAAGGTATGTTCTCTCATCCCTACTCTCAAGAACTACGTGTGGCTTGATCCCCCTTATCACTGGGGGTACGTAGGACCGGGGTCACCCTCGTCAGCTGCAACAACCCCCAAAACACATCGTGGTGGATCTATTTCTCAGATCCACTACAACGTTTCTCTTTTTAATATTAAAAATGATATTAAATCCCTTAAAAAAATAAAAAATGATACATAGATTTGCAAAATCAACTTATATTAACATACGAGTAATTGGTCAAATTGATACATGACCTTGTAGCCATCGGTCAATTTAGTTCATGAGCTTTTAGAAATAAAAATTTAGTCTCTAGCTAAGATAGGAGGACGTCAAGCACGTTAGTCCCTGGCGTTACTCCATAGTTAACTTATGCAAATGTGGACAATAACGGTGGCCAAAACGACGTCGTTCTGGCCACCGAGTAACCTTCCAACGTCTCTCCAAAGGTTATATTTCAAATCCAGTCGTTTTGGCCACCGAGTAACCTTCCAACGTCTCTCCAAAGGTTATATTTCAAATCCAATGGCTATAAATTAATCATTCAAATTCAACGGTTTAAACATCATCTTCAACCTTTTCAAATATAAACCCTAAATTCCCAAATCAAAACCTCAAATCGTGAAATCTCTTCCAAAACTCACAGCCCCAACCCCCCAATCACATAATATGAAAGCATCATTCATTTGTTTAAATCTCTATTTCCCAAATCAACCCCAATTTGCATACCCTAAATTTCGTGAAATAAGTGGTGACAATAACCTTCATTTCACAGATTTGTTCAATGAAAGTGGTGAGTCAAAGGTTGGATGGAGATCCTCTTTATTGTTTTTGTTTCTTTTATATTGTGCAGCCCCTTTTATTATGATTTTTATCCCCATAACATGAGCTTGTAAACTTTGTAGCTTCCTCTTCAAGTTGTTGGGGTTCACAGTTACTCTAATATCAATGTATAACTTAAACATAAATCAATCAATTCAGTCCTTAACATTGACAATTTAATTCACTTACATCTCTAACTTTATATAAATTTAATGCAATTACATCCCAATCAATTCAATGCATACTCTGTTGTAATGAGGCTAGAAAACTAGTGTATCCAAAGAACGTATTTTTGTTGTTAGCCAAGTTTCGCATAATGTAGCATTTGACTTCCTCTAGCATGTTCAATATACGACCCTTCCCCTAGCATTGACAATCTTAGAGTTGAAAACCTCACAAGCATTATTGCATATGTTGTCTATCTTAGGGTAGTCACTAAACTCAGCCTTTGGTCCATGAATTGGTTGGTTTGATTTCCTCCACTTGTCAAGATAAGCCCATGCCTTCTAACCTTTTGCTTTAATTCTTACCATATTGTCCTTAAATTGTGCCCTTGTTGTGGATCTTGCACATATCCATAACATATCATCGATATCTTTGTCCTTCCATATCTTAGGGGGAAGTTTTGCTAGAGATGCCATGCACAACATAGTCTGTGATGGACACCTAACGTTACCTCTTGCAATGCTAGAATCAACCCTTGAAATAAAGAAAAATCAATCAATTCAGTCCTTAACATTGACATGTTTAATTTACTTACATCCCTGCCTTTACATAAATTTAATGCAATTACAACCCTACGATATGGAACATGTCATTACAGTCAAAGTGCAACAACTCTAAAAACCACATCTAGTTATCCTTGTTCTCCACATCCACAACTCCATATGCAATTGGATAAATGTGATTATTTGCATCTTATACCACAGCCGACAATAACTGTCCATCATAATATCCTTTCAGAAAGACACCATCCCAACCAATTAATGTTTGTGGAGGTTATTGTCACCAGCCATTTCACGAAATTTAGGGTATGGAAAATGGGGTTGATTTGGGAATTAGGGATTGTAATAAGTGAAGGATGCTTTTATATTATGAGATTGGGGGCTTGTGGTTGTGATTTTTGGAAGAGATTTCACGGATTGAGGTTTTGATTTGGAAATTTACGGTTTATATTTGAAAAGGTTGAAGATGATGTTTAAACCGTTGAATTTGAATGATTAATTTATAGCCATTGAATATGAAATATAACCTTTGGTGAGATGTTGGAAGGTGACTCGGTGGCCAAAACGACGTTGTTTTGGCCACCGTTATTGTCCATGTTTGCACAAGTTAATTATGAAGTAACACCATAGACTAACATGCTTGACGTTCTCCTATCCCAGGAATTAAATTGCTATTTCGAAAATCTCAAAGACTAAATTGATTGATGGCAACAAAGTCAAGGACCAATCTGACCAATTATTACTCATTAACATACATTATAAAAAAAATGACATATATCATTTGCTTACCATTAATTAATTAACAAGTGACATATAACACTCACATTGTCATTTTCTTATGGTGTATGTCTATTCCTAAGTTTATTTTGTAATCTTATATATAATTACTAAAAAAATTTCTTTTGTTCAAAAAAAAAATCTTTTAATAGCATAGAAATAAGAATTAAATGTAAAATTTTACTAAGATAAAGATCAATTGAAAGTTTAAAAAAATTGATCAATTCAACGTAAATTTTCATTCCTCTAAAGATATATGAAAGTTTAGTATATACAAAATATTTCATTTATATATTAAAAAAATTGTAAATTTTGGTTGTTGGGTACTTGGGTAATTGGAGTTTTTGAAGCTCTTCTCCATTAGCCAAGCCTCAAAATTCAGAAAATGCTTAAAAAATATTTATAAACTAAATATTAACGAAATTTTCAAAATCTTCTTCATAAAAGAAAAAATCCACGTGTCGAGTCTTGTTGGTTGTGAAAAAGTAAATATAACATTTTTTTTTAAAGTAAAGAAACTTAAATAATAATGATGGACTTTAATCAGAAAGGTTTGTGTACATATATCAGGATAGGTTAAACAACTTTATATGTACGAATTCAGTCTTTTAGGTTGGTGATTTTTAATATGACTTAAAAATGTTATCATTAAGTCAAAGATTTTATTATTGATACCAACAACATCGATCTTGATATGTAAAAATTATTGGCACGGGTTTTGTTTTTAACAATATATAAAGTTTTATTTTTATACGTATATCAAGAATTAAATCTCTAACATTATTATTTTTTTTAGCAACAAAGAAAAAGATTTATTAAATCACCAATAAAAAATCTACCAAGCATGCATCATGTTATACAAAAGCCTCACTCTCTGCGAAGGATTTGCAAAAAAACATACACAATCATGTGCTCGTAGTAGATTAAACCAAGCAACCATGAGACTTTACATATAAGTCTACTTCACATTATTGTGACGGTAAAATTACATCTGAAATGAATGACCCCCAAGCACTACCTTGCAATGACCCTACCGGGCTAAGGCTGTATTTGGTAAGACAAGCTTATAACTTATCTGGTAGCTTTTAACTTATTGATCCGGTCAATAAGGTACTAGAGTTGTTTGGTGAACAAAAAATAAAAGAAGCTTATAGCTTTAAAAAATGAAGCTTATAGTTTTTGAAAGTTAACTTTCAGAAAAAAAAAATAAGAGCTTTCAATAAATCATATATCAATTTTATCCTTTCAATAAGGATCGGATGGAGTATTATTATTACCCTTTTCAGTCATTTGGCATGTTTAAATTAGTTGCACAACTAGTCTTGCCAAACGGCTCTAATTGAATAAGTTAACTATATATACAACTATAATAAGTTTCCAAGGAAAATTCCCCCAAGTATAAGCTAGGTTCACGGCTATAAGCTAGGTTCACGGCTATAAGCTCAAAGCTATCATGTACAAACTCACAACTATAAGTTAGTTTTTACCAAACAGACTCTAGGTTAGGATTCCTACCTTGCAATAAGTAAATTTCTAATATTATGCTTGAGAAACTCAACTATCTATCAACCATGTTGGGTCGAACTTGTTGATTGACTTTAATCAGATATAAGTATTAATAAGTAAATATTATAAAAAAAAAATAAGGAAAAAAAGTCACAATAAATATTATTATATTATTATAATAATAATTATTACTATTATAATATTGCCAAAGAATATTGATTTGGTTGGTTGGCTGGATTTTCCTTATCCTTTTTGTTTCTATTGTTTCTGGATTTACACTCTCTTGAGAGTTTGACCTCTCAAGTTCGTAATCTTTATTAATAAATGTGATTTTGCTTTTAAAAAAACAAATGCCGACTTACACGAGTTTGTAAGCAAATGATTTATAATTTGATAGACTCGTGGGTTCAGATTTTGTTGTCCATGCGAGGATATTGAATAATTTTGAATACCTCCATATATAAGTGCTCATAACTAAAGTATTGAGGTACTCTCTCCGTCTTAAATTAAAAAAAAAAAATCCATATGTTTTTGCTATAGCGGATAAAAATGAGATTATGATTATTTTTCTGTGTTATAATATGTTAAAATTATAATCTGTTTATATTTAGACTTCTTAGCTGAAAAATAAATTTAAGCTAATATGTTTTGTATGGATAGTGTAAAAAAGATTATTTTTATTGAGTAAATTACATTCCATATATACGTGCTCATAACTAAAGTATTGAGGTACTCTCTCCGTCTTAAAAAAAAAACCACTTTGGTATAGCTGATAAAAATAAGATTATGATTATTTTTCTGTGATATAATATGTTAAAATTATAATCTATTTATGTTTGGGTATCTTAGCTGAAAAATAAATTTAAGCTAATCTGTTTTGTTTGGATAGTGTAAAAAATATTATTTTTATTGAGTAAATTACAAGGGTATGACCTGACATGTTGGTAGTTAATGTGTTGGAGTTATAAGGGTAGAATACGAAATCTGCATAGGTCACAAAAAATAATTAATCTCTAGCTACTAAAAGGAAGTTTCTAGATTTTGATTATTTTTCAGAGAATATAAGCTAAGATTATAATCTGCATTGCAAACAAACACATTAGCTTATGATTATTTTTGAAAAATAAGCCCAAAAAATAATTTTCATCTCTACCAAACATGACTGTATTTAATTTTTTTAGAATTCATAAAAAAATAGATTATTTTAGAAAACATGAATTAAGAATAAAACAAAAATTAAATGATGCAACCGGCCACTTTATTGAGATATTTTAGAAATGATTGTAAAATTAGTTAAATTTTACTTATTTGAAACTACCAATATAATATTTTTATTTGTTTATATTTGAGATCAAAGAGTATATATTTTTTATCTCTAAAAAGTAAAAAGCTCTGAATCTCAACTTAAATGAAAAATATATATATATATATATATATATATATTTGTCAATCCAACCGTTGAATTATAGGTTATTATCATGACCATCATACATACCAAATTTCAGATCATTCAGAGATTCAGAGGTAGGTAATCTAATAATGCATATTTACTTATATTTTAAATAACTTATTATCCGTTAAAATAGAATAGTCGGATGAAGTATCAAATAATTTTTGTATTCTATGAAATATTGTAGACTTGATCTACTTGATAATAACATATAATTCAACGGTTGGAATGACAAATTTCATAATATATAAAAGGTTATGTGAATGTGTAAGTGACCAAGTTTTACACATGGTGTCAAAAGGATGGTAAAACATGATAATATTTTTTAATCCAAAATTAAAGTTAAAGCAATTAATGGAAAACTTAGATATCACAAACTTTGAATTGTGATTGATTGATTAATGTAAAATGCATTAAATTAGTTATTAGATTATTGATTAATATCTTAGACAAACCATTAAATACATATCTCTTTGATTTTTTGAATTTTACGAATATTATAATACAGAAAGATATAGTCAAAGTATTTTAATAAATGCACCATATCTCCTCCATTTTTTTTCTAGATTCGCATAATCTCTCAACCTAACTTTATTTGCTTCATTCTTCTATAGAAGGATCTAAGGCACTCAGTTTTAAGAGATTCGGTGGTCCTTGTATACATAGAAACCCATGAACTTTAACTCTTGTATCATCCGAACCAAGTTATATATATATCATCTTTTTATAACTAAAGAACCAGCAAGAATACTGTTAGCCATTTATTTAATTTCGTTGGCTACAACGTAACACATTTGCTCAACAATGGCATCATCATCATTGTCATTTGTTGGGAATGATTTGCGAAGATCAACAAGCCTTAGCTTGAGTTTGAGGGAGATGTTGAATAATAATGCAGCATCACGGGATGTGTTCAATGTTAATGATCATCACACACATGAGGAAGACGAGCAAAATCTGAAATGGGCAGCCATAGAGCGCTTGCCTACTTACAATCGTATGAGAAAAGGGGTGCTAAGGTACATGCACGATGATGGAAAAGTTGTGCACGATGAAGTTGATATTACCAGGCTAGGGTTTCATGAGAAGAAGCTTTTAATGGAGAACATATTAAAGGCTGTGGAGGAGGACAATGAGAAGTTCCTTCTCAATCTAAGACACCGAATTAACAGGTTTTTAATATTATTAACATTTATTTTTGGAGATCTTATTTGCATACGTAGCTCACGTACACCCACCTTAGCTTGTTATTGCATAGTTAGATAAGGTATACAAATTTAATTTTTATTTATAAGACTAATTATCATACCGGGTGTGAACAATATCTCTCATATATTTATATGAAAAATATTTTTATATTTATGGAGATTTCTAACATGCAACCTAAAATTAGATGGTTGCTATGCAACCTTATATTAAACAAATAAGAAGTTGACACATAAGACATGTGTGTCATGTCATTTCTTAAAACAGTCAAATATAATTTTTATAATTTAGTCCAACATAAAAAGTAAATTAATTTAATTTGGTCCTTTGTATCTATTGGTAAATTATAATTTTTAATTTTAAAAAACATTATTAAAAAAAAATAAAAGTTGCTAAGAAGTACTGCCCCTTCTTATTTTAAGAAGGGGCAGTACTTCTTAGCAACTTTTATTTTTTTTAATAATGTCTTTTAAAATTAAAAATTATAATTTGCCAATAGGTACAAAAGACTAAATTAAATTAATTTACTTTTTATGTTGAACTAAATTGTAAAAATTATATTTGACTGCTTCAAGAAATGACATGACACACATGCATGTCTTATGTATCAATTTCTTATTTTCTTAATATAAGGTTGAATAACAATCATCTAATTTTAGGTTGCATGTTAGTAACCCCTATATTTATTTACTTTTTGAGATTCATGTCATAAATGGATTTTGATTATAAAATTACAAAAATGATTTATTCGATTTTTGACTTTTCACATAAATACACAATCGGTTAGGTTTTTACATATCTTACATGAATTTATGAATTTTTTTGTCGAGGATTAAATTGACTTACAATTTATAAAGTTAGAGACCAAATTAAATTAATATTTTAGTAATTTTATGGTCAAATTAAAATATTTGTGAATGATGTCATTATCGGATATCAAAATGATGTTTTACTTTACTCTATATAACTATATAAGTAGTATATATTTGTATTTTCTTTTTATCAAATAATGGTCAATTTTAATGCTATACTTTTTTTTTGGTCTCATTGCGTTTGCATGTTGATACAATTGAAGGGTGGGGATTGAAATTCCGAAAATTGAAGTCCGATATGAAAACGTATCTGTGAAAGGAGATGTGCATGTTGGGAGCAGAGCACTTCCTTCACTGCTTAATGCAAATCTGGACATTTTTGAGGTATTTGTTTTGTTTGATTTTCTAAAATTTCATTTGGTGATTTATTAAACTTATTTTGTGATTTATTTATTGTGCACGGCAGAGTCTTATGGGATTGTTTCACCTCACATTATCCAAGAAGAGAGAAATACATATTCTTAAAGATGTTAGTGGAATCATCAAACCATCAAGGTGCGTAGCATAGCAAATTGAATTAAAAATTTCAGAAGATTTAGTAAACACATCGTATTAATTAATTAAGAGTTTGAAAATATTTACCCAAAAATTTAAGATAGAAGAATGAAAATCTCCACTGAAAGTCCTAATATTATTAGCAATTTAAAGATGTATGGGAGCATACGATAGTTGCCATTTTTGTTCAATCATTTTATTAAGTAGTTTTTTAATTTGAAACTAATATTTATATTTAATTGTTTTTATATTAAAATATCAGGTTGACTTTACTTTTGGGTCCTCCAAGCTCAGGGAAAACAACGTTACTTCTGGCACTTGCAGGAAAACTTGACCGAAACTTAAGGGTTTGTTTCCATTTTCAGAATTAATTTTTCTTTATTTATTTTCATTTCGTTATGCAACATATATAACTGTAAAAACTAGACCAGCAGATCTCGTTTAACCAGAAAACCAATGCCGAAAAATTATCAGATGGTCTAAATCAATAATCATTTACGTGTTCATAAATTTGTTAATCAATGAATATGATGTATCCGTAATCATTTGTATCAAACTATTCGATAAATTCAGGAACCATAAGAAGTTCAATAATGTAACATATGAAACACAAAGGATAATGAATATATGTATGTATATAATTAAGTTAAACCTCAAGGGACATGAGTTTTAACCAATATGTAAACTATATTGTCTTCTAGCTTATGACGTGTAATTTTGTTTTATATATAACAAACTTAACTTAGTGTTAATTATGAGCAGTCATCTGGGAGGATCACTTACTGTGGCCATGAGCTAAATGAATTTGTCCCTCAAAAGACTTCTGCCTATATTAGCCAACATGACCTTCACCATGGACAAATGACAGTGAGAGAGACATTAGATTTTTCAGGACGATGTTTGGGCATAGGCACTAGGTATGAAATGCTGGAGGAACTTTCAAGAAGGGAGAAAAGCTCTAAAATTATGCCAAATCCAGAGATCGATACATTCATGAAGGCTATATCAGTGTCAGGCCAAGAAACAAATTTGGTAACCGATTATGTTCTCAAGGTTCGTTTGTGCATGTCCCATGCACCTTCATGTTATTACTATTAATTAGCATTGCCCTCTCTACCTACTTGTATTATGCTAGTATTCACTTCTTTAATTTGTTTAAACTAACTTGTATTATTATATTTTGATATATAGATACTTGGATTGGATATTTGTGCTGACATTATGGTTGGTGATGGTATGAGAAGGGGTATCTCTGGTGGACAAAAGAAGCGTGTGACAACAGGTTAATTTCTTCTCTACTACATTTGATAATTACATTAACTCATCATGAAGTTGTTGCCAGAGCCTGGAGGTTCAATTCTATTTATATAAATATTCACTAGCTAACTGTTCCAAATGTGTGCAGGGGAGATGCTAGTTGGGCCAGCAAAGGCACTGTTTATGGATGAAATATCAACAGGGTTGGACAGTTCCACCACATTTCAGATATGCAAGTTCATGAGGCAAATGGTTCATATCTTGGATGTAACCATGGTGATTTCTCTTCTGCAGCCACCACCAGAGACATTTGAACTCTTTGATGATATTATCCTTCTTTCAGAAGGTCAAATTGTATACCAAGGTCCTCGTGACAATGTGCTAGAGTTCTTTGAATCCATGGGTTTCAAATGTCCAGAGAGAAAAGGAGTTGCTGATTTTTTACAAGAAGTAACATCCAAGAAAGACCAACAACAATATTGGTTTAGGAAAGATGAACCTTACGTATATGTTTCAGTTCCTGAATTTGTAGCCGCTTTCGATTCTTTTAACATAGGAGAGCAAATTGTGAATGAGTTAAGAGTTCCCTATGACAAGAGTCAAACCCATCCCGCTGCCTTAGTGAAAAACAAGTATGGTATATCAAATTGGAAACTACTTCAGGCGTGCTTTTCAAGAGAATTGTTGCTAATGAAGCGCGACTCATTTGTTTACATATTCAAGACAGTGCAACTATCAATCATGGGTATTGTTTGCTTCACCGTGTTCCTTAGAACTCAGATGAGAGCAGAAAGTTTTGATGATGGGCAAAAATTCTATGGAGCAATATTTTTCACTGTTGTAAATGCCATGTTTAATGGCATGGCAGAACTACCCACAATTGTTCTCAGGCTTCCTGTCTTTTACAAACAGAGGGACATGATGTTCTTCCCTGCATGGGCATTTGGGGTACCTATATGCATTCTCAGGATCCCTCTCTCCCTACTTGATACAGGGCTATGGGTCTGCATCACATACTATACTATTGGATTTGCACCTCCCGCTAGCAGGTATTATGTGGTATAAGTGTGTGTTTTGTTGCTAAATTCGGATGCAAGCAACTTAATAAATTAGTTTTGAAGAACTTTTTTTGTTTTGGCTTAAAGGTGAGAATAGTTTTTTAAGACTAGAAAGGAAAAATATTCCTTATCTCACACATGTTCTTTTGTTTCATCAGATTCTTCAAACAATTCTTGGTTCTGTTTTGCATTCATCAGATGGCTATGTCTCTTTTTCGATTCATTGGTGCAGTCGGTAGAACGATGGTTATTTCTAATATATTAGCTTTCTTTTTCTTTCAACTAATATATGTTCTCGGAGGTTTTATTATCGCTAAAGGTAATTAATTCAATAAGAATTTTTTAATTTTGGATAAATCCTTTAGTTTATAAAAGGTTTTCATTTCATAATATTTTGATGATGTGTCTTGTTCTACAATTTGAGCTAGTACTTAATTTGTTGACCATATATACTCTTTTATCCCTGCAGATGACATTAAGCCATGGCTGATTTGGGGCTATTATGCTTCTCCTTTGATGTATGGTCAGAATGCCATAATAATAAATGAATTTTTAGATGATAGATGGAGTAAAGTAAGAAATCAATTTCCTTATTATGGTTCCTTTATGCATATCTTACATACAAGCAAATACCAAAACAAATTTCATCCATGAACACAATAATGCGTATCTAAACAAAAGCTCTATACACTATGCAGCCAAATATAGACCCTAGAATTAATGAACCTACACTTGGAAAGGCACTACTCAAGGCTAGAGGCTTCTATACAGAAGCTTATTGGTATTGGATTGGCATAGGAGCCATGATTGGCTTTGCTTTTCTTTTCAGCCTTCTCTTTCTGGCTGCATTGTCTCTTTTGAATCGTAAGTGTGTATATCTTTTATTTACAACGTTATTATTGGGTGGAATTCTTGACATTCATAAATCATTTTTAATGTCAAATCAAATTTTCAGCTTTGGGTGATACAAAAACTTTCATCTCGGATGAAGATGATGAGAAGACTAGAAAGTCAACCGCCAGACAAAATGTCATTGAAGGTTTTGATACACTGCTCTTTACCTAGCTTCTTTGTGATTTCTAGTGCATAGCTCATTATTTTAATTCACTAAAGTATGGTGTATAACTATTGATTAACAATAATCTAGTTGCATGAGTTCTATTGAATGTATTTGAATTTTTCAAGTACAAATTCTAGTCTTGTTGATGCTTCAGCATTTTTAAGTTGAATTATAGTTGCACTTGCTCATAGCTCGTGATATTTTCTTGTGATGTAATTGCATAAAATTCTACATCTTTTAATAAAATTTTATACAGGAGAAGAAATTGTTGGTTCTTTTGATCAAGAGCCAAGAGCAGGAATTGTTTTGCCATTTCAACCTCTTTCACTTGCATTCAATCATGTCAGCTACTATGTGGACATGCCTGCTGTAAGTTACTCAGTTCTAAATGGATTATTTTTGTTTTATCTTACACTTAGTTGAATATGATAAAGAAATATCTGCTTATGTAATTACTTTAAAGCTTATGATGATGCTTTTGGATGTCTTTTTATCACATCAGGAAATGAAGAGTCAAGGAATTCAAGAAGACCGACTTCAATTACTACAAGATGTTAGTGGTGCTTTCAGACCAGGTATATTGACAGCACTTGTGGGTGTTAGTGGTGCAGGGAAGACAACTCTCATGGATGTGTTAGCTGGAAGAAAAACAGGAGGGTATATTGAAGGAAGTATTAGCATCTCAGGTTATCCAAAGAACCAAGATACATTTGCTCGGGTTAGCGGTTACTGTGAACAGAATGATATTCATTCTCCACATGTTACTGTCTACGAGTCACTATTATTTTCGGCTTGGCTTCGTCTTCCTTCGGATGTAATGACACAAACACGAAAGGCAAGTTTCATAATATTTGTCATTTTTTCTTTGTTCTTATCAATCTACTAACTTTTTAATGCAATTGTTTTTTTCAATAGAATGCTGATTTGATTATATTTATGTTGGTTATTCAGATGTTTGTTGAAGAAGTTATGGAATTGGTTGAGCTTAAACCAATCAGAGATACCTTAGTTGGCCTTCCGGGCCTAAATGGTCTATCAACAGAACAAAGAAAAAGGCTTACTATTGCTGTTGAGCTGGTGGCCAACCCTTCAATCATATTCATGGATGAACCAACATCTGGCCTTGATGCTAGAGCTGCTGCTATTGTCATGCGAACAGTGAGGAATACAGTGGACACAGGGAGAACTGTTGTGTGCACAATTCACCAACCAAGCATTGACATTTTTGAAAGTTTTGATGAGGCAAGTTTGGACCCTAATGATCTAAGAGTTTATGTGCGATGTGTTATTTCATTGGTTGATTATTTTTCTATATTACATATATTTTAAAACTAGTTTCTTTGTTTTTTTTTTTTTTTTTTTAGCTAATATTGATGAAAAGAGGAGGTCAACTCATCTATTTTGGACCTCTTGGTTATCAGTCTCATAAGCTCGTAGAATACTTTGAAGTGAGTATTGAAGCTTTTCTACAACCTCTCATTTTTAGAGTTCATACCTCAACTTCATAATTTTACCACATTAATTTAGCTATTTAATATTAATTTCAACGGAAAATGTTTCATTTAGATCTAACATGCATATATATATTTTGTATTAGGCTATTGCAGGGGTTCCAAAAATCACAAATGGTTATAATCCTGCTACATGGATGCTTGAGATCAGTTCTCCTTTAAATGAGGCTAAACTTGAAGTAGACTTTGCAACAATCTATGCTAACTCTGCCCTTTACCAGTAAGTATTCTACCTAGTTAATGTTACCTTTTAGCAAGGTTATGTGACACAAAGTTCTTGCTGCTTTTAACTACTTTTTGCTCTTTACTTTCTTAAGGAGGAATCAAGAACTTATCAAAGAGCTTAGTACTCCAACACCAAATTCCAAGGACTTGTTCTTCCCAACTAGATATTCCCAATCGACTTTTGTTCAGTGGAAAGCTTGTTTATGGAAACTACATTGTTCCTACTGGAGAAATCCTCAGTACAACCTCACTCGGTTTTGGTTGACAGTAGTTATAGGATTACTATTTGGTTTGATCTTTTGGAACAAAGGCAAAAAGATGTAAGTCCTTTGATAATTTACATATTCATTGAACTCATCCATAATCTTTGGAACATAATAAGGCATAGCTTTCATCCCTTATCAATTTTGTTTAGTACTATATATAGGCGATCACAATTAAATTGCATTTGAAGTCCCTATTGATATTTGATGAACTAATTTGATTCGCAGAGAGAAACAACAAGATTTATTAAATATCTTTGGAGGTTTGTATGTTGTTACGGCTTTCCTTGGATTTTTGAATGCTTCAGGAGTGCAACCGGTTATTGAAATTGAAAGAACCGTTTTGTATCGTGAAAAAGCAGCAGGGATGTATTCAGCGTTGCCCTATGCATTTAGCCAGGTAAATGCAAATGAAGAGATTGATCAAGATCGAATTAAATCATTTATGTAGCTTTACTTAGCTACTTGATCTTTAAATAGAATTTATTAATTAATAATATTCCGAAACTCTCCATGACCAATAAAAACATATTTTTTTTAATTTCGAGGTGGATTGTTTATAACTTACTCCCTCCGGTCCTATATATAAGACATATTCTAGAAGCAATCTTTGGTCCTATATATAAGACATTTTGTATTTTCTATGCATCATTTATTGCTTTTTCTCTTTTTTGCCCTTATTAAATGTTTTGACTATTTATGTGTTTTTTGTTGTTCATTAATGAGTGTGAGTTTTTCAAGAAAAGTTGAGAGGGTAAAATTGTAATGTTACAATATATTATCATAAAATTCATAAAACTAACTACTTTTCTTGGTCCGAGGAATATGGTTAAGTATGTCCTATATATAGGACCGGAGGGAGTATAAGGTTGTACATAATTGAATATGGACATTTTGATGATTAACGTTCCGACTAAAAACAATTAAGTTCAATTTTATTTTTTCACTGAAAGCTAAAGAGCCCAAGTTTATGATGTTTTTATTTTTTGTTAAGACAAATTTATGTTGTTTTAACTTTTAAAGATGGTGTACCTTTATTAGACAAGTTCCATTGATAAATGTTTTGTCCCAATGAAAAATATAAAAAAGCAAAACTAATTGCACTTCATTGTTTCTATAAATAGGTGACTATAGAGATAATATATACCTTAATCCAAACAGCTATTTACTCTCTTATCCTTTACTCAATGGTTGGGTTGGATTGGAAGGGAGGGAAATTCTTTTGGTATTACTACTATGCAACATTCTGTTTCATCTCCTACACATTGTATGGTATGATGGCTATAGCACTAACTCCGAGTTACCAAGTTGCTACCATTGCTATGACCTTCTTCATGACCTTGTGGAACTTGTTCTCTGGCTTTGTTCTTCCTAGGCCGGTAAGTGATATAATGCCATTATATATATATATATATATATATATATATATATATATATATATATACCATGGAATTGATGGTTTTTCTTATGCATAACATGATAACTTACATATATCTTTCACCTAAATGTTACAGCAATTACCTATATGGTGGAGATGGTACTACTGGCTTTGTCCTCTTTCTTGGACATTCTATGGCCTTATTACCTCTCAATATGGTGACTCGAATACAAAAATGATAATACCTGGAGCTGGAAATATGGAATTGAAGGTTTTCCTTAAAGAGAGTTTTGGTTTTCACCATAACTTCCTCCCTGTGGTCGCTGTTGTTCATGTAGGTTGGGTCCTTCTATTCTTGTTCGGGTTTGCCTATGGCATTAAATTACTTAACTTCCAAAAAAGATAGGCTAGGTTCTTCTCTTGTTCAGGCTTTGCATATGAACTTCTCATTTTGATGTTTCATAATGGTTTTATGTAATAGTATAAAAGAACACAATGTATAAGCCTCTGCATATGGTTAATATATATTAATGAGAGACAATAATCATGACTTTAGAATTGCACCTAAGTGTAAAAAGAGCAAAAGGAAAGTGAAAAACAGAACACGAAAGAATAGCATACTGGAGTTACCTCAAATCTGATTCATGATTCATGAGTGTTATTTTTAAAAATTGCCATAAATTAAAGCATGCATTTGAGACATTAAAACTCTATAGCAATCTCTCGAGCACAAATCCATAACTGCATGCAAGACCTTCACTCTCATCAACATTATTATTATTCTTCAAACAAGAAAGTTAAATATTTTGGGCCTGAGTTTTGACTTTTTAAAAAATGACATGACAACAATACATGAGGTGACAATGCATCATTGGTTCATACAAAAGATTATTTAGCAAGAACCCAAAATTATGTTGCATAATAGAAATTTCCAAATATTTTTAAGGGCTAAATTAAACTTACATGGAGTTCCATAGGTATTAGTGGTACAGGTAGCCAATTATAATGTGACATGTGTAATTTTTAATCTACCTCAACACTTGTCATTGTTAACAGCGTTAGTTTTGAGTTTTTCCATCCCATGTGACTTTGTCTCTCCTCCTAGCTTCCTCGAGAAATTCAAGCACTGGGTCATTGCTTTACCTCCTCAACAAAAAAAAAAAAATCCCTTTCACAAAAGCTCTTATTTTTTTTAAGGAAAAATATTATTTCATTCGATAGAAGAAGATAATAAAAGCAAAATCAACGTTACTCAAATAAAATACATAGTTTTTACACAAATAATGTTAAGAAAAGTAATGTACTCTGCACCAACATCATCTTCCCTTTGGACATGTGTCATCAACTTCTTCTAAAATTAGTCTTTAACATGAGATTCAATCGTTTTTATCTCCATATAACAATCTTATTAATACTGGAACTAAGCACATTTCGGCACAAGGAATCTCAAATTTGTAAAGATTGAGCCGCTAGACAAAAGTAAGTTTGCATGTGAAGAGTTGTCTCTACTATCATTCTTCCAATTATTTGAAAAAAGAGGATGACCATCAGATCTGGAAACTAACAAAAAACAGAGACCTCCCCAAAATAAAAATATCCATGACAACTGAAAAATAACTCTTATTTATATAACAATTTGCACAAAGGCAAGAGCGAAACCCAAAAAAAAAAAAAACTGGGGCAGAAAAGCACACACCGTCCATATGAAGGGGAGGGAGAGAGGAACCAATCTCACCCCCTTCTACCGCTACCTCTCTTTGATAAAAGTAAGAAAAACAAAAAAAAAACAAATAGAAGAGAAGGAAATATAGAGAAAAGGCAGAGTCTCTCTCTAGAATTATAATTAGATAAAAGCTCTTATAACACACTCATTAATGTCTCAAATTTCCACTACATTTTTTTCATGAGAAAATAATATTGTCTTTTGTCGCCGTTACTCTAAAATCTAAATTAACCACTAGGCCACCACCTTCACTAAAATTTTTCCTATAGCATCTTACATTAATATTGGTAAGAATTTTAGTCCCTAAACCCCCATCATTAGTCTCAAACCCCATTTTAATTGGGAAAAGTCAAAAACACCCCTCATTTCTCAAACCTCATTTCTTTAATTGTTTCCGAACTCACTCTTCTTCTTCTTCTTTTTCTTAAACTGAACAAAGTGTCTGTTTTTCATTCAAATCATTTCCATTATTCAAATCTATCATCTCTTTTCTTCTTCTTCTCCAAAGTTTCCACTTTTTTTAAAAAAAAAATTCATTTTTTATCCTTTCACTCTAACTCTTCTCTTTCCTTCTTCACATTCACACATTAGATATGAGAACTCAGCCACCACTGCCTGACACACAACGACGACAATCCAGTTTATTTAAATTATCTTTCTGTTTTTATTTTTTTTACGTAACTGTATAAATTCCGACAATCCAGTGTTGGAATTTTTTGAAATTCTGATACCCCCGTGTCGGGTATTCAAAATTCTGATACTGGTTTGTCGGAATTTTTGGAACAGTTAAAGAAAAAAAAGAAATGGTGACAAAGGACAACATGGTATCGTGGACAAAGCTTCCATGTCTACAAAAAATCATTGGCTGAGTTCGAACACAACAGAGAACATGGTTCGATCACAAGGTGAGGTGGATGGGTCGAAGATCCTTCAAGTGGTTACCTCTGATACCACTAGCGTTGGCCTTGGCTGTGAGGCTGGAAAGACGAGTATGGTTGTGGTTTCATTGTTGATGCTCGAACCAGAAGACGGTGTGGAGCCGATGGTGGATCTAGGTATCGGGAGGGGGAAGGGAAGAGAGAGAGAGGGTGGTGTGGGATTTAGGAATTTTTGAGATGGAAGAGAAAGGAGAGAGTGTGGGGTTTGGGGTTTGGAAAGAGTATTATTGGAATTAAAATAAAATTGGGGTTTGGGGGCTAAAATGTGGGGTCGGAGGACTAACATTCTAATGGTAATGGACGTGTTATATATAGACTAGAGAGTTGGTCTCAACCGTCCACATTGAGCATGATAGCCAAGCTAAGTAAGTCTAATCCAACATGGACTTAATTGGTTATGTGGGCCCAAGTTATCTTTGTTGATCGTGTTGATTTTCCTAAAGAGTTTTAGTCCTCGTCCTCAATTTTTGACCTTTTCTTTTTGAACCTCATCCTTTACTCATTGGCCCCCACCGTCTGAAACAAGTCGGATAAACTTTTTGGCCTCCACCCATTACTACTGCTTTGCATAAGGCGGAGGAATTACCAACTATTTAAAAACGAAAATACTTCTGACTTTTAAACAATTAAAGTGTTGAAATCCCAGAAATGTCCATTTGTAAACCCTCCACCTCCCTTCTTTTTATTGTTTTGTATGTGAATGAACGGATGAACAATTTTGGTATTATAACAAATTTTTAATGTTTTCCGCCTGATGAGAGGCGGAATACTTTATTTTATTTACGACTTTGGAAAGGCGGAAGATAATACGACTTGCATAAGGCAAAAAATGTTTTATTTTGTTTCCATCTTGTTTCAAGCGGAAAGAATCTTCCGACTTGTTTCAGGCAGTGGGGGCCAATGAGTAAAGAATGGTGTTAAAAAAAATTCCAATATTTTTAGCCCCAACCCTATTTTTAATGCAGAATGGTTCTTTTAACTTTTATGACTTTGGAGTCTTGCTGCTATTTAACTTTTATGAGCGAAGCAGCAGAAAAGTTAGAAGAGAAAGAACAAGGGTCGAGAATTAGGAATTATGATTTTTGATTGGCATCACCCTCTCTCCCCTCCCATCTTGATCATCTTCTTCATTTGAATTGAATTGTTTTTAGTTCTTTGCCACCACTGTCCTTTTTTATATGCCGTCAAGAGGAAGAAGAAAGATCGTTGTTTTCTTTTTATAATTTTTTTCTTAAAAAACGTGGTTATAAAATTAATAAATTGGTAATACAATTTGCTTAGTGGTGATTTGTACGTGGTGTGGGAGAAGAAATGGAGTTTGAAATTTTTGAATGAATGAAAAGAAGGTTTGGATTTTGGAATTTAGGCCTTTAGGGAGAAGATGAGGATATTTTTGAGATTAAAATTTGTTTGGGAATTGGAGATTAAAAATGGGGGTTGGGAACTACAATTCTTTTCTAAATAAGTTGGCCACGCGTTGGTAAAGCCCAGGCCAAATACTATTGGGATAATTGAATGGCCCAAACCCAAGTTAAACAAGTTCTTGTTCTAGTCCACGCGAGCACGCTATTAAGGGTTGACCAAGTCGTATCTATTAGTGTGACTCCAATGTGATAACTTTTTCCAACTGATAAGCCGATTGGTCACGACCTCCGAGATTCTCGCCATCCCGGCAACTAGTTAAGTTTGATCTCGCCAATGAGTAAACCCTAGTCACCCACGTCGATATATATATATATATATATATATATATATATATATATATAAAACTTAAACTTTCAGGAATTTTTAACTCAACGTACACAAACACAAACGTAGATTGCTACGTTCCTTTATTAGGGATTAGCTGCTAACGTCATACATCAAAATCAGTCCAATTTTCATCTTAAAAACTTGTACTAAGACATCTATGATATTATAGATATCTAAGACACATCAAGATGATAGATTCAAATGCTTATAATTTTTTTTTAAAAATCCATGAACTAGAAATGTATCCAACTCACAATCGGTCTTCAATTCCATAAACATTTCTTCCATAAACCATTTAACCAACCATTCTAGTATTACAAAAAGAATATAACTATATATTGAACATGGATTATGTAAAATCACTTTGACAAAACTATTAAATGCATTACAGGCACAAGAGCAACAAAGGCTCGTGAGACAAGATCAAAATCGCATAATTGAAGGCGATCGTGTAATTGAAGATGCCTTGGCTGCCTACCAGAAGAAATTAAAAGAGAAATTATCCACCTTGTCAGTTTTGTGATTAAATTGGTCATCCACTTTTCAAATGTTGGAAAATTTCAGGTGCAAATTGTCAACATTGTGGCAAAATAGGTCATCCACCACACCACAAAGATGCTGGAGCAAACCAAATGCAAAGTGTATCAAATGTAATGAAATTGGACATGAAGCCCTGATTTGCAAAGGTAACCCTCAATAGCAAGGAGTTGATGCTCAAGTTGTTGAGCAAAACGAAGAAGAATTTCTTTTTATGACCAAAAGTTTTACAACTAAAAGCTCCTCAAAATATTGGTTAATTGATAAACCACATGACTCATGACAAAACTCCGTATTTGAAGCCTGTTAACATCACAAAAGTTAGAATAGGGATTGATGACTACATTTCTACAAAAGGAAGAGGAATTATTGTCATCATTACAACTCGTTTATGTACAAAAATAATCTCATATGTTTTTTTATTTACTTGATATTACCCAAAATTTGCTCAACATTGGTCAGTTAGTTGAAAAAGGATTTGAAATATCTTTTAAAGATAAGCATTGTTTTATTCACGACACTATTGGACATGAAATTTTAAAGGTTAAGATGAGAGACAAAAATTTCTCACATGATCCAATAAAGGAGGAGCATGGTTCCTCTTATAATGAAAAGTTTATTGATTGACAAAAGCATGAAATTAAAGTCTGATTGTAAAGTTGTTCGCAAGTCTAAAGATTAATTAGCAAATTTGTTTACAAGATCATTTTCACATAGCAAGTTCAAGTTTTCAAGTTAGAAGATTGATTTTTACATTTCTAAAACCAAAAAAGAGTGCTGATGATTTGATTTTGAATTGTTTATCTTTTATTTTAATTTGTTAAATAAATATTCTTAGGTGATAAATTTCTACTCTTTAAGATAAAGTTGAGTTATTTGAATTTGTTTTTTTACTAGAATAAAATTTGTTTGATTTTGTTAATAAGGATTACTAAAATCCTGTTAATTTATTTTTTTTATTTATCTTCCAAATAGTATAAATATATTAGTTAGTTCATGAATAAAAATTAGGTTTTTTTCTTGCATTCTCCATCTTGTAAAATAAAAAAATAATTTCATGATTATATTCTTTCATTTCTTTTATATTAAAAAAAACCAATTCTTCTCTCGTGAATGATTCACCAATTGACAAATGAAAATGAGAAAATGGAGAATACACCGTCAATTGTAAATTTTTTTACCCCATTGGTCTATCATCCACCATTTATCCGTGTATAGTTATTGACTTTTAGATTAAAGTAATACAAATGAATGGTGAATGATGAACTGATGGTGTAAAAAACTGTACAGCGTCAGTGCATACTCATTAATCTCAATGAAAATTAGGAGGAAAATAAAAAAAAAAAATCTCAATCCTTGCCTTTCTATCTTAGAAGCTACCATCAAATGAAGGAAAGGGCATATCGATAATAATAATAAGAATTTATTAAAGTTAGCCAAGAGCGACTGATGATAAGAATATTAAATTAAAGAAAATATTAATTACTGAAAAGTTAAAAAAAAATTTATTCTTTCAAAACATCATTTCTTATCAACGAGGTTTGGTTTAGTTGGTGTAAGGCCTCAACTGAAATCTTAGGAATTGGTCAAAGATACTAGTAGTCCTGTGTTCGATTTTTACTAAAAACATCCTGTGGGAGAGCGAGACACACAGTTTGCTCCGGATTAATCTCAAGGGCTCTCTGGTGGTTCCGCAAGGAATTCAGAAAAAAAAAAAACCCATCATTTCTTAACAGAACATTATTTTTTAGAGTTTGGAGTTTTTATTCTCAATTGAGATTAAAAAAACTCATAATATTTTTAAAACAATTACAAGAACTAGATTTAAAAAAATCCACACTAATAAACCGATACCAAACAAATCATTAAACTTTTTTGTGCAAAAATGTTAAGAAGATACTAGTATGACAAAGGGTCTTTATCGAACACAGCATTTCACAGATATTTTTTGTTCTTCCAACTTTTCTGATAGGAAGGAACAATTCACACGACAAGATTACTAGAATAACATTATTATATTTTTGAATCAGCAGTAATGGGATTACATCCTGATTCTTATAAACTTATTGTCCTATAGGAGTTTAAATTATCAGCTGAGCAAACAGTCACAGTATATATTTTATTTTATTACATTTTGACAACTTAGATTAGATCATCATGTCTATCTTTAGAATCTTTGGTTCCAAATTAATTAAACAAGGATCTGATGAATATGTACCTGTTGGATCAATTTTATATTAGAATAATTCGTGAAGCTAAACATTGCGTAGTTACTTGTCCTATACTCTTATATATTTTCTTTTTATGACTCTCTTCATATACAGGGTAAGGCTCAAATGCAAATTACGACTCTCTTCATATACACTATTTTTTAAACATGTACAATAAAGAAACGCTAAATTATTATTCTGCCATCTTAGCTTAAAAATAAAAATCTTCTTACTCATTTGAAGCTAACATGTGTCTGTATGTGTAACGACGTACAGTAATATTTTCTCACCAATTACTAATTTATTAGTAATTAGTAATAACATGCCATTTTGTATGAACAACAAGAAGATTTGTACATTGGATTAAATTTGACTTAAATATGTTTTGGATCCCAAAAAATTTGGTGGATTTTTCTTAAATTATGTTTCAAATTTTTGGTTTTAATATTTGTATATGTCGTATCAATATCACAATAAATTATATCAACAATTATTATTATACATGTCACATATAGTAATAATTAACTACATCATCACTAGGGGTTAAGATTAAAATTTTAGATCATTACTATTTAAAAAAAAATAAATTTACGCCTTTAAATTTCTCTAACCTGTGTTTTGGCCAATGGCCACCGTGAGGTGACCACCCGTAGTCACATTTTTGCAAAGGAGACACAAGTCACAAAGGCATATACTCCCAGCTCAAAAAGAACCTTTCCGTGGATATTTTCCTTTACACACAACACGCCACAGCACACAGAATTTGCTTGAGCAATATAATAATTTTCGTTTCTTGTTAACGAGAATGTAGTATTTATAAGAGTGATTAGTTTTGCGGGTCAAGTGATTGGTAAATATGCCAATTTATTAGTAGCATTCATTCACACAATTTTAATTTATTTGTTTGATGTTTTTACTAAATGCTTATAAATAGCTTATTTTTTTTAATAAAATAAACTACTCCCTCTATCCTTAAATATAGCATTCCTTCGAAAGATTTCACATTTATCAAGAAAGTGAAATAATTTAGTTAATTGTATTGAAAGTGTGAACTTTTGATATGATTTTTCAAGATTACTCTTATCAATATTATTGAGAATCTAAAAAGTGGTAAATAAATAGGAGTGTTTGTGAAAAAAAAGTAATTAATGATCATTGAAAATTGGTAAAGGACCTTATAAATAAAAACAAAACAAAAGTATAAAAAATGTCTTATATTTAGGGACAAAGAAATATTTTATAGTATTATTAGAAGGGCTGTGATTCTGTGAAGCATGATTTCCCTGTTAATTTCATGATGAAAAATAGTAAAAAATAAAGACTCTTGATAACCAATCATTTCATATCTTAGAGGCCACCCAAAGCAGGGCCTTATTACCAGTTTGGGAGAAAAATGGACGATGCAGAATCTGAGAAGTGAGTCCAGTGGGGCCCACAGTCCCCATCAGGCCATCACCATGCTACGTGCTACTGTACTTTTGTTGCCTGCTACTGCAGACACACGTAGCAGAATTGCCTCTACTCTCATCAAAACCGCCACTCAGATAGCGCCACCCTTCACCGTACAATCTTATTCTATCTCCCCATTTTTTTATCAATATCATCTTTACATAATAAATTTCATTTCATTTATTGTTTCAAGGAAAAAACAATGATAGATATTAATTCAACTCTATCAAGGAGTTGCATGGATTTGGATCGGATCTATCACAAAATGCTCACTTCACTGTAATTGAAGTATTGGTTAAAAATCCGACTGTTTAAATTTTTAACTAAATGATTTAAATTGGTGAAATCACCCAAATTTAAATATGTGTATATAATTCGAGTGCTATATGCTTATTCCTTTTAAACAAGAATCATTTTTAAAATTTTACATATTCAAAAACCCATTGTTCACAAAGTTAAGCCTACAAAATTTTTTGACTCAAGCAAGATTATTGTTTGTTAAAAATACCTTCAACCTAAATTCATAAATAAATGCTAATTCAACTTGTCTAAACAATGTAATTATTGATAACAATTAAGCTTACAATTCAACAATGGGGGAGCTAAATGCTATTACATCTCGACAATTATATCATCACCAGTAATTACTATTGTTTTTTAATTGTGGGACATATTTAATTATACTCCTTTTATCTTAAAATAAGATTTTTTTTAGTCTTGTTTGTAAAATTCCATTCCAATTTTTAATAATATTTAATTGCCATTTTTTTCAAAAATATTCTTGTTAAATTAATACTTTTAGAATATGAATATTAAATGATTACATTTTTATTTTAGATTTAAGAACAGATGTAGATCGAAAATAACTCTCCTGAACGTACTCTTTCCGATTTACAATATAAGAAAGAAAATAAAATCATGCTTATTAAGAATGTTATTGATTGTATTTAATTTTATAAAATTTATAAAATAAAAAATAGTAGTAATAGTTTAGAAAAATATCATTAAAAATAAAAGAAAAATTAAATGAGATAGCTATTTTTTATAAATATTTTAAAAAGTTGAGAATGAAACAAAATGCAAATAAATTAATTAACTTTTTTTAAAAAAAATGTATGTCTTTATATATATATATATATTTTGCAAAGTCGAAGGTGTATGCTATAAAAGGAAATAAATAAATTTATCCTAATAACTCCGAGTAATATAATTTTGGCTTATTTATGGTTTTGGTTTCTTAAAATTCAGCGTGTTTTGATTTTAGTCCCCAAAAGTTATTTTGATGGTGACTGGTTCTTAATTTTTCAAACATTTTGGTTTTGGTCCCATCTATTAGAAAAATCAATTATTTGTTGACGTGGTTAACGGAAATCCACGCCAACAGCTACGTGATCTGAGATAGCGCCAAATAAGTATTGTAACATGGATGATTCAGGTCCATAAACGCAAAATTCTTTGTATGAGACCATTTTGCGTATAGGACCATTTTGTGTTCATGTATATGTACCATCCACATCCACGTCATATCACTCATTTATCGCTTTCTCACTCCCACTACATGACTGCTAATATGGTGTTGCGCTAGCCATATCAGCAAATAACAGTAGTGAATTAAAACTAAAATGTTTGAAAAATTAAGGATCAGTCACGATCAAAATAATTTATAGGAACTAAAACCAAAACACGCGGAACTTTTTAGGACGAAAAGCATAAATAAGTCTATAATTTTTATACTCGACCAACTAAAAATCATTATTATCATGTGTATGGTGACTGAGTGTCACGCTTCTCATGCCTCATTGAACTCAACACCACACCATACTACAGTGTCTGTGGATCTATCTGTTTCCATTTTTTTCATTTTTCATTTTTCATTTTCATTGGAACTGAAACCGAACACTCTCTTCTTCTTCTTCTGAATCTCATTCTCAATTTCTCTGAGATAGAGAAAGATGGTTTACACCGTCTCCGGAATTCGATTCCCCGTTGTTCCTTCTCCTTCTTCTTCGGTTCATAAACCCAGCTTCTTCCATGGCGATCGAAGCAGGACTTCTTCTCTCTCATTCTTTCTCAACAAGAACCACTCCTTCTCAAGTAATACACTCCTTCCTCATTTTTCTTTTTTTCGCTTTTACTATTCCATCATCACCTCACTCGTAGCACTGATTGTTGCTATTTTTGAATTTGCTTCGTTAATGAACTCTTTTTTTCTTTTTATTTTCTTAAACTGTTCAATCTTTATTTTTTGAATTTTGGATTGCATGTTAGTAGAAAACGGTGACGTCGTGAAGCATGAGATTCCGCATGAGATTCTGATTATACCTGTTCAAGTGTTCATTTTCGTAGATAGGACTTCAATTTTATTTTTCTGAATTTTTTTATTTAATTTTGGATCTTTTATTATTATTATTATTATTATTATTATTATTATTATTATTATTATTATTATTATTATTATTAAGCTCTGTTTTGTGCTGTTAGATTGCATCTGTTACGAATTGAGCTACTAGTTTTTTTTTTTTTTTTTTTTTTTTTAATTTTAATTCAGCTATTATAATGAAATCATTCTCTAAGATTAACGATAAGTAAAATCTGTTTGTTTCTTCGGGTTGTAGTTGCAATGCAATGGAAAGTAATCCAACTTTCATGTATGTTTTCTGTTGTATGTTGTAACACATAGTTTTCTGCTTGGAAAGTGGAAACTTATATTAGAAATAGTAGTTGAGTTGGCAAGACTTTTTTGGAACAAAAAATTCACATGATTCTGTGTAAAGTTTGTAGTTGAGTGCTGTTACTTTAGACTTTTTTTGTTTGTTAAGAATATGAAATTGAATAACAATCATATTAAGGTTTGAGGATGAAAGGGGAATAGTCTGCAATTAGAATCGCAACGATTGAACAAACAATTATAACAGTGTGAAACTGACTATCAATGTTTAAGGGTTTATTTGTTTAAATTAATAATGCGTCTGCATGGTAACGTTGGAAAGGTAAAGAATGTCATATAACTCTCAACTTAGGATGGACATAAAGGTCAATCTAGTTTGCTTGTGAAACTGGTAATTGTACATGGTATACTTCAATACCCTTGCTGATGTATTTATGGCTTCTTGCAGGGAAAACCCTTGCTGTAAAAGTCTCTCGTGATTCTGACTCCACATCTTCCACAATTGCTGAATCCGATAAAGTGCTTATTCATCAAGATCAAGATAACTCTTCGTCCTTGACAGATCAACTTGAAACTGCTGATATAACCTCTGAGGATCCTGAGGTGCTTTTTGTACTGCTCTGTGTGGAACATACTTTGATAATTAATTTTTCCATGCTTGTTGTCACATGCCTTACTTTCTTCAGGGTTTGTTGTTTTGATGTTATGCATGTAGATAATCTATAAAATTTTTGTGACATTTTTATTTTTAAAGTGGTGCATTCAAGCTTAGTGTCAGCATAGTGTTCATTAGTTGATTAAGATATGACCAAGAAAGAACCTGGGGAATGTAGGGACAACAGATACAGAGAAACGTCAGTGCCATGTATGAAAAAAGAAAATGAAAATATATTTGAACATTATATATAATTATATATATATATATATATTTATTTTAATTAAAGAAGAAACTCATTAAGATGAAGAGAAAGAATTGCAAAGAGTGAGGAGAATAAGGAAACCTCCTAAACAAGGAATAAGGCAAGAGTCCATTATGGAAACAGAGAGAACTAGCGTACCAAAGATTCCCAGTCCCACACCATCTGTTAGTGGAAACCCCATTAAAAGGGCCACGAGCTCTTTGCCAAGTACACACCAACTGACTAATCTTATTCCAAATCATCCGAAATACTATATGCTATAGAGCTCTTTGGGCCAAGTTACTGCTGATTTTCTCATATCCAGTTGTCTTCGCCACCGAGTGTAGGCACTACTGGTTTTCTTTATTTTATTCTTTTGTATTTGAATAGGTAGCCTGCCTAGAAATGCATTTGATTTGTTATCTTGTTTGCAATTTCTTTTTATTCACTGATAATATTGCAAACCTTAAATTTCTCTAATTGTTCTTTGCTGAATGCATATTTTAGTCTGTTCAGAACTTAGAGGATTTAACCTTGGAAGATGAGAACAAGTACAATGACGATGAAGCAGCTAGTAGTTACAGAGAGGACGAGGATGTGCAACCTATTTCATTACTTGAAGATGTTGAAACTCATGCTCAAGCTGAGACGACATCAGTATCAGTAGACAGAAAAGCAAAAATAGAAATTGATGAAGACAAACCAAGGATTATTCCCCCACCTGGCTCTGGGAAGAAGATATATGACATTGATCCATTTTTGCAACCTCACCGTGAACATCTTGATTTCCGGTAAGCTAATTTCTTAACTTCAGCTTCTTA
Source organism: Crotalaria pallida (assembly GCA_037953625.1). Classification (NCBI taxonomy): domain Eukaryota; kingdom Viridiplantae; phylum Streptophyta; class Magnoliopsida; order Fabales; family Fabaceae; genus Crotalaria; species Crotalaria pallida. Next base: position 70,456,714 of record CM075656.1, read on the forward strand.
AAATATTGGTAGGATAAGTCCCTGTCGAGGGCAGTAGATGGTCAACGATTGGTCGAGGGTTTTTATAATGGGGTTATAATTATCATGTCATTGATCATTGCATATTCCCTGCTTTTATATGGGGAAAAGAAACTTGACAATTAGCTGCTGGTGGATAGCTAGGAGGTGGAGTGGGACAATGCTATCAATCAAGTTGCCCACTCTTTTATAATTCTTTTGCAGAGATCTCTCTTTTTTACATTCAATATAAGAGTGTGCAAAGTTTTATGAGATTCTCCAATTAATTACATCTTGCCCACAGATTCATATTTCAAAGGTGATTTCACATCATAAGGCAACAGGATGCTTTCTACAATATATGTGTGCCTATTGTTTCCTTTGTTTTGTGTAGCAGCTCTACACTACAGTAACATGATGGTGACATTCTATTTGATCATATTTTTGAATTATTGTTCCTGTTCTTATTCATTGCATGAGCTCTGTTATTTGATTTCGGTTGGATTGGCGCTTGCACCCATCATAATATGATGAATAAAAAGGCAACATTTCCTTTCCTGGGCTTTGGCCCCATTTGTTTACCCACAAAAGGGATTCCTTTTCCATGTCAGTGGAATAAATATTTTAATGACTGCCATTACTTAATTATTTGTAAAATAATTTAACATGATGTATATACTTCACCAATCTTGAATCCCAAAACCAATTAATAATTCATTTTTCTGCTTGTATATGTAGTTGTTGATTACCATACTGTTAAGTACTTACTGTTGTGTTTCCCTAACATCACTTGCATTATGTTTGCACTTTTGATGCTTGACATACTGTGACTAGAATGAAAACCTATTTTTGTTGAAATCCATTTTTATCATGTTACAGTTATCAACAATACAAAAGACTGCGTGAGGAAATTGACAAGTACGAAGGTGGTCTGGATGCATTTTCTCGTGGTTATGAAAAATTTGGCTTCACACGCAGGTATTATATGCTAATTTTAACATCATATGCATGTACTAATTCCTAATTGCCAGTTGATAGATTTGGTCTTTAATCATTTTAGTTAGTTAGGCTTCTTAACTGTTCTACAATGTTTTAGATTCATGTGTATTATAAGAACCTGATATGGTTCCATTCAGTTGATGACAGTTACCATTTTCAGATCTGGTTTTTTTCTCCTAGTCTTAATTCTCTTTTCTCCCATTTTTCTTCACTCTCTCACATTTTCTCAGTTCTTATGGATTTTAATACTACCCCTCTTTCCCCCTTAAAAAATAATAAGAGTGGCCTGGTGCATGTCTAAGAGTTTATGTATGAAGCCTTACCCTCACAAGGGGATATTTTCAGGATTTTATTTTATTATTATTTTTTTTATAAGCGATATTTTCAGGATTTGAATCCTAGCAACCTTACTATTGCACCGAGGCTCACCCTCCCCTAAAAAAATTCAAAGAAAAAGAAACTTTTAGGTCTTGGATCTTTATTAACTACAAACTTTCTTTGCAGCACTACAGGCATTACTTATAGAGAGTGGGCACCGGGAGCTAAGGTATACTTCATCTTAATTATTGGTATTAAAACTGGTTTTAGTTTTTTGTTCCACTTTAGTGTAAGAAAGTAGAGAGAGAGAGAGAGAGAGAGAGAGAGTTAGTTGTAACTGTATTAATGAAGGCTGAATGATTACAAGGGAGGTAAACACTGTTTATAGTAAGTATAGGACAATAAGTTCAGCTGCTACTCAGCTGTTGACAGCTGTCAACTATCATAACTAAAAGTAAGCAAAACTATCATTTGTTTATCTCTGAAATACCCCCTCGAAACTGAAAGTCCTAGCTGAAAGAATGCTGATCAACTACTTTGAGCTTGGGCTTCAGTTCTGTAAATTTAGTTTGAGACAAAGGCTTGGTGAGAATGTCAGCAGTTTGTACTGATGAAGGAACATGACTGACCAGAAGCCTTTGTTGCCGAACCCTCTCCCTGACAAAGAAAAGATCAAGCTCAATATGCTAGGTCTTGGCATGCAAAACAGGGTTGTGAGCCATTCCTACTGTGCTAGCATTATCACAAAACAGTTTTGGAGTAGTGTAGGGCAATTGAAGTTCAGTGAGAAGAGACTCAATCCACATGAGCTCTTGACTCTTGAGAGACTAAAGCAAGACTTCTGCACTCTGCGTCAGTGCTAGATCTGGAAGTGGTTTGCTGCTTCTTAGACCACCAAGTCACCAAATTTGGGCCAACATACACACAAGCACCAGAGGTTGATCTTCTGTCATCCTGATCACCAGCCCAATCTGCATCACGGAATGCATAGAGAGGTAGTGGCTGACTAGAAACAGCAGGTTGAAGCAGCAAACCACGAGTGAGAGTGCCTTTTAAGTATCGTAAAATCCTCTTGACTGCTGTCCAATGCTCCTCAAGTGGTTTGGAAAGGTATTGACAGACTTTGTTGACACTAAAAGTGATGGCTGGCCTGGTTATAGTGGCATATTGGAGTGCCCCAACAATAGACCTGTAAATGGTAGGGTCACCAACATCTTGTCCTCCAAACTTAGATAACTTGCAGCTGCTCATCATGGGAGTTGCAATTTCTTTGGCTGAGCTCATATGAGCTTTTTCTACTAGATCTCTAATGTATTTGGACTGATTTAACAACAAGGAACCCGTGGGTAGATGCTTCACCTCAATACTTCGTCCACGACCATTGTGACCACCGCCACGGCCACCACGACTGCCACGATAATCACCACTCTCAGATCTGCGATTATTCTGTCTCGATAATATTGTTCCCTGCGATTGTGAGAGATCTGATTCGCACTTGGAGTTGAGGTAACCGGAGGCGAAGGAGAAGAGAGACCAGCAGCGATGTTCACAGACCTCACATCAGAAATCGTTTGTTGCCGAGTTCACTCAAGTCGCGACTCGTAAGTGAGAAGAAGAGATTCCAGATCTGTATTCGATGGAGCCTCCTAATGACTCTCAACCACAACAATTAGAGGACGATAATCAGCCGGTAAACCTTCAAGGATGGTGTCAACATGGTCACTCACTGAAATTGGAGATCCAATCAAAATCAAGGAGTCAACTAGGGTTTTGATCTTCATCAAGTATTCAAAAATTGATTTTCCCCCTTCGTTAGGGTTTTCAGTTCAGGTCGCAATTGACGATTGCGAGCTCTAGTTTGGGAGTGGCAATAATTGTGGGTCTCATCCCACACTTCCCACACATGAGTGCATCCAACAACTTGAGGTTGCATGGATTCAGAGAGCGTGTTGAGAAGCCAAGCAAACACTGTTTGATCCTGTTCCTCCCACGCGAGATAGATACAAGGGATTAACACGTTCAACAGCATGATCTTCGTCAGAGAGGTAGATCGGAGGAACCACAGGAGCATTTATAAGACGTTCAATGTGATTAATACGAAGAACATAGAGCGTAAACTGTTTCCAAGTGAGGGAGTTTTTATCGGTGAGTTTAGTTAAACGCCAAGGAAGATTGAGAGAAGAGGATGATGGCGCTGGAGGAACAGTGTTAACAGGTTGAGTGGAAGTCATTGTTGTTTAGCAAGGTCTTTTCGCTGATAACATGTAAGAAAGTAGAGAGAGAGAGAGAGAAAGTTAGTTGTAACTGTTTTGTATTAATGAAAGGCTGAAAGACTAGAAGGGAGGTGAACACTATTTATAGTAAGTATAGGATAAGTCCAGCTGCTACTCAGCTGTTGAAAACTGTCAACTATCATAACTAAAAGTAAAAAAAAACTATCATTTGCTTATCTCTAATATTTAATCACTATTTAAAGTATGCAAACTATTGTGGGATTAAGCTTATTAGCCACACTATGAAGCTATAGAGAGGGTAACTTAACGTAGATTAAGACAAGAGACCCACATCACAGAGAATCAATTTGGTTTTATGCACAAAAGGTTGACTATGGAAGCAATATACTTGCTACGAAGATTAATAGAGAGATATCAGAGGAATAGAAAAGACTTGCATAAAGACATTTGGAAAAGGCGTAGGATTATGTGCCAAGAAAGGTGTCGTGAAAGGCTTTGGGGAAGAAAGGACTTCATACTTAAGCAATCAAAGACGTGTATGATGGGGTTAAAACAAGTGTGAGAGCATGGCGTGAGTCTGTGAAATATTTTCCCATAACTATAGACCTGCAACAAGGGTCAACTTTGAGCCCCTACCTTTTTACCTTGGTCCTGGATGTGCTTACTGAGCATATCCAAGAGTCGGTGCCATAAACACATGCTTTTTGCAGATGATATGGTTCTGATTGAAGAGTTGAGAGAGGAAATAAGTGGGAAGTTAGAAATGTTATGACAAACTTTGGAAGCTCATGACTTTTGTTTAAGTGGATCTAAGACGGAGTATATGGGCAGCATGTTTAGCAGGAGGCACACTAATTTTAGCTTAGAGGTGAGAATTGGAGCCTTACTGTACCAGAAGTCACACTGTTTAAGTATCTTGAATCCTTCATACAAAATGACAAGGAAATGAAGGTAGATGTAAACTATAGGATTCTGCTGGGTGGGTTAAATAGAGTAGTGCATCAAATGTCATTTCTTATTCTTGATAGCAATGTACTACTCAAGTTAAAGGGAAAATTTTATCCCACAACTATAAGATCTATAATGCTGTGATAAACTGAATGTTGGTCGGTAAAAAGGCAACAAGTAATAAGCTCTATATGTGTGGACACACTAGACAAGCTAGGATTAGTAATGACTTTAGTATAATTTGTTTAGCAGTAGTCTCTTCTTCCCCATTCCCACTCTGTCATTCTGTATTTTCAAATGATGTTTGGATAAAATTTAGTTTTGGATGTTTGTCTTTGAACTTCAAGACTATTACTTAAGCTATCTCTGTATTGCTGGTTTTTATTTCCTTTGTGAACAATTATGGGTATTATCGGTTGATTTACAGACAGCAGCATTAATTGGAGACTTCAACGGTTGGAATCCAAATGCAGATGAAATGAGTCGGGTATGTCATCCTTGATTAATGTTTGAAGTTTATAGAAATGAAATTTATAATGCTTCTTTCTTTGAAAAGGTAATATTGAAATGAGTGAGTTAGTCTGGTATGGATTGAACGCTTTGTGATGTTATCTTCTTCTTAATCTTTCCAATCTGTTTAATCTAGCTTATATGCCTCCCTTCTCTCCCTTGTTCTATTCCTACCCATTCTCTGTGTCAACAAATTTGATCTTTATGTTCCAAACAAACAAAAAATATGTGTTTTTCCAGTTCCATGGAGATTATGTGGATACTGGTGGAAGTAGCCTTAGACAGGATTATATAGATCTGGTCAAGATAAACGGGTGGAAGTGATAATGAAAGTTGACTGGCTAGATTTAAAGGATTTATTTTCCAACTTAGAGATATCATTAGAAGTTAGTATGCCACTTTAGAAGACTTTCTCCCAAAAATGTTAATGATAGAAGGATGGAATTCCTGTTTTAAATGGAAATTTTACCCTGTACTGTTTGATGTGATTATGGCATATCTTACAGAATTCTGGTCAAGGATATTGGATTTCCTTATTTGAATTTAAATGAAAATAGTTTGCTACTGGCCGTCCTTAAGTGTTCAAGTATTGTCTTAACAGAATGAGTTTGGAGTATGGGAGATCTTCTTGCCAAACAATGTGGATGGTTCACCAGCAATTCCTCATGGTTCTCGAGTCAAGGTAATTTTCCCCCTGAACAGAAATTGTCTTTACTTTTATTTCTTTGAGTATTTGTGTAGGTAATAATGAATTCTGTATCACAAATATTGATGGTTTTTCCAGTTATGTGATCTGGCTTCACATAGTCCTTTCCTATATATTTTTCTTTCTTTTTTACCTTTTATCAACAACTACTTTGACAAAGAAGAGTTCATGCATGTTTGAAGAATAGCCCTTTGTTATAACATAAGCAAGTAAGAAAAATATCTGAAAAATTGTTCCTTGATTATTGCCAAGCATACAGATATTTTCTGCCATTCCATATGTTGCTATTTGCTACTTGCTAGTGTTTATGAAACATTTTACTGCTTATATATGGTGGAGCGTTGAGTTTGTTTCAAGTGTGATAATATAATCTACACATGGATATATGCTCTAAATTTTGTAAAGACAATTAATAAGTGGAGAATATTATTCATGGGTTAGATTATCTTCTGAAACCGTCCAGCTGTATGTTCCATAGTTTTTCTTTTGTTTCATTGATGCTTTTTTAGATTTTTTTATGAACAAACAACTTCAATGCCGTAGATTCAGGTATTTATCTTAGTGATGTACAGAGAGATCAAAGGGTTGTTTTGGGTTTCCTTTGTGGTCTTATACTCTTATTTCAGCATTTCTTATCCTTAAAATTCTTCTTTGTCCATATAAATAAGATTTATCTTTAGGAATTGTATATAGAAAGTCCTCTACCCCAAAGAGGAGCCAAATTACAGAAGTTCACAAAAAGCTGTGCTTCATATCTTGAAATTTCTTCTTCCTTGAAAACCTTCCAGTGCAGTATAAGGTATAGCATAATAGGCAGCATGGAATACCAGAGAGAAAGTATGACACTGCTATATGGAGAAAGTATTCACTCGTTTCTGCACAATATCTTAAGCTTGACTGATGTAGTTCCTACTTTGTTTCTCTTATAAAATTTCTTCTATAAAAGAAGAAATGTTAGTTAAGACAATATTTTTAGCTGGGATCATACAATAAGTTAAATGTTTCTAGATGTCTTGAACTAAGCCCGTGGATGTTTTCTTTGAAGTGCGAGCTAGATGTCTTAATTCTTAAATATATATTTGCAGATTCGTATGGATACTCCCTCTGGAATCAAGGACTCAATTCCTGCTTGGATCAAGTTTTCAGTACAGGCTCCTGGTGAAATTCCATATAATGGAATATACTATGATCCACCAGAAGAGGTATGGTTCTGCATTTCTTCCATCTAGGTTACACTCGGAAAAAAGAAGACGTGACAAAATCTAAATATCCGTTTCCCCTTACGTTCGCATATATTTGTATTTATGGCCTCTGCTTGGGGATTCACTCATGGTTGTTTCATTGGAATATCTATTGCAAATATGCAAACTGGTTAACAGCTTTGTAGTTATTATTACATTAAAGGAAAATAATTATTTGTGGATAACAGTAATTTCCAACATGATGGTTAATGCCTTCTGCCTATTGTGTATGATTTTTCTGTCATACCCTACTGTGCTAAATGGTTTTCTTATTCTATTTTTACAGGAAAAATATGTCTTCAAATATCCACAGCCAAAGAAACCAAAGTCACTTAGAATATATGAGTCACATGTTGGAATGAGTAGTCCGGTAATCTCTTTTCACATTCTCTACTGTGAAATCAATACGTGATCATCAATAGTTCCTTCCCGCTTCTTGGTCGCTTCATTTTGAAGGCAATGATTTCTTTTTTTTTTTGATTGGCAAATAAATCTTTATAATGAAGGCAATGATCTAACATCGTAAAGTTTGGTTATTCTTTATCATGAATGGCAAAATGTCATTGACTAAACTATTTTCTGCTATACTATTTTTCTGAAATCCGGTAATATTTGCTTACTTTCTCGAGAAACCACTGCAGCTAACTTCTAAAAGAGCAAGATAAGGATTATCTTTGCTTGGGTTGCTTTAGAGGAAGTTTCATTCGTGATTAATCACAAATGAAATCAAATTGACTTGCCTTTCTAAAACCAAGTTTGAGTGAGTGTGATTACACTGACCTAATGACTTCTTCTAATTTGATGACTCTTGAAGCTTAAAAGAATTCATCTAGAAAATGTCAAACTGCATATGGATACTTGTTCTAAAATTCTTTCTTTAATCTTCGCCATAAAATGAAATTATCCTTCTATTCATAAATGCAATTCTAGTAAAGCCGACCCCTTGCTTATCTGATTAATGCCAAGTGAAAGGCATTAGTTATGATGAGAAACAAGGCTTTAGATTTTTTAACAGAAAAATTAATTCTTTATTAATAATTTATTTTCAATGGGGCATTGATCTCCTTTCATTCAGTTAGTGTCAATCTTATTTAAATAATTGAATAATTTGCATAATATCAGAGACCAGATCTACTGAGTTCAAGAAAGTGCATGTTTAAAGTGTTATTTTTTTTTTAATATTATTGACCATGTTATTTTCAACCTTATGCAGGAGCCAAAAATCAACACATATACCAATTTTAGAGATGAGGTACTACTTCGTATTAAAAAGCTTGGCTATAATGCTGTCCAGATTATGGCCATCCAGGAACATTCTTATTATGCTAGCTTTGGGTAAACTCTTAGCACCTATCAAATCTTGTCATTTTTTTCTAATGGTTCCGATGGGATTCAAACAATAACAGGCAGTTTTGTGCTATATTTCTTCATTCTTGGCGCAATAGTATTTTTCTCCTAAAATTGATGGAATAATTGTTAAAATATTATTCTTCATGATGCAGGTACCATGTTACAAATTTCTTTGCCCCCAGCAGCCGATTTGGAACTCCAGACGAACTTAAGTCTCTAATAGACAGAGCCCATGAACTTGGTCTGCTTGTTCTGATGGATATTGTACATAGGTGATTATTGTACTATATACATTATTCTTCTCTTTTCTTGCCTATATATATATATTACTTGAATGATATTGCATTTGAAATTTTATCGGTGGTGTTCTGGAGTGCTGCTTGGTCCTGATTACCATTTACCAATTTCTCATAAATGTAGCCATGCATCAAATAATACATTGGATGGGCTAAACTTGTTTGATGGAACTGATAGTCATTACTTATATATTACGTGAATGATATTTCATTCAAGTTTTTATCAATGCTATTTTTGAGTGCTGCTTAGTCCTGATTATCAATTTTTCATAAATGTAGCCATGCATCAAGTAATACATTGGATGGGCTAAACTTGTTTGATGGAACTGATAGTCATTATTTCCATCCTGGATCACGAGGTTATCATTGGATGTGGGATTCTCGCCTTTTTAACTATGGAAGCTGGGAAGTAAGTGCTGTCTTCATAGGATTTATTGACATAGTTATGACAATATTTTCCATCATGATTCTTCTATTCCCTCTGGTCGATAGTAAGTGACTTACTTTAATTCTTGATGTAGGTATTAAGGTATCTACTTTCAAATGCAAGATGGTGGCTGGATGAATACAAGTTTGATGGGTTTAGGTTTGATGGTGTCACATCAATGATGTACACTCATCATGGATTAGAGGTCATTATAATTGGTTTTTCTGATTATCTTTAACTTTCTTGATATTTTAAGATAACTTGGCTACATTTTTACCTGGTCATTGAGAATTATTGGATTGTCAAGGGAAGAAAACAATAGAAAAATATTAAATAATGTTATATATTTTCACATAACAACACAGAGAATTGAGAGTTTTATTGTTTTGCTGAACCTGTTTCTTTTCTTATGCTGCCTGTGTAGTAGAGGATATCTTATACTCAACATCTCTTGAACACGGTTCATAAATAATTTGGAACAATAACTGTTTACATGATTCCTGAAATTATATTTTACTCTTAGCTGAGCATCTCCTAGTCTTTTTTGGTGAATTCAGTAAGGAGTGTATATATTTCTAGATCATGGTAACTTTTCCCACTGTGATGTATGTTGAGTTGACATGTCGATTAGGAGGTCCAACACTCAGTTCGGCTAATTAGAAATTATTGAGTCAAATTTCTTTTGGGTATTTTTGTTCCTCCTCGATAGGCAATTCAACCTATGATATCTTGTAGAATAACTGGTATCCAGCAATGCCTTTTTTTCGCTGGTTCTTGATGGTTATCAATTGTTTTGGTGAAACGCCCCTTATTTGATGGATAGTTGTTCATTTAATTCAAGTGTAATGCTAAAGCTTTAGATCAACATGCCATACCTAGTCAGCCCTACAACTTTTATCAGGTAGGTTGTAGAATTCATGTGTGCATATGCACAAGGATTATCAAGCTATTTGAGCTTGTATGCCAAGTTTGTGTCATTGATTTTTTCTTTGTACTGTCTCCTGGTTCTTGTCTTAATTTTTTTTACACTTTTTTCAATTAAAACTGATTTTAAAGTAAATGAATAAAAATCAACCGTAGAATGTAGAACTTTTCATTTACAGATGCTTCAAGCTTGAGCTAAAATTTCCTGTAGCTTATTATATGGGTCAAAAAAGTAAGGTCCATCTGACAGTACCAGAAACAAGTTGATATAAAAATTCTGTAAATTGTTCCTTGATTATTCCCAAGCATACAGATATTTTCAGTACTATTTGAGGGTGACTTTGTTTGTGTGACAAAAATCATTCCTCTCATATTTGGTGCCCTAGGCTAGGCAGGTTTCAGTCTACGCTCAAACTGCCCAACTTTTTATAATCCACATGTACCAGTGCATCTTGAGCATGAACTTGGTCTACTTGACCAAAAAAATTGGTTTGAAAGTAGAGTTAATACTGTAGGCTTTCACCTGCCTGCTCCTACACCACAGTTCTCTTTAGGTGGGACACAGGAAGTTGGGTAGGGTCTGAGAAGCCTCCTTTAGTCTTGCGCTTTCAACAAAACTAATTTTTTACCTTGTATCTAGAGCTAGTTTATTGTAGAAGTAATTATCTAGAACCATTTGCTGACAATGTTACTAACATCTGATTTAGACTATGAGATATGAAAGGTGAAATCAAATAAATAATGTAAGAAGAAAAGGAAACAGCACTGTTAAAAACTCTGATGAAAGATATTCTAGCATATATAAGCTTTGTCCTTAATCTCACTTCTTTATTTACTTTTTATTTAAACTTTAAAAGCATTTTGTTTCTTGCTGCAGGTAACTTTTACTGGAAATTACGGTGAGTATTTTGGTTTTGCAACTGATGTTGATGCTGTGGTTTACCTGATGCTGGTTAATGATGTCATCCATGGGCTCTTCCCTGAGGCTGTTACAATTGGTGAAGATGTATGTTGTCCTCTCAAAAGTTTGAAATTACGTTACTTCTGTTACAGATAGTTCAAGCTGTGATAGAAGTTGAACAACTGTTGTCTTTCAAATTTCAATAATTCTACATTGCCAGTATAACGATGGCTGAATAACTAACGCAAAGAACTAAAGGGCTAATGGTTTTTGAATGCTCTACTTGACATACTGAAAACTTGCAGTTAACATAGCATTTTCCTTTCCATTTACAGGTCAGTGGAATGCCAGCATTCTGCATTCCTACACAAGATGGTGGAATTGGCTTTGATTATCGCCTGCACATGGCCATTGCTGACAAGTGGATTGAGCTTCTCAAGTAACCATCTGTTTTTATTGTGGAGCCCAATCTCGGCATATTATGTTTCCTTTTAAATAGTCCTGGTTCTAGATACGTTTGCATAAAGTAGACTAAATTATTATGCAATTTAGACCCCATAGGCCTATATATCAAACCCTGAAAGAGCTAGGGCATGGTACTGCAGAAATAAGAATGATAAAAACAACAAAAGAATGACCCAAAAGAAAAACTATAAATGGGTTCATAGTATCCGTTTTATAGTATTTGATTACCCTTCAAGAATTCAGGCTAAACCCTAATGAGAATGGCCTCAAAGAATATAGTATTAATATAGTGTTCAATAGTATCAGCAAATCAATATGATATGAATGAGTACTCTTCTCATCAGTTATTTGTATGCGTATAGAATATGCTAGTGCTAGGAATGCTGGGTTCATGATGCAGTTTAATGGTATGCTATTTGGAGTATTCTTCTTAACTCGCATAATATTTATTGCTAAGACCTCCAAAATGTAAGAAGTCGTCTGAGTGTAAATGAGGAATAGTTCCGTGTTTTAATTTACTGCATTAAGCTGGTCGTTCACTTTTTCGAAACATTTTTTGTGTTTGTACATTCTATTTGTCAGTTGAAGCCAACATCCAATTGTGTTACCATTTGTTTGTGAGTTGCTATTCAAATCCTAAATCGTTATCAATACCCTCTCTTTTCACCTACATAAGCCATTGTCGTTCGTGCTTGTTTATTAATATTGTTAAATACCAACTCCCTCCCTTTTCACCTCCATAAGCCGTTGTCATTCACTGTTTATTAATATTATGAAAGAAAACCATGTGTGGTTTCAGCAAAGTCCTTTTTTGTAGGAAGCAAGATGAAGACTGGAGAATGGGTGATATAGTACACACGCTCACAAACAGAAGGTGGCTTGAAAAATGTGTAGCTTATGCTGAAAGTCATGACCAAGCATTGGTTGGTGACAAGACAATTGCATTTTGGTTGATGGACAAGGTATTTAGCTCTTGCAATACATAGTGTTTCTCAATTATGTTAAAAGAGCTTATTCTCGAATACAGCTATGCACCTTTATTTTATCTGAAGAGGTTCGGAGTAGTGTTTCATGCATTTGAATCTGCCTCCTGCAGTGAAGTTCTTTATATTTGCAGCATATACACATTAATTAAAAAATAAATAAAAAGAATTGCTGGACTGCTATAAATCTTGTGGAAACTTCTCATATCCATTTCCAATCAGTTTCTGTAATTTTGATTATGAGTTCTGTAGCTTAGAAGAACCTAACATTGATATCCCTCAATTCTCTGCCTGTTTCTCGAATTCTTTCGTTTTCTTCTTTGCATCTGTCAAATCATTGAGGACCTTTGTTTATAATTTATAAGTGTGTGCAGTTTATACTGTTGGCCATTTGACCCTGCATTCTTTGGGCTTATTCAGGATATGTATGACTACATGGCTTTAGACGGACCATCTACTCCTCGTATAGATCGTGGTATAGCATTACACAAAATGATTAGGCTTATTACTATGGGCCTCGGTGGTGAAGGGTATTTGAATTTTATGGGAAATGAATTTGGCCATCCTGGTAAGCATATGTGTCTTGTTTCTTGTCATTATTTAAGTAGAGATTCAATGATGATTTGAGCAGTTGTTTGATTTGATGCTAAGAGAATGTTATGGTTACTCATTCATTGTCCTGTCCAGAGTGGATTGACTTTCCAAGGGGTGATCAACATCTCCCTAATGGCACAATAATTCCAGGGAATGGTAACAGTTATGATAAATGCAGACGTAGATTTGACTTGGTAACTTCCTTGTTCTTTCATTCATAACTTGTTCAAATACTAGTTTTTTTTAGGCTTAATTATGTTTGGGGTCCCTGTAGTTTGGACATCTTTTGTGAGATATCCCTATGCTTTTTTTTTTCAATGAATATACCCCTGTAGTTTACTCCGATTAGGTATTTTCCCCCAGCTCCTTTTCCGGCGAGTTTTTAGGTGAGCTGGACCGCCGGAGCTCCACCTGGAGCTGACACGTGGCAGTCTCTTAAATTTTTTTTTTAAAATTAAAAAAATAAGGCTTAATTATGTCTGGGGTCCCTGTAGTTTGGACCTCTTTTGTGAGATAATTAAGCCTTATTTTTTTAAAATTTAAAAAAAAAAATTTAAGAGACTGCCACATGTCAGCTCCAGGTAGAGCTCCGGCGGTCCAGCTCACCCAAAAACTCGCCGGAAAAGGAGCTGGGGGCAAATACCTAACTGGAGTAAACTACAGGGGTATATTCATTGGAAAAAAAAAAAAGCATAGGGGTATCTCACAAAAAAGGTCCAAACTACAGGGACCCCAGACATAAATAAGCCTTTTTTTTATATTCATCGTGTTTTGGGGTTTCAGTTAGTTGAGCACTACTTTGTCATGAAATGTATTCACCTGTTTATTGATGAATTACTGTTAAACTTATTGAAGCTATCATTTGCATATATGTTTGAAGAATAAAAGAAACACACTCTTTATTAATCCTTAATTTCCAGAATAAAGTCATAAATATTCTAGTCTTTAAAAAGGAACCAACCAATGTGTGATAAGTTTTTCCATTTCTTGTGTTGTAGTCATGTAGAGTAGCTATATTCTATCATCCCTGGCCGTTTAACATATACATGTGTTATGGATCTTTGTGTTTAGGGATCCCAAGTTGATGGATTATTAGAAAGATTTATGTCCAAAAATATCCTTTACTCACTCCTTTACCCCTTTGTCTTTCTGATTGGACTAATTTGATTAATGAGATTATTCTGTTTGGGATTCAATCTTAGGAGTCAGGATCATGTTGAAGCTAAACCATTGATATATTAAGAAAACAAATCACGTGTGAGCAGGGCTTAGGGTCTGTTTGGTTTGAGAATACGTTTTCTATTTTCATTTTCTACTATAATTGTTTCATGTACAAATCTTGGAAAATACAAAACGGAATGAACATGGGGTCACTAACCTAAAATAGAATGAAAACATGAGGTCACTATTTTAATTAAACGTAAACGAAACAAACCCTTACCCTACTTTCTATTTAAACTTATTTTTCCTTTAAGCTCATGATGTGGAATCTTAATATGCTTGTGCCTTTTGAATATTCTTTTAAAGGATTTTGAACTTCTATTTTCTTTGGTGATTACAGTAGGATAGATAGAGCCTTCTCACCATTTTGTAGTAGCGGGATTATCCTTTCTATTGCTTGCGTTTGGTTTTTACTCTTAAAACCTCTCTCTTCTACGAATCAAAGCACATGGCTCTGAAGTGAAAAAAGCCTCCATTCCTTTCCCCCTTTGCCTACTCAGCTAGTCTTCCTATTGGACAAGTTTTTGTTTTGCCTGCTCTGATTTTATTGTCTCCTGTATGAGTATAAGCAGTGGTTATGGAAAAAGTGTGATGCCTTTCTGCATTTCTTTTCTAATATTGATTGTAGTAATTTTCTTTATAAACCTATATTACAGAACCAATATGGGTGCCACATCCACTGACATGTAGTACTCCGTCCGTCCCAAAATGTTAGTAAAAAAACATATAAAGGTTGTCCCAAGTTAAAGTTAAAGTGGTGAATAAAAAATTGAAATTACATATTATATTTTATGATTGATTGACTAAGGAAACATGCATTAAATATTTGCTATGGCAATCGATTGATTTGGGAAATAATGCATTAAAAGCATGTTCCTTTATTTTTGTTGACTTTTCAAAATTTTACTAACATTTTGGAACGGAGGGAATATATGCTTATAGTGCTGGTGTTGCTAAAGTAAGATGATATATTTTGAACTGATGAAATACAAAGAAGTAAGGAAGACACTAGCATATATGACTAGGCATAACAAATGCTTTTTAGTTTGTGCATGTGTCATGAACATTGCATGTCATGAAATTCAAATGAAGTTGCTAAAGATAAACACATGGCATGAGAAAGAAAAACTAGCACACCGCAAAAGGTAGGACAAGTCGTTCATATGTAGAACTTAAAAAAGAACTAAAATGATTACAATGTGTTGTTGCATGATAGAATATATCGGTTTTGTGGGTTGAATTATTTGAACACATGCTTTATCTACATAGCTTTGGCATTCAACGTTAAATTGCCTGTACTTGTTATCGGCCATCCAAATTGCCAAGGCTTCTAAGAAAGAAGAATAATTTACCAAAGCAATAATTCAAAACAGAAATTATCTTCTACCTTGTGTAATGTGCAATGTGTAATCAGGGGGATGCTGATTATCTGAGATATCGGGGGATGCAAGAATTTGATCAAGCCATGCAACATCTAGAACAAAGATTTTGTGTAAGTCTTCTTTTTTTTTTTTTTTTTTTAATATCTTAACTATTGTCTATGTCAAGGAATTGCTCTAATCAAGTCCCTTAATATTGGAAGGTTATTATACTTTGATTTGATGTTTATTGCTTCGTCATTGAAGATTACTTCTAGAAAGCAGATTTTTCATGAGCATCATTATAAGAACAATAATAAAGACACTCTGAAAGCAGATTTTTTTTTTTTTTCCTACTACTTCTGATACAGGCTCTACATGCATGGTTATGCTACTAATTGTTATTCGGTAATTCTTTGCTGGTGTATTGATGGTATTACATTAGTTGTCCCTCGGGTTGCAGTTAAGGAAAAATAAGTGTACTTACCCCTTTGATGCAGTTCATGACTTCTGGGCACACGTATATTTCACGAAAAAATGAAGATGACAGAGTTATAGTCTTTGAAAAGGGTGACCTTGTCTTTGTCTTCAATTTTCATTGGACCAACAGCTATTCAGATTACAGAGTTGGCTGCTTATACCCAGGGAAATATAAGGTATGATCTATGTATTATTACTCTGGCAAGACCAATAACATGCTAAGTCTTTCATCCCAAAGAACAACATCCATCAATTTGTCTTGTTATTCTCATAACTGATTTCAGGAGAGCGATGTGATGATTAAGTAATTCCAGTCCTAAAACCCTTAGTCAGTCGAGTTTGAATCTTTGTTAGTGTGAAGGTGAAATGTGCATGATTATTGAAATCATTTGGTCTAAATCAGATCCCTTTCTTTAACTAAGGGTCCGTGTGATACTAAAAAGGTGACTTGACCCTATAATTGTGGGCACTCGTCCTATTGTGTTTTATTTCTGCAAAAGTGTGTATTCCACAGTCTGAAATTTCAAATCATCAGTAGTGAGCCCAATCAACAGTTAATTCGAGCTTGTTTTGACAAAGTCAAGAACTGTGAGCAGAAGATCCCCAAAGTAAAAGTGATCAATTTCTCTGCTCTTTTTTACAAATTTCTCTGTTAATTAACTCAGAAACGGCCATGTACTTGTCCACCATAAGAACACGTCTGCTTTATATAAAAGACCATTGTGGTCACCAGTTGCTAATGTTTGCAACAATCTGAATACTGACCAATACATAATATATACTCCCTCCGGTCCTTATTATAGGGCATACTTAACCGAATTACACATACCAAGGAAAGTAGTTGGTTTTATGAATTCTATGAGAATATTTTGTAACATTACAATTTTACCCCCTTAACTTTTCTTGGAAAATTCGCACTCATTAATGAACAACAAAAAACACATAGATAGTCAAAGCATTTAATAAGGGCAAAAAAGAGAAAAATCAATAAATGATGCATAGAAAATATAAAGTGACTTATAATTAGGACCAAGAAAACTTTCTAGAATGTGACCTATATATAGGACCGGAGGGAGTATTTTACTCATTTCCATTGTTTGAGAATATTTTTAATCTTATATAATGAATATGCTTTTCTTTTTTGCAGATTGTCTTGGATTCAGATGATCCCTTGTTTGGTGGCTTCAATAGGCTCAATCACGCTGCTGAGTACTTCACCTCTGTATGTGACCTATCTGAACTAGTTTGTTTGTGTGTGTGGACAGACAAGCATGGCATTGTCTCTTGTTTGTGTTTTTACATTCTTGCGCACGACTTCACTGTTTTGGCTCTCCAAATGGAATTATTCAACTCTTTGAATTCTCTTGGATGATTTTACAGGATGTACGGTATGATGACCGATCTCAATCCTTTCTCGTGTATGCACCTTCTAGAACAGCAGTAGTGTATGCCCGTGAGCCCTGATGCCAGGTTTCTGGGATGAATGTGACTGCTCAATGGCATAGAGGCAGTAACTCCCTAGCTGAACTAGCCAACCAACATAGTTCAACCAACTCGGAAATAGCTAAGAAGCAGAATTAAAGCGGCATCTATGGAGTGCTAGTTAATCTTAGTGAGGCAGCAGAATAACGTAGAGATCATGTACATGTGTGTCTTGCTAGGTAAGTTATGTATAGTATACCGAACTTTCTGTCTTTGCCTTTTAGGGTTAAGTTTAAGTTTGACCTGTTCAAGTTGCATGGCATTTGAGGAACGTGAATAAGCAAGTCCACAAACCTCATACTCACTGTACCTATGCATGTTTCAGTCTTCATAATAAGTACATGAATGTATGTACTAAGATATTTAGAAGCTTCCGAAGGGATTTAGCCTTGGAAATTTTGAGGGAGGCTTTTATAGATGTCTCCTTTAGATTTAAAAGTTGAGTGCCGTGCCATTAAATTAAAGGGTTTTGCTTATCAGTTTTTTAAGGATATTGGTTAAAGAATACATTGAGAAAAAATTCGTATCTGAAATCGTAGTCCACTAATTGTCAATATTTTGAATTCATCATTTGTCAAGATAGTTATCTTTTTTGTTCTCTTAACCAATGTCTGAGAATACTTTTTACTAATAATTTTTATCATTTTCCTAAATTAAATTATACTCCTACTGTACATGAACCAAAACACGTTGGCTTAACCTACTATAGTGTCGCATCCTTCCATAAATGTTTGTTTCCTTTTGAGGTGGCCAAGAGGCAAAAATGATGAAAAATGATTTAGAGACTATAAGCCTACAACACTTGTTATTTTCAAGTTAAAAAAAAAATAAATAAGAGAATTTAAATGATAAATGTCAAGATCCTAATGTGTAGGATTATGAGTAGGTTTCTTTACATAAGTTTTTCAATCATTGCTCAAAAATGATTTACTTTGCGATTAACTTTGGGGAGGATTAAGAGGAAGCTACTGTAGTTATTCTCGTCTCGAAGGTGATTTTGTGATAGTCAAAATATCCGCATTTGTGAAATTACCTAGTAAATGTTGAAAATCGGCATTTATGTAAATTTACGAAGTTTGGGAAGGAAGCAATTTAACTAGATGAAATACTGACACCAAGAAATATAAATGTGAACAAATAACCTATTATCACTTAATCACATGGAACATGACAAAGTTGATTTAGTGGTGTAAGGTTTTACCGAATCTTCGGGTATTGTATCAAGCCGAAGGTAAAATTTCAATTTTTGGGAGCAACACATGTAGGGGAAGGGGCATCATGCATCCCGAAAAGAATTAATTCTTTGAACATGAGGGAATATCCTTGATTAACACCTAAAAAATCATGTGGATCATGGGCTCATGCCAAAGTAATGCAATCATATCCCTTTCCTCACCTAGTTAAAAATGACAAAAGTAGACCATACAATTGATACAAGCATTACAAACATGTTCATTGTCCAAGAATGCTCCAAAAGTGGAAAGTAATCCCAACAAAAAAACAGGAAGCTAATTGGAGCACTAACTCACTAAATCTAAGTGCTAATAAAGCTGGTCTCCGAGGCAGAACCACGAGGCAACTGATGCAAAACACTGGTGGGTGATGAAGTTGTAGTAGATGATCTCAGTGCCTCTGCAAGCGGTCCTCCCATTGAAGCCACTTGGTTAGTAGAAGTCCATCCCCCAGCCCAGTTCAGCTGAAGTTGCTCTGCCTCTGGGTCCACATTCCCATTCCTTGGGCATGGTTCTTCTCCATAGCCAGTGGACAATTTCAAGGACACATCCGATGATGAAGTGTTTTCGGACATTGAAATTGTGAGGCATGTTGCCGAGTTCACCCTGCCAGCATTGTTTTCAGTATCGTCAGACTGTTGCAGTGACCTTGGCCAATCATCGAAGAAGTGCCTCAGCATATGGCCACCACCTGACCTACCGTCCCCACCCACATGATCTTTGGTTTCAAACAGGCTCTTGCTTTCATTCTTGGTCCCAGAGGAACTAACACCGGTCCCAGCAAAAAAGACAACACAAAATATCAAGTAGGGTAAAAAAAAAGAAGAAGATTTTAATTACTGTGCACTGAGAGTACAAAGTTTTTTTTACATTTTCAACCCATAATTCACGTTTATGTATTATTTTTATTTAAAAATTAATAATTTTTATAAATTAATGATAAATGATGCATTAACAGGAAAAAATTAAAAAATAAAGAAAAAAAAAACCCATTGTCTTTGGGGCAAAAACAAACCAATGTTTTAGTACTCCGTGTGTCCCTAAATATAAAGTTTTTTTAGGGATTTCTCGTCTATTAAGAAAGTGAAATAATTTAGTTAATTGTATTGTAAATATGAACTTTTGATATGTAATTTCAAAATTACCCTTATTAATATTATTGGGAATCTAAAAAATGTTAAATAAATAGGGGTATTTATGAAAAAAAAAAAAGTAATTAATGATCATTGAAAATTGATATGAGACTTTATAAATAGGAACAAAATAAAAGTATCAAAAAGGCTTTATATTTAAGGACGGAGGGCTGCATGGATTTCTAAATTTGATTTCTAAATTTAGTGTAAGAAGAAACGGTTGGGGATTATTTAGCACGCATTCCAATTCCCCAAATATGAGACATAGTGGTCATGCCCTGATTGGGGTCCCTACAACAGTTGGCATTACTCAGTCACAAGGATGAGCATATCTCCTTTACTATTTGTTCAAATGGGAATGGACCAAATTCAAACTTACTTTATGATTGTCAATGAAGCAATCTTAGAAACATGATTGAATTACATGAAAAAAGAAATTGCTGAAGCAAAGATGTCCCACCACATTAGATCAAGCTCGTTTAGAAGTATCAGACTATCAGTTAGCCACACATTTCCAAATCAAAGCTGACCCCCTGATTGTCTATTATTAGATGTACTCGCTATATTCAAAGTGAAACCTTAATTAGAAAATTAATCCATGCAGATCTTGCCTCATAGCCCCAAGTAATGTGTGATATTATTAGAATATATGATCAACTGTACCACAGATTCTTAAGGGCTCTCCGCTCTCATACTCAGTACTATTATATTATGGTTGAATATGTGGGACACATTATTTATAATTTATAATATTAAAAATTGACGTCCTTATTCCTTAAGACAAAAGACAACAATGACTCAATGAACTTGTATGGCAACACCTATTCAATGAGACAATGACCAAGAGCAAAATATTTCTCATTGACATCATTTATAATTTCTTTCTAACCATAACCGATGGTGAAAATTAAGCTAATTATTGCATACTTTTGAAGCATAACAAATGCTATCTTCATGATAAATCTCTCACTAATCCAAATTGGTTTTAGCTAACATTGTCCTTTGTCAAGTAGTTAAACAAAAATATATACTATTAGAAAGCTATAATGAAGTGAAACATTGAATAAATTGAAGAGTGATTTATTTAGTTTTCCAATAAAACATTTTATAGTCCCTTAAAACAATAGAGCAATATTATTATTGAACAAAACCAAATCTGCTTTAAAAATTTAAAATTTATGCAGATTTATTTGAAATCAATGATAAAATGATGCATTTACTGGTTTGTATGAATATTAAGACCAGAATCCAAACATAGAAAACTTTTCCTAGAAAGTACAATGTTTAAAAATCTTCAAAATATTGAATATTACTAATACAAATTACTAAGTGCTAGACACAATATTTCCCTCAATCTAGCACACGTAGTAATTCACATGTTAAGAAATTTATTAAAAATAAGATTTTATTAGAAAATAATGTAGTAGTTTCTTTTTTAGGTTTTTCTATGAAATTGGTCCCTGTAAATATTGGTCGGTCTGAAATGAGTCCCTAAACTTTTTTTTTTTCGTTTTGGTCCCAAACACTTTTTACGTTATCGATTTGGGGATCAAAACGAAAAAAACAAAAAATGTTTAGGGACTCATTTCAGAATGAACAATATTTACAGGGACCAACTTCGAAACGTAAATAGTGTTTGGAGACCAAAACGAAAAAAAATAAAGTTTAGAGACTCATTTCATTTCAGAACAACCAATATTTATAGGACTAATTTCACAAAGAAGCCTTTTTTCTTAACATGTGTCATAAGAGAGTAAATTACCATTCATTAAGGTGAAGGAGGTCAAAAGGGGACTTCAAAGATGCAGAGGCAGGAGGCGGTGAAGGAATGGAGGATGATGATGCACCGAGAGATCCTCCACCGCCGCTGCCGCCACCGCCACCAGTGGTTGGTGTGGGTAGTTCCACAGGCTTTCTTGAACGGTTTCTACCACGATGCATGTGTCTCTCACAGTACTTCTGACCCGCCACCACGTCCCTCGAGCACCGCCATTTCTTCCCGTCCGTCCTCCGGCAACGACCTGGTTCTGGATCCATTGCTGCTCTTCCCCAGTACCCCGATTGCAACACTGATACATGCAACGACACAACATGTTCAAACTCTAACCTTTGCAACTCTCATGCACAAACATCAACAACAACAAAAAAAACAAACTAAAAAGAATATATATGGGAATATGATATATTCAGTGAATTAAGAAATGATATTTATACGAGAATATGTTTTTTTTCATAGGCAAATATATAGTTGGTTTCAAAATTTCATGTCCCACAACTTTAGCAATTGAGTTAGCTCTTGGGGACAAAAATATAATTTCCATTTTGTTTATTGTTTTAGCATTTTGAACTTATTCCAAATTATTTGTGGCTTTAGAAATTCGAAGATACATTAATTAATTTTTTTTTAACTTTAACCTTATTTTAAAACATTTTGAAATATGTAAAATCTGTGATAATTAATGTAGTGTTTGGATAATATAATAAATGTGTCTTATTCTTCTCTTAAAATAAAAATATTAAATGATTTTCTTAATCCGTGTGAAATTCCTAAAGTTAGAAATAAATTGGAATTGATGAAACATTTTTAATTATTCTATGCATTAATGATGCATAGGTTAGGAAAATCCCAACAATAATAACACCCCTAATGCCCAAAATGAAAAGTTTGATTGTTTTTCATCATAAAAATAAGAAAGATAGCTTTGTGGGATATTAAAAATTGAAGCATCATAATCACAATTACTAAAAAGGTTATTTTCAATTTATTGGACTTCGATTAATTGGAGCCGAACTACAACTTGGTTAGTTAAAGTGACAAGGAATTCAGTTCCTCATAAACAAAATCTCATTCTCCCTCCGACTCGAATTATAAGCAACAAAAAATATACTTATCTTGGTTTAAAATATAAACAAAATTAATTAACTTTATTAAATTTTTATTTCATTTCCAATATCACTTTCCTTAAATATCTCTAGAAAATTGTAATATCAATTAATTTTTGTTTCATTCCCAATACTACTTTCCTAAAATACCTCTATTTTTTATAAATTTGAGAAAATTAAATACAATCAACTAATCTTCTTAATAAGCATAAAAATGATTGAATTTGCTTATAATTCGAGCCGGAGAAAATATTCAAGTTTAGTGAATAGTACAAAATACTGTTACGTACACCTCAGAAATGCTTTAACCCTTAAACAGTTTTCTCACTTGTTCGAATTAGTGAGGGTCAAGTATAACTTTCATTAAAATCTTGAGAAAAAAAAATGGGGTCAAGTTAAGAACACTATTTAAGGAATAAAGCTCTCTCAAGATTAATAATAATTTATGAGATAAATCAAAATGACCAAATGAACATAAGTTAAAAGGGGAGTGAGTATTATAATACCACTATGAATGTATGATCACAAAACACGAAATAAAACAAGCACTGCAATTTTATAGAGAACCGTGTATGACTGCAAAGAACAAGTACTGTAAAGAAATGGAGAGAGAGAGAGAGAAGCTTACAAGCTGCAGCAGCAGCTGCAGGTTGATAATGGTGATGAAGGAAATAAGGAGTAGTAGGAGTAGAATGGAGAAGACTCTTCTTGATTGGTTGAAGAAGTTCAGAAGGAACAGCAGCACCAGCCAACATGTACCTGAATATCATTGCCTGCAACTCCAGCTCCTGCCACTGTGCCATGCTGAAATAACTCCCCATCCCTCCTATCATTATTATCATTATCATTATCATAACCACAAAAGAGAAAATAAAATAAATGAGTAAGAAGAAGTGAATTTAAAAGAAGAAAGAAAAGTAATATACCAAGTAAGTTCCAATAAAAATAAGTAGAAAAGTAAGAAGAAGAAAAAGACATAATGCCAGAAGCTAGATAATTAAACTTTCTTTCTGAGTTTATTTTTCAGAAAAAGGAAAGAAAATTAAATAATTTTAAGAAAAAAGTTTCTTACTGGTAAATCTGTTAGTGGTAGCTAATGTTGAATCTGACAGGTGGGTGCTGACTTTGGTGTTGGGTTCAGGTACAAACAAAGGAAGAGCAGAGGCAGAAGAAGCAGAGGATTGAGAGTTTTGATGGGATCCAGGGAGAAGTTTTGGCATCTTTGTAGAATGTTGTTGTTCCTCTGACTCATGCAGCTGGTTTCTCCATTGCTTCAGATGGAAGTCCATGGAGTGAGAGAGAGAGAGAAAAGAAAAAGAGAGACAAGAAAGGTTATTGCTAGTAAGTACTAGTATTAAGTTTGGTGTTAATTAAATTTGTTAGGTGGGTTGTGTTTGGATGTGTAAAGACTAAAGACCAAGTTTGTAAAAAGGCTTTTGGCAGTGACCACTCTCTCTGATGCTTCCTTTATATCTTTGGCAGAGAGAGGAATAGAAATATAGAGAGAGAGGGTTTTGTTGTTATGACAGCAAAGCCTGCAAAGTTTGTTTTTAAGGGCAGTGTGGGGAGAGAGCACTTGAGAAAAAGACACTCAGACAAGACAAGACAGTTGAGAGGAAAAAGGAAGAGCTTTGATCAGAATATAATATTACTCCCTCCATTTCTTTAATATTTTAACTTATTTTTATTGTTTTATATTGTTTAGCTTTTTATATTTTCAATATATAAAAATATTTTTTTTTCCAATTTTAACATTTCTTCAATCATTTATTTTATTTTTCATTAATTCTATTTTTATCATTTCTCATTTCTAAACTATTATAAATTAATTAATGGATACATTTATTATTAAAAATTAAATACTATTACAATTTTCAATAAGGATATATTGGACAAATTATACATGATACTTATAATAATTAATACTTTCTTAATCTGCGTGTTCAAGCCTAAAAGATCAAACATAGTGAAAATAAAGGAGTATTAATAATAATAAATTACTCCTAACAAAGTACTTGTTTTGTTTACGGTATTTATCCGGAAAAAAAAGTATTCAATTCTTATTTATATGTCATATTTCAAACAAAACACATTCTTTAATAAATATAATCATTATTCATATTTTCAATACGTTAATTATGTTTTTTCCACTATACCCTTTCTCTTTTTATAATCATTAATTTTTCTCTACTATTTACATAAACTATTACTATTAAATAGGGGCAAATATGAAAAATAATATTTATTACACTCTTGAAACAAAATATCTCTCAAAAATCGACAGATAATAAGGAACGGAGGGATTAAGACGGAACAACTGGATAGCCACTGAGAGAAGAAAAAACCTGCAGTTTTTGTCATTGTGCTTTGGAAATAACACTTCGGGGAGGGATAGAGTGGCAGCATAGGGTTTGGAAGAGCAAAAATAAATTTAACTTTATTTAAATTTTTAATCCTCCAAGATGTTTTTTTAAAATTGATCTTTGAAATTTTTTTAATATTTTAGATTTTTTTTGGCTTAAATATTCGTTTGGTCTTTTATTTTATTTTTATGTTTCAATTTGATCTTTTATCTTTAATAAAAATCAATTTAGTCCTCTATGTTTTTAATGTTTGTCAATTTCATCATTTTATCATGACAGTGTTAAATTTTTACTAGAATATACTGATTTTGCCTGAGATTCCTTTTCAAATCACCATAATCTGCATTGTATCGTTGTAATTTGTAATTTATAAAACAAAGAAGACAAAAATGTGAGCGAATTTTCATCCTAAAAAAGTGGAACAACATTAAAATTTTATGAATAAAGTATCAAATATGATTAAAAAAAAGTAGATTTCGTCGAGAAAATGTAGATTCTGGTGACTGAAATAAGAAACCTATTACAAAATCAATATATTTCGGTAAAATTTAACATCATCATGACAAAAGGATAAATTGACAAATATCAGAAACATAAAGGATTAAATTGACTCTTTTTAAAGATAAAGGACCAAATTGAAACCTAAAAATAAGATACAGGACCAAAAAAGTATTTAAGCTTTTTTTTTATTTGAAATCAGGTGGTGTCTAGGCTTCACATTTTTTGTGGTCCAGCTAATTCACCTCGGATCCGCAAACTGTGCAGTATGGATCCTCCCCAGAAATTGTTGCCTCAGATTTTTTAACTTTGCTCAAATATTCAGAAACACTTCATTCATCGTTACTTAAATAATGATATAACTAATTATATGTTGAATATGTTGCGTAATATTCATCGAGTTGATAAGTACTACATCAGGTCCTATTTGTAAAACCCTTCTGAAGAAAAAAAATTGAATTTATTTGTAAGACCCTCTTCCAATTTCCAATAACATTTAATAAATTCTTCCCAAAAATGCCCATATTAGATCAACATTTTTTAGAATTTCAACAACAATTATAAAAGTAGTTTCAGGTCTTATTTATAAGTTATTTGTATTTTTTAGAGATATATTTTGATGTTTTTTTTTAATTTCATAATAAAAAAGTATTAAATAAAAAGTAAAAAAAGGTCGGTTTGTACCTAACCGTCTTCTCAACTTGCCAAAAAAGATCTACCAATGTTGAGAAGTCGTTATTTTGGTAGGCGACTTCTCACTTTTTTTTTTCCTTTTTTATATTTTTAGGCATTAAAAATAAAAAAGTAATAAATAAAAATTAAAAAATATAATTAAATATTAAAAAACTTTTTAAATATTTATTTCGATCATATTTTTAAGTTAATTTTCAGTTTTTCTTCATAAGTCACTTGTATATTTTTTAGGAAGTAGGTTTGATATAAGTTTTTTTAATTTTAAAAAAAATATTAAATAAAATGGTATATTTTTAAAAAAAGGAAGATAAAGAAAAAATATCACATTTTTTATATGATTTCATTCTGTTTTTGTATGAATGTGGGCCCCAAAACTCCTTCATAAACGGAGCTTGGCCAAGGGACGAATCTTAGCAAGAGATGTCACCCCAGCATTCTCTAACACCCCCTCCGTTCTTCTCGTATGGTTCTCGGCAAGAATTGGGTGTTAAGACACCCGATTGGAAATGTTGTTAAATCTCTTATTTTTAATCTATAAGAATTGAGTTTAAGAAAATTTTGCAATCCCTTCATTTCTAAGGTGTTTGTTTCGAAACCCTTTAATTTTTGAAAGGGTTTGGTATCCTCCCCTTTTAATATAATAAAAATATGTGAACGGGATTAAGTTCCCACATTAGTACAAGGTGTTTTAAGTTTACGCAGTTTGCCATTAAACCTTGGGATTTAAATGCAAATACAGCAGAAGTTACTCCTTTTGTTTCATATGTACTGTGTTTTATGGTTATGCATGAGTTTTAAGAAATTGTTAAATGATGTAAGGATTTGTTGTATTTTGATTATAATGTCCCTATATAATCATTATTGAAGAGAGTGAAAGGTATTGGAAGTGAAAAAGAGAGTATAATAAATAGGGGTGTGTTTGGAAAAATAACATTTATTATGTATTGGGTTTATAAAACAACGAGACTTATGAAACATAGTACAAATGTTAAAACAACATTACATATGAAACAGAGGGAATATTAGGTTTTATTGTAAAGATCAAAATGAAGAGCTAAATTGGAATCACGGTTACATTATTTCCTTTTGGAAATAGTCCTCAAACCCCGTTTTTAGTCTCCAAACCCCATTTTTTCCGATGGGGTTCTGTCAGAATATTTTTCGATACCCCTAAGTCGGAAAAATGCATTTTTCCGGTTACTCTCTTATTAAAAAAATTCATTTTAAAGTCGAAAAATGCATTTTTTCGACTCGGGGATATTAGCAAATATTCTGACAGAACCCCATCGAAAAAAATGGGGTTTGGGGACTAAAAACGGGGTTTAAGAACTAATTCCCATTTCCTTTCTATCCAGGCCCGATCCTGACATTTCAGGGACCCTAGGACTAAATAAAAAATGGGACTCCCAATCCATATATATATATATAAATATATATATATATATATATATAAACATTTAACAACAATTAAAAAAACAACTTATAATATTTAAATTTCAGCGAAACTTTAGTATTATTTTTTTATAATATGGTTTTTCCCAAAATTCTACAAGTGTCTACTTCAACCTAAAGTTTGCATAATACAGTATCCTAATTTTTTTAATACAGTAGTTATGAATTTAATTTTTTTTATTATAAGTAATAAATATAGGAGCGAATAGTACAAGAACAGCTCTAGATCCGTATGTCGTTTCAGGATGAATATCGATCTCCAATAATCTGAAGCAATGCAAAGGCAGAGGCATAGAGATCATATTGCAGAATGCAGAAGTAGAGAAGACTGACAGGTTGAATTTGCATCCGACAGTATGCAGCTGATAATTGCAGCATTTTCGTTATTCGCTTTTCTGTTTCCTAGAAAAAGCTAAAAGCCGAATTAAGGAGCGCTCATCAATGTTTATTCATTGAGTATTGTTAGTTAAGCTTTGCAATTTGCATGTTTACGAGCTAACATCCCCTTTTTGCACTAACATCATTTGCTATTTGCAACACCAATACCAATATTTTATTGTTCTTAGGAAATGATCGGAGTACTAGAGATGTGTGTTACTATCAGCTATGATTAACTACAGTATATGATCACTATGTGTTTTTTTTTTTTTAAAAAAAAAAAACAACCTAGTCCTTATGACAAAGAATACATTATACATCCACTACATCAAAGCTGATGACGTTTGCTCTAAGAAATATACGCAAGCCTTTTTGTTAAAAGCACCAATAGAAGTGATAAAATACACGTTACTTCCATTTGTTGGAACTTTCATACATAAATAAATTTGAATGGATAATTTTCAATAGCTTTCTTGTTTGCGAGGATTTTTTCGCTACAAATTCAACTTTGTGGATCTTTCCCAATTAGCAAATTTTGTATACACAATTAGAAACATTTACTGCGAGCAAACCATAAACAAGCCATTTCTTTAACAAATAATTCAACCCAAAAAAAATAAAATGACCAAAACGCTTGTGCCATAACCAATCATGGTCAAGTATGGCCCAATTTAAACAATTTTTTTTTTCATTTTGTATAATCAAGGGAAATAAATGGTTCAAAGTCATGTTTACCTTTGCTACAAATTTACCATGTTTGTTAATTAACATAAAAAAATTGTGATGAATTTACATATTGAAACTTTTCATTGACAGTTGTTTCATGCTTAATAGATTGTAACGAAGACCTAGAGAAAAAAAAAACATCATAAATAAAATTTTGAGAAATGTCTTTTAATCTAAAAGTGATTTGACATTTATCCAAAGTTGGTATATTTGTATCATTGCTAATTATAGCATGGACTTAACACTTTCATCTAATAAATAAAATAAATCTCTCTTCCCACGCATATGGTTATTACATTCGATATCCAAATATCATATATTTTCATTTTATGAAAAAAAAAAGTTACTTACGCAAAATAAACTTTCCTAATCATAGGAACTTTCACCGGTATCTTGGTTTTGATATTTTACAACTTTGCTTGGAAGAAATTGTTATGAAATCTAGATCGACAATCTACAACTTTGTGGCCCAAATGTAGAACTCTATCTAGGAACAAAAGCTTTCAACCAATACCAGCCATAAATAAAACAATTATAGAATTGAAGAAAGAAGAGAGTTACCGAATTACAAGTTGAAGTCTTGAGGATTGGGGGGCAGTAACACTGAAATGGCCGACGGGTAGCTTCTGAGTGGTAGCAGCAATGTCTGGATAACGGTAAAAGTGTATTGGTTATGGTGGATATGTAAACGATAGTGAGTACCATGAGGAAGAGAAGGAAAAGGAACTCTAGAAGTCTCTATTTGAAATTCGAAAGGGGAAAACATGTGATGTTTGCTTGTTGTATAAAACTCAATATGGATTTATAAAGCATATGATTGAGACTTGTAACGGACGGGTCGTGTAACCCGATATCAAAGTCAGACCCTTTGGACGTGTTTGTCCCTTTTTAAATGGGTATATCCTCTTTTATTGTATTGGACGGGTCTAACCCGATAGGAGCTCGTCGGGTAGATCCGGACCCGTGGATTAGGTCGGGTCTTGCTCACCCTATAATAATCTTTATATATAAGACTTTTTTGAAAATTTTATTTTGGTCTTATACTCTTATTTACAAAATCTCATTTAAATTTTCAGTATTATTTAATTACTTTTTTAACTTTACTCAACATTTTTTGAGTTTCAACTGTTTTGAAAAAGTACATCAAATATAAACATTTTCAATACTACTAAAAAAATCAATATAACTTTCTTTATATACTTGAATTTCTTGAAAAAGATTTTATATTAAGGGTCTCAATAACAAAAACTCTTATGGCAATTGTTAACATTCTTATGAGTGGTAGGGTAATAATTACAATAAAGAGAGAAATAAAAAAAGTTGTAAAGTTTTAAATAGGGGTAACTTTGGAATGATAACATATTTTTGATAAATAATTGTTTATATTGTCATACTCGTACCTTCATTTTTTTAGAAAATGTTGTACCTATTTCATTTATATTTATTTGTCTTATTTCAAACAAATACATCAGTTAAGAAATGTAATTACTCCCTTCAGCCCTATTTATAAGACCCTTTTGGAGTTTTTCACTCCCACCAAAAAAATTGATTAAATTTGTTAGTGGCATTGGAAATGTGAAAATTTAATATTCTTTTTCAAAACTACCCATATAATTATTATTAGAAATCTAAAAAGTATTAACTTAATAGGGTGTTTGTGGAAAGAAGTAATTAAATGCTAATGAAAATTGAAATTAGGTTTTATAAATATGACTAAAATAAAAACACCAAAAGAGTCTTATAAATAGGATCGGAGGGAGTATTAATTAGATTTTCAGTACATTAATTATGTTTTTCCCACTATATCATTTCTCTCTATAATCATTAATTTGTCTTTACTATCTATGTAAACCAAAAGCTATTAAATATGGATAAACATGAAAAATATAACTTATTACACTCTTGAAATTTTCAAAATGGCAGATAAAAAGAAAGAAAAACTTCCTCATAGAAAAACAGATAATAAGAAACAAAAGTATTAATGAAAACCATAAAAATTATACTCCCCCAGTTCCATTTTGTTTGGCCTTTTAGGTTTGGGTATACAGATTAAGAAAGTATTCATTATTGTAAGTTTATGTGTACTTGGTTTAAAATGCTCCTATTTAATACTTATTGAAAATTATAGTAGTATTTAATTTTTATTAGTAAGTGTGTCCATTAATTAATGTATAGTGGTTACAGATGAGAAAGATGATAAAAGTATAATTAATGAGTAGTAAGAGAAATGATTGAAAGAATGGTTAAAGTTTGAAAAAAAAATATGTTTATGCATTGAAATTTTAAAAGGACAAAAGATATGGAATAAAAAAAAGCTTAAAAGACCAAACAAAGTGGAAAAAATGGAGTAATTTTCTTGATTAAGTTTTTACTTTGAATTCTTTATATTTTGCTCTTAAGAATCATGAATAGGAAAATTCATATACTCCTTTTGATTCTATATGTAATATTTTTATGGGAAAATTCACGTTCATTAAAAAAGTGAATAAATGTTTTTAACGCTATTGGAAATATAAATATTTAATGTACTTTTTAAAAACTACATTTATACTCCCTCCGTTCTTTGTTATAGGACACCATTTTGGTAGATTTTGTGTCCCTTTTTATATATCGTTTTAGAATTTCTAGGTGGCATGAAAGAGTTTATTTCAAATACATCCCTCATAATTATATAGGGGTGATAAGGTAATAATTACAATAGAGAGAAATGAATAGAGTTGTAAAGTTTTAAATATAGGTAACTTTGGAATGACAACATATTTTTTGATAAATTTGAGAATAATAATTTTTTACTTAATCAGTGTGAATTAGGTAAAAGTGACTTATAATAAGAGATTGAGATAGTAATTGTTATTAAAATTTAAAAAATTATTGTTTTTTTAATAAGGGTATTTTTGAAAAAAAATTACTACGTCCATTCCTAAATATAAGACATTTTTCAAACTTTTATTTTGTCCATATTTATTAAGACCATCTATCAATTTTTAATGCTCATTAATTATTTTTTTTCCACAAACACCCCTATTTATTTAACTTTTTTTAGATTCTAAATAATATTAATAGGGATAATTTTGAAAATACATATTAAAAGTTCATATTTCCAATACAATTAACTAAATTGTAATCAACTTTCTTAATGAACGTGAAATCTTCCAAATAAATCATATATACAGGAATGGGGGAGTAAATATTATTGAAAATTGAAAAAAAAATTATAAATATGACCAAATTTTTTCCTGAAAAAATCTTACAAATAAGACCAAAGATAATACTTCGTCCGTCCCTAAATATAAAGTCTCTTTGGGGGATTTTACGTTCATTAAGAAAGTGGAATAATTTATATAATTGTAATGGAAATGTGAATTTTTGATATGTAATTTCAAAATTACCCTTATTAATATTATTGAGAATCTAAAAAGTGTTAAATAAATATGGGTGTTTATGAAAAAAAGTAATTAATGATCATTGAAAATTGGTATGAGACTTTATAAATAGGGACAAAATAAAAGTATCAAAAAGACTTTATATTTAGAGAGAGAATGAGTACATACTAAAAACAAAGTATAATAATAAAAATACAGTAATAATTCAAAAATTGAATCAATAATGGAGTATACTAGCAGTAGTAGTACT
This sequence comes from Crotalaria pallida, assembly GCA_037953625.1. Classification (NCBI taxonomy): domain Eukaryota; kingdom Viridiplantae; phylum Streptophyta; class Magnoliopsida; order Fabales; family Fabaceae; genus Crotalaria; species Crotalaria pallida. The sequence goes on from CM075656.1 coordinate 70,489,139, forward strand.
ACGGATCTAGCAAGGGCCACCGATAGTAAAACCACGTAATGAAATTCGTCTGTATGTAAAGAGACAGAGATGAGTAATATACTGAGAAAAAAAAAAAAACAAAGGAAAGAAAAGAAAAGAAAAAGGTAATCACACTCACATGTCTTCGAACTGAGGACTGAAATATATATGTCACTCACACTGACAATGTGTCAGTAGAGATGAGACTGCTAACCCACACCACATGGGTCCCATCCTACTTCTTAACTCTATCTCTTTTTTTAAACATTTTTTGTTGGATAAAGCGAGGCACGCCAGCACGCGAGGCATTTAAGATCACCTCACGTGCCTTCATGTGACTTCTTTTCTCGAGGGGAATTTTCTCCTTACTTTTTTTTTTTTTAAACTACTCCCTTCTGTCTTGTTTATAATACTATTCTTGGGAGATTTTACATCCATTAAGAAAGTGAAATAATTTAGTTAATTGTATTGAAAATGTGAATTTTTGATATGTATTTTCAAAATTACCCCTATTAATATTATTGAGAATTTAAAAAGTGTTAAATAAATAGGGGTATTTGTGTAAAAAAATAATTAATACTCATTGAAAATTGGTAAAGAGCCTTATAAATAGGGACAAAATAAAAGTGTTAAGAGTGCCTTATAATTAGGGACGGAGGGAGGGAGTAGTATTTTGAGGTTTTTCATTCTTTTCAAGGAGAGTAGATAAATTTGTCAGTGAGATTGGAAATGTGAAAATTTGATATACTTTTTCGAAACTGTCACTATAATTATTATTGAAACTCTAAAAAGTGTTGACTTTATAAGGGCATTAGTGGAAAGAAGTAATTAAATGCTATTGAAAATTGAAAAAGAATCGTATAAATAAGACCAAAATAAAAACTTTAAAAGAGTCTTATAAATAAGACCGGAGGAAGTAATTTAGTTTACTAATCTAAGAACAATATTTTGTCTTCATGGAGAGAGAAATTCAGAAATTTTTGTGGCTCATATGAATTAGTGATCGGTAATATGTTAAGTGCAAGTTCATTGAGTTGGCACGTCATGTTCATGTTACTTTATTTATTAATACTCCCTCAGTTCCTTGTTATAAGCACATTTTTTTTTTAAAAAAAAAGAGATTTATAATAAAAACAGGAGGAAGTACTTGCCCGAGTTTTTTTCATCCCCTTTGAATATTGTTCCTTTACAAAGGTGTCCTATAAAGCTAATGGGCAATGGCCGAAAACTAGTTTTCTTAAGATACAAAGACTATTGAGATGAGTTTATTTAGATTGATCTGATCATAGGCCCATACTAAGCCCTCTTGTTTGGTTCATGTAGTTTGTTTTTATATAGGAGTGTTGGTTCTCAATCTTCACTTTTTAGATATCAAACCCCCTTTTTTTTAATGGGATTTAGTTAAAATTTTATTTGATATTTTTGAATCGAAAAATGTATTTTTTTCGATTAACTCATTATTAAAATACATTTTTAATATCTGAAAATGCATTTTTTCGATTCAGACATGTTGAAAAAAAAATCTACTAAACCCCATAAAGAAAGGAGTTTGAGATCTAAAAAAGAGTTTAAGAGCTTCTAGCCTTCTACTCTTTATATATTAGTAAGTGGGTTGGGTTGTGCAATCACACAATTTGGGCCTATTGCTCCGGTCTAGGTCGATTTGGATGTGAGTGTAAAAATAAGGAATTAAAAGTAAGACAAAATATTTTGCTACCTCATAATGTACTCATGCCATTCCACAGCAGAAAAATATTATGTTTATGAACTTACTCACAACCATGTAATTTTTTTTTTCATATTCGTGATCTAACTCAAGATCCGAAAGTGTAAATTAGATCATGACCAAAACAATTTGTGGAGTGACACGAATACGATACGGGTGGTAAAAATATCTCTCAAAATCAAATTCTCTATCTTTCCTCATTTTTTTTAAAAAATTTCTCTAATGACTAAAGACCTTGCAACAATTTTTGCTGCACATGACCATCTACGATTCAAAGTTCAAACAGAAAGTCCGTTTCTCCATAACAAGCCCATTTAAGGATATTTAGATTTGGGCTAGGCCCATGACAATTTGTTGAACCACCCTCTACATGTTCTTTGTGGTGACAATATCTTTCTGCATTTGAGACTTTACAGAATGTTTGATCATATGATGAATTAAAAAAAACTAGAATAGGGTAGATACCGTGATATTGTTCTTTTGATCGTGCCCTTAACTAGTTGCTTTACTTCGTAAATCCTTTCATTAACTACTTCTGAAATTAGCCTCCTGAAATTAGATTACATTATGCTAGTTCTAGGACCAAGGATCGTACTAAAACCATACCGCAATAATTTACCCTCTAATAATATATCTCATGGCTCATATCGACATTTAATCATATACCTATTTGACTCGTCCATCATATTACCACCATGATGGTTTATTAATTTCCCCATAATGGTCAACTATACTCTTGATAACTCATCATATCTCATATGCCATGGGGTATAACCAAGTAATATAAGATCCTTGTGCATGATTAGTTTATTTCTTTTTAAACCTCACACAGTTAATTTGGCTAGGCGTGGGAGCTCCCACACGTATTCAAGATCTTTTATAGGCACGTTTTTACTTATCTTCGGATAATCTCTTCGCTAGGACATTTCATATATACATTTCAGCGCTCATATTAATAATAAGGCAGAAAGGTTATTATTATTACTATTCAAAAGCAGAGAATTTATAGCAGTAATTCACAGAAGTTAGATTTATCCTTTGTCCCCTCTCTTTTTTTTTCTTTTCATTTTATTGGACTTATGAACTATAGAACCTAGCTAGCTTCCAAGGTGGATTTTTCTTTCAACAAGACTGTTTTTTTTTTTTTTTTGAAGGTTTAATCAAGACTTGATAGGAATTATCATTGACGAATAAAATATCATACACTAGACTTTTAGTTTGAAACCATTGGACAAATACAGCATGCTGTTTTTATTTAAATTAAAAGATGTCATAAGTGTGGGTGACACTTTTTTTTTTTGGTACAAGTGTGGGTGAGACTTTAACTCCTAATAATAGTTGCAAAACACGCCGTTGAAATTTGTCACTTGACTTGCTAATTGGCCTAGTTTTTCGCCAGGTGGAAGATTATAATGCCAGAACTATAACATTCTTCAAATCTTGCTGCATTTAAATAACAATTCTCGGTCATAATCAAAGGTTACAATCTAACAATATAAAAAGGCCTTAATAACCGAATTAATTAGCTGCATATTTTGCTTGGTTAATACGGTAACGCAATTCAGTTGGGGTACAGATCTTCTATACCACTTCTCTTTTCTCATCTATCTCTATGCCATCAATAAGAATCTGCCAACTAATTAAACAACTTAACTCCCTATTCTAACACTATTTGCCTTCACTTATTTCACATTTGTTAACCTGCCAAACCGTGATAAACTCAAGTGCAGTAACCCCCTCCTTCACCTAACCTAATTAATAGATCATAGCCTCCATGTACATTAAGATTTGATATATATAGTGAAAAGAAAGATTTTCTTTTCATCCCGAAGCTATTAGCCCAAAGGACTCAATCAACTAAATCAAAGTGTTAAAGGTTTATACCAAAATCAATTGTTAACGAGAGTATGTTGAAAGTCACACACATTGCATTCATTAGGTAAGAGAGTTTCATGATTTAAGTATTACATTGAACATTCTAAAATACTGAGCGTAGAATTCCTAACATTAACACATAGGGTATTATTTGCCCAATAGCCAAAAATTATTATTTTTCGAAACATAAAAATCTTTGATATGAAATTTTGTCTTTATCAACAAAGTTTTTCTATACGATCGGCAACGATTCAGACCCTAACATCAAATCTAGTCATGTATCAATTGTGTTGATGAGCATTGTTAATAAAATAATCAATATTTGATTGAATAAAAATGGATATTTTAATAAAGGCTTAAATACTAAAATAATCCCTATAAACATTGACTTTTTTGAAGTTGGTCCCCGCAAAGAACATTGGTTTTGGTACTTGCATTAATAGAATGTTTTGTTTTTGGTCTCTCTTGTTAAATGTGGATGGAAAAAGCCGAAAATGTAATGTATTATATTATACGACCAATTAAGGATGATATTCTAGCATTAATAATCAAGGATAAGAAGACAACTTTCATTATATAAAAGAATCAATTCAAAAACCATGACAATAAAAGAACCAAAACCTATTAAATCTAATGAAAGAAAAATCAAAACAAACTACCAATATTCTTAAAATCCAATGTTGTCGCGTATCTAGTTTCATGTTGGTTATTGAGTTCATTTCGTGAAGGTGTTTATTTCAATAAGAACTTGTATTTAACAAAATATTTATTTGAGGTAACTCATACTATGATAAGCTAAGAGATTATATCATTTTATACCTTGTTAACTTATCAACTAATTTTATCAAATAGTTCAACAATTTAATGAATTTATCAACTTTCAATTTCAAGTTTCTAACTTTCAAGTTTCCAGGTACTGTTCATACCATTCTTATCAACTAATTTGCTTATTCACTCATCAAATTTCTTTTAGATTTTCACTCACATGTGTAATCGTCTTCCTTGCCGGCCTAGGCCCAGTACTTAAGTGGCCCTATAAACAAGAAAAACAGCAGTTATTTCATCAGCGAATTGACTTTCGCTATTCAAATTAAGCTGAAGAAAAAAGTTATATTCAGTATTTTATAGAAGTACATTTTAGAAGATAATAGTAACATATTAATGAAATAATGAATTCATTAAAAAAATTATATTGCCTCACATTATTTTTCAAAGTTTAATAAAGGGTGGATTTTGTTCACAATATATAACAAATGCAAACTTCTATATCATAACGAGCACAATATATACTCATTATTTTTTCATACATGTTTTAAATATCGGTATAAGGCTACTGAAAATGAGAAATTAAAATAAGATTAGAATATATCATATAATATATCAACTTCACTGTTTCTTTATAAAAGGTTGAGGTTAAAGGTAAAAAAAAATCTTGGTTTTGTATGGTAAACGGAGAATTTAGAAGCTACAAATGGCATTGAATTACAAGTTTGATGAATTTTTTTCTAAAGCATGACGACTGTGTTTCTTAATCATGATGTCAAAGGTTCGATCCTTGCCGTGGGTATGGAAAAGACTTTGTTAATAGAGGCAAAACTCACTTCGATGTGTGATCTCTACACATCGAAATGATTATTAATCTTCGACCATCGGCTAAAGATACCCTGGTGCGCAAAAAAAAAGAGGCTCAGTTTATGAAAATCTCTAGTTGCCAAAAAAGTTGTAGGTTAACCCACGATGATTATGTTTTTCATGGTTTAATCTAATAGTAACAAATTAATACGTAATAAAATTTAATTAAAAAGTAAAAAAAAAAAAGAATTATTATTTTCATTATAGGTAAGGTGAGTTTGATGTATCTCCATTGCCACGGCGATAACGTAACGACCGGCACCTCCCAAAACACAACGGCTACGAAACGCAATCGTCTTGTGAGTTGTGAATTATGAGTTGGTATGAATAAATGATACACACACAGTCACATGCAGATCCTTTACATAACAAAAATGATTTTTTTTACATCAACTGCGTCAAAAATTGTTGATGTACTGCTTACTCCGGTTCGAATTATAAGCAAATTTAACTACTTTTACGCTTGTTAAGGAGGTTAGTTCATTGTATTTAATTTTCTCAAATTTATAAAAAAATAGAGGTATTTTAGAAAAATAGTATTGAGAATGAAACATAAATTAAATAATATTACAATTTTCTAGAGATGTTTTAGGAAAGTGACATTGAGAATGAAACAAATTTAATAAAGTTAGTTAATTTTGCTTATATTTTAAACCAAGAGAAATATGTTTTTTTTTTCTTATAATTCGAGACGAATGGAGTAGTAGTATGCAATGCACTATGACTTTTTTTGTTTTTGGAAGTGGAATGTGCAATGACTTTGCCAAGATACAACTAATTTTAACTTTTAAGCATGGTTGCAATAAAATTGCAGTTTAAAATATTTGAATTGTATACTTAAAATATATTAGTGAAATAAGTATATTTTTAAATTCAATTTTTAAAAGTTAATTGAACTTGTTGAAAGTATAATTAGTTTCTCTCTTTCATTTATTAAGAAAGTTTTAGTTTGTTTTTGGGCTCATGATTGTTTTGAACTTCACCTTTTTAAAACACAATTAACTAACTAAACAGGCTCTAATTCATTCATAAAGTTCCAATTTCATTCTATTGTTGGCTTGTTGATGAACCTAAATAGAGTTTCCTCATCATTAAGTTGAAATCTTTCTATATAAACTGCCAATTCCTTTGAGAAATTTTGAAAATTGTGAGGCGCACCTCTACTTGAAGAAGGATCAAGAGACATCACTTATGATTAATTCGGGTTCCACATAAATTAACACACTCTTTGAATGAATCCAAAATGCTTACGTTGGTATTAGGTAAAGCACCTTCCTTTTTCGCTGTTTTACTTTTATAGCCTCCATATTTTGCTTTCTTCGAATTTTGGTGGGTTGGTGCTCTAAGATATTTCTACTTTAGTGGCTAATTAATTTAACCATTTGTTTAGCTGAAAAATTAACATGTAACACGCAAGAGATGCGTTGTTTGGGCACCCACCTTGACAAGTGGGACCCACTTGAAGATTCTTTGCTCTAGGCCATCACTTGATTCCATCTCATTACCATGATCACACCGTTGAGTGCAAAACCTCCATCACTTTAAGAATTTCTTGTTGGAAAGAGTCCATTGCCTCAGTGGAAAATGGTCCCCCACCACCGATAAGGAAGAGAGAGAGATTAACGATAGTGATTACTCCCTCCGCTTCTATTCCTAAAATTTTTGGGAGATTTTTTTTTTTTTTTTATTTACATGGGAGGTCTGGGACTAGAACCCATGACCTGAGGGAGGGGGAAATCCTAAGTGTCCCTGAAGCCACCAACTGGGCTGTCTTACGCAGACAAGATTTTTCACTTTTACTATAAAAAATAATTAAATTTATTAGTGATATGTATTGAAAATGTGAAAATTTAATTTTTTTTAAATTATCGCTATGATTATTATTAAAACTCTAAAAAGTATTAAGTTGATAACTGCGCTTATGAAACAAAATAATTAAATATTATTAAAAATTGAGATCGAGTTTTATAAATAAGACTAAAATAAAAACAGAATATATATATATATATATATAAAAGACCGAAGCTAATGGAGTAATATATATTTCTTTTGGTTTATCAGAGTATTCACACCTGTTCGATGAGATAATCTTCCGAAGTGCGGCGAGCAGTGGCAATGCTCCCCTAGATTTTTTTTAGTATATATATATTCTTTGTATTATAAATCATTAGTTTGAACCTGGCGCAGCGGCAAAGTAATGGGAGGTAATTGTAGGGGCCGGGGCAATGCGGGTTCTATTCTGGCCACGGGCATTGTTAGTTTTTCAGTTTTACACTTTTACTTGCTTAATTTTATTTTAAAAAAGATGAAAATTTAGAAACAAGTGATTGGTCAATTATCACTGTGTCATTTGAACAGTTCCACCACCTTATTAACACTGTGCAAAATTGTAATTAAAAATACTCATAATTTAAATTCCCAAAATTTTTATTTTCTTAAAGATTGAGATATCATTCCTTGTAACACCCCCTGAACTTTTATTCATGCTCTGCCACCAGCGGCGAGACACTTAAGTAGGAAGTTCTTTCCATACTAATTTTTTTTATGTACACAAGATTTCATGCACTTGGATGAATAAATTGGACTATTTTTTTGATTTAAAGGACTCAATCATAGAAACTAAAGAAAACAAAAACAACTAGTAATGAAACAAGAAAAAATGTTTTAAAATAAAAGGAGAGAAAAGAGGTATATAGATTCTGTGTTTGGAGCCCATATGATATGAGAATCTGAAATAACAAAGGATGCAATATATTTGTCAAAAGGTTAGATAAGCTGCCGCCACTCCTCCTCTAACTTTGCCTTACACCTCACGTCTTCCTTTTTATTCGTTTTTAGTGAATATAGGAAATAATTTCATCCGCGTAAGACAGCCCAGTTGGTGGCTGCAAGGACACTTAGGATTTTCCCCTCCCCAGGTCATGGGTTCTAATCCCAAACCTTCCATGTAAACCAAAAAAAAAAAAGAAAGAAAGAAAAGGCATTGATTATATTTATTTTAGGAAATTTAAAAATATATATATATATATATATTCAAAGAAAATAAAAAATTTGACAAGCAGTGTGAAATTTGATTAAAAAGGTTCTTCTAGTTTAACTAAAAATTTTTGAGCTCAAGTTATTCAAAAAGTACAATCGCATTAAATACTTCCTCTGGTCCTATTTATAAGATCCTTTTGAAGATTTTCACTTCCACCAAGGAAAGTGAATAAATTTGTTAGTGGAATTGAAAATGTGAAAATTTGATATACTTTTTCAAAACTACCCCTATAATTATTATTGGAACTCTAAAAAGTTATGACTTTATAGGGGTGTTAGTGGAAATAAGTAATTAAATGCTATTGAAAATTGAAAAAGGGTCTTATAAATAAGATCAAAATAAAAACCCCAAAAAGATCTTATAAATAGGACCGGAGGGAGTACATAACAGAGAAAGCTTTGATGTCCATAATAATCCTATCAACTCATATGATTGTGTATGGTGGCAGGTAGAGCTGTCAAAACGGACATGCGGGCCGGGTTCGGGCCGGCCCGCTTCGGATTCGGGCCAAATCGGGCTCGGACCAAAAAGCCCGGTTATAAATTAAGTACCCTAGTATCAAACTCAAACCCGCCCTAAGCGGGCTTTAGGCCGAGTGCGGGCCGGCCCGCATCACCATTTTGTTCACAGTAACCGCTAACGCAAGCAAATGATAACCCGAGATGCTAATACTTCCTTCAATGTGCCCTGTATGTTTTTCTTCCAAATAACACACCTGTAAGGGTTGTCTTCCCTGCATCACTAACACCCACAAGTGCTGTCAATATGCCTGGTTTGAAAACAACACTAACATCTTATAGTAATTGAAGTCAACCTTCATGAATTCCTTGACTCTTCATTTCCTGATGTGATAATAAGACATCCAAAAGCATCATCATAAGCTTTAAAATAATTATATAGGCAGATATTTTTTTTATCAAATTCAATTAAGTGTAAGATAAAAAAAAAGTTCCGTTTAGAACTTAGTAACTTACAATAGGCATGTCTACATAGTAGCTGACATGATTGAATGCAAGTGAAAGAGGTTGAAATGGTAGAACAATTCCTGTTCTTGCCTTTTGATCATAAGAGCCAACAATTTCTTCTCTTGTATAATAATATATTAAAAAGATATAGAATTTGATGGAGTTACATCACAGAAAAATATCTCATGAGCTATGTGCAAGTGCAACTATAATTCACTTAAAAATGTTGAAGCATTGACAATACTATAATTTGTACTAGAAAAATTCAAATACATTCAATAGAACTCATGCAACTAGATTATAGTTAATAGTGATTTATAGTGTATTGTAAAGTTAGCTTAGGTGATAAAGTTAAATTTACAAGACACCACATTTGAATGCTCGAGTTCAAACCCCAAAAATGTGATTAAACTATTTTCATTATTTTCTTTCCTCTCCCTATCCATGTCCCTCGTCAATTTGAAAAAAATAATAATGTTATATAAAGAATTTGATAATTCTAACATTGCACGAACAATGCGCAAACATAGCACGGACTCTACACAGACATAGCACAATGCACCATATTCTATCATAGTACTGATTTTCTAACCATAGGTTCATCATTCTAGGGTTTGTTTTTATTAATACAAAGCATGTTTAATAACTCAAAACATCTTCCCAAAAATTAATAGCGTTATTAAACCAAAAAGCTATTAAGAACTGAGTTAACAAAGACAATCTTTCAATCAACAAAGAGCATCACAAAATTATACTAACATAATGATATGTAGTGACACATAAAGTTAGCTCATGTATAAAGTTAAAGTTACGAGACATGATATGTAAATGCTAGGATTCAAACCCCTGAAAATGCAATTCGATCACTTTTCATTCCTTTATTTACTATCTTTGTTCATCATCCCTTTGACAAAAGGAATTGTTATATAGTGATTCTCATCATTCTTAGATTAAAACACTTTTAAAAAAAAGAAGATAATAAGGATAGAACATTGTGATGAAAATTTCAACACGATGTATAAGAGTGCTAGTAAATTAAATGTTAGATAAGACTATTCATGCAAAATTTCACAATATGAGCATCACTTGGACAACAACCGAAAACTAATCCATTTTGCAATATAGAGATCATTGAAATGAATATTGTCTTTATCTAAAAAGTCTTCCCATGCATATTACATAAATGAGTTTTGTTGGTAAACTTCATTCAATTCTATAAATTTAAAAATAATGGTTTTAATTTTTGAAATAGGATATATATTATAAATGAAAATATCTTGGAACTATCATGATATCAATTTATGATTATGAATAGGTCGTGTTCTTGCAATATAGGAGAATGAGTTGTTCTTCTTTGTCAATGAATTCACTACTACAAATAAGCTTTTTCAGACCGGTTTCGAACCATGTTTCAGACCGGTTTCGAACCGGTCTAAAAGCCTGTGTTGTAAAAAATACATGTTAAACGAGAGCAGTAATGAACCAGTCTTGTTTACATTAGCGAGAGTGATTATTAATTGCTCTGAAACTTAAAAACGAATCGCTCTGAATTAAAAAATGAACCGCTCAGAATAAATTCTGAACCGGTCTGAATTAATTTAAAAATGAACCGCTCTGAATTATTAACCGCTTTGAAACTTAAAAATGAACCGCTCTGAATTAATTTTTGAACCGCTCTGAATTATTCTTTTGAACCACTTTGAATTAATTTATGAACCGCTATGAATTATTCTTTTGAATCGGTCTGAGTTAATTTTTGAATCACTCTCGTTTATTATTTTGAACCGATCTGAATTAATTTTTGAACCGACCGGTCTCAATTTAGTAATATATACCAATTTTTGAACTACGTACTCTCGTTTATATATAGAGACATAAACACATAGATGCATATAACTAGCTAGCCAAAAAACACATGAATAATAAAACTAATAAATAATAATAATTGAGACATAGCTAGATGCTATAATTATATTATAAAAACAACATTATATGCATATCTATTAGTTTGATCAAGACAAGTATATATATACACACACACACACTGTGCAGTGAAACAAAAGGCCCACTACTATACATTAAGAATATAGAGTTTGCCTATACAAAAGTCTTATCTAGAGCAATAATATACCTAGTGCAAGATAGGGAATAATTCTAAGAAATAAACTGCAAATTCTCCCCCTCCTAAATCAAAAGTACATCCTTCTATCTTCTCCATCACATCCTGCCTTCCCAGGCCCAACAATCTATCAAAAATAGAAGCATAGTTGCAAAAAGAAGTAAACAACAAATACCATAAAATCACTTAACATTTACCGCAAAATGAGTTTCAGAAAGAAATTAAAATTTATGACAAAGTGTTTACCAAAAAAAAAAAAATTATGACAAAGTAAGGCAGAACCAACACTTAACAATTACAAGCACAACTTCAGAAGGGCTAGGACTCACGACCTCAAACACGACTTCTTGTTCAAGTTCCTTGTCTTGCTTCGATCTAAATTACAGTGGAAATTTTACTCAAATAGTATCACTCCCTCGCCTTGATTTTCATCAACATATCGAGATAAAACATATTCTCATGATAAAAGTATTCACATTTTTTGTCATGGTGAAAGAAGTATTCATAACAGAGAACGGAAGAATTAAATGACACCAACCTAGTTCCTAGAAATTAATAGTCCTATTATATATTCAACACATAAAAAATGCTTTTTCTTTTTTCTTTTTTTTTAATGACTAATCTAAAGCACCAAATCCACTATTCAAACCTCATACCCAATAACTTAGTAGTTTTTTTTTTCCAGTCAACTATATATCAAAAGTTCCAAACTTTGTATCAAACTGGACACAATACCAAAATTTGTAAATTTCAAAAACCAAATTTCAAGTGACATTTACTTGATTTTTGGTTGTAAACTAAACTATAAACTCTTATAATTTGGATGAAATCAGTATGTTGTCTAAAACCAAGATATTACATAATATGTTAAAGTAAACAAGAGTTACCTTCCTCTAAAGCACTTGCACTTGTTGATGTGTCTGTTTAAGGGCTGGACTCTATACAAGGATATAAAGTTGAAGTTGAAATCTTTCAAAAGAGAAGCAACCGAAGTCAACCGCATACAATGTACTAAGAAACTTAAGTAAAAACTTATGATGCAACACAAGCCATCTCAAAATAAAATCAGTAGCTTATCACAGTCACAACATATACGGTTAGAATAATGAAACTGGTACAAGATATGGAACAAACCGCAGAGTCCTTAACAGAGCCATCATCATCAATAATTTGTTCTATCATTCTAACTAAATTTCCTAAAATCAACACACAACCAAAATCCCTAACAATCAAAATCAACACACACCTGTCATGGAAACAACAACCATTAGATGAGTAATTAAAGAACCTAACTTGCAATTGAACAATATGACTCTCATTTCCTAGTACACAGGATAGATACTGAATAAACAATGTTGTAACAGCAATAATAGAAACAGAAGAAAAAGAGAGAGAAAGAACACACAGAATTGGTCACGCAGTTCGACCAATGATGCCTACGTCTGCGACTATAGAGCAGCTATAGTTCCGTATTATTTCTTGTGCTAATTAGGGTTACAGAGTACACGCATATATAGTCATGAGATGGGCCACTTCGTGGCCCATGTGACCCTTTGCCCTTTTGTAGCACCCATGAGCCATACTCAACAAACAAGCATCCCAACAATAAGTATACTCATAGGAAACAAAGAATATGATTGATATGTAGATATAGGTGGCCAGACAACTACCTTGTTCGTAGCTGCACAAGGGATCCGTCTCTTGGTTTTATGTTTTTGAGCAATCTGATGACTCCAACGAAGTAATTATATTTTTCATCCTACAATGTAAACGAAATTTTCCAAACAAATGATCAATTTTCAAAGACTTTTAACTTTTGGTTACTAACCTTGTCTTCCTTTTCTGGTTTGCCCTTCCTTCTTGCAACTGTTATCCCCCAAAAGTGCTTCAAATCTACCGGTCCATCTACACCTAATTGACAATAAACAACAAGAGTTACTAAAAAATTGATCAAAAAAGTGAACAACGCATGATAGCTTCAAAAAGTAGAACCACCACAAACAAAATCAACTTAAAAAAACAAAATCTATAAAAGGATTCAAAAGAGGATCAAGTAATGTAAAACTCAATAAAGGGGTAAACTAAATAACCTTGTCACACCTCTATACTGTGAAATTCTCTGCCCAAATTATCAGGAAAGAAACAAAGAAGCTAAGCTGACTCAATGATGACAATTTTGAACCTTTCTATTTATTGCAAAAACTATATAATAAGATCTCTTTGCAAAATTTCTTGTGGCCGTGGTGAAACTATATAACAACTATTTACAAAAAGTTAAAAACGAGCTTAAAGTCTGATAAACTAACTAATTGGATCATAAGTGTTTCAAAAGATTAAATGATAAATTTTTCTGGTAGTGATCACTGATCCAACATTTTTGGTCAAGGAAATAGACTTCATTGAAACATAACAGTCTAAAAACAAATTCAATAAAAATCAAATGCTTTACCTTCTTCAGTGACTAGAGCAACAACACTTGCAGATATATTCCACAAAACACTGCAACAGGTACAATTTGCACATCAGAATTTGACATTAGGGAAATTATAAAACATAACAACCAAGATATTAGAGGAATAAATAATATATCACCTGCCACTATATAAAATAAATAATAACGATAACAGTGTATCATTTAAAGAGTGCAATATCTTGGAGTGCACCACGAATGAACCATGTTACGTAGTGTCAAAGATGATGATATTCACAAGAGTAAACCAGAATGCATGCCATTAGGTGATACCGAATATCAATTTAGTAAGAAACAAAAAAAAAAAGAATAGGAATATGTGACATTCTAACTATCTCACCTCAGCACTAACAACAACATTACGTCATCTCTGGTCAACTGTATTGCTGACCTTTACATCATTGACAGATCAAAGAAATGCATCTGGCTGCAGAAAGCACATAACAAATAAGTGCAAGCAAACATCATTCAATTTCATACATGTTAATACAAAACTAGAACTCTTCATGGTAACAAATGCATATCCAAACACCAAGGAAAACTCATTAATCAAAAACAAAGACAAGAATCGAACAAATGCATAGCTAAGAAACAGAGACTCATTTCTAAATGCTTCAAATGGTTTGGGCATTTTTTCGAATTAAGTCTAAATTAGAGAAAATAACAACATACATTAGTCCCTAAGGCACAAACTATAGAACTGAATCAATTTTGAAACCCTAGAACTCAAAAATGCCAAAAAAAGGTATGGAAACAGAGAAATCAAATTTTGAACCCTAAAATTATAAGCTGAACTAGCAGAAGCAGCATTATGGATTGAGAGTGAGAATGAGAGATTGAGAAAGGAACTCACCGATCCTTGTGAGATGAGTGATTTGGCTCTTCTCTAATACTCGAAGGCAGAGAAGGGAGAGTGCTCCTCGAAGGCAGAGAGAGTGGAGGCCATCAACGAGTGACAGCAACAGACAAAACAATACGTAACGACGTCGAAGAGACGAAGGGGAGGATCGGTCGGGTAACAAGTTCCGCATGTCACTAGGTCTTCCAGTGGCGGCGAATGTGAACTGCGCCGACAACACCGACGCCAAGAATCTCTACATCATTTCAGTGAAGGGAATCAAGGGTAGGTTGAACAGTTTACCTTCAGCTTGCGTCGGTGACATGGTGATGGCCAACGTGAAGAAGGGGAAACCAGATCTGAGAATGAAAGTTCTGCCAGCTGTCATCGTTCGACAACGCAAGCCCCAGCGCCGAAGGGAGAGAGTGAGAAGAGAGAGAATGACAAGAGAGCTTAAAGGGAGAGTGAGAAGGGAGAGAGAAGCGAGAGTGAGGAGAGTGAGCAGAGGCCGAGAGAGAAGAGTGAGTTTTTTTTATTAAACCAGCAATACCAGACCGGTCAATTTACTATATTTTCATACTGGTCATCGAAATGAAGCAGCCTAATTAATATACTAGACCGGTTCTGCACAGAACTGGTTTAAATTAATATATTTTTAGACTGGTCATAATAACGAACCAGACTCATTTGAACAAATGTGAATTACCAGGCCGGTTCCGCATGGAACCGGTCTTAATTAAGTGGTCTAAAAAAATATAACATGTATTAGTGATTGAGTGAAAAACTATAAAAATTGACTCATCTTAATTTAAATCTTTAAAACTCTATATTCATAAGTTCTTTCATTTATTGGTTGCTTAGTTGTTTTTCTTTAGCTATAGATTGCTCGGTTTCTCTTTCTATCTAATGTATGGCACTTTTTATTTTCATGGTCAACAACAGTACTTTTTTTTTTTACATCAAAGGTATTCTTTAGTCGACAGCCGAAGACTAATCTCCTTCGAAGCGTAGAGATCACTGAAGTGAGTTTTGCCTCTACCAACAAAGTTTTTTCCATATATGAAATCAAACCCCTGATGGTTAAAGAATTAAGTAATCTATCAATTGTGTTGGACTTTGTTGGTGGTCAACAACAATACTAGTGATGCGATTTCATCATTTTTTAATGTATAAATACATTCCACAACTATCTTTTGGGTAACAAATGTTGAAAATAAAAAAAAATTTGTGGGACATTTCATTTTTTACGAAAAATAAATTATACAAATTAGTCATAAAATAGAAGTACTAATATTATGATTGTCATTTTTTTTTATACTTACAAGTTACAACAGGTGGGAAAGAATGGAGAGAGGAAAATGAGAAAGTGTAGGACAGATTACAAGACCTTAAACTTGCACGTTCACAACTTGTGTGTCATAGCTTAAGTTTAATACAATGAGCTTACTAAAGCGACTATTCCACCGTTTTAATAGCTTTAAACAATGTTTTAAATTATACTTATAATTATATTGTAGTATTTATTACCTCAATCACAAAAAAAAAAAATATGATTAATGTGATCTCAATTATAATAACGATATTATTGTAAAATTTTTTGAAATCAATATATTATAATCATAACTGCGATTACGGATCCCAATTAGGGATGAGCAAAATATCCATGCCCGCGGCTACTCGTAAAAAATATCCGTAACGGGTAGCCGTATATAAAATAATATTATATTAATAAATATTATATATATTAATATTTTTTTATTACTTTGAGAGCATATAAATTTTATTTTATTTATATTTCATATTGAATTTTAAAGATAAAATTATTATAATAAACATTTATCATATGTATGTAATTCTTCATCTTATAATTATTTTTATGTATAATGTTTATTACAAAATATATAATTATATAATAAAAGTTTAAAATTCGTGGTACCCACAAATAGCCATTATCCGCACAAATATCCGTAAATATCCGCGGATATGGACATGGTCGCATGAATATGCACTGCACACGCACGTGGATACCCATGCCCATCCATAATATAATATAATGACGTTTTATAACCAACAAGTATTCAATTTGCAACTACCCAAAGACCAAAGTCCGGTAACCAAATCGAAGCTAGCTACGTACAGAGTACAGACAAATTGCATGGTTAACCTGCCAGAGGATTGCTTGGCATTGTGTCCAAGTTTATCGCTGCCTGTCACTCACGTGCTTACACAACACATATTCTTGTGATGCAATTAATCTTTTATTTTTTTTCTTTGATTTTCCCTTGTACCTGTACACACCATGTGAATGAGTTAAAAAGACAAGAAGAGTTATTTGAAAATTCCATTCTACCAACTTATAAACAGTAAAGATATACTTCTTCGGTTCTATTTATAAGATTTTTTAAAAGGTTTTTCACTCCCACTAAGAAATTGGATAAATTTGTTAGTGGTATTGGAAATGTAAAACTTTCATATACTTTTTCAAAATTACACCTATTAATTATTATTAGAACTCTAAAAAGTGTTGACTTTATAGAGGTGTTTGTGGAAAGAAGTAATTAAATGCTATTGAAAATTGAAAATGAGTCTTATAAATAGGACCAAAACAAAAATCCCAAAATGGTCTTATAAATAGGATCGGATACGTATTCTCCCTCCGGTCCTATTTATAAGACCGTGTTGAGTTTTTCACTCATACCAAGAAGAGTGGATAAATTTGTTAATGACATTGGAAATGTGAAAATTTGATATACTTTTTCAAAACTACCTCTATAATTATTATTGGAACTTTAAAAAGTGTTGATTTTATAGGGGTGTTAGTGGAAATAAGTAATTAAATGATATTGAAAATTGAAAATGAGTCTTATAAATAGAATCAAAATAAAAACCCTAAAAGAATCTTATAAATAGGATCGGAGGGATTATATATTTAAGAACTGTATCCATGAAGACAATTAAGTCCCTTCTCCTTCACATGCATTATGCATATGATATGCACAAATCAGAGCAGAAAATGAGAAAAAATTGGAAAGCAAACCCGGCTGCTTGTACTAGAATTTACCAAAGTGGTTATTGTATTGTGAAACAAAAATGTAAGGGACAAAACACGACGGTTGAATCTACTGAATCTGTTTCTTGTGGGGCATAACCGGTGACATGAGTACACCGTTTTAGGAATCGTACACGTATCGGGTACTTTTTGGGTATGGGTACGGCTCGGATATGTCCGGGTACGTATTCAAACAAAAAAATTACAAAAAATAAAAAATCGGGTATGTATTTGGGTACGCCGTTCGCGATGGGTACGGTACCCACCAATTTGATACGACACAACTTAAAAAAAAATTGAAAAAAATCGTTTTTTTCCCTTTTTTTACAGTCTTACACATCTTATCCGTACTGTTTTGAGTTTTGACACAATCATCTCTACCTCCTCTATCTCTACTGTCGAAGCACAACCCTCTCTGCCTCGATCTCCGCCGCTGCGATCTCCACCGCTGCTCCTGCCTCCATCTCTACTCTGATCTCCACCGCCGCTCTCGATCTCACCTCTCAGCCTCTCTCCGCTGTGCTCTGCTGCGTTCCATTGCGGCTCTCTCCACTGCACCTCATGGTGGCTACGCCTCTCTCATGTTGGTGGTTGCTGTGCTTGCTGGTGGCGCCTCTATCTGCTCAGTTGCTCACGGTAACACAGCCTACTCCATGCTCTCTCTGCTCACTGCTCAGTATTGCGTTTTCCCTTTTTTTTTCTGCTCAGTCCTATATGTTCTACTCAGTATTGCATTTTCCTTCTTTTTCTATTTTGTGATATAGTATGTAGTTTGATGTCAAGAACTATTTTGTGATGAATTTGATCAGGGAAATGCAGGTGTATTTTGTGTTATTGTGGATGTTTTGTTGTTATTAAGTGTTATTTTAGATATTTTGATATTAGGTATATTTTTGCATTATTTTTTTAATTTTCAATTTTTTAAATTTATATTTAATTTTATATATATATATATATATAAACGTACCCGTACCCTAAAATTTTGAAAATGTCGTACCCCGTATCCATACCTCGATACCAATATCGTACCCGTACACATTCAACACAGGGCATAACACTTACCACCTTCCGTGTGCATCCATGACCCATATATCCAAACTCGGTACAAGCAGAATTTTAAATCACAGTTTCAAGTATGTTAGGAATTTGTAGCGTAAGTAAGATAAGGGCGGTGAAAAAACTCATACATATCTAGAGAAAAAATTTTGTCACTCCAAAACATAACTCATGTCATACCATTTTTGTTTCCATCATGACTTTGTTTACAACTATTATAAAAAATCTACACAATTGCGATGAGTAAAGTCACAATTGTAAAAAAAAAATGGTTATTATGACCTTACTCACAATTGTGAGCTTTTCTGTGTTATAAAAAAGTTTCATGATCTTCTAATAAGTAATTTCACATTCGACTATTGAGAAATTGCTTAGCGTATTGTAAATAATTGGGCTCCTCGAACCTAGCCAGGGTGATCCTAAGGTAAGGCATCGGAAGCCCTTACTTTAGGTCCCCAAAATTGTTGCTAATATTCTCTCCTTAAAAAATGTCTCATCTTTTATTTTAGGAGTTAGGGCTCTAAAACACATAAAAATATTGATAACAATTGCTAATGTTTTTTTGCTTAAATATGATTTTGGTCCTTATAAATGTATGTGATTTTTGAAATTTGATCTAATAAATTTTTTTTTTATTTTGGTCCTTACATTTTTGTCATTTTGGTTTTGATTCTTGGCGTTAACTTTGGATAAAAATGCGAATGTAGACTAATGGAGAACACAACAACTTCATTTCGAGGGATTAAAAGCAAATTATCTTTTTGAAGGATTAAAATCAAATGAATCTAATTAATTTTATTTGAAGGACTAAAATCAAAATTCTATTTTTTTATTAAAATAAAAAGGTAAAAAACAGAACATATCTTATTGCTCATCTTTTTCATTCAGCAACACTTTATTTTTCACACGATCACCTTCATATCACCATCTTTGTTGCTTACCGGTCTAAGCCATCGCAAATTATATCTCCACATCCAAAGCTATTGCAAACACATAATCACATAACCACCGCTTTAAATTTATTGTAACCATTACTCCAACACTCTTTAATTTTCTGTCCCACTGCCAACACGTTCGGTATTTGCTAACCGTCACAAAAAAAAAAGTTGGGTGAGAGAGGAAGAAGAAGAAGAAATGAAAGGAAAATGTAGAGGAATGTAATTTTAAGATTTTTGAAAAAATTAGGGTTTGATTTCAATTTTTGGGTTCGAAATCCAACACTCAAAAGTAAATGAGAAATGCTAGAATATATTTCACATTGGATAGGGCATAGTAAATGATCTTTGGATCAAAGAATTCAACATGACCGAAGCACACATTTTTCCTTGAAGGGGGTTTCTAATCACTCTTTTATAGTGTGTGATTAGATTAGACTCCAAAACAGTTAAGTGGATGTAACTTACATGGTTATGTACTAAGTTTATTTAGAAATTGAAGGTACGTGTTCAATCCTTGAGAACGTTACTTAGTAATTTATTGGTAGTTAAATTCCCTCTCCCTTGTCCCGTCAAAAAAATTTGCCTATAAAAAAAATAGACTACAAGCCATTATTGTCATCCTTATTCCCTAAGATGTTTAAGTTCTTTAACATGCGATGTAGTTAAAAAAGGAGTTAATAGTCTATTAGGTCTTCTAAAGATACATCTGCGTCAGTTTAATGCCCAAAAGATTTTTGGAATCAATATTAAGTCCCCAAAGATCAGAATGACATCACGTTAGTCCCTCCTTTAAATGCCACGTGGAGCATTCTAATTGGTTATTTCTGTTGATGCATTTCAACATGAGTCAGAGGATTATTCTTCCTTTGAATTTTTGACTGTTGGACACATCCAACAATTTAGATTTTAAGGGTTTTTTTTTTTTATCCCTCTCTTTACCTTCAACCTATATATAAACACACACTTTGTGTGAGTAAAAGACTAATCCTTTACTTAAAAGTTCCATATAATGAATTTATAGTGAAAGTCCCGTAAATAGTTCCAACTTCCAAGCATACATAAGTTTCACAAGAACACAATCATGAAACACAAATGACGAAACAAGAACAACAGAAAATGAATGCAACATTGCAAGTTATTAGTAAAAGGGTTTTCTTTCTTTCTTTCTTTCTTTCTTTTTTTCTTTTTTTTTTAAAGCAAGTCTATTGTTATTATCGTTAATTTGAAATTGGATTAAGAAAATTGTAATCATAATTTCGATTTCAATTTTGTCCGAAATTGGATTTAGAATCATATAAGTAAATTTGGATTGTGCAAAGAACTGAAACTAACGTAGAATTTTCAATCCTTATTAGGAATATATTTGGTAACCATTATAGGAGGAAACATATAAAAACACTCATATAAAGAGAGGTATTGATGTTTTATAGGTTATAACACAAAATGAAATAGCAAATGTTGTCCTTCAAACTAGGTATGAGAGTGTTATTTAGTATTTCTACTATACTGCACACTAAACTTTATATAAATATATAAGTATATTATATGAAAATATAAATGAAATATTAATTTTATATCCTCAGGTGATTTCCAGTGGGATTGATTTAAGCAAGGCAATAATAAAGTTGAAGGCTCTTCATCATCTGCGAGTCTGGCATTTGGGCCGTATCAGATTGTGCTCTTCTAATGTTTGTCTTTTATATTTTCTATATCTTGTTAGTTTGACGAGTAATAAAGTGGTAAAACCGAGCTGGGAAGAAAAGGAGGGTCAGTTGGAACAGGTCATCCACAAATTGTTTAATGTTTTTTTTTTTAATTTTTTTTTTATTTTATTGTCATTGGAATTCTGATCTGGGGGTTACACCATACGACAGATTATCCACAAAACCTACAAATTGCTTAATAATTTTATCTTATTGTTATAGGAATTCGTGAATTGCACCGTATTTCCTCTTTCTGTATTATAAAAAAATAATCAAAATCCCACTTACTTAAAAAAAATTAGTTTAATGTATTTAAAATTTTCAAATTCATAAAAAATATACTAATTACTTTAAGAAAATTGTATTGAGAATGAAACAAAAATTAAATAAAATCATTACTTTCTAAAAATATTTTAGGAATAATTGTATTGAGAATAAAAAATTAATTTAACTTTTTATTATATTTGAGATCAAGATATCTATGTCTTGTTTTTCTTATATCAGATATCGAAAAGATTATTACGAATACGTTATCCCTGAAAGTGGTATGTGATGATGTATTTTTTCAATATAACAATATAAAATGTAAATAATTTATTAGTAAAAATGTAATATTTAATAAATATTTGAGCAAATTACCAATCTGGTTTTTGAAAATTGGATGTACTACTTAAAAGTTAACACTCCAAGATACTTAAGTTTTTATCCTTAAATATTTCAAAATATGAGTCAAATTAATATGTTGTGTATTATTAACATAATTACTACTATCATTTTTATATCATTCTGACTAACTTAACTGACATTTCCAACATTTAGAAGAACAAAAATATAATTTTGTTGTCCCAAAATTGACTGCACATAAAACATTATTCTATATTTTTATTAGAAAATACTTACACTTAAACAATAATCTTGAATTTGTCCTTTACTAACTTATTTATTTTTATACATCCCCCATTCATTCTTTTTAATATTTTAATAAAGTGAATATTTTTGGTCCATAAAGGTAAAGTGGGTAAGGTAAGGTAAGCCAGGTAGAGAGAGACACTTATGAAAGGCCTTAAACAAAGGGCACCTCGGATAACATAAGAAGGGCGCACTTGCAACAGGGGAAACAAACAATAACACAACACAACACATCACTGCACCACCCTCATCATTTCAAGGCCCCAAACAAAGCACAAAGCAAAAGCAACAAAAGAAAATAAAAAAAAAAAAAAAAAAGCAAGAGAGATAACAAAGAGAGAGAAGTAAACCAAACCAAAGAACAAGGTGTTGTTGCTGTTGAGTTTTTGAGATTATTATTGCACATACATGATGTCTAGTGAACAACAGAACAACAACAACCAGTTGGTGGTTCAGAATTCAGGGAGCTTGAGCTTCAGCAGCCACTTGTCAAAGGAAGATGAAGAGATGTCAAGGTCTGCACTTTCAACCTTCAGAGCCAAAGAGGAAGAGATTGAGAGGAAGAAGATGGAAGTTAGAGAGAAGGTTCAGCTTCAGTTAGGCAGAGTTGAAGAAGAAACCAAACGCCTTGCTACCATTCGTGAGGTACTATAATATGGACTCACAATATATCCATCTTTTCCTAGATTTGATGTTTTTTTTTCAGTTTCAATTCACTACTTTGCAACTAATTTTCCTTAAATATTTGTTTTTTGGTCCTCATGTTTTTTAAACATTTCAATTTAACAAAGAAATAAAGGGGTATTTGTGGTCTTTTTAATTAGGTGAAAAATAAATTAACATCCTTGCATGGGAACTAACGTTGAATAAATAATTTTTTTGGGGATTTTGTCAGCTTTAGCCTTTTCCATGTATGTTTTTTTATATATAAATTGGTTGTTTTATAACAAGGAGAACAACAGGGGTTTGAAAAGCATCTAAAGCACTTGGATGTACTGGATCTGTGATTTTGTCACCTAGATGTAGTGGTTTTTCACCCCTAAAACGTTGTATCTATTATTCCTTTGTGTTTTTCATGAAAGAAATTTCAAAATTTGACCGTTGGTATGATATGTTCTTGCTACAGAGTAGTATTAATTAGGCTATGAACCATATAATTCATGTAATTGGTCTTATTATAAAAAAAATCATGTAATTGGTGTTTAAAATTTCTTTAGCCCCTGGGTTTTTCCAATTTATGCTGTTAATTTGAAGGCCATATATCAAGTTTCACATATAGTTTGTGTCTTATGGAAAGGAATTTAAGGTTAGAACTGGAATTTTTTATTATTATTTTTTAAATATGTTTTTATGGATAAACAACTGGGGCTTTTTTTTTGGTTATTTATACGGATATTGATATGTAATTTCAAACTTTATTTTATTGGAGGAATATCAGGAGCTGGAAGCCCTGGCAGATCCAATGAGGAAGGAGGTTGCACTTGTCAGAAAAAAGATTGATTCGGTAAACAAAGAATTAAAGCCACTAGGTCACACCTGCCAGAAGAAGGTGAGGTTTATTGAATTTCATGGAGAACCGTTAGTTTGTTAGGCTATGTTTGGATGCTTAGTAATGGGTAAAATGGAACTCCTCATACCCCAAAATGGGAAATTTTTTTTTCAGCAATGGTAATTGTATGGTCTTAGACCAAAGATTTGAAAAAAAGCTTATACAGTATAATTTAGCTATTAATGTATGATCAATGGTGAATACTGTATTATCTAATAATTTGTCTCAAAATTGGGGGTGAAGAACAAATGGATGTATGAGATGGAATCGAATTTCATTTCATTAAATATTATTCTAAGCAATTCAAACAATGAAATTTAGTACTTATTATAGTATTAGATTTCTTTTTTTTTTTTTTTTCGGTGAACTATAGTATTAGATTTCATTCAGCTCCATTCTAGTATTTATTTTCATAGATCCAAACATAGTCTTACATCTTAATACTACATGTTTGGGACAATGACATTCAATTGGGGAGATTATTGAAATTGATTTTCGGATACGTTACAGGAGAAAGAATACAAAGATGCCCTTGAAGCTTTTAATGAAAAGAACAGGGAAAAAGTACAGCTAATCACAAGGTTAATGGAGGTAATTAGTCTCACATTAAATATCATGATTGTGAATCATTTGGATACATATTTTCCTTATTCTAATATCTATGATCCTTTGAATGCTTGATATGAACAGCTGGTGAGTGAAAGTGAAAGATTGAGGATGAAGAAATTGGAGGAGCTGAGTAAGAACATAGATTCCATGCAATGATTTAGCTAAATTGCTAATGACTCCAATTAGGCTTGTGTGGTATATTAAAGATGATGATGACATAGTATATTTATATGTATGGGTGTCTTGTGCTTGTGTAATTTTTTTTGTGTTAATGTTTGTTGTTTAACTAGCATTTGATGGGACATTAGCTAATTTAGGAGGGTTATACCCTACAAACAGGTTTGTAACTAAATACTTGCATTTTGTTGTCTTTTTCTTTTCCCCCTCTCCTTCAATTCACTTTTTCTTCTTTGTTATCCTTATTTAATTTATTGATGCAATTTGAATTTTGCTCCTTCGTATATGGTCTCCAACAAAGTCCTGGTGTGTTTTGTTGTTAGTTTAATGATCTATCAGTATTATTGTTTGAGTAGTGTAACAGTATGCACTTGAAAATTGAAATGATGCATTTCAGTTGCTCACGGAACATTTTTTTTTTTTTGGGTAAACACTCACGGAACATTTTAAATGGAATTGCAAGTGCCTCTTTATACTGTAATTGTTTCATAAAGTTTGGTCCTTTATGCTCGAGCACACATATTAAGAAAGCGTTAATTATTGTAGGTATTATGTATGGTTTATCCAAAATGTCCTTATTTAATTCTTATTGAAAATTGTAGTAGTATTTAATTTTTATTAGTAAGTGTGTCCATTAATTAATTTATAGTGGTTTAAAGATGAGAGAAATGATAAAAATAGAATTAATGAGGAGTAAAAAAAATAATTAAATGAAAGGTTAAAATTGGAAAATAAATATGTGTATTGAAAATGTACATGACCAAACTTTGTGAAACAAGAAAAAAAAGTCTAAAAGATGAAACTTTCTTAAACGGAAGTAGTATTATCTATGCAATTTCTCATTAGAAACTCTTAGTTTTATGTGGTCCACGGCCCTAGTTTTCCATATTTGTTTTATTTTAAACCATGGAAAGTATACGGGCTAAACGTACTCTGATTCATTAAATTCCCAATCTCGCGCCTCCAATTTAGCGCGAACATTTGTGTTAGAAAAAAGAAATTACTGTGTTATACTGTATGTGTAATAACCCAAAATTGAAGATAAAGATAACAATCAAATTTGATATGGTTAATCTTCACAAATTAAAGAGAGAAGATGAAAAACTAAACAAAAGAGATTTAATTCATTTCCATTCTTCCAAAATGAAAAGTACAAGAACATATATATATATATATATATATATATATATAGTAATAAAAGAACATTCTAGAAATATTGTAATAACTAATAATACTTATTTATTTAAACTATCTAATATTTATCCTATGTCTTTTCTCCAAATTAGCCTAATAATTCTTTTAATCTTTATTATACTTAATATCGTTACATCATCGGCCCCTTCAAAATCAACCTTGCCCTCAAGGTTGAATAATTGTTTTGGCATCATAAAATTCAGCCCTTCAATCTTTCCTTCTTTTCCATAAAAGTCCTTGATCCCAAAGGCAAAATTAGGAACTGTTGAAGTGGCTAGATACTCCTTGGGTGGCTCATTATGCACGTGGGCTTCACACAAGATTGGAGTCAGTCCCAATTTGGCCCAAAAAAGTTGATCCATTTTAGAGAGTTTATGTCCCTTGTGTAGTCGCAGCAACATGTACTCAACAATAGCATCTGGAATACCATGTGTATTGACAGATTTCTCCAGAAAAGTGGGTTCCACGGTGAGCATTGGATGCTGGGAAAAAATTGCTACTCCTGTGTGGGCTTCACGCGACTCTAGTGCTGGTGGTATCAAAGCCACGTGGCGTGATGTCATTTGCGGTTTCAGCTGTGCACGGATTGTGCTTGTTGCATGCGGTTGAGATTTGTTTGTGTCTTGTTCTAGATCAGGTCGTTCACTAAGGCCACAGAGAGAGACCTAGTGAGGCGATTTGACCTAGATTTGCTGTATGATTCTCTGAGTTTCACAGGTTTCAATGGGAAGACCTGGGATGCCCTAATCACCGTGTGTGCAGTGTGAACTTAGGGTTTAGAAAGCGTACCTGAGCCCCACGTAGCACTGTACTACTTATAGGGGTGGCTGGACGCCCTAATGGGCCAGCTGTGTTGAGGCCCAGACGATCCAGCCCAGTATGAGCCGTAAGAGGACATGACCGAGGATGCTCATCGGCTGTCATCCTGTTCTTGTTGGCTTCAATGGTGTGAAGGCCGAGTTGGGAGAGCGAGCTCGTCTCGTCCAGGCCATGTCACTTTGCACGTAAGGTATCGATCTCGGCCTGTTAGCATAGAGGACTGAGATGAGTGATCTCGGATAAGCAGGATCCGATGTCCTGTGATCTCGGCCAGAGGCGTAGTCCACCACATAAGCCCCCCAGCTCGATAAGACCATGAAGGTCTTGCAACGAGTTCGGAAGTGGGGAACGCGTTAGAGGTGTCAAAGTGGTTGACAGCTGTTACCGTCAATCCGTGTTATCACTTCGTCCATCCAAACGGATTTGATGCCTGTCTTTTCGTTTGCCCAGAGTGACGTTTGCTTTTCTGCCCTCCAACACGTGTCAGCTCTCTCGTGTGCCAGCGTTTAGTCATTACTACTGCGCGGCTCGAGATATGTCCACCCACTTATATTGGAACACGCGTCAGGTTTTTACTGGTTGCTTCGTGGGTTGCCTGTTTTGGGCCGTACCCACTTTTTAGGCCCATCAATTTCAAAACGAGAGGGAAATTTAGGCTGCTTAACTTCTCTCTCTCTTCCATTTTCCACCCCACTTCATTTTCCACTCAACCGTTTCATATTCCTCTTCTAAAAATGCCTCTTCCTTTCAAACGTTCATCTTCCAAAACTGCCACCCTCTCTCTTGCTCCTTCTTCTTCTCACCTCTTACCCTTCCGTTGCATGTGAGAGAAAACTTCTCCACTCTTCACTGTTCATCAGCATCTGTGATATCTCATCTTCAGCGAGTCATCCTTCTTCTCACAATCTCTTATTACAGCAGGTACACTACTATTTTTCCTCTACTTTTATTTCTTCATTTTTCTCTGACATTCGCTTCCTGGGGTCATTGGGTTTGGGGCATTTCTTTTGAGTTTCTGCTTTTTGGGCTTTATTTTTCTGGGTTTCTGCGGTTTGGGTTTTCTGGGTTGTTCATTGCAATCATGAGTGGGGAATGATACAAGAAATGGTGTGGGGTGGTTAACCTTGGGACCAGTAGCGATGATGACAGTGAGGATGGTTCTTCCTCATCTACTGATTCTGTTGAGATTATCCCTTACCCTCGTCGTCGTAGTATTTACCTTAGGAAACACGAGGCAGTGGTGGAGGGTGTTGAACCTCTTGACTCCCATTATCCAATGACCATACCTGAGAGAAGAGAGAACATCAGGCTGTATGTTGATGCCGAAATTAGGGCCGGCGAGGAGAGAGCCGACTATGAGAATATGTTGAGGAGCGAAAAGCGAAAAAGAGCTTGGGAAAGAGGAGTAGAAGTAGAGGAGGGGAGGTGTTCGCCACTTGGCACCACTGCTCGGGGCTTCAAGGGGGGGTTACTATTTGTCACCCGTAAGTTTAACACCGAGCTCCCCTCTTCTTCTTCAGGTTGGATGGCTCCCCGAAAAGTTGTGAAAGATCCTGCCGCTTACCCAGCGCCATCGGATGCTCAACAATATCTATGGGTGGACCGCGAAGTGTTGGGTACCCAATCCACCATGTGTTCCGAGGAGAGCGTCAATTCGGTTCGGCAATTTTTGCTTCCTTGTCCCGAAGACCGAGCTGGGACTTCGTACAAGGTATTACCCTGTTCGGATAATGATCGGGTGTGCTCGGTGACGGACGATAACACTTTCTATTTATACGAAGACATGATGGTTACTCTTGGCTTGCGCTTGCCGTTCACCGCCCTGGAGACTAGAGTTCTGAATACTCTTGGAGTTGCTCCTACCCAACTACATCCCAACGCTTGGGCGTTTCTGCGAGCGTTCGAAAGATATTGTCGTGCGAAGGCGTTGGTATGCACAGCCAAGGTCTTCTTTTGGCTGTTTAACCCACATGTGATCGTTAAGGAAGCTGGCAAATCTGGCAAAATGTGGGTGTCGGTGAAAAGTCGGTCTTACTATAGTTTATTTGCCAAGTTCCACGAATCATGGAAAAACTTCAAACCTAGGTTCTTTAAATAGCAATATGTCGGAACAAGTCGGCCCTGGTTTCGTACCGAAGACGGTCCCAGATTTCCCCTCCAATGGACCACAGACTTTTATACTCGTCACACCACACCTTGGAATTGGACGTCTACTCCTCTCTCGCCGAATGAATTGTTGACTGCTAAGCATTTTTTCAATGAGTAAGAGCTAAAGAGTGGGCGCAGTTGGACATTCGACGCATCATAACTTGCGCCGAGGAATCGGTGTCCTCGGAAATTGGTAATATATATATATATATATATATATATATATATATATTTAAAGATTCTGCCTTGTTTCTTGTAGTTAACTATTGGAAGGAGGTTGAGGACATAGACCCCACCGTTCTTGCGGAGCAGAGAAGAAGAGTGAAACCGAAATTGACTTCGACTTGCGAAACGACCTCGAAAGATACATCGAGCACTGGTGAAGATATGGCGAGTAAAGCTGAAAGATTGCTCTCGGCCGTGGCTATGCGGAAAAGAAAAAGGCCTGAGGCAACTGGAAGGCCACCTCGTCCAACGCCTCCTGTTATCAACTTGTCAGAAGATTCAAGCGGGATTCCGACTCTAGAAACCGAGGTTTGCAACCCGAATCCTAACCGTGTTGAGATAGTGACCTCGGAAGAGGTGGTGGCTATCCGAGCGACATTTAGTGAGCCACTGGACTTAGGCAAGATGACGGCTACTGATTGGAAGAAAGTAGCGGAAAATCTGGCCGAGCATCTTCACCGTTCAGCAAACTTGATGACGGCGATTGCGGGTGCTTCTGCCGACGCCGAAGCTGGTTTCTCGGCTAAGGCCAAAGAAGATCTCGGGAGGCTTACTGAGGCTGAGAAGGAAGCTGCTGAGGCCAAGAAACAACTGGCGGATTTTCAGAAAACTTATGAGGAAAAAATGGCCAAGCTGAAAGCTGACGGCGAGGCCGAGGTGGAGAAGGTCAGGGGAATGCTGAAGAGGCGAGCTGCCCAAGCACTGAAACACAAGGTTGCTGCTGCCAAGGCCTTGTTTGACTTGGAAGGATCAGCCGATGCTCTGTTTGCAAATGCAATGGAGCAGATGCGGGTGCTGAACCCGGGGTTGCGGTTGCAGTATGTCGGAGCTCACCCCGAGTATGGTGTAAGTAACGACAAGATTGTGGACCCGAACAACGGTGATGCCGAGGTTGACCTGACCCGTGATGACCTTCCTGATCCGCTGGCCGAGAAAGATGAGCCCGAATTTGATCCTAACTCGGTTGTACTGTCTGATATTGAGGAATGAGCGTAAGTCCCTTATGCTGGGCAGCTGTTATAATTTATGTTGAACCGATTTTTGTCTTACAACTTATGTTTTTGCTCGTCTTTATCCATGAACAAGTTTATGCTGCAATGTATTTAAGTTTAAATTATGCATATCTTGTATCCTTTCATGTATCTGTTTAATGCGATGAGAGTCTCAGTCCAAGCACTTGAACCAAAGTGTGGACCTCGTCCCCTGACTGTGCTAGGCACCGAGAGGGTAAACCTGTTAGAGTCAGGTGCTCCCTGTACCTTAGGAATATTTATAAGCTTTCCTCTGAAAAGAGGTGCTGTATATAAATCGCACAGTCCCATTTAGGTGGCTAGCCTAAAATGGAAAGGCATGTACATGGCGCATGTTTAAGATGTAGAAAACGAAAGTGACTGAAACTGCAAAACGTACTATTTATTGCAAATGAAATGTTATTAGTACATGCAGCATTAACTAATGTGTCAAAAGCAAATGACTAAAAATTCAAATAAATGGCCTAAGAGTACCGAGCATAACAATTATCAGGTAATAACAAAACAGAAATAAGCAGAGAAATTAAGAACGAATCCTGTCGATCTGCTAACTGAAATAGGCTCTGAGCTTTGTTGCGTTCCAACTGTTTCTGATCTCAGTGCCGCCGAGGGTTTCCAGCTTGTATGCTCCTGAACCTGTTTTAGATATAACCCTGTACGGCCCTTCCCAATTTTGTGCAAACTTTCCCTCTCGAGCGTTCTTCAAACCGATATCTGCGCGGCGCAAGACGAGGTCACCGATCTCAAACGACCTCGGACCCACAGTTTTGTTGTATTGCTTTGCCTGCCTTTCTTTAGCTTTCTTTTCTCTCTCCGCAGCTTTATCTCGGACTTCCTCGCTTAGGATCAATTCTTCCTTTAGCAATGTATTGTTAGTTTCCTCAGGTCTGTCAAGCATACGGAAAGTCGGAACTCGACGCTCTATCGGGATCACCGCATCGCAACCATAGGTGAGTCTGAACGGTGTTTCACCTGTCGAGCTCTGTGTCGTTGTCCTCAGGGACCAGAGGATCTCAGGCAACAAGTCAGCCCAGGCTCCCTCGGCTGCTAGTAACCTTTTCTTCAGACCGGAGAGGATAGCTTTATTTGCGGATTCGGCCTATCCATTGGACTGCGGGTGATCCACCGAGGAGAAATGATGTGAAATATGCAAATGTTCTGCTAAATCCTGGAACATATCTGTTGTGAATTGGGTTCCGTTGTCAGTAACGATTGAGTGCGGAACACCGAAACGAGCTATTACATTTTTGAGAAAGAATTTTTGAATTTTCAATGACGAGATGGTGGCTAACGCTTCTGCCTCTATCCACTTGGTGAAGTAGTCGACGGCGACCACCACATAAATAAGTTGGCCTGGGGCTTTCGGGAACTTACCCATGATGTCCATGCCCCACTTGTAGAAGGGCCATGGTGAAGCCAAAGAGTGCAACTCCTCTGGAGGTCGGCGGTATAAGTCGCTGTGATGCTGGCACTGTGGGCAGCGACGGACGTGATCTATGCAGTCAACCATCAAAGTCGGCCAGTAATAACCTGCTCGGAGAATCTTTCTGGCCAAAGATTTTCCTCTCAAGTGGTGACTAGCAATTCCACCGTGGACCTCGTTCAGAACCATCTCGGCCTCTTCCTTGCCGAGGCACCAAAGCAAGGGTGACGCAGCTCCTCTTCTGTACAAAATATTCCCCATTAGTACGTAATGGGCTGCTTTCTTCACAAGCTTTTTGGCTTCCAGTTGGTCAGAAGGAAGCACGCCATGTTGCAGGAAAGATCTGATGGGGGTCATCCAGTCAGGTGAAAAGGAAATGGCCAGGATAACACTGGGTCCAGATATTTCTTCCTGTATGACGCTTTTATTGTTTCCAGCACCTTTAGTGCTTGCCAACTTGGAGAGAACATCAGCCCTTTCGTTTGAACACCTAGGAATATGAGAGATTGAAAAACGAGAAAAACCTGATGCCAACTCCTTCACTTTTTCCAGATACTTCTTTAGAATCGGCTCTTTAGCCTGATACTATCCAGAAATCTGTGAGACCACCAGCTGTGAATCGCTGAGGATCTGAACTTCTTTTGCTCCAAGCTCCTTTGCTGTTCGGAGGCCAGCTATCACAGCCTCGTACTCGGCCTGGTTATTTGAAGTGGTGAATTCAAATTTCAGGGAGTACTCAACGCTAACACCTTCCGAGTTCTCAAGAATTACCCCTGCTCCTGCTCCCTTTCTGCTGCTGGAGCCGTCTACATAAATCACCCAGACGGCCGAGTTCGAGCGTCCATGTGGCTCGGTAAACTCGGAGATAAAATCAGCTAAAGCCTGAGACTTGATAGCCATCCTCGGCTCATATGAAATGTCAAACTCGGACAGTTCAACTGACCAAGCCATCATCCTTCCTGCCAAGTCTGGCTTGTGCAGGATCTGCCTGATTGGATGAGCTGTTCTTACCTCAATCGGATGACTCTGGAAGTATTGTCGGAGTCGTCTCGCCGATAAAACCAGACAAAAGGCACATTTTTCTATCTTTGAATATCTGATTTCGGGACCCTGAAGAGCTCGGCTAACAAAGTAAACTGGGAACTCCTGCTTGGCCTCCTCTCTTACCAGGGCTGAGCTAACGGCCAAATCTCCAACTGAGAGATATAAAACAAGTTTTTCCCCTGCCTGGGGGCTTGACAAAATCGGGGAGCAGAAAGAAAATCTTTTATTGCGGAGAAGGCTATCTCACACTTCTCGTCCCAAACAAACTCAACATTCTTTTTCAGCAACTGATACCAAGGAAGTGCTTTCTTGGCGGCTTGGGGAAGGAAGCGAGAAAGTGCAGCTAGTCGGCCAGTTAACTGCTGAACTTCTTTAAGGCTCCTCGGGCTCCTCATTTCGAGTACGACCTTGCACTTGTCGGGATTCGCCTCGATTCCGCGTTCTGTCAACATGAAGCCTAGAAAAGCCCCAGCGGGAACCCCGAACGTGCACTTCTCGGGGTTTAGTCTCATGTTATGCTTCCTTACTCGGACCAAAACTGCTTCCAAATCTTGCACATGGTTGTTCCTTGACTTGATTTTGGCGATCATGTCGTCTATATAGACTTCCATTGTTGGTCCAATTAGCCCATCAAATACCCTGTTCATCATCCTTTGGTACGTTGCCCCAGCGTTCTTTAGACCGAAAGGCATGACTGTATAACAGTATGTAGCCTTCTCGGTGATAAAGGCTGTTTTTTCCTGATCGGGTGGATACATCGGTATCTGATTGTAACCCGAGTATGCATCCATGAAGGAGAGAAGCTGGTAACCTGCTGAACTGTCGACCAGCTGATCGATGATGGGCAGCGGGTATTGGTCTTTTGGACACGCCTTGTTGAGGTCCGTGTAGTCCACGCACATCCGCCATTTTCCATTGAACTTCTTTACCAACACTGTGTTGGACAGCCATTTAGAATATGAAACTTCTCTGATATAACCGGCCTCCAGTAACTCCGACACCTTCTCCTGGATGGCCCTGGACTTCTCGATACCTACCCGTCTTTTCTTCTATGCCACGGGCTTAGCTTTGGGGTCCATGCTAAGCCTGTGGCATATGAAGTTCGGATTGATACCCGGCATGTCTGCGGAAGTCCACGCAAATAAGTCCTTTGTTGCGACGTAAAATTTCAATCATTTCTTGCCGAATGGATGCTGGGAGGCTGGTTTCGGCCTGTACCGTCTTTGAGCTGTCGGATGGGTCAATTGGGATAGATTCCCAACTTCCCTGAGGTTGAGGCCGGAAGTCATCCTACTCGGACCTAACATCCAACTCAGCTAGAAGAACCCTTCCCTTGGACATCGGTACCTGAGAAATCTTTTCGGCTTCGTTCTTCTCCTTCTTGACTTTCCCGAGACTAGCGTTGTAACATAAACGTGCCTCATCCTGCTCGGCCCTTATGGTGACTACCGTGTCGTCTGCACCCACAAACTTCATTGCCAAGTGGACTGTGAAAATACTGCTCCAAAAGCCTGGAGGTAAGTTCGACCCAGTATGACGTTATAGGCTGATGGACAGTCTACCACGAGGAACTTGATGATTTCCGTTCTGGTGGCGGGCTGCCCACCCAGGGTCATCGGGAGCTTAATGACACCAAGGGGTCATATCGAATCCCCTGTAAAACTGATCAAGCTCCCCTCAAACTCTTCCAAGTCATCTAGACGAAACTTCATCTTAGAAAAAGCATGTAAAAAGAGGATGTCGGCAGAGCTACCTTGATCGACGAAGACTCTGGCGACATCAAAATTCCCAATTCTGGCTGAGATGACCATTTGGTCATTATGGTCTGGGAGGACCCCCTCCATATCCTTGTCCGAGAAACTGATTGGAATATTTCGAGAAGGCTTCTTCCGAATAGGACGATTATGGACTGCCAATACCTGGTTAACATATCTTTTCCGCTCGGGTCGATGTTCACCACCTCCTGCAAAGCCTCCTGAAATTGTTTGGATGGTGAGGTTCTTCGGTGACTTGTCGAGTTCGTCGACAGTGACAATATTCACCTGACCTCGGCTTTCCTGCTTCTTTTTTGGAGTGGATTCTCTTCTCCTCTTCCCCTTGTCGGGACTTGGGGTTCTTCTTCGAGGTCTTTTTTCCATTGCCTCTTTGATGTAACACTGGAGTTTTCCCTCGCGAATCAACTCCTCAATGGCATCTCGGAGCCAAGTACACTGATCTGTGTTGTGGCCGTAACCCTCGTGGAAATCACAATACTTGTTCCTATTCACGTGTTTCTGATTCCTGAGATAGGGTGGCCTACTAACATTCCTGAGCTCAGTTTGCATCGTCTCCTTCCAGATCTGAGTTCTAGGTGTATTGAGCGGAGTGTAGGTGTTGTATCTCCGAGGAAGAGGCTGGGGAGGTGGTGGAGGTGGGCGTCGTCCTTCTCTATCTTCTCTTCGAGGTCGACCTCGAGGATTTGAGCGTTCCTCCTGTACGAGGTCGCCTTGGTTGCGGGCTAGTCTGCTAGACTGACCTTTATCGAATTCCTCAAGGTTGATGAACTTGTTGGAGCGCTGCCGGAGCTCGGCCATATCTCGGGGTGGTTTCCCGATGAGGGCTTTCCTGAAGTCGCCTGGAGCCAATCCTTGGGTGAAGAGTAGAACTGCCACCCCTGGTTCGAGATTTGCGATCGAACTCGATTCGTGGTGAAATCGATTGAGGTAATCTCTCAAGGTTTCTCCTGGCTTCTGCGTCACCGTTGCCAGTGTGTGATCCGATTTTGGCTGGATACAACTGGCGGTGTATCTATTCAGGAATACCCTCTTCAATTCCGCCCAAGAATTAATCGAGTTCCGAGGTAGGGAAGCATACCACCTTAGAATCGGTGCTTGAAGGGTCATAGAGAACGCTCTGCATTTCATCCGATCTCCGCCTCCATAAAAGTTCATCGCCCCTTCAAAGGACAGAATATGATCATTGGGATCGGAGAGGCCGTCATATCTCTGAATATTGCTGGGTCCTAGATAACCCTGTGGGGTCTCATATGCCATTATATAAGGAGTGAAAGGATGACCCGGATGCTCCTGCTCGGGCTCTAGGTCAGGATTTAGTGGGGGAGGAGGAGGGAGGGAATCCTATTCCCTCCTGAGAGAGTCATTGCTTCGTAAGGATCGAGATGAATCTTGTCTTGTCGGAGCCATTACCGGTGCTCGTTCGACCCTGCGTTCCGTACCCTGTGCTGGAGCCATTTGCAAAGCTCATTCGGCCTCAAGTACCAGATTTTGTGTCGGAGCCACGTGCATGGCTCGTTCGACCACAGGTTCCAAATTTCCCGCCGGAGCTGGTTGTGGGGCTCGTTCGGCCATACGCGCCATGGACTGATGCTGCAGATCGGCGATGGCTTGACCCTGTTGCTCCATAATTCTCATCTGCATGCGCATCATGGCTAAGATCTCATCATCGCGACATCGAGAAGACGTGCTCGATCGGCGAGATCGGTGAGAGGGGCCAACAGAATGCCCGTGCTCTCGATTATCGTGACGTTGGGGCGGTGCATTATCAGCACGGTTGAAGTACGCCGCCATACGGTGATCCGACTGTTGATGTGGGACACTCCCTCCTCCATTCACACCATGGTAAGATGATTCCCCTGAGTACACGGTGTAGGGGCCACTGTGCGTATGCGTGAGGAGGGGTTAGGCAGGGATCACTGCAAGCTGTGGTTGTACTGGGAGAACTGGCTCTGCCACCTGGAGCGGCTGATTCGGAAGTTGGACGTCAACCAGTGGCTGCTGCTGAACAGCCCTGTTCGCCCGGAGATGCTCACGGAGATCTGTCGCCGGTTGTTGTACCGCAGTTGCTCTGGGAGGACGTCCCCTTCCTCTACGTGGGAGAGGGTTTTCTTCTGTGTTTTCCATCGTGAAGAGGGTGGGAATCGAAGTTTATCGTTTCCCACAGACAGCGCCAATGTCTTGTTCTAGATCAGGTCGTTCACTAAGGCCACAGAGAGAGACCTAGTGAGGCGGTTTGACCTAGATTTGCTGTATGATTCTCTGAGTTTCACAGGTTTCAATGGGAAGACCGGGGATGCCCTAATCACCGTGTGTGCAGTGTGAACTTAGGGTTTAGAAAGCGTACCTGAGCCCCACGTAGCACTGTACTACTTATAGGGGTGGCTGGACGCCCTAATGGGCCAGCTGTGTTGTTGCCCAGACGATCCAGCCCAGTATGAGCCATAAGAGGACATGACCGAGGATGCTCATCGGCTGTCATCCTGTTCTTGTTGGCTTCAATGGTGTGAAGGACGAGTTGGGAGAGCGAGCTCGTCTCGTCCAGACCATGTCACTTTGCACGAAAGGTATCGATCTCGGCCTGTTAGCATAGAGGACTGAGATGAGTGATCTCGGATAAGCAGGATCCGATGTCCTGTGATCTCGGCCAGAGGCGTAGTCCACCACAGTTTGTATCTTTTATAAATGGTTGAGATCGCACCGTGGCACTCAAAATAGTTTCTCCAAACAAATTTTCAGATACTAATCTCATTTCTCCTCCCTCCTTCGGCAGATCCCTCTCACCTTGGCCTACTACTTCTTCTTTTATGTGAATTTTCTCAACCCAGAAATCATCTTCAAAATTAGTTGTTCCTCTTTCTAAGGAATCACGGGTTCTCTTGAGAGTGGTAGAGAGAGTGTTTCTTCCCTCTTTGTCGTTAACAAGATTATGAGATGGAGCTTGTGAATCCCATGGTGGTTTCCACTGCGGTACATGGTGGCACATGGAGTTTCCTCTTGGTGAAAGAGCTAGCAGCGACGGTTCCCAATTCAGTGCGTGTGGTGGAACGACTACCGGTAGCAGCGCTTGTGCACGAGGTAACTTAGCTTGATGGAACATCGAGTCTTCATCACTAAAAATGGCGAAACGCGATTGCGGAGTGTGGGTGAAGACAGACTAAGAAGAAAACAGGTTTTTTACATGTACCCACTGAAACCAATTTAACGCCTCACCCTCTAAAGCAAAGGCGGCCAGCTGCAGGCGTTGGTCTTCAGGGGTGTTGTGGAAGTCGAAAACGTGGTTGATCTTGAAGATCCAACCAGAGGGTCATCTCCATTATACCGGGGTAAGTTGAGCTTGAGGGAGGTGGGAAGGACCTTCAATGAGGGATTTGGTGAGGTTGAGGTATGGGTGGGGGAGGGAAATCCAGTGCGGACTTGGGATTCTAGGGCTGCTATTTTTGTTGTAATGTCATGTTGGAAGGCGGTTTGGGAGGCTATGAGGTCCTGAATGGCGGAAGCAAGGGAGTCATATGAGTTTTGTGAAGAAGGCATGGAAAAAAAGAATAGCACTCTCTCAATGAAAGCACCAGATGTAATAACCCAAAATTGAAGATAAAGATAACAACCAAATTTGAGATGGTTAATCTCTAGAAATTAAAGAGAGAAGATGAAAAGCTAAACAAAAGAGACTTAATTCATTTTCATTCTTCCAAGATGAAAAGTACAAGAATATATATAGTAATAAAAGAACATTCTAGAAATATTGTAATAACTAATAATACTTAATTATTTAAACTATCTAATATTTATCCTATGTCTTTTCTCCAAATTAGCCTAATAATTTTTTTAATCTTTATTATACTTAATATCATTAGAGTATGTCAATATGACTATTATAATATATACTGAATTACATGTACGGCTAAAAGTATTATTTTCATCCTAAAAGATACTCACTTCGTCCTTAAATATAAGACCATTTTAACACTTTATTTTGTTCCTATTTATAAGACCCTTTACCAATTTTCAATGATCATTAATTACTTTTTTCCACAAACACCCTTATTTATTTAAGAATTTTTAGATTCTCAATAATATTAACAGGGGTAATTTTGAAAATACATATCAAAAATTCATATTTTCAATACAATTAACTAAATTATTCCACTTTCTTAATGAACGTGAAATCCCACCAACGTGGGGTTGGTCAAGTGGTAGATTATCTCGAGTTTGAGCCTTGGGATGGAGCAACCCCTGCTGGGAGACCCCTACCGCTTAGTGTGAACTCAGTTGGATCAGACTGGATGAATCGAATTTTGAGTAAACCAGATTCGGGTAGCGGTTGGTGTAAAAAAAAAATCCCCCAAAAAGTCCAATGTTTAGGGACGAAGGGAGTACAATTTTCAAGCATTTTAATTTTCAACCCATACCACTCTCTCATTTGGCCACTCCACCCAAATGCCACCTTCAACCTACGAATACCAACTCGCCATCTTTTCTGACGAGCTTCCGATCCCCTTCGGCTACCACCACACTAACCACCTACTGTCCACCACCACGCGACACCTATCACCTGCACTTTCATACCAACCTCACCCCAACACATAACGACCACTCTCCATCGTCAACCTTAGATCGAAAAAATTAAAGAATTTTTGTGACAGACGGAGATGGTGATTTGGAACAATGTGGTGAGGGTCGGGGTGGTACACGATAGACAACAATCTTAAACATTGGTTGATTTGGAACGTTAGTGCTAGCATGGATTTGGAAGGGATGCGAGCTCCATGGCAGCACAACAATGCTTGTGGTGGAGAACATCGGTTTTCTGCGAATGGTAGATAAAAAGGAAAATTTACTTTTAAGTGGAAAGTAACAGCAAAGTGCATTTTTTAATTTTTATTTTTTAACTTTGGTGTATTGAAGCCATCTTATTCATGTAAACCTTGCTCACATCTATTGGAATAATTCATCCTACATTGAAAAAGAAATTTAGATAGTTTATTAGATTAGGCAACGAATTAAGTGTGAGTAAATATTTATGGGTGCAGATCAGAGTTCTGTATCAAATACTGGATTATTATTGTATTATTGTATTACTGAAAATATTAGCATTTGTTATGCATTTAAATGTAGTTAATTTTTTTAAATGTATTTTTTTTAATTTTTAAGAGATTAAATTTATCTTCTAATAATTTTAACAAATATCTTTAAAACACTTAAAACATTTGTTAGCAGCATCATTGTACTAATCCAATATTGTCATCATTCAATTGATGAAAGTCACTGTTGTTTGTTTTTTCGAGCTCATTATTTTGACGTTGATGAAGGGTTCATTGGGCTTTGGCACTGGTACGGTAAAACATGTCAAAAACTCAAGAGTTTTGATTTTTGACCCCTAAGATAGAGATTTTGGCCCTCATTCCAATTTTTTCTTGACAATATTATCCTTTTGCATGTTATTTTTTTCCGTTTCTCCATCACTGAAAACCAGTTTTCATTCCCACAGAGACAAAAATATTCCGTCTGCTATCAGCCATCCGCAAAAAGACGGAAATATTGAAAAATAATCAACTTCTTCTAGTACTTATTTATCTCTAGCTTTTTCATTTTTCCACAAACTTTCACTTTACTCTTTAATGCTGGAGTTTGATGTGAGTGGAAATCAAAGTATTGTCAACTAAAGACGAGGATGTGAGGAGTATGCTGGTAGTAGTGATTAGAAGAGGGAGTGAGTGTATGTGACAATGGAGAGTTTTGGAAGCTCCCATATATACCAAGTGCTACGTACAGTAAATAATAATGTTAGACTATATAAGATCTATCTTATCATCTTTCGTCTGTTCATAGACGACAAATATTTTCGTTTCTTTACAGACGGAATATTTTCGTCAGGTAGCATATGGAATATTTCCGTTTCTGTGGGAACGGAAACTGGTTTTCGGCGATGGAAAAATGGAAAAAATAACAAGCGAAAGGGCAGCATTGTCAACGAAAAATTGAAATTAGGTCCAAAATCTCTACTTTGGGGGCAAAAATCAAAACTCAAAACTCAAAATTGTTTGTTGGGTTTCACAACAAACGAATACCACCAAGCGCACTAGCGTAATTGTCATGTACTCCCTCCGGTCTCATTTATAAGCAAAAAAAAAAAACATCTTATTCATGGTCTTAAATATAAGCAAAAAGTAACAAACTTTCTATTCACAATACAATCATTCTTAAAATATCCCTGCAAAGTGGTTGTAACATTTAATTTTTGTTTCATTCTCAATGCAAGTTTCCTATAAAGTAGTCAATTTTTCTATGAATTTGAAAAAATTAAATGCACTCAACTAACTTTCTTAATACCCGTGAAATTAGTTTTTTTTTGCTTAAAAACAAGACCGGAGGGTGTACCTGCTTGCTTTATGGTCTTGGGCTCTGTTCGGCAAGGGTAGCTAGGAGCTTTTTAGCTGACTATGAGCTTTTAGATTCAGTCAATAAGCTAATAGTCTCGTTCGGTGAACACAAATTAGAAGGAGCTTGTAGTGTAACATCCCTGATTTTAATTCCAAGCTTGATTAGAATAATTCCAAGTTAAGCTAATGGAAATAATAAGAGTAAGCACGGTCAAGCGAATTAATCATGGCCAAAGTGTATGTAGGAGTTAAGAGGAATGTCTTAGGGTTAAAAATCATCAATATGTGAAAATTAAGTGAGGTAATCGATTACCTTAGGGGATGTAATCGATTACTATCATTCTGTGAGAAAGCCCTAAAAATGGATTAAGTGGTGTAATTGATTACCTTGGCGGAGGTAATCGATTACCTACATTCTATGAGGAACCCTAGAATTGCATTTTTGGGGAGATAATCGATTACCTTGGGCAGGTAATTGATTACCTACATTCTGTGAGGGGCCAAACAATTGTGAAATAAGGGAGATAATCGATTACCTTGTAGGGTAATCGATTACCTGTCGGGTTCTCAAGAAAAAAAATAAGCGTCATGAGGAAGCTTCTTGAGGAAGCCATTCATTTTCCACCACATGTTGCCAAGCTTCCTAGGGAAGCCATTCACCACAACTACTCATTTCCCATACACACAAAAGCTCACTCCTTCATAAAACAAGAGTATTCATTCATTCATTCATTTCCTTCTCCATTCTTCTTCTTCTCCAAGAGCTCATCACCTCTCACCACCACCATCAGACCTCAAGCTCCATAACTCCAAGCATCATCATCATCCTCACGCCTCCCTCCTCACCACCAAGTTCCAAGAACACATCAAAACACATACACATATTCATCATCCTCTCATTTCTCTCGAGAGCCAAGGGTTCCTTCACCCTCAACACTTAACATCTCTCATTCTCTCTCAAGAACACAATGGCTCATCATCCCCACCAAGACCATCAAGCTCAAGAGCACCCATCATCAAGATCATCATCAACACTCATCATCAAACCCTAACCAAATTCTAGAGCACAAGATCAAGTCTTATCACCCCATCATCAACAACATCACACGACTTCACCCTCATCATCTCTCTTGATTTTCTAAGCTACATAGCCTTGGAGAATCACACACACTCAAGATCAAGTAAAGGGAACTCAAGAAGTACAAGCTTCAAGGAAATCTAGGGCACAAGAGGAACAAGCCAAGACTTAGGAGTTTCATCTCTCTTGCTTCGTTGAGGTAAGGAGGTGGTATTACCGGTTCTTTAGGGCATGGATTCTAACTAGTGTATAGTGATGGCTAGGAGGGTTGAGTAGTGATAGTGTAAACCTTAGGGTAATGTATTTGAATAGAGTTAAAGAGTAGAATCGGGATTATGAAAATTATTGTGACGATTGTTGAATGTATGTTGTGTGATGTTATGTGTTTTTTTAGTATGTTCTAGTTATCTATATACGCTAAGGTGTAGTATAAAGAGAATAGTGAATCCCTAGGTAAGCTAGGTTGTGAATAGGCTAGGTAGAAGATATTAGTAATTCCCTAAGCAAGATAGATTTGTGATAGAATTATGTAAAGACTAAAAGATGTAAACAAAATAAAATAATAGAGAGATAGTTAGGAATGTTGGGCTAGGGAGTAACTAGTAAGTGAAATAGGGATACTTAAGAAACAAATAAAAGAAATAAGTAAGAGTTAGATGAATTAATTAGAATAGATGAATAGTTAAAGATATGCATAAGTAGAATAGACCTAGGCCTTAGGGTAATAGAAAGAGAACACTAAGAGTATAGTGGGAACTTAGGAAGTTAATCAACTTTAATTAAATGTATAGATTAGTGGAGGTTAGAATAAAGGACTTAAATACTTTAGATCTAGACAAGACTAAATGAAGTGAGCTAAGACATGAGGGAAGTTAGTAGAAGGTAGACCTAATTTAGGTTTAGCTAAAGGACTTAAACATAAATGAATGACTAAGGTGGATTAGATTGAGTTAGGAATTAATAGAGATTAGAATAGAAAACGTAGGTAGGAAATAGGGGTTAGTTCACTAATAGGAAAAACCTGAGAGAAAATAGAAAATGGTAATAAAAAGTGAGAATGGATTAGTAAATAATAAGTTACGAAATGACAAGAGTCTTAAGTAAGTAACTAACCAAGGAAAATGAAGGAGAAGCAAGAATAGTTATTAAAGTAAAGGAAAGAAGAGTAAGAATTAAAAGAGAATTAAGAATGAGTAGGTATTAAGAAAGATCTAAGGATAGTTCAAGAGGATAGAAAAGGGAAATAAGGATTTAGTTAGGAAGAGGAGAATAAAAAGAGAGAAAGAATAAG
Organism: Crotalaria pallida; assembly: GCA_037953625.1. Lineage (NCBI taxonomy): Eukaryota > Viridiplantae > Streptophyta > Magnoliopsida > Fabales > Fabaceae > Crotalaria > Crotalaria pallida. Next base: position 70,532,202 of record CM075656.1, read on the forward strand.
TAAGATGCGAAATAGGATTAAGAGTAAAGAGATAGAAAAGGTAAACCCATCGCAGGTTGGTCAGGTGACCCTGTGATTTGAGATAGGATTCAGGTTGGCCAGGTGACCCTGGGAACAGTATAATAGAGGCACCTCGCAGGTCGGTCAGGTGACCCTGTGATTAAGAACACTCATCCCAGGTTGATCATGTGACCCTGTGGATGTGATAGGTGACACAGGTTGGTCAGGTGACCCTGTGGATAGGTATTTGACACAGGTTGGTCAGGTGACCCTGTGGACAAGAGATTTAATTGCAGAAAATATGAATAGGACAGAGAATGAAAATAGGTTGGCTAGAATTAATTGTGTATTGTGTGATATGAGTTATGATTAAATGATTTGTATGTTCTTAGTTGTTACTATGCTTTGTTAGACACTATTTCCTAAGTTCTGTGTAATGCTACCCTTCTTGCTATTTTTATTACAGGTACAGAAGGAGTTTACACGAGTCATGACCGAGCAGGAGTACCCTCCACACCGTGGAGTGTAAACTTAGGCATTGAGAGAACTAGAATCAAAGTGTGTAATTAATACAGATTAGTTTTGTAGCCCACAACTTGTATTATATTTGTATCCGAGCATTAGGTTTTTCTGGCTGTATTTAGTATTTAAGTTTAAGTTTTAATTTACTCTGATTCTCACAGGTTTATAAAGTGTAAATTTTGGATAAGTCCGATAGACAGAAGAAACTCTGTCGGATTTTATTTAGAAATTTTCAAGTCCTAATTAATCTCAACCTAATTATTTAGTAATTAAGCTACTTGATTGTGAGGGTGTTACAAGTAGCTTTTAAAAAAGGAGCTTGTAGCTTTCAAGAAACTAAACTATCTTTCAATAATTCATATACCAATTATACCCTCAAACAAAATTTAAAATTATTTTACTACCCGTTAATTAATTATTAATTATAGTTTAATAATTTTGTTATAATTAGTTAACTACATAATTAACAAATTAAGAAAAAATGAATTTAATTAATTATAATTTAATAATTTTTATATTTTATTTATTAATTAACTATCTATTTAATAAATAAATAAATAATTTGAAATATTTAAAATAATAAAATGTTGCATATCCTTTTTAGTCATTTAATAACTTTTAGCCACTTCAAAAGCTAGTTTTGCCGAACAACACTATTTCAAATAGTCAGCTAAATAGCTATAAGCTCTCAGTTAAAAACTCATAGCTCCTAGCTAGTTTAACAACTACAAGTTAGAAGCTCATAGCTATAAGTTACAAACTTACAGTTATGTAGGGTCTGCCGACCGTATAAGGACTCAAGTCTTATTTAAGGGACTCTTCAAGGGCCCTCCCCTCGGTTTGCTCAGCACAAACGTCCCTCGCTCGGACTCGTTGGCTCCGAGCATACAAAAGGACCAGGCTCGGACTTGATGGGGCCGAGCCTTACAAACGGTTTTCCACTCATCAGGCTCGGGACTCTAGGGTCGAGACGTACCGTCGGCTGGTGGAAAGACTCAGACTCGTTCAAGCTTCTTATCCCCTCCGCGAATCCCTCCTAGATTCTCGCTAACAGCCTAGACATGAGATCATGAGCTGATCCTATCCAGATTCTAGGAGCATAAACCTCCGATATTATCTCACAGAATCCTGGCTCAGCTCAACCCTGATACAGGGCCCATACGGCCCATATCAGCCTCCTCCAAACCCAATAAATAGCTCATAACAGCTAGGGTTTCAGGTACGTACTCTCATCCCTAAGTTGACACTCTGCACACACCTGTTGACTGGGGAAACCCTGCTTTTCCCAACTGGAACTGCAGAAACACCATAAAGTCACACATTAACACTTGATCCTCTCTTGGGCTCCTGGTTCCATAATCTTGAGCACTTAGAGGGTTAAGAACATAGTGTTCTAAGACACTACATTGGCGCCGTCTGTGGGGAACGAATAATCAGTATCCCCACCACTCACCGCACTAATGGCGAATGATAATGACAACAACCAAGGAGACCTCCGCCGTCGCCTTAGGGGAAGGCCACCTAAGAACGCTGGACCAAGGAATGTTGGTGGAAGGAATGTAAGGGACAGACTTGCCCCTGGAGGACCCCCTGAGGTTAACTAGGTTGAAAATCCCCAGGATCCTCCAGTTGTTCAGCCTGCTGATCCAGTTGTTCCGGAGGTCCAAGCGCCAGCCACCGTCCCTCCGGTTGTTGAAGGCCACGAACGACGATCTCAGCCGCGTCGCGTGTCTGATGGCCATGTGTCGGAATGGCGTGACACAGCGGATTCTGGGCCACATCAATCTAGGAGGGCCCCTGCTGGATCCCGAACTGGGGAGGAGCGACGAGTCGAACGTCATGCTCGCGATAACTCCCGAGCCGATCGATCTGATAGGGGAGTACCACACTTTACTAGAGGCCGCTTTGGAACGCTTCAGGGTGTCGAACGTTCCGAATCTCAAGGAAGATCCTACATGACAACCTCTTCGGTCAGGAGGAGAGAGGAGTCAATTATGGAAATATTGAGAACCCAAACTTCATTAATTGAAAAGCAAAACCAGGCTATTGTTACTCTACAGCAGCAAAGCATGGCTAGACTTGCCGAGCAAGGCCCTCGCGTGGCTCTCGGCAACCCAATTAACCTTCCCCCACCTCCACCCCTCAATTTGAATGTGACTCCCGAACTGGCAGTTACAGAACCCCATCCTGGACACCCCTTTACAGCAGCAATTATGGCATTTCGGACTCCACAAACTTATATGGGCCATCAGAATGTCTCCCGGTACAATGGGACGACCGATCCGATGGATCACATTGCATCTTACGAGTCTTCCATGATGTTTTATGGAGGAGAGGATGAAATGAAATGCCGAGCTTTCTCAATGACGTTAGGCCCGGCGCCGTTGAGATGGTTCAACTCCCTACCAGCTAACTCCATTAGTTCTTGGGCTGAGCTTAGAAGAGTTTTCCTGAATCGATATACAGCCAGCATGTCACAGCCCAAATCAGACCATTCATTAGTTGGAGTTGCACAAAGACCTGGCGAGTCTTTACGCGACTATCTGGCTCGATATCAGCAAGAGGCCAGTGGCATATCTGGTTTGCAGTCGGGGGTATATGTTCTTCTGCTTACCCAAGGACTGCAAGATGGAGATTTCAAGGATTGTCTGATCGGGGAACCACCTAGTAACATGGCGAAACTGAGAGAAAGATCCAGGAAATATGTTAATCTAGAGGAGTTCCGAAGGATTAGCACTGCAGCAAGGAGTGCCGAAGGACGACATGAGCAACGTCCTCGCCAAAACGAGGCTCGTCAGAATGATCGTTTCCGAGATAAGGGAAGGAAAGATAAGAGAGAACAAGAGAGAGGAGAAAAACTGCCTCCCAAAGGCAAGTATGATGAATATACCCAGTTAACAGTCCCGAGGAGTCAAATCCTTCGTGAGACTATGCATACAGAGATGCGTAACATCACTCGGCCACCAGCCTTGAGAAAGGCGGCCCAAAAGGATAGGACGAAGTATTGCGATCATCATGGCGGATGGGGGCATACCACCGACCAATGTATCCAACTGAAGGATTTGATCGAAGAGATGGTAAGGGATGGTAAGCTTCAACACTATATTGGAGAAGCGTTGCGCAAGCGTTCCAGAAGGAAAAGCCCCTCGCCTCCCAGAACTGAACAGAAGAGGAATAAAAGCCCTTCACCACCAGCGGGCGGAGCCCCTATCCAGCAATCCGAGAAAGGCAACGATTTCCTCATTGGCACCATTGCTGGAGGATTTGCTGGTGGTGGGGAAAAGAAGTGCGATCGCAAGAAGTATGTGGGACAATTTCTCTCGGTGGCAAGCCGACCGATACAAAAACCTAGAAAGAAAAGTGTGGTCATCAGTTTTAGCGATGAGGATTTTGAAGACATCCTACAGGACCACAATAACCCAATGGTCGTCACGGCAAGGATTGGCAACTACGAAGTAAGAAGGATTCTCGTCGATCAAGGGAGTTCGGCGGACATCATGTTTTTGGATTTGTTTGAAAAATTGAAGTTGAAAAGGTCCGATCTCACCCCGTTCGAGGGAAGCTTAATCGGCTTCACGGGACATTCAATTGTTCCTTTAGGCCATATCCACCTCCCAGTGACCATGGGGGGACCACCTTCTGCTCGGACTGAAATGGTGAAGTGGTTAGTTGTCCAGGCTCCCTCGGCGTACAATGCTATCTTTGGCCGAACGGCACTCCAATCCTTCGGCGCCGTTGTTTCAACGGTACACTTGGCCATGAAATTCCCGGGGTCGGATGACAAGGTAGTAACAGTACGGTCCGAACAGGAGTTGGCTCGAAAGTGCTACAACATCAGTTTGGGGAAGCTAAAGCTGGATGATGAGAAAATTATGCAGGAACCGTTGAACAAAGGAAGTGTCAACTTGGCTGATCTTGACGTAAGAGAGGAGGATGAAACTAGACCGACCCCTCAGGGGGACTTCAAAAAGGTAATCCTAGGCCCCGAGCCATCTCGTTGCATCAAGATCGGAGTTGGCCTATCTGAGGAACTAGAAAAGGAGCTTACTGAATTACTAATGGAAAATAAGGACTTGTTTGCCTGGACTTCGGCAGACATGCCGGGAATCGATCCTAACTTCATCTGCCACAAGTTAAGTGTGTATCCTGGCGCTAAGCCAGTGTGTCAAAAAAAGAGAAGGGTCGGAATCGAGAAGGCACAGGCGACGGATGAGAAAGTAGCCGAGCTATTGGAAGCTGGATTTATCAGAGAGGTAGTGTACACTGATTGGTTGGCCAATCCCGTGTTAGTCAAGAAATCCAATGGGAAATGGAGGATGTGCGTGGACTACACAGATTTGAACAAGGTTTGCCCCAAGGACCAGTACCCACTTCCTTGCATTGATAAACTGGTGGATAGCTCGGCAGGTTATCAAAGTCTATCCTTTATGGATGCTTACTCGGGGTACAATCAGATCCCAATGTACCCCCCGGATCAGCAAAAGACCTCGTTTATCACAGAAAACACCACATATTGTTACAATGTGATGCCGTTCGGGTTGAAGAACGCTGGGGCAACTTACCAGTGGATGATGAACAAGGTGTTTGGTCCTCTGATTGGGCCGAGGATGGAGGTTTATATAGACGATATGATTGCAAAGAGCTTAAAGGAGGAAGATCATGCTAAAGATTTGAAGGAAATCTTCGGAAGGATCCTGCAATTTAATATGAGATTGAACCCGGAAAAATGCACATTCGGAGTTCCGGCAGGGTCCTTCCTCGGGTTCATGCTTACAGAGCGCGGAATCGAGGCAAATCCAGAAAAGTGTCGAGCTATTCTGGAGATGAAGAGTCCGTCGGATATCAAGGGTGTACAGCAACTAACGGGTCGGGTTGCAGCTCTCTCAAGGTTTCTATCTCAATCAGCTAGGAAGGCCCTTCCCTGGTACAAGCTGTTGAGGAAGAAGAAGGAAAAGGCGTTTGAATGGGATGAAGCATGCGAAAAGGCCTTTACTGATCTTAAGCATTATTTGGCATCACCTCCAATTTTGTCTAGTCCGAACAATGGTGAAACTCTTTTCTTGTACTTATCAGTGGGAGACTCAGTGATCAGTTCGGTTTTGGTTCGGGAGGAATCTGGTAAAGAGTTGCCCATCTATTTTGTTAGCCGAGCTCTCCAGGGACCAGAGTTGAGATATCAAAAAGTGGAAAAATTAGCTTTCTGCTTGATTATTACTGCCAGACGACTGCGCCAGTATTTCCAGAGCCACCATATCACGGTCAGAACGACCCAGCCGATCCGTCAAATATTGCATAAATCGGATTTGGCTGGAAGGATGGTAACCTGGGCAATTGAGCTTTCCGAGTTTGAAATCACTTTCGAACCAAGAAAGGCGATGAAGTCTCAGGCTTTGGCTGATTTCCTCACCGAGTTTACTGAGCCATTGACGAGCTCAACCTCGGATTGGAACATTTATGTGGATGGATCAAGTAACAAACTTGGAGCGGGGGCAGGAATCACTACTGGAAAATAAGGTTTTGAATTCGGGGTTTTAAAATCGGTCGTTGTAAAGCCGATTTAAAAAAAAAACGCGGTGGCAATTTTGTAAATAAAATCTAACTTTTGAAATCGGTCGTTAAACAACCGATTTCGTAAGTATTTTTTCTTTTTTTAAATTTTTAATTTTTTATCTTTTGAAATCGGTTAAAATGACGGATTTCGTAAGAATTTTTTCTTTTTTTAATTTTTAATTTTTAATCTTTTGAAATCGGTCAAAAGGACCGATTTCGTAAGTATTTTTTCCATTTTTAATTTTTTATCTTTTGAAATCGGTCAAAAGGACCGATTTCGTAAGTATTTTTTCCATTTATTAAATTTTTAATTTTTTATCTTTTAAAATCGGTCAAAACGGCCGATTTCGTAAGTATTTTTTCCATTTTTTAAATTTTAAATTTTTTATCTTTTAACATCGGTCCAAACGACCGATTTCGTAAGTATTTTTTCTTTTTTTTAAATTTTTAATTTTTTAACTTTTAAAATCGGTCAAATATGACCGAGTTAGAAAATACTTTCTAACTCGGTCGTTTGAGCAGCAGAGTTAGAAAGTTTTTATTTATTTAATTTTTTTTTACAACTTTCTAACTCGGTCGTTATTGACCGACTTTAAAAATTAAAATAATTACACTATCTAACTCGGTCCCTAGTGACTGATTTAATATATATATATATATATATATATATATATATATAGACTTTCTAACTCTGTCGTATGTGACTGAGTTAAAAAGTCCTTCCAAAAAATTTGATCAAAACGCGCGCACATTATCAGATGAGTGCCAAAACCTAAAACAAAACATAAAACAGAGAAGCCATTATCGAAGTCACTCCATTATCGTCCTTCGCCGCTGCTGCTCCATTATCGTCCTTCGCCGCCGCTGCTGCTGCCATTATCGAAGCCGTCCTTCGTCGCCGCCGCTGCTGCCATTATCGAAGCCGTCCTTCGTCGCCGCTGCTATCCTCCGTCCTTCGTCCCTCTCCACCGACGACGACGACGGAAAGCTCCTCACCGCTTCGTCCTTCGGCGACGCGTCTGTCTTCTTCTCTGTCGCTTCGTCCTCCGGGCTTATTATTCAAACGAAAGGTCAGTGTTCAGTAACATTATTATCAAACGAATGATTAGAAGGTTTACACCAATCTTGAGAATCACATTATTGGTACTGCTTTGGAAAAAAAGAGAGAAATGGTTAAATGAAGTCAATGATAATAATAATATCATGAAAAAGTGAAGGAAAAAAAAAAGTAGTGCTTGCTGAACTGTCTTCTCATTAAAATCGTCATGATTTTTGAGGGAAATTCATAGATTCAACACTTGGAAGCCACTCTTTGGAGTGTTTGTTTGATCCTTTTTGCTGATGCAATAGTTGGTCCTTTGAACTGCACATAAAAGAATGCCAAATTTAAGATAAAGTAAGAAAGTAAAATGCATAATATCAGTGGTTAGTTATGTTCTGATGAATACACAACCAAAAGGGCATATCCAAGTGCTCACCTTAGATTTAATTATCAGATAAAGAATCCCATCAGTTTCTGTTGACTGAAGTGAACTGAAATCTAAACCGAGACAGCTAACTGCTTCCATTATTTCTAGCACCCTTCTTTCTCTAGTAGGGCATTTCATTTCAATCATAACTTCATTGCCATTCACAATGACAGTAACATCATCACTGGAACTACCTTTATGAGCATCTGAATTAATCTCTACTCGTGCCGCATTGATATCAGAAACCTTCCTCTTTTTAATCACTGGCTTCTTGCTATTATCAATTTTGTTAAAATAATTGTCAGAAGTCCTCTCCACCATATCTTGAGGTGATCTTTTAGTTCTAGACTCTATGTCTACTATCTCCCTTCGAGCTTCCAACTCTCTTATTCTTTTCTCAAGCTTTCTTAGGTATTCTATTGCATCATCAAGTATAGAAACTTTGTCATCTGCAGGAATAATGCACATAATTAATTTGAGCAGTGACATTCAGCTGAGCAAAAATATAATATATAAAATAGACATTACCTTAGTAATTGAAGGGACTATTGATCTAAGGGTTAAAAACCTTTCATTTAGTTTTGTCTTTAAGCTCAAACCTCTCAACTTATACTCCATGCACATCTTTTAAGTAACACATCTCAGCTTATAGCTACTTAGAAAAATCAGAGTGTAAATATATGGAAAAAAAATTCTGGTTAAAATTTCCCTTGTTTGCTCATTCTGGTTAAAATTTTGTGTGTATGGGGGCAAGAAGTTTTAGAGAATAACTTAGCTGCTTTGACTAACTAAGATTAAGAGTTTAAGAGAATAGGCAAAAGGGGTTAGTGTTAAGCAAAGCAATACAAAAGTAAGTGAATCTGTTGTTGCATGATCTCTTGACAGGGAGGAGCTTTTAAATAGAGTGGGATGGAGTTTACAAATTAAAAATAAAAAAGTGAAAAAGTATTGGAGGTGCTGTGGTCTTTTGTGGGTTGTTGGAAACTGTGGTGAAGGTTCATTTGGTATGGAAGCACATGAAATGGGTTCCTCTGGATGATGGAGGATAAATTTCAAAAGAAAATGTTATTTTGATAATTAACTAGTGACAAGTGACAACTAGTAGTTATCCTTGATTTTTAAATGAGTTCTTGAAGTTGCATTTGGAAATAAAAACTGTAAAGTAAGAAATGAGAGATAAACATAGTTTGATTTATTATGCGAGAAGTTGTTAAATTTAAGTTGTTCAAATAACACAATCTATAAGGCATTTGAACTAAACTTATCTCAAAAAATAAGGTGAATCTATTAACAATTGTATCTAGTTTTTACTTTTTTATTAATTAATTAATAATTTTAGGCATTTCAGTCTGCATGCTATGTGTGTTTATTCTTTTTTGGTTTGTTATTATAGGTCTAAAACCTATCACTTACAATGCACATTGTTATCAACTTCAACTATATAAATTATATAAACCTGAGTGCACATATTTCCAGTTTTTGTTGTTGTTCATTCTCAGGCTTTCAACAATTATTAGTTTTTGTTGTTGTTGGAGAAATGGCTCCTTTGTATTTTTGCTCATGCTAAAAGGAGTTGGACTGTAAAGATATACTGTATTTAAGTAACAAAATCTAACAAATTTGTTTCCTGAACTTTTCTCTTGCTTATGTCAATTTATGACTTTGGGACTTTCTGCTCCAATGGGAAACAAATTAAATTTTATGTATGGGACAATTACCAATGACAATTACTAATGATTCTTGTTCACTGAGTTCTAATATTTTGTTTTTTTGTGTTCCGTTTCTTCTCCCTCCAGTTCGCGAGCTCCTTCACTCCTCTGCACTCTCTCACTCCGGTGTTCACTTCTTTTTCTTCGTCTTCTTCCTCTGCAGGTACTAATTTCATTCTTCTTTCCTTTTCTGTTCCTTTCGACATGGAAGGATGTAAAAATTGAATTATTCATATAAAATCTTATGGCACTTTTTAATTTTGAATATAATATAATCTTATAGTAGGAGTGATTACATAATATAATTTGTTTGAAATGATGAGAAAATTAAATTATTCATTTAGGAGCACCCCTGTTTGGTTGAATAATTATATATGGACCGTAGTTGGATAAATGCTGATCGATTGAGTGATGAGTATGCTTGTGGAGTGGAAGAGTTTTTGGAATTTGCAAAAGCCAATGACCGTGATAACAAAGGGCTATTTCGTTGTCTGATTATGTTATGGTAAATATGCTCACCATTATCATGACAAATATTTCCGGCAAATGGAATGAGGTAATTGAATATGACTTTGTATTTTGAGTTTATTGAACAAAGTAATGAGGTAATTGAATAATATTTATCTCATTTATATTTCAGGCCATGAATCACAATCCTGAAGGTCCCCTACCACAAGAATGCATTGACAATGTTATTGAGCGCTGGTCATCATTTATACTTACTCTCAAAACTAGCTAGGCTTTAATACTTAACTTATGTAACTCCTGAGTATTTTGTTAGTTTGATATGAATTTTGCTTATGAATTTTAGCTTGCTTAGGTTCTGTAATTCGGTTATATATTCTTCAACTTTTGTAACTCTTGCGTATTTTGTTGGTTTGATAAGTATTTTGTATTTTCTACTTCAAGATTGTTAGTTTGATATGAATTTTAGCTTGGTTAGGTTCTGTAATTGGGTTATGTATTCTTCTCTGTAAAGAAGAAAATTTTTAATTTCATGCAGTAGGGGATGTATAGATTATGTGGTAAGTAGAAAAAAAAAACTTTTAAAATCGGTTGTAGGAGAGACCGATTTCAAAAATACTTTTGAAATCGGTCGTTTTAGCCGATTTCAAAAGTACTTATGAAATCGGTCGTTTTGACCGATTTCATAAATTATTTTTGAAATCGGTCAAAATGACCGATTTCATAAATTATTTTTGAAATCGGTCATAAAGACCGATTTTAAAAGGTCGACTTTTAATTCCACCTTTTTCAACATCACCACAACAACCGATTTCAAAAGTCCAAAACGACCGATTTTAAAACTACTTTTCCAGTAGTGAATAATTTTGGAGAACTCCGAGGGAGTCACCCTCGAGAACTCTTTGAAGTTCGGATTTTCAACGTCGAACAATCAAGCGGAGTATGAAGCCGTTTTGGCAGGATTAAGGATGGCAAAAGAGGTGGGGGCCCGAGAGGTAAAAATTTTCAGTGTTTCTCAGTTTGTGGTTTCACAGGTCAAGGGCGAGTTTCAGGCTAAGGAACCTATCCTTCAAAAATACTTGGAAAAGGTAAAGTTCCTATCCTCCGAATTTATGAAGGTCGAAATCTGCCACATTCCGAGGGAAAGTAATAGCCGAGCGGATATTCTTTCCAAACTCGCATCAACAAAAAATTCTGAAAACAACAAAACTCTGATTCAAGAAATGGTGCATGGACCTAGCGTTTTCCTCTCCATTTCAGTGGATCCAAGCTGGATCACTCCAATTGTAGGTTACTTGGAACAAGGGATTTTGCCAACTGATCCAGTCGAGGCCAAGAAACTCGTCAGAAAAGCATCGCAGTTTGCCCTTGTAAGTGGAGTCCTGTTTCGCCGAGGGGTTAGCGGCCCAATGCTCAGATGTTTGGACCCTGCCGAAGCAAAACAAACGCTGGAGGAAGTTCACGGGGGGGTTGGAAGTCATCATGTTGGGGGGAAATCACTGGCTAAAAAGATCCTAAGGGCAGGATACTACTGGCCGACCCTTCAACAAGATGCAATCCACCATGTGAAGAGATGTGAGAAATGTCAGTTCCACAGTGATGTATATCAGAAACCCGTCGAGGAACTCCATTCACTTTCATCTCCATATCCATTCTATCAGTGGGGAATGGATTTAATCGGACCGTTCCATACCGCACCAGGAAAGATCAAGTGGGTGATAGTGGCCATTGATTATTTCACAAAGTGGGTTGAAGCTGAGCCGCTTGCTACCATTTCATCAGCAAAGGTTCATAAGTTCTTCGAGAGACAGGTCGTAGCTCGATTCGGAGTTCCGCAAGTGGTAGTAACAGACAATGGAACCCAATTTGCGGCAAAGGCATTCAAGGATTTGGTCAACGCTCTGAGCATTAAGCACTATTTTTCCTCAGTCGAGCATCCTCAGACTAACGGGCAAGTAGAATCCGTTAACCGATCCATCATTCAGGGAATCAAAAGAAGACTCGAAGGTGCGAAGGGGAATTGGCTGGAAAACTTGTATGAGGTACTTTGGTCGTATCGCACAACCATACAAACCTCAACAGGAGAAACACCTTATCGGCTCACTTATGGGTCTGACGCAGTCATTCCCATTGAAACAATCATCCCTTCATTCCGAGTTATGCAACAGCCGAATCCCCTCAACAACACTATATTGTGTGAGGATCTGATTTTGTCGGAGGAAGTCAGGGATTTAGCCGCCGAACGAGAGAAGCATGCCAAGACGATGCAAGCGAAAGGATATAATCGTACGATTGTGCCCAGAGAGTTCGAGCTAGGCGACCTTGTCCTAAGAAGAGCTGATATTGGTCTCAAAAATGCAAAGGACGGAAAACTGGCCCAAAGCTGGGAAGGACCATACCGAGTAGCCTCTAAGACTGGAACAGGAGCCTACAAGCTCGAAACTCTCTCGGGAGCCCTCATCAACAACACTTGGAACGCGGCAAAGCTCAAAGCATACTATAGTTAGAATTTTTCTTTCATTTCAATTTTATAGTGTCAATTGTTTTTATTGTATTGTTTATTTCTTTTTAATGATGGTGTACGCTCGGTGGAATTCCGAGCCCATTGTACTTTCTGCTTCTGGTTAATAAAAAGACTTGTTATTGAATTCATTGTATTACGTACTTTTCCTCATACTCGATTAGCCACCGTTTATGACGCGAACGATTATAAACAGCTCTAACAAGAGCTTATAACTCGTCAAGTACTTTTAATAAGATTCCCGATTAAATCATGATTTTTTCGAATCATTTTATATTGCGGATAGAGGAACCCACCTCGGCTAAAGTGCTGGAGTTCCGAGGTCTTAACACTTGAATTCTTAACAAAGAGCATAAAAAGAAGCATAACATGATTACGGATATTATAAAATATTCCAAACGAAACAGTAATACAAGTTTAAACCCATCTACTGGGGCAATTACAAAAAAGGTAGCAGAATAATCAAACTATTCTAAATCGGACAATACAATGCTGTCAGCATTGAACGTGTCCTCTTCTTCTTCTTCACCTTCAGCATCCTCGGCTCCTTCCCCCTCGGAATCCTCGGCCAAATGGTCAGGAAGGTCGGCGTTGTTCAGATCTATGGGAACCCCACTCGGGCCGACAATTCGACCTTTTTTCACAGCAAAATTAGGGTCAGCACCCTTGGTCACAAGCCCAGGATTCAGAACGCGGAGTTGCTCGGCAGTGTTGTAGAAAGAATCTTCAATTGCATGGTTCCAATTGAACAGATTCTCCTTAGCTGCTTTCTTATGCTTGAGAGCTTTCGCACTCATCTTCTCCAAGGAAGCTCGGAGCCTGAGTATCTCGTCCTTAGCATACTCATGTCGCTCCTCAGCCACTGCAGCAGCTTGCTCGGCCGTACGAGCTTTCTCTGTAGCCACCTGAAGAGCAGCAACATCCTCCTCAGCCTTTTTCTGGATTTCTTACGACCTCTTTATTTGTGCCTCGGCATCCTGAAGTGTTCTCTCAGCCCGAACTTTGGCCCCCTCGGAATCTTGTGCAGCCTTTTGAAGTCGCTCGTTTTCAGCTGCCAGTTCTTGTATCTTTTTATTCAGGCCTTGGACCTGAATTTCCAAGTAGTCTTCCCGCTCGTTCGCCTCATATCTTTTCTTCTTTTCCTCGGGGGCCAATCCGGCATAGGCGTCATCACCATGATGACCAAGGTGGTGGAAAATGCTCGCACCCCGTAAGAAGCTTCTCACCAACGACTTACAGTTATTTTCCCAAGTCCCAGGGGTCCAAGCCTCAATTACCTCAGCATTTTCAGGAGGGAAGACGGTGGCAATGAATGAGTCGGACATCTTCTTACCCCACACCGTCTTGGCAGCTGCATCTTCCTTACCCTCGGGAATTTCTATCCCTTTGTTAGACTTGCTCAAATGGAACCAATCTCCAGCGAGACCTTTTCCTTTGTCCAACCGAGTCCTCTTGAGGGGGCGCTCGGGAATGCCTTGAGGAGATGAACGAGCTTCCACTTCAATATTCACCGTGTCGATAACACGGTCCCTTTGGATCACCTGTTCAACACCCGTAACCCTTACAGATGGGGTGGTATTGGGGATAACGGTCGGGCTTTCAGAATGGGTCGGTCTAGAAGACTGACTCTTGATTGGAGATCCGGATGCGGTCTCTTTGAGTGCAGCCAGCTGCGATACTCTAGCTGCCCGAGCTTCACTCTTCTTGGCCTTGGTTGCTTTCTTCCCTATTGCTTCTGCAAGAAAAATGGGTTAACACACCAAAAAAAAAAGTGTAGTACCCAGCTCCGCCTTCACTTCGTCTCGTGTCTCTTTCAGCAGAATTCATTTGGTATCAATTTGACCATTTTCTTGAAGGTATTCCCAAACATGGTCGCATAATCGCCTTTCGGCTTTTGTCAAATCCGCCTTATAGTCGAATTGATACAAGGAGGATCCTCAGTTATAAATGTTAGTCGTCCAACCCAGTGGAAACCGAGGCACGACCTTGATCACTCCACCTTCTTCAACCCGTTCCATGAACCAACATACTTCGGCCCCAGTATACTCGTATTGGAAGAAGAGAGGTTTGAAAGATTTCCAAGAGTCTGTCACCTTGGCGAAAAGGGCGTGCCCCCTCCGAGCCTTTAGGGACACCCAAAGACCCTTGGAATCACCAAACTTATTTACTTGGGGAGCATATAACCAAAAGAAGGATCGTACTGTCGCGACCAAGTTTTCAACGTCGCAGAATTGTTGGAATGCTCGGACGAAAGCCCACCCACTTGGATGCAATTGGCTAGGGGCTATTCCTAGATGAGTGAGGACTTCAACCTCGAAGGTGGAAAAGGACAAGCGGATACCAACTTTAGTTGCTATTTCTTCGTAGAAATAAAAATATTGACGATTTTACGTTACTTGGAAGCATATCCGATCGTCGATTCCCAAAGGTCTTAATACGAATTCTGAGGTATTTCGATCGGCGCTCGGAGGTGTTAATATTGGCCGAAGATGATTAAGACTATTTGTTGTCAACAATGAAGGTCTCGTCCCCAGTACTTCCCGATCAAAAACAGCATCGTACTACGCATGATTAGGCGGCAGAGGATATTCTTCAGGGTTGGTAACACACCTGCGTTCCACCATATCTGGGGAAAAAGCAAAAGGCTCGGCGTTAGGGTTTTTTATAGCACGAGTTTTTATTTTTAACTTAAGGCCGAGCCCTGGACTTTTCCCCCCCTCCCCGGGTGGACTCTCCAAAGGTTCTTTCCCACTGGTGTCAGGGTCGGGGCTAAGCCTAACTTGGGCTCGACGCTCGGCAAATCTGTAAGCTAACAACCACTTATTCTCATCTGCGGGATTTGATGGGTATTCTACAGCTAACGGTTTTAACTCGGTGGATCCCTGATTAGTTGGGGGAGTAGTAGAAGGGTGTATAGAATCATCCATATCAAAATTTCCCTCATTCCCAGAATTCCCAGAAAAACTAGAAGAACTTGAAGCACTCGAATCACTATCACTAGAGGGTTCCTCTCCTAATCTCCTGCAAAGTTCACGATAAATTCTCCGCAAACCTCTCCATCCTCTCATGATTAGTTAACTACTTACCCAGAAATCCCAAGTTACCCAGAAATCCTAAACAACACTCAAAACCTAGAAATCCCCTAAAGTCCAGACTCCCTGCAAAACCCAGAACCAAAACCCCTAAAGCAGAAATCGCACAAAAGGAGGAAATCGCAGAAACGGAAATAAGAAGAGTAGAGGAAGTTACCTGCTTTTGGTTGCTGGAAAGGACGATGGGAGAATGTTGAGGATTTGAAGGCGGAGACGGTGGAAAGGAGATTGGAGAGAGAATGAGGGGATTATGATTTGAGAAGATTCTGAAGTGAGAAGGAAAATGAGTGGGGGTAGTAAGAGGATTCGAACTAATGAAGGAAACTTTTCAGTTTCCCTCCATGATACGCATTTGGGCCGAAAGCCCATCAACCCATGCAACCACTCGCTGAATGAGACGTGGCGGTTTCAACAGACGCTTTTTCAAATTTCAAAAATTGCAATGATTTGGCACAACTTACAAGAGAACGCGTCGTACCTAGAGAAACCAAAACGTCACCTCGGACAGCTGTCACACATTCGAACTAAGACATCTAGAAGGTCCAACCCTAAACACATGCTACCTCGTCACAGACTTTATAAAGTCTTACGAGCTGGGGGGCTTGTAGGGTCTGCCGACCGTATAAGGACTCAAGTCTTATTTAAGGGACTCTTCAAGGGCCCTCCCCTCGGTTTGCTCAGCACAAACGTCCCTCGCTCGGACTCGTTGGCTCCGAGCATACAAAAGGACCAGGCTCGGACTTGATGGGGTCGAGCCTTACAAACGGTTTTCCACTCATCAGGCTCGGGACTCTAGGATCGAGACGTACCGTCGGCTGGTGGAAAGACTCAGACTCGTTCAAGCTTCTTATCCCCTCCGCGAATCCCTCCTAGATTCTCGCTAACAGCCTAGACATGAGATCATGAGCTGATCCTATCCAGATTCTAGGAGCATAAACCTCCGATATTATCTCACAGAATCCTGGCTCAGCTCAACCCTGATACAGGGCCCATACGGCCCATATCAGCCTCCTCTAAACCCAATAAATAGCTCATAACAGCTAGGGTTTCAGGTACGTACTCTCATCCCTAAGTTGACACTCTGCACACACCTGTTGACTGGGGAAACCCTGCTTTTCCCAACTGGAACTGCAGAAACACCATAAAGTCACATATTAACACTTGATCCTCTCTTGGGCTCCTGGTTCCATAATCTTGAGCACTTAGAGGGTTAAGAACATAGTGTTCCAGGACACTACAAGTTACAAGTTTGTTTTGCTGAACAGACCCTTTAAAAAAAGCATCCTAGGTGAGGACGTTCTTTAAGAGCATTTACATCGATGAACGGAAATCTCTTAAATAAATTTTGTTCATTACTCTCTCTGTTCCTATTTATCTATCGTATTTCAAACAAAACATATCATTTAAGAGATCTAATCATTACTCAGATTTTCAATACATTAATTATGTTTTTTTTTCCACTATACCCTTTTTCTCTCTATAATCATTAATTTTTCTCTTCTCCACTACTTACATAAACCAAGACATATTAAATAGGGACAAACATGAAAAATAACATTTATTACACTCTTGAAATTCTCAATACGATAGATAAAAAGAAACAAAAAATCTCTTCAAAAAATGACAGATAGTAATATGGAACAGAGAGAATATTTTATTATTCGGTATTGCTAACCACTGTCCTAAGAGCATTGGTTAAGGAATACATTAAATGAAAACTTGCATTTAAAATTCAAGTTCACTAGTTCTCGAAGTTTTAAATTCACCATATTTCAAGATAAAATTTCCTCTTTTGCTTCCTTAACCAATGCCCTAAGGACACTCTTTAACATTTTCCTTTATTATTTTACATACTTTTTGTATGTTATGAATTTCAATTATGTTTTTACTTCAAACATAAATCTATTTTTCGTTTATTAATGTATTTTATTACCTACTCCATATTTCTAATATTTCACATTCTACCTCACATTTCTCACTTTCTCCAATTTTTTAAAATTATTTTAATAACATTACTAATTAGTTCATGGTAGTAGAATAGAAAAAAAAAACCAAATTTTTGTGAATTAATAAACAAGGGCATGAATGTTCATATTTGACAATGAGCGAAACAAATAAAAATTGAAAAATTAAAATTTAGATAAATTGGGTATTGGAAGGTTATGAGTATTAAGCCAAATTTCAAAAGTTCCGTAAACATAATGGTAATGAGATTTAAAGTCACAATAGTAAGAGTTATGTATGAGTCAATTGAATGAACCTTCATCAACCTATATTAAAATAGGTGAAGTTAAGGGGTATTTTTTACTTTTCCTCCATGATAGTTTTTCCCTCCAAATTTGTTTCTAATCCTAGTCATTCATTGCAAATAAATCACATCCGTTCATATCCCTCCTAAATTTCATTCTAATCCTAGCCATCCATTGCAAGTAAATCACATCCGTCCATATATTTTTAATCTTTTCATTTTCCTTTCATTTTATGACTGCTTACAATTGAAACAGTTAGTATTTTTCATTATTACCTTTCAATGTGCGATGCAATAAATGCTATTCTGACCGCTTACAATTGATAGTCATGGAAAAATTGAAAAGTGACAAGGTTACATTAAGCATATGAACAGTTAGTAATTTTTTTTTTAATTGGTAGAAAGTCTTCCTTTCAATTAGTATTTTTTCCATTTTTTTTTGGTATTTTTAAGTGTTTTTGAATTTTGCTCAAACATTTCTTAATACAGAGACTTGAGACTTGATGCTGACAAAAGAAGATCAAAGAATGTGAAGAAGTAAGTGAAATTATTTTCAATATTGCGTTGATCTTTAACACAATATTTCTTCTCAATATTTCTTTTTTTTATAATATGTTGATCATGAAAGTCTTCCTTTCAATTTATCATTTAAATTTTTGTTTAAACATATTACCTTGATGATTTCAATGAAATTCACTTCTTTGGTGACCAAACTTACAAGGTAGTCCATCAGATTATTATGCAAATTTTTTATTTTATCAAAGCTACTATGTGCACCATCGTACATTTCCTGCCCCTCTAGGCCTCTACAATCTACATATATATATAAATGCTTGGTCATTTTGTTTTCTATTTAAAGCTTATTTGTTACCGGCCTTTCGTCTTTCAATGGGAATTTTTTTTAAAAAATCTTTGGTATCAAAATGCCACTTGCAAAAAAAAAAACATATAAAGAAGGAAACCTTGGTTGTTTTTGAACATATGAACAGTTAGTATTTTTTTTATTTTTTATTTTTTAAATTGGTGGAAAGCATTCATTTCAACTGAAATTATTTCCTTATTAAGTATATTTTATTTCCTTATTTGTCATAAACATTAAGCATATGAACAGTTAATATAATTTTTTTTTAATTGGTAGCTAGAAAGCTTTTTCATTTTTTTTTTGTATTTTTAAGTGTTTGAATTTTGCTCAAACATTTCTTAATACAGGGACTTAAGACTTGATGGTGCACAAAAGAAGATCAAAGAATGTGAAGAAGTAAGTTAAATTCTTTTCAATATTGCGTTGATCTTTAACACAATATTTCTTCTCAATATTTATTTTTTTATAATATGTTGATCATGAAAGTCTTCATTCCAATTTATAATTTAAATTTTTGTTTAAACATATTACCTAAATGATTTCAATTATTATTATTATTATTATTTTTTGGTATCAAAATGCTTTAAGTTGCCTCACAAAAGTTGTTGTAAGTTGTAACATGCAAGCTGTTGGCATTTTTACCCAATTCTGGATGCTGACACGAATCCTCTTTTTTGCTTTAAATTATTCCTTTAATGCCCAAATAACTTTAAACGTGTGTGTATAATAATATTTTTTTCAATATTGTGTATTTGTATTGATCTTTAACACAATATTTCTTCTCAATATTTCTTTTTTTATAATATGTTGATCATGAAAGTCTTCCTTTCAATTTATCATTTCAATTTATTCAATCATATGTAAATAAAATTAATGTTTAATGTTTGAACAAATGGAAAGCCCTTAAAAAAATGGAAGTATAGCAAAATTTTAGACCCGTGCATCGCACGGGCAATTTTCCTAGTTAATTAAAATTTGATTATAGTATGTGTTGTTGTAATTAAATCATAAGGAACCAACTAAGTTATAATAAAACACCATTAGCCAAAAGAAGAAATTGACTGCTCAACCTATATTTCATCCATTTTTATTTATCCATTAATTTAGATATTTTTTTTTTAAATCGCAAGTAAACTCTATCAACCAAAAGCAACTCTGCTTTAGTAATTGGATATGACAACTATATGGAGACAAATCTCTTCCAAACAAATATTTAACACATCTTCATTTTCAAGGATTCGAAATCAAAACTTTTAGTTAAGTTAGAATAATCTCTCAACAATCTATGTACGCACTAGTAGAAAAAATGAATTTTACATCGGTCATTTAACATCTGTTCTAAAAAATGATGTAAAAACAAAACACTGTGGCAAACTTGTAAATAATTTTAAAAAAGAAAACATTCCGCATCAGGTTTTTTTTATAACTGATGCGGAAAGTCATAGTTTCTTTAACTTTCTGCATCTGTTTTATGTTAACTGATGCAAAATGTCTTATTTTCGTACTTTTCGCATCAGGTTTTATTTAAATGATGCGGAATGTTTAGTGCGGTGGCAAACTTGTAAATATAATAAATTTAAAGAAATAAACATTCCGCATCTCTTTTTTATTTAACTGATGCGGAATATCTGATTGTCCTACTTTTCGCATCAGGTTTTAAATAAAAGATGTGGAATGTTGAACAGTGGCAAACTTGTAAATATAATAATTTTAATAAAAGATGTGGAATATCTGATTGTCCTAACTGATGCGGAATGACCTACTTTTTGCATCATATTTTTTTAAATAAATGATGCGAATTGTCTTAAAAAATAACTGATGCGGAATGTTGGTCTTAGAAAATGTTTATTACTACCGCGTCGCTTCTTCTCCTCTGAAGAACCCTAAAACTAAAACTCACTCTCATCAGAAGCCAAATCTGAGTCCCTCTACTCTCCCCGCGCGTTGTAACATCCCAAAAATTGATATTAAATAATATAATTTTAATATGTAAATATCTATTTAAGGATAGGGTTAAGCCTTAGAAATTGTACAAGGTTAGAAGGGTAGTATGAGCATAGGCCGACCTAGGATGTGAGATTAAGGCCTCGGCCCAATCTTGGCCGAGCTAGACAAGATTGTGTGCTTCTGAACCGAGCTGAAAGGGAACCCAACGTGAAACCCATTGTCCAGTCTGGATTATCCGACCTCAACGCAGCTCATAGCGTTATCCGAAAGGTAAGCTCGGACTGCCGATGTTCCTACAAACCGAGCCAGCATATCCTGGCCGACGTATTCGAGCTGACACTTCCTAGCTCCTCCGTGCCAGCTCATGTTGAGCTGTAGCCCTTTGGGAACCGTACCATCCGTACACTGTCCTTATCTTTCACTTTATGTCTCTATCATTACTTTAAGTCCCTTTCAATGTACTATTCATGGCTTCCTCAAGAAGCCAATGAATCTTGGCCATATATATTCTAAGCTTCCTCAAGAAGCTAATAAATCCTAACCACACAAATATTTTCCCTAAATGAATAAAAGAAAGCCCAAAACACCACATAACACACTTTGCATTCCTCATTCTCTCCCTCCTACGAATCTCTCTCTTTCTCTTTCAAGTTCCAGCAACAACAAACCCCAAACATATTTTCTTTCTCTCCTCACGAAACACCCTCTCTTCCACCAACCGGAAACCTTCTGTCCGCCGTTTTCCCCCCTTCCGATTTGGAGTCTCTGGACCGCCGTGAAGACCGTGGGTAGCGTGGTGTGGTGGTGGCAGCAAGGAGGAAAAGGATCCAAGGGGCTTGGAGCTCTCAAGGTCAAGGTCAAGGAAAACCACTCTCAAGCTCTCAACTCTTATCTCTCACGGTTTGAGGTAAGGAGTGAGTGTTACCTCTACTTGAGTTTGGGTTTCTAGGGTGTTCATAAAGGGTACTAAGAGTGGGTGTTAGATTAGGAAATGGATCTAGGTTAATGTAGAAAGGAAATGGTAAAAAGGGAAAAAAGGGAACTAATAAACGAATTAGAAACTTGAGTTTGAAGTAGGGATGAGTATCGTTATATGCTATATGTTGGTATTTACATGATGGATTGGTTGAGTGTTTTATTCTTATGGTTGTTGCTGTTGTATAAGTGATTATGAACTTTGTGTATAAATGTTTATGAGCTTTGATATTTATGATCCATGTCTGTGGGCGAGCTGAGTGACTTCGGGAATGGGTATGAGAAAATGGTAGAGATTGAAAGTAGGAGAGATAGAGTAATAAGGCAGAAAATGAGTAAGGTTAATGGAAAGAGGGAATGGTTACCGAATTTAGCCGAGAGAGAGGCCGAGCTAGAAAGATGGTTAAAGGGATAAGTAGAGAGGTTGAGCCGAGAGAGGCCGAGCTAAGTAAATAATGAGATTAATGCAAAGAGGAATAAATTAGAGGTGAACTGAGGTGTGCCGAACTAAAAGTAATGGTTAATAAGATAAGGGGAATTAAAGAGAAATGGTTGTGTGGTCGGGTCATAGCAGACGCGTACTGGGTGCGTGCATTGATCGCGTAAGCCGAGCATCGTGGTGCTCGCAGCTGTAAGACGAGCATGGTGGTGCTCGCAGTTATGACTCACAAGGTTCCAAGAACGGAATCGGTGGGATGTGTTCCTGGTCATAGCAGACGCGTACTGGGTGCGTGCATTGATCGCGTAAGCCGAGCATTGTGGTGCTCGCAGCTGTAAGACGAGTATTGTGGTACTCGCAGTTATGGACACTCCTTACTCCATAGAATGATCGGGGATAGTGTTCCTGGTCATAGCAGACGCGTACTGGGTGCGTGCATTGATCGCATAAGCCGAGCATTGTGGTGCTCGCAGCTGTAAGACGGGTATTGTGGTACTCGCAGTTATGGACACTCCAATATCCGACCTAAATGGTGTAAGACATGCACTGGGTGTATGCATCCGAGAAGAGTAAAAGATTGTAAACTATGTGAAAATGGAATAATGCGCAGTGTCCGAGATAGTGATGGTAATCCGAGGTAAGAGAATGTGAACCGAGGTAAAGTTAGTAGGTAATGAGCAAACTGGTTTATGATGTGAGCCGAGCTAGACGAGGATGTGGGTATGCGAACCGAGCTAAATGTTGATATATGCATGAGATATATGGGTTTGATTACTTGTGATTTATTTGCTATTTGACTACGTGTGTTTGGCTTGGTAGTTCGGTATGTCATTCTAGAAACTGCTTATTTAAGTTCTGTGTAATGCTCACCTCCTTACCATTTTTCAGGTACTGAGCCCGAGCAAACGCAGTCCCCGGCCGAGCAGGATCACTCTCCCTCACAGGGAGAGTAAGTTATTTAGAGTCATAGATGTGGATAGGTCCGAGCTAAAATATTTGTTTTGTATTGGGTCTCGGCTATTTGGTCCGAGTTAAAACACGCTTTTGTATATTTTGATCTCGGCCCGATGGCCGAGCTAAACATCATTTTTGTAATTCGAACTAATGAGCTCGGTGTAGCTATGCTTTTCAACTCTTGTTTATTGATTAATGAAGTCTTCCGCTTTATTAACTCTGATGTTTTTGTGATTAAGGGAAGGAAATATTATTTTGGCAAATATCATATTCATCTTAAAAGAAATTTTAAATCCTAATTTCGGGGTAATTAAGGGTAATTATTATATAGGGTGTTACATTTTTGGTATCAGAGCAGTTTCTCCTCGGCCTATTGGAGTTGCAAGGAACTCTAGTGGTTACTCACCAAGAGAGTGACAAATAAGTAAAGTCTAGGAGTCTAAGTTAGACAATAGAACTTATAGATATACATGTCTAAATATATATTTGCTTGATTATTCGGAAGTTAATTGGCTTTCTCTCCATGACCGAGCAGCATGGCTGGGAGACGAGCTGATAACGACCGAATTGCCGCTGTGTTGGAAACTCTGGTTCAACTACAGCAGAACCAAGCGCAGGCTCAGCAGAATCAGGCTGAGAACCTCGCTCAAAACATCGCTGCAGCCGCAGCAGCTGCAGCTGCAGCCCTTCAGCCCCAACCTCCGGCTCCGGTCGAGATAGACTGGATAAGCCGATTTCGGAAGAACGAACCACCTAGGTTCGAAGGAGGATATAATCCAGATGGAGCTCAGAGATGGCTCCAGGATATTGAGAAGATTTTTCGATCGCTGCAACCTCCCTATGAGTACAGGGTGAGGTTGGCTGAGTTTGTGCTGGCTAGTGAAGCCGAACACTGGTGGGATCAACAGAGCCGAGGACTGGAAGCGGCTAATGAGGTCATTACTTGGGATTTGTTCCGAGCTCGCTTCCTCGGAAAGTACTTTCCCGAGGATGTTAGGAGAGAGAAGGAGCTCGCTTTTCTCAAGTTGGAACAGAGGAACTTGAGCGTTGGGGAGTATGCCGCTCAGTTCGAAGATTTGATCCGTTATTCAGGAAGCTACAGAGATGCTGATGACCGCGCCAAGTGCATCAAGTTTGAATCTGGTCTCCGTGATGATATTCGGCTCGCATTCGAATATCAGAACGTGACCAATCTCTCGCAATTGGTTAACATGGCTAGCACTTATGAGAAGGGGCTCAAGAGGAAAGCTGACGGAAAAAGGAACAGGTCGACACAGAAAGCAGTGGGTCCGATCAGAGGAAAAGGAGCTATTCAGAGATCTGCCCCCTATGTGAATCCGAGCTCAAGAGTGGCAACAACTCAAAGGAGCGGTGGTCAGATGGTGGTTGTCCCTGGCCCCTATCCAATCTGCCAACACTGCGGAAAGCAGCACCGGGGAGAATGCTGGAATCTGGATCCGAGCAAAACCAGAGGATCCTGTTTCCGATGTGGCAAGCCTGGCCATTTTGCAGCTCGGTGTACCGAGAATATTGTGAAGGAAGAGGTCAATGTGACCAAGGCTCATTAGACTGGTATTAACCGACCTATGCAGAGAGGCAAGGTTTACACTATGGATGGAGAAGAAGTGACTGATGCTGACGAACTGATCCGAGGTACTTGTCAAGTAAACAGTACTCCTTGTGCTGTACTATTTGACTGTGGAGCCACACATTCTTTCATTTCCCTTGACTGTATGAATAGACTAAAACTATCCCCAGTAGAAATGCCTTACAAACTATCCATTTCCACCCCAACCAATTCTTCTGTAATCACTTCTAAAATGTGTCTAGAGTGTCCTATCCAAGTATTAGGCAGAGAATTTAAAGTCAATCTGATTTGTCTACCCTTAACCAAGCTAGATATTATCCTTGGCATGGACTGGATGTCTCAACACCGTGTCTTACTCGATTGTCGAGAAAAGACCGTAATTTTCAGTGACCCTTCTGTTGCAAAGATAGAGGCAATAGAGGAACCGACCTTAGACCAAATCCCTGTCGTCGGAGAATTCCCCGAGGTTTTCTCGGACGAAATGCCTGGCTTACCGCCGAATAGAGAAGTAGAGTTCAGTATAGACCTCCTTCCGGGAACTGGCCCGATCTCAATTGCTCCATACAGAATGGCGCCCCCCGAGTTAGAAGAGCTTAAGAAACAGCTGGAAGAACTTTTGGCCAAAAAGCTAATCTGACCAAGCGTATCGCCGTGGGGAGCCCCAATCCTGTTTGTGAAAAAGAAAGATGGTAGTATCAGAATGTGCACTGACTATAGGAAGCTCAACGCGGTAACGGTGAAGAACAAATATCCCCTCCCTCGGATTGATGATTTATTGGACCAACTCAAGGGAGCGTCGGTGTTTTCAAAGATAGATCTCCGATCTGGATATCACCAAATCCGAGTCCGAGAAGAAGACATTCCGAAGACAGCCTTCCAATCAAGGTATGGGCATTTTGAGTACGTGGTTATGCCCTTCGGACTTACCAACGCCCCTGCCATCTTCATGGATTACATGTATAGGATCTTCCGACCTTACTTGGACTCGTTCGTGATAGCCTTCATTGACGATATCCTCATCTACTCTCGGAATCCGAGCGAACACGAACAGTATTTTGTGACGCCTCAAAGCAGGGCCTTGGCTGTGTGCTGATGCAACAAGGAAAAGTGGTGGCGTATGCCTCTCGGAAACTTCGGCAACACGAGCAGAACTACCCTACGCATGATCTCGAATTGGCAGCAGTAGTGTTCGCCCTTAAGATCTGGAGACATTACCTGTATGGCACGAAGTTTGAAGTGTTCAGTGACCACAAGAGTCTCGGCTACCTATTCGACCAGAAAGAGTTAAATATGAGGCAGCGCAGATGGGTAGAATTCTTGAAGGACTATGATTTCAATTTGCACTATCATCCTGGAAAGGCCAACGTGGTGGCCAACGCATTGAGCAGGAAGAGTCTTCATTTGAGCAACATGATGGTCCGAGAGATGCAGTTAATGCAGGAGTTCAGTGACCTTAACCTAGGCATACGGAAAAAGGAAAACAGTGTGGTACTGGAAATGCTACAAGTAACCAATGATTTCGTGGGTTTCATTAAGGAAAAGCAGGCCGCCGACCTAGAGCTCCAAAAGCTATTAGAAAGAGCCGGAGACAAGGATGAACCTGATTTCACTAAAGGATCTGATGGCCTTGTACGATTTCGAGGCAGAGTTTGCATCCCCATGGACTTTGAAGTCCGAAGAGAGTTGATGGAAGAAGCCCACAAGACGAAGTTGAGTCTTCATCCAGGTGCCACAAAGATGTACCAAGATTTGAAGAGGTTATTTTGGTGGCCGAAGTTGAAGACCGACGTGGCCGATTATGTGTCTCGGTGCTTGACATGTCAGAAAGCCAAGATCGAGCATCAGAAACCAGGAGGATTACTCAAATCCTTGGAGATTCCACAATGGAAGTGGGATAGCATTTCGATGGACTTTGTATCAGGTCTACCAAAGACGAGATCAGGGCAGGAAGCCATTTGGGTTGTGGTGGACCGACTTACAAAGTGTGCCCATTTCCTACCGATCAGCATGAAGTACAGCCTGGAGAAGCTGACACAATTGTACATAAAGGACATTGTTCGACTCCATGGTGTTCTGAGCAGCATAGTGTCGGACCGTGATCCTCGTTTCTTGTCTCGATTCTGGCAGAGTCTGCAAGAAGCCATGGGTACAAAGTTGAGATTTAGCACTGCTTATCATCCCCAAACTGACGGACAATCCGAGCGCACCATTCAGACTCTTGAGGACTTGCTGAGGACATGTGTGCTTGAACAGTCGGAAAGCTGGGAAACACTATTGCCGTTGGTCGAATTCACCTACAACAACAGCTTCCATTCAAGTATCGGAATGGCTCCTTTCGAAGCCTTGTATGGTCGGAAATGCCGAACGCCGCTATGCTGGTTCCAGATAGGTGAAAACTTGTTGATTGGTCCCGACATTGTTCAGGAGACAACTGAGAAGATCCGAATGATACAAGGGAAGATGAAAGCCGCTCAGGACCGACAGAAGAGCTATGCTGACAAGAGAAGGAAACCCTTGAATTTCATCGAGGGAGATCATGTATTTCTTCAGGTATCCCCTATGACGGGTATCGGCCGAGCTATCAAATCAAAGAAGTTGACCCCTAGGTTTGTCGGACCGTACCAGATATCGGAGAAGGTCGGACCAGTAGCGTACAGAATCGCTCTACCTCCGCACTTGTCTAAGCTCCACGATGTGTTCCATGTCTCGCAAATTAGGAGATACATTCACGATCCCTCGCATGTGATAGCAGTGGACGAACTGCCGCTAAGAGACAATCTGACCTTCGAAGTCCTACCAGTCCGAGTTGGAGATAGACAAGTCAGACGACTCAGAGGAAAGGAAATCCCCTTGGTCAAGGTAGTATGGAATCGAAATGGTGTGGAGGAAGCTACCTGGGAACTCGAGGAGAAGATGAAGCAGTCATATCCGCAACTGTTCAATGCTGACTAAATTTCGAGGACGAAATTCCTGTAAGTGGAAGAGGAATGTAACATCCCAAAAATTGATATTAAATAATATAATTTTAATATGTAAATATCTATTTAAGGATAGGGTTAAGCCTTAGAAATTGTACAAGGTTAGAAGGGTAGTATGAGCATAGGCCGACCTAGGATGTGAGATTAAGGCCTCGGCCCAATCTTGGCCAAGCTAGACAAGATTGTGTGCTTCTGAACCGAGCTGAAAGGGAACCCAACGTGAAACCCATTGTCCAGTCTGGATTATCCGACCTCAACGCAGCTCATAGTGTTATCCGAAAGGTAAGCTCGGACTGCTGATGTTCCTACAAACCGAGCCAGCATATCCTGGCCGACGTATTCGAGCTGACACTGCCTAGCTCCTCCGTGCCAGCTCATGTTGAGTTGTAGCCCTTTGGGAACCGTACCATCCGTACACTGTCCTTATCTTTCACTTTATGTCTCTATCATTACTTTATGTCCCTCTCAATGTACTACTCATGGCTTCCTTAAGAAGCCAATGAATCTTGGCCATATATATTCTAAGCTTCCTCAAGAAGCTAATAAATCCTAACCACACAAATATTTTCCCTAAATGAATAAAAGAAAGCCCAAAACACCACATAACACACTTTGCATTCCTCATTCTCTCCCTCCTACGAATCTCTCTCTTTCTCTTTCAAGTTCCAGCAACAACAAACCCCAAACATATTTTCTTTCTCTCCTCACGAAACACCCTCTCTTCCACCAACCGGAAACCTTCTGTCCGCCATTTTCCCCCCTTCCGATTTGGAGTCTCTGGACCGCCGTGAAGACCGTGGGTAGCGTGGTGTGGTGGTGGCAGCAAGGAGGAAAAGGATCCAAGGGGCTTGGAGCTCTCAAGGTCAAGGTCAAGGAAAACCACTCTCAAGCTCTCAACTCTTATCTCTCACGGTTTGAGGTAAGGAGTGAGTGTTACCTCTACTTGAGTTTGGGTTTCTAGGGTGTTCATAAAGGGTACTAAGAGTGGGTGTTAGATTAGGAAATGGATCTAGGTTAATGTAGAAAGGAAATGGTAAAAAGGGAAAAAAGGGAACTAATAAACGAATTAGAAACTTGAGTTTGAAGTAGGGATGAGTATCGTTATATGCTATATGTTGGTATTTACATGATGGATTGGTTGAGTATTTTATTCTTATGGTTGTTGCTGTTGTATAAGTGATTATGAACTTTGTGTATAAATGTTTATGAGCTTTAATATTTATGATCCATGTCTGTGGCCGAGCTGAGTGACTTCGGGAATGGGTATGAGAATATGGTAGAGATGGAAAGTAGGAGAGATAGAGTAATAAGGCAGAAAATGAGTAAGGTTAATGGAAAGAGGGAATGGTTACCGAATTTAGCCGAGAGAGAGGCCGAGCTAGAAAGATGGTTAAAGGGATAAGTAGAGAGGTTGAGCCGAGAGAGGCCGAGCTAAGTAAATAATGAGATTAATGCAAAGAGGAATAAATTAGAGGTGAACTGAGGTGTGCCGAACTAAAAGTAATGGTTAATAAGATAAGGGGAATTAAAGAGAAATGGTTGTGTGGTCGGGTCATAGCAGACGCGTACTGGGTGCGTGCATTGATCGCGTAAGCCGAGCATTGTGGTGCTTGCAGCTGTAAGACGAGCATGGTGGTGCTCGCAGTTATGACTCACAAGGTTCCGAGAACGGAATCGGTGGGATGTGTTCCTGGTCATAGCAGACGCGTACTGGGTGCGTGCATTGATCGCGTAAGCCGAGCATTGTGGTGCTCGCAGCTGTAAGACGAGTATTGTGGTACTCGCAGTTATGGACACTCCTTACTCCATAGAATGATCGGCGGTAGTGTTCCTGGTCATAGCAGACGCGTACTGGGTGCGTGCATTGATTGCATAAGCCGAGCATTGTGGTGCTCGCAGCTGTAAGACGGGTATTGTGGTACTCGCAGTTATGGACACTCCAATATCCGACCTAAATGGTGTAAGACATGCACTGGGTGTATGCATCCGAGAAGAGTAAAAGATTGTAAACTATGTGAAAATGGAATAATGCGCAGTGTCCGAGATAGTGATGGTAATCCGAGGTAAGAGAATGTGAACCGAGGTAAAGTTAGTAGGTAATGAGCAAACTGGTTTATGATGTGAGCCGAGCTAGACGAGGATGTGGGTATGCAAACCGAGCTAAATGTTGATATATGCTTGAGATATATGGGTTTGATTACTTGTGATTTATTTGCTATTTGACCACGTGTGTTTGGCTTTGTAGTTCGGTATGTCATTCTAGAAACTGCTTATTTAAGTTCTGTGTAATGCTCACCTCCTTACCATTTTTCAGGTACTGAGCCCGAGCAAACGCACTCCCCGGCCGAGCAGGATCACTCTCCCTCACAGGGAGAGTAAGTTATTTAGAGTCATAGATGTGGATAGGTCCGAGCTAAAATATTTGTTTTGTATTGGGTCTCGGCTATTTGGTCCGAGTTAAAACACGCTTTTGTATATTTTGATCTCGGCCCGATGGCCGAGCTAAACATCATTTTTGTAATTCGAACTAATGAGCTCGGTGTAGCTATGCTTTTCAACTCTTGTTTATTGATTAATGAAGTCTTCCGCTTTATTAACTCTGATGTTTTTGTGATTAAGGGAAGGAAATATTATTTTGGCAAATATCATATTCATCTTAAAAGAAATTTTAAATCCTAATTTCGGGGTAATTAAGGGTAATTATTATATAGGGTGTTACACGCGTCCTCCGTTCTTCCTCCGTGGTTATCTCCGTTCTCCCGCCACCGCCCTCCGCCACTCACGCAGCCCTCTCCCTTCGGTTCTCATCCGCCGGTTCTCCCTCCAGCCCTTCGGTTCTCACCCTTCGGTTCTCCCTCCGGTTCTCCCTTCGGTTCTCACCCTCCGGCCTTTATACATACATAACAGATTATTTATAAATAACAGATGCGAAATGTCTAATTTCCAGTAGTGACGTATTCATTGGTCAATAATTTAAAAATTTAAGAGAGTTTAAAATTTTAAAGGGTTTTTTTTATCCTTCAGTTGTAGCTCTAAGCCTCTTACGACTTAGGTTAAGGTAATGTTAATTTAAAGGCTTATTTATGGTTTTAGTCTTTAAAAATTCAGCGTGTTTTGGTTTTAGTCCTTAGAAGTTATTTTGATCGGGACTAGTTCTTAAATTTTCATACATTTTGGTTTTAGTCCCTTCCATTAGTAAAAATTCGTTATTTGTTTGTGTGGTTAGCGCAACATCACATCAGCAGTCTATGTGATCTTGGGTGACACCAAATAAGTGATATGACGTGGATGATACAAATCCATGGACGCAAAATGGTCCGACACGCAAAATGGTCCCGTAAGCAAAATTTTGAGTTCATGGCCTTGAATCATCCATGTCACATCACCTATTTGGCGTTACCTCACACCACGTGACTGCTGGTGTGGATTTTCGTTAACCATGTCAGCAAATATCAGATTTTTACTGATGAAAGGGACAAAAACCAAAATGTTTGAAAATTTAAGGATTAGTCCCGGTCAAAATAACTTATAAGGACGAAAACCAAAACATACTGAACTTTTAGGGACTAAAATCATAAATAAGTCTAATTTAAATAAATAAAAGATTTGTCTACCTACATTTCTAATGCAACTTACCTTTTTTTTTTCTCGACAAGAAAAAGGCTTTAATTTTGAGAGCCTTCTCCCCATGTTATGCATATTGGCCCATTGCATTGGAGTGTGGGCTTCGACTCGTTGGGCATGCCATTATAGCATGGCCCAGGAATTGACTCTTTCAAGATTTAGGTTTTTGACATCCCTTGCACCTTAATTGAAAATTTCTCATTTTTACATAATTTTCTAGGGTAAATTTTAAAAGGGTTTTTTTTTTATTATTTTTTTTTACCTAGCCCTTACCATCGAATTAAAAATAAAGATTCAAAAGTCGAACTTAATAGGTACGCCATATCGTAGACAACATATTAATGGATCTATCCACTTACTATATATTTGTTACTTTACCCATTTCTCCTTGATACATGTGAAGCTTATCATCACACTCGTAGCACTTACACTTGGAATAACAAACACTAATCTACCTCAACACTAGATGATGGCTCGGCATCATACTATACCCAATTAATTCATGCTAGTCTTCATATATTACGATTAAGATCTAGGAAGAAGCCTTGGTGACAATATTTTTTTATTTTTTTTTTAAATTAAAAGGGAAATAGATCTTACAAGAGCTAGGTAGGTCTCAGGTTTGAGTCTTGTCAACACGGCTATATTAAAATTTGGTAAAGAAAAAAAAGTTTTGCCATCTAGAATAATGATCCTACTCAGTTTGAACATTATTGGAAAAATTTACGAAACTGGTGTAGTTTGACCGGTTAATTACCGGTTTTGTGTAACTTTTTGCAAAATTACGGAAATGGTGTAACTTTATATAAATCGTGATTGCCATCCACGATTTATGATTGCTTTTAATTTTTTTTTTTTTACAAAAGTGAAGTCGTGGATCCCAAGAATGATTTCAATTTTTTTTTAATTTAAATGAAAATCGTGGTTTACATCCACGATTCCTTTTTCCTTTTTTTATTTTAAATTCTTTTGAAATCGTGCTTCACAGCCACGATTTTTTTTTTATAAAATCGATTTCATATTTTTAAATTTTTTTATTTTTATTTATAAACAATAAGGGTTATAAAATTTAGGCTTAATTATGGTTTTGGTCCTTATAAGTTGGCCTCGTTTTGAATTTAATCCTTAAATCTTTTTTTGACCTTGAATGGTCTTTAAATCTTTTTAAATTTTGTTTTTAGTCCTTAAATCTTTTTTTGACCTTGAATGATCTTTAAATCTTTTTAAATTTTGTTTTTAGTCCTTCTGTTTGTCTTCTTCCGTCATCTGCTGACATGGCAAACGGTGTGTCATGTCAGCTCTTACATTGACTGCCAACGATGCATCTGATGTTGACCTCCTACTCATGTGAGCAGGAACCGAGCATGAACCAAGCATTAACCATATATTGAACCGAGCATGACTTGCCAAACCGA
This sequence comes from Crotalaria pallida, assembly GCA_037953625.1. Classification (NCBI taxonomy): domain Eukaryota; kingdom Viridiplantae; phylum Streptophyta; class Magnoliopsida; order Fabales; family Fabaceae; genus Crotalaria; species Crotalaria pallida. The sequence continues at coordinate 70,564,560 of CM075656.1, forward strand.
GGGAAGATATCGACCGAGCACGATGAACCGAGAACGAACCAAGCTATGCCTTTACCAATTGCAGGAATGCAATTGGTAAAGGCATAGATCGGTTCATGCTCGGTTCGTACTCGGTCGATATCTCATGCGTGGTTAATGCTCGGCTCATGCTCGGTTCCTGCTCACATGAGTGGGAGGTCCACATCAGATGCATCGTTGGCAGTCAATGTAAGAGCTGACATGGCACAACGTTTGCCATGTCAGCAGATGACGGAAGAAGACAAACAAAATGACTAAAAACAAAATTTAAAAAGATTTAAGGACCATTCAAGGTCAAAAAAAGATTTAAGGACTAAAAACAAAATTTAAAAAGATTTAAGAACCATTCAAGGTCAAAAAAATATTTAAGGACTAAATTCAAAACGAGGTCAACTTATAAGGACCAAAACCATAAATAAGCCTAAAATTTTCTAGTCACTTTATATTTTCTATTTATCATTTATTTTTTTTCTATTTTTTGCCCTTATTAAATATTTTGACTATTTATGTTTTTTTTGTTATTCATTAACGAGTGTGAATTTTCCAAGTGAAATTAAAAGGGTTAAATTCCAATGTTACAATATATTCTCATAAAATTTATAAAACTAACTACTTTTATTGATATGTGTAATTCGGTTAAATATATCATATAATAATGACCAGAAGGAGTATAACGTTATAAAATGCATTTTATTTTTTATCCAATTATTATTAATTATTAAAAAATAAGTAATGCCTTAAAAAAATGCATTTCAGCCAAAAATATTAGCACTAGTGCTAAACTTCAAATTTATGACTGTACTTAAGTTAAAAAAAAAAATTAGTCATAAACTTTAGTACAGTCATGCTTCATGATTTTTATAATAATTTTATTTTATTTGTTAACATTAGTACAGTCATAAATTTGAAGTTTAGCACTAGTGCTAATATTTTTGGCTGAAATGCATTTTTTAAGGCACTATTTATTTTTAATAATTAATAATAATTGGATAAAAAATAAAATGCATTTTATAATGTTATACTCCTTCCGGTCATTATTATATGATATATTTAACCGAATTACACATATCAATAAAAGTAGTTAGTTTTATAAATTTTATGAAAATATATTGTAACATTGGAATTTAACCCTTTCAATTTCACTTGGAAAATTCACACTCGTTAATGAACAAAAAAAAAACATAAATAGTCAAAATATTTAATAAGGACTAAAAATAGAAAAAAAAATGATACATAGAAAATATAAAGTGACTAAAAAATTTTATAGCCCTTATTGTTTATAAATAAAAATAAAAAAATTTAAAAATATGAAATCGATTTAAAAAAAAAAAGCGTGGCTGTGAAGCACCATTTCAAAAGAATTTAAAATTTAAAAAAAAAAAAGGAAAAAGGAATCGTGGATGTAAACCACGATTTTCATTTAAATTTAAAAAAAAAATTGGAATCGTTCTTGGCATCCACGACTTCACTTTTGTAAAAATAAATAAAAATTAAAAGCAATCATAAATCGTGGATGACAAACACGATTTATGTAAAATTACACCATTTCCGTAATTTTGCAAAAAGTTACACCAAACCGGTAATTAATTAATCGGTCAAACTACACCAGTTCCGTAAATTTTCCACATTATTGCTACTCTCGGTAGATGTACAATATTTATGATTCATACCAAAAAGGAGAAAGGAGTGAAGAAAACAAGAATATGCCTTGTACTAGAATTAGGACATTTGCCCTTCATGTTCCATGGAGCTTAATTAACCAATTAAAATTACTATAGAGGTCATACTACTCCACAACATTTTACTAAAAGATTCGTTACACAAAACCGAACATTGGATTCCATCAAATACCAAATTATATATTCATCCATGTACAGACAAATCACGAGGCAGTCAATACGCGAAGCCAAGCAAGAACGTGGTTATTTTTTATGCTCATCAAATTATAAACCTAACGACGGTGTTGCCGTATATAGTCAAAATCATGCAATAAGTTGCAGTATGGAGGAACATTCCTAAGCCGCATGCCTCATTATTTGTCCCAATCTCATGCATTGCTCCATTTACTCAATCTCTCACTCAAACAAGTTAATAAGAGACCCAATACATACACTCTAATAATAAATCACATCACATATCAATATGTACGTAAATATAGAAATACTATATACACTCATTTTCCATATCTAATGTTGGATTCAAGCTAAACAAAAATCCACAACAATTTCATGGCTACATACAGAGATAGAATATCTAATTTGAATGAGAGGAGAGATTGATGTTGGTGTCGTTTTCCCATATTAGAAGCTTAGAATAAGGTTTTATGTGCGTCTTCAGTCTCCGTAATAGATTTTTTTAAAAAGTTGAAAAGATTTTCGTGTCTGCTCTGCAAGGGACCTCTGCCAATATTATAATACAATTTGTCTCATGCAACTTTTGTACTATTCGAGTCCAAATAATATTTTATTATGTTGACCAGACCTTAGAAAACAATAAATTAAAAATAATAGTTTGGATCCATTTTGGTCACTTAAATTATTTCTACATACTGACGGTCTTTGTAAAATGAAAAAACCAAATTTATTTTCAAATATTCCATACTGTAGTTAAAATAGTTTTTAATATAAATTAAAGTGTCTAAAAAATTTGTCCTAAAAAAAGGTAAAATAAGATCAATTTGGATTTTTTTTTTAATTTTTAACTAAATTAGTAAACTGAAAATTTTTAGAGGAATAAAATGAATTTTCACTCTAAAAATAAAAATGCAAAACAACAAAACTCGTCCAACCATGCATCCTTTGTCAATGTGACGCACGTGGTGCATTTCAGCCCGTAGAAGCTACCAAAACTAGGATGCCCGCAAGAAAAATTATTAGTTGGTTTTAAATCAGTATGTCATGGTTCAGGTCAATCACATTCTGATACATCTTATAAATAATTATTTATTATCTTTATTTTTTTATTTTATTTTAATAATTGGCAAATTGTGATTGGTCTGGACCATGGATGATATGGTGGTCCAAGACCAACTAATAATTACTAGCGTGTAGGGGTAACCGGGTTAGGACTTGGGTCTAGTTTTGTTTGAGAAAACTTTGGGTTAAATAAATTATCTAAGGTCACATCAAATAAAAAAAAATTATCTGAGGTCGTGTTTGAAATGATTTTGAGTTTGGAAAATTTAAAATCGAAACCATTTTTCAATTTTATAATTTCAGTTTTAGATTTTAATTTTTATTGGTTTTTAGTTTTTAGAAGTTGTTTAACTTAAAATTTTATGGGCACCATTATAGCGTCGTTACACCCTCTTTATTATCATCATTATTGAATAATAGCCTTCATCATCACCGACACCCTTTACCACATTAACTGCAGCATGGATCCTCTCCAGTACTGAAAAGTCCAGTACCTGTACGAGATTGCGACACGTGCCAGACCAAATATTTAACGGTCATGATTTAAAACTAAAAAAAACCAAATTTAAATAAAAAAGAAAATGAAATAAAAAACCAGAAACAGATCTATCATTTTCAAAGAGAAAGTTGATGGAAATGTTCATCCTCACCAAACACAACTCCACCTCCTCCATCACCGTGACAACCCCATCTCGTCCACAAGTCCCCACCACCGCGACGTCGCCAATGTAGTCCACATGGTCATGCCGCCCGTATTACCCATCCTCTTTGTATTTTCCAAATATCTGGATGAAAGCTACCGCCGTCGGCGGCGCGTGGAGCAACTTCGCTCTCAAAGATTACGAGGCGAGGCGGGCATACTGAGCAGCGACGGTGACAAACCATCGTGACCATGTCCCAGCGTTTTCTCTATAACTGGTTTGGTGAGGGCAGCGTGGCGTTCGTGGTTTCTCTCCACGGTGGCATATATGGTGACGAGAGACGGTGGCACGGTTGAGTTCAAGACGTTCATGTCTCAGATATGGCGGTTCATGTCCCAACGCAACGTTCGCAGCTTGTTACTGATATGGTGGCTAGAGATGGTGGCACGATGGAGTTTGGGTTCTAGATTCTTTGAAGAAGAAGAGGAAACACGATTTTGATACATTTTTTATTTTTATTTAATGTTAAATTAAATTAATAATTTTTAACTTTAAATCCTGGTCATTGATTTTTATTTTGCCACATGTCACAATCTCATGCCAGTACTGGAGAGTCCAGTACTGGAGAGGATCCAAATTCCATTAACTGACACCATTCCTTGTTATCGTCATCGCACGACACCCTCTTCTATAACCACCATATCATGGGTAGTGATAGTGGTCATGAATATCAAGGCGGTGGTGGTTTTTGTTATCGTCTAGTTGATGGTGCTCTATGATGGTGATTGTGATGGTAGAAGCATGGCGACGATGCCCATGTCGGTTGTGGTTGTTGAAGTGATCATTGAAGTGGTGATCGAACAATGTAGTGGTGGTTGTCATTGGGGTGATGATGGCAATTAGGGTTGTGGTAATTATAGTGGTGGTTGTGATGTTTTTCTCAATGATGGTGGTGGTGGTGGTTAAGACGATGGTGGTACAGTTGGTTATATTGGATGGTGGTTGTGGCTTGGTGAGGATGAGGATGGTGGTGGTGGTCAAAGTGGTGATGGCGATGGCCATGGAGAGGTGATGATTGGGTGGTTGGAGTGGTACGGTTGTAGACTTCGTGGTGGCAGTTATTGAGTGGTATATTTTTCAAACTATAAACTGAAATTGTGAAATCTTTTTTCGTTGATGTGAAATTATGGGCCTATGTCATAAATAAAATGACATTTGTCACTTACTTATTATTGATTCGTTAACAAGTGACATGTGTCGCTTTCTTTGTGACGTAGGTCTAGTTGTAAGTTGATTTTGTAGGTCTATTTATCATTACTCTTTCGAAAATGGGCGAAAAAAAAATTAAGCTCAATTTTTTTCAAAAGGAATTTGTTTTTAAAAATATTATTCATAGAAATAAAAACTAAAAAATTTTCTCCAAACAAAACCTAAGTTTGTGTAGAATTAGGTTTTGGACTTTTATTGGATAATCCGACCGGACCGGACCCGACCGTAATTGGGATTTTTAAGATCCAAATTGGCTGAGTTGAATTTACAAATAAGTTCTCGTATGCATATGTGATATATGAACATAGGTGGTGATAGTGGGAACTGGTTTTCTTCCCATGTCTCTAAAAAACTAGATTATGGTGATAAAGTCCTGTTTTAGGAGGAACCTTAGCTTAGGGCTGATAGCTTATGCTCTCTTTTCCCCCTCTTTGTTTTATGTTGCTGTTTGTGGGATTTTCGTCCGACGCCTGCCGAACTGACGGTTGTGTGTGGGGAGTGGGTAACGACAGGTTAAATGGTAATCTTGTGAAAGGAACTTGACCGTATTTTTGGTTATTTTTGGGTATTTGAACTCGAGCGAACGTAAAACCGACACCAAGAATGCGATGCGGCAGAAACTTAACAGTGCAGCAAAGTAAATGGCAGGAATCGTAAAGGAAAGCGATTAAATTGTGCGGTAAAGTAAATTGCAGGTAATGTAAAGTGCATGGAAACGTAACGATTGCATTGAAATTAAATGGGTGGAAGGCTGAGGTTCTTTACAATGGCATTTCTCCGTTTGTCTGCTCCGGTGAGACGTTTAGGATTTTAGCCTGATATGTTAACCTAGCAACCGACCCCGATTACAAACTAAGGACTTCCTATTTATAGGAATCCGAAAACTATTTACAACCTACTCGCACGTTCTGCATAACCGCAGAACCCACGTTTTTGATAACTACCCACTACGCTATCCCCCACGATGTAACTGCCCACGTCGTGGTTTGGGCTTAGTGGATGCTTCTTGTCGACTCGTGGTGACATCTTTGCTGAAAACCACTTCGACTGGCATCTTCCTTTGACAGCAACCTTTGACTCTTGTCTAAGTCTCTTTGTTGTTCGAAGTATTGGCGTTGTTGTGCTCCGGCCTCTTGGTTTTGAGATGTCATCCGACATCAAGCTCCTTTCGACAGACGGGGCTATCGCTGAAATAAGCCTTCGACCCGCTGTCGGCCTTAGACGCATTCGATCGATATTGGTGACATGTAATTCAACTAAACACTGTTTCACCAGCATTCAATCGAAAAAATGCCCCCGACACTTCTACTGGAATGTCGTCAAAGGACTTTTTTTCTTTAACTCTTTAATAGGAAAGGCAGTCTTGGTCGATCCTAGCAGGACACAAACCTTGACCTATGGGATTACAGAGACCCTTCCAATGGTTATTTATCAAGTTAAGTGTTTCCTCCAATTCGGAGTCCTTAACATTAACTCAAACCACTGGAAATGGAATCTATGTAATCCCACATGTTTATCCTTTCACTATTCAAGAGGATAAAGGTGGTATTCGGGGAAGACATCCCTTCATTTTCCTGTCCTCACCCGAATACCTTAATCCCACATGTTTATCCTTTGATGCACTCATGTTTATGTGGAATGTGAATCGCTTTTCCTCTTTCCAGAAATCATGAAGGCATTCTTTAAATTTCTCCATTGTCACTCGTGGCTTTTCTTGGCAAAAACTGAGGATTTTATAGCCACAAGTAGCATTAAATGCCTCCATAATTACTTCGCCGTTCCCAATGCTGATTAGACGTTTCTGTCTCCTCTTTTCTCGTACCACCATCCTTTCGACACAGACCTCTTGTTTCTGCCTCTTCCTTTTGTCGACACACGTTCACGTCCGTTGAGATCACTTTTAAGTCATGCCACTTAAGTACACCTCCCTCGACATCACTTATGTTGTCGACACAATATCCTTTTGTCGAAATCTTCCCTGTGTCGAACTGTACGTACACCTCCTTCGAAGTCACTTTTAAACAAAACGTTTAAGTACACTTCCGTCGATGTCACTTATACATCCGACATTTACAACCTTTTGTCGATTTCGATTTCCCATTAACAGAGGCCCCCCCAAGTTTTGGTGTGCGACGCATCTTTTCGTATGATACCAAAAGTTGTATCTTTTCGAAATGTCCTTTCATCATTAGGATTCTGGAACGACGAGTTTATCTTTTTGAACTGACGCTTTCTATTGGACCATTGTGTTGGTCTTTACACGTCTTTTAACTTCTTATTTAAACTTGATCGCTAAACATTATCCCCCTTTTTATCTTTTCCTGTTTACCACTGCATCCTCTCTTTCTGATTCGAAAACCTTTTTCTTCTTTCAAAACCCTAACTTCAACATGGCAATCCAAGGTGTTCATGATCCCGAAATTGATTTGGAAGTCCCATACCACGAACATAGTCTGATCATCCCAGCGACTTCCTTTATCCTTACTGATGGTGTACCTGTTAATCCTTCTCCTGCTTTTCTGGGCCCTTTAATGACTGTAGCAGAATCTCGTGATCCTGTTATGAGCGCCAACTTTCCACTCTCCCATCCTGATGTGCTCCGTCCCGTGGCTACGCTCAACCCCGTTTACACTTGCCACTTCGACAAAGAACACTCCCGTAGAGTTCTTAGGAATGTGAAGCCGTTCCCCAAGTTATTCGAGTGGTATGATAGGCTTCGGCCTCACAAGAGGGAATCTTGGAAAAGGGCTGGTTTCGAAGACCTTCTCATTCTGACAACTTGCAACCTTCATTACGACGATGAACTCTTTGGCGCTGCATGCTACTTCTGGTGCCGTCGAACTAACTGCTTCCACTTCCGATATGGCATGATGACTCCTACCCTTTTTGACGTTGCTGCTTTGACTAGCCTTCGACCCGATGGGGAACTTTTGACTGTTGAAAGCAAACCCAATGACGTTGTACAAATTAGTGATGGGTCTTTTGCTTTCAGCAATTATGTCGAGGCGCGCCTGGATGATTATAGGGACAGCTCTACTGTTAGCAATGAGGAACATGTCGAGTTTCTCACAGTGTGGCTAAGTGCTTTTGTCTTTTGCACCAAATCTCGACAAGTAAACAAATCTTTGGTGCCCTTAGCCACGATCCTGCATGAAGAAAGGCATGTGGCTCTTAGCCAACTTCTCTTGGCGAAATTGTATTCGACAATAAGCCATGTTTCCGACACCATTCGACTTCACAAGCAACAAGTAACCAATGTCGGAGGTCCTACTTGGCTTTTACATCTGTGGCTGAATGCCATTCTGAAACGTCATATGATGCCAACCCACAATAGTGTCTGTTCCTTCCGGTTCAACTATGGCTGTTTGGCAGCAAATTATGAAGTTCCTGTGTTGTCGTCGCGTACCAACACCTTTCTTCATTTCATGAAGATTTTCGCCAACATTTCCATGTCGTCTGAAGACATCGACTTTTCTCCTTTGTTGAAAGAGCCGTTGGTCCCGACTGGTTTCGTCTCCCTTATCCAGGTTCCAATGCTGCAGCAAGACAACTGAATGATACCCTTTGGGGACATTACTTAAGTCAAAGGGTTTTGTTTGGTGGCTTGCCTGACTCTTCTGCCTATGAAGAAAAAGAAATTTTCCTTCATTACCCCAACTGTGTGTCGAGGCAATTTGGTCTTTGTCAAGGCTTGCCAGCCCCCATGCTTGAGTCGGTGTCCCAAGAATTCCACCATGGTCAATTAATGGACTTCAAATCTTCTTGGAGAACTGTGTTGAACCGGTTTGTGTCGAAGAACCTTGCTTCTCTTAGCCGTTTCAATCTTATCGGCTTTACCCCCTGCTTTTTGGCTAGTCCAAATTTTGTACATTGGTGGGAACTGTACTTCGACACATACCACGTGGCTTACGACGTTATTGTCGACAGGATGAGTGCAAGGACTCCATCAGATGTAGCATCCGACAAAACTGGTAAGAGTACTTAGTCATTTTTGTCTTTTATCCCTCTTCTCTTTTCAGCTTTCTCATTTGTTGTTTTCTTTGTAATGGCCAAGCCGAATCTTATTGACTATTCTGCGGCGATAAAGGCTAACACCTCAAAGAAAAAAGGTGGTGACTCTTCATCGCCCAAGAAACACAAGAAACGGCGCCATCACAATCCTATTGATGATTTTGTCGGATCTAAGAGAGCACACAAGGAACAAACCGATCGGTTGTCGAACAAGTCTTATGCCGATCCTGAAAGAACTGATAGTTCCCTGGTTCGTCCTCTTTCCAAAAAGCTTCAAGTATCTACCGCTTCATCTGCTCCTCCGATCCGTCCTTCTTCGCATCCTTCATCCAAAACTCCATCACAATCGCGTCCAAAGGCTACGGGTGTCGTCATCAGAGAACCGTCTCCCCATGTTACTACTCAAAGAACACATGGTGATGCGGCTGATCTGTTTGTTGACGTTTCCCATCATGACCCTCATGCCGGTGAATTTCTTCCAACTCCAACACTTAATCCATTCATGGAAGAGGATTTAGTTGAAGACACCAGCATCCAATTGCAAAGGCGTCCTGCTCGTCGGTACGTGGTTCTTGATGAGTTTTCTTCAGATGAACCTCATGCCGATGTCGCATTTGACCAAACTGAATGGCTGCAATCCATTGAGGCTTCCATGCAACGGTGTCTTGATGATACTTCTTCTTCAGCCGCAGTTGAAGTTGTTGTTCAAGGCTCTAACCAAGTCGTTGTCGACACGGAGCCTCTTGACATAGATTCTCACGTAGTGGAATCTCCTATTGCTGTCGTGGACCCTGAGACCACGAATGCATGTGGTCCTTCCTTTGAGGTATTTGCAAATTTACTCATTCACCCTTTGTGTAGCATTAAAAGATCTTTACCAACCTTGTTTTATTTTTCTTCAGATCCCCAACGACTCAGCCCAAGTTGAAGGTTTTGACGGCAGCTTGCCAGTTCCTGCTTCACCTAATATTGTTGCTGCCGCTCCTGTTGAGATTCCTTCTTGCAGGCCTCCAACTGTTGCCATGGCTCCTTCGGTTCAGACTTCCTCTTCTACTGCTTTTGTTGCACTTCGAGAATTGATGGCCAAAGCACGATCTGTTGAGGCGGCCATGACTTCTCCTTTGAGAGAGGCAGAACCGGTTGCGGATCAGTTGATGGTGACTCTGAAGAACGTCTGTTGTCGGCCTTTTGATCAATTGCTGGATGATTCTTCTACTATTGAGATCTTGTCCTCCACCATCACTTCACTTTTGCAACACCCTACTTCGGCAGATGTAGAATCTAAATTGAATGGGTTGCAGCGATTTGTGAATAATTGGACTACTGAAAGTCCAAAGATTTTGAATGACATCAAAGTCTATGAAGATGTCAAAGCAAATCAAAGCAAAATGGAGATCGATTTCATGGATTCGGAACGGGAGGACGCCGACTGTTCTTCTAAGGTTGATACCACACTTCGACAACTGGAAGAGAATGGAGCTAAAATTCGAGAGCTGAAGGAAGAGTTAGCACGTCGGGAACAAGATCAACTGGACCTGACCCAATACTTGGAATCTGTCAAAACCAACCGTCAAGAATTGGCTGCCAAAGTCGACGCTTTGGTGGCGCCTTATCAGCAGATCACGAACGCTTTGGGCACTTATCTTCAAGGATATAGGGCTGGAATCCGACGTAGAGATGCTTTCGCCATGGAATGGCGCTCCTTTGACAATCTTTTTGGATGAATTTCTTTTTGTATTTGCTTCTTGTATTTTATTTCCTTTTGTATGGATTCTGCAATTCTTGAATTAATGCATTTTCACTTCTGTCATTGTCGGCTTATATTTTTTCAAATACTTGTCGTTAATTGCTTTAATCTTTTTTCCCGTTTCGACATCGACTAACTCGTATGCATTGCCCGAATAAGCTCTTAATACTTTAAATGGTCCTTCCCATTTTGGTGACCACTTGCCGTATTCATTCGAATGCTTGTCGATAGGTAAGATTACTTTCCATACTAATTCATCCGGTAAAAACGACTTGAACTTAACTTTGGCGTCGTAATATCTAGCAATCTTTTCCTTCTGTCGTATGATATTTTCTAACGCCAACAGTCTTTCATCGTGCACCTCGTTTAACTCGTCGAACATGGCATTCCAATAGTCATTCGTAGGCATTTCATGTTGCCTTTGAAATCGTATGGATTCCAAATTGATTTAGACTGGTAACATGGCCTCGTAGCCATATGTTAGCATATAGGGAGTCGTACCCGTTGCTTCATTTGGGGAATTCCGAATTGCCCACAACGCTGGAGTAAGTGCTTCGTGCCAATTTCGTGGTTTGCTCTTAATTTGCTTCTTGATGATGTTAATAATCCACTTGTTGGCTGCTTCCGCTTGTCCATTGGCCTGTGCATAATAAGGTGTTGAAGTCAGTAACTTGATTCTTCTTGATGCCAAATAACCCTTCAATTTGCTTCCCAAGAAAATAGATGCTTGATCTGTAGTAATGGTCTCGGGGATTCCAAATCGACAGACGATATGGTCTTCAATGAAATCAATTACTTGCTCTTGTTCAACCTTCACCAAAGGTATAGCTTCTACCCATTTGGTAAAATAGTCAACACCCACTAATATTCTTGAATGGCCTTTAGAAGAATGAGGGACAATTTCTCCAATCACATCTAGTGCCCATCCTCTAAAAGGCCAAGGTTTGATAATCGAGTGCAATTCCCCTACTGGGACGTTTTGAATGTAACCATGTTTTTGGCATTCTTCACACGACTTTGCAAAGTTCATGCAATCGGATATTAACGTAGGCCAAAAGACTCTTTGCCTCCTGAGTATCCATTTCATCTTCTCTCCTGCTTGGTGTGCTCCACATATTCCTTCATGGACTTCCGCCAAGGCTATGAAAGCGTCTTCCTTGTCGAGGCATACCTCCAAATTGCCGTCGACTGATTTGTGGTACAAGTCACCTCCTAGTAACGTGAACTTGGTGGCTTTCAATTTCAACTTTCGTTCGACGTCGAGGGATGGATTCGCCAAGTACTCTGCTATGGGTTTCCTCCAATCATCTTCAGATGCTAGTGCGTTCACCATTATTTCTCTCTCATGAGGGGGTATAACATTTCTTCGATCCGTGTCACTTTGTCCAAAGTCTTCTTTGATATACGGTATCTAGATGCAATTTGGGCCAAATGGTTGGCCTTTTGATTATGACACTTGTATACATGTTCGACTGAAACATCGTCGAATTGGCGCATCATCTTTCGTGCCATATTACGATATTTAGCCAACTTTGGACTTAAACACTTGTATTCGTCAACCAATTGTTTAATAACTAACTGAGAATCTCCTTTGATAGCCACATTTTTGGTTTTAAAAAGATTAATATTTCAAGGCCGATTAAAATAGCCTCGTACTCAGCTTCGTTATTCGAACATTGATATTTAAGGTTGAACATAAATTCCGTAGGAATTCCTTTAGGGGATAAGAGTAGTATTCCAACTCCTGCCCCTTTCTTATGTGATGATCCATCAAAATACATCACCTAAGGCCTTAAGCCGACAAAATTAACAGACAAAGCCGTGTCTAAACACGGGTTATCCGCCAAAAAATCGGCTACCACTTGGCCTTTGACGGCTTTTAATGGTACATATTGAAGTGAAAATTCAGTTAAGGCTAATGTCCATTTACCAATCCTGCCATGTATGATTGGCTTGGATAGCATGTACTTAATAACGTCAGACTTCGACAAAACTAAAACATGGAAACTTTTCATATAATGTTTAAGTTTTGTACAAGAAAAATAGAGTGCTAAACATAATTTTTCTATTGCACTATACTGTGTTTCGGCATCATTCAACACTCTACTCAAATAAAATACAGCCCTTTCTACACCATTTTCATTTTCTTGAGCTAACATACTTCCTATAGTGTAATCAGAGGCTGATATATACAATTTTAAAGGAAAACCTGGCTGAGGCGGCATCATGACTGGTGGTGTTGATAAATATGTCTTCAAGTCATCAAACGCCGCTTGTTGTTCCGGTCCCCATTTAAAATCTTCCTCTCGTTTCAACTTCACGAGAGGTGCAAAGGCTCTAATTCTTCCCGACAAATTTGATATGAACCTTCTCAAATAATTAACCTTGCCAAGGAATGACTGAACCTCTTTCTTATTTGTCGGAGGAGATGCTTCTATGATTGCCTTGGCCTTATTCTTGTCGACCTCAATGCCGTTTCTGTGGACGAGAAACCCCAAAAACTGACCAGCAGTGACTCCAAAGGTGCATTTGATTGGATTCATCCTCAGTTTGTATTTTCTCATTCTAGCGAATGCCTTTTCCAGGCTTTCCAAATGCTCCTCTTGAGTATCTGACTTGATCACCACGTCATCGATGTATACCTCCAAGAACTTGCCAATCATATCGTGAAAAATCAGGTTCATTGCCCTTTGATATGTTGCTCCTGCATTCTTGAGTCCAAACGGCATCATTACCCATTCAAAGGTTCCTATTGCTCCTGGACATTTGAACGCCGTCTTCGACACGTCTCCTTCGGCAATAAAAATCTGATTGTAACCTGAAAAAGCATCCAACAAACTCATTACCTTGTGACAAGACGCTGAGTCCACCAGCATGTCAGCTATCGGCATTGGGTATTCGTCTTTTGGTGTGGCACTATTCAGATCCCTGAAATCTACACAAAGTCACATTTTTCCATTCTTCTTCACCACAGGGACTATATTTGCCATCCATTCGACATACCTTGCCGTTCTGATGAACTTGGCTTTCAGCAGTCTTTCAATCTCATCTTTAATTTTGAGAACTACATCAGGTGCGAACCGTCGAACTGCTTGTTTGATTGGCTTGTGATCAGGCCGTAAAGTCAGCCTATGTTCGACTAATTCTCTATCGAGTCCTGGCAAGTCCTCGTACTCCCAAGCAAAACAATCTTGGTTCTCCTCAATGAGATTAACGAGTTTCTGTCGGAATTCCTCCTTTAACAACGCACTTACATAAATTGGTTTCGGCTTTTCAGCCGTTCCCAAATTAACCTCATCTCTGGGATCCTCACTGATGAATCAAAATTCCTCATCTGTCCATCCTCTTTCGAATCCCAAAGGGCTATCATCTACGATACAATCCTGGAATGCACCTGTCTGAATAGTGCATTGCACTCTGTCGGCCACATAGGCCGACAATCTTTCTAACTGTCGATCAACCATTGGTGCTGGTCGAAGGCCGCTGCTCAACGGCCTTGTCCATTTCGACAATTGCAACCCCATAGTTCTCCATTAAGCATTTATCTACTATGGGTTTCTGAAAGTTTTCCGCATCAAGTCGAATCGGCTTAATGCTGGGATTGTACACTTTGAAGTCCACATGCATCTGTTGCAGGTAGCATGGGCTGTCATCTGCTGGAATCACCTCCACCTTATTTTCCTGATTCCACATAACTAACTTCTGATGGGCCGTTAACGGTACGGCCCCCACAGCATGGATCCAATCCCTTCCTAGCAGCAGATTGTAACTAGCCTTAGATGGGACTACTACAAACAAAGTATCTCTTACCACTGATCCCACCTCGACTTTCAGCATCGTCACACCATGTGACTGAGCAATTTTTCCAGTAAAACCAACCACAACTACGTTTGTCGGAATTAAGTCCGACTCCGCTTTTCCCATTATCTTGAACACGTTCCAAGGCAAAACATTAACGGCGGCCCCTCCATCTACCAATACTCGATTTAAAGGCTTCCCGTCAACAATGGCCTTAATTTGTAAAGGCCTTAAGTGTTCTCTTTTATTCTCCTCCAATGGTTCAAATTGAGCAATGTGACCAATGTCGACCTCCAAATGAAGCTGATCTAAAAGGAAAAGACATTCGGGGAGGCCTGGTACTTCATCACTGAGATATGAATCATCAGAATCATCACTCATATTCCCTTCTTCATGTGCATGGTCTCCAGGCATGTCGAAAGGCAAACCGACATTGTTGATTGAGATACTTCCAATCTTCCTACTTTGAGCATCTACCATGTCTTGATCATTGACAATGATATCCAAGCTATCTTCAGAGTCCTCCTCATATGATTCACTCATCTGATTCGATCCTTCGGACTTCTTTACCCATTTCTGCTTCAGTTTGCCTCCTTGTCGATTTTGAGCCGTTTTCGGCTTCATACTTGCAACGAGGCATCCTTGATCATTTGAGGGTAATTCGTCAATATTGACTCCTTCCGCTTTTGCCTTTCGGATCCTCTGAAGCCTCCTTTTCTGAGTACGTGTTAAACCTTGGTAAATCGACCCAGATGTCGATTCTGACTGTGCCTTTCTCTGCATGACTCGATCGTATGCACCTGGCCTTGAAGGGTGTCTTCCATAAATCCTTCGACTAGACAGAGGTCTTCGAGCCTCCCAAGCCAATTCCCGTCGGATGTTTTCTCGTTCCTGGACCCTGGCTCGTATCTTCTTCCTCAAGTCTTCTCTTTTGGATCCACTTCCTTTCTGTGTTGCAGTCTTTCGGTCATAGATCACTTGGCATCTTGGACAGATTTGAACGTCGCCGTTTCATTTCCTCCTACAGAAATGTCGGAGTGACTCTCCGTTTGTCTGCTCCGGTGAGACGTTTAGGATTTTAGCCTGATGTGTTAACCTAGCAACCGACCCCGATTACAAACTAAGGACTTCCTATTTATAGGAATCCGAAAACTATTTACAACCTACTCGCACGTTCTGCATGACCGCAGAACCCACGTTTTTGATAACTACCCACTACACTATCCCCCACGATGTAACTGCCCACGTCGTGGTTTGGGCTTAGTGGATGCTTCTTGTCGACTCGTGGTGACATCTTTGCTGAAAACCGCTTCGACTGGCATCTTCCTTCGACAGCAACCTTTGACTCTTGTCTAAGTCTCTTTGTTGTTCGAAGTATTGGTGTTGTTGTGCTCCGGCCTCTTGGTTTTGAGATGTCATCCGACATCAAGCTCCTTTCGACAGACGGGGCTATCGCTGAAATAAGCCTTCGACCCGCTGTCGGCCTTAGACGCATTCGATCGATATTGGTGACATGTAATTCAACTAAACACTGTTTCACCAGCATTCAATCGAAAAACATGCCCCCGACACTTCTACTGGAATGTCGTCAAAGGACTTTTTTTCTTTAACTCTTTAATAGGAAAGGCAGTCTTGGTCGATCCTAGCAGGACACAAACCTTGACCTATGGGATTACAGAGACCCTTCCAATGGTTATTTATCAAGTTAAGTGTTTCCTCCAATTCGGAGTCCTTAACATTAACTCAAACCACTGGAAATGGAATCTATGTAATCCCACATGTTTATCCTTTCACTATTCAAGAGGATAAAGGTGGTATTCGGGGAAGACATCCCTTCTTTTTCCTGTCCTCACCCGAATACCTTAATCCCACATGTTTATCCTTTGGTGCACTCGTGTTTATGTGGAATGTGAATCGCTTTTCCTCTTTCCAGAAATCATGAAGGCATTCTTTAAATTTCTCCATTGTCACTCGTGGCTTTTCTTGGCAAAAACTGAGGATTTTATAGCCACAAGTAGCATTAAATGCCTCCATAATTACTTCGCTGTTCCCAATGCTGATTAGACGTTTCTGTCTCCTCTTTTCTCGTACCACCATCCTTTCGACACAGACCTCTTGTTTCCGCCTCTTCCTTTTGTCGACACACGTTCACGTCCGTTGAGATCACTTTTAAGTCATTCGACTTAAGTACACCTCCCTCGACATCACTTATGTTGTCGACACAATATCCTTTTGTCGAAATCTTCCCTGTGTCGAACTGTACGTACACCTCCTTCGAAGTCACTTTTAAACAAAACGTTTAAGTACACTTCCGTCGATGTCACTTATACATCCGACATTTACAACCTTTTGTCGATTTCGATTTCCCGTTAACAGTTGCTAAGTCAAAGAATTGTCTTGTGAAAGACATGGGTTTTTGGTTGAATGATGTTTGGCATTAGAATGTGATTTGGAGAAGGGAGCTGTATTGTTGGAAGCTCCAATGACTAGGTATCTTGATGTCCTCCTTAAAGACAATGCTTATTTGGATCAGAATTCTCTGGATTCTTGGGTTTGGATTTTCGGAGATCATGATTTTAGTGTTAAATCTGCTTACCTATGGCTTGCTAAGTGCGTATTGCAGAAATTGGAACTGAATCAGCATAATGTGTTTTCTTTTATTTGGAAAGCTAAGGTACCTCACACGGTCGGTTAAAGCTTTTGCTTGGCAAGTGGTCTTTGAATAAGCTCCTTACAAAAGACAATATTTTTAGGGTTTTAGTTTATTGACTCCCTATTTAATCACTTCACCCTTTTTTTTTTGCTAAAACTCAAAATTGCCGGTCAAGTGATTAACCCAAAGCAAGAGAGGTGTTAACATTCCCTTGCTTTGTTCTTTTTGCCAAGCCCATGATGAATCCCTTAGCTTCATCATTTATTATTTCTCGGATGTTCTTTCACTTGTGGTATTTGGAAGTCTATCCTTAGCTGGCTTGAAGTGCGGGAGTGTTTCGACTTTTTTAACTCTCTATTTTGTCATGCTCCTCACAAAGGCTCCACCTTAATTCTATTTTTTTAAAACTGGTTCTTGCGATCATGTTATCCTGTTAGATTTAATTAAAGTTCGGTCTTGTGATTTGTTTTCTTTTCTTATTGATATAGGAAGGTGCATTTTTCGAACCTGTGCATGAGTTCTACATTGTGCATCATTTCCTTTTTAACATTGATGTAAGGTGCCTTTGTTTTTGGTTCGGGTACCATTATACCCCCTTATAATATATTTTGATTATTAAAAAAAAAAGTGATGAACATAGGCCTGTCCTTTCCCTGGCAACTATAAGCTACTGGTTGGCTTGAAAGTTCCATATTATCCTCACTTTTCAAGTTTTAATCCTGAGGAATCTCAAACCTAATCCATGTTAAGTTAAATCAAAACAATAATTCATAAAATTAACAAGGTTATCTTGTTTGTCAGCTTACATGAAAGTTAGGCGAGTGGTTGCCATCATTATGATTGTCTTTTATAATAAACAATTCCAAGAAGCATAGATCATACATGCTTTACTTTTTTTTTTTAAAAAGAACATACATATGTTTTTTTTTTAATCAAGCATATACACCTTTTCCTATTCAGCCAAAAGTGGGATGCACAGTGGATCATCTCCTGTTAAACAATGCTAAAAACCTAAAATGTTGACAAGCTAAAGAAGTTGGCGCCGAAAACAACAGGAAAATGTGCTCTCAACACTTTTGTTTATCCCACCAATATATTCACATACATACACTATTTCTATAATATATAACCGTTTATGAAAGAAAAAATGGTCTGTTTGGTCCCCAAAGATATACTTGGCATCCATTTAGTCATCGAAAGATTTTGAGAATCAATTTAGTTTCCCAAAGATCAGAATGACATCCCGTTAGTCCCTCCGCCCATAAATTCGTTAGTCAACCTTTTTAGTGCCACGTGTCAAATTCTCATTGGTTATTTCCGGTGCATATATTTAGACACGAACCACAGGATTATTCCCACATAAAATCTCAACCGTTGCTTATATCTGACGGTCCAAATTTAAAAATTAAAAATAAAATAATAAAACTATATTTAATATTATTAAAAATTCGAAAAAAATATTAAAAAATCATAAAATTTCAGAAACTAATAAAAAATTCATAAAATTTTTAAAAAAAATCAGTAAAATATTTTAAAAAAATATTTTTGAAAATAATAAAAACATTTTAAATATATTTTTAAATCGGTAACATGCGAATATTTTTTTTTTAATATTTTGAAAATAATAAAAAAATTCATAAATATATTTTTAAAAAATCGGTAAATATTTTATAAAAAAATCTGAAAATTTTGTTTTTATTTTTCAAAAATTTATAAACTAAATCTGCTTTTAAAAATTTTAAAATAGTTAAATGGTTCTAAAAAACTTTTCTTATTTTTTTAATTTTTTCTCTGAATTTTAATAATATTTTACAAAAACTTGAATAATTTTTAGAATTTTTTAATTATTTTTAAGAATTTTCTATTACTTTTTAGATTATAAAAAACGAAAAAAATAAATTTTCAGATTTTTTTTAAAAATATATTTGCATGTTTTTTAAATTTTTTTTGACTTTTTCATTTTCATTATTTTATAGGTATTTAAAAAAAGGAAGGACACTTTTTCATAATTTTTTAAAATATTTTACAGATTTTTTAAAAATTATCTGAATTTTTTTTATTATTTTATGAATTTTGTATTAATTTTTAAAATATAAAAAATTTATTTATTTTTTTGAAAAAATATTTTACAGATATTTTAAAAATTTTCTGAATTTTTTTATTATTTTATGAATTTTTTATTAATTTTTGAAATATAAAAAAATCAGTATTTTTTTAAAAAATATTTTACCGATTTTTTAAAAATTTTATGAATTTTTTATTAGTTTCTGAATTTTATTAATTTTTAAAATATAAAAAAATTCAGTATTTTTTTAAAAAATATTTTACAGATTTTTAAAAAATTTCAGAATTTTTTTATTATTTTCTGAATTTTTATTAATTTTTAAAATATAAAAAAATTCATTATTTTTTTAAAAAATATTCTTCCGAATTTTTAATAATATTTTTCTGAATTTTTAAATATTTTTTGGAATTTTTAATAATATTAAATATAGTTTTATTATTTTATTTTTTATTTTTAAATTTGGACCGTCAGATATAAGCAACGGTTGAGATTTTATGAGGGAATAATCCTGTGGTTCGTGTCTAAATATGTGCACCAGAAATAACCAATGAGAATGTGACACGTGGTACTAAAAAGGTTGACTAACGGATTTATGGACGGAGGGACTAACGGGATGCCATTATGATCTTTGGGGGACTAAATTGATTCCCAAAATCTTTCTGGGACTAAATGGATGCCAGGTGTATCTTTGGGGGACCAAATAGACTATTTTCTTGTTTATGAAAATATTATGTTCATGAAGACTTTTTGTTTTTCCAAATAACAAATATCATTTGTTACAATATGTAATTAGGATGTTACCTTAGGATATTTTAATTTTAAATTTTACTACTCCATCCGATCTTTATTATAAACAAAAAATAATTTTACACTTATTATAGAAGTTAGTTGAGTATATTTAATTTTCTCAAATTGATAAACTAAAGTTATTTTAAAAAATTAAACAAAAATTAAATGAGACAATCACTTTATAAGAATTTTTTAGTAATAATTATATTGGAAATCAAAAGCTAATTAACATTTTTTTCATATTTGAGATCAAGATAAATATATTCTTTTTTTTTTTGGTATACACCAGACCAGGCCCGGCCCTGGGGGTGGGCATTGAGGGCCACCGCCCAGGGTCCAAAAATTTTAGGGGCCCCATAAATTTTTTAATAGTACTTATACTTAAAAAAAATTAATAGTTGCATATTTTTTATCTTTCAATTATTAATAGTTTAGTATAATATTCTAATTTATTTTTTTTATTTGCTCACTTGACTTATAAATAGGTTAACTTATGAACTTTATTTTTATTACTTACTCCCTTTGTCCCCAAATATAACATCATTTTGAGAATTTTATTTTGTCCTTATTTATAAAACCTAATACAAATTTTCAATGACAATTAGGTACTTTTTCCACAAACACCCATATTTACTCAACAATTTTTAGATTTTCAATAATACTTATAAGGATAGTTTTGAAAAAAAACATATCAAATGTTCACATTTTCAATACAATTAACTAAATTAACCAATTTTAGTAATGAACGTGAATTCAACCAAAAGGATATTATATACAAAGACGGAAGAAGTAACATGAAAACAATTTTAATTACCTATTTAATTAACAAATTTTTTTATTTTATTCCAACTCTATTTTATGTAATACCTATTTTTATTATTGATTGTTATCATTGTTTTAATTAATTAAATATATAAATATATAGTGTTTTAATTGATTTATTTTTAATAAATTTTTTTAGTAGAGCCCCAAAAGAATTTTCGCCCTAGGGCCCAAAATAGGTCAGGACCGGGCCTGCACCAGACAGTACCCGGATCTGGTTTACCCAGAATCCGACTCATCCGGTCCGACTCAACTAAGCTCGCACTAAGTGGTAGGGGTCTCCCAGCGGGGGTTTCTGCATATTCAAGGTTCGAACTCGAGACCAGTTGGTTAAGGGACCAAGTGAGCTACCACTTGACCAACCCCACGTTCTTTAAATATATTCTTTTTTCTTATATTAAAAACCTAAAAAAATATTAGCTTTGTCCAGTAAATAAGACCTTTTTTTTCCCTTGTAATACACATGATAAACAATAATGATAATCAATATTATTCTTTTTTACTTAGTCATTCTCCAAATCTCTCAAGCTTTGTTTTCTCTTTTCCTTATTATTTCTAATATCTTTGATTAATGACTATATAATTACTGTAATATATATATATATATATATATATATATATATATGGCAAGCATAAACGTCATCATTACCACACTACTTTTTTGTTTTTCTATGTGAAAATGTGGTGATTGGTATAAATATTATAATTTTTCGTTAAATTTTCTTTACCACACAAAGTATGAGATGAGTGATATGATTCGATTGACAAATAAATATATGTGAAAATGTCATTGCACTGAAAAATATTGTTCTGTCATGCAATCGTTCACACAGAGAAGTTGGTGCATGTGGCCATACTTACCAGACCGAAATATAAAAATAATGGAAAATTGACATTGTGTCGTTCAGAATATAGGTGGAGATCCTTTCATATCCACAATCAAACCAAGATGATAGGAATATTATTTGCATACATTGTACATCACTACATCTTATAAACACTAAGCTGTCTCGTCATCATCCTTAATTTGATCCTCTGCTTCTGCATTTGGCAACCAGACATTTCGGAATAGCAATTACTAGATAGCGAAGACTATTTAATTTCATTAGATTCTTCGTATACAGTACAAACAATTCCGTGGAATGCTCACCTTGTCCCATGATACTTGACAGGGTGCTCTCAACTTTTAGGTAAAAATTCGATTTACCAACTTCCAAGAAGAATAATCAAACGCCTAGTTTTGATTATTTCCTTCATTTCGATTATTTTGATATGAATCCAGCTTTTTTAAATGTGAAATAATTTACTTTAATTTAGAGCCTAAAACGTGTACCTTTATTTATTATTGTTGATTCACGGTTATGATTACTAGTAAATTTTCCCGTGTTCAATGCGAGTTTTAATTATTTTTCTATACATTGATTTGAGTATAGATTTTGAAAATATATTTTTTAGATGATAAGTTAATATGGACCTTTTTTTTTAATGATGAATGACATGTATTTCATTTGAGTAGTGATATCATTGCAAACAACTTAGCAAAATGCTCTAGATAGTAAGTTATCCCCAAAACTCTTCGTAAGAAAGGATGCATATGAAATCCGTGTACAAATTGCATCCATGATGATACAATCACCGTCGTGAATAATACAAAAGAAGCAATAAACAAAAGAAATTTCTCAATCTCATTATATCTCCTTGACTCACCTCTTATCAAGAACATCTACACTCCTTCAAATAATCTCACCTCACCTCATAATTTAGCATTATAATCAAATTCTTTCAAATTTTGATCTTTCTCATTGTTAGAAGACAAAGCAGAGCAAGCTAAGGTTAAAATAAATCCAACAACAAATAATGTAAAGGTTGAAATCATAAATAAATCTCGTCAAAGAAAAAAATCCTGAACCTGAAGCTTTTCATTACGGTACGGTGTGAACAATACATAATCAAGGCATGAAAAAAAAAAGACAATGCTTCAACATAAAGGGTGATTTAGAGAATATCCTAAAAACTACATAAGAAAGAGTAATGTGTGATTTACTTTGATTCAACATAGACTGATATAAGCCATCATAGGCATGAGGTAGGTTCAAAAGAATCCTAAACCTGTTGCATAAGGAGCAGATCCTCTAACCTACAATGATACAATCCTCATCACCCAAAAATCGCCCACTAGCAATTCTACAGGATTACCAACTGTTACAGAATCACATACCCCACAGAATTTTTATTCTTTAATTTAAACTTTTTTTACATAAAAATACCCGTGTGAAAAAAAAAATAACCATTAGAAAAAAAACAGCAAACCCAAATTCAAAAACCCGAAGGATTTGTGCCAAAAATGTTAAAAAAAAAAAACAAAGAGAGTCTTCACCCATTTGTGCCAAACCATAAACCCATTCTCACTTTTCCTTCATTCACTGATTTGACAATTTGTACAAAAAATACCCAAATTAAAAATCCCTAAAAAGAGCAAATCAAATCTTTAGGGTCACAAAAGAAGAAAAAATAGGAAAAAAAGAACGATCGAAGAAAAAAAAAGAAAAGAAGAAGAATAAGAACGATGGAAGAAGGAAAAAAAGAAAAAGAAGAAAAAAAAAAGAAGAAAAGTACGATGGAAGAAGAAAAGAAGAAGAAGAAGAAGAAGAAAGGGTGTCAAATGTGAAAAGAAAGAACGATGCAAAGAGAGTGTGACATGGAGTGAGAGAGAGTAGATGATATGATTTGCTTTTTAGTTTCAACAAAACTTCTCAAAGAAGTTTCATTTTGGAAAATTCGAAATTAACCTTCTATTTTAGCTCATCATTAATGATGTATTTAGCAGAGAAATACATATTTAGGAAGGAAAATGAATGGGTTTTAGGAGGGAAATCAAATTTGTCCTCTACTTCTCCTATTTTATATTATGTTGATAAGAGCTCATTGATTTATCTTATATATGCAAACATATTATTATGATTATAGTATTTGGCTATTAGCAATTTTTTTTTTTTAAAAAGCAAAGCAAGATTAAGATTAAAATTTAAAAAAGGGAGCACAAGGGGTATCCCATCCCCACTCAATTACAATTGTTGCAAACACTCCAAAGGATTTAACATCCAGTTGCCAAAACTGTAACTCACACCTGTGTTGTTAGCTTTAAAACTAGTCCAGAATTGGACATCTATCTGTTCTAGAATTTCAGCTTGTCCTACCTCGTTATTTTCAAAAACAATGCAGTTCCTTGATTTCCATATATTCCAAATAACGACAAGCCAATAATTAATTCCACCAGATTTTTGCTTTGTTGGGTAATGAGAGGAGTCCACCATGTTGTAGGAAATTATTTTTGCCTCCCTTTTGTAGCGCCATATTAATGGTGAAACGAGAATAGCATTGTTGTCAAATTGCATACACCTTTGGGCATCAAAACAACAAATGTTTTGTATCTTCATCTTCTAGACCACGACTCGGGCACTTGATATCATTGTTCTTAATAACGTTTCAAAGGTTTAAGTTGACTCTAGATGCAATTCCATTCTCTAGGGCTCTCCAGGCAAAGCAAGCCATTTTGGATGGTGTTGAGTTTTTCCAAAACTCCCTATAGAAATCTACATCTTTACTGTTATCTTCTGATTGTAGCTGTTCATAGGAGCTCTTGACATTGTAATGTCCTCCTTTGTCATGCTTCCACCTCCATCTGTCTTTAACTCTGAATTTTGGTTTGTTATTTTCCAGAAACCTGCATAGAATTTCAATCTCCTGCACTTCCCAGTCATATAAATTTCTTCGCCAATGCATATTCCAAGACCACACCCCTTCATCCCATTCACCCATATTTTCAATGACAGCATTTTTATTCATGGAAAGATGGTAGAGTCTAGGAAATAACAGTTTCAAACTCGCCTCATCATCCCACACATCATCCCAGAACAAAATCTCGTTACCTTCTCCTAGCTCCGCCTTTATCCTTCTAGCAAACCTCTTCCCCCTTTCATTTTGACTCTCTAACTTACCTATTCCTCTCCACATCCTGATCCCTTATTAAACAACGTGACATCTCCTTGTAAACACCTCCTACCTATTGTATCCCCATATTTCGACACTGACACCCTCACCCAAAGAGATTCCTTTTCTTGAATTATTCTCCATTTCCACTTACCAATTTAAAGCTAGATTAAAATCTTCTAAATCTTTTATTCCTAAACCTACCCGTATTTTTGGCTTACTAATTTTTTTTCATCTAATCCAACAAACCTCTCTCTTGTCCCCTTCCCCACCCCACAAAAATCTCCTTTGTAATTTCTTAATTTCAGAAACAACACATTTAGGGGCATAAAACATTGAAAAATAATACAGAGGGATAGAAGAGAGTACCGACTTAAGTAAGGTAACACGTCCTCCAAAAGAGAGTTGCTTCCTTTTCAAGGTAGAGAGCTTGAGATGAAGAGATTCAACAATGGGTCTCCATGAAGAATCTCTGAAAGGACTTATTCCCAAAGGAAGGCCTAGATATGTTAGAGGAAAATCACCCATTTTGCAATTCAAGAATTTAGCCATTGCTTCCACTTCTTCAGTATTACCGTTGACACCCAATATGCTACTCTTGTGATAATTCACTTTTAAGCCCGACACCAGTTCAAAGCACCTTAGAACACTCTTCACTGTTACTGAGTTTTCCATTGGTAAGTCCCCTATTAGTAGTGTATCGTCATCATATTGTAAATGTGAAATTTGCACCTCCTGCCTTCCCACCGGAAAGCCTTTAAAGTAACCTTTACTGATTGCACTTCTCATCAATCCACTTAACCCTTTTGCAACCAACAGGAAAAGGAAGGGGGCTAAATGATCTCCCTGTCGAATTCCTTTTTGAAAATTAAAAACCTTGGAAGGGCTCCCATTTAAGACTGTCGCTGTCTTAAGACAACAACTTATCCGTTCCACCCATTTGTTATTAAAGCCCAACCTTCGCATCATATACTGTATAAAATTCTAGTTGACTAAGTCGTATGCTCTCTCAAAGTCAACCTTGAAAATTTTGCATGGCCTTTTTGTTCTTTTTGCCTCCTCTATGACTTCTGAAGCTATCACCACACTGTCTAGGATTGATCTTCCACCGACAAAAGCATACCGCTCTTCTGCAATTACTGATTCGATTACTCTTTTTATTCTACCTGCCAGCACCTTTGCAATTATTTTATATATACAGCCCACCAACGAGATAGGTCTATACCCATTCAAACTCATGGGTGACTCAGATTTTGGAACCAGTACCAAGAAAGATGCATTGCTTCCTCTAGGCAACCTGGCATGAGTGTGAAAGTCTTGCATCATTTTAATAATATCAAATTTCAACACTTCCCAACAGTTTTTGATGAAAGTGAAGTTATAACTATTAGGCCCTAGGCTTCTGTCACCACTACACTCCCAAACTGTTGCCCTAATCTCTTCTTCTTGAAACTCCTGGGTGATCAAATTGCTATCATCTTCTGAGATTCTGTTAAAATTAACACCATCAAGCATCGGCCTATCCCACTCTTCATCAATAAATCTTCTTCTGAAAAATTCTTTTATATGTTCCTTCAATTGATTAGGTTCCTCCATCCACTGGCTATTTATCTTCATGTCTGGAATCTCTATTCTCTTCTTGTTCTTATTTATTACTGCATGAAAAAAATTTGGAATTGCTGTCACCCTCCTTGATCCATCCTAGTCTTGATTTTTGTTGGAGAAGCCTATCCTTGAATTTTGAAATTTTCCACATTTCCAAATTCGCTAGTCTTCGTTTCTCTATTTCTGCTGTTGACAACTCACGATCGTCTTCAATTACATAAATGGAGTTAATCTCATTAATTTGCTCCGCCAATTTCTGTTCTAAGTCTCCGAAATTGTTTTTATTCCACTGTTTAAGATGCAGCTTCAATGCCTTCATTTTCTCTTTTAGCACAAACGCCCCTCATCCTTGTATGGATAGCTTTTCCCACTCTTCTTCTTTGATCATTTTTACTAAACCAGAGACCTTGAACCAATAGTTATTTGTTCTAAATGGCTTAGGCCCCCAATCTTTTATCTGACTCTTCAAAAGAATTGGACAGTGATCTGAATATTCCCTCTTCAGCGCCAATTGCGAAGTGTCTTTCCACTGTGCCAGCCAATCTAAGCTTACCAGAAACTTGTCTAATCTACTTGCTGCTTTGTCATTTGATTTGTACCATGTGAACCTTCTCCCCATCAATGGAAGATCCACAAGTTCTGATTCTTCGATAAACTTCTCGAACTCAAACCACTCTCTTCTTTCTTCTTTCAGCAACTTCCCTCTTATTAGCAATGTTAAATAGGCATTTTAGACTCTAAAGTACTAGTACACTTCACACTTTAGGGGAATTCGCTCAACTAACTTAGATTGAATGAACGAACTACAAAGGACTAATTGAAGAAATTAGTGTAGTTTAAAGATTTAAAAAAAAAACTAAAACATGGAGTGAATATTTGCATATATAGGAGTGAAAGTTTATGGTAGCTAGATGTTATTTTACCAACTCTTTAGTGCATACATCATCATTTTTGGGATCAATTTGCTCTTGTATTGTCATAATTTTCTTTTTTTTTTTTTGGAATACTCAAACCATAATCTTGCTGACATGATGATATGAACCATTGACAATTCCTTAGTCAGTCATAATTAAGTATTCCTTTTATATGTGGGATGTGCATTGATGGAGACTTTCTCGAATTAAATAAACTATAAAAGTCTATAAGTTGTATGATTGACCATAGGATGATGATATTAACACCTATAAGCTCAATCATTGACGATTAAAAGACAAAGACAAATTATTCTTGAACCTTTTCTATCATCTGTTAATAAGAATTCTCCCCTTTTTTTTTTGCCATCAAAATAATTGTTCGTGTGCACAGTATGGGAGAATCTATATTCTATGTCTATGCCTTACCAAAACATGAATTTGCGCTAATAGAGTGCATAGTTATTTATTTTGTTAACAGTAGTTATTTATGATTTCTAACACTGTGGATGAGGTTTGAGTCATCATCACTATATATTTCTCAATTCAATCTTAAGCAATTATTCCACCACTTTCCAGCACAATGAAGGCAGGCAAAGGGGATTCCTCTGCCCTCCACTCTAGGGGAATGAAAAAAAATAAAAGAAATAAAAATGCTAAGAAAACAGATAAACCAAATGATTGGCTTGCTATAGTGTTTAACCACTATGGCATGCGTTTATAAGTGGATGGATTATATTAGATACTAATTCTAAAATCTTTTTTTCATAAGCAATTCTAAAATCTTATTAGGACAACAAAGATAGAGACAAATGGAATAAGAATATATTTGTACACTAGTTTGTAGCTTATTTAGTAGATTTAGCTTATTAGTTTGTAGCTTATTTAGTAGATTTAGCTTATTAATTTAGTAAAAAAAAAATTTGTAAAGCTAGTTCTACGGCTTAGGGGAAAAAAATTGAACTTGTACAATTTGTCAAATATTCCAATTGAATGAGTTAATTACATAACCGTAAGCTTTTAGCTATAAAAGCCACAATCTTATCATCTTTCATTACCTTCATCATTGTTTAAGTTTAGGTGAGTTGAGCTCTGGGCTTCACCAAGATCAGGGCAAGTTTCAAGATGCAAAGAACACTTACAAAAATACTTTCAAATTACCTGCCAACATCATCTTCATAATGGTAAAATTCAAATGTGAGATCTCTTCTTAAACCCGAACTTAATTCTTATCAACTGAGTTGATGGTTGTTGGCCTACCTTCCTCATTTTCAGCTACAATCTTATAAAAGAAAAATTTCATAGAGGAAGATTCTCTTGCCATGACACGTTACCTTTTGTTATACTTTCAACATTAGCAGTTGAGACAATAAGAAAACGTGCACAAAAAAAGCTATTAGCCAGATTTGATTAATCAATGTGAGTTTAGTTGTAATCATATATGCTGCGTGGGTAGATTATTAAAATTGGTTATGCTCGGCATATGGAAGTGAGTGTAAATTAAAGTAATAGGAGAGTCAGAAAAAGACAAAATAAGGGGTAGATTTGCACAACAGTTATACGTTTACAGAGGACGCAATCGAGCTCTGTAATTCTATTAGAAAAAATTAAATTTTTTATTTGGGTTAATGAGCATCTTCTGTTTTTTCTCTATTTTGGAGCCATGGAAGAATGATGGGCGTGCATGAAATTTGTTATTTCTTGGTTAATCTATGCTTTTGTATCTTTTGCTGTAACCTCCTTGTTTTTACTGTATATAAGCAAGTACTTAAGTGCACGCTCACATTTAAATTAAGATAATTAAACAAAGAACTGAATAAGTTTACACAAGAACCAAACCACCACGTACTGTGTGAACAGCAAACAAGAAGTAAATTAATGTTAATTATACATTGTATTTTTTTAAAAAAATAAAATAATAATAATAATAGAAAAGATGAGTAATGTATCAACAGTGTAAAAATTTTTTACGTTATCAATGCATCATCCACCATTCATTCGTTCATGGTTGTTGACTTTTAGGCTATGTTTGGATTGGTGGTATTGGATGGAATGGAGTAAAATTAAACAAGGTTCCATTGTTTGGATTGTTCCAAGAGTGATGTAGTGGGATGGTACATGATGGGATGAGATCCATCCCATTCCATCCAAAACCCTTTATTTTTGTCCCCTCCAAATTGGGGTGTATCAAATGGAATGCAAATTTTTTCTCATTCCATCATAAAATATCCAAACAATGCAACAGAAATTTTGTTCCACTCCACCCTACTCCACCCCACTCCACTCCACCTCATCCCATTCCGCTCCATTTATCATTAGATATCCAAACATAGCCTTAAATTAAAGTAATACAAATGAATGTTGGATGATGGATTGATGGTGTAAAAAAACAATGCATACCCATTAATTTCATAATAATAATAATAATAATAATAATAATAATAATAATAATAATA
Organism: Crotalaria pallida; assembly: GCA_037953625.1. Classification (NCBI taxonomy): domain Eukaryota; kingdom Viridiplantae; phylum Streptophyta; class Magnoliopsida; order Fabales; family Fabaceae; genus Crotalaria; species Crotalaria pallida. Next base: position 70,594,250 of record CM075656.1, read on the forward strand.
ATAATAAGGAAGAAAAGGGGGAAATGTTAGGGAAAATGTCAAATTCTACATTAAAAAGTTAAATTTGTTTTTTTGTACTAATTTCATTTCAGTTTTTTTATAAGCCTAATTTCATTTTGAATGGTTGCGGAGACGTGCCATTTGATTCCTTCCTCAATCCAATTCTCATTGTCCCCAACGATCCCTTTCCTTGCTGTGAACTTGTGATGAGAACAAGAAATAAAGAGCTATGAAGAGAGACACCAATATAGTTACATACACATACTGCTGCTGACTCCTAGCTATTGTTTTTGTGGAGCGTAAATTGACTTGGTTTGGATTTAGTGCAAGCGTGCGGTGACACACTCGTACGTACGTCAAAACTAAAAAATCAAGACTTTTTTTTTTTAACCCTACAGTTTACTCGTTGGTCCCATTTGTATTGGTCCCATTTGTATTGATATGAATGAAGTTGGCCTTATTTTATCTATTTAAATAAGACGAAAGTGATTTTCCAATTTTAAATAGGCGGAAATAAATAGAATAATTTTTCCGATTTCAAAAAGGTGAAATTTTCCGACTTTTCCAAGTCGAAAATTTTTTTCGATTAGGAGGAGTCGGAGAATTTTTTTTTTTTTTTTTGAGTTGGAGAATTGAGATTCAACGGCTACATCTAACCAGTCTCTGAATTAATAATGGATGACTACCATGCCTTGGAAATGGAGTCAAGAATACGTATTTTAAAATTCCATGAAATATACACCAAAGCCACAAGCCGAGTGCTTCATTATGTATCTTGCTATGCACACACCCTTAACCAGTCTTCTATTCCGATCCAAAGGGGAAAACAAAACATTTCCGACTCTCTAGATTCGAAATAGATAACTCTTCGACTCTTTACAGTCGGAAAAAATTTTCCGATCTGTAAGAGTCGGTAAATTCCGCCTTTTTGAAATTGAAAAAATTGTTCTATTTGTTTAATTTCCGCCTATTTAAAATTGAAAAGTCATTTCTACCTTGTAAATCGGTAAAATAATGACAACTTCGTCTATAATAATACAAACGAGGACCAACGAATAAACTGTGGAGTTCAAGAAGAAAAAGTCAAAATCAAACACCCCACTATAGTGATGACCAAATATTCTTCTTCTTACTCCAAATAAAAATAAAAACTGGAGTTTGAAAGTTGAAATCAAAACACTTTACAGTTTACACAAAAAGTAAGCAAAAAATACATACCTAGCATAAAATGGAGTGGGTCACGCGTCACTCCTCCCAAGGCCAGACAATCACTGTATACATTTTTGTTGTTAACAGTTCAAAAACATAGATATAGAAATGTGGTACACTTGACCATTCTCTAACTTTGAAGAATTTACCATTATTTTTTGTACGTGTATAATAAAAATACCAATCGAGGCATATAGTTTTTTGAAATTTAAATTAAAGGTGAAGTAAGTGGAAATGGAAAAGGACTGAACCTGCTAAAATTGAAGAAAACAATATAGGAAAGAAAATATATGGTGCAGGATCCGCAGCACACTCTCAAAAGTTAAGGATCCAGAGGCCCTGCCACGATTTAACGTAGAAAGTAATAAACCTATATCTATATATACATATAAACTTATAAATTAACGTACAAATATAAAAAAAATAAACAAAAACAATATTAACAAAAAAATTAACTTCGCATTTATTAAAGAAGCTAGTTGAATGCATCTAATTTTTTCGTATTCATAAAAAAATAGACTAATTTAAAAAGCATGCATCGAAAATAAAACAAAAATTAAATGATAAAACCATTTTATTGAGATATTTTAGTAATGATTGATTGAGAATAAAAAGTTGGTTAAGTCTTTCTCACATTTGAGACCACTGATATAATGTTTTTATTTGCTTATATTTGACAACGGAGGGAGTACTTTATAAAAAAAAGTGATAAATATCATATGTATTGGAGAAATAGCAAAAGAAATTAAATAATAATAATAAAAAAATTTATTAAGAAAAATAAAAATGACTTATCATATTAAAATTTTGACTGAGATGTGAACAAGTGCATTGGACGTAAGAGTATTTGTCGCCACAAGTGAATCACTTGGTGTAAAGACATCTCATGACTAATAACCTTCGGGATACAACAATCACTTTTCATCAATTATTTGGTCCTGAACCACCACATTATCTATGGTTCAGACCTATGAAGACTAGATACTTCAAAAATGGAAAAGTATCAGTGTTGCACCCGTGTCTGATACCGATACACGTACGATACTTCCCGATACGTGTCCCAAAAGTATCCAATTATTTTTTTTTAAAAAAATACTTTTAAGATACTTCTCAGATATTTCTCGATACTCCTAGATACTTTTTCTGATACTTCCCAGGTAATCGTTTGACTTTATTTTGAATTTTTAATAATTATTTTCTTTTAAAAGTAACATTTTGATTAGTATTTTTGTGAAAACGAGGTTAAAAGTTTATATTCTAGGGTGAAAGCACGTTTACTTAGAATCCTTTGTGGTGGAATTACTATTTGTCCTAAAATTACTGCAGAGTATTTGAGTGATTTAAAAATAAGGCTTAATTTTGTTACAAGTCCCTGAAAGTTTGGGGTACTTTTGTCAGATACCTTTATATTTTTTTTTTCAATGTCTGACTCCCCGAAGTTACTTCTGGGTTTGTCATATACCCCTACTACCAATTCTGGTCAATTTTGATTACATGTAACATCAGAATCCTAATCAGACGCAGGAGGTTGGTCAAATGGTGTCGCGTGATGTCACACTGACGAAGACGACCTCTCTCTTCAATTGTTTTTTTATTTAACTAAAAATATAAAAATATTAAGTTTTTTAGTTTTTAAAGTTTTTGAAAAAAAGGATCTTTGCCCATGTGGCACCAGTTGCTTAACCCCATGCGTCTGATCAGAATTCCGATGTTACATGTCAGCAAAATTGACCAGAATTGGTAATAGGGGTATATGACAAGCCCATAAGTAACTTCGGAGAGTCAGACATTGAAAAAAAAAGAATAAGGGTATCTGGTAAAAGTACCTCAAACTTCAGGGACTTATGACATAATTAAGCGTAAAAATAATTTGTGAAGAGACAAAATATATTAAAGCTTAAGCATGTTCTATTGTCGAATGAGAGTTATCAATTACATTCAATCCCAACAACTTTCTCACAAAAGATTTGTGTTAATATATCCGATGTCGTGTCGTATCTTGAATTATCGAAAATTCCTGTATCCCTGTATTCATGTCGTGTCGTATCTGTGTTGTATTACATATCAGGACTTCATATGTAGTTCAGAACAATATAAATTTGACAAATAGTAAGATTTAATTAAAAATTAAAATAATTAAAATAATTAATATAATTATGTGTCAAATCATTATTAGTTGAGACCACGAATAACATGATAGTCCATAATCAAGTAATAATTGACAACAAAGTTGTTCATTTCTGATGTGAATTTTAGAGTGAAGTACCAACTTCGTCCTTAATTTTTTCGATATACCAACGTAGTCCCTAAAATTTTATAAATTTACATTTAGTCCTTCAAGATTTTTGGACGTATCAACTCTGTCTTTTAAGATTTTTGAACATACTAACTTGGTTCCTCAAGATTTTTATGTTTTAAGAATCAAATTGATATATCGAAAAATCTTAAAAGACCAAATTAATATTTATACATTTTCAAGAAGTAAATTGATACACTAAAAAAACCATCAAAATGAAATTGTTACGTCACTACTACAAATTTTATGCATGAGAAGCTATTTAAGAACAACACAATAGAATTTTAACTATAACTGAATTCTGTTCTATAACTTTTGATTAGATCGTGCAAGGAGGACACCTTTCATGGCTCGTTATAATTTACTCCCCTTAATTTTTTGTTAAAATATTTTCCTGTATCAAAACTGGTAAACGGTGATTTTTCACTGATAAATAAAACTATTATAAAATTATTATACGTCTTAGCATGGACGTAGAAATTAAATTTTTTTAAAAGCACCCTACGTCTTATCTAAGACGTATGAGTCAATATTTTTTTTTAATTTTATTAATGCAGATTTACTCATAATATTTTTTTTAATTTAGATTTCTAATACATATTTATTTAAAAAATTTAACCCATACATCTTAATTGAGACGTAAAGCTTTTCTAAAAAATGGATAAAATTAAAATTTAACCCCTACATACGTCTCAGTTAAGACGTAGGAGCTAAATGTTTTAAAAACACCCTACGTCTTAGCTAAGAAGTAGGGGTGAATTTTTTTTTTAACAATTCACATTGCTCTACGTCTTGACATGAACTTATGGATTATGTAACATCCTGAAAAATTAATATTAAATATAATAACTTTAGATGTAACACCCTAGTTACTTTTACCCTTAATTAATTGAGAATTTAAAATTTTTCCTTTTAATACTATTAGTTGATTAGGAAAAACACTTAGTTATACTTTTATTTCTTATGAAAATCTCCGTAAAATCGGACGGAGTTTCCTTTGTTTTAGGGATATTTCCAAAATTTACTTTTCCTGATTAACCTGCATAAAACTTCATTTTCAACAACAATGGGCCAGCAGGGCCAAAATACAATTCAGTTCAATTACACTTTTCAGAAAACGATTACGATTCTAAAGTGGGTTTGCTTTTCAAAAATATTATACATTTCAAATCCCCAAAACTGAAACTATTGACCCACAAAGGGTCACTCAACTAACTAAGCAACATTCCACGAGGTGGAGTGTAGTCCTGCCCGGCCATACTCATGTAAGCTCCTTCTTCACCTGTAAAAATATATCAAGAAGGGTAGCATTACACAGAACTTAGAAAATACATTCTAAAATGACATAGAGAACAACTAAGGGATTACTACCTGTTATCACTTGAATTATATTTTCTATTTCAATTTCCCTTGCTTCATTAATTCCCTCTTGTTGTCCATATTTCTTTTTATTCCTTTTTACTAATTCCTGAACCTTTCTTGCTTCTGACATGTCCTCCTACCATTTTTCACATTTACTTACCTACCCTTTTATTCTTACTTAATACTCACTCCTAATGGAGGGTCCTGTTTATATAATAGTCCACTCCTTCATGGTGGTTCCTGATACTATCCACTCCTTATGGAGGGTCATGATACTGTACATACAATTCTACAATATTCCACTCCTCTATGGAGGGTCCTGATATTATCCACTCCTTATGGAGGGTCATGATACTGTACATACAATTTTCACTCCTGCTTAGAGAGTAAGCGGAGGGTCCTGTTCTCACTTCACTTACGATGCAAGTGAAGGGTCATGAATATATCCACTCCCTTACGGAGGGTCCTGATAATATCCACTCCCTTATGGAGGGTCATGATAATATCCACTCCTCTATGGAGGGTCCTGATAATATCCACTCCTCTATGGAGGGTCCTGATAATATTCACTCCTCTATGGAGGGTCATGATAATATCCACTCCCTTATGGAGGGTCATGATAATATCCACTCCCTTATGGAGGGTCATGATACTGTACATACAATTCTCACTCCTGCTTAGAGAGTAAGCGGAGGGTCATGTTCTCACTTCACTTATGATGCAAGTGAAGGGTCATGATAATATCCTCTCCTTTACGGAGGGTCCTGATAATATCCTCTCCTTTATGGAGGGTCATGATAATATCCTCTCCTCTACGGAGGGTCCTGATAATATCCTCTCTTTTATGGAGGGTCATGATAATATAATTTCCGGCTCCGCATAGGGAGGGTCATGATAATATAATTTCCCGCTCCACATAGGGAGGGTCATGAATGTATCCTCTCCATTTTGGAAGGTCCATAGATAATACTCAATATCATAATCAATTATCCATACCATTTACTTACCTTCTTCTCTAACCATTGATCCTTTTCTTGATTTCTTTACCATTCACCTAATTTCCTTCTTATTTCCGTTAACTGCATTTTACTCTTCATCATCATTCATGTTCATTACAATTCCATTCTAAACACTAAAATTAACAACATAATCAACTTTCTAATCACTATATCCATTATTAACCTTCAAGCCATGCTATATTCTACCACCATCATCATTAAATCCAATTGTCTATCTCATCTCTAAATCTATAGCTCACTCTCATTATTAAACCCCCAAATACTTAAATCTAGATAATTACAAACATACACAATTATAGTCATATCCATTAACCTTTCATAAATCCTATTCTAGTCAATTTCCCTAAGGTTCATCTTTCTATTTTATTACCTACCCTTAATTCCCCCTATATACATACTAGAAAAATACCCTCTAAGTAGAGGTAACACTTCCCTTCTTACCTCGGGCTTTCGTTTAAAAAGAATCTGGGTTGTGGCTCGGTGTCGATGACGGCGTCGGTGTTGCTCCTCGTTAGTGAGAACGATCGCGGCTGGATCGAAGCCAAAGCTCCAAGCCTCGAAGTACCCAACACAAGCCCGATGCGATCACGGTCGATAACGATGTCGGTGAGATCCGGAGGAAGGAGGGAGAAACCAAATAGAGGGAAGAGAGAGAGAGAGTAAGGGAACTCAAAATCAATAGGGAAAGAGAGAGGAAGGGGTGCTCATAGTGGTGGTGGTGGGTGGTGGTTCGTGGTGGTGGCTGGAGTGGTGGCCACGGTGATGGGTATGGTGGTGGAGGGGAGAGGAGGAAGTGATGAGGGAAAGAGAGAGAAAGAGATCTAGAGGGAGGAGAGGGAATGAGTGGATCTATGAGGAGGAAGGAAGGCCAAGGGGGTGGGGCGGCTCCGGTGGTGGTGGTGGCTGTGGAGGAGGAGGGAGAGAGAAGGAGGGAGAAGGGGTGGAAGAAAATGAGGTTTTGGGGGTGTTTGGCGCACCATTTATGGCGCTGATACGCATCAGGTTCGTGCCCGCGCGCCTGGGCGAGAAAGTGGTTGTCTGGTGCTGTTTTGTTCCGCTGCTCGCCTAGGCGAGGACTCCTCCCGCCTGGGCGAGAGTCTGTTGACTCTGAGTTGACCATATCATAACTTCTTCGTTAACCGTCGGATCTTGCCCAAATTTGGAGACAAGCTTCTTAATCCCTTAAACTTCATATCCAACGGTGGAATTTAATTTATTAACATCCTATAATAAATTCCTAATTTTCTCTTTTCGGTTGATTTCTAACATTTAAAGTGCCGATTTAACCCCCGATTTCGATTAGATAATTTTGCCCGTTGCTTCAAATATCTCCTACACAACCCCTAGTACTTAAAATTCCTGATCACCTTGCTCACAAAATTCTTTAAGCAATTAATCTACCCATTTTCTAAACTCTAAACATATTAACTCACTAATTATGCTTGGAATTAAATTTGGGATGTTACATTAGATATATATCTATATATATATAGTATATAAATATTTATTTAAGGGTAGGATTAAGCCGTAGAAGTTGTATAAGGGTAGTGGGGTAGTAGGAAGCATAGGCCGACCTAGCATGTAGATGTAGGACCTCGGACCGATCCCGGCCGAGCTAAATGGGGTCAGACGCGGAACCTGTGTCAAGCTCGGATTAGCTGACCTCAGCGTACCTCACCTTATCATCCGATAAGGAAGCTCGAACTACTGCTGTTCCTCTATACCGAGCCGACATATCCTAGCTCTTCCGTGACAGCTCATGTTGAGCTGTTGGTCCATTGGGTTTCGCACCATCCGTACGATGTACTATCATTCACTTTATGTCACTATCATTGCTTTATGTCATTTTCAAGTCACTATTCATGGCTTCCTCTAGAAGCCAATGAATCCTATCCACATGTTTTGACTTCTCAAAGAAGCCTCCAATGAGAACCACACAAATATTTCCCCTAAATGAATAAAAGAAAATCCAAATACACAACACATAACACTTCTCACTCTCATTCTCTTTCTCCTCCGAATCTCTCTCATTTTCTTCTCTGAAGTTCCAGCAACCCACAAACCCCAACATACTTTCTTTCTTTCTCTCTTATTACTCACGAACATCTCCCTCTCTTCCACCAAGTTCTACCAACCGGAAACCCTCCTTCTTCCCGTTCTTCTTCCCGTTTCGGACGTCCCTGGACCGTCGTGGCACTCGTGTGCAGCTTGGAGGAAAGGATTCAAGGGTGTGAAGTTCACAAGGTCAAGCATCAAGGAGAGCCATTCTCAAACTCTCAACTCTTATCTCTCACGGTTTGAGGTAAGGAGTGAGTGTTACCTCTACTTGAGTTTGGATTTCTAGGGTGTTCATAAAGGGTACTAAGAGTGGGTGTTAGATTAGGGAATGGGTATAGGTTAATGTTAGAAAGGAAATGGTAAAAAGGGTAAAGGGAACCAATGAATGAACTAGAAACATGGATTTTAGGTGAAGAGGGAACATTATTTTCGGTTATATGCTATATTTTACATGATGGATTGGTTAAATGTTTTATTCATATTGTTGTTGTGGTATAAGTGTTTATGAGCTTTGATATTCACTATTTATATCTGTGGCCGAGCTAAGAGAGAGTGAGAATGGGAAGTGAGAAAATGGTAACCAGGGAGAAACGAAGAGATAAATTAATAAGCTAGATAATGAGAAAGGTTAATGGAAAAGATAAGAGGAGTTAAAGAGATGTTGAGCCGAGATAGGCCGAGCTAAAGAGATGGTTAAAAAGACTAAGAGGAATTAAAGAGAAATGGTTGTGTGATAGGGTCATAGCAGACGCGTACTGGGTGCGTGCATTGATCGCGTCAGACGCATACTGGGTATGCGCAGCTGTAAGACGGGTACTGGGTACTCGCAGTTATGATTCACACAAGGTTCCGAGCACAGAATCGGTGGGATGTGTTCCTGGTCATAGCAGACGCGTACTGGGTGCGTGCATTGATCGCGTAAGACGCCGAGATGCGCCGTTGTAAGACGAGTACTGGGTGCTCGCAGTTATGGACACTCCTTACTCCATAGAATGATCGGTGGTAGTGCTCCTGGTCATAGAAGACGCGTACTGGGTGCGTGCATTGATCACGTCAGACGCATACTGGGTATGTGCAGCTGTAAGACGGGTACTGGGTGCTCGCAGTTATGGACACTCCGATATCCGACCTTAAATGGTGTAAGACATGCACTGGGTGTATGCATCCGAGAAGAGTAAAAGATTATAAGCTATGTAAAAGTGGAATAATGAGTAATGAATCCGAGATAGAGATGGTTTACCGAGGTAAGAGAGTAGTGGCCGAGAAACCGAGTGTAGGAATTAAGAGGAATATAAGGGGAATTAATCGGATTGAACAGAGGTATAACCAATAGGTAATGGATAAACTGGATTATGATGTGAGCCGAGCTAAATGGATATTGTATGCATGTGAGCCGAGCTAAATGAGATTGTATGATGTGAACCGAGCTAATGGATATTATATGCATGTGAGCCGAGCTAAATGAGATGGTATGATGTGAACCGAGCTAATTGATATTGTATGCATGTGATATTGTCTGCTTGCTTATTAATTATATGCTAAATTACTACTTGTGTTTGGCTTGGTAGTTCGGTATGTCATGTTAGAAATTGCTTACTTAAGTTCTGTGTAATGCTCACCTCCTTACCATTTTTCAGGTACTGAGTCCGAGCAGACGCAGTCCCCGGCCGAGCAGGTTCACTCTCCCTCCCAGGGAGAGTAAGTCATTAGAGTCGGATAGTCTAGATGGGCCTCGGCCAGTTGGTCGAGCTAAAACACTATTTTGCATTTTGGATATTGAACTCGGTGTAACTATGTTGCTTCACTTTTTACTTGTTGATATATTAAGTCTTCCGCTTTATAACTCTGATGTTTTTGTATTAATGAAAGGAAAAATTACTTTGGCAATTATCATATTCGTTTTAAAAGAAATTTTTAAATCCTAATTTTCGGGTTTAAGGGTAATTATTATATAGGGTGTTACAGATTAACTCAAAACAAAAATTAAAAAGACGTAGCAACCAAGACGTGTGAACAATTATATTACCAGGATCCCCAACAGTTATATTACTACTTACGTCTCAACCAAGACATAAGTACGTAGCTTTTGTATAAAGATCCAGAATATCCATAATATAATAAGATCATCAATTTCAATAAAGATTTTTTTCCAACACATAAAATTTGAATTTGATCCCATACTTACTTAAAAAGTTATAAAAAGAGATGTTATTAACATCTGTTTCATTATTACTCGCACTTAATTTTTATAAATTTTTCCATTAATTTATCAATATAATTCTTATATTACTACTTACACCAAAATATTTAATACTCACACCCCAATTTTATTATTTATTTGCACCTTTAATCCTAAAAAATTAATACTCAACCAATTATTATTATCACCGACACCTACCATTTTCTCAAGAATTTTGCTCACCCAAAACTCTTTGACTATTTGCTTTGCATCTCTTTCTCTTTCTCAATTTCTCTTTATCTTTTTTTCCTGCTTTCTTTCCTTATCACTGTCACCCGTGTTTGGGTTCCAAACTTTGGGAAGAAAATTAGAGTCTATGCCTAGATTAGTTTGTTTTTTTTATCAAATGAAAATAAAAACCCAAGTTTGGCCTAAATCATTCCTAAGTGACAAAGTTTGGGGGCGAAAATTAGAGTTTATGTTTGCTGTAAATTCACCTTCGTTGAAATGTGGTGACCTCTTTGAATAATGATGATAACTCACCTATTATATTGTTGCCACTCGACATTTTTTTTACATGCAACATGAAGCAAAGTTAGAGTATGAATTGAATTTAACGATCAAAGAAAAACTTGAGAATGACTATGTTTGCAGAGAAGCTGTGAAGATCTTTGCATGGCTGAGGAGAACCCAATGAATTTGTAAGAAGGGAAAAGAAAGGTGGAAGGTTTTAGATATAATGGGTGTGAGTAAAAATTGAAGAAAAAGTTAAAATTTATAAAAGGATAATATTGATAAGTAAGTATAAAAAATTATAAAAATTGGGTGCAAATAATAATAAAACGGGTGTTAATAGTATCTCCCTTATAAAAAATAAAATATACGAGGCACATGAATCCACCACGCGCACCCTTGACTTTTAAAGATATATTGCCCCATTTTGTGTATCATAAATATGCACTAATCATTCTCAATGATACACGTAAAAATTTAGGCTTAATTACCTAACGAGTTATTAAATTTTGCGATCATTCTGATGTAACACCCTCATTTTAACTCTCCAATAATTAAATAAATAAATAACTGATTACTTGAAAATAGTATGGACTTGTTAAAATATTAAAATTATAGGAAATAATTTTTTTTTTCCTTTTTAAATTCTAAAGGGTCGGGTGCACGATCACAAACCTTTGGATCTCGGAAAATAAAATATACATTGATTAAACATTTGATTCGGCATTCGTTAACGTTAATAAAATAAAATTTAGCTTCTTAGAAATAAAGGCTGAGATAACATTCTTTTGACATTAAAGGAGTAGTATAGTTTCGTTATTAAAATTAATGGTGAAGCTATCTCTCATAATTTTAGAACATAAGATAATATTCTTTGGAATAGCATAAACGAATCCTTGTGGAAATATTATCAGAGTAAGCGAAAAATCATTTGACTATGAATAGTGAATATAAACATAATATATACATATATCAGTGGTAAAAGGGTACATAGTCCAAGTAGTCGTAAGTAACCGAGTCCAAGATACAAGTCCATAACATAAAACAAGAAAGAAGGATCAATACTCTAAAGCTCCCCCAAAAATATATACAATATATCACAAATCAAAGTAAAGACTCCAGAGCTGATCCAAAAGTAGCAGTAGCAGTAGTCCAAGTCATCAACCGGTCATTCATTCATTCATCAAAAAGATCCATAGCAACTGTAGAACGGGTCCCTGATCGTCACTACCTATACTTTACACATACCTAGGGGTCATCATCCCTCCACTGGCACCTAGTAGAGTGCTCGACTGGCTCGTCTCCGCTCCCTGCCTTGACAGGATCCTCCTCCACCTCATCTGACGGGGATGGTAACCTAACACTAGGCACGGGGTCAGGTGATGGTGCTGAGGGAAACCGCAATTGGTGGTTGAAACAACTAAGGAACCCTAGGAACACACCTAGAAGGGGGGGTTGAATAAGTGTTTAAGAAACCTTGAAAGATTTTCGAAAGAAATGAATCGAAACAATTAAAACAAATGATTTTTGCAAATTTGTCAGCACTTAATTGATTAATCTGAATTCTAATCAATTAAGATCAGAAAACTCAAAGTATCTTAATCGATTATGAAAGTCCTTAATCGATTAGATCTATCAGAAACCAGAAAAATCACTTTTCAAACGCATACGAAAATCAATCAATTCACACGTATAACCAGAGATTCAGCGGAAACAATTAACACCTATATTCTTATTGATTATCCTAGTTATGAAAATGATTTTCCCTTTATCAATTTGAACAATAAAGATTCAATTCAATCAATTATGAAAATCACTCTTTTTCTAGGTTTTCAACCAAGAACACAATAAAAGACTTGAATGTAAAGAGTAAGAGTTTAGAGATACGGCACAGTGATTTATCCTGGTTCACTTTCATCCACTTGAAAGCTACATCCAGTCCCCTCTTCAACCAAGAGAGATTCTTCACTATGAGGAATTAGAGTTCTCAAATTACAAGTAAATGCCTCACAAGACTCCCTTCTTGCTAGCCTACAAGAGATACTCCACACCCTTGCCTTGTAATCTTATTGATCTTCTCTCTAATCTAACCTCTACCCCTTGTTGATAATCCACACAACAAGTCTTCACTTGCTTGATGATAATCCACACACCAAGGCTTCACTTTGCTTGATTCACAACCAAGACTTCTTCTTCAATGAGAAATTTGTTTGATGATAATCGACACACCAAGTCTTCTTGTTTGTTGTAGATGGCTTGCCTCTTGCAAAGATTACAACACAATAGAAAACACAATGACACTCCTATGAATCTCTTCCAATAGCTATGACAAAATCAATATGAGAGATTCTAGAGTTCTTGATCAAAGAATATGAAAATAGAAAAGCTTTGATCTTTGAAATTTGGAGAGAATAGAGTGGCTTGATTTCTTGTAAAACTTGTATGAAAAATGATTCTGGATAATCACAATAATTGGAAAAAGGTTTATATAAAATACCCAAAACTTGGAAGCACTTCAAAACTGATTTTGAGAAGTGAAAAACGTATTTTAAAAATCAGATCTACAGTGTTTAATCGATTAGATCTCCACTTAATCGATTAGTAATCGATTAGTCTGAACTTTAATCGATTAATCCCTGTACAAATCACTTCAAAACTTGTTTTCTCAAAACTAAACCTTTCCTTTCAAACCTTTAAGCCACCTATTGATTTTAGGTAAAGTGAAAACTCAAATTATGATATAATAATGCAATCAAAAGAGATTCACTACCCTCTAAATACTCTACCCAAACTCATAAACTAAAAGACTTGAGAGGCTAAAGATATTACAATAAAGCATAAACTAAACCAACTAAGTCTTCATGAGTTTGTTCTCTCTTCTTCCTTTGATGATTGTTGTTGTTTGTTGAGCTTGAACTTGATCAACACCTTTGTAGCTTGTTCAAAACCTTTTGTCATTATCAAAACATTCTCAATGGAACTTACAGGTGCAACCCTGACTGGACTCGTCGGATCAGGTGTGGGAGTATCCTCTCGGACAACTCGAGAGGTAAAAGGGTGAGAGCGGTAAACGGATCTAAAACGAAAACTATGATTAGAACGGGCAGGTCGAGCTGAAGGTGGTCCATGGTACGTATAAAATGGGGGTATGTGCATGGTATAGATAATGGGGATCTTGAATCTACGAGGACGAATACAGACCAATGGATTAGGGTGATAGGAGGTCAACTCCACCTCACCCTCATAACTGCTCTATGGTCCTCATAAATCCACACTCAACTAGGGATAAGGCGGATCTCGATGCAGGCAAGATAGCGAGACATCACCTACAAGGGCATGAGGATAAGCAAAACATACACATAATCGAAAGAGAGTAAAGGAATCATAAATTACATGTGTAAGACATATATCAACCAAACATGTCATCATACACAAAGTAATACACATATAAATTATTGACAAATAGTAATGCACAATGTATGCCAACTCCAATTATCAACCAAATCTCATTTATTTAAATACGAGTGACATGATGCATGATGTCTTTACACTCAAGACCTAGCTTCCATAAAACTATTTCCACTCTCAGACGTCCATCCTCAAACTCCGGTGTACAATACATGTACTATGTACTTTTTCGCAGTACAATTCAATACATTCCCCGAATGTTTTACGAACAAGCTTGGTAGTGATACAAAACGTCACATCTCAGACAGACGTCACATTCCAAACGTAATAATCACATCATCAGTATCTACCTGTACTGGCCACATCTTTAACTCATAAACGTGTCATCAAGCGAGTCGTTATTTGGCACTCCCAGAGGCCCTCCTCATGTTACATAAACATGAAATCGATTCTATCATCCAATCACCATGTATGAATGCATCAAAGTTAATTCACTTGATTGGTATTTGATTTATTTAATAATATTCAACATTATCATTAAATAATCAAAGTACATTTCATGATTTAATCTCAATAAAAATTATAAAATATTAAATGAAATATCTTTCTGAAATATTCACTACCACATGGATAGTTCCATGTGCTCATCGGCGCCTGACCCTGAAGTTAGTTAAGGTATAATTTAAAGAATTAAAATTAAAATGGTAATTGTTAGATCCGGTGTGATGGTTTTGATAATGACAAAGGTTTTGAACAAGCTACAAATGTTTTGATCAAGCTCAAGGCATGAAGAAGTTCAACAAACAAACAACAATCAACAATGATGAAGAGAGAGCAAGCTCATGAAGATTCATTTGTGAATTTTATTGTAATATCTTTAGTTTGAGTCTTTTAATTTGATGAGTTTGGGTAGAGTCATTAGAGGGTAGTGAATCTCTATCAAGTGCATGATTATATTATAATTTGAGTATTCACTTAACCTAAAATCAATAGGTGGCTTAAAGGTTTGAAAGAAAAGGTTTGGTTTTGAAAAAACAAGTTTTTAGAAGTGTTTTACAGTGGCTAATCGATTAATGGGTTGAGTTAATCGATTAACACACAACTTACAGTGGTTAATCGATTGAGGCTATGTGTTAATCGATTAACACCTGCAGAACTGGTTTTTAAAATACGTTTTTCACTTCTCAAAATCAGTTTTTAATGTTCCTAAATTTTGGGTATTCTATATAAACCTTTTCCTAATCATTGTGATTAACTAACACTACTTTCATATCAATTTTACAAAGATCAAGCCATACTATTCTCTTTTACTTTCTAAAAGATCAAAGCTTTCATTTTAACTTTGATCAAGAATCTTTGAATCTCATATGTTGATATTTTCAGAGTTCTTGAAAGAGATTCATATGATTGTTATTGTTTTCATTTGAGTTGTAATCATTGCATAGAAGGCAAGCTATCTACAACAAAGGAAGACTTGGTGGTTGTTCATCAAGCAAAATCATCTTGGAAGTCTTGTTGTGTTAACAAGCAATTGGAAGTCTTGTTGTGAGGAATCGACAAGCAAATTGGAAGACTTGTTGTGGGGATATCAACAAGCAAGGATATCAACAAGCAAGGGAAGGTTAGATTAGATTTATATAGGGTTGCAAGACAAGAGTGTGGTATCTCTTGGAGGCTATCAAGAAGGGAGTCTTGAGATGCATTTGCTTGTAATTTGAGAACTCTAATTCCTTTAGTGAAGAATCTCTCTTGGTTGAAGAGGGTACTGGATGTAGCTCACGGTGGTTGTGAGTGAACCAGGATAAATCACTGTGCAGTATCTCTATTACCTTATCTCATACATTCTTGTCATTTCATATTGTTCTTGGTTGAAAACCTAGAAAAGATTGATTTTCATATTTGAATGAATTAAGCTTTTAATTGTGTAAATTGATTTGGGGAAAATCTTTTTCATAACCTAGGTAATCAATAAGAATATTGGTGTTAATCATTTCCGCTTTATCTCTGATCATATGTGTTAATTGATTGATTTTCGTATTTGATTGAAAAGTGATTTTTCAGTTTTAACAGTGATTAATCGATTAACTGAAGGTGTTAATCGGTTAACCAAAAGACTGCTTTCAGGCACTAATCGATTAACTTGTTTGATTAATCGATTAACTCGTGTTTTTCAAGGGTTAATCGATGAATAGCCTTGCTTAATCGATTAAGGGCTGCAGGATTTTGTAAAAATCATTTGTTTTAATTGTTTCGATTCGTTTCTTTCAAAAATCTTTCAAGGTTTCTCTAACACCTATCCCCCCCCTTCTAGGTGTTCTCCTAGTGTTTCTCAGTTAATTCACCCACCAATTGTAGTTTTTACAATTGGTATCAGAGCTCGGTCGAAAGACACGAGCATAGAGCTTTTTCGTTAAGATCATTGAGGAAACTACATTGGGTTCTACGAATCCCTTTGGTGGTGAAGGTGCTTCAATTAGCCGCCTTCCTATGTTTGGTGGAGAGGGTTATGCTTATTGGAAAGTTAGAATGAGAATTTTTATAGAAGCCATAGACGTGAATATTTGGGAAGCCATTGAGAATGGTCCTCACATGCCCTCAACTCAAGTAGAAGGAGTATCTCAACTAACCCCCAAAGATAAGTGAACCGATGATGATAAAAGGAAAATTCAATATGATTTAAAAGCTAAGAATATCATCACCTCCACTCTATCTTATGATGAGTTCTTTAGAGTCTCCCAATGTCACAATGCCAAACAAATGTGGGACACCTTGCAAGTCACACATGATGGCACTAGTGATGTTAGGTGTGCTAGATTAAATTCTTTGATGCATGAATATGAATTGTTTCGTATGTTGCCTAATGAATCTATATGTATTATGCAACAACGTTTTACTCATATTATTAATCATCTCATTGCTCTTGGAAAAACTTTCATGAATTGTGAACTTGTTAACAAAGTATTAAGATGTCTAAGTAGGGAATGACAACCTAAGGTTACTGCAATTGTTGAATCAAAGGACTTGGACACCATGGACTTAGCAACACTTTTCGGAAAGCTTCAAGAACTTGAAATGGAGCTTGGAAGTTTGCATATGCATGAAGAGTCGGATAAGAACAAAGAAAGAAAAGGAATTGCTCTTAAAACCAAAAGTTCATATAAAAAGAAAGAGAGTTCCGAAAATGATGATAGTGAAGATTCCGATTCGGACATTGATGAAGAAGAGATAAAACTTCTACTAAGAAAGTTTAACAAGCTTCTAAGGAGAAAAGGAAGGTTGAACAAAGACAAAAGCAAAGAGAAGAATTCCCCACACTACAAGACCAAGACAACAAAAGAAGGAGTGGTTTGCCATGAATGCGGAAAACCCGGTCATCTCAAATACTCATGCTCTAAATATCTCAAGAAGAAAGAGAAAGAAAAGAAAAATTCAAAGCATAAGAAGGCATATATCATTTGGGATGATGAAGAGGAAAAGAAAAGCACATCAAGTAGTTCTTCAGATGATGAAGAAGTCGCTACTCTCAACTTGATAGCTCTAGTAGATGAAGAAGAAAGTTCAAATGATGAATCAAGTGAACAAAGCGAGGATAGCGATGTAAGAGAAACTAAATCCGAAATTTCTTCGAAATATGAAATTTTATATACTGCTTATGAAGAAATGCATGAACACCTCAAGAAACTAGCTTTGAAAAACGTTGAAAGGAAGAAGCTCATTTTGAAACATCAACAAGAGATTTTAGAACTTCAAAAACAAGTTGATGAGCTTAATCTTCAAAATGAAAATCTTGATCTCATTTATGCTAGTTCTTCTTGTGATTGTGCTAGTAGATTGAATATTGTGGTTGATTGTGAGAGTTGCAAGTTGCTTAAAGATGAAAATGTTATTTTGAAAAATAAGCTTGCAAGTTTCACAAGTGGTGATGTTAAATTGCGCACATTGTTAAATTTTCAAAGAGAAAATTCAAACAAGTTTGGTTTGGGTTATACTGATGCTAAGAGTAAGTCTCATAGAAATGTTGTTGATTTTTCAAAAGTTGATTTTTCAAATGCACCAACATGTTTCTATTGTGGCACTCATGGACATACTTCAAATGTGTGTTATGTTAAAGTGCATGGTATACCTAAAGGAAATTTTGTTTGGGTTAAGAATGGTGAAACTCCCTTAACTAACAAAAATGGATCCAAGACTATTTGGATACAAAAAAGCAAAGCATGATTGTTTTTGTAGGTATGATTGAAGAGCAAAAGGGCTTACAAGTGTTATTCATTATTTGCTTCTTCAAGTCTCAAGAGAATGTCCTACAAATTGGTACAATTGGTATTATTGGATGTTTGCAATTGGTATTGTATCTACGAAGCTCACATTTGGTATCAAGCGAATTTCTCACAAGAGATAGCAAGTATTCTCAATTGGACTTACATTTGGTATATTCTAAATTTATCATTAGTCTTTTACAACTGGTACTTACTATTAGTCTTTTACCATTGATATTTGCATTGGTGTTGAAGATTCACAAGTATCATTATGTCATATTTTCTTTAATTGATATCATTGTGTGATCATTATATGTTCATCATACTATTGTTAATATTGTAATATTTCTTTACAATTGATATCTTACTTTGTTAAGTGATGTTATGATTTTTTAGTTCCAATTGGTATCATATTTCATTGTTATATTTCTTTCCAATTGGTATCACATCTCAAAGTATAGTTTCAATTAGTTGCATTTGGTATCATTGATTATTTGGTATCAATGTTGTGAAGAAATGAATGTTGATTTCTCTATTTTGGCTTAAGATTTTATTGTCATATTACTTTTTGATAATGCCAAAAGGGGGAGAAGGGGTTGTTTTGTTGTTTTTATATAGGTTGAACAAAGTTGTTGAAGATAGGGGGAGAATCAAGCTTATCTCAATTGGATTTCAAACAACTTCAAAAAGCATTTATTGAGGGGGAGCAAGAGTCTCACCAAGTGATCAAATGGTTCAAGCATCAACAACTTTCAAACAACTTCAAAACATGTTTGTCATTTTCAAAAATGGGGAGATTGTTAGATCCGGTGTGATGGTTTTGATAATGACAAAGGTTTTGAACAAACTACAAATGTTTTGATCAAGCTCAAGGCATGAAGAAGTTCAACAAACAAACAACAATCAACAATGATGAAGAGAGAGCAAGCTCATAAAGATTCATTTGTGAATTTTATTGTAATATCTTTAGTTTGAGTCTTTTAATTTGATGAGTTTGGGTAGAGTCATTAGAGGGTAGTGAATCTCTATCAAGTGCATGATTATATTATAATTTGAGTATTCACTTAACCTAAAATCAATAGGTGGCTTAAATGTTTGAAAGAAAAGGTTTGGTTTTGAGAAAACAAGTTTTTAGAAGTGTTTTACAGTGGCTAATCGATTAATAGTTTGAGTTAATCGATTAACGCACAACTTCAAGTGGTTAATCGATTAAGGCTATGTGTTAATCGATTAACACCTGCAGAACTGGTTTTTAAAATACGTTTTTCACTTCTCAAAATCAGTTTTTAATGTTCCTAACTTTTGGGTATTCTATATAAACCTTTTCCTAATCATTGTGATTAACTAACACTACTTTCATATAAATTTTACAAAGATCAAGCCACACTATTCTCTCTTACTTTCTAAAAGATCAAAGCTTTCATTTTAACTTTGATCAAGAATCTTTGAATCTCATATGTTGATATTTTCATAGTTCTTGAAAGAGATTCATATGATTGTTATTGTTTTCATTTGGGTTGTAATCATTGCATAGAAGGCAAGCTATCTACAACAAAGGAAGACTTGGTGGTTGTTCATCAAGCAAAATCGTCTTGGAAGTCTTGTTGTGTTAACAAGCAATTGGAAGTCTTCTTGTGAGGAATCGGCAAGCAAATTGGAAGACTTGTTGTGGGGATATCAACAAGCAAGGGAAGGTTAGATTATATTTCAATAGGGTTGCAAGACAAAAGTGAGGTATCTCTTGGAGGCTATCAAGAAGGGAGTCTTGAGAGGCATTTGCTTGTAATTTGAGAACTCTAATTCCTTTAGTGAAGAATCTCTCTTGGTTGAAGAGGGTACTGGATGTAGCTCACGGTGGTTGTGAGTGAACCAGGATAAATCACTGTGCAGTATCTCTATTACCTTATCTCATACATTCTTGTCATTTCATATTGTTCTTGGTTGAAAACCTAGAAAAGATTGATTTTCATATTTGAATGAATTAAGCTTTTAATTGTGTAAATTAATTTGGGGAAAATCTTTTTCATAACCTAGGTAATCAATAAGAATATTGGTGTTAATCATTTCCGCTTTATCTCTGATCATATGTGTTAATTGATTGATTTTCGTATTTGATTGAAAAGTGATTTTTCAGTTTTAACAGTGATTAATCGATTAACCAAAGGTGTTAATCGATTAACCAAAAGACTGCTTTCATGCACTAATCGACTAACTTGTTTGATTAATCGATTAACTTGTGTTTTGCAAGGGTTAATCGATGAATAGCCTTGCTTAATTGATTAAGGGCTGCAGGATTTTGTAAAAATCATTTGTTTTAATTGTTTCGATTCGTTTCTTTCGAAAATCTTTCAAGGTTTCTCTAACACCTATTCCCCCCCCCCCCTTCTAGGTGTTCTCCTAGTGTTTCTTAGTTAATTCACCCACAAATTGTAGTTTTTACAGTAATTTATAAGCATTTTCAGTCTTGATAATCGATTGTCAGTTCTAAAAATTGATTGTCACGTGAAATTTTCAAATTCTGCATTAGACATGATCTGATAATTGATTGTCACATCGTGATATTCGATTGTCATATCAGCAAATGCACTAAAAGTGAGGTTTTCACATACCATTTTCAATTCCACTTTGAATTAACCAAAACCAAGTTTAAAGAGAACATTATTATCATCAAATAGACATGTTCAACCACAAAAATCAACAAGTTTCATAGATATTTCATTTACATATCAAATTATGCATAAAAACCATTAAATCAACAACTCATGATTCCAAATCATTATATACTCAATTATTTCATGAATTCATCATTTAAACACCTTGCATGCAGCCAAAGAAACTTGCTCAAATCAAGCATAGAGCACAATTTGGTCTCCAAACCAAAAATCTATTTCAATTAAGCCCTTTAGAGCCTCTTGGTGGCTCTCAACATAAAATCACATGCTTTAAACTCTCACTAGTGTACGAATCGCTTTCCCCTTACCTCACAGACGTGTTCCAACAGAAACTTGTGAAAGATTTGCTCCAAAACTCTCCTACCACTAAAGAGAATCACATGCAGAACCGTTTCAATACGGGTTAAAAACCAGAATTTTTGACCAATCAAACATGCATAAGAATTAGGGAAAATGGTTAGGTTTTATTCTCTGCATCATGTACAAGAGAATGGACCAAGTTTGAAATCAAAAGGGTTCATGAGCTTACCAAAATCGAGACTTAAAGTAAGCTCCAGAACTCAGTTTCTGGTTTCTGCAGAACTGAGACTCTAACTTGCAAGACTTAGAACTCTTAGCACACTCACTCTTGACTCACGATTTTGGTGTCTTTGTGAAGCTCTGAATGTTAGTTTCACAATGGTGTATAATTTTAGGCTATTACTCAGGATTGAAAGAGAACGAAGGGCACAAATTGAAGAACCCTAAACAGAGCTTTTCATACAAAATTTCTAGAACTTGACCAAATGAACATCAATTCAGCTTCAACAAGATCATTTATAGGCAAATTAAACTCTCATGCAAGTCGACACGCGTTCTAGGACATGTTTATGGGTTGATTTCGTGTCAAGGTTTGGTGATTTAGGTTGATTACTCATCAAACACACTAAAAACTGGTTCTGCGTCACTATGACAATCAATTATTATATCGTGATAATTGATTGTCACGTCTAAAATTTTCAAAAATTCATATTTTATTTCATTTCCCTCCAAAACCTTTCTAATATTACTTTCAGGTCCTCAAACAAGGACTAACATGCAAAACACACATTTTTACACAAAAATAAATATAAATATAATTTTCACCTGTTTTCTTTTATCAAATACATACATAACACACATAATTAATCAAAGATTAAAATAAAATCAATTAATTATAAAACAACTTTATAATTAACTTTTATTAATCAAAGATTAAAAATTTGGGGTGTTCCATCTAATATAGGTTTTTGTTATTATTTCGATATCAGGCTTTCCAAAATTATTTATAGGTTTGTCATATATTTTTTTTATCAATTTCGGACAAATTTTACTGACATGTCACACCGGAATCATAGTCAGGCATAGGAGGTTAGTCACATGACACCGCGTGATGCCCCATGGGTGAAGACAACATCTCTCTCCAATCCTCTTTTTATCGTTTTTTTAAGCTAAAAATATAAAAATATTAATTTTTTTAGTTTTTTGAATTTAAAAAAAAAAAATTTACCCAAGTGGCTAACCTTATGCATATGATAATTTCGGTATTACATGCTAACAAAATTTGGTCGAAATTTATAAGAATGATATATGCTAATTTCATAAGTAACTTTGGGGAACTTGACATTAAAAAAAAACAAAAATTTGTATCAAAATGATAATAAAGTTAAAAAATTGCAGACATAATTAAGCCAAAAAATTAATAAAATAAAATAAAAATGACTTCCACATGATGTGCCGCATAAAAATTAAAATAGAATGATATTGTCTCTTACAACACAATTTTTTTTAATGAATATTAGAACACAATACTTCTTTTATTTTATATGTAAAATTTTCAAGAATATATCACGTAGATTAAAAAAGTAATGAATATGTTTGTTGAAATTAAATTTATGTATTTTTCTTATCAATAACTAGATAGATATACATTTCTAAACATAAATAAAATTATTTAAAATAATAACTAATGCTGCATAAATTTTGTAAAAATACTTATATGATGAAACAATTTTTTTTTGAAAAAAAATATACCATATTCAAGAGCGGCTGAAAATGCAACAAACATGCATGGGAAATGTTTAAATATGGGCGAGTGATTTTGAAATATAAAATAGTGAATTTAATACTTCAAAAATAATGGATTTAGTATCTCAATGCATATTTGCATTCTTTAAATTCTTTATCATTGATTCTTGCTGTTGAAGTCCAGAAAACTCATTTCTTTACTCCCTCCGTTCCTTATTATATATCGTTTCTTGAGGGATTTTTTTGTTTATTTTTATTTGTCGTATTCAGGATTTCAAAAGTGTAATAAATGTTATTTTCCATGTTTGCCTCTATTTAATATGTCTTGGTTTTTGTAAGTAGTGAAGAAAAATTAATGATTATAAAGAGAGAAAGAGTATAGTGGGAAAAAACATAATTAATGTATTGGAAATATGAGTAATGATTAGATTTCTTAAAAGGTGTGTTTTGTTTGAAATATGACAAATAAATAAGAAAGAAGGAAGTAATACTTAACTGTTACTAGTTAAAAGAAAAAAAATATCGGAAAGATAAACGCAATATTTCTCAAAATATAAAATACTACTATTTTTTTAATTTAAAAAAAAATACTACTATTTTTTCAATAAAAATATATTATTTATAACTTTTATATTTAGCCTTAATGGACAAGTTAAGAATAAAAATTACCAAGAAAATCTAATATATATGGGGTTTCGTGGGATTCAAAAAAAAATATATAAGGGGTTTTTTTTAAAAGAAAAAAAACCTTCAACCCTCAATGTTGAGAATAAAAATATAAAAGTGATCATTTTTACTAACAAATAAATATAAAATCGTTTGATTCTTTCCATGTATATTTTCTTATAAAATGTACTCTTTTCATCCCTTATTATTAGCCATCATTTTTTTTCAAGGTTTCATCGTCTCTTATTATAAATTACTTTAGAATATTTACATAATATTAAAAAATTTATGCAAAATATATTCCTCATAAATTCACTTTATTTTTAAAGTGATAGGATAATAATTACAGAAAAAATAAAAATGAATAAAGTTGATAAAATTTTAAATAAGAATAATTTTGGAATCTCAATATATTTTTTTTGATAAATTTAAAAATAATAACCAATTCTAATTAATTTTTTTTAATTTGCATGAATTAAGTAAAATGGACTTTTAAAAAGAGACAGAGTGAGTATCCTCTTTCATGTTAAGAAAACTCAATACTTTCATGTTAAGAAAACTCAATTATATGGTTTTGTTCGGCAAATCCAGATTAGAGTTAGTTGTGAGTTTAAAGCTTATACTCACTACGTTTCTAATTATATGTTCCATTAAAAAAATATAACCTTTAAGCAATATAATGATTATTTTTATTTTCAATAAATTAATTATGTTTTTCCTAATATACATTTTCTTTTTTGTAATCACTATTTTTTTTACTACTTATGTAAATCAATATCATATTAAAGAACGGTAAACATAAAAAATATTATTAATTACACTCTTGAACTTCTAAATGGAATAAATAAGTATGTGTTTGGTAGAGCTGAAAAAAAATTAGATTATGCTCATATTTGTGTGGATTATAATATGTTAAAATTATAACTTGTCTATGTTTAGGTATTGTAGGGTCTGCCGACCTGATACGGATCTAAGCCTTGTCAAAAGAGCCTTCTAAGGGCACTTCCCTCGGTTCACTTAGCATAAACGTCCCTCGCTCGGACTCATGGACTCCGAGCACCCCCAAAGGACCAGGCTCGGACTTAATGGAACCGAGCCTCGTCATCGGTCCTCAATCCATCAGGCTTGAGATTCTAGGCCGAGGCATACCGTCGGCAAGCGGATAAGTTCAAACCCACCGAGGCTTCTTATCCCTTCCGCTAATCTCTCCTGGATTCTCGCAACAGCCTACACATGAGATCTCCAGCTGATCCTATCCAGATTCTAAGCATAATCCTCCGATATTATCTCATAGAATCCTGGTTCAGCTCAACCCTGATACAGGGCCCAGACGGCCCATATCAGCCTCCTCCAAACCCTATAAATAGCTCATTACAGCTAGGGTTTCAGGTACATACTCTCATCCCTAAGTTAACACTCTGCACACACACGTTGACTAGGGAGAACCTGCTTTTCCCAACTGGAACTGCAGAAATACCATAAGTCACACATTAACTCTTGATCCTCTCTAGGGCTCCTGATTCCATAGTCTTGAGCACTTAGAGGGTTAAGGACATCTAGTGTTCCAGGACACTACATTGGCGCCGTCTGTGGGGATCGATTAACCAGTATTCCCACTTCCACCGTACTCATGGCAAACAGCCACGATAACCAAGAACAAGGGGATCTCCGCCGTCGCCTTCGTGGGAGGCCACCTAAGAGCGCAGGAAATGTTAGGGACAGAATCGCCCCAAGAAGACCTACTGGAGGCAATCGGGGTAACACTCCACCGGTTCCTCCGGTGGATCAGACGTTCGTTCCCCCGGTTCCTCCAGTTCAGGTTGATGCTCCTCCAGTTCCTCCGGTGGTTCAAGCCACTGTTCCTCCCCTCGTGGAAGGCGGCGGAAGGCGATCCAACCCCCGCACTGTCCCGGATGGCCATGTTTCAGATTGGCACGATACTGCGGACTCTGGACCACATCGATCTCGAAGGGTCCCTGCTGGATCACGAACTGGTGAGGATCGGCGAGTTGAGCGTTCCGCTCGACATGAACATTCCCGTGCCGAGCGATCCAATAGGGAAGTCCCCCAATTTACCAGGGGTCGTTTTGGAACACTTCAAGGTGGTGAACGTTCCAAAACACAAGGTAGATCTTATATGACTACTTCGTCGGCCCGTAGGAGAGAGGAATCAATCATGGAGATCTTGAGGACTCAAACTTCTTTGATTGAAAAGCAGAATCAGGCTATTGCTGCTCTTCAGCAGCAAAGCATGGCAAGAATAGCCGAGCAAGGCCCTAACGTGGCTCTCGGCAACCCTAATATCCTTCCTCCACCCCCACCCCTTAACCCGGGATTAGTTCCTGGGCGTGTTACTGGGGAACCCCACCCTGGACATCCTTTCATAGCTGAGATAATGGCATTTCAAACCCCGCAGACTTATGTGGGTCATCAGAATATCCCTCGGTACAATGGGACGACTGATCCGATGGATCATATCGCGGCTTACGAAACCTCCATGATGTTTTATGGAGGAGGGGATTTCATGAAATGCCGAGCATTTTCAATGACTCTGGGATCGGCACCTTTGAGATGGTTCAATTTCCTACCTGCCAACTCGATTCACTCATGGGCCGAGCTAAGGACAGCATTTTTGAATCGATACACAGCCAGTATGTCACAACCCAAGTCGGACCATTCATTGGCTGGAGTCGCACAGAGACCTGACGAGTCTCTTCGCGATTACCTAGCTCGGTATCAGCAAGAAGCTAGTGGCATATCAGGCCTGCAATCGGGAGTATCTGTCCTCTTACTCACCCAAGGGTTGCGAGATGGTGATTTCAAGGATTGTCTGATCGGAGAACCACCGAGGGATATGGTTGAACTCAGGGAAAGATCTAGAAAATTTGTTAATTTGGAGGAATTCCATAGAATCAGCACCGCGGCTCGGGGTCTGGAACAGCGTCCTCGTCAGAATGATTCCCGTCAAACTGATCGTTTTCGGGATAACAGAGGGAGGAAGGACAAGAGAGAAAGAGGAGAAAAACTGCCTCCAAAAGGCAAGTATGATGAATATACCCAGCTCACAGTCCCGAGGAGTCAAATCCTTCGTGAGACTATGCATACCGAGATGCGTAACATCACTCGGCCTACAGCTTTGAGAAAAACTGCTCAAAAGGATAGGACAAAGTACTGCGACCATCATGGCGGATGGGAGCATACCACCGATCAATGTACCCAACTTAAAGATCTGATTGAAGAAATGGTTAGAGATGGGAAGCTTCAACATTACATCGGGGAAGCAATGCGGAAGCGTTCAAGGAGAAGAAGTCATTCACCTCCCAAAACCGAAGAAAAAAGGAATAAAAGCCCTACGCCACTTGCAGGGGGAGCCCCCGCCTTACCGTCTGAGCAAAATAAGGATTGTGACGAGTTTCTGATCAACACCATTGTTGGTGGATTTGCGGGTGGTGGAGAGAAAGGAAGTGATAGAAAAAAGTATGTGGGACAGATCCTTTCGGTGGCTAGCCGACCGATCCAAAAGCCCAAGAAGAAGAATATTGTCATCAGTTTCAGTGACGATGACTTTGCTGATATTATTCAGGATCACAATGATCCTATGGTAGTTACAGCCAGGCTTGGGAATTACGAAGTGAAAAGGATTCTCGTCGATCAGGGGAGTTCAGCAGACATTATGTTTTTGGATCTGTTCGAGAGACTAAGGTTGAAGAGATCTGACCTAACTCCATTTGAAGGCAGTTTGATTGGCTTTACGGGACATTTCATTGTTCCCTTAGGCCACATTCATCTCCCAGTGACCATGAGTGAACAACCGTCTGCTCGAACCGAGATGGTAAAGTGGCTAGTTGTACAAGCACCGTCGGCATACAACGCCATCCTTGGCCATACAGCACTCCAATCATTTGGTGTAGTTGTATCAACCGTTCACTTAGCTATGAAGTTTCCAGGGTCTGATGACCAGGTGGTAACGGTACGGTCCGAACAAGAATTGGCTCGGAAATGTTACAACATTAGCTTGGGAAAGCTGAAGCTGGATGACGACGAGAAGATCATGAAGGAGCCACTCAACAAAGGCAGTGTGAACTTGGCAGATCTTGACGTACGGGACGAGGATGAAACTAGGCCAACCCCTCAGGGGGACTTCAAAAAGGTAATTCTGGGCCCCGATCCGTCCATTTGTGCCAAGATTGGCGTCGGCCTTGCCGAGGAATTGGAAAGAGAACTGACGGAACTGCTGGTAGGAAACAAAGACTTGTTTGCTTGGACTTCGGCAGACATGCCGGGGATCGATCCGAATTTTATCTGCCATAAGCTAAGTGTGTATCCTGGCGCCAAACCAGTGTGTCAGAAGAAAAGGCGGGTCGGAATAGAGAAGGCACAGGCAACCGAAGAGAAGGTGTCCGAGTTATTGGAGGCGGGATTCATCAGGGAGGTGGTGTACACAGATTGGTTGGCTAATCCCGTGCTAGTCAAGAAATCCAATGGAAAATGGAGGATGTGCGTGGATTACACAGACCTGAACAAGGTCTGCCCCAAAGAACAATACCCACTTCCCTTCATAGACAAACTCGTAGATAGCTCGGCAGGGTATCAAAGGCTATCCTTCATGGATGCTTATTCGGGGTACAATCAGATCCCCATGTATCCCCCGGATCAGGTGAAGACCTCTTTCGTCACAGAGAATGCTACATATTGTTACAACGTCATGTCGTTCGGACTGAAGAACGCTGGGGCAACTTACCAGCGAATGATGAACAAGGTCTTTGGTCCGCTCATTGGGCCGAAAATGGAAGTATACATCGACGATATGATTGCAAAAAGTCTGAAGGAGGAGCACCATGCTAAGGATTTGAAGGTTATACTTGATAGAATTCGGCAGTTTGACATGAGGTTAAACCCAGAAAAATGCACTTTTGGGGTTCCTGCTGGTTCGTTCCTCGGGTTCATGCTCACCGAACGGGGAATTGAGGCAAACCCAAAGAAGTGTCGAGCCATCCTTGATATGAAGAGCCCTTCCGACATCAAGGGAGTACAACAGCTAGCAGGTCGGGTAACAGCTCTCTCCAGTTTTCTATCTCAGTCAGCTCGGAAGGCCCTGCCATGGTACCAGCTGCTGAAGAAGGAAAAAGAAAAGACGTTCGACTGGAACGAGGCATGCGAAAAGGCCTTTACTGACCTTAAGCAATACCTGGCCTCTCCTCCAATCCTATCTAGTCCGGCAATAGGGGAGGTTTTATTCCTATACTTATCAGTAGGGGATTCGGTGGTTAGTTCGGTTCTAGTTAGGGAATAATCAGGCAAAGAATCTCCTGTCTACTTCGTCAGCCGAGCACTTCAAGGACCAGAGCTGAGGTATCAGAAGGTTGAAAAGTTGGCGTTTTGTTTGGTTATTACGGCTAGAAGGCTGCGCCAATACTTCCAAAGCTACCATATCAAGGTCAGAACTGCTCAGCCAATCCGACAGATCCTTCAGAAACCCGACCTGGCAGGCAGAATGGTAACTTGGGCTATTGAACTTTCCGAGTTCGATATTACTTTCGAACCTCGGAAAGCAATGAAGTCTCAGGTCTTAGCTGATTTTCTTACCGAGTTTACTGAGCCATTGACGAGCTCAAACTTGGATTGGAACATTTATGTCGATGGGTCAAGCAACAAGCTCGGAGCAGGAGCAGGAATAATTTTGGAGAACTCAGAGGGAGTTACCCTCGAATATTCGTTGAAGTTCGGATTTCCGACTTCGAACAATCAGGCAGAATATGAAGCTGTGATGGCTGGTCTGAGGATGGCGAAAGAAGTTGGGGCCCAAGAAGTGAAGGTTTTCAGTGATTCTCAGTTGGTGATATCGCAAGTGAAGGGTGATTATCAAGCCAAGGAACCTATCCTACAAAAATATTTGGAAAAGGTGAAGTTCCTATCTCCAGAGTTTGCCAAGGTCGAATTCTGCCACATCCCGAGGGAAAGCAATGGCCGAGCGGACATTCTTTCTAAACTTGCCTCAACAAAGGGTCCTGGAAATAATAAGACGTTGATCCAAGAAATGGTGCATGGACCTAGCGTTGTCCTCTCCGTTTCTATGGATCCAAGTTGGAAGCTTGTCAGAAAAGCCTCCCAGTTCGCTATGATTGATGGAATTCTGTTTCGCCGTGGGGTTAGCAGCCCAATGCTCAGCTGCTTAGACCCCGCCGAAGCAAAGCAGGCACTGGAAGAAGTCCATGGAGGTATAGGAAGTCATCATGTCGGAGGGAAATTGTTGGCCAGAAAAATTCTAAGGGCAGGATACTACTGGCCGACCTTACAACAGGATGCAATCGGTCATGTAAAGAAATGTGAAAGATGTCAGTTCCACAGTGACGTCTACCAAAAGCCAGCCGAGGAACTTCATTCACTTTCATCCCCCTACCCCTTCTATCAGTGGGGAATGGATTTGATTGGCCAGTTCCCCACCGCACCAGGACAGCTCAAATGGGTGATAGTGGCCATCGATTATTTTACCAAGTGGATCGAAGCCGAACCACTAGCAACTATTTCCTCGGCCAAGGTTCAGAAGTTCTTTGAGAGACAGGTTATAGCTCGGTTTGGAGTGCCACAGATCTTGGTAACCGATAATGGAACTCAATTCGCGGCAAAGACATTCCAGGACTTGGTCAACGCTTTGAACATTGAACACTACTTTTCTTTGGTCGAGCATCCTCAGACCAACGGACAAGTAGAATCAGTGAACCGAAGTATCATTCAGGGGATCAAGAAAAGACTCATCGGTGCTAAGGGAAATTGGCTGGAAAACCTGCATGAAGTGCTTTGGTCGTACCGCACCACCGTACAGACTTCCACGGGAGAAACCCCTTATCGTCTTACTTATGGCTGCGACGCTGTCATCCCAATGGAAAGGATCATCCCATCTTTCCGAGCTTTACAACAACCGAACCCCCTCAACAACACTTTACTGTGTGAGGACCTAGTTCTTTCAGAAGAAGTCAGGGATTTAGCTGCCGAACGGGAAAAACATGCCAAGCTGATGCAAGCGAAAGGGTATAACCGCTCAGTGGTACCCAGAGAATTCGAGGTAGGTGACCTCGTCCTACGAAGAGCTGACATCGGCCTCAAAAATGCTAAGGATGGTAAACTGGCTCAGAATTGGGAAGGTCCTTACCGAGTAGCTTCCAAAACAGGAACAGGAGCCTACAAGCTCGAAACTCTCTCGGGTGCCCTCATCAACAACACATGGAACGTGGCAAAGCTTAGAGCATATTTTAGTTAGAAATTTCTACCCATTTCAATTCCGTTTTCAATTGTTTTAGTTTTACTATTTCCCTTGCTGTTATAGGATTGTTTATTTTTAATGATGGTGTACGCTAGGTGGAACTCCGAGCCCATTGTACTTATTGTTAATGCTTTGAATGAATAAAAGTGCTGTTATTGAATTCATTGTTTTCATGTACTTTTCCTCATAATCGATTAGCCACCGTTTATGACGCGAACGATTATAAACAGCTCAAACAAGAGCTTATAACTCGTCAAGTACCCTAGAAAGATTCCCGATTCAAACATGATTTGTTTTAAAATCATTTTTACATCGCGGATAGAGGAACCCACCTCGGCTAAAGTGCTGGAGTTCCGAGGTCGTAACACTTGAATTCTTAACAAAAAGTTCCGAAAGAAGCATAAAATAAAAACGGATATTATAAATATTCCAAACAAGTTATAGCAACAAGATTTCAACCCATCTATTGGGGCAAATACAAGCTAAAAAGCAAAAATCTATTCTACATCGGAAAGAGCGACACTTTCAGGGTCAAACTTGTCGTCTGCCTCCTCGTCGTCTTCAGCATCTTCAGCCCCTTCTTCCTCGGATTCTTCGGCCAAAGGGTCAGGAAGATCTTTGCTACCCATGTCGATGGGGCGCCCATTTGTGCCTATGATCTGCCCGTTCTTTACAGCGTGGTTGGGGTCAGCACCCTTGGTCACAAGGCCAGGATTTAGGATGCGGAGTTGCTCGGCGGTATTAAAGAAAGAATCCTCAATTGCATGATCCCAATTATAAAGATTCTCCTCAGCTGCTATTTTGTGCTTAAAAGCTTGTGCCTTCACTTTGTCCAAGGAGGCTCGGAGTCCGGCAACCTCATCCTTAGTATACTCGAGTTGTTCTCGAGCTACCGCGGCATCTTCCTCGGCCTTCCGAGTTTTTTCCATTGCCACTTGCAAAGTTGCTATGTCCTCTTCAGCCTTCTTCAATAGTTCCTCGGCTTTCCGAGCCTTCTCTTGGGCCTCCTGCAATACGGCAGCATCCTCTTCGACCTTCTTCAAGATCTCTTCGGCCTTCCTCATCCCCTCTTGGACCTTTTGAAGGGTTTTCTCCGCTTTCTCCTTCTCGACCTTGGCCCTAGACTTGGCCTCTTCAGAATCTTGCATTCCCTTCTTCAGCTCCTCGTTCTCTTTGGCCAGGATTTGAAGCTTTCTCTCAAGGCCTTCCACTTAAAGCTGATAATAATCCTCTCGATCATTCGCTTCCCTCCTCTTCTTCTTCTCATCAGGGGCGACCCCAGCATGAACATCCTCGCCGCGGCGGCCGAGGTAATGAAGGACACTCGCACTTCGAAGAAGACCCTTCACCAGGGCGGTGCAGTTGTTCCCCCAAGTCGAAGGATGCCAGGCATCCATCACTTGTGCATCCTCGAGAGGGAAGACTGTTGCGTAATAGCCCTCAGGAGTCTTCTTGGCCCATACAGTCTTGACAGCGGCTTCCTCGGTACCCTCCTCAAACTGAGTATCTTTATGGGATTTACTCAATTTAAACCAATCCCCAGCCAAGCCCTTCCCTTTCTCTACCCGAATCCTCTTGGCTGGACGCTCGGTGGTACCTTGAGCGTCTTGTTGTGCATCCGACTGAACAATTTTTTGGACTCCTTCAATGGCCTCAATTACCTCGGGGGTGATGGCACGAGGAGCCAAGGTTGGTTTGTCCACCGGTGTTGGCTCGGAAGACTGGCTCTTAATCGAGGAACTTGAACCAGCTTTTCGTGCTGCCAGCTTACTCACCCGATCTGCGGTAACCACCGGTGTTGGCTCGAAAGACTGGCTCTTAATCGAGGAACTCGAACCAGCTTTTCGTGCTGCCAGTTTACTCACTCGATCTGCGGCAGCCTCGCTCTTCTTAGCTTTGGTGGCTTTCTTCCCCATTTTTTCTGCAAGAGAATAAGTGTTAAACCGAGCAAAAAAAAAAAAAAACCAGCTCGTCCTTCACTTCGGCTTGTGTCCTCTTCAGCAATATTTTTTTGGTATCAATTTGACCATTCGCCTCAAGGTATTCCCAAACTCGGTCGCACAATCGTCTCTCGGCTTTCGTCAAATCAGTTTTGTAATCAAATTGATATAACGAGGCCCCTCGATTGTAGATACTATTCGACCAGCTTAAAGGGAACCGGGGTACAACTTTAATTTCCCCTTCGGCCTCAATTTGTTCCATAAACCAGCAAACTTCTACTCCAGTGTATTCGTATTGAAAGAAGAGCGGTTTAAAGGATTTCCAAGAATCGATCACTTTTGCAAAGAGGGCGTGATCCCTCCGAGCTTTTAAGGACACCCAAAGCCCCTTTGAATCGCCAAACTTGTTCACTTGGGGGGCGTACAACCAAAAGAAAGATCGTAATGTAGCGACCAAATTTTCAGCGTCGCAGAACTGTTGAAACGCCCTTACAAAGGCCCAACCACTCGGATGTAGTTGACTCGGGGCTATGTTTAAGTGCTTCAGGACTTCTATCTCGAGGGTGGAAAAGGGCATTCGGACTCCGACCTTGGTAGCTATCTCCTCGTAGAAATAAAAAAGCTGTCGATTTTTCGGAATTTGGAGGCATATCCGGTCGTCTATGCCCATGCGCCTTAGTACGAAGTCTGAAGCATTCCCATCTTCTCTCGGAGGTGTGAGGAGTGGACGAAGATGGTTTAAACTGTTCCTTGTCAGCAACGAAGGCCTCGTTCCAAGCACCTCCCGATCAAAGACTTCATCATACTGCGCGTGATTTGGCGGCAAGGGATATTCTTCAGGGTTGGTCTCGCACCTGCGCTCCACCATATCTGGGGAAAAAGTAAAAGGCTCGACGTTATGATTTTTTATAGCAGTTTTAATTTTAAAATTAAGGCCGAGCCTTGGACTTTTTCCCCCCTCTTTCCTCGGATTTCCCAAAGGCTCTTCCTCCACTATACAGCGCTCGGGACTAACCCTAACCCGAGCTCTCCGTTCAGCAAACCTATAAGCCAACAGCCACTTGCTTTCTTCAGCAGGGTCCGAGGGGTGTTCTACAGCTAACGGTTTTGTCACGGTGGATCCCTGGCTGATGGGGGGAGAGGAAGGGTCTACTGCGTCATCACTACTCCCAGAATCCCCGAAATCCCCAGAAAAGTCCGAATCGCTATCACTAGAAGGTTCCTCTCCTAATTTCCTACAAAGTTCATGATAAATTCTCCTCAACTCCCTCCAACCTCTCATGATTCAGAAACTCAAAGCCTTAAACACTACACTACCCAGAACAAAAAACCCCAAAATCCCTGCAAAACCCAGAAATGCGAAACCCTTTCAACAAATAGAAAAGAGCAGAACCATAAAAGAGCAGAACCAGAAATAGAGTATTTGAGTTAGAAGAAGAAAGACTACCTGTTTTTGATTCTGAGTCTCTGGAAAACTGGAAACGATGTGAAGATAGTGGCGGAAATAAGCTTGAGAAGGGAATGAGTTTCTGGTTTCCTGGGAGTAACAAAGAACTAGTGAGGGAGCAAGTTTGAGAGTTTGGGAGCTTTTGGTGTGAATCTGATAGGACGAGTGAAAAGTGAAGTGTGGGGTGTAAGGGATTTGAAGGAAACCCCCAAAACCTTTCGGTTTCCCCCACGATGCACGTATGGGCCTGGGTGGATTGAAAGCCCGTTACACCACTCAACCACACGCATGATGAGACGTGGCAGTTACCAAAAAGGCACTTTTTCAAAATTCAAAATTCGAAATGATTTGGCACAATTTACAAGGGTACGCGCCGCGCCTAGAGAACCCAAAACGTCACCTCGAACGGGCTACCTGGTTACAGCTGTCGCACACTCCCCGAACGAGGCATCCGAAAGGGTAAACCCTAAACACTTGCTACCTCGTCACAGACTTCTCAAAGTCTTACGAGCTGGGGGGCTTGTAGGGTCTGCCGACCTGATACGGATCTAAGCCTTGTCAAAAGAGCCTTCTAAGGGCACTTCCCTCGGTTCACTTAGCATAAACGTCCCTCGCTCGGACTCATGGACTCCGAGCACCCCCAAAGGACCAGGCTCAGACTTGATGGAACCGAGCCTCGTCATCGGTCCTCAATCCATCAGGCTTGAGATTCTAGGCCGAGGCATACCGTCGGCAAGCGGATAAGTTCAAACCCACCGAGGCTTCTTATCCCTTCCGCTAATCTCTCCTGGATTCTCGCAACAGCCTAGACATGAGATCTCCAGCTGATCCTATCCAGATTCTAAGCATAATCCTCCGATATTATCTCACAGAATCCTGGTTCAGCTCAACCCTGATACAGGGCCCAGACGACCCATATCAGCCTCCTCCAAACCCTATAAATAGCTCATTACAGCTAGGGTTTCAGGTACGTACTCTCATCCCTAAGTTAACACTCTGCACACACACGTTGACTAGGGAGAACCTGCTTTTCCCAACTGGAACTGCAGAAATACCATAAGTCACACATTAACTCTTGATCCTCTCTAGGGCTCCTGATTCCATAGTCTTGAACACTTAGAGGGTTAAGGACATCTAGTGTTCCAGGACACTACATGTATCTCAACTGAGGAGTGAATTTGAAATTAATCTGTTTCATTTGGATTATGTAAAAAGATTATTTTTTATAAAATAAATTACAAAAAATGATATAGATGTGTGTTAACATAAATCAATGTTGAATGAAGTGTAATGGAAATATTGAAGTTGTGGAGGGGCAAGATGGGAAAACTGAAGTATCATGCAAAATGTGCATGTTTATCTTTACGGTGAGTTAGCTCAGAATTAATTCTGGAATACCAACACTACTAACAGTTGCTTCTACTCCAACGTGATTTTGGGGTCAGAATTGATTCTAAATTAGTATCCAAACATGCTATAATCCTTCAATATATAAATCATAAGATCCACTTCCTTAAATTGTTTTTTGAGGTTATTTTTTTTAAAAAATAAATTTTTTATAAATTATAAAAGAAGATTATTTTTTCTAAAAATAAGCTAAAACGATAATTTTAATCTCTAATTATTATTATTTTTTAAAAATGACAGATTATAATGAACGGATGGAATAATTGTTAAGCCAGTTGAGCTCTTTGAATTGCTTGAATAATATAACTGTTTGTGAAAACTAATCATAGCAATAACAATAGTTGGAATTTGTTAAAATGACTAAACAACATGTAATATTATTATATTTAATTTTTAAGTTATTTATTATTTATTTGTTTAGTTATTTATGTATTAAATTATTGGTTAATTAACAGATAAAAAACTAAAGTGTAAAAATTATAAAAAAAAAACTAAAGTATAATACCCAACAAATTAACGGTAAAGTGAATTTTTTATTTACAAAATTAATAATTTTTAAGTATAAGGTAGTCAATGTAATTTGCTATAATTTTAAAAGGTATAATTTGTATATGAATTATCTTCTAATTGACAGCTGAATACTAATTACCTCTGAAATGTAGAGATCACCAAAGTAAACCCTTAACATTATAAATAAGAAATTCTTTCTAGAAGATTTAAATATAAATTTCTGTTTTTTTTTTAAAGCTATTCCTAATTTATGTTTACCAAATTACATTGCTAACTTATTGATTGTATCGA
Organism: Crotalaria pallida; assembly: GCA_037953625.1. Classification (NCBI taxonomy): domain Eukaryota; kingdom Viridiplantae; phylum Streptophyta; class Magnoliopsida; order Fabales; family Fabaceae; genus Crotalaria; species Crotalaria pallida. The sequence continues at coordinate 70,630,790 of CM075656.1, forward strand.
TTAAAAAAAAAAAAAATTTACGTGTGGCGGAAATTGTCTATATACTGCTGCTATTGCTGCATTACACGCATATATAGGACGATCGAGCAGCATTATACGTGTTGAGGGTAGTGTCTGTGTGGAAGCGTTCCCCGTTTGACCCGTAGCGACGACACAAAGCGTCCCTCTATAGTTCTACGTTGAGACTCTATATAGGACACAACACACACCTACAACTTGCATTAGAGCCATATTTTAATAGAAAATGTTTGTTTGATATCCGTATTTGACATAAACACTTGTTTTTTTTATTAAAATGTGGTAAATCCTGTAAAAAAAAGAAACTGCAAGATTACCTGTTTTTATCTGAAAAAGCAGATATTCCGTATAAATGTCAAATATTAATTTTTGCGTAAAAAGTTGTATTTCAATACTCCTGTTACTCTTCATATTTTATCTGCCCCACTATTATTTTTATTTTATAATAATAATAATATCAACGAGGTTTGATTCAGTTGGTGTAAGATCTCAACTGAAATCTTCGGAATGAGATACGGGTGCTAGTAGCCCCGTGTTCGATTCCCACTAAAAATATCCCGCTGGGAGAGCCAGCCACGCAGCTTGCTCCGGATTAGTCTCAAGGACTTCCTGGTATTAAGGGTGCTCTTGGGGATACCGGTGGTTCCGCAAGGAATACGGAAAAAAAAATAATACTAATAATAATAATGATAATAATTCACTCCCTTCATTTGCGTTGGTATTTTAACCAAGATGTGAGGATTTGAACAAGGAACTCTCCTCATAACTTCCCATCCTCCCTTACCTCCATAGAGTGTGCCTACAATAGAGCATCATCATTATTTGTACCTCAACAAAATTCTTGTACTTCACTCACTCTCTCTCCCTTTTGAACACACACCTTTGAAACCTCTCCAACCTCGAACATACCCTTGTTTCATTACACCATTTTTCTTCTTTAATTTTAGTAGTTTTTTTCATGATGGCTCGGAAGTACTTACACGAGTTACTGAAAGAGGATCAAGAACCCTTCCTTCTAAACAAGTACATTTCCGATAAACGTAGCCAAATCATCAAAACACAAATTTCCCCACGAAAAAAACACAAACCATCATCATCATCACTTCATCATCATCATCATCATCAAAACTCAAACTTCCCCACGAATCTCTGCAAAAATGTGTGCCTATTCTCATTCTCAGACACAACAACAACAACCCCAGACCTCAGAAAATCTCCACTCTTCGATTTTTCTTCCCCTGCAGCTTCCAAAACCAAAAGCCCCATCAAGTTCCACATCCCTTCTAGAACAGCTTCTCTTCTCTTAGAAGCAGCACTTAAGATTCAAAAGCACTCTTCATCAAAAACAAAAACCCAAAACAAAAGCAATGGCTTTGGTCTATTGGGGTCCTTCTTCAAAAAACTAACACAGAGAAACCAGAACAAGAAGAGGGAAATCGAGGGTAGTAATGTAAATTTGTCGGTTAAGGATATCTTGATGTTGGAATCTAGAAAACTCTCAAATGGGTGCCTCAAAATGGAAGAAAGATTGGATTTTTCTTTCAACAACAACAACAACAACATGGGTAGTAGTAATGAAAATGTGAGTGAGGTTGGGTTTGTGTGTTCTTCTTTCAATGGAGGAAGAACAAGTAGTGCTGTTTGGTCAGAGAGTAATGAAGATAAGTCTTTGGACATGGAAATGGAAACATCGAGTAGTAGTTGCTGTAACCACTCTGATGATGAAGATTCTGAGTTGAAAGAGATTGATGAGTTTGTTACCAACGAGAAACAGAGTGTTGTAGACTGTGTTTTCTGCCATGAAATGAGTGGATTCTGTGATAGCCCTTTTCGTTTTGCACTTCAAAGTAGTAGCTCATCCGGCCGCCGCACGCCGGAGATACCCTCGCCGGTGCCGTCACCGGGCCGCCGCATGACTAAGGTAAGACATTTTGGTATAATATTTTTAAGGATTTTTAATTTTATTGTTTTTAGGTTTTTTAAAAGTCACTTTCAACTACTGATCTCGGTCAAATAAGAAAATTGTACAGTGTTTAAGCGAGCAAATTTTGTTTGCTTGTTTGTTTTTTTAACAAGTTAGTGTACTTTATTTTTTAATGAGGTTTTTAGGTAAGTTACTATATTTTTAAATGTTTGTAACATTTTTATTTTATACTTCCTCTGTCCTTGTTATAAGTTTTTTTACCAATTTTCACACCTTTAAGAAAATTAGTTAGTAATATAGTAAGTGACATTGTAAATGTAAATATTTGGTATATATTTTCAAAGCATTGAAAATTGGAAATGAGGTTTATATTAAGGACAAAAAAAATCTTGAAATGAGACTTATATATAGGACCTGAGGAAGTATTAATTATGAGCTTGTAATAATAGATAGCCTATTTAAGATAATTTATACTTATAAGCTTAGAACTTGTGTCATATTCATATACTACATGTTAAGGACAGTGTAGACTAATTTTATAGTTTTGATTCAATAATAGAGCTTATTAGTTTTCGGTTTTTAGCTATTAAAGTAACTTTTAATTTATAAGCTTTTTCTAGCTTATAATTATATATTCCGGTTTTTCTGTCCGTTTAGAAAAATACAATAATGGAAAGTTATATCGGAAATAGTATAAGTTTATTGATCTTTGATATTGTAAATTTATATTTTTCTAAGATAAAACTGACTTTGCCACTGTATTTTCCATATATTTAGGGCATTGTTTTCATCGCTATGTTAACTCGTGAGTTAACCTTGTGATACACTCTGTTAAGTTGTTTGTTTGGTGGTCCAGTAATTTACGTAGTATTTTTTTAGGACTTTTTCTTTTTGGCCTCACCTATTACTCCTTGATCTGCATTGCTAAGGCGGAAACAAAATAAAACAATTTTCGCCTTATGCAAATCGTATTATCTTACGCCTTTCCAAAGTCGTAAATAAAATAGAGTATTTCGCCTCTCATCATGCGGAAACATTGAAAATTTGTTATAATACCAAAATTGTCCCTCGGTTCATTCACGTACAAAAGGGAGGTGGAGGGTTCACGGAGGGACATTTCTGGGATTTCAACATTTTAATTATTCTGCTTCTTAAAAGGCAGAAGTATTTCCGCTTTTAAATAGTCGGTAATTCTTTCGCCTTATGCAAATCGGTAGTAAATTAAAATAATTTTCGCCTTTTAAAAATCGAAAATCATCTTTCGCCTTCGTAAAGTTGGTAAATTAAGGGCAAATGGAAGCCAAAGAAGAATGGATGAGTGCCAAAATGAAAAAGTCTTTTTTAGTACGAGTAGCTTTTTGTCGGCAATAGGAAATGGAAATGTAGCTAGTGAGTGACGGTCATAGCCTCCGGTTCTTTCTCAAAATTGTTAATAGATCAGACATGTGGAGGGTCACATATGTCAATTTCATGGTTATGTTTTCATGAATTTTCATTATTGTCCTTTTCGATCGTGCGCCAAGCAAATCTTTTCGCTCTTTTGCACTTTAGTGGATTGTTTTCGGTAAATTACGTTCTTAAAAGATGTCAATTTATGTTTTTGTTTCTTCTATTGTTTTTTTTGGTCATTAGATCCCGACATTCGATTTACTAGAACATAGTTTCCCATTTGTATTTTTGTTTAGATTAGATTAGATTATTAGATTACTAGGAGGATCATTTAACATAATAAACGAAAATTAAAAGGAGTCAATATTCGGACAATATTTTTTGTTGTTTGTAGAGAAATTATGTCATTTTTATAATGAACGTGGATAAATTATATGTAAACTACCAAATTAGTATTAGGACTAATACTTTTTCTTATAGAAATTATGACATTGTTATCATGATTGCTCTTTTTTTTTTGTGTGTGGATTTTAATAGGACAAAGAAATTAATGGAGGAGAGGGGCTTAAGAAATTGCAAGCAGGGGAAGAAGAGGAAGAAGATAAGGAACAGTGTAGTCCAGTGTGTGTTTTGGACCCACCCTTTGAGGACGATGACGAAGGGCATGGAAACGACGATGTGGAGGAGGGCGATAGTTCTGATTTGAGGTGCAGCTATGCCATTATACAGAGTATGTCACAAATTTATTTATTATTTTTGTACCATTCTTTGTTTGTTGTGTTGTCATTTTGCACCAACGCACTGTCGTACACGCTTCTTCAGAGTTGTTTGTCTATTACTACAAAATACATTAGGAGAGACTAAGGGTGAGATTATTGACACTCACAAATCCTTATTAATACTTTTCTTTAAATAATAATAAATTTGTGAAACAGAATTGTGATGGGTAGGTTGAGTGTGCGGATAAGTACTATGAGGTGCTAATAACTTCATTCATCACTTGGGTATGCGATCATGATGCTAGTCATTATTTTAATTTTATTATATCTTCTTACAAAATTTTCCTATAACTTTCTTATATTACTAAAAAGAGTATATAATAGAAAATAAGAACCAAAAGAGTATTATTTAATAAAAAAATATGTCCATTGTCTTGAATACCTTTTCTTCTTTTTAAGTAGTAGGGGTGGGAGGTGAATTTTAATGAGGACCTAAAATGTTTATCCTAGCTGCATATGAAAAATACTTCATTCTTAAAAAATTGCAAAAGCAAAAAAATTAAAGAGACAAACATTTAATAATTTGTTTAACATATTAATCAATACTTTGTTTAACGTATTAATCAATTATCAAATAATTAATTCAATGCAAAAATTGCATCGATCAACCAATCATAATTCAAAATTTGTAATTTCTAAGTTTTTTCATTAGTAACTTTAATTTTAGTTTGAGATAAAAAAGTTCTTCATTTTTATCATCCTTGTGGGAGGGAGGGAATAAAAATAACTTATGTAAATAGTTTATTAACTTATTACAAGTTTTTTTGTATGGGCTTATTATAAGTTTGTTGTAGCTTATTTTAGTTAACTTATTAGAGAAGTTTGTGAAAATTAGTTATTTTTAGTTTTTTTTTTTAAAAAAAATCCTATTGATATCAAAACCCTTAAATAAATGCTTAATTAAACTATTTACCAAAAAGGGTCACTTTGTAATTATTCAACTATTTTTTCTGTGATAGTGATTGTGCTTAATATTTTTTTTTGGTAGAAATTGTGCTTAATATTGAATAGTGTTATCTGTGTGGGTTCCATCCAAAGATTACAATTGCTCAAAATCCAAACAGCATTTCCCATTGAATGCGGACATGGACTACTCTTCAGTTTACAGATCATACACATATGCCATTTTGTTATACATAAATTTGAATGGGAGCCACAAATTTTCATGTTAGGAGATATGTCTTAATTGGGATACTTTCATTTAATATGTAGGATAACATCTCAGTAAATATTACTCTTTCCAGGTTTCATAAATTTTTGTGGTACTTTACTACTTTTTGGTTGTTGAGAACTCTTGGTCACTGATCAATTTAATTTCACTAGGTGAAGAAGTTGTGGAACCCATTTAAGCTATTCATATATTGCTCTACCAATACCAATTTTATTACAAGACACTATGACATTAAATTTCCTATTACTAGCTTCTGAATTTTCATGCATGTTTCTACTTTTTGTCTTTAAGGCACTGTGATGTTTGCAATGTTGGAATAACGTTTTGTTAAATTCATGAAGACAAGGTATTTAGTGTTTTGATTCTTTGTTCTTTGTATTAATTTTGCAGGAGCTAAGCAGCAGCTATTGTACAAGCTTCGTAGATTTGAGAAACTCGCAGAGTTAGATCCCGTAGAACTTGAGAAAAGAATGCTAGAGGACGAGGATGTGGAGGAGGACGAAACATTTATGGAAGAGGATGATTGTGAAGACGAGGATAGCGAAGTGTCGTATAAAGGAAATGACTTTATAGAACTAGTTTATGAAGCTCTATGCCATTCAAGTTTTAATGACATTGGGCAAATCCCAGAGGGCCTTAAGAAACTAGTTGCTGATCTCATTGTGGAGGAAGATAGAGAACTTGATTCATTAGAAGATAGGGAGATGGTGATAAGAAGGGTATGCAAGAGGTTGGAATCATGGAAAGAAGTGGAGTCTAACACAATTGATATGATGATAGAAGAGGACTTCTCTAGAGAGGATGGTGGGTGGAAGAAAAATATGGAACAGACAAGAGACATGGCTGGTGAGCTTGAATTTGCTATTTTTGGACTTCTAGTGGAGGAATTTTCAGAGGAACTTGTATGTTAATGTGGGAAAATTTTGAAGCAAGTAAGGATCTTAGTATGAGTGATTATGTTTATTCTTTTTTTTTCTTTAGAAGAGTATAGTCTGACTTGCAATATATAATGTATTGGAATAGGCTAGTTAATTAGTAGAAATAGAAAAGTAACTCAAGAAGATAATGTGGGTATGTACATGACTTGTGTATGTAGCTGGCTGGGGATGCTGTAAGTCACCGTTCTTAATTAAATAGTATGATTTTAACACTCCTTGATCCAATTCTTACCATGATATTTTCTAATTGATTTAATTTTTTGTGTTGCAATAAAGAGTGGATGGTGAGCAAATATTGAAACATATGTAGCTAAAGTTGAAGTCTCCATATATTAATTTTTTCGTCTGCTACCAATCTTGTAGTTTATTCAATGTATGTTGAAATGTTACGTTCTTATATAGTATATACTCCGTATTTTCTTTATTTTGGCTCTCCTTGATTCATTCCTTGGGCTTCTGCAGAAGGAAGGAACAATAGAGTCGGGGCCAGTGGGTTAAAAGAAGGAACTTTGGTTGTCGGTAGAGAATAGTTTGGGGACCTTCTTACGAAGTAGCAATTTGACAAGGACTAATCACTCTAATCTTATGTTATTTTCTTTTCCAAGGCCATTTTTAGCATGTAGTAATGGATAAGAGTTGTCAAATTTGCATCTTTAGTTGTGGGTTTTTTCCTTTTTGCTTTATCAAGTTGTGTTATTCACTCTTGGTGGTTGTTGTTCTGATTGTGCTTTTCAACTGCCAGTCACATATCACTATCGTTTGTCAAATTTGCATCTTTGGAGCACTTTGATCAAGACAATAACGCCATATAGTTTGGAACGGTATGATGCTGTAAATTACCGTATGGGCCCAAAATAAAGGTTATACCAATTCAAGTCGAGAACTAGAACTCTATCCAAATTTTTAGTTCTCAGTTCACGTTTTTTATTTTTCGTCATTCTCGAGTTGGAAAATGTATTTTTTCAAATACTCTCTTTATTAAAAATATGTATATTTTTTTTTTTTAATTTAAGGAGAAAGAGGCTCGACCTTCTCTCTTCCTCAATCTTCTTCTCTTCTCTTCTCCGTTTTCCTCTCTTCTGTGATAGCGGTAGAAGGGGAGGGGGAATCTCTCCCTCCCATTCCTTTGGTTGGTGTGTGAGTTTTTCCTCTCCCAGTTATATCTGGGTTAAATAAATAAATAAATCTTGCATTTGTGCAAGTAGTGTGGTTTTTCTCGTCCCAGTTTCATCTGGGTTTTGTTTTTGTGTGTTTGAGTGTGGGAAGGCTTTTTGTTTGTCCAGATCTGATGACCTTCCTATCTTCTCCAATAAGTAGAAGACTGATATTCGGGACAGCTTTTCCCTTCCAGATCTCTGTCTTCTCCTCTGTCCAGTGGCTCTACCTCCTCAGATATGAGATTCTTTGTCGTCGAGCTGTGCTTACTTCCGGCATTGATGAGATAGTTATCTTGGAAACAAAGGCTGTTGAATCTCTTGTTAGAGTTCGAAGCTGGATGTCGATGATTATCCTGATCCACATAGAGTTTGCTGTTATGGCTGAGTATCTAGTCTTTTTTAGCAATTTTTATTGTGTAATGTCCTAGACACAATGTTCAGAGTATAACCCTAGCTCAAGGGTATGGAAGACCTAAGAGCTAGAATACGGTCTGATGTTACTGTGTGATTTTGTTGGTATGCTAGCTATCCAGTTGGGATAACTAGGGTTTCCCTAATCACGAGTGTGTGCTAGTGTATGATTAGGGAGAAAGAACATACCTGAGCCCCTAGCTGGAGACAGCTATTTATAGGGGGAGCGGTGTTGTACCCTATGGGCCTGTACGGAGGTCCAGTAGGGCTGACGTGTCCCTTTATAGGATAAGGGATGAGTCATTCATCCTTATCCTGTTAGCGGTTAGTCTTATCTGGTTGGCGAGCTAGGCTCACGCGCCCTTAGCTTGGACTCTTTAAGGGAAGAGGTCCCTGTACTCGGTCCAGAGTCGTTAGGGTGGGTCCTATGGCATGTGCTCGGCCCAAAGATGCGTGACCCGGCAGAATGAGAATTCTGGTCGGCCAGTGAGTATTCTGGTCGGCTGAGGGCGTTTTAGGGTAGACCGAGGGTCGGTCTACCACATAAGCCCCTTAGCTCGGTAAGACTTTTCGAGTCTTGAGTCGAGCTGAGAGTTCTTCGTATGTGACCTTCAAGGTGTCGAGGGTTAAGCTCGGTAGGGGATAATGAGTTCAGGACAGCTCACCCTGCCTCACTGTCCCATTGACTGACTGAAAGGACGTTTGGATGTCCTTCTATGACACGTGCTGCCTTGTGTCAGAGGGGTCATGATGGTGCATGCTGCCTTTTGGGTTTTCGAGATGCTTCTTTCCATTAGTTGTGCGCCACGTGTCCTTTTAGTGGCGCGATGTAGGCTTTTGGGCTTTTGTGATTAGGCCCAAATTTTCAAACGTGGGGGGAAACAACCCCTTCAACTACTCTTTTCCTCCTTTTTTCATACTTTCCTTCAAACTCAGACTTCTGACACTCCTCTTCTCTCTGAAATTCGTCTCATTGGCTTTTGGATTATAATTTCCCTACGCCATTATTCTTCTGTTCTTGATTCCCCAGTTCGTTCGTGCCAGTTCTCATCTCCAATTCTCAGGTATTTTGATTTTCTTCTTCTGTTCCTGTTTTTCGCTTTTCTTTCCTTCTCTGCTGAATCATATTCTCCATAGGTTCTGGGTTTTTGGTTGCAGATTTTGTTCTTGTGTTTTAGTTTTCTGGGCTTATTTCTGGGTAAGTTTAGATTTCATTATGAGTATTAATTGGCTTCAGTACGAGGAGTGGTCTAGGATTCTGGGTTTGAGTGATCTTGAGGACTCTTCCTCTTCTTCTTCTTCTTCTTTGTCTTCCGATCTGGAGGTGCTGGACTTTCTGCCCTCACCCTTCCGCCATCGCATGGTAGATCCGATGGCCGAAGTACCACTATCAGTAGATTACCCTCGGAACCCCGAGGAGGAGGAAGGTAGGAAACTGTTGTATCAAGCGGCGGAAGAGTGGGCCCAACTATCCCGCCGCCCTTCGAACCGTTCCTGGGAGAAACCCTTCTGGGGAAAAGCTGTTAGGGTTAGGGGAAGGTGTAGCAGGCTCGGCTATAGGACTAATAAACCTAGGGCTAGGTTGTTTAAAAATCTTGATTTTATAGATTCTGACGCCGAGTATTCCCTTTCCCCAGGTATGGTTCGAAGGTGCATCACACATCCTCAGGAGTTCCTTGTGCCTCCGAACTCTGTAGATTATGACTGGGTTGACTTGGAGGTGCTTGGAACCCCGTCGGCTTTGGTCAACAGTAATCTAAGTCATATCCGAGCCCACATACTCCCCTGCCCCACGGATAAAACTGGGACTTCTTATGCAATAAGCTCACCGGCAGCCAACGACCGAGTGTGTACGGCGATCGCCGCGGATCGCAAAGAGTTTTTCATGTATGAAGAAGTTGTCATTCGGCTGGGGGTGAAGTTGCCCTTTACTGAAATAGAAATAGAGCTGTTGCGTCGGTTACGCTTGGCTCCTACTCAACTACATCCTAGCGGTTGGGCCTTCATCCGAGCCTTTCAAAAGTTTTGCGAAGCTCAAAAGTTGACTTGCTCGCTCCGAGCGTTTCTATGGTTGTATATACCGCAAGTGAACATCTTCGAGAAGGGGTCGCGCCAAAGATTGTGGGTGTCGTTGAAAGCACGCAACGGACATGCCCTCTTCGATAAATTCACAGATTCATGGAAGACTTTTAAGCCTTTATACTTTAAGTATCAATTCGTCGGAAATGGGGACTGTTGGTTTATGGAGGGTGATCAGCCTCGGTTTCCGTTGTCTTGGTCACCCGATTTTTTTAACCGCAACCCCAAACTTTATCAGTATCAATATGAGTCCGAGCTATCTGTAGCCGAGAGGATCACTTGTGATACCTTCTTTTCCTATCTTAGACGGAATGGTCCAGTAGATATCAAGAAGATCATTCTTTTTCCCCAGGAGCTTATAAAAGCCGAGCTTGGTACATATATAATTTTAATTTTTTTTTTTTTAACATTTGGATTCTTGGTTTTGCAGAAAAAATGGCTAAGGAAAACAAGGCTGTTGCTCGTATAAAGGAACTTGCTAAAGCAAAGGCGGCTGCTGGGTCAAGTGGTTCTCGGAGTGGAGACATGTCCTCGGAAGCCACTCGCTCGGTGACTGTCGCCGAAACTTGTCCCTCCGAGGTCGAGGTGGTGCAGGTTGTTCATCCTTCACCGACAAAGGGGGGGGGGGGGAAATAGCTACTGGAATCCCGCTGGTGCAAGTGGAAGGAAAGGAGGATGAAGAGGATCGGGTGCCTCTTGCCAAAAGGGCTAAGTTGGATAAAGGCAAAGGCAAGGCTGTGGAGGTGGTGAAGGCGAAGGTTGCCGACCTTCAAAGGACCAATCTGTGGTTCGATATCTCTGACCCGGACGAGGAGAGTGTTTGGGCTAGGAAGCTAAATGAGAAATTCATCGGCTTGGTTTATACGCCGAACGATGAAAAAAGGTTGTCGGATCAGACGGCAAGCACCTTAAGGTGCCATTGTGACCTTTTGGGCCGAAACATGCTGAGGGCCGCCAGCTATATGTTTCATTTAAGCAAAAATGCGGAAGACATCAGTGCCACCCTCTCGTCGGCTGAGAAAGAGAAGAGGAAAGCTGCTGCTGCTGAAACTAAAAATCTGCTAAGCCAAGTGAGGGAAAGTGAGGCAAATCTCCGAGCTCTAACGGAGGCAAACGCCGAGCTTCAAAGAAGATTTGACGCTTCGGAGAGAGCTCGGGAGACTGCTCTAAAGGCTCTGGAGGATATGGTTGGAAAGGATGCTGAGAAAGGAAGGTTGCTGCAGGCGGCCCAGGCGAAGCTGACTGAAGCTTGTCAAAGGGTTAACGAGCTGGAAGGTGTTGCTGGTCGTTTGACGAGGTCGGAGGCGGAAGTGACTAGGTTACAAGGGGAACTGGGCGAAGTGCAGAGGGAGTTGATCAAAACTCGTCGGAAGGCTTTGAAGCATAAGGTACTGGCTTGCAAGAACCACTTCAACTGGGATCATGGTGCTGTCGACTCTTTTGTGAATGCTGTCAAACAGTTAATGCTCTTGAACCCTGGAATCCGAGTGGTTGGGACTAGCCCATATTATGGGGTTGATGGTGATCGGATGATCGATTATCGTGATGATGCTGAAGTGGATTTATCAGCACCTAACCTGCCGAACCCCCTGGAGTTGGAGCAAAGTGAAGAAGACTTTGATGGGTCATCCATTGCCTTGTCCGAAGACGAGGATTAACTCCCTGGAGATGTATTTTGCTGTATTTTGCTGTGTAATTTGGTAATTTGAACTTTTTTTTTATATTTTGCAACATTGTTCTTGTAAGAAGCGAATCTTATTCTGTTCTTTATGATCTAGTATTGTGTTTTATCTCGTTATAAACTGTTGTTTTAGATTTCGAATCTCCGACCTATGGCCTAGGTGGGATCCTCGGTCCTCGGCACTACGAAACTGTTTTTAGTTTTTGGCCGGGCATCTCATTAAAGTACTTGCAATTGTTAGTTTATATGTCCTTGTTAGAAGGTCATGCATAAACATCCAAGTTCGCCTCGGTGGCGAGCCGAGGGGAAATGGATAGTACGTTAACAGTAAGAGAATACGAGAATTTAAAAGCTTCATCGAATTTCCTTGATCCGTTTGTAAACAGGAGTCAAATACAAAAAAGGATAATTAAGATCATGCTAAAGATAAATGACAGGAATTTAAAATGATAAAATTTCATCTTTGCAGACAGTGTTGTGGCTCCCATTTAGCTATAGTATGGTTTGAGCTTGGTGGCGTTCCAGGAGTTGTTCAACTGTTGGTTGGTTAGTGTTTCAAGTCTGTAGGCCCCCGAGCCTGTCTTCGAGATCACTCGGTAGGGACCTTCCCAGTTCTTAGCCAACTTCCCTTCTCTTGAATTTTTCAGTCCAATGTCAGCTCGTCTAAGGACCAGGTCTCCCACAGCAAAACTCCTCGGAACCACCCATTTGTTGTACTCTCGGGATTGTCTTTCCTTAGCTTTTTTCTCTCGGTCCGAGGCTAGGGATCGGATTTCCTCGCTGAGGGTTAACTCTTCCTTTAACAAATCTTCGTTTACTTCTATTGGTCGCTCGGATATACGGAAGGTAGGGATCCGAGTTTCAATAGGTAACAAAGCGTCACAACCGTAGGTTAGTCGGAACGGGGTTTCTCCTGTTGAGGTGTGTATGGTCGTTCTGATTGACCATAATACCTCGGGAAGGAGGTCAGCCCATGAACCCTCGACATCCAACAATCTTTTCTTCAAACCGTCGATGATGGTTTTGTTCGCAGCTTCAGCCTGTCCATTGGTTTGCGGATGCTCGACGGATGAGAAGTGATGGGTAATATGGAAGTGGTTGACAAGTTCTTGGAAAACCTTAGCAGTGAATTGGGTACCGTTGTCGGTGACCAGGGTGTGTGGGACACCGAAACGGGTGATGATTTGTCTGAGAAAGAACTTTTGAATTTTGGCGGAGGAGATTGTAGCCAACGCCTCGGCCTCAATCCACTTTGTGAAATAGTCAACTGCGACCACCACAAATTTTAGTTGCCCCGGGGCTGTTTTGAATTTTCCTATGATGTCCATGCCCCACTGATAGAAGGGCCATGGTGCAATCATGGAATGTAGCTCCGTTGGGGGGCGTTGAAAAATATTTCCATGGAACTGACAGGAATCGCACTTTTTAACATGTTCCGAGGCGTCGCTAAGGAGTGTAGGCCAGTAGTAGCCCGCTCGGAGCACTTTGCGAGCCAATGCCTTCGCACCCACATGGTGGCTCGAGATTCCTTCATGAACCTCGGCCAGTACCAGATCAGCTTCCGCTCGGTCCAGACACCTTAGCATTGGGGAGTCTGTTCCCCGTTTGTACAAAATGTTGCCGACCATGGTGTATTGAGCCGCTTGTCTTACTATCTTCTTTCCTTGGGAGGAGTCGGTAGGTAGGATTTGGAACTGGAGATACTGCTTAATGGGGTCCATCCAGCTGGTGGTTAGAGACACAGCTAAGATAACACTCGGCTGGTGAACAGTTTCTTGGATTAGGGTTTTGTTGTTCTCTGGTCCTTTAGTACTGGCGAGCTTTGACAGGATATCTGCACGGCTGTTAGAAGACCTAGGGATGTGGGTGATGGAGAATTGGGGAAAAAGATCTGTGAGAGCTTTGACTTGTTCTAGATATCTCTGAAGGATTGGTTCTTTGACTTGGAATTCACCTTTGATTTGAGATACAACTAGCTGGGAATCACTGAAAACTTCAATTTCTGACGCCCCCATTTGATGGGCCATGCGCAAGCCGGCTATCACCGCTTCGTACTCTGCTTGGTTGTTCGAGGTGGGGAAGTCGAACTTGAGGGAGTACTCCACACAAATGCCAGCTGCGTTTTCAAGGATTATCCCTGCTCCTGCCCCCTTATTGTGGCTGGAGCCATCAACATAAATTTTCCATGGCTGGGAGGGGTTGGAATAAGTAGAATCTGATAGCTCTGAAACAAAATCTGCTAAAATCTGGGACTTGAGAGTTTTTCTTGGCTCGTAGGTGATGTCGAACTCAGATAGTTCAACAGACCACGACACCATCCTTCCAGCCAAGTCTGGTCGGTTGAGGACCTGCCTGATTGGCTGAGTTGTTCTGAGTACTACGGGGTGGTTCTGAAAGTACTGCCGGAGTCTCCTAGCAGCAATCACCAAAGCAAAGGCAATTCTGGAATATCTTATCTCAGGCCCCTGGAGGGCCTTGCTGACAAAGTAGATGGGACGCTCGGTTCCCGAGTCGTCTCTGACCAAGACCGAGCTAACAGATGTTTCACTTACGGACAAATACAAAAACAAAGTTTCCCCTTCCCGAGGACTGGTGAGGACGGGAGGGGCCGAGAGGTATTGCTTGAGCTCTGTAAACGCTTGTTCGCAAGAGTCGTTCCAATGGAAGTTCTTGTTTTTTCTGAGTAACTGGTACCATGGTAAAGCTTTCTTGGCTACTTGAGGGAGAAATCTGGAGAGGGCCGCCATCCGACCAGTTAGCCTTTGAACTTCTTTGACTTTAGATGGGCTGTGCATGTTCAGAATAGCTTGACATTTCTCCGGGTTGGCCTCGATCCCCCTCTCCGAGAGCATGAAACCTAAAAAGGTCCCGGCTGGGACCCCAAAGGTACACTTATCAGGGTTCAGGCGCATGTTAACTTTTCTGATTCTATCAAAAATAGCCACGAGGTCCCGAGGATGGTCCTCCTTCTTCTTACTCTTAGCTATCATATCATCAATGTACACCTCAAGAGTAGGTCCGATCATTCCCGAGAAGACCTTGTTCATCATACGCTGGTAGGTTGCGCCAGCGTTTTTCAACCCGAAAGGCATTACCGTGTAGCAGTAAGTTGCCCTTTCAATGATGAAGGTCGTTTTCTCCTGATCAGGAGGGTACATCGGGATTTGATTATATCCTGAGTATGCATCCATGAAAGATAAGAGTTGGTAGCCAGATGAGTTGTCCACTAATTTGTCGATGATGGGGAGGGGGTACTGGTCCTTTGGGCATGCTTTGTTCAAATCGGTATAGTCGACGCACATGCGCCACTTCTCATTCGATTTCTTGACCAGAACGGTGTTGGAGAGCCATTCCGAGTAGCTAACCTCCCTTATGAACCCGGCGGAAAGGAGCTCGGATACCTTTTGCTCTATCACTATCGCCTTTTCGGTGCCAACCCTTCTCTTCTTTTGGGCGACCAGTTTGGCGGTCGGATAAACACTGAGCCGATGACAGATCAAGTTCGGATCAATCCCCGGCATGTCTGCCGAGGTCCAAGCGAAAAGATCTTTATTCTTCTTTAAAAGCTCGAGCATTTCTGCTCGTATTTCTTCTGGAAGGTTGGTTCCTAGTTTCACTCTTTTGTCTGGTAGTTTTTCATCCAAAACAATGAACTCCCACTCTCCTTCAGGGGTAGGTCTTGAATCATCCAAATCGGACCTAACATCTAGATCCGTCAAGAGTACACTTCCCTTGTTCAAACTTAACTTTGGCTGGATTTGTTCTGGAATCTTGATCTTTGCCAAACTGGCATTGTAACACAGTCGAGCCTTCTCTTGCTCGGCTCGGATGGTAACTACAGTCCTGTCAGTACCTTCAAACTTCATAGCCAGATGGACCGTTGACACGACCGCGCCGAAGGCCTGCAAGCATGTCCTGCCAAGGATGGCATTGTATGCTGAAGGGCAATCGACGACAAGGAACTTGATAATCTCGGTTCTCACCGAAGGGTGGTTCCCAAGGGTCACTGGCAGCTGGATGTGTCCCTTGGGAACCACTGCATCCCCAGTAAAGCTGATCAGCTTTCCCTCGAAGGGGGTCAGGTCCGAGTTTTTTAATTTTAGTGCTTCGAAAAGGTTTAGGAACATGATATCTGCCGAGCTACCCTGATCGACGAATACCCTGGCAACCTCGTAATTACCGATCAAAGCAGTGATGACCATAGGGTCGTTATGACCCGGGATCACCCCTTCAAGATCATCATCATAAAAGCTAATGGGAATACTTTTTGTGGTTCTCTTTCGGATTGGATGGTTGTGAACTGCAAGGACTTGATTGATATATTTCTTTCTGTCGGACCGTTTCTCTCCTCCTCCCGCAAAACCTCCAGCAATGGTGTTGACTCGTAGGTTTTGCGGGGATTGATCCGTCGTGGCAACCTCTACCATGGCCACTCGCTGCTGATTGGTTGGTTGTTGTTGGTTGGTGTTTTGATCGGCCTGCCTGGTTGACGGCCGACCATTCCTGTCAGGGGATGGAGTTCTTCTTCGAGTATGTCGGTCAAGTGCTTCCCGGACATACTGCTGTAACTTGCCGTCCCTGATTAACTGCTCGATCACATCCCTGAGCCAAGTGCATTCATCTGTCGTGTGCCCATACCCACCATGATACGAGCAAAATTTGGAGCGATCTTGCCGCTGGCTTCTCTTCAAGGGGGGTGGTCTTTCTATTGCTCGGAGGTCAGTCTGCATTGTTTCCTGCAGAATTTGGCTTCTTGGGACTGTGAGAGGGGTGTATTGGTCGAATTTCCCTCGGGGAGGTCCAAATCTCCTTTCCCCCCGGGGTCCCCTCCTTTGATCTTCCCTTCGGTCATCCCTTCTCTCGTCTCTTCTTGATCTCCCCTGGGAGGATGGCTCTCCCCGCTCGCCTCTGTCTCTATTTCTTTGCCATTTGCTGAATTCTTCTAAGTTTATGAACTTAGTAGAACGATGTCTTAGCTCCGCCATATCCTTCGGCGGTTTGCCCACAAGTGAATTTTTGAAATCTCCGTTTCGGAGACCCTGAGTGAAGAGAAAGACTGCAAAGCTTGGTTCTAAGTTAGGCACGGTCCCTGCCTCCGAATGGAAACGTGAGAGATATTCCCGTAAAGGCTCTTCGGTCTGCTGCATAACGCCCGCTAGCGCGTGGTCGGACTTCGGCTGGACGCAACTAGCGGTGTACCTGTTCAGAAAAACTCTCTTCATCTCTGCCCAGGAGTTAATAGAGTTCCTGGGCAAGGCTGAGTACCACCTTAAGACGGGTGGTTGGAGAGTCATGGAAAAAGATCTGCATTTCATCATGTCTCTACCGTCGTAAAAGTTCATAGCTCCTTCAAAAGACAAGATATGCTCCAAAGGGTCGGTTAACCCGTTATATTTGGAAACACTCGTTGGGCTGAGAAAGGCTGAGGGTGTCTCGTATGCCATGATTCTCGGAGTGAAGGGATGGCCAGGATGAGCAGTGTGGTCGGTTTCATATGTGTCCTCTAAGATTGGGTTTATGGGGGGTGGTGGAGGTAGAGTGGTGGTTGGGTGGGGGATCAGCTGAGTTGCTAACACCCCTCCGGCCACCGCCTGCATATGGAGCTGTTGGAGATCGGCGATGGCCTTTCCCTGTTGTTCTAGGATCTTAGCTTGTTGCTTAATGATTTCTTCCAACTGGCTCTCCCTTTGACCACGGGAGTGATCCCTATCATCTCCAGAAACACGGGCGTCGATGGATCGGCCTGATCCATGGTTTTGTGCATGATTGGGGTTAAGAGAATTTTGGTTCTGGGGGTTTGTTTGCCTGGAATGGACGGTGTAAGGACCACTGTGCGTGCGAGCTGGAACGGAGTGGTGGCTCCGGGCTGGAATTTGTCTTACTGATGGCATGCTGGGATGTGGAGGGTTTCTCCCATCGAGATCTCCGCCGTTGTCGCCACTGCCTTCTTGCAAACTCTGATGGTTTCGCCCTGCTTGGCGGTTTGCGCCGCGCGATGTTGCGTTTCCTCGCATCTCTACCATTTTGGGGTGGGAATAGCAGTTTACGGTTTCCCACAGACGGCGCCAATGTAATGTCCTAGACACAATGTTCAGAGTATAACCCTAGCTCAAGGGTATGGAAGACCTAAGAGCAAGAATACGGTCTGATGTTACTGTGTGATTTTGTTGGTATGCTAGCTATCCAGTTGGGATAACTAGGGTTTCCCTAATCACGAGTGTGTGCTAGTGTATGATTAGGGAGAAAGAACGTACCTGAGCCCCTAGCTGGAGACAACTATTTATAGGGGGAGCGGTGTTGTACCCTATGGGCCTGTACGGAGGTCCAGTAGGGCTGACGTGTCCCTTTATAGGATAAGGGATGAGTCATTCATCCTTATCCTGTTAGCGGTTAGTCTTATCTGGTTGGCGAGCTAGGCTCACGCGCCCTTAGCTTGGACTCTTTAAGGGAAGAGGTCCCTGTACTCGGTCCAGAGTCGTTAGGGTGGGTCCTATGGCATGTGCTCGGCCCAAAGATGCGTGACCCGGCAGAATGAGAATTCTGGTCGGCCAGTGAGTATTCTGGTCGGCCGAGGGCGTTTTAGGGTAGACCGAGGGTCGGTCTACCACATATTGTATGGAAAATATGTGCTTTATTATTGTTCTATTGGATCTACCTGTACTATTTTCTGTTATGGAATGAATTACATATTTTCCTTTAAAAAAAATGCATTTTTAAAGTCGGAAAATGCATTGTATTAAACAACATTCCGATTAAATCCCATAAAAAAAAGGAGTTGAAAACTAAAAAATGGGAGTCGAGAACTGGTTCTCATTCAAGTCGTGTGTGCAAAACATAATGGTTAAAATTTGGGTCATGATGACTCTTTGTCTTGTATACTACTTTTATTCTCCGCATGTGTTTTACGGTAATACATTTATGCAATCATATTTTGTATGGTTGTACAATAACCTCTTAATAAATCGAATGTTATTTGATAAATTATTCAGTAAATATATATAATTGTCACATCAACTCTATATGAGGCAAAATGACTAAATTGAAATAATCCATCTTTAATATTGAGTCAAATGGCAAGAATTTAATTTTGATTTATATAAAACTGTCATGGCAATAACATAAATTCATTGGATTCATCAAGCAAGCAATGACTAATTCATCAAGGGATTGTTGTACGACCATCCAAAATTTGGTTAAATGGAACGTTGCTTTCTATTGCAGAAATATTAAAGAGTATAGTTTTTTTTTGGACGTTGATGTCAAAAAATAAGAAGAAGAATGGTTCAAAATTTTGGGTCATGAATAGTTCAAGTTTACTTGTTTGTTTATCATGGGTAGCCCAACAACTATGGAAGAGATATGCTAAAAGGGTTTTAATTTTCTAACTCCACTTTTCCATACAAGCCTGGGTAACAATAGTGTTAAGAGGGGGTTGACGTTATGTATTGTTGTTCATTAGAGTTTTCTTAAATAAAATTAAGAGAGTTACTTACATGCAATTTAAATTTGGATGATTTTTATGTCTTTGTTAGACTAATAAGAATTTGTCACCTAATACATGTATGACATGTCATTGACTACTAATTGCTTAATTACAAGTACAGATGTAGAAGAACATGAAGAAGAAGCAGTTTTAGCATAAATGAAACAACTTTAATTTTTTTTAATAATGTTTTTAAAAATTTAAAGTTATAATTTGTCTAAAAGTACATAAGACTAAATTAAAATAATATAATTTTTATGTTGGACTAAATTGCAAAAATCAATTTTGATTATTTTAAGCAATGACATCACATATATGTATTAGATGACAAATTCTTATTAATTTAACAAAGGGTTGCATAATAAAGAATTCATAACAACCATTCAAATTTAGATTGCATGTTAGAAATATTCTAAAATTAATTATATTGAAAATATGGTGTACTTTTCAAAGTGATTGGAAGCTTGAATAAGGCACGTCTCCCATCTATTCACTCATTCCATGCCACCTGCCCTGCCTCTCCTAATTCATTTCTCCCCTTCCTAAACCTCAATAATCATTCTCAATTCTCAAATTCCCCATAATCAGGGAAAAAAGAAAGCAAAGTTTTTAGGATGGTAAACAACTCCACCAAAGGAGAAGCCAACAATCATGTACTAATAGACATGTACACGATAGACGAAGAGAAATTAGCTTCCATGCACCTTAAAATCTCCGAAGACCCAAAATTGCTTAGCAAAGCTGCTGGTAAGAGTTCATGTTGCATCTTCAGGGTCCCACAGGGCCTTATTGATGCTAATGGAAAAGCATACCAACCCCACATAGTATCAATAGGACCTTACCACCGTGGCCAAAAACGTCTTAACATGATTGAAGAGCATAAGTGGCGTTACCTTGGTTCCCTTATCTCAAGAACAAAGTTGAGCTTAGAGGACTTGTTAAAAGCCATTGCACCATTAGAAATAGAAACTAGAGAGTGTTATTCCGAAACTATCCCTCTTGACACACATGACCTTATTGAAATGTTGGTTCTTGATGGTTGCTTCATTGTTGAGTTGTTTAGAAAAGTTGCTCAATTGGTGCCTTTTGAATTGGATGATCCTCTTGTTAATATGGCTTGGATATTACCATTTTTTTACAGGGATTTTCTCAAACTTGAGAATCAAATCCCTTACTTTGTTCTACAACGCTTGTTTGAATTGTCTAATGTACCTGGAGAAAAGTCAACGCCAACTTTGTCTTGTCTTGCTATGGAGTTCTTCAACAACTCGTCGTTGTTCAGGCCAGAAGAAGTCTTAGCTCAACAATGTGACTTGGAAGGGAAGCACTTGCTTGACTTGGTTAGTATTAGAAATAATTATAAAATTGAAAGTGATCATTTACCAGTTTATTGATGTAGTATTAAGTCACTTCCTTATATGAAAATTTATGTATTACCTAGACATGTATGCAATATTTAAGCATATATCATTCAGTTCTTGAATAAAAATGAAATATAATCCTATAAAATTAAGTTACAAATTAGCATATATATATATATATATATATATATAAAAAAAAGTGATATACATGTGTCATAAAATGATACTTTGCTTATTATTATTGTAATTGATTCACAAGTGATACATGTCACTTTTTTGTAGTATAAATATATTTATATATCTTTCACAAAAAAAAAAAAAAAAACTTATTTATAAATTTGTAGACCTATATATTATTACTCTTCCTGAATATAACATACTAAATCAGGAATAAGGTTAGGATGTGTATACAATTCTTGTTGCATAAAATTTCTACTCGCCTCAGTGTACTCTGTCCAAGGAGAATTAGATTCTGACTATAATAGCACACAACAATAAAAACCTAAAAATTTGACACTAAACATTGTGTAACAATCAAGTTTGATTATTTAAAAGCCTGCATTGCATAGTAGATCTGCTAAGTAGAAAACAATACTCTTGTATAAATGTGCAAATAACAGATTTCTTCTTATTAAACAGGTTCGTTCGAGCTTTATTCCAAGCGATCTACAAACCCAACCTCGAAGGGTTATCACACCAACTCACGTGATCCACTGCGTCTCAAAGCTACGACGAGCAGGCATCAAGATCACTCCGGGCAAAAAGGACGACACATTCTTGCACGTGACGTTCAAGCACGGCCTAATACAAATGCCAACAATCACGATGGATGATTTCATGAGCTCTTTCCTTCTCAACTGCGTCGCATTCGAACAATGTTACAGCGGTTGCAATTCGAAGCAATTCACAACGTACGTGACCCTTTTGGACTGTCTCATAAACACATTTCGCGATGTTGAGTACTTATGTGATAGGAATATAATTGAGAACCATTTTGGGACAGAGGGAGAGGTTGCTAGCTTTATTAATAACGCGGGACGAGATGTCGCGGTTGATTTGGATTGGTGTTACCTGTCTAACTTGTTCAATGAGGTTCATCAGTATTATGGGAGTAGTTGGCATGTTCAATGGGCTAGTTTTAAGTATACTTATTTCGATACGCCGTGGTCGTTTATTTCGGCTCTGGCTGCATTTGTATTGTTGGTTCTTACGGTTTCTCAGACTTACTTCGCGGCTTATCAGTATTATGATCAGCTAAACAACAAAGGTTGAGAGGCTCTAGTGTGAAAATAGACAAATAGTTTGTATCATGATGCTGATGTTTGTGTAGATATTGAATTCCGAGGAAAGGAGAGTGGAGAGTTTTTTTGTTAGGCAAAATTGATTGTTGGCATTATTGATTTTGTTTTGATCTTTTATGAATTATGATGACTTGAGTGTCTTGTGAATGATGGGGAGTTCATGACTTTGATATGTCATTACTATAAAAGTTTATAATTTTTACAAAGTCAAAACACTTCAATATTACTATAAAAGTTTACTAATTTTGTAAATCAGGCCTTTATATTCCCTAATTTTGTGATTTCATAAGCTTTCACTCTTTCAATGTATAATCTCCAATGTCATTATTTATTATGAGTGTCCCCGAAAAAAAAAGAAGGAGAGAGAAAAAGGAAAATGTCTTTGTAGGCATCAACATAGACTACATAGTCATAGACATAAACACGTATTGAGAAATCGATCGAGTAGGTTCAATATAATAAGGGTGACTGCAGCCAGAATACTAGTCAAGAGAAAAGTAGAATTGCCTTTGCAAATTGGTTAGCTGGAAAGTTGAGATGGGCACGTATCTAATTCAATATTATTCGTTATGAATAATTCACCTCTTTTTCCTTTGTCTTGAATTATTCCATTGGATTTTTTTTTCAAGGGTTTTAAGGAGGTGTTAACGGGAAATCGAAATCAACAAAAGGTTGTGAATGTCGGATGTATAAGTGACGTCGACGGAAGTGTACTTAAACGTTTTTGTTTAAAAGTGACTTCGAAGGAGGTGTACGTACAGTTCGACACGGGGAGGATTTCGACAAAAGAATATTGTGTCGACAACATAAGTGATATCGAAGGAGGTGTACTTAAGTGGCATGACTTAAAAGTGATCTCAACGGACGTGAACGTGTGTCGACAAAAGGAAGAGGCGGAAACAAGAGGTCTGTGTCGAAGGAATGGTGGCACAAGAAAAGAGGAGACAGAAACGTCTAATCAGCATTGGGAACGGCAAAGTAATTATGGAGGCATTTAATGCTACTTGTGGCTATAAAATCCTCAGTTTTTACCAAGAAAAGCCACGAGTTACAATGAAAAAACTTAAGGAATGCCTTCATGATATCTGGAAAGAGGAAAAAAGATTCATGTTCCACATAAACGTGAATTCATCAGAGGATAAACATGTGGGATTAAGGTATTCGGATGAGGACAGGGAAATGAAGGAATGTCCATCCCGAATACCACCTTTATCCTCTTGAATAGTGAAAGGATAAACATGTGGGATTACATAGAACCCATGTCTAATGCGTCGGGTCATAGCAAAAACTCCGAATTGGAGGAAGCAATGAACCTGATAAATAACCATTGGAAGGGTCTTTTGTAATCTCATAGGTCAAGGTTTGTGTCCTGCTAGGATCGACCAAGACTGCCTTTCCTATTAAACAGGTAAAGGAAATAAGTCCTTTGACGGCATTCTACTAGAAGTGTCGGGGGCATGTTTTTTGATTGAATTCTGGTGAAACAGTGTTCAATTAGATTACATGTGACCAATATCAATCGAATGCGTCAAAGGCTGACAGCGGGTCGAAAGCTTATTTCAGCGATAGCCCCGTTTGTCGAAAGGGATTCGACGTCGGATGACATCTCAAAACCGAGAGGTTGGAGCACAACTACGTCAATGCTTCGAGCAACAAAGAAACTTAGACAAGAGTCAAAGGTTGCAGTCCAAGAAAGATATTAGTCGAAGGAAGTATCAGCAAAGATGTCGCCACGGGAATCGACAAAAGTATCCACTAAGCCCAAACCACGATGTGGGCAGTTACATCGTGGGGGATAGCGTAGTGGGTAGTTATCAAAAACGTGAGTTCTGCGGTTGTGTAGAACGTGCGAGTAGCTTTGTAAATAGTTTTCGGATTCCTATAAATAGGAAGTCCTTAGTTTGTAATCGGGGTCGGTTGCTAGGTTAACACATCAGGCCAAAATCCTAAACGTCTCACCAGAGCAGACAAACGGAGAAACGCCATTGTAAAGAACCTTAGCCTTCCACCCATTTAATTTCAATGCAATCTTTATGTTTTCATGCACTTTTCATTACCCGCAATTTACTTTACCGCACATTTTAATCGCTTTCCTTTACGATTCCAAGTCATTTACCTTACTGCACTTTTAATTTTCTACCGCATCGTGTTCTTGGTGTCGGTTTTACGTTTACTCGCATTTACTTTCATTCAGCTTGAGTTCAAATACCCAAAAATACCAAAAATACGGTCAAGTTCCTTTCACAAGATTACCATTTAACTTGTCGTTACCCACACCCCACACATAACCGTCAGTTCGGCAGGCGTCGGACGAAAATCCCGCAAACAAAATTGGCACGCCCGGTGGGACAGGTTCAGAGTAACTTGTGCTTGTTTGCATGCGTTTGAGAAGTGGCATAACTTTGCCATCTTCATCGTCAATGGTTTTTACAAGTCAAGGTGGTCAACAGACCACCGTTATTTCAGAAATTATTACGCCTAGTGTTTCGACAAGTGCTCCTCAAATGAGCAGAGGTAGCGGTTCCGCCATGGAATCAACTGTCGTAACCACAATTCAACGGCCAAATAATGGCCCAAATGGGGGAAACCTCACCAGTGGGTTTGCTTTTGGTAGCAGTTCCAATAGCGGGGGACAAGTCCCTCCCTACGGTTTGCCACCTGGTTTTGTCCCGGGATCAACGTTGACATGGCCTTTGAGTAGTTTAGTATGCAGTACAAATGCGACAATGGGGGCCACTAACATGGCTTTCATGCGTTCTACCACGGACATGGCTGGTACGAGTAACGGTTCAAGATACATGCCTATCAATCCCGTTACACATATCCGTCAACAAATCGAAGAGGCTAATGTGCAAATGGTTGATCAATTGACGGCTCAGTTGGGTTCGGTTATCAACCCAACAATGTTGGTGACAAATGAGACTTGTAGGAAAATTGCACAATACATGAAAAGATTGAATCAAGTCTTAGGTGTCGACGACAATGAGCATAGCGAGTCCGTCAATACTCCACCTGTAGACAGAAATCTACCAAGGCCAATTCTGGTACAAAATTATCCTATTGGCCAAGAAGTGTGACACGCTGCTCAAGTGTCATCACCACAACAAGATAGTAGAATCCCAACGACGTGGGATAATGTTCAAACTAACCCAACTTTTGCAGGTAATACGATGCCAGAAAATCAGCAATTGGTTTTTCACCCAGGTGTCGAAGCACCTCAACTCGTTCAAAATCCGGCGCAGGTTGCGTTCATGCAAAGAGGAGAAGATCTTCAAGCAGCACTAGCAAGGCAAAATCTGGCTCGACATTTGCTTCGACAAGGAAGAGAGACACGAGTCGAACCGGATGATATAAACCGGATAGTCGAACAAGCGTTGAGTCGGATTGGGTTCAGTTAGCAGAAATCCCAAGAGGAACGAAGATACCGAAGCTGTCGAAGTTTGCTGGCGAATCGGGAGAATCTACTATTGAACACATTACTCGTTACACTATCGAGTTGGGTGATTTGGCCGCTGATGAGGCAATCAGAATGCGGCTGTTCCCTAGTTCTTTAACAAGGAATGCTTTTTCCTGGTTCTCAACTTTGCGATCGAATTCTATTCACGCCTGGACCCAATTAGAAAGGGCTTTTCACGAGCAATTCTATAAAGGCGAATTAAGAGTTGCCTTGACGGATTTGTTGAGTGTGAAAAGGTTCACTGGAGAGCCGATCGATGACTACTTGGCATGCTTCAGGCAAATGAGGAGAAAATGCTTTACTCCAATTCCTGAACCGGAAGTGCTTAAGATGGCTGTGTCGGGTTTAGAATATCATATCCGTAAGAAATTAGTTACCCAACACCTTTTAGATTTGGCACAATTAGCCGCTTGTGTTCGGCAGATTGAAAATCTAAGAGACGAAAAAACGAAAGGGAGAGATCTTAAGGCTCCAAAAAGGGAACGCATCCATTACATCGATTCTCAACCTTCTGACGGGGAATCTTGCGACGGTGGTTCAGAGGTTAACGTGATAGAGTTAGGAGATGAAAAACCTTATTCATGTTCTGCCTTACGACCGTCTAAACCCGTTAGCGAAAATTTGTATAAGAAAACATACACTTTCGACGTTTCCAAAACTGAACAAGTTTTCGACTCGTTGTTAAAGGATAAACAAATTAAATTGCCAGAAGGTCATAAGTTGTTGAAAAATGAAGAATTAAGAGGCAGAAAGTATTGCAAATATCATAACAATTTCACTCATAATACCAATGATTGCTTTGCTTTCAGGGACTTAATTCAGCAGGGAATTGACAAGGGAAAGTTGAAGTTCGTAGTAAAGGATATGAAGATCGACATTGATCCTTTTCAGAAAGAGGTTAATGAAGTTGAGACTCAAGGGGTGTTTTCTGTTAGCACTCTTTCGTTGGCTTATGACCCCGAAGTGTTTCCTGAAGACGGAGAGTCACTCCGACACTTTTGCAGGAGGAAACGAAACGGCGACGTCCAAATCTGTCCAAGATGCCAAGTGGTCTACGACCGAAAGACTGTAACACAGAAAGGAAGAGGATCCAAAAGAGAAGACTTGAGGAAGAAGATACGGGCCAGGGTCCAGGAACGAGAACACATCCGACGGGAATTGGCTCGAGAGGCTCGAAGACCTTTGTCTAGTCGAAGGATTTATGGAGGATACCCTTAAAGGCCGGTTGCACATGATCGAGTCATGCAGAGGAAGGTACAGTCAGAATCGACATCTGGGTCGATTTATGAAGGTTTAACACGTACTCAGAAAAGGAGGCTTCAGAGAATCCGAAAGGCAGAGGCTGCTTGGAGTTAGCATTGATGAGTTACCTTCGAATGATCAAGGGTGCCTTGTTGCAAGTATGAAGCCGAAAACGGCTCAGAGTCGACAAGGAGGCAGACTGAAGCAGAAATGGGTAAGGAGGTCCAAAGGATCGAATCAGATGAGTGAATCGTATGAGGGGGACTCTGAAGATAGCTTGGATATCATTGTCAACGATCAAGACATGATAGATGCTCAAAGTAAGAAGATCGGTAGTCTCTCAATCAACAATGTTGGTTTGCCTTTCGACATCCCTGGAGATCATGCACATGAAGAAGGGAATATGAGCGACGATTCTGATGATTCATATCTTAGTGATGAAGTACCAGGCTTGCCCGAATGTCTTTTCCTTTTAGATCAACTTCATTTGGAAGTCGACATTGGCCACATTGCTCAGTTCGAACCATTGGAGGAGAGTAAAAGAGAGCACCTAAGGCCTTTACATATTAAGGCCATTGTTGTAGGGAAGCCCTTAAATCGAGTATTGGTAGATGGAGGGGCCGCTGTTAATGTTTTGCCTTGGAATGTATTCAAAAGAATGGGAAAAGCAGAGTCGGACTTGATTCCGACAAATGTGGTTGTGGTTGGATTTACTGGGAAGATTGCTCAATCACATGGTGTGACGAAGCTGAAAGTCGAGGTGGGTTCAGTTATAAGAGATACTTTGTTTGTGGTAGTCTCATCTAAGGCTAGTTACAATCTGTGCTAGGAAGGGATTGGATACATGCTGTGGGGGCTGTTCCGTCAACGGCCCATCAAAAATTGGTTTTGTGGAACCATGAGAACAAGGTGGAGGTGATTCCAGCGGATGATAGTCCATGCTATATGCAACAGATGCATGTAGATTTCAAAGTCTACAATCCAAGTATCAAGTCGATCCGACTTGATGCGGAAAACTTTCAGAAGCCCGTAGTAGATAGATGTTCGAAGGAAAACTATGGGATTGAAATTGTCGAGATGGACAAGTCCGTGGAGCAGCGGCCTTCGACCAGCACTAATGGTTGATCGACAGTTAGAAAGACTGCCGGCCTACGTGGCCGACAGAATGCAATACACTATTCAGACAGGTGCGTTCTAGGATTGTATCGTAGATGATAGCCCTTTGGGATTCGAAAAAGGGTGGACGAATGAAGAAGCTCGATTCATCAGTGAAGATCCCAGAGATGAAGTAAATTTGGGAACGGCGGAAAAGCCAAAACCAATTTACGTAAGTTCGTTGCTAAAGGAGGAATTCCGACTAAAGCTCGTTGATCTCGTCAGGAGAAATCAAGACTGTTTCGCTTGGGAATATGAAGATATGCCAGGACTCGACAGAGAGTTAGTCGAACACAGGCTGACTTTACGGCCCGATCACAAGCCAATCAAACAAGCAGTTCGACGGTTTGCACCTGACGTAGTCCTCAAAATCAAGGATGAGATCGAAAGACTGTTGAAAGCCAAGTTCATCAGAACGGCAAGGTATGTCGAGTGGATGGCGAATATAGTCCCTGTCGTAAAGAAGAACGGAAAAATGCGATTGTGTGTCGATTTCAGGGATCTAAATAATGCCACACCAAAAGACGAATACCCAATGCCGATAGCTGATATGCGGGTGGATTCAGCGTCTTGTCATAAGGTAATGAGCTTGCTAGATGCTTTTTCAGGTTACAATCAGATTTTCATTGCAGAAGGAGACGTATCGAAGACTGCATTCAGATGTCCAGGTGCAATAGGAACCTTTGAATGGGTGATGATGCCATTCGGACTCAAGAATGCCGGAGCGACGTATCAGAGGGCAATGAACCTGATTTTTCATGACATGATTGGCAAGTTCTTGGAGGTATATATCGATGACGTGGTGATCAAGTCAGATACTCAAGAGGAGCATTTAGAAAATCTAGAGAAGGCGTTCACAAGAATGAGGAAGCATAATTTAAAGATGAACCCGATTAAGTGCACCTTTGGAGTCACTGCTGGCCAGTTTTTGGGATTCCTTGTCCACAGAAACGGCATTGAGCTCGACAAGAACAAAGCCAAGGCTATCATAGAAGCATCTCCTCCGACCAACAAGAAAGAGGTTCAGTCATTCCTGGGCAAGGTAAATTATTTGAGAAGATTCATATCAAATTTGTCGGGAAGAACCAGAGCCTTTGCACCTCTTGTGAAGCTGAAACATGAAGAGGAGTTTAAATGGGGACCAGAGCAACAAGCGGCGTTTGATGATCTGAAGAAGTATCTGTCAACACCACCAGTCATGATGCCGCCTCAGCCAGGTTTTCCTTTAAAATTGTATATATCAACCTCTGATTACACTATAGGAAGCATGTTAGCTCAAGAAAATGAAAATGGTGTAGGTCTGTATTTTATTTGAGTAGAGTGTTGAATGATGCCGAAACACGGTATAGTGCAATAGAAAAATTATGTTTAGCACTCTATTTCTCTTGTACAAAGCTCAAACATTATATGAAAAGTTTTCATGTTTTGGTTTTGTCGAAGTCTGACGTTATTAAGTACATGCTATCCAAGCCAATTATACATGGCAGGATTGGTAAATGGACATTAGCGTTAACTGAATTTTCACTCCAATATGTACCATTAAAAGCCATCAAAGGCCAAGTGGTAGCCGACTTTTTGGCAGATAACCCGTGTTTAGACATGGCTTTGTCTGTTAATTTTGTCGGCTTAAGGCCTTGGGTGATGTATTTTGATGGATCATCACATAAGAAAGGGGCAGGGGTTGGAATATTACTCATATCCCCCGAAGGGATTCCTACGGAATTCATGTTCAACCTTAAATATCAATGTTCAAATAATGAAGCTGAGTACGAGGCTATCTTAATCGGCCTTGAAATATTGATCTTCTTAAAAGCCAAAAATGTGGCTATCAAAGGAGATTCTCAGTTAGTTATTAGGCAATTGGTTGACGAATACAAGTGTTTAAATCCAAAGTTGGCCAAATATAGTAATATGGCACGAAAGATGATGCGCCAATTCGACGATGTTTCGGTCGAACATATATACAGGTGTCATAATCAAAAGGCCAACCATTTGGCCCAAAGTACGTCTAGATACCGTATATCGAAGAAGACTTTGGAAAAAGCGACACGGATCGAAGAATTGTTATATCCCTTTCATGAGAGAGAAGTAATGGTGAACGCATTAGCATCTGATGATGATTGGAGGAAACCCATAGCTGACTACTTGGCGAACCCATCCCCAAATGTCGAACGAAAGATGAAGCTAAAAGCTGTCAAGTTCACGTTACTTGGAGGAGATTTGTATGACAAATCAGTGGACGGAAACTTAGAGGTATGTCTAGACAAGGAAGACGCTTTTATAGCTTTAGCCGAAGTCCATGAAGGGATATGTGGAGCACACCAGGCAGGTGAAAAGATGAAATGGATACTTAGAAGGCAGAGAGTTTTTTGGCCTACACTGGTATCAGATTGCATGAACTTTGCAAAGTCGTGTGAAGAATGCCAAAAACATGGTTACATTCAGAATGTCCCGGCAGGAGAATTGCATTCAATCATCAAACCTTGGCCTTTCAGAGGGTGGGCATTAGATGTTATTGGAGAAATCGTTCCTCATTCTTCAAAAGGCCATTCAAGGATATTGGTGGGTGTCGATTATTTTAGCAAATGGGTAGAAGCGATACCTTTGGTGAAGGTCGAACAAGAGCAAGTGATTGATTTTATTGAAGACCATATCGTGTGTCGATTTGGAATTCCTAAGTCAATAACTACAGATCAAGCATCTATTTTCTTGGGAAGCAAATTGAAAGGATATTTGGCATCAAGAAGAATCAAGTTACTAACGTCAACACCTTATTATGCACAAGCCAATGGGCAAGCGGAAGCAGCCAACAAGTGGATTATCAGCATCATCAAGAAACAAATTAAGAATAAACCACGAAATTGGCATGAAGCACTAACTCCAGCATTGTGGGCAATTCGGAGTTCCCCAAATGAAGCAACGGGCACGACTCCCTACATGCTAACATATGGCCATGAGGCCATGTTACCAGTCGAAATCAATTTGGAATCAATACGATTTCAAAGGCAAAATGAAATGCCTACGAATGACTATTGGAATGCCATGTTCGATGAGTTAAATGAAGTGCACGACGAAAGACTATTGGCATTGGAAAATATTATGCGACAAAAACAAAAAGTTGCTAGATATTACGATGCCAAAGCTAAGTTCAAGTCGTTTTTACCAGATGAATTAGTATGGAAAGTAATCTTACCCATCGACAAACGATCGAATGAATACGGTAAGTGGTCACCAAAGTGGGAAGGACCATTTAAAGTATTAAGGGCTTATTCGGGCAACGCATATGAATTAGTTGAAGTCGAAACGGGGAAAAAGATTAAAGCAATTAACGACAAGTATTTGAAGAAATATAAGCCGACAATGACGGAAATAAAAATGCATTGAATTGAAAATTGCAGAATCCATACAGAAGCAAAATACAAGAAGCAAATACAACAAAGGAAGAAAAAAAATTCATCCGAAAAGACTGCCAAAAGAACACCATTCCGTGGCGAAAGCATCTCTGCGTCGGATTCCAGCCTTATAGCCTTGCAAATACGTACCCCAAAGCATCCGTTATCTGCTGATAAGGCGCCACCAAAGCATCAACTTTAGCTGCTAATTCTCGACGGTTGGTTTTGACAGATTCCAAGTATTGGGTCAGGTCCAGTTGATCTTGTTCCCGAAGGGCTAATTCTTCCTTCAGTTCTCGAATCTTAGCTCCATTTTCTTCCAGTTGTCGAAGTGTGGTATCAACCTTAGAAGAACAGTCGGAGTCCTCTCGTTCTGAATCCATGAATTCGGCCTCCATTTTGCTTTGGTTTGCTTTGACATCTTCATAGACTTTGATGTCATTCAAAATCTTTGGACTTTCAGTAGTCCAATTATCCACAAACCGCCGTAACCCGGTCAATTTGGACTCCACATCCGCCGGAGTAGGGTGTTGCAAAAGTGAAGCGATGGTGGAGGACAAAATCTCAAGAGTAGAAGAATCATCCAGTAATTGATCAAAAGGCCGACAACAGACATTCTTCAAAGTCACCATCAACTGATCCGCAACCGGATCCGCTTCTCTCAAAGGAGAATTCATGGCTGCCTCAACAGATCGTGCTTTAGCCATTAATTCTCGTAGTGCAACAAAAGCAGTAGAAGAAGAAGCATGAACCGAAGGAACCATGGTGGTAGATGGAGGTGTACAAGAAGGAATCTCAACGGGAGTAACAGCGGCAGGATTGGATGAAGCAGGAATTAACAGGCTGCCGTCAAAACCTTCAACTTGGGCTGAGTTGTTGGAGATCTGAAGAAAACAAAAACAAAAGAAGGTTGGTAAAGATCTTTAATGCTGCATAAAGGGTGAATGAGTAAATTCGCAAATACCTTAAAGGAAGGGCCACATGCATTCGTGGTCTCAGGACCCACGACAGCAACAGGAGATTCCACCATGTGAGAATCCATGTCAAGAAGCTCCGTGTCGACAACAACTTGATTAGAGCCTTGAGCGACAACTTCAACTGCGGCTGAAGAAGAAGTGTCATCAAGGCACCGTTGCATGGAAGCCTCAATGGAATGCAGCCTGTCGGTCTGGTCAAATGCGACATCGACATGATGTTCATCTGAAGAAAAATCATCAAGAACCACGTATCGACAAACAGGACGCCTTTGCAGTTGGATGCTGGTATCTTCAACTACATCTTCTTCAAGGAATGGATTAACGGTTGGAGTTGGAAGAAATTCACCAGCATGAGGGTCGTGATGGGAAACGTCAACAAACAGATCAGCCGCATCACCATGTGTTCTTTGAGTAGTAACATGGGGAGACGACTCTCTAATGACGACACCTGTGGCCTCTGGACGTGGTTGTGATGGAGTTTTAGATGAAGGATGCGAGGAAGGACGGATCGGAGGAGTAGATGAAGCAGTAGACACTTGAAGCTTTTTGGAAAGAGGACGAACCAAGGAACTGTCAGTTCTTTCAGGATCGACACGAGACTTGTCTGACGGTTGGTCAGTTCATTCCTTGTGCGTTATTTTGGCTGCGACAAAATCATCAATGGGATTGTGGTGGCGCCGTTTCTTTTGTTTCTTGGGCGATGAAGGATCACCACCTCTCTTCTTTGATGCGTGGGCCTTTATTGCCGCAGAATAATCAATAAGGTTCGGCTTAGCCACTACAAAGAAGACAACAAATGAGAAAGCCGAAGGGAAAAGTAGGATAAAAGACAAAAAGATGGCTAAGTACTCTTACCAGTTTTGTCGGCTGCTACATTTGACAGAGTCCTTGCACTCATCCTGTCGACAATAGTGTCATAAGCCACGTGGTATGTGTTGAAGTACAATTCCCACCAACACACAAAATTTGGGCTAGCCAAGAAACAGGGAGTAAAGCCGACAAGATTGAAACGGCTAAGAGAAGCGAGGTTCTTCGACACAAACCTATTCAGCACGGTTTTCCAGGAAGATTTGAAGTCCATTAATTGACCATGGTGAAATTCTTGGGATACCGATGCGAGCATAGGGGCTGGTAAGCCTTGACAAAGGCCAAATTGCCTCGACACACAGTTTGGGTAATGAAGAAAAATTTCCTTTTCTTCATAGGTAGTAGAGTCGAGCAAACCACCAAATAAAACCCTTTGACTTAAGTAATGCCGCCAAAGGACATCATTCAATTGCCTCGCTGCAGCATTGGAACCTGGGTAAAGAAGACGAAACCAGTCTGGGCCAACAGATCTTTCAACAAAAGGAGAAAAGTCAATGTCCTCAGATGACATGGTAATGTTGGCGAAAATCTTCATGAAATGAAGAAAGGTGTTGGTACGTGACGACAGCACAGGAACTTCATAATTCGCTGCCAAACAGCCATAGTTGAACCGGAAAGAACAAATGCTATTGTGTGTTGGCATCATATGACGTTTCAGAATGGCATTCAGCCACAGATGCAAAAGCCAAGTAGGACCTCCGATATTGGTTACTTGTTGCTTGTGAAGTCGAATGGTGTCGGATACATGGCTTATTGTCGAATACAGTTTCGTCAAGAGAAGTTGGCTAAGAGCCACTTGCCTTTCTTCATGCAGGATCGTGGCTAAGGGCACCAGAGATTTGTTCACCTGTCGAGATTTGGTGCAGAAGACGAAAGCAGTAAGCCACACTGTGAGAAACTCGACATGTTCCTCATTGCTAATAGTTGGGCTATCCCTATAATCATCCAGGCGCACCTCGACGTAATTGCTGAAAGCAAAAGACCCATCACTAATCTGTAGGGGTGAGCATGACCCGGCCCGGCCCGGAGACCCGTCCTCAACCCGGCGGGTTCGGGCCGGGTTAAACCCGTCCGTGCACATGTGGAGGGACAGACCCGTTTCAAAAAGGGACAAACCCATCCCGAGTCGGGACGGGTACGGGTTGATGCCCGGGTCACCCGGCCCGGCCCAGAATTTATTATATTATATTTATTTATTATTTTATTATTATGTATTAGTGTTTTTAGTCAAAATATTACTACCCTAGGTCTGAATGTATGATAATACCTTGGCTCTCACTTACCGCCGCACACACTTGAATATGATAATAATGAAATTATAGTATATTTCATGTGAAATAATGTATGATAATAATGAAATTATTGTATACTTCATGTGACCAGTTATCGAATTTTAAAAATTTTCGAAAATTTCAAAATTTGAATGGGTTGAGATTTTTTTGATGTGATTGATTCGTCCTCCGGGTGAACCCGGACCCGTCCCTATTAGGATCCGTCCTATTTTGGACCCGTCCTTATCTTGTCCCTCTCCAATTAGGGACGGGTTCGGGTTGAAAAATTGACCCGAGCAACATTTCAAGACGGGTGAGGGACAAGCCCAACCCGTCCCAACCCGTCCCATGCTCACCCCTACTAATCTGTACAACGTCATTGGGTTTGCTTTCAACAGTCAAAAGTTCTCCGTCGGGACGAAGGCTAGTTAAAGCGGCAACATCGAAAAGGGTAGGAGTCATCATGCCATATCGGAAGTGGAAGCAGTTAGTTCGACGACACCAGAAGTAACATGCAGCGCCGAAAAGCCCATCATCATAGTGAAGATTACAGGTTGTCAGAATGAGAAGATCTTCAAAACCAGCCCTTTTCCAAGATTCTCTCTTGTGAGGCCGAAGTCTATCAAACCACTCGATAAACTTGGCGAATGGTTTCACATTCCTTAGAACTCTACGGGAGTGTTCTTTGTCGAAGTGGCAAGTGTAAACGGGATTGAGCGTGGCCACGGGACGAAGCACATCAGGATGGGAGAGTGGAAAGTTGGCACTCATGACAGGGTCACGAGACTCGGTTACAATCATTAAGGGGCCCAGAAAAGCAGGAGAAGGATTAACAGGTACACCATCAGCAGAGATGAAGGAAGTCGCAGGAATGATTAGACAACGTTCGTGGTATGGGACTTCCAAATCAATTTCGGGATCATGAACGCCTTGGATTGCCATGTTGAAGGTAGGGTTTTGGAAAAGCAAAAAAGGGTTTCAAGTTAGAAGGAGAGGATGCAGTAGCAAGCAAGAAAAGATAAAAAGGGACATAATGATTAACGATCAAGTTTAAATAAGAAGTGAAAAGGCGTGTAAGACCAACACAATGGTCCAATAGGAAGCGTCAGTTCAAAAAAAATAAACTTGCTGTTTCAGAACCCTAATGATGAAAGGATGTTTCAAAAAGGTGCAACTTTTGGCATCCTCCGAAAAGACGCGTCGCATACCAAAACTTGGGGGGCCTCTGTTAACGGGAAATCGAAATCGACAAAAGGTTGTGAATGTCGGATGTATAAGTGACGTCGACGAAAGTATACTTAAACGTTTTTGTTTAAAAGTGACTTCGAAGGAGGTGTACGTACAGTTCGACACGGGGAAGATTTCGACAAAAGGATATTGTGTCGACAACATAAGTGATGTCGAGGGAGGTGTACTTAAGTGGCATGACTTAAAAGTGATCTCAACGGACGTGAACGTGTGTCGACAAAAGGAAGAGGCGGAAACAAGAGGTCTGTGTCGAAGGAATGGTGGCACAAGCAAAGAGGAGACAGAAACGTCTAATCAGCATTGGGAACGGCAAAGTAATTATGGAGGCATTTAATGCTACTTGTGGCTATAAAATCCTCAGTTTTTACCAAGAAAAGCCACGAGTTACAATGAAAAAACTTAAGGAATGCCTTCATGATTTCTGGAAAGAGGAAAAAAGATTCATGTTCCACATAAACGTGAATTCATCAGAGGATAAACATGTGGGATTAAGGTATTCGGATGAGGACAGGGAAATGAAGGAATGTCCATCCCGAATACCACCTTTATCCTCTTGAATAGTGAAAGGATAAACATGTGGGATTACATAGAACCCATGTCTGATGCGTCGGGTCATAGCAAAAACTCCGAATTGGAGGAAGCAATGAACCTGATAAATAACCATTGGAAGGATCTTTTGTAATCCCATAGGTCAAGGTTTGTGTCCTGCTAGGATCGACCAAGACTGCCTTTCCTATTAAACAGGTAAAGGAAATAAGTCCTTTGACGGCATTCTATAGAAGTGTCGGGGGCATGTTTTTTGATTGAATTCTGGTGAAACAGTGTTCAATTAGATTACATGTCACCAATATCAATCGAATGCGTCAAAGGCCGACAGCGGGTCGAAAGCTTATTTCAGCGATAGCCCCGTTTGTCGAAAGGGATTCGACGTCGGATGACATCTCAAAACCGAGAGGCTGGAGCACAACTACGTCAATGCTTCGAGCAACAAAGAAACTTAGACAAGAGTCAAAGGTTGCAGTCGAAGAAAGATGCTAATCGAAGGAAGTATCAACAAAGATGTCTCCACGGGAATCGACAAAAGTATCCACTAAGCCCAAACCACGACGTGGGCAGTTACGTCGTGGGGGATAGCGTAGTGGGTAGTTATCAAAAACGTGGGTTCTGCGGTTGTGCAGAACGTGCGAGTAGCTTTGTAAATAGTTTTCGGATTCCTATAAATAGGAAGTCCTTAGTTTGTAATCGGGGTCGGTTGCTAGGTTAACACATCAGGCCAAAATCCTAAACGTCTCACCAGAGCAGACAAACGGAGAAACGCCATTGTAAAGAACCTCAGCCTTCCACCCATTTAATTTCAATGCAATCTTTATGTTTTCATGCACTTTTCATTACCTGCAATTTACTTTACCGCACATTTTAATCGCTTTCCTTTACGATTCCAAGTCATTTACCTTACTGCACTTTTAATTTTCTACCGCATCGTGTTCTTGGTGTCGGTTTTACGTTTACTCGCATTTACTTTCATTCAGCTCGAGTTCAAATACCCAAAAATACCAAAAATACGGTCAAGTTCCTTTCACAAGATTACCATTTAACCTGTCGTTACCCACACCCCACACATAACCGTCAGTTCGGTAGGCGTCAGACGAAAATTCCGCAAACAGGAGGTAGGGATCCTAGCAAGAGATATGTGGTGGTTGGGGTCATGTATTTAAGTATTGCCGGGAAAGTTATATAGGAATTCTTTCTGTAACACCGGCAGTTACTCTGTTTGCGTCACAATGGTGTGAAGTATTTTCATGTAATCTTGGTGTTGATAAACTTGGAACAAAGGGTTGTGTACCCTTTGGCAAAAAGGTGGAGCCTTTGTTGTGTACTTTGATGCTTGTTTGATATTTATTTATTAATAATATTCTCTCTTTGTTTGCTATTCAAAAATAAATAATAATAATTCAGCTCCAAACTGTTTTATTTTATGTTGCCGGGCGAATCAAGAGCTTCTCCAACTCTTGGAACACACCATATATGTTAAGGGCCGGGTAAGTTTTAGACATCATTTTGATCCCACATTGCAATCACAACATTCAATACATATTTTATTTTATTCTCAATGTATTTAACAAATGATTTTCACAACTCTTGAAACAAATTTTCTTCATTTACTTTATCTTCAATTCTTAATGTCATGAAGAACAATTTTAGGTAATAAAATTAAAATTAAATATATTTAACTAATTTTCTTAATTAATAATTAATAAATATGTTTTGCCACGCAGCTCGCTCCGGATTAGTCTCAAGGGCTCCCTGGTATTAAGGGTGCTCTTGGGGATACCGGTGGTTCCGCAAGGAATACGGACCAAAAAAAATTAATAAATATGTTTTTGATTTTTTGGATTATACTGGAAAGTGCAGTAGAAGATTCAAGTATTCAACTATTCATTGTCTCCTTTGTGGGGTTATTCTAGTTTGAGTTTTCAAACTCTAGACGACTAGACGTGCCAAATACTCCTGATTGAGTATTTCACAAGGTAGTTAGAATCTACCGGGTAGTTTACTGTCGTCAATATACACATATTAGCGATGACCAAAGTTTCCAAATGATACACTCAACAAGACGTGGTCCATTGCTTAACTCGTCTATGTTCGAGATAAAGATGAACCAAATTCTTGACACCGTGAGACCAACATGCTTTGGCTACAACTTCACACTTTATTTGACTCTATCAACTTTAGACATTTGAATTGTCAACTAATTAACTGATACAACTCCCAGAAAATTCCGAGAATCCTAGACCAAGACTCCTATTCATATTCACATTTCACACACATACATGCGTGTGCCTAAATATATATATATATATATATATATATATATATATATATATATATATAGGAAGGCCAAGGCCATGTGCCCCGCATCAAAGTTGCTACTAGCTCATAACATAACCAGCAAAAAGTTACAAGGTTTTTGCATTTGATATTTTGTGAGACCTCACCTTTGAAGAAAAAATAAAGCTATATACATATATGCAAGGTTCATCCATGACCATGACTTCACAAACTGAAAACATGGTCGTAAATCAATTTCCTCAACCCATAAGACCCCCTAACAGTTATGACATTAGCTTCATCAACATACCCTCCACATCTTATCCACAGAATCTTCACAATTCAAAAGCTTCAAATGTTCCATTGTTTGAAGAAGAAGAAGAACAAGAAGAAGAAGAAGGAAAAGGTGTCCATACTCATCATAGTAAGCTTGTTAAACACATCATGGACAAGTGTGAGAAACTTCTTCCGGAAAATATTAGAGACCAAATAAATTTGGAAGAAATGATGCAGGGAAAAGAAGGAAATAGAGAAGTTAAATCACGAAGTAACACTTCTTCACGTGGTCTTCAGAAGCAAGTTGAAGAAGGGTCATCAGAGAAGCTTGAGCGCTTCAAGATTCGAACTGTTGTTGCCGAAGAGGTACCCAAAGAGGATGCCAAGAAATGAGAAAGAATTAATTTGATTTTCATTCATTTGTATATTTGGCTTTCACATTTCATTTATTTTTTCAATTATTTTTTACATTATCTGAAATAAAATTAATCATTTAATTCTTTTTGGTCAATGTTTTAGTTGTCCATTTAATGATTTTTTGAACAGAGCGCAAATAATTAGTACTACTTCTTTAATTTTTGGTTTTTAATTTTTTTTAATTTTATAACTTTTTGTCTTTTTACAATTTCAATATATAATCATATTTTGATTTCAGTTAAAAGGGATTTAGGTCATTTAATTAAAAATGAAGTCTTAATTTTGATTCTTAGATTCATATATTTGTTATATATATATATATATATATATATATATATATATATAAAACCTGTTAGATCTCCAATGGTATTAAGAAAAATGTGGTAACCAAGTTCATTTTAGTATAACTTGATAAAATTAGATTATGATTATTTAATTTTTATTTGTTATTATAATCAGTTAAAATTATATTGTTGTTTAATAAGGTGAAAAATGATAACCGTCGAAGAAATATGTATTTTACATAATGATCTTGAAAGAGTGGGTTACAACAAATTTTTATGATAATCTTGTGTTTAAACTTAATTAAAGGGTAATTGACCGAGTATTTAAAGCAGAACTTAAAAAGAGCAGAAATAAAGAAAGCACAAATTAAGAATTGAAATTGCAGGACATGTAAAGAAAACTAAAGTAGTACTTGAGTTGAAAGTAAAGATTTTATTGAAATGAAAAAGGAAGTTACTTGTTTTTCCAATACTAGGTGAGATGTTAGGATATAACCAAGTTATAACCTGTTCTACATTAATGAATCTCCTATTTATAAACAAATAAAATAATAACTACCAACTTAATCTATTGACACACGGATGACTAAGATTTTTACATTTGAATTTTAAAAATAAAACATAATTGTCCACTATATATCTTCGACATCTAGTTTCGACACTTGATAATCATTTTCTATGGAAGTCTTTGTCATATCTTCCAACGTTATCTTCAAGTTCATTGAACCTCTCTTTCATATTGCTCCCCGTTAACACTTAGTCATTTTTCAAAAAATGAGAGATCATCAACTGCCCTGATTCGACAAGCTTCTAAATAGTTCTCTGATCCCTCAGTCAAGGGGACTTTCGGCACGTGGTTAGTAATAACCCGTGTTGGGCTCTAACTTCCATTTTCTATAGTCGAGGTCAATATAATATCTTAGTTGTTTTTTCAACTAAGATTTTTTGATATGGGAATTAGAGGTGGCTTTCTAAGTTGAAAATTGTAAGCTATTGAAGCTTTCTGAGCCACATGTTCGTGTTCTAGTCGAAACAATCACCTCTTATTTTCTGGAAGCTTTACAAAGGTTGGAGCATTCCATTAAATAAGAGACTTTCATTTCGACAAGGAAACGTAATTCCTCATATCTAAACCTCAACTAATAGAAAATAAATGGAAGACCACTTTGGAAGAATTCTGATTTGATTTTCATTACAAAGAGGGTTTTATAATTCCCTATATCTAAACCCCATACTATAAATCTTAAAACTCGGGACCCATTTTTATCCATTTTTTCCTTATTTTCTTCCAGAATTCATGCCAATATGGGATTTTAAGAAGATATGGAAACATGGTGCTCTTATCTAACCCATATATTTAGAATGATCATAAAGGTTATGCCTTTTTATAGCAAACCTCTAACACCAGTAGTTGAATTTGGAATTAATTATGTCTTAATTTCGTCAAATATGGTAAATTCTTCATTTAATGTCAGTTTGTTTTGACTGACTTTGGTAATTGTGCATCTTTTATTCTTCCACAGTCCATAGTCATAAGACCTATCACGAGTTTTCTTTCTTCGACACATGGACATATCTATCGGGGTCACTTTTATATTTTTAAAATATAAGTCCATCCACCTTCGACATCACTTCTGTCATCAAAGCCATTTATTTATGTCGAATTTAAATCCAGACTTAACAAATATGTTTATGTTTGGGTCTCTTAGCAAAAAAATGAATTTAAGTTAATCTGTTTTGTTTGGATAGTGTAAAGAACATTATTTTTATTGAGTAAATTACAATAAATGGTATAAAGTGATAAGAGGTAGTTGATGTGTTGGAGCGATATGGGTAGAATAGGAAAATTACATAAGTCTAAAAAAATAATTTTACTAAAAATTATCTACAACTCCTATGAAAGAGATATTAGATTTTGATTATTTTTCTAAGAATATAATATAAAACTATAATCTACATTAACAAACAACATATTAAATTATGATTATTTTAAAAAATAAGCTAAAAATACAATTTTAAACCTAAACAAACATTCCCTTAATATGCATAAGTGGCTGAATTTGGGTTATTGGCCATGTTTGTTTCTTGCTCAAGAGGCACAGGGCAAAGGACTGGACTTGGCGAACCTTTTGAATGCAATAGCCCAAATTAGAGCTATAAAAATTCTAGATTTATTTTTTGACCCCTGTATTTGTTTTGAACTTCATTTGATTGTGTAAAATAACAAAATAAATAAATGAATGAATGATTAATAGACCTGCAAAATCAACTTATAAATAAGTGTATATCATAAAAAAATTTTGCAAGTGTCACTTACTTACTATTAATTGATTAACAAATAATAATTCTTGTTACTTTTTTATAATATAAACTTATTTGTACGTTAATTTTGTAAATCTGTGTATTATTCCTCAAATAATAACAAAACACTCTCTCTTGACTTCATTTGATTGTGTAAAATAACAAAACACGCTCATCTCTTACATTTTATCATTAACTCAATCATATTCACTCACAAAACTCTTCCAACTCATTCATTCATTATGATCCATCGTCTCCAACATCTTGTTAAAATACAGTCCACCCACTCATATTCGCCGTTTAAGTTCCAAAAAAAAAATTATATTGAAATATCTTCAAACAAAGAGGATATAGAGAAAAAAGAACTCATTCCTATAATTTATTTCATGAAAAAAAATAAGAATTATTATCTAAATGGCCTTAATTAGAAATGTGAGTTTTAAATAATAAATGAGAAAAAAATTTAAGAGTATTAGTAAGGGTTATGAAGTTAACGAGAGATATTTTACAAATAATAATATTCAGCAGTGTGAAATAATTAAAGTTTTATTTTATATTTTGGATCATAGAAAGTTTTTGTTTTTAATTATTCGTGAAAAAAAGGGAGTAAGTGTTTTTTTATCTACAAAATTTAGGTATCAATTAAAACTATTTTAATAACAAATGGGTATAGCTCACAGGATCATGACCAAGTCTTAAGGTTCGTGAGTCGAAGATTTCAGTTTGATCCTAGGCGTCAGTCACCATTTTGTGGATTTAATTTCTCTTACTATGTCCTCATAATAAAACTTTGCCTATAAATAAAATATACATTAATTTAATACAAATAGACATATAAAATAAATTTTTAAAGACTTTCTTAAACTCAGTATTAAAAATGGATAAAAACCTACAAATTTTTTTTTATTAAAAAGTAATGTTTATAAAAAATAAAATAGTCATGTGTTTAGTTTTTCAAAATTTATATCCTCTTTTAAACTATTATACTTAATTTTTAAGACTGAAATTAAGAAAACTTTTTTTATAACCCTCCAATCACCACTTTAAAAAGGAATGGAGGGAGTTAAAAGCTAGCAGGCACTACTCTTGAGCACGATTTGGACCGTGGAGA
Organism: Crotalaria pallida; assembly: GCA_037953625.1. Taxonomy (NCBI): domain Eukaryota; kingdom Viridiplantae; phylum Streptophyta; class Magnoliopsida; order Fabales; family Fabaceae; genus Crotalaria; species Crotalaria pallida. The sequence continues at coordinate 70,673,309 of CM075656.1, forward strand.
TTAAGATGAGGTTATAACATCATGGAGCCACTGGTGATGCTCAATGTATAGGTGCCAGAAGTGAGAAATATTTATATTTATGTGGCTTCAACGTATCTAGCCATGGAGAGTATTATTTCGCCCTAGATATTGGTGGTAGTAGGTGGTAGATACCCAGCAAATCTTTGTTGAAATGTCTGGGGGATTCAGCGATGATATTAGAGACAGTGACAATCATAATGATGTGAATTTTGAAAACATGTCATCTATTGGCATTTGTTTAAAGCCAGAAACTACTATATATTTTGTCGGGGATAGTTCTTTGTATGCAGTAAAATATTTACATTAAAAATAAAAGAGTGAAGACTCATTTTGGTTTTTGTAAATTTTGCATAATATCAATTTAGTCGTTGATAATTCATAATACCACATTTAATTCCTCAAAAAAAAAAAAAAAAACTCCATACAAATTTGGTCCCTCAACTTTTTTTCATATCAATTTAGTCCTTTAAGATTTTCAAATTTACTAATTTGGTCCTCAAAAGTGAGAGAGCAAGTTGGTATGAAAGAAAATCTTGAGGGACTAAATTGGTATGGAAAAAAGGTTAGAGACAAAATTGATATGAATTTTTTTTTGAACTAAATGTGGTATCATGAATTATCATGGAGCAAATTAGTATTGTGCAAAATCAACAGGGACGAAAGTGGGTCCTCCCTCGAAATAAAATTCTGACTTCAATTAGTATTTTTTTAGGGCAAATTGTGAAGTGTCGTCCTTAAAGTTTACAGCTCAAACTATTAATGGCCAATTATATTTCTTCAAGTGTGTTATAATTATGCTCAACGACGGATGAAAACATGCATGCATGTTATTAAATAAATTATCTCAAAGGCTGACAAATGCTTTTAAAAACCTGTTGAGAGTAACAAGAGTATAAAATTATTAAAAAATGTAATTTTTGAAATTATTAAAAAAAGATTTAATGTAAATTTATGATTCTTTTGAGCAAGGAAAACATTATTTATTTTTTTGGTTTTAAAAAATTGTTAATGTAATCATTTACTTGTTATAACAATAATTTCCTCTCTCTAAATTAACTTCATTATTTGCGACATAAAATTAGTTAAATTATGAATAATTTACCAAATCAACAATTATTTTTTCTTTGCTTCTCTTTTTGGAGCATGAGCATAACAATTATTTTTACCTTATCTAAATTACCAACAATATTGATTCATTAAACTATCATTTTATATAACCAACAAGGTCTAGCACAGTTGTCAGATAGCTGAGTTCCTTAACCATAATATTAGGAGTTCGATAAAGTCCACTTTAGGTGCTATCGGCTGAAAGATAACCTTAATGCAAATAAATAAATAAATAATAAAGGAAGTGTTTTTAGTCCCTGAAAGTTGGAAGTGTTTTAATTTTGGTCCCTGAAAGTTTTTTTTGATATTGACTCATCCTTAATTGTTTTGAAATTTTGGTTTTAGTCCATGCCGTTAGAAAAAATTCGTTAACTGCTGACGTGGCTAATGAAACGCCACATTGACATACACGTGTTCAAGTACCGTATGCCACCAGTAAGGTAACGTGGATGATCCGGACCCGCAGGAGCAAAAGGGCCAAAGCCCAACCCAAATGTGTGTTGTGAATTGTGTAACGACCCAATCTTTTGTTGGGATTCTGGCAAGTATATCAGATCGTACAAGTAATAGAGTGATAAATAAAGTATCGTTCCCAACGAGGACTAAAATTGATTCTAATAATTTGCACCTATTCGTAGTTACTAAATGAAAATTAAATTAAAATTCAATTGTTTGAGTGATTGTTGATTTAAATGAATTAAAATAAATAAATAAAACAATTCTTGACAAATGGGAAAAAGCGGGACGTAGTTTCGATGAAGGTTCCTAAAACGTTTAACAACGAATTGATTTGTTTTCCTAAATTCTGAATTTGTTTTGCAAAGGTAGAAAACGCCTAATGTCTTAGAACGTCTCCGAATTTTAGGTATTAATCTCCAATGATGTCTCAAGAGAGCCTTAAAACCTAACCCTTAATTAAGTTCAATCAAAACTTGTAAAAATTATCCAATTCATAACAAATATGTCTATCCTTATGCAATTGAACTGTTTGATTATTAGGCTAAATCCTAAATTCATATGTCTATTCATAAAGGATTTCCAAAAGTCATGAACTGCGCACATTCACGAACAACAATAAAAATATAATCAAACACAGAATTTATAATGAAAAAGCAAAATCAATTCATTGCATAAACATTAACAAGGTTCCATGTTCATCTACTCCTACATCCCAAAGAAGGGTTTAGTTCATAATGGGGAGAAGAAAAGCAATAAAAGTGATAAAGAGTGACATAATTACTACTAATCCTTGCCTCTAATCTCCGTGTTCTTCGCCAAAAAGCTCTAAACCTTGTTCTCAATCCTCTGATATGTAAAAAATCGTTCTCTATCTAACTTAGAATGTGTCAATTTAAAAGGATAAAAACTAATCTCCTATCAAATCTGGAAAAGATATGATTAAATCCACTAAGACTGACGACGTGCGCTTGGGCGTGATCGACTACGCCTGGGCGTGATGGCCTGCGCTTGAGCGCACAGAGCTGCGCTTGGGCGCACGACGGTAACTTCAAAATTGTCTTCTCAGTTCCAACTTCAAGATTTTATTACTTGCTTCTCTTTTCTTTTTCCAATTTCAACAATTTAAGCTCTAAAACCTGAAATTAAGAACCAAAAAGGCACAAAATCCACAAGGATCTCGTTCCTCGTCATTAGTAGATAAAATCAATCTTTTCTTAACAATTACTTGAGAAACAAGCCAAAATCACTAAGAAAGAGGGTAAATTATCACTCAAAAACATCATATTTTTGGCTCCAATCACTCCCCCAAACTTAACATTTTGCATGTCACAAGCAAAAGTAAAACCAAAAATTCAGAGCCTCAAATCCTCCCCAATCAAGACATAGCAACTCAGTCATAAACTCCGACTCACCTACCCAAGATTCCTCTCTTCACTAGCAAATCACCTTAATGAAAACCAGTTGATAAGACAAACTCAAAGTGAATAAAAGATTAGTGACCACACTATCTCACAACATCTCTCATGTGTATGGGTAATATTTATCAATTCACTCAAGTTCAAACAATGAAAGCATGTTACCATAAGCTTGACTATAGACCTATATCTCCACTGAATTATTGACAGCACGCACAAATCAAAAGGTCTTTAATTTGGTTGTAATGGGGCCATGGCTAAAAGTGTCAGGTGGGATAAAAGAAGCAAAGGATAACACAAAGGGCTTATTTTAATAAAATCACGAATCTTCCCTTTTGAATCATGAAATGAGCAATGAAAGTGGTTACACAAACACAACTCAACTCATTTGTTTCCTTTTTTTTTTCCTTCCTATTCTCTTCTCTCTTTTTTTCTTTTTCACTTTTTCAGCACATTTTTATTATGCTTTTTTTTCCGAAGAGAGATAGAAATACATTTTTCAACATTTAACACTTTCACCATTTTTATGTAACATTCCACTCAATTGCTCATTCAAAAATTCAAAGGTACTTCATAAAAATATTTCAATTAATGTTGGGTACCAAAGAAAATCATATCTCATCAAGCTCAAAGTGGGCAACTAAAGGAACATTATTTCTCAAAAGTTGTTGAAGGCCTCAAAAACACAAAACCTAAGTGCCTTAATCATATTCATGCATGCAATCAATTGTCAATTTTGAAAAGGTCACAAGTCAAGTTCTAGAACAAACAATCAAAGCGAACAACACTCATGAAAGAAATAGGAGTTTCAAAATAATATTCATTAAACATTACTCCTTCAAGTGTATAGGCTTAAAATCTCACTGGTTAAGGTCAATTCACTAATCAATCATTCACAACAAGTTTACCAAACAACTAATTTTCAAAAATTTTCAAAGCTAAATCCAATTAGTATCTGGGTAAAACAAGTCGAAAATCACAATCAAGCATTTACACCTATCAAAGGGACAAATCTAACACCTAGAATCAGTGCCTACTCATGCCAGGACACAAACCAACACAAAGCCAGGGGAGAAATCAAGTTCAAAATTTTTTTTATTTTGTTACCCTCCCCCAAACTTAGAATGTGGCTTGTCCTCAAGCAACAAATCGACCTACACTACAAAATAAAAATAAAAGCTAGGGAAAAAAATGGAAAACTTCCCTCACATTCAGTGGTCCCTGTAAAGCACATGAGAGGCAACTCCCCCAAACTTATTCACCTGCATCACAATTAATCTCAAAGTGCAAGAGGCACCACATAAACATCACAGGTAATTAAGTATAAAAAACACGACCACAAATATGAAGTAAATTTAACCATGCATAAAACGGAACAAGTGTTTTTGGTGTACAGGTCTGTAGGTATCACAAAAGCTCAAAGTCAGAACCAGTCTCACAATAGTACCAAATACTACCACACCCTTACTACCAGCTGAACTACACAAATCAGCAGCTACTACCATAGAACTCAGAACCCGGCATCACTATCACCCAAATCATCACCATCAGAAGAGTTATCCAATGTCTGCAACTGCTCGTCCGTATATGGTGGAAGAGGAAAAGGAATGCCCAGGTGGTTACCGATCGCACGTTGGTGTGCATCTCTCGTCTCATCCCGGAGCAGCTCCATCTGAAAATAATGAGTGTGGCGGCTCTGACGGCGCAAAAGCCGCTCCATCATGCGGGTCAAATCAGCGATCGATCCCCCTTGGGGTGGATAAGGGTCTGGGATGGGTGGAAAAATAGGAGCAGCAGGAGCTGGTGCTGGGGGCACAACCGGGGCAGCAGCGGCACGTGCAGCACGCGAACCACGGACAACTGCTCGCGGTGGAAGACCAAGCTCCTCATGAGCTATAACCTCAAATGTCTGAAGTTTCGGGGACCCCATCTGAGCCTGGCGCTTGAGATCACATAAATCATCAGCAAAAAGTACGCCGGTATCCTCACACAACCGGGTGATCAACCACGGCAGCCCAAAGGTACCCGGGGCAAAATCCCGGGCTATGTGGAAAATGTACTCGGACATGAGCCAAGCAGCATCAACCTCCATGTTAGAAAAGATCCCATAAACGATGCGAAGGATAGGAGGCTTACACTCATACTCATGGGATTGGGGATAGATGTTGTGCATAATGAATTGGGCCCAGAATCTCGCCCAAGGATGGAGGTGCTTAGCATAGACATGCTTCACCGCATTAGTGCTCTTGTGATAATTCCAATCCTTCCCCTCAAGAAAAAGAGCACCTTTCAATTGATCATAATCATCATTATTCAGAGTTGCTCTTCGGTAATACTCCACAAAATTGGTCTCAAATGGATAGTCCGGTAGCTTTAAGACCCTAGCAATGTTATGGGCACCAAAATAAATTTGTTTTCCCCGAACCCAACTTAAGCGGCAACCGGGAGTTTGCACCTCACGATAGTGAGCGTGGGCGAAAAACTCCCAAACTAAGGACTTACTAAAGGCAGAAGCAATATCTTTTGTAAAACAGGTCCATTGGAGACTGACTATACGTGGAGCAATACAAGGGTTCCCAATGTTGTTAGGGTCCTCAAGGGTAGTCTCAGCCACTATCCCTTTCCCCTTACATTGTGCATCATAAAACACTTTAACCTCAGGGTGTTCAAAAGGTCTCCTAGTGATGGAAGATGCTGGTGCATGTATCCTAGGTCTCTTTCCCTTGTCTCTATTGGTTGACATAGTGCTAAATCTCTCTCAGGCAATACAGCAAACACCTAGTATGCACAAAATATGACAAAGCTCTAAGGTGCAAATACTAGAACTCTACCCCCTAATAATCACTAGTCCAGGCCAGAGATACTTAGAATCAACAAAAACAACTCACTCGAGTGCCTAAGACAGAACCAAAGAGAGGGATTTGAAATTGATGCTTACCCACAAAGAGAAGAAAAATCAATGGAGAGAGAGAGGGAGACCAGCATGCACGAATGGAGTGAGAGGGGAAGGATGGAGCATGGATTTGTGAGTGAAACTTGCTGGAGATGGGTGTTGCATTGGGGTTTTGTGGAGAAGAGAAGAGGAGAGTTAGGGTTTGAGATGAGGGAGAAGAGAGAGCATAGCGTATAGGAACGAACGAATGAATGGAATGAACCCCCGTTTTTTTTTCTTTTCTTTTTTTACTGGTACTCTGAACGCGTGCGCTTGGGCGCGGTGAGGTGCGCTTGGGCGCACTACGTTAGTTACCAATTCTCCTTCCGAATTTAATTTGAAACCCCTCTTCTGACCCTGTGACCCCACTGCGCTTGGGCGCATATGAGCGCGCCTGAGCGCAGCGTACAGACCTGTACACATTTTTTTTAGAGCAATAAAGTCCTACACTAAAAGAAAAATAAAATTAAAATTACTATGAAAGAGCTACTTACCACTGGGTTGCCTCCCAGCAAGCGCGTGTTTAACGTCCCGAGCCTGACGGTTGACCCTTTCTCAAGAACTAAGGGTCTTTGAGCTCAACCGAGGATGAAGTCTGATCAATGACTCCACCATGATATACCTTAAGTCGCTGTCCGTTCACTTTAAAAGTGTCCCCAGTCTTGGGGTCCTTAATTTCAATAGCGCCAAAAGGTGAGACCTGCACAACCACAAAAGGACCAGACCATCTAGATTTAAGCTTTCCAGGGAAAAGCTTAAGTCTATAGTTAAATAGCAAAACCAATTGTCCAGGCTCAAACTTCTTATTAGTCAATTTCTTGTCATGCCACTTTTTAGTTTTTTCTTTAAAATCACGAGAAGTGTTATATGCTTGCTCTCTGAACTCATCAAGTTCAGTTAGCTGCAATAACCTCTTCTCACCTGCAGGTTGCATATCCAAGTTCAAAAATTTAGTTGCCCAATATGCCTTATGAAGTAACTCCACTGGCAAATGACAATTTTTACCATAAACAACCTGAAAGGGTGACATGCCAATGGGTGTCTTATAAGCAGTTCTATACGCCCACAAGGCGTCATCCAACTTTTTTGACCAATCTTTCCTACTGCTATTAACAGTTTTCTCTAAGATTCTCTTAAGAGACCTATTTGACACCTCTACTTGACCGCAAGTCTGTGGATGGTATGGGGTAGCCACCTTGTGGTGCACCCCATATTTAGACAAGGCTTTCTCCATAACCTGATTGCAAAAATGACTCCCACCATCACTAATAAGTACTCTAGGTACTCCAAACCTGCTAAAGATATTTTTTCTCAAAAAGTTCACAACTACAGCAGAGTCATTGGTGGGAGTGGAGATTGCCTCCACCCACTTAGAGACATAATCAACCCCCATGAGAATGTACCTGTTGTTATAAGAAGGGGGAAAGGGGCCTACAGAGTCTATGCCCCACACATCAAATACTTCAACTTCCAGAATGCCTTGAAGAGGCATTTCATCTCTCCTGGAGATATTCCCAACCTTTTGGCATCTATCACAGTTCATCACATGGGTCCTAGCATCTTTAAAAATGGTGGGCCAGTAATACCCACATTGTAAAACTCTAGAAGCTGTCTTTTCACTGCTATAATGACCAGCATATGATGAATTGTGACAATGCCAAAGGATGTCAGGAATTTCCTCTTGGGAGGCACAACTCCTGATTACTCCATCTGCACTCCTCCTGAACAGGAATGGTTCATCCCAAAAATAAAACTTGGCATCATGTATAAATTTTTTCTTTTGTTGCCAAGTCATATCCTTAGGAATCACATTCGCTGCTAAATAATTAGCTAAATCAGCATACCATGGGAGTTCAGATGCAGCAAACAGGTGTTCATCGGGGAATTTTTCTTCAATTGGAACTTGCTTATCCCTATTACTATCCTCAAGGGGGAGCCTAGATAAGTGGTCAGCAATAACATTCTCTACCCCCTTTTTATCTTTTATTTCCAAGTCGAACTCTTGCAAGAGCAAGATCCACCTAATCAGTCTTGGCTTAGCATCGTGCTTAGCCAATAGGTGCCTTAAAGCAGCATGATCTGTGAACACTATCACTTTCGAGCCTATCAAATAGGTACGAAACTTGTCCATTGCAAAAATCACTGCCAAGAGTTCTTTTTCAGTGGTCGTGTAATTAATTTGTGCACTGTTCAACACACGACTGGCATAATAGATTGCATGAAACACTTTATTAATTCTTTGACCAAGTACAGCTCCTATTGCGTGGTCACTCGCATCACACATTAGTTCAAAAGGTTCACCCCAATTGGGGGCAACCACTATAGGAGCTGTAATCAATCTCTCTTTCAAAAGTTCAAAAGATTTCATGCAATTATTATCAAAAATGAACTCAGCATCCTTCTCCAGTAAATTGCATAGGGGTTTTGCAATTTTTGAAAAATCTTTAATGAATCTCCGGTAGAAATCGGCATGACCCAAAAAACTTCTTATCCCCTTAACATTTACTGAAGGAGGTAGATTTTTGATGACATCAATCTTTGCCTGATCAACCTCAATACCCTTTTCTGAAATTTTATGTCCTAAAATTATCCCCTCCTTGACCATGAACTGACACTTTTCCCAGTTAAGGATTAGATTAGTTTCTTGACATCTTTCTAATACTTTGCCCAGATTGGCAAGACATGCATCAAAGGACGACCCGTAGACCGAGAAGTCATCCATAAAAACCTCAATGAAATTTTCGACCATGTCGGAGAATATAGCCAACATACACCTTTGAAAAGTCGCGGGTCCATTGCAAAGCCCAAAGGGCATTCTCCGATAGGCAAAAATCCCAAAGGGACAAGTGAAAGCAGTTTTTTCCTGGTCTACAGGATCGACACAGATTTGATTGTAACCTGAATATCCATCCAAAAAACAATAGAATGCATGTCCTGCTAATCTTTCCAACATTTGATCCATAAAAGGTAATGGGAAATGATCTTTCCGGGTGACATTGTTTAATCTCCTATAATCAATGCACACACGCCACCCAGAAACAGTGCGGGTTGGTATTAGTTCATCTTTATCAGATTTAACCACAGTTAACCCCCCCTTCTTAGGCACTACTTGCACTGGGCTAACCCAAGTGCTGTCGGAGATGGGGTAGATAATGCCTGCATCTAGAAGTTTGACTACCTCCTTTCTCACGACTTCCTGCAAAGTCGGATTCAGCCTTCTCTGAGGCTGAATTACTGGCTTAAAATTCTCCTCAAGGAGAATCTTATGCATGCAGAAACTGGGGTTAATCCCCTTCAAATCAGACACACTCCATCCTAAAGCAGCTTTGTATTGCCTCAAAATTCTCATTAATTTCTCAGTTTCAGTTTCAGTCAAGGCATTACTAATTATAACTAGATAGAATTTAGTGTCATCTAAGAATTCATACCTGAGGTTTGGTGGAAGAGTTTTGAGCTCTGGTACTGCCCGCTCCTCCTTTTCATGCTTCTTCAGCTCCTTAATCTGATCTGTCTTTGTGTAAGCTGGAGGTGCATCCAATCTGGCCACCACCTCCACAACCTTGCAATCTTCACTCTTCTCATGTGTCAGAGCCGCTGCCAACACATCACCATGCCCAATTTGCTCAAAAGTAGATGTGACTAGAGTGTCAACCACGTCCACCAAAAAACATTGGGAGCTGTCCATCGGATTCTTCATGGACCGGTAGACATTGAATGAGACCTCTTCTTCATGAACGCGGAGCTTGAGCTCGCCCTGTTAAACATCTATGAGGGCTCGCCCAGTGGCTAGAAAAGGCCTACCCAGGAGGAGAGGAATGTCTGAATCCTCCTCCATATCCAAGATAACAAAGTCAGCAGGGAAGATGAACTTGTCCACCTTGACAAGCACATCCTCCACTTTCCCATAGGGCCTCTTCACAGACCGATCAGCTAACTGAAGGCACATCATTGTCGGCTTTGCTTCTCCAATACCAAGCTTCCTGAAGATGGAGAGGGGCATCAGATTGATGCTTGCCCCCAAATCGCACAGAGCCTTGCCAATGTCAAATCCCCCAATGTTACAAGGGATTGTGAAACTCCCAGGATCTTTTAGCTTCTGAGGGAACTTCCTTTGCAGAATTGCACTGCATTCTTTTGTGAGAAGCACAGTCTCATCATCCTACATCTTCCTTTTGTTGGTCAAGAGCTCTTTCATGAACTTCGCATATGTAGGCATCTGCTCGAGTGCCTCTGCGAAGGGAATGTTGATCTGGAGCCTCTTAAACACCTCCATGAACTTGGCAAATTGCTTCTTATTTTCCTCCTTTTTCAACCGTTGAGGAAACGGAACCTTGTGAGTCATATGAGGTTTCTTCTCTTCTTCCTGAGTTGTAGTTGAATTCTTATTTTGTTGCACTTCAGGAGTTGAGTCCTCAGCTGGTTGTTCCTTGGCCTCTTCCTTCTCAAGAACCACCTCATCACTCTTCTTTTGTGACTCCTCAAGAGACTTGCCACTTCGAAGAGTAATGGCCTTGCAATGCTCCCTGGGGTTTGGAATGGTGTCACTGGGAAAGGTTCCCGGTGACCTCTCTGACATCTGCTTGGAAAGTTGACCCATCTGAACCTCTAGATTGCGAATGCTGGCACCCTGGTTTTTGAAGTTGGCTCGCGTTTCCTCAACAAAATTATTGGTTGTTTGAGCGAGCTTCTCAATTGCTGCCTCCCAAGGTGCCGGCTGCTTCTCTTGTGGTGGCTGGAGTGTTGGACTGCGCCACGAGAAGTTAGGGTGATTTCTATACCCTGGGTTGTAGGTGTTTGAGTAAGGATTGTTCCTCTGTCCTCCTCCCACAAAATTCGCTTGCTCATCATTACCTGTGCTAGTATTAACCTCAAATACACACTCACCATTACGGTGGTTGCCTTTACAGAAATCACATGTTAGTACTAAACCAGGAGTATCAGAAGGGATAGGAGGTATACCTGTTGAAGCATTCATTTGGACCTGACCCAATTTCTGAGTCAATGCAGCTATCTGCTGCTGCATCTCTTTATTCTGTGCGAACAAAGCTTGCACATTCTCAGGCTCCAAATCACTCTTCTTCATGATCCGCTTCCTAACAGTGGCACGACTGCTGTTATGAGCCATCTTCTCAATCAACTATCTGGCCTCTATGGCGGTCTTGCTCTCTAATGATCCTTGTGAGGCACAATCGACCAAGTGATGATTGGCTAGACTCAACCCATCATAGAATGTCCTCATTTGCATCCATTCAGGCATAGAGTGATTGGGGCACTTCTTCAACATCTGCTTGTACCTTTCCCACGCCTCATGTAAAGATTCTCCATCTTGCTGAGCGAAGGCGTTGATTTCTTGCCTAAGCTGAGCTTGCCTGGAGGGTGGGAAGTATTTGTCCACAAAAATTGTAGCCAATTCCTCCCAAGAAGTGATGCTCCCCTGTGGTTGTGCACGGAGCCATTGAAGCGCCTTTCCCCTTAATGAGAGAGGAAAGAGCCTCAACCTTATCGCCTCATCACTTGCACCCTGAATCTTGAAGAAGTCCAGGTAACTCAAGAACATGGCAATATGATCACTTGGATCCTCTTCTGGGGCACCGCTGAATTGATTTTTCTGCAGCATGTTCAGATATGCCCCCTTGATGTTAAAATGTGCAGTAGTGACAGCGGGTGGTACTATGCTAGTACTAATCAAGGTCGGGTCGACTAAGGCGTAATCTGCCAAAGTACGCCTGTCAGTTTCCTGCTCATGCTCATGCCTGCGTTCACGCTCACGCTCGTCAGCCATTATTCTTGCTCGTTCCCTTTTCTCTCGCTGTGCTTGTTTCCTTAGCTTCTTCGTGTCAACTCGATCTCAGGATCGAATTGTAGGCTGCTGTAATCACCTGCAGAACGCAAGTGCATATACCAATCTCGGCAAAAAGGGTTAAAAGCACCTGTTGAGTAAATAAAAACGATTAAAAATAAAAAGCTAGAGCAAACTTCCACTAAGTAACTACTAAGAGTACCGAAAAATTACTAAAATCTAATTTTAGTCCCCGGCAACGGCGCCAAAAACTTGTTGGGATTCTGGCAAGTATACCAGATCGTACAAGTAATAGAGTGATAAATAAAGTATCGTTCCCAACGAGGACTAAAATTGATTCTAATAATTCGCACCTATTAGTAGTTACTAAATGAAAATTAAATTAAAATTCAATTGTTTGAGTGATTGTTGATTTAAATGAATTAAAATAAATAAATAAAACGATTCTTGACAAATGGGAAAAAGCGGGACATAGTTTCGATGAAGGTTCCTAAAACGTTTAACAACGAATTGATTTGTTTTCCTAAATTCTGAATTTGTTTTGCAAAGGTAGAAAACGCTTAATGTCTTAGAACGTCTCCGAATTTTAGGTATTAATCTCCCAATGATGTCTCAAGAGAGCCTTAAAACCTAACCCTTAATTAAGTTCAATCAAAACTTGTAAAAATAATCCAATTCATAAGAAATATGTCTATCCTTATGCAATTGAACTGTTTGATTATTAGGCTAAATCCTAAATTCATATGTCTATTCATAAAGGATTTCCAAAAGTCATGAACTGCGCACATTCACGAACAACAATAAAAATATAATCAAACATAGAATTTATAATGGAAAAGCAAAATCAATTCATTGCATAAACATTAACAAGGTTCCATGTTCATCTACTCCTACATCCCAAAGAAGGGTTTAGTTCATAATGGGGAGAAGAAAAGCAATAAAAGTGATAAAGAGTGACATAATTACCACTAATCCTTGCCTCTAATCTCCGTGTTCTTCGCCAAAAAGCTCTAAACCTTGTTCTCAATCCTCTGATATGTAAAAAATCGTTCTCTATCTAACTTAAATGTGTCTATTTAAAAGGATAAAAACTAATCTCCTATCAAATCTGGAAAAGATATGATTAAATCCACTAAGACTGACGACGTGCGCTTGGGCGTGATCGACTACGCCTGGGCGTGATGGCCTGCGCTTGAGCGCACAGAGCTGCGCTTGGGCGCACGACGGTAACTTCAAAATTGTCTTCTCAGTTCCAACTTCAAAAGGTTTTATTACTTGCTTCTCTTTTCTTTTTCCAATTTCAACAATTTAAGCTCCAAAACCTGAAATTAAGAACCAAAAAGGAACAAAATCCACTAGGATCTCGTTCCTCGTCATTAGTAGATAAAATCAATCTTTTCTTAACAATTACTTGAGAAACAAGCCAAAATCACTAAGAAAGAGGGTAAATTATCACTCAAAAACATCATATTTTTGGCTCCAATCATCTTTTAATCAAAATAATTTTATTTGCTTATTGACTATGTTGGAAAAATCGGAGTATGAAAATTTTTCCTTAAATGTGGTACTCAAGTTCAAACCATGCAACTGGAAGTGAACTCGGTGAAGGAGTAATTATTTCCTGAACATCTTAAAATCATTTTTCAGATAACCTTGATTGCACGAAATAGCTTTCGAAAATAGCTTGGTTATAAGGTCATCCCAGGAAATTGACTTTAATAATACTTCCTTCATTACCGAACTCAAATGATAAAATCAGAGTCAGCGGAATATATTAAAATGGTTTATTTATATTTTCTCAGAGTCTATAAATCATGAAAAAGGTCATTGACTCATAACATCAGGTGTACAAACTCTATGGGTACCACCATTATCTTAAAGTATAAAAACAGAGTTCTTTCTCTGATACATTTCTCAAAATATGAACAGTGTACTCTTTAAAAAACCGAGACGTTCCAGAGCTGGTCACTGGTCCTTTATTTGTTCCTCCACCTGGTCGAATCCTCAAGAGTTGTACAAGGAGTCTCTATCCCATGATGATTGTGTACTTCATGAACCTAAGGGTCATCCATGATCACTGATCTCTAGAAAATCTAGGTACCTGGTCAACACCTATTAAGGGCAGGGAGGTAAGCTATACTCATTCGCATAATCAAATGAGAACAAAGTTCTACATGCACAAGTAGGTACTTCATCATGATCTCAATGCATCTACGCGTGTACCAAATAGTTAAGTAATATGCACAGCTTATGAGCAAGCCACACGACTATGCCTGGAACGTGGTCCATAATGCCAATATTGATGTGCACATCTCGTCATCGAGACGAATATCCAACGTTCGCAGCAACCAATGCTGACCATATTACCAAAATGTGACTACAATAATCCTTTCGTCGCCAAGACGAATATCCAACGTTCGCAGCAACCAATGCTGGCCACATTACCAAAATGTGACTACAATAATCCTTTCGTCACCAAGACGAATATCCAACGTTCGCAGCAACCAATGCTGGCCACATTACCAAAATGTGACTACAGGCAAGTCGTAACCAAATTGGTACTCCTAGAGTACCCTTCTCATGTTCCTCGAACATGAACAAATGATATGCTACACATCACCATGCATAAATACATACCAACATTCCATTTAAGATTATTCCTTAATCTCCATATGTGCATCATGCAATAAATTTACCAATGTAGCGACAAGTTTGGCTCATAAACAATACGTCCCATTCGGATTGTACGTGCACGTTTTCAAAACGCATTCTTCTTAATCTCAACATTCTTTGAATGTTGCCCATATTCTCAAAATGTGTTATCAAGCTTGTCATACAACCTTTGGTACTCTTAGAGTACAATTTCACGTTCCCCGAACGAATAACCTTAATAATCAAGATTGGTATCATACGTCCCAATCCGAATGTACGTCCATGTTCCCAGAACGAAATCAACAACATTCCTCGAATATTGCCCACATTTCTAGAATGTGTCATCAAACTCATCGTATACATTTGGTATTTCCAGAATACCCTCTTCATGTTCTGCGAACATGACAAGTGGTATCCTATCGTCTTATCATCATGTATGAATGCACACAAATTCTCCATTTAAGACTATCCATTAATCTTATTATGTGCAACATGCATTATGTTCACTCATGTAATAACAATGTAATTTATCACAATATATCCTCCTTGGAACATGACCCATTTCTTGGTAATTCATCTTTAACTTACTTGAAATTTGACTTAGTTGAAAATTGTATTTTGGTAGCATTTTGACTAACAAGACTCGAGTATAATTTAAAAGACTTAGAATTTTGACTCAATGCAAAAATACTCGAGTAGAATTTCCTTAGACTCGAGTGAATCATGAATACTCGAGTGTTCTTTATTTTCCAGAAATTCATTTTCAGGTTTTACCAAAATACTCGAGTGTTCCTCATGGATACTCGAGTGTTCCTCGGATTTTACCAAAATACTCGAGTGTTCTTCATGAGTACTCGACTGTTCTTCATTTTCCAGAAATTCATGTTTCAGATTTGGTCGAAATACTCGAGTATCAACCCCAATACTCGAGTGTTTTCAGACAGATAACAATGCAAACTGCATTTTAACATACCATTTTCAATTCTAGTCAATTCCAGTTAAGACCAATGATCAACAGAGTTCCCATTATACATATTAAACATATTCCAATACAAAAATTACATTGTATTACAGTGAATCATAACTTAGCATCAATTATGCATAAAAACCACATTTTGAGCAACTTAACATACCAAATTCCATTCTAATCATTTTTGGCATGAAAATAACTTGCATACAGTACACATGCAGCATAACAAACTTGCTCAAACATATAGCATGTCTTAAATTGACCTCCATGCCATTTCTCTAATCCAAAGCTATGCCCTTAAGCCTCATGGTGGCTCATCCTAATTTCAAATACATTTTATTCTCATTCTAGCAAATGGTAAGCTTCCCCCATACCTTAGGGTCGTGCTTGAACGAAAACTCCATAGAGAACAGCAACCAAAGGCTCTAACCACTTCCAACCCGAACTTGCATGACAGTTTCAGCAGGGGTTCAAAACCACATTAATTGACATCCGAATCATGCATAAAAATTGGGGAAATTGGTTAG
The DNA here is from genome assembly GCA_037953625.1 of Crotalaria pallida. NCBI lineage: Eukaryota > Viridiplantae > Streptophyta > Magnoliopsida > Fabales > Fabaceae > Crotalaria > Crotalaria pallida. Next base: position 70,689,192 of record CM075656.1, read on the forward strand.
ACTATGTTCTCTATAACATGAACTTTGAAAACCAATAGGTTTCAGACCAAAAGGGAGTTTGAGCTTACCACAATTGAAGCTCAAAGTCAGCTCTTTGAATCTGAACATTTGGTTTGGCATATTTCAGCACCTAACTACACAGGAACATAACTTTTCGACCAGGGACTCAAATCTAACAAACTTGGTATCAAATCGAAGCTCGTTGAAAGAGCTTTCCAATGGTACATCACTCATGTCCTAACTCTCAAGGATGAGAGAGAATCGAAGCCACGAATCTGACGGGTCTGAACAACATTCTAGTTTTTGGCAGATTTCGAACTCTCTTTTGCAGAGCTCATTACTCCTCACACACTCAACCTTATCTCACGATTTAAGACTCTTTTCAAAGCTCTGGATGTGAGCTTCGAAACGGTGTATGATTTGTGGTGTATAACTCAAGAACGAAAACGAACGCAGAGCTAGAACTTAAGAACCCTAACTTCGTTTCTGCACTTCAAGGATTTAGTTTTATGCCAAGGAGTTGAGGAATTGATCAAATCCTTCTCTCAGAAGGAATAAACAATGGAAATGTTCGCATGCAGGGCGCCACGAATCATAGGACGTGGCTGGGGGTTGTATTCGTGTCAACACCGGAATTCCCATGGCTGAATTTTTTAATCGGGCACCAACTTGAGCTATCAGACCCAGAATACTCGAGTATTCAGCCAAATACTCGAGTATTTTGGCCAGTTTTCACTAAAAACTTTGTTTAATTAATTTTAACTCCAAAAGACTTTCAATTATTGCTTTTAGGTCCTCCCGAAAGACTTAATTGCAGAAGTCTAATATTTTATGCAAAAACCCCAACATAATTATATTTTCACATAATATATATGTATATATATAATGCAAACCAAAAATCAAACATGAAATTGTTATTTATTTATTAAACAATTACATTAACATATTTATTCGGAAAACGAAATTAGGGGTGTTACAAATTGGGCTTTGGCTCTTTTGTTCCTGCGGGTCCAAATCATCCACGTCATCACATCGATAGTATGCAACACTTGCACAAGTGTATGTTGATGTGACATTTCTTTAACCACATCAGCAGTTAACAAATTTTTCCTAATAACATGGACTAAAACCAAAATTTCAAAAGAATTAAGGATTAGTCAAGGTCAAAAAAACTTATAGGGACTAAAATCAAAACACCTTCAACTTTCAGGGACTAAAAACATAAATAAGCCAATAATAAATAAACGATGCTTTTGTATCTATTTATGCTTTTACTTTTCTATTTACCTCTACAGCGAAGATTAATCTGCTATTATGTTATACTTTAATTTAAAATTTTCTCCTCTAATGTCAAATTTTCTCCTCTAATATCCATGTGTTTCAGTAAATGTTTCAGGTCGACCCAAATAAAAACTGTGGATACGAAGTTGGGCTCGATTAAGTAAAAAAATAAAATATTCAAGCAATAGTAAATAAAGCATTGTGTAAAATCAACCACACTTTCTCGAAAAGCAAAAGAAGACCACAAAGTACTACTATCAGGTACCTATCCTTTTCATCTTCTTCACATTGTCGATGTCGTTCTTCATGTTTACAATGTGCAAAATATATAAATGTCTATCTCAGTCTACTTTGCTTCTTTATTTATGCGTGACATCATTTATTTTGATATTCTGATAATATTTTATTTCAGTTTTAATATTCCCTTTTACAAATTAGGGTTTCGAATACCAAAATGAATAAGCTTCACCCCTATTTCCTACGCACTATTCTAAAGTAATTTAATAGAATGATTGATACTACAACAATAGTTGAACTTTAATTATTTTATTTATATCTATATTATACAACGGAAAATGCTGGATTCATTACATTTTTTCACTCCAAATTGGATTTTTCTTACTTTACTGTGCATGTTGCAGTAGTATTCACACAAAGAGGTTCATATATACTACATATCTGGAATTTTATATGGAAAATAAGATTAACAAGATAACGAATATTTTTGCTTCTACATAATTATGAAAGCATTTTGTAATTTTATTACTTTATTTAGTTTAGTAGCAACTGTATTTTTCGTATGTGCGTTATAATTCTTTACCCATATGCTCTCATGCAACTAATTAACTTTATTTTTAAATGTCTGGATACAGAGTCTTCAAGAAAAATACAGAATTTATTTTATCATGAAAGGATTTGGTGTTATGTATAGGCGTGGAGAGGTTTGTTGTTCAATATCTTCAAATTCATTTTCTATTTCTACTATGAAATTTCCTAATTATTTAAAGTTTCATAATATTTTGGTTTTGCATTCTTTAACTGTAAGGGAAATATTCAACTTGATCGAGAAACATCTGAATTTATTGGCATTCCAAAAATGCAAAACTATAACTGTTAGAGATTGTGTTGGCAATTTACACGAGATTAGGTTTCGAGTTGTCTCTGAAAATGGAAATCTAAGTATCACAAATGGGTTTGATCAGCTTTTGTTTTTTTATTATATTCCTGTTACAGTTGTTATTGATATTTTTGCAACTAATGAAGATGTTTACAAGTTAAGGATTAAAAGGACAGATGGAGTACCAATTTACTTTCCACTGCCTAAGACAACTACTAAGTTACCAATTTGCACTTGCCCACTCTGCAAGGGTAATCACTTTTTACTATGCAGGAACTTGTAAACTTCCATTTTTTGATGTATGTTAAAACTCATTTGCAAATGTTTAATGTTATGATATTTTGGTATTAGATAATATTAGAACCTTTGATTTCGAGGTTGAAAAAACACTTTCAGATTATCAGTGCAACAAGGGTATATTGGTTAGTTTCTCTTATGAGTTACTTATTATTGCCAAATTTCTCTTTAGCTACTTTATAAATGAATTTTTATGGTCATATTGTCTGATATATTATAACAGTCTCTGCCATCGAGTTTTGTTGAACAACTGTTCAAAAGGAGGATATTATGGTACTATCTTATTGATGATATTGGTCATAGATTCGTGTGCAAGTTAATCAGAGCTGAAAGAAGGGAAAATGAAGCATATTTGTCAGAAGGTTGGCTTGAATTTTACAGATTTCATCATTTAAAGCCAGGATACAAATTCAAGCTCGGAGTAAATGCTAATGCACCATCAAAAATTTATGTCATTTGTATGTATAGTTACTTCTTCAAATTCCTACATATCTCAGTTTTCTACACAACACATGTGTGTGTATATATATATATATATAACTTTTATCTATGCTTTTTTACACATAGAAAATAAAAAAGTAACCTTCAACTTTTTCTTATCAAAATTTCCCTACTTTTTTTCATGTGAAAATTTATGTGTAGCAATTTGATAGGACCTCTATTTCCAGTCGGAATATAGTGGTAAGTCACTATATTGCTATATATATCACATTGTATTCTTTTCTATGTTATGTCTTTTGAATAAAGCAACCTCTAACAATATGCTTTTTCATTTATATGTGAAACAAGTTAATTATATGCATTGCAGAGTTTAAAGTCCAACTGGATCATGCCGCTTTTGACCTTCATTTATTGCTTAGGCAACCATCTCTTATATAATTAAGACAATGTTGTTGATAGTTCACTTTGCTCCATGTCAACTGTCCTGTTTTCGTTTGCTTCTATTATTTCTATCCGAATTAAACATATTATCGTACTTATATATTGAAACTACTTATTTAGGTTTCCATGAAATGTATGATGGTAAGCAAAATGATTCATATCATTGCAGATGATTTTTCACAAACATATTACTTATATCAGATTTGAAAAAGGCATTTTTTATATTGGAATTATTATTTAAGATATAAGCCGTGCGATGCACGGATCTATTAGCTAGTATATTCTAAGTTGGATAATATCATAATAATATTGATTTATTCTCTTTACCATATAAGGGATATGAAGACTGCTTCATTCATGTTACTCTGTTGCCAAGTATAGCAACATTTTTTATTGCTACGATAACGAAATTCTTCACGATTCCACTTATTTTTATCAACAAGGCTCGATGTCTCAACACAATCCTATCCCTCAATGCTTGTTGTGTCAATGTGAATATCAACATATTGAACTGATTATTAAGGACTATGTCAGCCTTTCTATTTACATATTAAACCTGTGTAGGTTACCAGTGTGACCAAATAAGAAAATTTCCCCTTTCCTTCCCCCCTTTTTCCCTTCAACCAAACACCATAAAATTAAGACTTTTTTTTTTGTCCCCACGCATTACTCTTTGGCCCCCATTTGTTATTTATCGCCTGTAACAAGTCGAAAGATTCTTTCCGCTTGAAACAAGGCGGAAACAAAATAAAACAATTTTCGCCTTATGCAAGTCGTATTATCTTCCGCCTTTCTAAAGTCGTAAATAAAATAGAGTATTCCGCCTTTCATCATGCAGAAACATTAAAAATTTGTTATAATACCAAAATTGTCCCTCCGTTCATTCACGTACAAAAGGGGGTGGAGGGTTCACGTAGGGGCATTTTTGGGATTTCAACATTTTAATTATTCCGCTCCTTAAAAATCGGAAGTATTTCCGCTTTTAAATAGTCGGTAATTCTTCCGCCTTATGCAAATCGGTAGAAAAATAAAATAGTTTCCGCTTTTTGAAAATCAAAAATCATCTTCCGTCTCCGTAAAATCGGTAAATGGGGGCCAAATTGTTTTATTTTGCTTCCGTCTTATTTCAAGCGAAAAGAATCTTTCGACTTGTTTCAGGCGGTGGGGGCCAATGAATAAAGTGTAGGTTGAAAAAGAAAAAGTCTAAAATTAATGCCTATGTGTCACCCTACCAATGAATGTCCTATATATCAGGAGGTACCCTAGTCTTGCACGTCTCACATGACAGACACAGCTAGCCTTGTTGAACCCATCCTTGTCTCGCCGTTGAATGTTGACCCAAAAATGTTGGAAACGATCAGTAACACAATCTATAGATGTTTCAAGGTTTGCACCGAGTTGTGGTCTAGTTAATTAAATTAAGGGTTTAAGACCAAGTCCAATGATCAACCTCTAGAGCATTTTCAGTATCAAACTTACTAGCATTCAAGTGTTTTGATTAATTCGTAATCTTAGATTTGATTAGTCATTAGTCTTCATTCCCTACCAGTCAAAGGCCACCACACCGTTAATTAAGAACCCTTCTTCTATGCCGTTCTCTCTCTCTCTCTCTCTATATATATATATATATATATATATATATTATGGCACATCAATACACAAGCCAAACCATCATACTCTCAATTCGCCCAAAAAAAAAACACTCACATCATACTCTCCAAAACAAAAATAATTTTATTCACTTCAAAAGTTCAGCATTAACTCCATTATTTTTAGCTTGATTTTCATTGCATAGGCATTTTTTAATCCTTTGGTGTATCCTGTATACTAAGTATTTTTCGAGTGATCATTTTGAATCGTATAGAAAAAAACATCATTTGCTATCAAGCTAAGGTTTGGTATATATAACAACAAAACAGAACATGCAAACATTGCAAAATGATGGCAGAGGAGCAGAATCGCCCGAGGGACCCAATAAACCCGCAGCTTCAACTTCGTACAATATTGTCAACTCCAAAATTTCATACTTGACTTAAGAGAATGAGTGCAACCAATTTCATGCTCAAAATACTTCTGCATCATATAGAACCACAAAGAAAAGGGTGATTAGAATTAAAAGGGTTTATTCAACTAGAACTCGTGGTCGATCTGGTCCCCTACAATCACTTGCACGGAAGCTTGGTCGATTCAAAGTACGAACTGTAGTTGTAGGAGAGACTACAACTGAGGATCATCATAAATCATAGTTTTTACTATACTTTTTAAGATCTAAGTATATAACTTTTAGACTTATTTATGGTTTTGGTCCCCTACAAGTTTAACATGTTTTGGTTTTAGTTCCTAGAAATTATTTTGATCAGGACTAATCCTTAATTTTTCAAACATTTTGGTTTTGGTCATTCTGTTACAAAAATTAGTTATTTGCTAACATAGTTAACGAAAATCAACACTAGCTGCCACGTGGTGTGAGATGTGCCAAATAGGTGGTGTGATATGGATGATTCAGACCCATGAATTCAAAATTTTGCATACGGGACCATTTTACGTACCAGACCATTTTGCGTCCATGGATCTGTGTCATCTACGTATCACCTATTTGGTATCACCTCATATTACATGGACTGCTGGTGTGATGTTCTGCTAGCCACACAAACAAATAACATATATTTATTAGCGGAGGGGAGCAAAACCAAAATGTTTGAAAATTCAAGGACTAGTCCGGTCAAAATAACTTCTAAGGGATTAAAACCAAAATACGCTGAATTTTTTTTTCTCTGCTCTTCACCAATTATATCTCAAAAAGAGATGTAAGAATATTTTTTTAAAAACATTTGTAACTTGTGACATACACTAATTATTTGGTTATCAATTTATGATTCAAGTTCAGCTATTGTATTTCCAATGTAGGATATATAGAAACTTTTGCTTTGCAACATACAAGAGGTTAACTTTTCAATTTATTAAGAATAATTCTAATTATATTCCATGTTAGTTTTATAGGTTAGTGAAGGATGAATTTCTATTGTTGAGATGTGGACTACTAAAAAGGACACGAATTATAATTGAAATATTGAATGTTAACCATGTGAAAAAGGAGCTATTAGTATTGTACTTGAATAGATAGCTTTACATTTTCTTAGCTTACATGTGATGACCTTAGGCCTATTTATAGGCTAGTTACATTTCTATTCAAGTTTCTAGAGAATTTTACATGATTCTTGTACAAATTGCTATATTACTTCAAGGTAGAAGCACTAAATACTTCTATCCAACTCTAGACAAGATATTTTACTATATTATGTTACAATACTCTAAAAAATACTAGAGAACAATTTATTTATCACCAACTTTGCTAGATATTTGTAGATTCTTCTAGAAAATGTGCAACAATATTTTAACATTCCAACTAGTATATTCTATTCGCAGCGCATATCAAGCTATAAAACAAGAACGTAATCAATGAGGCGAGGTTTCTTATAGGAAATTTTGGTCTAATTTGGCGCCATCAAAGATACAAGGTTTCGCGTGGAAGGCTTTGAGAAACGGCATCCCTACAAGGATAAATTTACAAAGAAGAGGGATTATTGCGGATGAAGGTGATACAACTTGTGCACTTTGTGAAGAACATGAGGAATCTACCAACCACTTACTATTTAGTTGCGGGATATCTTATCATATTTGGCAAAAATGCTATGATTGGTTTGAATTAAAGACTCCTCTAATAAATGAAGGAAATCAACACTTTTTAAACCACTTAGGTATGAAAATGCAGTAAAATTTGGGCAACACTTTGGTTTGTAATTGTGTGGGCACTATGGCTAGCTAGCAAGGAATAAATGTATTTTTGAGCAGGAGATAATTGACACTGAATGGATAGTCCAATGCATAAAGTTGTTGTTTTGGAGAGTTATCAAAGCAAAGGAAAACAGGGAATGCTATACATTTGAAGACTGGTTATTGAATCCACCGATGTGCTTTTGATTAAATTTGGAAAATCTATTGTTTGCTTACTTTGCTTATGTATGAGGTATTTTATATTTCGTTGTAGGAGTATATATACATTATATGCATCAAAACCTGTCATATAAAGGAACAGGTCTTTGGCCGATGTTATGTTGTTGCTGGTTGGTTGAGTATTTCTTGTACTCTGGCCTTTTGAATAAAACTTTTTTCTTTGCTCATGAAAAAAAAAACATTCCAACTAGTAGATTCTCTTACAAATAATTCTACTATTTTCTTTTATGCTGGTAACTACTTCCTAAAGCCCAAAAACAAGATTTTACAACTACATATATAATATATTCTGATTGTTGAAGTGCACTTCACATTTCTGCTCTGTTTATTCTCTCATAAATTAACAATTTACTTTGGAAGTTGGAACAAATAAATCGAGACGACAATGAAAATGGAATGAAGGAATGAAAGTTGGGAAGATGGATTATGGATAATAGAGTTTCGACTTATAGTCCAATTTTTTGTTTTTATTCTTTTAATTTAGGAAATATCACATTTTTATATACAAGATCATGTTGTTATCAATTATCATCATCTATCACTAATTATATGTCTGTCATTGTGAAAAAAATATATATATGTCTGTCATTTTATTCTGCATAACTGTCATTTTTTTCTTCAATAAGGTAAAGAGCCGTGCCATTTTCTTCCCGAGTTTTGGACTTCTTTCCATGTTCAAGTGTAGGTTGGTTTTTGATAAAATAGTTATAAGTGCTGCAAAATGTATTGCCTTAATATTGGTATATTGAGACCTATGTTCGACAATTGCACCTGATCAAGCGATGTAAAGAAAATGTTCTCAAGGTGTTTAACCGGAAAAATGATATCTTGTCAAAAGAATTGTGTTTACATGATGAATTTGTGAAGAGTGATGAGTTACAACAATTTTATATGGTAATCTTGTTTTCCAAGAAATGTAAGGAAATGTAAATGCAGAAGTATAAATTGCAAGAATGTTTAAGATTTTATTGAAATAAAAAGAAAGTTACATGATGTTCTTAATCAATTTGCTTGATGAGTTGTTTAAAAATTAACCAGGTTCCAACCTGGATTACATAAATGATTCTTCTATTTATAGACAAATTTACAAATAACTACCTATGCAATATATCGACACGTGGATGACGCATATGCCTTACATTAGAATTTAAAAGTTTAAAATGACCAACGGAGTTTGGCTCAAGTGATGCGATCCTGCCAACTTGAGAACTTGGGAATGGGGCCTGAGACTATGAAGTCTCAGGTTCGATTCCCGATTAACACACCCCGCTCGGAGAGGCATAGGAACGCGATCTCGTGCAGGATTAGTCTCGAGGGTTCCCTGGTATTTAGGGTGCTCTTGGGGACACCTATGGTACTGGCCAAAGAGCAAAGACAAAAAAAAAATTAAAATGATAAATGTTTGCCTTATCTTTGACATTCAACTCCAGCATCTGAAATCCTTAGCCTTAATGGGGTCTTCGACGCGATCTTCGGTTACAATTTTGATTATGCCTCTCTTTCAGATTGTCGAACTTCCCCTTTTCACACTGTTCCTCTTATATGACAGTTAGTCAATTTTAACAGAAGAGAGCATCAGGTGGCTTATTTCGACAATAGTAACCTCCAACAATTATTACTTTGTGTAAGGTTTTGAACTATCCACTACCTTTCTTTATCCCTCTAATCCCTCTATCAAGAGGACTTCCGACACGTTATGTGGTGGCTCTCTTTGCTACTTCTGATCAACCATTGTCGGCTTACACACTCCATTTTTTTTCCTGTTGAAGTCACTTTTGTTACTTAGTGTTTTACAACTATGACCAAATTGACACAAGCTAATAGGGAATTTACTTGGCTATTTAAATGATAAATCGTACATACTAGGACTACCATCACCACATTCTTGTCAAGACAAATACAACTTGTTTGGTAGTAAATTCCAACCTTAGTAAAGCTTCTTAGATCAAATATTGGAACATATGAAAAGAAAGGTTATACGCACATTTCCCTTGACAAGGAACGTAATTCCGCATACCTTAACTTCGATTACTAGCTAGGGAAAGGAGGACCTTTTCTAAAGAATTTTGATTTGATTTTCTTTCCTAAGATAATTTAATAATTCCACATATCTAGACTCCAAATTACCAATTCAAAAATTCTCGATCTATTTGCATTCCTTTTGATATTGGATTTGTTTCTTACTTTTTACCAAAACTCATACCAATACCAATACGAAATTATGTTTAATTGTGATAACATGATTTTTTATTGATCTAAGAATAGGAATAATCGGCACAAAGGTCATGCTTTTATAGCAAGCCTCTGCCATGGTTGTTGGGCTTGACATGAATAGTGCTTTAATTTTACCCAAAGAAGTAACTCCCTTATTTAATGTCACCGGTTTCTTTTGACTCTCCTTAATGGCAGTGAATGTAGACTTTGACATAACGCCATTATTTGCTAAGTCATGAACTACCTTTTGCTTCAACACGGGTATATATTCAATGGAGTCACCTTTTTTTTTTTAATACGAGTTCACCCACCTTCGACATACATCACCATGTAACCAAAGCCATTCACTCTTATCGAATTTAATTTTAATCTTAATATGGTTGCCCTAAGTTTAATAACATTTTCAATTGATTAAAATAACAAAAAGTCATGTAAAAAACTATTGTTTTAATTATTAAATAGATAAACTTGTACAATTCATGTTCTATGATTATCTTTTCACATTTAGAGCAGTAGAGAAGCGTTTTTTTATCAGTCTAATGTATTACTTAGAGAACAAGGGTTTTTCAACCCGTAAACAAAATTATAGGGTTCCATAAACAACATTATATGGTTGTCCGCAACTCCGCATCGAAAACAATTTTCCAATAATACAGACCAAACTTTCGTACACCAAACAGTAAAAGAAAAAACAAAACCATAATTATTTAGTAAATCAAGATTAAGAGCAAATATAATCGTCAAGTCCAATAATCTTGTAACTTCAAAGTTCAAACACTCCATAAGCTAATTTTAACCAAATTCAATATAAAATAAATAAAAAAAGTTAGGATCTGTTGACACCAGGTGTAAAACTTACCTATACCTTCACATAACTTTTTATATATTATGAAATTTGTCAATCCAATCGTTGGATTATATGTTATTATCATGACGATCATACATACCAAATTAAAAAAAAAAAAAGAATTTTATATCAAAGTGCAAAGTGCAAACTTTAACTAGTCCAATGATTTTTATAAGATTTAATACTCCCTCCGTCCCTAATTATAAGGCCCTTAACACTTTTTTTTGTTCCTATTTATAAGGCCCTTTACCAATTTTCAATGAGCAATAATTATTTTTTTTCACAAACACCCCTATTTATTTAACACTTTTTAAATTCCCAATAATATTAATAGGGGTAATTTTGAAAATACATATCAAAAGTTCACATTTCCAATACAATTAACTAAATTATTCCACTTTCTTAATGGACGTGAAATCTCCCAAGAGGGCCTTATAATTAGGGACGGAAGTAGTAACATTTTAATAGCTGCTACCAGATTTTAAACATAAGTTGGTGAATTTTTGTGACTTGATTGGACAGGGATCATTATTTGGGCTTAATTAACATTCGCCACTTAGACTGTTTATTGAGTAATATGTCAGATTAGTCCCTGACTTTATAAGCGTAGGTCAAGTTAGTCCCTGACTTTATCGAAATAGCAATTTAGTCCCTGAGATAGGAGAACACGATCAAGTTAGTCCCTGCCGTCATTATCGCAGGGATGTATTTGCTTTAAAATGAGATATAGATAGGGACGTATGTGAATTAAAATGGAATCTCAGGGACTAAATTACTATTTTGATAAAGTCAGGAACTAACTTGACCGATGTTTACAAAGTCAGGGACTAATCTGACATATTACTCCTTGTGTATTTATTTTGTCTAATAGAACCGATTTATGTTGTTATCTCTAATCATAGATCTACTCCCTGTATCTTTTAATATAAGATTTTTTGGAAAAATTTATCTCCATGAAAAAAATTAGTTAATATTGTTAATAATATTAAAAATATAAACATAATATATAATTATCAAAAGAAATTGTGATTGGAAATTGAAATAATGTCATACAAATATGACAAAAAAAGTTCACAAAGAATGGAGGGACAAAAGTAGCAAGTGAAATCTCAAATGACTGAATTGTAAAACAATCTTATTCTAAGTGTACATATGTGCATGTAACATTACCGTTCTGCTATCAAATCTACGTTAAAAAGTGAAAAAAACAGTAAAAATGAAAATGGAGCTAGCGATGTACCTTGTACCATAATATGTGTAGTGTATATATGGAATGATGGTGGATTGAGTGCAATATCTATCACTGTCCATAATTTTGACAGCGTGATATACTGATATAACCTTTCATTTTATTTTGTTACAGAACACGCTCTTCAGTCTCCAACCCAGATATCAATACACCAAGCTGGCTTACACCCTTATCCTTCACACGCCCTACTTCATCACCAACTGGTTTGCACTTTCATCTCTTAACTCCTCCTTCTTTCAGATCGATCACCGTATTTTTTCCTTCAATTCCAAACCCCCATAAATGGCTTCCTTCAACTTCCAACTTCCACCAAGTTTCTTCACTCAACAACCTTCTTCCAACCGCCAAAAACCCTCATCATGCGCAGCGGTAATAACAACACTTCTGCTTCATCATCAAGCAACAAGGGTTCTTCTTCTGCAGCTGCAACGGGCCGCCATCCTTCGTATCGCGGAGTGAGGCGTAGGAGCAGTGGGAAATGGGTTTCTGAAATCCGTGAACCTAAGAAGCCTAATAGGATTTGGTTAGGAACATTTCCTACACCCGAAATGGCTGCTATCGCGTATGATGTCGCCGCACTCGCTCTTAAGGGTAAGGATTGTGAACTTAATTTCCCTAACTCGGCTTCTTCATTACCTGTTCCTGCATCTTCCGCTGCGCGCGATATTCAGATGGCTGCGGCTAGTGCTGCAGCTGCCATCGGGGCAGCGAAAGATGCTATATCAGGTAATGAAGGAAGCATTGGAGGGAACGTTTCAGTGTCACAAGAGATCAACATGGCGAATTCTACGGGGAATAATAATAATAATAATGAGTTTGTGGATGAGGATTTAATCTTTGATATGCCAAATATTTTGGTTAATATGGCTGAAGGAATGTTGCTTAGCCCTCCTCCTTTTGATTTTGGTAGCGACTATGCTACACAAGACAATTACGTTGAGGAGGAAGACTCAAATCTTTGGAGTCTCCCTTATTTCCAATACCCATAAAATAACACCTTTGTGTTGTTTAAGCTAAAAAATAATTTCATATAATTAATAGACAATGCATGGCTGAAATGGTTTAAGAAAGAAGGGGAAAAAAAAAAAGATAAGGTAAGCTGTAATAAATTATGGGAGAACTCTCACATCAAGGGCTTTGCTTCGACTTGAGGAAATGTATTATTGTTTTGTGTGTATGTAAGGGGTGTAATTTCTTTTGTTGCTAGTTTTTTTGTTTTTTTATTCCCTTTATTTATATTACCTTCTATGACGAGGTTTGTTGCTGCTGCTGTTGCAATGGTCTTGTATATGTAATGTTTGTTGAATAATCTTTCTGGTTATTAATAAATTTTTGTCTTCTCTTCTTAGCTTTTAGATTTGCAGGAAGTCCGTTCTTGTGATTAAATCTTTAAAATTCCAAATTCTGGGAAACAAATTAAATACAGCTTAACGCAGCATCGATTAAGAATTAAGAATATGGGTCTACTACTACAATCATCACTTATATTGACTCGGATAATCCTCATCTATCGATCCTATGAGCTATTTTTTAAATATAGTTATTAGGTCCAATTATTCTAAAATATATTACATGATAATGAGTTAACTTGGCCATCATAGGTTTGTTTTCAAATTAAACCTTGTTTGAAGGTCTATCTCTCTATCGTGAAGAAGTTCTTAGTTACAATTATTTATAGATTAGTTCTCGATTGTTTTGACATTTAACTCATTCTGTGATTATATGTAACATTTGTTTTTAAAAACAAAGAAATTTATTAAATATCAAGTATAAAAGCATGTACACTGGGATGTCTTTCAAAAATTAGGGACTGTCCCTAATATATGGTGTACGTTGATGCGGGAAAAAGTTGTTTTGTTCCTATATTAGAATTGTCTTTAATTGGGGATAAGGGACATAACTCGTAGCGTTAATTTTTTTAATCTTATAGTAGAATGGAGAGGGGAAGGAGAGAAAAATATAGTTGGTTGGTGATTGTTTTTATTTAACATATACTTCCTCCGGTCTTATTTATAAGATCCTTTTTGGGTTTTTCACTTTTATCAAGGAAAATGGATAAATTTGTTAGTGACATTGGAAATGTGAAAATTTGATATATTTTTTCAAAACTACCTCTATAATTATTGTTGGAACTTTAAAAAGTTTGACTTTATAGGGGTGTTAGGAGAAGGAAGTAATTAAATGTTATTGAAAATTGGAAAGGGGTTTTATAAATAAGACCAAAATAAAAACACCAAAAGTATCTTATAAATAGGACCGGAGGGAGTATTAAGAATGTGAAATAGTATGTGAGACTCACTTTAAAGACAAAAATTGATTCATGTGTGAAAAAAAATATGAGAGGTTGTTTTTAAGGTATATGATCCTTTGGGAGATTTCACGTCCATTAAGAAAGTTGACTAATTTAGTTAAATGTATTGGAAATGTGAACTTTTGATAAGTATTTTCAAAATTACCTCTATTAATATTATTGGGAATATAAAAAGTGTTAAATAAATAGATGTGTTTGATGAAAAAAGTAATTAATGATTAAAAATTGATATAAGCTATTATAAATAAGGACAAAATAAAAGTGTCAAAATGATCTTATAATTAGGGACAGAGGGAGTAATAAAAAAATGTTATTTAAATATTTATTACTCCCTCCGTTTCACAATGTTTGGCCTTTTAGACTTTTTTCCTTGTTTCACAATGTTTGGCCTTTTACATTTTCAATACACAAACATATTTTTTTTCCAATATTAACCTTTCATTCAATCATTTCTCTTACTCCTCATTGATTCTACTTTTATCATCTCTCTCATCTCTCATCTCTAAACCACTATACATTAATTAATGGATACACTTACTAATAAAAATTAAATACTATTACAATTTTCAATAAGGATTAAATAGAGACATTTTAGACAAACTATACATAATACTTACAATAATTAACACTTTCTTAATCTGTGTGCCCAGACCTAAAAGGCCAAACATTGTGAAACGAATGGAGTATTGATATTTAAGTTTAACACTTACTTTTTTGGATAAGGAATTATGGACCTTAGTTTTAAGAAAGATAAATTGAAAATTAGTCATTTTTTATCCGAAACAGTAAATGTTGGTTGATTTTGGATATAATAATAAAATGATGAGTGAAACCATTTAAAACAAAATAATTGTCCACCAATTTGGAGGCTCTAATTAAGGACACTCACCCAAATTCTTAGAAGTATTATTTTCAATGAAAAAAAAAAAGAGGCACTCACCACCCAAATGATTTAAAAAAATCTTAATTATGTCACAAGTTCATGAAGTTTGGGGTACTTTTGTGAGATACTCTTATTCTTATTTTTTCAATTTCTGACTCCCCGAAATTACTTCTGGGTTTGTCATATATCCTTACTATCAATTCTAGTCAATTTTGTTAACATATAACATTGGAATCCTCATCACACGCAAGAGGTTGATCATGTGGTTGGTCATGTAGTGCCGCATGATGTGATATAGGTAAAAATGATCTCTCTTTTCAATCTTTTTTTTTCTTTTTTTATTTAACTAAAAATATAAAAGTATTAAGTTTTTTAGTTTTTTAATTTAAAGAAAAAAGGATCTTCGCCCACGGGGCACCACGTGCCTAAATTCCTGCGTCTAACCAGGATTTCGATGTTACATGTAGTAAAATTGGCCAGAATTGGTAGTAGGAGTACGGTATATGAAAAACCCAGAAGTAACTTCGGAGAGT
Organism: Crotalaria pallida; assembly: GCA_037953625.1. Taxonomy (NCBI): domain Eukaryota; kingdom Viridiplantae; phylum Streptophyta; class Magnoliopsida; order Fabales; family Fabaceae; genus Crotalaria; species Crotalaria pallida. The sequence goes on from CM075656.1 coordinate 70,704,820, forward strand.
CAGACATTGAAAAAATAAGAATAAAGGTATCTAGCAAAAGTACCCCAAATATTAGGGATTTGTGACATAATTAAGCCATGAAAAAATATAAACCTTACATAACAGACCAAGCTGGACAGAAGTCCATATAAAATTATGGCACTGCTAAGTATAAGATACCTCATTCCGTTCTTCAAAATTACTATTAACTTGTTTAAACTCATTCGGTCGACCAAGTTGAAATCTCAAGTTTTTGAAAGGGTTGTGTATTTGGATGTGTGGCTCTAATGTTCTACAACCCTCATAAATTCTCTGGACAGAACTTAACTAAAGCATAAAGATGAACAGAAAAACCTTTGTGGTGGGAAGGCTTAGTCAATCAGAAATGATTATTGTTCTGTAGAATTTATGGGCACTGCTATCCTAATCATGTACCAACTTCTATATTCTCTTGATATTACTGAATGTAACGTTATTTTTTTTTTAAGAAGCAAAACTTATATATAAGGAGCACAAGGGGTACTCACCCATATACGTACAAAGATGGACTTAAAAGAAAGAACTACAAATAATAAGAAGAGATACAAGATATAGGACTAATACACCAAGAAGAGAAATCATAGACATAAGAATTCACCCTTGCACCTATCCACTTCCAAGTCCTAAGCTTTATCAAGTCCATAACGTGTATAAGAGTTACTCCTTTTCCTTTAAAAACAGTCTCATTTCTCATCAACCAAATTGACCAAACAGTTGTCATCCAAATTAGCCTCCAGTACTTTTTACCTTTAGGTAGACTGAATGTAACGTTATTAACAAGTGTCTAAGCGTATCGTTTAAAAAATTGCAAACTAAATGAATTAACATGAAAAATCAGAACAATTAAGAACTTCTCAATATGTTTCAAATACAAACTTTTTTTACCTTCCTTAAACAAAATATTAAGTATAAGTTAGCATTTCACTTCGATAATACTTTTTGGGCTCATTTGGTGGTTAGGATAAAATAAAAATATGATAGGATAGAAAACATGACAAGATATTAGCACGATATTTCTTATATTGTCAAGTGTTTGGTATACGCTAGATAACAATGACATGTATAAGGTGGTGATGACTGGTATTGGCAGCGGTAATGTGATAATGATAGCAACAGTCGTGTTAATATGTAAGGGTATAAGTTAAGAGAAAAATTGCACTATCAATCCTATCTTACTTATCTCTAACTCACCCCCTTATATAAGATAGAAAATATACTAGGCATAAAAAAAAGGAAAAAAAAATATTCTAGACATGTCGGATAAGTTAGACCAACATGACAACACTAACTTATCTTATTGACTCATTCATTCGTTGTCCACCAAACAAGCTCTTTAACTTTTGGGAGTTTGAGTTATCTCGTGAGTTTTTAAAATTTAGAGTAGTAAAATTATAAATTATTTCCTCCATCTCTAAGTATAAAATTTTTTTGGCAGATTTTACGTTCATTAAGAAATTTGAATAATTTAGTTAATTGTATTGGAAATGTGAACTTTTGATATGTATTTTCAAAATTACTCCTATTAATATTATTGGGAATGTAAAAAGTGTTAAATAAATAGGGGTGTTTGTGGAAAAAAAAACTAATTAATTCTCACTGAAAATTAATAAATGGTCTTATAAATAGGGGCAAAATAAAAGTGTCAAAAGGATGTTATATTTAGGGACAGAGGGAGATATTTTAAATTGGCCAATATTTTTAACATTGAATTTAAGTTATATTAAATTTTCATTATTCTAAGTTATTTTTGTAATTATAAATTGAGATTAAATCATCTCATATTTTCATTTTCATTTTTAAATTTTTTAAAAGATATAAAAATGAGATATAATTCTTGAAATAATTTTATTTAAAATCTTATTTAGCAATCTTAAAATATAAAGGAAAAATTCCTGAAATTTCTCTAAAGAATAAGATTTTTTTTTTTTGTAAAGAGTGTCAATATATGATTTAATAATTAAAAATTTAAAATAAATCTTAGAATAAGCAAAAGTTCTGAGTAATACTTTGGTTCAACCGTTCAAGGATGAGATTCAGAAATAATATAATAGTGTTAATAATAATTATACTTAATGGTGTGATTATTTAAGATAGGTAGTACTGTACTTATTATTTTTCTTATACTTTTCCGGTCCCATTTATAAGATCCCTTTGAAATTTTTCACTTCCACGAAGGATAGTGGATAAATTTGTTAATAACATTGGAAATGTGAAAATTTGATTTACTTTTTTCAAAATTACTTCTATAATTATTATTGGAATTCTAAAAAGTGTTGACTTAACAGAAATGTTTGTGAAAAAAATAATTAAATACCATTAAAAATTAAAAAAAATGTCTTATAAATAGAAAAAAAAAATCCAAAAAAAAATCTTAAAAATAGGACAAGAGGGAGTATTTTCTAATGTGATCCTATCCTTAAAAAAATGATCATGCGGCATAACCTTTTGTTGACTTGTCATTCTCAAGATGTTGGAATTTTCAAACGTGACATTGATTCCAATTTGGGGAAACAGATACATTTGAACATATATGGATACTGACGCTTTGCAGTTCCCGGCTTCATAGTTAATTGGTCTTCCATGTCATGCATGAGTGTTAAAAATGGCATACGTATAGAATATATTTAATGTTTAATTTGACGATTTGTTTGTGCATGTCTTTTTAGCTAGCACATGAAATTTAAGGTAATCATAAAAGAAACACACAACAACTCTTGCAATTTCACACCAGTTACGTTATTTGGATTTTTTTTTTTTTTTATAAGCAAAAATGCATTAAGGGGTACTAGGGGTGCCAACCCCAATACAAAGAAACTAAGACCTGATTAACGAAGCTGTCCTAGTAGCATCCATAATACAATTGACAGGGCTAATGCACCACTGAGCAAAACTAAAACTATTACTAGCCACAAAACTCGAAAACCACCTCCAAATTCTAACTTGAATCAGATCTAATGTTTGAATATAATCAATTCGGGTGTCGTTGAAGACCACGTTATTCCTCAATAACCATATTGACCACACAATTCCCAACCAAATCATCCTCCAATACTTGCCACTTTTTTTGTGTCTAAGTATTGAGGCGTGGTGCATAAAGTGGTCAATACTATTATTGTGGAGGACCACGTCAACCCCCAACCACCTATAACACCCTACCCAAATATTATAAGAAAAGGGGCAATTAAATAACAAGTGATTAACTGATTCTTCTTGAAGTGAACAAAAAGCACAAGATATAGATGCGTCATGGGGGATAATTGTCCTATGCCGAAGAGCATCCTTAGTTGGAATCTTTCCTTTTAAAACCTTCCACCCGAATGCTGCCACTTTAGAAGGAGAACAACTAGACCAGACCTTGTTGCACCACTCCTCTTCTGCTGTCCCTTCCTCTTGTTGAAGCCACAAATAAGCCGATTTGACCGAATATTCATTATTGTCTTCGTACTTCCAAAACCAGCAATCGTCACCACTTGGTCTTTCCGAGAACACTTGAATCATGTCCAGTAGTGTAGTCTCAAGATGAGATTCCCACTCGAACAGTCTTCTCCTCCAGCCCAAGTGCCAAGTCCACCTGTTATCACTCCATGAACCCATTTGGGCTATGGAATAATTTTTGTAGGAAGAAATAGAAAACAATCTTGGAAAAACCTCTTTGAGAGGCCTATCGCCAGTCCAGACATCATACCAAAACAGAGTTGTCAACCCATCTCCTACTTTCTTCCTAATTCCCTCCACAAACCAGTCACTTGTGATACTTCCCCAATATCCACTCTTACCTACATCTGTCCACCAAACTGATTTCCTCACTCTATGCCTACCACTCTCCATGTTTGGAAGAAAAGGGTTATACTCACCATATTTCTCCCTCAGAATCTTACCCCACCAAGCCTCCTTCTCACTAATTAGCCTCCACCGCCATTTGCCTAATAAAGCTAAATTAAAAATCCTAAGGTCTTTTACACCCAACCCCCCTTGTATTTTTTCCTTACAGACCACACTCCACCTAACCCAAGCTACCCCTCTCCTATCCACCCCATTTCCCCATAGAAATTTTCTTTGCCATTTCATTAAAGTGTTTAGAACGCACACAGGTGCTTTATACAGAGAGAACAGATAAACAGGTATACTAGTCAGGACAGACTTGAGAAGAATGATTTTACCCCAAAGGAAATATGCTTGCTCTTCCACTTCGATAGACGCCGTTTGAAAATCTCAACAACCGGATTCCAAGTTGAAGCTTTCCTAGGGTCAGCACCCACTGGGATACCAAGATAGGAAAAAGGCAGTGAACCAGATTTACAACATAGGAATTGAGTCGCTGCCTCAACACGAAAATCGTCCACATTAACCCCAAACAGGGTACTCTTGTTGAAGTTCACTTTTAATCCCGAAACAAGCTCGAACCCACGGATAATGCTCTTAACCGTCCAGATATTAGAGTTGGAAGGCTCAAAGATGACAATAGTATCGTCCGCATATTGTAAATGAGAGATCTCGAGACCTTCTTCCGTAAATTTGAATCCAGACAACAATCTTGAATTGATTGTTGAGTCCATCAGCCCACTGAACCCTTCCGCAGCCATAAGGAACAAAAAAGGAGCCATCGGGTCCCCTTGGCGGATCCCTTTTGACACTGAAAACTCCTTCGACGGGGTACCGTTGACAAGAATCGAGATCCTTGTGGAGGACAGACAAGCCTTGATCCAACTACGCCAGACCATGCTAAAACCAAATCTCATCATCATGTAATCAAGAAAGCCCCAGTTTACAGTGTCATAGGCCTTTTCGAAGTCCACCTTTAAAAGCATACAACCATTCCTTCGATGACCAGCACTATGAATCACCTCATTAATAACCACCACTGAATCGAGAATGTTTCTTTTCTTTAAAAACGCTGCCTGGCAATCAGAAATAAGAGAAGGGAGAACGACCTTCAATCTAGAAGCCAGGATTTTAGAGAGGATCTTGTACAGGGCACCAACAAGAGAAATTGGGCGATAATCTTTTATCTCCTGCGGCGTGACTGATTTGGGGATAAGAGCAATAAAGGAAGAATTCATTCCTTTTGGTAATTTACCATTTGCGTGGAAGTCAGCGACAAAAGCACAAATGTCTTCCCTCAAACAATCCCAGAACTTCTTCAAAAAAGCAAAATTGTACCCGTCTGGGCCCGGACTTTTATCACTTGCTCAACTCCAAACCACCTCTTTAATCTCTACCTCTAACATAGGAGAGTCCAGGAAGGAAATCTGGTCACTAGACAAGCTTTTGAACTGAATGCCATCTAGTTTTGGTCTCAAGATTGCTTGGTCATTGAAAAGGTTTTGGTAGTAGGATGCAATTTCATTTCTGAGCACCTCCTCATCTTCAACCCATGTATCCCTCACCTTCAAGCACATGATTTGATTCCTAAGCTTCCTGGCGTTAATGCACATGTGGAAGAATCTGGAATTTGCGTCTCCCTCCTTTAACCAGCGATTTCTAGATTTCTGAGCCAATAAATCTTTCTTGAACCAAGCATACCTCCAGAAATCAGCGAACAAATTTTTCCGTTGGAGAATTTGTAGAGCAGATAATGGTGATCCTTCTCCCAAGATATCCAGTACTTGAATCTCACTAGTGATGTTGGCCAGTCTATCATCAACATTTCCAAACACCTCCCTGTTCCACTTCCTTAGATCATTCTTGAGAAGCTTAAGTTTCTCCTTGACCACGAAAGCTGCCCATCCCTAGACCGATAGCTTACCCCAAGCATCTTTAACAAAATCCTCAAATTGATTGTGTTGAAGCCAGCAGTTATTGACACGGAACGGTTTTGGACCATTTGCGCACTATTTATACTTAACCAAAATAGGACAGTGATCTAACACATCTCTATCCAGAGCCCAAAGTGAAACTGACGGCCAGCACGTCAACCATTCAGTAGAGACCAGAGCTCTATCAATTCTGCTCATTGTTGTACCATCTATCTTATACCAAGTGAAACTCCTTCCCATAAGAGATAAATCGATCAGCTCCATCTCCTGCAGCCATTCGGTGAAAAGTCTAGCCTCCCTACCATGCACCTGGTTACCCACACCCTTTCTTTCTGAGACATCCTTTATGGCGTTGAAATCACCCATAAAGATCCACATCTCATTCCCAATCCGTTGTTTATTAATGCCCAGCTGAGACCACAGAGCACGTTTTTCCACCAGGTCCAGAGGCGAGTAAACATTCACAACAATACAATCAAAACCACCGCCAATCCACAGCCCTTGTGTAATCAAAAAACCATTACCGTTGACAGAGTTGGACTTTTGGAACTTAGAACTCCTCTATATACTAATAATGCCTCCTGACCTGCCAGAAGATGGGACAAAATCCCAATCGAAATCATCGTCATTCCATAAACTAGCACAACACCTACAATCCACCTCCTCCATTTTTTATTCCTGAATTGCCAAAAAGTCAACATTGTTCCTCCTAACCAAGTCTACAATAGCCTTCCTTTTAACCCTACTCCCTAATCCACGAGAATTAAAGGACAAACAATTCATTGTAAGACTAGCTAAGCACCTGTACCCGATTGATGATCCACCGCAGTGGACTTGTTAACAGCATCTCTAGTTTCCATCTCCTCAATCAACCTCTCCATGTAGCGGTCGTCACCATCGAAAGTGATACCCAGTTGTTTCGTTGTTGACCAAAGCCTCTGAGGAACCGATTCACCAGATCTAAAGTGGAGTCGACAACAGCTTTTGATGTGGGAGTCTTCAATTGAGTTGCTAATCGAGTCATCCTGTTGATGGGGGAAATCTGGTTTTGGATTGGCATTTGTTTGAAGCGAGTCGGGCGGCTTCGCCAATGATTTCCCCGAAATTTCCGTGCTCAACCTTCTCCTTCTTGTAGGCGGAAACGGCTGCAACCTGGGTAGCTTAGCTCTTTTGCTTGTTCCCTCCTTACTCTTGATACGAGAGGCAAGGCACCTTTTTTCCTTCCTTTTTTGTTCTTTTTCCTCACATTTCGTCGTACTCCCAGGTGTGGAGGACTTGTTGCCAACACTATCCAGAGAGTCTTCAGCCACCATAAACTTTTTCCCCCTTGAACCCCCTCTGTGTCTTTGGCCCAATCCTCTACCAATAAGACCCCTTCTTTTTTTCTCTAAAATCACAACACCAGTTCGTTTTTGACCCAAACTAGGATTCCACTTAGGCCCAACATTGTACTTCAACTTCGAGTGATCAGAAACTAGCCCCTTTGATCCACCCTTTAACACATCCTTTAATCTTTGGTTATTGGGCTGAGGCCCAATCACACCAGCGCTTCCTATATCTCCATCGTGTTGACCCGAATTACTCACTTTCCCTTCACTGTCCAGTGCCACGTTGCCAGCATCCAATAGAGGGAGACCGGGCTCTGATCTCCTGGTCACAGCCAAAGGTCTCTTCTTTTTCTTCCTATTTTGTGTAACCCGAGCAGAGGGTCCACTTGCAGAAAAACATTGGTCCTCTTTCTCCGCCGCCTGTTCTGTACTTCCATCAGTAAGTTCTTTTTGTTCTTTAAATAATTTGTTTGTATGTTGGATAACATCCAACTTCCTGACATCGAAAGTGACGGGGGCTGCACCCACCCCTAGGATTAAGCTTTCCGAGACCCTGTCAACGTCCTCCTCCTCTTCCCATGATTCCGGTACTTCCGTACCCTCCGCATGGTGATCCCACCCTTCGTCGGAGTCTTCCGACGACTGAACTTCGTCGTCAGAGTTCACAGAGACCCCTTCCGCCGCACAACTTTCTTCTTCAGTGAACGGAACCCCACCCATCCTCTCCTCCAAGAAAGTAACCTCATACATAATACCACCTACATTCACCTTTACGGCTTTATCAATAATGGATTTCGAATCAGTGGAGATTAGCCCTCTCGCTACATCAAGTCTTTTCCTCTTTTGTGTGGCGAGATCCAATTTCAAGCAGGAGCCCACAGTATTGAAAATTTGGACCAGGGCGATTTCATTCCACACATGCAGAGGCACCCCAAAGCATGTGACCCACGTTAATCTTTCCTTGACTCTAAACGAAGGATGCCAACGGAGTACTTCGCTGAACCACGCTGCTATCCAGTCTTTTTCTTTTTCTAGCAGCTCTGGAATCTCAAGTTTGTCTTCACCTTGCAGCAAAACCCAGCTACCTCCCATTGGGGTGCATTTTATGGAGTAGAAACCCTCCTTATATAGGATATCCTGAAATCCTGCAGCATCAGACCGCTTTACAAGCTTCCCCACGAAGCATTCCTTTGCCTTCTCCATATCACCGTCCTGACACTCAAGAACGATCGTTTTCGGTTCCTGTGTTCCTTCCAATACTACTGTTTTCCCCTTGTTAATAAGAGGTTTCCGCCAATCTCCCTGAAGATGTGATCTATCCCAGATAGGTACTGTTTGTGGTACCCTTGGAGGCTCCAGGCGTTTGTTTTGATAACCCTTTGCAAGATCTTCACCCTTTTGAACCCTCTCAAACCGCGGTTTGTTAATGAACAACCGGTAGCTTCCAATCCAAAAATTCCTCAGCTTCTCCTCCAGCGTTGGTAGGTGGTTTTGATCGGAGAACCTCACAAAACCGAATCGCTTCCGAAACTTGTCAAGCTTTGAAGGAATGAACACTTCACCTAATTTTCCGATTCTTGAGAAGCACTTCCACATGTCACTGACGTTGTACTCTTCAGGGAAGTTGGTGAAGAAGAATGTGATTGTGTTCTGCTGCCTTGCTTGAAAAACCCGTCTTGGTTGAGCTTGATGGTCCTTTGGGGGTTCACGACCCTCATCTCTGTTCCGTTCCAATATACCTGATGGCCCCGTTCTCTCTGTTCTCTCTCTCATCTCTCTACTCTCTTTTCCTATAGCGACTTTACTGACATGCATATAGGTTTTGCAGTTTTGTCTTTATTTGATTTTTTTATTATTTTTGTTTGGTGAATTATCTACGTTATTTGGATTTGATAACTGTTGTTTCTTATTTTCCTTTCTAATGCCGACTTCTCTTTATTTTTATTTTTTAAAGTGAATACCGACTTTGATATCATGGAATTAACGGGGAATATATGCTCTAATACGAGTTATGCACTATGCAAAGTATGATATGAATGTGTTTCGCACAACATTTTGACCAAAAATATTAATACAAAAAGACAATCTTTTCTAATTATATAGGACTTGTTAACATGTGCAATTCTTTTTAATGAGAAGGCTATTTAAAACAATAAAAATCAACAAAGTTCAACACAATTGGTAGATGATTGAGTTTTTTAAGTATAATGTCAAAAGTTTCCTTGATATAAAAATATTTTGTCGGTAGTAGTAAAACTCACTTCGGTGACTCTAAGCCTCGAAGGAGATTAATCTTCGAATATCGACTGAAGATAACTTTGATGGAAAAAAAACAACAAAAATGGCCAAGCTATTTAAAATTAAATTAATTAATCAAAACAATTTTACCTCTTAGGTGTATGCCTTTCCAAGTTGAAACTTGAAAGTCTCTTTTGCAAAGCCTCAATTATTGATTGCCAACATCCAATTATTATTATTATTATTATTATTATTATTATTATTATTTTAAGATTCACCCATCAGAAGTCTTAATTCTGCATATGGGATAGCACCAATTTTGCAATTAAAAAAACTCATGCAGCGAATGAGAACCAAACATTAACCCTCATAGCTTTACTTTTGAAGAAATTAACCTTAATACCAAAAGCCAATTCAAAACACCAAACAATTGATTGCACATGCATGGTTCAAACTTCAAAGATATCTCACAATGAGTCCCAACTTGCTCATAAATGACTGAAATGAGGTAGTGTGTGAAGGATTGGCGAATGCATTAGCCAACTGACATTGAGAGAAAATGGGCAAGAGATGGATGACACCTTTTTGAATTTTCTATCGAACCACATAACAATCAATCTCTATATGCTTAGCACATTCTTGAAAAATGTTTCACATAAAAAGGCTGTGTTGTTGGAAGACATAATAAGAGATGTCAAGCCTTGAGATTGTTAGATAGAAAAGCCTGCTAAGCTATACTCTATAACAAGCAACATATGAAAAGGGTAGGAAATTTTCTTGGTATAAGCAAGATGGCATGGCGAAGAGCATAATTGACAAGGCCTTGATTTCATTGCAATGGCTGTCCAAATGGCCAACGGTGTCGCTTTGGGCTTTGGAGAGAGACGTGTCTGATCATTGTCCTCTTTTGTTGAGATATTCTCAGTGTGCTATGGGTCCTAAGCCGTTCAGAGTAAACAACTGCTGGGCTACTCATCCAAATTACGAAGCTTTTGTCAAAGAGGTGTGGGAGAATTGTCGTATTCAAGGTTGGGCGGCTTTCTTTTTGAAGGAAAAGCTTAAATCTCTCAAAGGAGCTCTGAAAGTGTGGAATAAGGAGGTGTTCGGGGTTATCGATGAAAATTTGTCCAAGTGCAAGGCCGAAATTGAGGTGATTGATGTTCTTGGTGAAAGCTGCACTCTTTCTTCTATGATGCTGTAGAGACGGAAAGAACTGTTTGCTGATTTTTGAATGCAATCCAGTAACAAACAAAATTTGCTGTTACAGAAATCAAGAGTGAGATAGATAAGGGATGGAGATGTCAATTCTAAATTCTTTCATGCTTTCATCAACGCCAGAAGATTCCGAAACCAAATTCTCTGCTTAAAGATAGGGGATGAGTGGGTTGACAATGAAGAGCTACTAAGGAAAGGAATTGTTGATTTCTATGAGAAGTTGTTTAAGGAACAACAGTTCAGGAGGCCAAAGTTGGATGATGTCCAGTTCAACACGCTCCCTAGTGATCTAGTCGCTTTTCTGGATGCTCCTTTTGTTGAGGATGAGATTAAAGACGCTGTGTGGAGTTGTGCTACCGACAAAGCCTCGGGACCGGATGGTTTTAATTTCAGTTTTGTGAAAAGGTTCTGGGACTTGATGAAAGTGGATATATGCCACTTTGTGTTTAAGTTCTACTTCAATGCCAAGCTTCCTAGGGTTATGAACGCTTCCTTCATTTCTCTTCTACCCAAAGTAATTTGTCTGCAACAAATCAAGGATTATAGACCGATTTCTTTAGTGGAGGCTATGTACAAGATTGTCTCCAAGATCTTGGCGTCTAGGTTGAAATGTGTTTTGCCCTCCATTATTTCTGATTCTCAGTCGACTTTCCTTAAGAGTAGGAATACTCTCGATGGGGTGGTTGTTCTAAATGAGGTGATCCACAGTGCCAAGCTTGATAGTGGTGGGTGTATGCTCCTCAAGGTGGACTTCGAAAAAGCCTATGACTCCATTAATTGGGAGTTTTTGGATTACATGATGATGAGATTCGGGTTCAGTGCTAAATGGAGGAGATGGGTCAAGTGTGCTTATCGTCTACTCAGATTTCGGTGTTAGTCAACGGAACTCCTTCTCTCGAATTCCCTGTCTCAAAAGGGATTCGCCAAGGTGACCTAATGGCACCTTTTCTTTTCCTAATGGTTGCGGAACGGTTCAGTGGTTTGATGAGATCTGCTGTGAATTCGAGTTTTTTGTCGAGCTGTAGAATTGGTCAAGAAGGCATTGAGCTATCCCACCTTCAGTATGCGGATGACACTATCCTTATCTTTAGGCCTGATATGTCAAATGTGTGGGTTGTTAAAATCATTCTCCGAAGTTTTGAGCTAGCTTCCAGTTTGAAAGTGAATTTCAATAAGAGTCACTTGTTCGGGGTTAATGTGGAGGAGTTTAGACTCGCGGCTGCTGCGAATTGTCTATTCTGCAAAGCTGGTCATTTTCCATTTTCTTATCTTGGTATTCTGGTGGGGGCTGATTACAGAAAAGTGTCAACTTGGAGCGGGTTGGTGGAAAGCTTTATGAGACGCCTAACGAAGTGGAAAAGCAAACACATATCCTTCGGTGGTAAAATAGTTCTATTAAACTCTGTCCTTTTTAGTCTCCCTGTGTATTTGCTCGCTCTCTCTACAAAGCTCCTGTGAGTGTTCTTAACTGTCTTATGAAAATTCAAAGAAAGTTCCTATGGGGAAATGGGGTTGAGAGGAGAGGTGTAGCGTGGATGAAGTGGAGTGTCGTGTGCAAACCAAAAGACAAGGGGGGTGGGTTAGGGATTCGAGACCTTAAGTTGATCAATGTGGCCCTTTTAGGTAAATGGCGGTGGAGACTAGTTAGTGAGAGGGAGGCATGATGGGTTAGAGTTCTAAGGTCGAAGTATGGTGTGTATAACCCTTTTTTACAATTTTCGGGGAATGTGGTTCCTAGGGTGAGACAGTCTAGGTGGTGGAAAGATATAATTAGTAGTGGGTTAAGGGATGGTTTAGGGAGAGATTGGTTCCTTGAGGGGGTGAGGAGGAAGGTCGGTGATGGATCCGGGACTTTATTTTGGCATGATGTTTGGGTTGGTGACATGACTCTTAAAGATGTGTTTCGTAGGCTTTTCTCTATTTCCCTTTCAAAATCTAGTCTAATCTCCCAAATGGGTGTTTGGGATGCTGATAGACGGGAGTGGATTTTTTGGTGGCGTAGATCTCTTTTCTCTTGGGAAGAGGCTCTTATTTAGACTGTATGCAACTCTATTGGAAGACAGGGTACTAATGATGTTTGGATCTGGACCCAAGATGCAAATGGTAACTTCTCCGTCAAATCGACTTATTTTCTCCTTACTGATAATGGCGCTTTAGAGGATCAGGCGTGGTGCAATTTGGAACAAATGTATTCCTAGCAAAGTATCCGCTTTTGGTTGGAAAGTGCTAAAAGGAAAGCTCCCGGCGAAGACTGCCTTGCTTAGAAGAGCTATTATTACAAGCGATGACATCACTGCTTGCGTTTTTTGCATGAATGAAGTCGAGACCGTTAATCACTTGTTGTTTAATTGCTCTTTTTAGTTATAATATTTGGATAGGGTGTTATAATTGACTTGGGGTTAATGTGGTTCTCCACAATAATGGTATTGACCACTTCATGAACCATACTTCATTCTTCTATTTTTAGCCATAGAAAATGTGGCAAATATTGGAGGATGATATGGCTTGCAATTGTGTGGTCAATATGATTATTGAGGAACAATATTATTTTCTCCACATCCCCGGTATATTTTATTCATACTTTAGATTTAGTTAAGGTGAGAACTTGGAGGTGGTTTGATGCTCACTCCAGGATCCCAGGCTTGATTGAGCTTTGACAATTGGTGTAATAACCCCCTCCAATGTATTCTGGCTGCTTCTAAGATCACTGCTGTGTAGTTGATCTTATCACTATGTCATGTTTTTGAGTTTCACACTCCTAGTGCCCTTAATTCAATTTGGCTTATATAAAAAAAAAAAGGTGCTTATGCTTGTTAGGAAGCAAGGGAGAACCAGAATCATGCATACTTCCTTTGATTCAAGTGAATGCCATTACGAGATCATGCAATTTCTAAGCCAGGAAAGAACCTAAGCTTGCAAATAAGATCCTTTATTTTGAATGCATGATCTAGAAATTGCTTGACATGTTTGATTTCAGAAAAATCATTGCCGGTTAAAACTATGTCATCAACATATATATATATATATATATATATATATATAAAAATATAAATATAAAGAAAGCAGCAGTAAAGGAAGTAGAAGTAGATTTGAGGAACAAAGCATGATCTATAGCAGAATGTTTGATCAAAGTACTTGATAAGGTAGTGTGTCATTCTCTGCTAGCTTGTTTAAAAACATAGAGGGAGTTGTTCTATTTGTAGACCTTAATTTAGAAAAAGTTAATAAACTAGAAGGAGGAACCATGTAAACATCTTCATGCAAATTAAAGCACCGTGTAAGACAACATTGTTTACATTTAACTGTTCTAAATGCCAACTTTTTGGACCAACCAAGGCAAACACAACTCTGACATTATTAATTTTGACAACTGACAAGAATGTGTCAAAGCAATCCACTCCTTCCATCTATATGTAACCTTTACCATTTAACCTTGTCTTATGGAGTATCTTTCTATAGTACCATCTGCTAAATACTTGACCTTATAGACTCATTTGCAGTTAGGATTGCATAGCTTTCCGCTAGAAGCCTAATCATGGGTAGTTACTTCTTGAATATAACTAACAGAATAATAAGGTTAATTGATTGTATTTAATTTTCTCAAATTTAAAAAAAATTTAAATAGAGGTATTTCAGGAAAATAGTATTGAGAATGAAACAAAAATTAATTGAGATTACAATTTTCTAGAGATGTTTTAGGAAAGTGGCATTGGGAATGAAACAAAATTTAATAAAATTAGTTAATTTTGCTTATATTTTAAACCAAAAGAAGTAGTATTTTTTTTTTGTGCTTATAATTTGAGTAGGAGGGAGTATTGGTCAAACCAGAAGAAGATGTAGCAAGATTGCAATGATAATTTGGTTCTGTGAGCTTGAATAGTACTGGAAAGTGGTAAACAATCAAACAAATTAAGATGAGTCAGGTTGATAGATTGATTGTATAACATCTCGTAAGGGGACTTTTTGGCTAACAAGGGAGAATGAATTTTATTAATTAGATGAACTGCATGAAAAACTACAAAATTCCAAAAATTAGCCGGCAATTTGTCTTGGAAAAATAAAGCCCTGGCCATTTTGAGAATGTGTTGATGTTTCCTTTAAACAAGTGTCTGCCGTGTGATTCCTCCTCCCAGCATAATTGTGACCCCTGCCTTTATTTGAGTAACCACCTCTTTTTCTGTGAACTCTTAGTTTAATTCCCATAATTATTAGCACTAGTTTGTTTACTAATACCAAAAACTACACCACATCCATTATTGTCACCATAATTTCCACTTTTATTGGTCTGATTGTGTTGTTGAGAATCATAATTATTTGCCAAAGTTTAAGTTCTGAATTGCCTTTCTAGTTGAATAAGCATTGAAAACACTTTATTGATGCTTGGCAAATGCAAGTTTCATCGCATGAGCTCAGGTATGATAATTCTTACCATTAAGAAGATGATTAACCAGAATTAGTGAAAGATTCTAATTGGAATAAAGAAATTAAGGATTTGAAGGTTTTGTATTGAAAGCCAAATAGCTTTGGTTTGCCATTTTCGGTAAGAATATGAAAGAAGGAAATTTATTTTTTTTTTTTTAAAAAAGATAAAACAATTTGAGCCTGAGAAAGTAGTAGAGATTGGGCGGAAGTGGCAATCCCAGCAAAGCACCTTGTGACCACATACTTAAGAAACACAAGGCAACCTCCATTGTTTGAAACAGTAAAAGAGATAACTTGCAATCAATCTAGCAAAAAGAAAAAACATGAATATGTGAAAGAAGAAGAAAAAAAGTTGAACAAGAAGAACCACACATCTATTTAAAAAAGGAAAAGCTTTGATACCATCATGAGAGAATTTAATTAGTAACATGCATATCAATGTATTAATTGATCTAAACCACAAAATATATATATATATATATATATATATATATATAAACATAAACATAAACATATATGAAGCTTAACTGACTCACTACCTTTATTACAAGTAGTCAAGTAAATAACTTGGTACCTTTTCAATCTACCACAACTTACCAGTACGTAGTTCTAAAGAGTAGAACTAACTAAATTTAACTACCTTAGCTTGTAACTTGCATAAATTATATTGAGTACACTCTCCATTCCAATCTATTTATCGCTTTAGCACCTCTAACATATTTTAAACTATTTGTTATTTTATTAAATCAATGATATATTAATAGGAGTAATTTTTTTCAATTTTATCATTATCTGCTTCTTAAATATGAAAAATGTGTAATCACTAATGAAGTGCGTGGATACAAATTAAAGGTAAAGTCACTTTTTTTTTTGAAATATTTAATAACTTTTTTAATTTATGTGCATCGAGTAATAAACAATAGGAATTATTTTTGTTTTAAGTTACTAAAATATCCTTATGGGTTAACTTTCCCTAAAGTAATTTAATCCTTTCTTTTTGTGCTTTAACCCGGCCCATTGATTATTAAAAAAATAAAAATAAAAATTAACAATGACCAATAAGCAGCTCCGCAGTTATGCCAAATTGAGGAAGAGATTTAGTTCCTAGCCCCCATATTTTATCCCCCAAACCCCCATTTTTCCAAATATTCCAATACTACCCCCACCCCTTTTACTTCTTCTTCCCTTATCCACATCAAACCCCAAACCCCACTTTTTTTTCTCTCTCTTTCAGAACCTCAAACCCCACTCTTCTTCCCTTCTTCCAGTTTCAGATCCGCCTTCGCCACCCTCCGCCGTCGCCAGCGAGATCGACGCGACTCCTCTTCTCGCTGTTTTTTTCTGGTAACTGATTATTTCCGACGAACTAGTGTCAGAATTTCAGGGTTCTCGGATTTTTTTTTTGAGGTTTTTGATAATTTCCGATGAACCAATGTCGGAATTTTGAAATTTCGGCACGGGGTTCTCGGAATTTTAACCAGATTGTTCGTATTAGATCTGTTTTTTTTTTGTTATTCTTTTAGATCTGAAGAAGAAGACAATAGTATCAGGTTTTTTTTTGTTGTTATTTTTTTTAGATCTGAAGAAGAAGGCAGCAACAACATGTTTTTTTTTTATATATATTTTTTTAGATCTGAAGAAGAAGAAGACAGCAGCAGCAGCAACATGTGTTTTTTTTTTATTTTTTATAGATCTGAAGAAGAAGAAAGAGGAAGAGGAGGAGAAGGCGGCGGCGGCGGTGTGGAAGTTGAGTGGGTGGAGAAGTTGTGGGGTGTGGGGTTTGTGAAATGAATAGGGAGTTGTGGGGTGTAGGGTTTGTGAAATGAAAAAGAAGAAAGGGGGGTTGTGAATGTGTAAGGGCAAAGTGGACATTTTCACTTTAAAATGGGGTTTTGGGATAAAATATGGGGCTGAGAACTAAATCTCATTGAGGAAAGAACGTAACTATGGACCCTCCACATTATGGGACGAAAGTTTAAAGATATGGGCCCTTCAAGTTGGGCCTTCACATTACGTGACGGAAGTTCAAATTGAGCCCTTAGAAGAACTATAAAGTGGTTCTTTTAATGTAATTTCTTTAATAAAATGATTAAAAAAAAATGGAGAATCATACTTAGAGGATCCCGATATCAATTCATAAATTATGCAACTATTTAGACTTTTTTAATTTTTAATCATTTTTTAGAAATCAATAGTTACGTTCATAATCAATTCAAAACCTTTCATCGATTTTTATTACAATAAAATAAGTACAAATAATTATATAAAATAAGTACAAATAATTATATCTTTAATCAACTGCAGAAACCCAAACATATTACAACAGCACAAGCATGAAAGGTTTTGGCGTTTGGTACACACGCGCATTGGTTTGTCATATTTCTTATCACTTAAATTATCTCACATTAATTTATAAAAGTGTATATGTTTTTCTTACGATAATTTCTCTGCTAGGGAGTGTGTTGGTAGACCAAAAGACCAGCGAACGGCTTCATTTGCATAATTGTAAAACAATCACCGTTAGAGATCGTGTGGGAAATTTACATGATTTAAGGTTTCAGGTTGAAATTTGGGATGGCAAAGCAAGGATAACTGATGGACTTGAGAATTTGATGCAGTTTTATAATCTGAATACTAAGACACTGTTTGATGTATATGAAACAAGTGACAATATATGCCAGTATGCAGGTGCATCAATTGTAGACCGAGTAAGTATCAGAAACATTCAACTTGCTATATTAAAAGCTAATGCCATATTTTTCAACTGACATTTACATTTCAAATTTTTTGTTCTTTAATTTTAATTTCAGATACCACCACATCATTTGATTTCGAAATTGAGAAGACACTATGTGAATATCAATGCAACAAAGGAATTTTGGTGCATTTCTTTTTTTTTTTTGTATACAAAAATTTTGGTGCATTTCAATTTCAATATTCAGTGCATCTTTTTTCATTTCTATTTTATTATACTGTATAACACTTTTCATTAATTACATATGTAATATTTGCCAAGCAAGTTTGTATCTGAAGCATTTAGAAGAAAGACAAAGTGGTTTTCAATTATTGATGACATTGGTCATAGATTTCTTTGCAAATTCATATGGGCTGAAAGGAGAAAGAATGAAGGTTATATATCTAAAGGTTGACTTGAGTTTTGTAAGCATCATCATCTGAATGCTGGATGCAAATTCAAACTTGGAGTTAACATTGGTGAACCAGGGAAAATCTACTTTCTGTGTATGTTTTACTTTTGTCTTTAATTACTGTCTTCTTTATTACTTTATTATTGATGTCAACTTTGCTTCTAATTTCAAATTTGATTCACTGTTTTTATTTCTTCAATGAAATAGCTCTTTGAAGTATCTGCTTGGTTGAACCTCAAAATCTCCAATGGTTAGATCTAAACTCTTATTCTTAACATTTATTTCTTTCATAATTAAACTTCTGCACAAATAAAGAAGTTTTTCCATATTATTTCTTATTCATATATAAAATTCAATGTTATTTGTTTAAAATTGTATGTTATAATTATTTATTTTTGCATTTGTCTCTGTTTTAATGTACATCTAACATATTGTTAACTTTAATTCATTTTTTCACACGGGAATTTCTGCCTTCCAGACTTATTACCATCTTGACTATGTTCGCAAAATGGCATGCCTATGATTAGTAACATTTTGGGTTTTTTTTATCAAGCTACTGATGTATTAGATGTGTTTTCTGTATTATATTTCCATGTTTATGCTTATGTAATGACTGCTTTTAGTTAATCAAGTAATGAACAAAAGGAATGTATAATATATAATATATGATCTGTCTGCTTTTGTATAGATTGAGTTATCTTAATATATAATGCAAAACTTAATGCAGCAAAGATAAAAATTACATGTTCTATATGTTTTTAAAATTTTTTCATCACATCCTATGTTTTTATAATTTAACATAGCAAATAATTAACAATTTCCCCAGTGCATCGCACGGGTCTATAACTAGTTTCTTTAATAAATTGATTAAAAAAATGGAGAATCATACTTAGAGGATCCCGATATCAATTCATAAATTATGCAACTATTTAGACTTTTTTAATTTTTAATTTTTTTAAGAAATCAATTAAAAATAAGTCATTTTATTAATTTTACTCCCTCCGTCCCAAAAAATTAATAAAACTTTGAAAATTCAAAAAAATAAGAAGACAAACCTTCAATGCTCTATCTACCAAATCAATCAATTATAAAATTAATCATGTAATGCATCTTTAATTGATTATCCAATCGTAGATTAGAAAATATAGTTTTTAATTGTTTTATTCACTATTAAAATTTTGATTACGGACAATAATTATTATAAATTAAATTTAAAATTTTTACTAAACATAAAATTGATAAAAATATGAATTTATTTTTAGATATAAAATTGGTTTGATGCAATAAATTTTTCATCATAAAGTTTCTTTTATTTGTCAAATTGTTAAAACGACTTCCAAAATTTATATAATAAATAATATGAGAATGGTAGTTGATAAAATGTTCTCTCCATTATGATCACTTAACATGATTTACATAACTTAAAAAGTGAAAAATATCAAGATTTTGCTATTCAAAGAGATAAAACAAATACTTCAGTAACAATTAACAAGTGAGCCTTAGTGGCTCCTTGTCGGTGCCTTGAGTATACGTATTTAATAAAAGAATTAGATAGAGGATATCACATGTTTAAAAATGTGTTCATTTCAACTATTATTATCATACAAAAAATTTAGGAAATAAATCACTAAAAATATACTAAAACCTTGACATATATACGAAAACGAATAAAATAACCAAAGTGTATATCCAAACTCGTCTCCTTTAATTTTATATCAAATATGTACCTTTTTTATTTTTATTTATCTTCTATGTACCTTTTTGTTTTTATTTATCTCTTTTGTATCAACTGGATGTCATTAAGACCAAACGACTGAAACGAGTATATGAAATATGCTCAACCCTAGATTCACTTATGTTATAGCGGTGATATAGAAATGAGTAGAAAAAGGTACATACTATAGCTTCACCTTTGATTAATAAAAAAAATAAAAAAGAAATAGGAATAAGTAGAAAAATTGATGGGATATATGCTACTGTATATAGGTCGGATATGATAATGATTCAAAAATTATACGCCGCTGGAAAGCTACTCCCTTTAATTACTACTACTAATTAAAATCAATGTTCCCTAACTTTCTTACTACTCATCATTATTAAGCTTTTTTTAACGTTTGAACTTTTTAAACGTTTGACAACTCACTCCTTCGAAACACAACCCTAGCTGGATCACACAAATTTTAAATAGTAGTATAATCAACTCCAAGGAGATTAATTAAAGGAATTTAAGTTTTTTAAATTTATACTCTTTTATGTTGGTAAAAAACACAAAAAATTTTGTCTCAAATGGATGAAGTAAAAATAATAAATCAAATCCCTTAAAAATGATATACGGTATTATGTTTAATAATTGAGTAATTAAGGAAAGACATATTAAATTATTAAGAAAGAAAATATGTGTACCGTGACTAGGATATCTAGGATATCTAGGATATCGAAAATGTTTCAGTCCAAGTTCCCAAAATGAAGTTTGAACTGGCTTTGATGTATGATGTTGCAACTAGTCTCCGATGAAAGAACGTATCAACCTAAGTCAGTATTTGAGTGTGTGTTTATGTGAGATTAGTTAGAAATACATGAGTTTTGACTACATATAGAGGGTTACCAGAGTTGACTAAGGTTTGTAACTTGGAGATATCAAACCCGACCATTGAGTTGTTAGGATAGCGAGGATCTCGAAAGTCGTTATCCCAATCAGCTTATTCGTAGGGATAAGCGATCATGCTGGGAGTTGTTGTGACAAACATAACCTCGTCAACCCTGGATAACTTGGGCTGATATTTGTACTTGGGCAACTTGGGTTTGGATTACTTAGCTAATTCAATAGTATTTGGATTAGGCCTGGTTGGCATAGTTATTTGGTCAACATGGTCAACATTGTCATCTTAATCAACATGGTCAATTTGGTCTAGTCATCAGACCATATAAATGTGATTCTTTAATAGTGAAAGAAAACAACGATACAAATATGTATAGTTTTTATTTGTAATTAATGAAATGTATAAAATGTTATTTTCTTTGAGTTTTCAATTTTTTACCAAAATATTGGGACTAAGGGATTATAATAAATAGGATATTTTAGTAATATAATAAAATTGGGAATGAAACAAAACAACCCATTTAAATAAAGTTATTTTAGGAATAACAATATTTAATAATAGAGGGTTAATTAACTTTTGTTTATTTTATTATAAAAAAACTTTTACTTATATTTAAGACAACTAATAAAATAGGGTATTTCTAACCTATATACCTAGTTTTGTTGGAAATTGAATTTATGAATTAAAAAATTAATTGTTTAGTTTTTAATAGAATTTTACTATTTATATTATCTTATCTTATCCTATGTATGGGATGTATAAGATAAAAAAACCAAATAGAATATTTTTTTTTTTGCTTATTTATGTTTTTGGTCCGTAAAAGTTCAGCGTGTTTTGGTTTTAGTCCCTATAAATTATTTTGACCGGGACTGGTCCTTAATTTTTCAAATATTGTGGTTTTGATCCACTTCATTATGAAAAAACTGTTATTTGCTGACGTGACTAGCGAAACACCATATCAGCAGTCACGTATTAGTTGAGAAGACGCCAAATAAATGATATGACATGGATGACACAGATCTATGGACACAAAATGGTCTCATACGCAAAATGGTCTCATACGCAAAACTTTGCATTTATGGACCTGAATCATCCATTTCGCAATACATATTTGGCGCTATCTCACACTACGTAGTTGTTGATGTGAGTTTCCGTTAACCACGTCAACAAATAATTGATTTTTTCTAATAGATGAGACCAAAACCAAAATGTTTGAAAAATGTCAAAATAACTTGTAAGGACTAAAACCAAAACACATTAAACTTTTAGGGACCAAAACCATAAATAATCTTTTTTTTTATATATAATTGAAATCGAAGCACTCCTAATTAAGAAAGTTATGAACATTCTTTCTGTCGTGTGGCTGGGTAACTTGTTAAAAATAATTGAAAATCATAATAATGTTTCTCCTGTTATCAGGAGGTAAAGCTATCTCCTCAAGCCAGTAAAACAAGGACATTTTTCCCATTAACAAAAAAAAACATCTGTCCATTATTTTTTCAACTCACCATTTTTATTTTTTTATTTCTATTTACTCTCCACTCAACCCCTCGTTTTCTCCAACTTGTTCACCCTCTTCTCTTCCCTATAAGATTTCTTCCTTCTCTTTTATTTATGAAAAACCAGAGAGCACAAGCACAATGAGAGTTCCATAGACTCTTTACGCAGTCACTGCTACGGTGCTACCCATAGCCACATCTGCTTCATGTAAGCAACATCACTGATTCACAATGTTTTCTTCTCTTTCAAACACAAAAATTGCGAACAGCGAACCATCACTCCATTGCAAACTCGAGCTTGGCCTCGGATTCCAACACCGACGGGCTTGTTCCTGGTGATATGGAGTTCTGAATCATACTTACAGTTAAGCATTGCGAAGAAAACACATAAATCACAAAAAAAATACAGAAAAGGGTCACCGTCTCCAGCCACCGTGAGAGGAGCGTGAAGCACAACTGAAGCCACTACCACTGCTTAGGCTACCATGACCACAAAATCCCTTTTCATGGCACATTCCCTTCATTTATCCAGTCACAATCCCTTTTCATATCACAATAATCCCTTTATTTATTTATTCAGTTACAATCCCTTTTCATGTCTTTGAGAAGTATTATCTCCCAATATAAAATATTAAAATACTTATTCACTATCGTCATATAACATTGAATGAATTTTCAATTCCCTGTTAATTTTCTTGTTCCTCGATTGCTTGTCCCAACATATAGAAATCCAGCTATTTTAGAATTATGTGTGTTGGATTAGTTGTGTATTTAACGTATAGCTATTTTTGAAGTCATGCATCAGCTCATTATGCCTAAAATTTTATGCATTAGCTAATTAGCTTGAAGATATAATACTTTGTGAATGGAAATTTGATTTTATCACCTACCTCAAATGGGTGTTAAGTTCAGTCATTTTTAGCTTAAATTTTTAAGGTTGTTGATTGCATATATCAGTACAATTAAATAAAGTTAAATCAGGATGGCTACATTCCTTGTGAGTATATAAGAAATGGTATATCAGCAACTTGACTTCAACATTTTGATATCACTGATCATTGATCTTTAATGGTATTCAAGAAATAAAGACAATATTTTGAACTTTAAATATCATTGTATTACAATCAAATTCTTCGCTACATCATTGTACAACTACTAAAATTGAATAGTACATTTTCAACAAAAAATACATAAGATCTATTCTACATGTTCTTCTAACTTGAGCTTTACAACTTCAAACTTGGTCACTGTGATTTGGAGCCTTTATGCAGTATCTGATTGTTTGCTTGTGACACCTTCAAATAAATCAAGAAAGAGCATTATAGACAAGCTGATTATTAAATTGATGCACAAGCTGCAATATAGACATTCTTTACCGAATGGTGTATTTTTAACAATTGTTGCACATGGTATCAGATGCATGATTGAGGAAGACTGACCCTGAGACAAAAAATTAAAGTGGTGAATGGAAAATAACCCATCTTATTACATTTTCTTTCCTTTCTTCCATATTCTTTTCACCAACAAATATAACTAGTACTCTCACCAACTCAAATTCTCCATTTCCTCATGAATTTTTAAGCATACTGATGACATGTGTTCCCTATATATAATACTATTCAAAACAAAATGATTTGTTGGACTTGTAGTTCTTTTTATTAAGAGAAGAGCATGAATAAGGAGACTTATTGAATGAGGACTGAAGTTATGGGAAAGCATAATAAGTAGAAAGTACTTTGGATTGTAGTGAAAAAAAGGTAACTTGAGTAGTTTAAGTATGAACTTATACACACATCATAATAATCTAGAGTAGATTTTTAAATAAATCAAGAAACAAAAAACTAGAGTTCTAGTTTACTTGCACTTCCATAAACAAAAGTACAATAGCCACTATACCATAATAAAATCTACCTACCAAAAGTTTTGTGCGCATTGCCATTAACGATGGAAAAGGGTGAATATAATTGTAAACTTTAATTTCAAACTCTTATGCAGTTTTTCGTCTCTCATCGTCTCATTGAGGCACTACAACAAACACATGGTGGACGGTGTTAAATAAACTCTTTGTTAGCTGCAGAAGAAAACTTACTAGTTGAGTTTAGAAAGATTTTTCTCAATTCCAATTGCAAATACTCCACCATAGAGCCTTAATTAAAAAAGAAGAGGTTGAGAAGTTCATAATCAAGCTCAAAAAATGTTCGAGGTGGATCAAATCTGAATATTTTTGTGTCACTAGGAGAGAAACTTACAAGAGATAGATAATGTTTGTTGAGCGGGTCATGGTTGCTCAAGGAGTGGCGGTGGCTCAAGTTGTGCTTCACTCTCCTCTCACAACGACAGATGACGGTGGTGCCGTGGTGGGATGAGCCACGACGGATTTAGTGATTTGGATTTAGCGGGACAAGGTGCAACTTTGGTATACAGTGTGCGACGATGATGATGACTAACATATGGCGGTTGGCACAATGGTACCAGGTGGCTTAGCGACATTGGCCATTTTGGATGCTTTCGCTGGTGAATAGGTCATAACATCAACGCCAAGCATAAGAAGAAGAATATATTTGTTATTTTTAGAAGAAAAAAAATAAGATTTGTAAAGTGTCACAATTTAAGTGGCTTAAGAAGATAAACTACCTCCTGATAACAGGAGGAACATTATTCTGTTTATATAATGGGTCAGGATACAATACTCACCCTTTTCAAATGAGTATGTATATTCATTGTTTTATAGACGGCAGAGATTGTGGCATCAGGGGCTAATATTGATGGATAGGAGCATGGTGTATGTATACACCTGGTTAAGTTGAGTGCACCATAGAAAATGGACATATGTAGGTTTTTTTTTTAAACTGTTTTTTTTTAAGAAATGATAAAGTTTCCTAAAAATAATGACCTTTTTTTTAAAGGAAAAAATAATGACCTTAAAAATACACTAATCACAATTTTTTTGACACCTGTCCAATAATAAAACATTGCTTCCTCTATTATTTAACTTTTGGGTTTTTTTTAGATTTTTTTTATTTTTTATTTTTTGTTCTTTTTACCAATGCATAAACATATCTTTTTTTTCATTTTAACCTTTCATTCAATTATTTCTCTTTCATGTCATTAATTTTACTTTTATCATCTCTCTCATATCTAAATCATTATACATTGATTAATGGACACACTCTCAAATAAAAATTAAATACTATTATAATTTTCAACAAGAATTAAATAAAAATATTTTAGACAAAACACATTTTGATATACGCTGCTGCCACTTTAAATTTGTCACTTTATTTATGAATTAAAATTGTTACCGCAGTGTTATAAAATGCTACACAGTAAATTCAATATAAAATACTATTGTCCACTTAAAAAAAATATAAAATACTACTATACTGTATGAATTAAAACTGTCACCGTTAAAGAATAGAGAAGTAATGTTTTATTAGTGGACAGATGTCAAAAAATTGTGATTAGTGTATTTTTAAGGTCATTATTTTTTCCCTTAAAAAAAGGTCATTATTTTTAGGAGAATTTATCATTTCTTTAAAAAGAAAACAGTTTAAAAAAAACCTATAGATTTACATTTTCTATGGTGCACTCAACTTAATCAGGTATATACATGCATCATGTTCTCATCCATCAATCTCAGCCGTCCACCTACTGCCACAATCTCAGCCATCCATGAAACAATGAGTATACATACTCGTTTGAAAAGGGTGAGTATAGAAAACGGACCCCTTATATAATAATTTAAGATGTGATATTTATTTGAGTTTTTTGTCGATCATAAAAATTATCTCTCTAAAATATATTTAACATCTGCATACGCTTTTGAGCACAAATCAGAAAATCTTTTTTTTTTATTTATCGCGCCTTCCTTTTTTTTTAAACAAAATTCTTGTATTGTTATACAAAAGAGCTTTGCCTTTATACAAAATATCCAAAAATAATCAACGTGGGGTTGGTCAAATGATAGCTCACTTGATCCCTTAACAAACTGGTCTCGAATTCGAGCCTAAGGGTATGGAGCAACCCCGTTGGGAGACCCCAACCGCTTAGTGCGAGTTCAGTTGGATCGGACCGGATAAGTCGAATTCTAGGTAAACTAGATCCAGGTATCGGATTGGTGTAAAAAAAAATTATTCAATAGCTTCTTTATTTAGTAATATGATTGATTGTCACATTATTAGATTGTCATAATGTCCAACAACCAGTTTGAATTTTTTTTTCTTCCAAAACAACTCAAAATATAACATATTATATTAGCAAACAGTGTGCAATTTTCTCTGCAGAATAACACTTTGGAGAAACATAAAACTTTTTCCTTAAAATCAATCGCCAATAAACTCCCCCGAGAGGTTTCTTTTTCACGAAAATGGGTCGGAAGCCATCATGGGACTACAAATTAAAACCGTTTTGGCTGATATTGCATCCCCCACACACACACACAAATTAAAATCGTTTTGGCTGATATTGCATCCCCCCACCCCCCCCCACACACACATGTATGTATTTATGTATGTTTATATATGTAATTTAATATAATAATTGGATCAAAAGGATAACACTCTGCACGCATTGCAATATCATACTATATATATATATATATATATGTACAGTGCATGCTGTAACTTTGACATTATAGATTAATCTTAAGAAATCTCTTTTGGGGGAAGAATTGTCCTCTTAAACTCGGTCCTTTCAAACATTCCTTCATAACTATATGTTTTCTTTGTATAATATATAAGGCGCCGAAGCGTGTCTTGCCAAAACTTGCATATATTCAAAAGAAGTTTCTTTGGAAAGGAAAAATAGAGGTAAAAGGGTATCGTGGGTGAAGTGGAGTAAAGTGTGCTTGCCAAAGAAGATGAGGGGATTGGGCATGAAGGGCTTAGATTGCTTCAATGCGACTCTGTTGGGAAGGTGGAAGTGGAGATTACTTAATGACCATAGGGCGGTTTGGGTTAGGGTAATTGAGGAGAAACTTTAATCCATTTATTTATAATGATAACATCTTTGCATATGGCTCTAACTGGTTTGTTCATGGGGTAAGGAAGGTGATTTGAGACGGGTTGACAACGAGTTTATGGACCGAGATTTGGGGAGGAGATAGGCCCCTGAATGCTGTTTTCCTGAAATTGTTCTCAGTTACAGAAAACAAGGAAGAACGAGTGGCAGATGTGAGGGTCTTCTCAAATGGTGTTTGGAATTGGGTTTTCTCTTGGTGTAGGAACCTGTTTGCGTGGTAAGAGAAGTTAGTGAACTCTTTGGGTCACTATATTGATCATCTTCGTGCAGCAAATGTGGAAAGTGATAGCTGGTTCTAGTTAGGTGATGCGTCGTCTGGTATGTTCTCTGATCTGTGCGGTTAGTGTACTCTGCTGTTTGTGCTATTGTTCAGTCGGAGTCAGTGAGTGGGGATCGCCTTCATGAAGCTTGTCTCAATAAGGTCTAGAACCAGTTCATACCCACAAAGGTTAGTGGATTTATGTGGAAGTTGATTCAAGGTAGGCTGCCAACAAAGGATTGCTTAGAGAGACGTAACCTCCTACCACTTGGGACTTCTATTCTTCTAATCTTTGTGTTTGCTGCAATATTATTATGGGAATCCATAGAGCATCTTTTCCTAAATTGTATCTTTGCCGGAAATGTGTGGCATGGATATTTAGGTGGTTAGGCATTGAAACTACGTTTCTTAATTCCTGTGTTGATTCATTCTTGCAATTTGAGGGCTTGTGTTCTGTTCCAAAAGCTAGGAAAGTGCTGGAGGCTTTTATAGATGGTGGTCGTATGGTCAATTTAGTTAATGTGAAATGAGGTGATATTCAAGGGAAACATATAGCTTTTATACAAGTGTTTAGGACAATAAAATATATATATATATATATATTATATTGGGCTTTGGCCCATTATGAAATAGAAACCAAAACTGAAGACAAGCCCAAGAGAATAAGGGAGGCAACGGTTTCATGTAACCAAACCATAAGGGAGTCACTCTGTAACCAAACCAGGAAGGCAAAGGCGTCCCAGGGATGCCATCAACCAGAAAACACTTTGCATCTGGTTACAATAACAAGTCTTCCCAGGGAGATGAAGATCAGAAGGCATCTTTCCTCAACAAGTCCCCAAGCCTCGGGCCCAACGCTCCATCATATGGGTCATTCATAAATACCATAAATGGTAATCATACTACTCCACTCCAACCCAAAAATGGTGAAAGATGCTTAATCTCCTGGTTTGAGGAAGTTACAACGTTAAACCAATGAGTAAAGGTGTCTCAGTGCAGTAACCATTGGGTTAAGCAAAGGAAGAATGTGGAGGCCAAGTCAAGGGTCAAGTATAAAAGGAGATCCAAAGCATTAGCAAAGGAAAGCAACCAAGAAAGGAAAAAGCCATAGCATGAGTTTTGATAACAACAACATAAACACAACGACCCAGAGAAGTGAAAATGGTAGAGAGCTTGAGGGTGACGAGTGAAAGGCGTCCTATAAAATCTCTTTGTTTTTACCTGTTGTACACTCCCCTGTAGCAAACACCCTCTCTCTTGTACTCTTTTCCAATACATAATAAAAGAAGCCATTGATTTCACAAAGCTTACGAACCCAAGTTGTATTTTTGCATTTTATCATTTCCATTGCAAAAATATAATTTTCCTGGCAGAAACAGTTGGCGCCGTTGCCGGGGAAATCATGGCTTCAAGTTTGAAAGGAAATTCACTAGGCAGTGCTGCTGAAAGGGTGACTTTGGATGATGCCACAAAAACAGCTCCTGGAGAAACTTCAAAAGCACCAGTATCACGAGTCACTCATTTGGGAAGCGCTTCATTGATATCAATCTCAACAGTCTCCAACCCATGAAGCGTTGCAGCAAGGAGGTTGCCTTTCAGCCACAAAAAGCGCCCTTCCCAAAAAGCGTCCACGTCCGCTTTTACTCAACTTTCCAAAAAGCATGAAGCAATTAGAGGGGTGAATGTATGCTCTCACTGAAGAAGGTGTCCCTTTACAGAAAGTAAAAACGCAGCAGCAAAGGCGCGCCTAGGAAGTTCACATAGCAACACTACTACCAGTTATCTATGTTATAAGCTAAGTACATACAACTCTCAACTTAGTCCAATTTACTATCATGCCTATTATTTATATGCTGGTATGCCTTTACATGAATTTGATTATGATAGATATATATGTCATGATGAAAGAAAATATGTACTATATCAGTTACTGTGTGTACAGTTAAAAAATAATAAAAAGAAAATAAAATAAAATAAAAAAATATAGTTACAGTATACATATGCTCATTATGTTGCTAGTTTTTGTTTGCATCCATGTCTAAATATGGCTTTGGTAGGATCACTTTCTTATGATATCATGTTCTGCCTAGCTAGTTTCATGTCTAGCTAACATTATCCTAATGACAATGATTTATTTTTACCTTGACTGGATGACATGAAGTGATATGGAGATGATTTGAACTCTATGTTTGTCATGACAAGGAAATCTATATGTGTATTTGATTATGTAATGTACTGTGCGTGCAGTAAAAAAAAATATAGTTACAGTACCCGCTTTTGTATGCATCCATGACAACTTTGGTTTGATAGCTCTAATATGATATCATGATTTAATTTACAGCATTATACTGATATGATTACCTTGTCCAAAATAACATCATTATCTATACATTGATATGGATAGTCTAATATGCATACCTGTATGTTATAGTATGACTTGGCTTATGTATGTCTACATTCACGAATGTTGTCGCTCTCATATGTAAAAATAAAAAATTAAAAAAAAAATAAAAAAAATAAAAGAAATATTTTGATCAAAAAAGCAATGATTAGATGAATCTGTACATATGAATGTTTGATGTGTATGCTATAGAACTAAAATTAGTCTATCATGATAGTTATTGTTGTCATAATCTTGCTAACTGTTCTCTGCTCAACCATTACATGATTTGAAGTCTCATGTTATAAGCTGCATGGATACTTAGAGAGTGTGCTTTTGAAAAAATGTTATATGAAAACAAGATCTTGACAATTTTATATAATGACGCTTGATTGATTTTGTATATAATTGGAAAAAACTAACAAAACGAGCATGCGCAGCATGAAAATATCCGAAGAGTGAAATTTGTTTATGTAGGAACAAGATGCGACCTCTTTTGAGAAGTCCTTGGTACGCTCTTAGGCCAAAATTTATCAAGTTTTGCTAAGACGTTCAATGTCATGGGATGATCGATTCCTCCACCATGAACAACAAACTCCTGATCTATCCAGAATAGAAAAGCGCTCTCGCCTAGTGAGAAGGCAATCAAAAGCGAGGAGTCAGAAAGCAAATAATAAAACAAAAGCAAAGTTTCAAGAGAAGTAAACACAAAGAGAAAGATCAGTGACAATCAAGCAAGGGAAATCAAGATAAAAGATGAAATTATACTAGAAGACGACGCCCTGCCCAGAATCATCCGTCTAAAGACGTCCTCGGTTCAGCCCCAAGGGCGACACCCTGACCAGAATCAGAAATCTGAATCAGCAAACTAAGGGCGTCCTTATTTCAGTCCCAAGGGCGATGCCCTGGCCAGAATCAATAGTCTAAAGGCGTCCTCAGTTCCAAGGATGACACCCTGTCCAAAATCAACAGTCTAAAGGCATCCTCAATTTAGTCCCAAGGGCGACTACTTGCCCACTGTCATGCGGTCTGAAGGAGTCGCAACAGTTCAGTCTCAAAGGGAAGAAAGGGAGAAAAAAGTCCAAGAGCGACTTCTTAAGGCGCACCATTGTCAAAGGCGTACCTTGTTCAGATTCGACAGTATCAGTGAACCAAAGGCGCACCCCCGTCGAAAGCGCCCCTGATCAGTTTCAAATACATCGTTCAGATTCAACAGAATCAGTCAACCGAAGGCGCACCCTCATCAAAAGTGCCCCCTGTTCAGTGTTCAGATTCAATAGAATCAGTCAACCGAAGGCGCACCCTCGTCAAAAGCGCCCCCTGTTCAGTGTTCATATTCAATAGAATCAGTCAACCGAAGACGCACCCTCGTTGAAAGCGCCCCCTGTTCAATTTCAAATACACCGTTCAGTTCCAACCCAATCGATTAACTAAAGGCGCACCCGTGCATAAGGCGCACCCTGTAGAAGGCGCATTGAAAATAAAAAAAAGTGTGTTGAATCTAGAAATCCTGGAGGAAATGCAAACAAAAGGCTGAGAGCAAAGTTATAACAGAAGTTGAAATCAAAAGCTGACAATAAAATCAAACCAGAAAGACAAAGATGATCTCAAAGCAAAATCGTACGAAAGATCACAAGCCAGAAAGTTAAAAGAAAATCAATGCAGAAATCTGAGCGCAACAGCAAGACAAGATGAAAAGCAAAAAAGGACATAACAAAACTCAAAGGGCGGACAAAAAAAACACAAAAGGCGTTTCCAAGCAAACCAACCAATCAAAAAATAAAAGCGAAACTGAAAGGCGACTATGATCACCTTTGAGAAAGTCAGACATGAAAATCAATTGAAATATCAAAAGGCGTGCATGCAATACAAAGGGTAAAACACAAGTACAAAGATCAAAAAAGTATGTTGCTCAAAAGCGCACTTAAATGCATAGACGAAGGACTAAATCTGATGCAAGAGCAAGTTGTAGGACGAAAGCTGGCCTAAAAGCATGCAAGTGATTGAGGTAGAAACTGTTCAGAAATATGACAAAACCAAGGCGAACTCAGTTTGCTTGAACAAGCAGCCAAGTTAAATCCAAGAATCCAACCCAGTCTACCCTTACAACAAGGCACACCTGGGTATATTCATGCATCAAAGCAGAAAATGAAAAGGCGAGCTTAAGCACAAAGTCAAGGAGCCAGAGCAGTACAAAAACCCAAGTGTTTGCAAACTGATAATAGCAAGCAAAGCGGCAAGAAAAGCAGCACCAATGACAGGAGGTGTCCAAAAAAAAGGGAGAAGAATGTTTGTGATGAGCAAGCCTCACCCCCCAATGGAAAACACCACAGAACCAAGGACTAGAAAAGTTCCCACAAAGGGCGCTAGTCTCACAATCAGAAGCTAGAAAAGTTCCCACAAAGGGCGCTAGCTACAAAGGACTAGAAAAGTTCCCACAAAGGGCGCTAGTCACAAGATTAAAGCTAGAAAAGTTCCCACAAAGGGCGCTAGCTACAAAGGACTAGAAAAGTTCCCACAAAGGGCGCTAGTCACAAGATTAAGGCTAGAAAAGTTCCCACAAAGGGCGCTAGCTACAAAGACTAGAAAAGTTCCCACAAAGGGCGCTAGTCACAAGATTAAAGCTAGAAAAGTTCACACAAAGGGCGCTAGCTACAAAGGACTAGAAAAGTTCCCACAAAGGGCGCTAGTCACAAGATTAAGGCTAGAAAAGTTCCCACAAAGGGCGCTAGCTACAAAGACTAGAAAAGTTCCCACAAAGGGCGCTAGTCACAAGATTAAAGCTAGAAAAGTTCCCACAAAGGGCGCTAGCTACAAAGGCTGGAAAAGTTCCCACAAAGGGCGCTGGCCACCAAGATCAACAAAAATCCTCAAAAAGCACCAACCGAGAAAAGTGTTGAAAAAGTGCAACAAAAAGGGGCAGCTTCATTTACAAAGAAAAAAAAAAGAGAAAAGAAGAAAAAAAGAGGGCATCCTTCAGAAACACTGTTAAAAAAAGCCAAGATTTGTGAAGGCCGCATGCACTGTTTACAGGAAGAGATTCTATTCAAAGGAATCTACAAAGGCCGAATGCATCTGTTTACAAAAGGAGATTCTATTCAAAGGAATTCAAAACAAAGGAGTCAAATACAAAGTGCTCAACAAGCATCCCAAAAGCCTACCATCCAGGCACCAGGTACAATCAAAAGAGAAAGCAACAAGTCAAAGTACAAGTGTCTTGATCGAACAGCACAACAAAACAACTAGACTTTAAAGAGAGCGTCCAACAAAGGAGCTGTGCAAGCAGGAACATAGGATTCCTGTTGGGAATCAATCTCTGCATCCAAGACCACCAAGTCAGTAGTAGCTTTGGACAATCTCGCAGACAAGTCATCAATCAGATTTCCTAGCTCAGCACGACGCTCTACCAAATGTTTCTTCTTTGCCGCCAAAGCCTCTACATCTAAACTTGTCAAGTTAGCAGTAAAGATGCACGACGCTCAGCCAAGTCTTTTTGCTACCAAAGCATTGACATCAAAAGCAGCACGCTGACCTTCCATTTGCTTGAGGACGCCCTTGAGCCAGAAACCGGAATACTGGTGAAGCCTCAGCAATTGCAAAAATCAAGAGGCCTTCTGTTCCCAATAGAAAGCATCAACATCATGAGTAGTGGAGAGTTTGAGTACCTTCAGCATAATGATCAAGCAACCGCGAAATGACAACATCAAAGTGGCAGAACACAAAAATACCAGTATGTCACAAGCTGTGAAAAACAACAGTAATGCAGAAAAGAGAGATTGCATGATTTGAGTCTTGAAAGAAGGATCAACAACGGCATAGAATAAAAGCCAAGTCTAACAAAAGGTGCAATAACATAATGTCAAAACAGTGAAGTAGTCAAAATACAACAGCATGCTTGAAAAAGTACAATTACCAAATCTTGAAGAAGGTGTCCTGGGATGAAGTTCTGCAGACATCCTCATAACCAGACGCATCAGATGACAAAGCAAAATAACAAGCAGTACATCACAACCTGTACAGTATGAAAATGATCCAATCCAAAAGCATGATCCAGGTTTCCAAAGGCAGAATTATTAAAGCAGCATGGTGCAAAATGCATATTTCAACATCAGAACAGTATCAATTGCATAAATGCATCACTGTACAGTATGAAGGCAACATAGTACAAAGTGCAGAAAAGTGAAGTTCAATTCAATACTATCCAAGCAAGTAACACAAATTTCCAAGAGTCAAGTATACTAAAGCGACACAAAGCTCAGCGACCACAAAAGGCGCACAGGTTTCCAAAATAGAAGCATAAATGTCCTCCGCAGTACACACTACATGAAAAAAGTAACAAATCTAAGATCAATAGTAAAGTAATTCCTTCAAGCTCTTTGACCACCTTGGATAAATCATAAGAAGCATAAGAGTGTCACCTGAGACGCGCTGTAGAAAAGAAAAGTGTCCTCTATTTCAATCATTGCCCGCCTTCATGTCAATTGAGGGACATCGACTCTCTCTCTTCAGTCAATACAGATTATCAAGCCAGTGATCAGATCAGAATAATGCCTCCCAAGTTGTTCATTCAATTCGTTCAAACAAAAAGGGCCCTCGATGCACAAAAGAAATCCACAAAACAAAAACTGCAAAATGAGAAGATTCAGAAGGTGCAAAAGTGCAAAGCGTAGAAGCTTTAGTATATAAAGCAGGCATGTAGAAGCATATAGAGAAGAAGTTGCAGAAAACAAAACAAGAATTCAAAGCTCACCAATACACTCAGCAGTATGCAAGCTAGCACAATCCAAAGGCGATGTTGCACATGCAATAGAAAGAAGAGCTCGCTTCCCTTACAAATTCACAAAAAGAAGATCAAATTGAATGAGAAGCAAGTGAAAAGTCAAGATTCAGTTCACAAGGGGGCTGACCCCTCATATCAGATGTATATGCAGAAAGCAACCATGCACCGCCAAGGGCACCTTCATGGTGTCTGAGCGGATAAAAGTTCAATAGTGGTACGAAGCTCGAAGCGTCTCCAAAATCCACATCGTGATGTGCAAATACCCACAAAAGAAAGAAATGCAAAAACAAAGCAAAGCAATAGCCTGGAGAATCTTAAAATACACTCACTAAAGGCGACATGGCACGACAATAGATGACGTTCAACAAAGGCCAAGAGGGTGAATCTATTCTGTAAGCATGAATCAATCTCCATGAGGTACAACAAAAATGAAGGAGGCCCTAACAAAAGCGATCCCATCCAAGATGGCCCTATCAAAGTCAAAAAATGAGTCCCGTCAAGACCAAGTCATCAATGCGGATTCCCTTCATGCCCAAACTCAACAGTAAAGAAGCTTACAAAATCACGAGCAAAGAAAGGCGTACTCAGACGCCCTCAAGGAATGAAAAGCACGATCAGAAACTCACAACGTAAAATATTTAGAAGCAATCCTAGTTCCTGACGCCTTTGAAGTAGAGCAGAAATAAAAACAAGCATCTACAACAAAGCACAAAGCTCACTGAACGAATGCTCCAAGCAAAAATTGCAATCACAATTAAAAGGCAAGACCAGTTCAAAAATCAAAGTGAACCCAGTCCAACAGTCAGCAAGCGCAATCCAAGTGGTACATGAGTACCAATAAGCTGCACTGAAAATCACAGGAAATAAAGTTGTGAAGATCAAACTTAACAGGAAAGCAAGAGTTTTGCATCAAAGAGAAAAACTTTTCTCTTTCATGCAAGGGGGCTATTGTTTAGGACAATAAAATATATATATATATATATATATATATATTATATTGGGCTTTGGCCCATTATGAAATAGAAACCAAAACTGAAGACAAGCCCAAGAGAATAAGGGAGGCAACGGTTTCATGTAACCAAACCATAAGGGAGTCCCTCTGTAACCAAACCAGGAAGGCAAAGGCGTCCCAGGGATGCCATCAACCAGAAAACACTTTGCATCTGGTTACAATAACAAGTCTTCCTAGGGAGATGAAGATCAGAAGGCATCTTTCCTCAACAAGTCCCCAAGCCTCGGGCCCAACGCTCCATCATATGGGTCATTCATAAATACCATAAATGGTAATCTTACTACTCCACTCCAACCCAAAAATGGTGAAAGATGCTTAATCTCCTGGTTTGAGGAAGTTACAACGTTAAACCAATGAGTAAAGGTGTCTCAGTGCAGTAACCATTGGGTTAAGCAAAGGAAGAACGTGGAGGCCAAGTCAAGGGTCAAGTATAAAAGGAGATCCAAAGAATTAGCAAAGGAAAGCAACCAAGAAAGGAAAAAGCCATAGCATGAGTTCTGATAACAACAGCATAAACACAACGACCCAGAGAAGTGAAAATGGTAGAGAGCTTGAGGGTGACGAGTGAAAGGCGTCCTATAAAATCTCTTTGTTTTTACCTGTTGTACACTCCCCTGCAGCAAACACCCTCTCTCTTGTACTCTTTTCCAATACATAATAAAAGAAGCCATTGATTTCACAAAGCTTACGAACCCAAGTTGTATTTTTGCATTTTATTATTTCCATTGCAAAAATATAATTTTCCTGGCAGAAACAACAGGTTATGAACTTAATTCAATTAAGGTTTTGGGTGTGGATAGGAGCTAAGGTTAAGAATAGGATCATTGATTTCTCATTATGGTGTAATAACCCTATAACTTGTATCTCATCTTGGTGTAGGTAACCTTGTTTTATTGTAGTCCATCTTTGTATATGGGCTAGTACCCCTTGTGCTCCTTTAATACAAGTTTTGCAATTTAAAAAAAAAATTACGTGAGGAATTATTGTGTGGTCATGTTTTAAGCTATGAATTTATCTTCTCATCTTAATTGTTCGCCAATTTGTCTATCTAAATGGATTTGGACTAGCCCAACTCGAGCATAATTTTAACTTATTTATTTATAAAAATCACACATCACTGGCAAATATATCGAGTCATACAAGTAATATAATGAAAGTAGAGTGTCGAATCTACGAAGATTAATTCATTTGAAGCAATTGTCACTTTATAGTAATTAAACTTAATGAGATTGGAATAGAAATTTGTTCAATTGATTTTTTGAATTGAAAAGAAACAAGTAGGAAAAATATTAAGTTGTAATATGGATAAAAAGGTTGGGGACATGATTTTCTTGGTAATATTAATAACGTGCTGCAAGTATGAATATAATTTTTCATATGTTAACATTGATTCAAGAAATAGTAAGAACTCGATTCCTTAAGACACTTATTTTCAATGTTTTGAAAACCGGACCGGTTATTGAACCGGTCAAGGTACTGGTTCAAAGTTCAATGGTTGGACCGTGATCGAACCGTGGTCCAACCGGTCTTAATGTACGCGTGCGTATATAATCATATAATTTAGTACTTTTACCTTTTTGTGCCTTTTTGCTTTTTCTCTATTGATTATTAATGTTGTCTTCTTGTGCGTCACTCACTATTATTTTTTCTTTCACTTTACTTCTTTACTTCTTTGCCTTTTTGGCTTTTTTATTTTTGATTTTCTCAGTTCTAAAATCTAAAGTTTTAATATTCTTTCTCGTTGAGATGAGAACAAACACGTAATTGAGACTCATATTGGTGTCGTTTGAGTTTCCACCATATAGGATTTCGTTATTTAAAAAAAAACCCAATTTTTTGCTGAATTTGGGCTTCCAAATTCAAACCGGGCCAAACCGGTTTTCCATTGGTTTAATATCGGTTCAGCCAGTTCAATCCCGGTTTTTTTCCAGAACGGTTTCTGGCTTATTCCAGACCGGCACCTCCACCGGTTCACTGGTTGCCGGTCTGGTCCGGTTTTCAAAACCATGCTTTTTTTGCATTGTAAATTTAGAAAACCTTAATCCCTTAAGTGAATCCTAAATCTACAATCGTTAAGTTTAGAACACTGAAATCCTTATTATTATATAATTTGGCAAAAGTATCCTACGAGTTGTAAAATTATAAACGTTTAATTACGCAGACTAATGCAATCCTTAATTTCCCAATTGAATGATTAAATTTTCAAATCATAGATTGTCTACTTCTATGAATAACATGAAAAACGTAATCAAACAATTGTCATAAAAAGAAGGTTTTTTTAAGGATAGGTCCCTAAACTTAGGGGGTGTTTTGGATTTAGTCCTTAATCTTTTTTTTTGTTGGATCTGGTCTGTAACATCCTGAAAATTAATATTAAATATAATAGCTTTAGATATATATATATATATATATATAGATTTATTTGGGGATAGGATTAAGCCGTAGAAATTACATAAGGGTAGTGAGGTAATAGGAAGCATAGGCCGACCTAGTATGTAAGTATTGGACCTCGGACCGATCCCGGCCGAGCTAAATGGGGTCAAACGCGGAACCTGTTGTCAAGCTCGGATTAGCCGACCTCAGCACACCTCACATAATCATCCGAGAAGGAAGCTCAGACTACTACTGTTCCTCTATACCGAGCCGACATATCCTAGCTCCTCCGTGACAGCTCATGTTGAGCTGTTGGCCTATTGGGTTTCGCACCGTCTGTACTATGTCACTATCCTTCACTTTATGTCATTGTCATTCACTTTATGTCACTATCATTGCTTTATGTCCTTTTCAAGTCACTATTCATAGCCAATGAATCTTATCCACATGTTTTGACTTCTTAAAGAAGCCTCCATTGAGACACAAATATTCCCCTAAAAGAATAAAAGAAAGCCCAAACACAACACATAACACTCTCACTTTCTTTCTCCTTCGTCTCTCTCTCATTTTCTCTCTAAAGTTCCAGCAATACTCAAACCCCAATATATTTTCTTTCTCTCTTCTCACTCACGAGCATCTCTTCTTCTCCTCCACCACGTGTTACTGGTTGGAGACCCTCCTTCCTTCCGTCCTCTTTTCGTTTCGGACGCCCCTGGACAGTCGTGGCAGCCGGTGTGCAGCTTGGAGGAAAGGGATTCAAGAGGTGTGAATCTCACAAGGTCAAGCATCAAAGAAAGCCATTCTCAACTCTCAACTCTTATCTCACACGGTTTGAGGTAAGGAGTGAGTGTTACCTCTACTTGAGTTTGGGTTTCTAGTATGTTCATAAAGGGTACTAAGAGTGGGTGTTAGATTAGGGAATGGATATAGGTTAATGTTAGAAAGAAAAGGTAAAGAGGATAAAGGGAACCAATGAATGAACTAGAAACCTGGATTTTAGGTGAAGAAGAAACATTATTTTCGGTTATATGCTCATATTTACATGATGGACTGGTTAAATGCTTTATTCATATTGTTGTTGTGGTATAAGTGTTTATGATGCTTTGATATTTGTTCTTTATATCTGTGGCCGAGCTGGGAGAGGTTGAGAATGGGTATGAGAAAATGGTAAATATGGAAAGTAGGAGAGATAGAGTAATAAGTCAGATAATGAGAAAGGTTAATGGAAAAAAGGAATGGTTAAAGGGGTGAGCCGAGAGAGGCCGAGTTAAAGAGATGAATAACGGGGTGAGCCGATAGAGGCCGAGCTAAATGAATGGTTAAAAAGATTAAGAGGAATTAAAGAGAAATGGTTGTGTGATCGGGTCATAGCAGACGCGTACTGGGTGCGTGCATTGATCGCGTCAGACGCATACTAGGTATGCGCAGCTGTAAGACGGGTACTGGGTACTCGCAGTTATGATTCACACAAGGTTCCGAGCACGGAATCGGTGGGATGTGTTCCTGGTCATAGCAGACGCGTACTGGGTGCGTGCATTGATCGCGTAAGACGCCGAGATGCGCAACTGTAAGACGGGTACTGGGTGCTCGCAGTTATGGACACTCCTTACTCCATAGAATGATCGGCGGTAGTGCTCCTGGTCATAGAAGACGCGTACTGGGTGCGTGCATTGATCGCGTCAGACGCATACTGGGTATGTGCAGCTGTAAGACGGGTACTGGGTGCTCGCAGTTATGGACACTCCGATATCCGACCTTAAATGGTGTAAGACATGCACTGGGCGGGTGTATGCATCCGAGAAGAGTAAAAGATTATAAGCTATGTAAAAGTGGAATAATGAGTAATGAATCCGAGCTAGAGATGGTTTACCGAGCTAAGAGCGTAGTGGCCGAGAAACCGAGTGTAGGTCTTAAGAGGAATGTAAGGGGAATTAATCGGATGAACCAAGGTATAACTAATAGGTAATAGATACTGGTTTATGATGTGAGCCGAGCTAAATAAGATTGTATGATGTGAGCCGAGCTAAATAAGATTGTATGGTGTGAACCGGGCTAAGTGATGATGTATGCATGTGATATATGGTTTGATTACTTGTTATTTATGTGCTAATTGACTAATTGTGTTTGGCTTGGTAGTTCGGTATGTCATGTTAGAAACTGCTTATTTAAGTTCTATGTAATGCTCACCTCCTTACCATTTTTCAGGTACTGAATCCGAGCAGACGCAGTCCCCGGCCGAGCAGGTTCACTCTCCCTCACAGGGAGAGTAAGTCATTTAGAGTCGGAAAATGTGTTTTGTATGAGTCTCGACCAGTTGGCCGAGCTAAAATACTATTTTGTATTTTTGGATTAATGAACTTGGTGTAACTATGTTTCTTAACTTTTATTTAATGATGTATGAAGTCTTCCGCTTATAACTCTGATGTTTTTGTATTAATGAAAGGAAATATTATTTTGGCAATACCATATTCGTTTTAAAAGAAATTTTTAAATCCTAATTTTCGGGTTTAAGGGTAATTATTATATAGGGTGTTACATGGTCCCTAAACTTTAACGCCGTTTGGAACTAGTTCTTCCGTTAACCCAAAGTTAACTA
Source organism: Crotalaria pallida (assembly GCA_037953625.1). Taxonomy (NCBI): domain Eukaryota; kingdom Viridiplantae; phylum Streptophyta; class Magnoliopsida; order Fabales; family Fabaceae; genus Crotalaria; species Crotalaria pallida. The sequence continues at coordinate 70,745,461 of CM075656.1, forward strand.
TGTCAGTGTTTTCCAATAAGATGTTGCCACGTGTCCCAACTTTAATTTTTTTTGGCTTTTTTGACTTTGAGGTCCCTAAACTTAGGGGGAGAATTGAATTTAGTTTTTTTTCGTTGGATCAGGTCTCTAAACTCTGGACCATTTTGGATTAAGTCCTTCTGTTAGTTTTAATCTAACACCGTTACCCTGGGAAAATTTTTATGTCATGTGGACCAATAAATTAATGCCACATGGAATTTTTCTTTTAAAATTGAAAAATTACAAAAAATAAATAAAATAAAAAAAGCTAAATATTACATGATTTGAAATACAAATGAACCAAGCATCATTAACAGATCCACCATGCCACAGAAAATTTTCCAGGCCATAATGTGAACCACCTTCCCTATCTTCCTCTCGTTCCTCGTCGTGCTCGATCGTCTCGTTAAGGCTTGACATCATGGTTTCTTCACCTTGCTTAGGGGGTGGCATTGTTTTTCAGAATATAAAGATCTAAACAAAACAAAAAAAAAAAAGAACACACACAATGTCAAGTGATAAAAACTGAGTTAGACACCTACCAAACCTTCATCATCAAACTCTAAAGTAATAAAAAAGAGATTTTTCTGTGTCAATCAAAGATACTTGTTGCCTTTCTTCCTCCCTCCAGACTCTGCATATGACGCGCCACTAAGAAGAAGGCAGAGGAAGCGGAGAAGAGGGCGGAGGCTGGAAAGCAGAGGATACTGAGGTTGTTAAGGGTTCGAAGTTGCAAGGCTGCTGCACAGTGAAGGAAGCACGACCGGTCTCCTTCGATGTCGCATCAGGTTTGCAGAGAAGATAACCAAGCGAAGGATGAAGAACGGAGAGGATCTTCGGGGTCGCCGCCGCAACTAGGTTCCAGGGGCTTTGGCTATAACTAGCGCCACCGCACACCATCAAGCGAACTCATGACTGTGACAGTGATTTTCGCTGTAAATCGAAGCAAGCACAAAAATCAGATCGAGGCGTGACCTTGAGGACGGTGGCGAAAGTTTCTCAAATCGTTACCCTGATGGCAGTGATGATCGCTCGAGACATCACGACCATGACGATGATGCATCTCGTCGCAAACGCATTGTATTCCAATCGGTATAAAAAAAATCAATTTTTTTTTAATTTTATTTATTTTTTGTAATTTTTCAATTTTAAAAGAAAAATTTCATGTGGCATTAATTTATTGGTCCACATGACATAAAATTTTTTTCAGGGTAACGGTGTTAGATTAAAACTAACAGAAGGACTTAATCCAAAATGGTCCAGAGTTTAGGGACCTGATCCAACGAAAAAAAGGATAGAGACTAAATTCAATTCTCCCCCTAAGTTTAGGGACCTCAAAGTCAAAAAAGCCAAAAAAATGCAAGTTGGGATACGTGGCAACATCTTATTGGAAGACACTGACGGAGTTAACTTTGGGTTAACGGAAGGACTAGTTCCAAACAGCGTTAAAGTTTAGGGACCAGATCCAACAAAAAAAAAGATTAAGGACTAAATCCAAAACACCCCCTAAGTTTAGGGACCTATCGCTTAAAAATACCAAAGAAGAATTCATTCATACTTAAACTGCAAATTACATGAGATAAATCAATTCCACCATTTCCCTAACAAGGAAATTAGCTAGACATAAGGATAAAGAGAAAGAATGGAAAAGTTAGAGAAGTAAACTTATGATAGTGATAGAGATGAACATTCGAAGCCTTCCTCGTTTGGAATTTCATTCTTCCTTTCGAGGTTACGTTCCCCTTTTGCTTCAGTGCTTTGTTCCTATCCTTCTCTCATGTCTTCATTGTGTTTACTTGACCCTTCAAGGGTTTTTATTGAGAAAGGAGCCAAAAAACAAAGAAAAAAATACAAAAAGCGCAAAATGTGTTGTCAGTCATGCTTGGGCAAAGATCTTTTCCCACCTGGGTGAGAGCACTGGCGCTTGGGCATGGGTTTTTTCCGGCCTTGGCGCCTATCTTGCTAAAACTTCAGAATTTGAGACTAAATTGAGCCTAGGCATGCACGCTTGGACGCCTCATATGCTGAAATTTTGATATTTTCGCTTTCTTTTGTTACTCTAATGGTTTTTCTCATTCATCCTTGAATGCCTCCATATTAGAAAATCATTTTCAAATAGTTGAAATAGTTGCAATTAAGCGGCCATAAGTGATCCATTAGTGATGAGCTTTATTTTGCAATTACTAAATGATAAAATCGAATATATTGACATAAAAAACTATTGGAAAGAAAAAATAATTAAGACAAAGGAGGGGATAAAATCAATAAAATATATCATTATTTGGATCATCAACAATATATTAGAAAGGATTACGTACAATGGGTACCGAGACTCTTCTTAGAAGGTCATAGACCAAAAATCTTTTTTATTTCTGTCTATTTTTCATTGCAAGGCTGTTACAATTTTATGGGGTTTAATTTTGGTCGTTTCACCCATAATAACTTAGCCGTTTTTAATTTATGACTCATTAAGTTTCTGTCTTCTGCCTATTGAAAACTCGGCAGATCCTTAGGTAATATATGATGCCTTAGTGTAGTCTTCAAAAAATACATAGAAAACAAATTCCTTCTCCTCTCTCTTTTTTTTAAGCAATATTTCCTCTTTGTGAGATTTCAAATTCTCGACCACGGGTGTCTAGGTTCGTGATTTATTATGCTAATTAACCTTAAAAGTAAGACAGATGATATAGTTGTATCATCTTGCTTTCATGACTAGGGGTGTAAGTGATCCGGTTCGAGACCGCGAGACCGGTCGGATCGGACCGGACCGGACCGAAAAATACAGTTTGGTCTGGTCTCATGGTCCGGTCCGGTCTTAAAAATTTTGGACCGTTCTTCTATGGTCCGGTCCACGGTCTCACAATTTTTTAGACCGCAAAGACCGGACCGGACCGATAGTTCAAATATTAAAAAAAAAAAAACACACACACAGCACAAGTGCACAACACTATATGTCTACAGCAGCCAAAACGCAAAACTCAAAAGTGAACCCTAGAACTAGAAGACTCTCTCCCTCAAAACTCAAAAGTCCAGCCGCCAGTGAGGGAGACGGAGACCAAAACGCAGCCAGTGAGGGAGACTACACTCAGCCACTCTCTCCCATTCCTAAGCCGTCGCCGCCGCCGGTCGCCATCTCTCTCCTTCAGTTCAAGCGCCGCCGCCAGTCGCCACCTCTCTCTTTCAGTTCAAGCGCCGCCGGTTCTCAAGCTCTCTCCCTTTGTTCTCCTCACGCTCCAGTTCTCGAACCGGCGAGAACCACCGCCTTCCGCTTGCCCCGCCGTCTGCTCGCACCGGCGAGAACCACCGCCCTCCACTCGACCACCGTCTTCTCGCACCTCCGTCTTCTCGCCGCCACCACCCTCTGCATAATAATAAGTTCTCCCTTCCAGTTCCAGCTGTATTTGTGAATTTTTGTTAGTATTTTTTATTTTTTATTCTGCAGAGGGCGTGCTTTTTGTGAGTTTTTGGCATTCCCAATTGCATCAGAGGCTCTTATTATTATGCAGAGGCTCTTGTTAGTATTTTTTTTATTTTTTTAGTTATTTTAATTAATTTTTATTATTATGGTCTAAATAGACCGGACCGGACCGGATCGGACCATTCATGAACGGTCCGGTCCGGTCTGATCTTTGCATATGGAAAACTTCGAGACCGGACCGGACCACATTAATTTAATCAGTCCGGTCCGTAAATTTCATTAAAGACCGGACCGGACCGTTACACCCCTATTCATGACAATAAGTTTTCTCACAACACAACTATTATTAACATTATTTTCTAACAACAAATGCCTATGTTTGATAGATGAGTTCCCCTTTGAACAAGATAGGTGGACATATGAGTTGAATGATATGGGGTGGACGAGTCGAACATGTTAAGCGAGGTTCCCTTTTATATCTTCCAACGTAAAGGTTTATTCAGAGGTGGGCATACTCTTTTGATGAAGGATGCACTGCAATATCATCGATACTAAAATGATAAAATGGAAGAATTTCGTTGATATTTAATAATAGACTATAAACGAAATGTATGTCTTGGTGGATAATGAGTACCAATGGGATTTTAAGTGGAGAAGGCGCTTATTCGACTGGGAAGAGGAACAACTGATGGAATTAAATAACATTTTATTAAATTTTACAGCAGTTGCTGATGATGATGAACTCTATTTGGGGTTAGGAAATGGTGGAGTGTTCTCTGTTAAAACGGCATATAATTTCCTTATGGATAAATTTTTTCTCACTACAATCTTACAATCTTATTAGATTCAGGTTTTCAGGGTGCTCTTAATCTTGTTTGGAATGTACGGGCTCCCTCCAAAGTTCAAGCATTCGTGTGGCAACTTCTTTGGGATCGTCTTCCAACAAAAAAGAATCTGACAAGGAGAGGGTATCTGTTACCTTGGATTGTGCTTGTGTGGGAAGGAGGAAGATTCTCTGCATATCTTCTTTTCATGTTTTGTAGCTGGTAAGGTATGGTCTGAGATATGCGACTGGCTACAATGAAATAATGTATGTGAGGTTTTTCTTAATTATATGGAGTTGTGGAAAGGAAAGAAGAACAGATTAAAAGGTGCAACTATCTGGTTTGCAGTGGTATGGGTATTGTGGCTTCAACGTAACAAAAAGGTGTTTCAAGGCGCATATCCAGATATGACAGATGTGGTGGAGACAGTTAAGTGGAAGTCGTGGCAATGTATCAATATTATGGGGGTTTACATATTTCTTATAATAATTGGCGCTTGTGCCCAGTATTTAGCTAATTATTTTGTGATTGTAATTAGGTAGGTTTTGTTGGCTAAAGGGTATTTCTTGTACCTTGTACCAAGTCCGGTTAGAGGTGGTGTATCTTCTCTGAGGTGTTGCTATGCTCTTTTTCCCTTGCTTTGAACTTTTTCCCTTTTGGGTTTTTTCTTAGCAAGGTTTTTAAGGAGGTAGGGTACCTTTGAAGATTGTTATCATGGACGAGGTGCTTCATTTGTATAGTTTGGTAGGTGTAGGTGAGAGATGTATTATGTATGTTCCATTATCTTCACTTTAGTATGAAGGAAACTTATTGTTTTTTGGCTTTGGGACTTCTTTGAGCACATGATAAGGTACCTTATGGCAAACCCTTCATAGAAGGTGGGGTCATTGTTGTGTGCTTTGATGCTTGGTTGCCTCCTTTTTAATGAATTCTTTTTATTTGCTGTTAAAAAAAAAACTTGTCTTGCCTGGAGCCATTGTTGTGTTTGGGAAAGAGGGGTTTTACCTATGTTTTGTCTGATTTTTCGATTTGATCGAACTCATTTTCATGACCTAGGCACGTTCAAGATTTATTCATATAAAATTGAGCATAGCTTGCCTATTTTATCATGTGAGTTTAGCCTAACCCAATCCATTTTATAAACTCTCTTTGCCCCTTACTTTTGAGGTACTAATTTGTATCTTAATCGTATTAGTTAATTTAGCTTATAAAAAATTTAAACGTTTAAAACATTTTTTTGTTTTTTTTTTAATTATAGACGTCAGGAAAATAAGAAAAGTAATTATTGAGCAAGGACCGAAAAGTAAAGATGTGAACTTTGATACTCAAACCAAACATGTATTTATCGGAAGAATTTTTTTATTGTATGTCCCATAACATATATAAGAATACTTATTAAGAATTTAATGTACATAAAAAAAATAATTTATTTAATATCTCTAGTGTGGTATATTTAATTTTTTCATAAAAACTTGCTTTCTAATTTATTTTTTTTAACATGTGCCTAAGGAGGCAAGGACACCGCAAAGAAAGTATATATCAAATAGGCGTATAATATTGAAAATAAAATATTTAAGAGTGTTCTTATGATATTGTTTGGTTAAATAGAAAATGCATCTTAATTTAGAAGAATGATGAATTTCAAACTTCAAATATTATTAAACTTAAATTTATAATGCAAATTTTTCTTTGGTATATTATTTAAAAGCCGTGTTTAGATTCTGATTTGTAGTAAAACCCACCTTGAAAACTCATATCCAAATAACAAGATTACACTTTAAGCTTTACAAATTGTGTGATCCAATGCATCAGCCTTCCAAGAATCGACGGGGGTGGGGGCCTAGGGTATATAGCGTACGTTTGCATTTTTTATTTTATCTCTCTTGTATAGTGAAATGTCAGCTTCTTATGCACGAGTCCAATCCTATCCGTCCAATACAGAATTATTTGAAAGGATGGGTGTGATGGGTGGTATGGCCAGCTATATATATATATAAAGTGAGGACCCCACTTCCCCATTTGCTAACCCGACATGACCCTTGGCCTCACGAAACCCAGGTCAGGGTCTGCCTACATAATAAACCAGTCACCCGAATCAGTTGTTTTAATTTGAAACTGCATAAGATAATGTGTTTTATTTTAAGTTAATTTTAATTCTTTAACCTGCATTTCATAAAGTAATTAAATGATTAGATTAATGAAGTGTTGAACTCTAGTCTCATCCCACTAAAGCTTATTAAGATAAGATTACGTTTTAATGATTAGATTCGATGTAGATTCTTTTTTGATATAGGCAAAGATTTATTTATTTTTTAACGATGAGGGGGAGTGCATAGATGACTGGATTTAAACTTAAATATGGATACTTAATTTTCATAGCTCTACCTGAAAAATCATCTCAGTGTATGTTCTAATCATCTCAAATGCGTGCACAACCAAGCATGTCCATGGGAAGTTGGAGACTAATAGAGCAATCAACCAAGAACTAATTAATCCTTAGTCATCTAATAAGGCCCTTGATATTTTATTTATTTATAATAATATTAATAAATTTTCATGCTAAATTTTATTCAAATTTTGTGTTTTTTTATGTCACTTCAAAATAAATTATCGTCAACATAGATAAGATTATCAACACTCAAGACAATTATGCTTTTAATTTCTAATTTCACTTTATCAAGAAAAAATGTGAATAGGTATTGAAGAGATAACAATACACAATATCATCATCATTCTTATATTATTGCCATTTTTTCTTACACCACCTTTTATGCCTTTCTTTCAGTTTTATCTCCTTCTGCGTTTCTCATTGCACTAATAATATGTTATCAAACTCTATATGCATTATCCTTGAATAAAAGGACACTAGTCAAAAGATGCAGGTTTTTGGTAGGATGAAGTGTGGTCTTAGAGATCTCTTTGGTGTCGTGAACCTTGTAATGGGGAGAAGTAGGACTATAATTATTTTATAAGCACTTTGGTTGACATTGTCTTAGACCCTATTGGCTTTGATGTTTGGTGCTCAGATCTAGGAGGCCTTAATTTCTCATGTACACATGTTTATGCTTGGCTAACTGCAATGCACATACAATTGCCCCAAGATTATCCGGCTTCGAAACAATTATGGTCTATCAAGGTCGACCCAGCAAAGATTAAGTATTTGGATGACAATTGTTATTAAATAAATTGTCTATAGTTGATAACTTCACTACTACATAATTGCAAAAAAGTAGTCGGATATTAATCCCGGTTCCGTTTCGGAACTGGGATTAATAGACAAATGATAGTTAAAAAATACCATGAATTTATTGATCCCGGTTATAAAAAACATGGAACCGGGATCAATGTTATGACATATATAATTTTTTATTTTTTAAAAACTAAAAATCATACAAACCTTATTTATCCCGTTATTTTAGTTCAACTGGGATGAATAATAAAAACACGGAACCGGGATCAATGTTATAACATAAAAATCCCGTGGTCCAGCCCCCACCCCTTCCCTCTTCTCCTTCTCGTGGTCCCTTCTCTCCCCCACGCTGTAGCAACACAGCCCGCCTCCCTCCGTCCCTTGCCCTCTCTCTCTCGGTCGCGACAACCATCACTGGAGGCGTCGCCATCACGTCTCTCTCCCTCTCCCTTAGTCGCGACCTTCATCTCACTTACTGGACCGCCGCTGCGCCACCACAACTCGCGAGCCACCACTGTCCTCCCTCGCCGTCGAGCTCCAGCCGCCACGCGTGTTCCTTCTCCCTCCAGTCACAGATCCGCCGCTCCTTTAGGGTTTTAAACTACCAATGCTCAAATTAGGGTTCTAAACTACCAAGGCTCTCCTTCACTGCTCTCCTTCACTGCTCCTTCAGGGTTCTAAACTACCAAGGCTCAAATTAGGTAAGCTACTCATCTTCTGAATCTTTATTAATATTGTAAGGGTTTTTAATTTGGGGATTTTCTTCATTCATATTGTTAGGGTTCTTTATTAATGTTGTGCTGCAAATTGGATCCACAATAACAAACACTGCTATGATTAAACTAAGAAAAAAAAAGTTAAAGGTATACTGGAATCCCCAAAAGGATGAATATACGTATTTGGTGATAACATTATGTTCTGCAGTAAGGTTGACAGCTTTAAGATAGATCCCATAAGAGAATCCATCTTCAGTAAAACAAGCACTTGCATTAGAATTGTTCTTCCAGAGAGTCCAGTTTGGATTGGATTGATATTTTTCAGAATTTCCATACCCACAATCAATGACTTTCGTGCATTGATCAATATGACTTCCACGGCAGGCACGCCGTAGACATTCATTCACCCTCTGGGATAAGAAAAGTAGAAATTGAAGACAACCTTGTTTTTTGGTAGATAAGATTAAGCATTATTTATTTTAATCATTCATCAAAATTCATCAACTTAAATTAGACCTCTCACTATTATTAAGTATAGTATATTGACTATGCACTTTGCTTGGACATAATTTACATTCCATATTACCAATAATGATACCAGCTGCATCCAGCATTATGTTTTTCCCCTTTGTCATGACAGGGTTTGAGGTCAGTCACTTAGTCATGCTTGCTTTAAAAGTTATGGTGCTCACAAGATCATGGGGCCTTATCTCCTTTTTCCAAAGTAAACTTTAGGTATCCTGTGGTGCAAGGACTGAAAAAGTGAAAAGGATATTCTATTCGGTTCCACTCCTATCAGATAAACCAAAATGTTCTACTTTTCTATTACCAAAAAATAAATGTTCTATTTTTTTAGTCTTTTGTCCTATCCTGATCTATTGTTAGGAAAGTCTTGACCGAAGTACGAAGGAAGCTGTTGACAAATATCAAGGTGCCAACTTGTATGTTAAGAACTTGGGTGATAGTGTTGGGGATAAAAAACTCAGGGAATTGTTCTCTGACTTTGGTACAATAACTTCATACAAGGTATGTGAATATGGTTCTATTTGTTCATATATACAATGGCTAAATCTTCATCTTCATGTAATGTCTTTATTTTGGCCTCACCTACAGGTTATGCGAGATCCACATGGAATTAGTAGAGGATCTGGATTTGTTGCATTTTCAACTCCTGAGGAAGCAAATCGAGCTGTAAGTATAAAAATGTTGTATATCACGTTTGCATCCTTCACTATTGTGTTGCTGTTTTTTTTTCGGAACATCTAGTTATTAAATAAATGGATTTATAGTTGATTATGATTTGTATAATTATATTATTATCTAGGAAAATGCTTCACTAAATATTTGAATTTGGGATTTTTTTGCATATGGTAAAAAAATTCATTAGTGTAGTATTCTTTTGAAGTGAATACTGGAAACTTGTTTGATTTTAAATAAGTTCTTGGGCATTGTAATAGTCTTATGGTTGATTACTTTTTGGATTTACATTTGGATCCTCTCCTAAAAAAACATATCTGTAGCAAATTTTAAATTAAGATCACTGAATTAGATAAAGCTGAAATTGCAAACTGAGTTTATTTCATAGTGTTATATTTTCTTTGGTTCAGTGTTTGTTTGCTAGTCAACAAAGGGGTTGGGCGGGGTGTCATTTTCCCTTAAAGAAGTGATTAGGTGCTATATTAGCAAAACTCAAGGAGGTTTAATGTAATTTACTCTTAAAAAAAACAATAATGTTAGCAAGAAATTTTTTCAATTGCTAGTACAGAACAAACAGTGTTAAGAACAAAAATATAGTATATTACTTGAAGCATTTTTGGCCCTGATATACGAAATCTGTTGGTATTTGTAGCTTGGTGAGATGAATGGTAAAATGGTTGCTGGCAAACCTCTCTTTGTTGCCCTTGCAGAACGTAAAGAAGAGAGAAGAGCAAAGTTACAGGTAATACTGTGCAACATTGGGTCAGCAATGAACTAATCCCCCCGTGACATATGTTGTCTGTGTTGGTTATAACCATTTCAAAGTATATTTGTCCATCCCTATATGTGTTGTGTGTTGGTTATTATTATTATTCTGTGTTGGTTAGCAAGTGCTTTCTTTACTTCTTACTTTTATTATTATTATGGTTAAATTTCTTTGCTTGTTGAATGTATGTATGTGTTGATTGTTTGCTTAATTTAAAATTCCATTCATTTTTAATTTTATTCCAGTTAGGAGATGCCAAGATCAATTGTTAATGTTGAACTTGATGCTGCCAATGCTACTTGGTTGTTGAGTATCGCCAACTATATCAAGTACAACGTATCTTCATTTTTATGTTTGATTATATATGGTCTTGTGCATTAGTGCAATTTTATGTTTTGGTTCGAAAGAGTTGGGAACATGCTATTCTTGCTGTTCATTCTTTTTACTAGTACATTAGTGCAATTTTATGTTTGATCTTATGCTTTATGACTAACTAATTAAAGAATGCAGCCTTGTGGTCTTGTACTCTTGTCTATGTCTTTTTTATTAGTTTAAATTATATTTACTTGTCTATTGTCTCGGAAGAAAATATATCAACACAATTCTAATTCCATTTTCTATTAAATTGTATAGTATTTTGAAGATTGTCAGTACACCTACTATTCCGATGAATTGCTGAATGAAGTCAAGGATGAATGGGCAGCATATGTTCTTGACGAGTTACCTTAGCTTAGTTTTGAATATAGGGCACCATATATATTTTTGAATGTGATTATGTAGCATCTATATGATCGAGCTTGTTTTGTTTAGCCTTTTGTATGTATGGAGCCATTTGTTTTGGTTTGGGAGTTATCTATCTTAAATGTGTATTGATATTTACGTTTCTAATGTATATAATTATGGCATTTATTTGTTGCGAAAAAAAATGTTGACAATTTATTTAAATATATGAATATAGAAAATATTATAATTTAAAATATATATATATATATATATATATTCACTAAAGATCCCGGTTCATTTTAAAAAACTCAACAGTGATCATACATACTAAAGATCCCGGTTCGTTTTAAAAAACTCAACAGTGATCATATATTAAAGATCCCGGTTCATTATTAAAAATCAACAGTGATCAGATATACTATTGATCCCAGTTCCTTGTTTTTTTATTGATCCCGGTTCCGTGTTTTCTGAAACACCTGAGATCAAAAGTATTAGACTTGTTATACTAGGGGATACAATCCCAGTTCGGAACCGGGATCAATATGCATGCGGAACCGGGATCTTTAAACATTTCTGTTGTAGTGCTTAACGAAGAGTAGAAGGCTACAATTTTCAGATCCTTGATCCTTATGTGGCTATGTTTAGGGATCTACCGTTCATCGTTTCTTCTTTCTCTTGCGTCTTCTCCAATCTGATTTGGCATCATATTTTCTCATGGATTCAGGTTAGCCCATTTACAATTGATTTCCTTGTAAATCACTTCTCAATGCATTTTTGGAGGGCTTTTTAGATCTAAAAAAGGGTAAGAATTATGGACTTGCTATTTGGTTGATAGTTTACTCCAATATTTGGTTAGTAAGAAACAGTGTGTTTTCTCAAATACATCACCTGATATGATATCTATTCTTGATGAGATTAAGGTCAGGACCTAGATTTTGTTTAAAACTTTCTCGAGTAGGAATATTTTATTTTTTAATTAGTGTATAAGTTCTTTGAGTTATATGGCTACCTTTTAATGCCCCTTTGTTTTGGGGTTGGTACTACTTGTACTTAGTGAATAAAATGATTTGTTTATTAAAAAAAAATAACTTATCACTCTTTATCATACTTCTTCTACATAAAAAAAAGTGTGGGATAAATATTCTTGTTTTGTTATTATTCTTTTCAATCAAAGATTATTATTGAAACTATCTCAAAGTTGCAACTATCGTAAATGGCGTCACGATAGCACCCAAACATGACGTACATCGTTTAATGACAAAGACTTCAACAACATTGGGTGGAGTGATTTGGTGGTGGAGCATGTTGTCGGTAATAGCTGGAGGAGGCGGTGATTATATTGCGGATCTGCAAAAGATACAAGTCATGGATGTCGGAGATGCTTCTGGTTGGTGTGGCGTAATGGTTTTGTAGGTGGTGGAGCGAAAAAGGTTTTGTTGGGAGATTGTGGAAAGGGAAAAAAAGATGGAAGAAGCAAGAGAAAATCAAAAGAAGAGAACAACAGTTTTTTGACAGGTTTCTCCCATGTTTGATTAAAAAAAAAAAACCATATTATGATGGAAAATTACATATTTCATACTATTTCATTGAAAACTAATAACATTGTTATGACAAATTTTTCGATAAAATAAAGGTTATAAATAAATTAACTAAACATAAAGAATCAAAAATTCAAAATACAACTTTCATGTAAAATAATCAGAAATTGATGGATATATGACGATGTAAAGTTGTTTATAATGTAGGTCCATCATCCACTATTCATTTGTATTACTTTTAACTAAAAATTAATAATCATATTATGAATGATGCACTGATGATGTAAAAAAGTTTACGTTATAAGTATACCAACTATTTTTTTCAAATAAATAATAAAAAATATAATTAAAATCGAAATATACCATCCCTTTCATTGCAATGTCTAAACTATTATATCAAAAATGATATTTTCTTAAACTAAAAATGAGCACTCCTTCTGAAGTACAGATCCATCCTTTCTCAAAGAGAGCAGTAGACAGTTTTAAATTCTTTACTTGATTTTAATATGAATGTGAATATGAAATATGATTTTCTTGCTGTTTGTGTAACTATCAACATGTTATGCATGGATGGAACGTTCTGCTAAAGCTTATGTATATGTATACTTCAAAAGCAAGCTATCAGTTCTGTGGCTCTGCCCCTGTGTCCTTCTGCTCTGCATTGTCAGAGAACCGGAGAGGTCTCAGATTCTAAGAACCATTACTACTACTCTGGTCCACTTCCATTATTCCCTAATAAACTCAACTAGTAATAATACTTAATTTAGGGTAGGCTACCACTACTACACTCACCTACCTGGCAACCTAACTTATACTTCCTCACGTCCTATTTAAAAGATTTTTTTGGGTTTTTCACTCCATCAAGGAAAATGCATAAATTTGTTAGTAACATTGAAAATGTAAAAATTTGATATATTTTTTCAAAACTACCCATATAATTATTATTGAAACTCTAAAAAATGTTCGTAAAAATAAGTAATTAAATGCTATTGAAAATGAAAAAAAAATGTCTTATAAATGGAACCAAAACAAAACCCCAAAATGGTCTTATAAAGAGGACCGGAGGGAGTAGCATGTTTGTATAATTGTATTTCCGTTACAAAAATCAATTATAGCCCTATAATAATGTTGGATCAGAAACAACTGTTACTATCATTGACATTTCAAAATTGATTATGAGCTAACTCACCGTAAAACTAAACATGCACTTATACGGTGGAAAAAAATAAAGTTAACTCATACTGTATTTTACTTAAAGGCTCGATGCTCTTTAAAAAAAAAATAAATAATAATAATAATAAAAACAACTCAATGCACCCACAAGCAAATTAAATGAGTTGCTTATTCGAACCACTCAAAATGAAGAGGTAAAGTAATCGATGACATTGGTTTTGCCACATGTGACTATATATATTGCTTTTAGTTTTTTAAAAGAAATTACATAACACAAGCTAATGCACTGGTATGTACTACCTCCATTCTTAAACATAAGTATTTGAGGTGATTTTTCATATGAATTAAAAAAATTAGTAAATATGAGGTTAATGATATTAAAATTGATAACAATTCATGATATATTTTTCACTAAAATTATTTATATAATTATTATTGGAATTTTGAAAAGTATTGAACAAATAAAGAATATTATTAGAAAAGAAATGATTAATATTATTATAAATTGGACTAAATACTTATAAAAATTCACAAAACACTTTTATTAACTAATGTTTATATTTAGAGAAAAAAAAAGTTTTTTTTCCTTAAAAAGGTTTATAGATTAGATGCCTGGCAAAAAGAGGAGAGGAAAATGAGAAAACATTATTGTATTTTTAGGTAGATTTAAATCAAATCCAAACATTCACCTTTAATATGTGATAACTTGGGATGGCAATAAATCCCACATCCGCAGGCACCCGCTTGAAACTGACCCAATTTTGGTGAGGAAACCCGCTCTAATTGGGTTCAAAGAAACTCGAAATCGAAATCTGCTTTAAAAAGATGAGGGTGGTACGGGTCTAGTATTTTAAGTACCCGCCCCGCCCCTGCTCCCAAACTCGCTCTGATATAAAATTTAAATAATTTTCATTATAATTATAATTAAATGGTAAAGTCAAACTAATACATTTAGCTAAAACCATGATTTAATTATTAAGTTTTTAGATATTTTTAAAATGTGAGGTTTATTATTATATATTATTTGAATTTTAATATATTTTATATGTTGTTTTTGTTTAATACAATAAAAAAAATTTAAAAAAATAAATTGGATGAGTTACCCACGAGTTTCCCCGAACCCGATAGGGTTGGGTTTGGGTTTCACTTTTTCATACCTGCTCTCCTTAAACCCACACCCCAATCCGTCCCGCTCTTGATGGGTGCAGGCAGCGCCGGTCCTGACATATTCAGGGCCCTAGACAAAATAAAAATAAGAGGCCCCTTCTTATCAAATTTTTCGAATTTCAAGTAAATTTTTTATAGTAAGAAATATTATCAATATTCATAAATCTACGTTAAATGCAATCAACAAGATCACGTATGCTACAAATATAATAATTTAATAGCATGATATTATCAAAAAAATAAACAAATAACAAAATGGGCATGTAACTAGAAGTAGGCTGTCCTAATTTCTAGGATCATAAATATCAATAGGAGGGATTGGTTGTTCATCATCTTTAGTATATTATAAGGCTCATTCACATTACTACACTCCTCATTCACAATATCATCATTTGGATTTTAATTCGATTGTTCAAGATTACCTACATACAATTTCTCGGAATCAAAACAAGAGCCTACTTTAGTAACAAATTTATCAATGGCCCCTCCTTGTGATTTTACAAGTTTGTCTGCTAGTTTTTTTTTCACATCTACACAAATATTTTCTAGCGACCATCTTAAAAAACCAGAACAATTGAACTAGAAAGTGATCAATAACTCCTAACACCTAGATGATTTAGGATTGAGAAATGAAGCCACCAATTAAAAATGACATAATACAAAATAAAATAAATATGTAAAAAGCAAACAAGGGAGATAAACAACAACATAATTACAACAAAAAATAAATATTTTAGATACAATTAAAGAATTAATTTTTGCTAAATTAATTAACATTTAACAAAAGGTAAAAGTAAAACAATATTAGAAGTTTAAAAGCCTAAAAGAACATTTCTTTTATTTTTTCTTTAATTTATTCTTTCATATATATATATATATATATAGGTGTTAAAAAAATTTTGGAGGCCCCTAATTCTCTAGCCCCTGGGCTTGTGCCCCACTTGCTTATGATCAGGGTCGGCCCTCGATGCGGGGTTGGTATTGTCAAAATCCACCCTAAACCTAATCAGTTGTTGTTTTAGAGCATGAATTAACTCCATTTTGCTTTAATTTTGGCTTGTTTCTTAAGTAATTTGGGTAGATAAGTTGAGTTTTTAGTTAGTTTAGGTAATTTATGATCCTGGAACGTTTTGATCTGTTTTGGGTTTGGTTTCAGGTATTTTGGAGCTTTATTTGATTAATTATGCAATGAAATGGAAAGGAGCTTTGAAGGCCTTGAGATTGGAGTCAAAATGGAGAAAAAGTGAGTGCGGAGTAGTGTTCCACGCCCAGGCGTATACTAATCACGCCTAGGTGCGTGAGGGGTCAAAAGTCCAAAGACAAAGGTTCGAATGACTAAAATCAATTGTGAAGAGCTGCCAACTCAGGGAGACCTGCGCCTAGGCGCAGGAGATGGTGCGCCTAGGCGCAAGTGATGTTAGAAATTGGCAAATCAGACCTGGTGGCGTGCCTAGGCGTGGGTGACATGCGCCTAGGCGTGTGTTGTAACACCCTAAATAATAATTACCCTTAATTACCCCAAAATTAGGATTTAAAATTTCTTTTAAGATGGATATGCTATTTGTCAAAATAATATTTCCTTTCATTAATAACAAAAACATCAGAGTTAATAAAGCGGAAGACTTAAATGCATCAAATACATAAAGTATAAGTTTAAATTCATTCAGTTCGGTCATTCAAAATACAATCAGTGTTTTAGCTCGGCCCAACTGGCCGAGATCCATCCACCTATCAGATTCTAAGTAACTTACTCTCCCTGTGAGGGAGAGTGATCCTGCTCGGCCGGGGACTGCATCTGCTCGGGCTCAGTACCTGAAAAATGGTAAGGAGGTGAGCATTACACAGAACTTAAATAAGCAGTTTCTAAAATGACATACCGAACTACCAAGCCAAACGCAAGTAGTCAAATAGCATATAAATAACAAGTAGTCAAGCCCATATATTTCATGCATATATCAACATTAGCTCGGTTCACATACACACAATCTCATTTAACTCGGCTCACATCCTACCATCTCATCTAGCTCTGCTCACATTATAAACCAGTTTGCTCATTACCTACTAACTTTACCTCGGTCCCCATTCTCAATCACTATATCCTTCCCTGACTAATTATACCTCGGTTCACATTCTCTTACCTCGGATTACCATCACTATCTTGGTCATTACTCATTATTCCATTTTCACATAGTTTACAATCTTTTACTCTTCTCAGATGCATACACCCAGTGCATGTCTTACACCATTTAGGTCGGATATTGGAGTGTCCATAACTGCGAGTACCCAGTACCCGTCTTACAGCTGCACATACCCAGTATGCGTCTGACGCGATCAATGCACGCACCCAGTACGCGTCTTCTATGACCAGGAGCACTACCGCCGATCATTCTATGGGGTTAAGGAGAGTCCATAACTGCGAGCACCCAGTACCCGTCTTACAGCGGCGCATCTCGGCGACTTACGCGATCAATGCACGCACCCAGTACGCGTCTGTTATGACCAGGACCACTTCCCACCGATTCCGTTCTCGGAATCCTGTGTGGATCATAACTGCGAGCACCCAGTACCCGTCTTACAGCTGCACATACCCAGTATGCGTCTGACGCGATCAAGGCACCCACCCAGTACGCGTCTTCTATGACCCGATCACACAGCCATTTCTCTTTTATTCCTCTTGTCCTTTCAACCATTATTTAGCTCGGCCTCTCTCGGTTCGACACTTGAATTTATTCCCCTTTACATTAATCTTATTATCTACTTAGCTCAGCCTCTCTCGGCTAAACCTAATAACCGGTTCCTCTTTCCATTAACTTTGTTCAGTCTCTGCCGTATTACTCTATCCCCTACTTTCCATCTCTACCATTTTCTCATACCCATTCCCGAAGTCACTCAGCTCGGCCACAGACATGGATCATAAATATCAAAGCTCATAAACATTTATACACAAAGTTCATAATCACTTATACAACAGCAACAACCATAAGAATAAAACACTCAACCAATCCATCATGTAAATACCAACATATAGCATATAACGATACCCATCCCTACTTCAAACTCAAGTTTCTAATTCGTTTATTATTTCCCTTTTTTCCCTTTTTTACCATTTCCTTTCTACATTAACCTAGATCCATTCCCTAATCTAACACCCACTCTTAGTACCCTTTATGAACACCCTAGAAACCCAAACTCAAGTAGAGGTAACACTCACTCCTTACCTCAAACCGTGAGAGATAAGAGTTGAGAGCTTGAGAATGACTTCCTTGGCCTAGACCTTGACCTTGTGAGCTTCACACCGCTCGAATCTGTGTCCTCCTTGCTGCCACCACAGCACCACCACGGTCCAGGGACGCCGGAACATGAGAGAACAGAGAGGAGGAGGGTTCCGTTTTGTGAAAAGAGAGGGAGAAGGAAAGTGTTGGGGTTTTGTTTGCTGAAGCTTTGGAGGAGGAAGAGAGAGATTCGTAGGAGGAAGAGAATGAGAAATGCAAAGTGTGATATGTGGTGTTTTGGGCCTTCTTTTATTTATTTAGGGAAAATATTTGTGTGGCCAAGATTCATTGGCTTCTTGGGGAAGCTAGAATGTGTGGACAGGATTTATTGGCTTCTTGAGGAAGCCATGAATAGTGCATTGAAAGGGACATAAAGCAATGATAGTGACATAAAGTGAAAGATAGTACCGTACGGGCGGTACGAAAACCAAAGAGTCAACAGCTCAACATGAGCTGGCATGAAAGAGCTAGGATGTGTTGGCTCGGGTACGTCGGCTAGGATACGTTGGCTCGGTTTGTAGGAACAGCAGTAGTCTGAGCTTCGTTCTCGGATATGACAATGGGTTTTACGTTGGATACCCCCCTTTCAGCTCGGTTCATAAGCACACAATCTTATGTAGCTCGGCCGGGGTCGGGCCGAGGCCTTAATCTTACATCCTAGGTCGGCCTATGTTCATACTACCCTTCTAACCCTGTACAATTTCTAAGGCTTAATCCTATCCTTAAATAGATATTTATATATTAAAATCATATTATTTAATATTGATTTTCGGGATGTTACATTCCTCTCCCACTTACAGAAATTTCGTCCTCGAAATTTAGTCAGCATTGAACAGTTGCGGGTATGACTGCTTCATCTTCTCCTCGAGTTCCCAAGTAGCTTCCTCCACACCATTTTTATTCCATACTACCTTGACCAAGGGAATTTCCTTTCCTCTGAGTCGTCTGACTTGTCTATCTCCAACTCGGACTGGTAGGGCTTCGAAGGTCAGATTGTCTCTTAGCGGCAGTTCATCCACTGCTATCACATGCGAGGGATCGTGAATGTATCTCCTAAGTTGCGAGACATGGAACACATCGTGGAGCTTAGACAAGTGCGGAGGTAGAGCAATTATGTACGCTACTGGTCCGACTTTTTCCAGTATCTGGTACGGTCCGACAAACCTAGGGGTCAACTTCTTCGATTTGATAGCTCGGCCAATCCCAGTAACAGGGGACACCCGAAGGAATACATGATCTCCCTCGATGAAGTTCAAGGGTTTCCTTCTCTTGTCGGCATAGCTCCTCTATCGGTCCTGAGCGGCTTTCATCCTCCCTTGTATCATTCGGATCTTCTCAGTTGTCTCCTGAACAATGTTGGGACCAATCAACAAGTTTTCACCTATCTGGAACCAGCATAGCGGCGTTCGGCATTTCCGACCATACAAGGCTTCGAAAGAAGCCATTCTGATACTTGAATGGAAGCTGTTGTTGTAGGTGAATTCGACCAACGACAATAGTGTTTCCCAGCTTTCCGACTGTTCAAGCACGCATGTTCTCAGTAAGTCCTCAAGAGTCTGAATGGTGCGCTCGGATTGTCCATCGGTTTGGGGATGGTAAGCTGTGCTAAATCTCAACTTTGTACCCATGGCTTCTTGTAGACTCTGCCAGAATCGTGACAAGAAACGAGGATCACGGTCCGACACTATGCTGCTTGGAACACCATGAAGTCGAACAATGTCCTTTATGTACAGTTGCGTCAGCTTCTCCAGGCTGTACTTCATGCTGATCGGCAGGAAATGAGCACACTTTGTAAGTCGGTCCACCACAACCCAAATGGCTTCCTGCCCTGATCTCGTCTTTGGTAGACCTGATACAAAGTCCATCGAAATGCTATCCCACTTCCATTGAGGGATCTCCAATGACTTGAGTAATCCTCCTGGTTTCTGATGCTCAATCTTGGCTTTCTGACATGTCAAGCACCGGGACACATAATTGTAAGATCCATGAAGAATGTTTTGATAAATGCCAAAAGGTTTTGAACAAGCTTCACGTGTGTTGATCAAGTTCAAGCTCAACAAGCAACAACAAACATCAAGTTAAGAAGAGAGAGCCAACTCATGAAGACTTAGTTTGGTAGTTTATGTTTTATTGTTTTATCTTTTGCCTCACAAGTCTTTTAGTTTATGAGTTTGGGTAGATTTTATTAGAGGGTAGTGAATCTCTTTTGATTGCATGATTATATCATATTTTGATTATTCACTTTGTCTAAAATCCATAGGTGGCTTAAAGGTTTTAAAGAAAAGGTTTAGTTTTTGAGAAAACAAGTTTTTAGTGATTTTTATGCTGATTACTCGAGTAACACATATTTCACTCGAGTAAAATTTATCAAGCTTGTGGCTTACTCGATTAATCATTATTTCACTCGAGTAAAATGTTTTAAGCTTTCGGCTTACTCGAGTAACACTCATTTCACTCGAGTAACTCGATCAGATATGGTTTTTAAAATGCGTTTTTAACTTCTCAAAAGCTATTCTAAGTGCTCTAACTTTTGGGTATTCTATATAAACCATTTCCTAATCATTTCTATCAATTAGAATCAACTAGAATCATTTTCATACACTTTTACAAAGAATCAAAGCCACACTATTCTCTCTCACTCTCTCAAGATCAAAGCTCCCATTTTCATATTCTTTGATCAAGAACCTTGAATCTCTCATGTTGATATTTCATAGCTTTTGAAAGAGATTCATAGGATTGTTATTTTTTTTCATTTGAGTTGTAATCATTGCAAGAGGCAAACATTCTACAACATTGGAAGCCTTGATTTTGTGAATCAAGCAAGTTTCATTGGAAGCCTTGGTGAGGCATTTCATCAAGCACTTGGAAGCCTTGTTGAAGAACAAGCATTTGGAAGTCTTGTGAGTGAAGCAAGCATTTGGAAGTCTTGTGAGTGAAGCAAGCAATTGGAAGTCTTGTTGTGAGGGTATCGGCAAGCAAGAGAAGAGGTTAGATTAGATATCAATAGGGTTACAAGGCAAGGGTGTGGTATCTTTTGTAGGCTAGCAAGAAGGAGTCTTGTGAGGCATTTACTTGTAATTTGAGAACTCTAATTCCTCATAGTGAAGAATCTCTCTTGGTTGAAGAGGGGACTGGAGTAGCTTTTAAGTGGATGAAAGTGAACCAGGATAAATCACTGTGTCGTATCTCTAAACCCTTAACTCTTTACAATTCTTGTTATTAATTGTGTTCTTGATTGAAAACCTAGAAAAAGTGATTTTTCTATATTTGATTAAATTGAATCTTTATTATGCAAAATTGATTTTGGGAAAATCATTTTCATAACTAGGTTAATCAATAAGAATATTGGTGTTGATTGTTTCCGCTTAATCTCTGATATAATATTTGTTAATTGATTAATTTTCATTGGTTTTAATCGTTTAGATATGTTTCTTGCGAAAATCTTTCAAAGTTTCTATAACACCTATTCAACCCCCCCTTCTAGGTGTTTTCCTAGTGTATCCTAGTTGTTTCACCCACCGAATGTAGATTCTAACAATTGGTATCAGAGCTCGGTCGAAATACACGAGCATAGAGCTTTTTCGTTAAGATCCTTGAGAAACTACAATGGGTTCTACGAATCCTTTTGGTGGTGAAGGTGCTTCAATTAATCGCCCTCCTATGTTTGGTGGAGAGGGTTATGGTTATTGGAAAATTAGGATGAGAATCTTTATAGAAGCTATAGATGTGAAGATTTGGGAAGCCATTGAAAATGGTCCTTATATTCCCTCAAAAGATGTAGAAGGTGTGCTTACCCTAACTCCCAAAGATAAGTGGACCGATGATGATAAAAGGAAAATTCAATATGATTTAAAAGCTAAGAATATCATCACCTCCACTCTATCTTATGATGAGTTCTTTAGAGTCTCCCAATGTAAAGATGCCAAAGATATGTGGGACACCTTGCAAGTCACACATGAAGGCACTAGTGAAGTTAGGCGTGCTAGATTAAATTCTTTGATGCATGAATATGAATTGTTTCGTATGTTGCCTAATGAATCTATATGTTTTATGCAAAAACGTTTTACTCATATTGTTAATCATCTCATTGCTCTTGGTAAAACTTTCTTGAATTGTGAACTTGTTAACAAAGTTTTAAGATGTCTAAGTAGGGAATGGCAACCCAAGGTTACCGCAATTGTTGAATCAAAGGACTTGGACACCATGGACTTAGCAACACTTTTCGGAAAGCTACAAGAACATGAAATGGAGCTTGGACGTTTGCAAATGCATGAAGAATCGGATAAGTACAAAGAGAGAAAAGGAATTGCTCTTAAAGCTCAAAGGTCATATAAAAAGGAAGAGAGTTCCGATGATGATGATAATGAAGATTCCGATTCGGATATTGATGAAGAGGAGATGAAGCTTCTACTAAGAAAGTTCAATAAAATTCTAAGGAGAAAAGGAAGGTTGAACAAGGACAAAAGTAAAGAGAAGAATTCCCCACACTACAAGACAAAGACTTCAAAAGAAGGTATAGTTTGCCATGAATGTGGAAAGCCCGGTCATCTCAAGTACTCATGCTCTAAGTATCTCAAGAAGAAGGAGAAAGAAAAGAAAACTAAAAGGGCATACATAGTTTGGAATAGTGATGATGAACAAGACATGAAAAGCCAATCAAATAGTTCTTCGGATGATGAAGATGCCGCTTGTCTCAACTTGATAGCTCTAGTACATAAAGAGGAAAGTTCAAATGATGAATCAAGTGAACAAAGCGATGAAAGCGATGTAAGTGAAACTAAATCTGAAATTTCTTCCAAATATGAAATGTTATATAATGCTTATGAAGAAATGCATAAACAATTTAAGAAACTAGCTTTGAAAAACATTGAAAGGAAGAAGCTCATTTTGAAACATCAACAAGAGATTTTAGATCTTCAAAAACAAGTTGATGAGCTTAATCTTGAAAATGAAACTCTTGATCTTATATATGCTAGTTCTTCTTGTGATTGTGCTAGTAGATTGAATATTGTGGTTGATTGTGAGAATTGCAAGTTGCTTAAGGATGAAAATGCTATTTTGAAAAATAAGCTTGCAAGTTTCTCAAATGGTGATATTAGATTGCGCACATTGTTAAATTTTCAAAGAGAAAATTCAAACAAGTTTGGTTTGGGTTATACTAATGCTAAGAGTAAATCTCATAGAAATGTTGTTGATTTTTCTAAAGTTGATTTTTCAAATGCACCAACATGTTTCTATTGTGGTACTCATGGACATACTTCAAATGTGTGTTATATTAAAGTGCATGGTATACCTAAAGGAGATTTTGTTTGGATGAAAAAGGGTGAAAGTCCCTACACTAACAAAAAAGGATCCAAAACCATTTGGATACCAAAAAGCAAAGCATGATTGTTTTGTAGGTATGATTGAAGAAGCAAATGAAGGTCTATACACATTTGATACAATTGACATTATTGATCTTCTTCAATTGGTATCAAGAAGAAAATCCTACAAATTGGTAACATTCAATATTATACAATTGGTATTTGTTTAGTCAAATTGGTATTGCTCATAGTTCTCTCAATTGGTATTATTTCTTATAATGTGATATTGTTTATACTATTGAGAAAATACTATTGTTATCAATTTCTTACAATTGTTTTACAATTGATATCATGTTATTGGTATGCAATTTGTTATAATTGATATCATTGAGTTGAATAAAAGCATGGTAACGATCTATTGATGATGCTTTGGTTGTTATATCATATTAGTATCTCTATTTTGGCTTAGATCATATATTTCAATTGGTATATATTTTTTTTTTATAATGCCAAAGGGGGAGAAATATGATGTTTTGAAAAAGGGGAGAAATATTATCATTTTGGGGAGAAATAAAATAGTATGTTTGGAGAAAGGTTTGTTTTGTTGTTTTTATGTAGGTTGAGCAAAGTTGTTGAAGATAGGGGGAGAATCAAGCTTACTCAATTTGATTTCAAATGTCAAAAGCATTAATTGAGGGGGAGCAAGAGTCTCACCAAGTGATCAAATGGTTCAAGCATCAACAACTTCAATGAACTTCAAACGATTTCAAAACATGTTTGTCATTTTAAAAAAGGGGGAGATTGTAAGATCCATGAAGAATGTTTTGATAAATGCCAAAAGGTTTTGAACAAGCTTCAAGTGTGTTGATCAAGTTCAAGCTCAACAAGCAACAACAAACATCAAGTTAAGAAGAGAGAGCCAACTCATGAAGACTTAGTTTGGTAGTTTATGTTTTATTGTTTTATCTTTTGCCTCACAAGTCTTTTAGTTTATGAGTTTGGGTAGATTTTATTAGAGGGTAGTGAATCTCTTTTGATTGCATGATTATATCATATTTTGAGTATTCACTTTGTCTAAAATCCATAGGTGGCTTAAAGGTTTTAAAGAAAAGGTTTAGTTTTTGAGAAAACAAGTTTTTAGTGATTTTTATGCTGATTACTCGAGTAACACATATTTCACTCGAGTAAAATTTATCAAGCTTGCGGCTTACTCGATTAATCATTATTTCACTCGAGTAAAATGTTTTAAGCTTTCGGCTTACTCGAGTAACACTCATTTCACTCGAGTAAATCGATCAGATATGGTTTTTAAAATGCGTTTTTAACTTCTCAAAAGCTATTCTAAGTGCTCTAACTTTTGGGTATTCTATATAAACCTTTTCCTAATCATTTCTATCAATTAGAATCAACTAGAATCATTTTCATACACTTTTACAAAGAATCAAAGCCACACTATTCTCTCTCACTCTCTCAAGATCAAAGCTCTCATTTTCATATTCTTTGATCAAGAACCTTGAATCTCTCATGTTGATATTTCATAGCTTTTGAAAGAGATTCATAGGATTGTTATTGTTTTTCATTTGAGTTGTAATCATTGCAAGAGGCAAACATTCTACAACATTGGAAGCCTTGATTTTGTGAATCAAGCAAGTTTCATTGGAAGCCTTGGTGAGGCATTTCATCAAGCACTTGGAAGCCTTGTTGAAGAGCAAGCATTTGGAAGTCTTGTGAGTGAAGCAAGCATTTGGAAGTCTTGTGAGTGAAGCAAGCAATTGGAAGTCTTGTTGTGAGGGTATCGGCAAGCAAGAGAAGAGGTTAGATTAGATATCAATAGGGTTACAAGGCAAGGGTGTGGTATCTTTTGTAGGCTAGCAAGAAGGAGTCTTGTGAGGCATTTACTTGTAATTTGAGAACTCTAATTCCTCATAGTGAAGAATCTCTCTTGGTTGAAGAGGGGACTGGAGTAGCTTTCAAGTGGATGAAAGTGAACCAGGATAAATCACTGTGTCGTATCTCTAAACCCTTAACTCTTTACAATTCTTGTTATTAATTGTGTTCTTGATTGAAAACCTAGAAAAAGTGATTTTTCTATATTTGATTAAATTGAATCTTTATTATGCAAAATTGATTTTGGGAAAATCATTTTCATAACTAGGTTAATCAATAAGAATATTGGTGTTGATTGTTTCCGCTTAATCTCTGATATAATATTTGTTAATTGATTGATTTTCATTGGTTTTAATCGTTTAGATTTGTTTCTTGCGAAAATCTTTCAAAGTTTCTATAACACCTATTCAACCCCCCCTTCTAGGTGTTTTCCTAGTGTATCCTAGTTGTTTCACCCACCGAGTGTAGATTCTAACAATAATCGGCCACGTCGGTCTTCAACTTCGGCCACCAAAATAACCACTTCAAATCTTGGTACATCTTTGTGGCACCTGGATGAAGACTCATCTTTGTCTTGTGGGCTTCTTCCATCAACTCTCTTCGGACTTCAAAGTCCATGGGGATGCAAACTCTGCCTCGAAATCGTACGAGACCATCAGGTCCTTTAGTGAAGTCAGGTTCATCCTTGTCTCCGGCTCTTTCTAATAGCTTTTGGAGCTCTAGGTCGGCAGTCTGTCTTTCTTTAATGAAAGCCACAAAATCATTGGTTACCTGCAGCATTTCCAAGACAACACTGTTTTCCTTTTTCTGTATGCCGAGGTTAAGATCACTGAACTCTTGCATCAGCTGCATCTCTCGGACCATCATGTTGCTCAAGTGAAGACTCTTCCTGCTCAGTGCGTCGGCCACCACGTTGGCCTTTCCAGGATGATAGTGCAAGTTGAAATCATAATCTTTCAAAAATTCCACCCATCTGCGCTGTCTCATATTGAGTTCCTTCTGGTCGAACAGATAGCCGAGACTCTTGTGGTCACTGAACACCTCGAATTTCGTGCCATACAGGTAGTGTCTCCAAATCTTAAGGGCAAACACCACGGCTGCCAATTCGAGATCATGCGTAGGGTAGTTCTGCTCGTGTTGCCGAAGTTGTCTAGAGGCATAAGCCACCACCTTCCCTTGCTGCATCAGCACACAGCAAAGGCCCTGCTTTGAGGCGTCACAAAATACGTCAAAGGTTTTGGTCGGATCGGGCAAGATCAACACGGGCGAGCTCGTCAACCTTTTCTTTAGCTCTTGGAAGCTCCATTCGCACACCTCAGACCATTGGTAGGGTGCATCCTTCCGCGTTAACGAAGTCAACGGTAGAGCCAGTTTAGAGAATCCTTCAATGAATCTTCTGTAGTACCCTGCAAGACCGAGGAAACTCCTGATCTCAGTGACCGAGTCTGGTCTCTCCCACTTAAGTACCGCTTCCACCTTGGAGGGATCAACTGCTATACCTTGCTCGGATATCACATGTCCAAGGAAATGAACCTCGTTGAGCCAAAAGCTGCACTTAGAGAGCTTAGCGTAAAGATTCTTATCCTTCAAAACCTGCAACACCGTTCTCAGATGCTGCTCGTGCTCACTCGGATTTTGGGAGTAGATGAGGATATCGTCAATGAAAACTATCACAAACGAGTCCAGGTAAGGTCGGAAGATTCTATTCATGTAATCCATGAAGATAGCTGGGGCGTTGGTAAGTCCAAAGGGCATAACCACGTACTCAAAATGCCCATACCTTGATCGGAAGGCTGTCTTCGGAATGTCTTCTTCTCGGACTCGGATTTGGTGATATCCAGATCGGAGATCTATCTTTGAAAATACCGACGCTCCCTTGAGTTGGTCCAATAAATCATCAATCCGAGGGAGGGGATATTTATTCTTCACCGTTACTGCGTTGAGCTTCCTATAGTCAGTGCACATTCTGAGACTACCATCTTTCTTTTTCACAAACAGGATTGGGGCTCCCTACGGCGATACGCTTGGTCGGATAAGCTTTTTGGCCAAAAGTTCTTCCAGCTCTTTCTTAAGCTCTTCTAACTCGGGGGGCGCCATTCTGTATAGAGCAATTGAGATCGGGCCAGTTCCCGGAGGAGGTCTATACTGAACTCTACTTCTCTATTCGGCGGTAAGCCAGGCATTTCGTCCGAGAAAACCTCAGGGAATTCTCCGACCACAGGAATTTTGTCTAAGGTTGGTTCCTCTGTTGTCTCTAACTTTGCAACAGAAGGGCCACTAAAGATTACGGTCTTTTCTCGGCAATCGAGTAAGACATGGTGTTGAGACATCCAGTCCATGCCAAGGATAATATCTAGCTTGGTTAGAGGTAGACAAATTAAATTGACTTTAAATTCTTTGCCTAATACTTGGATAGGGCACTCTAGACACATTTTAGAAGTGATTACAGAAGAATTGGTTGGGGGTAGAAATGGATAGTTTGTAAGGCATTTCTACTGGGGATAGTTTTAGTCTATTCATACAGTCAAAGGAAATGAAAGAATGTGTGGCTCCACAGTCAAATAGCACGGCACATGGAATACTGTTTACTTGACAAGTACCTCGGATCAGTTCGTCAGCATCAGTCACTTCTTCACCATCCATAGTGTAAACTTTGCCCCTCTGCATAGGTCGGTTAATGCCAGTCTGATGAGCCTTGGTCACATTGACCTCTTCCTTCACAATATTCTCGGTACACCGAGCTGCAAAATGGCTAGGCTTGCCACATCGGAAACAGGATCCTCTGGTTTTGCTCGGATCCAGATTCCAGCATTCCCCCCGGTGCTGCCTTCCACAATGTTGGCATATCGGATACGGGCCAGGGACAGTCACCATTTGACCACTACTCCTCGGAGCTGTTGACATTCTGGAGTTCGGATTCACATAGGGGGAAGATCTCTGGACAACTCCTTTTCCTCTGATCGGACCCACTCCTTTCTGTGCCGACTTGCTCCTCTTTCCGTCAGCTTTTCTCTTAAGCCCTTTCTCATAGGTGCTAGCCATGTTCACCAGTTGCGAGAAATTGGCCACATTCTGATATTCGAATGCGAGCCGAATGTCGTCACGGAGACCAGACTCAAACTTGATGCACTTGGTACGCTCATCAGCATCTCGGTAGCTTCCTGAATAACGGATCAAATCCTCGAACTGAGCGGCATATTCCCCAACGCTCAAGTTTCTCTGTTCCAGCTTGAGAAAAGCGAGCTCCTTCTCTCTCCTGACATCCTCGGGAAAGTACTTTCCGAGGAAGCGGGCTCGGAACAAATCCCAAGTGATGACCTCATTAGCCGCTTCCAGTCCTCGACTCTGTTGATCCCACCAGTGCTCGGCTTCATTAACCAGCACAAACTCGGCCAACCTCACCCTGTACTCATAGGGAGGTTGCAGAGATCGGAAGATCTTCTCAATGTCCTGGAGCCATATCTGAGCTCCATCTGGGTTATATCCTCCTTCGAACCGAGGTGGTTCGTTCTTCCTAAATCGGCTCATCCAGTCAATCTCGATCGGAGCCGGAGGTTGAGGCTGAAGGGCTGCAGCTGCAGCTGCTGCGGCCGCGGCGATGTTTTGAGCAAGGTTCTCAGCCTGATTCTGCTGAGCCTGCGCTTGGTTCTGCTGTAGTTGAACCAGAGTTTCCAACACAGCAGCAATTCGGTCGTTATCAGCTCGTCTCCCAGCCATGCTGCTCGGTCATGGAGAGAAAGCCAATTAACCACCGGTTAATCAAGTAATTATGTATATATAAACATATATGCCCATGAGCTCTATAGTCTAACTTAAACTTATAAACTTTACTTATTTGTCACTCTCTTGGTGAGTAACCACTGGAGTCCTTTGTAACTCCAATAGGCCGAGGAGAAACTGCTCTGATACCAAAAATGTAACACCCTAAATAATAATTACCCTTAATTACCCCAAAATTAGGATTTAAAATTTCTTTTAAGATGGATATGCTATTTGTCAAAATAATATTTCCTTTCATTAATAACAAAAACATCAGAGTTAATAAAGCGGAAGACTTAAATGCATCAAATACATAAAGTATAAGTTTAAATTCATTCAGTTCGGTCATTCAAAATACAATCAGTGTTTTAGCTCGGCCCAACTGGCCGAGATCCATCCACCTATCAGATTCTAATTAACTTACTCTCCCTGTGAGGGAGAGTGATCCTGCTCGGCCGGGGACTGCGTCTGCTCGGGCTCAGTACCTGAAAAATGGTAAGGAGGTGAGCATTACACAGAACTTAAATAAGCAGTTTCTAAAATGACATACCGAACTACCAAGCCAAACGCAAGTAGTCAAATAGCATATAAATAACAAGTAGTCAAGCCCATATATTTCATGCATATATCAACATTAGCTCGGTTCACATACACACAATCTCATTTAACTCGGCTCACATCCTACCATCTCATCTAGCTCTGCTCACATTATAAACCAGTTTGCTCATTACCTACTAACTTTACCTCGGTCCCCATTCTCAATCACTATATCCTTCCCTGACTAATTATACCTCGGTTCACATTCTCTTACCTCGGATTACCATCACTATCTTGGTCATTACTCATTATTCCATTTTCACATAGTTTACAATCTTTTACTCTTCTCGGATGCATACACCCAGTGCATGTCTTACACCATTTAGGTTGGATATTGGAGTGTCCATAACTGCGAGTACCCAGTACCCGTCTTACAGTTTCACATACCCAGTATGCGTCTGACGCGATCAATGCACGCACCCAGTACGCGTCTTCTATGACCAGGAGCACTACCGTCGATCATTCTATGGGGTTAAGGAGAGTCCATAACTGCGAGCACCCAGTACCCGTCTTACAGCGGCGCATCTCGGCGACTTACGCGATCAATGCACGCACCCAGTACGCGTCTGCTATGACCAGGACCATTTCCCACCGATTCCGTTCTCGGAATCCTGTGTGGATCATAACTGCGAGCACCCAGTACCCGTCTTACAGCTGCACATACCCAGTATGCGTCTGACGCGATCAAGGCACGCACCCAGTACGCGTCTTCTATGACCCGATCACACAGCCATTTCTCTTTTATTCCTCTTGTCCTTTCAACCATTATTTAGCTCGGCCTCTCTCGGTTCGACACTTGAATTTATTCCCCTTTACATTAATCTTATTATCTACTTAGCTCAGCCTCTCTCGGCTAAACCTAATAACCGGTCCCTCTTTCCATTAACTTTGTTCAGTCTCTGCCGTATTACTCTATCCCCTACTTTCCATCTCTACCATTTTCTCACACCCATTCCCGAAGTCACTCAGCTCGGCCACAGACATGGATCATAAATATCAAAGCTCATAAACATTTATACACAAAGTTCATAATCACTTATACAACAGCAACAACCATAAGAATAAAACACTCAACCAATCCATCATGTAAATACCAACATATAGCATATAACGATACCCATCCCTACTTCAAACTCAAGTTTCTAATTCGTTTATTATTTCCCTTTTTTCCCTTTTTTACCATTTCCTTTCTACATTAACCTAGATCCATTCCCTAATCTAACACCCACTCTTAGTACCCTTTATGAACACCCTAGAAACCCAAACTCAAGTAGAGGTAACACTCACTCCTTACCTCAAACCGTGAGAGATAAGAGTTGAGAGCTTGAGAATGACTTCCTTGGCCTAGACCTTGACCTTGTGAGCTTCACACCGCTCGAATCTGTGTCCTCCTTGCTGCCACCACAGCACCACCACGATCCAGGGACGCCGGAACAGGAGAGAACAGAGAGGAGGAGGGTTCCGTTTTGTGAAAAGAGAGGGAGAAGGAAAGTGTTGGGGTTTTGTTTGCTGAAGCTTTGGAGGAGGAAGAGAGAGATTCGTAGGAGGAAGAGAATGAGAAATGCAAAGTGTGATATGTGGTGTTTTGGGCCTTCTTTTATTTATTTAGGGAAAATATTTGTGTGGCCAAGATTCATTGGCTTCTTGGGGAAGCTAGAATGTGTGGACAGGATTTATTGGCTTCTTGAGGAAGTCATGAATAGTGCATTGAAAGGGACATAAAGCAATGATAGTGACATAAAGTGAAAGATAGTACCGTACGGGCGGTACGAAAACCAAAGAGTCAACAGCTCAACATGAGTTGGCATGAAAGAGCTAGGATGTGTAGGCTCGGGTACGTCGGCTAGGATACGTTGGCTCGGTTTGTAGGAACAGCAGTAGTCTGAGCTTCGTTCTCGGATATGACAATGGGTTTTACGTTGGATCCCCCCCTTTCAGCTCGGTTCATAAGCACACAATCTTATGTAGCTCGGCCGGGGTCGGGCCGAGGCCTTAATCTTACATCCTAGGTCGGCCTATGTTCATACTACCCTTCTAACCCTGTACAGTTTCTAAGGCTTAATCCTATCCTTAAATAGATATTTATATATTAAAATCATATTATTTAATATTGATTTTCGGGATGTTACATGTGTGCGGCGAGTTTATGAGCTTTCATGAATTTCTTCTTTTATCTTTATTTTTCTTATTTCAATATGTGTAACTAAAACCCTCAGTTAGGAATGTGGTGGATTTGTATGGACAATTAGTTATGAAGTTACGAATTGATGTTTTCCATTTAAATCTATTGTTTGGTTGGGTGTTAATTACAATTCATGAACCTGATCAATTTATGTTTTGTTTTGGATCTCTAGTCCAACAAGAGACATCTGAGGATTAGAATAGGTTGTTCTTCCAAACTTTATAACCGCCTAGTTTGTAGACATACATCGAGGGTTTATATTGTAACACCCCAAAATTTTAATCTCTGATTAATGAAATGTTAATTATAAAATTTAATATAATTAATTATTTCCATTCTTAATCTTTGATTAAAATTCTGTGTTATAGGAAAGGTTTTGGAGGGAAAGTAAATAAAATTATTATTTTTCAAAAACTGGTCAAAACACTCGAGTATTTTCTCGACTACTCGAGTATTCTGGACAGAGTTGCACGAGTTAGTGCGTTTGGTGAGTCACCACCAACGATTCCCTCCCAATGACACGAACACTCTCTTCTCAACACATCAATGGCGTTGTGTCGCCATGCATGAACTTCCTTCTTGTCTATTTGAACTATCTAAACCGAGTTGTTGAGGAATTTTGGTAAAATTCGGATTTGTTGCTTAGGTTAGGGTTCTTGAATCGTTCTCTTCGACTCTCCCTCTGTGTTCTGATTCAAATCACAAACTATACACCAATACAAAGCTCACATCTCGAGCTTTGTATAGACACCAAATTCGTGAGCCGAGAGTGAGTGTGGAGGAAGAATTGAGGCTTGGAAGTGGAGCTTTTTTCTGTCAAGTTGATTCTGGAGCTTACTTTGATCCCTGATTTTGGTAAGCTCACGAGTTCTTTGAGTCTCAATTTGATTTCTATAGTTAGAACGTGTTGCATAGAGTTTAGAAATTCTAATTTCCCCAATTTCTATCTCTGTTTCATATGTCAACCAATTCCATTTTGGACCTCCACTCAAAACTGTCTTGCATGTGATGCTTGAAGAGGTTTTGGTGCTGTGGAGCTTCTTCTTGCAAATTATCTTGTTGATTCACGTCTGAGAGATAAGGGGAAGTCTTTCTATTCACTAGATGGAGTTTAAATTTCATGATTTTCATTAGAGAGCCACCAAGAGGCTCTAAGGGCTTAGATTGAATAAGAAATTTGGTTTGGAGACCAACTCATGCTCTAAGGTTGTTTTGAGCAAGTTTCATATGATGCATGCAAGCTGTATTGAGCTTTATTTCACAAGTTTATTGAGTATTTTGCAATTTGGTATGTTAAGTTGTGAAATTGTAAGTTTTATGCATAAACTCTTGATTCTCTGTCAAATTTGTTAAATGATGAGTTGTAAGTTTTAAACATGTTCAATATGTGTTATATGAACTCTGTTGATCATTGGATTGGACTAGAAATGGTTAGAATTGAAAATGGTATGTTAAAACCAAGTTTCCAGTCTGTTCTGTAAGAAAAGACTCGAGTACATGGCTTGATACTCGAGTGAAATTTCGGTAAAACAGTGTATTTTGTGTTAGAACACTCGAGTACCAGGCCCAGAACTCGAGTATTAACTGAGTCATGGGAACATTTTAAGGTAAACCACTCGAGTAATGCAGGAGTCATTCGAGTGTTCTGGAATTGATGAAGAACACTCGAGTACTCATGAATTACTCGAGTATCTTTATGAATCTGAAACCCAAATCCTCAGAAAGACATGAACAACTCGAGTAATTGAGAACTACTCGAGTAATCTGGTAATAATTGAAGAACACTCGAGTATTCTGAAGAACACTCGAGTAGTTTACCCAGAATATTAAAAACACCAATTTTAATTCAGAATCATTTGGTCAATGATTAAATAATAATAATCCAAGGGATATGGACTTAAAAGAAATTGATTAATATAAGTATACCGTTTGGATGACGAGACGTTGATCGGGTGGCACGTTATATATATATTAACCAATTTCCTTTAAGTTTAAAAATAGTGCATTCATTCTGGAGTTTGGATGATAGATCGTTTATCATGTTTTGATAACATGAGGAGGGCCTTTGTGAGCGCCAATTGACGGCTCGCTTGATGACACGTTATGGTTGACGACGTGGTCGGATTGGTGGAATGCCGATATGGTTATACCGTTTGGATGACGGGACGTGCTCGGGTGGCATGGATTCCAAGCTTGTCGTGTACATTCTTGGTGAATGTACGAATGTTGTACACCTAGGAGTACAACGCACAGTTGAGTGCTGGACAAAGTAAAGGATGGACGTTAGAGAGTGACATAGAATGATGGAGAGAGGCTTGAGAGCTAATTTCATACATCATGCCACTCCACTCATTTAATCTAAAGTTGATAAATGAAACTAGTATGAGCGTCCTACTTGCATTCAATATCTGCTAAATGCTAAGTGTGATTGTTGTTTATTGTTGCATGCATATATCTTCACATTGTACATATATTTATGCTCTATTGATTATGTGTATAGAATTGCTTACCCCTATGCCCTTGTAGGTGATGTCACGTTACATCGCTTGCATCGAGATCCGACCACTTCCTAGTGGCACATGGATCTACGAGGACCATCGCGCGGTGTTCGAGGGAGAGGTAGAGGTTACCTTCTACCACCCGAACCCGCTAATTCGATTTCGTCCTCGTAGGTTTAGGATTCCCATCATATACACTATGCACGTACCACCTTTTTACACATATCATGGACCACCTCCCACATGACCAGCTCGCTCTTATCACAATTTCCGATTTCGACCTACCCGCTCACACCCTTTTTCTTCGAGGAGACTCCCCCTTCTGATCCGAGGAGCCCAGTTAGGGTCTCACCTTCTCCTGACCCGGTACCCAGTGGTAGGGTACCTACTCCATCGGATGAGATCGAGGAGGACCCCGTGAAGGACGAGAGTGGAGGCGAGCCAGTCGTTCATTCTACCGGGAGTCAGTGGAGGGACGATGATCCCTAGGTATGTGTGTATGATACATGATGAGGATCAGGGGATCCGATGTGGGGATGCTGTGGAGGAGATACTACTGCTGCTGCTGTTGATGATGATGTTTACTTCTGCTACCTGGAGACTGCTACTACTATCACTACTACTACTACTGCTGCCAGATCTATGTGACCACCTCTAGAGTTTCATATTTTTGTGATGTATATTTTGTATATATATTTTGAGAACTCTAGGGTTATGGTTTTACTTTTGGTATAGATCTTTATGATGGACTTGTGTATGGATCTTGGAGATTTGACCATGGAACTATGTACTTTATGACTTACTTATAAATATATGCATCTTACGTTTATCTTATAATTATGCATAGTTCCACTATTTCCGCTTACTCTAATTTAACTTATTAAAGGAATTCGGCTACGATAGAAATGTATGGTATCGGTTCCGCAAAACGAAAGAAAGGATGACATCGCTTAATTTCTATTATATGAATACGATTTCAAAGTACTGATGCTATCTAATTTATGAAAAAGTTTTAGAGTATGCCGAATTCAACACAATGTTTAAAATGATATGAACTATCCTCTCCAAGAATTCCATGTTTTGTTTGTGCACCCGCTTTTGAAAGAGAAAATTTATTTCCACGTTTTCCAAATACTTACAAGTCCATATTTTATCCAAGTATTAGTATAATAAGTATATTAATTACTGGATTCTGAAAAGGGTGTCACATATATGACTTTAATATTCTAGTGTGCTTAATTAGTGGTTATTCATACATTACAAAAAAAATCTTTATTGCAACGACATTTTGCAATGACTTAAAAAAGTCGTTGCTAAAAACAGGTGTTTTGCAACGACTTAAAAATGTCGTAGCAGAAAACAGGTGTTTTGCAACGACTATAAATTGTTGCAAAACACTTGTTTTCTGCAACGACATTTGTAAGTCATTGCAAAACACATATTTTCTGCAACAACATTATCGTTGCCAATAACATTAAATAATTTTTTTTATAAAAACTAAAAATTTAAATAGTTAAAAAAGGGTATAACTAAACCCATAACCCATCGGAATGAATGAATTGATAGATTAAATAGAGAGATATGCCATAGGGAGAGAGAAATTGGGATTCCTCTCAAATTAGTGTCGGCCACTAATCTCACCAACACCATGCTCTCCTGTCGCCACAGGCCTCTCTCTCCCCGCCGATCTCAGCCATCTGAGCCTCCTTCTCCATCTGCCGTCTCGTTCTTCTCTCCCTCCACGCAATCGCGTTCTTCTCTCCCTCCACACAACCGCGTTCTTCCTCCACTCGCCGTCCTCACTCACCTCACGCAGTCGCGCTTCTTCTCCGGTCGTCCCTCACTCGCAATCGCGCCTCTCAGTCACGTCCCTCGCGCTTCTTCTCAGTTGCTCCACTTGCCGTCACCGCCCTCACTGGATAGGATCAATGATACGTACGAGTTCAACGGACCCTAGGTCGGTGCAACGAACCAAAGCTTTAATCGATCGTTGAGCGTTGCCACAAACATGATAGCAAAGGTGAAATACCAAACCCTAATCCCTCTTAGATCCATTTCTTTTAACTTCTGATTTGAATATGTGTGATGCGGATCTTAACTATTCTGATGAGTTTTGGGTTGTAGAATTTGAAAGGGTTTGAGGTTTTTCGTTAGGGCGCGAAATTGGTT
The DNA here is from genome assembly GCA_037953625.1 of Crotalaria pallida. NCBI lineage: Eukaryota > Viridiplantae > Streptophyta > Magnoliopsida > Fabales > Fabaceae > Crotalaria > Crotalaria pallida. The sequence continues at coordinate 70,781,858 of CM075656.1, forward strand.
TGGAAAATCAAGATCTGGAATGAGTGTTTTCATTTTCAAGTTGAACAAATATAGCAAATTAAATTAAATGATTTATGATTTATTAAGAAAAGAATAATAAAGGAAAAAAAAGAAAATAGTGGAAACCTGTGTGTGATGTGAAAGTGGTTAAATCATCTTTTGCTATTATTGTTGTTGCTACTCTTGTTGGTCTCTATATCAAACCTGTCTCAAAAATTTGATAAGAGGTTATATCAAAAATTTGCTAAAGATGCTTCAAGTAGAGGAATGGGAGTAGAGGATTAATTTCTAAACTTGAATCTGCGTGGGATTAAAGAATAAAATAAAATAAAAAAGAGAGGAGAGCATGGTTGACCCGCTAGCCGATGAGTCTACACTTTGTATTATTGTTATTATACTCGTTTGGATTTTTTTAATGTTTTTGGAATACTTTGTTTGAAACTATTGTTGGTATTCTAAGTTGTATTCAACATGTATTTTATGTATGATGCTAGACAGATGCTTTATCTATATCTTCTTTTTTTCTTCTTTTAGATTGATATCTTTGTTGGGGAGTAGTCAGGGCTTGTAAATTCTCAAATGATTTTTTTTATGTCCAATCCCAATGTATGATTTGAAAATTATTCAGTAAAGTTGGGAAACTTTAAATGTTTAGCGGTCCATTTCAATTTTATTTAACTTGATTTAAGTTCATAGGGCTATTTTTCATTTGAGTGATTGTACTATGAAAGGAATTTGTTTATTTCAACTAAAATTGAGTATAATAAACTTCCACTACACTTTAGATATTCTGGATATGAAAAAGTCATACTCAAGCATGAGCAAGAGGTAACTATAACAAATTTACTTGTCTTGAATTCTGGCCCTTTCAACAATTTTTTGATACTAATATCTTGACATCTGACTGCAGGCTGAACTTAAAGTATTGCAAGAAGCTATATTGTGGAGAAGATCACAAGGTGAGTATCTGCAATGTAAAGGGTTCCTGTTAAGTCTATTTAGGTCACTTTTCTGCATAACATGCTTAATATAAAGATGAGTATATGAACTTAAGCAGGTAGAAAGACAAGAATGAGGAATTAAGGATGCAAAAATCAAAATGGCTATGTTATATGTTGAGAAACCATTTATTGCGGTTTAAATTGAATTCAAATTACTGCCTATATAATAGTTTCTTTCTTGGTTGCACATGAATGATAACATATCATATTTTTTTGTCTGAAGTATGATTCTGTGCTTTAGAAGAATTTATAGAGATATCATATTTGTTTTGAAATGGAATTGTGAGCAATTAATCTCTAGCTGTGTTTTCTCTCATTCGAGGTGCTTTGTTGTGCTTTCTCTCATTACTTTGAATGTGGGTATTGAATATGTCTTCCCATCTCTTGTTTTGTGCTGGAAGAAGAAAGTAGTTGTGTTTTCTCTCATCCGAGGTGCTTTGTTGTGCTTTGTTGTGCTTTCTCTCATTACTTTGAATGTGGGTATTGAATATGTCTTCCCATATCTTGTTCTGTGCTGGAAGCAGAAAGTAGGTAAACTAGGCGCTCTTGATATTCAGTTCTCACCAATGGCATTTTATAACTAATTAACTATACAGTGTACTAAGCACATTTTTTAGTTCTGAGAACTCCTCAGTATGATGTTCCATGTGAAAACTGTTTTGAGATGCTAAAAGTTCTAATTGAAAAAGATTTAAACCTATGCGTTGAAAACTAGATGAGCCATTGTTCCCTATTGGTTTTGAGCTCTTAAAAAATTGTTTTGCTTACTCAAGAGTGCCATTCAATAGTTCTAATCCAATTTTGTGATAAAAAAGGACTTGTACACTGTACAGGTCATGTTCATGCTTGCTTGTATGCTTCCAAGTAGTCTTTGATGTTTTATTTGATGCTAGATCAATATATTCATCTGCTGAAATTTTCATCCTTGGTAGGACTAACGCTTGATGTAATAATTTTTTGATGATTTAGTAGCTTATTTTAATTTAACTGATGCATTGACTAGAATATATGATTAGGAATTTAGATCTGGTGTAGTTGTTCTTACTGGTTTGAATTTGAACTAGAATTGAGTTCCTCATCATCTTTCTTGAATTTTTGTCAATCCAACCATTATAATTCTTAGCTATTTGTTTATTTTAAATAATCGGATTATTAGCTTCTTGTTGATTTTAGTTCTACTATGATCTTTATTATTTGTAGGGTTTCTTTCAATTATTCATTAATTATTATAATTATGTGATTTATTGGTTTTTGAAGGATTTTTTTCATTTTTTATTGTTTTATTTTACTATTACATGTGTTAGTGGTTGAAATTTTGATTAATTGGGATGCCGGTGTTAATGGCATCTTAATGGACTTGGGAATGTCATCCATGCAGGTTTGTTTTCCAAATTTTATATGTAGAATTCTAATTCTGCGTACTTACAACTTTACAAGTATTTTCTTTCTTTTTATTAATGACAGCGTTGTCCACTTTTTATAGTCTTCATATTGCCCAAATTTGTGCTGTGGTGTTTTATCTGGAATCCCATCTTACGTCACCAAAATTTGTGGTTGAGCATTTTGAAACTTTGGTCAAACCTCAATGGAGATTGTTTTCTTAATTATATTAATATTATTTTCTTCTGTTTCTTTAGGTGGACAATCCTCAGAGAGGGTTCAGTGTGCTTGGTGACGGGCCTCTTGATATGCGTATGGATCCTCAGGTATAGTTTAAGATATATTGCAATTTAATGCAAAATTTGTGCTCTTTAGAGAAGCAATAGATAGCCATAAATTGTTTTTTGGAGACTACATGCAATGTTGCTAACTGTTGATCTAGTTGTAACTTGTAAGAGTGAGAAGCGTGGGGATGGCACTGAATAAATGGTTTTTAATGATGTCTGCTACTTTTCTTTGTAGTCTATTTTATTTGTGTAACAGTATGTATTATCAGGGGAGCGGACTAAAGAAGGTTGGAGTCTTGAGGTTTATTTTTTTAACAATTATTCAGTTTTACTGTCTGATGCCTAATTGCTCAAAAGGCTAAAAAAACTGACACCTTGTTAAGCTTTGTTTATGGTAATCAAGCAATAGCTACCATATCTACCAAAGCTCAAGCCACCATATGGAATTTCTAATATGATAATGTTTTCATAATTCCATTATCATACTAGATGGTGTCCAAGATGAATGCCTCAATCCTATTAATGTTGGTATTGATTGCACATTTATAATGAGGAATTTTAGATTACTCTGTCATATCATACTCTAATCTTCGTGCATATGATGTATATTAGTTGGTATTCATGTCCAAGTAACATGTTTTCATGATAATAGTTACTTTAATTAGAGAATAGTTACATATTGGCCTTCTACCTTCTACTCACAAGGTGTCGAGTTCTGGTGTTTATTATGAATTGTATTCCTACTAAAGACTAGGTTTTGAATAAAAAGAAGTATAAACTTGTTAATTTTTTCATGCAGATTTTGAATATTTTATAACATTTTTTTTCAGGAACCGTCATTGGATTTTTCACAACATGTTCGTTCTACTTTAGCTTCTATCATAATGTGATTGATGAGTTTGCGCTGGACTATCTTTCTTAGAAGAGTTGATGAGGTGGAGGATAGCCAATTAGATGAAGAGGAAGACACTTTAATTGATTGTTGAAATTATGAGAAACGAAAATTGCCTCTTTCGAGATTTAGGTTTTGATAGAGCATAGTGGTGTCTTTCTTCCTTGTAGATGACACCTTCTAATTAAAAAAAACTTCAATTTTTGTATTAGTTTGGATACTGTTCTAAGCAAAAACTGTCCATAAATGTTCTTATTTTGTATATTTATTGTGTCTTGTAATAAACAGAACTTATAATAATTGAATGTGTTTTTATCTAAGCTATGTGTTATAAATTTAGTAGTTGTGTAACCCTATTAAAAATACTTTAGAATTTAAAGCATAAACAAGATTTATTTGGTCAAATATTTGTTTTAATTAGACAGGCTATTGCAACGACATTATCGTTGCAGAAGACGAAGGTGTTTTGCAACGACAATATCGTTGCAGAAGCCAAAGGTGTATTGCAACGACAATTCGTTGCAGAAACCAAAGGTGTTTTGCAACGACATTGTCATTGCGAAATAGATTACCTGTACAACTCTGCCAACCCTTGTTTAGCAACGACATCTCTTATGCAACGACATTTGTCGTTGCTGAAAATCGTTCTTTATAACAACAAAGACAGTCGTTGCTATACCCTTTTGCAACGGCTTTACCAGCAACGACCAAAGTCGTTGCAGAAAATATTTTTTGCAACGACTTTTGGTTTTTTGCAACGACTTTTGTCGTTGCAATAAAGGGTTTTTCTTGTAGTGATATGTCAAAATCGCTTAAGACATTAAGGGTTCTCATATTGAATAAGAAACATAAATTCACAGAGACATTTGGTTTTACTCCTCTGGGATGTCATATATTTAATGGAAAACGAAAATTCATAACTAGTAGCTAGGTTCTGCAATGAAACTACGTTCCTAACGCTTTTCCCATTCATCTCACAAACACCATTTAATTTATGTTTTATTTCTTATTTTAGTTTTTCAATTTAATTAATCAAAAACCCAAAAATATTAGTTACTTTGCAAGTTTCATTAATAATTATAATAAGGTGAAAGTTATTGAAAACAATTTGCAATCCTCGTGGGAACGATAATTTTACTTCTACTTTATTACTTTTGTATGATCTGGTATACTTGCTAGAGAGTCCAACAAGTTTTTGGCGCCGTTGTCAGGGATTGAAATTCGATTTCAATAATTTTCGGTACTTATTTATAGTTATTTAGTGAAATTTGTTTATTTGCATTATCTCAACAGGTGCTACTGACCCTTTTCCTTTTGTCTACCTGTATCCTGCAGGTAAGCAGGAGACGAAACCACTCGGAGGTAGGGGTGTAACGGTCTGGTCCGGTCCGGTCTTTAATGAACTTTAGGGATTGGACCGATTAAATTATTGTGGTCCGTTCCAGTCCGGTCTATTTAGACCATAATTGTTCAAGGTCCTTTTTTTAAAAATTGGGCCTTTAGGCCCGTTTTTCATTTGGGGAACCCTAGGGTTCCCGCTGCTTCTACGAGCAGCAGCTGCATCATTGTGCTAAGGCAGCGGTGGAATTGGATGAGAGAACGGTAGGGCTTGATCTGCGACGGTGGAAGTGTGGAGGACAGAGATCGACGAAGCCACGAAGCTGTGGACGTGTGGAGGAGGGAGATCGTGGAGAGAGAGAGAGAGAAGAAGGAACGCGGCGGCGGCGCATGGAGAGAGAGAGAGAACGAGGAATGAGGCGGTGGCGCATGGAGAGAGAGAACGAAGCGAGGACGAAGGGAACCGAGGGGAGAAGGAGGCCAAAGGGAGAACGGCGGCGGCGCATGGAGAGAGAGAACGAAGCGAGGATAGAGGGAACCGAAGGGAGAACGGAGGCCGAAGGGAGAAGGAGGGGGAGAAAAGGAGAAGGAGAGAAGGGACGGAGGAGAAGGTGGGAGAAGGAGTTTGTTGTGAAATGAGGAAGGAAGGAGAAGAGAGTGTGTCACTGTATTGTGTGGAGACTGGAGAAGAGAGTGTGAGTGTGTTGTGAAGATGATATGCAAAAGGACCCAAAAAACATGTATGCAACTGGGATGGTGAAGATGATATGTTGTGAAGCAGAGATTTCATCTGGGAAGAGTGTCAAGTGTTTGGGGACCAGAAGCACTGAGAATGGTTGCTTTGTACTTTGGCATATGCTGCCAGGAATGTGGTCGCTTGAATTGGTGGTTGGTGGCCACAAGGTGGTTGCTGGAAGCAATGGCAAGACCATGTGGTGACATACACCTTGTTGTGTCTGTAGTTTTTTTTATATAAATTATTAACTCTATAGGTCCGGTCCCAGTGGTCTAAGAATATTTGGGACCGTGGACCAGACCGTTCAAGTATGGTCTGAACTTTTTGAGACCGGACCGTGAGACCGGACCAGACTGCATTTTTCGGTCCGGTCCGGTTCGGTCCAAGTGGTCTCGGACCGAATCACTTACACCCCTACTTGGAGGAATGATTGAAAGGGAGGAATCCAAACCAAAGACTCTTGCGGATTATGCAAAAATTAGCACGGATGCATGTGCAACCAGCATCATCAGACCTGCTATTTATGCACCACACTTCACCATTGATCCACAATACATCTACTTAATTCAGAAGGATCATTTTGGAGGTGGTCCGCAAGAGGATCCAATGAAGCACATTGCTAACTTTCTCAGTATGTTGGATTTCTTCAAGATTGAGGGTGCCTCTGATGAAGCCATCCGGATGAGGTTGTTTCCAGTATCCCTGAGAGATAAAGCAAGGAGCTGGATTATCAAGCAACCAGCAAGGAGTTTGTCCTCATGGGATGTACTTGTATAGAAATTTTATGACAAGTATCTCCCATCAGTTGGTCGGGCTAATGCAAGGAAAAACATCTCCTCATTTGTACAACAAGAAGATGAGCCCTTACATGAAGCCTGGGAGAGATTCAACAAGCTGTTGAAGAAGTGTCCAACTCATGGAATACCAGGATACATGCAAATTCAAATCTTTTATGATGCACTGCAATCATCTGACAAGGACATGATAGACATAGCAGCTGGTGGATCGCTAGCTAAATAGAAGACCATTGAAGAAGCCAGAGATATCATTGAAATAATGCTGAAAAATAGCATTCAAGCTGAGCCAGAGCGGATAGCTAAGAAAGAAGATTCCTCACATGTTCAGACCTTCGTCATGCAAAACAAAATGATGCAAAAGCAGATAGTAGCATTGACCAAGCAATTGAGTCAAGTTCATATGGCACCACCTATCTCCAAGTTCTGTGGAGGCGAATCTGCTTTCGCTGTGACAACAACTGGGCGCAATGAGGGGCAAATGAATTATTTTGGTGAAGGCCAGCAAAGGAATCTGATGAATCACACTAATAATGCAAGGTACCAGGGTTACCCAAATTCTTCATGGGTTAATCCTGCACCTAATCCTCCACCAGAGAAGCCACTATGGGAAATAACAGTAGAGAAGATACCTCTGTCAACTTGTTCTTTTGAAGGAGAAACTCGAACTAAACTGAGAAATCAGCAAGCTAGTCTAAACACCCTGCAGGATCAGATGAAGCAGATATTAGAGAATCAGCAAGCTGGAATTTGGAACAGGCTTGAGCAGTCGGGACACTCCCATAAATACTAGTGATTGCCAAGCCATTACTCTTCGCAGTGGAAAAGCTTATGATGAGCTACAGCAGAAGAGTGATCATATGGTAATTAAGAAGAGCCCAAACAGAAGACTGGAGAAGAAAGTCCTGTAGTGCAACCAGTTGAAGTTGAGGAGAAGACAAAGAGTCCAGTTGAAGCTGAAGTGCATAAACCAAAAGTACTTCCCAGAGTACCATTTCCTCAGCGTCTGAAGAAGGAGAAGAATCAGAGGCAGTTTGCAAAGTTCATGGACGTATTCACAAAGCTCCAGATCAACATACCATTTGCAGAGGCTCTTGAACAAATGCCCTCCTATGCAAAATTCATGAAGGAATTGCTCACCAACAAGAGAAAGATGAAGGACGATGAAACAGTTCTAATTACTGAGGAGTGCAGTGCTATCCTTCAGAAGAAGTTCCCACAGAAATTGAAAGATCCGGGTAGCTTCACTATACCTTGCAATATAGGTGAGGTGGATATTGGTAGAGCTTTGGGGGAGTGATTTGGGTCTAATATATGTTGTTTTTGGGCTTAATTTTAGTCCCTTTTGCTTTGGTTTTGGCTTGTTTCTTAGGTATTTTAGGTAGATTTAGTTTAGTTTTTAGTTAGTTTAGGAAATTTTATCCCTTGAACGTTTTGATCCGTTTTGGGTATGTTTAAGGTACTTTTTGGAGCTAAATTGATGAAAATAATTGGGAACTGAAAAGAGGACGAAAAGACCTTGAAATGGTGCAAGAACGGAGCAAAACGGAGCCAGAGTAGGTGGCACACGCCTAGGCGCACAGGCTGGCGTGCCCAGGCGTGCGCACCACGAGAGGAGAGCAGCAACAGCGCTGGTGCGCCCAGGCGTGAGGCCTGGGGCGCCCAGGCGCGTGAGCGGCGAGGAAGCCCAGTTGGGCTAGTTTCTGATCAGATTTTGAGGGATTTTCTTAGTTTTTAGGTTTTTGTATTTTATTATAGGTTTAGAATTAGGATTTAGGCAGTTTTGAGAGAGAGAGAGAGAGAGATTACACAATCCTTGAGAGAGAAAGTGCTTGGAGAAGATTGGAGATCAACAACGGAGGAATCCGGTTGAAGATTGAAGATCAGTGGAGTAATTCAGAATTGTCTATGATAATGGGTTATTCTTCTACTCTATGTTTTTCATTCTTAATTATGTGTAACTAAAACCCTTGTTAGGAAGATGGTGGATTTGCATGGATCTTAGATAGTTTATAATTATTATGAATTGATGTTTTTCATTGAATTAATTGTTTGATTGTGTTTTTATTGTTAACATAAATTTGGATCCGTTTATGTTTTGGAAACCTAATTCTTCAATTGGGCAATTAGGAATTGGGTATGACCATAGCAATCAAGCATTATAATCGTCCAATTTGTAGGGATACTTTTGGGGATTATATAACATATTTAATTCTAGAATTCTTAATTTATGACTAATTGGTTGATAATTTCTTAAGGGATTAAGGGTTCCAATTGAATATGAAACACAATTGTTAGAGGAATTTAATAATTGTTACAGCTGGAATGTTGTTGATTCAATAGGAAAACAGAGATTCATAACTAGTAAATTATGTCCTGCAATGAAACCAGATTCCTAACGCTTTTCCCATTCTATTATCAACTTATTTAATTAGTGTTTTGTCATTAGTTTTAGTGTAGTTTTAGTTTTTAATTAATCAAATCAATTTTCAATTTTAAATTAGTTTCAAATTTCACTAGTAATTATAATAAGGTAGAGATTATTGAAAACAATTTGCAATCCTCGTGGGACGATAATCTTATTTCTACTGTATTACTTTTGTATGATCTAGTATACTTGCTAGAGAGTCCAACAGTGACTTAGGAGCCAGTATCAATTTGATGCCCCTCTCCATCTTCAAAAGGTTGAGAATTGGTGAAACCAAACCAACACAGATCTCTCTTCAGTTGGTTGACCGATCTATCAAGAGGTCATATGATAAAGTGGAAGATGTGCTAGTCAAGGTGGATAAGTTTATCTTCCCAGCAGATTTTGTGATTCTAGACATGGATGAAGATTAGGATATTCCATTATACTTAGGAAGTCCTTTCCTGACTACTGGGAGAACCCCGATTGATGTGCAAAACGGTGAATTGATGCTCAGAGTTCATGATGAATCAGTGAAATTCAATGTCTCTGAGTCAATGCAGATGTCATGTGGGATGATCAGTGCTTGAGGTTGGATGTCATAGAATCTATTATGGACTCTGTGTTTGAGGAGATGTGTTATGAAGACCCTGTGGAGGCAGCTTTGGTGACTGATTGTGAGGAAGGAACAGAGGCTCATCACATTACGACCCTTCTTGGTGGATCTTCAGAAATCAGAAGGGGACAGCAACCAGCAGACTTGAGGCCAGATGAAAAGGAGGAAAGATCGAAGCCAGAGCTCAAGGATTGACCAGCCAATCTCAGGTATGTTTTCCTTGATGATACTGAATATTACCCCATAATCATAAATAGTGCCTTGACTGAATCTCAAACTGAACAATTATTAAGAGTTTTGAGGCATTATAAATCTGCTATCGGATGGAGTGTATCAGATCTAAAGGGAATTGGTCCCTCCTTTTGCATGCATAAGATTTTCTTGGAGGAGAATTTTAAACCTGTGATACAACCGCAGCGGAGGTTAAATCCCACTCTGCAAGAGGTTGTTAGGAAAGAGGTAGTGAAGTTATTGGATGCTGGGATTATCTATCCCATCTCACACAACACTTAGGTAAGCCCAGTGCAAGTGGTCCCGAAGATGGGAGGGTTAACAGTGGTGAAAAATGAAAATAATGAACTAATACCCACCCATACTGTTTCTGGGTGTAGGGTGTGTATTGATTATAGGAGAATAAACAGTGCCACCCGTAAGGACCATTTTCCCCTTCCATTTATGGACCAGATGTTAGAAAGATTAACCGGACATGACTATTATTGCTTTTTAGATGGTTATTCCGGCTATAACCAGATTCATGTGGATCCAATAGACCAAGAAAAAATTGCTTTTACTTTTCCCTTTGGAGTTTTCGCTTATCGGAGGATGTCTTTTGGTTTGTGCAATGCACCAGCAACTTTTCAAATGTGCATGTTATCCATCTTTTCCAATATGCTTGAAAAGTTCATTGAGGTTTTTATGGATGATTTCTCAGTCTTTGGATCTTCATTTGAATCATGTCTAAGTAATATGGAACAGGTGTTGAAAAGATGTCAAGAAACTAACCTTGTACTTAACTGGGAAAAATGTCAATTTATGGTTAAGGAATGGATACTTAAAAGGAATCGAGGTAGACAAAGCTAACATTTCTATGATTGAGAATTTACCTCCTCCAACAAATATCAAAGGTGTTAGGAGTTTTCTGGGACATGCCAGTTTTTACCGGAGGTTCATAAAAGATTTTTCAAAAATAGCCAAGCCCTTTTGCAATTTGTTGGAGAAAGATGTGGAATTTAAGTTTGATAATGATTGCATGAATGCTTTTAATGATTTGAGAAAGAGACTAGTATCTGCCCCTGTAGTAGTACCACCTGATTCGAACGAACCTTTTGAACTTATGTGTGATGCTAGTGATTTTTCTATAGGTGCAGTTCTAGGACAGAGGAAAAACAAAGTATTTCATGTAATTAATTACGCTATTCATGTGCTGAATGATGCTCAAATTAATTATACGACTGCTGAAAAAGAATTATTAGCTATGATTTTTGCGATGGATAAGTTTCAGTCTTATTTGATAGGATTGAATGTTATTGTTTATACTGACCGTCCAGCTTTAAGGCACCTTATGGCTAAGCAGGATGCTAAGCTGAGACTAATAAGGTAGATCTTGTTACTACAAGAGTTCGATATTGAGATAAGGGACAAAAAGGGGGTTCAGAATGTTATAGCAGACCATTTGTCTATGCTTCCCTTAGAGGGTAGTGATGGGAATGTTCTAGTACCCATACAAGATGAATTCCCTAATGAAAAGCTTTTGGATGTTTCTGCTGTACTTTGGTATGCGGACATTGCTAACTTTAAGACAACCAATATCATCCCAAATGAACTTACATTCCAACAAAAGAAAAAATATTTATCTGATGTTAAGTTTTATGTTTGGGATGAACCTTTCTTGTATAGAAAAGGAATAGTTGGAATTCTTTGGAGGTGTGTTTCTGAGGAGAAGTTACCTGATATTTTATGGCATTGTCATGCTTCTCAATATGTCAGTCATTATAGTCAGGATAGAACAACATCTAAGATTTTTCAAAGTGGGTATTGGTGGCCAACAATAATTAAAGATGCTAGAAATTTTGTTATGCACTGTGATAAGTGCCAGAGAATAGGTAATATCTCTCAAAAGATTGAGATGTCTCTCCAAAGTATTTTGGAGGTGAAAATCTTTGACGTTTGGGGAATTGATTTTGTTGGACCATTTCCTCCTTCATTTGGTAACGAGTATATTTTGGTTGTGGTGGATTATGTGTCTAAATGGGTGGAGGCGATAGCAAGACCCACCAATGATGTCGTTGTTGTTGTGAAATTTGTAAAGAACCATATATTCAGCAGGTTTGGAGTCCCTAGGGTGCTCATTAGTGATAATGGTACTCACTTTTGTAATAGGGTTTTAGAGAAGGTTTTGGCAAAGTATGAGGTGCACCATAAAGTGTCTACCCCGTACATCCTCAAACTTGTGGCCAGGTAGAAGTTTCCAATCGTGAGCTAAAGAGAAATTTAGAGAAAACTGTTAATATCTCTCAAAAGGATTGGTCTAGGAAATTAGATGATGCTCTATGGGCATATAGGACAGCTTTTAAAACTCCTTTGGGTATGTTTCCTTATCAGGTGGTTTTTGGTAAGAATTGTCATTTGCCTGTGGAATTGGTTTATAAGGCTTATTGGGGAACCAAGTTTCTTAATATGGATACGCAACAAGCTGGTGACAAAAGAATTTTGCAACTCACTGAACTTGATGAGTTTAGAGAGGAGGCATATAGATTTTCAAAAGCTTTAAAAGAGAAGACTAAGCAATGGCATGATAGGAAAATTGTTATTAAAACTTTTGAAAAAGGGCAGTTGGTCTTGTTGTATAACTCTCGACTAAGGCTTTTCCCTGGAAAGCTTAAGTCTAGGTGGTCTGGTCCCTTTATTGTTGAGCAGGTCTCACCTTTTGGTGTTGTGGAGCTAAGAGATCCAAACAATGACTGCACTTTTAAGGAGAATGGGCAAAGATTGAAGTTGTGCCTAGGAGGAGAAGTGGATCCAGCAAAGACCCTTAGTTTTTTCAAAAAGGACATCCGTCAGGCTCGGGACGTTAAACAAGCGTTTCTGGGAGGCAACCCAGTGGTAATTTAATTTGTATCTTCCTTGTTTTTAGTTTTATTTTTGAATTTTTATTTTGTCGTTTAGGTTAGATTAGTTTGCTTGAGGACAAACCAATCTCTAAGTTTGGGGGAGTGGACAAAATAAAAATTTATCAGAATTCTATTGTTCTCCCATATTTTGTGTTGGTTTGTGTCTTGGGTAGAAGTAGATGACTATTCTAGGTGTAGGACCATTTTTCTGATTAAATATGTAAATACTTGATTTAGGATGATGACTCATTGATTTTATGACACTGATTGGATTGAGTTGTAATTTTTGTTGAGAACTAGTTATTTTGATAAACTGTTTTGGAACAAGTTATTAGTGAACTGACTGTTTAGCCTATGAGATTTTGAGCTTATACACTTGACAGGGGTATGTGATTTATATTTATTATTATAATTGAGACCCCTAATTCTTTCATGAGTGTGTTCACTTTGATGAAGGAGTTCTAGAACTTGACCGGTGACCATTTTGAGGTTGATAATTGCTTGCTTGCATTAAGACGATTAAGGCACTTAGGATTGTGTTTTTGTGGCTTTCAGATGATTTGATTGATTATATTTTCCCTTAGTTGCCCATTTTGAGCTTATTGAGATATTATGATTTTTCTTTGATACCCTGCATTGTATGTATTAATTTTGGTGAGTACCTTATAAATTTTGAATGATCAATTGAGAGGAATGACTCAAGAAAGTGAAAATTAGTGAAAAATGTTATGAGTTCTATTTCTCTTCCAAATGAAAAAAAAAATTGAAAAAATGAAGAAAAAATAAATGAAAATGAAGAGAATAGAAAGAAAAATTGAAAAGTAAGAAGAATAAAATGTTCTTGAAGTGAGTGTGAGTCTTAATTGCATTCATTACTCATTCATGATTTTTGAGGGAAATTTGTTTTTGCATTTTAGCCTTTAGTTTTATCCTTTCTTTCTTTTATCCCACCTCACACTTTTAGTCATGGCCTCATTACAACCAAATTAAGACCTTTTCATTTTTGCATGTATTCAATAATTTCAGTGGAGATTTGGGTCTATGGTCAAACATATGGTAACACATTGTCATTGGGTGAACTTGAGTGAATTGTTATAACCTTTGATACACATGAGAGTTTTTGTTTTACTTTTGCCTGGGATATGCAAAATGCTAAGTTTGGGAGAGTGATTTGGGTCTAATATATGATGTTTTAGAGCATGAATTAACTCTTTTTTGCTAAGATTTTGGCTTGTTTCTTAAGTAATTTGGGTAGATTAGTTGAGTTTTTAGTTAGTTTAGGTAATTTATGACCCTGGAACATTTTGATCTGTTTTGGGTTTGGTTTCAGGTATTTTGGAGTTTTATTTGATTAATTATGCAATGGAATGGAAATGAGCTTTGAAGGCCTTGAGATTGGAGTCAAAATGGAGAAAAAGTGAGTGCGAAGCAGTGTTCCATGCCCAGGCGTATGCCAATCACGCCTAGGCGTGTGGGGGGTCAAAAGTCCAAAGACAAGGGTTCGAATGACTAAAATCAATTGTGAAGAGCTGCCAACACAGGGAGACCTACTCCTAGGCGCAGGGGATGGTGCACCTAGGAGCTATAGGCGCTAAAGTGACGTTAGAAATTGGCAAATCAGACCTGGTGGACGCGCCTAGGCATGGGTTGGCGCGTGTGCGGCGAGTTTATGGGCTTTTTGATAAGATTTGATAGATTTCTTCCAGGAGTAGTTTTTACTATTTAAATTAGGTTTTAGGAATGGAATAGGGGAGATTAGAAAGGGAGAATACATAGTTTTTGAGAGAGAATTTAGAGAGAGAAGAGGATTGGAGATCAGGAGCGGAGGAATCCTGCTTGAAGATTGAAGATCTATTGGGAATTTCAAGTTGTCTATGATCATGAATTCCTTCTTTTATCTTTGCTTTTCTTATTTCAATGTGTAACTAAAACCCTCAGTTAGGAATATGGTGGATTTGTATGGATAATTAGTTATGAAGTTATGAATTGATATTTTCCATTTAAATCTATTGTTTGGTTATGTGTTTATTACAATTCATGAACCTGATCAATATATGTTTTGTTTTGGATCTCTAGTCCAACAAGAGACATCTAAGGATTAGAGCAGACATCCAAACTTTATAACCGCCTAGTTTGTAGACATACATCGAGGGCTTATATGACTTTAATATTCCAGTGTGCTTAATTAGTGGTTATTCATATGTCAAAATCGCTTAAGACATTAAGGGTTTTCATATTGAATAAAAAACATAAATTCACAGAGACATCTAGTTTTTATTACCTCTGGGATGTCGTAGATTTAATGGAAAACGGAAATTCATAACTAGTAGCTAGGTCCTGCAATGAAACCACGTTACTAACGCTTTTCCCATTCATCTCACAAACACCATTTAATTTATGTTTTATTTCTTATTTTGTTTTTTCAATTTAATTAATCAAAAACCCAAAAATATTAGTTATTTTAAAGTTTCATTAGTAATTATAATAAAGTGAAAGTTATTGAAAACAATTTGCAATCCTCACGGGAACGATAATTTTACTTTTACTTTATACTTTATAACCGCCTAGTTTGTAGACATACACCGAGGGCTTATATGACTTTAATATTCCAGTGTGCTTAATTAGTGGTTATTCATATGTCAAAATTGCTTAAGACATTAAGGGTTTTCATATTGAATAAGAAACATAAATTCACAGAGACATCTGGTTTTTATTACCTCTGGGATGCCGTAGATTTAATGGAAAACGGAAATTCATAACTAGTAGCTAGGTCCTGCAATGAAACCACGTTCCTAACGCTTTTCCCATTCATCTCACAAACGCCATTTAATTTATGTTTTATTTCTTATTTTGGTTTTTCAATTTAATTAATCAAAAACCCAAAAATATTAGTTATTTTAAAGTTTCATTAGTAATTATAATAAGGTGAAAGTTACTAAAAACAATTTGCAATTCTCATGGAAACGATAATTTTACTTCTACTTTATTAGTTATTTCAAAGTTTCATTAGTAATTATAATAAGGAGCTAAATGAGAAGTTTAGAAGAAAAAAAATTAGACACTTATCCAATCTTTAGTTTCACCAGAGATCATTTTCCTTCACTTGATGCTAAAGGAGGTACGCACGTGTATACTCCGTGGTGCATATACTTGAACAGTGGTGCTGATCACCTACGTACATGGCCATTAGCAGCATGTGGTCACATGGGCTCAGGTATTAGTAGATGGAATGAATACATATAGCTGGCAGACGAAGACCCAAGGGCCCCCACCTCCTGTCCACAGTAGATCATATATGGAGTCTGCGTGCATTCTGTATTCTCTCTCTGTCTAAGAGGAGAAAACAATTCTGACACGACCCTTGGAAAGTTATTATGATCAATATTGTTGTTGTCTTGTTGATATTATGATCAAATATATCATGGGAATTAAGGATAAGTCACACATTATTGATCTCATGTATATATGCTACTACCAGTTATCATGACATAAGTACTTTTAGGTTTAACAGTCGTAATTAGTAGTCCTTCCTCTTAATTCTAACGGTTTTCGAACTTTGGAAATTCTACTTATTTTTGGATTATTACTAAACAAATTTTTTAAATGAGACAAATAAATAAGAAACAAATAAATAACATGGAAGCATGGAGCATTAAAATGTTGTATACTAAGCTGTTGTATGGAATCATTACTAAAGTCAAAAAGGCAGGAGTATAAAAGGCACTGTTATTACACGCGTCAACAAGACAAAGTTTGCTGTCTTCCATTTGTCCTTTCACCTCAAGCCACGTGTCTAATTCTCATTAGTCAACCAACATTATAGTAATATAGTATCTCTTTCTTTCCTTTGTTCGCCTTAGGGCTTAGGCCCTCATTCCTTCTGGTTTAACGCCACAGTACTACCCTTCTTCTCCCAAGCACTTCCTCTCCTACATTTTACCGATCGACAAATGACACATAGAAACAAAGCAACATAGGTAACTCATTGATACTAATAGGAGTACATGCTATTGTGTGTTAGAAAAATGACAGTATAAATGTATAAAAAAATCAATGTATGTAGGTGGTAACTGTTAATCCGCTGCCAATTAAATTTAGGATTTTCTTAACCTTAATTCGTAAGTTTGAAGATAAGAACCCAATAATGAAAATGTTTTATGAAAAATTGTGTATTTAAAATGTTAAAAGTTTATTATGTTTAATTAAAAAAAACACTTTTATTGTTAGTTTCTTAGACTCAGACTGAGATTAAGAAAATTCTTAAGTTTATATATAGACGTGCAATGATTATTTTTTAATAAAAAATAACATTATTAATGAAATACTAGTACAATGGATACTTCAATCCTTACCTCATGTTGAATATTTAGATACTAGCTAGTGTACATAGGAGTATATTACATTCATATTTTTCCGTGTGGAAGGCATCTATATGTACGGTAATCATAGTGACCAATCTCTATCGAAATAGAGAGAACACAGAGATGGATATAAGTTTTTTTTTTCTTTCCATATGCATAATCTAAAATTGAACTCAAGTATTCAGGGGGATTGGCCTAGTGAAAATTGACTGAGCGCTTAGGGACTTCAGGGTCAAAGATTCGAGTTTCACTGAGGCAACAATATCCATGCCGTTGAGTCAAAGACTCGAATAATTTGCGGATCCGATGTGAATTAGTTGGGTCACAAAAATGTGAAGATCAGACACCACCTGGTTTTGAAAAAAATAAAATAAAATTGAACTCAAGTAGTTCACATGATTGCAATATTATTTATTGGTAAAACTATCGGATATAAAATACAGAAATTTGGATTAATGTCACGTTTTCCTTTTGATGAAAAACAAAATATTTGATTATACAAAAAGAGGTTACTTATATAAAAAGTCAAAATAAGATAAACACATAAATATATAATCAACTTCAATACTTTTCTATGTTATAAATACTTTTATTCCCAATACAAACATTTATTATGTTCCAATCTTGGAAAATTATATTTGCATCCGGGTTTTGCT
The DNA here is from genome assembly GCA_037953625.1 of Crotalaria pallida. NCBI lineage: Eukaryota > Viridiplantae > Streptophyta > Magnoliopsida > Fabales > Fabaceae > Crotalaria > Crotalaria pallida. The sequence continues at coordinate 70,799,436 of CM075656.1, forward strand.
CACTGCACCTGGATTTTTAAATTTTTTTTACAAAAATTTTCGAATTTAATTCTGCACCTGCATCTAAATCCTTTTGACTTTTCTATCAGAAGAGCCTTCCAATCCAAAGGTATTTTTGAATGTATAATTATTTTAGATTATTCGGAAAGACCTTCCGATCATACAGATCTTCCGATCGAAAAGACTTTCCGGATATACAAAGAAATTTTTTTAAAAAAAAAGTACTTTTGTAATTTTACATAAATAAATTGGTGCAGTTAAAACAAACAGGGTACAGATAGAATTTCCGGTTTTTTTTTATCCCGATGATAATGATTTCCTTAAAATATAGTATATATATATATATGTGTGTGTGTAGGGATGGCAATGAGAGACTGCAGATGGGGATCTCCGCGGGGAACGCCCCGTTCGGGTACCCGAGTTTGGGGATTTTTCCCCAGTAGGGGCGGGGATGGGGAGATTTTTCCCCCGAACAGATTTTGGGGCGGGGAATGAGATTGGTTCCCCCGTCCCCGTGGGTTCCCCGTCCCCGACAATTTTACTTATATGCCTTTTAATATTTAGGCTTTATATAGTTAAAAAATAGGTTTTTTTAGTAACTTCACATATATTATTATAATTATAATTATAATTAGAGTGAAGGGATACTTTGATCCCTCAAGTTTTTCGACAGGGACACTTTAGTCCCTCAAGAAATTTAATTCATTTTTAGTCTCTCATGTTTTCCAAAAGTACCAATTTAGTCCCTCATGTTTTCCAAAAATACTAATTTAGTCCCTCAACGAAGTGGCTAGCGAAAATAGGACAAGGACTAAATTGACACTTTTGGAAAACTCTGGGGACTAAAAATGAATTAAATTTCTTGAGGGACTAAAGTATCCCTATCGAAAAATTTGAGGAACCAAAGTGTCCATTCACTCTTATTATTATTAACAATTATTTTAACGATGCTGTATTGTACAAGTTTAAAAATGCTATTCGACGTTGTGAATTTTATAACAGGTCAAATTGAAGTTAGATTCTCTGTGGGGACCCGTGGGGTGATGGGGAATGGGGATGAGGGTTAATCAACCCTCGACATGGGAAATGAGGATGGGAGCAAATGAGAAACGAGAATTCGGAATGGGAAAGGTCTCCCCGAGCGTTCCCCGCCCCCCGTTGCCATCCCTATGTGTGTGTTCATTTTAACTTTACATTGAAAGACTAAGATGCAGTACATTATTATTCAACACAATAAATAAGTAAGGTTGAAAATTGATGGACTCTAATAAAGAAAAACATTGTTGCAATAATAACAACTATGTCTCATAGCTAGAATGGTACGTAGTAAACAGCACAGACCACAGTCCACAGTCTCCACACGCATACATACTGATACTGATACTGATACACTAGTATGAGTATACGCAGACATGAGACATGGGACCATTGTCCTTCGCTTTAAACTTGAGCCTTTTCGTGAACGACAGGATCCGCCTCTGCCGCTTATTCTTCCTTCTCCCTCTCTTCTTCTCCTTCTCGATCTCTTCCCCCTTTGATCTTTTCTTCTCTCTCTCTCCCTCATCATCATCATCATCATCATCTTTTTATTATATCTTATATTCTCAAGTCTCAACTTAATTTTCATCACACTGTACCACTACCATCCAATGGAAATGGAGCATCATCATCATCAAGAACCTCAGTTTAGTATCAATGATCTAAGGCAGCTAGTGAGTGGACAAAGCTCATCAACCCATTTCAACTCAATACCACCGCCACCACCTCCACCACCACTCACGGCTGAGCTCTTCCCCGGCCACCCAAATCACCAACACTACGAGATGATGGTGTTTGGTCATCGTCATGTGGCAGAAATATTGCCTCGTTGCCTTCATGACTTTGCAGCCACCACAGATGCCGCCGCCGCCGCAGCCACCACTCCTACCACCACCACTAATAATAGTGCTTCAACTCCTCCACTTAGTGGCTTAGAGGCTGAGACTGCAGCAGCAGCTTGCATAGGTGGTGGAGAGGGTTCTACTACTGGAAGATGGCCAAGACAAGAGACTCTTACTCTTCTTGACATCAGATCTCGCTTGGACCCTAAATTTAAAGAGGCTAATCAAAAGGGTCCTCTATGGGATGAAGTTTCTAGGTACAATTTTCTTTTTTTCTTACTCTTTTTTATTTTTTATTTTTTAAGAAAAAAATAATATTCAAGAACACAAACTCATGAAGTAGTACATGGTATTAACATAACTGTATGTGTTTGGTTGAAATTAGTTTTGTCCAAAAAGAAAAAAAAAAACAAAAATTAGCTGTTGGAAGGTCTAAATAAGCATGATTTTCACTTTAAAAAATAACATATTAAGAATTTTCTTAAAACATCCAAAAATAAATATATTTTCTTGTACAATTAAAAATATCAATTTTTGAATTCTTAAAGGCATCATTTTTCATAAAATTTATTATTTTTTGGGTGCTAATCTACATGTTAAGTAAACCCTAATTTTAAAGCTAAGTTTGTTTAAATATTTATAATCATAATTCTATAGAAACTGTTGGATGAAAAAATTACTATAATATTTGAAGTTTCATTTTTAAGCATTTAGATTATCTTATAGTTAAGCACCTAAAGAACCACAAAGCACCTAAAACAAGATTATCTTATAATTTGATTATTCGGATTATTTACTAAATTAATCACATTCTAAATATGCCAGGAAAAACTTTAGATCATGTTTGTCTAACACACTCTATGGGATTAATATTAATTATTAAATTTAGCAACAAAAAAAAAATTGTTAGCATAATCTACCATAGACCGTACCTCGAGTAAATCTATTTTATTTTCTAATGGGAAAACCTTTCTTTTCTATTTATTACTTGTTATTGTTACTTTTATTCTTCAACAGCAGTACTTGCTTCTGTTTTCCACTTGTTTCTTTTTACTCAAATTGACCATCTTAAAATCATAATTGTTTGTTTATTTTCCCTTTTCTATGTACCAGTACCATATATATACTTCAATTAATACTCGTGTATTGCTATCTGACAAATTCCTAGTAAGATGACTGCACTATGTTTTAATTTGGTCACTGTGCTTACTTGAAACTCTTTTATATGTATGGCAGTATATACAATTTTGTTAAGCTTCTTTCTTTCACTGGAAATGACTACACACTAGTAGTAGTCTTCTCTCTTCTACTCAATTTTTCGATTATTGATCATGTACTTGAAGTGAAAGCATTTAAGTTCATATACCAAGATTAGTACGGGTGTACCACTGTTGCCTTTTCCATTTTGAAATTTTGTACCCCTCTTTTAAGTGCAACAAGTGTTTCTTCCCTTTTATTTAAAATTCATTGAACTTTGCGATACCTTTTCGATCACCTATCTTAATTCTAAATTTATCTTACGAAATCACATCAACCTGAGGCTCTTCCTTCGAAAACCCACTTCTATAGCAATTTGAACGGCCATTTCGTATGCTTAGTTGTATTCGCTATAACTGGGTACCGAGAACTTATAAACTTCTATACATGACATTGCATAGCATTTTTAATTAGGAATAGTCGTGTTGTACTTAAATTACAATAATGTTTAGTATATAACTACTCCATCCGTCTCGAATTATAAGCAAATCCAATTACTTTTACACTCATTAAGGAGATTAGTTGATTGTATTTAATTTTTTCAAATTTATAAAAAATAGAGGGTATTTTAGGAAAGTAGTATTGAGAATTAAACAAAAATTAATTAAGATTACAATTTTCTAGAGATGTTTTAGGAAAGTGACATTGAAAATGAAACAAAATTTAATAAAATTAGTTAATTTTGCTTATATTTTAAACCAAAATAAATATGTTTTTTGTTGCTTATAATTTGAGCCGGAGTGAGTATAATCTGTACCCGATTCTTATAACTTTGTTTTTGTGTTCATGGAGTATAAAATGAGAGCCCCATAAATTTTTTTTTTAAATATTTCTCATACTATCTTTTACCTAAAAGAAAATTATTAAAATTGGGTATAAGATATAAAAGTTCAAATAAGCTGGTAGTATAAATTAAATCAAGTTTTCAACATTGTATTTCAGAAAAAAAAATGCTCATGTAGTTCTAGTACCCTAATTTTTAACAACTTTTTCCCTTACATCTTTATTTATAGTACTGTCTTTTTTTTTTCTCTTTCTTCATATCACATCAAATCATTAATCATTTCTCTCTTTTCTCTCTTTGTATTTTTTTCCTTTTTACACATCCTTTATCTAAAAGGGAGTGTGAAAAATGTGAGAAAATTATTACTCTTATATTTGACATGATATACCAATTAAAAAAAATTGAGATGATATATATTTATATTTCTCTTATTATTTTGTATATTCTTTGCATATCCTCAATTCAAAAATAGATAGAAAAAATACCATAAGATTTCCATACTTTGGTCTTCTTAGTTATTTTTTCATACTTTGAGTTCTGATTATTTTTTTTCCTTTATTTTACAAAAAAAAAAAGCTTCTTCTTTCTTTACAATTTTTTCTTTGTCAGTTAAGACCTGAGCCTCTTCGAGTTTTAGAGTAGGTTTCATTGCACTATGAGCCGATTTCTTATCAATTGCATCAATCTCAACTAACAAAAAAAATTGTTTTTGATGATAAAAAAAAAAATTGTTTTTGATACTTAAGTCGGTTTGGGTCAAATTGACGATTTCTAAATGTAGCCTTTTTTTTTTTTTTAAAGTTAAGTGAAAATAACGTCAAAATGGTTTGCTGAAAACTTGGTATGGTTAAACCCAGCTTCCCAATATTAAAAAAAAAAAGGGAAATTTTGGTAAATACTAGTGATTTGCCTAGCAGATTTTGTTTTTTTTTTTTTCCTTTTCTTTAGCATTATTGAAATATCCTCCTGCTAACCCTAGCTCATCAACATTATAATCCTAATAGTAGAAGGGGCATATTTATCAATCGAGAAATTATTAGTTAGCTGGTATTTGATCATCATGTCATCTTTAGTTTGGATCAATAATTATTTTTAACACGTAATAAATTACTATTGACGGACTATGAATGACATGATAATTCAAGACAATAATAATTTCTCTGACCTGGTTGGAATTTGCTACTCCGACAAAATCTGAGTTCAACTCCTATTTGCTCCTTACCAAAGATGTTGATGTAGGTCAATCCCACTAAGATGTCATGAAGCTTGTCACCACCGTCAATTTTGCTGGGGCTAAATTTGTTGCAATGGCCGATAAATTGAGATCATCTCAATTTTCTTCTCTCCATTTCTTATATCCAATTGTTACAAGGTTTTTAACAACATTTAACTTAATGATGTAATTTATTGCTAATTAAATTATTCAGATATTCGGATTTTCCCCCTTTTTTAAAGAAATGGAAAGAATCTTGACTAGTGGCCAACGTTATGCAATTCCTAACCCGAAGTTCTATTTAAAAGTTTTGATGCTCTTGGTTCCAGCTTATGTTTTAGTGAAGATCATGTTCCTCTTTTCTACATTCGAACCTCTTATATATCCTCGAGGCTTATTCAGATACCCTGAAAATTGAGATCTTTTTCATTTTTTTATCTACTTTTTTGTTTTTATATAAGACAAAATTTATTAGAAAGAAGAAGGAAAACCAGGATTATAATTTATAAGGAATACACTCGGTCCCAAAAAAAAATACAAAGAAAATGAGCAATACATGAATAATCCCACCAACCAACCCACATTGTTAATTCATACACACAAAATAAAACAACTACCCCATCCCACTGCAAAATCATTACCAACCAGCATAAATCCATACTCGGCTACGAGCAATAAGATAGAAGACTTTGGTATGGATTTGAGATCCACTGAAAAACAGACATACATCCATTGTTTAATTTTCCTTTAATCCATTTATCTACGTTTTTATTCATTTCCTATATCCAATTGTTGTTATATTTTTCACATTCAATTTGATGTTTTAACTTATTGCTAATTATTCAACTAATGAGATCTTGTCAAATCTCTTTAAAAAACCGAGAGTACCTCGACTCGTTGAGATTAAGGTTTTCCTGAACTTGAACTTGAGATTCCCTTATGTTCAAAGTATTGCTTTTCATTGCAATGGCACTAAGTGAAGAAGAACATCATATAATTCTCATAAGTACATAAACAATTTTAAATTTTAAGGACGATTTCTGGTATCTAACTCCTATCAACAACTTGATGAGCTATTGTATGATGTTCTTGATCCTTTGAACGAGGGTATTCTTCATTATGGTTTAACCGATAAAATTCCTCACTTTTGTTATCCTTCTTCGTTTTGCAAATGATTCACAAGAAGATATGTCCCGAGCAATCCTTCTAACTCATGTGAGTTCTTGAATGTTGTTTTCCTTGTTAAGAAGCTTTTCTTCACACATCTTGAAAGCATTTTTCCAACGACGACATTGATGCATACGAGGATTTGGTTTGATGCACTTCGCATCGCACCGATATACTTGATGCCTTTGTTATTTAGGTATTGTAGAAAACAACGCTGAGTGCATCTTATTCTGTTGCGATGGTTAGCTGGTTGGGATTATGAGAGAAGATAATGTTTTAGAAGTGATAGAGAGGTCTAAAAAGACCTAGAAATAAGGTGGCTATACCATGAGAAGAGGTAGACATTTGCTACTTATTAATTAATTGTTAATAAACAAAGTAACAATTTTTGACATATGTCACTAATTTATATGATAGACGTGTATTTGTAGTTTGTAGGTTTCTTTTGCACGCATACATACATACATATCATTGTTGTATTATTTTCAAGAAAAGCAACGATAGATCTTCTTAAACTAGATGATGTTTTAGTATTTTATTATTACTATTATTATTATTATTTTATATTTTTATCGGTAGATGTAATTTTATTAAATAGTAGTGTTACATGATTATCTAAATTTGACATTTGAAACTAATATTTGACTTTTTGTCTTATATACAATTTTATTGATTTATACATATGGATATAGATGTTGATGTAATATTTGAATGGATACAAGTAGTACACCGAATTAATACAAACACCAAAACAGAATTGAAATTACACCAGTATAATATAGTACACAAGTTCGGTTCACACCTAGCAACATCTGTAGAATATATATTAAGAGCACAAAATGACAGAACAATTGAGAAGAATCTCAAGCTCATTAATTAGCTCTTATCTTAATCTTACACTTTTTCTGTTTACTTAATCCTATATCCATATTTGGATTGCTTGTGCATATGATGTTCAGGATCATGTCTGAAGAACACGGATACCAAAGGAGTGGGAAAAAGTGCAGGGAGAAGTTCGAGAACCTGTACAAATATTACAAGAAGACAAAAGAAGGTAAAGCAGGAAGACAAGATGGGAAGCATTACAGATTCTTTCGTCAACTTGAAGCCTTATATGGAGAAAACAACAGTATACAAACCACCTCAGTTCCAGAAACCAACTTTGGTAGCAGCAGTCTTCACCATGCACCTTCCCAAACATTTCAAGAAATGTATCAGTCGCCTCATCACAAGCATAATTGTGATAGCATCAGCCTCACTAATTCCACTGACTTTGATACTTCATCTTCAGATTATAATAATGACCATAGCACTGAGGGACTTAACAACAATGAGTCCATGGAGAAGAGGAGAAAGAGGATGATGAGTGGAAGGAGCTGGAAGGTAATGTTGAATAAAAATTAATAATACTTGTTTGAAGTTACAATGTTTTGGAATTTGGGGATTATGTGATCTTTTGGTGTGGTGGATTAATTTAGAGGTAATGAAAATAAAAAAGAATTATTTTATTTTATATGTTATAGAAATGGTGATGAACTTGTGTGTTGGTTATTTAAAATTGGTTTATTTATGTCTTTAATTCCTAAAAGTTCAGCGTGTTTTAGTTTTAGTCCTAAGTTATTTTGACCGAGATTAGTCCTTAAATTTTCAAACATTTTGGTTTTAGTCCTGTCAGTTAGCAAAAATCCGTTATTTGTTTGTGTAACTAGCGGAAGAATCACATCAACAGTCTACGTGGTTTGAGGTGATGCCAAACACGTGATATGACGTGGATGATACAGATCCAAGGACCCGTATGCAAAATTTTGAGTTCATGAGCCTAAATCATGTTACATCACCTATTTGGCGCTACCTCACACCACGCGGCAGCTGGTGTGGATTTTCGTTAAATAACTGATTTTTTGTAACGGATGGGACTAAAAGCAAAATATTAGAAAAATTAAGGATCTCAGTCCAAATAACTTCTAAGAACTAAAACCAAAACATTAAACTTTTAGGATAAAACCATAAATATGCCTTTAAAAATTAGTTCCATTTTAAATTTATAGTCAAGTTTGTGGTTAAGAGAATGTTGCGTTTATCTCAACAGTGAACTATTGTGAAAATAAAAATAAAGCTGATGAAGTTATCAGCTGTAACTGTGGTGGGCTGGTGACGATGTGACTCTGGAAACTGCCAAATAAAGCGATAACGTCCTGACATCAATTATGGTCGTGAACTTAAAGTTAAAACCTTGATTTTAGGCATAATTAGGATGATTTATTATGAGTTATAGAATGTTTAAGGGCTCTCCCAAGCTTCTATAAATATAACAATAGGGTTTTGTTATTTATTGTTTTAAGGGCAATATTTAAAAAATCTAAAAGTTTCTTAGGCTTACTATTTAAGAAATCTAAAAATCTAAATATTTAAGAAATTTGATTCTTAATATTTTAAATGCATAATTTCTTAGGCTTACTTTACACTTGCAGTTCCTTAACTATTACCTTAAGGACAATTAATAAATATCCTTTATAATTATGTACTGTGGAGCAAGAAATAAACATTATATGTTTTCTTAGTATTATATTTTTTTTTTCCAATCTTACAGGTAAAGATAAAGGAGTTCATTGACTTACAGATGAAGAAGTTGGTGGAGAAGCAAGAGGAATGGATGGATAAGCTCCTGAAGACAATGGAACAGAAGGAAAAGGAGAGAGTTTTGAGAGAAGAAGAATGGAAGAGACAAGAGGTTGAAAGGTTAGAGAGAGAACACAAATTTTGGGCTAAAGAGAGAGCATGGATTGAAGCCAGGGATGCTGCTCTAACGGAAGCTTTGCAAAAATTAACAGGAAGTGATGAGATGAAGTCTCAATTATCTCTTGAGGGTGTAAATGTAATGGCAGTTGGAGTTCAAAACCACAATGAAAATCAGAATAATGAAGATGGAGGAAGTGAAATACTGAATACCACTATCATCAGGAACAACTATTCAAGGAGTAATGGCAAGGAGGGAAACAAGAAGAGAAAGGAAAACTCAAGAAGTTGTTTTTACTTTGATAACAATGATCACCAATCTTCTCTATTTACTCAAGGAAGTGGTGGTGCCTATTGTGATATCAATGATCAAAGGCATGAGAGTGCAAGGAGAATGCAAACAAATGATGGTTCTTCAACTTCAAATTCCAATGTTGGTAATATTGTTGGAGCTGATAGCTGCTTTCCCTTCTTCATGAGTGAGGGATCAGGGAATTTGTGGGAAAACTACAGCTTAAGGGTTAACAAAGCAAATCAAAGCCACAACCACTCGTAGGCATGCATGGTTTTAAATTGTGGTGGCAGTCGTGGTTGCATGATGTGGTGCTAAAATGATTATATATAGCAAAATGCAAGTATAACATGATTGCGAAGAATGGAAGACCACCAAATCCGTAATAATATTGTGCTTGTGGATCGCAATTTAAAATTTTGCGAGGGTCGTAGGGAGGGATGACTAACTGAGACCTGAGGGTCTATGTAGAGAGAGACTGCTGTGATGAGTAAGTGGTTAATCTAAATATATATTTATGGGAATTTAATTAGGAGGAAAATAACTGTTTCGATTGTCACACATGTTTAATGAGGGTCTCATATTGGCAAATCTCACTCAAGTGTTGGGAATTTGGGATATCATCACATTTATTCAGGTGAGTTTCTCTTGTGCAAGATTTTCTTTTATGTTTGCAAATGGAATTGTATTACTTCATACTCTTCTGCATCTTCATTCATGTTTATGTCAGTTGGTCACTTGGTAGCTTACGTTCTCCTTCAACCCCAAATTTGCTTCTTTTTTGGTGTAAATTTGGGGTATGTAACAGTGCAGATCATTAATTTTTTGTGTACCGAAGGCTTGTAATTAAGTTTAGCAAACTGTTTTTTTTTTTACCTCAAATACAGCACTCACCTAAGATATTGTGCATGATGTGTGTACGTAGTTAATTTTTTTTTTTTTTATTAACGTGTAGTCAATTATTTTTTATAAAGCTAAAATGAATATATTACTCGCACATAATACTATGTCTTAAGCTTTTCACCAAAAAAAAAAAAAATACTATGTCTTAAGCATAATATGGGTGTCATATTCCAAATATTAAAAATAGAAAAATTAAGATAGCTATTTGATAGGAAGCAATAAGCTTACCTACCAAGAACACTAAAGAATTGATACCTAAAGAATAAAGAATAACAAATGTTAATAGACTTCTTTCATATTTTTCATTCCTTCATAATAGAGAGGATACAATCCTTATATAGAAGATAAATCCTAAATGACTATTAAAATGAGCCATACAAGTAATATCATCATACATCCTACGAACATTCTAGAAAACATATAATTATTATACTTATTTAATTATTTAATAAATAACATTATCCTATCCCTTTTTTCCATATGGGCCAAATAACCCATTTTATAATTACTTGATCCAACTTCTTATCACTGTTCCTTTGGTATAATTCTTTAGATTAAAATTTGTATGGACTAGAAGAGAGATTGATGTTCATGGATTCAGTTTAAGCATTTTATACTGATAAAACTTAAGCATAAATATGTAATTAACTTTTGTTATTCGTTACCCTAAAAACAATGTATAACATCCTTAAAAAAATGGTGTATACTTTCACAGTTTCAATAACTATTTCAAATTTAGGAACCTTAGCTTGTGCTATACTGATATGACAATAATAGCATGTGTAACATCCCTGACAGGCAAATGGATTGCGACTGTCCCCACATACCAACACGAATCTTTTTAGCGTGCTTTGTCCTCACTCGCACACTTCCCGGAAAAACTTTCCAAGAGGTCACCCATCCCAAAATTACCTCAAGTCAAGCACGCTTAACCATGGAGTTCTTATGTGATGGGCTACCGAAAAGAAGATGCATCTTGTTAATATGGGTAGTACTAATCAATTCATTTAACCTTCCTGTACTATGTAGTCTCATTCCTACACAGTCTCAGGATCACCCTCTCATTTCGGTGTGTCGGTTCATTCATGTACCCCTCCCTTAGAAGTCTGCCAGGAGCCGCTCCTTGTCCGTGCCTCTTCGCACCAGCGATCACTCCCCGCCCTCATCAGCCCGGGTCTTACATGCACACCAGCTTCCGCCTGGTTCGTCCCCGAATCACACCGTACTGGAAGAGGAGCCGCTCTGATACCATTTGTAACATCCCAGGCAGACAAATGGACTACGACTATCCCTACATACCAACACGGGTCTTTTCAGCGTGCTTTGTCCTCACTCGCACACTTCCTGGGAATACTTCCCAGGAGGTCACCCATCCCAGAATTACCCCAAGTCAAACACGCTTAACCATGAAGTTCTTATGTGATGGGCTACCCAAAAGAAGATGCATCTTGTTGATATGGGTAGTACCAATCAATTCATTTAAGTCTTCCTGTACTATGTAGTCTCATTCCTACACAGTCTCAGGATCACTCTCTCATTCTGGTATGTCGGTGCATTCATGTACCCCCTCCCCTAGAAGCCTGCCAGGAGCCGCTCCTTGTTCGTGCCTCTTGCACCGGCGATCACTCCCCGCCCTCGTCAGCTCGGGTCTTACAGCATGCACCAATTAGTTGTCAACTTGTCATATTATATAGGGAAGTAAGGATTCCTAGATAAACTTTGCATAATGCTACAGATTTTAATTCATAGTTGCTTCTTAATTTAAAAGGGAACTTTAGTTGAGCTTTCTTGAATAAGTGATGAGTAACAACACTATAACATGCACCTACATTTACAGGATTAGTGAGCTTTTGACAGATCAATCCCTATTCCAATACCCGGCGTATGTGAATGCCCATTAGAGCATCCCCATCGAGGATACACTGATAAGTTGACAAGAGATCAAATCAAGGACCAAATACATATAAATGATAAATAATACTCCCTCATGTTCTTATTTTAAACCCCCTTTCTCTCTAAAAAAAAGCTTATAACAAGGACCAAAGAAAGTATATTGATAATGTAAAAAAAAAATATTTACAACGTAAGTGCACCATTTATTTTTCACTATTAACACTATCAATTTTACTTATTAATATGTATCACTCCTGAATTCGTCACTGCACACACATATACATACACGTGCATTGCATACATCTTGAATCGGCTTCCACTATTACTTTCTCTTCTCCCTCTCGGCTTTTTCTACTCTCAAATAATCCTCTTTTTCTTGGTTTGTCTCCACGCTTATTAGAGACAGTTATTACAGGGTCAAAGGAAGCCGAATCACATCACATTGTACAAAAATGCAAAGATGATATCAAACTAAAACAGTACAGTATTTTTTGTTTTTTCTCTAATGCCACTGATGTGACTACTAACTGAGTTGCAGCTAAGCTACATCCTAGAAAATAACTTGTGTGTCTCGGAGTTCTCTAGGAAATTCTGGTTTCACCAGCTTGGTCTTATCTCAAAAAAGCTTGGTTTTAATTGAGGGGTGAAGCCTAACTACGTACACCCTCCTAATTTTACTACTAATTATCTAAGTATGTTCGGATATGATAAAGATTATTATTTTTTCTTATTTTTCAAAAACAATCATAATTTGTTATATTTGTTTACAATACATATTATAATTATATTTGTTTATAATACATATTATAATTTTAGTTTATATTTTTGGAGAAATAATCAAAATTCATAAGCTCCCTCTTAACAGCTCGAGATTATTTTATGAAATATTATGTTTTTTAGATCCATGTAATTTTCCTATTCTACCTTTATCCCTTCAACACATTAACTACTCACTTGTCATATCATATCATTTCTTTGTAATTTACTCGGTAAAAAAAATCTTCTTTACATACTATCCAAACAAAACAGATCAGCTTAAATTTATTTTTCAGCTAACATACCCAAACATAAACATATTATAATTTTAATAGATTATAATCTTACGCGATTGTAATCACGGAAAAAATAAACATAATCTCATTTTACTGGCTATATCAAACATACACTTCAAGTGTTTCTCTCCCCAGCTTGTTATGTCTATCTCTTACTCTATTCCAATCGTCTCATATCGCCCTTAATACCGACACAAACACATTACTAATATAATGAAATTATTTAACTGAAAATAGTTATAAAAGTAAGATGAACAATTTGTACACCAAAACTTAATTCTTTAATATTGTTCCATGACTAATTTTATTTCATGTCTTACTCTGTTGTTGCTTATTGTTGTTGTTTTGGATATAAATTAACTCTTTTTTTATTGATTTATATTTAATTATTTTTTAGGATAAATTAGGGGTGTCATTTTTCAGTCCCTCCAACATTGCATATCCTTGAGTTGGGAAATCGATGATGTGATTTTTGAGTGCTTATTGAAAAGATATTTGTTCCTAACTATATTAATGATTTATTGAGTTTCGTCCTTGAGCTTTGCTAGTTTAATTTTTAATAACTATTTTTCTAGGCAATGTGTAAACTTATAACAATAAACCAAACCTAGCTCTATATTGCTTGCGTCTATTGCACTCGTGTTCATACAAGTCGCCAGAACAAGAACTATCTATATGCAATGGTATCCTAAAGAAGCACGATCACATGATCAATGTGCTTTAGTGATGTTATAATATACAAAAAACATGTAGTGTGCTTCATGTTCTAATAATACCTTCTGGTTTCTTCTTTTTCATATGGGAGTTTCATCATCATGCTTTGTGAATGGTAGACATCTAAGTTTATAGCAACTGAGTATAATTGCAAAAAGGAATTCTACCTAGCTTTGAGGAATCAAAGTTTAAACTATATTACAAAGATCAATGGTAATTGAATGCGCACAAGGCAAAGTTTTAAGCATATGCTGTCATAAAAATGTTCTTCAAATCCCAATTGCATTGAAACAAGAAATGACACTTCTCCATTAAAAATTCACAGAAAACCAAAGGGAAATTAAAATACAAAATAAGGTGTGCTGGCGTGTGGGGAAGCCTATACCAAGCCAATGCAGCTTGAAGCTATTATTCTCTTAATCCATAACTCTCTGGCATGACCTTGAACGGAAAGCAAAACAGTAGAATCTAAACCTATAAACGAGCACCAAAACCTTGGTGCCAATAGTGAAAAAAAATCTGCAAAACAAGTGTTCAATAGGAAGCACAAGACTTAGTATTTGTAGTCCTTGACATGGAGGGACTCAGAGGCACCCTCACCAAGGGTAGCATCACCTTGGTAAGTTCCAAGGGTTGCTTTTGAGTTAGCCGTGCACCTAGTGATGAATGCATCCTGTGCCTTCTTAATGTTTTCCTCCTTCCCGGACCACGCCTTGAGAGTGCTTTGCTGAAGGGCCCTTCCGAACGAGAAAGAAAGAGACCATGGCTTCTTTCCCTTCAACTTGTTCATGGCATTGAGGTTGAGGGTTGCCTCCTCCTCACTCTGCCCACCGGACAAGAACACCACAGCGGGAACTGCAGGAGGAACAGTTCTTTGCAAGGCTCTGACGGTGTACTGCGCAATCACCTCTGGAGCAACCTTTTTAGACTCTGATCCAGGGGTCACCATGTTGGGCTTCAAAAGAGTGCCCTCGAGCAGAACATGATGATCACTTAGAGCTTTGTAGCATGCAGCAAGAACGCGTTCGGTCACCGCAGCACACTTGTTGATGTCATGAGGTCCATCAACGAGGATCTCAGGCTCTACGATAGGAACCAGGCCATTCTCCTGGCATATGGCAGCATAACGGGCCAGACCATAAGCGTTTTCATGAATAGCCAGCTCAGATGGTTCATTTGGTCCAATCTTGAGCACGGCACGCCATTTAGCAAAACGGGCACCAGCTTCATAGTACTTCTGGCAACGCTTACCAAGGTCATCCAAACCCTGAGTAGTGGTTTCCCCGTTGGTTCCAGCAAGCTCTACAGTGCCCTTGTCAACCTTGATTCCAGGAAGAACTCCACCTGCCTTTAACAACTCGACAAAGGGTTTTCCTACAACAAATTAATAAAGAAGTTCAGTAACAAATAAAATCTAAAAACATGGAAGTGTTGGGACAAATACAGAAAAACAACGCAAAAGTGCAAAACGTAGTTGGGAAAAAACTTTCAATAAACAAATACATCATAAATGCGCAAGTAAGATATTTGTTGGTTGCTTCCGCATATGATGATACTTAACATGAACTGCAAGTGCAATAAATCTTTCAAATATCATAAATTCTAGGCACCAGTACCTGCCGCTGTACTTTGGTAGAGGGTTTCCTCAAACAAGATCACACCACTGATGCAATCAAAAGCACCAGGGGTGGTGAATAGGAGTTCACGAAGAGCACGCCTGTTTGATTCAACATTCTCAACATTAATGCTGGCTAAACGCTTGCCAATTGTACCAGTTGATTCATCAGCAGCGAGGATACCCTTTCCTGGTGTGCCAATGTAAGCAGCATTGGCAATGAGCTCATCTGCAAATCAAGAAAATTCATTAGAACCAAACCCTATTACCATAACACAATCATCTCAATTTCTCAAATCAACCAGAAATGAATAAACAATTATGACGAAAACAAGATTTTAAAAAAAAAAAAAAAAAAAACACACACACACTTAACAGTCATTTACCTTCTCAAACAGAGAAATAACTTGTTTCACAATTGAATTAATTAAAATTCATTCTGTAACTTCTTCGAATGAAAAGCTAATGAGTTGAATTACTTCAACATGGACCAATATTTGTGTATCTTATTGAACAGGTTTGTGCAACATAATAACTCACCCACCCAGATCCAATCCAAGTCATATGACAGATATCACCTAACCCAAACAAGATCTAAAATACAGAGTTGATGTCAGGAACTAAAAAAAGAAAAGAAAATAATAAATCAGGGACATGTACCCATAAAAAATATTAAACCAATAACCTTTTGTTCAGCAAATTTCACAAATTGTTATCCACTTTCTAATCAGAACACACAATTATTAACATAGTTTAAATTTTTCCATTAAAAAAACAGATCAGGTATAGATATATGACAATAATCAAGTCTTTCGCGTTCAGTGCGATCGGCTACCTAAATCAAACAACACCAAATTGTCAAGTCATAAATGACATACCATTTAAATCTAAATATTTCTCAATGGTTTATCCAATAACTTTTCTAGATCTATAAATGTAACAGAGATTTTTGTTGCCATCCTGGATCACAAAATTACGAATCAGATAACAAAACAACAACCCAAATAATAAAAGATCGAATTTTTATTGAGAAGTCAATATACCCAGATAACAAAACTACTATAGTAGTAGTAGTACAAATACATAAAGCATAATAATGAAAAAGACCAAACAAAACAAAGGAAGCTCAGAAACCTTAAACTCAAAACATGAATGATAAGAGATTTTTTTTATATTAAAAAAAAAAAAGAAAAAGAAAAAGAGCAAGAGAAAATGAATAATGATACCTTGGTATTTGCTAGTGAAGGAAGACATGGTTGTTGGTTTGATAGGTGAGAGAGATTTTTGAGAGAAGAGAAGAAAGAAAGGGTTTAAGTATATAGAGGTTTGAGAATGAGGAAGAGAGGGTTTTATTTATAAAAACAAGTGTGGGATGGTGAAGAAGACTAGAAAGGTGGCGTGGAGAAGGGGTAGGTGAGGTGCGTAAGTTACAATGTTCGCTTCTCTTTTGCCTTTACCCGTTTTGCCCCTCTTTCGCTCGCGAATATTTTTTTCCTCCCCTTTTTCGTTACAAACTTAAGGGGTGTTTTCTTAGGGAAAAAAAAAAAAAAAAAACTTAAGGGGTGTTTGTTTTTATTAAGATTATATTTTGTAGTTTTTTTTAATAATTATAATTTAATGTGTTTGATTATCAATACAGATTATATTCTTCGAAAAATAATTTTTTTAGACTCATGTAATTTTCTTATTCTACTATTATTGTTCCAATAACAATAACTACCTCTTATCACTTCATAATTTTTTTTTAATTTATTATGTAAAAATATATTTTTTACATTTTACAAACAAAATGATCCGATTACATTCATTTTTCAGTTCAAGATAAATAAATTATAATTTTAATAATTGTAAGATTATAAT
This sequence comes from Crotalaria pallida, assembly GCA_037953625.1. Taxonomy (NCBI): domain Eukaryota; kingdom Viridiplantae; phylum Streptophyta; class Magnoliopsida; order Fabales; family Fabaceae; genus Crotalaria; species Crotalaria pallida. The sequence goes on from CM075656.1 coordinate 70,816,802, forward strand.
CACATACAGATAAAAATAATCATACTATAATTTTACAAGTTATACCAAATATATACTTAGTCACTTATTTTTTGTCTACAATATCATCCAAAATTACTCGACCATTCTTAAAATTGATAAAAGTAATAGGGTATTGTTGATAATGACATTTGTAAGGACCTTGTTATGAATACTTACGTGAAAAAATTTACAAGTTTAAGGTATTTTTTCTTCGAGAATCTAAAAATGTGTATTTTTCTATTATTTTTAACCATATTTGATCTCTTAACAAATGTCTTAAAGGTACATTTTAGCATTTGCCAAAGTTATAAGTCAAAAAATTAACATGTACTTCCTTTGTCTCACGAAGATGATAAAAGATTAAAAAAGTCAAAAAATGAAAGAGATATGTATTCAATGGTTTGTCTAACACATTAACAAATTATTAAATAACTAATTAATTAATTTAATATATTTTGCATTAATCAACTAATCACAATTTAAAGTTTTTAATTTTTAATTTTTAATTAATTATTTTAACTTTAATTTGAGACCATTGCAACTTTTTATCATTCTAATAAAACGAAAAGAATATATCTTTTTTTAAATCTCGAAAGCAATTGCATAATTGCATAATACTCCAATAGTCCTTATCATAAATCCTATTATAAAAATATTTTATGGTCTTTTTTATAAATTATTTTATATTTTTATGAGGCATTTGAATTTTTTTTCTCTAGTTTATCTTTATTAAATTATTGCTCTTATAAAACAACCCTCATTCACTTCACTTTTATTTGTTGGTACCAAGAATAAAACCTCTGACTTAATGAAGACATTCTTAAACTATGTCCAAAACCACCAAGTTAGAAGGCTCAATTGGTCTCATTCACTTCACTTTTAACTTTTAAATTTTAACGACTTCAACATTAAAGAAGACAAAAGTATTATTTTTTCAATATTATTTTTTTTTTAATTTTAACTACTTACATTTATCCATCCTTTGTAAATAGTATTATGACATGCAATAAAATTATAAATAATACAATTTTCTGTATTTTGTAATCGAAATTAGTTGATTACATGTCACTTATATTAAAGATTGGAAAAAGTATATCATATACAAAAATAATAAAAAAAAAACATGCAAAAGTGAGAACATGGGTGGTGGTTTATTCTAGAGGAAGGGTAATAATTGTTTTTGTGACATGATTTTTTTTCCAATTTTCTTTATTTCAATTACTCTAAGAATTTCTAAAAAAAATATCAAGAGAATGTAATCTTTTGTTTTTGTTTTTTTAATAGGATTTGTTTAACCTCAGCCCTAAGGATTCAGGATAAGAGGTTAAAAAATAGAAAAAAAAGTATTGGAAACATAAATTTACTAAGTTCTAAGTCTTAAATGTTTAAATTTTCAATGTAAAAAATTCTTTATAAAGCCCCTTATCCTCAGCCTTAAGGGTTGAGGTTAAAAAATTCTTTTTAATAACTTCTTTTGCATATTCGATGGAATATAATGGGATAATGAAGATGTTGTCTAATAACTCTTATCTTATTGATTGAGGCATACTAAATAACTTAACAAATAATGATGATAACATATGATATCAATTATATGATAATAACAAAAGGACTCTTATGTAAAAAAATTATATAATTTGTATATATTGATATGTTGATATTACACATGGTTATTTATGTATCCCATGCTAATTTAATGTTAGGCCAGCCAACATATAGTTTAGGGACTTATGTAGTGATCATGATAATTGATAAGAATAAGAGAGCTACACGCATAGGAGAATGATATGATACCAATATAACAAACTCTCCTTTTATTTAATGCTTGATACTCATCAAATAACTATTGAAATAAATTATACGGTAATGACAAAATTACTTTTATGCTTTTTTTTTATTTGTGATATATAATTTTTAACTTAGTGGTGATGGGCTTGATGATTGATAGGGTGGCAATGGTGGTGGTGATGTGGTGTAATGTTTGGAGGTCAAAGTTAAGGGAAAAGAAATAAAGTATGATTTTTTATCTAGATTAGCTATTTTGGTAGAATAACATAGAATAATATAAGCAAAACTGTTACACTAATTTTGTAAGTTATTTTTTTTTTACAATTAAGTCTTTTAACTTTTCTTTGTTTTAAATAAGTCTTGCAAGTTTGAAACTTCTACCAAATAAGTCATTTCCCTCAATTCCTTATTAAAACCATTAAAATTGGTACTTTTTTGACATGTGGCAGTTGAAAAATAAAATTAAAATCATTATTCTCTACTTCTATACTTTCTCTTTGAAACCTCCAATGATAGAGGTGTTTCAGACCAAAGAAGTGCAATGATGACAAGGGACTCACAAGTTAGTCTTTGGTTTGCAACGTGAGCTAAAAGCAACATGTGAAGCGTATACAACTGAGATTATGGGTGTAAGAATCAATTATGGATCCTTTGATATGGAGATGATAAAGAATGATCAGGGTGGTTAATGCAGTTCAATGGCGATTATGATGGCTGATGTTAATGCAAGTGGCAGTGACAGTGTTCGTAGATATGGGATGGAATTTGGGCTTTGAGACGGGATTTGAGTAAGGAGCAGTGGTAGCTTAGTGATAGTGATGCTCGGTACTGCTTGCCTTGCTTGTCAGAATGAAAATGGCCATGGAAGGGGAATGTCAATGTTGGTTCTTAGGTTTTGGTGAGAGGAAGGAAGATAAAGGTGAAAGTATATATGGGTTTTATAACCTTGTATTTTTTTTAGAAGTTGAATGGCTCGATGACCTTGGAAGGGAATGGTGGTAATGGTTCTTAGGTTTCAGTGGGTAGGAGAAGATGGAAGTGGAGGGAAGAAGAAAAGGAGGTAATTTTTTTCTATTTTTTATTTTTTAGCTTCGTATGTAAGAGCATGACCAACTTTGACGATGCTAATAAGGAATTGACTGAAATGATTTATTTGTTGGATGTTTCAAACTTGTAGGATTTATTTGAAAAAAAAAATACGAGACTAATTCATAACAAAAAAAAACAATGATGAGTTTTTGGACCTAGAAATTGATAAACAAGCCCAATATGCTGCCAAGAAAGCCCAAAAGACATTAATCCTAATTATATCATTATTTTATTGCAAAGGTGGACCAGCCGGTCCAGCCCTATATGCCTTCATATAAGGTGATGCCTAGGCAAAAAACAGCCCGCCTTGGACGCTCAAAAGGAAGAGTGATGTGAGAGATCTCTGAATAAAGCGTACCTTCATAGCGCAGAGCGCCTTAGCAGCATGAAGCATCCAAGAACAAGAAGAATCTTATGATTTGGCCTGAGGGTGGTGCGTGTAATCCCTTTTTCCTTCCTTTGATTGCACTATATATTTCCCTTCTTGAGCCTTGCACCACATCAACATGTCTCATCAATTTTCGTTTATGGTACCCTTTTCACCATGACTAGCTATTCTCCTTTCCTATCTAACTCCTATAAATGGATTTATTTGAGCCCCTACACCTGCATCACATTGTCCAGAGGGGGCCAAACCCATCTGAACTAGCAACCACGTTATTATCCAGTGAGCAAAACCGAGGAAGAGCACACCCTATGGACCAAAGGCAACAATATAAATAGAACCACCCATTTGTCTAAAACTATCAACTCCTCCACTCCAACAACAGCCAACCACTTCATACAGTCTTGGCTTTCTCTTCTAACGTTAGGAGAAGTAGTTAGCAAAATCAGTACGAGAAACCTTAAAGCAACATCAGTATAAAATCCTAGGATAAGCCACAAAGAAACCTTGGGAAAGAATGCCATATCTACACCCACTAAACCCACCAAATCCCATCACCATCATTGTAACTTCCTTTTCTCACATGAATCACCACTTCTCAAAGGCTAAGGACGTTATCGCCCAACCAGTCCTCAGAAGGCGCCCCCTCTTCAATTTTAGCATTTACCATCACTATAACTCATTCCCTCATTTGAACCACCACCCCTCAAAGGCTAGGAACGTTCTCGCTCAACAAGTCAATCGAAAGCTTCCCTAGCAGCATTAAGCAACCGAAGTAAAAAAAGGATAATCTTTATTTTTAATATCTTTGGACTAATCATGGTTGCCTTCATGCAGGAGTGATGCCTAGGAAAGGATGGCCCGCATTGGGAACTTCGCAGAGCGACATGGCTTGGGAGGCTTTTGGATGAGATTTCTTCCCTCAAGACGTATCAAACACTAGAAAGGGAAAGCAACCCGGTTTCCATGGAGAAGTGAATTTGAATGGAACTAGTTTGTTAATGATGAGAACGCCTTCGAGTAGTGCGCGTGCCTAGGCCTCCTTACCCATAGCCACTGTTTAGACCTTGAGCCCGTTATCCAGTAGTCACATATCTTTCACTTATAAATAGACCGTTGTCACAGATTAGACGACCCTTCACTCCATTCCTTAAAAGAAAAAGCTTGTTGTCAACACCAAATCACATTACTCAATGAATCTGAGAAGTCACCATGACAGAGAGCGCACCTATGCCCAATGGATAAAAGAAAGGAGTGATCCCCTTTGGACCGAGAGCAAGTAGTATTAATAGAGTTCGAAGCTTAGGTATTCAACACAACATGATCACCACAACAACATCAGCTAAAGTTTGATAACACTAGGTTTAGCCTATTTTACTCTTGTGAACCCATCAGTATAAGTCATAGAAAGTGAGAAAGGAAAAGGCACAAAAAGAAAAGCTTATGAGAAAACCAAAACACCATAGTCATCATGGCTTGAGCAACATCACCGTCACATTCATAGATCATTCATCATCCATTTCATCACCCTTTCCGTGAAACCAGAGCCGCTATCGTTTGTTCACCGCTCTAATGCGGCCTCCGAGGAGTTCACAGTGTTTCTTTAATTTGTTATTGTATTTTAGCCATAATGTCCTAAGCATTACGAACCCATAATCTCCTCTAAATCAGTGTGATTATTGTTTTCCCATAATTGATGACGAAACAACAGGAAAAAATTAACTTACATGACCAATGTAATAGTTTTATAATTTTATTATTCCAATGAAAAAATAACACAAGCTAAATAGATTAAAAAAACCTCTAAAAGTTTAACTTGGTATGTTGGCTCATAATATCAAGAATTACATTAGCACGTTTATCTGCATTATTTCTCTTATATGACCACCAAACAAGAGATATTTTTGTCATCACACATTGTATTCATTCTTTCTCATAAATTGTTTATGTTGTGACCCAACTCACGATTTTTGGGTCATGAATTAGGTTTTGAATATATAAAAAAAAATTATACAGTCATGAGTAAGTTCATGAAGGTAAAAAATTGATAATGAGTAGGATCATGACAACGATTTTTTTCGTTGTGAGATTTTTTTTTTGTGTACACCAACTGATATCCGGATCTGGTTTACTTAGAACCCGACTCATCCGGTCCGATCCAATTGAGCTCGCATTAAGCGGTAGGGGTCTCCCAGCGGGAGTTGCTCCATACCCAAGGCTCGAACTCGAGACCAGTTGGTTAAGGGACCAAGTGAGCTACCACTTGACCAACCCACGTTGGTCCGTTGTGAGATGATGTAAGTATATTGTGAGGTGGTAAAATTTTTATCAATAAATATTTGTAGGATTGAGGTAGATCCAACATATATATATATATTATTATTTTTTTTTTAATGTTTTGGAAGTGCAACAAATACTTATTTTTTGTTTAGACCACAAATAAGTTTAACGAGAATTAATGTATATTTTTTTAAATCCTTCATTCTTTGGGATCTATGATAGATTATTTTTTTTATTAATGAAATTGATTTTTTTTAAAAAAATATTTACTTATTCTACAGGTATGGTAAATAATGTTAAGGTTTTATCTTAAGGCTAATTAGCACAATAAATATTTAAACTATATCACAAACCATTGGGGCTTTTGCTATCTCACTTGTGGCTAAATTAAACACCCCACTTATTTTATTATTTCCAATTTCATCATTATTTTATTTTTTGTTGATATCAAGATTATGAGGTATACCTTATAACCGGAAAAAAAAAGTTTCAATCGTGAAATGTATCTCTCTACAAAAAAAGTTCCGATCGACCAAAACAAAAAATTCTACTAATCTTTTGGATCAATACCACATCACTCTCTCTTCCCTCCCTCCACTGTAAGGTATAAAATAAGGATAAAATTCAAAATAATAAAATAAATGGGATGTCTCTAACCACAACTGAAGTGACAAAAACCTAACTCCTACATAAAATGAAGCACAACAACAGGCAAATGAAAACTTTCAACCCAAATAAAAAGGCAACTCTCGACTCATGATAACCAAAGAAAAGTTGGGCTTTAAGGGCTCTAGCTAACTCTGATTTCATATTAATGTTTAATCTCAAAACAAATAAGCAATGATAGAATGAAGTAACAAAACATATATTTGAAATACATAACAAAGAATGAGGTAGGAGATGTGAGACTCTCAACATAAATATCCCAACATAAAGAATGCATGAAGCTAGTTATGATGCAGTTGCAAGAATTTATAATCCTAGTGACTCAGTTTCTCACGGCCAAATTAGTGCGGACACTAAAACTGTGTTTTTTAGTACTCCTCCGTCCTTAATTATAAGGACATCTTAACACTTTTATTTTGTCCCTATTTATAAGGTCCTTTATCAATTTTCAATAAGCATTAATTATTTTTTTCACAAACACTCCTATTTATTTAACACTTTTTATATTCCCAATAATATTAATAGGAGTAATTTTGAAAATACAATTAACTAAATTATTCCACTTTCTTAATGGACGTGAAATCTCCCAAGAGAGCCTTATAACTAGGGACGGAGGTAGTATATTTTTTTCTTCTTCTTATCCACTGCTCGTAGTTATTTAGACAATCACCACTAACTTTCTTCCATTGTTCAAGCTCTGAAGATTGACCAAGTCATCAAAACATGACATCCTCATCTAAATTTATATGCATAATTACACATCTCTTGTATGTATATGTATATTTTTCGGAAGGGCGGGTAACTCATACGTATAGTTATATAACATTATATATTTCATTGTGGCGTGGAGAGTGAGCTGGAGCATGGGCTATGACTTAATCCAAAATGTTATTTAATTAATCTCTTTGTATTATTATTTTGCTTTATATTTGATGATAATGGCACCTCGTAGCGTTAAATGTTAATAATGGATAGCATAAAAAAACATGTTAAAAGTGGAGTATAACAAGGGGATCATCTCATGGAACCTGTGAACATGTTTGTTAGATATGATAAAAGGTTGTTTTAGGGGTGAGCATGGCAACTGATGGTTGAATTCGGGAGAATTTAATTTAGCTTAATCTAAACCCGATCTAATAGTTTGATTGAGTTATTTTATTTTTTTTTATGCTTAATTATGTTTTCAGTTATTGAATTGTATGGATGATTTGTCACATGTCATCGTATTTTTTTTTTTTTAACTCTAACTCTTCGAAGCAAAATTTTGAGTTTGACATATACCGCTACCGTTAATTTTAGTCAAATTTTGCTGACATGATACCGAAATCCTTGTTAAACGCAATCACGTGGTACCACATGATGTAACGTGGACGAAGATTTTTATTTTTTTCTTTAATTTAAAAAATCTAAAAAATTTAATTTTTTAATTTAAAAATAAAAAAAATTGGAGAAAGGGGTCGTTTTTGCCTATGTGGCAAATCTCTGTCCGATATAATAATAACGTTGATGGATATAAACATTATTATGAATAATCAGATCATAGAACTAAATAAGTATGAAACTAAAACTAACGAAATTTTTTTTTTTGTCTTTTTTATATGCAAAGAATTTTATTTCATACAAAGGATCTATTAAGGGCATCCACAACAGAGTTTGGAGAGAGTCTGGTGGAGAGTCTTAAGTTCAAATTTTCTTCCAGACTCTCTCAACACTATGCTAAATTGCTAATCTTCAAAATATATCTGGTGGAGAGTCTTAAGTTGAGTATGTAAAATAACACACTCAACTTAAGACTCTGTGGGACCCGTTTTTTCTCTTTTTTTTTACTTTATAATACCCTAGTAAACAAGTAATAATAATAATAATAAATAAATAATATTATTAAAAGTAAATAAATAATGATAACAATAAATTAATAATAAATAGTAATAATTACAAATAATAATATTCTTTTTTAAAAAATAAAATAATATTTTTAAATATATTATCTTGTTATGGATAAATAAATAAATAAATAAAAATACATATTTTTATATTCATATAAATAAATAAATAATTTGAAATCAATAGTATACACAATATTTTCAATTGCAAACGGATTTAATGGAGCATTTGTGACAACATTTTGGAGGACAAGAAGAAAGCGTTAATTAAATTATAAGAATTTGAATTATATTGTATTTTTAATGTACTTTATAAATTTTAGTAGGTATCATTAATTATTGTACTTAAATTTTATTAATTTTAATATTTAAATATTATTTGGAATTATTTTATAAATTGTATTTAATTAATATGATTGAAATTGTATTACAAAAGCATTATTGAAATAAAATTGTGTATACAAGAATATGATGATGTAATGTTGATGCATGTTTGGTGAGTCTGGTGTTAAGACTCTGCTGTGGTGGAAGATATGAAAAGTCTGAAGTTGAGTTTGATAGCAGAATGATGATGAAATGCTGATGTGTGAGAATCTGGTGAGTCTTAAGTTAAGACTCTGCTGTGGATGTCCTAAACATCATTGTCCACATGAACTCCATTTTTTATGAATAGTTTAAACATGAAAATACAATCATGTGCTCAAAATAGAAAAAAAACACCAAGGGTATTTCATTTCATCACCTAAGACTAATTTCCTCTCTGTATAAGTTTATCAGAGCAGGGTTTACATAAATTAGTTTTAAAAAAAAAGTTAGTTTTGCACACTGTTTCCGCCAAGAAAATTATATTTTGCAATGGAAGTAATTAAAATGCAAAATACAAAGGTGGGTTCGTAAACTTTGTGAAGTAAATGACCTCTCTTGTTATTTTTGCTCGAAATACAGACACCAAGGAGGAATTTTATACAGAGAGGTGTGTTTTAATAAAGAAAAGAAGAGAAACTGAGGATGCCTTTCACTTGTCTCTCTCAACTTCTCCCCTTTTTCCTCTGAGTCGTTGTGTTTTTTGTGTTTCAGTGGCCTCTTTTTCCTCTCCTGCTCTTGGCTTTCTTTCTTCCCTTAATCCTCTTCTTATACTTCATTCTTGACTTAATTTCCAAGTTTTGCCACCCTTCAATCCTCTGGTTATTGCATTGATTCCCCATTGTCTACTAGTTTATGCCATTATCTTCCCTTAAACAAAGAGATTAAGCATCTTTCTTTATTTGGCATGGAGTGAAATGATGAAGCTTCCATATATGGTGGTTTTGAATGACTGGTGCTAGGCTCAAGACTGGGGCCTCTGCTCCTCTGTTCTGAACTTTCGTTGGAAAGGGGTGCTTGGAGGCAAGAGACGCCTTTTCATTCTGGTTTGGTTGCAAAGGGGACTCCTTTCTGGTTTGTTTTCTCAAACCATTATTTCCCTTGTTCCTTTGGGCTTGCTTCTGATTCTAGCTTTTTGCTCCTTAATGGGCCAAAGCCCAATATGATATTTTCATGTCCAGAACAATAGCCCCCTTTTGTATTTGAAAGGACACCCTAGAGATTTCAAATACAAAACCTACTCCTTACCTATCACCCACGTCCTTTCAGGCAGCAGAACGTGACTACTGCTTGGTAACCGTGCCTCCACTAGCTGAAGCAGTTATTACCCATTATGCACCTTTGTTCACGCTTCAAATTTTCTCCTCCCCTCATTCTTCGAGATTTTCCTCCTTCTCTTGCTTGCAAAAATCCTTTTCTCTTCCCTGCTCCAACTTCAACAGCCATGGTGAGATCAAACACTGCTTCTGGCTCTGATGAAGAGTCTGGCTCCAATGCATCTGAAGAGGAGTTGGCCGTCGGGGACGGCGGCAGCCCCCAGCCCATCTCTTTTGCCTTCTTTGCTGAACTTCCTCCTCCCCGTTCGGACCCAGTTGAACAGGGGTACCGGAGGTGGATGGAAACCTCTCGCCTTGCTCCACCTTTCCCGAGTCCTCCCAAGTCAGGGGGACTCCTTTCGGGGCCTCCTTTTGGTGCTTCAGTGGTTCCAGATTCCAATGCTTATTTGAAGACCGAACCTTCCCTTCTTCCTGATAACTTGCTGCTTGGCCCTTCTTTGGTCCGCTCTCGACTGCTTCGTGCTGAGTTTCCTTGGTCAGAGCCACATTTTCATGTCAGGGTAACTGCGACCGGTGGATAGCAAGACTAGGTTGATTCTTTATTTGAAACTGATCCTGCCTTTGTTGCCGTCTTGGATCGTACGGGCATTGCTGAAGCAATAAAGGCGTCCCCTGGCTTAGGAGGGAACAAGAGGGTTGCTGACTTGCATGTGCTGATACAACGGTGGTGCTCTGCCACTCATACTTTCATCACTTCTTGGGGTGAATTCACTCCCACTCTGGAAGACGTCGTTGTTCTCCTGAAACTCCCTTCTTTTGGTGATAGTGATCTTTCTTTCTCTGACGTTGAGGAGAGGTTTTATGAGACGGCGAATGAGTTGAAAATGGCCATTATTGACAGCGCCAAATACTCGCGTGGGTTGCTCCAACAAAGGAGAGAATCGGGTGGTTCCAAGAAGGTTAGAGGTACTGGCAACCTTATCCCCAGAAATCAAAGGGTAGGCAAGAAGGTGTCTTTGAAACATACATTCGCTAATTGGATCCGCTATTTTTTCGGGGACACTCATGATGGTGAGTTCATAGCTGGCCCTGTAACTGATCAGCGTCTTCGACGCGTTGCTTTCGTTGCCTTCTGGTTGAGCATATATGTTTTTCCTGAACCACCATGGGAGTCGGTAAGCCCTTCCGTCTTTGTTTTTGCTTGTATGTTCTCTGATGGTATTAGGCTTCCCTTGTCTTCTCTGTACTTGGGTGGGCTCTATGCTAGATTGGATCAAATTGCTGAACAAATGAGCATTTCATTTGGCTGTTTTCCTATCAACTGTTATTTGGACTTGTCTTCTCTTCAATGTTTCCTCTTTGAACATTTTCCTGGATATGGTCCTGAAAAACCCGCTCCCCAAGATCCTGTCACTTATGCCAAGAATCCTGACCCTGTTGAACCCCGCTCTTGGATCTGGTCCGTTGGGAGACCAAGGCGCCCTTTAGTCCATGTTATTGATGATGAAAAGAGCTTCTCATTTCGTCCTTTTATTTCGGGCTTTCCTGGTGAGCAGCTTCACGACCTATATACTGAAGATAGGCGTAAGTTCGCCTCTTGCAATGATGTTGAGAACAAGGAAGAAGGTGTTTCTAGCCTTTGGAACTTGATTCTGTCTCCCCGATATCTTCCCGGCTTTGTACCAACTGACAATAGGAGTGCTCATGGAGGCGCCCTTTGGCCTTTCATTTACAGACCGGATCGGGTGGTGCGCCAGTTTGGATGAGATCAGCCCCCTTGTGTTCTTCATATGACACCTTCTGATTTCGAAGCAACCCTTGCGGCCGTGATTTTCAATAGTCCACCTGATCCTGCTGAATCATTACCTCATTATATCCCTAGGAATCATTCTGGTGGTGTATTGCAAAGTTGGTTAAGACTTCATCGCGACATTCTTCAACATCTCCGCAGTTTCGAGGCCACTCCTAGCCTTATTGCTTCTGCTTATGTTCCGGTCTCCTTCATGGATCCTTACTATGTTACTTCCTTCAAGAAGGGTATATCTTTCTTACTGCATCTTCCCTTATCATAGATTAATTGCTGAACACTTCTGCATATCTTTGTATATATGTATATTTTTTTTAACGTGCTTCTTTTTTTCCTTTCAGGTCCAATAGAAGCAACTCCATCATCTCGTAAGCGCAAGACACCCATGGCTTCTGCTTCTGCCTCAATGTCTAAACAAGGTAAGAAGAAGGCCTCTTCCTCTGGTACTTTACCTCCCAATCCTAGCCCACCTGCAAAGAAGAGGGCGTCTAGCCTTCCTCCCAAAATTAAGAAGGGTGCTGCAACCTCTATTTCTGTGACCCCTTCTCGTCGTTCTTCTCGACTCCAGGCTCGTGCTGCTTCTCCCCCTTCGCCTGCTCCCTCTGCTCCAGAATATATTGTCTTGGCTGATGAGGAAGGTGATGATGGTGATGCTGTTGGGGAGTCCCTGGCCTCTTTTTATTCTAGTGACGATCTTTCTATGCAAAGCGCTGGGACCTCTCCTCCCAAAGATCATCCATCCCCGTCTCCTTGCACTGATTCCCCAAACACAAGGAGTAGCGGTAAGGCCCCCAGGGGTGAGTGTTTGATGGTCCTTCCCATTTTCCTTTGGGAGAGTCGTGTTCCTCACTCCATCCTAAACAGCTCAACTTACTGCCTTCTTAACTTATTCTTTTCTTTACTCGTTCTCCTTTGATCTTTTCCTTTTGTTATTTATGTATTTTGTGTCACTAAGAAGTGCCTTGTATGTTGGTTGTTTGTCTTTGTATTTTCAGCGGATGCTCCCAAGCTCAAACGCTCTACCTTAGTTGACAAACCCAAAGCTGTCCGTGTTCCCACTCCATCTACAAGGACTCAAAGTAAGCGTGGTGCTCCTTCTTCCATCAATACTGGTGATGATATTGCTTTTGGTACTGTGACTGGCCCCCCTGTTGGTGGCACGGCTTCTACTCCTTTATGCATTGAACCTTTGGCTACTATTTCAGCCCCCGATCCCATGGATATAGGGCAAGGGGTTTGTATTGATGATACCCACTTGGTTTCTTCACCAACAACAGGTGCTTTCCCTTCAGCGGTTGATTCTGGTGTTGACTTTGCTGTTCATGAGGACACCGCCACCTCGGACCCTGATGTTCTTGTTAATTCTGCTCGCTCAGCTGATGTTGTTAATGTAGTTTCCTATGCTGGCCTTGATGACCCACTTAGTGTTTCTGATGAACCAGTTCATATTGCTGTTACTGAGGTACAGAATGCCTCCTTAACTGATGCTGTCGTGACTCCTTCCACTGTTCGTGCTACCCCTGTTCATGTTCCTTCCACTGATCATGCTTCCCCAGGTGAGCCTTGCCCATCTTCATTTTTCATTTTTTTTATCGTTGCTGCATACACTTTGTTGTTTTGCATATTGCCATTATTGACATTCTTCTTTTCCCATAGTGTTTCCTGTCTTACGTCTCCTTGACCATATTAGTGATGAAGACATGACTTTGCTGCATTCCTTTTTCTGTGCTCATCCTGATCTGATTCTCCCAAATAAGAATCTTCCTCAAGTCTTTAAGGAGATTGGCTTGCACACCATGCTGCGTGTACTAAAATTTTTTTCTGAGAATGACGTTGATGCACTCTCTTGGGAACAGAAGGCTCCCTTGTTGGATTATCTTCATGCGCTCCGCCTTCATCAATATTCTGGTCCTTGGCTTGAGGGTGTGATTGGACAAATGGAGAGGCAACGCCCTTCTTTTGATTTTGACGACTTAGCTGGCCAAGAGAAAGAGATTTCTGTTTGTCGTGCTTCCTTGCTGAGTACTCTTGAGGATTTGGCTACAAGTGTGGCAAAAGCAACTGCTGATTTGGCCAGTTTGGAGGTGGAAGCTGCTCTTATCTTGGCCCCACGCCAAGCTTATGATGAGACTTGCAAGTCTTCATGCGTGAACACTTTCTTCCATATTTAGCTTTAATTCTGGATTGTGGTTCTGTTTGATGGTATTTGGGTCTTAGAACTTGTAAGACATTGCTGTACTTTGGCTTTACATTTTGGTACTTAGGATGACATTGTGTTTTGGTAACTATGAGGGGGTTTTGGTAATTAGGATGGTGTTGTGTTTTGGTAATTAGGATGGTACTGTTCTTTGTGTTTTGGTAACTCTATATCTGATGGTTTGGCAATCTTGTATGGAAGTCTTATTTTGCACATCTTGTGTCTACATACTTTTCTGGTATCTCTTCTTTTTTGCGTCTTTCCTTTGAATAGAATCTCTCCCAAGGATCTTGGGCGTGATTACCTTTGCCATCTTCTAAGGAACTTGCGCAGAATTGTCTCCTTCTTATTTGGACATCTTGGCCTTTCTTTCTTTCTTTTTCTTCTTCTCTTCCTTTTCTTTCTCTTTTCTTTTTATATACATTTGTGAATGGAGCTGCTCCTGTTGCATTTTCTGCTACGCCTTTTTTTTTATGTTGCTCTTGGTGGCCAGCGTCCTCTTGTGGGAATTCTTTCTGCCTTTGTAACTAGTGCTTTTGGTAGGAACCTTTCTTTTGCGACTAGCGCCCTTTGTGGGAACTTTTCTAGTCTTTCTTTTGCGACTAGCGCCCTTTGTGGGAACTTTTCTAGTCCTTTCTTTTTTGTTACTAGCGCCCTTTGTGGGAACTTTTCTAGTCCTTTCTTTTTGTTACTAGCGCCCTTTGTGGGAACTTTTCTAGTCCTTTCTTTTTGTTACTAGCGCCCTTTGTGGGAACTTTTCTAGTCCTCTGTAGCTGTACACCCCTTTTTTTTTTTGAAACCAGTACAAGAGTCAAAAGGAAGGTTTTATTTATACTATTGCTGATACAAAGCAAGACTTCTTAAGCATAATACTTTTTAACATACTTGAAGTTGAGAGGACCTATCTTTTTTTGTGAGTCTGAATCTAGGAGGAAGCAGTAGCCACTGGGGTGTGGTTCTTGCACTATATATGGGCCCTCCCAGTTGGGTGTCCATTTGCTGGTGTGCATGTTTCTCATAACAACGTCCGTTGCCTTCAAAACTAGTTCTCCTTCCGCAAACATCCTAGGCCGCACCATTTTTTCATATGCCAGCATGAATTTTCTTTGATGTCGAATAAGTTCCTCTTGTGCTTTAGTCCTTAATCCCTCTGCTGCTTCTGCCCTCTCCAAGGCGTCTTCCTCGTTTTGTGCTATCATACGTGATGAAGGTACCATCACCTCTCCTGGCAGTGTAGCTTCCGCGCCGTATACCAAGGAAAATGAAGACGCCTTGGTGGTTCCATGCTTCGTGACACGATAGGCCCACAGCGCCAAGGACAAGTACTCACTCCATTCTTGAGGCACATCTTCCACTGTCCTGGCCAGAATCCTGATCAGCGTCCTGTTTGTAGATTTAGCCTGGCCATTTGATTGTGGATAGTATGGTGTTGATTTATGATGCACAATACCATATTCTTCCAAGACTCCCTCCAGCTTTTTGTTAATGAAATGGGTGCCATTATCCGACACTATCTTCCTGGGCAAACCAAAACGACAAATGATACGATCTCTGATGAATTGAACGGTAGTGTCTGCGTCCGCCTTTTTACATGCCATGGCTTCCACCCATTTTGTTGAATGCTCCGTTGCTGCTAGTATCCATCTTTTTGCTTTGGACGCTAGATCAATGGGACCAATAAAATCCATGCACCAGGTGCGGAAGGGATACGGTGAGCTTAGGCTTTTCATGTTGTTGGAGGGGGCGTGCACCTTGCTGTTGTGCTTTTGATATTGCTCGCATCATCTCACAAAGTCCACAGCGTCATCCCTGATTGTTAGCCAAAAATACCCGATCTTTAGAAGTTCCAAATGGAGGGCCCTTCCTCCTTGATGTCTACCGCAAGTCCCCCTGTGCACTTCCTCCATCACTCTCTCTTGGTCTTCCTTTTCTAAGCATCTCATGATGTCTCTAGCAAAATTTCTCTTAAAGAGTTCCCCTTCTTCACAGAAGTAACGATCAGCTTTCTTCTTTACCCTTTCCGCCTCATCATGATCTTTTGGCAAGATCCCATACTCCAGGTATTCCTTGATGGGCCTGGTCCAATTTTCATTGACAGTGTTGACTTCGTTTCCTTCTTCACTATCCTGGCATCTTTGGCAATTCTTTTGGAGGGACTCACATTGCACCTTCATAGTAGGCCAGAACACACCCATCCTCTGCACACGCCTGTACAGCCTGGGTCCCATTTGTCCGCAGGTACTATCATGTATCAGTACCATCTTCCTTGAACCCTCTTCTTCTGTAACGCTTCTCATAAGCAAGCCATCTACACTCTTCTTGTACAAATTTCCCTTGACGAGACAGTAATCCCTGGAAGCTTTTGTTAGCACTCTACTTTCAAGTTCCCTTTTGACTGGGGTTCTCCAATCATCCTTGGCTTCTTCCTTGAGCGTCTCTGTCTGGATTTGAGGATGGTGTACTTTCCTCAAGTGTATCAGATGCTCCTCCTTGTCCATTGCTGTTTTGCTACCTAATGTGGCGAGAGCGTCCGCCTTTCTGTTTTCGGATCTAGGCACATGCTCTAAAGCGTCCACTCTGAATTTTTCCAGCAACCGCAGCACTCTCTCTCTGCAAAGAGCCAGTGGGAGTTCCTTTACCCCATATTCTCCCTTCAGCTGTTTGATTACCAAGCTGGAATCTCCTTTGATGACTATCCTTCAGATCCCCAGTTCCTCTGTCATTCCTAATTCCAACAGGAGAGCTTCATATTCAGCTTCATTATTTGTGCAGGGGAATTCCAGCTGGAATGCAAAAGATAACTCTTTGCCCTTCTCGTTAGACAGCGTCACTCCAGCCCCTCCTTTTGGACAAGAGGGAGATCCGTCAAACGTGAGCGTCCACACTTCATCCTCATTTGTCATGAAGACCTCTTCCGCAGACTCCTTTCCTTCGTCGATTCTGCACATCGCCATTAGATCAGCCAGTGCTTGGCTTTTCAAAGCCGTGGGGGTCACCAAGGTGATGTCATAATCTGTTAGGGTGAAAGCCCATTTACTGGTCCTTCCTGTAAGATCAGCTCCTTGCAACAGATGTTTGATCCCTTGTGATCTGGTCATCATATGAACTGTGTGTGTCTGAAAGTAGTGTCGATATTTTTGGGACGCATACACTAGGGCCAGACATTGTCTTTCCTGTGGAGAGTACCTGGTCTCTGTATCTTTAAGCATTCGACTCCAATAAGCGACAGGGCGCTCAACACCCTCTATTTCTTGTGCAAGGAGCCCACTGATGGCTGACGCTGTTGCAGCTAGATAGACCCTGAGGGGTACGCCTTTGTGAGGAGGGATCATAACTAGTGGGGACGTGAGTGCCTCCTTGATCTGGTTGAATGATTCTTGATGTTTTTCCTCCCATTTGATCATCCCCCTGTTTTTTAGATGCTTTCTCATTGGACTCAGCAGTTCTCCTAGAGCAGGGATGAACCTTCGAATGTACCCTAGCTTGCCCAGCATCTGTTGGAGTTCTTTCTGGCTCCTAGGCGCCTTCATGTCCTATACTGCTTGTATTTTTCCTTCTCCTGCTGAGATCCCTTCCTTGTGCACTCTGAATCCAAGGAATTCTCCCGATGACACCCCGAATTTACATTTTAAGGGATTCATCCTGAGTTTATATTTTTTGCACCTTATGAAGACTGCTTCCAGATGCTCCAGATGTTGCTCTTTCTTTTTGGACTTCACCACCAGGTCATCCACATAATCTTCCACGATTTCGTGCATCATATCATGAAAAATTGTCGTCATTGCTCGTTGATATGTGGCACCGGCGTTTTTGAGACCAAATGACATTATAGTGTAGAAAAAGTTTCCCACCGGCGTCCTAAAGGTAGTTTTTTCTTCGTCCCCTGGGGCCATTTTGATTTGGTTGTATCTACTGAATCCATCCATAAAGGAGAACCGCTCGTGCATTGCGGTGGCGTCCACCATGCTGTCTATGTTGGGCAGGGGAAAGTCATCCTTAGGGCACGCCTTATTCAGATCCCTGAAGTCCACACAACATCATATCTGCCCGCTTTTCTTTTTTACTGGGACAACGTTGGCCAGTCAGGTAGGGTGCTGTATAGGCTTTATGAATTGGGCTTTGAGCAGTTTCTCCACCTCCTTCTTGATAGCCTTTTCTATCTCTGGATCAAATTTCCTGGCTGGCTGCTTGACTGGGATTGCAGACGCCTTTACCGTCAGATTGTGTGATACCAGCTTGGGGCTAAGACCAGGCATTTCTTCATAAGTCCATGCAAACACCTCTCTATATTTTGTGAGCAATGCTGTCAAGTCTTCTTTCTCTTTACTGGTCAGTGATGCGGCTATGTACAATGGTCTGTGCTCCTCGCCTCCTATGTTGATTTCTTCCAATTCTTCTTTAGTTGACTTCTCCTCCTGTACTGTCATGACTCCTTCTTTAGATACGGCCTTCCCCTTCAGTGCTTGGAAGAGGGTGGGGCTGGCCAAGTCTCGGAGGCTCGGCTTGGCCGCTCCCGCGAATTCCTATAAGATGGCCCACCGTGTTCCACCTTGGGGGAGGCGTTGTTTCTGAAGCCTGAATTTTGTCTTTGCTGCTGTGCTTGGTCCTAAAGCGTCCTCTCTCTCTCAGGGAGGCGAAGCCTTTTGAAAACGGACTCCCTTGCAGGTGCTGCCTTTTCTTTCCCTTTGAGACTAATTGGAGCTTCTCTTTTGATTCTGCCTGTCCCTGGCGGAGCCAATTCATCAAAAACTGAAGCGTCTATCAGGTGCATTTCAGATGCTTCGAAGGGTGCCTTGGTAGCTGGAATCTCAATATCACGCCCCCTGTAAGCAGACTTGACACACTGATGTAATGTTGAGGGAACGCATTGGTGTAGATGGATCCAAGGGCGTCCCAATAGAATATGATAGCTCGGGTTCCCATCAACAATGTGGAACGTGTTTAGCGTCTTTATGGGCCCTACTTCCAAGTTGATTACAACGCACGCTCTTGTTTCCACCGTGTCTCCATTGAATGTGCTCAGTGCTGTCTCAGATTTCTTCAACCTTGAGCCAGGGATCCCCAACTTTGCAAAGAAATGGGTTGGGATGATGTTGACACCTGAACTGTTGTCTACCAGAGCACGCCTTACTTTGACACCTTCAATTACTGCTTCCACAAATAGCGGCCTGTTATGACAATACCCAGGGTGTTGTGGCTGAGGTTCCCTGAACATGATAGCCGAAGCATGTGCCTTTGCTACCCTTGAAAGCGGGGCGTGTGCAACACTGGTGTTTCCACCCCTTCTCACGATGACATCCGCCAAAGCCTGTGCTGCCTAGGCTCTCACATTCACATCGAGCTCTAGCTGATCAAACAGCGCCCTAAAGCCTGTGGTCTTGGTTAAACCACTCCTTAGCTCATCTTCGAGCACCTCCTCTTCTTCTAGTTCTTCTAGCAGATTCCCTTCTCCTGATAAAATGACATTCACATGGTGCCTGGGCAAAGGCTGCGTCCCAACGCCTTCTTCCGTTCCTTGCTCTGGCAATAGTACTTTCCCTGCTACAAGTTGCTTCTGAAATATTCCTCTAATTACATAACACTCCATGGTACTGTGTCTCTTGTGTCGGTGGAGTATGCAAAAAGCTGGATTGTCATACTCTTGTTGTGTCAGGGGACGCCTTTCGGTTCTTGCTTTTAGCACGCCCTCTTTCAGCCATTCCTCCACCAATTGGTACGTGAGCTCTCTTGGGATGGGCAATGCTGGTGGGGGATCTCTTTTCTCATAGTTCCACTGGGCGGTCCTGTAGCCCCTCCCTTTCTTATCATCTATTGCATTGACATCAAAGGCGGCTTGTTCTCTGGTCCTCTTCCCTTGTTTTCGCATTGCTTCTGTCACGTCCAATGCTCTAGCCAACAGTTCAGCAAAGGTAGTAATCTTGCTCAAAGCCAAGAATATTTGTGACCCATCTTCTACACTCTTGATGCATCCATATACCAAGTCTGCCTCGGGGAGCGTCTCCCTACAACTGAGCGCTTTGTCTCGGTACCTTTTTATGAACTGTACCAGTCCTTCTCTCATCCTTTGTCTGACTCTCCCTAAGTCCATCACGTGAATGACAGCCTCCTCCTCAAGGAACTTGTTACTAAATTCTGTTGTCATTTGTTCCCAACTCCTGATAGACGCAGGGCGCAGTTTGGAATACCAGGTAAAAGCACGCCCTGTGAGGGACTTAGAGAATTCCCTCAGCCTCAAGCGCAAATCTGAACTGTGGATTCCCAAATCATCCACATATGTCATCAAGTGCTCCCTTGTGCTTCCAGTTCCGTCAAACTTCCGTAATGTAGGCGTCGTGTATCCATGAGGGTAATGGTACGCAGCTATCTCCGCCATGAAAGGTGGGTCTTGATCAATTACTGGGGTGCTTCCTTCTTTGTGTGCTTGCAACATCCGTTTTAACTCTGTTTGTGTCACCAAGGTGTCCTTCATGCCTTCCATGTCATGGGTTTCCAGCTCCACCCGCGCCTTTTCTCTAGCGCTTTCCTCTTCTTTCCTGGCTTCCTCTTCCAGTCTAGCCTTGATTTTTAATGCTTCAACTTCCTCCTTTGCCTTGGCATTTTGACTTTTGTAGCTTGCTATCAGTTCTGCCAAGGCATTTTGATTGACTATGATGTTGTTGAGGACGGTGGCATCTAGAGCTACCTGTATGCCTTTCCCTTGAGAATCCTTGTCTGTTTGCACTGGTTCCTCCCCCGGAACGTTTGAGACTGGCTCCTCCTGATCATTCTCAGGGCTGAAGATCAGCCTCCTTGCCGCTGTGCTGCGCAGTGCTTCATTGCCTCCACCTACAGTGATTCTTGCACCATTACTCTCCTGAGCTATCCTCTGAGTGTCCTCCAAATCATCAAGCATAGAAGCCATTACTTCCCCGGCAACGGCGCCAACTATTTCCGCCAAGAAAATTATATTTTGCAATGGAAGTAATTAAAATGCAAAATACAAAGGTGGGTTCGTAAACTTTGTGAAGTAAATGGCCTCTCTTATTATTTTTGCTCGAAATACAGACACCAAGGAGGAATTTTATACAGAGAGGTGTGTTTTAATAAAGAAAAGCCACTACTGGAAAAAGTAGTTTTAAAATCGGTCGTTTTGGACTTTTGAAATCGGTCGTTGCCGTGATGTTGAAAGCGGTGGAATTAAAAGTGGACCTTTTAAAATCGGTCGTTTTGACCGATTTCAAAAGTACTCTATCTTTTAAAATCGGTTGTTATGACCGATTTCAAAAGTACTTTTGAAATCGGTCATAATAGCCGATTTTAAAAGATACAGTACTTTTGAAATCGGTCAAAACGACCAATTTTAAAAGTCTTTTTTTTTTCGATTTTTATCTATACAATATCAGAGAGTTAGCGCAATGGCGCAGATGCACAGTTAACAGCAGAAAACTCAAACTTCATTCTTCAGCAGCACTGGCGGCACTCAGATTCACAGACAGGTCCAATTCCTAAGATTAAGAAATCAAAAAAAGATTTAGCTGAAAGAATACTCTTGCATGGCATAACCTTAATTCAATTTTTAAAGGTTAAAATCAAACTAGAAAAAGAAAGTTCTCAAGTCCCAGAACCCTGAAAATAAAAAGCTCCAATAACTAAAATTTCATTATGAATTTCTTATTACTTCCATGATTCTTTCTAAGCTAAATTATTTACTTTTGATTGGTCCACGTTTTACCATCATAAAACACAAACATAATACTTCTGATAATGTGAGACTGAAAACTAAAGCCAAAAATTTCAAATACCATATTTGCCATTTATTTTCTAAAAAACACAAACAGATTAGTTTTCTGGTTTTTGGATGTCAAAAGAATTCAAATAGAAATCAAAGACACAAATAAATACTATTTACCTTTCCAGTTATCTTGTTGTACATGGCTATCACGTCTCTCACCGTGGTTTCAAAATGTGTTGTCGCATCGTAGCTCTGCAGAATTTATATTTCAGAATTTGATCAATGGTTACAAGAAACACAGCTAAATAACTATGCAGGACAAAATCTTTCCCCTCAACTAAAACTCAACCCCATGAAACAAAATAGCAGGTTCAGAGCAGTCTTCTAGAGAATATAATATATAAATAGTTAAACATCCTTAATTGAAAGAAAAAGAAATGGTCATAGTAGAGTGATAGAGTTAACAGTGTTCTAATATTCTAGCAAGGGGACTTGATGATTTCATAATCATCCTGAACATGAGCATTTTTTATTAACAGTAATCATAAAGGCCTTATATAGTAGTTATATTTGGCCTTTTAATAGAGCAGTTTGTATAGATCAACAAATGACATGAACATGCTTACCAAACTATTTTTATGCACATCACTAAACAAAGTTTTTTTAGCACCGACAAATTTCTCACAGATAGATCCCTGTCAGTGACATAAAGCACATAGCATATGCATTGCAGTAGGCTGATTTCACCAAACACAAAATTCCAGAGTATTAGAGCATCTTTGGAAAATAAACATTAAATCAATAATATTACCTAAAAATCCTAATAACAGTGAACCAAAAGGTGAAAAAAATCAAATTTTAAATCAAACCATAAAACAAAGAAGGGGAAAAAATTAAAATCAAAAGCCCTAACCTGGTTAAGGCGGTTTGAAGGAACTGGTAGCCGCTGGTGGAGGCGGTTGCAGCGCTATGAACGAAGAAGAAGAAGAATAGATGGACGGAGAAGAACGTTTGTGGCGGCAGCAGCGACGGAGAACAGTGGAGACAGCAGCGACGAAAGGCAGCAGCGGCGTCGTCGATGGAGACAGCAGTGACGTCGTCGGTGGAGGACAGTGGCAGCAGCAGCGACGGAAGGATTCAATGAACGGAGAAGAAGAAAGACGATGAGAGAAGAACGTTAGTGGCGGCACCAGCGACGGAGAACGGTGGAGACAGCAGCCAGCGACGGAAGGCTTCGATAATGTGGGGAGACGCGGTGAGGAGTTCAAACAATGGCAGCAGCAGCAGTGAGGCAAAAACTTTGTGTTATGTTTTGTTTTAGGTTTTGGCACTTCTTCCACTGTGTGCGCGCGAGTTATCAGAAAAGGAGGAACTTTTTAACTCGGTCACAAACGACCGAGTTTGATAGTCTTTTATTTATTTTTTTTCATTAACATTTAAAATCGGTCAATAAGACCGTGTTAGAATAGTTATTTTTTTTCATTTAAAAAACTTTAAAAACTATTATTAAAATCGGTCAATAAAGACCGAGTTAGAAAGTATTAAAAATAAAAAAATTAAATAAATAAGAATGACTTTCTAACTCGGCTGAGGAAATGACCGAGTTAGAAAATACTTTTGAAATCGGTCAATAGTGACCGGGTTAGAAAGTATTAAAAATAAAAAAAATTAAATAAATAATAATGACTTTCTAACTCGGCTGAGGAAATGACCGAGTTAGAAAATACTTTTGAAATCGGTCATTAGTGACCGAGTTAGAAAGTATTAAAAATAAAAAAAATTAAATAAATAATAATGACTTTCTAACTCGGCTGAGGAAATGACCGAGTTAGAAAATACTTTTGAAATCGGTCAATACTGACCGAGTTAGAAAGTATTAAAAATAAAAAAATTAAATAAATAATAATGACTTTCTAACTCGGCTGATGAAATGACCGATTTAGAAAATACTTTTGAAATCGGTCTTTAAACGACCGATTTTAAAAGTTAGAATTTATTTACAAAATTGCCATCGCATTTTTTTTAAACCGGATTTCATGCTACCGATTTTAAAACCCCGATTTCAAAACCCTTTTTTCCAGTAGTAAGAAGAGAAACTGAGGACGCCTTTCACTTGTCTCTCTCAACTTCTCCCCTTTTTCCTCTGAGTCGTTGTGTTTTTTGTGTTTCAGTGACCTCTTTTTCCTCTCCTGCTCTTGGCTTTCTTTCTTCCCTTAATCATCTTCTTATACTTCATTCTTGACTTAATTTCCAAGTTTTGCCACCCTTCAATTCTCTGGTTATTGCATTGATTCCCCATTGTCTACTGGTTTATGCCATTATCTTCCCTTAAACAAAGAGATTAAGCATCTTTCTTTATTTGGCATGGAGTGAAATGATGAAGCTTCCATATATGGTGGTTTTGAATGACTGGTGCTAGGCTCAAGATTGGGGCCTCTGCTCCTCTGTTCTGAACTTTCGTTGGAAAGGGGTGCTTGGAGGCAAGGGATGCCTTTTCGTTCTGGTTTGATTGCAAAGGGGACTCCTTTCTGATTTGTTTTCTCAAACCGTTATTTCCCTTGTTCCTTTGGGCTTGCTTCTGATTCTAGCTTTTTGCTCCTTAATGGGACAAAGCCCAATATGATATTTTCTTGTCCAGAACACACACTAAAAGTATGGAATTTTCACGAGTACAGATCAGTTATTTCAGATCGGTTCCGCACCGCACCCTATTTTAGACCGGTCTCCAACCAGTCTTAAAAGTGGCGATCTTATTGCTATGCCTTTAAATGAGACTGGTTCCGAACCGGTCTCGTTCCCAACTAAAGAGACTGGTTCCGAACCAGTCTGAAAATCAAAAAATAATCAGTCTCTATTAAAAGATGAACCAGTCTCATTGAGTATTTTGAACCGGTCTCATTTAAACTAAGAACCAGTCTGATTGAGTGATTTGAACCGATCTGAAAACAAAAAATAACCAGTCTCATTGAGTATTTTAAATCGGTCTCATTGCGTATTTTAAACCGGTCTCATTGCGTATTTTGAACCGGTCTCAATTTTTTTTTTTGCTTTTTGAACCGGTCTCATTGAGCGTTTTGAACCGATCTCATTAAAATCTGAACCAGGTCTCAATTAAATTTTTAACAAGTCTCGTTTGATGTTTTCAACCGGTCTCAATTAAAAAAACACGTATATATATATAATAAAACTAATAAATAATAATTATCTAGACATAACTAGATTCTAAAATTATATTATAAAAACCACGTTATATGCATATCTAGTACAAGTTTGATCAACACAAGTATATAACACTATGCCTAGTGAAACTAACATAAATTACACAAAAGTCTTATATCTAGAGCGATAAGCTGCAAACTATCCCTTCTTGAATCAAAAATGCATCCTTTTATCTTCTCCAGCCATCACATCCCGCCTTCCCCGATCCAACAATCTATCAAGATAGAATATAAAAGCATATCTGCAAGTGAAATATATAGCTTTCCATGGTAAGAAGAAACATAAAATTTCTAAATATAGTTCCAAAGTATGTAGTATAAAAAAGTTCCTGCAGCCACTTAGATTCCATTTGAAAACTAATTTACCAAATAGATAAAAACACTAACAGCAGCCAAACAAAAAAAAACACTAACACAACAGATCAAAAAAACAACAGAACAAAAGCAGAAGCAATTTAGGAACAAAAAACAATAGAATGTTTACTAAGACACTAAGACAGAAGATCAAAAAACAATAGAACAATAGAACGTTTAGTGCAATAGCAATTTAGGAACGTTTACTAAGATCCTCATTTGAAAGTAAAATACTGCAAAGCATTTCATTTGAAAGAAATTTAGAAACTATAAGTATCTGGTGAACATTGAACATCAGACTCATCCCTTTCCACATTCTCACTTAATTTGGCATAAGCATGTAATTCATTGCATACTGCCATACATTCTGTCATAATCAAGTACGAGTAAAAGGAGACATTATCCTGTTCCAACTGGTTTCTCTCCTACTCAGCATGTGCATTGCGGCCTAACGAAACTATATTGAAGTTGAATATCTTATCCAAAATTTCTTACCTCATCTTTTGCCATGTTTGAATCCTTGGCAGCTGACCAAGCTTTGGTGATCATCAATACCAATGTTGAGTCAAGTTCCTTTTTTTCAGCCAGATTGTCTATCTTCCTGCTGGCAGCATCAAGTGAGGGAGAATTGATAATATCTTGGAATTTCAACTCTGCTGCATTTAGCTTTTCAATGCTTTCAGTTGCAGCATCATAGGCTTGTACAACAGCCAAGCATGTGTTCCCAAGCTTTGTCAGTTCTTGTCACACAAAAACGAATATTAATCAAAGATGCAAGTGATATGTAACATCTGCATGATCTTGGTTGTGCATGAATTCTAAGTTCTAACGCTATTAGAGATTCACCCAGCCTAACATAGATGATAGCCTGATGCTCTTTCAGTCCAACTTATTCAATTAAGCTACAATTTTAAGAGCACTTTCACATCCACAAATTTATATTTGAAGTCACATGTAGCATAAAATTGAAAAGCACCATTATCTGGGTATATCAGAGAAAAAGGGAAAACTAAAACAAAGTTCCAGACTCTGAACTTGATATAGGTTAATGATTTACCATACAAGAAAACCATAAGATACATTTCAGTACGATATGGAAGATAAGGAATTGCACTGATTCATGCATGTTAAGGAAAATTATAGCAATGAAAAATGAAATTCTAACTATGAAAGGAATATTGTCCATTGTCCAAGTAGAATAGCCATACCATGCTAAAGTAGTTGCAGAGGGGTAAACATAAGACTTCTCATATGTTGAAGCTGCTGCAGCAGCTTGGATTCTTGCTTGATGTCGGCTCAAATTATCAGTAGCCACCCCATTTCCACTTATGTTATATAGCATATTGAATATAAAAATACATGGAAAGCCAGCTCTTTTCAAAATGACAAGGTAAGCAATACTTATATATTACTTGGAGACACTCCTTTTAATATATTTTAAACAGCATAACTATGTTTGACTCAGCAGATGATGACCCAAAATGATTATTTTATTTGGAAAGAACATAACCTAAGAGCATTTTTAGGGTCATAATTTCAACTTATTTTCACTGTTCAATCCAACTCTATAATATCACTTCAATTCTGACATTTTGTAAATTAATAACTAGTTTTTAATGTTTGAGAAAACCATTCAGATATAGTGGTTGTTTATCATATGATTACCATGTTGATGAGCATATGACTGTGATCCTTGCTGCCCTCCAACTGCAGTTGTCCCGTTTTCTAGTTGCACAACCAGTGCTCTACAGGTAGGACAAGTATGCTGCCGCTCCAGCCACGATCGCAGGCAATGAACATGAAAAAGATGTCCGCATATAATCTTCTTCGCAGTAGTCATTTCTTTACGACACATAATGCAGGTTGCATCACTTCTGCAAAGCCATTTGTAAAATTATTATTGCATATGCATAAAGGTGAAAATACATAAGCATAGATTCTATACCAAGTTTAGCACTCACGTGTTAAGCTCTTCAGGTGTGGCATCCGGAAACCGGTCATTCATATTTGAAGTAATCTTACGATATCGTATGTAATCCGCAACTCAAACTTTGAAGTTCCTAAATGTCTCATACAACTCCCTTATTAAGTGTAAAGGAGCCCCATAGTTTCTGATAAAACAACATAAAGTTAGTAGGTAAAGAAGACAACCTGTGGAGGGCAAAAAAGTCCTTTTTTTTAGAAAACAAACAAAGATACCAAGTCACAAGAAACATCAACCACATCTGCAGAAAAGAAAAATCAAAACTACATATGCCACAATGATTTTCTTTTCTTCCGTTGTACTAACAATTATAAGCTCATCTAAATTCTCTTCGTTTCGGTTTTCATCAACCATGGAACGAACCGTGCTAGCACAACACTTCAAGGTATCAGTCCCATAAGTTAAAAACCAAGTATAATAATGTACCAATTCAAAGTTCAAAAACACTTAACCACGAGTCGGCTTAAACTTCAACAAACATCAAAAAACCGTGGCTTCAACAACAGTAGCAATTAGCAATAAAATGCATACACAAATTTTGGAAACATACACATCAAGGAAGAAAAAAATTAAAAATTAAAAGCATTCTAGCAATGATTTAAAAATAACATAAACAAGGTAAATTATTGATATATCCATTACCGCAACAAAAAAAACGGTGTACCTTGAAGTCTTGAAGCTAACAGTCGCCGGAAAAAATGGAGAAGAGGAAGAGAAGGCGGCGATCTCTGCGGAGAAGTCGACGGAGAAGGCAGTGAAGAACCCGATTGAGAAATCGACGGAGAATCGGTGGCCGCTGCGATGGCCTCTTTGCAATGGACTGCGATGGGTGATAGGGTGGTCTCCGGTGGTCTTCTCAGCGAATCGGTGACGGTGGCTGCCTGGTTGCAAACCCTAGAACCTCTTCGACAGGTTCACCGTTCCTGGCAAAGAGAAGAGAAGGGACCAAGAGAATGAGAAGAGAAGATAGGCCAAGTGAGTGAAGGGAACCCAAGGTGAGAAGAAGGAGGGAGACGTTGTACTAAAGAGAAGGAGGGTTTTCATCCCCTAATTAAAAAGAGACCGGTTCAATGCGAAACCAGTCTAATTTAAATCTAAAATGAGACTGGTTGTGTGAAGGACCAGTCTCATTTTAATTAATTGCAATAAAGAGACTAGTTCCTTGCTGAACCAGTCTTATTTAACTGCATGGAACCAGTCATATTTAAATTTTTTTGCCATAAAGAGACTGGTTCGACACGGAACCAATCTTATTTAATATATAATTCAGACTGGTTATACCAAGTAACCAGTCTGATTTCAATAAATGGCCATAAAGAGACTGGTTCTGTGCGGAACCAGTCTTAATTAAGTGGTCTAAAATGTATATTTTGTACTAGTGTTTAACACTTCGTTCACTTTCAGTCCATTACATCCTATTTTGAAGATGAAAAACATCAAATATCCTTAAATTAAATTTATTAGAGTTCGACTAATAAGAGCCTTAGGCTTTGTTTGGTTTGGGGGATTTTGGAGGAAGAGAATTTTGGGAGGAGAAAATAGAGAGAAAATAGTAATTTTCCCCTGTTTGCTTGTTTGGTTGAGGAAAGAAAATTTTCTCCTCTGAAGTGGAGAGATTTTGGAGAAAAAAAGGGGAAGGTGATACATTTTCACATAGAAAGAAGGAAAACTTAGAAGAAATTTTTTTTCTTCTCATTTTCTCTCCAACCAAACAAAAGAAAAGAAAACTCAACTTTTTTCTCTTTCTTATTTCTTCACATTTTCTCCCATACCAAACAACCACAAAATCTACTCATTTTCTCATCATAATCTCTCTTCCCTACTTCCTTCTTTCGTATTCCTCTCTTCCCATTTTCTTTTTGCAACCAAACAAAGCATTAAGGATATCTAAAGATAAAAAAATACAATAAGTTAACATTATCTTTCTCTCGAAAACTCCCAAAAGCCACATTTTTCAATACTTATTTACAATACTTAATTGCTTAACAAATGTCCTTAGAATAGTATTTGTTAGCATTTGCCAATTAAAAAAACCTAATCCCAACCCTTTTTTTTCTCCTCTCCCACCCCATCCTATTCCTCTCTTCTTAGAATACACACACAAAAACGTACAACCCTTGTGAGCCTGAGTGAGGTAGGGTAGGTGATCGAGGTCGTACCCGATACAAATAAAAAACAGTTTAAATATAGTACTAGGAAGTGACTCCTAGGTAGTCTCCCAAGCAATATCTTATCAAGCAAAAGGTCGAACACATAGTATGCATAGAAAAAGGGGGGTTTTGTATTGAATATTGAATAATTGAAATCAAAACAGAATTAAATAAAAACGAAGTTAACAGTAACGAAAAGTGGATAAACCCCTTTGGCTCCCGTTCACAACTCTATCATCGGTCACAAAAGATCAATTTCTTCCCTCTTCACTGTCCAACTCGTAAGGAATAAATACTAAGCAAAAATTCAATTCTCACCCCAAAACCCAAACCTCTAATTAAGCATTAAAAGCCAAAGCATGAAGTTTTTACGAGTTTGCATAAATTAAGCATTCATACACATGGATTATCTCTATAGAATGGAACTAAGCGAACCATAACATATCAATAAGCATGAAAACAATGAATAAATATGAAATAGCATTAAGAACAAAACCTCAAGAGTATGTGATACATTACCAAAGGGATTTAACCTAAGAGTTTAGCCTTCCATGATGAAATAAATAAAAAACATATAGAACAGGGAAGAGAGAGAAACCCTAGCAGCCACCACAAGCTTGAAGAGCAAAACTAAGCCTTCTCTAGAGAGAGAGAGAGAGTGAGTGAAAACATCGAATGGAAGGTGTGGCTGCTAGGTTACACGAATTTTGGCTTTTAAATCTCAAAACGGGCCTA
Source organism: Crotalaria pallida (assembly GCA_037953625.1). Lineage (NCBI taxonomy): Eukaryota > Viridiplantae > Streptophyta > Magnoliopsida > Fabales > Fabaceae > Crotalaria > Crotalaria pallida. Next base: position 70,846,689 of record CM075656.1, read on the forward strand.
AATCATGGACCAAATCCTAAGGAAAGCCAATCTCTAAATTAAATATAAAAATATTCTATAGGTAAAATCTAAATCTTAAAAGATATAAACTAAATCTAAATAATCCTAAAGATAGACTACAATCTTCACTTCATCATATATCTTCTCTTCCAAAATTAAATCTTCACTCCCAAAATGCCCAAAAAGCCCTTGTGCCAAATATGACCTGAAAATAATAATAGATTAAATTAGGCTAAATAATCCAAATTAATTAAAATCCGGAATAATAGTCTAATAAAGTCTAAAATACTAAATCATTCTAAACAATGTCAAGTAGGCACCAAAAATCATCCATGGGAGCAAAATAAGGCTATGAATAATGAGAAATATAATGCTAATCAGTAGGTGTCACTTATTTCTTCTGTTAGGTTGGGCGATTTCACTCTCTGTGGTGGGGTGAGGTGTGAGTGAGAGGAGGAATAAGGTTTGGTGGTACATGTGTGTGGCTGAGAAGAGGAATGTTGTGGGGTGGGATGTTTCTTTGGGTGTAAGCTGAGAAGAAAGGAATGGGGTGGGGTGGGGGTGGACGAAGGAATAGGTTGGATTGGGGTTTTTTAATTTAGGGATATTTTGGATTTTTCATCTTTAAAGCAGGTTGTAACGTGTTGAAAGTGAAGTGTTTAAATCCCCCCCTTCCCCCCACACTAAAAGCCCATTAAAATAATTACCAAATAACAAAGGCCCATTACAACCCTATATTCCGTGAAATGGCAAAACAGTTCCATCATCTTTTTGAAGGACGCGGGTCAACATTACCCGATTTCAAGGCTCGTAATATAGTGCAGCATTGAGGGGTTTCAACCCTTAAATACATAAGCGGTCGCTACAACCAGAACTTGGGCGCTTTTTCGACTACTACAATGTAACTAACTGTGATCATCTTCAACTCCGCTACATCATATAGCTTCAGGGGAGGTGCCAATTCCCTTTTCAAAACCAGCTTTCACTACAAGTATATAGAGTATTACCAACTCGATTATCGAGGGTCCCTGTGTCTGTAGATAATAAAGGATTTACTGAGGGCCCCAACCATCGGTAGGAAATTTTTTTTTTGGAGCCAAATAGAAAAAATATCAACCGCATTTCTGTCTGAAAATTCCTTTGAACAATCAAAGTAAATAAATAAAAAGTAAATTTAGATTAATAAAGTTACCGATGGTTGTCTTCCATCAGTAATACAGAGGGATTATAGTCCTCGATATATAAAAAACGAATAGGCCCTCGATAATTCATATTGGTTGTTGATATATTAAAGAGGGATTCCAGCCCTTTGTAATAAAAAATAATATGGCCCTCAGTTACGATTTTTTTAAATCCTAGTATTCACTCTCACTCTTATCAGCACTCTCATAGCCTCATAGATCGTCACTCACGACAAGTGCTTTGACGATTGTGATCGCCGAGCCAATGCTTTGATGATCGCGCAACACACCACCTTTGCTAGGATTGTTTCACTACTCCCTCCATTTTTCGTTTTTTCCTAGATCTACTTCCCTCCATTTTTGAGCTATTTTTTCTTATTATGTTTTATGAGTGGAGAAACCAATTACACAGTCGTCAACATCTACTTTCACCCAGCAACACATTGAAGATCGAGTGCACACCTTGACTGTGGAGAATCAATTACTTAAAAAAAGGTTGGTTAGTCTTGAGTAGTTGGTCATGCAAAAGATTTTGCCTCACTCACCTGCACCTAACCCTCATGAGCATGACTAGAATTTGGGCTCAAATGACGACGATGGTTAAGATGGTTATAATGATTGCTCCCTCCATCACTAAATATAAGACCCTTTTGAGACTTTTATTTTGTCCCTACTTATAAGAACCTTTGTCAATTTTCAGTACAATTAATTACTTCTTTCCACAAACACCCCTATTTACTTAACATTTTTTAGATTCCCAATAATATTAATAGGGTTGGTTTGAAAATACATGTCAAATGTTCACATTTCCAATACCATTAACTAAATTAATCAACTTTCTTAATGGACGTGAAATCTATCAAAATGGTCTTTGTTGATACCCAAAAATAAGTGATCCATTAACAAGGCCCAAAATACAAGGCCCAAATCCACCAAGAAAAAACAAAAGGAACCATTAATAGCCAGGAGAGGATAGGCTACAAAGTACCTGCAGTACGAAGGCGCCCACCACCACACGCCTTCTTGAGTAAAACATGAAATACTATGCTGACATAGCTAAAAGGAAAGAAGGAAGATAACTGACAACGCCGCAACAGCCAACAGGACTCGAAAGAGTAGCCACAATGAAGAGAAGGCGCTAGAAACATCGGAGTTACGGGTAAAGGCGTACCCAACCCAGAGAGTGCACTTATGATCAAACAAAATAGCCAGCTGTCCGAGGGAATCTTTGCTTACTTCATACAGCCCTTCCCAAGGCAAAGCCCAGAATGGAAAGACTTGCACTACTCTCTTGGTGCAGCCATTGAATGACAAAGCCAAGAAGAGAAAACGGACAAGAGAGACCTGATAAAGAGGGAATCTACGGGTACAAAAGGGGAAAAGGTGCCAAGAGCCAGAGGGTAAAGACAAGAAGGAGCAGTGACCAGTGAACAAAAGGCACATTATAAAATGAGGAGCAGGAGAAGAAGAAGAGAGGGGGGAGAAAGAAAGGAGGAGAGGGATCAACCCCAGGAATAGAAAAATAGCCAGAAATACACGAAGTTCCCAAAAAGGCCCAGAAATAAACTCGAGAGAGATATAAAGAATACACTGGAGAGCACACCCTCCCAGCTAGTGTCTTAGCCCCAACAACATTCCGGAGGTGGACACAAGTTCCCCCCTTCAGCAACTCGAAGGATATACACAAGAGAAAGAGGAGAATACCAAAGAGTGAGGGAGCCTCGAAGGCGAGCAATGCAGTGCACGACTCTCATTTTCCGCAAGCCTATCTGAAGCAGCCGAATCAACCGAAGGAAGGCGAGGGATTCAATCAAATCCATGGAATATGAAACCCAGAGAAAGAACGCCGAGCACACTCCCCAAAATGAGGAGAAGGAACACCCGGAGAAACAAGTGGTGAGAAAGTGAACGAGAGAAGGGACGGGAGCCAAAAACGCACAATAAAAAGATAGTACCGATAACGCCCATTCACCCAATGTTATCTAAAATATTTACCTATTTGTAATGGGCGTTCCCGCAAAACCGGACAAAGCAAAGGCGCACCTCCCCCTTCCTTTTGATGTAGAAATAATATCGCATTTCCACTTTATCGGAGCCAAACTTCATTAAGCTTACGAACCCTTAATAATCTCTTAACCATCATCATCTTTTAAATAAAAAAGATCCGAAACAATTTGGCGATTCCACTGGGGAAGTTATGGTTCCAGAAGATAAAGGGAAATGTTTCGGAAACACCGGCAAAAAAAATATAGCTCCTAAAGGCGCTCCATCGACATCAACGGTCTTTGGCTGAGGAGGCGTTATGATAGGAAAGCCCTCCCTCAGCTCAAAATGATCTTCTTGGGAAAGCGGTCTGTTACACAGGGGGTAACATCCCAGAGGGCGTGCTTATAGAAAGCGGCCAAGCGGTCACGCAACCAAAGAAGGGCGCAGGTACGCTCTCACCAAAGAAGGCGTCATGTTACGGAAAGAGGGAACTCAGGAACAAAGGCGCAACCAGGAAATCTGCGCAGAAAAATGCTTCGTAAAAGCTAAGTACACACGAGCCTTGACTCCATTTAATTCACCGTTCATATGCTAGTGAGTCTTGCCATGATTAGATTATAATGAATATGAATCATGGTGAAATGAAAGATGTGTTGTGTCCAATCACATATCAATTATCTTATGTGAAACTGAAGGGAATAGCCCCAGTATGCCTATACCGATTATCTTGCTAGCTTTTGAATGCATCTATGACAACCTTGGTATGATCGCTCTCACATGATAATATGATGGTGATGAAAATGATTTGTTTCTACTTTGTCTAGAATAGCATTGTCGTAACATGATATGATACGAAGATCATGTGATTTTTTAGACTATGTGCTTGTCATGTTCGAAAATCATATATGTTCGTATTCAGGAATGTTGTCGCTCTGATGTGTGTCAAATATTTGACTAGAGAAACGATAATTAGATAGATCTGTACATATGAATGTTCGCTGTAGAACCAAGATCAGTATGTCGTACTAGTCATTTACGTCATAACCTTGTCAACTGTTCAACCATCACGTGATGTGAACAAAACGTTTCTCATGATTCTAGCATGCAAATACAATGTTTAATGTTATAAACTGTATGATTTGGGTATTGAGAAGTCATGCTTTAGAAAAGCGTTACATAAAAGCATGGGCTTGATGATGCATAATTAATTTTATATGTGCTTTACATGATACAACTCATAAAACGGACATACGAAGCATGAAAATACCCGGAAATGAAAGTTGTCTATGTAGGAACAAGAATTAACCACTTTCTAAGATTTGAGAAGTCATTAGTACGCTCGCAGGACATGACCCATTATGTTTTGCTAAGATGCTCAATGCCGTGGGAGGATCGCTTCCTCCGCCCTGGACAATAAACACCTGATATATCTACAACAGAAAAGCATTCCGCATCTCGCCCAGTAAAAGAGAAGGCCAGGAGACCAAGAGTGAAAAAACGAGTGATGAAACAAAGCAGGGTATCAAGAAAGGGCGTCACAACACAAATAACAAGAGCAGTGAAAATCAAGCAAACAAAAACAGAGCGGAGAAAAAGAATGGAATTATATCGGAAGGCGAACCCTAAAGTTAACAAAAAGATGCATGAAATCCAGAACTAGAAGGCGAACATGGAGCCATGGTGAAAGGGCGGCGCCCTGACTGGAACCATCCGTCTGACGGAGAAGAAAATGCACAGATCCAAGAGCGACCTTCAGAGGAGGCGCATCATAGAAGAGGCGGTGTCGAAGCTGGAAATCCCGGAGAAAATGCAAACGGAAAGTTGCAAACGACGAATCAAAATTTTGAGAGCGAAGTTATCTCAGAAGCTGAAAGCAAAAGCCGGCAAAGAATTTAAACCAGATGGACGAAGGCGACCTCAAAGCAAGGAATAAATGAAGATGAAGCAGAAGGTATCTACAAGCAAAACAGCCAACCAGAAGTCAAAAGCGAACCTCAAAGATGGTTGTAATCACAATTGCAAAGGCGTACAACTGCAAGGCGTACTTGAAAAGGCGTCCACGTAACGTGAAAGTGAATGCAAGCTTTGCAACAACCAGTACGCGAGCAAGATTTAGAAAAGTGTGTTACTCAATGGTATACTTAAACACTGAAGTATGAAATCTAATGCGAGACCAAGATGCAAGACAAAAGCGGGCCGAAAAGCGTGCAAGTGATTAAAGCAGAAACTGTTTAGAAACGAAGGCGAACTCAGTTTACCTGATGATTGAACAACTGCCAAGCTAAAATCTTGAAGCAAGCCAAAGCATCATGACACAAGTGAAACGAAGAAGTCTATAGTAATAACAAAGCCCCTGAAGCAAGGCGTATCTGAGCTTATGCATACATCAAAGCAGATCATGCAAGGGCGAGCATGAGCACAAAGTCAAGAAGCCAGAACAATCAAGAAATCCAAGCATTTGCACACTGATAATTGCAAGAAGAACTAAGAGAAAAGTAGCACCAATGACAAGAGGTGTTACGAGGCACAAGCGATCAGAGTCAAAACAATCAATTAGAAGCAAGGTAGCGCCTATGACGAGAGGTGCCAATAGTAAAGCCTAAAGCGGCACTAATAACATGAGGTGTGCCCAGAAAGGGTACGAATGATACTGATGACATGAGGTATCGCTGTAGCAAATGCCAGAACGCGAGGTTCAACACTTAAAAAAAAAGAGAGAAGAAAGGAAAAGGAAGAGAAGAAGAAAAAAGAAAATAAAAAGAATGAATAGTGTTGGACCGTACCGCGGGCACAAGACACCTTATCGTGGCACCCGGATAGACCTCTCTGAAAACAAATTTCCGGGATCAGACGCGGGCGAAGTACGCCATATCGCGAGGCTAGAAAAGGTCCCGGGAAACAAGGGCGCTAGGCTTAAACTCGGGCGGAAAAATCTGTAGAAAAAGAGGTTGGCTAACGTAAGATCCAAAACGATCCGTTAGTTTTTAAATCAGAAAAAGCCCAAAACGGCAAAACCTGTAAAATGCGCCCAATGTGCACTCTCGAGAAGAGGAAAGGCATGCCCAATGTGCACCCTTGAGAAAAGAAAAGGAAAGAAGGTGCCCAATGTGCACCCTGAAAGAAAAGAAAGGTGTGCCCAATGTGCACCCTAAAGAAAGAAAAAAAAAATGTGCCCAATGTGCACCCTGAAAGAAAAGAAAGGCGTGCCCAATGTGCACCCTAAAAAAAGAAAAAATGTGCCCAATGTGCACCCTGAAAGAAAAAGAAAGGCGTGCCCAATGTGCACCCTTAAGAGGAAAAAGAGAAAGAAGGTTCCCAACGAGCACCCTGAAAGAAAAAGAAAGGCGTGCCCAATGTGCACCCTTAGGAAAAGAGAAAATGTGCCCAATGTGCACCCTTGATAAAAAGAAAGGCGTGCCCAATGCGCACCCTTAAGAAAAAAAAGAAAGAAAGTGCCCAACGAGCACCCTTGAGAAAAGAAAGGCGTGCCCAACGTGCACCCTAAAGAAGAGAAAATGTGCACATGTCCATACACGAAAGAAAAAGAGAAAGCATGAAGTGATAACATTTTGTAAACACCAGACAAAGGTGTACATACGTGAAGCACATAAAGAAGCATTAAGGCCCACGCAACCTGTATCACATAAAGAAGAGCCTCTTGCATAAGAAGCGCGCCTCCGTTTGAAAAGATCGCGTGAGTACTTGGCGCTAAGCGCCGAAGCGGCCTTCAACTCCACTGACAGCTCAGAAAGGCGTTCATCAACACCTTCAATATCAAAGCCTTTATCTCCGAAGGAAGGAAGCTTAAGGAGTACAACCACGTCTTCAAGAGTCGGGGTAAACTCCCCCCATGAAGTCAAGAAAGTGTGGGTAGAGGAGCACCAGCATTGCATCAGCACTAACAGATCATCAGGCTTGCGGTTGGCACCGAGACGAGGGGACGCTTTGATTGCAGCAGCGACCCCTACCCTTTCCAAAATAGCTCCAAACCCAGGATCAGTGGAGAACATATGATCAACCCACTCCTGCCAGCCGCTGGTACCCCCAACACGAACATTGAAGTTCAGATCCACCCAAGGAAACTCTGAGCGGCGAAGGCAAGAACGGAGTAGTGAAGGGCCCAATGCGCAGTGATCCTTATGATAGGAAGACAGAGAAATGATTTCGGCGACGTCTTCAGAAACCACTGTGGCTCTGGTAGGAGGGCCGGTAAGGAGATCACCCGAATCGGGGCCAAAGGGCGAATCTGCCTTCACCCCCGCTGCCCAACGGCGGTGACCTGGTTCGAGAGGATAAGAGCGAGGACAAGGGAGTCGTTGTAAGAAGCAATAAGAAATGGGGCCGGAAAGTTGGATCTCTTCTTCAGAACTTGAAGAGGCATCTTCAACTTTGGAGGGAGCAGTAGCTTTGGAGCCTGACATGGTAACAGCAAATGTGGAAGGAAGCAAAGACAGCCGAAGTCAAGAGCAAGAAAAGAAGGAGACAAAGAGCAGAAAAGTAATGGAGAGGGTTTCTGTTTCGAGAAAAGGAAGAAACGAAAGGAGGAGTTTCAGGAAGGAAGAGAGTAAGTGAAGGTAGGAGTTCAGAGGGAAGTAACTGAAAGGTCCTGGTTAGTTTTGAAAATATGTGGAAAGGAGGGAACATGGGGAAGCGTGCAACTGCTAAAGAACTGAAAGGTGTCACTTCCTCCCCATGTCGACACGTGGAGTGCAGAAGCGGAGTGAGAGACGAAAGGAGAAAAGGGAGGTTTGCACCGAAAAGGAGTCCATCTTTTCATTGCAAAGGGGGCAATTGTTGATACCCAAAAATAAGTGATCCATTAACAAGGCCCAAAATACAAGGCCCAAATCCACCAAGAAAAAACAAAAGGAACCATTAACAGCCAGGAGAGGATACGCTACAAAGTACCTGCAGTACGAAGGCGCTCACCACCGCACGCCTTCTTGAGTAAAACATGAAATACTCTGCTGACATAGCTAAAAGGAAAGAAGGAAGATAACTGGCAACGCCGCAACAGCCAACAGGACTCGAAAGAGTAGCCACAATGAAGAGAAGGCGCCAGAAACATCGGAGTTACGGGTAAAGGCGTACCCAGCCCAGAGCGTGTACTTATGATCAAACAAAATAGTCAGTTGTCCGAGGGAATCTTTGCTTACTTCATACAGCCCTTCCCAAGGCAAAGCCCAGAATGGAAAGACTTGCACTACTCTCTTGCTGCAGCCATTGAATGACAAAGCCAAGAAGAGAAAACAGACAAGAGAGACCTGATAAAGAGGGAATCTACGGCTACAAAAGGGGAAAAGGTGCCAAGAGCCAGAAGGTAAAGACAAGAAGGAGCAGTGACCAGCGGACAAAAGGCACATTATAAAAGGAGGAGCAGGAGAAGAAGAAGAGAGGGGGGGGGAGAGAAAGAAAGGAGGAGAGGGATCAACCCCAGGAATAGCAAAATAGCCAGAAATACACGAAGTTCCCAAAAAGGCCCAGAAATAAACTCGAGAGAGATATAAAGAATACACTGGAGAGCGCACCCTCCCAGCTAGTGTCTTTGCCCCAACAACATTCCGGAGGTGGACACAAGTTCCCTCCTTCAACAACTCGAAGGAGAGACACAGGAGAAAGAGGAGAATACCAAAGAGAGGGAGCCTCGAAGGCGAGCAATGCAGTGCACGCCTCTCATTTTCCGCAAGCCTATCTAAAGCAACCGAATCAACCTAAGGAAGGCGAGCGATTCAATCAACTCCATGGAATATCAAACACAGAGAAAGAACACCGAGCACACTCCCCAAAATGAGGAGAAGGAACACCCGGAGAAACAAGTGGTGAGAAAGTGAACGAGAGAAGGGACGGGAGCCAAAAGCGCACAATAAAAAGATAATACCAATAACGCCCATTCACCCAATGTTATCTAAAATATTTACATATTTGTAATGGGCGTTCCCGCAAAATCGGGCCAAGCAAAGGCGCACCTCCCCCTTCCTTTTGCTGTAGAAATAATATCGCATTTCCACTTTATCGGAGCCAAACTTCATTAAGCTTACGAACCCTTAATAATCTCTTAACCATCATCATCTTTTAAATATAAAGATCCAAAACAGTCTTATATACATGGATGAAGGAAGTAAAAAATATGGTTTGTGTATTAACTTTTTGTATATGTGGTTACTTGAGTAGGTTTATTAATTTTTTGGATATTTGGTTATTTTAGGTTTATTGCATGTTAGAATATTTTGTTGTCTTGTAATATTTGGATATTTTATTACTCCCTCTGATTCTATTTATAGGGCACATTCTAGAAGAATTCTTTGGTCCTATTTATAAGGCATTTTGCATTTTTTTAGGAAGCATTTATTGCTATTTTCTCTTATTTGCCCTTTATCTATTAATGTGAAATAATACATTATGAAATTCCCAATATAAGATAAGAGGGTAAAATTGTAATGTTAATGTATTTTTTTTTTAAGTTTCAAGAAACTTAACTACCTTCCTTGATCTGTGTGATATGGATAAGTATGCCCTATAAATAAGACCAAAGGGAGTAACTTTTTATTATTACTAGTTCAATATTATATTTTATTAATAGCGGAATTAACTTTCAATATTATTTTTAAATTACAAAGGGATACATATGTTTATAATTTTTTTACGTTACAAAGGGTTACATCTACCGATAATCATTGTTATCAAGGGGTGTATTTTTTGATTAAGATTTAAATTATAGAGAGATTAGGTCCTCGGTAAAAGAAATATTTTCCATCATCCGATGCCCTCAGTAAAGGGTCTTTGTAAATTACCGATGACCACATCCCTCAGTAATAGTTACAAGATGAACATTATTAATGGATTTGCATTCGTCAATATCGCATCATTATTGATAAATTTTTACCACATACCGAGATAATGAGAGAATTTCTTGTAGTGTCCATCTCCGACTCGTTCAAGCTATCTGTCGTGATCAAGGTCCTTTGCGAAGCAAGGCCTTGCCTACAACTGTGGGGCTGAATGACCCTATTCACAGAGTCGCCATCGCCCTTTGTTGCTAAAGCACGGGATTATAAATTAAATAAAATAATAAGATAAAGCATGATCTTGAACTCGAGAGATTCTAAATTCGAGGGTTGGTTACGAATTAGGAAAGGTATTAGCACCCCAACTGACTCTTCGAAAACGGTACCTTAATTGATCATGTTGACGATATTTAATATATTAATTTTATCGATTATTTTTTTAAAAAAAGAACAAAAATTAATTTTTTTTTTGTGCTTGACAGAATGTGCCTGCTCCTACCTATCCCTCGGTACAATAGGGAACTCAAGAGTCAAGACTATGTAGTTCTTTTTAGAAAATATTGTTGGTTGATTGGTTTTAATTTTTTTTAAATGATTTAATTTTTTGGGAAAATCGAGGTTATACGCAGTGAGCGACGACTTCTGATAAATAGATGAATATGACTTGTTTAAGGATATATACGTAGCGATAAGAACTTTTTCCTTAATTCATATTTAATTTTTTTATGGAAGTCGAAGTTACACTAGGCGAACGACGACTTCCAAATAAATAAATAGATAAAAGTGGTGGACAATAATAAATTTTTTAAGCACAGAAAGTGATTAATTGCGTTTAATCCATTTTGGGTGGAAGATGAAGTTACATTAGCCGATCGACGACTTTTCAAAAGAGTAATGTGAAATTTCTTTCTTAATCACGACAACCATAGACATTTCATTTCTGTATGAAACAATTAAACATATTTAATTCTTTCTTACAAAAGCCAAGGTTATACAAGAAGAGCGACAACTTCCAACAGGCCATAAATATATAAGGCCTCGGGATACACTTCCCCCTTTTTTTTCCAGAATTTTTCATAAAATCTTTGCAAGCTACTTTATTAGTATCTTTATTGATATTTTTAGAAGCAAAATCAAGCTCATATAAACTATCTGGATATAATAACTTGTATTAGGCAGTAAGACAAAAATGCTAAGAGTGGAGCTTTTGCCACCCCACTCTAGACTTTACACACCACACTTATTAATTTATTTCTAAAATTATCCTTTCCATCATCCCTTTCACTGCACCTTCTTCTTCTTCTTTTCATATTCACACACCCCACTCCTATTCACAGAAGATAAAAAAAACAACTCCCTCCTTCATAACACACTAAACACTCTCTCTTTCTTCCCAACATAACTCCAAAAAGAATAGCTAGACAAGAACACAAAATCAGTAACAATTCCAATAGCCAAGGGAACAAAACAAAGGGGTTTCCAATTTCATGTCCAATAAATCATTAACGACATAAGCAAACAAATTTTTCATCTCAAACCTATTGCAATCCAAGAACAGTTGAACACACTTGCAAACTAATCCAAATACACTATCCTAGAACTTTCCTTCGCATCAACCCTTTACAAGGGTGCAAAAAAAGAGCCTAATTTTCATAGCGAACCCTTCATTGTTATTATTATTTTTTTATAGGCAAATACTTTATTCTTTTTTTTTAGGGGGGAGGGATAAAGCGTAGTCACCAATTTGTCTTGAACACAGAGAAAGTTATGTTGGGAAGAAGGAGGAAGTGTTTAATGTTGAGGATGAGGGAGTTGTTTTGTTTTTCCTGAATGAGAGCGGGATATGTGAATATGAAAAAGGAGAAGGAGGTGAAATGAAAGGGATAATGAAAAAGGTAATTTTTGAAATAAATTAATAAGTAGGATGTGTAAAGTCTAGATTGGAGTGTCAAAAGTCTCACTCAAAAGCAATTGCAAAAGAACATGTACCATGTACAAAGCAAAAGAGAGAGAGAGAGTAAAAAAAAACTTACACAAAAAAAAAATTAAATTCAAATGGGCCAAGTCCAAACCATAAGCATTCATTCAACCCGATAAATATTTTCGCCACCCCACTAAATTTATGGCATTTCACTAATGGCTTATGATTTTACTCGCAACCAATTGGTGAATATGGTCATGGGATGAGGATTCTCTGTCCCAAAACTTCTTGTCTCCCTGTCTTTAACCAATTAAACTTCATCAAATATTACAAAAATGTCATCATAGTGAGAAAATTATTTTTAAGTTTTCTAAAATTTGTGTAATAGATACAGGTTCAGGCTCTGAGACAACAAATCTTTGTACATGGTCATGACCTAGGAAATCTTTTTTAAGGTCATGATTGGTGAAAAAAATCATGATCAAGGAATAGCACATACAATATGGGCTAACAAAAATATTTCTCTTTAAAATAATTAAACACAATAGAAATAGTAGAACATATATAACAACAGTACAGTAGAAACAAGAAAGAAAGGGGTCAAAAGAGGGGATTTAGAGCAGACAGAAGAAGAATTATGAAAGAGCAAACCAGTACGGGGAAGGAAGATGGTACGCGGGGTTGGGTTGGCGGTGGCCACGATGAGGTGTTGCGGCTGGTGGGGGAAGATAGAGACGCCGTGGACGTGGAGAGACAGAGACTGCGTGAAAGAGGTAGGGAGTGGGGCTGAGAGAGAGAGATGGTATTGGTGGGTCAGCGGCTCAAGTGTTGTCTTTGTCATTAATGCTTGTGCATAATTTTCTTTCTCTTCTGTTCATCCATCCTGCATGAAATCAACAATGACTGCTGAAATTTGACTTCGAATATGACTGCATGAGGTCGGATATATCATATATATGAGGATGATGTTTGGTTTGGTTTGGTTTGTGTGTGTTGATGAAGGGGCGGCCATGAAAGATTTGGAGGACAGACCACAGCTGTGCTATATCTTTGACTATAGAGAAAATTAATAAACCCAGAATGAAGAAGCTCTATATGATAATAATTGAATATTTTTGGATTGGGTAGATGGACTCAAATATTAGGCCAAAGAAAAGGAATAAATATATCCTGTGCAAGTGTGCATATTGAGAAAGGAAGCACTTTTAAAAGAAATTTAATAAACCTAGAATGGAGAAGCTCTATATTCTTTTTCTTCATTTTGAAGGGGGATAAAATTGGATATTCACATTACAATCTGTTCATCACAGTGACCTATTCTTAAAAATCTTGCTCTTTAGTAATTACGTACCATGCTGCAAGAGTGCAAGACAAGCCACAAGTGCATAGAAGCTAAGTGAGAGGAAATTTCATTTAAGTAATTATTAGTGGACTGATTAATAAAAAAAATTGAAGTAATTAGTTTAACAAGTTCATTTTCATTAGTGGACGATGACACTGTTAATTAGCAACTTAAACAAGGATACACAATTAAATGACTAGTCAAAATCTAATTAGTACAAAATGTGTGTACGTGTGTGTAAATCTAACTGCATGGCATATGTGCATGTGGTCCTCCAAGCTATAAGTTTGAGCATATGCGCTTTAAAAGTAATTGGTCCCTAATCTATAATTCTATATACACCACAGCTACTTTTATACTTTATCCGATCTTAGATGTAATATCCATTCGAGATTTTTTACTTAAAAAAAAAAACAATTAAATTTGTTAAAAATATTGAAAATGTAAAAATTTAATATATTTTTTTAAAACTATACTTATAATTATTTTTGGATTATAAAAAGTTTGAGTAAATAAATATATTTGTTAAAAAATAAATATTTTTAAAAATTAAAATAAAATCTTATAAATAGAATCAGGGCAAGATAGCGCGAGTATCTATCATCCAATCAATTCTAATTGCATAAAGGTCAACTTTTTTAAAAGCCGATTGATTATAACTTCTGTAGTTCAATTCATTCATCCCCAATTTCCTTTTTGGGTATAGGTGTTTAACATGTGCACCTTTTGCTAATCCATTTCATCAATTATTATAATAAGTCATACTTAATTATATTTAAAAAAAGGAAATTAATTACATTTTTTGAACCTTTAAAAAGTTATTTTAACATTATAATATTATTTTCATATTTTATTCGGTCCTATATATAAGATTTATTTGAGATTTTTCACTTTTATTAAAAAAGGTAGTTAGTTTTTTAGTGATATTGGAAATATGAACATTTGATATACCTTTTCAAAACTACTCTTATAATTATTATTGAGACTCTAAAAAGTGTTAAGTAAATATGAGTGTTTGTTAAAAAAAAAGTAATTACATGCTATTGGAAATTGAAATGAGATCTTATAAATACGATCAAAATAAAAGTCCCAAAATGATCTTATATATAAGACAGGTGGGAGTAACTTATATTAGAAATCTCATAAATATATTGTTTCGCATTAATGAACAAATGAAAAAAAAATACGTCTTAAAACATACAAAATAACTTGTAAATAAAATCAAATTATTTTAAAATGTGACTTATAAATATAAGCTAATGAAATATATTATTGTAGTAGTTGCTTAGAAAAAAATAGTACTAGTTCTACAACTACATATATTTATTTTTCATTAGGCTTATTTAAATTTTTAGTTCATGAATTTAAATGCTCTTTTGGAATTGATCCTTAAACTTTTTTCGATGCTTTGAGTCCCTAAACTTTGCTCAAATTTTGGAAATGGTCCTTTCATCACTTAAGTGGTGATATGATCGTTCGCCACATCGATAGGTTAAGCTTAAGTAAATCTCTACAAATATTTTTTTTAAAAAAACTACAAATAATATCTTTGAAAATGGGAAACTAATATTTGAGAAATAATGGATTTATCTTCCCAACATTTTCTTCCTTTTACTTGATTGATTATCATCAATCTAAGGTTAAGATTAAGCAAACTTTTTGTTTTCCTTTTCAAGGAAGTTCTTCAATGATACCTTTTGCACTTATTTTGATGCACCCATTTTATTTTATATATAAAATTTCTTTTTTCTCTCATCTTCAACCCTCAATCTTCAACTTACTTCCTCCATTTAACTTGGTGTTTATACCAATTAATCCACCATCGCAGTGCACTTCCACTACTCTACTAGCATTGATATCCCCCCCCCCCCCCCCTAACCCCCACTACATACTTTGTCTCCACCAACATCTCCATCTCTAATACTATCAAGCCCAACCTCATGACATTTATCTTCAAAATCCAACTAACATGTTTAAGGTGATGGGTGTAGGTGGCAGTAGTAATGACTATTGCCATAGTTTGAGTTGGTGGGTGAAGGTGACAACAATGGTGGCAATCGCTGTAGTTGAATGGTGGCTATATAAAAAAGTTAGGTTGCGGTGGGTTAAAACAACAACGGCAAAGTAATCATTCTCCTTTTTTTCTTCTTTTAACTCTCAACCCTCAAACATTTTAAGTAATACATCAATATTAATGAGAAAAGGGAGTATGGAATTAAAAAACTCAAACGGAAACATTGAAGAATTTTCCTCCTTTTTAATAATTTCGGTTTTGGGTTGGCAACTAATCCTTAACCTGATAAAATAATTTTTTATAGGTGAACACTTTTTTTTAATGAACCCTAATTTGTTAACTTTATGTCTCATATTTCTCCCACTTAAGCTGGCTCTAATTAATATTATTTGTGATTAAGAAAAAGATGTCTACATTAGTAGGGGTCTAGTGTTGTGATCGATTGTGAAACTCTGATATTCCAAAAAAAAAAAAAAGAAGAAGATTATCAATGTCATACATGTGTTGGATGCTGATAAATTTCGATATGTGATTTAGGTAAATTTATAATTGTTTTTATAAATTTGTATTAACATATTATAAATTATATTGTATCTTAAATTTAAACGAATTCTCTAATTTTCATGTATATCCACAACTTGTCATATCCACGTGGAACTAAATATTCGAGCTTTATAATGGTCGGGTGGTGGCATTTTGTTGGATGGAATGGCCGTAAGTGGGCAGTTTTTCTTGTTCTAGATGTAAATATTTTGGTTCACACCTTCATCCTGTTTTTTTTTTTTTTTTTTTATTCAGCTTTGATTAATATATCAATCTTCTATTTAAAAAAATTTATATTATTAGAAAAAAAATTATTTATTGATTTTGTTAACTTTGATTCAAGATTAAAGATCTGTTTGACAAAACTAACTTATAGCTGTGAACTTGTAGCTGATAACTGTGAGCTTATGGCTGATAGCTGTGAACCTAGCTTATAGCTGTGGGATTATAGCTGTGAGTTTATAGCTGTATAGCTAGCTTATTGAATTAGAGCTGTTTGCCAAAACTAGTTGTGCAACTAATTTAAACATGTTAAATGACTGAAAAGTACATAACATGTAGAATAATAATTAATATTGACATTCATGTTCAATGACGATAATACTACACTAGTAGCTTATAGAGAAAGACATATACTTCATTCATATAGATATAAATGATAAAAAAATTATAACATTCATAATAATTATTACTAAGTACTACTGCACTTTAAACATTTTTATTATTTTTATAAAAATGTCACGATATCTTTATTAACAATGACACGAAAGAAGGACAAAACTTTTAGCCTATTGATTGGACACACCGCCATCACAAAATCACACAAATCCAATCTGAACCTAATTCACAAAATAAAAAAAAATAAAATAAAAATTGAGGATAATAAAAAAGTGAAAGAGAAATTTGATGATCAATGTTGAAATAAATATCACATACCTTTATGTCTCCTGAATCAATAGTTAAATATAGGATTTCTTTATAAGTGGTTTTGGTGTGGTGCGTACAGATGTTGAATATATAGAAAGATTCTAGGTTTTTGGGTTTGAGGAAAAAAAGTAAAAAATTTGGGGGGTAATATTAATTCGGGTCAGAATAAATAATAATATAATTTAATAAAAAAAAAGGGTAAAATTGAGATATGATTTATTAAAAGCTCTTATTTTTTTCTCAAAACTACCTTATGTAGCTTTCTAAAAGCTAGCTTTCAAAAGGTATAAGCTTCCTTTTTGAAAGTTATAAGCTTCTTTTATTTTTTGTTCACCAAACAGCTCTAGTAGCTTATTGACCAAATCAATAAGCTAAAAGCTACTAGATAAGTTATAAGCTTGTCATACCAAACACACTCTAAGATAAGAAACTAAAACATATATATATATATATATATATATATTAAAGAAAACTCATTTATAACATAAAAACTAGGTGGAGTTAATTTTAAAATGTACATTTGCCTTATTTCTTTCTTATCCTCGGCAGAGGGGAAAAAAACCTTATTTTTATTCTCAATCCTTTCTATTTCAACTTTATAATCATTGATAAAAAAAATTGCTTTAAAAATTAAAATAGTAGATGTACCAAAAAAAAAAAAAAATACAACCGAATAAGTGGTGGCAAATGGTTCATGTGTCGGTTCAAGATGCCACATGGTCACAACTCACAAGTGATTTTTTTCCTCTCACACAATTCTATTCCTTCACCAAAGTTCTTACTTGTATTGAAGATAAAGTAATATTACATCAACATCTAGAATCGATATTTGATTTCAATATTTGTTATTTCTTTTATGAGATAAGTAAATGTTAGATTCAAATGATAATTTCGAATATTCACATAATATTAATCAAAAAATAATTATGAAAAATGCTAACAATAATTTTAAAGGGTATTATTTTTTTAATGAAAGCAAAACTTTTATATAATAAATGAGTACAAGGGTATTCACCCATATAAAAAAAGGGTTACATCAAGAAGGATTAGTTACACAAGAAGCAAGCAATACAAACCAAGGGATTATTATATCACATACCAAAATTAAAGGAAATAGATTTACTCTTTGCCCAAACCCATTTTCAAGACCTGAGCTTGATTAAATCCATAACTTGTATATAAGTTGTCTGCTTTCCTTGAAAAACAACCTCATTTCGCAATAACCAGATAAACCAAGTTACCACCATTCCATGAAAAACATCCAGCGGTTGATTGCCACCAACAGACCAATCCAAAAACAGGGAAGAGAACACCTCCACATAAGCACTACTCACAGAATAACTCCCGCTATTATCCTTTGTCCAACCCCAACTAAGAAGAGTTAATAACTGCTGCAGCAAAAAATTATCACACACGGCCTCATCCAGGGAAAGAAGAGGTAACTGCTGCAGCAACGAATTCAGTAACTCCTCCTCCCAAATAAAAAGATCCTGACGCCACTCGAAATTCCAAGTCCAGCCTTTAAGGGTTATTATATAAAGGGTATTATTTAAAAAGTTACTTATTCGGTTTCATAATTTTTGGTCTTTTAGACTCAGGCGATGTGTATTTTATCTAAAATGTCCATATTTAATATTTATTAAAAATTGTAGTAGTATTTATTTTTTAAAGTAAGTGTGCTCATTATTTAATGCATAACGGTTTAGAGATAAGAGATGATAAAAATAAAATTAATTAAGATTGAGAGAAATGATTAAATAGAGGATTAAAGTTGGAAAAAAAATATATTTATGTATATAAATTGTAGAAGGACAAAAAGATATGGAATGAAAAAAAAAAGGCTTAATCATGTCACAAGTCGCTTGGGATACTTTTGTCAGATACCCTCATTTTTTTTTCCATTGTCTGACTCCCCGAAATTACTTCTAAGTTTATCATTTACCCTTACTACCAATTCTGGTCATTTTGTTGACATGTAACATTGGAATCCTGATCACATGCAGAAGGTTAAACACCTCGTACCCCGTGAGCGAAGATCATTTTTTTAAAAAATTTAAAAAACTAAAAAACTTAATATTTTTTTTTATATTTTTAGTTAAATAAAACAAGAAAAAAAAAAAGAATTGAAGAGAGAGTTCGTTTTCGTCCGTGTGACATCACGCGACACCACATGACCAACCTCCTGCGTCTGACTAGGATTTAGATGTTACATGTTATCAAAATTGGTCAGAATTGGTAATAGGGGTATAAGACAAACCCAGAAATAACTTCGGAGAGTCAAACATTTAAAAAAAAAAGTATAAGAGTATGAGTTTTGCTAAGGGCACTTGTTAAGCTTTCTAGAAGTAGAAAAAACATCAAGTCCCAAGTCTTTCTTCTCTCGTAAACTTAAAAAACTTCAACTTTCGATGCTTATAAATCATATTTAGCTTCGTAACAAGTGTCCTTCCTAAGAGTATCTGTCAAAAGTACCCCAAACTTCAGGGACTTGCGACATAATTAAGAAAAAAAACATAAAAGATCAAAAATATGGAACAATGGAGTAAAAAAACTAAATTGTTATTAAAAAAATGTTATATTCAATAAATTTTTATGTATATAATTTTAATAGAAGATTATTTTTTATTAATTCTTAAAATATTTTCTTTAAAACACTCGATAATAAGATGCAATCATTACCTATCTACTCAACTGATTGACATTGAGGTGCTTATTATTTTGGAAAGAAAGAATATAAGAATATATAGGGCTTATCTCTACTTCATTCTCAGCCGTTTCTTCCATTTCTTCGTTCTTGGTTAAGCAGAAAAAGCTTAGCACACCGACTTTTCTCTCAAGTAAGTTTGTCTTGTCATTTCAGTATCTCACCACTAACATTGTACATATGAGCATCTTATTATAAAAAGCAAAAAACATATTACATATGAGCGAGCTTTATATTCTTCTCATGCTTATGTTGTTCTCGGTGAAATCTTCATTCTATGTGTAATTTCCTATCAAAAGTCTATGTTTCTGGCTTCGATTTGGTTACATCACTATCATCACAAGTGAACTGAACTGTTTTTAAATAAGGAAAACTGATTATTTTTTTTAAAAGCAAAGAAAAGATTAATTTCATTAAAATTAAAAAAACAACAAAACATCATTATTGTACATAATCACACCTTCTATGAAGGGTTTATCAAAGAGTACCCAATCATATTTTTTTTTGGTAAGCAAATAATTTTATTAAAAATAGAGTACCCAATCACATGCTCAAAGGGTACCCAATCTTAAGAAAAACTCATTTGATTGAAGGATTCTTTTGTGTAAAGATATCAGTGTTTTCTTCTCTCTATTAAACATCCATTTCTCTCATTTTATGATCATTGTTTTTCTTTTTTTAAACAAACTTTAATCTAATATCTTAACAAATGGATAAATTATTTAAGATCATATATAGTGTCAATTTGGAAAGAAAATAGAGAGAATCTAGACTCTATTCCTTGTGTTTACCAGAAATTGAAAATGGAAACTATTCTTGGTATATAATTTTGCTCTAATTATCCAAACAATTTTTTGTGCAATATACTAGAATGATGTAAAGCAGAAGATAATGAGATATTTAGTAAGATGGTGACAGAAGATTATTTGAGTAAAGGCCGTCAAGCGAAGAAAGAGTCTATGGCACCATCCACTTTTTCATCAAGTTCAAGACAATGGAATGCATTAAGGAATCCAAGAATAGTGAGAATGTCAAGTGCATTTGGAGGAAAAGATAGGCATAGCAAGGTTTGCACCGTTAAGGGACTGAGGGACAGAAGGATCAGACTCTCAATACCAACAGCAATTCAGTTATATGATCTTCAACACAAGCTTGGTCTCAGCCAACCTAGCAAAGTCATAGATTGGTTGATTGAAGTCACAAAACTTGACATTGATATGCTCCCACCACTTCAAATCCCTTATGGTTTTCATCATATATTTCATCCACAACCACAACAACAACAAACCCTATTGCCACATTATCATCAGTTTTCTCTTGGAGGCATCTATGGTGAAAATCTCTCCACATTCTTAAAAGATGATGTTAGAGGAATTCATCATCAAAATTTCTTCGCAAATAAGTCGAGTTATTGGGGTTTAGATTCACAACATTCATCATCAAGACTAAAAGGTAAGGAAGCTGAAAATTTAATAATGTCTATCTCCCAAAAATGTGAACAAGAAAATCAAGTTGGAATAATTGAAGATTATAACAATCAAGAGTTATTCTTACCTGGTTTACTAAACAATGCAATGGCATATAATAACTCCTACCATTCAGAGCCTTCAAGTTTATCTTTATCATCTCAATTTGGAAGCCAAGGACCATTATTTCCTTCTTCCTATAATGTACTTCCTCATCAGTCAACAAGTGGCAGTGGTGTGCAATTTGCATCTTCTAATTTGGATGTGCCATCTGGTGGGGGGCAATTACTCTTTTGTCCATCTTCTGCTGCACCTGCTTCACTTTTCACTCGGTATGCTCCATTATTTATGGCCAACTTATCAGAAGTGGAAAGTGATGATCCAAGGTCACAATTCAACCATGAAGGGGTGTACCTTAATTTGTAAGTATAATGCTATACAAATGCATGGAATAGTTGTCTTTGAATTAATTCCTTGTGGTTTATTTAGCTATCTATGGATACAAGTTATAGAATAAATCAATCTCAAACAGTGTTGGTGTGTTTTTGGGTAATTGTGTGTAAAACTATATAATTAGACAGTATGATACCGTCTGTTTTGATCCATGAAGTCAACCTTATTTAGTGAAAAAAGGTTTGATTGTTTTTAATGATTGTATGTATAAAACCAAGAATATTGTTCTTTTTAGTCGACTTTGGTTCTGTAATTCACAATTATATCATTATTATCACTTGAATTTTACAATTATATATGCAATGCGAATTAGTTTCTTTGTTAGACAAGAGCCGTAACCTAGGTCCTGGATTCATATATATGGTTCTGTAATTCACAATCATATATATCTTTGTTATCACTGTCGCTTGATCTGTGCTTTGATACAACTAGCTAGGTTATATATCTGTGCCTTGTTTGGAGTTACGGTATTAAAAAGTTTGTCCTTTTTCATAAAATTTCTTTAGGAGCGCTTGTTAAATGACTTTTAGAGAATCTCTCTTTCGTCTCGTGCATGCTATTATTGGTGTGCATGCAGCACTGCCACACAGACTTGATAGAGTTAAAGGTATCTAACAAAAACTACTCTTAATGCAACTAATCAAATTCAATCCTCTATACCAAACAAAATTATCAACTATATGAACTGATCTAAGAATTATAAAGAAAAAAATGTGATTTAGTAATTAGCATAATGATATGCCATATGTAGTCCAAAGATCTTTTGGTGTAATCTATTTGGGTGTCTTTTGGTTCGGTCAACTTATTGGTTAATTAGGAATGAAGTAATTTTCAAAGGTAGTTAACTTAGATTTATATAATTTAGAGATTTTCTTCTTATGATGATTTTGCTTCTTGGTGTGTAGACGCTTGGTCGTGTATTTAATTTGTGGTATCATTTTTTTATCGGCAAGGAAAGAATTTTATCGGTAATGTACTCAAGCAAAAGGAAAAGAGGTTTAAATTACAATGTTGATTTATATAACCAAATGGTTCGATCAATAGCCAACCAGGCCAGTTCAAGAAAAAGAAAAGAGTACTCAAGAATTTTGCTCTTAGGATAGCATCAAGCTTTCAAATCTAAATCATTCTGGAAGAAGCAAAACTCATTATTTTATATAAAATAATATAATTGGCTTACCCTCAAAAACGAATTTGTTCTTTATTGTCCAAAGTGCCTATATGATGATGATCCATAATAAATTCCAAGCTTTTCTTTGACCTTTCTTCAGCTGAGCCAAGCCACGGTGAGCCAAGTAATGTGTTTTGCTATAAATGGGTAGAGGTTTTGGAACCTGCTATTGAATTTCTACCATAAAGCGTATGAAAGTTCACAAAAAAAGAACAAGTAGTCACTTGTCTACTCCTCTTCTTTGTCACAAGTATTTGCAGTATCTTTTCTATGCCTTCTTAGTTTTTGGAGTTAGTCCATCGATTATATTGTCTGGGTTGAACACACCTAGTGCTCTCATTTCTTTAGTAATTCTTTTTTTATAGTGATAAATAAAAAGGTTCAAAGATCTTTATGTCTTTCCTTTTTCTGTATTTTGAAGCATAAGTACAAGCAATAAGTTGAACCTATTTACCTTCAGGATTTAAATCAAGCTCTGCAACTGTAATGGATGAAGACGCAATGTTATGGTTTTTATGATGCCTCCATAATTGTGTCGGACAACAATTAATAACCGCATCAATCACATTTTTTCGCATAATCAGTTGAGTAATTATTTTGGAAGTCCTCAAAATTACGACAACAATCCTAATTTAAAATCTTGCTCACCTTTAATTTGTACCTCATTTGACAACATACTGATGAAGGGTATTGAGGGGAATTTTCAAAATGAAGAGATATATGCTTTGTTCGTTGTGTTTTTTGAATTAGGACATTTCTATGAAAAATCATCAAGATAGTTATTCACCTTGAGTAAATATGTGTTTGTTTATAGAGGTCCTACAAATAAAGCTTGTAAAAAAAGTTGTGTTATTTCGTGAAACCTTTTAAACTTAAAAGGACCATGTCTCTCATTAAACACCGGAACATGTCTATATAAAGCTATGGCATCCTCCACTAACATTGAACACATGCGGACATTTATTGAATTTATTTTTGAGTTTACATGAGGATATAAATAAATTGTCATTTTTTTTTCTTTTGTGAACAGATAAATTGTCATTTTATAATAACCACCATTATATCATTTGACTTGAGTTTTAAAAATACATACTATACTTAAATTTTTTTTATTGTATATTACTCATTCTAATTCTTATTATAGAGCATACTTAATCGAATTACACATATCAAGGGAAGTGATTAGTTTTATGAATTCTATGAAAATAGTATATTGTAATATTATAATTTTACCATCTAAACTTTTCTTGAAAAATTCACACTCATTAATAAACAACAAAAAACCCATAAATAGTCAAAGCATTTAATAAGGGCAAAAAAAGAAAAAACAATAAATAATGCATAGGAAATATAAAGTAACTTATAATTAGGACTAAAAAATCTTCTAGGATGTGACCTATAATAAAGACCGTACCGAGAGAAAGAAATTCATCATAAACCCAAATTGACCCGCCAAATTTTAGAATAGATTATGGCGAACTAAATTTGAAGAAAAATATTATCCACGTCTTGAAGACATTATTCACAACTTCCCTTCCTGTCTCTTTTTCTTCTACCCTTAAAAAAACCATTCCCACCTACTGTTGTTACAAGTATATGGAAGCCTCCGGAACGCAAAGTAGTGAAAGAAGTGATGAAATGTGGTTTCGAACGTGAAGTTCTTCTGACCAAGAAAATGAAGCTACATAAAATCACAAGCAGAGACTGTTACTGATTTCGTAAACAGTCTCTGTTGCCTGCAGACAATAATTTCACAGGATCCAAAATATCATTAAATTAAAGGAGCTGCTACTGCAGCTTGGGATTATAAAGGCCAGGTACGGTGCCATTAATAAAGTAAAATACCTAGTGTAGTTTTACTTGCCCGTGGTCCACATTCTATATAAGGTTCTAAAACTAAGAAAGAAATATGACTATACATTCTCATAGTGGTTAGAAGTGGAGGTTGGAATGATGTACTCTTCTGGTATATAATATAAGAAACAAAATATAATTTATTTTGGTCATGAATATAAAAAAAAATTAATTAGTTTTTTATTTTCAATATAATCATTTCTAAAATATTCCTATAAAGTGTTTATCTAATTTAAATCTCACAAATAATGATGATTTGTTATTCGAACCTAAATCTCACAGCATTTTGTCTTTAATATTATTATTTATTTTTTTTTATAAGTATTTTGTCTTTAATATTTGTTATTTGAAATGATGATTTCCAGAATTCAAACCTAAATCTCTCAAATAATTAAACTTTGCCTACGATGCATTTCATTTAAATTATTATGATTATGACCCGGGTCGGATCCGGATGTACCTAGGTAGTACTTAGGGAACCGGGTGGGCAACAAAAAAAAAATTATTATGATTATATATATAACAAATGAGTTAATGAGATTGCTATATAAAATATTTTCAGTTTTTTTTATAACCATTTTTAGATTGATATGCATTATAGTATTTGTCAGGGCCTTCAACTGGGGAGGTTCCAACCACCGGGAAGTCACATTGACTTCAGGGTTATGGGAATAGTGAACAACCACTCATAAGTGAGACACCACATCCTGAACCAAAACCTTAAGGCAATGGTTCTATGAGTCTTGTCACTTATAAACTTTCTCACACATCCCATCCTTTTCGCCTCTGGCATATGCGACTTGGACACTTTATAGATTAAAGCAAGCACCAATAGCATAGTATACACAAATAGATGCATACTTAATTTACAATGGCTTTCATAGGAGTCCATATGAGCATGCTTTATATATCAAAACTAATGACGACAAAGATATTATTATTGTTTGTTTATATGTGGATGATATAATTTTCACGAGCAACAAATCCAAGTTATTAGAAAAGTTCAAGAAAAGCATGATCACGCAGTTTGAAATGATAGGTATATATAGACCTAATGTATGTCCTATTTTATAAGCATAGAAGTGAAGCAAACAAATGAAAGAGTTTTCATCTAAAAAGAGAAATACCCAGGAAATGTTTTGAAGAATTTCAAGATGAACTCGTGTAAATCAATATTGTACAAGTGGAAGAAAGATTAAAGATTGAAAAAAAAGTGGTGTGGTTATTTTGTCAATTCAAATAATTTTAGGAAATTGGCTGGTTGAAAAGTTTGAGGTACTTAAAAGCAACGTAACAACACCTAATATTGTTTATGCCTTTATGGAGTCAGATTAATAAACAGACTCATTGATTCACCACGACAATCTCGTTGGGAAGCGAAACAAATTTTGAGATATATTAAAAGAACTATTGACAAAGGCATACTTTATTCAAGTTCTAACAATATAGAAATTATTGGATATACATAGATTATGATTGGGCTGGTGACACAAAAATACCTAAAAACACTTTAGGTTATGCCTTTTATTTTGGTTTGGATATATTTTTATGGTGTTCAAAGAAATAACAAGTTGTTACAATCTCAACTGCTGAGATAAAATATGTATCTAAGACAAATTGTGTTACTGAAGCAATTTGATTGTAAAAAATTCTTGGTAAACTACAACATTAATAAGATATTTTCATAAGGATATTTTATGATAATAAATCAACAATTGCATTAATGAAAAATTCGGTGTTTCATGCTTGTAGCAAATATACCAATATATTCGAGATTTGGTAAAAGAACAAAGCTACTTAAAATGAATTTGGTCTTAAAAATGAAGAATATACTCCAAATAATTAAACCACATTTATAAAAAAAAAAAAAATTGGTTTGTTTAAGTTTTTTGTCATTGAACTTAGGTGTTGTTTTAAAATGTTCTTCAACATTTTTCGATGCTTTGGGTTCTTGAACTTTGCTCAAATTTTTGAAAATGGTCATTTCGTCACTTAAGTGATGATATGGCCGACGACATGTCACATCAGTTTTGTCATGTTGATAGGTAATATGCCACATGATGCCACTTGGATTTTTTATATTAAAAAATTCAAATTTATTAAAAATAATGCTTAAATACCAAAATGGTCCTCGTAAATATCGATTCCTTTGAAATTGGTTCTTGCAAAAAAAATGATTTTTGTCCTTGTATTTACAAAACATTTTGATTTTGGTCTCTTCTATTAAATTTTGGTCCTCATAATTATGTTGATAGTTTGTTTTGATCCTTCTGTTATTAGATTTCGTAGGATAACCTATTTAAAAGAAGTTTGTATCGTTCTGTTATATATATTTATGGCTAAACTGCTCTTTTGGTCCCTTATACCTTATTTTTTTATTTCAATTTGATCCCTTATCTTTATTTGGTGTCAATTTGGTCCCTTACGTTTCAAATCGTTGACACTGTTAGTCCCAACCGTTAATATTCTTTGTTAATTTGAAATCATGATACTAGTGAATAACTCAGCTCCAACTCACATTTTTGTCTCTTCAATTTGTGCCCTAACAGAGAAAACGTTTTCCTCCAAAAGATTGTGAATGAGTTTCTGCAACACTCTTCCTCCATCCCTTGAGAAGGTGAAAGGTAGGCTCCAAAACGACAATGTTTTGGGTCACAAATTATGTGGACACATAGAGAGACACGTATTCACAACCACATACATACGGGTTAATTAATTGTCATGTAGGATTAAAATTGATAGTGTTAATAGCAACTGACGATTGGAACTAACGGTGTTAACAATTTGAAACATAGGGGACTAAATTGACATAAAAAAAAGGTAAGGGACCAAATTGAAATAAAAAAATAAGATAAAGGACCAAATCAGCAGTTTAGCCTATATTTATTACAAGTGATAGAAATAGTAGGATAACAGATTGTAACATTGTCATAAGCTACAAAAATAGATCGATGCATGTAATCCTACAGTAGTATATATAGGCTTGTAACTTGTAAGTATCGTAAACTAAAGAAAATAACTTGTACAGAGAAGGGAGTAGTTTATCTCATTCATTGTAAGGTGGTAATCATTTATTGTTGTTGTTTCATGTATCTATCTTTCTTTATAGTTTTTGTCTAATTTTAAGCAAATATTAGGGTGTGGTTTTCTGAACCCTTCTAGAAAGCGGGAAAAAAATCTTTCATTTTGATACATATTAGATCCTTATTTGACTTTAAAAAATACATGTTTATTACCATTCCCTCTAGAGAAAAACTGACTTAAGGGCACCAAAAATACATGTTGGTCTTGTCATTTGGTCCTCTAAAAATAATTTTAGATTAAACTCTCACTTTAATCTCTCATTTTGTAAGGAGCTTTCATTTTAGTCTCCGATTTTTCAATAATTATTCTTTAGTCCCTCACTTCGAAAAAAGTTACTCAAGTTAATCCCTGACAACGTTCTCCATTCATAGACATTAACATGGTCGTTAATTTATGATATCGTGTTTCATTTTAGTCCCTAACTTAAAAATTTTAATTCACTTTAATCCATCATTATAATAACAATAATTTTAGTCCATCACTTTCGCTTTTCTCTTGTAGTGTGACTACCATGAAAACATTGACTATGTTCTTCTTGCTATTATGTAAACTAACTTCATAGTTTATATAAGCAGTGACTCCAAACTTTGCACCAGAAGGTATCATTAGCAAAGTTTCTTTCTGAGGAGCACTTCAGTACATTATTTCATTATGCATATAATTAGTATGTTTTTCCTCTAAACTCTTTAGTGTTTTAGTTATCTATCCATGTGTGAACTAACTGGAATCCTACGGACAACAAGTTAAGATATCTGGAGACGGGTCTTCCACAACACAAAGCAACGCCTCTGTTTGTGTAGGGTTAACCGAACTGAGACCTTCCTTGATCGACCTAGGTCCACTCACTCCAGACTCAACGTCCTGACAGTTCGAAGGCTTATCGCCAATTGCTCAGACTAACCACAGGTTAACCATCATTACCAGCAGTCCCAACTGGACGAACCAAGACCGAACACAAGATCGACACATCATCAAAGCTCACCTGGCCTCCGCACAGGTTGGAACTCTGTCAGTTAACCCGACCTCGGACGTACCAGGACCAGTTGGCTCTAACCGACCTTCCTCAGGTTGAGAGCATTCCATCTGACCTGATCTTCATCAGGATGGACCCCCCTAAATGGTCGCTAACCGATCATACGCTCGGCCTCCATTAGGAGCACATCGAGTGGCCCAACTAGGGATGGGTAGGCATTTATCCGACCTTGGGACGCCGTACAGGTCATGTGCCATACACCCTACATCCTTGATACGGGCTAGACATGAGACCAGCTGAACCGTCCAGGCTCCCTGGTACACAGTACTACATACACTATCTATTCCCTAGAGAGCCACAAATATTTAACAGATATTTACGGAGCCTGACGTCAGCATGGTAACCCTAACAGGCCTCAATACAGGCTCATACCCGTGTTTACGGGTTTTTCGTCAGACGTCTGCCGAACTGACGGTGATGGATGGGGTGTGGGTAATGACAGGTTATGTGGTAATCTTGTAAAAGAACTTGACCGTATTTTTGGGTATTTTTGTTATTCGGGGGTTGGAAAGCGTAAAAATGCGATAGGAAATAAAAACCGACACCAAGAACACGATGCGGCGGAGATTAAAATTTGCAGTAAAGTAAATGACTTGGAATCGAAAGGAAAGCGATTAAAATTTGCAGTAAAGTAAATGGCTGGGAAATGTAAATTTGCGTGAATGTAAATTGCAGCAAATTAAAAGTGCATGGAAAGGTAAAGATTGCATTGAATTTAAAAAGGGGTGGAAGGCTGAGGTTCTTTACAATGGCGTTTCTCCGTTTATATGCTCTGGTGAGATGTCTAGGATTTTGGCCTATGTGTGTCAACCTAGCAACCGACTCCCATTACAACCTAAGGACTTCCTATTTATAGGTATAGGAATCCGGAAACTATTTACAAAGCAAGTTCGCACGTTCTGCATAACTACAGAAACCACGACCTAATAACTACCCACTACGCTATCCCCCACGATGCAACTGCCCACATCGTGGTTTGGGCTTAGTGGATACTTCTGTCGGACTCCGTGGTGACATCTTTGCTGAGACCCCTTCGACTAGCACTCTTCTTCGACTGCAACCATTTGACTCTTGTCTAAGTCTCTTTGTTGCTCGAAGCATTGACGTTGTTGTGCTACTGCCTCTTGGCTCTAAGATGCCAACCGACATCAAGTTCCTTTCGACAAACAGGCCTTCTGTCGGAATAGATTTCCGGCCTGCTGTCGGCCTCAGACGCATTCGATTGATATCGGTGACATGCATTTTGACTAATTGTTGTTTCACCAGCATTCAATCAAAAGGCATGCCTCCAACACTTCTAGTAGAATGTCGTCAGAGGTCTTTTTTCGTTTACCTCTTTAATAGGAAAGACGACCATAGTCGAACCTAGCAGGGCACAAACCTTGGCCTATGGGGTTACAAAGGTTCCACCAAGTCTTATGTATCGAGTTCAATGTTTCCTCCAATTCGGAGTTACTTGCATTGGTCTGATGCATCAGAAATGGGTTCTATGTAATCCCGCATGTTTCGTCTTTCACTATTCATGAGGATAAAGGAGGTATTCGGGGTGAAGATTCCCTCATTTCCTTTTCAACACCCGAATACCTTAATCCCACATGTTTGATCTTTCATGAACTCATGCTATGTGGAATTTGAATCTTCTCTTCTTTCCAGAATTCTTGAGGGCATTCCTTGTATTTTTCCATATTATCTCGTGGCTTTTCCAATTTCAGAAATGGAGATTTTATAGCCACAAGGAGCATTAAATGCCTTCATAATTACTCTTTCGTTCCCAACGTTGACATGATAGCTCTGACTTCCTCTTTTCTTGCGCCACTATTCCTTCGACACAGACCTCTTGTTTCCACCTCTTCCTTCTGTCGACGCACGTACACGTCCTTCGAAGTCACTTTTAAGTCATGAGACTTAAGTGCACCTCCTTCGACATCACTTATGTTGTCGACACACATCCTTTTGTCGAAATCTACCCTTTGTCGGATTGTACGTTCACTTCCTTCGAAGTCACTTTTAAACAAAAATGTTTAAGTACACTTCCGTCGACGTCACTTATACATCCGACATTCTTGCCCTTTTGTCGATTTCAACTTTCAGTTAACAGAGGCCCCCCAATTTTTGGTATTCGACGCATCTTTTCGGAGGATGCCAAAAGTTGTATTCTTCCGAACTTTCCTTTCATCATTAGGATTCTGGTACGGCGAGTTTATCTTTTTGAACTGACGCTTATTGGACCATTGCATTGGTCTTACACGTCTTTTCACTTCTTATTTAAAGTTGATCGCTTATCATAATCCCCCTTTCATCTTTTCTTGCTTGACACTGCATCTTCTTCTTCTTCTTTGACCTAAACCCCTTTTTCTCAAAACTCTTTCAACATGGCCCTTCGAGGAGTACTCGATCCTGAAATCGATTTGAATGTCAAACATCATGAACGTAGCTTGATTATTCCTTTGACTTCCTTTATTCCTGTCGATGGTGAACTCGTCAATCCATCTCCTGCTTTCTTGGGCCCATTAATGACTCTATCTGAGGCTCAAGACCCTGTTATGAGTGTCAACTTTCCTCTTTCTAATCCCGACGAGATTCGTCCACTGGCTACTCTTAATCCCATATACACTTGTCATTTTGACAAAGAGTATTCTCGCAGGGTTTTGCGAAATGTAAAGCCATTTCCTAGATTTTTGGACTGGCTTGAAAGGTTACGGCCTCACAAGAACAAATCGTGGAGGAGGGCTGGTTTTGAAGATCTTCTAATTTTGACAACTTCCAGTTTGCGCTACGATGATGGGCTTTTCGGCGCTTCATGTTACTTTTGGTGTCGCCGAACCAACTGCTTCCACTTCCGATATGGCATGATGACTCCAACACTTTTTGACGTTGCCGCTTTGACTAGTCTCTGTCCTGACGGAGAACTTTTGACTGTCGAAAGCAAACCTAACAATGTAGTGCCCATAAGTGGTGGATCTTACGCCTTTACCAACTATGTTGAAGCACAGATGGATGTTTACAAAGACAGTCCGACAGTGAGTGACAAGGAGCATGTTGAGTTTCTGACGGTTTGGCTCAGTGCTTTCGTCTTTTGTACCAAGTCCCGACAGATCAATAAATCCTTGGTGCCTTTGGCCACAATTTTGCATGAGGAAAGAAAAGTGGCCTTGAGTCAACTCCTTTTGGCGAAGTTGTATTCGACGATTAGCCATGTCTCCGACACTGTTAGACTTAATGAACAATTGGTGACTAATGTCGGAGGCCTCACTTGGCTTTTACATTTGTGGCTGAATGTCATTCTGAAACATCACTTGGTTTTCACCCATGACAGTGTTTGCCGCCTTCGGTTTAGTTATGGTTGCTTGATGGCAAACTATGACGTTCCAGCACTTTCGTCTCACACTAATAGTTTTCTTCATTTCATGAAGAATTTTTCCAACATCTCCATGTCATTGGAGGACATTGATTTTTCTCCTTTCACTGATAGGGCTCTGGGTCCTGACTGGTTCCGTCTTCCTTTTCCTGGTTCCAATGTCGAAGAGAGGTAGTTAAATGATGTCCTTTGGGGACATTATTTGAGTCAAAGCATTTTGTTCAGTGGTTTGCCCGAGTCGTCTGCCTACGAAGAAAAGGAAGTCTTTTTGCACTATCCTAATTGCGTGGCGAGGCAGTTTGGTCTTTGTCAAGGGTTGCCTGCACCTATGCTCTCGTCGGTGTCGCATGAATTCCACCATGGTCAACTGACGGATTATAAGGCTTCTTGGAAAGATGTATTGAATAGGTTCGTGTCGAAGAACCTTGCTTCCATCAGTCGTTTTAATCTTGTCGGTTTTACCCCTTGTTTCCTGGTTAGTCCGAACTTTGTGCGCTGGTGGGAGTCTTATTTCAACAAGTATCATGTAGATTATGACACTATTGTCGAAAGAATGAGTGCTAGGACTCCGACAGATGTGGCAGCCGACAAATCTGGTATGGATACCTAACTTTCTTTTATTTGGACTCCTTTCTTCCTTTCCATTTTTTTTAACTTGTCGTCTTCCTTGCAGTGGCCAAACCGAATATCATTGACTATACTGCTGCGATTAAGGCCAATGCGTCAAAAAAGAAAGGTGGTGATCTTTCATCGCCAAAGAAATCCAAAAAACGGCGCCAGTCTACTGCCCTTGATGATTTTATCGAAGCCAAAAAGCAACACAAGGGGCACACGGAGCATGTGTCGACTAAACCTCAAGCGGATCCCGAAAAGACTGATAGCTCTTTGGTGCGTCCTCTTTCAAGTAAGCTTCAAGTTTCTACTGCCACGTCGACTCCTCCTATCCATCCTTCATCAAATCTTGCGGCTAAAATTCAACAGCACCCTCGTTCAAAAGCCAAAGGAATCGTCATCAGGGAGCCGTCTTCTCATGTTGGCGCTCAAAGAACACAAAGCAATGTGGCCAACTTATTTGTCGATGTCTCTCATCATGACCCTCATGTTGGTGAATTCCTTCCGACTCCAGCACTTAATCCCTTTGACGACGAAGATGGCGTCGAAGACACTAGTTTTCATTTGCAAAGGCGTGTTGTTCGTCGGCAAGTGATTATGGATGACTTGTCCTCTGATGACCCTCATGCTGAAGTTTCCCCGGAACAAGTCGACAGACTTAACACCATTGAGGCTTCCATGCAGAGGTGCCTTGATGATACTTCATCGTCAGTCGCAGTTGAAGTTGTCGTTCAGGATTCTAACCAAAATGTTGTCGACAACCAGCCTTTTGATCTCATTGACACTCAAGTGGTGGATTCTCCTGTTGCTGTCCTGGGACTTGAGACCACTAACGTATGCGGCCCTTCGTTTGAGATATTTATGAATTTACTTATTCGCCCTTTATGCATCATTAAAGCGACCTCACCAACTTTTCTTGTTTTTCTAGATCCCCAACAACTCAGTCCAACTTGAAGGTTTTGACGGCAGTTTATCAACTCCTTGTGCATCTGCTTCCGCCGTCGTTCCTTCTATTGAGGTTCCTGTTTGCACTCCTTCCTCCAGCGCCATGGCTCCTTCGATTCAAGTTTCCCATTCCAATGCCTTCTCTACTCTTCGGGAATTGATGGCTAAAGCACGTTCTGTTGAAGAAGCCATGAATTCTCCCTTAAGGGTCACTGAATCGGTTGCAAATCAGATGATGGTGACTTTGAAGAATATCTGTTGTCGGCCTTTTGATCAATTGTTAGCCGATTCTGCAACTGTTGAGCTTTTGTCTTCTACCATCAATTCACTCTTGCAATACCCTGTTCCAGAAGATGTCGAATCCAAACTGGCCAACCTGCAGCGCTTTGTAAACAATTGGACTACTGAAGGTCCGAAGATTTTGCAAGACATCAAAGTTTATGAAGATGTCAAAACAAATCAGCATGAATTGGAGGCCAAGGTTTTGGGTTCGGAACGGGAGGATGCCGACTGTTCTTCTAAGGTCAATCAAACACTCCGTCGGTTGGAAGAGAATGGGGCCAAGATTCAAGAATTGAAAGATGAGTTGGCCCGTCGGGAGCAAGATCAATTAAAGATGACCCAATACATGGAAGCTGCCAAGGCCACACAACAAGAATTGGCTGCCAAAGCTGTCGCCTTGGTGGCTCCTTATCAGCAGATTACGGAGGCACTTGTAACCCATTTTCAAGAGTACAGGGCTGGACTCCGACGTCGAGATGCTTTCGCCAGAGAATGGCATTCTTTTAGTAATTTGTTTAGATGAACTTTTGTTTCCCTTTTTGTACTATATGTTTTCTGCACTTTGTTTCTGTCGTATGGATTTGCAATTTGGTTCAATGCATGTTTACTTCCGTCATTGTCGGCTTATATCTTTTCAAATACTTGCCGTTAATTGCTTTAATCTTCTTCCCCGACTCGACTTCAACTAATTCGTATGCGTTGCCCGAAAAAGCCTTTAACACTTGAAATGGTCCTTCCCATTTTGGTGACCACTTGCCATATTCATTAGAATTCTTGTCGATGGGTAAAATAACTTTCCATACTAGTTCACCCGGTAAAAACGACTTAAACTTAACTCCGACGTCGTAATATCTGGCAATTCTTTCCTTTTGTCGCATAATATTTTCTAATGCCAAAAGTCTTTCGTCGTGCACCTCGTTCAATTCGTCAAACATGGAATTCCAAAAATCATTCACAGGCATTTCATGTTGCCTCTGAAATCGTACTGATTCCAAGTTTATCTCAACTGGTAACATGGCCTCATGGCCATATGTTAACATATAAGGAGTCGTACCCGTTGCTTCATTTGGAGAATTTCGGATAGCCCACAATGCTGGTGTCAATGCTTCGTGCCAATTTCGTGGTTTTCCTTTGATTTGTTTCTTGATAATGTTGATAATCCACTTGTTGGTTGCTTCTGCTTGACCATTGGCTTGAGCATAATAAGGTGTTGAAGTTAATAACTTGATTCTTCTTGATTCCAAATATCCTTTCAATTTGCTTCCCAAGAAAATAGATGCTTGATCAGTAGTTATAGTCTCAGGAATACCGAATCGACAGACAATATGGTCTTCAATAAAATCAATCACTTGTTCTTGTTCGACCTTTACCAAAGGTATAGCTTCCACCCATTTGGTAAAATAACCAACACCTACCAAGATCCTTGTATGGCCTTTTGAGGAATGTGGAACAATTTCTCCAATAACATCTAATGCCCATCCTCTGAAAGGCCAAGGCTTGATAATCGAATGCAACTCTCCTGCCGGGACATTCTGAATGTAGCCATGTTTTTGGCATTCTTCACATGATTTTCCAAAGTTCATGCAATCCGATACTAGAGTAGGCCAAAAAACCCTTTGTCTTCGGAGGATCCATTTCATCTCTTCTCCGGCTTGATGTGCTCCACATATTCCTTCATGAACTTCTGCCAATGCTATGAAAGCATCTTCTTTGTCAAGACACACCTCCAAATTATCATCGACTGATTTGTGGTACAAGCCTCCTCCTAGTAACGTGAACTTGGTGGCCTTCAACTTCAAATCATCACTGGATGCCAAAGCATTTACCATCACTTCTCTTTCTTGGGGAGGATACAATAACTCTTCGATCCGAGTCACGTTGCTTAGGACCTTCTTTGATACACAGTATCTTGACGCAATTTGGGCCAAGTGGTTGGCCTTTTGATTATGACACCGGTATATGTGTTCGACCGAAACATCGTCAAATTGGCACATCATCTTTTGCGCCATATTGCAATATTTGGCCAACTTTGGACTTAAACACTTATACTCATTAACCAATTGTTTAATAACTAACTGAGAATCTCCCTTTATGGCCACGTTTTTGGCCTTTAGGAAAATTAAAATTTCAAGGCCGATTAAGATGGCCTCATATTCAGCTTCGTTATTCAAAAACTGGTATTTGAGATTGAACATGAATTCCGTCGGGGGAAACGAGCAAGATTCTGACTCCTGACCCTTTTTTATGCGACGACCCATCAAAGTACATCGTCCAAGGCCTTAAACCGACAAAGTTAGCAGATAAAGCCACGTCTACACATGGGTGATCCACCAAAAAGTTGGCTACCACTTGGCCTTTGACGGCTTTTAATGGCATATATTGAAGTGAAAATTCGGTTAACGCTAATGTCCACTTGCCGATCCTGCCATGGATGATTGGCTTGGATAGCATGTATTTAATAACGTCAGACTTTGACAAAACTAAAACATGAAAACTTTTCATATAATGTTTAAGCTTTGTACAAGAAAAATAGAGTGCTAAACATAATTTCTCTATAGCACTATACCGTGGTTCGGCATCATTCAACACTCTACTTAAATAAAATACAGCTCTCTCTACACCATTTTCATTTTCCTGGGCTAACATAATGCCTATGGTATAATCGGAAGCTGATATATATAATTTTAAAGGGAAACCTGGTTGAGGCGGCATCATCACTGGTGGCGTTGACAGATATAACTTCAAATCATCAAAAGCCGCTTGTTGCTCTGGTCCCCAGTTAAAATTTTCTCCTTGTTTTAGCCTTACGAGAGGCGCAAAGGCTCTAGTCCTTCCCGACAAGTTTGATATGAATCTTCTCAAATAATTCACCTTGCCAAGAAACGACTGTACCTCTTTTTTGCTGGTCGGAGGAGATGCTTCTATGATTGCTTTGGCTTTGTTCTTGTCGACTTCTATGCCATTTTTGTGGACAAGAAACCCCAAAAACTGACCAGTAGTGACTCCAAAAGTGCATTTGATTGTATTCATCTTTAGATTGTGCTTCCTCAATCGGCTGAATGTCTTTTCCAGACTTTCCAAATGCTCTTCTTGGGTC
This sequence comes from Crotalaria pallida, assembly GCA_037953625.1. Lineage (NCBI taxonomy): Eukaryota > Viridiplantae > Streptophyta > Magnoliopsida > Fabales > Fabaceae > Crotalaria > Crotalaria pallida. The sequence goes on from CM075656.1 coordinate 70,883,447, forward strand.
TTTGACTTGATCACCACGTCGTCAATATACACCTCCAAGAACTTGCCAATCATGTCGTGGAAAATCAAATTCATTGCTCTTTGATACCTGGCTCCTGCATTCTTGAGTCCAAATGGCATCATAACCCATTCAAAGTTCTAATAGCACCAGGACATTTAAATGCGGTCTTCGACACGTTGCCTTTCGCAATGAAAATCTGATTGCATCCTGAAAAAACATCTAACAAACTCATTACCTCATGGCAAGACGCTGAGTCTACCAACATATCTGCTATCGGCATAGGATATTCGTCTTTTGGTGTGGCACAATTTAGATCCCTGAAATCGACACAAAGTCGCATTTTTTCCATTTTTCTTTATCACATGTACTATATTTGCCATCCATTCGACATATCTTGCCGTCCTGATAAACTTCGCCTTCAGCAGTCTTTCTATTTCTTCTTTGATCTTGAGGACTACATCAGGTGCAAAGCGTCGAACCGCCTGTTTGATTGGTTTGTGGTCAGGCTGTAAGGTCAGCCTACGTTCGACTAAATCTCTGTCGAGTCCTGGCATATCTTCATACTCCCAAGCAAAACAATCTTTGTTCTTCCTGATGAGATCAATGAGCTTTTGTCGGAATTCCTCCTTTAGCAATGAACTCACGTAAATAGGTTTCGGCTTCTCAGTCGTTCCCAAATTTACTTCATCTCTGGGATCCTCACTGATGAATCGTGATTCTTCATCTGTCCATCCTCTTTCGAATCCTATAGAGATGTCATCTACAATACAATCCTGGAATGCACCTGTCTGGATGGTGCATTGCATCCTGTCGGCCACATAGGCCGACAGCCTTTCCAACTGTCGATCAACCATCATTACTGGTCTAAGGCCGCTGCTCGACGGCCTTGTCCATTTCGACAATAGAAATCCCATAATTTTCCATTAGACACTTGTCCACTATGGGCTTCTGAAAATGTTCAGCATCAAGTCGAATTGGCTTGATACTTGGATTGTAGACCTTGAAGTCTACGTGCATTTGCTGCATGTAACAGGGACTATCGTTTGCAGCAACGACCTCCACCTTGTTTTCTTGATTCCATAGAACCAATTTCTGATGGGCCGTTGAAGGAACGGCCCCCACAGCATGAATCCAGTCTTTGCCTAGTAGCAGATTATAGCTAGCCTTGGATGGGACCACAACGAATAAAGTATCTCTTATGACTGATCCTACCTCGACCTTCAGCATTGTTACACCATGTGATTGAGCGATCTTTCCAGTGAAACCGACCACAACCACATTTGTCGGAATCAAGTCCGACTTTGCTTTTCCCATTCTCTTAAACACATTCCATGGTAAGACATTGACGGCTGCCCCTCCATCTACTAACACTTGGTTAAGGGGTTTCTCGTCAACGATGGCCTTGATGTGCAAAGGCCTCAAATGTTCCCTCTTGCTTTCTTCAAGAGGCTAGAACTGTGCAATGTGTCCAATATCTACTTCTAGATGAAGCCTATCCAAAAGAAAAAGACATTCAAGAAGACCCGGTACCTCATCACTTAAGTATGAATCATCAGATCCATCACTTTCGTTTCCTTCTTCGTGGGCATGGTCTCCCGGCATGTCGAAAGGCAAACCGACATTGTTAATCGAGAGGCTATTGATCTTTTTACTTTGGGCATCTATCATATCTTGATCATTGGCAATGATGTCCAAAGTATCTTCAGAATTCCTTCATATGATTCGTCCATTTGTTGGACCCTTCAGACTTCCTCACCCATTTCTTCTTTTGTTTGATTCCTTGTCGACCCTTAGCCGTTTTCGGCCTCATGGTTGCGACTAAACATCCTTGGTCATTCATGGGTAGCTCGTCGATGTTAACCTCTTCAGCTTCTGCTTTTCGTATCCTTTGGAGCCTCCTTTTATGAGTTCGGGCCAATCCTTCATAGATCGATCCAGATGTCGACCCTGATTGCTGCCTCTTTTGCATGAGTCGATCACGCACAGTTAGCCTTGAGGAACGTCCTCCATAAATCCTTCGACTAGAAAGAGGCCGATGGGCCTCTCGGGAAGTTTCTCGTCGAATGTGTTCCCTTTCTTGGATCCTGACTCTTATTTTCTTTCTCAAATCCTTCCTTTTGGAATCCTTCTCCTTTTGTGTCGCAGTCTTTCCATCGTAAACCACTTGACATCTTGGACAAATTTGAAGGTCTCCAATTTGCCTCCTCTTACAGAAATGTCGGAATGATTCTCCGACTTCCGGAAACACTTCTGCATCATAAGCCAGTGATAGGGTACTAATAGAGAACACCCCTTGAGCCTCGATCTCGTTGACTTCTTTCTAGAAAGGGTCAGTGTCAATCTTCATGTCTTTTTCCAGGAACTTCAGCTTTCCCTTGTCGATCCCCTGTTGAATTAAGTCCCTGAAAGCAAAGCAATCATTGGTATTATGAGTGCAATTGTTATGATATTTGCAATACTTTCTTCCTTTCAGTTCTTCCTTTTTCAACAGTTTATGGCCTTCCGATAATCTAATTTGTTTATCCTTTAACAACGTATCAAAAACTTGTTCAGTTCTAGAAACGTCGAAAGTTTATGTTTTCTTATACAAATTTCCGTTAACGGGTTTGGACGGTTTCAAGGCGGAACATGTATAAGGTTTTTCGTTTCCTAACTCTATCACGTTCACCTCCGAACCATTGTCAAATGCCTCCCCGTCAGAAGGCTGAGAATCGACATAGTGAATTCGTTCTCTCTTGGGAACTTTGGAATCTCTTCCTTTCATTTTTTCATCTCTTAGATTTTCAATTTGCCGCACACAAGCGGCTAATTGAGCCAAATATAAAAGATGTTGGGTAACCAACTTCTTTCGAATATGATATTCTAAACCGGTTACAACCATCTTAACCACTTCCGGTTCAGGAATCGGAGTAAAACATCTACTCCTCATTTGCCTGAAACGCGATAAATAATCATCGATGGGCTCCCCAGCGAACCTTTTCACACTTAACAAATCTGTTAAGGCAACTCTCAGTTCGCCTGTATAGAATTGTTCATGGAAAGATCTTTCCAACTGGGTCCAAGCATGGATAGAATTGGATCGCAATGTTGAGAACCATGAAAAAGCATTTTTTGTTAAAGAACTAGGGAACAGCCGCATTTTGATTCCCTCATCAGCGACCAAATCACCCAATTCAATAATGTAACGAGTGATGTGTTCGACAGTAGATTCGCCTGCTTCTCCGGCGAACTTTGACAACTTCGGTACCTTTGTCGCCCTTGGGATTTCCGCTAGTTGTACCCACTCCGGAAAGGGTGAACTAAAGCATGGCTAGTTAGCCATGCCGACATTGAACCCAATCCGACTCAAAGCTTGTTCGACTATTCGGTTTACATCCTCTGGCTCGACTCGTGTCTCCCTTCCTTGTCGGAGTAAATGTCTAGCCAAATTCTGTCTTGCTAGTGCTGCTTGAAGATCCTCTCCTCTTTGCATGAATGCAACTTGCGCCGGATTCTGAACATATTGTGGTGCCTCGACACCAGGATGGAATACCACTTGAGGGTTTTCCGGCATCACGTTACCTGCACTAAAAGTTGGGTTAGTATGAACATTATCCCATGAAGTCGTAACTCTACTGTCCTGCTGTGGTGACGACACTCGAGCAGCGTGTCGTGTATCTTGACCATCAGGGTAGCCTTGTACCAAGATTGGCCTTTGTAGATTTCTATCTACAGGTGGAGTATTAACGGACTCGTTGTGTTCGTTCTCATCGACTCCTAAGACTTGGTTACCTCTTCATGTATTGGGCAATTTTTTCGCAAGTCTCATTCGTCACCAACATTGCTGGATTGATCACCGAACTCAATTGAGCCGTTAATTGGTCAACCAACTGAACGTTGGCCTCTTCACTCTGTTGACGGATATGTGTGACGGGATTGATGGGCATGTACCTCGAACCGTTGCATGTGCCAGCCATTTCCGTAGCAGAACGCATAAAAGCCATGTTAGTGGCCCTCGTGGTCGCATTAATGCTACCAATCGAACTACTTAAAGGCCACGTTAAGGTTGACCCTGGAACGAAACCAGGTGGCAAACCATACGGAGGAACTTGTCCTCCACTAGTTGAATTACTGCCAAAAGTAAAGCCACTGGTGAGGTTACCCCCGTTTGGGCCATTATTTGGCCGTTGAATTGCAGTTACGACAGTTGATTCCACGGCGGAACCGCTTCCTCCGGTCATTTGAGGAGCACTTGTCGAAACAGCAGGTGTAATGATTTCTGAAATGACAGTGGTCTGTTGACCACTTTGACTAGTAACAACCATTTAAGATGAAGATGGCAAATTTATGCCACTTCTCAAACGCATACAATTGACTACAAGTTACTCTGAACCTGTCCCACTGCGCGTGCCAATTTGTTTACGGGTTTTTCGTCCGACGCCTGCCGAACTGACGGTGATGGATGGGGTGTGGGTAACGACAGGTTATGTGGTAATCTTGTGAAGGAACTTGACCGTATTTTTGGGTATTTTTGATATTCGGGGGTTGGAAAGCGTAAAAATGGGATCGGAAATAAAAATTGACACCAAGAACACGATGCGGCGGAGATTAAAATTTGCAGTAAAGTAAATGACTTGGAATCGAAAGGAAAGCGATTAAAATTTGCAGTAAAGTAAATGGCTGGGAAATGTAAATTTGCATGAATGTAAATTGCAGCAAATTAAAAGTGCATGGAAAGGTAAAGATTGCATTGAATTTAAAAAGGGGTGGAAGGCTGAGGTTCTTTACAATGTCGTTTCTCCGTTTATCTGCTCTGGTGAGATGTCTAGGATTTTGGCCTATGTGTGTCAACCTAGCAACCGACCCCCATTACAACGTAAGGACTTCCTATTTATAGGTATAGGAATCCGGAAACTATTTACAAAGCAAGTTCGCACGTTCTGCATAACTGCAGAACCCACGACCTAATAACTATCCACTACGCTATCCCCCACGATGCAACTGCCCACGTCGTGGTTTGGGCTTAGTGGATACTTCTGTCGGACTCCGTGGTGACATCTTTGCTGAGACCCCTTCGACTAGCACTCTTCTTCGACTGCAACCATTTGACTCTTGTCTAAGTCTCTTTGTTGCTCGAAGCATTGACGTTGTTGTGCTCCTGCCTCTTGGCTCTGAGATGCCAACCGACATCAAGTTCCTTTCGACAAACAGGCCTTCTGTCGGAATAGATTTCCGGCCTGCTGTCGGCCTCAGACGCATTCGATTGATATCGGTGACATGCATTTTGACTAATTGCTGTTTCACCAGCATTCAATCAAAAGGCATGCCTCCGACACTTCTAGTAGAATGCCGTCGGAGGTCTTTTTTCCTTTACCTCTTTAATAGGAAAGACGGCCATAGTCGACCCTAGCAGGGCACAAACCTTGGCCTATGGGGTTACAAAGGTTCCACCAAGTCTTATGTATCGAGTTCAATGCTTCCTCCAATTCGGAGTTACTTGCATTGGTCTGATGCATCAGAAATGGGTTCTATGTGATCCCGCATGTTTGGTCTTTCACTATTCATGAGGATAAAGGAGGTATTCGGGGTGAAGATTCCCTCAATTCCTTTTCAACACCCGAATACCTTAATCCCACATGTTTGATCTTTCATGAACTCATGCTATGCGGAATTTGAATCTTTTCTCTTCTTTCCAGAATTCGTGAGGGCATTCCTTGTATTTTTCCATATTATCTCGTGGCTTTTCCAATTTCAGAAATGGGGATTTTATAGCCACAAGGAGCATTAAATGCCTTCATAATTACTTTTCCGTTCCCAACGTTGACATGATAGCTCTGACTTCCTCTTTTTTTGCGCCACTATTCCTTCGACACAGACCTCTTGTTTCCGCCTCTTCCTTTTGTCGACGCACGTACACGTCCTTCGAAGTCACTTTTAAGTCATGAGACTTAAGTACACCTCCTTCGACATCACTTATGTTGTCGACACACATCCTTTTGTCGAAATCTACCCTTTGTCGGATTGTACGTTCACTTCCTTCGAAGTCACTTTTAAACAAAAATGTTTATTTACACTTCCGTCGACGTCACTTATACATCCGACATTCTTGCCCTTTTGTCAATTTCAACTTCCAGTTAACAACCCGCACACCCTATAAAAGGCATTCTCATGCCTTAGGGTCAGGTACAATTTTCTCATCCCTATGTTGACACTCTGCACACACTTCTAGTTGACAGAGGAAGAACCTGGGTATCCCAACTGGATATTCAGAAATATTCCACTACAGTTACACATAAACCCCTGATCTGACTTAGATTTCAGGACCACTAGTCATTGGTCTTAAGGTCCCCTAGGTCAGGGACATTCCCTATTTTTCAGATCCACTACAGTTTGATAGGTTTGTGTTTGACAAGGTATTTTATACCCACTTTACACTTGTGAAATTTTCACATACTTTGGTTTCATACATGTAAATCCCCATGTTGTTCTAGAATCACGCAGGAGCCTGTAAATCAATGAAGAATTCCTTACAAAAATGAATGAAAGAAAGAAAGCCTGTAAAATTATTGTTATTATAACGAAGAACTAAAGTGAATTAAAATTTTTAAGTTGGGGACTAAAATGAAACACGATATCATAAGTTAACGGTCATGTTAACGTATATGAACGGAGAATGTTGTCAGGGGCTAACGTGAGTAATTTTTTTTTTAAAGTGAGGGACTAAAGAGGAATTATTGAAAAATCAGGAACTAAAATGAAAGCTCTTTACAAAGCGAAGGACTAAAGTGATAGTTTAATCAATATATAATTTTATGTAATGCACAAACAAATTATTATTCCTTGTGCGGTGTATAAACGAAATGAAAAACATTATTATTTTTTTTTTGTTTGCTATTTATTTTGCTAACCTCAACTTGGGGTTAAAGATGAAGAACTAAAATATGCATGTTTGCCTTGAGAAAATGTGTATTCACATAAAGAGTTGGTTAAATTAATTTTTTAATGCATATTTGTCTCATTTTAGTTTTTTATCATTATTTATTGACGATGAAAAAGCCATTTTTCCCACTGTCCTTTGTTGTATACTTTAGAATTATTGATTAAAGAAATGCTTTAAAAATAAAAAATGATAGATGATAAATGATTATACTGTAGATGTAAAAGGAGAAGAAAAATGTTATTTAGGCATTTATATTTATCTAATATTTAAGTCCAGCACATACTATTTTAAGTAAAGAACGATAAGCTTTTCAATTTATTTTTTTTTATTTTTTATATTTTAATTAAAAAAAATAGGTGTTAGATGTAGATGTTAACTGTGGATCTCTAAATAATGTTATTGAAAAATGAAATGTACAACTAAAAAAAGGCAATAAGGTCCGCATAAGACAGCCCAGTTGGTGGCTGCAGAGACACTTAGTATTTCCCCCTCCCCAGTTCAAGGGTTCTAGTCCCAGACCTCCCATGTAAAAAAAAAAAAAAAAAAAAAAAAAAAAAAAAAAAAAGGCAATAAGTGGTGGCAATTTGGTTCATGTGTCAGTTCAGGATGCCACATGGTCGCAAGTGAATTTTTCTCTTTCTAACCTTGCTTCATCACCATAGTTCTTACTTTTTACTTCTATAGTAAACAATTATTCCTATGTACTAAAAAGTTGAAGCCATCTACTCAACTAATTGAAATTGAAGTGCCCATTATTTTGGAAAGAATATAGGGCTTATCTCTACATACTTCATTCTCAGCTGCTTCCGCCATTTTCTCTTTTTTTTGGCTAAGCATAAAAGCTTAGAACGGTTTAGCATCCCAACTTTTCTATCACGTAAGTTTGTCTTCTCTCAGTATCTCACTACTCTCATATTACATATGAGCTTTATATTCTTCTCATGCTTGTGTTGTTTGCAGTGAAATCCTAATTTTATGTATAATTTCCTATCAAAAGGCTATGTTTCTGGCTCCGATTTGGTTACATCACTATCATCTCAAGTGAACTGAATTGTTCTTGCCCTAATTTTGTAGCAACATATAGCTTCAGCCTTCAGTCATCATATTTAATAGGGAAAACTGATTTGAGTGTAGAATTTCCATTACCTTCATATTGATCTTTCCTTTTATGTAAAGATCCTCTCTGTTATAATTTCTTTTTTGTTTTTCGTTTTTAATTTAATTGACTCTGTTCTCTTCTTTGTATTTATTTATTGTCGGTTTGTCTTGTTTGATGATTATCAATTTTTCAAACAAAAAAATTATTTAATATCTTAACAAATAGATAAATTATTTAAAATATGAGATATTGTCAATTTGTTAAGAAAATAGAGAGGATCTAGGCTCCTGAGTCCTGACTTCTAATTCTATGATTTATATACGAAGTTTTTGTTTTTTTAAGCAAAAGAATTTAATTTTATGATTTTTTTTAATTTCTTGTGTTTACCAAAAACTGAAAACAGAAACACAATTCTTAGTTTTTCAATGTACTAGAATGATGTCAAGATAGAAGAAGAAGATGATGAGATATATAGTAAGATGGTGATTGAAAATTGGAGTAAAGGCTATCAAATGAAGGAGTCTATGGCACCATCCACTTTTTCATCAAGTTCAAGACAATGGAATGCATTAAGGAATCCAAGAATAGTGAGAATGTCAAGTGCATTTGGAGGAAAAGATAGGCATAGCAAGGTTTGCACCGTTAAGGGACTGAGGGACAGAAGGATCAGACTCTCAATACCAACAGCAATTCAGTTATATGATCTTCAACACAAGCTTGGTCTCAGCCAACCTAGCAAAGTCATAGATTGGTTGATTGAAGTCACAAAACTTAACATTGATAAGCTCCCACCACTTCAAATCCCTTATGGTTTTCATCATATATTTCATCCACAACCACAACAACAACAAACCCTATTGCCACATTATCATCAGTTATCTCTTGGAGGCATCTATGGTGCAAATCTCTCCACATTCTTAAAAGATGATGTTAGGGGAAATCATCAACCAAATTTCTTTGAAAATAAGTCAAGTTATTGGGATTTAGATTCACAACATTCTTCATCAAGACTAAAAGGTAAGCAAGCTGAAAATTTAATGTCTATCTCCCAAAAATGTGGACAAGAAATTGATGGTTATAACAGACAAGAGTTTTTCTTACCTGGTTTACTAAACAGTGCAATCACATATAATAACTCCTACCATTCAGAGACTTCAAGTTTATCTTTATCATCATCTCAATTTGGAAGCCATGGACCATTACTCTTTTGTCCATCTTCTGCTGCACCTGCTTCACCTTTCACTCCCTATGCTCCATTATTTATGGCCAATTCATCAGAAGTGGAAATTGATGCATGATCCATGGTCACAATTCAACCATGAAGGGGTATACCTTAATTTGTAAGTATAATATAATAATGGCAAACAATTTGTGTTTTAATTAATCCTTGTGGTTTATTTAGCTATATATATATATATATATATATATATATATATATATGCACTTTGTAGCTAGAGAAACCATAACAATGGATACAAGTTAAACAGTGTTGGTGTGCTTATCTGCATATATATATATATATATATGGTTTATATATATATATATAATTAATGTAATTGAGTGTAAAACTAAATGTTAAGACATTATAATACCATTTGATTCATGAAGTCAACCTTACTTAGTGAGAAAAGGTTTGATCGTTTTTAATTGTTGTATGTAATAAAACTAAGTTGGATTGTTCTTTTTGGTTGGCTTTGGTACTGTAGTTCTCAATTATTACATTGTTATCAGTTGCGAAATACTCCCTCCATTCCTAAATATAAGATTTCTTTGGGAGATTTCACGTTCATTAAAAGTTGATTAATTTAGTTAATTGTATTAGAAATGTGAATTTTTGATATGTGTTTTCAAAACTACCCTTATTAATATTATTGAGAATCTAAAAAGTGTTAAATAAATAAGGGTGTTTGTGAAAAAAAAAATTATCATTGAAAATTGGTATAAGATCTTATAAATAAAGACAAAATAAAAGTGTCAAAAGGGTATTACAATTAGAGATAGAAGGAATAGTTTCTTTTGTTAGATAAGAGCCGTGAGCCCGTGACCTAGGTCATATATGGTTCTTTTCTTTGATACAACTAGGTTATATATATATATATATATATAACTTGTGCCTTGTTTGGAGTTAAGGTACTCCATTCGGTCCTTATTATAAGTCATCTTTCTCTCTCACAAAAAGAGTGCTTATAATAAGGATCGGATGGAGTATTAAATAATAATTTGTCCTTGTTCATAAAATTTCTTTGGCTTAACTGCATTTTTGGTCCTTCATCTTATTTTCAAGATTCACTTTAGTCCTTTATTATTTTTTTAAATAATTTTGGTCCTTTATTTTTTTAAAAAGGTTCAGTTTGGTCCTTCTGTCACAAAAAAAGTTAGATTTCACTAGAATATTTCGGAATATTCCCTCCCATCCACGAATATTCCGGAATATTATGGTGAAATCTAACATTTTTTCAACGGAATGACCAAAGTGAATCTTTTCTAAAAATAAAGAACCAAAATTACTCAAAAAAATGATAAAGGACCAAAGTAAATCTTGAAAATAAGACAAAAGACCAAAAATATAATTAAGCCAATTTCTTTAGGAGCCCTTGTTAAATTACTTTTAGAGAATCTCTCTTTCCATGCATTGGCGTTCATGCTATTAGTGGTATTTGTATTTTATTCGATAAGCAAAATCAATTGAAAACAAGCACTAGGGGTACTCGAACCTATACACAAGATAAGAACTTACATATAGAATCAAATAGAAAAACAAGATTTCGGACTCATGTACCAGACTGAAAAAGAAACATCCTTACCAAAGTATTAAACCAGTGTCAGACCCTAATTTTAATGATATCCATAAAAAGGGTTATATCACAAACTCCATTGTTAAAAACCATATCATTGCGTATAAGCCACATCAAGGACCGAATAGATCCAAACCCAAATCATCCAAGCAGCATTAAAGGCCTTGGTAATAGAGAACAAAGCACCAAAATGCTGATAAAAATCCAAGACGGACTCGACCTGAATCATACTAGTTAATTCCAGCCAATTGAAAACATGCATGGGTCCAAAGTTGACTTGCCATTGAGCACGAGACAAAAAGATGCAAGAAACTCTCATCAGAAGTGCCACAAAAAATTCAAGAGGAGGACTGGAAAACTTTCCTTTTTAGGAGATTTAACTTTGTCGACAACCTATCCCAAAACAACTATCACATAAAAGCCTTGACCTTCCGCGGAGCTTTAACTTTTCAAATAGCCTCAAACATAGGCGGAGCCGAGTTCCTAGGGCCGATGGAAGAATTCTTTGTGAGCCACATATAAGCTGATTTAACAGTGAAACCAACACAACCGAGAGACCAATGCTATTAGTGGTATGCATGGTAAAGGGTATCTTTTATTAAAGTTATGAACTTGATTCAACTTTAAGTCTTGGAAATGGATTGATGGAAGGGTGAAAAATCATGTTCTTGATTTCTCTTCTTGGTGTATTAGCCCAATCTCTTGTCTTAGATTATTGGATGGTATTGGTTAGACTGAGGATGGTTTAATAATTATTTTGTAATTAGTTATTAATCAATTAGTTAGTTGTTTAGCATAAATTAGCTTTTGGCGCCAAATGAGCAGCCACAGCTAGTTCAGTAACTAGCAGTGTATAAATACCTATTCTTTGTGTTCAATAAAATCTAATTAACCCTTTCATTTTATCAAATTCACACAAATGAATCAAAACAATATGGTATCAGAGTTCTCATCTTGAGAGCTCTGATGCGCACACTCTAACCATAACCGCTTCTCACATGAAGCAAGCATTTCACAATCGTTTCTTCTAGATTCTTCTAGATTTTGTTAGATCCAACAGAATCATTCTCCATTTTACATTCGATTTTGAAGATTGAAGTCTTATTCTGTTAGATTCAACAGATTCTTCTTCTTCTCACTACTTCGATTCATTGTGATTTGTTTTCTCACAATCGCAACACTGATTCACCTTGAATCAATTCGAATCTTCATTTTAATTCAAGCAAGTTCAGTTCGATTCATTGTGATGATTTGTTTTCTCACAATCACAACACATTGCTCAAAGCACAGTTTATATTGAAAATGCTCAAGAACTGTGGGAAGATCTGAAGGATAGGTTCACTAAGGGAGATCACTTCAGAACTTCAGACTTACTTCAAGAGATTCACTCTATGAAACAAGGTGATAGATCTGTTACATCCTTTTTCACTAGTATGAAAATCGTTTGGGAAGATTTGGAATCTCTAAGGCCATTACCTTCTTGCACTTGTGAAATTAAGTGTCGATGTGACCTAGTTAAAGCTGTGAAACGATACAGAGATACAGAACAGATTATCTGTTTTCTCAAAGGCCTAAATGAGGAATTTAGCACTGTTAAGGCTCAAATTCTTCTCATGGAACCTTTGCCTGCGATCAATAAGGTTTTCTCCATGATCTTGCAGCAAGAGAGACAATCAGGAGTCAATTCTCAACTTGATTCCACAATCCTCTATAATTCTGCTGATAGATCTAAACAAGGAAGAAATTCTGGTTCATATGATAGGAAAAGCTACAATAATGCTAATAACTCTAATTCCTATCATAAATCTGCATCTGATTCTGCAAACAGAAGCAATAACAAGCCTATTTCCAGAAACACCAGAAATTATGGTTCTAATACCAAAGTTTGCACCTATTGTGGGAGGGAAAGACACACTGAAGATACATGCTACTTCAAGCATGGATTTCCTCCTCACTATTTCAAGAATAAGAATGCTTCTGTTAACAGTGCTGTTATTGAAGATGATGCAAATTCTGATTCTGCAGCTGAAAATTGTGATGTGACTTCTACTCAGCAACATTTATCAAAATCTGTGACTCTTAGCCCTGAACAGTATGCTGAAATCACTAAGCAATATGCTCACCTTACTGCTTTGTTACAAAATTCTGGAAAAGAAAATACACCTCCAAATCGCAGTGTTAATCAGATCAGTAAGGAGTCAAATTGTGAGACTCATACTCATCATCAATTGTCACAATCTCAGGTGACAGGTAATGATGTGCATCAGATTTGTCATGAATGGATTTTTGACAGTGGAGCCACTAATCATGTAACACATACTCTATCCAATTTTATGAGTCATCATTCAATCAAACCTATTACCATTCGATTACCTAATGGTAGTACTGTGTTTTCTAAAGTCTCAGGAACTGTCGTGTTTTCTGATACCTTGGTGCTACATGATGTGCTCTATATCCCTGAATTCAATTTCAATTTAATTTCCATCATAAACTTATTGATTCTCTCAATTGTAAGTTGATTTTTGACAAATCTGTTTGCCTTATTCAGGATATAACTACCTTGAAGATGATTGGACATGCTGAAGTTCAGAACAATCTCTATGCCCTGACCAAATTTCTCAAGTCTGATAAGGATTCTGTTCATTTTCTTAACACTACTATTGCTAGTTCCCTGCCCTACTTTGATCTTTGGCATTTTCGTCTAGGTCATCCTTCAAATAATGTTCTCAAACATGTTTGTCAATTATTTCCTTATGTGAAATCTGATTGTAATAAAGTGTGTGATTGTTGTCACCTTGCTAAGCAGGCTAAATTGCCTTTTCCTGATAGTAATCATAAAAGTTCACATTGTTTTGACCTTGTTCATATGGATATTTGGGGTCCTCTTCATGTTTCTTCTGTTCATGGATACAAATATTTTCTTACTGTGGTTGATGATTATAGTAGGCATACTTGGACTTTCTTTATGAAATCCAAGGCAGAATGTAAAACTCATGTGCAAAACTTTATTAAGTTTGTTTCCACACAGTTTGATCACAAAATTAAAATCATTAGATCTGATAATGGTTGAGTTTCAATTGTCTAGTTTTTATGCTGATCATGGCATTGTGCATCAAACCTCATGTGTTGAAACTCCTCAACAAAATTCTATTGTTGAGAGGAAACATAGACACCTATTGAATGTTGCTAAAAGTCTTTTGTTTTATTCTGCCTTGCCTAAACAGTATTGGTGTTATGCTCTTGCTCATGCTACCTATTTGATAAACAGATTGCCTACAAAGGTTCTTAATCTCAAATGTCCTTTAGAGGTTCTTCTTGGTTCCCCTCCTACCTTACTTGATCTTAAAGTTTTTGGTAGTCTCTGTTTTGCATCTACTCTTATGCAGCACAGAACCAAGCTAGATCCTAGAGCAAGGAAGCGTGTGTTTCTTGGTTATAAATCTGGCACTGAAGGTTATTTGCTGTTAGATTTAAAATCAAGGACCATATTCATTTCCAGAAATGTCCTTTTCCATGAACATATTCTTCCCTTTCATTCTCTTTTCCCTTCCACTTCTGAACCATTACCCCTTCCTTCCTTTGAGTCTCTAGCTTTTCTTGATTATCCTTCTCCACCATCTCCTTCTTCTGCCTCTCACCCTCTTTCTGTTTCTTCTCCTTCTCCTCCTTTGCGACGATCTTCTCGACCACACCTTCCTCCTTCTTATCTCCAGGACTTTCATTGTAATGTTCTGACTTCTTCATTCCCTTCATCATCAGGTAAAGTTCTTTATCCTCTCTCTTCTGCCTTATCCTATCATTCTTTGTCCCCTACACACTTGAAATATGTTCTTGCTGTTAGTACTGTATCTGAACCTCACAGTTACAAGCAAGCTATTCAATCCAAAGAATGGATACAGGCCATGGAGAATGAGCTGCAAGCCCTTGAGTTGAATAAAACTTGGTCTCTGGTTGATCTTCCACCTGGCAAGAAACCTATTGGCTATAAATGGGTTTACAGGATCAAGATTAAGTCTGATGGCACTATTGAAAGACTTAAAGCCAGGCTTGTTGCCAAAGGCTATACTCAGACCGAGGGTTTGGATTATTTTGATACCTTTTCACCAGTTGTCAAATTAACCACTGTCAGGCTTTTATTGGCCATTGCTTCTTCTCAGAATTGGCTGTTGCATCAGTTAGATGTTAACAATGCTT
Source organism: Crotalaria pallida (assembly GCA_037953625.1). Lineage (NCBI taxonomy): Eukaryota > Viridiplantae > Streptophyta > Magnoliopsida > Fabales > Fabaceae > Crotalaria > Crotalaria pallida. The sequence continues at coordinate 70,898,454 of CM075656.1, forward strand.
TTCTTCATGGTGATCTTGATGAAGATGTCTACATGACTGTTCCAGAGGGTGTTGTTTCTCAGCCTGGAAAAGTTTGCAAGTTGCACAAGTCTTTATATGGTCTTAAGCAGGCTAGTAGACAGTGGTTTGCCAAGCTCTCCACAGCTCTTCTCCATTTAGGCTACTCTCAATCTCAACATGATCATTCTTTGTTCACTAAACAGCACAATCATTCCTTTACTGCCTTATTGGTGTATGTTGATGATTTGATTCTCTCTGGGAACAATGCTGATGAGATTGCCTCTGTTAAGTCTTTTCTGGATGATCAGTTTAAAATCAAAGACTTAGGGTCACTCAAGTATTTTCTTGGTCTTGAAATTGCTAGATCTTCAAAGGGCATTTCCTTATGCCAAAGAAAATACACCTTGGATATTCTATCTGACACTGGATACTTGGCTGCTAAACCAGTTTCCTCTCCTATGGTCAAAACTACTCGATTATCTCAAGGTGATAGTGCCCCATTTTCTGATCCTGCTCAGTACAGAACACTGGTTGGCAGATTGCTATATCTGACTAATACCAGACCTGATATTAGTTTTGCCGTTCAGCAACTGAGCCAATTTATGGCTGCTCTCACTGTTAATCATCACACTGCTGCTGTAAGAGTTTTGCGGTATTTGAAAGGCACTCCTGGTCAAGGTCTTTTTTATCCAGCTTCCTCTTCTCTTCAGCTGAAAGTTTTCAGTGACTCTGATTGGGCTGCTTGTCCCGATAGCAGGAAATCCATCACTGGATTTTGTGTCTTTCTTGGTAGTTCTCTTGTTTCTTGGCTTTCTAAGAAACAACATATTGTTTCTCGTTCCTCCTCCGAAGCTGAATACAGGGCCCTTGCTGTTACCTCTTGTGAAATTCAGTGGTTGACTTATCTCCTCACTAATTTCATAGTTCCTTATATTCAGCCAGCTCTTTTGTTCTGTGATAGTGCTTCTGCTCGTCATATTACTGCAAATTCTGTCTTTCATGAACGCACTAAACACATAGAAATTGACTGCCATGTTGCTCGAGAATGACTTCAATCCAAATTGTTTCATCTTCTGCCTATCTCTACTGCAGAGCAGCCTGCTGATTTGCTTACCAAGCCTTTGGATCCTAATCCTTTTCAGTTTCTGCTAGGCAAGCTTGGAGTGTTGAATATACACTCTCCAGCTTGTGGGAGGGTATTGGATGGTATTGGTTAGACTGAGGATGGTTTAATAATTATTTTGTAATTAGTTATTAATCAATTAGTTAGTTGTTTAGCATAGATTAGCTTTTGGCGCCAAATGAGCAGCCACAGCTAGTTCAGTAACTAGCAGTGTATAAATACCTATTCTTTGTGTTCAATAAAATCTAACCCTTTCATTTTATCAAATTCACACAAATGAATCAAAACAATATAGATCCTTGGGCAATTAATCTTTTTGGTATGTTTTGCTTGTTGCCCTTCATTTTTGTTCTTTGGCTTAAGTCCATCTTTGTATAAGGGAGAATACCCTTTGTGCTCTTTATTTATATATATATATATATATATATATATAAGTTTTGCCTTTGAAAAAAAAAGTGGTATGCATGCAGCACAACACAAACTTGATAGAGTTAAAGGTATTTAATAGAAATTAACAAAAGAAACATGGAATTAAGAGTGGTTGAAATTTTGGAGCAAATAAATGTCCAATTTTGGACTCTTTTCAAAGCTCATAATACAGGTGTGAATTTCTCTTATGGTAATTGGTTGTTAAATCCTTTGAAGTGTTTGAAACAATTGTAAAATAGTTGGGGATGATTGAGAGTACCCCTTATGCTCCTTTTATTAATGAATTTATCTTGTCTTTTGCTGTTAAAAAAAATAAATTAAAAGAAACACAATCACCTATACCAGACAAAATTAACAACTATATGCACAATCTTATAAAAAAAAAACAACTATATGCACTAATTTAAGATTTTGAATTAAAAAAAATGTTATTAAGTAATTAGCATAAGGCTATATGTAGTCCAAACATCTTTTGGTGTCTTTCGGTTCAGCCAACTTGATTAATTAGTAGTAAGGTGATTTTCAAAAGGAATCAGTTTAGATTTATAAAGGTTATAGACTTAATCTAAGTGATTTTTTATTATGATGCTTAGCTAGACCAATAATAATATTTATTTTTATTTTTTTAAAAAATAGACTTAATCCAAGTGAGGTTGTGGAGATGGGTCACGTTCCGCATGGGATCTTCCTCTTGGTGTGTAGACTCTTGGTCATATATTTGTAGTATCTTTTCTATGCATGCCTTCGTTCTTAGTTTTTGAAGTTAGTCCATCGGTTGTATTAGGTTGAACACTCCTGATGCTCTTATTTTTTTAATACAATTTTTTTCTTAGTGAAAAAAATCCAAAGATCTTTGTGTCTTTTTTTTGTGTTGTGAAGTATAAATGCAGGCAATAAGTTGGACCCGGCCTAAATTCGTCGTGACAATAATTGCAACTGCATCAATCAATTTTTTTCGCACAATCTTTGAAGTAATTATTTTGAAAGTCGCTGAAACCACGACAACAATAATTTTAATTTAAAATCTTGCTCGCCTTTAATTTGAACCTTATTTGATAACATATTGGTGAAGGATATTCTGAAGAATTTTCAAAATGAAAAGAAATATGCTCGTTGTGTCCTTTGAATTAAGACATTTCTATAAATAAATCAACATAGTTATTCATCCCGAGTAAAAGATTTGTTTGTTGATAAAGGTCCTACAAATGGAGCTAATAAGAAGAGTTGTGCATGTTAGTTCGTAAAATATTTTATAATTAAAAGATGATGTATCTCATGTCAGGCATCCTCCATTGACATTGAAAACATGCTGATATTTATTTGCTTTTATCTTTGAGTTTACATAAGGATGCAAATAAACTATCACTTTAATTTGTGAACATTATATCATTTGACTTGAGTTTTGGAAATGCAGACTATCCTTAAGAATTTTTTGTGTATATTACAAAAACTTCATCATAAACCCAAATTGAACCCCCCAAATTTTAGAGTAATAAGTTGAGATGAATTAAATAAAAAAAAAGTATTATCCACATGTTGAAGATATTGTCCACAACTTTTTTTGTTGTCTCTTTCACTTCTACCCTTAAAAGACCATATGGAAGCCTCCAGTGTGCAAAATAGTGAAAAGAAGTTACAAAATGTGATTTCGAATGTGAAGTTCTTCTGACCAAGAAAAGGAAGTAACATAAAATCACCAGCAGTGACTGTTACTGACTTCGTAAACAGTCTCTGTTACCTGCAGACAATAATTTCACAGCATCCAAGATAATATTAAATTAAAGTAGCTGCTACTGCAACTTGGGTTTTTAAAGGTGCCATCCATTAAAGACTTAAAAGTAATTAAAAGACCTAGTGTAGTTTTACTTGCCCGTGGTCCACATTCTATATAATAAGGTTCTAAAACTAAGAAAGAAATATGACTTTATATTCTCACAGTGGTTAGAAGTGGAGTTTGGTGTGCCGTATTAATCCATAAAACTAGTACTGACAGTTATGCTGCTGGCTAGTGGCCACACCCTCTTAAGCTTCAATGAGAGAAAGATAGAAATATGAAGTGAGAACTTACACTTTGTTTGGTGTGAGAGAATTTGGGGAGAGAAATTTTGGAGGAAGAGAAAATGGGAAGAAAACAGAGTTTTTTCCAGTTTGGTATTGAAGAGAAAATGAGAGCAGAGAAAAAAACGTGTGGGACCCACCCAAAAAAGGCGAGAGTAGAAATGAAACTGACCTGCCTTGGGTGATGTGCAGCCTTGTGTTGGGCTGCTTCGTTTCATTTTCTATTCATTGTTCTGAATCGTTTTTCTTTTCTTATTTGCTTTATGCTTCTCTTTTTTTTTATTTTATTTTATTTATAATGGTACAACGAGCTTAACACAGTGTGTGTTTTTTTTCAAATTTTGATACAATTTTTTTATAAATATTTTTTTATCAAAATTTTTATTATGTATTTTTATTTTTTAAAACAATGATGTAATTGTCTTTTGATAAACTTATTATTTTCTTTCTTTCCATTTTTTTCTTCAACCAAACAAAAGGAAAAAAAACTCAACTTTTCTCTCTTTCCAATTTCTTCACATTTTCTCTAATACCAAACAACTATAAAATCTACTCATTTTCTCTTCATAATCTCTCTTCCCTATTCATTTCTTCCCATTTTCTCTCTTCCTATTTTCTCTCCGTTAACCAAACAAAGCCTTAGAGCTATACATAAAGCAACTGGTAGTGGATTAAAAAGGGTTTGACTAATTTGAAGGAATTTGGTTTTCTTTTTATATGATAAAAAATTTAAGTGAGTTGGTTTCCGGAACTTTACCAAAATTAAAATTGGTTTTATGATTCAGAAATATTTATAAAGGTATTTACAGATCCCATCAACAGTGTTGTAATGAATTCGAGATCTTTTCAGTCCCAAACTTAACCATTGTCAACTAAACCAATAATTGTTGGCAAAAATATGTTATTCTCCTATATTTTCATTAGAAATGTTAAAAGAAAATAAACAATCTTTTAAATTTTATTGTTACTTTAAAAGAAACTTAGATGTAACTACGGTATCTCGACATATATCATTTTTTTATTAATTGAAAAAATATTATTTAAATAAAAAATTTAATAAACAAAAATATTCATAATGTAACATCCCGAATTTTAATTCCCAAAATAATTAGAATAATGATAGGGTTAGGAGAATGATAATCATGCTAAACAAGAAATTAGGAGATGGATTGGGATCCCGGAGAGTGCCATGAAGGAGTTAGGAAGCATTGGCATCGGAAAAGAGGTTGGAAGATGAACAAGAGAGCGTTAGAAGCGATGTTTTCGGTGTTATAAACACCCTATATTAGGAAATTCAAAGTAAAAGATTTACATCTCTAAACACAAATTCCACCGTTGCATATCAAGGTTAATATGTAAGGAAGCTTGCTTTCAAATTTGAGGAAGATCCAACGAGTAACGAAGAAGTTATGGCCTTTCAAAGTCTGGATACTACAAAACTATGTAGCTTAATCGATTAAGGTCAGATAGTGTGCAAAACCTTAATCGGTTCTTAATCGGTTCTTAATCGATTAAATCGTGTTGCTCTCTTCAGATATGTGTAATCTTTTAATTGATTTAGATCACTGTTTGTGGTTGCATACTCTGTGTGTAGATCTCTGTTTGGGGTTACGCACAATGGTAAGGTGTAGATCTCTGTTTGAGGTTACACCCAATGGAAAGCGTAGATCTCTGATTGAGGTTACACATAATGGAAAACGAATAAAGGAAATGAAAATGGAATTGATAAGGGAATTAAAGGGGATAAATAATGATCATGGTAATGGAAAGGATTTAGGAAAGGAAAAAGGGATAATGGAAATAGATATGGATATGTTAAGTATTAATGGGAATGGAATGAATTGGTTGATCTCTGACTTGATTTGATTGTTATTCTTGAGTTTATATTATGAGCTTTATATTATCCTCTGATTCACTGTGTTGTGAAAAGGTCTCACCCTTATGTGGTTAACATTTTAGGTGATTGCTAAGGAGTTTGTGGATCAGAGTGCGCAGCGAGAGACCGGGAAAGAAGGAAACTTTATTTTGGGTGCTACTATATTGTAAATGGATGCCCAAAGTTATTGTAAACTTAATTTGTGAAAACAAATTTTTAAGTACAGCATTTTGATTATAGATTTTTACTTAATATTTTATACATAAAATAAGGGTGTTACATTTATCGTATCAAAGCAGTTTCTTCCTTTCGGCCTGAGGGAAAGTTGTCCCAATCTCGCTGCGAACACTTTCATCTCGAGCTTCTCCTCTAAAAGTGAGACCCTTTTATGTGGAAATTGTAAATGATAAATGCTATTGAGTAAGTTTATGTTTGCAAATGGGAATTAACAACAAGTGTTAAACTAAGAAATCTTTATGACAGCGAAAAGAGAATCGAATTCTTTGGAAACTAAGCAGGATCCCTTAGTGATTCAAAGAATTGGATATTCTGAGTATTCACCCAATTGCAAACAGGAAACCTAAGTGGTATGAACACGATTAATCGAGAGCGTAAATGTTGAGTTTTTGGATTAATCGAAAGTTAAAGTTTTCTACAAAGGAAATCTAGTCGATGCATTTGAACATGTAGTACAGGAACTCAACCGAACTGCGAGGGCTACTACCACCAATTAAATGTAGTGTTGGAAATGGCCAATCCGACATTATATCTGTCGGGAGGTGAAGTCACCGAAATTCAAAAGTTTGTGCACTATCGTGAATTTGCAAACGATTTCCTATGTATAAAACCTTAATGCCAATGATATGCTTCTCTTTGCTTTGCTATGTTTAATTGTCTATGTTTTGAATATATATGTTTGACAACTAGTTCGGTATCAAAGTAATTGGACAGGGGTAGAAATGGAGCCGCACAAATCAAATAGATTACGATCTCGATGCTAATCTAACCATGTGATTAAATTCACATTGATTAGACCAGCATCTTGGAGAGCGAAAAATAATGTTTAAAATAAGGCAATAGTTGGTCTCATATATAGCTAATCTCGATTCAATTAACTGTGACCCCAAATGTGAAACAAGAATTGAGTACTGACCAATTGAATTTGAACCGCACCAATTTGATTTGCGAATATAAAAAGACTTTTGCCTAACTTGGGGAAGCGGTTCGGATTCAATCGAAAGGTTCTCATAATACGTTATACGCGGAATAGTTTAGCATTAAAGCAAGAGAACGAAAATTAGAAGTGGAATCAGGAGAATTAAAATAACTTCGTGCCCGATTCTAATTTAAACGAGTGATATAATTCGCATCGCTTAAATTAGAATCCACGAAGAACAATAATAACTTTTATATCAGATTAGTAGTTGACTCCACTACTAATTTAATTCTGATAACTTTAATACAAAACGAAAGATAAGTATGGAGTCCTATCGATTGAAATTAAACCCAAGTGACAATAATTGGATTTTTGAATGACAAGAGATTTTACTCAATCAGTACCAAGGGTTTAAATTCAATCGGGAGGTCTTTACATGAGTTTGGATTAGATCTATAATAATATTTGTGTGTATCTATATACATATGTATGTGTTGTTCCACATGTATATGTGTATACATAACACACTTGATGGTACTATTATAAACACTAGGTGTTGTGCTAAATGATCGTGGTGCATTGCATATGTTTGTTATTTCATATGTCTTATGTTCATGCATGCTTGTGCTTAATGCTACTAAATTATTTGCTTATTTGTATATTCAGATGGTCACCCTATAGTATTAATATTTCTGGGTTATTACCATATACGGTTGTTGCATTTGTGTGTAGGTATTTTTACAACCCAAATTATTAAACATTTTTGCAACATGATTCCAAACCATTTCTAAAACTAATTGTGTTGCAATTTCCGTTCGATTTCAAAAGGCTTCCCGATATAAAAGGGGAACTCCTATTTTCGGACTCAAAATTATTTTTGTATATTTGAAAGAATATATCTACATATGAGCATATACCAAAAAGTTTATGTTATGATTGAAATGGATTTAAACTTTCGAAAATGCTACCAAACGATAATCTGGGACTAAGAACTTTTCAATTACCATCCCCATATTTAAAAGTCCCAAAATCCATTTCAATCACAACAATGACTAAAAGTATTATTTTCAGGATTTGCTTTCAAAATAAAAACTTGACTATGTTGGTGTATGTACATATCAATATATGTACATGTATACATTTCATGTTTAACTTGGACGGTTTCAAATTTTGCAAGCGTTTTCAAATGACTTTCAAATTATGAGCTTTTGTGTTTTGTCCTAGGATTAGGAATCCTAGATAGTCCTTAGCGAGTAGCTAGGATTACGGGTCTAGTTAGTAGCTATGAAATCCTAGGATAGATAGGACTATTATTCATGCATATTTGTGGTTGTCTGATTGACCTATGTGCTTGACATTTGTGAGTGAATAGTATTACGATTATTTGTTTGCGTATGTGAATGTTCAAAATAAACTTCAAAATGGTGCACCGAACCACAAACATTCCAAATGGATTATGAGGTTACACGACAAATTTTTAAGAAAGTAATAAAGGATGAAAGGATTTCTAAGTAATCGATCAGTGAATTAGCTCAATTGCTTTAACCAAGTCACTCGTCGATTAAATAGGAACTTTCTATATACAAACCCAAGTCAATTTGGAATGAAATTCAATTTTCAAACTTGGAGAAAAAGGGAATGCAATTGTTCTAAATTTTTAAAACTTACTAAACTAATTTTGTTTAAAGTAACGGCATATCACTTTTCGTTAAGTCTGACGAATTGGAACAAGATTACACTTCCTCATCTAGACTCTGGTGAAACTAGATTGAGGTAGCTCTTTATGGTGACGTGCACGATTCAAAATTTCATTAAATTTTCAAGTAAAACTCAGCGTTCCCCTCATTAAGGGAGGAACCCGATTTCAAGGGATTTTGTTTTATAAATGCAAAACCGTTTTTCTACAAAGCATCACTAGTATGGAATCTTTTTACTAAATTCTAAATCTCCACGTCTAGTGCTTGGTATGGCGTTTGTACTTGAACTAAATGTTATTGGGAGATGTTGTTGTGTATGCTTTAACTTTGAATGACTTTTACATGATCTATGTTTATTTGAATGATGAATGTGATTGTTAAGGGCGTAGGAATAGGATATATAAGTGTTAGATTTTGGGAGCTAGACTATGATCAACCCTTGAGGGTAATAGTGTTTAGAGCGTATTAGTACCCTTTCCAACCTTCGATGTAGAATTCCGAAGGGAAACTCAGCTGATCTTAGCAAACTCGATAGGATCTTCGCTTTGAGGCGGACTATATTAAATCATAGTCGGTACTCCTCAGTGAGTACAAGAGCTTAGAGGCGTACTCATGCGGAATGGTATGCCAATTCTAAGTGGGGGAGTAGGACCCAAGTGAAGTAGGCCTCATAACCTAGAAACCTTTCTCCGGGATGGTTCTCCAATTAAGGATGTCAAACGGAATTTCGGGGACGAAATTCCAATAAGTGGGGGAGAATTGTAACATCCCGAATTTTAATTCCCAAAATAATTAGAATAATGATAGGGTTAGGAGAATGATAATCATGCTAAACAAGAAATTAGGTGATGGATTGGGATCCCGGAGAGTGCCATGAAGGAGTTAGGAAGCATTGGCATCGGAAAAGAGGTTGGAAGATGAACAAGAGAGCGTTAGAAGCGATGTTTTCGGTGTTATAAACACCCTATATTAGGAAATTCAAAGTAAAAGATTTACATCTCTAAACACAAATTGCACCGTTGCATATCAAGGTTAGTATGTAAGGAAGCTTGCTTTCAAATTTGAGGAAGATCCCACGGGTAACGAAGAAGTTATGGCCTTTCAAAGTCTGGATACTGCAAAACTATGTAGCTTAATTGATTAAGGTCAGATAGTGTGCAAAACCTTAATCGGTTCTTAATCGGTTCTTAATCGATTAAATTGTGCTCTCTTCTTCTCAAAATTCGAAGCTCTCTTCTTCTCTCTTCCCGAATCCTTATCTCATGTCAAAGTAACACCAAATCAAACCAAATTAACACCCCATAATCATTCCCCATCAACTCCCCATGATTTTCTACCAACAAAAACCCCAATTTCATTCTCTATCCCTCAAATCCCCAATTCCCAATTCAAAACCCTAACTCTCTCAATCTTCCTCATTGGGTTGGATAATCATCAAGGGAGCTAGGAATTGGTCATGGAGCAAGGAACTAGGGGTTTAAGAGTTTGTTCTAGGAGCTTGGTGGAGTGCGCTCTCTCTCTCTCTCTCTCTCTCTCTCTCTCCTTCTCCTCTTCTCTTCCAAAGGTAAGGGGAGTCACTTTTCCACACTTTGAGTTAGGGATAGTTAGAGTTTATAATAGGATTTAAGTTTAATGGTTAGGTTGGGTTATGGGAGATGGATTAAGAGGTAATTAGAATCCAAGAAGGGTAATGGTAGTATATTGGTTAATGTTGTTATTTTGGAAATTGCTAATGTTTAATCTTTTTGTATACTAAATAAGTAGGAAGTGAAGAACCCTAGGGAGATGATTTATTTCAAGCACTCTGAGACATATCTGAATATGTCGACTGATTTGTGGATATATGTGAATTTTAAAGGTTGTATGTTTTACATTGATTTGATGATGGATAGTGGGTGATGTGAATGGCTAATTAAAATAATAGGAAGGATAATGAGAGAATGAAAAAGGAAATGTAATGGAATTAATAATAATGGAAGAAAATAGTGATTATGATATGTAAATTGGAGAGGACTAAGGTTATGAGTTGGACTATATGATAATAGAGGAAAATGGTTATAAGGGCTAATGTTAAGGGTGAACTATAAATATTTTGTGATTGGAATGGTTTATATTTATGCATATTGTGATTATTATTGAAATTGTGTTGATGGTTATAATAAATGGACTGGAAATTGAATGTGAGACTACATGTGAAGGTTTATGATTATTTGTACATATTTGTGGTCATGGATTGAAGTGGATTATGACTTATATGAATGGACTGGATTGTTGATTATTTGTAATGGACTGTTGTTTAACTGAAAATGGTAAAGGTAACTTAAGTGGAAACTGATCAGTGGGGCCCGGAACACTTGGTACCCGGCTAGGTGTTCCAATTACCTGTTAGGGCCAATTACCTGCCAGGTCAATTACCCATCAGGTCAAACCGCCCTGTAGGCGCCATGTGACCCACAGGATCAGTTTTCCACACCAATAATTTGATTAAATAAATGGAATGGTAAAAGTACATAGTCCTACAGGTTATGGTCTGGATGGGTGTAAAGTCCTGGGCAGGTGTTCCAAGTCCCTAGACAGGTGTGCCAATTACCTAGCGGGTATCCAAATCCTAGTGATGTACGGTAAAAAGGGAAGTGTTTGCAGATCACTGTTTGTGGTTGCATACTCTGTGTGTAGATCTCTGTTTGGGGTTACGCACAATGGTAAGGTGTAGATCTCTGTTTGAGGTTACACCCAATGGAAAGTGTAAATCTCTGATTGAGGTTACACATAATGGAAAACGAAATAAAGGAAATGAAAATGGAATTGATAAGGGAATTAAAGGGGATAAATAATGATCTTGGTAATGGAAAGGATTTAGGAAAGGAAAAAGGGATAATGGAAACAGATATGGATATGTTAAGTATTAATGGGAATGGAATGAATTGGTTGATCCCTGACTTGATTTGATTGTTATTCTTGAGTTTATATTATGAGCTTTATATTATCCTCTGATTCACTGTGTTGTGAAAAGGTCTCACCCTTATGTGGTTAACATTTTAGGTGATTGCTAAGGAGCTTGTGGATCAGAGTGCGTAGCGAGAGACCGGGAAAGAAGGAAACTTTATTTTTGGGTGCTACTATATTGTAAATGGATGCCCAAAGTTATTGTAAACTTAATTTGTGAAAACAAATTTTTAAGTACAGCATTTTGATTATAAATTTTTACTTAATATTTTATAAATAAAATAAGGGTGTTACACATAAAACCAACAATTGTAACGTAAATTGGTGCAGACAGTATTCCTATATATTCATTCCAATTTATTTGTACATTTCCTTTTAACCGTTGGTGATGAAATTTTCTTAATTTGTAAGTTTACTTTTAATATGTTAAATTTTCAAAGTCCTTTTACTATTTTTTTGTCCAAACCAACTGACAAACTTAATATTTATATGGATAAGAGACTGTATTTATATTTTAAATTTAATTAATTGAACAAAATAGATATTCAATTAATAAAACTTAAAATAATAAAAATAGAGTGAAAAAATTATTAATATTTTTTAAAAGAGCACACAATTTTAAATATTATCAACATAATATTTATTTGTTTTGACCATTTACAAAATAATCATAACGGTGACAGTTGGCATTTGATTAATGAGATGCATAGTTATCCCACAAAATAATATTTTTATTTATTTTGCATAGTTTCAAAATAATGATAATATGATCAGCTGATTCTTGATTGATGAGATACTCATTCACCACTTCAATATATAGTTACATTTTATTGCCCCGGCAATGTATTTTAAAAAAAAAAAGCTTAAATACCAAAATGGTCCTTATAATTGTTGTTCATTTTGAAATTGGTCCCTATAAAAAATTTTCTTTGGTTTTCGTCCCTAACATTAATTATTGTTTTGGTTTTAGTCCCCCGCATTTAAATTGGATGGAAATCGTTAACATGGCCTAACGGAATGGTGGTCAAGAGGCTGCTGCTGCTGGGAATGGTGGTCAAGAGGTGCTACTACTATGAATGATCACCCGTCTACACACTCTGCACAGTCATGTAGAAAGAGAGCTTTATCAGTTGATCTAACACTCTTTCTACATGACTGTGCAAGTTGTGCAGATGGTTGCTCGTTCCCAGTAGCAACAACCTCTTGACCACCATTCTCAGTAGCAACAGCCTCTTGACCACCATTCTGGTAGGCCACGTCAGTGATTTCCATCCAATTTAAACATGGGGGACTAAAACAAAAACAATAAATAATGTCAGGGACCAAAACCAAAACAATAAATAATGTCAAGGACCAAAACCAAAGAAAATTTTTTATAGGGACTAATTTCAAAATAAGCAACAATTATAGGGACCATTTTGATATTTAAGCCAAAAAAAATAGATGTTACATTCACATTGTAAAAGTGGTTTACATTATCAGTGCATCATCTATTATTCATGTTTGTATGGTTATTGAATTTTATATATAAGTAATACAAACGAATGATGCATGATAGATTGAAGGTATAAAAAAAATTTACAACTTTAGTACATACTCATTAATTAAAAAAATATATATATAATAAATGGATACAAAGTAGTAGTTGAATCAATATCACAAATATTAGGTTGGGGCACAGCATGGTAAACTAACTTTAAAAATTTAATATAGTGAATGTAGAAAAGTTATACAAATTAAATGAATATAGAAGAATCTTGTTTCTACCAATTTTGTGTTACTATTGTTGTTTTTATAAATTGAGATTTAGTTTATTGACCCCAATTAAATAGTTGATCTCCTGTTAATTCGAAAAGTCAAAAATATCTTTAAAAATTCAAAAATAATAAACTACCCATCCTTATTTAGTTTTATGGTTCACTCGGGGGTCAGCTAACTTGTAAATTTTACAAAGCTCTCTGACCCCAAGCTAGATAGCTCCCGGGGGTCAGCTAGCTTGTAATTTTACAAAGCTCTTTGACCCCAAAAGAGCTAGCTTTAAAAAAAAGGATTTTTTACTAGCTCTCTCGGGGGTCAGTGAGCTTATAATTTTACAAAGCTCTTTGACCTCAAGAGAGCTAGCTTTAAAAAAAGGATTTTTTCACTAGCTCTCTCGAGGGTCAGCGAACTTGTAATTTTACAAAGCTCTCTGACCCCCAAGAGAGCTAGCTAGCAGGGGGTCAGCAGCTTTGTAAAATTACAAGCTAGCTGACCCCTGAGAAAGCTAGTGAAAAATTCTTTTTTTAAAGCTAGCTCTTTCGGGGGTCAACGAGCTTTGTAAAATTACAAGCTCACAGATCCCCAAGAGAGCTAGTAAAAAATCCTTTTTTAAAAAGCAAGTTTGGGGTCAGCGAGCTTCGTAAAATTTCAAGGTCGGACCCTGGAATGAGCCATTGAACTAAATAAGGAATGATAATTTATTATTATTGAATTTTATAAGAATATTTTTGACTTTTCGCATTAACAGGGGATCAACTAATTAATTGGGGGCTCAATAAACTAAATCCCTTGTCAATTTTAGCTTATCCTATTGCTTTGTTGATCGGGAGTTTTTCAGGTTGCAGAACCACCATAAATATGAGCATAGCCGACCAAAAAAAAAAAAGCACCGAACAATTGGGCCGGGCTGAATAAACATACAAAAGTATAAAATTTAGACAATAAATTCATTACTCGAATTATATCCATGCTTTTTTAGTACATCATGCAAGAGTTTGAAACACTTTCCGGGTTTTGCCGAGCTAGCACGGCTTGGCCGATTTATTTTATTTATTGCTTAAATTGAAAATAAAAAAGCCCAACAAGCCCAACCAGCCCTAAATGCTAAATCCCTAATTGGTTCTAGTTTTTTTACCTTCCCAGGTAAATGTTTGACCTCCTTATTTATGTAAAAATCACATAATAACCTTACTAACTTTCAATAATCTCAAAATACCTCCCTTTTATTCCATCCTTACCCCCCTCTTAAAAAAAATTAAACAACCCACGCTTAACCGTCAGCGAGGGTTGTAAAATATATATTTTAACGAGCACGCTGAGAGCACGGCGAGGGTTGTAAAATTTAATTTTTATAAAACTCGCTGACCCCCAAGCAAGTGCTATAAAATCAAAATTTTATAACCCTAGCTGAGGGATCAACAAGTGTTATAAAATAAATTTTATAACTCTTAATTTTATAATCATCGTTGGGGGGTCAGGGAGGGTTGTAAAAATTAAATTTTATAACACTCGCTGAACCTTCGCCGAACCCTCAGCGAGTGTTATAAGAATTAAATAAACTCTTCTCTCTGCAATTAGAGCTAAAGCAACATCCTCATCTTGACTAGTAATCCCTCTTCTTGTCCTTGCTCTTACAAATGATGATGATAAGATTTCATTCCTTGAACTATTGCCGACCCGAGTTCCTTGGCTTTGTCTTCTAGTCAATGGAGCATCATCGTCTTGATCCTGGATTGTGGTGCCACTTCTCCTTGTACTCATACCTCTGCTTCTTGCTGCTCCGGATTGTGGCTCGGTGAGGGTTATAAAATAATTTAATTTTTATAACACTCTGACCCCCAGCGAGGGTTATATTTTATAATCGACTAAATTGTCACTTTAGTCCTTAAATTTACACAGCACTTTCACTTTAGTCCTTGAAATTAATAAAATTGCTTTTAGGTCCCTGACTTTGTAAAAAGTCATTCACTTTAGTCCCTGAAATTAACAAAATTGCTTTTAGGTCCCTGACTTTGTAAAAAGTCATTCACTTTAGTCCCTAAAATTAACAAAATTGCTTTTAGGTCCCTGATTTTGTAAAAAATCATTCACTTTAGTTCCTGTCCCTAACCCCCATCAACGTACGTTAACAGAATGATGATGTGGCTGTTTGGGGGCATTTAACCACATCATTTTTGCACAAGAGGCCAAAATGTGGGCAAAACACAACCAAAAACTAATTTCTTCATCTTTTAAATCCTAAAGTTGATGGTGAAGATGGTCTAGAGGAGTTTTTAGGTTCTTTAAAACCATGCGTGGGCATAAACACCTTTGACGATGCCTCTGTATTAGATGGGACTGGTGCAGCTGATCTTGGGACCAGTGCAGCTGATCTTGGTCTGATAGGTAGTTTAGCCCTAACACTAGATGATGCAACCACTTCATTTGGAGGTTCTGGTTGGGAGAAATCTTGTGATGGTTGTGTTTGTGATATATCTATCGCATCTGAATGAGGAGCAACAACATTAGTAGCTGCAGGTGCAGTAGCATCATTAGCAACTACATTAGGATTAGAAGCAACATTTGGCTATTGTGTAAAAACGATGTGGTTTAATGCCCCAAACAACCACATCATCATTCTGTTAATGTACGTTGATGGAGGTTAGGTGCAAGGACTAAAGCGAATGACTTTTTACAAAGTTAGGGATCTAAAAGCAATTTTGTTAATTTCAGGGACTAAAGTGAATGACTTTTTACAAAGTCAAGGACCTAAAAACAATTTTGTTAATTTGAGGGACTAAAGTGAATGACTTTTTACAAAGTCAGGGACCTAAAAGCAATTTTGTTAATTTCAAGGACTAAAGTGAAAGTGTTGTGTAAATTCAGGGGTTTAGTCTTTTATAATCCTCCCTGAGCCCTCAGCGGAGGGGCATTTTGGGTAGTTTGGTTTCTAGTTTGGTTTCTAGTAAGGTTGATAGTGTCTTTTCAAGTTAATCATTAACGAATTTTTTTATTGGTTGTCGGGCTGGCATCAATAATAAACACGAAAATGTGGGTTTAGAGAACACTTTTGAAATCCAATTTTAAATCATTTCATTAGACACAACACGGTATATGACCCAAATTTGAATTGGGTTAGCTCGAACACGACCTAACAGCACAAATTGCCACTTCTAAATATGAGGGACTTAAAATTAACACATTTATTTTATGATAAATAAGAGATTCATTAAAATATTAAGGTGAGACATTCTAGGTAGGGTTTTAGAAAATCTACTCCACTATTTTGGTCCAGGCTAGAAGAAGAAATACAATCGCCAAGACTTGAAAAAATATAAAACCAAAAAATAAGCATAACTATTTTTTATGCAAAAATAATCGAAAATAATGTCCTCCATGCAAGACATTAAGGATCATGTTCTTCTATTTTTAATTTGATAGGCTCATATATAGAAAGCTACCATTTAGCTAGGTATGGGGTTGGGTGGTAAATTATTAAGAGGAAAAGCACATATAACAAGTTGAAAAATGATATTTTTATACTTCTTTTTGAAGTATAGTGAGGAGAGAAATATATATATATATATATATATATATATATATATATATATAATAGGGGATTGCTAACATGAGTCCACCATTATTTTAGAAGGATCATGTTAGCAATGTGTCTCAAATTTTTTAGACAAAAAGACCCTTCTCAACTTTAAAAAAATAGAGTTAACATCAAGGTTATTTTAGTAAAATAGTTATTGTCCTGATTAAAAAATTTAAAAAAAAAAAAGAATTTCTCTTTCCTCCCCCACACCCCCAAACCTTCGTCAGAATCAATTTCCTCCCAAATTAAACTCTCTCTCACTCATCTCTCTCCCAACCCTAGCCCCCTCAAGCAGCCACCGCCGCCCCTGCTAACCACCGCTCATCGTCGTCAACCCATAGTCCCTCGCACCAGCAAACATGCGTTCGTCCCTCCCCCCACGTTGTTCATGTATTTCCCCTCTCCGTTCATCCCTCCCCTCACTCGCCGCCATGATGCCCGTCGGTCGCAACGCACGCGATCGCTTCTCTTGCAGTCCTTGTCATCTTCCTTCTCGATCGTCCTTCTTCTGTCCCGGTTCGTGCTCGAATCTTCCTCCGCTACATTCATGATAACGCAGCATTTTTCAGTAACTACCATCTATTTGTTGTTATGGCTTTGGCTATCCAAAAGTAGAATAAATAAAAGATGAGTGAATGTTGTGATTGACGTTACTGTTGGAGTTCAATTTTTTTTTAAATGTCTTATGAATCTGCCATTCCATATAGTATGTGATGTTCAAGTTTGTAGTATGTAAAATTTGTTGGGATATGTAAAAACAGTGCTTCTCTGCACAATTTTTTGGTTGAAATGCTTCTATGTAAAATCTGTACAATTATTTAGTGCTTCTTTGTAGAATTTGTTCTCTATTTGTTCTCTAAGATAATGGTTGAAATGATAATCTATTGATAATTTTTAATCTAAGTATTGGTTTGGGAGTGATATTCAGAAATGAACATGGCAATGCAGTTGTTGTTGCATGTTTTTTCTCTCATAAACTTTTGGATAATTGTTGAAATGGTAATCTATTGATAATTTTTAATGATAGTCTTGTTGCATATGCTGCTTGTCAAGGTAGAACTAACTTTCACACATTATTATTCTCTGTTATGAAATCTTAGTTTCCAACACTAATTTTTTTTTAATAACGAATCATGAATGAGAGTAGTAACAATGAATACTAATTGTGATTGATACTGTAATTTTTTTTACTTAACATTGCATGCCATCCATACATTTGTAAATGTACAATACTGATAATTAACTGACAGGGAAGCAGAAGAAATTTGAATATTTATGAGAAATTGGAAGGAGCAAAAGTCAGAATGCAACTATTGCAAGAAGATTTAATGGAAGAAGGCAGCTTTGACAAAGCTTCATCCATTGTGTAATATCTAGTTTGGATGGTTGTGCTAACTCTTGCAAGTAGATTTAATGGAAGAAGGCAGCTTTGCTTCCAATGGAATTTCTGTAATATATAGTAGTTTAGATGATTGTCCTGACTCTTGATGTATATTAGTTTGTTAACTTATTGTAGGGAATGAATTTGATGGTCAAATGGTAATTTTATAGCTTAGCTCGGTCTTTGTAAATGGGTTAAAGAATCCCTTGTACTTCCATCAATAAATTTGTTGTCTTATTAAAAATGAATCACTTTATGTTTACATAATTGTATATGGATGGCAAGGTAGTCTTTTGACAAATATTGATTGAAATGGTTAATTCTTTATTGGTCATATTCATCTTGCAAAGTTTATTGCCATTGCAACCATGAGTTGCTACTATTGATACTTTGTTTCAAAATAAAGTAAAAAAAAAAAAAGAATCAAACAATAGAATCATGGAAGATTATCATTATCAACGTGTAGCCAATATAAAACAATTAATTGTTTCAAAATACAAACAAATCCATTACAAAGTTTGTTCTCTTACCTTCAGATCCTGGAACAGGCTTGTTATTCACACAATTTCAAGTCTGCAAGAAGAATGGCGGCTATATGTTTTACATAATTGCTTAGTTTTATGGTGCATAATTGCTTAGTTACCGGTCTGGACATAACTGATATATATGCCTTAGTTTACTTTTTGATTTTATAGCCATAGTATACTAGGCGTTTTTCAAGTGCTAGAAACTAACATTTTATATCAGAGACGAAAAAAAATTATAAATAACATTGTATTAATACTTTGCCCAACAAGTCTTAATACAAGAGATGTGGAGATTGTGCCTATTACAAAGCACTAACAGCAACAAGAAATCAATGCACATCCCAACAAAAACAACCCTACATTTTTATGTCTTTCTACCCAAGTTTAATATGATAATACAAAACATAAATACATCTACTTTTGCTGAATGAATACAGTACAGCCCCAACACAAGAGCCCCAACACAGAGTAACAAATGACAGAATAAATGTACAAACTTTGAAGATGGTAACTTGAAGCAAGAACAGATGGAGGCAATAGAGAGGATTAAATCAAAATAAGGAGAATAGCATAGAACAAGCCTCTTCCTCTATACTCTTATACTATCTATCTTGCATAATCTAATAAAATTAAGTAACTCCATGGACATAATAACAGAGGTATAGATATATCAGTAGAGAGGGTAGAAACCCCAATGAAAAGTTTTGTTATCCTTGAATACAATCAGCACTCAACTCAATTAACAAATCATAGTCATCCAACTTGTTAATGTACTGCAACACCTTTCTCTTTATCTTGGATGAATCCACCCATGTAATGAAGTCTTCCATATTTCTGGTTGTTGACATCAGCGACTGTTGGAGACTCGTCAAGGCGGTGGGAGACTCGAATCGTCGAACGGCGGTGGGAGGCGCGTCACGGAGGTGGGAGAACACGTGACGGGGGCGTGAGGGAGGGATGAATGCGAGCCGTGGCGGCGGAAGACGCGAGCAACGTGACGAGCAGCGAGTAAGGAGGAGAGAGGGGACAACCGCGAGCGGCGGCCAGTGGCGAGCGGCGGTGGCTGGTGAGAGGCAAGGGTTGGGAGAGTGGTGGTTTGATTTTAGGTTTGGAAAGAATGGTCTGACGTAGGTTTGGGGGGTTGGGGTAGGGGAGAGAATTTTTTTTCATTTTTTAATTAGAATAATAATTATTTTACTAAAATAACCTTGATGTTAACTCTACTTTTTAAAGCTGAAAAGAGTTTTTTTTGTTTAAAAAATTTGGAACACATTGCTAACATGATCCTTCTAAAATAAGGGTGGATTCATGTTAGCAATCCCCATATATATATATATATATATATATATATATATATGATTAATGATATGATAAGAAGAGAAAAACAAATAAAATGTAAATAAAAGTAAAAGAATAAAAATTATAAGAATATAAAAGTTGGTATTTTTAATTGTGACGACCGCCCAAAATCTTTACACCTGCTTGTTCTTTCCCTTGCTCTTGTATTTTTAGGAGTAATGTTTAAGCGCTTCCATGGATATTATATTAGAAGCTAAGCTTCTTGCTTTATTATGTAAGAAGATTTTTTTAATGCATCAAATTCAAATGAGGCATTCATGTAATATATTAAAAATATACTCCCATCATTTTATATATTTTGCTCTTTTAAGTTTGGACATATATACTGTATTAAAAAAGTGTTAATTATTATAAGTTTTATATGTGTTTTGTTTAAAATGCTCTTGTTTAATACTTATTGAAAATCGTAATAGTATATAATTTTTATTATGAATGTGTTCATTAATTAATGTAGAGTAGTATAAGGATGAGTGAAAAAGTAAAGTAGAATTGATGATGAATAAAAAATGATTGAAAGAATGGTTAAAATTGGAAAGAAAAAAAACATAATTATACATTAAAATTATAAAAAGATAAAAGATACAGAATGAAAATAAAAAATTTTGCCTCATCCCCTACCTTTCATCACCACCACAACTTAACACCCCCATCGATCACATCACATCATATCTCTTCGATCTTCGTCAAATTCTGATGAGGATAAACGTATTTATACCGGTAAACACCCTTGGGGCATCTTTTGATACTCTCCCTATTATTAGGAAAAAAAATATGAGCAATAGAGTAGCGAATTTGAAATGTTTTGGGAACAATTTTACACCTTTTTTAGCCACATCGTTAAAAAGTATGTATCTCAATAGAACGTACTCAGACCTCATAATGTTGAAAACATAGTTAACGAATCAAATAGCTTAAATTAACTTTGGCTTTCAAGACACCTCTGTGAATCAACTAACAGTATTCTCATATTGAATCAATACAACTCCAATTTCTTTTGATAAGCAAAGAAATTTATTGGAGGGTACAGGTTGTACCACAAAAAGTAGAGAGTTGAATTACAATTTCATGCAAATAAGGGGATTTTGAACCCAATTTAAGAAATTATAACTAAAAAATTTTGTTTTTGTTTTTATCCAAAGCCACGAGTGTCTTTGAATGAGCTCCAAAATTAACTTAAGCTTCTCCTTGATAATTGCCAAGTAAAAGCAATAGCTATCAATCAAAAGCATGAAAAAAGGTGATCATACTCTCTACTCGATGTTTGCAATCTCAAACTAACTCCCTTTTTCTCTTTCAATCCACCTTTTGTTGTTGTCATGTCCTCACAGCTTACCGTTGTTCTTAGTTGCACTCGTTATTCATGTCCTCAAGCATATGTACATTTTGAGATTTTTAATTTGTTGCATTCATGCATTGAAAAAACTATCTTGATGTCATCGGTATCCTATTTTTTAGGCCTTAGTCTTTTCATATTCTTCATTGTACAAAAAAATAAAATCAAACTCCCTGTTGTTCATTTGGAATACCAAATTGAGCATGTAACTTAACTTTAGCCATCAAATTTTAATTATTATACTTAGATGTTCATTTGAAATTTGGAATCACATTGATTACATTATACTAACTTAAACCATTTTCAACTTTTTGTCCTCATTATAAGTATTAAGTTCTACGATTAAAGATACATTATTTGATTCACCTGGTAATCGCCATTGCCATTATAAATCCCATTGCCTTACTCTACTATTGTTATGGTTCCCACCACTTTGCCATAGCTACTAGCTACCACAACCATCGCCTTGTCATTGTTGAGGTTGTTGCCACCATCATCACCAATGTTGTCATCACTATCATCACGAATATGTCATTGCCACCTCCACCTCAACTACCATCATAACTATTTTTGTTTCCATCACACCGATGTTGTCATCATCATCACTCGTTCATTGCAATCGACTCCACCCTAATCATCATTCGTGTCACCACCACCTTTAACATGCTACCTTTGTCGTGTCGTCCTCGCTGCTATCACCACTACCTTGCTACACTTATTGTCATCATCGCTACCACCACTATCACCATCAACGTCATACCCTTGCTTACTACCATCATAACCTCCAAATTTAAGAAATTTTACTAGAATTCTAATTTTAATTCTCGGCACAATCTAAACATAAAATTTACTAATACTTTAGAGTTTGAATTGCAATTGGAATAGCAATTCCAAACCAAAATTCCAATCCCATGCACCAAAACAAGTCTAGAGTGGATCGGAATTAGTTTTCACATAAACATGCTCTAAATCAAACTAACCCACGAAATGTTTGTATTAGAAACTCTAAAATTAAGATGTGGTATGAATTTTTTTCACTGTAATTACTAATTATCTTACACACGTCAATCTATACAACAAAGAATAGGAATCATCTAACAAGTGAGCAAAGGAATCCCAAAATCAAACATAACGATAAACAGAGTCCATAGACATTTAAGTGATGTGCCTATTTCAAATAATGACTTCAATTTGCCACCTCAAGCACCATACATACACAACATAGTTAGATTTAGTTATGTCAGAATTATTGGAAATAGATGTTAATTCTTTTTTCCCAATAGATATAATATTAATGTTTGAACATTTCATCTATTGTTTCAATATGAACAGACAGGAACATGAGTAAAAGACAAATCTTTATCCTTGACATAGAACAAAAGAAAAATAAAATCTTAGTTGGTGTCAATTTTTGTCAATCTTTACAAGACAAGATGAACTTATAAGGGATAAAAATTCCCAACAAAAAAAAAAAAAAACAAGACATGGAAGGTGAAAAAACCAAAAGGATTAAAGCATTTTTCTCAGCCAGGGTTCTTACAAGCACAAATTAACAAAGAGGACCCAATTGCTCTGTCAGGAAACTCTTTCTTTGACTGCAAATTCTTCTCCTCCAACCATAGCCTACTGTCCAAGCCACTTCTTGTCCTAAACATGAACACAGAAGAACCTTTGTTGTGATTGAAAATCCAATCATGAACATCCCACATAACATCCACAACCAAACCATCCACAAAAATTGTTTGGTTCCCTCTAAAATTCCACCTTAATCTCTTCACCTCAAAAATCATCTTCTTGTCCATACATACACATAATCCATAATGATTATGATTATAATTGTTATTATGATGATCATAACTCTTTGGGCCTTCATGATCAACACCACACTTTATAACTAAATCATGAGAATTTCCTGTGTTACAAAACTTTGCCTTTGTTGCATAAACATTGGTGCTATAGAATATCTCTCTCCTAGAAACCATTAAGAAATTATTATTTGTCACCTTCATGTTTTTCAACCATTCTTCATCTTTGTCTCCAAGGCGAAAACCCGATTCGGAATTAACCAAGACAAGGACGTAAAACCCTTCAACTGGCTCTGGCCCTGCACCATACTTAGCATCACAGAGGTCCCAAAGGACTTGAAATTCAAAGTTGTGGGCTCGGAATGCTTCAGTGCCTTTGTTCTTTCTCAACTCATGAGAATTTTGTGAATCAGAAACAGAATAAGATGTGGCGTGGTTTGTGTGATGAGGATTATTGATGCTTATGGTGAAGCCTTGGCGCATGAGTTTCTTGGTCCAAGTTATTGTGATGATGAGAAATTGTGTTTGGTTTGAAATAAGGTTGAGTTTGTACATGCATGAAATTGAGTGTGGGGTTGAAGGGTTTTGTTTTGGACATAGATAGGTTTGGTTTGAAATTGAAGAAGAAGAGCTAGAACAATATGAATCAGAAACTCTAATGGCATGTTCATTGTAACAAGATATTATGCCTCTCATTGTTGTTATAATAATAAAATAAAAAAAGGTTTTGTAATATGCTATTGCTGTGGTCACAAATAAAGTGACATGAAAAAATAAAAAGATCAAGTCAATTTTGTGAAATGTGACAAGAAAGATGAAAAAACTTAGAGGGTGATGAGAAGGGTTTGCATAGGGTAGAAGAAAGAGGGAGAATTGAAGGTGACAAAAGAGAGGGGCACTACCCTTTTCTGGGGTTTTCCATGTGTGAAATGTCCTTTTTGTTTTTCTGGCATACCTGTTGAGAGAATGAGTAAAGCCAAAAATAAAGGAAGAAAACGAAATCCATGTTCCTTGGTTTCGTGCATTCAATAAAATAATAATAACATCTAAAGAAAATTAATTAGTTTAAATCACTTATGGTTGGAGAAACTCAGGAGATGAGGGGAATAATTTAACTGATAACGCTTCTTGTGCCATCACTAAGAGCAATTAAGTTACAACTAATTCATGTTTGACCCTGTATGTATTTGTGTTACTCCTTTGTCCCTAAGTATAAGATCTTTTCGACACTTTTATTTTGTCCCTATTTATAAGATCCTTTATCAATTTTCAATGATCATTAAATATATTTTTCCACATACACTCATATTTATTTAACACTTTTTAGATTCCCAATAATATTAATAGGAGTATTTTTGAAATTACATATCAAAATTTCACATTTTCAATACAATTAATTAAATTATTTACCAAAAAGGTTCTTATATTTAATGGTGGAGGGAGTATTAAATTTTTTGTCAATAGTATCCCATAAGCTCAAGGAATAGTTCAAGTGATATAGAATTAGATGATATTTATCCTCTTAATCGAGAAAAATGGAGAATGCATCGACGGTGTAAAGATTGTTTACATTATCAGTGTATCATCCATCATTCATCCGATTATGGTCGTTGACTTTTAGATTAAAGTAATAAAAATGAATGGTAGATGATAAACTAATGGTGTAAAAAACTTTACACCGTTAGTGCATACCCATTAATCTCAATTGTTAATTGGTCTCGGACCATCATGATATTTGTGGTCTAGACTAGTACTAATATGACATACTCTTCCGGTCTCAATTATAAGCAACTAAAAACATATCATTTGTGGTCTCAAATATAAACATAATTTAACTAACTTTCTATTCTCAATGCATGTTTCCAAAAGTAGTCTAATTTTTTTATCATTTCAAGAAAATTAAAGGCACTCAACTAACTTCCTTAATAAGTGTGAAATTAGTTTTTTTGCTTATAATTGAGACAGGAGGGAGTATTGCAAAAATAATTATTCATTAATTTTATTTTAGTATTTGACAAATTGTGATTGGCCTAGACCATGAATGACATGATAATTCAAGATCAACTAATAATTACTCCATGAATGTGTTGATTTTTTTCCTTTTTTTTACAAAAAAGAATATGTTGTTGATTTTTTTTCCTTTTTTTTTATACCAAAGAAGTTGTTGATTAACAATTATTTAGAAAGAGTGATTATATAAACCAAATTAATACTTAAACTTTTATATATCTGCCAAATTCGATAAGAAAAAATAGCAAATAGCAATTGATAGTATAGAATTTTTTTTATTTTGTTGGTAATGAGAATCTTTTTTCTTTGAAAGGGGTATGATAGAATCAGAGATAAAATCTTTATGATATTTAACATACATAAAATCTTTCAAAGTTTAGTTTCTTCACAATGATTGATAATTAATTCTCTTATAAATCTCATATTAATTAAATAAATTAAATTAAGTTTAAAATATTTTTATATTTGAAGAAAAATGTTTTTCTTAATTTTTTTTAAAAAAAATAATAGAGTAGTTTTTTATTTGATATTAGGACAATTTTGTAAGAAAACAATAAAAAGGGAATTAAGAGATATAGCAAAAGAAGCAGGTTAGTAGGTTCATGCGAAAAGCAAGTGTTGTTATTGGCCGAATGAGAGGGTTTTCATTTGCTCGATATCACCATGTTTAGATGAGGGATAACATGTGGGTTGGGATGACTATGACATATATTGTAATAAGATAAATGATGGTGAATTGGAGATGATAGATGAGAGTGATAGTTGGACCCACGAATTAAAGCCAAAGAGGCTTCGGATTCACCTGCTTGGAGTGAAGACAAACATGACTTAGGTTTCACTTTAACCTCTTTATTAGAAATCGTCTTATTATTTATTATAATATACGTTACAAAAGCTTATCCTTTTCCGTTTTAAAAATAGAGACTAAGGAAACAGAGGTGGATAGCTAAATTGAACTTTTTTATATGTCCGATCCTTAGATTCATAACGCGTATTAAAAGGTATGTATTCAGTTACGTTGGAAGCACAAACTCAATTTGCTTATTAAAGGAAGTTTAAAGTTCATTATTAGTACTTTTTCAGTTTCCACCCCTTGGTTCCTTTCATAGTTTCATCAACCATATTAAGATGTGGAAGGTGAGGATTGATAAAATTTAACACGATTAATAGAGAACCATATTTGATTTCCTATGGAGGATGTTATAAGGGATTTGGTGTGTGTCGTAATAAGTATGAAAAATGTTTTAATGAGATAACACTCGGCGTGTGTTTGTCTTATATATATTTAAAAAAAATTAAAAAAAAAACCTTAAACTTGGCGTGTGTTTGTTTGAGGGGTAAAAAGAGAAAGAAGTTGTGTTTGCATAAAAGCTTATGAAAGGCGATTTTTTGGCAAACACGCATTACATTTTCGAAACATTAAGCCAAACATTATATCACTTGGTAATTGAATACGGTTGCACCAACTTTCTTTCGATGTTATTTTATTATTTTTCAAGAGTTTTTTGATATGCTTATGGGTATGTTCGGCAAAATTTGCTTGTGGATGTGAGTCTGTAACTTGTAGTTATGAGCTTCTAGCTTGTAGCTGTTAAGCTAGTTAGGAGCTATGAGATTGTAGCTGGGAGTTTTTACCTGTTTAGCTGACCATTTGAAATAGTGTTATTCGGCAAAACTAGAAGTAGCTAAAAGTTATTAAAAGACAAAAAAGGAAATGCAACATTTTATTATTTTAAATTTTTCAATTTTTTTTCTTTATTTATTAAATAGATAGTTAATTAATCAATTAATTAAATAAATATAAAAATTATTAAATTATAATTAATTAAATTCATTTTTTCTTAATTTATTAATTATGTAGTTAATTAATTAGTTAAAGGATAGTAAAATAATTTTAAATTTTGTTTGAGGATATAATTGGTATATGAATTATTGAAAGATAATTTAGTTTCTTGAAAGCGGCTTGAAGTAGCTTTCTAAAAACTAGCTTTTAAAAGCTACAAGCTCCTTTTTTTAAAAGCTACAAACTTCTTCTAATTTGTGTTCTTCACCGAACGGGGCTAGTAGCTTATTGACTGATTCTAAAAGCTCCTAGCTAGCTAAAAAGTTCCTAGCTAACTAAAAAGCTCCTAGCTACCCTTACTGAGCAGAGCCTATATCATCGTAATCACGAGACACATCCTCTCGCCTTAATATTGAGAGAAAATTTTCAACACAAGCCCACGAAAGCTCCTCAACATGGATCCACAACAACGGTTATTGACGAACCTAAAACTCCGATACTGATATACTTGTTAAGAATTAAGGAGCCCATAGGAAAAGGAAATTTAAAATAATGGGTAAGTGAAGTAATATAGGTGAACTTGGCGGTTGGCACCACATCTTGACCAAAGATATTATATATATGGGTTTTATCATCTACATAAACTTCAATTTATCCAATAATTTTTAGAGTAAATGACCACTTTGGTCCCTAAAGTTTTTTGACCTGGACACTTTAGTCCCTCAAGAATTATAATTCACTTTTTGTCCATAAAGAATTTAAAAAAGGTTTATTTATGCTTTTGGTCCCTAAAAGTTCAGAGTGTTTTTGTTGTAGTCCCTATAAGTTATTTTGACCGGGACTGGTCTTTAATTTTTCAAACATTTTGGTTTTGATCCACTCCATATATATAAATTATTTTGACCAGTTACGATCAAAATAACTTTTCGGGACTAAAAACAAAACAGACTGAACTTTTAGGGACCAAAACCATAAATAATAAGCCTTTTAAAAAAAAAATTTTGTTTTCATTCTGTTAACTATCGTCACTGTTTCCACAAGCACCAGGGACATTTACTGGGAGACCATCAGCACCTGAGAATGAAATATTACAGTTTATGTCAACTATGACGGTAGTTAACGAAATGAAAACGGGGACTAAAGTGATATTTTTTAAATTCTTTAGGGACAAAAAGTGAATTATAATTCTTGAGGAACTAAAATGTCCCGATCGAAAAACTTGAAGGACCAAATTAAGCTTTCACTCTAATTTTTAATATGCGACTTCTTTACTCACACTTGGAATTTTATGTGAAGATGTGTTGGAATTTGTCTCAAACTCCCTTGAGGAAAAAAAATAAATTAAAATAAATATGATAGAATTATATTATTAGATTATCTTGTTGATTTATCATAATTTGTTCTCATATTTTATTCTTAGATATTTCTTAATTACTTAGTTAATTATTGTTAAGGTTTGAATTATTATAAATTTTGTATTTAGGGTTCATTGTACTAAACTCGCAACTCCATTTAAAAAAAAAAAAAAAACCAAACCAAACCTCGCAACTCCTTTTGTTCCTTAACGCAGTAAATAATTTTTTTTCCTTGTGGAGTTTCCCCCCTCTAATTTAAGGGTTTTTTTTTCCACATAAATATTATTTGCTGTCTCTTTTTTCCTTTACTTCTTTAATTTTTTATATTATTATCACTGAAATTTCCATAGTATGATCCTTATATTACACTCGTATCGTTAATCTTCTCATTGAGTTTTTTACTAGAAATTAACTACTATAAGTGTAGTGAGGTGAAATGACTATGCTAGTCACAGAGACTTTTTGTGTAGTTTTTTGGATAAGAATTTGAAGATTAAATTAGCATCGCCTAATCAAAAAAGTCGAGGATGTTTAAATCAACTAGAAAAAGGTTAGACGACAAACGTTGCCTATATCTATCATTGATGATAAAAAAATGCATTTAACCCAAATAAAAAGTCGTTTAGGATAAGAGTTTGCAAACATCTCATGTCTATGGACCAAAAGAAAAGAAGTTCAATGTCTCGGGATGCATCTGATCGATTGCAACCACCATTGACAGCTAGCCTATAAAGAGAAAGCGAATAGTAATTTTCTCAACAGAAAATGGGTAATATATGCACCGTGTAAAGTTTTTTACGCCATAAGTGCATCATCCACCATTCATCCGTTTATGATTGTTGACTTTTAAATTAAAGTAATCCAAATGAATGGTGGATGATGAACTGATAGTGTAAAAAACTTTACACCGTCAGTGCATATTCATTAATCTCTTTTCTCAAAATCATTTGGATAAATCAATAAATAAATTAAATTAGAGGGCATACAAAACATCAGAGTACACAACATCACATACCTGCTATGATTATTCACTACTGTCCCAATTTGATGTTGAGGGAAACACAAAAGAGATCAAAGTTGCTATCGGTTTTATTTTATTTTATTTTTTACTTGATACTGTCTCTCTTATATTCAACCAAGATCTCAGATTTCCCTGGACCAGCAAAGAATTAACCTTGTCCCATTACTCTTCATCACATCACAATGCAATATGGTACGTACGAAACATAGAGACTATTAAAATATAGTAGTACAAGCTAAGAGGAAAATGGTGACTCTTATTGAAACGTTTTTGAACTTCGTTGTATATATAAAAATCAGAAACGCTCAACTAAAATAGTACTCTTTAAATCAGAAACATTTACTTTATTGGTTCCAACTTCCAACAAATTAAACGAGTATGCTAAAGAGCTGTGATGAATTGTGAATGAAGCAGGGGGACCGCATGTAGCAGCAGGAGCCATTATAGCAATGACATGCATTTCAGAAAAAGGAAAATGTTTCGTTTTTGTTTCCATTCCATATATAGCACTATGTAGTATGTAGACCATCGGGCTCACGGTGATTTTGAGTGAAAAATTACAGTAGTGTCATATTAAAAATTTAAATTATACATTATTTGTTTACCAAAAAAAAATATACATTATTTGCCTATAAAAATAATAACAATAATATATAATACTGGTAAGATATTGAACTTGAGTAAAGGTGCACTACGTACTTACTTCCTCTCCTTGCCTATGTTCAGTTACCTGCGGAGTGAGTGGTATGGAGATTTTTCTTTCTCTCCGTTTTCTGCGTGCCCAATTTATCTATGTTATTATTATCTTTTTTCTAGCCAAAATTTAATTTTTATTTTAATAATATATAATTTTTCTAACCTATGTATACATATATATATATATATAATATAAACAATTTATGCATTAAAAAATTAAAACGACATTCAATAATTCATTATATACATCATTTTCTCATAAAAATTTATATTTTCAAATTTGTTCATATAAAAAAAAATACTTAAAGGACCTGTTTGGTGCGTGAAATTGAGCATGGAATTGGGGTTGAAATTAGAATTAGGGCTTGGAAGTAAAATTCTAGTATTTAGTTGTGCATTCAGAATTGGAATCACAATTCCAAAGCTAATTCCATGGAATTAGATTATAACTAAAAATGCATAAACTCGATCAATTTTCACCTCTGAACCTCAGAATTACAATGTCATACTTTATAGAATTGAGTAGTATCATGAGTTTAAAAACAAAACACGCGTGATCTTTACCGATCCACCGTATAGATGACAATGCGGACTACCTGATTGGTTCGAGCTCGGCCATGATCGGATTGGGCCAAAAATGCCTAGATAAAATTTGGGTCAAAAATCGTCTAACTAAACTCGGTAGTGGACCACTTTTTTAACTAGATCGAGCCAGTATCTTAGGTTTATTAAAGGGTCGACCCGTAGTTCGGCTGATTCTGTTTTTATTAAAGCGAACCAATAAGGTCTGAGATCAATTTGGATCGTATTTTGAGAGTTTAAACCCATTTATTTATCGAGCTTATGCAGGTCAGCCCGATCGCACCGAGCTTCATGATTCTCTTTTCCTCTCTCCTCCATTAGACCCAAACAATGGAATTAGAAATTGAATTTGAAATTCTAATTCTATATTCTAATTTTTTATACAATCCCAACATAGAATCATAATTTCAACTCAATTCCAATTATGATAGAATTGAAAATGAAATTATAATTCCAAACTGTAATTTCAATTTCGAGCGCCAAACGGACACTAATATATCACTAAAAATTATTTAGAATATGAGATCATATTTATTTCCTTTTGTTCCAATTAAAGATAATGTATATGTGTAGAACTGTAGAAGCATCTTGGGCCAAAGTGTACAGTAATATTCATAAGAGTTAAAGACATATATAAGCATGTTGCGTGGAATAAAAAAAAGAAAGAATATTGTTCAAAAAAAAAAAAGAATATTCGTTTCTTTATAGTTTATATGATACTGTACTTGCTTCCTCTTACCGGAAGCAGGTGGTCGAGAGCATTTATTCGTTACATAACGTGTAGGTTTTAATGTTTTATCGTTTCAAAAGAACACATACTTTGATGAAAAATATTTTTTCCTGTAGCACATATTTTTTTGGAAATAGTCTGAGAAGAAGCAGAGACGGGGTGTGAGCCCCTCCCACCTAAATATTTTTTTTTTAAAAAAAAATCAGATTTATTGTGTTCTATCAGTTAAAATGCATTTTCAATTGAAGCAATCCATCTTATTATTGTTGTTCCATTGCTCTAGCCAATATTACCGTTACCTTTGATAACATAATTTATCGTTACATTTATAATTTATTAAATTATCAAAGTTTGCGCCTTAAATGAGTTCTGAATTTGTCACCCGGAAAAAAAAAAAAGTTGAATGGTGTTAATACTAAAAAAATAAATAACCACAAAATAAGAAGCCCAATGCACTACACAAAGAGTCAAATCCAACAAAAAACCATTATTTATTTGAAGAAGACCCAGCCCTAAGTGCCCTCCATGAGGGGTGACGCTTAAGCCGGTGACGCTCAGGCCAGTGACGCCTAGGGAGTAGCACCCAGGACATGCCGCCTAGACCCATGAAGTCATGTCAAGGTCCAACAAAGGAGGCAACTGAAACGTGGATAAAATACATTCTAAAGCGCACCTTTTCAAAAGCACGTCTTGGAGAAAGCACCCTGGAGAGCGCACCTGGATAGCAAAAAGTAGCCAGAGAAGAAGGGAATACAGTCAACCTTCTCTGCTCTCCCACAGCTTGCACAACAAGCTTTCAAGAAGGGAATCTTTGCACACATCACTCTTTCATTCCCAAGAAATGCTGAATATGGTATAACTTGCACTACTCTTCTTATGTGCAATTACTACCAAATGCTGCCAAATATGGAGAAGGAAACAAAACCTCCTGATAAAGAGAAATACCCATCAGATAAAGTAAAAAAGTGTTATTGTCTAGCAAGTAAAAGGAAGAAAAGTGAAAACCACTAGTCCAAAGCTACACTATAAATAGAGGTCACCCTCTTCACTGAAAATCAACAAGTCAAGAAGAAACACAATACTAAACACCACTTCTTTCTCTCTGAAACATAGAGAAAAGACTATGAGAGTGGCAATGAGTGAGAAAACACTTAGAGAAAATTGAAGAAGGAGAAGTTGCTGCCAGATCAAGCACCAAAGCGTACTCCATCAACTCTACAAGCTCACAAGAGCAATAAACCAACATAAAGGAACATAAGTTCTTCACAGTATCAAGAGAAGAAAGGAGAAACGAAGCAGAGAAGCATTCTTCATCACCTTGCTTCCTCACAAGAGCGACACAGGAGAGCGCGCATCCCTCTGCCGAGCAGCGATGGCCACTATACTCCTCCTTGACATCTCAAACTTAGTGTACAGAAGCAACATGAACAACAACAGTGAAGTGAACAGATTATGTAGAAACTCTCTAGAAGTAAAGGAGAATAAAGTGTGTGGGTCCCAGAGCGACCTCTGAAAGCGCACATCCCTGTCCAGAATACAACACCACCTCACTTCTCATCTATGCAAGAGCGACAAGAACCACAACAGTAAAGAGTAAAGAGTCAATAACACAACAGTGAAGAAACTAAGGAGAAAGAGAGTCACTATCCCTCAGAAGTCGAAGGCGCACGATGAAAGAGCGCACCGAAAGCACACGACGAGAGCGCGCACCGAAGGCGCCCCTGTTCAATCTCATAGGTGACGCCCTTCCCTGTATTAGCAGTCTAAAGGTGCCCTCAGTTCAATCCCAAGAGTGACACTTTGCCCAGTATTAGTAGTATGAAGTGTCTCTATTCAATCCCAAAGGTGACGCTCTGCCCAATGTCATGCAATCCGAAGGCGTCCCCTCAGCTCAACCTTAAAGGGAAGAAAGGGAGAATAAAGTGTGCAGGTCCAAGAGCGACCTATGAAAGCGCACACCCCTATCTAACTTTGATACTCCCTTGTATTTTCCCATTTTCTTTGCTAAAACAAAGCCATGATTTCATAAAGTTTTTAAACCCCATTATATGTACAATTTATCACCTTTAAATATAAAAAGGTGCCGAAACAATTGGCGACTCCACCGGGGAAATCACGGCTTTAAAAGGCGAAGGAAATGCTCCTGGAAGCATTGCTCATAAGATGGTTCCTGAAGGCGCTCCACTGATATCAACCTCAACAGTCTCTAAATCAGGAAGCGTTACAGCAAGGAGGTTGTCTGTCAAAAAGCAACCTTCTCGAAAGGTGGTTTGTGAAACTTAGAGAAAAGACTATGAGAGTGGCAATGAGTGAGAAAACACTTAGAGAAAATTAAAGAAGGAGAAGTTGCTGCCAGATCAAGCACCAAAGCGTACTCCATCAACTCCACAAGCTCACAAGAGCAATAAACCAACATAAAGGAACATAAGTTCTTCACAGTATCAAGAGAAGAAAGGCGAAACGAAGCAGAGAAGCATTCTTCATCACCTTGCTTCCTCACAAGAGCGACACAGGAGAGCGCGCATCCCTCTGCCCAGCAGTGATGGCCACTATACTCCTCCTTGGCATCTCAAACTTAGTGTACAGAAGCAACATGAACAACAACAGTGAAGTGAACAGAGTATGTAGCAACTCTCTATAAGAAAAGGAGAATAAAGTGTGAGGGTCCCAGAGCAACCTCTGAAAGCGCACATCCCTGTCCAGAACACAATACCACCTCACTTCTCATCTATGCAAGAGCGACAAGAACCACAACAGTAAAGAGTAAAGAGTCAATAACACATCAGTGAAGAAACCAAGGAGAAAGGGAGTCACTATCCCTCCGAAGTCGAAGGCACACGACGAAAGAGCGCACCGAAAGCACACGACAAGAGCGCACACCGAAGGCGCCCCTGTTCAATCTCATAGGTGACGCCCTTTCCTGTATCAGCAGTCTAAAGGCGCCCTCAGTTCAATCCCAAGAGTGACACTTTGCCCAGTATTAGCAGTATGAAGTGTCTCTATTCAGTCCCAAAGGTGACGCTCTGCGCAATGTCATGCAGTCCGAAGGCGTCCCCTCAACTCAACCTTAAAGGGAAGAAAGGGAGAATAAAGTGTGCAGGTCCAAGAGCGACCTCTGAAAGCGCACACCCCTATCTAACTTTGATACTCCCTTGTATTTTCCCATTTTCTTCGCTAAAACAAAGCCATGATTTCATAAAGTTTTTGAACTCCATTATATGTACAATTTATCTCCTTTAAAAATAAAAAGGTGTCGAAACAATTGGCGACTCCATTGGGGAAATCACGGCTTTAAAAGGCGAAGGAAATGCTCCTGGAAGCATTGCTCATAAGATGGTTCCTGAAGGTGCTCCACTGATATCAACCTCAATAGTCTCTATCTCAGGAAGTGTTACAACAAGGAGGTTGTCTGTCAAAAAACAACCTTCTCGAAAGGCGATCTGTTCCCTAAAAGGCGAGCTCCCTAGAAGGTGCTCCCCAAAGAGCGACACTCCCCAGGATACCAGCTTTCAAGAAGTCAAAAACTATCAGGCACCTAGATGGGTGAAAGTACGCTCTTACTGAAGAAGGCGCCCCATTACAGAAAGTGAAAACTCAAGAGCAAAGGCGCAACCAGAAAATTTTACATGGCAACACTGCTACCAGTTATCTAAGCAATAAGCTAAGTACATACAACTCTCAACTTAGTCCAATTTATTATCATGCCTATTATTTATATTCTAGTATGTCTTTTAATGAATTTGATTACAATAGATATATATCATGATGAAAGAAAATATGTTCTAATTATGTGTACTATTCAACTGTTCATATCAGTTACTGTATGCACAATTAAGACAAATAACTATTGTATGCTCATTTTTTTGTATCTTTATGGCTTTGGTAGTATTGCTTTCGTATGTTACAATGTTCTTCCTAACTAGTTTCATGTCTAACAATATCCTGATGACAATGATTTACTTTTACATTGTCTAGAATAGCGTTGTTATGACATGATATATGATACTGAGATGATTTAATATGCATGACTTCACGTTATGCTGTGACTTGGCTTTCTTATGTTTGAATTCATGAATAATGTCACTTTGATATGTATAAATTATTTTGACTAGAAAAGCAATAATTAGATAACTATGTACACATGAATGTTTGTTGTAGAACTAAAACCAATATATCACACTAGTCATTTTTGCCATAATCTTGTTAACTTTTCTTGGCTCAACCATGACATGATCAGAAGAAATTGTTTTTCATAATTACATCTTGCAAACACGGTGTTTCCTGTTATAAGCTGGATGATTTAGATGTTGAGGAGGCGTGCTTTTGAAAAGCGTTACATGAAAACATGATCTTGGCAATGATACATGATGATG
Source organism: Crotalaria pallida (assembly GCA_037953625.1). NCBI lineage: Eukaryota > Viridiplantae > Streptophyta > Magnoliopsida > Fabales > Fabaceae > Crotalaria > Crotalaria pallida. The sequence continues at coordinate 70,934,029 of CM075656.1, forward strand.
CATGATTAATCTTGTACATGATTTACTAGAGACAACTAACTAAACGGGCATGCATAGCATGAAAATAACCGAAAAAGGAAAATTGTTTATGTAGGAACAATAAGTGATATCTTCCTCACATTCGGGAAGTCCTAAGTACGCTCTTAGGCCATGATTTGCCAAGTTTTGCTAAAATGCTCAATGCCATTGGAGGATCGCTTCCCCCACCCTGGGAAATAAGCACCTGATCTGTCTAAAGCAGAAAAGAGCTCCATGTCTCACCCAGTAAAAGAAGGCGATCAAAAGTGAAGTATTAGAAAGCGAGTGATGAAACAAGAGCAATCAAAAAAGAGCAACACAACACAAATAGAAAAGATCAATGAAAATCAAGCAAACAAAATCAAGCAAAGATAAAGGATGAAATCATGCAAGAATGCAAACCCTGAAGTTGACAGCAATAAATCCATAACCAAAAGGCGAACGTAGAGTCATGGTGGCAGGGCGCATGTCCGCCTTGCAAGCATAAGTAATCATGCATTTAGTATAGACTAATTGACAAGATGAAAGGTGGAACAAGCAAAGGCGAGAAAAGCAAAGTTGAATCAAAGCCTCATGTGAAGTTGAATTGCCAAGGTGAAATACAAGGCGCATCAGAAAAATAAACAGTGTTGAAGCTAGAAATCCTGAAGTTAATCAAAAACAGAATGTTACTAATATCAAGCCAAAAATCTGAAAGCAAAGTTATATGAGAAGCTGATGGTGAATTCAAACCAGAAAGACGAATGTGACTACAAAGCAGAAGCGTGCAAGAGATGGCGAGCTAGAAACTGAAAACTAAATCAATGCAGAAACCTGAGCGCAACAGCAAAGTGATATGCAAAGCTCATAATTCACCATATGATAAAGAAAAACACGCAGTAATTGAGGCCAAAAGCAAGCACAGATACAAAGGTGGACATAACAAAACTCAAAGGCGGATAAAACATAAGATATTCCAAACAAACTAGCCAGCCATAAGTCAAAAGCGAACCTGAAAGGCTGCTATTATCATAATTGTAAAAGTCACACATGAAATTCAACCGCACTATCCAAAGGCGTACATGCAACGCAACATGAAGGGTGAATGCAAGCTTTATAATGACCGGTACAAGTGCAAGATCCAGAAAAATATGTTACTCAAAGGCATGCTTAAACACTGGAGTATAAAATCTAATACAAGAGCAAGATGCAAGGAAAAAGCGGGCCGAAAAGCATGCAAGTGATTGAGGCAAAAACTGTTCAAAATCATGACAAAACCAAAGCGAACTCAGTTTATTTGATGATTGAACAACAGCCAAGCTAAAATCAAGAATTCATCACAGTCTGATGTCATAAGCAAGCCAAAGAATCCTAACACAATTGAAATGAAGAAGTCTATAGTAATAACAAGCCCCTAAAGCAAGGCGCACCATATCATATTCACACATCAAAGTAGATCATGCAAAGGCGAGCATGAGCACAATGTCAAGAAGGCAAAACAATTAGAAATCCAAGTGTTTACAAGCTGATAAGACCAAGAAAACCAAAAAGAAAAGTAGCACCAATGACAAGAGGTGTTATGAAGCACAAGCAATTAGAGTTAAAAAATCAATCAGAAGCAAGGTAGCGCCTATGACAAAAGGTGCCAGTAGTAAAGCCTGAAGCGACATTGATGACATGAGGTTTCCCCAGAAAGGGCTCAAATGATACTGATGACATGAGGTATCGCCATAGCAAACCCCCTCAAACAGAGTCATTAATGCCATATTGCGAGGTCCAACACCCAAAAAAAAGAGAAAAAGAAAAACGAGAAGAAAAAGAAAAAGTGTTGGACCATACCGCGGGCACAATGCGCCTTATCGCGGTAGCCGAATAGACCTCTCTGATAAAAATTTCCGGGATCAGACGCGGGCGATGTAAGCTATATCGCGAAACTAGAAAAGTTCCCGGGAAACAAGAGCGCTAGTCTTAAACACGAGCAGAAAGATCTGTAGAAAAAGAGGTTGGCTAATGTAAGATCCGAAAGTGATCCGTTAGTTTACAAATAAAAAAACCCAAAAGCGGCAAGCTGAAAAGCCCAAAGCGGCAACTGAAAAGAAAAAACCCAAAGTGGCAGCTGAAAAGCCCAAAAATGGCAAGCTGAAAAGCCCAAAGCGGCAGCTGAGAAGAAATGCCCAAAGCTGCAACTGAAACAAAAAAAAAAAGATGAGATTGAGTTAGAAATCCATATTTTGGTTGTGTTCGATTGGGTTGGACCAAGCAAAAAGATATGAGTGGGGGCCTTTGCCACCCCACTAATTTTATTATTATTTTCAGTTTTACCTTTATTTTTTTTTACATAACGTCATGGTCGAGAGATATACATCACTACCGAAAAATGAAGTGTTGGTTGTGAGGTGTACCTCATTACCGAAAAACAGTTCTGATCGTGAGGTATACCTCACTACCAAAAAATATATTTCAATCCAAAACAAAATTCTCTAAAACATATCTATTCATGCAAATTTTGGAATCATCAATAACAATTTCATATTCATCATAAGATTTGGAAAAGAAGAGAAGAAAATGTACCTTCTTGAGTTCAGCCTTAGGGAAGAGGCCTCATAGTAGAAGCTCAGTACTGGTTTGCTTCAATTATCAATTTCTTTCTGCGCTGCTTTAGGTTGCTTCTTCCTCTTCCTATATATTCCCTTCGTCCCATAAGTTATGTTCATTTAGATATTTTATTTTGTTCCATAAGTTATGTTCTTTTAGTAACTCAATACTCATTTATACTTCTATTTCCAAATATAACATTATTTATTGTATTCTCTTTTTTTTTTGTTGATAATATTGTATTCTCTTTTTCATCACCTATTTTTCCATCTCTCTTCAATATAATCTTCATATATTTATTATTACTCTCTCTCCTATTATTAATTGAGGGTAATTTAGTCAAAATATGTCAAATTCTTACATCATTAACTCATTTATTAATCTATGTGCAAAAGTCTAAAAGAACATGACTTATAGAACGAAGAGAGTAAAGTTTATTATGAAACAAAAAACAGAGTTATTTAATCAGTTCAATATGTAAATGGTAACATAAAATTAGGTACAAACATAAAGCAAGTCATTCATGGGCTGAGCATAAAATTAGGCTTTGGCTTAAAAGATGAGATGTTTAATTTCTAGCATGAAGGGGAGACAAAAGAGAAGCAAGCTAGAAGTACAAAAAATAAAATATAATAATGCAAAGGATGTGCAGCAGGGCTTATACCAATAACAGAGATATCTTTTGGTGATTTTTGTTTTGGTCGTGAAATATATCTTATTATCGGAACCTTTTTTCGGTAGTGAAGTATATCTTATGATAAAAAAAATGATAATAAGATATAGCTCATAACCTTGATGTTAAATAAAAAAAGAGTTTTGGAATTCTCACCCCCGATACTATCTTTACACCACATTTTAAATTGTAAAATAATCATTTTACCTTTCATTAAAAAATATCAATTTTTGGGCCCCAGAACTTATCTCCACACCCCACCCCTAACCCTTTCATTTTCCTAAACATTTTGAATATACTCCCACATTTAACTCTCAAAATATCTTCCACCCTTCAACCTTTCATCTTCCAACCAACTTTTTGTTGTTATTCCTTTACATCATATTTTTCTCCTACCAAATTTAAGGTATGTTTTTTCATTGTACGTTATCTTTCCAACGAACCAGTGTCGAAAAAATATTTTTCCGACACAGGGTCGTCGGAAAAAAATTAAAATTTTTTCAAGTGCTAATTTCGAGAACCTGGTCTCCGAATTTATTGTTTCCGACAACAAGGTCTCGGAATTTCTTGTCTGTTGTGATATTTTTCGATAACACGGTCTCGAAAAATAGGAAAAAACTTTTAAAAAAATTGGAAATTATAATTTCTGACACTCCAGTTTCGGAAATGAAAATTTTCGACACCCCGGAGTCGGAAATTTTCATTTTCCGAAATTGGTGTGCCGGAAAACTCATGCAAACACTCCAAATTCGAAAACACCTCATTACAAGCACAATGCAACAAAAAACCTAATGTTACATTTCTAGGCTATACTAATATGCATAAAAAACAAAAAAAGAATCATGAACTAACCTACACAAACCACCCTAAATCAGTACTCAATCAACAATCCTAACCCTAAGCAAAAAAATGAACCATAAACCAAAAAAAAAGAAAAGAAGAGAAGTGACGGTTCGAGGTTGTGAAGAAGAAGAAGAAAGGTTGCTGCTGAAATGGAGAAGAGGAGTGGGTTGAAGAAGTTGAGAAGAAAAGAGAAGAGGAAGAGAACATGGAGAAGAGAAGAAGAAAGAGTGGGGGTTTTAGTTTAAATTTGAAAAGGGCATTTTGTTTTTTCACACATAAAATGGGGTGTGAGATAGTATAAGGGGTGGAATTCCAAAACTCAAAAAAGAGTTTTGAAATTAATAAGATAAAATTGAAAATAATAAAATAAATGAGATGTATCTAATCACAAATGGTATGCAGTAAAAACTTCAATCATCTCCGGTGGATTAACAATAGAAGAGGCCCACCAGGCTTACTCTTTAGTAAGATAGTTACTCCAACAGCCCATGATGAAAATATTGTTTTTGTTCCTCACTTGTCTATAAGTTTGCCTTTTTTTTTCACGTAAGGAAAGAAATTTTATTAAATGAAACTCTAATGAAAGAATGTTCATGGCATCTACAATGTCTCATCATTGTTATCCCATAACTTATTAAGAAAGCCTGCAGAATAATTTCTTTCCCTTGGTGTATGAGTGGAAGTTCTTATCAATGCCTCCTTCCTTAATAATGTTCCAAATAATCACCGGATATCTCTGATTCATGTATGGAAATGATGGAAGGAACATTCTAAACTAATTCAAGCTCTTCAATTGCATCTGATCAACAATTTATTATAGGGAAGGATCTGGAAAGAATAGGAGGGAGATGTAAATATAAATCAGCTATGGTATAATTCGTGACTAAACACTAAAAAATAAATTCAGCCACGGTTTATGATTAAAAGTTAAAACCAAGACAAACCAGTTTAAAAACATACCAAAAGAAAACCTAAACGTGGCTAAATCGGTATAAAGGGTGTGGCTACTATCCGACCTTGGCTCCCGAGCCATTAGTAATGTCTTCCTCCCCTCTTACTATTTATTTGTTCTATTTCAAACAAAACTGATCCTTTAAGAAATTTAATTATTACTTAAATTTTTAATACATCAATTAAGGTTTTTTTTCCACTATACTCTTTCTCTTTCTAAAATCATTAATTTTTTTCCACTACTTACATAAATCAAGACTTATTAAATAGGGGTAAACATGGAAAATAACATTTATTACACTCTTGAAATTCTCAATAGGACAGATAAAAAGAAACAAAAAATCTCTCCAAAAAAGGACAAATAATATGGAACGGAGGGAGTATGTTAGTTACAGTATTTCGAGAAGATTTTTTTTTTTTTTGAAAATGATAAAAAGTGTCACTAAGGCATTGATTAAGGAAGTAAAAAAAGTAGTTTTATCTTTAAAAATGATGAATTTAAAACTTCAAGAACCAATGGACTTAGACTTTCAATACAAGTTTTCCTTTAATATATTCCTTAACCATTGCCCTTAGGACACTGGTTAGCAATATTTTTTTTATCAGCATTTCGAGAAGATATGAAGACAATTTTTGGTCCCCAATAGCATAAAATTGGCTTAATTAACGTTTTAATCCCTCAACTCAGATGCTCTTTTGGAATTAGTCCTTAAACTTTTTTTCCGATGCTTTGGATCTTTGAACTTTGTTTAATTTTTGGAAATGATCCTTTCGTCACTTAAGTGATGATATAGCCCACGACATGTCACGTCACTTTCACAATATCGACAAGTGACATGTTATGTAGAGCCACAGGACACCACATGATTTTTTTATTAAAAAAATAATTTTTTTTAAAATTTATCAAAAGATTCAATTTTCTTTAAAAAAAATACAATTTTTAATTATTTTTAATAAATTTGAATTTTTTTTTTAATTTAAAAAATGATGTGGCATCATCCGGCACATTACTTATCGATGTGGCGAAGGTAACATGGCATATCTCTGATCATATCACCATTTAAGTGATGAAAGAACCATTTTCAAAATTTAAGTAAAGTTTAAGAACTCAAAGCATCGAAAAAGTTTAAAGACCAATTACAAAAGAGCACGTAAGTTAAGAAACTAAAAATTTAAATAAGCTCATGAAATTTTAGTGTTAGTTCAAGTGATTCCGTTATCTTTCACTTTGCTAAAAAAAATAAAATATTTGCCTATTAAAAAAAACAATATTTGATTTTGTAGGCATTTCATTGAGCTGTAAAAGATTTCACTTATTGAATTAGTTGAAATCATAAATAATACTAAATCATAGCATTAAAAAAGTTCTCAACACAAAGTCTTACTAATTTTTTTCACATTATATGCTAGCTGCAGTTTGTTTTTGCTCGTTCTGTTTTTTCTGATATTGGTGGGCAAGTTTCATTCGCCAACTTTGATCGGGAATGAAGTTATCACCGGAACAATTAATTGTTTACTCCCTCTATTCGACAATGTTCCGACTTTTAAATTATTTTTTTTTCATATTGTTTGATTTTTTATATTTTCAATACATAAACATATATATATATATTTTTAATTTTAACCTTTCAATCAATCATTTCTCTTACTCCACATTAATTCTATTTTTATCATCTCTAAACCACTATACGTTAATTAATGGACACACTTACTAATAAAAATTAAATACTACTACAATTTTCAATAAAGATTAAATAGGAGTATTTTGGACAAATCATACATAATACTTATAATAATTAATAATTTCTTAATATGTGTTTCAGGCCTAAAAGGCCAATCATAGTGAAACGGAGGGAGTAATTACGATGAATTTTTTTCATTTGGTTTTGCAATTTTTAAAAAATATAAAAAAGTGAGTTCAAAAATTGATTATTTTTTTCGACGGCCAAAATTATGGTTTAAGCATGTGCAATTTGTAAAAAAGCGTCGTCGTATCTTGAAATACAATTTTTTTTCTCCCTTTGTAATGGACATGATATAAGAATTTTATTAAATAATATACTAAAAGAAAATAGAGAATGCACCAACAGTGTAAAGGTTTTTTACACCATCAGTCTATCATTCATCCTTCATCTGTGTATGGTCGTTGACTTTTAGATTTAAATAATATAAACGAATAGTGGATGATAGAATGATGGTGTAAAAAACTTTACACCATCAATGCACATCCATTAATCTCTACAAATGTCATACACTATATCTGTTTATATGAAACATACCAACAAAACCCAGCACAGTTGGTAGATAGCTGGGTTCCTCAGAGGGGATTAGTCTTCGGCTATCGGCTGGGGGATACCCTTGGTGTATATCAGCAATATTAATATATATATATATATATATATATATATATATATATATATATATTTGGAATTTCGAAAAAGGAAATGACAAGATTTTCCACAAACTACTTGATCATCATTAGCTCTCTTACCGTTATGGTTTTTATTGGGACAAACTATGAATGGATAAATTGTATTGTGCATAGTATATGTGATGGCAAATAAAACCTAACCAATTTATAATATATTAATTTTAGTCTTCATCCATCGCATAGATAAAAAAGATAAAGTTCACACTATAATTCTCCCAAGGATTAGATTTTCATATATCCAAACCTAAAATAAATCACCAAATGGATAAGCACAAATACATTTAAGAATAAATTATATTATTAACTAATTTTATTAAAATTAAATATTACAATTTAAAATAATCTTTAACTCATGCCACAGTTTCACATTATTAGAGAGCCAAATGAATTTCGTTGTATATCAGTGCTTTACAACAAATGCAATTAAACAATACGGTAATTTGGTCCGTGATGTTGACTAATTTTTCCATGCTGAAACGCTAGTGATCTTTGGCCTAATTGCATTCAGCATTTCGATTTTCGAACTGCCACTTGCTTCCCCGTAACAAATAGGAGTATAAATTAAATTAAAATGAGGGGCGCACGTATTTGAGTTTGGTCCAACTTTCACTTGTAGTAGTATCGACCAGCACACTGGATTTTGGTCAAAGAACTCGAAGGGTGTAGGAGGGTCACCATCACATGTGCACATACAGCACCAACCTTTTTCCATCCATGTGTGCTCCGTGGGAAAGTGATCATTCCATTAACAAAACAAAGATTAGATTAAATGGACCCCATCGCACCCTGCCAATCCAAATGAGATCCTGTTACAAAAATGATGATAGTTAATTTATAAATGTCAATGTCAACCTTGATGAGCATCAAGTAGTGTCTCATGCGTCACCCCTTTCGTCATTCTCTATTTTTTATACTAACAAAATAAGCCTCTTTTTATGTTTGTCTAGAGCTATTTAGATGAGCATGATTGAATTATATTATTGGAAAAAATCTTATCTCATTTTTTATAACAGCACTTTCTATATTTAATTTCTATTCATTAATAGGATAACATCGTCCAATGAAGTTTGACATATTCACATGTTGATTATTAGTATTAGAATATTATTTATACAATTAAAAAATATGAAATGTTTTATCCTGAATTTTTAATTATTGGATATTTAAAAAATTATTAATAAAATCAAAAATCACTTCAATTTTTATTATGTTTTAAAATAATTAGTCTTTTACTATCAATTAAGATATGAGATGTAACTTTAATGCAAAATAAAATAAAAAAATAAACCCATCAAATAATAATAATTGTTTTATGAATAAAAATTTATTATTAATCACTTACTTAATCACTTATTATTATTATTATTAGATGAAAGATTTTTTTTTATAAAGCAAAAGATTTTAAATCACAGAGAACAAGAGTATACGACATACTCAAAGTATCAATACAAGTTTAAAAAAACATTAAATTAAATACGAATTATAATATATGTGGGAGGCAATGTTAAGCATACTCATTAAAAATGTATTACTATTCATTATATATTTTGATTTCCGGCCACCAAGAATATTCCGACTCAACTGCACAAAATAATGCATATCACCATCATGATTAAACTCTTAACAAATGCTTATAAAATCCATTTGCTATCTAGCATATGTTAGGGTTATTGATATGATTTCTTTTTATCTAATGTGTGATCAAAGACGATACATTTAAACTCATCCGAAAAAAAAAGTTTAGTTCACTAAATATGTTTCCACAAAAATTTCAATTCAAATTTATTTATTTTTGGACAAATTAAAATATGTAATTGAGCATATATTGTAAAAAAATATATATGAATTTTTTTTCTGCATCAAGGATTACCCCCTCGATCAGCCAATAACAAAATACTAATTTTTTTTTGGATGAACCAAGGTATCCACCCGTGCAACTGAGCGACTAATCCCTCGCACCACGGTCGGGCCCTTTCGGGGGCGATGCTCCCAGTAAGGCTTGCTCCATTCACATGCGCCTCAGGTACGACTCGAACCCGCGACCACATGCTTAAGGGACACAAGCCCCTTCCACTTGTGCCAGCCTCCACTGGTAAATACTAATCTTTTTTATTGCATTAAGATTACCAAAATGAAATTTTATATCTACGAAACAAAATTTTGCTATCTACATAGAAATACTCTTAGACTAACAAGTAAAAAGTTACGGTATTAATAAACAAAGTAGGAAAATTCTATGTTATCCGGTTTATCATGCACCGGCGGGTAGCTTTTTTTTTAATACAGGCTTACTCAGAATATTTTTTTAATACATATTTTTAATATAGATTTATTAAAATATGTCAATTTTTAATGCAATTTTATTCAATATAATTTTTTTGCCTGTATCAAAAAACTTATATTAAAAAAAATTCAAATCCAAATAACAAAAAATGTCCATATCAATAAAACAAAAAATCCAAAACATAATTTTTAATTTATCAAATGCATTAAAATTTATTTAAAAAAAAAAAAAAAACCGATGGAGCATCTTAAGTTCTTAACAAAACTCCATCCGGAGGGTAGAAGCATTACCCAACAAAGTACAATAGACATAAAAGAATAGAAGATTTGTACCTTGTTATAGGCCATTGCACATTTCGATGGATCTAAAACTTGCAGATTCAAGATTCTTATAGGGGCCAGGCGAAGCTCCATTCTCCTCCTTCATAATCCCATTCACTCCCTTCCTCCTTCTCCATCTCATTATCCAAATCCCAACCCCAACAACAACAACACTAACCCCAACCAAAACCGCTATCACAACTCCAACCCTAACTCGAACCCGGTTCTTTCCCTCTTCCTCTTTCCTCACCTTAAAATAACCCACCTTGGACCCATCCCCGGTTCCCACCATGGTCTGAACCGGATAATCCAAAACATAACAAAACCCGGTCGAGTTACTGTACAATGCTCCCCAACAACTACAATTCTTCTCACATAAACCCTCGCATTCTGCCAAAGACGTAGTCGTTACGAACCCTAATAACTCTTTATTAGGTGGTTCCACCCCACTCCTCCGTATCACAAAGTAATTATTATTACTCTCTCCACTAATAACCCCTTCCGTGCACAAATTATCGTCATTATTGCCATTATAACTAAAGCAACCATCCGGTTCGAACCGGGTTCGGTTATCTAAACACGAACACCCGGTCCCACCCGGAGTACATAAACCGTACGAACCGCACGGGCTAGGAAAATCACAAGTTTCCGTTATAGCTTCATAATTAAGAACCCAATTATTCCCATCCCAATAATACCCTCTCAGGTTCCCATCCGGTTCTAACCGGACAATCAGAAACGACGTCGTTTGCTGAAACGTGTTGAACATCTGAACATCAACCGGTTTCGAACTCGCTTGATACATCCCGAGATAACCGTCCGTGTTTACACGCGCGTAAATCGGCCCTTCCCCTTCTTTGATCTCAGCTTTCGCCTCCAGCGGTGTTCGCTTCCAGTATAGTAACTCTCTGCTTCCATAGCTTGCGAATAAGCCCATGAAGTCATCGCCTAACCGCAACGAATACAAGGTTTTCGAAGAGGGGTGATAATAATCTAGGGACATGTTTGACGTGAAGTTTTGGTCTTGGACGAGGGTATTTGAGGGAATGTGAAAGCTTTGCCATAAGGGAGTGGTGTTGTTTTGATGGGTTATGATTAGGTTGGAGGTGTTGAGGAGGAGGAGGGTGTCGCCGGGGGTGGTGGGGGTTGACCAATAAAGGAGGTTGGTGGAGGTGTCGGAGAGGAGGAGGGTGCCGTTGAAGAAGGAGAGGAGGGTGGTGGGGGACCATGAGGCAGGGTGGGTAGGGTTGGCGAGCCAGAAGGGCTGCGAGGATGACACGTGGAGGATGGCGAGGGAGAGTAGGTTTTGGTTATGGCGGAGGAAGCCTAAGGAGAAGTTGGAGGTGGGGTCGGTGAGGAGAGGTTGAAAGGAGGAGGTGGTTGTGGAGAGTGGAGATGCGGAGAAGCCTTGTTGAAGTTTTTGAGGGGTGGGTGTGGAAGATGTGAGGGAGAGGAGAAGAAAGAGTAGAAGAAGTTGGAGGTGATGAGGATGATGAGTTTGAGACATGTTTTTGAGGATTGATTTATGCAAAGAAGGAAGGATATAGGAAGCAAGTCAAGTCATTGATGAATCCAAGAGTAGGACAGAAGGGGGTTTATAAGGTAATGCAAAAATGCCAAAATGCTTGCATATAAAGTTGTTCAATCATGTTCTTTTTCAATATCTCTATAGGCTTATTTATGGTTTTAGTCCCTAAAAGTTCAGCGTGTTTTGATTTTAGTTTCTAGAAGTTATTTTGATCGAGACTACTCTTTAAATTTTCTAACATTTTAGTTTTAGTCCCTTCCATTAATAAAAATCTGTTATTTGTTGACGAAAATCCACACCAGCAGCCACGTGGTGTGAAGTAGTGTCAAATAGGTGATGTGACATGGATGATTAAGGTCATGAACTCAAAATTTTGCTTAAGGGACCATTTTGCGTATCGGACCATTTTGCGTCCGTGGATTTGTATCATCCACGTTATATCACTTATTTGGTGTCACCCCAGATCACATGGACTGCTGATGTGATGTTCCGCTAATCACACAAACAAATAACGAATTTTTACTAATGGAAGGGACCAAAACCAAAATGTTTAAAAGTTTAAGGACTAGTCCCGGTCAAAATAACTTCTAAGGACTAAAACCAAAACACGTTGAAATTTTAGGGACTAAAACCATAAATAAGCCCACGTATATATTTGGAAAAATGTCATGAATTTAACAAGAGATATTCTAGGATGGTTAATATTTTGCTTAATTATGTTACAAGTTCCTGAAGTTTGAGGTACTTTTGTCAGATATCCTTATTCTTTTTTTTTCTAATGTCTGACTCCCCGAAGTTACTTCTAAGTTTGTCATATATCCCTACTACCAATTCTGGCCAATTTTGCTGACATATAACATCGGAATCCTGATCAGACGCAGGAAGTTGGTCTTATGGTGTCGAGTGATGTCACACGGGTAAAGACGACCTCTCTCTTCCATTTTTTCTCTTTTTTTTATTTAACTAAAAATATAAAAATATTAAGATTTTTAGTTTTTTAAATTTTTTAAAAAAGGATCTTCGACCACAGGGCACCAGATGCTTAACCTTCTGCATCTGATCAGGATTCTAATGTTACATGTCAGCAAAATTTGCCAGAATTGGTAGTAGGTTGTTGTGGGGTGTTATCCCACATGTACCGGCAAGCCGGTTTGTTGATGTACGACGATGATAACGAGTTCACGGTTAAAGAACACCGTCACCGAGTCGGGATATTTTGGGGGTGGTGTGTGTGTTTGTGTGAGTTAAGTTATGAGAGAGCGTTCGTTCATACCTTGGCCATTACCTCTACTTATAGGGTGAAGGGTATGATGTCTCATGATGGGTCATTACGGTGGCGGTTTGTAACGGCTCCATAAATGCCATGATGGGCGGCAATAATAACTAACCGTTATAACAGTTACGTATTGATGGCTATTGATGCTAAATTGTCGGTATGGCGAATTGATGTTTGTTGGTCCGTGATACCGGTTATTATTTGTCCGTGATACCGGTCCATAACATAGGTGTATATGACAAACTCAGAAGTAACTTCGGAGAGTCAAACATTGGAAAAAATAATAAGGGTATCTGACAAACTTACCCAAACCTTGTGACATAATTAAGCCTTAATATTTTATAATGTAAAAGTAGTTAAGTTTTATTTATATTTTAGATTTTTTTTTATTAAATATTCAAGACCGAAGAGAGTAGAGAGTATATAATTTTGGCTTGTACGGATCCAACCGACCATATATAAGCAGGAAATGGATTTACTGACTTCGACTGCACTAACATCAGCTAATCTTGCGCCGTTGGATCAAGTGAACGGCTGGATTAAAACAATGGTTTCTGCAATTTGGATGAATCCAATGGCAGAAATGGTGACTGCACACTGACTGCACCATTGTTGAAGTCAGACAATCCTGGTCCTATATAAGCATGGGTTTAGTTTCGTTTAACCGCTAAATTACGAGGTAATGATACTTCAATTTGTTTCCCATATTTGTATATGATACATATCTGATATAGATATTTTTAAATATTTCACCCATGCGTATCCATGAAATAACAAAATTATTTTTATTTAAAATAAATAAATTATTAATTTGATATTCTCCGAATACTCTCTAAGTCTCTTATAATATTTTTTCATACCTTTGCAGATACTTGTGTATAACATATAAAAGATAAAAATAACATGTTATCCTTTTCTTTTCATTAATAAAAATGTTAATTTGATTCGTAAAAGCAGTCATAACAATGATAAATGAGAGAATGAAATGGATACTACTCGTATTTTCATGTGATAGCTAGGCAATGATTTTCAGTGATAACATAATTTTTGTTTTGTGCTTAGTACTTCCTACGTCATATTAGTTATGTTGATTTAGAAATTTCACATAAATTAATAAATGGGTAAATGATGTAAGAATTTAATATTTTTTGACTATATTACCCCCATTTAATAATAAGAGAGAGTTATAATAATTGTATATATAAAGATTATATTGAAAAGAGACAGAGAAATGGGTAGTAAAAAAGAAAATATAATAAATAAGGGTGTCCTCCATCATTTTGTGGGTTAATATTCAAAGAAAATTTAAAAAGAATCCCTTTATAAAATAGAGAATTTGTGAAGATCACTCGGGACATTACCAACGAAAAGTGATTTTGTTGTAAGGGTCTTGTTGTTAAGATTATTAAAAATAGAAAAAATATAATAAGTTAATATTATCTTTTCTATCGAAAACTTCAAAAACTATTTTTTCTCAATAATTATTTATCATATTTGATTGTCTAACAAATGTCATATGAATGTGCCTTGTTTTAATTATTAGTTGGCAAGTTGTTGCAACATAGTAAGATACTCTCTTTGGTCTATTAACTAGCCATATTCTATAAGATCTCTATATTTTATTTATAATAAGTTATTTTATTCTTTTTAAAAGATTTTTACTCGTATTTTTTTTTTTTTTAGAATTATCGCTATTAAAAGCTGTAATATCAATTAAGAGTGTGAAAACGTAAAGTGATAATTTTTTTTAAATCTAAGAATTAACTTATCTAGGTGATTTAGTTAATTAAATATTATATATATAGAAGAAGGACCAAATAAAGAGTATATAACTAGATTTCAACGTTGTTATCTACAGTAAGTTAAACTGGTCGACCTCCCCTAGTTTAAGAATAATTTACACATATGGTGCATGTTGGAATTTGTTTTGAAATTTAATCTCCACGGTGACAGCAATTTGAAAACAACCGGAACCTAACGTATTATACAAGATTTATATTGCTTTTGGAGCCTGTTTCAAAATGCTCACGTGAAAAATGACAACTGAACGGTTTCAGTGGGTTTGTTAGAACATAGAAGATTAAGAAAAGAAAAATGAATCCATGGGGATCGGGGTGTGTAGAGTCCTTGAACTTCTTCGAACAGTGGAGACTTTAAGAAATTTAATATGTTTGTTGGAATTTGGTTATTACTTATTACTACTATTAGGTTTGTTTGTTGGAGTTTGGTAATTACTACTATTAGGTTTGTTTGTAATTACTACTATTAGGTTTGTTTGTTGGGTGGAACTTTTTTTTTTTATTAAGTTAGTCTCACTTGAACTCTACCTAATAAAAAAAAAAAGGCAAATGTTAACCAGCGATCTTGATGCACTTGTTAAGAAGTTAAACATAATAAAAATTTATGGAAAAAAATAATTTTTTTTATTTTCGAGACACGAAAAAATACATAATTATAATTTCTTTTCCATTATTAGTATCTTTAACCAGTGTTTTAAGACGCACGCTAAAACAATATACTACTAAAAAATGTTGAAAAGAGTATTTTGCTATAAAAATTACATCATTTTTAGCATGTATATGTACTTAAATCAGCATTTGGCATATGTCAAATATTTATGCCCATAGCTTACCCAAAAAAATTTACTGTATGATGACCATGCACATATAGTAAAAGTTATGATTTTCTTAATTTCAGTGTAGTGGAGGATAAAAGATTAAAAATATTTTTAAAAATTTAATAATCAAAATCATTAATCTTAAGTTGCCAACAAATCTTTTACGTATTATTTTTTAACCTTTTATTTTTAGGCATTAAGGTTAAAGTTAAGCAAACCTTAAAAATTATATACTACATAAATTTTATACTTATATTGATTATATTTTTTAGGAGAATGAATCAGTGGCGGAGCTTCTTGAGAGCAAGTGGGAGCACCTGCTCCCCCTGAACTTTTACAAAACATATGGGTATTATTAACAATTCATGGCATGATATGTCAACTGGCTCAGCGGTATTGCCTGTTGTTCTTGCAACTTGGGCTATGAAGTTGTTATGCAATACCACCAGGCCAAGACGATTTCCAATTTCTATATTCCAATTGCTTAGTACAAATATTAAAATATATCTATCAACCATACTGCACCTCCTAAACATTTGTTCAAGATCCGCCATGAATGTTTACGAGTTTCCTAATAATATTTTTTGAAGAATAAAAGAAAATAAATTATTATTGAGAAGTGTTGTGCATAATAAATTCATAAATGTTATGCTAAGTTTTCAATAAAAAGATATTTTTTAGGCTTTGCTCCGCTTTCAATTCTTAATCTAATAAATGGTATCACAACCTTAAGGCTTCGTTTAATTTGGTTTGAAGGATTTTGTGGAAGAGGAAATAGGAAGAGGAGGAAAAATAGGTGGGATGCACACAAAAAAATTATCTCTCTCTAGTTGAGGAGAGAAACTTGTTTTCATGTGTATTATTTAACTTATTGATATCGGTGACATGTAATTCAACCAAATGCTGTTTCACCAACATTCAATCAAAAATCATGCCCCCGACACTTCTAGATGAATGCCGTCAAAGGACTTGTTTCCTTTAACACTTTAATAGGAAAGACGACCTTAGTCGATCCTAGCAGGACACAAACCTTGGCCTATGGGATTACAATGACCTTTCAAATGCTTATTTATCAGGCTTACTGCTTCCTCCAATTCGGAGTTCTTTGCTGTGTCCCGTCGCATCAGAAATAGGTTCTATGTAATCTCACATGCTTAGCCTTTCGCTATTCAAGAGGATAAAGGTGGTATTCGGGGTGGACATTCCTTCATTTCCTTGTCTTCACCCGAACACCTTAATCCCACATGTTTAGCCTTTGGTGGACTCGTGTTTATGTGGAATATGAATCTTTTTTCCTCTTTCCAGAATTGATGAAGGCATTCCTTAAATTTTCTCATGGTAACTCGTGGCTTTTCTTGATGAAAAATGAGGGTTTTATAGCCACAAGTAGCATTAAATGCCTCCATAATTACTCTTTTGTTCCCAACGCTGATATGACGTCTCTGACTCCTCTTTCTTCGCGCCAGCATTCCTTCTACGCGGGCCTCTTGTTTCCACCTCTTCCTTTTGTCGACACACGTCCACGTCCTTCGAAGTCACTTTTAAGTCATGCCACTTAAGTACACCTCCTTCGACATCACTTATGTTGTCGACACATATCCTTTTGTCGAAATCTACCCATTGTCGGATTGTACGTACACTTCCTTCGAAGTCACTTTTGAACAAAAATGTTCAAGTACACTTCCGTCGACGTCACTTATACATTCGACATTCTCGCCTTTTTGTCGATTTCGATTTTCCGTTAGCAGAGGCCCCCCAAGTTTTGGTATGCGACGCGTCTTTTCGGAGGATGCCAAAATTTGTATCTTTTCGAACTATCCTTTCAGCATTAGGATTCTGAAACGGCGAGTTTATCCTTTTGAACTGACGTTTCCTATTGGATCATTACATTGGTCTTACACGTCTTTTCACTTCTTATTTAAACTTGATCGTTTATCATTATTCCCCTTTTATCTTTTCTTGCTTGTCATTGCATCCTTTGACTTGAAACCCCTTTTTTCTCTCCAAAAACCCTACTTTTAACATGGCGATCCAAGGAGTTCTTGATCCCGAAATCGATTTGGAAGTCCCATATCACGAACGTAGTCTGATCATTCCTGCGACTTCTTTCATTCCTGCCAATGGTGAACCTGTTAACCCTTCTCCTGCTTTCTTGGGACCCTTGATGACTACATCGGAGGCTCGTGACCCTGTCATGAGTGCCAACTTTCCGATCTCCAATCCTGATGAGATTCGTCCCGTGGTCACTCTTAACCCCGTTTACACTTGCCACTTCGACAAAGAGCATTCTCGTAGGGTTCTACGGAATGTGAAACCATTCACCATGTTTAACGAGTGGTTTGATAGGCTTCGGCCTCACAAGAGACAATCATGGAAGAGGGCCGGTTTCGAAGACCTTCTCATTTTAAACACCTGCAGTCTTCACTACGACGATGGACTCTTCGACGCTGCATGTTACTTCTGGTGTCGCCGAACTAATTGTTTCCATTTCCGATACGGCATGATGACTCCCACCCTTTTCGATGTTGCTGCTTTAACTAGCCTTCGTCCCGACGGAGAACTTTTGGCTGTAGAAAGAAAACCCAATGATGTTGTACACATTAGTGACGGGTCTTTTGCCTTCAGCAACTATGTCGAAGCACGCCTGGATGCTTATAGAGGTAGCCCAACAGTTAGTAACGAGGAGCATGTCGAATTTCTAACAGTGTGGCTTAGTGCTTTCGTCTTTTGCACCAAATCTCGACAAGTTAACAAATCTTTGGTGCCCTTAGCCACGATTCTGCATGAACAAAGAAAAGTGGCTCTAAGCCAACTTCTTCTGGCGAAGCTGTATTCGACAATAAGCCATGTATCCGACACCATTAGACTCCACAAGCAACAAGTGACTAATGTCGGAGGTCCTACTTGGCTTTTGCACTTATGGCTGAATGCCATTCTGAAACGTCACATGGTGTCCACCCATAATAACGTTTGCCCTTTCCGTTTCAACTATGGTTGTTTGGTGACGAACTATGATGTTCCCGTGCTGTCGTCTCGTACCAACACCTTTCTCCATTTCATGAAGATTTTCGCCAACATCACCATGTCATCTGAGGACACTGAGTTTTCTCCTTTTGCGGAGAGAGCTGTCGGGCCTGAATGGTTCCGTCTTCCTTTTCCAGGCTCAAATGCTGAAGAGAGGCAGTTGAATGATGTCCTTTGGGGACATTATTTAAGCCAACGGGTTTTATTTGGTGTTTTGCCCGATTCTATTGCCTACGAAGAAAAAGAAGTATTTTTGCATTACCCCAATTGTGTGTCGAGGCAATTTGGCCTTTGTCAAGGATTGCCTGCCCCCATGCTTGCATCGGTGTCACAAGAATTTCACCATGGCCAGTTGATGGACTACAAATCCTCTTGGAAGTCGGTGCTGAATCGGTTTGTGTCGAAGAACCTTGCTTCTCTTAGCCGTTTCAATCTTATCGGCTTCACTCCTTGCTTCTTGGCTAGTCCAAATTTCGTGCGTTGGTGGGAATCGTACTTTAACACGTATCACGTGGACTATGATACCATTGTTGACAGAATGAGTGCAAGGACTCCATCAGATGTGGCAGCCGACAAAACTGGTAAGGATACTTAACTCTTTTTCTTTTTAAACTTCTTTTCCTTTCGGCTTCCTTACTTGTCGTTCTCTTTGTAGTGGCCAAGCCGAACCTTATTGATTATTCCGCGGCAATTAAGGACCACGCGTCGAAAAAGAAAGGTGGTGACCCTTCATCACCCAAGAAACACAAGAAACGGCGCCACTCCCATGTTATCGATGATTTTGTCAAAGCCAAGAGACAACACTTGGGACGAACTGAACAACCGTTGGACGGGCCTCATGCTGATCCTGAAAGGACTGATAGTTCTTTGGTTCGTCCTCTTTCAAAGAAGCTTCAAGTGTCTACTGCTTCATCAGCTCCTCCTATCCGTCCTTCTTCGAATCCTTCATCCAAAGCTCAATCGCAGCCACGTCCAAAGGCCAAAGGAATCGTCATCAGAGAGTCGTCTCCCCATGTCACTACTCAAAGAATCCATGGTGATGCGGCCGATCTTTTTGTTGATGTTTCCCATCATGATCCCCATGCTGGTGAATTTCTTCCGACTCCAACACTTAATCCATTTGTTGAAGAAGATATGGTCGAAGATACCAGCATCCAACTGCAAAGGCGTCCTGTACGTCGACAAGTGATTCTTGATGACTTGTTTTCTGATGAGCCTCAAGTTGATGTTGCTTTTGATCATACTGACAGGCTGCATTCCATTGAGGCTTCCATGCAACAGTGTCTTGATGACACTTCTTCTTTGGTTGCAGTTGAGGTTGTCGTTCAAAACTCTAATCAAGGTGCTGTCGACACTGAGCCTCTTGACATTGACGCTCATGTTATAGACTCCCCTGTTGCTGTCGTGGGACCTGAGACCGCTACTGCATGTGGCCCTTCATTTGAGGTACTTGCGAATTTACTCATTCACCCTTTATGCAGCATTTAAAGATCTTTACCAACCTCCTTTTTGTTTTTTCTTAGATCCCCAATAACTCAGTCCAACTTGAGGATTTTGATGGCAGCTTGTCAATTCCTGGTGCATCCGATTCCGCCGTTATTCCTTCTGTTGAGATTCCTTCCTGTGTGCCTCCATCTACCACCATGGCTCCTTCGATTCAAGCTTTCTCTTCTACTGCCTTCGTTGCTCTTCGAGAATTAATGGCCAAAGCACGATTTGTTGAAGCAGCCATGAATTCTCCCTTAAGAGATGCCGAACCGGTCGCAGATCAGTTGATGGTGACATTAAAGAATATCTGTTGTCGGCCCTTTGATCAATTATTGGCCGATTCCTCGACTCTTGAACTCTTATCTTCTACCATCACATCACTTTTGCAGCATCCTATTTCAGAAGACATCGAATCCAAATTGACTGGTTTGTAGCGATTTGTGAATAATTGGACCACTGAAAGTCCGAAAATTCTGAAAGACATCAAAATTTATGAAGATGTCAAAGCAAATCAAAGCAAAATGGAGCTCGAATTTATGGATTCGAAAAAAGAGGATGCAGATTGTTCTTCCAAAGCCGATGACACACTTCGGCGATTAAAAGAGAATGGAGCTAAGATTCGGGAACTGAAGGATGAGTTGGCCCGTCGGGAGAAGGATCAATTGGACATGACCCAATATATGGAATCCATCAAAGCCACTCGGCAAGAATTGGCTACTAAGGTTGCTGCTTTGGTGACTCCATATCAGCAGATTACGGATGTCTTGGGTACTCACTTGCAAGAATACAGGGCTGGACTCCGACGTCGAGATGCTTTCGCCAGGGAATGGCGTTCCTTTGGCAATCTTTTCGGATGAATTTTGTTTTTCCTTTGTTGTATTTGCTTCTTGTATTTTGCTTCCGTCGTATGGATTCTGCAATTTAATGCATTTTTATTTTCGTCATTGTCGGCTTGTACTTCTTCAAATACTTACCGTTAATTGCCTTAATCTTTTTTCCCGTTTCGACTTCGACTAATTCGTATGCGTTGCCCGAATGAGCCTTTAATACTTTAATTGGTCCTTCCCACTTTGGTGACCACTTGCCGTATTCATTCGAACGTTTGTCGATGGGTAAGATTACTTTCCATACTAATTCATCCGGTAAGAACGACTTAAACTTAACCTTGGCGTCGTAATATCTAGCAATCTTTTCCTTTTGTCGCATGATATTCTCTAACGCCAATAGTCTTTCATCATGCACCTCATTTAATTCGTCGAACATGCAATTCCAATAGTCATTCGTAGGCATTTCATGTTGCCTTTGAAATCGTATCGATTCCAATTTGATTTCTACTGGTAACATGGCCTCGTGGCCGTATGTTAACATATAAGGAGTCGTACCCATTGCTTCGTTTGGAGAATTTCGGATAGCCCATAACGCCGGTGTCAATGCTTCATGCCAATTTCGTGGTTTACTTTTAATTTGTTTCTTGATGATATTGATAATCCACTTGTTGGCTGCTTCCGCTTGTCCATTGGCTTGTGCATAGTAAGGTGTTGAAGTTAGTAACTTGATTCTTCTTGATGCCAAATATCCTTTCAATTTGCTTTCCAAGAAAATAGACGCTTGATCTGTAGTTATGGTCTCGGGAATTCCAAATCGACAAACGATATGGTCTTCAATAAAATCAATCACTTGCTCTTGTTCGAACTTTACCAAAGGTATTGCTTCTACCCATTTGGTAAAATAATCAACACCCACCAATATCCTTGAATGGCCTTTAGAAGAATGAGGGACAATTTCTCCAATCACATCTAGTGCCCATCCTCTAAAAGGCCATGGCTTGATGATCGAATGCAATTCTCCCGCCGGAACATTCTGAATGTAGCCATGTTTTTGGCATTCTTCACACGACTTCGCGAAATTCATGCAGTCTGATATTAATGTAGGCCAAAAAACTCTTTGCCTTCTGAGTATCCATTTCATCTTTTCTCCTGCTTGGTGTGCTCCACATATCCCTTCATGAACTTCCGCCAAAGCTATGAAAGCATCTTCTTTATGGAGACATACCTCCAAATTTCCGTCGACTGATTTGTGATACAAATTGCCTCCCAGTAACGTGAATTTGGTGGCTTTCAGCTTTAACTTTCGTTCGACATTGGGGGATGGATTCGCCAAGTAGTCAGTTATGGGTTTCCTCCAATCATCATCGGATGCTAATGCGTTTACCATTACTTCTCTCTCACGAGGGGGATATAATAATTCTTCAATCCGTGTTGCCTTATCCAAAGTTTTCTTGGATGTACGGTATCTAGATGCGACTTGGGCCAAATGGTTGGCCTTTTGATTGTGACACCTGTATATATGTTCGACTGAAACATCATCAAATTGACACATCATTTTTCGTGCCATATTGCGATATTTAGCCAACTTTGGACTTAGGCATTTATATTCGTCAACCAATTGTCTAATGATTAACTGAGAATCTCCTTTTATGGCCACGTTTTTGGCCTTTAAGAAAATTAATATTTCAAGGCCAATTAAGATAGCCTCGTACTCAGCCTCATTATTTGCACATTGATATTTAAGGTTGAACATGAATTCCGTGGGAATTCCCTCAGGGGATATGAGTAATATTCCAACTCCTGCCCCTCTTTTGTGCGATGATCCATCAAAATACATCGTCCAAGGCCTTAAGCTGACAAAATTAACAGACAAAGCCATGTCTACACATGGGTGATCTGCCAAAAAATCGGCTACTACTTGGCCTTTGACGGCTTTCAATGGTACATATTGAAGTGAAAATTCAAAATTCAGTTAACGCTAATGTCCACTTGCCAACCCTACCATGTATAATTGGCTTGGATAGCATGTATTTAATAACGTCAGACTTCGACAAAACCAAAACATGAAAACTTTTCATACAATGTTTAAGTTTTGTACAAGAAAAGTAGAGCGCTAAACATAATTTTTCTATTGCACTATACCGTGTTTCGGCATCATTCAACACTCTACTTAAATAAAATACAGCTCTTTCTACACCATTTTCATTTTCTTGGGCTAACATACTCCATATAGTGTAATCAGAGGCTGATATATACAATTTTAAAGGAAAACCTGGTTGAGGCGGCATCATCACTGGTGGTGTCGAAAGATACAGCTTCAAGTCGTCGAACGCCGCTTGTTGTTCAGGTCCCCATTTAAAATCCTCTTCTCGTTTTAGCTTCACGAGAGGCGCAAAGGCTCTGGTTCTTCCCGACAGGTTTGATATGAATCTCCTTAAATAATTTACCTTGCCAAGAAATGACTGAACCTCTTTCTTATTGGTTGGAGGAGATGCTTCTATGACAGCCTTGGCTTTGTTCTTGTCAACTTCAATGCCGTTTCTGTGGACAAGAAATCCCAAAAACTGGCCAGCAGTGACTCCAAAGGTGCATTTGATCGGATTCATCTTCAGATTATGCTTCCTCATCCTGATAAACGCCTTTTCCAGGCTTTCCAAATGCTCCTCTTGAATATTCGACTTGATCACTACGTCGTCAATGTATACCTCCAAGAACTTGCCAATCATGTCACGAAAAATCAGGTTCATTGCTCTTTGGTATGTCGCACCTGCATTCTTGAGTCCGAACGGCATCATTACCCATTCGAAAGTCCCTATTGCACCTGGACATCTGAACGCAGTCTTCGACACGTCGCCTTCAGCAATGAAAATTTGATTGTAACCTGAAAACGCATCTAGAAAGCTCATTACCTTATGACAAGACGCTGAATCCACCAGCATATCAGCTATCGGCATCGGGTATTCGTCTTTTGGTGTGGCACTATTTAGATCCCTGAAATCGACACATAGTCGCATTTTCCCATTCTTTTTCACAACGGGAACTATATTTGCTATCCATTCGACGTATCTTGCCGTTCTGATGAATTTTTCTTTCAACAATCTTTCGATCTCATCTTTGATTTTAAGGACTACATCAGGTGCGAATCGTCAAACTGCTTGTTTGACTGGCTTGTGATCAGGCCATAAAGTCAGCCTATGTTCGACTAACTCTCTTTCGAGTCCTGGCATGTCTTCGTATTCCCAAGCAAAGTAGTCTTGGTTCCTTTTGATGAAATCAATGAGCTTCTGTCGAAATTCCTCCTTTAACAACGAGCTTACGTAAATTGGTATCGGCTTTTCAGTCGTTCCCAAGTTTACCTCATCTCTGGGATCCTCACTGATGAAGCGAGATTCTTCATCTGTCCACCCTCTTTCGAATCCCAAAGGGCTATCATCTACGATACAATCCTGGAATGCACTTGTCTGAATAGTGCATTGCATTCTGTCGGCCACGTAGGCCGACAGTCTCTCTAGCTGTCGATCAACCATCAGTGCTGGTCGAAGGCCGCTGCTCAACGGCCTTGTCCATCTCGACAATTGAAACCCCATAGTTTTCCATTAGGCACCTGTCCACTACGAGTTTCTGAAAGTTTTCAGCATCATGTCGGATCGGATTGATGCTTGGATTGTAGACTTTGAAATCTACGTGCATCTGTTGCATATAACACGGACTGTCGTCTGCAGGAATCACCTCCACCTTATTCTCATGATTCCACAAAACTAATTTCCGATTGGCCGTTGACGAAACGGCCCCCACAGCATGAATCCAATCCCTGCCTAACAACAGGTTGTAGCTAGCCTTAGATGGGACCACCACAAATAAAGTATCTCTTGCGACCGAGCCCAACTCGACTTTTAGCATCGTCACACCATGTGTCTGAGCGATCTTCCCAGTAAAACCAACCACGACGACATTCGTTGGAATTAGGTCCGACTCCGCTTTTCCCATTCTCTTGAACACGTTCCAAGGCAAAACATTGACGGCAGCCCCTCCGTCTACCAAGACTCGATTTAGTGGCTTCCCATCAACAATGGCCTTAATATGTAAAGGCCTCAAGTGTTCTCTTTTGCATTCTTCCAGTGGCTCAAACTGAGCAATGTGTCTGATGTCTACTTCTAAATGAAGACGATCCAAAAGGAAAAGGCATTCAGGAAGTCCCGACACCTCGTCACTTAGATATGAATCGTCGGAAGCATCACTGTCGTTCCCTTCTTCATGTGCACGGTCTCCTGGCATGTTGAAAGGCAAACCAATGTTGTTGATCGAGAGGCTGCCAATCTTCTTACTCTGAGCATCTACCATGTCTTGATCGTTGACAATGATGTCCAAACTATCTTCTGAGTCCCCTTCGTACGACTAGCTCATCTGATTCGACCCTTCGAACTTCTTCACCCATTTCTGCTTTTGTTTGCCACTTTGTCGGCCTTTAGCCGTTTTTGGCTTCATGCTTGCAACAAGGCATCCCTGATCATTCGTGGGTAACTCGTCAATATTGACTCCTTTGGCTTCTGCTTTCCGTATCCTCTGGAGCCTCCTCTTCTGAGTGCGTGTCAACCCTTCATAGATCGACCCAGATGTCGATCCTGATTGTTGCCTTTTTTGCATGCATCGATCATGTGCAGCTGGTCTGGAGGGACGTCCTCCATATATTCTTCGACTAGACAAAGACCGTCGAGCCCCTCGGGATATTTCTCGTCGGATGTGTTCCCGTTCCTGAACCCTGACTCTTATCTTTTTTCTCGGGTCTTCTCTTCTGGACCCCCTCTCTCTCTCTGAATTGCAATCTTTCGATCATAGACCACCTGACACCTTGGGCAAATCTGAAGGTCTCCATCTTGCTTCCTTTTACAAAAGTGTCGGAATGACTCTCCGACTTCAGGAAACACTTCAGCATCATAGGCCAATGAAAGAGTGCTAACAGAAAACACTCCTTGAGATTCGATCTCATTGACTTCCTTCTGAAAAGGGTCAGTATCGATCTTCATGTCTTTCTCTACGAACTTCAATCTCCCTTTGTCGTTCCCTTGTTGAATTAAGTCCCTGAAAGCAAAGCAATCATTGGTATTATGAGTACAGTTGTTATGATACTTGCAATACTTTCTTCCTCTTAATTCTTCTTTTTTCAACAATTTATGACCTTCTGGCAACCTAATTTGTTTATCCTTTAACAACGCATCGAAAGCTTGTTCAGTTTTGGAAACGTCGAAAGTGTATGTTTTCTTGTACAAATTTTCGTTAGCGGGTTTGGATGGTTTTAAGGCGGAACATGAATAAGGCTTTTCATTGCCTAGCTCTACCGCATTCACCTCTGAACCACCGTCGAATGCCTCCCCGTCAGAAGGCTGAGAATCGACATGATGGATGCGTTCCCTTTTGGGAACCTTAGGGTCTCTCCCTTTCGTTTTCTCATCTCTTAGATTTTCAATTTGCCGAACACAAGCGACTAATTGAGCTAAATCCAATAGATGTTGGGTTACTAGCTTCTTTCGAATGTGATATTCTAAACCAGCCACAGCCATCTTAACCACTTTCGGTTCAGGAATCGGAGTGAAACACCTACTCCTCATCTGTCTGAAGCGTGACAAGTAGTCATCGATAGGCTCCCCAGCAAATCTTTTCACGCTTAGCAAATCCGTCAAGGCGACTCTTAATTCGCCTCTATAGAATTGTTCGTGAAAAGACCTTTCTAACTGGACCCAAGCATGGATAGAATTAGATCGCAAGGTTGAGAACCAAGAAAAAGAATTCCTTATTAAAGAACTAGGAAATAGCCGCATTTTGATTGCCTCATCAGTGGCCAAATCACCCAATTCGATGATTTAACGAGTAATATGTTCGACAGTAGATTCTCCCGCTTCGCCAGCAAATTTCGACAATTTTGGCACCTTTGTTCCTCTTGGGATTTTTGCCAACTGGACCCACTCCGGAAAGGGTGAATTGAAACCTGGCTGGTTAGCCATGCCAACGTTGAACCCAATCCGACTTAGTGCCTGTTCGACTATCCGGTTTACATCATCCGGTTCGACTCGTGTCTCTCTTCCTTGTCGAAGCAAATGTCGAGCCAAATTATGCCTTGCTAGTGCTGCTTGAAGATCCTCCCCTCTTTGCATGAATGCAACTTGCGCCGGATTTTAAACATGTTGAGGTGCTTCGACTCCTGGGTGGAAGACCATTTGCTAGTTTTTCGGCATCGCATTACCTGCACTAAACATCGGGTTAGTATGAACATGATCCCACGTCGTCGGGACTCTACTATCTTGCTGTGGTGACGACACTTGAGCAGTGTGCCGCACCTCTAGGCCATTAGGATAACTTTGTACCAAAATTGGCCTTGGTAAATTCCTATCTACAGGTGGAGTATTGACGGACTCGCTCTGTTCGTTGCCGTCGACGCCTAAGACTTGGTTTAACATTTTCATGTATTTTGCAATCTTTCCACAAGTCTCATTTGTCACCAACATCGCCGGGTTGATAACCGAACCCAATTGAGCCATCAATTGATCAACTAGTTGTACATTAGTCTCTTCGATTTGTTGTCGGATATGCGTAACGGGGTTGATAGGCATGTATCTTGAACCGTTACTCGTACCAACCATGTCCGTAGCAGAACGCGTAAAGGCCATGTTAGTGGCCCCCGTCGTCGCATTCGTACTGCCTATCGAACTACTCAAAGGTCATGTCAACGTCGATCCTGGGACAAAACCAGGTGGCAAACCATAGGGAGGAACTTGTCCCCCACTATTTGAACTGCTACCAAAAGTAAACCCACTGGTGAGGTTTCCCCCATTTGGGCCATTATTTGGCCGTTGAATTGTGCTTACGACAGTTGATTCCACGGCGGAACCGCTTCCTCCGGTCATGTGAGGAGCACTTGTCGGAACACTTGGTGTAATAATCTCCGAAATAACGGTGGTCTGTTGACCATCTTGACTTGTAACGACCATTGACGATGAAGATGGCAAAGTTATGCCACTTCTCAAATGCATACAAACACGCACAAGTTACTCTGAACCTGTCCCACCGGGCGTGCCAATCTTGTTTGCGGGATTTTCGTCCAACGCCTGCCGAACTGACGGTGATGTGTGGGGTGTGGGTAACGACAGGTTATGTGGTAATCTTGTGAAAGGAACTTGACCGTCTTTTTGGTATTTTTGGGTATTTGGGCTTGGTAAGCAGGAAAGTAAATGCGGGAAGGGGTAAAACTGACACCAAGAACACGATGCAGTGAAAATTAAACGGTGCAGTAAAATAAATGACGCGGAATCGAAAGGAAAGTGAGTAAAATTTGCGATAAGGTAAATTGCATGTAATTAAAAGATGCAGGGAAAAGTATATTGCGTGTAATTAAAAGTGCATGGAAACGTAAAGTTGCATTGAAATTAAATGGGTGGAAGGTTGAGGTTCTTTACAATGGCGTTTCTCCGTTTGTCTGCTCTGGTGAGACGTCTAGGATTTTGGCCTAATGTGTGCAACCTAGCAACCGACCCCGATTACAACCTAAGGACTTCCTATTTATAGGCATAGGAATCCGAAAACTATTTACAAAGCATGTTCGCACGTTCTGCATAACCGCAGAACCCACGTTTTAGTAACTACCCACTACGCTATCCCCCACGATGTAACTGCCCACGTCGTGGTTTGGGCTTAGTGGATACTTCTGTCGAATCCCGTAGTGACATCTTTGCTGAGACCTCTTCGACTGGCACTTCTCTTCGACTGCAACCTTTGACTCTTGTCTAAGTCTCTTTGTTGCTTGAAGCTTTGACGTTGTTGTGCTCCAGCCTCTAAGTTCTGAGATGTCAGCCGACACCAAGCTCCTTTCGACAAACGGGCCCATCGTCGAAATAGACTTTCGACCCGCTGTCGGCCTCAGACGCATTCGATTGATATCGGTGACATGTAATTCAACCAAATGCTGTTTCACCAGCATTCAATCAAAAATCATGCCCCCGACACTTCCAGTAGAATGCCGTCAAAGAACTTGTTTCCTTTAACTCTTTAATAGGAAAGGCGGCCTTAGTCGATCCTAGCAGGACACAAACCTTGGCCTATGGGATTACAATGACCTTTCAAATGCTTATTTATCAAGCTCACTGCTTCCTCCAATTCGGAGTTCTTTGCTGTGACCCGTCGCATCAAAAATAGGTTCTATGTAATCCCACATGTTTAGCCTTTCGCTATTCAAGAGGATAAATGTGGTATTCGGGGTGGACATTCCTTCATTTCCTTGTCTTCACCCGAACACCTTAATCCCACATGTTTAGCCTTTGGTGGACTCATGTTTATGTGGAATATGAATCTTTTTTCCTCTTTCCAGAATTGATGAAGGCATTCCTTAAATTTTCTCATGGTAACTCGTGGCTTTTCTTGATGAAAAATGAGGGTTTTATAGCCACAAGTAACATTAGATGCCTCCATAATTACTCTTCCGTTCCCAACGCTGATATGACGTCTCTGACTCCTCTTTCTTCGCGCCAGCATTCCTTCGACGCGGGCCTCTTGTTTCCACCTCTTCCTTTTGTCGACACACGTCCACGTCCTTCGAAGTCACTTTTAAGTCATGCCACTTAAGTACACCTCCTTCGACATCACTTATGTTGTCGACACATATCCTTTTGTCGAAATCTACCCATTGTCGGATTGTACGTACACTTCCTTCGAAGTCACTTTTGAACAAAAATGTTCAAGTACACTTCCGTCGACGTCACTTATACATTCGACATTCTCGCCTTTTTGTCGATTTCGATTTTCCGTTAACAGCAACCAAACAAAATCTAAAAGACAGACATATTAAACAGAATTTTTTGAAGTTGAATTTTCTGCATGGAACCAGATCAGACAGAAAGCATGAAAGTCAACCCCAAATATTATTGATCTGCGTGTCACAAACCCAAAGTCAAGAATTGATGGAGCTCTTTAATTTCATGCATCAACCTTCTACCGCCCAACATGTTCCTGACAGCGGCAAGATTGGGGCACTTGCATGCTTTGTTTCCATTTCCTTCCTCATCCATCGGCACGTGCTTGGGATGATGCATTCCAAAAATGCTCTTGATCCCTGTAACTTTGTCAAATAAATGTTGTTGCTGCTTCTCTTTATAGCCCCACTTGACTTGAGCATCCATGTGTCTGTTCAAAGGGTCAGACAAAAAGAAATGCTACTAATAAGTACTATTCTTTTCTCAAAACACAAATTAAAACACACTCATAATTGTTTTTCTATATTTAAATTAAAAACCTAACATATGCCTTAGCAATACCAATAACTAAATACTCCATCCGTCCCTGATTATAAAACTCTCTTGACACTTTTATTTTGTCCCTATTTATAAAACTTTTTACCAATTTTCAATGAGCATTAATTACTTCTTTCCACAAACACCCCTATTTATTTACACTTTTTAGATTCTCAATAATATTAATAGGGGCAATTTTGAAAATACATATCAAAAGTTCACATTTCCAATACAATTAACTAAATTATTCCAGTGAAATCTCCCAAGAAGGTTTTATAATTAGGAACGGAGGGAGTATAAAACTACTACGTACACCCTCTGGTCTCAAATATAAGGAAATAAAAACATCTTATTAATGGTATCAAATATAAGCAAAACTTAACCAACTCTCTATTTCCAATACAATCATTCCTAAAATATCTCAAAAAAGTAGCTGTATCATTTAATTTTTGTTTCATTCTCAATGAATATTTCATAAAGTAGTCTATTTTTTATGAACTCAAGAAAATTAAATACACTCAACTAATTTTCTTAACAAGTGTAAAGTTAGTTTTTTTGGCTTATATACGAGAGCGGAGGGAGTATATATATATTAAAACTACCATAAAAAGCAATAAATGACCCGGGGGATTTGAGGTCAAGTTGCTTCTGAAAAAGTGAAGGCAGGGTAGGGGTTGACACTCTTCAAATGAAAATGAGAGGTTGCCCATTTTTCCCTTTCTAAGCAAAGGATGTTTGGTACTTCCTCCTCCCAAAAAAATTTGAAAAGTCAAAACCAACGAAAATATGTTTTTAATATTTTATCTAATAAATTAATTAATAATTTATCCAATAATTTAATTTTTTTGCCTGACTTTAAAAATGTACTCCTTCCGGTCTTTATTATAAGAACCACTTTATAAAAATATTTTAAGAATAATTGTATTAAGAATATAAAGTTAGTTAACTTTTTCTTATACTATTTGAGACAAAGATAAGTCTGTTCTTTTTTTCTTATATTAGAGATTGGAGGGAGTACTTCAATATTACAATTTTATTTTCTTAAATTACATTGAAAATTTCACAAATGTATTATTTCACTTTAATGAACAAATGACAAATAAGAGGAAAAAAACAATAAATGTCTCATAAAAAATACAAAGTGACTTATAAATAAAATTAGAGAATTCTTCTAGAATGCGACTTGTAAATAAGACTATATGAGTACATTATTTATTGATTACCCAATTACACATCATAATATACAATTTTTAAGCATTTTTATTTATTACTGTGATTTTAATTTGGAACAATATTTTTTATAATTTTTTACCATCTTCTTGAAACGGATAAAATATTTATTTGAGTTTGATATGGCTAAAAAAAATTATACTATTGGTTAAGCTAAGTCTTAGTATTTGAAAATCTTAGAAATGGATGCACGTAACGTCAAACTTACACATGAGACTCCTTTACATTTTTACTTAACCCATAGAAACAGATTAGTGTTATTGGCCGAAGAGGGACTTTGACATGTTGGTCATTCATTTTTAGAACGGTTTAAATGGACCAAAGTCACCCAACCTTTGGCCATGCCTATTAGCCAATGATGATGTCTATTGAACCACACGCATAACTTCGCTTTTGCTCTTTATTCTCATATTTGATCTCAATTTATCAGCACATACAAATAGTGTGGGAAAAAAAGGACGCGTAATATCCCAAGCACAAAAAGATGGTTAGACCCTTCATACTGAAAATAAAGCTGCCCTTTTCAATCCGGAACTCGGAAGAAACATAACATTTCAGTAAACATTTCCTAAATTATAAATTGCTTTAGCTTTGTGGTATGTAGGAGTACAAGTTAGTCAATCATTAAAATTCAACAACCGCCCGTGACCATTTGGGATAGATACCACTTGTGAACGCTATTACTTCTCACTTTCGGCCATTCAAGTCAAATTAGTTCAGATAGCTAAAGATTATGCTATCTTCATACCTATGACATTTATGCGAGATATGCAGTATTTGAAAAGAATAATCCGCCAATAAAATATTTAACTCTTTTGAGTACCCTGAAAAATAGTTACCCGAACCCTTTCCTAAAGTCAAAGTACCCTGAAATATTTTTGTTTTTATTGCCAGATGCGTTAAATGCGCAAAAAATAAACACAACCACGTCAATGATCAAGTTGAGCTGCAAAATCTTCTCATCTATATTTTTTCAACTCTACATAATTTCAGATTTTCCCGAATACAAAAAAAAAAAAAAAAAAAAGCGTAAAAGAGAACAAAATTTGTTTGAAAGCTCTAGCAACCGGTTAGAGGCAATAAATTTATCATCATATCGCTATCAAGATTTAGTATGCCAAGTAAATCTGGGTGCCCTTGGTGAATTTCTGACTAGACCATAGCTCCAATGCTTATAGGGGCAAACCATTAATCCTGCTCCTGACAAAATAGAAACAGATCTAATCAATTACCACAAAATAATAATAATAATAATAATAATAATAATAATAATAATAATATCACACTCTTTGATTCTGAGTTAGCCTTTGGCAAGGTGTGAGAACAGGGTGGAACATAACAGAGTTTTGTTCTATCTTTGATATATTTCATAACAGATTAGTTCCACTGAATGGGAAAGAATCAAAGAAAACAAAATATCTTGTTCCATCTGATTCTGTCCATGCATCAAACGCTAACAACAAGACATCTGATACATCCAATAACATCGGATAATAAGCTTACCGCCAAGGTGACACTTGCTGCCGGGTTCTCTGATAAGCATCTAGCATGAATGATGGGACCCAAGTTTATACTTTCCATCTCACTATTGCTATCTGCGTTGTTCAAGTAAACAGCCCCTTTGAACATCCACTCATCCTTTTCCTGACAGTACACATCTTCAAATAGTTCGCCACACAATACACACAAGCACTGGTTTTCATCTGCTAGAACCATAGTATCCAATTGACTCGTGTCTGTTTCCTTGTCAGATATATCAACAGAATCAGTGAACTCTTCCTCAGACAGATACTCAGCCTTGCCAGCAATCCAGTCATTTGACTTAACATACCATCTTCTTGACGCACTAATTAGACCATTTTTTTCTTTCTCTCTAGTGGCATGCCAATCCAAGTGTCTATCAAACTGTTCTCGCTGTTTAAGTCTAATACCACAAACTGTGCAATGATGTGGGAGATCATCCAATAAAGAGTTGATTACATTTGGATGCATTTTTCGGATTACGCTAGGCTTAAAATCAAAGCCAATGAGATTTTGAATTTCGGTGGTGGTTGATTGAGATAATGCAGGAGAGGGTTTTGAAGTATCATCTACCTCATCTTTGGAAGATGGTACCGGGACAGCTGCAGAACCAGAAACTGAAGCAACTGGCAAAGAGCTACTGGCAGTAATGCTTTTTGTATGATCTTCCAACCGACTCAGTGTCTCAGTTGGTACCTTAGTTGGTACCTTAGTCCCAGACTCTGTTTCTGAAGATATCAAACCCTTCAAAACTAATGTGCTTAAAAGGTTGGCAATTGGATTTGAGGTATTATTATTGCTGGCATTCGAGGTCGGATCTGAGGCACTGCTTACATCAGACGAAGCTGGTAGTTGACTAGACACCCTTGGTGGTTGTCCAGCCCTTCCTTGAGGCATTTTTGGCAGAGTAGACAAATCATCATTCAAAGGACCTAATGAAGATGGTGATGCAACCGCAGACACTGAAGAAATTAATGCGGTAGGGGAAGGCCCAC
This sequence comes from Crotalaria pallida, assembly GCA_037953625.1. Lineage (NCBI taxonomy): Eukaryota > Viridiplantae > Streptophyta > Magnoliopsida > Fabales > Fabaceae > Crotalaria > Crotalaria pallida. The sequence continues at coordinate 70,967,904 of CM075656.1, forward strand.
TTGACCGAGTAGGCCTAACCCCTGATTTAGGTTGAAGATTCCTTGTATCCCCACTACTTGTAATACAAGGACTACTGATAATTGATTTTTTGGTGACAATTCCACTTTTCACAGCTGCAGCTGACAAACTACTTGCTTTTGACTGTTCTGAAGTTTCTCTGGATACAGCAACTTTAGACTGGGGTGGCTTCTTAGCTTTAACAGTAACTTCAGTCTGAGAAGGACCCAGCTGCTGCTTCTGAAGCCTTGGCTGGAAAGAAGTTGCCTTAGACAGTGGACCCTTCACGTCTTTTTCCTGCAATTTTTGCACATTACCAACCTGGACATTGGGAGGAAGGGCAGGTGAGGGATCTTTAATATGTTGGCTCTGCAGACCTCTCAAATATTGAGATGATTTAAGAGTCCGGGGACGATCTTTCTCAGGCAAACTTCGCATTGGATGAGGGTGGCGCGCAGTTAGTGGTGGTGATGGAGACTTCTGTCGCATAGGTGACTGCCCAGAAGGGGATTCGGCTCCCTCAGAATCAAATTGCTGTGATCTCATAACTTCAGCCATTCCTATTGCTGCATTTGGCATGAAGGACTGACTTGCCATTCCAACAGACAAAGAATTTGCATTTGCTGGAAACCCACCAAGAGTGGACAAAAATTCTTCTGAGTGACCTGGCTTCAGATTCAACTTATCAACTGAGTGCTGTTCCTGCAAATGCCATGGCAATGATGGATGGCCTGAAAATGCAGGTAGTTGTTTATTAACAGTGGATATTTCTCTATCAACCTTTGCCCCGATACGGTGTGCTATTAGGAAGTCATCTTCACCTTCCTGATTTGAAGAAAAATAAATAAAAAAACGTCAGAGGATGAAACTTAAGATCAACGTATTAACTTATGAAGCATCTGTAATCTGGGAATATGGGTTAATAATTAGGGGTTTATTATCAGTCACATGGAAAACTGGGGTTTATTCACGGAATATGCTACCCCACGTTAAATTAAGATTTCATTTCTTAGTTTGGATTGGCATAAGTGGGATTTAGGCTTCAATTGCTTCTCTTAGTTCATTTCGTGTTTGTTTTAGTAACCAACATCAGGCACATTATCTATCTTATGAAATTCATTCCTCTATTATAAAAGAATTTTTGTTGTGGTCCCAGGCTCCCAACCCTGTTTTACATCAATCTGATAAAAAGTTCAATATAGTTGCACTTTACCATCCTTTTTTGTATGTTCTTGTGTGGGGCCTTCAAATCTCAATTAGATAGGGTAAATTGGCCTTCAGATCACAATTAGACAGGGTAAATTGGTCTTCATAGTTTTCTTTGGTAAAAAATTACTAGTGCTATAGGTTCTTCTAAAACTTGCGACAGTTACCCACTAATTTGGATAACATGTCGGGCATTTCATGAAGTGAATAATTATGTTAAATCAAAGGGAGGATGTACTTTATTTTATGATTAGGGGGGAAGTGTAATTGGATGAATATATTTGGGTGGCAAAGTGCAATTGACCCTTTAGAAGGCTTACCAAATTCTCGTCATCCGAAGACCATGTGTCTGTGCTTAAGTTGTTAGAGACACTGGGTGCACCATGACCAGTCAACCCAGAGTTCATCTCATCCCACGCATACTCCTCTTCCTCAGAATTTTTCCAGTCATTTGACATCACACTGCTGCTTATGTTAGGTATGATTTGAGTTGGCGGACGATGTGAATCCAATTTCATGGACTTCAATGCTTCATGATTTGGAAAACCATGCTTGACACTAAAACCATTTCTTTGCCCAGAAATGGTATCTGCAACATCACCGCTTGCTTTGTACCAAGTTTTTTCATGTTCTAACTCGCTGACCCTACTTCCAGTTCTTCCAACACTTGAGCCCAATTTACTTGAAGTATCAGAACCGTATTCATTGCCTCCATAGGACTCACCAATGCTCTTTTCAGGAACAGAATCATTAAATGCATTTCTATTAGTGCGCTTATTATTCTGCAACATACGCAATCAAATTAAAATGTGACAAATGACAGCTAATAGAATAAAAAAGAAAATGAAAACTGCAACACATACTTGCATGGCAACCCTAGGATCCAGCCTTGATCGTTTAGATCCCAAAGCTCTCTCTGGATCCTCATTTGAGTTTAAAATAGCTCCAGTCATATCATTTGCTACACCTTTAGTCTTCATGGCATGAGAAAAGACATGACAAGATAATTAAGTACAAGGATCGGAGGATATAATTATAAAAACATAGACATGATAACATGACTAACTAAAGTAATATGACGAGATATATATTGCTATAACTTATCATATTTTCAAGCAAAAAATGTCTTGAATAGTTGGCAAATCATGATATGTATCAGAAGACCTATTTTGAATTGTAACTCAGATATTAACATATAGTGACAAAGTGATAAAAACTCTGGATGTGTAGGAAAAAAAACATTATGAAGAAAGTGTTCAAAAAAAAAAAATGATTGCTCAAGTTTAACAAAGATTAACATCACACATTCACACATATCATAAGTGAAAAAACAAACAAAACAACAAAACCAAATTATAGCACACATAAAAATTAAAATCAAGAAAGTTTCATGATTACGGAGATTTTAGGAGTTTCAATTAATTTTTTGGAAAGTTCTAATTCAATAGTACACTGATTGCAAGAACCCTGTATTGTGTCTCAACTCTCAATAAGAAATAATTAAGATCAAAGTTTGATGCCTATAACATATCTTCCAAGGAACACATTGTCAAATCATGGCCTCTCCCAATTAAGATCAAAGTTTGATTCCTATAACCTACCCTGTTGGACTGCTGAAGACGCTGCCTTTCCAAATACTCGGGATTCACATGGATGCTATGAGGCGGGCGTTGGGACTGCGAGTCCCTCCTGACCGAAACAGATGCAGAAGCTGAACCATTGACTGCAGCGGTAAAGCCAAGTTCCTTCTCAATCATCTGAAGAGTCTGAGTAGGAAATACTCCTTTCCAAGTTCCAAAAAGATGTCTCATGCTAGTATGTACTGGAGGATCAACCTGTCTGTATGTCTTGCAGAATACCTAAAATGTAATAATTGACTAATTGTCAAGTACCTAGTTAAAAATAGGTGTGTACAATTAGAAAACATATTGTAAATTTGTAGGAAGAAGGCAAAGTGAACAACTATTTCTATTTCATAAGCGACAGATTATTCATTTTTAATGGAAATATATAAATCCTGACAATATAGTTTAATCCAGGTAACCAACTCAAACTGAAACGGTTCAATGTAAAAACTTCAGAGTTTCACAATCTGAAGGATTCATTGTAGACCATGATAAACATATATTAATAAATACATTTGAAGTAGAGTCATGAAGGTCAATGACAGGTAAAGAGAACATATATCTGACCTCAGGTAGTCTGGCAGCAAAGTATTTTATATAATCCCGCCCGATATTCTTAACAATACTGTCTAAGAGATAAAGAGATGGCAGCTTTTGGTCACTTGGAACCTGGAAAGTCATTAACACAGTTCAATGAAACATGACCTTTTTTTCCTATAACAAAAACACTGACGAGCAAAGAGCTAGAAATAAGACTGCCAGACAGATGTAAACAAGAGAAACAAATGAAATCACCCATCTATAATCCACTTGCAAATTTCATCTAGGGTGAACTACAGCACTAAATGAGATTTGAAATTTTTAAATATCCATTTATTGCCCAATATCCAACATAAAAAATCCGTGTATCCAAAGATTCTCAGTCCCCTCAGCATAAGAAGTCAATAAAACACAATGAGAAGTGTTCCCAATGACACTGCTTATCAGATGCATATAGAATCTTCAAATATTCATACTCAAATTAGTAGTTTTCTTTTTCTTTTTTAACTATGATTGGAAAACTACAAAACTTTTTTCTTTCTTTTAAGGTGCGGGGCAGAGAACACAATTTAAGCATCTAAAAAAAAGCCTAGACAGGACCACCCATGAAATAAGAAGAAATTGGATGAACCATTAATCCCTATTTTTCTAACTAGCAAGTAGCAAAACGAAAATTTCATCTCTTAACATGATAAATGCAAATCGTTCCATTCACCATTAAAATCACACAACTTCTACTAATTCCAAACTTGTAAAACATAAAATCCCCATCGCTTTACCCCACAAAAATCAAAGGCTCACAGACAGCTTGATCCAACAATAACATAACTTATCATAACATCAAAAACACAAATAAAAAAGCCCCTTTTTTCATTACAATTCAGCTACAATCCAATTCAACCAGCAATCCGTGCCACACAAACAAATTTTTATTTTTTTTAAAAAAAGCAATGGAAACACAATATAAACAACTCCACAGTGTAAACCGAGATTCATTTCACCTCAAGAATGTTATTACAAACAGTGCCAGCAATCGCCTTCGCCGCGTTTTGATTCTCTCCGGCAATTATAGTCAAGTTCGTGATTATAGGTTTCGAATTGAACGTGAGCTCCGCAAGCGCAGTCCTATACTGAACCACAAGCTCTTGGTGCGGCTGCAGCGGCTGCGGATGGTAACCGCCACCGTCAGAGTCTCTGTCTCTGTCATTTCTCCGAAGCCTCGCCGATGCCAGCGTGGCAGCACCAGCAGCAGGACCCGGAGCCGGTTGTCGCAGAGAATCCGGCCGCGGACCGAGAATCGAGCCGCTCGGTCCGCGGCCGAGCTCGTCCACCAATCGGGGTTTCTTGGAGCCGGGTTCCCTCGATCTATTATTATCCAACGATCTGCGAGCGCTCTCCATGTTCATGAAATCAAAACAGCGGTAAATAGGATTGAACCCTAATCGTAACCCTAATTCAATTTTTTCAATTGCGTGAGGAGATGGATTTACAGCATGGGAATGAATGAAAATAACGAGCTGGTTATTGTTGATTCAGGTGCATGTCGTATCGTAATGGAGAAGAATTCAACAAATGGATTACAAAAAAAGAAAAGGAAAAAAAAGGGGGGATTCGGGTTATTGAAAATTGTTAGAATGAGGAATGGGATAAACCCTAATTCCGATTGGGGTGAATGGGAGAGGGAAAAAGAGAAGGGGTGGTTGAATGTTATATATGGAAGTGTGAAGAAACGCCACGAGTGGGAGGAGTGAAGCTGCTTAACACTTTGAACTGTGCCCTGTCCAAACTGGTCATAAATTTTGTTTTGCACGGTCAAAAATATTTTTTTTGCACGGTCAAAATTTGATTTTTTTTTTTTAAATAAAGTATTAAATGTGTATCTGGTATAATTAAAAAAAAAAAGGTAATGCACCGACAATGTAAAGTATTTTACATCATTAGTGCATCATTCATTCACTCGTTTATAGTTGTTGACTTTTAAATTAAAATAATACAAATGAATGATGATAAATGATGGACTGATGGTGTATCGTTAGTGTATACTCATTAATCTCTTAAAAAAAATTAGATCACGATTTCATTTTCATGTGATTATAATCTATTATAATTTGGTAAGGTTATAATCTTAAAGAGATTATAGTAATACATATTATATGTTGAAATTATATTCATACATATGTGATTACCCAATTATAATTTGTTTATATTTGAGTCTTTAAATTGAAAAATAAATTTAAGTTAATTTATTTTGTTTGAATGATGTAAAAAAATTATTTTTTTATTTAATAAATTAAAAAAATTGTATGAAGTTATTTATTGTCGTTAGAGTGTTGAAGATAGAACAGAAAGATTATATGGGTTTTAAAAAATCATTTCATCCCAAAAAATTTATAGTCTTAAGAAAGGGATTGAATATTGTCTTTTTTCAATAAAAAATAAAACAAAATCTAAGATTATAATTTATAGGAGTTACCAAACATAAGATTCATAAATAAGATAACTTTTTGAAAAAAAATACTCAAAATACAATTTATAAGCTCTATCAAACATGCTTTAAAACTTAAAAGTGTTTTTGAAAATTTTTTGATTGTGGGACAATTTGATTCATGAAAAAGTTAAGATATTAAATAGTTCATAAATTTATTCCATAGGACAAATTGGTCTTCGAAATTTTGATTTTACATAAGATTACACTTATTATGCTTATCTTAGTTCGTTAGATAAATTGGCAAGTTCACTATATGTTTAATCAGAATAATGTATTTTATCATATGAGGAAATAAGTTACCTCATTTCACCAATGAAAAAAAGACACCTAAGCAAAATAAAAATGAAAAAAAAAAACAACTTTCTTCAACTCTTATATATCACTATAAAACCAAAGGACTACCACCTACCATAGTCGTTCAAGACAGCGTTACTAGATGACCCAGAACAGGTGATTCATCACTTTCAACTTTCTCAAGTTTGTAGCAAAAATAGGGTTTTTTATTTACTTTACCCAAATTCATCATGAAAAAATCATGTTGACTTTTCTCACACCCAAGAAAAAACGGGGGTAGTAAGGGAGAGAAAAGCAGCTAAAAAATATAAAAAAGAAAAAAGAAACATCTTCATTAGCATCAAAGAAAAAGGGTATAAAAGTAAATAAATTCAAGTTGACTTTACATCATATCATATTCAAGTATTAATAGGTAATTAAAGAAACGATGGTGGCATTATGTACAGCTGTGACAGGTTGAAGATGGAGAATTTAACAGTGGTACTAGGTTTTACGTTGGTGGTGAGGAAGGATGAAGAAGATAGTCCTTTGATCTATTACATTGTTTTTTTGTTGATCTTGGTTTTTTTTATTTGTATTTTACTCTTGAGTACAAAAACATATTACCTTTTCTTGTTATACACTAGAAGGGTTGAAGAAAAAATTTGATAAGAAGGTAGTCCTTTGTTTTACTGCGACGGTTTTACAGTTATGTATGAGGGTTGAAGAAGGTTGGGTTTTTTTTTTCCATTTTTATGTTGCTTAGGTGTCCTTTTTTCATTGGTGAAAGGATGTAACATATCTCCTCATATGGGAGATACATTATTCTGATTTTTAAAAGGGATCAAAAAGATCCGAGACATTTTTTATCACATCATCGTGTAGGGCTTCAAGCAGACCTGTTCATATTACATAAAAATCCGACTTGATTTTGTTTAACATGTGATACGCTGTGGATTTAGGTGGATAACTTTTTACCTAAATTATATCCATATTTTTTTACTCTTCCGGCCTTAAGTAAACATACCTGAATCTGATTGTGAAGCTCGAATCACCACATCCAATTTCATCCGATTTAATCCAAATTTCAGAGAATTAGATTGTCTCACAAATTTTTTTTTTAAAGAACCAAGTTGCTTCATGAAAAAAATTAGGAACTATTTAGTAACTTTAATTTTTTTTTTAAAAAAAAAATGCTCACCATTCATATTTATTTGTTCAATTTGAATAAAGAAAATTTGTCTATTTATTTGCAATGTTTAAAAACTCAAGAGCGTATTAGTTGTTATTTTCAATGTCTACTTCTATGCAATATTGTCATAATTCATGTTTGTAATGAAAAATAAATAATAATCATAATTATTTTATTGAAAATCAATACAATCGTTACATTTATAAAAAAGAACGTTTTTGTAAAATGTAGCGATAAATAGAAATACTGGGAGTATTTTGTTGTGCAAATTTTTTTAAAGCAATTACTATAATGACATTGAACACCGACAAGGCTCGACACAAATGCTTAGATAGTTAAGTTTCTTGAACATTATATTAGATATTTAATACATGTTGTATATAAAAAAAATGGTTTGTTGGTAAAGGTAATATTTTTCATGGTGATCCCTTAGCCTAAAAAATGGTTACTCTCTAGCTTTAGTCTAGAAGGCACCTTGATATAATTTTTAAAAAATTGATTATCTTTTAAATCAAATTTAAGAAAATATAAATCCTATTGTAATATATTATTATAATACATAATTGATTAAAAAATTAGGTCAAGTGACATTTTTCAAGTGAAGAGTGAAGACTTGATTATAGAAAAAAAAATATTTATCTAATTACAACTTAATTGACCAACAAGGATGAGTAGTGGTAAAACCACATTATGATCTCATAGAATAACCCTGAACATTCTTTGTGAGAATATTAATTGAGATTACAAGCCGGATTACGCAAAATAGATTAGTTTGCTATTAACATAATAAGGTGGGAGGGTACCCACTAAAACATTAGAAAAAATATATAGTACTTTTTTTGTCTCTAAATATAAGTACTTATTTCAATTTTCAATAACATTAATTACTTATTTTTCATTAATACCCTTAATTAATAATCAACACTTTCTAGAGTCCTTATGATAATTATAAGGATAATTTTGAAAAGTATATAAAATATTACTATTTTCAATACCACTAATAATATTAACTAACTCTTTTAATTCACGCAAAAGTTCACTCCAAATATTTATATTTAGAGATGAAAAGGAGTATATATTAACTAATTGAGGCACATTTTGTTCTCATTTGTATTCTACTGTCGAGTATGAATGTAGCATTGGAATTTCACTTCTATAACCTGAAGCCTTTTAAAATTAAAATTGTTGGTGTAGTGGTGTCAGAGCTGCATTTGGTAAGGCGAATCACGGTTCGATCTCCCGCAACAACGTTGGGAGAGAAATAAAACCTTAACCTCGGAACCCCCCTCGAACTGGATTAGTCGACCCAATAGGTCTGTTTCGGATCGCTTTTAGTGATAAGCAAATGATTAAGCAGAGATAAATGGGTTCGTAAACTTAGTGAAGCTTTAGGCTTTCATTATATTGAAATGAGATACAGAGAGGAGGATACAAGGAAATGACTTCCACACTTGTGGTATTTTTACAGGGGGAGGGGTGTGCGCTTTGGCTTTTACACTCTCCTCTATGATACTAAGCCTAAGTTTCAGAGGAAGCTTCTATTCCTTTTCCCATTGTACTCTCTCTGTGTGTAGTTCTTCATGTGTTGGAGTTGTTGAGGTTCTGATGAGTTGAGTTGTTCTTTCTGTTGTTCTTGTTGGTTGCTGGAGGTGTGCGATTTCTGGCTCACCTCCTTCTTTTGTATTTCTCTCTCGTGTTCTCTCTCTTATTTCTCTTCAGTGTTCCTTCTCTGAAACTTAGAGAAGAGAACTAGTGTTTCATGTGTTTATTGTGTTGTTTTCCTCCGTTGAGTTCCTCTTTTCTTATCCTTGTTCGTGTTCTTCCTCTAAGTTGCAGAGGAGAGAACCTTGTGTTTTGTGTGTATTGTTATTGTCGCTCTGGTGTGTTGTTTTTCTTCCCTTTCTCCGTTGTCCCCTTGGAAGGAGAAGAACCTCCTATTTATAATGGTGCTTTAGACCAGTGGTCACTGGTTGCTCACCTTTTGTTCGCTGGGTAATAGCACTTTGCATTATGTGCTCAGGGCATCTTCTTAGTAGTTTTGTCTTCTTTACCATTCTTGGCTTTGGCATTAATGGTTGCAGGGAGGAAGTGTGCAAGTCATGCAATTCTTGACTTTGTCCTGGGAATGACCAAGTGAGGTAAGCAAAGATTCCCTCTTGGCTTCTCATGCACGTTCTTTGTAGTCCTGGGGAACTGGAATACCTTGTCTGCATGTGTGCGCCTTCCACAAGTCTTATTCCCTGTTCGCTCTCATTTATCATGACTTTCTCCCCAAGTTTCTATGACACCTGGGACGTTTTGGGAGGATACGTCATATGCATTGTTATCAGTACGTCTTGCTCTTTTCTCTGGGCACAACATCAAAATGTGACGCCTTGGCGACTGACGCTATGAGCATGTGACGCTCTGGGCAGTTCTTGGTGCTTGCACGCCTTTCTCAGTGTCCTTTATTGTTTTATTTTTGTTTGATGATTTTGGGCCTTCATATGGATTGGGCCTTGCAATTTGGGCTACTAAATATTGAGGTATCAACAATTGCCCCCTTTGCAGTGAGAAAGGAAAGAGTTTCCTTCTCAGTGCAAATCCTATTTCTTGTCTTTTCCTCACTTGTTTCTCCTTTTCTCAACCCCTCATTCTTCGCTCTTGTTTTCTTTGCTATGCTTTCAGATGTCGCTCCTGGTCCCTTGGGGAAGGCGTACAGAAGGAGACGCCCTTGCACCGCAGGTGCCTATCTCATGCTCTTTCTAGCTTATTATTTGTTCGGCAGTTTCAGCCTTTATGAAGAACTTGAGCCTTGCCATTCGATGGGGCCTTGTCAATGGGCCATTTATCCTTGGGGTGTGAATTCTTTTCATTTCCCTTTTCTTCTTATTCCTCTGCTGCATTCCACGTGTCATCAAGGGGAGAAGGCAATATCCTTCAGTCCTTGATACTTTCACGTTTCCCCATGTTCCCTCCTTTACTCATATTTTTTCAAAACTTCCCCCAACCTTTCAGTTTCTCTTTGCTCAACTACCCTCCTCCACTCGTTCTCTTTCTTTTCTTGCTGCCTTTTTGTTCTTCGTCCTCTTGATCTCCTCTGTTCATCTCTCGCCCATTTCTGCATTTGCTGTTACTATGTCGAAATCGAAGGCTGCTGTCCCTCCTGCGGTCGAAGATGTTTCTTCCAGCTCTGAGGAAGAGATTCAACTCCCTGGCCCTATCTCCTACTGCTTTTTGCAACGGCTTCCTTGTCCTCGTTCTTATCCCGTCGAACCAGGTTATCGCCGCTGGGCAGCGGGAGTAAAGGCGGACTCGCCTTTTGGTCCAGACTCAGGTGATTTCCTTGTTGGTCCCTCTACTAAGGCCGCGGTGGTTCCTGAGGACACCGCTGAACTTATCTCTTCGCCGTCCTATCACAAGGATCATTGTGCATTGGGCTCTTCGCTACTCCGTTCCTGTCTTCGCCGCTCAGAGTTTCCTTGGGTGGATGTGAATTTTAATGTTCGTGTGGGAGGTACCAGCGGTTGGCAAGAGTGGGTTGACCACGTGTTTTCTACTGATGCTGCATTTGTAGCTATTCTGGAGAGAGTGGCCATTGCCGCCGCAATCAAAGCGTCTCCTCGGCTTGGCGCTAACCGTAAGCCTGATGATTTGTTGATGCTGATGCAACGTTGGTGCTCCTCTACCCATACTTTCCTGACATCATGGGGGGAGTTCACTCCAACCCTTGAGGACGTGGTTGTACTTCTCAAGCTTCCCTCTTTTGGAGATAAAGGCCTTGATGTGGAAGGCGTCGATGAACGTTTTTCCGAATTATCAGTGAAGTTGAAAGCCGCCTCGGCTCTTAGTGCCAAATACTCTCGAGATCTCTTCAGACGAAGGTGCGTCTCTTACGCAAGGGGTTCTTCCTCTCAGAGAGTGAGGGGTACTGGGAACCTAATTCCTAGAGGTCGAAGGGCGAATCCGCGCTCCTCCCTCAAGTATACTTTTGCTAGTTGGGTTAGGTACTTTTTCGGTGATTTTCATGACGGCGAGTTTCAAGCTGGGCCCGTCACAGACTCGCGCCTCTGCCGTGCCGCCTTCGTTGCTTTTTGGCTGAGTAGGTATGTGTTTCCTGGACCTCCGTGGGAATCTGTGAGCCCATGTGTTTTTCTTTTTGCTTGTTCTTTGGCAGAAGGCGTACGCCTTCCTCTTGCTCCATTCTACTTGGGCGGCCTATATGCTCGCCTAGACCAAGTGGCAGAAAAGATGCGGATTTCTCATGGTCGCTTTGCGATCAATTCCTATATTGACCTGACTTTCCTTCAATACTTCTTGTTTGAACGCTTCCCAGACTATGGCCCTGTTAGACTCCCCCTTTCGGCTGATGCTACCAACTTGGAGCCTCGCTCTTGGTGTTGGACAAGAGGATTTCCAAGAGAATCTTTAATTTCTCTTATTGATTCAAAGGATAAGTTTGTGTTTCGTCCTTATTTGGACAACATTCCCGCGGGTGGTGATCCCTTGCATCCCCTGTATGATGAGGAAGCGTTTGACACAAGGAATGATGTCGCTGCCCGTTTTGAGGGAATTTATGACTTGTGGAAGTTAATTTTAACTGCTCGCTGTTTGCCTGGCTTTGTTCCTCTGGACAGTAAGAGTGCCCATGGCAGAGCTCTTTGGCCTTGTGCTTATCGCCCCAATCGCGTGGTTAGACAATTCGGGCGTGATCAGGCCCTTTGCTTTCTTCATATTGAGCAGGCCCCTGTAGAAGACTTGGTTAAAATACTCCTTTTTGGTGCAACTCCTGACGCTTCTGATACTGCTTGTGTTTATGTTTCTCCTTTCCGTGTCGGGGGTGTTTTGCGCACCTGGATTACATCTTATGAGGATATTCTTCAGCATCTGCGGGATTTTGAAGCCTCTTCATCGCATTCGACCCCTCCTTTGCTGCCCATAGTATATAATGACCCTTATTTCTGCACCTCCATGAAGAAAGTCAAAGGTAAACATCTTGGCCATTTTTTGTTTTTGTCGCTTTCCCCTCTTTCCTGCTTCGTATTAATTTTTGTTTGGTTTCACTTTCCAGTTGAGGAAGACTCGCCTAGTCGCAAGGTTACTGTGTCCTCCTCTGCTGCCCCCAAACAAGGCAAGAGGAAGACTTCCTCTCAAGGTCCTTCCGTTTCCAAATCTCCTGCTAAAGGCGGTGGCAGTGACGCCGCCAAGTCTCGCAAGAAGAGAAAGGCAACTGCGGCCGTGCCTACTCGCCGATCCAGTCGCTTGCAAACTTCTGGTATTCACATTGCTCCCTCTTCTCCTGTTCACGTAGACTTGGTCCAGGATGATGTCAATGAGGCCAGTTCAGATGATTCTCTTTTGTCTTATCATGATGATTCCGCTGAAAGTGGCGGCGCTGAAGAAGAACATCCCCCAGGTCTCATTCCTTGCCCCTTTTTGCTGACGCCTCATTAGGCTCCTTTTCGCTTTTCTTCGGCTTTTTTCGTTTCGCTTTGCTTGGGCAATTTCATGATATTGCTAATTCTCTTCTTCTTTTTCGAGTGCAGGCGGTTCCGGTGGTCATTCATCGGCGTCGCTCTCGTCCCAGTTTCCTGAAAGTAGCTACGTTCCTGTTATTCCTCCGACAATGCCGCCTGTTTCTGGTCATGAGGACCCCATGAATTTCTGTCGTCAATCTTCTGTTGGTGGGGGCGTTGCCCCCTCTGTTCCTTCTGAATCTGCTGCTAGTGAAGACTTTGATTCCTTGATGTCCCATGTTGACACTCCTAAGAGTGTTCCTGTCTCCTCCAAGGGTGTGCCCTTAGATGCCCCTTCAGGTATTGCTGATGTTGTTGATGAAATTATTTCTGATACTCGAAAGTTTGAAGATGTGCTTGGCGGGGCAGGCACTATGTTTGACGGGATGGATGTTGAGGTAGATGCCTCTGCCCCTACGGAGAGCTGAATCGCTGTTACTGCCGAGATCCCTGTTGGAGAGCGTCTTGCCCCTAGAGACGACACGGGTCTTGTTCTTCCAGTTGAAAAGGGCAAGGCTCCCGCCGATGCGGCTGAAGCCCCTAAGAGTGTTATTGACCTTCTTGGTGGGCGCTCTGTGCACGAAACTTCTCATTTCAGGACTCATCCCGCAAGGGCAGGTCACGCCTCTGCTTCCCCATGATCTTCTTCGGTTTGTAAGTGTTTCTTTCTTTTCTTGACCCAAGTTGGGCTTTTCTTTTCTCTTGTTTTCCTGCCTCATTATCTCTGCATGTGTTGCTGTGTGCTTTTGCAGCTGCTCTTTCTGCTAGATCCAGTGGTTTGCTAGATGCAGATGACCAATCTTTGGTTGATTCATTCCTTCGTGCTCGTACTACCTTGGTACCTCCTCGTGCTTCGCTTCCTCGCCTTTTCAGAGAGTCTGATTCTCGCACCTTGTTACGGATGTTGCACTTGGTTCGCTCGGTTGATGTAGACGCCTTGCCATGGGAAGACAAAGCTGAGATTCTAGATATGCCGCTATTTTGTCATTCTGCTTTCTTAGACCGTGGTTTCAGTCGCTGCTTTTCTTTTGGCTTTGTATTATGCATGACTTCACTCGGACTTAACCCCTGTCGCTTTTTATTGCTTTTGGATTTGTACTTTAGGATTCGTTTCGCTGAACTTCGAAGTTGCAGTATTTGTGGCGATGCCTTTTGTATGTTCTTCAAGCTTGGACTTTATTTTGTATGCTTGTTGCCACCTTAACAGTATCTATGCACATTTCAGCTTTGCCTCACATGTCTTTATTTGTCTTGCTTCTTAGGCTTGTATTTGAGTTGTACACTTTTGGCTCTTGTGCGCCTTTTCTGGCTTTGTCGCTTTGGCGCCATTGTAGCTTGAACTTTGTCTTGTGAACGTAGCTTTATAATTGCTTGTTACTGCACTTGTGCTTGTTTCTGTTCTTGTACGCTCTTCCCGGTTTTGGTGCTTTTTCTTCAAGTATTTTGATAGCGTACATCTCTTCTTTTTCTTCTACTTTTCTTTTCTTTCCTTCTCTCCTTTTTTTTCTCTTTTTTTTTTTAAATAGGGGCCCTTATGTCATTGGTGCCCAAGGAAGGTTTTCTTTTCTTCCTCCCCTCTCCCCCTTTTTTTTGGAGCGCGCTTTGGGCGCTTCAAACTTGTTGCAGATTTCGGTGGCCCCTCACGTCACTGGTGCCAAATATTTTCAGGTTATTTTCGCTTATGGCCCCTCATGTCATCGGTGCCAAAGATTTCATCTCAGGGTGCACGTTGGGCACGCTCTACAGATTTTGTCGCTTTGGACCTTTCAGCTGCCGCTTTTGGGCTTTTCTTTTCAGTTGTCACTTTGGACCTTTTCAGTTTGCCGCTTTTGGGCTTTTTCTTTTCAGTTGTCGCTTTGGACCTTTTCAGTTTGCCGCTTTGGGCTTTGTAAACTAACGGATCGCCTTGGATCTTGCGTTAGCCAACCTCTTTTTTTTACATATTTTTCCGCCCGCGTTTAAGACTAGCGCCCTTGTTTCCCGGGACCTTTTCTAGTCTCGCGATATGGCGTACTTCGCCCGCGTCTGTCCCGAAATTTCTCTTTTTGAGGAGGTCTATCCGGGTACCGCGATAAGACGCTTGTGCCCGCGTTACGGTCCAACACTATCCTTTCTTTTCTTTTCTTTTCTTTTTCTTTTCTTTTTCTTCTTTTTTTTTGTGTGTGTTGGACCTCGCGATATGGCATTACTGACCCTGTTTGAAGAGGTTTTGCTACAGCGATACCTCATGTCATCAGTGTCATTTAAGCATTTTCTGGGGACACCTCATGTCATCAGTGTCGCTTTAGGCTTTAGTATTGGCACCTCTTGTCATAGGCGCTACCTTGCTTCTGGCTGATTGCTTAGTCTTTGATTGCTCATGCTTTGTAACACCTCTTGTCATTGGTGCTACTTTTCTTTCTGCTCTTCTTGATATTATCAATTTGTAAGCACTTGGATTTCTATATTGTTCTAGCTTGCTTGACTTTGTGCTCATGCTCGCTTTCACATGGTCTGTTTTGACGTACGGATGAGCTCAGATGTGCCTTGCTTCAAGGGCGTTGTTATTACCATAGACTTCTTCGTTTCACTTGTGCCAGGATGCTTTGGCTTGCTTATGAGAGCGGACTGGGATGAATTCTTGATTTTGACTTGGTTGTTGTTAGACCATCAAATAAACCGAGTTCTCCTTCGTTTGTGAACAGTTTTTGCCTCAATCACTTGCACGCTTTTTGGCCCGCTTTTGTCTTGCATATTGCTCCTGCATTAGATTTTATGCTTCAGTGTTTGAGTATGCCTTTGAGTAACATACTTTTCAGGATCTTGTACTCGTACTGATCATTATAAAGCTTGCATTCACCCTCACGTTGCATGTACGCCTTTTCATGTACGCCCTGAAGTTGTACGCCTTGTAGTTGTACGCCTTGCAATTGTACGCCTTTGCAGTTGTGATCACAACCGCCTTTAAAGTTTGCTTTTGACTTCTGGCTGGTTGGTTTGCTTGGAAATATCTTCTGTTTTATCTGCACTTATACTTGGGTTCAATTGTGTCAGCTTTTGCACATGTGTTTGTTCTCCAATTACTTCTCTTGCACGCTTTTGTTTCGAAGTCGCCTTCGTTTCTCTAGCTTGAATTCACCGTCAGCTTTTGATTTCAGCTTCTATTATAACTTTGCTCTCAAATTTTTGATTTGTTATTTGCAACTTTCTGTTTGCATTTTCTCCAGGATTTCTAGCACCGTTTCTTTTCTGATGCGCCTTGGATTTCATCTTTCCAGTTTTGCTTCACATGAGGTTTTTTTTTATTCAACTTTGCTTTTCTCGCCTTCTCTTGTTCCGCCTTTCATCTTGTCAATTAGTTTATACTAAATGCATGATTACTTCTACTTGCAAGGCTGACATGCGCCCTGCCACCATGACTCTGTGTTCGCCTTCTTGTATGATTTCCTCCTTTCTCTTTGCTTGATTTTGTTTGCTTGATTTTCATTGATCTTTTCTATTTGCGTTGTGCTGCTCTTTCTTGATACTTTGCTCTTATCTCCTTATTCGCCTCCCGGTACTTCACTCTTTGATCGCCTTGTTTTTATTGGGAGAGATACAGAGCGCTTTGCTACTTTAGACAAATCTGGTGCTTATTGCCCAGGCTGGAGGAAGCGATCCTCCCATGACATTGAGCATCTTCGCAAAACTTGACAAATCATGGCTTGAGAGCGTACTTAGGACTTCTCAAATCTTAGAAAGAGGTCACTTCTTGTCCCTATATAGACAGATTTCATTTTTAGGATATTTTCATGTTATGCATGCCCGTTTTGTTAGTTGTATATAGTAAATCATGTATAAAATTAATTATGCATCATTATGTAACATTGCCAAGATCATGTTTTCATGCAACGCTTTTCTAGAGCATGCCTTCTCAACATCTAAATCATACAGTTTATAACATTAAACATTGTGTTTGCATGCTAGAATTATGGAAGACAGTTTATTCACATCATGTAGTGGTTAAGAACAATTAACAAGGTTATGACTAGTACGGTATACCATTTTAGTTCTACAGCAAACATTCACATGTACAGAGTTATCTAATTACTGCTTTTCTAGTCAAATACTTGACACATATCAGAGCGACAATATTCCTGAATATGAACATACATATGCGATTCTTAAATATGACAAACACAGAGTCTAAAAATCAAACCATACACATATCGTATCGTGTCATGTCAGAACAATGCTATTCTAGACAAGGTAAAAATAAATCATTGTTATCAGGATAATATTAGACATGAAACTAACTACGTAGAACATTATATCATGTGAGAGCGATACTACTGAAAGCATATTAGGACATAGATGCAAAAAATGAGCATACAGTAACTATAATTTCCTAATTATACATACAGCAACTGATACGTGATTGGATACAATACATTTTTCATTTTGTCATAATTCATGTCTACTATAAAAAAATTCATGGAAAGACTTACTAGAAGATGAATGATAAATTAGACTGAGTCAAGGATTGTGTGTACTTAGCTTATAGTGCAGATAACGTGAGGCATTTTTCCATGTAAACTTTCTGGTTGCGCCTTTGCTCCTGAGTTTCTACTTTCTGTAATGTGGCGTCTTCGTCAGTAAGAGCGTACTTTGTGTGGCGCCTTCGTCAGTAAGAGCGTACTTTGCGTAGAGCCTTCGTCAGTAAGAGCGTACTTTCGCCCTTTCGGTTGTGTGACCGCCTTCTGAAAAGCTAGGTAGAGCGAACGTTGTCGCCTTTTGAAGCGTCGCCTTTCTGGATAGTTGGTCTCGCAAAGATCTAGACCGCCTCTTGGACGAGTCTCGTCGCCCTCTGGAAAGTTTGTATCGGAGCGAACCTGGTCGCCTTCTGTGAGCACGCCTTCTGGGGAGATCGCTCTCTGAGGAGCGCCTTCCAAGGAGCTCGCCTTTGGGGAGCAGACCGCCTTTCAAGAAGGTCGCCTTTGGGCTGAAAGACAACTTCCTTATTGAAACGCCTCTTCAGTTGGAGACTGTTGATAACAGTGAGCACCTTCAAGAGCCATCTTTGGAGCAACGCTTCTGGGAGCATTCCCTTCATCGTTCGGAGCCATAACTTCCTTGATTGGCTGGGTTAAAGCTCAACCTCCTAGAACCTGCTCCTGTTCCACGGCTTGTAAGACTGGGTGTTGGGTTTTGAATGGCAACTGCGGGTATCGCCTTCGGAGCGGCATCTCCCACAGACACCTGCTGCATAACGTGAATCCTATTTCCTTCAAGGTTGGAAGCCATAGCTTCCCTAGCGGAGTCGCCAATTGTTTCGGATCGCTTTTAGTGATAAGCAAATGATTAAGCGGAGATAAATGGGTTCGTAAACTTAGTGAAGCTTTAGGCTTTCATTATATTAAAATGAGATACAGAGAGGTGGATACAAGGAAATGGCTTCCACACTTGTGGTATTTTTACAGGGGGAGGGGTGTGCGCTTTGGCTTTTACACTCTCCTCTATGATACTAAGCTTAAGTTTCAGAGGAAGCTTCTATTCCTTTTCCCTCATTGTACCCTCTCTGTGTGTAGTTCTTCATGTGTTGGAGTTGTTGAGGTTCTGATGAGTTGAGTTGTTCTTTCTGTTGTTCTTGTTGGTTTCTGGAGGTGTGTGCTTTCTGGCTCACCTCCTTCTTTTGTATTTCTTGTTAGATCCAGTGAGAAGGTTTTGATAATGACAAAGGTTGACAAAAGTTTTGAACAAGCTACAAATGGTTTGATCAAGCTTAAAGTTTGAAGAAGTTCAACAAACAATCAACACTCAACATTGATGAAGAGAGAGCAAGCTCATGAAGACTTAGTTTGTGTTTTATTGTAATATCTTTAGCCTCTCAAGTCTTTTATTTTTATGAGTTTGGGTAGAGTCATTAGAGGGTAGTGAATCTCTATCAAGGTCATGATTATATCATAATTTGAGTATTCACTTAACCTAAAATTAATAGGTGGCTTAAAGGTTTGAAAGAAAAGGTTTAGTTTTGAGAAAACAAGTTTTTAATTGAATTTAGCAGTGACTAATCGATTAATGTGTTAGGGTTAATCGATTAACATACATGTTACAGTGGTTAATCGATTAAGCCATGTGTTAATCGATTAACACGTGCAGAATCAGTTTTTAAAATAAGCTTTTCAAGGCAAAATCAATTTCTATTGTTTTCTAACTTTTGGGTATTCTATATAAACCTTTTCCTAATCATTGTGATTAATCTAGAATCATTTTCATACACATTTTACTAAGATCAAGCCACACTATTCTCTCTCACTTTCATAGATCAAAGCTTTAACTTTTACATTCTTTGATCAAGAATCTTTGAATCTCTCATGTTGATATTTTCATAGCTTTTGAAAGAGATTCATAGGATTGTTATTTTGTTTTTCATTTGAGTTGTAATCATTGCAAAGAAGGCAAGCTATCTACAACAAAGGAAGTCTTGGTTGTGAATCAAGCAAACAAGCATTTGGAAGTCTTGTTGTGATAACAAGCAATTGGAAGTCTTGGTGTGAGGCATCATCAAGCAAGTGAAAGTCTTTGAAGAATCTCAAAGCAATTGGAAGACTTGTTGTGGGGATATCGGCAAGCAAGAGAAGAGGTTAGATTAGATTCAATAGGATTGCAAGGCAAGGGTGTGGTATCTCTTGTAGGCTATCAAGAAGGGAGTCTTGAGAGGCATTTACTTGTAATTTGAGAACTCTAATTCCTCATAGTGAAGAATCTCTCTTGGTTGAAGAGGGGACTGGATGTAGCTTTCAAGTGGATGAAAGTGAACCAGGATAAATCACTGTGCAGTATCTCTAAACTCTTAACTCTTTACATTCAAGTCATTTCAATATTGTTCTTGGTTGAAAACCTAGAAAAGATTGATTTTCATAATTGATTGAATTGAATCTTAATTGTGCAAATTGATTTTGGGAAAATCATTTTCATAACCTAGGTAATCAATAAGAATATTGGTGTTAATCAATTCCGCTTTATCTCTGATCTTATGTGTTAATTGATTGATTTTCGTACTTGATTGAAAAGTGATTTTTCAGATACTGTTCAGATTAATCGATTAAGTTGATTGTTAATCGATTAATTTTTAAGTTGCTTTCGGCATTAATCGATTAGTACCTTAGTTAATCGATTAGTTTGAAAGTAAGCTTCGGCATTAATCGATTAATACTGAAGTTAATCGATTAATCAGTACATTTTTGTAAAAATCATTTTGTTTTAATTGTTTCGATTTGTTTCTTTCGAAAATCTTTCAAGGTTTCTCTAACACCTATTCAACCCCCCCTTCTAGGTGTTCTCCTAGTGTCTCCAAGTTATTTCACCCACCGATTGTAGTTCTCACATTTCTCTCTCATGTTCTCTCTCTTATTTCTCTTCAGTGTTCCTTCTCTGAAACTTAGAGAAGAGAACTAGTGTTTCATGTGTTTATTGTGTTGTTTTCCTCCGTTTAGTTCCTCTTTTCTTATCCTTGTCTGTGTTCTTCCTCTAAGTTTCAGAGGAGAGAACCTTGTGTTTTGTGTGTATTGTTATTGTCGCTCTGGTGTGTTGTTTTTCTTCCCTTTCTTCGTTGTCCCCTTGGAAGGAGAAGAACCTCCTATTTATAATGGTGCTTTAGACCAGTGGTCACTGGTTGCTCACCTTTTGTTCGCTGGGTAATAGCACTTTGCATTATGTGCTCAGGGCATCTTCTTAGTAGTTTTGTCTTCTTTACCATTCTTGGCTTTGGCATTAATGGTTGCAGGGAGGAAGTGTGCAAGTCATGCCATTCTTGACTTTGTCCTGGGAATGACCAAGTGAGGTAAGCAAAGATTCTCTCTTGGCTTCTCATGCACGTTCTTTGTAGTCCTGGGGAACTGGAATACCTTGTCTGCATGTGTGCGCCTTCCACAAGCCTTATTCCTTGTTCGCTCTCATTTATCATGACTTTCTCCCCAAGTTTCTATGACACCTGGGACGCTTTGGGAGGATACGTCATACGCATTGTTATCAGTACGTCTTGCTCTTTTCTCTGGGCACAACATCAAAATGTGACGCCTTGGCGACTGATGCTCTGAGCATGTGACGCTCTGGGTAGTTCTTGGTGCTTGCACGCCTTTCTCAGTGTTCTTTATTGTTTTATTTTTGTTTGATGATTTTGGGCCTTCATATGGATTGGGCCTTGCAATTTGGGCTACTAAATATTGAGGTATCAACAAGATCAGATACCAGGGTGCAAAACCAATAAAATTGTAGCTCCACAAGACAATTTTATAGAATTGTCAGTAAGCTCAAACTTTTTCCTAATTAAAAAAAATGTTAGTTTTTCTTTAAAGAATAGGGAAAAGAATACAACTACCAAATTTGAACGGAATTGCTCATGTTTGATGTCTCATGATGGCTCTACTACATTGTTAGGGATCTTCTAAAATTATATACCTTTAATATTACCTTAATATTTGTAATTGACATTCATCTAGATCAATAAATCTGACTTGTCCCATCTGCAAAAACAATAAAAATGTATATACGACAAATTAGATGTTAGATACAGATGTCAAATCTAAATGCTTTATAACACTACTCTTATCTACTTTATACTTGTTCCAAACACACATTAAAATGACACCCAAATTAACACAACACAAATGTTTGCTATAGTTATGGACAACACCGACACTTTCACCATTATCACCACTCATAGTCACCACAACCATTACCTCTTGCCCCATAACTGAGTTTAAAATTATAATTTCATATACTAATTATTATAATCACACTTTAAGAAAGAAAAGTTGAGTTTGACACAATTGGTAAAAGATTGTGTCACTAAAGCAAATGATTGAGGATTCAATCCTCAATTTTTGTGAATGTAAAAAACTTTTTCTATGAGGGTTACCTAACAAAGGTTGAGAAATATCCAAAAAGATTAATCTCCATACTCGTGTCATTGGATATTTTATGGGAAAAAAAACATTTTTGAAAGAAATTGTGCACACCGGCACCGCATAGAATTGTAGAAATAATTCTAATTATCTTTTGGCAAATTAAGTAACTAAAAACAGTGAAAACATATTAAAAAAATACAGTTTTTGAAAATTTTAAAATTAATAATATAAATTTATAATTAATTTTTCGCTTTTAGTAACTTTAAAGTATCCTTAAATTAAAAAGATTTTCTAATGAGCATTGCTATTTATTACGAAGATTTTTTCACGAAATGGTATACAAAATTTGTTTTATCCAATCAGAATATTAGTAAGAATAAATGATGGGTAGATACTAATGTTGGTTACCAAGAAAACAAAGAAAAAAAGCCACACGTGGCCTACGAATTTCGTGTCGTGATATTAAGCATTTCGCTTTTCTAATAGGAGTATTGCACTGAGCACATGTTATAAAAAGCCATATTAAAAAATTTTGTTTCGAAGATTGATATAATCAGTTTATAAATTCTATAATTTTGTAATATTGTAATTGTGTTAATTTTCAACTTATCTGTGAACTTTTTAGCATTTACTCTTAGTTAAATGCTATCAAGTTTACAATTAATACTCTTTCTAGTCTTATATACAGGGCACATTTTAGAAAAAAAAATCTTTAGTCATATATATATAGGGCATTTTATATTTCCTATGCATCTTAATTGTTTTTTATCTTTTTTGCCCTTATTAAATGCTTTGACTAACTATGTTTTTTTTGTTATTCATTAATGAATGTGAACTTTCCAAGTAAAGTTGATGGGGTAAAATTGTAATGTTACATATTCTCATAAAATTCACAAAACTAACCACTATTCTTGATTCGAGAAATACAGTTAAGTATGTCCTATATATAAGACCGAAGAGAGTAATAATCAGAATTCAGAAGGCATGTATGGCTAGGTTACTTTCTATATTTGGCGGAATTCAAGCATATCTTGTTGTTAGCCAGAGACTTTCTGCTGAATTACCTTCGTTCCTAAATATAATACATTTTTGACACTTTTATTTTGTCCTTATTTATAAAACTTTATACTCCCTCCGTCCCTAATTATAAGGCTCTCTTGGACATTTTTACGTCCAGCAATATTGTTGAATTTTATATCGAAATTGATATGTTCTTCCAAAAATACTTCTCTACCAATTATTAGAACATAATAAATTTTTTCATTTTTCAATAATTAATTTAATTCCTAGATACTCCATCATCTATATTTAATGCAGTGAATCAATTTCCAAGTCATTTACAACATTAAACAAGCTCCATTAAACAAGCTCTATTTCATATTTCAATACAATTGAGTAATATGTCATATTAGTCCCTGACTTTGTAAGCGTCGGTCAAGTTAGTCCCTGACTTTATCGAAATAGTAATTTAGTCTCTGAGATAGGAGAACGTCGATCAAGTTAGTCCCTGTCGTCACTATCGCAGGGATGTATTTGCTTTAAAATGAGATAAAGATAGGGACTATGTGAATTAAAATGAAATCTCAGGGACTAAATTGCTATTTCGATAAAGTCAGGGACTAACTTGACCGACGCTTACAAAGTCAGGGACTAATATGACATATTACTCAATTTTATTTATTTCTTCTCACAAAAACTCAGACCACAATGATTAGATGTAAGAGTACTTTTGGAAAAATTGCAAAATGGTCTTATATTGACTTATAATTAGAGTTTTCACAACCCGCTTTAAGGAACAAATTTTTCTAACCAAGAAGACCTTATAATTAGTGACGGAGAAAGTACCAATTTTTAATGACCGTTAATTACCTTTTTCAACAAACACTCTTATTTATTTAACACTTTTTAGATTCCTAATAAGATTAATATTGGTAATTTTGAAAATATATATCAAAAGTTCATATTTCCAAAACAATTAACTAAATTAATCAACTTTCTTAATGGACATAAAATCTCCTAAATAGGTCTTGTACATAGAGACAGAGGGAGTAATATTTTATTACTGTAACACCTTCACAACTGCATAGTTAAATTAAATGACTAAACTATCACTTTAGTCTCTCACTTTGTAAGGAGCTTTCACTTTAGTCCTTGATTTTTCAATAATTTTTCTTTAGTCCCTCACTTTGAAAAAAGCTACTCACGTTAGTCCTTGACAACTCTCTTCGTTCGTGAACCTTAACATCTTATACATGTGGCCGATAAATAACTTATACGACGTCTAATTGCTGCGATGCTGCCACAAATTCATCAGTTGCTGTATTTTCTGCAGTTGTCAAAACTTTAGCTGCTGACTTATTTGCAGCTGCGTTAGCTGCCTCTTCAGCGGCCTTGCTGCCTTAGCCTCTTCTTCCTCCAATTTTTGTCTTTTGAATTCAGCATCATGTGTAAGATGTTAACGGCCACGTGTGTATATGTTATTTAACGGCTACGTGTGTAAGACGTTAATGTTCATGAACGAAGAAAATTGTCAGGGACAAACGTGAGTAACTTTTTTCAAAGTGAGAGACTAAAGAGGAATTATTGAAAAGTCAGGGACTAAAGTGAAAATTTTTGCAAAGTGAGGAACTAAAGTGACAATTTAGTCTAAATTAAATGCTCCATTAATTTGGCTATACAAAACATACTCAGCAAATGCAAACTGACAGCTGGTGTTTTAAGTTACGGTATAGTAATAATTTTTAGGGTTATGGTAACAAGTGCACAAAGGGTATTGTTTAAACATTTTATAACAAATAAGTTAATATTGAAAATTTAAGTTCAACATTTTTGATATATTAAATGCATCATTTTTTAAGGTAAAGATATGTTTTTTACTTGCTTAAACAATGTCCTTAGGACACTTGATAGCATTTTCCTAATTCAGTTATAAATCAATTATTTAAGTTGTATTTTTTTTTAAAATAATTTTTGTAAGTTGTTGACATTGAACAAATCAGTCATCTCCCTAATTTTTTTCCCATTAAGTAACATGAGTTAATTAATGATTCCACGTGTTAAAAAAAATTGTTTAATAATTTTTTTTTTAAATTTACTATATCAAGTATCATTTAATATCATTTAATGAAAAAGACAAATTTGTTGAACAACAATAACTTACAAAATTTATTTGAAATAAAAAAAATTTAAGGACTTGATTTATAACATAAAAATTGCTTAAAACCCAATATAATAGTTTTGCCGAAATGATTAAGACCCCAAAATCAAGGACACATTATGAGTGAGAACCTAGAAGCGGGTTGTGAAAACTCTAATTTTATCAATTTGCACTTTTGGTTCTCCAATTTTATCATTTTGGCAAATTTAATCACTCTTCTTTTAATTTGGCTAATTTAGTCCCTCAATTTTCAATTCATGACTAATTTTATCCCTCTGTTTAAATCCAAGGTAACGGCACATGTGGCTACACCAAGACACATGTCAGCACCTGGTTTTCAATTCGTGATCAATTTTGTTATTTTATCTAAATGTCCGCTAATAGTATAGACATTACTAACGTTTGGAAACCTGTCAGCCTCTCATTGATCTTCTCTGAAAATTAATTTAATTCAAAAATAAATAAAATTAAAAAATATTATAAAATTAAATTAATGACTAGTGTATCTTTTGAAAACAAAAGTAACTATTAACTCTTAGAATAAATAAAACTCTATTCAATTATTCTCCAACATCGATTTTGGTAAGACAATTTTTATGAAAATCCTAACTCCAGTTAACTATGTTTTCAAAAGCAATTGTTTGTTTTATATACATTCATTTTGCTCTTTAGATGCTAAATTTGGAATTAATTTGAAATGTTGATAAAATGTTATGTACAAATTGGAGGATGCAACCATCATTTTATGAGAAGATAATAGTTGATTCTGGCGAAGACCAATGGGTGGCTGACATGTGCCTTGGCGTTAACCACGTATGTACCATTAGTGAGCATTTGGGTGGAATGATGAAATTGGACACAAATTGAAAATTGACGAACTAAATTAGCCAAAAATAACATGAGACTAAATTCGCCAAATTGAGATACCAAATGTGCAATTAAGCCATATTTTTATTAAATTTAAATTTTTTTAATTAAACAATTCCACGTAGGAGAACCAGGTGCTAACATGTGTCTTAGCGTTAGCTAGGACAACACCGTTTCCTTGGATTTTAACGAAAAGACGAAATTGGCCACGAATTGAAAATTGAAGGACTGAATTCGCCAAATTAAAAGAATCGAGACTAAATTCGCCAAATTAAAAGAATCGAGACTAAATTCGCCAAAATGATGAAATTAGAAGACCAAAAGGGCAAAAAAAAAAAAAAAACAAAAAACAAAACAAAACAAAAATTGCACGTTAACATTCCCTGCAAAGCTGCTTATCATTGATTGAATCTAATTACAATTACAATGGCCAATGGGAATAATAGTTTTACATACAAAATTATGGATGAAAAGAATTATAAACATTTCTTCATGAAATTTCAGGATCACCTAATCAAACAATTTTTTGATGAAATGAAGATATCCTTGCTTTGCGTTGAAAATAGATATTCTCAATCGGAATTACGTACAACATAAATATACAACCCGTGCCTCTGCAACAAAAATAACATGATCAAGTATTAGTTTGATCCCAATAGCTTTGACGCGCGCTCATGAGAGGGGAATAAAAACGTTGACAACTCCAACTTCCTAAACCAAATACCCTCTCCTACACACCCACATGCGCGCACACACAAGCCCCCTCAACTGATTTGTGATTGAGTTGCAAATGTGCTTCAGCATAGTATTACTTAATTTAAACCCAATAATAACAAAAACAAAAAACGGTAGAAGAACATGTCACAAGTAACAACCAGAAAGATTTTAGTTATTCCCTTTGGCACAAAACACAGCAAAAATAAGAGATACATGATGTCCAAGCCAGATTTCGCGTCTGTTTGGAAAAGCAGTGCAAAGCTGCTTTTAACGTTTCAAAACCACGGTAACATGAAAGCTCCAACTTGGAGCTATAGGCAAAACGCGCATTTGCCTTGCAGAAACGCTGCTCCAAACTAGCTATTAGTGCTATGCAATGTCATTATGGATTTGGTACGCACCTGGGACTCTAGTAAAATTGTGTATTCCTGTCAGACATCAAAACTAATAAAACCCTGAAGTATGTGCATTGAAAAAGAACATTGATTCCAACCGTTCAGGCAAGTAACGGCGTGTTTGGGTGACCAGGTTGAGGTGTAGGGGGTTTGAGCAATACTCTCAAAGAATCCATAATACTTGAAAAAGAAGGGCGTTTCCAGGGCTCATTGCAGTAATGCATGAATATCAATAAAATCAGTACAGAATATCGAAGCAAAATACAGATGAAATATGTATCTGAACTCACTTGGCCCAGCAAGACTCAATTATTGAAGCTAATCGGGGATTCAAATCATGTGGTATCTCAAGTCTTTTTCCCTTGAAGCCAACAGCTGCTACAACCTACAAATCATCATGGATTGGTGAAGACTAGTTTAATACATGTCATTATTGGCTGGTTTGATACATGCTTCAACCAATAAAAAATTGTTGGCAATCATTTTCAGATTGGTACTGCCAGCCGTGTGCTATTTGGTGTAAATTCTTACAACTACCAGTTTTTTAGATATTAACCTAAAAATCAAATCATTACAACCATAACAGAAAATCTAAGCATAAACATACTGCATTATCATGTATCAAAGGCATGCAAAAAAACCTGTGCAGGATTCAAATTACTCCATGGCTGCTGCAATGTCGCAAGCTCCCGCAAGATTACACCAAAGCTGTAAATATCTGACTTCTCATTTGATGGTTCATCACGAAGAACTTCTGGAGCCATCCACTCGGGCTAGCAAAGAAAAAGGAGAAAATTAAATGCATAAAATATAAGTTAAACAGATATTATAATAATAGAAGTAAACTTACAGTCCCAACAGCTGACTTGGATGAGAGAAATGTATTTGCCTTTAATCGGGAAAGCCCAAAATCAGCAACCTGAAGGAAAGGTACAAGAAAGAATGTTGGGTTAGCATTCTGTAAAAAAAACACTCCATTAATGACAAAGAAAATAAATCACTAACAACCCCCCTGCCTTCCCAGAAAAAAAATGTTGTTAAGAAGTGCACATTTAGTTTAATATTAAATGGATTTTCACCAACATGCCAAATTTGCATAAAAACAAGACCAGTAATCAGCTGAAACTTCTATCAACTATGTGAAGGTAGACCAAGTGCTGCAATAGCATTCAATGTCCTACCAGTTCACAAAAAATATTGGAAGGCATGACAGCTAAATAGTGTCACTAAACATATACAGTCTCAGTACAACCATGCTAGCAGACCAAAAAGATGTGAATTTTGGTGACTTAATAGAGGCTTGTGTTGGTACAAGTGAATTTGTGAGAGCAGGAGAAGTGGAACAACACTGCTAAAAGTTAACAAGGGATTAAATGAAAATCTTACAGCAATTCGGTATACATCAGATATTCTCATTCTTATCTTCACTGTATATTTCTTATCAACGAGAAGGTTTGGAGATTTCAGATCTCTATGAACAATAGGAGGATTACGTTTATGAAGATAATTCATCCCCTTAGCCTTCACATAAAGATGACAAACATTCAACCATTGGATATGAAGAAGTGAAGATTATGAATTTACTAATTCATAAAAAGTGAACCAGAGAAGTATTTTTCTTCTGAATATTTACCACATCATAAGCCATACTAAGCCTACGTCTCTCATCCAGCATCTCTCTGGCACCAGGTTTATGCAGCAGCCTATATAAGCTACCCCTGCAATTAGTTCAACCAAAACCCCTTTAGATCAGCTCACCAGGGTAAAATATCCTATAGCCATTAGAAGATTTCTCTGTTGCTGAGGGAAAGGACAAGGAAGAGGAACTGAAGATGTTGCAAAACCTTGATAAATATTCTGTGACAATTGATAAGTTAGGAGGCTGAGTGACTGCGCCCATAAATAAAACAATGTTTGGATGCCGCAAGAGTTTCATTATTGCAACCTAGCAAAAGAAGTAAAAATGCAGTTAAAATCAACAGCAAGCAATACCAAACTTACCATTGGTACTTTTCTGCACAAAAAATAACTTTTGAGCATACCTCCCTCAGGAATTCCATGGAGCGTTCAGCATAGAAGTCTTGTTCCATTAGAATTTTCACAGCAACCTCCTGCAATGCATAACATATTGAAAATTGTAAAGAAGACAAGCCAAAAACACATACAACAAGCAAATAGAGAGTGGGAGATGCATGAAACAAATTCAAATATTAAGCACTAGCTACTACTTCAGGCATCATTGAAAGAAAAATGAGTGCCTTACGGAGTCATTCCATTCAGCACGATGCACAGTTCCAAAAGATCCTGAAAATATAACAGAACAACATAATTAATGATTACTGATACTGATTGCAAAAATATGGAGAGGGTTTGGAGAGCTTTATTTCCACTCCAATAAAGAAGGATCAAAGCGATACTTTAAAAGATATGCAATTTATAGAAGAGGATATATACCTGATCCTATTCTCTCTTTTAAAACAAGATCACTCCACGGTATGTCCAAATCCTCCATATCAAGGGTAAAATATCTAGTAGGTTTGCTTGGAATCAGTTGACTTCCTTCAACAAACCCCCTACCCTCAATAACATCTACGTTTGAATTTGTTAGTACTAATGGGGTTTGTATATCTCTATGACCAGGACGGTTATGCTTTAAAGGCAGTGGACCCTTGCCTGTTGATTCTACAATGTTCTGAACAAGGTTCCATGACTTAATTGTTTCAGAGCCTTGATCATGTGGACTTGGATGATAAGCTTGAGGATGCAGAGGAATAAGAGAACTTTTGTTGCTGTCTTTTGGCATTGGCCTAGGGTTATTCCTATCCCTGCACTTCCCATCCAACTGTTCTGGAATGGAGAATCCAGAATCTCCATCAGTAACAATCCTGTAATACAAAATCAGGGTATCTTATACTTTCACCCAGCTGAAACATAAAAATATTTGGACATATACAATTGCACAACGCACCAGATTACAGAACCACATGCAAATCAA
Source organism: Crotalaria pallida (assembly GCA_037953625.1). Classification (NCBI taxonomy): domain Eukaryota; kingdom Viridiplantae; phylum Streptophyta; class Magnoliopsida; order Fabales; family Fabaceae; genus Crotalaria; species Crotalaria pallida. The sequence goes on from CM075656.1 coordinate 70,997,719, forward strand.
CGGGGTTTGGTTCAGTTGGTGTAAGGCCCCAACTGAAATCTTGGGAATGAGATACAGGTGCTAGTAGCCCCGGGTTTGATTCCCACTAAAAACATCCCGCTGGGAGAGCCAGCCACGCAGCTTGCTCCGGATTAATCTCAAGGGCTCTCTGGTATTAAGGGTACTCTTGGGGATACCGGTGGTTCCGCAAGGAATTCGGACCAAAAACAACAGAACAACATGCAAAACTACAACTAATATGAAACTTCGGGTCTGGTTACCCTCGAGTGCATTTTGCACTCAAGAGGTTAGAGTGCACCAATCTAGACCACTGAATATGATGAATGGTTGAGATCATTATAACTCAATGAATCTACATCAAAATTTGGTCTTAAGTGCAAGTATGAACATCTATATACCAAAGCACACACCAAAGTTTATTTAAACATGAAATCAGTCACTCATTATTATATTTATGTGTAGTTAAATAAGACATCAATATATCACTATTCACGTTCACTGAGAATAAATGTTATGTTTAGCCCCTTTCTTCATAATAATTAATCGGGCATTAGATAACGGCATTCAATAGATATTCCCACGTAATTCAAAGTGTTCTCTCATTTCAAAATCCAGAAACCAACTGAGGAATCCACAATAATAAACTTGGAATATCATTCAGCTTAAACATTACAATGCAGAACCATGCTCCTTTAGTTTTTATCATGAAACTGAATTCTTGGAAATTCTAAAATTGAAATTTATCAAATAATTATGGTTAAAAAAAATAGATAGGTGCCATTCAATCACTTAGTGCAAATAATGACAAAAAAACCGAGACACACAGCAGGGGGGTATAATGCAATTGAAATAAGAAAGTTGCAACACATTATTGAAGTCAATACCAGTTTGAAAGCTACACAAATTGATTATGGGGAGATGACTTAGAGAAGACAACCACATTCATTAACATAGAAATAAATAAAAGATCTTCGGACACCATAATGTTAAATACTTAATCAATGTAACGATAAGCCACAAGTAGATCTTTCAAGATACATGGTAAACATACTATGACCAGCCAAGAATTAGAGTATCATAAATCAAATAGGAAACAAGAAAATCACCTGCAGAACCATTATCAAAGACAAGCTCAAGAGACAGACAATCCGAGAAATATTGTTTGGCTAGTGACCTGAGATCAATGGTAGTTTCAGCTGGTTTATGTCTTGGAAAGCGCAAGGGTGAAGAAAACGAGATGGAAGATGGACCGTTGAGCATGGAATCAGGCTCACATAAGCAACCCGGCTTCCCAATTAGATCAATCAGATATTCCCTGTAAGTATATGATGTCAGTTCACAGAATGTTAATACCAGTTTACAGTGCAGTCATAATTTTACACTTCAATCATCCCATGGTCACAGGTCATGGAAACCAATTCTTTAAATGCCAATTCTACTTAGAAACGGAAAAAGAATATGTACTTAGCAACACAACAGATACCTTTCAAGCCCAAATCGGACAAGACAAGAGGAGGCATCATCTCTGGAGCAATATTTACATCCCTTTGCAATTCGACAAGGTAAATCAATGGTGTCAGCTAGTAGCTGCAGATGGAGTATATAAAGCATGTTAACTCATAAACAGCATAAAGACAGACACTTAAATAAAGACAATTTAGTTATGAGTAAGTACATAGAAGAGAAGCCCTACTTTAAATAATATAGCACGATGCCTGCAGAGTCCAATAGATAGATTGCCAATTGGAACAACAACAGATCCTACACAATCTCTCAGATAATTGATGCAGTTCCTCCAGATGGGATTAAAGTCATCTTCCCAAACAGAAGCTGAACCCCTTAGTGTTGCAATAAAACATAGTTAGACTGGCTTTATGTTAAATAGTTTCAAGTCAATAATGCCAAGGAGACTCACCCCATGCAATTTCAAACCAGTTTGGCAAGCTGGTCTACAACCTCTGCTGTCGTTATGCAGTTAGAAGAAATGTTATGTGCTCTGTTTTGCAGTTCCTTTAAGCGGGGATCACTTTGCCGATCCACCAAAACTAATTCAAGTGAAGAAGAATCGGCGGAGGGATCTATGGACTTCAGTGTATCAACTGATGGAATGCGGCCATTTTCCTGCAGATCATTGCACACTATCCACAAAAAGGGATCCATCCCGTGAATTAAGTAAAAGCCATCAGGAATTTTGTCAGAGTATGATAGGCAGCCATTTACCTGGTGCACATTAACAACACAAAATACCATCACTCGTATATACAAGAATCACTGAAACAAATCTATCAAGATGAAGCTACTTCCAGTCTCCTTCCTGAACTTCAATATAAAACTAAAGGAAATTAATTTAAAAAATAAATAAATAAAAACAAAAGAAAGAAGAATGGAATAAAGTGGGGATGGGTATTTCCTTCCTCTTACCTTCTATTCATGCAACTAAACAACCTGATTTAAACTTCATTTAAAAAATTATAATTAATTGATTAAACATCCTTGTGGCAATTTCCTCTAACAAAACCTTTTTATGAACCATCTCCTCTATAAGACAAAGCATATACTGTCACCCACAATAAGAGCAAAACAGCAAAGACACATTTTCAAGATTTGCACAGCTCCTCAATGCATTACATTTTTTTAATAAATAAGTACTATGTGGTGCAAAGGTGGGAAAAATAATTCTTTAGACCACTCAAAACAAGTGTCAAGAAGCACCATTTGAGGAACATAGTAACTAAATAATTTGACCACATTCCCTGGATCATTACAAACTTGGTACAACTAAAAGTGAAAAGAAAAAATTCAAGGCAGTAGTTTTTCAGCTGTCAGTTCAACTAGACAAATGGCAGTGTTATTGATTGGAGATAGCGGGTCATCATGGTAGACCAAAATTCCGCTATGCAATATAGCGGATAGCGTAGCGGCCAAATAGCGGAGGCACAGTGGATTAAGAAATTATCTATATTTATAGAAAAAATGCAGCTACAATTTTTTTTAAAAAATAGTACAAAAGTAACAATTTAAGTAAAATTGAACGAAAGCATGACTAAAAGAACCATAACATAAGCATAATGTCCTTATAAAATCAAACCAACAGCACTAACAATAAAGATAAATTTTGCAACACCCCAAATTTTTAATCCCTGATTAATAAAAATTTAATTATGAAGTTTGTTTATAGTTAATTTCTTTGTTTTAATTTTGATTAATTATGTAGGTGAAAATGCATGAAAATGATTTGAAAATCATTAATATGTGAAAATAATGTTTTTGCATATCAGTCCCTGTTTTAGGACTTAAAAATAATAATAGAAAGATTTTGGAGGGAAAGGAAATAAAAATATTATTTTTCAAATTTTAGCTGAAAGATTCGAGTCTTTCTGAAAAGACTCGAGTATTTTGCATAGTGTTGCACGAGTTAGCGCGTTTGGTGAGTCACCCACTCGAATACCTCACGAGTTGACACGTTAGCGACTCAGCAACACGTCCTATGACTCGTGGCGCTTTGCATGAGCCTTTCCCCATTCGTTATTGACCCTTAGGGAAGAAGAATCAACCAATTCTTCAATTATTACACATTAGAAACAAGCCTGAAACTTAGTTTAGGGTTCTAAACTTCGAGCTCTCAATTCGTCTTCGCCCCCGAGTCTCCTAGAACAAATCATACACCGTTTCGAAGCTCACATCCAGAGCTTTGAAAAGCACCAAAAATCGTGAGCTAAGGTTGAGTGTGAGGAGTAGTGAGCCCTGCAAGATAGAGTTTCAAATTTGCCAAAAACCAGAATTCTGTTTAGAGCTGTCAACTTCATGCCTTCGATTCTCTCTCATCTTTGAGAGTTAGCTCATGAGTGATATACCATTGGAAAGCTCTTTTGACGAGCTTCAATTTGAGACCAAATTCGTGTGGTGAGGGTCTCTAGTTGAGAAGTTATGGGCCTGCGAAGTTGAGTGCTTGAATCTGCCAAAACCAGATTTCAGATTCGAAGAGCTGACTTTGAGCTTCAATTTTGGTAAGCTCAAGCTTTCTCTTGGTCTGAAATTTGTTGGATTTCAAAGTTAGTGTTGCATAGATGAGTTATTAACCTTTTTCCCCAATTTGTTTGTCCATTTCATGCTCCAATTCCTCTGGTTCTTGCACACTGTCAAAGTGGTTCTGTTTTGAGGAGGAGCAATGGTGCATGGTGTTCTCTTGGAAATCTCTGCTCAAGTTTTGTTCAAACACGACCCTAAGGTATGGGGGAAGCTTACCATTTTGCTAGAATGAGGATGAAATGTATTAGAAAGTAGTGAGAGTCATCATGAGACTCTAAGGGCATAGATTGAAATAGGAATATGGCTTGGAGGCCCCTTTGTGCTTAAAATTCAATTTGAGCAAGTTTAATATGTTGCATTTGTGCTGTACAAACTCTGTTTTCATACTAAATGTGAGTAAATTTGATAATGCTATGTTGAGTTGCATAATATGTGGATTTTATGCATAAATGAAAGTATGATTTGATTCTCTGTGAATTGATGTGATCTCTGTGTTAAGACAAGTTTCAAATATGTAAACAAAGTTCTTTTGATCATTGGTTTAAGTTAGAATTGGTTAGAATTGAAAATGGTACGTTAAAACCAAGTTGTAGTGCATCTGCTGTCAGAAATACTCGAGTATTTAATAAAATACTCGAGTATTTTCTGATGATGATCATGAAATACTCTAGTATTTTGTGAAATACTCGAGTATTATGGGCTGTAAATACTCTAGTATTTTGTGAAATACTCAAGTATTCTGGGCTGTAAAATACTCTAGTATTTTGTGAAATACTCAAGTATTCTGGGCTGAAAAATACTCAAGTATTTGGTGAAATACTCAAGTATTCTGGACTGTAAACTACTCGAGTATTTCTGGGCAGTTTGGTACACAGTTTCATGAAATTGATGAACTACTCGAGAATTGAAGCTACCACTCGAGTCTTTTTTATTATAATGTTGAGAAAATACCATTTTTAATCTAATCCGCTCTTATTTAAACCTAATGAACACTTAAAGGGATTGATGTTACATTTTGTTTGATTAACTTTGTCATCATGCTGATCATGGAAGGTGAAATACTTCATGATCATGGAAGGTGAAATACTTCATGCATATATTAATTGCATTGTTGAATTTATTGCATGTTGCACATTATGAAATTAATGGATAACCCTAAACAGGATGTTTGTGTGCATTTATGCATGGAGATGTGGTGATAGCATATCATTGGTCATGTTCGAGGAACATGAGGAGGGTACTCTGGGAGTACCAATTTGGTTACGACTTGTCTGTATTCACATTTTGGTAATGTGGCCAGCATTGGTTGCTGCGAACGTTGGATATTCGTCTTGGTGACGAGATGTGCACATCGATATTGAATTGGTATTATGGACCACGTTCCAGGCATAGTCGTGTGGCTTGCTCGATGACACATTTTGGTAATGTGGGCAGCATAGGAGATGCTGACGTACCCTTTGGTAGTGTCGGTATGGATTATAATTCTGAGCAGGTTCACTATACGTCCGAGGCACGTATACGGGTTGTTTGGATGGTCATGCATGAGAGCATTAGTTGGAGAATCTCAGGATTTGAGAGATTGTGTGCAAGCATCATGACATATCATTAATGAGATTGATTATTAACTAATTTGGCTTACTCACATGTTGTGCATATCTCATGGCTATTTGGTACATGTGTATATGCATTTCGATTATGATGAATCACTTACTTGTGCATGATAGAACTTTGTTCTCATTTGATTATGCGAATGAGTATAGCTTACCTCTCTGCCTTTATTAGGTGTTGGCCAGGTACCTAGATCTTCTAAAGATCAGTGATCATGGGATAAAGACTCCTTGTGCAACTCTTGAAGATTCGGCCAAAAGGATTATTGGACGAAGGACCATTGACTAGCTCTGGACGTCCCTAATTTTTGATAAAAACCATATTGTTCATGATTTGAGAGATGTACCAGAGCAAAACTATATTTTCATAATTTGATTATAAATATGGTATTCATAGAGTTTTTACACCTGATCAATATATAAACTCTAAAAATAAATGAACTACTTCAATATATATACTCCGCTATATATACTCCGCTGACTCTAATTATATCAGATGAGTTCGGTACGAAGAAAGTATTTTAAAATTGATTTCTTGAGATAACCTTGTATTTAAGTTATTCTCGAAAACTATTTTGTACTACTAGAGTTATGTCAAAAAGATATTTTGAAATGTTTAGTTAATGATTATTCCTTCCACCGAATTCAGTTCCAAATACATGTCTTATACTTGAAGTACCACTTTTAAAAAGAAATCTTTTTATATTCGAATTTTTCCAACTCAGTTCGAATTATTTGAAATTCTTTTTACCAAGCGATGGACGTTACAAATGTACCATGTCAATGTTGAACTAACCTTGAACTAGAGCTACTCAAAATATAAACCAACAGCATCAAGTACCAATATACCAAAAAACCATACTAAATCAACAATAGTGATAATAAAGAAATTTAGACCAAGTAAAACACTTGAACACCAAAAATATATTCATTCTCCTACTCCTCCCCAACTTAATCATTGTCACCGTTGGATATTGGGGCATGTCCTTCAGCTTCTTCTCCATTTGAATCCTTTAGGATACAAATTTCTTGTTATTCTTCATCCACAGCAGAAACGTAATGGAGAAGAGTGCTTACAATTGAAGGTGAATATACAAGATTTAGGGTAAAACTGAAAAGTCGCTTTTTTTACACTTAGCAGATCAGCTAATAGGAAATGGACCTCTTTTAACCTAATATTAAAAATCCCATTCGTTTTTATAGAAAAAAATAGACAAAAACCCAATTTTTTTGCCATCACCACTATATACCGCTATAGCGCTATACCGCTTTTATGAAAAGCGGCCACAACGCACAAAACAATGTTTCCCACTACGGTATGTATAAGGGATAACAGCTTGCCTAAATTCCGCTACGCAATAACGCTATAGCGTCTCTGACTGCTATTTGATAACACTGACAAATGAGACTGGTCGACAATTTTTAACAAAGAACTTGATATGCTGATTACACTAGAAGACATAAACTTTTCAATTCAAGATCCAATTCCATCCTCTACGACTAATGAAACACGACTCAAAATGGGGTTTTGCATTTAAAAAACATCTCATACATTCAAGTCAAATACAGCTCCTTTGATCATTCAGTTCAAAGGTCCAACAGTCTAAAAAACTAACTATCTAGACAAGATTTATCATTGTCAACAACATCTCAAACTAGTATTGATACTCAATAGAAAATGCAGACGGCATAATCAATCACAGAATAATTGCAGCTTCATATGGCTGCAAACAATACGTTGCACTTAATTACATTACACTAATAAAAACTCTCTAACCGGCAGTCATGATAACCACAGCAACAGCATGATTACATCGACTCACATGTATTTTTACTTTCATTGGTTACTCATTAAAATGTAATATTATTGCCACTTCAAATTGTCTATTAACAAAACACTTGCCACTAACCAATCATAATTTTTTAGTGTTTTATTTTACAGAAATTCTAATTGGTTAATAAGGAGCGTAAATAAGCAATTGCAAGTACCCGTAACTAAAATGCACAATCTACAGCCCACAACAACTATGACTGAAATTCACAACTAACCACAACACAATTCTAACAGCACAATCAACCTACCCAGAACCTATGCGACACGACCTCTCCCGAATTCGCCAAGGACGATGACCTCAAAGCGGACTCATCTGGCACCGGATCCAGAAAATTAGGATCATCAGCGCACGTGGCCTCAGACGAAAGCCGAAGCGCCAAAGCCAGCTGCAACTGATAACTCTCCTCCGTCTGCTGCGCCCAGCTCTTCCCCAATGATCCACCGCTCCTCGCAACCACATTCTCCGCCACCCTGGCCCTCACATCCCCGCCGCCACCACTAAATTTAAATCCATCCTCATGAACATATCCAAATCCATTGACCTCATTCCCCGCCACAGTCGACTGCATCGGAGCGTAACACTCTCCGGAAAGCGAGCTCTCACCGAAGCTGCTCCCACTGGACTGCCTCTGCAACCCGATCGACGGTAGATACAAATTTCCGGTCCGATTCCCCTGCCTCTGATCAGCGCCAACAGAGTCCCAATCGAATCCTCTTTCGAACACCTTCCCTTTGTTGTTGTTACTGCCGTAGTTCTTGCCATCGCCAGAGGCTGAATGGAGCGGCGGCGCAGAGGTTGCGCCGGCGAACTGATCGACGGGGATTAGGCTTAAGAGTGAGTAGTTGGATCTTCTAGCAGGCATTTCCATGGAGGCAGGGATTGTAACCGTCGCTCATAAAACCCTAAAACCCGCCATTGATGTTAGGTTCAGTTTCTCTCTCTGGAGAGAGAGAGAGAGTGTGTGTTTTTCTCTTTCTAGAAATGCGATTGTCGGAGAGAGAAGGATTCGACGGCGGTATCGCGGTATTCGTTTTTTGTTTTTTTTCTGTGAACAAAGGGGCTAAAGCCCAAAAAGAAGAAAATTACAATACACTAGCATTTCTTGGGAACGCAGTCCCAATATAGTCATAAAACAAAAAACTCTTAAGCTTGTCGTTAGGCTCCACCATGATGTTGCAGCCAAGGTTTTTCTATGCTGAAGTTTGCCAGATAGTCAGCACACCTATTTCCTTCACGCATGGTATGAGTAAAAATCAGCCTCCAATCCCTTTTGATGATGTTGTAGATATTTCGCAAAAGTGGATTATTACCTCTATAATATGAATTTGTCTCATCATTGTTTATAGTCTTGATGATGGACATGGAGTCGCATTCAACAATCAGGTTTCTAAATCCTTTATTCCAAGCGACTTGCAATCCCATAAGGATTCCCCATAGTTCGGCAGTGTACGCAGTACAAATACCAATTTTATAATAGAATCCAAGACACCATTTGCCATCACTGTCTCTAAAGATTCCGCCACAACCAGCCAATCCCGGGTTGCCTTTTGAAGCTCCATCAGTGTTCACTTTTATCCATCCTTCGTGGGGTTTCTTCCAAGCAATAAACTGATTCTCCATACTTCTAGGAAGATTTCTTCTGTCCCAGTTAGCAATTCCTTGAACCTGCATTAAAATAAAGGATTTTAGATTATGAGGATATAAAAAGCCCGAGTCGGCATTGTGCTTATTTCTCCACTCCCATAGGAAGTATAGAGAGCAAAGAAAAATAAGCCTACAGTCTTCTCTATTATATTGACCCCATCCATAATCTATGTTCCTTCTAATCCAAGCTGACAGCTCCTCCCTGCAGAAGACATGAAGATCATTAGGGTTAAGGAAACATCTCCACAGCTCAAGGGCTTTAGGACAGTCCCTTAGAACATGAAGAGAGGTTTCCTCAACATTCCTGCAGTTTATACAGAAGGGAGTGCCGAGACCCCATTTAAATTTCCTACTATTAGTGAGAAGTCTATCATGACCAATTTTCCATAAATGAAATTTCCATCGTTCAATACAATTAGTTTTCCAAAGAACATCCCACTGGATATTTCCAACTGTAGGAATTTCATTAGCTAAGAGGTTATAAGCATGCTTAATTGAAAAGGCACCATTGTTCGTGCCTCCCCATATAAGCTTATCTTCTCCCAGATCCTCATGAGGAGGGGGAATGCTGTAGAATTTATTGACAACACTTTCAGGCAAGGAATTTCTCAGCAAGTTGAAATCCCAATTGCCCTCAGTATCAACAAAATCTCTTACAAGAGTAACATCATTTTCCGAGTCAATATGGCGGAGAGCATGTTCCTTTAGCACATAGTTGTTATCAAGCCATTTATCTTTCCAGAACCATGTCCCTCTGCCATCCCCAATGGAGTATTCTAAATTGTCTATGATCTTTGGCCATAAATTTACCATTCTTTTCCAAAGGGCAGAATCATTGTTGTGAGCCACGACTGTCTTTATCAAGTCATTTCCTCTAGCATATTTGCCTTTTAAGACCTTGACCCAAAGGGCATTAGGTTTGGTAATTACACCCCAACCTAATTTCATAATGAATGCATTGTTAACATTACCAATTCTTCTAAAACCAAGGCCACCACTAGTCCTGGGTAAACAAAGAGTGTCCCAGTTAATCAGATGAGCTTTACGATGCTCTTGAGTGGTACCCCAAATGAAATTCCTTTGCACTTTTTCAATTTCCTTAGTAACTGAAATTGGAAGAATAGAGTGCTGCATAGAGTGGTTAGCTAAAGAACCCAGCACACTTTTAGCCAACACAGTTCTACCTGCAAGAGATAAACAACTAGTTTTCCAGCCAGCAAGTTTATTATAAAGCTTTTCTATAAGAGGTTTAAAGTTGTCCTTTTTACGTCTATTCCCATTATCGATAGATTCAAGGTAAGAACCAATACCTTTATTCCATTTAAAACCACTTTGAATAACAATATTAGTAGCCACATCATGATTAACATTAGAAGAAAAGAAGATGCTAGTCTTAGAATCATTAATTTTATGGCCAGAACTTTCACCAAACCTCTCAATGCAATGCATAACCTTACCATACTGATCTAAAGAGGCTTCCGCGAAAATCAACAGATCATCTGCAAACAATAAATGGGAAACTTCTGGACCATTCCTACCTGCTTTTATAGGCTTCCAATTACCTTTGCTAACCTCATCTGCAATCATGTGAGATAATTTATCCATACAAATAACAAATAGAAAGGGGGAAAGAGGGTCACCTTGTCGGATGCCTCTTGAAGGGGAGAAGGCTTCCGTTTTTTCACCATTCCAAAGAACTTTGTACTTTGTAGTAGAGATACAAGTAAAGACAAGATCAATGAATGCTGGAGGAAGCTGAAGCTCCTCAAGGCATATTTTGATGAAGGTCCAAGATAAACGATCATACGCTTTTTCAAGATCAAATTTTATAGACATAAAACCCATTTTTTCTTTCTTATTTTTCATAGAGTGAACCATTTCTTGGGCTATAATAATATTGTCCTGGATATTCCTTCCCGGAACAAAACCCGCTTGGTGAGGGGAGATCCAACGATCCATGAGAGGTTTGATTCTGTTGGAAAGGATCTTAGTAATGCATTTATACACCACGTTACAAAGAGCAATCGGACGGAACTGAGAAGCCCACTGAGGAATATCAACTTTTGGAATAAGAACCAGCAGAGTGGAGTTAATAGCCCGAATAGCTTCTGGATGAGACCAAGCATAGTGAATAAAGTCAATAAAATTATGTTGAATAAGATTCCAATTGTGCTTATTGAAGATTCCCGGGAGACCATCTTCACCAGGGGCCTTAAGAGAACCAAGGGAGAAAAGCGCCTTTTTGATTTCCTCTGAATTAGCAATGTCACCAAGCTGATTGATATTAGAGTGAGCAGCAGGGAAAGAGATGTCGCAACTGATGGGAGGTCTATTGTGATTTTCCTCATGATACAGATTCTGGAAAAAGCCTCTCACCATTTGGAAAGAGATGTCGCAACTGATGGGAGGTCTATTATGAACAGGACTCGTTTTTTGTTTTTTTAAATGAAATTTAGCGGGTTTGGTTTTTGTTAGATGACGTTTTTTTTTCCTTTTTCTTTTTGGAGGGGGGCGCGTGAGGACGTGTCGAAACCCCGTTTTTTAAAATTTGGTTCACACGTTTGGGTCACCCGTCACCCGGGTCCCGCACTACCACGCCGGCCGTACTGTTCTCTGATTTGATTTCAGGAAAATATCTCTATCCACATAGGCCACTGTCCCATTTGGAGAAATTATGCTTGATCTTGTATCATTGCGTTATTTGTGATCTATATCAATTACTCCCGCCGGTCCTATTTATAAGATCCTTTTGGGTTTTTCACTCCCACCAAGGAGAGTGAATAAATTTGTTAGTGGCATTGAAAAATTTGATATACTTTTTCAAAATTATCCCTATAATTATTATTGGAACTCTAAAAAGTGTTGACTTTATAGGGGTGTTAGTGGAAAGAAGTGATTAAATGCTATTGAAAATTGAAAAGGGGTCTTATAAATATGACCAAAATAAAAACCCCAAAAGGGTCTTATAAATAGGACCGGAGAGAGTATAATATGGCACATAATATAAATAATATTTCACTTCTATTATTTCTTTTATTTTATTTTTGAAAAATGCTAACTAGTGTCATAACTCATAAGGAAACAATTATAGATAAAAGTTATTGTCTTTTAATGGAAATGTGTATTTTATTCATAAATTAGCAACAGTACAAGTAATGATAAACATGACAATTATAAGTACAAGATATTTCACACTAATAATAGTTAAAGAGAAAGCAAAATACACTACAACAACATACTCTTCCATGTGGACATAGATCATCAGCAACTGCCAGAACTTGACTCTAACAAGAGATTCAATGACCTTTAATTCCAAGATAACAATCTCATTGATGTTGGGACTAAGCTCAGTTCGGCAACAAAGAATCTCAAATCTAAAACGAGAGAGTTGTTGGACGGTAGACAAATCAACAGCCGGCAAAGGGAGATCTGTTTCGACGAGTAGTCTTCGAATTATTAGAGCAAAGAGGATGACCATCGGATCTAGAAAGTAGAAACTATCCAGAGACATTCCTCCACTGGAAACACACAAAACAAAACAACTTGCACAAAAACAAGACAAAATCCAAAGAAATTGGAGGAAACAAACCCATATACTTTCCCATTTATACATCTTGCGAGAGTTGCATGGATTGGGCAAATTATTAGAAGGCTATTTAACTTACAACTATGGACAATGCAGCAAGATCCATAAATACAATTTTGATAGTTTCATCATTATGATTTTTTTTAAGAATAGTTTAGGTGAGTAGAACTCTATGAATAAGTTAGGTTACACCACCCAAATAACATTTATAAAGATATTTATAACTTACTTATTAACATTATTCTGGTACCAATAACATTCAAATCTTGGATCTCTCTCAATCCTAAATTTAATTCTTTCCAATCAAACCAATGGTTGTTGACCATCATTATGGATGTTCACATGGTCAAAAAATTTCACCATGTTTATCTAACCACTTTGGAAATGCAATAAATATGATACTACTACAAAAAGCAAAATTATTAGCAATAGTTATTTATACTTATTGTAGTCAATTCTTTAAATTATACTCCCTCTATTCCTGTATATAAGTATTAGATAATGAAAGTGTCTTGATCATATTTATAAGCGCTTTGTCTTATTTTTAATGACATTAATTTTTTTTCATAAGCACCTTTATTTATTCAATATTTTTTAGAGTCTCAATAATAATTATAGGGGTAATTTTTAAAAAATATATCAAATGTTATCAATACCAATGCGGACATGCGGCTAATAATATTAATTAACTTTTTCAATCCACATGCAAATCAACTTCAAGGGCTTATATAACATAGGGACATAGGAAGTACTTAACTACTCCCTTCGGTCTCATTTATAAGAAAAAAAATCTCATTAATGGTCTTAAATATAAACAAAAATTAACTAACTTTCTATTCTCAATATTACTATTCTTAAAATATTCCTACAAAATGGTTATAATATTTAATTTTGGCTTAATTATGTCACAAGTCCTCGAAGTTTAAGGTACTTTTGCCAGATACCCCTATATTTTTTTTCAATATTTGACTCCCCGAACTTACTTCTGGGTTTGTCATATACCCCTACTATCGATTCTGGCCAATTTTGATGACATATAACATCAGAATCCTAGTCAGACGCAGGAAGTTGATCATGTGGTGCCGCGTGATGTCACACGGGCGAAGACGGCCTCTCTCTTCAATTCTTTTCTTTTTCTTTTTTATTTAACTAAAAATAGAAAAATATTAAGTTTTTTAGTTTTTTAAATTTTACAAAAAAAGATTTTCGTCCACGAGGTACCAGGTGCTTAATCTCCTACGTCTCATCAGGATTCCGATGTTATATGTCAACAAAATTGGCAGAATTTGTAGTAGGGATATATGACAAATCCAGAAGTAACTTCGGGGAGTCAAACATTGAAAAAAAAAAAAGAATAAGGGTATCTGGCAAAAGTACCCCAAACTTCAGGGACTTGTGACATAATTAAGCCTTTAATTTTTGTTTCATTCCCAATGCAAATTTCCTAAAGTAGTCAATTTTTCTATGAATTTGAAAAAATTAATTACACTCAACTAACATTCTTAATATCTGTGTCATTAATTATTTTTTCTAATAAACAAGACCGGAGGGAGAATATCACATAGATTAAGGATAGTCGTTATGCTTTTTGAAACTTTAAAACAATATTTTAATCTTGCAATTTTATCCTCTCAACTTGCATTGAAAATGTCACAAATGTATTATTTCATATTAATGAACAAATAAGAAATAAGACAAAAAACAATAAACATCTAAAAAAATATATAAAATAACTTATAAATAGAATCGGAGAATCATTATAAAATACGACTTATAAATAGAATCAAAAAGATTATCAATCATGGGCATCATTATGAGTATTGTGACTCTTCCCGTGATTTTTATTTAATTAAAATTTTGGCTTTGAATCTTGTTTGATGTGATTGTCATGTAGTTCGATGCAATCATATTATTAGGATTCATAGCCTCATCACAAGTCTTGGTAATGCGATAATGACATCACAACGACCACAATATCTCAACAATAATAGCTTATGTGATTCGCAATCCTACATTAATTTTAGGTGGGTGAAAATAACTCAACCCACTTTTTATAAATAGTATTCGACGGGATTACTTACTGTACTCACATTGATCGTAATCGATAATAGAAAAAGTAATATAACTCTATTGACACAAACATCAATGTTTCCAATAAACATCTCACTTTTAATTTTACATAAAGGAACTATTCACCTTAGAGCAATGATCTATGGGCTTATATTATGAACATGTCGCGGGCTAAAGTCACATACCTTACATGACAATCCTTAGATGACCTACTACGTACTATCTACAAAAAATACCTTAAAAGAAGACTAGAGCTCAAACGACCACGTGATGACTAAAGCTTAAGGGATCATATATTTGCAAGGCGCATTCCTCACTAGAGGAATAAGCAAATAAGCGCTTACCTTAAGTGAATATGAGATCACCCTTGTAACACCTACCGTAATGAAAAAACAAGTCTTAATTAATCTAATATCATATCTCTTCAAGATAAATTATCTAAATCGAGTTGAATATTTTTTCCCCACACCATACAACCTAATAATTTAGGAGATTTTCCACTATATATTTTGCTCTCACTTCAATGCTGTTTCGTAATTCATTTTGCCAAATACATTATTGGCAACAAATTCTATGCATCAAACTTGAAAGAAATTTTTTATTTATGAAGTTTCTTTTGTGGGGATTAGTCTACAAACCCCACCATTATCCCCCAAACCTCATTTTTTTGAATAATATTCAAATTACCCTCCTTTAAACCCCCTTACACTCTCTTCATTTTCATTTCACAAATCCCACACCCCACACTCCTCCAACTTCAGAAACCGTCCATCTTCCAACCTTCTTATTCCTCACTGCCACCTCCGCCTTTGCCTCCACCGCCGCAAGTGGGAGTCTTTCCTTCAAGGCATGAACTTCCTCTTTCTCATGTCACGTTTTGTTTCTCTTTTTTCTTTTGTTGTTTCATTTTCCTTTTCTCTTTCTATTTTCGTTTTTGTTTTGTTCATTTGTTTTTGTTTTGTTTATTTGATGTTAGGTTTGGTTTAGGTTAGGTTTTGTTTTGTTTTGTTTTTTGTTTTTCGTTTGTTTATTTGGTGTTAGGTGTTGTTTTTGTTTCGTTTTTGTGTTGGTTTTCCCCATTCGCCATTGCTGCGTTGATGTGTTTATTTTTTGTTGTTGTTGTTGCTACGGTTAAATTTTTTATTTATTTTTCTGCTCTCTGGTTAATTCCGACGAGCCAGTGTCGGAAATTTGAAATTCCGACACATGGTTCTCGAATTTTTTTTTTAAAAAAAAAATTTAACCCGACATACCCGTGTTAAAATTTCGACACTGGTGTGTCGGATTTTTTCCAGTAACGTAAAAAAAACGCACATTAAACAGAAGTTACCTTCAACAAGGAGCAGAGAAAGACCACTAGAACTCCTTTACGGATGAAGATGAGCAAAACTTCTGAATTTCAATGACTTTTTGCTTTAGAGAATGTCAGGGAGAGAGAGGTTTGTTATGTGGAACATGAAGAGATGCATGAGGTTATGGGGTTTTCTTTGGGTAAAAGGTGGAAAGGTGGTGGGGTTTGAGGTTTCTTTCCTTTCCTTTTTTTTTTGAATGTTGAAGGGCATAATGGACATTTTCCGATTAAAATGGGGTTTGAGGGATAATTGTGGGGTTTGTAGACTAATAATCCCCTTCTTTTGTTACATACTTCAAAATGTATTGGAAGCTGCCACTAAAAACAAGCGTTAGGCTCGATTTGGGCCTTGGCCCAAACAAAGCAATAGGAATCACACGAAAACGAAATCATATGATACGAAAAAAATGGCGCCATGACGGTAAGGCGGCAAAAGGAGGCAACAACACTTGCTCTGCACATTCTTTTCATATTTTTTTTTTCACTCGCCCCCCATCTCCTCTCTCTCTCTCTCTCTCTCTCTCTCTCTCTCTCTCTCTCTGGAAGTGAAGATTTGAGAAGGTACGCTTCTTAATCTGAAATTTCTACACTAAGATTGTTTCGAATTTTCTGTTAGTTATATGGAAAAATAGTGTTACTGTCACCTGAATCATACGCTCATAGATCACACTCTCGCCAATTGATGAATCTTTGTAGATGATGATTGACCTTGATTTTGTTGCTAGTAGATTTAGAATTTGTAGAAATTTAAGTTTGATAGTTCTATGCATCTCATTAATGGAACACCGTGAAGTGAAAATCTATCATGACTTAATGCATGAAACTAAACATTTTTCGAATTTAAATCAAAATGCTTAGTTTCCAATCTCATAACAAATTTTAACATCTTGTTCAGTGGAGCCAAAACATTTTCGGAATTTTATGTTCTTACTTCTTGTGAAACTTTACTAGCCTTGCTATTGTCGCTGATTCCTATGCTCATAGATCTATCTAAACTTGATATTTGATTTAGAATTCGTATTAATAAGTTCGTATAATAGTTTTTGCTGCTAGTAATTTTGGAATCGTGTAACTATGTTTTTATAGCGAGAAGTCAGCGTTTGATAGACATGTCAGAACACGATGCAAAAAAAAAAAATGGATATGAAGAGAATAAAATTAAAAAAAATCACGCTCTAACATGTTCCATCATATGTTAAATTTGCGCGAAGAATGCTAAATGTGCGAGCAGAACTGGTTGAAGCGTGAGCGGAAAACGATAAATTTCAAATTTATAACAACATTCATGAGTTTAAATGCTACAGGAATTGGGAAAAATACTCGGCTCTAGTGTAATTAAATCCCAACTACTCTCTTTTTTCATTACCTAAGTCAAATTCCTCTTCATGAAACTAAGAGGATCTGTATGTTAAACACTGAAACAGTCTTGGTTGGAGACCGAGAAAAACCTCAGTTTCGGAGCCATTACAACACAAGCTTAAACTAAAGAGGTTGAATCACAATGATTTGTTATTACATACAAGCAGCACGAGATGAATCACAATGATTTGTCTTCGGGCTTCATCCATCACGTAAAGAGGTTCTCAATGTTGAGAAGCAATTCCTCTGGCTGGTCTGGTCCCGCGTTTTGTTCCAAATTCAAACCTTGTGGGTTCGCCGAAGAAGATGCTCTTTGGCTCCTGCTTTCTTTGTTCTTCGCCAGCTTGCTAGCTGGGAAGTGCAGTCTTGCCATCAGAGGACGCGGTGCTCTCGTTGCCCTGTCGAATCCCCTCACACAAACATACCCTGCGAAGCAGATTGTTATGTGTTTAGATAGGTTTTGAATATCTGGTCATTTGCTTATCTAGTTAATTGCCATGCGTGTTCCTCCTATCAGGAAATAGTGGTTCTTCAGGTGATTAGATGTTTTAACCTAAGGGCAAAAGATGAGTAGTGGTTATTACGCCACATGGTGATATCCATCAACTGCCTTGCGGTAAATTGTTTTCGTAAGTCTTTAGTCCTTTGGGTCCTTAGTGTATCTATAAAGTCTTCTCATTAGAGTGATGGTTATAACACTAGTAAAAACAAATTAAATAGGATATTCAATCACAAAAGCAGGATTACATTCGGGTAACTAAATCTTACCTCTCCAAAAGCATTGTTGAATTTCTGGGGTTGTTAAACCTGATTGACAAAAAGACAGTGTATTCAAGTTAATTTTTTGACATACAGAGTTTTCTAGCTTATGATAATAGTTTAACTTTTAAGTGTGTCTACCTTTAAATATGCTTGGTATGGAGGTTCCGAAATACACTGTTCTCCTGTTGAGGTTCCAGATCCAACTTCGGGGAACACTAATCGGGTTCAGACTTGAGTCATGTTCTGCAAATACCTGATCAAAATGACATGTGCTTAGTACTACTGCTAAACACTCATTCATAAGTAACAAACATAAGTATATAAAACAAAAAAGAGATTTCACATTATTTTACCTCATTAACTTGAAAATAGGTTCCATTAAGTGGAAAGCTCCCTCTCATAGCTGTTCGACATGGTATCTATTCAAGATTTATCATGAGTTCAAGTCAGCCTATTATAATGCTTGCATTCATATGCAAATGCTAACCTAAAATTCTACCAGTTTAATTTAACACTTGTAAGAATTAATAAACAACGTGTATTTAAAATGATAATTTTGATAAGCATTCAGACCAGGATCGTCCCCCGAACTATCTGCGAATTTGCTTCCCGGAAACTATTGCATGAAAAACATTCATTTTCATCACAAAGTTTCCCACAGTCCTGAGAGCTGCATTTTCTTTCTGGTGGCTGTATAGAATTTGCCGTCTCACCTGACATACATATTAATGTAATTAGCAAAATGACTTAGAAAACATTAGAGAAATGAAAGAGTATCATATAATGTTAGATTTTCAAAATTATTATTTGGTATGGTGTAGACAATTTTTTTACAACAAATCTAAATTCATCTTGAAGAGGCATTTTAGTTGAGTTATTTTTGTCCACCTGGTGTCCATATAGCTAGAAGGTATCTTCCCGGATCATCCGTTTCTCGCGTCTCCCACTGCAGTGCATAAATAATAAGTAATTAATTAAGTTGGATATCCCATAAAATATAGCTTCTATTAATAGATGAAACAATAACTAACCCCTTCCAAAAGAGGATGTGAATCTGGGAGTTCATAACTGCATGAAGGTGAACAAAGATCAGCATAAATCGTTAACTTTTCATTAGTATATGATGATTGATATGATGTATGTTAGAACTATGACTCGGAACTTCTATTAAATGGTTGATTCTTTTCTTCTTTTTTGTCTCGGGGTTACCTCTAATATTTGCATGTTTGACTTTGAAGGTTAATGTGATTCTAGATTAATGCAAATAATATAATTACTTGTTGGTATTCTCGCTTTAGTAGTATCCATTACTTTCTTTGCAAGACATTTCATTTGGTTTTTTAATTAGAAATGTGCAATCCAGTTAATTAGTTGGAAATGATTTAGTTTTTTTTTTTCACTTACACACAGTGCTCTGTTCGTAGCCTGCTCACATTCTTCAGCTTGGGTGTAGGAATACATGCAGCGTCTGGATTCAAAGCAACTAAAGCCTTAGACATTTCACCTTCTTGGAGCTCCATGTTTGCTTGCATATAGTTTTGTAGATTTTGGGTGAACTCTTTCATGTTGAGTTTGATGGAAGGAATTTCACATGATTCCTCAAAGAAGGCATCCTCAATATCATTTTCTGAAGCTTGTGAGCATTCTGGCTCTGGACTTGCTGGCTCTTCAATAATTGGTTGGCATATAGTGATTCCAGATGTTACTTCAAGCTGCCTGCTCACTTCTGGATGTCTAAGCTCCTGTGCCTGCTTTGAAATTTCTGGGAGAGGCAAGGGCAACTGATTGATGACCACTGAGGAACTCTGGTGAGTTGGATTGTTTTCTGCTGGTATAACTATACTCCTCTGCTCTGGCCCTGGCAGGGCTAACCTTGCACTGCATATAAAATTTTCATAACTTGCAGTCAATGCATGTAATTGAATTTTCAAAGTAGTATTGACATAGTAAGACTATATTATATGCTCTTCATATAATTCTACTCTCAAATGCCCTGCTTATCTTGCCAACAACGAAATTTACAGTACTACTTCATTATGTGAATAAGGTTATGGATGATGGTGCATTGCATAATACTGTTTTTTTTTTTTTTTCAATTGTAAGTGTTATATGTATGACAAATCTTAGTTCATAGGTAGAAAAATCTTAGTTCATCTAATACGTACCTTGCAAAAGCACTTGCAAAGTGTCTACATTCCCCTCTCATTGGGCACGAATTACAATTTGGTTTGCTTTTTGTACAGAAGACCTGCATGAATTGATTTTAGCTTTTGTCCCATTCACAACTTGGTTTTTTGCTTAAGTTGGGTCATTCTAATGTATGATAAAATGCAATTTACCTTTCCAAATGTAATCAGTTGGTAATGCAGCTCATACCTGTAATACATGGTAATAAAACATGAAAAAAAAACCAATCAATAGGTAACCAGTTCAATTTTGATCTGATGGTAATTTAACACTTTTTGACATTGTCATCCAATCATGTATTATTACACTATTAAAATGTTGTCATCTCAAACTCTGAGTAATCTGGCTATACATCATTGGATGATAGTGTTTGAAAGTTTTGCAGTTGATCAAAATTAAATCCATAGATAATTTATCCTTGCTCAACTTGCAGAAAAAAAAAATGAAAACAAAATGCTTGTATCTTTTTAATTTATGATGGAAAAATGGAAATGAACTTTACAATGTTCTTTGGTCTAGCTTGCACAGTCGCGGCCATAGATATTTTTGTATGGATTCCAACACCGGGTACCTGTAGGGAAACGATGTTAGCTCTTAATATCTAATTGAATTACTGTTGCATGCCATTTATTACTGTAGTACTCACAATTCTAGAAGATGCAACTGAAGTGATTCGGGCAGTGGTTGTAGGGGTACCCATCCCAAACGCACTGCTATACGTCCGACATTTGTGTCCACCTATTTTAAAGCAATAACTGTTAAAATCTATTCCATATTCTTGTAATTGCATAAATATATTTTCAACTTACCGGGAAAGCAAGATGGTGCAGTGTTAGAAGCCGCACACACTCTACACTTTTCAATCCCAATCCCCTTATGCTTAGCAAGTACTCTCTGCATGTATGAATCGAACTTACCTTATACATTTTTTTCTGTTTTCATGAATTCGGTCTAATTGTGTGAGTGTACATAGTTATTTGCGTTCCAACTTCCAAGTTAATTGAGAGCTCAGGATGTTGGTTTCACCAACTTTACATTCAATACAATCTAACATCACATGCATGGAAATACAAATTTTATTCTGTAGTTTAGTCAATCTCCGAACTTACTTTGCTTGGTCAGGTGGAACGTCTCTCAGCCACTCTAAGTCAATTGCCCCATGCACATCAACCAATCGATTCAAAAAATTCTGCATAGTATATCATTTAACATAAGGTGAGTTGAAGGGAAACTCTTTCTAGAAAATGCATTGACAAATAAAACTTTATGGATAAAAGATTATACCTTAATACGTTCGGCAAGCATGTTATTCATGCCCCTTTCCTTGATGGCATCAGCAATTTCACGGACATCTGCACATCTCACAGCATCCCAGTCCAAAGAGTCCATTGTGTTTCTTGTCTTTTCTCTTTTCCCGGCCTTAGTTTGCGCTTCTATTCTTAAACCATCCCACTTAAATTCATCCATTTTATCCTTTCCACGCTCCTTGCTCTTTGACTTTATAGCGGTAGAATTCATTTTACTGTTTTCATTGCTTATGGCTAAGTTCTGTTCGCCAAAATTTATTTCTCTTGCTTTCTGCATAGAATCTGGATTCTGTCCCAAGATCTGGAGAGAATTTTGCTGCTCAGGATGGAGATGAGATAGCGAACTTTGAGAATGAGCGATTGCAGCTTGGCTTTCAGACTCTGTAGGAAAATTAGGTCTCCTCAAATCATTTTCATCTTTATTCTTTGAGAGGCCACTTGATGAGGCTTCTGTTTTGAAAGGATCAAATTCAGTTGATTTGCTTCCTTGACTGTCAACTTCATGTAAAATGGTTAAACTAGCCAACTCCAAAAGCTTACTGAAAGAAATTTTGTCCGAAAAATTGTTTGCTGGACATGACAGTTCTTCAACTTCTGAATTGCTATCAGAGGATGATCCTATCTTCTCAGGACTTTGGTCTATTAAAAAATCTCCAGATGTTGGAGATGTAATGACAGAGCATTGGGATGAAACTACATCATTTAACTCTTTCCTAACATCTGTATGACATGAGTTTTCCTGCCCTTCCTCAGTCATGACACTAATTTGTCCACTCTCGATTGGGCTGTGCTGTTCCCTGAGTTCTCTATGAGCTGATTCCAACAGTTTGCAGCTTGATTCATCTGTTAAGCTAATTAAGCTACCTGAAGTTCTGCCAGAATCATTGCCGCTGACAACTTCTTTTTCTTCAGAATGGTCAATGAAGTTTATTGTCATAGAACCCAACTCATGAGCAGATTGATTCAATATTTTCTCATCAAATTTCGTACACTCTTCTGGTTCCACAAGTGGTTCCACAATGTGCACTTGTGGCTTATTGACCATCAAACTTGTGCTTTCCTCATGATATACTTTGTGATTGCTGCTTGACTTTAGGGGAAATCGAGCAGCAAGAGACATGAATGCAGAACTGTCACCAGAAAAGACAAAGAAAACTCTGCTGTAGCATCCATTATAACTGTAAGTTGCTCAGCATTTAAGATCACATAATTTATACCTGGAAAGATGGTCTGATACATTTTGGGTGAGAAAAACCCCAACCACTGAATCCACAACTGATCCCTTCCATGGAGAAAATCGCCTGTCTCCTGTTGCATATGCTTTATATTATTAATGTGTGAATCATGTGACCAAATGATGCAGAATGAATTAACACATTTCAGTTAGTTTGTGATTATTTGTTGTGATAATTTACTATAATACTTCATTTTTGGAAAAGGTATTTTAGGTTCTGTATTTGGTTAGGTGAATGTATTTTACATTTAATATTTGATTAGAATTATCCTACTGTTCCATTTAGGATTGAGCCTACCTACCTTATCGAGGACCTGTATCTCTCTTTCGTAAATTATTAGTAAAAATTTTCCATTGTTCTTGGTCTCTTGGTGCTCTGGTTGGTTTTTGTTGCATGTTTTAGCACGGCAGGAATACAGGAAGTTAAATTCATTTGTATCTTCCCAAGGGTAGTCTTATCACTCCTCCTTCCTTTAACACAACTGGGTTGGTATTTATTAGATAGTGGGTGAAAGATGAATGTTGTTTATATTCTTGAAAATATAGCATTAATACCTTGTACAAGATGCATCCGTGCAATAAACGAGTCTGCTCGTCCACGGAACACATTTCGTTCTTCTTCCCACCATTTGGCCTTGGCTTCATCTGTTCCATCAACCCCATGACTGTTTATGTCTAACATCAGAAGCTTCCACACTTTATTAGTCTCCTCATCAAGGTCAACTTTAGGTCGTGGGCGTTGTCTTCTGATAGGATCGAATGTGCCCTCATAAGGAACAATGGCGCCATATCCCTGGGCAAGGCCTTTGCCATTTTTGTTTTTCTGTTTATAAGGGACAAGGGCTTTCTGCCCATGCAACACTGGCCTTCTGGCTTCTTTTCTATTAATGTTGAGGTGTGCGAATTGTTCTGTTAGTGCATCAGTAGTATTTATGTTTTTCCACATCTCTTCACGAGCAAAATCTGCATCAATGGCTTAGAATATTAGGATAAGCTGCATGTAGAATTATTTACCATTTGACAACTATAATTTTATTGACCATACAACTAGTGGATCAGTTTAAATACCTAATGAGTTGTCCATGCGCAAGCTTTGATTTTCACCTGTGCAAGAATATGCTGAACTAACAAGAGTGCTTTTCTTTTTGGTTCTTTTCTTTTTTGTAAGTGATGCACCTTGCGCGGCTAAAGCATCAACACATGTCTGTGGTCTTTCTGCATCACAAAATGTTTGTCTATTGGAACTGCCTAGTTGTTGTGTAGTATGAGTGAGTTTAGTATCATAGTTTCTGATTAAGGTCAGTGAAGCATAATCATGAATTTGTGTAGGGACTCTTGATCTTCTTTTGGTTTGCTGTGATCTAACATCTTGAGGGAAAGTTTGCAATTGTATTTCTTTTGTGGCAGTCCCAGAAGATGTATTGGACATGTTCAAATTTTTCCCCTTTTCACTTCTCTTTTTCTTTTGAATGTTTGGAAATTCAATCCAAAACCTTGCGCTGTATGCCTGCACTGCATTATACTGAGCCCCAATATGATTGGGGCATGCATGTTCAATGGTATCATACTGTTTTCGCTTGGAACCTACCATTCCTAATTCTGTGGTCAACATTCCACTGCTCCTGCTGTCATCCTGAGCTGTCATCATACCCTTTCTTTTGTTACTGCTGTCTAGAGAGTTGGCATTTGGCTTTACCCCATGTGCTGAAAGGTGCATACCACGGGCATGCATGCCTTCATTTAGTGACCTGCAATTATTTAAAGCCTGTGTTTCCTCTGCTGCCATGCCAAATTCTCTGCCAAAATGTGTAGTTGCATTTTCGCAACATGTAGGATTTTCATTTCTTGGTTGCTCTCCTATGTCAAAATTCAAGGACCTTCTACATGTCTTTTTGGAAGACTCGGGGATAGATGGTTCAGTCCATTCTCTTGTCAATTCTTCTTGAGGAGTAGAAGGTTTCCTTCTCACATTCTTCCTCTTGCCAGCTGGGTTTTCTTCTGAAGGAACAGGCTTTGGGGTGACTGGCTTCCTGGTACTTTTGGGTTTGCCTTCTTTGATAACCTTGGGACGGTGCTTTTTTCTCTTTGGTTTTGGTTGTGGAGTTTCATTCAGATCAATACCATTGCTTATTTCCTTACCATGGTTGTTATTCTCCATGCATGATGTAGAAACAACAGCATGTTGTATAACAAAGTCACAGAGTTCTTTGTTCTGTGAGGACTCATTACTGTTGCCCACTGCTGCTGGGACATTTCTTTCATCTCCAGCCCAATCCCTTCCTTCCATATCTTGCATGGCAGCAACTTGTCTGCTGTCTAGACTGATGACATTACCTGGAATAGGTGGGGCAACCTGAGAATTGTTGTTGTAGTAAGCAAAGTATGGTGTACCTGTTCCATTAGATTGTATGAATGCCAGAGTTAGAGCCATATGGTCTCAGATTTATCAAGTACTATAATGAATTATATATACTAGAAAAATGGGAAAAAAACTCATGAGTAGACTGATATTAGTGGAAAGCCATTCTGAATTATATGCTTGTAGATGTCCAAAATTCAGTGCTGAAAGGATGATAATAGGATAATTCGGTATAGTTCAAAACTCAATTATGCTGGTCCAATACTGTCTAATGTTTCAAAGATTTAAAATTCAGTACTGAACTGATGATAATTGGATAAGACAATATTCTTAATATACACTCTTAGTAGCTTTGTAGCAGCAAGTAGAGACTGTCCCATTAATAAATATGCTAGTCATGTCTCATTAAAATTTATCATATTTTCCCTCTGACAAATCCTCAGGTAGACAGTATCACACCATTTCCTATGTACTAAAATGATTGGTTGATTGATGTGCAAAACATAAATACATCTTTAAAGATTGGTGCATTTCATATTTTGTGCCTAACTGACCTTGGGTGATAGAGTGCTACTGCTCATTGTGTGGCAAGGTGGAAAAAGGTACGGTGGATTCAGTTTATTACTCCTGCCGCTCTTATTTATAAAACATTTGTACACCTATATCGTACTTTTATACTTTAAAATATTTATTTTATATTTAAAAATACTTATTTTATATTTTTCTCTCTCCTCCTGTCACCTCGCATGACAGATTAAGTGGGGACACTGACATCGTAGGTGTCGTGTCCCTTACGTTATCCGTTCTAAATAAAGCATTTTCCAAACACCGCCGGCAAAAAAAATATATTTTTTTGCGGATATAAAACCAAAAGCAAATTTTTTGCCCTTACCTTGCGGATCTCGGTTATCATCATCAATCGTGTTAATCAAGGGTAGCTCCGGTGTGTAATGATGATTCGGGCCAAGAAACATATACATCGGATTGAGCTGTGTATTCAGAGCTGCACCAAATTGATTCATAAAAAATTCATGATGCTGCCTTGTTGCATAAGAGTGTACATGATGTGGAGCATCACCCTGAGCCAAAAGCTCAGCGAATCCATTGTTACTCGAGCTGGAACCATTGTCAAATGATATCTTCACACGAGTTCTGTCATTATCACCACCGGCAATGTTTGTTGCCGGAGCCAGAGGTTCCGGCCAAGGCTGTGGCCTGCCGTTTATCTCTGCCTCAAAACATGAAAATGTTAAATCTCCCTGTCCAGGAGTGTAGATCGGAACTGGTTTTGGAAGGATAGGCTTCAAAGGGGTTTGAGGGACCCAAGGAACCTCTCCTTGAAGCTTCTTTCCACCCTCTCTAACCTCCATTTTTTTTCCTTTCTGTGTATCTCTCTCACTCAAAGTTCTAAAATGAAAAAGAAATTAAAACAAAGGAAATGGATTGAAACAATCAAAATAGCCTACTTTTTGTTTCAGGAAATACTCAGCTAACTCAATTTTCTTCCAATTTTCTTTGGTGAAGGGGACATATCACATGGATTGTGATTTTATAAGGTCCATTTTTTCAAAAGATGAAAAATCCTAAGAAAAAAAGAGAAGACCTTGTTTGGGAACAAGGATAAAAATAAATTAAGGAGTGAAGCCAGATGCAGTTCATGAACATTGATTGATATTAGGTGGGGTTTCTAAGTTACCTTATTGAAAGTAACCGGTGACTGACAAAGCTGGTCCAGTCAAGATAGTAATTGCAAGAATAATTTAATTTTCACCATTAACTTAAGATTGAATAATTAAAAGCTAGTTTAAAAAATAAATCTAAAACATGTCCATGTGTGTGAAAAGTAGCAAAGCTGAAAAATAAAAATTAAAACTGGCTGATTCTCCTTGAAACCTCCGCTTTTTGCTGGCGGTGAATAGGAACTTCTTCCATGCGACTAAAAACCAAAATTGTGAAACAGAAAATCGGAGAAATACACGTAGAAGTGGTTACATGGATTTATTATTGAGTCAACAGTAGAGATCTGATTTAGGGAAGAAAAAAAATTAGGTAAATGCTACTGTAGAAAGGGGAAAAGAAAATTCATTTTCACAGAAAGTGAGAGAGTATTGAAAAAGTGAGCCTACACAAAATTCCATAGGCTTGCCGTTTGCGTTCGGTGTCTACTCAGTGCGCATTTAATTCTTTATTCACTTTGAAAGGACCACGTTACTTAAGAATAACGAGAAGAGTAATGTTATTCGCACATTTATAAATTTGCATGGCACGTACATTCTTTTATGTACGGCGTGTGTTAATCGTTAACGAATGTTTGTTTTTATATACAGACATTCGTTAACGAATTAAAATAGAAAGTATTAAACAAATAAGTCAATGACAATTTTTTAAAATACGAAGCATTAAGTAAGAAATTTTACGAGGAGAATCGCTTAGAAGTTTATTAATGGGTGTTTTTAAGATAAAAAATACTCCCACTATCGGCGACATATACACAAATTCTTAATATTAAAAATAAGTATTTTGTTTAGAAAGAATAAATTAATTATTAGTTTGAGTAAAGTGATATTCAATTAATACAAATAATGTAAATCATAAGAAAAAAACCATATAATAATATACTCATTGTTTCACATATTCCCATCAATACAATTTAAGATAGTGAAATATACGGCTTTATAATTATTCTTTTATAAATTAGCATTTTTTTAGTGAATATTACAAGTAATTTATTTAATTAATTCAAAATTGAAGAGCCAAAATTTTAACATATTTGTTGATATATAGTTGCAATATTATTATGTTACAACTATAGCAATTAACTTTAGTAAGTTGCTACTAGTTAAAAAAAATTTATACTGGCAACTTTAGAATACTTAAATTCAGATCTTGTTCAATTCTCTTATGCTATTTTTCTACTTACAATTTGCAATTTAGAAGAAAACATTTACAAAATAAAATCGAAAGCGTTAATAATACAACAAACTAAACACAGAGTTTATGCAAAACAGAGGAGAGAGAGGCTTTGCCTTCTCTTTTCTTCCTCAGTGTTCTTCTCTTCTCCGTTTTTCGCTCTTCTGTGATAGCGGTAGAAGGGGAGGAAGATCCTTTGGTTGGTGTATGAGTTTTTTTCTTTCCCAGTTATATCTGGGTTAAATAATTTTGCCTTTGTGCAAGTGGTGTGGTTTTTCTTGTCCCAGTTTCATCTAGGTTTTGTTTTTGTGTGTTTGAGTGTGGGAAGGATTTTTGTTTGTCGAGATCTGATGACCTTCCTATCTTCTCCAATAACTAGAAGACTGATATTCGGGACAGATTTTCCCTTCCAGATCTCTGTCTTCTCCTCTATCCAGTGACTCTACCTCCTCATATATTAGATTTTTTGTTGTCGATCTGTGCTTACTTTCAGCATCGATGAGATAGTTATCTTGGAAACAAAGACGGTTGAATCTCTTGTTAGACTTCGAAGCTGGATGTTGATGATGATCCTGATCCACAAGGAGTTTGCTGTTATGGCTGAGTATCTAGTCGGTTTTAGCAATCTTTATTGTATGGAAAATATGTGCTTTGTTATTGTCCTGTTGGATTTATTTGTATTAATTTCTGTTATGAAATGAATTACATATTTTCATCACTAAAAAAACCAAACTAAACACATAAGTTTCAAAAAAAAAAAAAAAAAGCTGAATTGAGCAATATCAATAGTCAACCCCTAGGTTCAAAGTCTAATTTATAACATAAAATATGTATATTAAATATATTTTTTTTAAAAGTACAAAGTTTGTGGGGCTATAGACCTCACTATCTAATATGTGGGTTCATCCTTGTCCTTTGTTCTTATATATAAGTTTTTAAGTGATCTTGTGCTAGGATTAAGGAATTTAGTTAATTTTGTTAGCAGCTATTTGGTATTTTTTTTGCTTCAAAATTACTCTTATAATTATGATTGAAATTTTAAAAAATGTTGAATAAATATATGGGTGTTTATGAAAAATAAGTAATTAATGTCATCGAAAAATGAGATAAGAACGTATAAAAAGAGACAAAGTAAACTCATTATATAAGGCTTATATTTAGAGTAAGATGAAATATATATATTTAATTTGTATTTCTTAATTATATAATCATAATTATAATATGCAATTTTTAAATATTTTTCATTTATTGTTGAGACAATAATTTGGGACAATTTTATGTTTTTTTTTTTTTTTTTTTACAGTTTGATCATTATTTTGGGATTAGGGAGTGTAAAAAGACTTTCTACAATCAATTTAAATAGGTTAAGCTACGGTAAGGAACATAATTATGAGTGTTTGAATTTAAATTTTTAAAGCGGTTGTGTTAACGAGTGTTAAAAAAACATTTTTTTTTTGTTTACATAGGAGGTCTGTGACTAGAACCCATGACCTGGGAAGGGGGAAATCCTAAGTGTCCCCGCAGCCATCAATTGAGTTATCTTATGCTTTAAAAAAACATTTTTTAAAGCATATAAATAAAGTAACTTATTATCGAAAAATTAAGTCTAACACTTCATGATATGCAAAACTCATCTTTCCCTATGTAAAACAACATAAGTGTGTAATTCTTGGAAATTATAATCCTATCAACATATGCCTATATAATGAAAGGTGAGCTCTAACTCAACTTACCATTTAGTAAGATGCTTGGCAGTAAAGGAAGAGACACCAGAGTATAAATAAGCACCAACTGAAAGATAAAGGAAAGCTGGCCGCGATTTAACATCAGAGAAACATTTTCCATCCCTTCAAGATTTGAGGTGCTTTTGTTTGATATAATCAAACACTAACTTACCAACATTGACTACCACATTGCGGTTTTAAAGGTAAATTCGTCATTTGAAAACACGCCAATTGACATTGTGAAGAACTCACACAAAATGAGAGAAATTGAAACATTTTGGAAAGAAAAAAAAAACAAAAATAGAAATATAAATAATTAGGAATTCTAATTAGATAAAGCCTAAGTTCGACACAAGCATGATTGGAGGAGTATCAAATAAAATCAGAAAATAGGATTTGAGGTGAGGAATTGTAAACGAAAATGTAGTAAGAACAAACCTGGAAGTGAGCGGAAGGAGCACCCGCGATCGTAAGCAGAAGGAGGGCCGCAGTGAGTGAGCAGTCATGAGCACTAGCGGCCGTGAGCACAAAAGCTGAAGCGCGTAGACTTGACGTTGAACCAGAAGTGGGTCATGAAGCGCACAGAAGGAGAGGGAGTGGGTTGTGAGCGAGATAATGGGTCGTGACCGTGAGAGGAAGTAACTCCTTTTCCTTTTCCTTATGGCAACACCGAGGAAGTGAATGAGAGAGTGTTTTAGGTACTAACTTGAGAGAGCAAAGTGAGTTTAGATTTTTTTTCTTAAGTGTGGCGATCAAAATAATTGGTCATTTTTTTTTTTGCGATCACAAAATCAATGACAGAGATCCCTCCAAAACTATGAAAAATTCTCGCTTCTTTGCTTCAGTAACAAATTCTATCACAAAATAGTAAAACAAATTTGACAAATATAAAAATCCTTTTTAGTGACCGTATTAGTTACACCAATTTTTGTGATTGGATATTTGGGTCACTGGTTTGGTCACTAAAAAAATCAACTTTTAAAATAGTTGATTAGTTACTAACTCAGTCACAACGTTTCCATTTCGGTCACAACATGCTATCACTAAAATACAAATTTCTTGTAGTGTTAACACGTACCCTAGGTCATACAGTAGCAAAACTGTTAATAGAATTCTTAATAAGAGATTTTTAAATTGAAAGTGGGGTAGTTAATTAATCTACTAGTATTAATAATGAAAAAAAAAAGCCCTTCGTGGAAAATGCTAATAAGTATCTTAGGAGCACTTGTTAAAATTAATTTATAGTTGTGAGCTTATAACTTGTAATTATGAGCATGTAGCTTGTAACTGTAAAACTAGCCGATAACTGTATGTGAGCTTGTAACTGCAAGGTTATATATAGCTGTTTAGCTGATTATTTGAAATAGTGTTGTTCGACGAAGGCTATGTTTGGTAAGGCAAGCTTATAGCTTATCTGGTAGCTTATAGCTTATTGACTTGGTTAATATGCTACTAGAGCTGTTTGGTGAACAAAAAATAAAAGAAGCTTATAGCTTTTGAAAGTTAGCTTTCAGAATCAGAAAACTATGTGAAGTAGCTTTCAAAAAAATGAAAGAACTTTCAATAAATTATGTTTCAATTTTGGCCTTTATTTTTTTCCTAATTATTACTCCCTCCGTCCCTAATTATAAGGCCCTCTTGGGAGATTTCATGTCCATTAAGAAAGTGGAATAATTTAGTTAATTGTAGTGGAAAT
The DNA here is from genome assembly GCA_037953625.1 of Crotalaria pallida. Lineage (NCBI taxonomy): Eukaryota > Viridiplantae > Streptophyta > Magnoliopsida > Fabales > Fabaceae > Crotalaria > Crotalaria pallida. The sequence goes on from CM075656.1 coordinate 71,029,379, forward strand.
GTGAACTTTTGATATGTATTTTCAAAATTACCCCTATTAATATTATTGGGAATCTAAAAAGTGTTAAATAAATATGGGTGTTTGTGGAAAAAAATAATTAATGCTCATTGAAAATTGGTAAAGGGCCTTATAAATAAGAACAAAATAAAAGTGTCAAGAGGGCCTTATAATTAGAGACGGAGGGAGTACTATCGTATATCTTGGTCAAATTATATCATTTAAGTTATTTAACAAATTTAGCTTCAGCTAGTTGTACAGCTAGTTTTGTCAAACAACTCTACTTCAATAAGTTAGCTATACAATTATAAGCTTTCAGTAACTATAAGCTTTCAGTTACAATCTCACAACTTTCAGTTAGGTTTATAGCTATCAGTTACAAGCTCACAGCTATCGATTATAAGTTCACAGCTATAAACTAGTTTTGCCAAACAGACCCGAAATTAGTTTTTGAAGAAGTTGAAAGTTATGATCGAAAAGGACACACAACATTATATAATTTAATTTATTAATTTAATTTATTAATTTTGTTCTTTATTTATTAAATAAATATTTAATTAATTAAGTATACAAATTGTTAAATTATAATTAATTAAATTTGTTTTTTCTTTACTTATTAATTATGAAGTTAAAAAAAGTATTAAATTATATTTAATAATTAATCAAATACAAAATTAATTAAAAATTAAATTGTTATCAAGGTAGGGAAATAATTTTTTTAAAGTATAATTGGTATATAAATTATTAAAAGCTAGTTTAGTTTCTTGAAAGTAACTTGAAGTAACTTTTTAAAAACTAATTTTCAAAAGATAGAAGCTCCTTTTTTAAAAAGGTATAAGCTTTTTTTAATTTGTATTCATCGAACGGGACTTATAACGTTTTAATTGAATCAAAAATTTCTTAACAAACTAAAAACTCCTGGCTCCACACGCCGAGCAAAACCTTAGGGCATCCACAGCGAGTCTAGATAGAGTCTCGTGGAGAGTCTTCAGTTCAGATTTTCTTCCAAACTCTCTCCAGAGTCTGCTAATATTCAAAATCTGGTGAAGAGTTTTAGGTTGAGTCTGTTAAATAACAGACTTAACTTAAGACTCTGTGGGACTCATTTTTTGTCTTTTTCTTCCTTTATTATTTTATAATACCCTAATAAACAAATAACAATAATAAATAAATAATAATAAAAATAAATTAATAATAAATAATAATTACAAATAATAATAGTAATATTATTTTTTAAAAAATAAAATAATATTTTTAAATATATATTTTTTCTCTTTTATTCTTAAACACTCCCTCCAGTCTAAATTATAAGCCAAAAAAACTAATTTCACACTTATTAAGGGAGTTAGTTGAGTATAATTAAATTTTTTTAAATGATAAAAAAATAGACTACTTTAGGAAACATGTATTGGGAATAAAATAAAAATTAAATGATACAACCACTTTATTGAGATATTTTAGGAATAATTATATTGAAAATAGAAAAGGTAGTTAAATTTTGCTTATATTTAAGATTACTAATGAGATGGTTTTAGTTGCTTATAATTGCGACCAGAAGGAGTATATTGTCTTGTTATAGAAAAATAAATAAATAAATATAAAGACTCCCTTCGGTCTAATTTATAATAAAAAAAGACACTTCACTGATGATCTTAAATATAAGCAAAAATTAACTAATTTTCTATTCTCAATATAATTGCACGGAATATTATCAATTGCAAGCGAATTTAATGGAGCATTTGTGGCAACATTTTGGAGGACAAGAAGGAAGAGTTAATTAAATTATAAAAATTTGTATTATATTGTATTTTTTATGTACTTTATAATTTTTAGTAGATACGATTAATTATTGTAATGTTAACTTTTATTTAATTTTAATATCTAAATATTATTTGGGATTATTTTTATAAACTCTAGGTAATTAATATTATTGAAATTGTATTACAAAAGCTTTATTGAAATAAAATTGTGTATAAAAGTACATGATGTAATATTAATGCATATTTGATGAATCTAATGTTAAGACTCTGCTGTGAAAAAAAAGATGAAAAGTCTCAAATTGAATCTGATAACTAAATGATGATGTAATACTGACATATCAAAATCTGGTGAATCTTAAATTAAGATTATAGGATTATTGTTATAGATACCCTTGGTCATTGTTTCATCATTATGTATTGGGTGAACTTGATAAAGTTGTCAGATTCCGTTATGTTCCAAGTTCCAACATTCTTCCATTAAATTATTTTTGACTTGAAGGTGAAAGTGTCTTAACTCTTTTAATGTTCATTCTCTCACTTCCTTCATTTTTGGCAAAGTAGTTTTTTTTTACTCCCGCCGTTTTTATTTATAAGACATTTTTAATATTTTTATTTTGTTTCTATTTATAAAACATCATACCAATTTTTAATGATCATTAATTACCTTTTTTCACAAAAATCCTAATTTATTTATCACTTTTTAGATTCTCAATAATATTAATAGAGATAATTTTGAAAATACACATCAAAAGTTCATATTTCAAATACAAATAACTAAATTAATCAACTTTCTTAATAGACGTGAAATCTCCCAGAGGGATCTTATAATTAGGGACGGAGGGAGTGTCTTTTTTTTTACCATTTTAATGCATAAACATTTTTTTTAATTTTCAATTTCAACCATTTATTGAACCATTTTTTTATTCCTCGTTAATTCTACTTTTATCATCTTTCTCTTTCTCGTCTCTAAACTTCTATACATTAATTAATAAACACGGTTCCTAATAAAAATTAAACAGTACTGCAATTACCATCAAGGATTATATAGAGACATTTTAATTTAGACAAAATACACATAAAAATTACAATAATCAATGATTTCTTAATATGTGTGCCCTAGCCTAAAAGGACAAAAGTCAAGGAATGGAGGGAGTATATTTAAAACTTTTATTTTTATTTATAATATGTATATCAATTTTTAATGACAATTAATTACTTATTTCTAAAAATAGCCCTATTTATTTACTCCCTTCGTTCCACTTTATCTGTCACTTTAGTCTTTTAATTTGTTCCAGATTATTTGTCGCTTTAGGAATTCAAGGATGTATTAATTAAATTTTTTCAACTTTAACCTTGCATTTAGTGTGTTGAAATATGTGAAATGAGTGATAATTAATGTACTGTGAGGATATTTTAGTAACATTACCTAATAATTCTCTTGAAAATTGAAGCAATTAATAATTTTTTTGATCAGTGTGAAATTTCCAAAACGACAGTTAAATTGGAATGGAGGAAGTAACACATTTTAGATTCTCAATTACTATTTTTTGGCTATTTTTGAAAATACATATCAAATATTCACATTTCTAATACCATTAACTAAATTAACCAACTTTCTTAATGGATATGAAATCTACGTACGTGAAATCTACCTAAAAGATCTTACATACAGAGACAAAGGTAGTATATGTTATTTTATCTTATGCATAGGATAAGAAAAATATATTATTATAAGATAAATACTAACAAGCACTCTTAAGACACTTGTTAAAAAATTAATACTCCCTCCGGTCCATATTATAAGCACCCTTCTTGTCTCACAAAAAGGGTGCTTATAATATGAACCGGAGGGAGTAGCACATAAAAAATATTGAAAAATGTGATTTTTTTTATATCTAGGCATGACAATGGATCGGGTTTGGTATGGGTTTTGACAATACCACCCCGCACCCATCAAGAGGGGAGCGAATTCAGGTGAGGATTTCAGGACAGCGGGTATAAAAAGTGAAACTCAAACTCATCCTCGTCGGGTTTGGGGAAACCCGCGGATAACCCATCCAATTATTTTTTATTGTATTAAACAAAAATCACACATAAAATATATTATAATTCAAATAATATATAATAATAAACGTCAAATTTTAAAAATATCTAAAACTTAAGGATTAAATCATATGGTTTTAGCTAAATATGTTAGTTTGACTTTATCATTTAACTATAATTACAATGAAAATTATTTAATTTTTATATCAGAGCGATTTGGGAGCGGGGGCGGGGTAAGTCTGGTATTTAAATTTTAAGTACCCGCCTCGCCCCCATATTTTTAAAACGGATTTCGGTTTCGGATTTCACCAAACTCAATTAGAGCGGGTATTTTCCACAAAAATCGAGTCGGTTTTAAGCGAGTAACCACAGGTATGGATTTTTTTGACATCCCTATTTATATCCCCGAAAAAATAATGAACATGGATTTAAATATTTTTTTCTATATCTAATAATCTTAACAAGTATTCTTGTTAGCAAAATTCTTACTATAATTATCAGAATAATACTTGCTCGGTCCCATAAAGATTGCATTAAAAAATTGTAAAAGTAAGAAAATTAATGAGACATACATTTAGTGATTTGTTTAAACCATCAACCATTTATCAAACAACTAATTTAATGTATTTTGCATTAATTAACTAATCACAATTCAAAATTTGCAATTTCTAAATTTTTTATTAATTACATTAATTTTAAATTGGAACAAAAAATTTTGATATTTTTTACCATCTTTATGGGATGGAGTATTTTTCATGAAATTTTGAACGCTATTTATCATGCGAGAATATGTGTCTCGCTCACACTCCCACTTTGCTATTTATCATGCCAGAATATGTGTCTCGCTCACACTCCCACTTTTTGATGGATGAAATTACGACATTATACAATGGAAAAATATAAAATATATGTACTATAATTTTTCCATTTTATTTTAAGTGTTTTTTTAGCATAAAAAATTTAAGTATTTATACCGGATGGGTAATAAAAAAAATTAAGTGTCTTTTTAGAAAACGAATACAAAATTAATTATTCTTTTTACAATTTTATCATTACATAATTAAGAAGAGAGATACTAGTAACATATAGAAAAATATATTCCCTCCATTCCAAATCTTTTGGCTTTTTAAGCCTTTTTTCCATGATAACTTTTGTCCTTTTATAATTTTGATACATAATCATGTTTTTTTCTTTTCATATTTAACCATCCATTGAATCATTTCTTTTACTTGTCATTAATTATACTTTTATCTTTTATCTCGTCTTTAAACTACTATACATTAATTAATTGATACTTTTTTTAATAAAAATTAAATACTATTATAATTTTCAATAAAAATTAGATAGGAACATTTTAGACAAAACATATATAAAAAAGTATAATAATTAACATTTTTTTAATATGTGTACTCAAGAATATAATTATAAGAGAGATGAAGGAAAAATTTGATAAACATCACATTAAATTAATTAAAAAAGACAAATTAAATATATTTCTTAACTCCAGCAGCTATATAAAAAAAAACACTTAAAATAAAATTGAGGAATAACAATTAGCAAGGTTTAACACAATCGATATAAAATTGAACTTATTAAGCAAAATATTAAATATTTGATCCATTATGTGTGAAAAACAAACTTTATAAATCATTATGTTTCAAAAATGATTAGAAGCTTCACGAAAAATCTTTTAAGTTATGAACTACTACTCGCCTCTGTCGTCATTCTTCGCTGTGAAGGTCAGGTTTTCCCTTGATGTTTTCTTTCACCGTTCCTAACTTTTCATATGTTGCAATCGCTGTTGATATTGACATATTGTAGCAACATCTCCTTCTTACCTTGTTTCATTTTTTATTGATTAAAAAAGAAATTAAAAAAGAAACAAACCCTTATTGTGAAAAAAAAATAATTAAAAATCAAAAAAAGAAACAAACCCTGATTATGGAGTTGATGTTAATTTGAATATTTGATAAAGTTATTTTTAGTATTTTAAGTTTTGAGTAAATGTGTTAAATAGACCGGACCGTACCATCAATGTTCAGTCCGGTCCGATTTGGTCTTTGTATATTCTGAACACTTTAAGATCGAATTAGACCGAACCATGTTAATTTGTTTGGTTTGGTTTGTAATATTCTTCAAAGACCGAACCAAATCAGATCGTTACACCCCTAGCCTGAATGTAGAATTCTACCCGAGAAAAGTTTTTGACCAAGATCAACCATAAAGAAAACAATTACATAGTTAAAGCAAGACGGGAGTTACCGAATTACAAATTAAAGTCTTGAAGATTGGGAGGCAATAGCACTACGATGGCCGACGGGTAGCTTCTAGGTTGCGGCAACAGTATCAAAGATATCAGTGTATGGGTGATGGTGCTTGTGTGGGCGACGGTTGGTGTCGCTAGGGATGAGAATGAGCCAGGTCGGCCCATGGGGGCTTATGGCTAGACTCACGTAAAACTTGACTCGGCTCAACTCATTTAATAAAAATGTTATGCTTGAGCTTTATAAAAAGCCTATATATCTAAATAAGCTGGACCCAAACTTTATAAAAAAAACTACTAGGCTTATCGGACCGACTTATTTAACTTTATAAATACTTATAGGTCTTTCTATCATATGCACCTGGTGCATAGGTTAATCATACCTTAAAAAGTAAAATTTTATTGGAAATTGAGACATTTAATGAATTGAAAAATTAATTGTTTAGTTCTCCAATACAATTTTACTATTTATGTTATGTTATCCTATGCACCTCAGAAAAACTGATACTTATATTTTATTAGTGATTTAAATTAAAATTAAAAAATTAATATATATACACACATATATAATATTATAATTAAAAATAAAAATATAATTTTTTCACTCTTTTTGTTAGTTTATTAATTTGATTCTCGAGACCATATATGTTTTGATTTGGTTTTACTTTTAATGTTATATAGTTTGAGTTTTAATGTTGTTTACATTTCACTTTATTTTATTTCGATTACATAATTTGAGGGTATGAGATATTTTTATGTTTGAGCTAAAATGTGAGAATTTTATTGAATAATAGGCTTTTAAATGAATTTCTAGGCTAAGGCAGGCCTTGAAATAGCTCGAGCTTAAACTTACAATTTAGCCTATGATGGGCCAATAGGTAGGCTTGGGCCTTGAGTTTGGAACACAGGTTAAGCCTGTTTTTGTTAAGGCTTGGCTCGGCTTGACTCATTCACACGCCCAGGTGTCGCGAAGAAGAAGGAAAAAGAAATTTCAGAAATCTCTCTCTAAATTATGAAAGGTGAAAACGTGTGAGGTTTGCTTGTTGTATCAAATTTGAAATGGGTTCAAAAATCCTATGTGTGATGGCCCAGGTCGCGTGATCCAGTATCAAACCCGAACCCGTCCTATTTCTAAACGGGTCTATCCTCTTTAGTTGCGTTGGACGGGTTTAATCTGACCTGAACCCTTTGGACCGAACCGAGGCTTACTCACCCCTAAAAGCAAAATTGATATTGTCAAAATTCATCCCAAACCCAACTTTGTTATGCCTATGAACTAAGGGAGCAACATGTAATTATGATCCAATGAGTAATCATTACTCCCTCCGATCTTATTTATAGGTCATATTCTAGAAGAATTTTTTGATCTTGTTTATAAGTCACTTTGTATTTTTTTTTTAGAAGAAAAAATCTATTACCACAAAGCAAATTCAAATACAAAACTCGGCCATATTAACCTCATTGTCATCTTCTAGGAAGGGTTCAACAAGAAAAATATACCAAAAAAGCTAAGAAATTTGCCACCTTCTAGGAAAGGTTCAAAACTCTAAAAAATAAGCTAACAAGAATTATAATTCTAAGCAAATCCTATCAATTAAAACCCTATTCTTCAAAACCTTTAAATCTGAAAAAGACAATCTAATTCTACTTGCAATCTCCTTCTTGATTCTGTTGAAAATGACTCCATGCTGATTTGAGAAGTTAAATAATCTTGAGTTCCTCTCAGCCCAAATGTGATAAATACATGCTGCATAAATTGCTGAAATGCACTTAGCTCTAGTTCTATTCTTGAAGGCTCTAATAATCCATCTTGTCCAGTTATTAAACTTGTGGTAATTATCAAGACCAATCCACTGACAGTAAAGGTCAATCAAAGTTCTACTCCAATTGCAGCAGAAAAACAAATGGTCCCTAGTTTCATTTGCCTGCATACAAAGACAACAATGGTTCGGTTTTGTCATGAAAACCAGCTTGTCCTTTGTTCTTAGCCTGTTGTGAGCAGAAAGCCAATAAATAAAGCAGTGCTTCTTCACATTCACAGAATTCCAAACGCTTCTATAAAGAGGAAATGAAGGGCACTGGCCTTTCAGGAAATCATAGCCGCTCCTGACAGAAAAAATTCCATCTGATGTGCCTATCCAAACACCATTCTGATAACCTGCCCTTAATCTGTCACTTTGTATTTTCTTAAAACCATTTATTGCTTTTTCTCTTATTTACCCTTTATTCATTAATGTGAAATAATACATTGTGAAATTCTCAATGCAAGTTAAGAGGGTAAGATTGTAATGTTAAAGTATTTTTTTTAAGTTTCAAGAAACCTAACTACCTTCCTTGATCCGTGTGATATGATTAAGTATAACCTATAAATAGGACCAGAGCGAGTATTACTGTTCATTATTCCCTTTGTTCCTTAACTTTTGGCATGTTAGGATTGGGCATACATATTAAGAAAATGTTGATTATTGTATGTTTTATATGTGTTTTGTCTAAAATGTTCATATTTAATCCTTATTAAAAATTGTATTAGTATTTAATTTTTATTTAGAAGTGTATCTATTAATTAATGTATACTCTAGTGATTTAGAAATGAAAAGTGATAGAAGTATAATTAATGAATCAGTGAGAAAAATGATTGAATGAATGATTAAAATTAAAAAGAAAAATAGAGTATTTATGTATTGAAATTGTAAAAAAACAAAAAATATGAAATAAGAAAAAACCTTAAACGTCAAAAATTAAGGAAAGAATGGAGTAACAGTTTAACATTTTTTAGTATTTTTATGTTATGTTTAACATCTTTGTTTGTTTTGCATACTCCGAGTCTTTTTTTTTATTGGCTTAATACTGAAAAAGGAGAGAAAAGGAAGATTCCTATCCAAAAGCTAAAAATAGCTTCAGAGGATAAGATTGCGTGTAGGCAAAGCAGGAGCGCACACCAATGCACGTGACTTTGCTGCATCTGTTGCGATAGTACTAATATCGGGGTACTCCCTCCCATCTCAAATTTATAAAAAAAAAAAGTACTATTTTATTAAAGTTATATTGAGAATGAAATGAAAATTAAATGATTCAACCATTTTATAAATATATTTAAGGAATAATTGTATTGAAAATATAAAGTTAGTTTCTTTATTATGGTACGATGCCTCCCCTGCTCCCAACCTCTAGCTTGGGCCTTTTCTTGCACTTGCATCACCCGTGCGGAAATTTGCTTATATTCAAGATCATTATTAAAATATTTTTTTTTGCTTATAATTGAGACGGAAGAAGTATTTCTTTTCCCTTTTTTCTTTTTCTTTTTCCTACTGTCTGATGCTCTTATAAAATGCCCGTTTGAAGCATGAGTTGTTGGTGCTGTGAAGCCTAATTTCAACACCAGTGAGCGAAAAGAACTCTGTTCTCGTGTCATTGGCTGAGACACTGACGTGTAGTAAGCTTTAGTGTTTTAATAAATGACCGTTTCATGGTACCGAAATCTGTGCATGCAGCTCGGTGGTTTTAGAATAACCTACATGTCACTGATGACAGTAGATTTTAATTACCATATTTTTTTCTTTTTTACACCAACCGTTACCCGGATCTGATTTACTCATAATTCGACTTATCTGGTCTGACTGAGCTCGCACTAAGTGGTAGGGGTCTTCCAGCGGGGATTGATCCATACCCCAAGGCTCGAAATCCAGACTAGTTGGTCCTTATAAAATTTCATTTCAATTTTTAATAGCATTTAATTATTTATTTTTAAAAACATGTTATTAACTTAACATTTTTTAGGATCTCAATAATAATTACAGCGATAATTTTAAAAAAATATACTATCAAATTTTCACACTTTTAATGCTATTAACAAATTTAAATACCTTCATTGGTGGAAGTGAAAATCCCAAAACGATCTTACATATAAGACATGGGGAGTTTTACTTCTTTTAAAAAAATAATTAAGAGACCTACTTAAAAAGACCTATATGCAAATCTACACACAAGATTGTGATACTTGTATTTCATACCTTTTATTTTATTTTTTAATTTAAAAAATAACAAGTGTCAAAATCTTGTGTGTAAATTTGAATTTAAGAATTTTTTGTTGTTTTTTTTTCCTATTTTTAATAAAGTTAATAAGTACTCTAAAGATACTTTTAGCAAGACCATATATAAAGTACTCCTTTCGTCCCTAAATATAAGATCCTTATGACATTTTTATATTGTCTCTATTTATAAGACCATTTGCTAATTTTCAATGATTATTAATTACTTTTTTCTACAAACATTCCTATTTATTTAACATTTTTTAGATTCCCAATAATATTAATAGGGGTAATTTTGAAATTAATTATCAAAAGTTCACATTTCTAATACAATTAACTAAGTTATTCTACTTTCTTAATTGACATGAAATCCCCCAAATGAGTCTTATAATATTTATAATAGTCCTTTTAAAAAAAATCTATAATGGTGAGAGTATATCGTAAATTAACACATTTATAAAATTTATGCCTATTAATTATTTCAATTACCGATACAAATTTACTTAATAAAGTTTTTTAATATATTTATTAGTGCATATATTAAAAAAAAAACTCTTTTACCTAATTGGGGATTATAAAATGAAGAGTGTTAAAGGGTTAAAATCTCGCCCTTCTTTAATTAAAAGAAAAATATATCTCCCTACTATTTCCTCTTTCTTTTATTGTAAAGTACTCCATTTTGATAAATTTGTTATCTCTTTTTATAAGTAATTTTAAAATATTTAAGTAACATTAAAGAGTTTATTCCAAATACACTGCTTATAAATTCATAAGAGCGATAGGATAATAATTACAAGTAAGTGTAACCCACATGGTCATGTACCAGGTATTTAAGGCTTGGAAGTTGGAAGTCCCGGGTTCGATCGTGGGTGCCACCATTTGGTGGATTTGAATCCTCTTCCCATATCCCATAAAAAAACAAAAATACTTTGCCTATAAAAAATTAAAAAAAACTAAAAAAATCTGTAAAGTTTTAAATATGGGTAATTTGGAATGACAATATATTTTTTGATAAATTTAAGAGTAATAATTACTTTTCTTAATTTGCTTAAATTAAATAAAAGTGAAAAATTATAATGATCAAAGCGTTTTAGGTTGTGAGTGAAATTATTTTAGCGGCCAACTGATCACCAATCAAATAAATGATTTCTTAATAATACTCCTTCCGTCTCATAAGGATGGTAAAAAATGGCTAAATTTTTTGTCCCAAACTATTGTTAAAATAATTAATAAAAAGTTTATAAATTATAAATTTTGAATTATGATTGGTTGATCCATGCAAACTGCATTAAATTAGTTGTTTGATAATTGGTTGATATGTTAGATAAGCCATTAAATGTATGTTTTTTTAATTTTTTTGACTTTTTGAATTTTTTAACCATCCTTATGGGACGGAGGGAGTATAGCCAATGATTGGGTGATTAAAGTTGATTGATCGACAATGCAAAACAAATATCATCACATGGTGTAAAAATATTTGGCTTATTTATGATTTTGATCTCTATAAGTTCGATCGGCGCGTTTTGGTTTTAGTCGCTACAAGTTATTTTGACCTGGACTGGTCCTTAATTTTTCAAACATTTTGGTTTTGATCCATTCCATTATGAAAAAGTTGTTATTTGCTTATGTGTCTAGCGGAACATCATATCAGCCGTCACGTAGCATGAAGACGTCAAATAAGTGATATGACGTGGATGATACAGATCCATGGACATAAAACCGTCCGATACGCAAAATGGTCTCATACGTAGAATTTTGCGTTTATGGACCTGAAACATCCATCTCACAATACTTATTTGGCTCTATGTCACACCACGTAGCTTGTAGTGTCCTTGAACACTATATGTCCTTAACCCTCTGAGCCCTCAAGATTATGGTAATCAGGAGTTCACGAGAAGGTCAAGTATCTATGTATGACCTTATGGTTTTTCTGCAGTTCCAGTTGGGAAAAGCAGGGTTTCCCCAGTCAACAAGTGTGTGCAGAGTGTCAACTTAGGGATGAGAATACGTACCTGAAACCCCAGCTGTTGTGAGCTATTTATAGGGTTTGGAGGAAGTTGATTTGGGCCGTATGGGCCTCGTACCAAGGTGAGCTGAACCGGGATTCTGTGACGGAATATAGGAGATTTATTCCCTTAGAATCCGGATAGGATCAGCTCACGATCCCATGTAGAGGCTGTTGCGAGATTCTAGGAGAGACGGGTGGAAGTGATAGGAAGCCTTGGTGAGACTGAGTCAACCTACCAGCCGACGTTATGTCTCGGTTCTAGAATCTCGAGCCGATGGAGTGAAGACCGCTGCTAAGGCTCAGTCCCATCAATTCCGAGCCTGGTCTTTTCGTATGCTCGGAATGAACGTGTCCGAGCGTGGGACGTTCGTGTTAAGTAAACCGAGGGAAATCTCCTTGGAAAATCCTTTATATAGGACTGTAGTTTTTATGCGGTCGGCAGACCCTACAAGCCCCCAGCTCTTAAGACTTTGAAAAGTCTGTGACGAGGTAATGAACGCTTAGGATAGACCTTCCCGCATGCCTCGTGACAACTGTAATCGTGCCGACTGCTTCGAGGTGACGTTTTGGGTTCTCGAGATACGGCGCGTTTCCTTGTAAGTTGTGCCAAATCATAGCGTTTTTGAAATTTGAAAAAGTACCTTTTAGAACTGCCACGTCTCTCCCTATGATTGGTTGCATGCGTCCATGGGCTTTTGGCCCAAATGGCTAAGACGGAGGGAAACTGAAAAGTTTTCTCTTTTAATTGAAACTTACTGTAGTGTCCTTGAACACTATATGTCCTTAACCCTCTGGGTATTTTGGGGGGCTTGTAGGGTTAACCAATAATAAATCCTACCGCTACAGGATAAGCATGAGCTCTCTAGTACAGGATAAGGGTGAATAACTCATCCTTCTTATCCTCTAAGAGCCATGTCAGCCCTACTGGGCCGAACAGGCCCATAAGGCATCACAACACAACTTCCCCTATAAATATCGCCATGCTATAGGGGCTAAGGTATGTTCTCTCATCCCTACTCTCAAGAACTACGTGTGGCTTGATCCCCTTATCACTGGGGGTACGTAGGACCGGGGTCACCCTCGTCAGCTGCAACAACCACAAACACACATTGTGGTGGATCTACTTATCAGATCCACTACATTGGCGCCGTCTGTGGGGATCGGTAAACTTCGATTCCCATCCACATTCCAAAAAAAAAAAAAAAAAGAAAAAAAGGGAGGAGGAACACGGTGCTGCTGGAGGCGGTGAGGGGCCATCCATCGTGCTTGCTGCCGATGCCGGTCACGGTGCTGTTCGCGGTGTCATTCCCGGTGCTGTACACAGTACCATTCGTCTCTTCCATGATGCCCCACTCACCATTCTCTTCGACCAGCGGAGACACCAACGACTCTACGCCGCCACCGCCCCCGCCGCCGGTCTATCTCCTTCCTCTGGTTCGAACACGGCTGATCTCCTCGTTCCAACACGGTTCATCATCGTCTTTCTGTGGACGTGGAGCAGCCTTCGACTTCCATGGCTTCGAACTCAGTTCTGCGTTTTCGTGAATCGCAGCAACGCCAGCAGCCTTCGCGAGTCGCATCATTGCTGCCTGTTTCGTTTGCGAACACGGTGCTGCTTCCACCGGCGGCGAACCCGATGCTGCGTTTGCAAACCGCGATCCACTCTCTTTGTTTAGGTTCCGCACGACAAGCGCCCCATTTCTCTCCTTTCGGTTTCCCGATGACGGCGGTCCTCGGTTTCGGATTCGCAGTTAACAACCGCGAACCAAGATCTCCATTTCTCTGCTTCCACCGGCGGCGAACCCGGTGCTGCGTTTGCAAACCGCGATCCACTCTCTCTGTTTAGGTTCCGCACGACAAGCGCTCCATTTCTCTCCTTTCGGTTTCCCGATGACGGCGGTCCTCGGTTTCGGATTCGCAGTTAACAACCGCGAACCAAGATTTTTCGGTGCTTCTCCTTCCCCGTCAATGATTTTTTCGTTGTTCGACACCGAAGGAACTAGCTCCCCTTGTCAACAACGCCGTCACCGACACCCAAACGACCATGGAGCGGCAGATCCGAGTTCGCCATCTGTCGATGACCCTCCTTCTCGCGCCGCCGAAGAGATCTGAACCGTTGCCGCCAGCGGTGCTAGTCCCTCTAGCCCGTGCTTGCCGCCGCTGCACACAACAGCAGCTCAAAGAAGGTAGCGCCGCCGCTGCTCCTTACCGCATCAACACAGCAATTGCTGCTGAGGGGTTTCCAAACCCTAGCGGGCCACAAGGCCCAACAGTTCAAAAAAAAAACTGGGCTGAAGCCCAACAGTCTAAAAAAAAAAGAAGAAGAAGAATTAAAAAAAAAAAGGGTCTGAGCAGCAAAAAAAAAAAGAAAAAAAGAAAAAAAGAGGAGGAATGGACTATTGGCCCAAGCTGCACCAAAAAGAAAAACGGGCCTCAACAACTCTATGGCCCAACAATTCAGCAACCTACCTTTTTGAATCAGGGAAGTTACTCTTTCTAATTTTTAATAATGCCACAAATATTTTATTGACTCACTTGACTATTAGTTAGAGACAAAAATAATTTATATTTTTGCCATTTAGTTTGATTACATGTTGTTTATTATTTATTATTTCTGTGCGCACATGCAAGGTACACGTATGATGGCCCGAGCAGCTGAGTGACCCATTTCAAGATTCTCATCAATGGGCAAATCGTTTTCCGAGCATAGTGAACACAATAACATGTTACTCTATTCGAAACGTATTGATGATGGCAAGGACCCCCGTGCCGAGTTTCCCTCTTTGCGCTTGTGTTCCGAGCGTAGAGAAGTCTGTGTACGGTTCCTTGTTTCGAATACATGTGCCAACTGCGCGCGGACCCTCGACAGCGTCCCCCTTTTGGTATCTCATACATTCAGAATGTCGGGAATCACGCACTACCCTTCTCTTCTCGGATTCGTAAGACGATTGTGGAAACCTCGCACCGTGTTCCCCACTAGAGTCTCTCGTTCCGGGTATGAAGAATATTTTGTTGATTTCCCCTACTCGGAATCGTTTGCTAATTATGAAGAATCTCATATCGGGTTTCCCTGTCATTATCCGAGCACGAAGAACGCTATCAACCATCAGTGATACTCTTCCGAATAAAAGGCATCAACTAGCAAACAATGTTTTATGTCACCACCAACTCTCAGAAGCTCAGCACAGGCTCTTCGAGCCTATACGAGCTTGGGGGGCTTGTAGGGTTAACCAATAATAAATCCTACCGCTACAGGATAAGCATGAGCTCTCTAGTACAGGATAAGGGTGAATAACTCATCCTTCTTATCCTTTAAGAGCCATGTCAGCCCTACTGGGCCGAACAGGCCCATAAGGCATCACAACACAACTTCCCCTATAAATATCGCCATGCTATAGGGGCTAAGGTATGTTCTCTCATCCCTACTCTCAAGAACTACGTGTGGCTTGATCCCCTTATCACTGGGGGTACGTAGGACCGGGGTCACCCTCGTCAGCTGCAACAACCACAAACACACATCGTGGTGGATCTACTTATCAGATCCACTACACTTACCCTTTCTCTGCCTCATCACTCACTCTACTCCCAAAATTTCTCAGAATCCCCTTACTCTCTCTTCGAGTTCCACTTTGCTGTCTTCACTCCCAAATCGAGATCCCCCAATCCTTCACCAGTTCTAGCAACTTCACGCAGGTAAACCCTTTCTACTCCTCTTATTTCCATTCCTGCAGTTTTCCTTATTCGTTTGGGGTCGTTTTTATTTTGGAGTGAGTTTTTCTTTGTAAACGGGTTTTCTGGTTTCGGGATTTTGCAGGGATTTCTAGGTAAAGTTTCTGGGTTTCTTTTGATTTTAAGTGAGAGGAGTTTATACCCGCGAATTTGCTTGAATTATGAGGGGATGGAGAGGTTTTAGGGAAGTTTATCGTGAACTCTGTAGGAGATTAGGTGAAAATCCATCTAGTGACAGTGAATCAAGTTCTTCATCCTTTTCCGGGGTTTTTGAAGATTCTGGGAACGAAAGGAAACCATGCTCGGGAAGCTCCACGCCTATCCCTACTATTCCCCCCATCAACTCGGGTTCTTCCGAGTTAAAACCATTAACAGTAGAACATCCATTGAATCCTGCCGATGAGACTAAGTGGTTATTAGCCTATAGATTCGCTGAGCGTAGAGCCCAAGTTAGACTTAGGCCCGATCATAATATGGGGGATAATGAACCTATAGGAAATCCATATGAGGTGGGGGGAAAAAGTTCGGGGCTCGGCATTAGATTT
Source organism: Crotalaria pallida (assembly GCA_037953625.1). Taxonomy (NCBI): domain Eukaryota; kingdom Viridiplantae; phylum Streptophyta; class Magnoliopsida; order Fabales; family Fabaceae; genus Crotalaria; species Crotalaria pallida. The sequence goes on from CM075656.1 coordinate 71,045,752, forward strand.
AAAGTAAAAACTCGTGCTGTAAAAAATCCTAACGCCGAGCCTTTTTCTTTTTCCCCAGAAATGGTGGAACGCAGGTGTGTAACCAATCCTGAAGAATATCCTCTGCCGCCTAATCATGCGCAGTACGATGCTGTTTTTGATCGGGAAGTACTGGGGACGAGACCTTCATTGCTAACAACAAATAGTCTTAATCATCTCCGGCCGATACTGACACCTCCGAGAGCCGATGGAAATACCTCAGATTTCGTATTAAGACCTTTGGGAATCGACGATCGGATTTGCTTCGAAGTGCCGGAAAATCGTCAATATTTTTACTTCTATGAAGAAGTAGTAACTAAAGTCGGTATCCGCTTGCCCTTCTCCACCTTCGAGGTCGAAGTCCTCACTCATTTAGGAATAGCCCCTAGCCAATTGCATCCAAGTGGGTGGGCTTTCGTCCGAGCCTTTCAACAATTCTGCGATGTTGAGAACTTGGTCGCGACGGTACGGTCCTTCTTTTGGTTATATGCTCCCCAAGTAAATAAATTTGGTGATTCCAAGGGTCTTTGGGTGTCCCTAAAGGCTCGGAGGGGACATGCCCTTTTCGCCAAGGTGACAGACTCTTGGAAATCTTTCAAACCTCTCTTCTTCAAATACGAGTATACTGGGGCCGAAGTATGTTGGTTCATGGAACAAGTTGAAGAAGATGGAGTGATGAAGGTCGTGCCTCGGTTTCCACTGGGTTGGACGACTAACATTTATAACCGAGGATCCTCCTTGTATCAATTCGACTATAAGGCGGATTTAACAAAAGCCGAAAGGCGATTATGCGACCACGTTTGGGAGTATCTTCAAGCGAATGGTCAAATTGATTCCAAACGAATCCTGCTGAAAGATACACGAGACGAAGTGAAGGCGGAGCTGGGTTTTTTTTTTTTGGCGTGTTAATCCGTTTTTCTTGCAGAAGCAATGGGGAAGAAAGCAACCAAAGCCAAGAAGAGTGAAGCTCGGGCAGCTAGAGTGTCACAGCTAGCAGCACTCAAAGAGTCTGCGTCCGGTTCTCCAATCAAGGGTCAATCTGCTGAACCGACCCATCCTGAAAAACCGACCGTTATCCCTAATACCACCCCCACTGTCAGGGTCACTGGTGTTGAACAGGTGATCAGAAAGGGCCGCGTAATCGACGCGGTGAATATTGAAGTAGAAGCTCATTCATCTCCCCAAGACGTTCCCGAGCGCCCTCTCAAGAAGACTCGGCTGGATAAAGGAAAAGGTCTCGCTGGAGACTGGTTCAATTTGAGCAAGTCCAACAAAGGGATTGAAATTCCCGAGGGTAAAGAAGATGCAGCTGCCAAGACGGTGTGGGGTAGGAAGATGTCCGACTCATTCATAGCCACCGTCTTCCCTCCTGAAAATGCTGAAGTAATCGAGTCTTGGACCCCTGGGACTTGGGAAAATAATTGTAAATCGTTGGTGAAAAGCTTCTTACGGGGCGCGAGCATTTTCCATCACCTTGGCCATCATGGTGATGATGCTTATGCTGGATTGGCTCCCGAGGAAAAGAAGAAAAGATATGAAGCCAACGAGCGGGAAGATTACTTGGAAATTCAGGTCCAAGGTCTGAATAAAAGGATTCAAGAAATGGCGGCTGAAAACGAGAGGCTTCAAAAGATTGCACAAGATTCGGAAGGGGCCAAAGTTCGGGCCGAGACAACACTTCAAGCTGCCGAGGCTCAGATAAAGAGGTCGGAGGAAATTCAGAAAAAGGCTGAGGAGGATGCTGCTGCTCTTCAGGTGGCTACGGAGAAATCTCGTTCGGCCGAGCAAGCTGCTGCAGTGGCTCAGGAGCAACACGAGTATGCTAAGGACGAGATACTCAGGCTCTGAGCTTCCTTGGAGAAGATGAGCGCGAAAGCGCTCAAGCATAAGAAAGCAGCTAAGGAGAATCTGTTTAATTGGGACCATGCAATTGAAGATTCTTTCTATAATACTGCCGAGCAACTCCGTGTTCTGAATCCCGGGCTTGTGACCAAAGGCGCTGATCCTAATTTTGCTGTGAAAAAAGGTCAAATTGTCGGCCCGAGTGGAGTTCCCATAGATCTGAATAACTCCGACCTTCCGGACCATTTGGCCGAAGACTCTGAAGGGGAAGAAACCGAGGATGCCGAAGGTGAAGAAGAAGAAGAAGACACATTCAATGCTGACAGCATTGTATTGTCCGATTTAGAATAGTTGTTTTTTTTTTTGCGCTCGCCCCGGTAGTGGGTTTTTGTAACCGCCCCAGTAGTGGGTTTGAACTTTTTCTATGCTTCTTTGCTCGAAATATTATGAACGTTTATAGTATTCGCAGTCAACTGTTTGCTTCTTTTTATACTTCGTGTTAAGAATTCAAGTGTCAAGACCTTGGAACTCCAGCGCTTTAGCCAAGGTGGGTTCCTCTATCCGCGATGTAAAATGATTTTAATAAACCATGTTTGAATCGGGAGTCTCAGTAGAATACTTGACGAGTTATAAGCTCTTGTTTGAGCTGTTTATAATCGTTCGCGTCATACACGGTGGCTAATCGAATATGAGGAAAAGTACGTAATACAATGAATCCAATAACAATCTTTTATTAATCAGAAGCAGAAAGTACAATGGGCTCGGAGTTCCACCGAGCGTACACCATCATTAAACAGTAATAAACAAATTTACAATTCTAAAAAGAATAAATAAAGCATGAAATTATGAAACTATGGAAGAAAGATTCTAACTGTAATATCCTTTGAGCTTCGCCGTATTCCATGAATTGTTGATAGGAGCTCCCGAGAGAGTTTCAAGTTTATAGGCTCCCGTCCCGCTCTTGAAGGTGACTCGGTATGGTCCTTCCCAGCTATGGGTCAGTTTTCCATCCTTAGCATTCTTAAGACCAATATCGGCCCTTCTTAGGACAAGGTCACCCACCTCGAACTCTCTGGGGTTAACCGAGCGATTATATTCCTTCGCCTGCATCCTTTTAGCGTGCTTTTCTCGTTCGGCGGCCAAATCTCTTACCTCCTCCGACAAAACAAGGTCCTCGCAGAGCAAAGTGTTGTTGATGGGGTTTGGCTGCTGCATAGCTCGGAAAGAAGGGATAATTTTCTCAATGGGGATGACTGCGTCGCAGCCATAAGTGAGCCGATAGGGCGTTTCCCCTGTTGAAGTTTGGATGGTGGTGCGATACGACCAACGGACCTCATGCAAGTTTTCCACCCAATTTCCTTTTGCTCCTTCGAGTCTCCTCTTGATTCCTTGAATGATGGACCTGTTCACTGATTCCACCTGACCGTTGGTTTGAGGGTGTTCCACCGAGGAGAAGTAGTGTTTAACCCCCAATGCACTGACCAAATCTTGGAACGCCCTTGCTGCAAACTGGGTCCCATTGTCGGTTACCAATATCTGTGGCACCCCAAATCGAGCCACGACTTGTCTCTCAAAAAACTTTTGCACCTTTGCCGAGGATATGGTTGCCAAAGGCTCGGCCTCAACCCACTTTGTAAAATAGTCTATGGCCACGATCACCCACTTCAACTGTCCTGGTGCGGTTGGGAACTGCCCAATCAAATCCATTCCCCATTGGTAAAAGGGATAGGGAGATGAAAGAGAATGAAGTTCCTCGGCTGGTTTTTGATAAACATCACTGTGAAATTGACACTTATCACACCTTTTCACGTGGTTTATCACATCTTGTTGAAGGGTAGGCCAGTAGTACCCAGCTCTTAGGATTTTTCTAGCCAGTGACTTCCCTCCAATGTGGTGACTGCCTATTCCTCAATGAACTTCTTCTAGTGCCAGCTTTGCTTCGGCGGGGTCGAGACACCTGAGCATTGGACCGTTGACCCCTCGGCGAAAAAGTACTCCCTCAGCTAGTGCAAATTGAGATGCCTTCCTGACAAGTTTCCTAGCTTCCACCAAGTCGGTCGACAAGGTCCCTTGTTCCAAATAGCTTGCAATTGGGCTAATCCAGCTTGAATCTAGTGATATGGAGAGGACAACGCTAGGTCCATGCACCATTTCCTGAATTAAACTCTTGTTGTTTTCAGAGTTTTTTGTTGAGGCGAGTTTGGAAAGAATATCCGCTCGGCTATTGCTTTCCCTCGGTATGTGACAGATTTCGACTTTCACAAATTCGGATGACAAGAATCTTACTTTTTCCAAGTATTTTTGAAGGATTGGCTCATTCGCCTGATATTCACCCTTGACCTGTGATACCACCAATTGAGAGTCGCTGAGAATTTTCACCTCTCGGGCTCCCACTTCTTTTGCCATCCTCAATCCTGCCAAAACAGCTTCATACTCCGCCTGATTGTTGGATGTTGAAAATCCGAACTTCAAGGAGTATTCAAGGGTGACTCCCTCGGAGTTCTCCAGAATTATTCCTGCTCCTGCCCCCATCTTATTGCTCGATCCATCCACATAGATGTTCCAATCCGAGTTTGAGCTCGTCAATGGCTCAGTGAACTCGGTAAGGAAATCAGCCAAGGCCTGAGACTTCATCGCCTTTCTTGGTTCGAAATTTATTTCAAACTCAGAAAGCTCGATAGCCCAAGTCACCATCCTCCCAGCAAAATCAGGTTTCTGCAATATTTGTCGGATCGGTTGAGCCGTTCTGACCGTAATGCGGTGGCTGTGGAAATATTGGCGCAATCGCCTGGCAGTTATTACTAAGCAGAAGGCTAATTTCTCCACTTTTTGATATCTGATTTCCGGTCCCTGGAGAGCTCGACTCACAAAATAAATCGGAGACTCTTTACCTGATTCCTCCCGGACCAAGACCGAACTAACCACAGAATCTCCAACCGACAAATAAAGGAAAAGAGTTTCGCCATGGCTCGGACTAGACAAAATGGGAGGCGATGCCAAATAATGTTTAAGGTCAGTAAAGGCCTTTTCACATTCTTCATCCCATTCAAACATCTTCTCCTTCTCTTTCCTCAGCAGCTTGTACCATGGAAGGGCTTTTCTAGCTGACTGAGATAGAAACCTTGAAAGAGCTGCGACCCGACCTGTTAGCTGCTGAACCCCTTTGATGTTCGAGGGACTTTTCATCTCCAAAATGGCTCTGCACTTGTCCGGATTTGCCTCTATTCCACGCTCTGTAAGCATAAACCCGAGGAATGATCCTGCCGGAACTCCGAATGTGCATTTTTCCGGGTTCAGCCTCATATCAAACTGTCTCACCCTTCCTAAGATTTTTTCAAGTCTTTTGCATGATCTTCCTCTTTTAAACTTTTCGCAATCATATCGTCTATATAAACCTCCATCCTCGGCCCAATCAGAGGACCAAAAACCTTGTTCATCATGCGCTGGTAAGTTGCCCCAGCATTTTTCAATCCGAACGGCATAACATTATAGCAATAAGTAGCGTTTTCTGTGATAAACGAGGTTTTTACCTGGTCCGGGGGATACATTGGGATCTGATTGTATCCCGAGTAAGCATCCATAAAGGACAACCTTTGATAGCCAGCCGAACTATCCACCAATTTATCAATGCAGGGTAGTGGGTACTGATCCTTCGGGCACACCTTGTTCAGATCTGTGTAGTCCACGCACATCCTCCATTTCCCATTGGACTTCTTGACTAGCACAGGATTGGCCAACCAATCAGTGTATACCACCTCTAATAAATCCAGCTTCTAAAAGCTCAGCTACCTTCTCATCAGTCGCTTGCGCTTTCTCAGATCTGACCCTTCTCTTCTTCTGACATACCGACTTGGCGCCAGGATATACACTCAACTTGTGGCAGATGAAGTTAGGATCGATTCCCGGCATGTCTGCTGGGGTCCATGCAAACAAATCCTTGTTTTCAATTAGAAGTTCAGTAAGCTCTTTCTCTAGCTTCTCCGACAGGCCAACCCCGATCTTGACGTAGTGAGATGGCTCGGGACCGAGGATTACTTGTTTAAAGTCCCCTTGCGGGGTTGGTCGAGTTTCATCCTCTTCTCTGACGTCAAGATCGGCCAAGTTGACGCTTCCTTTGTTCAATGGTTCCTTCATAATTTTCTCATCATCTAGTTTCAGCTTTGCCAAACTGATGTTATAGCATTTCCGGGCCAACTCCTGATCAGACCGTACTGTTACTACCTTGTTATCCGACCCCAGAAACTTCATGGCCAAATGCACTGTCGAAACGATGGCACCGAAAGATTGGAGTGTTGTTCTTCCGAAGATAGCGTTATAGGCCGAGGGAGCCTGGACAACGAGCCACTTTACCATTTTAGTTCGGGCAGAAGGTGGTTCACCCATTGTCACTGGGAGGTGGATATGGCCTAATGGAACGATTGAGTGTCCCGTGAAGCCAATCAAGCTTCCCTCGAATGGAGTAAGATCCGACCTTTTCAACTTCAATTTCTCAAACAGATCAAGGAACATGATGTCCGCCGAACTCCCTTGATCGACGAGAATTCTTCTTACTTCATAGTTGCCCATCCGAACTGTGACGACCATTGGATCATTATGGTCTTGCAGGATGTCTTCAAAGTCTTCATCACTAAAACTGATTACAACGTTCTTCTTTCTCGGTTTCTGAATCGGTCGGCTTGCCACCGAAAGAACTTGCCCCACGTATTTCTTGCGGTCACACTTCTTTTCCCCACCACCAGCAAATCCTCCAGCAATAGTACCGATAAGAAAGTCATTTGCTTTCTCGGATTGTTGTATTGGGGCTCCGCTTGCAGGTGGTGAAGGACTTTTATTCCTCTTCTGCTCGGTTTTGGGAGGCGAGGGGCTCTTCCTTCTAGAACGCTTGCGCAAGGCTTCCCCGATGTAATGCTGAAGCTTGCCATCCCTTACCATCTCTTCAATTAGATCTTTCAGTTGGATACATTGGTCGGTGGTATGCCCCCATCCACCATGGTGATCGCAATACTTCGATTTATCCTTCTGGGTCGCCTTTCTTAAGGCTGGTGGCCGAGTGATGTTGCGCATTTCAGTATGCATGGTCTCACGAAGGATTTGACTCCTCGGGACCGTTAATTGAGTGTATTCCTCGTACCTGCCTTTGGCAGGCAGTTTATCACCTCTTTCTTGTTCCCTCTTGTCTTTCCTTCCTCTTTCCCGAAAACGATCATTTTGACGAGCCTCGTTTTGGCGAGGCCGTTGCTCCTGTCGTCCTTCAGTACCCCTTGCCGCAGTGCTTATCCTTCGGAACTCCTCTAGATTGACATATTTCCTGGACCTTTCTCTAAGTTCTGCCATGTTATGAGGTGGTTCCCCGATCAGACAATCTTTGAAATCTCCGTCCAACAATCCCTGAGTAAGTAGGAGAACGGATACCCCCGACTGTAAACCAGATATGCCACTGGCCTCTTGTTGATACCGAGCCAGGTAGTCGCGTAAAGACTCGCCAGGTCTTTGTGCGACTCCAGCTAAAGAATGATCCGATTTGGGCTGTGACATGCTCGCTGTATATCGATTGAGGAAAACCCTCCGAAGCTCGGCCCAGGAACTGATGGAATTTGCCGGTAGGGAGTTGAACCATCTCAGCGGCGCCGGGCCTAGCGTCATTGAGAAAGCTCGGCATTTCATTTCATCTTCTCCTCCATAAAACCTCATGGAAGACTCATAAGATGCAATGTGATCCATGGGATCAGTCGTCCCATTATAGCGAGAGACGTTCTGATGGCCCATGAAAGCTTGTGGAGCCCGAAATGCCATGATTGCGGCTGTGAATGGGTGTCCCGGATGTGGTTCAGCAGCAGCAGGTTCGGCAACCTCATTCGGAGTAAGGGGTGGAGGCAAGGGAAGGTTACTTGGGTTGCCAAGAGCCATGCGAGTGCCTTGTTCGGCAAGCCTAGCCATGCTTTGCTGCTGTAAAGTCGCAATAGCTTGGTTTTGCTTTTCGATTAATGAAGTTTGAGTCCTCAGAATTTCCATAATTGACTCTTCTCTTCTCCTAGCAGAAGAGGTCGTCATGTAAGATCTTCCCTGAGACTCGGAACGTTCACCGCCCTGAAGTGTTCCGAAGCGTCCTCTAGTAAATTGTGGTACTCCCCTAAACAAGGGTATTTCTCTACCAGACCGCTCGGTTCGGGAGTTTTCTCGAACATGACGTTCAGCTCGTCGTTCCTCCCCAGTTCGGGATCCAACAGGGGCTCTTCTAGACTGGTGTGGTCCAGAATCCGCAGTGTCACGCCATTCCGACACATGACCATCAGAAACACGACGTGGCTGAGATCGTCGTTCATGGCCCTCCACAGCCGGAACGACGGCGGCTTGCGGTTGGACCTGAGGAACAGGTGGATCAGCAGGGTGGATAACTGGAGGAACTTGGGGGTTCTCAACCTGATTACCCTCAGGGGGAGCAAGTCTGTCCCTAACATTCCTGCCAGCAGCATTCCTAGGTCCGGCGTTCTTTGGTGGTCTTCCTCTAAGACGACGGCGGAGATCACCTCCTCCTTGGTTGTCATCGTCGTTGTTTGCCATTTCGTGCAGTGAGCGATGGGAATACTGGTTATTCAGGATCCCCACAGACGGCGCCAATGTAGTGTCCTTGAACACTATATGTCCTTAACCCTCTGAGCCCTCAAGATTATGGTAATCAGGAGTTCACGAGAAGGTCAAGTATCTATGTATGACCTTATGGTTTTTCTGCAGTTCCAGTTGGGAAAAGCAGGGTTTCCCCAGTCAACAAGTGTGTGCAGAGTGTCAACTTAGGGATGAGAATACGTACCTGAAACCCTAGCTGTTGTGAGCTATTTATAGGGTTTGGAGGAAGTTGATTTGGGCCGTATGGGCCTCGTACCAAGGTGAGCTGAACCGGGATTCTGTGAGGGAATATAGGAGATTTATTCCCTTAGAATCCGGATAGGATCAGCTCATGATCCCATGTAGAGGCTGTTGCGAGATTCTAGGAGAGACGGGTGGAAGTGATAGGAAGCCTTGGTGAGACTGAGTCAACCTACCAGCCGACGTTATGTCTCGGTTCTAGAATCCCGAGCCGATGGAGTGAAGACCGCTGCTGAGGCTTGGTCCCATCAATTCCGAGCCTGGTCTTTTCGTATGCTCGGAATGAACGTGTCCGAGCGTGGGACGTTCGTGTTAAGTAAACCGAGGGAAAGGTCCTTGGAAAATCCTTTATATAGGACTGTAGTTTTTATGCGGTCGGCAGACCCTACATAGCTGTTGGTGTCAGTTTTCGTAACCACTTCAACAAATAATTGATTTTTTTCTAACGGATGAGACAAAAACTAAAATGTTTGAAAAATTAAGAATCAGTCACGATCAAAATAACTTTTAGGGACTAAAATCAAAACACGCTAAACTTTTAGAAACCAAAACCATAATAAGCCAAAATATTTTAATGAAGTATAACAATTAGCATATTGTTTTATACTTTACTCCTTCCATTTCATATTTATTGCTTTTCAAGGTTATATATATAAGGATTTAAAAATGATTAAATAATAGGAGAATTCAAAATATTTTGATTATATGACATCTATGTAATTCTAATTGAAAAAAAAATTAGAGGCAAAAAAGAGAAAGATAAATATGAATGGAAGGAGTATACAATAAATTAAGGCTAGGGCTATTGATTCTCACAAAAGCCTATTTTCACTTTTTTTTGACTAATCTTAATTTTATAAAGAATTTTTTAATTAATGTCCTAGGCATATGTTTTAAAACCTATAAAGTACTCCCTTTGGTCGTTATTATAGGGCATACTTAACCGAATTACACATACCAAGGAAAGTAGTTAGTTTTATAAATTTTATGATAATATATTGTAACATTACAATTTTATCCTCTGATCTAAACTTTTCTTGGAAAATTCACACTCATTAATGAACAACGAAAACACATAAAGGCAAAAAAGAAAAAAACAATAAATGATACATTGAAAATATAAAGTGACTTATAATTAAGACCAAGAAAACCTTCTAGAATGTGACCTATAATAAGGACCGGAGGGAGTAGTAAAGTACACCCTCCGGCTCGAATTATAAGCAACAAAAAATATACTTATTTTGGTTTAAAATATAAACAAAATTAACTAACTTTATTAAATTTTGTTTCATTCCTAATGTCACTTTCCTAAAACATCTCTAGAAAATTGTAATCTTAATTAATTTTTGTTTAATTCCCAATACTATTTTCCTAAAATACCTCTATTTTTTATAAATTTGAGAAAATTAAATACAATCAACTAATCTCCTTGACAAGCGTAAAAGTGGTTGAATTTGCTTATAATTCGAGTCGGAGGGAGTACTTGGTAAGTTAACATTGGAAATGACACATTCATAGAATTCATGTGCATTAATTACACTAATCCCAAATAAAAATTTATTTAATATAATTTTCTTAACATATACTCTCTCTGTCCCTAAATATAAAGCGTCTTTGGGGAATTTCACGTCCATTAAGAAAGTGAAATAATTTAGTTAATTGTATTGAAAATGTGAACTTTTGATATGTAATTTCAAAATTACTCTTATTAATATTATTGAGAATCTAAAAAGTGTTAAATAAATAGCGGTGTTTGTGGAGAAAAGTAATTAATGATCATTGAAAATTGGTATGAGACTTTATAAATAGGGACAAAATAAAAGTGTCAAGAGGGCTTTATATTTAGGGACGGATGGAGTACTATCTTCGTCCCTAAATATTAAGTCATTTTGACACTTTTATTTTGTTCCTGTTTATAAAGCCTCATACCAATTTTCAATGATCATTAATTACTTTTTTTTCCATAAACACCCCTATTTATTTAACACTTTTTAGATTCTCAATAATATTAATAGGAGTAATTTTCAAATTACATATCAAAAGTTCACATTTCCAATACAATTAACTAAATTATTCCACTTTCTTAAAGGACGTGAAATCCCCCAAAGAGACTTTATATTTAGGCACGGAGGGAGTACTGTAATATAAGACATACATTGGGAAAAAAAACCCTTTAATAAATTAAAAAAATTAATTTCTGATTGGTATAAGTCACTCGACTTGGTTCCTCCTGTTTTAAGGATCAAATTGGTATATTCAAAAATTTTGAGAGACTAAATGTATATTTATAAATTTTCAAATACAAAATTGATATAATATAAAATCATTAGAGACTAAAATGGTAATTACTTTTAAGTTAATTATTACTATATTGAAGAAAGACAAAGAAATTAGAGGTGAAAAAAATTATTATAAGAAAATATATAATTGAAAAATCTTCTAATCATGTATTGAGTTTGTAAAATAATAACTTCTATAAAACTAAGATTAAAAAAAAACTTAAGCTAAAATTAAAAAAAAAAACTTAAATTACACACTCCCTCCGGTTCGAATTATAAGCAACAAAAAACATACTACTCTTGGTTTAAAATATAAGCAAAACTAACTAACTTTATTAAATTTTGTTTCATTCTCAATGCCACTTTCCAAAAACATCTCTAGAAAATTGTAATCTTAATTAATTTTTGTTTCATTCCCAATACTACTTTTCAAAAATACCTCTATTTTTTATAAATTTGAGAAAATTAAATACAATCAACTAACCTCCTTAATAAACGTAAAAGTGATTAGAATTGCTTATAATTCGAATCGGAGGGAGTAACATATAACAGGGATATAGTAGTATTTTATTGTAGGAGAGGGGATGGTAAAAGGGACGGACGGTGGCTTGAACCAGTTTGAGACCGACATTGATTAATCAATTCGGGTGAGTACTTGTGAAGAAACTTGGATGCTCAAGACAAGTACTCCTATGATAAGGATAAACAAAGCTAGATGATAATACTTAGTATAACACGGTACTTATATGACTTACATCAGCGGTATCCACAACAGACTTTTAAGTTAAGACTTACTAAACTTTGACACGTTAGCATTATATCATCATTTAACTATCAGACTCAACTTCAGACTTTTCGTACCTTTGCAAAATAAAGATTTGGAATTTTCTAAAAGGTTGCTTTCATTGGGTCAATACAAGTTGCCTTTTTAGGTAGATAGGATTGACTATGATGGGGCAACCCCTACCCCTAAATTATCTGGCATACTAGTCTGATTAAGCGTTTTTTGGGCTGGTTTTTTGGAGCCGGTTCGGCTTTGGTGATGATTTGGGTCAGCCTTTATATCCGGGCAATCCCTACCCCTTAGTTTAGCCCCCAAATCCCAACTTTACAAATATTCCCTAAATATCTTTTTCCTTATTCAAACTAATTTCCCCAAACCCCACTCCTATGATCTCTTCCTCTCCTCAGTCCCATTCCTCTACTCCCCACTCCTCCATTCCAGTTTTCCTCATCTCCACCACCACCTTGAATGCATATCACTGCCGCTTCGTCTTTGCTTCGTCTCCATCATGCTTCTCTTCTCCATCGTGCTTCTCTGAATGTGCGTCTTTTTTTTTTCTCGTTCTTCTTTCTTTTTCTTCTTCGTTTTTTCTACTCCTTTTTTTTTTCTCTGCTTCTGTTATTCGTTTTTTTGTTCTGCGTTTTTTTTCTTCTTCTCTGCTATGCTATGCTATGTTTTTGTTCTTTGTTTTCTTCTTTGTTTTTTTGTTCTTTGTTTTTTCTTCTTCTCTGCTAGGGGTGAGCGTGGGACGGGTTTGGTGTGGTCGTCACCCGACCCGTCAATTTTTAAACTCGTACCCGTACCTAAACCCGAAAAAACCCAAATATATGTGGGTCTAAATAAGATGGGTCAAGATGAGGACGGGTTCGGGTTGATCCGGGACAAGAATCACAAGCCTAAAAGTGGGATCAAAGTAAAGCAAGTCATTACAAGATACTAAGTTTCGATGTAAACAAAAAAAACTATGCTAAATTTAGATTCAAGATTTCACTTATGGCTACAAAAAATAATTAAATTGAACTAGGGAAATATTGTTTACAAAATGTCATTTATATAACATCGTACAACAAAGATAAGAAAATTGGGCTTTTGGTAGTAAAGTCAAGTAATAAAGTGTCACTTAATAAATAAATAAAAAGTAATTAAATTGCTAAGTCAGAAATGACGTCATTTAAAATATGATGTATTGTATAAATATATAATATAAAAATAAAATAAAAACATGTTTACATCATTAATATATATATATATATATATATATATATATAAATAGCTTACATATTTCGGGTTGGGTTGGGTGACCTTGAGTCAAACCCGAACCCTACCCGCACCCGGTGCCGGGTAGCTTTATTTGCATCGAACCTGTATCTATCTTTTTTCACATATGAGACCGGGTCCAACCCGACCCGAACCAACCGGGTTCGGTCCGGATCATCGGTCGGTCTGGGTCCTGCACACCCCTATTCTCTGCTATGCTATGGATTTTGATTTTAGGGGTTTGTTTCTGTTTTTGTTATTTTTGGTTTTTTTGTTGTTCTTGGTTCTTGGTTTTTTTTTTTGTTGTTCTCGTTTTTTTGTTCTGATTTTAGGGGTTTGTTTATGTTTTTGTTGTTTCTGTAAAGTGGTTTGTCAAGAAGGTGGAGGGTTGGGATTTGGTTTTTTTTTTTAGAAATAGGATTGGGGTTTGGGGTTTGTTTTTCTATTTTAGAGGGAAAATAGTAATAAAGCCATTTTAGTAATTTCCCAATTAAAATGGAGTTTGGTCTTAATAAGGGGGTTTGTTGACTAAATCTCACTACATAATACTCCTATGGTCCATTAACAATGGTATTGGCATGCTTTTGGTTACTTTTGCTTTTTTCCTAAGTGATTTGTTTTTTTTATCCCAATTTAATACTTGATCTGATCTTTCAAAAAAAAATTTTCAGAATATCCTTATAAATGTAATTTTTTTTAACGCTTTACACGTTTAGAAATAAACTTAGGAATTTTAAAATTATTCATATGTTTACCTTTCGAAATATTAATATTTTTGGTCAAGGCAATGTTGTAACATTTTCACACTCTAGTAATGCACAAAAAAAATCAAATTTTTACCCTGTGTATGATAAGGACAAAGAAATCACTGCCACTAAGTGTATAGTGTGTCATGTCACATGTGTATGTAAACGAAACGCAGGTTCCAAATCATAACAATCTGCCACCGCCGCTTACAGTTTTTGCTGTATCGGTCTTTTGTCTACCTGCTTACTAATTATCTTGTGTAAGGTTTTTTTTTTAAAAAATTATCTTGTGTAAGTTTAAACTAAATAGGGTATTCGGTATTCCTAACTTTAATTATTAAGTTTGTTATAAGAGTTTGTAATTATAAAAACAATTATAAGTGTATATTTGTTTTGTTTTTTTCATAAATAATTAAAAATATATTTTTTTAAATAATTTTATACAACATTTGACTCCAACAAAATATTTTAAAAACATTGATCAGCATTTAGTAACCAAATAATGCACATTGGATGCATCCTGAGCAAAAAAAATGTTAATGTATCTGAATACAAAAATTATGCGATTTAGTTTGGCTTTGTTGCAATATAGATTTTATTTATTATAATTAAATAAATAATAAATGAAATCATATATTTGCTTTAAGTGCCCAAAGCCCCCCACACACACAGATATATATATATATATATATATATATATATATATATATATATATATATATATTACAATTAATATACGATAATAGTAAAGGTTCGGTCCCATCTTTTGTATCATCAATATGAATAGTTACATACAGTAAAGCACGACACGACCGGGTCGTCCGAATAAACACAACAAAATATCGGGCTTGGACAACAACTGAAGCACGAATTATACTCGTGCTTTTTTAGCACGGTCCTCAAAAGCACGAAACACGACTGGGTTTTTGCCAGGTTAACACGACATGACACGTCAACCCGATTTATTTTATTTTTATTTTTAATTTGCTAAAGTTTTTTTACTGAAACTGGAAAGAAAATGAAAGGATCTACTGATCCATTACACTATACAATGCTTATTTACTTATTTACTAATAAATATACGTCATTTAATATATATAACTAGTGCTACTACCAATTATCAGATATTATCATACGTGTACATACATATATATATTTAAATGTTTGCCGGGTAGCACGCAAAACCACAAAACACGCATGGTGTTGGTTTAAAGACCATTTTTGAAGCACAATTTTAACCCGTGGCTTTTAGGCACGGCACGGTCAAAGCCCGAACTCGAACCGGGCGGACACGAGCACGACCGAGTAGCACGAATTGCCACCCCATTGAGAAAATACGAAAAATGAAACTTGCACATTGCTAGTCTATTTGTACCCAAAAAAAAACAAAAAAACAAAAACTTGCACATTATATTCATGGTAATTCATGAATCATGAATGCAGGCGATTAGTACTAACAGAGATCTGAATTTATTATTGCACAATGAATTTTATGATAAACAATACATGTTTAATGGTTTTTTAAAATGTCCTCTCACTTCTGGCCCGATCCTAGCCTATTTTGGGCCTTGAAGCAAAATTTTTTGTACGCCCTAATTCATAAAATTTTTTATTAAAAACTAGCGTGCCGACTATCCACTCTCATTCCTATTTTTTCATGAATAATTATATTTCGATTTATTTATGTGTTTATAAATTGCTTTAAAAGGTAAATTATTAATTCAATAAGATTTTTCTCAAATGCTTTTAATTATTTAGATAATATTTTGATATTAGGAAAAAAATATTAAATGTAAAGGGTTTTCGGTTTATCCCTAATAACCAATTAATGACAAGGTCATAAAAACATTGAGGCCAGCTTTACAACCACTATGGGCTATTTTGAAACCGTGGAAAGTTTGTTGTTGTTTTTTTTCCAAATCTATGTATAAATTATTTTTTTAAAAAGATGTGCAGTTATTCTATGCACATTTACTTTGTTTAAAAAATATTAATTTATGATGGTGGACATCCCGCTCTAATTTTATATATAGTTATAGATAAATCGATTAAAACATTTAATATTTATACATCTAATCAATTAAAGCAATGACAATAATCAATAATAAAAATAGGTGTTAAATAAAATAGAGGCGAAGTAAAATAAAAAAATTTATTAATTAAATAGGTATTAAAAAAACTCATTTTATATTGGGTTGTAAAAATAAAGTTCTTTAATTCACCTATTTAAATTTCATGGATCAAATGAGTAAATGAAAAAGCCAAATTAAGATATCATGTTAAAAACCATTAATAATTGAAAGATAGAAAAAACATATAATTATTAATTTTTTTTTACAAAAATAAAAGTGAGTATTAAAAAAAATAATGGGACCTCTAAAATTTTTGGGCCCTAGGCGATCGTCCTCAAGGCCCTTGCCCAGAGTCGAGCCTGTCTCACTTTATAGGTGAAAGACTAATCTTTCAAAATACGATCAAGCACTTAAGTAAAGACACATTCCAATAATATTTTTCTCATACATACATACAAAAATATACATACATACATACATACATACATACATACATATATGTATAAATATATATTTGTGTGTATGGGGATCCATAAACTATACCCATACTACTCTATATTGAGTAAAATATTACGTAGTTTATTTTTAGAAAATGTGCATTTTTCCACCAAAGAGAGGCTAAGCCCAAAACTAAATTAGCCTACAAAACATAATTTTGTCCATTTGGAGAGATGAAGTTAACTTGTGAAAATCCTAACATTTTGTCCATTTTGGCTATCATGTTTGATTTTTTGGCCCTATTAACATTTTGAAAATCCTAAAATGCCCCTATCTTCTTCTTTTTCCTCTAATCTCTTTCTCTGTCCCTCCTCGACCCTGTCTCTCCTTCATTTTTTCTCCTTCCTCAACCCTTTATCACCTCCATTTGTTGGTTGTCGTCTATGGCAACCATTTGTTGCCACCATTTGTTCATCTTTGACTCAACGTCATATAGTAATTGTCGCAACATCAATGACTGATGCCACCACTTCTATCAGTGCGTGCGCGTTGGGTTCTGCTTTGGCAAACTCGATTTCTTTCTGCACTAGTGGAGGGGGAGGAGCATAGCGATGGAGCAAAAAGGATTCCAAGTTGAAGCTATGATTACATGTGGGTTGCATATTTGTATGGTAGAGGTCATGGCAACCAGATTGGGATTGTAGAGCAATCGCTCTAGCTGGACAGCAATGGAGGCTTCATGTCATGCATGGTTGATGCCACTTACCTTCACCTAAACTTCTTAATTACAACGCTAAAATTAGTGATTTGCAAGTCCATGATCATAATGATATTCATAAGGATATTGGACGCATATCGATTTCAATAGTCAAGGGTTGGAAACGTTTTCCAACAAACTAAGGTCAGAAATGTTTTCCGACAATCCATAGTAAGAAAAACACTTAGCTTCTTCGTCCATCACTACTTCTTTTGTTACATTTTTTATTTTCATTTTCATCTTCTTCCATGGTTGTCAAAAACTATTATTAATACTTAGAAACTTATAAATCTACGAATCTACCTATAGAAAACGAGTTAAAATTAATGGAAATTCGGAGTGAAGTGACTCGGGTGGTTTCGGGTGGATACCGGTAGACTCTTATAAACTCGCGATTTTATGACTGAGTTAGCGAGTTAACATTCTTGAACCTTAAATGTCCAATCCAGCATCGTTTTTCAATTTTTTTTAAAAAAAAACTTCTAGGTCATTTTTATCCTATTTGTTGCGCTTTTGGGGGTAAAAAACACCCCTTAAATGAGTCTTCTTTTTCTCCTTCTCATTCAAAATCTTCTTCAATCTTTAGTTCTTCTCCTTCCACCGCACGCATGTTCATTCCACACCCTACATCTCACACCCCACGTCCCGCGCCTTTCTAACTTTTTCCCTTTATTTGGTAATTGTTTATTGACTTTCTCTCTTTATTCATTTATTTTTGTTTTCCCCGTTTTCTTCTTCATTAAACTAATATGATAATCTGATGAATGTTTGATTATGAGTTATGACCTTTATGAAAAAATGAGTGCCCTTATAAAAATCATTTTAAGTTTTAACTTTTAAGCATAAATGCATTCTCCGGTTTTAAATTTTCGGTGTTGCTTTTTTAGTGTTATCCATAAATCAGCACTCATTATGGGACTGGTGCAGCGAGCATAGCACTGATGCAGTCGAAAGGACTAATAGGACAGTTTACTCGTTATAAGTGCCACGAGGACGCAAAAACGACGTCGTTTAAAGCCCTCAGTCAGCCACGTCATCACTCCGTTAACGTTCGTTGACAGGGGTTAGGGACAGAGACTAACGTGAATGACTTTTTACAAAGTCAGGGACCTAAGAGCATTTTTGTTAATTTCAGGGACTAAAGTGAAAGTGCTGGGTAAATGCAGGGACCAAAGTGACAATTTACTCGAAAAATATTATTTGTGTTATATAAAACAAAGGGCATATTTGTTTTTTAACAAATTTATTGTTTTCCCTCTTTCCACTTTTCTTTTCAACCAAACAAAATGAGATAAAACTCAACTTTTCTCTCTCGCATTTCTTCTCATTTTCTCTCAAACCAAACAACTATAAAATCTACTTATTTTCTCACCATAATCTCTCTTCCCTATTTCTCTCTTCCCATTTTCTTTCTTCCCATTTTCTTTTCGATAACCAAACAAAGTGTAAGGAAAATGCTAACAAGTATTTTACCCTAGGTGGGCATTAGTTAAGAAATTAAAACTAGTATATTATTATAGGAAGATGTGATTTTTGGAGTTTTTGAGAGAATAATTAATGTTAATTTGCGATTATTTTATTATTTCTAGTAACCTTAACAAATGCCCTTTTGTTGGCAAGATCTATACTTTAATCTTTGTATCTCTATTTATTTAAAATTTTATTTTTAAAACCACAAAACAAAATATACCACCATGTTTAAGGAAAACCCCTTTTTCAATTGTAGGTTGTTATTTTTTTTATAAGTTATATATATATATATGTGCAAAACTAAAAAAGAAAAGATAAAAGAGAAAATGATACAAAAGACATTGTAAAAAATTATCAAATCAGAAGAATTAAAGGTAGTAAATAAAAAATATATTTTTAATTAATTCTAATTAATACTAATAAATGTTATTGTTGGAATAAATGAAAAGAGCAAAATATTCAATGCTTATTTTGAGAACTGATTATATCAAAATCGTTAAAATTCGGTTAAACATTTTGAACTTTTCGAGATCTCGCATGTGATTTAGGATACATTCTACCTCAAATCACATTATTTTATCATCGATTCTTGAAGAATTAAATTAATAACTAATTACCATTGAATACATGGATCAATTGACGTAAAGTTTTTCGAACTTAATCAAAAATCCATAATCGTTTTGTCATGCTTTTAACAGGATTATTTCTTATAGATTAAGAATACCTATTTAAACCAAAAAATTATTAATTAATTTATAATTTTTTTTAATAATAATAGTCTTCTATCCATAAAATAAAATCCAATAATTTATGTTGTACAAGTCTCCAAATATATAAAAATAATTAAATTAGAATTTTGTTAACCTCATTTTTCAGGATCGAGAATAAAAAGTCAAAAATAATAAAAAAAATATAAGAAAACTAAGTCAATTACCACTTAAATTATTAAATGTTTAGTTTTTTTTTTATATACCAAAACACATCTTTTATTATTATTTTTTATCCTGCTCTAAAAACTGAGATTATGAAAACCATTATATCAAATTAATTAAAAATATTTACTGTTAAAAAAAATCTCTCACCGAAAACGACCCTAAAATAAAATTGCATTGGATCAAGTTTCAGTTCTAGAAAGTAGAAACCATTTTTCATTTTTTTCTTGCCCTCAACACACACTCTCTCTCTCTCTCTCACTGTGTGCCAGCCAAACCAGCCATGGAGTTTTGGGGTAACAACACTTAACACTTTCTCTTCCTTACCGATGATGATTCCTCTTATTCTCAATACCTTTTTTTTTTTTTTTTTTTTTTTAATTTTCGTTTTTCCTTTTGTTTATTTTACCGTTAAACTTTATTATTTCAGTATTGTTGATTTCTCTTAATTTTTCGTTTACTGGGAGTGATGCATTTCTTCATTTCTGCTTAAATGTGTTTTACTCCTTTTCCTGTTTTGCTCTGTATTTGTGTTACCCTTAATCATCATCTCTATTCATACTAAATTTATGTTTATTAAAAAAAATGTTTGTTTTTTTGTCATTAGGTTTTGTAAAATATGGTTTCTTATTGTAACAATTACCTTCACTACTAACAACATCATGCATTGGGCTACCCCCTCCTTTTATCATAAAGGAGAATAGTAATAATTACTATTTTTTAAATTATCTTCCTTTGATACAACTGATTTGAAGTTTCCATCAAGGTTTTAAATCTGGGTGCGCGACCTTTATAGTTTTGGTAGTCTCCGCAACCGCATTGTAAATGCCATTGTCGCCGCATTGACCACATTATTTTCTTGCCATAGTCTGCAGTTAGGGTAATCGCGACTTCAATTCGAAACCTTGGTAGGGTTTAGGATAAGATGTTAAAAGAAGTATGTATGTGTAGAAATACTAAAGATTTAACACTTTAATAATAATAGACCTAGTTTCCCTGTGTACCTTTACCATTTTTTGACTTCTTATTAGGGTTGAGGTTAAAAGAATTCTTTTTATTAAAACTTAAGAGTGAGATTTTGAGAAGGGCCTTGTGGAGGATCAAACTATTACAAATTTACAGTTGCAAATGTAGTTAGATTTGTTTCTTATTTGGGATTTTGCATCCTGTTGAAAGATAAGCTGGTTCGAGTATGAGAAATGGCGGTATTAGGTAAGAACCATGGGGTTACCAGAGTTTCCAAACCATAAAAGCTAGTCATTGTGGTTGGTGAGTGTGACATGTGCCCATACCAGAATCTCATACTTTCGATGTGGGACTCAAGTCTTATATCTTTTAATTAGATTCTAACCATATATCTATGCATCTGTGTGACTTACAAGGTTTTTTTGTTTTTGTTTTTTTTTTTATTTTTGTAAGGACATGTTAGGTCTTAGGTGTTAAAGAAACAAAGCTTATAATGCCAAATTTCCTGATTAAGTTGTATTTGATGTTACATTAGAGTTGATAATCTATATTATTCATTACTAAATTAACATCGGATGTCTATTCGCAATCCATTTCAGGTGTTGAGGTAAAAAGTGGAGAATCACTCAAGGTTGATCCGGGATATGACAAGATTGTCCACCTTTCAATGGTATATCCTTATACGATGATAAAAAAGAAAATTGAGTCCTTCTCCTTACTCAGAATTGATAATGGTTTTGTTTGAATGATATATCATTCATGTTACAGGCTTGTCTGGGTGAGGTCAGCAAGGATAAAGGGAGTGAACCAGTATCGCTGTATGTGAAGTTTGATGACCAGAAGCTTGCACTTGGAACACTTTCTTCTGAGAAATTTCCCCAGATATCATACGATTTGGTGTTTGAGAAGGAATTTGAGCTATCCCATAACTGGAAACATGGGAGTGTTTACTTTAACGGATATAAAGCTGAAGCTCAAGTCGAATCATATCCTGTTCAATAATATTTTACTTTTTACATGATATCACATTTTCTCTTAACAGTCAATAATGCATTCTGTTATGTTTATGCATATGTATATTTCCTTAACTTCATTCTTTTTTTCGTCATTACTGATGAGGAGGAAGATGATGATGGTGAGATACTCCACTCCTCTTGATTATTTTTTTAAAAAATTTTTTTTGTTATTATTTGCATCTCAACTTATTCTATAACCTTACTTTCAGACTTTCGTCAATTTATTCAAGCTGGTGCCGCAAATGGTAAAGATGTCTGTCTTTTGTAGTTCTATTGTCATAAAGCAGTTTCTATATTGTATATTCTAAACATTGTATGGTGGCAAATCTGAGGTTGAGGTGAAGAACAATGTTAAACCTGATGCAGATCAAGCTAAACAAAAGCAGAAGATAGCAGATCCCAGAAAGAATGCAAAGGCCAAAGAAAAGGATGCAGGTGTTGTAAAAAAGGAAGATTCTTCTGAATCTGAGTCTGACGAGGACTCCAGTGAAGATGAGGTATTCATATAATTTAGAAAGTGGGTTGTAGTACCTAATGAACTGTTGATTGATTTCACTCTTGTCATGTGAATGGATGTTAATAGACATGGTATTTAATTCTTAGGCTGCTGTTATTGAATGATATGAATTGCTATAAGAAATACAAATCCAGAGTATTGATGTTTAGCCCGAAAAAGGCAAAATACTTGTGTAGCTGTTTTTATTGCAATAATGAATGACATATGGTATGCCGCTGCTGCTAGATATAATTAGACAAACTTGTATTGTTTAGTACTGAAGCATTCCTGCAATGACTCCTATGGTTGTAAACACTTCTAAACATAGATGAAGAGTTTTCAATTCCATGTTGTCTCTTGAGAGACGATTTGTTTTCAAATGAATTCATATCTGATCTGATGCTGTTATATCAGTTTGCACTATAGAATATATGTGATTATTATAGTTCAGTTTTGTTATCTGGTGTCCATTTTGTTGTCAGAATCTTTGTTCTGCTTTCCAGTCATGATATGAGTGATCAACTGCATGGTCCAAGTTTGATTGTGAAATATGCTTGTGTGTTCTGCATGTTCTTAATTGAATTATGATACCAGCTGCATTGTTTTTCTCGGTGGTATGTATCTGAAGTGAGCTTGTGACTAGTGAATTTTAAATTTTGAATTTTTGATGATATTAAATCTCTTAATTATATTTTGTTTTAATATACTTTTTTGTAACCATATATTGTTTAGCCAATGTTAAATGGCGAAGATGATGATGATGAAGATGATAGTGATGATGATGAAGATGAATCTGATGAGGAGACACCCAAGAAGGTAAAGGGGACTGTATGGTGCTTCATTTTTGTGGTTGATTCATGTAGTCACATTTCTGAATTTTGAATTAAAATTTTATTTGTTGTAGGCTGAACCGAGCAACAAGAGAGCTCTTGAATCTTCCAAGAAAACACCTGTTCCAGAGAAGAAGGCAAAATTTATTACTCCTCAGAAGACTGGTTAGTTGCTTTATTTTGTTTTTTGTTTTTTTTTTTGGTATTCTCTTATTACGTTTTTTCCCCATAAGTAATGCTCATTTTGGTTCACTAAATTGGATAAAGTTAGGGTTGAAAATGATATGGATTTGGTGATCCTAGTTCTTTTCTCCTTTGTGACTTGTGGATTTATGGGGAATCCTTATTTTTTATTAACAGGGGTTAAACTACCCTGGTCACTTACCCGATATTTTGTGACACGTGGTTAAGTTAATGGTTACAATTTGCTTTAAAGTGGGATTACAAATTACACTAAAACAAGCACTACCGGACCGAAGACGTACAGTTAGAAAACTAACTTACTAAAGTGAGACTGCCAGTTTAACCATGTTTGATTTATTTAATTGTCTGTCTGTCTGTGCATGCATGCATGTTGTGGAGACTGTAAAACTGAAACATTTACGAGTTAATGATCTGTTCAGGTGGCACGAGTAGTGGTGTCCATGTTGCGACCCCTCACCCTTCTAAGCAGGCTGGTAAGGCAGCTGCAAGTAGCAGCCAGCCAGCAAAGCAGCAGACACCAAAGTCAGGCGGAGAATACAGCTGTGAGCCTTGCAAAAGGTGATTGGAGTTTTGTTTTTTAATATTTGTCATTCTCCTTATTTTTCTTCTTCCTCAAATATGCATGCACAGATCTATTGACTCATTCAATACTGGTTTGTAGGTCATTTAAGACCGAAGATGCCTTAAGTTCTCATAACAAGGCCAAGCACAGTGTTAAGTGAAGGGTTCTTTTGGGTGGTTGGTTTTGGGAGGTATATATCTAGCTTTTTGCAAGAACAGTGAGCATCTTTATGTTTTTCTGATTTTTGATGACAGTGGTCCGTGGAAAAACCCGTAGTTTAGTTGATGTTGGAAAGCTAGTCAAGTGATTTTGTTATGGATGTCATTTTAGTTGGATTTATGAATCTGAGAGTGGAACCCAACCTTTTCTATTTGTGGATTTGTGGCTATATTTCCTTTTTCTAAATGCTAGCTTTGAACCTAACACTTGCTTTAGTGTTTTTTTTTTTTTTCTTTTTTTTCCGGTGAACGCTTTAGTGTCTTTTTCTGAGCTAACATACACGGGAAAAATGATTTTGAGATATCACCCATATGCTTCTTTTAAATGGAACAATTCGGTATATAATTTGATCCTCACAAGATTTGAATGCACGAGTCCTCTAGAAAACTATAAGTTTATTTAAATAATTAATAAAGAAGGGCTTTAAGAAGTTTATATGATAAACTCATCTTCCTCGTCATTTTCATAAAAACACTAAACGCAAGTACTCCTTCTGGTTTTATATGTAATATTCTTTTAGAGAAATTTATGTTCATTAAGAAAGTGAATTAAGATTGGTAGTGATATTAAGAATGTAAATATTTAAGAGATTAATGGGTATGCACTGATGATGTAAAGGTTTTTACACCATCAGTTCATCATCTATCGTCCATTTGTATTACTTTAATCTAAAAATCAACGATCATAAACGAATGAATGGTTGATGATGCACTGATAGTGTAAAAGACTTTACACTGTTGGTGCATTACCATTTTCTCAATATTTAGTACTTCCTCTGTCCCTTAATATAAGTCACTTTTATCTAATTCACGCAGATTAAGAAAAATAATTATTACTCTCAAATTTATCAAAAAATGTTGTCATTTCAAAGTTACCCCTATTTAAAACTTCACAACTCTATTCATTTCTCTCTCTATTGTAATTATTACTTTATCAACCCTATGCAATTATGAGGGGTGTATTTGAAATAAACTCATTAATAGTCCTAGATATTCTAAAACGACTTATAAAAAGGGACATCACTTATACCAAAATGATGTCCTACAATAAGGGACGGAGGGAGTATATTTTTTCAAAACTATCTCTATAATTGTTATTAAGATTATAAGGAAGTATTGGCTTAATTAATAGTGATTTTTTTGAAGAAAAAAAATAATTAAATGTTATTGAAAATTGAAATAAAAACTTACAAATAAGATTAATTTTATTTTTCCAAAAAGGGTTTTACATATAGAATCAGAGTGAGTATATCTTTTTCCCATGCGAATCAATCAAAACATATCATTAATATACAATGTAGTTGACAAATAAGTGCCGAATCGTGCCTTTTCCCAAGCATATAAACTTATTTTGAGAGAAAATGGAATTTGTTCATGTATTTATCAGGCATCTTTAAACATTCACAAGCTATTCATGCATCAAAAACCTTCTTTGGCATCAAATACCCTCCGCCATTGCTTCATCATGAGACACCCATAGGTGAACTTCATACTTCATAGCATTAGCATTTTATCACAGGCAGCAAATAGGCCAAATCTTTTTTAAACTTTCCGGTCTCTTCAAATAATTTATTTTAAATCTCTCTTCAAGGTGCAAGAACATTACACTTTAAGGGGAAAACTAAACCGTTCATGGCATGGATGTTACAAAGTTCAATAATAAATAGATAACTCAGCATGGGATAATGAAAACACTAACTAAAACCAACTCAATAGGTGCAAAACAACGACAAATAACGTATTTAAGGGTCTTTTTCCATTTTCAGCCAAATCACTACCCTACGGCTATATCTAATGGTTACCAGATTCACTACCATTTTGTGCAGCACTCACTTCTTTATAATCATTGCTGTTCACATTATTCTTGTTACCGGATTCTTCCAGTTCCTTCTCCCTGTTCCACTGCTCTATTTTAGCTCTCCTTTCTGCACTACTTTCTCTGATCCGACTCGTATTCCTGCCCATAGGACTTCTGCTTCGTCTTTCTCTACGTCGAGGACTACGGCTTCTAGGCCTCCTATCACGATGGCCATGATACCTGTCAACATCTCTTCTGCCAGAATTACGACCAGAATGTGAATGTTCCTCATATGTACGACTCCTTGGAGGGCTCCGACTTCTACTTCCATCACGGTCATTCCATCGCCTGTTTCTTCCAAATAATTGCTTTCTCAATTCCCTAAATAGAAAGGCAGGGGTTAGTAAAATAACAGACAAGTATAAATGCAAAATCCTAGGAAAGCATGAGAAGGACCAAGTTAAAAATTCAACCTGCTAATCTTCTTTAGGTGCATGAAGTTGCAGTAGCCGCCTCGATTACATACATTTTCCTCATACTGTCTACACGTGGCTTCTCGAAAATCAGTAACAGGAGAGAAGTCAACAATGATGGGTCGACCTAGAGAGATTATAAAGTCAGAAGTTTCATCACAAAAACTAGTCAGTGTTTGGGAGCATCAAGCAATGAATACATAATAATTGGGATTTCATAAGAAAATTGCTCCACAAAGCATTCATTTTATTACGTATACTTATGTCCTGCTTGAAATAAAGCAATCATTACAGCCTTGTGTAATAAAAAAGTACAAATTATAGACTCGCATCAAAGAAAACCAAATTCAATAGTAATGGTAATTAAAAGTTAAACTTGTTTCCATGGGCACCTAAATGTCAAGAATGGCAGGATCCAATCTTATCCTAACTAAATATAAAATTATACGCAAAACCAGCAAAGACAAGGTTAGACATTAGAAATATAGACTAAATGTGAAAAGAGCTACCATGTGACAGATCACAAGGTACCTGGCCAAAATGCATTTCATCAGATAAAGCTCAAGACTCCAACACGAGTAAAGGAAGAGTGGCTACAGTAAGGTAAACATAAGGAGTTCAAGCCAAACCAGTTGGGCATAATATCTCCAACCTATTGACCTGAAACCAATATGAATATTAACTTTGCTTACACAAAAGGGGAAAAAAGAAAAATCTACATTGAATAATGGCTTTCTTATCATTATAAATGCTATTAGAGTAAATACCTAAATTCATCTGTCAAAAGAAATGTGCTCCCTATATAATTCCCAATGAATGAAAAATATCGAATTGGTCTCAAAGAACATCAAATGGCGGTCAAAATAGTCCTTAATTACGACTAGTTACTAAAGATTTCTTCAAAATGACTAATTTGGCAGATATTGTCTGTGAACAAGTTGAACTTTTTGATTTTTAGGAACCACATTGGGCGATGCACTTATGGTTCAGTACGAATTTGGGTGTTTTTCTCTCATTAATAAACACACAGGAAATTAATTTACAGTTGCAGTATCTTATGACTTATATAACCAAAGCAGCAACAAATAGAAACAGAATCAAAACAATGAACAATGATATGACTGTAACACATGAATTCATAAACTCAATAAGAAAATGGTTCCCTGAGGATGAATTAAAAAGAGTCGTCATATTACAATAACTCTGAAGTTTAAAACGGGAGTAACAAGAACCTGAATAAAATCTTCCTGTGAGATTCATAAGAGCACTGGCAGCATGGTCTTCCTCTTTAAACTGAACATATACATTGCCAACCTGACAAAAGACAACAAAAC
The DNA here is from genome assembly GCA_037953625.1 of Crotalaria pallida. NCBI lineage: Eukaryota > Viridiplantae > Streptophyta > Magnoliopsida > Fabales > Fabaceae > Crotalaria > Crotalaria pallida. The sequence continues at coordinate 71,073,108 of CM075656.1, forward strand.
AATGTTAAAGTTCAATGATTGAATAACAACGAAGTTTTTCCCTATTTCATAGGGGCAGCTGCATAAATCAAACGCCACCATGATGTCCTCTAATAAATCATGCCTATAGACAAACCATTTACCTCTAAATCTTTCTTAATGGTTCCACCTATAATTTTTCTTTGTCTCCCTCTACCTCTCTAATCATTGAGCTACCCTCCATCTAATCTACTCTTCTAAATGAGGCTGCTCTTCTCCACCCATCGCGAGATTTTACCACTTTTTTCTATAATAGGTGTTACTCTCATTAATCCTCTGTCCCACAGACCTAATTCATCGTACTACATAACAAATACTGGGCTAATCATAAAGAAAATTCTCACGATAACTAATATAAAACCTCACGAGCCCCGTACTCAGATGAACCACAAAACCATACATGTTGGTGACTATAGCTACACAGCTATCCCAACTTTTCTCTTCAGTGCATTCACTCCAAATCCTAATCCTCTATGTCCACCCATTCAACGCAACATTCTCGTCTACACTACATTGAAAAATCAGTGCTTATTATATATGTAAATTAAACAAAGCAATATTATATTTATACTCCCTCCAATTCTTAATATAAGCCTCTTAAATTTTCGATGACATAATACAAACACCAAATGTGATCGGTTTCAATGTCAGTAACAATATTAATTAACCGTGAATTTCGCTCTCTCGCGAGGATGGGTTTATAACAAGGACCAGAGGAAGTAACAACAGGTAAGGGAGACACACAAACATACCATGTGATCAGCCAAATTGTCACAAATATTCAAGCTCTGAATCTGGCCATACTTACTGAGCTCCTCAAACAGATCCTGATAAAAATCCTCAAAGTGATCCTGCACCTTATCAGGGTCAAGATTCTGAGGCTGAGGCTGATCAGGGTTTTCAGAAACAGTGAAATTGATATTGATGTTCATGTCAGGTCTCTGATACATGTTAGAGAGAAGAATGGTAGGGCTGATGGTGGGTTTAGTGTGGAGCCTTGAACAACGGTCGCCATGCCTGCAAGCCCCGATCTTGAAGTAGAAAGGGCAGTTCACTCTGTCTTTCTCGGTGCCGAATATCGATGCCAAGTGCTCCGCCATTGTTATTAGGGTTTTCGATTTCAAAATACTCTCTCTCAGTGCCTAATGCTGTATTATAGCCTAACTCCACTGTTTTATTTACCGTGAAGGGACAGTTTGGTCCCTCAAGTTTTTCGAAGAAATTTAATTCATTTTTAGTCCTCATGTTTTTCAAAAGTATCAATTTAGTCTCTCATGTTTTCCAAAAGTACCAATTTAGTTCCTCAACAAAGTGGCTAACGGAAATAGGATATGGACTAAATTGATACTTTTGGAAAACTTTGGGGATTAAAAATGAATTAAATTTATTGAGGGACTAAAGTGTCCATGTCGAAAAGCTTGAGGGACCAAAGTGTCCCTTCACTCTTTAATTTATTTTATTCCAAATATCTATATATTGTTATGAATTAATTAAAACAAGAAGACATAAGAGATTAAGGGAGAAGAAAGAAGTGGGGAAAAATTGTACTTTCACAAAGTTTATAATACATATGAGTCAATATTAGTTTCAACTAAAAATAAACATAAAGTAGAGATAAACTCAAACTATGATAGAGTCATCCACTTATTAAATAAATACAAATTGTTCATAACATATATTTTACTTTTCACGTATTTTTTATTTTATTTTTTTGGTTAAGGCTTCTTCGATGAGAAAATGGAGAATACACCGACGGTGTAAAGGTTTTTTACGCTATCAGTACATCATCCACCATTCATCCGTTTATGGTCGTTGATTTTTAGATTAAAGTAATACAAATGAATGATAAATGATGAACTGATGGTGTAAAAAACTTTATACCGTTAGTGCATACCCATTAATCTATTTTTTGATAGATGATATATTTGCTCTCAACTATAAACAAGACATGATTAGTGGATTGATTAAATTCTTTGATTAATACTCCGTTCTTATTTATCTGTTCTATTTTAAACAAAACATATCTTTTAAGAAATGCAATCATTACTTAAATTTCTAACACATTAATTATGTTTTTCATACTATACATTTTCTCTCTCCGTAATCATTACTCTTTTCCACTGTATACGAAAATCAATACCCTATTAAATAGGGATAAACATGTAAAGTAACATTAATTACACTCTTGAAATCATCAAAATGACAGATAAAAAGAAACAAAAAAACTTCTCCAAAATAGACAGTTAAATAGAAACGGAATGAGTAATTATTAGAGTGAAGTACCAACTTCGTCATGTTTTTCAGTGTACTAACTTAGTTCCTGAAAATGTGTAAATATCAACTTGTCCCTCAAAAATTTTGGATGAACCAATTTGGTCCCTCAAGATTATTATAAATATTAATTTGATCCTTAAAATATGAAAATTCTAAGGAACCAAGTTGATATGTTTAAAAAAAATGACAAAACTGTCACTTTGGTCCTCGATATTGTAAGGTGGTTTCACTTTCATCCCTGAGATTTCGAAAAATCCTTTTTAGTTTTCGAGATTGTAAAATGTTATTCAACTAAGTCTCACGTGGGTTGTTAGCAGTCATCCAAAGGACGTAATTGAAACAGATATATTTAATAATTTTAGGGATCAAATTGAATTAAATGTTTATAAGTTGAAGATTAAACTAAAAGAAGAATTAAATGAAGGGTATTGCTAACCAGAGCATTGGTTAAGGAACTCATTAAAGAAAAATTTGCATTAAAAATCCAAGTCCAATAGTTCTCGAAGTTTTAAATTCATCATTTTTTAAGAAAAAACTACCTTTTTTGCTTTCTTAACCAATCCCCTAAAGACACTCTTTAGCATTTTCCTTAAATGAAATCACTTATAGGGACAAACATGGTAACATTTTACAATCTCAGAAACTAAAGAAACTTTTTTTTTTAAATCTCACAAACGAAAGTGAAACTACTTTCCACAGTCGAGGAACAAAAAGATAGTTTTGTCTAAAAACCCCCCAAGTTGATATGTCTGAAAATTTTGAGAGACCAAATTGGTATTTACACATTTTCAAAGATTAAATTAGTACATGTAACATCCCCATTTTTAATTCCAAACATAATAAGAGTAATAAAAAGAAAAATAGCACTAACTAATTGATTATTGATATGGCTAAGTGATTAATTCAATACAATGTTAAAAATAATTATACTATTTGAAAACCATGCTTCCTATACTTTAATATATTTTGACATTTTAAATGTTGAACTTGTTTTAAGAATTTTAAGATTCTTAACTTTATAATTTTATATAAGTACTTACTAAATGGTTACATTTTATTATTAGTATTTATTGAGATTTACAATAAACAAATAAAGAAAAATGGTATTAGTGTTTTAAAACCATACTAACACAAGTAATAGTAATAGTAATAATAATAATAATAATAAATATAAATAAAAATAATAATAATAATAATAATAATAAATAAAAATAAAAAGAAAAAGAAAAATAATAATAATAATAATAGTAATAATACTAATAATAATAGTAATAATGATAATGTAATAATAATTAAAAAAAAAAGATAATATGAGGAAGGGGGTTCGAAACCCTCCCTCCCCAACTCCTTCTTCTTCCCTGTTATGAGGCGCCGGCCCTAACCCATATCTCCCTCTCACCTCCACTGCTCTCCTCCGTCCTCTCTGTCTCTCTCTTGCGCGCTCGAAGCCACGCCACCGCGCGCCGCCACTTGCGTTCCCTCTCCCACCAATCGCGAGTCTTGATGCGAATCGCCGCCACCGACTGAGCTGCGGTGTCAACACAAAGCTCGCTCACCGCCGTCGCCTAAGTGCAGTGCCACCATCTCCGTTTTCGTCTTCCTCCATGGGGTCCCTGTGTCACATCACCATTGTTGTTGGAGGGAGATTCGCGAGTTGCGAATCGAGGCCTTCATCGCCGTACCCGAGACCGCTTAAGGAGTGAAGACTGAACAGCCACCATGATCAAAACCTAAGCCGTCGCCACTGTTCTCTGATGTTGCTTCCATCAAAGTCGCGATCCGCCGCTGTCGCCCAAGATCGGATCGCCACCACGGGTCCTTGCATCACCGAACCTGAACCCCCACCGCTGGAGCTGATGTGACGGGTTTGACAGTGCTGCTCCCTGCACTCCTCCACCGTTGGTTGCCTCTGCTGCCGCCGCTAGTCGTCGTGCACCGCCACTCACCGACGCTGATCGTGGACACCGTTGCTGCCATGAAGGAACTTGAAGCTTTTAGGGCTGTGTGGGTGTGGTTTAAATCGATTCGGCCATGAACCGTATAGGACTGGTGCAACCGTGGTTGGATCGGGGTAAACCGGATCGTCGTGAATCGGGGCGGTTGTCTTCCCTGCTGGGGATGATGAAAGAAATTCAGGACCAGCCGTAGTGTAGGAATCAATGGACGTCATCATGCGGAATGAGTAGGTATTTGACGAAATTAAGAGTTAAAGCGTCTAAAGGTAAGGGGTGTTTTACCTTGCTTTAGAGAGTACTTTCTAGTTAGTTATAATACTTGCGAAGAATATATGAGTATGTTTGTGAACGAATCTTAGGGTAATTAATCGAGACTAAAATTAAAGGATAAAAATAAACAAAAGAAAATCTAACTGGATAGTGTGATTTGAAATATGTGTTTTATGTGCAAAAATGTGCTTGGATTGTACTTAAGTTGATTGTAGATGAGGATGATATGTTGAATGATAAATAGAGATGTTGAATAAAGGTAAAAAGGGGAAATTGAATTGTACGAGGATTTGTACAATCAAATATATGCTTGGAATTGATATTTAGAATGGATAAAATAGACCTAAGTGTGAATCATGAACTTAAAAGAAAAGGGGTTTGAATTAATGTGTAATTTAATGGGCGTGCTAAGTGTTAGTTATTAATGGGTAGGCCTAACTGATAAAATGCGAATCCTTGAAGTGTACTTATGCATGAATGATAATTGAGATATATGTGTGGAGTACAATTGGTAATTAATGGATACAACAATTAAAGAGTAAAAGTATAAACCAAGGAAAATGATTTAAATATGAAATATGTATGTTCGGTGCTAGACGTGCATGATTGCTTGTGTGTTGTGGAAATGTGTGAATATGAAATATGTATGTTCGGTGCTAGACGTGCATGAGAATAAGGGCGATGCGGTTAAGCCGTAACCCAAAGGAAAAGAACAAAGGGCGATGCGGTTAAGCCGTAACCCAGAGAAAAAGAAAAAAAGGGCGATGCGGTTAAGCCGTAACTCAGATGAAACGAACAAAGGGCGATGCGGTTAAGCCGTAACCCGGAGAAATAGAAAAAAAGGGCGATGCGGTTAAGCCGTAACCCAGAGAAATAGAAAAAAGGGCGATGCGGTTAAGCCGTAACCCAGAGAAAAAGAAAAAAGGGCGATGCGGTTAAGCCGTAACCCAGAGAAAAAGAAAACGGGCGATGCAGTTTAGCTGTAACCCAGAGGAAAAAGAAAAAAGAAAAGTGAAAGCAAGAAAATAACAAAAATGAATGAAAAGAAAGAAAAGAGTAAAGAAAAGAGGAATGTATTAGAAATGAAAAAGAAAGTATATTAAGAAAAGTGATAAGAATGATGGATGAAAGAAAAGATTATAGATGTGTATGAATTTGAATTGTTTGAGTTTGCTATGTTTTGAACTACCTGAAATGTTTGTGTTTGACTTTGTAGGTTATTATGTCTAGTTAGAAATTATTCTCTACTTCATGTGTAAAGCTCACTCTTACAACCATTTTTACAGGTTCAAAGTTTTAGCAGACACAGTTTCCGGCCGAGTAGGGGTACACTCCACACCGTGGAGTGTAATTTAGTTAAGAGAGAATTATATTCTTTTTATTATAATTAATTTAATTTGGTGTTGAAACAATTCGTTGTAAGCCCTGAGTTTTGTTTTACTTTGTTAGCAGGGCATGAAAATCAAATTAGTATATTTATAAATATTTTCTGATCTGTACTGGTTTGACAGGTGTATAAAATGTAATTTTTGGGAAATCCGAAAAAACAGAGCAAACTCTGCCGGATTTTCATCAAGTTTTAAAACGAAATTTTCAAGTCCAAATTAAAATTCAACTTAATTAATTGTAATTAAGCTATATAAATGTTAGGGTGTTACGGTACACTGAAAAACATAGAGAACAAAGTTGATACTTCACTTTAATTATTATATCATGGTGGTGTAAATATTTCAATCTCCGCATATTAAAAAGAATAAAATATCAAAAATGTTATTTGAAAATCTAGATGTTAAATTTCTGGTTTGTTTTATATACAGAAATAATAAAATAATGATTTATTTTATTGTTTTTCATATAAGACAAGTCATGTGTTTTATCCACATGTCAAATTTTAATTTTCATATAACACCGTTATAAAAAATAGAGATGAAATATGTACATGTCAATTTTTAAATCCCTTCACCACATTGCATGTTTTATAATCTAGCATTTCAAAATGGGGGAGCTTGGGAGGTTTTGGTTTTGCTTGAAATTTTGTGGTGCAAGATAAATAATGAGAAAAATTTTGGTTGTAGCAAAAAGGATTTCAATTATAAATAAAGAAGTGATTTGTTAAGTCACTTTTAACCGATAAAGTTAGTTAAGTTCAGTTAACATTTTTAAATTTCTTAAAATAAATACTATAACATTTCATTTTATCAACATTTAATATTGGAGTGTTCCACGCATTTATTAAGGATAAACAGGGAAGAGAAAAACAAATGTTGCATATAAATTATAAAATAAATTACAATAAAATGTGACTTATATCAATTATCAAGTACAAATAAAGTACAACGAGTCGTGTTTTTTTTAACAACAAGTCGACCCTAATTTCTAGATAGAGAGGCTATGCTTTTATTTCTAGATTTTTTAGTCTTCATCCTCTTCCTCTTCTATTTGCTTTCTTTTGATTTTTTTGCTTTATCAAAGAGAAATAGCGGTAGAAGGGGAGAGAGATTAGTCCATACCCTTCATCTGGAGAGTGCGTGGTTTTCAGCCCCAGTTTTTCTGGGTTTCACTCTTGTCTTTGTGCAAGTTTTGTTATATAAATAAGTGTCATTCTTTAGTTGTTTTGAGTGTTTTTATTTTGGGGAGGTTTGTGCTTTGTGTTAGCTTCCAGATTTGATGCTCATTCTCTTTTTTCAAATAATTGGAAGAATGATAGCTGAGACAGTTCTTCCCTTAAAGACTTCTGACTTGACTTTTGTCCAGTGGCTCCATCTCTACAAATTTGAGATTCTTTGTTGCCGAAATGTGCTTACTTCCAGCATTGATGAGATTATTATCTTGGAGATAAAGACGGTTGAATCTCATGTTAGAGACCAATTTTGGAAGAGGTTGATGACACATGTCCAGAGGAAAGATGCTGTTGATGCAAAGTACCTTGCTTTTTTTTAAGGATATTTGTGTGAAAACTATGTATTTTGTTTGGATAACGTTGATTTTGCTAGTACTATCTTCTTCTATTAATCAAACTGCAAATTTTCCCAAAAAAATGAAGTACAATGAGTCAACTTATGATAAAACTATATTTCTTAACATAGTTTTTGAAATAGTAGAACTTTTTTGTTTAATGGGAATATTTTATTCATTCAATTATTAGTAAGGGTGGGAATCAATCAAGTTTGGTATGTTTTTCACCTGAGGTATGGGTCATTAAGCATCCCCAAGATCCTAATATAAAATTTGAATATTATATATATATATATATATTTGCAAATCTATGTCCTTCACAACCCATGAATTAAAACCCAACTAGAATGCAAGTTAAGGAGTTTAAAGAATCATTCATTTCATACAAAAGTCATGTTTAGTGATGTTTGTAAGGGAAGCTAAAAAAAACTTGGTCTTGACAGTACTCACGACCTTGGGTCATTGGCATCTTCACGACCTCGGGTCCTCAGGCACCTTTACTACGTACCTCAGGTCATCATGTACTCTCACAAGCCTGATACAAAATTTTGAAACAAAATGGCAAATTAATGTCTTTCACAACCCATGAACTAAAACTCATTTAGAATGCATTATCGTTTAGAGACTCATTCACTTTATATAAAAGTGTGATTATGTATTGTGAGGAAAGTTTAAAAAAAAAATCGGGTCGCAACTGCACTCACAACCCTGAGTCATAATATTGTCACGACTCGGATATAAATTGTTAAAAAAATTGCAAATCAATGCCCTTCACAATCCATGAACTAAAACTCATCTAGCTAGATTACAAGATAATGGGTTTAAAGAATCATTCATTTCATACAAAAGGCATGTGTGATGATGTATTGTGAGGAAAGTTTTCTTTGAAAAAAAACTTTGGGTCTTGATAAATGTCATACGCATCATTTCTAAATTAATAAACAGTCTCGAGCAACAAATTAATAAACAAACAATACATAACCATTTATAAATGTCATAGGCGTCAAATACCGGGGCCATTACGAGGGTCCCTTTGGTGGTCTGGAATAACCTCTGTTGCTGAAACTCATCAATAGCTTTTCCTTATCTCTAGATTAACTTGGTTTGTTGTTTGAGTAGCTCCATGACCACGTCGTCCTTTAATAGGTATGAGGAAGAAGGACGAGACTGTCAAGAAAGTCTAGAAGAATGATTTCTTTGGGAAGGTTTGATCTTGGGGGACCAAATAATGTATATCTTATTTATCGGTCCTTTGATTAGTGATCGAGGTCGTACCCGATCAAAATAAAAGGGATTTAATTCTGTAGTACTAGGAAGATGATACTAGGTCATTTCCCAGCGAATATCAGTTTAGGCAAAGTATCAAACATGTAGTATGCAGTAAAATGGGGGGGGGGGTTGTATGTATCAAATGTGAAGAACAAAACACAAAACAAAATATTAAAACTAAGAAAATCAGAAACAAAAGCGGACAAACCCTTTTGGCTAAGTACACTACTCAATCCTAACTCACTAAAGATTGATTCCTCTCCTCTCCTCTGTTCAACTCGTGAGACCTAAATACTAAGCGAAAATTCAGTTCTCACCCCAAAACCCTAGCTTCTAATTAAGCATAAGAAACCAAAGCATGAGATTTTTACGAGTTAGCATAAATTAAGCATTCACACTCATGGATTATCGCTAATAAATAGAACTAAGTGAACCATAAATAGAGATAAACCACGAAAACGGTAGAGAGAAATTGAAATAGCATTAAGAACAAAAGCTCATGAGTAAGTGATACAATACCAAAGGGATTAACCCTTGAAGTTAGCCTTCCATGGTCATAAATCGAGAAAAACGAGTAGAAATGGGGAAGAACAAAACCCTAGCAGCCACCAAATGCTATGGAGAGCCAAGAGAGAAGTTCTAACCTAGAGAGAGAGTGAGAAATCTGAAAATGGGAGTGTGGTATATGGCTTACAGGAATTTCCCTTCTTTCTAGTCACAAAATGGGCCTAAAACATGGGCCCAAATCCTAAGAAACACTATTCTGAAAATTACAACTAAAAAGGGACCTAAGTGCAAATTACAATCTTCAGTTCAATACTTCAATCTTCATTTCCAAAATGTCCAAAGTGTCCTTGTGCCAAATATGACCTGAAAATAGAAATAGAATTAATTAGGCTAAATAATCCCAAATTAAACAATATTCGAAATATTAGTCCAATAAACTCTAAATCACTAAATTAAGCTAAACAATGTCAAATGGGCAACAAGTATCAATAATAGGAGTAAAATAATGCAAGGAATAATGGGAAATAAAATGCTCATCAATTAGTTAGTTATTAGTTTTTCAATAAAATACTCCCACGCAAGTGAGGTAGAGATGATCACTGGGAGTTTCTGCTCATCCTTCAAGTAAGCATATTTGAGATGAGGAGGGAGGGGCTTCAGGTCCAATGAGGGTGCCTGCATAATAGATGGAACTAAAGGGACAGCAGAAATGGATTCTGCTGCCTGCACCTGAACAAGTGAATCAGGCTCATGCATAATAGATAGGGGGTTAGGGTTAGCATAATCTGAATCTATAACATATGAATCATCAGATGCAGTAGCAGAGTCTAGAAACTGAGCTATTTCAATGCATGCGGTGCACCATCCAGAATCAGTGCATGATGGACAAGTAAATGAATTAGTGAAAGATGGCATTTCAAAATCATGATGCAAAAAGTCAAGCATATGCTCATCTATCCACTCATCAAGCAAGTCCACATGGAAAACAGAGTGATCCTCAGGAAAATGTTTCATAGCATGGAAAATGTCAAATCGGATCACACTGCCATCAAACTCCATGGAAAGTGAACCTGAATGCACATCTATCTTGGTTCGGGCTGTTTTCAAAAATGGTCTCCCCAAAATAATAGGAACAACATTACGGGGGGAGTCATCTTCCATATCAAGTATGTAAAAATCAGCAGGGAAGATCAGCTCTTCAACCCGAACTAAGACATCCTCTATCAAACCTGCGGGGTGGGCAGTACTTCTATTTGCCAATTGAATCACCACACCCGTAGGTTGAAGAGGTCCAAGAGAAAGAGACTTAAAAATAGACATAGGCATGACATTTATGGATGCTCCTAAATCTAGCATAACATTTTCAAACTTAACATTGCCTATGATGCAAGGTATAGAGAAAGTTCCAGGATCCTTACATTTTTTAGGAATGTGAGGGATAGGTTTACCTATGAGAGCGGAGACATTCCTTCTCATGCTTATCCTCTCATTGCCCTTGAGTCTTCTCTTATGAGTGCACAACTCCTTAAGAAACTTCGCATACCTTGGAATCTGTTTTATTGCATCAAGAAGGAGTATGTTGACTTCCACCTTCCTGAATGTGTCAATAATATCCTTGTCCACCTCTTCCACCCTTTTGTTTTGAGGCACTCTTGGTGGGAATGGAAGAGGAACGGGAGGAGGTTGTAGGACAACAGCAGGGCTTGTGGTTGAAGTTGAGGAAGGTTGAGTTGGATGATTCTCCTTGGTGCTAGCATGCTCACCTTCGTCTACCACTTGTCTCTTCCCTTTAGAGGAAGCTAGAGCATCATTGTTGAGGTGAGGTTGTGGTGTGGGTATGACAATCTGCTTTCCTGAGCTCAGGTTGATGGCACTCACATTCTGATTCTGAGGGTTGATCACTGTTTGGGAAAGCAACTTGTCAGAATTTTGAGATTGCAAGTTGTTGAGAGAAGTTGCCATTTGACCCATCTGATTTGTCAAAGTCTGAATGGATGCCTCTTGTCTCTGAATGGATGCTCTAGTCTCTTGTTGAAATTGGAGGTTTTGCATGGTCATTTGCCTCACCAACTCCTCCAAGGTAGGTTGGTTGGATGGAGGGGTTGATGGTGCAGGATGAACCACTTGCTGCTGCTGTTGTTGTTGCCTTTGCTGCTGGATTGGAGGAGGTACATATGGTGGTCTACTCGGTCCAGTGATGTTCTGAAATGGAACATTAGGAGGAGGTTGCTGTTGTTGATCAGACCACTTCAGGTTAGGATGGTTCCTCCATCCAGGGTTGTATCTATTGGAAGAGAGGTCATGATTGTGCTGTTGTGGGCCTCTATTGTTGTATATGTTGGCCGCATAGGCCTCGGATTGGTCACCACTGGTCATCGGTTGTTGCTGCTGAAGGGAAGGGCATGCATCTGTGGGGTGCTCAATGAATTTGCATATGCCACACACTCTAGCAGGAAGTACCATCTTTTTCTGATTGACAGCCAATTGTGTGACCAATGTTGTAAGAGAATCAATTTTCTGCTCAAGCTTCTCAACCTTGCCCGAGTCTGCACCAACATCGTTTACATATCTCACAATTATTGCATCACTATTGCTTCTTGCATGGAATTGCTGACAGTTGGAAGCCATCTTCTCAATTTTGCTCCTGGCTTGTAAGGGTGTCATATCTCCCAATGTACCACCACTTGCAGCATCTACCATGTTTCTCTCCATAAAGTTGAGACCCTCATAAAAGTACTGGATGAGAAGTTGCTCTGATATTTGATGGTGGGGACAGGAAGCACACAACCTCTTGAATCTCTCCCAATATTCATAGAGACTCTCTCCATGTTGTTTCCTGATACCAGAGATTTCCTTTCTGATTGCAGTGGTCCTGTTTTCAGGGAAGAATTTTTCCAGAAATGCCCTCTTCAAGTCATCCCAACTTGTGATGGAACCAGGGGCCAAGTCAGATAACCAATCATGTGCTAGACCCTCTAAGGAATGTGAGAATGATCTGAGACAGACATGATCCTCTTGCACATCATGTGGTTTCATTGTGGTGCACACTATGTGGAATTTCTTGAGATGCTTATGAGGATCCTCACCTGCAAGACCATGAAACTTGGGCAACAAATGGATTAGTCCTGTTCTAAGCTCAAAAGGAACATCATCATCAGGATACCGGATACACGGGTCTTCAATAGTGAAGTCAGGTGCAGTCAGCTCCCTAAGTGTCCTTTCCCTTGGTGGGGGTTGAGCCATGTTATCACAATGTACAAAATTAGATTGAACAAAAGTAGAAGGAACAGAAGAAGTAGAAACAGAATCAGAATTAGATGGACTGTAAGATGACTCTGACTCACTATCTAATGACTGGTTCCTATTTTGTCTAACTAATCTGTGATAAGTTCTATCAATTTCAGGGTTGTAAGGATGTAAATAATTGGGTTGCCCCTAGTCATGTACTGAACAAAACAACATAAACCATAACATACTGTAACAGATATGCATGACCAAAATAGGCAACAAAATTTTTTATTTTTTTTTCAGCACCCAAAAATCATGAAAACATATCACAGAAAGTTTGAGGACAAAATTCAAAAAGGAACCAAGTCAAACAATCAAGATAGGGACCAAAAACTAAGAAAATAAAACTTGTAAAATAAAAAATAAATAGTAAAAATCCTTTTTCAGGATCCAGACGAAGGGTTTTTACGACGAAGTGGTAAAATCAGATTATTCAGAAAATTCCCTTCGATTTGATATAAAATTCGTCAAATTCCGAGTTACTGATCAAAAGTTACGCCTATTTATAGTAAGTGCTGCTAAAAATGGAAAATTTTTCTGGAACTCACAACCAGTGCCTATATGAGTGTCTGTGATGCATCAACACACTAATATATGATGAAACAAGTGTGGATACCAATTTTCGTGCAAAAATTCCACCCACAGCTATGTTGAATGGCACTCACAGAAACACTAAAATAGCATCAGTTATGCAGAATAGCAAAACAACAAACATGACAACTTTCAATCAGTTATCAGAATGCTTATTCACACACTAACTACTCTAACTAACTACTGTATGACCTTTGGCAAGAACCGATAATTCCCGGCAACGACGCCAAATTTTGATCGAGGTCGTACACGATCAAAATAAAAGGGATTTAATTCTTTAGTACTAGGAAGATGATCCTAGGTCGTTTCCCAACGAATATCGGTTTAGGCAAAGTATCAAACACGTAGTATGCAGTAAAATGGGGGGGGGGGGTTGTATGTACTAAATGTGAAGAACAAAACACAAAACAAAATATTAAAACTAAGAAAATCAGAAACAAAAGCGGGCAAACCCCTTTGGCTAAGTACACTACTCATCCTAGCTCACTAAAGATCGATTCCTCTCCTCTCCTCTATTCAACTCGTGAGACCTAAATACTAAGCGAAAATTTAGTTCTCACCCCAAAACCCTTGCTTCTAATTAAGCATCAGAAACCAAAGCATGAGATTTTTACGAGTTAGCATAAATTAAGCATTCACACTCATGGATTATCGCTAATAAATAGAACTAAGCGACCCATAAATAGAGATAAACCACGAAAACAGTAGAGAAAAATTGAAATAGCATCAAGAACAAAAGCTCATGAGTAAGTGATACAATACCAAAGGGATTAACCCTTGAAGTTAGCCTTCCATGGTCATAAATCAAGAAAAACGAGTAGAAATGGGGAAGAACAAAACCCTAGCAGCCACCAAATGCTATGAAGAGCCAAGAGAGAAGTTCTAACCTAGAGAGAGAGAAATCTGAAAATGGGAGTGTGGTATATGGCTTACAGGAATTTCCCTTCTTTCTAGTCACAAAATGGGCCTAAAACATGGGCCCAAATCCTAAGAAACACTATTCTGAAAATTAAAACTAAAAAGGGACCTAAGTGCAAATTACAATCTTCACTTCAATACTTCAATCTTCATTTCCAAAATGTCCAAAGTGTCCTTGTGCCAAATATGACCTGAAAATAGAAATAGAATTAATTAGGCTAAATAATCCCAAATTAAACAATATTCGAAATATTAGTCCAATAAACTCTAAATCACTAAATTAAGCTAAACAATGTCAAATGGGCAACAAGTATCAATAATAGGAGTAAAATAATGCAAGGAATAATGGGAAATAAAATGCTCATCAATTAGTTAGTTATTAGTTTTTCAATAAATACTCTCTCCGGTCCTATATATAGGTCATATTCTAGAAAGTTTTCTTGATCCTAATTATATGTCACTTTATATTTTTTGTGCATCATTTATTGATTTTTCTCTTTTTTGCCTTTATTAAATGTTTTGACTGTCTATGTGTTTTTTGTTGTTCATTAATGAGTGCGAATTTTCCAAGAAAAGTTAAGGGGTTAAAATTGTAATGTTACAATATATTCTCATAGAATTCATAAAACCAACCACTTTTGTTGGTATGTGTAATTCGGTTAAATATGCCCTATAATAAAGACTAGAGAGAATAATAAGAGTATCTATCTTATTTATTTTGTTATGTTTATATAAAAGTAACAGTATTCGGTATGGGGTTTAATTAGTGTCCCACTGGTTGAACTTTTAAATCAGTATCCTAGTACCCTAATCGATTTAATCATCAACATGGTTTTAATAACAACGGACTTAAGGTTAGCTAATTTTCTTGATCTTTTATAAATATATTACCCCTTTCGATCCGTTCCTTTTTATTTATCTTATTGATATTATTGGCTTAATTATGTCACAAGTCCCTGAATTTTGGGATACTTTTGTCAGATACCTTTATATTTTTTTTCAATGTCTGACTCCCCGAGGTTACTTTTGGGTTTGTCATATACCCCTACTATCGATTTTGGGCAATTTTGATGACATGTAACATTAGAATTTTAGTCAGACGTAGGAGGTTGGTCATGTGGTGCCGCTTGATGTCACATAGTCGAAGACGATCTCTCTCTTCAATTTTTTTTTTATAACTAAAAATATAAAAATATTAAGTTTTTTTAGTTTTTTAATTTTTTTTAAAAAAAGGATCTTCGCCCACAGGGCACCAGGTGCTTAACCTCTTGCATCATAATTACAAGTCGTCTTTAAAAGTTTAAGAGTGCATGTGATTTTCAATGTATACCCTAATTCAATATTGTTTTGATTTATGTAAATAGCGAGAAGAAATTAATGAAATGTCGGGGGAAACAAAATTGTTTTATTAAATATCAACATAAGCATTACATTTCATAATAGATGTGTTTTTTGAGATGTGATAGATAAATAGGAATTAGGGGGTGCTACATTTAATATTAATATATTACAATACTCCATAATTTGTTTTAAACTAGCAAACTTTTAATTCAATCTCATTATCTATATAATAATAATTTATCCTATTAGTTTCTCGTTAATTAATGATAATAAAGTAGAGATAGCTTATTAAAAGTAAATATGAGAGTGTAGTGGATCTGAAAAATAGACCCACTAGCTATATTTGGTGGTTGATGCAGCTGACTAGGGTGATCCCGGTCCTACGTACCCCAAGTGAAAGGGAATCAAGTCACACGTAGTTCTTGAGAATATGGTAGATAATGAACATACCTTAGCCCTTGTGGAAGGGGTGTATTTCTTAGGAGCAAGAGTGAGGTGGTGCCTTATGGGTCTGTTTGACCCAGTAGGGTTGACGTTTCTCTTAGAGGATAAGTGGGATGAGTCATTCATTCTTATTCTGTACTAGAGAGATCGTGCCTACCCGTTGAGTCATATGGGCTGTTAGGACCTCGGTGCTCGGATCCTTGGAGGCACCAACTCGGTTCGAGACAGATAAGGCGAGATGCTCGGCACGTGGAGGCCGAGATGCTTGGATGTCGGTGCGAGGTCGGTGTAGCCTCTCAAAGGTCGGTCCGAAGTCCTTTAAACCCAAGAAGAGGCCGAGTGTATGATCGGCTGACGCCTGTATGAGTGGCGACTCGTTGTAGTCGACTGGTTACTGGCGAGGGGTGTGAGGTGAAGCGAGGTCGACCTATGACCCTGAACGTTGCCCGTTGGTCGGTCTCAAAGACTTTATTATTGGATAACCCTACGGAAAGCAAAATAAATACTTTAAAATTTTAAAGCACCTCATAGAAAATCATAAAAATCTTTGTGATTTATAAATAGAAATGTGTATATTCTGAATGTGTATTTAAATGGTAGAATAAATGCATTAAGTAATTACTGGTTTTTTTTGTGTATCAAGGGTATATTCCAACCGATAGCCGAAGATTAATTTCCTCTAAGGCGTATAGATCACCTAAGTGGGGTTTGCTTCTACCAACAAAGCATTTTTCATACCCACAACTTGGATCGAACCCTTAACATCATGATTATGGAACCCCGCTATCTGCCAACTGTGCTGGGCCTTGTTGGTTTAAATAATTTCCGTTCGAGTTTGAATATATAGAATTCGAAATGTGTAATTATAATTAAATAATTAATAAAAACTACAACTTAAAAGTATTAAAACATCATTAAATAATTTTAAAAAAAAATCATAAATAGATTTTTTATTAGAGAAGAATTAGTGAGTAAGAGTGTATATTTTATTTTATTAAAATATAATTATATCTTAATTAATTTAAAGTATTTTTTGGTTATATTTGGTAATCCCATGTATTTATTAAATACTCTTTCTAGTCTCAAATATAAGAAAAAAAATACACATCATTAGTGGTCTTAAAAAAACTAATTAATTTTCTATTTTCAATATAATCGAGTAATATGTCAGATTAGTCCCTGACTTTGTAAGCGTCGGTCAAGTTAGTCTCCGACTTTATCGAAATAGAAATTTAGTCCTTGAGATTTCATTTTAATTCACATACGTCCCTATCCTTATCCCATTTTAAAGCAAATACATCCTTGCGATAGTGACGACAATGACTAACTTGATCGACGTTCTCCTATCTCATGGACTAAATTGCTATTTCGATAAAGTCATGGATTAACTTGACTGACGCTTACAAAGTCAGGGACTAATCTAACATATTACTCCAATATAATCATTCTTAAAACATCATTATAAAGTGATTGTTGCATTTAATTTTGGTTTATATATCAAAATGGTCCACATAAATGTTGATCTCCTTGAAATTATTCCCTACAATTTTTTTTTTTGGGATTTTTGTCTTTGCTTTTACATTTCGTTTTGGTTTTTGTCCATGGTATTAAATATGGATGGAAAATGGTGACATAGAGTAACTGAAAAGGTTAAAGTGGGGACCAAAATCAAAATGAAATGTAAATATATGGGCCAAAACCAAAACCAAATGTAAAAGTAGGGACCAAAACGAAATGTGCAAATAGTGTTTTCCATCCATATTTGCCACTAGGGAGCAAAACCAAAACAGAATGTAAAAGTAGAGACAAAAAACTCCCAAAAAATTTGTAGGGACTAATTTTAAAGAGGTCAATATTTATTGGGATTATTTTGGTAATTAAGCCTTTAAGTTTTTTTTCATTCTCAATACAAGTTTCTTAAAGTAGTTAACTTTTTTTATGAATTCGAAAAAATTAAATACACTCAGCTAACTTTCTTAGTAGGTATGAAATTAGTTTTTTTTTCTTATATTTGAGATCAGGGTGACTTTTCTTTAATTTTTATATATTCATTTTTTTACATATAAATAATTTATTTTCATCTTAAGTTGCCTTCAAGATATAATTTTTGGGCTTACTTATAAGTCATTTTATATTTTCTAGGAAATATTTGTTACTCATTCTGATCCTTATTATGGGTCATACTTAATCGAATTACACATACCAAGAAATATAGTAGTTAGTTTTATGAATTATACGAGAATACTCTTTCCGATCCTAAATATAAGACCTTTATGAAGTAAAAAATTTGATCCTAAATATAAGACCATTTTCAAATTTTTTTCTTCTTTCGAAAGTGCCCCTATATGAGAATAAAGTTTTTTTTATTGAAAATAGAATTTCACATTTACTTTTTTGTTTTTCTATGCTTTGGGAAGTGTAACGGATAAATAATTAAAAAGCTACACCAATGAGATGAAAGAAATAATTATGTTCAATGATTATCAATAAGATATATTAAAAACAACATATCAAATTATATTAATTTTAGTGCATTATTGGTGGACGTAAAAACTCTCAAGAGATTTCTATATTAAGGATTGGAGGGAGTATATTGTAACATTACAATTTTACTCTGTAAACTTTTCTTTGAAAATTTGCAGTCATTAATGTACAATAAAAAAATAGATAGTCAAAATATTTAATAAGAGCAAAAAAGAGAACAAACAATAAAAGATGCATAAAAAATATAAAGTGACTTATAATTAAGACTAAAAAAATCTTCTAAAATGTGATCTATAATAAGGGTCGGAAATAGTACAATTTTCTTGTTTGCCCTTTATTCATTTATATGAAATAATACGTTTGTGAAAATTTCAATATAAATTAAAATGATAGAATTATATCGTTAAAGTATTTTATTAAAATAAGGACAAGAAAATGTATATAACTGAGTATTTTATTTCCTTTGTCCTACAAAGTTGGTATCCCTTCAGTTCCAAATTATATGTCGTTTTAACATTTTTAACTTATTCCAAATTATTTGTCGTTTTAGAATTTGAAGAATGCATTAATTATTTTTTCCCTATTTTAACCTTACTTTTAAAATTTTAAAACATGTGATAATTAACGTATTGTGAAGATAATATAGTAAAATTGTCTCATTCTTCTCTTGAAAATTAAAGTATTAAATGATTTTCTTAATCCGCATGAAACTCTTAAAATTTCAGATAAATTAAAATAGAGAAAGTAAAAAATGGTAAATATTAATATTTTAAAGAAACAACTTATTTAATGCTTAATTATATCAAATGATTAATCTCTTAATTATAACTTCATGATTTTGCCAATTCCCATTAACTGTAATTAATGCAAAATTTAATGCAATAATAAATAATTTCAAAATTATTTCATCCGATCTCAAATATAAGTAAAATTTAACTAATTTCTTATTCCCAATAAAATTATTCCTAAAATATACTAAGTAATAAAATGATTGTATCTTCTAATTTTTATTTATTCCGAATACAAGTTTCCTAAAATAGTTTACTCTTTTTTATGAAATTGAGAAAATTAAATACACTCAACTAACTTTCTTAATAAATGTGAAGTTACTCCCTCCGGTCCCTATTATAAGAAAAATGGTACATACATATTTTGGTCTCAAATATAAGAAAAAATTAATCAACTTTCTATTCCCAGTATAATTATCCCTAAAAGGTTTATTTAAGTTTTTGGTCCCCGAAAGTAGACCGAGTTTTAGTTTTAATTAGCCCCCTTTTTTTTTATTTGACCGGTCTTGATCCTTAAAAATTTAAAAATTTTGGTTTTAGTCTTTGCCGTTAGGGATCCACCTTTAATTGATGACGTGGCTAACGGAGTACCACATCAGCAAGCCATGTGTCTTTTTTTAAAATAAAAAGTTCCTGAAAATGGATCAAATTTTGGTTTTAGTCCCTATCTTTTTTTTATCGATCAAGGTCCTTGAAAGTTTAAAATTTTTTGTTTTGGTACCTGCCGTTAGTAAAATACCGTTAATTGTTTACATGACTAATGGATTGCACATCAGCATTCCATTCCATATGTTTGCACAATAATGAGTTGTTGTCACGTTTGTAGATGATATGGATAACCCAGCAATGCATGTAGAATTTCTAGCCACGGTTGACCCAAGATTGCCTAACTTATATAATAAACCAAATACATGATAGAAATCATGTCTTATTCTATACTTTTTTTTTTGTGTTGAAGAATATTCTATATTGTTATTACATGTTTACTGTTCTTACATGTTATTTGCCAACGTGACAACAACTCATTATTAAACAGACACGTGGCATGATGATGTAGCAATCCGTTAGTTATGTCAGCAATTAACAGTATTTTATTAACGACAGAGACCAAATCCAAAATTTTTAAACTTTTAAGGACCATGACTGGTAAAAAAAAAGATAGGGACTACAACCAAAATTCGATTAACTTTCAGGGACCTTTTACTTAAAAAAAAAAGGACATGTGGTCTCCTGACGTGGCACTCCGTTAGTCACGTCATCAATTAACGATGAATCCTTATCGACAGAGACTAAAAAAAAAAAATTTAAACTTTTAAGGATCAAGACCGATCAAATAAAAAGATAGGGACTAAAACCAAAACTCGGTCAACTTTCGGGGATGAAAAACTTAAATAAGCCTTCCTAAAAATGTTTCTAGAAAGTACTGATCTCATTTAATTTTTGTTTCATTCCCAATACAACTTTTCAAAAAGAGTCATATTTTTTATGATTTTGACAAAATTAAATACATTCAACTAACTTTCTTAATAAGTGTGATTTCGGTTATTTTTTTTTCTTATAATAGAGATCGAAAGGAGTAGGTTTTTTGTTATATTAAAAAATGGATGGAGTACAACCACCATTCCAAAATAATTATAGCGCATGGATTAAGAAGTATATGTAATTTTTTTTAATAAATTAATGATTATTTTATCATCTTTGTCCTTTATCTCTCGATAGTAATTGATCATTTTTTTATCTACTTATTATTTCTCCTTCTAAATCAGTTCCTTATTATCTATCCTTTTTTGGAGAGATTTTTTGTTTCTTTTTATTTGTCTTTTATGGGATTTCAAGAGTGTAATAAATGTTATTTTCCATGTTTGCCCCTATTCAATAAGTCTTGATTTACATAAGTAGTGTAGAAAAATTAATGATTATAGAGAGAGAAAGGGTATAGTGAGGAAAAATATAATTAATGTATTTAAAATATAAGCAATGATTAGATTTCTTAAATGATGTGTTTTGTTTGGAATTAGACATATAAATAGAATCTGGCAAAGTAATAATTAGATGGTGGTAGATTTATAAAAATATCATTCCATCAATCCTTAACTTTTGGCCTTTAAGCTTTTTATTTTCATTCCATGACTCTTTTATTTTGACAATTTCAATGCATAATCATATTTTTCTTCCAATTTTAAGCCTTCATTCAATCATTTTTTTATTCTTCATTAATTATACTTTTATCTTTTCTCTCACTCATAAACTACTATACATTAATTATCAGACACATTTCCTTGTAAAAATTAAATACTACTACAATTTTTAATAAGAATTAAATAGGGACATTTTTGACAAAAAAACACGTATAAATCTTACAATAATCAACACTTTTTTAAAATGTGGACCATTTTTAAAAGCCAAAAAGTTAAGAAATAAATATAATAATTAATATTGCATTGAGTTTTTAAAGTGACAATTATTTAAAAACAAATTCATTTTATTAAAGTGACAATTATTTATGAATATAAGAGTAAAATTATGGCACATTTTCCCCCTATAATCCTAATTAAGCAAAGCACTCTTGTTCTTCTCTTTCACAAAATATAGTAATTTAATTTTATGTTGATTACTCAAACAATGTGCTTTCTCTGGTTCTATATATAAGATATTTTTGAAGTTTTTATTTTGACCCTATTTATAAAATCTTATTTCAATTTTTAATAGCATTTAATTACTTTTTTTTTTCACGAATACCCCTATTAATTCAATACTAATTTTTAGAGTTCCAATAGTAATTATAAGCATAGTTTTGAAAAACTATATCAAATTTTCACATTTTCATTACCGCTAACTACTTTCCTTGGTAGTGTAAGTGAAAAATCCCAAAAGGGTCTTACATATAAAATTGGAGGGTGTATATTTTCTATGTTTTTTTATTACTTCTTCCATCTTATAAGGAATATAATAAGAATGATAAAAAATTGCAAATGTTAAAAAATTAAGAAGACATGCATTTAATGATTTATCTAACTCATCAACCAATTATTGAATAACTAATTTAATGCATTTGATTAACCAATTACAATTCAAAACTTGCAATTTCGAAACTTTATATTAATTACTTTAATTTCAGTTTGAGACAAATATTTTTCATTTTTTACCATTCTTGTGGGACAAATGGAGTAATTAATTTAATTTTAATTTAAGACAAAAAATTTGAACTTTTTTACTATTTTTATATTAGCTTATTAGCTTATTATAAGATGAAGGGAGTATAAAAAATCAACCTAAGTGTAGTATTACATTTCATAATTTTTTGAGATTTCCATGATACCCGAACCCAAATACAATACAGAGATTATTACATATTTATGAAAGAGTTAATACATGACATGGGAGTCATGTGCCAATCAGAAAACAAAATCTTCCTACCAAGAAAAATCATAAATTAATGCCAAGTTCTAACCTTAATAAGATTTAAGAAAGATAAAATATCACATGATTGGTTATTAAAAATAATATCATTACTAATGAGATTATTTTTTGGAACGAGACAGACTGGGAGCTAATACATTTAATATTACTATACTATTTCATACTCCCTCCGTTCCAATTTAACTGTCACTTTAGAAATTTCACACGGATTAAGAAAGTCATTTAATATTTCAATTTTCAAAAGAATTATTAGATAACTTTACTATAATACCCTCAAAGTACATTAATTATCACACATTTCACAAATTTCAACACATTAAATGCAAGGTTAAAGGTGGAAAAAATCAATTAATACATCCTCGAATTCCTAAAGCGACAAATAATTTGGAACAAGTTAAAAATGCTAAAGTGACAGATAATATGGAACGGAGGGAGCAATTGGTTTTAACCCATAAACTTTTAATTTAGCCTTACTATTTAGGTAATATTGATTTATTTTATTGGCTTCTTGTTAATTCTTTTTTGGTTTTAACCTAATAAACTGTGCTAAGCTTTGTTGGCGTTTCTCGTTAATTCATAATAATAAAAAACAGTGATAATTAAAATAGTTATTAAGAGTAAATATGGAAAAAAAATTAAATAATACTTAAGAATTATAAAGCAACTTATTAAAAATCATAAAAATCTCCCGGAATATGACTTATAATTAGGAATTTGTTTATTGTGAATGTGTATTTTTTTTCTCAAGATATCCACTTATACGAGTAGGATGACTAATCCTTATAGATACTGACTGATCTTTCAGCGAGACGACCCTCCTAGCAAGATCTCTTATTACATCCGCAAAAATACGAATCCCCAACCATTTGCTTAAATAGGAATAATGTGTTTAAATGACAAAATAAATGCATTAAATAATTTTTGTTTGACTTTGAATAAGTAGAATTTGGAATGTGTTTAAAATTTAAAAATTATAATTGATAAATAAATATAAATGAAAAATATTATTAAATAAATTTAAAAGGAAATCATAAAAGCGAGTTTTTATTAGAAAAGAGTTAATGAATGAAGAAAGTATGTTTCCTTTTATTAAAATATAATTATATTTTAATTAATTTAAAGTAATTTTTCGTTAATATTTGGTAATCCCATTTAAGTTAGGGATAACAAAATTAAATAAATATTAATTAATTTTATTTACAAAGAAATATTTTATTTTCATGTTAATTATGCAGAGTTTACATAAAGTGCATATTTGAATCTTATTATTTATTTTCACGCAATAAATCCTATTTATGTTTATTCTAATTTTATCCATTGTTTTGACCCTCCATTCCAAAATATAGAAAAAAAAAATTTGACTCAAATTAAAGTTAAAATAATAAATAAAAAATATTGAAATTGCGAATAATAATATTATTGATTAACTAAGGAAATATGCATTAAATATTTGATTTAGTAATGATTAATTTAGAAAATAATACATTAAAAATTAAAATGATATTCATTTATTTTTTGTTGACTTTGCAAATTTTTACTAATATGGACAAAGGAAATGTATTTTATTCAAAAATTATTGATTTGACCCGTGCACAGCTCGGGCAATTACACTAGTATATAAATAAGAGCTTGAGGAGTAGTACTCCATCAACTATCAACTATCAACTATCAAGTACCCCTACGATTACTACCGTATCTCATCTCCCTTTAAATCTCTAAAAATGAAGTTGGCGCGCAGTTTCAGTTTCAGTTTCTCACACTCGATCGAGTAGTTTTTTACGTACCCAATATTATCCCTATCTAACATCCATAAATCATTCAGCATTCATCAATCAATCTCCTTATTCTCTCTGTTGATCATTCGTTGGACTGCACTTTCACCGTACAACTACTGGTAAATGGTAATATCTCTTCCTTCCTTCTTCTCTTTCGTTATTGTTGTGAGTATTATTATATTATTATATTGCACATCATGACATGTAAATAAACTCACTCTAATTAGGTTCGTTCATACTTTTCTCATGTCTCTCAAGTTCGCTAACGATCGAGAGGCTTAATTCGTTCAGCATTCAGAAATCGTGATTCGTGACTCCCCTTCCGCTATTCGTTGCCGCACAATTTCAATTTCGCCACTGGTTTGTTCTCTTACCGAGTATTTATCCCTCCCTTCCTGTATGTTTATTCCATTAAAAAAAACAGTGTCATGTTGTAAGTCATTTTTATAATTCACGTGGAAAGTACTCTCCGTCTTATAAGAATGGTTAAATTTTTTCTCTCAAATAGTTAAAATAATTAATGAAAAATTTGGAAATTATAAATTTTAAGTTGTGATTGGTTGATTCAAGCAAAATGCATTAAATTAGTTATTTGATAATTGGTTGATGTATTAGACAAACCATTAAATACATGTTTCTTTAATTTTTTGACTTTTGAATTTTTTTAACTATATCCTTGTGGGATGGAGGGAGTAATTATTATTGTCAAATTTATAAAAAAATACGTTATCATTCTAAAATTACTCCTATTTAAAATTTTACAAGTTTATTTATTTTTCTCTTTATTGTAATTATTATCTTATCACCTTTATGTAATTATGACGGGTTTATTTGAAATAATTTTTTAATACTGCCTAAATATTCTAAAACGACTTATAAAAAGGGACAAAAAATCTATCATATACCTTATAATAATAAACAAAGGGACTAACTTTAAAATAATAATAATTATTATTTTGATTTTTAATAAATTAATTACTCTCTTTATCTCATTATCTTGGTGAAAGTCAAACTGATTAATCAATAAGAATAAGAGGTTTTAATTTTAATATAATACTTCACTCATTAATTATAAATTGCTACTTTTTCCATTTCTATATATAAGATTCTTTTGATACTTTTATTTTGTTCATATTTATAAAATCATATACCAATTTTTATGACAATTAAGTACTTCTTTTCACAAATTAATACCCTTATTTACTTAATACTTTTTAAATTTCTAATACTATTAATAAGGGTCGTTTTGAAAATACATATTAAATATTCACATTTTCAATAACATCAACTCAATTAATCAATTTTTTAATGGACATGAAATCTATTAAAAGAGTCTTATATATAGTGACGGAGGAAGCATTCAACAAATTTTCATATCATTACAATTAATACATGTTACACTAATCTTCATAAATGATCGGAGAATTGAAAGTAATAATAAGACTTTAAAAAGTAATGAATCATCATATCTTATTTTTTTGGTAATTAAATGTTTCTTTCCTTACTTAGTGATGAATATAATATACAATCTTTAAAAAAATTATTTATTATTTTTTTTAAAATTTTTTTTTACCAAGATAATGAGACGAAGAAAATATGTTTTTCTCTGGCATACATTTTTTTTTTCTATTTGTAGTCATTACTTTTACTCTATTACTTACGTAATAAATCAATACCTTATAAAATAGGGATAAACATGAAAAATATCATTTATTACATTCTTAAATTTCTAAATATGACAGATAAATAAAAACAAAAAATTTCTAAAAAAAATGACCAATTATAAAAAATAAGAGAGGGAATAACTATTATTGCACTTTTATATTTATGAATTTTTCTTCGGTTGGGATAGATAAATAGGAATTGTGTGATTAGTGTTTCACTGTTCCGATGTTTATCTTTGCAATAAAAATTAAATATTATTATAATTTTTAATAAGAATTAAATTGGAATTAAATAGGGATATTTTAGAAAAGCATATATAAAATTTATAATAATCAACATTTTTTTATTATGTGTGCCAAGTTTAAGGCTAAAATATATAAAATGGAATGAGTAATTATTTATTCTTTAGCATGCCCTTTTTGTTTTTATAATTTTTAATTTTTTCCCCTTACATAAATTGAAACTCCATTGAATAAGGGAAGGCATAGAAAATATTGTCTCCGTTTTTTATTTATATGTCATATTTAGAAAAAAATATTTTTTTAGAAATGTAATGATTAATTTTATTTTTAATAAATTAATTAAATTTTTCCTCTTACATACACTTTCTCTTTTTGTAATCATCATTTTTTTATCAATTACTTATGTAAATCAATATTTTATCATATAAGTGTAAACATAAAAATAACATGTATTCTTGAATTTCTAAATACGACATATAAATAAGAAAAAATTTCTAAAAAAAATGACAAATAATAATAAGAAATGGAGAGAGTAACCATTATTGCACAGATAAACAATTAGACAAAAAGGAATTTTGTGATAAGTGGTGTTATATCTACTTAAGGATTGACATCCGGAAATATATCTATTTGCCTTATATCATTATTTTTCATATAAGACAAACACATCGACATCCCAAATCAATTCTGAATATACGCATGGCATTATTGTTTTGTCATTACTATTTCACTGTTCTGTTTTGCGGTAATTGTTTGTCTTTGTGTGAACAGATCAGATATGTCTTCGGGGCCGGATCGTATTAGCTCTATGCCAGATGAAGTCCTTTGCCACATTCTCTCCTTTCTCCCAATGGAAAATGTTGTTGCCACCAGCGTTCTGTCAAAAAGGTGGCTTCCACTGCGGCATTCCGTCTCCGTTATCGACCTCAACGATCATAATCTTGTGTCAGACGATGCAACCTATTATCAGTTTCATTCTTTTGTTTTCTCTGTTCTGCTCTCCAGAGATGTCAACCAACCCATCAAGAAGTTCATTCTCAAATGGCACTTTGATGATTCCCATGTTAACCATATCAACACATGGTTAAAAGTTGTGTTGCAACGTGGAGTTGAGCACCTCGAACTCGTTAAGTACTTTGATTTATACTTCCGCAAGTTGCCAAAGGGCATTCTCAGCTGCAACACCCTTGTGTCTCTCAATCTGCGAGGGCTCTATGTGAGGGATTTTTCATCTGCCCAACTTCCATTACTCAAGATCCTTCATTTGTATAGGGTTGAATTGGCTGAAGAAAATGCTTCTTCCTTCCAACTTCCCTCACTCGTTACCCTTGAGTTGGATTCGGTTACTATCAGCAAAGGTTCATCTCTTGTTGAGCTTCTTGTTGGATGTCCAAATCTCGAGGAACTCGAAGCGGTTCATGTGAGACCTGAATTGGATGAGCGTTTGGAAAAGGTTAAAAATTTAACCAAGTTGACCAAGGCATCTGTTACTCGATGTGCTAATTTGAAGTTGAAGGCATTTTATAATGTTAAGTGTCTCAGCCTGGTTATTGATGAGGTATGTTACATATATATATATATATATATATATATATATATATATATATATATATATATATATATAGACACATTTATGTGATTTGTTTGGTGGTTGCTGTTTTCATTTTTTGTTTATGTTGGGTTTGATTTTAAGGGTTTTGTCTTTTTTAAATTGTTCAGGCGTCATTGGATTATAATAAGATTCCTACCTTTTACAATTTGGAGAAAGTGGAGTTAAAATTTGACCAGGGTTATAGGTGGTCGTGCTTACTAGAACTGCTCAACCATTGCCCTAAACTTCAAATTCTTGATATGGAGGTTTGTTGTGTTTAAGAATGTTTTTCTTTTATCTTGTCTTAACATATTGATATCTTAAGATATTTACATATTTTGATTTTTGTGTATTATTTGACAGTCATGGAGGTTTTCTAATGAGGAATATTGGCCGTCCCCAAAATCTGATCCTGAATGTGTTTCATCACACCTCCGAAAATGTATTATTCATAGATATAATGAAGATATAGGTGAGCTTCTGTTTGCAAGATATATTATGCAGAAAGCAAGTGTTTTGGAGACCATGAGAATCATTTGTGATGATCGGTGGTCGGGTTCAGCTGAGAAGCTCGAAATGGAGGAAAATTTATCTTTGTACGAGAGGCTCTCTTCAACCTGTCAACTCTCTTTTGAATGATAGCACATTGACTCTGTTGGTTGCTGCATGCAAGTTGCTTCTAGAAGTCTGCTTTTTCTTAGTTTCACCAGTTTTGGTGATTAATGACAATGATGATCCTTGAATAATTTTAGTACTTTAATTTCATGCTTTGTTTAGTTTTATGAATGATTGTTGCATCCTTTCAAGCGGATATGAATAGCCTTTGATTGTATGTTTAATTTGCACTGCATGAACTGCATGCAGAACAGTTTGAAGGTTTTCCTTGTCTGTTTGTAAAGTCATTTATGCTATTTTAATAAACAACTGACAACATAGTCAGAATATTCAGATGCTTTAATTTTGAAGTTGAAGTTTTTCTTATTGAGCATTCAAACCAGTGAACAAATTTTTTGTTTTTAAATGTATCTCACTCATCATTTAATTATTTATTATATTTTTTATATTTAATTTTAAGGACAAATTTAATATTTTTTTACCCATAACCAAATTTTTATCAACAAAATACATATTTTTTTCAAATTAAAAATTGTCCTTAAATAAGGACAATCTCTAAATAAATAAGAACTAGAGTTTTATCCTCTACACCCGTTTAAAACGGTCCTTAATTTAGGAAGGGACAAAACTTTTGCCCATGTGAATGCTTTAAGGCAATCTGTTTTCACTGCATGTGGAAAAATTATTAGTTAGTCTTGGATCATGGTCCAAGCACGTCTCAACCGTTGATAGTTTATTTTTTACCTAAAAAAATTTAAAAATTAAATAATGGATGGTGGTGATTATCTAAAACCATGTAATACTGGATCACCTAATAATTACTCTGCACGTGTGTATGACATGTGTAACAGCCCGATTTTCGTATCCCAAAATAATTAACTTTTACTTATTTTAAGTTGTAAAAATGAGGCCAATTTTTTTTTTTTTGTAAAACATTGCCGGAGTGTTTGAAAACATATTTGAAAAATTCTTGAGGTTCTTCAACACTTTCTTTCGAAAACCGAGTTGTTACTAAAACTTATCCATTTAGGTTTCCAAAACATTTATCAAGGGAAAACGGTTTGGTTTCAACTCGAATAAATCTTATGTTACCTCAAAAGAACTTAAACATTTGTCACAAAGTTGTATTCATGCACATTGGTAAAAATAGGGCATGCTCCATAATGGGTTACGTTACATTAATAGTTCATTACTTAGGTAATCCTTAACATGAAACACTCACCATAATCTAAACTAACCACACTATTCTTAAACTACCCTAGTGAAGGCAATCGGGTGGAGGTTCTCCTTGCAGGAAATTTATATTTAAATTTACTTCACACTGCAGGAACTGGCTTCTGCAGAAATGGGGTCCCTTGAAATCCCATGATGTGATACTGTCTCTTATAGTTGTTAATCTGTAAAAATGAAAATGACAGTGAGTTTATTTGACAAGAATTAACCAGTTAAACTCCAAAGCCAACATAAAAAGTTACATACCTCATCTTGGACTAGTTTGGTAAATCCAAATTTACCCGTCCTTATCGACTCAGCTCCCTCAGCAGCTGGAAGGACCAAATGTTTCACCTTTAGTGATCCCAGCAGCCTCTCGATGCAAGAAAATAGGGACTGGAAATAACCCTAAAGAAAATCATAATAATATCCGTTAGAATATTTGTGCACCCAATGTTCATTGATTTTAAATAACTCCACAATTTTAAACTCAGTATGTTCATTGTTGAATTAAATTAAACAACCTGTCCTTGGCAATCTGCAATTGTTGCCACCAGGGGAAGCTCTGCCAGTTCTGGCCCAAATATACGAAAAATTCCAACAGATACAACCACTTGGCTGCAAAGAAAACATAAAATATACACCAAAATGAGGTATCTCCTCAAACAAATTATGCATTTAGCAAAAAGTCACTCCAATCTCAGCCTTGACAGTGAGCATTGCACAGAACATTCCACCAAAATCACGATCCTTGATGTTCCTTCTATGGAAATCCAAACCAACAAAAAGGAAATTTCATTAACACGTGCATAAATGTCAAAAAGGAAAATCCATAGCACAAAAAATGCTGCTTTACCCATAAAGCATTGCTGGAATGAAATCAACTCCTGAAGCAGAATCAACGATAGGATCAAATTGCTCCTGAAAGACAAAGATTCCATTCTGAATATAAGCTTAAACCCCTCAAGCTATACCCATACATATAACTATCTAAGGTAATCCAACAAATATCAACTGGCTTGTAATCCAATAAGATCAAAAAGAGCAACTGACCAAAAATGAATACTAAATATTAGAGAGACATTAATATACTTACATGGAAGATAGCAACAGCCTTAGAAAGCAGTTGCCTAATCTCATCAGAAGCAACCATTTTCCAGTTCAGAACCTTCCATTTTACATCAAGAGCAGCCATGTTTCTAAACCTTTTTCTTCATGCTTCTTTTTAATCAAACTATTAAGGGAATCTGGAAGTTTCTCTTCCCCACAAGTCACCATATTAAGCAGAGTGGTATGAATGTGATCGCAATCTGAGCAGCAGAACCAATTCCCTTCAGGCACTTCCTGGAAAATAACCTCAGTCAACAATTGCACGTACCAACTGAAGAATTTAATTTTGATACATTGTCATGTAAAAAAATTTATATATGGCAGTCAGGATTATTGATATTAATATCAATTTAAATACAGAAGCATAAGTATTAAGTATTTTGAAATCAATAATGCAATTTTATCAAAAAGATTCCTAGATGTTAAGATCTCAGGGCTAATAATATCAATAGCAGATTTAGATATAAGAGCAGAAGTATACAGCATGTTGAACACAATGTCATACATTATCATATGACATGTGCAATAATTATTACTTTAGATAACTAAACAGTGTACAAACTTTTACACTTGATCAATATTAAATCCTTAGTAATAGTAATATATTATTATCTAACAAAAATTCAGCAATGGATAACATAATCATTCATGAATAGGGACAAAAATCCAACCATAATTCTAACTTCTCCATTAGTCAAGCTTAAAATTTTTTAAAAAAAGCAGACGAAAACCCTGTTTTTTTTTAATGAAGGAATCTGGGCAGTGCCCTTGATAAAGTAACTATTATACTTAGATAAATACAAACTTTGCAATGGTCACTATTAGAACATTATTTTGTCCAACACTGCCCCCCCCCCCCCCCCCCCCCTAAACCCAGCAAGGAATAATGTTCATTATTTTGTCCAACATTATTTTGGAAGCAACCCAGCAAGGAATACTTAAAAATCACATTGTATATACCAGCACCAAATTTGGGCAATTCCAACAATGTACCCCCAAAGCCTTATGAAAAGAGATATCACATTTTCTTAACAATAAGTGCATAAAATTGAGTTTGGCAAATAAAGTCACTTTGCTTTTAATAAAATAAAGAAAAGCCAAAAGGAAAATGGTTCTGTCCAAATTGTGCAGCAACAAGAAATCGTCGGAAAGGCAAATGACGATTTACAGAAGACCAATCAGAGGCTCATTTGGTACAAGGTAGTATATGATTGACACAATGATGAAAAGAATTATAATAGAGTAATGTTTTCAGTAAAATTATAAGTTATAAAATGTGAAGGGAACTACCATGAAAACAATATAAAAGAATGCCAATATGTTCAGAACAAATAAACTCACCACAATGAGCTTTCCAGAATTCTCAGGACGTCTAGAGCAACATGACAATTAGATTAGATAAAAATTAAAAAAAATCATCGAAAGGGACAAAATACCAAAATCTTACTAAACAGAAAAGCAAGCCCAAACAAAATACCTCTAGGCAAATTCTTAGTGTTAGTTGAGTCCTCAGTATAAACAACCCCAACAGGTTCTTTAAGGACACTTGAAGTTTCCTATATGCAAAAAAAGAACGATTCAAGCAATAAATTGTCACAGATTCAGCACTAATTATATGCACTAAAAAAGTAAATTTTCTTCCCCAAATAGTCATAATATTTAGAAGGGAAAAACTAAAAGTTAAAAAAGGGAACTTTACCTGGGGTAGCAGATTCAAGTGGCCAGAGTCTCTTGCACTTAGAGACTGAGACTGAAACAACATAACAAAACAACAAGATTCAGAAATTCAAAGATCTCACTCTTACAAACAAAAACATAATGTGTGTGTATATATATATAAATAGGGAATCTTTAAATAACCGCACAGGCCACAAATACAGAACCACTCAAACACAAAGCAGATCCCCGTGCTCGGTCCATTATCAGATTCAGTTATCTCCAAAGAAGCAGTTGACAAAAAGAAAGAAATGCAATGCATAACAAAATAATCACAAGCATTGACAACCAACGAATTAGATTATTAATTAATCCCTCACACCATCTCGCTGCTAATGTTCATAAGACCACATAACATCAAAATGAAAAAAAACAGTTAAACATTAAACAAAAAATACAAAAAACAAAATCGAAGAAATGAGAAGAAGCAGCTATGACCGAGAGTGAGAAAGGAACTCACCGAAGAAATGAATGAAATCGAAGGCTTCAGAGACAGCAAAGCAAGAAGAGGAGCAGAGTGAGATGGTTCTCGACGCCGCCGTGAGATGGGGTTCTCAACGCCGCCGTGAGCCAATAAATTGACGATGACGATTTAGGGATTTGGAGAGATTGGGGGATTTCGGGATTTAGGGATTTAGAGAGAGGTGGCGGTGGCCGTGAAGGAGGGAGGTGGCCGTGAAGGAGGGAGGTGGTGGCGGTGGATCGGAGGAGAAGGAGCGAGGTGTGGCGGCGGATCGAGTGAAAGCAGCTACAGTCGTGTTAGTGAGAGTGAGAGTGAAAAGTGTTAGTCAGAGTAGTATGTGTTAAAGCGGGATATTTCCCCGGTTATGCTTTTCACCCGTTTTAGTGACTGATTTTAGTGACTGAATTTATTCAGTCACTAAATTGTACTTTAAATAAAAACGAAAACATGTTTAGTGACTGATTTAGTGACACAATTTTGTGACTGAAATTTTCGGTCACTATTTCGGTCAAAAAAATTTTTTCACCAAAATTAGTCACTAAATCGGTCACAAATTGTGACCGTTTTCATTGCGGTCACTAAATCGGTCACTATTTGTGACCGTTTCTTTTTCGGTCACTATATTGGTCACTATTTGTGACCGTTTTCATTTCGGTCACAAATTTTGGTCACTAAAATTGCATTTTTTAGTAGTGCCTTATAACTTAATTGTCTACGTGAGACTAGCATTGGTTTAAATTGTGGTATGTAAACGCAATTGTGACCTAATATTGCGGTTTTGGGAGCTTTCAAGACAGCATCACGATGACAATTGTTGTCCCGTCAATTGCATTTTTCTAGATTTTTTTACAATTGTAAACACAAGGTAACAACAACCGCAATTTAAAACATTATTTGAGAGGAATATAAAACTTAATTAATGTCCGTTATGTTTTGTATTACTTTACTTAAAGTATAGGCACAAGTTGTATTCTGACCTTGCTGGAGCATCATCCCTAAAAGGGCCCAATTAATGTGAGAATAGATTAATCGTTCCATTGCGTAGGTGAGCATCATGGATTTTTTTTTAAAAAAAAAAAAAGTTGTATTATGAATTTCCATTCAATTGATCATCATGTCATATGTAGAAATTGTATAAAACAACACCAGCCACAAATCTTTATCGCTATAATTTAGTTAGCAAGGGGGTCATTATGTCTGATCCTTAAGGGTAGTTGTTAGCTTCTTGATAAGTAATCTCGTACCGTACATAAATTGTGCTCTTTGATGGAGCAAATCTAATTGAAGTACAACATGTCTATCATATAAGCTTGGTCATCTAGAGGGACAAGTTGCTAATGAAGCTATAATCAGCTGTAGAATTTAATGATTAGTTTATACTTCCTCCGTCCCATTATCTTGGTAAAAAAAAATGCTAAAAAATTTGTCCCATATTAAAGTAAAAAAATAAATGTAAAATCTTAAAGATTGTATATTGTATCGATGATTGATAAGTAAGTAAGGAAAACATATTTAAAGATTTTTTTGGAGACAATATTGTAATATGTATTAATCGTAATGATATGGAAATTTGTATAATATCAATTTGTAATTAACGAATGAATCATGCATTATATTAAACAGATACTCTCTTATTTTCATTGACTTATTTGACTTTTACCAAGATAATGGGACGGAAGGAGTAATAAAATTAGGAAGGAAAACTATAGACTCGAGCGGTGTGATTTGTATTATTATTGATGGTTTTTATTATAAGAGGGAAGTAGAAGCTTAGTTGTTACGTGGATAGTAGATTAAGAGCCAATATTCGAAGATAGATAGTGAATAGGGGTATCAAGTTATCAACAACACCAGACATAGTTAGTTTACTTGTTAAGAACTCAATCCTTGTTTTATATATATATATATATATATATATATATATATATATATATATATGAAAAATGCTTTGTTGATAGAAGCAAAATTCATTTTAATAATTTCTATGTTTTTGAAAAGATTAATCTTTGACTATAGAGTAAAAAATATCCTTAATGCATGCACATCAAAAAACAACGAATAATAGTAGAAGATAAATCGATAATAAGCATACTCTATAACGGTGAAAAAAACTGTATTTTACCATGCATATCCGCAGGAACTATTACTGAATATGAGTACTCACTGAATATAACCGGTTCATAGGGTAAACTAGGTATTATTATTATTTTAGATTTTTTCAAACTATATAGCAATTTGCCATTTTGATTTTAATTAGTTTTATATTATTTTTAATAACTCAAGTTGATCCATCAAACATAAAGTTCTAGAATAATTTTTGATAATTTTATTTCCAAGATAATTTGATTCTTGAAAAAATTAACTCACAAATTTTTTTTTTTAAAAGTTTTCTTTCACGGGATATATTGGTTCCTAAAAGTTTTGATTTCATCTGTTTTAGTCTAAATGTCTAAAGAGCAAAGATTAAATTGTTCCGCGAAAAACTAAAAGACCAATATCTGCTTATCAATTTGTGCTAATATATCACTTAATTTTTTCAAGGACTAAATCATTCACAAACATAAGTTTCAAGAACCATTTCGAGAATTTTTTATTTTATGGACCAAATTTTAGCAGGCAAAAAATTTTGGAAACCAATTTTAGTCTTTAGTATTCTGTTTTTTTTTTTTTTTTTGAAAAAAATACGAGTAATGGATTCGTAAGTTTTAGTCTTAAATGTAAAAATTTTTTAAGAAATTTTGTTTTTCCGTATGTAAGATTTCATTCCAATTTCCAATAGTAATTTAATTTTTTTTCAAAAACATTCTTATATTTAGTCAACGGTTTTTAAAATTTCAATGACAATTATACAGGTGGTTTTGAAAAAATATATTAAATATTTATATTTTCAATGTCACTAACAAAATTAATCCACTTTCTTGATGGACGTAAATTTATCAAAAAACCGTACATTATTATTGCATAATGCTAGAAACTAGATAGAGAATTTTCGCAGCACCGACTCCAACGAAAATTCTAAAAGATTGCATCAATTTTAACACTCCTTTTTACGTATTTTTTTCTAATTTCAAGCATCGATTTTAGCTGATCGAATTTGGTTATTGACAATGTCATTTGTGATTATATCTTTAATTTGGTCTTCAGTCTTTCAATACTTTAGCTTTTTTTATTTGTTCTCACTTGCTTCTTTGATGATGTAATATTTAATTGCAGTGGATTAAATCCTTTGTTTTTGCTATTGCCGATTTGTTGTTGCAATAGATCATAGTCGTCTCGGTGTGTTGATTTCCCATATCGCTGAGCTAGTGTTATTCTTTTAAACCATATAGCTTGGTTTATCGTCTACAGTGGCGGATCTTGGAGATCCTGTAAATTATAAATATATACATGTATGGCAAACTTTAATAACACAATTTCCATTGATGCAGTGGTTTGGGTTCATGCCTTCTATCGACAAGGTCGGGAGTTCGAAATTCTTCTTGGATAGACTTTTTTGTGTATATTTTTCAATTATTGTCAAAATTTGGCAGTAAAAACTAAAAAGTCCTTGCCAAGATTTGAACAGTTGGCTTCATATAAACATTTGTAAATTGACTCCTAAAAGTTGCACCCCTAGGATATTTATCAAGCTCCGCCACTGATCGTCTATATATACAGTTGCTACATACTAGCTCAGCTTCTTGACTATGTAATAATTGCTTGTTTTTTAGATGTATGAGAGGATACTCTTAATCCAAGTTGGAGTTGATTAAATACTATGTACTGAACTCCTTTAAACCATGCAAGCTAAGTATCTTATCTTTGAATTTTTTTTCCAACTCCATGGTGAATTTGACTTAGTTTCTGCATAAACCTTAATAGAGGACTTGTCCCATACATGTTCTAGTCCCATAACAATTTGAAGATTCATTGTCTTTCTAATGTCTCATTAATCATGAATGGAGTAGTAATTGATTTGTGTTCACACATCTTGAACTTCTTGAATAGTTTTTTTTTTTTTATATTTTCTGTAAGATAAATATATTTTATTTTTAAACTTATGAAAGTAGTGGATTAAGCCAACTAAGAGTACTTATGATTGGTTGAACAATTTTTTTATTCTTTTCTCTCATTCCTTTACACCCAAGACAAAATAGAGCACCATAATACTTATGATTGAGCATGATAATATTATATTTAGCTAAACTACTCATTTCGTTTCTTACCTTATTTTTCAATTTTAAATTGATCCCTTACGTTTTTTTATTTCAAATTGGTCCCTTATGTTTCTTTTCGCTGTCAAATTGGCCCCTAAGTCACTATTCATCCTACGTGTCAATATAATATTGGTCCACATAAGATGAATAATGATACGTGTGCAAATCATAGTGGTCCACATAGGATGAATAGTGACTCAAGGACCAATTTGACAGCGAAAAGAAACACGAGGGACCAATTTGAAACCAAAAAATGTAAGAGACCAATTTGAAATTGAAAAATAAGGTAAATGACCAAATGATTAATTTAACCTATTATATTTTTAAAAGAGATTAAATAAATATTAGTTTTTTTAATTCATAAATTTCTTATACAATAACAATCATGAGGATTGTATATTTTCAAATTAAAATTACAAAATAAAAAGGATGCAGGCTGTGGGGTTCGAACCCACGCGCATTTCAAATGCAGAAGATCTTAAGTCTTCCCCCTTAACCTCTCGGGCAAACCTGCATGTTATGCTACTTTTGCGTTAAAGAAATATGTACCAACTATACTGGATTTTCTATACGATTTCCACGACTTACGACTTTTTTTTTTTTTTTTTAAAAAAATTTTATGGGCGGAGTAAGAGCCCCACAGCTTGCGACTTTTAAATCATTTTTGATACATATAGGGCTCAATTGGTTATTTGGTGGACATGATAAGAAACATATATAGTTGTCCTATCCTATTACTATTTTGAGTTTGGTAAGCTAGCATAATAAGATAATATTATCATGTTGGCTTATCATATCTTGTCTGTATAGTGTATTTTTTTTAATCCTATGTTGAGTGCTAGGTTAGAAATGAGCAGGTTAGGATAGTGCAATATCCTCCTTATAGTTCACACATCATCACTATCTCGTCAATGTCATCGTTATCTGATATACACCAAACACTAGACATGATAAAAGTTATCATGCTCGTATCATATATCATGCTCTTTATCCTATCATATCCTCATTATATTCTGACCACCAAACGAGCCCATAACAATAAAGTGTTATTTAGACGTTTATGCACCACGTCCAAAGCGATGTCTTGTCCCTCCCACCCCACATCTTTTATATATATATTTTTAAAATATTTACATATTTATGATACTCTCCTGCATAAAAAAAATGGATAGATGTTGACCTCCAAGCTTACAATATATTAAAATTATTACTTGTTTTTGAACTTTTAGATCAATGTATAAAATAAAAATGTATGTAAGTTTATCCCAATTTTATTGAATATTGAAATCATTAGATTTGTTTTTGAATTCTTGGATCAACATATAAAATAAAAATGTATGTAAGTTGAACCCCAAACTTATTAATATTTAAATTATCAAACTTGTTTTTGAGTTCCTGAATTAACATATGAAGCAATGTTGTCAAATCGCGATTCAAATCGTGAATCGGTAGGCTGAATTTTGAATCGTAAATCGTATCGAATCGTAAGATTCATGAACACAATAAAAATATGTTAAAAAATATCATTTGAATGTTATATTATATATATATATATATATATATATATATGTATGTTCAATATAATAATTCAAAATAAAAAAAAATTAAATTCATTAACCTGAATAAAAAAAAACTAGAAAAAGAAGGGTTATTTTTAGTTGCTTGTAGCCAATAAAAGGTATCAATATATTCAGTTCTAAAATATCAGCCCAAATTCTTTAAATCAGCTTTGGCCCAAAATGTAAAATAAAATAAAAACAATCAGCTTTGGCCAAATATGTAAGCCCACAGTCTCTAACCTATTAGTTTTACCCCTTCTATACTTCTAAACCCTAAAAAAGACATTACAACAGCAGACACAGCCGCTGCTGCATTCTGCTCATCATCTTCTTCTTCTAAAGAATGCCGGCGGCGACAATCGTTTTCCCTATGACGGCGACACCAAGTGGAAGGCCACTTATGGTAGAGAAACGCGAATCGTTTTCTGCCACCGAGTCACGATACGACACCGAATCGGACGATTCCGGCGATTCGCGGAGCGATTCCGGTCACCTCCGATTCTTACCCCCGATACGTATCGTTTCTCTCTAGACTCATATCGTTCCGTACAGATTTCGATAACACTGATATGAAGTAAAGAAATATCTAAGTTGTCGACGGCGGATCAGGATTCTCTATATCCAATTATGTCCCAAACCCTGTCCCTAGCCAATCACATTTCATTAAATATTACAAAAATGTCATAACAATTAAGAAGTTATTTTTTATAATGAGATGTGATTGGTTAATGACAGGATTTGGGACATAATTTGAGACAGAGGATCTAATTTCCCGGACGGCGGTCTTGAAGGCGCTGTTGAAGTGGGAGGAGCGGCGGCAATGTGGGAGAGAATGGTGTTCAGCAAGGTGGGAGTAGAGAAGGCAATGGGGTTTGGAAGTTTGGAACAGAGGTAAAGAGGGAATGGGATTTAATGTGAAAGAAGGCTAGTTTAGATATTAAATTAAATTTTGGGATTAGTGGATAATTTGTGAGGTTCAAATTCCTGGACTTGTTTTTAATTGTCATATAACATTTTAATTTTTAACTAACCAAAACTTACAACAGTAACCCCAACAATACTTTGCTGAAACACCATATAGCACTCGTGTCATTTAAACTGAAAATCATACATGCACTCATATTTGAGAAAACAATCATCAAAAAATCAAGTAGCACATTTCAATATTGTATAAATGAGAACAAAGTTCATGAAGATGAAAGCAGGGAATTACAGTTAACAAAAATATATCAAGGGGTTGAGAAATGCTCTCCTTGGAATCCGATTAGAAAATTTGATTACTTTTTTAAAGGGACAGTAAGTCAAAGGCCAAAACT
Organism: Crotalaria pallida; assembly: GCA_037953625.1. Taxonomy (NCBI): domain Eukaryota; kingdom Viridiplantae; phylum Streptophyta; class Magnoliopsida; order Fabales; family Fabaceae; genus Crotalaria; species Crotalaria pallida. Next base: position 71,113,090 of record CM075656.1, read on the forward strand.
TCCGGTCAAACCCAAAAATAAAAAAACTAGTAATTTCCTGTAGTCAAATCAAAGTTTCAAAATTTGAACAATTAAAGAAAAAAAAAGCATAGAGCCCAACTACTTGAAGCGGAAACCATGAAAATCAGAATTAGGAAGCAATATTAAATCATGCCTTGCCTAATGAAACCAAATGGGATAACAGAGTTCTAGAAGACAAGAAACCAGAGTCATGAATCTAATTTAGAGAACGAAAACTATATTTGAAATGAAACCAATGCCCAATATTCTTCTTTAAATTGAATTGCAAATTAAAAACAAAATATAACATGTAACAAGAAAACAAAAACAAAATGTAGAATCCTGGCAGGAGAAGAGGGATTATAAATGCAAACAATACAACACCATAGTAAAAATTTGAACTGCTTAGCAAGGCACCAAACAAAGATATAAATGGGAAGTTCATAGTTAAGATTGCACGCTAAAATCCATGCCTTCAAAGTTCATAGTTCAAACCCCAAAATCTTTTAGTTGCACTCTAGAAACTAATGAAAATGCAGACATCCAGGACCAACCTACAAAGTCAATGTACCATCAATAAAAAGAGAGTTGACATGTTGGAGAGAGCTTTTTGCACAGTGATAATTCTTCCTTCATTTTGAGCCTCATGACAGAATTTGACCCCGATTTATAATAGATTCTCATGGTCTGCAAAACACTTGCATTCTGCATAAGATATCTCACAAGATGAAGCTCACCTTTCTTGCCTTCGTAATTACGAACCGTGCATTTTCTAAGATGTAATGAAACACTTTCGGGGACAACTTTTGGGCTAACCAAATTATCATCCTGATATATCTGTGTTTCATAAGAAAACTGCCAAATAATACAAATAAATTAAAAGATATAAATATGTTAAGAAAAGACAAAACATCCTTAAACTCAACAAACCTCATTATTTACATCAAGAATTCGAAGCTTGGGGCAATGGTCTAGAACTTCTACTAACCACTGCCACCTATACTCCTCGCGAAATAGCAATTTCATTCGGGCCAAATTGTAAAAGGTGGGAATGTTATTGTAACCTGGAGGCTCCTGAATGATTTAAAAATAACAAAATGTTTGGAATTAGAAGAAATGAATCTGATTTCTGTCATACCCTATCTATATAATACATGAGAACATAAAACAAGATAACAAGAAAAAAATTAAAGAATCTCATATGCATCATACCTTCTCCATAATCAGGCTGAGATACTCTACATTGTAAAGCACTTCCAACGGCAACTTAATAGAGCCATTTACATGAATCTCTGCTCTGATCAACTTGGTTAAGCTTTTAAACTTTTCCAAGATATCACCAAATGTAGATTCTACATCAATTGCTTTGAAATCTTCAAGGTTTGGACAACCAGAAAGAAGCTGCAGAAGTGAACACTTGCCTTTGAATCCAACCCTCTCTAAATGAAGGGTTTTGACTAAGGGCAGATCAACAGACGAAACTTGTCGCACACAGAACCCAAACAAATTGAGAAACACAAGGGTCTTGCAACTGAGAATACCAATTGGCAACTTACATAAGAAAGGCACATTGCGCATCTCGAGCTTGAGATACTCAACTCCGCATTGCAATACCGACGTTACACATGCGTTGATGATTTTGTGATCAGGATCTTCGAACAGACATTTTAGCGTGAACCTTTTTATTGGCTGTGTCGCATCTCTGAAGAGCAAAAGTGAGAACAGGAAATGATGAAACTTGGGATATATTTTCCAATTTCTCGCATAATATTCATCGGTGAGGTCAATGACAGAGACGGAGCGCCATAGTGGATACCACCTCTTAGAGAGCAAGCTTGTGGCAACAGTGTCTTTTATTGGGATAAAAGAGAGAATGTGGCAAATGACTTCATCAGGCAAAGAGCTTATCCGATCGAGCACCAGAGACATTTTCAATGGAGGATCAATTGTATGAAAGGACTAAACCACCATATATACTGAAATTGAAGAAAATTTCAATTACTCATCATTCATCACCATGAAACACTAACAGTATTAACAATATTTAATAATTTAAGGCTTATTTATGTATTTGGTCCCTAAAAGTTCAATGTGTTTTGGTTTTAGTCCCTAAAAGTAATTTTGACCGGGACTAGTTCTTAATTTTTCAAACATTTTGATTTTGGTCCCCGCCGTTATGTGAATAGCGGAACACCATATCAGCCACCACGTACTGTGTAATGGCACTAATTAGGTGGTGTGACATGAATGATTCAAGTTCATGAACTCAAAATTTTGCGTATGAGACCATTTTGCGTAGAAGACCATTTTGATTCCATGGGCTTGTATCATCAACGTCATACCACCTATATTTTTACTTTTATTAATGAGGTTAGTTAATTGTATTTTATTTTATCAAATTTATAAAAAATAAAGGTATTTTTGGAAAGTAGTGTTGGGAATAAAACAAAAATTAAATAAGATCACAATTTTCTAGATATGTTTTAGGAAAGTGGTATTGAAAACGAAACAAAATTTAATAAAATTAGTTAATTTTGTTTATATTTTAAACCAAAAGAAATATGTTTTTTTACTTATAATTCGAGCTACATAGAGTATGTTGTTTTTTTCAAGTTTTTTTAATTTTGGGTCTTGTTAGGCCACTTGACGAAGAATGAAAAAATAATCATAACTATTTACTCTTCTCTCGAAAACCTCAAGAAAATGAAAAATACATTTTTCAATACATTTTTACTTTATTAAAATTTTTAGCAAACATCTTTAAAACACTTGCTAGCATTTTCCCGTTAATCATTTTTTTAATGCTTACACATGTTCTTGGATAACCGAAACGGACTTTGCCTTTTTTTTTTTTCTTATTTAACATTTTAGTTCCTGAATTTATATGTCCTTTTGAAATTGGTCCTTAAAGTTTTTTCCGATGCTTTAGTTCTCTGAACTTTGTTTGATTTTTGGAAATGGTCCTTTGGCCACTTAAGTGACGATATAGCCGACGATATGTCACGTCACTTTTACAATATCGACAAGTGACATGTTATGTAAAGCCACAGGACACTACATGATTTTTTTCCTTTGATCACTTAAGTGACGATGTGAGACCCGCAATTTTACCCAATTTATTTAAATTATAATATTTGTATTTTTGCTTTTATTTTTATTTTGGTTATATTTATTTTAGAAATAATTTAATATGAATTGTTATAAAAAAAAATTGGTTTTGATTAAAAATATATATAAATGTGGCGTTAATTATATATATATATATGCATTTAATTATAAATTTTTATTTAATAAATGAGAAAATTATTTTTGGGATAGAAATATTTAATAAGTATGTTTTTATCTTAGAAAAATAATATTGGAGTGATTTTATTAATGTTTTGATGAAAATGTGAATTTTCAAGTTATAGTGTTTTAAACTTCGAAAATCCATATCTTTTTAACCGTAAGTCAAAAAATTATGAATTTTATATCAAAACAATCGTATTGAAATGTAGTATTTAAATATATGAAAATAAAATTTTTATTTTGGCACCTACGAAAAAATATCTCTACAGTGGAAGAAAAACGAATTTTGTGTTTTTAATTTTAAAAAAAAATTATTTTAGGCCTATAAATAAATTTTCCTTTGAGGAATTTATTTCACATATGCAAAGATGATTTTTGAAATTATATTTTTGTCTGTGACTATTTTATTTTTATACAGTTAATTATTTTTGGTTCTAAGTGGTTCCTAAAATATAATTTATGTATTATGGATTATAATGAGTATGGGTAAGTAAAATTTGAAAATTTTCTCCTAATTACTATAAGATTGGACGGTGGAAAGAGAGAAGAGAGTGAGTGTATGCTGAGTCATCTTTTCTGGTGGAAAAATGAAGTGCATGGAAAATTGAAGGTAGTCATTAAGTGTGGGTGTTAAGTTTTAAGAAGGAGTAAATGCATTGTTGATTCCATGAACTAAAACAATTCAAAAGTTTTTATTTTCATCCTTTTTCACCCAAGCCCCACGTGAGTTCATCTTTTTGGGGGTGAGAAGACAAATTTCCACTTAGTATAAATAGATAGCTTAGAAACCTTTTTTTTTTCACTTCCAACTTCTCAAAAATAAACAAAACAAAATTATTCTCCCCTTGGCAAGAAAAATTCGTGGAACCTAATAGGAAGAGAAGAGGATAGCTTTCTTATTTGCATGAAGTATATTGGAGATTAATTGAAAAGGTATTCCTCAAAACTATTATTTTTATGTTGTTCTTATGCCTTCCTTATTGATTAATTTTGATTGTTTCTTAAAAATAATAGTAATATATTATACTCTTCTATATTCTTAAAAAGAAATTTAAAAATAATTTGGGTTAAGTTATGAACTCCTTATTTGGGTTAAGTTGGACTTTTATGAGTATTCAAAATGAATTTGTCATTTCTTTTTATCCTCTTTTGATTCGGTGATTTTCTTTAGAAAAAAATATATTTTGATTCATAATATTTGATTTAAGAAAAAGTAATGTCATTTTGATATTAGGTTTAAGAGAATAAAAGGTTTATTATTTTAATGAAATTTTACTATTTTCTTTAGTTTGGTCGAATGGCCTAAAAAAAATAATAAAAATAATTTGGATGTTTGTTTTATTAAGTGTATGTGAGTATAGATGTTTTAGAATATTAGTTTTGTGTGCAGAGAAGATATTTTTGTGATCTAAATAACTATATGATATGTGTACCGATTTATTTTGTTTGGTTAAGAGATGAATATTTGATTATTTTAGTTGGTAATAGAAACAATTATTTATGTGATTATGTGATTGATATTTAATGTGTATGTGAAATGCTAATATGTTTGAGTTGCTGTCCCATTTTCTTAAAAATGTTGCATCAAGTTAGAGTAATGTAGTTTGATTTGTTTATATTAGTGATGGCTTGGTAGTTGTTATATAAGTTTTTGGTTATGATTTTCATGCAAATAAAAAAAATATGAGTGTCATATTGCTTGATCTTGTATATTGATGTGAAAATATAATGTTAATAGTTGTTAGTTAAGTTATGTTATCTTATTAAATAAATAAATGTATGCTATGAGTATTGATACTGGTGTTGTACTTCTCTAAGTGGTCTATGTGTAACTATAGGAAATAGATTAATTCAAGTATGATTTTTATGATGTTGAGTTATCTTTTAAAATAATGTAAATAAATCTATGATGTTTGTTTAAGTATTTGTTATGTGTATAAGTGTTGAAGGTGGTAGTCGTTATATAAGCAATATAGTATGGTTTTTGTAGAAATAAAATTGTATTTTAAATAATTTTCAAATATCGGAGTGAGTTTTAAATTATGTTCGTAAAAGGGATTTCTTGATTCTTTAAAGGAATTGTTCTAAATTATCTAATGCCCTTAAAAGGATTTTCGTTTTAAAAAGGATTTTTGTTTCAAGGTACTTTGGTACTTTGGGTTTAATCTGTACATACGTAAATAGATAGTGTAAGGTATTCATTAGATATTAATTGTATGTCGTTCATCATTCAAGAATAAAGGAATTAAAAGTGAACGAGCTGCTGGAGTTGTGGACTCAAAGGTTGAAAACAGAGTAAGCGTGGATCTCAGGTGAGAGAGAAACCTTCTTAAGACATAGTGGCATGTAGGGTAATATTAGGACGTTCCGTATCATCTCAAAGGTCGGAACTAGGAATCTATCGGTCGAGTAGTAAAACGGCAATTGAGTGTGTGTTCCGTCGTTTATACGAAAAACACGATTCCTCGATATTAATTGTATGTCGGTTGATAAAATTGATTATACCATGTTATATATTTTTATTGTATATTATATGGAAATGAGTTATATGATGAGATAACAAGAAGATTGGGAATATATTTTGGAAATAATGGTTCATCCTATGGAAAGATAATTAATGTTTTTGAACGGTTGTTCCTATGAAAAAATTTCTTAGTATTTTTCGAACGGTCGTTCCATGAAAAGGATTTGGCATATTTTTCAAATATTATTATGAAAATATAAGAATGATTAATGGATTTTGTAAGCGATATTAGTGTACAGTGATGGTGCAAGCGGCACAAAAATAACTTTGTTAAATAATCCCCTTAAGTGACTGGCCACGTGGATGATTGTGCCGTGGTTTCAAGTCTTGTGGAATCCACTGTACTATAGGTAAATATGGCTGTGGTCCCTTCGAGGTCGAGGCCCGTTAGAAGCAAGGCTTAGAATGGGTCGACCAAAACTTAGGTTTAAGAAAAGACTTGAAAGACTTAAAAGACTTAGGAACCCCTTTCCTAAACCTACACGTTGAGAGTGAAGTAGTGGAGAGGAAAGACACCCTGATTATCTACGGATACTCAGGTATGCTTGGAGGTCGGTGTCTCTTTAAGTGCCGATTGTGATAGGGGAGGGCAAGGACGGTGAAACGTCAAGAAGCCTCAAGCGCTTCTCTAGGCAGGACAAGACTACAAGGACTTGTCTCTCGGTTGTAGACAATGTCGTAGCGAAGAACTGCACGATCAACTAGAGATAGCACTGTCGCCCCCTTGAACAAATCCTAGATGGTGAGAGGGAACCCGAATGGGGCTAGATGTCGATGTATTTTTGGTGAAACTATATGGATGAAATAATTTTACTTCGGTTGTTGAATACTTTTGGTGCGTACCCTTCGACATCGATGCCAACATGGTTAGGGTTCCTGTGTGTCCCATCTGCTTTCCGAACTAGGATGTGATTGGAATGATGGAGGAGATGTAACGTGTGTGCTATGTAACATCCCAAACTTGATTTATGTTGTGATGTTCCTAGGATAGAAGAAATGAAGACGTAAGTTAGAAACTTAGCCAAATAAGCATGCAACCTTAGGTTTATAACATAGGAACTTGGGAAATTAGAATAACAAGATTGGTATCTTAAAACATAAATTCCACCGTTGGATGTGAAGTAGGATATGTGAGGAGGCTTGCCTTAAAATTTGAGGAAGATCCAACGGGTAACGAAGAAGTTATGACCTTTCAAAATCTGCTTGCTGCAAAATTGTGCAGCTTAATCGATTAAGCTGCAATTTAATCGATTAAGCTGCCTTTTAATCGATTAACATCAGAAAAGGGGAAAAGCCTTAATCGATTAATGGCTGTAAATGCTGAAAAAAAATAAAAGCGCGTTCACCTCTTAGTTCTTGAGGAACTCGAACTTTCTCTCTCCTAGGGCACCAAATCTTCCATTTTCATCAATCAATCCTCAAGAGGATCACTCCAAGTCCATCCCCAAGTCCTTCCTTGTTGCTCCAAGTAAGTGATTGTTGATTTTATTCTTCTCTTTCTCTCCCTAGAATTCGAATTTCTCTCTCCCTTTTCCTCCCATGGAGCTTTCGTCATAACCCTTGAGGAACTTGATGGGGTCACGAATTTCCTCAAGATTCTTGGGCAAAGTTTAATATTTTGTTCCTTTATTTTATTGATTTTAGGTTCCTCCCTCTCTTTTGAATTGTGGCTCTTTCTCAAGTATGCTCCGAGCACAAATTCTCTCTCTATCTCTAAGAGCTTGAGGTAAGGAGTGGGTTATAGTGAGTATTACCTTACTCTGGGGTTTAGTTTTCAATATGCATATAATGGGTACTAAGAGTTATGTGTTAGTTTAGGTTGTTATAATATAGGGTAATAAATAACTAGAGCTTATGACATGGGAAAATTAATTAGATGATGATATGCTTTATTTTGAATATTTGGTATATAAGCATGTGACTTGATGTTGTTTATAATTGAAGTGCTAATTTCGTTAAATGTTTGAGTTATGATTTTATTTTATAAACCAAGGCAAAGTATGGAAATTAAGTATGAATTAAGGATAATGGGGATGATATTAATAAAATGTTGATTTTGTGCTAATTAAATTATAAGATTTAATAGTGGTGATTTGATAATGCAAAGGTGTTATGTTTTGACTAATGTACTTGTTAAACAGTTAAGAGGTTTTCTGGAAAAATGGACTGGTTAATATGATTAAGAAGGAATGTTATTTATAAAGGATAAAAAGAAAAGTGGAAAAATATATACCCGGACGCAGTAAGACGTGAGTGCACAGGGGTGCAGACGCAGTAGGTCGTGACCAGGGGAGAATGAAAAATATATACCCGGACGCAGTAAGACGTGAGTGCACAGGGGTGCAGACGCTGTAGGTCGTGACCAGGGGAGAATGAAAAATATATACCCGGACGCAGTAAGACGTGAGTGCACAGGGGTGCAGACGCTGTAGGTCGTGACCAGGGGAGAATGAAAACATACCCGGACGCAGTAAGACGTGAGTGCACAGGAGTGCAGACGCAGTAGGTCGTGACCAGGGACAGATTAAAAAGAATTATGATATGATTAAAGTGGAAGGAATAAATGACTTCATGAAAATGATGTATAAGAATGAATAGGCAAGATTGACTTGAGAAACCAATGGAATACTTTGATAATGAATTGTGATTTCTTGAGTTTTATTAATTGTTATTGAATTGTTAAATGTGTATGGCTTGGTATAGCATTATGTCGTAATTGGAAACTGCTTCCCCATTTTATGTGTAATACTCACTCCTTACTATTTCCACAGGTACTGAGGTTTGAGCTTGCAATTCTATTGGCCGAGCAGGACTACACTCCACCACGTGGAGTGTTGTAAAATTAATTAGAAGAGAGTTATTTATTATGTTAAAATTTAGTTTTCTTTTGATTTGTTATATTTCGTTCGTGCAAGCCCTGAATATGTTTTATTGGATTAGCCGGGCATGAAAAATTAAATTAGTATGTTTATAAAGATTTTCTGAACTGTACTGGTTGACAGGTTTATAAAAGTTATTTTTGGGAAAGTCCGTTAAACAGAGGAGACTCTGTCGGATTTTCGTTAAGATTTAAAAAGAAATTTTCAAGTCCATATTTTTATAAAACTCAATTTAATTAAATATTTGTGAGGGTGTTACATGCTACCAAACCCTTGAGCCTCGGTGGTGGTACTCCCTTTTAATTTCCGGTGGTTATAACGTTGAAACTTAGAACCTAAAGATAATTAAATATAATGGTTATAGTTTCATGAAGACTATTCTTTTGGTGGAAAGTGTTAGATCCAGTGAGAATGTTTTGATAATGACAAAGGTTTTGAACAAGCTACAAGTGGTTGTGATCAAGCTCAAGTATGGAGAAGTTCATCAAACAACAACAAACAACAAATGATGAAGAGAGAGCAAGCTCATGAAGATTCAATTTGTATTTAATTGTAATATCTTTAGTTTGAGTCTTTTATTTTGATGAGTTTGGGTAGAGTCATTAGAGGGTAGTGAATCTCTATCAAGTGCATGATTATATCATATTTTGAGTATTCACTTAACCTAAAATCAATAGGTGGCTTAAAGGTTTGAAAGAAAAGATTTAGTTTTGAGAAAACGAGTTTTTAATTGAATTTAGCAGTGGCTAATCGATTAATGGGTTAGGTTAATCGATTGACACACATGTTACAGTGGTTAATCGATTAAGCCATGTGTTAATCGATTAACACCTGTAAAACTGGTTTTTAAAATACGTTTTTAACTTCTCAAAATCAGTTTTTAATGATCCTAACTTTTGGATATTCTATATAAACCTTTTCCTAACCTTTGTGAATCATTAGAACACATTAGAACAACTTTCATATCCATTTTTACAAAGATTAAAGCCACACTATTCTCTCTCACTTACACAGATCAAAGCTTTTAACTTTTACATTATTTGATCAAGAATCTTTGAATCTCTTATGTTGATATTTTCATAGCTATTGAAAGAGATTCATAGGATTGTTATTGTTTTCATTTGAGTTGTAATCATTGCAAAGAAGGCAAGCTATCTACAACAAAGGAAGACTCGGTGGTTGTTCATCAAGCAAAAGAAGTCTTGGAAGTCTTGTTGTGTTAACAAGCATTTGGAAGCCTTGGTGTGAGGTATCATCAAGCATTTGGAAGTCTTGTTGGGTTAATAAGCAAATTGGAAGAGTTGTTGTGGGGATATCAACAAGCAAGGGAAGAGGTTAGATTAGATTCAATAGGGTTGCAAGACAAGAGTGTGGTATCTCTTGGAGGCTATCAAGAAGCGAGTCTTGACTCTTAAGAGGCATTTGCTTGTAATTTGAGAACTCTAATTCCTAATAGTGAAGAATCTCTCTTGGTTGAAGAGGGGACTGGATGTAGCTCTCAAGTGGATGAGAGTGAACCAGGATAAATCTTTGTGTAGTATCTCTATTCCCTTAGCTCCTTACATTCTTGTCATTTCATATGTTCTTGGTTGAAACCTAGAAAAGATTTGTTGGAAACCAACAAGCTGGCTTAGCAATTACCAGAGGGGGGTGAATAGTAATATGGAAGCAACATTGACTAATTTTCGGTGCAATTTAAAGATAATTGATCAAAAGCTTGTTTTTCTGAAACTGGGCAATTTACTCGAGTGAATTTAAAAACACTCGCGTGTTTTTCAGAAAACTTGAAAAACACTCGCGTGAAAATGAAGAACACTCGAGTGAAATGCTACGAAATACTCGAGTGAATTGAAAAACACTCGAGTGTTTTATGCAGAACAGAAAGGATCAGTTTCAGAGAAATTTAGCAAAATGATTCAATTTCTTAAAGACTAATCCAGGGCAGATATAAATCAAAGTAGAGGGCAATTAAACTAAGTTAAAACAAGTTGAAAACAAGTTAATTGCAACCAATAGCTACTAGAATTATAAAAGCCCCTTTCTAGAGAACTTAGGGTTTGGTTTTACTTGAAAACTAAGAAAGCTATAAAAGAGAGACAACACCAATTTTATCCTAGTTCACACTCAATCTAGAGTGCTAATCCAGTCCCCCTAATCAACTTAGGAGTTTCTACTAGTGATCAAATTGTTAGAAATTACAAGGATAAATTGAGATTCCTCACTCAATCCTAACCCTTTTCAAGAGTGTACCAAACTCTTGAAATTTCTACCCCAACTTGATTTGGTGATGAAGAGTCCCTTCTTCTTAAGCTCCTTGGAACCTCCAAGAGCCCACCAAGCTAAGAATCCTCTTAGTCTTTGTGCTTGAGAACCTCTCAAGGCTTGAGAAACTTGGATACCTCACCAAGTACTTGGATACCTCACCAAGATTTTCTAAACAAGCTAATGTGTTTGAGTGTTTGAGAATTTTACAACAAATAATTCTCTTACAAATGAAGCACACTCTCTTAACTCACTAAGACAAATAATAAAGATGAATGCTTAGTTGAGTTTAGAGAGAAAATGATTTTTAACACTTGAGAGAGAGAGAGAATCAATGATAGAATGTGAGCTTGTTGTTTGAATGAGGTCAACTCTTCAGAATATAAGTAAGGGGACAAAAAGGGGAGGAAAAACCAAGTTATTCTCCCTTTTTGTCCTCTTCTAACGTTTAGAAAAATTGCTGTCAGACCTAAAATACTCGAGTCTTTTTGAAAACACTCGAGTGTTTTGGTCAACTCTGATAGGGTTACCTTTTTACTTTATCCAACGGCTATATTACTGAAAATTCATAAATCACTCGAGTGAATTGCTCAATGTTGGAAAAATTAAGTTTTTCTAACATTGTTTTCAATTCTCTTCTCAAGTTTAATTGGTTTTAATCTCAACCTTTCATGCATAGTTATTGTTTGACCTTATGTGAGAATAAAAACCTAAACTACCCACTCTCATAAATAAAATAAAATACATCAAAATTAAATGAGAATGAATAAATAACAAAGCACTTGATCTTTTTTAATGTTGGGCTTGCATTCTTCACTTTAAGTCCATAATTTAATTACATTGTCATCATCAAAATTAATCCGCCTTAATCGGAGACTTGATTTTACAATCTCCCCCTTTTTGATGATGACAAAATAATTAAACCTCTAGCACTTGAGAGCTCCCCCTCAATCTAGGAACCTTTTTAACCTGTACAATCCAGAAAATTCCAAGCACAACATAATACAATAATAAACATAATCAAGTGCTCATTGGTATCAGAGCAAGAGCATATATCATCAGAGTGTAAGCAAGAAAGTGGAAAAAAAATGCTCTTTCTCTTTAATCTCCTTTCTCCCCCTTTTTGTCATGATCAAAAAGATAACATTTTGGAAACAAGGTGGAGAATGAAGGATACCAATAAGAAAACTTTCCCTTTAAGAGTAAATAAGAATGAAAATATGACTATGAAGCGATAAAAAAAACTTTAAAGAACATGAAAACCATGAAGAAAACATGATTAATGCACAAACGTCATTAATCCACCATACACAAACCATAAAACATGAGTTTGAAAATAGGTACATCCAACTCCCAACAAAATTAACAAAAGTCTCAAAATAACTAAATAAAGTCATAAAGCATAAAATCTAGTGAAAAACTAGAAGAAATTTTGAGAAATTGGGGTTTTTGAGGAGTTAGGGTTTTGGAAAGGGAATGATGAATTTGATGCTCAAAAACTTGAATTTGATGTGAAATAGGAGTAGAAATGAGTTGCGAAGATAAAATAGAGTTGAAATATGACTGATAACTGAGTTTAGAAAATCGCAGCAGCATCAGACTATAACTGATGAATTCACTCGAGTGAATTTTATAACACTCGCGTGTTTTTCAGAAAACCTGAAAAACACTCGAGTAAAAATGAATTCACTCGCGTGTTGGCCGAAAGATAGATTTTAAGAAACTTTGAATTCACTCGAGTGAAATGGGATTCACTCGAGTGTTGGCCCAAAAGACTCGAGTCTTTTCAAAAAGACTCGCGTGTTTTGCATCAGACCTGCTCAAAAACTTTTCCAATTAAAACTGTTTTAATTTTGAATTAAAATAACTCGAGTGATTTACGAAACACTCGAGTGTTTTTATCAGATATGCAGAAAAACTCAGTTTTGAAACACAAAAGCACAAAATCAAACACATTTAATGAACCCAATAGATAGGAAACATGATCACACACAATTAAAGACACAAATTTATAACATCTTCAAGGTAATTACAAACAAGTATCACCACACACTAAAGTTAGACACACTTGGTGATTTTCAAATGGCACAAATCAATTAGTTTATACTTGACTCCTCTAAAATACCAAGTTCCCTTCTTATATGATAGAAGGTATCCCTTGGCAAAGGTTTTGTAAAAATGTCCGCTAATTGATTTGTGGTACTTACAAATTCAATTGTGCAATCACCCTTTTGAACATGATCCCTTAGGAAATGATGTCTAATTTCAATGTGTTTAGTCCTTGAGTGATATACCGGATTCTTAGTTAGATTGATGGCACTCGTGTTATCGCATTTTAATGGAACACTTTCTAATTTTAAACCAAAATCCGATAATTGTTATTTCATCCACAAGAGTTGAGCACAACAACTACCGGTGGCGATATATTCCGCTTCGGCGGTGGAAAGAGCAACACAAGCTTGCTTTTTAGAAAACCATGACACTAATGAACTTCCCAATAAATGGCAAGTACCACTAGTGCTTTTGCGATCAAGCTTGCATCCCGCAAAGTCGGAGTCCGAATAGCCAACTAAACTAAGACTAGCATCCCTAGGATACCATAATCCGGTGTTAATTGTTCCTTTAAGATATTTAAAAATATGTTTAACCGCGGATAGGTGTGATTCTTTAGGATTAGCTTGAAAACGGGCACACATGCATACACTAAACATAATATCCGGTCTAGATGCGGTAAGATATAGAAGACTACCTATCATGCCCCTATATTTACTAACATCAACCGGTTTACCTATGTCATCCTTGTCTAGGTAGCATGATGTGCTCATTGGAGTGTATGCTTCTTTGCATTTGTCCATTCCGAATTTTCCAAGGAGCTCTTTGCAATATTTTCCTTGATGCACAAAAATCCCCTCCTTGACTTGCTTGATTTGAAGTCCTAGGAAGAACTTGAGCTCCCCCATCATGGACATTTCAAATTCCTTTTTCATCAAATTAGAGAACTTTCTACACAAGGACATGTTAGTGGCACCAAAGATAATATCATCTACATATATTTGCACTAACAAAATGTCCTCTTTGGTTTTGTAGATGAATAGTGTATTATCAACCTTTCCCCTTTGAAAGCCATTTTCTAATAGAAAGGTACTTAATCGATCATACCAAGCTCTAGGAGCTTGTTTTAATCCATAAAGTGCCTTTTTCAACTTGTAAACATGGTTTGGAAACTCATGACTTTCAAAACCGGGTGGTTGCTTAACATACACTTCTTCATTTATGAAACCATTCAACAAAGCACTCTTGACATCCATTTGATAAAGAGTGAATTTCATTATTGATGCAAAGGCAAGCAAAATTCGGATTGCCTCAAGGCGTGCAACCGGAGCAAAGGTCTCATCATAATCAACACCTTCCTCTTGGTTGTACCCTTGGGCAACAAGTCTCGCTTTGTTTCTTATAATCAAACCGGATTCATCAAGTTTATTTCTATAAATCCATTTTAAACCAATTATGGTATGATCATCGGGTATAGGCACTAATTCCCAAACATCATTTCTAATAAATTGATTTAGTTCTTCTTGCATGGCCATAACCCAATGTTCATCCATAATTGCTTCCTTAATTGAATTTGGTTCGATTTGAGAAACAAAGGAAACAAAATGACAAATGTTTTGAATTGACCTACGAGTTAGTACTCCCTTTGAAAGATCTCCTATGACATTGTCAATAGGGTGAGCTTTCACCGTTTTCCAAGCCGGATCAAGTTCATCTTTGACTTCTCCTTCATCCTTTGATTTTTCCATCTCTTTGTCAACATTTGAACTCTCAAGTCCATCATCACTATCATCACATAAAACACTATCTTCTTTCGAAGACTCATTAAAAACAACATGTATAGATTCTTCAATAGTCATAGTTCGTTTATTATAAACTCTAAAAGCTTTACTATGAGAAGAGTAACCCAAAAATATTCCCTCATCCGATTTAGAATCAAATTTTCCAAGTTGATCTTTTCCATTGTTTAACATGTATATTTTGCATCCAAAAACATGGAAATGGGATATATTGGGTTTTCTACCTTTGTAAAGCTCATAGGGGGTTTTCTTTATCATGGGCCTAATTAAAATTCTATTCATTACATAACAAGCCGTATTAACGGCATCGGCCCAAAAGTATTGAGGTACTTGAGAATCATTTAACATGGTTCTAGCAAGTTCCTCTAGCACCCTATTTTTCCTCTCAACAACTCCATTTTGTTGAGGAGTCCTAGGTGCCGAATATTGGTGCTCAATTCCATGCTTATCACAAAATCTATCAAATTTATAGTTTTCAAATTCACCTCCATGGTCGGTTCGAATTATAATCACTTTTTGGTTTACTTGGTTTTGGGCAAGTTTAATATGGTGTTTAAAAGACTTGTAGGCCTCACTCTTAGCACTTAAAAATAATGTCCATGTAAATCTTGAAAAATCATCAACAATCACCAAGGCATAGTAGTTGCCACCAAAGCTTTTTACTTGAGAAGGTCCAAACAAGTCCATATGAAGCATTTCCAATGGTCTTGTTGTGGACACATCATTTTTGGAACCAAAATGATTTTTAGTTTGTTTGCACTTCTTGCAAGGAGTGCAATCACCTTTAATTTGAAAATTGAGCTTTGGTAAACCAACTACTAAGTCTTTGGATTGAAGTTTCTTAAGTTGATTTACATTAATGTGAGCGGTCCTACGATGCCATAACCAAGTATCATTTTCTTTGCTAATTAAACATTTTGAAACTAAAGAAGTGATATTATTCAATTCAACCATGTAAGTGTTATTAGACCTTTTTCCAACAAATTTGATAGATTCATCTTTGTCACTTTTTATGAGACAATGAGTAGAGGTAAATAATACATGGTTACCAATATCACATAATTGACTAATGCTCAAAAGATTATGTTCTAATCCTTGAACATAAGGTACATTATCAATAACCAAGTTGGAAGAATTACCAATTTTACTTATACCAAGTATTTTGCCTTTGTTGTTGTCTCCATATGTGACATATCCTTTTTCTTTAGGAGTAAGCTCAATGAAGTGTCGCTTATCTCCCGTCATGTGCCTAGAACATCCACTATCAAGTATCCAAAGTTGCTTTCCGGTTCTAAGGCACACCTACAAGACATAATCACTTGCTAATTTTGTGTACCCAAATTATGTTGGGTCCCTTTTTGTTAGTCTTGGATGATTCTTCCTTCTTAATCCAAACGTAAGTACCATTTTGAATTCCAAAATTTTTGATATGGCACTTATTGTTTGTATGTCCAAATTTTCCACAATAAAAGCAAGTTGGTTTCTTTGTGAAATCAATTTTTGAGAATGAACCAACCACTTTATTTTTCTTTTTCTTGTGGACATATCCTAGACCGGTTTTGTTTGAATTGTGTCTAAGAGAACCAATTAACCGATCTAGGTTTCTATCACTTTTGTTAAAAGTGTTGAGTTTGATTTTCAAATCATTAACTTCATTTTCAAGCACACAACACTTTTCACAATGAGTGATGGTATATGATTGATTTGCATTCTCACAAACATGACTAGAGTTAGCAAGTTCCAAGGATGCATTTTGGAGTTTCAAATCATTAATAGATTTTTCTAATTCATTGATTTCCTTTTGATACTCCAAAAGCTTCTTTCCTTTTTCCTTGTTAACTTTAACAAGTCTTTCAAATTGTGTTAGCATCTCATTATATTCATTTAGCAAATCATCATAAGAAATAGTATGAGAGGAGGTGTAAGAATAGTTAGATGATACCTCATCCTCACTCTCATTGTCATTTCTTTCACTACTTGAGGAGGCTTCATTGTCATTCTTGGCCATGAGGCATAGCTTGGCTTCCTCATCATCCGAACTACTTGAGGATGACTTGGAATCCTTTTCCGGTTCATCCCAAACAATGTAAGCTCTTTTCCCCTTGCCATCTTGAGTCTTCCTCTCATTCTTTCTCAAGTAGGTGGGACATTCCATTTTTATGTGTCCTATCCCACCACACTCATGACATTTGACACTTTTGCTTGAGCTCTTGTTTCTTGGCTTGCTATCCTTGAATCTTTTGTCTTGAGGTCTCTTGTCCTTAGAGAATGATGAACTACCCTTTTTGCCCTTGAGGAATTTGTTGAACCTCTTGGCAAATAAATTAATGTCTTCCTCATTTAGAGCACGATCGGAGCCTTCACTTGAAGATTCATCTTCATCCTCTTTTGACATTTTGGTTGAGGCTTTTAGAGAGATGCTCTTCTTTTTCTTGTCCGAATCTTCATTTAAGTGAAGTCTTGATAGTTCCATCTCATGTTCTTGGAGCTTCCCAAACAAGGTGGTCAAGTCCATAGATTTTACATCCTTATCTTCCTTGATGGCGGTCACCTTAGGTTGCCATCTCCTATCAAGACATCTCAAGACTTTGTTAGTAGTTTCACCATCTCTAAATTCCTTTCCTAAGCCAATCAATTGGTTAACGATATGTGTGAACCTTGTTTGCATATCATTGATAGACTCATTAGGGAACATATGAAAGAGCTCATATTCATGAGTTAAAGCATTTAATCTTGAGTCTCTAACTTCACTAGTTCCCTCATGAGTGATTTGCAAGGTATCCCACATTTCTTTAGCCGATTGACATTGTGAAATCCTATGAAATTCATTTTTGGACAAAGCGGAGAAGATGATATTTTTAGCTTTTAAATCATATGAAACTTTCTTTTTATCATCTTCATTCCAACTTGTCCTAGGAATAACAATGGCTTCACCATTAATCACTCTTCTAGGAATATAAGGACCTTTTTCAATTGCATCCCAAATATCGGTGTCTATTGCTTCTACAAACACTCTCATCCTAACCTTCCAATAAGAATAATCTTCACCATTGAAGAATGGAGGTCGGTTTAGAGACATAGACCCTTCTTGTTGATTGCTAGAGCCCATTTGTTTCCAAAAGGATCTTTTTCGAAAAAGCTTTTACGCTCGATCTTTCGACCGAGCTCTGATACCACTTGTTGGAAACCAACAAGCGGGCTTAGCAATTACTAGAGGGGGGTGAATAGTAATATGGAAGCAACAGTGACTAATTTTCGGTGCAATTAAAAGATAATTGATCAAAAGCTTGTTTTTCTGAAACTGGGCAATTTACTCGAGTGAATTTAAAAACACTCGTGTGTTTTTCAGAAAACCTGAAAAACACTCGCGTGAAAATGAAGAACACTCGAGTGAAATGCTACGAAATACTCGAGTGAATTGAAAAACACTCGAGTGTTTTATGCAGAACAGAAAGGATCAGTTTCAGAGAAATTTAGCAAAATGATTCAATTTCTTAAAGACTAATCCAGGGCAGATATAAATCAAAGTAGAGGGAAATTAAACTAAGTTAAAACAAGTTGAAAACAAGTTAATTGCAACCAATAACTACTAGAATTATAAAAGCCCCTTTCTAGAGAACTTAGGGTTTGGTTTTACTTGAAAACTAAGAAAGCTATAAAAGAGAGACAACACCAATTTTATCCTGGTTCACACTCAATCTAGAGTGCTAATCCAGTCCCCCTAATCAACTTAGGAGTTTCTACTAGTGATCAAATTGTTAGAAATTACAAGGATAAATTGAGATTCCTCACTCAATCCTAACCCTTTTCAAGAGTGTACCAAACTCTTGAAATTTCTACCCCAACTTGATTTGGTGATGAAGAGTCCCTTCTTCTTAAGCTCCTTGGAACCTCCAAGAGCCCACCAAGCTAAGAATCCTCTTAGTCTTTGTGCTTGAGAACCTCTCAAGGCTTGAGAAACTTGGATACCTCACCAAGTACTTGGATACCTCACCAAGATTTTCTAAACAAGCTAATGTGTTTGAGTGTTTGAGAATTTTACAACAAATAATTCTCTTACAAATGAAGCACACTCTCTTAACTCACTAAGACAAATAATAAAGATGAATGCTTGGTTGAGTTTAGAGAGAAAATGATTTTTAACACTTGAGAGAGAGAGAATCAATGATAGAATGTGAGCTTGTTGTTTGAATGAGGTCAACTCTTCAGAATATAAGTAAGGGGACAAAAAGGGGAGGAAAAACCAAGTTATTCTCCCTTTTTGTCCTCTTCTAACGTTTAGAAAAATTGCTGTCAGACCTAAAATACTCGAGTCTTTTTGAAAACACTCGAGTGTTTTGGTCAACTCTGATAGGGTTACCTTTTTACTTTATCCAACGGCTATATTACTGAAAATTCATAAATCACTCAAGTGAATTGCTCAATGTTGGAAAAATTAAGTTTTTCTAACATTGTTTTCAATTCTCTTCTCAAGTTTAATTGGTTTTAATCTCAACCTTTCATGCATAGTTATTGTTTGACCTTATGTGAGAATAAAAACCTAAACTACCCACTCTCATAAATAAAATAAAATACATCAAAATTAAATGAGAATGAATAAATAACTAAGCACTTGATCTTCTTTAATGTTGGGCTTGCATTCTTCACTTTAGTCCATAATTTAATTACATTGTCATCATCAAAATTAATCCGCCTTAATCGGAGACTTGATTTTACAAGATTGATTTTTCATAAGTGATTGAATTGAATCTTAATTGTGTAAATTGATTTGGGGAAAATCATTTTCATAACCTAGGTAATCAATAAGAATATTGGTGTTAATCATTTCCGCTTAATCTCTGATCATACGTGTTAATTGATTGATTTTCGTATTTGATAGAAAAGTGATTTTTTCAGTTTTAACAGTGATTAATCGATTAACTGAAGGTGTTAATCGATTAACCAAAATCAAACTTTCAGGCACTAATCGATTAATTGAAGTATTAATCGATTAATCATTTGAAGCCTTTCAGGTGTTAATCGATTAATTGCAGGCTTAATCGATTAAGGGCTTAAGTTTTTGTAAAAATCATTTGTTTTAATTGTTTCGATTCGTTTCTTTCGAAAATCTTTCAAGGTTTCTCTAACACCTATTCAACCCCCCCCCCCCCCCTTCTAGGTGTTCTCCTAGTGTCTCCTAGTTATTTCACCCACCGATTGTAGTTCTTACAGAAAGGACTCTATGGTAACTAGCTGAAGTTGTTTATAAGGGAATGGTAATAATGATGTATATATTATATGCTTGTGTGGTCTTAATATTCCCCTATAGTAAGCCTACGTCGTCGACGATCATATCGTTCGGAAGTGCTTACTCTCTCTATTTCCCTTTCCTGTGGACATTGGGGGAACAATGTTCACAGATGGCAGATCATGTAATATCTCGAGTAGTGGTTGCTCAAGTCGGAAGAGGATCACGAGATGACGCTCATACGAGAAGGAAGCAGAAGCAGCAATCGAGGAACCTTCCAGACTTTTGCGGTGGAGGAAATGATGAAGATCAATAGTCTAGGATAGTCTTTGTTTTGTGCTCCATCTTGGGTAGGACATGATTACTTTGTTCCGAATGTAACCCCTGCTGTAATAAATATTTATCTGAAATGAAATAAAAGAAGTTCTTTTTGGTTATTGTATCATGTTCATAAGTACCTAAATTATTTTCCGCAAGTTAACCATCAATTAAATATGACATGGAGAAAATGAGTTTTTAGAAATGTGTTGGATGGTAATATCTCTTTTTGGAAATAGAATTTTTATGACGCGAGTTAAGTATCAAATCATTTTGTAAACAAATGAATCAAAGAAATGTCACGGCACTTTCACAATATCGACAAGTGACATGTTATGTAGAGCCACAAGACACTACATGATTTTTTTTTATTTAAAAAAAATATTTCTTTTAAAATTTATTAAAAGATTCGATTTTCTTTAAAAATACAATTTTAATTATTTTTAATAAATTTGAATTTTTCTATTTTAAAAAATTCATGTGACATCATTTGGCATGTTACCTATCGATGTAGTGAAGGTGACGTGACATATCCTCGATAATATCACTACTTAAAGTGATGAAAGACCATTTTCAAAAATTAAACAGAGTCCAGGCCAAAGCATCGAAAAAAAGGTTTAAGGACCAATTCCAAAAGAAAACCTAAGTTCAATGACTAAAATGTCAAATAAGTCTTTTTTTTTTTTTTTTTTTTACCTATTCTTAAGTAAGCTATATGAACTTTTATATTTTTCAAACCAGGTGGTATGATTGATGCTAATAACTGTGCTTGGTTAAGGAATTAAAAAAGTAGTTTTATCTTTAAAAAAATGTTGAATTTAAAACATTAAAAAACGATGGACTCTTAACGTATTTCTTAAATAACGAGACTATCGGTTAACAAGATACTATTATTAATAAGAGGATAGAATACTCGATAAAACCATAAAACAAAAGTTAAATACAGTGGAATTATGATTTTTTTAAAAGTTTTAATATAAGTTCACCAATAAAATTGGTTAATTTTAAAGAAATTTTATTAACATTCACTTTTTTACTTTTCACACCAATTTTGTAAAGTATTTATTTTGCATTTACAAAAATATCCCTGTCTCCAAATTTAAAACTTTTTTTTCCATTATCCCTTCTCCTTCTACTTACACCCAGCACCCAAATTCTATCATATCTTGTCAACAATATTATTATGGTGTTGGATGATTCACCAAATTCTAGACAACTACCCCTTTTGATCTTATTACAACTATCGAACTTATTTATAAAATTCTTTTAAAATTTTTATTTTGATCCTATTTATTAAACCATATTTCAATTTTCAGTAACATTTAACTACTTCTTTTCACAGACACTCATATTAACTCAACACTTTTAAAGTTTCAATAATAATTAGTATAAAGATAATTTTAAAAATGTTTACAAAAAAAAAAAAGAAGATAATTTTGAAAAAAAAATGTATCCAATTTTCATATCTTCTATACCATTAACTAATTTAACTACTTTTCTTAGTGAAAATAAAAAACCCCAAAAAAATCTTATATGTAGAACCGAAGGGAGTACAAAATTGGACAAACTATCATTTTGTCTTTAGAAAATGCCAAAGAGTGTTTTAAGACATTGTTTAAAAAACCAAAAAGTAACTTTATCTTGAAAAATGTTGAATTTAAAATATCGAAGACTAGTGGGTATGGAAAAGGCTTTATTGGTAAAAACAAAACTCACTTTAGTGATGTCTACACCTTAGAAGAGATTAGTCTTCAGCTGTCGACCGGAGGATACCATTGATGTACACAAAAAAAATAAAAAAATAAAATAACGAAGACTAGTGAACTTAGATTTCCAATATAAATTTTCCTATAAAATTTTTCTTAAAAGTAACACCCTTTGTCTTTTTTATCCTGTTCATCAATCAAGCCCTTTAAGAGATTACAGAGTACTCCCACCAGTCCTGTATATAGGTCACATTCTAGAAAGTTTTCTTGGTCCTAATTATAAGTCACTTTATATTTTCTATGCATCATTTATTAATTTTTCTCTTTTTTGCCCTTATTAATGCTTTGACTATCTATGTATTTTTTGTTGTTCGTTAATGAGTGCAAATTTTCCAAGAAAAGTTAAGGGGATAAAATTGTAATGTTACAATATATTCTCGTAAAATTCATAAAAAACCAACCATTTTCCTTGGTATGTGTAATTCGGTTAAATACGTCTTATAATAAGGACCGGATAGAGTATTTAACTATATTAAATATGGATGTCAAAACCCTATATTAGTGACACCCTCCTGAATGTCATAGTATTGGGAACATCATCGTTCAAGAAAAAATCACTTGGGTATTGATGCATCATCCACAAAACTGGAAACGAAACTGAAAGTAAGGTTCAAGTATTAAACTAAAAATGTCATTAAACACCTTTTAAATGAAGGGCATAACTGCCTTGACCCTATAAATCAAAGCTCAAAAACCATTGGAAAGGAAGTCTTTTATAACAAGACTAAAGTTCTAACTGTCAACTTATTCATCACACAACAACTAAAACCCCGCAACCAAATCTCCTTTGCTCAACTCGTGTGGTGTCTTCTACCACTTCAAAACTTTAGTAGGGCTCAACTGGGGTACGGAAGTTTGCTCCAGCATACACTGCTTCAGCACCAAGCTCCTCTTCAATTCTCAACAGCTGCAAAGTGTAATCAAACATTTAGAAGGGAAAAAAAAAAGCTGAAACTATGAAAGCTGAAACTAGACTTATGGGGAAAACAGTAAAACACTAACCTGGTTGTATTTAGCAAGACGCTCTGACCTGCATGGAGCTCCAGTCTTAATTTGACCCTGTTCAGGAGAAAATTACCGAAGAGATCAGCATTTTAATAGCGCCAAGGTCGAACTAGTAATAGCAGAAAAATTGTACTGAAAGAAGGTATTACCGTTGACAAACCAACGGAAAGATCGGCAATAAAGGTATCCTCGGTTTCTCCACTGCAACGAAAATACAAGAGTGATGTCAGTGCATGTTGTGATAGTCAAAGATCTAACAGTTGTAATATTTCACTGATGTAATCTGCATTTAAAGAAAGTTCAAACCTTCGGTGACTGGCCATTACACCCCATCCAGCTTTTTTGGACATCTTTACAGCTTCAATACTTTCAGTTACTGACCCAATTTGATTGACCTGGATGGTTCAGTTTGTGTCAAACAATGGTGTACATATATACATCTACTTGTGCACCGATAATAAAAGGGTCTAACGACTTTACTCCAAAAAAAAATTCATGAGCAGAATGAAAGTACCTTCAGCAAAAGAGCATTGCATGCTTTTGTATCAATTGCCTTTTGAACCCTCTGTGGAAAGCATGAAAAACACAAGTAGTTAAAGGGAAATTCTTCTGGTTTCTTCAAACAGGATAAAACTAAAGACAAAGGGGAATGTTTTGTTCAAACACTCTGCTAACCTTGGGGTTGGTAACCAAGAGATCGTCACCAACAATTTGCACATTGGTTCCAACCTCACCAGTTAGCTTAGCATAGTGCTCCCAATCATCTTGGTCAAAGGGATCTTCAATTGAAACAATGGGGTACTCTGACACAAAGGATTTGTAGAGATCTTTCAAAGCATCTCCGGAGATCTTCTGTGAGCCATCGTTGTTCTGCATTTCAAAGAAAAAAATGATAAGAAATAAATATCTGAATATATTGATTGAATTAATTGATTTTCTAAAAAAATTGCAGTCATATATGTAAAATAATACCACAAAGCAGGAATGTAAGATATAACCATACTTTTCAAGCTTTAGGAATCAGCTTTATACCATATGTTGCCAACATAATTATTTTCACGGATAACATAGTCTATTACAACTTAATATGTAAATGCAAGCAAAAAAATTAAGAGACACCAAGTTCTCGAGCCTTCTCAAAAACAAACATTTGATACACATGTTTGACAAAACAGTCAGCAATACTAGATTGAATTTCAATTATCACCCCATTCACCAATAGATGTTAAAAAAAAAAATAAAAAAAAATAGAGAGCTTACCTCTTCCTTGAAGTTCAGATCATATTTTTTGTCAGATGTGTAGAATTCAGATGCAGCAACATCCATTCCAATGACAACCTAAGAACAACATAATAAATAATAAACATAGTAAAAGCCTGTTAAATGAAGACATTTGAAAAACCAGAGCATAATTTTGACATGGGGAAAAAACTAACCTTGTCTGTGTAACCAGCTTTGGCAATGGCAGTTTTCAGCAATTCCAAACCTTCCTTGTTTTCCTGAACACTCAAAAGAGATAATCAGTAACTGGCTAAAAAGATGAGCATACACAGGTTCCATGCACAAAAAGAAACATGGATTTAAAACGCCATCATTGACCTGAATGTTAGGAGCAAAGCCACCTTCATCACCAACATTCACTGCATCCTGACCGTATTTCTTCTTAATTACAGACTGAAATGACATTAGAAGAAACCTGGATTAATAAATAACTAAAACGAGGTAGTAAAGTAAAGCTCAACAAACAAGTTGGCAAACCAACAAGTGACTGAAGCATACAGTCTGAATAAACACGATATGGAAGGAAATAAATTAATGTTCCATTGTGTGGAGATTATTTAGTAATGGAATGAAATGGGATACCTTTCCATTCCATCCTCTCCAAAACTCTCAAACATACCATAAGTTTATTAGTAAAAACCCAAGCCTGATAACATGGCAACTGAATAATGAAAATGTATCCATCATGGCACTATACTAGTTAGACAAGATTCAGAGAGCACATTTCAAAAGAGTTACCTTCAAATGGTGATATACTTCCACACCCATCTTCATGGCTTCCTTGAAAGTGGAAGCACCCACAGGGAGAATCATAAACTCCTGCATACACACATGTATCAGAAACTCATTGTGCATAATCTCTCACACACTCTCAAACAAACAGTCAGGAAAAGAAGCAACGTCGTTGAAGGCATACCTGCATAGCAAGTTTGTTTCCAGCATGTGATCCACCATTAATGACATTGAAAGCAGGAACGGGCAAAACCAACTTTTTGTTACCCGCAAGATTTGCAATGTGCTGCACCAACAAAAAGCCATAATTAAGTCAGATGTGTGTGTGTGTATAAACAGATTGGCTCACATACACCATCTAATCTACTGACTCATGGTTCAAGTTTATTTTAGCCAATCCAGCCATAGAACTATACCGAGTCAGCACATTGACCTTGAACTGTGAAGCATAACATTTTCATTTGTTTTTGAAGTCACATTTTATACAAATTTTAATATCAGTTGATGGAGTACAAAACAATCTAAAATCTATGTGCAATTTATAATTGTAAGCATGGCATATGCTGGAAGTATACTTTAACACTTATCCTAGTATCCTACTAAAGTTCTTCGTTGGTGCAAGAAACTATGGTGACTATGTATGTATTTGAGGAATTTTTTTAAAAAAATCAGCTCAAGTAGTTATAAGACCAAAAAGAGCAACTGCATAACATGGAACACCACTGACACTGAGCAGCTTCAATTTAAGATAATAATTTACCTTGTAAAGAGGAATTTTCAGGACACTGGCACCAGCTTTGCAGACTGCAAGAGACACTGCCAATATGGCATTTGCCCCAAGCTAAAACAACAACATATGCATTAGATGGCTATACCAGTCACAATAAAATGCAAGATTACTAATATAGGTAGCTAAGCACACCTTTTGCTTGCACCAACCCCATTCGTTAACAGTTCCATCAAGCTTTTGAACCATTAAGTTGTCAATAGCTGTCTGCTGGGTTGGATCCTGTTCATCGTCACAAAAGCAGCCAAAAAATTAGACCAAACCAAAGAAGCTAAAAATAATACCTCTTCTAATTTAGCATTCGAAATTTCGAATTAAACTTTAACTTTGCAGGCTTAGATACACCAATCTACAATATTAAAGACACGATTAAAAAGTCCTAACTGGAGTGAAATTTTGTTTAACCAACCTGGCCAATCAATGCAGGGGCAATAATAGTGTTTACATTCTCAACAGCCTGCAAGTGCAAATAAAAAATCAAGTGAGCATAATACATTTATAGATTAATCAACATGCAAACCAATCGCGCGATACAGTATAAAAGTGATTGGGAAATACCTTTGACACACCCTTTCCAAGGTAGTCAGATCCTCCATCCCTCAATTCAAGGGCCTCATAGATACCTAAAATAATTTATTAAAAAAATTCAATACATAAAATATTTTATCAAACCAATCAAGAGATTAAGCAAGGCTACAATACAACACGAACATGAGAATAAGGTAAACCTTAAAATTTATAAGACACGCGCGACTATGTTTTAGTAATAAATAAAACAAGGATAAAATTAATATAAAAACACAAATTTTAAATTAAAATAGAGAAATAATGTTTTAAATGTTAAAGGGTAAGCCTTGGAAGGTTGTTGCTTTAGAGATTAAAATCTTGGAATCAACGGCTTAGATCATAAGGCTGCAAACCTAGGTGCACCAGGCTACCCTTTGAATGTTTTAAAAGTTAACATGACATATAAAAACTCATTTTTTATCTTAATTACTCTAAAATGAAAAATTAATATAATATTCAATATAGGATTTGGATCCTCTAACTCTAGCATCTCTCTACCTCACAAATTCATAACATGTTTGGTTTTCATTCAGAAAATCAATTCTGGCCCAAAATCACGTTGGAGCAGAAACAACTTTTAATAGCGTTGGCATTCCAGAATTGATTCTGGGCTAACTCACCGCAAAACCAAACATGCACTAATTCATTGGATACTCTTAATGGTTCGGATTTAAAGGGATTTAACGGCTGTGATCTCTGCATAAGAGATCCAATGGCTAATATTTGTGAGTCAGAGAGATCAAAGTTTTAAATATGGAATGCATTTTCCCAAAATAGTTGTACAAAGTCTCCAAGAAAAATCTTAAAAAAAAAAAAAAAAAAACTGGAATACGTGTCCTTGAGAGAACTACTTTAAAGTGTCCCTTACCAAGGTTGCAAAAAAAAAAAAAAAAAAAAAAAAAACTAAATTTTTCATGAATTGTTTTGAAATATATAAGTTGTTAAAAAAAATAAGAAAACTTTGAGATAAATAAGGGTAAAAATAAGAAAAAATTACCAGTGGAAGCACCGCTTGGAACAGCAGCTCTAGCAAAAGTACCATCCGAGCATGTCAAATCCACCTACATATGAACCATTGCCACGTCATCATCATCAGATTCATTTTCAATCTCGACAAAAAACGATTAGTAAACACACAAAACTACTCATAATTCATACCATAAACCAAATCTAAATCTAAATCTAAAGGGTTAAGAAATGAGAGAGAGGAACCTCGACGGTAGGATTGCCACGGCTGTCAAAGATTTGCCTTGCCTTGATGCTAACGATGTTGGCCATGGATTCAGATTTGATTTGAGGTTTGGATTGGAAGAAAAGACAAACAAATGAAGCAGGTGTGTGTGGGTGTTGCTCTGAGTAGGTGGCGTCGTTATATTGAGAGAAGATCTGAAACCAAATGAGTGTTATTTATAGGCCCCTGGTTAAGGTGAAGAAAACCTTAGGTTTAGCCCACAGCCCCACACTTTTCATTTTACTAAAAAAATAATAAATATTCTCCTAAAAGAATGGTCGGAGATTAATTTCTCTTACAAAACAAAAGGATGGATAAAGAATTAGTAGTGATTATTGGAGTTGGTTTTATCTCCACCAGCAAAATACTTTTTGAAAAAATTAGTAGTGATTATCGGAGTTGGTTTTATCTACGCCAGTAATTTTTTTTTTTCATTTACATGGTAGAAATCGAATTTATTATACTCTGATTGAGGGATTTAATTATCTATGATGATATGTATTGGGTTTTGTTAATATATTAATTTTAAATGAATTTGAGTGTTTTTTTTGTTAGGGTGAAGAAAAAATTTGATGTGAAAAGGAGACAAAAAATGTAATTTTTATTGTGATTTGAGTTTTTTTTAATAACTTTATAAGGCTTTCCTATATACATTTAGTAAATTAGTACATCTAGTAAATTAGTTTTAAAATGTGAGATATTGATTGAAAGCTATAAGATAATTCTATATATACAAAATTTCATCTGTTAAAATATTAAAAAATAATAATTGAAAGAACTTAATGTCACATCATACATTGATTATTGAAAGAATAATTATTGAAAAAACTTGTAGCTTTTAGAAATATACTTTATTATAAATTAGTTTTAAAAAGTTATAATATCCTTGGTTTATGTTTTGTCCACCAACCAATTTTACAAATCTCTTATTAAGTGAAATTTTAGTTGAGAAAACTCACTCGTTTAAGAAGAACAATTTTTTTTAGCTTTTTAGACCGGCAAACATTGATATAGTGTAAATAGTTTCATGATATTAATTATGCATACATCGATGCATATGTATTTGTAATTCTAATTTTTTTAATTCAATAAAACAACTAATTAAAATGTAGTATTATTTATCACCAATAAACTCCAGCATAATCATGTAAAAAAAATCCAGCACAATTAGTAAATTAATTTACTTATTAAGCATGATGATAGAGATTTAATAAATGGGTTATGATAAATAAATTTACAAAATTAACATATAAACAAGCTTACACCATAAAGGAAGTGACATGTGTCATTTGCTTATCATTGATTGGTTAGCAAGTGACATGTGTCACTTTCTTATGGTGTAAACTTGTTTGTAGGTTAATTTTGTAGGTCTATTAATTATTTTTGTTAATTTTTGTTAATCAATATAATATGTTTAAAAAGTTATTGATAAAAGCAAAACATACTTTAATAATTTCTACCCCAATAAATGATAGAAGCTTGTTTTTGGTTTATGGTATAGGAATCCATTTTAGACTATATTTCTCTAAACTTTAAACAACTTAACCAAAAAATGATAATAATGGATACACCACCAGGTATTATAAACACTGTGTAATTACTATAATTTTTTTTAAAGGGAAAATGTGTATTTTATTCATAGATCAAAAACAATACAAGAAATTTCACACTAATAATAATTAAAGGGAAAGCAAAATACACTGCAACAACAGACTCTTCCATGTGATGAATCATCAGCAGCAACTGCCAAAACCCGACTCTTACAGGAGATTCAATAACATTTAATACCAAGATAACAATCTCATTGATGTTAGGACTAAGCTCAGTTCGGCGACAAGGAATCTCAGATCTAAAACGAGAGAGTCGTTGGACGGTAGCCAAATCAACAGTCAGCAAAGAGAGATCTGTCTCGACGAGTAGCCTTCAATTATTGGAGCAAAGAAGAAAACCATCAGATCTCGAAAGTTGAAACTATCCAGAGGCATCCCTCCACTTGAAATACACAAAACAAAAACAACCTGCACAAAGGCAAGATAAAACCCAGAAAAACTGGGGGAAAATAAACTCACACCCTTTCCCAAAGGAACGGGAGGGACAGATCCACCTCCCCCTACCGAGAAAAAGCAGATAAAAACAAGAGGAGTAAAGGAAGAAGGAGGGAAGAGAAAAAATTAGGATTGTTATATGGTCTTTGAATTAGTTTACTATAAGTTAATTATAAGCATTATAAACATTATGTAATTACGGAGTACTCCTTTATAACAAATCACTTAAATTATATTCATCTCTTATAAATCACATATAGTACTTTATATTCCTCTAATTTGTTTATATAATCTCAGCTATTTTATTTGTTTTTGTGCTGGCAATTCGGGTGGGTGGGTGAGCATTGTCCATGCCCATCAAAAGCCTTTTTTTTTGCGGCCATGCCCACCCTCCCATTATAATATTTTGGGCTGAAAATTCATTCCCTGTCCGCCCTAAATGTGGGCAGGGCATGCCCATGGGCGACCCATTTAAATAAATAAAATAAAAAAAATCATATATTTTTTTTTAACATAAAAAAAAATCATATATTCTATCTTCAAGATTCATAAAATGTAGACTAAGATTGCACAACATATAAATGTTCGCACTCAAAATTCATAAAAATATAATAATAAAGTTTGATACCCGACAAAAGATGTAGGGCGGTTCCTAATTGTGGAACTCCTAATTTTTATTTTTTTAAAAAAACTAAATAATGGGCGGCCCGTGGACGGCCCACCGCCCGCCCAATGATGTCCGACAAAAGAAATGGGCATGGCGGGCGGGGCCCATTTAAAAATTGGACAAAAAATGATGTTCTGCCCACAAAAAATATAGGACGGGCGAGCGGGGTCATCGACATCCGCCCTAATAACCAGCACTAGTTTATGTAATCTCATGGTACTTTATTTTATTTAAGGGTTGTATATAGGTTGAATACCCTTTTACTCTTTGTAATCAATTTGGCTTTAAAAAAAAATAAAAATGATAGGAGTACAATTAATAGTAATGTGTTGATTTTTTTTATTAATATCTGGATTTGTTACATACATGAGCGTGCAAAAGTAACATGGTATTTTTCAATGGAGACCATAGAATTTCTCTTTACAAAGTCCTATTCCTCGAGCGCCCTGACCAATCGTTGTGACTTTTGAGGATTGAGGGACTTATGTTTGGCCATGGAAGAAAAATCTTTCCGGAAGAAAAATTGAGTCAGGTCAAATTTTGCTGAGCAAATAAAAAAATACAGTAACAAACAAATTTTTAAAATTATATAGACGAATCCTGATAAAAATTTGAGATGGGTATCATGACTTTAATCACTTTAATAGTTATAATAAAAGGATTTCCTTAACTTCAGCCCTTAGGGCTGAGGATAAGAGACTACAAGAAGTGCATTTTTATAGAAAAACCAAACATTTAATGATTCAAGTGATAGTGGACTTAGTTTTCCTAGGTTTCTTTACTATTTTTAGCTTCTTATCCTCAGCCCTTAGGGCTGAGGTTAAGCAAACCCATAATAAAATATACTACTATCTCCGTTTCATAAGTAATATTTTTAAAAGTTATGTACGAATTTTAAGAAATAGTTAAATGATGTAAAAATTTGAGATATTTTGACTCTAATGCCCTTATATAGTTATTATTGAAGAAAGAGAAAGATATTGAAAGTGAAAAAAAATTGTATGATAAATAAGAGTGTGTTAAAGAAAATAACGTTAAATATATTGACTTTTATAAAAGACAACACATATATATGAAATAGAGAACAAAAATTCTATAAACAATAGCGAATGAAACGAATGGAGTAATACAGTTCTTCTTTTCCTTGTTTCGAACAATGCAGCTTTCACGATAGAGACATTTTGCTGGAAAACGAATAATATATAGAATATCCTAAGTCCATCTTATTACAGAACACACAAAATGGGGTAGGCCACCAACTCTCAAGGTTTTATTTTTTGGTTTTCATGGTGATATCAGGGCTTTTTTACCTATGTAGGATTAATTTGAAAACTATTTACCAATTTGGGGTTTCAAAACTATTTCCTACGGAGGGGTTGTTTTTGCCAACATGGAAGAGAGAGAATATTATTTTTTTTCACACGTGGCAGTGATAGCATCACCGGTGGCGTCGATGTCAATAGCGCCACCGGTCCCCATTGACTGGGGGACTGCCACCATCTTTTTAAATATTAAAAAAAAACCTGCAAAAAGGTGGCGCTAGAACCAGTAGCGCCACCGATCCCCATTGGCTGGGGGACTGCCACCGTTTTTTAAATATTAAAATTAAAAAAAAACTATAGAGGGTGGCGCTAGAGCAGTAAGTGCCACCACTCTTCACCTACTTGATACTCTAAAGTTATCTAATGTACATACTAATTATCTAAAATATTATTTCTTCCTACTCGAATTATAAGCAAAAAATATATACATCTCTTGGTTTAAAATATAAGCAAAATTAACTAACTTTATTAAATTTTGTTTCATTCCCAATGCCATTTTCCTAAAACATCTCTAGAAAATTGTTATCTTATTTAATTTTTATGTCATTCTCAATATTACTTTCCTAAAGTACCTCTATTTTTTAAAATTTGTGAAAATTAAATATAATCAACTAACCTCTTTTATAAGCAATTTTAAAATTTGTGAAAATTAAATATAATCAACTAACCTCTTTTATAAGCAATTTTCACAAGGGAATGACTAGTACTTTAGGAAAGTAATATTGGAAATGACATAAAAATTAAATAAGATAACAATTTTCTAGAGATGTTTTAGGAAAATGATATTGGGAATGAAACAAAATTAATAAAGTTAGTTAATTTTGCTTATATTTTAAACCAAGAGATGTATATTTTTTTGCTTATAATTCGAGTAGGAAGAAATAATATTTTAGACAATTAGTATGTACATTAGATAACATTAGAGTATCAAGTTGGTGAAGAGTGGTGGCGCCTACTGCTCTACCGCCACCCTCTGCAGTTTTTTTTTATTTTAATATTTTAAAAAAACGGTGGTAGTTCCTCAACCAATGGGGACCGATGGCGCTACTGGTTCTAGCGCCACCCTTCTGCAGCTTTTTTTTTTAATTTATTTTTAATATTTAAAAAAATGGTGGCAGTCCCCAGCCAATGGGGACCGGTGGCGCTACTGGCATCGGCGTCACTGGTAGCGCCACTGCCACGTGTGTAAAAAAAAATTCTCTCTCTTCCACTTTGGCAAAAACAACCCATCCCTGAGAAATAGTTTTGAAACCCCCCCCCCCCCCCCCCAATTGGTAAATATTTTTCAAATTGACCCTACATAGGTAAAAAAGCCTGATATCAGTGCTCGAAATTGGATAACAATATGTGTTTGTTTGATGTTTGGAATTGAGATTGAGTTAGAATTGTGGTTTAGTAATGTCTAGATTGTATAAGAATTAGAATGTAGATTTTGAATTCTATATCCAATTTCTAATTCCATTGCTTAGGTATAAGATGCAAAATTCAAAAAATTAAATTAATTATATTTTATTTGTGCCTTTTATCGTCATCATGTGCATGTGTCGCCGCATCAACCTTATGTGTTTATCACAACCATTGCTTGTGTTATGAAGATATTGTAGTAATTTTATACCACGAATCATATATTCTAGTACTGGTAGATAACGAAGGGGGATGAAAAGAGAGTTATGAATATAAGAAAATTCTCACAGTGGAGAAGAGGGGAAGATGAAACATTGGGGTAATGGACTAAAAACGACAAAAAAACTGCTCAATAAATAGACAAATTTAGACTCTCAAAATATGACCCAAATAGATCTTAGGCCTTTTTGGTCGCTTTAATAAAACCAGAACCAACCGAATTACGGACCGACTTCCTAATATCACCTAACAACCTAACCAGGTCTAGTTAAAAGGTGGTCCACTACCTGAATTAGCAAGATGATTTTTAGCCCAAATTTCATAAGGCTTTTTGGCTCAACCCGATCATGGCCCGAGCCCGAACCGGACTGGGTAGCCTGCATTGCCATGTACACGGTAGACCGGTGGAGATGACGCATGCTTTGTTTCTAGACTCATGACATTTAATTCTACAACGTATGGAATTGTAATTCCAATACTTAGTTATAATATAATTAATTTTATGGAATTGACTTTGGAATTGTGATTCCGATTCCAAGTGCACAACCAAATACTAGAATTCCAATTTCATGCTCAATTCTACACGTAAAACGGACCCTGAGTGTCCGTTTGGCTTGCGGAATTGGATTTGTAGTTTGGAATTGTAGCTTCAATTCCAATTACATGAGTTGGAATTATGATTCTATGTTTGGATTGAATAAGAATTAGAAAGTGAAAATTGGAATTCCAAATTCAATATCTAATTTTATTGTTTGGGAATGAGATGTAGAATTTAAAAAATTTAATTAATTATATTATATTGTTTGTGTCTTGTGTCATCACTATTTGGGAGGGTCGCAACATCAACCTTTTTTGTGTGTCACAAGCATCGCTTGTGTTATAGAGACATTGTGGTGGTTTACTACCAAGAATCTTATATTCTAGTGGTGGTGGATAATGAAGGGGATGAGAAAAGAGAGTCATGAAAATGAGAAAATTCATAGAGTGGAGAAGAGAGGAAGATGAAACATTGGGGTGGACGAGAAACGACAAAAAAAATCCGATAAATAAACGAATTTAGACTATCAAAATATGACCCAAAAAAATTTCGGGTCTTTTTGGCTCGCTTTAATAAAATCAGAAGAAGTCAGATTCCAAATTGACTCTCTAATATCACCTAAAACCTTGCATGATCTAGTTTAAAATGTGGTCTCCAACCGGGTTTACCTAGATGATTTTTGGCCCATATTTCATCCGAGCCTTTTGGCCCAACTCGAACATGGCTCGAGCCCGAGCTCGACTGAGTAGCCCGCATTGTCATCTCTATGGTAGATCAGTAGAGAAGTCGCGTGCTTCATTTCTAGACTCGTGACACTCAATTCTACAAAGTGTAGAATTGTAATTCTGAGGTTTAGATGTGAGAATTGAGTTTCTGCATTTTTAGTTATAATATAATTCCATGGAATTGGCTTTGGAATTGTAATTCCAATTTAGGGATGACAATGGGTCCGGGTAATAGGTTACCTGGACCCGGGCCCGTTCATAAATTACTGGACCCGGACCCATTCGGACCCGGACCCATCCGGACCCCCGCGGGTACCCGCTGCATAATGGGTAGGCGGGTCTTCGGTTACCCAAACGGGTTTTGCAGGTACCCGTTAACAATTTTTTTTTAAAGAAAAAATAATTTTTTAAATTAATTTCTATGTTTTTGATAGACCGAGGGATTCTTAATACATCATTACACACCCTACCTAATATTAATCCCTACCACCATTAAACATTCGCAGACATCAAAAAAATTATCTCGTTAAACACAAACATACTAAAATTATATATATATATATATATATAATGCATATATGTAAATATGGACGAGTCCGGGTATTCATGGGTCTGGATATCTTAGACCTGGACTCAGACCCATTCAAAGTGGGTACTCAGACGAGTCCATTCTCTAGACCCATGGGTCTCTTTTTTGGACCCAGACCCGGATCCGTAGCAGGTATTACCCGCGGGTTTGGATCCAATTGTCATCCCTATTCCAATTCCAAGTGCACAACCAAACACCAAAATTCCAATTCCAGCCCCTAATTCAATGTTCAATTCCACGCGTCAAACAAACTCTAATGTTATTTGGACATTCACATATAATATTCAAGTTCAATAACTTTTAAGTAAATATATGAAAAATAATAACAAATATAAATTAAAGACTCTATCATTTCTTACTCAAAATGATAAATATTAAATTTGAATATTAAATGTAATCTTTAAATAACATTACTATTCCGAAAAATGGGAGAAAAAGATGATTCGTTAGAGTTTTTATTCTGGAAATGTTCCATTACTCTGTTAGTTCCATCTACTAGCTATAGCCTTTTACTATCTTGTTTTATTGTGACTTGTCTTTATTTCATATGAAATTACCAATAGGTCCATGCAAACTAAAACTGAAAATGTGCATTTTAGACTTTGCCTAAAAAGAGAGACTTCTCTATGACTGCAGCAACTCGCAAATTGCAATCAGATTGTGACGTCTCAATTAACATAAAAAACTGTATATTAATTGGCCTGACCTTCGGCTTTAGTAATGTGTTGGAGTTCATGCTTTACTTTTTTATTTGAACCATGCGTCACATAAAATTACATTCGGTGGCTAATAATGTATGTTTTGTCTCTGTAAAAATAATTGATAAAAAAATTCAAATAAACTGTATATGTTACATTTTTGATATCTTTAATTGATAAAAAGAATTCAAATTTAATTCATTTAACTTACTACTTTATAATTTTTAGAGAGAAGCGCTCCCTCCTCGCTAGATTTTCTAGTCTTCCTTTTCTTATATTTGTTTTTTTTTCTTACTTTATCAAATAGAGATAATAGTAGAAGATGAGGAAGATTAGTCCCTCCCCTTCATCTGGAGGGTGTGTGCATGGTTTTCAGCCTCAGTTTTTATGAGTTTCACTCTTGCCTTTTGCAAGTTTTGTTATATAAATAAGTGTTATTCTTTAGTTGTTTTGAGTGTTTTTATTTTGGGGAGGTTTGTGCTTTGTGTTAGCTTCTAGATATGATAATCATACTCTTTTTTCAAATAATTTGAAGAATGATAGCAGAGACCGCTCTTCCCTTGCAGATTTCTGACTTGACTTAGCAGTTCTATCTCTACAAATTTGAGATTCCTTGTCGTCGAAATGTGCTTATTTCTAGCATTGATGAGATTGTTATCTTGTAGATAAAGGCTGTTGAATCTTATGCTAGAGACCGATTTTGAAAGAGGTTAATGACACATGTCCAGAGGGAAGATGCTGTTGGTGCAGAGTACCTTGCTTTTCTTAACGATATTTGTGTGGAAACTATATATTTTGTTTGGGTAATGTTGGTTTTGAATGTACTATCTTCTTCTATTGAATGAACTGCATATTTTCCCTTAAAAAACAATATACTCCCTCCATCTCTATTTATAAGTCGCCTTTTTGAAAGTTTATTTGTCCCTAAATATAAGTCACTTTATAATATTTAAGCAACATTAAATAATCTATACCAAATATATCCCTAATGATATTATACCTATATTCCACATTCCAATAAACCTTTCTATAATTACTTTTCCCATAACAATAACTATATCATTCTAGATTGTTTTTAATTTATTATAGGTTAGTTTTGGAAGTTTGATATATTTTTTGATAACTTTGAGAATAACAACTACCTCTAACTACTTTCTTAATATCCGTGAATGTTAAAAATACCATATAAGTACATTTTCTTATCAATCGGGCAAAATTTTATATAGTACTATATAGTTACTTGTTAATGACAATGGGTAGTATAGCGTTTATAGGGAAAGGGAAAAAAAGTAGGTAGTGTATATATATATATATATATATATATATATATATATATATATATATATATATATATAGTGTTCTTGATCTTGCATGCACTCACTTTGATCACCTCTTAAATTGATTTTGGTGGGATTTAGGTGCATATTTGGTTGTACATTTATGTTTCTTAAAATGTAATTATTATGAGAAGTAAAAGCTATTCACATGCGAAATTTTGAGAGGTAACATAATTTTTGGTTATGAAACCAAACTCGCTTGAAGATTTACTCCATTTTGGCTTAAATTCACTTTATTAGTAGGAGTTTTGCTAAGGACATGTTTTCCGAGTTATTGAGTAGCTTGAGTTCAATTCAACAAGTCAATTTATATAATTAAAAATATAGTTACTTACTATTTGACTCATGGATGAAAAGGACTTAACCAACCATAATGCAATTATAAAATTATGTAAATACATCATTTATGTGACAAAAAAATGGCAGCGTGCTGCTGCATATGTGTCTCCGTCACTACACACGCCTCTTTGTTTTCAGTTTTCATATATTATTGTTCACTAGCACTAGGAAAAAAGCCAAGTCTTTGCTTTTTATTGTTTATTTGAAAGATTACTTAAATTGTGGCGGATGATTATTGTTAAGCAATGGAAGTTGTTAGCAAAGAAAAAGTATGCTTGGATTGATTTTCAAAATGAATCCTATCACACCAAGAGCTTTAATTTATTTGTGTTGCATGTGTTGGAAAGTCCCTCCTTGTGGATGTGAGAAGCTCTTTCTTTTTGGATGCTTCCTTTTCAGCGTGTCAATTAATTGTTTTTAGGAATTTCTTGTCACCTTATATAATGTCAAAAAAATCTTGCTAATAAGTGTCTTAAGGTTTTTAGTATTGGAAAAAACAATCATAGATGCATATTTTTTCATGTCTCAAAAATACAAAATATCACTTTTTTCATAAACTTTTACTCTTTTTGTCTTCTTAACAAATGCACTAAGGCACTTGTTATCATTTGCCGTCGATGTCAAAAAGGAATTTGTCTGATGATGTAAAGTTAAGTTTCAGGGAAAACTCAAAGATCAAATGTTTGATTTTTAAAATCGGCGTCTAAAAGAGACACACAACTTTTAAAATAGATTTTTTTTTCTTATTTATAAAGCATTTTTAATAAATTCACATATATTAAAAAACATAGTTATAGGTAATTATTATTATTTTCATAATTATCAAAAGAATATGTCAAAGTTCCATAATTATTCTTATATAAAATTCAAATTGATGTAATCATTGTTATGAGAAAAATTAAAAAAAAATTGAAATATAAAATATAGAATTTAATAATTAGGGATATATTTATATATGTTATTCAATGTTATTTAATTACATATTATAAAATGATATATATTTAGCAACAAATAAACCTTAAAAATACTTATAAATAAAAATGGAGGAACCAACGAGGCTTGGTTCAGTTGGTGTAAGGCCCCAACTGAAATTTTGGGAATGAGTCACGGGTGCTAGTAGCTCCGGGTTCGATTCCCACTAAAATCATCCTGCTGGAAGAGCCAGCCACATAGCTCGCTCCGGATTAGTCTCAAGGCTCCCCGGTATTAATGATGCTCTTGGAGATACCAGTGATTCTCGATGGTTCCGCAAAGAATACGAAAAAAAAATGGAGGAAGTAATTCATTGCTACGACATAAGGCGAGATCATACCATAGATCAACATCAAAAAAGTGTATTAAACATATATATAGCTAAATTTAAGAAGATCATTTTTCTTCGTGAAAACACGTATTATAATTGAGTTCATGAATTTAAAATTTTATGTACTTCCTCCGTCTCTAATTATAAGGTCTTTTTGGACATTTTTATATTTACCAATGTTGTTGAATTCTATATTAAAATTGATATGTTCTTCCAAAAGTATCCCTCTATCAATTATTATTAGAACATAATGATTTTTTTCATTTTCAATAATTAATTTAATTCCTAGATACTCCATCATTTATATTTAATGCAGTGAATCAATTTCCAAGTCATTTATAACATTAAACAAGCTTCATTAAACAAGCTATATTTTGTATTCCAATACAATTTTATTTATTTCTTCTCACAAAAACTTAAACCACAATGATGAGATGTAAGGGTAATTTTGAAAAAAATTACAGAAAAGTCTTGTATTTAGGACCAAATTTTTTTACCCAAGAAGGCCTTATAATTAGGGACGAAAGGAGTATTATTTTTAAACCTCATTTTCATTGTAAAATGATTAAAATATCCATAGTTTTAAATTCTATTTTGCAAATCCAATTTTCATCCTATTCTTTTAATCCTAAATCTCATAGCTAGGGGTGTAACGGGTTGAGTCGGGTTGAGTTTTGAAGAGATTTAGCACCCAACCCAACCAAAGTAAATTGGGCTGAGTTGTGCTTTATTTGACTGTCAAAACCGACCTAACCCAACCCATAAAAATGCGGGTTGAGTTGGGTTGGATAATCGGGTTTGTGTCTTAATTTCCACAAAATAAAATAATTAAAAAAATCTGAATAAATATAAAAATAAAATTAAAAAAAATCACATAAACAATAATTAAATTTATTTTTTGATTGTGAACCAAATTATTCATAAACAAAGAGCATCAAAAGCAATTCCTTCAACATTAATAGATTAACCATAACCTATATTAATAAAAAAATGAATAAATAAATAATATATATTTAAATATGCGGATTGGGTCGGGTTAGGTTGAGTTTTAAATAATAAACTCACGACCCAACCCGTACTCGATTGGGTTACCTTTAAAAACCTGACCCAACCCATCAAATATGGGTTAGATTGGATCGGGTTAATCGGGTTCGCGGGTGAAAATTGATCCGCTTACACCCCTACTCATAGCCATTACTATTACTATCATCATCATCAAACCTCAAACTACCACTAACCCCTAAATCCCCAAACTAATAATAACATGTTGCTATCTGATCTTCTAATAATTTCCTGGGTGCATATGATTATTTTGTGTTTCCATTTTAGCTTGATCACTGTCTTGTTAGTTAACTGAGGTATAAAGAACATATAGACACCAAAATTTGTTGGACTTGCTTTTGCAAGTTATCCAAGAATTTATCTTCTAAAAAAGGATAAAAGAGGTTGGGATTCAAACCTAAACCGATAAAATGATAAAATATTATTTTTCTTAAGAAACAACATAAATTAAGCATGGCATGTGAATCTAAATTTGTAGTAATTTTAGAGCAAGTTTGTTAAATTTCTTGAATATTTTTTAAATTGGATGGGTCATGGTGGTCAAATGGATGAAGGTGGTGAGAGAAGGGAAATGATTCACGGTAAGAGAAGGATAATTTTGGAATAAAATTACAAAATAGGTTTGAAAATAATTTTTGGGATTAAATTCTAAAACTTATTATAATTTGAATAAGAGTGGGGCTTTTGTCATCCCATTCTAGACTTTACACATCTCACTTATTAATTTATGAGATTTAGTCCCCAACCCCCATCTTTTAGCTGCAACGCCCATTTTAAATGTAAAATAACTAAAATAGCTCTCCTCTTATTTTTTTCATCAAACCCCAAACATCAACAGTCTTCTTCCTCAACCATCCTCCCCACAAAACTCAGATCTGAGAAACTCTCAATGAAAAACTCAAGCAATAGTGTGAAAACTAAGACCCAGATCTAAAACTCAAGCCGCGGCACAACGACGGAAGTCCCTGGGGCGGAGGGAGCGAAAGAGGAAGACAAAGGTGGCGCTAGTGAGAAGACGCTTGAAGCGACTAGAATGGGAAGGGTCATCAGTGGTGACAAAATGGAAGGGGTAGAAGAGAATGGAAGCTCCAAGGGTCCCTCACCATCTACTGCTGACGGCGCAAGTTGGGTGAGCCATGCCGGTGATGAGGATAATGGAGGAATGGCCGAGACAAAAACAAAGCGGAGAGTGGTAATGGGTTTGGAGTGAAAAGTGAGATAAAGAGGAGGAATAAGGGAAGACGACGACTTCTTCTGTTCAAAAATAACTTAAGAGGGAGGTTTGGGTGTGGAAGGGAAATGAGGTTTGGGAATTATTGGATGAATGAAAAAGAGAGAAGGAGTTTGAGGTTTGAGATTTGGGGAGAGAGGGGAGAAGGGAGAAGGGAAAATGATAGTATTTTTGTGATTAAAATTTATTTGGGGGTTAAGGATTAAAGAGTGCGGGTTGAAGGCTAAATATCTTAATTTATTTTCAAAATATTTTAGCCCACTTTCACCAACATAGCCCATTTCAAAATGAAAAATTAAATCTTTGTTTTGTTATTTTGGTGCATGTGATGTAAATCAAAGGAAAATATAGACAAAAAAAATAATAAAGAGATGTTGTTGAATACAATGTTATTAAAACCATATCGGAGATCGAACCGGTCAGGACAGTGGTTCACTGGTTTAGTGGTTTAACCAGTGGAATAGTAATTACACCGCATAGATACATATAGGTCAAATTGGTTAACTAGCACACATATATATTTGTATATAAATATAAGAATACTTAATAGCTGTATAATTTTTTTTAAAAAAAAATACTCATTTAAAATCCATAATTAGTAGTGTTTAACAAGTTCATAGTTTAATTCCATAAAACAAACATCCATAACAATCATACTTCGGCTCTGTTCGACAACACGAGCTAGGAGCTTTTTAGCTAGCTAGGAGCTTTTAGATTCAGTCAATAAGCTACTAGCCCCGTTCGGTGAACACAAATTAGAAGGAGCTTATAGCTTTTAAAAAAGGAGCTTGTAGCTTTTGAAAGCTAGCTTTTAGAAAGCTACTTGAAGTAGCTTTCTAAAAACTAAACTAGCTTTTAATAATTCATATACCAATTATATCCTCAAACAAAATTTAAAATTATTTTACTACCCTTTAATTAATTATTAATTATAATTAATAATTTTGTTATAATTAATTAATTAACTACATGATTAATAAATTAAGAAAAAAATGAATTTAATTAATTATAATTTAATAATTTTTATATTTTATTAATTAATTAACTATCTATTTAATAAATAAAGAAAAAAAATTTAAAAATTTAAAATAATAAAATGTTGCATGTCCTTTTTGGTCATTTAATAACTTTTAGCTACTTCAAAAACTAATTTTGCCGAACAACACTATTTTAAATAGTCAGCTAAACAGCTATAAGCTCTCAGCTACAAGCTCACAGCTCTTAGCTAGCTTAATAGCTACAAGCTAGAAGCTCATAGCTACAAGTTACAAGCTCACAGCTACAAGCTAGTTTTGCCGAACAGACCCTTCAACTGTTTAACAAGTTCATAGTTTAAACTTCAACTGTTTCTCCTTTGCAGTGTCGTTTTGTTTCTTTTTCTTCTTCAGTGTTTGAGTTTTTTTGGCCTTTTGAGTTTTCTTCATATAGAAGTTTCCGTCTTTCCGAATCCTAATTTTTTATAAAAAAAAAAAGCAAAGCGACGCTCAGTTTTTTTTTTTTTTTTAAATTTTGCAAACCGCCCGATTCACATAATACCGGCCAATTTGATGGTTTTCCAATATATTGGCCAGTTTAAACTAGTTTTTTCCAATTTGTTGCATGTCCGGTATTTTAACGTATCGTACCGGTTAGGGGGTTCGATTCACCAGTTTTTTGGTTGAACCGACCGATACGGTACGATTTTGATAACACTAGTTGAATATATGGTAAAGATTAAAAAGAGGAATTGAGATCCTTATCATTTCTTGTCCATTAACCTCATCTAATTATTATGTTTTTAGCAAAGCGTAATTTAATATTCTAATTTATTGTTAAATTGATCAGTGATTGAGATCTTGTTTATTTAAATAAAAATAAATAAAAATGAAGAGGATGTTGATTTTAAAAAAAGGCATAATAGAAAAAAAAATGGTAAAAGTACTCTTTCAAAACTTGCTCACAATATTGGGCTTTGTTGTTCACTTGAACTTGTTATACTTGCTCAATATTTTGTAGTGTATCAACATTTTTACTCGTGAGAATAATACTCTGATGATTGGGGATGTGGCAATTGGTTAATCTCGAATGACTATTCGTATTTTTTTAACCAATCAAAATTTTTTATATATAAAAAAAACATATGAAATGAAATGTAGCAATAAGTAGCATCTCGAATTAGACCAGTTCAGTTCAAGACTCAAACTGGTTTAATTTAAACAACAACAACAACATTATCATCAAAGGGGCAAAGTGTTAGGAAAAAACCGCAAAGGGGCGAAATGTTAACAAAAAATTACGGGGACAAAGTGATTTTCAATCATAACACAAAAGAGCAAAGTGTTGCGAAGTAATTTTGGTCCACACCATAAGTGTAAAATGTATATTTTTTTTTTGGTGAAAGTGTAAAATGTATTTTACTCTTAATTAAATTTGTTTTTTTTTTTTTACACATTCGATTTTTCTTCTGTGCTTTTTTGTCTAAGCATCCCCGGTAAACTTGTTAGAGCATCCACACCCGTGGACATAAGTTTTGTCCTTAAGTGGACCCCACACATTACTTTATTATTTTTCACACTTCCCTACACTTGTAAGGACAAACACATATTTTCTCCACATCCATGAACTCACTTTTTTCCTTAAAATTGGGACCCACACTACCCCACACTCTTAATATTTTACAATAAATAAAAATCACCATCAACTAACTATATTTTTCCCACCAAAACTATAACTATAATTTAAAACCTTCTATATTATTTTCAAACGGTTACTTTTTTTTAAATTATTATTTAAAACTTTCTATATTATTTTGAAAAGTAAAGAAATAATAAAAATTATACTCTCATGTTGCAACGGTACTAAATTTTTTTAAACTATTTTTTTTTTCAATTTTAAACACAGATTCTACCGTTGGATGTGAAGATAAGTATGTAAGGAAGATTGTATTCAAATTTGAGCAAGATCCAACGGTTAACGAAGAAGATATGAAATTTTGAAGTTAAAAAAAAAAGGGACACACTACTCGCATGGTACTCGAGTTCTTTGCATTATTTATATAAAAAAAATCACACTACTCGAGTACCTGAAGTACTCGAGTTCCCCGAATTCATTTCTG
Source organism: Crotalaria pallida (assembly GCA_037953625.1). Taxonomy (NCBI): domain Eukaryota; kingdom Viridiplantae; phylum Streptophyta; class Magnoliopsida; order Fabales; family Fabaceae; genus Crotalaria; species Crotalaria pallida. Next base: position 71,157,381 of record CM075656.1, read on the forward strand.
TTCAATTCTCCTCCATTTCTTCGTCTTCCCTCTCTTCCATTGACAAGTTCATTTGTCTATGTACATAGACAAATGAAATATAGGGACATTTGGAGCCTTTCCCACACCGGTGAAATAAAATTATGGACGTCCATAATTTTTAAGGACAAAATTATAATCTACCGGTGATGATACTCTTAGATTCTACTGGGGTTCCAAAAGAACACATGGCAAACCCATAATAACGCTACCAACTTTGCCGTAAAACATGAACCTAGCCTACTCTAGATCTCTATTCACAATCACATGCTTGCTTGGTGAATGTACTCCTAGCACCACAGCTCATCATCAACAAATCCAGCTCCATACAAAAACTTCGATAACTTCAAGAGCGCACTAGGATGAGTTCGAATTTTCCTATGAGTTCCTCAACCCATCCCATCTATTACAAGAAAAATGCTACTTCCTTCCGTCTTATTTACAAGATTTTTTTGGGTTTTTCATTTCCACCAAAGGGAGTAGATAAATTTGTTAGTGACATTGGAATGTGAAAATTTGATATACTTTTTCAAAATTACCCCTATACTTATTCTTGGAACTCTAAAAAGTGTTGACTTTATAGGGGTGTTGGTGAAAACAAGTAATTAAATGCTATTGAAATTTGAAAAGGGTCCTATAAATAGAACCAAAATAAAAACCTCAAAAAGATCTTATAAATAGGTTCGGAGGGAGTAACAAGTGCCATAAGAAAACAATTATAAATAAAAATTATTGGAAAATGTGATTTTTTATATTTTTTTTAGAGAGAGATGAATGTGAACTTAAGATTTTTTTTTTCATTTGTACTAACCTTAACAAGTGTCATAAAGACACTTATTAGCAATACCCATATTATAAAATTAAAAAAATAATTGAATTGTACACACCTTTTATTAATTCAAATTTTATATATTCTTATATTTGCTAATAATCATTTTTTCCCACTATAATTATGGGATAACATCTCATATTACTACATGATATTTTTTAATATGAGTAGCAAGTATAATGTTTAACTACTCCTTTTGTTTCATATGTAGTGTGTTTTAAGGCTACGCACGATTTTAAGAAATTGTTAAATGATGTAAGAATTTGTTGTATTTTGACTATGATGCCCCTATATAATTATTATTGAAGAGAGAAAAATGTATTGGAAGTGAAAAAGAGAGTGTAATAAATATGGACGTGTTTGGAAAAATAACATTAATTATGTATTGAGTTTATAAAAGAACATGACTTATGAAATATGGTACAAATGCTAAAACAACATTACATATGAAACGGATGAAGTATAATTTATATATCTATATATATATATACACACACTTGTAATGTAGTACATAAATGCATATTTAATTGTTATATCCTGTTTGTAATTTATTTGTAAATTTACCATATGGCTTGATTTTTCTTGGGATTGACTATTTTTTTATTGTGTTAAATATTTGGTAGCCCTGGTGTTAAGAGAGAATTGTCCGAGCCAATCCCAACCTATCACATTTTGTCTCGATCTAAATACGAGTCACACATCTCCAAATTTATTTGATTCTAGAGACAAATTTGATCAGTTATCCATCGACACAGGCATGATGATTAATTCTTTAGATATGGTTTAATCCTTACATGATATGCTAAAAACATGTTAGTACATGTTTCGATGCACGTTGCATTTTCTTGGAATTGATTCTAGGAAGCAAAAGCTGCTCATAGTTAGTTCATATCTAACATGATTTTAAGACCTAACATGATTTTCTACCATGAAATAAAACATACACTTAGACAAGTTCAAATTTTGACATTAACATGTACTCTCTCCGGTTTCATTTATAAGTAAAAGAAAGACACTCTACTAATGGTCTTAAATATAAACAAAAATTAAGTAATTTTTTATTCTCGATACTATCATTCTTAAAATATTCTCATAATGTGGTTGAGTTATTTAGTTTTTGTTTCATTTCCAATGTAAATGTAAAGTGGAAAAAATTCATAAGTCCAAAATATTTACTCTCTCGAGAATCTAAAAAAGTGCATTTTCCTATAACTTTTAACCATACTTAAGCTTTTAACAAGTATCATTCGGGCACTCTTTAGCATTGGTTTTTTTTTATGGGTTTGAAAAAATTAAATATACTCAATTAACTTTTTTTATAGGTGTAAAATTAATTATTTTTCTTGAAAATAAAAACGAGTATAATACTACTCCCTCCTTTCCGTTACACTTTAGGGTTAGGGATGGGCTGAGGTAATTAGAGCCGGCTGCCTACCCTTGATTTCAGGGTACAATATCCAAACCCACAAGTGTACAAAATCAACCAACCCAAATTTAACCAAAACCATTGATTTCATTCACTCAACATAACACAACACAAAACATTTTGTCTCGAAATCTCCATCACTCAGCAATGGCAACATCCTCTCTCACCACCTTCTCCAGGCTCCTCTCCTCATCCACCCACGCCTTCTCTTCTACCGCCACGTCATCACTCTTCCCTCCCAAATCCCTCTCTTCCAAATTTACCCTCACCCCTCTCTCCCTCAAATTCAACCGCCGCAACAACAGCAACAACAACAACCTCAAACCCCTCAAATCCTCATCATTCTCCACAATCTCCGCCACCATCGCCGTCGGCGACAAGCTCCCCGACTCCACCTTCTCCTACCTCGACTCCGCCGGCGAGGTCCAAACCGTCACCGTCTCCGACCTCACCAAGAACAAGAAAGCCATCCTCTTCGCCGTCCCGGGCGCGTTCACCCCCACGTGCTCACAGAAGCACGTCCCGGGATTCGTGGAGAAGTCCGCGGAGCTGAAGGCGAAAGGAGTTGACACGATCGCGTGCATCTCGGTGAACGACGCGTTCGTGATGAGCGCGTGGAAGAAGGATTTGAAGGTCAACGACGAGGTGCTGCTGCTCTCGGACGGGAACGGTGATTTCACGAGAGCCATAGGGGTGGAGCTGGATTTGAGCGATAAGCCGGTCGGGTTGGGGGTTCGGTCGAGAAGGTACTCGCTTTTGGCCGAGGATGGAGTTGTCAAGGTTTTGAATTTGGAAGAAGGTGGTGCTTTTACTAACAGCAGTGCTGAGGATTTGCTTAAAGTACTTTGAATCTGTGGTACGAGGTTGTAGTTCTTTTTCATTTTCCCGAGTATTTATGTTTTCTTCTGAATTTTGCATGCGCTTTTTGTCTGTGTTATTATCGAAATTGAAGTCGATAGCGTGTGATGAGGACTAACTTTTGTCAATTCAGTGACGAAAGAGAGCACATTTGCTGTTGCTAACAAGATGTGTATCACTTTTTGTGTTATTTTTTTTTGTTTGGCCAAGAAAATAAATTGACTTAAATATATAATAATGCAATAATATTATATGTATATTTAGAATTGAACGTGCATATCCATGATTTCTATATACAAGACAAACAAATGTACATTCAAATATCAATTTTGGATGTATACATAACACAACTCATAATAATGTATAATATTTTTTGACCAACCAAGAGGGAGTGGTAAATGAAGTAACTAACACATAGTGTGAAATGAGATGAGATGTTGGTTCCTTGAAAAGGTGTACTTTCGATAATGTTATTGAAGAAAAGTGAAGATGGCATGCAGAAACAAGGATGAAAAGTGGTATAGTATACTGGTTTTGTTTTTGTTTTTAATAGTGTCAATGGACCCAAATGGTGTTGTTATATGGAGCCATAGTAATATCTTGAGCAGGTGAAAAGCGATATTGTTGATTTTTTGTGGTGATTTGTTTGCCAAGGATGTTTTTTTGAATTTGATAATCGATGTGAAATCCTCCATATTCAGAAACTACTATATGAAACAAATGAAACGAGGGAAGTTGAAGAATAGTTTGCGTTTCGGTTGTGTCAAATAAGGGTTTTAAATTGCGGTTTGCAAGTATAATTGTGCATGCAGAAAATCTCTTCAACTGGATAATGATCACATTTCGTACAATTGTTCTCGATTACGATAAACACAATACAATTATAGGCATAACTACAATCGTAATTTAAAGACGATGGTACAGTTAATTGGTTTCATTGTTTCTTTGTTTATACGGTGTATGAGTAAACCAAAAAGATGGAACTGTGCTTGGAAGTTATAATCATTGATGGTGTTTCTGTACTAGCATTCCTGAGTAGTGGTGCTTGATGAACATCATGTTGATGATTAAAGCGTTAGTTGAGTCAGCAAAATTTGTTATACTCATGCTTTGGTCTCCTGGTTATTCTTCTCAAATTATGCGACATGAAATTTCAGTTATTGCAAATTGCTAATCTGTGCTAATTAATGTGACATAAAACTTCAGAAATTGCTAATTCTTGCTAGTTTGGAAGCAGGAAGTTATAACTTGTAGTATTTAAAATATCACCATGGCCAGGAGGTGGCACCCTGAGCAGGTTGATCTCTTTTTAATCAGAAGATGTGAATTGTAGTGTCAATTGGCAATATTTCTACTGAAACATTGTTTTAAGACCTCAAAGATTAAACAACGCAAGAGTAATTTCAAATAAATAAATAAATAAATAAATAAAACTACGCAATAGTAGGCATACTAAAAAAAAAACCGGCAGTCATGAAAATATTTGAACTTCCTAGCCTACTGCTCCATTTATTCATATAGTAGTAATTAATATAAATGGACAGGGTACAAATTTATTTTTTTGACTTAGAGTACAAAAAGAAAAAAATTATTTTAAAATCAAACAAGTGACTAATTCAAGATTTATCTCATTCTAATGAGTATGAGATTTTCTACCAATGCATGACCCACAGCAACTTTTTAGTGGACGTCACTCAGTCCGTATCTTCACATACTCAATCTATCAGTTTTCTATATTGAAATGCAAGTTTGGAATTATTCTCTCTTTTATGTTGAAACTTTTCTGCCATTTTGTTTCGATCCTTGTCATCTGAAACAAGATTGTGACACCATCCCTGTGTTTCTGTGGCGAAAATTTATTAAAGTTTCATCCTTTTTGCAACTCACGGTAGAATTTCGGCCTCACAAACAACCATCAACAACGACATTCAGCTAGGAGATGCCATCCATAATCTAGTGAAACAAGACAACATAATAGTGAAGATCTACAATGATATTTCTTTGAAGTTGATATATGTTTTTGGGTGTAGGAGTTGATATTTTAAGTAGCAGAACTTCCTTCCAAAATTGATTAATTTAAGGAAATTTCTATTATGCAACCTAATTTTGGGTTGTTGCTAAACAATCCTTTGTATGAACCAATGATGCATTGCCACCTCATGTATTGTTGTCATGTCATTTTTTAAAAAGTCAAAACTCATAAGTGTCAACCCAAAAATATGTGAGATGACAAAGTATTATTGGTTAAACAAAAGATTGTATGACAACAGCCCAAAATTAGGTTGCATGGAATTAATGCCCTTAATTTAACTTACATTCCAACTTTAATATAAGTGATAAATTATGATTAAAAACATCCACCGGTTGAGACTTTCTTTTTTCACCACCTTCAGTTTACAATTCGAGAATCTTGCATCCTTCCCTTCGCAGCATATTCTTTTCAGCATAGGCTCCATTGAAATCTTGAAGTTGCAGTATACCTTAACAAGCATGTATATATACCTATAAGCTTTCGGATCCAGCCAGCCCGTTGATCTTCATATCATCAATGAAATGCTTTAATAAACACTTGAATATAACTGTTGAGCTTATAATTAGTAAAAGCTTATTGCAAAAAAGCAATGACAATTTGTGCATCATAACCTTTGAGAATAATATATTTTGAAAAACTAATTTTGAAATCCAATCTAGTGCAAGAGGCTCCCAACTAGAGCAACAGTGTTGATTTAATTAAAATCAATAACAAATGTGCATAAACAGTGAGAGATGATAAGAAAAAAGAAAAAAAAAAATATCGACCTGTATAAAGTATAAGCTGACAACCAAAAATTAAAGAGCGTTGTGAATAAAAAATTATTACTGCAATTTGCTAGTAGTCTTACCAGTTTCAACCTGTGTAGTTGTGACTAACTTGTCTCCACAGGGTATCTGACTCTGTCTCCATTGCTCCCCTTAAAAGGTTAACAAGCCCCTTTTGTAGAAGTGATCTCGGCCAAAAGTAATGGTTGATAATGTTCAACATACATATACTAGAGGCCCTTTGATATTTGGTTCTTATCTTTCTTTAGTGTTCATATCCATTGAAAATTTGGGCAAGGATTTATATGCCAATGTGCTAGTTGTTCAGTTCTCTACTACTCAATTCTGAGGATACAATTTGAGCCTCTGGCAGCATCCCCTCCTCTCTAAGTCCAGATATCAGCTGATAGCAGATGGTAGCATTTAAAAGCAAACCCTTGTCAAACATTTCCCTATACCAAAAATAGGCACCATTGAAATCTTTTAAGTCGCAATGTCCCTTCACCAGAATGTTATATGTACCAACTTTTGGAACTAGTCCTTTAGCCTTCATATCATCAACAAGATGCTTTACTTCTGAAGCCCTTCTGTCTCTGAGGTGTCCAAGAATCAAGCAGTTGTAAGTAACCTTGTCAGACTCAACACCCTGATCAACCATCTGTTGGTGTAAGGACAGTGCCTTCAAAGCATTCCCTTCTTCGGCATAACAGTAAATCATTTCATTATATACAACTCGATCAGGAACCAAATCCATTTGCAACATTTCTTGGAACATTTTCTCTGCTGTCACCGCACCTTCCTTCCTGCACGCACTGAACAAAGGATGAAAAGTCCCAATTGTTGGTTTTATGCCCAGCCTCTTCATATCATCATACAACTCAAGACATTTCTGGGTGTTTCCTGACTGAGCATATCCTGATATCAGGGAATTGTATGTGATTACATCCGGATTATGCCCCTTGCTAGTCATTTGGAGAAAAAAATCCTCAGCTTTCCTTAGCCTTCCATTTCTTCCAAGTCCGTTTATCAATGTGTTGTATGTCACAAGAGTTGGATCTATTCCATTTTTCGTCATTTCATCAAAAAACCTGAAGGCATCCTTAAATTTACTCATCAAACAGCTAGCTTCGATGAGCATATTGTATATTTCTGCATTTGGAGAAACCCCATGGCCTGCCATATCAGCAAGAACAATCTCAGCATCAAGAAGCTTACGATCTTTGCATAGACAATTTATTAAGGAACCATAGCTTATGACATTAGGTTTTATTCCAATCTTTTCCATTTCCTCAAGAATCTCAAAACACCTGACAAAATCTCTCATCTGGCCATAGCCATTAATCAAAGAGTTATAAGTCTCCACTGTGGGGGAAACACCATCCTCTATCATCTTCTTAACCCACCCTTGTGCCTGATCCACCTTGATAGTCATTTGGAGAAGCAAATCCTCAGCTTCCTTTAGCCTTCCATTTCTTCCAAGTCCATTTATCAGTGTATTGTATGTCACGATAGTTGGATCTATTCCATCTTTTATCATTTCATCAAAAAATCTGAAGGCATCTTCCAATTTGCTCATTGAGCAACTAGCTTCGATGAGCATATTATATATTTCTGTATTTGGAGAAATCCCACGACTTGCCATATCTGCAAGGACATTCTCAGCATCAAGTAGCTTACGATCTTTGCATAGAAAATTTATAAAAGAACCATAACTTATGACATTAGGCTTTATCCCAATCTTTTCCATTTCCTCAAGAATCTCGTAACACCTGACAAAATGGAGCATCCTTCCATAACCATTAATCAAAGAATTATAAGTTACCACTGTGGGGGAAACACCCTTCTCCATCATCCTCTTAACCCACCTCTCAGCCTCGTCCATCTCATTTGTTTCACATAGCTTGTTAATCAGGGTATTGAAAGTGACACTATTAGGTTTCAACCCTCGTTCTTCCATTTCTTCAGTAGTAAGTATAGCTTTCTTCATGTCACCCTCTTGGCAATACGCGTTCACTAATATGTTATACGATACATTGCTAGGAATAACGACTCCATTATCCACTAGCTTGGTTAAAACCTCCTTGGCCTTTTCAACCTTTCCTGCCTTGCACAATCCACTCAACAAAATACAATAAGTATGCACATCAATCTTTTCTCCTTTGCCAAACACATTCTCATCCAACACAACATTATCATTCGAACGATCGTCATCGAATATAACACACGAAAACCCATCAGGCAAAAACCCATTACCCTCCATCTCGAGCATCACCTTCCTTGCGTCCTTTATCCTCCCAGAACCACAAAGACCAGTCAACAAAGCATTGTAAGTGACAACACTCGCCTCCACATTTTCGCTCATCATCCTCTCCTTCAACCTAAAACCTTCCTCAATCTCACCCACCTTGCAATACCCATCAATCATCGTATTAAAACTAACTGTATTCGGACCCACCTTTCTCTCAAACATTTCATCGAACACCTTCCGCGCATCCTTAACCTTCCTCATTTTACACAACCCACCCATAACCAAATTATACACAAACACAGAAGCTCTCAACCCTTCCTCCTCCATCGATCTCATCAACCCGAAACCCTTATCCAAATCCCTCAACATAACAGCAGCAAGAACAGCTTTTTCATACATTACAACGTCGCGTTTTTCGCCAGAATCAACAATGTCTGAAAACAGAACAAGAGTCTTATCAAACTGTTTCAAAGCCACTAAGGTTTGCAGCAAACGGTTAACAGAATCAGTGGAAGGGGTAAAACCGTCTTTTCTCATGGAATAGAATAATTCAGTAGCTTCATGAAGCATGCTGGGGACTGAGGAAACAACGTATAAAAGGGTATCTGAAAAGATGGGTTTTGAGATTAGAGAGTGAAGCTGCGAGGGTGAAGAGAAAAATGGGGTTTTGGACTCGGAAAATAGGAGGGAATTGAGGAACCTTCGTGCGGGAATTATGCGACCATTGTTTAGTAAAGAATGAAGCTTTTCGAGTTTTTTAAGGATGTGGTGTTGTTGGGTAGGTGGAAGGGATTGCGAAGAGAAAGAAATGGGGTTGCTGAGGTTGGGATTTGGAAGAAGATGAAGAAGAGAAGTATGCCTTCTTCTGATTCTAGGTCCCATTTTCACTTTGGTGAGTGACTGCATCTGCATCAGGTGGGAAGAAGTTTAGTTATTTCTGCTGGTATATGATTATGGATTATGGATTATCCACAACACTTATCATTTGAGAGGATTTTGGCATTCCATAGTCAGATATATGCATATTTGTCTATATTTTTATTTTTTTTTTTTAAACATTTCATGAGTTGTAAGTTGCAACTGTCCCTTAAAAAAAAAAGTTGCAACTGTGTTCATAATCTACTAAAAATTTTTGGTCATTAATACAGTCATGAGGTTTTTCTTAAAGTTAAATTATTCATTTGGTCTCTTACCTTATTTTTTGATTTTAAATTGGTCCATTACCTTCTTTTGGTTTCATATTGACCATTTATGTTTCTTTTCGCTGTCAATTTGGTCTCATAATCACTGTTCATCTGACGTGTCAATAACATATTGATCCACGTATATATTGTTGGAGAGAGAAAGTGACACGTGTCCATGACATATTGGTCAACGTAGGATGAACAATGATTCTGGGACCAAATTGACAGCAAAAAGAAACTTAAGTGACTAATATGAAACTAAAAAAATGCAAGGGACCAATTTGAAATTGAAAAATAAGGTAACGGACCAAATGAGTAGTTTAGCCATTTTTTTTTAAACTTCCTTCATAATATATCATCATACACGACTTTTGTATGAAATAAATAAATTTGTAAATCTTTTATCTTATATTATAGGTGGTTTTTAGTTCATGAATTGTGCAAGATATTGATTTACAATTTTTTTATATAAGTCATCAACACAGTCACGAGTAATATAAAGTTTAAAAAAAAAACTTGCAAATCGATATCCCTCAGAATTAAGAAACTAAACAATGGTAAAAGATCTGTTGCTACTTAACCAAGTGGTTAGGGGTTCGATCCCCGGCTCTTGCATATGTAAAAAGCCTTGCTGGGAGACAAGCCCCCGAAAGGGCCCGACAATGTCGAAATGATTAATCACCCAGTTACGCGGACGGATACTTTGGAAAACCAAAAAAAAAATCTCATCCAGAATGAAAGATAAGGCTTTAAAAATTCATTCGTTTCATACAAAAATCACGTGTGATGATGTGTTTTGAGGGAAGTTTTTTAAAAAAACTCGGGTCCTAACTATGTTGATGATCTGTTCAAAAGTTTAGGTCACCAACACAATCACAATCTCAATATAATTAAAAAAAACTTGCAAATTAATGTCCTTTCACAATACATGAATTAAAACTCATCTAGAATGCAAAATAAGAAATTTAAAGATTCATTCATTTCATACAAAAGTGATGTGTGATGATATGTTGTGAGAGAAGTTTATAAAAAAAACTCTCATGTCTTGACTGTATTGATGACATATCATCAACACAATCACGACCCAAAGGTTATATATATATATATATATATATATATATATATATATATATATAAAAAGTGGGGTGTGCATATCTGAGCATGAAGTGCTAAAAAAACTTCTCTCATTTCATTGTTGATTGTTGATGGGCCAATCTTCTTTTGGCCCAATTATTGCAGTTGTTTATTTTTATGACCTACAACCGTGCTGTCCCAAATTTTTCAATATTTCCAAAGATATTCTCATTGGACGTGAGCTACACTCATAGTGGCGTTAATAATTTGAAATTTTTATATCATATATATTGACTCATCAACTCATCTTTATTAACTTCAACAAAGCTAGATGGTTATTGTGGGAACCACCATTAACTACTGTATATTTTTGTTAAGATGGGAGGGAGAGTGAGAGAGAGTGTGTGTGAGAGAAAGAGATATCTTCTCATTTCATAAGAGATATTAAAGTCAAAAACATGCAATAATGATATTGGAGGGTACAATGCGTGTGATGATTACTTGACTCGTTGATTAGTGTTAAGGGAAGATATTGAAGGAAACCAAACTATGATCGAAAATCTATGATGTCACGGGAAAGGCTCTTGATACTATTCATAGAATGAGGAGTACGACTTTTGTGAGGGGGTGATATTAACGGAGGCTAAAGATCCTAACGAAATTTTATGATGGTTCAAGAGAAGCTCTCAATATTACTTATATAAGGGTAAATGCAATTTTGTCTATTTGCATATTTATAACGGTGATTCCATTTACGAGTGTTCAACATTTGGTTTTTAGGGTATGAACGCCAAACTCAAATCCTCGTGCACAATACAACTAAACTATGATTACATAGAGGTGTGTATTCATATGGGGTGGCAAGGAATGGAGGAAAAACACATGATTATTCTAGAGGCAAACTTTTTAATGATTTTTGGACAAATTTGATAACCGTTCTTTTTTTTCTTCTTCCATTTGCTATTAGGTATGCAAAATCAAGCTCATGCATTATAAATACCAAATCAAATTTCTAACTAAGGTCATTCATATCTTTAATTTAACCATTTCTCAATGTTTGATTTCGTTTTAATTTTTCAAAATTTTAATACATGGTATTAAATCTTTGATCTTTCTTCGTTTAATAGCCAAAAGCGAGCACCCCTGTATTTTTGTGGAATAAAAAAACCTATTTTTTTTATCCTTAATATTATATTAACTGTAATAATGAATTACTATGAAAGTTACATTTCACTCTTTACATTGACAAGAATTTATAGGTTCAAATATGTTTCAAAGTGAAGTAGCTTGAAGAGCTAGTTTTTGTATTTCTCAAAACAATGTTTGACACCTAGATTTTTCTGACTTTAAAAAAAAAGAAGAAAACATGTAAACTTACATCCATCTTTTACAAATAAAGTCTAATAAAGTCTAACAAATGTAAAGTGATCACTTTGTCAAAATCCCACATCCGAGAAAATAAACTTTCCCCTTGCCAACCTTTTATATAAAAGGTTGACGATCAAGTGTTTAGAGACATCCCAATATCAATACATTGGGCCTTAGGCCCGAAAATCTTAGTAAAAAATTTGGTTTCAAGTTTTTAAATGAAGTATGTGGGTTGAGCACGAGAGATTTGCTGGGCCTTATCGGTTTTCGGGCTCCTAAGAGGTAAGTTCTTTTTTTAATTGATTTAATTATTTTCTTATTCTTAAATTTTGTATATGTTTTGGTATATTTAGTTAGTAATATAAAGTGGTTAGTTGAATTGCGATAAATTGTTAATTCCATGAGTTTTTTGTGAACATTTTAGTTGTAATGTACGACTTGATGGACCCAATTTTTAAAATTAATCAAATATTTATAAAAATAAAATCATAAAAAACTTATTTTATAAAACTATTCGTGGCTTGAATTTTCTATTGCTCTTAGGATTGTGTTACAACCAAATTTTAAATTTTTTAAATTTGATCTTTGACTTTTATGTGTGTACTATAAATATTTCCATGCAAATTGAATTTTATTTTCTTGTATATTGAAAGTGTTGTGTTTGTTGATTTTTTAATTATAAGTTTGAGTTAATAGTCACATAGGTCCCCGAAAGATATGTGTGGAATAAATCCTTGAAATATTTTCTTAAACCCCAAAACATCATTGTGGAATCAGTTAGTCCCTCCCCCATGAGGGACTTAAAGGAATCCTATGTGGTACATTAAATGCTTTGTTGGTTTAAACGTGACATCTTCTTAACACTCCAACATGACATTGGGACCAACAAAGCATTTAACGTGTCATGTAGGATTTCATCAAGTCCCTCATGACGAAATTGGATTAGGGGGACTAACGTGATGCCAAATTGCTCTTTGGAGAATTTAAGAGATTCCACAAATCTTTCAGGGACCTAATTGATTCCACGAGTATCTTTCGGGGACCTATGTAACTATTAACTCTATAAGTTTTATGATCATAAATTCAATATATATATATATATATATATATATATATATATATATTTTAACATAGTAAGTTTAGTATGTTTAAGGCAGGTGCTAACTTCTTTAGATCTATTTTGATTTTGAAGATCTTAAATCAAGGCAGGTGTTTCAGTTATATTCCACTGAAGTGGGTCGGAAAGAAAGTGGTACTAATTTGCACTAACAAACATTTTTTGTGCAAAGAATAATGGTTGTCGCTATGTTGTGAGGTATATCTTCTTTTTCACATTTAGTTATATCATTGATGAAATCTATTCGATTTTTAATTCTTGGTAAACAGCTTAAAAATGTATATATTTAAAATATATATTAGTCTAAATATTGTTTTCTCATATAATTGGTATCAAAATTATACTTTATTTATTCAATTGGGATTATTTTGATTTTATTTTATTTTTGGAATAAAAAAAATTATTTTTTTAATCTTAATATTATATCAACTGTAATAATGGATATTGTTATGGAAGTTACTTTTGCTCTACGCTTATCGTTTTAGGTCTTTACATGGACAAGAACTTTATAGATTCAAATATTTTTCAAAGAGAAGGGAGTTGGAACAGTTAGAACTTATATTTTTCTAAATAGTTTTCGACATATAGATTTTTCTGAATTTTTACGAATATGGAAACTTACATCTATCTTTTACGAATAAAGTCCCACAAATGTAAAATGCTCACTTTGTTGAAATCCCACATCCGAAAAAATAAACTTTCCCCTTGCCAATCTCTTATATAGAATGTTGACGATCTAGTGTTTTCAGACTTTCAAATATTTATCACACTGGGCCCGAAAATCTTCCTAAAGAATTTGGCTTCTAGTCTTCGAAAATCTTATACATGTTTTGGCATTGAGTTAGCAGTTAACGGTTAGCTGAAATGAGAAAATTTCTTAACTCAATGAGGAGTTTTGAAATTTAATCCCCAAAAATTATTTTCAAACCCCATTTTTTAGATTTATTCCCAAATTATCCCTTACCCCAAATACCATTCTTTCTCTCCCACTTCCATTATCCTCTACCACCATATCCTCCACCTGCATCCCAAAGCCACCTCTTCCACTTCCACTTCCTCTAACCCTAACAGCAGCAATGCGAGCACCTTCATGGACTTAATCCATCATTAGATATGGCTGCCTCCTGCAACCACGAGCACTAGCACTATTGAAGCCCACCGTGGAAGTCCCTTCGTGGGTCCTTCATCATAAACTCGACACCGTTATAGGCACTTATAGCTACTCCCTTTCTTCTCACTTGCAAACCCATTACCATCGTGAACTGCTTTAATAGATATGCATAAACTCCATTTGTGTTCCACCACTGCATCATTGTGAACATGACAGAGCTAATGTGTTGGGTTTTATATCATTGTTGTTGAAGAAAAAAAAACTCCGACCTTGGATTCTCGGAAAAAATAGATCTGAACGAAGACGGAAGTGAGATGCAAGAGAGAACAAAGAGAAAAATGAGATGGTGGTTTGGGAATTTAGGGTATGGTAGTGTTTCGGGGTTGGATGGTGGTTATGGGATATATATATATATATATATATATATATATATATATATATAGGGTTAGAGAAAGAAGATGAGAGTTGGGGTTATTAAGAAGATTGATTTTTTAACTATCTATATTTTAGCTATTTTACAATAAAATGAGATTTAGTAATAATACATAGGGTTTAAATTCCAAAACTCTTCCATGAGTTCTTATGGGTATTTTATTAGTCGCAGAGGCTTCTATTGCACTTAAGAATATTTACAAAAATAAAATCAACAATTAGTAACATTGAACCTTCTATTGCACTTAAGGATATTTATGTGTGTACCGTAATGTTTTCACAAATTTAATTTTAATTTGTTGGATATGGAGAAAGTGTTGTGACATGGGTTTCAGTCTCCAGCATTTCATATATATTAGCCAACTCTCGGACATAAAACGTTTTTGGCTTTTCGCAAACTAAGGATATGTTTGTTTTACCCATTTTTTGTTTTCATTTTTAATGAAAATGGAAAATGTAACCAAAAATATGTTTGGGTGGGTTTTAATGAAAATATTTTCTTAAAACATTTCTTAAAAAAGCTAAAAATTTGATAATGTAAAATTCACGTTTTCGATGTTTTTTCTATGAAACTTGAAAACACGGAAAATGAAATGTGAAAGCGGTGGCAAAATTGAAATATTTAAGAACTTTCTATTTAATCCTCTTTTCTTTTCTTGTTGCCACATGTCTCTTTGGTGCTTGTTCTCTCATTCTCTTCAAAGCACATTAGCCTTGCTCCCAGTCTTCAATCTCTGTCAGGGATTCAAGATGTGCTAGCATTGGATGGGGATCACGTAGATGCAAGCCATGCATGTATCATTAAAGAGACACAACATTGGATGGGATGGGGACCGGGGGCAATGCCAATATGCTTTGAAGAGAATGAGGGAACAAGAGGCACCAAAGAGACACGCCACAACAAGGAGAGAAAAGAGGATTAAATAGAAAGTTCTCAAATATTTCAATTTTGTCACCTGTGCTTTCACATTTCATTTTCCGTGTTTTCAAGTTTCATAGAGGAAACACCGAAAACGTGAATTTCACATTTTCAGCTTTTTTAGGAAATGTTTTAAGAAAATATTTTCATTAAAACCCACCCAAACATATTTTTGTTACATTTTCCATTTTCATTAAAAATGAAAACAAAAAATGGGTAAAACAAACATACCCTAATTTTTTTCAAAATTTAAAGTGATTCCTAATTCTTTTAAAGGCCTTCAATCAAGACAGGGGACAGATGTATCAGTTGAAGTGGGTGATACTAATATGCACCAGCGAACATTTTTTGTGCTTCAAATAGTGGTTGTCTCGACGTTGTGAGGTGTTGTATGTATTTTATTCTCTCCTATTTTTCTTCTTCTTTTCTCACGATTATGGCATCACTTCAAAAGTATTCGATTTTAAATTTAATCCTTGGTAAACAAAATAAAAATGTGGATTAATACTGTTTTTGTTTTTTGACTATCCATATCAGTGCACTATTAAAAATAATATCCTTAGGGAGAGGTATATTATTAACATATTTTATATTTCAGTAATAACTAAAAGGAGATTTCTAAAATGCAATCCAAAATTGGAGTGTTCTCATGCAACATTCTCTTAAACCAATAGAAAGTTGTCATTTAATTTACCTGTGCCATGTCATTATTTGAAGTAGTCAAATTTAATTTTTTGCAATTTGGTCCAACTTAAATAGTAAATTAAAATTTTAGTCCTTTGTACCTATAGATAAATTATAAGTTTTAATTTTAAAAAACATTATTAAAAAAAATCAAAGTATGCTGCTAGTGGTTCTAATGAGCACAACTTAATTTAATTTTTATGTTGGACTAAATTACAAAACTTAATTTTGACTAATTTAAGTAATGATGTGGCATATATGTCTTAGGTGAAAAGATTTTATTGGTTTAACAATGGGTTGCATAGCAACCATTCAATTTTTGATTACATGGTAGTAACACCCTAACTAAAATTGTATGTAACCATATTTTTTAAAAAATAATATATATATATATATATATATATTGAAATATTTATAAAATCTATATTAGTCTAGAAATTGATTTCTCATATTTGGTATCTAAATTATATTATTTATTCAATTGCAATCATTTTCATAATATTATCAATGAAAATAGAATAAAATCATCACTGTATTTCTGCATGTAATAATGCATTCCTTGGTTTGGATGATAAACAAACCTTAAAGGACACGATGTTTTTACATATAAGACAAACAAATGTACATCCAGATGTCAATTCTGAATGTATATATAACATTACTCTTTTTTTTTTTAAATAAAGTGATGATTTTATTCTATTTTTATTGATAGTATAATGAAAATAATTTTATTTGACTAAAAGAATAATATAAATTGGATAGCAGTTATGGGTAATCACATTCTATACCATTATAGATTTAACAAGTTCTACTAAAGACTGATTTATTTTGAGAGAAATTTTATATCGTCCTAATACAGTGAAGACTCACTTTTGGTCCCTGTCGATTTTGCACAATACTAATTTAATCCATGACAATTCATAATACCATATTTAGTCCTTCAAAAAAAATTTCTCATACCAATTTGATTCATCAACTTTTTTTCATATCAATTTAATCCTTCAAGATTTTCAGATGTACCAATTTGATCCTTAAAATTGAGGGACCAAGTTGGTATCAATTTTTTACGGTTAAAGATGTTTTTTAAGTTAATTTGAAAACATTCTCTTTTTAAGGTACCATATATATTTTTCTTATAAATATATCAATATATGACTCTAGATATTAATGAAATACAATGTTTGTTACGAAGAAACCTCTCCCTCCAATTCTCTAGACATTATTAAGATAGCAAAATAAATATTGCATTATTTCTACAAATCTTAATTTTCGCCGGTCAAATGTATTACATGCAGTTCTTAAGAGCTAGCTAAAGTGATAGAGCTGCAAGACATAGTGTGAGTGCATCCTGGCTCAAACTCTAATCATTGCACTTTCTTCCCATTCCCCTTAAAAATCATAAAATAAAATTTTCGTATGTAATACATTTTTTTTTGGTCTCGATAAAGAATCATTGACTTGGCATTTCAAGAAAAAGTTTATTAGCTAAAAAGTTCAACAACACCTACAACATATTTGATGAGAAACATAATAGAAAGATTAGGAACGTCAACAAATAGATAAGATAGATAAATCGATAAGTTGTTTTTCTTACCTTATTTTCTGCATTGAAACTCATCAAGCAACATCATGCATCCATCACCAAGCAACTTGCAACCTGGAGATGAGCTTATGTTTAGTCATCAAATCATCTTTAGCAACAGTTGCAAGAGAATGCACTCGACTCTTTTGCAACAATGTCCAAATAACATAATTTTAGAAGGATTTGTTGTTTGGAGTCTTGTCGAGGATAGTAGTTCTACTAGTCCCTCCATTCCATGAGTTAAGTTCTTTTAGGATCTTGCACATAGATTACGAAATAAGTAAATGATGTAAGAATTTGGTATATTTTGAATAAATTAACCTCAATTAATAATATGAGAGAGATTAATAGTAAATGTATGAAAATTATATTGAAAAGAGATAAAGAAATATGTGATGAAAAGAAGAATGCAATAAATAAGAGTTTACTTGTAAAAAACAATCTTGTTATTTAAACATTGTATTTGACATCTATACGGGACACCTGCCTTTTTAGGTATGTTAGAATATATATTAGACTGTAATTAGGGTATTTAGTCAAGGGTAATTTAGTCTTTATAACTATGTGTTTGTCCTATATATAGGACCTTCCTCTTGTATCACAACATACATTGAATCAATCATTTTTCACATTATGAATATTTCTAACATGGTATCAAAGTCATGGTATCCTCCTTGAAGGAGTTTCGACTCTCGACCCGTCGCCCGATCCCGTTTTCTAGATCGATGGCGTTTTTCTTTTCTGTTCGTGTTTTCCTTTTCTTCCTTTAGTTGCAGCAACCGCAGCCTCCACCTGCTGCCGCTCGTTGTGTTCCTCTTTCGCTTTTGCTCTAGCTGTCGCCACCACTGTAAGCTTCTTCCGTTTGTTCGCTACCGCTGCTTCCATTCCCTGCAGCTGCTGTGATCTTCGTCTGCCATGGCAGCCGCTGCCACTGTGAGCTTCTGCTCGCTGGCGCTGCCTTCGTTTTCTCCCTCAGATCCGTTTTTCTCCTCACTTTGTGACCTCGATTTGTCAAGTTCCCGCCACAACCAGCCAACACCGCCGGCACCACCGTCATCGTCGTCAAATTCAGAGCCCGAAACAGTGTCCAGCTCCTCCGCCAGCCCTCTCCCGCGCCTCCGCCGCGCCGCCATCGCTGCCCTCTTTTCCATCTCCAGATCTATTTCTTCTCTCCTAGATTGGCCCCGTTTCCCGTTGCCGCCAGTCACCACCGTCGGCCCCACCAGCATCGCCGCCGGATTCTGACCGACATGATGTCCCCGCTGCCACAGGCCGCCCTGCTCGTGCTCCTCCAATCGCCGCCGCCGCCTGCACTTTTTGTTCCCTTGTGTTGGTGAAACGGGTTAGGTCTGAGGAAACCGCAATTGGTGGTTGAAACAACTAAGGAACCCTAGGAGAACACCTAGAAGGGGGGGTTGAATAGGTGTTTAATAAACCTTGAAAGATTTTCGAACGAAACAAATCGAAACAATCAAAACGAATAATTTTTGCAAATTCTTCAGCACATAATCGATTAAACAGATCCTTTAATCGATTAACCTGCAATTTAATCGATTAACATCAGAAAACACAAAAAGCCTTAATCGATTACTAATCGATTATGACAGTTAAAAACTGAAAAATCACTTTTCAATCGAATACGAAAATCAATCAATCAACACGTAAGATCAGAGATTCAGCGAAAAGGATTAACACCTATATTCTTATTGATTACCTAGGTTATGAAAATGATTTTCCCAAAGTTAATTTGAACAATAAAGATTCATTTCAATCAATTATGAAAATCACTCTTTTCTAGGTTTTTCAAGCAAGAACACAATGAATTGACTTGAATGTAAAGAGTAAGAGTTTAGAGATACGGCACAGTGATTTATCCTGGTTCACTTTCATCCAATTGAAAGCTACATCCAGTCCCCTCTTCAACCAAGAAAGATTCTTCACTATGAGGAATTAGAGTTCTCAAATTACAAGTAAATGCCTCTCAAGACTCCCTTCTTGATAGCCTACAAAGGATACCACACCCTTGCCTTGTAATCCTATTGATCTTCTCTCTAATCTAACCTCTACCCCTTGTTGATAATCCACACAACAAGTCTTCACTTGCTTGATGATAATTCACACACCAAGGCTTCACTTTGCTTGATTCACAACCAAGACTTCTTCTTCAATGAGAAATTTGCTTGATGATAATCGACACACCAAGTCTTCTTGTTTGTTGTAGATGGCTTGCCTCTTGCAAAGATTACAACACAATAGAAAACAAAATGACACTCCTATGAATCTCTTTCAATAGCTATGACAAATCAACATGAGAGATTCTAGAGTTCTTGATCAAAGAATATGAAAATAGAAAAGCTTTGATCTTTGAAATTGAGAGAGAATAGAGTGGCTTGATTTCTTGTAAAACTTGTATGAAAATGATTCTAGATGATCACAAAGATTAGGAAAAGGTTTATGTAGAATACCCAAAAGTTAGAGCACTTAAAAATTGATTTTGAGATGTGAAAATCGTATTTTAAAAAACCAGTACAGCAGGTCTTAATCGATTAAATTTCAGTTTAATCGATTAAGCACCAATTAAATCTGGAAAATCACATAGAAACTTGTTTTCTCAAAACTAAACCTTTCCTTTCAAACCTTTAAGCCACCTATTGATTTTAGGTAAAGTGAAAACTCAAATTATGATATAATCATGACTATGATAGAGATTCACTACCCTCTATAGAACTCTACCCAAACTCATCAAATAAAAGACTAAGTCTAGAGAGGCAAAAGATAAAACAATAACAAAACTCAAACTAGATCTTCAAGTCTTCATGAGCTTATTCTCTCTTCTTCACTTGATGTTTGTTGTTGCTTGTTGAGCTTGAAACTTGATCAACACCTTAGTATCTTATTCAAAACCTTTTGTCATTATCAAAACATTCTCAATGGAACTTACAAGGTCAACCCATTTCAACCCTGTAAGGCCCAATTCCTTGGCCCAGTCCCAGCAGCCCAACCCTATTCCCTCCCCATGGCCAAACTAGTATTCACCGGTTCATTAGTGAACCAGTTCAACCCATGAACCAGTGGGTCCAATGAACCAAACCGGTTCAACCCCGAACCGGTTCAACCCGTAAATCGAACTGGTCCAGACAGAAATTTTTCAGTTCCATCGGTCCAGACCAGAATTTTCAGCCTAACCTTCCCTAAGGTTTTTTCGTGTGCTCTTTCCGTTTTTCCAGTCGGTTTTCGTCAAATCCTCCTCGAAGATTCAGTTTTGGCTCTTTATTTTGGAGAAGTTAATTAAGTTTGCACACAACGTCGCCTTTTGTTCAGTTTCACCTGATCCCAGTGTTGCTTTTGATCAGTTCCGCCTGATCACCCATCCCAGATGCAGTAAGGTCCAATCCGGGATGCTAGCTGGTCAGATGCAATAAGGTCTCATCCCGGATGTAGTCTGGTCGGATGCAGTAAGGTCCCATCCCGGATGCTAGCTGGTCAGATGCAGTAAGGTCCCATCCCGGATGCAGTCTGGTTAGATGCAGTACGGTCTCATTCCTGATGCAGTCTGGTTGTATGGTTTGCTCGTTCCGGGTCAGATGCAGTAAGGACCCATCCCGGATGCAGTCTGATCACTTTCAACTTTAGTTTGCAAACTCAAATTGAACTTCGTCCACTTGAGTTTGAGGGTGAATGTTAGAATATATATTAGATTGTAATTAGGGTATTTAGTCAAGGGTAATTTAGTCTTTATAATTATGTGTTTGTCCTATATATAGGACCTTCCTCTTGTATCACAACATACATTGAATCAATCATTTTTCATATTATATAGAACCTGTAATTTCTCTTTCTTACATGATCCACCAGCTTTTACCTGAAAAGGCATGTGTTGACTCCAGATGTCAAATACGGATGTTAGATAAATGAGTATTGGATTTATAAATGAGTATTGGGTTTATAAAAGAACATAACTTATGGGAGAGAGAGAGAGTATGTATAAATAATCAGTGATTATGATTATGGTGCAAGCAACGACATGATTTCTATCAACAGATTCTTCAATGATAATGCCGATGTTGCAATTTATGACATGTCATTTTGGCACGATTGCAGAAGATTTGAGCGTCGTCTTTTGCAACTGTAGTTATCGATGGTTTGGTAAAAGGACATCAACTACTCTTTAGGTAGTGAGTTGTTTTTGTTGAGTGTTGTTCTTTGTGTAATGTGTTTCTTTGAAAAACAATGAGCCATGGAAAATTTCAAACGATTTGTTGATTAACCGTATATCTTTTGTCAATAACCTTAATTTATTCATAGATGTCAAAGTTGAAGTTAATAATTTTTTCACTTAGTCAATAAGCATTTTATGGGGTAAAAAATAGGTTGTATGTGTAGTATTTTTGGATAACAAATATTAAGGTTTATAGAGTTGATGCACTATTTATCCTTCCGTTTCATATGTTTTGTTGTTTTAGACTTTTAATTTTATTTCAAAATTGTTGTTCTATCGATGTCCCTAAATTATGTGTGGTGTTCTTCTCAAATATATTGGAGGATACGATGTTTGTGATAATTACTCATCTGGTATTAGGGGATGACATTGAAGGAGGCCAAAACAATCTATGATGTCATGAGAGAGGGTTTTGATATTATTTATAGAATGGCTATCCAAACCACCTACCAAAATTCTATGATGTTTCAAGAGAGGCTCTTGATACTATTTATAGAATGATGGGAAGATATATACAATTTTGTCTATTTGCATATTTATAATGGTGATTCCATTTATAGGCTTTCAACAATTGGTTTTCAGGGTATGAATGTCAAATTCAAATCCTTATTCACAATACAACTAAACTATAATTACATGCATAGAAGTGTGTATTCATAGGAGGTTGCAATATAAGGAGGAAAAGCGCATGTTTAATTTAGAGTCAAATCCTCTAATGAATTTTGGACAACCCTGGTAATCGTTCTTCTTTCTTTTCTTCTTCCATTTGTTAATGAGTATGCAAAATCAGGCTCGTGCATCATAAAATACCAATTAAAATTTCAAACGGAGGTCATTAATATTTTCTAATTTAATCGTCTCCCAATATTTGATTTCTTTTTAACTTTTCAAAATTTTAACACATTTAGAATACATGATATTAAATCTTTGGACTTTATTCGATTAACAACCAAGAATAATCAGCCATTTATTTTTATGGAATAAAAAAACCTATTTTTTTTTTAAACCTTAATATTATATCGACAGTAATAAGGGATTGCTATGGAAGTTACTTTTGCACTACACTTATCATTTTCTATCTTTACATGGACAAGAACTTCATAGGCTCAAATATATGTTTTCAAGAGAAGGAGTTGGAAGAGTTAGTTCTTATATTTCTCAAAACAATTTTCAACCCAGATTTTTCTGAATTTTTGACAAAACAAAGAAGAAAATGTTTAAACTTACATCTATCTTTTACGTCATCCTAGAGGTAGTAAAAACTACATCCCTTTATGAATTTACGTTTCTTATTCATATGAGAACCCTTAATCCCTTAAGTGATTTTGACATACAAATAACCATTAATTAAGCACATTGGAACATACAAGTCATATAAGCCCTAGCTGTATCCCTACACACTAGACGGTTATAATGTTTGGAAGAACGACTTATTTTAACCCTCATATCCCTCTTGTTGAATTAGAAATTCAAAACAAAACATAAAGTGATCAACTTCATGAATTGGAATTAAAACACAACCAAACAATAGATTTGAATGAAAAACATTACTCCCTCCGTTTCACAATGTTTGGCCTTTTAGGTCTGGGCACACAAATTAAGAAAGTGTTAATTATTGTAAGTATTATGTATAGTTTGTCTAAAATGCCCTTATTTAATCCTTATTGAAAATTATAATAGTATTTATTTTTTATTAGTAAGTGTGTCCATTAATTAATGTATAGTGGTTTAGAGATGAGAGAGATGATAAAAGTAGAATTAAAGAGGAGTAAGAGAAATGATTGAATGAAAGGTTAATATTGGAAAAAAAATATGTTTGTGTATTGAAAATGTAAAAGGCCAAACATTGTGAAACAAGAAAAAAAAGGCTAAAAGGCCAAACATTGTGAAACAGAGGGAGTAATTCATAAATTAAATAAATTCATCCATACAAATTCAACATGTTCCTAACTACAAAAAGGGTTTTAGTTACACATTATAAAAGAATAAAGTAGAAGAAACAGAATAGGATACCCTATCATAGACAATAAAGAATTACCTAAATTCTTCTTCTTTTTCAATGAAGTGCAAAATATGTAATCTACCTCTTTCTCTAAAAGCTACCTAAACTAATGCTAAGTCCTAGTATATATAGAAAAAGCTAATCTTAAAAAAAATCAAACTAAATTATACCAGAATCATCAAAAACGAAATAGATAGGCCCAACTCGTCAAACAACGCACCTAGGCGCAGCTCTCCCACGCCTAGGCGTGGCATTAAAATCTGATCTTCTCTTCTTCTTCGTCCCAGTCACGCCTAGGCGCACCATACCAAGCGCTTGGGCGTGATCTTGCCTAAATTAACTGAATTTTTCTTCAATAAATTCTGGCTTTTATCCCACCAGCTCTTGACATTTAAACCCCATCTTGGGTCACACTTAAGAACACCATTTCTCTTCATTCTAGCTTCAATCTGGTCTTCAAAGCTCTTTTTCATTCCATAGCATAAATCATCAAATAAAGCTTCAAATACCTGAAATCAAACCCAAAATGGATAAAACGTTTATGGATTCTCAATTACCTAACTTTCCTAAAAACATAAAAAAAAACCTAATATTTACTCAAGGAACAAACCAAATACATAGCAAAAGGGAGTTAATTATCACTTGAAAACACTATATATCATACCCAAATCACTGGACCTACATAATATGTAAAAGATCTAGAAACTAAGTAAAAAATTTGGCTTCTAGTCTTGAGTGGGGCTTTTGTCACCCCACTTGTGGCTAGAGACACCCCACTTATTTTATTATTTTCAATCTTATCCTTATTTTTTTACTTAATGTCAGGGTCGTCTATCAAAAAAAGAAGTTATGATTATGAGATTTAACTCACTACTGAAAAAAATTTCTAGTCGTGAGATATACCTCCCGATCAAAACCACTACCACTGTGAACGATTCCACCATATATGCATAATAATCTCTGTTCGTGTTCCAGTGAACAGGGCATAGCTGATGTGTTGGGTTTTATACAATTCATGTTGAAATAAAGAAATTCTGATCCTGGATTCTCGAAAAAAAAATCTAAAAGAAGACACAAGTGAGATGCAGGAGAGAATAGAGAGAGAAATGAAGTGGTGGTTTGGGATTTAGGTTTTAGTGGTGGTAGTGATTTAGGGTTTGGGTTTTGGGGTGGCGGTAGCGGTAGCGGTGACTTTGAGGTTTGGGGTTAGACCGTTAGAAGCAGAAGATGAGAGTTGGGGTTTTGAAAATTGATTTTTTAATTATGGATATTTTAGTTAGGCTTAAATACCAAAATGATCCCTATAAATATTAACTTTTTTGAAATTAGTCCCTCTAAAATATTTCTTTTGGTTTTGATCCCTGCATTTACAAAACATTTTGGTTTTAGTCTCTTATGTTAAATTTTGATCCCGTAATCATGTTGGTAGCTTGTTTTGGTCCCTCTATTATTAGATTTAATAGATTTTGGTCCCTTTGTTATTAGATTTGATAGGTTTTGGTCTATTTACTATCATGGTTTTTGAATTGGTTCTTTTATAGAATGAAACACTACTAGAAATAAGGCTTTTAAAATCAGAGTTTTAAACTCGGTTACTGTAAAACCGAGTTAAAAAAAACGCAGTGACAATTTTGTAAAGAAATTCTAACTTTTAAACTCTACTGTGTGTTTGACCGAGTTAGAAAGTATTTTTTAACTCGGTTCTTAGAATGACCGAGTTAAAAAGTAATTCCTTAACAAAAAAATAAAAAATAAAATACCTGTTGGCTACTTCACTCATTGCCAAATGGTTTTGAGATGGAACCTTAACATGTATCAGAGCCAGAGCCCAACTTCTTTGCGGTTGTATGTTATGGGCCAAAAGTTGTCATTTGTTATGGGTCAATAGTTACCATTTTCCTAGTCTGACAAACTTCGCTGGAAGGGACGTGTTGGAAGTCTCACATCACCTACCTCATAATAATACGTGGTATTGGACTACTCCACTCCAAACCAACGGTATACAAACATGAACATTTCATAGATGTGTGCTAACCCACATTCTACCTAAAGTCATTAATTAGTTACTAAAACTATTTCTTTTGCACCAATTGATGTTGTTTTCTTTAATTTTTATTTATTTAATTATTATCTAGCTGCTACATGGATGGAAAAAAAAAAATCTATTGCCTATTCAAGATGAGGAATTGATTTAGAACTCTGGTAGTTATTTAATTTTATTTAATCACATGTATAAGATTTATAAAAGTGTAATCCCTTAATCCTTTATAAGAATTGTGAAACTTAATTTAATCCTGTATAAGATGTGTTCTTATTGAATTACCCTTGTTAAAAGCTGATGATATCAATTTCCCATAAAAACCTGTACTGCAAGTAAAGTAGAGTAAAAGTAGTTTAAGGAATTGATTAACTTCATTCAAAGTGTAAAATGTAAGAATTTTTTTAAAAGATCAAAGAATTGATTAACGTCAACTAACTATCTTAATTTGTGTGATTTAGTAATACTCCATAGGACCTGTGATAATGATTAGATGAAGAGTATACTATAGATATTAGAGTATTTAATGCTATCTTTGCTGTCAATCTTACTGCAGATAGATAGGTTATCAAGTGATGGCCTGAAGTTTTAGAAATAAAGGTCAGCTTGTTACTAAACAAAATACAAATCTCACCAACTCGGTTTCAAAAATGTAGTATGTATAAGGCTATGTTCGGAAATTAAATGGGTTCACAATAGCAAAACGCATGTTCATAGGAGTTTGGAATATAATTTTGGCTTAATTATGTCACAAGTCCCTGAAGTTTGAGGTAATTTTGTCAGATACCTTTATTCTTTTTTTCCAATGTCTGACTCTCCGAAGTTACTTGTGAGTTTGTCATATACCCCTACTACCAATTCTGACCAATTTTGCCGGCATGTAACATCAGAATCCTGATCAGACGCAGAAGGTTGGTCATGTGATGTCGAGTGATGTCACACGTGCGAAGACGACCTCTCTCTTCAATTCTTTTTTCTTTTTTTATTTAACTAAAAATATAAAAATATTTTGTTCTTTAGTTTTTTAAATTTTTTGAAAACAGGATCTTCGACCACGGGACACCAAATGCTTAACCTCTTGCATCTGATCAGGATTCCGATGTTACATGTCAGCAAAATTGGTCAGAATTGATAGTGGGGGTATATGACAAACTCATAAGTAACTTCGAAGAGTTAGACATTGAAAAAAAAAAATAAAGGTATCTGACAAAAATATCCTAAACTTCAAGGATATGTTACATAATTAAGCCTATGATTTTTCAACACAACTAAGAATTACTTTTCCTTCAACGCGCATTTGCTTCTCTCACCAACACAAAACAAACACGTATTAAATAAATAAATCACATTACTCGTAGAGTTAAGTCTTAAGTAAAAGTGTAGAACATGTACCCTTCTTTAGCCATTTACCTTCCAACCAATCCATTCACCACATGAATCAAGCCAAGAGATTAAAGAAATGGCATATAGCTGCCCTCTTATAAGCTATAACCATTTCTGTCAAGTTTGACTAACAGAGTGGACAAAAGGAAAAAAGATGCAACATTGAAACTTTGTGTATTTTATCCCATTTCTTGAAGTTTGATTATTTCTTCAAACAAATACAATGCAAATAAAAGAGAAAGAAAAGCTTTAAAAAAAAAATTACAAAGAAAAAAAGCTACAAAATCTTATAAACAATCCATCCAATCAAAGATGTTTTGGCCCCACAGAGGATCGGTGCCAGTAGATTGTTGCTATCATTTTCTGTATACATCACTTCCATGAGGAGAACTTCATGAACTTCCTTATATATCTTTGCTCAATATTCACAAGAAAACTAATTAACTCTTTAGAGTCAGTCACTGACTCTGATTATGCCAAAAACCTTAAAGAATGAGAATGACCACCCTTTTCTTTTATGCTACTAACAAGCTTTCATTTGCCAGAACTAAGTTTAAAACACATTATATTACAAGCTGTTGATATTGAAGGCATAGAATCTGAAATTGCTGAATGAAGAATTGCCAATGTCCTTCTAGGAGTTTGGAACAAAGGTGCCAACATATCCAAATGCCATGATGAAGAAGGCAATTGATTGGACAAAAAGGTAGATGAAGAAGTGATTCTTCCCAAACATAACATCGTAGACGCCGATGAAGAAGAGATAGAATGCAACACCAAGTTCTAACAAGTGAATCCTAATGATATTTGAACACAATGACAACAAATGCAGGTAAGGAATCCAATATTATCAGCTAATAACATTTATCGTTTTGACATTGGGACAACATCGGCTATTGCCCCGCAAAGTGTGCGCAACCCTGTGCCATAAATTTTGATTGGTCAATTGATTCAAATTCTCAATGATTTATAACAAGGGAGAAGGGATGATGAGAGATAACATTTCTTGACCAATTAGAATCAATGACACAGGTTCATGGCACAACAATTTTGAAACTGCAGATGTTATACCTTAGAAATAAGCTTTGAATGATTTCAAATAACTTAGCCAAGAATGCACATATTTTTACCTGTCTCCAATTCTGAATTTAAGCTTCTTTAGTGCTTTAACTCCTGCTTTACTCTTGAGAGCATCTCCAAGTTTTTCAGTGACAATCCATTCGTTCACTCGACTAGCCTCGAGTAGACCAATAATTGTTGCCTTTGTTCTATGCAGAGACATGACATTCTCAAAGAGAATCCAGAAGACCAGTAAATGGAGTGACCTGAAACAAAGAAATCACTTTGAATAAAATAAACTCAACTAGGAGTGTTACTTGTAAAATAAGTTTCTTGTCTTCAAAGACTACTTTGGTTTATGTGATTTGCTTATAAAGGAAAGGGAAAACTTCTAGCGAACATCTATTCTCGACATCTTCAATCCAAACAACTTTAATCTTTATAACACAAACTTACTTGACTACTTTACATTATAAAGAGTAAAATTATTGTGATTCGAACATTTAACATTACATTTAGGAAAATACAACAGAGGATAACTTGAGAGAAGTCAAGACCTTGGTGTTCCAACTGCATTTAGAATGGTAATGACAGAAGGTATATAGACAGCTCCCCACTTTGGGACCACAACCTCAGGAACCACAACTGTTGCAGGTAATATGATGCAATAAAACACAAACGTGTTGATGTGTGCTACGACCTTCCGAACGAAGAAAAAGCTGTAAATCACATATATCTTCTTCCACAATGTCACTTTCTGCAATGGACATAATCATAATAGTTTGGTGCATAAGTAGCCAATATATTTTGTCAGTTGTTAATGTACTATATATTATTGATAATCCAAGGAAGCAATGTTACATTGTTTCTTATGATCTCCATCACCATTTTCCTGAAAAGATTGGCTGGACCACAGGACCAACGATGCTGTTGGTAACGGTAGGCCTTGAATGTACTTGGCAATTCATTTTTAACCTGCAGTTAATTAAACAGCTTATGTCAGAAACA
Source organism: Crotalaria pallida (assembly GCA_037953625.1). Classification (NCBI taxonomy): domain Eukaryota; kingdom Viridiplantae; phylum Streptophyta; class Magnoliopsida; order Fabales; family Fabaceae; genus Crotalaria; species Crotalaria pallida. The sequence goes on from CM075656.1 coordinate 71,186,739, forward strand.
AATTGCAAACATATCAAATTTTAAGAGCTGAGTTGGGAAGAAAGCGAACCTTCAAGTCAGAAAGGTATAAGAACTTCCATCCCTTGAGACTGGCTCGAACAGCCAGGTCCATATCTTCCACTGTGGTCCTATCCTTCCACCCACCAGCTTCATTCAAAGCCGCAATTCTCCATACTCCAGCGGTCCCTATATCATTTTTATGATCACAATACTTTAGCTACATATTCTTGTCACAAGCTACCTCCACATTGCACGCATAAAATGCCAAATTGTTATTAGAAAAGGGACATATCATGGACAAAATCTCAATTTTATTTTCCAAAATCTTAAATACTAAAAAAAGTTGGTCGTTGATAGGAACTAAATTGTTCCACCAAACAAATTGATAAATTTCATCTAACAAATAGTAGTAACATGTGTCTCCATATATTTAATTAATTTATTTTTTCTTTCTTTATAAAGAAAGGAAAATGAACATCATTAATTTAATTACCGTTGAAGCCGAAGAAGGAGTAAGTGGAAGACCCCACTTCTTGTTCCACAGTGAAATGGTAATCCAGTGACATTTCTTGCATTCTAGTCATCAAACATTCATCAGCGTTCACTGAAATTACCCCATAAAAAGTGTTATTAATATTAATGCCACGTCAACAACCTAGCTGGCATGAAATTTGCAGTGTCATCGGGTAAGTAAAATTGATTTGGCAAAAGAAGAGAGTTAGAAATAAATTCAGCTGTCGGCTAGTAGAGATAGACAGTGACTGAGAAAAAATTAGGTCCACCATTAAAATTGCACATGCAGCTGCCGGAAGCAATAGTAGAGTGTAGTAAAAAGGAAGCAGCAGTGCAGCACAATAAGAACAACAATAATGATGATATCAACTACCACTATAATACCAACAACGGTGTTAATTCTCATAAGACAAATATACCCTTTCAAATACACATGCATATTTTAATCTCTGTCACAGAAATCACAAATGAACAATGCTTGGAGTCCATGGCTTGGACCCTCCTAAAATATTCAATTTCCTAGCTAAAACAATGAAATGGTACAGCAGAAAAAATTCTGGCCACCCACCTGCCCAAATTATTCAATTTCCTAGCTAAAATACTCCTATCGTCTTTATTACATTATTTTTATTTTATTATATAATTACATTCTTGAGAATGTGATTTCATAGAGAATTTTTTATTTTTTTAAAAAAAAAAAACACTTTTTTTATATAATAACATTAAAACTAAGTTTTAAAGAGAGTCAGAGAAAACATCACATATTCCACACTTTGTGCTATTTCATGCGCTAAAATGTGAGTATTGATAAAAAAAAAGAAAGATATTAAGATAGATTTTTTTAAGTCAATATAAAATTTTTGAACCATTTATACACTTTAGCACATGATATAACACAAAGGGTGAGACGACATATATTAGCTCGTGTTTTTATCGTTTTAAATCACACCATTTCATTAAAATTTACTTTTATTAGTATGTTGTAAAATAACTTACCTAAATAAGTATTAACCAAAGATATTTCAGCATTAACCTTGAAACTCAGGACTATACTTGGTTTTTTGGCTGAAATTTCCATGTTTGTTGAAACAGCATCTATTTTGATGATCTGGGTTACTAATCTTACCCACTTTTCAGAGTAACCACCATGGTCCATTTATTGGGTTCCCAGGCCTATACCCTTTTCCCTATTAAGCAGTGGTCCAATGTCTATCAGACTTTTAGGCCGCACAATAACACAAGCATACCTTATTCATGCTATAAAATGAGATGAATCGTTAGCTAGGACAATATACACGAAAACCATAATTTTAATACTCCCTCCGGTCCTATATATAGGACATATTCTAGAAGCAATCTTTGGTCCTATATATAAGACATTTTGTATTTTCTATGCATCATTTATTGTTTTTTCTCTTTTTTGCCCTTATTAAATGCATGTGTTTTTTGTTGTTCATTAACGAGTGAATTTTTCAAGAAAAGTTGAGAGGGTAAAATTGTAATGTTACAGTATATTCTCATAGAATTCATAAAACTAACTAGTTTTCTTGATCCGAAGAATATGGTTAAGTATGTCCTATATATAGGACCGGAGGGAGTATCAATTGTTAATCATCTATCAATTCGTTTACTACTTTTCATGACAGACTGTACCCCAAAAACAATAAACAGATACTAATTTGCCACTCATGGTTTTCCTCCTTGGCATGGGACAAAAGAAACCAAACACAAAGAAAAATCAGAGGTGGGAAATAACTCTGATTTTATGTATTGTAGTACTAATGTTTAGTAGTGTGAAGAGGGTGGGTCCCACAAACACAAAGAAATAAAAGCATGATAAAAGGAGGAATACGTGGCTTAAATCCAAGGCAACCATGAAGGGTGAAGGTACTAGACTGTGATATTTTGTAGATCGTAGAACCATAAAGTGGGACCTAAACTACCCTAACCAAACTCAAAATTACCAAAACAAAAAAGACCCACCGACAGTTTTTTAAAACAATCTCTGTTTTTAGGACTTACTTTCTAACCTAAGTGAACAGATTAATCCTAAGATAGCCGCCTTAAGAGAAATCCAAAAATCTAAATTAAGCAAACAATTTGTTGTTATTGACTTATTGTTGAGAGTTGGTGAATTTTTATGATACAAAAATAGATGGGCACTATACTTAATATAAATAGTAAAACATTCATTTAATTCTAATTTTAAAATAAACGTTAAAAATTAGTTGATGAACTGTTTAATACGAGTAACTGATTTTAGTTACGGTAAACGAAATTACCAAATTTCCAACGAGCTTGAATGAGAGCTAGCTCAGGATTGTGAACAAGGAATGGGATTGTGCGCCACAAAAAATCTGGCTCAGGCTGAAAATCAGCATCAAATATAGCAACATGATCACAATGCTTAACATAGTTGCGCTTCATGCCTTCTTTGAGAGCCCCTGCTTTGTACCCACTCCTATTGTCCCTCACCTCATACTTTATGTTCACTCCTTTGCTTGCCCATCTTTGGCATTCTAGCTGCACTAACTCCTGCATTTGTACACAAATAAAATTCATTCACAAAATTGCTCCAATTTTTAAATAAAACCATCAATACATGCCCAAATGTACCTTTCTTCCTAGAACAACAATTAAAATAACCCCATTGAATTTAATTTTGATACATGGAATGTTTGTTACATAATCCTACTTATGTTGTGCTTTGTGTTATACACAACATGCTCTAAGCCTAGACAAAATGTGAAATTTGTAAATGACCGTTGTAAAATTTTGTCGATTTGTCGAATCTAATTCAACATAGACAAAAAGTGAAATTTGTATTTGACCGTTGTAAAATTTTGTCGAATCTGATTGATATGGATTAGTGATGAAATGGGATATTTGTTACATATTTTAGTGTATGTATGTACGTATACCTTGATTGTTGGGTCAGTGGAATCATCAAGGACTTGGATGATGATCCTATCTGAAGGCCAAGAAAGGCCACATGCAGCTCCAATTGATAGTTGATAAACCTACATTTTTCAAAAAAGCATAAGACTCATAATCATACTAATGGCTTTCAAACTTCATATCACACAATACATTATTAAATTAGTGAATTGGAACCACAAAATGAGAATTAAAAAAGCACATACACATACCTCTCTTTCATTAAACATAGGGACTTGAACAAGGACCATAGGGTAAGATGAGTTTCCCAACTCCACATCATCCTTCATTGGCTCCCATTTGTAACGCTTCTCAGGTTTTCTACCAAATAACTTCACCAAAGTAATGACAATGCCCATGTAAACCCTCTCAATGAGCATCATCACAGACATGAACAAGCACAAAAACACAGCTATTCTTAGTAATGGAACAATCAATGGTGCTTTGATTTGGCTCCAAATCAATGCAAGTTGCATAGTAATGTCATCTTTGGCTCCTTGAAATGCTTCAGGGAGAATAGTAGTTGAAGAAAGCCTTTCCATTTGAGACTTTTTTTGCAATGCAAGAGAGGGATTGATTGAATGAATGAATGAAACGGAAGCTTAGTAGAAACAAGATTAGATGGAAATGGATTTAAAAGAAGCAACTTTGGTAAAAGAAGAAGGAATATTTTTCTTTATGGTATTTGTTGTTTTGCTTCTGTGTCACGCAAAAAACAAAATGGAAGAGAAGCTGGAATGTCAGTGACTCTGTCTTAGCAAAAACACCCCAATAAAAAAAAGCTAGAGAGAAAAGAAAAACCAAATGCTAGATGGATCTCAAACTATATAACTTTTTTTGCTTTTTCACACAACCAAACAAGGTTCAATATATCTATAAACCAAAATGAGAGAATCCAGAATCTGGTAAAGGAATAAGAGATTAGGCTGTTAATAATTGTTGTCTTGAACAAAACACTTGTATGGAAAAAATATATAAAAACTTGTTCTGCTTCTGTAATCAAAGGAAAAAAGAAGCAGAACACCACATTGATAAAAGCTAATAAAGCAGAGAAGAAAGGAAGAAAGGGAGAATGTGAAATGGGAAGGGGAGTAGAGAAAATAATTGTATTTATATATAGAAGGGACAAGAAATGGAGGAGGAGCAGAGAGAAAAAAATGGGAGAGAATGTTTTTATTTTGTTATGTTTTCAGGAGCTATTTTTCTCTGTGTGGGTGATTTGCATTCTCTCTCTTTCTTGTTTGCCTTTTTATAAGAAAAGAAATTGCCCAAGACCCTTCTCTTCTCTTCTCTCCCTAACTGTTGTTGTAAGGTTGAAGCCACAACCACAAATGTGAGGCTTATATAAATTATGGGCAACTACTAAACAACATGGGAAGGTGGCATGGAAATATCAGAATATTAAAACTTTGGAAAAAGGGAAACTATTTAAATACGCAATAATCAATTGCCTTTATTTTCTCAGGTATCGGGAGCTTACTTTTTTTTTTTAACGTTAATCGGTACTCGAATTTGGTTTATCCAGAATCTGACTCAATCGGTCCGATCCAATTGAGCTCGCATTAAGTGTGGGTCTCCCAATGATATGAGCTTAATCTAATAACCTATTGTTGGCAATTAAAGCAAGAGAGAATAAAATAAAAATATTACTCCATCTTGTTTTATTTATAAGTTATATTTAACCATATTAATGAGTGCACGTATATTTCTTGAAATTTTAAAAAAGGTATTTTAACATTACAATTTTACTCTTTTAACTTGCATCAGAAATTTCACAATGTATTGTTTCACATTAATGAATAAAAAGCAAATAAAGAAAACAACAATAAATGTGTCATAAAAATACAAAATCACTTATAAATAAGATTATAAAATTTTGGCTTAATTGCACTTTTGGTCCCCTAACTTTTAATTTGAGGATTTCAATCCTCCAATTTACAATCCGTGACTATTTTGGTCCCTAGTATAAGAAAACTGAAATCTGAAATCGCCACGAATTGTAAATTGGAAAACTGAAATCGCCAAATTAAAAGCTTAGAGACCAAAATCGTCAAATTGTCAAAATTGGGGAACTAAAAGTGCAATTAAGCCTAAAATTTTTCTAGAAAATGACTTTTAAATAGAACCAAAGAAAATTAAATATATATTAAAAAATCGAAATACCATGATTAGACAATTATTGCATAGTTAAAAGAAATCCATACATTGTAATTGTTTTAAGAATCCTTTAAAAAAAAATATTTGTTCAGTATAAGTGTTCGAATTTGAGACATCTGAATAATAATTGCAGACATTTGATATAATTACATTTAGAATAATAAAATTTCAATGGATTATAAATAAAATAAATTTTAAAAAATAATTCAGGACTTAAATTTTTAATTTGGCAAACTTTAATTTTAAATTTTATTGCCTTTTTAGCTTAATGTATGTTGAGTATAGTAATTAGTGGTATTTAATTGTGGATTTTATTTTTTTATAATAATTATTGATTTTTTTTAACCTATACAAAACATGTGTGGATAAAAAATTTGAAAAAATTAATCTTTATGAAGAAATTGTGTATTTAATGAATTAAATAAGGATGTTTTATGTTTTAAATACAAATATTCTTTCACTGTTAATTATTGTATACATAGATGCATAAGTTTTAAAAAAAATATATTATTTGTGTACCCCTTATCAATATTAGTACTCCTTATGTCTTTATTTATAAATCAATTTTTAAAGATTATTATTTTTTAAATATAAGAAATTTTACAATATTCATGTAACATTAAATAATTTATATCTGATCTACCCCAGTTATTTTAACTACTATATAATTATTTCTCTTTTTGTACTCCAATACATGTTTTAATTTTTCTATAACAATGGTTACAATAATCAAAATATTAATCTTTAACTTTAAATAAGGATAATTTGAAAATGTTGATAATTTTTTTTGATAAATTTAAAAATAATTACTCGTATTACTTTTAACTAATATTTTTAACATTCGTGAATTGATCAATTAACAATAGCTTATAAAAAGGGTATACCTCATAAATATGGACAGAGAGAATAGTAGTACTCCTTCCGGTGCTATTTATAAGACCTTTTTGGGGTTTTTATTTTGATCCTATTTATAAGACCCCTTTTCAATTTTCAATAGCAATTAATTACTTCTTTTCACTAACACCCCTAAAAAAGTCAACACTTTTTAGAGTTTCAATACTAATTATAGGGGTAGTTTTGAAAAAGTATATCAAATATTCATATTTCCAATATCACTAACAAATTTATTCAATTTCATTGGTGTGAGTAAAAAACCCCAAAAGGATCTTATGAATAGGATTAAAGGGAGTATTTAATTATTTATGCACCAACCAAATTAAAGCCAATAAAACGGGTCGTGTCTAGGGGTGGCAATGGGGAACGCTATTCGGGGATCCCCGCGGGGAACGTCCCGTTCGGGTCCCCGATTTCGGGGATTTTTCCCTGTCGGGGTTGGGGATGGGGGGATTTTTCCCCCGTACAGATTTCGGGGCGGGGAATGGGATAGGTCCCCCTGTCTCCGCGGGGCCCCGTTCCCCGCCTATTTTACATATACACCCTTAGTTTTTAACTTTTATGTAATTAAAAGAATTGCTTTTTTTGGTAATTTCACCTTTGAACCCTAATTTCAACTACATACCAGCCTGGTTTGACACCTCATGGTTCCTTAAGCATTTCTTTGTAGAACTTTCCGCCCCTGTGGCTTTGCCTGTTTTATAAAGTCTGCCTTTACTATAAAAAAAAAGTTTGTAATTGTCTAATTTTAAAACAAATATTAACCTTTTGATTATTTTTATTCTATTTCTTAGATTGAATTATTTGACTTTTAATGATTATTTTAAGTACTATGCATCTTTTGAAAATACTATTAAGCAGGGTTAATTTTATGACGAGTCAAATGGAAGTTACGATTTTTTAAAAAAAAATTCGAGTATGTTTGGGGACCCCGTGAGGACCGTAGGGAATGGGGATGGGGAGGAATGGGACCCGAGGATGGAGAATGGGAAAGTACCCCCTCCCTATCCCCGCCCCGTTGCCATCCCTAGCCGTGTCATGCATCCATCCAATCTTCAGTCACATTGACGGGTTTGCCCCTGCTATTATCTGTGCTTACATGACAGTTCAGATGCTTCTCGTGTTGTATGTAATGCCTTTTGTAATACTACTAGTACTTGTTACCTGTTGACTGCTGTAGCTAGTTAGTACATAGTAAAAACAAATGCAAACGTGAGTTCGCATAATTTACAAAATATAAATGAATAAATAAATAAAAATAAAAAAATGATGGTAACTCGAGCGTATGAAAAATCTCTAGGCTGTGATCGGTTAAAATGTTTTTTTTTTTTCTAATAAAATGTTTGGTTTATGTTTCCCCGTATGTTTTTAACTTTTGGCTTTCTTAATGTGTTTTTTAGAATACTATATAGTACATTTTTAAAAATTTATAATGGTTAAGTTTATATTTGAAATCGACATACTTTTTGTAAAAATTATGTTTATTGACAACATCAATTTTAATGCAAATTTATTTTTAATCGATTTCTTAACATATGTCTTATGACATAGGTGTACTACATTAAAAAGATTTTTTATTTATTTTTTTAATATGGAAAAAACTCATGTGTATATTTATTTATTTTTATATGTGATTTTAATTAAAGTTAATTATTTTTTATTATTATCTCCATTATTATTTATTTGTCTTATTTTAAAAAATTCATTATTTAAGAGATACAATTATTACTTTAATGTTCAATAAATTAATTATGTTTTTTCTTATCATAACTTTTTTTAATGATTACTTTTTTTACTATTTACGTAAATTAATATCCTATTAAATTAAAATAAATATAAAAAATTAAAATGTATTATATTCTTGAATAATTGAAATTTTCAATAAATTAAAACAGATAAAAAAATATAAAATAAACAAATAACGGAGCAAGTTATTCTGTGATTCTGAATAAACTTTTTCACGTGCCCTCGTATTGAATGAAATATATTTCACACCTATAAGGGTTGACCAAACAGGGAGACATTCATAAATAATTCTCCCTCCGTTTCACAATATTTGATCTTTTAGGTCTGGGCACATAGATTAAGAAAGTGTTAATTATTGTAAGTATTATGTATAATTTGTCTAAAATGTCGCTATTTAATCCTTATTGAAAATTGTAATAGTATTTAATTTTTATTAGCAAGTGTGTCCATTAATTAATGTATAGTGGTTTAGAGATGAGAGAGATGATAAAAGTAGAATTAATGAGGAGTAAGAGAAATGATTGAATGAAAGGTTAATATTGGAAGAAAAAAAATATGTTTGTGTATTGAAAATGTAAAAGGCCAAATATTGTGAAACAAGAAAAAAAGGCTAAAAGGCCAAACATTGTGAAACGGAGAGAGTATAACCTTCGTTCCTTATTATTGTCATTTTTTGGAGAGATTTTTTGTTTTTTTATCTGTCGTATTGAGAATTTCAAGAGTGTCATAAATGTTATTTTCCTTGTTTTTCCCTATTTAATACTCTATGTCTTGGTTTATGTAAGTAGTGGAGAAAAATTAATGATTATAGAGAGATAAAGGGTACAGTGGAAAAAAATAATTAATGTATTGAAAATCTGGGTAATGATTAAATTTCTTAAAGGGTGTGTTTTGTTTGAAATATGACATATAAATAGGAACGGATGGAGTAATTTGGCACGTTTACTGACCTAATTTTTTTTTCCAAGGTATCCACTCGCGCAACCTGGGTGACTAATCTTTTTGACATTGTCGGACCTTTTCGAAGACTAATCTTCTAACAAGGCTTTTTACAAACGCACGTTTAAAGACCTAATGTTGTTTGTTGTTTATTCAACATATTATAAAATATGAGAAGTTGAGGGGTAAATGTGATTTCCCTCCTAATTTCTCACTTTCCCTCCTAATTTCCCTTCTAATCTTAGTCATCCAATTGCAAATGTAATAATAAATCACATCCGTCCATATCCATCTAAAGTAAAATCTTTTCATTTTCTTTCATTCTAGACATGAGATATGACATATAAAATGAATGCATGTAACTGAACGAATGAAGATAAATTATATTTGTAATGAATGCACGTTATGTACGTTACAATTTATATTATTATGATGGGACGTTATCTATACACTATATTCATGGATCATATGCATGTAAAATATGTCATTCCATATATATACAATTGTTAGCTCAAGGTACTATGTCTTATCTGCATCATCTTCTTTTTATAGTGGTAATATCGCTTCAACTTTTTGAAGTTTTTCTTAGTTCATTTTCGTAAAATATTTTAAGATATTACTTTTTTATCATTCTGGAGATTTTGAATGTGCAAGAAAATTGATAATAGTATATATAAATATATGCTTCATCTCTATAATTTCTGCTCTTCTATTTATTCTATTGGAATTTTACTATTTACTTTTTTATCATATTTTAATAGTAAGAAGTTCATGATGTCTAATATTGAATAACGATAAGCATGTTATTCAGTCCGGAGTAATAGAATAAAATTTGCATGTTATTCATTCCATTTTTTGCTAACTCTCTTATTTTATTTGATTATCATAAGCAAACTTCCATTTATTTGAATACAAGATTATTTGAAAGCAAAGTGATTTCAAAGACATGATTTTTGAAGCCATTCTTCAAGTTTCGGTTGAGTTTGCTTCTTTTAATCTTCTATTTTCTATTGTTTTTTTTAATATCTTTAAATTTTAATGTTATATATATTATTGGATTTTCTATTATTGATCTCAATCCCCTATATAATATGTTTCATTTTGTATACTGAAAGAGATGTGATTTTGTAGGTCTTTTGGGAATCGATTATTCACTTTTGAGGAGGGTTCAAAGACATGATTAGGCAAATATAAAATATAAAATATAAAATATTTGTTTATTTAATTTAGAAAAATGCTCATGAATAGCTCCACATATGACATCCTTTATTAAAATTTAAAAAACTTTTTAAATATTTACATTTTGCTTAATATATAGACAGAAGTTTGTGCACTATATATTATATCAATTTTATATTATATAATTATTGCCCCACAAAAAAAAACACGGAGAAAAATAATAACAACTATTCATAATGTTTTTAAAGTATTCATAATTGTTTCAAATGCCAACGTGGATATATAAATTTTTTAAAAATCTTTTTCACACTTTATCTAATTATAAATATTATATTTCGATTTGATTACATTATTAGTTTGTATGATCATAAATATTATATTTTTTTCATTGTAAATTTGTAATAATTAAAATAAATACCATATAAAATATAATAAAAAAATGATAAATTTATTTGTTGGAAACCAACAAGCGGCCTAACAGTTTAGTAGAGGGGGGTGAATAGTAAATTGAAGTAACGATACTAATTTTTCGAATGTAATTGATAATAACAAATTACGCGCTTACTGTTTTAAAAAAAAAATAATTTTATGTCCAAAAATGAATGAACTACTCGATTAGTTGATGGACTACTCGAGTAGTGCGTGTCAATTCAGACAGATAACAGAGTTTTCAAAAGCTGGGTTTTGCTAACACAAAGCCAAGAACAGAAGCGGATGATTTGCTATCTTAAGGTTCTGAAGAAAGATTAAATAACAGAAATAAACGAAAGCAGTAAAAGATAGACATAGGGAATTATTATACTAGTTCACTCTCTACCCACTTGAGAGCTACATCCAGTCCCCCCTAAACCTTAGGGAGTGTCTACTAAAATCAATTAAATTGGATACAAACAGGATTAATTAGTGAACCTCACTCAATCTAATCCTAACCCTTCAAGAGTGTACCAAACTCTTGAACTTTACCCCAATTTCAATTGATTCTCTGTTGAAGAACCTCTTCAACCTTCCACAAAGAGAGCTTCTTGAAACCTTCAAGAACACCTTCTCCCTTTAGCAATCGAGCCTCTTGAAACCTTCAAGTGCTCCTTCCTTTCTTCAATGGAGTAATTAGATCACAGCGAAGCGGCTCCAACCAATCTCAATTGACAATGAAAAAGAAAGCTAGAATACTAGACAGAGATTGATTCTTAGAAAGGGATTGGATCAAAGGTTCTTTTTGGGTGCAAGGTTTGAAAACAACGTTTTTGCTCAAGATCCCTCTCGCTCTTGTTGAAGAGGTAATCATTATATTGAGTTTTCAACTCGCCAGAATCAAGGAGGAGCCTTAGAAAACTAATTAGGAAAGATTCTCCCTTGATTGCCTCTTCAACAGCCATATTAGAATTAAAATACTGACAGATCTGATACGTACTACTCGAGTAGTTGAAGCACTACTCGAGTAGTGAGAAAATTTGTGGACTTACTGTTTCTCAAACTACTCGATTAGTGAAGTAACTAATCGATTAGTTGAGAACTAATCGATTAGTCAACAGACTAATCGAGTAGTTAAGGAGACAGTAAGTAGACTAATTTTCATCAATGCAGATTACTCGAGTAGTGCACCAACTACTCGAGTAGTTACTGCTACTTTTATAAAAATTAAAGACCAGAAATGATTTTCCAAAGCACCTAGTCCCTTTCTAAGCTTTTTCACTATTTTAGCTCAACTAGTATTCATGCTAACTAATTCATAATCGCTTGAGTAAGATCCTAAGTCTACCACCCACACTCAACATAAATATAAAATATTACAAGGGAGCGGGAAATGGAAAACTTCTAAATGGTTGTTGTTGCTTTGTCTTCATCAAGGACAACTTGTTGATTTATTTGTCTTCATCAAAACCTTTTTGATTCTACAATCTCCCCCTTTTTGATGATGACAAATCCTTGATAATATAAACCTTGTTGTTTTGCATAAACTCCCCCTGACTATATGCAACATCAGAAACCTGCACAGCATAAACAACAACACCATTTCTCCCCCTTTTGGCATGATAAAAAAGGAGCCTAAATTAAGAGCAATATGCCAAAGGAAGAACATAATAACACATGTTGGATTATGAGCAATGATAGCACTTGTTGATTTATAGCCCTAAAAGAAAACTTTTCTCCCCCTAAAACAAATATACTTATGAAGAGGCAATTTTAAAAAAAATTTAAGCACATAGCCCTTCAAAAGTACTTGAAAAAGTTAAGTTTTGCTTGAGGGTACCCAAATTGTTTTGGGCTTATCGGGATTTTCATCTTTCACAATCCAAACATAATAACCGTTAGGCACACCATGAGATTTAATTCTACAAATATTTGAGGTGTGTCCATGAATGCCACAATAAAAGCAAGTTGGCTTTTTAGAATAATTAACATTTGAAAAAGAACCAACTTTTCTAAAATTCTTTTTATTGACATTCATGTATCCTAAGCCGGTTTTATTTGTATTGTTCCTTTGATTTTCAAGAAGTTGATTTAATCTTTGATCACTTCTTGATAAAGTTGCAATAGTGTTTTTCAAATTTGTAACTTCATGTTCATGACTTTTGCAACTTTCACAAGGAGGGATTTCTTGAATTTTCAAAGAATCAATACTTTGTTGTAGTGCTTCATTTTTACTATTTAGCTCATCAATGCATTTTTTTTAAATTAAAGACTTGCTCTTTATATTTCAAAATAGCTCTTTTTCCTTTATCATTTAATTTAGCAAGTTTCTTGAATTCTTTATGCATTTCAACATAAGCATTATATAATTCTTCATAATCATGAGACTCAGATTCGGAATCGGAATTTACCTCGGTTCTTTGCTTACTTGAAGTGAAACTTGATGATGCGCCTTCATCAAATCTACTCACCAAGCAAAGATTGGCTTCTTCCTCATCACTTGATGTGCTTGAGCTTGTCTCTTTGTTTTCATCCGGTGCATCCCACACTATGTAGGCTCTTTTGCCCTTTTTCTTTTCATCTTTATGTCTCTTAAGATACTCAGGACAATGAGGTCTTATGTGACCTCTCTTACCACATTCATGACATTTAATTTTATCTTTTGAAGAACAATTTCTATGGTAGGAGTCCTTAGGTTCCTTTGTTCTTTTTAAATCATTTTTATTTTTAAAACATTTACGGAACCTCTTTGCTAGTTTTTGAAAACTTTCATCATCTAAACTAGATTCGGAGTCATTACTAGAGCTAGAGGAATCATCACATACCTTAGTTGATTTTGTGGTGGTCTTTAGTGCGATTCCCTTATTTTTCTTATCCAACTCCTCATGCAAAGTTAGACGGCCTAGCTCCATCTCATGCTCTTGAAGCTTTCCAAAGAGGGTTGCAAGGTCCAAGGTGTCTAAATCTTTTGACTCCATGATAGCTGTGACCTTGGGTTGCCATTCCCTACTTAAACATCTCAATACTTTGTTAATAACTTCAGAATTAAGAAATGTTTTACCAAGCGCAATGAGATGATTTATGATATGAGTAAATCGCTTTTGCATGTCATTAACTGACTCATTAGGGAGCATGCGAAATAACTCATATTCATGCATTAATGTATTTAATCTAGCCCTTCTAACCTCGCTTGTCCCTTCATGAGTAAGTTGTAGAACGTCCCGCATTTGTTTCGCATTTTTACAATGTGAAACTCTGAAGAACTCATCATAAGACAAGGCGGACGTGATGATGTTTTTAGCTTTCAAATCATAGGAAACTTTCTTTTTGTCATCATCATTCATACTTGCCCTAGGAATTTCTACAACTTCATCATTTATTTTTCTTTTAGGTATATAGGGACCATTTTCAATTGCATTCCAAACATCAATATCAATCGCTTCAATAAATATTTTCATTCTGGCTTTCCAATAAGCATATCCTTCACCATTAAACAGTGGAGGACGGTTTATTGAAGAGCCTTACCCTCCAAAAGGATTGTTAGAGCCCATGGTTTCCTTAAGGATCTTTTCGAAAAAGTTTTTACACTAAATCTTTCGACGAAGCTTTGATACCACTTGTTGGAAACCAACAAGCGGCCTAACAATTTAGTAGGGGGGGTGAATAGTAAATTGAAGTAACGATACTAATTTTTCGAATGTAATTGATAATAACAAATTACGCGCTTACTGTTTTAAAACAAAAATAATTTTATGTCCAAAAATGAATGAACTACTCGATTAGTTGATAGACTACTCGAGTAGTGCGTGTCAATTCAGACAGATAACAGAGTTTTCAAAAGCTGGGTTTTGCTAACACAAAGCCAAGAACAGAAGCGGATGATTTGCTATCTTAAGGTTTTGAAGAAAGATTAAATAACAGAAATAAACGAAAGCAGTAAAAGATAGACACAGGGAATTATTATACTGGTTCACTCTCTACCCACTTGAGAGCTACATCCAGTCCCCCCTAAACCTTAGGGAGTGTCTACTAAAATCAATTAAATTGGATACAAACATGATTAATTAGTGAACCTCACTCAATCTAATCCTAACCCTTCAAGAGTGTACCAAACTCTTGAACTTTACCCCAATTTCAATTGATTCTCTGTTGAAGAACCTCTTCAACCTTCCACAAAGAGAGCTTCTTGAAACCTTCAAGAACACCTTCTCCCTTTAGCAATCGAGCCTCTTGAAACCTTCAAGTGCTCCTTCCTTTCTTCAATGGAGTAATCAGATCACAGCGAAGCGGCTCCAAACAATCTCAATTGGCAATGAAAAAGAAAGCTAGAATACTAGACAAAGATTGATTCTTAGAAAGGGATTGGATCAAAGGTTCTTTTTGGGTGCAAGATTTGAAAACAACGTTTTTGCTTCAGATCCCTGTATCTCTTGTTGAAGAGGTAATCATTATATTGAGTTTTCAAATCGCCAGAATCAGGGAGGAGCCTTAGAAAACTAATTAGGAAAGATTCTCCCTTGATTGTCTCTTCAACAGCCATATTAGAATTAAAATACTGACAGATCTGATACGTACTACTCGAGTAGTTGAAGCACTACTCGAGTAGTGAGAAAATTTGTGGACTTACTGTTTCTCAAACTACTCGATTAGTGAAGTAACTAATCGATTAGTTGAGAACTAATCGATTAGTCAACAGACTACTCGAGTAGTTGAGGAGACAGTAAGTAGACTAATTTTCATCAATGCAGACTACTCGATTAGTGCACCAACTACTCGAGTAGTGCACCAACTACTCGAGTAGTTACTGCTACTTTTATAAAAATTAAAGACCAGAAATGATTTTCCAAAGCACCTAGTCCCTTTCTAAGCTTTTTCACTATTTTAGCTCAACTAGTATTCATGCCAACTAACTCATAATCGCTTGAGTAAAAACCTAAGTCTACCACCCACACTCAACATAAATATAAAATATTACAAGTGAGCGGAAATGGAAAACTTTTAAATGGTTGTTGTTGCTTTGTCTTCATCAAGGACAACTTGTTGATTTATTTGTCTTCATCAAAACCTTTTTGATTCTACATTATTGTCCTCTAAAAAAATAATCACATGCAAATAAAATTAATGTTTAATGTTTGAACAAATTGAAAGAATAGCAAAATTTAAAACTCGTGCATCGCACGGGCAATTTTCCTAGTACTATAAAATTCTCACTGGTTTTATTTATATATAATACTTAACTATATTACACAAATTAAAAAGGTTAATTATATTTTTTAAAACATTTTTTTAAAATGTAATATTATAATTTTATCCTTTTAATTTATATTGAGAATTTTACAAATATTTAATGATAAATGCTCTAAGTACATTATTTAAGCTTAAGTAAATGACAAATAGGATAAAAGAGTAATAAATATTTCTTCAAAATATAAAGTAATTTATAAATAAAATAATAGAATTCTTCTAAAATATCACCTATAAATAAAACTAGATGAATTACATGTTATTTTGTCTTTACTGTAAAATTATGTCTAACAGTAATGAAAAACTGTAGAAAAATATTTCTTCTACTTGAAACATCATATTGATTATTTACCGGTAAGTTATTAAGTAAAAGTATTGTTGTAACTTTGCATAAGTTAAGATGGATAATAGTATTAAATTTATTAATGATTGAAGGTGTATTTTTATATTAGTCCTTAATTATAATGTCATATATATTTTTTTAAGGAAATAATGTCATATATTTTTACTTATACCAAAAATTGAAAAATGGTAACAAGTGATTTAGAGTACTTGATAAACAACTAAATGCATTGAAAAATAAGGTAAAAAAAATGTATTGAAAAATACATCTTTTGAGATTTTCGAAAGAAGAATGTTTGTTTGCTTTTTTTTTTCTTTTTGACTTATGATTGTTTATCTACTTTAACTAATCTTAACAACTTTCATAACAAATGTCTTAGTATCCTTAGCACTACACTTGTTAGCAAGGTTAAAAAATTATATTAATTATTTGTTGATTAAATGAAAATATGGAGATTTTTCTTTGAAATAATGCTTGATAATAAGTGTGAGGACACAAAGTGGGATTTCAGAAGATTTTCCCACAACGATAGGACTACACCAAGGGTCAAGTTTGAACCCCTACCTCTTTACACTGGTATTGGATGTGCTTACTGAGCATGTCCAAGAACCAGTGCCCAAATGCATGCTCTTTGCAGATGATATTGTTCTTATTGGGGATACTAGAGAGGAATTAAATGGGAAGATTGAAATGTGGAGACAAGCTTTAGAAGGGTCTGGTTTCCGGATCAGTCGAAGCAAGACAGAGTATATGAAGTGTAATTTTGGCAAGAGGCACATAGGCCCTACCCGGGAGGTGAAGGTTGGAGAGCATGTCTTAGCATAAGTCCAAAAGTTTAAGTACCTTGGATCTATCTTACAGCAGGATGCAGAAATAGAAGGGGATGTAAATCATAGGATTCAAGCAGGGTGGATGAAATGGAGGAGTGCCTCAGGAGTGTTATGTGATAAGAAGGTACCGCTTAAACTCAAAGGAAAATTCTACCGCACTGCTGTAAGACCGGCGATATGCTATATGGGACGGAGTGTTTGGCGACAAAGGGCACACAAGAGAATAAACTTCATGTAGCTGAGATGAGGATGCTGAGGTGGATGAGTGGGCACATCAGACAAGATCGGATTAGAAATGAGTATATTCGAGAAAAAGTTGGGGTGACCCCTATTGTTGAAAAGATGGTTGAATCTCGTCTTCGGTGGTTTTGGCATATGTGGAGGAGACCGGTGGAAGCCCCGATTAGGAGGGTTGACCAAATGGAGGATACTATAAGGGCTAGAGAAAGAGGAAGACCTAGAAAAACTATAGGTGAAACAATTAAGAAGGATATGACAATCAATGCCTTATCAAAAGATATGATTTATGATAGGCCTTTATGGCGTCGTTTGATCCATGTAGCCGACCCCACATAGTGGGACAAAGGCTTAGTTGTTGTTGTTGGTTGATACTACAGGTAAAGTAAATAAAGTACTCATAATAAAATTAAGGTAAAATCCAAAATTAATGTTTTTATTTAGGAGCGGAATTACTCCCTCCGATCCTATTTATAAGATCTTTTTGAGGTTTTTCACTCCCACCAAGAAAAGTGGATAAATTTGTTAGTGGCATTGAAAATATGAAAATTTGATATACTTTTTCAAAACTACCCCTATATAAAATTATTATTGGAACTCTAAAAAGTGTTGACTTTATATGGGTGTTAGTGGAAAGAAGTAATTAAATGCTATTGAAAATTGAAAAGGAGTCTTATAAATAGAACCACAATTAAAACCCCAAAATGATCTTATAAATAGGATCAGAGGAAATACCAGTTATCATCAAACTATAAGTAAATAAATGTAAAATACTAGTAATAAGTTGGTTTATAAAAAAAATACTACTAGTAAGTTTAGAATTTTGGTTTAGGAGAGCTGTGTATTCTCATGCTAATTAATAATTCACGCATATATTTCTTGGCACGGAATAATTCTCACATATACTGTAGTTGACAAACGTCTCTAGAATGTGTCGAATATAACGTTAGATAAAAGAACAAGAATGACAGCATGTTTCGCATTTGTGGAATAATTAAGATATCGCTCGTTAAAAATATGATTATTTTTTAAAGAGAAAATGGGTAATGCATCGATAGTGTAAAGTTTTTTATATCATCAATGCATTATCCATCATTCATTCATTTATGGTTGTTGACTTTTAAATTAATTAAAGTAATACAAATGCATGATAGATGATGGACTGATGGTGTAAAAAACTTTACATCGTCAGTACATAATCATTAATATCTTTTTTAAAATAATTACTCCCTCAGTCCTTAATTATAAGGTCCTCTTAACATTTTTATTTTGTCCCTAATTATAAGGCCTTTTACCAATTTTCAATGAGCATTAATTATTTTTTCCCACAAACACCCCTATTTATTTAACATTTTTTAGAATATTAAGGAAATTTCTATTATGCAACCTAATTTTGGGTTGTTGCTAAACAATCCTTTATATGAACCAAAGATGCATTGCCACATAATGTATTGTTGTCATGTCATCTTTTAAAAAGTCAAAACTCATAAGTGTCAACCCAAAAATATGTGAGATGGCAAAGTATTATTGGTTAAACAAAAGATTGTATGACAACAACCCAAAATTAGGTTGCATGGAAGTAATGCCCAAAAATTAATAGGGGTAATTTTGAAAATACATATCAAAAGTTCACATTTCCAATACAATTAACTAAATTATTCCACTTTCTTAATGAACGTGAAATCTCTCAAGAGAGGCTTATAATTAGGGACGAAGGTAGTAATGTTTAAGATCTTAGAAATAAGTTTTGTAAGATGAATTTACAACTATAAGAATTAGCAGTTAATTTTTCAATTTATATTAATTACTATCATAAGTCCAAGATATTTACTCTCTCGAAAATTCAAAAAAATACATTTTCCCACAGTTTTTAACCATATTTAAACTCTTAATAAGTGCCCTAAGGACACTCTTTGGCATTTTCCTATTTTCTATCTTTGTTTTCTTTAAAAAAAAATATTCTGAGGGCTTGTTAACCTAATCCATATTACAATAAACACGAGAACTAGTTACAAGATCATCACTTTTCTTTTTTCAAGAGAAAATCTATTCAAACGTATTCTCTCTGGTTTTGTTTTTAAGAAGAAAAAAAAAAGCTAATTTTACAGGTATTAAGAAAGTTAGTTGAGTAGTACATTTAATTTTCTCAAATTCATAGAAAAATTGATTATTTTAGAAAACTTACATTGAGAATAAAACAAAAATTAAATGTTACAACCACTTTGTAGGGATATTTTAAAAATGATTATATTGAGAATAAAAAGTTTGTTAAATTTTTGCTTACATTTACACCTTGTTTGGTTCAAGAGAAATTGGGAGGAAAGATTTTTGGGAGGAGAAAATGGGAGGAAAACAACATTTTTCTCTGTTTGGGAGAGGAGAGAAAATAAGGAGAGGGAAAAAAAAGAGTGGGACCCACAACAATTTATTTTCTTCCCTAAACTGGTAAGATTTTGGGTGGAAAAGGAGAGTGAAGCTGCAAAATTACCAAAGAGGGCTTCAGTTTTGATGAAAACCCAACATTGCCCTTAACCCTATATCTCCTCTTTTGGACTTTCTTCTTCCTTCCTTGATCTCTTCTTCTGCAACGGCTCCCAACTCAGTTCTTCTCTTCTTCGAGAAAACATATCTGCCGCCATTAAAGTGACACCCCAAAGCTTGGTTTCTTCGGGTTTTAAAAAACAATTGGCTATGGGTTTTGTTAATTTGTTGATTTATAACAATTTTAAATCAAAGTAGTAGTAACAACTACTGTAACATCATTAACGTGAAAATTGGGGCAGTAACAACATGAATAAAAATAATAGCAACACTTTATTGTTTCAATTTGGAATAAATCATCTCTCTTATTAAAAAAGCTATTGAGTGTGTGTGTGTGTGTTTTTTTTTTAAAAAAAAAAATTGATGCAACTTTTTTTTTACATATATTTTTGAATCAAGAACTTTGATTATTTATAAAATAATTAAAGAAAAAAAATATTTGGTTATGTCTAATGAATAAGAAAAATAAAAGAGAAAAATCAAGAATATTTATTTGTGTCATTTAAAACAAGGGCGTTTTTGACTTTTAACCATTTTATTGTTTTCTCTCTTCCCACATTTCTTCCCATTTTCTCTCATACCAAACAACCATAAAATCTACCCATTTTCTATCCATTTTCTCACCATAATCTCTCTTCCCTATTTCTCTCTTCTCATTTTCTCTCTTCTCATTTTCTCACCATAAGGGCATGTCATTACCAATATTCCCCCATACAATGCAATGGAATTTACTAATACTAGTTTAATTTATATGTAAACCCCAAAAGCGCAAACATACTTAAAAAGTCCGATCCACCCAAAAAAAAAAGCATACATCATTCGACTCTAACTATAAACAAATTTAATTACTTTTACGTTTTTTAAAAAGGTTAGTTGATTATATTTAATTTTTTAAAATTTACAGCATAAAAAAAATAGATGTATTTTAGAAAAGTTGCATTAAGAATGAAACAAAAATTAAATAAGTAACAATTTTTTTATAGATGTTTTAGGAAACTAGCATTAGGAATGACATAAAATTCAAAAAAGTTGATTAATTTTGCTTATATTTTAATAAAAAAAATATGTTTTTTCTTTTTATATTTCAAACTGAAAAAAGTACATTTAAACGATTATGCAAGTTTATAAATTAAGGACACTTAATACAGCGTGGCCATATGAATTGTAATTCAATTTTGTTAGACTTTAGAGAGAGAGACTCTTTATTGTCTTTGATTAGTGTTAGTATAGATGTTGACCTAGCACTCATTATTAGAAAATCCTCCTCAAAATTATATTGATCATGTGTTTTTTGTTTGAAAATATGTTGTTCAGGTTTAATTTAGATTAAAAAAAATAATAATAAACGGTTTCGCTGTTCACGTTGGTCATACAATTTGGAAGATATTGACCTAACACTTAACAGGAGTGTTGGGTGAAGGGTATATCTGGTTTATACCAAAATAACACATTATTTTGGAATGCAGCAGCTTGCCAGCTAGATTAGGCAAATTCTTTTTCAATTTTTTTTTTGTTGCAACCGACATAATGATCCAGCATATTTGCTTTTTTTTTTTTTTTAACTCTGAGCCGATTTAAATAAAAAAATAAAGTAAATGAAAAACTGCTAACAAGAAGAAATAACTAAATTTCTTAAAAATTAATATATCGATCTACACCACGGTGAAACTGATATATGACTTTAGTTAATTTTGAAGGATTGTCATTTATCTTCTTAAATATGATATAAGTTTCATCAATCAAGTATATCGTTGATAAATGATTGAATATTTTAAATATGATAATATGAGTTTGATACTTGACATACTCCTATATAAAAATATTTTGTTGTTATAGGCAAACTATACTATGATAATATATAAAATGATTATTTGCTGAATTATAGTTAAAAGACACTCTTGATTAAAAAAATATATATTTTGGCAAAAAAATTTTCTTGACACTAATCTTAAAACTCTAGGATAAGAACCCAATTTTATTTTTTTTTTTAATTTTTCTAATACAACATTTTTCTATAGAACATTTTTTCTTTTAGGTTTTATCCTCTACCAAAGTTGAGGTTGAAAAAAAATGAAATTTCATTTCAATAATCTTATCAAGAAGGAATTCAATACAGATTGAAGAACATAAACCCGTAAAAAAAAAAAAAAGTTGCATAATCTGAATCTAGTAATTGCGGTGGGTAATGAGTGTGTTTGGTATGACAAGCTTATAGCTTATCTAGTAGCTTTTAGCTTATTGATTTGGTCAATAAGCTACTAGAGCTGTTTGGTGAACAAAAAATAAAAGAAGCTTATAACTTTCAAAAAGGAAGCTTATAACTTTTGAAAGCTAGCTTTTAGAAAGCTACATCAGGTAGCTTTGAGAAAAAAAATAAGAGCTTTCAATAAATCATATTTCAATTTTACACTTTTTTTATTAAATAATATTATTATTTATTCTGGCCCAAATTAATATTACCCCCCAAATTTTTTACTTTTTTCCCTCAAACCCAAAAACCTAGAATCCTTCTATATATTCAACATCTGTACGCAACACACCAAAACCATTCATAAAGAAATCCTATATTTAACTATTGATTCAGGAGACATAAAGGTATGTGATATTTATTTCAACATTGATCATCAAATTTCTCTTTCACTTTTTTGTTATCCTCAATTTTTATTTTTTTTATTTTGTGAATTTGGTTCAGATTGAATTTGTGTGATTTTGTGATGGTGGTGTGTCCAATCAATAGGCTAAAAGTTTTGTCCTTCTTTCGTGTCATTGTTAATAAAGATACCGTGACATTTTTATAAAAATAATAAAAATGTTTAAAGTGTAGTAGTACTTAGTAATAATTATTATGAATGTTATAATTTTTTTATCATTTATATCTATATGAATGAAGTATATGTCTTTCTCTAGAAGCTATCAGTGTAGTATTATCGTCATTGAAACATGAATGTCAATATTAATTATTATTCTATATGTACTTTTCAGTCATTTAACATGTTTAAATTAGTTTCAGAGTTAGTTTTGCCAAACAGCTCTAGTTCAATAAGCTAGCTATACAGCTATAAGCTCACAGTTATAATCCCATAACTATAAGCTAGGTTCACAGCTATCTGCTATAAGCTCACAGCTATAAGTTAATTTTGCCAAACAGAAGAAATGAAATCAAAAAGGTACTTCGTGGCGTCTGTTTCGGGACCTTATTGTCCACCAACTAGACTCAGACTCCGATATGGTCAGCGGAAGCCCTTCCTGGACTCCCTCAATTCCTTGTATATTCTTACATTAACAACAACCATTGCTCGTGGGAGAAAGAATAATCACATAAATTATTATTAGCAGGAATATAATACTCCCTCCGTTCCATATTATCTGTCACTTTACCATTTTTAATTTGTTCCAAATTATTTGTCGCTTTAAGAATTTAAGGATGTATTAATTGATTTTTTCCACCTTTAACCTTGCATTTAATGTGTTGAAATATGTGAAATGGGTGATAATTAATGTAATTTGAGGGTATTATAGTAAAGTTATTTAATAATTCTCTTGAAAATTGAAATATTAAATGACTTTCTTAATATGTGTGAAATTGCTAAAGTGACAGTTAAATTGGAACTGAGGGAGTAAGAATCGATTTGTTAAATACTTTTGTGGTGAGTTAGTTTAGTATCAATTCTGGAATGTCAACGTTACTAACTGTCATTTCTATTCCAACATAATTTTAGGGTTAGAATTGATTTTGTATCTGATAATCAAATATGAAGTATATATACTATAGTACTTCTTTTTGTAATTTTTTTTTAAAGATTATTTCTTTAAGGCAGGAGCTTATATTTGGAACCAGGTTTGATATTTGAAAATTGAAATTATTAATTCAGGCGTGCAAAGAGGAAAAAACAAATTCCAACTCAATTGATTTAAAACAAAAATAAAGAGAGAGCTTCAAACAAAGTCAAACTACCAAATAAAAGTAACGTGTTTTTTTTTTTTTTATATATACAAATTGTAGGGTTAACCAATAATAAATCCTACCGATACAGGATAAACATGAGCTCTCTAGTACAGGATAAGGGTGAATAACTCATCCTTCTTATCCTCTAAGAGTCACGTCAGCCCTACTGGGCCGAACAGGCCCATAAGGCACCACAACACAACTTCTCCTATAAGTATCGCCATGCTATAGGGGCTAAGGTATGTTCTCTCATCCCTACTCTCAAGAACTACGTGTGGCTTGATCCCCTTATCACTGGGGTACGTAGGACCGGGGTCACCCTCGTCAGCTGCAACAACCACCAAAACACATCGTGGTGGATCTATTTCTCAGATCCACTACATTGGCGCCGTCTGTGGGGAACGATAAACTCGGATTCCCATCCACAATTGAAAAAGAAAAAATAATAATAAAAAAAAAAGCAACGAGGTGTTGCTACTGCTCTGGATGAAGAGGCCATGTTGCGGCACCATGGCCAAGGGGTGATGCTGTCGAACCCTTCCATGGCTGCCGCGGGGACACTGAACGGCTGTGCGCCATGATCTGATGGTTCCAATCTGTGAGGCCATGACGGCTCTGCTTTGCTCTCCGCTGTCGCAACTAATTGGTGTTAACCTTCATGGCAGCGCCCCGGGGTTTGGAGCAAGACGATATTGAAACCGCCATCATCAGCAGCACAGATGGCGGCACACGTACAACGGGGCAATCCAGCACCTTCCTCCGATCCATCGCGTCTTCGTCGCAGCCACCGTTTTCGGAAAGTGCGTCGTTTTCGGTGTAGGGCGTCGCTCCCAACAGGTGCATCGCTTCCTCTCCCTCCCTTCGCGATCGCGAGTTCTAAACCTCACCACCGCTGCACACGACGCCATCGCCTTGGTGAAGACGGGGAGCATCTCGCTCCTCTGCTGTATCCGCCGCTGCGCTGGAACCACCGCCGCCTCTGCACACGACAGCAAAGGAACCGCCGCTGTCGCCAACCACCGCGTCGTTTTCTCTCTCTCCCGCTGCGATCGAGACAGCCACCAAGTACCGTGGCCTTCGAAGTTGGCGAGCACCCCCCCCCCCCCCCCGGTTCCATGTTGCCGCCGCTGCACATGGCAACCCTGCATAGAGGGAGCAGAACCTGTCGGTGCTTAGGGTTTCAACCCTAGCGGGCCAGCAGGCCCAATACAATAAAAAAAAAGAGAAAGGTGTTGGCCAACCAGGCCCAAACGGATAAAAAAAAGGGCCTGCAGCCCAATAAAAATGGAAAAGGGCCTCAAACAGGCCCTAAAAAAAAAGGAGGAATGGACTTTCAGCACTCATTTGGCCCAACAACTGGGCAAATTCTTGACAAGGCATTCTTAGGGATATCAACAACGGGCCCAACAACTCCGCAACCTACTTCTAAATCAGGGAAGCTACTACTTCTAATTTTTAATAATTGCATAAATATTTTATTGACTCACGTGACTATTAGTTAACAGCAAAATTAAATTATGCCTTTGCTAATTTATATCATTACGTGTCACTTACTATTTTTATAGAAATATTATATATTATATAAATTGCCAATAATTATCATTATTGTGGTTATAAATTATCTACTTGGACGGCAATAACTAATTAACTATTGTTTTCGTACATGCATACGAGGTACATGGTACGAGCTATTAGACCACCCATTTCAAAATTCTTATCAATGGACATATTATTTTCCGAGCACCATAAATACAATCATGTCAATCAATCGGAACATGGTGATAACGGCAAAAACCCTCGCGCCAAATTTCCTTCTTTGATCTCGTCCCCGAGAATAAAGAGCCTCGTGCTCGGTTCCCCACTTCGAATATAGGTGCCAATTGCGTGCGGACCCTCGACAGCGTCCCCTATTGGTATCTCATACATTCAGAATAGCGGAAGCCATGCACTACCTCGGGTTCATAAGACGACTACGGGAACCTCGCACCATGTTCCTTACTTAAGTCAACTGCTCGACGGAGCTCATTTGGAAAGGATTAACAGAAGACTTCAATCCAACATTCCTCACCTCAGCGAATCAGGGAAGGAATTCTCGTTCCTGTATTATTTTCCTATTTACATGGCATTTTACGTGGTTACTTTACACACAGGCTGATTTACCTGATGCAGTACTTTTAACATGTGCTTTTAATGCTTATTCCTTATAATTTCATTACATGTCATTAATTTGATATTCCCTAATTAGGATTTTTTGTATGCATGCTGATACGTGGCATATCGTTAGCTAAATTTCTTTGCTGCGGAATGTTTTTAAATGTCTGTCTTTCGTGTCGTGATAGGATAATAATATTTGATATACATTGCCTTTCGAATGGCATTAGGCAGTTTCCGCCAATTGTGCATTGTCATTTTTCATGGATAAGCTTTCATCATTTAATTTGTTGTCATTAAATACTCTGGCATATTTATAAATGTCATTCATTACAATTATTGAGCGTGATATACCTGAAAGCATGCTTCTTTTCATGGGCAATCTTCTCTTTGCCAATAATTTTCATTATTGCTATTTAATTGTTATACATTGTCAAATTAACGACGATTGCTAATTATTGTTCTTAAACATGTGATGTAAGGTTCAAGAAAGGATGGTCGAACCTAACAAAATTCATGGACAGTCCCATAAAGACTAACAGGTACAAATTTGATGGTCGGAACTACCGGGTGCAATAGCCCGAGCACGATGGCCAAAAATGATTCGAGTGTTTCACGCATAACCCAAGTCAGGATTCCTATCATCCGAAAACTTGCACAAGCCGAACACATGTCTAAATCCACAAGCCCATTGTATTTACTGCTTCAATTAAATAAACGTTCTGTTATTGAATTCATTGTATCACGTACTTTTCCTCATAACCGATTAGCCACCGCTTATGACCCGAACGATTATAAACAGCTCCAACAAGAGCTTATAACTCGTCAAGTACTCCAAAGAAGATTCCCGATTCGAACATGATTTGTTATAACAATCATCGTATACATCGCGGATAGAGGAACCCACCTCGGCTAAAGTGTTGGAGTTCCGAGGTCTTAACACTTGAATTCTTAACAAAAGAACAAAAAGAAGCACAAAATCATAACGGATATTATAAATATTCACTCATTTCGGATCACATCCTGACGCACTTGCCTACGATCTCGGTTGGCCGACCAGATCGGCGTGGCTACAAGTAAAAACGGAAATTGCTACCTCGATAACTTGGCCATCGGCCAAATATGTCCCAGGATCGATGAATGCACCTCGGCCAAGGTAGTCATTCCGACAGCATCCCCCGTAGACGTTACGATCCAATTAATGATATTACTTTTAACACACCCCGATAAGAGAGGTGTATGAATCTCCGAATCACGATACTCTTCCGAGTAAAAGACCTTGGCTGCGAACATTCTTTTACGTCACCACCAAGCCTCAGAAAAGAACGACTGATCGACCCAAAAGGGCTCTAAACTCGGCAGAGTCTCTATGACTCTTCCCGAGCTGGGGGGCTTGTGTCGTGGACCGGACTCCGGTCTGACCTACACTCATAACTTCATCACCCTCATATCGGAGCATCCCCAAATCCATTCTGGAACTCCCCCCGCGGGAACTCGGTTCGAGATGAGCCTCACCGAGCTTGCACTCGGTTCGAGATGTTCCTCACCGAGCTTGCACTCGGTTCGAGATGAGCCTCACCAAGCTTGTGGCGAATCCCCCCGCCGGAACTCGGTTCGAGATGAGCCTCACCGAGCTTGCACTCGGTTCGAGATGAGCCTCACCGAGCTTGGACTCGGTTCGAGATGTTCCTCACCGAGCTTGCACTCGGTTCGAGATGTTCCTCACCGAGCTTGCACTCGGTTCGAGATGAGCCTCACCGAGCTTGTGGCGAATCCCCCCGCCGGAACTCGGTTCGAGATGAGCCTCACCGAGCTTGCACTCGGTTCGAGATGTTCCTCACCGAGCTTGCACTCGGTTCGAGATGAGCCTCACCAAGCTTGTGGCGAATCCCCCCGCCGGAACTCGGTTCGAGATGAGCCTCACCGAGCTTGCACTCGGTTCGAGATGAGCCTCACCGAGCTTGTGGCGAATCCCCCCGCCGGAACTCGGTTCGAGATGAGCCTCACCGAGCTTGCACTCGGTTCGAGATGTTCCTCACCGAGCTTGCACTCGGTTCGAGATGTTCCTCACCGAGCTTGCACTCGGTTCGAGATGAGCCTCACCAAGCTTGTGGCGAATCCCCCCCGCCGGAACTCGGTTCGAGATGAGCCTCACCGAGCTTGCACTCGGTTCGAGATGTTCCTCACCGAGCTTGCACTCAGTTCGAGATGTTCCTCACCGAGCTTGCACTCGGTTCGAGATGAGCCTCACCGAGCTTGTGGCGAATCCCCCCGCCGGAACTCGGTTCGAGATGAGCCTCACCGAGCTTGCACTCGGTTCGAGATGTTCCTCACCGAGCTTGCACTCGGTACGAGATGAGCCTCACCGAGCTTGGACTCGGTTCGAGATGTTCCTCACCGAGCTTGCACTCGGTTCGAGATGAGCCTCACCGAGCTTGTGGCGAATCCCCCCGCCGGAACTCGGTTCGAGATGAGCCTCACCGAGCTTGCACTCGGTTCGAGATGTTCCTCACCGAGCTTGCACTCGGTTCGAGATGAGCCTCACCGAGCTTGTGGCGAATCCCCCCGCCGGAACTCGGTTCGAGATCGGGGTACTCTTTCAGTTTCATCATCCGAGCACAAAAAAGCAGTATCAACCATCCGCAACACTCTTCCGAGCGGAAGACCACGCCTGCAAACATTGTTTTATGTTACCACCAACTCTCAGAAGCTCAGCACAAGCTCTTTGAGCCTATACGAGCTTGGGGGGCTTGTAGGGTTAACCAATAATAAATCCTACCGATACAAGATAAACATGAGCTCTCTAGTACAGGATAAGGGTGAATAACTCATCCTTCTTATCCTCTAAGAGCCACGTCAGCCGTACTGGGCCGAACAGGCCAATAAGGCACCACAACACAACTTCTCCTATAAGTATCGCCATGCTATAGGGGCTAAGGTATGTTCTCTCATCCCTACTCTCAAGAACTACGTGTGGCTTGATCCCCTTATCACTGGGGTATGTAGGACCGGGGTCACCCTCGTCAGCTGCAACAACCACCAAAACACATCGTGGTGGATCTATTTCTCAGATCCACTATACAAATAAATAAAAGTAACGTTATCTTGCAACAAAATAAGAAAATAATATTATCATGCAAAAAAAATTGGGGAGTGAGGATTTTCTATTAAAAATAAATTTAAATATCACCAACAAATCCATCACAATTATAAATAATTGTTTTCTTTGTGCATAGTTAATACGTTTTGTTTTTCAAGTCACATTAAGGATGTTTAAAATAAATCGCAAACCGACTCAAAAAAATCAAAAATCGAAAAAAAAAATCAAATTTGTTTGAATGTTTTTGAACTGATTATTGAAAAAGTCATGTTGGTATTTTGTTTTAGTTCTAAGAATTAAACTCATTCGGACTGAATTGGACAACTCGTTATAAATATATATACATGCGCATAAAATATATTGGATTCGGCTTAATACTCACGCACATACCATACTGCGCATATAGACAATAATATTTCAGTTCGTTGTGCTAATTATGAATGCCAATAACAATGATAGTTATTTTCATGCATATAGACAATGATAGTTATTTTCACGCACATACCATACTGCGCATATATATTTGTAACCTGTAGCAGAAAAATATATGTTTATAACAAAAAATTAATATTTATAAAAATTACGTAAAATTTTTATATAAATTAAAATCAAACCGAACCTAAACCACATTTTTTTTATTAGATGATATTGGATTTGATGATGTAATTACACTGAACCTAACTGAATTATATGTATATTTTATGATCGAATCGGATAGCTTTTTATCTCAAAATCAAACCGGACCGAACCACAAATAACCCTAAATCACATTAGCAATCAATTATTATTTTCTATTTTTCCATCTTTCTTATGCTTGAATCTTCTCTAACAATTAATTAAATGGAGGTATAATAATTAAGAGGAAAAGTAGTGAAACTATACTTAACAATTAACCTCTAAAATGCCTTTTTTTTTCTTGTTAAAGTTTTTTTTTTTCAAATGTTGTTAAAGGTATTTGTTAAAAATTTTAAAATTAGAAAAATAATTATAAAAGCACGTTATTTTGTACTTGAAAACCTAACCTAAAAAATAATATTTTTCAATAATCTTTCAGTATATTTAACTTCTTAATAAATATACTAAACCAATTCGTTAGATTTTTTTTTAAAAAAAAAAACTACATCTACAATTGCCTACCGAGCTACTACTATACGGCTAAAAGAACGTAGTATGATGTTATAATTATTATCAACGCACTAGCAATTCATTGTTGGATTTTGTTGACCCTCTTTTTTTTATTGTTCGTTTATT
Organism: Crotalaria pallida; assembly: GCA_037953625.1. NCBI lineage: Eukaryota > Viridiplantae > Streptophyta > Magnoliopsida > Fabales > Fabaceae > Crotalaria > Crotalaria pallida. Next base: position 71,217,158 of record CM075656.1, read on the forward strand.
TTGTTTAGCAGTATGGTAAAAGTTTGAAGAGTTTAATGTATGTCGTGTAAAAAAAAAAATATAATCACCTGACTTTAAATACTCCTTCCGTCTTGTAAAAATGATAAAAGATGATCCAAATTTTTGTCTCAAACAAAAATTTAAGTAGTTAATGAAAAAACTTACTTCTTCCGTCCCATTATTTTGGTAAAAAAATGTAAAAAAATTTGTCTCATATTAAAGTAAAAAATTAAATGAAAAATCTTAAAGATGGTACATTGTATCGATGATTAATAAGTAAATAAGGAAAACACATTTAAAGATTTTTTTTTGGATACAATATTGCAATATGTATTAATTGCAATGATACGAAAATTTTTGTAATATCAATTTGTAATTAATAAATGAATCACGCATTATATTAAAGAGATACTCTCTTATTTTTCATTGACTTGTTTGACTTTTACCAAAATAATATAATGGACAGAGGGAGTAAAATTTTAAAATTTTGAATGTGATTAGTTATTCAAATAAAATGTATTAATTAATTGTGTAATAATTAGTTAATGTATTAAATAAAACATTAAATACATATCACTTAAATTTTTTTCTTTTTCAATTTTTTATCATCCTTACCAAACGGATAAAGTACAAGAACTGACTCCCTCAAAAAAAAAAAAAAAGGTGCAAGAACTGACACTTACTAAGATCTTATCGTTTTATTAACTGAGGTGACTCATGTACCTTTGTAAAGATTACACTTACATTAGGGAAAGGAGAATAAGAGGGGATAAGATAATCATCATTATTTAACCCAAAAGAAAATAATCATCATTAATAGTCATAAATCTATCTAAATCTTCACCTAATTGCTAGCTTTATTAGTCAAACGATTTATAAAAAGACTTTTTAACCTACTTGTATGTAGTACGTATTTGATTATTTTTATATTAGATTACTCATTATTTTTTTAACCTATATTCCTCATCAAGAATAATCTCCGGTAAGACGTCATTAACTATATTATTGATTCTTGACTAGCTCTAACCATAGCATTATCTATTAGTTTTAAGTTTTAACTTTGAAGTCTTTCGCACACAGACCGCGTAAGCCTTGTCTAAAATTATACTACTTTAATTTTCTTCCGAAAAAAAAAATAAAATAGAAAGATGTATATGTTCTTTTTTAATTGGAAGATGTATGGTTAGGATCAATAAGATTAACTTTTGAGAATTAGTCCAGAACCTTTACCAGTTAGTCCCAGCCCCTTTTTAAAAATAAAATATCATAATATCTTTAGTTTTTATTTTTTTTCTCAAACCCTCTCATCTTCCTATTCAAACCCCAAATCCCAAACCAACGAGTTGTTGGTGCAGTGGTGCCAGGGTTGCACTTGGTAGGGTGAACCACGATTCGATCCCCCGCAACAATGTTGGGAGAGGAATAAAACCTTAACCCCGAGATCTCCCTCGAACTGGATTAGTCGGCCCAGTCGACCGGATACCAAGATGCAAACCAAAAAACCCAAATCCCAAATCTCAATATCCTTCGCCTTACTTTACAAGTAATTTCTTTAGCTTTTCTTATTCAAACTTCAAACTTCTCAAGCTTTTTTTTGTGTTTTTTGTTTTTTTTTTACTAAAGGTATTTTAACAAACCAGTGTTGAAATAAAATATATTAGTTTTTCGACACGGGTATATCAAAATATAGTAGTTCATTTTTGTAGTTTTTTTGGATGCCTGGTTGTCGAAAAAAATAGTTTTTCGTGCAGTGTTTTTATGTCAAAAACATTTGTTGTTCATACAAATGTGAATATAGTAGTTCATTTTTGTAGTTTTTTTGGATGCCTGGTTGTCGAAAAAAATAGTTTTTCGTGCAGTGTTTTTATGTCAAAACCATTTGTTGTTCATACAAATGTGAATGAATACATGTCGATAAATTTGTTTGAGAAACATGGACCAAAAGAACAGTGTTTAGAATATGTTTAGCTAAATTCCAATACGCCCAATCGAAAAATAGTAAGTTGGTTTGTGAATAAAGCTATTTCTAATATTCCTATGTCGGAAAAATATTTCGATTATGGTATGTCTGAAATAACTTTTACACTTTGTTTGGTTGTGGTGATTTTGGGAAGGAGAAATTAGGGGATGAGAAAACAAGTAGAAAACAAACTTTTTCTCCTTGTTTGGTACATGATCGAGAGAAAATTAGGCAGCAGAGAAAATGAGGTGGGTCCCACCAGAAAAAATTTCTCTCCCGTGTAGAGGAAAGAATGTAAGGAAAATGAGTTTTGACATGTAAAATTCTCTACTTGTCCTTCATTTATTCACTTTTTTTTTAATATTTTGGACTTAGAATTTTTAACATGTAATAAAAAATTGAAGTAAAAAAACTTTGGCTATGTTAAATATACATACATGTGAAAAAGAAAAAAAAATCTATTTTATAAAACAAGGGTTTAGTTGTCTTTTGACAAATTTGTTGTTTTCTCTTTTCCCTCTTTTCTCTCAAACCAAACAAAAGGAAAGAAAACTCAATTTTTCTCTCTTCCTCATTTTTTCACATTTTTTCTCATATCAAACAACCATAAAATCTACTCATTTTCTTACCATAATCTCTCTTTCCTATTTCTTTCTTCCTTATTTTTTTCTTCCCATTTTTTTTCGTGCAACTAAATAGAGTCTTAATGAGCATATAAAAATTCTAAAAAGAACAGGAAGAGCGCGGCAATATGAAGATTGGGGAGAACGGAAGATGACGATAATAGAGTGAGTGAGAAAAGGTTGAAATGAGTATGGAGGGATGATAGAGAATCAGAGTTTGGGGTTTGAGTATTTTGAATAATGAAAAAAAAAGGAGAGGAGGAGTTTTTTTTGTTTTTAGTGTACACTAACCGGTACTCAGATCTGGTTTACCCATAATCCGACTCATTCGGTCTAATCCAACTGAGCTCGCATTAAGCGGTAGGGGTCTCCCAGCGGAGATTGCTCCATACCCAAGGCTCAAACTCGAGACCAGTTGGTTAAGGGACCAAGTGAGCTACCACTTGATCAAGAGTTAAGAATATAGTAGAATAGGATAATTTTGGAATTAAAATTTTTTGGAATTTGGGGTCTAAAATTGGGGAGCTAGGAGCTAAATCTCACTAACTTTATTTAATGTGGACTAAATATAAGTGTCAAACAGAAATAATTAAAACTGGCCCAAATAATAGATCGATAAGTTGTTTTAATTAATTAAATTCAGATTTGCCCCATTCAAATGATTATACGGATTTTCTTTGATGTCGTTGTTGCATCAATATCATGTAGTATTAGTGTCGTGTGGATTTTTGTTGTTAAATGGTGGTGAGAAAACCGTAATGTATACAATGAAACCTTTTGTATTGAATACTCTAGGCTAAGATTTTTCTGGGGAAGGAGATAATCAGCGTATACAGTCACAACTTTCTAATCTCTCCACCTACTACATACTACATAGTATATATTCATGATAGGCTAATTGAAAGAAGAATAATATTTTTTGAACATATCATATTTTTTATTTTTTTTCTTGCCTGAACATATCATATTTGACTTAGAAAGGATACCGTATAAAATACTATAATATTTATGCAAGTTAAATTGAATACTTATCCTATACTAAGTAGAATTTTTTCCCTTGACGCCAAAAAAATAAAAAATCATGATAATATACACGTAGGTAGATAAAAATTGTTGTTGTGTGAATGCCAATAACTTATTCCAATCATTCAGATAATATAAATCATAAAAATACATTACCCTTTCACAAGAGAAGTCAAACAATTTTTCTATGATAAACTCAATTTTGTTAATCTGTGAGTCATCTCTACTACTACTACTACTATTTAATCTATCATTTTAGTTTGATGTCCCTGTCTTTAACAGCTAAACGAAGCGTCGGCATTAGTCTTGGTAGTAATAATAATACAAAGCACACAGATACGTATTTTTGTTTAACTTCCAAATTTAAGTCTTGAAAAAGCTAAACAAAGTGCACTCATCAACAACTGTTTGGTTGAAGGTAGTGTCTTCAACTTTCGTTTTCAAAGCCATACTAAGAGAGATTCCCTATTTTCTTAATCTATTTTATACTAATTCTTTTGAAATGGCCTCCTTAATAAAATTAACGACCAATACATGTTTTTACTTTTTGCAAAAAAAAAAAAAAGTAAGAAAGAAATTAAAATATCCTAAACTAACTCAGGAAATCACAAAAGCAGTATATTGATATCATTTGATTGGATTTTCTTAATTTCAACTTTTAGGATTGAGAATAAAAGACTATAAAAAAAAATTGTTGTATTGAAAAATTAAAAATTATAAATAGTGGATTTAGTTTTCTAATATAATTCTATTATCACTTTTTAATTCTTTATCTTTGACCAAGTTTACGCAAGTCCTAATTTATTCAAGGATTTAAGGATTTTTTAATGTGTGACTCAGGGGAACATGTTAATCATGGTTAAATAAATAAGTTTTTATGGGAAATAATTTATTTAAATAAATAAGAGTTTTAAGCTAGAAATTTACTTATATAATGCTCAATTCAAAATACGAAATAATTTTTAATTTAAAAGATCTATCTAAAAAAATTAGAGGATCAATTTGAAGGAAAAAAAACCTTAATAAAGCAAATCTTAAAAAATCAACTAGGAAGTGCAAGGGCAATAGTATATATTTGAAGACTAGTAGTGCAAAAGCTGTCCTGTGGGAACCTACTAATAATACCAATGGTTCTTTTAACAATACACTATTGGCAAAATTGATACTTAAGTTATTTTTAGGTTATAAATCAATTTTTAAAGTTTTTTTTTTAAAATAAGTTTCTTAAGTTGTTCAACAATTCAATCATTTTCACTGATTTTTTTTTAAATGACACGTGGCACTATAAGAATTAAAAAAAATCATTAAACCTTTTTTAACACGTGATATCATTAGTTGAATAACGCGTGTCACTTAACGAAAAAAATTAACAGAAATGACGAATTTATTTGACAACAGTAATTTACAAAACTTTACCAACGGAGGTAGCCTCAAGTGGTGCGATCCTGCCAAGTTCGGAACTTGGGAATGGAGCTTGAGACTAAGAAGTCTCAGGTTCGATTCTAGGTTAACACACCTCGATGAGAGAGGCATAGAAAAGCAACGTCGTGCAATATTATTAGTCTCAAGGGTTCCTTGATATTAAATGTGCTAGCTCTTGGGGACACCTATAGTACAGACTAAAAAAAAATCTTTTCTATCGCTCGTTCCTCCCTTTTTTATTCTTCAAATCTTTTCATAAAAAAATGTTTACAAAATTAACATAAATTAGTTTATACTAAAAAAATAATATAGGTTACAAAGTGTTATTTAATTTTGCTTACCGTTAATCTAGTAACAAATAACATATTTCAATGTCTTGTATTTCTTGCCTTATTCATAAATTAATTTGAATACATATATTATATATCATTACTCCTTTTCGCATAGTATTCTAGTACACAACTACAGGGAGACCCCAGTTGGCTTTGGTAAAGTGTGGTAGCGAAACGTACACATTCCTAATTGTAATGTGCATGTGAATTGAGTGCGTGTGCCTTTCTTGGACTAGACATTACACCTTCTTTATTTGCTCTTTTTCCCTTACTTCTGCATCCTTCTTAGACTTGAATCCTAAGGTTGTCAACACGTCTTCATCTTCACAGCATTGACTACCAGTTACAACATATTTAGAAAATGAAAGTACGTAATCTTGTTAATTTCTAGTGTACAAATGCACTACTCGGAAATTAAGGGCAATAATGATACCACTATATATCTGTCCTAGCCTACATCTGTTCAAAGAGGTTGATTTGTGGCGTAACACATAATCAATTACTAAAGATTTTAATACTAGAATCAACAAAAGAACTTTGATTTACCTAATTATCATTTTTGGTCCCGAGAATTAGTCTCAGAAATATGGTTATTATTAGATACCAATCAAAGACAACCAAAAAAATGACTATCGTCCTGTACTTGATTGTTTTTCTTTTTTGTTGAATTGAAGGTGTACTTGACTGTTTTATATATAAATTGAAAGAATTGTATTTGCCTTGATTTAATATATATACTTTTTTTAATGTATATATATACTTTTCTAATTGTATAAGTAATTTTAAGCTTGAGATAAATTTTAAGGAGAAAATTCTTTTACTTCTTGGGTGAATGTATATACTAATAAAGTGTGTTGCTATTAAATAAAAGGCGAACAAAAAAAAGTTTAGTATTTGTAAAGTTAACATTTGATGTGGTGCCAAATTTTTTGGTGGTTTTTTTGGCACCACCAATGATTCCAATGTTTGTCATCGTTGATTTTAGGTTTTAGGCTGATCAATGGTCAATCTTAAGCAATCCATTACAATGTGTACAGGTTTTCGTAGAACTAATATAGCTGTTGCTTTCAAGTTCAGGAGAGCGTAGGGCACAACTGCAGGGAAAATTTTTTTCATAAAGATTTTTGGCATCTCTTATTCATTAGACTATATATCTATATGAAAAAATATGTGTATTTGTGTTCACCAAAAAAATAAATATATGTGTAGTTGTATTATAGAACGAATAAATATATATGATCAAATATAACAAATAATTATCTATGTATAATTGTGTTATAGAAAAAAATGATTATATATATGATCAAAATGGTTTCATATTCTATTTTTGTTTTAATTTCAGCACTTGTCTTATGTGAGATGGAAAGAAATGAGAAGAGACAAAAAAAACTGAAAGGGAGAGAAAGGAAAACAACCAGAAAAAAAAACGAAAGAAAGAAAATGAAGAGAAGTGTGTCTCTAAGAAAACATGATGAACGATTATCATTTAATTGAATAAAATATGATGAATGACTAAGATTAAAAAACACAAAACACACACTTAATGATAGATTTAGGAGAGAAATACAACATTAGGAGGGAAAATGGATGTTTAGGAGAGAAATCTTTTATGTCCTCCTACTTCTCCTATTTTATATTATGTTGATCAGCTTTTAAAAGAAAGTTAGAGTTTTAATGTTTATCACTCCCTCCGTTTTTTTCTTTGGTCTTTTTGGAGTTGTGCACACAGATTAAGAAAGTGTTGATTATGATGATTATTGTAAGGTTTATATGTATTTTGTCAAAACTGCCCCTATTTAATCTTTATTGAAAGTTGTAGTAGTATTTAATTTTTATAAGTAAGTGTGTCCATTAATTAATGTTTAATGGTTTAGAGATGAGAGAGATGATAAAAGTAAAATTAATGAGGAGTGAATTAAATGATTGGATGAAAGGTTAAAATTGGAAAGAAAAATATGTTTGTGTATTGGAATTGTAAAAGGACCAAAGATATGAAACAAGGAAAAAAAGCCAAAAGGAATAAAGAAAAAAAACGGAGAGAGTATTATTTTTTTTTTTTATCATCTAAAGATCCTTTTTTAAAAGACATAGTAACCTGTTATTTTTATAAAATTTACCCTTTATGACTGCCTAACACACGTATGTCTTCATCCATGGACATACGGCACCACAGTAAAAGCGCCCATTTGTAAAGGTCAACACGAGACATGTGGATACGAAGTCCTAGTACTGTACAAGTTAGCATGAGAAACAGTGAAAGGTCTTGCAAACACAGCTAAGCTGGGATTTCTTTGGATTCTATAATAGTAGCTTTCTAAGGTAGTACATATTTTCTTTTGATTCTTGTGATCGTTGTTATTACTATTACCCATGCCATCTTCCAGACAATGCTCCAATTTAAGATGCCGAACTAATCATTTCCACACATAAGAGGCCCATTGACTAATTTAATCTAGTTACTAAATACTATATATGCATGCTACTCATTGCTTATTTAATTTCCTAAAAGTAATGCTTTAATTCAGTTCCATACAACCATTTTAAATTTATATGTAAATTAAATTCCCCTCAACCAATGTGATCCTTTCTTTTGAAACCAATATCTACTCTAATTATAAACTAAAGAACAACTTTTCTTCCTTGTTTTCAAGTAATCTTTCTAATGATCTGCTACATAATTATTAATGCATTCATTATTCTTGATGTCAAATAAAGTTTTTAATATTATTCATTCCTTTGAGTGAGTGCTGTACATAACTTATAAGAAATATGAAACGCATATGAACTAGCTATTAAGATATTGTAAAGATTCTGGTAGCCTTCCACGTTTTAAAACTTCTTTTGTCGAGTGTTTATTTTCTGTCTTAATCAGTTTGTCCTTTTACATTTTTTTAATAAATTAAACTTCTTATTTTATTGGACAGTTTTTTTCCCAATTATTTGTACCACTCTTCAAATAATTATTTTAAACACTTCTCTGATGTCATCTGATGAAGAAATTAATTTATGGTGCATGATAAATGATCATAATTATATCCAAGTCATTCGCTTTATTAACGAGTTAAAATTAAATGAGAATATTCTAATCAAGCCGGTTTAGTTGAATGAAATGATTAATCTAAGCTTAAAAAAGGTTGGGTTTCTATGGAACAACCCCCGCTGAGAGACCTCTACCGCTTACTGCGAGCTCTGTTGGATCGGACCGGATGAGTCGGATTTTGGGTAAACCAGATCCGAGTACCGGTTGATGTACACAAAAAAAGGTTGATTTCAATCTCTAACCTTGCATATGCAATACTACTTCAAATTGTTTGGCCAGTAGTAATGCATAATAAAAACACTTACAATTTTGTTAGAGATCATTCCCTGCGTTCACGTCATGGATATCATAATTTTTTGATACCTTAAAATAAAATGAGAATATTCTAAATTAACAATTTGGATAGATTTGAGACCAATAATTCTAGATCATGCAATAATTTTTTCATTAGCTGCAAGGGGACAAATCTTCTTGCTAATGTCTTTATTTTTTTTAATTATTAATAATTATATATAAGAAAAGGAAGATCAATCCACCACAAAACCATCACCAAAATTTAAAAAAATAAAATAAAATTCTAAAGTTCAATCCACTACAAAACCATTCGTCAAATCATATATTGCATAAACTAGATTTTCTCAACTTGCCCTTAGACCCATAATCCTGTTAGAAAAACCCTAATATATTGCATAAACTTAATGATCATGATACTCCAGTAGTATAGATCATTGCACCACTGCACCACCCATTAATGTAAGCAACCACAACCATCACTCTCTGATTATGATAATCGAACTAATGGTAATTATTGCATCAAATTGTTCCACTGACCGTCTCAAGCACCTTAAACATGCATGAAGGATTAAATCAGCCAAATAATCAATCTGATCAGTTTCTTTTTTTTTTAATGTACAACAAGGGTATCCCCAGCCGACAGCCGAATACTAATCCTCTTCGAGGCGTAGAGATCATCGAAGTGAGTTTTGCCTCTACCAACCAAGCTTTTTCCATGCCCACGGCAGAGATCGAATCCCTGACATCATGGTTAAGGAACCCAGCTATCTACCAAATGTGTTGGGCTTTGGTGGTCAATCTGATCAGTTTATGTGGCTGAGTTAATTGCCATATTTTCATAATATAATTTTTTCTTTTGCTCCTCCGCGTCACTTTCAAAAGATACAAATTATCAAAGTAAATTTTTTTTATTTACTAACAAAGTATTTTTATAGTTAAAGTAATAATGGAATCTCTAATATTCTTAAATTTTTCATCATTTGTCAATTGTATTGAGACCTGGGATCACAGTATTGAATAGCATTCTTTTAATTAATTTCTGTTTGCTGTTTGAGTATAGTTACTAGTTTCATTACCGTAAGTCGCTCGGGTAAGTGTTCATTTAGTGTGTAGAATTGAAATTGTAGTTTGGAGTCGTAATTCTAATTTCATTGAAATTGTGATTCTATGTTTGAATTGTTTAAAAATCAGAATGTATGTAGAATCAGAATTCCAAATTCAATTTTTAAAGCCATTGTTTGTGCACAAGATATAAAATTCAAAAAAATTAAATTGATTGTATTCCATTGTTTGTGCCTCATGCCGTCACCATTGTGTGCGTCGCCGCAACAACCTTTTGTTTGGCTCGGGCTCGTGTCATGGAGACATTGGGATGGTTTGCTAACATGAATTATATATTCTAGTGGTGGTGAATAATAGAGGGGAGGGAATAGAGAATTATGAAGATGAGAAGATTCCTAGAGTGGAGAAGAGGGGAATATGAAACATTGAGATGGATTAGATTCGGCAAAAAAGCCCGGCCCGATTCGTATAAACTTGATAAATAGGCAGGATTAAACTCTCAAAATGCTATCCAAATAGATCTCGGGCCAAATTAATAAAACCAGAACCTATCAAGCTTTGCGCAAACACTCTAATATCACCAAAAAACTTTGCACGAACTAGTTTAAGAGGTGACCCACTACTAGGTTTAGCTAAATGATTTTTAGCCCAAATTTCATTTGGACCTTTTTTGGCCCAGCTCGATCATGGCTCGAGCCTGAACTCGACCGGGTAACTACCCGAATTGTCAACTCTACGATGGACAGGTAGAGATAGATGTATTATGTTTTGTTTTTAGACTCATGATAATCAATTCTATAAAGTATGGAATTATAATTTCGAGGTTTATGGGTAAAAATTGAGTTTTTATATTTTTAGGTATAATCTAATTCCATGGAATTGTGATTTCAATTCCAAGTGCACACAATCAAACACCAGAATTCAAATTTCAAGCCCCAATTTCATACTCAATTTCATCCACCAACCGGACCCTAAGGGACAAATAGAAAAAAGGAGGAAGAAAAATTACCTTATATATATATATATATATATATATATATATATATATATATATATATATATATATAGGGGGTTTCTCCGGTGCCGTCGCAAAAGAGTGGGTTTTGATGCCGTCGAACCTTTAACCAATGAAAACATGTCACCTCATTTAACTAGCCACGTCAGCATAATTTCTATTAAAACATCCAATTTTATCATATTGCATTTTAGTCCTTCACATTTTAAGTAACTCGTGATTAATCTAATCAATTTAAATCAAATTAAATATTTCCTATTTTATTTTAAAAATTAAAATAAAAAAAATTAGAATTTGATTTTGAAATAGTTTCTTTCATAATCTATCCGTTCATCACCTGTGCAAACTTCATCACGGTTTAATCACCAGTACAAGCTTCATCACCTATACACTTTTTTTCATAACCTTTTTAAATTTAAATTGATTAGATTAATCACAAATTACTTAAAATGTGAAAGACTAAAATGCAATATGATAAAATTGGATGCTTTAATACAAATTATGCTGATGCAACTAATTAAATGAGGTGACGTGGTTTCATTGGTTAAGGGTTCGACGACACCGAAACTCACTCTTTTGCAACGGCACCGGAGAAACTCCCATATATATATATATATATATATATATATATATATATATATATATATATGAGACTTTACATAGAGGGATCTTGAAAAACAAATCGGACTTCCATGTAACATTTTTTTCTTGAACTTCAAGAAATTTAATAACGACGGATCTCACTCCTTTGGCCGTTTAATACTTTAACCCTTTGAACAAGCTGAGCTAGATACTCGGTATTTTTATTTTCCACTTGTGAGACTCAAACTCGATCGACATTTTATTTAAGGTTAAAGTAATATGTAACTTCTTGAACTATTTGATCTAATTTTTAAATAATTCTTCAAACTAGTGATTTTTTTTTTTTTATTGTGTTATAAAATGTTTAATTGGATCCCTATAGCTAAACATTTATTAATGTATTTTAAGTATAATGGAATATTCGAATATGTCATCCTAGGTGCAACCAGAATCGAACCTTCAAGTGCATCTGTCGAAACCCAACTCCTAAATGCACCTGTTGAAACCACATCCGGAATTGAATCTACTCACGCAACCAACGGGCAAGTGTGCATTGCTGAAATCTACATATGATTTGCTTAGGCCACCTAGGATGGCATATTGAAAATTTCATTAGGTTCAAGAGACATTATATTAAATGAAAGTTAGGCATAAGGACTCAATTACAAATTTTGTTTAAGTTTGGGGACGACATAATTATATTTTTTTTTAGTTCAGGTACTTATTTGAACATTTTTAAATAGTTCAAAGAACATATTTGTTGTTTCATATTTTGTATTACTCTCTGGGTCAAAGTGTATGTGGAAATTGGTTAAAAAAATAAACTTAATTGAAAAATTATTATTTTGTAATTTTTCTTTTTTTAACCAAGTCATATATTTTAACACGTGAAGTAATACAAAGTATAGATCATTGAAATTTTTTGTAATGTTCTCTCGATTAATTTAACTTTTATTTAAAGAAATTGAAGTTCTTACTTCTTATTAGTCTCTTTAAGCAATAAGGATTGATTTTCTTAAATAGTTCCGGTGACTGGTAAGGGTTCAATATAACGTGACTTTACGACATGTAATGCAATGCGTGGAAGCACTATTTCACGCAGTTATAGTCTTTACCAAGTATGGACCATGAGTTTCATGGAAGATAACTAATTGGAAGCCATGTGTGATGTGTGGTACAAGACATGAACTCAAATTAGTACCCCCCCCCCCCCCCCCCCCCCCAAAAAAAAAAAAAAAGACATGGGTCATGTGTCACTAACAAGTAACCTAGAAAAAAGTTGCTAGTTCCTTTATGCTGGCTCAAAAAGGAATTTCAAAACCAAAACCATGGGTAGTAATAATAATAATAATAATAATAATAATAATAATAATAATAATAATAATAATAATAATAATAATAATAATAATATACTATGAAAAGTGCCAGCTGCAAACCAATCATGATTCCTTTCCTAGCTAGCTGGTTCTGCAATTCAATCATTGTCCAATGTCAAGCGTTTGCACAGTCTAACAAATTTTCCATTAGTGAACTTTAGTGGCAAGCACAAGATGACACTACAACCACATTGAAAATTCTATAACATCTCAAACTGAAGACTGTAATAGCCAACATGTCCTTTTTATACTTCAGAGTCTTAGACCGTTGAAACTTCAAAGTTCTTAAATAACAAGTTTTTAGTTTCTTGTTATGAACAAGACCCTTAATAGTTAATATAATAGAAAGCTCACCAGAAGAGCTGAATGCTCATTACTTTAATCCGATAAATTACTTCAACAAACCCAGATTCATTTTGCCGGCATTAACATTGATAGTTCTTCCGCTATATATTCAATACATTCCTCGTCCCAAAAGATCCCTAATTATTATTATGGGTATTTCTATCATGCAATCCAAAATTGGATGGTTGCTATGCAACCTTTTCTTAAACCAATAAGAAGTTGCCACCTATACCATGTCATTATTAGAAGTAGTTAAAATTAGTTTTTTGTAATTTAGTCCAACATAAAAAATAAATTAAAATTTAGTCTTTTTTACCTATAGACAAATTATAACTTTTAATTTTAAATTTAGTCACTTGCACTAAGCCTTTTTACACAAGTGACTAATTTTAACTACTTTTATTTTTATTTTTTAAAATTAAAAGTTATAATTTGTCTATAGGTATAAAGGACTAAATTTTTAATTTACTTTTTATGTTGGAATAAATTGAAAAAACCTAATTTTAACTAGGTTTAAGCAAAGGTTGCATAGCAACCATCCAATTTTGGATTGCATGATAGTAACTCCTGTTATTATTTCACCATGAAAAAGTTACCAATTAATACTTACTTAAACATTTAAACATAATACACCTGATAATGGGGAAGGGAACTTGAAGAGAAAGACAAAATGTGCACACACAAAAAATGAGAAGAAAAAAAAAATTAGGAGAGTGACAAATTTCTTTATGCGTCTAGGTGTTCTTAATTAATCCAAAGTCGAAGATTAATGCATTTCATTATTGTGTAGTTTCAAATATAACGTTACCTTAAAAAAAAACAAAATATAACATTGGCTTTACTTATATATTTAAGTTTTTAGTCCATAAATTTATGTATTTTTTTAGAATTGGTTTTTGATTTTTTTTTCTTTTAATGTTTTAGTTCCCTAAACTTTATTCAAACATTAGGAAATAATCCTTTCATCATTTAAGTGTAATGATGTGATCAACGACATACCACTTTACTTTGGTCACATAAACAGGTGACATGCTATGTAATATCACATAGCGCCATATTGTTTTTTATTTAAAAAATTAAATCAATTTTTAAAAAAAAAATTAAAAGTTCGATTTTCTTTTAAAAAACCATTTTTATTTATTTTTAATAAGTTTTCATTTTTTTTAATTTAAAAAAATCATTTTTGACGCCTTGTGACACGTTACCTATCAACATATATGGTGAAAGTAATGTGGCGTGTCATTGGTCATGTCACTATTTAATTAATCAACGAAAACATTTTTGAATATTTGAGCAAAATTTAGGGACCTAAAACATGTAAAAAAAATTCAAAGACCAATTTTTTAAAAAATACATAACCAACATGGGTTGGGACGAGTGGTAAGCGGCTCGGTCTCGCTTAAGCAAGGTTTCGAGTTCGATTCCTTGTGGATGTATAAAATTCATGTTGGGAGATTCACCTCCTATAGCCAGGCATGCGATCCAGATCGGATTCGGATGTACTTAGGTAATATTTAGGGAACCGGGTGGGCAACAAAAAAAATACATAAATTTAGGACTAAAAACTTAAATAAAAAAAATTGTTTGGAGAGGCAAACATTTTTTAACTGCCACTCTTATAGGCTTTGTTTGGTTGCAGGAGAGAAAATGTGAAGAGAGAAAATGGAAAGAGAGAAATAGGGAAGAGAGATTATGGTGAGAAAATGGATAGATTTTGTGGTTATTTGGTATGAGAGAAAATGTGAAGAAATGGGGAAGAGAGAAAATTCTTTCCTTTCGTTTGGTTGGAGAGAAAATAGGGAAGAGGGAAAACAACAAATTTGTCAAAAGACAACTAAACCCTTGTTTTACAAATTAGAAATAAATATTTTTTTTCTTTTTTACATGTATGTATATTATTTAACATAGCCAAAGATATTTTTTTACTTCAATTTTTTTATTATATGATAAAAATTCTGAGTCCAAAATATATAAAATAACAATTTTTTTATCGAAAAATAATCTTATTTTTTCCAATTAATTTTTATTTAAAAATAAAAAAACAATCAAATAAAGTGAATAAATGAAGAAGAAATAGGTAATTTTACATGCCAAAACACATTTTCTTCCCATTCTCTCTTCCAGGAGGGAGAGAAAATTTTTTCTGATGGTACCTACCTCATTTTCTCTCCCCCCTCATTTTCTCTCCTATACCAAACAAGAAGAAAAATTTGTTTTCTCCTTGTTTTCTCTCCCCCCAATTTCTCCTCCCCAAAATCACCTCAAACAAACAGACTCAAACGATTCTTTAAATAAAACTAACATTAAAAAAAATGTTATATGTTTTTAATTAGACTAACATCTATTATATATGATGAGACATATGAATTAAGCTGTGTATATAGCGGCGATGAGTAAGACACATTGGTAGTCACAGAACACTCTCACGACCAAGTTAGAGGACAGTCCCTTCTTTTTTTTAGTAGGGGTAGTTAGATGATAGATCCACATGTAAGAATATTATTTAGCATTTAGATTGTAGAGGTGCATGACAATTGTTTAAGCTGCTGTTGTGTCGTCCAACCGTAATGGTGAAGTATATATACTCTTCAACTAATTAATCACTAATACTTTGACTTTTGTAAGGGTTATTATAAGGATAATGGTTAATTAAGGAGTTAATAATTCTAGATAATGTTTTCCGCTACTTTCCATTACACCATCACTAGGCCTAATATTTGGAAAATCCACTTGAGTCAGAGTGGAAAGAGTTACTTGCGTGCTACTTACAACAGAGAGCAAACTTGAGATTATTGTGTTTATTGTGGGGCAAATTTGATCAGCTAGTCTTTTAGGAGCCATTTAAAAAAAAATAAAAATAGTTACAGCAAGTTGAGGGGTCAGCCTATTAGTAAAATTTGTGCTTAAGCTGATCTTAAGCATGCTAGAAATTAAAATTATCATATTTGTTTTTGGCTTCTGAGTCACTATATGAAATATATAATAGATGTAAGCTGATCTCTAAAATATTGGCAGAGCCATTCCTGATTTCCTGGGCTATGGTAAAATGGGCGCCGGCCTAGCTAGGGTCCCCAAAAAAATTTTTGATCATACTTGAATAAAAAAAATTAAGTAAAAAAAAAAAAGAAATAACCTTGTGGAGAGTATATAATAGATACTTCCTCTGTTCTCTAATCAATATTCAATATATATTAAAATTGGAGAAGTAGAAGGGTAAAAAAAATTTTCCTCCTAAAACACTCATTTTCCCTCCTAATGGTGTATTTCTCTCATAAATCCATCATTAAGTGTGTGTTTTGTATCTTTTAATCTTAGCCGTCCCTCATATTTTATTAGATTAAATCATAATCGTCCATTTTGTATCTTTTAATCTTAGTCGTCCATCATATTTTATTAGATTAAATCATAGCCGCCCATCATATTTTCTTAGAAACACAATATTAATAATTAATAATAGTCATCATCAACATAATCATCAACATATTATAAAATAGGAGAAGTTGAGAGTTAATCTTACTTTCCCTCCAAATTATTTTTTTAAAAAAATATTATATATATATATATATATATCTAATGCACTACACAATATCATTAAACAAGACTAATAAAAATATAAAAAAAAATATAGGTAAAAAAATAGTAAAAAAAGTCTAATATTATTATTGCATATTTTATTAGATTAAATCATAACTGCCCATCATATTTTCTTAGAAACACAATATTAATAATTAATAATAGTCATCATCAACATATTATAAAATAGGAGAAGTTGAGGGTTAATCTTACTTTCCTTCCAAATTATTTTTTTAAAAAAACATTATATATATATATATATATAATGCACTACACAATATCATTAAACAAGACTAATAAAAATATAAAAAAAAATATAGGTAAAAAAATAGTAAAAAAAGTCTAATATTATTATTATTATTATTATTATTATTATATATTAAAATTGGAGAAGTAGAAGGGCAAAAAAGATTTTCCTCCTAAAACACCCATTTTCCCTTCTAATGGTGTATTTCTCTCATAAATCCATCATTAAGTGTGTGTTTTGTATCTTTTAATCTTAGCCGTCCATCATATTTTATTAGATTAAATCATAATCGCCCATTTTGTATCTTTTAATCTTAGCCGTCCATCATATTTTATTAGATTAAATCATAACCGTCCATCATGTTTTCTTAGAAACACAATATTAATAATTAATAATAGTCATCATCAACATAATATAAAATAGAAGAAGTTGAGGGTTAATCTTACTTTCCCTCCAAATTATTTTTAAAAAAAATATTTTCTATATATATATATATACATATATATATATATATCTAATGCATTACACAATATCATTAAACAAGACTAATAAAAATATAAATAAAAATATAGGTAAAAAATAGTAAAAAAAGTCTAATAAAAATATATATATCCAAAATATTAAAGTAAATTGTTAATGTGTGTGAAATTTCAACTAAAAAGTTTCATTCAAAATATTAAAGTAAAAAATTACTCCCTCCGTTTCACAATGTTTGGCCTTTTAGGTCTGGGCATACAGATTAAGAAAGTGTTAATTATTGTAAGTATTATGTATAGTTTGTCTAAAATGCCCCTATTTAATCCTTATTGAAAATTGTAATAGTATTTAATTTTTATTAGTAAGTGTGTCCATTAATTAATGTATAGTGATTTAGAGATGAGAGAGATGATAAAAGTAGAATTAATGATGAGTAAGAGAAATGATTGGATGAAAGGTTAATATTGGAAAAAAAATTATGTTTGTGTATTGAAAATGTAAAAGGCCAAACATTGTGAAACAAGAAAAAAAAGGCTAAAAGGCCAAACATTGTGAAACGGAGGGAGTATCATTTAATCCATATATATTTATACATCTGTATCTATAGTTTTATTTTTCCAATTTGCATTACTCATTTCAATTTCTAATAAAACCTAATTACCTTTTCCAAAAAACGGTTATAAAAAAAACTTCTTTTAAAAAATATTTCAATTAAGTCGGCACCTTTTAAAATGTCAATAATATCTTTAATTAGAGGTAGTTTCAAATAAGTATATTAAATTTGTACAATTTCAATGTTACTAACAAAATTAACCTACCTATATGATGGATGTAAATTTCTCATAAAAATTTTAGATTTAGGATTGAGGGAATACTCCCGGCCTTCGTCCCATTTAACGATTGAGGAAATACTCCCGACCACAAGGACGGTAGAAAATCACAAAAATAAGAAATATTAAGGAGACAAACATTTAATGAAGGTGGCTGCCTTCAAAATGCTTGAGGCAACTAACGTGTTCTCGCCGGTGATGTAAGGATAAAGATCTTTTTCTCTTTTAAGTATTTTGCTTCTCATATATAAGTTTGTTCATGGTTCTTTCCAAATAGATGTTCTTAAGCTGTGTCTAAACTTTAGAAGTAGGAAGTACAATTGGTTTTTGTTTTGTTTATTTACATTTTTAATTTTCAATTCAACATGTTTTTATTGGTCATTACAAATATATTTTTTTCACTTCAACATGTGTCAAATAACTATGATTTTTCCTTGATAATGATAAGTGTGTGACAAAAGACATATTTAAATATATACATTTTGCTTAATATATAAATAGAAGTTTGTGTATTATATATTATACCAATTTTATATTATATAATTATCCCAAAAAAAACACGAAAAAAAAATAATAACAGTTACTTATAACTATTTTTAAAGTATACATGATTGTTTCATATATTATAAATATTTTTCAAAATCTTTATCGCATTTTATCTAATTATAAGTATTGTATTCTGATTTGATTACATAAATTTGTCTGATCATAAAAAAATAAATTTCAATGTAAATTTGTAATAATTAAAAAAAATAACATATAAAATATAATTCCAAAAAATGATAGATTTATTGTTCGCTAAAAAATTCACATGTAAATAAAATTAATGTTTAATGTTTTAACAAATGGAAAGCCCTTAAAAAAATAAAGGATAGCAAAATTTAAGACCTGTGCATCGCACGGACAATTTTCCTAGTATAAGAATAAAGAGATACTTATTTTGATCTCAAATACAATAAAAAGTTAATTAACTTTATTTTTTTTTTTTGGATGAACCAGGGTATCCACCCGCGCACCACGGTCGGGCCCTTTCAGGGGCGATGCTCCCAGTAAAGCTTGCTCCATTCACATGTGTTAATTAACTTTATATTTCAATACAATTATTTTTAAGATATTCCTATAAAGTTATTGTGTCATTTAATTTTTGTTTTATTCCTAATGCAACTTTCATAAAATAACTATTTTTTTTATGAATTTGAGAAAATTAAATATACTCAACTAATTTCTTTAATAAGTGTGAAGTTTGATAATTTTTTTAGGGTTTTCTTAACCTCAGCCCTTGGAGTTGAGGATAAGCACCCCAAAGTGGTTGGGATTTTTTAAAAATGATGCATCTAATAAATCAAATGACTTATGTTTTTATTTTTTCAAGACATCTCAACCACTTTTAGGTGCTTTTAAGAAAACCCTTTTTATAATAATAGAAACCGGGGGAGTATATAGAGATGATTGAGGGTTAGTAATAATTATGTAAGGGTGGTTTGACATGATTTAAAAAAATGAGAATTTACATTGTATAGAGTTGTACTATGTTTTTTTAATCTTGCTTCAAGCAAATGATAGGAGGGAATAATATCTACTATGATACCTACTTAAGTTTGTTATAATTAATGAAATTTCTTAATTATAAAAGAAAATTGTTAATGTATTATGTTATTGTGTTGTAGTGTATATTACAAAAATTTTACGTACTCGTAATTAATTTTACATAATTACTTTTTTATAAGATATAGCCCATATTTCTAATTTTGCCTAGGATCCTGAAAATGTTACGAACGACTCTGAATGTTGAATATTAAAATAATTATATTTAATTTTCTTTCTTATGTATGCTTATTATGAAAAAAAAATTGCATGTAAACATAGTAAGATCAATTGTACATGAACACAAAGATCATCATATTATACATTAACATAAACATGTCGACATAATATGATCAATTGCACATGAACAAAAACTTTTAAAGATAACAATATTCTTAAACATTTAGAACGTGTTTAGAAACACGTTGGAAGCTGCCCAACGTGAGTTTGGATTAGTGTTGAACGTGATTTTTTCAACAAAGGTAAGAACAACTTCTGCATTGAAGAATTAATTTTTGCTCAAATTGAATTCTTTCCAAACATGCATTTAATGTCTAGTTGGATTAAACGTCAGGTTATATACATTTTTTTCATACGCTAATGTAGAAGCTCAAAAACAAATCTAATAATTTTAATGTCCATTATGATAGAAGATCAAGTTGCATACATTATTTACTTCATACACTAACCTAAAAGCTAAAACACAAATCTAATGATTTTAATGTCCAGTATGTTTGAGGGGTCAACTTATATGCTTTTTTACTCATACGCTCACCACTCAACTTACTGTAACTAAAAGCCTATAAAACGTTTTGTATGCTTTCATGGGTCCCTTTAGGCATAGTCACTTTTCACTAGCTAAAGCAATTAGGGTAAAAGTGTTTCTTTGATCTTTTAAGTCATTTATTTGTTCTAAAATGGTATTTAAAGTTTTTTTAGTTTGAAAGTGTTCATTTAAGTTTACTTACGTCAGCATGCTTGGTCATTTCATCATATTTTCCGGATGAAACTCTATTTTTTTTAGCAAATATCTTTTATCTTTAACCCCATTAATCCCATCACATCACCTTTTGGACGTGGTGGAGAGGCGGATGGTCTAATTTGAACATTTGTTGGCAAAGAATGAGCGGCGAAGAAGGAAAAAAATTAGAGGTTCATCGAATGAAAAAATGGTGTCAGTCGAAAATCCCACTAGAAAAGATAATCGGATACGAAGAAGGTGACCGAAAACGGAAAAATTAACAAAGTGACCAACTAAGATAGTGAAATTAAACTTGTGGAATCACTTTAAAACGAAGAAAACTTGATGGATCACTATCAATTTATATTTTTTTAAAACAAAATTAATGAATAAACTTGATTTTTTACACATGTTTTTTAAACCGATAATAAATTTTTTTTTCCGTTTATACTAAACACATGCATATGTAAAGCTATGAAAGTGTGCATATTTTTTCTTTCTCAAAATCAACCCGAATCCGAACCCGGTCAATTCGAGCTAAAAAGTCAGATTTGATAAATATGTCATATTAGGAGAAATCTGGGTTCTATAATTTTTTCAGATTTTTTTAAATCAATCTGATTGATCGGCATATTTTGATAGCTCAAAATCCAAGAAACATAAATTCTCCTATTTCAAAATCATAAAAAACAATAAAGCTGATAATACTTCGTTATTCGAGATATGAGAGAACATGAACTTGGAAAAAAAAAATTAAAACAATACTGCAGAGTATATTTTCAAAGATTGTCACTGAAAATTGATGATAAAGGATTAAAAAAATATATATGGCTCTTTTAGTTTCAACGTTGTCAAAATTTACTACTCAAATAAAATTTTGATGTTAAAAACACACTTAAAATGAAACGAAGGGAGTACCTTTTAAAAAAAGTTCCAAAGTTAGAAACATTGATTTATCACAACCTTCATCTCTTGGCCATTGTTACTACTATTACTTTTTTTTTAAAATCTCCGACAGTATCCTCCAACTCCAGATACTCGAATTTAAAATTACATAATTCTTCGACATCTCAATATTTAAATCCTCCAATTCCAATTAATCGAATTTGAAATCACACAATTCATTGACATTTCGATATTTAAGAACTTAAGTAGCGACCAGCATTAAACATTCCCAAGAGTAGTATTGGAATATTGAAAAAATAAAGAAAGAGTTTGGGAGGAATAGTGACTCCCTGCCCGTTCCAAGACCCATTTTTGAACCTGTAGAATAGAAATATCAAAACAATTCCACTTCCATGTCATTCTTTCCCTTCCATTCCGGCCCATTCTACAATCTCCTTCAAAATCCCATACACGGGATAAGTTTAAGGGTTTTACTTCGGTACTCTTTCAAAATAAAGAGTTTTGGTATCCTTTCATATTTTTTCAATCAAATCATGATAAGTACAATATACTACCATGTCAAAAAACACCGAGATATTCTTGGCACTCAATAAAGACTGAAAATTATATGTTAAGATGTTCTCCACTTTTTATATATTTTTGTTGCTCAAAAATCTACGCTAAATTTAGCCGAAACCATATGTTCTTGTGTGCAGAAGATTATATCTCAACTGCAGCAATACAATTTTTTAAGCTGATCAGAAAAATAAAAATACAGTGAAGTTTTTTTTTTCGTTATCTAGCAAGAAAATTGATATAAGTGGCATGACGTTGAGGTTGCTGGCCCAAGAAGAATAAAAACTTGATATCAAGGTTCATGATTTGAGAGTGTGGTTGTGAATTGATTTAGTTAAAAAAATCTTGCAAATAAGATCACACAGATTTGATTGCAAAATTTTATTAAACTTATACATTTTTTTCATATGGTAGTATATAGCAGTTGTCATAATTTGATTGGATAAATATGAGAGGGTACCAAAATCTTTTATTTTGAATGGGTACCGAAGTAAAACCCTAAGGTTAAATGGTTAATTAATCAACGTTTAACCATATAAAATTGTCTTCTTAATTTTGAGCATTTTTATGCATTAAATTATGGAACTTCTTAAATTCGATTTTTAAGATTGAAAATAAAAAATTCAAAATGAATAAACCTTTTTTCTAAAAAAAATTAAAATATAAATTTTTGATTTGTTTAATGTATCTCTTTTCGATAAAAATGGTCCATATAATTTCTAAATACTTATATCAATCTTAAAAATTAAAAATAAGGCAACAATTCTTGAGTAGGATCCATACCGTTAAATCAAAGACTCGTATGTTGGAAACCAACAAGCGGGCTAAGCAATTACTAGAAGGGGGTGAATAGTAATTTGAAGCAGTAATACCAAATATTTCGAATGATATTAAAAGAATTGAGCAGAAACTGATTTTTCTGGAAAAGACTCGAAATACTCGAGTCTTTCTTGAGATACTCGAGTGTTTCAGGAAGAACTATTCGAGTCTTTCAAGATATACTCGAGTCTTGAGCAAGAACTACTCGAGTTTTCTGAGAAATACTCGAGTCTTTCGTATCAGATAAGAACTAAATCAGAAACGAAAAATCAGCAACTCACTTCAAATCAATCCAATACGAAAACAGAAACTTATCTAACAGAATAGCAAGCAATTTAAATGACTTTTAACAATTGAATAACACTTAGATTCCTTGAACTTGCTACCCAATTAGACAAATCCTATTTCTTTGAAAAACTTTAGGTTGTTTGAGCAAGAATGTAAATTGAAAGCTATAAATCAACACTCAAGCAATTTTATCCTGGTTCACTCCAACAATGAGCTACATCCAGTCCTTCTAACCACCTTAGAAGATTTTTCTATAAATCAAATTGTTAGAAATTACAAGGAATAATTGAAATAGCCTCACTCAATCTAACCCTTCAAGAATGTACCAAACTCTTGATTTCTACCCCAATTTGATTCCGGTGACGAAGAACTCATCTAAAGCTTCCTTGAACTCCCTTCAAGAAGCTCCACCGGGCTAAGAACTTCTTAGTCTTGTGCTTGAGAACCTCTCAAGACTCCAACACCCTAAGCCACTTAGGGTTTGCTTGGGAACAATCCAAGACTTTGAATCAACAAGCTTTTTGTATGTATATTACGAATCTCACAATGGATTCGCACAAATAAACACAGCTCAATATAGAAATTGAGACCTAAAACTCAACTTGAGAAGAGAGTAACAATATGAGTGCAAAGTTGAGTTTTGTGAATTAACACTTGAGAAGAAGAATTAATGAAAGCTTGTAATGATTTTGCTCTAGATGTCTTGTTTGTTCTTGTGCAAAAATCAAAGAGAAATTTTACAATGAAGTTTTGAAGTTCTTCTCTAGAGTTGGGAAAGACTCAAGTGCCCTAGGATGGGTTTTTGAGTCTTTCCAACGTCATTATTTTTGCTGACTGGACCTAAAGACTCGAGTCTTTTGGCCAATACTCGAGTTCTTTGACCACGCTGGAAAGATCCGTTGCACAAACAAGACTAACGGCTATATTTGCTGATCTGGCATAAATACTCGAGTCTTCTTCAAAATACTCGAGTAGATACTCGAGTCTTCTTCAAACTACTCGAGTATTTTGATCAGACATAGTAAAAATTAATTTTCCTTTTTGTTTTTCTTCTTAAGTATTAATTTTGGTTAATCTCAACCTAATAGTCATATTACTTATTTTATTCTTAGAACAGATTAATTATTTCTACCCACTCTCAACATAAATGAAAAATTACAATTACAATCCAATTGAGAATGAGTGAACACTTGTCTTCTTTCTTGAATTCTTATTGTTGTTGATGTTGCAATGACTTCAAGGCTTGATTATTAATTACTTTATCATCATCAAAATCAAATCCACATAATTAGGAGCATTGAATTTACATCGCACAGTTCTCGGATCCAGGGTGGATTAGTTGAGCCACAAAAAACGTGAAGTTCAGACACAACATGATTTAGACAAAAAAAATTAAATTTAAGAGAATTTTTAAACTATATTCCCTTTATTCATTAAGTTTTGTTGTTTTTGTTCTTGTTTTTTCTATAACTTTTGTACTTTATAATTTGAATACATAATTATTTTTTTCAATTATTTTTGTACTACATAATTTCTAGACATAATTGTTTTTGTTCTTCTTTCAATTATTTTTTTTCTAGACATACTTTTTAGATAAATTATTTTTTCAAATTACTATTTAGTATTAATTAACGATCATACTTTCTAGATAAATTATAATTTTCAATCTTAAATAGATGTATTTTAAACAAAATGCATGATATAAATATATATATATATATATATATATAACAACTTTAAAATATTAAAACTAAGAAACGGAGGAGTATATCCTAGCTCATTCGTTTATTATCTAAAAATTAATTTACTTATAAAAGAAATTTGCTTCGTATTATCAGTTTTTCTTTTAAAAAATTGTTTTTTTTTATCCATTTTTTAAAATTTCAAAAGTGTAATAAATATTTTTTTAATTTATATTCATATTAAATAAGTCTTCATTTATATAAAAAATAAAATAAATCTTGAATTACATAAATAGTGAAAAAATTGATAATTATAAAGAGAGAGAATGTATAATGGAAAAAAAATTAATATATTGAAACAATTTTTTTAAATGATTGTTTTATTTAAAAAAGATAAATGAATAGGTACGAAAGGTAATAATAGTGAAAGAAAACTTTTTAATAATTTGTTTTTATAAGTAATAGAATACGGAGTATTAATTTAATACAAAATTTAAATAATCATAATTATGTTAATAAACTCTACCTTTTAAATAAAGTTTAAAGAAAAGAACACGATCATGTACTCAAAAACTTGTCAACAATTTATTTTGAAAGAAATTAAAACTTCACATTTCACTAGTTTGCTCGATCAATTATTATTAGTATCACAACTTCAACACAAACAAAACCCAAACCCCACAAAATTTAAAAGCAAATTACACACCCAAATATCCATAATCAAAGTTAGTTAACTTGCAAACGAGGATCAACATCAACCCTAGCAACCCCTTGCTCCCCAGCAACCTTAGCCACATCAACCTCTCCAACAACAACATCCTTCACATCCTCTTCCTCCTCCTCCTCATCCACATAGTTAGGATCCTTCTCGTCGATAGCAGCGGGTGCGGCCATCAACTCGTTGTCCACCACGTCGGCAGGTCCCTCCCAGGTGAACTTGCCGCCGTGGCCAGACTTAGGCGGTGGCTTGCCGATCCCGATGCCATCGACCGGGTGGCGATCCATGCGCTGGACGCCCTTGTCGATGAGCTTCTTCTCAACGTACTTGATTGTGTCTATGTTGTGTGTGTTCAGCTCCGTCTTTTCCACCCTCTTTCTTCCTTCTTCGTCGTGGCTCACCGCTCTTATTGTCACCGTTTCTTTGGTCTCGTCAATGGGCTTCATTGTTTCTAGCTTCTTCTACTTCACTATTTCTCTCTTCTTATCTTCTTGTTTGTTTGTTTGTTTTTCTTCTTTAGTGTGATTGGTGCAAGTTGCTCGAAGCTTATGGTGGTGTTGATTGAGATGAAGTGCTTTTATAAGAGGTTTTGGTGCTTGGAATATTTAGAGAAGAGATTAAACTAGAAAGTTCGAGGATATATTCTATGATTAGAGTTCTGGGATATGCTAGAACTCTCGGCCACGTGATGCACCTCTTCGTAACTAGCTAGATAAATATCACTCGTAATAAAAATTATCTGTTGGTCTTGCTATCTTATCATATCATCATATCATTTAGTATAATTTAGGTCAACAGTAAATTATATTGTTACATATATAGAAAAACTTAGTTTTTTTTTTAAAGGAGAAAAAATTTAGTTAAACAATAGGAAAAATGAAATTAATAAATTATTAATTCAATTTATTATTGATCTATCTAGACTATAAATAATATAGTCATTCAGGATTAAACAATAATTTTTTTCTCATGTATGATGTATATCAATTTATGTCTCATCCCATTTTAAAATCTTTCATTAAAAAAAAAACGAGGGAACCAATTTCACACGAATAGAAAAGATGGAAGACTAAAGTAGATGCATGTTGTCCTTAGTGATATCTGAGAGGCTTCTAGACGCGCGTGGTGAATTCCATTGGTTACATGAAATGCTGAAGTGTACAGGCTCGTTCTCTTGGGTTCATTTCCAGTAGTCTAAGGCTAAGCCCCATTTTT
This sequence comes from Crotalaria pallida, assembly GCA_037953625.1. Classification (NCBI taxonomy): domain Eukaryota; kingdom Viridiplantae; phylum Streptophyta; class Magnoliopsida; order Fabales; family Fabaceae; genus Crotalaria; species Crotalaria pallida. The sequence goes on from CM075656.1 coordinate 71,244,087, forward strand.
TGATCAGTTGGGTTGGACCAAGTGTTACTCACTGAATGTTAGCAAAGGTCCAATGGTTCCACGCAATAATAGTTGACCAACACAATATGCCAACACTTGATCGACTATTTTTGTAACATCCCAAATTTAATCTCAAGCATAATTAGTGAGTTAATAGGTTTATAGTGTAGAAAATGGATAGATTAATTGCTTAAAGAATTTTGGGAGCAAGGTGAGCAGCCATTTTAAGTACTAGGGGTTGTGTAGAGTGCATAGGTGTCAAGAGGTAGAATTATAGAAGTCGAATCGGGAGTTAAATCGGGGTTTTAAGTGTTACAAAGCATCCTGTGCAAGAAAATTATGAATAAAATATCCACAACTCTAAACCCAATTCCCACCGTTAGATGTGAAGATAAGGGTCTTAGGAAGCTTGTCTCAAAATTTGAGCAATATCTGACGGTTAACGAAAAAGTTATGGGAAAGTCAAGGGAAAGTCAACTGGTGCACGCCCAGGCGCACCGGGGTGCATCAGATGCACCAAACCAGTAAGTTTTTCGCCCAGGCGCACCACCAACTCGCCCAGGCGCGCGCTGCGAGCACCATTGCTGCATCTGGCGCACCAGATGGCGCGCCATCCTCACCAGGCCCGCACCAGCCCCCACCAAAACATGCACCATTTTCCCTTGACGCACCAGTTGGTGCGTAAACGGCGCTCAAGCGCGAGAATCCGCGCCCAGGCGCGAGACGTCAGACTAGTGTGATTTCAGCCACACAAAATTGGCTTCTTGGCCAAGCCATTGAATCCAAGCCACACCACTCGACCCCCTATGCAAGAAAAACCGAAAATGGGGCCATAAACACACAAAAACACTCATTCTCCTCATCTCCTTCATTTTCTTTCTTCATGGCTCCAAGGGAAAAACCCTATGATCATCATCATAATCACCATCAACAATCATCAAGCATCCACCAACATCACCATCATATTCATCTTCACCAAGCAAGGAAATGAGTTTAAGATCACCCTTCCTTCTCCTCTACACCACACGCATATATTCTCACCTCCACCAAGGTTTATTAAGCTTCATAGCTCCACCATCAACCCACCCTCTTCATTCTTCATCTTTCTCTCCTTAGGGCCAAGAACAAAGCACCCTTAACCTTCTTCATTTCCTTTGATTCCAAGAGCATAAACACAAATCACACTCCATCCTCCTCTCTCTTAAAATCATGGCCCTCTCTCTCTCATCTCCCTTGGGCTTTCCAACTTCGAAGCCATGGAGATCGCTACGAGTTCATGCCTCACCATCCTAAACCATCATTATCAAGCATCAAGGAGATTACAAGATCAAGGAGCTAGGGTTCTTAAAGCTAAGGAAAGCTAGGATTTTGGTGGCTTTCTCCCTTCACATTCAAGGTAAGAAGGGAAGTGTTACCTTTACTTAGAGGGTATTTTCTAACTTGTATATAGGGGGAATTAAGGGTAGGGAATAAAATAGAAAGGTGAACCTTAGGGTAATTGACTAGATTAGGACTTGGAGCAAGTGAACTAAGAATTAGAATTTATGAATATGCTAGTTGTGTATGTTTTTGTGGTAGAATTGATTAAATTGGGTTTAATGATGATGGTGGTAGAATATAGCATGGCTTGAAGGTTAATAATGAATATAGCGATTAGAAAGATGATTATGTTATTAGTTTTAGTGCCTTGAATGGGATCAAATGAACACGAATGATGATGAGGAGTAAAACGCAGATAACGGAAATAAGAAGGAAATTGGGTAGTTGGTAAATTAATTAAAAGAGTGTCAAATGGTTAGAGAAGAAGGTAATTGAATGGTATGAGTAACTGATTGTGAAATTATGTATTCAAGACCCTCCATAGAGGAGTGGAATATTATATTATCACGACCCTCCATAGAGGAGTGGAATATTATATTATCATGATCCTCCATAGAGAAGTGAAATTTTATATTATCATGACCCTCCATAATGGAGTGGAAAGTATAGTATCATGACCCTCCATAAAGGAGTGGATATTATCAAGACCCTCCGTAAAGGAGTGGATATCATTATGACCCTTCACTTGCACCGTAAGTGAAGTGAGAACAGGACCCTCCGCTTACTCTCTAAGCAGGAGTGAGAATTGTATATATATAGTATCATGACCCTCCATAAAGGAGTGGATATTATCAAGACCCTCCGTAAAGGAGTGGATATCATCATGACCCTTCACTTGCACCGTAAGTGAAGTGAGAACAGGACCCTCCACTTACTCTCTAAGCAGGAGTGAGAATTGTATATATATAGTATCATGACCCTCCATAAGGAATGAATATTATCAGGACCCTCCACAGAGGAGTGGAATATTACATAAACAAGACCCTCCATTAGGAGTGAGTATTAAATAAGAATAAAAGGGTAAGTAGGTAAGTGTGAAAAATGATAGGAGGACATGATAGAGTCAAGAAAGGTTAAGGAAATAGTAAAAAGGAATAAGAAATAAATATGGACAACAATAGGGAATTAATGAAGCAAGGGTAATTGAAATAGAAAATATAATTCAAGTGATAACGGGTAGTAATTCCTTAGTTGTTCTCTATGTCATTTTAGAATGTATTTTCTAAGTTCTGTGTAATGCTACCCTTCTTGATATATTTTTACAGGTGAAGAAGGAGCTTACACGAGTATGGCCGGGCAGGATTACACTCCACCTCGTGGAAGTGTCGTGTAGTTAGTGGGGTAACCCTTTGTTGGTCAATGGTTTTATTTTAGTTTTGGAATTTGAAATGTATTATATTTTATTGTAATTATTTTTTGAAATGATGTACTCGAACTGAATTGTATTTTGGCCCTGCTGGCCCATTGTTGATGAAAATAAAGTTTTATGCAGGTTAATCAGGAAAAGCAAATTTTGGGAATGTCCCTAAAACAAAGTAAACTCCGTCCGATTTTACGGAGATTTTTATAAGAAGTAAGTATAACTAAGTGTTTTTCCTAATCAACTAATAGTATTAAAAGAGAAATTTTAAATCCTCAATTAATTAAGGGTAAAAGTAACTAGGGTGTTACAATTTTAACAAGTGGTACTAGTATGTAAACATCTTTCATTAAGTATTGCTTAATATAACTATAATTTTTACTGTAACTGGCAACATTTTATAATAACAAATTGTTTTCATTTTTTCGTGTTGGAAGCACCCACCAATGATAAATTACTTGTGTTGGAGGGAATAATGAGAAAAAACATAATTAATGTTGAAAATCTAAATAATGTTTGTATATTTTTTTAAGAGTGTGTTTTGTTTGAAATAATACAAATAAATAGTAACGGAAGGAATACTAAGTTCAAAGAAGAAGAAATTATTACATGGTTCAGAATTAATGATCCCAATCTTTGATTTCGAATATTTAAAAAAAACCTATAAAAAATATTTTAAATCAATGAACTAGATAGAATTAGGACCATTGATCATGAACGATTCAATAATTTTTCTTAAAAAAAACACAAAGTATAAAACATAACAAAATACTACTCACTTTATTTTTATTTATTTGTTTCATTTGGAGAATTTTTTTTCAAATATTTATCTGTTTCATTTACAATATCAATAGTGCAATAGTTGATATTTAGTTAACGTAAAATCTTCTATTAATAAAATTGGTTAATTTAGTTAATGATATTGGAAATGTGAATATTTGAAATGTATTTTCAAAACTACTCCTATTAATAGTATTGAAAATTTAAAAAGTGTTAAGTAAATAGGGGTATTTATGAAAAGAAGTAACTAATTGTTATTGAAAATTATATGAGATCATATAAATAACAACAAAATAAAAATCTCAAAAGAGTCTTGTATACATGAAAAGAAGTACAGTAGTATTTGATAAATCCATTTTTATTTATAAATCATATTTAATCAAAATACACATATAAGCATTTAATTTTTTGTTTTTAGCAAAAAGAATTAATTAATCTTATTCTTTTACCCATCTTATTTGCAATAATTTTACGAAAAAAAAACTAAATACCTCTTAGAACATATTACTTCGTCCCTAAATATAAGACCATTTTGATACTTTTATTTTGTTCCTATTTATAAGATGCTATACCAATTTTCAATGAACATTAATTATTATTTTTCACAAACATCCCTATTTATTTAACATTTTTTAGATTTACAATAATATTAATAGGGGTAATTTTGAAAATACATATCAAAAATTCACATTTTCAATACAATTAACTAAATTATTCCACTTTCTTAATGGACGTGAAATCTCCCAAAGGGATATATATATCGGGACGAAGGGAGTAGTATAAAGTGTAGTACTTTCTTTGATTTAAAATTTGAGCAAAAGTAACTAACATTCTTAAATTTTGTTTTATTCTCAATGATACTTTTGAAAAACATACATGAAAAATTGTTATCTCATTTAATTTTTGTTTCATTTCCAATACTATTTTCCTAGAAAATCTTTATTTTTACTAAATTTTTGAAAATTAAATACAATAAACTAATTTTCTAAATAAGTGTGATTTAATTTTTTTTTCTTTTATTCTAAACCGAAGGAAAAATATAAAGGGTTTTTTGCACCTCGTGCGTGGGATAACCTAGCTTGAAAAAATAAGTCTTTGCTGAGAAAAAGATACATTAATTTGGGACAAAGAGAGTAGTATAAAGTGTACACCTTCCGGTTTGAAATATTTGAAAAAAATATATATACTATAATCTTTGGTTTAAAATATAAGCAAAAGTAAATAATATTCTTAAATTTGTTTCATTCTCAATGATATATAATTTTTTAAAACATACATGAAAAATTGTTATCTCATTTAATTTTTGTTTTATTCCCAATACTACTTTCCTAAAATATCTCTATTTTTAATAAATTTTTGAAAATTAAATACAATCAACTAATTTCCTTAATAAACGTGATTTTAATTTTTTTTATTCTAAACCAAAGGGAATGCATATAAAAAAAACAATTTTTTAAGGTAAAATATAAAGGGCTTTTTTCTATTTTATGCAGTTGGTGCATGAGATAATCTAGTTTGAAAAAGTAAGTCTTTGTTGAAAAAAGATACATTTAATTAATTAAAGGCAAATGCTAACAAGTGTCTTTAGGGCACTTGATAAGCAACTAAAAGGAGATAAAAAGCATTGAAAAATGCATTTTTTGAGATTCTCGAGAGAAAAATAAATGTTAACTTGTGATTATTTTTCCTATTAAAGTAACCTTAACAAGTGCCCTTAGGGCACTTGTTAGCAAGACCCTTAATTAAAATATAATTATTTTATTCTTCAATAAAAGTTTGTTTTTTATGTTCTACTCTTTCCATTTCTATATATAAGACTCTCTTAGATTTAACGTCCATTAAGAAAGTTTGTTAATTTATTTAATTATGTTAGAAATGTGAATATTTGATACTCGCTCATGTCCTTATTATAAGCCCCTTTGACTAATTTTCACACCCTTTAAGAAACTTAATTAATATTGTTAGTGGTATTGACGATGTAAATATTTGATATACTTTTTCAAAAATACCTCTATGATTATTATTGGGAACTTAATTAATATTGTTAGTAATATTGGCGATGTAAATATTTGGTATACTTTTTCAAAAATACCCCTATGATTATTATTGGGAATCTAAAAAATGTTGAGTGAATATAAGTGTTTGTGGAAAAGAAGTAATTAGTGTCATTGGAAGCTGAAAATGAGACTTATATTAAGGACCAAAGAAAAATCTTCAAACGAGACTTAATATATAGGACTGGAGGGAGTATATATTTTTAAAACTAACCTATTAATAGTATTGAAAATTTAAAAAGTTTTAAATAAATAAGAATGTTTGTGTAAAAAAATAATTAATTGCGAATGAAAAACAAAAATACTACTCCGTTCCTTTTAGCCTTTTTTTCTTGTTTCATAACATTAGGCCTTTTACAATTCCAATACATAAACATATTTTTCTTTTCAATTTTAACCTTTATTCAATCATCTCATTCTCTCCTCATTAATTCTACTTTTATCATCTCTTATCTCTAAACCACTATACATTAATTAATGGACACACTTACTAATAAAACATTAAATACTACTATAATTTTCAATAAGGATTGATAGGGGCATTTTGGACAAATTATACATAACACTTACAATAATTAACACTTTCTTAATCTGTGTGTCCAGGCCTAAAAGGCCTAATATTCTGAAACGGAGGGAGTAATAGAGAGAGATACGTAGAGGAATAGAGTGAGCAAGCACGAGTTGATGTTTAGGATTTCCAATGTCACAACTCACAAAAGGAACATTGAATGAGTATAATTCAATTCATTTCCTAGATAAAGAGCATGAGTCTTGAAGAGCAGGCACCCGTTAACTTTTAGGATTTCCAACGTAATTAAGTAAAGAACATTGAATGGGATTTCATTCATCTTCGAAATCATGAAATTTTAAACTATATAAACGAACTATAGAACTAGTAGTAGTAGTAATTTTGTTTTCAAATATGGCAAGAAATAACAAAAGCTATAGTTACACTGTTAGTGACACGGCATCTAGCTATTACAGCGCTGAGTTTAGTGAGTCTGAAGATGATTTTGAAGATGTTCAAGATCAGGAAACTGTCTTGGGCCTCTCTTTGGAGAAGCTGAATCTTGGTCCTAGAAAAAAGCTACTTGTTTTAAACCTTAATAACTTACTGGTGAATAAAATTCACATTCGTGATGCTAAACATATTCCAAGCTCTAGAAGCCCTGATGCAACATTTCGAAACTTTTTTGGTATGTATGTTATTCTTAGACAGAGCCAATGTTTAATCACTAAATAGTTTAATTGTTTTTGCTGTTTTATGTTTCAACAACTAATTTAAATTTTTTTTTTTTTTTTTTTTTTTTTTAATATTGGTACAGTTTTTAGGAGACCATTTGTTGAAGAATTTATGAACTTCTGCTTTGACAGATTTGAAGTGGGGATTTGGGCTTCTTCAAAGGAGTTAGTATATATCAAGATTTTAGAATTTTAATTTTTGTTCAAATATATAACCTTATTTTGCTCTTGATATTTTTCTTATAAAGTTACCGTCATCTTTTTTAACAGGCACAATATTAACGCTGCATTAAAATGTTCCATAGGATTATCGAAAAACCGATTGTTATTTGTTTGGGTATATATCCTAACCTTAATAGATTCTTTTTTTTAATGATAAAATATGTGGTGACTTATATGTAATATTTAAATGTTTGATTGTTCAAATGTGTTATAAGGATCAAGACCAATGTTTGGATTCTGGGTTCTTTTCCTTGGAGAATAAACACAAGCCTCTGTTTTTCAAGGAATTGAAGAAAGTATGGGAGAAAGTCAAGAAAGGAGGCCCATATTCAGCATCAAATTCCTTGCTCATTGATGACAAACCTTACAAGGCTTTTCTTAATGCTGTAATATACTACTATATACTCCTTTGTTTTCATTATTCTTTTCGTTTAAACCACTTTCAATTATTTTTATGGACATCAAAATTTTGGTTTTGTGCACGTAAAAAATTGACATTATACATTATTTGATTTTTTTTAAGAGTATTTTTAAACATGTATATGAAGTGAAATAATATGTTTCAAACGTTTTTAAACATTGCAAATTGTAGCCCAACACAGCAATATTCCCAGAGTCATATAAGATGGAGAATAAAGAAGACAAGATATTGGGTGAGAAGTTACATTATTAATAGTGATTTGGTATTACCATTTTTATTGTTGATTTTTTTTTAATATTTTGAAGTTGTTTTTAATTATTAATTGTGTAGACCCAAAAGGAGAGCTTTGTTCATACTTGGAAGGTCTTGCCGATGCGAATGATGTTCAGTCTTATGTGAAGGAGAATCTATTTGGTCAACCTGCAATCACTTCTTCTCATACTGATTTTGATTATTATTCGAAAGTGAAAGAAAGTCTGCGCAGGAGAGGATATAGATGAACAAAGCTTTACTATTACCACCGCTTTATATAAGCAAATTCTGCACTTTATCTTAATATTGATAATAAGTCCATTACCAACTGCTAGAGTTCAATATTCCAATATCATTTGAGTATTGATGAGTATGAATGTCTTTATACATTGATGAGATTAAATTTTGTGTGAAATATCATTCTCAATTATATATATTGATTAAATTCTTTCATATATAACAATCAAAGTCATTATAATTTTGTTTGTGCATCCTCGAGATTCTTTTGATTTCATGGTGCATAACCTTAGTTTACCTTATTGTGCCCTTGAAGAAAAGAAAGGATGATCAAACAATGCTTGTGAGATATTGAGATTTAGCATTATTGTTATATATATAAACATAATAAAAAGAATATTCTTGGAAGGTTGAAGAAAATTGTTTCCATTTTGTGGTGTTTGCGTTTCGATTTGGAACAGTCATAAGATAATAATATTTTATGTCGAATTATTTTTTATTTAAGTTTGGTTAGGATGACTTAAATAATCAAATCTTATTCGATCTAATTAAAAAAATACTAACCATTTTTGGTTTGTTTCGTTATAAGTTTTTATTTATTTTTTAATTTCTTTTTTAAAATATAAGCTGAATAGTAGAAGTTGATTTATTAAACTCCTATTTCAAATAGTGAAGTAAGGTTGAATTTAAACATGCAATGAACCTATTCATATCAGAAAAAAAAAATTTGGCGATTTGAATGTTTGAAAAATTATAGCAAAAAAATTTATAAGGTTTTCTTAATCTCAGCCTTAATAAAAGCCTAAAAGTGAATGTATTTTTATTCTACCAATACAACACTTCCTAATGAAATACATCCACTTTTAGCCTTTTATAGGTTAAGAAAACCCAAATTTATAAATAATTTAGTGTTCTACATTTTCCCTGTATTATTATTTTAGGAACATTCACTACTGGAAAAAGTAGTTTTAAAATCGGTCGTTTTGGACTTTTGAAATCGGTCGTCGTGGTGATGTTGAAAACGGTGGAATTAAAAGTGAAACTTTTAAAATCGGTCGTTATGACCGATTTCAAAAGTACTTTTGAAATCGGTCTTTTTGACCGATTTCATAAAATATTTTTGAAATCGGTCATAACGACCGATTTTAAAAGACAGTACTTTTGAAATCGGTCATAATGACCGATTTTAAAAGTCTTTTTTTTTTGCCTCTTTATACATTCCCTGCTGCATGAAATTAAAAATTTTCTTTTTTGCACAGAAGAATAACCCAATTACAGAACCTAAGCAAACTAAAATTCATAAGCAAAATTCATATCAAACTAACAATAATCTTGAAGTAGAAATTTTCCATACAGACACAAAGAACCACATGTATTTTCCAAATAACCTATCTTTGCACTAATAGACACATAAGCAGACAGAAACAAAAGGAGCCTGCACTATGAGTTGCTTGATACTTGCTGATAGTTTCAAGCCATAAGAGTGGTTTCTTGATAAATGCCAGTGGTGAAAATAAAGCTGCCGATCCACCACTTACAAGAGATGTAAAAAGTCCCCCAATCAGCCCCATGTCATGATACTGAGGAAGCCAGCTTACGAGCACTGTCCTTGAGGTGCTCTTGTATCTACTTCGCATCAACTTCACATTGTGAATAAGCGCACCATGAGTAATCATAACTCCTTTAGCATCACCAGTTGAACCCGAGGTAAATTGCAAGAAACATATATCACCAGGCTGAGTTTCACTTTGATCAGCTAGATGATCCAAAACCATACTTTTGGAATTCTTGACCCAAGTATCAGTGTGAAGCCATGGAAGATTTGGCCATCGAGCTGAGGATTTCCCATTTTTTCTGGTTAATGAGATGAAATTTTTCAGTGAACCTGCACGGACTGCTGAGTGATAAGCTACCGTTGATAAAATTGACACTATGCCACATGACTTGGCAACAATTCCTCACCTTTTCCTGTCAGTAGCACAATAAGAATTAACAGCATTCAAATTCCAAGTCAGAGAACTAAGAAATAATGTTTATGTATCCATAACATACTGACAGTAGAGACTAGAGAGTTGAGACTGACTTGGATTTCTAATGTAAGTGATATAACAGATACATAATCATCAGCAACTTTAATATCTTGATATTTTCCAGTGGAAGGGTCAATAACAGCTAGCTTGTGAGAATCTAGTTCTTCTAGTGCAGAACCTGTCTCTTTTGCCAAGTGAAAGATGACTAATGCACTGCTTGCAGCAAGAACTTGCCCGCCCAAATCATAAACTTTTCCTGCATAGGAATTTAAATACACAGTCACAAGTCTTAGTTACTTAAATCAAATTGAGTGCAACCAAGATAGATATATCATACATACATATATATATATATATATATATATATATATATATATATATGCTTAATTAAAGGCTTTCTAACACAATACAAAAAAGTTGCATTCAGGACTAGAGCATATTTGTGTGCTGCTATATTGTAAGGCTAAGAACCAACATTTAAATTATTGAAGAAGTTTGCAACTTAGGAAAACAAAAAGCAAAAAATCTCTTTTCTAAATCAGGTGGTTTCTTACTTTCTTCTAATATGAGAAGTTGGTAAATTCAGAAAAGAGAAGCTTTTGCTAGTACTTAAAATCGAACCAAACCTGCAAGCATTAGAAGAAGTTGGAAACTAAATTGCAAGCACTAGAAATCGAAACAAAAATAGAAGCATTAGAAATAAAAAAAACTGCAATTGCAACAACAAGAACTGCAATTTAAAAAAACTCTGAACATAAAGCAGATTCAGTTGGGTTTGATCCCAAGATGAAGTAGTCCCAAATGAACTTGGTGTCACCTAAGCTAAGGTTCTTGAGCATTAGGTAGCATTTGCTGCGTGGAATTAATAAAAGAGGAAGCAATTTTCTAGTGGTTATATTCTAATGGTCACCTAAGCTAACCAAATATGATGGTTATTTATTTGTTCTTACTAAAATCTAACTTTCTAAATACTGATTTCTTGTAAAAACTATTTGATATCAGATGATTATATCAAAATAGTTCAGTCTTATTAAAAAGTATACTATTAGGGATGCACTATTAAATGAATTGCCCTCCGAATAAAGATAAATGTTTGAATCTTAAAAACAATGCTTTTAAAAATAAGAAATAAAAAATCCAATATATGTCAAAGAAAGTACCACATCCTAACTGTATGGGATAAAACACAATCAAATATATCAAAAAGTATGCCAATATATGAGCATTATGAAACTAAGCATTATGCACTACAATCACTGATTGACAAGATAAAACACAATCCACAACAAATCAAAAAGTAATCACACTCTTTTATAGGTGGGGGATAACATTTGCCTTTAACAATCAAATATATCAATCAATTGTTACACAGTAGTATGAATGCAATGCAAAGTAGGTGTTTACATACTAGTCACTAACTATTAGTAAAAGCATAAGAGCAGAAAAAATAGTAAATCCACAAGGCTAATAAATGTATTAATAAGCAAAAGAAGAAAATAAATAAAAAGAAGAGGGGAAATGGTCTGACACTAGAGCATGTGGAAAATATTTTGTGTAAAATAAGACATTGAGGAGGCAATTAATCATCTTATTTTCTAGTCGTTGTTTTCCTTTTATTTTTCTGTACCCTTTGAAATAATGATGGAATTAATAAAAGAGGAAGCAATTTTCTTTATCTGCTCTGCTTTGGTGTTATCATTGCAAGTAAAAAGGAAGAAGACATGGAGGAAAGGCTAAACCAGACAAGGGTTAGTACCTTTGCACAGAGCTTGGCGGATTCGGATGCTATAAATATATATATATATATGTATATATATATATATATTTATTACCTAACCGGAGAGGAGCAGCGGCGTGGTTGACCAAGGGAGCGGCGTGGCGGCGGAGAGGAGAGGACGAACCGGAGAAGGAGACGAACCGGAGAGGAGAGGACGAACCGGAGAGGAGACGAATCGGAGAAGGAGACGAATCGAGGAGGGAGACGAACCGGAGAAGGAGACGAACCGGAGAGGAGAGGACGAACCGGAGAGGAGACGAATCGGAGAAGGAGACGAATCGAGGAGGGAGACGAACCGGAGAGGAGACGAACCGAGGAGGGAATCGACGGCGCGATTCGGTTGAGCAGCGGCAACAGCGTCGCGGATTGTGAGTGAGAAAGAAAATGAAAATGGATAGAAAGAAGAAGAAGAATGAGAATTGGAGATGGGGGCGCACTGTAGAGGAATAAATGGAAATAATTAGGGTTCCCTGGGGAGTGACTGATTATTTACTAAAATGCCACCGCATTTCTACATTCTAACTCGGTCAACGGTGACCGATTTCAAAAATACTTACGAAATCGGTCGTTTTGACTGATTTTAAAAGATAAAAAATTAAAAATTAAAAAAAAAAGAAAAAATACTTACGAAATCGATCGTTTTGACCGATTTTAAAAGATAAAAAAATTAAAAAGAAAAAAAAGAAAAAATAATTACGAAAAATTAAATTTAATAATAAAGAAAATGTACTGTTTGTTTAATTTTTTAAACTAAAAACGTATTATTAATTGGATTTGAGTTGTTCTTGTGCAGCCAATTGAGTTCCTACAAAAGTTATCAAGATGTTATTAGCTCTGAGTTCAATTTTTAGGAAAAACACCGTTGGTAGAGACACTTTTATAGTCTTGAAGCAAATTAGTCTTTTGGACCCATTAATAGTGGTGGAATTTTGAGAATATTGTGACCTTGCAAAAAGCATAGATTTAAAAAAAAACATTTAACTACATTTTTTTTCTTTTATCTTATATTCAGGATTCATTTGGTCCTTAATCTTTTTTTTTAACTTATTTTGGTCCTTTATTTTTTTTTTGAAAAATTCAATTTGGTCATTTCGTCATAAATTTATTTAGTTTTATCCAACATATTTACACCATTACCAATATATTGATAGAGCTTGACATTTATCTTTGCGGCTCTATCGAAAGATCTTCGATTGCCATCTGGATTCATATCTATATCACATTGTCATCTCTGTTCATATCGATGAACCATCATCGCTAGCCTGCTTGCTTCACCAATTGCGAAGAAACACCATGTTTCTAGCCTTCGTCGGGTGGTGGCTTGGATTTTTTAGATTTTAGTAACATTTTCCATCTTTTGGTAGTGAACAAGAATATTTCAATAAAATTAACACTGCTATGAAATACCAAGTTGAATTTTTTGAAAAAAAAATAAAGGATCAAAATAAATTTAAAAGAGTTAAGGATTAAACTGAATCTTGAAAATAAATTAAAGGACAAAAATGTAATTAAGTCTTAAAAAAACTAATGGAATAGTTATCCTATTCCTTTCTTTTGAAAGGCCAAACAATCCATATAATTTCGACAAGTAAGTTAATTTATTTAACAAAGGGTTTTAATTTATTGATCCCCTACTTAATCATTTGACCCCCTTTTTTTGCCAAAACCCAAAATTGCCCTTTTTTTTTGGAATTTGTCACTCACGCTGGGGTGCCAGCGAGCAGTCAAAAAACAAAAAAATATACTGCTCGCTGGGGGGTCAGAGAGCTGTGTAAATTTACACACTTGCTGACCCTGGAGAGAGCTAGCTTTAAAAATAGGATTTTTCACTAGCTTTCTCGGGGGTCAGCTAGCTTGTAATTTTACAAAGCTCGCTGACCCCTCAGCTAGCTAGCTCTCTCGGGGGTCAGCCAGCTTGTAAAAATTACAAGCTAGCTGACCCCCGAGAGAGCTAACTTTAAAAATTACAAGCTAGCTGACCCCCGAGAGAACTAGCATATGGAAAAACAAGCAAACATCACAAAAAACGTGTACTCGCCAGCGAACATCACAAAAATTGCACGCTCGCTGGGGGGCCAGCGAGCAATCAAAAAACAAAAAAATTATATTGCTCCTGGGGGGTCAGCGAGCTGTGTAAATTTACACACTCGCTGACCCTGGAGAGAGCTAGCTTTAAAAATAGGATTTTTCATTAGCTCTCTCGGGGGTCAGCTAGCTTGTAATTTTACAAAGCTCGCTGACCCCTCAGCTAGCTAGCTCTCTCAGGGGTCAGCTAGCTTGTAATTTTTACAAGTAAGCTGACCCTGAGAGAGCTAGCTTTAAAAATAGGACTTTTCACTAGCTCTCTCGGGGGTCAGCTAGCTTGTAAAAATTACAAGCTAGCTGACCCCTTTTTACAAGCTAGCTGACCCCCGAGAGAGTTAGCATATGAAAAAACAAGCAAACATCACAAAAAAAACGTGTACTCGCCAGCAAACATCACAATTTTTTTTTTGTTTTTTGACTGCTCGCTGGCCCCCAAGCGAGCGTGTCATAAACCCAGAAAAAAAAGGGCAATTTTGGATTTTGACAAAAAAAAAAGGGGTCAAGTGATTAAGTGGGGGGTCAATAAATTAAAACCCTTTAACAAAAGCTAGCTTAAGCAACATATTATATATGAACAAAGCTAGAAGATTACAAAGGTATCAAAAACGCTCAAAAGGTGTTATGGCCACCTTAAGTCCAACTCCCTTACCCTTTGTTTGGTTTGAGAGAATTTGGGGAGAGAGATTTTGGAGGAAGAGAAAATAAAAAGAAAAGAGAGTTTTCACTTGTTTGGTATTGCAGAGAAAATGAGAGGAGAGAAAAAAATATGTGGGATCCACCAAAAAAAGTTTTCTCCTCTTCGCAGGCGAGATTTTGGAGAGAAATGGAGCTAAGATGCCTTGGGTGTTGTGCAACCTTGTGTTATACTGCTTCGTTTTATTTTTTATTCATGCTTCTGCATCCTTTTCTTTTTTTGTTCATTGTTATGCTTTTTTTCTTTTTATAACTGTACAACAAGCTTAACTCTGTCTGCTTTTGTTTTTTTTTATATTTTGATACAATTTTTTTAATGAATATTTTTTTAATTAAAATTTTTATTATGTATTTTTATTTTTATAAAAAAGAATTTATTTATATTTTTGAAAACAATGATGTAATTGTTTTTTGACAAATTTATTATTTTATTTCTTCTCACTTTTCTCTCCAACCAAACAAAAGGAAAAAAAACTCAATTTTTTTCTCTTTCCAATTTCTTCACATTTTCTCGCATACCAAACAACTATAAAATCTACTCATTTTCTCTCTGTAATCTCTCTTCCCTATTTCTTTCTTCTCATTTTCTCTCTTTCTATTTTCTCTCCGTCAACCAAACAAAGCCTTAAACCCCACACCAACAAATATAGTCAACCTCTAAAATATTATTGGCTGGAACCTATATAATGATATTATGTCCATTCTGCTTCCTTGCACTACTTCTTAACGAAAGGAAGGCGTCTTTTGGTTTGCCTTCATCATAAGTTACCAAGCCAAGTTGTTTTCCAAGCTCCCAAGTTAGAGTGACTTCTTTTTTGTCAATTATCTGAAAGTCATCTGAACTCTCATCTTCAAATTTCTGTTTGTTATTAGTTCTAGACACATTCTTTAACCTAATTTTTTTTTCTCGGTCTTACTCGTTGTCTTTTTAAGCTCGTTGTTTGTTCGTTACCAATTTCGGTCTTTCGAAAGTGAAGGATAAAGATCGAAAACCTGTATGTCCTTTTTTTGATTTACTTTATTTACTCATTCTTAAGTTTTCAAATCTAGATACCGCATAAGGTAGAATTTTCACGAATTAAATTTAGCCCACTTTTAATTAGTTGGAAATTAAATATCAACCACCACTTGAGGTATAGGGATCTAGTTTTTTGACCATTTAGTTAATACTTGACCCCAATAATAATTTTTTTCCTAAAGTATCCTTTTATATTTATATTTTTTTCCCTTTTTACGTTTTAAAACATTAAGGGATAAATGTACAAATTTTAAAATAACACATATACTTACCTTTTTTGAAATATTAAAATTTTTGCTTAATATGCTTGAGTGTTAGCGTAAGTGTTATGTGTTATTTTTACACTTACGCTATAAGCTACCATAACAGCGTATGTTCATCCCCTAACGTATGTACACTTTTTGCACATATGATGAGGGTACAACTTAACAGAGAGAAGATACAAAACACACGAAGAAGAGAAAGGAAGATTTATGGACTTTTGCACAATATTGAGTTTCCATTGGATGAGAATATAAGACTTTTTAGTTACACATATAAGCGGACCTCAATCGTACTTGAACAAACTTTTTAATATTTAAATGGATAAGAGTATGAGTAATTTTAAAACTTATACACTTATCTTTTTGTTTGGTTGGTGTGATTTTGGGAAAGAGATTTTGCGGAGAGAGAAAATAGGAAAAAAAAACAAAGTTTTTTCTTTTTTTGGTTGAGGAGAAAAAATGAGGAGGAAAGAAAATGTGGTGGATCCCATGAGAAAAAGTTTTTTCTCCTCAAGAGAAAAGAGAATGGAGAAAAAACTGAGATTGAAAGATAAATTACTTATATGTCATTCACTTATTCACTTTATATGGCCTTTTTTAATTTTTTTATTAAAAAATAAAAAATTTTATTTCAATAAAAAAAATTGTTTTTTTAATATTTTGGACTCAAAATTTTTATTAAACAAAAAATAATTGAAGTAAAAAATATTTTTTTTGTTATTTTAAATATACATACTTGTGAAAAAGAAAAAAATATATTTATTTATATTTTGTAAAATAAGGGTGTAGTTGTCTTTTGACAAATTTATTGTTTTATCTCTTTCCACTTTTCTCTCCAACCAAACGAAAGGAAAGAAAACTTAACTTTTCTCTTTTCTTATTTCTTCACATTTTCTTTCATTTTCTTCCTATAGTCTTTCTTCCATACTTCTTTCTTTCCTATTTATCTCTTCTCATTTTCTCTCGTGCAACCAAATAAAGCATTACTCCTCAATGTATAAAATATAAAAAGGGAAAAAAATATACATATAAAAGAATATTTTGAAAAAAAAAATAATTGGAGGGTAAAGTATTAATTAGGGGATAAAAAACTATACAGGTGATCCTTATCCCAAGGGAAGGTAGGTATTTTCCAAACTCCTAGCAGTAGCAGCCACAGGGGGTGTGCAAACATCATCATCATCTGTTGGAGTGGTCTGTGAATTGTCAACTAACATTCTCAACCTCTCTCTATCTTCCACCGCATGAACCCTAACACCCTCTGAATCGGACGGAGAAGATGAATCTTGGACCCAAAAAGAAGCTGCTTGTGATGAACATTAATAGGTTATTGCTGTATAGAGCTCGCCAGCGCGAGATTGAAAACATTCACAAGTATCGAACCTCTGATGCGTTATATGCTCACTATTTCGGTACTTCTATATACATTCATTATTAAATTAAATTAATTGGAAAATTGTTGTTGCAATTGTGTTAATTAAAACAACAAATTTATCAGTTTTTTTTTTTTTTTTTTTTTTTTTTTTTTTTTTTTAAATAATGATGCAGTTTTCTTTAGGCCCTTTAGCCAAGAGTTCATGAAGTTTTGCCTTGAAAGATTTGAAGTCGGGATTTGGTCTTCTGCAATGGAGTCAGTAATACGCGCTTCCATTTTTTTTTTTTTATTTATTTTTTTTAAATTTTATGATCTTATCAACTACTACATTTGTTTATTAACTTCTTTTTTTTTTATTATTATTTTATTTTATGAACAGGCGTAATGTTGATACTGCACTAAATTATGCCATTGGATCATTGAGAAACAAATTGCTGTTTGTTTGGGTAATTTTACTTTAGTGTTTTTATAATAAATTTATTGTGAATTACTGTACTGTATATATAGTAGTGTAATTGTTTTTTTTTCTTCCAAATTTGATTGATTTATCGAATCAGGATCAAAAGAAATGCACTGACTCTGGGTTCAGGTCCAAGGAGAATAAACACAAGCCTCTCCTTTACAAGGAGCTGAAGAAAGTATTTCAAGATGTTAAGAAAGGAGGTCCACCATACACAACATCAAATACTTTGCTGATAGATAACAAACCTTATAAGGCCTTAAAGAATCCTGTAATATAAAAATGAGAATCTTATGTTATTTTGATTCATGACCTTGAATGAATCCATTATAATAATACTAATAATGGTATAAATTTGAAATTGCAGCCTAACACGGCAATTTTCCCCGAGTCATATCATCCTAAGGATATCAATGACAAGGCACTGGGTGAGAAGCTATTCTTTTTTGGTTTAAATAGTAGATTTATAGTTCCTGAAAACTTGTCAAGTTTTGGTTTTAATTCCTATAATTTTTTTTTGTTTTTGTTTTTTATATGTTTCAATATTTTGATATTAGTTTTATAAATGATGTGTTAACAACACAATTGGTTACATCAACATTTATTATGACATTGTCATATGCGAGAGTCAATCATGTCATCACTTGGGATTAAAACCTAAATTTAAAATAATTTAAGGATAAAAACCAATGAAAAAGTTTATAGGATAAAAACATAAGTTATCAAGATTTCAGACACCAAAAACATAAGTTTTTTTAAAAAAAGAAAATTTGCAAAGGAGTACTTTTATTTAATTGAATTGTAATGTTTGTGATATTGTATTTATATCATGTAATTTTTATCTGTGTAGATCCAAAGGGTGAGTTATGTTCTTACTTGAAAGGGGTTGCTGCTGCCCAAGATGTTCAGTCTTTTGTGAAGCAGAATCCATTTGGTCAGCCTGCAATCACTTCCTCTCATGCTGATTGGGGTTTCTACTCCAGGTTAAAAAAGAGGCGCTTCTTCCCTGGATTTTATTGAAGAGCAAAGTTGTGGGATATAAGCATGTCTAGCCTATGTCTACAATGCAGAATATCTAATTACTGATAAATTCTAAAGTACTTTAATTTTTAAGCATTCTATGTTTAGTAACTAGTAGCATTCATGATGCAATATCAAGGTTTTTGTTTAAGTACTCTTTTTGTCAATAAATAAAGGAATTTTGGTATGTGTTATGTTGTTTGTTTTTTTATAAGCATGTGTTTTGTTGTTTGTATCACCTGATGTTTAAATTTAGGCTAATTTAAGCTTTTAGTCTATGTTGTGTAAAATGGATGGATAATGGGCCTAGGCCAAAATCAGATCTAATAACTCTTCAGACTGCTTCTTCGCCTTGATCCCAACAATGTGTTTACCTACTTTGGCATCATTTTTGAGTATATATAGACTTCTCATATCTAAGAATCAAGCAGTGTGAGACTTCAAATATGAGGAATTTACATCAACAACTTCACCAAGTTAATTGTGAGGAAACTCCAAGAAGGACCACACTTAGCATGAACATATTATCAACCAAGAAGCGCGACTATGCAACTGTATTGTGGTAGGACTTCAAATTTCTAATAACTCTGGTAGGATTTGTAACCTGAATATACCAGCCTCAACTGAGGGATGCACCGCATAGAATCGTTGCAGCAGCAGGCCTTTCCACCTCCGGTCCAATTAATCCAATATTGTATAGCTTCTATATCTCTTCCAGACTAGGAAAGAATAAAAATTGTGAAGACCACCATGAGATGCCTCAAGCACACATCCTCCATGATCTCAACTTGGCTTAGAGTATGCCTCCCTCATGTTATCCTTGATTCTAATTTTAGTTATATACTTGAGGTATTGGACAGAGCTAGTGCAGTACATTGCTCTTGCACATCCTTTATGATATATTGATATTGATGAGTTTTGCATCTTCTTTCTCTTTGATGTTCCCATATAATTTGGAAATGTCAAAAACTCCCAGGCCATCACTATCAAAGGGCGAAGCATAGTCTTGAGTTGAATTAAATATTCTTCTGATTATAGTGGATTTGGATTCTCTGCGGTCACTATGATATCTTGACCCTTGAACATTTTTTTTTTACAATTAAATTTAAAAGAAAAAATATTAGATAAACTTTTGATGGCTAGATTGGTAACTGCATCAATGATTGCATAAAAAACAAAGTCAAAGAATCCAGGTTCGATTATAGTAGATGCTGCAAAATGGCGTGCCCCAATGAGCTTCAAATTGCAAGAATCGGATGGAAATTTTTTAGTAACCTCACATATGCCAGAAAAATGAGCAAGAGGTTGTGATTCATCATCAGCAAAACTGGGGTGTGTAGATCAATTTTAGTGTCAATAAAATCATTAGTAATTCCTTCTCCTGCATTTTTCAATCCACCTGCTTAAAACCAAACTCTCTTTGGCAGATTCGACAATTGTGGAGTATGTGTGGTTGCAGTTCTATCTAATCATCATCATCTATAATTCTACAACAAGTGCTAAGCCACTTGTGAGTGAGGCTCCTCACACTACATGTCTCACACTGCAAGTGCTAAGGAAACAGTTATATATAGCAAAGTCCCTAAGAATAAGAATGACAAGGCTCATGTGATTTTTATCTGTGTAGATCCAAAGGGTGAGTTATGTTCTTACTTGAAAGAGGTTGCTGCTGCCCAAGATGTTCAGTCTTTTGTGAAGGAAAATCCACTTGGTCACTTCCTCTCATGCTGATTGGGGTTTCTACTCACAGGGTTAAAAATAAGAGTCGCTTCTTAGTAGATGCGGTTTCTAACATATACGTAATCAAAAACCACTCCTACAATTTGACACAAATTATTTTTGGATAAGACAAATTTTATTTCAAATAATTAGAAGCACAAGTAATAATTTTGAGGATCAAAATACAATAATTGTTACCAATAATTTATACACCAACCTCCCCCAAGGCCCCAACCCCTTCATACGTACAAAATTGAAATATAAGTTCCCCCATGCAAATAACATTCCCCCATGGCCCCATGTATAGGACAAAGACATGAAATGGAGGGAGTAAAATTTAGCCACTTTTTACTGTCCTCGTGGGACGGAGGGAGTAAAAAGCTAGAGTAAAATATATGAAATGGAGAAAGTAGTATTTTTTTAATTTTTGTTTTATTCTTAATCATACTTTTCTAAAATACTACTTCCTCTGGTTTCTAATATATAAGCACCAATTGATCAATTTCACTTTCTTTAAGAAAGTTATTTTCAAAAGTACCCCTATTATTGGGAATGTAAATATTATTGGGAATGTAAAAAGTGTTAAGTAAATAGGGGTGTTAGTGAAAAAAGAGTAATTAATGCCATTGAAAATTGAAAATGAGGCTTATATTAAAGACAAAAAAAAGTCTTGAAAGAGAGCTTATATATAGGACCGGAGGGAATACTATACTACTAACTTCATTAATAAATCTGAAACTAATTAATTTTGCTTATATTTAAGGAAAATGCTAATAAGTTAAGGAATCAATTATAGATAAAAGTTATTGAAAAGTGTGATTTTTTATGTTTTCGAGAGAGTGATGAACGTGAACTTATGATTTTTTTAAGTGACCCCGTATTTAAAATTGGAATACGGGTCTATGTCACTTCATTTCCAATGTCATGAAGGTATATTGAATTGGTTTAATTCATCTAGAAATGAAGAGCGGAAGTTAAAATAGCAGGCACGCATTAACGTTTAGGTTTCCAATGTCGGTAAGGAACATTGAAAGAGGTTTAATTCAGATTTGAATTTGAATGCATGAATTTCATGCTATATAAACTTTTTATTTTTTGATGGGCTAATGCAATAGTATAAACTCCTCCGTAATGACTTTACTCCTTTGCCATGGGCTAATGCAATGAGTTGTACTTTGCCATTTTACAATTTGAAATTTCCTTTAAAAATATGGCATGTAAGAACATGAGCTCGGGTTATAATAGTGACTACTCAGCCTCTAGTTATTATAGCGCTGAGAATAGTGACTCAGAAGATGATTATGAAGATGTTCAAGACATGGAAAAAGAAATTCACCGTCTGGATAAGCTGAATTTTGGACCCAGAAAGAAGCTGCTTGTTATTAACCTTAATAGGTTACTGGTGAATAAAATTCACCGTCATGATTTAAAAGAAATTCCAAACTCTCGACCCCATGATGCCATGTCAGAAATGTTCTTCGGTAAAGTTCTATTATTTCAACAAATTTGAGATACTTCCTCTTTTTTTTTTTTTTTTTTTTTTTTATGGGAACATATTATTTCTCTTGCTCTTTATGTTTTACCATGTACATATATACATCTCAAAAATACTATGTACATATATTAATCTCATAAATACTTTGTAATAATCAAATTATTATTTAACTTTGAATTGTTTTTTTTTCTAAATACTAATCCAGTTTTTAAGAGGCCCTTTGTTGAAGAATTTATGAAGTTCTGCTTAGACAGATTTGAAGTGGGGATTTGGTCTTCCGCAATGGAGTCGGTATCAATTGTTTTGAATTTTTATCTTATTTTTGTTCTGATTATCTTTATTTTGTTCTCGAATGATATTTTTTTATTTGTAAACAGGCATAACATCGATCCTTCATTGAACTGCATCATCGGATCACTGAAAAGTAAATTGTTGTTTGTTTGGGTATATTTTCTTAATCAAAATTGGTTTTTGTTACATTGGGTGCGGTTCTAATCTGAAATATGATTGATCATTTTTGAATTCACTTAATTTTGACTATATGTGACATTACAATTTGTTTTCATAATTGGTCAATTCACTACCAAATTGGTTTTCCATTGAATCCAAAATTGATCAGCTTGATTGATAGCTCGAATTCTTTTTTAGGATCAAGGCCAATGTTTGGATTCTGGGTTCAATGCCTTAGAGAGGGAAAGCAGGCCTATTTTTTTTAAGGAACTGAAGAAAGTGTGGGAAAAAGTGAAGAAAGGAGGCCCATATACAGCATCAAATACTTTGCTTATTGATGACAAACCTTACAAGGCTTTCCTTAATCCTGTAAGATAAAACTAACCCTTTATTTTCATGATTTTTGAGTTTGAATCCACTTTCGAATTTCAACTATTTTGAAGGAGGAATATGTTTTTGTTAAAGTCCCATATCGGTTAAGAATACGGTATGCTCAATATTTGTAAAGGCTTAGACATTTTTTTTAATCATAGAAGCTAAGGCTATGTTTGGATATCTAATGATAAATGGAGCGGAATGGGATGAGGTGGAGTGGAGTGGGGTGGAACAAAATTCCTATTTCATTGTTTGGATATTTTATGGTGGAATGGGAAAAAATTTGCATTCCATTATATACACCCCAATTTGGAGGAAAAAAAAAAATAAGGGGTTTTGGATGGAATGGGATGGATCTCATCCCATCATGTACCATCCCACTCCATCACTCTTGGAGCAATCCAAACAATGGAATCTGGTTTAATTTTATTTCATTCCACTCCATTCCATCCAATACCACCAATCCAAACATACCCTAACTTTTAGGGATTCTAATATAGTTTCAAAGTTTGACCCTCCTGTTGAGGTCACCAACACATGTTTAACCTTGAACATGAGGGGGTGTGTGTTGAAATAAGTCCTACATCGAAAAGGAATACGGTTTGTCTAATGTTTATAAAGACTTAAACATCGCATACTCTCTGAGCTATTTTTTGGATTGAGTTAGTCATAACATGTATAATTTCATTTTTATTTTTTCATTGCAAAATTACTTTTTTTAAGAGCTTTATCAGTGACACTTATTAAGAAAAATCCTTTTTTTTTATAACAATTTGGAAATGTGTGTATATAAGATTATAAATGCGTGTTTAGAGTATGAAGGACAATAAAAGAGTTGATCTAACTCTCTGAACATTGCAAATTTCAGCCTAACACAGCAATATTCCCAAAGGCATATAAGATTGAGGATAAAGATGACAAAACATTGGGTGAGAATTGAAGCTATATTATGGTTTGCCATTTTGTATTAGCATTTTTGTATTTGTATGTAGCCAATTTATAATTTATTTTTATTTGAGTAGATCCAAAAGGTGAGCTATGCTTGTACCTTGAAGGCCTTGCCAATGCGAATGATGTTCAGTCTTTTGTTAAGGAGAATCCATTTGGTCAACCTGCAATCACGTCCTCCCACCCTGATTGGGATTACTACTCCAAAGTTGAAAAAAGTCTTCGGAGGAGAGGATATAGATGAGATGAGCAAAGCTTTACTAACAACAACGTTTTATTATGAGAATATAATGCACTTTATCTTATTTTTGATACTCCATATTCCATAAGAAAAAAAAATCTATCATTTGTGCTTTGATGAGTATGAATGTCTATTTGCTTTTAAGGAATGTACGATGAGAATGGATTTTGTGTGACATATCATCCTCAAGAATTCTGATTTTGTATTTTATAATTTGAGTAGAG
This sequence comes from Crotalaria pallida, assembly GCA_037953625.1. NCBI lineage: Eukaryota > Viridiplantae > Streptophyta > Magnoliopsida > Fabales > Fabaceae > Crotalaria > Crotalaria pallida. Next base: position 71,268,208 of record CM075656.1, read on the forward strand.
GTTTTTTTTTTTTACCAAGGTATCTCTAACCGAAAACCGAAGACTAATTCCCTTCGAAACGTAGAAATCATCGAATTGGATTTTGCTTCTATAAACAAAACCTTTATTATTTTTAAGTCTATGTTTTTTTTATGGGTATTGGAAAAGAGAAATTGTAAATTTGACAAGTGTTTGGGATTGAATAATTTTTGAGTTTTGAGTTTGAATCCACTTTCGAATTTCAACTATTTTGAAGGAGGAATATGTTTTTGTTAAAGTCCCATATCGGTTAAGAATACGATATGCTCAATATTTGTAAAGGCTTAGACATTTTTTTTTATCATAGAAGCTAACTTTTAGGGATTCTAATATAGTTTCAAAGTTTGACCCTCCTGTTGAGGTCACCAACACATGTTTAACCTTGAACATGAGGGGCTGTGTGTTGAAATAAGTCCTACATCGAAAAGGAATACGGTTTGTCTAATGTTTATAAAGGCTTAAACATCGCATACTCTCTGAGCTATTTTTTGGATTGAGTTAGTCATAACATGTATAATTTCATTTTTATTTTTTCAATGCAAAATTACTTTTTTTAAGAGCTTTATCAATGGCACTTATTAAGAAAAATCCTTTTTTTTATAACAATTTGGAAATGTGTGTATATAAGATTATAAATGCGTGTTTAGAGTATGAAGGACAATAAAAGAGTTGATCTAACTCTCTGAACATTGCAAATTTCAGCCTAACACAACAATATTCCCAAAGGCATATAAGATTGAGGATAAAGATGACAAAACATTGGGTGAGAATTGAAGCTATATTATGGTTTGTTATTTTGTATTACTCCCTCCGTTCCATATTATCTGTCACTTTAGCATTTTTAACTTGTTCCAAATTATTTGTCGCTTTAGGAATTCGAGGATGTATTAATTGATTTCTTCCACCTTTAACCTTGCATTTAATGTGTTGAAATATGTGAAATGAGTGATAATTAATGTACTTTGAGGGTATTATAGTAAAGTTATTTAATAATTCTCTTGAAAATTGAAATATTAAATGACTTTCTTAATCTGTGTGAAATTGCTAAAGTGACAGTTAAATTGGAACGGAGGGAGTAGCATTTTTGTATTTGTATGTAGCCAATTTATAATTTATTTTTATTTGAGTAGATCCAAAAGGTGAGCTATGCTTGTACCTTGAAGGTCTTGCCAATGCGAATGATGTTCAGTCTTATGTTAATGAGAATCCATTTGGTCAACCTGCAATCACGTCCTCCCACCCTGATTGGGATAACTACTCAAGTGTTGAAGAAAGTCTTCGGAGGAGAGGATATAGATGAGATGAGCAAAGCTTTACTAACAACAACGTTTTATTATGAGAATATTACTTTATCTTATTTTTGATATTCCATATTCCATAAGAAAAAAAAATCTATCATTTGTGCTTTGATGAGTATGAATGTCTATTTGCTTTTAAGGAATGTACGATGAGAATGGATTTTGAGTGACATATCATCCTCAAGAATTCCGATTTCGTATTTTATAATTTGAGTAGAGGGTTTTTTTTTTTTTACCATGGTATCTCTTATCTTTATCCGACAACCGAAGATTAATTCCATCCGAAACGTAAAAATCATCGAAGTGAGTTTTGCTTCTATAAAAAAAACCTTTATTATTTTTAAGTCAATGTTTTTCTATGGGTATTGGAAAAGAGAAATTGTAAATTTGACAAGTGTTTGGGATTGAATAATTATTTTTGGGCTTCAGTCATTTAAAGAAAGAATAAACAAAATTAAAAGAGGGAATTAGTTTTTTGACCCCCGTTAATTAGTTAACCCTCTTTTTTTTAAAAGATCCTACTAACCATACTATAAAGTAAACTACCCAAAATGCCCCATCTTACCCCATGCATGCAAACCTATTTTTTCTTCTTCCTTCTCTTCTTTTTCATATTAACTCTCCAGCAGCCTCTTCCACTCTTCATCAACCCAAAACCCCTTTTCTCCTCTTTTCAGTTGCAAGCAATCCATATACATTCATCAAGGTAATTCTATCACCATAAACTTGATCCTTTATGTTGATATTTGAAGCATTAGCGGTTTGAAGTGGTTAATATTAGGCAAAACTACTAGATTGGTCCTGTAAGTTATTTTTTGGTTGCGATTTCGTCCCTTAACTTTTTTTCGTTTCAAATAAATCCGTAAGTTTGTAACTTGTTTCAAATAAATCATTCCATCCAATTTTGTCTTAACACCGTTAATGGGAGCCTCCTATGTGGCAACCATTGGTCTTACGTGGCTAAAACTCAACGTTACACCCCAAAATGATGTCATATGAGGCCAAAAGAGAAAACTAAAACAGTTAGGGATGGCCCAATAAGCTTCTATTTTGGTATCATACGACATCGTTTTGGGGTGTAACGTTGATTTTTAGCCTTGTAAGACCATTGGTTGCCACATAGGAGACTCCCATTAACGGTGTTAAAACATAATTGGACGAAAGGATTTATTTGAAACAAGTTACAAACTTTCGGATTTATTTGAAACGAAAAAAAGTTAAGGGACGAAATCGCAACAAAAAAATAACTTACAGGACCAATCTAATAGTTTTGCCTTAATATTAAGTTAGACATGCTGTTAGGTTTTTTTTTTCACTGTCGCAGGGTGGCTCGCTTGAGGGTAAGCGAGCCAAACAAAAAGATTAACTCGCTGACCCCTCAGCGAGTGTTATAAAATCTAAATTTTATAACCCTCGCTGTGAGGGCAGCGAGTGTTATTAATTTTTAATTTTATTATTTATTTTATTTTAACTTCTATTTGTGTTTGCAGCTTAATCATGCAAGACAACAACGATGCCGAGATGAATCATAGTGTATCGGTGGATGATGAAGAGGTCGAATATCTGAATTTTACTAGTGCGTTTGAGACTGGCATGGTTTTCCCCGATTGTGAAGCTCCGGTGAAATGAGTTTGTGAAGTTGCATATTCACAGGGACATGTTATAAGAATCCTTAGGTCTGATAGAGGAGGAATCGGCCAGAAGCATAAGATTACACTTTGCTGTGAAAGGTTTGGCATATACAACCAAAAAAGGAGAAGTTGGAGTATGTCACCGGCACAAAGAAGAGCAATTGTCCATTCAAGGTGCATGGTAGACCATATTCGTCACTCGGAGGGTGAAAGGTAAGGGTATCTTGTGGGTCCCATAACTACGATAAGTGTGAATCATTCATCGGACACTTATTCCTCAGAAGATCTACGCCTGAAGAGTATGAAAAGATCATCACTATGACGAAGAATGGAGTGAAGCCGAGATACATATTGGCCACATTGAAGGAGGAAAACCCAAATAATTGCACTACATTGATGCAAATTTACAATATCGGCAATAAATGGAGAAGAGAGGTCAGACGTCCGAGAACACAGATGCAACATCTTTTGAAGACTTTGAGGGAGGATGGTTATAACACCTGGTACAGAAAGGACGAGACCACGAATATTGTGAAGCAAATTTTTTGGGCTCATCCAAAATTTGTTAGTCTTTTGAATTCGTTTAATACTGTGCTCATCGTAGACAACACCTACAAGACTAACATATACAAATGACCTTTGCTTGAGGTGGTTGGGCAAACATCTACCGAGAAGTCATTTCCTGTTGCATTTTCTTACAGGGAGGCGGAGCAGTATCCAAACTTCTTACGGGCATTAGAACAAGTGAAGAGATTGTTGTAAGATGATTATGTCATGCCCAATGTGATTGTCTCTGATTTTGAAGGTGCATTGGTGAAAGCAATCCAGACTATTTTTACAACTTCGGCGCATTTGTTGCGTCAATATCATATTAAGAAGAACGTGACAGCACATATGAGGAATTCTGTTCGTGATCCCGCTGATGTGTCGTTACTTAAGAATGTTTGGGCCAAGGTAGTCTATTCGAAGGATGAGGATGACTATGAAGCTTCATTTACCCGATTTCAGAAATTGTGTTGGAAGGCGATTGGTCTTCTTGATTATGTGAATCGGACTTACTTGGCCGAACAGAAGGAAAAATTTGTTGATGCATGGACAAGTAAGTATATGCATCTTGGTAATACTACAACAAACCGGTAAGTTTTTTTACTTAATTTGGCATGTTGTATTAATTTGACATGATTCTTTGCATATTACTACCTCTATCCCTAATTATAAGGCCCTCTTGGAAGATTTCACGTCCATTAAAAAAGTGGAATAATTTAGTTAATTGTATTGGAAATGTGAACTTTTGATATGTATTTTCAAAATTACCCATATTAATATTATTGGGAATCTAAAAAGTGTTAAATAAATAGGGGTGTTTGTGGAAAAAAATAATTAATACTCATTGAAAATTGGTAAAGGGCCTTATAAATAGGGACAAAATAAAAGTGTTAAGATGACCTTATAATTAGGGACGAAGGGAGTATAATACATTTAAATTTCATCATTTTTGGGTGGAAGGTGCTTACTCGACGTTGAAGAGAATGTTGGCAAACAACAACGGGAATCTCTGCACATGTTTAACAGCTATGCATAAGATGTTGACATGTCAACACACTCTCATTATTGATTCTTTCCATAAGAGCCTCACAAGATTAGATCACAGGGTGAATATTCCGTTTTTCCGGAATTTACATTATTTTGTGTCAAGGGAAGCATTGAGCATTATTTTCACCCGATTGGAGAAGTTTGATGAGAGTGGCCATTGTGATTGCAAGTTGAGAATCACACATGGCTTACCATGTGCATGCGAGGTTGATGGATACAGGAAAAGTGGTAAACCTATTCCTTTGACGGAAATTCATGGTCATTGGAAGATTCTCACATTCAACAATACAGGCAAGAAAGAAGAGGTACACATCGACCCAACTCCTTTGATCGCGGAGTTTTGGCGAGTATTTAATGGTACCAATGATGTAGGAAAGAAGATTTTGACGGACAAGTTTCGAGAGATTAACAATTTATAGTATTACCAATTTTGGATTTTAACAATTTTTTTTTAATATTATCAATTTTTTTAATGTTGACAATTAATTTTGTTTTGTTTAGGTTGTGGATCTAACAACTACCTCATTGTTGCCACCAAACAAAAAAGCAAAGACAAAAGGGCATATGAGTGATCATGAGAGATCAACAAAGCGTGATCCATCGGGATGGGAATATGCCGAGAAAGAATCAAAAAAGGCTTCACAAAAAGCTTCCCAACAAAGCTCTCAAAAATCCCCCAAAAATCCTCCAAAAGCTTCCCAACAAAGCTCTCAAAAATCCTCCAAAAGCTTCCCAACAAAGCTCTCAACAATCCTCCAAAAGTTGCTCTCAACAAGCTAATGTGATATCTTCATACTTACAACCATTTCCCTCCTACATGCAACAATATATCGATCAAATTGTTGATGTGAGAGCATATGGAAATTGTGGTTTTCGATCAATTAGCTTGTATGAGTATCAGTTTGAGGATTCCTATATGCTTGTCCGGAATGATTTTATACATGAGATCAAGCAACACAAGGAGATGTACCTTCGGCTGATTGGGACCGATAATTATGACGTTGTGATCAGATCACTACAAGTGGGTAACATTGGCTGTCAACTCCTACGTAAAGTCATAAAACACAGTCATAACATAAAATCAAATGAATGAAAACTCCTACGTAAAGTCATAAACTCCTACTCTCGCCGTTGTCTACCCCTTCTCCTTCCACTACTCCTTCCCCTTCCCCTACCCCTAGTCAACTGGACAACATGAGTCATCTCTTCTATGAGAGGTGTCAGTCACAGCCAACTGATGCACCCGCCTCAAAGCGTCCAGATAAGGATTATGAAGCTCCAACAACAACGGCTCGAGGTACTGGGTTTGTTTAGCAAATCTCCGATGAGCGCGAGCCTACAAATTTAACAAAACATCAATAAGTAGCTAATACTAAAGAGTTTAATATAATATTAATATACCTTACAAGTAATGTAGCTTCTGGACTATCCACCCTGACCGAGGTGGGTAAGAGAAAAGGATGGGAAACCCTGTGCAACCAATTATAGTATTGCGGTTCACATTCACCATCGTAGGTGATGTGACCTCCTCTCGTAGCATCGTCCAAAAGAAGGAGGTGTCACTCCACAAAACTCTCATCAATGGTTGATGGGAGGGGTCTTCCGACAAGTGGATTCCGAGGAATACTCTGAATGTACCCGAAATGACTCAAAACCCTATCAGGAAGATAAACCCTACGCATCATGCCAAATCGCAGATATCCGGAATAGAAAGCTACCTCCTCGAAGGGGCGGGAATCTCGGTGCTCGGGGTCATAGGGCTGACATACAACCTAATCAGCAATGAGCCTCTCCAGAAACATGCGATATGTGTATTCAGAGTTTGGCACAGATTGCTGTGGACTCCACCTGAAGATTCGAGGCATGATGTCGTCATAATCACCTCTATGTATAGCACATGGACCAATGGTTGGAAAATGGTTCAGTATCCATGCCTGCAAATAAACCATCAATTACTTATTTTAAATATTTTTTAAAGAAACATAATGAATTTAAATAAACATGATGGATATTTTTTAAAGAAACATAATGAATTTACATTTGTCTACCTGCAACAAAGACATGTAGCCTTCCAAAGAGACCTTATTCGCCTTGTTGGCGAAGGACAAGTGATCATATAAATATGCTAGTGCACTACCACTCCATACGTATTGATCAACTACGGTGAGGTCGTCCAAGGAGCGCAGCAGGTGACATCCAATAGAATTGTTCGTCTTATCTGCGAACAATGTACTACCCACCAAGTAAAGGAGATAACACCTAGCCGCAATATCATATCGTTGACTCCTAACTGCTCTGGTGTACACATTCTTCAGTGTGTTGAACCTTATTGCACCACTTTTGATGTCCAACGCCTCTTTCGTAGCCTCGGCATGGCCCATGCCAAGCAACGCAGTCATCAACTCCACTGCCTCTGCCTGATAGGGTTTATCCCAACCGATCAAAACCTCCGTCACCGGCATATGCAGGATAGATGACACGTCATCCAGGGTGATAGTCATCTCCCATGTGTATGATGATGAGATCAGTGGAGCCAAGCCGAGCCCCGAGCAACCGCCTATCCACTATAGTGTATGATGATGAGATTAGTGGAGCCAAGCCGGATACCTCCACGATTGTTCGCACTTGCTATGGCACAGCATCTAATGAGAGCATATCAAATGCATGATTGTGGCATCGGTTTAAGAGACGATCCTGCAAAATTTAAAATAAGTCAAATTAGTTAAAGAAATAAATAAAAATAAATTTAAATTAATTAAAGAAATAAATTAAATTAAATTTAAATTAATTTTTGGTCTCGTTACAAATACCTATTCGTTCTTGCCATATTTGTTTCGTCTGGTGCTCGTCGTATGACTTCAACAAAGAAGTATCCCGACGATCCTTAACGACGATCTCGGTCTGTGTTTCATCAGCACCACCATCATCATCATCATCATCATCATCAGAAGAAGAAGAGCGATCAGGAGCGACTTTTGAAGGTTCTCCTCGCTCCGCCCGTCGCCGATCAAGAGCGGCCCTGTAAGGTTCTCCTTGCTGCATCCGTCGCTCCGCCCGTCTCCGTCTACCCAACACTGTCATATATTCCCTCAAGGGCATCTCATCATTGTCCTCATTGTTGTTGACGGTTGCGTTCTTCATCTTCGGCATCTAAAATTTCAAAATACAATGTCAAATTAACAAAATATACAATGCAAAAAAAAAAAAAAAAGAAGGAAAGAGAATAAATAGAAAACAATGTTGCTAAATCTTGCAAATATAATTGGATAGAAAAAATGGAACTTAAAATTCTAATAAGAGCAAGCTCTAAAAAAAAGGTCACTTTCATTTTCTTTTATTTCCTTTTTTTAAAAAAGAAATTCTCTACCAAACAGTGGTTACATGAAGAGATATTTATAAAATATAAAATGGAAAAAAAAAATAAAATTAGTAATTAGTAATATAATTAATATTAATTACATTAGTAATTATTAATGTGTACCATGAAATTAAAAATGGATACTCACGGCTTAAAAAATATAAAATATATATACAAAGTCTTGAAATAATGTCATTGTAAACAAATGAAATACAAAAAACAAGAACATTCTACATAAGTTTTATGATTATTTTTATAAATATTTATAATTTTAAAACATTAAATAAATAATTAAAAATATGGTTAAAAAATTATTTCTTTAACACCCTCGCTGATGGTCATCAGCAAGGGTGTTAAATTTCCAGAAATTTAACACCATTGCTGAGCCCTAAGCGTGCTATCCCTATCAATGGCAGTTTCAGTTTGTACGCAACAGACACAATTTTTGTTAGTTCCATGATGAACATGATGAATGTTTTGATAATGACAAAGTGTTTTTGAAGAAGCTACATGTGTTGATCAAGTTTCAAGCTCAACAAGCAACAACAAACATCAAATGAAGAAGAGAGAAAGCAAGCTCATGAAGACCTAAGTTTGAGTATATTTGTATTTCTTTTATCTTTTGCCTCTCAAGCTTCATAGGTTTTTTATTTGGGTAGATTATTATAGAGGGTAGTGAATCTCATTCATAAGTCATGATTAAATCATAATTTGAGTTTTCACTTAATCTAGAATCAATAGGTGGCTTAAAGGTTTTAAAGGAAAGGTTGGATTTTGAGAAAACAAGTTTTGAACATGTACAGTACCAACTTAATCGATTAAGTGATAACTTAATCGAGTACTACTCGAGTACACGACTTGCTTAATCGATTAAGTACTGCTGAACTGATTTTTAAAATACGTTTTTCACTTCTCAAAATCAGTTTTCAAGTGCTACAACTTTTGGGTATTCTATATAAACCTTTTCCTAACCTTTGTGATCATACTCTATCATTTTGATATTCATTTTACAAAGAATCAAGCCACTCTATTCTCTCTCAATTTTAAAGATCAAAGCTTTTCTATTTTTATATTCTTTGATCAAGAACCTTTGAATCTCTTATGGTGAATTGTCATAACTCTTGATTGAGATTCATAGGATTGTTTTGTGTTTTCTATTGTGTTGTAATCTTTGCAAGAAGGCAAGTCACTACAACAAACAAGAAGTCTTGGTGTGTCGATTTTATCATCAAGCAAGTGCATTCTTATTGAAGAAGAAGAAGAAGTCTTGGTTGTGAATCAAGCAAGGAGAAGCCTTGGTGTGTGGATTATCATCAAGCAATTGAAGACTTGTTGTGTCGATTATCAACAAGGGGTAGAGGTTAGATTAGAGAGAAGATCAATAGGATTACAAGGCAAGTGTGTCGGTTATCTCTTGTAAGCTAGCAAGAAGGGAGTCTTGTGAGGCAATCACTTGTAATTTGAGAACTCTAATTCCTCATAGTGAAGAATCTCTCTTGGTTGAAGAGGGGACTGGATGTAGCTTTCAAATGGATGAAAGTGAACCAGGATAAATCACTGTGTCGTATCTCTAAACTCTTACTCTTTATATTCAAGTCATTTGATTGCGTTCTTGGTTGAAAACCTAGAAAGATTGATTTTCATAATTGATTGAATTGAATCTTTAATTGTTCAAATTTATAAAGGGAAAATCATTTTCATAACTAGGTTAATCAATAAGAATATAGGTGTTAATCATTTCCGCTGAATCTCTGATCTTGCATGTGAATTGATTGATTTTCGTATTCGAATGAAAAATTGATTTTTCTGTTTTCTGTCATATTTAATCGATTAAGTTCAACTTTAATCGAGTACTACTCGAGTAAATTGTAGGTTAATCGATTAAGTGCTGTAGAATTTGCAAAAATCATTTGTTTTGATTGTTTCGATTTGTTTCGTTCGAAAATCTTTCAAGGTAGCTTCAACACCTATTCAACCCCCCCTTCTAGGTGTTTTCCTAGGGTTCCTAAGTCTCTCCAACCACCAATTGCGGTTTCCTCAATTGGTATCAGAGCTCGGTCGAAAGACACGAGCATAAGAGCTTTTTCGTAAAGATCCTTTAAGAAAATCGCAATGGGTTCTACGAATCCCTTTGGTGGTGAAGGTGCTTCAATAAGTCGTCCTCCATTGTTTGCCGGAGAAGGCTATGCATATTGGAAAGTTAGAATGAAAATCTTTATCCAAGCCATAGATAGTGAAATTTGGAAAGTAGTTGAAAAAGGTCCTCATATCCCCTCTAGTTTAGTTGAAGGTGTAGAAAAATTGATCCCCGAGGATAAGTGGAAGGATGATGATAGAAAGAAAATTCAATATGATTATAAAGCAAAGAATATCATCACATCCGCTTTATCCTATGACGAGTTCTTTAGAGTTTCTCAATGTTCTAGTGCTAAAGAAATGTGGGACACTTTACAAGTGACTCATGAAGGAACTAGTGAGGTTAGGAGAGCTAGATTGAATGCCTTAATGCGTGATTATGAATTGTTTCATATGCTTCCAAATGAATCTATAAATGATATGCAAAAGCGTTTTACTCACATTATAAATCATTTACTTGCTCTTGGTAAAACTTTTCTTCAAGGTGAACTTTCTAACAAAGTGTTGAGATGTTTAGACAGGAATTGGCAACCAAAAGTAACGGCTATTGTTGAATCTAAAAATTTGGATGCTATGGATCTAGCAACACTTTTCGGAAAGCTTCAAGAACATGAAATGGAGCTTGGACGATTAAGTATCAATGAAGAGTCGGATAAGAACAAATCAAGGAAAGGACTTGCTCTTAGAGTCAAAAGTGCATATAAAAAGAAAGATAGTTCCGATGATGATGATAGTGAAGATTCCGATTCCGATGTTGATGAAAAAGACATGAAACTTTTGTTAAAAGAGTTTGACAAGTTTCTAAGGAGAAAAGGAAGGTTGAACAAGGACAAAAGTAAAGAGAAGGATTCCCCACACTATAAGACCAAAACTTCAAAAGAAGGTGTAGTTTGCCATGAATGTGGAAAGCCCGGTCATCTCAAGTATTCATGCTCTAAGTATCTCAAGAAGAAGGAGAAAGACAAAAAAAATTCTAAATCTAAAAGAGCATACATAGTTTGGGATAGTGATGAAGATAACAAGAAAAGCACATCGAGTAGTTCATCGGATAATGAAGCCGCTTGTCTCAACTTGATAACTCTAGTAGATGATGAAGAACAAAGTTCAAATGATGAATCAAGTTATCAAAGCGAGGATAGCAATGTAAGTGAATCTAAATCCGAAATTTCTTCTAAATATGAATTGTTACATAATGCTTATGAAGAAATGTATGAACAACTTGAAAAACTAGCTTTGAAAAACATTGAAAGGAAGAAGCTCATTTTGAAACATCAAAAAGAGATTTTAGATCTTCAAAAACAAGTTGATGAGCTTAATCTTGAAAATGAAACTCTTGATCTTATATATGCTAGTTCTTCTTGTGATTGTGCTAGTAGATTGAATATTGTGGTTGATTGTGAGAATTGCAAGTTGCTTAAAAATGAAAATGCTATTTTGAAAAATAAGCTTGCAAGTTTCTCAAATGGTGATATTAGATTGCGCACATTGTTAAATTTTCAAAGAGAAAATTCAAACAAGTTTGGTTTGGGTTATACTAATGCTAAGAGTAAATCTCATAGAAATGTTGTTGATTTTTCTAAAGTTGATTTTTCAAATCCTCCAACATGTTTCTATTGTGGTACTCATGGACATACTTCAAATGTATGTTATGTTAAAGTGCATGGTATACCTAAAGGAAATTTTGTTTGGATGAAAAAGGGTGAAAGTCCCTACACTAACAAAAATGGATCCAAAACCATTTGGATACCAAAAAGCAAAGCATGATTTTTTTATGTAGGTTTGATTGAAGATGCAAATGAATGACACATGTTCTCAATTGGTCTCAACTATGAATGTCTATATTCACATCTTCAATTGGTATCACACTTGCATCTCAAGTGAATGTCCTACAAAGTGGTAATATTTGATATTGATATATTATCTTAATTGGTATCTTCTCAATTGATATTACTTTTCTAAATGTTTAGTTAATTCAATTTGTATCATTGAGAGATTATTAGTTGATTATCATGTTTTTGTGATTATTGATTCTTCTTTACAATTGATATCTTCTTTGTTAAGTGATATTATGATCTTTTTAGTTCTCAATTGGTATTATATTTCATTGTTATATTTTCTTGCCAATTGATATCACATTTCAAAGTATAGATCTATTGTATTTGTTCAATTGGTATCAATGTTGTAAAGAAATGATCATTGATTTCTTACCTTGGCTTAGATGTTATATTTCAATTGGTATATATTACTTTTTGATAATGCCAAAGGGGGAGAAATATGATGTTTTGAATTGAATGAAATGTTTCTCAAAGGGGGAGAAATGGTATGTTTTGAAACATGGGAGAAATATGATATTATATTTGGAGAAAGGTTGTTTTTGTTGTTTTTATGTAGGTTGAGCTAAGTTGTTTAAGATAGGGGGAGAATCAAGCTTCTATCTAAATTGGATTCAAGTGTTAAAGCATTGATTGAGGGGGAGAAAGAGTCTTCTCAAGTGATCAAATGTTTCAAGCATCAACAACTTCAAGCGATTTCAAAACATGGGTTGTCATTTTCAAAAAGGGGGAGATTGTTAGTTCCATGATGAACATGATGAATGTTTTGATAATGACAAAGTGTTTTTGAACAAGCTACATGTGTTGATCAAGTTTCAAGCTCAACAAGCAACAACAAACATCAAATGAAGAAGAGAGAAAGCAAGCTCATGAAGACCTAAGTTTGAGTGTATTTGTATTTCTTTTATCTTTTGCCTCTCAAGCTTCATAGGTTTTTTATTTGGGTAGATTATTATAGAGGGTAGTGAATCTCATTCATAAGTCATGATTAAATCATAATTTGAGTTTTCACTTAATCTAGAATCAATAGGTGGCTTAAAGGTTTTAAAGGAAAGGTTGGATTTTGAGAAAACAAGTTTTGAACATGTACAGTACCAACTTAATCGATTAAGTGATAACTTAATCGAGTACTACTCGAGTACACGACTTGCTTAATCGATTAAGTACTGCTGAACTGATTTTTAAAATACGTTTTTCACTTCTCAAAATCAGTTTTCAAGTGCTACAACTTTTGGGTATTCTATATAAACCTTTTCCTAACCTTTGTGATCATACTCTATCATTTTGATATTCATTTTACAAAGAATCAAGCCACTCTATTCTCTCTCAATTTTAAAGATCAAAGCTTTTCTATTTTTATATTCTTTGATCAAGAACCTTTGAATCTCTTATGGTGAATTGTCATAACTCTTGATTGAGATTCATAGGATTGTTTTGTGTTTTCTATTGTGTTGTAATCTTTGCAAGAAGGCAAGTCACTACAACAAACAAGAAGTCTTGGTGTGTCGATTTTATCATCAAGCAAGTGCATTCTTATTGAAGAAGAAGAAGAAGTCTTGGTTGTGAATCAAGCAAGGAGAAGCCTTGGTGTGTGGATTATCATCAAGCAATTGAAGACTTGTTGTGTCGATTATCAACAAGGGGTAGAGGTTAGATTAGAGAGAAGATCAATAGGATTACAAGGCAAGGGTGTCGGTTATCTCTTGTAAGCTAGCAAGAAGGGAGTCTTGTGAGGCAATCACTTGTAATTTGAGAACTCTAATTCCTCATAGTGAAGAATCTCTCTTGGTTGAAGAGGGGACTGGATGTAGCTTTCAAATGGATGAAAGTGAACCAGGATAAATCACTGTGTCGTATCTCTAAACTCTTACTCTTTATATTCAAGTCATTTGATTGCGTTCTTGGTTGAAAACCTAGAAAGATTGATTTTCATAATTGATTGAATTGAATCTTTAATTGTTCAAATTTATAAAGGGAAAATCATTTTCATAACTAGGTTAATCAATAAGAATATAGGTGTTAATCATTTCCGCTGAATCTCTGATCTTGCATGTGAATTGATTGATTTTCGTATTCGAATGAAAAATTGATTTTTCTGTTTTCTGTCATATTTAATCGATTAAGTTCAACTTTAATCGAGTACTACTCGAGTAAATTGTAGGTTAATCGATTAAGTGCTGTAGAATTTGCAAAAATCATTTGTTTTGATTGTTTCGATTTGTTTCGTTCGAAAATCTTTCAAGGTAGCTTCAACACCTATTCAACCCCCCCTTCTAGGTGTTTTCCTAGGGTTCCTAAGTCTCTCCAACCACCAATTGCGGTTTCCTCAATTTTCATATGCAAAACTCAAACAAAAATTGCAATAAACATACCCTAAACATTAAACAACAAAAACTTATAACTATTACCCAATAAATCATGATTTCTAACAACATTTTACAATTTTATGCAAAAAACCGAAAATTAAAAAAAATAAAAGAAAACAGTTGTAGAAGGGAAGGAAAGCATGAGAAGGATTGAATGAACTTACCTGGTTGGACTGCGGTTGTGCTTGCGGTGGAGGAGTGTGGATGGAGGTGACGTGAGTCTTCTGCACTGCTGAGAGGATATGAAGAATGGTGTGTTGCGTGAGTTTTATGAAGAATGACGTGAGTCTTATGAAGAATGGCGTGAGTCTTCTGCACTGCTTAGAAGAATGATAATGAATTTTAAAGATATGAATTTGAATGGTGTGCTGTTGTGAAGATATGATATGAAGAATGAAGAATGTGGAAAGGTGAGAGAGGAAGGGGATGAGATTTGAATTTGAAATTTGAAAATGAGTGGAAGAAGAGGAGGGATAAGGATGGAATAAGAGGGGAGTATTTTGGGATTATTGGAAGTTTGTAAGGTTATTATGGGATTTTCCTTTAAATAAGGGGGCTAACTAAGTAACTGAGGGGGGTTAAAAAACTAGAACCCCTAAAAGAAGGTCCAAAAGGTGATAGGCCCAAATTGGCAGCAGAAGCCTTTCATGTAACTAGACCAGCAGTAGAAGCCTTTCGTGTAACTGAACCAGGGAGATAAAGGTGCCCTCCTCCCATAAGAGTTCCCCCTTCCAGAAGGTGCCTGTGCAGAAAAGTGAAGTATCAGAGTGCATCCTTCCCCAACAAGTCTCCAGCCTTGAGCCAATCACCACATCATGTATGTCATTCAAAACCACCATTTATGAAAGATATGCTTTTTCCATCATGAAACACAAATAGAATTCCTCGCAAGATGGGTTGATAGTGAAAAAGGAAGAGAACCAGTGGACAAGGGGAAGCATTAGTACAGTAACCACCAGACAAAGGAAAATGAATGTGAAGCCCAAGTTGCTCGCCAACTATAAAAGGAGAGCATAGTACAAGGCAAATAGAGGCTCATCCAAGCCAACACAAGCAAGTCTAGAACCACAAAACAGTAAATACTGAACTACAACAACGACACAGACACAACGACTCAGAAGAGAGTGAATATCATAGAGAGCTTGTGGGAGATAATCAAAGGACGCCCTGTATAAATTCTCATTAATCACTGTTCATTGCTCCCTTTGTAACAAATTCCCCTCTCTCATGTATTCTCTTCCAGTATTCAATAAAATGAGGTCATTGATTTCACTAAGTTTACGAATAGTGCTGGCAATTAGGGCGGGTGCCCATGGGCCCCGCCCGACCACCCTACATTTTTTTGTGGGCAAGGCATCATTTTTTAGCCCACTTTTTGAATGGGCCCCGCCCGCCATGCCCATTTATTTTGTCGGGCATCATTGGGCGGGCGGTGGGCCGCCCACGGGCCGCCCATTATTTAGTTTTTTTAAAAAATAAAAATTACGAGCTACACAATTAGGAGTCGCCTACATCTTTTGTCGAGCATCAAATTTTATTATTATGTTTTTATGATTTTGAGTGTGAACATTTTATATGTTGTGCAATCTTAGTCTACATTTTATGAATTTTGAAGATAGAATATATTTTTTTTTATGTTCCAAAAAAATAAATATATGATTTTTTTTATTTTTTTTTATTTAAATGGGCCGCCCATTGGCATGTCCTGCCCGCATTTAGGGCGGGCAGGGCATAAATTTTACGCCCAAAATATTATAACGGGCGGACGGGCATGTCCGCAAAAAAGCGGGATTTTAATGGGCATGGGCAATGCCCGCCCGCCCGGCCGAGTTGCCACCACTATTTACGAACCCACTCTATTTTTACTATTTCCCCCCGTTTTACATTTTCCCGGCAGAAACAACAAGTATGGAACTTAGGTAGTTGCACTTCGTATCCATAGCTAATATCAATTGAGCTACTTAGAAGACAATCAATCTTGATTGACTGCTCAACCAAAACAAATTAAATTTCCCTTTTTTTATAGGTATCACACGTACGTTTTATCCGAGCAAAAATAGGGGAGCAAGGCGCGAATGAATACACACCCTTCATCAAGAAGTTTAACGCCAGTGATAATCAACCTCAACCTCTATTCTGTGAAAACTTCTAGGAGTCACAAGCTTTAAGCCCACTCGCTTTAGGATTTTAAGAAACGTTAATTTTTTTTTCATGTTTGCCCTAGTTGATTTATTTTCATACATTTAATTGAGTAAAAGTTAACTAATAAGGTCAATCATAATTGATAGATGACTGAGTTTTTTAAGCATGATGACATGTCATAGATATGAAAAGACTTCATTAGTAGAGACAAAACTCATTTCGGTGATCTCTACGTCTTGGATAAGATTAGTCTCCGACTATTAGCTAAATAATACTCCCTCCGGTCTTGTTTATTAGCAAAAATAACCATCGGCACAAATATTAAGAAAAATAGTTAATTAGATGCATTTAATTTTCTCAAATTCATAAAAAAGTAGACTAGTTTAATAAACTTGTATTGGGAATGAAACAAAAATTAAATGATTCAACCACTTTATAATGATATTTTAGGAATAATTGTATTAGAAATAGAAAGTTTTTGCTTATATTTAAGAACACTATTGAAGTGTCTTTTTTTCCTATAATTGAGACAGAAAGGAGTACCCTTGATGTACACTAAAAAGATTGAGTAAAATAAAGTTTTAGTGGTAAATTGGTGAAAATATATCATTTTACATTATTAATTCACATTTTCAATTATTGTTTAAATTTTTTTTGTCCGTATTCCTTGCGGAACCACCGGTATCCCCAAGAGCACCCTTAATACCAGGGAGCCCTTGAGACTAATCCGGAGCGAGCTGCGTGGCTGATTCTCCCAGCGAGATGTTTTTAGTGAGAATCGAATCCGAGGCTATTAGCACCCGTGTCTCATTCCCAAAATTTCAGTTGGAGCCTTACACCAACTGAACCAAGCCTCATTGGTAATTATTGTTTAAATTTATGTGCACTATCTTATCTGCAATATTTAAAGTAGGTCTAAGGGAGTTGTTTTCAAGTAATTTTTCTGTGATTGAGGCCAGTGTCCGGCTGGGGCAAAATAAGTAATGGTGGCCTAGTACTTATTGTTAAAGGTAGGTCCCAAAATATATCATTGATTTTAAACTTGAATAAACACTATATAGTGCTATAATTTTGTCCCAATTTAAAAGCATTTATTCTAATTTTTAATGACATTGATTACTTATTTTTTATAAACATTCATATTTATTATACTTTTTAGAATCGCAATGATAATTATTAGTATAATCACTAATAATACAATGACCGCGTTAAGCATGTTAATCAGAAGAAATTGAGAGGTCCAACTAGGTTTTGGGTGAAGTTTGTATTGCACAATCTTGCACCGTCTTCTCATGATACTATGATCCAACCAGGGGTGTGTAGGTTGGTGTACGCTCTTCACAATGGGATTGTGGTGGATGCAGGGTCCATCATTTCCGAGAAGATGCACCAATTTGCTACGAAGGAGACAAGGTATGTCGGCTTCCCGTGGGTGATACACAAGCTATGGACACACTTTGGTGTGTACTTTCCTGAGGATTTTAGAGACCTCAAAAGGTCACCATGGATGATGTTGTCCACTTAGGACAATTATTTGGAACTGGCTAGGAAAGCACCAAAGAGGCACAACCACCACCCCACAGCCACAGCAGTACCCATCACCTCCAGCACCAGAGTTTCAGGCAGGTCCCTCTAGTCAGCCGGTTCAGCAACTGGAAGGCATAGAGGATTTGATGAGGATGATGCAGTCCCTGATGGAGGGACAAGCTAATTTGAGGGATGGGCAAGCCAGTCTTCTCTAGGGGCAGACTAGTGTTCTGCAGGGTTGAGAGCATCAGGCGGAGACAATCCCGTGCAACTGAGTTCAACCGCTGGGAGCTGCAGAGGAATCGAGCTAGGGATGAGTTTATGAGAGGCTGGGGAGCAGCCCAGGGTTTGCCTTTCGATGTGACTCCTTACACGGAGGAAGATTTTGGTTTGCTGGATACATCTTCAGGATAGGGGATGGATGAGGACCACCAATGAGAGGGTGTTTATTTTTTGACCTTGCTGATATAACCCCTATGACAGACCTTGTATTTTGAGAATTGTAATAGCTCCTTTTGTTTTTAGGAATTTGTTTTTGTTTAATTGAATGTGCATGTGATTTTCAGTTTTCGTTTTTTATTGCATCTGGCTGTGTGTATATATATATATATATATATATATATATATATATATATATATATATTGTGTGCTTGCTACAGGTGGGAGTTAATGTTGTCCCACTGAGGTGGTGCTTTATAGCACCCGAATTTAATGATCAGCATGTAAATAAGTTTGGGAGAGCATCTTCGCCCTTACAGGTGTTAGACATTGCAGCAGGTCTATAGGGAAGTGAATTCTGAATTTTTCTTGCATTTTTATTTTGTAGTATAGGTTAGATTAGTTTGCTTGAGGACAAGCCAACCTCTAAGTTTGGGGGAGTGGTACAAAATAAAAAATGATTTGAATTTTTCTCCCATTTTGGGTGTTGGTGTGTGTTCTTGGTAGAGGTAGGTAATTATTCTAGACTTAGGACTATTTTTCTGATGAGAGGTGTAAATACTTGGTTTAGGATTAGACTCACTGATTGTATGATACTGATTTGATTGAGATATAAATCTGTTGAAAGCTGGTTTTTTGACAAATTGTTTAGGAACAGGTGATTAGTGAACTGACTTTAGCTCTATGAGTTTTTGAGCCTATACACTGAAAGGGGCATGTAATTTACGAATATTTGGTTCGGACCCCCCCCATTTCTTTCATGAGTGTGTTCTCATTGACTTTGTGTTCTAGAACTTGACCAGTGACCATTTTGAAATTGATAATTGTTTGCATGCATTAAGATGATTAAGGCAATTAGGATTGTGTTTTTGTGGCCTTCAACTGATTTGAATTGAATGTATTTCCTTAGTTGCCCATTTTGAGCCTTATGAAATGATGATTTTCTTTGGTACCCTGCATTGATTGAATAATTTTTGTAAATACCTTTGGAATTTTGAATGAGCAATTGAGGGAATGACTCAAGAAAAAAATGGTAAAAAGTGAAAGTGAATTGAAAAAGTGAGTTCTAGTTCTCTTTTGCAAAAAAAAAAAAAGAAAAAGGAAGAATGAATAAAGGAAGAGAATGGAACTTAGAAAAAGAGAAGAATAATGAAAATGATTTTGAGTTGAGTGTGAGTCTTAATTGTATTCATTGCTCATTCATGATTTTAGAGGAAAAAATTGTTTTTGCATTTTAACCCTTAGTTTTATCCCTTCTTTCTTATACATCACCTTACACTTTTAACCATGGTCTCATTACAACCAAAATTAAGACCTTTTGATTTTTGTGTGCATTCAATAATTTCAGTGAAGATTTGGGTCTATGGTCAAGCTTACGGTAACACTTTGTCATTGTATGAATTTGAGTGCTTTGAATAGATAACCCTTGATACACATGAGAGATACACTGTGAGGTTGAGAGTGTTCACTGATCCTTGGTTCTTTTGGAGTTTGTTTATCTAACCAGTTTTTGATTGAGTTAATTGCTTATGATAAAAAAAATGTCTGAGTCGGTGAGTCGAAGTCTTAGATTAAGTGTGTACATTCTGATTTAGGAAATAGTCCTGTGTTCTTGAGTTCTTATTTTACTATTGCTTGGGACATGCAAAAAGCTAAGTTTGGGGGAGTGATTTGGGTCTAATATATGATGATTTTGAGCATTATTTGACTCCCTTTTACTATGGATTGGGCTTGTTTCTTAAGCAAAGTAAGGATTTTCTTACGTTTTTAGGAATAATAGGTAGATTAAGGTCCTTGAACGTTTTGATCTGTTTTGGGTTTGATTTCAGGTATTTTGAGGCTTAAGTTGATGATTTGTGCAAATGAATGAAAAGAAGCTTTGAAGACCAAGAGATTGATGTCAAAATGGAGAAAAACCAATTTCTGAACTGTTGACCACCTAGGCGTGGGCCAAGCACGCCCTGACGCGTGGGGGTCAAATGGCCAAGGAAGGGGTGCAAATCTGCTAATTTTGAAGCTGAAGACAGACAGATCTGCGTCCAGGCGCAGGTAGGAGCGCGCCCAGGCACGTGGACCACAAGCAAAGAGCTTCCCCAACTACTGATGATCACGCCTAGGCGTGGGAAGCGCGCGCCCATGCGGGCGTGCGGCGATTTTCTAGGATTCTTGATAGATTTAGATGATTTGTTTTAGAATTTACTTTTTCTATTTAAACAGTTTTTAGAATTAGGTTAGGAAGTTTTAGAAAGGGAGATTACACATTTTATGAAGAGTTTTAGAGGAGAAGAAGGTTGAAGATCCATCAACGGAGGAATCTGGTGTGAAGATTGAAGACCTATTTGTGGTAATTCCATGTCTATGATCATGAATTCCACTACTTATCTTTCTATTTATTCTTTAATTATGTGTAACTAAAATCCTTTGTTAGAAATATGGTGGATTTGCATGGATGATTTTAATTAATTTATGAATTAATGTTTTTCTTTTAAATCAAGTGTTTGATTGTATTTTTAAAGTTATACATGAACCTGATCCATTTATGTTTTGGATTTCTAATTCTTCAATTGAATTATTAGAGATTAGAATAGGCATTGCAATCAAACAATATAATTGCTCAACTTGTAAGAATACTTTTGAGAAATTATATAACAATTAATTAATTCCACTATTTTTGAATAGAAGGTTATTTGATGGTTTAATATCTTAAGGGATTAATGATTATCAAGTTGAATAATAAACGGTAATTACACAAGAGGGATCTAGTAATTACCAATTTTAGAATTGTTCTCGATTTATGAAAAAACAGAGATTCATAGTTAATAAATAGAAGACCTACAATGAAACCACGTTCCTAACCGTTTTCCTAATTGCTCACAAATTCCATTTAAATTCTGTTTTGTTTTATTTTATTCAATTCAACCTTAAATAAACATAAACCCATATGTTTCACTTAATAACTACAAATTAGGTGATAATTAATTGAGAACAATTTGCAATCCCTGAGTGGAACGAAAATTCACTTATTCTATGTTACTTGCCGGAGATTGAAATTCATTTCAATAATTTTCGGTATTTTGTAGTAGTTATAGAGTGAAATTTATTTTATTAGTTTTAATTGTTCTTGTCTCAACAGGTGCTGCTTAACCTTTATGCACTTGCGCTCTGCAGGTAATAAAGGCGTTCTCCAATTCAATCACGAGATCGAGTTGAGTGCAAGGAGGAGGAAAAAGCAAGCACAACAGAAGAGAAAGGAACAAGCTAAGAATATGGTTGAGGATGAGGCAACAGTTCCACCACCCAGAAAAACTCTTGCGGAATATGCTATCGTCAATCCGGATATATGTGCTGTGCTTTTATCATAGTCCAGCTAACAATCACTGCACCTGCTTTCGAGATCGATCCGCGGTATATTCATTTGATTAAGCAAGACCAATTCAATGGTACTCCACATCAGGATCCTACACAGCATATTGCTCACTTCATGAGTATGCTAAACTTCTTCAAGATCCAGGGTGCTTAAGTGAAAACTATTTGGATGAGAAATCACACGTACGCACTACTAAACATAATCCGTCTAAATAAAGTGATTATAAAAATTTAATTAAAGAGGGTATCCTTTAATAAGAGTATGAAAATATAATTATACAGGGAATCCTTTAATAAGGAGCACTTCATTATTTAAACTTCAACCGATATTTGGAAAAGATAACAACATAACAGAATACCAAAATTACTTAACTTGTCTCCGGACAAAACGATTAAGTAAAGATAATGGAGAAATTCTTACGGAAACAAAACCATAATTTTGAAACATAAATACTGCTAGTTACTTGACATAGAATACTAAATAAATAAAGTCCTTGAAAACTTAATTAGACATTCGGCATTGTAGACATAGGCTAGGCTTGCTTATATCCCCAAAACATCTAACGGTGAAGCCGTTCTTTGACCTTGGAGTAAAAATCCCAATCAACATGGGATGAAGTGATTGCAGGCTGACCAAATGGATTCTCTTTCACATAAGACTGAACATCTTGAGCAGCAGCAACCCCTTCCAAGTAAGAACATAACTCACCCTTTGGATCTACACAAATAAAAATAATACATACATAATATAAATCCAATATTACAAACATCAAAAAGCAATTAAAATAAAAATATTATTCTGCATATAAACAATAAACACAAGAAATAAATTGTCACCCAATGCACTATCATTCTTATTCAGAGGGTCGTATGGTTCGAGGAAAATGGCTGTGTTAGGCTGCAATTACAAATTTATAAAAATATTAGTATCATAATGGATTCGAAGTCATGAATAAAAAAACATATGAACATTTTTGTATTACAGGATTAAGGAAGGTTTTATAAGGAGTGTCATCTATCATCAAAGTATTCGATTCTGTGTATGGACCTCCTTTCTTAACATCTTGAAATACTTTATTCAGATCCTTAAAAAAGAGACGCTTGTCTTCATTCTCCAGGGACATGAACCCAGTGTCAGTGCAATCCTTTTGATCCTGAGTAGAAAATTCAATCAAATTGGATAAAAAGAAAAACATTTAAACTAATATACATATTCCGCAGCATATTTATAACAAAAAAGTAAAGTGAAAGTACCCAAACAAACAGCAATTTGCTTTTCAGTGATCCAATGGCATAATTTAGGGTAGTATAAGCATTATGCCTGTTCATCAAATAAAAGGCGAAGAGATTATGATTTTAAAAAAAATATAGTTGAATAGATAATAAAATTAAAAAAAAAAAACAAGAAACAAAAAAACAGAAGCGCATAACACTGACTCCCTGGCAGAAGACCAAATCCCCACTTCAAATCTTTCAAGGCAGAACTTCATAAAATCTTCGCTAAAGGGCCTCAAGAAAACTGCACGATTAATTAAAAAAATTTACTACTCCCAAATTTGTTGTTTTAACGTATAATTGTAAGAACAATATTCCAATTAATTAAGAGTGTTGTGAATTTGGTGCACGTTGAATGTAATAATAAATGCATATACCAGAATAGAGAGAATAATACGCATCTGGGCGTCGATACTTGTGAATATTTCTCATCTGACTAGGCCGATCTCTATAGAGCAACAACCCATTGATACTTATCACAAGCAGCTTCTTTTTAGGTCCAAGATTCAGCTTCTCCAGAGGCAGTTCCAAGTCGGATTTCTCATCTTGGTGATCATCATTATCAGTATCATAATCACTGTCGTAGGAAACAATAGCCTTGTTCTTTTCAGCCATACTTGTAAACCAAATAGTAGTAAAATTCAAAGTAGGAGCTAAACTACAAATGAGTGAAGGTTGATGGTAGGATGAAATCCAACCAATTAAGAAATTAAGCAGGTTAAGGAGAATAACAACACAGAAGATGGTGAGCAAGGCTAGCTCGTTTTTTTCATATATCTGAACAGTAAAAATGCATACAATATTAAAAGGCTGGCTAAAAGAAAATATCTCCTTGTAGTCAAGGAGGAGCGTACAAGTTGGCATAAATCTAACAAAAGGATTATTCTTAAAAACATACCAGTTGTCATAAAGAAATACTAGTATATTTACCCATGCATGGGGTGAATTAATTTGAAAGCGACTATTATATAAAATATTTCTCACATTTTTATTTATGATAATCAAAACAAATATATTTTTTTAAAAATATGTTTTACACACTTTTCATACATCTATTATTATTAGAGAAGAAAACCATTGTTAATTGCCTTAATAATTTAAAAAATTAGAGTAATGAAATTTCCTGAAAATCGTAAATATTGATATGGCATAAATTTAATCCAAGATATGAGTGTAGTAGAAATGAGCTAGGATCAACGGATTCACATGTGTTATTTGTGTAGAATAAATAGTTCAAATATGTAATTTATAATTTTTGTAATTTTTAAAATTACATGCAAAAATCATGCAATTTATTTAACTATTCAATTGGACAATTTTTTCCTACTTATTTTCCATTCTTAACAAAAAAATATTAATAATATTTTTATATTTTTCAAATATAAATATATATATATGAGTAATATGTCAGATTGATTCCTGATTTTGTGACCACCAATCAATCTAGTCTTTGAGATTTTCAAAATTTCAAAAAGAAAAATGTGAGTCACAGATTTGCTCGGTCCCGAGCCAGGTGTGACACACCTGGTTGGTTTATTATGTCTTTAGCTTCCCCTGGTTTCTTGTAGGAGTGTAAGTGGTCCGGTCTGGGACTGCGAGACCGATCAGACCGAACCGGACCGGACCGAAAAATGCGGTCCAGAATGGTCTCACGGTCCGGTCCAGTCTCAAAAACAAGTGGACTGATCTATAATGGTCCGGTCCACGATTTCCAGACCGCAAAGACCGGACCGGACCGATGGTTCAAATATTTAATTAAAAAAAAACATAAACAATCTGACACACAAATACACATAAGTCACCCACAAAGCAGTGAGCACTAGGCACTGCGATTCGATCTCCACAAAGTAGTAGGCAAGAAAGCAAAGTAGCAAAGCAGTAGGAATCCAAGCACCTCCGGTTCTCTCTCCCTCTGATCTCTCTCCCTCCGATCTCTCTCCCTCCGAACTTGCCTTTCATGCCTCCGCCGCTGCTGCTTCCATGGACCGATCTCTCTCCCGCCGCCGCCGCTTCCGGTCCCTCCTCCCTGCGATTCGATCTCCTCCTCCCCTGCAATTCGATCTCCTCCACTGTGTTCGATCTCTCTCCTCCCTGCATTCGATCTCTCTCCTCCACTGCGTTCGATCTCCCATCTCCCTCCTCCCTGCGTTCGGCGTTCGATCTCCCTCCTCCTGCCTCCCTGCGTTCGATCTCCCTCCTCCTGCCCTGTGTTCAATTAGTTTTTTTTTTCTAAGTATTGCTGCCTTGATTTATTTTTATTTCCAGCATTTTAAATTTTACTTTAATGGTCTAAATAGACCGGACCGAACCAGACCGATTCGGTCCGGACCGTATCGGTCTGGTCCGGTCTTTTTACATAAAACACATTAAGACCGGACCGGACCGAACCGTGTTAATTTGATCGGTCCGGTCTCCAATGTCTGTCAAAGACTGGACCGGACCAGACCGTTATACCCCTAGTTTCTTGTTATCTGCTTTGATTTCTTCTTCTCTAGTTGTGCACAGGAAAAAAAGAGACAATTAAGTTAGAATCTAAAATGATAAATCACAACATACATCAACCTAAATCCAAGAGCTAACAAAATTAACATACAACAGTGTCCAAAACACATCCCGTGAATTATGATAAAAATGACCCCCCTGTTATCTGCTTCAATTTCTTCTTCTCTATTGTTGACGCCCAATTTTGTCCCCCCTTTAAAAATCAAAAGAAAAGAGAAAAAGCAAAAAAATAATAAAAATTCTAAAGTAAAATTCTAAAAAACAAAAAGAAAATAAAAAATTGAAAAGTTTTAAATGAGGTTATTTTTACTCTTTTAAGAATCAATTGTGAGAAAATACTTTTGTTGAAAGGTTGTTTTTAAAGAAAAAAGTTAGTAGATTCGTAATCTACGAGCAATCTACGAGACAAAAGTTTTCCGTAAAGATCCAGTTTTCCTTAGTTGGACTCCAAATTAAAAGTCATAAAAGAGTCAAAAACCTCGAAAAATACCTTAATTATTACTTTTAAAATAAAAAAATAAATAAAAAAAGAAAGAAAAAAAAAGAAAAAGCAAAACACAGTGGCGACAAAGATAAGTAGACAGAGCGAAGTGGACGGCCGAAAGCAAAATAAAAAAAGAAAAAAGGAGTGGCATGATGGAATTAGCTGGAAATGAATGATGTGAGATGCTATAAAAAGGAGGGAGTACTGGAGTATAGGGGGACGGAGAGAAAGAAGTATTGGTAGTACCATAGCAAGGAAGAACCAAAAAAAATAAGAGTTTTACTTTTTGAACCCTGTTGTTTACTCATCGGTTCCCATTTTTTCCGCCTTATATTTTCCGCCTTATACAAGACGGTAGTGTAAAATTATCATATTTTTTCCGCCTTATACAAAGCGGACGTGCAAAATTACCATTTTTTCGCCTAGAAAGAGGCGAAAAAAACTGATAATTTACACTACCGCCTTGTATAAGGCGGAAAAATGCACTACCGCCTTGTATAAGGCGGAAAAAATGGGGGCCGGTGAGTAAACAACGGGGTTCAAAAAGTAAAACTCAAAAATAAAGGGAAGGAGAGAGGCAGTACTGATATTATTTAACGCTTTTCTTGTGGTCCGGTATGAATACAGGACTACATGTGGTTCATACGGTTTATCTGATGCAGCCGATTACCAAAGGTGATTTCAAATTCAATGTATGCACGCCTGACGCCACAACAGTTGTTGAAGTGGCAATATTCTATGCATGCACGATTGACGCTACAGCGGTTGTTGTTTTTTTAAACATTATCTTTAATTGATGCTAACTAACACTTTTGCCTGTTGTTGTTTTTTTAAACATTATCTTTAATTGATGCTAACTAACACTTTTGCCACATGTTATTCCCTCGGTTCTATTTATAAGTCTTTTGGCATTTTTCACTTCCATCAAGGAGAAGGAGGGTGAATAAATTTGTTAATAACATTAGAAATGTGAAAATTCGATAACTTTTTCAAAACTACCTCTATAATTATTATTGGAACTCTAAAAAGTACTATATCCGTCCTATTATCTTGGTAAAAGTCAAACAAGTCAATGAAAATAAGAAAGTACTGTATCTATTTAATATAATACATGATTTACTCATTAATTATAAATTGATATTATACAAATTTTCATATCATTACAATTAATACGCATTGCAATATTGACTCCAAAAAATTCTTTACATATGTTTTCTTTACTTAATTATCTATCATCAATACAATATACAATATACAATCTTTAAGATTTTTCATTTATTTTTTTACTTTAATATGGGACAAATTCTTTTGCATTTTTTTAACAAAATAATGGGACTGAGGGAGTATTTACTTTTGCATTTTTCATAGAAATATTTTTTTTATTATGTGTACTCGAGTAAACTCAAAGTACTCGAGTTGTTTTGGTACTAGAGTTGTTGATATATATTTTTTTAATATACTACTCGAGTTGTTTAAATGTTTTTTTACTAGTGGAGCACCCGTGCTATGCACGGGAATTATATCAAATTTATTTGGCAAAAATAAAAAGTTAAACCACTATGACATAAAGTGATTAAATCAAGCAAAATTCAAGGCTATCATGTATTTAATCACTTTTTGTTGTATATTGACATGCGATATTAAAATATTTACCGATTTAACCCATTCGCCCTTGTAGAAATTTAATGTATTAAAGTTTCGTTAAAATGCGTTATTAAAGTTATTTAGTTTGACTAAAGGTAAGAGAAGAGAAAGTAAATTAACCGGATAAGGCACCGATTCAATTTAGTGCTAAAACAAAATGTTAATTTATTTGGGTATTTAATTAGAACTATTATCTTCATGTTAAATAATGGGTGCATAGATCGAATACTTTTTGTAGGAAGTAAAGAACGCCACCAATATAAAAGATGAAGAATGTTTGTTCCTTACTCATTGATCACACGGGCAATCATTAATTCCATCAAATTTATTATTGAAGTAGTAATTCATTTGAGAGTGGAGGAAGTAAATTAAAGGAAGAAATTTTATATGCTAGACAAAAACTGAAATATTTAAGATTGTAACTCAATTATAAATTATAAATTATCCATCAAAAAAAAAAACTCAATTATAAATTAGATAGTAAAAAACAGCCTCCATAACTGTAATACGGTCAAAATACTGCAGTAAAATATGCCAAAACATTGCACCGGAAAATTTTTTTTTCCCCAAAAATTTTTTTTTGTTGCTTCTCATATACACGATGCAATTATTATTATTTTTTTTTAAATCTGAAGAAAAAGGCAAAGGAAAAATTCAAGAAGATGATGGAACTCTGCTGAGTCATTTAGACTCAAGAAAATTAACAAATGGTCAAGTAAGCAAACACCAGATATGGGTAATGATCTACTTTTTTATTAAAAAACAATAAGATTTGCTTTGACATATAAATTGCATTCAAGTTAAAGTTTAACGTATCTTTAACATATAATATTTTTTTTATCTCGAAAGCCAATATAATACCTGGGGCTATTGTCGAAAAACACCTGACCATAGACCAAGAGTATGCATTTTAGAACACTGGAAATTTGATAATTATATTCCTGCTATTTGTATTATCTTCAGTCTCTCTAATTAACGATGACTTTATCTGTTTCTCATACTATTTCTGCCATCATATAAAGTAGCTGGTGTCTTTTTTTTTTTCATGCACTTTCATGCTAATGACACAATGAAAGAACAGGTAGATGCCACTTATACCCACAACATCGAGAGGTTGGTGAAGAAAGTATGTGTGCTAGCACAGGAGCGCGGTGAAACACATGAAAAGTGCTGCCTGAGGGCATCAAGCTTGCAATGCCTTTCAGCGATGGTAATTAGTGCTCTTTTTGATCTCCTTTGTATTTCTGGTGTTGTTTGTTTCAGTTCATTTAGGTCTGATAGCTTCTAATGTTGATTTTCTTGTACAATTACGTGGTTGTGATTAGTTTCTTTTTTTTTTCGAAGTCTTTTAGGAGTAAGTGCATTGTTTGTTTGACTGCCTATTTTTTTTGGCAGGTTTGGTTCATGGTAGAGTTTTCCACATTTTTGCTGATTTTGATGTGGTAAGCTATTGCGTCGAAAGCTTAGTAGTCTGCTAATTGAGCTTCTTGTTACATCTGCAATTCTAAATGGATCGAAGAGATCTCAGCATCTCTAAACCATCAATAAATCATTATTGGATTTAGAATATCTCCATTATTCAGGTGAAGTGGGAACATCAGATGAAATACTATTTTTTTTGGAAGAAATCTCACTGATTTTAAATCATCCCTAGGTCCCATGATGCTCTATATTTCATTTCTAATTGTCAAGACTTTTAGTATGCTAGAAGGTATTAATCACATGTTTAGAATTTAGAGTGCATGTCAAGACATTTAGTATGCTAAAATGTATTGTAGTCTTACGCACTATCATATACTATATAAATACATAAAACAAAAATACTGGTGGTGAAATTATTCTATATTAATACATGACCTGCAACCACATTGGGTGGGGTTTTTCACAGTTTGCACTAGTAATAACCAATTTGACTTGAAGGTTTGCTTTTCTCATTAGTAGGAAATTAGGAATCAAATCCATCTAGCTGTGAACCTGTGACAATGCTACGATTATTCTGTTTATGATTTTTCTTTAATCATTGTTATAGAGAAGAAATTGAAAATCCAGAAATATGGGCTCTATTCAAAGAATGGTTGAATTAGCCAAGTAAATCACAACTATGCGTCATGTTCTGGATCCAATGTTTGTCAACTTTGATTCTAAGCAACATTGGGCTCCACAGAAAGGGCTAGCAATGATGGTATTATCGTTATCAAGATTTTCATACATACCAACTTGATCTCTTATATTTTAAGCATCAAATTAATACATCTAAAAAGCTTGAGAGACTAAATTGGTACATCCGAAATCTTGAGGAACTAAATGTGTATTTATAAATTTTCAGGGATTAAATTAGTACGGTGAATAAACATTAATGATTAAATTGACACTTTACTGTAAATATAAGCGTAGTGAAAGTGATTTAGTCTTTTTTTAGGTGATTGGTCTACCACCTCCGTCCTTAAATATAAGACACTTTTGATACTTTTATTTTATCCATATTTATAAGACTCTATACTAAATTTAAATGACCATTAATTACTTTTTTTTTCCACAAACAACTTGACGTTTATTTAACACTTTTTAAATGCATTCCTTGCAAGGACAGGGTTGAAGCACAATTCTACTTTAGTGAATACGGCCACTAATAATTCCAAATTTTGTGATAATGTGCCAAAAAATGCAGTTTTTTCCTTAATCAAGATTGAGTTTACAACCTGAATTGATAAATATATCCTTTGCCTAAACTAAAAGAAGACATACTCATGTAATAGTATGATAGTGTCCACATAGTTAGCTTATCACTGTTGCAATTAAAGAGAATATGATGTCCATGAAAGATTTTTCTATGCAATCTGCTCTTTCCAAGATTGCTACCACATAACAGTGCCGTCTATTACCCTCCTCTGCTAAATATTCTTAACGGTTTTTAATGTTTCTTATGGTTAGCACATACCAAATGCAACCAAACACAGAGGAGAAGAAATTAGTATGAGTAGGAGAAGGAACAAAAATAGGTGAATAGATAAGATAAGCGCAATAAATAGGCGGCTCAACATTTACCTACCTCCAGAAAAACCTTGGCGGAGATCTTGAGCGGTAGGAGTAAGCATGGTCACTGGAAAAAACAACAAAAATTTGGAAAAATTTAAACAGCTAACAGAGTTGAGACTTAATATTGGAAATCGAAAAGGAAGGTCTAACACACTAACACGTATTATTAGCAGAGAATTTAGGTCCACGTCGCCGGGTGGACAACTCTTTATCAATAACTGGTAATGGGGAAGGAAGGAAAAAACAAATTGTCTCAAATTATATGTACTTTAAAAAATATAAGACGGCAAAAGAAAAAATATATAAGTAATAAGAAAGAATAAGCAGTGAATAACATATATCATATTTGGTAATCATGGTAAGGTGTAAAACTTCAAAATTAACTTCAGTTTATAAAATAATTTCATAAAATTAGCACGGACCTACTACTATACACACTATACTGGAAGTCCTGAAGGCAAGGTAAAATGCAAAGAGAAAGATCCAACAACAATATTAATGTAGATATTACAAACCAGCTACAACACACAGATCAAAACAACAACTACAACCTGATTAATTAACTAATAAAACAGAAAAGGAATCCATTGTTTACTTTTGGTTTAGCCTTGCCCAATATACTGAGTTATGACCTCCCTTTGCTTGTTGGGTTGTGCCTATTTTAATACTTAAATATTTATTAAGTAATAGGAGCTAGTGGCTCTGATTGTTAGTGTCTTGATTTATGTGGTTGGCACTGTGTTTTCTGTAGGGTTAACCAATAATAAATCCTATCATTACAGGATAAGCATGAGCTCTCTAGTACAGGATAAGGGTGAATAACTCATCATTCTTATCCTCTAAGAGCCATGTCAGCCCTACTGGGCCGAACAGGCCCATAAGGCATCACAACACAACTTCCCCTATAAGTATCGCCATGCTATAGGGGCTAAGGTATGTTCTCTCATCCCTACTCTCAAGAACTACGTGTGGCTTGATCCCCTTATCACTGGGGGTACGTAGGACCGGGGTCACCCTCGTCAGCTGCAACAACCACCAAACACACATCGTGGTGGATCTACTTCTCAGATCCACTACATTAGCGCCGTCTGTGGGGATCGATAAACTTCGATTCCCATCCACAATAAATAAACAAAAAAAAATCCTGTCGAAAGAGGAGGCGTTGTATCATGGCCGCTGTGCAAGGTGATGTTCGCGATTAATGCCGCCATAAAAAAAAACCGCCATGAGCAAAGGCAGGAAAGGGAAAGTCGTGTGCAGTGGGGCAAAGGAGAAGCAAATAATCTGTTCCTTCTATGGTGTGATCATGTTAGCCACCGTCCTCTTTCAGTCCCACACTCTCACCACCTCTTACCGGCTCGAATCGGTGCCGCCGCCGTTATTGGCGTCACCGCTACGGTGCTGTTCGTGCGCTGCTGATGTGCCTCCACGAATCGCAACTTGGCTGCTTCTGCCTCCACAAATCTATCGTTACGGTGGTTTTCTGTTCTCGGACCACGATGGCAGTCTCGCCATCGAATCGCGTTGCTTCTTTCATTCGATTCAAGCACGCTTAACGCGAAGCACCGCTGCGGCTCGTTCGTCTCCGACGCCGTGAATCTTAGCACGATGGAGGCTGCGATCGAATCTCCAAGGGGAACGAGACAGTCGCGATCCCGGGGTCGGGGCGCTGCTCCTGCTCCGTTGATGTTCTTCGCTGGCGCCGCTGGGCACATAGCGGCAGCAAGTCTGCCCTTGGGGAGATGCAGAACGAGGAGGAAGCCCTAACGGGCCAGCATGGCCCAATCCCAACAAAAAAAAAAGAAAAAGAAAACGAGCCAAAGGCCCAAACCACAAAAAAAAGAAGGGTGGAATTGGATTCATCAGCCAAAAAAAAAAGAAAGAAAGAAAAAAAAGAGAGGCATGTACAGCCCAAACCGCCCAATACAAAAAAAAAAAAAAAGAAAAGAAAAGGGCCTCTACAGGCCCAAACAAAAAAAAGGGCCTCTACAGGCCCGAACCCAAAAAAAAAAAGGGCCTCATCAGCCCAAAAAAAAAGAAAAGGGCCTCTACAGGCCCAAACAAAAAAAAGGGGGCCTCTACAGGCCCGAACCCAAAAAAAAAAAAAAGGGACTATCAGCACTCATTCGGCCCAACTGGACAAATTCTTGACAAGGCACTCTTAGGGATATCAACAACTTTACGGGCCCAACAGCAGCAAGCTACTCCTACATCAGGGAAGCTATTTCATTTAAAATCAAATTCTTATGCATTCCAACGTTTTTATTTTTATTTGATTATATCTTATATTATCATCGGCTGATAATTCTTCTAATTTTTAATAATTGCACAAATATTTTATTGACTCACATGACTATTAGTTAACAGCTAAAATATTACAATTTTGCTAATTAAAGTCATTACATGTCTATTGTTATCTATTATTGTTGTTATAAACTTGAACGACAACCGCTAAATTATTTACTATGCACATATGCGAGGTACATGGACAAATAATTATATTAATAGGCCCGAGCTGCTGAATAACCCATTTTGAGATCCCCATTAATGGACATAATTTTTCGGTCTATTTGGAATCTAGTGGTGATCGCGAGAACCCCCGCGCCGAATTCTCCTCTTGAAGCTCGTGCTCCGAGCGAAGAGCGAGGACCCCCGCGTCGAGTTCCTCTCTTGAAGCTCGTGTTCCGAGCATAGAGAAAATCATATTTAAGGAAAACAGAGGTCAGCCCTCAATGTTCAACAAAGTCCATTTGGAAAGGAATGACAGAAGACTTCAATCCAACATTCTTTAATCCGACATCCCTCAATCTGGCATTTCTCACCACACTGAATCAGGGAAGGAATTCTCATTCCTGTATTATTTTCCTATTTACTTGGCATTTTACGTGATTACTTTACACACATGCTTATATTAATTTACCTGATGCAGTGCTTTTGACATGTGCTTTTAATGCTTATTCCTTATAATCTCATTACATGCCACTAATTATTTGATATTCTCTAATTATGATTTTTTGTATACATGCTGATACGTGGCATATTGTTAGCCAAATTTCTTTGCTGCTGATTGTTTTTAAATGTCTGTCTTTCCTGTCGTGATAGGATAATAATATTTTATATACATTGTCTTTCGAACGACATTAGACAGTTTCCAACAATTGTAGACAATCATCTATGTTTACGAGGTTATTAACCCCAATAATTGTCATTATTATGTTTATTACGTGTGATATTATTAAAATCATACTACCTCTATACCGATATTATACATCGTGTCTTTGCCAAATAATTGTTATTATCGTTATATAATTGTTATAAATTGTTAAATAACGACGATTACCAATTATTAATTTTGTTTACACATGCGAGGTACGATTATGATGGCTCATTTCTCTAAAAGGCCTATTTCGAGCTTCCGACCGCCAAAGATATCCTCAAATTAATCGGTGCTAGACTACTCAGTCACGATGGGCATCTAATATTACAGCGCCTTTAACAGGTTTCGGCAAAATCTCATGATGACATGGCTGTCTCCTCTATTACACATGCTTACTGTGACCATTTCAATTTATCATGACCTCAACGTCACTACTCGGATTCCCGCTTCAAATAACACGACCAAAGCCTACAACATCCTCGTACCCTCTGCCACGACACCCTTGCCTCTCACGGTCACTTAGAGCCAAAGACGATCGTTGTCAAGATCCCTCCTCGGGATCTCGGCCTTGCTCACACAAGTGCTACACAATGACTTGTCCATAACGGCATACAGGGTTCTTGGTAGGAAGAGGATGAAGAGTACTAGGCAACCGCCCATTCCAACAATAAAAGAGGAAACGCCTCACTGCCAAGAGGGTGTCGGGCATATCAACATTCAAAAATGGTCTAAACACGAGGACTGACAGGGAAGGATCTTTCTCATTACCCCATTAATATTATTTCAATTTTATGGTTTAACTGTCATATTCATTACTATTGAATCACTTACCACATGACATGTGTTATCTTAGATAATAATCGTAATTAACAGTGAATTAATTCATACTTTGCTAATTAATGTCATTACATATCATCTATTACTTGATATTCTAATCGTTATTTTTATACATCATAAAAAGGTACAAACATAACGATCGGATCTGCCGAGCATGATGACCTATGATTAATTCGAGTCCGAGTATGACGACCCAACTTAATTCAAGCCTTCACACTGGTTGCCGATCAATTTTTCCTTGGTTTGCTCACCATCGCGACTTTACCTATTTGGTAGAACGATCCGCAGTGCCAACACCCAGTGATCTAAGTCGGATCCCAGCATCTCCGAGGAACCACACTGCTAATTCCACACCCACAACTCGCAAATATTCAGCCTTCGCTCAGCGTTCGCCTACACAGATCTGAATCCGACAGTCTCTCAAAGAGGCTTGGATGAACACGATCTAATTGGCGGAAAACGACTATCACACCTTAAAGGACTTCTTAACTCGGCACAAGCCTCTTCAGGCTTTAGCGAGAAAGGGGGTTGGTTATGCAATGGAGTAAAGGTTTGCTTCAAATTTATTATTATGATCGATCAGCTTGCCTTCGCCCTAATTACTCGGATTCAAGAGGGGTTCAACAATTGAAGTTGACTAAACAGTTACGACAAGGGAAACGGTCGTCCTTGGCTTCTCTACCTGTTCTTGCTTCCTCGGCTTCATTCTTTCCCTTCTCGACATCCTCGCCCGCTTCATCAGCTCGATAAACTTTCGATGACTTCCACTCGAGTGACCTTATTCGGCCACGAAGCTTACTGCTCGGCGGGTAGAATGGACTCCGACTCTTTAAAATAATCCGAGAAGAACTGTAAAGCCCTGAGCAGCAGATGCTCCGGTTATATTTGGGTGCCTTCGCACCACATCTTTAGAACCTCTCACCGAGCTTTCGGACCTATACCGAGTCCGAGGCCCACTTTGATCCCGAGCGTTTCACAGACCTTATGAACTCGACACAAGCCTTTTCAGGCTTTACCGAGTAGGGGACTAGTATGTGATGAGGCGTATACATCGTGACATTGGCCGACCTTGAATACTGGTATTATGTGATGCATAAGTTACTCGTGATCAAATGTCGTGCCAAAGAGGACCACCACGTCCCATGAGGCACCAAATTGATCATTTACCGTCCTCATTAAGGACATATGTTAAACTCACTCACTTCGGATCATGTTCTTACGCACTTGCCCACGATCTCGGTTAGCCGGCCAGATCGGCGAGGCTATAAGTGAAAACGAGGATTGCGACC
Source organism: Crotalaria pallida (assembly GCA_037953625.1). NCBI lineage: Eukaryota > Viridiplantae > Streptophyta > Magnoliopsida > Fabales > Fabaceae > Crotalaria > Crotalaria pallida. The sequence goes on from CM075656.1 coordinate 71,304,137, forward strand.
CGATAGCTTGGCTTAGCCTCTCGGCTCAAAGCCTCTCGGCTCATATCTGGCCCAATACATTGCGGATCGAGGAATACACCTCGGCTAAGGTTGTCATTCCGACAAGCAATCCCTCGTAAACGTTACGTCCAATTGGTGATAATCTTGGCACACTTCGAACTTCAAATAACAGTTTGAGTCGTGCCAGCATACATTGACACAAGCCTTTCGGCTTTCACCATGGCAAGCGCATAAAAGGATGTCTCCTTAAAAATGACGTGACTTTTAAAACAATAGTCCAATTCGACTTTGACTACACTCATAACTTCATCACCCTCATCTCGGAGCACCCCCAAATCCATTCTGAAACTCCCCCCGCGGGAACTCGGTTCGAGATGTTCCTCACCGAGCTTGCACTCGGTTCGAGATGAGCCTCACCGAGCCTATGGCGGATCCCCCCGCGGGAACTCGGTTCGAGATGTTCCTCACTGAGCTTGCACACGATTCGAGATGAGCCTCACCGAGCTTGTACTCGGTTCGAGATGTTCCTCACCGAGCTTGTACTCGGTTCGAGATGAGCCTCACCGAGCTTGTACTCGGTTCGAGATGTTCCTCACCGAGCTTGCACACGGTTCGAGATGAGCCTCACCGAGCTTGTACTCGGTTCGAGATGTTCCTCACCGAGCTTGTACTCGGTTCGAGATGTTCCTCACCGAGCTTGCACTCGGTTCGAGATGAGCCTCACCGAGCTTGTACTCGGTTCGAGATGTTCCTCACCGAGCTTGCACACGGTTCGAGATGAGCCTCATCGAGCTTGTACTCGGTTCGAGATGTTCCTCACCGAGCTTGTACTCGGTTCGAGATGAGCCTCACCGAGCTTGTACTCGGTTCGAGATGTTCCTCACCGAGCTTGCACTCGGTTCGAGATGAGCCTCACCGAGCTTGTACTCGGTTCGAGATGTTCCTCACCGAGCTTGCACACGGTTCGAGATGAGCCTCACCGAGCTTGTACTCGGTTCGAGATGTTCCTCACCGAGCTTGTAATTGGTTCGAGATGAGCCTCACCGAGCTTGTAATCGGTTCGAGATGAGCCTCACCGAGTTTGTACTCGGTTCGAGATGTTCCTCACCGAGCTTGTACTCGGTTCGAGATGAGCCTTATCGAGCTTGCACTCGGTTCGAGATGAGCCTTATCGAGCTTGTGCTCGGTTCGAGATGAGCCTCACCGAGCTTGCCTCACCGAGCTTGGCTCACCGAGCTTGTGGCGGATCCCCCCGCGGGAACTCAGTTCGAGATCGGGGTACTCGTTCAGTTTCATCATCCGAGCACAAAAGATCACTATCAACCATCCGCAACACTCTTCCGAGCGGAAGACCACGCCTGCAAAAAATGTTTTATGTTACCACCAACTCTCAGAAACTCAGCACAGGCTCTTCGAGCCTATACGAGCTTGGGGGGCTTGTAGGGTTAACCAATAATAAATCCTACCTCTACAGGATAAGCATGAGCTCTCTAGTACAGGATAAGGGTGAATAACTCATCCTTCTTATCCTCTAAGAGCCATGTCAGCCCTACTGGGCCGAACAGGCCCATAAGGCATCACAAAACAACTTCCCCTATAAGTATCGCCATGCTATAGGGGCTAAGGTATGTTCTCTCATCCCTACTCTCAAGAACTACGTGTGGCTTGATCCCCTTATCACTGGGGGTACGTAGGACCAGGGTCACCCTCGTCAGCTGCAACAACCACCAAACACACATCGTGGTGGATCTATGTCTCAGATCCACTACATTTTCCCCTTCCCTTGCATTTGTTTTTTTCTGATTTAGTATGGCTGCTTTTATTTCCCTTTCTTCTTCCTGGTTTTTCCTTTAAGCCTTTTTAACAATTTGTTTCCATAAAAAAAGTTAAATCAATTTGTTTCCATACTTTGAAAATCATGCATGTGAGACTTTAAGCAACAAAGTAATATGTTGGTTTTTAGTTTTTGCTAAAGCTTTTAAGGTTGTCTGTCTTTTTTCTATAATCTGTGCCTATTAAGTATTAAGTAACCATGTTTCCTCCATGAAAGAGTGACACTCTACAACAGAAAAATATTGCATAGAAGGTATTTGATCTACTCAATATATTGCAGGCCATTTTACATAACTAAGATATACTATGTAATCAATGCTTAAAAAAAAGAAAAGTTAAACCACCATGACATGCACCTGTAAGCAAACATAAGAGTGAATTGAAAAGGAGAAACAATGGATTAACTAAGAAAACAGAAAAGTTTCCAAAAGTAAGGCCTAGTGGCTATGGCATAGAACAATAAATTAGTGCGCTAAAAAAAGACTTAGAACTGGCTGCTATGGTAGCAGTAGTATCATAGTTACATGCATTAGCTAAGGCATATGATAGTTTTCTCTTTATTCCAGTGAATTCACAGATTTGAATGACTAAAGAAGGTAAAAAATAATAACAGGAAATAGCACAATATAGTAAGCTTTATGGATGATAAAAAAAAGGCATGACACAGTAAATTACAATAGCAATTTCAGAATTGTAAGAAACACAAACTTAAAAATAAACCTCCTGAGGATCTCCCATGATGATTCATTATTAAATTTCAGACCTTATAAAGCACCAGAAGAATAGCAACAACTGAAAACTTAGAACTGGCTGCTATGGTAGCAGCAGTATCATAGTTACATGCATTAGCTAAGGCATATGATAGTTTTCTCTTTAGTCCAGTGAATTCACAGATTTGAATGACTAAAGATGGTAAAAAATAATAACAGGAAATAACACAATATAGTAAGCTTTATGGATGGTAAAAAAGGCATGATACAGTAAATTACAATAGCAATTTCAGAATTGTAAGAAAAAAAATTAAAAATAAACCTCTTGAAGATCTCCCATGATGATTCATTATTAAATTTCAGACCTTATAAAGCACCAGAAGAATAGCAACAACTGAAAACTTAGAACTGGCTGATATGGTAGCAGCAGTACAATAGTTACATGCATTAGCTAAGGCATATGATAGTTTTCTCTTTATTCAAGTGAATTCACAGATTTGAATAACTAAAGATGGTAAAAAATAATAACAGGAAATACCACAATATAGTAAGCTTTATGGATGATAAAAAAAGGCATGATACAGTAAATTACAATAGCAATTTCAGAGTTGAAAGAAACACAAGCTTAAAAATAAACCTCTTGAAGATCTCCCATGATGATTCATTATTAAATTTCAGACCTTATAAAGCACCAGAAGAATAGCAACAACTGAAAAATAGAATGACTACACAGATATCAAAGATGGTGTGAATGCATAATATCAGACTACAATGTATATATATAACCCAAGACATGAGCTAATACCTGGCACAACAGTAAACGTATAAATATGTAGATGGATTTAAAAATTTCATTTTTAGTTTTTTAAATAAGATGAGGAATAAATATAAAGTTTTTCTGATAATACATTTTTAGTATTAGTTGCATAATTATTGCTAACACACTGGTGCAGTGCATTGTTATTGCTAGCAAAGTGGTTTAATTCTTTATTGCTAACTTACTCTTATACCAAAAAATATTAGACAACTTGACAAATTAGTTTAAATAAATAATAAACAAACATATCAGCCCCATAAGTGATTGCAATCCATTTTCTGCTCACTAGTATTCTATTTATTTTAAATAAAAAATAAGACAACCTGGCAGTGCAATTATTTAAGATATTTGTAGAAATTGTATTATACAAACTTTTATGCCAGGGCAGCTAGGGAACTATCATTTAGTTTAGCTTCATCACAGAAGCATTACATTGGTCCCTAAAACAGTATAGTCATTAGTCTACTAAGCAATGGGCACATTTCCCAGATGACTGAACTAACATTACAGGGTTGACAATAAACATGGGAGAGATACCAAACTATGATCAACTCCAAATTATTTAGCAGTACTATGCATAGTATCATAATAAGATAGCCACAAGCTAATATCAAGGTTTATTTTAATTCTCCAATTCTAATGTCACTTCTTGGAAGCCTTTGAAGCCCTCTTCCTCACACACAACGGTGCCTCAGAAGTCTCTCCAGCTGAGGCCACACTCTTGCGCTTTGTATCAGCAGGCGAAAGCATTGTAGCTCCAGTGGCTGACCCTATAGACTGAGGGCTAATAAACAGATCAGAAGCAAATGCAGCAGATTGATCAAACTCAACGGACTCATTAGCAGCAAGATCAACCACAGGAGCATAGTAGGCTAATGGCACAACCTGAATATTGAAAAATCCTAAGTCAAGAAAGTAACATACAAACATTGGCATGAGAACATACAACGCAAAACACATACCTCCTCAGGTGGCAGATCACAGCAAGGGAGCCCATACATAGCAAGAATATTGTCATCATCACAAATACCACGGACCCTAAACACATCACTATCTGCTGAAGCAGTTGTGAGCATGCTAACAACCTTGAACAAAAGCTTACGACCAACCAAATCCCTCAAAGCATCAGGATATCCAACTGAATCAACACCCTTTATGTATAAAGACATCAATCAAGAGTAAGCAATAATAACAAATAACAAATGCATTGAAAAAAAATAGCTGTAAAAGGAAAATTAAGATACCTCTTTAATGGAATTAAGAACATCAATGCAGCTTTTCCCAATGAGGTAAGTTATATCATTATCAAATAGAATCAATATTGCAGACCCAGTAGGGTCTCTAACTTCAGCCTTCACCTGCAAAAGAGTGAACAATTGCACACTACTGGTAGCAAAAAACCTGATCAGAAAATAGCCTTCGACGGACTCGTGTACCTTGGCAAAACATTAAAAACATGACGTTCACATGCAGAGCAAAAGTATACACCATTATCAGGTGTAACTGCTTTGTTGCATCGGCACGCAGGATACCACCAATGGCCATCATCAATAACAGCAGAAATAGTTGCAAGCAGGATAGATATGGAATCCTATGGGGATAAACCAAACATGTAAAAAATACTTATAACTGTTTAATTGCTCATGTAAATTTAAAAACATACACTTGGTTTATCTCTGAGTTGTTCAACACTCTTTTTTGGATAAAGCTTAAGGAACTCATCTTCTACAGAGACATGATTAAAAGATATCATGCTAGAGCAACTCTCATTCACAGATACACCAGATTCAGACAACCTGGTTGCAAAATGAAAAATTCAAATAACGAAATTTAAAGAAATCGGGAAAGTACAATTCCACATAAACAGATTTATAATGGATAGTAGGAAAAGTAAACAACTTGTTACGTAGGTCAACAACTTCAGCAATATCATTGAATTCTGCACAACAGGTTTGCCTGGGATTAAAAAAATTGGAAACTTCAGTCCACATATCCAATTTATCGTTAGATCAAAACAATAAAATTTTGAAGACTCAAGTCCAGACCTTTGAAGATCTTTACTTTAGCATATTGCAAAACCAACATAGGCGAGGTAGAATGGGCATCAGAAATGAAAGACTTGATCTGGTCCACATAGTCACCAAACAGTGTGCACTCAATCTTCCCCCGGCCATTGACAAATTAATACACTTAACAAACAAAGCACCAAGGGTTGACAAACACTGGGAAAAAGAACTTTAAATACATATGAATGACTAAAACAGGACTAACATATTATCAGCCATTTCAATAACAATCATTTTCACAATCTTCCCTTCACGAAGATATTCTCTCTCATGCGAAACAGCAGTCATAAGTCCAACAACATCTGGAAAAAAGTAGGAACACAGAATTAAACAAAAGGCTTTACAATAAATATATGACAAAAATGTTTTAAAATAGGAACATTGGTACATATAAATCACCTATAAGATATTCGGACTCAGCATCCATGGCAGATATAAGGTCAAAGGACACAGCAGAAACACCAAACAATGGGATACTAACACATTCAGTCTCCGTAACTGTGGTCCTAAGCTGGAACACAAGCTTAAACTCATGGGCAGAAGCACGGTAAGAACCTGTGTTGGGGGAAACACCAAAATAGGACATCCGATATGCAGGAACAAACCACTTCCTAATCACCCTCACACGGAAGCGATAATTCTCCCGATCAGCTTTCACAGAACCCAAGCCATCGAACTTAAGACCCATTGCGATGGGATTCAAATTGGAAATTTGGGAGGGAAAAGAAGGTATAGACGGAGGAAGAGGTTAGCAGAAAGGGGGATTCGGATTCTCTAGAAAACGTGGGGAGGTATGTTGGTGTGCAAGGGACCAACGTTTGATTTATTTGATGAATTATTTTCAGGTACCATTTTTAATATTTTTAATACACAAAATAATTTTTATTAATATATATGGATAAGTATGCCCTATAAATAGGAGCATAAATCTACTATACTTATATAAAAGCATCCTTTTTCGAGGCATCACGTTTGTCCGCTTAAGGAATACTCGCACCAGAGCATTTGTAGGTAGATAACATCGTCTTTAATCAAAATTATAATTTAAAATTAAATAAATTATCTGTCTAAAATTAATATTTAAAATTAAATAAATTATCTATATGTGGAATCATTATCCTCATTTTGTATAAAAAAAAAATTCATTATCCTCAAAAAAATTGATAAACCCAAAGAGATGATACTTGAGTTCATGATAAACCCAAATACTTTTTTAGTTATCATATATTTCAAACTATAAATATGATGATTTCTCAAGTCATGAAAGCCACCTTCTTCATCATTCTCCTCTCTTTTTTTATTGTTCATGAACCACCGCCTCTTCCAATGTGTCACCATATAAGTTGCAATTCCACTACACGCATTCATCACCTTTGTCATTTTGCATTGCCAGAAGTTTCATCTATAGCAATGAATTCCCAACAACAGCATGAGAAGAACAACAAGCTTCATATGCTTCATTGCTGCGTGAAGAACTATATATGATTGGGGACGACCATTTAATTTAGGTATTTATCATTAGTTTAGATTTGTTAAATGTAAATAATGATGTGGCAAGGGAGTACATGTTACTTTAACCATGTCAAGTAAAACTCACACATACATCAATATATTAATTGAAAGAGATGAGGCTTCTATGATAAACAAAAGTCATAAACCTTATGAGCACGTGATAATGGTAATCATCACTTATCTCCTACTATATAGTTTCCATTCATGGTTTATCTTTTTTTTTTTTTTGGTGAAACATGGTTTATCTTTTTATAAACACAATAATTCTCTTCATCAAGGAAACACATGAAAGTGAATAAAAATCAAGATAATTGCAATATATTTTCTAAAAAAATGCAATAATATTTGATGATTATCTCGAAGAGTATTGGATCTTGATTTTTAGAAGAAAAAAAAACCAAGCCCTTATCCTTTTTAAATTAAAGAACAAAGGGAATGATAATCATCACTTTCAGCCTCATCTAATTCCAGAAAATATAGGATAATGAAAACGTTTCGAAAATAGAATAAACCATGAATGATTTTTTTTCATGATAACAATTTAATATATATATACAATCTTTAAATTTAAAGATAGGCAGCTCTACAACAAAAGTGATGCACCATCCAAATTTTAGTTTTTCTGTTTGATTTTAACGGGGAAGAATAAAAGTAAAAAAAACGGTGGGAACAAATTTTAGTTTTTTTTTTGGTAGACCTAAAAAATATTCAACAGATTTTAGTTTTTCTGTTTGATTTTAATGGGGAAAATAATATTCAAAGCATAGTGGAGAGAATAAGATATGGATGTACTTTTATGGATCTGGCAGTTTATGATATTCTTCTAAATATCTATAAAATTTACCAATAAAAAATAAAAAATATTATCCTCAAAAAGTATTAAATAATATTACCCCACTAAAAAATATTATCCTCAAAAAGTAATAAGTAATATTATAAAAAAAAAGTAATTATTATCCTCAAAAAGATAAATCCAAAGAGATGAGACTTTTATGGTCATAGCATATGTCTCCGTTTTTTAATATTAAGATTTGATAAGTGTTTAAAAAAGAAAAGAAAAGAAAAGAAAATAAAGATTAAGATCCAATAAGATAAAAATAATCATAAAAAATAATAAAAATATTTAGCTTGAGATAAGATAAAAAATTTTAGGATTCAATCTTATTATTAACTTGAGATAAGATAATTGATTACAAAGATAAAAATATTTAATTATGATTAATAACAATAGATTTGATAATCATATTAAAAAAATACTAATTATACCAAAAAAAACTAATTCATCCATCTCATAAATATAAAAAAAATCAAAATGTTCAATTCTTATTTAATATTTATTTATCATAATAAATTTGATAATCATATATAAAAATGTCAATTTATCCAAAAAATAAATAAGGAATATCTCAGATAAAAAGTGTTACATTTTTTCTTCATATGAAGAAGTATAAAATTATCAACAGGATCATTCAGATTATTTTTTTTAAAGTATAGGGTTTGGTTTGAACTTCTACGTTTTTATATAATTATTTTTGGTTGTTGTTTTTTTTTTTTTTGTTGTACTCTTTGGCCAGTATCACAGGTGTCCCCAAGAGCACCCTTAATAGTTAATACCAGGGAACCCTTAAGACTAATCCTGCACGAGGTCGCGTTCCTATGCCTCTCCCAACGGGATGTGTTAACTGGGAGTCGAACATGCCACTTCTTAGTCTCAGGCCCCATTCTCAAGTTCTCAAGTTGGCAGGATAGCACCACTTGAGTCAACCCCCGTTTGTATTTTTGGTTGTTGTTTAATAATAATCTTTACTTTATAATAAAAATAATAATAATTTTTAATTAAAAATATTTAATATAAAAAAAATTAAAATATCAACAACCCGTGCATTGCACGAGGTAAGAGCTAGTATATATATATATGTTTCCGAGTATATATATGTCGACAGTACATTGATAAGCATGCTGACCTTTCACGTATTACAGGTGTATTTTTATTTAAAAAAATATACATGATTCAAATACTGGAACCAAATACTGTGACAGTGTACACTTGTTACCCGGTTACTTAATCACAGCCGTGGATTTGTCCAAATCACTGGGATCTATGGATGGCAAGCACAAGGACCACCGGTGAGGAGTACTCACCGGGACCACATGAAACGTTCACAATAGTATTACTACTAAGGGAGTAGTATAGAAAAAATGGAGAAAACAATACTGAGGGAAGGTACTACAGATAGTATTGGCAAGTAGGGCCGTGACCCGCGGGCCTTGCCCGCCCGCCCGCATTTTATTGCGGGCAGGGCACACCTTTTAGAAAATCCTAAAAATTATGTCCGCCCGCGGGCTTATGTATATAAAAAAAAAAGAAAAACTAAACTACACTGCACACACACGTGACACAATACACAAACAAAACACAATTTCACAAACCCTAATACCCTATTTCTCCATCTCCTCTTCCGGCGGCAGGCACCCCTCCCCTCTTCTTCTCCTATTTTCTTCATCTTCTCCTCCCTCTCTCAACCGACGGCACCCCATCTCCTCTTCTTCTCCCTTCGATCCAGCCACAAATCGCGATTCTCTCTCTCAACCGGTCATCTTCTTCTCCTTTCTTCCTCTCGCGATTCTCTCTCTCATCTCTCGCGAAGTCGCGATTCTCTCTCTCATCTCTCGCGATTCTCTCTCTGGTGTCGTCGATGGAGTCACGAAAGGCCACAAGGCCACCACCGCCGTCGAACACAAGGCCAGCACCGTCGATGGACACCGAAACAGCAGCTGTGAGGAGCAGAGTAAGAGGACGAACTCGAGGACCGCATGGATTGCCCGGAGGTTCTTCAGCTAGCCAAGGTATTTGGTTTTCTTTTTTGTATTATGTGTGTTCTTATTTCTTTATAATTGAAATTTTTTATTCTTATTATGCTTTTGCGTTCTTGCTGAAAATTGAAAAAGAAGAACAGATTATGAAATTATGGTATTCTTTTTGTGCTTGTGTCATTGTGTGTCCTTAATTAATGTTGCAAAAAATTGAAATTATGGTATTCTCTTGATGCTTTTATGCTTCTGTGTGTTGTTGTTGTATGTTGTTTTTTTTTTTGTTTTTAATATCTAAACCGGCCGCCCGCATGCCCGCCCTACCTGCACCTAAGGCGGGCAGGGCCTGTTTTTTTGGCCCTAGAATCTTATTAGGGAGGGTTTGGTCCGCGTCCGCATTAGGCCTGCCCTAATTGTCAATACTAACTACAGAGTACCAAAGAAAGACTTTAGAAAAAAACAAAAAAACAAAAAACAAACTAAACTAGTATTGAAGAGTAGTACCGGAAAAGTGAGTAAAAAAAAGGAGAAACACTAAAAAGAAAAATAAAAAAGAGAGTTTGTTTTTTTGTTTTTTAACAATATCAAAAAGAAAAAAAAAAGAAAAGAAAGATTGAACGAGTAAAAGTGCTGAGTAGAAGATTAGAAAAGAATAGATGAAAAGAAAAAAGACTGAGGTAGTGTAAAATAATTTATTGTCATTGTTTATTTTTTTTTAATTTACTTTTATTATTTATCTGTTTTTTAATTATTATTATTGTGTTATTTGTTATTTTCTATTTTTACCTTTTTTTATTGATTTTTATTATCAAGAAAAAGTTTCAACCGTTAGATCTGATAGTAATCAAGATCTAACGGCTGAGAAACTGAGGGTTCACCGTAAATTATTAGCTGCAGCACACCATATAAACCCTTAAAGATTCTCATAATCCTGTGTATTCAATCTCACATACCAAATATTGATTCTAGCTTATAAACCGTCATATCTTGTTCTCTAGCAGACCTAACGGTTTACAAATCTTGGGTGCATACATCTGATCACCCCAGCACCAGATCTGGGCCGTCCATCAGTTTACAGATCTAACAGTCAACAGCCCCCTGTCCATTTCACTTTGGCTGCCACGTGTCAATCATGTCCCCCACTCCCCACTGGTCTGGTTGAACCATAAAATATTTTATTTTATTTTATTTCCTTTTCTTCCTTTTTCAGTATTTTTATTCCTTTTATTTATTGTTTTTTTAATGGTAAAAATGCAATAAAAAATACTTGTAAGCCTAACCTTGTGTTTAATAAATGTCGAAATAATGTTTGAAGTCGTCGCTAACCTTATAAAATCTTAAATTGCATTTTTGGTAAATCGATCTTTCTTCTCCTTTGTGAGAAGTCTTTGTGTTTCCCTCTTTGTAACCAAATAATTTATATAAAATATTTATATCAAATCACTAACATAATTTTACAACGATATGAAATTTAAAAATTGCATTTTTAGGAAAACAATTTTTATTCTCTTTTATGAGATATCTTTTGTTTTTTTTCTTTGCAAAAAAAATATAATAATAAAATATATTTAAATATAAAAAAATATCACATTAAAATATTGAAAATTACGCGTTTTTGGTAAGTCGATTTTATCTTTCGTATTTCCTCTTCACGTTTGAAAGAACTTTTTATCAAACATATTTATTGAAAGAACTACGTAGCCTTGACTCCTCATTTTATGAGGATGCGTAGGACTGAAGGTAACCTTATCAGGCACAAAAATAAAAAATAAATAAATTTGGCAAATCATTTAATAAGGTTTATTAATTGAAGTCAATTAAAGGTACCGTTTTAAACGAGCAGTTGGGATGCTAACACCTTCCTCAACTTGTAACCGACCCCCGAACTCGGAATCTATCTAGTTCGAAACCAATCTTTATCCGTTTTAATTAATAATTATTTTTTTCCACGTTTTTGTAACAAAATGAAGTGGTGACTCCATATTTGGGTCAGTCGATCCACACTCGCATGTGAGGCCTCGCTCCGCCCAGGACCCAGTCGCGACATCTAGTTGTGCACAAAAAAAAAAAAAAAAGACAAATAAGTTAGAATTGAAAATGATAAATCACTACCTACAATGACCTAAATCCAAGACCTAACAAAATTAACATACAGCAGTGTCCAAAACACATCCCGTGAATCATGATAAAAATGACTTGAAGGTTTCGTGTATAAGAAGAATGTCCAGTAAATAAAAAAGGCTTAATTGCATAATTGATCATTTATTTTATTTATTAGATTCATTTTGGTCCTTTTTCTTTTTTTTTTTTGCAATTTTTTAATCCTTTATCTTTTTTCAAATCTCCACATGTATCCTTCCGTCCATGTCCGTTATGAACTTTGTGAACTTGACGGGGACACTTGAGGCAAAACAGTCTCTCCCCTCTCAACCCCCTTTTCCTTTCTTCTTACTTCCTTCTTCAATACCAAAAAAAAAATTGAAAATTGATTCAAACCCAACCTTGAAGCATTAACTTGAGAAACAGTAGGATCATCAAAGGAGCTAAATAGAACTAACACTGGAGCCACCAGATAAGGAACCAGATCCAAAAACAAGACCTTGATCGATTCGTAAGCTAGAAGAACAGAAGGTTGAGGTAAAGGTAGCCCAATCATGGCTCCGGCATCAAAATCTCCTCAGGTGGCGGTCCTAGAGCAAGGGGTGAAATCCTTGCCGACACGAGGGGAGTTCCGGGAGAGGAAGGCAGCGCTGATGACGTCATCAAATCTCTTGGGCTTGTCAGCACAGTTGTTTTGTTGCTTGACCTTCTTGACCGATGACTTCTTGTTGATGAATTTGAAGTTAAGGACACTGGCACCATGATGTAGTTGTTGTTGGTGTTGATGTTGTTGGGTTTTGGTGGATTTTTTCTGTACCACGTGGGCACTGTAGTAATTGTATGCTACTGCGGATTTGATAGCACTATACTAATTGTTACGGGTGTTCAAAACCGAACCAGACCAATTAAAAACCGCAAAACCGGACCGAAAAACCGAAAACCGAAAAAACCGCTTGTACTGGTTTTTTTTGGACTGTTTTTTTGTAAACTGATCGGTTCGGTTTGGTTTTCGATTTCAGTTGAAAAACCCAACCTGTCCAAACCGAACTGATCCTTCCCTATGTATATCATTAAACGCAGTGTTTTGTTATGTTCTTTATCTTCAACATTTTAGGGTTCATTTCTTTCAGTCTCAGACTCTCAGAGTCATTTCTTACTTCTCTGCTCTCATTCTCCCATTCTCTCATTCTCAGTCTCATTCTCCCGCCGCCGCCACTCCTTCACGGAGTCTCCTTTCCTGTTGCCGCCGATTCTCCTTTCCTGCCAGAAGCCCTCGCCGCACTCCTTTCCTGCCAGAATCCGTCGCCGCGTCTCCTTTTCAGCCAGTCGTCGTCGTCGTCGCCGCTCTCTCAACCATTCGCCGTCGCCGTCATCATCTCACCAAGACTCACGCATCACTCACAGTCTCATCTCACGCCGTCATCATCTCATCTCATCGCTGCACCCATAGAGGTAAGATTTCTCCACCATTTAAATTTCAATGTTACTTTTTGCCTCAGTTTTATAGATTTGTAGATTTATTTTTTGCTCAGTTTTTATTTATTTTTTATTTGTTTTTATAGATTTTTGTTTTTTGGCTCAGTTTTCATTTTTTATTTCAGTTTTTGATTTAATATTGTTTTTGATTTATACATCACTTTTAACAGCATAGGCAACCATATAGCAGTGCAGTTAAGAAAATAGTTATTATTAACATGAAAAGTAAATCAGCAGACCATATTCCTGCATCTTTGAACTTGCGGCTCCATTGAGCATCAAAAACTTACGGAAAAATGTCCTTGAATCTTCACAAAAGCAAAGAGTTAAAAATGTGCTTGAGAATTTGATTAACTACAATTACAGTAGTGACTCAATTAGACTTGAAAGGAAAAAAAATAAAAAGGCAGACGAACTACAAATACACCAGCATACCTTCCATCATAGTCTAGGTAGTCAATCCCAAATAGCGTCGCCACCCCCTAAAATGGGATAGCGGGATAGCGGGTAGCGGGATGGCCGCTATTGAGACATATATGTAATGCTGAAAAATTAAATATTATGCTACACAGATACACATATATATGCTGAAAAATAAAACCCAAAATTTTGTAATATTTCAAAATTCAAATTCAAGCAAAAGAAGAGCAACAATCAACCATATCAAGTTTATGCCTTTAGACAAAAAGGGAATATCCAAAATAAATTGTAATACTAATACTACGAGTAATTCAAAATAATAATAAGTAATTCCTTAAGCAGAATCACTAGATGGCTCATCTCCATAATCTTCTTCATCATTAGACTCATTTTCACTGCTTGACTTGTAGACATGATCTTCTCCCTCTTGCTCCCCACTCTCATCTGTTTCACATTCCTTCTCTTCTTCCGATGAATCCTCTTCTTCCTCGTCTTTTTGTTCAACAATACTCCTTTTAGTCCTTCTTGCTGCTGCTGCTGCTGCCTTCTTTTTGATTGTGTGCTGCCTAGTTGTCTTGGCTGGCTCATTAGCCCCAGATGCTTCAGCAACATCTGTCCATGTCAAGCCAGCATCGCCAAACACCGGCTCTTCTTCTTCTTCATCCATTTGTCCTACTAACCACTCATTACAATCATCAATGTTGTCTAGTATAATCGGATCAATTAGATCACGACTTTCATAACGATCCATAAGAGCTTGGTTATACTTCACAAAAACCAAGTCTTGAAGCTTTTGATACTCAAGCTTGCTTCTCTTCTTAGAATGAATCTATTTTAAAAATTAAGAAGTGTTACTTTCAGTTTATAATTATGTATTCATAACACATGAACACTAAATGTCTAAAACTAGAGTAAATCTTTTAACATTTACTTACTTGTTCAAATGTGCTCCAGTTGCGTTCGCATCCAGATGAGCTACATGTCAATGACAAAACTTTAATAGCAATTTGTTGCAACTCTGGGATATGTTTCCCAAACAAATTCCACCATTCCGTTGTAATGCAAAAATAAGGAATTAACATTGCTATTTGCTATTGCTAATCTAACAAAAACTTAACTTAATTAACAATACCATACCAGGAGCCATGATGTCCCTTTGTCTTTTTGCACTGTTCCCACCGAACATCCCATCTCCCCTCCTATAAATGGGTAATTGTTGTATTGCTTTGTCATTGTACTCGGGAGTTGGACTAAGCTTCTCAATGACATCATACAGCCCTGAAGACACCTCATAATCTGAATTAATACCAGGGTCACCATAGAATTTCTTAGGGTTCAAGAAATGCCCTGCAGCATGTAATGGGCGATGGAGTTGACACTCCCATCTCTTGTCAATAATAGCAAAAATTTCATCATATTTTGAGACATTTCCATTGAAAGAATCTCGGATAGTCTCCTTTGCTTTGTCCATCGCTTCATAAATGTAACCCATGGCAGGCTTTTTTTTCACCATTAACAAGCCTCAGGACTACAACAAGAGGTCCCATTACCTTGAGAGTAAACAAGACATTCTTACAAAAGTTTGCCTCATGAACAATTTTAACTATCCTTATTCCTTTAGCCTCCTTAGACGTACTAGTCTCATTCCATTCTTCGGAGAGGAACATCTTCCGAATGTTGTTCCTTTGCTTGTACAACCTTTGAAGAGTAAGGAAATTAGTAGCAAATCTCGTCACACCAGCTCTAATCAACTCTGTCTTGTTTGTGAATTTCCTCATTATGTTCAAGGCCATTGTGTGATTGTAGATGAAGCCTACAATTGACATTGATTTTTGTATGGCCTTCTTCACTTTCGGAATCTTGCCAATGTCTTCCAACATTAAATCCAAGCAATGCGCAACACATAGAGTCCAAAATAATTTCTTTCTCTTATCTTCTAACCATTTACCTATAAATATAATTCATGAAATTATAAATAATAAATTCATAAATTATTACTAATTGCCTAAAAAGTACAAGGCTATAAAATAAATTATTACCAACTCTGACATATTTGCTACCGTTGTCAGTAACAACTTGCACAACATTCTCTTATCCAATCTCTTCAACAAAAGAGTCCAAGAGTTGAAACACCTTTTTGTCGGTCTTCATGTAGCTTTACCCATCAATAGTCCTCACAAAAACAGTCCCACGAGGAGAATTAACCATAAAATTGATCAACGTTCTACCTGTAACACCCCGATTTGGCAACATGAAAATATAATTTCTTTAATTCAATATAGTGAAAATTTGGACCAAATTTTTTTTATTTTTTTTATAACATAACATGGACATGAGAATCTCCTGGTTCCAAAATCTTTTATCAAAATAGTTTGCAATAGAAATTTGATTCTCATATCTCACGCTATACTTCAAGTTCCAAACCGAGATGTTACGAAACATCGCACTTTGAAACTTACTTTCACCAATTTGGTTTTAAAGACCCAGTTCTTTCGTTCTTAACCAGAAAACTTAGCATTGATTAATCTAGCTTTAGAAAACATGATTCAGGTGTACATGTGGATACATCAAATAATGTCTAAGTACCTGCTAAGGGAGTACAATACTCTGAATAGGGAGACCTCAACATTAGGCCTACACATTAATCTTTGTTTCCATCCTTGACGGGTACTCCTTCTAGCTCAGGGTACTCCTCGGCATCATCGAATCTCTCATCGTTATCGGTTAGTACCAAACCTTCCGCATTCTTTTGATCCTCTAGCACAAATCTGCTCGTTGTGGCATCAGCATCCACCAACAAAACAACGAGGCAGGAGAGAGTAAGCATTCCGAACGACGCATCGTCGACGGTGTGGGTTTACAATAGGCAAAATATCAAGACCACACAAACATAACAAATAACATATATGCAGCACCACATTCATAATCATAATCATCATCAATTAATCATTCATCAACGCAAGCTTACTTTCGCTTATCAATATCATTAATCTCTTTGCGACATATAATTCTTTCTTTCTCACATGCTTTTCTCAATCACATCTTACGAATCTTTCACTTTCATTCATTTCCATCTTCATAGGGTTTCATTCATCTTTCCATACTTTTCAATATCGAGTTCATTTCTTATTACTGCAATATTCATCTTCTCTTATTACGTCTTATGAGTTCGCGTCCATCGATGATTGGGGAATTCATAATATCATCGAGGTAAAAGTTTAGTTCGCAGTTAGCACACGTCTACATCTCCTCGGTCATCCACCCAACCTAGTCGGAAGCAAACAGGAGTACAGGACCTTGACCACGCGGGCTTGACAGCTGTCTCAACAAAATACTCAATACCAGGAGAACTGTAGAAAATCCGGTACAGTCTCAAATCATATAATCAAGGTACACTATAGAAAAATCCGGTACAGTGGCAAAATGACAGAGCCCCATTCCAGTCCCTCTCACTGTTCTAGACTTGCAATCTAGGGGGCGACAGTAAATTTATAGTTCCGGGTGCAGAACTTACCACGGCCGATCGGGATCGATCACCCGTCGCCACCTGTGGGATTCGTTCCACCTAGAAAAATACTCTAGGTTTCTTGACATTTCACCGTCATTGCCCTCCCCTAATGCAATCTCCACCCGAGTATCCGCAGATACTCGTAGTATCTTCCTCTCCACTTCTTCGACTTCGCACTCATAACTCACCGCATAAATCAAAGTCTTTTAAAGCTTTGAGGTTTTAATTATTAACCTAAGGTCGGCTCATCCTTGGTGCATCCCTTCAACGAGTCCCGTCCACTAATTAACTCAATACTTTTCTTTTGTCACATATGACAGAGCTTGAATCACATCAGCATCTTGCATCACATCTCGTGAGCTTTCACAGTACAACATCATGACTCTTTTCAGCACTTCAGCTTCACTTTCTCAGCTGAGGAGCACAGCTCAACTCATATCACATCTTTTTTCTCTTGAATCTCATCAGCATTATTTTCATCAGCTTTTGCTCAACAACATCATTCTTATCAGCATCTTTCTCATCATCATTACGACACTTTCATTCACATCATAGGTTATTTCTTATCACAATCTTAAGAATCTTCATTACATCTCAACTCTTTCTCAATCTCAGCTCATATCTCTTTTCCAATCATTCTCATACCTCTTATCATTATTTCTTTTCTTTTCTGATGACTTGTTCTCACTTTAATTTCATAATTCCCATATCGTCTCATAGTCAGGACGTAGAAGATGTCCATCAGCATACTAATCAAAAACGGTACAATCCAGATATCGTTATACATAATTAAACACTTAAACAGATAAACAAGAGCATGCTAGTTCAAATCATCATCATATAATCTCATCACATAACATCATGTGGTCTTTGTCTCCTTCGTATAAGTGGCCACACAAACACAAGACAATTGCCACTATACTACTGACTCAGAAACCACGAAGTTCCGACCTTTGAGATGATCAGGAACGTCCTAATAAATCACCTAAATACCACGGTGTCTTAGGAAAGCTTCTCTCTCACCTCAAATCCAGCAAATACTTTATCCGAAATTGTTACGGGTCCTCCCAACTGTCAGTTGCTCCAACTTCCTGGCTTATAAGCACCTTGTATTAAAATAGAAGACACTAACGTCACATGTCTATTTAAATAATCGTCATACTCAGAATCAAAACGTGTTTTCGAAAACTCCTTTCACTTCTTGTCGGGGAATCGTAAAACGTCAGGATTTCTTTAAATCAAATCCAACATTTTACTCTACTTTAAATACTTTGAAATCATTATAATCATTTTAAATAAATGAATTGGTTGCTGGTCCATTCCGGACAGCCACGAACCAAGACTCGAAAACACCGAAAAACGCCACTTTTTCAATTCAACTTTCCTCTATATCCATTATTTTTGAAACTCAAACTTTAACTCAATTGAAAACATTTTTCGAAGTGTTACACAAGTTAAATCAACGCTGGACAGCATAGAAATAAACTTCAAATCACCTTTTTGCAAAATCCGAAAACACCGAAAAATCGTTCTTTAAACCCTTTAATACTTCATGTTAAAATGAACACTTGAAATAATTTATTTTCAAACATAACACCATGAAACCAAATAGGGAAGCAACCAGTAAGCCCAATACTTTTTCAAATAACCAAATTCTTTTAAAAAAATTAATTAACTTCAAAAGATCAATTACAACATCGTAACTTATTAAATAACTCATTTTCCTTCACTTCTTTTATCAAATAAACAATTCCAAGACACTTAAACAAAGTAGTTCAATTAGCATGCATCACCTAAAACAAACCATTTGGCACATAGCACATAACACATTCTCAAATCATAATTTCAAACCAACAGCCTAGACCGAAACACCGTAAACAATTACCTTGCAAACTCATTCATGCATAGCCTAAACATATCATCAAGCAATCACTCATTAAATTATTTCAAGGCATCATGATCATCATACAGGTCCATCCAAGTCACAAAATAAAGTACAAAAATTCATATTTGTCGAAAACATTTAACTAGAGCTTTTGTTCGATTACGGGAAGGAAAAAAGATAAAATCTAAAACTATACCAAATCAATTTGTTTAATCCTCAAAATTTCCAGAACATACACATATATGAGAAAGTTCATCATATAAAATTTTCAAGTCATTTGAACAACCCTAAGTTAGGTTTCAGATCAGATTTTGCCTAAAAATCACAACAACACTGTTGCTGACCTGAGTCTAAAATGCCACAATCAAAAATAGTAGTTCAACTCCGAATTGCATAAGAATTGGTATAAATATTATTTACACAATCAAGACCATCTCATAAAAATTTTAGATTATTTGAAGTTGTGCAAGTCATACTTTTTCAATTAAACTTGTCACTTAGTCTGGAAAATCTGAACCAAACGGTTCACTGTTTTGCCATTAGAAAATTATCAAATCAACTCCAAATATCTTCAAATTTTACATAGAACCTCGATATATGATAAGGAAACTATCATAAAAATTTCAAGTCATTTAGAGTAGTTTAGGGTCAAAAACTCTGTTTAGGTTTAACCCGAAAAGCTTATTTTTCCGAAATCATTTTCACACAAATGACTCCATTTCGATTAACAAACCAACCTTAAAAATCATATAAAAATTCAGAGACAATCCATTTAACCTACTTAAAACAGTGTCCAAGTTTCAGAATCATCGAACATATACAACTACTACTTATCCAAATCTTTTTCCAAAGTTCAACACTTTACTGAATAAAAATCACATACACAAATAAAAGTCATTCTTCTTCACTTTTTAATGACATGCATGAACTATTTAACTTAAAAAAAATAAACCTTTTCAGGAAAAGTCTTAACTTTTCTAAAGATCATTACTTTAAACATAAAAGAATCACTTTTGCATCATAAACACTTCAACAAGTCTAGATCTATTTATAAAAATGACATGCAATAAGAAATAAATAAGACAAAATAGTACCCATCACTTATTCTTTCATAAAGGTTATGGATCTTTACATGCATGTAGAGAAAAAGTTAAGATCAACTAAAAAAAATCACATGCATGCAAATAAAAATACTAGATCTAGCTTGAAATAAGCATGCATCAACATTTACAAACAAGAATCAAAAATCATTCTACACAAATGGGGTTCAAAACTGTGAGCATCATAGAAGTTGATGCATGTGCATTCATTTTTTTTTCAAACTCAAATCCAAGTAGAAATAAGCTTAGAAAGTAAAAAGGAACAAAGAAAATCAACATGCAAGAGCTTCTTTGACTCAAAGCACAAAACTTCCATGAACTTCAAATGTAAACCGAAAATTACAAAGAAAAAGGGAAGAGAAATCAAGTTCTAAGATCAATACCTAGATGGAGAATCAAATAAGATAAGCTAGAAAATCAACTTCCTCTTTCTCCTTCTTCCTCTCTCCCACGGTCTCACCTTCTTTTTCTCTCTTCTTCTTATTTTTTTTAATTTTTTTTGTTAAGTCTATGAAGCAAATGAATCAAAAGGGCGTATGAATGAAGGAGAAGAGGGGTATTTATAGGGGCATGGTTTTGAGCTTGGGTTTTAGGGTTAAATGGGTTAGAAGCCTCAAAAAATTAAGGGTAATTTAGGAACTTCAATTTCAAAGCCAAGGGTAGTTTTGGTAATCCGAAATGTTGCATGCAAGAGTATTTGAGTGGTAGACAAGCTAGAGCAATTTAGGGAAATAAATCAAATCATGCATCATATCACTTTCTTAAAGATATGTTATTTTATTCCTATTTATTTTATCATTCCATGCATCACACAACACATACATATGCACATACATATACATTGCATTTTCATTTTCTAAAATCACCTTTTCATATATAAAAGAGATTCTCAAAAGGAAAAGTTCATTAGAGATCAAAAACTATTTTTCATGATCAATATCTTCAAAATTCGTACTTCACAGATCTGAGAAATTATTTTTGTAAATCAACCCAGAAAATTATAAAAGTTACATTTTTGAAATCTACATTTCAATACGATCGTTTTCATATAAAGATCATAAAATTCGGAGTTACGGTTAAAAAGTTATGAATTTCTGAAGTTTGTTAAATCCATTAAAGTTCACAAGGAAATTCATTCCTATAAGAAATCACCAACAATAAAATCATAACTCACTTCTCATTAATTAAATCAGTCCAAACTCAATAAAATCATTTGCTTGAACCCTATAAAAATATTTGTTTATCAAAACTCCGTAAAATCGACAACTTATTACGTAACCGAATAAAATACTCACAAAAAAAATCCTTTGTAAAACAATATCTCAAAACTCCTCTTTAATGAAAATTTATTTATCTTAGTTAAGGAAAAATACGGAATGTCACATTCTCCCCAACTTGAAGATTTCTCGTCCTCGAGAAATGCTACGCGGGATTACACGATCAAAGAATGTCGAGCTCCTTAGAGTGATTCTCTCAATCTGTAACAGTAGTTGTCGTCTTTGAGTCATCGCAGTTGCACCATTCTTTCAGGGTTCTTAGGAGTGAGTCGATCGATTACTTTCAAAAGTAATCCTTTGGGTCATTTCATCATCAGACACAATGGAATACTAACAGTTTAGTTTTGTCAACAAAAGTTTAAGGGTTCAAGGGTTTTAAAACAACATTTAGAAAGAATAGCATGCTTATGCCAATCCTAACAAGGTTACTACTATTCTCATGGTCTTTCTCCCTTAACTTGACTCTTCTCATCCATTTAAGCATAGGCGGGTTATTACAAACCTCAAAATTCTCCGTTTACTCCTCAACTTTGATAAATCATATTCCTATATATCACAGCTATCCGATAGCATTTGTCAGGGACTAAAGCCATAAAAATTTCCAACATTCACCATTTATAGTTTATCTTACAAAACTTCTCATCACTTTGTTCAAGCCTATCTGAGTATCACCTTAAATTCCGCTGACTAAACCAAATTTTCTCCCTCATCGAATTACTATGATAACCATTATTCCTTCCTTTTTTTTTCTCTAACAGTCACTAATCCGTAAAATATGTATCATCTTACTCCTCATTTTAAGTACTTACTTAAATAACTTATGCATTCTAAACCTTTCTCCACCCTTCATGACTCATCTTCGGGCTCTAAACCATCAAAAGCCCTCCAACTCAGGGATTTATCCTCCCATTTAACAACCTTAATTCCTAGTGATATCCTTGAATCCAAAACTTACAGTCATCTATGTCCATTAAAACATCAAATCTTAGTCATTCGACCTAATTTTGGTCATCACTTAAGGGTTTCATCCATAAATTGTACCGCTTCCTCTATCTAATCTCATCGTACTATTATAAGTTCACATTCACTCCAATTATTTACCTACTCCAACTAGAGCTTTTCTAACTCCAAATATTTCAAACTCGTCCCAGATATCCACCATCTTAACACCATCCAATACCATTTAATTCTTTTGTACATTCCACTATCGTACTTATGGCTCTAAGGGGTACTCTTACCTTACTTTGTCCATAATACATCATGTGAGACCCGCAATTTTTCCCAATTTATTTTAATATTTTATTTAAGTCACATTTATTTTAAGAATCATTTAATAATAATTGTCTTTGGTTGATTTTTATATATACAGCGGTAATATATATATATATATATGTATAATAATTATAATTTTGTGTAATAAATTAGAAAAAAATCATTTTCGTTGTGAGATTTTATTTCTGGATATTTAATAAATATTTTTAAAATTGTATTGAAATAATTTTAACTAAGGTTTTGACAGAAAAGTGAATTTTTGGGTTATAGAGCTATAACTTCAAAAATTCATATCTTTTTAACCGTAAGTCCGAAAAATACGAATTTTATACGAAAACGATCGTATCAAAATGTAGTATTTTAATATGTAAAAATAAAAATTTTATTTTGACATTTACGAAAAATTACTGTACAGTAGATAGAAAAACGAATTTTGGTATTTTTAACTAAGAAAAATTATTTTGGGGCATAAAATAATTTATTGGACTATAAAATATTTTTATTGGTATATTTGAATATTTATCTTAGTGATGATTGGCTGCACTGTCCAAACCTTGGCTTTTTCTAAACTTTTCTGATTTATTTAAAATGGGAGTTTTAATGTGATTGGTTAATAGTGAAGGCACCTCCAAAAGGAACCAATGGAAAATTTTCTCTTCCTTTTTATATATATATGCCGTCCAAATAGTAGTAGGAAGAGAGGAGAATAATTCTGGAAATTGTGAGAATAAATCATGAATTAAAAAGGCTTTAGGAATCAACAAAATCCCATTTAATGCAAAAGTGTGTTCCAATGTATATGAAGTAATTTTGCTGAGTCATAGTGATAGAGGGGGGCCGAATTTGCTTCTGAAAATTGAGGGGAAATGCATCTTCATCACCTATAACTAAATGGCATTAGTTCTCACATTTTTCACACACATTCACTTGTTATTTTGAAAGGAAAAAAAATCAAAGAAAGGCTTAGATAGGGAAGAGAGAGTGGCAAGTGGCTAGAGGAGGAAGGGAAATTTTCTTTGTCATTTTGAAGTCCTTTTTGGCTAGGAAAAGAGGTAACACCAAATCACTCATGCTTTTTAATCTATTATTTCTAATTGTTATAGTTAAATAAAATCTCTAATTTCTCCTATGATAAATGATAAGAACTAAAATTCTTATTTTCTGTTTTGATGTTGGAATAAGATGATTAATATTATTTTTGGTATTTTATGGTCATATAAATTGAGGTTTAAGAAAAAGGGACAAATAGAATTGTTTAAAGAGAAAATCTCCCATTTTCCTTAACCCATGATGACCGAATTTTATGATAAATAGAAAAAAATAAAATTCTGGAAATTTTTGGTGTTCTTAAAGTGTATGAATTTGTATTTTATAGAAATTTTGTTTAATTTTTATTGTTTGATGTATTTTATTTCCTTTTGTTTGGATTTAAGTTAAATAAGAACAATGAGTAAGGATAATAAACAAAAATGAAATTTTCTGGAAAAAAAATAAAATAAAAGAATAGGCCGTGAGGCCTATGGTCTTCTTTGGAATAATTTTTGTAAATTGTTTTGTTATTTGATGTGTAATTGAATTGTGGTTTATTGTTTAAAAGAAATAGAAACAAATGGGTAGTTGTTATAAAAAAAATATAAATTTATAAGAACATGTATTTTTGGGTGATTGTATGATTATGTGGTTGATGTGTTTGAAGATGTTAGTTGCTGGAAAATGTGAATTCTTCCTTAAAGAGATCTATTTTATATTTTGTTAATGATTAAAACTCTTGTTTTGAGTATATAAAGTGATGTAATTATATTATATAGATGTTTTAAGAATTAAAAATGCTTTTCCTAATCTTCTAGTGCTGGTCGAATTATTTAGGAGAAAGAAATAAATTTAATTGAATTTTTCTAATTGATTTGATAATTGTTTTTAGTATGTCTATGGAATGAATTATATGTTTTTATGGAAAGGATTAATTCTGGAAATTTAATTTTAATTCTGGAAAATTATTTATTCAAGACCCCAAATGATTATTTTTAAGAGTGTTAGTAGTACTTAGTTTGTATGTGCAAGTATAGTGTAGAAACAAATAGAAAATGGGTATTTTTGATTGATTAAAATGATTGTATAAAAATAATAAGTTGCTGTCCAGAATTTATAAATAATGAAAAAGTAATGTTTTATTAAAAATAATAGTGTTTTAAAGTCTTTGGCATGAGTAGGAATTGTGTATAATTGTTTTCGATTGTTTTACTTAAACTTCTTGAACTAATGCAACTTTTACAGTGGTTGTACAGCAGATGCAATTATTGTATTTAGCTTAATTTTGATCATTTTATTATAGTAGAAGTTGTAATGAGAATTTAGGAAAAAAACGGCATGTGTTTTCGACTTTCTGTTTAAGAGAAAATGAATTTTTAAGTTTGAGTATGCATGTTGTCCAAAAAAAATGTAAAATGTGTGGTATTTATGTTATGACTTGTTCTTGAATGATTAAATATGTAAATTTCATGCTAATCTTGTAGTATAAGTGTTTAGGATTAAAAGTGGATTTAAAAAGTAATTTTAGAATACATATAAGTAAGGTTGTATATGTGTTTGAATGAAATGTTGTTTGTACTTGTATGAAAATGTGAAGAATGATTGAAGGATGTTCTTGAAAAAGAAATATTGATTTGATATTTGATTTTAAAGGTTTTTAAAATGTTTTTTTTTTAGAAATGAGTTATTTTCTAAGTATTTACATGATTCCAAAATTTCAAGGACTTTGAGAAATTAATGTTTTCAAAGGTTATATTTGATTAATTACTTTTAAGTTGGTGTGAATATTTATAAAAGTTATTTTGTAAAAATGATTGATTTAAAAGGTTTGCAATTGGGGACGAATAGCGAGACCGAAAGTCAAGCCCACGTTAGTTCTTCGCATCAAGGTGAGAGAGTAGCAACCTTTAGACATAATGGCACTATGGTAATCATTAGAACGATTTCGACCATCTCAAAAGTCGGAATCCGAGTTACGTGTCATGATACGAGACGACAATTGAGTGTAGGATATTTAGTCGTCTTTCGTTGAGACAGTAACTCTATTTTATTATTTGATGTATTTGTGATTATATTATATTATGTTTGTATGAGTATATAAGAAATGTTGTTAAATGATTCTGATGAATGATGATGGATATGTTGTAAATGTTTTAAAAGAATCGTATAATCGAGAAACGTTGGAATTGATGAGAGATGATAATTATGGGAATGTGGAAGGATCCTATGAGCAAATTGTGATACGCTTGAAAGAAATACGAAATGATTAAGTCTTGAAAATATGCGAAAATAATGCTTTTGTACAGTGATGGTGCATCGTGGCACAATGACCTTGTAATTATTCCCCTTTGAGCGACTAATCACGTGAATGAGTGTGCCGTGATTACGTCTTGTGGATCCCATTGTACGATGATGAAGTTTTCTGTGGTCCCTTAGAGGTCGAGGCCCGTTAGAAGCGCGACTTAGAATGGGTCGACCAAACTTAGGATTAAGAAAAGATTCTAAAGAACTAAAAAGACTTAAAAGACCTTAGGACCCAATCCCTTCTGACTACGTTGAGAGTGGAGTAGTGGAGAGGAAAGATACCATATACTTGGAGGTCAGGCATCCCTTCGAGTGGTGATTGCGATAGGGGAGGGCAATGATGGTGATTCGTCAAGAAGCCTAAGAGCACTTCCCTAGGTGGGACGATGCTACAATGATCAAGGGCACCTGCTGGTCGTTGGTCGTAGCGAGGACTACAACGCGAACTAGGGATAGAGCTGTCGCCCCCTTGAGCAAATCCTAGATGGTGTAGAGGGAATCCGAATGGGACTAGAAGCCATCATTTTTATGAACTTATGAATTGATACTTGATTTTATTTCGCTGGCCAACTGGCGTGGTTTCAGCTGGTACGTACCCTTTGGCTTCGATGTCAGCATGGTTAGGACTCTTGTGCATCTCATCTGCTTTCCGAACTAGGACGAGGTTGGATATTGAAGGAGGAGATGTAGCGTGTGTGCTAATTTGCCTTTAACCCGATAGCTTCCTTCCCTAATACTTTGATAATAGTGAAAGGCTTGTGGAAAATTATAGATGGAATTCTTGAGTAATGATAATCATGACAAAGATGTAAGAGACAAGGATGATAATAATAATAATGTGATATTATGCTTGTGTTAGTTCTAATGTGACCCATGGATTAAGCCCATGCCGTCGACGCTTTGCCCGTCTGGTAGCTAACTCTCTATATTTTCTGTATGTTCTTGTCTCTGTTTATGGTAAATAAATTAGATGGTGGACCGAGTAATTCAAGTGGAGATGTCTCCTTTAATGGGGGGACAATGGCAGAGGACTGCAAACGGATGGATCTGGGAGGGGCCAACAAGACTCATTATTACCGATCGAGATCACGTATTACGAGGAGTAGCTACAGATCGTGAGGAAGTGCGATATCGTCTGAGGGATCTTATGCCGGGTGGACCTCGAGCTTTTCATAATGCTCCACCTGCGAATCACAATGATGATGATGAGGAGGACCCAGAAGAAGACCCAGGAGAGGAGGAAGACCCAGAAGAGAACTTAGAAATAGAAGAAGATCCGGAGGAGGACCCTGACGAGGATGCGCATGATGACGAGTAGCTTAGTCTTAGTAGTATTGATCTCTGTTTGTTTCGAGTCTTGGATAACGGACCCTTTGATTATCATTATGTAACCCCAATGGAAGTTTTTATCATTTCGCTATTTGGTATTTTGGGATAATGGCTGTTAAGCCTAAACAATTTCTATGATGTTTATTTTAGAATTAATATAATGATGATTTTAATCCGCATTTTTAAATATTGAGTTTTGGAATGGAAATGTATCGTGGCACTTCACTTTGGAAAATAGAATGGAGTTTGAAAGACGAAGGAAAACCTTTTTATGAAACAAAGTTACTGATAGAAGTTAAGTGAGAAAACATTTTTTAAAACTAAGTTAGTTATGTAACCTTTTCGAAAACTAAGTTGAAAAATATTTTTGGAAATAAAGTCGACATGAAAACCTCTTCTCCAAATACTGATCGCTTGTAATGTTTATATAAAAAAAATGGCGCAAATTTTTAGGGAAAATTCTATTTCCAAATTGGGGTTTTACACATCACCTTTGTTCATGCTTATTTATTCCTCAACCATCATAACTTTTTCCTTAACAACACCTCACTGTCCACCTCATAACTCGGAAATATCTACTTGATTGGCATAAGGTGTCATGGTCTAAGATTGTCGCAAAGGTTCTGGAGAAGACAAACGTTTTGTCAAAGTTCAGGAGATGAAACTTCAGGTTCATCAGCAACCACAGTCTTGTCAATTTCTTTGACACAACATGGTCTAAAATTTTCAGGGAAGGCTATTATAAAGGACAAACGTCATGCCAAAGCAACTCAACAACACATAGGGTTTACATAAGAAGGAGTTTCAACAAGGAAAAGAGAGTTCTGGTCGCAGAACAAGGTCGCATGTCAATAGCTCAGAGGTCGTTGCAAACGAAAAGGGATTCTCAACAAAAAGGGTTTCAACAGTCAAGAGAGGTTCAGGTCACAGAGAATAAAGTCTCATTATGATTCTGATCACTGTTCCTTGTACCATCGTAGACAAATTCTTGACACATTCCAAAGATAGAGAGATAGAACGATAGAGACAGAACGAGCGCTCACGTAACTTCGTACTTCTATTCTCACTCATCGTAGTTCTAATACTAACACACAGACAAATGCACACAAGCATAGCATATAAGCCCATGCATTAGGCTACTTAGGACAACCATTGCTCTGATACCACAAATGTAACACCCCGATTTGGCAACATGAAAATATAATTTCTTTAATTCAATATAGTGAAAATTTGGACCAATTTTTTTTTTTATAACATAACATGGACATGAGAATCTCCAAGTTCCAAAATATTTTATCAAAATAGTTTGCAATAGAAATTTGATTCTCATATCTCATGTTATACTTCAAGTTCCAAACCGAGATGTTACAAAACATCGCACTTTGAAACTTACTTTCACCAATTTGGTTTTAAAGACCCAGTTCTTTCGTTCTTAACCAGAAAACTTAGCATTGATTAATCCAGCTTTAGAAAACATGATTCGGGTGTACATGTGGATACAACAAATGATGTCTAAGTACCTGTTAAGGGAGTACAATACTCTGAAAAGGGAGACCTCAACATTAGGCCTACACATAGATCTTTGTCTCCATCCTTGACAGGTACTCCTTCTAGCTCAGGGTACTCATCGGCATCATCGAATCTCTCATCGTCATCGGGTAGTACCAAACCTTCCGCATTTTTTTGATCCTCTAGCACAAATCTGCTTGTTGTGGCATCAGCATCCACCAACAAAACAACGAGGCAGGAGAGAGTAAGCATTCTGAACGACGCATCGTCGACGGCGTGGGTTTACAATAGGCAAAATATCAAGACCACACAAACATAACAAATAACATATATGCAGCACCACATTCATAATCATAATCATCATCAATTAATCATTCATCAACGCAAGCTTACTTTTGCTTATCAATATCATTAATCTCTTTGCGACATATAATTCTTTCTTTCTCACATGCTTTTCTCAATCACATCTTACGAATCTTTCACTTTCATTCATTTCCATCTTCATAGGGTTTCATTCATCTTTCCATACTTTTCAATATCGAGTTCATTTCTTATTTCTGCAATATTCATCTTCTCTTATTACGTCTTATGAGTTCGCGTCCATCGATGATTGGGGAATTCATAATATCATCGAGGTAAAAGTTTAGTTCGCAGTTAGCACACACGTCTACATCTCCTCGATCATCCACCCAACCTAGTCAGAAGCAAACAGGGGTACAGGACCTTGACCACGCGGGCTTGACAGCTGTCTCAACAAAATACTCAATACCAGGAGAACTGTAGAAAATCCGGTACAGTCTCAAATCATATAATCAAGTCACACTGTAGAAAAATCCGGTACAGTGGCAAAATCACAGAGCCCCGTTCCAGTCTCTCTCACTGTTCTAGACTTGCAATCTAGAGGGCGACAGTAAATTTCTAGTTCCGGGTGCAGAACTTACCACGGCCGATCGGGATGGATCACCCATCGCCACCTGTGGGATTCGTTCCACCTAGAAAAATACTCTAGGCTTCTTAACGTTTCACAGTCATTGCCCTCCCCTAATGCAATCTCCACCCGAGTATCCGCAGATACTCGTAGTATCTTCCTCTCCACTACTTCGACTTCACACTCATAACTCACCGCATAAATCAAAGTCTTTTAAAGCTTTGAGGTTTTAATTATTAACCTAAGGTCGGCTCATCCTTGGTGCATCCCTTCAACGAGTCCCGACCACTAATTAACTTAATACTTTTCTTTTGTCACATATGACAGAGCTTGAATCACATCAGCATCTTGCATCACATCTCGTGAGCTTTCACAGTACAACATCATGACTCTTTTCAGCACTTCAGCTTCACTTTCTCAGCTGAGGAGCAAAGCCCAACTCATATCACATCTCTTTTCTCATGAATCTCATCAGCATTATTTTCATCAGCTTTTGCTCAGCAACATCATTCTTATCAGCATCTTTCTCATCATCATTACGACACTTTCATTCACATCATATGTTATTTCTTATCACAATCTTAAGAATCTTCATTACATCTCAACTCTTTCTCAATCTCAGCTCATATCTCTTTTCCAATCATTCTCATACCTCTTATCATTATTTCTTTTCTTTTCTGATGACTTGTTCTCACTTTAATTTCATAATTCCCATATCGTCTCATAGTCAAGACGTAGCAGACGTCCATCAGCATACTAATCAAAATCGGTACAGTCCAGATATCGTCATACATAATTAAACACTTAAACAGATAAACAAGAGCATGCTATTTCAAATCATCATCATATAATCTCATCACATAACATCATGTGGTCTTTGTCTCCTTCGTATAAGTGGCCACACAAACACCAGACAATTGCCACTATACTACTGACTCAGAAACCACGAAGTTCCGACCTTTGAGATGATCAGGAACGTCCTAATAAATCACCTAAATACCACGGTGTCTTAGGAAAGCTTCTCTCTCACCTCAAATCCAGCAAATACTTTATCCGAAATTGTTACGGGTCCTCCCAACTGTCAGTTGCTCCAACTTCCTGGCTTATAAGCACCTTGTACTAAAATAGAAGACACTAACGTCACATGTCTATTTAAATAATCGTCATACTCAGAATCAAAACGTGTTTTCGAAAACTCCTTTCACTTCTTGTCGGGGAATCGTAAAACGTCAGGACTTCTTTAAATCAAATCCAACTTTTTACTCTACTTTAAATACTTTGAAATCATTATAAACAATTAACAAAATCATTTTAAATAAATGAATTGGTTGCTGGTCCATTCCGGACAGCCAGGAACCAAGACTCGAAAACACCGAAAAACGCCACTTTTTCAATTCAACTTTCCTCTATATCCATTATTTTTGAAACTCAAACTTTAACTCAATTGAAAACATTTTTCGAAGTGTTACACAAGTTAAATCAACGCTGGACAGCGGAGAAATAAACTTCAAATCACCTTTTTGCAAAATCCGAAAACACCGAAAAATTGTTCTTTAATCCCTTTAATACTTCATGTTAATATGAAAACTTGAAATAATTTATTTTCAAACATAAACCATGAAACCAAATAGGGCAGCAACCAGTAAGCCCAATACTTTTTAAAATAACCAAATTCTTTTAAAAAAATCAATTCACTTCAAAAGATCAATTACAACATCGTAACTTATTAAATAACTCATTTTCCTTCACTTCTTTTATCAAATAAACAATTCCAAGACACTTCAACAAAGTAGTTCAATTAGCATGCATCACCTAAAACAAACCATTTGGCACATAGCACATAACACATTCTCAAATCATAATTTCAAACCAACAGCCTAGACCGAAACACAGTAAACAATTACCTTGCAAACTCATTCATGCATAGCCTAAACATATCATCAAGCAATCACTCATTCAATTATTTCAAGGAATCATGATCATCATACAGGTCCAGCCAAGTCACAAAATAAAGTACAAAAATTCATATTTGTCGAAAACATTTAACTAGAGCTTTTGTTCGATTACGGGAAGCACAAAAGATAAAATCAAAAACTATACCAAATCAATTTGTTTAATTCTCAAAATTTCCAGATCATACACATATATGCCAAAGTTCATCATATAAAATTTTCAAGACATTTGAACAACCCTAAGTTAGGTTTCAGATCAGATTTTGCCTAAAAATCACAACAACATTGTTGCTGACCTGAGGCTAAAATGCCACCATTAAAAATAGTAGTTCAATTCCGAATTGCATAAGAATTGGTATAAGTCTTCCTTACACAATCAAGACCATCTCATAAAAATTTCAGATTATTTGAAGTTGTGCAAGTCATACTTTTTCAATTAAACTTGTCACTTAGTCTGGAAAATCTGAACCAAGCGGTTCACTGTTTTGCCATTAGAAAATTATCAAATCAACTCCAAATCTCTTCAAATTTTACAGAGAACCTCGATATATGATAAGGAAACTACCATAAAAATTTCAAGTCTTTTAGAGTAGTTTAGGGTCACAAACTCTGTTTAGGTTTAACCCGAAAAGCTTATTTTTCCGAAATCGTTTTCACACAAATGACTCCATTTCGATTAACAAACCAACCTTAAAAATCATATAAAAATTCAGAGACAATCCATTTAACCTACTTAAAACAGTGTCCAAGTTTCAGAATCATCGAACATATACAACTACTACTTATCCAAATCTTTTTCCAAAGTTCAACACTTTACTAAATAACAATCACATACACAAATAAAAGTCATTCTTCTTCACTTTTTAATGACATGCATGAACTATTTAACTTAAAAAAATAAACCTTTTTCAGGAAAAGTCTTAACTTTTCTAAAGATCATTACTTTAAACATAAAAGAATCACTTTTGCATCATAAACACTTCAACAAGTCTAGATCTATTTATAAAAATGACATGCAATAAGAAATAAATAAGACAAAATAGTACCCATCACTTATTCTTTCATAAAGGTTATGGATCTTTACATGCAGGTAGAAAAAAGTTAAGATCAACTATAAAAAATCACATGCATGCAAATAAAAATACTAGATCTAGCTTGAAATAAGCATGCATCAACATTTATAAACAAGAATCAAAAATCATTCTACACAAATGAGGTTCAAAATCGTGAGCATCATAGAAGTTGATGCATGTGCATCATTTTTTTTTTCAAACTCAAATCCAAGTAGAAATAAGCTTAGAAAGTAAAAAGGAACAAAGAAAATCAACATGCAAGAGCTTCTTTGACTCAAAGCACAAAACTTCCATGAACTTCAAATGTAAACCGAAAATTACAAAGAAAAAGGGAAGAGAAATCAAGTTCTAAGATCAATACCTAGATGGAGAATCAAAGAAGATAAGCTAGAAAATCAACTTCCTCTTCCTCCTTCTTCCTCTCTCCCACGGTCTCACCTTCTTTTTCTATCCTCTTCTTATTATTTTTTGGTTAAGTCTATGAAGCAAATGAATCAAGAGGGTGTATGAATGAGGGAGAAGAGGGGTATTTATAGGGGCATGGTTTTGGGCTTGGGTTTTAGGGTTAAATGGGTCAGAAGACCCAAAAAATTAAGGGTAATTTAGGAACTTCAATTTCAAAGCCAAGGGTAGTTTTGGTAATCCAAAATGTTGCATGCAAGAGTATTTGAGTGGTAGACAAGCTAGAGCAATTTAGGGAAATAAATCAAATCATGCATCATATCACTTTCTTAAAGATATGTTATTTTATTCCTATTTATTTTATCATTCCATGCATCACACAACACATACATATGCACATACATATACATTGCATTTTCATTTTCTAAAATCACTTTTTCATATATAAAAGAGATTCTCAAAAGGAAAAGTTCATTAGAGATCAAAAACTATTTTTCATGATCAATATCTTCAAAATTCGTACTTCACAGATCTGAGAAATAATTTTCTTAAATCAACCCAGAAAATTATAAAAGTTACATTTTTGAAATCTACATTTCAATAGGATCGTTTTCATATAAAGATCATAAAATTCGGAGTTACGGTTAAAAAGTTATGAATTTCTGAAGTTTGTTAAATCCATTAAAGTTCACAAGGAAATTCATTCCTATAAGAAATCACCAACAATAAAATCATAACTCACTTCTCATTAATTAAATCAGTCCAAACTCAATAAAATCATTTGCTTGAACCCTATAAAAATATTTGTTTATCAAAACTCCGTAAAATCGACAACTTATTACGTAACCGAATAAAATACTCACAAAAAAAATCCTTTGTAAAACAATATCTCAAAACTCCTCTTTAATGAAAATTTATTTATCTTAGTTAGGAAAAATACGGAATGTCACACTACCCTTCCTATCCGTCCATGCATCCGACATTATAGAACATCCATATTGAGCCCGCTCTAATTCATGCGGTTTCAACATTTCCTTGGTCATCTCAAGATCCTTTTTCAGTAAAGGAACCCTCAACTCATGGTAGCTTGGAGGCTTAAGATGAGGGCCATATAGATCAATAGCTTCCACCATCATCTTGAAGCTTTTTGAACGCGCAACATTGAAAGCAATTCCATTCCTATAAAAAAATCGGGCAATGTATTGGATGGTTTTAGCCCTTGCTTGCTTGTCACATGCATCATTCATGCTTGTCTGTCGTGCATGCTTTGCCAAATTTATGCTAACTTCGGGTTTTTTCATGTAAAGTAAATCCAAGGGACCTTTCACCGTTTTAGTAGCATGGCCAGCAGTTGATGCACCTGAAGTTACAGGTCTCTTTCCCTTTCCTGCTGCCCTGATGTTGTTGGCAATTTCTTCCAATTCTTCATCCTCATCCTCATCTTCCCCCAATGCAGCATCAGTACCAGCTTGTTTTTTCTCAAGAGGAGCTCTAACTTTGGCTTTGACATCTTCTGGAGTTTTGGTACAAGACTGAGTAACACCCCTAATTCCCATTTGGTGCTCCTTTGCTCTAGTAATACCACCTGAAGTGACTTTAAAACAAAAGTCACATGTCACTTTTTTTGCTATTGTTAATGTCACTCAAACTATTCCATTCTCATGCTATATCTATGTTATCACCAGTGGGTTTCACCAACCGACCCCTTGCAGCAGTAGAAGGCTGAGAAGATTGAGATGCTAGCTGAGTTGGTGGTTGAGAAGATGGTTGAGTATTTGAAGCCATGAATGACTTTTGTCAGAATAGGATAAAGAATAGAAAAGGAAGAACGGTGAAGAAAGGACAAAACAAGAGTGATGCTTCTACACGCATGAGTGGTAGTAGAAAATGAACAAGAGTGGTGAAAAAGGACATAAGTCACAAAACAGGGAGAAGAAGAGTGATGGAAAAGAAGAAGATGAAAGAAGGAGTATGCTGCACGTTGAGAAGATCAACAGTGTTACATGTTGATCAAAGAGGAGAAGTTGAAGTGTTTAGGAAGAAATAAGAAACAAGGTTTTATATTTTTTTTTGCTTACTTACTGTTGCACGTAATGCCTGTGTCTTTTGAGTTTCTTTTGATTTTTTTTTTATTGTAATCTGATTTGTATTGTATAGCCCAATTTTTTTGGTTGCAATATGATTTGCATTGTGAAACTGAAACCCAATAACTTAGGCCCATTTCACTTTAAAAAATTAGGGCTTCCTTTTTTATGTATCCTTTATGTCTCAGCCGCCGAGTCTGTTGGTGGGTTACGGGTCGGGTTTGCTGTTTTCGCAGGGAAATCCCTGTTGCGAGTGAGACGGTCGCAACAGAGCCGCGACGCCGCCGCGACGCCGCCGAGATAGTCGCGACCAATTTCTAGGAAGCGACGACGTTTCACGTCGCAACCGCCGATGCGCCGCGACGATTTTCTGCAATCGCGTCGCTCCTTTCCGCGATTGACTACCTAGCATCATACTTCTTCAGAATGGTAATTTTCGTGCTAAGATAGAGAGACCATCTTTTCTGGTAAGCAATGTTCATTGATGATTTGAAACCGAACCGAACCGGACCAAAAACGCATGGTTTTCTTTGGATTGGATCTAATCGGATTTGCTAATATAATGGACCAATCCAAACCAAACCGCACATTTATTTTGTAATCGGTTCGAATGATATTTTGCCTCAAAACCGAACCAAACCGATCCGCGAACACCCCTACTAATTGTGATGAGTATGGAGTTTCAGAAGAGAGGAAAGTGGGTTGAAGAAGGAAGGAAAGAAGAAGAAAAAAAGAGAGGGTTGAGAGGGCAGAGAAAGTTTTGTCGCGTCACCTGTTTCTGTCAAGTTCATAACACATATAGACGAAAGGATATCTGTGAAGATTTTAAAAAAAAAAATAAAGGACTGAGAAATTGCAAAAAAAAAAAAAGAACCAAAGTGAACCTATTAAATTAGATAAAGGACCAATTATGCAATTAACCCAAACCATGAGATGGCAGGAAACATGAATACATTCTTGGCAAACTAAAACCTAGATACAAATCAAGAGTTTACAATAAATGATGGAAAGTACTAAAGTCAAAATCTTTGTTCTCTAACACAATTTACCATAATAACTACGCTCATCATCCCCTTCATATAGTTATCTTCACCAACGTTTTATTTGAAGGAGTATTATATTCCTATTGTAAACTGAAAAATAAAATAAAATGATAAAGTAAATAAATAGAGGAGGAGATATATGTGAAGTGAACTATCACCGCCATATAGTTCAACTAATTAACAATGTACATTTGCAAAACTGAATCGTCACCGCCATAGCACCGTGAGCTTGCCGGACCGCATGACACTGAATCATAAAAGAACACTCCTGCAAAAAAATGATAATAAAAGAGATTAGGAAAAAATAAAAAGAAATGATGAAGTGCCTGACCTGGTACAATTTATTGACAAAGTAAGAAGTTGATAAGATTTCTTCTAATACAGTTTCATCTTATTAATGAGGGATTTTGACCTTCAATCCGGTAAATAATAAAATAGGAGAAGATGAAAATGAGATTTGAAGAGAAGGAAAAGGCTAAAATGGAAGGGAGGGAAATTGAATCTTTTTTCATGTGAAGGAAAAAAAATAAGAGAAGGGAAAGTGAAGGAGAAAGAGTACGTTGGAATAGGTGCAGGGGAAATGAGTTCCTGGTGACAGCAAATGTTGGGAAAATGGGTCTTTCTTGGGAGAATGGAAAGCCAACCTACCAAAATAATCATAGGAAAAGATTGTCTCTGTATTAACTCATGATGTTTATCAAATAAAATGTGAGTTTCAAAGCAATATTTATTCCAACATTGCCCTTTTTTAAAAGCAAAGCACAAAACATTAGAATGATACTATATTGTAAAATTCCATTAATTACTAAATTAAGAAAATAATTCAAAATCAAAGTTTGATTAGAAGTTGCCACTTGGAAAAACTTTTCTCAAAGATTCCTTCAAATTTTACTTATTAAGATTAAGATAAGATGTTTATTTGGTGAAATAATCCTTTAGCCATAAGGGCCTTGTAACCATTCTAATGGGCCGAGCATGCTCTTCTAGCCCATCAGTTGAGCAACATACTTTAGTTTATTGACCCTCCAATTAATTAGTTGACTCTCCTGTTAATGCGAAAAGTCAAAAATATCCTTAACAAAAAAAACAAGGATTTTTCACTAGCTACAAGCTTGCTGACCCCCTATCTAGCTAGCAAAAAAAAAGGATTTTTCACTAGCTCTCTCGGGGATCAGCTAGCTTGTAATTTTACAAAGCTCGCTGACCCCCCAGCTAGCTAGCTCTCTTGGGGGTCAGCTAGCTTGTAAGCTGACCCCTTAGAGAGCTAATAAAAAATCCTTTTTATATAGCTAGCTCTCTCGGGGGTCAGCTGTAACACCCAGCTTTTAATTAAAAATATAGTGCAAAAGGTTTAATAATTAAAATGGAGAGCTTAAAATTTTCTTTTCATAAAACAAC
Source organism: Crotalaria pallida (assembly GCA_037953625.1). Lineage (NCBI taxonomy): Eukaryota > Viridiplantae > Streptophyta > Magnoliopsida > Fabales > Fabaceae > Crotalaria > Crotalaria pallida. The sequence continues at coordinate 71,341,975 of CM075656.1, forward strand.
TTTACATATAAAATTGGGTATTTCAATTACAATATGAGTAGCACAAACAAATAAAGTTTTCCTTTTTTCCCATTTCTTCCACTGCGCCACTCTGATCCTCAAGCTCCTTGACTTTCACCTAAAATGTTAACCACATAAGGGTGAGACCTTTTCACAACACATTGAATTAGAAGATAATAAAGAGCACATAATAAAGACTTAAGCATCATAATCAAACCAAGCCATGAATAATAAAATGCTTCACTTTCATTTTCCAAAATCATTTTCATTTCCTTTATTTTATCTTGGTCTCACATTGTCGTAGCTTAAGCGAGCACCAAGCCCTTAGCCTCACATTGCCGTAGCTTAAGTGAGGACCAAGATGTATACTTATATTTTACACATGGCCTCACATTGCCGTAGCTTAAGTGAGCACCAAGCCGCATGCTTATATTCTGTCCTTAAATTTACAATTTACTTATATTATCATTGATCTCTAGTCTTTTAGTTTGTACCACTAGGAATTGGTTGCTCCTGCTAGGGCGTTTGTACACCCATTAGGGACTTTATTCACCCATCAGGACTATCACCCACTAGGCCTCACCCGTTAGGACTAATACATATAATTTTATACTCATACTTAACTCTTTCATTAAAATATTCCATTTACAAACTTTAGTATTTTACACATTTTCCATTCTTTTAGTTTTTGTTGAATTGATCATTTTGGGACATTGACTCCTAACGGGGCATTTACACCTAGTGGGGCGTTTTGGCCTGATGGTGCGTTTGGCCCTAATGGGGCGTTTGTACACCTAGCAGGAACACCTAGTGTCCCAATGTTCCAATGATCAATTCAACCGTCCTTAACAACACAAACACATTCACCACAATGCACACATTTCAAATATCCATTTACATCAAGCATCAAGGATTTATATTCAAACACTTACATCATTCCAATTTTCACATCACATAATCAACAAATAATCAACATCATTTATGTTCCAATACTATACGCCAACATAATTCACAAAACGCATATATTCCAAACTACAACTAAAACCCAACTCCAAAACATCCTAATTAAACATATTCATCATCAAGTAAACAATTATCATTTTCCTTGAAATCTCCTTATGGCCACTAATCCTCTTACCACCTAATAGCTTGCATTATTTATCATAACATATTAATCCTTAATCTTTGAACACTCATTTCACATACGTTTCCCTTAAGCATCATCAACCTTGATTAGATGATTATATTACACTTCTTATTCAAGCATTCAAATATTATCCCTATGACCATTAGTTATTACACCACCTCATAGCCAACATTACTAATTTACCTCATTAGTTAACACTTAGCCATTTATATACTCATTTTACACACATTGCAAACATAACAACGATCAACAAACAACATATATTCATAGAAGCAATCGACATACTCAGGTATGTCACAGCATGCTTAAATATAAGTCAACTCTTACAGGTGCTATTTTGCTACCCACAACCCAATTCAACTAAATATCTTCACAGCATGCTTAAATATCTTCACTTCCGATATTTACAACATACATAAAGGGGGTTTTTAGCAGTTTATGACAATTAAATTAAATCATTAAATTATTAAATTATTAACTTAAATCAAAATACCTTCATTCTCCCTAAACCAACTCTTACAGGTGCTATTTTGCTACCCACAACCCAATTCAACTACTTAGCCCAAATCCTATTATATACCCCAACTATCTCTAACTCAAAGTGTGGAAAAGAGACTCCACTTACCCTAGAGAGGGAGAGAGCCCACACAAAGCTCCAAGAACCTCGAATCCACTCCGGATCAACCTTGACTCCAAGCCTCTAGACCAATCTCCACTCCATTCTTCAAGATTGGAGGAGAGAGAAAAGGAGCCCTAGGAGAGAGAAAGAGGGCCACGAATTGAGGGAGCTTGAGGGAGAAGGTGAATCTCATGGGTGAAGGTTTGAAAGGAAGGATTTTGGGTGGTTTGTGGTGGTTTTGTGTAGAGGAGAGAGAAAACCGAAATTGGAGAGAGGGGAGGAAGAAAAGGAGGGTTTGGCTTTGAATCAACAAGGGAGAAGGACCTAAGCTTGATGATGATGGAGGAACCAATGGAGATGATGGGGGTTGATGATTTGAAGCTCCAAGCCTCCATGGAAGCTTCAAATCGCAAGAAGAAGGGAGAAAGAAGGAGAGAAGAGCGTGAAGCATGAGAGAGAGAGGGGAGAGTCGAATGGGAGGAGGAAAGGGGAATGGGTGGCTGAAATAGAGGATAAGGGGGTGGAAATTACGTTTCTGCCCCCAAACTTTATTTTTATTTTCTGCATCAGACCTGAAGTAATCGATTACTTGCCCAAATTAATCGATTTCTTTGACACAATAATCGATTACTTCCTCCAATTAATCGATTATTTTTGCAGCATCATACAAAAACCAGAGCACTGATAATCGATTAGTTGCCCCCAAGTAATCGATTAACACCTGAGATAATCGATTACTTCCTTAAGAGTAATCGATTAAAAATGCTGCAACATCAAAGAGATTCTACCAGAGAGCTAGTAATCGATTACTCTGTATCGATTACTCTAATGAAAACTCCTATTAAGACAAATTCTAACTCCAAGACACTACCCTTAACTCCTATCCTTGGCTTCCTATGGTTTTTATCATAAATTCTAGCTTATGTTTTCCTAATTAACATGGAATTAAATTTTGGGATGTTACAATTCTCCCCCACTTATTGGAATTTCGTCCCCGAAATTCCGCTCAGAATCCTTAATTGGAGAACCATCATGGAAAAGGGTTTTTTAAGCTACACTACTAACTCATCTTAGGTCTACTCCCCCACTTGTGATTGGCATACCATTCAACATGAATGTGCCACAAGACTCTTGCATTCATTGAAGAGCACCAACTATGGTTTAATCTGGGTCACCCTCTAGGCTACTATTCTAACAGATTTCTAAGGTTAACTGGCTTTCTTTCAAAATTCTACTTCGAAGGTTGGACAGGGCACTAAAACACTCTAAACAATATTTCCCTAAAGGGTTGGTTTTACTCTAACTCCAAAAATCTAACACTTATGTCCTATATCTAGGCCCTAACTAGCCACAAACATCATTCAAACAGACATAGATCATGTAAATCTCATACAAGATTCAATCATACACAACAACAATCCACAACATCACATATCTCAAACCTAAACACAACTCAACTTGGCCTTCTTCCTAACTATTCCTTGTCTAACTTAGGACTAAAACTTACCTCTACAAACACATTCATCAAAATCATCACATGTTTTAAAAAGCGTCTAAAAAGGGGTTCAGGGAAATAGGATTTGCATAGATTGCAACCAAAAATGCGTTTTATACATTTAATTTCCCAAGGTTTTTGAAGATTTGGAAGACAGTGTCCCTGAACTTACAAGAACATTATAGCAAATTTTCAAGTTCCATCAGAGTTCATTAGATTCACTTTTGACCCTATGACCACTTTGTAAAAGATTTGTAATGGTCGGGGTGAACCTTTGTCAGATCCACTCAAAAATAGCAAACAAACTCCGATTGGCTTCAAAATTTGATGGGACATCATCTAAACTTAGCTCAAGGTTGTATAAAATTGCCAAATTGATTAGAGCACATTAGATTCATTCTGTTTAAAATACTAACTTGCTCCAATTGGTTTGAAATGTTACACCACACAAAGATTCAACCTTAGGGGGGTTTAAGCCAAACTTTCCTAGTCAAACAAAATCCTAAACCCAAAAACTTAGTTTTCCCTTTATATAAAAACCCTGATTACCCAAAAACACTTAACTACAAACATATACGTCTTTTAAAACCTTTGGTTTGAAAAATCACTAGGTATGGGGGTTTAAAATTTAAGGAAAGGATCCCATACCAGTGGAACGTTTAGAAAACAATGACACATTTGTAAAAACAAAATTCTTTTGCAAATTAGGTTCCTCTCTTAATGAGGAATCCAATTGTTTCATTTTGAAAATTCAATAAAACTTTTAATCATGCACCTTACCATGACGAGCTACCTTCATCTAAGTTCATAAGATCCTAGATGAAGGAGTGACAAATCACTCAAGATGGATAAACTCAAAAAAAGAGAGAATGTGCCTTGAATTTGGAAAAATTTAGTTTAGTTCATTATGTGAGAATTGAAACAGTTACATTCCCTTTTTACTTCAAGTTTAAAAATTGAGTTCTCATTCCAAATTGATGTGATTCGCATAATAAGGGTTCCTTTTTGATCGATGTGTGATTTGGTTACAAAGTTCACCACTCGATCACTTAGAAATCCTTGTTTTTCTTACTAGTACCTTGAAAATTTGTTGTGCGACCTCACGATCCATTTAGAATGAGGGTGGTTCGGTGAAAACTTTTGAAACTCATTTTAAACACTCACAAGCATCAAATACAAATTTCACTTTGCACGAAGACATATCAAGCACACGTATCGATCGAGCATACACAAACAAAATTCAATTTCATCAAAAACACAATTTCCAAAAACAACACTTGTAGCCAATGCTTAGTGGAAAGTAATTTTGGGATTTCAAACATAAAGAAGGCAATTGAAAAGTTATTAATCCCAAATCATTTTGAAAACATTTTTTGAAAGTTTAGGTTCACTTCCCCATAAACATAGACTTTTTCCTATATACCAATGCACTACCAATGATGTAATCAAAAGTGAGGTAAGAACTTCTATGTTGAATTTTAACCCCATCCTCGATTAGATGAACCTCTTTTCGTTACAAAATTTTACTATAGTAACTCGGGGTTCAAATCCAATCATTAGAAGCTTCAACTTAACTTTCGATTAATATTAAAGTCATCAGAAACCAAATTAGTGATGGAATCAACCACGAATTCAATAAAATGTTGTTATTGTTTTTATGGAGTCTAATCTAACCGGTGCCACTATGTCACTCGAATAGATTGAAATCGAGGTAGTAATTCATTTTGATTCTCATAATTCCACTTCTAATTTTGTCCACTTACTTTAACACTACACCATTCCACATGTATGCATATTTCGAGAACCCTTTTTATTGAATTCGAACCACTTCTCTAATTGGGCAAAAAGTTTGTTTTATTTGCAACTCAAATTAATATGGTTCAGTGGTTTAAATCCAATCGGTTAGTTCTCAATGCCTATTCTCATTTGATGCCTCGATCACTTGAATCAAGTTTAGTTACAGAACCGCTTATTAATTTAGTATAAACATTATTTTTCGTTCTCTTGAATACTAATCAAATCAACATGACTTTAATCACTTGGTTGGATCAGTATTCGAGATTTATGATTTATTTGTTTCATGCGATTCCATTTCTAATCCCGGTTCAATTATTTTGACACCAAATTACTCAACAAACATACATTAAGATCACACACAAAGCACTTAGCAAAGCAAACATACATAAAAGAATTACACATAAGTTTTATACACAGGAGATCCATTACTAATTCACGATGATGCAAAAACTCCTAGATTTCGACGACATCGCCTCCTGGTGAATGCAACATCGGATTGGCCAGTTCCGACACTACATTCCATCAGTGGTAATAGCCTTCGTTATCCAGTTAAAGTTTATGTACTTCATTATAAGTTAGCAAGATTTCCTTTGTAAGAAACTTTGACTTTTAATTAACTCAACTTGGAATTTGCATCCCTTAAACAAGAATTAATTTGCATCTTTGAAATTTTATGTTTACAAACGTGTCACACTTATAGGATGCAATTCTTTGAATCCCTAAGGGATCCGGCTTAGGTTCCCAAAGAATCACATTCTATTCTCCTTTACTATCAAACATTTGCACCAATCACCAAACATTAAAATTTTCACTTAAAAGGGTCTCACCTCTGGAGAAGAAGCTTGAGATGAGAGTGTTCGCAGCGAGATCGGGACCACTTTCCCTCAGGTCGGAAAGGAAGGAACTGCTCTGATACCATAAATGTAACACCCAGCTTTTAATTAAAAATATCGTTCAAAAGGTTTAATAATTAAAATGGAGAGCTTAAATTTTTCTTTTCATAAAACAACTTTACATATAAAATTGGGTATTTCAATTACAATATGAGTAGCACAAACAAATAAAGTTTTCCTTCTTTCCCATTTCTTCCACTGCGACACTCTGATCCTCAAGCTCCTTGACATTCACCTAAAATGTTAACCACATAAGGGTGAGACCTTTTCACAACACATTGAATTAGAAGATAATAAAGAGCACATAATAAAGACTTAAGCATCATAATCAAACCAAGCCATGAATAATAAAATGCTTCACTTTCATTTTCCAAAATCATTTTCATTTCCTTTATTTTATCTTGGTCTCACATTGTCGTAGCTTAAGTGAGCACCAAGCCCTTAGCCTCACATTGCCGTAGCTTAAGTGAGCACCAAGATGTATACTTATATTTTACACCCGGCCTCACATTGCCGTAGCTTAAGTGAGCACCAAGCCGCATGCTTATATTCTGTCCTTAAATTTACAATTTACTTATATCATCATTGATCTCTAGTCTTGTAGTTTGTACCACTAGGAATTGGTTGCTCCTGCTAGGGCGTTTGTACACCCATTAGGGACTTTATTCACCTATCAGGACTATCACCCACTAGGCCTCACCCGTTAGGACTAATACATATAATTTTATACTCATACTTATCTCTTTCATTAAAATATTCCATTTACAAACTTTAGTATTTTACATATTTTCCATTCTTTTAGTTTTCGCTGAATTGATCATTTTGGGACATTGACTCCTAACGGGGCATTTACACCTAGTGGGCCGTTTTAGCCTGATGGGGCGTTTGGCCCTAATGGGGCGTTTGTACACCTAGCAGGAACACCCAGTGTCCCAATGTCCCAATGATCAATTCAACCGTCCTTAACAGCACAAACACATTCACCACAATGCACACATTTCAAATATCCATTTACATCAAACAACAAGGATTTATATTCAAACACTTACATCATTCCAATTTTCACATCACATAATCAACAAATAATCAACATCATTTATGTTCCAATACTATACGCCAACATAATTCACAAAACGCATATATTCCAAACTACAACTAAAACCCAACTCCAAAACATCCTAATTAAACATATTCATCATCAAGTAAACAATTATCATTTTCCTTGAAATCTCCTTATGGCCACTAATCCTCTTACCACCTAATAGCTTGCATTATTTATCATAACATATTAATCTTTAATCTTTGAACACTCATTTCACATACGTTTCCCTTAAGCATCATCAACCTTGATTAGATGATTATATTATACTTTTTATTCAAGCATTCAAATATTATCCCTATGATCATTAGTTATTATACCACCTCATAGCCAACATTATTAATTTACCTCATTAGTTAACACTTAGCCATTTATATACTCATTTTACACACATTGCAAACATAACAACGATCAACAAACAACATATATTCACAGAATCAATCGACATACTCAGGTATGTCACAACATGCTTAAATATAAGTCAACTCCCCAGGGTTCTTCACTTCCTACATTTACAACATACATAAAGGGGGTTTTTAGCAGTTTATGACAATTAAATTAAATCATTAAATTATTAAATTATTAACTTAAATCAAAATACCTTCATTCTCCCTAAAACAACTCTTACAGGTGCTATTTTGCTACCCACAACCCAATTCAACTACTAAGCCCAAATCCTATTATATACCCCAACTATCTCTAACTCAAAGTGTGGAAAAGAGACTCCCCTTACCTTAGAGAGGGAGAGAGCCCACACAAAGCTCCAAGAACCTCGAATCCACTCCGGATCAACCTTGACTCCAAGCCTCTAGACCAATCTCCACTCCATTCTTCAAGATTGGATGAGAGAGAAAAGGAGCCCTAGGAGAGAGAAAGAGGGCCACGAATTGAGGGAGCTTGAGGGAGAAGGTGAATCTCATGGGTGAAGGTTTGAAAGGAAGGATTTTGGGTGGTTTGTGGTGGTTTTGTGTAGAGGAGAGAGAAAACCGAAATTGGAGAGAGAAGAGGAAGAAAAGGAGGGTTTGGCTTTGAATCAACAAGGGAGAAGGACCTAAGCTTGATGATGATGGAGGAACCAATGGAGATGATGGGGGTTGATGATTTGAAGCTCCAAGCCTCCATGGAAGCTTCAAATCGCAAGAAGAAGGGAGAAAGAAGGAGAGAAGAGCGTGAAGCATGAGAGAGAGAGAGAGGGGAGAGTCGAATGGGAGGAGGAAAGGGGAATGAGTGGCTGAAATAGAGGATAAGGGGGTGGAAATTACGTTTCTGCCCCCAAACTTTATTTTTATTTTCTGCATCAGACATGAAGTAATCGATTACTTGCCCAAATTAATTGATTACTTTGACACAATAATCGATTACTTCCTCCAATTAATCGATTATTTTTGCAGCATCATACAAAAACCAGAGCACTGATAATCGATTAGTTGCCCCCAAGTAATCGATTAACACCTGAGATAATCGATTACTTCCTTAAGAGTAATCGATTAAAAATGCTGCAACATCAAAGAGATTCTACCAGAGAGCTAGTAATCGATTAACTCCTACAGAGTAATCGATTACTCTAATGAAAACTCCTATTAAGACAAATTCTAACTCCAAGACACTACCCTTAACTCTTATCCTTGGCTTCCTATGGTTTTTATCATAAATTCTAGCTTATGTTTTCCTAATTAACTTGGAATTAAATTTTGGGATGTTACATCAGCTAGCTTGTAATTTATCCAAGCTCGCTGACCCCCTAGAGAGCTAGTGAAAAATCCTATTTTTAAAGCTAGCTCTCTCGGGGGTCAGCTAGCTTGTAATTTTACAAAGCTCGCTGACGACTAAAATTACAAGCTAGCTGACCCCCGAGAGAGCTAGTGAAAAATCTTTTTTTTCGCTAGCTAGATGAGGGGGGCAGCGAGTGTGTAAATTTACACAGCTCGCTGACCCCCCAGCAAGCAGTATTTTTTTTTGCTTTTTACAAGCTAGCTCTCTCGGGGGTCAGCTAGCTTGTAAAAATTACAAGCTAGCTGACCCCGAGAGAGCTAGCTAGCTGGGGGGTCAGCGAACTTTGTATAATTACAAGCTAGCTGACCCCCGAGGGAGCTAGTGAAAAATCTTTTTTTTTTGCTAGCTAGCTGGGGGCAGCGAGTGTGTAAATTTACACAGCTCGCTTACCTCCCAGCGAGCAGTTTTTTTTTATTTTTCGACTTCTCGCTTAGGCCCTAGCGAGTGTGTTATAAACCCAAAAAAAAAAGGATAATTTTTGGTTTTGACAAAAAGAAAAGGGGTCAAGTGATTAAATTGGGCAGTTAATAAACTAAAACCCTTACATGAAATACAAAAGACTTCAGAGATGAATTAAACTCTGAGCCTGGTATTGAGCCTTGTGCTCTTCCTCTTGGAAATGCATTAAGAGATTATTTGAAACCATTCAATTTTCTTTTGTGACATTGGAAATCCTAAATGGCAACGCATGCCGGTAAGTATGTTACTAGTAGTAATTACTCGTACAATAGACTTGTTATCCTCTTCTGGGAAATTAATGTCCACTAGGTACATTATTTATTGACAATATTAACGTGGAATTGTTAGTAATACTGAACTTCCTCCGGTTGAAAACACTAGGAAGAAGCCTGTGCCACGCACGGGGCAATTAGGGTAAGCCTAAAAAATAAGTGTGATAAATTTAGAGTAATAGATAAATTATTTTTGAAATAATGATTTAGAATATAAACTTTTTTTATGTTGAACGAATTTAAAAAAAAAAGTTAAATCTTTTTGTAAAATATTTTTGAAATATAAGTAGTATTTTTTGTTAAAATGAGTGAGTTAAATTTTTGTCATTGTCTAATAATTTTTGCATTGTAATGTGTGTTTTAAGATTGTGGAATGAATAAGCCAATTTTTTGGAGTATGTAATAGATTGGAAATAAAATTTACATTAAACCATGATAATATTTGTTGAGCTAGAGTGGAATGGAACATAGAGACTTATATAAAGAAAGTTACAAATAGTAAATCCAAAAACCGGAAAAAGTAAACAACCTTAGGGAAGGTAGTAGGTACAGAAACTTTGAAGATTTAAATAAGTAAAGTAGGGAGTCCATTATAGCAGGATCAAAGTGAGCAGAGTGGTTACTCCAACCAGAGTGTGATAAATTTTGTGGTGCTCCCTTATATTGCAATTCCTGCAGGGTTGTATATTAATGAATGGTGAGTAATGATAAACATAGAAGTGATTGCATGTAAGCTTTGATGATGGTTGTTATTATTATTAGTTATAGACTACTCCCTCCGGCTCGAATTATAAGCAAAACCAACTAATTTTACGCTTATTAAGGAGGTTAGTTGATTGTATTTAATTTTCTCAAATTTATAAAAGAATAGAGGTATTTTAGGAAATTTGCATTGGGAATGAAACAAAAATTAAATAAGATAACAATTTTCTAGGGATGTTTTTGGAAAGTGGTATTGGGAATGAAATAAAATTTAAGAAAGTTGGTTAGTTTTGCTTATATTTTAAGCCAAGAGAGGTATGTTTTTTGTTGCTTATATTTCGAGCCGGAGGGAGTATGAAACATGGGTACTCCTAAATTGGTGACGTACCCGTACCGAGTGTGATGTCCTAGGGCGAGGAGAACCTCTAAGGAGGGGAAATCTACCTTAGAGGGGACTCTGCCTAGGGTTTATGTGTGATGTTTGTTGGGAGTCCTCTAGTGGCCAAAGGGGAAGCCAAAGAGATACCCTAATCACTGGTGTGTGAGGGTGGCGATTAGGGTAAGAGGACGTACCTTTGCCCCATGTAGTACTGAGCTACTTATAGGGGGAGCTAGTTGCCCTAATGGGCCAACTTGGGGCCCAAGTAGGGCCAGCCTGTAATGAGCTAGGAGTGGTGCGCTGTTCTTCCGGATAAGGATGGGGTGAGCTATCCTTGCGGATAAGGCTGGGGGACGTCATCATGTCCTTGGTGTCGGAATCTTTGGGGTGATGTCGGACCTGGGAAGACGTACGGAGATCGGACCTGAGCAGAGGCATGAGGTCGGCCTGTATCTGGCGCTTGTTCGGCCGTTGAGCCCTGAGCTCGGCCAAGCGTTCAGTGGGTCCCTTGTTAGGTCCTTGAGCTTTTAGCGGGGTTTATGGGGAGCTCGGCCTAGCCAAGTCCACCAAATAAGCCCCCCAACTCGGTCAAGGCTCTTTGAGGCTTGCTCCGAGGTCGTGGTTTAGATATCTTCCCGAAGTCCATCATTTTACGGTCGAGTTTACCACATAAGCCCCCCAGCTCGGTCAAGGCTCTTTGGGGCTTGCTCCGAGGTTCCGGAGGGTTTCAGGACTTGGCCATCTGGTCAAGTGGAAGGACTGGTTCCAGCTGTCTCCACCTTAACGTCAGAGTACACTTGACAGCTGCCCATTTATCTAGTACCGATGTGGTACCTGACACATGTCAGAAAGCTCTGTTTTCGAAGTGTCACTATCATTGTGACGTTATTCGAGATCCTCGAATCTTGTGGTTGTGCGCCACGTGCCTCGATCCTAGGGGTTAGGCATTGAATAGGGTTTTATGTGGGCCAGGCCCATTATTCAAAACTGGAGGGAAAACCGCTTCTTTTCAGTTTTACCCAGAGTGTCCTTTTTTCCTCCTTCACCGTCCCCGTCTCTTCATTTGTCTCTCATTTACCATTATCTTCTTTGACTAGACAAGGCTCCCCTGCAGATCTCTCACTATACTCAAAGGTTCCTCCTATATTTCGTTTCTTCTTTGCTACTTCTAGACTTTGCTTGATCCCTTGTATTTCTTCCTTTTCTTTACTGAGGGGCGTGTCTTCCGCTGCTTGCGAGTTGCTTCTGCATTTGATTTGTTTCTGCACTCTGCAAGGTACTTACTTCGTCCCTTCCTCTTTTGAAATAATTGTTGTTTTGGTGCCTTCATAGGTTTCCTTTTATGGTTTTTGTGCATAGTTTCTGATTTTGATCCTATATTTTGGTTTTTCCTCAAGGGGTAGGGTTAGGATTTCAGGATTTCATAGGTTTCCCACTTTCTAATTCTTAGGGATTTCAGGATTTCTTTTGGGGGTTTTAATTTCGCTGTTTTGTGGGTTTATTCACAGTGGGTTCAAGGTACAAACTAGGTTCAATATGAGTAATGAATGGCTTAGGAAATGGGCTGGGATGGTTCTTCTTTCGTCAAGCAGTAGTGAGGAAGAGGACGGTTCCTCTTCTACCTCCTGCTCGTCCACGGAGGTGGATGATATGCTGCGGCGCATGAGGGAGTTTGGGCGGAAGTACGAGCGGCGGGTTCTGGAGGTTGACCCCGTCGAAGTCGTCTACCCTCGGAACTCCGAAGAGAAACGAAAATGGATTAAGGAGTATGCTTGGGCTGAGTTTGTAGATGGTAGAGAGCGTGCCGATTACGAGAGGATGGAAAGGGAGAAATTGTTTGAACGGGGGGTACCTGTGGAAGAGGGGAGATGCTCGCCCCTCGGGACTACCTCGAGGGGGTTTTCAGGTGGTTTATTTTTCGCGACCCGGAGAACTAACTTCGAGATCCCCTGTCCTTCCGCAGGTACTATGGCTCCTCGGAAGTGCATCGTCCGACCTGAACTGTACCCTGCTCCCTTTGATGCCGAATTATACACTTGGGTTGACGTGGAGCCCAAGGGAGTCCAATCCAGCTTAGTTTCAGATGACCAGCTCATGGCAGTGCGGGAGGTCGTGCTTCCCAGCTCGGGGGATGCTGGTGATAACTACAAAATTCTACCCTGCTCAGCCAATGACAGGATTTGTTCTCGGACTGACAATAGCTCTTTCTTCTTCTACGCCGACCTTATTCAAAATTTAGGGGTGAGCTTGCCTTTCACCAGCATAGAGATTAGGGTATTGAACGAACTCGGCCTGGCTCCCTCTCAGCTCTATCCCAATACTTGGTCTTTTCTCCGAACCTTTCAGAGATATTGTAACGCTAGGCACCTGGTTTGCACAGCTCGGCTCTTCCTGTGGGTGTACAATCCGTTCGTTAGTAACAAGGAGGGTGTCTCAGGTCGGCTTTGGGTATCGACCAAGGCTCGAGGTCGTTATGGGCTTTTTGGGATGTTCTCTGAATCATGGAAACAATTCAAATCGCGCTTCTTTAAGTACCAACATGTGGGTTCTGGTCGCCCCTGGTTTATGGGAGAAACGGAACCGAGATTTCCCTTAGAATGGACACAAGAATTTTTCATCCGACATTCGGATTCACCTCAACTGTGGTCAGGGACGACCTTGGATATAGGAGTGTTCATGACGTGCCCAGTCCGAGAAGTCTTAACAAACATTGGTAGATAGCTTTTCACTTTTTTGCCTTTGTAATCTATTCTTTTTGTCTTTTGCTGATTTCTTTGTTTCTTTTCTTTGTGTTTTGCAGAGAAATATTGGGCCAACATGTCTTCTAAAGCGATGAGGGCTGCCTTGGAAGCACGCAAAAAGAAGGCTTCCACATCTCCTGCTGTTGTTGCCGTCGTCGCCGAGGTGGCAGCCACCGAGGTCACTGCTGATACGACCTCGACAGGTTCTGGTCCTCTTCAACCTACTCCGCCTGTCGTTATCCTTGCGCAGGCTCCTCAACCGCCGGCTAGCTCGGACGTAGAGATGGTTGTCGCGCCGAGCTCGCCTGCTCAGGGCCGGGGATCTGAAGGTTCTTCTCGACCTCCAGTAGTCACCGTCAGTCCCTCAGTTAGAGAGGGAATTCTGAAGATGTCGGGGGCTGAGTGGAAGAAGAAGGCCGAAGACTTTGCTATTCAGATGAAAAGGGCCTGTACCATGTTTAGTGTTCTATCCGAGGTTGTTGACGATGTGGCAGAGGGTATATCACCCGCTCAGAAGAAAGCTCGGTTGGAGGTTGCGGCGGAGGTGGAGGATCTAAGACAGAGGAAGAAAGCGGCTAAAGAGAAGCTGACAGAGCTGGAAGAAAAACATCGGCAACATATCGCGGAGCTCCAAAAGCGGAATGAGGAGGCCATGGCTCAGATGAAGGCTGAGGTTAGGGAGGCTGGTCGGCAGGAGGGGTTGGCCGAGGTGGAGAAAGTTAGGACCCTGCTGAAAAGGAGGGCTACCCAAGCACTTAAGCACAAAGTGGCGGCACAGGAAGCTGATTTCCAGTTTGAGAAAGCTGGAAACAAAATATTCGCCAGTGCGGTGGAGCAGGTTCTGCACTTGAATCCTGGTCTCCGAATTAGGGTGGTTGGGGCTAGTGCCGCCTATGGGGTAGAGGATGGCAAGATGGTGGATTATGGGAGAGATAGGGCCGAAGTTGATCTTGACCAGCCTGAGGAGAATCTTCCTGACCCCCTGGCCGAGAGAATGGAAGAAGATTTTGATCCGAGGTCGGTTGTGTTATCCGACGTAGAGGATTGACATGGCGTAAGTCCCTTATGCTGGGCAGCATGATTTTTCTTTGTAACAACTTTGTTGGATATGCTGACTGTCACCTGGTAACAGTTTGTTTTTAACTTAATGCAAGTTCATATTTTGCTTAACTTGTTGCATAAAAAATTTGTGTGCAAGTTATTTGTCACTTGTTGCATACGTTGAAAAAGTTTTTAGGCAACGCGAGATAGTGAGATCTGTTGCGTGGTTTTACATCGTTGTTTACGCAAGTATTAAGTTTAACTTGTGACGTATAACGAATATTTAAGGGCCTTGGTCTGTGAAGCTTTCTCACACCCAAGTCACCCATGATCGTTTTAAGGTTTAGATCGGGTTACTCAGTAAGTGCAGTAATCTTATAAGGTTTCCTCTGGAAAGAGGTGCTGTATATAAGGGCATACGGTAGGGAACTCGGAACATCCCGTCTTGGCCGAGGTGGGTGTCCTCTACCCCGATGTGGAAGAGGTTGCTGAGTGAAGTGATGTAAAAACATTTCACTGCAAGTTGTACATCATCGGGTGTCCCTTGTACATTGTGCATATGAGCCGATCTCTTTTGGGAGATGTAGGCTGTGCATAGCGCCATGCAACATTTAGGTGGCTAGTGCTAAATGAGAAGCTAGTACATACGTATATAAAACTGTGGCACTTGAGTAAAGGGCAAGTTTGTATTTCATTGATTAGATGTCAGAATACATTGCCTTTTGAAAATAAACATGGTATTTCATAGTGGTGGCACTCTGGCCGACCTTGGAAAGATGGATATCTCACAATGAAAGGGTGCTATGGCCGAACTTAAAAAGGTGGATATCTCACAATGAAAAGGCACGCTGGCCAAACATGAATTAAAAAGCCTAAACTGATAGGCAAACATTTTGATTGGGAATTTAAGTAGAGCTTTTTGGTAACCGTGACTTGCTTCTGAGGTAAACCTGTTTGGGCGATGTAGGTTCTCAGTAGGGTGGTGATCTAAGGGCTTTACTGAGTTCGGCTCTTTAGACAGTGTCCCAGAGTCTGTGCTTCATGAGCACCTCTGTTGGGGTCTGCTTGTCTTAGAACCGTGCTCACACCCTTCGGGGACCGAGGCTCAGGTTTCACTTTTGGAGCGTTGATCTTTCGCGCTTGCAGGATCAGGACATTTTGCTCCAGTGTTTGTTTCTGCTTTTTTCTTCTTAGCTGCCTCCTTCTGAACCGAGGAGGAATGCCTGGGATACTTAACCAGCTTGAAGCCACTTGGGGGCTGCCGAGTTTGTAGGAGGAGAAGGAGGTGCTTTTTGATTATGAAAAAGCTGTTGATCCCAGATCGGGTTTGGTCGGTAGGACCGTTGTCGTCCTGTTGTCCTGGACTCTCTTTTCTGACCTCGATGCCTAAAATTTGTCCTTTGGTCAAGGTTGGATCAGTGGATTCTTTCTGCTTCCTTTTTCCTTCCCGTAGACTTGCATTATAGCAAATTCGGGCTTTTACTTGGTCGGCCTTTACCGTGACGACCTTGTCGTCTGAACCAACAAACTTCATTGCTAGGTGGACCGTAGAAACTACCGCCCCAAAGGCTTGGAGGAAGGTTCGTCCCAGAATGGCGTTGTATGGGGAATCAGAGTTTACTACCAAGAATTTTATAATCTCCGTCCGGGCTGAAGGTTGCTTACCCAGGGTTATCGGAAGATGGATAGCTCCGAGGGGGCGGATTGCTTCTCCTGTAAAGCTGATGAGGTTTCCTTCAAACTTGAGGAGGTCAGATGATCTGAGTTTTAATGCTTGAAAAGTGTGCAGGAAGAGAATGTCGGCCGAACTCCCTTGATCGACAAAAACCCTGGCGACTTCAAAATTTCCTATCAGCGCGGTTATTACCATGGGGTCATTATGATAGGGGACAACATCTTCCATATCCAGGTCGGAGAAAACGATGGGAATATCTCGAGACGGTTTTTTGTAAATGGGCTTGTGGTGTACTGCCAGGATTTGGTTGATGTACCTTTTCCTATCTGCTCTCATTTCTCCTCCACCTGCGAAACCTCCGGAGATAGTTTCTACCCGTAGGTTTTCTGGTGACTTATCCATGTCTTGGATCACGACCAAGCTTACTCGTTGTGGCTCCTCATCTCTCTTCTCGGGGGATGGCTCCGCTTTTGCTTTGCCTTTATCATTATCCGGGCTGCGGGTTCTTCTTCGGCCTTTCCTTTCTACTGCTTCTCTTACATACTGTTGTAATTTTCCCTTCCTTACCATGTCTTCGATCACATCCCGAAGCCAAGTGCATTGGTCGGTGTGATGCCCATACCCATCATGGAAATTACAGTATTTCGACCTATCTCTGATATTACTTTGATTCCTGAGGAAAGGGGGGCGAGTTACCCCCCTGAGGTCGGTTTGCATAGTCTCTCTCCAGACTTGAGATCTCGGGACTGTTAGGGGGGTGTACACATCATACTTGGTGGTGTAGGGACGTCGACGGTCCTCTTGGTGTCCGGGGTTGGGGCGTCCTCGGTCACCTTGGTCTGATCTTCCTCCTTTCTCGTCCCTGTTGCCTCGAGGGCGACCTCGGGGAAGGGCACTTTGAACTGTAGCTTGGCTATTTTCCATTCTATTAGTCTGTCCTTTGGTGAATTCTTCTAAGTTAATGTACTTATTTGACCGCTGTCTCAGCTCGGCCATGTCCCTCGGCGGTCTTCCAACCAAGGAATCTTTGAATCCTCCTTCGAGCAATCCTTGAGTAAGGAGGAGTATGGCTACCTCGGGTGATAAGTGAGGGACCGAGCTGGATTCAGTGTGGAATCTGTGCAAATACGCACGCAGTGTTTCATCTGGCTTCTGGGTTACTGTTGCTAGGGTGTGATCCGACCTTGGCTGTATGCAACTTGCGGTGTACCTATTGAGGAATGTTTGCTTCATTTCTTTCCAGTTATTGATGGAATTTCTTGGCAGTGTGGAAAACCAACGCAGGACGGGAGCTTGGAGGGTCATGGAGAAGGCCCGACACTTAAGCCGATCTCCTCCCCCATGAAAGTTAATTGCGCCTTCATAATTGAGGACGTGTTCCTGCGGGTCGGTCAGGCTGTTGTACCTAGCGATGTTGGTTGGCCCGAGGTACCCAGGTGGTGGCTGGTAGGACATGACTGCTGGGGTGAAGGGGTGACCTGGATGGACATCGTCGGGGTCGGCTTGTTGATCATCAAAAGGTGGTGTCTGAGGTAACTGATTGAGAGTAGTAAAGGGTGTTGTAACCATTTGTGGTGTCAACAGTTGTGGAGATGCCAAGTTTTGGGTTGGGAGTATAGTGTTACCTTGGTCTGTTGGGATGGTCAGAGGTTGTGTTGGCTCATTTGTGGCTGGGGTTTGATCTGGTATAACTCGTTCAGCAAGGCGGTGCATGGTTATCTGTTGTAGGTCTGCGATAGCTTTTCCTTGTTGCCCCACTATTCTCATTTGTTGTCGCATTACAGATAAGAGTTCGGCATCTCGTGAAAGGGAGGAGTGACGTGAGTGGGAGCGGTGGGTGGTGCTGATAGACTGAGCACGCTCACCACGGGGGCGGTGCTGTTCAGTGTTGGTCTCACCAAGCTCAGAACGCAGCTGCACGCGCCGACCTCCTCTGTCATACTGAGCTGGGTTGGTGGTATCAGTGTGGATGGTATAAGGCCCACTGTGTGTATGGGTAAACTCTGGGGGAGGAGGTGGCGGTGGGGGAGGTAGTGGGGGAGGAGGAAGGGGAGGCGGTGGAGGGGGCGGTGGCGGAGGTGGTGACGGCCTTGCTGCCCTGTTGGCTTCAAGATGCTCACGTAGGTCCTCCGGAGACCGTGCCCTCCTGGGACGCCCTCTTCCTCTCCTCTGAGTTGTTGGAACGTCAGACATGGTAGAGTCTTGGTGGGGCTGATGTTTATCTTTTCCCCACAGACGGCGCCAATGTGATGTCCTAGGGCGAGGAGAACCTCTAAGGAGGGGAAATCTACCTTTGAGGGGACTCTGCCTAGGGTTTATGTGTGATGTTTGTTGGGAGTCCTCTAGTGGCCAAAGGGGAAGCCAAAGAGATACCCTAATCACTGGTGTGTGAGGGTGGCGATTAGGGTAAGAGGACGTACCTTTGCCCCATGTAGTACTGAGCTACTTATAGGGGGAGCTGGTTGCCCTAATGGGCCAACTTGGGGCCCAAGTAGGGCCAGCCTGTAATGAGCTAGGAGTGATGCGCTGTCCTTCCGGATAAGGATGGGGTGAGCTGTCCTTGCGGATAAGGCTGGGGGACGTCATCATGTCCTTGGTGTCGGAATCTTTGGGGTGATGTCGGACCTGGGAAGACGTACGGAGATCGGACCTGAGCAGAGGCATGAGGTCGGCCTGTATCTGGCGCTTGTTCGGCCGTTGAGCCCTGAGCTCGGCCAAGCGTTCAGTGGGTCCCTTGTTAGGTCCTTGAGCTTTTAGCGGGGTTTATGGGGAGCTCGGCCTAGCCAGGTCCACCACACCGGGTACACCCTGGGTACCGGTACACGTACCGTACTCCTGGGTACTTGTAACTAGTATATTAAGATATATTTTATGTGTGGATCGTACCAATAATGTAATTTTTGCCTTAAAATTTATATTTTAATGTTATAATCAATCTTTCGTCCTTATATTTTGACTTATTTTGAACATGAACCTCTAATTTTACGATACTCATATGCTATTTCAATGACTAAATCATTTGTTTGCACCTTGTTTATATATATTTATTGATAAAATTAGAATTTATATTGTCGTACCAGTACCCTAGTGTTTTAGAAAATGCCGTACCCCGTACCCGGTACTGTACCCGTATCCGGTACCATGCCCGTATTGGTGCAACATAGGACTTATAGACAGATTAAAGGTAAAGAAATTTTGAATTAAAATTTCAACCATATTCATGTGTAATGAATATCACATGTGATGAAGTATGGTCCTCCCAGACCTCAATTTCTTCGACCCTCCTTGCTTGAAGGATGCATTCTCGTTGCTGAAAACAAAAGCTTTTACTAAGTTTGCTATCTAAAATTAAATTAAAATTAACATATATGTCTCAATTTTTAGTATGTATGAAATGGTCACCTGAAAGTGTTATTTCACACAATCATTCATCAAGATTAGATTCATCTATGCATGATGCCGGTTGTTTGCAATTTCCGACATGTCGGAAATTGGTTTCTTCCAAGGTCATTTTACTGTACTCAACTTTTCTACATATAGCATTCTATGCACAAATTCAAGATTATTGGTTTCAAACTTTAGCATTGTAAATTAAGATATGGACAGCAAACTATAAAAAAATATAGAGTCAACCTGAAAGTATTATTTGAGATAATGGTTCATGAAGGTTTGATTCATCTATGATTCGTTGTTCCTCTTTGAAATTGCTAGCACATCCTGTCACATCTGAATTTAAAGTTCCAGGTTCTTTTCCATTGTCTTCACTGTATACAGCAGGGAGACCAATTGTTTTGCCTCTTTGAGGGAATGCCTCATTCTCTGTATACATTGACAAAATTATAATTACATCTATATATGCGCATTTAACCATGAGACATAAAAAAATTGCATGTAGCAAATGTGTACACATTGCTACCTCTATTCATTGAGAGCACAAACACGTCCTCAAACGCTTCACTTGTTGTTATCAACTAAACATACATCAAGAAGCACTTATTTTTAATAATAAAAACATGATATAACATAGCACGCTACTACATTAACAAATTTAATATGAAATGTGAAAAACAAATATTAAATGCAAGAGAACTTTTACTCATTAGAATTAGAGCAGAATAGGATTATGTTGGTACTTAGAAATTGATGGACTTAAGCGCTAAATCAAAATTAAGACGTTACCCATAAACAGTCATGTCGTCGAGATTCCCTGCTGGTAATGAATTCCTTTGAACCTTAGGCCTTGCTACTTCCAGCGGTGGAGGAAGAATTATCAAAGCACCAGGATGAACCACACCCTCAACTGGAAAACTCTTTCCCTTATCATCTTGTTTACCGCCACTCTTTGCAGTTGCAGGTGACCACCAATTCAAACCCGGTGAGTTCTATTGGTTTTGCTGCATCCCTTTTAAGACATAAGACATGCTGGCCCCTGTCACGAGCTTCCATCAGGTATCATAAAACAAAATGCACCATCAATTATAAATAATAATGTTAGTATTAAATAAGAACACTTCAACTGAACATGGGATAATCAATCTCTACTATTATTTTCGGCATAGTTTAGTTCTTTACCTCAAAATGATATCTAGCAAGCAACATACAAATAAAATTCAGTGGATCGGAGTTAAAGCAATTGACATATATACCTCTTGAATTGCTCCAACTGGAAGCAAACCAGCTGATGGAGACACTACATCACTACATCAAGTGCCACAGGCGGATAGTCCTTTGATTTCCAATCTTAAGCAAAATGTGCATAATCTCAAAAGCAAGTGCAATGAAATGCCAAGCAATGTAAATCACAGGCTCTGCATTATAAAATTGAAATACAGTGTTTAACTATAGATAATGATATAATGTTCCTAAATCCTAATAATACAACCAAGATGCATTAGGAAATATGCAGCACTGTGAGCATAAAGTTGTCCTACTCTACTTGTTGAATTTTCTTAGTGATTTGTATATAGTTGAGGTGAGGATGTGACTATTTGATCAAGGACCATGTTGATTTTTAGCTGGGAGGACTATATATAACAAAATGCGTCACTAAAGTACCCACATAGCAGATTCAAATATCTTGCAAACACACATTCCTAAAAATTACATGACTTTAAAATAAATATCAATTCAAATATCTTCCTTTAGATGATGCATCTTCATTATAATAGAGGCTTATCTGGTGATGAACCCAAAAAAAAGTAAAAATTCCTCCATAAAAAAAAATTACTCTTCGAACTTTTCACAAACACTTGGTGTGCACCATTCTCTAAATAAAACATGCTATTATTAGCAACATCAACAAAACAAAAACACAATTACAGTTGATCATTTATGTACCAAAATATCTTTGTAGCAACAACAAAAACACTAAAAAAATTTCAGTTTTGTCATTTATCAAACACCTTGTGTGTATATAAAAAAATCAAAGCTAACTAATAAATTCTCAGCAACATAAAGTAATTAATAATTTCACTTTGGCCATTTATCAAACACCTTATGTGCATTAAAAACAAAAAACAAAACTAACTAATAAGTTCTCAACAACATAAACTAACTAATAATTTCACTTTGTTCATTTATCAAACATCTTGTGTGCATTAAAAAAAAAGAAGCAAAGATAATTAATATATATGTGTTCTCTTCCTTCACTTAGTTTGACACTCATAAAGATTGAAATTTTCACTTTCTCTTAATAGATCTAAGGTCTCACAAAAAAAAATATTAACACCTCAGTTTTAGAGTAAAAAAACAAAACTAAGGTTCTTATTGAGAGATCAATTTACCTGTTGTGTTGTTTCCAGAGTGGTGGTGGACCGGTGGTGTCGTTCACGACCAAAACTATTATGGTGATGGTGTTGCAACCGAATCTGAAAGGAAAGTTGAACACTTTCTATACAACAAATAAAGAAAAAATTAAATCAAAAACATAAATATGAATTACCAATTCTAAAAAAATCAAATAAAAATGGAACACATAAAATGATTTATAGAACAAAGAAGAAGCAAGGGCATAAAATAAAGATCACCTCTAAAGCCATTTTTTCGAAGTGTCGATGGTATTGGTCGCGGCTATTCAAAACTGTCTAGTCTCCTGGTGGAGGACACTGTTGCGGCTGTGGTGGTGACAACGAGAATTTGATAAAGAGAGATGAGAGAGAGGAGAAGGGGGCAGAGAGTGAGACAGACATACTGGGAGGATAAGAAAGAGTGGTTCAGTGGATTTTTTGGTGGTGTTAACTGAGAAAGATAGAGAAAGGGAAAGTGAATTTGTGATTTTGACTTTTCAAAGTAAAAGAGTGGAAGCTTCTCATAGAAGTTTATGTTGGAAAGAGTCAAGCTTCTCCGAGAAGCTTATTTTTAGGCAGACTACTACTTTTCACTACTACTATGTACTACTAGGGGTGGGAATAAGTCAGGCCGGCTCATGGGGGCCTATGGCTCGGCTCACTCAAGGCTTGACTCGGCTCAGATCATTTAATAAAAAGGCTAGACTTAAGCTTTTTAAAAAGCCTATATATCTAAATAAGTCGGGCCCGAGCTTTATAAAAAATCTATTAGGCTTATCGGGCTGGCCTATTTAATATTTTAAATATTAATATATTATAATTTATTACTTATTTAAATTAAAAGTAAAAATTTAATATATTATATATAATATTATAATTAAAAACAAACATATAATTTCTTATTAAGAGACTTAGTCACTATTTGTTGCATGTTATTCTGTTAGACTGTTTGATGTCATTTTCTATTATCAAATCGTTGGATTAAACACTTAATGGTTTTATTTAACTTTTAGTAATTTGAGGCATAATGCCTATCACATTTACAAATGATTCTATTTTGTTGGTTTATTAATTTGAGGCCGGAGGCCGTTTATGTTTTTGTGTTGTTTTACTTTTGTTGATATATGGTTTGAGTTTTTATGTTTACAGTTCGCTTTATTCTATTTCGTTCACAAAATTTGGGGGTAAGATGCATTTTTATATTTATAATTATATATGAGAATTTTATTGAATATTAGGCTTTGAAGTGGGCTTATTGGTCAGGCCAAACTTTAAAATAGGCCGAGCTTAGGCTTTAAATTTAGACTATGACGAGCTCATAGGCAAGCTTGGGCCTTGAGTTTGGAACACATGTCAGACCTATTTTTGTTAAGGTCTGGCTTTGCCTGACTCATTCCCACCCCTACTACTATTATTATGGGGTCCACTATTAAAAGCTCATTGGCTTTTCCCGCCTTCTACATACCGATGGTCTATTATATGTATAAATTAGTAAAAAAGAAAATACTTCTCTTAATTGGGTTTTTCTAACAAGGGCACTTGTTAAGATTACTTGATATAAAAATAAAATCCTAAGCTGATATTCATTACTCTCTCGAAAGCATAAAAACTTGTTAGCATTTTTCTTTAAAATATAAGCACAATATTGAGTTTCCATAGGATGAGAATCTAAGACTTTTGCCAATATTGAGAGAAAGATTTCGTAAGCCTAGTAGTTGTCAATGTAAATGTAAAAGTTACACATATAAACGGTTTTTTTACTTAAGTGGAGTAGTTTTACAAACAATTTATCGAATTGGGGTAGTTTTAAAACTATTTACGAAAATGAGGCAGTCAAAGTCAAAGTCAAGAGAATGACACGTGTCAGACTCTGGTTGGCCAAAAAAAAATTTCAAAAAAAAAAAAACAAACAGGTCTGCACCTGCCACGTGTTGCGTCACTGGCATCACCACGTTGTGACACGTGGCATAGCCTCACTGCCTGGTTGACCGCTGACCAGCGCTTGCCTTGCTAAATAAATTAGCAAAATTGGCCTCCATGGGTTTCGAACCAGCGACTAGGGAAACCTCATGGTACCAATAAGGTAGCCACTGAGCCAACGGCTTTGTTGTGATTTATAAACGAATTAAATATATTTATTATACGGTTTCTAAACAAATAATATAAAATCTAGTCTTAAACATATTTTTGTGAAACAATTTTTTTTGTCATTATTTTTAATTTCATTCTAATTTTTAATCAATTTTCTTTTTTAAAATTAATTAAACAATTTTTCACAATAACCTTATAAGACCTTATACCAATTTTTAATGACAATTAATTACTTTTTTCATAAACACCCATATTTGTTTAATACTTTTTAGATTTCCAATACTATTATTAACAGGGATAATTTTAAAAATACAAATCAAATGTTCACATTTTCATTACCAACTTTCTTAATTACCCCCGTTAATCACCAATTTAAAAAAGTTGGTAATGAAAATATGAACATTTGATTTGTATTTTTAAAATTATGACCCCCGTTAATAATAGTATTGAAAATCTAAAAAGTATTAAACAAATATGGGTGTTTATGAAAAAAGTAATTAATTGTCAATAAAAATTGGTATAGGGTCTTATAAGGTTATTGTGAAAAATTGTTTAATTAATTTAAAAAAAACAATTGATTAAAAATTAGAATGAAATTAAAAATAATGACAAAAAAAATTGTTTCACAAAAATATGTTTAAGAATAAATTTGGTATTATTTGTTTAGAAACCGTATAATAAATATATTTAATTCGTTTATAAATCACACCAGAGTTGTTGGCTTAGTGGCTACCTGATTGGTACCATGAGGTTTCCTCGATCGCGAGTTCAAAACCCATGAAGGCCAATTTTGCTAATTTATTTAGCAAGGCAAGCGCTGGTCAACGGTCAACTGCCTGGTCAACCAGGCAGTAAGGCTATGCCACGTGGCGATTGCGTCACTGGCAGTGGCGTCAGCGCAGGTGAGTCAGACTTGTTTGTTTGTTTTTTTTTTTTGAAAATTTTTTTTGGCCAACCAGAGTCTGACACGTGTCATTCTCTTGACTTTGACTTTGACTGCCCCATTTTCATAAATAGTTTCGTTGACTACCCTATGTTTCGTAAATAGTTTTAAAACTACCCCAATTTGGTAAATTGTTTGTAAAACTACCCCACTTAAGTAAAAAAGCTCATATAAACTGATCCCAAATGTGCTGAAAAAACACTATAATATTCCCATAGATCATCAACGTATGTATAATTTTAAAACTCGTAAACTTGCTCTTCAACATATAAAACGTAAAAAAGGAAAAAAAATATACATATAAAATAATATTATTTATATTTATATTTTAAATACAAATATTAAAATTATTTATCATTTAATTATTATTTCATTTATTCTTTTTCCGTTAACCTAACGTATAGTAGTATAACCTAGAGTAAGTGGGTTAGAATCAAACCGCGAACTCGATAAACCCAACCCAACCCATATTTGACGGGTTGGGTTGGTTTTTTTTTAAGTAACTCAATCAAGTATGGGTTGGGTCACGGGTTTATTATCTTATAAACTAATCAACCCAACTCAACCCGCTGATTTAAATATATTTTATTTATTTATTTATTTATTACTAATATATGTTATGCTTAATTTTTCATTCTTTAATGTTAAATTGTGTAATTGTATTGTTTATGGATAATTTAGTTCACAATTATGTAATTGAGTTGATTTGGATAATATTTAAGGGGGTTGCTAACATCCACCTATGTAGGAGGATTTTAGCAATGTCCACCAAAATATTTGGACAAAATTACCCTTCCTTTTATAACTTGAGTAACTTATTTTTTTAAGGGTGTTTATGTAATTAGATTATTAATTAATTTTTTTTTAAAAAAAAAAAGAAAATCATCCCCCACCATCCGTTGACCACCATTGACCGTCGTTGACCACCGTTGATCGGCGTTGCCGCCATTGACCACCGCCGTTGACCACCGTTGGCCGGCGTTGACCGGCGTTGACCGCCGCCGTTGACCGGTGTTGACCGCCGCCGCTAAACCCTAAGACCCTAAACCCTCCCTAAAACCCTAAACCCTAAGACCCTAAACCCTAAACCCTCCCTAAACCCAAATTACAGAAATACCCTTAACAATTAACCTATCCAAGTTAAAAGATGGAGGGTAATTTTATCCAAATATTTAGGTGGACATTGCTAAAATCCTCCCCACATTGGAGGATGTTAGCATTCCCCAATATTTAATTACTTATTTATATGATTTTTGTTCTATTTTTATATTTAGTTATATTTATTTTTTTTTATTTTATAAAAATCAAGACATATAAACCCAATCACCTGACCCAACCCAAC
Source organism: Crotalaria pallida (assembly GCA_037953625.1). Lineage (NCBI taxonomy): Eukaryota > Viridiplantae > Streptophyta > Magnoliopsida > Fabales > Fabaceae > Crotalaria > Crotalaria pallida. The sequence continues at coordinate 71,368,229 of CM075656.1, forward strand.
CCGAATTTCTATGGGTTGAATTGAGTCGATTTTGGCACTCAAATAGAGAACAATCCAACCCAACCCAACCCAATTTATTTTAGTTGAGTTTGGATGCTAAATCTCCTCAAAACTCAACCTGACCCGACCTGTTACACCCCTACCAACGACAATACCAGTAGTTGCTACTCTCTCCTTACTTTTGGTATTTTAGTTTTTTTTTTCTAATTCTATATCTTTTGTCTTTTTACAATTTCAAGGTATTTAACCTTTTGTTCAATCATTTCTCTCACTCCTCCTTAATTTTACTTAATTTTATCATCTTTTTCATCTCTAAATCACTGGACATTAATTAATGGTCACACTTCCTAATAAAAATTAAATACTTCTACAATTTTCAATAAGAATTAAATAGGAACATTTTAGACAAAACATATATAAAACTTATAATAATCAACTGTATCCTGAAGAGTATTAGCCATTGGAGGCCTCTTACACCAAGTGATCCACTTGTGGGGGCAAATACTCTTAACCCCAATGCACTTGTGCACGTCTCAATTAATATTTATTATGATAAGTATTGTTTATCTTTTTTTGTAAATTATATTATTGTGATAATTGAATTTCTTTGGCTATTTTCCCAACATATTAAAGATACATAAATTAATTAATAAATTTATCTGGAAAAATGTTGAACTCCATTGATACAGAGCAGCATGCTTGAAGATCACATTGTCAAAGAATACACGTTAACCGATTACGGAGCTGGTTAATCGGTTAAGTAATTCTATTAAGACAATTCGATCAGATAAGTTGGTTGTTTATTAATGGGTTAGGTATGTTAGTAACCAATTAAAGAAGCAGTTATTTTTTTTAGTTATTCCCTCCGGTTCTCCGGTTTTATACACAGGACTTACTTAACCGTATTTTTGAAAAAAAAATAGTTTAAAATGATTTATTTCTTGATTTAAAAAAAAAAATTACAATTACATTTTTACCCCTCTTATGAAAATCGGCATAAGAACTACTCATTGTCCGTCCAAAGGTATTTAAACCGCACAAAATTAAATATTCCTACTACTCCATGGCTGCCACTAACTAGTGAGAGAAGGAGAAATTTATAACCATGACTGCCAAAGGTTTCTCTCCATCTACAATCTATGATCTACGCTACCACACTATATGCTCAGCTTATCCAGCTGCAATATTGGCTAATGTGAAGAGCTTAAAACAATAAGGGTATAATGTAAAAAAAAAATTCTGCCATGTAGTCCCTTCAATCAAGAACGAGGGAGGGTGGCGTTGTTCAAGTGAGAAGAGGCAGGGGCGATGCTAAGCGGTGGCTGAGAGAGGGTGGTGGCTCACTCATAAGGATTTTAGAGGTTGTTTATTGAGACAAATCAGAATACTTTTTTTTCTATATTTTATTATTTAAATATTTTAATGACATGTGTCACTCTGTGAGCTGTTACATTACAGAGCTTGTTATGTTAGAGGAACATAGATTCCTCAATGTTAGAGGATCCGGATCCCTGGTGAAGTGGTGTGTGTATTGTCAACTAACATTCTCAACCTCTCTCTCTTCCACCGCATAAACCCTAACACCCTCTTAATCATCTTCCTCTCTGAATGGGACGGAGAAGATGAATCTTGGACCCAAAAAGAAGCTGCTTGTGATGAACATTAATGGGTTATTGCTGAATAGAGCTCGCTAGCGCGAGATTGAAAACATTCACAAGTATCGAACCTCTGATGCGTTATATGCTCACTATTTTGGTACTTATATATACATTCATGGCAACCTCTTCAATGAAGCATATTGAGTTTTGTTTTTGATGGTCCATGTTTTAAAATTTTATCCAAATTTATGAAAATACAATTGTGCCCTTACTCGAGTTTTCTCCCTCAATCTTCTTTTTTTTTTCTTCTCATCACCACCCCTGTAACGGCCATGACCTCCACGGCTCTCACCCCTGCCATAGCCTCAAGCCCTCAACTATCTCACCACACATCACACACCACGTCACCTCCTTTTTTTTCCCCTCTCTCTCTCTCACAGATCCTTCACCATCACAACCACTTGGTCCTTAGCCTTGATGGACTCGTAGAAGGAGGAAAAAGATTGTGGGGTCGTGATGGAAAAGGGTGAGACGGAATGGTGAGATGGAAACGTGGTGGCGGCGACAACAGCTATCGGAGAGGGGAGGGGAGTGGTGGTGGTCCGATGGGATAGAAGAATTTGGGTTTTCAATTGGGAGGTGAATGTTAGGAGGGTAGGAGAGTCATTGTCTTTTTGATTTATTTTTTGATATTTTTTTCTCTTTTAATCTTGACCGTTAATTTATTTTATTATTAAATCTAATGGTTATAAAAAAAAAATGAGATTAAGTTTTTACTGTAATATGTAAAACAAGATGGACCATGAGTAAAAAAACTCAAAGGCACCATCATAGAATCACCCTACATTTATTATTAAATTGAATTGTATTTGTGTGCAATAGGTTGACGATTTAATTTTTAGGGGCCATGATTAAAATTAACTCTCTTTTATTATATATAAATAAATTGTGCTAAATATGTGTTACAACTAGCCGTAGCATAACTGGTTTTTGTGTATGATCTTCGTGCCAATCAGCTTTTTTTCATTTGGTTTGTTGAGGGGGTTCCATACTCCCTTTGTTTTTTTTTTTTTTAAATTTTTTTTATAAATCAAACCAATTGTAGGGTTAACCAATAATAAATCCTACCGCTACAGGATAAACACGAGCTCTCTAATACAGGATAAGGGTGAATAACTCATCCTTCTTATCCTCTAAGAGCCACGTTAGCCCTACTGGGCCGAACAGGCCCATAAGGCACCACAACACAACTTCCCCTATAAGTATCGTCATGCTATAGAGGCTAAGGTATGTTCTCTCATCCCTACTCTCAAGAACTACGTGTGGCTTGACCCCCTTATCACTGGGGGTACGTAGGACCGGGGTCACCCTCGTCAGCTGCAACAACCACCAAAACACATCGTGGTGGATCTATTTCTCAGATCCACTACATTGGCGCCGTCTGTGGGGAACGGTAAATTTCGATTCCCATCCACATTCCAAAAAAATAAAAAAAAAATAAAAAAATAAAAAATAATAATAATTCATCAGTGGCGGCTCGTCTTTCTTCACGGCAGCATCGTTCTTCTCTCTTGGCTTCGAGCCACCGCTAGGCACCACCGTTGCTGCCGGTGCGATCAGTGGTTGGAGGTGTCTGCTGGTAGCGTTCCCAACACATCTCCGGTCACAGATCCAGGGGCTGTTCGAAGCAATCCGGTGGCGGCGTGCGTGGAACGATGCAGTAACGCATCTTCCCTCCAGATCCCGTCTCCTTCCCCACGCTTCTCTGCTGCTGCACACGACGATTCTGTGGACACGGCAGCGAGCGCTTTCGCCGTCACATCTCCGTCGCTAGTCCACCGTGAACCAAAGCCATCCATCAAGCGTGACCGCACCGTGAACGAGGCACAAACTCAGCCCTACACGGTTCAGATGCGTGGTCGAGAAGAAGAATATAAGAATAGAACTCAGCCACCCCTTCCACTGACGCTGGTGATTTCCAGTGGCGGTGAATGTTATTATCTCCGTTGCCAAGCTTCGAACCAGAACCAGAAAAGGAATGCGACGCTGCCACCTGAGGAAGCACGCGAGCACCGCACCAGCCCTCTATGCCCACCGTGAAGGTCGCCGAACCCGGCACCGTCGAACGCCGTAGCCTGCGGTGCGTGCCCCTCCCTGACTCGTGCTTACCGCCGTCGAGGGATTGCTGTCATGGAACCTGTAGAAGGCACGCAGCAACTGCTGCGTTAGGGTTCCCAAGCCCTGATGGGCCTTTGGCATAGTAAAAAAAAAGGAAAAGGGCCTAAGCAGGGCCAAAAAAAAAGAAAAAGGGCCTAAGCAGGCCCAAAAAAAATCTAACTGAAGCATGAAGCATGAAACGGAGGAACAACTCAATACCCCATTCCTAGATCAGGGAAGTTATCTTTTTTATTAATGTTTATCATTTATATTCCTATATTGGTATCATTTTGTTATCCCAATTTATATCATGATACCACTATTTGACTACATGAATAATTTTTTTGGTGCAACCACATAATTTTTAATTTTTTTTTTTGGGTGCAAGACTACATGAATAATTTGATATGGGCTACGATCACTAATTATCCTTTTCGTATACATATGTGAGGTACACGTATGATAGCCCGAGCCAGTGAGAAAACGGTCTAAATGGTCCAACCTATACGGGCTTATTTGATATGGGCTAAACAGGCCCAAATTAATTTAAAAGAAAATGAAGGTCAGGCCTCGATGCTCAACAAAAGCTCATTTGGAAAGGATTGATAAAAGACTTTAAACCGACGCTCCTCACCTCACTAAATCAGGGTCGCAATCCTCAATCAGGGAAGGAATTCTCGTTCTCATATTATTTTCCTATTTACTTGGCATTCTATGTGGTTACCTTGCACACATGTTGATATTAACTCAACTAACGTAGTATTTCTGACATGTACTTTTAATACTTAGTTCCTTATAATTCCTTTACATGTCGCTTATTATTTGATATATATATCGCGCATTCTCATTTTTGATGAATTAATGCTTTCATCATTTGATTTGGTGTCATTAAATACTCTGGCATATCTATAAATGTCATTCATTACAATTATTGAGCGTGATATACCTGAAATCATGCATCTTTTCATGGGCAATCCTGTCTGGTTGCACGATATTTAATTGTTGTCATTACCATTATTATTGCGTGTGATATTTTTAGAATCATACTATTTACATACCAATATTCTATTATGTAAACTTGCCAATAATTCTCATTATTGCAATTTAGTTATTATACATTGTCAGTTCAAACGACGATTACCAATTATTAATTTTGTTTACACATGCGAGATACGATTATGATGGCCCATTTCGAGCTTCCGACCGCCAAAGATATCCTCAAATTAATCGGTGCTAGACTACTCAGTCAAAATGGACATCTAATATTACAGCGCCTTCAACAGGGTACAAACATAACAATCGGATCTGCCGAGCATGATGACCTATGTTAATTCGAGTCCGAGTATGACGACCCAACTTAATTCAAATCCTTCACACCAGTTGCCGATCATTTTTTCCTTGGTTTGCGCACCATCGCGACCTTACCTATATGGTAGAACGGTCCGCAGTGCCAACACCTAGTGATATAAGTCGGATCCCAGCATCTCCGAGGAACCACACAATGCTGATGCCACACCCACAACTCGCAAATATTCAGCCTTCGCTCAGCGTTCGCCTACACAGATCTGAATCCGACAGTCTCTCGAAGAGGCTTGGATGAACACGATCTAATTGGCGGAAAAACGACTATCACACCTTAAAGGACTTCTTAACTCGGCACAAGCCTCTTCAGGCTTTAGCGAGAAAGGGGGTTGGTTATGCAATGGAGTAATGGTTTGCTTCAAATTTATTATTATGATCGATCAGCTTGCCTTCGCCCTAATTACTCGGAGTCAAGAGGGGTTCAACAATTGAAGTTGACTAAACAGTTACGACAAGGGAAACGGTCGTCCTTGGCTTCTCTACCTGTTCTTGCTTCCTCGGCTTCATTCTTTCCCTCCTCGGCATCCTCGGCCGCTTCATCATCTCTTTGTTATTATGATAATCTATCAGCTTGCCTTCTCTATCTGTTCTTGCTTCCTCGGCTTCATTCTTTCCCTTCTTGACATCCTCGCCCGCTTCATCAGCTCGATAAACTTTCGATGACTTCTACTCGAGTGACCTTATTCGGCCATGAAGCTTACTGCTCGGCGGATAGAATGGACTCCGACTCTTTAAAATAATCCGAGAAGAACTGTAAAGCCCTGAGCAGAAGATGCTCCGGTTATATTTGGGTGCCTTCGCGCCACATCTTTAGAACCTCTCACTGAGCTTTCGGACCTATGCCGAGTCCGAGGCCCACTTTGATCCTGAGCGTTTCACAGACCTTATGAACTCGACACAAGCCTTTTCAGGCTTTACCGAGTAGGGGACTAGTATGTGATGAGGTGTATACATCGTGACATTGGCCGACCTTGAATACTGGTATTATGTGATGCATAAGTTACTCGTGATCAAATGTCGTGCCAAAGAGGACCACCACGTCCCATGAGGCACCAAATTGATCATTTACCGTCCTCATTAAGGACATATGTTAAACTCACTCACTTCGGATCATGTTTTTACGCACTTGCCCACGATCTCGGTTAGCCGGCCAGATCGGCGAGGCTACAAGTGAAAACGAGGATTGCGACCCGATAGCTTGGCTTAGCCTCTCGGCTCAAAGCCTCTCGGCTCATATCTGGCCCAATACATCGCGGATCGAGGAATACACCTCGGCTAAGGTTGTCATTCCAACAAGCAATCCCTCGTAAACGTTACGTTCCAATTGGTGATAATCTTGGCACACCTCGAACTCAAATAACAGTTCGAGTCATGCCAACATACATTGGCACAAGCCTTTCGGCTTTCACCATGGCAAGCGCATAAAAGGATGTCTCAGTACATGACGATACATGGCTAAGGGCCTTGACTGCGAACAGTCTTATACGTCCTAATCGACCATCCACGACACTCCTCCGAATAAAAAGTTATCAGCCGCAAACAATGTTGTCACCACAAACTCTCAGAACCTCGCCACAGACTTTCAAGATTCTCGCCAACCATATACGGACCCGAGCCTCACCAAAGGGTTCCTCTAAGGGCATTTTACTCGGTTTACCTATCATAAAAGTCCTTCGCTCGGACTCATGGACTCCGAGCATACCAAAGGGCCAGGCTCGGACTTGATGGAACCGAGCTTTATGATCGGTCCCCAGTCTATCAGGCTCGGACTCGATGGAACCGAGCTTTATGATCGGTCCCCAATCTATCAAGCTCGGTACTCTAGGACCGAGACATACCGTCGGCTTGTGGATAAACTCAGGCTCACCGAGGCTTCTTATCCCTTCCGCGAATCTCTCCTAGATTCTCGCAACAGCCTAGACATGAGATCTTCAGCTGGTTCTAACCAGATTCTCAGAGCATAATCCTCCGATATTATCTCACAGAATCCTGGTTCAGCACAGCTCTGATACAGGGCCCAAACGGCCCATATTAGCCTCCTTCAAACCCTATAAATAGCTCATCACAGCTAGGGTTTCAGGTATGTTCCCACAGAAGCTCAGCACAGGCTTTTCAAGCCTATACGAGCTTGGGGGGCTTGTAGGGTTAACCAATAATAAATCCTACCGCTATAGGATAAACACGAGCTCTCTAATACAGGATAAGGGTGAATAACTCATTCTTCTTATCCTCTAAGAGCCACGTTAGCCCTACTGGGCCGAACAGGCCCATAAGGCACCACAACACAACTTCCCCTATAAGTATCGCCATGCTATAGGGGCTAAGGTATGTTCTCTCATCCCTACTCTCAAGAACTACGTGTGGCTTGATCCCCTTATCACTGGGGGTACGTAGGACCGGGGTCACCCTCGTCAGCTGCAACAACCACCCAAAACACATCGCGGTGGATCTATTTCTCAGATCCACTACACCAATGTTATTGTAATCCATTGCTTTGACATAAATACATAATGAATAATACTTCAGAAATATATAATTACGATTTTATTATTCATTATTTTTATGATAATGTTTAAATAAATAAAAAGTTGTAAAGTTTATTTAGGAAATAATCTATTTAAAATAGAGAACTATGTCAGATTAGTCCCTGACTTTGTAAGCGTCGGTCAAGTTAGTCCCTGACTTTATCTAAATAGAAATTTAGTCCCTGAGATTTCATTTTAATTCACATACATTCCTATCTTTATCCCATTTTAAAGCAAATACATCCCTGCGATAGTGACGGCAGAGACTAACGTGATCGACGTTCTCCTATCTCAAGGACTAAATTGCTATTTCGATAAAGTCAGGGACTAACTTGACTGACGCTTACAAAGTCAGGGACTAATCTGACATATTTCTTATTTAAAATATTATGATTCAAATTTTTTGTTCTTCAATATTAACTTAACATTTTAATGTTATTTATAAATTACTCTTAGGGCAATGAACAACAAAACTCATAATTATACTATAAAATAATAATTTTGTTCAAACTCCATCTCAAAACTCTTTTTATTCTCAAACTTATCTATTAATCAAACTATTATAACTTGTGTGAGATTATAGATATTAATAGTATTTTGAGAAAGCCCTTACCTTGTTTTAGAAGAATTGCAATTCAAATTTGGTTATTAAAGTTTCACATTATAATAAGTGTTTTTTATCTCTCTTATACTTTGGTTTTTTCTTTTTCCTTTTTGGTTTTTTTAGAGCTTTTTTTTCTTCTAAATTGATGATATTGCAACAAAAAAAATTAAAAATATTGATTGACAAACAAGTTGTATGATTTAGGCAAAGTAAGTAAAAAATGTGCGACTAACAAATATAATTATTTAGGAATAAAGCACGATAATAGGAATGTGGATCTACAGGCACGACAGTACCTATCGAGACGTTAGTAATCAGTTTTTATATATATAAAAAAAAATTTTGTTAACAAGTGCTTAAATCAAAAACACTCCTACAATTAGGGGCGTAAGCGGGTCAATTTTCACCCGGGAATTCGATTAACTCGACCCGACCCATATTTAACGGGTTGTGTCGGTTCAATGAGTTGGGTCAGTTTTTTAAAAGCAACTCAATCAAGTACGGGTTGGGTCATGGGTTTATTATTTAAAACCCAACCCAACCGGCATATTTAAATATATATTATTTATTTATTCTTTTTATTAATATAGGTTATGGTTAATCTATTAATGTTGAAGAAACTGTTTTTGATGCTCTTTGTTTATGGATAATTTAGTTCACAATCAAAAAATAAATTTAATTACTATTGTTTATGTGATTTTTTTTTAATTTTATTTTTATATTTATTCAGACTTTTTTATTTATTTTATTTTATGGAAATTAGGACACAGACCTGATTACGCAACCCAACCCAACCCGCATTTCTATGGGTTGGGTTGAGTCGGTTTTGACAATCAAATAAAGCCCAACCCAACCCAATTTATTTTGGTTGGGTTGGGTGCTAAATCTCCTAAAAACCCAACCCGACCAGTTACACCCCAGCCTACAATATCAACAATACCCAAAAAATATGAGTTTTAAATTTTGGCTCCCATTACTGAAATTTTGACCCACATTTCGTATTTTTATGGACAAAAATATTTTTTCGCGTGTTATTTTTCCGTTCCTAATGAGACAGAAAATTTTCATATATCTTTTGGTAGAAAAATTTCATCTACCTAGAGACGAAAAAATTCCGTCCGTTGACAACCCATATCATATTGCAACACCGCCACTAGGGACGAAAAAATTCCGTCTGTGATCATCTCTTTATATTTTTGTGGTGGAAACTGAAATTCTTTATTTATCATTCTTAATTTAGCAGAGTCTTCTACGATCATGGTCGGTAAGTGAAGAATGGGTCTGAGAGATGTTAACATCAGAATGTCAAAGCTAATACCTCTTACAATTCATAGATCAAGAAACTGAAACACAACAGAATAAGAAATAAGCGGATGACCTTGAGGTAGGTGTCAATGGCTCTATATATACCATCATCACATGATCGCGCATTTTCTGGCAGCAACTCAACTAAAACTTGGAACTTGGTAACTGAAAGGTTTGGATCTCTTGCAATTACAGCTAGGTAATTGTCCAAGAGCATGCTAATAATATTGAATTTCCCATAATTTTGCCTCTGACATGGGTTTTTCCGTCTGTCCACGGACGAAATTTTTTCGTCTCTAGGTAAATGGAAATTTTCCATCACGGGATAGACGAAAAAAATAACATACGAAAGGGTATTTTTGTCCATAAAAATATGAAATGAGGGCCAAAATTTCAGTAATGGAGACCAAAATTTAAAACTCAAATTTTTCACCCCTGACCTATAAAACATTAGGACCGGACTTGGGTGAGTTATGTTCTTACTTGAAAGGGGTTGCTGCTGCCCAAGATGTTCAGTCTTTTGTGAAGGAAAATCCACTTGGTCACTTCCTCTCATGCTGATTGGGGTTTCTACTCACAGGGTTAAAAAAAGTCGCTTCTTCGCTAGATGGGGTTTCTAACATACAATCAAAAACCACTTCTACAATTTGACACAATTTTTTTTTTTTATAAGTCAAATTTTATTTCAAACAATTAGAAGCACAAGTGATAATTTCGAGGATCAAAATACATAATTGAAATATAAGTTCCCCGATGCAAATAACATTCCCCCATGGATAGGACAAAGGTATGAAATGAAAAAAAAAATCTAAAAGGCTAAAAGATATGAAATGGAGAGAGTATCTTTTTTAATTTTTGTTTCATTTTTAATAATACTTTTCTCAAATATTTTTTTTTTATAAATTTAAAAAATTAAATACAATAAACTAATTTCATTAATACTCCCTCCGTCCCTAAATATAAAGCTCTCTTAACACTTTTATTTTGTCCCTATTTATAAAGCCACATACCAATTTTCAATGATCATTAATTACTTTTTACCACAAACACCCCTATTTATTTAACACTTTTTTATATTCCCAATAATATTAATAGGGGTAATTTTGAAATTATATATTAAAACTTTACATTTCTAATACAATTAACTAAATTATTCCAGTTTCTTAATGGACGTGAAATCCTCTAAAGAGACTTTATATTTAGGGACGGAAGGAGTAAAGGTAAAACTAATTATTTTTACTTATATTTAAAACTGGAATACGGGCCTGTGTCACTTCATTTCCAATGTCATGACTCATGAAGGTATATTGAATTGGTTTAAGAAAAATGATTGATAGACCTATAAAATTAACCTATAAATAGTCTTACACCATAAAAAAATAACATGTGTCACTTGTTTAACATAGATTGGTTAGCAAGTGATACATGTCGCTTTTTTATAATGTAGGCTTATACTCCATCCGGCTCGAATTATAAGCAACAAAAAACATATTACTATTGGTTTAAAATATAAGCAAAACTAACTAACTTTATTAAATTTTGTTTCATTCCCAATGCCACTTTCCTAAAACATCTCTTGAAAATTGCAATCTTAATTAATTTTTGTTTCATTCCCAATACTACTTTTCAAAAATACCTCTATTTTTTATAAATTTGAGAAAATTAAATATAATCAACTAACCTCTTTAATAAGCGTGAAAGTGGTTAGAATTGCTTATAATTTGAGCCGGATGGAGTATGTATGTTGTAATTTTATAGGTTAATTTATCGTAACTCTTGGTTCAATTCATCTTGAAATGAAGAGCGGAAGGTAAAATAGGAGGCACGCATTAACGTTTAGGTTTCCAATGTCAGTAAGGAACATTGAAAGAGGTTTAATTCAGATTTGAATTTGAATGCATGAATTTCATGCTATATAAACTTTTATTTTTTGAAGGGCTATAATGCAATACTCCTCCGTAATGACTATAGTACTTTGCCATTTTACAATTTGAAATTTCCTTGACAAATATGGCATGTAAGAACAAGAGCTATGGTTATAATAGTGACTCAGCCTCTAGTTATTATAGCGCTGAGAATAGTGACTCAGAAGATGATTATGAAGATGTTCAAGACGTGGAAAAAGAAATTCACCGTCTGGATAAGCTGAATTTTGGACCCAGAAAGAAGCTGCTTGTTATTAACCTTAATAGGTTACTGGTGAATAAAATTCACCGTCATGATTTAAAAGAAATTCCAAACTCTCGACCCCATGATGCCATGTCAGAAATGTTCTTCGGTAAAGTTCTATTATTTCAACAAATTTGAGATACTTCCTCTTTTTTTTAAAAAAATAAAAAATAAAAATTATGGGAACATATTATTTCTCTTGCTCTTTATGTTTTACTATGTACATATATACATCTCAAAAATACTATGTACATATATTCATCTCATAAATACTTTGTAATAATCAAATTATTATTTAACTTTTAACTTTGAATTTTTTTTCTCTAAATAATAATCCAGTTTTTAAGAGGCCCTTTGTTGAAGAATTTATGAAGTTCTGCTTAGACAGATTTGAAGTGGGGATTTGGTCTTCCGCAATGGAGTCGGTATCAATTGTTTGAATTTTTATCTTATTTTTGTTCTGATTATCTTTATTTTGTTCTCGAATGATAATTTTTTTATTTGTAAACAGGCATAACATTGATCCTTCATTGAACTGCATCATCGGATCACTGAAAAGTAAATTGTTGTTTGTTTGGGTATATTTTCTTAATCAAAATTGGTTTTTGTTACATTGGATGCGGTTCTAATCTGAAATATGATTGATCATTTTTGAATTCACTTAATTTTGACTATATGTGACATTGCAATTTGATTTCATAATTGGTCAATTCACTACCAAATTGGTTTTCCATTGAATCCAAAATTGATCAGCTTGATTGATAGCTCGAATTCTTTTATAGGATCAAGGCCAATGTTTGGATTCTGGGTTCAATGCCTTAGAGAGGGAAAGCAGGCCTATTTTTTTTAAGGAACTGAAGAAAGTGTGGGAAAAAGTGAAGAAAGGAGGCCCATATACAGCATCAAATACTTTGCTTATTGATGACAAACCTTACAAGGCTTTCCTTAATCCAGTAAGATAAAACTAACCCTTTATTTTCATGATTTTTGAGTTTGAATACTTATTTCAACTATTTTGAACGAGGAATATGTTTTTGTTAAAGTCCCATATCGGTTAAAAATACGGTATGCTCAATATTTGTAAAAGCATATAGACATTTTTTATCACAGGAGCTAGCTTTTAGGGATTCTAAAATAGTTTCAAAGTTTGACCCTCCCTTTGACCTTGAACATGAGGGGGTGTGTGTTGAAATAAGTCCCGCATTGAATAGGAATACGATTTGTCTAATGTTTATAAAGGCTTAAACATCACATATTCCTTGAACTATTTTTTGGGTTGAGTTAGTCATAACATGCATAATTTCATTTTTATTTTTCAATGCAAAATTAGCTTTTTAAGAGCTTTATCAATGGCACTTATTAAGAAAAATCTTTTTTTTTATAACAATTTGGAAATGTGTGTATATAAGATTATTAATGCGTGTTTAGAGTATGAAGGACAATAAAAGAGTTGATCTAACTCTTTTTTTTTTTGGTCCGTATTCCTTGCGGAACCGGTATCCCCAAGAGCACCCTTAATACCAGGGAGCCCTTGAGACTAATCCGAAGCGAGCTGCGTGGCTGACTCTCCCACCGAGATATGTTTAGAGTTGATCTAACTCTTTGAACATTGCAAATTTCAGCCTAACACAGCAATATTCCCAAAGGCATATAAGATTGAGGATAAAGATGACAAAACATTGGGTGAGAATTGAAGCTATATTATGGTTTGTTATTTTGTATTAGCATTTTTTGTATTTGTATTTAGCCAATTTATAATTTATTTTTATTTGAGTAGATCCAAAAGGTGAGCTATGCTTGTACCTTGAAGGCCTTGCCAATGCGAATGATGTTCAGTTTTATGTTAAGGAGAATCCATTTGGTCAACCTGCAATTACGTCCTCTCACCCTGATTGGGATTACTACTCCAAAGTTGAAGAAAGTCTTCGGAGGAGAGGATATAGATGAGATGAGCAAAGCTTTACTAACAGCAACGTTTTATTATGAGAATATAATGCACTTTATCTTATTTTTGATACCCCATATCCCATAAGAAAAAAAAATCTATCATTTGTGCTTTGATGAGTATGAATGTCTATTTGCTTTTAAGGAATGTACGATGAGAATGGATTTTGTGTGACATATCATCCTCAAGAATTCTGATTTCGTATTTTATAATCTGAGTAGAGTTTATATATATATATATACCAAAGGTATCTTTTAACCGACAACCGAAGACTAATCTCCTCTTAGACGTAAAAATCATCTAAGTGGGTTGATTTTGCTTCTATCAACAAAGCCTTTATATTTTTAAGTCAATGTTTTTTATGGGTATCGGAAAAGAGAAATTGTAAATTTGACAAGTATGGAACTTAGGTAGTTGCACTTCGTATCCATAGCAAATACTGTATCAATTGAGCTGCTTAGAAGACAATCAATCTTGATTGACTGCTCAACCAAAACAAATTAAATTTCCCTTTTTTATAGGTATCAAACGTTTTATCCGAGCAATAATAGGGGAGCAAAGATGCGAATGAATACACTCCCTTCATCACGAAGTTTAACGCCAGTGATAATCAACCTTAACCTCAACATCTATTATGTGAAAGCTTCTACGAGTCACAAGCTTTAAGCTCAGTCGCTTTAGGATTTTAAGAAACGTTAAATGTTTTTTCATGTTTGCCCTTGTTGATTTATTTTCATACATTTAATTGAGTAAAAGTAAACCAATAAGATTCATCATAATTGATAGATGACTGATTTTTTTAAGCATGATGTTCAGGGTTCGATCTCTATCATAAATATGAAAAGACTTCATTGATAGAAGCAAAACTTACTTCGGTGATTTCTACGTCTCGGATAAGATTAGTCTTCGACCATTAGCTAAATAATACTCCCTCCGGTCTTGTTTATTAGCAAAAATAACTATCGACGTCAGTATTAAGAAAAATAGTTAGATGCATTTAATTTTCTCAAATTCATAAAAAAAGTAGAATAGTTTAGTAAATTTATATTGGGAATGAAACAAAAATTAAATGATTCAATCACTTTATAAGGATATTTTAGGATAATTGTATTGGGAATATAAAGTTTTTGCTTATATATAAGAACACTAATGAATTGTCTTTTTTTTCTTATATTTGAGAGCGGAGGGAGTACCTTTGATGTACACTAAAAAGATTGAGTAAAAGTTTTAATTGGTGAAAATATATCATTTTACATTATTAATTCACATTTTCAAATATTTTTTAAATTAATGTGCACTATCTTATCTGCAATATTTAGCGTGGGTCTAAGGGAGTTGTTTTCAAGTAATTTTTCTGTGATTGATGCGAGTGTCCGGCTGGGGCAAAAGAAGTAATGGTGGCCTAGTACTTATTGCTAAAGGTAGGTCCCAAAATATATCATCGATTTTAAACTTGAATAAACAATAGATAGTGCTATAATTTTGTCCCCATTTAAAAGCATCGATTTCAATTTTTAATGACATTAATTATTTATTTTTTATAAACATTCATATTTATCATACTTTTTAGAATCATAGTGATAATTATAAGTATAATCTTGAAATAATACAATACCAAACATTATCATTTCCAATACCACTAATAATATTAACAAATTCATTTAAAAAACAATAATAACAAATTTTCTTAATCCATATAAAAATCCACCTTAAATACTTATATTTAAAAATAAAGAGTAATAGACAACAATAAATATCATGTACCGAAAAAAAAAAAGACAACAATAAATAAGAACATATGCTTAGCAAGGACAAGCAGCCTCATTTTTGGTTTAAACTGATATAAAAGCTTTCCATAATTTTCTTTTTTTTTTTTATAAAGGCCCTCATTTATATTATCAAGATAAAATGTCAAAAACCATACCTGTCCGTAACTCATAATAAGCGAATCACTTACATTTCACGATAAAGATGATTAATGACAAACATTGCAGCATAATCATACATTATTACTTAATGTCACTAGTCAATTTCAATATTTTTTTTGTTCAGTAAGATGGTCTTGCCTTGTAAGGTACGCATGCATGACTTAACTAATCATGGAATATATAACAACACTTAACCACCCATAGAATCTAAAGATTAGTTTGCCAAAATCAACCAGTATGAGAAAAATAGTACCAGTTACCTTAATGAAACAACCATCAAAACAAAGTAAGAGCTAAGAAGTCACAATAACTTAGAATCTCTTTGTTCATCTAACTAGCCCTCAACAATAAAAAGAAAACTTTTGAGTGGCCAACAAAAACTTGTGATTAAAAACAATGAGGCTGCAATAATCCTTTCTAATATTTGACAACTGTACATGTATCATTGTCAAATAATCTAGTTGCCATGACAAAGTTTTGGTGTTAGCATTCAGTTATATGAGCCTCTGGATCACCTGAAAACAGAATAAGAATGAAAAATGTTACATTGTTACATCATGATATTGCTAACATGTTCTTAAGTTGCGAAAAGGAACAGTCAGTACTAAAACCTTCTATTCATCAGTCAAAGATATGTTGATGTCAGGGGATGGCCTATGATCTGAAAAATCCCCACTGCCATTCCAATCAGCAGCGATAAGTGCGGCATCAGAACTTTGCTGTGAAATAGGTCTTGGTGATGGTGCTGCCATTGTATCCATAGGAACTTTAGTACCGGAGTTAGATTCCCGGTTGTATTTCCGTTTTTGAGCCTTGCAACCATTTGGCATGAAGCTTCCTAATACAATCTGAAACCATCGCTAACATAAACTTCCAAAACAAGTGGATGACATATTGACATGAGTTACAAAATCAGTTATGAAAGTATTCTTCAAAATGCTGGAAACTCCCATTTGAGGAAAATTTAGAACCGAAGGTGTTAAATAATAAATAGATCCATAATCCTTTAACTTTCCACCTTTTGGCAAGCTAGCAACCATGAAAATGTTAAATGAATGTGATGAAACAGTACAGGTTAAAATAGCTCGGTCATGAACCTAAAAGGTAAACTTGAATGATATAACCAATGTTATTAGGTTTTGACTGCTGTAATTTAACCAATGTTGCAATGTTGAGATAGCTTATGAAGGACATTGATTTATTCTATATTACTACAATAATTGCAAGCCAAACTTAGAACAAAATTTCAACTTACGTGTTATTTCAGTATTCAGAAATTGAAACAAAGCAGTTAGGAAATATCATACTTGGATTGGGCCAGCAGCGGTCAATAAACCAGCAACACCGCCTCCGATCACACGACCATCAGGGCCAGCCAGTGAGACACTCAGTCCGTTAGTTGGACTTATGCTACCATTGTCAGAGACTGTGAATGAACCGGACAAGGATAAAATCTCGAATCGACCCTGAAAGTAAATAATGGACTAAATCATTGGAATGTCAGAAAGTAATTACCATAACTGGATCCACATTAAGGAGTCATCATTAAGAGGAGAAAATGCATTAGTAGAAAATGACACATGACATTATCCACCAACAGTCAACTGCGTTGACATAATCTTCGAATTTTGTATATAGATATATGTAATGTACAAACAAATAGATAAACAATTCACATTTCAGTGTAATCAATTTGTGAGCATGTCTTTGAATTTCTCTGTAGACAGAACATATAATTCTCAACTTTACGAAACCTATAACATTTTAGTTTTCCAATACAATGCTTCAAATCTACAACTCGGTATAGGATATAGGATAGCTGAAGGGCAGTCAGTAAAGTTAAGATATGATATAAGTCATGATGTTCATTAGGTTCAAATTGAGTTTGCACAATTCTAAAGAGGATATGGTTAAAAGTATGCCTAAGCCAGAGAAAATGGATCATGTCTCCAATAAGCTACAAGTTCTGCATCTTTGGGATCAACTTATTGCATAACATAAATTTCAACAAACCTATTTTAATGCCATAATAGTGCAAGTCAAATTAATCAAACCTCTTGCCAATAATAAATAGAGGAGAAAATTAGTCAAACCTCTTGAGAGAGAGACAAACTTCACCTGACACATAAAGGTGCCCATTGCTGTGGCATCTTATGTATCTATATTCTATACTAAACAAAAGACATAAAAAGCTAACCCATGAAATTATGATAAACACAAACTTCCTTCTAGCATAATGTCCACACAAGGCATAATGTTAATACATATAAAACAAGGAGTATAATTTTTATTGTAAGTGCATATAGATCTAAAGGGACCATGCCTCATAGGTCAATATGCCACCGCAAGAACCAGGTTGGCGCAAGGTAACTTTAGAGATAGCTCCATTAGCAGAAAGAATGCATATTCCAATAGGACCCTTCTGAGCAAATGAGAAGATCTTCCCAGCAACATCCTGCTAGGTCAAAAAATAAAAACCTCTATTATGCTAACTAAATATAATACTTCAGGATCTGAACCAAAAAAAAAAAAAAGATTCAAATGGAATTGAGCGCATTATAGTATACTATACAACTATGTGAACATATTAAGCCAACAATCTAGACTGGTTTCTGCATTACCTCTCCAGTGTGAACAGTCACCACATGAGGCATAAAATCCCCACCGGCCGTGCCTGCAAACATTCCTTCACAGATCACAGGAAAAGATTTAGATATATCAGTTTCCATGCTCCAAATATTTGAAACTTTTTAAAAAAAATCATCATCCCAAGCACTTACATTTCAGTTTAATTGATTTTCTGTATCCAAGATACATATATGGTATGGTAATTTTAAAAAAAAAAAAATAAAAAAAAATCACCTTTTTTGCTGCAAACTTCAGTCAGATACATATACCAACATTAGATTATTAGCACAAACAGGTAAAGTTTACATCTTTTTCTTATATCATTTGCCCCAACATTTTGTTTGCCCATTATCAGTCAGAAACAACCGAAAAAAATAATCTTTTTTTTTTAGTTTCTTTTTCTTTATGCAATCAAAATTGAGCTAAAATCTGGTTCCAAACCCAGTAACCCCTCAAAATAGAAAATTTCTGAAACCCCACAATCCAAAACAAAGTTCCTGCCTTCACTATCTGAACAAAATATAAAATAAAAAAATTGATTTTTTTTTAATTTATATTTGTTCTGATAATGGATGAGTCAACCTATATTACTATATCAACACATGGATTCTTAATATCACAATATTTTCTTAGCATCCAAACAGTGCCTAGTATGAGGTCACACCAAATGAAACAACAAAGCTTGAACCTTTGAGATAAAAAATAAATAAAGAATTTATTTAAAAAAAAAAAAAAAAAAACTCACCACAAGAAGCAAGGAAATGAAAGTTGGTTGAATCAAATGCTATTCCTCCTCTACCCCTTTTGGAATACGAAGAAGATGGTGAAGTTGGAGACAAAGAAAAACCTTGTAGTTGTGGTGATAGTGATGGTTTTGGTTTTGCACTCACCCTCAAGTTCCCTTCAGAGTC
Source organism: Crotalaria pallida (assembly GCA_037953625.1). NCBI lineage: Eukaryota > Viridiplantae > Streptophyta > Magnoliopsida > Fabales > Fabaceae > Crotalaria > Crotalaria pallida. Next base: position 71,387,361 of record CM075656.1, read on the forward strand.
ATATTTCCTAGGCCTCCCTCTCTTCTTCTTACCAAGTGAATCAACAACAACACCACCACTACCTGGTGTTGTTGCTGTTGCTGCTGCTGCTGCTGTTGTTGTTATAGCAGTTGTTATAGCTGCTGCAGTTGTTGTTATAGCTGCTGCAGTTGCAACTGCTGCTGCTGCTGCTGTTGTTGTTGTTGTTGGAAAAGTGTTGGTGTGGTTCATGTTGAGGTTCATCATTTGAGGTAAGAGAGAAGTGGTGAGTGGTGAAGAAGAAACAGTGGTGTTATTCATTTCCATTGAATGGTTGGAGTTTGAAGAAGGAAGAGTCTGCATATGGCGCCAGAAGTTGCAGAAGAAGAAGCAGCAGCAGCAGAAGAAGAAGAAGAAGAAGAAGAAGGGTCTCAAGAGTGTAAGCTTTTTTTGTTTTTTTGGGGGGGGTTTCTGATTCTGCTTTTTTGTTATCTTAGGTAAGAGAAATTATGAAAACTTGAATACTTTTGCTTCTCTCTGTGCAATGGCATTAATTAATTAATTAATTAAAGGAGGATAAAAATTGTGACTTGGAAACTGCTAGTACTAGTTTTTTTTTTTCCTTGTCTGGACTCCACTGTTGATTACTTGTTTATTACATTTCCAATGTAGTCATAATTTAAAATGCCTTAAATGTGTTTTGGAGATATTTGCTTCGTTTCTGAAGATAAGACTTTTTTTTATTTATAAAATCATATATCAATTTTCAGTGATCATTAATTACTTTTTTTCATTAAAATTTCTATTTATTTAAAATTTTTTAGATTCTCAATAATATTAATAGAGGTATTTTGGAAAATACATATAAAAAATTCACATTTACAATATAATTAACTAAATTAATTAACTTTCTTAATGAACGTGAAATCTCCCAAAAGGGTGGAATGAGGGAGTACTACTACACATATGGAGTAACTATATGGCATATAAGAAAAATAGTAATTTTATATTTATTAAAGAGGTTAGTTGATTATTTTTAAATCAATAAAAAAATGTTTTAGAAAAATAACAAAAAATAAATGAAATAATCCCTTTCTATGGGTGTGATAAAACCGTAGCATATAACATGCAATAAAATTTTTAAAAGCTATTTACTTTTTCTTTTACTTAGAAAAAATATTATTTTTTTATATTTCAAACCAGAAAAAGTATGTATTTAAAATAATGATAAGTAAAATACCATTTTTTTTATATATATATGAGGAGTACTTTTTTATACTAGTAAGGAATGTTGGTGGATTGATTTTGTTAACTATAACGCACAGAAACTAAAATTAAAATTTATATTAATTACTAAAATTATAGAAAATAATTAAAACCAAAAATTATTAAATTTTTAGAAACCAAAAATATATTTAACTCATTTAAAAATACTAAGTATTTGCAGGGTCTTCGGTGAAAAGAAACTGTACAGGATAACCATCGCTGCAGATTTTGTTATTACATGCCCTAAATACCCCCTTGTAAAAGAATGTACCTTCATGATTTTATTTTTTCAATAGAAATATTAAAAGGGTTAGATTAATAAGTGTCTTTAATGTATTGTTTAAACATTTTAAAGCAAGTAAATCAATATTAGAAGTTTAAGTTAGACATTTCTCGATATATTAAATACAATATTTTTCAAGACAAAAATATCTTTTTTATTTGTTTAAATAATACTTTTAAGATTTTATAAAAAAAATAATACTTTTAAGATACTACTACTTGTTACTACCATTTTTATGGAGTATTAAAATGATGACTGAATGTGAATAAAATAAATCATTCTTTGTCTAGACGTTGCTTGGAACATTGTGTACCGAAAATTGGCCAAATCTGTCTAGATTCTTAAGTATATATGAACCTTTTTTTCCTGGTCATATATATTTTCTCATATTTTTAACCGAGAAATCACAATCACAATGCAGTAGGTTTATCTTACCTAGCTTGATTTTTTAGTATACACAATTCAAGTTCGGATATCTGTTTAAAAAGAAAGGGATTGTATACGATACACAAATGTGGATGAGTATGTATATTTTTTGCTTTATCAATGGGTGAGATTGTGTCATCAGTGGACGGTTGGGATTGATGGATGAAAGCATGGTGTATGTATACACCTGGTTAAGTTGAGTACATCATAGAAAATGACCATTTTTAGGTTTTTTTAACTGGTTTTTTTTTTAAGAAATGATAAATTCTCCTAAAAATAATGATTTTTTTTTATTTTTTTAACACAGATTTACTCAGAATATTTTTTACACAGATTCGTATACAGATTTATTAGAATATGTCAATTTTGAATACAGTTTTTACTCATTATAGTTTTTCAGAGCAGAGAGTAAAAAAAAAATTAATCCAAAAAATAAAAACGAGTGCATATTACCGAAGAATAATACATATAGAATATTTTTTTAAATGACTAAATTTGAAAACAAGGAAAAAAAATTTAACCGCTGTCAAGGGGTACATAATAAAAATTAGAAAAAATATGTATAATAAAAAAATATATATTTGTGAAAATGAAAATACATAGGATATTTAAAAAAATTTAAAAAAAATTATACAGGGGCTTATAATTTAGCATTGAAAATTAGAAATGAAATCTATATTAAGGACCAAAAAAAGTATTCAAAAAATTGTGATTAGTGTATTTTTTAAGGTCATTATTTTAAGGAGAATTTTTCATTAAAAAAACAGTTTACTGGAAAAAAAAACCTACATAAGATCATTTTCTATGGTGCACTCAACTTAACCAGGTGTATACATACACCATACTCCCATCCATTAATCTCAGTCGTCCAATGTCTTAAAAACACATTGGCCATAGATTCAGCCAATGAGTTTCTATACTCATACACAAAAGATGAGTACAATATAACAACCCTAAAAGAAAAACAATATGTATAACAATATGTATGTTTGTTTTGTAAAAATGTTTTGTATTTTTATTTTCTAAAATTATTGATAATTATAATTATGATCATGTGTTTATTTTATAATTTCTATTAATTACAAATGTGATCTCTTATTTTTATTTTGTTTTTTATTTTCAAATATTTATATAAGAAATAGTGAAAATAATTTTTTTATTATTTTCATCGTTTTATGTACAAAATCATGAAAATACAGGATCACATTTATAATTTAGGAAAAAAAATGAAATGAAAATACTTGATTTTAATTATAATTATCAATAATTAAAAAAAAAAAAACAGTTTCTCAAAGCAAGCACAATCTTACATTTTTAAATTTGTATATTCTATTTATAAGATGGTTTGGTTTATTAAAAAAAAACTTAACAAGTTTAACGTTAATAACGTTATTGGGAGTATAACAATAATCAAGTTTCCATATTAGTAAAACTTAACAAAAATGGTAAGACATCTGTCACTGATTAAACAAGTGATTGAAGGTTCAATCCATGACTCTTGTAAATGTAAGAGGTCTTGCCATGAGACTAACCCCGAAAGGGCCCGACAATATCGAATGGGTTAATCATCAAATTGCAAGGGTGGGATACCTTTGAGAAAAAAAATATCAAGTTTCCATTATTCGAAAGTTTTTTAGTAAATAAAGTGAATATAATGGAAAAGAAATTATTCCCAAATCCCTCAAATTCATTCCTTAATTAAACTAGTACTCCCACAAACATAAGGTTGTTCAAGTGGTAGCTCACTTGGTCCTTTAACTAACTGGTCTCGATTTCTGGGAGACCCCTACCATTTAGTGCGAGGTCAGTTGGGTCGGACTGGATGAGTCAGGTTCTGCGTAAACCAGATTCGAATACCGGTTGGTGTAAAAAAAAATAAACTAGTACTCCCAAATATAGTTATAGTTATGGCCGGAAATAAAGTGAACATAATGCTACCAACGAGATTTGGTTTAGTTGGTGTAAGACCCCAACTGAAATATTGAGAATGGGATACGGATGTTAGGAGCTCCGTGTTCGATTCCCACTAAAAACATCCATTTGGGAGAGTCAGCCACGCAGTTCGCTCCGGATTAATCTCAAGGACTCCTTGATATTAAGGGTGCTCTTAGGAATACCGGTGGTTCCGCAAAGAATAAAAAAAAATGAATATAATGGTTATATTTAGAAATAGTGGAGTACTAGTGTATAGTTATGGCTGGAACACAAGAGAATGAAAATATTTCTGATATTCATATTCGTTCCATCTCCTCCCGAGCAAAAGTGACTCCCTCTAGCATTTCATCTGCTCTGAACTCCCAAATATAACATAAGATTCATGGTTCAGAGATTTTGTTTAACATTTTATTTTAAGCTTTTTTCTTAAAAAATATATCTATTAAGTCAGTATTTTTTAAAATGTCAATAATAATTTTAGATGTAGTTTTAAATAAGATATTAAATTTATACAATTTCAATGTTACTAACAAAATTAACTTACCTTCATGATGGATGTAAATTTATCATAAAGATTTTAGATTTAGGATTGAGGAAATACTCTCAGCCTTCGTCCCACAAGGATGATAACAAATCACAAAAATAAAAAATATTAAGGAGACAAACATTTAATGATTTGTCTAATAAATCAATCAATTATCAAACAACTAATTTAATCCATTTTGTATTGATCAACCAATCACAATTCAAAGTTTACAATTTCTAAGCATTTTCATTAATTATTTTAACTTTAGTTCGAGACAATTTTTTTTCTTCCATTTTTATCATCCTTATGAAACCGATCGAGGGAGTAATAACAATAAATACTCTACATATAGTTTTATTTTAATGATATTAAAAAGCTAATGAAAAACCATAAAATTAATAATTTCATATGTGATGGTTACCGATAAGGTAATTTATTCTAATGAAACAAATGAGTAATTGCTAACAAAAAGCCAATCAATTCTGTTAGAACGTTACATTAGTTTCATATGTGTTTGATCTTCCAATTTGACCGGTGCTAAAAGGGCTTTTAATATATGAATATGCATGTTGGCTTTACATTAAATTATAACGTCTTCAATAAATTAATTATATGTTATTTGTTTTATTGAAATTATATGTAATTTGCATTAATACGCAACTATTGAGTTTGTATTTTTTAATATATATTTATACATGTCTTGAACAAGATTACGTGATATGGATTACCACTGCAACTTTTGCTTAAACATTTGTTTAACCACTAATATCATGAAGGTGACTACCTTCAAAATGCTTGAGGCAACCGAAGATAATGTGTTCTCGCCAATGAGATAAGAATAAAGATCTTTTTCTCTTTTAAGTATTTTGCTTCTTATATATAAATTTATTTATGGTTCTTTCCAAATAAATGTTTTCAAGCCGTGTCCAAACTTTAGAAGTTGGAAGTACAATTGGTTTTTGTTTGGTTTTTAATTATAAGTATTGTATTCCGATTTGATTACATAAATTTGTCTCATCATAAAAAATAAATTTCATTGTAAATTTGTAATAATTAAAAAAATACCATATAAAATATAATTCCAAAAAATGATAAATTTATTGTCCTCTAAAAAAAGTCACAAGTAAATAAAATTAATATTTAATGTTTTAGCGAATGGAAAGCCCCTCAAAAAAATAAAAATGGAAAGGATAGCGAAATTTAAGACCCATGCATCACACGGACAATTTTCCTAGTATTTAGAAATAGTGGAGTACTAGTATATAGTTATGGCTGGAACACAAGAATGAAAATATTTCTCATATTCATATTCATTCCATCTCCTCCCGAGCAAAAGTGACTCCCTCTGGCATTTCATCTACTCTGAACTCCCAAATATAACATAAGATTCATGGTTCAGAGATTTTGTTTAACATTTTATTTTAAGCTTTTTTCTAATTTTAACCGTTCTATTTTCCAATTATTTTTAAAAGCACTATCTAAAAAAAATAAATAATACTCCCACTATTTCTAAATATAAGCATTATCTCTTGTTTTTTTTTATGAACCAGGGTATCCACTCGCGCAACTGCATGACTAATCCCTCGCACCACGGTCAGACCTTTCGGGGGCGATGCTCCCAGTAAGGCTTGCTCCATTCACATGCACCTCGGAAATGACTCGAACCCGCGACCACATGCTTAAGGGACACAAGCCCCTTCCACTTGTGTCAGCCTCCACTGGTTTATCTTTTTTTTTTTATATAAACCTTCATCTCAATTTTCATTTTTCAATAACATCAATTACTTTTTTTTTCACAAACATTTTTTAGTCAATATTTTTTTAAGTTCGTCACCATGATAATTAGAGGAGTAATTTTAAACAATTATACGAAATATGACCATTTCTAATAACTAACAATATTAATTATTTTTTTTAAATCCAGTAAAAATTCATTATAAATACTTATATTTAAAGATGAAGGAGTATGGTAGTACTATTATACAAGTGTTTTCTAGCTATTTTTTTCGGTTTTTTTATTTTATGCATTCCAATAGAACATAAATCGTAAAATTGTATTGGCAAAATAAATAGTACTAATTAATTTTATAATTCATTAAGTGTTTCAATTTCCAACAAACGTTTACTTACTTTTTAAGGGATTAATTAACCTATGTACTAGATATAGGTTAAAAAGACCATTTTAATTTTTGCTAAAACAATCCTTTAGGTTTGTTGATTATATTGTACGGTTTTCATCTTTCCATTAGTTTATCGTTATAGACTTAACCGAGGTTGTATGCGTGCCAGCTTCTACCAATCGTAGCTTGCCATGTGTCGTCCCATGTGCATAAACAAAATTAAATTTTTAAAATAAGAAAATTACTATCATGCAACATAATTTTGAATTAATTCTAAAAAAAACATAATTTTGAATTGTTGATGTGCAATTTTACGTTGGATCAATGATATTTTCTCACCTAACATAATTTTGGAATATAACACAATGCTAAAAATAGACCAATTAACCTCCATCCACTCTAAAGGAAAATTTGCCCGCATTTGTGTGGAGATTGATTTACGTAAGAGCCTAATACCAAAAATCAATGTCATGGGACTTGAAATTCATCTTGAATATGAGGGACTTCATCAGATATGTTTTGGTTGTGGTATGTATGGTCACAAGTTAGAGCAATGTGGTGTAACGATGTCAAAAAACGTGACCCCGGTTCAAGACGACGACAACCGCGAAATCCCTCCTGCAGATGCCAATGGTGGTGCGTCTCAGCCATCCACAGTGACGGTTATGGAAACGATTGATGAGAATCGTGACAATGCTAAGAATCAGGGAACCAAACCCAAAATTGGAAAGGAGGAAATATAGAAAGATAATATTCTTTCAGAGAATCACTTCGGTCCTTGGATGATGGTCAAAAGGCCTAATAGAAGGAAAGATTCCACAAGAAATAAAATCTCCATGAATGTTGCAACGGCCTCCTTGGCTTATGAAAGTACTAAGAGTGATGAACCTAATATGATGAAGAGCAGATTTGCGGCGTTGGATACTGATAATGAAGAAATGAATTCTTCTAATGATAAAGCAACTAATGGGGCACGTGAAATAACTAATGAGGACTACAACAACAACTTGAGCAAAACGAGCCTAAATTCTAAGGGTAAGCAGGTGGCCCAAAAACTAGAAAGAGTTAGAAACTCTTTAGGAGGAAAAAATCCTCAACAAAAATGAACTAAGCCCAATGTATGGCAGCCCAATAACAAAAAAATATCCTTCTCAAATCTGATTGTGGACAAGAACTCTACAAGTGTAGAAAGGGTTACCGTGAAAAGAAATAATGAGATCAACACAGAAGCTTCCAATAGTGATATGAGTAAAGCAAGCCGTGGTGACACTAAGGCACAAGATGAAGAAAATCGAAGAAGAATGAAGATTTTTCAATAGACACACAATTACAAAGGAGACGCTCTCATGACTCAAGTTATTCTCCCAGCAGCTGAAGTCATTGAAGCCGTTGAACAAAGGAAAAAATCTAACAACTTGGTTCCATCTAGAAATGAACCCCCTGACCACGGCAGTCCCAAAAATATGGCTGATTGTGAAGAAACTTGCATCACGATGGAGATGGACTCAAGTGACAAGGTCGAACCAAATGGTTCAGGTATTATTGTTCCTAGCCTTCAAGGCTCCCCTCTCCCAAATTCCCAATGATTGTGATTTCCTGGAATGTTAGAGGAGCTGTGAGAAAAGAGTTTAGACGTTTCTTCCGTAGTATGGTTATGGAGCAGAGACCAGATGTTGTGATTATTCAAGAACCGAGGTGTAGTGGTGACTGTGCAAAGTGGATCATCAAGAAGTTAGGATTCCGTAATTCTATTGTTAATGATGCGGTTGGATACTCAGGAGGTATTTGGATTCTGTGGAACAACAACAATATCTCTATTCAAGCTATCTGGAATGAAAAACAGATTATTCATGCTGCTATCCAGGAAGATAATTATAGAAAATGGTTCCTCTCTGCTATATATGCTAGCCCCCGTGAAACAGAGAGGACCCATCTTTGGAACATCATTACTGATATTGAGCATAATATTGATGGGGAATGGCTTCTTATTGGGGACTTTAATGAAATATCTAGCCGAATGAGAAGAAAGGTGGTGCGCCCATAGATCACACAAAATGCTTAAGCTTTGCCAACAGGATCAATTCTTGCAATCTAGTTGATATTGGTCAATCCGGAGGACAAGTTACATGGAGGGGCTCTTCGAGAAATGGTCTAGACCGGGTTTTTAAAAGGCTTGATCGCGGTCTATGCAATATCCAATGGCGCCTCAGGTTTCCGAATTCCCTGCTAAAAATCCTTCCCCGGGTACACTCTAACCATCACCCTCTTTGTCTTTTTACTAATTCTAATAGCTTTAACTGTGGTCTTAGACCTTTTAGGTTTCAAGCTATGTGGTTAGATCATAAAGACTTTGATAATTTCATGTTAAATAATTGGAGGAAAGATGTTATTCTTATAGATGCTATTGACAATATTGTACCGAAACTGAAAGATTGGAACACTAATATTTTCGGTAATGTCTTTAAACGTAAAAAGAAATTGCTGGCCAGAATTAAAGGAATACAATTGTCAAACCAGCATTACACTAACAATTTTCTGCAGCAACTTGAGATTGAGCTTAAACAAGAACTTGATGAAACTCTCAAACAGGAGGAAATCATATGGTTCCAGAAATCCAGAAAAGAATGGATTGATGGAGGAGACAGAAACACCATATATTATCACTCAAGAACCATCACAAGAAGGAGAAAGAACAAAATACATGCCCTTATGGACAACAACGAGAACTGGTGTTATGAAGCTGATACGATTCAACAGTTGGTAAAAGATTTTTTTGTTAATCTTTATAATGATCCTACTCCCAACCGTGAGCCTATACTCTGCAGTATTTCTTATCCTAAAAGTGAGCTTAATTTATCTTCCATTGGTGTTGTTGCTTCAAAGGAAGAAATTAAGAATGCTATTTTTTCTATGGGTTCTTTCAAAGCTCCGGGGGAAGATGGGCTTCCCAGTATTTTTTACAAACATAATTGGTCTTTGCTAGAAAAGAACTTTGTGGACTTCATTCAATATGCTTGGAATCATCATGAAGCTATCCGAGCTATAAACACTACTCTCTTGGTTCTTATTCCCAAGGCTGACCCGCCGGAAAAAGCCTCCCAGTTTCGCCCTATTGCTCTCTGCAATGTTATTTACAAGTGCATTACCAAAATTCTGGCTAATAGGATCAAACCTTTTTTAAGCAGTTGGATCTCTCCTTATCAAGCAGGTTTCATTCCGGGAAGAAATATTCAAGATAATATCATAATAGCCCAAGAGCTTACTCACTCCATGAAGCATATGAGAGGAAGAACTGGATATATGTCGATCAAAATTGATTTGGAAAAGGCCTACGACAGTATATCTTGGAAGTTTATCAAAGACTGCCTGTTAGACCTGGAGCTTCCTATTGAATTCATAAACTTAGTTTATACCTGCATCACTACTACTTCATACAAATTGCTTTGGAATGGCACCAAAGGAGATGCTTTCCTTCCTACAAGGGGCATTAGACAGGGAGACCCCCCTCTCTCCCTTCCTCTTTGTTATATGCATTGACAAATTAAGCCATATGATTGAAGAGGAAGTCTCTAATAGCAGCTGGAAACCTATAAAAGCAGGAAATCATGGGCCGTTGATTTCTCACTTAATGTTTGCTGATGATCTCCTAATATTCGCTGAAGCCTCTATGGAGCAGTATAACATTATTATGAATTGCTTTGATAAGTTTAATGCTAGTTCTGGCCTTAAAATTAATTATTCTAAAACTAGTATATTTTTTTCTAATAATGTTGATCCAGATGTTTGTGCAGATATAACCACCCACAGCGGATTCAAATGGAACAAAGGCCTTGGCTCTTACCTAGGATCCATTGATAAGGGGAGTAGAAGAAAAAAATAGGATTTTAAACCTCTCTTGGAAAAGCTAAACAATAAGCTAGCTGGATGGAAATCTAATTGTCTTTCTATTGCAGGGAGAACTGTTCTTGCTAAATCTGTTCTTAGTGCTATTTCTAACCATACTATGCAACACTCTGTTCTTCCTATTTCTATTTGCAGAGAGATTGACAAAGCTCAAAGAAACTTTGTTTGGGGAAGCTCTCGTGATGAAAGAAAGGCGCACCTTCTTAGCTGGGACAACTTATGTCTGCCTAAGTCTCATGGAGGCCTAGGTTTTCGCAGGACCTCTGTTATGAATGATGCTTTCATTATGAAATTAGGTTGGGGAATGATTACCAAACCAAATGATCTATGGGTGAAATTATTAAAAGGGAAGTATGCTAGAGGACGTGATTTACTAAATTCTGCTGTTGCTTCCAATTTTGATTCAGCTATTTGGAAACGCATGGTGCAACTTTGGCCTTCTTTGACAGGAAACCTTGAATACATGGTAGGGAATGGTAGAGGGACCTGGTTTTGGAGAGATAAATGGTTAGGTAACAACGTCTCTCTTCAAAACTTTCTCAACCAACCCTTAGATCTTTCCCAAGATTTAACTCTTGTTAAAGACATGGTTAATGACTTTGGTGAGTGGAAATTAGAATACCTTGAAAATATGATTCAGCCTCATATCCTAAATATTATGAGAACAATTCCCACGCCTCATAATGAGCTGGATGATGACAAAATAGCCTGGAGTGGGTCACTTCATGGAGAATTTACTGTAAAACAGACATACATGACCCTTTCTAATGAAATCCCTACAGTTACCATCCTCCCGTGGGAGGACATATGGAAAACTAAATGCCCTGAGAAATGGAAATATCACCTGTGGAAAATTGGGCATGACAGGCTTTTAACCAACAGCAGAAAATCCAAATGGGGAATTAGCATAGCTGACTGTCCCAATTGCAGGGATGTGGAGGAGACTACCCTTCATGCTATTCGGGACTGCTATAAAGCCCGACAAATTTGGTCTCTATTCCTTGTAGCTGCGGACTATCAGGACTTCTTCTCTTCGGACCTTCACACTTGGTGTCGTAACAATATCATTCCAGGCAAAGGGAAGTATCACACTAATGATTGGAAAATTATCTTTCTATGTGTTTTATACTTCCTGTGGCTTTGGCGTAATAAAGCTATTCATGAGTCTAATTTCCAAATTCCTTATAAAGCTAAGAAATTTATTCTTTCGCAGGTCCAAGGTATCCTTCCATAAAGCAGCATTCAGCATAGAAGAAATGTGGAAACAACTTTCATTCGCTGGAAGAAGCCCCCGGAAGGTTGGATCAAGCTCAATACAGATGGTGCATCCAAAGGGAATCCTGGTACAGCATGATGTGGAGGAATTTTCAGAGACAGCAATGGTAGATGGATTGCGGCTTTTACAAAAAGATTGGAATCACTACCGCTTTTAACGCCGAGCTATGGGGAATCTTTATAGCCTTAAATAAAGGTTTCACCAATTTAATAGTGGAATGTGACTCCCTCACCATAGTCCAACATCTAAACAATGAAGCTGCTGCTGATCGGTACAAAGGAAGAAATAGCCTCTTTCATCACATCATGAGATTAAGGAAGAACAATTGGAGAATCAACTTTGTACACACGAATCGTGAAGGAAACTCTTGTGCGGACTTCTTAGCTAACTTCAGCTTGAACAAAAACTTGGATCGCTGTATTCTTGAAGAGTCTGTTAATGGATTAAGGCCCCTGCTATTCCATGATTACGCTGGGACAGCCTATCCTAGAGACATTAGTTTGATGTAATTTTCTTTTTTTCGGGCGTTTGCCCCCTTTTGTTTACCAAAAAAAATAAAATTGTGAAGAGTGTCAATGTCATTTACCCATACACAAACCAATAAATATACATAATGATGGTCATTGATGCGCTGGGAAGTAGTAAGAGTGGTACAGTTTTTACGTCAGCTTATTACTACATGCTATAAGAATATTCTCCTCCTTGATTATTTTGCTATATTGTAGAGTACTAGTTGGTTGACCCGTGCTTCCGCACGGGGCAGTAATTATTTATTGCATAAATTTTTTATCATATGTAATTTAGAAAATGTTGAATTACACAAATATTAGAAAACTGAAAGTAAAGTTAACATTAAGGTATACCCTTTGTATATAACACATTAAAGATTTCCAAGATATACCCTTTGTATATATAACATATTAAAGATTTCCATCACAAATAAGTTGTGTATAACTACTTATTTGCACAAATAAAATATTTTAAAGATTTCCAAGATATACATGTTAAATATTTCCAAGAACATAAGTAATATATAAAATATACATGTTAAAGTATTGAAAAACATTAGTATATCGTATTGGCATCCTGGCTAGTAGGAAATTCAAAGTGGATTGAGGAAAAACCAAAATCATACATAACTTAGTATATAGATATCTCCTTTTAGTTCCCCACTCCACTCACAAGGAAGAAACAACACTCAACCAAGAAAAATAAAAAAAGATACGAATGAGATTCTACTTCTCCTTGAACATTATCAAGGAAACCTTAATTCAATGATCTTGGTTTGGTCTTCTCCCAAAATCTGATAAAATGCCGTCCATCAGTCAAGTAATTAAGATGATCGTTTCCTTGCACAATATTTTTTCTTCAACCAACATATGATGAAACCTTCACAAAAAAAATGCAAAGCATTACATATGCTTGTGAAAGGATATGACATGGATTTGTATGCACTACAATCAGTGCTACTGCATGAACTTCTTATGTTCCGCACCCCCTTCCACATCTCCCCTTATGAAATATGAGGCTCTTGTTTAAAGTTGATAGACCGTAAAGTCTTTGACAGGTGTCTAAAGTTGATAGACCGTCCATGCTCTCACAGCTCCATTATCTAAGATGTAACCCTTCGTGTAAGGGGCACATTCTATGGGTCCTGCACATGAAAAATCAAATGTCAAGTAACTTAATGAGTTAGCTATGATAAGCTTCTTTTTCAATGCAAAGAAACATGTTGCAAAATTAAAGAATATGGATCTAATCACAACTGTAGCAGCACAACAATAACACAATAACTAACAACAGCAGCAACAGGTGCCTCTTGACACAGAAAATTAAAATTTTGTTTTGAAAAACAAGAAAAAAAATCAAAAATAGTTCAGGATATAATAAGCGAGAAAAATGTAAAACAATGAGGAGAAAAGGAAAAAAGAGCCATCTGATGGTAAAAGTCAGCGTGATCCATTGCTCGCACGTCACTATGAAGCGTAAGATCTATATGCCTTGTAATTTCCTTAACAGAAGGTTTTAGCAAGCACTGACATAATGGAAATAAGTTACAAAACATGGAACCAAATATGTCACTGAATGGGTGAACTTGTGTTCTTTCCATATCCAAAGTTAAGAGTTATACAGAATTCAAACAAAAGACTACCAAAACAAAATGACCTTACCTTTGGTTCATCCATTATCAATGGAAGACCTTGTGCTATAGGAATCCTCTGCCTCTCTTCTTCTGTCAACATCTCCTGTATCTTCAACACAAATTCTTCCTCTTTCAACTTCCCCTTTGCTACATTAGCATTCCATAACATATGCTAATATCAAAAGTCAATGAAAATTAAAAGTTCAAATTTAAAGATCAATCAATTAATCATTTAATCTTGACCAATTACCTCGGTTCTAAGTTTAAATGGTTTTTGGCTTGTGAGTCTCATCTGCTTCTTCTTCCACCTCCTTCCCCCAAAAGTGCTTGATGATTCCAAATTCTGAAAATCGTTCAATTAAATTTAAAAATCCTGATGGTGAATCATTAAACCGCTCTATGTTTTTTTTATCATAAATATAATAAAAAGTAACTCATCAAATTAAACCGTGAAGTATGTTTTCAGAATTAAGATTAACAAATTTTGCATTTCCAATGACTTATAATGAAAACTTTGAATTCAAGAACTTAAAGAAAAGCTACTACTGTAAAAAAAGATTAAAAAATCCTACCATACACTAACTAACAAACTTTATAGAGTTAAAGCTACCAACATAACACTATTTGCAGCAAGTAGTATAGGTACATGAATTACAAAGCATTTCTTAAAAAGCATTTCTTGAAATCAAGTCAGCCTATGGGAAAGTAAAGAAAGACAGAAACACAATCATATATTAAATATGACAGCAAAATTAAAACTTTCAAATTAAGAAGATATGTATGCTTGATAGTAGCATAGTTCGGCTATTTACCTTCCTGTCTTGTTTGTGAATGTCATGTCCTCTGTTACAGCAGTAGCACAACATAGCAGCAGGCAAAAACAACACATCAACAACTAATTCCGTAGTGATAATCTGTTATAAGGAAGCAAGAAAAACCAAAAACATATTAGTAATCTTGAGTTTGTGCTTATGCTCCTCCTCATAATGGTAATCACTACAACTAAAAAAAAAATCAAGCCTTTCAGCCTTTTTTTGGTACCAATGACACATCTCAAAATCCTTGTGTGTCCCACCAATTTTCCTTCTAAGAGCTCCATATTGCATGAAAATATGAAAATTTAGTATGCAACCAGCATGGATTATAATGAATGAAAAGAAACAAAAAATTTGCTATTATTTTATCTAAACAATAATAATGTCTTGATAGAGCATATATAATATATACCTGTTCTCTGCTCATCCTTTCTCCAGACTTTGTGGATTCTCTGACATCTTTTAAAAGTTGAGCATCCTCTGCAGATCTTACTTGAGAAAAATCAAGAGCTTCAGTGTCACTGCATGCTAAACAAAGATTGTTTTCTCTTCTTTGTTTCTTCCTTCTATTGTTTTGCTGAAACTAAGAATTTCAATTTCCTATTGTTCCTTGCATTAGTAATGTAGTTATGTGCAAGTCCTGAATTTGAAGGGAAACTGCTATAAGGAAGAGTCAATGGCAGAGTCCCAAGTCAGAATACAAGTTTAACGACATTAATCAAGTAATAGTTCAACTATATCTAAGAATTATATAAATTTGTCAAGCTCGTAGCTCTTTCTGCTATAAAAACACATGAAACATTATTGTAGTCATAGTCTCATAGACTCACAGTATATATACTACTCAATAAAACATCAGCAAAACACCAGAAATACAACACCAAATGCAACAGCCATGCAACACCTGCATAACTCTGCATAATACAGCTGTAAAGGAAAAACAACTCCTACTAATACAAAAAGTAGCAAACACCAGCATACTTCTAAACTTTCTAATCAGTGCCAGAAACAATACCTTGTAACACAACATTATAGAGCAAAAAAACACAAAATTTCACCCCAAATCAACAAATTTTCCACCCCAAAACACCAAAATAACCCCAATAAGATGTGGTTATTCAACATATCCAGCATAGAGCAGCAACAACAATTTTCCACCCCAAATCATTAGATTTCCACCCAAAAACACCAAATTAACTCCACGAAGATAGGGTTAAAAGAATTAAAACAGATTCTTAATTGCTCCCGATTTTGTTGAACCACCAAACCTCTAACAACTCATGCTGATGCATGCTATTGCTACACTAATTCGCATGTGGGTATGCAAATGGGAAAAAAACATCAATTTTGACTTTCTATCATAAATTAAAAAAAAAAATCAGTTTCTGGTTTCAAAATAAGAAAATTAAAAATTAAAAAAAAAAGAAATAAAGAAAAGTGCACACTACCTTGAGATAGAGAACCACCTCTTACTCCCTAAAACTCAAAAAATCAAGCATAAATTGCCATCATCATCCTTATTCAATCAACAATAGCCTATGCCAATGCTCACAGGACTTTTCACAAACAGTTGGTGTGCTCAAAATTAAAAACTTGAATACATCTCTTAAATCTAAAACTGGAAAAGTAAGAGTACAATACCTTGATGCAAAGCATTCCTTCACTCCTACTTGAATCCATTCAATACATGCTCTCAAATACTGAAACAAAAAAAACAAAAAAAAAAAACAATATAAGTAGTAGAATAAAAGAAATTAAGGACCAGCTTAATGATGCTAAGCTATTAAAAGACATACTTTTAAAATGAAATGGAAAGGTGCCCATATGACCATTCACAACAACATAAACTAATATGTTCTTGTTCTTGGTTTTTTTTAGACACAAAACACTAACTAATATGTAACTTCAGTTCAACATATACTGTAAAATTGTTAGTTATTTTTTCTTATTTTCGTATTTTATTTTTTAAACTAACTAATATTTAATGTAAAACACTTAAACATAATTACTAACCTTCAGACCTTGATTCCTAACCTTCACCTACTAAAATTATACCAAAAACACCCTTCAATCAATTTATACTAGAAACACCCTTCAATGAAAACACTAATTAGATGATAAACCCGAAATCAAAACCCCAATCAGATAACAAACCCTTAATCAAAACATTTTATCACCTCATACCTTTGATTAGTAGTTCAGACCACCATGACCACATTAGTAGCTCCACCACCGTCCTGGCTATGCTTTGGACACTACCCATCGATCCGCCTACACCCTTCTCGATCTGCAAGCCAGCACCATCATAGATGATGAGCAACAAAGGAAGAGAGCCACCATAGAGGAGCAGAGAAAGAGAGAGCTGCGAGAAGAAAGAGATGATGAAAAGAGAAATAGAGAGAGAGAGAGAGGAGAGACGGAGAATGAAAGAAAAAGAAGAAAAGAAAAGAAAAGAAGGGAAGGGATGCCGAAGAGGAGAAAGAGAGAGACGGATGAGGATGAGATAGAGAAGAAGAAAGAGAGAAAGAAAGAAGGGGGAAAAAATTAGGGCAAGCTACAATTCAGAAATCAATGTTGAGGGAGAGCTTAGAAAAAAAGAGAGAGAAGAAATTAATGCAACGAAACAGAGAGAGAAATGAAAGTTGGAGGCAAACTTTCGGTGTACACCTCAACAGGGCACGGAAGCAGCACGTGCAATCCACTAAGCTCAATTGCAATCAATTGTAATTTGGCTCTCAATTGCAAATTTTCACTTTAGTTTTGGAGGGAAACCACTTTGCCTTTTCACCGGAAAATTTATTATAATGTTGATAATTACTCCCTCTGGTCCTATTTATAAAATCATTTTGGGGTTTTTCAATCCCATCAAGGAAAGTAGATAAATTTATTAGTGGCATTGGAAATATGAAAATTTGATATACTTTTTCAAAACTACCCCTATAATTATTATTGGAACTCTAAAAAGTGCTGACTTTATAGGGATATTTGTGGAAAGAAATAATTAAAAACTAATGAAAATTGAAAAAGAGTCTTATAAATAGGACCAAAATAAAAACTCCAAAAAGATCTTATAATAGGATAGGAGGGAGTATATACAATTTCTTTGTTAGCTGAGTTTAGCATAGCTAATATAGGGTTGTGTTACTTAAAAAAGTAATTGGGATTCGATTCCCAACTTTAACGAATCTAAAGAATTTTAGTTTAGAAGATCACTCTTAAAAATATCAATCTGTACCCAAAAAATTAATTATCGTGTTCGCATGGATGGATATCTAGAAAAAACAATAACTTCCTTGTTCAATTGATTATTTCCATTCAAAGTATATTTAATTTATTACGTTTGGCAGATTTTTAACTAAATTCTCTTGCAGTTTACATAATATGGAGTACATTTTTTTTACAAACTAAAAACATGAACATTTATCAACGTGAGTTGGTGAAGTGGTAGCTCACTTTGTCCCTTAATCAATTGGTTTCGAGTTCGAGCCTTAGATATGGAGCAACCCCCGTTGGGAGACCCCTACCGCTTAGTGCAAACTCAATTGGGTCGGACCGGATGACTCGAATTCTGAGTAAACTAAATTCGGGTACCGATTGGTGAAAAAAAAAGGCTTAATTGCATAATTGGTCATTTATCTTATTTATTAGATTCACTTTGGTCCTTTATCTTTTTTTTTGCATTTTTCTGGTTCTTTATTATTTTTTTTAAAAGATTCAGTTTGGTCCTTCCGTTAAAATAAAGTTAATGAGAAGGAATATTCTTGATATTCCCCCTTCTATGCTTAATTGCATAATTGGTCTTTTATCTTATTTATTAGATTCATTTTGGTCCTTTATCTTAATATCCCAAGAATATTTCCTATTCTTCTTCCTCTGCTCTCTCCTTACAACGGCGGCAGCCACCATGGGCGCCGCCGCCACCGCCCATATCACCATCACCGCCATTTTTAGAAATTAATCGGAGTTGTTGAAGTGTTTTGCACGTGTTTTTACACGTTTTCCAGCAGGTTCAGAGGAGGAGACCATTGTTGATAACCAAGGTTTTAGAAAAGGGATCCTAGAATTCGGATTTTGAGGAAAAAAGAACGAAAAACACAAATTTGTTTGAGGAATAATGAAAATAAAGCTTAAAAACCGTGAAAAATTGAAGAATGTTGAAGAAATTTGATGATTTTCGAGGGAAGAGGGTGTGAGCCCATGGTGGCTGTTGCCGCTGTAAGGAGGGAGTAGAGGAAGAGGAAGAAGAAGATGAAATATTCTTTGAATATTAAGATAAAGGACCAAAGTGAATCTAATAAATAAGCTAAAGGACCAATTATGTAATTAAGCCTAGAAGGGGGAATATTCTTGGAATATTCCTTCTCATTTAACTTTATTTTGACGGAAGGACCAAACTGAATCTTTTTAAAAAAATAAAGGACCAGTAAATTGTAAAAAAAAGATAAAGGGCCAGAGTGAATCTAATAAATAAGATAAATGATCAATTATGCAATTAAGCCAAAAAAAAACATAGACATTTAATTTTTCTAATTCTTTACTACTTTCCAAAAAGAGCTATCCATTTATTATGGGTGCTTATTTTCACATGTAATTTTCAAGGGCTACTTTACAAAAGAAAGAAAACAGAACAAAGAAAATGAGTTCCATCGGGTAAAGGGCACTATAGTAACTTGAAGTATATTCGCTGCCTTTCAGTAAAATAAATACATTTGTCGTGCATTGAAGGACGATAACACCGTAATTTTTCTTGGGTCTTGCTAAGAAGTGCACTTGTTAAAGTTTTTAGTATTGAAAAAATAATTATAGGTGCACATTCTTTCATGTCTCGAGAATACAAAAAATCACATTTTTCATAAATTTTTACTCTTTTTGCCTTCTTAACAAGTGCACTAAGAACACTTGTTAGGATTTGTCATTTTTCTTTACTTAGATTAATTAATTTTATGACCTTATACGACATGATTTTAGAAATTTTTATTCTTTTGATAAGGTATTAAAATATAATTTAATGCATTTTACATTAATTAACCAATGACAATTCAAAGTATATAGTTTCTAAACTTTTCATTATTTACTTTAACTTTAGTTTCAAACAAAAAATAATAATTCTAATTTTTACTATCCTTATGAGACAGATGGAGTACTATATCTTATCACCCACTTCCTCCGTCTTTTATTATAAATCATTCTTGCCTATTTCATGTATATTAGGAAAAGTAATTGAAAATAATTAATGCTCTCAATTTCATAAACAAAAAGAGAAAATAGATTTTGCATCAACAGTGTAAAAGTTTTTTACACCACCATTGTATCATTCATTATTGCTCACGTGTTTATGGTCGTTGACTTTCAAATCAAAGTAATACAAATGAATGATGGATAATAGACTGATGATGTAAAAAACGTTACACCGTCAGTGCATACCCATTAATCTCTCAATGTGTACTTTTCAAATTTGTCATTATTCAAATTTTATTCATTTATCTTTCCTACTTTAATTCCACCACCTAATTTAGCCAAGGAAATTAAAAAGTTCCTCTTATTTCTTAAAGGCAAATTCATCGGAATATGGGACATGAAATGAAATAATGAGAGTCATATTTTGTAACATCCCGAATTTTAATTCTAATAATAATTAGAATTGTAGTAAGATTTGGAAGTAAGGATTATCATAGAAGGGATTTAAAATGATGGATTAGGAGCGCTTTGAGTGCCATATAGGAGTCAAGGAGCATTGGCATCGAAAAGCAAATTTACAGAAGACCAAACGAGTGTTAAAAATCGAGTTTTCGGTGTTATAAACACCCGACATTAGGAAATTCAAAACAAAAGATTTAAGACTCAAAACACAATTCCCACCATTGGATATGAAGGTATGATTTTTAGGAAGTTACTCGTCAAATTTGAGCAAGATCCGACGGTGAACGAAGAAGTTATCTCGAATTGAAGCAGGAAGAAAATAGGAGGAAAATAGGAAAATGAATAAATGTGGTACTGGGCAAAATACTCGAGTCTTTTGGAAAAGACTCGAGTGTTTTACAGTGAACTCTGAGGTATACTCGAGTATTTTCGAAAAGACTCGAGTATTTTTAAAGGAAACACTCGAGTCTTTTGGAAAACACTCGAGTGTTTTGTGCAGACAGTCTTAAAAACGTGTTTCAGCCAACAATCTCATTCATAACCCAAATTCACTCTCTCTCCTAGGTCACGAACAAGCTCCCATTCTCTCTTCAAATTTCACCTCAAATCATCAAATACATCCATGATAAACCATTAAAAACCAATCCCCATCACTCACCAACATCATCTCTTCCATCAATCTCTCCTATTGTTCTCTTTCAAGCCATGGGTATGAGTTAGGGTTCAAGAGCTTCCACACCCAATCTTGATTTTCAACCTTTCAAGCTCCAAGTAAGCTAAATTCATGCTTTTCTCCTTATTGCATTCATGATACACGAATTCCCACTCTTAATTCTAACTAATTTTGCCTCCGGGATTCCATAACTCATTCTCTCTCCTCCCTCTCATGGAGGTTTCCATTTCTAAGCTTAGGACCTTCAAGTTTTTCCATGGGGTTTAGTTTGAGCATCATGGAATGAGCAATAATCCTCCTTTTTGTGACTTTATAATAGGTTCTATCACTCTCTTGTGGATTTTTAGCTCTTGGTGGGCAAACTCAAGCATAAGACACTTGGAACCTCCTCATCCTTAAGTGTTTGAGGTAAGGGGGTGGATATAGTGAGCTTTGCCTTGTTCTAGGGAGTGGGCTCTAGTTAGTATATAATGCTTGTTAGGATTATGTGTTAGGGGAGAAAATTAGACTATAAATCCCTATGTTATTGAATATGAAATTCTAATTAATTAAATATGCATGATGAATGGATGTTAAGACTAGGAAAAGGAAACCCAATAATATAAGAATGATTTATTTGATAAATGAAATTTGGTTAATGACTATATTGAAGTACATGAGGAATTGGGTAATGTGATAGTGAATTTGACATAAATGATAGCTATGATTAGTGACTTTATTTGTAAAGTTGTGAATTAAATGATAAATAATTGTTGTAGCAAATATATGTATGTGTTGTGGAGTAAATTGATAGAGGAAGAAATGGAATGGAAACGAGTATATGTGTTGTTAAAGTAAAAATATGAGAAGGTGATAATATGTATGTTTCGGTTGAATATGTTTGTGCACTAAATGTTAAATATGTATAAAGGTGAAAATGGAAGTAAAATGGTTATGTGTAAACAAAAGTAAAAGGTGATGTATGTAAATTAAAATGAAAGGCAACCTGAATGTTGGGCTATAAAAGAGAATACTACTTGGTATGATTGTGATAACTGAGAAAGGAAATGAATAAAGAAATTGCATGAATGATTAGATGTTGAATGTGTGTAGTTGAATTTAAATGTGATATAATTGTTTATGTGAAAATATGAAAGTATGTTTTGGCCTCTGATGTGATGTGAGGTAATGAATATGGAAATGTAATTAAGTGCGTTGGCCTCTGATTTGAGGTGACGATTAATGAATTAGAGCAATGAGTGTTGACCTCTGACCTGAGGGACACAAGGTGAAATGAATGTTATTAAGTGTTGACCTCTGACCTGAGGGACACCGGTTGAATTACAATGAAAGTGTGTGTTGACCTCTGACCTGAGGGACACGATATGAATTGAAATGAATGAGTGTTGACCTCTGACCTGAGGGACACCGGATGAAATGTTCATTGGTGTGTTGACCTCTGACCTAAGAGACACACCGTGAATTAAGGGATTGAAGTGTTGACCTCTGACCTGAGGGACACAAAATGAATCATAATAAATGGGTGTTGACCTCTGACCTGAGGGACACATAATTTAAATAAGGAAAAGTATGAGGGCCTCTGACTTGGGGTGATAATTGTGGTGAATGAAACTGTGCATTGGCCTATGATTTGAGGTGATGTACATAAATGATGAAGTAAGTGTGTGAAAAGAAATAAAAGTAAAGGAAAGGGGTATTGAAATGAATAATGGAAATGGATGCTGAATGAATAATGAAACTAGAAATCTGGAATGAATAATGAATATGGAAATAATGAAATGAGTATATTGTGTAATATGTGAATATATACTTATCTGCTAAATGTGTTTGACCTAGTGGGTTGTTATGTCTAGTTAGAAACTGCTTTCTATTTCATGTGCAATGCTCACTCCCTTACAGTTTCAGGTACGGAGATTGAGCTGGCACAACCCCCGGCCGAGCAGGAGTACTTTCCCTTACAGGGAGAGTAGGGTTATTATGGGATATGGAAGAATATTATGAACTTAAGCCTCCTACACTATTTTGATGTAAAATTTGTTATTCATATTTTAAGTGAGGCTTAGGATGTTTTATTTTGACAAAGTTATATGTTTTGGTCATGACTATCAAACTTAGTATTTTCCGCTATTACTCTGATATATTTGGAGCCCATGGGGCCTTGATATGATTTAGAAATATAATCTGAAGCCCTGCTGGCTATTAGTTGTTTATATGAAAATTGTTTATACAGGTTAAATTTTGGAAAGTCCGAAAAACAGACAAAACTCCGTCCGTTTGACGGGTGATTTTACTAAACTAAAAAGGAATTTTTAAGTTCACATTTTTAATACCTGGGAATTAAGGGTAATATTTATTAGGGTGTTACATTTATGGTATCAGAGCAGTTTCCCTCGGCCTTTGGAGTATGAACTCACTACTCCTGTGGTTACTCACCGAGCGAGTAACCCAAGTACTTAGTTTAGTGGCTAAGTGAAGTCATAGGATATTAGTGGTTTTATTTAATTATTCTATCATTAACTGGTTTCCCTTCCATGACTCAACAGTATGGCAGGGAGACGGGCTGATAATGATAGGATTGCTGCAATTCTCGAAACTCTGGTTCAATTGCAGCAGAACCAAGCCCAAGTTCAGCAGCAACAAGCTGATAATCTTGCAAACTTGCAGCAGAATCAAGCCCAGAACATTGTTGTAGCTGCAGCAGCTGCTGCAGCAGCACTTCAGCCTCCTCCACCACCACCAGTAGAGATTGACTGGATGGGCCGCTTTAGAAAAAGCGATCCGCCGAAGTTTGAAGGGGGTTACAATCCCGATGGAGCTCAAAGATGGCTCCAGGATATGGAGAAGGTGTTTCGCTCACTACAGCCACCAGGTGACCAGTATATGCGACTAGCGGAGTATGTTCTGATGGGTGAGGCGGAACATTGGTGGGACCAACAGAGGAGAGGTCTGGAAGCAGCTAATGAGCTTATTTCATGGGATCTTTTCAAGATCCGTTTTCTGGGAAAGTACTTTCCGGAAAATGTAAGGAGGGAGAAGGAAGTGGCTTTTCTTGAGCTGAAGCAAGGGAGCCTTAGTGTTGGAGAATATGCAGCTCAGTTTGAGGATCTCATTCGTTATTCTGGCAGCTATCGGGATGCAGATGAACGCACTAAGTGTATCAAGCTTGAGGCTGGTCTCAATCCCAAGATCAAAACTGTCTTTGTCTATCAGGGAATCTCTAATCTCTCTCAACTAGTGAACATGACCAGTGCTTATGAAGATTCTCTCAAGCAGGAACAAACAGAGGAGCGAAGCAGGACATCTCAAAAATTGTCTGGTCCTATTAGGGGCAAAGGACCGATTCAGAAGTCTGGTCCATACTCTCATTCCGGGGTCACGTTTCCTAGGGAATCCGGACCAACAGTGAATGCGTATGGTTCGATACCAACTTGTCAGCACTGTGACAGGATGCATAGGGGAGTGTGCTGGACATTGGGTCGAAAGGAGGGGTTATGCTTTCACTGTGGACAACCCGAACATTTTGCTTCAAATTGTCCTAAGAACACAATGAAGAAGGAGATTAATGCTGCGAAGGCACAGAAGGCCCGTGGTGACCCATCATGGAAGAAGGGGAAGTTATTCACCGTCAAGGGTGACGAGGTGGACCCAGCTGATATGGTCGCAGGTAACTAATGTTTGCCAAGTCCATGCGTAATGTTTCTAAGTTCGATTGTGGGGTAGATAGTCTTCTCCTTAGTTAGCTAAATAGGGAATTAGTAATGTCTTAGGTTAGAATTGCTTAAAAACATGTTGGAAATCTGCCTTTCCAAATACAATTTTGTTCTTATAGATAACATATGAAAGACCTTAGAAAGAATTCTTAAGTTTGAGAACTCTAGTGTCAAGTGACCAATACTATACTGTGATGTTGTTATTTGATGTAATGTAAGGTTAGAACTGATCACTCTAATCCTTGCATTTGTTAAATGATGACATTATTGATAGAAACCGACAGTGATGTGTTGTTGGTAGACGTGAGGATGGGATTGATCACCTCAATTCTTGCATCTATCAATAAATGCTATCATTGTAACCTCAAAGTGAAAGTAGACGACCAAAGTAGTGACTTCCAAGGAAAATAATTCTTGTAAGTGAAGCCAACCTAACCCAGTAACACTCGTTCAAGAGCTTCATATAGAGTTAGAGAGTAAATAGAAAATAGTTCTAAAGAAATGAAGTCTTGGTGTATACTACTTGTTCCAAGGTAGTATAGCTAAGTGCTAACCCCTTGGATGAGTTAAGAAAACTCTCCAGAAATTATTCTTGACCATCATATCAACCAAACCGATCTGAGCAATTTGACAATTGCTTCGAATCTTCTCCCGTTTCTTAGACAACCATTCATAAGAATAGCCGGTTATGCCAAATTTGTAAAATTCCTGCGTTAAAACCAACCAATCTTGATAATTAACCCAGCTAATGGAAAGTTGTCGTACCCTTCACCTTTGGTAGTTAGGTAACTCTTGGAACTAATATGGACCTCTTCCTTCCTTTTCTTTTTAATCATTTCATGGAAGAAATTGATTGTGGAGCATTTAGTAGGGATTGTGCCTGCTCTAACCAACTAAGCATTGGGGTGCTTCTTGTTCATGAATGCTTGTGTTTTTGAAAGGTTCTAAACCTTATCGGTGCTAGTCAATCCTGGTGAGAAGATAAACTCTAAGGCGTTCTATCCTACAAAACTCTTCGCATACCATGATCCCAGGGTATCTATTCTGGGAAAGATTCTAAAACTATTCTGGAATGCTAAACATTTCGAGTTTTCCCGTATCTAGCTAATGCAACTCCTGCCTTACATCTATCCGAGGGACGATCGAAAGCGGATTCACCCAATCCCACATCATTTAGCATAGCGGTAATTGGGTAAGTCGATGCCAAGTGGGGGAGCATTTCCTACCCTAATTTAAATTCTGCCTAGGTAAGGGCAAATCGAAAGACTGACGGAAGAAACCAGAGGGAATTAAAGATAGGAATCACAAGTCCTATCACCGGGGTGGTTCTCCATTTACGGAACCTAACGGAATTTCGGGGACGAAATTCTAATAAGTGGGGGAGAAATGTAACATCCCGAATTTTAATTCTAATAATAATTAGAACTATAGTAAGATTTGGAAGTAAGGATTATCATAGAAGGGATTTAAAATGATGGATTAGGAGTGCTTTGAGTGCCATATAGGAGTCAAGGAGCATTGGCATCGAAAAGCAAATTTAAAGAAGACCAAACGAGTGTTAAAAATCGAGTTTTCGGTGTTATAAATACCCGACATTAGGAAATTCAAAACAAAAGATTTAAGACTCAAAACACAATTCCCACCATTGGATATGAAGGTATGATTTTTAGGAAGTTACTCGTCAAATTTGAGCAAGATCCGACGGTGAACGAAGAAGTTATCTCGAATTGAAGCAGGAAGAAAATAGGAGGAAAATAGGAAAATGAATAAATGTGGTACTGGGCAAAATACTCGAGTCTTTTGGAAAAGACTCGAGTGTTTTACAGTGAACTCTCAGGTATACTCGAGTCTTTTGGAAAACACTCGAGTGTTTTGTGCAGACAGTGTTTCAGCCAACAATCTCATTCATAACCCAAATTTACTCTCTCTCCTAGGTCACGAACAAGCTCCCATTCTCTCTTCAAATTTCACCTCAAATCATCAAATACATCCATGATAAACCATTAAAAACCAATCCCCATCACTCACCAACATCATCTCTTCCATCAATCTCTCCTATTGTTTTCTTTCAAGCCATGGGTATGAGTTAGGGTTCAAGAGCTTCCACACCCAATCTTGATTTTCAACCTTTCAAGCTCCAAGTAAGCTAAATTCATGCTTTTCTCCTTATTGCATTCATGATACACGAATTCCCACTCTTAATTCTAACTAATTTTGCCTCCGGGATTCCATAGCTCATTCTCTCTCCTCCCTCTCATGGAGGTTTCCATTTCTAAGCTTAGGACCTTCAAGTTTTTCCATGGGGTTTAGTTTGAGCATCATGGAATGAGCAATAATCCTCCTTTTTGTGACTTTATAATAGGTTTTATCACTCTCTTGTGGATTTTTAGCTCTTGGTGGGCAAACTCAAGCATAAGACACTTGGAACCTCCTCATCCTTAAGTGTTTGAGGTAAGGGGGTGGATATAGTGAGCTTTGCCTTGTTCTAGGGAGTGGGCTCTAGTTAGTATATAATGCTTGTTAGGATTATGTGTTAGGGGAGAAAATTAGACTATAAATCCCTATGTTATTGAATATGAAATTCTAATTAATTAAATATGCATGATGAATGGATGTTAAGACTAGGAAAAGGAAACCCAATAATATAAGAATGATTTATTTGATAAATGAAATTTGGTTAATGACTATATTGAAGTACATGAAGAATTGGGTAATGTGATAGTGAATTTGACATAAATGATAGCTATGATTAGTGACTTTATTTGTAAAGTTGTGAATTAAATGATAAATAATTGTTGTAGCAAATATATGTATGTGTTGTGGAGTAAATTGATAGAGGAAGAAATGGAATGGAAACGAATATATGTGTTGTTAAAGCAAAAATATGAGAAGGTGATAATATGTATGTTTCGGTTGAATATGTTTGTGCACTAAATGTTAAATATGTATAAAGGTGAAAATGGAAGTAAAATGGTTATGTGTAAACAAAAGTAAAAGGTGATGTATGTAAATTAAAATGAAAGGCAACCTGAATGTTGGGCTATAAAAGAGAATACTACTTGGTATGATTGTGATAACTGAAAAAGGAAATGAATAAGGAAACTGCATGAATGATTAGATGTTGAATGTGTGTAGTTGAATTTAAATGTGATATAATTGTTTATGTGAAAATATGAAAGTATGTTTTGGCCTCTGATGTGATGTGAGGTAATGAATATGGAAATGTAATTAAGTGTGTTGGCCTCTGATTTGAGGTGACGATTAATGAATTAGAGCAATGAGTGTTGACCTCTGACCTGAGGGACACAAGGTGAAATGAATGTTATTAAGTGTTGACCTCTGACCTGAGGGACACCGGTTGAATTACAATGAAAGTGTGTGTTGACCTCTGACCTGAGGGACACGATATGAATTGAAATGAATGAGTGTTGACCTCTGACCTGAGGGACACCGGATGAAATGTTCATTGGTGTGTTGACCTCTGACCTAAGAGACACACCGTGAATTAAGGGATTGAAGTGTTGACCTCTGACCTGAGGGACACAAAATGAATCATAATGAATGGGTGTTGACCTCTGACCTGAGGGACACATAATTTAAATAAGGAAAAGTATGAGGGCCTCTGACTTGGGGTGATAATTGTGGTGAATGAAACTGTGCATTGGCCTATGATTTGAGGTGATGTACCTAAATGATGAAGTATGTGTGTGAAAAGAAATAAAAGTAAAGGAAAGGGGTATTGAAATGAATAATGGAAATTGATGCTGAATGAATAATGAAACTAGAAATCTGGAATGAATAATGAATATGTAAATAATGAAATGAGTATATTGTGTAATATGTGAATATATGCTTATCTGCTAAATGTGTTTGACCTAGTGGGTTGTTATGTCTAGTTAGAAACTGCTTTCTATTTCATGTGCAATTCTCACTCCCTTACAGTTTCAGGTACGGAGATTGAGCTGGCACAGCCCCCGGCCGAGCAGGAGTACTTTCCCTTACAGGGAGAGTAGGGTTATTATGGGATATGGAAGAATATTATGAACTTAAGCCTCCTACACTATTTTGATGTAAAATTTGTTATTCATATTTTAAGTGAGGCTTAGGATGTTTTATTTTGACAAAGTTATATGTTTTGGTTATGACACTCAAACTTAGTATTTTCCGCTATTACTCTGATATATTTGGAGCCCATGGGGCCTTGATATGATTTAGAAATATAATCTGAAGCCCTGGTGGCTATTAGTTGTTTATTTGAAAATTGTTTATACAGGTTAAATTTTGGAAAGTCCGAAAAACAGACAAAACTCCGTCCGTTTGACGGGTGATTTTACTAAACTAAAAAGGAATTTTTAAGTTCACATTTTTAATACCTGGGAATTAAGGGTAATATTTATTAGGGTGTTACATATTTGGAATAAATTTTTTGATGCTATCTAAATATTTTAAAACAATTTATAAATAATGACAAAATACATACTATCAAAAGGTGTCTTACAATAAGAGACGGAGGAAGTAAATATTTTTCTAACCATGTCATTTGTATATCCTGAGGAGTGAGGAAGCAAATACTTTCTTCGGTCTCAAATGCAAGTCCCGTTTTAAAAAAAATGGTTATTAATGTAAGTTTATCCAATTTTCAATTACATTAATTATTTCATTTTTATAAATATCTATATTTATTCCATACTTTCCAAAGTCTTATTAATAATTATCGAAGTAATTCTGAAAAAAAAGTATATCACATGTTTAAATTTTTAATGTCACTAACAATACTAGAGTATTGACAATTAGGGCGATTAGGCATGTGGGCGGCTCACATTTTTAGGTAGAAGAAAAAAACTTCATTCCAATCAAGTAACAAAATTTCATACAACCTAAAGACCAATCTTGTGATTTTGCCACCTACTAAATAGGGTTAAAAAAACCAAGACTATCCAAAAAAGAACTAACATTATATTTCAGCTAGTATTCTATGAACTAATGCTGGATTTCTCCAAGTATTTATCCTAGGAAATTTGTGCAGTGTAACATCCCTCATTTTTATAAAAAAGATTAAATAACTATTTTAATATTGAAAATTATTTTAAAGTATTTTAGAAAGATGAACAAAAAAAACATATTTCTTGGAAATAAAATAGTGGTAGCAAGAAGGACTTAAATATAATAATTAAGAAAATGATATTTTTGTAAAATATTATACAAAGATCAGACAATATCTCCTTCGTTAACCGTTGGATCTTGTTCAAATTTTTAGACAAGGTTCCTAACCTTTTTATCTTAACATCCAACAGTGGAAATATTGTTTTGAGAAGTAAATCTTTTTAAATTAATTTTTTAGTGCAATAATGTATTATATTTAAGTTTCTGAATTTTAATAGTGGCTAACCGGTTAGTAAAACCAATAACCAGTTAGTACGTCTGCATCTGCAAAAAATTAAGTCGGTTTAGCTCGAAAATTCGAGGTAAAAACGTGGTTCCACTTCCCTTAAGCCACATAACACCTCTCAACACCCCAAAGCAAGTATGTGGACGAGTTTTAAGCTTTGGGATTGAGTGACTTGACTCATTTTGAATCAAGAATCCATTATTAAAGCCAAATATCTCAGTTTTCTGGTGAGTTCTTCATCACTTTCGTTCTCCCTCTCTAAGTCACCCCGAGACACGAAACTTGTATCAAATTGAAGTTCCTTATCTCATCTTGACATAGAAACCGAGTTTGCTCGATTTGGTTAACCATAGAAAAAGTTATAAGCCTACAAAGTTGGCTCCTCAAATCTGGAAACATAGAAAACAGATTCGTTTGGCTCTGTTCTTCAGACTTTTGTGGTAAGCTCAAGGCACCTCAAGGTCTCAAACTTGTTTTAATATTTGGTTAGTATATCCTAGTTTATGTTCTAACCAAATTCCCCAATTTTTCATGTCAATTTCTTGGTCAAAAACTCTGATAAAGTTAGCTCACCGAAACTGATTCTAGTGGGCTGCAAGCTGTTGATGGCTCTGCTTTTCATTCAATCTTAATCTTTCCAACCTCAAATCCATTCAATAACTTCAAATAGGTATAGGAGATGTCATTCATATTGCTAGGATTATTGATCGAGAAGTTTGTATGTGTTTGTGTACAAATCATGAACCAAGATATGGTTGCTTGGTTTGGAGACCAAGACAACCACTTGGCCGTTATGTTATTAGTCTAAACTAATGGTAATTTTGAATAAGAAGTTATATGCTGAACTAAATAGAGTTATGCAGAAATAAAATGATGTTGTTGTTTGAGATTATGCTGAAGTTTTAGAAGAGGTTTTGTTAATGAACTTGGATTATGAATTTGATTGTATGCCTTCATATGCTCAATGAATTAATGCTGGCAATAATGTCATAATCATGTAAAAGCTATAGTATATTGATCAGTAAGTAGTGGAGTTAGGATATGGAATAGATTGGAATCGGAATGTGTATTGGTTGCTCTCAGGTCTGATGCCTCTAACCGGTTAGTGGATTTCTGTAACCGGTTATGACTTGAGAGTAATGAATTAAATAATTAAGTCTTATACAAGTAGTCATGGAGTATCGGTATGACATAAGTTTGGGCTAATAATTGAAATAATAATTTGCATTAAATAAGTTGAATGATCTCATAGATTGGTATAAAGAATGAAAAGGATTAGTGATTATACCCTGGAAATGGTTGAATGATCATAGAAGTAAAACATAAGTGTAATGGTAATGATTAAGATTTAGTATAGGTTGAATCTAAGAGAAATGATTAATTAAGTTTCATGGTCGGTAAAATTAAATAAATGATATAAGGGAGGATTGAATTAGGTTTAACTAGATTTAATTTTGTTTTATAACTTTGAGTTGTCTTAGACTTTGGTTATTAGAGTTTTAAATTCAAGTTTAATATAACTAAAACAACCTTCCAGTCATGCCTCAAATGCTATATAATTGCTAGGAAAGCATTGGATTGAATTTTGAATTAAAATGATAGTGAGATCTTCAAATTTGGTCCCGTCCTGCAGAATCTAACCGGTTAGTGTGTGAGTCTAACCAGTTAGTAGCTGAAAGAAAAATAAAAATAATTCACTATTCCTTTATAACAAAGTATGACCTTTGATTTAATTCTTACTTGAATAAAAGATGATTAAAAAGGTGAGATTTGTACCGGTTGATAGTTTTATTCAAATTCTTCATGCTTGTTGATGATGACTTGATAATGGATAAATATTCCAATATGATAAATTGGAAAGAGTGGAAGTTAATTGCCTAGGGGCAATTAGCTATATGAATGGATTGGGTTTGCTTGAGAACAATCCCAATGAGACTTTACTTAAAAAGATTTAATTGATGAATAATGAAGGGTAATCCTGCATTAGTCATACATGGTTTTGTATGAATGTCAAGTATGAAAGAATTCGTAGGGTACAAGTATGTTACAATGAATTGAGTACAAGGGGCGTATACGATAACAATGAGAATCCCGATCTTACCGTGTCCCTTGGGAAAGGACCTGGTGCGAATAGGACACTATTCGTAGGCGGTATAACTAGTTCTCCGGATATATTGTGTCTTGTGGGATGAGTCCTGGTGCAGATAGGATGCTATCTGTAGACAGTATATCATAGTGATGTCCCGGTATGACGTGTCCCTTGGGGAAGGATCTGGTGCAGATACGAAGGAGTGTATCTGAAGGCGTCATGTCCTAGTGTACGTGTGACCCTTGTACAGTCGAGATGTTTTGGAATGGTGATGATTGTACCCAGGAATCCTTTCGTAGAAGAGAGTAACGATTTAACATTGCATACAAATAATTACTATGAATGATAAAACAATTGATAAGCATGTATCATATGCATTATAGTGATTGTATATGTGTGACTCAATCCTTAATCTGCTTACGCGATATGACAAGTGACTTACTCCCATCTACCATGTCTGGTGGTAGGTACAAGTTCTAATCAGAGATGGTCAGTCTATCCAAGCCAAAGACTCAAGCGGAGAAGGAAGATACTCAATTGAATCTGATCCTTTGTAACCCTGAGATATTGTATTTTAAAAAGGAAAATTTTTATTCACTATTCTTGAATAAAGGGAATTTTTTTCGCTGTAACTCTTTTACTAAATTATCTTATTCCCTTTATAAAAGAATCGAGGTGTTACATGCATGATCTTAACTGCTATTTCTCTCTTTATAATGCCAAAAATTTATCCTGTTTGCTTCTCCACTGGTTGGAAATTTCTTCTATTCCTTTCAAGCCAAATGTGATAAATGCAAGTAGCAAAACAAGCCCAAACCATCTGCCTTCTAATCTTATCTTTGCTGAAGGCATGTAAAATCCAATGACTCCATTCATTATATCTTTTAGGCCATTTATCAAGACCAATCTAGCTGCAAACTCTTCCAATTAATTCAGTTGACCATGAGCAGCTAAAGAATAGATGATTTCTATTCTCTTTTGTCATGCAACATAGCCTGCCATCACACTGAATCGTCATAAATCTGATCAACTTATCTATTGTCCTTAAACAATAATGAGCCATTAGCCAAGTGATGAAGCAATGCTTTTAAAACAAACATGAATTCCAAACCATTCTATACAGTTCAAACGACCCTTAAACCACTTATAAGCACTTTGAAATGTATAATTGCCATGAGATGTTCCAGTCCATAAATCTTCTTGAAATCCTACAATTATATAAAAATATAAAACAAAAAAAATAAAGATTACATATCAAAATCCTATGATTTTTGGAGTGATTAACCAACTGCTAACTACTACTGGTATAATAAACACCTTTTTAAAAGCATAAATTTTTTACTAAGTGAAGAATATAAAACACTTTACATGCTCCATATACATACACACACACATATATATATATATTCACTTAAGTAGCCTTATCATTTTATAGGACTTTGCATTGTGTTTATTGGTTAACATCTATATTTTTAAAATGTTAAAGTTTTGTGATCTACTCTAGAATGTGTAACTATGTATCCATTGCCAAATGAAGTTATGAGCTGATATTTACATCAACATTACTTTAGGTCCACTCCAAAAATTAAATTAATTATAAAATAAGTTTTACATGATATGTTATAGACATTGTTATTGATATGCTTCATAGAACTAGATTACTCACTTTTTCTGGCTTGTGGGTCATCTTCTGCCATCCCTTATAAGCCCACAATAAGAACGGGCGCGCTTGATTTGATTTATGCCATGCCGACATGCACGCAAAAGAATTGTGGGTAGCCCCGCGGACCAAAGCCTTAATTGCGAATACTAAATAATACTAACTAACATGCTTAAAGAGTGTGTATTTTCAATAAAAGAATACTTAAATTTAGGACCACAGGGAGTAACATAATATGAAATATATTACTCATATATTTCATCTGTTTCACTTTATTTGTCGTTTAACGTAATGTATGTAGATTAAAATCGAAAGTTATTAAATACTTCAAATTTTTATAGAAATGTGAGGTAATTATACTATATTATCTTTCATACTACATTAATGATTACATATTTCAAATGTTTGAGTGTTAGTAAAAGAATGCGATTGATTTTTTCAAAAATACCTTAAAAAACTAAAGAGTAGAAAGAGAAGGAAGTAAATTGTGACTTTGGTCCCTAAGATTAAGAAAATAGTATTTTAATCCTTGAGATTTCACTATGTCGTTCATGCCAGTCCTTAGAGCGAGCTGCTGTCATCACACATGACGTTGCCACACAGCCGTTAACTTAACCAATACAATGTTGTTTTGGTTTGGGTTGAAAAAAAGTCACCGTGATCCTTGATTTTGAATTTTTTTTTTCACTTTAGTCTCTAACATTAAATAAAGGTCACTTTGGTCCTTGATTTTGACGGGGATGTTTCTTTGAAGATCATTGTCACTGTTTTATTCTTTATTAATTCATGACTCATGGTTCTTGTATGTGAAAAATTAAGTCAGGACACTATTTATTCTCTTTCAACATAGAAATTTGTTTCATTTTTTGGCTTTCGATAGTTTATATGTTGAACCACATTGCATTGTCTAATATGTAGCTTTGGGTAGTGTACACATGAGAAATTGTTTTTTTTCATAATAGTTGAGATACTTTGAAAATACAAATTACTGTGTGTACACCGATGTGAATGTGAATGTATAGGAGAGTTAGTATATCATATTTTAAGGTTAAATGCATCTACTTTATATAATCTCTATCCTAGATTGAGTTTGATTACAAAGTAAAGTACATGTGCTAGCTAATTAATAATGAATGTATTTCATAGTTATACTTATTGTAATCCAATTATGTCTTTAACTAACCAAGATATTTCAGAGGTATGACGGTAATTGTGCTTACTAATTATCTTCAAAAACCGTGTAAATTGAATATGACCAACACATCCTTTATTACATAAAGAGTTTTATAATTTCAAAAATAAATTTCCACAATTTTCACCAATTCATTATGTACTTATTGAAGTGATTAAAACCTATCTATTTAAAAATTTAATGCAATTCAATATAGATACTTGATCAAAATTCAAGAGGTAAAACAATATTATATGTTAAAAGAAGGATGAACGATGTTCTGACTTATCTTTTCACAAAAACCATGAGTGATGGACTAATATAAAAGAATAAAAAGTGGAAATGATCTTCAAAGAAACACCTTTGTCAAGGTCACAGATCAAAATTAATGACCTTTATTTAATGTTAGGGATTTTTTTTTTACAAAAAACATACAAAATCAGGGACCAAAGTGGCATTTTTTTTTCAACTAAAACCCTAACAATATCATGTTGATTGAGCTAACGGTCACGTGTCAACACCATAAGCATGTGATAATAGCTTATAAGGACTAACGTGATTGATATTGTGCAATTTTAGGGGCTAAAATGTTATTTCAGTAATATCAATGATCAAAATTTTTAGTATAATCACAATATCAAAGATCAAAGTGACCCATTGACTCAAGTAGAAAGATACTCAATTCATTTTATACACAAAATGTTAAATAATCCCCCCTTAAGCCCATTTTCATATGTCAACTAAGATATCATGGATTTTTTTTTAATATTAGTTAGATTTTGTTTTAACAATATCTTATCATTTGATAAATATGAAATCGGTCTATCAAAATATTGTTAGATACCTAAATAGAAACCTCTCCCAATTTAACTTTCTGCATATATAGGTAATATCAAATATCAAACTTGGAACATACTTAATCTTCTTGTTCGATACATATGTTGGTGTTTGTGAATTTCATCTAATTCTTATGGTTATGTTCTTTTAAATAAAGTGAATTTATTATAAAATGAACATGTGAATTGTCCCTTTTAACCATATTTTCATTCCCCCTCCGCTTCATTATTATTGTTGTTGTTGTTTTCACCGTAACGATATAGCCATATATAGTTGCCTTCGGTTACTTTTAAAACTTGAAGATGACATTACGACGACAACGATTTGAGATATATTATTCTTCACTTATAATGAGTCGCAGTAAGCAGAAGTGCGATTGCAAGAGCACCGTGAACCTAGGCGAGCACCACACATCACGATTCTAGTCCATGCCGCACCTTCGTCACTTTCGATTAGGTAAAGAAGAAAGCTTTCATTTTGTTTGAATAAGTGTTTTGGGGTTGGAGGTTTTGAATTTTAGTGTAGATCTAGAATAATGTAATGATGATCTTAAGAGAACCACATCACAAAAGTTAGTTATCGTAGTGGTAGTGGGAGAGTCCAAAACTTTATAAATCCTACATTATATATTAATATTTTTAATATGAGACTCAAAGTAAAATTCATTATTTTTACCTTACAATCGTGATTGTAACATAATGAACCTTGAATCATCATTTCTATGGAAAATGGTGACGATGATGGTTGTAATTATGAGAATATGTGTTTTATGATCATAAAGGTGACAAACGTGATGGTGATGATGAAAACGGTAGTGGTCGATGGTCGATGATTGTGGTTGGTCACAAAAATAGGCAAAAGTTTGCTGAAAAGTTGAGGAGTTGAAATTTAAAGGATAAATAGTAGTCCCTCCGTTTTTATGTATTTGTCTTATTTCAAACAAAACACATCATTTAAGAAATCTAATCATTACTTACATTTTCAATACATTAATTAATTATGTTTTTCCCGATTATACTATTTCTCTCTATAATCATTATTTTTTTTCCACTACTTACGTGAACCATGACTTATTGAATATGGGCAGACATCGAAAATAACATTTATTGCACTCTTGAAATCATCAAAATGACATATAATAAGGAACAAACAGATGGAGTATTTTGACCAAAAAAAAAGCCTTAAATACTCTTTTGGTATTTTATCTTAATTTTATGTTTCAATTTGGTCTTTTATTAAAAAGAGTCAAATTAAACCTCTATATTATTAATATATGTTCATTTCATCTTTATATCATGACAGTTTTAGAATTTCATTGGAATATATTGATTTTATCAAATTTCTTTTTTCGATCAACATAATCAGCATTTTGCCACTAGATTTTGCAATTTTAAAATAAGAAAGGCAAAAACAATATAGATGAAATTTTAGCCCAAAAAAAGTGGAACAACATACATTGTCATTTTACCAATCAAAGTGTCAAACACATTGAAAAATGCAGATCTCGGTAAGTCGGGAACAGTAAGAAAGAACATTTGACAAAATTAGTATAGTATGATGATAAAAATCTAACATTGTTATTGGAGAATGATGACATTGATCAACATTAAAAATATAAAGGATTAAATTGACTCATTTTAAAAATAAAAGTTAAAATCTAAAAATAAAAAAAATGACTAAAAAAGTATTTTTTTTAAAAGTAAAATTAATCCGGGTGTGAGATGATACATACACAATTACACACCAGTTTAGGTTTTGGTGTGTGCCTTCAGAAAAAACAAAAGTGCAAATAAATCCAAATTTAGCTCTGAAAAAGCAAACAAGAGTATACAAGCTGTCGGTAAGACCATAAGATAAGACCTTTGACGGCCCCGGCAATTGCATATCGTCACGAAAATTTATTTACTAACGTGCCAATTGCACGTTATTTTTATCAGTTTTATCTCTATTAATTTAATGTTTATATATAACCTACTCACATACTTTTTCCGTCACAAAGTAATGTTAAAAATAGCTTTTTTTTCTTAAACTAATTAATAAAAATATTTAAAAATTGTAAATTTGAATATTGATTAATTGATCGATACAAAAAGCATTTAAAGTGTCTGTTTTATAATTAGTTGATGTATTAGATAAACTATTAAATTCATGTTTTCTTTATTTTTTAACTTTTGTAATTTTTTTACCAATATTGTGAGACAAAAAAAATATTTTTTAACAAATAACATATTCAAATAAAAAATATTCACAATATGATTATGTGAACTTTCTTGAGTGAACTTTTTAAGTATGCAGTGTAAAATATATTTAAATTTTGAATAAAAAATATTTAAATTTTATAAGAGAAAATGGATCATGCACTGACATTGATATACATTTATGTATTATTGATTATTGATTCATAACTAATTAATTGAGGGTAATTTGAAAACATATTATATATTTTCTTTAGGGTCTTTCTATCTTATTCACCTGATACATAGGATAATCATGCTTGAAAAAGTATGTTTTTCTAGGAAAAAGATACAATTAATTAACTAAAATTTAATTATTTATTTTTCAATAAAAAAATTACTTTTTATGTTTCATTAACCTGGTTAGAAAAACCGTTTTAAAAAAACATATAAATAGTGAATAAGGAATCAATAATGTAAAAAAAAAAAGTTATATCATTGATGCATAACCATAAAACTTATTTTATAGTAATTCATCCGTCTCATAAATTATGTGCATCTGGAATTTTTATTTTGTCTCATAAGTTATATTTTTTTAGAAACTCAATATTCATTTATACTTCTTTTTCCAAGTATACCTTTATTTATTGCATTCTCTTTTTCACCACCTATTTCTCAATTTCTCTTCAATATAATTTTCATACATTTATTATTATTTTCTCTCCTATTATTAATTGAGGGTAATGTAATCAAAATATATCAAATTCTTACATCATTTAGTCATTTCTCAGTCTATCTATATGTAAGAGTCTAAAAAACTTAACTTATAAAAAAGAATGAGTAACAACTTTCAAAATCATTTACATGATATTACGTGATTAACATTCAGACTCATATGTAAACTAAAATTGATCCAATTGAAAATAAATTGACTCGTAACTTTTAAAATCGTATTCCTTCTGTCTCGTAAGGATGGTTAAAAAAAATTCAAAAGTCAAAAAATTAAGAAAACGTGCATTTAATGGTTTGTTTAACACATCAATCAATTATTAAACAACTAATTTAATGCATTTTGCATGGATCAACCAATCACAATTCAAAATTTACAGTTTCTAAACTTTTCATTAATTATTTTAACTATAGTTTGAGACAAAAATTTAGCCATTTTTTTTACCATCCTTGTGTGATACACCCAAGAAATGAGGCCAATGATTCCAAATCATTCTCTAAGGTGTTTTTCTTTTCGATCGTCCTAGGCATCTTCTTAAAGGTCTCCATGGTCTCCATTTTTAGCTCATGACCGTGAGGAACAAAAGATGTAACACACTTTTTATTGAATTAAAAACACACAACCTAAGATTATGAGGATACTCTCATAATCCTAATATTCCATAATGATAATAACAAGAGCTATTACACATTCATGCTAATACCATTTACCACCACAATAGATATAACACACCCTTGCTTAAGGCATTGGACCAATCACTGGACCAAATGGATATTAAGATAGTGAGTCCATTCTCACAACTAATCCTAATTCACACTCAAACATAAAATAGAAACTAATGATGCAAGGCATCCATTCCTAAATCACATTCAAACATTAAAATAGAAACTACAACAACAAAAAGGAAAAACGAGGGAAGATCAAAAATGGAGAAGATCAGAGATGAGGAGGAGCCACAATCTCGGGATGAGATTGATAATCCTCTAGACCACCACAAAGGCATCGCACCTTTGCTTAGGCCGTGATCCAATCACTGAACCATGGGGCATAGAGTTTTCTTAATCAAAAGAGCTATCAAAACAATAGAGTTTTCTTATTTCTTCAAAGTTGTTACAAGATACAAATGGTGCTCCTTATATGGAGGAGAATGGCGTGTGGATGTTCATAAGCCACTCAAGCCACTCTTATCCTCCTCATTACTTCCTAATTAATGCACCATGAATTCCCCTTAATACATTTTGTAACCCCCCCATTAATACATTAATCACAAACTAATGATTCTAATGATGATTGATGTTTTAATTCTTAGTGAAGGCAATCCATGATTCACTCCTTATCTTCATTTAGGCGTGGCAACCATGGCAGCAATGTCTTGGCCGAATTGCTCATCCAAGAAGAAAGATGATCACTTTGTCTTTTTCATATTCCATCATTAATTCATAACTCTTAATTAATGCAAATGGTTACACTTCTCTTCATTGAGGCGTGTAAATGAAGGTTAATGGCCTTCTCTTGAATTATTTTGAGGACTCTTCAATTGTCTGCTCAATGATGAAATTTGGATTGATTGACCTCAAGCTAGAGTCCATCATTGTGGGTCGGAGGGAGTAATTCAAATCTTATGCCTAATATAAAAGCTCAGCGTTGGATAACATGTATGTATAGGGATGGCAATGGGTCCGGGAATCCCATTACTTGAACCCTCCCCGTTCATGTATATTCGGATCCGGACCTGCACGAGTACCCGCTGTCAAGCGGGACAACGGGTCTTTGGATACCTAAACAGGTTCACGGGTATCCATTATATTTTTTTTATAAAAAAATTATTAAAATATTAAGCTTATTTTTTCTAGACAAACATAAAAATTCCTTATTTTTACTTGCCAAACACTTGATATATCATTAAACAAATCACAAACAAATTCAGTAGAGGCAAAACAGATTCACTTAAAAACAAATCCTCTCACATAAACATACTTAAATTTCAAATCAATTGAATAATAAGTATTTTGCTGCGGGTTCGTGTACCCGCAGATCTGATACCCCATCATCCGGACCCGGACCCGGACCCATTCCAGGTAGTATTACTTGCGGGTACCCGTTTTTTTATACCCACGGGTCCATTTATGGATCCGGACCCGGACCCGTTACAGGTATTACCCGCGGACACGGGTCCAATTGCGAAGCCTATGTATGTATCTGTGCAAGCTTTTATTAAAAACCATAAAGCTTGACATGTTTTTAATAAGGAGTAATATGTTATATTGATCCCTCATTTTTTAGGCATCGATTAATTTAGTCTTTGATATTTTCGAAATTTCAAATTGGTCCCTGAGATAGGAACACATCTATCATATTAGTTCTTGACGTTAATGACTTTCAGTGGTCCTTAACGTTGATTAAGGGAAGTAAAAAAAATAAACAAAGATGCTTAAGTATTGGTCAAATTAGTCTCTGAAATTGTCGAAAACCCTTCAAATTAGACCTGACTTTATGAACCATTAATGTCAATGACTAATATGACCGACGTATTCCTATCTCGGAGACTAATTTGATATTTTGGTAATCACAAGGACTAAATTTTGATAATCACAACGACTAATTTTAGTATCAGTATGACAT
The DNA here is from genome assembly GCA_037953625.1 of Crotalaria pallida. Taxonomy (NCBI): domain Eukaryota; kingdom Viridiplantae; phylum Streptophyta; class Magnoliopsida; order Fabales; family Fabaceae; genus Crotalaria; species Crotalaria pallida. Next base: position 71,428,707 of record CM075656.1, read on the forward strand.
ATTACTCTTCTAATAAATTCATAAGTTCCTACTTACCCAATTTCCTTTATATCAAAATAATTTCAAAATCATATACTTGGACTTGGTATTGGTGCATAGGTATCTAGTCTTCTAACGTTCCCACCTTTCCCTGCTCAAATACCTCACATGCCTTCCTTTCTTTCTCTCCGGTAAGGGAGATGGGAATATTTTTCCCTCGTCCCAGGGTTAGTAGTTCAAGTTTAATTTCTTTAAAGATCTGAGACTTGTCTCGAAAGAGCTGCTTGCCCCGACCACCGAATGATCGCGTTTTTGGCGGGCGAGAAATTTTTTGGGCGAAAACTCCAGGTCCTCCCCGCCCTATGAACGGGCAGGGCGAGCTTGTGGGGCCCCGCTTTAAGTTAAAAATTTTTAAAAATATCGTACTACAATTTTCTATTACAAATTCACAATAATATTTCATTATTTTATTACCAAATTTCTATCAATATTTCTCTGTTTTAATTTTTAAATATAACCGCATGACAACATGACTCATATTCAATTTCAAAATGCCAACAACAACAATTAACACATTCTCGGTAAGGCTATAAGGCTGTAACGACTAAGTAACTAACCAACAAATAATAATATTATCAAAAAGCCAGCAATTACCAAAAGGCCAGCAACTTCCATCAATATATAACCTGTAAGGTTGTAAACACTAAGGCACTAACCAACTTAAGTACATAATAACTAACAATATTCTCAAATAACAAATAACCAACATAAGTACATATGTTTAGAAAAAAAATTTATTAAATAATGGGCGGCCCGCCACCTGTAACGCCCCGATTTTCGTCTCCCGAAAATAATCGTTATTTATTTTAAAAGTTGCTAAAAATGAGGCCATTTTTTTTTAAAACGATGTGGGTGTATGTTCACGTTCTTACCGGAAAACCGGGTCGTTACGTAAAACCTACTTCCACATCCTTCAAAACGGTTTTACAAAATCAAACCAGTTCACAAGATAAAAGTTGGGCCGAGTTACAAGAGTGATACATTACTTCGATAATCCTTGACCTAAACATATATCACTTATCTAGTTATCCTACCTACGACTCTTCCTAATGAAAACTATGGGATGAAGATCTCGATCCTCCTTGGGTTCTTGCTTAACTCGCATCCTTGGGCTCTTCTGCAACGCTTGGCTTCAGTTCTACTCCGAAGAGTCTTACTGAGCTCTCTGTTCCCTGACTCTGAGGCGGCGACTGTGAACTGTACTCCACATAGGACATACTTCCCAAACACGGACTTGAGATAGCTCCACTCAACTTGTGCTCCGGGTTCTCGACCACCACTTGCGTGTGTCCCGTCCACATCCTTCCACGGGTATGGCTCTCCATCCGTGACCCTCCTGAGACCGGATACCGACTTCCATGTGGAGATCCATCTGCCCGTTGGAATACCAGCGACACCGATGCGCCAACGAACAGGAGAGAGTAAGCGTTCCGAATGCGTAGCATCGACGGTGTGGAATTACGGTAGGCAAGATAATAGGATACACACAAATAATACACAACACATACAAACCAACATGCAAACATATTACCATTATCAATATTATTTCACTTTATTCTTGTTCCTTATTGTTTCCTTCTTAATTCTCCACTTTGGTTTTCCCACTCATGGGGCATAACTTCTTTACCAATTTTCCATCCTCAATCTCTTTCTCGTTCTCAACACTTCTCAACCCTTATTCTTTTATATACAAATCTTTTCTTATAATGTCTTATTGAATTATAACCGTCGATGATCGGGGATTAGAGAATCATCGAGGTACGCGTTTCAATCATAGTTAGCACTCTCGTATCAAGCCTACATCTCCTCGGCCATCCATCCACCTAGTCGGAAGCAAACAGGAGTACAGGACCTTTACCGTGCGGGCACGACAGCTGTCTCAACACAAATGGTCCCAGACCAGGAGGCTCAACCTCAATAATATCATTTCACAATAATCATGGCACACTGCCTCGCAGTGGCAAACAAGTTGCCCCACTCCAGTCCCTCTCACTGTTCTCGATTTGCAATCTAGGGGGCGACAGTATTGTTGTAGTGCGCGCACAGAACTTACCACGGTATTAGACCTAGTCCCCACCACGTTAGTGCACCACTTATGGAGTTCGTTCTGTCTACAACAATACTCTAGACTTCTTGACGTTTCACCGCCATCGTCCTCCCCTAATGCAATCTCGTCCTAAGTATCCGCAGATACCTATCGTTCATTCCCCTCCACTACTTCGGGTTAACTCTCGTAACTTACCGTGTTCGCTGTTAATATCTTTTAAAGTCTTTTATCTATTTAATTAGCCTAATAGTTGGCTCACCCTTAGTACATCCCTTCAGTGAGTCCCGACCACTAACTTTGCACAATCTTTCTCTTTCTCACAACTCATATAGCACAGAGCTGGGGTCACATCACCGAATTCGCATCTTTTCTCTCAAATCATCATTCACAAAATCTTAATCTCACTTCTTTCTAGAAACATCATCCCTCGACTTCTCAAAATACTATTTCCAACAATTTCACAAATTCAACTTCCACCAACACTCACAAAATATTGTTTCTTAATTTCTTCAAAATCTCATTTCAAAAGAAAACCTCTTTAAATTTCGTTCCAAAACCTTTTCCAAAAATATTTCTTTTCCCAACCCTTTTATAAAAATTTTCCTTTCACAAATCTTTCCAAAGACTCCTTTTTCAAAAATACCCTTTTTCCAAACACATTTTCTTTGCTGAGCGCTAGTGGAGGAGCAAGCTCAACTCAACACTAGTTCCCAGACTAAAACCAAGCATAGAGGAGCTCAGCTCTACTCGCTCTACTCAATTCACTTCTCATTCCCACAATTCACATCACTCTCCCCAGCTCTGGCTCATTCTCATTCTTACTTTCAATTTCCTTTCTAGTCACTCTTATCTCTCTTTCCCACTCTTTTCCTTTACCATCGTTCTTATCTTATCTTGCCATCACTTTCAATCTCCTCACTTCCACAACCATTTCTTTCCATTTTCATTCTCTTATTCAAACGTTCATTAATCATTTACTTATCATAACCAGCAGCAATAAGCAATACCAACATAATTAGATAAAGAAACAAAAGCATGCCATCAACACACAACATCACATAATAGAATTGTGGTCTTTGTCATCTTCATATAAGTGGCCACACAAAGCAAACAATTGCCACTTATACTACTGACTCTAACCACTTAGTTCCGATCTTTGAGATGATACGGAACTTCCTACTAAATCACCTAACTACCACAATGTCTTAGGAAAGCTTCTCTCTCACCTGAGGTCCAGAAATTAGATGTACACGGTCTCCTCTGATCTTGGTTGCTGCCACTGCCTTAATCCCTTGTCTATAACGTTCCTTGAATTAATTAAAACTGTAGAATCAAAAAGGTTTTGATGAAGACAAATAAATCAACAAGTTGTCCTTGATGAAGACAAAGCAACAACAACCATTTAGAAGTTTTCCATTTCCCGCTCCCTTGTAATATTTTATATTTATGTTGAGTGTGGGTGGTAGACTTAGGTTTTTACTCAAGCGATTATGAGTTAGTTGGCATGAATACTAGTTGAGCTAAAATAGTGAAAAAGCTTAGAAAGGGACTAGGTGCTTTGGAAAATCATTTCTGGTCTTTAATTTTTATAAAAGTAGCAGTAACTACTCGAGTAGTTGGTGCACTACTCGAGTAGTCTGCATTGATGAAAATCAGTCTGCTCACTGTCTCCACAAACTACTCGAGTAGTCTGTTGACTAATCGATTAGTTCTCAAACTAACCGATTAGTTGCTGAACTAATCGAGTAGCTTGAGAAATAGTGAGTCCACAAATTTTCTCACTACTCGAGTAGTGCTCCAACTACTCGAGTAGTATGTATCAGATCTGTCAGTATTTTAATTCTAATATGGTTGTTGAAGAGGCAATCAAGGGAGAATCTTTCCTAATTAGTTTTCTAAGGCTCCTCCCTGATTCTGGCGATTTGAAAACTCAATATAATGATTACCTCTTCAACAAGAGCCACACGGATCATCTTGAGCAAAAACGTTTTCAAACCTTGCACCCAAAAGGAACCTTTGATCCAATCCCTTTCTAAGAATCAATCTCTTTCTAGTACTCTAGTTTTCCTACTCTTTGTTAATTGAGATTGTTTGGAGCCGCTTCGCTGTGATCTGATTACTCCATTGAAGAAAGGAAGGAGCACTTGAAGGTTTCAAGAGGCTCGATTGCTACAGGGAGAAGGTGTTCTTGAAGGTTTCAAGAAGCTCTCTTTGTGGAAGGTTGAAGAGGTTCTTCAACAGAGAATCAATTGAAATTGGGGTAAAGTTCAAGAGTTTGGTACACTCTTGAAGGGTTAGGATTAGATTGAGTGAGGTTCACTAATTAATCCTGTTTGTATCCAATTTAATTGATTACTAGTAGACACTCCCTAAGGTTTAGGGGGGACTGGACGTAGCTCTCAAGTGGGTAGAGAGTGAACCAGTATAATAATTCCCTGTGTCTATCTTTTATTGCTTAAGTTTATTTCTGTTATTTAATCTTTCTTTAGAACCTTAAGTTAGCAAATCATCCGCTTCTGTTCTTGGTTTCGTGTTAGCGAAATCCTTATTTTGAAAACTCAGTTCACTGTCTGAATTTACACGCACTACTCGAGTAGTCTATCAACTAATCGAGTAGTTCATTCATTTTTGGACAGAAAATTATTTTTGTTTTAAAACAGTAAGCGCGTAATTTGTTATTATCAATTACATTCGAAAAATTAGTATCGTTACTTCAATTTACTATTCACCCCCCTCTACTAAATTGTTAGGCCGCTTGTTGATTTCCAACAAGTGGTATCAGAGCTCGGTCGAAAGATCGAGTGTAAAAACTTTTTCGAAAAGATCCTTAAGGAAACCATGGGCTCTAACAATCCTTTTGGAGGGGAAGGCTCTTCAATAAACCGTCCTCCACTATTTAATGGTGAAGGATATGCTTATTGGAAAGCCAGGATGAAAATATTTATTGAAGCGATTGATATTGATGTTTGGAATGCAATTGAAAATGGTCCCTATATACCTAAAAGAAAAATAAATGATGAAGTTGTAGAAATTCCTAGGGCAAGTTGGAATGATGATGACAAAAAGAAAGTTTCCTATGATTTGAAAGCTAAAAACATCATCACGTCCGCCTTGTCTTATGATGAGTTCTTCAGAGTTTCACATTGTAAAAATGCGAAACAAATGTGGGACGTTCTACAACTTACTCATGAAGGGACAAGCGAGGTTAGAAGGGCTAGATTAAATACATTAATGCATGAATATGAGTTATTTCGCATGCTCCCTAATGAGTCAGTTAATGACATGCAAAAGCGATTTACTCATGTCATAAATCATCTCATAGCTCTTGGTAAAACATTTCTTAATTCTGAAGTTATTAACAAAGTATTGAGATGTTTAAGTAGGGAATGGCAACCCAAGGTCACAGCTATCATGGATTCAAAGGATTTAGACACCTTGGATCTTGCAACCCTCTTTGGAAAGCTTCAAGAGCATGAGATGGAGCTAGGACGTCTAACTTTGCATGAGGAGTCGGATAAGAAAAAGAAGGGAATCGCACTAAAGACCACCACAAAATCAACTAAGGTATGTGATGATTCCTCTAGCTCTAGTAATGACTCCGAATCTAGTTTAGATGATGAAAGTTTTCAAAAACTAGCAAAAAGGTTCCGTAAATGTTTTAAAAATAAAAATGATTTAAAAAGAATAAAGGAACCTAAGGACTACTACCATAGAAATTGTTCTTCAAAAGATAAAATTAAATGTCATGAATGTGGTAAGAGAGGTCACATAAGACCTCATTGTCCTAAGTATCTTAAGAGACATAAAGATGAAAAGAAAAAGGGCAAAAGAGCCTACATAGTGTGGGATGCACCGGATGAAAACAAAGAGACAAGCTCAAGCACATCAAGTGATGAGGAAGAAGCCAATCTTTGCTTGGTGAGTAGATTTGATGAAGGCGCATCATCAAGTTTTACTTCAACTAAGCAAGGAACCGAGGTAAATTCCGATTCCGAATCTGAGTCTCATGAATATGAAGAATTATATAATGCCTATGTTGAAATGCATAAAGAATTCAAGAAACTTGCTAAATTAAATGATAAAGGAAAAAGAGCTATTTTGAAATATAAAGAGCAAGTCTTGAATTTAGAAAAATGCATTGATGAGCTAAATAGTAAAAATGAAGCACTACAACAAAGTATTGATTCTTTGAAAATTCAAGAAATCCCTCCTTGTGAAAGTTGCAAAAGTCATGAACATGAAGTTACAAATTTGAAAAACACTATTGCAACTTTATCAAGAAGTGATCAAAGATTAAATCAACTTCTTGAAAATCAAAGGAACAATACAAATAAAACCGGCTTAGGATACATGAATGCCAATAAAAAGAATTTTAGAAAAGTTGGTTCTTTTTCAAGTGTTAATTATTCTAAAAAGCCAACTTGCTTTTATTGTGGCATTCATGGACACACCTCAAATATTTGTAGAATTAAATCTCATGGTGTGCCTAACGGTTATTATGTTTGGATTGTGAAAGATGAAAATCCCGATAAGCCCAAAACAATTTGGGTACCCTCAAGCAAAACTTAAATTTTTTTTCAAGTACTTTTGAAGGGCTATGTGCTTAAATGTTTTTTTTAATTGCCTCTTCATAAGTATATTTGTTTTAGGGGGAGAAAAGTTTTCTTTTCGGGCTATAAATCAACAAGTGTTATCATTGCTCATAATCCAACAAAGTGTTATTATGTTCTTCCTTTGGCATATTGCTCTTAATTTAGGCTCATTTTTTTTATCATGCCAAAAGGGGGAGAAATGGTGTTGTTGTTTATGCTGTGCAGGTTTCTGATGTTGCATATAGTCAGAGGGAGTTTATGCAAAACAACAAGGTTTATATTATCAAGGATTTGTCATCATCAAAAAGGGGGAGATTGTAGAATCAAAAAGGTTTTGATGAAGACAAATAAATCAACAAGTTGTCCTTGATGAAGACAAAACAACAACAACCATTTAGAAGTTTTTCATTTCCCGCTCCCTTGTAATATTTTATATTTATGTTGAGTGTGGGTGGTAGACTTAGGTTTTTACTCAAGCGATTATGAGTTAGTTGGCATGAATACTAGTTGAGCTAAAATAGTGAAAAAGCTTAGAAAGGGACTAGGTGCTTTGGAAAATCATTTCTGGTCTTTAATTTTTATAAAAGTAGCAGTAACTACTCGAGTAGTTGGTGCACTACTCGAGTAGTCTGCATTGATGAAAATCAGTCTGCTCACTGTCTCCACAAACTACTCGAGTAGTCTGTTGACTAATCGATTAGTTGCTGAACTAATCGAGTAGCTTGAGAAACAGTGAGTCCACAAATTTTCTCACTACTCGAGTAGTGCTCCAACTACTCGAGTAGTACGTATCAGATCTGTCAGTATTTTAATTCTAATATGGCTGTTGAAGAGGCAATCAAGGGAGAATCTTTCCTAATTAGTTTTCTAAGGCTCCTCCCTGATTCTGGCGATTTGAAAACTCAATATAATGATTACCTCTTCAACAAGAGCCACACGGATCATCTTGAGCAAAAACGTTTTCAAACCTTGCACCCAAAAGGAACCTTTGATCCAATCCCTTTCTAAGAATCAATCTCTTTCTAGTATTCTAGTTTTCCTACTCATTGTTAATTGAGATTGTTTGGAGACGCTTCGCTGTGATCTGATTACTCCATTGAAGAAAGGAAGGAGCACTTGAAGGTTTCAAGAGGCTCGATTGCTACAGGGAGAAGGTGTTCTTGAAGGTTTCAAGAAGCTCTCTTTGTGGAAGGTTGAAGAGGTTCTTCAACAGAGAATCAATTGAAATTGGGGTAAAGTTCAAGAGTTTGGTACACTCTTGAAGGGTTAGGATTAGATTGAGTGAGGTTCACTAATTAATCCTGTTTGTATCCAATTTAATTGATTATTAGTAGACACTCCCTAAGGTTTAGGGGGGACTGGACGTAGCTCTCAAGTGGGTAGAGAGTGAACCAGTATAATAATTCTCTGTGTCTATCTTTTATTGCTTAAGTTTATTTCTGTTATTTAATCTTTCTTCAGAACCTTAAGTTAGCAAATCATCCGCTTCTGTTCTTGGTTTCGTGTTAGCGAAATCCTTATTTTGAAAACTCAGTTCACTGTCTGAATTTACACGCACTACTCGAGTAGTCTATCAACTAATCGAGTAGTTCATTCATTTTTGGACAGAAAATTATTTTTGTTTTAAAACAGTAAGCGCGTAATTTGTTATTATCAATTACATTCGAAAAATTAGTATCGTTACTTCAATTTACTATTCACCCCCCCTCTACTAAATTGTTAGGCCGCTTGTTGGTTTCCAACAAAAACACATTTTCGTTATTAACTTGTTTTAAGAAAAACTTTCCTTAGCTCAAAACGTTTTTCATTTCTCGTTGAAAATCTTAAAACATGATTATTTTCTTAAAACAATTTCAATCATTTGTTAAGACTTTAAATACTTCAAAATCATTCGAAATCATCAAATAAAACAACTTAAATTAATAGGTTAGGTGGCTGGTCCGTCTTGACAGCACCTAAACCTATTTCAAAAACACCGAAAATTTCACCGATTTCAATCCGGGTTTTCTTAAAATCAATTTACTTTTGAAAACCAAACTTTGAGTCTCATGAACTCAATTTAAAACATCAAAAACAACTTTTAATGAACTGGGGCAGCAAAGAAATGTTTCACACAAATCCATTAAATAAAATTTGAAAACATCGCAAAAGCTCATTTTATTTTCAAGTACTTCTTTAGTTCAATATTAACACTTTGAGAACTTAAGTTTTTATCACAGAATAAATCACAACGTTATTTCACAAACTCAAATAAATCAAGCCAAATAGATTTCAAAACCAAACATACATGCACACACGGATAGCACACACTTTGATCACGTAGACACTTAATTTAATTACTTTCATTTTTATAAAACAAAAACATTTAGGTATACCTACACTCACCAACCAAATGCATACACATAAATCATTTCAAAAACAAAACCACTTAAGCATACTTAAGCACACAAACCGTACACATAGTCACAACACTTACTCCTAATCAATCATTTCACAAATCAAAACATGATTCGTACATCATACAAATTTTATGCAATTAGTTCTTCTTTTTATAGCAAATACTCAAACTTTAATTCATTTTTCCTTGAATCAAATCAAATCAAAATCATGCAAGAACATAGAGCACATACCAAGTCCTTTCAAAATAAAAAGTATGGATTTAATCTAAACCAACCGAATACAACATGCACAAAATAACACCTAGTCTAGATCAAAAATCACATATGGATATAGAACATAATTCAATTTAGGAAAAAAAAATCACTTTGTTCTCCCTAATTTCTTCTAAAAGCCGAGACATGCACAAGGTAAACACTTAAATCAAGTCATGTTCATGCAAGTAAAATTGTTTTAAAGCTTATATCCCTAGTTTTCTTCTAAGACCGAGGCATAGATTACAAGAAAACATGTTCCTTCCGTTTTAAAATCACATGCAAGATTAAATTCTAAGCTTTTCCATCAAATCATGAAAGAATCACACATTAGCACAAATACTTTCAATTTATTTCTCAAGGAAATAATTTTCAAGGTTCAAGATCAACATACATGCACTTAAATCATGTAGATCAAGTCTTGAAATTAAATATAATAACACAAATCAAGGTCAAAAATCACTTTAAATGAAAAAGAGGTTGAAACCGAGGCACACTTAAAGAAATATAAAGGCTTTTATTCAAAAATCATTTACAAAACTCAAAACAAAAATCAAGATCAACACAAAAATTCAAAGATCAAAACACAAATTAAAGCTTTCATCAAAACCGAAACATGCAAGAGTTTAAAACCATAAAAATCATTTTCAAGTAACATGCAAGACCAAAAATCAAGAAACACTTTTAGATCAACCATTGATTGAACAAATAAACACATACACACTCATTGATCTACGGTTTTAAGCACAAAAATTGAACATGCAAGAGGATAAACTTCAAACTCACAAAGATCATGAACAAAACTCCAAATCTACAAGATTTGACTTCAAGAACACAAAGATCAACTATGAAAAATATCAAGATCTAACCTAAAAATTTCCAACCGAATCATCACACATAACCAAACTAATTACAAATCAAATTTGAGTTCTTGAAAGTCCATGGTTAAAAGAAATACTACACATAAGTGCATAAAATTAAACATGCAAGAGAAGAAAAGAGTTAAAATTACAAGGTCACAAATCAAGACTAATTCTAAGGCTTCTAAGGTCTTCGGTTTATACCAAGAAGAAAAGTCTTCTAAACACTTCTAAGCTCTTGATCTTCAAGGTCTCCTAAGTATTGGCTTGATCTCCTCCTCTTTCTCCTCTCTAAGCCTCACGGTTCCTCCTTCTTCTTCTCTCTATTTCCTAGTTCTTTGTCTAAGAGTTTGAGGAGCTCTTAGACTTGTGTTTAGTGTGGGTGTTGAACGAAAGAGGTGAAGAAATGAAGAGTGAATGGGTGAATCAAGGCTAAGGCCAAGGTTTATATAGAAACACATGACTTCCTATTTTGGCCTTCATGCTATTCGGCCAAGGCTTAAGAAAGAGGGGTATTTTCGGCTTCTCCTAAGATTGCATGGGTGGTCTTTAGCAAAATCCAAAGGGGACAATGTAGGGGGCATAAGGCTTTAGGGGTCATGCTAGGTTGTTGACTTGGAAACTCTCCTTAGGTTTTCTCCCATCTAGTTAGGGTTTCCATCATCTAGTTGGGGGTTTAGTTAGAGTTTGGTTAGGCTTAGTTAGGAACTTAGTTGCTTGCTCTCCACACACTCTCACACACGGCACTCACACATGCATACACATATTCACCTATTCATGCACACACACACACACACACACATTCTTACACGACACATACACATCTTCATGCATATACACACTCATTCACACGGTACTACACACATGCATACACATATTCACCTATTCACACACACACACACACATTCTTACACGACACATACACATCTTCATGCATATACACATATATATTTACATGCACACTTACATGTTACACACACATGCAGACCTAATCATATTCATTAAATTTCACCTAATCAAGAGCAAACATACACAAAATCGTACATACATATATGCACACACATAGGGAATAAATTTTTCATGCATAAAGTGAAGCATCGAATATCAAACACATATTCATGGAAAATCAATCACCCTCTCAAAATAAATTTCAGAACTCCTAACTTTACTTTATGAGAAATCGTTCTTTAAAGTCATTTACCATTTTGAAAACCTGAATTAAGAAATTCATTTAAGAAAACACTCTTTCAAAAATACTTTTCTTAAAAATAATTCCTTTTAGAAATCAAACCAATTTGAGGATTTTGAGGGATGTTACACCGCCCGCCCGATAATGCCCACAAAAAAATGGACAGTGCGGGCGGGCCCGTGGGCATAAGCCCAAATTGCCAATACCATGCACAGGACATACTGAATCCGGTACGAAATATAATAAAAAAAAACATATTTTTTTAATTAAATTTTGTTTTATTTCTAATACTACTTTCTTAAAACATTCCTAATTTTTGTTTTATTCTCAATGTTACTTTCTTAAACTACACATATTTTATATACATTTGAGAAAATTAAATACAATAAACTAATCTCCTTAATAAGTGTGAAATTATTATTTTTTTAATGGGTATTGCTAACAAGTGCCCTAAGGGCTTTTAATGGGTATTGCTAACAAGTGCCCTAAGGACACTCGTTAAGATTCCTAAACTTAGAAAATTAATCACAGTGCACATTACTTCATATCTCGAAAATAAAAAAAAAATTCATTTTTCAATGGTTATTTACTTCATTTGGCTTCTTAACAAGTGCATCAATTGCACTTGTTAGCATTTGCCTTTTTTAATATTTTAAACATGTGGCCTCTATTGCAAGAAAAAAATTAATTTATATTTATTATGGAAGTAAGTTGAATGCATTTAATTTTCTCAAATTCATAACAAGTATAGTTACTTTAGGAATGTTGAAATGAGAAATAAACAAAAATTAAATGATATAATCACTTTATATAAATGTTTTAGAAATGATTGTATTGAGAATAGAAAGTTATGTCTTCTGTCCCTAAATATAAGACCATTTTGATACTTTTATTTTGTTCTTATTTATAAGATCATGCATGTACCAATTTTCAATTATAATTAATTACTTCTTTTTACAAACACTCATACTTGCTTAACATTTTAGATTTTCAATACTATCAATAGGGTAGTTTTGAAAATACATTTGAAATGTTCACATTTTCAACATCATTAACTAAATTAACCAACTTTTTTAATAAACGTAAAATCTAAAAAAAAAGTTTTATATAAAAACGAAGGGAATAATTAATTTTTTTTTATATTTAATACCAAAATAAGTATATTTTTTTCTTATAATATTAAAAACCGAAGGGAGTACAGCCTCATTCTTTGTATAGGCGCAAGTGCACAAGACCACAATAAATATATATATATATATATATATATATGAAAATATAAGAAAAAATATTTATAATTATATTTCAAAAATTTAATTAATATTTATTTTTAAATATAATTATTTTTAAATTATTCTTATAAATGGTTATTTTATTTAAATTTTTGTTTTATTTTCATTGTAATTTTCTAAAAAAAGATATTTATTTTAAGAAAATTAAAAACACTAAACTGATCTACTCAATACGTATGAAATTACTTTTTTTTTTTCTTAGAATTGAAATCGTAGTAGTAGCAAGTAAATTACTACCCGAGTTTCAAATTATTTGTCTTTTTTTTTAACTTATTAAATTTGTTTTATCGTTTTATGAATTCTAATATGTATTAATGAATTTTTTAAATTTTAACTTAGCATTTCAATATTTTGAAATATGTGAAATGAATGATAATAATTAATGTAATTTAAAAATACTATATAACAAAATTACTTTATAATTTTCTTAAAAATCGAATCATTAATTTTTTTTTTAAAAAAAATTATGAAAACCTTGAAGGATACTAAAAATAAAATTGAAAGAGTATGAAATTATATATTTCAACCCATCAACAAAATGGCACATGAAATGGAACGATATATATTTTCTGTTGCATATTAAGAATTAAAGCCACCTACTACACCAAACTACCAACCTCATCTCACCTACATGGCTCAAACTATTCAATGACATAAATGTATGCTTTTTTATTGAAAGAAGCTAAGGATGTACAGTACCCCTCCTATCTCAAATATTTAAAAAAAAAATACTACTACTATATTAGTAGTCTTAAATATATATAAATAAAAAAAATTAACTTTCTATTCCAAATACAATTATTCCTAAAATATCCCAATAAAGTGGTTCTATAGTTTAATTTTGATTTCATTCTCAATGCACGTTTTCTAAAGTAGTTTTTCTTTTTTACGAATTCGAAAAAATTAAATACACTCAACTAACTTTCATACTAAATGTAAATATAATTTTTTTCTTATATACAAGACCGGTGGGACTAAGAGTACTGTATTTGATCCCAAATTGAAAGTTCAAATAAACATAATAACCAATATTCTACATTGATCTCACAAAGATTTAAAAAGTTTTTTTTTTTTAAAAAAAAAAAAAAAGAAGATAAGGGACATGCATGTTTAGCTCCATTGAGAACTCCTTAATTATTTCCAAAAAAAAAAGAGAGAACTCCTTAGTTACATTTCTTTCATAGCAATTAAGTATAATAAAAATATGAAAAATGCAAACACGTGTCTTTAAGGTATTTATTAAAGAATGTGTAATTTAAAGGTATTGAAAAATGTAATTTTTTATATTCTCAAGAAAAGAAGAAATAAGGATTTGTGTGTTTTTTTTTTTTTATTTTAGAAAGCTTAACAACTATAGTTAGACTTAGACTACTTGTTAATATGACCCATTTCTACCATACAATTAGTTTTTGAATGGTTAGTTGCATAATAATCTCCTAATAAATTACTAATAGTTTTTCGATAACTTAGCTAATAAATTTATGTCATTGCTTGTCATGTCAGTTCTAAGTTTTTGCCATATCAGCTCTAAATGAATTAAATTAGATGACTAATTAAATAATTATTAGTTTGTGAAAGAATTATTGTGTAATTATACAAAATATAATTGAATGAAAATAATGTCCTTGTAATTAATGCATTCAATTTCTATTTGCGTACTATTTATTTTTATGGAATATAAATTTACAAATCATTGTGCTGAAAATAATTCATTGATGCTAATTTTTTTTATCTAAACATGTATTCAAATAAGTATAGTGTCTTCTAAAAAAATAATAATAATAAGTATAGTGTGAAATTTTAATTTTAATAATAATTATTATTATTATTATTTTGAATTGAGACCGGAACAAGGAGTAAAGATTGATTCTTAGTGTGGAGACGTTCCATTTTGAGTAAAGAAATGAGCCAAGCTAAATTTTTTTATAGGGGTTATTTTCCCTTATAAAGAGTGATGTATTTAAAAAAGATAAAATTTTATGTTTTTTTTTATAAAAAATATGTCTACATTATGGTTCGTATTGTCAATCCTAAAAATTGAGATTATGATAATTTTTTTTATAATCATCTCCTCGTTTCTCTTTTCAAAGCAAAATGTGTCTGTCATTATAAATGTCAATATTGGTTTCACAAAAAATAAATAAATAAATAAATGTCAATATTAGATGTACAAACAATATTATTGATTATTTTTTAATAAAAAACAAATGTCAAAATTGATCCTTTAAAAATACAAATATCACAAACATGATATTTTAAAATACTTAATATATATGTTTGGTACCAAGTTGAAATTTATTCAATACTCATTTAAAAGGTAAGCTAATACTATCTACTTCTTTGTGATCGCAGGTTCGAGTCGTTCCCGAGGCGCATGTGAATGGAACAAGCCTTACTGGGAGCATCGCTCCCGAAAGGGCCGACCGTGGTGCGAGGGATTAGTCACCTAGTTACGTGGGTGGATACTCTGATTCATCCAAAAAAATACTATCTACTTCTGTGTGAATGCAAAACATGTATACCCTAACATGCATTTGGTTTGGAACTTAGTATATACTTAATTTTATGATAAATGATAACACTTACCTTTATGAAAATTTAAAAATTAACCACGTTAAATCTTTAAGATGCTTAATTTTAAGGTACGTGAAGACATTTTAAATTTTTAGGAACTTGTTTGACGACATTTTTAATAAGCAAACATTTTTTTTCTTCAGAAAATTGGAAGAATAATGTGCAGTCATCAAAATATTGGCATGAATTTTTTTTACTTATATATATATATATATATATATATATAAACAATATAAAAACTGTGTGATGATGAAAATAATGTAAGTAATATAAAATCTGATGATATTCAAATCTTGATATATTGTTGTTTATATAACTTTTTTTTTTAAGCTTTTGTTTTATATATCATTTCCGAAACGTAGCTTCGTCGAGGACCAGTGCATGGTCATCAGCATTCAGCATCATCCAATAACAATACGAAAGGTAACATGCACATCTTCTGCATTCTAGCTTTTTTTATTTCTACGGATAAGGGCCATAATTTAAAGTTGAAAAAAAAAAATACTATTGTGTTTCGTTTTTTTTTTTTTTTTTTTTGCCTTCAGCAATCATATAGAAGAACTACACGGTTCTTTTCCCTACAATAGTACAATAGTATATATCCTCTTTTTTTCTTCCTCCAAGCACGCCTATGGAAAATGATAATATTTCAACCACAAATCTAAAATTTAAAATAATGGAAAAGTAGTTCATGAAAGAGAGATTCCCAAGTGATGATCATGTGGGGCTATGGAGTTTTGAACTTTCAAGGTAAGCTTTTTAATAATTTAATTGCTTGATCATATATATAATTTTCACTTTACGTAACAGTTCAAAGTGGGCTACTACCCAAATTACTTTGAAATTCTAAATAACTCTATTCTCTATTTGCGGTGCCTTGAACGGAAGGCTAAATCAAATGCATGATCATCTAAATTATTTTATTGAGTTCCAACAGAAGTAGTGAAGGGGAAAAGGAGAAAATTAAAATGCCAAATGTGGAGAAGCGTGAGATTGAAAGATAGCAAGTTCCCTTTAAAAAAGATTACAACTTACCGGAAGAATAAAATAAAGGTTTAATTATATCACAAGACTTTGATGTTTGGGGTATTTTTGTCGGATATCTTTATTCTTTTTTTTTCCAATGTCTGACTCCCCGAAGTTACTTCTGAGTTTGTCATATACCCTACTACCAATTCTGACCAAATTTGCTGACATGTAATATCAGAATCATGATGAGATGCAGGAGGTTAAGCACCTGGTGTCCCGTGGTCGAATATCTTTTTTTTTTTTAATTTAAAAAAACTAAAAAACTTAATATTTTTATATTTTTAGTTAAATAAAAAAAGAGAAAAAAAGAGTTGAAGAGATATTCGCCCGTGCGACATCACTCGACACCACATGACCAACCTCTTGCATCTGATCAGGATTCCGATGTTACATGTTGGCAAAATTAACCAAAATTGGTAGTAGGGGTATATGACAAACTCAGAAGTAACTTCGGGGAGTCAGACATTGGAAAAAAAGAATAAAGGTATCTGACAAAAGTACCTCAAATTTCAGGGATTTGTGACATAATTAAGCCTAAAATAAAATTGAACAAGGTTTATATTAGGATACTGAAAAGCAACCTAATAAGCGCATGACTAAAAAGCTATAAATAATAAAGAAAGATAAGAAAATAACTTCTCGTCTTTCATTGATGATGAATAATAACCAATAGGATTTATATAATAGGATACTAAATAGTAAAAGTAATAATAAGAGTTTGGAGTATGTTGAGAGAGAAAAATAATAAATTAATCCTACATTGACTAGAGCACAGTAGGTTGAACAATATATAAGTAGAAAAATCTATAAACCTAATGTCTTAAGGTTTTGGGTTAAGACATAGTATCATACTACTTATATTGTTGTTCATTTAATCTCATTAATTCACACTCTCACTGATTAAACAACTTTTATTTCATAATTCTAACAGAGTGTTAAAGTGGTTTGATCTGAAAGCATAACAACCATAACAATTATTAAATGTTCTAAATAAACAATTATCCTAGCTCACAATTAACTTAATAGAACATTCGTGCGACAACTATGTTAAAAAACGATACTATTTTTTGTCTTGAACAAAAGTTAAAATAATAAATAAAATTTTTAAAAATTGTAAACTTTAAATTGCGGTTAGTTGATAAATACAAAATGTATTAAATTAAGTGTTTGATAATTAGTTAATGTGGTAGACAAATTATTAAATATACGTCTTCTTATCTTTTTTACTTTTCAAATTTGTTATCATATTTATATTAATATCTTGCTTGACTCTATTTCCTATCATGAGTTTATTGTGAAGAATATAAAGCTCGGAAGTTATCACATCTCTAAGATAAGCCAAGGGGAAGAGCAAGCGAGAGAGAAGGGATCGGAGTATTCTTGATTTTGTTGAACAAAAGGGGGCAAAAGCCCCAAAGTAACTATAGCTACTTATATAGTCTCATATTCTTATAAGAAAAAAAAACTATATAATCTCATAGAATGGATTAAGTTGGTAAAGTTACTGTGAAAAGTAAAGGTGAATATTGAGTATAAAAAAATTGTTAATGGGTTCAAAGTGTGCTCTTGTTTTTTCTCTTATAGTGTTACTCCTTTTTTCGTGTTTATTTGTACTTTTTCAAATAAAATACTCCTTTTTTCATTTAAGAAATGTAATTATTATTTAGATTTTCAACATTTTAATTGTGTTTTTTTTTTCTCACTATACTCTTTTTCTATCTATAATCATTAATTTTTCTTCACTAATTACGTAAACTAAAACTTTTTTAATAATAATAAAAATGAAAAATAACATTTATTCCATTCTTGAAGTCCTAAAAAAACCTATGGAGTAATAAGGAAATGAAGCAATATTTTTATTAAATTCATTTTATCCATACATTTAAACCCTTAATCATGCATTAATGAGTTATTCAAATTCAATGACAATTAAAGTCATAGTTTACACGGAATGACGGGAGATCTAATTAAGTACAGTAATCAACATATATTAAAATAGGTAAAGTTGAGGGGTATTTTTTACTTTCTGATAGTTTTTTCCTCCAAATTTGTTTATAATCCTAGCCATCCATTGCAAATAAATTACATCCTTTCATATCCCTCCTAAATTTCATTCTAATCCTAGTCATCCATTGCAAATAAATCACATCTGTCCATATATTCATATATTAAAATAGGTGAAGTTGAGGGGTATTTTTTACTTTCCTCCATGATAGTTTTTTCCTCCAAATTTGTTTCTAATCCTAGCCATCCATTGCAAATAAATCACATCCGTTCATATCCCTCTTAAATTTCATTCTAATCCTAGCCATCCATTGCAAGTAAATCACATCCGTCCATATATTTTTAATCTTTTCATTTTCCTTTCATTTTATGACTGCTTACAATTGAAACAGTTAGTATTTTTCATTATTTCCTTTCAATGTGCGATGCAACAAATGCTATTCTGACCGCTTACAATTGATAGTCATGGAAAGCTTGAAAAGTGACAAGGTTACATTAAGCATATGAACAGTTACTATTTTTTTTTTTAATTGGTAGAAAGCCTTCCTTTGAATTAGTATTTTTTCCTTTTTTTTTGATATTTTTAAGTGTTTGAATTTTGCTCAAACATTTTCTAATACAGAGACTTGAGACTTGATGGTGCACAAAAGAAGATCAAAAAATGTGAAAAAGTAAGTGAAATTCTTTTCAATATTGCGTTGATCTTTAACACAATATTTCTTCTCAATATTTCTTTTTTTATAATATGTTGATCATGAAAGTCTTCCTTTCAATTTATCATTTCAATTTTTGTTTAAACATATTACCTTGATGATTTCAATGAAATTCACTTCTTTGGTGACCAAACTTACAAGGTAGTCCATCAGGTTTTTATGCAAATTTTTTATTTTATCAAAGCTACTATGTGCACCATCGTACATTTCCTGCCCCTCTAGGCCTCTACAATCTGCATATATTTATATAAATGCTTGGTCATTTTAATTTGTTTTCTATTTAAAGCTTATTTGTTACCGGCCTTTCGTCTTTCAATGAGAATTTTTTTTTTATTTTTGGTATCAAAATGGCACTTGCAAAAAAAAAACGTATAAAGAAGGAAACCTTGGTTGTTTGAGCATATGAACAATTAGTATTTTTTTATTTTTTATTTTTTAAATTGGTGGAAAGCCTTCATTTCAATTGAAATTATTTCCTTATTAAGTATATTTTATTTCCTTATTTGTCATAAACATTAAGCATATGAACAGTTAGTATTATTTTTTTTTAATTGGTAGCTAGAAAGCTTTTTCATTTTTTTTGGTATTTTTAAGTGTTTGAATTTTGCTCAAACGTTTCTTAATACAGGGACTTAAGACTTGATGGTGCACAAAAGAAGATCAAAGAATGTGAAGAAGTAAGTTAAATTCTTTTCAATATTGCGTTGATTTTTAACACAATATTTCTTCTCAATATTTATTTTTTTTATAATCTGTTGATTATGAAAGTCTTCCTTCCAATTTATCATTTAAATTTTTTATTAAACATATTACCTTGATGATTTCAATTATTATTATTATTTTTTTTGGGTATCAAAATGCTTCAAGTTGCCTCACAAAAGTTGTTGTAAGTTGTAACATGCAAGCTGTTGGCATTTTTACCCAATTCTGGATGCTGACACGAATCCTCTTTCTTGCTTTAAATTATTCCTTTAATGTCCAAATAACTGTAAACGTGTGTATAATAATATTTCTTTTCAATATTGTGTTGATCTTTAACACAATATTTTTTCTCAATATTCCTTTTTTTATAATATGTAGATCATGAAAGTCTTCCTTTCAATTTATCATTTCAATTTATTCAATCACATGTAAATAAAATTAATGTTTAATGTTTGAACAAATGGAAAGCCCTTAAAAAACGAAAGATAGCAAAATTTAAGACCCGTGCATCGCACGGGCAATTTTCCTAGTGTACTCCTAAGCAAATGAGACTATTATACTGTTTGTTTTTTTTTTTTTTTTTTTGCAAAGTCTTACAACTACAATTTCGTGTGAATTTCTTATTTTAGCTAATGTTGACAAATTAAACTAACTCATTAACGAAATTTGAAATGCGGACAACTTATGCTAACTTTCTTCTTTGTTAATTGAATGAAGATTTTCTTCCCCTAAATAATAAAAAAAAAAAAAAACTAACCCATTAACAAACTTCTAGGAAAAAGCCCTATCGCAGTTGATAATATGATGCCTTTACAAGGCCAGGCCCAGCAGATTTTTCTACGATTTATGAGAATCTAATGCATAAATTTTCTTCAACACATAATTTTGGGACGCATGTGATTTTTTTTCATGGGTTTTAATTTATTGACCCCCCTACTTAATCATTTGACCCCCTTTTTTGCCAAAACCCAAAATTGCCCTTTTTTTTTTTTGGAATTTGTCACTCACGCTGGGGCCAGTGAGCAACATAAAAAAAAATACTACTCGCTGAGGGGTCAGCGAGCTGTGTAAATTTACACACTCGCTGACCCCCGAGAGAGCTAACTTTAAAATAGGATTTTTCACTATCTCTCTCGGGGGTCAGCTAGCTTGTAATTTTACAAAGCTCGCTGACCCCTCAGCTAGTTAGCTCTCTCAGGGGTCAGCTAGCTTTAAAAATAGGACTTTTCACTAGCTCTCTCGGGGTCAGCTATCTTGTAAAAATTACAAGATAGCTGACCCCCGAGAGAGCTAGTGAAAAGTCCTATTTTTAAAGTTAGCTCTCTCGGGGGTCAGCGAGTGTGTAAATTTACATAGTTCGCTGACCCCCCAGCGAGCAGTATATTTTTTTTTGTTTTTTGACTGCTCGCTGGCCCCCCAGCGAGCGTGCAATTTTTGCTTGTTTTTCCATATGCTAGCTCTCTCGGGGGTCAGCTAGCTTGTAATTTTACAAAGCTCGCTGACCCCTCAGCTAGCTAGCTCTCTCAGAGGTCAGCTAGCTTGTAATATTTACAAGCTAGCTTACCCCTGAGAGAGCTAGCTTTAAAAGTAGGACTTTTCACTAGCTCTCTCGGGGGTCAGCTAGCTTGTAAAAAAACAAGCTAGCTGACCCCCGAGAGAGTTAGTATATGGAAAAACAAGCAAACATCACAAAAAAACGTGTACTCGCCAGTGAACATCACAAAAAATTGCACGCTCGCTGGGGGCCCAGCGAGCAGTCAAAAAACAAAAAAAATATACTGCTCGCTGGGGGGTCAGCGAGTGTGTAAATTTTTCACACTCGCTGACCCCCCAGCGAGCAGTATATTTTTTTTGTTTTTTGACTGCTCGCTGGCCCCCAGCGAGCGTGTCATAAACCCAGAAAAAAAGGGCAATTTTGGATTTTGGCAAAAAAAAGAGGGTCAAATGATTAAGTAGGGGGTCAATAAATTAAAACCCTTTTTCATAGCCAGCGACCTTCTAATTTTGTTACGCATGGTCGGTGGACTACGAGGCTATTTTCACGGTACGGGCTAACTGGAGGATCTCCTTTCATGCCATGGCCTGAGATATACAAGGCCTAAAAGCACATTTCAACAATATAACAATAGAAATTATTTTGTCATTCCATTTACATATAATATCATCCAATATTATAAAATATCACAATTTTACCTTTTAAAAAACATCAGATTGTAAGGGTGGTGATATATCACCAAAAAAGAGTGGTGATATATAAGAGTGGTGGAATTTGAACCCATTTTTTTAATTCATGAACATCATTTTTATTGCAAAATAATAATAATAATAATAATATCGTTTTTCCTTTTTTTTTTCCTATAGTACTTTTTATTTTTTGTCTTATCTTTCTCACGGTCTCTTTTTCTTTCCTCTCTTTTTGAACCCTAATTTCTTCCTCCACCGCTATAGTCGTCGTCTCCCGGCCTAACCACCACCACCCTTCATATATTCCTCCATGTTTCTTCCTCTCCCTTACGTCCTCATCACTCCCTTTATCTAAATCACTAAAATAACAGCCATCGTCGGTTGCTCTTCAAGCCACAATCAACCACAATCGCCATAGAAGCACCACTACATTTCTGTTCTCTCTATTGCTCGCAAAATCGATACCAGAAAACCTTAACTGCCATATTTTTTGTCTCTCTCGCGATTTTCTTTCTCTGCCGCCTTTGAGGGTTGTCAGTGTAACGAATTGTGACTGCCTTCACCTCCTCCTTGTGCCATCTATGTCAGTCTCTGTTTCGAGTTAGAATCGTCGCCGCCACCTCTTGTTCTTCGTGCAGCCATGGATGGAATTGCGAACCACAACCTCTACCACACCGAAAAGCCAAACGCATCGCCAAAATTCCTCATCTATTCACCCCCATTAATAGTGGTCGCAAAATCCTGAACTGCTCTTCTGTTCATTAGATGCGGTTTGAACAATGATGGTGGTGGCAGTGACGACTAGCAATTTGCAGTAGTGATGGTGTGTTGAGGAAAAGAGTATTTCGGATTTGGGGTTTAAAGAATGTAAGAGTAATTTTGGGAAAAAGTTAAAATGAGGTTTGGGTTCAAAACATGGAGTTCAAAATCCCTTACTCCACCAAAAAAAACTTGCTAAACACATTATAACATTGCATTCGGATAGTTGGTTTGGGTACTAGACATTTTTTTCCCCTTAAATAATGATTCAAGTTCAAGTTTCGTGTGTATAAAGAAATTTTTTCATGGGAAGTGGGAAAGATAACTTTGCTTTAGAACCCATCGCCTCCTCACATGAATGATACAATTGATTCATGAAACTAGGGTTGAACGTGAGACAGGTTACGGTCTCTAACTTGTCCTTAAATTAAATGTTGATCGGGTCAAATTTTGGACCTGAACTTCTCCCTAATTAGATCGAATGGGACACAATATGGATGAGTTCAAATTAGGACGAGTCAAGATAAGGACGCGTCAGGGTGACCTGACACAAACATGATAAACATAAAATTTATGAAAAATATGGATTTATTCGTAAGATAAAAATGACAAAAAATTGATATGATATAATACGTTTTTCGTCACAAAGTTTCTTTTATTCATCAGATTGTTGTAATGGTTTCTAAAATTTAAATCTTAAGTGATTGCATAATGATAGTTAATCAGGCTATCTCCCTAGTACTGTCACTCCTCATGATTTAAATATTCTGCACAACATGAAAATTGAAAATATCTAGAGGTTTTACTATTCAAAGGGAAAAAGATGAATAATTCATTAGCAAGTACCTCTCATAGTATGATTTAACCCACACATCAACAAATATTTAATCTATCACCAACACAAACATCTTAGACAAAACACTTGTTAACATTTATTAAAATAATGTTATTAACTATACAGTAGTAAATAAATATATATGGAATATTACATGTTTGAAATTACGCTCATTTCAACTATTATTTGTAACACTCTTTCAATAAACTTCATAGGTAGAATAATTGATTATATTTCAATACGAGTTCAAATTGTTATTCGAAAGATTTTTCGAACTAAACATTTCATTTCATGAAAACTCGGCTGAATATTCAAAACTAGATCTGAGTTCAAAATAGATTTGGAAGTTTTCCCGATAATCTACAGAGAATACGAGTTTTTGAAACATAGGGTGCATAATAACTTCAGAGTTGGTGGGAAAATATCGAGATCAACTCGTAGTAATAAGTGAATCATTGAAAAGGGGTTTCACCGGATATGTTTGTGTTAAAATAAAATGATTGTACCAAGGAACTTAAAATGTTATCTTGAATCATCCTTTTCAAAATATAACTTAGATACTATCACAGAAATGTCTTAGAGCTGATCCGGAATCTTGGTTTTCTCATCTATTACATTTGATTTCCGACTGCTGTGCACAACACCGAAAATCTCTCTTTCCTCTGTTCTCCAATGCTCTTTATGGGTCTCCTACCCTTACTCATCATTGAGAAGGTCATAATGTTGGTCCCTAACCTACAAGGGCACGGGAGTAAGCATATCCATTTGCATAGTCAAATGAGATAGATATAAGGAAAGTAATATCAACAATCACAGTTATTCAAGTATCAAACAAGATGCAAGTACATATGAGCACGCCTCTTTTTAATATTCTTCATCTTGTAATGCAAGTGTCATGATGCATGATTCCATCCACAACCGAGGCCTCCAACAATATTGGATATTTGGCAATTGATATCCTGGTGTTCCTAGAACACCACCAAACGTTCCCAGAACGAGTGGCAAACCGTACTTGCAAAACAAACACAACTCCCAGAGTGTGCATCACGTTCCCAGAGCGCATTAAACCAGGTCCCGGACACTGGCCACATATCTATAATGTGTCATCAAGTCGGTTACAATTTCGGTGCTCCCAGAGTACCCTTCTCATATTCCCAGAATATGAGAATTATTCCTTGCCAACCTATTCTCCATTCCTCTATAAATGAATGCACCACTTTCAAGATTGGTTTTTATCTTTGATTTATCCATTGTGATTTAGGTACGTCTCGTAATTCCCTTGGAATGATTGGTTTGAGGTACCAACCTTGGCATGGTGAGATACAATTAAATTAGTTTCAATTATGCCAGTGATCTTGAATTGAGTAGTCTTAACCCATGGTAATCACTCCTCTTTTAAAAGACTAAATTTTCCTTTTGCAATTTCATATACTAACCGGTTACAGTCCCAGACTAACCGGTTAGCGTCACATATCTGAAACTGTTTTACCATGGAGCTTCAAGAAATTCCCTTTTTCCTGAGTTTTCTACTCAGTTCACAGACAGTTTTTATCATGGCCTTGTACCTCAAACCTATTGTGCTTATCATTCACAGGCCTAAATCCACAATTTGCTATCAATGAAACATAACTTAACTTTTAAGTTATCACAACACTTCAAGATATTGATTCTTCTCCCACAATCCAAAACCCACAGTGATTTATCACTTACTTTTCAGATTGATATCTATTGAAATTAGAGTTAGAATTGAGTAAGAATGATAGAGACTTTTCACCAATTTTAACAACACATTCTTCTTTTGAAATTACACAGAATCTAACCGGTTACGAAAATCGTCTAACCGGTTAGATTAGACAGTCTGTGTACTGAGAATAGAATTTTGCAAATATTTCTTTTCAATACTCAATTCTACCTCATTTCAATACTCACATACACCCATATACCTTGAGTAATTTTTGCTCAGCTACAAAAACACATTAAATCTTGCATACATGTTATTTAGAGCATCAATTTTTGCACATAACTATATTTAATCACAAGTAACAGCAAGTGCCACACATAGCTCATATCCATACATGTAATCTCCAATTAATGCATTTATATCATTTGCATAACTTGCTTAGATCTGCTACCAACAGAGTTAACTTATCCAGTGGCCTCCAAGCCTTTGATTATGATACACTATGCCCTTTGGGAGTCTCATGGTGACTCCACCTATTCTTTCATGAGATCTATTCTCATTCTAGCAAAAGAAAGCTTCTCCCTTACCTCAGCATTGAATTTGTTGAAGATTAACACTGGAACTTTGAAGAAACTTCACCATTTCCTCACAATTCCTATATTCTGTTTCAGCCACGATTTCCCTCAACCAGGTTCAAAGACAAGAAGATTTGACACATCCATAGGCCAAAGAAATTGGGGAAAACTATCAGAATCCAGACTAGGTAACATGCACTAGCTTTGGAAACAAGTTTGAGGCTTAAAGAGTGCATGTACTTACCAGGATCATGCCATAAAGAGAGCCTCACGAGTTGATTTTCTGGTTCTAGACAGGCTGATTCCTCAATCTTCCCAAGCTAATAACCTCTTCAATATTCACTCTCAAATCACTCTCCAAACCTCAATACAAAGCTGGAAGACTCAGCTTTGATATGGTGTATCCCTCTTGGTTTGATTCTTAAAGATCAAAGAGAATCTGACAGAGAAACCTAGAAACCCTAACTCAGTTTCAAACATCAACACTTCATCAAAGAACCCCCAGTTTGACTCTCAAATCGCATATTTATAGCGAAATTGATGAGCATGCAGCTCGACGCGTATCCCTTACTGAAAATCGAGTGGGTTTCGTGGCAATTCATGGTTTAATTGATTGATTACTCATCAAGATCCACTATCTGGGTTTCCTGAGTTCATCGTGTAACCGGTTACAAAGCCTTTCTAACCAGTTACCTACTGATGAATTTTAGAAAATTGTTAATTTAATAATTCTTTTCCCATAAACCCTTTTAATATTATATTTAGGTCCTGGCTCAGGGACCAAAATGCAATACCCATGCTTTTGGTTATCCATTTACCAAAAATCATCTTTACCTATATTTTGTATATTAACACATAATAGATTTAGACTAAAAATTGAAAGAGTTTAATATCAAACCTTATTATTAATTTTCGCATTATTCGGAAGACGAAAATTAGGGGTGTTACATTACTCCCCCACTTGAAAGGAATTTCGTCCCCGAAATTTGCTTGGCTTTTCTCACAAAAGTAGATTTTTGGGTCCTCCCCCACTTAAAAGATTAGGATAGGATATTAGTATTCCGAGATATTTTTCAAATTTAAGAAATCAAGATTCGTCGTCCAACTCTATTCTGACCAATTCCCTTTAAGGAAAAACGTCATATGAAAAATACGGTCCACGATACCTTCCCTGATAAAACCTTTCTCGATTCGCTTTCCAGGAGAGCTTTTTGGATTGCACACACAGGTTTCTTGAATATGAATGAAAAGATATTTGTATGAATTCGTTACTCGATAATTTGGAATATTAGGGTGATCAGTCCAAATATCCAAACTATTAGTAATGAATAATACTAGATATAATCTCTCACAAGAAAGATTATACGACATGTCTTTAAGTTAGATGAACTTAAAGATGAATTATTGATCACTGTCAGTCTTCAGAGGAATAGTCAGTTTCTAGAGACATTTCTGTTGGGGAGACAACATTTGTCCTAACCCGGTGGTTGTTAATTTCTCTAGCCTTAACTAATCCTCCTATGGCTGAAGTGTTCGCAGATATTTATCACTTCCAACGGTGATAAAAGTTTGGATTATCAACGTTAGGATCGGACCTTTCTACGAAGTCTTAATATTTAAGAGGTTAGATTAACTACTTTCGGAAACATTTGGCTAGATTGTTTCGGAAACTAGATGACTAAGAAGGTTTAGTTTAAAATCTACTTCATGATCTTTCGTAACATAATAGCTGCACTTGTCCACTTTACCGGTTGTCAATTTCTTCCTCTCCTCTATCTTTTAACCAATCCGACTATCATGAACTTCTTGCATTAGAAGTGCAAGCGTCCCTCTTAATTCCTTAGAATTTCATCAAGTGGGATCCTATGCGGCATCCTTTAAAACACTCATTTTCATTCCTTTAAAAAAATATTATCATGGAACTTTAACATGCAATTGAGGGATTTCATATTTGGTGAAGAGTCTCCAATCGATTCACAAATTTTTATTTATAACTGGTTCAAGTTATAGTATGTAACCGGTTACACGATAACTCTAACCGGTTAGAGTACTGTATCAGACCAGTTGCAGCAGTTTTAAAATACGATTCTCCTTATTTTCTCCCTCCTAAAAACGATTTCCTCCTTTCCCCTTTTTCTTCAAGGCCTAAACCTCCCAAATACTGATTTCCCATCCATTCTCACTCTTCAAAACATCACTATTGCTCATAATCCCTTCTCACGTTCTCACTCTCCCCTAGGGTTCTTCTCCCAATTCCGTTTTCCCATTCTCTACAAACCCTAACATTCAGAAATCATGTCCTCCAATCCTCCTCGTCGCGCTAGAGTCAAGTCCACTGCCACCCGACCTCCTAGAAGACCAAGAATCGAGTACTACAGTGACGACAAGTGTACGGAGAGGTTCGAGAGTTTCTGTGACAGAGGTTTTGGGCTCAAGAGATGGATGAACTTCAGATGGTGTGCCAACAATAACTTCCAATTTCAGAGGTTGTATGAGTATCAAGGTTTGGTAACTTTTCTGGAGTTGAAGGGTTCCATCTTCCCAAGGTTGATTAGGGAGTTCTATGCCAATTTCAGGGAGTATGAAGGGGGTCATCAGTCCAAGGTAAATGGGGTGATTTTTGATGTTACCCCTATTGATTTTCTGATTGTGGGTGGACTCCAATCAGCGGGAACTTATCCCGGTGATCCGGATGATAATCGACTCAACGTCTGCAACACTGACGATGTTTACAAGGATAGTTTACGGAGTCCGGATTTGTACTTGACCGGTCCTCGTAAATCTGTGGGAAACATGACTGTGGAGGACAGGATGATTCTCTATGTCTTGACATACTTGCTGACCCCTAGGACTTCTTCCAATCACACTCAAGCTATGGCAGCAGATCTTCGGTATATGTTCGCAATCAAGAACCAAATTCAAGTGAATTGGGTCCGAGTGGTGTGTGCCTTCATGGCACAGGCGGCTGACTCGACAAGCAGTTGTCTGCCTTATCCTTTCTTTGTGAGCCGACTCATTGAGTACAAAGGGATTCCTATCCCGGAGGATGAGGAGTTTGAGCCGAGCGAAAGCTTAACCTGCATCAATGATAGAATCCTTCACTCGATGGGAATTTATCAACATGATGCGGACGGAATTTGGAAATGGAACGCTGACATCAAAGCCTCAGATGCTGCAGCGGTTGCGGAAAGAGAGCGACAACGACAAGAGGAGGAAGGGACAGGAGTTGAGCCCGAGGATGCGACTATAAGGGATAGGGCTCCAGCTGCGGGTGGTGGTGAAATTCTGAGGCACTTTACTCAGCCTTATTCCACCTTTGATGTTGGTGGAGCTTCAGGTCATGCGGGCGAGGCTAACGTTTATGCTTCTATGGAAGAGAGGCTAAACGCCAGGATGGATGCTGGTTTTGCTAGGGTCGAAGGACGTATGGACAGGATGGATGAACAATTTGCAAATCTGAATGGGCGTTTTGATTCTCTGGGCATCAATATGGAGAACATGCACTTCCTGCTACGCACATTCGGGAGTTTCCAGGGTCCACCTACTCCACCTCCTATGTCTCCTCCGCATGAAGACTAGTGACTTTGAATCTCTTATTTTGTTTAGGATCTCGACTATGTAGCTTTTTCATTATGATCTTGTAGTCTTGGGGAAATTTTGAGTCTCATCACACTTCTAGTGGTAGTTTCCCCCTTATGCATTTTGGCTTAATATGCTTATCCGATGTATTTTGCTATTTATGACTTTCGCCGACTACCTAATGTTTTATTTGCATTGTTATGTATGAACCTTTATGCTTGTAATGAATTATCTTTGTTTATCACTACCATTTCCTTTCTATGCTGTTCCTAATCCAATATGCACTTATATGTTTATCTACTTAATGCATAACATCTGTATGACAGCTGCAATAATATTTCAGAATTGCCCCTAATCTTGTTGCTTGGTTTTCCTTGGTTGGTCAAATGATCAACGGATTAAGGGTTAGATAAAATAGCATAGTATGATACACCTATAATGCCTTCAGATCACATACAACAATTTCTAGGGCCTACCACGTAATGTTTTAGATGTTAAGACCTCTGGAAACTGACCCTGCCTGGATTTTGTCCATTTCTGCATACTGTAACCGGTTATAGAGTCGGCTAACCGGTTAGGTTATGCAGCAGGGCAATCAAATGGGGTAAGAGAAATTCAAACGAATTGAGATCCTGTTCCTAATGTTCCAGTAAAACTCTACAAGCACTTATCAGAAGCATTGACATAATAATAAGCAGGAGTTTCAAATGAGAGGTATTCGAAGGGGTGCCATGTCGACTAGTTGAATTACTATTGTTACCCCTCAGGAATGAAAGAATGAATGGTCTTTAGAATTTATCAATCGCCATAAGATTGAATACTAACAGGGACTACGTCACACCAGGTCTAGGAATGGATTATTCTTCACACCATAGCGAATAAACATGTCATCCTAGTTTACTTCCCTAGTTGCCATTCCTCAAAATTGTTGTATCACTGACTCTTTTATAATCTTTATGAACCAGTGCTTGAATCTCACCATGGCAACAGGTTTGAAAAGAATACTACCTCCCATCTGAGTTCCACTTCGGCCATCCCGTTTTCTTACTAAACAATCTAAACCAGTTGCTAAAAAGCCATCCAATATCAACTTGGACCCAGAGAGTGAGCTTGTGAGAATAGATTTCCCAGAAAGTAGCACAACCATCGGAAATTTAATGCATGGAATCATACCTCAGGAACCAAGAATCAGGATCTTTTGCTCTGATACCACAAAATGTAACACTCTTTCAATAAACTTCATAGGTAGAATAATTGATTAGATTTCAATACGAGTTCAAATTGTTATTCGAAAGATTTTTCGAACTAAACATTTCATTTCATGAAAACTCGGCTGAATATTCAAAACTAGATCTGAGTTCCAAATAGATTTGGAAGTTTTCCCGATAATCTACAGAGAATACGAGTTTTTGAAACATAGGGTGCATAATAACTTCAGAGTTGGTGGGAAAATATCGAGATCAGCTCGTAGTAATAAGTGAATCATTGAAAAGGGGTTTCACCGGATATGTTTGTGTTAAAATAAAATGATTGCAC
The DNA here is from genome assembly GCA_037953625.1 of Crotalaria pallida. Lineage (NCBI taxonomy): Eukaryota > Viridiplantae > Streptophyta > Magnoliopsida > Fabales > Fabaceae > Crotalaria > Crotalaria pallida. Next base: position 71,459,545 of record CM075656.1, read on the forward strand.
CAAGGAACTTAAAATGTTATCTTGGATCATCCTTTTCAAAATATAACTTAGATACTATCACAGAAATGTCTTAGAGCTGATCCGGAATCTTGGTTTTCTCATCTATTACATTTGATTTCCGACTGCTGTGCACAACACCGAAAATCTCTCTTTCCTCTGTTCTCCAATGCTCTTTATGGGTCTCCTACCCTTACTCATCATTGAGAAGGTCATAATGTTGGTCCCTAACCTACAAGGGCACGGGAGTAAGCATATCCATTTACATAGTCAAATGAGATAGATATAAGGAAAGTAATATCAACAATCAGAGTTATTCAAGTATCAAACAAGATGCAAGTACATATGAGCACACCTCTTTTAATATTCTTCATCTTGTAATGCAAGTGTCATGATGCATGATTCCATCCACAACCGAGGCCTCCAACAATATTGGATATCTGGCAATTGATATCCTGGTGTTCCCAGAACACCACCAAACGTTCCCAGAACGAGTGGCAAACCGTACTTGCAAAACAAACACAACTCCCAGAGTGTGAATCACGTTCCCAGAACGCATTAAACCAGGTCCCGGACACTGGCCACATATCTATAATGTGTCATCAAGTCGGTTACAATTTCGGTACTCCCAAAGTAACCTTCTCATATTCCCAGAATATGAGAATTATTCCTTGCCAACCTATTCTCCATTCCTCTATAAATGAATGCACCACTTTCAAGATTGGTTTTTATCTTTGATTTATCCATTGTGATTTAGGTACGTCTCGTAATTCCCTTGGAATGATTGGTTTGAGGTATCAACCTTGGCATGGTGAGATACACTTAAATTAGTTTCAATTATGCCAGTGATCTTGAATTGAGTAGTCTTAACCCATGGTAATCACTCCTCCTTTGAAAGACTAAATTTTCCTTTTGCAATTTCATATACTAACTGGTTACAGTCCCAGACTAACCGGTTAGCGTCACATATCTGAAACTGTTTTACCATGGATCTTCAAGAAATTCCCTTTTTCCTGAGTTTTCTACTCAGTTCACAGACAGTTTTTATCATGGCCTTGTACCTCAAACCTATTGTGCTTATCATTCACAGGCCTAAATCCACAATTTGCTATCAATGAAACATAACTTAACTTTTAAGTTATCACAACACTTCAAGATATTGATTCTTCTCCCACAATCCAAAACCCACAGTGATTTATCACTTACTTTTCAGATTGATATATATTGAAATTAGAGTTAGAATTGAGTAAGAATGATAGAGACTTTTCACCAATTTTAACAACACATTCTTCTTTTGAAATTACACAGAATCTAACCGGTTACGAAAATCGTCTAACCGGTTAGATTAGACAGTCTGTGTACTGAGAATAGAATTTTGCAAATATTTCTTTTCAATACTCAATTCTACCTCATTTCAATACTCACATACACCCATATACCTTGAGTAATTTTTGCTCAGCTACAAAAACACATTAAATCTTGCATACATGTTATTTAGAGCATCAATTTTTGCACATAACTATATTTAATCACAAGTAACAGCAAGTGCCACACATAGCTCATATCCATACATGTAATCTCCAATTAATGCATTTATATCATTTGCATAACTTGCTTAGATCTGTTACCAACAGAGTTAACTTATCCAGTGGCCTCCAAGCCTTTGATTATGATACACTATGCCCTTTGGGAGTCTCATGGTGACTCCACCTATTCTTTCATGAGATCTATTCTCATTCTAGCAAAAGAAAGCTTCTCCCTTACCTCAGCATTGAATTTGTTGAAGATTAACACTGGAACTTTGAAGAAACTTCACCATTTCCTCACAATTCCTATGTTCTGTTTCAGCCACGATTTCCCTCAACCAGGTTCAAAGACAAGAAGATTTGACACATCCATAGGCCAAAGAAATTGGGGAAAACTATCAGAATCCAGACTAGGTAACATGCACTAGCTTTGGAAACAAGTTTGAGGCTTAAAGAGTGCATGTACTTACCAGGATCATGCCATAAAGAGAGCCTCACGAGTTGATTTTCTGGTTCTAGACAGGCTGATTCCTCAATCTTCCCAGGCTAATAACCTCTTCAATATTCACTCTCAAATCACTCTCCATACCTCAATACAAAGCTGGAAGACTCAGCTTTGATATGGTGTATCCCTCTTGGTTTGATTCTTAAAGATCAAAGAGAAACTGACAGAGAAACCTAGAAACCCTAACTCAGTTTCAAACATCAACACTTCATCAAAGAACCCCCAGTTTGACTCTCAAATCACATATTTATAGCGAAATTGATGAGCATGCAGCTCGACACGTATCCCTTACTGAAAATCGAGTGGGTTTCGTGGCAATTCATGGTTTAATTGATTGATTACTCATCAAGATCCACTATCTGGGTTTCCTGAGTTCATCGTGTAACCGGTTACAAAGCCTTTCTAACCGGTTACCTACTGATGAATTTTAGAAAATTGTTAATTTAATAATTCTTTTTCCATAAACCCTTTTAATATTATATTTAGGTCCTGGCTCAGGGACCAAAATGCAACACCCATGTTTTTGGTTATCCATTTACCAAAAATCATCTTTACCTATATTTTGTATATTAACACATAATAGATTTAGACTAAAAATTGAAAGAGTTTAATATCAAACTTTATTATTAATTTTCGCATTATTCGGAAGACGAAAATTAGGGGTGTTACATTATTTTTACCAACATAAAACTTTAGACGAAAGAAAATCAATAAAGCACACTAAAATATTAATATACATAGGAGAACGGCACAATGAGTCGGATGACTCGAGGATATATCTAAATCAGTTATTTCTTGTACCCGGTTTGTCATTTTTTATCCCGTTTGTTTCAACCATGATGTGTCAAACTCAATCTAAAATTACCAACGAGCTGTTGGTGCAGTGGTGCCAGAGGCTGCACTTGGTAGGGCGAACCACGGTTCGATCCCCCGCAACAACGTTGGGAGAGGAATAAAACCTTAACCCCGAGACCGCCCTCGAACTGGATTAGTCGACCCAGTGAACCGAATACCAGGGTGCAAACAAAAAAAAACTCGATCTAAAATTATTGATACGAGACCTATTGAAGGAACGGGTCAAATTCCCGTCACCCCCTCATGAAACGTCCCATTCCAATAACGCAACACACCATTTGTTGCTCCAATGGATGAATCTTTATTTTAAGCATCAGTTGCTTAATTTTTTAGCAAACAATTCTATATCCTTCTAATAAATCAAATTGAAAATTCTTCTAATTATACGTATAAGTAGCATGTATTATAAGGTAGTATTTATCTTATCAATGATTAATCCACAAGTAACACATATCAATATAAAATAAAGTGAAGTATCACTTTGGTCTCTCATGTTTTTTAGATGAGACACACTCGTCCCTCAAAATGTATGTGGAAATTCACTTTTAATTGCTGAAGATTTTTTTTATAGGAGACTTAAGTCCCTCATGATTTTTTTTATGGGACACTTAAGTCCGCAGTTGAGACAGTTGAAGAAGTGGACGGAGGAACTTAAGTGCCTCATAAAAAAATCTTGAGAGACTAAAATGAATTTTCACAATTTGAAGGACTAAAGTGTCTCATCCAAAAATCATGAAGGACCAAAGTGGTACTTCACTCTATATAATATAATAAAAAAATTTATTAAGTTGATTTGTTAGAATATGTCATTTTTCTTCTTCAGCACCAACAGCTAATCAAATTTGCTCTTACATACATGATTGTCAATTACAATTACTCAATCATACTATGCTTTAATGAAGCCGAGTTTTATGTGCTCTTTCACTCTTCTTTCTCTTTTTTTAAATAAAAAATTAATATAGTCCGATACAATCATACAACTAAACACAAACAATAGCTTAAAACAAGTGTACAAAGTCCAAAATGATGTACCATTTTACAATAATATATATGGATTGATGAATTGTCCATGCAGCAAACCAATGACATGCCGAAATTGCAAACACTAAAACCAAAAACTAGCTCTAATCAAAAGGCATATTACCATTACCATTAACCTAATAACACAAATGCAATACAAACAAGATACTTTCACATGGATGCATTAAGCACGATGTGTACATTACAGGCATATACTCCTTCAAAATTCGCCAACTGTCACAACCGGGTACAATGTGACCGTGGAGAAGTTAAAGAAAGGGACAAAGAACGCACCCATATTATAGCTGACATACCAACCACTATATCCCAACCCATTGGCCATACCACACAATGTGTGTCCTTTTGACTAAAGGCAAAAAAAGAATGAACACAAATTTCAACCAAACATCTCAGTGGCATCTCCGCTCCGCCTCCAGCAACTGTCTCAACTGCGGACTTAAATGAAGCAGCACTTACCAAACACTATCAAGCATTGAACTGTCTCCGTGATACTCACTTTCTCAAAGCCATCGACCAAAAAAATATATATTTTATATTGGCTTATTTATGGTATTTATGGTTTTAGTCCCTGAAAGTTGTGAGTGTTTTGATTTTGGTCCCTGGAAGTTTTTTTTGACCTTGACTCATCCTTAATTGTTTTGAAAATTTGGTTTTAGTCTTTGCCTTTAGAAAAAATCCGTTAACTGCTGACGTGGCTAACGGAACGTCACATCAACATACTCGTACGTCGTAAACGTGTGCAATAAGTATGGAATGTCATCGGTAGGATGATGTGGATGATCCGGATTTGCAGGAGCAAAAAGGCCAAAACCCAATCTATAAACACATTTTGGTTGGCTGAGCTTTGACCCTTTTACTCATGCGGGTCCGGATCATCCACGTCATCCTACTGGGACATGCAACATTTACACACGTGTATGCTGATGTGACATTCCGTTAGCCACATCTGCAATTAACGAATTTTTCCTAATGACGGAAACTAAAATCAAATTTTCAAAATAATTAAGGGTGAGTCAAGGTAAAAAAAAACTTTCAGGGACCAAAATCCAAACACTTCAAACTTTCAGAGACTAAAACCATAAATAAGCCTTTTATACTCCTTTAGATACAACATTTATGTAAAATATATTTTCTTCTGCCATTTTCATTATTTTATTGAGATGCAGAGGAAAGAGATAACCATATTAAATTAAATAAATAATTCTATTACTTCTTCAATATATTTTAACCTCACTCTTCTTATTTATTTATTTATTTTTTTATATTAGAACAATACCTTTCGATTTCATTAATAGAGCTAATTATAAATAATAATATAATATTTACTCTATGATCTATCTCATACGTATACATAATCATATGTGACAAAAAGCATACAGAATATTGTACGCATACATACGTGGTCAAACAATCATCTACAAATTTGTACTAATGGATACGTCGTACTCGTATTTAATAGATATCATCAGTTCATCACCCATATTATGCTATGCTGATTTTCTACGTCACTATCTTTATTAGTTAAATAATTACTATATGAGTTGTCACGGTATGAGTAAACTATCGGTTATTACATCCTAATTTCTCTCCCATAATAGCAGTAGCTTCATTTCAAAATTCGGAAAGAAAAAAAATTGAATGGCATCTACGATTCTTTGATACTTCATGTGTTCTTACCTTTTTCTTCGAGAGGTAAAAGCAAGCAAACCGGCAGTTTTTTTAAGCACTCCCTTTCATCATAAGAAGCTCTAGTACTAGGGTTACGTGTGACAGAATTGGTTGGTTGAAGAGAACGTGTTGGAAGTCTCACTTTGTGGTAACAATTGAAGTGTGAAGTTTGTATGACCGGACATTTGTGGGTGGTTTCATCGGGAGGATTAGGCTATAATACCATATAATAATTAACTAAAATAGACCTAACTTAATCTTTATAAGCATTGACCTGATTGTATTCACATCCAATGTATGACTTATAATAACAAAAAATTAGTAAAATAATACAGAAAAAATTATATAAATCCGAAGATTATAAGACATAAATCACTTTTCTAATCATGGCTTATAATCACGGGGCTTTTCTAAAACTCCCATCTAACCAAACAAGGGTTGGATTTTCTTGTTTGGTGAGGAGTTTTCGTTTTTAAGGCTTTTCTTGTTTTTTGGGTCAGTGATTGTGATCTCATTGTACTCTACTTCTAAATTAATGCATGTGATTATACTCCTTCCGTTTCACTTTAAGTGTTTTTTTAACATCAAAATTTTGTTTCAAAATAAGTGTCTTTCTACCAAATCTAGGCAACATTCAATACTGTTTTTCCTTATTTACCTTTCCATTTAATGTTGTTTTAGTTTTGAAATTTGTAATACTAGTAATGATGCATTGACAAAATAAAGATATTAAATAGGGGTATTTTTTACAAAATACACATAAAACTTACAATAATCATCATAATCGACATTTTCTTAATCTATGTGCAAAAGTCCAAAAAGACATTTAAAGTGAAACAGGGGGAGTACTTAAAAAAGAAGAGCTCTTAATGGAATAAGTTTGTTGACTACAGTAATTTATAATCCTTCTGAAAAGGGGGTATGAAGATTTTATTTTTTTATTCAAGATACGAAACTTCAATATACACTAACATAAATTCATTGAAAATATATATATATATATATATATATATATATATATATATATATATATATATATATATTTATATAAGATAAATTATCAAACTATAAAATCAACTTACATATTAGCATACATTATAAAAGAAAGTGATATATTTTAAGCTTAATTATGTATCAGTTTTTGAACTTTATGGTGATTTTGTTATGGATTTTTTTTTCAATGTTTAGTTTTCTGAAATTACTTTTGATTTTGTCATATATATTTCTTATAATTCTGGTTAAATTTTGTTGACAAGTCACATCAAAAACCTTGATTATAAGCAGAAGATTAACCACATGAAATATTGAATTTCTTCCCCATCAAGCCAATTACCACTAAAGCAACCCACCTGAATTACAAATTTTTTCATAACTAATTAATAAAAGTATACTCCTTCCGTTTCATATGTAATGTGTTTTAACGTTATGCACGAGTTTTAAGAAATGGTTAAATGTTGTAAGGATTTGTTGTATTTTGATTTTAATGCCCCTATATAATCATTATTGAAGAGAGATAAAGATATTGGAGGTGAAAAAGAGAGTGTAATAAATAGGGGTGTGTTTGAAAAAATAACATTAATTATTTATTGAATTTATAAAAGAACAAGATTTATGAAACATAATACAAATGTTAAAACAACATTACATATGAAACGGAGAGAGTATTTGTTGTTTATAAACTAATCTTGAAAAGTTTGTATGTGACACATCACAATGGGATTAGAAAAATGATCGAGGTGTATAAAAAATTGTAAGGAAAAGAAATATAGTATAAGAAAATAATTGATGATGTGATTTGAAATGTTAAAAAAAAGGTAAAAATATAAGTAGCCAATAGAAGTGAAATTTATCAATTTTTCATTTATCAAATGAATGCTAATTATACAAAGTCCAATGTTTCTATCTAACCTCGTTGAGGCCAAATTCCCTCTCTCTCTTTCTCTTTCTCTTTCTCTTTCTGTCTTTGTCTTTAAAATCTCTTTCTTCTTTATCCTCTTTCTCTCCACTGACCCTTTCCTTTATTGTTTCTGCCGAATCTCTCCTTTGAGATGCTCTCTCTTCTCAACTTCCTCTCCTTCAACTCATGCAGCTTCGCATCACTCTACCGTATGTACTCATTTCCTTCCTTCTCTCTCTCATTCTATGTTCTTTTGACTTTTAAATCTTACTGTTTTAGTTAAGTTTAGGTAGTCCCTGTGCTTGTTTTGTTAAAGACTTTGGTCAATAACAACAAAATGAGTCAAAAAGTTTGAATTTTGAAATCTGGGTTTTGAGCCCTTCCATCATTCAGTTTATAATTTTAAATCAATTTATGTATTCATGGTCCTTTTTTTTTTTTTGTTTCTCATCTGTAACCAAAATAGCAATTTGGGGCTAGGGTTTTTTATTTCTGTCTTATTCTGCTAATTTTTTAATAATCTATAATGTAATTAGTTTCTTATACTACGCTCTATATGTTTCTGATGTGTTTAATGGATTTGTTGGATTTTGAGTTTCTCATTTGTGTTTATGGATTTGATGGCATACAGGGTGGTGCTTAGTGTCTTTTAGGGTTGTTGATTAGGTTAATCTGTTGGATTTGGGCGAATATCGATGGGAGGTGATACGGTGAACGGGTCATGGCTCAGTGCTTTGTGGCCGGTCTCACGCAAGAGCACGTCAGATGACAAAGGAGTGGTTGGAATTTTGGCATTAGAAGTTGCAGGGTTGATGATGAAGGTGATTAGTTTATGGCAGTCTTTGAGTGATGAGGAGGTTATGAATCTGAGGGAAGGGATAGTGAACTCGGCCGGTGCGAAAATGCTGGTGTCAGATGATGATGATTTCTTGATGGAACTCGCGTTGAATGAGATACTTGATAACTTCGAGTCTCTAGCTCGGTCTGTGGCCAGGTTGGGTAAGAGGTGCGTGGATCCTGTGTATCATCGTTATGAACATTTTGTTTCTAACCCAGCCCAGAATTATATTCAATGGGCCGGGTGGGAATACAAATGGAAAAAGATGGAGAGGAAAGTGAAGAAAATGGACAAATTTGTTGCTGCTATGACACAGTTTTGCCATGAGCTTGAGGTGTTACCAGAGCTTGAACAAACTCTCAGGAGAATGCAAGCAAATCCTGAATGTCATCGTGTGAAATTGCTTGAGTATCAGAAGAAGGTAATTCGGCATCGCCAGGAAGTGAGAAATCTGAGAGACATGTCTCCATGGAGCAGAAGTTTTGATTACGTAGTTCGGTTGTTGGCAAGATCACTATTTACTATACTGGAGAGGATCATTATTGTATTTGGAAATATTCAACTACCAACTGTACCGCAACAAAATGATTTTCCGCATATGAATACAAATAATCATCTGCGCAGTCATTCCTTTTCTGCTCTTATGCATTCTTCTGTTCATCCTTCAGAGGATCATCTCTACGGATTCAGTTCTGGACCTAATGGGAGGAGGCCAGCACCAAACTCAGCTTTTGCAGCCGACAAGAGCAAAAGAAAGAAGCAGCAGCAGCAGACTCTTCATGCGCCAACTTTACGTGGGAAGCATATGCATTCAGAAAGCAAGCAGTTAAAACATATTGGGGCCTTCAAAGATTGCATGTCTACTGCAAACACTTCTCCTGTTATACAGAGCTGCATGCAAACAAACGGTGGTTCTATGAGGTTGGCCGATTGTCATATGAAGTATCTTGATAAAGTGAAAACAGTGGATGCATTATCTATCTCTAACAGAGTTAGAATATATGCTAAATTATCCAGCCACAATCAGTTAAAACCAGCTTCATCTACCCTTGGTGATTCGGCTTTAGCCTTGCATTATGCAAATATGATTGTATTGATAGAGAGAATGGTGTCATCACCTCACATGATTGATCCCGAAACAAGAGATGATCTGTACAATATGTTACCAACTACTGTGAGAACTGCCCTGAGGTCTAAGCTTAAGTGGCATGCGAAAAGTAAGGGCTCCTCAGTTTATGATGCAAACCTTGCATCAGAATGGAGTCTGGTATGTGCACAGATACTGGAATGGCTGGCTCCACTTGCACATAACATGATAAGGTGGCACTCTGAGAGAAATTTCGAGAAGGAGCATTCAGCTTTGAATGCAAATATTTTACTTGTCCATACTCTATACTTTGCAAATCAAGCTAAAACTGAAGCTGTGATGGTTGATCTTCTTGTTGGTCTCAACCATGTGTGCAGGATTGATAAAAAAGTAAGCTTAAGAGATACATTGGAGTTTGCCGGCACTGGATCTACCAATGGTTTTCGTTTGAGAAAGAATGGAATGTGCAATGACTTTTTATAGATTATGATCTTTCCAATGTAATCAGTGTCTGTATAGCTATCATTTTCCAAATGGAAGCTTTGCTAAATAGTACTTTTAATATTAGCAAGTTGATTCTTTTCTTTGGTTACGTTTGTATGAATCAATTTAGTTTATGGTACTCAGATTAGATAACTTTGTGCATAATGTGTAATCTGTTTTCTTCACCCTGGAATTATGATATGACCAATATCTATAAATATGACCTTTTTAGTCTTAGAGTTGTGTTTCAACTTTTAAAACCAACAAGAGAGTGTAGATCAACCGGTAATGGGTTAATTGTAGTTTAACAGAAGTTTCGGGTTTGAGTTTATGGAAATGCAGCTGCCTTATATATTTGGTAGGGAGGGTTTTGTCGCCCATGGTGGTCTGATTCAGCGTGGTAGTGTTGCATCTGGTTGATGAAAAAATGCATGTCATTTAGATTTTTTTTTTTTTTTTAAAAGTGTTATTCAATTGTTAAACTTATCATGCTGCTTAACATCACATTTGAGATTGGTGAAAAGTCTTAACGTCACGTTTTCTATTAGAATTTCTCAAAACTTTACTATTCTTCAAAATTAACTTTGCTATTCTTCAAAATTTGCTGGAGACTCTTAAGTTGAGTACAGACTCAGTTTAAGATTCTGCGTGGCTCTTTCTTTTTTTTTTTTTTTTTTTTGTCTTTTCCCTTATTTTACTTTATATCATCTTGATAAATAATAATAATAATAATAATAATAATAATAATAACAACAATAACAACTAAATAAATAAAATACTAAATATTAATATTATTATGTAAATAATAATATTATTAAATATATATTTTTCTTATTTTATTTTTAAATATATTGTCTTATTATGAAAAAAATAATATGGATATATAAAAAAAACTTGAAATTATTGTTGCAATTCATTTTTTTTCTTTTAAAATAATTATGGCACATTTTTAAACACAAAATTGAGTATTTTAATTTTTAAATATTATTTGAATGCAAATATAGTTTCTAGAAATTTATAAATATTGATGTGATAAATAAATATTTGAGATTATTTTTAGAAATAATAGGTAATTAACATTATAGAAACTGTATTTCAAAAACATTATTGAAATGAAATTGAGTTTTAAAATACATGATGATTTAATGCTGATAAATAAGTCCGGTAAATCTTAATAATAATCTCAGCTCCTAATTTAACTAATTTTTTTATGACTCATTCAACAGCTCCTACCTGTCTTGATAGAAAGGAAATAACTATAATAACTAATGTGTTTCATGTTTGGCTTACCTAATGCAGATTTTACACAATATTCATTTATTGACAGTTATTACCTTATATGATTAGGCTTCCACCAAATCCATCCAAATACCATAACTAGACTTTCTTGATTGATGGATATCAGTAATGTGTTAGCAAAAACTCAAAGTGGCAACTAAATTTTTTTTTTCAGTTTTGTAGTAACATCTGATGCTACTTAGCTAGCTTTTGGAATTGCTTTTATGATTTTAGGCGAGGATGAAGATTTAATTTAATCCACCAATTCCAATTCCATATTAGCAGACATCGAGATTATTAACCAATAATCATGATACTATAATTCGATAATTCCTCCGGTCCTATTTATAGGGCACATTATAGAAGAATTCTTTGGTCCTCTTTATAAATCATTTTGCATTTGCTAGGAAACATTTTCTTGAAAGTTAGTTTGATTAAAAATATTTTTTAATTAAATGTATTGACTAAAGTATCATAACCAATACATTTAGCTTCAAATTATTAAATTAAATTAAATGTGTTCCTCTTTTATGCAGATGACATAAAATATGAGCAAAGAATAAAGCAAGCATTCAACCTCTATGGAAATAAGGAAGAAAGCAACAACAGTGGGAGTAAAAGCATTGATGAAGCAAGCACCATAATTAACTCTTCAAACATCTTTATAGTTGAATTAACTACTTATTAATGGTGCTTCTTTTACATCCGACTATTTTTTTTTTCATTCTTAAACAAAAATTAACCAAATATACACTTAATTTTTTTCACTCTTCAATCAGCAAAAGTAAGGGCCCGTGGGGGCCCGTGCATCGCACGGGCATAGATACTAGTAATATATAATTGATGTCACTTGGATGTCACTTTCGTTTTAGGCGATAGAACCAGAAAGGTATATTTTAATATTTCTTAATATTTTACTAACCAAAACTCATTAAAAAAAAGTGACACAAAGCTGGCATAGCTGCGAAAGTGCTGTTTTGCAATGTTTATTTTACTTTTATTAATCTAACCAGTCATATCTCAAGACGTCAGGTGGTTCTTCAAATATTAATAGTTAAATTTAATGCTTCTTTCGAGATTTTTTTTATAGAATATTTTTCTTATATATAAGACACTTTTTCACTCTATCAATATAATGTTAATTAATCATTTTAAAAATTATTTTTATTAGCTTTAAAGATATAATTAATATGTTATAATATGTATTGCATGAGTACGGGTATCGTTGGTACGGTATTTTCTAAAAAATTAGGATATAGGTACATTTTTATATATATCTATTTTAATAATATATTTATATATAAATTTAAAAAATAAAATATTGCAAAAAAATAAAATAAAATCAACAAGTTGAATAAATGAATATGCCAATGTTACTTAACTCCAACTTTATAAATTTCAATCTTAACTTTCCTGAGACGAACTAAAATTAATATGACCATATAATGATTATAATATGAGGCATATACTATCAGTCAATCACTTAAGCATTGCACAAAAGGAAAAAAAAAACCAAAAAAAAAAAGAATTCCTTAATTAGTTTAAGCATTTTATCGAACACTTAGTATGCAAAAAAAAAATCAAAACAAAATATGAGTATCAAACCATTTTTACTGTTCTAAATCAAGATAATATTTACTATGCTATCACAACAAAGACAAAAAAATAGAGAACTTTTGATAGTACATGTAAAACAAAAGTAACACTCAATTAGAGAACAAAACAGAGGGAGATGATGGTTTAAAAGGAGGTACCGAACCAATAAAGTAGGAGAAACACAGCGAGGGGCAAGCATAGCGAGCGACAGAGGGGGGCCAAGCACAACGAGCGACAGAGGGGTCAAGAACAGTGAGGGACAGACGGGTCAAGCTAGCAAGAGGAGAAGGAAATTTAAGACTTCATAGTGTTTTCTAGGGTTAGAATGAGAGAGGATGAGAAGATATTTGAAAAAATGGTTTTCCCTTGTTCCTATGAACAAAACGCGTCATTTGGGAAAAAAAAATTTATGATCAGCCGTACCCACGTGATGGATACCCAGCTGTATCCATTCAAGTACTAAATTTTTTGTTTATTGGGTACGTACCAGCGTACCCAAGTCGTACTCGTATCTATACTTAGTATGCGTACGACAACTAGATAAAAATACCCATACTTTAGATGTTATAACTTCTAATAATTAGTAAATGAGCAATTTTGATACGATATAAAAAAATTACTATTTGAATACTGCTAAGAAAATTTTTAAAAAAAATATATTACTAAGAAAATTAACCTTTTTTTCTTGAATTTTTCAAAATATCTTATTAAAAACAAACCCGAAGGAGTATGTCATTTCTATTACTGCATATTAATAAGAGTGAGCAGAACCCAATCTAACACTTGAACCTGACATGTTCCAATAACTTTGGATAGAGCCTGATCCGATCTGGTTGACAAAAACGGGGACAAACAATAACAAAAAAGGTCATATTGGAAGCAAAAAAGGATTGGTTTGGCATACCCTTGGTGACTTTATACATCCTCATCAATGTTGCAATGTGCTTTCACTGATTAGCATGTTTTATACCATAAGAGAAATAGTTGAAATGAACAAATTAAAGTTTCATACATGTAATATCACATATGTTTCTTTAATGCACAATTAATATGAGTGCCTTGTCAATATGTTTGTGATAGTGATAAATTAAAATTACATTGATGTCTATGCTAAACCACAATATTGCAAGTACTTGTTAATGAATTGTTTATCATTATCTCTTTGAATAGAAAAAATTTTTGATGTTAATATTTTTCATGTTGTGCAAAATTACTTAATTCATATAAAGTGACCATGATAATGAAACTGTCATATCAATTATCATTTTGCAATCATTTCAGATTTAAAAACTGGATACCAATTTTATCTCAAAAATAAATTCATAGTTTTATAAATTTTGTGCATATTATCTTTTTTTTTCTCTCATCAATCCCAATCCGTTCCAATCTTGTCTTGTCCCATTTATGAATGGGTTTAAGTCTAAAATTGATGAGATCAACATTTTGTCACAAATAAAAGACAATTCTAATTCATCTTAACCAGTTTCACTCTAACCCATACTGTTTTTTTTTAAAAAAAAAATTTAAATTGACTCCTAATTTCGGATGCAATGAGTTTTAGCTAGCAAACATGAGAAGAAAAACCAAAAGAATGCACATTTCCTAGCAAATGAGAAGAACCAACATAATGCACTTCTTCTTCTAAAAGCATTTTGTATTTTTTTCTCGTGGATTCATTTGTTTGCTCAAACTAATTCATTTGATATCGTAAATGGTAACACACCTTTTCAAAAATTGTTGCTTCACCAAGATTTTTGGAATTTTTTTAAGGGAAAATTTAGAGTATTAAATAAACATTTTATCAACAAATACTTTTTTTAAAAAAAAAAAAAGAAATAACTTTTAATCTTTTATTTTTGGTTTAAATATATTTTTATCCCCAAAAATTTATCAACTTTTGTTTTTGGTCCTTAGAATTTTTTCATTGATTCTGGTATTTAAATATTTCAAAATTGTGGTCTTAATCCCTATCAAATATGGATGATATGTCAACACCTTAATTGATTAAGACAATAATTATTATGCCATATGTTAGATTTGGAAGTTAGCCGCCATGTCATCAACGTAGATTAAAACAAAACTTTCAGAATATTTAACAATCAAAATTAAACCAAAATTGATCATTTTTTTTTAAATATTTAAATCATATTTTTTTTTGGGTGAACAAAATCATAATTTTTTTTTTATTAACAATATTCTCGGGGCGCTCAATTATTGTCCTACAAGTAAGTCAAATCACCATGAGAGTTTTAGTTTATATGCGCGATTCTCATGGTTAAGTTTAATCTTGACATCAACTCAATACATTAAACTCACTTTATAAGGCTACGCATAAGACGATGATAAGAACCAATAATCATACACGAATTGTCAAAATAACAAAAAATATAATTAGATGTAAATATTTCACCCGAAACACAGAAACACAGTTCTTGAGGTTTCTATCCTTCTATTTTATCCTCAAGATCTCTCAACTTTGACGTGTTCATACTTTCAAATAATGATCTAGACGAGATCTCACACTTGATGTAGCTAACAATAATTGAAATGATAATAATTTAGGATTTAATACAAATTAATATAATAACTTACATAAATAAAATTGCTCTAAATAATGTACACTCCCCTATCCTTCGGGCCTTGGTGGGGTCTCTGTGTTATTGGAATACATAAAATATCATTCAATATTTCAATTTATATATCATACTAACATATCATATTTTTTATTCAGGTAATAAGCTAAGTGCCGGGAATCTATTATATTTTTTATTCTGAATTTCCATGAATTATTTGAGATGCATTTATGAACCAACTAACTTTGGCACCGCAAGCAACGGTTCAAGCTTTCTCATGGCTATACCAAGCCTTTCCCTCATGTCCATGGTTGATGGTGTAACATGGCTATCAAGTTCCCAATCAAATCGATGAAGCAACGAACCCAACACCAAGTGAACCACTCTATGTGCCAATGGCACACCAGCACACATTCTTCTTCCAGCACCAAAGGGGATCAGCTCATAGTGTTGCCCCTTGTATTCAGTCTTGGAACCAAAGAACCTCTCAGGTTTGAAGGTCAAAGGCTCATCCCAAACATCTGGGTCTCTTCCAATCGCCCATGTATTCACAAATACCTGGACCAACAGTCCATTATTTTTTAACATTGATATTTGAATGAAGAGTAATGTTATAGGTGTACAATAAATATTTGACAATATTCTATTACAACAAACAATTTTTTTTTTATCTCTTGCTTAAATTTTATCATTTATACATACACGTATTTTACAAAAAAATAAATAAATAAATAAATTCTCCCATTACAATGGGACAACATTTTGTTATTATCAACAAATGTTTATTTGAATATCTATCTAATGTAGCATACAATTATCTTTGTCTTTCATCTATTTCTTTTATTTTTTTAAATAGCCATTCAAAAACATATTAAAAACACCAAAAGAACATATATGTCTTTTTTTATTTTATTTGTATTTGAAACAACACCATAAAGCATATAAAAATTTTCTCCCTGACTCGTCATTAATCAACACCCAGGAACAAGCAATACAAATTATTTAGAGATACACATAAAAAATGAGTCCCCTTTGTCATCCACTCTACCACCGAAACACAGGTCCTTCTACCAAAATTAACTTTTTAAGCAGTTTTTACCTGTAGCCATAGCTAAACACCCACTTTGATGAATGATGAGTTATGAGAAAATTTAAAATGCGCTATAAACTTGAGTAGAATGAATTTTAAATTGATGATTAAGAACCAACTAAAAAGTATTGGCTCGCCTACCAAAAAAAAAAAAAGAAAACTATTGGTTCAATCTTATAAAATGGACAGATGCATGTGGTATTTGATGCATGTGGTCGTTGTTTCACACATTATATATGTGAAAAAAAAAAAAATTCACAACTAGACTAACGTTGTACCCAAGAGAGAGTGTTAAAATTCAACAAGCTAAGTCCGATCCTATATATTGGTGGGTTATAACAAAGTTTAAAAGGGTATATAAACTTGAGTGTTATGAGTCTAAAATTGCTATAATATTTAGGACAAACAAATACCAATAAAAAACTTAAAAGTATAATTTTGTTGGCTCACTCTCACATCCAAGACTTTTTCCAAAATTCTAGTAATTAATAGTAATAATATCAAATGATAATGTCTAAATAAAAAAAAAAAAAACTTTATCTATACCTGGGTGTCTTTGGGTATGAAGTATCCCATGAATTCTGTGTCATGGATTGCTCTGCGAGGTATGAGAAATGGAATTGGAGGATGCAACCGAAATGTTTCCTTAACCACACCTTGAAGGTACGGAAGGTTTTCTATGTCACTCTCTTCAAGTTCTCTTGAAGACCCAACCACTTCACCTAGCTCAGCTTTCACCTTCACTAGACACTCACGATTGCACAACAACTCTGTTAGAGCCCACTCGATTGTACTACTCGTTGTTTCTGATCCAGCCAAGAATATTTCCTGCAATTCCCAAGCACACATTTTTATTTTATTTTATTCTGTCAGAAGCACACATATTTGTTGATATACTATAACTATAGTACGCTATATTACTAGGATGAAAATAATTTACGTAATCATATATACATATATATATATGTATGTATATATCAATCCTTATATAATAGATTTTCTAGGATTTGGACTATTAGGTTTTTTCTAGCTTTGCTTCAAGGTTTTTTTTTTAACAGCAAAAAAAAAAATCAATAATAAATGGCCAATCGAGCATCAAAGGGTTATTAAGCTCGATTATTAAGCCCAAGCTATTCTACTAAAAATTATAACATTAAAAAAATTATTCATAGGCTTACAATTAGTACTCCACTAAAATTTGGTCTATTCTACTAAGAAAATGATGTGAAATCAATATGATCTTAACGTTAAAAAAAAAAAAAAAAGATCTTACCAATATGAATATGTTTAGGTCTTTATTTGTTATGTTGCGTGCCTCATCACTCCCACTGCTTTGAAACTCAAGCAACACATCCAAGAAGTCCCTTGACTTGTTTTCACGCTTTCCCTCAATCCTTTCGTTCACAAATCTTGAAGCAATTTTAATAGCTTTCCCCATGTCCCTAGACATTTTTTTCTTAAGACCTTGAGGGTCCAACCACCTAAGCCAAGGGAACAAGTCCGAAACATTAGGATGCCCAGACCACTCCATAATCCCCATCATGGCGGTGAAAAACTCGGATGCCTCACGTGACTCAGGGTTGAACAAGTCACGTGAGAGCATCAAGTTCCCCAAAAGGTTAAAATTCATGAGGAAAACAAATTTTGCCACGTGAAGCCCTTGACCCTTTTTTAATTTACTGGCTTCTTTTGTCACCCAGACATGCAAGTCATCAACACATTTACGACGAACCGATGAGGTGTCGTTGATACGTTTGGTGACAAGCATGTCAATGGTGACCAGGCGTCTAATGAGGCGCCAATAGGAGCCGTAAGGAGCCAGAGCAAGCGAGGATTTCTCGTAGTTGTGGACACGCATGATCTCGGTTATGGTTCGATCCGCGAAGCTGTGGTCATGGTTCTTGAAAAGCACGGTGGCTGCTTTGGCCGAGAGGACCGCCATGGTGTTGATGGATCCAATTTGGAGCCACACCACGGGACCATACTTGTCTCTTAGGCTGGTGATGGTTCGGTGAGGCATCTCTCCGAGTTGGAACATGTTACCGAATATGGGCCATCCCGGTGGTCCTGGTGGAAGACGGCGGCGGTTGGAGGTTGATGTTTTGTTGCGGCGGCGGAAGAGGAAGAGGAGCAGAGGGATCACTAAGATTAGTGTAAGAAACAATGGAGGATAATCTGAAGGCCACCAGGCCATGGCTTTTTCTCGTATGAGAATTGCCAAGATTGTTACAAATTTTGTTCTTTCTATACTACTAGCTAGCTATTTTATAGACTTTACATGTGCAATGAATTTTTTAGACACGAATCAACAATTTTTTATTAGATATATAATACGGAGTATACTACAAGTTAACTTTGAAAATGACGTGCAAATATTCCGTATTAGTAAATTTTTGAAAATTCAACAAAAATAAGGAAACATGCTCTTAATGCGTTGTCTTTCAAATCAGTCAATTACCAAAACAAGTATTTAATGCATGTTTCCTTAATTAACCAATCATATAATACACAATGCAATTTCACTTTTTTTATTCAATATTTTAACTTTAATTTGGGACAAAAATTTTTTTTATTACTAACTTTATGAGACGAAGGGAGTATTTAAAATCCCTTCACGTTTGTGAGTCAATGTTAATGTCTGTATTCAATCTCTCGTGAAGCTCGGCAAAGATTCTTCTGTTTTATACTCCCTCCATCGTACAAAAGATGATAACAAATTAGAAAAGTTAAACAATTAAAAAGACATGGAGTACATTATTTAATGGTTTGTTAAAAACATCAATTAATTATCAAATACTAAATTAATACATTTTGCATTATCAACCAATCGCAATTAAATTGTCTTTTTTTACTGTAATATTATCCTTATGTTAGGGAGAGAGTACAAACTTACTAAAAGTAAATGTTGTTTTGAAGTAGTATGTTTACAAGTACTACTAGCAACTAATTGCGAGCTTTGTTATTATCTTCCACATTTCTTGCATTTTTTTTTCTTTTAATCCTTCTACTGTTAATTAGTAAGAGAATATATCTATATATATATATAGTTATATACATATAAATAAATATATTTTAATTTATAGTATATTAATGTTCTCAGCGACACGTTTATACGTTTATAGAAGAACGTGTTTGGAACGAAGCTTCCCCCAACACTTTGAATATGAATAGACACTCTCTCCGATCCCATACATGGTAGATCAACATTTGCAGTTTTGTTTTACCCCTCCTAATTGTTAGTGGGAATAGTTATTTGAAATGCAGAAAGATTTATAAAAAGAGATATTATTAACACTCGTTTTATTATTATTCGTACTCAGTTTTTATAAATTTTTGCACTTATTTATCAATATTATCCTTCTATTATTACTTACATCCATATATCAAATACTCACACTCCCAATCCTATTATTTACACCCATAATCCTAAAAAACTAATAATTTACCGGTTATCACATTCATACCCCCACTTTATCAATAATCTTGCTCACCCAAAACCTTTCCAAAAACTGTGATTATTTTTCTCAAGGCTTATTTATGGTTTTGGTCCCTATAAGTTGACCTCGTTTTGAATTTAGTCCTTAAATCTTTTTTGACCTTGAATGGTCCTTAAATCTTTTTAAATTTTGTTTTTAGTCCTTAAATCTTTTTTTGACCTTGAATGGTCCTTAAATCTTTTTAAATTTTGTTTTTAGTCTTTCTGTTGTCTTCTTCCGTCATCTGCTGACATGACAAACGGTGTGCCATGTCAGCCCTTATATTGACTGCCAACGATGCATATGATGTGGACCTCCCACTCATGTGAGCAGAAACTGAGCATGAACCGAGCATGAGCCGAGCATTAACAGTGCATGAGATATCGACCGAGTACGATGCAATTGGTAACGACATAGCTTGGTTCGTGCTCATTTCATCGTGCTCGGTCGATATCTCCCCTCGGTTTGGCAAGTCATGCTCGGTTCATGATCGGTTAATGCTTGGTTCCTGCTCGGTTCCTGCTCACATGAGTAGGAGGTCACATCAGATGCATCGTTGGCAGTCAATGTAAGGGCTGATATGGCACACCGTTTGCCATGTCAGCAGATGACGAAAGAAGACAAACAGAAGGACTAAAAACAAAATTTAAAAAGATTTAAGGACCATTCAAGGTCAAAAAAAAGATTTAAGGACTAAACACAAAATTTAAAAAGATTTAAGGACCGTTCAAGGTCAAAAAAAGATTTAAGGACTAAATTCAAAACGAGGTCAACTTATAGGGACCAAAACCATAATTAAGCCTTTTTTCAATCCCAACATTCTTCTTCTGTCGGACCGATGATACAAGAAGAGAAGCGAATGATTTGATCTATATTGATTTGTAGATGATACAATTCATTAAAAAAATACAAAAAACATCAATTCCAGTCTAAAAATATACTATATAGTGTTTCTGCAGCATGACTTGATCTCCTGAGGTCGCGTGTGTTTCTGCAGCATGCCTGCCTGAAAACACGGGTTTATTTCATTCAAATTAGGTGCAATTATTTTAACAGCAGTATGTGTGATGCTCTTGATCTAGTTTTTGAATTATTGACACCACCCAATTGTGTGAAAATGGTGGGCAGCAAATCAGCAATACGCTTTGATGAAATAATTTAATTTCCCTTGAATGTCGGTTGATGTATGAAGGAAGAGGAATGTGAGTGAACATCATTAGAAGACATTACTGAGAGTTACGTGTTCATATAAATAAATAAATAAATAAATAGAACAATTTGAAGGATAAGAGTTAAGACTTAAGAATGGTGTGAGAAGTAGAATAGATTTGAGAAGAGAAGTTTGAGTGTGGGAAGGGAAAAGAAAGATTTAGGAGAGCCAATGGGTGTTAGTAAAAATGAAGAGTGGATGTTAGTATAAAAAAACCAACTAATGCAAATAAAAAGTGGAAAATGCTAAATGTAAAACGCAGAGAAGAGAGAATCAACAGCCACCAATGCGGCCCCGTTGCAGTCATCGTCGAGAGCCATTGCCGCTTGCCCACCAACACTTTGCTCTCTCCGTGAGCAGTCACCGCGTCGCCCATCACTACCATTTTACGGGATTAGAGAAAACAGGATTAGGATTAGGAAAATGGGATTATGGGATGACGGCGGTGACCGTAGGTGGCGGTGGCTGGCGATGATTGGCGATAGGCTATGTTTCTGCCTTTGCCATTTTTCTCTGCTTCTATGTACACTTTTTATGATAAATTGATAACCAAGTGTGTGGTTGGTTTCATGTTCAACTTGTATGCATCTAAGGCTGATATAAATTTTAAAAAGCGTATAGGGCTTTTGTCATTAGAAAAAACGCAAACTTTGGGTATCTATATTGGTGGTGATTGTATGATCCTTGTGGCTCAATAGCAACAAGTGCCTGTATGAGAATAAAAATGTGAATTCAGAGAAGTTGATAGAACGTATTAAATTGTATGTTTGGATTTCTGTTAAGACAATAAAAGTAAATGAAAACTACAGCTTTAGTTATCATCAATAATAAACCAGAAAATGTTGTACATTGTTATGGTTTAATTGAAAGAACATTAGGCAAAACCTCAGTAGTGGAAATAGATAGAATGTGTAGCTTGCAATTAGTATGTGAGATAAACTGAGAGTGAGTTTACAAGACCCTCAATCAGTATGCGAGCGGCAAGTGCGGCCTATGACTGCAATGGGGCTGCAACAGGGGCTCTGCTCGATTCTCACTGCTATGTGTTTTTCAGTTTGCAATTTCCAGTTTTCCACTTTTTTCTATCTACTTTAGTTGGGTTTTTTTTTTAATTAAAAAAAGCTTTAGAAAAAATAGAGATATGTGTCAATATTTTAATGGGTTAAGGAGATAGTTTATCTCCTCATACGAGAAAATACTTTATTCTGAAATAGTTATTATTTAGAAAAGTTTATAAAAAGGATAAAATTGGTAGATAGACGCAAAATGTTTTTTAAAAATGGGTGTATATAGTAATGTAATGGATGTTAATAAAATCTCCTACATAAAAAAAAAAGTCAGTATAGTTTGATAACATTATAACAATGATCATACATATTTTTTATAGTGTAATAAGGGCCGCAAGTGTAAAACCGAGGGTTATCTAGTAACAGTTGATAGAGTGAAAAAAACTCGAAATACAATACTAGATTAAAAACAAAAATAAAATTAAAGGATTGATTCCAGATAACAATAATTTTTGAAAAGATCTAAGACTGTTTATCAATATTATTATAAATCCATAATGGTTTTCAATTAGGAGACCAAAATATGATTTTAGCAGCCAATTTTGACTTAAGAAGTCTGTTAATCATTGCTTAATCAATAAGAGAGAGTGCATTTATTATGTGAGTATTTATTGAGTTAGTGGGCTTCAAGCCCAAATGAGAGAGATGTATGACACCGACTTACTGAGATCTGAGGCGGTGTACACTTTGTCTTTGACAAGTTGCTCTAAGAAATCGAAACTGATATCGGGTGGGGAAAAAAAGGGTGGGATTGAATTCTTAGTATCGAAAATGGGCAGTGAAATCTCCAAGCTATCAAATGGGGATGGTGTAGAGAAAAATAGAGATGAAAACTTTGATGGGAGCTCTTCTCAATCAATACTCAATAACGATGTTTCTGGTAATCAATACTCAATACAAGATTAAACTCATTATTTTTAACTCATCTTTATTTTTGATTTCCAACATTTCTTTCTCTATAAAGTTGATTAACTTGACATTGCAGAAGGCTTTGTGACTTCAACCTCTGTGCTGAAATCTCGATCTGGGAACTCCGTTCTGGAAAATAATAAAACTCCAATTCGTAATGATGAAAACATTGAGCTTCGTTTGTCAGGTGCCGTTTTAGTTTCTCTTTTGTAATATACTCTGATAATATGTACTCCAGGTGGCGTTTTAGTTATGTCGATATACTGCAATTGAAGTGATTAGTTATCTTGAAATACATTATGTGGCTGAGTCATCTGCTCTGTTCTTTTATTCTTTTGTCTGGAAAAAAAAAATGGTGGGCTGGAAAGATATTTTGGTTTTGCATTATTTTGTATTAACCATTCGGCTACATGATATCTAACAGTAACGTGGGCACTTGGGAAAAAAAGTTAGATCAATTTGACAACAAATTTCATATATTTCAATTGAATGAAATGATGGGTCTGTGTCTGTTTTTAAGAAAAAAGTGGACTCAAAGATCAAAATTGAGGTTTAGTAATTAGTAGTACTCAAAATTTTAAGCAATTAAGCACTTCCTGTCACAGTGGAAGGTTGATCAATTTGACACCAAAGTTCAAATCTTTCAAAGCAATGAATTAAAGGGTAGATGTCTGATTGTGGAAAGAGAATCAATCAATTAAAAAAAATGGAGTCAAAGATCTAAATTGAGCTTCACGTTTCAAGTTTTTAAGCACTTTCTGTAACAGTGGGAAAAAGTTTGATCAATTTGAGAATAAAGTTCAAATCTGTCATGGGAATGAATTAAAGATTTAAAGGGCTTATGTTTGATTTTTGATCAAACTTCAGAAGATCTAAATTGAGCTTCACAGAAAAAAATTAAAAAAGGGAATGTATGCTTTCGGAAAAGTAGAAAGAAGAACTGTAGAGGGTAGTAGAAGGATGAGATAAATTGATGTAGTTTTTTGTATGTAATTTTTTATGTATTGATTATATGTATTTTTATTTACTTTTCATTTAAATTAATGTAGTTTTTTTTTTATTTTTTATGTATTTTATTAATTTTAAATTATTGTTGTTAATTTTATTAATTTTAAATTAAATTAATTTCATTTAAATTAATTTTTTTGTTGGAGACCGAAATTAATGGTATTGAGAAGACCAAAATTAATGGAATTATTGGGAAAAATATTTACAACATTTAAGGAATATTTTCAAGTTGATTATTATTAATTAATGGTTTTTGTTATGCATTGATGCATAAGTTACGAAAATTAATGGAATTATTGGGAAAAATATTTACAACATTTAAGGAATATTTTCAAGTTGATTATTATTAATTACTGGTTTTTGTTATGCATTGATGCATAAGTTACGAAAATTTGCATTCCGTTAAAAAGTTTCAATTTTAGGTATTATATTATTCTTTTGAATGAAATTATTTTATTCCAAATTTGAATCAAATCTTTTACAAACAAAAAAAATAGAGAAATATATTAGGTAGTTATTATGATTGAAGATTAAAATATATTCTTTTAGTTTCTTAACTTTTGGTTTTTAGGTTTTTTTTATTCAATATTTTTTTCATAGAAATCAATTACTATAAAAAAAATCAGTTACTAAGAGAAGAAAAAAATCAATTAAAAATTAGTTACTAAAAGTATGAAAATATGGTATGATTCATTAATTAATAGAAGATAAATTTTTAATAGAAGAGAATTTAATGAGATCATTGAGAAAAACGAAATTAATGGCATTGAGAAGACCAAAATTAATGAGATTATTGGGAGCACAAATAGGAGAGAAATATTTACAATATTTAATACCGAAATTAATGGGATTATTGAGAAGACAAATAGGAGAGCAATATCTTTAACATTTAAGATCGAAATTAATGGCATTGAGAAGTGTAACATCCTAAACTTTATTTTAAATGAAGTTATTATTAAAAACTTAAGAATAATTGGAATAATGACTTATCGAATTTTGGTAGGTAGGTGAGTAGTAAATATAAGTCCTAGGGGTTGTATAGAAGACAATTGTGGTTTCGAGCAGAATTATATAAGCGAAATCGGGGGTTAAATCGGCGTTTTAGATGTTAGAAATCGACCGAAAAGAGAAAATTAGAAATTTATTATCGGAAGCTAAGAAAATAAATTCCACCGTTGGATGTGAAGTTTAGGGGATTAAGAAGCTTGTCTAAAAATATGGACCCGATCCGACGGTTAACGAAAAAGTTACGGCGAATCGAAGATTGGAAACCCTATTTCTCGCCCAGGCGCGTGCACTGTTCAAACGTGCACCAGCCAGTGGAAAAACCGCCCAGGCGAGCCCCCTATTCGCCCAGGCGCGCCTCTGGCACATCAGCACGCATCAGTTCCGCAAATTGGCGCGCCAACACCTCTCCTGACCGCACCAGCTGCACGCGACGCGCACCAGCAGCACCAGCTGGTGCCAAGACTCGCCCAAGCGAGTGATGGGCTCGCCCAAGCGAGCGCGCTCAGCAGCACCAGATCTGGTGCGTTGAAATTGAGACTTGGGGCCAAAGTTTTGATCTAAGCCATACGATTGTGGCTACTCCCTAGGCTGATCATAAAGCCCCAAAAACACTTCATTTCACCACCTTTCAACACCAACTCAAGCTTATCATCTCCATCAATTCTCTCAAGCTCCAAGATCATTCCATCACTCTTCCTTCATAAACACTTGATCTTGGGCACCTCAAACCCAAAATCATTAAACCCCATCAAGTTTTGCACCATGGAGGTTGGTTGAAGACTTTTTCCCTCTCCTCCCTTGATTCACGTGTGGCTCCCTCCTTCCTTCTTCTTGGTTTTCAAATTCCACCATTATTGGAGTAAGTTAAGCTTCATGTCATAATATTAATTTCCTTTTCATTCCAACTCTCCTTAGTTCATAGAAATTGTGTTTAAATCCTTAGGGTTTTTTGCACTCATGGTTATGTAGGAACTTTATTTCATGCTCTCTAATCCTAACCAAGATAAGGGCAAGGATCAACCCTCTTGTAATTCCCCAAAAAGAGTTATTTATCAACACTTGATCATATCTTTGTTGAGGTGGCAAGCAAAGCTCCGGAAGTTCAAGGTTCCAAGGTTTTGAGCTAGGGCACACAAATGTTTATTTTACTTCTTGCTATTTTAAGGTCAGGAGTGGGTTATAGTGAGTATTACCACACTCTGGGGTTTAGTTTACGATATGCATATAATGAGTACTAAGGATTATGTGCTAGATAGGATATTGCACAACAGGTTAATTAATAAATAGAATTTGTGAGCTAGGAATAATAGGAATGATAACAAGAATGTGCTTGAATTATGTTATTTGAAATATAGAATATAAAATAGTGATGATGTTGATAACATGCCTGGACTGTGATAATTGATTTACATTACGTAATTGTGATGATTGGATAGTGTAAATGTGTAATGTTGGGATTAACTTGAGTAATGGAATTGTCAAAGAGTTTAAGAGTTGATAATGTTAAGAGAATGAGACATACCCGGGCGCAGTAAGTCGTTATCGCACGGTGGTGCGAACGCAGTAGGTTGTGACCAGGGGAGAATGAAACATACCCGGGCGCAGTAAGTCGTTATCGCACGGTGGTGCGTTCACATACCCGGGCGCAGTAAGTCGTTATCGCACGGTGGTGCGTTCACATACCCGGGCGCAGTAAGTCGTTATCGCGCAGTGGTGCGAACGCAGTAGGTCGTGACCAGGGGAGAATGAAACATACCCGAGCGCAGTAAGTCGTGAGTGCACAGGAGTGCAGACGCAGTAGGTCGTGACCAGGGACAGATTGAAAAGAATTATGAATATGATTAAAGTGTATGGAACAATAGACTTTATGAAAATGATGAATAGCATTGAATATGCAATATAGACTTGAGTAACCAATGGAATGTTCTGATAATAAACTGTGATATGTTGAGCTTTACTATTTGGTGATTGAATGGTTATATGTGTATGACTTGGTATAGCATTATGTCATCATTGGAAACTGCCTCCCCATTTTATGTGTAATACTCACTCCTTACTATCTCCACAGGTACTGAGGAAGAGTTTGCACCTGATCAGGCCGAGCAGGAGTACTCTCCCTCACAGGGAGAGTAAGTCACTATATATATAAGTAGGACATGGGAATGTCCTGGGCCCGGTGATATGATGTGATCCATTTTTGTTGTATATTTTGTAAATAGCTTTTTGGGGGCCCAGGATGACTCCTTTGGGTAGGAGTCTTATTTTGGGAAAAGAACTATTTTCCACAACTTGTTTATATTTCCGCTTAACTCTGTTGTTTCATACTTTGCTTTTCTGATGTGTGCACGATGCTGCACCAGTTGTGATATATGTATATAGCCCTGCTGGCTTCTGAAATTTGAAAATGTTATTGTTTATCAGGTCGCAGGTAAACCAGAAATTTTTGGAAAGTCCTAAAAACAAACGAAACTCCGTCCGTTTGACGGAAGATTTTTATAAGTAAAAAGGAAAATTTTAAATTCACTATTTTATATAAGGGTATAAAAGGGTAATTAATCTTAGGTGTTACATTTTAATATAAGGTGAAGCCTTAGTCCCACATCGGCTGGTAAGGAGAACGAAGCATGCCTTATATAGGGTGTGGATACCTTACCTCACGTGGACGCGTTTTGGGGCTCAATGTTACTGTGAGACCAAAAGCAAAACCGTGAGGGTGAAGGATGCCCAAAGCGGACAATATCCACGTGGCGGTGGCTGGGACCCAGTGCCCAGTATCGTACGGCTGGCTGGGGCTGGGCTGTTACATTTGGTATCAAAGCCAGGGCCGGGTCGGTGTGCCAACGAGGGCGTTGGGCCTCCAAGAGGGGTGGATATAAGGTGAAGCCTTAGTCCCACATCGGCTGGTAAGGAGAACGAAGCATGCCTTATATAGGGTGTGGATACCTTACCTCACGTGGACGCGTTTTGGGGCTCACTGTTACTGTGATACCAAAAGCAAAACCGTGAGGGTGAAGGATGCCCAAAGCGGACAATATCCACGTGGCGGTGGCGGCTGGCTGGGGCTGGGCTCTTACAAGAAGACCAAAATTAATGGGATCATTGAGAAGATAAATAGGTGATAAATATTTACAACATTTAAGGAATATTTTTAAGTTGATTATTATTAATTAATGGTTTTTGTTATGCATTGATGCATAAGTTACGAAAATTTGTATTTCATTAAAAAGTTTCAATTTTAGGTATTATATTATTTTTTTGAATGTAATTATTTTATTCCAAATCTGAAAGTTATTATGATTGAAGATTAAAATATATTTCTTTTAGTTTCTTAACTTTTGGTTTTTTAGGTTTTTTTATTCAATATTTTTTTCATAGAAATCAGTTACTATATAAAAAAAATCAGTTACTAATAGAAGAAAAAAAATCAATTGCTAATTAGTTACTAAAAGTATGAAAATATGGTGTGATTCATTAATTAATAGAAGATAAATTTTTAATAGAAGAGAATTTAATGGGATCATTGAGAAAAACGAAATTAATGGTATTGAAAGACCAAAATTAATGAGATTATTGGGAGCACAAATAGGAGAGAAATATTTACAATATTTAATACCGAAATTAATGGGATTATTGAGAAGACAAATATGAGAGCAATATCTCTAACATTTAAGATCGAAATTAATGGCATTGAGAAGACCAAAATTAATGGGATCATTGAGAAGATAAATAGGTGATAAATATTTACAACATTTAAGTAATATTTTCAAGTTGATTATTATTAATTAATGGTTTTTGTTATGCATTGATGCATAAGTTACGAAAATTTGTATTTCATTAAAAAGTTTCAATTTTAGGTATTATATTATTTTTTTGAATGTAATTATTTTATTCCAAATCTGAAGCAAATCTTTTTCAAACAAAAAAAAACATAGAGAAATATATTAGGTAGTAATTATGATTGAAGATTAAAATATATTTTTTTTTAGATTCTTAACTTTTGTTTTTTTAGGTTTTTTTTATTCAATATTTTTTTCATAGAAATAAGTTACTATAAACAAAAAAAATCAGTTACTAATAGAAGAAAAAAAATCAATTGCTAATTAGTTACTAAAAGTATGAAAATATGGTGTGATTCATTAATTAATAAAAGAGAACTTAATGGGATCATTGAGAAGATCTAATAAATAAATATACAACATGCTTTTTATCAAATAATATTTAATAAAAACTTTCTTAATTTTTATATAATATAAATATTTAATATGTTACTCAATTACTAAATAATACCCTTCCATGCACGGGCTTGCTTACTAGTTACTTTCAAAGTTACAAAAATAAAAGATTATTTAACATTTTTTTAATTTTCATATTGCATTAGATTTTTAATTTTTATGAATGAACTTTTGTCTATATAGTAATATAATTTGAGAAAATATAGCAGGCAAAAGGACATTTTGCCACAATTTTTTTTTTAAAAAAATTTATTATCCGAGAAAACAGTTTTAACCATCGCAAATATTTTTAACAAAATATGAAGTTCCATGGTGGTTATAAACTGCCGCTATTTTTAAAAGAATTTCAAATTTTCTATTTGCAATGTTTAATAATCGTAGCAATTTTTAGTGCAAAAAATCAACAACAGTTACTATAAACGCCGCAAAATTCGATTCCTGATGGCCAGCTCTTCAGTTACGGAACCATCGAATTTTTTTTTGCGGCAGTTAAAATCAGCGCAAAAACCTTCCAAAAATCGTGCAAAACACTCACTCTTTTTAGTGAATCATAAGTTACATTTCCATGATATAAGATTTTTTAGATATTTTTATGTCCATAGAAAAGAGTATTTGATTTTATTAATATTATCAAAAATGTAAATACTTAATATATTTGGTTAAATGTATTTTTATAATTATTATTGTAATGTTAAAAAATGTTAAATAAATAAGGATAATTATGAAAATAATTAATTAAATACCATTGGAATATGGTCTTTTATACTAGACAAAAATTTTGCTCAAAATGTCTTGTATTACGAAATGGGAAGGAGTATATTGTTGTGTACAATTTAATTCTAACAGGAAGATGCTAAAGAATGTTTTTAGGGCATTAGTTATCTTGGAAAAATGTTGAATTTAAAATATCAAAAACTAATAAACTAATAATTTTTAATAAGAGTTGTTCTTTAATATATTCTTTAACTAATGCTTTTACAGAACTCATTAACAAGACCAATTTTAATAAACCTCAAGTTTTGTTGTGTTATACTACAACTTAATAAAGACAAGTAATCAACATATTATAAAATAGGAGAATTTGAGGGCATTTTTGTCATTTTCATTTTCTCTCATTCATCCTTGCTTTTCCCTCCAAATTTGTTTGTCCGTGCATCGCACGGGAATAAATATTTATCTTAAGTTATTTTTAGTAAATTTTTATTAGTACAATTTGGATTACACATAAATATAAAAATTACCCGCAAACATACAATTTGCATTTCGATATTATTACAATCTGCATGGGTTATTAATGATCTTTTCAAAAGGAAATAATTTGAATCAAATATTGACATAAAAAATATATAATGTCTAAACGATCCGTCATATGATAATTAACCAACAAAAAAATGAATATAATGTTGTAATTTCAGAAATTATAATACAAACAAGTCATAATATAGGCAAATTGGTATTAAACATTTAAACAGAGCATCATTATGAATAATAAATTTTGGGTACAACGGAAAAAACAGATATATAAATATTAAAGATGAGCTATAATTCGGTATAATGATTTAACTTAATACAATCAAATATTTGCTCAGTCATGAATTCAAATTTTAAAAAAAATCCAAAAATTTGTACAATATGTTGCAATTTAAATTGTGAAAAATAATGATGCGTTATTTTATACTTTAGACAATATACTTATTTACAATTATGAAGTTCTAATACAAGCAAGTAATTTGAAAGTTCGAATCTTATTATAAACACGAATTAATTAAAAGTGTGAAAACAGGTCTTATATTTTGGGACAGATGTAATAATAATAATAATAATAATAATAATAACAATGATGATGATGATGATATATATGGTAAAAAAATAGCTGCATTTGGACTTGCAAAACGAATTACTAACAAAATGCATTTGGAATGGTGAATTAAATAAAACATAAATCAAAATGAGTTGGATTTTTTTTAATATAAGAAATTATGTTGTTAATTAAAATTAGAAATCGCATAGTTGATACATTATTAGTTAATTTTTATTAATGAAAAAGTTGGTAGCTGAAACTAGATTCAAAGGTTAATGTTTATGAGTATTCATTTCTAAATACATGTAAATCATTTTTATAAAAAAATTATATTAACTTATTATTTAAAAAGACATATTTTCAAAATCTATAATCAATTTTTAAAAAAAAAAAAAAAAATTTTAAACAGTGCGATGCACGGGTAAAATTACTAATTATGTTAATTAACAAGAGGATAATGTCCAAAGCGCTGTAACAATTAATCGAGTGTCGAGTGATGAATTGTCAATGAAACAGCACCAATAATCTACCCAAAGTACCCTGCAAAATTGCAAACACTAAAGCCAAAACTTGCTCCTACATCCTATCAAAAGGAATATACCAACACCATTTACCAACCAGCACATCTGCAATACAAACAATATTAATTTTTCAGTCATGCATTCGCCAACTGTTACTCCCAGGTACAACGTGATTAATTAAGGAGAAGTTATTAAGTTAAAGCAAAAAAACAAAAAATGTCACCCGTACCAACTAGGCAACTATGGAGGTTCTACTCGCTACTGCGGCAAGACACATTGGTCCCACATCATATAATTAATTACCTAAAGAAAAACGTAATTCTAAAATCCTCTTGCTTAATTAAAATTATCAATGTACAATATTTTTTTAAATTTTTTGAATATATATATATAAGGGCAAAACTGCTCGTTTGGTCCCCTAAGTTATTTTTGTATTCTAATTTGGTCCCCTAAGTCTTTTTCGTTTCAAAGTGGTCCCCTAAGTCTTTTACCGTTACTACCGTTAGTCCCTTCCGTCAAAAACCCCATAACACAGTTAAATTTTGCTTACGTGGCAAGCAGGGTTGCCAACGTGAGGGACCATTTTAGAACTTAGTAAAAACTTGAGGGACAAAATTGAAAACTACTTGAAAACTTAAAGAACTCAATTAAAATTGATATTTCCATACCCCTTGCAAAATTTAACGGTGTTATGGGGTTTTTGACAGAAGGGACTAACGATGGTAACGATAAAAGACTTAGGGGATCACTTTAAAACGAAAAAGACTTAGGGGACAAAAATAGGACAAAAAAATAACTTAAGGGACCAAACGAGCAGTTTTGCCTATATATAAATTTGTTGATTTATCATATGCCATATTGTATCTTGAATTTTCAATAATTCTTGTTTCCTCATATCTATATTGTAACACACTTGTGTGGTACTAAGTATCATAAGTTAATTTTTATATAAGTTTTGGTAGGTAGATACTAACAAGTGTCATTACTTGTTTAAAAGGCAAAAGGTAACTGTAGTGAAAAACTATTAAAAAAATGCTTAATTATATTTTCAGTCATTTATATTATTTTCAAGATTCATTTGATTTTTAATCCTTTTTTTGGACTTATTTTGATACTTTATTTTATTTTTAAAAATTCAATTTGGTCCTTTCATCATAAAAATGTTAATTTTATTCTAAATATTTACACTCATTACCATTTCATAGACAAATTTTGACATATATTCTTACGACTTCATCTATAGAGTTCCAACTATCATCTATGTTCATATCTCTATAACATTATCATTTCTATCCTTATCGATCAACCACCACAACGAGCCAGTTTGCTCCACCATCGACGAAGCAACACCATTATTCATAGCATCAGTCGAATAGTGGGCTGAAATTTTTCAAGATTTTGGCAAAATTTTCCAGTTTTTGATAGCGGGTGTAAATATTTCGATAAAACTAACATTGCTATGATGGAATGACCAAATTGAATTTTTTGTGAAAAATAAAGGACCAAAATAAGTGGAAAAAAAGATTAAGAACTAAACCGAATCTTGAAAATAAGATAAAGGAAAAAAATGTAATTAAGCCTAAAGAAAATTTATATATTCGAGAAAAAATTTGAGAATTTGTTATATATATATATTATATCATTTGTTGGAATCTTAACGAGTGTTAGGACACTTAACACCGGTAAAATCCACAAGTTTATTCAATTTCAAGTTTTTAATTGGATGGTTTTAGTTTATTTTGAGCACATGATTGTGCATCCATGATCAAATCATTCATAAAAGCGAGGTTCATATGTACTACGATACTTAAATAAATCTTTGTGTTGTAGTAATATTTTTTCATGTAAAGAAAAACGCTAAGGCCCAAACAGCAGAGTCATGGAATCACCGGATCCAAATGATCCAACATCAAACACACTCAAATGAAGCAGCAATTATATAAATCACTGTCAAGTCAAACAAGCACTGAACGAGTTTTATTCATAAAACATTTCTTTTTACCACAACTAGTAGTAGTTTAGAACACCTTTGTTTTTTTTTTATACAACTGAAAGAAGAAAAAAAAACAGCAGCAACAAGAAAAAGGCTAGAGCCTGACAAAAAGGATTCTCATCCTGTCCCGCAAGAAGCAAGGATAAAGAATCAGCAAGAGGAGCATCCCAAATCTTCAGGACATCGGAATTAGAAGCTCCATATTTAGCAAACCAATCAACGCAAGAGTTACCTTCTCTCAAAGTATGGACCAGAGAGACATAGCTGAAATTCAACAATAACTCCTTAATCTCCTTGATATAACATGCATAAAGATGCAGAGGGGGGAAGTCATTCTGAATCAACCTTAGAACTTCCAAAGAGTCAGTTTGACATTGCAGCCTGTTAATATCTCTATGAAGAGCAAGAAGTAAACCTTGTAATAAAGCTAATAACTCCACTTGAAGAATAGTGGTGTGACCAAAAAAACCAGAGAAAGCACCAACCCAATTGCCATGAACATCACGAAAAATACCCCCAAAACCGGACAGACCTGGATTACCCAGAGAAGAACCATCAATATTCAAAATAAATTCTGCATTAAGATCCGGACACCAAGAAACAAGACGCGGGTGAAAAGAAGGCTGAAACAGAAAAGGAGTAGCGTGAGCCAAAGCAGTAACATCAGTACTCATCCAATTTATGTTACGGATAATGTCATAAAAAGATCAGGGTGAAGATTCATGCACAGCCTGATTTCATTGGAGCTGAAGCCAAAGAACTCCCACACCCGCTTAGCAATTGTGAAGTCCCTTAAGCAATGACTCTGGTCTTCTGTAGGACAAGAGCAAAGAGGGCAAGCAGCATAAGAGGAAACATGATGCCGGAACCTCATTTCATTAGTGGGAAGAGCTAAATACCAACAAAGCCACACGAAGAGCCATATTTTCTCAAGAGCTTGGAGTTTCCAAATCCACATCCAAGATTCGGTCCCTGTTAGAACATTAGCACCACAAGACAGCCAAGCGTAACTAGCATAAACATAGTACAACCCCTTATCGGATACTGCCCAAATAACATAATCGTGAACATCATGGTTTTTC
Source organism: Crotalaria pallida (assembly GCA_037953625.1). NCBI lineage: Eukaryota > Viridiplantae > Streptophyta > Magnoliopsida > Fabales > Fabaceae > Crotalaria > Crotalaria pallida. Next base: position 71,494,286 of record CM075656.1, read on the forward strand.
AAAACAGGAACCAACTTAATGACCTCTTTAAGCCAAGCAGGAAGCAAAGTAACCAATCTATTAAATTGCCAACCATTGTCAAAGACATCTGCAACAGATAATTGGGTATCCTGAATATCAACAAAAGGCACGAAATTGCAAAGTGGACCAATGTCGATCCATTTATCAAACCAAAAGGAAACATTACCCTCTCCAATACGGATTCGAAAGCCAGTCTTTAGAACCTGCACTGCTTTGTAAACAACCTTCCAAATATGAGAAACTCCGTTGCGAAAAGGGGCCTGAAGGACATTAAAAGTGCCCAAATACTTGCTACGAAGCATCTGAACCCATAATTTGGAAGGATCATGTAATAAGGCCCAGATAAGCTTCCCAAGCAAAGCCACAATGGTCATTCGAGCTTGTTGAAATCCCAGGCCTCCAACCTTTTTCGAGCACGCTACCTTATCCCATTTAACAAGGGAAAAAACTCTGTTACTAGGAGAGTTAGTACCCCATAGAAAGGATCTAGATAGAGAATCAACCAATTCACAAATAGCAGAGAGAATCCATAAAAGTTGCATCGGATAGACAGGGATAGCAGCAGTCATGACAGAGCGAACCAAAGTAAGCTTACCTGCCCTATTGAGAAGCAAACTTTTCCAGCCAGCAAGTCTATGATGAAGTTTGTCAATGACGAACTGAAAATCCTGCTTTTTAACTTTACCAACCAGCATAGGAAAACCAAGGTATTTACTTATATTAGAAGTGAAAGGAATAGAATAAATACCATGGGATTTCTCACACTTAGCCCGGGGAACATTAGCAGACGACATAGCCCTAGATTTCTCCAAGTTAACCTTTAAACCAGAAGCACGACAAAAATCAAAGATGGTTTGGGCAACCAGACGAACTTAAGAGGCCTTAGCTTTCATGAAGAGGAGGCAATCATCAACAAAGAAGAGATGCAATAATTTCGGACCATTCCTTGAAATTTGCAGCGGCTGCCATGATCCTGAATTGACCTTCTCACCAATTAACAGCGCAAGTTTCTCCATACACAAAACAAACAGATAAGGTGAGAGGGGGTCACCTTGGCGAAGACCTTGGGAAGGAGAGAAGTTCAGAAGTCTATTTCCATTCCAAACAAGAGACAAAGTAGTGGAGGAAACACAATGCATAATAAGATTAATAGTGGAGACAGGGAACCCAAAGTCCAGCAGTGTAGTTCGCAAGAAGTCCCAGTTCACACAGTCATACGCTTTCTCTAAGTCAAGTTTAAAGAGAAGATCACCTGACTTGCCTTTCTTCTTGTACATGTGGTGGATAACCTCTTATGCAATGATGGTATTATCTGATGCACCTCTTCCCGGGATGAAACTACTCTGCAGAGGGCCAATTATGTCATTAAGAAAAGGTCTTAACCTGTTCACAATTACCTTAGTTATTAGCTTCATAACCACGTTGCATAAGCTTATCGGCCTAAATTCTTTTAGCCGAGTGGGAGGATCAACCTTTGGGATCAAAACAATCAAGGTCTCAGTCAAAGAAGGATCAAAGAAACCAGAAGTCACAACATTATTGACCACCCTCCAAACGTCATCACCAACAACATTCCAGAATGATCTAAAGAAAATCGGCTAAAAACCATATGGCCCGGACGACTTGTACGAACCCATAGAAGCTAAAGCAACATGAACTTATTCTTTTGAGACCGAAATGACCAGAGAGTCGCAAGCAGCTTGGCTGAGCTGAGGTATAGAAGTAAGAGAAAAGGTCGAGGGCAAACACACAGATGAGCAAGTGAATAATCCTTTGAAAATTTTCAAAGCCTCAGCTTGAAGTAAGGAACTGTCCGTACACCAATTGTCATCAATAAAAAGGCCATGAACTTGGCTCCTCGGTCGTCTAACAATCGTTTGAGTATGGAAATATTTAGTATTACGATCACCAAATTTAGTATTACGATCACCAAATTTGACCCATTTCTCACGGGACTTTTGGTACCATAACATCTCTTCTCTGTACAAAACATCACTATATTCCTTTTGGAGCATTTTCTCTAGACGGAGCAAGTCAGCGGAGAAAATATAATTGTCTTCATTCTGAACCCCCCTTATCCGAGCCTCTAGAAGTCTTTTCTTACGGAAGATGTCCCCAAACACATCTTTATTAAACTGAATAGACTTACTCTTGACTGCAACTAATTTCCTTGCAAATGCCAAATAAGTTTCACCCCAAGCATTTTTAACAACATCAAAATAAGAAGGATGAGAGAGCTAGGCAGCCTCAAACCTGAACGGGTGATTTTTGTTAGCAGCAGGAAAGCCTCCACACCTCAACAAAAGAGGATTATGATCTGAATAAGTGCGCAATAGGTGCTCCACTACTGCATTTAGGAAAGACAAGCGCCAGTTACAATCCCCCACGGCCCTGTCCAACCTTTTCTCAACACGCCTACCACCAATACAGTTACGAACCCAAGAGAACTTACAGCCAATATTACCAAGGTCCACCATGCTACAAGCAAGCAGCATATTATTAAAAGTTGTTGAGTGGGATGTGTAGAAGTTACCCCCCTAACTTCATAAGAGTGAGAGATATCATTGAAGTCACCAAATAAAAGCCAGGGAACCGAAACACTACCACGAAGATTGATCAAATAATTCCAAAGAGGAAGTCTACCCGTAGGAGTAGGACTCGCATAAATAGCAGTCATGAACCAGTAGCTCCCTTCCTTAGAAACTTGAACAATTGGCATGCTTAACATTATCAACCACAGAAAACACAAAAGAATCCTTTGTTGCTAGAACCCACAAACCACCTGACTGTCCCACAGCCTCCTGGATAACAATTTCAAAATAACCAAGACGATTCCAGAAACTACAAACCTTGTTAAACTGAACACGAGTCTCACAAATAGCTAATAAAGATGGTTTAAAGCGAATCACCATCTCTTTTACCAACCGTTTAGCTTCCTTATTAGTTGCTCCTTGATATTCCAGAAAAGCACAGAGAAATCCTTGAATGTCTGCATCATAAACAAGAAGAACGAGGAAGCTAACCGGAAAGCTTTGAGCTCTACGTCTTGGCTGCTGAACCCGTAACCTCCATAGAAGCATCACCCTTCTCAACATCCTATGATTTGCACTGCCCATGTAAATCAAGCTTCTCACAAATCGTTCCAGCCTGTTCATCATTGTTTTCCGCGAATTTGAAACGCACCGAGGATCTGCGAACGAGGTTGGTAGTAGATCGAGTTCCATCGGCATGAATAAAAACCATGTCTAACCTTCCTGGCCGCAAGAGATCGGGGACCAAGGTCGCCCTGTCCTTTAGAGAAGATGACTGCACGGGTTCAGTTAAATGATCTTTATTTCCGAAACTACCCCCACTAGCACTTGAAGCATTATTCATGCCATTCACACTTGAGCCATCAAGACCATCAGGTGATCTTTGTGACACCATACGGTCTTTCTTTTTTTTTTTTGGCCCAAATAGTAGTTGGAGTCTTAAAAGAGGTATCAAAATGGCCTTAAGTAATCGCAGGGCCAGAAGGAGTAACTCCTTTATTTTCTTTAACTGTCATTTTAGTGGGACCCTTAAATTTAGAACCCACGTGAGAATCTTTTTTAGGTAATTCAGAGTATTTGTTTTTCCACTTTTTTCTCTTCACAATCATCCAAGCCCCATGTAACTGCTCCTCCAAATCAATGACAGATACCAAATCACCAATAATCTCTCCCTTGTTCCCTGTAATTCGCACATTCCCATCTGGAGGAGTCTTCTCTCCATGCACGTTAGCACCCTTCGAATTTTTTCTTCCCTTCTCATGTTGGGCGTTGATCTTGTCAATGGCGGCCTTGGGATTGACCGTAGCATTATGCACTGGACCAGACACTGATGAGGAAGAGAGAAACTTTGAACTGATCTCCTTACATGCTCTTGTAACGTGACCATAGCAACCACAGGAAGAGCATATTAGATGTAATCCTTCATAAGCCACTGGATACTAATGGCCTTCAAGCCAAACCTTGCCAACGACTGGTTGAGTTAAATCAATCTCAACACACACGTGCATATTCTCCTCTAGTGACATTTAGAGTTGTTTGATCCACCCTTATTGGTTTACCCATCGCAGCTCCAAGGAGAAACGGAACACTCTCATCATAGAACACCTTTGTTTGATATAATGTCAAAGTGCATTATAAAATATTACTCACCCCAATACTTAATATCTTAGAAAAATTTATGGGAATTAAAGCAATGAGACTCTGAAAAATAGTATTAAATAATTAAGAGTATCTACAAAGACAAGTAATTAATATTCTTTTCGGTCTTTATTTTAGGATATACTTAATCGAATTACACATACTAAGTAAAGTGGTTATTTTTAGTTTTAAGAATTCTATGAGAATATATTGTAACATTATAATTTTACCTTCTCAACTTTTCTTAAAAAATTCACCCTCATTAATGAACACAAAAAATATAAATAATCAAATCATTTAATAAGGGAAAAAACAATAAATGATGTATAAAAAATATAAAATAACTTATAATTAAAACAAAAAATCTTCTAAAAAATAAACTATACGACTATAAAAGGAATGAGAGGAAGTATTATTTAAGATTGAAAAACATAACTATAAATAAGATGAAAAAAAAGTTTAGTTTTGAAAATTTTTAAGAATATGATGAGATGGTACTAATTAATTAAACAAGTGCTGCCAATCTTGAGTTGTCAAAGTTTTTTTATAAGCAAAATTTCATTAATAAAAGTATAAACGATATACTGATATACTTAAACCACTACAACAAAGAAAAATTCATCCACCAAAGACAAAATCACGCAACCTTATTAACACATTTTAAAGGTGTCATACACCCGTCATAAAAGGAAATATTTAAACTGCTTAGACAAGAAAACAAAAACCAAGTTTTAACCTTGATAGCATCAATCTAACTTGGAACATCAATAGCCCCGTTATTAAAAATAAGCTCATTTCTTTTGATCCAAACAGTCAAACAAGCACACATCCAGATCATAATTAGAATTTTTTTTTGCTTCTTAGAGTTATCAAGAGAGTAATACAACAAAAAGAAATTCCAGCAAAGAAGACTCTGGCATCAAGGAGCAGTTCGAGCCGTTCAACCAAGAATATAATGCAAGCCAAAGATCAACAACCACATGGCACGAAATAAAAAGATGTTGGCTTGTTTCCTCAAACTCATGAAAAAGAGAGCAAGCAACATCCATATTAATGCCAAACGAGCCAAAAGCAATTGCCAAGAGAAAGCACAAATTTTGAAAGGAACCTTAGACTTTCACAACATCTGAAAAACATGAGGATAATCGCCAACCAGCGCTGGCAGAGGCAAAGGATCCCACTATTGAAGGGAAACATGAATAGACTTCACAGAAAAATCACCAAGAGCAATCCATTTACAAGAATTATCCTCAACATTAGCATATTATCACGACATATAGAATATTATTGAAAGTTTGAAATCATGCGGTATATCGATTTCATATTAGAAAGGTTGCGATGCCAAACAAATTCCAAGATCGGGAATCATTGCACCAACTACCCACCTGGTTAATCAATTTATTCATGTCACAAGAAATAACGTATAGATGAGGAAATTGATTTTTTAGAGCAATATATCTACACCAACAATAATCCTCCCAAAAAAAAGTAGCATTGTCACTATGAATTTTTTGGTAAGACAATCTTTAAACCCACCTCTCCCACCAAAGGAATCAAGAGCACAAAGATCTCTCGCCCAGTACAAACTCTATTAAAACCATTTCCATGAAGCTCCCCAAAGAAGAAGCATCAAAGTCTTCATATCTAGCCTTTAAAAAACATAGTGAAAGCTCAAGGACAAGAGCCACCATCTCCACCTCCACTTGAGTTGTCAAAGTGTGTAATTTTTTTTTTATTGCCAGTATTTTATTATATTGAGGGGAAATTAGGAAGATTGGAACAAAGATTTATGTCCTCAACGTTTGTCTAGTAGTCTGCTTATTAATTACTCGTCAATCCTTCCACACAGTAATTAGTAAATGACACTTTTTAGTTTGATCTTCATCATACTTTCAATTTATAGATTAGACTTTAACACTCTTGTGGTCTGCTAAAACTTTTAATTTTATCTTTTGACACTTTTGATAGACTCGCAAGTAGCAACCAAATCGAGTTGTACATGCAGATGCACTAATGGAAACTGAACTCGGATCAATCATCATGGATGATTCCTAAACTGAACTACGTTGTTGTTTCATTTTGGCTTTTTGTTTTATTGTGCTCTGTCTCATATTTTCAAAGTTCAGTAAATTTTGTTCTCGTTATTGTTTGTCCAATGTGTCACATGAGAATGCATTGCCTCATGTTCCATAAGAATCTCGATAATTAATTTACTTATGGCATCATATGAGGGACAATTATCATAGCAGGGGTAACTTGAGTAACCACTAGACAATAAAATAGTTAGGAAAGAGGGGAGCATAAAGTACTAAGATTATTTACTACAGGTGGATTGAAATAGAAACAATAACAGTGTGTGTGACACCATTCTTTAACTAAATCTTTAAGACATAAAATTTATAGGTTCAACCAAGCTCCCACTTTATTCATTCTTAAACAATGTACTATTGGTAACCCGGGCTTGAATTACAAGCGTTTTTCTTATCATGTATGAATCTACTAGTTTTGGAATCATCCATATTCAAAGTATAATCAAACATATTCAATATGTGTACCCAACTTAAAAGTAAAATAATAATAAATTGGTAAGCTTCTAATACATATCCAAAAATATCACATATCTACCGAAACACAATATGTACTAAGTATGCACCTATATATTTTGGAAGAGAATTAATTCTCAGCCCCCACATTTTAGTTCTCAATCCTCATTTTTTTCGACTGGGTTTAGTCAGAAGGTTTTTCGACACCCCTGAGTACATTTCCAACTTTAAAAATGCATTTTTCAATAGGAGGGTAATCGAAAAAAATGCATTTTTTTTTACTTCAATATGTTGAAAAACATTTTGACTAAACCCAATAAAAAAAATGGAGGAGGAGAGCTCAAATATAAAAATTGAGGACTAATATGTGGAGACCGGGACTGGCACTCTTGTAATATCCGTGGAAAATTTAGTCTACAAACCCCACACTTTAGGTCCATTGTTAATCCTCAAACCCAGTTTTTTTTATGGGGTTTTAACGGAATATTTTCCGATACTCCATTTTCCGACTTTAAAACCCCGTTTTTAATAAACGAGCATTCGGAAAAATGTATTTTTCCGTTCCGACTCGGGGGTATCAGAAAATATTCTGATAGAACCCCATCAAAAAAAAAAAGGATTTGAGGCCTAAAGAATGGGGTTTGTAGAGTACTACTCATATCCGTGCTACACACAAGATGAAAGCCCAACAGAAGAAGCTCCCACTCTCCAACATTGAAGACTGGACGCAAACTGTACACTCTAAAACTCAAGTCCAGAAACAGTAGCATAAGCCCACGCCATGAGATCCAATTCAAAAAATACTACTTCCTCCATTAAAAAAAAAGTATTTCTATCATGCAATCCAAAATTGGATGGTTGCTATGCAACCTTTTCTTAAACCAATAAGAAGTTGACACCTATGCCATGTCATTATTTGAAGTAGTTAAAATTAGTTTTTTGCAATTTAGTCCAACATAAAAAGTAAATTAAAAATTTAGTCCTTTGTACCTATAGACAAATTATAACTTTTAATTTTAAATTTAGTCACCTGCATTAAGCCTTTTTACACAAGTGACTAATTTTAACTACTTTTAATTTTTTTTCAAATTAAAAGTTATAATTTGTCTATAGGTACAAAGGACTAAATTTTTAATTTACTTTTTATGTTGGACTAAATTACAAAAACCTAATTTTAACTAGATTTAAGAAAAGGTTGCATAGCAACCATCCAAATTTGGATTGCATGATAGTAACTCCAAAAAAAAAAATACTTTTTGATTTAAAATATAAGAAAAAGTTAACTAATAATCTTGAATTTTGTTTTATTCTTAATGTAATTTTTCTAAAATATCTATAGAAAACGGTTATCTTATTTAATTTTTGTTTTATTCACAATATTGTTTTTCTAAAAGAGAAAATAGTTTATACACCGACAGTGTAAAGGTTTTTGACACTGTCAGCACATTATCCACCACCCAAGGGTTTATGGTTATTGACTTCTAAATAAAAGTAATGCAAATGAACTGTAGATGATGTACCGACTATGTAAAAAACTTTACACTGTCAATGCACACATGTTAAACTCTTTCTAACATATCTTTATTTTATTTTTTTTTTATAAATTTGAGAAAATTAAATACAATAAATTAACTTACTTAATAAACATGATTTTAGTTTTTTTTCCCTTGTATTCTAAATCGGGGAAAAAACCTAGAACACATTGCGAAAGAAGTACTAAAATGGTGATCTTGGTCTTGGCCATAGAATTTTAGTTTTGGTAATGTAAAAATGTAAATAGAAAAAATATTAAGAAAGTTGAGTTATAGACTTATAGGATTAGAAACAGCATGTTGTGCAATTCATTTCAAACCTGCTCCAAAAAGTACCCCTAGGACTTCACTTTAAGGACAGTACCATATAACAAGAGTGCCATGACATCTTTTTTTATAGATTTGAAACGCCAATCTCGCCTTGAATCACTGATTCTTTTCTTTTTCCCTTTTCATTTAGAGTGCCATTGCAATTTTGTTATGCAACAACAACAAATTAACAGTGAAAGATAAATAAAACTAAAAAAAGCTGAAACAATTACCTCACTTTTTGTGACAGCATGCATTACCATACTAGTGGAAACTTCTCAAAGGCTGGTAATTGAGATGAGAAGCCCGTCTATTGCCCCACCCACGTGTCATTGTCCATCATTATATATTATGATAGGTGAAGTTATATGGCAATTTTCTGCTAAAATATGCAGAGTATAAAGCTATGAAGTCCATAGTAAACAACTAAACATATATTATTGACAGAAGAACAACGACAATGACAGTATATATAGTTGGATACTTGGATGCGACCATTTTTATGGCAACTTTTAGTTTTATAAGACAAAATATAAGATATTTTATCTTATAAAACCAAAATTTATCTCGATTTTGTCCTGTCTCTTTGTGTAGATATCATTTTTTTAAAGAAAATAAAGTATAAAAAAAAAATAGGATAACAAGCAAACAAAATTCACATGATTTGATTTTTTTACTCTTTTGCTCTTGACTTTTCATTCACTTATCTTATCTTGACATAGATGCATTAGACACATCATGTTATATGTCATACAATAGATTAAAAATATGTATTGAAAGCTTGAAACTACAACTCCAACGAGTATAAATTAATAGGATATTGGAGAGAGATACATCATACATGCATGGGAAAAATGTGATGTACCTAAAAGAACATTTATACTAATAATTGAATGTAATGTATGGATAACTTTCAAATTTCAAACAACTATTCCCATCAATAAAAGGAAAAAGCACTGACCAGGAAAAAAAACTAACTTGGCAGTACTGCATTTGGTGTATTTGGCTTGGCCAGATAATTCTATGCTCATTTTTTAAGTGAAATTAAGTTTGAAATTCAGTCATGCCTCCTGCATTTGCATGTTCATTGAGTATTAATTTCCAACACTTCAGGACTAATGTGAGAAAAACTTTGCTTGCTCATGACTTAAAGTGGAGGGGGCTCTTTTTTCAAACCAAATAATGAACCATTCTCACTTTTGATGAAAGCCTCCAAAGTTTGTCCAAGAGAAATAATAAATCATATTTAATTTATTCGGGTTAAATATACACATACATCATGAGCAGTGAAAGTTGAATTGGCCTAGTGGTCCACAGCAAAAGGCTTCAACTAACACAAATGGGATCAAATTTAAGAGTTTTTTCATATATGTAAACTTGTAAAGAATTGTTGACAATGTTTAATTGTGGTCCATTTGATTCAAATGCTTTTTTCTCATCAGAAAATTTCAGAATGCACATTTGAAAGATAACTTTGGTAAATATAGAGAATGACAATAACATTACTGTGTGTATGTAATATGTATCTCTAAGTAAATTTACTTATCATATGAGAATGAACTTGAGTTTCAAGTACATGATGCATTATATAGTCAATTACCTTATAAGAAGTCAGATAAGATTGTTATCATTCCTTTTTACCCATTTATAATTTACATTGTTGTTGCTTATGCTTTTGGCATTGATCAATTTCCTGTATAAGTCAGCGTATAATAGAGTTTGAGACATTTATCTAAATAAAGGTAGAGATTGGATTGAAGGCACGTGAAAGTGTCGGATAGAACAGAACAGAGGGCATTAGCATGTCTTCTTTGTAGAGAAAACTCAAAACTAGTTTTTTCTCCTGTAGACCAGTTTCAAATTGGTTAGCTAGCTACTCTAATCTCATCACATTACAACAATAAAAATAATGCAGCAAAAGTACATATCATTTTGCATAAACAAAAGATAATACTCAAGATTAATGGTGGCTTAATTAAATTAGCAAGGGAAGAATGATGATGTTAAGACTTAAACACACGAGAAGAACTCAATCCAAAAAATTAATCCATTAAATACCACATCCAATTTTTTAAGTTAATCATAGTAAGACTCTATGAATAACAAGTACTGCAACAAGATTAGGTGCAACAAAGATTAGGGGCCACATTATAACATTTAATTTTGCCCTTTAACATATAACAGGTCAAGCAAAAGAAAAAGTAATATCTTGTCATTCATTCTATTTCTTGGAAGGGTGTGGAGAACATCAATCATATACTCAACCATCTCTTTCCAAATCCCATAAGCAGCTGCCACCTTTAATCATAATATTCCCTCAGCCCTAATTACCTTGCCACAACAGAGCCACGCTTTTTCTCAATCATGCACTCTCTAATCATACCATATTTTCTTTCTATTTCAATCTTCCAATAACAAATTGAAAAATGATTTTCTCTCGCTGCACCTCGGGAATTAGTATTCGGTTATCGATCGTAAAATATCTTTGATGAAAAAAAAGTATATATATCCAATATTAAATCATAACTAATTAAGGATTAATTTTTAATTAGAATAGACCTACTTCATTTGTCATTTAGAGACGATATTTTTCCGACTAAACAATAACCTTATTTTCTTGGCTTTTAACCCTTAAAGTCATCTTAATAGAGCAATTTCTTTCATAAGAATATGTTCAAACAAGGTTTTATTCCCTCTCTCAAAATGAGAACCTTATACCTATAGTTCTAATTTTAAGGTTCTCATTTTAAAATACCATTGTCTTTGTCCCTCTCCCCCTCCCACAACATAACATGAACCTGACATTTGCATTAGCATTGGCATTGTTCTTCCTGTGCCTCACACAATCTCTATCACAAAATGACACCAATGCCCTCACCCAATTCCGCCTCGAAACCGACACCCACGGCTACCTCCTCCCTAGCTGGACCGGCAGCGACGCATGCACCGCCGCATGGCGCGGCGTCACATGCTCCCCAAACGGCAGAGTCATAGACCTCTCCCTCCCTTCCCTCAACCTCCGAGGCCCCATCCATTCTCTCTCACCACTCTCCTATCTCCGCCTCCTCGACCTCCACGATAACCGCTTGAACGGCACCGTTGCACCTCTCTCAAACTGCACCAGCCTCGAACTCCTCTACCTCTCCAACAACGACTTCTCCGGCGAGATTCCTCCTCAGATATCTTCCCTCAAACTTCTCCTCAGATTTGACCTCTCAAACAACAACATACACGGTTCAATCCCCAAACAACTTTCCCATCTAACTCATCTTCTCACGTTAAGGTTACAAAACAACGTTCTCTCTGGCCAAGTTCCGAATCTTTCTTCTTCTCTCGTTAACCTCACCGAGCTCAACTTCACCAACAACCAACTCCATGGACAAGTACCCGATCAAATGCTCGGCAAGTTCGGCAACGCGAGCTTCTTCGGCAACGATGGCCTTTGCGGTTTGCCACCATCGTTGCCGCGTTGTTCTGCTCGTATATCTCCATCCCCACGTGGCAATGTTTACGCAAAACCGAGCTCGTTGCCTCAAACAAGCATAGTTCCTGATAATAATACTCCTCGATCGCGAAATGGCTCCAGACTGAGTTCTGGAGCCATTGTCGCGATCGTGGTTGCTATTCCTGTGGTGCTATTGGTGGTGATATCTTTCGTCGTCGCGCGTTGTTGCGCGAAAGATAAAGAGAGTTCAATGATGATGAGTGAGAGCGGGAAGAGGAAGAGTGAGAGCAGTAGCAATGGAAGTAGCAGTGAGAAGAATAATAACAAGGTGATGTATAACAACAATGGTGGAGACAGAGATAGTGATGGGACTAATAACACTGAGAATAATGAAAGGAGCAAGCTTGTGTTTTTTGATAGAGGGAATGTGTTTGAGCTTGAGGATCTGCTACGTGCTTCGGCGGAGATGTTAGGGAAAGGTGGGTTGGGAACGGTTTATAGGGCGGTGCTTGATGAAGGTGTAACTGTTGCTGTGAAGAGGCTTAAGGACACAAACCCTTGTGAGAGGGTGGAGTTTGAGCAGTATATGGATGTTGTAGGGAAGGTGAAGCATCCCAATGTTGTTAGGCTCAGAGCTTATTACTATGCAAAAGAAGAAAAGCTACTTGTTTATGACTATTTGCCCAGTGGAAGCTTGCATGCTCTTCTTCATGGTTAGTGTTTAACACTTATTGGTTAATTAATTAAACCTTAGTTTTAATGCCTTATCCAAACAAAAAAAATGCCTTAGTTTTAATAAGGTATATTGTACAACACAGTTTTGTCTTTTTTGCACTATATGGCCTTTAAAGGAGAAACCAGAATTTGCAGGGTAACTAAAGAATAAAATGGAAAAACATTAATGGCTCGTTTGATAGTTACTCCGTCTGTTTCATGTAGTGTTGTTTTAACATTTGTACAATGTTTCATAAATCATAAGTCCTTTTGTTTTATAAACCCAATATACAATTAATGTTATTTTTCCAAACACACCCCTATTTATTACACTCTCTTTTTCACTTCCAATATTTTTCTCTCTATTCAATAATGATTATATAGGGGCATTATAGTCAAAATACGACAAATCCTTATATCATTTAACCATTTTTTAGAACACGTGCATAACCTTAAAACACACTACATATAAAACGGAGGGAGTACTATATGATAAGAACAGAATACACGATAGAGAGCATAATATGATATGAGCTGGATAACTATTATTTTGTTCAGTATTTGATGCACACTAAATAACAATGGTATTGATGATGTGGTGATGACGGTGGTGGCAATGTGATCATAATGGCACTAGCTAGTAGCATTAATGTGTGAGATTATTAGGAGAAAAACTACAAGTTTACTCAGTTTTAATCCAACTCCTTATATATGATAGAAAATTCACTGGCCATACTAGATAAGACAAACCAACAATATAACATTATCCTATCATGTTAATTTATCAAACTCTAGACAAAGACAGAACGTTACAGACTATCCTATCCTATCATTTCGTATACACCAAATGAATCCTTAGATTTTGCTTGACACAATGAGCTAATAACCTAGTGGACGACTTATTGATTACCTGAAAGCTTATGAACTAGTAGAAAATTAGGAACCGATTAATTAGCTGGAGGAATTATTAAATGGTTTAGTACTGACGATCTCGTCATCACTATCATTCATCGTCCATTTTATATATTTTTTAACTCACAATAGGCAATGATACTTCCGTGACCAATTTCTAATAATTTCTCAACTTGCTGATAGTTACAAATTTGAACTTCATTGATTTCATTTAAAGCTATTGCGGGTATCGCCTCAAATCATAGGCAACTAGGTATCTCTCTTAATTATGCATCGTCAATTCAGTCCTAAGAAAATGGAAATCTTTATGAACTAGTTAGCTAATGTTTTTTTTTTTTTATTTATGATAATATGTTAATGTTTGAAACTCTTTCTGGGAAAGGCTCCGGTGCATGTAAATATATAACATGCACCGGTGCATGTCTTTATTTCTGGGTTATTTATTTATTTTTTTAAAATTTAATCAATTAAAAAATATTCTATGTGTTTTCTTTTTTACGGATATGAAGTGATTTTTATAATTTGGATTTTTTTTTTTACTCTGTGTTCTTAAAAAACTGTATTGAGTAAAACTGTATTCAAAATTTACAAATTTTAATAAATCTGTATACGAACTTGTGTTAAAAAATATTCTAAATAAATCTGTATTAAAAAAATTTGAAAAACAAAAAAAAAAAAAATAAAGCATGCACCTGCATGGGAGCCTTTCCCACTCTTTCTGACATATTACTTTTGGGGTTCTTGGACAGGGAACCGTGGACCAGGAAGAATTCCATTGGACTGGACCACAAGAATAAGCATTGTGTTGGGTGCAGCCAAAGGCCTTGCTAGGATTCATGCAGAGTATAGTGCAGCCAAGATACCACATGGCAACATCAAATCCTCCAATGTTCTTCTCGACAAGAATGGTGTTGCATGCATCGCTGACTTTGGCTTATCACTCCTATTGAACCCTGTTCACGCCATTGCAAGATTGGGTGGGTACAAAGCTCCTGAACAAGCAGCAGAAAAGACATTGACTCAGGAAGCTGATGTGTATAGTTTTGGTGTGTTGGTGTTGGAAGTTCTTACAGGAAGAGCACCCTCTAAGTTCCCTTCACCAAGTACTCGTCCTCGTGTTGTGGAGTTTGAGGAACAAGATGTGAATGTGGATCTTCCTAAATGGATTCGTTCTGTTGTGAAGGAACAAGAGTGGAGAACTGAGGTGTTTGATCAAGAACTATTGAGGTATGTTGATGACATATATAGTCTAAAGAAGAAGAAATATACTAGAGAAAACTTAAGTTCTAAGAATGACTTAGGGACTTTGGTTGGCATAAGCCATTGAAAATTCAGGGTTAAAAACTTACAAGTGATTAGTTAATCTGATTGAATCAATTTTTTTACTAAAATTAAAAATTAATTAATCAACCAGCTCATAAATTTAAATAGTGTAAAAGGACTTAATTAATTATAAGTTTTGACTTACAAGGTATAAATTTTTGCATTTGACTTATGTAATGAAGGCTTTAATCATAGGTTTTAGTAATTTTTTTTAACTCTTCCTAAGCTTTGTTCGTTCAAATTGACCAAATAGTTTTGTTTTTTTAATTTGAAAGTAAAAATAACTTTATTGAATTAATAAGATAGCCTCAAATTAATCGCGTTCAAAAAATGAAACCAACACCAAAATTCTAAGCCCAATAGGAAACCCCCAAGAAACAAAGATAAAGAAGATAGAGAATTAGTCCCCAAACCCCATTTTTCTCCACCAAACCCCATTTTAATTGGAAAAAGTCAGAAATGCCCTTCTTTTCCCAAACCCCATTCACTACCAACAACCCCACTACCCACCACCACCATCACCTTCACACACAGCCCCCCACTCCCTGCAACTCCCCCCCATCATCACCACCTTCACACACAACCACCAAGACACAGCAAACCACGACATCGATGGCCACCGCGACACGCCATCTTTTGTTATTTCTTCTTCTTCTTCTTCTTCTTTTTTTTTTTTTGCAAATTGGGCCTGTTGAGGCCCGCTAGGGTTGAAACCCTACTGCAGCAGTTGTTTGCTGTTGTGCGACTGCAGCATCTCCTTCCTGAACGTGGCGGCAGCAACAGGGGGCAGCAAGGGGCTCGCACCGGAGGAGGCAAACAGCAGCGGCTTGTGCGGGGACGACAATAATGTTTCCACTTGCTACAGGTTCCATGCCAACACAGATGTGTGGCAGCGGCGGCGAAACTGCTACGCGCTCAGGGTGACGGCGTCAACTGCATCGTAGCGAGGAGGGTAACAACCACCATCGCCGGGGACGGCGAGAACTGGGAAGCCGAGAACGGGAGAAGAAACCCCGATGCCATTGTGACAGAACCTGAGTTGGAGGCGCGAAATGCTCGGATGAGGAACGCTTCTCATGGGCGTGAATCGCTCGATGGTCACAGCAGGGCTGAGTTCGAACTTGTGAACCTTGGGTCATTCGAACGGCGGCAGCGGCTTTGCTGATTGCTGGAGGAGAAGAAGAAGAAGAAGAAGAAGTTTGTGGTGGTCAAAGGAGGGAGGGAGCGACGACTGGAGGAGGAGAAGAAGAAGAAGTAGGTTGAGTGAATGGGGTTTGGGATTTGTATAAAGGGGTATTATTGGTATTATGAAAAAAGTGGGGTTTGGGAAATAAAAGAGGGGTTTGTAGACTAATTCCCAAGAAGATAAACTCTCAGCATCAAATCACCCAACCCACAAGGATATAGGCAAAGAGCTAACACCACGAACCAAGACAAAGCTAAGTGACAAAAATTGACTTGATTGAAAAATGTAAAAATGAAGTAAAATAATTTATAAGCTTATTATTTATCATTTATAATAACTTCATTTGACTTATGAAATCACAACTTTGAAAGCTTTTTTTTCAAAACTCACTCTAACTAAATAGAACAAGTACTTATTATTATTATTATTATTATTATTATTATTATTATTATTATTATTATTATTATTGTTTTAAATAAGTTCGACGATCAAATTATAGACCTTACAAAAAGACTTGTTTTTTGTCAAATGCTTTGAATGGTGTTGACATATACGATTTTAACTCGACATATACACACCAAACAAAGAAGAATGATACCACCACTAGCTTCTAAGTTCTAACTAATTATGCAACTAATAAATTCCTATCTAATTACTTTCTTTAACAAAGGTACAAGAACATTGAGGAAGAGATGGTGGCAATGCTGAATGTGGGGTTAGCTTGTGTGGTACCTCAACCTGAGATGAGACCAAACATGTTGGAAGTTGCCAAGATGATTGAGGATATAAGGGTGGAACAGTCTCCTCTTAGAGAGTATTATGATGAATCACGCACTTCACTTTCACCTTCTCTTGCCACCACCGACGATGGATTAGCTTAAGAATACTTTGGGCTGCATGTATGTTATTCAAGTTCCTCTACCATAATAACTTTTGGTGCTCCATTCTAGTTGCATTATCTATCTCGTTGCATATTAATTGTTATTCACACTGGGTAGCTCTTTTATTATTATTGTGTTAATTATTATTGTTTTCTTTGTAAAATTAATGAATTGAATTGAAGTGCTATTGTTGGTGTACCAAGTAACTTGCCAAGTACTATTATTTACTAGTTGATAAGGCATGCCATCAGTAGCTCGATTTAATTACCTCAATAAATATTTTAGTTTATGTCTTGTGAATAATAAAAATGAAATAAAGGTTTAAAATTCAAGTCCTTGAATTTTGAAGTCATTTTATGACAGGTTCCGTTTGCTTTTTTTTTTTTTTTTTTTTTGCAATGTATGATTTTTTGAAGTTATCTCCGATTTGTTATATATCTCTACTTTCGATTTCGACCAAATTTCGTTAACGTGTCTCATCGGAATACCAGTCAGACGCAAGAGGTTAGTCACAAATTGTCTCGTGGACGGAGACAACCTATAACTGGAATCCTCTTTTTTTTTTTCAAAACTAAAAATATTAATTTTTTTAGTTTTTTAATTAAAAAAAAAGATTTCCGCCTACTGGCACCAGATGGCTAACCTCTTGCGTCTGACGAGAATTTCAATGTGACACGTAAGCGGAATTTGGTTGGAAATGGTAATAGAGGTATATGGCAAACTCATAAGTAACTTTGGGGAGACAGTCTTTGAAAAAAAAGAACAATGACCTATGACAAAATGACCCTAATTAAAATTCAAGGACTTGAGATATAATTAAATTATAAAATAAAATATGCGCGTTGAGAATATGATGCGGAAATCCAATCCCTTCTTACGAGAATCTATTAGGAGCAATTAAAAAATATATGGCAAGATAATAACAACATAACCAGTGAGAACACATCGAAATATTAACGTGGGAAAAATCCCTCAAGTCGAGAATAAAAAACTCACGAGTTCTTAAGACCAATGAACAAGATCCACTATGATCGAGTCAAAGTACAAGTAGTGTCAATCAAGTGCAAATTTTTTTTGCCAAATACCAAAATGACCTTTGTAAATATTGACCTATTTAAAAAAGATTCCTGCAAAAAAAAATTGGTTTTGGTCCTTGCATTTAGAAAACATTTTTGTCCCTCTTATTAAATGTGGATGAAAAACACCGAAAACGTGATGTATTACATTTTATGACCAATCAAGGGTGATATTCTTACATTAATTCTCAAGGGTAAAAAAACATCTTTCATTACATAAGAGAACAAATTCAAAAACCATAATAGTAGAGGGAGCAAAACCTATAAAATATAATAATAGAGAGACCAAAACAAACTGCCAACATAATTATGGGAATCAAAATTTAACAGGGGTAATCAAAACCAAAACATTTTGTAAATGCAAGGACCAAAATCAATTTTTTCAGGACCAGTTTCAAAAAAGTCAATATTTACAGAGACCATTTTGATATTTAAGCCTTTTTTTAACATAATGGATAAACTTCTTTTGTTTTTTACACAGATTTTCTAGCCAATAATAAGTTTTTTTCTTTTATATGAACAACTGCACAAGTAAATTTAAGAAAGTATGACTAATTTTTCTTTTTAGGGCGGCCCAATCCCATTTTTCTTTTAAACTCGATCGGTCCGGCCTATAAAACTCGGATTGGATAAATATGACATATTAAGAAACTCAAATCTTACATTTTTTGAATTTTTTCGAACTTTGGATCGGCTCATTTTGACCGCTTGTTTGGGATGGAAAATCACCACTTTGGGCTTCAGCCCATTAAGGAGAAAGAAAGCAAGAAATAAAATAAAAGAAGGCTAAAGGAGTCATTGGCCCCAAATTAGTAGAAAAAGTGAGCAGAAGCTTTATGCAACCAAATCAACAGCAGTCTCCTTCGTGTAACCAAACCAGGAAGGAAAAGACGTCCCCAACCTCCAAATACTCCTCCAACGGGAAGTTCATATCAGAGGAGCAGAACCTCCAGAAAACATCTCTTTCCAACGGTTGCCAGTCTTGAGCCTCGCACCCATCAATAATGGTCATTCAAAGATACCATAAATGGAAATTTCATCATAATACTCTAAGCCAAATAAAGAAATCTGTCTAATCTCCCTGTTTAAGACAAATAGCAGTGTCAAGCCAAAGGATAATGGAAAATCAGTGCAATAACTAGCAGATTAAAAAGTGGAAGAACTTGAAGGCCAAGTTAAGATGCAAGTATAAAAGGAGGCTTAAGGGAAAGGGTGAAGCAAGCAACCAAGAAAGGAAAAAGCCATAGCACTGAGTTCTAATAACAACAGCACAAACACAACGACCCAGCAAGTGAAAATAGTAGAGAGCTTGAGGGTGACGAGTGAAAGACGTCCTATAAATTCTCTTTGTTTTTGCCTACTGTACACTCCCCTGTAGCAAACACCCTCTCTCTTGTACTCTTTTCCAATACATAATAAAACGAGGCCATTGATTTCACTAAGTTTACGAACCCACTTGCATTTTATTATTCTTCTCTAGAATCATAATTTCCTGGCAGAAACAGTTGGCGCCGTTGCCGGGGAAATCATGGCTTCAACTTTAGAAGGAGATAACCAAGTGGTGTTCGGAGAGTGGTCCTTGATGATGGCACAAGGATGACCACTAGAGGAAGTTCTAGAACAACAACATCATGAATCATCAACCCATGAAGTGTTGCAGCAAGGAAGTTGTCTTTCTGCTCCAAAAGCGTCCTTTCCAAAAGGCTTCCAAGTTCGCTCTTACCCAACTTCCCAGAAAGCGATGAGGCAACTAGAAGGGCGAAAGTACCCTCTCACCGAAGAAGGCGCCCCTTTATAGAAAATGAAAAGTCGGCAGCAAAGGCGCACCTAGCTGGGAGGGTCACAATTGCAACGCTGCTACCAGTTATCTACACTAAAAGCTAAGTACATACAACTCTTGACTCAGTCTAAATTACTGTCATGCCTATTATGCTAGTATGCCTTTTCATGAAATTGGTAATAATATATTTGAATCATGATAATATGAAATGTGCACTGTATTATGTATTAGTTACTGTATGTGCAATTAGATATATATATATAGAGAGAGAGAGAGAGAAAAAAAAATAATACTAAAAAAAAATATAGTTACAGTATGTGTATGTTCATTATCTTGCTAGCTTTTGAATGTCTTTTCTTTTCCTTTGATGAATTATGTATCATGTATCAGTTACTATGTGTGCAACGTACTATGTATCAGTTACTATGTTTGCAATATATTATGCATCAGTTACTATGTGTGCAGTTATAAAAAAAAGTTACAGTACGCTTTTGTACGCATTTATGACAACTTTGGTTTGATCGCTCTCATATAATAACATGATTTCATTTACAACATTATATCGATATGATTACCATGTCCCAAATAACATCATTATGTAACATTGAGATGGATGGTCTAATATGCATAACTTTATGTTAAGTATGACTTGGTTTTCGTATGTCTGAATTCATGAATGATGTCGCCCTCATATGTAAATATATATATATATATATATATATATATATACACATATATGATTATAAAAAAGCTATTTTTCATGATTCCAACATGCAAACACAGTGTCTCATGTTATAAGCTGCATAGATACTTAGAGAGCGTGCTTTTGAAAAAATGATATATGAAAACAAGATCTTGACAATTTTATATAATGATGCATGATTGATTTTGTATATAATTTATTGGAGAAAACTAACAAAACGAGCATGCGTAGCATGAAAATATCCGAAGAATGAAATTTGTTTATGTAGGAACAAGATGTGACCTCTTTTTAAGATTTGAGAAGTCCTTGGTACGCTCTTAGGCCAAGATTTACCAAGTTCTGCTAAGACGCTCAATGTCATGGGATGATCGATTCCTCCACCCTGAACAACAAACTCCTGATCTATCCAGAATAGAAAAGCGCTCTCGCCCAGTGAGAAGGCAATCAAAAGCGAGGAGTCAGAAAGCAAATAATGAAACAAAAGCAAAGTTTCAAGAGAAGTAAACACAAACAGAAAGATCAGTGACAATCAAGTAAGGGAAATCAAGCAAAAAGAAAAGATGAAATCATACTAGAAGACGACGCCCTTCCTGGAATCATCTGTCTAAGGGCGTCATTAGTTCAGTCCAAGGACGACGCCCTGCCCAGAATCAATAGTCTAAAGGCGTCCTCAGTTCCAAGGGTGACACCCTGTCCAAAATCAGCAGTCTAAAGGCATCCTCAGTTTAGTCCCAAGGGCGACTACTTGCCCACTGTCATGCGGTCTGAAGGAGTCCCCACAGTTCAGTCTCAAAGGGAAGAAAGGGAGAAGAAAGTTCAAGAGCGACTTCTTAAGGCGCACCATTGTCAAAGGCGTACCATGTTCAGATTCAACAGTATCAGTGAACCAAAGGCGCACCCCCGTCGAAAGCGCCCCTGATCAGTTTCAAATACATCGTTCAGATTCAACAGAATCAGTCAACCGAAGGCGTACCCTCGTCAAAAGCGCCCCCTGTTCAGTGTTCAGATTCAATAGAATCAGTCAACCGAAGGCGCGCCCTCGTCAAAAGCGCCCCCTGTTCAGTGTTCATATTCAATAGAATCAGTCAACCGAAGGCGCACCCTCGTTGAAAGCGCCCCCTGTTCAATTTCAAATACACTGTTCAGTTCCAACCCAATCGATTAACTAAAGGCGCACCCGTGAATAAGGCTCACCCCTGTAGAAGGCGCATTGAAAAGAAAAAAAGTGTGTTGAATCTAGAAATCCTGGACGAAATGCAAACAAAAGGCTGAGAGCAAAGTTATAGCAGAAGTTGAAATCAAAAGCTGACAATAAAATCAAACCAAAAAGACAAAGATGATCTCAAAGCAAAATCATACGAAAGATCACAAGCCAGAAAGTTAAAAGAAAATCAATGCAGAAATCTGAGCGCAACAGCAAGACAAGATGAAAAGCAAAAAAGGACATAACAAAACTCAAAGGGTGGACAAAAAACAAAAGGCGTTTCCAAGCAAACCAACCAATCAGAAAATAAAAGCGGAACTGAAAGGCGGCTATGATCACCTTTGAGAAAGCCAGACATGAAAATCAATTGAAATATCAAAAGGCGTGCATGCAATACAAAGGGTAAAACACAAGTACAAAGATCCAAAAAAGTATGTTGCTCAAAAGCGCACTTAAATGCATAGACGAAGCACTAAATCTTATGCAAGAGCAAGTTGCAAGACGAAAGCTGGCCTAAAAGCATGCAAGTGATTGAGGTAGAAACTGTTCAGAAATATGACAAAATCAAGGCGAACTCAGTTTGCTTGAATAAGCAGCCAAGTTAAATCCAAGAATCCAACCCAGTCTACCCTTACAACAAGGCGCACCTGGGTATATTCATGCATCAAAGCAGAAAATGAAAAGGCGAGCTTAAGAACAAAGTCAAGGAGCCAAAGCAATACAAAAACCCAAGTGTTTGCAAACTGATAATAGCAAGCAAAGCGGCAAGAAAAGCAGCACCAATGACAAGAGGTGTCCAAAAAAAAGGGAGAAGAATGTTTGTGATGAGCAAGCCTCACCCCCCAATGGAAAACACCACAGAACCAAGGACTAGAAAAGTTCCCACAAAGGGCGCTAGTCTCACAATCAGAAGCTAGAAAAGTTCCCACAAAGGGCGCTAGTCACAAGATTAAGGCTATAAAAGTTCCCACAAAGGGCGCTAGCTACAAAGACTAGAAAAGTTCCCACAAAGGGCGCTAGTCACAAGATTAAAGCTAGAAAAGTTCCCACAAAGGGCGCTAGCTACAAATGCTGGAAAAGTTCCCACAAAGGGCGCTGGCCACCAAGATCAACAAAATCCTCAAAAAGCACCAACCGAGAAAAGTGTTGAAAAAGTGCAACAAAAGGGCAGCTTCATTTACAAAGAAAGAAAGAAAGAAAGAAAAGAAGAAGAAGAAGAAAAGAAGAAGAAAGTAAGAAAAAGAAGGAAGGGAAAGCCAAGGTGTCCAAATAAAGAGGGTGATAAAGACAGTTCTGCTCAATTTCCTTAAAGGCAGCATAGACAATGGCAAAGGCAATTACGCCCAAGATCTTTGGAGGAGATTCAATTCAAAGGGAAATATGCATAAAGCCTTCAAACACAAGATAGAAAAATAAGGCTTCCATACAAGACTGCCCAACCAAACCATCAGACATAAATTCACTAGTTACTCAAACACAAAAGCCAAAATACAAGTACCACCTTACAAACCCAAATGCAAAATACAAAGTCTAAACACCATCAGTAAACGTATCCAAAATGAAAGGCCTAGATACGGAAGAATGCACTTGGGCGTGAAGACTGGCAAGCATCATCTTGTGCCTCTTGTTGAGCTGCAATAAGGGTGGTTTCCACATCCAAATTAGCCAAATCAGCAGTAGCTTTTGCCATACTCACAGATAAATTCTCGATGGTGCTTAGAAAGGAGGCACGACAAGTAGCCGACTCCCTTTCTTGATCAGCCAAGGCATCAGCATCAAAAGCAGCAAGCTGACCTTCCATTTGCTGGAGGACGCCCTCGATTCAGGAACCTGAATACTGGTAAAGCCCACTACAAGAAAACCTGCTTATTGCAACGACTTTTTTTGTCGTTCCGAATGGTCGTTGCGAAATTAAAAATCCCTCCTTCCCTCGTCAATTTTGGGAAATGCGGGTAATAAAAAAATACCCTAAACTACTGCAACAATAAGTCGTTGCCTAACTTTTTACCTAATAATAATAAAAAAAAACCCTGGTGTCTTTGCTAGTGCTAACAACCAATAAAAAAAGAGTTAAATAATAAATGAAAGAAGACATAGAAAAGGGAAAGAAGGATCGACTTTCTCAGTTCTCACTAGCTCTCTGTCACTCTACTCATCATCTCACTTCTCACTCTCGATATACTTTCTCTCTTTCTCCGCAAACCCTAGACGGTGACGGCAACGGTGGAACCCAGTCACTCGCTTCTCATCCATCGTTCACGGCGGTGACGTCGACGGCAACACTCGCTTCTCACTCGTTCACGGCAGCGACGACGGTGTCAGTGATAGTGAACTCCCTCCTCCCTCGTTCACGATAGCAACAGCAAGGAACAGGGAAGCTCTTCACTCACTCGTGACCAGCAGGGACCCATTACAGAAGCTTGGTTCTGTAAGTATAATTTTAATTCTAGTTATTTGAGTTATTTGTTCTTTCTTACACTTAAATATGATTCCTTTACAAAAGCTTTTTTTTAATGAATTGGGGTCCTGGGTTTCTGATTTGGGGTTTTTTGGATGCTATTGAGTATTGACGATAGATTTTATGGTTTTGTTGGTGCTATTGACATGGGTTTTGGGGTTTTTTTTTCTGATTAAGTGAATTGGGATGCTGGTTTTTTGTTTCTAATTTTATGTGTTACATTTTGTTACTTTGCACTGGATAATCGTTGGAATAAAAACTTATTTTTTTAATGTAAATAAAGGCTATTGCAACGACAATTAGTCGTTGCAATAATCAAAAGCGTGTTTGCAACGGTAATGTCGTTGTGATAGCTGAGGTGTTTTGCAACGACAAATTTGTCGTTTCCAAAGAGTTATGTTTATTGCAACGACTATTGTCGTTGTGGAAAAAGTGCCCACCTCATTTTTGATAACCTATGTTTCGCAACGACAATACAATCGCAACGACGAATGTCGTTGCAAAACACAAGTTTATGGCAACGACGATATGTCGTTGCGATACATGTTCTCGTCGTTGCGATACTTTTTCGCTACGCCATGAGTCGTTGCGAAAAATATTTTTCGCAACAACTTTTGGTTTTTCGCAACGACTTTTGTCATTGCAATTGACCGGTTTTCTTGTAGTGTTCTACCGTCTCTTGAAAGAATATCAAGAGCCATTGATGACAACAAATGGCACAAAAATGTCAAAGTTGTCGTATATTGTGAAATTACTCCACTTGAAGGTTCTACATGCTCAAGCTTGGGGGACTACACTTCCCGATTCATACTATGAGGCTAAAAAACTCGTTACAGATTTAGGCCTTGATTGTGTGAAAATTGATGCTTGTGAAAATGATTGTATCCTTTATTGCAAGGAGAACGACATTCTAAACAAGTGTCCCACTTGTGATACACCTAGGTGGAATACTAATGAAGAAGGCTGTTCTAAGGGGTCCAAAGTGCCTCGTAAGGTCCTTAGATATTTCCCACTCAAGTCTAGGTTACAAAGGTTATTCATGTCAAGAAAGACTGCAAAAGACATGAGGTGGCACAAGGAAGAGAGGGTTGAAGATGGGATAATGAGGCATCCTGTTGATTCATTTGCTTGGAAATCATTTGATGAGAAGTATAGTTCATTTGCTGCCGATGCACGTAATGTTAGGGTTGGATTAGCTTGTGATGGTTTTCAACCTTTTAATAACACTCAGCACAATATTTGGCCTGTTATTATCATTCCTTACAATCTTCCTCCTTGGATATGCATGAAAGCTCATTCTTTCATCCTATCTTTACTCATACCAAGACCTTCGAGTCCTGGAAGGGATATAGATGTGTACTTTCAGCCGCTCATTAATGAATTGAATGAACTTTGGGAGGTAGGGGTAAAAACATATGATGCACACTCTAAGCAAAATTTTATGATGCATGCTGCCCTGTTATGGACCATTAATGACTTTCCAGCATATGGTGATTTGTTTGGTTGGTCAACTAAAGGCAAATATGCTTGTCCTTGTTGCCATAAGCACACTAGGTGGACTTCATTAAAGAATAAGGGTGGTTATTTGGGCCATCATCGTTGGTTGCCACGTAATCATAAGTGGAGACGTGATGCTGGTTCCTTTGATAATACCATAGAAAAAGAGTGTGCACCAGTGCCTTTAACTGGTGATGATATTGCCATACATTATAGCCAATTTCAACCTGCGAAATTTGGCAAGGTTGCTGGAAGAAAGAGAAAGCGAGATGGCTCAAATAGTTTGTATGGATGGGTAAAGAGAAGCATCTTTGATAAGTTACCTTATTGGAGAAAATTGAAAATTCGACATAACTTAGATGTTATGCATATTGAAAAGAACGTATCTGACAATGTTTTGGGCACCACAATGAACATTAATGGCAAGACAAAAGACACCTTAAAGGCTAGGATTGATTTGATGAACATGGGTATTAGGGATGAGTTGCACCCTATTTTAGATGGAGACAAAGTGCGTGTTCCAATGGCATGCTATTGGTTGAATGATGATGCCAAGGCTATTCTTTGTTACATGTTTCAGATTTTGAAGTCTCCAGATGGGTACTTATCAAACATTTCTCGGTGTGTTAAAGATAACGGGAAAAAGATTTCATGTATGAAGAGCCATGACCATCATATTTTTATTCAGCAACTTTTGCCAATTGCATTTCGCGGATTCTTGCCAAAAGATGTTTATGAGCCTTTGCTTGAGTTAAGTATTTTCTTTCGAAACCTTTGTGCAAAAAGCATAACTTTAGAGGAGTTGGACAACCTTGAAAGACAAATCCCTTACACATTATGTAAGCTTGAGATGATTTTTCCACCTGCTTTTTTTGATGTCATGGTCTATCTAGTGGTGCACCTGGCAGGTGAGGCTAAGATTGCGGGCCCTGTTCGATATCGATGGATGTACCCTATTGAGAGGTATAAAACTCAGTTTTACATGTTTTTGATTTCCCTTTTTTTTACATAATCTGAAAATATATTTACATTGGAATTCTTTGCCATAGGTACATGCGAACTTTAAAAGCTTTTATTCGTAATAGAGCACACCCAAAAGGTTGTATTGCCGAAGGTTACCTTGAAAATGAGTGTCTAACATTTTGTTCAAGATATTTGGATGATATTGACACTATATTTAATCGCAAAGGGAGGAATGATGATGATAATGGCGAGGAGGGGCCTTCAAGAAGTAAGCTTGAAATATTTAGGACACTTGGTTGTCCTCTAGGACAAGGTGTGGCACGACATCTTAGTCATGAGAAGTTTGAGCAAGCACATTTATATGTTCTCCATAATTGTGATGAGCTTGTGTCGTTCGTTAAGTAAGTCCATATCTAGAATAACTTCTCCATTAATCTTTAGCATATATATGAAACTTAACAAGTACAATTTCCTTTGATATTTTTGTAATAGGGAACACAAGTTGGAGTTGGAAAGGGAAAATCCGAGACGTATAAAAGAAAGGCATAACTCAAAATTTGCAAAATGGATTCATGAACGTGTAGGTGATTTGGAAAATAAGTAGTTTTTCTTATACGTTTTAGAACAAGTCTAATCCCTAATACGATTTTCATCTTAATGTAAATATATAGGTGCGCAAGATGCATGAAGAAGGTCGCGTTGATGATGATCTATATAATTTAGTTTGTTATCCTTCTAGGCTTGTGAGGCGCTATGCTGGATATATAGTGAATGGTTTTCGATTCCATACTGATGATCTTCGTGAAAATAGGAAAACCCAAAATAGTGGAGTGATGGTGCGAGGGGATGACTCCTCTGACAAAGAGTACTATGGTGTGTTGGGTGACATATTCGAGTTAAAATATCCAGGAGGAAATCATATCTTTGTTTTTAAATGCTCTTGGTTTGATGTGAAACACCGTGGTAGAGGGTATAAGGTAGATGAATATGGTTTGATAAGCGTTAATAAAATGGGATCTTTGAACACATATGAGGTTTTTGTTTTAGAATCACAAGTAGAACAAGTGTTTTATATACAAGATCCCAGAAATGTTGACAGGAAATATGTTGTAAAGACTCAACCTAGAGATCTTTATAATATGCCAAGCAAAGATGTTGTTGAAGAAGTCTTGGATGTGGATGCATATCAACAAGTGGAGGTGGATGCAGACTGCTGCACTTTGGGGCATGATCAACAATTGGATGATTATTCAGTCAGTTCATTAGTGACAAATGCTTTTGTGGTGGACAACGACACTAATGTTGTGAAATTGATTAAAGAGGCAATTGAAGGCAAAATTGGCGGAAAGAGACAGCAGGAATATGATGATGACTTCATTAATGATGATTCAAGTGAAGGAGAGCAATGAAGGAATTTTATTGATGTTATGCTTTTGTTGTTATATTTTTATTTTCCAATATGGACAAATACTTCTATGTAATAGAGCTATTATATTTTTTGGCATATATCTTACTCTCCTTATAATTTAGTGTTCTTTTCCTGAGTATCATATCTTTTGTTGTTCTGCTGATGTATTCCTTGTTGTTTTTCTGTTGCTGGTTTGCTGGAACTGCCGCTTTTTTGTTTGCTGTTTTTCTTTGCAATTGTTTTATACATCTGCTTACTTGTAGGCCATCAGGTTGTGTACTTGAGGCATTGCATGTGGATACTTCTTCCGGTGTATCTATTGATAAAAGGGTATTGCTTTCATTTATTAACTTAGTGACAAGTACAAGATGGTGGGAAGGGGAGCTTCCAAAAATTTACGCAATCAATATACAGATAATCATTTGACAAATGATAAAGGTACATATTAAAACTTTATCTTTGTTCGATTTTTTTTATCAGTTGATTTCTTTAATTAAGTATTAATACTTTAGTTGATAGGCACAAGAATTGGAAATGTAGGAAATGAACTTAACATGATTCAGAATTGTGTGGGTTACTCTAAATTCATTCAACAGAATCTTAGATCAACTACAGTTGATGCTCAACATGATAAAGGTAATCTGGTTCCTCTTGGAAGTGAGTCTAGTTTCTATTAATATTAGTAGTTTGACATAATAAATATAGCAGGTAATTCTAATAATGTATGTGAAATTGTGTAGGTTCCTCAAAATTGGTTCAAAACAATTTGGTACCTCATCGATCATCTAAAATGGATCCCCATCATGGTAAAGGTGATCATGTACCGGTGGACAAAGGTAACATGGTTTTTAAGATATTGTCATATTCAATTTCCATTTTCCAATGTCTATGCTTTAATTTATTTCATGTGTTCTATTTTATTCTTCTTGTTTAATCTCACAGGCAAAGGAATTGAAGGTAGTCCTAATGTTTCTAAGATGGTTCAAGATTACCTTCGATCATGTGGAATTGATCTCCTTGTTGGTGAAGGTGATCAGATTAGAGTGGACAAAGGTTTGCATGATTTTAAGATTTTGTTATCCTCAATTTCCGTTTTCCTATGTCTTTGCTTCTTTGCTTCATGTGTCATTTATCATGTTATTGCATCACAATTACGCATAGGAAATAGAAGAAATCCCAATGTGACTAGGAATTATATAAGTTCCTCAAAGATTCAAGATTATCTTCGATCAACTAGAACTCCTCATCATGGTAGTGTAGGTGATCATATGGAAGTGAACAAAGGTAACTTTTTTTTTGCTATGTCTTTACTCCTTTATATGTAACTAATCTTATTGCATCTCAATTAGGGATAAATGGAGGTATTTCTAAAGTGACTAGGAATTCTAGAATTGATACTCACCTTGGTGAAGGTGAACATATGCCGTTGGACAAAGGTAAACATTTTTCTTTATTTTGTCTTTATCATTTTCCTTTCTATTTTATTAATCTTCCTTATTTTATAATCTTAAGTAGGCATTCCATATGGAGGTAATCTCCAATCTCCTAGAGTTGATCTTCACCATGTTGAAAATAGTGGTATGAGAGAAACTGGGAATGGTGGAAGAAGTGAAAAGTCCTCAAATTCAATTCAAGATACTCCACAATGCAGTGAGGGTATATAGTGGATAATGAGTTTATATTTGGTTATAAAACATATATCTCTTTGTTTATTTCTCATCTTTTTTTATTGGTCAATATAATAGATATGGTTCGTAAAAGGAAAAGATTGAGCAAGCTAGAGGGGAAAGTTGCTATGGCATTAGAAGCTAATGAAGCTATCATCAAACATCCAACAAAAGAACATGTGAACACTACAATTAATGATGGACATGAGTACCAAAATGAGGACCCAAGAGCAAGTGGTCATGGTTCTGCACACTCGGCCATTAATGAAAGTAATGCTGAAGGTAAAATAATTGTAATGTTGGATATTATTCAGCACTTATTTTATATTGACATTGTATCTTATTCATTAACTCTTTGTTATGCCACTAATCTTATTCAAGTTTGGTGATACATTTTAACTTGATATTAGCTTTGAGTCAAATAAAGAGCCAAGGTCAAAGGGGAAAATACAAGAGTTTTGTAGTTGATATGAAAATCAAAGGGAAAGGATCAAAATTGAATATCGTCATTCCCCAAGACATTGACCGAGCAATTGGTGAGAATGCTCAGCACTTGGTGAACGAATGTGGTCGTGTAGTGAGGACAAAAGCTCCATTGAATGTTAGAAATTGGCAAGAGGCATTTTCTACTGCAGGTGATATTATGTGGAAAGATATTGAGGTAATAATACGACATTGAATATATTTATCCCAATCAATGTTAGTTTTGTGCAAATCTAAGACTTTCTAATTATTCTTTCATTCTTTTAGGAAAAATTTACCATTGTGGAAGGTGGTTCTTATGAAAAGATGTACGCCTTTGTTGTTGATACTATGCAACGGCCGTATAGGATATGGAAAACTTGCTTGCACTATTATTATAAGAGCATGAATTCCGATGAAGAACGTTTGAAAAATCCTCCTCCAGATTTACCTCAAGATCAATGGGAGTATTGTGTGAAACGTTTTGGGTCTGAAGAATTCAAGGTCATTTCTTTATACAACTCATTTAGTTATTATTTTCCAATCCATGTTTCTCCACTCATATTTTTTTTTTCAATTTTTATGTAGAAAATAAGTGAGAGGAATTCCAAAAATCGCCTTTCTGAAAAGAGATGTACTCACACTACTGGAAATTTGTCTTTTACTGAATTTGAGGATAAAATGGTAAGTGATATTGATTTTTGTATAATTACTTTTTTTACTTTATTTATCTTAGACTTAACATGTTTGTAATTGTAAAAATGTTAGGTTAAGCAAAACAAAGGTGTGAAGCCTCATGCTGATGCTATTTGGCTTGCCGAGCATACTCATGAGAATGCTGATGGGGAGTTGGAGTGGGCTGATACTGTACGTTCAAAAAAAATACATGTATGTTGACTTCGGTACAAGTAACGTAAACAACAATTTATTATTTCGTTTTTTTATTTTCTGTTCTGGTTCTGATTAGATGCTGCTTCCATTTGATTCTTTGGCATTAATATGGTTCCTACTCTTTAGTTTTCTTTGATTTGGTCTCACTGGTTCATATATAAAGCATATGTAATTACTGGTTGTATATTATTAGACAAAATTATATTTTCGAATGTTATAATAATGATATAGGATGAATTAAAAGAAGTGATCTCCACAAATGGTGCTACTATGACACAAGAAGAGGTGCTGCTGGAAGTCTTAAAGCCTAGATCGGGATACTTTCGTGGAAAAGGGACAACACTGCGTGGCTATACCAAAGGACAACATCAAATTTTACAACAAAAAGAAATGCAAAAGCAGCAACAAATTATACAAGAACAAGAACAAAGGATAAAAGAGTTAGAGGAGATGTGTGAACAAGACAAAAATGAGTTAGAGGAGAAGCGTGAACAAGATAAAAAGGAGCTAGAGATGATCCGAGAACAAGACAAAAAAGAGATGCTCGAGCAACAAAAACTTGCCATGGATGTTTTCAAACAACAAATGATGGAGATGTTTGCTCGACGAGTTGAGTGAGGTAACATCATTAATTCTACTACATCAAATGTTTAACGCATGATCATGTCAGTTACTAATAATTTTTGTTATGAATCACAACTCTGAATTTGCCTCTATTTATATTGATATATTTGTTTAAAAGAATTCTGAATGAGGTTATATTTGTTAGGCACTTGTATTGTTGATGAGAATATTTTTGTAGTTATGTTTATGTGTTATAATAATGTCAATGATTTTGATGGATAAACTTGTCATTATATAACTTTTTGCATTAGAAAATCAATTAAACATTGCTATATTTTGTTTTGCAGTTACAGGTTGCATTGGATCAATGCTTATGTTTTGAAAGGAGGCTGAAGTTTTATGGGGCATATGTGATAGATATCAAAGGGCTTTTTGCATATGTATTAAACTTATTTTCTCTTTTTTGGTTATTTTGAATTTTGGAGAATTGTAATTTCTTGCCTTATATGTGGGAGTATTGCTTTTGGATGTTGAAAACAATTATGCTAAAGAATCTATCAAATGTATCGACATTATATATATATTTGATAATTTTCATGTATTCGCTATTATTTTAGTCTTAGATGTTGATAACAAACTTAGATATTGATAACTCAAGTACTTGAGTTAAAAAATATAATTAGTGACTCAAAAAATAAAAGTAGGCTTATGATGTACAGGTTTTGCAATGACATTGGTAGTTACATAAGAAGAGGGGCATTTCAGCAAATTGTTTAATTAGCAACGACAATTTCCCGTTGCGAATGATATCGGGCCTTTAGCAACGACAAATGTCGTTACCTAAATGGGAAGTCGTGGCAGCAGTACAATATCATTGGCAACGACAATGGCATCGTTGCTAATGATACTAAGCCATTCGCAACGACAAATGTCGTTACCTAAATGGTAAACCACGTCAGCAAAACAGAATCTTTGGCTACGACACTTCTCGTTGCAAATGAAATTGGCAACGACAAATGTCGTTACCTAAATGGAAAACCACGTCAGCACAACGAATCTTTGGCAACGACATTTCTCGTTGCAAATGAAATTGGCAACGACAAATGTCGTTACCTAACAGGTAAGCCACGTCCCCTTGTTGATTGGTATATTTTGGCAACGACAAATGTTTGGCAACGATAGATGTCGTTGCAAAATAGATGTGAATCGCAACAAAGGTTTGTCGTTGCGATAGTTATTTTGTCGTTGCAATACTTTTTCGCTACGCCCTGACCCGCAACGACAGATGTCGTTGCGAAAAACATTTTTCGCAACAACTTTTCCTTTTTAGCAACGACTTTTGTCGTTGCAATTGGTTGACTTTCTTGTAGTGGCCTCAACAATTGCAAAATTCAAGTAAAGAGACCTTCTGTTCCCAAAAGAAAGCATCAACATCATGAGCAGTGGAGAGTTTTGAGTACCTTCAACATAATGATCAAGCAACGACAAAATGACAACATCAAAGTGGCAGAATACAAAAATACCAGTATGTCACAAGCTGTGAAAAACAATAGTAATACAGAAAAGATAGATTGCATGATTCGAGTCTTGAAAGAAGGATCAAGAACGACATGGAATGAAGCCAAGTCTAACAAAAGGTGCAATAGCATAATGTCAAAACAGTGACACAGTCAAAATACAACAGCATGCTTGAAACAGTACAATTACCAAATCTTGAAGAAGGCGTCCTAGGATGAAGTTCTGCGGACATCCTCATAACCAGACGCATCATATCACAAAGCAAAATAACAAGCAGTACATCACAATCTGTACAGTATGAAATTGATCCAATCCAAAAGCATGATCCAGGTTTCCAAAGACAGAATTATTAAAGCAGCATGGTGCAAAATGCATATTTCAACATCAGAACAGTATCAAAATTGCATAAATGCATCACTGTACAGTATGAAGGCAGTAAAGTGCAAAGTGCAGAAAAAAGAAGTTCAAGTCAGTACTATCAAAGCAAGTAACCCAAATTTCCAAGAGTCAAGTATACTAAAGCGACACAAAGCTCAACGACCACAAAGGCGCACAAGTTTTTAATAAGAGTATCAGTGTCTTCAGCAGTAGACATAACACGACAAAAGCAACAAGCGTAAGATCAGTAACAAAGTAATTCTTTCAAGCTCGGTCATGAGTGCCACCCAAAGCACGCTGCAAGACAAGAAAAGTTTCCTCTATTTCAGTTACCGTTTGCCTTCATGATAATTGAGGGGCGCTGGCTCTCTCTTCAGGCAATGCAGATTATCAAGCCAGTAATCAAACCACAATTATACCTCCCAAGTTGGTCACTCTATTCATTCAACAAAGAAGGTGTTCAACGCAGAGGAAAATACTGAAAAATCTGAAGATTCAGAAGGCACAAAGTACAGATAGTTGAGTTTGAGTATGGAACTCAAGCATAAAGAAACAGACAGCAAAGAAATTTCAGAAAACAAATCAAGAATTCAAAGTACAAAGAAGCAAAGTCCACCAAGTCATTGATCAGTATGCAAGGTAGCACAATCCAAAGGCGAGGTTGCACATGCAATAGAAAGAAGAGCCCGCTTCCCTTACAAATTCACAAAAAGAAGATCAAATTGAATGAGAAGCAAGTGAAAAGTCAAGATTCAGTTCACAAGGGTGCTGACCCCTCATATTATATGTATATGCAGAAAGCAACCATGCACTACCAAGGGCGCCTTTCATGGTGTATGAGCTGACAAAAGTCCAATAGTGGTGCGAAGCTTGAAGCATCTCCAAAGTCCACATCTTGATGTGCAAATACCCACAAAAGAAAGAAATGCAAAAACAAAGCAAAGCAATAGCCTAGAGAATCTTAAAATGCACTCACTAAAGGCGACATGGCATGACAGTAGATAACACTTAACAAAGGCCAAAAGGGGGAATCTATTCTGTAAGCATGAATCAATCTCCATGAGGTACAACAAAAACGAAGGCGACCCTAACGGAGACGGTCCTACTCATGGTGGCCCTAGCAAAGGCAAAAGACAAGAGTCTCGCCAAGACCAAATAATCAATGTTAATGCTCTTAATGGCCAAACAAAAAAGTAAAGAAGCTTACAAGATCACGAGCAAAGGAAAAAGAAAGGCGTATACAGTCGCCCCAAGGGATCAAAGCACGATCAAATACTCACAAGCAATGAAATCTTCAGAAACAATCATAGTTTCTGACGCCTTTGAAGTAAATCAGAAATAAAAACAAGCATGAAGAAGCTCACTGAACGAATGCTTCCAAGCAAATAATTGCAACTTAAATTAAAAGACAAGACCAGCTCAAAAATCAAAGTGAATCCAGTCCAGCAGTTAGCAAGCGCAATCCGAATGGTACATGAGTACCAAGAAGCTGCATTGAAAATCACAGGAAATAAAGTTGTGAAGATCAAACCTAACAGGAAAGCAAGAAGTTTTGCATCAAAGAGAAAAAAAACTTTTCTCTTTCATGCAAAAAGGGGGCTATTGTTTGGGATGGAAAATCACCACTTTGGGCTTCAGCCCATTAAGGAGAAAGAAAGCAAGAAATAAAGTAAAAGAAGGCTAAAGGAGTCATTAGCCCCAAATTAGTAGAAAAAGTGAGCAGAAGCTTTATGCAACCAAATCAACAGCAGTCTCCTTCGTGTAATCAAACCAGGAAGGAAAAGGTGTCCCCAACCTCCAAATACTCCTCCAACAGGAAGTTCATATCAGAGGAGCAGAACCTCCAGAAAACATCTCTTTCCAACGGTTGCTAGTCTTGAGCCTAGCACCCATCAATAATGGTCATTCAAAGATACCATAAATGGAAATTTCATCATAATACTCTAAGCCAAATAAAGAAATCTGTCTAATCTCCCTGTTTAAGACAAATAGCAGTGTGAAACCAAAGGATAATGGAAAATCAGTGCAATAACCAGTAGATTAAAAAGTGGAAGAACTTGAAGGCCAAGTTAAGATGCAAGTATAAAAGAAGGCTTAAGGGAAAGGGTGAAACAAGCAACCAAGAAAGGAAAAAGCCGTAGCACTAAGTTCTGATAACAACAGCACAAACACAACGACCCAGCAAGTGAAAATAGTAGAGAGCTTGAGGGTGACGAGTGAAAGGCGTCCTATAAATTCTCTTTGTTTTTGCCTACTGTGCACTCCCCTGTAGCAAACACCCTCTCTTGTACTCTTTTCCCATACATAATAAAACGAGGCCATTGATTTCACTAAGTTTACGAACCCACTTGCATTTTATTATTCTTATCTAGAATCATAATTTCCTGGCAGAAACACCACTCTAACTACAAAAACTTGAAAAACAAGTTAACCATAACTATCTTATTTTCTTTGAGTAGTTTCAAACTCCATTTTTTAGTCCTCAAATCCTATATATATTTTTTTTACAGTGTTCAGTTATTTTTTTTTTGAAATCTCTTGAATAAAAAAAATTTGAATGTTTTAATCTTAAAACTATATTTTCAATAAAGGATTAATTGAAAAAAATACATTTTTGATTTGAAGATATCGATAAATTTACAACTAAAACCTATTTTCTTTTTCCTTTTCTCAATTATATATACTGTATCCAAATTCCCTGTGAAAGGTCAAAACAAAGGGAGCATACCCTGGACTCTGGAGACTGCAAACTAGGGGTGTAACGGTCCGGTCCGGTCCGGTCTTTGATGGACATTAGAGACCGGATCAATTAAATTTACATGGTCCGGTCCGGTCCGGTCTGAACATTTTTTATACACAAAGACCGGACTGGACCGCACTCGGTCCGGACCATTCGGTCCGGTCCGGTCCGGTCTATTTAGACCATAATTAAAATCTATTGTCAATTACACAAAAAAAAAAAAAACCCAATGTCAACTAATTGCAGTTGATTCCAAAAAAAACCTAATTAGAAAACCTAATTGCTAAAAGGGAAAATCAACTTATGGACATGTTGATGTATTATTTGTAAAAAAAAAAAAAAAGAAGAAGAAGAAAGAATTCGGCAGCACTGCAGCACCGCACGACCACTGCTTGCTGGCTGATGAGAGACGACCGACGGGACAGCTGAGCGACGAAGGAGAGAAGACGCGGCGACAGCAAACGAGAGAAGACGCGAGCGTGCAGCGAAGGAGAAGAGAGAAGATGGTGCCGGCAAGGACTGGAGAGGCAGAACGCAGTGGAGAGGGAGAACGCGGTGACGACGAGCGGCGAGTAAAGGGAGGAGGAGAGAGGTCGCGAGCGAGTCGCTTGAGAACGGAGGGAGAGAGAGAGAGAAAGGCGGAGGGCGGCGGCGGCTTAGGGGTTATGTGAGAGAGAGTGTTTGAACTTGTAGATCTAGGGTTTGAAGTTCAACTCATATGTTTGACACTGAGGGGCTGTGAACGTGAATCATGGGTTGGGCTTTGTTTAGTGCATTTGTGTTTTTCTCTTTTTTTTTTTTTAATATTTAAACTATTGGTCCGGTCTGGTCTTTATGGTCTCAAAATTTGTGAGACCGTGGACCGGACCATAGAAGAATGGTCCAGAAATTAAAAGACCGGACTGGACCATGAGATCAGACCGGACCATATTTTTCGGTCTGGTCCGGTCCAATCCGATCGGTCTCGCGGTCCGAGACCGGACCACCTACACCCCTACTGCAAACAGACATAATGGAAGGGTGTGACGGACCACAGCCCAAAAGACCTCTTTAACGCTTACTTTTGCAAGTACCATGGGCTGTGCGATTCGATGTGCTGAAAGACAAACTCCAAATCTGGCAAGTCGATGGTAGGCTATGTGCTAAGAAGAAAAAAAAAGTAGAAAGTTGAAACTTGGTAACAAAAGACTATAATTAAGTTGTACAAAATTTTTTTTTAAGGATATCATCCGGCGGATAATAAAAGACTAATTCAATTATTATAAAAACAATAATGTTATTTGGATGTTTATATCTAATATTTAAATATACTAATATTTATTATTTTGAGTAAAGAATAATAAGTGCCTTCAATTTATATTTATTTTAATTTTTTGCTTTTTTACTTAAAATGGTAAAAGATATAATAAGTGAAAAAAATGATAATTATCATAAAAAATAAATGATAAAATTTGCAAAACAAATATTAATTTATTATAAAAAAATATTAAATATATTTATTAATTTACGCACAATAACCTTAGGAGAGAGTAAATCATAGTCATAAATGTTATGGGGAGAAAATTGTGCAGTACAAGCATCTTTGTTTTTACTTAAAATTGCAGTTATGATTTTTTTTAAAAAAAAATCATAATATGCCAATACAAAATATAATATTAGATTATATTCTTGAAAAATAATCAAAAATCTAAAAGCTTTTTTATAACACCTTAAAATTATTTTTTTTAAAACCGATGTAATTTTTATATTTTACCCTTATTACTCTAACACATCAACTATCTCATTATTACTCTATGCTCTTTTTGGTAATTTACTTAGTAAAAATAATCATCTTTACACTATTCAAACAAAACATATCCGTTTAAATTCATTTTCAGATAAGATACATAATTTTAACAAATTACAATTACAAAAAAAAATAATCATTAATCTTATTTTATCAATTATGTCAAACACGCATTTAATAAAATTTGAACTTATTGTATGATTGCATTTTTCATCTCTTACCATTGTTTTTAAGAAACTTTCATCTCTTTGATGACAATCGAGCTATGTATTTTTTTTGGGTTGGCCATCCGGTTTCTCAAGAATTATTTAGATACATCGGGATCCGATCTGGGTCGCATGTCTGGTTTAGTAGGTGAGTCTCCAATGTGCATTAATAGAATAGAGAGTTATAATACTAATAATGATAAGAAAGGTCTTAAGATGAAAATGAAAGGATAGAAATTAGTGGAGGTAAATAGAAATATGCCAAGAATGAAAATAAAAAAGTGGTCAAAGCACTAAATTAAACCAGGAGTGGCAATAAAATAGTAGTGGCGTAAGCATAATCCAGCTGTTGTCGTGTTTAAAACACACCATCGTGTTTAGGTCTCTCTCTTCTCTCTTCTCTCTTCTCTCATCAGGAATAACACGAAGAAGAAGAAGAGAAGAAACAAGTGTTGCGTGATCTCGAAGCCAAACAAACAAACAAACATCAACAAGATGCATTCGGGTCATTTGCTTCTCGAGGAACCCATTCGCATGGCTTCCATTCTCGAGTCTTCCAAACCCGTCAGTTCCTCCCTCCCTCTCTTCCATTTCCCTTTTTCATTCATTCATTCTCCATTTCTTTTTTTTTATTTTTTATTTTTTATTATTTGTCAGAGCTTCTTCCCTGCAATGACGAAGATCGTAGGCACTCTCGGTCCCAAATCTCGTTCCATGGAAGTTATCTCCGGTTGCCTTAAAGCCGGAATGTCTGGTACAGTATTTTCCATTTCTACATTTTATTTTCTGTTTTCCAATTTTTTGAGAAGCCGAAGCTATTGAAAAATGCATTTTTTTTTAGATTTTCGAGAAAGACACGGACTAGTGTGCACTTATGATTTTTTTTTTTAATTCTAGGAATCTTAACAAATGCTCGAAAGACCCTTAAATTATAAGACACAACGCAATGTCCCGAGAGTTAGTTTAGTTGGTAGAGTCGTGGAACACGAATAAATTTCTCACTCCTTCCCTTTAAAAATAGGACAAAAAAAGATACGACGCAATTATACTACAAGATATAAAATTAATAGTACAAGGCTGACATAAAGTCATTTTCATAGAAGTAAAAAAGTATTAAAAAAAAAAAGAAAAAAACAGTTATGAGTGTTTGAAAGTGTCCTTGCTGAAGTGTGTGGTATGGATATATGCCTGACATGATCTGGTGACTATTTTGAAGTGTCTGTGTGCTTCATAGCCTGTATTTTAAGGTAGAGTAGCTGAATCGTATGCAAATACGTGTCCAGTCACCTGTGTCGTTAGGCGTTGATTCTGGTGGTAATTTAGTTGCACAAATAATGAAGTTTTTATTCGAGTGTTAATAATGTAATGGTTTATTATTACTGTAGTGGCTCGTTTCGACTTCTCTTGGGGTGACCCTGAATATCACCAGGAGACTCTGGAGAATTTGAAGGTTGCTGTCAAGACTTCTAGGAAGCTCTGTGCTGTTATGCTCGACACGGTCGGTGCAGAGATGCAGGTTGTTAACAAGAATGAGACACCCATCTCTCTTCAAGCGGATGCTCAGGTTGTTCTCACTCCTCATCAGGGACAAGAAGCATCTTCGGAGGTTCTGCCTATCAATTTTGATGGACTGGCCAAGGTGAATTCATTTTTTCATCCTTGTCATGATATGTTGTCACTCCAATGATTTCTTTAAATCAGTTTTACACTTTTGTTGCCTATGCTGCTATGTGCCTCATTGGATTGCACCCAAATTAGCTATCAATTCCAGCTATCTATGCAATTTTGCTCTTGCTTATTGGGTTAGAAGCAGTAAATTGCAATGTTTAGTGCCTTTTGATTGAATTCTAATTTTTTACTCACTTTCTGACATAATTAGTACAATTTCTATATTACAGATTCATTTTTTTTTAAATCAAACTTTTTGTTGGTTTGAATCTAACGTCTTTACGCGTATTCTCCTTGTTTACAGTCTGTGAAGAAGGGAGACACCATTTTTGTTGGTCAATACTTGTTTACAGGAAGTGAAACTACTTCTGTATGGCTAGAGGTAATATAAGTTGGGCCTGGAAGGCAAAATTTATTTCAGTAGGTCCCTTTTTGAATCTTATAATTGTGGTGTTCTTCAGCATTTCTTTCTTTTTTAAAAAAAAAAAAATTAATCTGCACCAACCATTGGTTTGGTATAGTTGGAATTAAAATTTTTGAAGTTGATATTCTGTTTCTTCAAAACCTCTGCTATGAATGGCCTAGGCTGGCATAAACAGGAATAGTTCCTGACCTTCATGGATGATAAATTCCATCTGAAACTGTGTAGGTAGATGAAGTCAATGGGCGGGATGTCATTTGTACTGTTAAGAATTCAGCAACATTGGCTGGGTCATTGTTCACTTTGCATGCCTCTCAAGTTCATATTGATTTGCCAACTCTCTCCGAGAAAGACAAGGAGGTAATTTCTGCTTTTTACTTTTGTTCTCTAATGATTTACCTATCAACATGTAGAGTTTGTATGTGCCTAGAATATATGTTTCTGTAAATTTTGGTGGCATCATTTTCATTCATTTTTTCATGCAGGTTATAAGCACCTGGGGAGCCAAAAATAAAATTGATTTTCTGTCACTGTCATATACTAGGCATGCTGAAGATGTTCGCCAAGTAATTTCTGTTCCATGTCCTTTACTTTGGTTTAGTCACCTGAAATATGTAATTGGTTGTTTAAATTTTATTTTTCTTGCTGTTTCAGGTTTTTAATTAACAGCCCTCTATTTGTTTGAAATGCAGGCCCGTGAATTCCTTTCAAAGCTAGGTGATCTCAGCCAGACTCAAATTTTTGCAAAGATTGAAAATGTTGAGGTGAATTGCATTTCTTCATAAGTTCCTAGACAAACTAATTTTTCTGTGAATTAGATTCTTATTGGCTATGCTGATATGATTCCATATGTACGTACCCGTTTTATAGGGATTGACTCATTTTGATGATATTCTCAAAGAAGCGGACGGTATTATCCTTTCCCGTGGGAATTTGGGCATTGATCTTCCTCCCGAGAAGGTTAGATTCCTTGCAGGAATTACTCTCTACTTGTAGTTTGAAGTACTTCTACAGTTATACTTGTGTATGTGTTCCTGTGTGTTTGTGTGGCTATGAGCATGTTTATAATGTGTTTGGTACTTTAACATTCAATACTATAAAGAATTTATATTCATTGAATAAACTGAATCGAAGAAAGTAGATGCGTCCCCGTGTTTAAGGAAGAGTCAATATCCTATGAAATAATTTTTTATCTCAATTTGTTGTTCTTTTCTTTTCAAATGGGTTTGTTATATAAATGCTTTTCCTTCCTAAATCATCTGGCCCACTTTTCTTTTGAAGGGTGGGGTTGGCAGGCCTAACCAAGTTTCAACAAGTAGATTGATATCCTAAGTACTTGGAGATCTTCCATTAGATCTTTGGGTTAAACTGTTACAGATATATAAAGTTTCCGAAGCACCCTCTTACTAATAACGTAGTGAGGTTATTTTTTAAGCAACAGAGTTCACTATTTTTATTTTATTTACTTATTTATTTTTTATTTTCAAATGATTTGGATGTCTGCGTTTGAACTGTAAAATATAATTTGAGACGAATACTGAGAATATCGTGGAAATCATTAATCTTCACTTGTCATATTTTATCTGTTGTAAAGAAACCGATAGTCATCTAGTGAGTGGAGGTCTGTTGATAGACCTAAAAACAAAGAACAGGGGAGACCAAAAAAGAAGAGTTTTTTTGCAGTATGGTGGCAGAGGTGTAGATGCTTTTGGAATGAGATGGAATGTTTAATTGTTTGAACTGAATCAGCTTAATGAATAGCTACCTAATTTCAATGTCCCTTATGACAATTAAATGATCACATCTGTCTCCATTAAGTGATACCTATTAGTTCTAAATTCTGAAACCGAGATTTTAATCAACCGCCATTTACTTTTGAAGGTATTTTTGTTTCAAAAGTCTGCCCTTTACAAGTGTAACATGGCTGGGAAACCTGCTGTTCTTACACGTGTTGTGGATAGCATGACCGACAACTTACGACCAACTCGAGCAGAAGCCACTGATGTTGCCAATGCTGTTTTAGATGGTAAGTCACTGGTCATATGATACAACCAGTTAGGTTGGTGACTACTAGGTTATTCTGTAACTACTGTTAATATTAGTTAGCATGTTCTCCTGTAACCTTTTATTGTTGATTTTCACTCATCAAAGGCACTTAGAAATCTCTGTCTCTCTTCAAGTTTATATTTAATCATCAGTCATCACCATCTCTATTAAATTCTGCAAAGTTACGATTATTAGTAGATAGTGGAGCCTGGAGGTACAATAGTCTAGACTCTACTCTCTAGAATATTGTAACTTTTGAGCTTGTTAATTTACCCAACTTATCCAGTGTGCTTTGGATATTTCTTTGCTTGTTACCCAGCAACCTTCAGTAGGTAATTAATAAAGACATCCAATAAATATTTCTCCTATTTTTGCCTCATTTTCACCCTTTTGAATTATTTTGGTTTTCTTTATCTCTGCTTATCCTGTGTGATTTGGTTAGAACCACTTAATTTATATATGCTGAACTGTTATTAATTATATATAGGAAGTGATGCAATACTTCTGGGTGCCGAGACTTTACGTGGGTTGTATCCTGTAGAGACCATTTCTATTGTTGGCAAAATTTGTTCAGAGGTAAGTGCATTTCATTGCTTTTTAATTTTGGTGTATGCTTTAGATTTGCTTATGTTGATTCAGATTTTACATTACATTTCTGATCAAAATTTTCTTTGCATTGGAATCTGAGCTCTGATGCATTAATGAATTTGGTGTTGATATTTATCTGAAGCAGGAAATTACTTTATTCTCATTTCTGTTCTTTACCTGAATATACATTTCTTTCTATTATTTTTCCTTCTTTCAATGTGATGATGTTCTGAAAGCATTCTTTTGGATATCAGTGTAGCAGTAGTCATGTGGACCCTTTGTTAGGATAGGAGTTCCTTTGACTCACATGAAATGTTCTGCTATTTGAAATTTCACTCAAGATATCTCTCCTTCTGTTTCAGTCTGAGAAAGTTTTCAATCAAGACCTTTATTTTAAGAAGACAGTCAAACATGTTGGAGAGCCCATGACCCACTTGGAATCTATTGCATCCACTGCGGTAATTACATTTTAACCTTTCCCTGAAACTATTTTTATTTTCTAATTCCTAGTGCACGAGATGGGACATTGAGCCTTGCACCCTTGGTATATTATTGAAAGGTTGTTGTCTTGTGACATCATGGTCACAGCCTCACAGGTTCTAGTTGCAATAACAGTCTATGCTCATGGAGGTAAGGCTGCATACATCTTAACCCCTGCACCTCACAATAGTGGGAGCCTCATGCAATGTGCCAGTTTTTAGTTTGTAGTGCATACCTGTATGTTATAAGTAGTAGTTTTTATCTATTGATTTTTCTTTGTTGTCTTGATGATTGGTTCTATTTCACCTTTGAGGATTCTTACTTGCATGCAAACCTTTACTTGATTAGGTCCGAGCAGCTATTAAGGTGAAGGCTTCTGCTATCATTTGCTTCACTTCATCTGGAAGGGCCGCAAGGTACTCTCTCTATGAATAATTTTGATATGAATATGTTTACATTTAGTATCTTGGAGAATTGAACTAGTTAGCATCTCTCAGTTTGGGTTTGATTCAGGAAAATCAACACTACGATCAATTTATAACCATATCAATTTTTCTTCCCTGAATTTCCACTTATGTCTAGAAAGGCTCACTTTTTCTACGTTCCACATGCATTTCTCAGATTGATAGCGAAGTATAGGCCAACAATGCCAGTTCTCTCTGTTGTGATCCCCCGGATAAAGACAAATCAGCTAAGATGGAGCTTTAGTGGAGCTTTTGAGGTTGGTTCTTAACTTATTTTATGTTAGTTATCCATCATCCTTGGATTGCTTATTATCTGTTAGGTATCCACGGATGCCTTGTATACCCTTGCTCCTTTGACAGATTGGATTTCACTGCTGATATGATTTAAGATTTAGCTGCCGTATAAAGTAAAAACTAAATTTCCGGATTTTAATGTTTCGCTGTAATGAGGGAAACTTGACGGTTATTAGATTCCTCTCTAATTGGAGGTATTCATGAAAAATTAGGTTAAGATCCACTGGTGTAAATAAAAAATTTGTTTTGCACCAATGACTAATGAATAACATCTTTTATGATGAGTAATAAATATCTTTTTCTGTGAAATGAATTTCTCACATTATTCCGAAATTGTAAAAGAGAGTTTGTATCATGCATATCATGTTCCATGATCTTTCACATTATTCCGAAATTGTTTTTATTCCTTGAAATATATTAAAATT
This sequence comes from Crotalaria pallida, assembly GCA_037953625.1. Classification (NCBI taxonomy): domain Eukaryota; kingdom Viridiplantae; phylum Streptophyta; class Magnoliopsida; order Fabales; family Fabaceae; genus Crotalaria; species Crotalaria pallida. Next base: position 71,539,008 of record CM075656.1, read on the forward strand.
TCGAATGATGAATCTTTTTTGAACACATGGAGACACCAACCAGATCACAAACCTATATTTGTTCATGTTTTCTGAAATTCTACATGCAAGAACTACACAAATTAGTTATTTTACAACGGTTGGATTGATCAAAATCACCGTCTTACATCAGCTACGATCCCCATCCTATGTACATTTTTTAAGAACATGCCAAGAATTTGAATTCAATTGTTCTTTAAAATAAAATCAATTCTTTGTGCTTTATATGGCTAAATGAAAACAATCTATTCTGTTGTTTCTTGTTTCCGTTTCCAGGACCAACTACCAACTCATTTGTGGGAAAGCTTTTTTACAGCTACTGTAATTAATATACTACTCTCCACTATGTAGTTTTATACATGCATATCAATTTTATTGCAATCTTATTTTTCTGCGTGTATTCTCTACTATAATTTTATCCACAAGAAGTGTTTTGTATGTATGTACCAATTATAATACAATCTTTTTACTTATACTGTCAAGTTTCCGCAGCTGTAATTATTTTATCCTGCGTAAAGCAAAATACGATCATGAATTGTATTGAGCTTTGGAAGATGATGCTGTACTGTACTGGCCTGGATTTGGACACATTTTGTTCCATCTAATGATTAGAAACTTGTATTTACCGGAATGTATATAATGTGTTGTTTACATTAGATCATCTTGTTTTCGAACTTACGTAATTCAATTTATGATACAGGCAAGGCAATCACTCATTGTAAGAGGTCTCTTTCCCATGCTTGCTGATCCCCGACATCCTGTAAGTTATTGATCTTGCGGGACTTTTACTCTCTTTTATTGTTTTGTTTAATGAATTTATGGTGCATGCATGCTCATGCTTATCGTTATTGTGTGACGAGTTTATGGCGACAGCACACATGTGCACACACTATAACACTCACCTTTATGGTTAGCTCCTTATAACAACGTATGGCTATGCTGTTGGAACATATAAAGCCTCGTTCTTGTATACATGCTGCTTTACAAGCAACCAATCACATAACGATTCGAGACTTAACAGTTGTTAATCTCATACTCTACCTGCAGGCCGAGTCAACAAGTGCAACAAACGAGTCTATTCTCAAGATAGCCCTTGATCATGGAAAAGCATCTGGAGTTATAAAGTCACATGATCGAGTTGTCATTTGCCAGAAAGTTGGTGATGCATCTGTGGTTAAGATTATCGAGCTTGAAGATTAAAGAGAATTTATCTAACTACAGTTTTAGGCTGTCGTTTTTTTGGTCTTCACCAAGTTTTTGGTAGTAGCAACCAGCAGGTCATTCTGCTTTCATTATTCTAGGTTATCTCCACTGGGTTTGGTGGCTAATTGCATTTTTTTTAGAATGAATCTTAATGTTCATTATTATTACTGACTGTCAAACTTGAAATTAGGGGGATGTGCCCTTGATGCCAATTTCTTTGGTTAAATTTTCACACCGACAGTTTTGTAAACAAGTTTATTCTATATTGATTTTTGGCTAACGTTGCTAATAGGCTGTGATCTCGAAGGGCAATTATACATTATACTGAATAGGAGGTGTACATATGCTCATATTAGCTTATTTTGTATTTAAAACAGCTTATAATTAGAAGTTGTGATAGTTTTTATGAAATACTATGTGATATCATTCCTAAATAACATATGCACTAATTGTGGTATGGTATGTGTTATCATGCACAAATAATCGAACTCTTTAAAAAATGACTCTAAACTCAAGACATAGAAGACTGGCCTTTATGGATTATCTAATCCCCGAAGTTTAGTTTTTCAATAAAACCGTATCTACAATATTTCGCAACCCAACAATTCTGATTCACCAAGTTGGAACGACATCAAAGCCACTGAGAGTCCACTCTGCCACTATCTTTGGCGTTTTAAATTTTGGCCACCATTGTCGAAATTTTGGTCCACATTTCGTATTTTCATGGACAAAATTGTTCTTAGTGCGTTTTACTTTTCCGTCTGCCAATAGACGAAAATTTTTCGTTCACACTGAGATGAAAATTTTCTGTTCACACGGACTCAAAATTTTTCCGTGAGGTATGAGACGGAAATCCGTCTCTCATAAGACGGAAGAACATGAATCAAAATTCATGTGGGATCCACGCACATGTAATTGAAAGGAGAGACTCTCCTTCATGTGAAACCAACGACTCTTGTTGCATCTCAATTAGTGAGATGTTAACTGTCTTCCACTAAAAAAATTTTAGAACTAAGAAGAGAAAGAGCAATGACTTGCTTCTATATTTTTAACCTTTTCCTTCTTCTTTTGGAATTTCTTCATATAAACTCCAGCTCCTTACCTTCCAAAATGTACCCATCTGCCCTGCCACATTGACCCGGGCGAGAAGAATACAGGCAAACAATCGAACACCACCAAACTGCTCTTCAATGTGGGAGTCAAGTTTACGATCTTTCTGTCGCTTCTCAATTTTTCTCTGGACATGGCTGTTTTTCTTAACTTCTTCAGCAGCAGCTTCACCCTCCTCTGTAGCATCCTTTGTTCTTTTTGTTGTTTTTGTTTATCTTTAGTTGTAACAAAAAAAAAAAAGCTTTAATGCAAAAAGTTCCTTTGAACTTCCGTCTTATTAAAGATGGATTTTTTCCGTTTTCCCAAAAATGGATTTTTTCCATTTTAATAAAGACGGAAAAAATAACACGCTGAAAGACATCTTTGTTCACGAAAATGTTAAATAGGGGTCATAATCTCAAGTTTGAGGGCCGAAATTCTAAGCTCATCTTAGTCACTAACATGGCTTTTTTACTTAAGTGGGGTAATTTTACAAACAATTTACAAAAAATGGGTAGTTTAAAAACTATTTACGTAGGACCGGGCAGTCAACGAAACTATTTACGTAAATGGGGCAGTCAAAGTCAAAGTCCAAGGTCAAACGCGTCATCTGAGTTGACGCAACCCAAAAGTGCCACGTGTCAGCGTGCCATTCGCTCTCCAGATTCCGTTCGGATTAATAAATTAAAAAAAAAAGAAACCGACCGTTCTGCCACGTGGCGCAACCAGGGGGTTGCGTCACTGCGACTGACGCAACCAAACGCATATCACAGAAGATGAAGATGAGGCTCAATTTACATATGTGAATTCGTCTGACTCGAAGAGGAAGGAGCAATTAATATTTCTTTTCCTTCACAGTCGAGATATGGATGACGATATCACAGAAGATGAAGATAAGGCTCAATTTACATATGTGAATTCGTCTGACTCCGAAGAGGAAGGAGCAATTAGTATTTCTTTTCCTTCACAGTCGACACCAGTTATGCCAAATTTTCAAGGATGTCCAAACCCTGAAATTGCCGGTTTGTGGTTATAAAGATAATATTTATTTTAATATTATTTGGTTAGTAAGTAAGTAAAATTTTCTAATGTTATTTTATTTTTGGTTTTGATTACAGATCTAGATTATGGTCCATTCCCACTGCATACTCCTCATTCTAGTTACATTAATTGGGACCATCCAGATCAAGAATCTGATGGTAGAGGGCTTAATGTATCAGAATCTTCTTTCCAGGGGGTGATGGATTTTATGTTGGTCTAAGATTCAATAACAAAGAAGCAGTTTTAATGGCTATAAAGCAGTATTCGATGAAGACTCATCAAAGTTATACTACTGTTGAATCGAAACCGACGAAAATCTATTTGAAATGCCCAAAACATGCAGATGGTTGTCAATGGAGAATGAGAGCTATTTTACCCAAAAACGACGAAGAATGGGTAATGAAGACGTGGGGCGGCCCACACACTTGTGTGAACACATTGTTGTCACAAGATCACAAAAAGTTGGACTCTAATGTTATAGCATTGTTTATTCATGGTAAGACATTTAAAAACGTTCCTGTTTTGATATGATTGATGACATTTGAATTTTTTTTTAAAATTAAAATCGTTTCAGATTTGATTTGCGCGGCACCATCTACTCCTATCAAGGCTATCCAAGCAATAATCAACACTCAATATAATTTTCGAATATCATATCGAAAAGCTTGGCTAGCAAAATGGTTCCCAATCCAGAATGAGCATCAAGTTGCATCAATGCATGTTGTTCCATGGATGTTAATGCCTGATCCCAAAATGCACAGAAAAAAGGGTCGTCCAAAATCCACCCGCACGAGGAATGAAATGGATTGGAAGCAGTCTCAACCACCACAGAGTTGTGGGCTTTGCAATCAGGTTGGCCATAACAGGCGCCGTTGCCCTCACTTAGCAAGTGGATCTGCCTCACGTCAGACCGATGATGAATATCATGCAAATAATTTGTAAAATATCTTTATATTTTAAATTTATAATGGAAAAAATGTAAAAGATAAGGAATATCAAGAAAACAATTAAATAAACTATTTTTGCCTTTTAATTCTACAATAATTTCTTCGGCTTAAAAAAAAACCCAACAAAAAAAAAGGCAACTCAGGTCCCACATCGCCAATGACGATCCCTAGCACCACGATGTGGATTTCTCCTAGCATCTTGATTATCATTATGGTCATTTGATTCATCGAATAGCTGTGTGTTGAGATCAATTTGCGGTGCACTTGTTCCAGCTAACTCGTAAAAATCAACGCTAGGAGACACCGTCTCACGGTCCCATCGTGCTGGTGCAGATGGAGTGCTAGTCAGAGGGTCATAAGGGGATGGTGTATTGTAACCCTGCATTTGAGGCATGGACATATATGGATATTGAGGTGATGACATATATCCATGCGGCAACGGCGAAGGTATGTATACATCTTCGATCGACGGCGATTGTTGTACTTGGCCACTCTCTGGCAGTCTTGGATAAAAGTAAGTTTCGTACGGTGCCTGGGATGCGTAATATGGATAAGGTTGGGGAGCATAATACATCCCAGGTTGTCGATCCATTGGACTTTGTTGCTGGCGCTCTATTGCAGGTTCGTGCCTTCTTCGGCGCCCTAAACCATCGCGCTCACGACAAGTGTTAGGCAATACACCATCTACGTTTGTGATATCAGGATAATGAGATGCAGCCGGAGCCTCTTGGATTGATAAATAGCATCTGTTAGCCTGATTCATCGAAACCATCATATGATTTGTTTCTAATTTCATCTCTGCGAGGTAGGTTTCGATGGGCACGTCGTCTCTACGTCCTTCTGGAGAACATAGGTAGTTGATCCTCTCAATCCCATCCGCCTGTACAAAATAATCAAGGACATATACAATTAATATAATATTTGAATATAATGTGATTATTGTAATACACAATAAATAATAATATTTTAAATAAGATTACCACATAGCCTTGACTAGCACCATACTCTGTCATCCAACGTCTTGTAATACGCAAATACCACATCATATATTCGGATTGTCTTCCCAAAGGGACATTTTGTTGCTCGCTATACTGAATTTTTTTATTCTTATTATTCCACTTGTTAATTATATCTTGCAAGCGATTTTCCCAATTAATATTTTGTTTTCCTCTGAGGGTCAACTGATGCAAATCTTCTGGCTGGGATGGTTGAAGAGGAATGTGTTGACGCATGCCAAATTGACGCATGACTCGATCTGGTTGATGCCACTCAACAATATTGTAACATATCAGTGGACATACAGATCTCCAAGCATCTTTGTTTTGTAACACCATATGTGGTAAGGTGTCCAAGTCAAGTGCCGAGTATGACTCCCACATAATCTACAAATAAATATCATTTTCAGATTAGCAACAACGGTTACGAGCCTAAAACGAGAAATGAGGGTTGGGAGAATAAAAATAAATATACGCACATTATTTTCCATGAATTGATCAAATTTCCCCCTATACCAACTCAAGGGATGGGAAGGTCTGCTATAATTCTGACCATGCACCCACCTATAATATAAAAACCAGAAAAAAATTTAAATATTAATAACAACAACAACAATGATGATAATAATAAACATAATAATAATAATAAGAATTGACATGTACTTACCGTGTACCATATGCTGTGTCATTTTGACGATGGGGCTCACCTTCGTTTATTCCTCTTAATACTGGGGCGATAGAGGGAAATCTCTCCCAAGCCCATAATTGTATCAGTGGAAGAAAACCACAAATATCTTTTCGAGCGTAGTTGGTGGCTTGACATAACTCACGATATAGAAAGCTCAGCACAGCCGATCCCCAACTATAATTTTTTGCTTCGTCGAGGTTTTCTAAGAGACAAAGAAACCTCAATTGCACAAAAGTTCCAGAGTGATTTGTGAACATAACACCTCCAAGTAATCTTAATATGAATGCACGTGTAAAAATTAACTTGGTATACTCATTATGCTCATGACCCTCTGGAAAGTGGCCAAAATTTGCCTCCAGCCATGCCATTTTCAGTCCACTGCCACTCAAAGCATCTTCTGGTGGACGTATTCCTAGTAGATGCTCCACAAGTGATGGCCAATCACTAGACGTACGACCAATCACTGCTCTTCCTTCCACTGAGATACCGAGCAGAATAGCAACATCCTCTAACGTGATTGTGCATTCTCCGAAAGGCATGTGAAATGTGTGAGTTTCAGGCCTCCATCGCTTGACTAATGCAGAAATTAACCTATGATCAACTTGAAATAGCATCATCTCTGCAACCCAATAAAATCCACTACGCTTTAAATTTGCTACCAAAGCTAGATGAATATCAGCAACTCCAGAATGAAATTGTTGTGCGCGTCGACACCGTAAAATACGATCCGGGCGACCGTTCCATACGTGCTGTGAAACATGTTTATCTTGTAAAAATAAAATTGAATCGTCCTCTGGACCGGGATTAAGCACACGTCCTGTCATTTGTACCTATATAAACAATAATGTGAATAATTAATAACTAATAGATAAACATAAAAAATATAAAATCCAACTAAACTAATAAAAAATTTAAAAGCTAATTACAAAAATAGCTAAACATAAAAAATCTAGCTAATAAAAAAATTTAAAATCTAACTAATAATAGCTAAACATAAAAACAAAAAAACAAATCTACCTAAACTAATAAAAAAATTTAAAATCTAACTAATAGATAAACATAAAAAATATAAAATCTAACTAAACTAATAAAAAATTTAAAAGCTAATTACAAAAATAGCTAAACATAAAAAATCTAGCTAATAAAAAAATTTAAAATCTAACTAATAATAGCTAAACATAAAAACAAAAAACAAATCTACCTAAACTAAAAAAAAATTAAAAATCTAACTAATAGATAAACATAAAAAATTTAAAATCTAACTAATTGCTAAACATAAAAGATATAACTAATAAAACTTCAAAAATTCTTACTACGAGGTTCATTAAAATCATAAATTAAATTAAAAATAAAAATTTAGTGCTTGATAATACCTAAATAATAATAATAAATATTGTGCAAAAATAACAGCTAATAAAATAAGTAAAATATAAAAAAAAATTAAAATCTAAGTTTTAGGTAAGACTTAGAAAAAAACTAACTAATAAAATTAATACAAAATTCTAACTAATACCTAAACATAAAAAATCTAACTAATAAAAATTTAATATCTAACAACTAATAACAGCTAAACATAAAAAATAACAAAATCTGATTACTAAAAAATTTTAAAATCTACCTAATAGATAAACATAAAAAATATATAATGTAACTAAACTACAAGTGCATAAATAAATTAAAAAAAATATGACTTCTTATATACCAGTGCATAAAATTAATTAAAATTACTTCCTATCTACAAGTGCATAAAATAATAATAAAATTATTCACAAAATATTAAAATTTACCTGGAAGAGTATAAAAAAAATGTAGAAGGATGACCGATAAGAAAAAAAGTTCCTTGCTTTTTTTTTTTGTTTATTTTTCAAACCGGAAGAAAAAAACACGTGTGTGTAAATTTGCTGAGTGGAGAAGAGAAGAGAGAAAAAATTACTGGTGGAAGGATTGTTGGAAGGAATTGAAAATTTACTGGTGTGTAGAAGGATTGTTGGAAGGAAGTGAAAATTTATAGGGGTAATGGGTAGTTGAAACGGTGAGGTAATTAATGGGGGAAAGAGAATGGGCTGAGGCGTGCAACTCGTGGCTGGGGGAGGGGAGACCGCGCTGCCACGTGGCGCAACCAGAGGGTTGCGTCACTGCGGTTGACGCAAAACACGTCAACCGCAGTGACGCAACCCTCTGGTTGCGCCACGTGGCAGAACGGTCGGTTTCTTTTTTTTTTAATTTATTAATCCGAACGGAATCTGGAGAGCGAATGACGCACTGACACGTGGCACTTTTGGGTTGCGTCAACCCAGATGACGCGTTTGACCTTGGACTTGACTTTGACTGTCCCATTTACGTAAATAGTTTCGTTGACTGTCCGATCCTACGTAAATAGTTTTTAAACTACCCCTTTTTTGTAAATTGTTTGTAAAATTATCTCACTTAAGTAAAAAAGCCCACTAACATATATCTCAGCACGGGTATCAATAGACGTCCATATTCTTTTAGAAGGGAGAGTGCGTGGGTCCTGCACCATAGCACCATAGAAATTTTAATTTTTCAAACATAGTGTGTTTGGTAACATTAGCAGGTAACTTATAAGCTAAGTTAGTCAGCTAGCTTATATGACCAAAATAAACTACACATTGATATATAGCAAGGAGATATATTTCAATAGACTCATATTTGATAAACAAATTGATGTAGCATATATGCTTATAACCTAGAAACTTATTTTATTTTACACTTATCAATTAGCTTATCAGATCTCAGAGCATCTAAAATGCTCAATTTGGACATCGTATGTTTAGAGTAAGCATATAAGCTTACAGAAAAATTAACATGGGAGTAAAAAAAAAATCATGCTTAAGCATGTGTTTAGGCAAAATGCAAAGACTCAAAATATTGTATCTACACATATGCATGCAAGAATTAAAGTGTTAAGTGTTAAAGTGTTAAGAGCATGTTTGTGTAAGCGTTTGTACCCCCTCAAATGCGCGTTTAGCCAGAAGCAACCTCTCTGAGGCTACTGCGTTTGCGGCTGGGAAATACGTATCCAAATGCACCCTAAGTTAGTTAAGAGAATATGTTAAAAAATTGATGATGATCTCACTGTACCTAGTGACATCAGTGAGTACATCTCCATCACATGGAGCACCATTGTTCTTCCAACAACTTCCTATGGAACGCTTTTCTCGTGGTCCCAGGACCAGTGGTGGTACCTACAATTCGGCTGCCACGTGTGGGTATATTTTCAACTTTTCAGGTAGGAGGATCAAACTGCAATAAAGGTTTTAAAATAAAAAACAAACGAAGCCCTATGTTTTTGAAACCTTCTGTGCTATTGATGCCCATCACTTTCAGAACATTGCCTTGCGGCGACCCCTTATTAACAATCCTCTTAAGAAGAAATATGAAACTCTTACTTTATATTGCCAGTAGCATTGACATTTAAGAGGTTTTAGTCCTATTTGTTACAGTATCATCTTCTCCTCCACTCTGTTTTCTGGTCACCCCTCTCTTTTGACTTCTCTATTTCATATTTGAAATGAACTTGCAGGCAGAGCACGAAATAATTTCTCAGATCTGTTATTATTATTATTATTATCTTTTGACCTCTCCGTTCATCGTGATTATGGGTGTTGTGTCAGGGTGATGTCAGATCAGTCATGGCTGGGATAGAAAAGGTGTAACGAAATAATAAGATAGCTTGATGATGCAATAGGGCGGAGGGCGGCGGCGGTATAACTGATATATTAAAGGATTTTCAGAACTGATTACGTCTCATTTTTAAGAAAAAATAACTACTACACATTTATTAAGGAAGTTAGTTGCATGTTTTAATTTTCTCAAATTCATAAAAAAAAGATTATTTTAATAAATTTATGTTGAGAATGAAGCAAAAATTAAATGCTCAAAACCGCAGTGTCAGAATATTTTAAGAATGATTGTATTGATAATAAAAAGTTAGTTAATTTTTGCTTATATTAGTTGAGTGTATTTTTTTCTTATAAATGAGACCGATAGGAGTACTCTCTAAGTCTTTAAATATAAGGTTTTCTTAACCTCAGCCCTTAAGCACCCCAAAGTAGTTAAAATGTCTTGAAAAAATAAAAACACAAGTCCTTTGATTTATTTGATGAATTATTTTCAAAAAATTTTAAATACTTTGGGGTGCTTATCCTCAATCATATGGACTTTTACGTGGATTAAAAAAATTAGTTAATATTATTAGTGATATTGAAAATAGTACTACCTCCGTCCCTAATTATAAGGTCCTCTTGGAAGATTTCACGTCCATTAAGAAAGTGGAATAATTTAGTTAATTGTATTGAAAATGTGAACTTTTGATATGTATTTTCAAAATTACCCCTATTAATATTATTGGGAATCTAAAAAGTGTTAAATAAATAGGGGTGTTTGTGAAAAAAATAATTAATGCTCATTGAAAATTGATAAAATGCCTTATAAATAAGGGCAAAATAAAAGTATTAGGAGGACCTTATAATTAGGGACGGAGGGAGTAATATTTAATATACTTTTTCAAAATTACCTATATAATTATTATTTGGAGTTTAAAAAGTATTGAATATATGAATATTTGATATGACAAATATATGACAAATATCACTGAATCTTTGTATAATACTCTCTCCATCTCTATATACACACCATCCAATTTAAATTATAAGAAAAAAAAATTAATTTTATGCTTATTAAGGATGTTAGTTGATTGTATTTAATTTTCTCAAATTTATAAAAAAAATATAGGTATTTTAGGAATGTAGCATTGAAAATGAAACAAAAATGAGATAAGATAACAATTTTTTATGAATGTTGGAAGAAAGTAACATTAAGAATGAAACAAAATTTAAAAAAAGTTAGTTAATTTTGCTTATATTTTAAACTACGCCGTTTGCTAATTTTTTGTATTTTTCAATACAATTTTATTTATATCTTCTCACTAAAACTTAGATAATTATGATTAAATGTCATGGGTAATTCTGGAAAAAATTAGAAGATGATCTTATATTTAGGACCAAATTTTTTTACTCAAAAGGGACCTATAATAAGGGACGGAAGAAGTATATTTCAAACTGGAGGGAGTAAGACTTAAGAAAATTGGTTAATTTAGTTAATGGTATTGAATATATGAATATTTTGATATGTATTTTCAAAATTACACCTATTAATATTATTGAGAATTTAAAACTATTAAATAAATAATGATGTTTGTGAAAAGAAATAATTATAATTATCATTAAAAATTAATATATGATCTTATAGAAACAAAATAAAAATCTCAAAAGGATAATAAAGTAATCGAGGAGTAGTTTTAAATATTTTGTCCACTAAAGCAAAGTACACCGTTTGGTGAAAAAACTACTGTAAAGTTAATATAAAAAAAAAAAAAAACTACTGTAAATCACAATAAAAATTGGCAAATACGTTTTACCAAAAAAAAAAAAAATGGCAAATACGATAAACGTATTTTTGACAATTACTCAAAGTAACCGGTAACCAACATGCCACCGTTGATTCGTTCAAAGACCAAAATCAACGTCCATAACAAACAGTACCACTAGTGGAGACATACTGTTAAGGACCACGTGAAACGTTCACCTTCCTATGGCTATAAGGCAGAACAGATGTCACTTTTTTAAACAAAAAATAGAATTTTTTTTTCCAAGCATAAATGTGGCCCAGTGATGCTATGAAGTCCTCAAGTCAATATGATTTGTACGGTTGTACCTCTTATAGATTGCTTACAGTAAATTACTGAATAAATAAACTTTTTTTATGCATTAGCTGTATGCAAGCGCTCGTGGCCTAATGGATAAGGCGCCTGACTTCTAATCAGGCGATTGTGGGTTCGAGTCCCACCGGGCGTGTGTGGTATTCAATAATATATTTGTTTTCTTCCTTTTGATAAATTCAATAATATATACAGCTATATGAGAAAAAAAACATATCTCCATGGTTAGTATACAGCTATATGAGAAAAAAAACATATCTCCATGGTTAGTTAGGATTGTTTTGATTTTGGTTTCTGAAAGTTTTTTGAGCTTGACTCATCTTTAATTGTTTTGAAAATTTGGTTTTAGTCCCTGTCATTAGGAAAAATTCGTTAATCATTGATGTGGTTAACGGAACGTCACATCAGCATCAACATACACATATGCAAATGTTGCGTGTCCCGTAGAATGACATGCATGATCCGGATTAGGAGCAAAAGGGCCAAAGCCCAATCCACAAACACATTTTGGTTGGGCCTTGGCCCTTTTGCTCCTACGGGTCCGGATTATTCACATCATCCTACCGAGACATGCAATTAACGAATTTTTCCCCTTGGCAGATACTAAAACCAAATTTTCAAAACAATTAAGGATGAGTCAACGTCAAAAAAATTTCCAGAAACCAAAATCAAAACACTACTTTTAGGAACTAAAACCATAAATAAGCTTATACCATTTATGTCTTCCTTTTTGCATGTGTCACCTCCGTTTATGAAATTATCCAATATCTCTGAACAAGTTTTATTATATAGTTTCAATAATATTTCATAAATGAAAATGATGGGTGAATACAAATTCGGGTCTAGCAATAGTTTACTCTCATATTGATTTGTTTAATAGTACAAAAAGTTAGTATATTGCCTGTGGGCTGTGGCTGATGCGTTGTTGTCACCGGTTAACACAATATACTGAATATAGCATTATGATGTCATTTTTCTTCAACAATAACATGCTACATTGCTTGCAGCTTTTTGGTTCCAGCAAACACAAAATAACTCCAATGTTTGTACTTTATATTGTCATTATTCTCACAACAATATGATGTGACTGGATAGATATTTAGTTATTAAACTCAAGACTAATGACATTATTAACAGAAAAACAAAAAACTCCCTAGATACAAAGTTACAAGCATAGTGCAAGCTTTTTCAACTAGAAATTTCATTTCATCTATTTTGCCTAATCTTCACTCTGCCTTGTAACCAACACAGTAATTTCTTCTAGCTTAGGTAGAAGAATGTTGCTGTTGTTGCTGAAGATTCATCAACTCAACCTCCTTTTGCCTAATGAGCAAAACCATTCTCTCATTTTCCAACCTCCTCCTTTCATTCTCAAGTTTATCTCTCTCCATTCCCCTCTCCTTCTTGCTACTAAACCTTGCCCATTTCAACCTTTGCTTTTCCAATTCAAATGCCTGCACTTGATAACTCACTTGCTGCTCCTCCAACTGCATCATTCTCTTCTTCATCCACACCTTTTTCTCCCAAGCACTCTTGCCTCCATCTTGCAACACACCACTTACCTCACTACTTAAATTCTGCATTATAGATGATGATGATGACACACAACACCCTCCTTTCTTTATTCTTTTTCTTAATTCATTTTCATCCTCATGATCTACTTGACCCCTTGATCCACACTCATCTTCCTCCTCATCGGAAGACTCATCAGACTCATCAGATTCATCGGACTCCTCGTCTAATTCACCGCTTCTCCCTTTCAATATCCTCATACTCCCTACACCATTCTCTGAAGAATGAAAACATTGCTGCTGTTGTGGCTGATGAGACTGTGGTGTTGGCTCAGTTGCAACAACCTCAGTAGATTGTTGCAAAGTAGAATTAGCACCAGTGTTGTTGTTGTTACTTCCATGACCACAACTATTATGATAAGCACACATTTCTCTAAAGAAAAGGTGCTTTGAGTTGAGAAGCTTTCTAACTTCTTCTTTCATCTTTGGTGACAAATCCATTGTATCCAACAAGTTCTGATTTTCAACAACCCTGCATGCAGTTCCCTTGCCTAGAATGTCATTAACTCTCTTGTACCTCTTGTTCAAATCATTGAACTTGTCCTCACACTGTTGAGGAGAGACATAGAAACCTTTCTCCATCATAGCCCTTGACACTGATTTCCACTTCCCTTTCTTCTGAAGCATTAATCCACTAACTTTCTTTTTCCCTGTGACATCATGAGTAGTCCCTAATTCTGAAGTACCAGCTTCATCACCAATGTAATAAACAGCCATTATTAAGAGCCTTACCATTGCATCAGTCCACTTCATTCTGTGCCATGGTGACACTTTCCTCTTGTCCCCTGAGCTGTCATCTGGTGTGAACACAGGCTCATCTTCATCACTGAGGTTATTGATTTGTGGCTTGTTATTGTTGTTGGTGGTGATGGTCTTGGCTGAAAAGGGGTTAAACCCATGTTTGATTGATTGTAGTGGCTGTGGATTTGTGTCAGTGTCATGGTGTGCAACATAAGAAACCATTTGAGGGTGATGATGCAAAGGGTGAGGGTTATGCTGATTTTGAAGGCTTTGTTGTTGTTGCTGCTGCTGTTGTAAAGGATTTTCTACTCCTAGCAATCCACTACTAATGCTAGGAAACATTCCACTACCTAGTCCATTAGGTTCCATTATTAAACCTTAAAAAAGGCAAAAAAATAAAACACTTAACTATCTAACAAGACTTTGGTTACCTAAACAAAGGATCAAAATTTTGAGAAAATTAAACCTTTGAATGAGAATTGAGGACTTACCCTGTTATTGGAATTTTTGTACACTGCATATAGGGTGAAATAAAGCAATTTATCAAAGGACTAAGGTTACATATAAGTAATGAGTGCATGCATACTATTAGTCTTAAGCTTTTGGAAAGATAGAAGTGCAAGAAATGAAGTCAAAGATATTTAGAAAGCAAAAAGATTTAGAATGGCAATACATGAAGGATGATGCATGTTAGGTTGGGGTGAACTGTGAAGGTGGACAAAGATATACTCTAATATATAGTTTGGAAACTATAGTAATATATGTACACCGTTAAGCAACTGGTTTTGTTAGTGCCGATAGAAAACAGCCCATGGTTTTGTTTGGTTTTGTTGGATGAATAACCCACAGGTTTTATGGAAAACTGGGGTGCTAATGGCATGATAGGCATTTAGTTTTTGTCTTCCACATTTTAAGTTGATATTAAGAAAGCACTATTAAGGAATGAATAATTTTATTGCTTGCATCCATTTGATATAGTAAAAGAGAGACATGTATTCAAAGAAATTATATAGCTCCTTAATAAATTAGTTAAAAATCTTCTTAATTATAGAAATTCAACATTTTAGTATAATAAAATGATTTTCTTAACCTTAATTCTAAAAAAATTAAGGATAAAAAGTTAAGAAAGATATATTTACATTATAAAACTAAATTTTTAATACTTATGAGATATTAGACTTTACTTTTTAATACTTGTATTTTATTTCTTAAATTTTTATCACCCGTTTAAGATTGAAATTGTGAGCAAACCTTGTACTCCTCCGATCCTATATATAAGAACCTTTTGAAGATTTTTTTTGTTCTTAATACAAGCCACATTTCCAATTTCCAATAACATTAATTACTTCTTTTCCACAAACACCCCTATTTACAACACTTTAGATTTCCAATAATAATTATAGGGGCACGAAATAATTCTAAAAAAATTATTAGAAAATAAAAAAAAAGGAAAAAGGAAAATTAAAATTCAATGCTACAATAAGTATTCTATAGGATATTTTACAACTTTTGTGATATTCCGTTTGATATTCAAAAATGATATAGTCAATATTTAAAAAAAATAAATAATGTAGTTCGTGTAAGACAGCCCAGTTAATGACTGCAGGGACACTTAGGATTTCTCCCTCCCCAGGTCATGGGTTCTAGTCCTAAACCTCCCATGTAAACCAAAAAAATAAATAAATAAATAAATGTAGTGCTTCAATAATAAAATCAACACATTTTATAACTTTTGTTGTTGTTGTTTTTTTTTTTTTTTCATTCGAGAGTTTAGAGTTTTTTATGATCGGGTCGGGGTCGGGTTTGGATAACACTGCTTCACTCCCTCCCTCACTCAGTAGCAACCACCAACTTATAGCAATGTGGATTGCCCACGCTTAATCTCCTCTTTAAAAATGGCTTCCACAATCTTCAAAACCTTTCAAGTTCACCCCTTTCTCCTTTATCCAACTTCCTTACTCAAAAGAACAAATGGGTTCTTTTTATTCGCAACAAAAACCAAAGCTTCTTCTATTTCTCCTTCTTCATCATCATCTGCACCACCTTCGGTTTCAGGAACTAGTACGCAGTCCAAAAAACTTGACAAATTACCAAAAAACTATGAACCCATCATCGGAATTGAAACCCATGTTCAGCTCTCAACACTCACCAAAGCCTTTTGTTCTTGCCCTTACAACTATGGTTCCTCTCCCAACACAACCATTTGCCCCATTTGCATGGGTTTGCCTGGTGCATTGCCTGTCTTGAATTCCAAAGTCATTGATTTTGCTGTTAAATTAGGACTTGCACTTAATTGCAAATTGGCTTTTAATTCCAAGTTTGATAGGAAGCAGTATTTTTACCCTGATCTTCCAAAAGGGTATCAGATTTCGCAATTCGATGTTCCGATTGCCAGCGGCGGCCACCTTGATGTGGATATTCCTGTGGAGTTTGGTGGAGGGCATAAGAGGTTTGGTATTACTAGGGTTCATATGGAAGAGGATGCTGGGAAGCTCCTACATACAGAGAATGCCAATTACTCACAGGTAGTTTCTTTGGTAATCCTTCTCTTTTTGGTTTAGATAGTATTATTGGATTTAAATTTTGTAATTAGTTACTAACATGCTTTCTTATTTGTTGTTGTTTATAGTTTCGTGAATTAAATTGTTTAAACTTGTAGTAATAAATTTCGAATGGAGGGTTAGCTCAATAATCAGAGGTGGCGTGAGCCCGAAAAGCTATAGGCATGACTTAAGATGATGAACCCTTGTTTAGACATGATTTATGATAGAATATTTTGTTTTTGTTTGATTAATATAGTCAATCCTAGTGGGAAAATTCTGGATTGTTTTGTTGTGGTAAGTTTCGGATAACCTTTAACATTGTGAACCACTTGTAGATGCATTTGTTCATTATTACGATTATATTATAAAAAAAAATCTTTCTATTGGATCAGTTTTACATATTTCCTGGTGTATAATTCATGTTTTGAAGCACATAGAATGCTTCATTTGACTCATTGTCCTGGATAATTACCACGAGCTCAATTACCTTTATCTATGATATCATAAAAGCATGTTAAAGTTAGTGGCGGTCTTTCATCACAGGTTGATTTAAATAGGGCAGGGGTACCTTTGCTTGAGATAGTTTCCGAGCCTGATATGAGAAATGGCATTGAAGCATCTGAGTATGCAGCAGAATTACAGAGGTTGGTTCGTTACTTGGGGGTGAGCAATGGCAATATGCAAGAAGGCTCTCTTCGTTGCGATGTAAATGTGTCAGTTCGACCCATTGGGCAATCAAAATTTGGGACAAAGGTATCTAGCTATTTCTTATATAAAACTAATTAGAGGCTTTTTTCCATTATTGTTCTTTTTGAATTTTAATTTTGCTTCATTAGTAGGAGTGCTTGTTGGTGTTGGTGTTCAAATTCTTTGGAGGCTTTGTTGTGTTATCCCCACTCTTGTTAGTCATTATTACGAGAGAACCTGGTTCAAATTTAGTTTTCTCTTTGTAACCTTAAGGATGAAAGATATTTAGAATATAGTTTGCAGTTAAACACTCATATTGTTGCACATTATTTCTTTGTTTGACTTGCCATACAAGGAAAGTATCCTTTTCAACATTGCCATAATGAATTGTTGGAGATCATTTCATGACAATTGTTGTAATGTTGTCCTCAAGAGTCAACTCAGTTGGTTAAGCCTCGGGGCATAAACTGTGAGTGGTCGGGTTCAAATCCTGGGATGTGCGCTCTCTTCCCCCTTCCCCTTGAAAAAAAAAAAAGAAAAAAAAGAAGTTTGCCTCCAGAAAAAATGTCATGACTGGTTTTGTTTTCACCACGATGACTTGCACTGTTGCACAAGTATGATAGTTGTCATTTTTTGAAACCATTTGCCAGTATATATTGGTTTTTGATGCCTCGTGAAATACAAATCCTTGTAAGCAATAAAGTAAAGTATGTGATAACTGATATCTTTGTGTAAAAATCATTTGACTCTAAATGAAGTAATACTAAATGGCAACACCCTTTCTTTTTGTTGCAATGCAATATGAACAAGAAAATTTATTACAGATTTTGTAGCTAATATTCAATTGTGCCGGCAGGTTGAAATAAAAAATTTGAACTCATTTGCCGCTATGGGCAGAGCCATTGATTTTGAAATTTCAAGGCAAGTGCAACTCCATAGTCAGGGCCAGGAAGATCAGATTGTACAGGAAACTCGTTTGTGGGATGAGGGCACCCAGGCTAGTACTATATTGTGATTTTATTGTCGTTTTCCTTCCAGTGTATAAGTTACAGGATAGTATTCTCTTCCTTCATATTTATTTTCTTAAATAACTTCTATTATTTTGTTTAGAGAACAATTACAATGAGGAAAAAAGAAGGGCTCGCTGATTATCGGTATTTTCCAGAACCAGACCTTCCAGCTGTAATCATTTCCCAAGAATATGTTGACGATATACAAAATTCTTTACCAGAGCTTCCAGAAATTAAGCGTAGAAGATATGAGAAGATGGGCTTGAGCATGCAAGATGTTCTTTTCCTGGCTAATGATAAAAATGTGAGTTCTCTTCTGTTTTCTAAGGTCACAAAATTTTTGCACCTGTCCGATGCACGTGACTGAAATAATTTTCACAAAATTACATTTTCATAATACAACAATGTGCTATAGAGCCTATAAAAAAAAATTACAATGTGCGATCGATTTTGATAGAAATATTTGAATAGGAAATAGAAAAGTAACTACTAACTACATATGTACCTTCTGCCAAAAGCTAGTCGCAGTCCAAAATTCAAACTTAGAAAAGCCAACTGTGAAGTACTGCAAATTACATACAGGTCATGAAATCGTCATATATTATAGGGTTTTTCTATTCTATGCATCTAGTGCATAGGTTAATCCAACCTTAAAAAGAAAGTGTTAATTGGAAATTGTGAAACTTAATAAATTAAAAAATAATTATTTAGTCTTTCAATGCAATTTTGCCATTTAAATTCTCTTATCCTATGCATGGGATGCATAGATGGGACGCATAGGATAGAAAAACCGTATATATATAGTACTTTCCTTATCTTTTGGCATAGAGCTTAATGCAACTGCACATTTTGATGTTAACACCAAAGAACTTTCCAATTATTTTCATGTATAA
Organism: Crotalaria pallida; assembly: GCA_037953625.1. NCBI lineage: Eukaryota > Viridiplantae > Streptophyta > Magnoliopsida > Fabales > Fabaceae > Crotalaria > Crotalaria pallida. Next base: position 71,558,174 of record CM075656.1, read on the forward strand.
TGGTCTACTATGAAAATATGATACAACACACTAACTAATGTAATTCCTACAAAATAAAAAACCGCTCAGCTTAGTGAAAGCGAACTCAATCAAGTATGGTACCATGGAAAGGCTAAAACGTAAATGTTAATCGAGTGTATTATTACAAATAATCTAACGTAGTTGCTGTTTTTTTAATGGATGTGTTAGATTGCAGATTTTTTTGATGCTACTATTGCAAAGGGTGCCGATGCAAAGCTGGTTGCCAACTGGATAATGAGTGATATTGCTGCTTTCATGAAAAACGAAAAGTTGACAATTAATGAAATTAAGCTTGCACCTGAAGAGCTGTCTGAGTTGATAGCTTCCATTAAAGGTGGAACCATCAGTGGCAAGATTGGGAAGGAGGTATAGTTTGATTTGGCACTGCATGATTAGGGTAGGTTAGGGTAAAAATGATAGGGTATAAGCTCTAATGATGCTCTCCCCGATTTGTTAATTCTTTCTGTTATTCTCATTAGAACATTAAGCTGCATCCAGCAGTCTCACTGTTATATTTCTAATCACACACACACACACACACACACACACACACACACACACACACACACACACACATATATATATTTTACAAGTTGTTCATTTGTTTGCAGATTCTGTTCGAGCTATTAGCCAAGGGTGGAACTGTTAAGGGACTCATAGAAGAAAAGGACTTGGTTCAGGTTAGTTGTAGTTTTGTTCAGTATGTTGTTGGACAAACCATTGTTTTTTGAATTCAAAGTAAAAAAAAAACTATGTGCTGACTGAATGCATTCTGCTAGAGATTACTTGATTCTTTCATATTTAGCATGAAGCTACCATTTAACGAGTTTAGTTGCAAATTTTACAGCTATATTGGAGTAATTAGCTTTTATGATATTGGACATGATATTTTTAAGTGTTGAAAACAAAAAAAGTCCTTTTGGTGGTTTAACTTTTAGTGTGAAACCTCTCTGCTTTGGGGCTGCTCCACCTCTGGTGCTTTATTTGTTGATGATGAGAAAGAAAATGTTTTTGCCTGTGGCTTTGGAAATGACAGATAGTAGATCCTCTAGAGATTGAAAAGTTTGTGGACAAAGTGATTGCAGAGAATCCAAAACAGTTAGAGCAATATCGTGGAGGCAAAACTAAACTACAAGGTTTTTTTGCTGGCCAGGTATGGACTTAAAGATTTGGAACTTGGAAGCAGTTTTTATGATTTTTTTCCCCATCTGTCATGTTGATATCATTTATTTGTTTAATGTTTTCATATATTTTTGTCCAAAAGCAGGTTATGAAATTATCTAAAGGCAAAGCAAATCCAGGTCTCCTTAACAAGATCCTCTTGGAGAAATTGAATTCAACAAGCTGATGCCAATAGACTGCTTTATGCTTGCTAATGATGCACTTTGCATGGCAGAGATATTGCCACACACTTTCCAATTGCATGCCATGCTTCTTGCTATATTCATCGCACACAAGTCCTGTTCCTTTATAATGGTTGACTAATTGCAGATGAAAATTAAAAGAGAAACAAAGTTGATGCTATGTCCATTGTTCTTTTGTACAGGACATAAGCAATGTATGCTATACTTTCAAAGAACAAGTAGCCTCCCTAGGCCTTAATTTATGATGTAACTCATGTATTTGGATTATACAACAAGTATTATTTGGTGTTCTTTATCTTCCAAACAATAATATAAGAGATCAAATGCATTTTGGATGCATGTTTATGTTCCTTAGATTAATTTTGTGTCTTGATAGTTTCCGTCCGAATTTTAGTAGGACTATGATAGTGAAATAATTCCATCAGCGAAAAAGGCATTCACGCTGGTTATAAAACTAATGGTAAGGAAGAAAACAAAAGTTACTTAAATAATATTGGGTCTTTTATTTTGCTAGTTAGTGATAAATGATGATGTTTTCATTATTGTTAATTGTTTTGATCATTTGTTAGGGCCTAAGGGGACCTCTAATTTGACATTCAATCTCGTGGTATGCAGTTACTGGTCCTGTTCAACATGGATTCCTCTGTAGATTATTTTGATTGAAGGAATTACGGGGTGGCAAAAGGGTGCATTGGATGTTTATCAGCTTTGTCCTTTTCCCTGCGGTTGTCGTTGCCCAAACGAGTGCAGTAGCCTCCTCACACTCTCAGTTTGAGTCAATAGCACACCTCTTAATTCTCGAGAACAATGCAGCTACAACATGCCTTAGCCTGGATGGGGGAAGCAGTATATATTCAACTTAGTTTTGTTTGGATGGGTTGGTTTTTGTTCTTTTGCAGAGCCTAGATTATGTTCCGCGTGCTTGTAAATTTTCCCTTAAATTATATCAAGTTGCTGCTTAATGCTTATATGCTATTTGTGCTTCTTTCTGAAAATTGTAGCATTCTTAAGCTTGATGCTGAAGCAGCTTTGCTTAATCTGTTAGCTTTTTTGTTCCCATATTTGCAGGAAATATGGGAAGTCGAGTTTCCATTTTCTGCTGATATCTATACTCTCTCCTTTAGGATTCACCTTGGAAGATTTTGCAGAAGGCTTGGCCGACACGTATGCAATTATGAACAGCCATACTAGTGACATTTGAATTGTCAACTTCAGATGGTCAGCAAGCATCGCGCGAGTGCGTCTTGGATGACACTGAACATGATGATGCATATGGCGATCATAAGCACTGAAAATGAGTAGATTTCAAGGTTGGTAAGTTTATTGTAAGTGGATCAGAACCTATAACTGAAGTTAGATATTCCATGAAACAGATTGATTGCACACACTCTAAAGGTGGGATTTGTGTAGATTCTGTATTAATTATACCTGCAGGTTTGAAAGAACGCAAAAGAAGCAGCATCTTGAAATAGCAACACGCAGAAGTAGGGTGCTTTTCTTCAGTTGGCTCAACAAAGATTGAACCAACTCTTTCTCATTCTTTTTTGGAGAGCAATGGTTGTGTAGATTATCTGTCTTCTTATAAGTTTGGCTTCTATAGACCCTTGTATTGAATAGCTTGCTAGGCTTATTATTTTACTGATGTGTGTGGGTCTTCATACCATGCAGTTTCCATTTCCTTCACACAAAAAACAACTGTAAAATAAATTCAAGGTCATGCTGAATCGAGAAATTGTACGATTAATGCATATTTCGTCAATAATCTCTGCAGTCGATTTTCAAAAAAATACGTACATAACTTTTAACCGGTTAGTTTCCATCTAGGGAAATGCTATGATTTTTCTCATTGTGCATGTGTTTTTAGATCTATTGCACCGTCATATAGAGATATTGGATTATTGGATAAGGGTACGTGATATTTCATTTTTTAAAAAACTAGGATATGGGTACGGTATTATAAATTCAAAATCAATAGATAGATATAAATAAAAAATACACACACAAATAATATTGACATTAACAGTAGTGTTTTTGGATGAAAAATTATGCTCAAAATCTAATGAGATATAATGACGAGATAGTGATTATGTAAGTTAACTTTAAAATCATGGTGTTAATGTAAGAAAAAAAAAGAAAAAATATCAAAGTTCTCCGATAAATATGACATAGTTTTGGAATAATGCATATTTAAATTGTAGTAAAACATATTTGATATTTACCCGTTGTGATGGTAATTGTATCCAATTTAAAATTAAAATAATAATAAATCGGTATGTACCTATCACGTACCCAAAAATATCATACGTGTACTGATACTTAATATATATCGGATAAGGATAAACCACCTATTTAAAGTACGCATGTTTCATAAGTTTTTAGTCAGAACATTAAAATGAACTTATTACTGTGAGAAGTGGGGCAAGGGGAGGAATAGGCAGGAGATCACGTTTGTTGGCTTGTACAATATTATTATTCAAAAATTTAATACTCCGTAGATTATTATAGTTTTTTATCAACCAAAAGTTTTTGGTAAATAAAATAACACAAATTATGGGATACGAGATTTCCTTCCAATAGGTACTATAATACTAATGTTTTCAGCAAAATTTTAAGCCTTCAGCTTTCTGCTACGTATTTATCACTCATTTTGACGGGTCAATAAAATATTAAATTGTTGTATATTTAAACCAAGTTTTAAAATTGAAATTTTTTCAACAATTAGAGGTAGTAATATAGGAAGTGACACACAATCAGGGGACAAGAAATATCATCTCTTCCCTTCTATTTTAGTCTAGAACTGCTTATTAGGCTTGTTAGATAATGGAATGTTATGTATGGTAGTTCTTCAAATTCAACTCAATGAAACATTTGATTACTGTATTAAGTTCAAATTTACAGCATTCACCCACCAATTCAGGACCACACCTATATCTAAAAGGTGAAAGTCAAATTATTATGAATTTGCAGGGAGCAGTTTTTTTCCAGTATCTTTTCTGCATACATATAGCTTCAGTGTATGGTTCATAGCCATATTAATCTTATTCAGGCCCACTACTTTGTTCTCAAGCTCTCCCCCTACTTAGAGCTATAGGTATAACCGTATAACTAGGTTTTAATGGTTTTGCAGTTTCTTTACTTGAAGCTGAGCTTTCAATCTTTCTTCAGCAGTACTCAGAAAACTAAATCACATGGAAATTGTAAGAAAACTAAATGAGTATAGTATTGGTGAATGGTGGAGGACTCCTTTGTTTTGTCTTTTAATGAATATTGCTAATTATAAACGCTTACACACTTATAATTTTACTTGTATACAATTTTTATCATCAAATTATAATTGGTCAAATCTCATTTTTATACAGCCATACTCTGATTCTTTGATTCCGCCACCTCACTCAAATATGAGTTGAAGTAATGTGCATGAAGCCTTTTATATATATATATATATATATATATATATATATATATATATTTTATGATTCTCATAATTAACCCTCAAGCAACATACTCCCTTCGTTCCAATTTAACTATCACTTTAGAAATTTCACACGGATTAAGAAAATCATTTAATATTTCAATTTTCAAGAGAATTATTAGATAAATTTACTATAAAATCCTCAAAGTACATTAATTATCACTCATTTCACATATTTCAACACATTAAATACAAGGTTAAAGTTGGAAAAAATCAATTAGTACTTCCTCGAACTCTTAAAGCGACAAATAAATTGGAACAAGTTAAAAAGGCTAAAATGACAGATAATATGGAACGTTGGAAGTAATAATTTAGTGTTCAGTTATAACATTAAAAATATAGTAAAATGTGAAATATTGATGATTCATATAATTAAACTGGTACATATTTGATAAATAATTAAATACAGATTAAGTGATTAAAGTTCAGCAAAAAGAGATTTCATTTGTTGCGAAGTACAGTAGTACTAAAGGTTAAGCAACATTTTCGTTTTCTATTACTTTGCTAGTATTTATCTTTGTGCACTCTAAATTCATATTAGTGCTTGGAGAAACTAAAAAATACGGTACAGAAGAATTGCATGGACCTATTGATAGAGTAATCAATTAATGGTACTCTGGGATCACTCTTTCTTTGAAACTTTACCTTACTGCTTAGTTTTATTAAATTTTGGACTTACCATAGGCTAGAATCGAGGCTCCCCCTATTAAGTAAGTGTGTAAAGTTGTTATCATAGGACATGAATCAATAAACAAACAAAACAACTCCAAAGGATGCACAATTAGAACTTGGATTATTCAATGACCTTTTTTCTCATCCATCTCTTTCACCATTTCCAACTAAGAAGGACTTCCCAACTTCTTCCAATTTATGACCGAACACGAGCGGTCCAACCACTCAGGAACGCTCAGTTGCATCACTTGCATTTGCATCAAACCAAGGGAACTCACAGTTCAAGATTTTTTGGACAGATAGTGAGATACAGAGGATGAGGAGTGAAAGTGGGAGAGTATCTAAGGTAAAAATAAAAATTTGCTTAAATATCAAAATTTCCTTGTAAATATTGACTCCTTTGAAATTGATATCTGCAAAAAAATATTTTGGTTTTGGTCTTTGCATTTGCAAAACGTTTTGGTTTTGATCCTTTTAGCAAAGACCAATTTCAAAAAGATCAATATTCACATGGATCATTTTGGTATTTAAGCCAAAAAAAATTACCGTGAGAATTGAGGACTAATAACGCCAAACATAATCCGTAGATAATTGAGCTTAATTAAAAAAAATTATCAAATTTCACTTATCAAGGGTAACATTGTTATTCCAAATTTTATAATTTTATTCTATCACAATCACAAGTGAAAATTTTATTTTGATTTTTGACAACTTAATTAATTATGATTCCTTATAGTCTCCCATTTTTTTTCTTGGTTGGAGACTTGGAGGGATTAATTGAGAAACGAATATATATATATATATATATATATATATATATATATATATATAACAACTCAAATATATTCAACTTCTAATTTTTTACCTATGTGCCCATGTGTATTCTCTGCCTTTGTGATCCAACCAACCAAGTGAGGCCCTCATGCCCAATGCCCATATATAACACAAACTTATGATGTGATTGGAATAGTAGAAGGGAAGAAAGAGAAAAGTGAAGCTAGATATGGATTGGAATGAGAATACAATACCCTTTTCCTTTGTTTCTCCAGCAGAGTCTTCCTTAAGCTTCCTCTACAACAATAACAACATCCCTTATCCAGGTAATAGATAGTACTACTATAGTAGAACAAGAAAAAACACTACTAGTCTTTTCAAGAAATTTCCTTTATCCTCTAATGTCAAGTTGCATTTCTTTTAGACCCCTCATGTTGTATTTATTAGTAACCACTCTACATTTTATGGATTGCTTTCAGACTTTTGCACCTGAATAGTAACTTGAATCCCAAGCAATTGTCCCCCATTTATCTACATATATATAATTGGGCTAGGATAACATCAAAAATATGTAATCAATTTAAGATATCTGTCATATAAGCTGCACTAGACAGTAGACACTAAATCATCACTAACCATATCTGTCATATATATGTATATGTGTATGTGTGTGTTTTGGAATAGAAGTGAAACAACAACAAGCTTTGGAGATATCACAAAGATTGCTTCCTGAAATGGACAAAATGAACAATGGAACCCGAGAGAAGAAGAGGCGATTAACAATAAGCCAGATTGAGTCACTGGAGAAGAGTTTTCAGGAGGAGATAAAGTTGGAGCCTAACAGGAAGATGAAGCTTTCGAAGGAGCTAGGACTGGAGCCTCGCCAAATCGCTGTTTGGTTCCAAAATAGGCGTACAAGGTGGAAGGCCAAGCAGCTTGAGAGCATGTATGATTCACTTAAACAGGAATTCCATGTCATCTCCAAGGAAAAGCAGAAGCTTCAAGATGAGGTAGCTAGCTTTTTTGCACACAATTTTTGATAGAATAGTGCTTACATACACGTACTTTTCTCCCATATTATTTCACACTCATAAAACTGTAAACATTTGATTGCAACTAGGTTAATTTTTGAAACTTCTTACACGCTGATTTTTTCACCATCATTTTTTGATTAGAAGTGATGTGTTAGGTAGAGGTGTTAGGTAGAGATGTGCACCATGCAATATTCCGAGTTACTTTCATATGTGGAGTAAAATTAAGGTAGCACTTGGTAAATATGGTTGAACTTAACTAAAAACTTATTTAAGCAAATGCTAATATCTACTCCCTCCATATCCCTTTGTATAGATTCTACCTCCATTAGGAAAATTGATTAATTTAGTTAATTATAGAAAATTGAATATTTAATTTGTATTTTTAAAATTATCCCTATTGATATTATTGAGAATGTAAGAAGGGTTAAGTAAATAGGAGTGTTTATAAAAAAAATAATTAATTATTATTGAAAATTGGAATAGCATCTTATAATTGGTGTATTTTTGAAAAGATATATCAACTATTGACATTTTCAATATCATTAACCGTATTAACTAGCTTTTTTAATAACCGTGATTTTTTTTAAAAGAGTCTTACATTAAAATCATATCATGAATAATTGATATATTTTTGAAATTCATGTTTTTTTTTTTTACTAATATCGGTTCTATACGCAGATTTACTTAAAATGTGTTATAGGGCACATATTAGAATTTTTTTTAAAACAATTAACTTATTTAGGGCATTCACATTTGTAAAAATATGAATTATTTTAAATAAAAAATAATGATTAGGGTTTATAAGAAAATACATTTACATTATCAAATTATAAATTTATCCTTCAATGCAAAAATGATGAATTAAATTCATTTTGTAAGACATAAATTAATTAATTAGCACTTTTTAAAGTTTATATTTTTTTTAGAGCATTTAGGAACTCTTTTTTAATTGTTACTCCTTTCGTCCCTGTATATAAGACTTTTTTTTGGTAGATTTTACGTTCATTAAGAAAGTTGGTTAATTTAGTTAATAATATTGAAAATGTGAATATTTGATATTATTTTCAAAACTACTCTTGTTAATAGTATTGGAATATAAAAAATGTTAAATAAATATGAGTGTTTGTAGAAAAAAAAGTAATTAATCGTCATCGATTTATAAATAAGGACAAAATAAAAATCTCAACAGGGTCTTATATATATAGGGACAGAGGTAGTAATTTTTTTTACTTACTCCTCCGGTCCCTATTATAAGAAAAAGGGTGCATACATATTTTGGTCTTAAATTTATTCTCAATACAATTATTCCTAAAATGTTTCTAAAAAATAGTGATCCCATTTAATTTTTATTTCATTCCTAATACAACTTTTCAAAAGTAGTCATATTTTTTATGATTTTTATAAAATTAAATATATTCAATTAAATTTCTTAACAAGTGTGATTTCGGTTATTTTTCTTATAATAGGGACAGGATGGAGTACATCATAAATTTAAAAAAATAATGATTGTCTTTTATTGATTTTTTTTCAAGTACATGATAATTTACTAAAATTAGAATTTGTGATTTAAAAAAAAATATTTATAAAAAAATTATAGCATAGATAATTAAAAAAATTACTAATATATAGTTATTTATTTATTATTTATTAATAAAAAAATTTACGTACAAATATCAAATAAGTTTATTATTAATGTGTGTATTTGCAAATTTATTATATATATATATATATATGTGTGTGTTATTTACACAATAAATTACAAATGCACACAATTGTTCAATTAACACGTGATACACTACGACACCAAACATATTTGGTGTTTTTAGCTTTGAATATATACAATTGCCCTATTTTACTTGTGTTGAATGATGTTTTAATGAATATTATTCTCTTCGACTTGAAATATAAGAAAAAAAATATATACAAATGCCATATTTTACTTGTCTTGAATGATGTTATGATGAATACTATTCTCTCCGGTTTGGAATATAAGGAAAAAAATATATATATTGTTTTTCTTTTGGTTTAAAATATAAGGAAAATTAACCAACTTTTTTAAATTATATTTCATTCATAGTGCAATTTTCCTAAAACATTCCTAGAAAATTATTATCTTATTTAATTTTTGTTTCATTCTCAATACAACTATTCTAAAATAACTCTATTCTTTTATAAATTTTAAAAAATTAAATACAATCAACTAACTTCCTTAATAAGCATAAAATTAGTTAAAGTTGCTTATAATTTGAGCTAGAGGGAGTACCAATTTGTTTCATCATGAAGTTGGAGCTAGTTATTCGCCCGATTACTTTGTTATGCAGGTTATGAAGTTGAAGGGAAAGCTGAGAGAGCAAGCATTGATGGCCCAAATATCTAGTGGCTATGGTGGAATCTCTGGGGAAGAAACAGTAGAAAGTACAACTGAGGAGATGCATGAATCCAACAAGCTAGCATATGGCAAGCAGATTGCAGAGAACTACTCTTCTTTTAATGTAGAGGATTATAATAACGAGGTGCAACTGCCTCATTGGACCGATGTGCCTTATTATCCATGACATGTTTATGGACTCAGCTTCACTTAATTAGGATGCTAATTTGTGACTCGTGAAACTGCTCTTCGAGGCATTAGTGAATTAGTCGCTGTACCACTAAATTGCATAAAGCATCATGAGTTGATTAACTTCTTTATGTAATCCTTTTTTTTAGGCATTCTTTATTTATTTTATTTATTTGTTTTTTTATTTGGGATTTTTACACTATATTTACATGAATTTTTCCATAAGAAAAGCTCCGCTCAAGAAAGTAACAAAATTAAAACCACAAATAATTTATCCAAGATTTTAAACTACATGACCCGATGATCTACATCCGGAAGCATTCTTTATATGATCCTTGCTTTAGGGATGGAAGGAAACAACGGGGATGAAAAGGGATGAAAGGAAAAAAATTAATACTTCCTCCCGCCTTATTATAGGGCATACTTAACCGAATTACACATACCAAGGAAAGTGGTTTGTTTTATGAATTCTATGAGAATATATTGTAACATTACAATTTTACCTTCTTAACTTTTCTTAGAAAATTCACACTCATTAATGAACAACAAAAAACACATAGATAGTCAAAGCATTTAATAAGGGCAAAAAAGAGAAAAATCAATAAATGATGCATAGAAAATATAAAGTGACTTATAATTAGGACCAAGAAAACTTTCTAAAATATGACCTATAAATAAGACCGAAGGGAATATTTCATTGTAAGGGAGTATTTTGCTTCAATCAAAACTAAAAGAATGGAAAGGAAACTATCAGGCCCGGTCCTAACCTAATTTGGGCCCTAGGGCGAAAAAAAAATTTGGGGCCCCTAATTCAAAAAAATAAAAATTATTAAATTTAAATCAATTAAAAATTTTATATATATACGAATAATCAATTAAAACAATGACAACAATCAATAATAGAATTAATTATTAAAAAATAAGATTTGAAATAATATAAAAAGTTATTTAGTAAAGAGGTAATAAAATACCTTTTCCATGTTGGATTACAAAAGTAAAATTCATTATTTCATATATTTTTAAATTAAGTAAGCAAATGAAAAAACAAATTAAAATATTATGCTAAAATTCATTGATAGTTAAAAGATAAAAAGAACTTGCAATTATTAAATTTTTTTTTTCAAAAATAAATGTATCATTAAAAAAAATTATGGGCCCCTAAATTTTTTGGGCCCAGGGCGACCGCCCTTGCCGCCCTCCCTTAGGGCCGGACCTGGGAACTATTCCCTTTCCTTTTCCTGGAAACCCCAAATTCTTTTCCTTCAAATTTGGGAGTAGAGAATGGAATGGAAACTTAATTTTTTAGAAAGGATTAATTTTTTACTTGTTATTAAAATTCATTCCATTTCATCCATTTTTGTTCAACTCTCAAATAACCATTATTTTGCCTTCCCTTTCATCCCCCTCTAATCTATACACTTGAGAGTTGTTGAGACAAAAAGGAGACCTGGCAAATTTGAAACTTTTTGGAGCAGCAAGTCTGAATGAGATTTTAGTTAAATTTGGGATTAGAAATTGCATATTTTGTTACTCCATCCGTTTAAATTTATTTATCCCATTAACTAAAATTTTAAAAAATATGATTATTTTAATTTTCAATATATTAATTATTTTTCTTAAAATATCATTTATTTTTAATTAATCATTAAATTTTTTCTATAACTTATAAAAATCAAGACCTTATTAAATAGATGTAAATATGAAAAATAACATTGAATGTACTCTTCAACTTCTATCCGGAACAAAAACAGTACTCCCTCTAATCTTATATATAGGGTATCTTCTAGAAGAAATTTTTGGTCTTATATATAAGACATTTTATATTTCCTGCATCATTAATTATTTTTTCTCTTTTTTGCACTTATTAAATGTTTTGACTAACTATGTTTTCTTTTTTATTTATTAATGAATGTGAACTTCCCAAATAAAGTGGAGAGGGCAAAATTGTAATATTACAATATATTCTCATAAATTTCACAAAACTAATCATTTTAGTTGATTCAGGAAATACGGTTAAATATACCCTATATATATTGAACCTAACCTAAGAGTATTTTGAGAACAAATTGAGTGAGCACACTCTCCAACACTTCCAGACTTTGAAGATAAGGAGTTCTATAAATGAACCGTTTCCTCTTCAAATATCCTATGTGCAAATTTATACATAAGTGGTCCTAGACATACACTCCCTTCTTCACACTTCTATTTTGTTCTTGTTTATAAGACTCTTTACCAATTTTCAATGATCATTAATTACTTTTTTTTCACAAACACTCATATTTATTTAACACTTTTTAGATTCTCAATAATATTAATAAGGATAATTTTGAAAATACATATCAAAAGTTGACAATTCCAATACAATTAACTAAATTATTCAACTTTCTTAATGGACGTGAAATTCCCAAGTCTTAGAGCATCCACACCCATGAACAATAAATTTGTTCTTAAATGGACCCCACGCATTATTTTATTATTCTTCACACTTTTTTACACTTTTAGGGACAAACACAATTTTTCTCCATACCCATAAACTCACTTTTGTTCCTAAAAATTGGGACCCACACACTACCCCACACTCAACAATTGCCACTGATGTTTGTTGTTCCTCTCTCCTTGACCCCACCGTTCTCACCTTTTCGTTGTTCCAAATTAGCAACAATCCCTAATTAGGGATAATATCACTTCTCTCCACACCGGTAAAAATAAATAGGAACAATCCCTAAAATTTTAGGAACAAAGTAAAAGCAGCCGGTGTGGATGCTCTCATGTTTAGGGATGGAGGTAGTAACAAATATTTAATATTTAAATGAAAATATCACACCATATCAGAATTGCTCCCATTCTCAAAGCATCAGTGCATCATGATGAAACTTGAGATGAGAAAAATAACATTGGGAGGGAATTACACGACCTATCAACAACCAATGAATGAGGCCTAAAGTCCTAAACACAACTATTGCATTATAGCCTTGTTTCAAAAGGTAGCATAACAATGATGCAATGCCCAGCAACGAAGCAGACAAACAAAACCAACCAACACAGCCAGTCACTTACAGAGGAACAATGAAATATAAAAGATGAATCACAAAACACAGCGGGTACCACTGGCCAAAATTCATTCAATTACTTGGTTATCTAAAGCACCAAAAGAAGGTTCGATAAAACAGTGAAATGAAATGATAAATCAAGCAAACAAAATATACTAGTACAGAAGTTTCAGAACTGTATTAAATGATAGCCAAAAAAAAAGTAAATTAGGGAAATCAGCGTTTCCCACCACCACCACCAAGCTTAGGACCTTTTGTTGCTCCACCCTTTGAAACATTACCCTTGCCTTGTGATTTCTGTGACTTTGCCACAACTTCTGCCTTCTTAGCCTTCTTCTCATCCTTTGTCTTCTTGATCCTCTCTTTAATTTCACTGCACAACATTAATTCAGATTCAGATTAATAAAATATGTGGAAAACATTTATCCAAAGAGGCAAGAGCTGATAAAAAATAACAGAAACGAACAGAGATGAGATCACGCAATTAAAATTGATGAAAAAACATGTACAAAAAAAATAAGGAAAGCATGTAAAAAGAGAGCACTCAAACAGTGACTGGGACAGAAACACACCGAAGAGCAGCTTCTCTGGCAGCATCACGAACTTCTGGCTTCTCGGTTCTTCTTTTCTGGATAACTTCCAAAGTAGCACCAACAATAGACCTGGAGTAAGGCTTCTTGGTAGTACGACGCTTCTTCTTCGCAGCTTCTTGTGCAATGTCCTAACCCACAACATTCAGACAAAAAACAAATTAGCATGCATGTAATCAGAGCATTGGTATTATTAGGAAAATGATAAGGTTTGAAGATCAGAATCAACACAAGTATGAGTATAAAAACATTTACACCTTCTAACCAGGTTTATAAAAACCAATTCTGATTTTCAAAGGCCATTTAAGAGCTTTATGTGTACTTGTATGTCTTAAATTGTTAATCTTCATAACAAACAATAAACTAATTACCTTCTTGTGTTGCTTCCTATACATGGCAGTCCATGTGAGCTTTGAGGGCTTCAGACGGTTGTGGAAGTACCTCTTGCATTTTGAGTTCGCAAACAGGAAGACCTTTTGAATCAAAAGACACAAGTCCTCACATCAGGCATCTAATAATGAAGTAATGAACACACTGTGGCAAATGACACACATCCACGACCAAACAAAGCAAACACACAATCCCAAATTTCCAAAGTAAATCACATTTATATTACCTGCGAATCACCACGAACAAATCTGATGCCTCTCCCTGGGTAGATCTTGGCACCGCTGAATCGGCAAAGTTCAGTCCTGACACGGGCAATACCAAATATCAATCACCAGATTTACTGAGATTATAATTGAGACTATAATATTACAATACCGAAGACACTGCTTCTTTTACGAAGCATTATTCTCAGCCGGTACGACTAATCACAATCTTTCAAATTTGTGTTTGGTAAATTTGTCATAACTCCTTAAAAAAATACACATTTCTGAAGGTGATTTGAAGTGAAAATGACTTATGAATAAGTAATCCGATACAAAGAAACTAAAAATTAATCAAAAATTAAATAACTGGAATTTATATTCCAAAAATGTTTTAACAAAATTCTGAATACTAAATGCAACAACGAAGCCAAGCTTCTAAATTCTAGCCGCAGGGATCCAAATACAAAATAATAATAATAATAATAATAATAATAATAATAATAATAATAATAATAATTAAAATAACAGAAAATGAAATAAACATAAGCATTTACAAACCCTAGCAACCATCATGGAGATTTTTAAACGAAGAAAATGAAAAATTGTTTCATTCTGATTCAATCGAACATATCAAAAAATATAGCACAGATTTTAACTGCAGGTAATTGCAAAGCTCTATGGTAAATTTAAACAAACACGAGTCGCATGCAGAAATCAAATTAAGTTTCAAAGCTCAGATGAGTTAATAAATCAGAGCATAAAATTAGATGAAGAATGCATACTTGAGAACCATGGCTGCGTTCTTGTGTTGTTGCTGCTGCTCCTCCTTCTGCGATGAAACCCTAAAAACTCACTTCACCTATCTATATAGGCTATTACAAAACATCATGAATCATGAATAACCGCTTGAATTTGGGCTGTTTCTATGGGCCTAGCCCATTAGAACATATTTTTGGTAGAATGGGCTTTCAAATAAGCCCAAATGTAAGAAATTGAGTTCACTATTTGATCCAAATTAACATTTCCATCATTTTGACGTGTTAGGGACTTATGCACAACCATTAAAAATTAAAGTTTTAAGATAACCTCTGAAACATGGGTACTCCTAAATTGGTGATATAACGTACCGGTACACATACCGTACTCATGGATACTTGTAACTGGTATGTTAATATATATTTTAGATGTGAATTATACTGATAATGTAATTTTTGCCTTAGAATTTATATCTTAATGTTATAATCAATCTTTCGGACTTATATCTTGACTTATTTTGGGCATCAACATCTAATTTTACGATACTCATATGCTATTTCAATGTCAAAATTGTTTATTTGCACTTGTTTATATATATTTATTTATAAAATTTGAATTTATATTGGTGTACGCGTACCCTAGTTTTTTAGAAAATGGTGTACCCCATACCCGGTACTGTACTCATATTCAGTACCGTAACCGTATTGGTGCAACATAGAATATAACTAATGTAATCAGTGGAGTTTAGCACAAATGATAAGAGATCTATTGCTACTTAAATGAGTGGTTGGAGGGTTCGATCCCGGCTCTTGTGAATGTAAGAGATCTCATTAGAAGACTATTCTCGAAATGGCCTAACAATGATAAAAGGATTAGTCACCCAATTATGCATATAAATACCATGGAAAACCAAAAAAAAGATAATTTATGTATAAAAAAAAATTTTGTTGTTGCAACTTGCAAGTATCGTTCATAGGAAATAGCCGTGTTCAACTTAGGTATGATCACAATGAACAATAAAACATAGAATCAAACTTAAAATTTTTGATTAAGCTAGAACTAATTGATCTACTTGTTTGGTGATCGTAAAGTTGATTATCGTTAAAACTGGTTCTATCAAATCATAATTGAATGGACTTTGATTAATTGCATATTGGGATTTGACTAACCATTTAAATTATTGAAAATTATAGACACCTACTGAATTTGTAAAATATTTATACATAGAGTACAATAATTTTATAAACCAACTCTATGTAGTAAAATATGTTCTATCAATCAGATCATGATTGCAAGGACTTAATTAATTATGTATTGGTATTTGATTAACAATTTTAAATAATCAAAATTAGACAATTATCATAAAATATGTTCTATAACATCATGATTAGTACGTAATTGAGTGTTTTTTTGTTAAGTCCCACCCTTTGGTGGGGCATATGATGGAGATACTAAGAGCATTCACTCCCGTGAATCTTATTTTTGTCCTTAAATGATCTCATACATTATTTTATTATTCTTTACACTTTCCTACATTTTTAAGGACAAACACATATTTTCTTCACACTCATGAACTCACTTTTATCCTTAATACTTTATAACTTTTTCCCCACATATTACCCTACACTTTTAATATTTTACAATAAATAAAAACTATCACTCACTAACTATGTTTTTCCTACCCCACACTTTTTCTTTTTTCTTTATCCCTAAATAGGGACAAATGCTAATTAGGGACAACAATGGCTTTCTCCACACTGGTGCCAATAATTATGGACAGTCCATAAATTTTTTAAGGACATCCCGGTGTGGATGCTCTAAACAAAACATTATTATTGATTTTTTTCTTCTGGGTTCAACATTAATATTGATATAGTTGTAGTGGGAAAATTAAAAAAATGAAATATATATGTGCTCAAGTGTCTTATAATTAAGCTGAAAGAGTTTTAATTCCCAAACCCCAACCTTTAGCCCCAACCCCCATTTTAATTGAGAAAAGACAAAAATACCCTCTTCAAACCCCAAACCCCAAACCCCCCTCTCTTCCCTTTCTTCTCTCTCTCTCTCTCTCTCTCTCTCCTCTGTTCCCTTCCACTCTCCACCGCCACCCTTACCCAGCCGCCGCCGCCTTCGTCCCTTCCACTCTCCGCCGCCACCCTTTCCACTTTCAATTTTTTTTTTCATTATTGAAGCGATTCCGACACGACAGTGTCGAATTTTCTCAAAATTCCGACACGGGTATGTCGGAATTTAAAAAAAAAAAAAAAAGCAAAGTAACAAATTTCCGAGATCCCCCTGTCGGAATTCCAACACGGGTACGTCGGAATTCCGACATGGGTACGTCGGAATTTCTGAGATCTGCTGCTTCTGCTGCTGCTGGGCGTCGCTTCTGATTCTGCTGGGCGCTATCGCTGCTGCTAGGTGCGCTGCCGCTGCAGCTGGTCGTTGCCGCTGCTGTTGGGTGCTTTCGCTGTTGCTGCTGGGTGCGCTGCCGCTGCAGCTGGTTGCTGCCGCTGCTGTTGGGTGCTTTCGCTGTTGCTGCTGGACGACACTTCCGTTGTTGGACGTCGCTGCTACTTGCTGTTGCTCCTGGACTGCCGCCAACAAACAAGGCACAAGGCAAGTATGAGAGAAGAATGGAGGAAGACCAAGTGACTGTTGTTTGCTTCAAGGAGGAGGTGGTTGCTGTTGGGGTTCAATGGGGTTTGGGGTTTGAAGTGTAAAGGTGGAAGATGAATGAAGGGCATTTTTGACTTTTCGCGATTAAAATGGGGTTTGGGGCTAAAGTGAGGGGTTTGGGAACTAAAACTCAAGCTGAAATTGGCATAATATTGACATCAGCCCATTTTAGTATTTAACAGCTCCATGGTAAAAATGGCATATTTCAAAACTCATTTATTTTATGTTATCACGTTATTTGTATGGCCGAACTTGTATAGTGACAGATTCATGAAATTATGGGATAGATTCTCTAACATCACCAAAACCATGCAGTCAATGCAGTCACTGTTTCAGCGATTGGATGCATCTCATGGGTTTTTAAATCAACACACTTTATGTCCATAAAACTGATCCAATGGTCATGGATTCAATGATGTCACTGCACTCAATGTTAGGCAATCCAAATCCGTGGAGGAACAACTTTTGGTCATGAAAATATGTGATGTCATTGAAAGAAAAAGGAACCATGTTTGTCATTAACCACATATTTATTAATTTCCATTTTTTAAAGAACTAAACTCGTTCATCTTTTGATATAATAGTAGAATGGCTTAAAGATGTTTGGAACCAATTCTGGAGTCTCTTAGTAAGGTTGAATAAAACTAATCGCAGATTCAAACAGTCATCGCTTTCTTCATTTCTTGGTTCATTTTTTATGGCTACAATCCAATCATTTGGCATAAACATTCATCCTTTCCCATGTAACCAATTTTTTGCTTACATCATTAATTTTTAAATACATTTCTAGTTTTATAAAATATTCGTCCTCTAATTAATGAAAGACTAATCTCTTTTCTTCATGCTACAAATTTTCATATTCTAATAGTTGTTTTAGGTACCAAAATCCCCACCCAAAGAATAACCTTAGTAGTTAATTAACCATTGAATTCCCAAGAGAATAACTTATGGGGTAAAATATCTTCCTCTTTTGAATAAGCAGACAAATAACAAACACACTGAATTTCATTTCTTTCTTTTTTCTTTTTTGGGTCGGAATCACTGCAACAATATGAATATCCAACAGAAGAAACAACAAAGACCATACAAGTGATTCATTGCTCTATGATTGAAGTTAGCAAGTAACTAACATTCAACCACAGTTTCTCATACTAGAATGCAATCTAGCCTTATTTATTTATTACATGGATAATAGGAACTTCCCCTTGGTCAATGCCTAATTGACCAGCATTCCTGATTATCTCTCCTTAGCTTTTCTTTTTCACACTGACTCTAGTATTGAATGAACACCTAACAGAAATTTTACAAATATCAAACAAATGATACATTGCAATGTTAGTGTTAGCCAGTAGCTAACACTTAACCAGAAACAGTGTCTTCACATACTTGAGGGCAAGGTAGCCTTATTTGTTATTACACGGAGAAGAGGATATTCATGTTGGTCAACTAGGCATTGATCAACATTCTTGAGCACTGTTGTCCTACCCTTAATTTACAATCTTCTTTTCATACTGACTTAACAATTTTCATAAATCATTGACTGCTACAAAAGCCTAAAAATCCCATAAACTCATGGTTGTGGATCATTTGAATGCTCTTCTGAATGCCGACGACACCTGAAAGGGAAAAAAAGGGTTACATTTGCTACCCTTATAAATGTATTACACTCTGCTAAAGAAAACATTAACATGGATTAGCAATTGAGATTGATTTGCTTTACCCATGGTTACAGCACTAGCGAAAATGACACCAGAGAGGATGAATACAATTATTGAGGCCCTTCTAAGAATTGCTATCAATTTTCTTACTAAGTACTGTCCAAAGAAGCCAGCCAAAACAGACACTCCTGTGAGGTATAGTGCTGCAAAAGAAACACAATAAGGTAGAGAAGTTTTCATATGATCAGAAGTCAGAACACAGATAAGATTTTACTATAGTTAACTATTTTACAAATTGTTAGTTGCGCATGGAATCTGGAGAAAATAAAGGGTGGAGCCAGGGCATGGAGAAAAGTAGGAGAAATCGGTACATGGTGTTATTCTTAGGTTTTATTCTTTATGTGCATATGGTGTTGTTCTCCAATACTAATACATGTTATATTCCTATTGGAAAACATTAATTATAGAATAATGCCTAAGATTGGTCTTATACTTAATAGACCATGATATGTAGTCATCATTCACCTATTTCGACACATTCCTCTCGATATCATTCTTACACGACAACAGTGGCAATAAAAAAGGTAGATTAATTGAAAGGAGATCTAAGTTTAAAGGGTTGATGAAAACTACCATAAGGAATGGGGAACCTGTTGAGAAGGTAGAATTCCACCACGGACAAAGATGATGAAAACATCATCACAAATGTTGCTGTTGCACTAGCAACCTGCAATTTAAACAAACAAACCACATCCATGGAAGTTAAATTGCTTGAATTTTAAGGCTAACATTTAAACTGTGTATCATAGTAGAAAGGTTATATATTTACTCAACCTGAGGGATTACACCAATCTCAAGGAGAAGAGGTCCTAAAATGAAGCCACCACCAGAACCAAGAAGACCTCCAACAGTACCCCCTATGATGCCACAGAATGCACAAAATGCAATGTGCAAAGGAGTCCATTCAATTGAAGCCTCACAGATGCATTCTAAGTTTCCTGTGCTCAACCTATTTTTGTAATCCTTGTACAACTTCACTGCTTCTTTGCCAAACACAACAAGTGCAATAGGAAACTGAAAAAGAAAGAGGTTAATTAGGTGCATGCCACAAGTCTCTCTGACCTCACTGCATAATAAATTAAATTGTGATTATGTAATTGCTTTTATCATCAAACCTGTAAGCTGAAAAGCACCCAATACCATACACTGCAAACCTTTGTATTATTCTGCAGACCAACAACAAATATATTTTATAAATAAATAAATGAAAATTCAATTGACATGTGACCTGAAATTGTGAATTGAAGAGAGAGGTAGAGAGGGGTGGGGCTCACCTTGATGATTTGAAGTAGAAGGAAAGAAACCCACACAATCATTAGCATCAGAATCTTTTTCCACCTAAGGTTGAAACAAAGAATTTGCTGAAGGGGTTTAAGAAAAAAAAAGAGTTAGTTTCAATTCTACTTACCTACAATTAAATGAAAATTCTATGTTCATCTCTCACACTAGTTTTGGCAACACCATGTTTTACACCTATTTTATAATCATAACTCTTTTGATCGATGACATTAAAGTAGGTGCAAAAAGCAGTATTGGCAAAACTAGTGTGAGAATAAGAAATTTTCATACCATAGGTGACTTCTTTTCTCTCGGAATCAAAGGCTCATATTGTGTGTCTATTAGAACTGCACATTTCAGGAAATACAGTCACTATCACTCCAAATACAATGAAGTTACCAAAGAAACTACCTTTACATGGGGACACTTTACCGAAAAGAAGATACTCTCATTTCAAAGCTTTTGAATTTTTTTATTTTGATGAATGAATCATTCTACACTCAGAATATGACTCCTAGTTAATCCTATATAAAGTGATAATGTTAAAGATTCTCTTACGTTCGCCACGGGAATTAACAAAAGTAGCTTGTTGCTTTTCCATTTCTTTCTGCAATTAGCAAACAAAAAGCACACACATAAAGTCATGGATAATGTTTTGTGAACATCAATAATTCCATTGATAGCTTACAAGAATATTCAACTGCGCATACTCTTATCTCTTTAAGCTGTGAAACTTTTACCTTGAGAATAGTCTCTTCCTTCCACATCTCGGTTCCCCTGAAGAAAGACCTTGAAGAGGTTCCTGTCCAAAACAAATATCAAATATTACACCCAAAAAAAAGAGAAAATTAACTGCACTACACCACTTTATTACCAGAGATCAATTAAGGGCGCTTTTTGACTAAGGAGAATAATTATACACTTATTCAATATGCTTTTTTGAAAAAAAAAGCTAAGAAGAGCTTATTGTCATGAGGTTTTCTGATATCCTTATTGAGATAAAATAAAAAGGGATCATAGAAAATTCATTGGCTAATTTTATAAGCTTATGAAATAAATAATTTATTCTCACAAGTCCAAAAAGCTATTCACAAAGAAGTGATTGATTCAAAGTATGTATAGTATGATTTTTTTTGCTAGTAATTAAACTTTTTCTGTTAATAGTGATAAGTGATAACATACCTATGAACAGTATAATGATGAGGACAGTGATGAGCCAGTAGGGGAAGACAACACTGAGGGCAACACCAACAGTGATACCAAGCATGAGCATAGGCTGAAAAAGAAGAGCCAAATCATAGTCCAATATTGGAACCTCTTTTGTAGGATGAGGCACTCTCAGGTTATACCAAACTGATGATGCTGATGCACCCATTATCATACCTGCACAAATTCAAGTCAACAACACCAAACTTTTTTATTAGTACACTACAAGACATTAAAGAAAGTACAACCTTAGAGTCACTCAAAAAGTAATATAAGTTCACAATTCCAAACAATTTTTTTTTCCTCCTAGAAACTCTGATTAAAAGCCCACGAGAGTGTGCAACAAAAATCTAATGATTACAGGACTCAAAAAGTAAGAGCAGAAAGCATTACAAGATCACAAATCCAAACAATTTTTTTTTTAAACTAAAAACTCTAGTTAAAGCCCACAAAAGTCTGCAAAAAAAAATAAAAAATCTAATAATCACTTTTTGATAGCATTTGATGGTCAGGAAAAAAAATACATAAAACAAATGCACATGATTCCACTTAAAAAATAAAAGCATGAAACCAAAGAGAATAGAACAATATTATTTTCTCCATGTTCCATCTTTCATGTTTGTGCATCAAACACTACCTTATAGACCCCCTCCCTTCTTCTTCTTGAAAATATGTGTAAATTAGTCTAAAGAAGAAGAAGAAGAAAGACGAGAGAAATATTAATATTAATACTAATACTAATATTATAAAAAGTTACATTTGGAAAGAGCAGCAGCAGACTTGGTATCAAAACCAATAATGAGAGTGAGCATAGGAACAAAAATGCCTCCACCACCAACCCCACCAACGGTTCCAAAAGCAGATCCAAGAAAAGCAATCACTGTGGCCAACACAAGTCTCCAACTGAATTCCAAATCCTGCACCACCACCACCCCAACAATCCCCCCAAAAAAAAACAAGAAAGCATTAATCTTTCAACAACCCCATCAACGATAATTGATAAGGAAGAGAAAGAAGAAGAAGCATATAATATATAATATATAAATAATAACATACGGGCCAAACTTTATGTGTTGTGGATTCATAGAGGAGATTAAGAGAGGGTGTTGAATAGAAGTGTTGTTGTTCATTGGTGGAATATTGGGTGAGGAAGAAGGTTGAGAGAATAGCGAGAGAGGAAGCAGAGAGGAGGTAGAAGATGAATCCTTTGGTGGAGGAAGAAGACATGGACATGGACATGGACATGGCGGCCAATGAATAAGTGTTAGAGAGGAACCAAAAAAATAAAACTGATAATGATGAAAGATGCTCTGATAAAAACATAAAACAAAACAAATAAATAGGGAACGTTGTTATGTTATGGTATGTGTCTTATATTGTCTGGCCTGTCGTACGTACACTTCCCCACGGAACCACGTAATATAAAATTTCCCTATTATCACTAATTTCGGGTGTATGTGGGTCGGATCCAATAAACCCAATTCAACCCTCTTTTGGCTGGTTGAATTGGTTTAATGGGTTGAGTTTTTTTTTTCCATGATCGGAGTGTCCACCGCCGACCGCAGTAATTAATATTTTTTTAAGTAACCCCATCAAGTATGAGTTTAATCATGCATTTATTATCTTAACAATCAATTTACGCTAGTACCAAACCCAACCCCCTAATTTAAATGTATTTTAAAGGGATTGCTTAACCTCAGCCCTAATAAGAGGTGAAAAAGTAGAAAAAATGTCTTGGAAAGCTAACCCACTAACTTTTAAAGTCTTAAACATTTATTTTTTCAATGCAAAGATACTTTTTATAGCTTCTTATCCTCAGGTTAAGAAAATCCTTTATTTATTTACTTTTTACTAATATATGTTATACTTAATTTTTCATGACTTAATGGTAAATTGTATAATTATATTATTTATGGATAATTAGGTTCACTATAATGTAATTGGGTTGATTTGGATAATATTTAATTACTTATTTATGTAATTTTTGTTCTATTTTTAATTTTATTTTAAAATTTATTTAGATTTTTTTTTTATTTTGTAGAAATCAAGATACATAAAAACCCAAGCATCCGACCCAACCCAACTAGGGATGACAATTGGACCCGGACCCGAGAGTACCCGCGGGTAGTACCTGCAACGGATCCGGGTCCGGGTCCAAAAAAGAGACCTGTGGGTCCAAAGAATGGACTCGTCTGGGTACCCGCTTTGAACAGTTCTAGGTTCGAATCTGAGATATCCAGACCTGACAATATTTACATATATGCATTATATATATATATATATATATAATTTTAGTATGTTTTTGTTTGACGAGATAAATTTTTTTTTATATTTGCGAGTGTTTAATGGTGATAAGGATTAATATTAAGTAGAGTGTGTAATGATGTATTAAGGATCCCACGGTCTATAAAAAAACATAGAAATTAATTTAAAAACTAATTTTTTTCTTTTATTTTTTTGAAAACCGGACCGGTTATTGAACCGGTACCTTGGTTATTGAACCGGTCAAGGTACCGGTTCAAGGTTCAATGGTTGGACCGTGATCGAACCTGACCCAACCAGTCTTAATGTACGCGTGTGTATATAATCATATATTTTAGTACTTTTACCTTTTTGTGTCTTTTTGTTTTTTCTCTATTGATTTTTTATGCTGCCTTCTTGTGCGTCACTCACTGTTCTTTTTTCTTTCACTTCACTTCTTTGCCTTTTTGGCTTTTTGATTTTCGATTTTTCTTAGTTCTAAAATCTAAAGTTTTAATATTCTTTCTCGTTGAGATGAGAGCAAACACGTAATCAACTAGTGAGACTCATATTGGTGTCGTTTGAGTTTTCAGCATATAGGATTTTGTTATTTAAAAAAAAACTCAATTTTTTGCTTAATTTGGGCTTCCAAATTCAAATCGGGCCAAACCGGGTTTCCGCCGGTTTTGACGATTTAATACCGGTTCAGCCGAAATTCCGGTTTTTTTGCAAAGTGGTTTCTGGCTTATTCCGGACCGGCACCTCCACCGGTTCATTGGTTTTCCGGTTGAACCGGCCGGTCCAGTCCGGTTTTCAAAACCATGAAAAAAATTGTTAATGGGTATCTGCAAAACCCGTCTGGGTACCCAAAGACCCGCTTACCCACTATGCAGTGAGTACCCGCGCGGGTCCGGGTGGATCCGGGTACAGCAATTTATGAACGGGTCCAGGTAATGGGATACCCAGACCTGGACCCACCCGGATCCATTGTCATCCCTAAACCCAACCCGAATTTCGTTCTATGGGTTATGTTGGGTTGATTTTGACACTCATAAGAACTCAACCCAATTTATTTTGATTGGGTCGGGTGTTTAATCTCCTCAAAAACCAACCCCACCCGACCTCTTACACCCTTAATCACAATCCCCTAATTTCATAAGCTTTTCTTTATAATAATGTAGGAGTAATTGATAATATTTAGTATATATTTTTTAAAAGAGTTTATATGTATTGAGTAAATAAAGATGTTGATGAAAAAATTAATTAATTATTGTAATTTGAAAGATCCACTTATAA
Organism: Crotalaria pallida; assembly: GCA_037953625.1. NCBI lineage: Eukaryota > Viridiplantae > Streptophyta > Magnoliopsida > Fabales > Fabaceae > Crotalaria > Crotalaria pallida. The sequence continues at coordinate 71,583,475 of CM075656.1, forward strand.
ATAAGATAAATTTTTTTTTCTAAAATTGACTTATATTAAATACAGAAGAAAGTAAAAAAAAAATGTTTTGTTATCACATTTTGGTTTTCAATATTGATCTTTAACTTTGTACAATATTTTTTAGTCTTATTATACCTAACAATTAAATCTTTATTTTTTTTATAAAAAATATCTTATTTACAATAAAATATAAACACTGCTATAGTGTTTTTTTCGGGTGAAACTATTGACTAACACTCTTCTTTAATCAATTATAATTTTGTAAATTAAATAACGTAATTTGTGATTGATTAATTGAAAATATGGATATACAATTTAAAGTGCTAATAACTTCATCCATTATTTAGGGAAAAAAACATATATTAAAAAAAAAAGATAATAAAAGGTCCGGGAGTTATAGGCATATTTTATCAAAGTTAACTTCAATAAGAGATTAATGGATATGCATTGGCAGTGGTGTAAAGTTTTTTACATCATCCGTCCATCATTCATCATTCATTTATATTATTTTAATTTAAAAGTATGTCAACGATCATAAACGAATGAATGATGAATGATGCACTGATGGTGTAAAAACCTTTTACACTATCCGTACATTCTTCATTTTCTTGTTAAATAAACCAAGCAAGATAAGAGGTCCCCCTGTGAGTGTCATGTGGGGCTAGAGTGACTCTCAGTCCCAATCACGTTCTAAAATTAACCAATAATCAATAGTAATTTCATAACATAAAAAATTAAAATTGTTATTAAAGAATATATATGTGTGTGTATATGTATGTGTGTGTGATTGATGGTAATAGATCAGAATTATCGATTGTTCTAACTTAATCAGGCGTGATAATTTAATTGTGTATAAATAGTAAAATGAGAGAGTTTTTTTTTTTTTTTTCCGATTGTTGCTTTAGATGGAAAGAAAACCAATTTTTAAACAATAATTTGAATGGTGTCCTAAAAAAAATTTTAAAATCAAATTTTATTTAAGTTTATTAATGGAAAATAAATATAAATATTATAAATATTTGGAAAGTTTTCCTATTAAAATATGTTAGGTTAGCCGTAGAGCCTTTCCTAACATTTTCGGGACCATAGGCAAAATTAGAAATAGGGTCCTCTTTATAAAATAATTAATTACGTAAAATTAATTACATAAAACTTTTGCAATATAGATTACAACATGATAACATAATAATTTTATATTTTTTTATAATTAAGAAATTTCACTAATAACATCAAACTTAAGTAAGCATCATAGTAGATATTCTGCCCACCTTTTAGAAATGGTTGAAGAAACTCACCTCAACATTTGCTTTAAGCTTGGTTAAAAAAGCACATCAACTATTGAGTCAATTTCGAATTTTTAAACCATGTCAAACCACCCTTACATTATCATTAACCCCCAATCATCTATATACCTGTCGATAATTCTTATTACAAAATTAATAACTATGAACTATAATAACATGATCCTAAAAAAAATCACCAAAATCACCTACGTGGCTCTATCCCTTTGTCTTTTGTTTCAACTTCCATGGTTCCACCTCTTTTCTTTCCCTTTTTAGTTTCTAGATTTGATTTGAGTTTTAGAGTTTTTGTGTGTGGGCTTGCGCCTTGTGGCTTTGTTTTATTTATTTTCTTACCTTTTTTTAATTTCAATTATATATAGGTGTTCAAAAAAATTTGGGACCCCAAAAAATTGGGGGCCTTAGGCGGTTGCCCCTCTTGTCCTGGGATTAGCTCATCTTTTTGTTGTTAGTCCGGTGGTTGGAGTTATTTGGGGTGTTATCTATAATTGGTTAGGATGTGATACGGTGAACATTAACTCTTTACCTAAATTCTTTTTAGAGCACAATAATCTAGGGAAAACAAAGAAGAGCAGGAATTTTATAGGCATGATTTGAATGTGCGTTTGTTGGAGAAATTATATTATTTTCAATAACGATGAGGTTGATATTCCAAGTTGGGTTGATACAATTAATATTAAATCTTAGTCTTGGTTTTCCTGCTTGAGCGAGCTGTCTACTTATTTCGTTGTCCGATTGGTGCATGACATCCATACAATGTATAGATAGAGTTGATTAATTATATTATATTGTATTGTGATTCACATAGTGGGTTTGCTAGGATTTGCTATACTCTTTATCCCTTGTTTAGGAATTTTTTTCTATCAAGGTTTTTAAGGAGGTAGGGATCCTAATAATGTCTTGGTAGGTAGTGTTCATTTATTTTCTGTTGTTTTTGAGTTGTAACTATTACTTCACAATTTCGTGAGGTAGACTCATGTATTTCGCTCTTAGTTGATTTTTGTCTATTTGAGCACATGATTTCGTACTCATGTTCAAACCCTTTATAGAATGAAGGGTTCATGTATACTATGATGCTTAATATATCACTTGTGTTGAATAAAATTTTTATTTGCTTGTTAAAAAAAAAAGTTATAAAGTAAACACTGTTCATAATTATAATTGTCGGGTTTTTTTTTAATGAAAACATGCGGTGTTTTTTCAAAACAAACATACACACATTTTCTTATAATATTTGGCTTATGAACAACTGTGCTCATATTTTTATCTATTCCATAGACATATTAATATATAATCATAAAATTAAGGTTTATTTATCTATTTGATCCCTAAAAATTTAATGTGTTTTGATTTTAATCTCTAAAAGTAATTTTGATTAGGAATAGTCTATTTAATTTTTCAAACATTTTTGTTTTGGTACACACCATTAGAAAAAATCTATTATATGTCGATGTGGTTAAAAAAAACACGTCAGCATCTGTGTGGTGTGAGGCGATGCTATGTAGATGGTGCGACATAGATGATTTAGGCCCATGAAAGCAATATGTTATATATAGAACCATTTTGCGTATGAGATCATTTTGTTTCTGTATGCCTGTATTATCCACCTTATACCACTTATTTAGTGTCATCTTACATCACGTGGTTGCTGTTGTGGTTAGATTTAAACCAAAACATTTGAAATTTTAAAAATTAGTCTCAATCATAATAACTTTTAAAAATTAAAACCAAAAGACATTGAATATTTGGCATCAAAGACATCAATAATTATTATAGAGAACTAAAGTCAATAAACAGGGCCAAAGACATAAATATTATACAAAATATTATTATTTTTCTCGGTGGGTATGGTCCCTAAAATATTAATTATTTTAGGGACCAAAGTCATAAAACAGGGTATGGAACCAGGACAGGTTCTGGATTGGATAGTGTCACATTTATGAGTATTGATCATGCTCATACACCAACCAATTCAAGCAGCTTTATTTAAGCTCGATCAGACACTTACACGTCTCGCCAAAATCCCGTGTTACCAGATACCACTATCCAATTCGGAGTTTTATTGTTTACGGTCTCTGGATATATCTTAATCCTTTGCCAGTGACTTTAGAAACTGGATAAATCCTAATTTAGTTTAGTCACAAGTAACTAATGCAATAGGCTTTAGAAATTGCTTGGTCTACAAAATATATGATGAATGAATGGTCACTTGTGTTACTGACTCTTTAGCCAGTGGTGATATTGAGGTTTGTTATTATAACAAATACTAACAAGTTAGTTATTGACACTGAAGATCCTTGGTCAAGTTTATCCCGAATATAATTGTCGCTATCATGTTTTAATGGCAATGTCATATGGATAGTTGAGTAGCCAAAAAATGATGTTATTTTTAAATAAGTTAATAAAAGTAGATATTTTGATCTCTCACTTTGACACTCATAAATCATGTTAATCTTTAACGTTAAATAAATTTCATTTTCATCTCTGACTTTGTATTTATCACATTAGTCCCTAAAAACAACAAAGATGTTTCTTTCAATATCATAGGCACTTTTGTATTCAATCTTCTCTACATATTTGACAAAACAATGTTGTTCCATAATGAAACTTGTATATTTTTTAGTTTTTGATCAATATACTTAAGTTTTTGGTGGAAGGTGAATGAATGATATCTTGATTTCTTTTTACACCAAAATAAGGAGTGATAAACTAATAGAAAAGAATAAGAAAGTGACGATAATCTTAAAAGAAACATCTTTGTTGCTCCTGGGAACTAATGTGTCAGACGTTCATAAAATTCATGGATGAAATTAAAATTTATTTAATATAAAAGACTAATATGATCTACAGATTGTCAAAATCAGGATCAAAATGACAATTTTTATTTAACTTATGAAAAATGACATCATTTTAAGCCACATAACAACCCACATGATATCGCGCGCCATTAAGAAGTGATACCAACTATCGGCTCTGGGGATGAACGTGAGAGACGATTGTCAATGTCAAATACTATATTACTACTATCCATGTTTTACAAAGATGATGAAAAATTCTAAAAGTTAAAAAATTAAAGAAATGTATATTTAATGATTTGTCTAAACACATTAATCAATTATCACATAACTAATTTAATGTATTTTGCATTGATCAACTAATCACACTTCAAAACATGTAATTTATAAAAAAAAAATCATTAATTATATTAATTTTAATTTTAAACGAAAATTTTTATATGTTTTTACCAACATCATCCTTATAACAAAAAAAAAAGTATTTCATTAATGTCAAGGATAAATAAAATGGATGAGTACATAAATATGGACTGAAGTAATCATTTACTTGATATTTACTCCATCTGTTCTTATTTATATGTCTTATTTTAAACAAAACATATCATTTAAGAATTACAATTATTACTAAGATTTTCAATATATTAATTATGTTTTTTTTTTCCACTATACCATTTCCCTCTCTATAATCATTACTTTTTATTTACTACATACTTACATAAATCAATACCCTATTAAATAAAAATAAGCATAAAAAATAACATTTATTACACTATTAAAATTCTCTAAAGAACAAATAAAAAAAACAAAAAACTTCTAAAAAAACACAATTAATAAGGAAAGGAAGGAGTAACAACTACTGTTGTGTACATACTGTATGATTGTCAAACTGTACACATGCGAATTTTATCGATTAATTACTTGTCAATAAATCGCCCGTTGTAAATAAAGTAGGAATTTTATTAAGGATATGTTCGGCAAAACTAGCTTGTAACTTGTAGCTATGAGCTTCTAGTTTATAGCTGTTAAGCTAGCTACGAGCTGTGAGCTTGTAGCTGTGAGCTTATAGCTGTTTAGCTGACTATTTGAAATAGTGCTGTTCGACAAAACTTGCTTTTAAAGTAGCTAAAAGTTATTAAATGACAAAAAAGGACATGCAACATTTTATTATTTTAAATTTTTCAAATTTTGTATTTAATTATTAAATAGATAGTTAATCAATTAATTAATTTATAAAATATAAAAATTATTAAATTATAATTAATTAAATTCATTTTTTTCCTTAATTTATTAATTATGTAGTTAATTAATTAACTAAATATAACAAAATTATTAAATTATAATTAATAATTAATTAAAGGGTAGCAAAATAATTTTAAATTTTTTTATGAGGGTATAATTGGTATATGAATTATTAAAAGCTAGTTTAATTTATTGAAAGCTACTTGAAAAAACTAGCTTTCAAAAGCTACAAGCTCATTTTTAAAAGCTATAAGCTCATTTTAATTTGTGTTCACCGAACGGGCTAGTAGCTTATTGACTAAATCTGAAAGCTCCTAAATAACTAAAAAGCTTTTAACTACCCTTGCCGAACAGAGCCTAAGTCTTTAATAACAATCTAACGGTCTTTATTCATGACAAAGATAGTTAGGAAATGGTGATAAACTTTTCTATGTTTGCTAAACTTTCCACACCAATATGGGCAGACATGCGAGGAAAAAGACGAGAAAGTTTCGTGCTATGAGTGGAACACTGGAACTGAATGATTGATGAAAAAATTAAGACAGAACAAAGACAAAGGCAAATTAGCGATTACTCTCTCTTTTTTATATGTACTGTAGTGTGTTTTAAGGTTATGCACGAGTTTTAAAAAATGGTTAAATGATGAGTGTGTTTGGTATGACAAGCTTATAGCTTATCTAGTAGCTTTTAGCTTATTGATTTGGTCAATAAGCTACTAGAGCTGTTTGGTGAACAAAAAATAAAAGAAGCTTATAGCTTTCAAAAAGGAAGCTTATAGCTTTTGAAAGCTAGCTTTTAAAAAGCTACATCAGGTAGCTTTGAGAAAAAAATAAGAGCTTTCAATAAATCATATCTCAATTATACCCTTTTTTTATTAAATTATATTATTATTTATTCTGGCCTAAATTAATATTACCCCCCAAATTTTTTTACTTTTTTCCCTCAAACCCAAAAACCTAGAATCCTTCTATATATTCAACATATGTACGCACCACACCAAAATCACTCATAAAGAAATCCTATATTTAACTATTGATTCAGGAGACATAAATGTATGTGATATTTATTTCAACATTGATCATCAAATTTCTCTTTCACTTTTTTGTTATCCTCAATTTTTATTTTTGATTTTGTGAATTTGGTTCATATTGAATTTGTGTGATTTTGTGATGGCGGTGTGTCTAATCAATAGGCTAAAAGTTTTGTCTTTCTTTCGTGTCATTGTTAATAAAGATACCGTGACATTTTTATAAAAATAATAAAAATGTTTAAAGTGCAGTATTACTTAGTAATAATTATTATGAATGTTATAATTTTTTTATCATTTATATCTATATGAATGAAGTATATGCCTTTCTCTATAAGCCACTAGTGTAGTATTATCGTCATTGAAACATGAATGTCAATATTAATTATTATTCTACATGTTATGTACTTTTCAGTCATTTAACATGTTTAAATTAGTTGCACAGTTAGTTTTGCCAAACAGCTCTAGTTCAATAAGCTAGCTATACAGTTATAAGCTCACAGCTATAATCCTACAGCTATAAGCTAGGTTCACAGCTATCAACTATAAGCTCACAGCTATCAGCTACAAGTTCACAGCTATAAGTTAGTTTTGCCAAACAGACCCTAAATGATGTAAGGATTTGTTGTATTTTTTTACTATAATGCCCCTATATAATCATTATTGAAGAGAAATAAAGGTATTGGACGTGAAAAAGATAGTATAATAAACAGGGGTGTGTTTGAAAAAATAGCATTAATTATGTATTTGGTTTATAAAAGTATGAAACATGAAACAACATTACATATGAAAACGGAGGGAGTAACATTTAACAAGAACACTAACAAACCAGAGACTTGTCAATCAGTGTTTTTAGCAGAAATTTAAGCTCACACCGTAACCGGTCGAGCATGGAGTGAACTTTTATCATTCATTGTTCGATTGTAAAAGTGGCATCTTGACTCAAAATCACCACTTTAATTTCAAAAAAATTATTTCTGGTGCGCAATCGGATCTGAAAAAATGAAGTGGTCATTATCTATATTAAGGCATTTATACAACTTTTATGGGAAGAGTTGGCGTGATTGTGGGTTACTAATCACGAGCGTAATTTTGGTGCTCTCAATTCTATCCGTTAATATGACCTGTGTTTGGTATCCGTTATAAAATTATGGCGAGGATAAATGCAAATAACAATTGGATAAGCTAATTGGAGATCGGATGATGAGTCAGCCCGACATATGCATGATTTGGTCCTAGAATGGTTTGGTGCATTCTCTTTTTGTAACTCGGCTCAATACGATTTATTGGTTCTTTTTAGCACTCGCCCTAATATGGTTCCATGAGTTTTCGTCTCTAACTTGCCTTGGTGGATCTTTATGTTTCACTTGGCCTCACATGGGTCCGTTGATCTATGTCTATTACTTAAGAGTTTGGCAATTTAACTCCCATGTATTATCCCCAAATCCATTTTTTTAATTTTATTCCAAAATTATCCCTCTTTATCTTCTTCCTCTAACCCAAACTCCCCAAACTCCATAGCTACCATCCCCCAAACCCCATAACCACCACCCTGATCCCACCTACACGGCCCCTTTTCATGACAACAAAAGGAAACAGCGTGCCTGAGAATGGCTACCTTGAGACAAAGTAAATCCATTCATGTTCCAAGCAACTGAAACTCGGACATTATAAGCCTTAGAATAACATATGCACCTTAAACAGTTATTAACCAAATCACATCACATTGGTTAAAAAAAATGAAAGGCAATTACATTTTTAAGTTGTAACATCTGAAAATCAGACCACGAATTGAAAATATATTTTGAGATTGAGGTTACTATGCAGGCTATGGAGTAAGCTTTATGGTACTGTAAAGGGAGGACGAAATTGAATCTCCCTATCATTATCCTTCGTCAACAGATTCATTAGGATTTGCATATTGAAATGGAACATCGTGATAGCCATCCAAGCATGCCGGGTCTGAACTATTATTATCGATCTACATAAAGACAGAAAATGATATTCATCATAAGGATCACTTATAACTATCAATTGCAACAATACTGAGTTTAGGGTTTGGTGGTGGTTTGGGGTTCGAGGATGGTGGTTGCTATGAAGTTTAGGGTTGAAGGAAGAAGATAAAAATGAATAATTTTGGAATAAAATAAAAAATGGGGTTTGAGGATGATTAACCCATTTGAGTTGGTGTGTTGTCGGGTTTTATTTTCGTACTTGGCCCAAAATCCGACGCAAAACAAATAGAACTAATATTAATTAAAAAATGACGCTTTAATTTTTTTTTCCCTTTACCCAATATCTCAGAACATATATTAATGAAGACAAATGTTAGAAAATGTCTTTAGGATATTGGTTAAGAAAACAAAAGAGAATTCATATTAGAAAATACTGAATTTAAAACATCGAAAACTAATAAACTTAAATTTACAATGTAAATTTTCTGATTTTTTAACTAATATTCTTAAACTACTTGTTAACGATACCCATTGATTAATGCTTACTCTAAAAATTAACAGCTTAATTGGCGGTTTTGCTCGCAAAAAATTAAAGAACAATCACGTAACCCACACTTCATTTGATGAAGCAAGTTTTGTCCCGCCCATCATGACATTTTCTTTCTTGTACTTGTAGACAGCATAACATGGAGAAGAGAATCATCCTTAGATTCATGAAAGAAATTATATTTAGAGGTCAAGTCCTAATTGAAATTGTCCTCCTCCCAAATCCCATCATTCACAATCGATCAGTTCGTGAGTGCTATTGCTATTTCTATCACTTTCAAAGGATGTGAATATGTTGAGTTAGAGGTTTTACTCGTGGCGGATTTGCTAAAAGTAAATTATGATTTTAACCGAGGATCAAGGTAAGCAAGTAGTTAACTCCTTGTTTTTAATAATTTTTTTAATCAATTTTATTTTATTATCCACTTTATTTGAATTACTTTTTCCACATAAAAGATATCATATTTAGTTGTACCCAGAATCGAATCCGAGATCTCCAATTTACAAGATTTAAAATTTGATACATGAGTATACGGACTACACTCACTTATCTCTTTTATGTGGAATTGAACTTTGTTAAAAAGAACACTTATTTAATAAAGATAGTTTAAAAAATTAAATGCCATATAAAATGACGTGCATATATGAACAAATAAACAACATTTCTAAAATACGACGAAAGGATTAATAAATTAATTTTGAAATTTGTTCGATTAACTAGGTTTAAACATATGTATACGTCTAAGTGTTATCATCGTTCTAGTACTCACTAATTTTGTATGGTGTTTTATTTGACATGTTCATAAATACATTAAAATCAATAGTACATAGCCCACATGTTTATATATAAAGTTTTTAAGATTTGATACTTTGAGGTCCCGAATTTAATTCGTATGTAGATTTGTTAGTTGGTACTAGTTTAATTTCTCCCTCCCCTCTTAAAAAAAGATACATATCATAACAATTTTTTAATCTATAATGGTGTACTCTCTCAAGTTTCAAATATAAGCAAATATCATTCAACTAATTTTCTTAATAAATGTGAAGTTAGATTTTTTGCTTATATATGAGATCGAATGGAGTATAACATTAACAAAATAGCAATTTATGTTGAAGCTGATCCATTAAGTGCTATTCGCTTTCTTCAGTTTGGTATTCCGCAAACTCATCCTAGTGCGGCGCTTGTTATTGCGATTAAAGCTTGTTTGCAAGGACACAATGTTGTGTATAATCATGCTTTCCGTGAAGCGAATTGTGTGGCCGATGATGGTCTCTCCAAGTTTGGGCATATGATTGGACAGGAGTTGCATACCATTGATGTTGTGCCTAATTTCCTTGTTATTCCTCTGCTTGCTGATAGAGCAGCAGTGAATTTTCCTAGAGGCATGTAGTTGTTGTTTTGTTTTGGGTTTTAAGCCCCCTTGTTTCATTAAAAAAAAAAAAAGCAATTTATGTTGGTACAAATGAAAAAGATTTGAGTTACTTAATCATATGAGGTACTAGTATAGCCTAGCACAAATGGTAAGAGATTTGTTGTTACTTAAGCAACTAACTAGTTGAAGGTTCGATTCTCACCTCTTGTAAATGTAAGAGGCCTTACTAGGAGACTACCCACCAAAAGAGCTCAACAATGTCCAAAAGACTAGTCACCCAGTTGCACGATGGATATCTCGAGAAACCAAAAAAACTTAGTCAATAGGTCATGAGTTTCATCCACGTGTGTATATATCGTAAAAAGTATTATCGGAAGAAATCCGAGTTTAAGCATATGATCGTATTTTAGAAGATTTTGTCTTTCGCCTAACACGTAAGAGGATACTTTAAGAGGAAAAAAAAACCTTTGACAAAATAATTTTCTTTTTTAATATATATATATAGTTAGCACTACCTCTTGTGTGAAATATAAGAAAAATATATATTTATCTTGTTTCAAAATATGGTTGTTTAAGCTATGCATCCATGTATGTGATAATCAATCATAAAAGGTAAATTTATTTTGAAAAACCAAAACATTTTGCCGTAAAAACTTGTCTTTTCAAGTTTGATTAATCTATGCATGCAGTGCATACGATAGAAAAACCCTTTAATATAAAAAAAAAACTATCTTTTTTTAAATTTCGTTTCATTACTAATGCTACTTTCATAAAATATCCTTGGAAAATAGTTATCTCATTTAATTTTTGTTTTATTATCATTAATACTTTCTTAAAATATCTCTATTTTGTAATTAATTTGAAAAAGTTAAATACAATCAATTAACCCCTTTAACAAAAGTAAAAAAAAAATCTTATATTTTAAATCGGAAGTGATAAACCCCGAGATTAATGGATGTGCACTCACGGTATAAAGTTTTTTACGCTATCAATTCATTAACCACCATTCCTTTGTATTACTTATATCTAATAGTCAACAACCATACACCCATGAATGATAGATGATGCACCGATGGTGCAAAAAATCTTTACACTATCAGTGCACCGTCTATTTTCTCATAAACCCCTGCACCATCCCACATCCAATGATGACAACAATTATGAGGTGAAAGCAGACGTCCCCAAATTTTGGAGGTTATAGTACACATTCCAATCTCAAATATAAGAAAAAAAATTAATTTCATGATTATTAATGAAGTTAGTTGAGTATATTTTTTTTTAATTCATAAAAAAATAGACTACTTTAAGAAATTTGCGTTGAGAATGAAACAAAATTAAACGAAACAATCACTTTACTGAGAAGATAGATGTAAAAAGCTATAAGATAATATGTGGAACCCATTTAAGAACCAAAAGTGAGTTTGGGATTGTGAATAATATAAGCTGTTATATACTCCATTCATCTTTATTTACACTAGGAAAATTGTCCGTGCGATGCACGGGTCTTAAATTTTGTTATCCTTCCCATTTTTTTTGAAGGGCTTTCCATTTGTTCAAACATTAAACATTAATTTTATTTACATGTGATTGAATAAATTGAAATGATAAATTGAAAGGAAGGCTTTCATGATCAACATATTATAAAAAAAAGAAATATTGAGAAGAAATATTGTGTTAAAGATCAACGCAATATTGAAAAGAAATATTATTATACACACATGTTTACAGTTATTTGGGCATTAAAAGAATAATTTAAAGCAAGAAAGAGGATTCGTGTCAGCATCCAGAATTGGGTAAAAATGCCAACAGCTTGCATGTTACAACTTACAACAACTTTTGTGAGGCAACTTGAAGCATTTTGATACCAAAAAAAAAATAATAATAATAATTGAAATCATCAAGGTAATATGTTTAATAAAAAATTTAAATGATAAATTGGAAGGAAAGCTTTCATGATCAACATATTATAAAAAAAAAATATTGAGAAGAAATATTGTGTTAAAGATCAACGCAATATTAAAAAGAATTTAACTTACTTCTTCACATTCTTTGATCTTCTTTTGTGCACCATCAATTCTTAAGTCCCTGTATTAAGAAATGTTTGAGCAAAATTCAAACACTTAAAAATACCAAAACAAAAATGAAAAAGCTTTGTAGCTACCAATTTAAAAAAAAAAAATACTAACTGTTCATATGCTTAATGTTTATGACAAATAAGGAAATAAAATATACTTAATAAGGAAATAATTTCAGTTGAAATGAAGACTTTCCACCAATTTAAAAAATAAAAAATAAAAAAATACTAACTGTTCATATGCTCAAACAATCAAGGTTTCCTTCTTTATACGGTTTTTTATTTGCAAGTGACATTTTGATACCAAAAATAAAAAAAATTTCCCATTGAAAGACGAAAGACTGGTAACAAATAAACTTTAAATAGAAAACAAAATGACCAAGCATTTATATATATATGCAGATTGTAGAGGCCTAGAGGGGCAGAAAATGTACGATGATGCACATAGTAGCTTTGATAAAATAAAAAATTTGCATAATAATCTGATGGACTACCTTGTAAGTTTAATTTGGTCACCAAAAAAGTGAATTTCATTGAAATCATCAAGGTAATATGTTTAAACAAAAATTTAAATGATAAATTGAAAGGAAGGCTTTCATGATCAACATATTATAAAAAAAGAAATATTGTGTTAAAGATCAACGCAATATTGAAAAGAATTTCACTTACTTCTTCACATTCTTTGATCTTCTTTTGTGCACCATCAAGTCTCAAGCCTCTGTATTAAGAAATGTTTGAGCAAAATTCAAATATTTAAAAATACCAAAAAAAATGGAAAAAATACTAATTGAAAGGAAGACTTTCTACCAATTAAAAAAAAAATTACTAACTGTTCATATGCTTAATGTAACCTTGTCACTTTTCAAGCTTTCCATGACTATCAATTGTAAGCGGTCAGAATAACATTTGTTGCATCGCACATTGAAAGAAAATAATGAAAAATACTAACTGTTTCAATTGTAAGCAGTCATAAAATGAAAGGAAAATGAAAAGATTAAAAATATATGGACGGATGTGATTTACTTGCAATGGATGGCTAGGATTAGAATGAAATTTAGGAGGGATATGAACGGATGTGATTTATTTGCAATGGATGGCTAGGATTAGAAACAAATTTGGAGGGAAAAACTATCATGGAGGGAAAGTAAAAAATATCCCTCAACTTCACCTGTTTTAATATATGTTGATAAGCCACCTTTTAGATAATTTTGTTGTCATTATATATATGTTACTTTAAAATATCCAAGCATGATTAAATATTTCATACCAAATACATCCTAAAAAAAAGTGTGACGATTAATGCTGAGAAAAATCAAAAGGGTTAATAAAGTTTTAAAAAAAGGTGTTTTTTGTTTTTTTTTTTGTGATTTTGAAAATAATATTGATGAATAGCTTAAAATCAACTTATTCAAAGAAAGAGCAATTACTGCTCTGATTTATAATATAAGAAAAAAATTATTTTCATATTTATTAAGTATTGTATGTTAGTTAGTTGACCGTATTTAATTTTTTTAAATTTATAAAAAAAATACTTTAAAAACATGGCATTAAAAATGAAAAAGTTAAATGTGCCATACATTTTATAAAAATACTTTTTAAAAGCAATATTAAAAATATAAAAAAATAATTTTTTATTATATTTAAACTGAAATAAATATTTTTTTTAATATTATTAGTCGGAGAGAATTCAAATGATTTGAATTTTAGACGATAATCTAATGATTTGTACAGGTCAACTTAGTTGGGTGTAGAGTTGTCAATTCGAGTTGGCCCGGCCCATACGGGCCACTAACTTTTTTCGGGTTGGGCTGGACTGACCGATTTATATATCGGGCCAATATTTCACTAGCCCGGCCCAGCCACTAGTTTTTCGGGTTGGGTTGGGTTGGGCTGGCCCATGGGCCAATAATTTTTCCTTTTTCAATAAAAATAGTAATAAATAAAACCAAATTAAAATTTTATAACATTTTCTGATTAGGATGTCATTATTAATTATAAAAATAATAAATGAAAAGACAAAAAATTCTATCTCATCTTAATTTTATTGTTGTTCAATCCTATTCAATAACAAAGTGTTTCTCCCTCCGGCTCGATTATAAGCAAATCCAACCACTTTTACGCTTATTAAGTAGGTTAGTTCATTGTATTTAATTTTCTTAAATTTATAAAAAATAGAGGTATTTTAGGAAAGTAGTATTGGGAATGAAACAAAAATTAATTAAGACTACAATTTTCTAGAGATGTTTTAGGAAAGTGACACTGCGAATGAAACAAAATTTAATAAAGTTAGTTAATTTTGCTTATATTTTAAACCAAGAGAAGTATGTTTTTTGTTGCTTATAATTCGATCTGGAGAGAGTATAACATACTCCATCCGTCCCTATTTATAAGACCCCTTTGGTAGGGTTCACGTCCATTAAGAAAGTGTAATAATTTAATTATTTGTATTGGAAATATGAACTTTTGATATGTATTTTCAAAATTAACCTTATTAATATGATTCAAAATCTAAAAAGTGTTAAATAAATAGAGGTGTTTTTGAAAAAAAATAATTAATGTTCATTGAAAATTGGTAAAAGGTCTTATAAATATGAACAAAATAAAAGTGTCAAAAAGGTCTTATATTTAGAGACGAAGGGAGTATTAAAAAAATTTAAGTTTCTGGCCAAACGGGCTGGCCCAACCCATTTCGGAACTGGCCCGTGTCAGGCTAATGAATTGTCGGGCTGGGCTGGGTTGGCCCAAAATACTTCGGGCTAGAATTTTCCCTGGCCCAACCCATACTTTTGTCGGGTTAATTTGACAACTCTAGTTGGGTGTAGTCCTATCAAGTTTTCTTTAGAGACACATGTCATCATATCATCATGTTACACAAGTGTTTATCACCCAAGAACTAATGGTGGGTTCAAGGAATCATGAAGAATCTTAAAGAACAATTATGGAATCCTAAGAAAAAAAAAAGAAGTTAATTACCACACCTTTCAAGTTTGATTATGACACCTTCAATGATTATATTGTTAGACTTATAGGTAGATTCCTATTTATGTTTATTACCCGCATATCATTAATTCATAAATCATAATGAAGTTATACGAATAAAAATTACTATCTATATATAACTTAGGGAAGGTTCAAGTCCAACCACCATCGAAGTTAAATAGATAAATAAACTATATGATATGAACTTGTTTTGATTTATATCTATAGTAGTAGTAATAGATCACTTTCTTCGACAAATTATAATAAACAAACTCATCATTATTTATCGGTTGATTGTCAACACGCATGACCCCACCAAGAAAAACCTTACCTAAAACATACATTTCCCTTCAATTAGAGATCGGAAAGTTCTACAATCAAGACAAAAGCATATAAAGGGGTAACGCTTGCACAAACATGGTCATTCCGACAAAGGGGGCTCACAGAGTCACATGAGAATATAAGATCCACTAGTCCACTTGACGATGTGCACAATACCCTTCTATGTTGTGTACTTTGCAGTTTGGACACTTCCCTTTTCTTACACTACATGTGCTTTGATTCATAAGGAATGTGGGATGCACATGAGATTATATTGTATTTAGAGGTTGCCTATCATATTGCCGGTGCTAATAAGGCTTATAACACTAACTTCCAAGATTCAATTGAATTGAGATGCTATATATGTAATGATGCCTAAATAAACCAGTAGTAGTTGTTGTAATTTTTTATAATAAAAAAAGTATTGTATTGTATTTTTTTTATCGGGATAGGGGAAAGTAAATTGAATTCTTTGATGATACACGACTATGTAAATTATACCTGTTTATCTTATATTGCGATGGGACTTTTGGGTTAAAGCAATAATTTTTTACGGTGTCTAATCAACTCTCAAAGACTAATTTCCTTTAGAGCTATAAAAATTATGGATCTTCATATGTAAATTTTTATACTTTAAAAAATAATCATGAATATGTATTATTCTATGTAATAAGAATCTAAAAGATATATTTTTGTATAAAAAAAGAATAACACATACATTTTTTTATGATTATTTACTATATTCAACTTTTTATCAAATAAAGCAAGAACAAGTGTTAGTATTTAACAAAAAATTATTTTTAGAAAAAAAATCATATCTATTCAACAAAATTTCTTTAGAACACACGACTATCCTTAAGGTTCCTTGAAAATTGCCATTATCTTTTTCAATTAAGATTAAAAAAAATTGCATTGGGTTTGGATGTTTAATATCCAAAAATTGCATTGGGTTTGGATGTTTAATATCTAGCTTTATGAAATTTCTTAAAAGTTGACTAAATTATGAGATTTCTTGACATTAACCTTACATGAGAATAAGAAACTAAATTGAAAATTAATATTTATATCCTTAATATCATTTTTACTCTTTTTTAAAGACTAAAGAGAGAAGGCCCATCATCTTAAAATTAGCCCAATTTTCTCGTGCATTTAAAGAAGGCCGGGACTTGTAAAGCTTCTCAACATGGGACAATCTGCTGCCCATTTCGAATAACAACCATGTTTTACTATTTTCAATGTTTCATTTAATATAATTACTCCCTCCGGTCCTATTTATAAGACCCTTTTGGAATTTTTCACTCTCATAAAGGAGAGTGAATAAATTTGTTAGTGGCATTGGAAATGTGAAAATTTGATATACTTTCTAAAAACTACCCCTATAATTATTATTGGAACTCTAAAAAATGTTGACTTTATAGGGGTGTTAGTAGAAAGCAATAATTAAATACAATTGAAAATTGAAAAGGGATCTTATAAATAAGACCAAAATGAAAACCCCAAAAAAATCTTATAAATAGGACCGGAAGGAATAATAATTAAAAAAGAAAAATCATATTTTCCACATGCTGTGGCACACAAATTGAACAGCAGATAATGTTGTCCCTCTCAACAACTACAGTATTGAAGAGTAGAGAAAAAATGTAAAAAATGACAGCCGAAAAATAAGACCAATAATAACCAAAGCCAACTCACAAATGTTATTTGCTGAACAAACAAAAGCTATTTTCCTTCTCCAGTTTTTCCTTCACGTATAGCTTAACAAAACTATATACTAAACCCAAAAAAAGTGCACATACAATTTTTTTTGAGGAGGAAACCTGAAGGGGATTCATCAAGTCACTAAACACTACAGCCAGCCAAAAAAAGGTAACCAAAGTTATTATTATCACATGACATATCCCCTTAGAACTATATAGCACATTATATTAACTAGCTTAATAATGTGCATAGCATATATATTATATAGTTAGTATCACATTTTCTCACGACGCTCCACACGAATTACACCTTCTTCACCCATGCGTCCAACATCATTCTTGGCCTGGCTAGTTACTTGATCAGCTGTTCTAAGTGCATCAGCTATCACACCTGGCCTACTCTCTTCCACTTCTATCACCAACTTTTCTCCGGTGCCACGCCTTGGAGCAGCTTGGTTTGTTCTGTAGTAGTCTTTATCATGCACCCTCACATCCTCCATTCTCCTCCTTGCTTCTTCCTCTGTTCCACTTAGCTTGTCCTGCATTCGATTCCCCCAAAGCCAACAATTACATCATTTTATATATGTATCAAAAAATGTGTGCACTCCAAAGTTGACTGATTAAAGAATACTTTAAGATCTTAAATAGGATAAATTGAATAAATTTCTTGCATAATTAAGCACAATGCTTATTAAGCACAACCTATCAGGAACTTCTACGTCATTAAAATATCTGAAATAAAGGTGTTGTGTTTAATTGGTTATGACTCAAGTCACTCTCCGATCATAGATGATAAAATTCTTAGATTGGTTGTACTATCTTTCATAGCTCATGTTAAACACTTAATAACTTAGTGAGAATAAAAATCATCATAATTAGTACTCCATCCGTTTCAGAACATTAGGCCTTTTAACCTTTTTTCTTGTTTCATAACAAGAGATTTTTTACAATTTCAATACATAAACATATTTTTCTTTCCAATTGTAACCTTTATTCAATCATTCATTCCCTTCTCATTAATTCTACTTTTATCATCTCTAAACCACTATACATTAATTAATGAACACACTTACTAATAAACATTAAATACTACTACAATTTTCAATAAGGATTGATAGGGGCATTTTGGACAAATTATATATAACACTTACAATAATTAACACTTTCTTAATCTGTGTATCCAAGCCTAAAAGGCCTAATGTTCTGAAACGGAGGGAGTAATATACTAGTATACTACTTACTCCCTCCTTCCCTTGTTATAAAGGCTTTTTAGGTATTTTTAGGTCCACTAAAATTGTTAAATTCTATATTAAAATTAATATGTTCTTCCAAAATATCCCTCTACCAATTATTAAAACATAATAAATTTTTTTATTTTTCAATAATTAATTTAATTTCTAGATACTCAATCATCTATATTTAATGCAGTGAATCAATTTCTATTTTTAAATCATTTGGAACATTAAACGAGCTCCATTAAACAAACTTCATTTCGTATTCCAATCAATTTTATTTATTTCTTCTCACAAAAACTTAGACCACAATGATAATTGTCTATATTTAATGCAGTAAATCAGTTTCTATTTTTAAGTCATTTAGAACATTAAACAAGCTCCTTTAAACAAGCTTCATTTCGTATTCCAATCAATTTTATTTATTTCTTCTCACAAAAACTTAGACCACAATGATTAGATACAAGGATAATTTTGGAGAGAATCTTATATTTATGAAGAAATTTTTTTACCTAATAAGATCTTATAATTAGAGATAAAGGGAGTATTTTGTATTTTCTAAAGCTAAGATCTATTCATTTATATGTTTTCAGGGCAAATATAGATAACTATAAATCATAATCATTGACTCATTGTGGTGAAAAATGATGTATAAAGAAACAAATTTGATAAAAAAAAAATATTTTAAGAGTGAAGAGAAATTTAGTGGCTTTAACAAAAACTATATAAACTAGCAAGTGTGTGGCCATGTGTGTATAAATAATTAATAATGTGCTTGTAATTGAATTGAATTATAGAATTTGAAACCTTTGTCCACCCCATTGCATCTGAGGTTTTCTGCTTGGTAGCTTCAGCAGTCTCAGCAACCTTCTCCTTAGTTTCATCTTTCTTGCCAATGAAGAAACCCATAGCCTTGTCCTTCAGCTCCCCAAGCTTCCCCACTGTTTTATCCTTCCCTTCTTTCGCCTTCTCCGCGGTATAGTCCTTGTACTCACCCGCCTTCTCCGCAGTCGCATCCTTCGCCTCCTTCGCCTTTTGCACCGTCGCATCCTTCGCCTGTGTTGCCTTATCGGCAGCATACTCAGTATACTCACTGGCTTTGTTCATCGTTGCGTCCTTAGCTTCCTTCGCCTTCTGCGCCGCATAGTCGGTATACTCACCAGCCTTGTTCATCGTTGCATCTTTGGCTTCTTTTGCTTTGTCCACAGCATAGTCCTTATACTCACCAGCTTTGTTCATTGTGGAGTCTTTTGTTTCTTTTGCTTTCTGAGCTGTGTAATCTGTGTATTCTCCAACCTTGGACCCTGCATCTTGTGTTGTCCGATCCCTAGTCCTCACTGTGGTGTAGTTAGGAGAGTAGTGTTCTCTCACTTCCATATCTTCATCATGATTCTTTCCAACCACAGCTTCTTTGGCAGCTTTGAGCATTGACCCAATGAGTCCTGGTTTTTGTTCTTGCCCTCCTGCACCTAATGCAGGAAGAAGGCAAAGTATATAAGATATAGTATGATTAAAAACCAATAATGATATTTGATCATTTACAACACTTACTATTCTTGATAAAAATGTAAACTTTTTATCAAGAATGATAGGTATTGGACAAGAATGATAAATGCAAGTAGGTAGGTGTTGGACTAACCATTATACTAAGTATTGGCCTAAAACAATTCCAAAAAATGCACATTTTGTATTAGAAAACTAAAAAAATTATCTCTTACTAGTTGATTAAATGCATACTTCCCGGCCCCCAATAAGATCATATTGAAGAACAATTTCAAAATCCATTTCCTATAGATTTTTTCAAAAAAAAAAACCTCATTGATTATTTTTTTTCATTTCATTGGAATTTATAATTGAATCACTTTCTTCTTTTTATGAAGATGAATGAATTTTATTGTAAAAAAAGTTTTATCTCAAAGAGCAACTTAAAGAGAATATTCAATATAGAGTGTGCTGATAATTTTGCACTTAGGACAAGGATTAAGATAATATATATACATACATATATATATATATATATATATATATATATATATATATATAATGAGAAATGATGTATGTAATGAAATAAAAGATCTTAAGCAAAGGGCAATCGTCCATGGTATAAAATAGGTGGAAAAAGATTTGTAACTTATTAAAATGCATAGCATAGATTGATGCCTCACCTAATGCATATTGCTCTTTTGCTCTGTTAACATCTTCAAGATCCTTGGCAGCAAGCTTAGAAGCTGCTTCAGCTCGTGCCTGCTTGAATTCCACTTCATTGTTGAGATTAAACCCTTGCTCACGCTCCCTTTCTCTGTTGACATCACCAATGTCCTGAGCAGCAAGCTTGGCAGCTGCCAAAGCTCTATCTTCCTTGTATTCTTGCCTTGAAGCCATAATTGAATTTTGGTTTTCAGCAAAATTATTTCACAAAAGTGTAATTGAAGTAAATTGATGAAGTAGAGAATTGGTATATAGGAACTTCTTTATATGAATGTGTTGCATGGATTATGTTGATGATGATATATATATGAAGAAGCAAAGTCGGTGTTCGATAAAATATGCATGGGAATGAAGTTTTATTAAGAAAGGTGGTGTTAGGGGTGAGTGACGCGTAGGAGAGGTGAGATTTCTAAGAAAGTGACAAGTGGAGACAATGCAGGGTAGGTGGAGATATCCTTTTTTTGCATGTATGATGACGTGACACGTTAGCCTGAGATGCTCCAACGTGGTTAGTTATCTTCTCAAGAAAATGTTAATGTCCTATTGTAAGTAAGTTGTAATGGTTTTTCGGTTCATGGATAAGAGCAGAAGACAATGCATGGAGGTAACGAAGTTTGATTAAAAAATATTTTCTATTTTTTTTAATTAATTCTTATTATTATATGTAGTCCTATTAGGAAGTTTGTGATATTCTCACATTTTTGCCCATCCTTTTATATACAATCATCTTCGTTTCTATTTATTTGTAATATTTCAAACAGAATATTTCTTTTAAGAAATTTAATCATTACTCATATTTCAAATACATTAATTATGTTTTTAACTCTGTTACATAAATATCTGTATTTGAGATCTGTACGAGACACCTGCATTTTTTGGCAAAAACTGGTGAGTCCTACAATTTATCTTTCTTACAAGATCCACCAGTTTTTACCCAAAAAGACAGGTGTCACCCCTAAATATCAAATACGGATGTCATTTAAACATTTTCCTTATGTTTTTTCCCACTATACCCTTTCTCTTCCAATAATCATTATTTTTTCTCCACTACTTACA
Source organism: Crotalaria pallida (assembly GCA_037953625.1). Classification (NCBI taxonomy): domain Eukaryota; kingdom Viridiplantae; phylum Streptophyta; class Magnoliopsida; order Fabales; family Fabaceae; genus Crotalaria; species Crotalaria pallida. The sequence goes on from CM075656.1 coordinate 71,605,278, forward strand.
TAAACCAAGACATATTAAATAAGGGCAAACATGAAAAATAACATTTATTACACTCTTGAAATCCTCAATACGACAGATAAACAGAAACAAAAAATCTCTCCAAAAAGCGACAGATAATAAGGAACGAATGGAGTACTTTGATACTTTATATATATGTTTATTGGGTGTACATCAAGGATATTTTCTAGCCAACAGGCGAAAATCCTTTGAAGCGTAAATATCATCGAAGTGAGTTTTGTCTCTATCAATAAAGTCTTTTCCGTAATTCTAAAAAAAAAATAAAGTCTTTTCCATACCCATTATATATGTTTAATTGTTTAGAGATAATAATTTACTCCCTCCATCCCATTATTTTGGGAAAAGTCAAAAAAATAAACAAAAACAAGATAATATCTTTGTTATGTAATGTATGATTTTTTTTTTAAAAAATAAAATATAATGCATGATTAATTCATTGATTACAAATTTTAATCACATACATTTTCATATTATTTTTATAATCTTTAAGATTTTTCATTAATTATTTTTAAGATTTTTATGATAACATACCATCTTTAAGATAATATATAATTTTTAAGATTTTTCATTAATTATTTTTATTTTGATTTAAAAAAAAAGATTACATAATTTTTTTTTATCAAGATAATAAGATGGAGGGAGTACATATTAGTGTTTTTGAGGAGTAAAAATCACAATTGAACACATAATTAATTAATATGATGTGTAAAAAAGATTAATCATATCATCGGCTAGAATTAAAATTAAATCGATTCTATTTATATAAAAAAGGTAAGTTCTCTTAAACACATGTCCAACTTTTATGAAAACTTGTCCTTCCAAAAAAATGGGACGTTTTTAAGCCATTTTAGTCGGAGAGTGAAATATCATTCTGATGCTTAATTTTTTTAGATTAGACATTTTAATTATTCAAAATGTGTAAATTCACTTTTTGTTTTTAAAGATTTTTTTTTTATAGAACACTTAAGCCTCTCAAAATTTTTTATGGGAAACTTAAGTCTGCAGTTGAGGCAGTTGACAGAGTGGACGGAAGGACTTAAGTATCCCATAAAAAAAATCTTCAAGACTAAACGTGAATTTCCACATTTTGAGGGATTAAAATACCCCATCTAAAAAACATGAGGGACCAAAGTGGTACTTCACTTTTTTATTTAATGCAAACATTATTTTTTTCATTTCCTTGTCGTCCTTTCTTCTATATATTTGTATTGCCCACTCCGTTTATAAGGAACTACTATGATACATCCTTAGTCCGACCTTGATCGCATGCTTAATTATGCTAGTGAGTTCCTGATATGAATTTTCTATATTAATAAGATACTAATGAAAGGATTGGATTCAGGGTGGTGATAGAAACACTAGATATTATCACTCTCGAACTATTTCTAGAAGAAGAAAAAATAAAATTATGTCTTTGCATGATGAAGCAGGAGAATGGTGCTTTGATGATAATGCCAATAAAAATAGAGTTAGATATTTCTTTATAAACCTGTACACTGATGACTTTGCTGCTAGGCCTAATCTAAATTGCAGGTTTTCTTATCCTCGTAGCACCCAGAATTATAACAGTCTTGATCTCCCAGTCACGGCTCTTGAAATAAAAAATGCCTTATTTTCTATGGGATCTCTTAAAGCTCCTGGGGAAGACGGTCTGCCTGCAATTTTTTTTAAACATAATTGGCATTTATTACATAATAATTTTAGTGATTTTATTCAGTTGGCGTGGCAGAACATAGAAGCTATTCGTGCAGTAAATTCCACTCTTATTGTTCTCATTCCAAAAGTGGAGGTTCCTCAAAATGCTACTCAGTTCCGGCCAATCGCCCTGTGCAACGTTGTTTATAAATGCATCACTAAGATCATTGTAAACCGTCTCAAACCGTTCATGAATGACTGGATTTCTCCACAACAGGTTGGATTCATCCCGGGAAGAAATATCCAAGACAACATTATAATTGCCCAGGAGCTGGTCCATTCCATGAGGAAAATGAAAGGAAAAAAGAGCTTTATGTCGATTAAATTTGACCTCGAGAAAGCTTATGATAGAATCTCGTGGGATTTCATAAGAAAATGTCTCTCTGAATTAAACCTGTCTGTTAGCATGATCCAGCTTATTATGAACTGTATATCTACTGTGTCCCATACGTTACTTTGGAACGGCGAAAAGACGGACTCCTTCAGGCCTACTAGAGGGATCCGTCAAGGAGACCCGCTATCTCCTTTCTTGTTCGTAATTTGTATGGACAAATTGGCTCACATGATAACGGAATCTGTCACTGATGGAAACTGGAAACCTATTCGAGCAGGTAGACATGGTCCTTTTATTTCTCATCTTATGTTTGCTGATGATTTATTGGTTTTTGCAGAGGCATCGACGAATCAACTTGGGAGAATATTGGATTGCTTGGATCAATTCGGCCTAAGCTCGGGACATAAAATCAATGAATCAAAAACCTCCATTTTCTTTTCCTCTAATGTTGACAGGTCGGTGGCTGAGGATATTGTAAACAGGAGCGGCTTTAAATGGACCATAGGCATTGGAAAATACTTAGGTTCAATTAACCATGACAGCAGAAGGAAAAAGGATAATTACAAACATATTATTGACAAACTGAACAGCAAACTTGCGTGTTGGAAAGCTAGCTGTCTCTCTCTTGCGGGAAGAACAGTGCTAGCTAAAAGTGTGTTGGGTTCTCTTGCTAATCACTCTATGCAACACAACACCCTTCCTTCGTCGGTTTGTAAAGAAATTGAGAAAGCTCAAAGGAATTTTGTATGGGGCTCTACTCAACATCATCGTAAAGCTCATCTCTTGGGTTGGGATACTCTTTGCCTGCCCAAATCTCATGGTGGCCTTGGCTTCAAACGCATGACGATTTTCAATGATGCATTTATCATGAAACTCGGTTGGGGCATTATCACTAAACCTGAAGCTCTTTGGGTTCAAGTCTTGAAGGGTAAATATGCAAGAGGAAGGGACCTAATGAAATCAGCTATCAGTACCGCTCATGACTCCATGCTTTGGAAACGCCTTGTGAAACTTTGGCCAGCTCTTCTTACTAACCTGGAATTTAGGCTAGGCAACGGGAAAGGTACTTGGTTTTGGAAAGACAGGTGGCTGGGAGAAAACATTACTCTCGAAGAATATGTTGTTCAACAAATTAATTTGTCAAATGATATAACCGTGGTTGCTGACATGCTGGATAATGTAGGAAACTGGGATTTTCCCAAGCTTCAAAATCTTCTTCACAGCGCAGCGTTGATAAAATAAGAATTATACCTCCTCCTCAACCTGACTTAGGAGAAGATGAGATTGCTTGGAGCCTAAATGAGAATGGAAACTTCACAGTTAAAAGTGCCTATGGTTTTCTGGTCAATGAACATCACATGGTTGAGGCAATTCCTTGGGAAGCTGTATGGAAAGCCAACTGCCCAGAAAGATGGAAGTTTCGGTTATAGAAAGTTGGGCATGATAGACTCCTAACTAACTCCAGGAAAAGTAGCTGGGGTTTAGGAGCTCCTGATTGTAATTTTTGTTCAGGGATTGAGGAAAATACTATTCATGTTCTCAGGGACTGCCCGAAAGCACAAAACTTGTGGAGGAATCTCATGTCTGCTGATGATTTCAACCATTTCTCTTGTACCGATTTGGTTACGTGGTGCCGCAATAATATTCTTGACAGTTGGGGATCCTTCACTACACAGAAGTGGAGGATTTTATTTTTATGCTCAATTTATTATTTGTGGCAGTGGCGTAATAATGTTATTTCTGATGCAAATTTTGTATATCCCACTAATACTACTGACTTCATCTTGCTACAGGTTCAAAATCTAATAGATAGTAGCAACAGACACGAGTTTAGGAAAGTTGAGCTTCTCTTTGTCCGTTGGAAGGCTCCAATGGAAGGATGGATAAAGCTTAATACTGATGGAGCATCGAAAGGCAATCCAGGACTTGCTGGCTGCGGAGGTATCTGTCGGGATTCTGCAGGCACTTGGCTGTTCGAATTCTACAACAAAATTGGAACAACCACGACGTACTCCGCGGAGCTTTGGGGCATTCTGACAGGTCTCAAGCTGGCTTGGGAGAAATGGCTGAATAACATCATCATTGAATGTGACTCCTTAACTATTGCTAATTGCTTAAGCCAGGGAGAGATGGAAAGAAATCAAAAGGAGAATAATCCGCTAATAAGACGCATTAGAAGTCTCCTTCAAAAGGAATGGACTGTAACCTTCTCTCACTCTTTTCGCGAAGGTAACAGATGTGCAGATTTCATGGTCAACTTTAGTCTTGACAAAGATTATGGCTATCATATTATGGAAGAACCTCCCCAAGATATCCGCAGTATTCTGCAACACGATTATTCTGGGACTGCTCTCCCTAGAGACTTTTTTGTAACTTAGTTTTTTTTCTCTCTTTTGGGGCTTTGCCCTCTCTGTTTCACCAAAAAAAAAAAAAGATACTAATGAACTACTTAAACAAGGTTGAGTTGCATAGCACTCATCTCACCCGTGATAATTTTTTTCTGTATATTTGTTCCATATATTTATATTTATTCTATTTACCTCGAGAGTGTCATTTTTCATTTATTATCCATTCATTTTATTTCTTTGTAGTTTGAGTCACTTTTTCATTGGCTCTAAAATATGTATCAACTACGTTAAATCTCGGGATCAGCTGTCTCACCCATTAGATGTGTCTACAAGCTAGCGAGGAGATTAGTCACTGCGGTCGGTGGTGGACATTCCGGTCATGGAAAAAAAAACATAAAATATGTATCAACTAAAGGATGATAGAAATTAAAAAAGAAGTGGCTCCTTCTAAACAACGATTATTCCATATTTTGTTTTTGAGTAAACTGTCACTTCAGTCCCTCACTTTGTAAGGAGCTTTCATTTTAGTCCCTGACTTTTTTATAATTCCTTTTTAGTCCCTCACTTTGAAAAAAGCTACTCACATTAGTCTCTGACAACTTTCTCCGTTCATAGATGTTAACGTCTTACATACGTGGTTGTTAAATAACCTATTCGACGTCTGGTTGTTGTGTTATTGCCACAGATTCAGCTACTATATTTTCTGCAGGTGTCACAGCTTTAGCAGCTGCCTTATATGCAGTTGCCTTATCTTCTGCAGTTGTCTTATTAATTAGCTGCCTATTCAGTGGTCCTAGCCTTCTTCTTCCTTCAATTTTTGTCTTTTGAATTCAGCATCATGTGTAACATTAACGACCACGTATGCATAGGTTATTTAACGACTACGTGTGTAAGACGTTAAAGTCTATGAACGGAGAAAGTTGTCAGAGACAAACATGAGTAACTTTTTTCAAAATGAGAGATTAAAGAGGAATTATTAAAAACTCAGGGACTAAAGTGAAAGCTCCTTACAAAGTGAGGGACTACATTGACATCTTTTGTTTTTCTTCCCTTTTGATACCCACTTTTAATAGACTCGCCACAGGTGATTTAAAGATAACAATTTTTTAAAGGCTAAATGATTATATTTGAGTACTGCCCCTTACAAAAGGGCATCTTCAATCTTCATATACATAGTTATTTTTATTGGGGGTAATTAAACGAGAAATGATTGGAATTAAGATATTTCTTAAATTTTGTATTTGAGAGGTTCAATAAAATAACATCATATAGCATTTAGTATATAAAAAGTAGTAATGAACTTAATTTTTTAATATTCTTTTATTAATTTTTAACTTATACTAAGGAATTTTAGTGTTCAAAAAATCTTAAATTTTATTAAAATAATAATATAATTATTAATTATTTATTTATGATGATTAACTTTCATTTTTATTTTTATATAAAATTTCATATCAAATTTAGATAATTAAAAAAAATTAAAATCAATTTAATCTTCAACAACAGAAGACATACCCACCCTATTCTAGTTGATTAATTAAAGTAGGGACTGAAAATTAAATAAGTTAAAATAGAGAACTAAAATGAAAACCACATTTGCCAATATTTTTCGCTGGAAACACCTAAAATTGGACTATACATATAGTTCAAGATGACTGCAGAAGAAGAGATATATAATCGTCTCCTACTAATTATGGGAAATTGAAATTTTATTTTTCCCTCTTACAATCTAATTTATACAGGACATGAAAAGAATCACACACATCTTACAATTTCAATCTGAAACAATACTAGAAACTAATTAGTCAAACGTAGTCATATAATCAACCTAAGTTATTGATCATCGTGGACTATGAAGTTGAGTCTTCTAAGCCATACAGAATGAAGGATCATGTGGAACACATCATATCTCTTAGGAGGACTATGTACCTCAAAATGTCTCCTAATTTGACCTACTCTTCTCTGCATTCTTATATACTGCCTAGGAGAAATGCTCATTAGAATTTCCTTCAACTTAGGAATGTCCTTCACTGGAACCTCAATTGAGAAAGATTTCCAATTCAAAACATCGCTGAATGGAGGGACATAATGGTCAGAAATAAGCACTGGGACACAACCTGTGTAGATTGCCTCCACTATCCTAGGACTTGCTACCTCGTACCCACTAGGACAAAGGCAGAACTTGCTATTCCTCAACATATCATAGTAGGACATTTCCTTAGGAAGGTACTTATAAACTTGAATGTCTTGATCCTTGTTTTCCCAATGCTCAAGGAGAATAGGCCTGATGGGGCCATGGACCCCTCCAGCATAGAAAGCCAAAAGTGAACGCCTAGATGGTGATGGACCACCAATGAAACCATTTATTGAACCCGTTTGGAGATTCACTTCTGGTAATGATACATCCTTTGATGGATTGAATCCTTCAGAGGTGTTAGCATTGCAAAGCACTCGAATCGAATTTTTGTACAAGTTAGGAACTGAAGCTGTAGTCTCAGGCCCCTGAAACACACAAGAAAATGTAAATTGAAGAATATATGTTAAGAATTTTCAAGTGCGGGTTACATTGTAGTCTGTCTTATATTAGTTCTTGAATGATAGAAATTACTCTCAAGATTCTTGAAAGTGGGTTGTTCAAAATAGTCTCTAATTTTCTTAACTAGTGAACATTGAAGGACTAATTTGAACAATTGCATTTTCAATAATTTCTATCACTAGGAGACTAATATTTGACTAAGTTGAACATTTTCCCAACATTAGCATATCTCTTAGTAATAGTTCCTCTTAAAATTTGAATGTTAGCATTGTGAAAAAGTGAATTTATTTACCCAGTCATGGCAAGAAAGCATGAAATGATCTGCTCCAAGGCTTCGGTTCCAGAAGGGATATCTTCCTGCTATGACATCGACATAGTCCACGACAGTTTTTCTTATGGGGCCAAAATCATGAGAATCACGCACATAGACAAATTGAACCATCATTGCTACACTAAAGGGAAGGAAATACACATGTGCTTTCTCGGGGTCCCTTGTTCGGAATCGGTCATTCATCTCAATAGCATGGATGAAATTGCCTTCCATGGAGTATATGCTCTTGCATGGTCCGTTGTGGAAAACGGGAGGCTCCCCTTCTTCGTAGACAAACACTTTGAACTTCTTCTCCATTTCTATGTAACTCCTGTCATAACAATTTTGCAAAGATGAAATGAGTCATGAGTGAACTACATTAAATCATTAAACAGTAAATAGAGCTCAAAAAGTACAAGGTTCTCTAATTTATACACGTAACAATATCATTCTTCATCTCCTTTGCTTATGGTACTGAAAATTTGGTCTTGCCCATGTCAACATTCTTGATTGATTGAAAACTAAAATAATATTGCGGATTATAAACCATACTTAGAGTCAAATATTGAACAACGGAAAACTTGACGTTATGGTACCGGATAGCAGTTCAATAGATAAGAAAGCATGGATACCGCAGGAGACACGACAAAAGAATTATAAAATGATAAAGATGGCAATGAATGCCTAAAACGGATATGAACATGATACATATGTGACGCAACACAATAGGTAGAAAACATAGCAGTCCACCATTTACCTGTGGAATGCTTTAGCATTATGATACATTGGTCCTACTGGGACATAGTCTATATCTTGGGTTTGATTCCCATTTCTTGCTTCTCTAATTGCAGCTCGAGCTTGTCGTAGACTAGCTTCGGTTCTATCTAGGATGCTAAACTTTCTTTGCTGCCTCAGTGTCACTAGAGGAACATAAGATTCATTCACAGGAGTCGCGTTGGGCCAAATTGTGGAGACATTGAGAATTTCTTCACTCTTATTCTGTTAATAAGACAACGAGTCAACATATGTATATGTTCACAAATGATAAGATTTAAATTTCAATTATATGGTTTATAAAATTATCTACATAAAAAACCACTTCTGATAACACTATTCAACAGCAAAAAAGGGTAATCAATATTTTTGTCCAAAATCTGTAGTTCATTCCTATATATGGTTGGTAGGATAAGGTAACGGTTACAATTAAGGTAACATCCTAGTTGATACTACATCATACGAGTACTGTACTGTCTACAGCACTTTGCATTAGATCCGATCCTTCCATTTCAGTATTTCACAATGCCAAATTGCCTCGAAAAGATGAATAAAATAATGCTAGTAGATAGATAGATAGATAGATAGATATAAAGCACTAGTGTTAAATGAAAATCCATATTTGATATATGAACAAACATCTGGCTTGTTTTATATGAAAAAACAATAAAATAAAGATTTATTTTATCTTTTCTACATATAAGACAAGTCACATGTTTGACATATAGATATTCAGATAACATTTTTTATAGCAAAATACTAATACTAACAATTTTAAGGTAAATACAAACAAGTGCTAGCACGACATTTGTTAATGAACTAAATGCATTGAAAAATTATTGGAAAGTATAATTTTTTTATGTTTTCAAAAAATGTAATAATAGAAAATTGTAATGTTTTTTTTTTTTTTTTTCATACAAGGCCCTAATTTTAAATTACTTGTGATGGCATGGGGAAACTTGCAAACTTCCATTTTATAGTTTCGTTAACAAACAACTGAAATTTAGATTCGTGGTATTCACCAAAAACTAAATAAAAATGTAGATAGGTGACGCCATAAATTATGTAACATTGTTTATTACTCTTTTTTGTTTTATTTATAGGTCATATTTAAATATTACATATATAGAGGAAAATAGATATATTTATTGAAACTTTAAAAAAAATGCTTTAACATTTGAAATTTTACCTCTTAATCTGCATAGGAAAATCCATAAATGTAATACAGTATTTCCCATTAATAAACAAATGACAAATAAAATAAAAGAGCAATAAATGACTTATAGAAAATACAAAGTGATTTATAAATAAGATAATAGAGTTCTTCTAGATGGTAACTTATAAATAGGAATGAAGGGAGTATTATAGAGATATTATAATTAGAATATTAGACAAATTAAAAGGAAATTAAAGCAAAGCAATATGATTTAAATTCATCAGCTCCTCATCAAATTTTATTCTCGTCATCCCTATTATTCTCAGAATTATGCATGAAAAAATTAATGGGAATTTTTTTTCCAGATATTAATTAAGTGGGAAATTAATCAAAGAAAACATGCAATACTGGCTTTAACTACATTCTTCCGTTCTTGAATATAATAATCATCTAAATGATTATTTCAACACGGAAGCTTCTATAAAACTTTATTATTCAACCCCTGTGATACACCGATACCGATCACTTAAAAAATTAAAAATCTTAAACTTCGGTTTTTTATACTATCCTTATTTCACCTCCATACTTGAGACTATAATTAAAGAGCTAACTTTTCCATGCATATGAATTAAAGCTAATACCATATGCTTAAAAGACCCAAGCTTATGTCAATCAGACTAACGCTAATTGGTTAAACATAAGGGTCAATTAGAGGAGAAATTATTACATAGTCAATAGTAATGATAAGTTCAAATCATTAATATGGAGTCAATTTTAACTCATTAATCCATGAAGAATTATTGATATGGAATTTGTCCAAGACCACGCAATAATTTCCCCGGTTAGAATTGAAAGGAAAAAAATTGCAGTACCTCCTATTCTTATTGTAGAATATACTTAATCGAATTAAGTGTATTAAAAAAATAGTTAGTTTAATGAATTTCATAAGAATATATTAATATAACATTGCAATTTTATTCTCTGTTTTTTTTTAATTCACACTTATTAGTGAAAAAAAATATATAAATAATCAAAACATTTAATAAGATAAAAAAAAACAATAAATCATGCAAAGAAAATATAAAATCACTTATAATCAAGGGAAAAAAAATCTTCTGGAATATGGCATAAGGACATGAGGAAGTAACAAAATAAAATAAGGTCTTACTCTTTTAGAAAGTTGAAGTGTTTGTATGGCTTGAATGGGAAGTATTGGAGCAGAGGTGTGATTGAAAGAAGTGTCATCAGAGATAACATTCTCTTCTTCCTTGGCATGAGCATCCACAGCCACCACCACCAACCCTTCTCCTCTTTGTTTCAAATCAGATATTGAAGAAAGAGCTGCACCCCCACCACCACTAGCTGAGTTAGAAGAAGGAACAGAGTTCACCATAAAAGACCCACTTGATGCATTAGGACCCATCACAAAAACAAACACACCAACTAGTATAAGAGGCACCATGAACAACAAGAGCCTCATGGATGAAGAAGACCCTGAACCCCTCATTTTGTTGGGTTCCTTTCTATTTCTCTATATCAACTTTCTACCTACACACACAGTGTTCACAAACGCATGCTTCTAAGAGAGGGGAAAAACAACAGAGAAAAGGATTAAAAACAGAGGATTGAAAACAGAGTGGTTTGCAGGGGAAGGAGAAGTGTTGGTTATAAATGGTTGAGAGTATTCTTCACCTCTGCCCTTAAATTTGCATGCAACTTTTTGGATTCACGGTTTTACCCTTTTCCTTTATGATTTTTGCCAACAACTCACCGATTCACTTATTTAATGGCTTCCTTACTTGAGACTTGGACTTTCTATTTTTCTTTTTTAATTTTTATTTTCTGAGTGAGCTAGTAGGTCGTCTTGGTCACCACGTGTCGTTTTGATACTTCATTTGACTAAAGACGTGTCGTTTTGGGGGCTGAAGGTAACACACAAAAGGGAAGGGTAACTTATTATGCCATCAATATCAATATCAATATCAAGATTTGTTTCGAGTCATTCGTTTAAGGTTATCGATCTCACGTAATAGTCTTTCAGTGATTTAGGATTTTTTTAGAAGGATTACAACTAATCTCCTTCAACTTCAAAAATTGGATCACAAGCTAACAATAGTTCGCAGTTCGCACGAGCTTGGACAAAGGTGGTCAACATACGAATAACAAAATTTAATTATGAAATATATCTTAAATATATCTTCCATAGATAATGACAAAATTGATGAAAATATATGATAGATTTATCTTAATAATTATGAGATAATAAAAAAAAATATATCATTTATTTATAAAATTATCTATAATAAATAATTCAATCTTCCAAAAAAAATAAAAGATAAAGGAAAATTAATCTTAAATATAGAAGATTTATCTCTAAGAAAATACAGGATTCATAAAGATCAATGTTGTCAAACTCGCGAGTTTACGTAAACTCGTAAGGCCAAGGTAAACTCGACTCGTAAACTCGTACGAGTTTACCTCGAGTCCACTTATTTTAAAATTAACCTATAGATAACTTTCATAGTTTCCATTTCATAGTTTTTACTCTAAAAATTAAACATAAATATTTAAATGTTGCTATAGCATATAAAAACCCAAAAAACAATATTAGCAAACCAACTTAACAACAACCAAATATGATGGTTTTATGATTTAAGTGGTTAGTTAAGTAAAAATAGTGGTTATAGTGTTATTTTAGTGAAAATATCGTTCAAAGATTGATCAGTATCCTCTTTGTTAACCGTTGGATCGTGCTCAAATTTTTATATACGCTTCCTAACTCGTTTATCTTGACATCTCACGGTGAAAATTTTGTTTTGAGAAGTAAAAGTTCAAGAAAATTCAAATATCCGTAAGGTCACTGTTGTTTACCCGAGTTTGCACGAGTTTACCCGAGTTTAGTGGGAAGCGAGTTTGCATGCGAGTTGACTCGATTCTATGGGTAGGATCGTAAACTCGTACGAGTTTACGAGTTAACTCGCGAGTTTGACAACCTTGATAAAGATTTTATATATATATATATATATATATATATATATATATATATATATATATATATATATCGATGCAATGCAAGGAGCTGTGAGACATCCATACAGAAATACACAAAAGTATCTAAATAAACTCAATACACATACTTTGAACTATATGCACTATATAGCATTAAAGACACGAAGTTTTACTTTCGATAGAGAACATCCTCTTTACCTCCACCTGAATATCTCAATAAGCAACAGTATTATATTCTTGTTGTCAAGATGAAGGTGGTAGTTATATAGTTCAAACAGCTACTTAGAATCAAGAGTCCATTCTTCACAAGAACCTTCATCCTTAACAATGGACCTCTGTCCAACTTGATATAACAAACTTTATAGATTATCCTATTACATTACTCCTAATTTAGTCAGCAAAAATGTGACCAACATGTATTAAAATGGAATTTCGTTGATACTATTTTGAATTTGATAGCTAATATTTGTCAAATTAGTTTTTCAAGAAACATTTAAAAATAATTAATAGTTAAAACACACTTTGAATAAGGTACTTAAGAAAAAGGAAAATGATTAATTTACAATTTTTTCGGTTTTATATACAAAACTTTTTTTAAAAAAAAGATTGGTCTTATTTATAAGATTTTATTCCAATTTTTAATAATATTTAATTATTATTTTTTCTTAAAATATCACGATTAAGTCAACTTTTTTTATAATTCTAATAATAATTATAGAAATAATTTTGATAAAAAATATATTAAATGTTTATATTATAACATTAGTAATAACATTAACTTATTTTTTATAGGGGTAATTTTTTTTTAAAAAAAAAAAGCTTTAAATACATGATGACATGAAAAATATAAGACATAGTACTAGTAATATTTAATTTTATCATTGTACATTATTATAAAATGACGTACATATAACTACCGTGCACGGTGTATCGACTATTGAGCATTATTCCTTTTATTTTTGTTGCTGACTTCTTCGATAGTTGTAATTAATTTGATTTTTTAATTTGTATTTTTTATTTTTTAAATATTAATTTTGTATTTTCATTATATTCTATTATAATAATAAAGGATCATATTATAAAAACCTTAATCACTGTTGTACTCTTTTTGTTCTTAGATGTGTCACATGTTATATTTAATTACTTTTCATATTTATGTATGAATGTATGTTAAGAATATTATCTATATTTTAATTTACCATGAATTTTACACACTAGTGATGCCCCTCATCTCTTTCCTATCCTCAATTTCTTGCAATATTTTAATATCTCCTTGATCAAAGTAAAAACGTTCCTAAATAGGAACAAAAGCCAAATAAGAACAAAAATGGACCAACTGAAGCTTAAAAACCGTGGTAAAAATGATTTATTCCGATCAACATAAAAGTCTAACCATATTGCATTGTCAAATAACCCATGCCATGAACATTCCTAACTTGAGAGGAATGTTCTTCTCACTCTATAGATACTCTGAAAACCAAAGTTTTTTTATAAAAAAAAATATATTCAAAAACAGAAAGAGTAATTAACTGTTTTGTAAATCTAACACAAGATCAATAAAAGAAAATAAAAATAAAAATAAATCGAACCCCGATTATTTGCCTCTTAGGCTCTCACGCATGCCACCTCAAATTTATTTTATCAGCGGGAGAAACAGGCCAAGTGGATCAGTGGATGGCAAGATTTTCCATTTTTAAAGCTTCCAATTCTCAGCAATAACTTCGCTGTTTTATCCAAGATTGGCATCCAAGGTTTTGCTTTATTTTTCTAGTAAAAACTGGGGTGGAGTTGCATAATTTATTCAGGGCTGCGTTAATAAATGTCCTTATGACAATCTTAAAGGAATACATCAAATAAAGTAACTTATTATTAAAAAATTAAATCCAACACTTTTTGATATATAAAATACATCATTTTTCTATATAAAATTACTTTTTCTATCTTCTTAAACGATGTGTTAAGAGCACTTGTTAAAATTTCTCATTTATTTATTTATATATCATTGAAGTGAGTGAAAAAAAAACCAAGGAATTTGAATTTAAGAGAAAGGGTTATGCAATAATAAATGTAGAAAAAACAGAAAAGAAATGACATTCAAATGTTTTTTATTTACAAAATTGTTGTATGAATAATATTATTTGTATATCCAGAATAACAGCTGGACTAATATTTGTCGTCTATGTTTTACTTATATGCAAAAACAAGACATATATTGATCCAGATGTCAATTCAACTCTTGACGTAGGAATAATATTATTGTTTTTGAAAATATGAACCGAAGCCGAAGCATATGCATATGTCAGCTTGTTTGGAATGACCGAATGAGTGTTTAAGTAACACTTGACTTTTGTTAAACGGGGTACGTAAAAGATGAATTTCATACTTTATGCGGCAGAACAGAATCATGTCTTATTTCGGCGTTGCACCCGTAAAAATAGCAAATGTTATTTTTACAATTAACTTGTAAGAAATTTTAGTTGTTATTTAGTTTTGTAGTGAATTTTTTAGGTGCCTGTAAAAATAAAAAAATTAAAAGTAAGTGAAAAATAAAAATAATTTAATTTGTTCGTTGCAAGTGGAGTGAAAAAATTTTAGATGTACAAAAGAACACAACTATATAAAAAATAGTGATAGTAATATTTCGCTTTCAAACTTCAAAGAAACAAACGTACTTTACTTAAACAAATGATATGAAAACTTTTAATAGAAATTGTTAAATGAAAGGGAAAACATCATATTAGATCACCTAATGTCTGCTTGTAATTAATATGTAAGCACTCCTTGTGCTTTGGCATCTTATAGAAATAAAAAATATAGTAAAAAAAAGGCAAAACGACTCGTTTAATCCCTTAAGTTATTTATTTGTTCTAAAGTGGTTCTTTAAGTTTTTTTTTAAAGTGGCCCCTCAAGTTTAATAAGTTATCACCGTTAGTCCTTCCGTCAATTTTTCCGTTATCTTCTTCCTCCGGTCATCTTCTCCGACGAGCTTCATATTTTCCGACGAAAATTCTGGCCACACTTGATTTTTTTTATTTCTCTCTCCTTCTCCTTTTTCTTCCTCTTCTACGTGCAGCGCGACAAGCTCGTTGGATGGAAGTGCTCGCCTACATCGAAGGCAACGACGTCGACGGCGAGAGTCACCATTAGCAACGGCGGCAAGCATGGAGGAGTTTTGGAGGCTGGAGTTTCTTCACCGGCGTTGGGTTCGACGGTCTTCCAAATGGGCGCTAGCTGCGGCGGTTCCTTCCATGTGCAGCAGCGAAGAAGAACAAGCCACGTTAGCAGTGGCTGTGACATAATTGATTGCGGCGGTGAGGGAGATAAGAAGACGGTTCAGTATGAAGGAGCTGGAATAGAGGAGCCGAGCTTGCTGCCGCTGCACGCCGGTTTTGATTGGAAGAGGAGGAGGAGGAGCGGGCGAAGTAGGAGGAGAGAGAAAAAAAAGATAAAAAATCATGTGTGGCTGGAATTTTCGCCGGAATATATTAAGCTCGCCGAAGAAGGTGATCGGAGGAAGAAGATAATGGAAAAATTGACGGAAGGACTAACGGTGATAACTTATTAAAACTTGAGGGACCACTTTAAAACAAAAAAACTTAAGGGACCACGTTAGAAAAAATAAATAACTTAAGGGACCAAACGAGCAGTTTTGCCTAAAAAAAATGAAAAACCTCCTTAGCTTGTGCTTTGGTTAATTCATTTCTTTTTTTGCTGAGAAAAAAAAAGTACACTTGGTGATAATAATTATTTTGATAATAATGTTGCTTAAGAGGTACACTTGGTAGACACGGCATTGCATTATGAAGTATTTTGTTCAACGTTAATTATAAAATTACAAAAAAAATGTACGTATATGATATAAAGAACGACATTATTGAAGAGAATTTTAGTCACTTGATGACGATAGGCGATGGCTTATAAATTAAATACACTATTAAATAATTTTATGATTAATGATGGAAAATGTCAAACCATATATATAGTTTGTACTTGTTATTAGATGATTTTGAGAGATGATGAAATACTTCTTTCAACAACAAGAAAACACTTATTATTATTATTATTATTATTATTATTATTATTATTATTATTATTATTATTATTCGACGACATGCATGCCATATGTGTGTAGTTTAATTTAATATGATAACTTTTTCTGGTAAGTCATACAATATTTTCTGGGTTATGTAAAAATATGCCTAGGATTTCCACCTTAATTTCATGTAATCATTTGTTAATTTGACTATTTGCAACTTACACCTGTGCAGTTTTTTGGCACTCTTCATCATAATATATGGTTCCAAAAGCATATATCTATCCACGTGAAAAGGATAAAATATAACGGCAGTACCAGCTTCACGAATTTGCAAGATAAAATAAGAGTACTAGAATATATTTTAGGGTGTTACTAACATGCAATCAAAAATTGAATGGTTGTTATGCAACCCATTGTTAAACTAATAAAATTTTTTCATCTAAGACATATATGACACATCATTACTTAAATTAGTCAAAATTAAGTTTTGTAATTTAGTCCAACATAAAAATTAAATTAAGTTGTGCTCATTAGAACCACCAGCAGCATACTTTGATTTTTTTTTAATAATGTTTTTTAAAATTAAAACTTATAATTTATCTATAGGTACAAAGGACTAAAATTTTAATTTACTATTTAAGTTGGACCAAATTGCAAAAAATTAAATTTGACTACTTCAAATGATGACATGACACAGATAAATTAAATGACAACTTTCTATTGGTTTAAGAGAAAATTGCATGACAACACTCCAATTTTGAATTGCATATTAGAAATCTCCTAAATGTTATTTGAACCCAAAAATAAGACAGAATATCAATCATTTGACTCACCTTGATTTTTTATTTTACTTACTTTTTTATAAATATGCTGGCGTCCGGACAAAAATCATAAAGCCAAACGGGACGGCCTTTTTGTTTCATACTCCGTTTTGAACATTTTGGATTAATTTTAGTTACATGTGACGTCTATGTGAGGCCATGAAGGTCCAACCAAAAAAATATTTCCAAGTTCATTTTTTGTTACTAGAGATTTAATTAACAAGTTTGGAGATAGAGAAAGATGCAATTGAGTAATATTAAAATGTTAGTGTTATAGCAAAACATTTATACTTTTATCGAAGATGGAGTTTGATTGAGAAGATTCCTATATTCATTCACCATCTCGTATTCTTTGATGTAACCTCATCTTTTCATGGATTGAATGAGTTAGCAGAGTTACTAAAGTTTTTAATAAAAGAAAATGGGAGTGTTATATTAGTAAAAAGGTAAGTACATATTCGTTCACGTGGAAAAAAGTGTTATTGTGGTTTTACTTAGCTTGTTGATTGAGTCACATGGTTTTCCTTCAAAGAAAACAACGTTTTTGCGGTGTGGGTCTGAGTACAACTACTCCAATTCCTTTCATTGTAGATCTATAAACACCGTACGTCTCTCATTATTTCATTACTCAACGCAACCGTAACGGCACCGCAGCACAGAGTTAAAGCTCTCTAACCGAGTATTCATGGAGATTTAATAACATTAAGAATAGTTTTTTATTTGGTAAATCTATATTTAAAAATATATAATTTATAAATGTTAGATGTAATCTAATATAAATTTCTTAAAATATGCCCTAAAATATATATCAGAAAAATCTTATTATTATTAAGAATAAGGTCATCGAAGTCAAGTGGTAGCTCACTTAGTTTGGTTCCTTAACCAACTGAATTCGAGTTCGAGTCTTGTGTATGGAGCAACACCCGCTTAATGCGAGCTCAGTTGAGTCGAACCGAATATGATCTTATAAATAGAATTAAAAAAAAAATAAGGTCATCGAGAAAGAAATAGATAATTATTTACCTTGAAAAATAGTCAATTATCTACAATTTAGTTATTTATTTTAAAGAGAAATTTGTTTAAAAATCAACTTTTCTATCTTAACGATCATCATAAGGCCAAGTTAATTAATCCGCATGAGATTGAGGATAAGATGCTCAACACAACATCTTTATATAGAAAACTACTAGAACGAAGTTTAATACTTATAGAAGGTAGTTGACTTAAATTCTCATTACAATTTTACTACTTTTAAATTTTTATCCTAAAATTCATAATTGAGATTCAACAAACACTAATCATTTGTTTTTTATAGCCAAACATTTTTATTTTTTTTTTCGGATATGGGAAAAGTCCAATTACTTAGAACCATATCCATAACCTAATAGTTAATATTTCACGGCCTTTACATTTTTGTAAGATAAACTTTCGGTATCTACTCGCGCAATTAGATAACTAATACATTCGCATATCAATTGAGCTATTTCAAGAGCAATGCTCTTAATAAGATACTCTCCATCCACATAATTAACCAAAAATCGAACTCATGGCTACAAGCTTAAGGGACATAAAAATCCTATTCATTTGAGCTAGTCTCCTTTAGCATTCCAAGATCCTTATTTTATTTGTTATTCTTATGAAAGTACCAAAATTTTAATTTATTACCGTCTTTTAATTTTTAAACACTTTTATAAAATGTTAAAAAAATGAGAGGATGATTAATTTATTAATTAAATTTTCATATTCTTAAATTAAAAGTGTTTTATATAAATATTTGGATTCTTATAAAAAAAGAATTCAAACAACATATATTATTAATTCTAAAGGGAATATACTTTACAAAAGAAAGATTATTCATGTAAGATAAATGCTAATAACTGATTTTAATAGATTTATTAACATATCAAATATAATAAAAAATTATTTCAACATATTTTTTTTTTTATATTTTCGAGACATAAATTAATGTACATCTATAATTACTATCTTTATTACTCCATTTTAGTAACCTTAATACAAATACACTCTAACAAGGCCCTTTAATTTAGATGCAGACCAAAAGAAAAAGTAAAACAAAATACCACTGCCTCGGATCCTGGCCAATGTCATTGTAATGGCCAAGAATGTAGAGTGTAGTAACAATAATAACGTGCCGGCGGGGAAGCATATATTCATTCATGTGTTCATTGTAAAATCAATGTTGATAGACCGACCACTAAGATCTTCTTTCCCGGGTCAAGTGGTTAAAATCAATGTTGGATTCACAATATTTTCTTGAGGGTGGATCGGAGAGGCAGGCAAAATTATTACTCAGTTTTCTCGTGTTCACAATTGCTAGTAGTATAATGAAACATGACTCTGAATCTCATGGAAATTATGAGCTACAACAACACCATACCGGTACCATTAAGCATCAGAACTTGCTCCATTGATAGAGACTCTAACTTGGCTTGCTAAGATTATTGGAACATTATGTTGAGAAAATGTCTTTTAAAAAAAATAATTTGATTTTTAACGGATGATAGAGTAATCATAGACTTTTCAACACTACCCCCTTGATGATTATTTTTTGGGTTACTAACATGCAACCTAAAATTAGATGGTTGCTATGCAACCTTATATTAAGCAAATAAGAAGTTGACACATAAGACATGTGTGTCATGTCATTTCTTGAAGCAGTCAAATATAATTTTTATAATTTAGTCCAACATAAAAAGTAAATTAATTTAATTTAGTCATTTGTATCTATTGGCAAATTAATTTTAGACTAAATTAATTAAGAAGGGGCAGTACTTCTTAGCAACTTTTATTTTTTTTAATAATGTTTTTTAAAATTAAAAATTATAATTTGCCAATAGGTACAAAGGACTAAATTAAATTAATTTACTTTTTATGTTGGATTAAATTAAGAAGGGCAGTACTTCTTAGCAACTTTTATTTTTTTAATAATGTTTTTTTAAAATTAAAAATTATAATTTGTCAATAGGTACAAAGGACTAAATTAAATTAATTTACTTTTTATGTTGGACTAAATTGTAAAAATTATATTTGACTGCTTCAAGAAATAACATGGCACACATGTCTTATGTGTCAACTTCTTATTTGCTTAATATAAAATTGCGTAGCAACTATCTAATTTTAGGTTGCATGCTAGAAATCTCTTATTTTTTTTCCTTTGTTTCAAACCGTGTTGCCTTCTAAATTTTTTTCTATCACATCTTATGTGCATCTTCGTTGTGGTTATTTCTTTATACGTGATTGGCTTCTTCGTGCCACTATATTCTATTAGTGCTATGTTAGCATTTTTATTTTTTTATTTGGCTTTGGAATCCTCATAGATCTTCTTAGTTGTGGCTGGGGAGTTTCCTCTTCCAGTTCCTCTATTTGACTCGATCTATTGATCTTTTTCCATAAGTTTTTGTATACTCCTGTTTTCCTAGAACTTTTCCCTTTATCCGGTGATCTTGCCCTTCATTTCTCTGGTTTATCGTCAACCACTTCTTCTTGTGTCGGTTGTACTTCCTCAGTTCCTTGATTGCTGGTTCCCTTATTTGTTTTTGCACATGCTCCTCGATTTCCTTTGAATTTTAATTTGCAACAACGATGACCGTAGAGACCACAATAATGATGCTTTATCAAACACCACATTTATGGATGTATAACTGTTCTGAGGAAACCTTAAAATGGAAGGTCTCTCTCGACCTTCAATAAGACATAATGAACCTTTGACCAAGACCGGACCGGTCAAAGGAAGGTCCTTCTTCCTCGACCTCCCAACCGGACCAATCAAAGGAAAGCCCGTCTTCTTCGACCTCCCAACTAGGACTGGTTAAGGGAAGGCCTCCCATGACCTCCCAATGAGGACCGGTCGAACGAAGGTCCTCCCATCCTCCTAACGAGGACCGGTCCTACGACCTCCCAACGAGGACTAGTTGAGGAAAGGTCCCAACGGGGACCGGTCCCACAACCTCCCAACGGGGACCGGTTGAGGGAAGGTCTCCCATGACCTTCCAACGGGGACCGGTCCCACGACCTCCCAACGAGGACCGGTTGAGGGAAGGTCTCCCATGACCTCCCAACGGGGACCGGTCCCACGACCTCCTAACGAGGACCGATCCCATGACCTCCCAACCTCCCAACGGGGACCGGTCCCACGACCTCCCAACGAGGACCGGTTGAGGGAAGGTCTCCCATGACCTCCCCATCTCCTAACGAGGACCGGTCCCACGACATCCCAGCTAGGACCGGCCAAAGGAAGGTCCTCCCTTTCGACCTCTCAACCGGACCGGCCCATAAAGGAAGGTTTCTCTTGACCTTCCTCGAGCATACATCGAAGACCTATTGAGGTCCCCACGACCGGACCGGTCCCAACCGCCGCGGTAGGTCCGGTCCAAAACACGGTCCTTCCTTACTTGCTCCACGACCACCCGATCGCAGTGAGTCACATCAAGTGTCACTTCCAAACATCTGGCTCTAACTGACTCCGCCGACTGACAAGGGCGACGACGTCTAATCGACGACATGACCCCTGATGGTCATCACAACCCATTTTCCACTATAAATACCCCTCACCTGAATGGTGCAAAAGGGGGGGCCAGAGACAACCTCTCCCCCTCACTCCTCCTTCCGGGCCGACCTGATTCGCCCCTCTCCCACTTCTCTCCCTCTATTCTCAAGAACTACGTGTGGCTTGATCCCCTTTTCACTAGGGGTACGTAGGACCGGGGCCACCCCTGCCAGCTACAACAACCCACGACCCACGTCGTGATGTTCCATCAAGACCAGATCAACTGATCCGATTCACTTCCGCTCGCTCGGACCGGTCAACCTCCCCAGCCAAAGCATCCACGTCAGCAAGTCAATCCACCCTACCTCAGAGACTTAACAATTAGCTGGACCAGCCAAGGAGACAACCTCCCAGTCTACCGACCGGACAACCTTCCAGTCAACCTTCGAGTCAACCTCCCACCATAAACTACAGAACATTGACCTGATTCGCCCCTCTCCCACTTCTCTCCCTCTATTCTCAAGAACTATGTGTGGCTTGATCGCCTTTTCACTAGGGGTACGTAGGACCGGGGCCACCCCTGCCAGCTACAACAACCCACGACCCACGTCGTGATGTTCCATCAAGACCGGATCAACTGATCCGATTCACTTCCGCTCGCTCGGACCGGTCAACCTCCCCAGCCAAAGCATCCACGTCAGCAAGTCAATCCACCCTACCTCAGAGACTTAACAATTAGCTGTACCAGCCAAGGAGACAACCTCCCAGTCTACCGACCGGACAACCTTCCAGTCAACCTTCGAGTCAACCTCCCACCATAAACTACAGAACATTGGCGCCCACCATGGTCTTACCTACCTATATTAACCAGATTCTAACGAAGAAGAATCCACAATCGCGAAACGAAGACACCACTTCCGAGACGACTCGTAGACCCTCTATGGGTATCCACTCGTCCACGTCGTAGAGCTCGACCCCCCATATCATGGTCGGGCAACCCTTCTATTCAAATCATAGAGGTTGACCCCCCATATATTGGTCGGGTGATCTCCTCCATGTTATGTCCGGGTGAACCACCTGTAGAGGTCGACCCCCTTATCATAGTCGGGTGACCCACTCAATGTTACTTCATTATTTCGCATAATAATTTCATAAGGCAATAAACCATTACCGTTCGGTTCCTGATGCAAGACTCCACCTATGCTCAATGTGACTCCATTGCAAGACTTAAATTAAAAAGGTCGACCATCAGTGTAAAATGCTGGAAGGTTGACCACCTCTGATGGCATAATGTCAAAGATAGAAAGATTTAAAATCATCGTGCGACCCTCTCAAACAGGCGTTCCCGTCGCCCGGCTAGCCACCGGTCGAATGAGCATGGCTAAACCTCCAACCTTCTTAAAAGGTAAGGAAGGGCCATAAATGAAACGCAAACGCACAACCCCCACCCATAAGAGGGAAGAGTTGAGGTACTTAAAGATTTTTTCCGGCTGAAAAATCTAAAAGTTGTGTATTACGAGAAGAAGCTATTAAGTACAAGGAGGCAAAGGTCCCAAAAAAAAAAGAGAGAGAGGAAAATAGAATTTTTCACGAGATTTCACCGCCGAGTACCGGGCCGAGTGAAAATTCATGTCCAAATGAATCACCACCGAGCACCGGCCGAGTGAAAACTTTTCCACATGAATTTCACCATCCGGTACCGGACCGAGTGAAAATTCTTGTCCAAATGAATCACCACCCGGTACCGGGCAGAGTGAAAAATAAAATTTTTACAAGAGATTTAACCGCCGGGTACCGGGCCGAGTGAAATTCATCTTGTCCAAATGAATCACCGCCTGGTACCGGGCCGAGTGAAAATCAGAATTTTTCAACGGGATTTCACCGCCGAGTGTCGGGCCGAGTGAAAATTCTTGTCCAAATGAATCACCACCGAGTTCCGGCCGAATGAAAAATCGTCCAAATGAATTTCACCACCGGATACCGGGCCGAGTGAAAAATCGTCCAAATGAATTTCACCACCGGATACCGGGCCAAGTGAAAAATCGAATTTTTCACGAGATTTCACTGCCGAATACCGGGTCGAGTGAAAAATCGTCCAAGTTAATTTCACCACCGGATACCGGGCCGAGTGAAAAATAGAATTTTTCACGAGATTTCACTGCCGAATACCGGGTCGAGTGAAAAATCGTCCAAGTTAATTTCACCACCGGATACCGGGCCGAGTGAAAAATAGAATTTTTCAGGAGATTTCACTGCCGAGGACTGGTTCGAGTGGAAAATCATCCAAATTAATTTCACCACCAGATACCGGGTCGAGTGAGAGAATTTTTCACGAGATTTCACAGTCGAATACCGGGCCGAGTGAAAAATCGTCCAAGTTAATTTCACCACCGGGGTACCGGGCCGGGTGAAAAGTAGAATATCTCTCATGTTTAGCCACCGAGTACCGGTCCACACCACCTAGTACCGGGCAGAGTAAAAAAAAAAATCACCAACATGTACCGAATTTTTATGTGAGTACTCCTTACTTAGTACCGGGCCGAGTGAAAAATTTCAAGCAAAATCACTTTCCCTACCTGGTACCAGGCCGACCATGTAGGTTTGAGCAATCCGAAAGGTTTGTGACTGATCCTGCAAGCTCAGTCAGCAAATAGGTCTACGCCAATCATAAGATCCGGCTATGGCTTACATAATGTTTTGTGATCCTACCCCGCATCTCAATAAGCAAGACCGTGAGCCCGGGCTAACTGCACGACCGGCCTCCTGTCCTGGGAGGTATATGGGAAAATCCCCTATGGGACCTACTGGTAACCATGTCCTATGTCGCACGCTGACATGGACTCAACCAAGGCGTTCACCCGTTCGCTCGGACTGGTCTCTTAGACCTCACACGGACACGCCTTCCCTACACGGAAGCAGGCGCAGACTAGGCTATAAAAAGAGTGGCTTCCCTCCGCACACACAGACCCGACCCTTTGTCCACACGTACCAGCATCTGAATCAAGCATAGCTTACCCGGTCTAGCTTAAGCTCCCTAAAGGGGTGCCAGCTAGCTCGACCTTCTCAACCCCGAGAGGTGGAGAAGTCGAGTAAAGGCTCCACACCCGGACCGGTCAAGGAGAACCCGACCTGGACGAAGTGATTGACCCGCCACTAATTCCACGCGAAACGGTACCGATTTCATGCCGCACCCAAGCTTTAACCACATCAATAAGACAGGCAACCCGCTTCACCACGTGAACGGCTTCCCGTCTGGAGGGCAACTGTTATGGAGATACCTAAGTCAAATCACGCAAACGTGGCATCCCCCCGTAGTGTCCAACCGGACCGGGCTGAGTCGTGGCGTTCCCTTAGTGTCCGACCGAACCAGGCCGACTAATGACGTTTTCCCTAGTGTCCGAAAAACACATTCCTAAAGCACTTGGAAGGTCGTGTACTTGGAAGGTCGTGAACTTAGACCGGCAACTCGCCCGCACACCGACCGGACCTACCAGTCTGGGGGCAACTGTTCTGAGGAACCTTAAAATGGAAGATCCCTCTCGACCTTCAATAAGACATAATGAACCTTTGACCAAGACCGGACCGGTCAAAGGAAGGTCCTTCTTCCTCGACCTCCCAACCGGACCGATCAAAGGAAAGCCCGTCTTCTTCGACCTCCCAACTAGGACTGGTCAAGGGAAGGCCTCCCATGACCACCCAATGAGGACCGGTCGAACGAAGGTCCTCCCATCCTCCTAACGAGGACCGGTCCTACGACCTCCCAACGAGGACTAGTTGAGGAAAGGTCTCTCATGACCTCCCAACCTCCCAACGGGGACCGGTCCCACGACCTCCCAACGAGGACCGGTTGAGGGAAGGTCTCCCATGACCTCCCAACGGGGACTGGTCCCACGACCTCCCAACAAGGACCGGTTGAGGGAAGGTCTCCCAAGACCTCCCAACCTCCTAACGAGGACCGGTCCCACAACCTCCCAATACATGCTAACAACCGCATTTCCAACTCCTATATTAGATTCAAAGCCGGATTTAAGAGCATATGACAATGGATTTGTTTACCTATATCATGGCAGCCAATATTTCCACAAAGACTGAGTATCGAAACTGAGGTGATTTCATCCATAATCATTTTCCCTTCCGATTAACTACGTTGGGCGAGTGAAATCACCTCATCCGGTTGCCCATTTCGAGCATAGCCACATATCTTGGATGTCCAAGCTACATCACTAAATTCCTCTAACTCCCACCTCAAGAACATATTTTTAGGGTCTTAGATCTTCTCACATCTCCTATACATATCGACCAACGTTGCTTCGATGCAAGCGTTCAATCCACAACCAAACTTGAGCACGAATCCATGAACCTGCTTGCTGACCTCGTAGTCCGCGATTAAGATGCACACATTAACAACACTAGTCAAAGAGAAATCCGTCAACTCGACGCCTTCCTCGACCATTTTGATAAACATATCCAGAGCCTTCAAACCTTCACCATTTCGACAAAACCCGGACAAAAGGGCATTATAAGACACAACATTCTTTTCCACGCCATCAACACTTCCGCAACTCATGTAAAACCCAATAAGCGCATTGCCAACGCTCAAATCGCATCCAACCCAACCTTAACGGCGTGCGCAAAAACCTGCTCCCCTTCCAGTACACGCCACTCCCCGAACACACAGCCAAGAGCGTCGACAGCGTGAAATCATTCACACTCAGCGCCGCATTTGTCCCATGCATCTCGCGAAACAGCTAGAAAACACTCCCGTACATAAACCCCTTCACCACACCGGACATGACGGTGTTCCACGACGCGATATCCATGTGCGACATTTCGTCGAACAGGCTGAGTACGGAATCGTGAAGGCCGCATTTCCTGTAGAGTCCCATGAGTGCGTTGGTGAAGGGGCAACCTAAGTGTCCGGTTTTGATAACCATGACGTGTATCTGGAGGGCGAGAGGGAGGGCGAGGAGGCGAATGCAGGCGGTGAGGATGGTGACGAAGGTGTAGTTGTTAGGGGTAATATCAGAATTGAGCATGCGGGAGAAGAGGTGGAGGGCCTCGTGTTGGAGATTGGATTTGGAGAAAGAGGAGATGAGGGAGGAGTGGGAGACGACCTCGGGGTCGGGGAGGGAGAGGAAGAGAGAGTAGGCTTCTTGGAAGAGGTTGTGTTTGATGTAGGAAGAGAGGAGGGAGTTGGAGAGGAAGGGGTGGAAGTGGAGGTGGGAGAATTTGAGGAGGGAGGCATGGAGGGAGAGGAGGAGGGAGAGGGAGGGGGAGGGGTGGTAGGAGGAGAGGCGGAGAGAGGGGAAGAAGTGTGGGAGAGTTGGAGGGAGTGGGTGTGGAATTTGGAAGGAGAGAAAAAGGGAGTGGCATCTTGTTTCATGTCCCCCCCTCCCTATATGAGAGAATCTGCTGTGGTGGTGGAAGTTTGGAACTGCAATTTGTAATCTGTTCATTTTATACCACGCGCCATCTTTTGTACCAAAAATAGAAAGGAATACACTCTCTGCAATCTAGATAATACTCCCTAGCTCCGATCTTATTTATAAGACCTTTTGGGATTTTTATTTTGATCCTATTTATAAGATCCCTTTTTAATTTTCAATAGCATTTAGTAACTTCTTTCCACTAACACCCCTACAAAGTCAACACTTTTTAGAGTTTCAATAATAATTATAGGGGTAGTTTTGAAAAAGTATATCAAATTTTCACATTTCTAATGCCACTAACAAATTTATCCACTCTCCTTGATGGAAGTGAAAAACCCCAAAATAATCTTATAAATAAGACCGGAGGGAGTATTTATTCTTTGGTTGTTGTTTGTTCAGGTGGAGAAGGGTTTGGTTGGAAGGTTTGATATCAAACTATTGTTAATAAAATACAGTAATTGCTAAAATACTTAGTATGTTTTTATTTTGGCAAAACTGCTAAATTGATTAATCTTTTAAGTTTTTTTAGGGTGGTTCTTTAAATTAGTTTATGTTTGCATGGTTAGTTTTTTTTTTATTTTTCAATAAATTGAATAAAATAATAATATTTTTTCCTTCTTTTTCAGCCATCTTTATTTTTCCAGTGAGATTTTCACTAACTATTCCTCTCACCTTTGTTATTTTTGACAAGATTTTCTTCCTTTCTCTCTCTCTAAGTTACAATGGACTTGAAGGCCCATTACAACATCGAAGAAGACGAAGCGCGAGGCTCCCTTCCACCGTTAACAAAACCTGATTCAGCAATATATAAAGAGAGAGTAAGGGAAACTTTAAAGGATTCGCCTAAAAAAAATGAGTTGCTGAAAAACTTCGGAGTTCATCGAAGAAGGTGACATAGATAATCTAATAATGCAATCAAAACTCTAGCAACGGTTGATCCAAGAAAAACTCTGTTAACGTGATAATAATGCATTATTGTGCAGACACATGACATGCTGATGTGACAATCCGTTAGCCATGTCAGCAATTAACGGTATTATACTAATGTTAGAGATTAAAATGAAAATTTTTAAACTTTTAAGGATCTTGACCTTCAAAAAAATTAGGGACTAAAATCAAAATTCGGTCAACTTTCAATGACCTTTAACTTTAAAAAAAGACACATGGAATGCTGACATGACACTTTGTTAACATTTAAACTTTTAAGGGTCAAGACCGGTCAAATAAAAATATAAAGACTAAAAACAAAAGTCACGCAACTTTTAAGGAGAAAAACTTAAATAAGTTTATATTATAAAAAAAGTAGTTTTTCTTTTGGCTTATTTAACATTTTAGTCCCTGAACTTATGTGTTTTTTTGAAATTGGTTTTTAACATTTTTTTGATGTTTTGGGTCCCTGAACTTTGTTTAATTTTTGGAAATAGTCCTCACTTAAGTGGTGATATGATCGAGGATATGCCACGTCACCTTCGCCAGATCGATAGGTAACGTGCCAGATGATACCACGTGAATTTTTTAAAGAAAAAATTCAAATTTATTAAAAATAATTAAAAATTGTATTTTTTAAAGAATATCAAATCTTTTAATAAATTTTAAAAAAAATTATTTTTTTAATAAAAAAAAATCATGTAGTGTCTTGTGGCTCTACATAACATGTCGCTTGTTGATATTATGAAAGTGACGTGACATATCGTCGGCTATATCATCACTTAATTGACGAAATAACTCTTTCCAAAAATTAAACAAAGTTCAGTAACCCAAAGCATCGAAAAAAAATTTAAAGAACCAATTCTAAAAAACACCTAAATTTAGGGATTAAAAATGTTAAATAAGCCCTTTTCTTTTTGATGCATAGAGAAACTTTATGTAACAAAGTATTTAATTTTTTTTTTTACATGGGAGTCTGGAACTAAAACCCATGACCTGGGGAGGGGAATCCTAAGTGTCCCTGCAACCACCAACTGGGCTCTATCTTACGCGGACAACAAAGTATTTAATTTGAATGAAATTAAAGTGAAAATCTCATTAATTAACTTTGTTACTTTGGTAAAAGTAGATTGTGGAGGAATAAAACAGATAACAGCGTGAGACAAAAGGAAAGCTATAGAAACATGATGATGATGATGATGATTGTGGCGGAGGGAAGAACAAGAAGAACAACTGAACAAGAATAAGATTAATTCTGAAGCGTTGACGAAAATCAAACGTGAGTGACATCAATAATCTACCCCTGCCTTCTCATTTCCATGGATGGACTTCGTAAACACCAGGTTCGATTCAAACCCTTGCTTTTTAATTTCTCATTTTCATCTTTAAATTCTGCGGATCAACAAACAACCCGATATTCTCAACTTCTCATCATTCACTCACTACCCATTTCTTTAATTTTTGTCATTTCCTAATTCCTTTATAAAAAGTTATTATTTTGATGCTATTACATTTGTTTGGTCCAGCTTTTAACCAAAAAAAAAAAAAAAGCTGCAAATTTGAGAAGCTATGTTTTCCGGCTTCTCAAAAAAAAAAAAATCATTTTTTTGGCAGAATCACTTGTGTATAATCACTTTTTGAAGCCTGAACAAATGGGCCCTTAAAGTTGTTGCTGATGCTGATGCTGTTGTGTTCAGGTATCACTGAGAGGAGCAAGTGCAAAGGAGATAACAAGAGATGATCTTCTTCAGAAGGTTTCGCGCGAGAGGGAGCTTCGTAATTATGCTAAACGAGCTGCTGCTGCTGCTCTCTTCATTCAGGTGCCCTCAAATATTTCGATTTTTCATTTTATTTTTTTGCTTTTGCCTTAAATAAGCTTTTAGTTTTATTTTGCAACTCATTTGGATTGATAATGATATGGAGAAACAATGTCTTTTTCATAATGTTGTTATAAATGTAATTAAGAGAGTGTGGAGGCGCTTCGAGGTTACGAGGATGGTTGCTCTGAAGTTTCAGCAGGAGTGGGAGATATTGGTGAATCAGTATACTGACGTGAGGACAGCAATTTGGATTTCAAACGATTTGTTGAGACCGTTTCTTTTCTTTATTACCCGTCTTTCTACCTGGCATCACAAGGTCCGTAACAGGAAAATAGACTCTATGAAGTTGAGCTTTACAATCCTAATGGAAAGCTTGAAGTCGTCTGGTATGTCCCCTCATTTTGAACGTTCATTTATTGGATTTCAAGTTCATGCTCTTATAATTAAGTCACTTTTCAATGTGATGGGATACCAAGATATCGAATGAAATTCATGGCTCATGCTCCGATTATCACTCATTTCAATGTTATCAGTTGCCAAGATATCATATGCAATTATGAAGGCCATTATATTTTTTGTTGAATTGGAGGGTTTTAGATTAGTTAGGAGGTTAAGAGAAAATAGAGACTCATAATAATATGAAACTAATATTAACATGATGCAATGATAATGTGATAACAAAGACAAACTCATCCATGTGGGTTGGCCCAGTGGTAGTTGGCTTGGTACGGAAGGAACTAGACAGCCCCGGTACGAGGCTCGATTCCTGGTAAAGCAACAATCCCTAGGGTGCTGCCATACCGTTTACAACTTGCGGCGCTAGGTGGATTAGTTGGGGCACGCAAAGTGAACCCAGGATGCCAATTAAGGTCAAAGACCCCAAAAAAAAAAAAAAAAGACAAACTCACCAGTCCTATTTATACTAACAGTGGACTCCTAACAGTACTTAAATAAGGAAACAAATAACGGAATATAAGTAGGAAATAAATCCTAAAATATGTTCCTTGATACTTTAAAATATTCTAATATATAGTAAAGATATTCTGAGATGTTTTTCATGTACCGTATCATTTTTGTTGCTTTCCTTCTTTTCTAATCTTAAAAGAGTTCAAATGACATGTTTTTTCTCCTTGTTTAACAGTTAACACGCTTATTTAATATATTGTTATCTATCAATCTTTTGTCCTTGCTTAGATACCAAGCTGAACTTTTGCTCTCTGGCAATTGGAACAACTGAGGAGAGACGAATATGGAGTTACCAGACACGGAGGCTGACTTCTCTTGGCTTTCTCATTCTTTCAGAGTTAAGTGATTGCAATTCAAGGGATCAAGACATTACCATTGTTACATCTCTAGCAATGCGTGTTCTTGTTTTGTTAACTGATCTGAAAGGATGGAAAGGCATTACTGATGACCACCGTCTAGATGCAGATTTAGCAGTGAAAGATTTAATTCAGTTCATGGGGAGTAATAAAAGTGGCAGTTATGTGTCTATTGCCAGATATATTAGTGCTTTGGATAGTTATTCTTCTCCTACAAAAAATATCACCCAGGCAGATGAAACTTTTTTAATTACTGCAAGTGCAATAACTTTAGCTGCACGGCCGTTTTATCTGACAAATTTTGATGTAAATGGGCATGGTATGCTGGATGTTAATCATGCTTCTCATCAGTTTATTGTATATTTACTGACTATTCCATGGCTTGTGAAACGTCTCCCATCTGTTCTTCAACCGGCTTTAAAGCACAAATCAATATCGTTCCCGTGCTTCCAGACTCTATTGGTAAGCGTCATTAAATTAAAGTTGATCGATTTCATGTGCATGTTTTCTAGTCTGCTGTTTTGTTTAATGACTAGTTGAGAGGTAGATTGTGCTTGCACATTTGAAATCTCTATGCATTTGTAATTTGTTTGATGTTTTTATTCTGAGTTTGCCACCGAAAAGATGAATCTTTCTTGCTCAGTAGCCAAGTTTTGTATTTCATAGTTTGCAATTTAGTACTGAAATTAAGACAGTGCAAATAGTTGTTTATTTTTTATCTTGATCTAATTATATTTTTCTCACTATTTATATGTAAGCGTGTAGACTGTAGAGAAACAATATTTCTAAACTGAATTTTTTTAATACGCGTAAGGCAGCGTATATCTACCCCTCCCCAGGCCCCACTAGGTGGGAGCCTCATGCAATGGGCCGCCCCTTTAATATATTGAATGGTTCTTTAAACTTCTTTTCTCTATAACAATTTGTTCTGTGAAAAGGAAATTAAAACAAAGGTTCATAGGTGAATTTTTACGCGTAGTTCTGACGCGTATTTTCGCTTCCACGTAATTGTAATATTTTTTTATTATTGATTATTGATGATGGAGGGAAACCTCTCTCTTATTTATTAAGATGCTGCAATCCTTTAACAGATTAAATTAAAAATAATGAGCCATAATTGAATTGGTATAGTTTGAAGTTTACTCTTGATTATGCCTTCCATTAAGCATCTGCCTCTGCCTCAAGTCAATAAGATCATACATATAGACTATGATTATGATTCAAACATATCAGAACTGATTAAACTCTGACAGGCAATGACAGATTCATAAGGAGAATGTTTTAACGGAGATGTCAGAGTTGGTCCAGTCAAAAGTTCTTGCCTCTTTCAAGGCAGTTCCACCAGTTGGTTGGGCTCTCACTAACATTATATGCCTAGCAACAGGGAATGGGAATGATTCCGTGGACTCTGGATCTTTCAATCAAGGCTTAGACATTGGATTATATGTCCATGTTGTTATCGCTCTAGCAGAAAGCCTACTGGATAGTCTTGATAACACTGGATGGACCACAAAGAAGAAGAAAGCCCTTCAACCTGATGTTGAAACTTCAACACAGCCAGTTGATATGGTTCTACATGAGGGTCAAGCAACCTATGAGTCCTTAATAGCTTCATACGTGGATCAATTTAGGCCTTTGTGTCAGCAGTGGCATCTTACAAATCTTTTAGAATCAATAAATAGAGATGCCACTAACAAGGCTGAGACTCCTATCTCAAATAGTCTGGAACATTTGGGGAAGCTAGATTTGTATGATGTTGCACTTTTATATTCTAACTTGCTTAGAATATTTTCATCCTTGAGTCCAATTCATGGCTCAATACCAGTTCTCAACATGCTATCCTTCACTCCCGGGTATCTTGTCAGATTGTGGGATGTACTGGAGGATGCCTTTTTTTGTGGAGACATACATATTTCTGATAATCACACAAGTGAAAACAGAAAACATAAAGATTTTGAGAAAATGCAGAAACAGGTAAGTAAATATGGGGCTAATAGGTGGGCTAGCGTACTTAATAAATTTACAGGTAAGTCACAAGCTGCAACAGATAGTACGTATCCTGTTGGCAGTCGCTCTGAGCCTAGCAGAGTGAACGAGGATGATTCATCAGATATATGGGACATAAAACCTATGAGACTTGGCCCACAAGGCATTCCAAAGGATAAATTTGCCACGCTCCATCTTTTCTGTGCAGCCTATTCGCACCTGCTTTTAGTTCTTGATGACATAGAGTTCTATGAGAAGCAGGTAACTGCTTTGTTTCTCCAAATCCTTGTCCATATACAAATTAGTTCACATTTTCAGAAACTAAATTCCTGGAGCATGTATAATGTTGGTAGGTTCCATTCAAATTAGAGCAGCAACGAAGAATTGCATCAATGCTCAATACCCTAGTGTATAATGGATTGTCCAACGTTAGTAGTCATCATAATAAGCCTCTCATGGATTGTGCTGTCAGATGCTTACATTTAATGTATGAAAGGGATTGCAGACATCCGTTTTGTCCTCCTGATTTGTGGCTTTCTCCTGCTCGGAAAAGCCGGCCACCAATTGCAGTTGCTGCCAGAACTCATGAAGTTATATCAGCCAACCCAAGGTCTGATGATTCATCAGCTGCCCTGAGTGTAGGGTCTATCATCACCATGACTCCTCATGTTTTCCCTTTTGAAGAGAGGTAACTGCTAACTAGTGACCGCTAAGAGGACTCTTGCTTGCTGTCATAAATTCTGCTTAGTGCTATTCTTTATATCCTTTTGACATTTCTTTCCACAGTTAATTCAATTAGAACTTGGGAAGGTTAAGATATAGTGAAAAACAACAGCTAATGACCAGGGCATGCTGTGAAAAAGAATTGATTTATTAAGTTTCCCTATGTTAGTAGGAGTTAAAAAAGTTAGAAAAAGCAGTTAAACTTAGTTTGGTTGTGGTGGAGTTAATCGAGCAAAACATTTTATGGTATCTTCCCTGCATAATAATTCTTATGTTTCTTCTGGTATTGGTGGCTTAAATTGAGAAATGATATATTAAGACCAATTTAGAAGATTACTGTTAATATGTCCTTTGATTCTGTCATCTTTCAAACTATCTTATACTTGATATGTGCATGGAGAATCATTTGGGAATATTACTCATGTATCTTATGAAATAGTGGATAGTTGACTACATGAGTGGCCAGTTTATTTATTTATCAATTATATAAACCTTATATGAAGTAAAGCAAATGTAATAACCTTTTAAAAGGAGAAAGGTTGTCAATGTGAGTATTAACCTATGTAATTGGATTGGATTTTTTTTCCTTGGTGAAAGTAGATGGGTTGAGTTAGTGATATTTGATTGTGGTACTCCAAAAAAATTGTATTCATTGGTTTTGAGTATAGCACACATTATATGGTCTGTGATAGAAAGTAGTTATTCACTTGGTTTCTCACTGAAATAGAGTTGAGATGTTTCGCGAATTCATCAAGATGGATAAAGCCTCCCGAAAAATGGCTGGTGAAATTTCTGAACCTGGTTCACGAGCAATTGAAGTAGTGGTACGTAGAGGTCATATCGTTGAAGATGGGTTTCGGCAATTAAATTCCCTTGGGTCAAGGTTGAAGTCATCTATCCATGTATCATTTGTCAGTGAATGTGGCCTTCCAGAGGCTGGCCTGGACTATGGTGGATTATCTAAAGAGTTTTTGACTGACATATCAAAAGCTGCCTTTGCCCCTGAGTAAGTTTGACATATTATGTTGTATTTTCTTGTTTTTTTTAAATGGTTATTTCCTCTCCCAGGAGTGACTTTCAATGCTGACACTTTTCCCTCTTCCCTTAGATATGGACTTTTTTCCCAAACCTCAACTTCAGATAGGCTTCTAATCCCTACTATATCTGCAAGATATTTGGACAATGGTCTTCAGATGATTGAGTTCCTTGGAAGAGTAGTTGGTAAAGCTCTTTATGAAGGAATATTACTTGATTACTCCTTCTCCCATGTTTTTGTACAAAAGCTATTGGGACGATATAGCTATCTTGACGAGTTATCAACACTTGATCCAGAGCTGTACAGGAGTCTTATGTATGTCAAGGTAAACCAAGAGAATATACATCCTGTTTGCTTCTGTCTTATACATCCTGGCAAAATTAATCAGGATAGTTCACAGTGGCCTATGTTGTTCTATGTTTGGATTCATGCATTTTAAATGTTGACTGGATTTGATGCTGGCTGTCAACCTACAACTTCCTTCTCTCTGTAGATGAGCCTGATCCAGCTGCAATCCTACTAAAGCTTAAATAAGATTGTATATGAACTTTGCATTTGGAACTGTCCTTGTTTATAGGTATAGGAGCTGGATGCTATACAACACTGAAATAAAAAGACCATTCATGACAACCTTAAATATTTGTTAACATAATAATATATTTGGTGTTTGGTCTGTTAGGTTTGATTTTAGGGTTGGGATATTTCTTCCCTTGAGTCTCTGGTCATTGTCTCATTTTAAATTTAACGTGGGAATGTTTGCCTTGTGGAAAGCCTGTTCTTGAATTCTACAATTCTACTGGAAGGTTCACATATTCTTTCATGCAGAATTATGATGGTGATGTCAGCGACCTCTGTCTTGATTTCACAGTTACTGAAGAATCATTTGGCAAAAGGCATGTGGTGGAGCTTAAGTCTGGTGGCAAAGATATTTCTGTAACAAATGAGAACAAGATGCAGTACATACATGCAATGGCAGACTACAAACTCAACCAACAGGTTTTATCATCAGTTGCTGTATTCTACTTCTGTACTGTATTCAGTGTTGTATCATGGGTACATATATGTAACAATTTTGAAATTGCAGATATTGCCCTTTTCCAATGCATTTTATAGAGGGTTGGCTGATCTTATATCTCCGTCCTGGTTGAAGTTATTCAATGCTAGTGAATTTAATCAGGTATTTTCTTTCTAAGTGTGCTGAAAAGCTTTTGTTTGTGACTCTACTGTTTCCTCTTCTCTTTTTGCACAAAGAGCAATGAAGCATTTGTGGCAGAATTTCGGATTTAATAATATTGCATCCTGTAGTCAGTGTTGAAGTATCTTTTAATTTGTACAAAGGAATGTCTTGATAAAAAAAAAATTATTTGAGTATTTGAATCAAGATGCAATTGTTTACTCACCTACTATGGCCAACCCATGATAACTCTGAAATATTTGTCACCATGAGTTCATTCTGACAACAAGATATCTGAGACTGAGATATACAAGAATGCAGCTTCTTTCAGGTGGCAACTATGATATCGACATTGATGATTTGAAAAATAACACACGATACACTGGAGGTTACAATGAGGGAAGCCGGACAATCAAGATTTTTTGGGAGGTATTGCGACCTCAATACAATTATTTCCTTACTGAAGTTGCGATATCCGACCAATTTTTTAATATTTGTGCATATACCATTTTTAAGACATTGATATTCATTTTATGCCTTTTTTAACTGTGTGCAGGTGCTTAAAGGCTTTGAACCAAAAGAACGGTGTATGCTTCTTAAATTTGTTACCAGTTGTTCTCGTGCTCCTTTACTTGGGTTCAAATACTTGCAGCCGGCTTTTACCATCCACAAGGTATGCTCTTGATCTTCTATGTTTAACTGGCATTCAAAATCACTCATTCAACCACCTCTGTCATCCTATTTGCTTTTTCGCTTGTAATGAAATAAGGCTTGGTATGTAATTTTTCACTCTAGCAGAGTTCATCAAGCTTAACAGTAGAGTCATGAAACAGGGCATCCTGAACTCTTCTATTAAAGCAATCAGAAATAATTCATTCCCTATATGGGCCTTTATTCACAAAGTTTTTATTAGATGGAGTTAGAAGGATCCACAGAAGTATTAGGTTTTGTAAGAATAATAAAATGTCTTGATTTAATTAACTAGAAATCGCTCTGGTCTATTCATTTACATAGGTTGCATGCGATGTACCTCTTTGGGCAACAATTGGAGGACAAGATGTAGACCGGCTTCCATCAGCTTCAACTTGCTACAATACTCTTAAGGTACTGCTAATAGGGTAACACATCCTTAGCCATATACTTAGGAGTTAGGAGGCCTTTTGTTTAATAGACTTCTTCTACATTCACAAGCATTTTGGAAATCTATTTATTAGGTATATTTGGGATTTGGCAGATATTTGAAAGTCAAGATCCTCATGCATGAGTTATCCTCATGTGGAAAATGAAAATTTCATAATCTCATAGCCCAAAATATCTTACAAAAAGGACTTTTGGATGTTTTACTAAACACATCCATTCAGTGGTTGAAGTCATTGATACTGAAGAGTTGACTTTGATGTGCAGTCTCTTGTCATGCTTTTTTTACAAGCAGTCTCTTGTCATACTTTTTAATTATTGACACTTTTGTGTACCAAAGCAGAATAACTTACTTTTTTATTTTCCTTCTCTCAATGATTACAGCTTCCTACATACAAACGTCCCGGGACATTGAGAACAAAGCTTCTATATGCTATCAATTCAAATGCTGGATTTGAACTTTCTTGATTTGCTTCAGGTGGTATGTAAAGTGTGTGAGTTTGTGTCGCATATACTTTGATAAATCATGCTTAGCAAGATTAGGACATATATATCTACACTTCCGAGCACCTCTCTTGTATTTCGTCTTTTTTTTTTGGTCATGCCAGATAATTGTTAAGGATGTGAATACAATTCTTATGTAGTTATGTCTTAATTTCATTCAATCAAAAGACCATCGGAAACAAGGAGGTAATATTGGCATCAAATAAGATTAATAGATTATGAATAGATTAGCATTTCATTTTAGAGTGCAACTTACAAATAAGCTAAATACTAATAGAGTGAACTGTTTGTTTCCAGAATAAGATCATTTGAATTGAATTTCATATTTTCGATTAGAGTTTATATGCATTTGTCTGAATAAAAACGTCGGTGAAGAATTTAGTGAATATGTTCAATTGGTGCAGCTAATCACATGCAATCTTTTGCAGTTTTGTTCATATGCTAGGAAATTGAGGATAGTCTATATGTTCTCGTGACTTTTATGCTTCTTTTCAGGCACATAGCGGTGTTAATGGCCCCTGTGATCATATCCCGAAAGAGGCTGGGTAGATATCAAGTACCACAAGTTTAGGCTAAAGAGCTTGTTATGCAAATTCTCAGGAAGTTGGCGCCATGCTTGCTGCTACTCCAATCTTCTTCCTTTCTCCCAGTCCATGGAGATTCTGTTGTCTGTTCATATTGGAAATAATGTTAAACTGATTATTTGAAGCAGGTGTGTAAATGGAAATAATGATCATGATGGAATCAGAATATATGGTTTGTACATTTTTCAATGCTGCAATGACAATGATATACACAAGAAGTCTTCCAAGTCCAAAATCCTTCTAGTTTTTGGTACATTAAAGTCCAGGTTATTATTCTCCAATGAAAAGCAGTTTGTGTAAATTCAAATATGTTGCACCAATATGTGGTCTTCAACTCTTCTCCTGTTCATTATGCTTTGCTTGTGAAATGGTGGATTTTAGACTTTGCTTGTCAACTGATAACATGTATGGAGGCCAATTCCTTTCTTGTTTGAAGGCCATGGTTCAATAAACATGGAAATCTAGCTCACTGTTAAACAAACAACACAATACTCTTTGCTGCTCATAATGATCCTATCCAGCTTGAGCATGATTGCTTCTGTTGATAGAAGATACTTATGATATAGAAAAAAGAAAAACAAACAAGGAACACAATACTGATCAATCATCCGTTGATTTATCTAATCTTTTGACTTAACAAATCCAACCTTATAAGAAGTTTTGTGTTTGATTTGTTAAGTTAAAGATTTTTGAATTTTTTAGGTTGGATTTACGTGTAATGAATGGATGCGAGTATGGGTAAATAGGTATCCAACAAATATAAAAATAAATGTAACATTGTTCTCTACACAAATATAAAGACGGTTTGTTTGTTTGTTTGTTTTTTTAATGTGAATACGAGATTGAATACGCTAGTATTCTGTCAATTGCAATTCCTAACATTGTCAATTTAATAACAAACATTTATATATGTTTGCCACTGTCCTTCCACTTTATAATAGTCAACCATAAATAGCTAGGGTATTATTTTTCACACATTTAGGCCATGATACTGTATCGAATATATTGAGGTTTATACTTTCTCTCCATTATAGAAGTCTGAAAACCGCCAGATAACCAATTTCTAATTTATAAATAATCTCAATCTCAATGAAGAATACAAGCATGTGAAATATATGTCCCATTACTGACGCGCAAATTGAATCACCATATATCAATTTGAAAATGCTACACCTTATTTTGAGGTGTAGGTATAAAAGGTATAATGAAAAGAGATGGAAAAAAAAGAAAAAAAAGTAATCGAGGATGTAAAAAAATAAAATATAAGAATATATTACTCATGAAAATTGCATAAATGAAAAGTTTCTTCATCGACCACTTTAACCGTTGCACCATCAGAAAATAACTAATAGTTGAAGTATCTTCATCATAGAAGTATCATGTACCACAATTTTAAATCAAATAATATAAAACAATGAGAGCGTAGATCAATTGTGAAGAATTGTTCTAGCTTAATTAGAAGTTTCGAGTTCGAGTTCTAAGAATATATTTGAGTTAAATACTTGTTAAGGAGAACTTTGCTATCTATAGTGGTTCTATCCGACTTAAACAAAATTGCTTCTCGTCGGTGAATAATACCTATAGACTATAGTCTAGAAAAAAAGACATAAAATAAATGCTGTGGTTATAACAATATATATATATATATATATATATATATATATATATATATATATATGGTAAAATTAAGAATCATGGAATGTGACTATGATAAGCCCCTTAAAGTTATTTTTCGAGACTAAGGGGTTTCGATAAATACTATATTATGTGGTCCAACAAAAAACAATGGTGTAATTGACTACTATAGTATTTGTATTTTATTGAATGAAAAGTATTTAAATCAATGGCACAAAAGGTGATGGAACATTGTTGCACTTTGAATGAATATATTGTGAAGAGCTCTTAGAACATGTGGGAAATATAACTTCACATTCACACTCACACGTTCAATATTTTATATCATTCCATGGAAGAAAAGAAACCCAAAAACAATATTCCAGAAAGGAATTAGATTCCAAAGTGCACAAAGTGGAATTTGGTGGCGTAGAAGGCCTCTTTGTAGTAGTCAAAAAGCTACATAATACTTCTTGTTCCTCTAAACAAAGCAAAACCAAAATGACACAATATTTGCAAATCTTCTCTCAGATAGTTCCTAATATATCAAGCACCAAATTCATATATCATTTGTTCATAAAACAATCTAACCATATTACTAACACTTCTAATTATTCTTTCAAATAGTTCCTAACATATATCAAGCACCAATTTCATATATCTTTGTTCTTAAAACAACCTAACCAAATTGCTATAGCTTCTCATTATTCTTGAAAATGGAAGGCACACCATCAAAGGGAGAGATCATAAAGCCAATAATCCTCAAAGCTGGTGTTCCTTTGGCTGTGTCTATAGCTGGTTTTGTCTATGCATGGATCATGGCAAAGAAAAGCATATCTAAAGCATCTTATTCATCATTACCAGATGCCACGAATTCTTCGAATCAAAGCGAAGAAAGTTTTGACAGCGTTGCTTCTATTGAAGGTGTTTACGCCAATGTTGTTCCTGATAGCTCTATAATCGATGACACCCCTTGCTTAGAACAAGAGATTGCTTGCCTAAGAAGCCGCTTCGAAGGTATGAAAATGAGAGAATTGGCCTTAAGATTCCAGTTTGATCAGTATTGTATTTTGAAAGAGCAAGAATCTATGCTTGGAGATATGAATAATAGGTTAGCACTTGAGACCGCTCGTGTTGAATTCTTGGATAAGGAGATTTCATCCATGGAAAGAGAGAATAAGAGGTTGGAGAATTTTTTAATGCAATATGTTAAACTTATTGAACAAATTGAGTATTGGAAATCAGAGAATAAGATGCTTCAGAGGAAGTTTCAGAGGCTATTGTGGAAATCAAAGGCACAATCTCGCTTGGCAAAGGATCAGGCTTTGAAGATTAAAGCAGAAGAAGCTGAAATCTTGAGAAGCCAAGATGCCTTGCAAATAAAGAAAGATGTTATTGATAAATTAGAGGATGAAATCAGAGGGCTACAAAGGGTTTTGGATCGGTTGCAGGATGAGAAGAATGAACTTCTCAATAAGCTTGACACAACAGAAAAATCATATGCTTCAAAGGTACGAAACATATACATATAAAACCACCGAATTATGAGCTAGAAATTTTGAGTTTAATTTTGATGCTCTATGAGTATAAGTTTTCTTACACTGTCACTTAATTACATATTACCTAGTCAGAAAATAGTGACCCTTTTGATATAATTGGGGTGAGAGTCAGACTCTTCTTAATAATGAGACAATAAATGTGATATGAAATATTAATAGTATAGTTATATTGCAAATTGATAGTTAGTAAGTAATATTGGTTTTATTGCGACTATGCTACGTTTATCACAATTGCAGAAAATTGTGAAAAAAAATGTGGTTGATGCGGCCAAAATTATGGTCGCAATGCGTCGTTGAATCG
This sequence comes from Crotalaria pallida, assembly GCA_037953625.1. Classification (NCBI taxonomy): domain Eukaryota; kingdom Viridiplantae; phylum Streptophyta; class Magnoliopsida; order Fabales; family Fabaceae; genus Crotalaria; species Crotalaria pallida. The sequence continues at coordinate 71,646,938 of CM075656.1, forward strand.
TTTGGTAAAAATGAATTCAGTTGAAGTCTTTCTCGAATAGTCAAAAGGGAGGTTCTATCAATAGTATAACTATACAACCAATATTATGAAATATCAAAAATAACATCGTAAATACTTTAGTTATTAGCGGCCTAGTCATTATAAGGTTTCACATATGCAGATTGAAACAGGAAATGTAAGAAAGGAAGATTACAAGAAGGTTCTAGATGAATTGGAGCAGATCAAGAAGGAAAGAGCAGATGAAGTTAAAGAACTGATTTTCCTGCGCTGGACCAATGCTTGCCTAAAGCACGAGCTAACTAGGAATCGTGAACAACACCAGAATCAAGATAGAGAACATATAGAGCTGGAATTTGGAGGAAGCAATGGAATTATTCATTATGATTCAGAACATGAATTACATAATGATTCCCCTTTGGAGCATCAAAATGTTGTACATTCATTTGATGATACTCATAATCATAGGAATAGTAGTGCTTGTTCCAAAAGGAGAAAGTTGCTTAGAAGGATTAAAAGATGGGTGGAAGGTAGTGAAAAAGAAAGAGATAGGCATTCTGTTTCATGAAAAGTGGTTCACTCAAATTTGGCCATGTAGTTATTGCAACTTAGGAAGAAATAAACTGTGAGATTGGCATAGAAGCAGTGTCACTGCATTTCCTCTTTCTTCATAAAAAGACAATGTTCTTTATAATACACCATTACATGCTGTTACATGTATTGAATTATTGACAGTATTAATAAGATTTGTTAAAAAAAGTATGGATCGACAATAATTGGATGTTTTATGAGTTTATGCTGATGAATTATCTCCAATTCTCCGTGACAATATTCAAATGAAAAAACTCGTAAGAAATAAGAATAATGAAATACAAAAGTAGTCATATTTTTTTATGATTTTGAGAAAATTAAATACTTTCAACTAACTTTTTTAATAAGTGTGATTTTGGTTATTTTTTCTTATAATAGGAACTTAACTTGAGGAATCAAAAAGTAATTTCCCCTAAAAAAACATCAATTTAAATTGTAATAGTATCTTCCTTTTTTTTTCCAAAAAAAGAAGTATCAATTTAAATTGTAACATCTATCTTCCTCCTATCTTCCTTTTTTCCGAGTGATATTTCCTCCTCCTCATATTAGGATAGGTGTCAGTGTCACAGAAAAACACTGCAATCACCCGTAATCTCACATTCTCACTAAAAACTGGGAAATTGTGTATTGATTGTGTAAGTGAGAGTATCACAGCCATTGACGTACCCACGTAGGTGTAGTTCACTACTTCACTGTTTGCTGCAAGTCGCAATTACTTGACCAAAAAGGCAACTCATAACTCATAAGAGAATGTGAATGCTTAGTGAAAAATATAGAACAAAATAACATCGAAATTTATCCATGCAAGCAAGATCAAAATCCAAAACAAATTTGTCTCCGAATTAACCATCACTACTAGTTCTTGTCAAACATAAGGCAAGAAAACAGAATAGGTTCTTTTTCACATGGAAATACTGTATACTCTAGAAGAAATACTGTAGGTTCATGGAAAGTGAAAAATCATGTATCAAATTTCGGTTTACTGGAAAAAGTATCATCATATCATATCCAGGTTGAAAAGTACACATTAAAAAAAAATTAATGAATATGTATTGACTGTATATATATTTTTTAAACGTTGGTTCATCATTCACCGTTTATACGTTTTACTTTTAATTAAGAGTCAATGTTTAACAATACATGAATGGTGGTAAAAAAAACCCACGTGATATGCAACATTAAAAAGGAAATAAAAAAATTACAGAACATTTCAAGTCTATGAAAATTAAGCAATTTTTCACAATACTCTTTGAATTTATTTTTACATTTAATTCCTTAAGCAATTAACATTCAACAACTAACTTAGCTTGAATTAAAGATGAACCTTAAATAAAAAAAACATTAAGATGAGGAGTCTTTATCTATGCAACTCTCCCTAAATAAAAAAAACAAAACAAAACTATGCATGGGGACAAAGCCAATGTGATCAGGTTATGTAAAAATTAATCCTATTTTTAGTTGGTATTTTTACTCTGATTTTCTGTTTTATAGCTACACACATGGAAACGAATCTACCATAGTTGGATAGCTGCAACTAATATCCAAGCTATATTGGAGTGTATATATAATATGGCTATAACTTACAAAACTATGCAGCATAGAACAACCAGCATTTTACCAATAGTCATTACACGAACACTGCCCATTAGAGAAACAATGAAATCCTGAAGAATCTCTTAGAAAAATATCCCTCTTGGCAACAATAGATAAATATTTAAAGAAATTATGGCAGTCCCCACAAAGAAGGATGTTCTTTACAATCCGAATCGGCTTTCCTGGTTTGGTCATCAATATTCCATAAGCTGCTGCTAGTTTTGCACTGTGATAGAATAGAAAATGTTTCTTCTGAAACTCCTCCACTTCAAGGAGAACGAAACTCGTGTCTGGTACATATCCAACTTTTAGGCACTCCAAAATTAGAATGTCCAATCCACTGTATATGTCTTTCTCTTGTGGATGTGATCTATCTCTTAGATAGAATGAATGTATTTTCTTGTTACATATGATCCAGCTTTGAGCAGGGTGCTTGTGAAATCCCTTTTCTTTCATATTCTCCCTCACCATTTCAGAGCAGTGCCATCTCCCAGAAGCAGAATACAAATTCGAAACGAGTATATATGTAGATGGATCTTTAGGTTCAAGGGCAAGGATATTCCTTGCAACCCGTTTCTCGATGGTTGTGTTCTTATGTAATCTGCAACTATCAAGCAAAGCGCGCCAAACAGAAGCAGAAGCCTCCAAAGGCATCTTAATGATTGTTTCCTCTGCTTCTTCCAGAAGACCCCAGTGACCCAAAACACTGATGAAGGAGGCATAATGCTCGGACGTGGGCTCAATTTGATAAACCGGTCTCATCGAATGAAACAAACTACGGCAATCATCAACCAAATTCAAGTTAATTACCCTGTAAGCTGAAATTATGAAAGTAAATGTAACTTGGTCCGGCTTTATGCCCTTCTTCTGCATAAGTGACCAGATTTCCAATGCTCTATCGCCTTGTCTGTGTAGAAGATATCCAGAAATCAACGTATTCCATGAAACTATATCGGATGAGGGCATATCATCAAACATCTGAATCGCATCATCCACATTTCCACACTTAAAATACATGCTAACAACTGCATTTCCAACTCCCATATTAGATTCAAAGCCGGATTTAAGAGCATGGCAATGGATTTGTTTACCCATATCATGGCAACCAATAGTTCCACAAAGACTAAGCATCGAAACTGAGGCAATTTCATCCATAATCATTTTCCCTTCCGATTGACTACGTTGGACGAGTGAAATCGCCTCATCCGGTTGCCCATTTCGAGCATAACCACATATCATGGATGTCCAAGCTACATTGCTGAATTCCTCTAACTCCCACCTCAAGAACATCTTTTTAGCATCTACCATCCTCTCACATCTCGTATACATGTCGAGCAACGCTGCTTCGATGCAAGCGTTCAATCCACAACCAAACTTGAGCACGAATCCATGAACCTGCTTGCTGACCTCGTAGTCGGCAATTAAGCTGCACACATTAACAACACTAGTCAAAGAGAAATCCGTCAACTCCATGCCTTCCTCCACCATTTTGATAAACAAATCCAGAGCCTTCAAACCTTCGCCATTTCGACAAAACCCGGACAAAAGGGCATTATAAGACACGACATTCTTTTCTGGCATCTCACCAAATACCCTCAAAGTCGAACCCACCAACCCAAATTCCATATAAGCAGTTACCATCTTGGTCCAAGTCACAACATCTCTCACACCCATCCTCTCGAACAACCACTCCACGTCATCAACACTCCCGCACCTCGTGTAAAACCCAATGAGCGCATTGCCGACGCTCAAATCGCCATCCAACCCAACCTTAACGGCGTGCGCGAAAACCTGCTCCCCTTGGGCCACCGCGCCACTCCCCGAACACGCGGCCAGGAGCGTGGACAGCGTAAAATCATCCACCCTCAGCGTTGCGTCCGTCCCCCGCATCTCGCGAAACAGCTCGAAAACAGTCCCGTACATGAACCCCCTGACTGCGGCGGACATGACGGTGTTCCAGGAGGCGATATCCCTGTGAGGCATTTCGTCGAACAGGTGGAGCACGGCATGGTAAAGGCCGCATTTCCCGTAGAGTCCCATGAGGGCGTTGGTGACGAAGGGGCAGTCCAGGTGGCCGGTTTTGATAACCATGGCGTGCATCTGGAGGGCGAGAGGGAGGGGAAAGCAGGCGGGGAGGATGGCGACGAAGGTGTAGTTGTTAGGGGTAATATCGGAATAGAGCATGCGGGAGAAGAGGCGAAGGGCCTCGTGTCGAAGGTTGGATTTGGAGAAGGCGGAGATGAGGGTGGAGTAGGAGACGACGTCGGGGTGGGGGAGGGAGAGGAAGAGAGAGTAGGCATCTTGGAAGAGGTTGAGTTTGAGGTAGGAGGAGAGGAGGGAGTTGGAGAGGAAGGGGTGGAAGGGGAGGTGGGAGAGTTTGAGGAGGGAGGCGTGGAGGGAGCGGAGGAGGGAGGGGGAGGGGTGGCGGAGGAGAGAGGAGAGGGAGTGGTCGGAGAGAGGGGAACAAGTGTTGGAGAGTTGGAAGGAATGGGTGTGGAATTTGGAAGGAGAGAAAAGGGGAGAGGGAGAGTGGAGAAAGGGAGGGAAAGTGGAAGGAAGGAGATGGGAGGAGAAACAAGGGAGAGGGAGTGGGAGTGGCATCTTCTTTTAGGCGAATCAGTATACTGGCGTGAAGTGAATGGTTTTAAAATATCTTCCTTGATACTTTAAAATTTTTATTTTTTATTTTTTAACAAAAATCGTGAAGGGGAACTTCACAGTCCCGGTACCTGGAGCAACATGGGTGGGGTATCTCTCCAAGGGATGTTCTCCACAAGGATTCGAGCCTTTGACCTTATGGTCTTATGAGTTCTCAATATCCTTATGGTCCTAACATGCTTCCTAGCATCCTTATGGGTTCTCAATATTCTAATACTATACAGTAAAGATATTTTGAAATTGTACCGTATTGTTTTTGTTGATTTCTTTCTTTTCTAATCTTAAAGAGTTCAAAAGACATGTGTGTCAATTTAGGCCTGTGTGTCAACACAGCCAGTTGATATGGTTCTACATGAGGGTCAAGCAACCAACGAGTCCTTAATAGCTTCATACATGGATCAATTTAGGCCTGTGTGTCAGCAGTGGCATCTTACAAATCTTTTAGAATCAATAATTAGAGATGCCACTGACAAATAGCCTGGAACGTTTGCGGAAGCTAGATTTGTATGATGTTGCACTTTTATATTCTAACTTGCTTAGAATATTTTCATCCTTGAGTCCAATTCATGTCTCAATACCAGTTCTAAGCATGCTAACCTTCACTCCCGGGTATCTGGTCAGATTGTGGGATGTACTGGAGGATGCCTTTTTTTGTGGAGACATACATATTTCTGATAATCCCACAAGTGAAAACAGAAAACATAAAGATTTTGAGAAAATGCAGAAACAGGTAAGTAAATATGGGGCTAATGGGTGGGCTAGCGTACTTAATAAATTTACGAGTAAGTCACAAGCTGCAACAGATTGTACGGATCCCGTTGGCAGTCGCTCTGAGCCTAGCAGAGTGAACTAGGATGATTCATCAGATATATGGGACATAAAACCTATGAGACTTGGCCCACAAGACATTCCAAACGCTATATGGGTCTATCATCACCATGTTCTCCCATGTTTTTGTACAAACGCTATTTCATGCTTTGATAAATCATGCTTAGCAAGATTAGGACATATATATCTACACTTCTGAGCACCTCTTGTATTTCGTCTTTTTTTTTTTTGTCATGCCAGATAGTAATTGTTAAGGATGCATGTGAATACAATTCTTGACTAGCATTTCATTTTAGAGTGCAACTTAGAAATAAGCTAAATACTAATAGAGTGGACTGTTTGTTTCCAGAGTAAGATCATTTGAATTGAATTTCATATTTTCGATTAGAGTTTATATGCATTTGTCTGAATAAAAACAACGTCGGTGAAGAATTCAGTGAATATATTCAATTGGTGCAGCTAATCACATGCAATCTTTTGCAGTTTTGTTCATATGCTAGGAAATTGAGGATAGTCTATATGTTCTCGTGACTTTTATGCTTCTTTTCAGGCACATAGCGTTGTTAATGGCCCCGATGATGATATCCTGAAAGAGGCTGGGGAGATATCATGTACCAAAAGTTTAGCCTAAAGAGCCTGTTATGCAAATTCTCAGAAAGTTGGCGCCATGGTTGCTGCTACTCCAATCTTCTATTCTCCCACTCCATGGAGATTCTGTTGTATGTTCATATTGGATATAATGGTAAACTGATTATTTGAAGCAGGTGTGTAAATGGAAATAATGATCATGATGGAATCAGAATATATGGTTTGTACATTTTTCACTGCTGCAATGACTGATATACACAAGAAGTCTTCAAGCCCAAAATCCCTTTTGTTTTTGATACATTAAAGTCCAGGTTATTATTCTCCAGTGAAAAGCAGTTTGTGTAAATTCAAATATGTTGCACCAATATATGGTCTTCAATTCTTCTCATGTTCATTATGCTTTGCTTGTGAAATGGTGGATTTTGGACTTATTGTCAACTGATAACATGTACGGAGGCCAATTCCTTTCCTGTTGTCACCCCTCTTTTTTTAAGGACACGGTTCAATAAACATGGCAAATCTTGCTCACGGTTAAACAAACAACACAATACTCTTTGATTTACATAATGATCCTATCCAATTCGAGCAGGATTGTTTTTAGTTGATAGCCGGCACGACCGAGCCGATTCAAATAAAAACGCAAAAATAGAAGATGTAAACAATAAATTTGTAGCTCGGGGGAAAATAATTAGTTTCTTTTTCGTTAGTTTCATTGTTGGAATTTGAAAATAATGCTTCTTGAAGAAGCTTTGTTGTACCGCCTAGAAGCCTCTCATTTTTGTATTCTTTTTTTACTTTTCATTCATGTGCAGTGTGACGTGGCCTCTCATTACTTTTCATTCATGTGCAGTGTCATGTAGCTTCTCTTAGAAGCTAATGTCAAAACCAAGCCGCATGACCCTCACGTGAGAAACTTAAATCACCGCTATAGTACTCTCACAAAGCTACTGTGCGTGAACAGTAAACTCATAGAGACATATTACCAAGGTTGTCAATATCTAGATTTTAGACAAGATCGGGGGGGGGGGGGGGAAATAGTAAATCGGAAATCGTAACACGGATCGTAAGATCCTACCAAAGTACCAAAAACATATATATACTTAAAAACATATAAATATATATATCCATAAAAATAACCATATACCAAATGTCATATTGTCATATGTCAAAATACATCCAAAATATGAAAATAAGCCAAAATACATACAAAATAAGGCAATTGTATGGTGTGGGCAGCAACTATACAAGTCTATAGCCAACCAATATCCCAAGTATTTACCAAAAAAAAACCCTTAACCAAAAGTTTCACTACCTACAGGAGAAGGAGCAAAACTTGGTAAAAGAGAAGAAAGAAGAAGACACTCATAAGTCATAATATTAGAAGAGAATGAATGAGTTATATGGAAGAGAAGAAATGAGCGTCACTTTTCCCGCCTGGTGCCCTGGTCACTTCGAGAGGGGTAGAGAAGTTGGGTTTGCAGTTTGCCATGAGTACTATCGAGGCTGAGAAGAGGAGTGAGTTGAAGGTGGGTAGATGGTAGGGGTATTTTCGGGTTTCTGTGTTTTTAGTAATGGGGGGTTAAAATTAGGGTTTTTTTAGGGTTTTCTTTTCAATTTGGGGCCAAAATCGTGAATGGGCCCTTCGCGGATCGGGTCGGGCGAAACGGATCGCGAAGAAATTAGGGTTTCGCGAACTAGAACCAGCGCCGCCGCGCCTCGCCGAGCCTCGCCGTTCCCACCGATCCGCGATCTTCCTCGTCGTTCCGAGCGATTCCACCGCTGCGCGAGTTTCTCCTGCGATCTGGCACGGTGGCTGCTGGAAAACTCGTATAATCGGCGATTTCACGATTAAACTCGCGATCTTGACAACATTGCATATTACAGTTCAACGCACAGTGCTGCCACTCACATAATCACTGTTTCAATTTCAATCGGGTTACTGTTTCCCTTTGTAAATTTCAAAAGCTACAATAAATGGCTGAGCATAATCCTCAATTTTAAGAATATATAGAATATAGATTATCCTTATCCTACTACTCACACCCATATATATCAATTATTTACACTCATTCCTATTATTTACACCCATGATCCTAAAACCTATATATATCACTACTCACACCCTATATATTACTACTCACACCCACCTTCTTCTTCGTGAAAAACCTCGCTCACCCAAAACCTTATTTATTCAAAACCTTGCATACCTTCCTTAAAACTTGATCAATTAAAAAAAATTGTTTTCCCTGTTTTTTTACACATCTTTGATAACAAAAACAAAATGAAAACAGACATTCAACCAAAAAAATAAAAAGAGGAAATGTTTTTTTTTTTTAAAACCAAACAACCCTAATACTTTTCTTGCCTTTCCATCGTATGTATGCACCTTGTTAAACTTTTTGCTTCATGTCTTTATCATGGTATTGATATTGTTACCACATATCATGGAAACTAAAAGAAGGAGCTCCTCCAATCAATAACGGTTGGGGATTCTGACCCTTAACTTGGTGAATGGTGAGCTTAAAAGCAAGACAATTTTTGATGTTTCAGTTTTGGTGAGCCATATCAAATCTGTTAGGCAATTTGTTACTACTCCCCCAAGGCAGCTATAGTCTAGACGTCTAGTGTTCATCAAAATAGCCGATCTTATCCGTTCAATTAGACCCATAATAATGGTTCTTGGTTCTTATTTTTTGGAGAGTATGCAAGATTTTGAATGAGCAATATTTTGGGTGAGCAAGGTTTTTCATGGAGAAGAAGGTGAGTGTGAGTAGTAATATATAGGGTGTGAGTATATAGGTTTTAGAATCATGGGTGTAAATAATAAGAATGGATGAATAATATATATATATATATATATATATATATATATATATATAGGTGTGAATAGTAGGATAAGGGTAATATTGAAAAGTTAGTGTAAAAAATTATAAAAATTGGGTGTAAGTAGCAATGTTAAGGGTGCAAATAACATCTCCCATCATCTAATATATCGGAACTTATACTTTCTATCCGTTATTTTTTTTTTACACCAACCGGTATCCGGATCTGGTTTACCCAGAATCCGACTCATCCGGTCTGACCCAACTAAACTCGCACTAAGGGTCTTCCAACGAGGATGCTCCATACCCAAAGCTCGAATTCGAAACCAATTGATTAAGGGACCAAGTAAGCTACCACTTGATCAACTCATCGTTGATACTTTCTCTCCGTTATAGAAGTTTGAAAACTGCGGGGATAACCACTTTCTAATTTATAAATAATCTCAATGAAGTATACAAGCATGTGAAGTATATGTCCCATTATTGACGCGCAAATTGAATCACCATATATCAATTTGAAAAATGATACACCTCTTTTGAGAGATAGGTGTAGCCGACTAGTCGTGTAAGATGCATAACGAAAAGAGAAATATAAAGAGGAATGAGAAAAATGATCCATGGTGTATTGTAAAAAAACAAAGGAGGTGTAAAAAATATATAATGTAAAAATATCATTACTTATAAAAATTGTATAAACGAAAAGTTTTTTCATCAATCACTTTAATAGCTACACCATCTAAAAATCTGAAAATAACTCGTCTGCGTAAGACAGCTCAGTTGGTGGCTGCAGGGACACTTAGGATTTCCCCCTCCTCAGGTCATGGGTTCTAGTCCCAGACCTCCCATGTAAACAAAAAAAATCTGAAAATAACTCAAAATAGAAGTATCATCATACTAACAAAAGCATAAATCAATAGGTGAGAAGTTGCTTCAACTTAACTAAAAATATCGAATCTGAATTTTGGGAATGCATATGGTTTAAATACTTATCAGGGAGAGTACTGCACCCTATAGTAATCCTATCGAACTAGAGCAATATTGCTTTTTGTTGGTGGAGGATAACTATGATCTTAAAAAAAACATATAAAATAAAGATAGTGGTTATAAAAAAAAAAAATACTGCCTGTAACAAAAAAAAAGTTGCGCTTTTTTTTTTGGTAAAATTAAGAATCATGGAATGTAAATGTAACTATGACAAGGCCCTTAAAATTATTTTTCTAGATTAAGGGGTTTTGATGAATACTAACCATTAAAAAGAAAAAAGATGAATACTAACCAAAAACAATCTGGTGTAATTGACTATAGTATTAGTATTTATTCAATGAAAAGTATTTAAATCAATCGCACAAAAGGTGATGGAACAGAACATTGTTGCACTTTGAATGAATATATTGTGAAGACTGAAGAGCTCTTAGAACATGTGAGAAATATAACATCACATTCACATTCATGTTCACACTCACACATACAATATTTTATATCCTTCCATGGAAGAAAAGAAACCCAACAACAATATTCCAGAAAGGAATTAGATTCCAAAGTGCACAAAGTGGAATTTGGTGACGTAGAAGGCCTCTTTGTAGTAGTCAAAAAGCTACATAATACTTCTTGTTCCTCTAAACAAAGCAAAACCAAAATGACACAATATTTGCAAATCTTCTCTCAAATAGTTCCTTACATATCAAGCACCAAATTCATATATCATTTGTTCATAAAACAATCTAACCTACTAAAAGTTCTCATTATTCTTTCAAATAGTTCCTAACATATATCATACACCATTTTCATATATCTTAGTTCTTAAAACAACCTAACCAAATTGCTATAACTTCTCATTATTCTTGAAAATGGAAGGCACACCATCAAAGGGAGAGATCATAAAGCCAATAATCCTCAAAGCTGGTGTTCCTTTGGCTGTGTCTATAGCTAGTCTTCTCTATGCATGGATCATGGCAAAAAAAAGCATATCTAAAGCATCTTATTCATTACCAGATGCCACGAATTCTTCGAATCAAAGCGAAGAAAGTTTTGACAGCGTTGCTTCTATTGAAGATGTTTACGCCAATGTTGTTCCTGATAGCTCGGTAATCGAAGACACCCCTTGCTTAGAACAAGAGATTGCTTGCCTAAGAAGCCGCTTCGAAGGTATGAAAATGAGAGAATTGGCCTTAAGATTCCAGTTTGATCAGTATAGTATTTTGAAAGACCAAGAATCTATGCTCAAAGATATGAATAATATGTTAGCACTTGAGACCGCTCGTATTGAATTCTTGGATAAGGAGATTTCAACCATGGAAAGAGAGAATAAGAGGTTGGAGAATTTTTTAGTGCACTATATTAAACTTAATGAACAAATTGAGTATTGGAAATCAGGGAATAGGATGCTTCAGAGGAAGTTTCAGAGGCTATTGAGGAAATCAAAGGCGCAATCTCGCTTGGCAAAGGAGCAAGCTTTGAAGATTAAAGCAGAAGAAGCTGAAGTCTTGAGAAGCCAAGATGCCTTGCAAATAAAGAATGATATTATCGATAAATTAGAGGGTGAAATCAGAGGGCTACAAAGGGTTTTGGATCAACTGCAGGATGAGAAGAATGAACTTCTCAATAAGCTTGATATAGCAGAAAAATCACATGCTTCAAAGGTATGAAATAGATACATATAAAACCACTGAATTATGACCTAGAAATTTGAGTTTAATTTTGATGCACTATGAGTACAAGTTTTCTTACACTGTCACTTAATCATATATTACCTAGTCAGAAATCAGTGACCCTTTTGATATAATTGGGGTGAGAATTTGACTCTTCTTAATAATGTTACAATATGATATGAAATATTGATGGTATAGTTATATTGCTAATCGGTGGTTAGTAAGTAATTTTAGTTTTATTGTGATTATGCTACGTTTATCACTGTTGCCGAAAATTGTGAAAAAAAATGCGGCTGATTCGACCACAATTATAGGCTATAGGGGTCAATGCATCAGTGAATCGTTTGGTAAAAATGAATTCAGTTGAAATCTTTCTCGAATGCTTGAAAGGGAGGTTCTCTCAATAGTATAACTATACAAGTAGTATTACGAAATATCAAAAGTAGCATCGTAAATACTTTAGTTATTAGCGGCCTAGTCATTATAAGGTTTCACTTTCACATGTGCAGATTGAAACAGGAAATGTAAGTAAGGAAGATTACAAGAAGGTTATAGATGAATTAGAGCAGAACAAGAAGGAAAGAGCGGATGAAGTTAAAGAACTGATTTTCTTGCGTTGGACTAATGCTTGCCTAAAGCACGAGCTAATTAGGAACCGTGAACAACACCAGAATCAAGATAGAGAACATATGGAGCTGGAATTTGGAGGAAGTGATGGAGTTATTCATTATGATTCAGAACATGAATTACATAATGATTCCCCTTTGGAGCATCATAATGTTGTGCATTCATTTGATGATGCTCATAATCATAGGAATAGTAGTGCTTGTTCCAAAAGGAGAAAGTTGCTTAGAAGGATTAAAAGATGGGTGGAAGGTAGTGAAAAAGAAAGAGATAGGCATTTTGTTTCATGAAACGTGGTTCACTCAAATTTGGCCATGTAGTTATTGCAACTTAGGAAGAAATAAACTGTGAGATTGGCATAGAAGTACTGAAGTAGTGTCACTGCATTTCCCCTTTCCTCATAAAAAGACAATGTTCTTGTATGATACAACATTACATGATGTTACATGTATTGAATTATATATTCACAGTATTTATAAGATTTGTTAAAAAAAAAGAGTATGGATTGACAAGAATTGGATGTTATATGAGTTTGTGCATTTAGATCGAATTATTTCTAATTCTCCATGACAATATTCGAGTGAAAACACTCGGTAAAAAATAAGAATAATAAATCTTGATCATTGGATCTTATTGAAATAATCATGTAATCGCTAAACAATTTTAATCTAGCTTGACCATCTTTATATAGTTGTATGACCAAGATTTATTATTCTCTTATTCTTACAATGATAAGTTTTCTTGAAAGATTTATTGGAATTATGCTCCCATTATCTACATGCATATTTATTGATATGGTGCAAATAACAATTAATAGCATCACAGATTATTGGACTGAAGCATACTAAATATCAACTAATCAGTATGAATAAGAAATCTATAAGTAACTAATGACCCTATTTAGTTGGATGGTGTTAATGCCATGTCAGTAACACACTATGTCCAATGACTTAACCAGATGAAGGGACTCTTTTTGATTGCATATATATAATGGGATATCTACTTCACCTTTTTGATTCTCAAATACACTAACATTAATCTACGATGTATTTATGTGAGGGGGTGTCAGGTATATGTATAAAAAAAAATTTCTTGTTAAAACGGATTTTTGTTTTTCTTTCCGAATTTATTTAGAGTTTTGAATTTTGGTCCCCAAAAGTGAAATTTTGGCCCCCATTTCAATTTTTCGTGGACAAAAATACCCTTTTGTGTTTTATTTTTTCCGTCCCTAACTCGACAGAAAATTTCCATCAAAATTTCCATCTATCCCGTGACGGAAAATTTCCATCTACCGAGAGACGAAAAAATTCTCTCTCTAGAAAGACGGAATATGAGTTAGAGACAGATAACTCCACTACTAACTCTATGTAATATGAATTAGAGACTTGTTTGCTTATACGTCACTGTATTTTCTAAAATTTGTGCACTTAATTGGTTGGATTCAAAAACAATTTAATCCACATTATCGCTGCAATATATAAAAGCTAATCTATGATTTGAGGAAACACTAATTGGAATGGAAAGTTAGAGTTTCTGAGCTGGAGGAATATAGCCAACAGAACCAGCAACTGCAGAAAAACTCCCTGTACTCTTCGAGGGATCAATCACCTTATAGTGTTCGATATCTGCAACTAGAGGCTCCTTGAGGGATTTCAGCAAATACTCTTACTTGACAAGTCAAGGAGAAGCATTGAAGCAGAGGCTATTCCGTGCAGAAAAGAGAGACCCTGAGCCACTCCAACAGCAATACTATATCTGCTAGCCCAATTTAAAGAGATTCCCATGCTTCCATGAAGCACATCAAACAGAGACATCTTCCGTCTCTTCTCTTGTTAGATAGAAATTTTTCGTCTCTCATTTGATGAAAATTTTTTGTCACAGGATAAATGAAAATTTTTCGTTTCATTAGATCAAAAAATAATACACAAAAAGGTGTGTTTGTCAAAAAAAATTGAAATGGGGCAAAAATTTCACTTTTGGGAATCAAAATTCAAAATGCTTTATTTTTACGGCAATTAGTCCCCAAACACCAAAATTATCCCCCAAACCCCATTTTAATTGTGAAATGTCCATTATACCCTTCTTCATTAAAAAAAAAGAAATAAACCCCAAACCCCAAACCCCAGCCACCTTTTCACATTCTTCTACCGCAAGTAAAACCCCATACCCCATGCAAACCCCTCCATATCCCATAATTTTACAAACCCCATTCTCTCTTCTTCTAACATTTATCTCTTCCTTTCCAAAAACCTACCTCACTCTACCTACAAACCATTTCACTTGGTTTTCTATTCGTAAAGGAAGTTCTAGTGGGTTCTCTATTCGTGTTGTTGAAGGTAAAATCCTCTCTCCTACTGTTTTATTTTTTTTACGTTACTATTCGAATTCCGAAAAACCAGTGTCGGAATTTTAACAAATTTCGACACGGGTATATCAGAATTTATTACGACACAAATTGCAAGTTATTTCCGATTGGAATACGTCGGAAATTTTATGAAAATGCTTACTTCTGAATCTTTAGTATTCCATTTCTTTTTTTAATTAGTATTCCACTTCAGAATTTTTTTAATTATTAATGTTAATTTAGCCAACATAAATGCATATATGAAAATGCTCTCATTAGTTCACAACGATTTAATGTAGTTCGCATTAATCAAACAATGAGTGAAGAAGACATATTCGGTAATCTTCAAATAGAAGTTGCTGGCTTTCCCGACTACGGATATGCATTTTACCATGATAAACCTTTTGTGTCGCGTGAGGAGTTGGTGAATTATGTTAAGATGGTTGGAAAGGAACAAGGATTTGTTTTGAAAATTTCAAGGTCCGAAAAAACAAAAAGAGAGAGGGTTGTGTTGACTTGTGAAAGGGCGGGTGTATTTGTGCCGGATAAGAGATCTAAAGGGAAGAACATAACCGGATCGAAGAAATCCAATTGTCCCTTTAGCATTTATGCTAAGCCGACTGTAAAAGGGGGACCATGGGAGCTAGAGGTAAAATGTGGAAAACACAATCATCTTCCCTTTGATTCACTTTTAGGACATGGGAATGTCGGTTCTCTTAAACCTGAAGAAAAAGCTTTTGTTCAAGAGCTAACAAAAAGTGGTGTGAAAGCAAATAGGACTATGATAACGTTGAAGAAGCGACATCCGGATAATGCATCCACTATTCGGCATATTTACAACGCACGAAAGCGTTATCGATTGAATGTTCGACTGCCTAGAATAGAGATGCAACATCTAATGAAGTTATTAACTGATGAAGGTTATAATACTTGGCATACCACTTTTGAAGGCAATGTAGTGGAGAATATGTTCTTTGCGCACCCAACTTCCATACAATTGCTGCGCAATTTCAATATTGTATTGTGCATAGATAGCACATACAAAACTAACAGGTACAAGATGCCTTTGATTGAGGTTGTTGGGTTGACATCAACGTGGAAGACATTTACAATTGCCTTTTGTTTCACGTCCGATGAGAAAAAAGAAACTTATGTTTGGGCGTTAGAGAAGGTGCGAAATTTGATTCAAAGGCGTAGTGATTATCCAAAAGTCATAGTCACAGACATGGATGGTGCACTGGTTGGAGCTGTAGAAACTGTGTTTCCTGATGCAGCACACTTATTGTGTCAATACCATATAAAGTGTAATGTCAGAGGAAGATGCAAGGAGTATTACGAAGACCTTGACAAGGAGGCAATTGTAATGGAAGGTTTTGAAAATATTGTCCACTACAGGTTCAAGGAAAATTACCAAGATTGTGTTGATATATTTGTGCAAAGATGTGATGATGAAAGCGGTGAGTTCGTGAACTACGTCAAAGACACATACTTAAGTAGGAAGGAGAGATTTGTGGATGCTTGGATTGACCAACATATGCATGTCGGTAACACCACAACAAACAGGTATATTTATTTGTAATTTAATATACTAATACGTACGTGTTTGCATATTCCATTGCGTTTATTTACTTCTATTAATGTAACAGGGTGGAAGGTGCCCATTCTACATTCAAGAGAATGTTAGCTGACAACAAAGGTGATATAGCTACTTATTTTGAATGTATCCAACGGTTGGTCACCACTCAGCACATCGCTATTCTTGCTTCATTTGAAGAGAGCAAAATGCGGGTGAAGCACCGGGTCAATACTCTGTTCTTCAAAGATTTGTTGTATAACATCTCAAGGGAGGGTTTGTCACTTATCTATAATCAGGCAAAGTGTTTTTCCATTAATGATGAACATGTTTGTGATTGTAAAATCAGAACGACACACGAGTTGCCATGCAGATGCGACATTGCAAAATACAAAAAGTTGGGACAACCCATTCCTCTAGGTTCTGTTCATTCTTTCTGGCAATCTTTGTCGATGGATGTTAAGATTAAAACAGAGGATAATGAAGATGAGATTGGGAAGTGTGGACTCACTCCAAATCGACAAAGGCTTTGGGAAGAGTTTAACAATATGTACAACGAGTCCAACTCCGATGTGAAGAAGAGGCTTCTTGATAAGTTCCTCGAGGTTGTCAAGCCCGATACAACCACCCTTCAGCCACCAAAGGTTCCGGTCTCAACAAAGGGGCGCAAGAGTGCCAAGACTGCCAATGATAGTTCTACTAAGCGTGATCCGTCTTACTTTGAGCATATGGAGAAACAGTTGAATGATTCATTTACTGAACAACTAAGAGAAGGCTCCCAACCTTCCCAATCTTCGCATGTTTCACACAAGAGATCATCGAAGAAATCTAAGAAGAAAGGTGAAAAGAATTGTCAACCTTCACAGTCACAAAGTCGGAAGCGTACTCGTAACTCACATGGGTTTGAACCACATGTGATTTGGGAGCCATATATCGATTCTGTGCATGATGTTGTTGGGGATGACAATTGTGGCTTCCGTGCAATATCGCTACACCGTTTCGAAAAGGAAGACCACCACAACTTAATCCGGTTAGATTTGATAAACGAAATGAAAGATCATCGAGACCTCTATATGTCCCTTTTAGGCGGAATCAAAGAGTACGAATCTAGGCTGGATAGTCTACATGCACCTGCTGGTTCTGTTGGAATGGACAAGTGGTTGCTTCTGCCGGATATGGGGGACATCATCGCCTCAAGATACAATGTGGTGTTTGTTTCTATACCTAGCCAAACAATTGGTGAATGCATCACATTTCTCCCACACAACACCGCACCTAGAGCGAATATACGTGTTTGGACAGTTGGGCGCAATGTTCTTAAAAATCATTTTGTTCAGGTATTCATAAATTAGTACATTTAGTTTCGGTTTATTATGTTAATGCTAATTATTTAATTTTAATGATAACAGGTCAAACTACGCGATGGATCACCCTTGCCTCCGGTGTATCAACTATAGCGAACTCATTTTTCCGGGGGTGCAGGATTTTGGGAAGTTGTCATTGCCGATCGTCTGCTTGCTTATAGGCCTTTTTTACCAAAACCAATGCCACCTTCAGAAGTTGAAACAGTAGTTTTGGATTAGTTTTGGATAGTTATGAAAAATTATGTATTTTTGGATAACTTATATAATTTTGGATAGTGTCGTTCTAGTTTTGGATAGTTATGGAAAATTGTTATTTATTGTCAGAAAAGTTAAATTGAAATGATTACGAAATGTCTAATTGTATACCATAAATTCAAAATTTAATTAAATTCCGAAATACTTCATTCATAAAAAACTTGAATTCTGAAACATATGTTTCGGAAATTTATACTTAACAAATTTGAAATAACCATATGAAAACGTTTCTCTCTGTAAGATTTTTCCGATAGAGTAAATTCAGAATTTAATTAAATTCCGAAATACTTCATTCAGAAAAAACTTGAATTCTGAAACATATGTTTCGGAATTTATACTCAACTTATTTGGAATAACCATATGAAAACGTTTCTCTCTGTAAGATTTTTCCGATAGAGTAAATTCATAATTTAATTTAATTCCGATATACTTGTTTCAGAAAAAATTTGAATTCTGAAACATATGTTTCGGAATTTATACTTAACTTATTTGGAATAACCATATGAAAACGTTTCTCTCTGTAAGATTTTTCCGATAGAATAAATTCAGAATTTAATTTAATTCCGATATACTTGTTTCAGAAAAAATTTGAATTCTGAAAAGTATGTTTCGGAATTTGTACTTAACAAATTTGTAATAACCATATGAAAATGTCTTTCTCTGTAAGATTTTTCCGATATATTAAATTCAGAATTTAATTAAATTCCGATATACTTGTTTCAGAAAAATTTTGAATTCTGAATGACTTCTCTCGGAAATATATACTTAACTTATTTGGAATAACCATATGAAAAAGTCTCTCTCTGTAAGATTTTTCTGATATATTAAATTCAGAATTTAATTTAATTCTGATATACTTGTTTCGGAAATGTATTATATTCTGAAATCCATCTCTCGGAATTTATACTTAATTTATATGAAAAAACTATATGAAAACGTCTAAATTCTAAAACATTTTTCCGATATACATAATTCAGAAATTACTTAGATTCTGAATTATATATCTCGGAAAATTCTT
Source organism: Crotalaria pallida (assembly GCA_037953625.1). Taxonomy (NCBI): domain Eukaryota; kingdom Viridiplantae; phylum Streptophyta; class Magnoliopsida; order Fabales; family Fabaceae; genus Crotalaria; species Crotalaria pallida. Next base: position 71,665,841 of record CM075656.1, read on the forward strand.
TAAATCTGACATATATTTCTCGAAATCTATCAATTCTGTAACAATGCTGCATATTTTTACTGGCCTTATCAGCTTTGAACTTTTCTTTTTCTTTCTCTTAGTACTTTTGCAGTACTTGTTGAGAAGTTGCCTTTAATTTAATTGCAACAAAATCATTCATTAATAGCTATACATGATTGAAAACTTAATTCATTGATTCAGAAGATTAAGAATTCATTAATAGCTATACAAAATCCAACCAAGAAGTTCAAAAACCAAAAATTCATTAATAGCTACATCTGAGCCATATACTAAGAAGTTCAAAAACCAACCAACATTGATCCTATACTAAGAAGTTTAGAAGCTATTACAAATGCTATTACAAATCCAAATTCCTTCTCAATTTCTTCTTCCACGAACACGCCTCACTTGTCTTCTTCTGGATTGCATACGAGGAACATCTTCATTAATCGATCTGCTGCATAATGCAATGACCTCCTCGTACACATCATCCGGTAATGACGATCTATGTGGTTGGATCAATTCCCCAATTCGCACCAACCTATCCTGATATCGAACCTGTACAAAAATTATAAGTTAGTATCGCATATTGTTAAGTATTATATTTAAACTAATGTAATCTCAACTTACATTTTGAAGTTCGTGATTCTGGACCCTCACAGATGATCGCAAAAGATAAGGGTGACAATATCGATGTAACCAATCAAAATATCGACTCTCTACCTCGCCAGGGAACCTCACAACAATACCTCTGTCTTGTTCTTGAATAATGTGCTCTTCCCAATTAACAAGTTCTTCAGAAATGATATCGAGTGAAGGGCTCGAAGAAGGTGGTGAACGAGGTATACCTTGCACGTATCTAAATTGTCGAAGGACACGCTCAGGTAGATATGCGGCCTTATCTTTGCCACATCTGAGCCAACCAGAATAAAAGCTAATTTCTTCAAATGCTCGGTGCTGGCGGTGTTCTGGGTCGTAGGGCTGCCATTTGGCTTGCTCAATTCGCAGGATCTCAAGATGTTGTCGGTAGTTGCCCTCCAAACTTCCAGCACCTACGCTCTGGTTCCACTTCCACACCCTCGGCATACCCTCTAAATAAGAATCCCTTCGAATCGAGCAGCCAATCTCAGGGAAGTGTTCCTTGATCCACGCCTATTTTCAAACAACACAAAAAAGCAATGTCATTAACATGAAGCACAAATATAATTTACATGACATTAATACTAAAACTATTTAAAACAATACCTGAAGCAAAGTCATGTACCCTCCTAACTGCTTCGTTTTTTTCTTGCTAATATTTCCAAGCTCGCCATACAAATGTGCAAGTGCACTTGCTCCCCAAGCCCATTCGTGGACAGTGTTCAGATCCTGTAAGGCGAGGACGTACTGCATTCCAACATACGTCATGCTCTTGTCAATGAACAATGTTGACCCCACCAATGTAAGCAAGTAACAACGAGCAGCTAGGTCAATTCTCCCATTATCAAGGTGGGTCTGGAACCAATATTCGAGAATGCTGAATCGAATGACTCCTCCCCTATTTTTTCTCGTCTCAGCAGCAGCAGTAGCGGCGTCAATGCCTAGATGCTCAGTCATAAGCAAAGCACCGTCATTTGCATTTGGCTTCTTCCATGGGAGTAGTCGGCCGGTAACAGGAATGTGAAGAATACCTGACATGTCGTTCAACGTGACTGTCATCTCACCAACAGGAAGGTGGAATGTGTTGGTGTCTGGGTACCAACGCTCAGCAAAGGCAGACAACAATTTCTTGTCAATCTGCTCATATGAAGCATTAACGAGACGTCTAAGCCCCGATGCTCTAATTATAACACGAAGCGCCTCTAGCAACTCAGACACGAGTGGCAAACCCCACTTTCTGTTGGTATCTCTGCCAAGAACACCACGTTCCTGAAAATAAAATTGGAAAACATATATTAAATCATACAATTTTCGATCATATCAATTGTAATTTAAATTCATTTATTAACTCATATATTGACTCAATGAAATCATAGCATTGCCATATATGAAAGGTATATACTTACAATGCCTTGCCATATATCACGCGCCACGTGGTTTGCATATGATCGGATCAAGGTCATGGATTGTGGATCAGGAATCTCCTCTTGCTCCTCTTGCTCCTCTTCTTCTTCGGAGCTGGGATCCTCGTCTTCACCATTTCCTTCTTCACCACTTCCTTAGCCATCTTCATCACCTCCTTGCCCTTCTTCACCACTTCCATTATCATCACCATCATCTTCACCTTCTTGACTAGACCTTGACTCAGCAGATGATGCATTCGGGTTTGAAGAAGCAGTTGTGGCTTGAATGGGTGATGGTGGTGGATGTGATTGATGTTATGCGGGCGGTGATGTATGTGATGCCTCCATATCAGTGGGTGGTTGAGGTTGCAATTCCAGTGCTTGCGGTTCGGGTTCCGGTTCCGGTTCTGGTGCTTGCGGTTCCGTATGAGAAGATGAATGCACTTGAGGTTGCGGTTCCGGTTCCGGTGCTTGCTGTTCCGGTGCTTCCATATAAGTGGGTTGAGGTTGCGGTACCGCTTGAGAAGATGAATGCACTTGAGGTTGCGGTTCAGGTGCCGCTTGTGATGATGAACAAATTTTACTTTCAGCATTCTTTTCCTTCCTGTACGATGCAGTCGGTGCTCGTCTCCCCTGCCGCAATTGTTCCCCTGATGCTTTAGATTGTTCTTCTGCTGCTGCTGCTCTACGTTGTTGTTCTTCTTGTTCTGCACGCACGGTTTCAGCCGTACGTTTCGTTCTAGCCATATCTGAAATTTCATCAAAATTAACAAAGGTGTAAGTTATAAATAAAAGGTATATTCAATCATTGATAGAGCAAAATTATGTTCTCATAATCTAAGCACCAAACCTCGAAAAATATTAAACATAAAAATAACAAACAATTTCTAAAAAAACACCATCATTATTTTCTGAAAACTTATGCTCAGAATTTTACTAATTTCTGATACCCCCGTGTCGGAATTTTACTAATTTCTGATACGGTGGTGTCGGAAAGTTGCAGAAAAAGCATGGCAGCACTACTTTAATGGCACGAAGGAAGACCAAAACCCTAAAAGAACAATAATGATAACAGAGACCAAAACTCTAAAATAAAATAACACCGCACCTAAACCAAACCTAAACCCTAAATCAAATATACAAGACAATAACAAACAAGAACAAGCACAACTCGGTTGATGAAGAACAGGCACCCACATTGGAATGGTGATGAAGAAGAACGAATGGTGATGAAGAAGAACGAACATACCTTCTTGCGACGGCGATGGAGGCGGCGGCGACGGTAGAAGCGGCAGCGGCGGCGGTAAAAACGAGGAGGAGGGAAAAGAAGGGAAGTTGAACCGGTTGAATGAGGAGGGAGTACGTGAAACGTTTTTGGGATGGGGTTTGGGGAATTCAGAATTAGGAGGGATTATATGGGGGGTATTTAGGAATATTTTTAAAATATGGGGTTTGGGGGATAATATTGGGGTTTGGGGACTAAAAACCTATTTTTACTGTTTCCTGCAGATAGATGCCATGACAAACCCATTTGTATGTTGTGCAAGACTGGGCCTGGACCGAGTTAAAGATGAGAACTAGTCCTCGTTCCTTAGCCCCACATTTTGGAAAGAGTGTTAGTCCCCAAACCCCCAACTTTAGGCCCAAACCCCATTTTAATGGTGAAAAGTCAAAACTGTCTCTCTCTCATCTTCCACCTTCCCACCTCAAACCACAAACCCCAAACACCATGAAACCCCAAATCCCAAAATCTTCCACCTTCCCACCCCCAAACCCAAACCCCTCATCTTTCACCTTCATCCTTCTCCCAAATCTCAAACCTCAAACCCCTCTGAATCTATTTTCTTCTACTTCAACTCTTACTAGAACAGAGATCCACTCTTGGATGGAAATCAAATGCTTTGTCACCAAAAGTTTGTAATTCCAACACGTGGTTCTCGGAAATTTGCATAACCTAGAAAAAAAACACAAAACAACTACCAAAACACTAAATACATACCTGACAGAGAGAGCAGCGGCGTCGTGGGGTGAGCAGCGACGGTGGTGACTGATCGGCGGCGGTAAGGGGAATGAAGGAGAGAGAGTGACAATGAAAGGGTGAGGGAGATGAAGAGAGTCATGGGGTTTGACAAATGAAACTAAGGAGAGGAGTTTGAAGTGTTAAGGGTATTATTAAAATAAATTAAAAAATGGGATTTGGGGCTAATGAGTGGGGTTTGAGAACTAACACTCTTTTGGAAATTACTTTTTGACTCCATGATTGACTTTTTAGTCCCCATTTCAAATTTTTATGGACCAAAATATCCTTAACAGTGTTAACATTTTCGGTTTTATGAAACCAGAAAAGTCTTTCCGGTTTTGTTGAACCGGAATAAATTTAAACACTATTACGGTTTTGCTGAACCAGAAATATGATTCCGACTTCGTAGTACCGGAAATATACTACAGAACCGGAAATATTGCAGCTCAACTTCCAATTGTCACCACAGGGCATTGGGTTTGGCAGCCCAAGAAATAACCTTGGCACTTCGGTTCTCAAAAGGAACGAGAAGAGCTTCTGGTGGAAGCCACATAGCTGGCGCAGTGGCACTACAAGTTCTTCCTGTGTTGCTGGGGCATCCAGAAGCACATGTTTTGCATGGAATAACTGAATCATTATAATAGGTCGAAAATAAGACTCAACATTTACTTGTTGACCCTTTGGGTTTCGTTATGTTGCACACAATCACATGCAATGTTTCCGGTTCTGTATTTTTGGTACTACGAAGTCGGAATCATATTTCTGGTTCAGCAAAACCGTAATAGTGTTTAAATTGATTTCGATTCAGCAAAACCGGAAAGACTTTTCCGGTTTCATAGAATCAGAAATGTTAACACTATTAAAGGTATTTTGGTCCATGAAAATTTGAAATAGGGGCCAAAAAGTCAGTCATGGAGGCCGAAAAGCAATTCCCCCACATTTTAGTGCCAACTTCCATTTCTGTATGGAGTTCAGTCATGGGGGCCGAAAATCCGGTGTAACTTAGCCTTAGTTTTGTACCTCATTTATAAAATATTGAAGAGCTCCTCTCAAATCCCAAATGGGAATTAGTCTACAAACCCCCCTTTTATCCCCCAAACCTCACTTTTTTTTATAATACCAATAATACCCCTTTATACAAACCCCAAACCCCATTCACTCAACCTACCTCCACTTCGTCTTCTTCTTCTGCTCCTCCTCCAGCCGCCGCTCCCTCCCTCCTTTAACCACCACTGCTCCTGGTGGCTTGACATCATCATCATGTATTGCCACATCAGCTGGTCCTGCCAGCGGCGGAGCCATTGGTGGAGGAGCGTGGAACGGCCTCGGGCGCCTAGTAATGCCTCTCGAGGGCAAAAGGAAGTAGAAATCCTTCTGGCCGATTCGGAGATGGTCCTGGGAGTTGAGCTTCACCGGGGGATATCCAGGGAGGTGTAGGACGCCCTCCAAGTAGCAGTCGTTCCTGTCGAGGACCTCGAGGGAGAAGCGGCGGCGCGGGAAGTCGTAGAAGATGCGCGCGTGGTAGCGGGAGACGGTCGTGCCACCGCCGAGGTCTGCGAGGTCAACGTCGACTTTCGACGTGCTTGAGTTGCGGCCCAAGAGGATGGAGTATTTCTACCTGTAGTACTCGAAGTCCACGCCTTGGAGTTTTGCGAAGCCGAACTTCTTTCCGGCAATGGCATCGGCGGCGGAGGCAGGGGCAGAGACGGAGGCGGGGGTGGGGGCAAAGTCGGGAACGGAGGCGCAAGGGGAGGCAGGGGCGTTGGCGGAGGCGGAGACGGGGTGGGGGCAGAGCCGGGAACGGAGGCGCAAGGGGGGGAGTTGCAGTGGGGGTTGTGTGTGAAGTTGATGGTGGTGGTGGGCAGTGGGTTTGTTGGTAGTGAATGGGGTTTGGGAAAAGAAGGGCATTTCTGACTTTTCCCAATTAAAATGGGGTTTGGTGGAGAAAAATGGGGTTTGGGGACTAATCCCCCATCCCAAATTAGTGTATATCTGAACTTTTGACTCTTATGTTATTAGTAATATCCTTCCTATGTCCCAAAATATTAGTAAAATATTTAGAAATAACAAAAATAAAGGAACATATTTTTAATGTATTGTCTTCGAAATTAATATATTACCAAAAGCAATATTTATTGCTTATTTTCTTAGTTAATCAATCACAAAATATAATATAAAATTTCAATTTTTTTATTCACTATTTTATTTCAATTTGAGACAAATTTTTATATTTTTTACTAACATTTTGAGACAAAAGAATATCATACTATGAGTGAGCATTAAACATAAAAAATGATAATAATAAAACTCCACAAGCAATGATGCGACTTAATTGGTAAGCAATAAAACAAAACTACAAATAAGAAGAATTGTGCCGTTGTTTTCTGCTTTTTATTTTTCCTGTTTCCAGTGTTGCCCCCCTTTCAATGGTTTCCACTTTCCAAGCATTGACCAAGTTTCTTATTTTTTTGTCTATGCATGAATGGATACAGAGGTGGTGATATCATAGAGCATACGACTACCACCAATACATGGCTAGTGAGGAATTACGAAAGCAAGTGGTTTATAGATATAGCATTAGTTATCACTTATTACCAACATCGTATTTTCTGTTTTAGCGTATGGTTAATTCTTTTCGAGATAAATAGTTATTTTCTCCGAGTTGAATTATAAGACAAAAAAACATATATTTTTTGGTTTTAAAATATAAGAAAATTAATTAATTTTCATAAATTTTGTTTCATTTCAACGTTACTTTCCAACAATATTACAAAGAGAAAGTGGTTAACTCACAAGGTGTTTAGATGACAAAAAAACACCTTCAAAGGACACAAACACATAAACCACAACAGCTAGCGTTGAGGAAGATGTGCGTTTTGACATCAAAAGCACGATGAAAGAGAACATAGATCCAAACAAGCATTGATTTAAATTTTGTTTCATTTTCAATACTAATTTTTTAGAATGCCTCTAATTTTTATAAATTTAAGAAAATTAAATATAATCAACTAACCTCCTTGATAAATATAAAATTAGTTTTGTTTTTTTTAATTTCAAACATGAAGAAATGTCTTTCGAATAAGTGTTTTTTTAGGAATCAGACTATTTTTAGCTTGGTACATGATGATCAAAGATGACCTGCTCATTAAAGAAGTTCCCAACAACAATAAATGGATGATACTGTTCAGGTGAAAGGAATAGGGTTAGGGGTGAAATTTTCAAATAATAAATATTTAAAAAGTATTAACTTCACAAAAAAAAAATTAAAATAAAATTGTTGCCTGTTGCTTCCCGGTTGCAATTTACAGGTTTTTTCACTCTAAAAGCAAACTATGAAAATTTATCACATTCCTTCCTTTAAGAAATAGAGAAACAGAAAAGTTATCACAATGGAACATCCATGTTCCTATATCCTTGGAGAGCATCATAGCCAAAGCTATTCCTGTGGATAAAGAGAAAAGAGGATGAGTTTTGTCCGGAGCAAGAAAAGGACTTTGTTTACATGAGAGGTCTGGGACTAGAATCCATGACATGGGAAGGGGGAAATCCTAAGTGTCCCAGCAGCCACCAATTGGGCTATCTTACGCGGACAGTAAAATTATTAATGATATTGAAAATTTGAGTGTGGTAGCAAAATTATTAATGATATTATCAACATTGTGTGAATTAATTTCTATATTTGGAAATGAATCTAATCATTCTCAAATATTTAAAATTCTTGATCTTTATGAATTATGAGTTATGACTTTAATGTCTTAAATTTTCTTATGTTGTAAATATTTTCTTAATCATTAGACTTATTTCCAAATATTTCATTAATAGGGAGCTCGATTGGCGAGCCTTAGAGATATTTTCATACATTGTTTCTTTAGAAACATATGTTTAATTTAATATTTGGAACGTTCCTGTAAATTTTAATAGCATTTTGAGACTGCTTTATTTTTAACTCCCGGACTAATTTTAATATATTACCGATATAAGTTATATTTAATCAAGTTTGACATCAGGATTGAGAAAATGTATTTTATCAAGTTTGACATCGGCATTGAGAAAATGTATTTACATTTGAATTTTGATACTTTTTCTTGCACAATAGCTATCTGTAGGGATCTGTAACTTTATTATTTTTCAATCATTAGAATTATAATATTGATGTACTTAAATGTTTTTATTTTTAGGATCATCAAACTTTTAGTTATAATGCAAAATACATACACACATTAACCCACAAATGAGTACTGATAGTATTATATATATATATATATATATATATATATATATATATATATATATATAAAAGAAGGGCTGAATATTATAAAAAAGAAGAAGGGCTGAAGTTTTTGGTGGATTGGTTGGGCAGGAAAGGAGAGGAGGAAGATTCTCCTATTTTATATATAGTGATTATATTTAATCAAGTTTGACATCACAATAGAAAAAAAAATGTATTTACATTTGAATTTTGATACTTTTTCTTACACAATAGCTATCTGTAGGGATTTGTAACTATTATTTTTCAATCAGGTTTGAGTAATTAGAAATACAATATTGATGTACTTAAATGTATTGTATTTTTAGGATCATCAAACTTTTAATTATAATGCAAAAATACATACACGCATTAATAACCCACAAATGAGTAGTAACATTATTATATTAAAAAAAAGGGGGCTGAATATTATTAAAAAAAAAAGAAGCGCTGAAGTTTTTGACGGACTGATTCGGCGGGAAAGGAGAGGAGGAAGATTCTCTTATTTTATATAGTGACTAGGACCTATGTCCGTGCGGTGCACGGGACGATATTTGTTTAGGTTTTGTTAATTCAAGAGTAGGAAAAATTAAGTGTATATTGAAAATTTGAGTGTTGTAGCAAAATTATTAATGATATTATCAAAATTGTGGGAATTAATTTCTATATATTTTGAAATGAGTCTAATCATTCCCAAATACTTAAAATTCTTGATCTTTATGAATTATGAGTTATGATTTTAATGTCTTAAGTTTTCTTATGTTGTAAATATTTCCTTAATCATTAGACTTATTTCCAAATATTTCATTAACAGAGAGCTCAATTGGCAAACCTTAAAGGCATTTTCATACATTGTTTCTTTATAAACATGTTTAATTTAATATTTGGAACGTTCTTGAAAATTTTAATAGCATTTTGAGACTGCTTTATTTTTAACTCTCGGACTAATTTTAATATATAACCGATATAAGTTATACTTAATCAAGTTTGACATCAGGATTGAGAAAATGCATTTTATCAAGTTTGACATCAGGATTCAGAAAATGTATTTACATTTGAATTTTGATACTTTTTCTTACACAATAACTATCTGTAAGGATCGGTAACTTTATTATTATTTCAAGATTCTGAATATTATATTTAATCAAGTTTGACATCATAATTGAAAAAATGTATTTATATTTGATTTTTGATACTTTTTCTTACACAATAAGTATCTGTCGAGATCTGTAACTTTATTATTTTTCAAGAGTAATTAGAAATATATTATTGATGTACTTAAATGTATTTATTTTTAGGATTATCAAACTTTTAATAATCATGCAAAATACATACACACATTAACCCACAAATGAGTAGTAATAGTATTATATATAAATATATATATATATATATATATATATATATAAAGGCCCGAATATTTTTTAAAAAAAAAAAAAAACAAGAAGAAGGGCTGAAGTTTTTGGCGGACTGGTCGGGCGGAAAAGGAGAGGAGGATATAGTGATTATATTTAATCAAGTTTGACATTGAAAAAATGTATTTACATTTAAATTTTGATATTTTTTTTTACACAATAGCTATCTGTAGGATCTGTAATTTTATTTTTTTTCAATCAGTTTTGAGTAATTAAAAATACAATATTAATATACTTAAATGTATTTTATTTTTATGATCATCAAACTTTTAGTTATAATGCAAAATACATATAGACGTTAACCCAAATGAGCAGTAATAGTATTATATTAGAAGAAGAGGAAGATGAAGACGAGGAAGAAGACGAGGAAGAAGAAGAAGAAGAAGTTGCCTACCCTTTATTTGTCCAAAATGTCTTGGATGCAGGTAGGTTGAATTTATAGTTCACAAGTTTATGCAGAGTCCTAATCCAAAATTACCAATGAAGCCTAGTTATATGCCATTTAGTTTTGTTTTGTTTTTTGTTTTTTTTTTTTTTTAATCTCCTGTATGTGTATGTTGGACACTATTTTATCTCCAACATATCCATCAACGTATCAGACAGAATATTACATAGGAAACTTTAACTCTTCACTTTACTGATAGGGCAAGGATCATAGTGGTCCAGCATCTGATATATTTAAAGTGTAAGTTGTATAATGATATATCTTGAACATCAAAATTTCTGCAATCATTTTTATATCACTTTCTTTTTAGATACTAAAACAAGAAAAACATACAATAATCCAACCACGAACACTACACTCTTCCTCTACTTTTTTTTCCCAAACAACTATGATTATATGTGTAATTTTGTATGTGAGACTAACATCACTCATAGTTTAATTAGTAATTTCTCCACTATGATCACATATCTTAATATCATAATATGTATGTGCTGCTGCTTGACTAAATGAAAGTGATAAAAAAAAACTCAGCAAACGTGCTAATTTAAAAAGCCTTTTTTCTCCTTGCACCTTAAAAAGAGAGCATATAACTAGAAAAGCCATTTCTATGACCATACAATAGGTATCAATTGGTCCCATATAAAATTAATCAAATTTTTTTATGGCGTTCCATACTGTAGATTCTTGCATCCACTTTGTTCCTTGCATTTAATTCACCTACTTTATTCCATTTGTGTAGAGTTTGTTATTTTTATATTTATTTATTGTCCTAGCTTCCTATAAGTACCATAAGATCTTCTAGCCAACTCTCCATGCAAAACAAGACCTGAATCAAACATGAAACCAACCTTCCATTTTAGCTATGCCTTTCTGCTTTCCCTTTTACTTAATCATTATGCTTTGTCACAAAAGACTTGCCCAAACTGTGGCTCTATACAAGTTCCATATCCTTTGAGCACAGAACCAATTTGTGGTGATCCAAACTATGCTCTTCATTGTGATCCACACTCTAATAAGCTTTACTTTAACACCCTCAATGGAAGTTCTTATCTAGTACTCAAAATCATGCCCTCAATCCAACGCATGGTGATTCAACCATCACCTTGGCTACAAGGTAGTACTACTTCATGTGTTACACAAGACATGCCTATATGCAATGGTCTTTGGTTAAATCAATCACTACCTTTCAAGATAACTTCATCAAACACAGTGTTCCTACTTAACTGTTCTCCGCGGCTATTGGTTTCGCCACTCAATTGCACTTCTTCTAGTCTTTGCCATCTTTATTTGGAGAGTTCAGGCCATGTTGACAAAAAAAGAGCACTAGATTGTGCAAGTGGTCTTATTCACCCTTGTTGCACGTTTGTTGCTGGTGGTGTACCTTCATCTTACAAGATTAGGCTTCATAGTTCTGGCTGCAAAGCATTCAGAAGCATCATTCATTTGGATGAAGATAAGCCTCCTAGTCAGTGGGAAGAAGGCCTTGAAATTCAATGGGATCCTCCACAAGAACCACTATGCAAGACACAAAGGGATTGTTCTGAAGACTCTAAGTGTTCCTCTTATGGTAGATGTCTTTGTAATGAGGGACACCATTGGGACCCTTTTGCAGCAACTTGCTTGAGGCACAAGAAAAAGTCCAAATGGAAAACCAACTTGGTTGTCTCAACAGTGGTTGTTACCCTTTTATCTCTAGCTATAATTCTTGCCATCATAGCCAAGTCCTGCAAGGTTTCTTACTACAAGGTGAAGCAGGACAAGGAAAGAGAAGAACATGTGCTGAAATCAAGAGATGGAGAGAAACCTTGTAGGATGTTTCAATTGAAAGAGATGAAGAAAGCAACAAATGGTTTTTCTCAAGAGAGGATCTTAGGGAGTGGTGGGTTTGGTGAGGTTTACAAAGGTGAACTTGAAGATGGGACTATGGTAGCTGTCAAGAAAGCTAGAGTTGGTAACTTGAAAAGCACTCAACAAGTGCTTAATGAGGTTGAAATTCTCTCTCAAGTGAATCACAGGAACCTAGTCAGACTCTTAGGTTGTTGTGCGGAATCAGAGCAGCCGCTTATGGTTTATGAGTATATCTCAAATGGTACACTCTATGACCATCTTCATGGTATAAGGTGTTCAAATTTCTTAGACTTGAAAACAAGGTTGAAGGTTGCTTTTCAAACTGCTGAGGCATTGGCTTATTTGCACTCTTCAGCACACACTCCTATTTACCATAGGGATGTTAAGTCAACAAATATATTATTGGATGATGAATTCAATGCAAAAGTCTCAGATTTTGGACTCTCAAGATTGGCTAACCCAGGACTTAGTCATGTGTCAACATGTGCTCAGGGAACCTTAGGGTACTTAGATCCGGAATATTATAGAAACTATCAATTAACTGATAAAAGTGATGTTTATAGTTATGGTGTGGTGTTGCTTGAGCTTTTGACTTCAAAGAAAGTAGTTGACTTCTCTAGGGACCAAGATGATGTTAATCTTGCAATTCATGTGAGTCAACATTGCAAGAATGGGACAATCATGGAAGTGGTGGATCAAAGGCTTCTTTCTGTGGAGGGTGATAATAAAATGAACACAACCATAGAACTCTTGTTGGAGCTTGCACTTGATTGCTTGAGGGAGAAGAAAGGTGAAAGGCCTAGTATGAAGGATATTGTTCAACGCCTCCTGTGCATAATTAGGAATCTAGATCATGAGATAATTGTTTGAAAACAAGTACACTGTAGTTTTTGTCTAAAAAAGAACATTATAGTTTAAGGGTGTTTGGAAGAACCTATAACAATGTTATTTGAGCTTTGTATAACTTATATCAATAAGTTTATCAGAAAGATTTATAAAAATAACTTATGATCACTATGTATCTTTTTTAGTTTATTTGAATAAATTTATTAGAGAAGCTTATGAAAATAGAGGTTTCTTTTAACTTGTTTAAAAAATAAAAAAAATAAAAATCTTATGGAATAAGCACTTATTAAGCCATATGCCATATACTATAAAATGCACCCTAATTAAGTCAAACAGGAAAAAAAATTAAGATGTATTGTTATGGAAAGAAGGCAGTGGGGGCAATGGGGTCTTTGATATGTATACTGGGTAGTCCACTGAGAAAAGAGTAGAGTGATTCCAAACCATGATTAATTGGGTGGGGAAAATAGGGACAGATTGGAATCAGATGCATTTTTTCTGTCGAAAGTATGGAGTATTTTAACGTATATGCAATAATTGGATTCTTATATATTTTAGAATAGGATTTGATTAGTTCGAAAGTAATCTTCCTTTTACAACTTAGGAAAGTATCCTCTCTCAAAGTTTTGTTAACGTTGTTATGATAGGAAAGCATTTCTAAAAGATTATGATTAGTCCCATCTACAAAGGATTATATACGATCTTCTATCTAATGCCCTCTTCAAACAATGGTTTGCTATGCTTATCAATAACCTATTATTATTATTTTTTTTTTCATGAAGAGTTAAAGACATCCATTTTATTCAATCACATACACAAATACGAAATACATATTTGTTAAAAGTGACTCCCCTCTGAGCAAAAATAATAAATCTTTGAAAAAAAAAATACAAGACATGCTTTTAATGTTTTATCTATCATATCACATAAATTAATTATTAAATCAATAATTTAACAAAAGTGACATATTTCTAAGTGTTTTTTGTTTAGAGACAAAAAAAAATTACAAATTTTTACCATGAGATGGAGGGAATGAAAGTTAAAACTTGGTTTGCCATTGTATGTTTTACTTTATTCAAATTTCTTATCATTAACTATTAAGAGACTAAAGTTAATTTAACACTTATAATTATAATTATAATCACGGATCATAGAAATGTCATAAATTATTAGTAGTATTATAAAAATAACAACTATATTGTATTATTGTTATAAATAGTTAATATTAACGCAGTAATTTAAAAGAAATGTTAATAAATACCTTTAAGACATTAAATAAGAAATCAAAACAAGTCATTCAAGTTTGAAAAATGTTATGTTTAACTTATCAAGAAGTTGTGAATTTGTATTTCTAATGTCCACTTACTCTTTAATGAAAATAGAACTCTCTCTTTAAAGCATCCAAAATTCTTTTCCCTCCGACTTTTGGGGAGTCAATGGAACGGGAAACTTTGCATTTCAATTCCATCCCTTATGAAACTTCAAAACATAATTGAAGGAAGATGCAACTTTACAATAGTGGGATAAGTCAAAAGCAATGTCATTAGTCCCTATAATGCTTACCATAATAACCTCCAACTTTTCCACTGCTTCTTCACAATGGAGATAAATAATCATGGCAGCACAAAATGCTTACTTTGGCAACACTACCTTATCATGCAAAGTGGTTGTGCTCAAATTAATTTTTTTTTTTAAAAAAAAAAAACTTAATTATGTCACAATTCCCTGAAGTTTGAGTACTTTTGACAAATACCCTTATTTTTTTAATGTCTAACTCCCCGAAGTTTCTTCTGGGTTTCTCATATACTCATACTTCAAATTCTGGTCAATTTTGTTGACATGTAACATCGGAATCCTAGTCAGACGTAGGAAATTGACCATGTGGTGTCGTATCGCGTGATGTCACACGGACGAAAACAACCTCTTTCTTCAATTTTTTTCTTCTTTAATTAAAAATATAAAAATCTAAGTTTTTTAGTTTTTTAATTTAAAAAAAAAAAAAGATCTTAGCCCGCATGGCATCACGTGCTTAACATTAGAATTCCAATGTTACATGTCAACAAAATTGGCCAGAATTAGTATTAGGGGTATATGACAAACCCAAAAATAACTTCGGAGAGTCATTGAAAAAAAAAGAATAAAGATATCTGACAAAAATACCCCAAACTTCAAGAACTTGTGACATAATTAAGTCTAAAAAAATAATCATTTATTTATATAACTTTTTAAACCTAGCCCTCCAATAGTAGTATCATTTTTTTCTTACTTAATGTAAATATCTAGCTCTGCCACTTTAATGTCAGAACGTGGTAGCAAAACTCTGCCCTACACAATTGAGTAGCTACCAATACCATAGTGCTAGCTTAATAAATATCTCCCTTCAGTATAGTTTTCTTTAGCCTAAGATATCTTTTACGAAAGGCAATTTTGTTCAAGTTAAAAACATCGACAACACAATAACACTAGCACTCTGAACGAGAGATTTCTTCATATCCTTCGAACTCGAGTCCTTTGGAAGAAGCAAACGCTGCCTCTATTGTGAAAGGGACCACAGAAGAGGTACACTGTACTACATAGCACCAATTGAGGTGAGGTGATGAAGTGAAGGGATGAGATAATGAGAAGATGAAGTTTGAAGAGAAGATTTTTTTTTCTTTATAATAGTTTTAATTAAATAAATTTAAACAAATGAAATATAATTAAATAAAGGAATTGCTTAACCTCAACCCTAAGGGCTGAGGATAAGAGCTTCAAAAGTGGTTAGAAAGTCTTGGATATCTAAATTCATCATCTTTTAAACATTTAAGATTTAGTTTTTCAATGAAACACAACCTTTTTCAGCCTCTTATCCTCAATCCAGATTTCCTGAGAAAAAATTGGACAAAAATTGATGACACGTTTTTTTTTTTGGGTACAAGACAAAGTAAGCAAAAGGAAAAAACAAGATTACACCCTTAAAAACGAGACACCTTGTGCAACTGCCAGAAGCAAGAGAGCCATAGCTAAAGGAGGGGCTTTAACAATGGTCAAAACTTCATTACGAATTTACTACTATAGGATAATAGGAACCAAGCTAAGACATGTGATCTGCACATTAAGAATGCGCATGTCTGTGATGTGGAGTATAATAGCAGCATAACGGTGAAACATTGAAGGATCATTCAATACGAGGTTAACCACCTCTTGAGAATCTGACAGGCAAAATCGCAGATTTGAACCCCAAATTCTAGGCAATGTATAGACTATAGACCATGAAATATTGCTGGTAATTGGATATCAAGAAAGGCTACACGTTATAAATAACAAATTGTTTTTGGAAAAACTAAATACTTTTTAATAACCCAATCAAAAAGGAGGGGATACAAGCTAATCAACTTTGCTAAAACAGTTAGACAATGTGATATCCTATGAACCTCCGATGATCTAAAAAATAAAACTTGTCCACTCAAAACAGTCAGCTAGAATCACCTCAATTTGTTAGGCAGCGGGATATAAATGTTCCAACCATTTCTTATTCCCTTCTTCCTTTGTAAGGCATCCTATGGTAAGTGAGAAAGTAACTATGCACTCCGTTCGATTATATTACAAATATCATACAATCAAACATAGAATAGTTATTAAACATTGGAACTTTTGAAGTATTGTTCTCAGAATACCTTCAGGATTTCTCATTAGTTCATTCCTTTACTAGTACCAGCTCCATGATCTTCACTCCTAGAAAGAGTAGCCTTCTTCTGCAACATGGAAGGCTGTAGGAGAAGTGAACACCAGCAAGAAACTATCTGCGGTAGCGGTGGCGTTTGAAATTGAAGTATACATGTAGAATTCCCCGTTCAAATGTGCACTTAAAACCCTTTTTGTGAGAATACTCCCATTCTTTGTTCACAATGCGGAAAGCCTACAATGGAAGATACAAGGAAATATGAGTAAATGCATTGAAAATTAGAAGTTATTAACAACAGCATCAAAGAAGAATTAATAGCCTTACTATGTCTTCGTATGGTGGCCCTGCATGGAATCTTATAATGCAAGTCTCTCCATTGCTGCCATCCCTCTCAATGGTGTAGTTTGGGGCTTTTATCTTGTCTACAAGATCAGGATAGAAAATATTGAATTTGTATCCTTGCACGATCTTTGGAGGTGGGTTGTCGTGATCATAGTGAGTCTGGTTATACTTGTTCCACTCATATCCAGTATGAACACGGTTGAAATACTTTGGCTTCCTGGGCCTGTACTTGTCATGCCACCAATAAACCTGACCCAACATTTACAAGCACATCACAAAATTATTAAAGATGAGGAGAATTTAGATAACAAATATCTTAGTTTCCTCTTAATATACCAAAATAAACTATTGAAAGTGTATTTCCTCTAGTTTCAACTTTTTCTGTGGTGTGTAGAAGTAACCAAGGGATATGACATATAATCATATGATATACAATATTTATACATCTAGAACAAGGCTCTCTTTTATGACTTCATATTCCCATCTAACTAGATATTTTTTCTATCTATGAAAAGTTTAAAATTCTAAGAATCATGGAAAAAGACACGACAAGAAATTATACATGTGGGCCAAGAGATGATTACCTGAGAATCCAGGTTCACTTCAGCACCAGATCCAAACACTGCGTCTCCATCTTCCATAGCTCCCATAGCTTTCAGGGCCTTCATTTCAAAATTATCTTCTGATGGAGCTGGCTTTGATGCCATTGCTTCCTGAATTCGTTTTTGATGTTCTTCTAATACAGCCTGACGTTTCCGCTCCTATAAATGCACTAACACAGTCAGTTACAATCTCTATACCGATCATTTAAGTATTTGATCACCATTAAAAATCATGCTTACCAGCATAGCTCTGTCCTCTTCAGGATCAATAGCTTCCTCACTTTCATCACCATGCATCAGTTCTGGTGAAAACGATCCAGCCTCATCTTCAGCTTCTTGATCCTCTCTAATGGGTTCTGGTGAAAATGATTCATCTGCAGATCGAACTACCAAGAAAGAGAAATATCAAGCAAATTTCAACATGAAATGTGAGAATTGAGATGGACAGCCTATAAAAAATTCTGTTTCATAAATAACCCAAAATGATAAAAAGCTTAAACCTTTGACATCTTCCTTGGCATCTTCCTCCTCCTCCTCCTCCTCCTCCTCCTCAGGTATCATAGCAAGAGTGTTCTCCAATCTATTCTCACCTTCCACTGGTCGCTCAAGGCGTTGCAAATGCTTACGTAACATTTTAGCATGAATTTCCTTCAAACAAGCCTGAATTTGCAGCAATTTAATGATTCAGTCAAGCAATCCATTTCTTAAAAGAATCCAACAGAAACAAAGGATAATAATGTGAAGGAGAATACCTTGGCCTTATATATGTGGAGGTGTTTTAAAATGGCCTCCCAATACTCAACCACCTTTGCGGAACCGGCACGCATCTCTGACTCAATATGCACCCGTAAAGCCTCCAATTCTGCATGTGTCTTCCCCTGCAAAAGCTCCTTCACATCTGACTCGACACTGGAATGCAGACCCCTTTCTTCTGCAAGCAGCTCAGAAGGAGGTTCTTCTCCACGCACCCTAGCTCGATCAAGTGCATCCTTCTTCAGGGCTTCAGCTAGCTCCCAATCACCTACCACCAAAAGTGCCTGCATGAAGACATTGAACAATAAGTCTTCAACTTTGAACAAGATGCCAACTACAATGGCCATATGAGTTGACTAAAACAGAAAAAGAAAAAGATCATGACATTCAACTAGTTCATTTGAGCTGCAGTTCACCTCAAAATTCCTATTGAAATGTTCATAACTGTGTTGTATCATTAGTTAGATGAGGTAGAAGTTATTAACTTAGTATTTTGTGCAGGACTACAAATCAACTGAACAAAACAGTGGAAAAAGGGTGATACCTCCCAATATTCTACATGGGTTGGTGTTGCCCTGTCAAGGTCCAAATGCATCTTGATGTCATCACGAAGTTCATCCATTTCTTTCACAGTCAAACCCTGAACCATATATCAAGTTATTATGTAATTTGTTCTATAAAATTAACATTTAAATCTGAATATCTTTAACCATACTATGTGACATTACGATAGTAAAAGGAATAGGAGAAATAAAATGAAAATTAAAAAATAAATATTAACCTTGAAGACCAAGTATGGTTCATTGATTTCTATATCCAAATCATCAGAGCCATTGAGGTGTTTGGTAAGGACATCAATTGGTCTGGCACGCCCCTCACGCAATCTAATCTCTGACCTAACTTTGCTTTGATCAAAATGGAACTGCAGATTAAATTGTCTCAGTCAACATACTCTGCAAAATGCCAAAATTATATTAAGTAATAACAAATCAAAAGGAACCCGAGACACTGTACCTCCTCTTCTTTTTTTTCCCAGTCCTGAAACTCAGCTCGAGCACGTTCTCTAGCTAACAATGCCTGAGAGGAAGAATTAAATCACAATATGATAACATAGTATACACCACAAACAACATTAACACTTCTACCAAGCCTTGGCTTATCTCCCAAGTATATCTAAAATATTTGGGCCTCAATCCAGAGTGAGTTAAATTTTAGGACCCTTCTTAAAGGAAAGGCCTGATATGTGGAAATGTTTATTCTCTCCAAAAACAAGGTTGGGGCATAATGGGTATGTCATATTACCAGATTCACAAAAATGACAGTGGCAAGGTAAAAAAAAAAATCTTTCAGCAGATAAAAATGATAACAAATTTAGGGATTAGATGAGAGAATATATTTAAGAAATATAACTGAAAAAACAAGACACTGATCTATTTACTACTCCTACTTATACTGATATTCTGGATCAAGTACGTACAATGCAATTTAAGTAAAGACCTATGCCAATAGTAGTTTTAATTGACACAAATTAAATATAATTCTCACGGTAACTGATAACAAATAATGAGAAAAGACTTACCATTTCTTCCTCTCGTTGTGCTTTCTCAAGTGCCCTTTCCTCTCTTCTCTTTTTCACTTTCTCAATTTCTGCCTGCATTATAATTTTTAATAAGAACATAATGAATATTGTAATGGTACATGACCAGAAAGTTTAGTTGATTTGACATCGGTAACAAATGACATAAACAATCAAATACATGAAGACAAGAACACACATGCAGAGCTTTTATCTCAAACATAAGTTTGCCAATATAAGCCTTATCGATTGATAAACTGATTTAATGCATTCCTGATTACAGTTTCACACGACTCAACCAGACTAGAATCTCAACAATACTAATGGATAAGATCATATCAGGAATGGGTTCTCAAGAAAAAAACAAAGACATAGGTTTAATTTTCCTAAACCCTTTATTCCCTTAAGCAAAAGGCAACATTCCTACAATCGAACAGGTCAGCAACAACAACGACGATGACCAAGCCTAGTCCCACTATATGAGGTCACTTACATAGATCAAAGGGTGTCACAATGTTCTATTGCAAATCACATCTAAAGACAAACCATTGACATCTAAATCCTTCTTAACGATTTCACCAATACTTTTTTCATGGTCTCCCTTTGTCTCTACTGATTATGCTATCCCCCATCTAATCTCCTTACTACATGTCTCCTCCAAACATGCCCAAACCGCCCAAGGTGAGATTCTACCATCTTTTTTAATTTCCACAACCTTCTCTCTGATGCATTCATTCCTAATCCTGTCTTATATACTATACCCACTCATCAAATGCAAATGAACATATAAAGGGAGAAAATCAATCTCTTACATTAAATGCAACACTTGAACCATAAATACACTACAAATGTGTGAAA
Source organism: Crotalaria pallida (assembly GCA_037953625.1). Taxonomy (NCBI): domain Eukaryota; kingdom Viridiplantae; phylum Streptophyta; class Magnoliopsida; order Fabales; family Fabaceae; genus Crotalaria; species Crotalaria pallida. The sequence goes on from CM075656.1 coordinate 71,686,498, forward strand.
TTTCTAGGAAGAAGAATAATAGTTACCATTCTTTCAGTTTGCCTCTTTTTCTCAGCTTTAACTGAAAACGCATCAATAGATACACCTTGAGAAACATCGCGCTCAATCTTCTTGCGCCAAACAAACCTACAAATAACATTTTTGTTAGTTTAGTTTATATGCATCTGCATACGAACGACTAGTACTCATCACTTTTCAGCGAAGTTGGTGTATTGTGGTATATAAGCCCTGTTTGTTTAAGGGTACAAATAAGCGATCCTAAAATATTTTAAAAGATCGATTTTAGTTGTATAACTTTAACATAAATCAGAAACTGTTTTGCATTTAACAACAATCAGAGACAAGTGTGTATGAGTAAACAATTTAATTAAGTGTTTGTTCCACAAGTCAGCTAAAAGGAACTTATATTTTCATAAGCTTCTCTGACAAGCTTATTGAAATAAGCTAAACAGAGAAGCTTTTTTTAGCCGAATTTGAGCTTTTTTATCTTCTGCTAACTAAAAACTTAAACCAAACAATCATTCAAGTGTACAACTTAAACAAAGAAACCCGAAATCTTCAAATTAGTTTTTTTTAAAAAAAAAAAAAAAATAGAACAAAAGTACTTACTTCTCATTGAGATTAGAATCACCAAACGGATTCGAATCATTGGAATAACCAGACACCGTGTTAGTCTTCAATTTCTTCGCAACTTTCAGCGCCTGAACATGAAACAAAATCAACAACATGAATAAATAAAAACTATTATAGTATACATAAAATTAAAGATGAAAAAAAAAAAAAATAGAGATGAAATCGAATGAGATAATAATATACCTTTCTCTGTGCCTTTTTGGACTCATACTGTAATATTTCGTCTTCGGTGATTATTCTCTCCGACTTTCTCTTCTTACCGCTATCGCTACCGTCGTCGGAACTATCCGAGTCACGGCGGCGAGAGCGACGGCGACTGCTGCTGCTGCTGCTTTCATGGCGGTGACGGCTGCTACTACTACTACTACTTCGACGGCGTGTGTAGGAATCACTATCTGAGTCATCTGAATCTGATGTCGTTCGTCTTCGGCTTTTTCTCCCCATTGTTATTATTATTATTATTATTATTATCTTGTGCTAATTCCTAAGCTTTAAAAACAAAACACACAATCTGAATCTGAATCTCAAGTTGGAAGCAGTGATTGAGGTGAAATTAGAGACGTATCTCTCTCTCTCTCTCTCTCTCTCTCTCTCTCTCTCTCTCTCTCTCTATCTGTTGAGAGAATCAACTTATCTCTGCTTCCCAAATTTGTTTGGCGGTGAAAAGAAGGATACTTGACGAGCAGCAAGAGGTTGGAGATTTTTATATGTTTGCATTAACATTTAGGCCTTCCAAGATTTTAAAAAAATAATAATAAAAAAAAATAATAGTATATACTACAGTCTACATGATACAACCTCCTTAACTTATAAGGAAAATAAATTAGTTACATTTTTAAAAGATATTAGATTAGTTGATTATATTTAATCTTTTTTAATTTATTAAAAAAATACTTTAGAAAAATAGCATTGAGAATAAAACAAAGATTAGATAATACGACGATTTTTTATAGATATTTTAAAAAAGTAACATTGAGAATGAGATAAAATTTAAAAATATTGCCCTATTTGATCATGCATATAAGTCCCATTTGAAGACTTTTTTTTTTAACTTTAATATAAACTTTATTTTCAATTTTCAATGACATTAATTACTTTTTTTTCTAAAAAAAAAATCTCTATTTACATTCTAGATACTTTCTAGATTATTAATAATAATTACAAAAAAATATCCTCCTACCAAATATTTACATTAGGAATTTCTTATCCTTAATATTAGGAATTTGCTCCTTTTTAATAATCACTATACCTCGAAATAAATTATTATAAGTTATCGGCAGACCCTTGTTCCATAAAAAAAAGTCCTTATTTATTCATTCATACACTAAAACATTATTATTATTATTATTATTATTTTGAATTGATACACTAAAACATTATATGATAGTGGTACAAATTAAAAACAAAGCAAAATTACTTTTTTGGCACCTAAAGTTTTTTTATTATTATTAAATTGATCACAAAAATTTATATACCTTAACTTAAGGAATCAAAAAGTAATTTCCCCTAAAAAAACTTCAATTTAAATTGTAATATCTTCCTTTTTTCTTTCCGGGAAAAAAAAAGTACTGTATCAATTTAAATTGTAACATCTTCCTTTTTTCCGAGTGATATTTCCTCCTCCTCGTATTAGGATAGGTGTCAGTGTCACAAAAAACACTGCAATCACCCGTAATCTCACATTCTCACTAAAAACTGGGAAATCGTGTATTGATTGTGTAAGTGAGTATCACAGCCATTGACATACCCAAGTAGGTGTAGTTCATTACTTCACTGTTTGAAGCAAGTAGCAATTACTTACCAAAAAGGCAAGTCATAACTCGTAAGAGAATGTGAATGCTTAGAGAAAAATATAGAACAAAATAACATCGAAATTAATCCATGCAAGCAAAGATCAAAATCCAAAACAAATTTGTTTCCGAATTAACCATCACTACTAGTTCTTGTCAAACATAAGGCAAGAAAACAAAATAGGTTCTTTTTCACAAGGAAATATACTGTAGAAGAAATATTGTTGGTTCATGGTAAGTGAAAAAGTATCATCATATCATATCCAGGTTGAAGTCTTCAGTTCACTGCAACCTCAGCTGAAAGGTACTTTGAATGAAGTACATCCTTTCCAGAAACTTTGGTCTTGGAGTTGTTAAGCACTTTCATAGCTTCTCCCACCTTTACAGAAAGAGTCTCTGGTGATTCCAGGAGATGTAGCAATTCTGCATTGTCCATCTCCATAAGCATCCCTGTAATCTTTGCTACTTGGCCACGCGGCTGCTCAAGATAGCATAGTAAATATTACTATTTTAAGAATTTAAAAAGCTAAAATCAAATTTCAAAAACAAAAGACAATAAATAATGTATTGTTATACCGTTAGTTTCTTATTCTTAACAAGCTCGTAAAGATGGTTGCCAAGTATCTGTTTCTGCTGCTTAGGAGGAGCAGCAGAAAGCATGCTATGCAGCATTTCAGAGTTAGAAGCAGAAGATGAGAACTCAGGTCCTTTTTCCATCTCTCTTTGGTGCCCACTGGGTACGTACTTAGCCTGTCCAGTTAGTTGCATTGCGTAGACCATAAGAAATCATAACCAGGAAATATGAATACAGAAAGGGATTAAAAGCATGAGTTTTGAAATAAAATCTAATCATCCTCATTCTATTTTGGGTGTAACCTTCATTTATAGTATTAAAGACTAAACAGACTCCAAGGTTTGTTTTTAATACTATTCCTGATTTCAAGTACACTTTATGATATATTTTTAGAGCATTTTAAAAATGTTGTAATTCAATGAAACACGTGACACTGGCACCACCATGGTATCGTAGAATTGTGAAGAGAATGAGCATTGCATTAACATTTATGACTACAAATACGAACAAGACATTACTGTAGGAATCATGTTCTTTATATGAGGAGGGATAAATTAAAACCTGCTGAGTACTTGACTCTCTTGAAGACAGCACCAACTGAGAAGAGTGAGCATTTCCCTGTGAAATTGTATATCCATTCATCCTGCCCCTATTTTGCTTATGCTGCCTAGTATTGTTAGAAACCTGTCACCAGAAGACATGTATAACTTGTTGAAACTGCCATTGAAACAAGACTAGTTTTTCCAAATAAAATTAATGTGCTATTTAGTTCCTTCATGGTAAATATTTTCAAGATTTTCCTCCTTTATTTTCCCAAAAATCATTATAAAAATCATGAGAAAAGTTATTAAAATTTGAGTTTTCTTGTTGGGTTACTAAACAAAGTTACTCACAACAGGAGCTGGTGATTGTTGGAATGGCCTAGCAGGAGGTGCATAGCCTTTAGCCCTCCATCCTGGCATCAATGGCATAGGCTGATACATTAGCCCAGCTCGAGGAGGCACCTGTGAAACAACACCAGTAGCTGCTCCATAGTAGAGAGGATGATAACCACCAGGGATAATGGCTGTTGAAGATCTAGCTAGTCCTGCTATCATCTGTGCATGCTGCTGCAGCTGTGCTTGCCTATCCTCTTTCCTCTGAGCAAGTGCAACGTACAGTGGCTTACCATGAAACATGAATCCTGTGGATATAACATCAACGTGATACACATAAAGACAGTGAAGGTATTGCAGCCACAATGCTGGTAAATGGAATTATCATCTACCTAATATATTATAAAATCTTTGATTAACAAAGCTTTGAAGAGGCAGAGATACAATTTTACATGGTAAAAACTTTAGTTGAAAGCCATATGCACAAAAGGTGATAAATGAGACACTTTCTGATTTATATTGATATCCTCAATTGGCACTAATGTAAAGGATAGGTTTATTCACATATCATGAACCAATAGCTAATAAAGAAATTCTCTACTTTTTTAATGAATAATTTAATTTCTAAACTTATCCAAGAACACAGGAAGAGTGATTACAAAGGAACCCCCAGAAACTCTCCCCACCCAAAAGACAAGAGAAAAATGAAACAGACAATTCACAAATAAAATCCACTGAAAAGGAACTCTGCAGGAACTCATCAAATTATGCAAAGAAGCCCTTCAAATGATACAGGACAATGAAGTCAGTCCCTCTACTACTCGTCTTTTGTTGGTAACAGACCTCAGATTTTTTTAATACCACGTTATAAAAATAAAGAAACATAATCGTAATGCATAAAGAGTACTTGATAGATAATATACATGAAATATGGAAAATAACATGTAAAAATATATATATGATCTCTCAAACTGTAATCCAATAAGTTTACCATTGAATAACATTTCTTATCATCTTATTTCATATTACTGCTAGGAAACCTAACTAAAAACTGAAGCATGTATGAACACCTTAAGTCCTACCAAGTATCAACAACTTAACTCGCTTACCGTGATAAGCGTTCACAGCTTTGTTAGCTTCCTCTGGAGTGGAGAAACAGACAAAACCAAAGCCTTTGCTTATCCCTTTGTCATCACGCATAACTTTTGCAGAAGTTATTGTGCCACATGCAGCAAAATGAGCTCGCAGTTCTTCATCAGTAACATTGTCATCAATGTTCTTTACATAAATGTTTGATTCCTGGAAGTTAAATAAAGACATTCTAAGACAGCTGAAAAGAGAATGGCTAGTTAAGACTTAAGTATAGAAGAATGGTAAAAGAAATTACCTTATACTTCAAGATTTGTTCCTTACGTTTCTCCTCAAACTGATTATGCAAGATCTGCTCACGCTCAGCTTTCTTTTGTGCCTTGGCTACATATAAAATCTTAGAACCTGAATATAACAAATCAAAACCAAATGATATACATTAGGAAATTACAATTTTTCACATAGAAACCAACACAGTAAAAGGATAAACAAACTACCAAATTTTGTTCCATTCATTGCCTCAAGCGCCCTTTTAGCATCATCTGGGTTATCATAGTTCACAAAGCCAAAACCTTTCGACACCCCATTGTTGTCCTTTGCAATAGCCAAGCTAACAATTTTCCCAAAAGAAGAAAATTTTTCGTGCAGAGCTGCTTCTGTGATATTAAGGTCCAAGTTCTTCATGTACAAATTTGTATATCCAGCATCAGGTCGTGGGAAAACACGATCAATCTTTTTGACAAATCTCCCAACATATCTGTGACAATAATTGCAGTCAAACTAAAATTAATCTCATAAGATTAATAGGTGCACAGAAATTGAATACAGCAATTAACTATAGGCACAAAAATAGTAATATAGGCTTCAAAGCATAACTTCAAAAGGTGTTCACTTTTCTTGACAATTTCCCAATATATCTGTGACAATAATTAGTTAATTACAGTCGTAATAAAATTAATCTCAAGAAATTAAAGGTGCACAGAAGTTGAATACAGCAATTAACTGTAGGTGCAAAATCATGGACTTCAAAAGCATCAACTTAAATAATACTATCTGCTTACCAGGAAACTACTACAGTAATAGGTTCACAGGAAATTGAATAAACCAGTTAACCATAGGCACAAAATCATAGACTTGAAAAGCATAAACCTAAATACATCTCCTTATTAGTAAGACATTACTAATAGGTTCACACAAAACTGAATAAAGCAATTAACTATAGGCACAAAAATCAAAGATTTTAAAAGCATCACAGAATTTTACACACATCTGCTTATCACCAATGGTAGAACCATTCAGCTTCTCAATGGCAGCATTTGCAGATTCCTCTGACTCAAATTGAACAAAGCCATATCCCCTGCTCTTCCCATCCTCAGACACAACAACTTTGCTGGACAAAATATTCCCAAATCTTGTAAATAACTCTTCTAGTCCCGCATTATCCATCGATTCAGCTAAGTTCTGCAAATACCAAACCAGGAAAAAAAAATAAACTCATAAGAATCCACTTCATAAATAATACTAATAAATCAAACAAAGCTTTCTTTAATCAAAGCCATCACAATGAATCTCGTAAGAATCCACTTCATAAATAATAGTAAAAATCAAACAAAGCTTTCTTTAATCAAAGCCATAACAATGAAGCTCATAAGATACCTTAACAAACACGTTGCCTGAGGTGTTTTTCCTCGCATCAGGATCACGACGTGACCACGTCACCCTTATCGCTTTCCCGTTCAGTATAGCATGATTTTTCAGCTCGATTGCACGAATCGCTACAAATTAAAAAAAAAATAAATTAATAAATAAAAATATAGTGAGCATTTTCTAAGAAATAACAGCAAAAAATCATAAAATAAAAAAATAACAGCAAAAATCGTCAAAACAAAAAATAAATCAAGAAATAATAACTGCAAGAAACAACATCTCACAGAAAAAAAAATATACCGAGAATAACTTAGCGAGCTTCATGATTTTCCGTTATTAGAAAGAAGAAACTATGAAAACTCTGAAAACCTAAAAAAGAAAGGTTGAAGAAGAGCGATGCGAAACTGTACCTTCTTGGTGAGAGGCGAAGTTGACGTAACCATAACAGAGCGATTTTCCGGTGGAAGAGTCTCTGCAAACGCGAACAGAAGAGAGGCCCTGGAACTCGGTGAAAGCATCGAAGAGTTGGCTGTCGGAGACGTCGGGGTGGAGATCGCCGACGTAGAGAGAAGCCGGTAAGGCGGCGATCGTCGCCGGAGAAACTGCCATTGCTTTCTTTCTTTTTTTTTTTATGAAACTGTGAGTGAAGGAATCTTGAACGAGAGAAAGAGAAAGGAAAGAAAATTTTCGTTGGGGAGAAAATGAAAAATGAGAAATGGAATGGAAAAAAAAAATGAGAGAGAGAGACAGAGAGAGAGAGATTGGTTCAGAGAGAGTGTGTGATATTGCTGTGAGTGTGCAATGTGTATATCAATCAGGTGAAGGTACGCATGCATGGCCGTTTAGAATGAGAGTGGACACGCGCCCAATCGCGATGGGAGAGCGTGGTTTACACGCATTTGTTAAATTTTTATTTATTTAATTGCTTATTTATGGTTAGTCGCTAAAAATTATTTTGAGAACCCCGAGCGTGTGGTTCAGGGTAGGGATTGATACAGGCTTAAGTAAAGTCAAGTGTTCGAATCCTGCCTTGTGCATGCAGCGGTGTTAAATCTCGGGGCTAGCTGTCCCACCCATTAGAGGTGGCTACAAGCCAGCAAAGAGATTAGTGACTGCAGTTGGTGGTGAACACTCCGATCACGTACCAAAAAAAGAAATTATTTTCACTGAGACTACTCCTTAAATTTTCAAACATTTTGGTTTTGGTCTCTTCTATTAGTAAAAATATGTTATTTATATATTTTCAAACCAACGGTAAAGTAGCGCAAATAAGTGATGTGACATTGATAATTCAGGCCCATGAACTCAAAATTTTGTGTACGGGATCATTTTGCGTATCGGACCATTTTGCATCCATGCATAACAGATTTTTACTAATGGAAGGGACCAAAACCAAAATGTTTAAAAATGTAAGGATTAATTTCGATCAAAATAACTTATTGAGACTAAAACCAAAACACGCTGAGTTTTCATAGACTAAAACCATAAATAAGCCTTATTTAATTTATTCATTTATTCTGTTTTTGGAAAGTTCTTGGTCGGTCAACAAATAGTCAAGGATAGGGGAGAAAGGGATATTTGACCATGACGTGATGATGAATTGATGTGCTGCCAACTTATGCCAAGGGCTTCTTTTAGCTCATTTGCTACATGTATTCATGGAAAATATTTTTTTTTTTTTTTAATTGAGCTGGATATTATAAGCATGGATTTTTCCAAATATGCGGCTTAATACACACATTTAGAAAAAATTCAGTTTACCCAAAAAAAAAATCATATTAAATAAATTTGTAATAAAAATTAATACACTTATTACATTTATGTTCATTAGTTATTCAAATTTCAGATACAAATTTTTTGGATGAACCAAGGTATCCACCCGTGTAACTGGGCGACTAATCCCTTGCACCACGGTCGGGCCCTTTCGGGGGCGATGCTCCCAGTAAGGCTTGCTCCATTCAGATACAAATTTAACTGATGTAATCTTTTTAACATATATTAAAAAAAAATCTTTTTTTAAGGTACATTAAAAAAAATCTTATAAGCATATCATATTAGAAAGTGTTCAAATAGTTAGTTGGATTAGGTAATTTATATATACCTTTTTTTCTTTTCTTAAATAAGTATCTAAATTCAATTGTATAAAAATAATCTTTGTTACCAAAAATATTTAATTCTATTAGATCCATTATATGAATGTTCTCAACTCCAACATAACTTTTGTACATTCAACCATTGGGACAACATATTGTGTAGTGCATTTTAATTTGTTTTTTTAGATTAGAATGTATGTATAAAGAAGATTAAAAAATTGTTTGTTGGGTATGAAAAACTTAAAAATTAAGTTCATTATCTTTTAAATATTAAATATGTTTTTAGCCTCTTATTCCTATTGAGAATAAGAAAATAATTAACAATGTTATGCACTATGTTCAAAATATAACAGAAATAATATGACTCGTCTTTTAGTAAGATATCAATTAAGAGTTTAATATTTGTACACTGACGATGTAAAATTTTTTACACTGTGGATATATCATTCACATCAATATGTATTACTTTTACTTGTAAGTCAACCATAATTAACCAATTAACGATGAATAATATGTAGACGATGTAAAAAAAATTTACGCTATTAGTGCATACATTATTTTCTCATCAATTAACATGTTAAAACCAGTCTAATTGTACAAATAGTTGGCTTCATGTAACTTCAAATTTTGGACATTTATGCTATGAAGTGCAGTTCCACAAAAGTCAAGAAAACTACTGTACTAAATAATCTTGAGAATAAGCAAAAAATAATTTCAGTTGTTCAAATCATTACATATGAAATGTGGTTTAGTGGCAGAGATTGATCCATGCTTAAGCAAGGTCAGATGTTCGAATCCTGCCTTGTGCATGCAGCAGCGTTAAATCTCGGGGCCAGCTGTCCCACCCATTAGAGGTGCCTACAAGCCAACGAGGAAATTAGTCACTGCGATCGACGGTGGACACTCCGATCATGGAAAAAAAAATACCCATACTCCAAATGTTTTTTAATGGTGGAATACTCATACTCATACTCAAAATGTTATTATTAAATTATCATCACCTCATTTATTCATCCATCAGTAAGTTAGAAAAAACACAATCAAGGTTTTCATTAATTTTCTAAAATGGTACTCCTTCCGGTCCTATATATAGGTCACATTCTAGAAAGTTTTTTTTGTCCTAATTATAAGTCACTTTATATTTTCTATGCATCATTTATTGATTTTTCTCTTTTTTGCCCTTATTAAATGCTTTGATTATCTATGTGTTTTTTGTTGTTCGTTAATGAGTGTGAATTTTCCAAGAAAAGTTAAGCGGGTAAAATTGTAATGTTACAATATATTCTCATAGAATTCGTAAAACTAACCACTTTTCTTGGTATGTGTAATTCGGTTAAGTATGCCCTATAATAAAGACCGGATGGAATACATACTTTTGACTTTCTAAACGATACTGTAGCATTTATTCATCCATCAGTAAGTTAGAAAAAACACAATCAAGGTTTTCATTAATTTTCTAAAATGGTACATACTTTTGACTTTCTAAACGATAGAACTATGAATATATATATATATATATATATATATATATATATATATATATATATATATATTCAAAACTATTTCTCTATATTGAAAATTTAAAAAGTATTAAATAAATAAAAATGTTTGTGAAAAAAATAATCAATTGTCATTGAAAATTTGTATAATATTTTATAAATAAAGACAAAGTAAAAGTCTTAGAAGGGTCATATATATAAAGACGAAAAAAAGTAAAAAATAGTTTTTTTTTTAATCTTAGGTTTTACGGCAAATGATAAGAGCCTAAATAAATAAAGAGCAATGATTGAGAGACCTACATAGAGAAACCTACTCATTAGCCTATACATTAGAATATTGACATTTATCATTTAAGTTCTTTTATTTAATTTTTTTAACTTGAAAATAATAAGTGTCATAATTTTATGTATAGGTTTATAGGCGTATAGGTCTCTAAATCATTTTTCATAAATTAACTCGACATAGAAAAATAAAAATTCATTATTAATGTTTTAACAGATAATAAACTTATATTTTTAACATCTTATATTCATCAATCCTAAGATATAAAGCAAGCTCTAAAAGAAATAGTAACAGAATTATTTTGGGAAAAAAACAAATTCCAGTATCAAATGAAAAACCCTTTTTTAAATTCTACGAAGATTAAATGTTTTTTTTTTAATAAAAACAAATAAATGTTTTAATTTAAGGGTCATTATACAGTACTCATCCTTTGTGGATGAGTACAGATATTCATTGCCTAAATCCAAGGTCAATGTTCATTTAAGTCATTGGACGGCTGAGATTGATGATGAGAGCATGGTGTATTTTCTATGATGTACTCAACTTAACCAAGTGTATACATACAATACCATGCTTCCATCCATTAATCTCAGCCGGCCAATAGCTTAAATCCATGTTGGCCTTAAATTTAGGCAATAAGCATAAATACTCATCCACAGAGGAGGATGAGTATTGTATCGTTACCCTTAATTTAAAGCTACTATTTTGTGATCCTTTGAGTCTTTAGAATAGGAGATGGTCATTTTCTTATATCTTCTTATTAAGAATAATGGAAACACTCCTTTAGTCCCTGAAAGTTCAGCGTGTTTTGATTTTAATCCCTAAAAGTTATTTTGATCGAGATTAGTCCTTAAATTTTCAAGCTTTTTGGTTTTGGTCCCCTCCGTTAGTAAAACTCTATTATTTGTTTATGTAGCTAGCGGAACATTATATTGGCAGTCCATGTGGTCTGAACTGACGCCAAATAGGTGATATGGTCCTGTACGCAAAATTTTGAGTTCATATGCCTGAACCATGCATATCACAACACCTATTTGATGCTACTTCACACTCGTGTCAGCCGGTGAGGATTTTCGCTAACCATGTAAGCAAAAAACTGATTTTTTGTAACGAATGGGACCAAAACCAAAATGGTTGAAAAATTAAGGACCGATCCCGATCAAAATTACTTATGGGAACTAAAACCATAAATAAGCCAAAAAACAATAATGGAAACACAAAGCCAAGGCTTCTTTATGATTTTAGTCCTTGAAAGTTTGGAGTGTTTTTATTTTGGTCCCTGAAAGTTTTTTTGACCTTGACTCATCTTAATTGTTTTGAAAATTTGGTTTTAGTCCCCACCGTTAGGAAAAATTCGTTAATTGCTTATATGGTTAACGGGACACCACATCAACATACACGTGTGCAAATGGCAAATGTTGCATGTTCTGGTAGGATGACGTGGATGATCCGAACCCGTAGGAGCAAAAGGGCCAAGACCCAACCAAAATGTGTTTGTGGATTGGGCTTTGGCCCTTTTGGTCCTGCGGTTCCGGATCATCCACGTCATCCTACCGACGACATTCCATACTTGCATACGTGTATATTGATGCGATGTTCCGTTAGCCACGTCAAAAATTAACGAATTTTTTCTAACAACAAGGACTAAAATCAAAATTTCAAAACAATTAAAGATGAGTCAAGATCAAATTTTTTTTCAAAAACCGAAACCAAAACATTCCCAAATTTTAGGGACTAAAAACATAAATAAGCCAAAGCCAAATAAAACTAAAGATAGAATCGGTATGATTTTTTAGCTATCCACCTTCTTACCTCCGTATTCAACCTTCTTAGCTCTTGCTCTCTTTTGGTAATAACAATTAATGTTATCCTTTTAAGGCATCATCAGGATCATAACTAGGATAACAATTTAGCTAGCTCAGGAATTATAATTTCATCTCAATATATTCACTGATCTAATTAACATAGTTGATTAGACATCCAAAAAATATCAATATTTTTGCATGCTTATTTAGAGGAGGTAATGGCGCGTGTGGTATAAGAATAAGAAAAAGCGAAGAAGGACGTAGTACGAATTTGTTTGTTATATGCGTAAGAGAGAGAGAAAGAAAGAAACGGGAATGAGAGAGAGCGTTGAGGAACGAGGAGAAGGAGGAGCCTGCTTCAAACGTTTTTGCACACTAAAACGCTCTGCATTTCTCTTTGCAAAAACTCAAATAGCAATATGCATTTTATTTTCCACACATTCTCCTTGGTCCCTTCCTTTCCTCTCTTTGCTTACAACCTTTGCCTAGAAAAAACATTGCCTAAGCCACACAATTTTTTTCGAGAAATAATGATAATAGTAATAATAATCTCACTTCGATTATAAATGTAAACTCAATTAAAAAAAATAAATTTATGTAAGTCTCCTCTCTAATTTCCAATTGCATTAATTTCTTCATTTTCATCAATACTACTATTATAATCAAAAGAACTTACATTTATAACCAGATGGAAATGGAATATAATTCATGTCAAATAATATAAAGAGTAAGACTTAAATTTGATAATTCAAAAATACAATGATCATCAAGGTAGTCGTTTTTTATTTTTTATAGATAAGGTAGTCTTTTAATGACCATCAATTAAGTACTTGAAAAATTAAAAATGATCATCGTATTAGTTATTCTAAGAACTTCTTTTGTGATCAAAATTTATATCACATGAATTTAATTTTTTTTAGAGACTTATTTAATAATTAATATTTTTTAAAGATTAAATTGATAAACATTGTATTCTACTATTTTTAGAGGATGAATATATTAACACTTTTTTTTATAATAAATATAGTAACACTTTACTCAATACAAAAAAATTAATAATACATTCTCTTCAACTCAGAAGACAAATTTTACGTGGGACTCGCTGAAATTAATTGATCCATCTTTAATGTAATGATTCTCATTTGAAACTCCATACACCAACAAGTCTTTTTTGCCTTTCTTTTTAACGAAAAAAATGTAATTTATGTTTCTTAAGCATGATATCAATGATTCGATTCTTGTCGTGGATATGAAAGAGGCTTTGTTTTGGGAGAGGCAAAATCCACTTCGGTGATTTATACCTCGAAGGGGATTAATCTTCAGTTAAAGGATACGCTTGATGTAAAAGAAAAAAAAGAACTCAAGTTAATCTAAGTAATAGAAAAAACAGCAAAAAAAGTTAATCTAATGGGTAGCATTACACATTGATTCATTTTGTATTTAATGGGTCTCATGAGGATATTTTTTATTTTTTTTATTAAAAAAATTGTGTTGTTAGCATCACCTGGAAAAAAAAAAAAAGCATTACTCAATAACATAGACATCAATAGAAGTTACTGAGTTAGTCTAAGTGATAAGTTGTGTTATAGATTTTCTTATTTCCCTTAAGCAACGTTTCATGCTTATGTATTGTGAATTTTCCTAACTTTATTCACATTAGTATTTCCTAGAATAGCGTCTCATAAGAAATTAAAAATAAAAATAGTTCACATATTTACTCACTCTAGCAGTACAAATTCTACTATTCAATTAGTGGGTGCAAGTTCATACATCGTACAATTTCCACTTGCTACATACTACACTAATGTACAAATTTGCCAGCTCTCAACATAAGAATCCCTATACAATGTGATCCGCATTTTCATGATCCTAATACCCTATGAGATCAAAAGTAAACACAGAACAAACAGCTACCACTCCTGGTGCAAATATCAGGAGTATTGCTGCTAATAATAATTAAAAAAAATTGCCCAATCTAGCAAATTTCAAAGAATGAGCTTTGAATCTTGGATGTGAGTTACAAAAATTGGGACTCTCATGAAAATTAAAATGTGCATAAGTAAAGCTACAATGGTTATAGGTAGCAACTTGGACAAAATGCCTATTCTGGAGGAGCCGGTGCTCGGCTGGCCTGCATTATTGATGTACTCGTTCTTGCTCTTGCTCGTTCCTACAGAGACATTTACGGGCAATGAACCTGAGCACAAATGCAAATTCAAGTCAAAGAAAAGGACCATATACGCAGGGAAAGAATGAGTCCTTGTGTGGTAAACTTACAATCGTAGTCGGCCCATCCGATTCGTTGATTATCTAAATCATATACAATAATCTTATCTTTAAGGACAAGATCTGCAAAAGAATGAAACAACTTGGATGATAAATTCAAGACTGACTTGATATATTTGATGCAAAATTGTGACAAAACGCTAAACTAAATGATGACAATGAGAGATCTTATCATATTTTAAAGTTCTGTCGGAATGTTCACTGAAAATAAATTATTGTTTTGAAGAAGGTTCTTTGTAAGATCATATCAGATGTTTTTAGTTTTCCCATGTTCAGGTGTGCGGTGTACCAACTAGAATAAATTCTCAAGGAATGAGTTTGCAAAACTGTTTATTGCACACAGGAGACACATTCATTATTCAAGTTTGTTTGCTATTAACTGAAGTGCCCATTTCACAATGAAATGAAAGAAAGTACTTGTTTCTTATAACTCCTGCCAGATTATTCTGTTTAAATAGTAATTTTTCAAGGTTATTACCTCCTAAAATTGTGAATCCCTCCTGCACTTTCTGGAAACCGATGCACCACATTGGAGCACTATCCTGCAAAAGCAAAGTGGCACATTAGAATATTATCAATGCCAATGGCATAAAATTCAGAAGAATTACTCCAACTTTCGCCAGCAAAAAGATCAAGAATGCCCCAATACAAGAAAAAGACATACTTACAAGGAAACCATACTTCATAAGGTACTGTTCTGGTTTTAAAACCATCGATGCTCCACCCATAAAGTTTAAACTGACTGAAGGAAATGTATCACCTATGCTGAATGAGCATAAATTCAAATGAGATCCTCAGAAACCCTGATTAGATAGACTTTCATTTTAATGATGAAAGAGACTTTAAAAATGTTTGTTACAAAAAGTTTGAATTGAAGTAACCTGGCTGTGACTAGATAACACTGGTTCCCTCTTGAAATAATGGGTTTGGAAAACTGTGACACAGAAGTAGTTATCTGCGCATTCATTGAGATTTCAACATCAGTATATGGCATTAGTGTATCATTTTATAAAGTTGAAGTGCCTAAGAAATTGCAGGGCCTCTGTCACCGTTTCCACTCTCTAGATACATGGTTAAGAGAGTGCTTAAAAGTTGCAGGGACTTCCTTGTTTTTGCGAAACAAATAAAAGGTTCTGGCTCTGAATAAATTCTCTAATTTATGAAGTAAGCAATTGGTTATATCGCGGATACTTTAGTCAATGAAATTTTTTTACTTAAGGAAGAGGCGTGTGAATAGCTCCCTTCCTTATAGAAAAATTATCATGTAGATCTTAAGCCATCATTGCAGTTAACGGGAACATATTTAAAATCCAGGACAACCTCAATTACAGCCTGACCTTCTGGTTGAGATGGAAAGGCATTTCCTATTACTCTGAGGCATTACTGCTTATTATATGAAGTAAGGATGTCGAGGGACATATCAAACTTTATGTACTTATAGAAATTCATCTGGAGAAGCTCAACAAAATCACATAACTTTGCCTCAACACAGTATAGCGTATCAAATTTTCAAGAGGGGAAAAAGAAAACTTACAGCATTGATAAAAGGATCATAAGCATCTTGAACAAGGTATGCCAATGTTGTACCCGAGTCAACTATAGTTCCACTGTTGTCAGCTGTTGCAAACACAGCTGGATCAATTGAAAGGAGTTGTCCATTGACAGCAATGCTCTCGAGATTTAAGTTGTAATGAGTCCTGAAATTTGTTCAAGAAAGTAGTCAAAACACTGCGATATCATGTCAAGTATTTTAAGAACACAGTTCACTGAGCAATATCACCTTCTATATTCAATTCTTAAACTTATTTCATTAAATTAAAGCAAATGAGTTGTATATTACATTTATGTATATTCAGCTTAAGATATTCATTAAATAAAAAAAAACAAAAGAATGCATTAAGCAATACTTGTCCACCAAGGAAAGAAAGCAGAGTAGGAAGTGCAGAAGAGAGAACATACTGTGATGGAACAAGGGGACTATAAACAATACTTGGCTCCAAAATCTCACCAAGAACTAGTATGCCTCCTCCACTGTCCTCTCCTTTTAAGCAATGAGAGAACACTTTGGGCGTTACACCTCGTGACGACAACTGTGATATAACAGATAAAGCACCACGGCCAAACCCAAAAATTCCATCAACCGCCTTTTCTGTCTTAGTCAAATCTCCAGACTGATAGGTGCTACACCTATTCCCAAAGCAAATATCCAAACAAAAGATCATTTAAACTCAAAATCCATATTACAATAAACATGGTAGAGTTAAAAAGGGCAAACTTCAATAACAGAAGCAATAGGTAAAATAGTGAAAAGCCTAAAAGCTAAACAAACCCCAATTCTTTACCTTTTCTCCCTTTTTATTCAAAAATTCATCTATTGAAAATATTTGCTACAGTATTCATGACATTAGTGTTAGTTTGATTAATAAAATTACTATATGACCCTCTCATCAAGCTCTGCTCTCTATATGTTCCCAACCCCACGTTGACTCCAAGCAAACACCTAATCCGTAAAAGCATGAGTACTCACCCAAAAACGACTTCAGCTGAATGGTTAGAAAAGATAGACTGCCCCACGATCGTGTCGAAATACATCACATCAGAAACATAATAACCGGATGTCCCACTTCCATCTCCATACAGAAAGGTATAGCTACACTGACTATTCTGCATGGGACATCCACCAGTCTCAGTTTGAACAGCATAAGCGCATATTGAGTCCGAGCAGGAAACCATTGCAGCAGTGGATGAGCTGGCTGTGTCAAATGAGTGGAGCTCAATCTGTAGAGTGCAGCACATCACCAACAAGAAGAAGAGCAAAGCATTATGATCTGAAGTGTCTATTCCCACAAACGTTATCCACAAACATAAAGGAATACAAGCAAAAGCATCAAACTCTCACCCCTAGCCCACTAGATTGTGGGCAATTACTGCAAGTGTTGCAATTAAGCCACAAGATGTCACTCCCAGTATCAATCTGAACGTAAAATTCTCTCGGAGGAGAACCTATCTTCACTTTAGTGAAATACAAACTGAACAAGAAAACCAAGATTAACCCATCAATCAAGAGTAAGTGACATTTAGAGGTAAATGCTAACTAGTGCCAGTCAAACAATCAAAAAATGGAAAGTCTTTGAAAAGTGTCGCTTTTAAATTGCCAATATATTAAGGGCCCTTTTGACAAGACAACTTAATTAAGTCCTTATTCAATAAGCTGAATTTCAGAAGCTTCTCTAATAAGCTGATGGAATAAGGTAAAAAGTGCTTGCAGGAAGGTCATAAGCTAGTTTCATAAGTTGTTTTCATAAGCCCAAATAAGTTATATAAAGCCTTCCAATAAAATAAGGCGACGCTCGGTGACCAGCATGATTTTGAGCACATTCCTTAGAACGCGATGCACGAGAATGTAAAAAATTTAAGACGGTACACAAATTTTAGCCTTCCCTCAAAAGCTAAATTCCCAAGAATGATTACATTCAATTCCCCTAGACATTTTTTTCTTCTTCTAATCTTCTACTACCAAACACAAGCAACCTACATTACCAATTAAAATACACATAATAAATGAAAAAGCATTACCCATACCAAACTCCACTTAAAAAAATTCAATCTTTGATTCTTTAACTCTAATTAGCAAAACTCTCTCTTATTAATACTATCATCTTAAGAGTAAAATATATAAAAGTAAAACTATAGTATACACTATGATCTCAAATACACTCTCTTTTTTCTTTTTCTTTTTCTTTCTAATAAATACAAACATTTAACGAAAATGGAAGAAGAAAAGAATACTATAAAAGGGTTATTATTATAATAATAGAAAGAGAAGATATTTAAGAGGAGATAAAAATTACAGGTACCCAACGAAGTAAGGATCAGAGGTTCCTTGAACAGAGAAATCAACAATATCTGCCAAGATACGACGGTGACGCGCTCTATCTCTAGCTCTCACTTCCTCAACTTCTATCTCTTGGTTCAGAGGGATAGCTCGTTCAAGATGAACATAACGACTCACAGGGAAACCGCCGTGCACCACCACCGTCATCATCGCCGTCACCAACACGGTGGCGAAGGCCAGAATTAAAGGAATGGGAATACCCAACATGGTTAATGGTTTTAGTGGAGAAGAAGATGATGAAGTTGGTGCCTTTTATTATGCATTTGGAGTTTTATAGAGGGAAATGAAATGAATTTCTCAGTTCAGCTTAGTTTTTATGACAACTAGTTAGCTTACCCGTGCGATGCACGGGGCCAAATTTTTCTCTTATGCAAAGTTTCTGCTATTTGTAATTAAGATATTTTAATTACTATAAATATAGTTAAAATATTGGGAAGAATTGCACTTTTAATATTAACATAAATACACATTTGATATTGCTTTAAGAGCATATTAAAAGTGACCATTAAGTATGTTACATCAAAACATAGCTACCACAGTCACATAAGGTACATAGTGGTGTTGTGTCATAGTGTTGTTAGATAATTACAACTAAAAGCCATTCAAAATTTACAATAAAAAGACAGGGATGCCATTAAGTTAAATATTTAACAACAACATTCTCCAAAATGTACATGATGCTGCCAAAACCGAAGAGAGCTTTCCCTGTTTCCACATTACTTCATATCTGCATAGTTACTATTTACTATTAAAAGAAAAACAGAATGGATTATGGACAAATAAGCATAAAATATGGAAAGCTTGATAATAGAATTGTAGTTAACAAAGCAAGCAAATATTGTGATGTAGTTCAAAGAATTACCAAACCTTTTATATAATTGTGATGCAATGCAAAGAATAAGCAAACTTTTTATATTGTGACCTTAATCATTCTTTTCAATTTTAATTTTGACGGTTGCCTTGTTTGTTGAGAATTGAGGAGTAGGAATTTCAGAGAGTCCCAATACATTCTCTTCAGACTGAAAGAGTGATTTCAGTTTTTTTGATGGAGGTGGAGTTGGTGTAGTAAACATATCACTTGCACTTTCATCATTGTGAAAATTCTGAGCCTACAAATGCAAGAAAAGCAAGGCAGTTTGTGCATTAGTTTAATACATTTGAGATATATGTAGGCAACAGTTTTAGCAAATAGCTTATAAGTATTTTACCAAATCAGTATGCAGTGAATCCGCAAGTGAAGTAGCTTCAGAAACAGTTGTGTTGGTGATTTCAGAGCTGTGTTGTGCTACCGCAATAACATCTGGAATTGGAGGTTTCTACAGAAAGAGGTTTGATTATTTTTCATTAGGGCATGCTTACAGCTGAATATTAAAGAAGAATACGTATAATAACTTTAATTTATACCTCTAATTGGGAAATAGATTCATAATAATTTGTTATCATTGCTTCATCGCTTGTCATACCAACAATGCTGTAATTATTTTTTTGTCTTTCAATATTGAAGTCTTTACTCACTTTTACAGCAAACAGAAACTCCTCATCCACCAAGGAAAATAGGATATCAGGAAAGGCATAACTATCCTCATCATCATCATTCTGCAAAATAATATTAAATACCCAACTTCACCAAAATTAGCATTCCAAAATTTAAAATAACTGCAAAAACAAATTGAGTATTCAAGTATGAGTAGAACCTTTAGCAACTCTTTTCTCATTGCAGCACAACTTTTATGGAAGAGCTTATTTGCTTGAGCATCAAACATTGCAAAATTTGCATCTCCTGTTTTGTCTGTGACAGTCATTTCAATCTTATACCTATCCATAAATGATTAGAGACTTGAAATACTTATTAACTCACACAGATAGAACCTAAAATATCAAAGACATAAAATTTACTTTCCAATCATACTTTGGAACAACAGTTTGTGGTTCTTCTTTGCATCCTGTACAGAACAAAGTGTTGGTGTCTCTTTTTTTATATGCAACCCTATTGCATGTGGTGCATCCCAAGTACCACCAATTGTTGTCTTCTAAAATCTCAGTAATTGTTCCTACAGTTCCATACGTTCCAAGCTGACATTGAAGGGGAAATGTTTTTAATTACAGATGATTAACAACACAATAACAATGTGCCTATTTTGAGCTTCACTTACTATATTCTCTTGCCGAATTTGAGCAATCGTTCTGAAATATGCTGGACTTCTCAGAGCAGTTGCAACTGGCGAATTGTTGTTAGATACTTGAGAGACCGATTGAGTGCAGGTAAGGATCTGCTGGGGTCTGTAAAGCAGATCGACAGTGAATGTTTCAGTTTTGATAACAAATGAAAGACATTATAATAAAAAATCATATAATAGAGTATGCCTACGTATTTATGAAAACTTGAGCTTCTTCGATTGCAGGATTCAATAGCACCTTTGTTGTATCCCATGAGGTTACCAGTGATTTTAATCCTGATTATAATTAAGCATTGCAAATTAGCTTTAAAAGCATTATGTCTTACTGTAGAGTAGAGAATGTAAGTGAAATAGTTTCTAACCCTCATAAATCTGAAGCTTCGCCAAATGGAAAGCTACAATCTTGGGTTCGTTTCCTTCACTAAGGAATTTAAGCATGTCAGCTGCCTTCTCTTGAAATAGACACACTTTGATACATTTTCCACTGCAATAAAACCATCAGTGTTAAACAAAATGAATTTACCTTATAAAGAGAACACAAAAAAATTTTCAAATTTGGAATTAAATACTTCAAGTCATTCAATGTGAACCCCAATCTCTGAGACGTTTCTTCTTTGTATTGAAAGTCTTCCAAGTTTCCATACTCAGAAACAAAACCAATTGCATCTGCAAAAGTGTAGTATGCAAAAAGTGGATATAAATAAATTATAGTGGAAGCATACTTATTAGACAATAAGTTGTTAGGTGAGAGATTTAAAAATCTGTACCTATAAGTTTTTCTTTTGGATTCTTGATCTTGAGAATCTCATCAATTGGCATGAATTCAAAAGCGTGCATTGGGATGTTAGCTTCACATCTTTCAATTCTTGTAGCCATGTTTATCGTCATTCTCAATGGATTGGAACAGGTTTTGAAATCTCTATCGTTCTTTCCTAGAATGAACTTTGAAAATTCATAGCAAAAACCTTCGATGATAGTGTTTTTATGCTTTGCTAGAGTAATGTCTTGGAAGATACTTGCTGTAATTTTGTCTTTCTTTACCGATACATAAAAATTCAAATCAAAAACATAAATGCAATAAATATGCAAAATAATAATAATAGCAATAATAATTCACAACTCTGAGTAGAGAATAAAAATGAAGAAAACATACATTCTCATCTATCAACAACATATGCTGTGATGTAATTCTCCCATCTTCCATCTTGTTAAACCATAGTCTAGACACTCTTGCTTTCAAGAATTTACTTTCCCTTCCAAGGTTTAAGTCTTTAATTAAAACTTCTCCTATTCTGCATGTAATTTGGGAAGCCAAAATCTTAATTGAGTGTCAATAAATAAACTAATCTTGTCTTGTCTTGTATTCTTAAAATCAGAAAATGAACATCACACCAAAAACAGGGACCTTAAAAACCATATGGACAGCTAAGAAATCTTCAATTCCATGTTCTTAGGGTTTACTCATTTGAAAAATGAAACCAAAATAAAGCCATTGATAACTTCTGCAGAAAGCAATAAGAAGACTCATCCTTTAGAGATAGTGGTATTAGAAGTTGTTACCTTTGAGCTTCGCGCGGTGAAGGTTTCGACTTTTTGCGGAGCTGTAGTTCCATATCTGTACTTCTTTCTTTTCTGAAATAAGACGCAATACAGAGTCCAGTGTAAGTCAGTAGAACTTAACATAAAAGAAATTCTTGAATGAATGAAATGCGGCATTAACAAAAAAAAAAAAACTAAAGTAAACATGGTTTGCAAGTTTACCTTGCAGAATGAGAGGTGATGATGATTGATGAGTGAGTAGCTTGGAATAAAAGAGAGAGAGAGAGAGAGAGTTGAATAGAAGAGGTTAAAATAAAAGAGAGAGAGAGAGTTGAATAGTAAAAAATGTCAGAGATATTTTGAGAGAAGGATGTGACTTGGCGGGACTACAAATTTTGGGGAGGAAATTTTGAAATTGGTATTTGAGAAAAAAGGTTGTGGGTCGAGAACATGTGTTCAGTGTTAATAAAAATCAGTCCACATAAGTAGTTTGCTGCTCACCGATTTTCGTTCATGATGGGTCTTGTCTTTAGTTTTGATCTTTTTTTAATATTCATACTATAGTACTCCCTCCGGTCCCTAATATAAGCACCTTTTGAACACTTTTCTTTGGTCCTTAATATAAGTCCCTTTTCCTATTTCCAATAGCATTAATTACTTCTTTTCCACCAACACCCCTATTTACTCAACACTTTTCAAAGTCCCTATAATAATTATAGGGATACTTTTGAAAAAACATGTCAAATATTTACATTTCCTATAATAATTAATGCTATTGGAAATAGGAAAAGGGGCTTATATTAAGGACCAAAGAAAAGTGTTCAAAAAGTGCTTATATTAGGGAGCGGAGAGAGTATTATATTATGTTATCTTATCTTATATCTTTTTGTCATCGAAATGTAGGAATTGTTGCCAAAACTGAAATGTATAATAACTTTTTGATGTTGCATTATCTGGGTGAAAAATATTTGATATGTCAGTTTTAAAAATGTAAAGAATTGAAATGGGAGTATTAATGTACTGGAGTATTCGGTTGAAATCAGTTGTTAATAGTAAATTTGAAGAAAATCAGAAAAAAAAAATTACAATCATATATCTGTTACCCAGCAGAAAATGAGAAGAAAAAAATTTGGAAAAAAAAAATGTTAATAAATAAGTATGGTAACTAAAAAAAATAGTAAGAATATACTTTCGTCAGATTAACTGAAATTTGAAGGGGTTTTTTTTTTATATTTTTCATTTTTAAGAGGCTTAAATTTGAAGGTTGCTTCTCACAAAAAATCAAAAGATCATTATCATTAAACCTCTATACAAATGATTTTTTGGAATAATGGCAACAGTCATATTGGGATAAAGCACCAAAAATTGAAACAAAATAGAACTCAATAGCAAAGATGACAATACCAATATAATTAAAGACATATTACAATAATTTAAAACTCAAGTTGATACATATTGTCGACTGGAACATAAAAGATAAGCAAACAGAAATAAGGGACTAATAAAGACAGAAACAAAATTACCAAGATGAACATAAAAACAGAGTCTTAACTATTACATAAAGAAACTAAACTTAAAAAATATCAAGCAACAGCAGAAGCAGAACCACTTGTCTCTCCAATGCCAACAGAAGCACTCCCACCAGCACCATCATTCCCAGATTCTTCATCATTGTCATCCTCATTGTCAACAGCCAAGAAAGGGAAAACAATATCATCCCATCCCTCAATCTCTAGCTTGAACTTTTTGTCTCCAAGATAATAAAAACGAACAATTTGGCCATCACCTATACCAAATTTTTTCCTCACTTCCATCCAATCTTCACAAAAAGGAAGGCTAACGACTTCTCCATGTGGACAGTAGCATGTCCAGCAACCACCAATATGGTATACCATATCTTGTTATGAACTCACCATCCACCTTCATTTCAGACTGAAAAAAAAGGAAAATGAAACACTGGTATTAATAAACCTAATAGTACAGAAAATATGAATGAATCTGGTAAGAGGAGATTTACAATCATGAACGCTTACCTTGGTATTATGATTAACATAGCAGTTGTCATAGAGAATAGGAAGGTTGGCAATAGATTAATTAGCCATCCTAAAATAACAACACATAATTTTTTAATATATCTTACCAAAATTTTATACATTCAACAAAATTCATCAAGGTAAAGAATTATGAACATGCAATAAGTTTAATATAGACAAAAAAAATGAGAAAGAGTTGAAGACTTTACTCAGTGGGCTTGACAAAGATGAAATAGTGCTTCAATTGGTCAGAGATAAGATAAGATGAGTAAAAGGAAGTGCAGTGCTGGTCCTTATATAGCCAATGAGCAAGCCACTTGTATTATTAATTTTCTAGTATAATAAATTATTTTATTATTATTATAATTATATTACTTTATTAATAATTTAAATTTCTTAATATTATTATTAAGAAACTAAAACCAGGGACCCTCCTTCTTCCATTTTGGCAGAGTATGCCCAAACACACATATCGTCTTGCAAGGGTTGTGCCAAGACCATCAATTCCAAGGCCGTTAGGTTAGGCCTCGCCACCAAGGACCCTCGAGGGTTCGAAGCCGTGAGGTGGCACCACCCCTCTTGCTTCTCTCTCTCCTCTCACCTTCCCTCCTCACCTGAATGTGCTATTAAAGGCTTTTCAGCCTTGCAGGTTTTGACCATTTCTTATTTTCCTTTCAAATTGAGGTGTAAGGCTTCCTTTTTGTGTGTTTCGAAGAGGGAAAAAAAAGACCTCAGTGGAGAAGAAGAAATGATGACTTCAGAAAGGGGGGTGTTTTGAAGAACTTCTCTGGCCTTTTGATATTAGATTATGAAAAATGCTTATGATCTTGCTATAATATCCTTTAGATTATTCCAATAACCTTAGTAGAGAAGCTTATGAAAATAAGCTCTGTTTAACTTATTTCATGAAAACTTATTGAATAAGCACATGATTTAACTGTTTAACCAAAGGGGCCCTGAAAAATTAACATTTTATTGTTTCCATTGTAATTTGAAGATTAAGATGAGAATATCGTGACATTTTTTTTTCAGAGTAGAGACCAGGAAGCTGTGAAGAAGTTATTTGCTCTAAATGAGAAGTCTCAAGAGAAGGTAAAACCCCTATCTTCTTTGTCCGACTCAAATCAAATATACTTATATAGACAGGAAGGTCACATGGGAGATTCAGTGTTAACTTGTCGTAAAGTATATTTGCATTATGAGCTTATTCATTTGATCTGCGTTTGTGTATGTGTACGCATGATCTTTTTTTAAACTGTGTTTCCTTTTAAATTTCAGTATTTTACTCTAACTACTTCAGTCCGGTTGTGTTACACTTCTCTGACAGGTTGACGATACAATGGAAGACAGAAAAATTGAACTGCAAGAAACTGAAGCAAGTGCTTCTAAGAAACATAAGGTAAGCATATTCAATGCCAAATAATTTGTGAACCATCAAATATCATATGGTAGATGATATTCTGTATGTTTTTTTCTTTTTTGGGGGAGGTGGGAAGGCGTTTACGTCTTTTTAAGAAGGGTTTCTTGACTTCCAACTCGGGATATTGTGTATCTTTGTGTTTGACTGTGTGTGTTTTAATATTCTTCCTTTTGAAATTTAGGAAAAATTACACCCACCTTCCCCCATGTTTGACTTAATTACACTCCACCTAGTTTTGGTTGCTTAGAATTTTACTATTTTACTCTAATCTACTCTGGTTTTGTGTTTTACTTCTTTGGTAGGTTGATAAAGCAGCAGAGGACATAGAAAATGAGCTGCATCCATATGAAGCAAGTGATTCTAAGAAAAGAAAGGTAAGCATATGCGGTTATGCCCTGAAAAAGAGTTATTGAGTCAATACCTAATGTTGGATGATATTGTGTATTTTTTTTATTTCTTCAGAGAGATGCAGGGTGTTTGCTTTTTTTTAAGAAGTCTTTTCTGTCTTCCATCTTGTAGTTTTGTTTATTTGTGTTGTGTGTGTGTTTTATTGGGAGTATCTTGTAGCACTAAAAACATCATATAATTTCAAAATAAATTATATAATTTCATATAAAGAGTATCTTGTAGCACTAAAAATATCATAAGCATAAACATTGCCAAAACAGAAAAAACATTTCCATCATAAACAGAAAGAATTGACCCGAATTGTGAATCATGACTAACATCTGAAATTAACGTAAGTACCTTCCACAAAAGTCTGGTAGCACAAATCTGTATAGCACTAATTGCACTCCATGTTGAAAAAAAATTATATTTTCTATACCTGAACAATGTGAAATGAAATTGAAGGATATAACTAAACCATCCAGCTGAAGCAAAAAAAAAAAGTATCTTTCCACACAATTTGTCTACATGTCCTAAAACTTAAAGCCCCTAAAAAGAAAGAGTGGCAGCCCTCCACATTACATTCAGAGTAAACACAAAATCTACTGAACTGCAATGTAGAACTTACATTGCATTTATCATGAAGCATTATCAAAAAACAATTTTGCCAATTAGCAATCATCAAAGTCTGCTACACGTCATATAACATAGGACTCTGCACAACAGGTCCAAACAAATCCATAAGTTTAAATGATTTTACAACAGCTTTAATTTAAATATGAAAATAGAATACCTCAAACATCTATAGCAATCCACAAAATTCACAAAATGATGTTGATGAAACCAAAAAAAGGTCATTCCGTATGCCAATTATGCAATGATCATATGCTAAAACTTAGAGCCCCTACAATTATCATAAACATAACTATTCAGAAAGAAACCAAAAAAAAAAATCATCATCAAGGGATAGTAGATCACCATTACCATTCATGACTAAGATGTCAAATTTACAGTATATCCACATCATATGTGGTGGTTACCTTCCACAAAACTCTGGTAGCACACACACCTATATAGTAAACTGCAGTGAATGTTGGAAGAAATCAATAAACTGAAATAATAATCACAACTGAGATGGATAAAAAAATGTATTTGCTCTTACTAAAAATAGTAGGCAATGAAAGGAGAAAACTAAATCATACAGCCGAAGCCAAAAAAGGGAAATAGCTTTCCACCCAAAATATGTCTTCATGTCAAAAAACTTAAAGTCCCTGAAAAACAAAGAGTGAAAGAACAACACATTACATTCAGATTAAAGACCAATTCATAATATTTTAAGTAAATTCATATCACATCTCCTTCATGAAAAGCAATGTAGAACTTACATTGCATTTATCAAGAAGCAAGTCCAAAAAATGATTCTGGCTATTAGGAAGCCAAAATCGACAAAAAATTATAATTCTTCAGCAAACATTGTCAAAAACCTCCTTGTAAACAACATTCTGAGTTGTTGTAGAAGGTTTCCTATTTTTATCCAATATAACAAATTTCAGACCTTTCTTTGATTTAACCCTTGAAATTGCAACATATAGTTGCCCATGGCTAAAAACTGGTTTAGGAAGGTACACCGTAACACTTGACAGTGATTGGCCCTGACTCTTATTTATAGTCATGCAGTAAGAGACAGTGATAGGGAATTGTGTGCGCTGCAATCTGAATGGCAGGTTAGTATCTGACGGGCTCATCTTCATGCGGCTTAAAAAAATCTCATGACCAAGAGTACCACCTGAAATAACTTTGGCTCCAATCACATGATTCGCTAATTGAGTCACAATCATTCTTGTTCCATTGCACAATCCTGCCGCTTGATCAATATTTCTTAACAGCATTATAGGGGCACCAATCTTAAGAGTCAATTCATGATTAGGCAGACCTGAAAATTTAAGATCATTCAACATGGTAGTCGTCACATATCGAGCAGAAATATCAAATTGCCCTTCACTATGTGCAGTACTATCAGCACTAAGATATGTTCTTTCTTGCCCTGGAAGTTTGTTCATCATGAATTTGTTAACCTCATCAACAATCTCAAGTGTTGGTGTTAATACTGCACGATCTTTCAAATACTCAGGATCTGAATATTGCATATCAAAGTTTGGATAGGTAACCTGAAATATTGCTTCCATTGGATCAGTGTAATCAGTCAAAATTAACTCCCCAGGAATTTCAATCTCAGCTTCGCCATCATTGGCATGCCCTACATTTCCATCACCAACATCAAGCAGCCACTGAGAAAATTCTCTCAATTCATCTATCTCATTCGCAGTACCATTCATTTGTAACCTCATATTTCTAACTAATTTGAGGACTTTGCAATTATACCACAATTTAGATGAATTGATGGTATTATAAACAATGTCTGATCGCTTACCGCCTGGGATAACCGGTAAAATCTGCCTAAAGTCACCTCCAAGTACTACTGTCTTGCCAGCAAATGGAAGATGTTGTGACTCAGGCTTTGCTTCTTGCATCAAATCCCGCAATGTCCTGTCCAGTGCTTCGAAGCAATGTCTTTTCACCATGGGAGCTTCATCCCATATAATCAATCTGCACTTAAGAAGCAACTCTGCCAGCAATGTTCCTTTTTTAATATTGCATGTCGAATCTTCAGCAACAACAATTGGAATACGGAATCTAGAATGAGCAGTGCGTGCCGCAGGAAGAAGTGTCGCTGCTATACCACTTGATGCAACAGCTAACACAATGTGCCCCTCAGATCTTAGTTTAGCAGTTAAAGCTCTCCAAATAAACGTTTTCCCCGTTCCACCATATCCATTCAGGAAGAAAAAACCACCTATTCAAAGGACCATTAAAAGTAAGCATATTAAGTTCAATACACCATGAATTAAATAGTATACAAAATAAAAGACCACTTTGGAATATTAAATTACATCATGCCATGAGCTACACACTTGATTTAAAATCAATATACCTTTGTCTTGTTCCACTGCCTCCATAATGTTAGTAAAGGCTGCTATCTGCTCTGGATTCAAGCAAGAGTAAAGCCTCCCAAATTCCGCTGCCAATTCAGCTTTATCAAAATTTAATTGCTCAGCAATTAATGTATTTGTCACCGTTGAGGAAACATCATTATCCACTTGTGGCATTGTTGGAAAGTCATTGAGGCATTTTCCAACTCTCCTTAAATAATTATCAATCTCCAATAATCCAAGAGCCTGTATTTGAGCTTCACTAAAATGGACATCTGAAATATTCAAGATACTTGTCATACATATTCATTCATATTTGCATATAACATTCAGAAAAAATAATTATTATAAAAAAAATTTTGGTGGTGTACATCCATCACTTACTTTGCCCTGAAATAAGACGCCTGTGTGGGTAAACCAAGTCTTCACACAAATATAACCAAGTTGCCTCCCAAACAACCTCAGGTCTTGTCAATGTGCATGACAATAACATTGTCACAAACAAAGATCTCAGCTGAACCCCAGTGCCCCAAACCTTTGCTTCCTCAATAGCTTCAATAAATTCAGCATCGTCTTCTAGAAGTCCGAGGACATAGCATGCATCCCTGAATGTGTTATATTCAACATCATCTATTGTTCGAATTTCCGCATAACTTGTTGGACCTTTCACTCTATTCACCAAAAGACTTAGATAAAATAATTCACCAGCATTTGGAGGTATATAAATAAGCCGGCCAATTGTCAATCCTTTCTTTCGAGGACGCCAACACTTTGCTTTCTTATCATACACAAATTTTGAAGGAAATTGTAAGTAACACAAATCTCTTGCTTGCTCATACAATTGGTTAGCATCCATCCATGCCATAAACATTGACGTCTGGTTTGCAGGGTTCTGAACAACACTTTCCAAATCATCATCATCTTTATAAACAATGCTTTGTTCCCCTGGAAGATGCAATTTCAGTCTTTCAACAGCAGGCTTCCTATAATTAATTTCATAACCAAATATCCTCCACATGGCTTCACATGGAGAAATATATCGGCAATCATAATAGCACTTAATCTCATCAACCTGAGTTCCTGAATCAGAGTTAGATTGTTGGTACAGAGCA
The DNA here is from genome assembly GCA_037953625.1 of Crotalaria pallida. Taxonomy (NCBI): domain Eukaryota; kingdom Viridiplantae; phylum Streptophyta; class Magnoliopsida; order Fabales; family Fabaceae; genus Crotalaria; species Crotalaria pallida. The sequence goes on from CM075656.1 coordinate 71,716,625, forward strand.
ACTGTAACTCGATCATTGCCTTTGCTAATGTACTTGAATAAGTACTTAATACTGCGACCTTGATTACAATGCTCAGTGTTGATATGTGACCGATGCTTACGAACTAACTTTTTGTTGTGAGCCACAACACTCCGATTATCAAGCAAGACACCTCCTTTCTCAAAAAGTGTTCCATCATCCCTTCTTCTATAAATCGGGAAGCCGTCCTCATTAACCTTTGTCACCGCTTCAAAATTCTTTGGAAAGTACTTCGAGCACCGACCATCAACCATGCATGGAGCTTTTGGATTTGCAGCTCCGCAAGGCCCATGGACCATGAATTCCTTAACCAATGCATGCATTTCAGGATCTTCTTTCTCATCAGGTATTTCAGCACTTATAATGCTATCAATCTGTTCCGGGTGAAGATTTTTGTATTGAGGTTGAAGAAACAAAATAATATGCGCATGAGGCAGCCCACGCTTCTGGAACTCAATGGTATATATTGCTAAAAAAAATGAGACAAAGGAAGATTCAATATTATTTATTAATTACGCAATCACCACTAAAGTACAGCATGAGAAGATCGCAATACATACCAGCTTTCAAAGGACCAAAGATGCTTCCTTTCTTCAGGTCTTCCATGAGCACATTTAACTTCATTTTAAATATACGAACCATAATATCAGGCCTATCTTCAATTTTCAACCCATGTGCTGTTGTAAATCGAGTAAACTCTGGCCATTTAGGATTGCATGTAAATGTCAGGAATATGTCTGGATATCCAGCCCACTTACATATGGCCATTGCATCTTGATAATTTTGCATTAAATATCGAGGCCCTCCCGTAAAGCTAGATGGCAACACAATCCTCTTCCCAACAGTAGCGCCATCTCTTTCTCCTTGGAAAACAGCATCACTTAATCCCTTATACAAATCCTGTCGAAGTTTCTTTTGATTAAATCTAATATATGACAATCTCCAAGCTTCAATCATAGTATATGCATCTACAACGAACTGCTGAAACAATCTTCGACCATATAAAATTATTGCATTCTCTCCATCCCTGAATTGAATTCTGAAGGCAAAATATTCTCGCAATGTCATCTTTCCATTCTTTCTGTTATCAGGATCTGTGTGCTCCGCATGCAAGGTCGACTCAATGAACCCATCTTCACCATACACCAGGAACACTGGATAGTGCATTGGAATGTATAAGGGATGAAGTTCATGTATTCTCTGTAATAACCCACTCTGAGTTTCCACAATGATGTCTCTATCCCCATTGTCAGCATCAACATCTCCAGGAACTAAAGCTGCGATCTCATCACATGTTGGGAAACTATATACACCAGAATCTTTTCTTCTCTTTCTTAGCAACCGCACCTTTAGTTTCGGAACATCTTCGCCTTCTAATCGCTCTCTTGCCATTTTAAATACTTTGGCAATACGATTATGTTCATACATCATATCTTGCAAGTTTTTCACAATTTCACTATCAAGTTGATGATTAGCTGAACCATTTGACCTTGCAACACAACAAAATTTATAAACAATTCATTATTAACACAGGACGATAACACTTTGTACAGAACAACAACTCTTAACACAACAAATAAATGTAATACCTCAATGACTGCATCCTATTATCCACCTCATTATGAGTGTCATAAATGTACAGTTGAGCATATCGGGGATTTTGTCCTTCGGGAGGAATAAGACTTCCAATCCTGTGATGGTTCTGCCCACATAAACGAAACACATAGCGACCACCACCATTATTTATGCTCCCATCAACTTTGCCACCCATTGACGTAAATGAGAACATTGTGTTGTATGCACGAATATTCTCCTGAAAATGTTTAGCTTTCACATCTTCCTTATCTGTCATGAGTTTGAATAAATATTCTGGAGGCCTTGACAGCAATGGCACCTTCACTTTTCCTTTAGAACAACATTTATTAGTAATTGGTCTGTCATTTTTTCTCTTCGGGCGAATTCTTTCCAACAGCCAAAATCGTGCACCACAAAATTCACACACATGATCTGCATCTCCAACATCGAAATACCATTTATTTCCAGTGCTCACCTCCGTCTCCCCAAACTCGTCATCTGCAAACACAATTACAACTTATTTCATAACCAAACACCAACAAAATAGTAAAGCATTCAGTAAACACCAATACAAAAACAGGAAAAAAAAAACATACCAGATACTTCAGAATCATCAGAAGCAATTTCTTCATCACTTGTCGCATTGTCATGATTAGAAAGTGTGTTTCCAGCATTAGCAGATTCTACAAATGGCTGCACATTCATTCTTGAAGATAACATTTTCACATTTGCTACATCAGGAGAACCAAACCGTCCTTCAAAAGTAGACGATAACTCCCTTACAACTCTGGAACCACAGGGAACATGAGGTCTCCTCAACATCACATTTCTGTTTGACCCGGAAGTTCCACCCTCTTCGAACACAGGTGTCGAGCTATTACAATCCAGACTGTTTTTTCGAGAGACATTCCTATTTCTCACAACGGGAGTTGTTACCTCTGAAACTTGGGTATTATTTTCAGGCATATTAGATTTCGATGCACTATAGCTCGATAGACCTGTCAATCTATGCCTGCCAGGCTGAAGACTTCTAAACTGATTTGAGCCTCTCAATCCAACCAAATTTGTAACATCATTTAAAGGAGTTCTAGGAGTGAAACCACTGCTAGCTTTGCTTGACTTAGAATGATGTGTATTTCTTTCACCAACATTAGCTGAATTCTCTGACGAATTTACAAAAGTGGAATGGACCAAATGTTGCTCAAAAGATTTAGGCCCATTAAGTGCAGCTTGCATGACTGCCATCCTCTTTCTCATTATTTCACACCAATCAGAACCATTTGTATAACTCTTTGCGCCTTCAGTTAAAAAATTGGCAAGACCTTTTACAAAAAATACGTTTATCATCATATGTTGAGCAATTTTTGCTTATTTTCAGCACTGAATGCATAATTGGAATTTGGAATTACACAACATACCAGATTTCCCAAAGTCCTCCGCAACAATCACCTCCCCCTCATCCAGTATTAAATCAGATTTTTTATACCTCGAATTCTTATTCTTGGCTGCAGGAAATTTGTTTTCAAAACCAAATTATTAAGCATAAGAGCAAAAACCAAATAAATACACCAAAGATTTAATACCAAATTAATAACTTTCACCAAATACCAAATAAACACACCAAACACGTTTAAAACGCTATTACTTAAATTCTTACATTGAACACATAAACCATCTTCAACCCCAGCTGAACTGAAACTTCTCTTCTTCGTTGCAGCCAATGACACGGAACCTTCACAGCCATCCTTTTCAGCATGTCGAGCCTGCACATTCCTCTCCTCAGGCACACCTAACAAAATTTATTAGTTATGACAAAATAACTTGACGTAGACGAACCACAAAACATATCAACACTCAATAAAGCTCAACGTACATCCAGCATAAAATTGTTGCTCAGGAACAACATCCACCTTAACCAAACTTCGGGCTCTCTTCTGCCTTCCAACTTTCTTCTCTTCAACAATCCTCGCCTCCATTGTTGTTGCATTAAACACACAGAAGACAAAAAAAAAAAAAACAAAGTGATAACAAATTTGCTACACTAAGTTTAGCAACAACTACTACCCCTGCAACATCACATATCTGGTTAGCAAAAAAATAACCCATACCTATATAAACAAAAATAAAACTGAATGCAATAGCAAACAACATTTCTTGTAAACAAACCCCCACATCCACAAAACTAAAAGAGCAAATATGGCTGGATAAAACCAAAATATTAAAGTTTTTAGTATGACCAACACAAATTAATATATTATATTCGACCAACATATGCATGATGTAAGAATAATACCACACAGCTATTGGGAGGCGGTAACCACTGCTGTTAGGAGGCGGTAACCACAAAACCCACATATATCAAGTACATTAAAGCATCATAACAGCCGCTCCAGCAAAACCGGCAACGTGAACCTACCAAAAATAAAAACCTGATATCGAGCTAAAGATGAAGCTTGGATTGAAGCTGGATTGATTGGAAATATGTTACAGGATTTATATAACCCCAATGTCCGAAACCCAGCTGAGATGGAACCCCAATGTCCGAAACCCAGCTGAGGGAAGCTAATGAAACAGGGACCGCTATTTTGGGAAAGAGAGAGAGTAAATGTTCATCGAATGAGAGAGAGGGAAAAATGAAGGTTGGAGGCAAACTTGCTGAGCACACCTTATTCCCCCATGCGAGCTGCACGTGATGATAATTAATCTATCTTTGTACGTGGGCCCCATCCGCAAATTTCGTTTTGGAGGGAAACACTGAACGAAATCACCGCATAATTTATAATAATGGTGATGGTGACTACAGTGTTAATTAATAATCTGAATGGCCTTTTAAACGAGGGAAAATTAGGATTAGTAGGCAAACATTGTTAATTAATTAATTACTAATTTCTAAAGTTTAATTAATGTCTTACAAAATTGTGATTCGTGAATATTTTTTCATAATATTTAAAAGTGCACTTATTTATTTTAAAGTAGATAGTCATAAAAAAAACACTCATTTTAAAACCTTACAAAATACACCAACATGGGTGGGGACGAGTGGTAAGCGGCTCGGTCTCACTTAAGCAAGGTCTCGAGTTCGAGTCCTTGTGAATGCAGAAAATTCATGTTGAGAGACTCACCTGCCATAGCCAGGCACGCGACCCGGGTCGGATTCGGATGTATCTAGGTAGTACTTAGGGAACTGGGTGGGCAACCAAAAAACCTTACAAAATACATAAAAAAAATGTTTTAACTTTAAAAAATATACATAAAAAGTAGAGGCGTGACGGTCCGGTCCGATCCGGTTTTCAGCGACGGTAGTGGCGAGCGGGTGGCGGTGGCTAAGGCTTGAGAACCGGAGGGAGAGAGAGAGAACAAATCGGAGGAGGAATGCATGGTGGAGAGAGAACGAATCGGATCGGAGGAGGGAGAGAGAGAGAACGAATCGGAGGGAGAACGGAGGAAGAGAACGAATCGCGGAGGAAGAGAACCGGAGGAAGAACGAAGGAAGAGTGGAACCGGAGGAAGAACGAAGGAAGAGAATCGGAGGGAGAACGAAGGAAGAGTGAAACGGGAGGAGAAGGGAGGATTAGAGTTGAGAGGAAGTGTTTGTTTCTTTTGCTTCTTGTCTTTTTCTTTTGCAGAGAGGAATGGTCTCTAGGAAGTAGGAAGGGGTATGTAACTTCTTCCATGTTTTTTTTATTTTATTTTTTGAAATATTTGAACTATTGGTCAGGTCCAGTCCTAGTGATCTCAATTTGTGAGACCGTAAGACCGTGGACCGTGGACCGGACCACATTAGAACGATCCATAAATTTTAAGACCGGACAGAACCACAAGATCATACCGGATCATATTTTTTTGTCTGGTCCGATCCGATCTAACCGGTCTCGCGATCTCGGACCGGATCACTTACACCCTTAATAAAAAGCTTTTAACTCAAACCTTAAGGTTCACCATAAACACCATGGTATTCTCTTGAGAAATTTAACATATACTTTGTCTTATCTTATTTATAAATCATACTTAATCGAAATATAAGAATTAAGGTAACAGTTACTCATGATTTTTAACAAAAGAAAAAGCTACCAATTTTACTTTTTTAACCATTTTACCTACATTAATTAATTTTTTTAATGAAAAATTGAACGTGCGTAGTTAATTGAAACATTTATTTAATAAGGGTATTTTAAGAAAAAAATTAAATACATCATAAAAATATAAAATACCACATATACAGGAACAAACCATTCTTCTTGAATGTGATCTACGTATAGAAACAAAGAGAGTACATTTTTTGACTTTTTAAATACACAATTTCAAATGAAAATCATTTATTTTCAAGGGCTTGTAGTTAAAAAAATTCATAAATTAATTAAGGTTTAAATATGTTTTTTATCCCTGATAACTTAACAACTTTTGATTTTAGTTTATATATATATATAGTTTTGATTCTTAAATATTTTAAAATTTTGATTTTAGTCATCGTGAATAATGGATAACACCACAATTGGCCATATCAACCATTATTACCTCCATGTCACATGTGTGAGTCACCCATAATATCACTAAATTTTAAAGAAAGAAAAAACATGTTTATATTTACCAAGTTTTTTGAGACATTGATTAAACTTTAGAAATCACTCTCAAGTTCCTAAATTATAAACATTAGTCATGGACTTTGTCTTTGTCTTAGATCATTTTTATAAGCACATTATCTATTTTAATTATAGCATTAATTAATTTTTTTCAAAAGTATATTCCGCATTTTCTTTTAGTTAACAAATGTTTAATGCAATATTTTAACTTTCTCGTCACTTAACGATCTCATAATATTAGTATTACTAAATGGAAAGATGTGTCATAATAATTAAAGTTTTTTCTGATTTGAAATATAAGCAAATAAAAACACTATATTAATAATCTCACATTTAAGCAAAATTTAACCAACTTTATATTCCTGATACCATTATTTATAGAATATCTCAATGAAATCGTTGTATCATTTAATAGTTTTTTCATTCCAAATACAAGTTTTTTAAAATAGTCTTTTTTTTATGAATTTGAAAAAATTATATACATCCAACTAACTTTTTTAATAAATATAAAGTTAATTTTTTTACTCATATTTAAGACCAAATGAAAAAAAATACAAAAATATATCTATAATTATTAACAAATTTAATATTTACTTTTAACTAACTTATTTTAATATTTTTGTTATTAACATATTGATCCGAAATTTCAAATGAAATAAGATAGTCTACTGAGACATTGACTTAAAATTTGTGGGTCAAATGTTTTTTTATGACCAGGGGATATCTTTGAGATCCATGGTTCAACGTGAGAGAGACTTTTAAGTCTTCTCATTTAGGTATATTTATTTATCTTTCACAAATTGTATCTAATCCAATTGCATTGAACAAGTTTTTTGAGCTCATATGTTCATCTCGATCTCCTTAAAATCCAACCAATCCAAATCATTACCACCCTGAGAGCTACAAGCACCCTTTTTTTGACGCAAGACCAAGGAAGTTAAACTCACTCATGGACTCATAGTCAATTAAGCTATGCAGTGTGAACACACCCAACGCACGCACCACGTAACAAGAACCATAGCGTCCATTTTACGTTCATCTTGACTTGTGACCACGACGTAGTGGACGGGTTTTTGTGGTTTAATTTATCCAAAAGTACATAAGATTAAATTGAAATAATCTAATATTTATATTGGATCAAATCGTAAAAAATGAATTTTAACTTTTTTAGAAAATGACATGACAATAATATGTTAGTTGTCAAAGCACTATTGGTTCAACATAAAATTAAATTGTTTAACATCAATCCAAAATCCAAAATTAGATTGCAAAATAGAAATATTCCATTATGTAATATCCTTTTCATAACATAAAGCAATGTTCAACTAAGCGTTAAATATATCAACAACATAAATAGCATTTAAAGTTCAATATTCAAATTAGTTTAGAGGTCATATGAACCATTCATAATCTGAATAGTCAGGGACTTAACATATATGATTAACTCATCAACATATATTAAAATAGGTGAAGTTATGATAAAAAAAATAGGTGAAGTTGAGGGGTATTTTTTACTTTCCCTCCATGATAGTTTTTTCCTCCAAATTTGTTTCTAATCCTAGTCATCCATTGTAAATAAATCACATCCGTTCATATCCCTCTTAAATTTCATTCTAATCCTAGCCATCCATTGCAAGTAAATCACATCCGTCCATATATTTTTAATCTTTTCATTTTCCTTTCATTTTATGACTGCTTACAATTGTAACAGTTAGTATTTTTCATTATTTCCTTTCAATGTGCGATGCAACAAATGGTATTCTGACCGCTTACAATTGATAGTCATGGAAAGCTTGAAAAGTGACAAGGTTACATTAAGCATATGAACAGTTAGTAATTTTTTTTTAATTGGTAGAAAGTCTTTCTTTCAAATAGTATTTTTTCCATTTTTTTTGGTATTTTTAAGTGTTTGAATTTTGCTCAAACATTTCTTAATACAGAGACTTGAGACTTGATGGTGCACAAAAGAAGATCAAAGAATGTGAAGAAGTAAGTGAAATTCTTTTCAATATTGCGTTGATCTTTAACACAATATTTCTTTTATTATAATATGTTGATCATGAAAGTCTTCCTTTCAATTTATCATTTAAATTTTTGTTTAAACATATTACCTTGATGATTTCAATGAAATTCACTTCTTTGGTCACCAAACTTACAAGGTAGTCCATCAGATTATTATGCAAATTTTTTATTTTATCAAAGCTACTATGTGCTCTATCGTACATTTCCTGCCCCTCTAGGCCTCTACAATCTGCATATATATATAAATGTTTGGTCATTTTGTTTTCTATTTAAAGCTTATTTGTTACCGGCCTTTCGTCTTTCAATGGGATTTTTTTTTTATTTTTTGTATCAAAATGCCACTTGCAAAAAAAAAAAAAAATAAAGAAGGAAACCTTGGTTGTTTGAGCATACGAACAGTTAGTATTTTTTTATTTTTTATTTTTTAAATTGGTGGAAAGCCTTCATTTCAACTGAAATTATTTCCTTATTAAGTATATTTTATTTCCTTATTTGTCATAAACATTAAGCATATGAACAGTTAGTATTATTTTTTTTTAATTGGTAGCTAGAAAGCTTTTTCCTTTTTTTTTTGGTATTTTTAAGTGTTTGAATTTTGCTCAAACATTTCTTAATACAGGGACTTAAGACTTGATTGTGCACAAAAGAAAATCAAAGAATGTGAAGAAGTAAGTTAAATTCTTTTCAATATTACGTTGATCTTTAACACAATATTTCTTCTCAATATTTATTTTTTTATAATATGTTGATCATGAAAGCATTTCTTCCAATTTATCATTTAAATTTTTGATTAAACATATTACCTTGATGATTTCAATTATTATTATTATTTTTTTGGTATCAAAATGCTTCAAGTTGCCTCACAAAAGTTGTTGTAAGTTGTAACATGCAAGCTGTTGGCATTTTTACCCAATTCTGGATGCTGACACAAATCCTCTTTCTTGCTTTAAATTATTCCTTTAATGCCCAAATAACTGTAAACGTGTGTGTATAATAATATTTCTTTTCAATATTGTGTTGATCTTTAACACAATATTTCTTCTCAATATTTCTTTTTTAAAAATATATATGCTGATCATTCTTTCAATTTATTATTTCAATGAAAGCCCTTCAAAAAAAAAGGAAAGATAGCAAAATTTAAGACCCGTGCATCGCACGGGCAATTTCCTAGTTCATTCAAATATAAGTTAATTACTTATGTTGCCTGTATTTTACAGAATAATATAAGAAACTAATATTTAATATATATGTTAATTTTTAGATAAAATTAATACAAATAAATGATGGATAATGAATTGATAATATAAAAAACTTTACATCACCAATGCACCATCTATTTTAATTTCTTTTTTTTTTATTTTAAATCAAATTAAAGTTTTCTTCTACAATTAAATCTATTTGGGCCGTAATCAATCTATTTTATCCATGAAGAGGCATGCAGCCCATTTCCATTCCAAGGCACACAATCTATTTTAGATAAAATTAATACAAATAAATGATGGATAATGAATTGATAATATAAAAAACTTTACATCATCAATGCACCATCTATTTTAATTTCTTTTTTTTTAAATCAAATTATAGTTTTCTTCTACAATTAAATCTATTTGGGCCGTAATCAATCTATTTTATCCATGAAGAGGCATGCAGCCCATTTCCATTCCAAGGCACACACTCCTTCCCCGCCGACGGAGTGCAATGGTTAATGAGTTGTTGTGCTACTTTTGGGAGCAAGACCGGTGATATAGCTACACAATAGCTATCCGACAATCTTGTTTATTTTAAGACAATAAATTCTTCACGACATAACTATCATCAACGTTACTTTCTAACACATACAAGAGGTTAAATTGTTCAGAGAGGTTAAATTATTCAGGTTATATGTTCTCATTAACTGGTCTAACCTATTCCATAATTTTTCCCAATAGCATCAAGCTCAAAATTTAGGTTCTAACTAAATCTCAACCTAGTATCCTTTTTCAATCATACTTTATCTACAAGTATAATATTATAATAATGAGTGTGCATTGATGGTGTAACGTTTTTTTACACCATTAGTCTATCATCCATCATTCATCTGTATTATCTTTTATTTGAAAGTCATCGGCAATAAACACATGAATGATGAATGATGCAATGATGTTCTAAAAAACATTTACATTGTCGATGCACCGTCTATTTTCTCTTATAATAATTCTAAAACAAGAATCATAAGAAAAACATTGGAACACAAACATAGATAATCAAACACGCACAAATCATTCTATTTACAAATGACAATTTTTTTCCCTGGAGTTCAGCTGGAAATTAACGATTATTGAAGGAATTAAAAAAAGAAAACAACTAAGTATACACATATAAGCTAAGTAATTAAATAAACTAATTTAATTAATTAGAATCCTGTTCTTCAAGATCAGGCAAAGGAAACCTTAGAATGGCAGCAACGCCCGTGAGTTGTTGAAGCTGCTGAGCCAACACATGCATGGAGGAATACACCAAAGCCTTCCCTCCACTCTCTTTCACTGACTTCACCAACCTTTCATACTTTTGCCTAATCCCAATCTCATTACTCCTATAAAGTTCATCAGTTATCAAAAGGGTCTCAATGGCCCTCATCTCTTGTGCACTCTCCACACTCTTAGGACCATAACATGCACGATCTGAATTGCTACACACCATGTCCCATAACTCCCTTAAAGCCCTTATTTCTAACCCTACTTTGCTGTCCTTGATTGAATTCATCACCGTGGTGTCACCAAAAACCTCTTTCAAGTGATCATTGTTGTTGTTGCCCTTGTTGGTGCACTCTAACCCCACGACCAAGATTCTTGACTTGTTGTCCTCGATGGACTTTATTCTTAATCTTTTTGCTTCTGAGAGAAGGAACCTACGAAACTCGTCTTTTGTAGATCCATTACTCGCTATCACCATGCTCTTCACAACTTTGAAATCCACGTGCTTGGTGATAGAGCCAAATACTTCACGGAAAAACACATTCCCTGTATAAGATCGAAGAAGAAGAATTTATTTGATCTCGAACTGATCTATGCATTTAATTAAGATTTTTATTGACATAAGTATGTATGGTAATAAGTGTTAATGTGTTTCCATTCAGCATCAAACAATAATATTTTATCATCAATTTCTTAATTGAATTTCTCAAGAGTTATATCGATCTCTATGATTGAGCAACTATAGTCCAGTCAAATGACAAGACTTTAATTAACAAGGTTCAACATAGTTCCTATATATATATATCTGAATTCTTTAAATATAAGGTTAAGAATCATGCCCATCTGAATAAAAAACTGGTTAGTAGATATAAAATTTACTTCGAGATTTCTACTTAGATATTAAAAATATAATTAAGTTCTTGAAATTTTTTATAAGCAAAGTTTTTGACATGACGAAATAAGACGAAATTAAAGCCACCAATAATATATTAAATGGTGGTGCTTTCAAGAGTCGAGCCCGAAACTTTCACCTCCAAAACCATACCCAAAATTTTCCTAATTAAGTCCTTGAATGATTATCATTCATTGTTATTTGTAATTTCAATATACAAAAGTCTAAAACATCTATATATAAATACTCTTGTGAACCAAAATTAACAGGAAAAAGGTAGTAAAACCAAAAAAATCAAATCAATTACTAGCTTCTAAGAGAGTAGAGTTAGTTTGACGAACATGTCCCTTTCAAAGAAGAAGCACCTTTTCTTCCACCCGTTGAAGAAGAAGAACCTTCAATCTTAGAGCACAACGTGGTAACCCCTTTCCCAAGCAAGTAAATCTCCGCATGGCCTCTTTGCATGATCACCGCAACAACGTCACCCTCAGAACAAGAAACCTTCTCAGCACTCTCTCTCAACGCTTCAACATCACCACAACCCCAAACCTTCTTCCTTATCTCCAACGCTTTATTAATCTCAAGAGTGAAACTATGAAAAGCTCCTTGAGGGACATAAGGGTTAGCATCAAGGTTGCGTCCTTGAACCCTTAGGGTTGATGAGTCCTTGTGGAAGTCACGGCACGTGACCTTGAGGTGGAGGGTTAGTTTGACACGTGACGCCGGGGTGCTTTTGTTGGAGGATTCAAGGTGAACCTTTCGGGTTGTTTCGGATGAAACGACGTCACCTGGGGTGATGAGGTTGTAAAGGAGCCATAGGTCATCGGATTCTTGTGGGACTATTTTCACGGTTCCAGTTTGGTTCACAACAAGATCAATTTTATCAAGGAGTTTCATGATTTGATTTTTGTTTTGAGGAATTCACGCCAAAGATTATGGTTATTATGATGAGTTTATATTTTCTTTGATGAATTTACGCCGCACTCCGATGATTTATATTTGCATATATTTTTTTTTTAATGTGGATATTTGTATATTTATAAGTAGGTAACTTATGCATATAATTCTATTCCTTTGTAACCGATTAGGAAACAATTCCTTATTTTGGGTACAAGGTAGACAATGTATACGTGTGTTATGAATTAATGAATATATGAAGACCTTATTTTGGGTACAAGGTAGACAATGTATATGTCTGTGTTATCAATTAATGAATATATGAAGATATAAGAGATTGAGGGAGAGAAGAGAAGTAGGGAGAAATTGTATTTCATTTTTTAGGGCAAATTTTAAAATACATGAGTCTTATTTTATAGGAAAAATGAAACCCTATCATGAATTTGTTTCAACTAAAGATAAACAAAAAATAGGGATAAACTCAAACAATGATAGAGTCATCCACTTATTAGATAAGTACAAATTGTTCATAACACTTCCCTCATTGGATGACTATTAAGAGAATATGTCACTCTAAAAAAAACTTTCCTAAAAAAACCCTATGAGAAAAATTAGTGAAGGAAAAATAGTACACAATTCTTCTTACGCAATTGGATGCTGCCTTGCTAGGAAAACCCATCGGGAAAAAACCGTGACTAAGGGAAAAAGAGTGCAGTGCGTATTTATTTATCTCTTGATGCGAACAATTATCTCTGAGATATTACACTATTACCTTCGCACCATAGGTTTCATGATGTACCAAAATTTCATTAAATATTCCATTTGTAATTCAAGACAAAATTTTGTTCTTTCCAAATCCTTCATTTCACACACTTTCTTTAAGCAATTTACAACATTTGTAAGCTCTTCAAGAGTTCTAATAATATTCAAATCATCAATGTAAACATCAATTATAACAAATTTCTTGTCACACATTTTCATAAAAATACATGGACAAATTCGATCATTTTATATCATTCATTGATTAAATATTCACTTATACAATTATACTACATCTCAATTTACTTCAAACCATAAAGACTTTTATTCAATTTATCATACTAAAATGTGTGTTTAGCTTCATTCCAACATCTTCCTGTGAATGAATAACAACATCTTGCTAATAAATTAATATCAGATGACATATTAAGTTACGTATGACATCAATTATATATTATAAAAAGAGGATACCTGCAATTCAAAAACTGCTGAGGTGTCACTTCCACATAATTTTGCCCAATTTTTTATTAAAAAATTAATTCAAAATTCAACAATTAATTCCCACAATTTTTGGTTTTAAAAATAATTCAAGCTTATAAGATAATAACAACCGAATCAATTGATAAGAACAGGTAACAACATAAAAAACAACCGAATCACTCATTACATGCAATTTCAAATTCGGTAACTTGATAAGAAACAATAAATTCAAATTCAAATTTTAAATGTGATTAAAAAAATTCATCATTTCAAATCAATTATAAATAATAGTTTACAACTTAAAGTTGAATCAAAACTACATGCAAAAATAAAAATGGCAGATCAACATTTTTCTTTTGGGGGGTGGGGTGGGTTGCAAGGTAAGGTGCATTATTTTTAAATAAGCTGTGTTAGGTTAATACTGATCTCAGTTTTAGAATTTGAGGAATTGTGGATATATTTATGTTATTTTTTAAGTTCTTTGATATTATCCTTTTCAAATATTGGTAGTTTGTCTGCTGCAATTTTTTTTTAATTTGTTGGATGTTATTATTTTCACAAATTGTGATAGTTTTATTGTCAATCATGTAAATAGAATTACGATACAATTTTTTCTTGGCTAAGCTGGGATGCAATCAAAATAAGCATATACTAAGTAGAATGTGAGACGTGTTTCATCTTATTTCAATTATATTCTAATTTTTCTATTTACATTTTTGTTTTTATTATTAGATCTATTCTTTGTGAATATTTTATTTTGCACTAACTAATTTTTTTTTCTATATTTACAGAGTTCGGTTGATACGATAGTGAAATAATATCACACTAGATCTCAACTATTGATTGCACAAAAGGTCAATTTTTAGGAGCAAGATTACAACTATTTTATAAATGATCCATGTTTAGGAGCGATATTTTTATATCTTTTTTCTTCTCCTAATTTTATTCTACGCAATTTCTTTTTAGTTTGCTAATGTGTAATATGAATATTTTTGTGGTTGTTTGTTGAGGTGGTAAATAGGAAAGGGGATTTCAATATTTACATAGTATAAAACAATGAAGCAGTACCAATTATAATTCTTTCTTCGTTTTCTATTTTTTAAATTTATATTCACTATGTCCCCAAAAAAATGTTGGAAAATTCAAAGAAATTAGTACAAAAATGGTTTGTTTTTTTGGGATGGATGGAGTGTAATAAAATTTTCTTAAATCATACTATCAATATAAATTTATAATTTGTTCATTACTAATGTATAATCTTTTTTTTTGGGCAATTATGAGGCCAAAAATAATGTATGACATGAAGTAAGAGATGAATGATTAATTTACAATTTTTAGCGATATGCATGACAGGCTTGAGATGAATATGAGATTTTTTGGAAGATATTTTTTTTCTTCAATTTTCTAATAAGTTTGACTTTATAATAAGTTAAAATAAAAAAATGTTTTTCTTAATTTTGAAATATTCTCTTTTTTCTTTTAAATATTCTCTTTTTTTCTTCTTAATTGTGTGGATAATTACAAAAGAGTATTATAATCTAAACAACCAAATGATTTTTTCCTTAAAAAAATTGATGGATAATCATAAGACCACTTTTTTTCCTCAACAAATTAATGGATAATTATTAACCGAAACAAAAACAATTTTTTATGATAAAGAAGAAATTCATTAAATATCCTTGCTTCATATTAATATTTATTTCAAATTTTAAATTTGAGGAAAATATGAAATTAGTTTGTTATTTTCAAAATTGGTTTGTTAATTCAATGTTCATGTAATTAAGGGATTTGTTTTGACAGCAGAAGTCATCTAATGAAATAATTTGTGTAATCTGAGTTCTATGAGAACTATCTTTAATTGAAAGTTTGGTAATCAAAATAATTAATCTTAGAATGAAGTTTTTTTTCCTAACATTATATTGTTGTTAACGATCTTTACTCTTTTCTTTTTATTATTATTATGAAATTACAAAAGCTATTATTCTTTATGTTGTATAAATTCTTTACTCTAAAGAATTAATATTAGAATGAAGACAAATGTTAATCCGACTGATTCAATTTAATTATTAATAATCTCATATATAAAATTATGCAATTCATTTAAAAAGTTTTATTAAATTTTTAGTTTGAAATAATTATCATATATAACAACATTTGCTATCTAATATATCTGTTCATTCCCGTGCATCGCACGGGTAATCTAAACTAGTTTAACAATCTAACAGAGATTAGCATATAAATTAGTTGTTATTTATCAAAGCAAATCACTTTAGAAGTTGTTTTCCCCAACTTGATAGGCACAAATTCAATTTGCTAAATGCTCGATCTTCAGGTCGAGGTATTTCATTTTGAAATGTTTCCTTTAACTTTAGGTAATTCAAACAATATTGAAATAAAACTACATAGATACTAAAATAAACACATAACATGAACCATAATCATACAAGTATTCTCAAACAATTGCAATAAACATATCCATAATTGCATGACATGACATCATATATATAAGTCAAGCAATATATAACTAAAAAACATAAATTATTAGCTAAATCTTAATAGATATATACATCTATATATCAATATCCTTAATTCTTCTGCGATTTCTCATATATATATAATGATATCATTTTCAAGTGAACCATAACAATGGCTATAAACATATAATGCATTTTATGTTTGCTAGAATTATAACTTCGAGTCTATTAAAAATCTCTTGGAGTTTGAACTATAGGTTCAAAATTGTTGCATTTTGCAATTTAACTAATTAGCAAGCACATGTCGATAATTTACACTTTATGCTTCAAACATTTTAATTATCCATGGATATGGTTCAACCATATTAAATAGTTCAAGCACATGTTTCGAGCATATTGAATCTTTAAGGGGTATTCATATATATGTTATTAATCAGTTAGCCATAAAAATAGGCTATAACATCATTTGACACAAATTGAATCCTTTATATATTACCAGACTAATCAAGTATCGAAAAATACTTGCATCCACCACAGGGAAGTATTATTCCTCATAATCAATGTCAGGTCTTTGCGAAATTCTTTGGGCAATCAATCTTGCTTTATATCTCATAATTTCTTCTTTACAATTTTGCTTATGTACAAAAGCACATTTGTATCCATCTGACTTTACATCTTTAGGTGTACGGACTATAGGTCCAAATACCTGTCGCTTTTCAAGCGAATTCAATTATGCCTCAATTGTGTCTTACCATTTTGGCTAATCATTTGTTTGTCTATATTCCTTAATAGACTTTGATGCATGATCCTCATCTTATATCATTTAAGCGCTATATCATATGTAAAAGCATCGTCAACGTTGACTTCATATTGAGATCTCTTTGTTTTCACACTTTTCAGGTACCTGAGTTTCTTCTTGAACTGAACTATTAATTACTCTTCAGGAGTCTCTACATCCTCAAATTGACCATCTTATTTCTTTGCTCCTTTTCTTTTCGAGGATTTTTGTAATTTTTCTTTATTTTGGAACCAATGGGTCTGCCACGCTTCAAGCGTGTCTCATACTCATTTGCAATTTTAATTTGTCCAAGAGGACATCAATTTCATTGGAGCATTAGCAGCTGAAATATGTGACTTAGTCACTCTTTTACACTCTGTTTGGTTCAACGGAAGAAAATGGGAAGAGAGAAATAGGAGAGAAAGATTTTGAAGAGAAAATAGGTAGATTTTATGGTTGTTAGGTATGAGAGAAAATGTTTGGTACAAGACAAAATAATGATAATAAAAAATTAAAAAGTTAAAAAAGGCAGAGAACAACACACGAAAGTGATGGTGAACAGATGGCTATTTTGTCCTTTAGCGAAAGAGGACATTTTCTCTCCTGAATCTCGCCTAGGAGGGGAAGAAAATTTTTTGCTGTGAGTCCCACCATTTTTTTTCTCCTCCTATTTTCTCTTCATAACCAAACAAGGGAAAACCATGTTTTCTTCCTATTTTCTCCTCCCTCAAATTCTCTTCTCCCTAAAATCCCTTAAACCAAACAAAGTGTTAAGGTCAGTAAAGGCGTCTAGCAATTGGTTATCTAAATTTTGCAAATGAATAAGCTTTTGAACTTAAGTTCGAATTGTTTTGTTCGAGGATCAAAATAATATAATGATAACTCTTTCCAAATAATTTCTTTTTCCAACTGTTTATTTTCTCCCCCTAATGTTGGGAAAACAAATTCATCAAAATGATGATCGGAAATCGATCCATGAATGACTCTCTTGTTGTTGGTTTGAGTTATTTTATCATGGATGGAGATTCATATCCAACATATATTCCCAACCTTCTTTGAGGTCCCATCTTGGTGCGTTGTGATGGAAAATGTGATAATTTTAATGGTTTGATGCAAATCAGTGTCATACATGTTCCCAATTAGTAATGACAATAGACATACAATAGTTAATAACTAGATTTTGGTTGACACAACTGCACAAGTAATCTAGCAAACTTATGGTTGCAAATTGCCAATGAACAATCATGTGACCATCCAGTTGATGCATCAATTAAAAATATAAAATACCTAAATGATCCACATGATGGAAGTAATGACACATAAATATCACCTTGTATTCATTCCAGATTCAATCCAAATTTTATGGTGATGACTAAATAAACTTTCTTTGGGAACAATTATTAGCACATTGAGATAATCAGATTGAAGAAACTTCGGGTTCTTCATTGGATGTCAACATAAGTTTTAATTATTTTTTTTCCGCCTCATATAGTTGATCCGGGATGTTCTAACCAGTCAAGCCAAACAAAAAAATTATATTATAATTTATAAACTTAGCTTGTAATTTATAAACTTTTGGTTTTACGATATGAGGTATTTCAATTGTACTATATACGTGTAAACTGAAAAATTTTCCAATACCTCTGGATAACAACTCTTTTAGGGCTCTAAATTATCATCGTACTCAATTATAGTGTTAACAATGACTTCTAGTAATATTAAATAGAAGAAAAATTTTGTATAACTAGTAGAGTATGGAAGAAACATTTTGTAGAACATTTCGAATAAACTATTTCCACCATAAAATTACTCTATTAAAGTTAATATTGAAAATTAATGTAAAACAAGTATGAAAAGGTTACATCATAAACTATGTTTTGATTTTTATTTTTTAATTGAGTCTATTATAGACACATACTTGTATAAAATATTAAAAGATAACGGACTAAAATTTGTTATCATCAAGTTCATTGAACTTTTAAGATTGACCATGTTATTTTCTTCCAAATAATAAATTTAATCACAATCACGAAATATAATCAATAAGATCAAGAAGAAATTAAAACATGAAATAAATATTGGAACAATTAATTTTGATAAAATATACTAAACTATTTTGAAAATAAAAATTTGGCATATACCTTTGAAACTTGGTACATTAATTTGTGATCCACTACATTATAACACATTGTTAACTCGAATTAAAAAATAGGATATGCTATTTCAAAACCTTCAATCATATTCGTAAACGTTTGTTATGAAAATATATTACGTATACATGTGATCGATCATGTGACTTCTAACCATAAATATCTAAGTCGCACTCACATTTATAGTTTTTTTTTTCACAACTTCTCTTACCCAAAAATTATAATACAAAACATTCACTGCAGGAAATGTAATCAATTCATTTAGTGACATTTTGTTCCTTTTCATTCATCTTGTTATCAACAACAAGAATGTAAACATATTTCTTAAAATAATTTTCATGTTTTGCCACCATAATTTTTTTTTCTACTTTGGGAGTACAATTGAGAGATATAAAATTGTTGATTTTTGTTACTAAATGAAATTATGGTTTATATCACTAAGGTCGAAGAATCTTTAAGATTCGATCATGGGTTATACGTTAATGGATAATTATGCAGGAATTATATCATAAATCTTCATATAAATGACGGTAGTAGATTTTCTCAATCCTCCAAGAACACTTGAATAGTATATATATATATATATATATATATATATATATAATGTTATAAAGATTGGAAAATCTAAAAAAAAAATTTAAAGATAACATAAATATGAATGATAACAAATTGTGTGTATTTCGATGAGATAAAATGTTTGATTATACTTGAAAAAATCACGTAGTAATATTTATTTTAGTATGTCATGATACAAAATATATAAATTCCAATGTATGAAAAAAAAATGAAATTTAGTCTTTACGATAATAAAGTTGAGATGTAATTCGATAATATCGGATAATCATCTTAATATTTGGAAGTTTAAAATACATAAAAGAAATAAATCTTGCTCAAGATAAAATAATCACAGACTCAAGATATACAGTCAATTACTTTCATTTTATTTTAGGAAAATGTTAAAGAGTACCCTTAGGGCACTTGTTAAGAACTTAAATATGGTTCAAAGTTATGGGAAAATGCATTTTTTTTTAAAGAGATAATGTTTAGACAATTTGTCCTTATCAAGAAATATATTATTTTATAAATTGTTATTGGATATATTTAACATATAGAGATTCAAAAATGATTAACAAATAAGTTATTTAAGATTATGTTAACAATTATAAAAGAAATTCTAAACAAATATGAAATTGACAAACAAAAAATATTTATAAAAAAAAAATATCAAAACAATATGAACAGAACAACAGTCTAGTTCTTCATGAACTAATCACATTCTTTAGTAATTAAAGATCTTAATAAACATGTCTTCACATAATAATATGTTGATATCAAGGTATAGTTCTTTGGGATTTAGATTTATTAACTATGTGATAATAGTTTATCGGAATCAAACCATCATGTATAATATGTACAGTAATAAAAAAAATTATAATTATCATAATAATTATTTTTAATATTATACACTTGCATAATATCACTTATGAAGTTTAAATATCGAAAACAAAGGAAAGAGAGATAATAAAAAAAAACGGCACATTTTGTGATGTAAATTTCATAATGCAGAAAAGAAATGTTGCATTATCTTATGTAAAAAAAAAATTCTTGGCATGGTTAGTTGTATATTTTAATTCGAGGTAACACTTTTTAATTAGAAAATAATTCCTATATAAATCTAATTAACTGAAAATTAAATCAACACAATGTTACATACTTTGTGAATAGCGGTACCTCTTTGCTGCACTTAATGCCTAATTCTACGTGTCCGTTACCATCCGTTACTGTCATCGATCACAACAAAGGCCTTGAGAGTTGAGATGAGTACACTGTCCGACACGTATACACCTTTTAATTAGAACGATCGTGATGATAACGTGTTATGAATTAATGAATATATGAAGACATAAGAGATTGAGGGAGAAAAGAGAAATAGGGAGAAATTGTATTTCATTTCTTGGGGCAAAATTTACAATACATATGAGTCTTATTTTATATGAAAAATGAAACCTTATCATGAATTTGTTTCAACTAAAGATAAACATAAAGTAGGGATAAACTCAAATTATGATATAAATACAAATTATTCATAATAATGTGGACATTTATCCACGGATAATGCACGAATTTAATTCTACAAAAAATATAATCAAATAAGTTCGGAAAATTTAAAATGGTTACTGTATAATGTAAAATTTAGTATATGAAAAATGATGTGACCACCATTTAAAATTCTAGATTACACAATATTATTGTTGTGAATGACAACTCAAATTTCCAAAATAAAGGCAAAAATAATCTAAATAAGAGAAAAGGTATGGAGAACTACTACTTTATCATGCATGCTAAGAAGTGTGCAATTCAAATTAGCATTTTAATGTGATGTTAAGTGAGTTGCAAACTTTGATCATTGGTTAACAAGAGTAACAAATATGTATATTAGTATAAAGAATTGAAAAATGGATTGCACGTCTAGAGCTGATAGTAGTGTCTCCCACGTTTGTTGCCAATTTAAAACAAAAAAAAAAAAAAAAACACACACACACAAGACATGAGAGCCTGCTTGTTGTTATATATAATATTTGCTTCTCTATCAAGTCAATCCATTCAACTATCCTTGTCTATATTGCAAGAGAGAGGCAAAAGGCCTAACGGGAGAAGGGAGATATGGGATTTGCAGTAGCATCGATCATGATTGCAGCCTCAATGCTAGTGGGGTGCACCAATAACATAGTCTTGGCTTGGGATGAACCAGGAGTCATTCATGTGGTTGGAAAAGTGCTGTGCCAGGACTGCTCCCAGGGCTGGAACGAATGGGTTTATGGTGGCAAACCAATCAAAGGTATTGTACTCATGTATTTTTTTTTTTTTAACATCTTATACATTTATCTTTATTTTGTCTTGCCTTTTGTGTGTATATACACACATATTTCAAAAATAAATATACTTTATAATGTCCTTAGTTTAAGAGATGAGACTCAACGCAATGAGCCCATGATAATTCTATTATCTTATTTCTTGGAGGTCATAAGTTTAAATCTTGAAGATAGTTTTTGCACTTGTGCGAATAAGGAAATGGGTAAATCGATCATCCCTATACCTGAAAGCCTCATGCATTGGGCCACAATATAGAGTCCGAAGTTTCATGATGAAGAAATAAAATTCCTATTCCTATTCCTATTGCTAATTGTGCTAGCTCTAGCAGGAGTTAAGGTGTCCATAACATGCTTGGACAAGAGAAGCAGGGTTGTGTATTATGCGAGTGATGCCACGGATGAATTGGGGCAGTACGACATTACTGTGAACAAGTATGTCTATGGTAAAGAATTGGATACAAAGGGATGCTCAGTGAGGTTGGTGTCTTCCCCAGATTATGTTTGCAACATCCTCACTGACTTTGGTGGTGGTAAATCAGGCGTCAAGCTCAGCCGCCCCACATCGGTGTATCGCAGTTTGATCAAACATGTGCTCAGCCCTTTCTATTACACCACTCCTATGTGTGATAAGCCTGACACTGATGCCTCCGATTCTGAATTGAAAGATAGCCAAGGTGGACATTACTAATTAATGAAAGTGTATTCTTTTTTGCTTCAATATTCATGATTGATTGTTCTGTTTCCCAGTCCATGTCAACTTTAGATTTGATTGGGGAAAAAAACTGAGTATTGTACTATACTACCATTGTTCCTTTTTGGAAATACATACATGATGATCATTTCTTATAGTGCGCTGTTTAAGAAACTAAATAAATGAAAAAACATACAAGAATTTCTCAATCACATTGAACTTGCTTATTGTTGGTTGTTCTACTTTTGTATCAACTATTCGACAAATGCATTCATCAAATGACCCCAAAGTTCTTAAAAGTGAAAACTTGTAGCTGTTCTTAAAAAAGGAATTCATACTATATACATTGACAAGAATGAACCAAAAGTCAAATACATTTTCAACGAACAAGGAGTTACTTTCTTAATTTTCATATTCCATATGACATGCTCATATATTTGATGTTTTAGCTGAAAGATGTACGAGAGTTTTCCTATGGTAAGCGGCACGTAGCTTCATGTATTTCTGCAGAAAACCTCCCAGGTCAATCTCTCCATCAAGGAGATGCTGGCGAAGATTTTCAGATTCCTCTTCTGTCTTGTTAATAGACTCTGCAAAATCATTATTTAAGTTTATCATTTTTAAGAACCCTATCCTTGGTCTAAATAATGACGAAATTGAGATCCATATAAGTATATAACAATAGTAGCGAGTTATTATTTCAACTCATACCTTGAATCCTTTGGAGAAGGGATGCTGGGGAATTCAACTTCAACATTTCATCTTTCTGCATCTTAAGCTCACTTAGTTTCTCTTTAGCAGCAGCTAACTCGGAGGTCCGAATTATTCTACACTGTTTCCATAGAGGCAGGGAGAAAATTTCCATATTCAGCATAAGAAATTCAAATAACAATAATAATAAAAAAAACCTAATCATAGGATTGTGGTCTTACTTGATTCCTGAGTTCCATGATACGAGGTTCCTTTTGTAGATTTTCCTCTGTATTAAAGACAAACATTTGAGAATCTCTACTATACTTAACAACAGGTCATCCATCTAAAAGCAGCATAACAAATAGATGGAAATCAATAACTCACCCACAAGCTGCAAGTTTTCCTTGCAAAGTTCATCTTTCAGCTGATCAAAACAATAGGCAAGTAAAAAGTAGATACAAATTCAGCAACAGAAGCTAAACAGCTGGAGAAAAAAGTCTTTATATATAGAGCGAAAGGAGAGCAACTAAACCTTTCCCACTATTCTAAGATTAAAACACTAGTGCAGTTGTGCATAGATCAGTAGTCGAGACTATACTCATATACGTGTATGTTTGGATGGATGAAACGCTGGGGAAACAATGTTTGCATTATTTGGGGTTCTTTTAGTAATGGAATGAAAACACTTTTCATTCCATCTTGTTCCATTCCAGACCCTCAAAACTCCAAAACACACCTTTTTTCCTCCGCCCACCGGAGGTTGGAGGCAATCCTGCTCAAGCTAGGTAAGATCGTTATAGACGACAAAACTCTCCCTACCAAATATTTAACATAACTACATTCTTAGACTCAAACTTGAGATCTCTAGTTAAGCTACCAAAAGTCCAAAACACACCATTTAGGAATAAAGGGAGTAAAATATGAGGATCTAAATGCAAATAATACTATTGTCTATCCACATTGCCTATCAATCAATCATTGTTTCTAAGTTATATATTCAAGAAAAAATTTTGCCACCCCACAACATAACCATGACACCCCATTTTTGTTTCGTTTGTGATCTGTTTCAGGTCGTGAGTTGAGACACGACTATTAAAAAGAACAAAAATTATACAATCATGAGTAAAGTCATGACCATTGAAAAATGATCGTGAATTGTGAAATTTTCTTTATGGTGTGACATAGTTACCTCGTGGGATGACAAAAAATTTTCTCTATATATATGGTACAATTATCATATAGACTGCAATAAAATACACCACGGGTTAGTGATTTTTTTTTTTTTTGATTTAAGGGTTAGTGATTTTAAACCCCAAGAATCAAAGGATGATGATAATAATAATAATCAATAAATGGAACTCACGTGACTTTGTGAACTGTCATGATTTTGTGAAAGTAAAAAACGTTGATAGGAATCTTTATCAGATAAAAGCTTGCGTAACTCATCAGCGCTCTTATCCTTCAAAGCAACGATAACTCCAGCGGCTTCGTAAGAAGGAGGAAGG
Source organism: Crotalaria pallida (assembly GCA_037953625.1). Classification (NCBI taxonomy): domain Eukaryota; kingdom Viridiplantae; phylum Streptophyta; class Magnoliopsida; order Fabales; family Fabaceae; genus Crotalaria; species Crotalaria pallida. Next base: position 71,741,465 of record CM075656.1, read on the forward strand.
TGGCGCGTGGGTGGATGCTGTTCTTCTTCTTGTAGTCCCCTGCGGCGCGTGCGTTAGTACAAACGACGTCGTATTGTTATCGAAATCAAATGAAAATTTGATTCATTCAAGCAATGGAAGTAGTAAAAAAAAAGGGAGAGGAGAATTACCAGAATCTGAACATTGCTTAACTCAATTTGATGATTCACCGAGAAGGATGAAGAGTGACGTGGAAACAAGAATCCTCCATTTTATAACCTCTTTATTCTTGTTTGCTTAATTGCATTTTGGTCCCCTGTTCTTTCTTTTTCTTAGGATAAAATATTGCTCTTTTGTCCTGTCTCTTATATTTATTTAGGTTCCTAGAATTTTGTACTATTCCTTCCATCAACTTTATTATATATATATATATATATATAAATAAAGGGATTTGCTATTATACGTCAAGTGTTTTTTCAATTGGTACATTTTAGTATTGCGCATTAGGTTTTAACAGACAAACATAAGCTCATATAAAAAAGCGACTTAGTTTTAAAGAAAATGGTGTTTTAATAACTTCCATTTTAGAAGTATATATATAAACAAAAAAAGTTCTGACCCCCAAACCCTTGTCAATTGTCTCCCCTCTCTCTCATCTTTCATTTCTCTCCTCCCTTCATAAATCATATTCTCTCTTCTCAGTTCTCACTCACCCCCGTATAAGCCGAAGATAATGTCACCCACCATATGAGTTGTCGCCTCCAAGGCTTCACCTATGATAATCTTATTACTACTACTATTGTCTTGGGCTTCAGCTAGGGGTGTAAGTGACCCGGTCTCGGACTGCGTGACCAGTTGGACCGGACCAAAAAATATGGTCTGATCTGATCTCGTGGTCCGGTCCGGTCTCAATATTTCTGGACCGTTCAATTGTGGTCCGGTCCGCGATCTCACAAATTTTGAGACCACAAAGACCGGATCGGTAGTTCCAATATTAAAAGATAAATAAATAAATAAATAAAACTATCGGGAAGCCATCCACGTATTCAGCCTCCCTCAATTGCCCCTAACCCTAAAATTGTCTCCCTCAAAACGCAACAGCAGCCACTCTCTCCAGTCTCCACAAAGACTCAGCCACTCTCTCCGTTCTCGATCTAGGTCCACTTTCCCTCTGCCTCCGCCAGTCCTCCGTTCTCCATCTCTGTCGGCCTTCCCTCCGTTCTCCCTCTCCGTCCGTTCTCTATCTCCCTCTGTAGTAGTAGATGAAGTCCTAGCACCACAACATCTTGAGGAGATCGAAACACAATTTTTGTTGCAAGATTCAGTTCGAAGCAAAGTGCCATTTTTCCACCATGAGGTCGTTAAGAAAGCCTTGGTTACAATAATGGAAAAGAAGAGTGATAGGTTGTGGGGTCTGTTGAAGGAGTGCTTTGAATTAGGACTAATTATTATGAATCAAATGGTGAAGGTTTTCGAAGGGTTGCAAAATCTCTTGATGACTTGGCTTTGGATGTCCTTGCTGCTGAAAAACAGTCTAAATAGATCGGATCGGACCAGACCGAAGCGGTCCGGATCGTTTCAATTCGGTTCGATCTTTGCATGTGAAAATTTTTTGGATTGGACCGGATCGGACCACATTAATTTAATCGGTCCGGTCCTAAAGTCCCTTAAAGACCGGACCGGATCGGACCGTTACACCCCTAGCTGCAGTTACTACGAGGGGTCGCTTCAACATACTGTCCCACAACCTTCGAACAAAAACAAACATGCATACAAAATAAATTAATTAATTAATAAATTAAAAAAATTCATTGATAGAAAATCATTGACAAAAATCCATATATATATATATATATATTCACATAATCCAATCGAAGATAGTGTCAATGATTTTTTGTGAAGCATTTTTACAAACACCTAGTGTGCTTGTTTTTACAAGCATTATACTCACCCAAGAGTTACTGGTGATGGTGGGTCGTGGTGGCTCCAGGTCGTGGTGGTCGGTTCTGGGTGGTGGTGTGTGGTGGTGGTGCGGTGGAAAGAGAGTAGTGGGCTATGGGTCGTGGGTAGTCGATGGTGGCTGCTCCTAGGCCCGTGGACGATGGGCTGGCCGACGGCGGGTTGGGTGATCGGTGGTGGGAGTGAGTGAGAAAAGAGGGAGAAAAGATAATAAGGTTTGTAAAGGGATGAGAGAAATGAGAGATGAGAGAGAGGGGTGACAAGGGTTTGAGAGGTCTGAATTTTTTTTTACTTCTAAAATAGAATTTATTAAAACACCTTGTCTTTAAGGGAATGTATACAATACTCATCATCCAAAATGGATGAGTATAGAAACTCATTGCCCAATCTATGGTCACGGTAATTTGGAGACGTTGGACGGTGAGGATTGATTACCCGTAACCTAGGTCATCATTGTGGTTTAGTACAATAGGTGCACGGTAGACTATTTATTTTTTTTTTTACATTTGGACCAATTTTTTTAATTTCCGCTGGGCTGGGCCGTATTTATGTATTGGTTATAACTCGTGGCAGTGTTTTATAACATAAGGAAGATTTTTTTTGTTAGAAAATTAATATTAAAAATTAAAATAATAATAATAATAATAAATTATAATAATATTATTATATAAAGTATTATATAATTTTATAATGTTAGGGTACTTTTGGGGCCCCCTAATCCCATTCTTTCTTTTTAATTACATGGGGTGCCTTTGGTCCTCCCAGCCCTACTCTTTCTCTTTAGTGACATGTTAAAGTACCTTTGGTCCCCCTAGCCTCACTCTTACGCCAAATGTGGCATGGTACTCCCAACCCCACTATTTCTCTTTAGTGACATGTTAAAGTACTTTTGGTCTCCCTAGCCTCACTCTCACTCCAAATGTGGCGTGTTAGGGTACCTTTGGCCCCCCCAACCCCACTCTTTCTCTTTAGTGACATATTAGGGTATCTTTGCCCCCTAGTCAGTCTTAGTCTTAAGTGGCATGTTAAGGTATCATCGTTTTCATCCTTTAGTGTCATGTTAGGTTACCTTTATCCCATTTTTGACATGTTAGTGTATCATTACCCTTTTAGTAAACATTTTATTAACATTATTAAGTACATAATATTTAAAAAATAATATCTTAAAAATAATATTTAATAACGTATATTGAATTTGATAATATAATTATATTAATTATTAATATTAAATTAAATAATGTAATATTATTAATAAAAGTAATATAAGATGGATGCATATGATTCTCCACACTCCTTGGAAGGAAACATGCTGCTACTAAAGTTGTTGTGAGTAATGTTCAGTGTCTTAATGATTTTAGGGTCTTGCTAATAAGTGCCTTCAAGGCACTTGTTAATGAGGAAACCGCAATTGGTGGTTGAAACAACTAAGGAACCCTAGGAGAACACCTAGAGGGGGGGGGGGTTGAATAGGTGTTTAAGAAACTTTGAAAGATTTTCGAACGAAACAAATCGAAACGATTAAAACAAATGATTTTTGCAAAAACTACAGCACTTAATCGATTAGGCTGAACTTTAATCGATTAATCTGCAATTTAATCGATTAAGGTCAGAAAGCACAAAATGTCTTAATCGATTACTAATCGATTAAACCTTCTAAAAACATAAAAATCACTTTTCAATCGAATACGAAAATCAATCAATCAACACGTAAGATCAGAGATTCAGCAGAAAGGATTAACACCTATATTCTTATTGATTACCTAGGTTATGAAAATGATTTTCCCAAACTTAATTTGCACAATTAAGATTCAATTCAATCACTTATGAAAAATCACTCTTTTCTAGGTTTTCAACCAAGAACATACAAAATAACAAGAATGTAAAGAGTTAAGGGTTTAGAGATACGGCACAGAGATTTATCCTGGTTCACTTTCATCCACTTGAAAGCTACATCCAGTCCCCTCTTCAACCAAGAGAGATTCTTCACTATGAGGAATTAGAGTTCTCAAATTACAAGTAAATGCCTCTCAAGACTCCTTCTTGATAGCCTACAAGAGATACACCACACCCTTGCCTTGCAATCCTATTGACCCTCTAATCTAACCTCTACCCTTGTTGATAATCCACACAACAAGTCTTCACGTTGCTCGTCGATACCTCACAACAAGACTTAACTTTGCTTGATTCACAACCAAGACTTCTTCTTCAATTTGAATGAACTTGCTTGATGATAATCGACACACCAAGGCTTCAATGTTGTTGTATATGGATTGCCTCTTGCAAAGATTACAACACAATTGAAAACACAATGAAAATCCTAAGAAACTCTTTCAATAGCTATGACAAATCACAATGAGAGATTCAAAGATTCTTGATCAAAGAATGTAAAATAGAAAGCTTTTGATCTATGAATTTGAGAGAGAATAGAGTGGCTTGATTCTTTGTAAAATTGATATGAAAATTAATGTATATTGTTATCACAAAGGTTGGGAAAAGGTTTATATAGAATACCCAAAAGTTAGTAGCACTAAAAACCGATTTTGAGAAGTGAAAAACGTATTTTAAAAACCAGATGTACAGCTCTTAATCGATTAAATATCAGCTTAATCGATTAAGCACTGTTGCTCAAAATGTCTTAATCGATTAGATGTTTCCTTAATCGATTAAGCTAGTGCAAAATCACTTAGAAACTTGTTTTCTCAAAACTAAACCTTTTCTTTCAAACCTTTAAGCCACCTATTGATTTTAGGTTAAGTGAAAACTCAAATTATGATATTATCATGACCTTGATAGAGATTCACTACCCTCTAAAGGACTCTAACCAAACTCATCAAAATAAAAAACTTAAGCTAGAGAGGCTAAAGATATTACAATAATACTCAAACTAAGTCTTCATGAGCTTGCTCTCTCTTCATCCTTTGTTGAGTGTTGTTTGCTTGTTGAGCTTGAACTTGATCAACACATTTGTAGCTTGTTCAAAACCTTTTGTCATTTATCAAAACATTCTTAATGGAACTTACAGTTAAAATTACTCTCTCCGAACCTATTTATAAGACCCTTTTGGAGTTTTTATTTTGGTCCTATTTATAAGATCCCTTTCCAATTTTCAATAACATTTAATTACTTCTTTCCACTAACACTCCTATAAAGTTAACGCTTTTTAGAGTTCCAATAATAATTATAGGGATAGTTTTAAAAAAGTATATCAAATTTTCTCATTTCCAATGCCACTAACAAACTTATCCACTTTCCTTGGTGGGAGTGAAAAACCCCAAAATTGTCTTATAAATAGGACCGGATGGAGTATTTTAAGAGGAAAATAATCATAAGTTAGCATTTATTTTTTCTTGAGAATCTCAAAAAATACATTTTTCAATACTTTTGACTACCTCCGTCCCTAATTATAAGGCACTCTTGGGAGATTTCACGTCCATTAAGAAAGTGGAATAATTTAGCTAATTTTTATTGGAAATGTGAATTTTTGATATGTATTTTCAAAATTACCCCTATTAATATTATTGGGAATCTAAAAAGTGTTAAATAAATAGGGGTGTTTGTGAAAAGAAATAATTAATGTTCATTGAAAATTGGTAAAGAGCCTTATAAATAGGGACAAAATAAAAGTGTTAAGAGGACCTTATAATTAGGGATGAAGGAAATATTTACTTTAAGTTACTTATCAAGTGCCTTTATTAGCATTTGTCATGATTTTAATATACCTCATGTTACATTAATTATAAATTGTGTTTTGGTGTAAGGTGTTGGAAAAAATCATTAGTAGCACATACTATTGCTGGGAAATGTGTGTTTCTGCCAAAAAATTGATATTTTGCAAGGGAGATAATTGAAATGCAAAATACAAAGGTGGGTTCGTAAACTTAGTGAAATCAATGGCTTCTTTTATTATGTATTGGAAAAGAGTACAAGAGAGAGGGTGTTTGCTACAGGGGAGTGTACAGTAGGCAAAAACAAAGAGAATTTATAGGACGCCTTTCACTCATCACCCTCAAGCTCTCTACCATTTTCACTTCTCTGGGTCGTTGTGTTTATGCTGTTGTTATCAGAACTCGGTACTTATGGCTTTTTCCTTTCTTGGTTGCTTGCCTTTGCTAATGCTTTGGATCTCCTTTTATATTAGAACATCAACTTGGCCTTCACGTTTCTTTCCCCTTGATCTGCTGGTTACTACACTGATCACCTCTTTACCCACTGGTTTACACTGTTATTTGCCTTAAGCAGGGAGATTAGGCAGCCTTCTTTATTTGGCTTAGAGTAAAATGATGAAATTTCCATTTATGGTGTTTTGAATGACTAATAGTGATGGGTGCTAGGCCCAAGGTTGATGGCTTGTTGAAGAAGGATACTTCTGGAGACTCTATCTTTCTGATCTGAACTCCTGCTGGGAAAGATATTTGGAGGCTGAGGACGCCCTTTCCCTTCTGGTTTGGTTACACGAAGGAGACTGCTGTTGATTTGGTTGCATAAAGCTTCTGCTCACTTTTTGCTACTAATTTGGGGCCAATGACTACTCCTTCAACCTTCTTTTATTTTATTTCTTACTTTCTTTCTCCTTAATGGGCTGAAGCCCAAAGTGGTGATTATTCTATCCGAAACAATAGCCCCCTTTTGCATGAAAGAGAAAAGTTTTTTCTCTTTGATGCAAAACTCCTTGAAGGCGACCATACTTGTTGTTCTGTTGGGGTTGATTTTAACAACTCCATTTCCTGTGATTATCAGCTCTGCAAAAAACTTGTTAGCAGATAAATGTGTTTTCACACTTCAGGATACATTTTAGAGCAAATAGGAACTTCCCAAGATTTTTTGGATTCTTCTTATGAGTTGAAGATAGTAGAGTTCCTTTTGTAAGGGCAAGCCCCCTGGTTTTGCTCTATCTCTTGATACTCGAGTTCTTGTATGCGTTTGTGCATGTATTAATGTTATGGGCGTTATGTATGAATGAATGACATGAATGTTATGCATGAATGCATATCATGAGCGCTCATGAGTGTATGCTTTTGTGATTAAAATTCGTTACCAGCTTATTTGTACTTTTGTATCACGTGGATTGCGCTTGTTGACTGCTGGACTGGGTTCACTTTGATTTTTGAACTGGTCTTGCCTTTTAATTGTGATTGCAATTTTTGCTTGGAGCATTCGTTCAGTGAGCTTTGTATTTTGTTGTAGATGCTTGTTTTTATTTCTGCTCTACTTCAAAGGCGTCAGGAACTAGGATTGCTTCTAAAAATTTTACTGCTTGTGAGTATCTGATCATGCTTTTCATTCCTTGAGGGCGTCTGAATACGCCTTTCTTGGCTGGTGATTTTGTAAGCTTCTTTTCTTAGATGGGATCGCCTTTGTTAGGGCCGCCTTTGTTATGCCTTTCAGTGATTGATAGTTGCACACACTTGGCCTTTGTTGAGAATCATCTGTTGCCATGTTACCTTTACCGAGTGTATTTTCAATTTTTCTAAGTTGTTGCTTTTCTTTATTCTTGTCTTTCTTTCTTTTGTGGACACTTGCACAACAAGATGTGGACATTTTCTTTCTTTTGTTTAACTTTTGGATTTTTGGGGACCTTGGATGCTGTCATCTTTGGAGTATCATTGAATTTCTATCTGCTTAGGCACCTTGAAGGCTCCTTTGGCGGTGCATTGTTGCTTTCTGCATATACATATGATATGAGGGATCAGCCCCCTTGTGAACTGAAACTTCCTTTTCACTTGCTTCTTTTTCTTTTTGATCTTCTTTTTGTGAATTTGTAAGGGAAGCGGGCTCTTCTTTCTATTGCATGTGCAACATCGCCTTTGGATCGTGCTAGCTTGCATACTGCTGAGTATATTGGTGAACTTTGATCCTTTGAGCTTTGAATTCTTGTTTTGTTTTCTGCAACTTTTTCGCTATATGCTTCTACATGTCTGCTTTATATACTGAAGCTTCTACGCTTTGCACTTTTGCACCTTCTGAATCTTTTCATTTTGCAGTTTCTGTTTTGTGGATTTCTTTTGTGCATCGAGGGCCCTTTTTGTTTGAACGAATTGAATGGACAACTTGGGAGGCATTATTCTGATCTGATCACTGGCTTGATAATCTGTATTGACTGAAGAGAGAGAGTCGACGTCCCTCAATTGACATGAAGGCGGGCAATGATTGAAATAGAGGACACTTTTCTTTTCTACAGCGCGTCTCGGGTGGCACTCTTATGCTTCTTATGATTTACCCAAGGTGGGCAAAGAGCTTGAAGGAATTACTTTACTGTTGATCTTAGACTTGTTACTTTTGTCATGTAGTGTGTACTGCTGAGGACATTTATGCTTCTATTTTGGAAACCTGTGCGCCTTTTGTGGTCGCTGAGCTTTGTGCCGCTTTAGTATACTTGACTCTTGGAAATTTGTGTTACTTGCTTGGATAGTATTGAATTGAACTTCACTTTTCTGCACTTTGTACTATGCTGCCTTCATACTGTTCAGTGATGCATTTATGCAATTGATACTTTTCTGATGTTGAAATATGCATTTTGCACCATGCTGCTTTAATAATTCTGCCTTTGGAAACCTGGATCATGCTTTTGGATTGGATCATTTCATACTGTACAGGTTGTGATGTACTGCTTGTTATTTTGCTTTGTCATCTGATGTGTCTGGTTATGAGGATGTCTGCAGAACTTCATCCCAGGACACCTTCTTCAAGATTTGGTAATTGTACTTTTTCAAGCATGCTGTTGTATTTTGACTGCGTCACTGTTTTGACATTATGCTATTGCATCTTTTGTTAGACTTGGCTTTTATTCCATGCCGTTGTTGATCCTCTTTCAATACTCGAATCATGCAATCTCTCTTTTCTGCATTACTGTTGTTTTTCACAGCTTGTGACATACTGGTATTTTTGTGTTCTGCCACTTTGATGCTGCCATTTCGCGGTTGCTTGATCATTATGCTGAAGGTACTCAAACTCTCCACTACTCATGATGCTGATGCTTTCTATTGGGAACAGAAGGCCTCTTGATTTTTGCAATTGCTGAGGCTTCACCAGTATTCCGGTTTCTGACTCAAGGGCGTCCTCAAGCAAATGGAAGGTCAGCGTGCTGCTTTTGATGTCAATGCTTTGGTAGCAAAAAGACTTGGCGGAGCGTCGTGCATCTTTACTGCTGACTTGACAAGTTTAGATGTAGAGGCTTTGGCGGCAAAGAAGAAACATTTGGTAGAGCGTCGTGCTGAGCTAGGAAATCTGATTGATGAATTGTCTGCGAGATTGTCCAAAGCTACTACTGACTTGGTGGTCTTGGATGCAGAGATTGATTCCCAACAGGAATCCTATGTTGCTGCTTGCACAGCTCCTTTGTTGGACGCTCTCTTTAAAGTCTAGTTGTTTTGTTGTGCTGTTCGATCAGGACACTTGTACTTTGACTTGTTGCTTTCTCTTTTGATTGTACCTGGTGCCTGGATGGTAGGCTTTTGGGATGCTTGTTGAGCACTTTGTATTTGACTCCTTTGTTTTGAATTCCTTTGAATAGAATCTCCTTTTGTAAACAGATGCATTCGGCCTTTGTAGATTCTTTTGAATAGAATCTCTTCCTGTAAACAGTGCATGCGGCCTTCACAAATCTTGGCTTTTTTAACAGTGTTTCTGAAGGATGCCCTCTTTTTTTTCTTCTTTTCTCTTTTTTTTTTCTTTGTAAATGAAGCTGCCCCTTTTTGTTGCACTTTTTCAACACTTTTCTCGGTTGGTGCTTTTTGAGGATTTTTGTTGATCTTGGTGGCCAGCGCCCTTTGTGGGAACTTTTCCACCCTTTGTAGCTAGCGCCCTTTGTGGGAACTTTTCTAGCTTTAATCTTGTGACTAGCGCCCTTTGTGGGAACTTTTCTAGCCTTAATCTTGTGACTAGCGCCCTTTGTGAGAACTTTTCTAGTCCTTTGTAGCTAGCGCCCTTTGTGGGAACTTTTCTAGCTTTAATCTTGTGACTAGCGCCCTTTGTGGGAACTTTTCTAGTCCTTTGTGGCTAGCGCCCTTTGTGGGAACTTTTCTAGCTTCTGATACTGAGACTAGCGCCCTTTGTGGGAACTTTTCTAGTCTTTGTTGTTAGCGCCCTTTGTGGGAACTTTTCTAACAACTGATGCTGAGACTAGCGCCCTTTTTGGGAACTTTTCTTGTCTTTGTTGTTAGCGCCCTGTTGTTAGCGCCCTTTTTGGGAACTTTTCTAACAACTGAGACTAGCGCCCTTTGTGGGAACTTTTCTAGTCTTTGTTGTTAGCCCTCTATGTGGGAACTTTTCTAACAACCGAGACTAACAACTGAGACTAGCGCCCTTTATGGGAACTTTTCTAGTCCTTGCAATACTTCTTGTTGGGGTATATGCTCTTCTCCCCCCCTTTTTTTTTGAACACCCCTTGTCATTGGTGTTGCTTTTCTCGCCGCTTTTCTTGGTATTATCAGCTTGCAAACACTTGGGTTTCTGTACTGCTCTGGCTCCTTAACTTTGTGCTTAAGCTCGCTTTTTTCATTATCTGCTTTGATGTATGAATATACTCAGGTGCACCTTGCTTCAAGGACTTGTCATTACTACATAATTCTTCATTCTACTTGTATCAGGATACTTTGACTCGCTTGTAAGGGCAGACTGGGTTGGATTCTTGGATTTAACTTGGCTGCTTGTTCAAGCAAATTGGGTTCGCCTTGGTTTTGTCATGTTTCTGAACAGTTTCTGCCTCAATCACTTGCATGCTTTTAGGCCAGCTCTCGTCTTGCAACTTGCTCTTGCATCAGATTTAGTGCTTCGTCTATGCATTTAAGTCCGCTTTTGAGCAACATACTTTTTTGGATCTTTGTATTGCATGCACGCCTTTTGATATTTCAATTGATTTTCATGTCTGACTTTCTCAAAGGTGATCATAGCCGCCTTTCAGGTCCGCCTTTGTTTTCTGGTTGGGAAAGCGTCTTTTGTTTTATCTACCTTTGAGTTTTGTCGTGTCTACTTTTGTGCATGTACTTGATATTGCATTTGATCACTGCGTGTTTTCTTCATTGTAAGAGGAAGTATGAGCTCTGCATCTTGTTTTGCTGTTACGCTCAGATCTCTGCATTGATTTTGCTTTAAACTTTTTGGCTTGTCATCTCTGGCACGCTTTTGCTTTGAGGTAGCCTTCCTCTTTCTAGTTCGGATTCACTGTCAGCCTTTGTTTTCAACTTCTGATATAATTTGCTCTCAGATTTTTGTCTTTCTGTTTTGCATTTTCTCCAGGATTTCTAGATTCAACACGCTCTTCCCTTTTTTTTTCAATGCGCCTTCTACAGGGGTGCGCCTTATGCACGAGTGCGCCTTTAGTTAATCGATTGGATTGGAACTGAACGGTGTATTTTGAAATTGATCAGGGGGCGCTTTTAACGAGGGTGCGCCTTCGGTTGACTGATTCTGTTGAATATGAACACTGAACAGGGGGCGCTTTTGACGACGGTGCGCCTTCGGTTCACTGATACTGTTGAATCTGAACATGGTACGCCTTTGACAATGGTGCGCCTTAAGAAGTCGCTCTTGGACTTTCTTCTCCCTTTCTTCCCTTTGAGACTGAACTGTGGGGACTCCTTCAGATCGCATGACAGTGGGCAAGTAGTCGCCCTTGGGACTAAACTGATGATGCCTTTAGACTGCTGATTTTGGACAGGGTGTCACCCTTGGAACTGAGCTAAGGACGCCCTTAGTTTGCTGATTCAGATTTCTGATTCTGGTCAAGGTGTCGCCCTTGGGGCTGAACTGAGGACGCCTTTAGAAAAATGGTTCCGGGCAGGGTGTCGCCTTCTAGTATGATTTCATCTATTCTCTTTGCTTGATTTCCCTTGCTTGATTGTCAGTGATCTTTCTGTTTGTGTTTACTTCTCTTGAAACTTTGCTTTTGTTTCATTATTTGCTTTTTTACTCCTCGCTTTTGATTGCCTTCTCACTGGGCGAGAACGCTTTTCTATTCTGGATAGATCATGAGTTTGTTGTTCACGGTGGAGGAATCGATCATCCCATGACATTGAGCGTCTTAGCAAAACTTGGTAAATCTTGGCCTAAGAGCGTACCAAGGACTTCTCAAATCTTAAAAAGATGTCACATCTTGTTCCTACATAAACAAATTTCATTCTTCGGATGTTTTCATGCTACGCATGCTTATTTTGTTAGTTTTCTCCAATAAATTATATACAAAATCAATCATGCATCATTATATAAAATTGCCAAGATCTTGTTTTCATATAACATTTTTTCAAAAGCACACTCTCTAAGTATCTATGCAGCTTATAACATGAGACTTCAAATCATGTAATGGTTGAGTAGAGAACAGTTAGCAAGATTATGGCAACAATAACTATCATGATAGACTAATTTTAGTTCTATACACATCAAACATTCATATGTACAGAGTCATCTAATCATTGCTTTTTTGATCAAAATATTTTATTTATTTATTTATTTTTATTTTTTTTACATATGAGAGTGACAACATTCGTGAATGTAGACATACATAAGCCAAGTCATACTATAACATACAGGTATGCATATTAGACTATCCATATCAATGTATAGATAATGATGTTATTTTGGACAAGGTAATCATATCAGCATAATGCTGTAAATTAAATCATGATATCATATTAGAGCTATCAAACCAAAGTTGTCATGGATGCATACAAAAGCGGGTACTGTAACTATATTTTTTTTTTACTGCACGCACAGTACATTACATAATCAAATACACATATAGAGTTCCTTGTCATGACAAACATAGAGTTCAAATCATCTCCATATCACTTCATGTCATCCAGTCAAGGTAAAAATAAATCATTGTCATTAGGATAATGTTAGCTAGACATGAAACTAGCTAGGCAGAACATGATATCATAAGAAAGTGATCCTACCAAAGCCATATTTAGACATGGATGCAAACAAAAACTAGCAACATAATGAGCATATGTATACTATAACTATATTTTTTATTTTATTTTATTTTCTTTTTATTATTTTTTAACTGCACACACAGTAACTGATATAGTACATATTTTCTTGCATCATGACATATATCTATTATAATCAAATTCATGTAAAGGCATACCGGCATATAAATAATAGGCATGATAGTAAATTGGACTAAGTTGAGAGTTGTATGTACTTAGCTTATAACATAGATAATTGGTAGCAGTGTTGTTATGTGAACTTCCTAGGTGCGCCTTTGCTGCTGAGTTTTTAATTTCTGTAAAGGGACACCTTCTTCAGTGAGAGCGTACTTTCACCCCTCTAATTGCTTCATGCTTTCTGGAAAGTTGAGTAAAAGCGGACGTGGACGCTTTTTGGGAAGGACGCTTTTTGTGGCTGAAAGGCAACCTCCTTGCTGCAACGCTTCCTGGGTTGGAGACTGTTGAGATTGATATCAATGAAGCGCTTCCCAAATGAGTGGCTCGTGATACTGGTGCTTTTGAAGTTCCTCCAGTGGTGACTCTTGTGTCATCTTCCTGAACCACTTTCTGAACATCATTTGTATCTCCTTCCAGTGTTGAAGCCATGATTTCCCCGGCAACGGCGCCAACTGTTTCTGCCAAAAATTGATATTTTGCGAGGGAGATAATTGAAATGCAAAATACAAAGGTGGGTTCGTAAACTTAGGGAAATCAATGGCTTCTTTTATTATGTATTGGAAAAGAGTACAAGAGAGAGGGTGTTTGCTACAGGGGAGTGTACAGTAGGCAAAAACAAAGAGAATTTATAGGACGCCTTTCACTCATCACCCTCAAGCTCTCTACCATTTTCACTTCTCTGGGTCGTTGTGTTTATGCTGTTGTTATCAGAACTCGGTACTTATGGCTTTTTCCTTTCTTGGTTGCTTGCCTTTGCTAATGCTTTGGATCTCCTTTTATATTGGAACATCAACTTGGCCTTCACGTTTCTTTCCCCTTGATCTGCTGGTTACTACACTGATCACCTCTTTACCCACTGGTTTACACTGTTATTTGCCTTAAGCAGGGAGATTAGGCAGCCTTCTTTATTTGGCTTACAGTAAAATGATGAAATTTCCATTTATGGTGTTTTTGAATGACTAATAGTGATGGGTGCTAGGCCCAAGGTTGATGGCTTGTTGAAGAAGGATACTTCTGGAGACTCTATCTTTCTGATCTGAACTCCTGCTGGGAAAGATATTTGGAGGCTGAGGACGCCCTTTCCCTTCTGGTTTGGTTACACGAAGGAGACTGCTGTTGATTTGGTTGCATAAAGCTTCTGCTCACTTTTTGCTACTAATTTGGGGCCAATCACTACTCCTTCAGCCTTCTTTTATTTTATTTCTTACTTTCTTTTTCCTTAATGGACGGAAGCCCAAAGTGGTGATTATTCTATCCGAAACAACGTGGAACATTTCCAAATTCAATTTTGCTTTTGCAGTTTCATCAACTTTCAACATAATGTTTCCCCATTTTTATTCTTAATTACATGGAACTTGATACTACAATCAGTGGATGAGCCATCCGACTTTGATTACACGAGACGATAAACCATCCAACCAGTAAAAATAATAGTAGTAATAAAACGAGTGTTAATAAAATTGTATTAAAATACTTTAAAAAAAACTTACTGATAATTACTTCCTCCGTTTCACCAGCCTTTTAGACTTTTTTCCTTGTTTCACAATGTTCGGCCTTTTACATTTTCAATACACAAACATATTTTTTTTTCCAATATTAACCTTTCATTCAATCATTTCTCTTACTCCTCATTAATTTTACTTTTATTATCTCTCTCATCTCTAAATCACTATACATTAATTAATTGACACACTTACTAATAAAAATTAAATACTATTACAATTTTCAATAAGGATTAAATAGGGGCATTTTAGACAAACTATACATAATACTTACAATAATTAACACTTTCTTAATTTGTGTGCTCAGACCTAAAAGGCCAAACATTGTGAAACGGAGGGAGTACTGTTAATGCATATCAGCACGACTATATTAAACATAGCAAAATATAAACTACAGGTGTGCAAGCTAAGGCAATAAAAAGCAGCAGCTTAATAGTACAGTTTAACTGTTTAAGCATGTTATTATGAAAGTAATTAGAAGGCCATTAACCCCTAAATCCAATCTCACTAAGAAGAATGAGCAAAGTTAAGAAGCTGCTTGGAACGAAGCCATGGCTTCACCACCACAAACTTCACTTCTTCTTCCTCCGCCTCCTTTGGCCGACGCAACTTTTAGACTCCGGTTGTATTCCTCCACCGAGAACCTCCCCAGCTCCTACACCTCATCGCTGGTCGTCGTCGGGTGAATAAGAAGCTTAAAATGGGTATGGGTATAGGTGTTGCGATTTTGATTTCTTCATTCCCCTTTTCTGAAGGCAGTAAAGTCACTAAGAAAGGGTCAAAAATGTAGAAGCAAAAATAGCCAAAAAAAATAGAAATTAAAAAACGAAGGTTAGTACTTAGTGCAACGAGTTTCTATACTCATGAGTACTGTAACACGACCCTGTCTTTAAAACTAAGTCCCTTTGTTATACGAGGTTAATTTTGTCTACTAAAATCAGATACACAATGCTAAAATGTACCTATTGAAAAAACACTTTACGTATAATAGCAAATCCCATAAATAAATATAAGAAAGTTAGATAGAAATGGAAGGAATAATACTATTCATTTGATTTTTGATTATGAATTTGGTTTCTTACATTTTTGCACCATTTATTGTAGAGTTATTATTCATTCGATGTGAAAGGACACATAAAATAATAATGATTTTGGGACGAATAGTACAAACGAAGATAAATATGAGAGACCAATATGATTAAAAAAATGTAAGAAACTAATTTGATAAAAAAAAAATAGGATAAATGACCGAATTAACAGTTCCGAAACAAAAAGTCTGCTATTTAAAAAATGCATTACTAATTGTTTGATTTTCAACAACTTAATTGAGTTATTCTTAAATATGTTCATTCTCGCTCTCTCTTTCATGGTTAATTTTTTTCTAGTACAGTACGTATTTAGATTAAGATAGTACTTCCTCCGGTTCTTATTATAGAGCATACTTAACCGAATTATACATACCAAGGAAAGTGGTTAGTTTTATGAATTATGTGAGAATATATTGTAACATTACAATTTTACCCCCTTAACTTTTCTTGGAAAATTTGCACTCATTAATGAACAACAAAAAATACATAGATAATCAAAACATTTAATAAGGGCAAAAAAGATAAAAATCAATAAATGATGCATAGAAAACATAAAGTGACTTATAATTAGGATCAAGAAAACTTTCTAGAATGTGACCTATATATAGGACCGGAAGGAGTATTGGATAAAGTAGACATTAAAAACAACAATTATATCACCTTTAATTTTTACACTGAATAGATAAATAAAAAACAAAAAAATAAAAAAATAAAAAGGGATGTTGAAGGAAAAACAATCTTACTTAGGTTTAGGTGTGTAAGTGTTTCCATTTCAGACCGCGAGATTGTTGAAATTGAACCAGATCGGATTGAAAAATGTAATTAGGTCTAGTTTCGTGCTCCGATCAGGTTTCAAAATTTTCAGACTGCGTTACTTTATGATTTGCTTCATCGTCTCATAATTTGAGACCATGAGAACTGAACCAGATCGATTATTATAATTTTTTTTTTTTTAAAACACGGCTGTACAGGGTTTTTGAGGTAGCATTTTCCAAGTGATGTATCATCTAATGCTTTAATTTTGACTTTTACTTTTTGTCCCCTATAAACGATTTTTTGGCCCTCACTTACAATTTTTATGGACTAAAATATCCTTTTATGTCTTACTATTTCCGACTTTCAAGAGTCAAAAAATTTTTTGACTTTTAAGAGTCGAAAAAATTAAACTACATATTATTTCCGACTCACAAGAGTAAAAAAAAAATTGATTCTTTAGAGTCGAAAAAATTAAACTACATACTATTTCCATCTCTCGAGAATGAAAATTTTTTGACTCTCGAGAGTTTTGACTCTTGAGAGTCCGAAAAAAAAATTACATGATGCATTTATAAAATTAAAATACATAATCCAATAGCCAGCTCCGCCTCATGATGGAGAGACCCTTCGTTGTGTGGGATTTTCATTGTTCCTCCATTTTCCAAGTATGACGAGTCGGTTTCCAAAACAACACCGGCTCCTGCAACGTCGGTTTCATGATGAAGAGACCTTCGTTGTGTGGGATTTTTTTTGACTATTGGGAGTCGAAAATAGTATGTAGTTTGACTTTTTCGATTTTTTAAGAGTCAAATTTTTTTTAACTCTTGAGAGTCGGAAATAATATGTAGTTTAAATTTTCCGACTCTCAAGAGTCAAAATTTTTTTATACTCTTGAAAGTCGGAAATAGTATGTAGTTTAATTTTTCCGACTCTCAAGAGTGAAAGTCGGAAATAGTAACACGTAAAAGGGTATTTTAGTCCATAAAAATTGTAAATGGGGGCCAAAAAGTCGTTTATGGGGGCCAAAAAGTAAAAGTCTTAATTTTTTATTTTACTTTTTGGCCTCCATAAACGACTTTTTATCCCATTTTCAATTTTTATGGACTAAAACACCCTTTTATGTGTTAATATTTCCGACTCTCAAGAGTCAAATTTTTTTTTTTGAGAATCGAAAAATTAAACTACATACTATTTCTGACTCTCAAGAGTCCAAAAAATTTTTGACTCATGAGAGTCAAAACCAAAGCCTTAATGAATGGAAATAGAAGCCAAACACTTCAATTGAAAATAGTTCAAAAATGAAAACATAAAGGACTCTACTAGAGGTTGGGGATTAGGGAGATGTAGCAGCAGAAAATCTTCAGCAATGTAATTACTATTGGCAACACCAAATAGGCATTCATCATAATAATAAGCTAACCTGCGGCCTCAAAAAAAAAAAAAAAAAAAAAAAACTAGACTGTGCAGATGGTATACTAGGATTAACTGCATATATTTTGATTTTCCGACTCTTTGTTTTGACTCTTAAGAGTCGAAAATAGTATGTATTCTCTCCGGCTCGAATTATAAGCAATTTTAACTAATTTTACGTTTATTAAGGAGGTTAGTTGATTGTATTTAATTTTCTCAAATTTATAAAAAATAGAGGTATTTTAGGAAATTAGTATTGAGAATGAAACAAAAATTAAATAAGATAACAATTTTCTAGAAATGTTTTAGGAAAGTGGCATTGCGAATGAAACAAAATTTAATAATGTTAGTTAATTTTGCTTATATTTTAAACCAAGAGAAGTACTCCTTCTGTTTCAAAAGTATTGTTGTTTAAGGTTATGCACAAGTTTTAAGAAATGATTAAATGATGTAAGAATTTAGGATATTTTGACTCTAATACCCCTATATAATCATTATTGAAAAAAGAGAAAAGTATTGAAAGTGAAAAAGAGAGTGTAATAAATAAGGTTGTGTTGGGAAAAATATCATTTATTATGTATTGGATTTTGTAAAAGAACAAGACTTTTGAAATATGGTACATATGCTAAAAAAACAAGACTTTTGAAACGGAGGGAGTATATTTTTTGTTGCTTATAATTCGAGCCGGAGGGAGTAGTTTAATTTTCCGATTCTTCCGAGTCGAATTTTTTTTACTCTTGAGAGTCGGAAATAATATGTAGTTTAATTTTCCGACTTTCAAGAGTCAATTTTTTTTTTTTACTTTTGAGAGTCGAAAATAGTAACACATAAAAGGGTGTTTTAGTCCATAAAAATTAAAAATGGGACAAAAAAATCGTTTATGGGAGCCAAAAAGTAAAAGTCTAATTTTTTCGTTTTCATTTTGAGAAAACCCATTTTTAGCCTTATTAAATTCATGTTTTTCACACTTTTGCCCATGCTTCACGACACCGCACTATTTCTCTCATCAAATTATTAACTCCAACAACATAAATAGAAGTTACTCACCAACGGGGCTTGGTTGAGTTGGTGTAAGGCCCCAACTGAAATCTTGAGAATGAGACAAGAGTGCTAGTAGTCCCGGGTTCGATTCCTACTAAAAACATCCCGTTGGAAGAGCCAGCCACGCAGCTCGCTCCGGATTAGTCTCAAGGGCTCCCTGGTATTAAGGGTGCTCTTGGGGATACCGGTGGTTCCGCAAGGAATTCGGACAAAAAATAAATAAATAAATAGAAGTTACTCAAAGATTATGGAAATTATAATAGTCTTTTCAATTGTTTGTTGAGTAGATTCTGTTATATAGGAGAAGTCTTTTCGATGTATTAAATAGACCGGATCGAATCGGATCATTTATTAATTATTTGGTCTGGTTTAATTTTTGTACATAAAATACATCTAAATTAAATATGATCAAACCATATTAATTTAATTGATCCGATTTATAGTATCCATAAAATATCGGATCGAACCAAACTATTGCATCCCTAGTATCAATATTTACGTTGTTGTGCGACTTACATGCTACTCTGTTTTGGCATTAAGACACTTGTTTCTTAAGTAGGAGTACAACTTATAGTTTCCTTGATTTGCTTATTTGATTTAACAATGCCCAATAATTAATACTACAATCATCTTATTAATTGTTGTTGTAATTTCCTGGTATTAATTTTTTTTTTTCAAATAGTATTTATTTTTTTTAAGCTCAAATAGTATCCTCTTAATTTCCTTTATTGATTACTAACATTTTTAATTGATTCTAAATTATTTGTGGCAGTAGAAATTTGAGAGTTCGTTGATTAATGTAATATAATGATATTATAATAAAATTATTTTAGTTGCTTTTTTTGGTTTCCTCTCTTCTCTAAGTGTGATAGCGGTAGAAGGGGAAGAAGATTTTATCCTCCCTTCTATATCTGGGTTAAATAATCTTGCTTTTGTGCCGGTGATGTGGTTTTCTTCTCTCAGTTTCATCTAAGTTTTTGTTTTGAGTGTGAGATCGAAAGACATATGTATAGTGTTTGTTTGTCGATGCCCTTCTTATTTTCTCAAATCATTATAAGGCTGATATTCGGGACGGATCTTCCGTTCCAAATTTCTGTTTTATCTTCTGTCCAGTGGCTCTACCTCCATATATATGAGATTCTTTGTCGCCGAAATGTGCTTACTTCCGGCATCGATGAGATAGTTATCTTGGGAACAAGGCTGATGAATCTCTCGTTAGAGTTCGAAGCTGGATGTTGATAATGATTCATGTCCAAAGGGAGTTTGCTGCTCTTTCTTAGCAATCTTTATTGTATGAAAAATATGTGTTTTGTTGCTGAAATGTTGGATCTATTTATACTATTCTATGGAATGAATTACATATTTTTCCTTTCAAAAAAAATAAAAAAATAAAAAAAAAATTATTTATACTTCTCTTAAAAATTTGAACCAATAAATAATTTTCTCAACTAAAGTGTTTGCAAAAACTTTTAAATGACACTTAAGATGTAAGGGTGGGAGTAAGTAGTAACAATCATTTGATTGGGAAGTGAATAAACAAAGCTTGGGACGGATGGATGCTAGCTCTGCTTTGGATCATAGGAATAAGGCATCGATAATGGATGCTACAAGAGAGGGGCCGAGATGTCAAGCATCAATCTCGTGTATACAGAAAAGAAAGAATTGTGTGAAGGTTCCTCACAAGATATATATGCACCTTGTTACTCCTTCACTGCTTAGCATTCCTCATTTTTCAAATAATATATATTATGGTTATCACTTGTATCCTTAACTCTTTAAATGGAGACCTCGCTGTTATTATATTTATCGGAAAGAAAATCGTTCTTGATAAAAGTTTGTCCAAAATTCACAATATATACAAATACAAGAAATATGGATAGAAGAAAGCATTATATATATCTATAATATCTTCATGTGTTAATCCTCGATATCGCTTTTTTGCATAAGATTGGGTTGGACATGTTCTATTTGCTAGATAGATCAAATCAATATCTTATGGAAGCTTTTTTATTGTTAGATAAGTTACTTTTGTTTGTCACACAAAAGATCTATGTTTTTATCGAGAAATATGTAATTTATTTAAAAAGAAAAGATAGTACAAACAAAACCAGCAATATCAAAATAAAAAATACATGGATTTCACATAAACAAACATAATTAAGAAAAGAAAAGTAGTTTGTACCAGTCTTCCAAGAATGGACATGCATCATCAACCTATTCCTAAAGCGATCTCGAACGAGATTCAACGGCCTTAGTTTTCAAGACAGCAATCTCATCAATACCGGAAGTAAGCACTTTTCGGCGACAAGGAATCTCAAATATATAAAGAGAGATCAGTTGGGCAGAAGCCGAGTCAGAAGTCTGCAAAGAAAGAACTGTCACGAACAACATGCTTCAAGTTATTTTAAAAGAGAAGGGAGCCATCAGATCTGGAAATTGCAACAACACACACTTCCCCTAAACAAAAACACCCAAACAACTGAAAAATTGACATTTATTTATAACCCAAACTTGTACACAAGCAAGAGAGACCCAGAAAAACTGGGAGAAAACTTGAAAAAACAAGACAAAACCACACCGAAGGACTCCTCCCTTCGCACTTTGTCACCGACTGGAACAAGAAAAAGATCAAGATTATGATCAAGAAGAAGATCAAGATCAAGAAGAGATGATAAGGGAGACAGAGAAAGAACGTAACGTGCACGAAAGATCTATTTAAAATATTAGTATTATATGATTATTTGTTAATATATATTAATAATAATTTTTATAAGGCAAAACTGCTATGTTGGTTTTCAAAGTTATTTTTTTGTTTGTTTGTTTGAGAGTAGTTCCTTAAGTTTTTTTGTTTGAGAGTGGTCCCTTAAGTTTACTTCCGTTAACATGCACTACACCAAAATTAAGCCAAAATTAAGGATCAACAATGCCAATTTTAGCTTTTCAACAACGAATTTCGGGCGTTTATCAAAGCCGTCGTTGTTAAAAGAACGACAGCGTAAATTAATAGCATTGTTGAAACGAAAGCATTGACAACACCGTCTTGATATGACGTTGTTGAAACAAAGGTGTAGGGTCTGCCGACCGTATAAGGGCTTGTAGGGTCTGCCGACCCTACAGGGGCCCTCTCCTCGGGTTGCTCAGCACAAACGTCCCCCGCTCGGACTCGTTGGCTCTGAGCATACAAAAGGACCAGGCTCGGACTTGATGGGGCCGAGCCTTACAAACGGTTTTCCACTCATCAGGCTCGGGACTCTAGGGCCGAGACATACCGTCGGCTTGTGGATAGATTCAGACCCATTCAGGTTTCTTATCCCCTCCGCAAATCTCTCCTAGATTCTCGCTAACAGCCTAGACATGAGACCTTGAGCTGATCCTATCTAGATTCTAAGAGTTTAAACCTCCGGTATTATCTCACAGAATCCTGGTTTAGCTCTACCCTGATACAGGGCCCATACGGCCCATATCAGCCTCCTCCAAACCCTATAAATAGCTCATACCAGCTAGGGTTTCAGGTACGTACTTTCATCCCTAAGTTGACACCCTGCACACACCTGTTGACTGGGGAAACCCTGCTTTTCCCAACTGGAACTGCAGAAACACCATAAAGTCACATATTAACACTTAATCCTCTCTTGGGCTCCTGGTTCCATAATCTTGAGCACTTAAAGGGTTAAGAACATAGTGTTCCAGGACACTACATTGGCGCCGTCTGTGGGGAACGAATAATCAGTATCCCCACCACTCACCGCACTAATGGCGAATGATAATGACAACAACCAAGGAGACCTCCGTCGTCGCCTTAGGGGAAGGCCACCTAAGAACGCTGGACCAAGGAATGTTGGTGGAAGGAATGTAAGGGATAGACTTGCCCCTGGAGGACCCCCTGAGGGCAACCAGGTTGAAAATCCCCAGGATCCTCCAATTGTCCAGCCTGCTGATCCAGTTGTTCCGGAGGTCCAAGCGCCAGCCACCGTCCCTCCGGTTGTTGAAGGCCACGAGCGACGATCTCAGCCGCGTCGCGTGTCTGATGGCCATGTGTTGGAATGGCGTGACACAGCGAATTCTGGGCCACATCAATCTAGGAGGGCCCCTGCCGGATCGCGAACTGGGGAGGAGCGACGAGTCGAACGTCATGCTCGCGATAACTCCCGAGCCGATCGATATGATAGGGGAGTACCACACTTTACTAGAGGCCACTTTGGAACGCTTCAGGGTGGCGAACGTTCCGAATCTCAAGGAAGATCCTACATGACAACCTCTTCGGCCAGGAGGAGAGAGGAGTCAATTATGGAAATACTGAGAACCCAAACTTCATTGATTGAAAAGCAAAACCAGGCTATTGCTACTCTACAGCAGCAAAGCATGGCTAGACTTGCCGAGCAAGGCCCTCGCGCGGCTCTCGGCAACCCAATTAACCTTCCCCCACCGCCACCCCTCAATTTGAATGTGACTCCCGAACCGGCAGTTACAGAACCCCATCCTGGACACCCCTTTACAGCAGCAATTATGGCATTTCGGACTCCACAAACTTATATGGGCCATCAGAATGTCTCCCGGTACAATGGGACGACCGATCCGATGGATCACATTGCATCTTACGAGTCTTCCATGATGTTTTATGGAGGGGAGGATGAAATGAAATGCCGAGCTTTCTCAATGACGTTAGGCCCGGCGCCGTTGAGATGGTTCAACTCCCTACCAGCTAACTCCATTAGTTCTTGGGCTGAGCTTAGAAGAGTTTTCCTGAATCGATATACAGCCAGCATGTCACAGCCCAAATCAGACCATTCATTAGCTGGAGTTGCACAAAGACCTGGCGAGTCTTTACGCGACTATCTGGCTCGGTATCAGCAAGAGGCCAGTGGCATATCTGGTTTGCAGTCGGGGGTATCTGTTCTTCTGCTTACCCAAGGACTGCAAGATGGAGATTTCAAGGATTGTCTGATCGGGGAACCACCTAGTAACATGGCGGAACTGAGAGAAAGGTCCAGGAAATATGTTAATCTAGAGGAGTTCCGAAGGATTAGCACTGCAGCAAGGAGTGCCGAAGGACGACATGAGCAACGTCCTCGCCAAAACGAGGCTCGTCAGAATGATCGTTTCCGAGATAAGGGAAGGAAAGATAAGAGAGAACAAGAGAGAGGGGAAAAACTGCCTCCCAAAGGCAAGTATGATGAATATACCCAGTAAACAGTCCCGAGGAGTCAAATCCTTCGTGAGACTATGCATACAGAGATGCGTAACATCACTCGGCCACCAGCCTTGAGAAAGGCGGCCCAAAAGGATAGGACGAAGTATTGCGATCATCATGGCGGATGGGGGCATACCACCGACCAATGTATCCAACTAAAGGATTTGATCGAAGAGATGGTAAGGGATGGTAAGCTTCAACACTATATTGGAGAAGCGTTGCGCAAGCGTTCCAGAAGGAAAAGCCCCTCGCCTCCCAGAACTGAGCAGAAAAGTAATAAAAGCCCTTCACCACCAGCGGGCGGAGCCCCTATCCAGCAATCCGAGAAAGGCAACGATTTCCTCATTGGCACCATTGATGGAGGATTTGCTGGTGGTGGGGAAAAGAAGTGCGATCGCAAGAAGTATGTGGGACAAGTTCTCTCGGTGGCAAGCCGACCGATACAAAAACCCAGAAAGAAAAGTGTGGTCATCAGTTTTAGCGATGAGGATTTTGAAGAAATCCTACAGGACCACAATGACCCAATGGTCGTCACGGCAAGGATTGGCAACTACGAAGTAAGAAGGATTCTCGTCGATCAAGGGGGTTCGGCGGACATCATGTTTTTGGATTTGTTCGAAAAATTGAAGTTGAAAAGGTCCGATCTCACCCCGTTCGAGGGAAGCTTGATCGGCTTCACGGGACATTCAATTGTTCCTTTAGGCCATATCCACCTCCCAGTGACCATGGGGGAACCACCTTCTGCTCGGACTGAAATGGTGAAGTGGTTAGTTGTCCAGGCTCCCTCGGCATACAATGCTATCTTTGGCCGAACGACACTCCAGTCCTTCGGCGCCGTTGTTTCGACGGTACACTTGGCCATGAAATTCTCGGGGTCGGATGACAAGGTAGTAACAGTACGGTCCGAACAGGAGTTGGCTCGGAAGTGCTACAACATCAGTTTGGGGAAGCTAAAGCTGGATGATGAGAAAATTATGCAGGAATCGTTGAACAAAGGAAGTGTCAACTTGGCTGATCTCGACGTAAGAGAGGAGGATGAAACTAGACCGACCCCTCAGGGGGACTTCAAAAAGGTAATCCTAGGCACCGATCCATCTCGTTGCGTCAAGATCGGAGTTGGCCTATCTGAGGAACTAGAAAAGGAGCTTGCTGAATTACTAATGGAAAATAAGGACTTGTTTGCCTGGACTTCGGCAGACATGCCGGGAATCGATCCTAACTTCATCTGCCACAAGTTAAGTGTGTATCCTGGCGCTAAGCCAGTGTGTCAAAAAAAGAGAAGGGTCGGAATCGAGAAGGAACAGGCGACGGATGAGAAAGTAGTCGAGCTATTGGAAGCAGGATTTATCAGAGAGGTAGTGTACACTGATTGGTTGGCCAATCCCGTGTTAGTCAAGAAATCCAATGGGAAATGGAGGATGTGCGTGGACTACACAGATTTGAACAAGGTTTGCCCCAAGGACCAGTACCCACTTCCTTGCATTGATAAACTGGTGGATAGCTCGGCAGGTTATCAAAGGCTATCCTTTATGGATGCTTACTCGGGGTACAATCAGATCCCAATGTACCCCCCGGATCAGGTAAAGACCTCGTTTATCACAGAAAACGCCACATATTGTTACAATGTGATGCCGTTCGGGTTGAAGAACGCTGGGGCAACTTACCAGCGGATGATGAACAAGGTGATTGGTCCTCTGATTGGGCCGAGGATGGAGGTTTATATAGACGATATGATTGCAAAAAGCTTAAAGGAGGAAGATCATGCTAAAGATTTGAAGGAAATCTTAGGAAGGATCCGGCAATTTAATATGAGATTGAACCCGGAAAAATGCACATTCGGAGTTCCGGCAGGGTCCTTCCTCGGATTCATGCTTACTGAGCGCGGAATCGAGGCAAATCCAGAAAAGTGTCGAGCTATTCTGGAGATGAAGAGTCCGTCGGATATCAAGGGTGTACAGCAACTGACGGGTCGGGTTGCAGCTCTCTCAAGGTTTCTATCTCAATCAGCTAGGAAGGCCCTTCCCTGGTACAAGCTGTTGAGGAAGGAGAAGGAAAAGGCGTTTGAATGGGATGAAGCATGCGAAAAGGCCTTTACTGATCTTAAGCATTATTTGGCATCACCTCCAATTTTGTCTAGTCCGAACAATGGTGAAACTCTTTTCTTGTACTTATCAGTGGGAGACTCGGTGATCAGTTCGGTTTTGATTCGGGAGGAATCTGGTAAAAAGTTGCCCATCTATTTTGTTAGCCGAGCTCTCCAGGGACCAGAGTTGAGATATCAAAAAGTGGAGAAATTAGCTTTCTGCTTGATTGTTACTGCCAGACGACTGCGCCAGTATTTCCAAAGCCACCATATCACGGTCAGAACGGCCCAGCCGATCCGTCAAATATTGCAGAAACCTGATTTGGCTGGAAGGATGGTAACCTGGGCAATTGAGCTTTCCGAGTTTGAAATCACTTTCGAACCAAGAAAGGCGATGAAGTCTCAGGCTTTGGCTGATTTCCTCACCGAGTTTACTGAGCCATTGACGAGCTCAACCTTGGATTGGAACATTTATGTGGATGGATCAAGTAACAAACTTGGAGCGGGGACAGGAATAATTTTGGAGAACTCCGAGGGAGTCACCCTCGAGTACTCTTTGAAGTTCGGATTTTCAACGTCGAACAATCAAGCGGAGTATGAAGCCGTTTTGGCAGGATTGAGGATGGCAAAAGAGGTGGGGGCCCGAGAGGTAAAAATTTTTAGTGATTTTCAGTTGGTGGTTTCACAGGTCAAGGGCGAGTTTCAGGCTAAGGAACCTATCCTTCAAAAATACTTGGAAAAGGTAAAGTTCCTATCCTCCGAATTTATGAAGGTCGAAATCTGCCACATTCCGAGGGAAAGTAATAGCCGAGCGGATATTCTTTCCAAACTCGCATCAACAAAAAATTATGAAAACAACAAAACTCTGATTCAAGAAATGGTGCATGGACCTAGCGTTGTCCTCCATTTCAGTAGATCCGAGCTGGATCACTCCAATTGTAGGTTACTTGGAACAAGGGATTATGCCAACTGATCCAGTCGAGGCCAAGAAACTCGTCAGAAAAGCATCGCAGTTTTCCCTTGTAAGTGGAGTCCTGTTTCGCCGAGGGGTTAGCGGCCCAATGCTCAGATGTTTGGACCCTGCCGAAGCAAAACAAACGCTGGAGGAAGTTCACGGGGGGGTTGGAAGTCATCATGTTGGGGGGAAATCACTGGCTAAAAAGATCCTAAGGGCAGGATACTACTGGCCGACCCTTCAACAAGATGCAATCCACCATGTGAAGAGATGTGAGAAATGTCAGTTCCACAGTGATGTATATCAGAAACCCGCCGAGGAACTCCATTCACTTTCATCTCCATATCCCTTCTATCAGTGGGGAATGGATTTAATCGGACCGTTCCCTACCGCACCAGGACAGATCAAGTGGGTGATAGTGGCCATTGATTATTTCACAAAGTGGGTTGAAGCTGAGCCGCTTGCTACCATTTCATCAGCAAAGGTTCAGAAGTTCTTCGAGAGACAGGTCGTAGCTCGATTCGGAGTTCCGCAAGTGGTAGTAACAGACAATGGAACCCAATTTGCGGCAAAGGCATTCAAGGATTTGGTCAACGCTCTGAGCATTAAGCACTATTTTTCCTCAGTCGAGTATCCCCAGACTAACGGGCAAGTAGAATTCGTTAACCGATCCATCATTCAGGGAATCAAAAGAAGACTCGAAGGTGCGAAGGGGAATTGGCTGGAAAACTTGTATGAGGTACTTTGGTCGTATCGCACAACCATATAAACCTCAACAGGAGAAACACCTTATCGGCTCACTTATGGGTCTGACGCAGTCATTCCCATTGAAACAATCATCCCTTCATTCCGAGTTATGCAACAGCCGAATCCCCTCAACAGCACTATATTGTGTGAGGATCTGATTTTGTCGGAGGAAGTCAGGGATTTAGCCGCCGAACGAGAGAAGCATGCCAAGACGATGCAAGCGAAAGGATATAATCGTACGGTTGTGCCCAGAGAGTTCGAGCTAGGCGACCTTGTCCTAAGAAGAGCTGATATTGGTCTCAAAAATGCAAAGGACGGAAAACTGGCCCAAAGCTGGGAAGGACCATACCGAGTAGCCTCTAAGACTGGAACAGGAGCCTACAAGCTCGAAACTCTCTCGGGAGCCCTCATCAACAACACTTGGAACACGGCAAAGCTCAGAGCATACTATAGTTAGAATTTTTCTTTCATTTCAATTTTATAGTGTCAATTGTTTTTATTGTATTGTTTATTTCTTTTTAATGATGGTGTACGCTCGGTGGAATTCCGAGCCCATTGTACTTTCTGCTTCTGGTTAATAAAAAGACTTGTTATTGAATTCATTGTATTACGTACTTTTCCTCATACTCGATTAGCCACCGTTTATGACGCGAACGATTATAAACAGCTCTAACAAGAGCTTATAACTCGTCAAGTAATTTTAATAAGATTCCCGATTAAATCATGATTTTTTCGAATCATTTTATATTGCGGATAGAGGAACCCACCTCGGCTAAAGTGCTGGAGTTCTGAGGTCTTAACACTTGAATTATTAACAAAGAGCATAAAAAGAAGCATAACATGATTACGGATATTATAAAATATTCCAAATGAAACAGTAATACAAGTTTAAACCCATCTACTGGGGCAATTACAAAAAAGATAGCAGAATAATCAAACTATTCTAAATCGGACAATACAATGCTGTCAGCATTGAATGTGTCCTCTTCTTCTTCTTCACCTTCAGCATCCTCGGCTCCTTCCCCCTCGGAATCTTCGGCCAAATGGTCAGGAAGGTCGACGTTGTTCAGATCTATGGGAACCCCACTCGGGCCGACAATTCGACCTTTTTTCACAGAAAAATTAGGGTCAGCACCCTTGGTCACGAGCCCAGGATTCAGAACGCGGAGTTGCTCGGCAGTGTTGTAGAAAGAATCTTCAATTGCACGGTCCCAATTGAACAGATTCTCCTTAGCTGCTTTCTTATGCTTAAGAGCTTTCGCACTCATCTTCTCCAAGGAAGCTCGGAGCCCGAGTATCTCGTCCTTAGCATACTCATGTCGCTCCTCAGCCACTGCAGCAGCTTGCTCGGCCATACGAGCTTTTTCTGTAGCTACCTGAAGAGCAGCAGCATCCTCCTCAACCTTTTTCTGGATTTCTTCCGACGTCTTTATTTGTGCCTCGGCATCCTGAAGTGTTCTCTCAGCCCGAACTTTGGCCCCCTCGGAATCTTGGGCAGCCTTTTGAAGTCGCTCGTTTTCAGCTGCCAGTTCTTGAATCTTCTTATTCAGGCCTTGAACCTGAATTTCCAAGTAGTCTTCCCGCTCGTTCGCCTCATATCTTTTCTTACTTTCCTCGGGGGCCAATCCGGCATAGGCGTCATCACCATGATGACCAAGGTGATGGAAAACGCTTGCACCCCGTAAGAAGCTTCTCACCAACGATTTACAGTTATTTTCCCAAGTCCCAGGTGTCCAAGCCTCAATTACCTCGGCATTTTCAGGAGGGAAGACAGTGGCAATGAATGAGTCGGACATCTTCTTACCCCACACCGTCTTGGCAGCTGCATCTTCCTTACCCTCGGGAATTTCTATCCCTTTGTTAGACTTGCTCAAATGGAACCAATCTCCAGCGAGACCTTTTCCCTTGTCCAGCCGAGTCCTCTTGAGGGGGCGCTCGGGAATGCCTTGAGGAGATGAACGAGCTTCCACTTCAATATTCACCGTGTCGATAACACGGTCCCTTTGGATCACCTGTTCAACACCCGTAACCCTTACAGATGGGGTGGTATTGGGGATAACGGTCGGACTTTCAGAATGGGTCGGTCCAGAAGACTGACTCTTGATTGGAGATCCGGATGCGGTCTCTTTGAGTGCAGCCAGCTGCGATACTCTAGCTGCCCGAGCTTCACTCTTCTTGGTCTTGGTTGCTTTCTTCCCCATTTCTTCTCCAAGAAAAATGGATTAACACCAAAAAAATAAAATAAAATAAAATAAAATGTAGTACCCAGCTCCGCCTTCACTTCGTCTCGTGTCTCTTTCAGCAGAATTCGTTTGGTATCAATTTGACCATTTGCTTGAAGGTATTCCCAAACATGGTCGCATAATCGCCTTTCGGCTTTTGTCAAATCCGCCTTATAGTCGAATTGATACAAGGAGGATCCTCGGTTATAAATGTTAGTCGTCCAACCCAATGGAAACCGAGGCATGACCTTGATCACTCCACCTTCTTCAACCCGTTCCATGAACCAACATACTTCGGCCCCAGTATACTCGTATTGGAAGAAGAGAGGTTTAAAAGATTTCCAAGAGTCTGTCACCTTGGCGAAAAGGGCATGCCCCCTCCGAGCCTTTAGGGACACCCAAAGACCCTTGGAATCACCAAACTTATTTACTTGGGGAGCATATAACCAAAAGAAGGACCGTACTGTCGCGACCAAGTTTTCAACGTCGCAGAATTGTTGGAAGGCTCGGACGAAAGCCCACCCACTTGGATGCAATTGGCTAGGGGCTATTCCTAGATGAGTGAGGACTTCAACCTCGAAGGTGGAAAAGGGCAAGCGGATACCGACTTTAGTTGCTATTTCTTCGTAGAAATAAAAATATTGACGATTTTCCGGCACTTGGAAGCAAATCCGATCGTCGATTCCCAAAGGTCTTAATACGAATTCTGAGGTATTTCCATCGGCTCTCGGAGGTGTCAATATTGGCCGAAGATGATTAAGACTATTTGTTGTCAACAATGAAGGTCTCGTCCCCAGTACTTCCCGATCAAAAACAGCATCGTACTGCGCATGATTAGGCGGTAGAGGATATTCTTCAGGGTTGGTAACACACCTGCGTTCCACCATATCTGGGGAAAAAGCAAAAGGCTCGGTGTTAGGGTTTTTTATAGCACGAGTTTTTATTTTTAACTTAAGGCCGAGCCCTGGACTTTTTCCCCCTTCCCCCGGTGGACTCTCCAAAGGTTCTTTCCCCCTGGTGTCAGGATCGGGGCTAAGCCTAACTTGGGCTCGACGCTCGGCAAATCTGTAAGCTAACAACCACTTATTCTCATCTGCGAGATTCGATGGGTATTCTACAGCTAATGGTTTTAACTCGGTGGATCCCTGGTTAGTTGGGGGAGTAGTAGAAGGATGTATAGAATCATCCATATCGAAATTTCCCTCATTCCCAGAATTCCCAGAAAAACCAGAAGAACTTGAAGCACTCGAATCACTATCACTAGAGGGTTCCTCTCCTAATCTCCTGCAAAGTTCACGATAAATCCTCCGCAAACCTCTCCATCCTCTCATGATTAGTTAACTACTTACCCAGAAATCCCAAGTTGCCCAGAAATCCCAAGTTGCCCAGAAATCCTAAACAACACTCAAAACCTAGAAATCACTTAAAGTCCAGACTCCCTGCAAAACCCAAAACCAAAACCCCTAAAGCAGAAATCGCACAAAAGGAGGAAATCGCAGAAACGGAAATAAGAAGAGTAGAGGAAGTTACCTGCTTTTGGTTGCTGGAAAGGATGATGGGAGAGTGCTGAGGATTTGGAGGCGGAGACGGTGGAAAGGAGATTGGAGAGGGAATGAGGGGATTATGATTTGAGAAGATCCTGAAGTGAAAAGGAAAATGAGTGAGGGTAGTAAGAGGGTTCGAACTAATGAAGGAAACTTTTCAGTTTCCCTCCATGACACGCATTTGGGCCGAAAGCCCATCAACCCATGCAACCACTCGCTGAATGAGACGTGGCGGTTTCAACAGACGCTTTTTCAAATTTCAAAAATTGCAATGATTTGACACAACTTACAAGAGAACGCGCCGTACCTAGAGAAACCAAAACGTCACCTCGGACAGCTGTCACACATTCGAACTAAGACATCTAGAAGGTCCAGCCCTAAACACATGCTACCTCGTCACAGACTTTATAAAGTCTTACGAGCTGGGGGGGCTTGTAGGGTCTGCCGACCGTATAAGGGCTTGTAGGGTCTGCCGACCCTACAAGGGCCCTCTCCTCGGGTTGCTCAGCACAAACGTCCCCCGCTCGGACTCGTTGGCTCTGAGCATACAAAAGGACCAGGCTCGGACTTGATGGGACCGAGCCTTACAAACGGTTTTCCACTCATCAGGCTCGGGACTCTAGGGCCGAGACATACCGTCGGCTTGTGGATAGATTCAGACCCATTCAGGTTTCTTATCCCCTCCGCAAATCTCTCCTAGATTCTCGCTAACAGCCTAGACATGAGACCTTGAGCTGATCCTATCTAGATTCTAAGAGTTTAAACCTCCGGTATTATCTCACAGAATCCTGGTTTAGCTCTACCCTGATACAGGGCTCATACGGCCCATATCAGCCTCCTCCAAACCCTATAAATAGCTCATAACAGCTAGGGTTTCAGGTACGTACTCTCATCCCTAAGTTGACACTCTGCACACACCTGTTGACTGGGGAAACCCTGCTTTTCCCAACTGGAACTGCAGAAACACCATAAAGTCACATATTAACACTTAATCCTCTCTTGGGCTCCTGGTTCCATAATCTTGAGCACTTAAAGGGTTAAGAACATAGTGTTCCAGGACACTACAAAAGGTATTGACAACATCGTCTCTAAATAGCGCGATTGAAAGTAAGGCATTGGCAACACCGTTTTCACAAGGCTATGTTGAAACTAAAACATGGACAATGCTGTTTTAAAATGGTGCTGTTGAAACTAAAACATTGACAACACCATTTTAAAACGGTGTTGTCTTATATTCACTTTGCTACAGTTTTGTTTTTTTTTTTGAATTAGTTGCATTTATAACCGTGGCTAAGTAAGAAAGTAAATTTAAATATATATATATATATAACCACAGATGAATCTGTGGCTAAATCAGCACCAATTTTTTATAATATTTTTTCCACTAATCGTGAAACTTTCTAAAAAATCATTTACTTTAACACTGGCGAGTTTCTTTCTCTACTGTTCATTTCCACATCGGATGACCCCATACTTTTATTCCTGGACCTCACCGCATGTTACCAAATTCTTATAGTTGACCTCCAGTACTCCAACCCAGTTTTTTAATCTGTGGTCTATCTCCTTTGTGTCGCCTTCCTGCTTTCTACCTTCCCTATTATCCGCTCTCAAACATGTTTTTACCTCGCCTTTACCTTTTGGTGAAATTTGACTTTGAGGTCTATTTTGCTTCCGTTGACCATAGCCGTCCTCTGCCTTCCCACAGCTGTATTAGTTCCCTCATTTTACTCTGTGTCCGAATTGTATGTAATCATTTCAATCTGGATGAAACCTTCCTCGAATGTCCAATCCACGGGTGAGTTATTTTTTTCCCTCGCATTTCATGATTCAAAATCCAAATTTTACTCTATAAGACCCCTTTTTCTTATCCCTGATGTTGTCGTGTTTACTCACAACAATTCATTCTACCCTTTTTAACATCATTAATCCCTTTCCCTTGCCCTTTTTTCTGGTATTCGGGTATTACCTCTCCTACCATACCATGGGTCTGAAGTTTGATCTCTTGAAAGTTGTTAAGGTTGAGCGCAAGTCATACCGTTTCCGAGTTAGGGTTATTAGGAAGTGGTTTGTTCCAGGTTTTATTAACCCTGAACAACCAATGTCTATGAAGCTTATTCTGATGGATGAGAATGTTAATATTATTTTATGAATTGTTTCTTTTTCACTATGGGCTTTATTATGTTGTATTGTATTTTTATGTTTATTAACTTATATATTCAATTGCAGATGGATACCATTCAAGCCACTGTTCGCAAGTTTGTGCTGTATAAGTTTTCTGAGGTCATCAAGGAAGGAAATGTGTATCGGATGTCTAACTTTGGGGTTCTTCATAACACTGGTTCATATCGTGCTACTGCCCATCAATATAAACATATAAACTGCTCTTTCAGCTTAGGACAACTGTTTCAGTTGCTGAGTGTGTTGGTATTCCATTGTTTGGCATCAAACCTTTTCCTTTTGATGTTATAGCCAATATGGATCGTGAATCCGATTATCTTATTGGTATAATGACCTCGATTTTTTTATTTGTCCAAGTTATGTTAATCTTTTTTTAATTTTTACTTTATATCCTGACTAATTAGACGCTGAATTCATCTATGTTATTCAGATGTTGTTGGTTTGATGACTGCTCTCTCGGCAGACAGGGAATATTTGCGCGAAGGAAAGATTACGAAGATGGTGGTTATTGAGCTCACTGATCCCATGTTAGTTAAATGAGATTTAATATTTGTTACTTTTCATATTTTTAAAATTTAGGACAACTGTATCACATCTTAGTAAACTATCTATTTTTGAATTTATTTAGTGGCAAGATTGAATGCACTCTGTTTGGAGATTTTGTTGACCAGATTAAAACTTACCTAAAGGATGGTCATTTACTTGCTCCTATGATTGTCCTTTAGTATGCTAAGCTGAAAATTTATAAAGGTGAATTCAGAGAACCTTTTTCATGCTTTAATCTTTGTTTCTAGGTTCCATTTTTTAAAGTTGGCTGTGATATATATTTGTAGGTAAGGCTGTGGTTCAGAATACATTGCATGCTTCACGGTTGCTTCTTAATCCTGATATCCCTGAAGTTACTGAAATCCGCGAAAGGTTACTAATTTTTTGTTTTGGGGAATTTTTTCAAGGTTTGTATGGTACAAAACTGATCACATATTTGTTGTTGTTATCTCTCTATATCAGGCTTTCTTCGTCTGGTTTTCATGGTGCTGTTAATTGTGCCTCCTTTATTGAGCAATCTCAGCTGTCTATTGAGGATGCGTATCTGAAGGTTTATCCTAAGAAAACTGTTGCTCAGCTGATTGACAATCTTGAGATTTTGTGAAATTTCCTTAAATGATAATTACAATATGAAGCTGTTTGATCTCCACTTCCTTTGGTTTTATTTAATTTGCATGATTTCCTTTCTCGGATGGTGTTGCAATTTTGTTCTTATTTGATTTCAGCATTTTCTTAGTACAAACTGTCTACCTTTGGGTTTTTCATGTTTTGCGTTAATGCTTCGATGTAATATATGTTTACTATGTAATCCAGCTTCTATGGATGCT
Organism: Crotalaria pallida; assembly: GCA_037953625.1. Classification (NCBI taxonomy): domain Eukaryota; kingdom Viridiplantae; phylum Streptophyta; class Magnoliopsida; order Fabales; family Fabaceae; genus Crotalaria; species Crotalaria pallida. Next base: position 71,776,574 of record CM075656.1, read on the forward strand.
ATTAGTATTTGGTGGTTGTTGTTTTCGTGTTATTTATACTACTTTTTCGCTCCTGTTTGCTATGAGCCTGCTGCACTAGCACTTACTTTTGTGTTTAATTATATTGCTTTATATCTGTTGGTCTTTACAGACCATCCTATACAGGGGGAACAATACTTGCTGATTTTGGTATTTAAGATTGTGTTCACTTCTGTCATTATCTTATTCAAAACTTTTGCTTATATTTTTATGCTCTTTTTAAATTAATAATTCGTATATTTCTGAAATTAGGTTAAAGAATTCGTGTAACTATAATTTTATTGTCATTATCAGAATATTGCATACTCACCCGTGCATCTGCACGGGTCTAAATACTAGTAATAAACAATTAGAAATAGATAAATAACTAAAGAAAAAAAATTAAGGTCAACATAATAACTTTTTTTTTTGAATAAAAATTTCATTACAAATAGAGTAAATAAGTACACGACATACTTCCTACAAACAAAATCGAAAACTACCTTAGTCTACATCATTTTCAAAGTTTTACTAAGAAAGTACATAACGTATGAGGTTTCTTAGTCCCTCTTGCAATAAAATTTCCAACACTATCAAAAGACTTTCTCCCAAATCAAAATTTAATCCGGAAGGCACAGAACAATGTAATAACTTCTCGGGAAGAAAACCTTGATAAGAGAAATCAATCGTTGTCTAATTCCTGAATTGATATGATCTTCCAGATATTTCTGAATGTCAACCAATATTTCATCTTTAAGTCCCTGGTCAAGCACCACAGCCTGCAAAGGAAACAACATAAAGCTATTATAAGCAAATCAAAAACTGAAGAGCCCAAGTAATGACCTGATGAACCTGAACGATGGCCTGGACATGAAGAAAGTACCCTTAACAGCAAAATTGAAAGCTATAGACAATAATCCTAAAGACTAGAACTTAAAAAGTGTATTTGACTTTGAACTTAAAGAAAACCAACAATTATACACCTTAAGGTGTAATCTACTATGATGCTCTACTTTAACATCTTCTTAAATACAGATTTTGCCTGGTAGACCTTATAATTAGGTTTGGAATTTGCAAAATAAGTTTATAGCAATCAGACTATACAAGCTCACTATCGAAGAAGCTTGAACTAATTTGCCGAAGCTCAAAGAAGCTTATAGTAACACTACCGCATTTGTTTCCATACCTACAAAAAATTTATACATCAAAGAGTTATCATCATGACCTTAAATTCTATTTAACAATAACATATTACATAACTAAGCATAAAAAAATATAGGGCTTGACATAACTAAAAAATATATTCATGAAAGAATCATCACCGTGACTTTAATTGCTTTTTAGTAACAATATATTATATAATTAATCATAAACAAACAACCAGGAAATATCATGCCTTTGCTTCCAGTTGCTCCTTGTTTGCAAACATCAGTAAAAAAATGCAACAAGAACACATTAGTTGTAAGAGCTGCACCCCTTCAAATCACATAATAAGCATACATGTTAGTTTTGATATTCAAATATCTAAATAAAAAACATAAAACATTTTGATGGTAAATTGAGTTACATGCAAGCCACGCTATAAAATAATAAACATTCTCATATTTGAATTTGTTGGGGATTGAGTTGTGACTATAGCTAAGAATAATCATACAAGAAATGCCTACCAAAGGAGCATGTCTAATTAGCATTAGAGAGTTAATTTACGATAGTGTATTTCAAAACAACTACAGAAAATAAAGAACTAATCGTCACTTAGAAAAATATTAGCAGCAAGAAGTTTTACTCACAATGTGATAAGAGATGATAAACTTCTCGTTGAGGAAAGCAGCTGACCACTCAAGTTGTTAAATGACAAATCCCTGCGGCATAACACATCATGTTCATGAATTATGTATGGAAAAACACAAAACCAATTTGATTTAACACTATTTTCTTATATGTGAATCAAGAGAGGAAGTTACTAAAATATATTTAGGATTCAGTTATTGAAAAGATCGCTCCATATTTGTGAAACAGAAACAAAGGTTCATGAGGCTTCTAGCACTGATATCTACACAATTTGGGCCACTGGTCAAGAGTTAAATTTTCCCTGTCAGTTCGAACAAATTTGACTCCTCTAATGACCAGTGAATCACACTGCACATAAATAGTGCTAAATTTATTGATTCTGAGACAACAAATATCTAAATGTGTACTCTGTAAACATAACGCAACATGTACAACTATAACTTGAAAAGCAACACTTACATTTCTAGGATGGATAGGAAATCCAAATTACTTCTCAGCTTTCCACTCAAATTCATGCTTCCAAGGTGTCTGCCAACCAAAACCCAAATGCAATTTCTTCATGAGCCTCATCCGATTGGTTAAGATTCAGCTCTATTAATTAAACAACCAAGGAAACAATCAGTGCAGAAAATCAGAATCTCTAATCATATATCCAAATGTGATGACGCTATAAATGTAGTCACCACTAGTCATGGTGTCAATGATAGCAACTCAATATTGAGGCCAAGATGAAATTCCTTAGCTTTCTTTCCTCGTATCATGAAGAGCCTAAAAGAATGGAGCAAAATGTGACAAAATCACTCTATAGAAAGAGTTACCGCATATCATGGAAGGCATATATATGGAAGGTGGAAATAGTAAAAGCAAAAGGAAAACTTAGTCAGTTCCATATACGAAATAATGAAATGAATGTATGTGTAAATCATCATTCCATTCATGTTATATATCGAATTTGGAGAAAATCAAAAAATTGGAGCAATGGTGCACTCTTTCCTCTTCAAACTAAACACATGAAATGAGATTTGGGGTTTTTGCTATGGTTTGTGAAACGGGATTTGGGGTTTTCGTTAAGGTTCGTAAAATGTGATTTAGGGTTTTTGGTTAGGGGAAATTGTTGGTTTACACATTTTAGCAAACACATATTAAGCAAAAGAAAATCAACCCAAAATAGAAGCTAGATACCTATCAGATTCACATCACCCTAATTGAAACATCAACGTAGATAAACAACATCACAGAAAAAGAAAGATCGAACCTTAAGAGAAGGTGAAGACATACCTTGCAGCCAAGCAGAGGTTAAACGATAATGGTTCTGCTGGTTGGTCAAAGACTCAAGCAGTAGCAGAACAACGGTGGAAGAGGTTTGGCTCTTTAGATCTGCTCTGCAACCAATGGTGAGACGTTGAAGGTGAGCCGGTCACCTTCTCAAGTGGTGATGGCACAACCAGATAGTTGAGACTTGAGAGAGGGACAAAAGGGTGACTGCTAGTATTTGTGTCATTTCTGTTCGAGAGTGAGGCAAGTATCGGAGATGAAGCGATAATGTGATATGGTTCTTCAATGAACCAATGTAAAATCTAGGAATTAAGCTAACTAACTCGAAGAATTTACTGAAATCCAGAGAACTCTATAAGCTGAAAGAGTTCTGAGAGTTTTATTGATAGAGAGAGTTTCTTACAATGCAAGTAAGTGGTAAAATGACAAATTGAATGAAGAAATTAACTAACCAATTCAGTTTTATACACTAACTGAATGGCGGAAAAGTTAGTTGACTAACTAACTCCCAACTAACTTTCTATTTACAACTTGAACCCAACAAATCTCTAAACTACCCTTTGACCATATCATAGCCTTCCCCTTTAAAATATCCTTGACCTCAAGGATGAAAGTGAGGGTACTTCTTCAGCAGATCATAGTAGAATTCCCAAGTTGACCAAAGTGAGGGTACAAAGACATGATCTCGATCACTAGTAATAGACTCAGGATAACCATGTAATTTAAAAACATGATCTAAGAAGGATTGAGCCACTGATTGAGCTGTGTAGGGATGAGCCAAAGGAATGAAATGAGCAGATTTGCTCAATCTGTCAACAACTACAAAAATGATTTGTTTTCCTTTGGAGATAGGTAAGCCTTCTATGAAATCCATAGTAATGTGCTGCCAAACTTGACCAGGAATTGGTAATGGCTGTAATAAACCAGGGTAAGGAGTAGTCTCATACTTACACCTTTGGCAAGTTGCACATTGTTTGATGAATTCCTGCACCTCTCTATTCATGCCCTTCCAATAAATCACTGATTTTATCCTCTGCAATGTAGCATTCCTGCCTGAATGACCCCCCATTGCAGTGTTGTGCATCCAGTGAATAATGTCTTTCCTTAGTTGTAGGTCCCTGCCCACCACTAATTTGCTTTTTCTCCTCAAATCACTACCATCCCAGTGGTGATGTTTGTGAGAGTTAGGATCAGTGTGCCACTGCTGCAGTAGTTTCTGAATCTCCTGATCTTGCCTACATGAGTTTCTGATTCTGTCAATCAAGTCAGATTCAAGAGTGTGAGTCACCAAACTATTACACTCTCCACCTTCTATCCTTGATAATGCATCTGCCACTACATTGTCCTTCCCTTCTCTGTACTCAATGGAAAAATCAAATTCCATGAGCTTGACTAGCCATTTCTGTTGGAAGGCAGTTGAAAGTCTCTGATCCAGTATATATTTCAGACTTCTATGATCTGTCTTGATCACAAAATGCCTGTTAAGTAGATAATGTATCCACTTCTGAACAGCAAACACCACTGCCATCAACTCTTTTTCATAAGTAGAAAGAGATTGTTGTTGCTGATTCAGATTTCTACTAATGAATGCCAAAGGATGCTGCTCCTGCATTAAGACTGCTCCTATGCCATAACCTAAGGCATCCACTTCAACCACAAACTTCTTCTCAAAATTGGGCAGTGCTAACACTGGTGCCTTAGACATGGCATCCTTTAAAATCTGAAAGGCTTCCTTAGATTGTGTTGTCCAACTGAAGCTGTCTTTCTTCAACATTTCAGTCAAGGGCTTGGCAATGCTTCCATAATTTCTCACGAATCTCCTATAATACCCTGTTAAGCCCAGAAAACCCCTCAGTTGTTTGACATTCTGAGGCAAAGGCCAATCAGTAATGGCCTTGATCTTCAATGGATCAGTAGCTACTCCTTGACTTGAGATGAAATGGCCTAAGTATTCCACCCTGTCTACTCCAAAGAAACACTTAGATCTCTTGGCATATAGCTTATGACTTCTCATTTTCATCAGAACATCAGTGAGGTGTTGAGCATGGTCTGAAAGTGATTTACTATAAATCAAGATGTCATCAAAGAAAACAAGCAAAAATCTCCTCAGAAATGGCTTGAATACAACATTCATAAGACCTTGGAAAGTTGCTAGAGCATTTGTGAGGCCAAATGGCATGACAACATACTCAAAGTGACCACTGTGGGTTCTGAATGCAGTCTTGTGAATATCTCTTGGGTCCATTCTAACTTGATGGTATCCAGCTCTAAGATCAATTTTAGAAAAAATGACAGAACCATGTAGCTCATCCATCAGGTCATCAACTAGAGGGATTGGAAATCTGTCCTTTACTGTCTTCTGATTCAGCTCTCTATAATCAACACATAACCGCCATGATCCATCCTTCTTACCCACCAAAACCACTGGACTTGCATAAGGGCTGCTACTATTCTGCACCAACCCGGTATCTAACATTTCCTGCACCAGTTTGTCAATCACATCCTTCTGATTTCCTGCATATCTATAAGGTCTTTTATTGACTGGATCAGCCCCTTGTAGTAAAGGAATTTGATGATTGTGGCCCTCCCTCATTGGCGGCAGAGACTTAGGCTCTTCAAAAATATCAGGAAATGAGTCCAATACCTGTTGTATAGTGGCTGCAACATTGACTTAGGTAGCATGAGTTGTCAATGTGTGTAACAAAAGTCCATCCTGGCTGCATAACTGAATCATTGATAACTGCACCCCTTGCAACAGTATCTTTTCCATCTTTGCACTTTTGAGGGTCTTGACTCCCAATGTAGATGATCCTCTCAACACATGCCTCTTGCCATTCACTGTAAACTCCATAGTCAACTTATCAAAATTCCAAGTGATGTCTCCTAATTTGATTAGTCATTCCACTCCAAGTACCATGTCACAACAGCCTAATGGTAATAGCAACATGTCCGAAGAAAATTTTCTATTTTGAAGTGTCCAGGAGAAATTCTTCACTTTGGAATTGATTTGCAATTTGTTGCCATCTGCTACTGTCACCCACAGAGGCTTCATATCTTCAATTCTGCATCCCAATCTCTTGGCCAATTGGACATCCACAAAGTTGTGGGTACTTCCACTATCAATTAGTATATGCAATGGCCTCTTGTTGTAACTTCCAGTGACTCTCATAGTTCTGAAATTAGCCATTCCAGTTAGAGCATTCACTGAAATTTGAGGGCTACTATCAGAGACAGTGTTATCAATTACTGCTTCCTTATTCTCCTCTTCCTCCAATTCCTCATCTTCTACCTCAATCACATGAAACTGAATCTTCTTGTGTGTCAAGCTGTGCTCAGGAGAATACTTCTCATCACAAAAATAGCACAGATTTTTGGCCCTTCTTTCATTGATATATGCAGGAGAAAGTTTCTGTCCTGGCAGAATCTTTGACTTAGATTGTGTGGCATTAGCATCAATTGAAGGCTTAGGTCCTAAGATAGATTTAGGTACCATGGTGGATTTATTAGGTCCTCTTCCCACTGCACCAGAGGATTCATACATCTTAGCAAGAGTGAAAGCCTTCATCACAGATTGGGGTTGAAACATTCGCACCATCATCTGAATTTCTTGTCTGAGACCCCCCAAAAAGCAACTCAAGGTGTATTCCTCAGATAGAGTGAGCCTAGTAATAATAGCATCAAAGGCCTCATGATACTCACTCACAGATCCTAACTGCCTTAGCTTCATCAACTCACCCATAGGATCATCACAGACATCACCAAATCTATCTATGAGCAATTGAGTATATTCACCCCAGTTTGGCCAAACACAATGTAATTGTGTTTTCATAAAAGCATGATGTCATTGCAACGCTTTTCTCTCAAAGTGTACAATTGCCAATTTCACCTTAACCTCATCAGGTTTATTATCAATGGCAAAGTATGTGTCACACTGATACAGCCACTGGTGTACATTATCACCATTGAAATGAGGGAAAACTATTTTAGGTAATCTTGTAGCACAAGAATACTGGGAGTTCGAACGATCACCTGAATGAAAACGTTCTCTGGAATTGCGCTCTTCATTTGAACGGTGAGAACGATCTTGATGCAGTAACTCTTCGATCGTCTTCTTCAACGAATCCCCCAGAGTTTGCTTGATTGAGTCAGCTACCTCCATCAATCGCAGCTCCAATTTCTCTGTGATGCGTTCCTCCGCTTCGCGAATCGCAGCCTGAGTTCGGGTAGCGTCAGCCATGGTGATGAATCGTGGAATGAAAAAAATCCGCAGGATCGAAAGAAATCTGATACCAATTGATATGGTTCTTCAATGAACCAATGTAAAATCTAGGAATTAAGCTAACTAACTCGAAGAATTTACTGAAATCCAGAGAACTCTATAAGCTGAAAGAGTTCTGAGAGTTTTATTGATAGAGAGAGTTTCTTACAATGCAAGTAACTGGTAAAATGACAAATTGAATGAAGAAATTAACTAACCAATTCAGTTTTATACACTAACTGAATGGCGGAAAAGTTAGTAGACTAACTAACTCCCAACTAACTTTCTATTTACAACTTGAACCCAACAAATCTCTAAACTACCCTTTGACCATATCATAATGAGGAGGCGACTGATGTAGATGAAGCAGCGATGACGAGTGAGAGAGGGAGGACACCAATACTGCGAGCTAGTGGGTTGGTGGGGAACGCGCGGCGGTGCAGGGTTGGTGCCATTTTGGTGCCGCTGCTCGGAGAGACGGAGATGCTGCTGGGTCTATGCGTACACAGCAGGAAACGAGATCCCTATAGGGTTTTCTTTCCTTCTCCGTTCTTCGCAAAACTATTAGATTTGTAATTAAGTTTTTGTGTTATAAACAAGTCTTTTAAATTTTTTTTTTACACAAATTAGTCCTGCAAGTTGTTGCTATTCATTTAAAAGATAATGGTTCAATTGAAAATCTAGTTTTATTATAGAAACTAGTAGTATTTTATTTGATGACTATAAGGTCTTAAATACTAGTATATTTTAAGACTAGTTATAAAAAAACAATTATTTTATTTTAACTAGTAAGCAAGCCCGTGCACATGCACGGGCGAAAGAGAGAAGGGTATTATTTAGTAATTGAGTAACATATTAAATATTTATATTATATAAAAATTAAGAAAGTTTTTATTAAATATTATTTGATAAAAAGCATGTTGTATATTTATTTATTAGTTGGGCTTTACCAAAAAAAATTTCATATAGGAAAGCTATCAAAAAAACTTCATAGGCACATGTTGGGCTTTACCAAAAAAATTGTTTGCAATTACTATTACCTCTGCACAACTAAAAAAGAGGTAGACTTTGGTATGTCTTCATTCCCAATATATTTAACCATCCACATAAGTTTTGGACATTCCGTTTCTTCAGTTAAAGTTGTTCAGTTAACGTAGTATACTGAACTTAGTTTCTATTTGTACAGTATATCCATATCAAGTTAACATTGAATATGAATAACTAATTGAATTGCCAGCAAAGTAATTTCATACCCTTTACATTCATAAATTCATAATAATTTCATAAGTTGATAGCAAAATTTCAAATTAGGACATAAAAATCATAGTATTATGGTAAAAAAAACATAACTGAAACAGTGTTTTTGATTAAGGTTAAATCTGCAATAGTAGTTGAAATGAATTAAGAAACCGAAAAATTTCAAACCAAACAATTCTTCTTGTCTCAAAATTATAGTTTTATTTCAGAGATGGCAGAGAGTGCTGAATTTTTTTGCTTGAACCTGCAAAGTGAATGATAATATTTGTTACATATATACCTTATTATATCTGAATTAAAATATACTATTCTATTGTATAACAATGGAAACTATTTGCTAAAAGCTTTGTATTATTTACCAAATCAAACACATTCATTATGCAACGAAAAATGCATAATGGTATCAGATATTGTAAACATATATATCTAACAGGAATGAATTTAGTTTCTTAACTTTTGGTTTTATGATTGAAGATTAAAATATATTCTTTTAGTTTCTTAACTTTTCGTTTTTTAGGTTTTTTTATTCAATATTTTTTTCATAGAAAGCAGTTACTATAAAAAAAAAATCAGTTACTAAGAGAAGAAAAAAATCAATTACAAATTAGTTACTAAAAGTATGAAAATATGGTGTGATTCATTAATTAATAGAAGATAAATTTTTAATAGAAGAGAATTTAATGGGATCATTGAGAAAAACGAAATTAATGGCATTGAGAAGACAAAAATTAATGAGATTATTGAAAGCACAAATAGGAGAGAAATATTTAAGATATTTAATACCGAAATTAGTGGGATTATTGAGAAGACAAATAGGAGAGCATTGTCTCTAACATTTAAGATCGAAATTAATGGCATTGAGAAGACCGAAATTAATGGGATCATTGAGAAGATAAATAGGTGATAAATATTTACAACATTTAAGGAATATTTTCAAGTTTATTATTATTAATTAATGGTTTTTGTTATGCATTGATGCATAAGTTACGAAAATTTGTATTTCATTAAAAAGTTTCAATTTTAGGTATTATATTATTTTTTTGAATGTAATTATTTTATTCCAAATCTGAAGCAAATCTTTTTCAAACAAAAAAAAACATAAAGAAATATATTAGGTAGTTATTATGATTGAAGATTAAATATATTTTTTTTAGTTTCTTAAATTTGGTTTTTTAGGTTTTTTTTATTCAATATTTTTTTCATAGAAATAAGTTACTATAAACAAAAAAAATCAGTTACTAATAGAAGAAAAAAAATCAATTGTTAATTAGTTACTAAAAGTATGAAAATATGGTGTGATTCATTAATTAATAGAAGAGAACTTAATGGGATCATTGAGAAGACCGAAATTAATGGCATTAAGAAGACCAAAATTAATGAGATTATTGGGAAGACAAATAAGAGAGAAATATTTACAAATATTTAATACCGAAATTAATGGGATTGTTGAGAAGACAAATAGGAGAGCAATATCTCAACAATTTAAGATCAAAATTAATGGGATCATTGAGAAGACAAATAGGTGATAAATATTTACAACATTTAAGGAATATTTTCAAGTTGTTATTATTAATTAAAGGTTTTTGTTATGCATTGATGCATAAGTTACGAAAATTTGTATTTCATTAAAAAGTTTCAATTTTAGGTATTATATTATTCTTTTGAATATAATTATTTTATTCCAAATCTGATTCAAATCTTTTTCAAACAAAAAAACATGGAGAAATATATTAGGTAGTTATTATGATTGAAGATTAAAATATATTTTTTTTTAGTTTCTTATCTTTTGGTTTTTTAGGTTTTTTTTATTCAATATTTTTTTCATAGAAATCAGTTACTATAAAACAAAAAAAATCAGTTACTAATAGTAGAAAAAAAATCAATTACTAATTAGTTACTAAAAGTATGAAAATATGGTGTGATTCATTAATTAATAGAAGAGAACTTAATGAGATCATTGAGAAGACCGAAATTAATGGCATGAAGAAGACCAAAACTAATGGGATTATTGGGAATAAAATTAGGAGAGAAATATTTACAAATATTTAATACCGATATTAATGAGATTGTTGAGAAGACAAATAGGAGAGCAATATCTCCAACATTTAAGATCGAAATTAATGAGATCATTGAGAAGATAAATAGGTGATAGATATTTACAACATTTAATGGCATTGAGAAGACCAAAATTAATGAGATTATTGGGAGCACAAATAGGAGAGAAATATTTACAATATTTAATACCGAAATTAATGGGATTATTGAGAAGACAAATAGGAGAGCAATATCTCTAACATTTAAGATCGAAATTAATGGCATTGAGAAGACCGAAATTAATGGGATCATTGAGAATATAAATAGGTGATAAATATTTACAACATTTAAGGAATATTTTCAAGTTGTTTATTATTAATTAATGGTTTTTATTATGCATTGATGCATAAGTTACGAAAATTTGTATTTCATTAAAAAGTTTTAATTTTAGGTATTATATTATTTTTTTGAATGTAATTATTTTATTCCAAATCCGAAGCAAATCTTTTTCAAACAAAAAAAACATAGAGAAATATATTAGTAGTTATTATGATTGAAGATTAAAATATATTTTTTTTAGTTTCTTAACTTTTGGTTTTTTAGGTTTTTTTATTCAATATTTTTTTCATAGAAATAAGTTACTATAAACAAAAAAAATCAGTTACTAATAGAAGAAAAAAAATCAATTGCTAATTAGTTACTAAAAGTATGAAAATATGGTGTGATTCATTAATTAATAGAAGAGAACTTAATGGGATCATTGAGAAGACCGAAATTAATTTCATTGAGAAGACCAAAATTAATGGGATTATTGGGAATAAAATTAGGAGAGAAATATTTACAAATATTTAATACCGAAATTAATGGGATTGTTGAGAAGACAAATAGGAGAGCAATATCTCCAACATTTAAGATCGAAATTAATTGGATCATTGAGAAGATAAATAGGTGATAAATATTTACAACATTTAAGGAATATTTTCAAGTTGATTATTATTAATTAATGGTTTTTGTTATGCTTTGATGCATAAGTTATTTTTTTGAATGTAATTATTTTATTCCAAATCTGAAGCAAATCTTTTTCAAAAAAAAACATAAAGAAATATATTAGGTAGTTATTATGATTGAAGATTAAAATATATTTTTTTTTAGTTTCTTAACTTTTGGTTTTTTAGGTTTTTTTATTCAATATTTTTTTTCATAGAAATAAGTTACTATAAACAAAAAAATCAGTTACTAATAGAAGAAAAAAATCAATTGCTAATTAGGTACTAAAAGTATGAAAATATGGTGCGATTCATTAATTAATAGAAGAGAACTTAATGGGATCATTGAGAAAATCGAAATTAATGGCATTAAGAAGACCAAAATTAATGGGATTATTGGGAAGACAAATAAGAGAGAAATATTTACAAAATTGATCAACCTTCCACCAAAATATTTACTAAGAACTTTGGTGTCAAATTGATCAACCTTAATTGGATTATTGTGACAGGAAGTGCTTAATTGCTTAAAATTTTGAGTACTATTAATTACTAAACCTCAACTTTGATCTTTGAGTCCACTTTTTTCTTAAAATCAGACACAGACCCATCATTTCATTCAATTGAAATATTTGAATTTTGTTGTCAAATAGATCTAACTTTTTTTCCCAAGTGCCCGCGTTATTGTTAGATATCATGTAGCTAAAAGGTTAATACAAAATAATGCAAAACCAAAAAATCTTTCCAGCCCACCATTTTTTTTCAGACAAAAGAATAAAAGAAAAGAGTAGATGACTTAGCCACATAATGTATTTCAAGATAACTAATCACTTCAATTGCAGTATATCGACATAACTAAAACGCCACCTGGTGGAGTACATATTATCAGAGTATATTACAAAAGAGAAACTAAAACGGCACCTGACAAACGAAGCTCAATGTTTTCATCATTACGAATTGGAGTTTTATTATTTTCCAGAACGGAGTTCCCAGATCGAGATTTCAGCACAGAGGTTGGAGTCACAAAGCCTTCTGCAATGTCAAGTTAATCAACTTCATAGAGAAAGAAATGTTGGAAATCAAAAATAAAGATGAGTTAAAAATAATGAGTTTATTCTTGTATTGAGTATTGATTACCAGAAACATCGCTATTGAGTATTGATTGAGAAGAGCTCCCATCAAAGTTTCCATCTCTATTTTTCTCTGCACCATCCCCATTTGATAGCTTGGAGATTTCACTGCCCATTTTCGATACTAAGAATTCAATCCCACCCTTTTTTTCCCCATTCGATATATTTGGGAAAACAAATATATTTGGGCTTGAAGCCCACTAACTCAATAAACACTCACATAATAAATGCACTCTCTCTCATTAGACTTCTTAAGTCAAAATTGGCGGCTAAAATCATATTTTGGTCTCCTAATTGGAAACCATTATGGATTTATAATAATATTGATTAACATTTATGAGACTGGTTCCATAGATGCTCGGTCAGCTTACTGAACAAAAATTAAATTTTTTTTGCCTAATCAGCGTATGTGTAAACACATAGGCTGACCCCCAAATGTACCGAGTAAAAATTTTAACACTTACATGTGATTTTAAAAGTAGTACGTTTACCCATCGGCGTATAAAACACAAAAAGCGAAAAAATTATACATATGAAAAAATATTTTGAGAAAAAAATATTTTTGGGGTAAAAAAACTAGATCCCCAAGTGAAAAAAGCAAAAAAAGATCGCTAGTTGAAAATGGGTATAAAAATACAATGCCATCTTTTTTCAATAATTTGACATTTCTTCTTTAAATGAGTATAAAAATATTTGTGTGGGAGCCGAGAAAACAAAAGACAACGTCAGTTTAAAATGGTGTTGTTTTAATATGTTAACATGATATCAACAACGCTTGGTGAGGTTGATGTTGTCTTATGGGAAAGAAAAAGACAACTCTATTTGAAAACAATGTTGTCTTATATTAAAGTGCTGGAATGGGATCACATTAACCGCGCCTGATGAAGATAGCACTGTCATTTTTTTCCTTGTAGACAGCGCAAATTAAGGATAGTATTGTTGATACTTCCTTCCGAAATTTTAACAGTACTCTTTGCAAGGGCGTTGTTAAATGGACGTTGTTAATAAAGCCATATTTTGGTTTAGTGATGGCTGGTTCTTCCGTTAATCTTTCCATCTCCATTCATCTTTTCTATCTCTGGTCATCTTCTCTATTGGGATTTTCAGCCAACACCATTATTTTCCAGCGATGAGCTCTACTATTTTTTTGCTCATTCTTCGCCAACAAATGTTTAGATCGGACCATTAATCTCTTCACCATTCACTACCACGTCGTCCAGAAGGTGGTGTTATGGGATTTGTGGAGTTGGAGATAAAAGATATTGGCCGGAAAGAATGGAGTTTCGTTGGAGAAGATGATCGAAAATGGAAAATTTGACTGAAGGACCAAATGTCGTACTTACCGGAAGTAAACTTAAGGGACCACTTTCAACCAAAAAAACTTAAGGACCACTTTGGAACAAATAAATAACTTAGGGACCAAAGAAGCAATTTTGCCTTTTTATAATATATTTATAATCAAAACCTACTTGGTCATTATTTAAACGTGCAAATTTCTTAATTAAGAAAGAAGCTTCATGAAATTATAGGAATGCGATCGGTGCTAGTACGATTGTGGAACCAAATGAAATTATAGGAATGCGATCGGTGCTAGTGCGATTTGTGGGAAAAACATTCCGTTGAGAGGCACTTCATGACCTCTCCGAAGCGTATTGGTCTCAAGATCTATCAGTAGGTGAACTTTTGGGAATACAGTGGATTTTTACAAAAAGCATGTAAAAAGAAAGAAGAATTGTCAGTAGCTGTCTCAATGTTCTGGACTTGTGAGAGCTTAATTTTTTTTATACACAAAATGATATTGTCTAGAAAATTTATTTTGGTTTCAACTTTTCATCTTCTCAACTTTGTCGAGTTAACTTGCATTTGGTACAACTTTATTTCAATTTATTCATTCACTGTATCATTCACTTTTAACCAATTGAATGGTGTGCTGGCCAGTGTTTCAAATAACGGTACATTATTTGTGATGTGGCTGTTACATAACTATTGCGAAAAGCAACTTTACCACCACAAGAAAACAATATTTTGGCCACCACGTATAGCCACCACGGACCCATCAGTTGCTAATTGCAACTATGTTTGCAACCAAACATTGCATAATCCTAATTTGACATAGAAATTTTTAAAAATAAAAATTCATTCATTCTATCACTTTCCTCTCACTCTGCTGTCAGCCTCTCACACTCACGCTTCTCTCACTCTCGATCGTACTCGTTCTCTCACTCTCATTCTCGCGCGATCGTTCTTGTTCTCTCACTCTCACTCTCACTCTCACTCTCGCGCGATCATTCTATCACTCATCTCACTCTCCCGCGATCGATGCCACAACCACCGCAACTCTGCTCCACTTTGTCACTGCAATTTGCTCGAAGGTAAAACGATTATGGCCACTGAACCCTAAAATTTAGCATTTCATGAAATTAATTGTTTCCTTTTGTGCATATTTCCATTGAACTCTAAATCGTTTATATAAACCCTAACTTTTTATCTAGCTTTTATGATTCTGAAATTGATGATTCATGTGTATCTACAATATTCAGCTGTTTTAATTAAGATTGATTATCGAGCTTCAATAGAGTGGTAATTTCTTATTTGCTTATTGCTTTATTAATATATTAGATCTTCTATTTGTACATGCATTTTGTGTCTGCTCTGAATTGAAATTATTTGGATAAGGTCTAGGTCTACTTTCGATTGAAAAATTAGAATAGCCTAGAATTTTGATTCTTTCCATTATCATGGCGATGTCTAGGAAAACCGTTATGTAAATTGCATTGAACATATGATGAAAAACTCGATGAGACGAAGTATCCAATTCTTAGCTTATTAAAAAGTATATCCAATTCTTGTTTTGTAAACTGAAAAAATAAAATCCATATTGCGTAGAAAATAAGAAGAATTGTAGTTTATACTGAGAATGTAATGCTGAATTATTATTATTATTATTATTATTATTATTATTATTATTATTATTATTATTATTATTATTATTATTATTGTATTGCTAGTTTGTTTAATTTTTCATGGTGCAGGTTGTCCTCGCTGCATCCATTGTTGGCAAATCTGGTAAAGGTGAGACTTCTCTCTAAGCTTGTATCCTTACTTTGCTGCTCTAGGTTTGAGATCTTATGTTCTATAGTCAGTTTGTTCTTAATTGCTCGGTTTTGCTTGTCTTGTCTGGTTAGCGGAATTGATATCTGCTTCTTAAACTTGGTATCACAGTATGGCTTGCTGGCCTGAATCTAGAATTTGTTCTGTGCTCTTTCTTCTCGTACTTTATCTCATTTTGATTTTGTCCTTTCCTTGACGGATTATGGTACACCAGTATTCTGTTTATGAATCTCTGTTATTAAGTTGATTGCTAACATTTGAGATTATTTTTGCATTTGATGAAGTCATGTCTCTCGGGCACAAGGAAAATGTAAATGTTGCACAAATTAAGCAATACCGTGAGATGGAAAGTCATGAAGAGAAGCTGCACAAGTTGGTTATGCTGAGCAAGATTAATGAAACCAATGATGTTATGAAGCGGAAAGCTAGTGAGATTGATAAAAGCAAGGTATGATTGTAGGGACTCTCTCATCAATTTGTTTATGTTTAAAATTATGGAAATACACATAATTTATTCAAAATCATTATATGTAATCTACAATTGAAAGAACAGAGGTGACAAAGGAGGATTTGGTCTGTTACAGTCATTGGATTCTGGAAGAAAAGTACTGACTTATATTCCTCTTTATGTCTATATATGAATTCTAACAAGGTGGGGTATGTAAAGAAAGAAAAAGGTAAGGATAATAGTTGGACAATATGAAATAGTCATAGATATGTTCTACATATTGAATTCCTGAAAGATGCCAATACATTCAGTTAAGTTTTGTTTTGCCGGACTGCATTATTGTTGACTACACTGATTTAGTCTATATCCAAATTACTATATTTCTATTTAACAAGTGATCTTACAATTTCTCTAACCCTATATTCTCTTCTCAGGTCGTCCAACTTCAT
Source organism: Crotalaria pallida (assembly GCA_037953625.1). NCBI lineage: Eukaryota > Viridiplantae > Streptophyta > Magnoliopsida > Fabales > Fabaceae > Crotalaria > Crotalaria pallida. The sequence goes on from CM075656.1 coordinate 71,793,307, forward strand.
CTGCCACTGCTCCACCAAAAGGTCTTGGAATGAAGCTTGGTAAATCTCAAAAGACAAATCAGTTTTCACTTTGTGCTGACATCTCATTTTTTCCCTTTTCTGTTATGATGTTTCTTATTCTTTGCAATTTACTTCAAAATCTTAGCCATAGTTTTTTTTTTTTTTTTTACAATATGTATCATGTGATTGATATGTTCTCTGCCCTGTAACTTTCAGATTTATTTGAAGAACTTTGCAACTGAATTGTTGTTCCTTTCAAACTGAGGTATTTATTCTCTTAAGTGAATGTAGATAATCTTTAGAATGAAAACACTTTCGATGTTTGGAATTTGGTTGGTCAAACCTTGTTGAATGATTAATTTGGCCATAGGCACTCTAGCTTGTAGGTTTCTTAAAGATAGAAATAAGATATAATTGAATGAAGAAAGAATTTTATATCCAGCAATGCTTCTTTTCAAATCAGAACTAAGTAGTTTAAAATAAGTCACATTTGGAGTTTTACAGAATTAGACTGGTGATATAGATACTATATCACTTGCTTTGATGTCTTGAGTGAATAAAAACACAGTAGATGTTTGGAATTTTGATGGTCCCTATGAGGTAGAACATTAGTTTTCCTGTTATTGAATTTGTTAACCTTGTGCTATGTATATTGAATTCCCTGTTTCAATGTGACTAATGTTTCTACTTAGAACTTGTGAGTCCTGGTGGTGTTTTATTTGTCGGTGTTTGTCTAAGTGTTGTCGGAGTTTTTGTAATTGTACTTATATGTATTTATATTATGTAGGAGAAGGTACAACGTCGTCATGTGGAGGCTCTAGAGAATTGTGAGGGTACTTCATCTAGTCAAGATGGTGTTGCATTACTCTCAGAGAATGCCATTCACTTTAGTCACATTGCTTTTTCTTTTAATTAGATATTGGACTTTAATGTTTGTGCTACACCATTAGTACATATTAGTTTATGTTTATGTGTTTTAGTTTATGTTAATGTGTTTTGAGATATTAGATCTTTTTTAAGTTTGTGCTAAATAGGTGACTACTTAAGTTTTATGTTAATGTGTTTTGAGATATTGGAACCTTTGTTTAATGGCAATTACCATATTCTTTGATTTTAGAATTTGTCATTTTATTTAGTTCAATGCTGTTTATTATCTTTTGTAGTAGGAAATTGAAAAAAAAAGAATAGTGACGAAATACAAACGTTGCTATTATTCAGGAAAAAAAAACACAAATTTTTTGTGACTGAAATAGCGACGGAATAAAACCGTCGCTAATTTTTCCAGTGGTCACATTTCTGGTGGAATAGCGACCAGACTTAGCGACTGCTATTTTAATGGTTGCGACGGAAATTTTCCGTCACTATTTGCGACTACATTGCAAGCAGTTGCAAAAGGGTTTGCAACCCCACTTTTTGCGACGGACGCATAGCGGTTGCAAATTCCGTCGCAAAAACGTATTGCAACCGAAAATTCATTATTTTGCGACCGTTTTTTCCGTCGCTAAAACGCATGTTTTTGGTAGTGTACCCGGACCGCAATTGCGGTGTGACAAAAAACGGCATCGTAACGGCCGCATTACCGTGATGGAAAGGGCACATTTTTTGTTCAATCATCACAAATCCGTCATAAAAAACCCGGCCCTGTCCTTTCTCTTTTTATATTCTGTTTAGTACAGACCCAACCTTCATCAATTTCTGCACATGTATGCTTTGTAAATCTGAATGTGAAGGAAGAAGATAAGTGATGGCACATGCATGCTTTGTAAATCTGAATGTGAAAGGAGAAGAGAAGTGATGGAGGAGTTAGGGAGTTGTAGAGAATGTGAGATAGAGATAAGATCGAAGTCGAAGAGAGGGAGTGGCTGAGATTGGTTCGGAGTCACAAAGGAGAAGGCATGAATGAGGGAGAGAAAGTAAGAGTTGAGTGTGTAACAGAGATAGAAAAACGCATTAAGAAGAAGGAGGAGAAGAAGAAGGAGAAGGTAAGTAGTGGTTGTATTTTTTTTAAGTTTTTATTTATATTTAATTAAATTATTGATTAATTATCTATTTAGTAACTAATTATCTATTAGTTTTTTTTAGTGATTTAGTTAAATCACTGATTAAATATACATTTGAATTTATATATTTATGAATTTTTTACTTTCTTAATATATATGAATTTCTTACTTCATTGTTAGTGACATTATGTTTTTTTTTTAAATTTAGAAGTATTCAAAATTGTTAATATATAAATAGAATAAATAAAACAATAATTAATTTCACACTACAACGGCTGCAATCCGCATAGCATATATGCAACATGATCGCAATCGTGACCGCAATTTAAAACACTGGTGCTAGCATTTGGCATCTCACATTGAATAACATACTTTTTAAATAAGTTTATCATCGCAAGATAGGTTAGAACATGACCATAGCATATTGATGTAGCCTAAATCCGTCTAACAAGTTTTGACGAGATATATGATGATATTGTTTTGATTGCTACCAATAATTTCAAAATCAACAAGGTAGGGAATATATTTATCATCTTGTTGTGCATGTAGTTTTTCATTTTCGATCACAATATAGTAAAGGATTCTTTGGGTCTGTTTGACAAAACTAACTTATAGCTGTGAACTTGTAGCTGATAGTTATGAACCTAGTTTATAGTTGTGGGATTATAGCTGTGAGCTTATAGTTGTATAGCTAATTTATTAAACTAGAGCTGTTTGGCAAAACTAGCTGTTGTGCAACTAATTTAAACATGTTAAATGACTGAAAAGTACATATCATGTTGAAGGGTATGTTGAATAACAATTAGAATTGACATTCATATTTCAATGACGATAATACTACACTAGTAGCTTATAAAGAAAGGCATATACTTCATTCATATAGATATAAATGATAAAAATAATTATAACATTCATAATAATTATTGTTAAGTACTACTGCACTTTATATTAAAATTATATCACAATTTTTAGCCTATTGATTGGACACACCGCCATCACAAAATCACACAAATCTAATCTGAACAAAATTCAAAAAAAAATAATTGAGGATAACAAAAAAGTAAAAGAGAAATTTGATGATCATTGTTGAAATAAATTAAATATCACTTATCTTTATGTCTCTTGAATCAATAGTTAAATATAGGATTTTTTTTTTTTTATGAGTGGTTTTGGTGTGGTATGGTGTGGTGTGTACAAATGTTGAATATATAGAAGGATCCTAGGCTTTTAGGTTTATGAGGGAAAAGAGTAAAAAAATTTGGCGAGTAATATTAATTTGGGTCGGAATAAATAATAATATAATTTAATAAAAAAATGGGTAAAATTGAGATATGATTTATTCGAAGCTCTTATTTTTTTTTCTCAAAGCTACATGATGTAGCTTTCTAAAAGCTAATTTTCAAAAGTAAGCTTTTTTGAAAGTTATAAGCTTCTTTTATTCTTTGCACCAAACAACTCTAGTAGCTTCACTACACCAAAATATGGATTTAACAACGCCGATTTAACATTTTTGAGAAATATGCTGTTGAAAGTTCACACGGAAGTATTAACAACACCGCCTTTACTTTGTGTTGTCTATGAGAAATAAATGACAACACTCTGTTGTCAATATCTTTCCATCCCAGCACTTCCATATAAGACAACATTATTTTAAAAAGATGTTGTCTTTTCTCTTCACATATGACAACATCATCTTTACATGACGTTGTTAATTTGTTACCACTCTCAATATCATAATTATATTATTTACAAAAGTTTTTTTTATTCATATAATTTAAATTAGATTTATTTAAAGTAATTACCCTATGAGAAAATATATTTTTTATACTTTACTTTGATATATTCAATATTAAATTATTTTTAATACTTCCAAATTTCTAAGTTCATGATTTGTCTATATGTACTTCCTCCGTCCTTTATTATAAGACCCCTTTGGATATTTTTACGTCTATCAAAATTGATAAATTTTATACTAAAATTGATATGTTGTTCCAAAAATACCCTTTTACCAATAATTTGAATATAATAAATTTTTTGATTTTTCAATACTTACTTTACCTCCATCACCTACAACATTAAACCTACAAGTTTTGAAAATTTTTGCATTTTTCAATATAATTTCAATTATGTCTTCTCATTAAAACTTAGAGTATTATGATTAAATGTTAAGGGTAATTTTGGAAAAAAATTAGAAGAGGTTCTTATATTTAGAACCAAATTTTGGTATTAAGGATGCTCTTGAGGACACCTGTGATACTGGCCAAAAAGTACAGAAAAAAATTATTTTTTAAAAATTAAAAATCATACAAATCTTTTCTAATCCTTTATTTTACTTCAACCGGAATCAATAAATTGATTATTTTTAAAATATAAAAATCATCCTCTCTTTAACGCAAAACCATAATCATAAGACATAACCACCGTCGACACCAAATATTTTCTCTCTCACTCTTCATCCCGCCTTCTCACTGCCTCCGCCCTCGCGCTACACGCCCACACCGTCGCAAGTCAGCCACCATCATGTCTTCTTTCCTCACCATCCATGAAGGGTTTTCGCTAGTGCCACCAGCAGGAGTCGCATCGAGACCAGCTATAATCACCATTACAATACTCGCAAGTCAGCCACTATTAGTGTCATCAGATCTGGAACAAAGTCGCGCTTCGATTTATGAGGATGCCTGCACTGTCTCTCTTCGTTGCGGTCCTTTTCTCTGTTTTCCACTATCAACAAACTCTCTCTCTCTCTCTCTCTCACACTCGATCTTGTCTCTTAAATTCGGCACCACGCTTCCCTGCAACCTGTCCCTATCGCGAATCGCCTCCTTCAACCTTCAGCCGGTTCACCTTCTCCTCTTATATTTTGACCTTTCTAAATTGTTCGTTTGGTCAGCCGATTTAGAAAGTTTCTAAATCGGTCATTTGTTTGGTCGATTTTTTTTTTTTTAAAATTACTTTTTAACTCGGCTCTTTTTTGACTGAGTTAAAAAGTCTACCATGAAAACAAAACCCTACTCACACTCTCTAAAACACACAGACTCCTTCTCCAGCCAATTCCTTTCTTCTTCTCATCGGTTCTCTCTCGCTCCGTCTCCCTCTCCAACTTCTTCTTCGGCCTTATTCTTCTCTCGCTGATGCCAGTCTCTTCTTCTTCCCTGAAGCGCCGCTCTCCCTCCTTCACTCACTCACTCTCGAAGCTCACTGCCGCCACTCTCTTCTTCCCTGCGCGACCGCTGCTCTCTCCTCTTCCCTGAAGCGCGACCGTCGCTCTCTCTTCTACCTTGAAGCAAGACCGCCGCTCTCACCGCCATTGCTCACTCCCTTCTTCAACTCCTTCACGGCTTCTTTTGCCACCACCGTTTGTAAGTTCCCAATTTTATTTTAGTTGAAACCCTAATCCTTTCTCCGCCGTGTATAATGGATGCCGTGGATTCATGGATCCCCCACCATGACTGGTCTCTTGAATGTTTGTTATGATTTCTCTATTTAGTGTTTTTAAATGAATGGTGACCACACCCAATTGATTATTATTTGTTGTATTTAGTGTTTAGCTATGTAATGACCTTGCTTTGTTATAGTTTTGTTGACCCTTCTTCTAACACTCACAGGATATTACATTACAAAGTCATCTTCTAATCCGGGGCTGGTGATATTCTATTGGGATTTTTAGGATACGTTATTCTCTCCTTTGCCTTCTCTATGTTCAAACAAAGAAAGGTAACCATCTAGATTTGTCACTATATAAATCCTATATTGCATAAAAACTAATAAGGGAAATTAGTTCAATATATTCCAATTGCTTTGTTTGCTTTTTCTTTCGATTTTTGACAAAAATAAAACCTGGGCAATGCTATAAAAGTTAATGCTGATTGTTGAGTGATCAATGATGTATAAAGTGAACTATGCATATTCTTCATGCATAGGTTGGATTTATAAGAGTTCATAGTTTGAGTACTATTTGCAAAATATGAGAACAAGCACATAATATGTTAATAATAAATAAGCCGGTGTTAAAGATTATAAATTGACTTATTATACTCATTGTTAGCAATGATGCTAGCTTCAATCTATTTTTTCAAGTATGGCTTGGTATTCCAACTTTGTTATGCAGAAGGTATCTCTTATATCTGTACTTTTTTTCCTTTCTTCGTTGCCAAATCAGGGAAGATTAAATCTTTTATAGGGTAAATGGAATAGTCATTGGCCAATGGCTTTATAGAGTTAGATTGTACTTGAACAGATATGTATAAACTAGCACAACATATAACTGTGTCCTTATCTTTCCTTTTATATGCAAGGTAATTAAATTTTAGTAAATCAATTACACACCTCAAATGCTCTTTATTATTCCCAATATCTGCTGTTTGTGTTGCCTATTTCTATAAGTGTTATTCCTCAAATAGCACCAGGATGTTAAATTAACAGTTATAGTACATGTTTTTCCAGTATTATATGTTTTAGTTGTTGATTCTTGTAATAAACTTGTAGGGGTACCATCATGCTGCATTTGAAGATTGGATTCAAGGCCTAGACTTTGGTTTTTCAACATGCTACTTAGTATGCACATTTTCCTGTTATCTAAATTTAAGAACTTATTTTCTCCCCTGCCTTTTGTGGCCGTGGGGCAGTTTTACAGGAAAAGTTTGCCAACCTGAAGGAACTTATTTTCTCCCTTAACTTCTACTAGCAGTAGTACTAATGGAATAAGTTTACCAATCATTGCTTGTATGATTTTTCTCCCGGGTTACATGATCTTTTGGTGCATAAAAGAACTTTTGGCTCTCCATAAGGTATGTCTAAGAATTAAATTAACGTATAACTAGCAAATATTTCTTGGATTGTGCTTTGTGGCATTCCTAGCTTCAGGTACTGTATGTACTTGAAAAAGTTCATTCATATTGTTTATGTCTATAGCCTCAGCCAGCAGATTTTGAAGTAGATTCTGCATATATATATATATATATATATATATATATATATGTTGATGTATTAGCTTGCTAGGAGGATTAAAACCAAGCAAGGGTGATGTGACCAAACAATGATATGATTAATGATTCAGTGTCTTTTTTATTGGAGTGGAAGAACTTGATATGAGAAAGAATGCAAGGTTAAGTATGAGAAAAAATGGTTGGTGACTTACTATGCCTAAATGTGGATGCTGCTCTGTTCTGGTTTTTTGTTTTTGCGTCGTTATGCCTCTGCTGCTGTTGAAAGAAATGGAAGGGTGGTGCTGGCCAAAAAAATTTTGGGTTCTATTGTCTAATTTATTAGGCTGGATATTATTATTTTGGTTGTGGGGCAAAAATAATATGGAACCTGGAGATTGTATTGCAATGTATTTTTTAATGCTGATTCCTTATGATTTTGTGTTTTTAGATTGGATTCATTATAGCTGAATCCTGAAGTTTATAGTCTGCGCTTCTGTAGTTCAGTTTTCTTTTTGCTCTGTTTTCCTCATGATTTTTGTCTATGCATATACAAGTTCTTTAGAAATCCTACAAGATTTATTTTGTCTAGATTTATTTGATGTTTAACAGAATATACTTTGTTGCAGACAAGTACGGTTGCTTTTGCTCAATTGAGATTTTTTTTCTATCTAACCTTGAGAGGTGTGTATGTCTATGTAAATAGAATTTTAGTGGGTAATTTAATGGTTTTCACATGGAATATGCACATCACCCTGTACTTTTGCTTTTTAGATCGACTTCATTAATCAATATTTGTGAATTGTTAAGTTGCTTTTTGAATGTGTCTAAGACCATTAGTCACGAGAGTCAGGCCATGCAACAATTCTTTATATTCTTCTTTATATGTTTAATAATCTTAATTGGTAGCACCCTTTTGTTTGTTTGTTTGTTGTATTGAATGAGTAATTGACATATGTTGTGTGTGTATTGTGGTTAATTTCAGTGGCGTGCAAAGAAGTTCACTTAGTCAGTTTGGTTTTGGATCTTCGTTAATGCCTAGGCAGGGTAAGTTTTCTAAAGTCTCCTCTTGCATTGGAACCTTTTCCAATTAAACTCAATAAATATGTTCAGTCAATACTGTATGTATATCAGTGATCAGCATTCATTGGTAAATGACAGGAAGCAGTTTTGCTTTTATTAAATTTTGATATTTTAGTTAATCTTTCTCAATATAAGATTGTTGGTGAATTGTAGCATTACTCTAAATATAAGATTGTGCCTTACTTGAATCTTAAATGTGTTTCTATAATTCTCTCATCCACAAAAGTCTTTTCTCCCAATTTCCTTGAACCCATTTTGTCATATCCCTAACTGAGGAGTTCTTATTAACGTCACCATAAAGTGTATTCTTCTATCCAATTGCGTGGAAAAAAAAAATAGTGACTCTGGATTGGGTTGAAGTTTTGAACTTATGTTGATTTTATAATTATATAGAGAAAATTGAAGAGTATATTTCAAAGATTAAGAAAGAGAATACATTTTTTTACACTTCATGGTATTATTATTTCTTGAATTTTAATATTTATAGCATGCTCTTATGCTTTTCATTTAAGGATTGTTGCTTACATTTTTTTACTGTCTTGACATACTTTAGCATATGAAGCCAATAAAAGTATGTGGTGTTCATCACTATAGATATAATTATTGTATAACTTCTTTTAAACAAACTTGCAGGCAATACCGATTGCAGAACTGGAACTGAAAGTTTGCTTTATAAAGTGGGGGATTATGGTTTTTTATGATGATGTTGTCTCGATTTAGCTATGCATGGAAGAAAGCTCACATGCTATGTAGTGTTGGAAATTTTATTGTAAGAGGGACTAAGAAATCTCATATGCTATGTAATTTCTTAGTAAAACTTTGAAATTGACGTAGACTAAGGTAGTTTTTGATTTTGTTTGTGGAAAGTATGTCGTGTACTTATTTACTCTATTTGTAATGAAATTTTTATTTTAAAAAAAATTATTATGTAGATCTTAATTTTTTTTCTTTATAGTTATTTATTTATTTCTAATTGTTTATTATTTATTAGAAAGTCGGAAAAAATATTATAAAAAATTGGTAAATTGGTGTTGATTTAGCCACAGATTCATCTGTGGTTATATATATATTTTTTTAAATTTATTTTCTTACTTAGCCACGGTTATAACTGCAACTAATAAAAAAAAACTATAGCAAAATGAATATAAGACAACGCCGTTTTAAAATGGTGTTGTCAATGCTTTAGTTTCAACAGCACCGTTTTAAAACAACGTTGTCCATGATTTAGTTTCAACAGTGCTTTGTGAAAACGGTGTTGTCAATGCCTTACTTTCAACCGCGCTATTTAGAGACGGTGTTGTTAATACCTTTGTTTCAACAACGTCATATCAAGACGGTGCTGTCAATGCTTTCGTTTCAACAACGCTGTTTATTTGCGTTGTCGTTCTTTTAACAACGACGACTTTGACAACGCCCGAAATTCGTTGTTGAAAAGCCAAAATTAATGTTGTTGATCCTTAATTTTGGTGTAGTGCTTATTGACTAAATCAATATGCTACGAATAAGCTAATACCAAACACACTCTTTGTATGGTAATAAATTGCCATGCTTGATGTACTTCCTTCGTCCTTCCAAAGGAATTAAAGGGAGAGCTTATCTAATCATTTCTTCAATGTAATTATTTAATTAGCAGAAAAACAATAATAGGTTCCAAGAACATGATTGTGGTACTCCTTCATTTGAACTCTCAACCAATCTATGTAGCCCCATAACAACACCAAAGTATATCATTGAAGCTTAGTTGAGAAGAAGTAAGGTCCGAGGAACATATGGTCATTGAAAAGAATAAAATAAAAGATATGTCTTAGTATTCTTTGATTTTTGTATGAAAGATGTTTGAACTTATTTCTCTGAAGAAATGTAATTTGAAGAAATGTAAGGATGAGGCTGTCAATTTGCAAGGACCATGATTAAGTACTACCATAAATTATTCCAACGATCTCAATTTGGAAGAATACCACCAATATTGGATCTCCCATTCCTACTATTCCTAAATTGAAAGAAGAATCTCTCCAACATATCAATATGCCTCAATGATTATGATTTAAACCGACTCATCATCATCACATTCAATCTAGCAGGAGTAGAGGTGGAAGCCATATTAGTATGCCTCAATGATCATGATTTAAACGAACTCATCATCACATTCGATATGGTAGGAGAAGAGGTGGAAGCTATATCAATTTGCAACAATGCTCGTGATTTAGACTGACTCATCATCACATGCATCCCATGTTGTAGAAGAAGAGGTGGGAGCCATTATTTCCTGATTTCTTCTTTTGTTAGTGGTGATGGTGGCAATATATAAATATGACTCGTCCAAAGACCAAGATCTCTTCAGAACTGGTGGCTTTTCGTGGATATGTGACGATGCAGTGGAGATAGAGTGTCGAAACAACATAGGTTGTGGTGGTTGATGAAAAAATCTTGATGTGGGAGTGGAACCACTCACCTCAATACCATCCATTAATTGATAACCATGATGATGATCATGATTATCATTTGGAGTTTCATGCAACACCCTTTGTTGTCCACCATTTTCTGGAACTATAGGTATCAACACTGATTCAATATCACAAGTGATTTGTGACCGGCAAAAAGGGCAACTAGCATGCTCTTTGAACCATGCATCAATGCAAGGAATATGAAAAGCATGGTTACAAGTTGGTAACACCCTTACTAAATCTCCATCCTTCAATTCACCAAGGCAAATAGAGCATTCACCTTGGTCCAAACCAAATACGTCACTTGTACTAACTGAGTATTTGATAACCGGAATCTTGTTGAGGATTTCTTCTTGGACACCACAACTACTATTCTTGGTATCGTGGTTTTGATTGTTGCTATGCCTTTGCTGCATTTGTCGAGGTCTAAGGCAACACTTCAAGAGAATGAAATGGTATATTGCTAATGCTAGAGTAGACATGATTACTCCACCAAGGGAGATAAGAAGAGGGAGGCCGAAAGATCCCATAGGGTTGTGTGTGGTTGTTTTATCGGCCATTTTTCATCCTCCTTTGCCCTCTTTTTAGCAAGTCATGGGATGATTTATGGTCAAATAATGTATGTGCAGTTTGCTGGCTATTGAATTTGCTGAGGTTCACTGTGGTGGTTTAAATAAGAATGAAATAGGTTATATACCATGTGTTATGTAAATTGAAAAGAACTAGTATTTTGTGAAGAATTTCTAATTTTCCAAATGTTTGTTCCAACAAGGATCGGATCTGTTGGGTTGACTCCTTCATATTCAACTATATATATGTACCAATTCTCCAAGCAACTGGGAAGTTGTTGGTACTATATTTGACAGGTGTAACTAGTTTTTCAACTAGTTTTGTTACATTACCATAGTTATACATCATTAAACTATATCAAATTGAATAATTATAGCATATTTATAATTAGTTTAGTGGAATATGCATTAACATAATATTTTTTTTTCCTTCCTTTTCGTTATGATTTTCTTTAAAGTGATGAAAGCAGGAAAAATATATAAATATCAGGTATTAGCATACACATTCCATTGTTAGCCAAAGCATACACATTCCGTACTTTAATGGTGTAAATCTTGATGAGGAAAAAGAAATGTTGAATGGGTACAACAATGCTTATTAGTCGTAATTATTTTAAAAGGTTTATTATGGATCATAATCAATCAAATTATTCTTACTCATCAAAATAATTATTTAAAAAATTAACATTGTTCAAAGTCCTTATTATTATTATTATTATAAAAAAAAAGTCCCTATTATATAGCATTAGAATGCATGTCCTTTTTTTTTAAAAAAAATATCCTTATTATAAATATTATTTTTGGTGTACACCAACTAATACCCGAATTAATCTGATTTGCCTAAAATCCGACTCATCCGATCCTTATTACAAATATTTTAAAGTTATGTAAGGTTTCAATTGGATATGCCGAATATACACTATCTTACAAGAATTATTACTCCGAAAGTCCCATGTCCAACTATTCTACGCTCGACAAATTTCTTACTTTTTAAGCTTAATTATAATTTTAATCTTTTATTTTATTTTCAAGATTCGGTTTGATCTTTATTTATTTTTTTACTTATTTTGCTCATTTTTTTCCTCTAAAAATTCAATTTGATCTTTCCATCATATTATTGTTAGTTTTATCAAAATATACACATAAATTACCGAAAACTGAAAAATGTCGCAAGAATTTGAAAAAATTGCGAGCCACCATCCGATGAAGGTTAGGAACAGTGGTATTGCTTAATCAATAATGGATCAAACTGACTCGCAGTGGTGGTTGATCGATATGGATATAAATGATAATGTGATAAAAATATAAACGAGCTGAGGATGACAATCAGAACTCTATGGATGAAATGATAATGACGGGTTATTCTTAATGAAACTAACATTTTTAAGACGAAAGGAGCAAATTGAATTTAAAAAAAAACAATTAAAGAACTAAAATAAGTAAAAAAAATTAAAAACTAATAAAGTAAATTTTGAAAATAAGATAAAAGACAAAAATATGATTAACCCTAAATTCCTAAATTTTATTGTCTTGCATAATAACAGAAAGGGAGTTAGTCCCCAAACCCTCTTTTTATCCCCAAACCCCATTTTAATGGTGTAAAGTCAAAATTGCCCCTCCCTCATCTTCTACCTTTCCACCCCCAAACTCCAAACATCATGGAATCCTAAACCCCAAAACATTCCACCTTCCCCCCCCCCCCCAAACCCCATTGTTCACCTTACCTCCTTCTTCTCTTTCACAGCCAACACTATCATTGATTGCAACCATTCTTCTTCTACACCAACACAAGAAGAAAAATTCTCACCCCCAAACCTCAAACCCCTCATCTATGTCAATGGATGTTCATATCTTTTCTTCAAGATAAAACTCTTCTCTTTCTTTTTTTTATGTAACTGTACAATTTCCGACTATCCCGTGTCGGAAAAATTATAAATTTTCGACACTGGTTTGTCGGAATTTTTTCAGTTTTTCATATAATAAGTACTGTACAAAATTCCGACACCCCCGTGTCGGAATTTTTCAAAATTTTGACAGATGGGTGTCGAAATTTTGTACAGTACCGAAAATAAAAAAAAAAACTGAAGAGGGTGGAGAGAGGGGGGAATGGGAGTGGAGAGAGAGGGAAGTCATGACTTGGAGAGGGTGCGAAGGACTTGCAGCAAGCCAACTGCTTTATCAGTGAACCACCCACTTGTAATTGCTTCTTCTCCATTGATTTGATTCAAGAAGCTCTCACTCACTTGTTTGATTGATTGATCTACAGAAAGGGAACCCTAACTCTAGGTCGGGGCAGATCAATGGGAAAAAAAATGAAAGTAGAGGGAGGTGGTGGAGAAGGAGAGGTGGCGTTGATAGAGAGTTTGGGGTTTGGGGTTTGGAATTGAAGAGAAGGGTGAAAATGGAATAAAATAAAAATTGGAATTTGGGGGATAAAAATGGGGTTTGGGGACTAACTCCCTAACAGAAAAGTTACACAAATCTTCTCCATTGGACCAAATAGACACAATGACAAGGCTTAAACATAGACCCAATAAAGGATTCCGTTATTGCCTAGTATTGAGCACAACAAATCAAATATATTGCACCAGATTTGGCTTCAAATCCTGTTAATGGTGCCATATTTACTTATAAAGAAAATTGTATTAATGTCATTAAATTACTGGAACAATATTATAAAAAAGTCTAATGGTTGATAAATATATGAAGGATTTTGATCTTTATTATGTATATGAAAAATAATTTATTAATAATGATAAAACATTACTAGATAATCTCGACATTTAGGAAAGAATTATTAATTTTTGATTGTCGCTGAATCTATTCCCGATGAATTATAACTCTCCCTGTGTTTTAGTGAATCAATATTTTTCAGTTTTTCTAGACAAAAGAATTCATTAATCGAAAGCTTTACATATTGTTAATATTGTTAATACAGAAGAAAGGGTTAATACACCAATAAAAAACTGATTGTCCACCAAAGTCCCAAACTATTGGCAAAAAGTAACTTTAATAGTAATACTTTATTACCCACCATATCAAAATTACGAGCACTAAAACTAGTTTGTTGTGTATATAGTACAAATAAATAACCAAGAGCCAATTAACACTATTATAAATTGGCTTATTGAAGTCAGTTTGGAATTATATGTGAGACCGATTTCGAACCGACCTTAAAAATGATCGTGTTATAAATATGGGTCAAAATGAAATTGGTTTCGAACTAGTCACTTTTTAAATTAATGAGACTATTTCGGAATAGTTATGAAAATAGAACAAGTCTTGTTCAATCTTTCTAATCGGTCTCATTTAATTGTTTTAACTAACCTCATTTAAAATTTTGAACCAATTTTGTTTAATTTTTTTTTTGAGTTAGCCACGATTTTAACCATAACTAAATTAGGATAAATTTTTTTTAATCGGTCTCGTTTAATTTTTTATCAGTTAGCAACGGTTTTATCGTGACTAAATCAGGATATAATTTTTTTGAGCCGGTCTCATTTAATTTTTTTATCATTTAGCCACGATTTTAACCGTGACTAAATTAGGCTATATTTTTTTAAATGTTATATTTACACCATAATCACCACAGGTTTTTTTATCCGTTACTAATAATTAGAACCTTCTTGCAGTATTTTTGTATCTGTTACTTTTTTAGGTATTGTGGGATTTTTATATCTAGTTTGTGTAGGTGAACAATTTGAAGTGATTATCTTGGTAATTGTATACCTATTTTCATGAGTACTTATATTTTTTTATTTAAATCAATCTAATTTTTATAAATTTAGCCACGATTTTAATCGTGACTAAATTAGGCTATAATTTTTTTTAAAAATATTATATTTACACCATAATTACTCCTAAAAATTAATATAAGTCGGCACAAATTAAAAAAAATAGATTGATTTAAATAAAAAAAATATAAATACTCATAAAAATAGGTATACAATTACAAAGATAATCACTCACATTGGTGTGAAGAAGAAATTGTACTGTTTGGTGTTGAGCTTCGTGATGCACATGATTGTGTACCTAAGGCAAACCCTTCATAGAAGGTGGGGTCTAAGTTGTGTACGATGATGCTCTATGGCTTTTTTTTTAATATATAATCTTCTTTTTTTTGCTGTAAAAAAAATAAAAAAACTTGCAGAGAAACTGTACAGAAACTTACAAAATAGACCTGCTACACTCTTTTTCCCTATTTTCCCAATGGGTTTTGTTTATCTACAAGGTTTTTAAGGAGGTAGGGGACTAATCAAGTGATAGTTGTTGATGGGGGTCATAACATCTGAATTGAATAGGGGTAGATGGAAAGGGGGATCAATATTGTATGATAAGTAGCTAATATATATATATATATATATATATATATATATCTACTACTTCACAGTGGTGTGAAGGAGAAATTGTGCTGTTTGGTGTTGAGCTTCGTGATGCACATAATTGTGTACTATAAGACAAACCCTTCGTAGAAGGTGGGGTCTTAATTGTAAAACTTGTAGAGAAACTGTACAGAAACTTACAAAATAGAATTTCTTATTGTCTAGCTATTATTCCACCATCGCTTACACATTTTGTAGTACATTATATTTTGTAAATTGACTCACACCTCATAATCTTAATTTGTTTTTTTACATAATCTTGAATTTTAATTTTGTAGTACATTATATTTTGTAAATTGACTCACACCTCAGAATCTTAATTTGTTTTTTTACATAATCTTGAATAAAATTCAGGATCATAATTCTTGCAGTCATACTTTCGGGTGAGTTCACGACAAATTAAAAATATGATTATGAAAGCGGGTAGCAAAATTCACGATCGTTGGTCTAATTCACAACCCAAGTTTTGGATTGGGTGACATTAAATTAACAGCTTTGAAATGGAGCTGTGAGAGTTTGCATAGGGTGTGTATAATTGAGGGTAGTGTTTTATACTTCGGTTGATATTGCAGTTGCGATATCATAATTGCAAAAACTTGAGGGCAAATATTGCAATCTGATCACAATTGTGATCGCCATGCTATAGCAGAAATTCTTGAAAGTCTGAAACTACAATGTTGCGTTCTAAATTATAATCGCAGAATGATATTTGAGTGTATATGGTGAGAGTTTGAGTGTGTACGTGGGGTGGTTTGTATTTGATATTGGGAAGAAGTTTGATAGTAAGAGTTGAATTCTGGGCGAGGAGAAGGAGAGAAGATTTTGAGAAGAAGTGGGGTGTCTTTGGTGAGAGGGAATCAGACGAGAAATGGGGCGATTGGTATAGGAGTTTGATAGGATTTTTGAGAGGAAAAAAATAAAAAAGGGAAAATTTTAAATGCAAGATATTTTGCTAGGTTAGCGTGAGAATTATAAAAATGAGCAGGCAAAACCCACACCCATTCTTCAAGTACATTGCACTCTCTACATAATGGGGTGTAACTTTTTTCAAGCGTCACAAAAATAATCACGGGTTAACTAAAAAAAATGGAACTAAATTTTTTTTATAAAACAATATTAAGACAAGTTGAATTTTGAGAATTTATTAGAGTTAGAGCAAATATCATGGTTCTATGAGATCTTACAAACATTATTGAATAACTAAATTTTCATATCGAAAACCTAATTTGATTTCATGTTGTAATACGGGATGTGAGTCAAATGCTTATCAATCTTGATAGCCAAATGAAATTAAAAATATTAGGCGATAAGAAATACGATCTATATATGTTCATATATTTTTTTACAGACATATATTGGTATAAGCGATACGTGCTCATATTCCTCAAACATGACGTTTTGGATTCGGTTTCTTTCTTCTTCTTCTTTTTTTTTTTTTTGAATTTTTGCGGAACTACCAGTATCTTCAAGAGTACTCTTAATATTAGGGAGCGTTTGAGGCTAATCCGGAACTGCATGGCCGACTCTTACACCAACTGAACCAAACCCCGTTGGTTTTGGATTCGGTTTCTAACCGGGAGGAACCAAAAAAATAATTATGGATGGGGTGCGAAAATTTAATATGTGTAGCTCACATGGTCATGTATCAAATCTTAAGGCTTGAGAGTTGGAAGTTTCGGGTTCGATCTTGGACGTTTGGTGGATTTAAATCCCCTTCTCCTATTCTCCTAAAAAAAATTAAAAAAAAATATTTTGCCTATAAAAAAAATACTTGTTATACAAAATCTAAATTTCTATCAACATATAGTGGCATGCATGCATGTTATAAGAAAAAAAATCACTGTACCAAAAAAAATAAGAAAAAAATTCATTAAAAATTAAAAAGAAAATAATTATTGAGGGAGACGTTCACCACTTTTTCTCTAACGTGGTTCAGCCGCTGGTTTCCTGTTTCGTGCATGCAAGAAAAAAATTTATTGAAAAAAGTATCCACCTAGTTGCATAACTATTTTCTAAGATAATAGTCATTTTTTTTAGCCAAACTTTAAAAAAAAAATAAAAAAAATACAATCACCTGAATTTAAACCTAGATGCGTTAATACTTTTTTATTTTTTTGTTTTACATGGGAGGTCTGGGACTAGAACCCATGACCTAGGAGAGGGGGAAATCCTAAGTGTCCCTGCAGCCACCAACTGGACTGTCTTACTCGGACCATTAATACTTTTTTAGGAACCCAAAATGTTAATAATTTATTTATTCGATAGAACACACTTCGGAAAAACTTTGGAGGCTTAAGTAATTATAAGAAATGAAAATATCTTTGAATAAGTTATTCAAAAGGAACTACAACTTGAGTAATATCTTTTTCCTCTAGATTCTTAGACTCTTCACTATTATTGTTGGCTTCTTGCATTTGCTAAATGTTTAAAAGAATGCTAGCCGATAAACTTAATTACTGTGCATGGGATATAATATAATAATTTCAGTTCTAAACAATTATTCCCTCTGTTTCATATGTAATATTGTTTTAGCATTTGTACCATGTTTCATAAGTCTTATTTTTTATAAACCCAATATTTAATTAATGCTATTTTTTCAAACACACCCCTGTTTATTAGATTTTCTTTTTCGATCACTTCCAATATCTTTATCTCTTTTCAATAATTATATAGGAACTCTTTATAGTTAAAATATAACAAATTCTTACATCATTTAACCATTTCTTAAAACTCGTTCTTTAAACACACTACATATAAAACGAAGAAGTATAGACTAAGCTAAGTAATCATCTAAGGTGTGGTAGACCTCAGATTAATATTGTCCGGCTAGCTATAATAATTGTAGTAGTCACGGACTTACATGTTGGCTGCCAGACTTGCAAATATAACATGTCAACAGAATAACTTTCAATTCATTCTGTGCCTCTACTTGGGTTCTTAAAATATTAATATCATCATCAAATAAACTATTCAAAGTTTTAATTCCATTACCACGTGAATACTTCCAGAGTAAAGGATGACTAAAACTTATAACCTATTTTTTTTATATGAAAAAAAAAAAAAAAACACATCGCATCTCAAAATCGAAGATGTTTCCGCGTTTGAAAGAAGAATAGTTTGCCAGTACGTGGTTAATGAAAATCAATGGGAGAGATGTGATTAGTGAGACTGTGAGAGGGCAACTAGAATCAATAATATTGAAGCAATATTTACATTCATATTTGTATAAAATACATATATTTGTACTTAATTAATTCAAAATAAGATCGAAGCATATATTTTTACACTCATATCATTGTATAATATTTGTATTGAGCATGTCATAAAATTTTTGAGGGGGGAAAAACATTTTCTAAACCGTCAATGTGAACCACTGCTTGAAATATTAAGCTCAGGTGGGGCAAGCTTGAAAAATGCCATCCAACGAATTGAGGAAATAGGACAAATATGAAGCTATATATAGTATATGCTATATTCTATAATTAATTAACTAGCTAGTAAAGGCATCACAGGGAACACAATAAAACTATGACCGAACCTGAAACTTGCTTGGAAGCATCTCCCATTCCCTAATTGGTGGAGCCGAGGCTTATACTTTTGCTTTAGACAAGGACACTCGCTGATTTTTGTTACTATATGAGTATATGACGGGCTAGCTAGTTTTATCTCTCACCTATGGATGAATATTAATTAGTTCAACTTTTGGATCTAAACAAGCTGCGCTTTTAATTAAGATGGAACATGATAGGGATGTGTCTAAATTGGAATAGGATAAAATAGGGATGGGTCAGGTTGATCAGAGACAAAAATATAAGTAAATTTTTTTAAATATATGAATTTATCATTGAGACAAAAAATGATATAAAATTTATATAATGTAATAAATCTTTCGTCAAAAAGTTATTTTTTTTAATTTATCATATTTTTAAAATGATATCTGAAATTAAATATTAGATGATTGCAAAATGAAGTTAACATATTGATCCGAAGGTTAGTTTCTCCACTATGGTCGTTACATAATTAAAAAAGTAAAAATATTAAGAAACTTTGTTATTCAAAAAGACATAAATGAAGACTTTATTAGCAAATACCTATCATACTATTTTTTTTTTATAAGCAATACTTATCATACTATGATTTAGCAGTACAATCAATAGAATTTTATTACTTATTATATCACTATTACAAACATCTTAAACAAAACACTCATCACATTTTATTATTAATTATATATAATGAAGAAATGTAGGGAATATTACATATTTGAAGTTGTGCTCATTTCAACTGTTATTCTCATGACAAAAAACTTTAGACAAAAGTAAATTAAAGACGCTCACTAGAACCCTGATATGTATAAGAGAATGGTTTAAGTGATCTGAGCAATACCTAAACCCGTCACCTCTTATATCGGTCATATCCATACTTGTTTTTTTTTTTTTTTTTTCTTTAGTCAACTATAATGAGTTAAGCACAACCAGAAATCATTGAGGCAAAACCGTGAATAGAGTTCTAGTCACTTCTACTATATATTGAATATATAGGATATTTATTGCTAACAATTAAATTTTTTAGAAGTTAAAAAAACATTACAAATTTCAATTTTTTTTTCTCGACAATTTAAAAAATTATACTTTTCAATACTTTCAAACCATATTTAATTTTTTAATAAGTGCTCTTTGAACATCTGTTAGCATTTTTCTATAATATATGTTAGTACTGAACTATATATACAGTACCTTATATTATCATGAAGTGCAATGATATGAAAACTCTAATGATAAATCATCCTTCATTATTAGCCTATATATAAATCCTTCTACTCATTAAAAAAAAAAAAGGATACATATCGCTTATAAATCAATCACTGATTAAAAAAAAATATCACGTTAATTTCATATACATGTAGGAAGATTTAATTTGCACGCTAATAAAGATTTTTCTATCATGGAACTCTAACTTGAAACTATGCTGCTATGTGTGAATGCCTTTGAAGGAGTTACAGTTAGTTAATTAGCAACACGGCAACACATACTACTGATAAAAAGATTTAATTTGTTTATTATTTTGCTTTTCAGTTCGTTAATTACTTAATTAACATGAGTGTGAAAAGAAAGAAAAAAAAGAGGGGAAAGGGCTCTGATATATGCATTTCCAAAAGTTAGATAGCTATTATATAAGGTTTTCTATAATAAAAATTTAGTTTTAAATTAGAGCTTTTGAATTTAAAATTAAAAAAAAAATCAAAATAATAAGAAAAAAATAAGAGATAAAATTCAAGAGAGATAGTTAATGTTGGAAGTCCCATATCGCATGTTTTATTATTTGTGGTATAGTTTAAATAAGGTCATCTCGTCAATGTTTGGGTATGGATGACCACAGAGATAGCCCCCATTTTTTTGGAACTCTCAAAAAAAATTTATCCTTTATATTATACTAGACTGTATGTAGTTTTAAATTTTAAAAAAATATTACTAATTATTATTAATATATTTAAAAATTAAAAATACGAAAATACACAATCTCATACCCCCTTCGTTACAATTTAACTGTCGTTTTATAAATTTTACACTGATTAAGAAAGTCATTTAATACTTTAATTTTCAAGAGACTTATTAGATAAATTTACTATAATATCCTCACAGTACATTAACTATCACTCATTCCACATATTTCAATATATTAAATGCAATGTTAAAGTTGGAAAAAATCAATTAATATACCATCGAATTCCTAAAACGACAATAATTTGGAGTAAGTTAAAAATGCTAAAGTGTCAAATAAAGTGGAACTGAGTGAGTATAACAATATGATTTAATCTCATAAACTTTAGGCTTTGGGTGGAAAGTAAGAAAAAAGATTGGAAATTGCTTTTTGGCCCCATTGTAGATTTTTTGGCCCCCATTTCTATTTTTCAAGGACAAAAATACCCCAGCGTTTTAATCTTTCCGGTTCTATAAATTCGGAAAGGTAACTTCGGTACTACAAAGACGAAATGCATTTATTTCATATTTCCGATTTTGCTAAAACGGAATATGGTTTCCGGCTTTATGAAACCGGAAAATTTAAGAATTTCCGTCTATGTAGAGACGGAAAAGTGAAATTTAAGAATTTCCAGCTTAATTGCAAAAGAAACTTGAATTGCAGCACATGGAAATGAGGAGGCTAGTCTCAAACAACCAGATGCTTGTTGATGACCGAAACACATTGCAGCATGAGCTTGCTGTTGCAAAGGAGGAACTTCATCGCACGAGAACTTGCACTATACTAGTTATAGGACTACCACTCGGTCTACCACTAGAACTTGCACTATACTTGCACTATGCAGATGTTCTCAAAGCTTCAATCTTCCTTTCCGATTCAGTAGTACCGGAAATCTATATTTCCAGTACTACAAGGTCATGTCAAATTTCCGGTTCTGTAGTACCGAAAATATATATTTTCGGTACTACAAATTTCCGGTACTACTAAGTCAGAATCCAATTTTCGGTTCAACAAAACCGGAATAGTGTTTAAATTGATTCCGGTTCAGCAAAATCGGAAAGATTTTTCGGCTTCATAGAACTGGAAATGTTAACACTGTTAGGGGTATTTTGGTCCATAAAAATTTGAAATGGGGCCAAAAAGTCAATCATGGGGTCAAAAAGCAATTTCCAAAAGATTTCACTCTATATTTCGTTGTAAAACTAAAAGGATAAGGGAGATTTGCAAGTGAAACTCTTTCAATTTTACGTTGCAATAGAAAAAGGAATCACATTATCAGTCGCAACATGGTTCCTCTTCGGCTCTTTCATTGCCTTTTATTCACTATTAACATGCACGACTTTCCACAACCTTCAAGGAAAATCAGCTTCGCAGACCGCTATCCACCTCCACCCTCAACAAGAGCAATCACTTACTCACTTCACAACCTATATTCAACGTTCGATTTTCATTAGATGATATGAACCTAAAATCTTATCGTAACCAACAATAAAGAATCTGATGTTGATGAAAAAGAATTATATATTGAGTTAAAGTTAATTAGAGAATTTTTGCCTAAGGAAAAGAAATGAGCATTTGATATTTTGAACTTTAATTTTTAAAACATTTAGATTGTTAACCTAATGTAATAATTGCATATCAAATTATGTTGACTATTCATGTTACTGCTATATCCGTAGATAGAAGTTTCTTCAAATTAAAATTGTTGAAGTCTTATTTTCGTTTTATAATGTCAAAAGAAAGACTAAATGGATTAACGTTGATAGCCAATGAGAATAAAATCTTGAAAAAATTGAATACAAACTAAAGATGTAATTGATGATTTTGCTTCAAAGAAAGTTAGAAAAATAATACTTTCCAAGTAAAAGTTTAGATTTAACCGTGAAAATGAGTTGAAAAGTTATATAATAAAACATTTGATATACCTTGATTAATTTATATAAAATTATTATTTTATGAGAGCCTCACTACTAATTTTCGCATAAGATCCCCGGAAAGTTTGAGATGGGCCTAAATTTAAATACTTGTTTGATCTGATTTTTTTGTTGTCAATTAGTTTTAAGATAAGGAAATTGCTTTTTGGCTCTCATGATTGACTTTTTGGCCCCCATTTCAAATTTTTATGGACCAAAATATCCTAACAGTGTTAACATTTCTGGTTCTATGAAGCCGAAAATCTTTTCGGTTTTGCTGAATCGGAATCAATTTAAACACTATTCCGATTTTGTTGAACCGAAAATTGGATTCTGACTTAGTAGTACCGGAAATTTGTAGTACCGAAAATATATATTTCCGGTACTACAGAACCGGAAATTTGACATGACCTTGTAGCACTGGAAATATAGATTTCCGGTACTACTGAACCAGAAAGGAAGATTGAAGCTTTGAGAACATCTGCATAGTGCAAGTATAGTGCAAGTTCTAGTGGTAGACCGAGTGGTAGTCCTATAACTAGTATAGTGCAAGTTCTCGAGCGATGAAGTTCCTCCTTTGCAACAACAAGCTCATGCTGCAAAGTGTTTCGGTCATCAACAAGCATCTGGTTGTTTGAGACTAGCCTCCTCATTTCCATGTGCTGCAATTCAAGTTTCTTTTGCAATTAAGCTGGAAATTCTTAAATTTCACTTTTCCGTCTCTACATAGACGGAAATTCTTAAATTTTCCGGTTTCATAAAGTCGGAAACCATATTCCGTTTTAGCAAAACCGGAAATATGAAATAAATGCATTTCGTCTTTGTAGTACCGAAGTTACCTTTCCGAATTTATAGAACCGGAAAGATTAAAATGCTGGGGTATTTTTGTCCTTGAAAAATAGAAATGGGGGCCAAAAAATCTACAATGGGGACCAAAAAGCAATTTCTTTAAGATAAAACCTGAATATTATCCGAGTCTATATTTTTCCGGTTGTTATGGGCGTCTCGTGTTTCTGTCTTGTACTGTACCGACTACTTGCCCCGGCCCGTGGTCTCTGACCCAGCTTTTGTCAACGGTATTGTTAATAACTTGGAATGAAAAGGAACCATATCTCAATTAACATAATTCTGCACATATTAATTTAAAAATAAATTACACGCTTTATGATCAATATGTATATACGGATTCAATTAGCTGATCCGATTGATTCCTTTGATACAAATCTATTTTCATAACTAATGATTCAATTTTTTTTAACAGCAAAGAAAAAATTTATTTCACCAACAAAGAAACTACCAAGCATCGCTATATATAAAAGTCTCATCTTCATATTTATAATAAAGTACACGATCATGTGCTCAAAATAGAAAGATAACCAAAATTACATTCGAGTCTTTTTCACAAAGATGTGAAGGAAAATTACAGCCACAATACAACTACATTAGAGTGACTCTTTCTATATCTATTTCCCCATAACATTACAATGACACCGTAGCTATCTATCCTACTAAATTTAAAAACTTACCTCCTTAAAAACCTTATGATAAAAAAAATCCTAAAAGGGAAAAATTAGCACAAGTAGTAGTGATTCAAATTTATATTTTGCGTAAAAAAATAATCAACACTAGGACAACTAATAGTATGTTTGGTTGTAGGTTCTACTACTCTAAAAACATGTTATCAACACAAAAGCAAGATATAGCTGTGTTTGCGGGTTTTTCGTCCGACGCCTGCCGAACTGACGGTTAGGTGTGGGGAGTGGGTAACAACAGGTTAAATGGTAATCTTGCAAGGGCACTTGACCGTATTTTTCGGTATTTTGAGTTCGTAAGTGAAAGCAGGAATTGCGAAACCGGCACCAAGGGCACGGTGCGGTCGAATAAAAAAATCGCAGGAAAGAAAAGTGCAGGGAATCGTAAAGTAAAGCAATTAAATTACGAGGGAAATTAAATTGCAGGTAAGTAAAAGGTGCAGGAAAACGTAAAGTTGCATTGAATTTAAAAGGGATGGAAGGTTGAGGTCCTTTACAATGGCGTTTCTCCGTTTGTCTGCTCTGTGTGAGACGTCTAGGATTTTTAGCCTGACTGCGTTTACCTAGCAACCAACCAACCACGATTACACACTAAGGACTTCCTATTTATAGGAATCCGAAACTATTTACAAGGTTATTCGCACGTTCTGCACAACCGCAGAACCCACGTTTTTGATAACTACCCACTACGCTATCCCCACGATGTAACTTCCCACGTCGTGGTTTGGGCTTAGATGATGCTTCTGTCGACTTGTGGTGACATCTTTGCTGAAAACCGCTTCGACTGGCCTCTTCCTTCGACCGCAACCTTTGACTCTTGTCTAAGTCTCTTTGTTGTTCGAAGCATTGGCGTTGTTGTGCTCCAGTCTCTTGGTTTTGTGGTGTCGTCTGACATCAAGCTCTTTTCGACAAACGGGGCTATCGCTGAAATAAGCGTTCGACCCGCTGTCGGCCTAAGACGCATTCGACCGATATTGGTGACATGTAATCCAACCAAACGCTGTTTCACCAGCATTCAATCAAAAACATGCCCCCGACACTTCTAATGGAATGTCGTCAAAGGACTTCTTCCTTTAACTCTTTAATAGGAAAAGGTGGTCAAAGCCGATCCTAGCAGGACACAAACCTTGACCTGTGGAATTACAAAGACTTTTTTCCAACGATTGTTTATCAAGTTAATACCTCTTCCACTTTGGAATTCTCAGTATTAACCCACAATGTCGGAAATGGAATCTGTGTAATCCCACATATTTATCCTTTGCCTATTCAAGAGGATAAAGGTGGTATTCGGGTTAGACAATTCTTCATTTCCTTGTCTTCATCCGAATACCTTAATCCCACACATTTATCCTCTAATGGACTCTCATTTGTGTGGAATATGAATCTTTTTTCCTCTTTCCAGAAATCATGAAGGCATTGCTTAAGTTTTTCCATTGTAACTCGTGGCTTTTCTTGGTAACAATTGAGG
Source organism: Crotalaria pallida (assembly GCA_037953625.1). Taxonomy (NCBI): domain Eukaryota; kingdom Viridiplantae; phylum Streptophyta; class Magnoliopsida; order Fabales; family Fabaceae; genus Crotalaria; species Crotalaria pallida. The sequence goes on from CM075656.1 coordinate 71,819,101, forward strand.
ATTTTATAGCCACAAGTAGCATTTAATGCCTCCATAATTACTTTGTCGTTCCCAATGCTGATTGGACACTTCTGACTCCTCTTTTCTCGTGCCACCATTCCCTCGACATAAACCTTCCGTTTCTGCCTCTTCCTTTTATCGACACACGTTCACGTCTGTTGAAGTCACTTTTAAGTCATGCCACTTAAGTACACCTCCCTCGACATCACTTATGTTGTCGACATAGTCCTTTGATCGAAATCTACCCTTCTGTCGGATTACACGTACACCTCCTTCGAAGTCACTTTTGAACAGAACTTTCAAGTACACTTCCGTCGACATCACTTATGTATCCGACAATCGTAACCTTTCGTCGATTTCAATTTTCCCGTAAACAAAGGCCCCCCAAGTTTTGGTGTGCGACGCATCTTTTAGGAGGATACCAAAAGTTGTATCTTTTCGAAATGTCCTTTCATCATTAGGATTCTGAAGCGGCAAGTTTATCTTTTTGAACTGACGTCTTCTATTGGACCATCGTGTTGGTCTAAAACGTCTTTTCACTTCCTACTTAAACTCCATCGATAATCCTTATCCCTCTTTTATCTCTTCTTGCTAACTACTGCATCTCTTTTTCCTGATTTGGAAACCTTTTTCGCCTTCCTTAAACCCTATTTTCATCATGGCAATCCAAGGCGTTCTTGACCCAGCAATTGATACAGAAGTAGCATACCATGAACGTAGCCTTATTATACCTGCCACTTCGTTCATTCCCGCAGACGGTACTCCTGTCAATCCTTCTCCTGCCTTCTTGGGTCCTTTGATGACTGTTGAAGAGTCTCTCAGTCCTGTTATGAGTGCCAACTTTCCACTCTCTAACCCTGAAGCAATTCGTCCAGTGGCCACACTTAATCCTGTTTACACTAGCCACTTCGACAAAGATCCTTCTCGTAGGGTTTTACGCAGTGTGAAACCCTTTACTGCCTTCATCAAATGGTACGACAGGCTTCGGCCTCTCAAGAATAAATCTTGGAAAAAGGCCGGTTTCGAAGACCTTTTAATTCTGACTACCTGCAACCTTCACCTTGATGACGGACTCTTTGGTGCTGCATGTTATTTTTGGTGCCGTCGGACTAACTGCTTCCACTTCCGATACGGCATGATGATTCCTACTCTTTTCGATGTGGCGGCTTTGACTAGTCTTCGTCCTGATGGAGAAGTTTTGACTGTTGAAAGCAAACCCACTGATGTAGTGCAGATTAGTGAAGGGCCTTTTGCTTTTAGCTCTTATGTCGAAGCGCGCCTTGAGGAATACCAAGATAGTCCGACAGTTAGCAATGAAGAACACGTCGAGTTTTTGACAGTGTGGCTTAGTGCCTTTGTTTTCTGCACCAAATCTCGACAAGTAAACAAGTCTTTGGTGCCTTTAGCCACAATCCTGCATGAAGAAAGGCAAGTGGCCCTTAGCCAACTTCTCTTGGCCAAACTGTATTCGACTTTGGGCCACGTCTCCGACATCGTCAGACTCCACAGACAACACGTGACCAATGTAGGAGGTCCTGTTTGGCTTATACATTTATGGCTTAATGCAGTTTTGAAACGTCACATGGTGTCTGCGCATAAGAGCGTTTGTCCCTTCAAATTCAACTATGGCTGTTTGGCAGCAAACTATGAAGTTCCCGTGCTGTCGCATCGCACCAACACTTTTCTTCACTTCATGCAGATTTTTGCCAACATCACCATGGCTTCTGAGGATGTCGAGTTTTCGCCTTTCGTGGAAAGGTCTGTCGGTCCTGATTGGTTCCGTCTACCTTTCCCTGGTCCCAACGCTGCAGCAAGAAGGTTGAATGATGCCCTTTGGGGGCATTATTTGAGTCAAAGGGTCTTGTTTAGTGGTCTACCCGACTCTGCTGGCCAAGAAGAAAAAGAGATCTTCTTGTATTACACCAACTGTGTGGCAAGACAATTTGGCCTTTGCCAAGGGTTACCTGCTCCCATGTTTGCATCAGTGTCGCATGAATTCCACCATGGCCATTTGACGGATTTTAAATCTCCTTGGCCCACAATGTTAAACAAGTTTGTGTCGAAAAACATTGCTTCTCTTAGCCGTTTCAATCCTGTCAGCTTTACTCCCTGTTTTTTGGCAAGTCCGAACTTTGTCAATTGGTGGGAGTTGTATTTCAACACATATCATGTGGCCTATGATGTGATTCGTGAAAGGATGAGTGCAAGAACTCCGTCGGATGTAGCAGCCGATAAAAATGGTAAGAACACTTAACATGTTTTATTTCCTTCCTTCAATTCTCTTTCCATTCGGCTTTCTTATACTTTTCTTTTGTTGTGGCCCGACCAGATTTCATCGATTACACCGCAAAGATTAGAGCTCTTGCATCTAAGAAGAAAGGTGGCAACCCCACATCGCCCAAAAAGCATAAGAAAAGGCGTCATACCACTCCTGTTGATGATTTCGTTGAAGCCAGAAAGCAACAAAAGGGACGAACTGGACAACCGTCGGAAAAACCTTGTGTCGACCCTGAGAAAACTGACAGTTCCTTGGTTCGACCTCTTTCCACAAAGTTGCAAGTATCTACTGCTTCATCTGCTCCGCCAGTCCGTCCTTCAAAACCTTCATCTCAAGTTCAACTACAAACCCGTCCGAAAGCCAAAGGAATCGTCATTCAAGAGCCGTCTCCTCGCATAACTACTCAAAGAGCGCCTGAGGATACGGCTAACTTGTTTGTCGATGTTACACGCCATGAGCCTCATGTTGGCGAATTCATCCCGACTCCCACACTTAATCCTTTTATGGAAGAGGACTTGGTCGAAGACACCAGCATTCAACTCCAACGGCGGCCTGTTCATCGACGTGTAATTCTTGATGAGTTGTCCTCGGATGAACAGCATGTTGACGTTGCATTGGACCAAACCGACAGGCTACGTTCCATCGAAGCCTCTATGCAACAGTGTCTTGACGACACCTCTTCTTCCGCCGTAGTTGCTCAAAGCTCTCATCCAATTGCGGTCGACACTAAACCTGCGGATATTGATACTCACGTGGTGGAATCTCCCGTGGCTGTCGCGAATCTTGAGGCCATGAATACATGTGGCCCCTCCTTTGAGGTACTTGTGAATTTACTCATTCGCCCTTTATTTAACATTAAAGAACTCTTACCAACCTTTTTCTCTCTTCTTTAGATCTCCAACGAATCCAATCAAGTTGAAGGTTTTGACGGCAGCATACCAGTTCCTTGCGTTTCCACTTCTGCCGTACCTTCTGCTTAGCTTCCTCCCAATCTTCCATCGTCTGTCGCCATGACACCCTCAATTCAAGCTCCAAACTCTACTTCCTTCGTTGCACTCCGGGAATTGATGGCCAAAGCACTTTCTATTGAGGCGGCCGTATGTTCCCCTTTGAGGGATGCGGAACCAGTAATAGATCAATCAATGGACACCTTGAAGAACATTTGCTGTCGGCCTTTTGAACAGTTGACAGATTCATCAACTCTTGAACTTTTGACTTCCACTGTCGCCTCACTTCTGCAACATCCAATTCCAGCAGAAGTCGAGTCCAAACTGGCTAGCCTTCAACGCTTTGTGCATAATTGGACTACTGAAAGTCCAAAAATCTTGAATGGCATCAAGACTTATGAAGATGTCAAAGCAAACCAAAGCAAAATGGAGGCTGAGTATGGGAATTCTGAAAGAGAGGATGCGGATTGTGCTTCCAAAGTTGATGACACACTTCGGAGAATGGAAGAAAATTGGGCCAAAATCCAAGAGTTGAAAGATGAATTGGCCCGTCGGGAGAAGAATTAAACGGAGATGGCTGAGTACATGGAATCTCTCAAAACCACCCGTCAGGAATTGGCTGCCAAGGTTGGAGCTATGGTGGTCCCATATCAACAGATCACTGAAGTTCTAGGCACTCATCTGCAGGAATACAGGGCTGGTGTTCGACGTCGAGAGGCCTTCGCCAGGGAATGGCGTTCTTTCAGCAATCTCTTCGGATGAACTCTTTTATTTGTTGTATTTTGTTTTTGCTTCTGCTGTACGGATTTTGCAATTTCAATTAATGCATTTTTATTTCTGTCATTGTCGACTTATACTTTTTCAAATACTTGCCGTTGATTGCTTTGATCTTCTTTCCCGTTTCGACTTCAACCAACTCATATGCGTTACCCGAATAAGCTCTTAATACTTTAAATGGTCCTTCCCATTTTGGTGACCATTTGCCATATTCATTCGAACGCTTGTCGATAGGTAAGATCACTTTCCATACTAATTCATTCGGTAAGAACGACTTGAACTTAACTTTGGCATCATAATATCTAGCAATCTTTTCTTTTTGTCGCATGATATTTTCCAACGCCATCAGTCTTTCGTCGTGTACGTCGTTCAATTCGTCGAACATGGCGTTCCAATAGTCATTCGTAGGCATTTCATGTTGCCTTTGAAATCGTATTGACTCCAAATTAATTTCGACTGGTAACATGGCCTCATGGCCATATGTCAACATGTAGGGAGTCGTGCCCGTTGCTTCATTTGGAGAATTTCGAATTGCCCATAATGCTGGAGTAAGTGCTTCGTGCCAATTTCGTGGTTTGCCTTTAATCTGCTTTTTGATGATGTTAATAATCCACTTGTTGGCTGCCTCAGCTTGTCCATTGGCTTGTGCATAGTAGGGCGTTGAGTTTAGTAACTTGATTCTTCTTGATGCCAAATATCCCTTCAATTTGCTTCCCAAGAAAATTGATGCTTGATCCGTTGTAATGATCTCGGGAATTCCAAATCGACACACGATATGATCTTCAATAAAATCAATTACTTGCTCTTGTTCGACTTTCACCAAAGGTATAGCTTCTACCCACTTAGTGAAATAGTCGACACCTACTAAGATCCTTGAGTGGCCTTTAGAAGAATGAGGGACAATTTCCCCAATTACGTCGAGTGCCCATCCCCTAAAAGGCCAAGGCTTGATAATAGAATGCAATTCTCCTGCCGGAACGTTCTGAATATAGCCATGTTTTTGGCATTCTTCGCACGACTTGGCATAATTCATGCAATCAGTTATCAGTGTAGGCCAAAAGACTCTCTGTCTTCTCAATATCCACTTCATCTTTTCCCCTGCTTGATGAGCTCCACATATCCCTTCATGGACTTCTGCTAAAGCAATGAAAGCGTCTTCTTTGTTGAGGCATACCTCCAAATTTCCATTGATAGATTTGTGATATAGATCACCTCCTAGTAACGTAAACTTGGTTGCCTTTAGCTTCAACTTTCGTTCGACAACGAGAGATGGATTTGTCAAGTAGTCTGCTATGGGTTTCCTCCAATCATTTTCAGATGCCAATGAGTTTATCATTACTTCTCTTTCATGAGGGGGATATAACAATTCTTCGATCTGAGTTACCTTATCCAAAGTTTTCTTTGACACGCGGTATCTTGATGCGATTTGGGCCAAGTGATTGGCCTTTTGATTATGATACCGGTATACATGTTCGACTGAAACATCATCAAATTGGCGCATCATTTTCCTCGCCATATTACGATATTTAGCCAACTTTGGACTGAGGCATTTATATTCGTCAACCAACTGTTTTATAACTAACTGAGAATCTCCTTTAATGGCCACGTTTTTGGCCTTTAAGAAGATTAATATTTCAAGGCCAATTAAAATAGCCTCGTACTCAGCTTCATTATTTGAACATTGATATTTCAGGTTGAACATGAATTCCGTGGGAATGCCTTCAGGGGATATGAGTAAGATTCCGACTCCTGCCCCTTTTTTATGTGATGACCCATCAAAATACATCATCCAAGGCCTTAGGCCGACAAAATTAACAAATAGGCCCGTGTCAAGACAGGGGTGATCTGCTAAAAAGTCGGCCACCACTTGGCCTTTGACGGCTTTTAATGGCACATACTGAAGTGAAAATTCGGTTAACGCTAATGTCCATTTACCAACCCTGCCATGAATAATTGGCTTGGATAGCATGTACTTAATAACGTCAGACCTCGACAAAACTAAAACATGAAAACTTTTCATATAATGTTTAAGCTTTGTACATGAGAAATAGAGTGCTAAACATAATTTTTCTATTGCACTATACCGTATTTCGGCATCATTCAACACTCTACTTAAATAAAACACAGCCCTTTCTACACCACTTTCATTTTCCTGAGCTAACATACTTCCTATGGTGTTATCAGAGGCTGATATATACAATTTTAAAGGAAAACCTGGCTGAGGCGGCATCATGACTGGTGGTGTTGATAGATACTTCTTCAAATCGTCAAACGCCGCTTGTTGTTCCGGTCCCCATTTAAAATCTTCTTCTCGTTTCATCTTCACGAGAGGTGCAAAGGCTCTGGTTCTTCCTGACAGATTTGATATAAATCTTCTCAAATAATTCACCTTGCCAAGGAATGACTGAACCTCTTTCTTGTTTGTCGGAGGAGATGCTTCTATAATTGCTTTGGCCTTGTTCTTGTCGACTTCAATACCATTTCTGTGGACAAGAAATCCCAAAAACTGGCCAGCAGTAACTCCAAAGGTGCATTTAATAGGATTCATTTTCAACTTGTGCTTCCTCATCCTAACGAATGCCTTTTCCAGGCTCTCCAAATGCTCCTCGTGAGTATCTGACTTGATTACAAAATCATCGATGTATACTTCCAAGAACTTACCAATCATGTCATGAAAGATCAGGTTCATTGCTCTTTGGTATGTTGCTCCTGCATTCTTGAGTCCAAACGGCATCATCACCCATTCGAAAGTTCCTATTGCTCCTGGACACCTGAACGCCGTCTTCGACACATCCCCTTCAGCAATGAAAATCTGATTGTAACCTGAAAAAGCATCCAACGAACTCATCACCTTATGGCAAGATGCCGAATCCACCAGCATGTTAGCTATCGGCATCGGATATTCGTCTTTTGGTGTGGCACTGTTTAGATCCCTGAAGTCAACACATAGTCGCATTTTTCCGTTTTTCTTTATCACGGGAACTATGTTTGCCATCCATTCGACGTAACTTGCCATCCTGATAAACTTGGCTTTCAACAATCTTTTGATCTCATCTTTGATTTTAAGAACCACATCCGGCGCGAACCGTCGAACTGCTTGTTTAATCGGCTTGTGATCAGGCCGTAAAGTCAGCCTATGTTCAACCAACTCCCTATCGAGTCCCGGCATGTCTTCGTATTCCCAAGCAAAGCAATCTTGATTCTGTCTGATGAGATCGATGAGTTTTTGTCGGAATTCCCCCTCCAACAACGAGCTTACGTAGATTGGTTTCGGCTTCTCCGCCGTTCCCAAATTAACTTCATCTCTGGGATCCTTACTGATGAACCGACCTTCCTCTTCTGTCCACCCTCTTTCGAATCCCAAAGGACTATCATCTACAATGCAATCCTGGAATGCACCTGTTTGAATAGTGCATTGCATTCTGTCGGCCACGTAGGCCGACAGCCTTTCCAATTGTCGATCAACCATTATTACTGGTCGAAGGCCGCTGCTCAATGGCCTCGTCTATTTCGACAATAGAAACTCCGTAGTTTTCCATCAAGCATTTGTCTACCACGGGTTTTTGGAAATGTCCAGCATCAAGTCGTATTGGCTTAATACTTGGGTTATACACTTTGAAATCTACATGCATCTGTTGCATGTAGCATGGACTATCATCTGCAAGAATCACCTCCACCTTGTTCTCTTGATTCCACAGAACTAGTTTCTGATGGGCCGTTGACGGCACGGCCCCCACAGCATGTATCCAATCTCTTCCTAACAGCAGATTGTAACTGGCTTTGGATGGAACCACCACAAATAAAGTGTCTCTCACGATTGAGCCCACTTCGACTTTCAGCATCGTTACTCCTTGGGACTGAGCAATCTTTCCAGTGAAACCAACCACAACCACATTTGTCGGGATTAAATCCAACTCTGCCTTTCCCATTTGTTTGAATACATTCCATGGTAACACATTGACGGCAGCCCGTCCGTCTACGAGTACTCGATTCAAAGGCTTCCCGTCAATTATGGCCTTAATGTGTAAAGGCCTTAGATGCTCTCTCTTGCTCTCCTCCAAGGGTTCGAACTGAGCAATGTGACCAATATCAACCTCCAAATGAAGCTGATCCAAAAGGAAAAGACATTCTGGCAAACCTGGCACTTCATCACTAAGGTAAGAATCATCGAAACCATCACTTAGATACCCCTCTTCTTGTGCATGATCCCCTGGCATGTCGAAAGGTAGACCCACGTTGTTAATTGAAAGACTTCCGATCTTCTTACTCTGTGCGTCTATCATGTCTTGATCATTGACAATGATATCCAATGTGTCGTCGGAATATCCTTCATATTCTTCACTCATGTGGTTCGATCCTTCAGACTTCCTTACCCATTCTTGTTTCCGTCTGCCATTCTGTCGACCCCTTGCCGTTTTTGGCTTCATGCTTGCGACAAGACACCCTTGATCATTTGAAGGTAACTCATTGATGCTAACACCTTCTGCTTCAGCCTTTCTGATCCTTTGAAGCCTCCTCTTCTGAGTTCGTGTCAACCCTTCATAGATCGACCCGGATGTCGATTCTGACATCGCCTTCTTTTGTAAGACACGATCATGTACAGCTGGCTTCAAGGGGCGTCCTCCATAAATTCTTCGGCTAGACAAAGGTCTTCGAGTTTCTCGGGCCAATTCACGTCGAATATGTTCCCTTTCTTGGACTCTAGCCCGTATCTTCTTCCTCAAATCTTCTCTCCTAGACCTTTTCTCCTTCTGAATGGCAGTCTTTCGGTCATAAACAACTTGGCAACTTGGGCAAATTTGCACATCATCGTTTCGTTTCCTCCTACAAAAATGTCGGAGTGACTCTCCGTCTTCAGGAAACACTTCGGCGTCATAAGCCAACGAAAGAGTGCTAACAACAAATACTCCTGGCTCTTCGACCTCCACTTCATTAACTTCCTTTTGAAAAGGATCAGTGTCAATCTTCATGTCTTTTGTCACGAATTTCAGTCTCCCCTTTTCGATTCCTTGTTGAATTAAGTCCCTGAAAGCATAGCAATCATTGGTATTATGAGTAAAATTGTTATGGTATTTGCAATACTTTCTTCCTCTTAACTCTTCTTTTTTCAACAACTTATGACCTTCTGGTAGTTTAATTTGTTTATCCTTTAACAACGAGTCGAAAACTTGTTCAGTTTTGGAGACGTCGAAAGTGTACGTTTTCTTATACAAATTTTCACTAGGGGACTTAGACGGTCGTAAGGCGGAACATGAATAAGATTTTTCATTTCCTAATTCTATCACATTGACCTCCGAACTATCGTCAAATGTCTCCCCGTCACAAGGTTGAGAATCGACACAATGAATACGTTCCTTCCTCAGGACTCGAGCATCTCTTCCTCTAGTTTTCTCATCTCTCAGATTCTCAATTTGCCGAACACATGAGGCTAATTGTGCTAAATCGAGAAGATGTTGAGTAACCAGTTTTTTACGGATATGATACTCTAATCCTGACACAGCCATCTTGACCACTTCCGGTTCAGGAATTGGAGTAAAACATCTACTCCTCATCTGCCTGAAACGTGCTAAGTAGTCGTCGATAGGCTCTCCGGTGAACCTTTTCACACTTAGCAGATCCATCAAGGCAACTTTCAACTCGCCTCTATAGAACTGTTCGTGGAAAGCTCTTTCTAATTGGGTCCATGCATGAATGGAATTAGACCGCAACGTAGAGAACCAGGAAAAAGCATTCCTCGTTAAAGAACTAGGGAACAGCCGCATTCTGATAGCTTCGTCAGTAGCTAAGTCTCCCAACTCGATAATGTAACGTGTGATATGTTCGACAGTAGACTCTCCCGTTTCACCAGCAAACTTCGAAAGTTTTGGAATTTTCGTGCCTCTTGGGATTTCCGCTAACTGTATCCATTCCGGAAAGGGTGAACTAAAACTTGGCTGATTAGCCATGCCGACGTTGAACCCGATCCGACTTAGTGCTTGTTCGACTATTCTGTTAACATCATCTGGCTCGACTCGTGTCTCTCTTCCCTGTCGAAGTAAATGTCGTGCCAAATTCTGTCTTGCTATCGCCGCTTGAAGATCTTCGCCTCTCTGCATGAATGCGACTTGTGTCGGATTCTGTACAGGTCCAGGTGCTTCGACTCCTTGGTGAAACATCACTTGCTGATTTTCGGGCAACGCATTACCTGCACTAAAAGTTGGGTTAGTGTAAACCTGATCCCGTATTGTGGGAACTCTACTATCTTGTTGCGGTGACGACACTTGAGCAGTGTGTCGTATATCCTGGCCATCAGGGTACCCTTGTACCAAAATTGGCCTTGGTAGATTTCTATCTACTGGTGGAGTATTGACGGACTCGCTATGCTCACTTTCATCGACACCTAAAACTTGATTCAATCTTTTCATGTATTGAGCAATTTTCCCACAAGTTTCATTTGTCACCATCATTGCTGGGTTGATAACTGAACCCATCTGAGCCGTCAATTGATCAACTAGTTGCACATTGGCCTCCTCGATTTGTTGACGGATATGTGTAACGGGGTTGATAGGCATGTATCTCGAACCATTACTCGTACCAGCCATGTCCGTAGCAGAACGCATGATAGCCATGTTAGTGGCCCCCGTCGTCGTATTTATGCTGCCAACCGAACTACTCAAAGGCCATGTCAACGTTGATCCAGGGACAAAACCTGGTGTCAAACCGTAGGGAGGGACTTGTCCCCCGCTATTGGAACTGCTACCAAAAGTAAATCCGCTGGTGAGGTTTCCCCCATTTGGGCCATTATTTGGCCGTTGAATCGTAGTTAAGACAGTTGATTCCACGGCGGAACCGCTTCCTCCGGTCATTTGAGGAGCACCTGTCGAAACACTTGGTGTAACGATTTCTGAAATAACGGTGGTCTGTTGACCACCTTGAGTTGTCATAACCATGGACGAAGAAGTTGGCAAAGTTATGCCACTTCTCAAACGCATGCAAACACGTACAAGTTACTCTGAACCTGTCCCACCGGGCGTGCCAATTTTGTTTGCGGGTTTTTCGTCTGACGCCTGCCGAACTGACGGTTAGGTGTGGGGAGTGGGTAACGACAGGTTAAATGGTAATCTTGCAAGGGCACTTGACCGTATTTTTCGGTATTTTGAGTTCGTAAGTGAAAGCAGGAATTGCGAAACCGGCACCAAGGGCACGGTGCGGTCGAATAAAAAAAATCGCAGGAAAGAAAAGTGCAGGGAATCGTAAAGTAAAGCAATTAAATTACGAGGGAAATTAAATTGCAGGTAAGTAAAAGGTGCAGGAAAACGTAAAGTTGCATTGAATTTAAAAGGGATGGAAGGTTGAGGTCCTTTACAATGGCGTTTCTCCGTTTGTCTGCTCTGTGTGAGACGTCTAGGATTTTTAGCCTGACTGCGTTTACCTAGCAACCAACCAACCACGATTACACACTAAGGACTTCCTATTTATAGGAATCCGAAACTATTTACAAGGTTATTCGCACGTTCTGCACAACCGCAGAACCCACGTTTTTGATAACTATCCACTACGCTATCCCCCACGATGTAACTGCCCACGTCGTGGTTTGGGCTTAGATGATGCTTCTGTCGACTTGTGGTGACATCTTTGCTGAAAACCGCTTCGACTGGCCTCTTCCTTCGACCGCAACCTTTGACTCTTGTCTAAGTCTCTTTGTTGTTCGAAGCATTGGCGTTGTTGTGCTCCAGTCTCTTGGTTTTGTGGTGTCGTCCGACATCAAGCTCTTTTCGACAAACGGGGTTATCGCTGAAATAAGCGTTCGACCCGCTGTCGGCCTAAGACGCATTCGACCGATATTGGTGACATGTAATCCAACCAAACGCTGTTTCACCAGCATTCAATCAAAAACATGCCCCCGACACTTCTAATGGAATGTCGTCAAAGGACTTCTTCCTTTAACTCTTTAATAGGAAAAGGTGGTCAAAGCCGATCCTAGCAGGACACAAACCTTGACCTGTGGAATTACAAAGACTTTTTTCCAACGATTGTTTATCAAGTTAATACCTCTTCCACTTTGGAATTCTCAGTATTAACCCACAATGTCGGAAATGGAATCTGTGTAATCCCACATATTTATCCTTTGCCTATTCAAGAGGATAAAGGTGGTATTCGGGTTAGACAATTCTTCATTTCCTTGTCTTCATCCGAATACCTTAATCCCACACATTTATCCTCTAATGGACTCTCATTTTTGTGGAATATGAATCTTTTTTCCTCTTTCCAGAAATCATGAAGGCATTGCTTAAGTTTTTCCATTGTAACTCGTGGCTTTTCTTGGTAACAATTGAGGATTTTATAGCCACAAGTAGCATTTAATGCCTCCATAATTACTTTGTCGTTCCCAATGCTGATTGGACACTTCTGACTCCTCTTTTCTCGTGCCACCATTCCCTCGACATAAACCTTCCGTTTCCGCCTCTTCCTTTTATCGACACACGTTCACGTCCATTGAAGTCACTTTTAAGTCATGCCACTTAAGTACACCTCCCTCGACATCACTTATGTTGTCGACATAGTCCTTTGATCGAAATCTACCCTTTTGTCAGATTACACGTACACCTCCTTCGAAGTCACTTTTGAACAGAACTTTCAAGTACACTTCCGTCGACATCACTTATATATCCGACAATCGTAACCTTTCGTCGATTTCAATTTTCCCGTAAACAAGCTGTTTCTAGAAATCGTGCGTTAAAGGCTTCTCAATGTTGAAACAAACATGTCTTAAATGTTCTCAATCGAAACCTGAAAAAAAATATATATATATATATATATATATATATATATATATATATAGTATATTAGAGTAGTTTAAGTTTTTATGCATGTATTGATGATATTTTGAGGAAAATTTTATCTTAGTACCCATCTATCGCAGGAACTAGTCTTACATCCGTGTTTATGAGAAAGAATACCAATGAAAAAACAAAGAAAAAAGAAAAAAAACACGTTTGTTGAAAATTGAGTACTTTTTATGGAACCGGTCCATCAGGTTCAGAATTACCTGAAACCGGTTACTTTGAAACTTACTACTGTACCCTTCACTATAAATACATCAAAATCTAACAAAACATGCAATACATCCATATTGAAACTTTGGTTTCTCAGTTTCTCTACTTCTATGCCCCCATTCTGTACTATCTACATATTCCTCAACTAAGGTAGTGATTATTAGTTATGAATCATCTAGTTAGCTAAGTATTTAGATCTCTCCACACGCATACACACAATAAATAAATAAATAGTTATGTACGTACTTAACTACTCCAATTATGTAACCATTTTACAATTGGAGAAATTGAAAATCTTGTGCATGCTCTAACATGATTTTTAACTTTCATATATATGCAGGCCTAAACGTATGTCCCCTGCAATGGCAATAATTGATGAGAGGAAGGAAGAGGGTACTCAAGAAAGTCAATATCATAAAGGAGTGAAGCAGCTGTATGATGAGAATGGCCATCTTCAAAAGGTTCCTAAGAAGTACATACTTCCTGCTTCTGAACGACCTGCAACAAATATGGAGGATCCAAATGATGCCACACAAAACCTTCAGCTGCCCATAATTGATTTTGCAGATTTGGTTGGTCCAAACAGGCCCCATGCCCTTCAATGCTTATCCAATGCTTGTGACAAGTACGGATTTTTCCAGGTAGGAAATTTGGTATACGACCATATTCCATATATAAAAAAATATAATAGAAATGTGTATATATATCCTCTTAACAAACCAGTTTAAAAATTCTGTTAACTATTAGCGGCTTTACTTGATGGTCTGAGAAAGTGATGGCTCACCCTAATCAAAGCATCATATTTTTATGTAAATACCAATCACTTTTAATCTTAATTAACCACATATAATTAACCATCTATATATTATTATATGGTCAATAAACTACATATATTGGCCTAATAAATCGAATATTTTAATAGTTTAATTCTGATAACCATCAATTAATCATACATTATCAAGGTTAGATTTTTTGCCTTGGTTAGATTTTTTCTCTTCGAGTTTTTTTCTATCAAGGTTTTTTAGAAAGTAGGGATCCTAACTAGTTTTGCGATGGTAAATAGTATTGGGATCACTAAAATGTTATTGTCTTAGAGTTGTAAATTTTTTTTCACATTCTCGTGAATTAATAAGACTCATGTGTAATGTTAGAATTTTTGGTTTGATCTACTTTGAGTACATGATTGTACACGCATGAGCAAATTTTTTATAAAAAGTGGGGTTTATGTTATACTTTAATTTGATGCTTGGTAATTTTTTTAATTTTTAATAAAATTTTCTTTGCTGATAAAAAAATTAATCATACATTATCTCATGTATGAATTTTAAGGTAGTCAATTTTTTTTAATGATTTGACAATCCATCGTTGGTTGACAGCACAATATGAAACTCTTTACTTTGTTTATTACAATTATTATTGTTATTAGAGAAAATAGCTTGTACACTTATTCTGGAAAGGTTTTTTACACTTACAGCACATCATCCACCATTCAATGGTGTATGATTATTGACTTCTAAATAAAAGTAATGTAAATGAATGGTGGATGATGTACAGTATAAAAAACTTTACACTGTCAGTGCATACATATTAAACTCTTGTTCTTATATTAAGAGATTAATGGGTATCCATTGATGGTATAAAGTTTTTTACACCATCAGTTCATCATCCATTCATGTGTATTACTTTAATTTAAAAGTTAACGATCATAAATGGATGAATGAAGGGTGAATGATGCACTGATGTGCATTCTTCATTTTCTCTTATATTAAAAGAAAGCTATATACTATATATATATATATATATATATATATATACACGATCAATTGCTACCTAAAATATTCTAAGGCAAGACTAGCTAGCTGGGTTGACAATATCATCAGTAGTAAGCCATTATAAAATCTGATTGAAATTTATTATTGTATTGTATATTTATGCAGCTTGTAAATCATTGCATATCAGACGATATTTTGAGGAGCATGATAGATGTGAGTGGCAGGTTCTTTGATCTTCCTTTAGAGGAGAGAGCAAAGTACATGACAACTGATATGCGTGCACCGGTTAGATATGGTACGAGCTTCAGCCAAACCAAAGACACAGTGTTATGTTGGAGGGACTTCTTCAAATTCCTGTGCCACCCCTTGCCTGATTACCTCCCACATTGGCCTGCTTCTCCAGTTGACTTTAGGTGAATAATATAGAATCAATCAGAATTATATTATATTTAATGAACTAATGAAAATAACTTATTAATCTCCCCTTTCCACTTTTCTGAATTCAATCGTCATATCCATTCATATATATTACGCTGTCCTATATCCAATGCTTTTATAAAGAAATTAAATAAAACATGATTGACTTTTAATGTCTAACAGCAACACTATGACACAAGGTGAAATTATATATCCCTTAACGCTTTAATTTGCCTTTTGTTTTCTTCACTTAGAGAGTCTTTTTTTTTTCAACATTAAGAATGGGGTCTTGCAAATTAAATATTTGTATGTATTTGATATATTGATTTAGAATTTGGATTATTTTAATGATTTTCAATTTTGCAATTTGTAGAGTTCGAATCAGTGGGAGAAATAATTTATAAATGTTACACGTTCAATTGACTAAAATTTGATTCAGAGTTGTGTTATAATTAGTCAATTGTCCATGAGATTGGTTTGTGTTATTGTTTGATCGAAATGGTTAATTTAGTTCAAGAATAGTTAATTATTTTTTGGATTGCTCTGAAGTTACCAAATTGCAAGTGAAATTAGATTTCTTAACTGTAGCATTTTCTCTAGACCAATCTGAAACACATACAATTCATCAAGCAAATTTGAACTCAATTTGTCGATTCCATATTCAATTTAATTATTTTACGATTGATTAATGGTGTCCAAATTATATAAATGTCATTAACCCATCAACGTTAGTCAAAATGATGAGTTCAACATTCCAAAATTTATATTTCAAGTTGATCAAAATCACCTAACTTCGAAGTCACTTGCATTCCATTAAAAAAAAAAAAAACAAAAGTCACGTACATTAAACATGTGACAATATCTTATAGATCCGCATGCATATTATATATTGATTTCAGGTGTTGTATTTGGAGTATAAAAATATTCTCTTTTATTTTTCACTTTTAACCTTAGCTTTCAGTTTCACTAATAGCAATGTATGTATGATGATGATGTGAGTGTATTTTCATTTTTTGCTATAAAAAAGGAATGTGGCGGCTACCTACGCAGAAGAAACCAAATGCTTGTTCCTTGGTATAATGGAAGCCATCCTAGAGAGCCTAGGAATTATGGAAGACAACCAAGAAGATGAGACAAAAGGAAAAGACAATGGTAATAGTAATATTCTAAAAGAATTTGACAATTGTAGCCATATGATGGTGGCCAATTTCTACCCTCCATGCCCTGAACCAAGCCTAACCTTGGGGATGCACCCTCACTCAGATTATGGGTTCCTCACACTTCTCCTCCAAGATGAGGTAGAGGGTTTGCAGATCCAATTCCAAGGCAAATGGGTCACCGTTCAACCTATTCCCAACGCCTTTGTTGTCAACGTTGGTGATCACTTAGAGGTAAAGATAGTTTTATCCATTTTAAAATTTGGGTTTACATTAAGGAAAATGTTCTACTAGTTCTTAATATTTTTCAAAATAAAGTTACATTTTTTATTTTCTTAACCAATAACCTAAATATACTCTTTTATTTAAAATTGGTTTAATTAACACTTTAGTCCCTGAACTTAGGTGTTCTTTTGGAATTGGCCCTTAAACTTTTTTTTTTATGCTTTGGATCGTGAACTTTGTTTAATTTTTGAAAATGGTCCTTTCGTCGCTTAAGTGATGATATAGCCCACGACATGTCACGTCACTTTCACAATATCGATGAGTAACGTGTTATGTAGAGCAACGGAACACCACATGATTTTTTTTATTAAAAAATATTTTCTTTTAAAATTTATCAAAAGATTTGATTTTCTTTAAAAAAAATACAATTAAATTATTTTTAATAAATTTGAAATTTTTTTCATTTAAATAAATCACGTGGCATCATCTGACACGTTACCTATCTATGTGGCAAAGGTGACGTGACATATCATCGATCATATCACTACTTAAGTGATGAAAGGACCATTTCCAAAATTTGAGCAAAGTTTAGAGACTCAGAACATGGAAGAAAAGTTTAAGGACCAATTTCAAAAGAGCACTAAGTTCAGAGACTAAAAATTTAAATAAGTGTTTAAAATTTATTTGTGACATAAGTTAATTGTAGAGAGCTTATTACTCAACCCACCACTTGG
Source organism: Crotalaria pallida (assembly GCA_037953625.1). Classification (NCBI taxonomy): domain Eukaryota; kingdom Viridiplantae; phylum Streptophyta; class Magnoliopsida; order Fabales; family Fabaceae; genus Crotalaria; species Crotalaria pallida. The sequence goes on from CM075656.1 coordinate 71,836,443, forward strand.
CCTTACAGTGGGTAATATATATAGAAAAAAAAAATGCCACTTGTGTTAAATTAGTGTTTGTTGATAATTCGAAAATTAAATACTTAGTAACTTAGACTAAAGTTATAATAAAAAAAATTTAAAACTTAGACTAAATTAAAGTTATATTATATTTGAATTCAACTCTTTTTTTAAATTTTTTCTAAATGATTTCAACTCTATTTGTACTTTAGTCTCTATTCAACAATATTGTCTCCCTCCCAACACGCTGCCCCCCATAGTCATTTTCTTTCCTACCAGGGAATTGAATCAACAATGACAATGACCCAAGCATAGTTGGCCTATAACCATAACCAACGAATTTTTTTTTTTAGGTACACTCCACCAACGACATTAATAGGTGAACATGGTTCTCTAAAACAATACCCTCGTTGTTATGAAAAATTATTAGTTAGTCCTGGACCATGTTGGTCCAAACTCATCTCAACCGTTCATCATGTTAAAAAAATTTAAAATAAATAATAAATGGTGGTGATTGTCCTGGACCATGAAGTCCTGGACGACCTAATAATTTTTCCATTATTATACCTCTAAACTTTTTCATATGTAATCCTCTTTAGAAGAAAAAAAAATTTATTAATCTCAAATATATAAAAAATAATTAGTTTTTTATCATTAAATAATACAATCATTCTTAAAATACTTATTATATTTAAATTAGTCGCTTCAATTAACTTTTTTCATTTTCAATGCTACATTTTTAAATTATCCCTATTATATTATTTAAAAATGAATTTTAAAAAAAATTTAAATATATTCAACTAATCTTTTTAATATTTTTAATAAGTACTACTAAGTTTTTTTTTCCTGTAATCGAGATCAAAGAGAATAAGCATACATGTAACTAGACAATCTCAAAAAATCGCATTTGCATTTTGTTTTTCTGTGAAGTGATTATTCTTGTGGTTTTATTTTGGCGGGATGATCAGATATTTAGCAATGGAAAATACAAGAGCGTGTTACATAGGGTTCTGGTAAATGAAGTCAAGAGTAGGGTATCGGTGGCTTCGTTGCATAGCCTTCCCTTCAATTGCACTGTAAGACCGTCACCAAAACTCATTGACGAAGAGAATCCCAAGCGTTACATGGACACGGATTTTGATAGCTTCCTTGAGTATATATCCACGAGAGAGACCAAGAATAAGGATTTCCTAGACTCTAGGAAATTGACTTGTTGAACGAACATTACGACAAATCAAATTAAAGAAACAAGAAATTATAGTAGTAAAATGTTGAAAATTAAGTGCAATGGCATGCAATAATAATTGGACATTAATTCGGAGACATTATGTAACATTACTAAAGAAGCCAAGACCCTGCTTTGTGCTTTCTCATCTGTTGTAGAAGAAAATTTTGGCAATTCTAGCTAATCGATTTTGCAAGGGAAAAATTATTCGCTGTATATATAGATTGTATTTTTGGAGCTGTAAACAATACTGCAGTATGCATGTTACTGCATGCATTGCATGCATTCGTCTCATAAGTTATGTTGTACTTCTAGTCATTTTATTTTGTTTTATATGTTATGTATTTTTAGAATTTCAATACTCATTTATACTTTGTTGTTCAATCTTACTCTTATTTATCACATTCTTTTTTTTTCATCATACGTTTCTTTATCTCTTCTCTAAGTTTTCATATATTTATTATTATTTTCTCTCTAATTATTAAATGGGGGTAATATAATCTAAATATATCAAATTCTTACATAATTTATTCATTTCTTAATTTATATGCAATGATTAAAAGAACGTAACTTATATGATGGATCACATTCAAATATTTATTAGTACCAGTTTTCGCATGGAATTAGATATAAAAATTGATTTTGGAATGATTTGTTGATATTTGCACCCTTTTTTATATATGCTACTTTATCGTATTAGCATTGCTTATTAAACTCTATAAAGTGTACTCACCCGTGTATGAATTAGTTTTCTGAAAAATTTCAGTTGTGTAAATGATCGGTGCCCAATTCATGCGCTGTTTTTTTTCCTCTTCTGGAGATGACGGTCATTTAAGCTTTTCAAGTTTGTTTTATAAAAGATTTTGGATAATGGTTTAAGCCTATGTTAGAATATCTAAGAGGATTATTTTGGTTATTTCAAATGATACTTATTATTTGATTTCAAAGGATGAGAATGCAATTCATTGGCATAGTTATAATCTTTTTTTTAGAGGCATAGTTATAATCTTTATAAAGATAATTTTGGTTATATTTTAGATTTGTGGATAATGATTATTTAAGCATACGTTGATTTTTGTGGAAAAAAAATTGGTTGTATCAATGTTCAAGGTGCAATTCATTCATGAGATTGTAATAATTAAAGAGATAATATTGATCTTATTTTAGATTTGTTGATGATGATTGTTTAATTCTAGCTTGGTTTTTCAAAAGATTTTGGTTGGTTGATGTTTGGGTGAATGAAAGTTTTATGAATAAGGATTATTTAAAAATCAGTTTAGAATTTTTATCTCATACTACATGTTTGGATACAATTATAGATGGATGTTGTCTTAATTGTTCAAGGTTAATAAAATTAATTACTCTAATTTTTAACCCATTGCATAAAATAATTATGATTTTCTTTTTCATGATAGGGATGTTTGTTTGAAAATGTTATCCCTCATTCTCTATATATAGGACCCTCTTCATATTTTTTATGTTTACTAAGGAAAATAAATTTTACATTGAAATTGGAAAATTTTAGCATAGTATTCTTAAAATACCCTTGATGCTAATTATACATTGAAATTAATTTTGCATTGAAATTGGTTGTTACAATTTATGTTTTACCACTCAAAACTAAAGAATTTAATTGTAAGGGTAATTTTGGATAAAAATTATATAAGGATCTTATATTTAGGATCAAAATTTATTACCCAAAAAGATCTAATATATAGGGACAGAGGGAGTATATCTAAATATTTTTGTTTTGTTCAATATGGATAAAAATTTGTGAAAAAATATCTTAAACTTACCTATAAGTAATAGTATAAAGGTTTTCTTAACTTCATATGAGATAACTGTCGCGAGGTGAAAGTGCTTTTTTTTTTAAGAAACTAAACATATGAATTTTTTGACTTATTAAATACATAATTTCTCATTTTAAGAGGCTTCTCTTTAATTTTTATGGATGAGGTTAAAAAAACTCTATATAATAATAACCTCACCAAACAATGCCATCCCGTGCATCGCACGGGTCCAAACATACTAGTTATGTAACATTACTAAAGAAGCCAAGACCCTGCTTTGTGCTTTCTCATCTGTTGTAGAAGGCAATTCTAGCTAATCGATTTTGCAAGGGAAAAATTAATCGCTGTATATATAGATTGTATTTTTGGAGCCGTAAACAATAGTGCAGTATGTATGTTACTGCATGCATTCGTTTCATAAGTTATGTGCTTCTGGTCATTTTATTTTGTTTTATATGTTATGTATTTTTAGAATTTCAATACTCATTTATACTTTGTTGTTCAATCTTACTCTTATTTATCACATTCTTTTTTTTTCACCATACGTTTCTTTATCTCTTCTCTAAGTTTTCATATATTTATTATTATTTTCTCTCTAATTATTAAATGGGGGTAATATAGTCTAAATATATCAAATTCTTACCTAATTTATTCATTTCTTAATTTATGTGCAATGGGTTAAAAGAACATAACTTATATGATGGATCATAAATATTTATTAGTATCGGTTTTCGCATGGAATTAGATATAAAAATTGATTTTGGAATGAGCCACCATCCACTCACATTAATAGCATGTTTGGTTACAATTCGTAAAATCATTTCTAATCCCAAAATCACGTTGGAGCATAAGTAACTGTTAGTGCACTACGTTTGATCCTGCGGTGAGTTAACCCATAATCAATTTTGGAATGTCAATGCTACTAATAGTTGCTTCTGCTCCGACATGATTTTGGAGTCAGAATTGATTTTATGTATAGTAACCAAGTGTAACCAAGTGGTTACAACTTATTATAAAATTAATTCTGGTCCCAAAATCACGTTAAAGTAGAATCAACGGTTAGTAGCGTTGACATTCCAAAATTGATTCTGAACTAACTCACCGCATAACCAAATATGCACTTAGTAGAGTTGACATTACAGAATTGATTTTAGGCTAACTCACTGTAGAACCAAACATACACTAAGTGTCAAACTTTACAATCACACACAATCTCATCCTTTGGATTTCCTTTGATCGGATGGCTCAAATAGCATATTTTACAAAAATTTAAAAATTCAATTTTCACCGCCTTGTTTCTCTCATATCTCCAAAAAAACATATTCAAAAACCATCATCAAAAGAAGGCCTATCATAGGCAACAAGATAATTCATCGAACCGGCCACCATCCTCATCAAACGATTGAGAAGCTAAGATGAAAAGAAATATAAAAACCATGATCATCAAAACCATTGTTGTTAAATTTGACATATCTAATAACCTCATCATGATGATTCTCATATATATATATATATATATATATATATATATATAAACAAAGGTTCCAGATTTTTTTATGAAAAATGACATGTGTCGTCACTTGTTAACAAATTAATAATAAGCGAGTGACACATGTCACTTTCTTTGTGGTGTATGCCTATTTGTAGGTTAATTTTGTGGTGAATGCTTCCATGCCTTCTAGTGAGGAAAGACATGAATGTCAATCCAATTAGACCACTTAAAGATTGACATTTGTATCATTTTTATACAATCATCATCTTATGTGTCAGCTTATGTGTCATATTTAAGGATTAATTTGCAAATTTTTAAACTTGAAACTTCATGGTTAAAAAAAATTAAAACAAAAAATTAAAATTAAAACTAACCTAACCTAATCCTAATCGTTCACAACCCTAAATATAAAAAACAAATTCATTTTCATTTGGCTATTGTCTGCGAGAGGGAGAGAGAACTCGTCTCATTTGCTCCGGTCATCGTCGCCGCTCCAGCCGTCGCCGCTCCAGCCGTTTCTGCTCCAGCCGTCGGCCATCACTGTTCCTCCAGGTACTTAGACAATACTTACTTAAAAAATCCTCTTTTGTCTTTACTCGTGCCCACCTTCATCTAATCATCTTCTTTCTTCAAGCATTGAACCACCGCTTCTAGCATCCTCTGTTCTACCCTATCGAAGAAGCAACTAGTGTTGTGAAGTATGTTTCATCACTTGGTACAACAAAATCTGTGTGTCTCTCATTCCCAAATCAGTGTTGTTGTTCTGAAATCCAATTTTCTAATGCTTCAACTAGTTTAAGTTTCATTCATTCAATTCCATACTCGATTTTTAATTCTTCATGCCAAACCATGATTTAACAAGCAACCATTACTTTTTTTTTTTATTACTTATGGTTGTGAGAGGAAGAAAAAAGCGATTGCTTTGTGCATTAATGGAGGAGAGTAAACAATGAGTTAGGGTCAAGTCCAGCGGGTGTGTGAATTGAGGAAGGAGATAAGGGTATGTTAGGTAATTTGAATGCAAAATTTGTAAATGAGCGGGCACGAGTAACAAATGTAGGGTGTCAATAAAATCTTCCTTTTTGTTTTGGGGTTTGGGTTATAAGAAAAAGGTGCTTGATGATACTCCTACTTGTTTGAAGAAACTATCGAGAGTTGTTCGATGCAGTATCTTTGCATAATTGAGTGTGAATAGGGTCAGGATATGAATTATGAAGCATAACTACTACTTCTATTGGATGGCTTATGGTTTTCTTGGGTATTTTTTTTTCTTGGAATTTGGCATGCCACTACTGTTTTGAGAGTTGCTTGGCGGATATCCTATGTTAACCTTGTCTTTTCCATGATACCGAGTCAACACATGTACCACATCACAGTTGGCTTTGCCAAGTGACTGAAAAATGTAAGGAGAGAAACTTAAATTTTTAATATTAAGTGTAAGGAGACATAAGTTTATGAAATTACCTCTAAAAGGAGGATTTATTCCTGATAATTTGCCATGAATATCCTTTGCTTTTGGTGATGCTTGTGCTGGAATAGCATTCTTGAAACTTGTTTTTTGTGTTTCTTGTGTTACTTTTTTTCTCTGATCATTCCTTTGAGTTTCCTGTGAGTTTCCTGCAATATGAAAACACAAATGAGTACTATGTCGATACTGTTTAAAATTAAGGAAATATATGAGTATTATCATTACCTGTTTCTTGCTTTTTCTTCTTTGCCATGGTGTTAGCCTTGTCACTGATGATTTACAGCTTAATGCATTGTGTCCAGTTTGATTACAGTTGCCACAATTGTATGCCTTGTTTCTTCTACTAATCGTATAAGCTTTCTTAGGACTATCTCCAATACATGTGAGAGACAACACTGAAGCAATTGAGAAGCAGGGGTTAAAAAAACTTACATGGGATAGTGAGGGAGAGAGACCACATGCATAGATAGAGAAACAACGCGTCAAAGAGAAATATTGCCCGCAAAAGAGAGAGGTAACACAGCAGTTGGTTGGGTTTCTTTAGAATCCTAAGTTGCTCTGCAGTTAATAAAGAACAGAAGGGGCAATTGGGTAACAGGGTAGAACACAGGGTAGTAAGATGTAAAAAATCATAACCCAGGGGGGCAAAGTGTTTTTAAGTAAAAACATAGGGGGGCAAAATGTATGTAACTCAAAAAGATAACCATACCTGGCCTCTTGTAAAAATGATGTATACAATGTATTTTAACAGCATTATCCCGGGATGTATAATGGCATGGGTCAAACATTATACCATGGTGTGCATCAACAAAACAAAGGGAATGATGGTAAGGATGTTTGCAGAAAATTTTGGCATTTTGGATTTTGTCATTTTATTGTTTGAGTTGACTAAAGATACCTTTGTTATCAGACTTGTCATTTTAGTGATGGAGTTGATATTATTGCTGGTTTACTGGTTTTTGGTTTTTGATATTAGTGATATAGTTCCAAGCCTTCCATTTACTCATAAAGTTTTAAGATAAACTATGCATAACCTGAGCAGTATTATTGCGGTTGGAATTTGCAAAACCTGAGCAGTAAAGCTAGTGATGAAGTCAACAAAGCACATACAAAAAAAGTCTGCCCGAGCCAGTTCTCTATTCAAGAAACATGAATGTGCAAAACTCACTGAAATTGAAATGAAAGCAACATGATTGAATATTTGAATTTTGACCTGTTTCTTTAGGATTCTTAAAATTGTTGGTCCTTTTAGTGAGAAGTAGAAAAGGCTGATTTTCAACCGATCTTTTTTTTTTCTGGATAAAGGTTCTTAGTAAAGCTCAACCAAACAAGTAGAAGAAGCCGATGAATTCGAGAAATGTTTTTTTCTTTGTTCATGTTCTCCTAATTATTTTTCAACTTTTTCCTTTGGACAAATGCTCTTGGTAAAATCAAACCAAATAAGCATATAACTGTGCATAGCGATTTTCTTTGTTAAATGTAAAAAGCCTTTGTTGTAAGAAGAAGGCCTAAATGATTGAAAATTTGTTTTTTATAAGGGATAAATGATTAAGAAGCTGGATGTACAAAGGTTGAAAACATATATGTTTCCAAGCAAATATGAACATCATAAGCAATCTATTTCCATTTTAGGGTTGACAAAGTTCTAGAGCTTTCAAGGAAACCAAGTTTTCATGGGAAAGTGATCTATATCAATAGTGCCTGATCTTTTAGACTTTAGGACGAGGCTCTTTTCATTCCAATGAAAGAGAAGAAAAAAAGAAACAGCGTCACAATACATTGAAGACGCTTTGGTCGTTGAATTGTTATAGAATAACAGCTAATCGTATCCTTTGGGGGTGGGGAGCAGTTTTTTTTTAAATTTATTAAGAATATAATAATCAATTAAATTGAGATAAAGCATAACTTTAAACAAAAATATTCATAAACCAATCTAAAACAGAAGTAGTTTTTATTTCAACAAATACTGCAAATTATATGAAAAAAAATTAAATGAAGTCAATATAACTAATTCTAATTATTTTGGCCATTGTCGCAACATTGCATCCATGTTGCTGCGAACAAGCTTCAAGCAACTATTGAAATATGCATCTACCATATTCAAGAAAAAATATTTTTTATATTTTATGATAATTTTTTCCTAAGGTGAAATTTATCACATGTTTACATGGACTAAAATTTTAGTTATTATTGGTATTTAGATTTTCGTGCCAATGAATGAAAACGATAAGCACTGGTATCTCCTTGTCATAGACATTCATCGTGGTGAAAATATTATGCTTGACTTGTTACCTAATACCTGCAAATGAAGACTCAAGGAAATTAATGATAAAAACAGTGGTAATTAAATTTGATCATCTAAATTATGTATGTTTCTTTATTTATTCAAATTTCTAACCCAATTCCAAATTTAATGTTTTTCTTTAGGTCATATTTATTGAAAAATTGTTGATGGATGACTTATTTTATTTCGGGGTACCAATCAAAGCCGAAAATTTCTGATTACCCAATTGTAGTGCCTCAAAATATTCCACTCCGAAGAATTGACTCATAAGATAATTGCTATTAATATTGGAATATGAAAATAAATTATTTCTTTATATATGTATTTCAGTAATTGCATATGATTGATAATGATTCTATACTGGTAGGAATGATTGTGGTGTATTTGTTCGAGAATGGATGATGAAATATGATACTCGTGACGCATACGATATCAACAATGTAAGTTTTACTTTACAAAATGATCAATCACAAAACACTAACAAATTATTCTTCATGAAACACTGATATACTTTTTTTTATTACTAGGTAAATGATGATACAAGGATGAGGATAGCACTGGACTTGGTTTTGAAATCTCACAACACAAAGAAAGAGGAAATAATCTCGTTAGCATTTGCAAATTTGGAAAAAAACAGGAAGCATAAAAAGCGACTTCAGAAAACTTAGAATGAAAATTTGTTCAAAACTTATTTATTTATTTATTTATTATGCTTTCTGTTTTAAATTTTTTTTGTAATTGATATTCGATTAGCTTATATTTATACATTAACTTAGTACGTTTTTGGTAACAAAATAAGTGGCGCTCATTGAAAAAAAAATAGACAAAATAAGTGGCAATTAAAAAAAATAAAAAAGTATTGGCAATAATAGAACCCTTGACCTCCATGTAATCCTTGCTATATAACATCTAAGCAAACACCTCATATACCAACTAGATTTCAAAATCCTACATGTCCTATTTTGATTAGTACATGTGTAGATGGCATGAGTGCCATTCAAAATATAATTGGCATCAAAGAAATTCCCTAATTTTGTAGGTTGATTAATCATTTTTCTTTTTTTTATTATTGACAATGTTATAAATGTTGAATGCAATTAAAAAAATTGAAATTAATAAGTAAAACTTTTAGATGTTCTTAATTAAAAATAGAATTTTGATATTCTTAACCCTAAAGACTTCCCTCCCGTTAAATGTTGATGGAAAACATCGAAAATATGATGTATTACATTTTATAACCAATTAAGGATGATATTATTCTTGCATTAATTATCAAGGATAAAAAGACAACTTCCATTAAATAAGAACCATTTCAAAAACAATGACGGTAGATGGACCAAAACCTATTAAATCTAAATATATATAGTGACCAAAACAAACTACCAACATAATTATGAAGACCAAAATTTAAAAGGAGGGACCAAAACCAAAATGTTTTGTAAATACTGAGACCAAAACAAGTTTTTTTTTCAGGGACCAATTTCAAATGAATCAATATTTATAGGGATATTTTAGTATTTAAATAAATACACATGTCTTTAATTTATTATTTAAACCATCTCCATTGTTACATTTATATTCTTAAGTTTTTTAATTTCAACTCTTAGCTAGCCTTTGTTTAGACCGAGAGATTGTAGCAAAAAAGATTTTTGGGAGAGAGAAAAATGAGTTTTCTCTTGTTTGGTTAAGGAAAAAAAAAATCTATGGGACATTCATAATTTTTTTTTTGAAATAAAGAGATTATAGAAAGAAAATAATAAAGTAATTAGCATCAATGAAAAATCTACTCATTTTCTTATCTTTTTCTCTCTTATCAAACAATAAAAAAATCTATCAATTTTTTCATCATTCTCTTTCTCTCCATAATTATTCTCACCTATTTTTCTCTTCTCATTTTCTTCTCTACAACCAAACAAAGTGCCCTTGAAAATAAAAAAATATATATTATTGGTTATCCGTAGTGTTTTCTTTTTGCTAAATGGTTAAATGTGCAAGTAAATTCGATTTATTTATAAAAGCAAGATATTTTGTTGTATTTCCGGGATCTATACATCTAGAATTGATACATGGATGTACACCTGCTGTCATCCAAATATCACAAGCAAGTATACATCCATATATCAATTCTGAATGTACATGTAACATTATGTTCCAAGATTAAGCATCTCTTTAGTATTTGCACCATCATGATCAAGATCGTATAAAATATTAACTAAAAGGAAAATTATTCCATTCTATATGGTAAATCCAATAAAATATCTAGTAATACATGTATTTATATATTACATTAGATATGTATAATCACAAATTATAAACTTTGTAATTAAGCCCATAAAACATTTTTTTTTTTATAAAACTAACATTCTCAAAATTAAGAATCGATGTACTTGATTTTCTTCTTGCTCGATATCTTATCTCCCTCAAACACTTCTTTCACACTTCATATCTTCATTACTCACTTGTTCAAGCCGCCGCTGATTTTTTTTTGGATAAATAAAAACTTCTATAAAAAGTAGTAGATGTATATATGAGTAATACCCTTCATACGAGTGCACGATAGAAACCTGCATGAGACAGGCTTGTAGTAGTAGAAAAGCGTAACAAACAAAACTCCCCCTCCTCCTCCTCCACCCGCCCCCCTCCATCAGACAGTATCATTCCTAATTCCCAATCACCTTTGATCATCTTTTAATCTCACAATATTGAACTATTGACCTAACTATGTCGCATAGATAAATTATGTGATGCCTTACTTTTCGAGGATCAAATATTTATTCGATTACTAAATAAAATTTTAATCAACATAATATAGTACGAAGTGAAATTCATCATATATTTTTTTGATTAATTATGTGTACAACATTTGAATTTTAGGGTCTTTTTGTTATAGATTATTCCCTCCGGTCCTTATTATAAGTCTTATTTCTCTCTCACAAAAAGGAAGTTTATAATAAGGATCGGAGGGAGTATTATTTTTTCTTCGATACTTGGCTTTCCGAAGTTATTTTTGGATTTGTCATATACCCTTTGTATCAATTCTTGCCAAATTTTGCTGACACATTATACCAGAATTATAGTTAGACGCAGGAGATTAGCATGTGAGCGAAGATTTTTTTATTTTTTTAAATTAAAAACTAAAAAATTAATATTTTTATATTTTTAATTAGAAAAATGGTAAAGGTCGTTTTCACCTATGTAGCATCACGTGGCACCCGTGATTAAGCTCGTGCGTCTAATTAGAATTAAGACGTGATATATCAATAAAATTTGGTTGAAATTAATATGAAAAGTATATGACAAACTCATAAGTAATTTCGGAAAACATAACATTAAAAAAATAAAAATATATGACAAAACAACTATAAAATTCAAACATTTAATACCATCCTCCTGGTTGAAAAGCATTAACCTAATATTGGATGGTTGCTCAATAACCTTATGTTGGGTCACTAGTTGTTTGACAACTCATATGTCATTGTCATGTCATTTTTAAGAAAGTCAAAATTAAAAATACATAAATAATAATGTTTTTAAAAATTAAATATATGATAATTTATACAAAAATACCGAACACTAAATTGAAATAGTCTAATTTTTATATTGTACTAAATTGCAAAAAATATCTAACATAATATTAGCGGTTGGATAACCGAAATATTCAACTTATTATATGTTTCAAGATGTTTCAATCCTCCTACCGTTGTCTTGGTAAAGCCATGCAGAAACGGGAAAGGATATGCTTTTTTTTTTTTTTACTCGTAAATATATATAATTCATTTAAGAAGAAATTTACATGTGAAAGGATGTGCTTATTCATTGATATTGATGGGATTGGTCTAGGAGCAGGACTACGTGCCAAATTGACTTGACCGAAAAACTATATATATAAATTCCTAATGTATGTTTCATAGGCTAAGACATATTATAAAAAATTTATATTAAATATATTTATAAAATTTATATCTATTGATTACATCAATTTTTGATATAAACTTAGGTAATAAATGAGTTTTTTTAACATGTGTCGGGCATACATTAACAAATATGAATTTTGTTATTTATTGCTTTAATAGCAATGTATAAACAACCTAAAATAGATAGTCAACTTTAAAAAAAATGGCATATTTATTATTTAAGAGTTAAATTTTTTTTAGTTTTTCAAGATTAATTTTACACTTTTAGGTTCCTTATACATTTCCCTTAGGATAATGAATAACAAAGTCATATAGATAGATCTTGTTAGAAATGAGAAAAATTCATAAATTCAAGTTTTTTTTTTAGAACTTAAAAAGAGTATTTGCTAATAATGTATTGGAATTTTCTAACCTATGCACTCTTTGCATAGAATATATACATATTCTTTTCGTTTTGTAATATACTTCTTCTGGTTTTAAATTTTGGTGTACATCAACCGGTACCCAGATCTGGTTTACTCAGAATCCGACTCATCCGGTCCGACCTAACTGAACTCGCACTAAGCGGTAGGGGTCTCCCAGCGGAGGTTGCTCCATACCCAAGGCTCGAACTCGAGACCAGTTGGTTAAGGGACCAAGTGAGCTACCACTTGATCAACCCACGTTGGTTTTTGTGGTTTTAAATGTAAGATTCTTTTGAAAAAAAATTTATTTCTATTTGTTAGATCATATTTCAATTTACAATAAACATTTAATTATTTATTTCCAAAAACATCTCTGTATATCAAGTTAATACTTTTTAGAATCTCAATAACAATTATAAGAGCACTTTTGAAAAAGTATATATTAAATATTAACATTTTCAACGCGAATAACAAAATTAACCTATATTCTTGATAGATGTGTTCTCCAAAATAATCTTACATTATTTAAGATGGAGGGAGTAAGAAAGATAATTAAAATTATGCATATTAAAAAAAGTTGATTATCTATAATTAATGTTCTCGATTTCATTAAAAAATAGTAATCTCTATTACCTAAAATACTCTTAATTGATGTTGGGAATTGTAAAAAAATGTATATTTCCTCCATCCCATAAAATTAGTACTCATTTTAAAAAGTCAACAAAAATAAGTAAATATGCATTTAAGGAATTGTTTGTCAAATTAATCAATAATCAAAATAATATTATAATATTAAGGGCTCCCTGGTATTAAGGGTGCTCTTGGAGATACCGGTGGTTCCGCAAGGAATTCGGACCCAAAAAAAAAAATATTATAATGCATGTTTTTTTTTAATTAAACAATCATAGAATATAGTATGCAATTTCAAAAAATTTTAATTCACTATCTTAACTTTAATTATGAATAAACTTTTTTTTATACAGTATTTTTTTACAAACTTTATGAGACATGGATAATTTTGGAATGAACAAATTTAATTAGATAGAATTAGTTGGGCTTTTTCTTTTGTATTTAAGCCATGATAGATATATATTTTTTATATATTTAACTGCAAGAAATATAGTGTATATATATATTAAAAGTATCTTTGGCAGGAATCAACTTTAAAATTCCACATCCATGTCATGCCGTTAATACGAATTGTAGCATACTAATTAGCCAGCAGTTACTGATGTGGCATGATCTCATACTCAAAAGTCAACTTTTGTGGCAGTTGACTTCATTTGGTAGTTGTTAACAATCCCACCTAAATATATACAAGTCACTTCCATCTTCTGCTTGGTACTCATAATAGGTCAAATTTCAAAAGTAAGTAAGATCTTTAGGGAGATTTCATATTTATTTAAAAAATTTGATTAATTTAGTTAATTGTATTGAAAATGTGAATGTTTGATATGCATTTTCAAAATTACCCTATTAATAGTATTGAAAACTAAGAAGTGTTAAGTAAATACATGTATTTGTGGAAAGAAATAATTAATTATTATTGAAAATTAGTATAATGTCTTATAAATAAGAACAAAATAAAAATCTCATAATCTTTTATATATATATATATATATATATAGGAGGTAGTATATACTAAATCTGTTTATGAACATATACGATGATGACAAAGCTTTTTTTTATTTTTTTATTTTTTTGGCTAAACGCCCAAAAGAAAAAAATAAAGAAAACTAAATCATTACATCACGAGGTAGAAAAACTCCTCTTCCATCATTAGCTAATAAACCCCTTAGAGTCTGATCCGGTGCATGAATTTCATGAAGGCCGAAGTGCATTTGAAGGCTAAGATTAGCAAGATAATCAGCACATATATTGCCTTGTCTAAGAGTATGGGTGAAGGAGATGCTCCATTGTCTAGAAATCATCTTCAAGATCTTTGAAAAGAGTTTATTGGTTCTACTCTTCTGACCAGCCAAGTTCAGATTGTTGTTTATGCACTGCACAATCGAATTAGAATCGCATTCAAGAATTATATTTCTGAAACCTTTCTGCCATGCCCATTCAAGGCCAGTTAGGATTCCCCAGAGTTCAGCTTTATAAGCGGAACAGAATCCAATTTTGTAACAGTACCCTGTAAGCCAGAGGCCATTGGTATCGCGGATAAGACCTCTGCATCCTGCCTCTCCCGGGTTACCTTTAGAGGCCCCGTCTGAGTTCAATTTCACGAGGGGAAAAGGAGGAGGTAACCAGCAAATATTGATAGTAGCCCTCTGCTTCGTGATATTTTCTTTACTATAACCAGCATAAAGAGTGATATCCTTAGTGATATTAGAAATAATCTTGCATTTATCAGTAAGCAAAACAGACTGTCCTTCTGCCACATATATGTTTCTCCAAAACCATAGGAAGTAGAGGATGGAAAAGAAGAAATCAAGCCAGTTGGAGATATACTTCCTGGATTTACTTTGTTGGATGTTGAATCTGAGCCAAGAGAAAAAATCCAGGGAGAAGAAGGTGGATAACTCAGAGTAAGGAATAAAGTACTTCCACACATGTGTCGCCATATGGCAGTCTCTCATGACATGAAGAGAATCTTCAGCAAGGCCAGGACAGAAGGGACAATCTGGGTTAGATAAACCCCCAAGAACTCTTCTTTTTATTGGTTAAGAGCTTGTCATGGCTAAGTTTCCAGAAGTGAATTTTGTACTTTTCAGGGCCTTTCCAGCTCCAAATATTATACCAAGGCATATGAGGAACCCAAGCTTTTTCATTAGCCAGCAGATTATAAGCACTTTTGATGGAGAAAGTGCCATTATCATTAACTTACCATATTAAAATATCAGGGTCTGGATCTTCGTCTGGATGAGGGATAGCACGGATTTTATTAGAAATGTGGGAGGGAAGGATACTGTCCAGCAGAGTGTAATTCCACTTACCATCATCTGTCATAGCATGATTAACAGTTGCATCTAACGGAATGAGGATGTTGTTGAGATTAAAGAATTCCTCAAGAGAAAATCTTTCTCCCCACCATTTGTCCTTCCAGAAGAGAGTATTATAACCATTGCCAATGCAAACACTTCTGTTATCAACAATTAAGGGCCAAAAAGGAACCATTGCTTTCCAAAGGGTAGAATCTGAAGGAAGAGCCTTAGCAGAAAACAAAAGGTTCTGACCCCTCTCGTATTTGCCTCTAATGACCCGCACCCATAAGTCTTCAGGTTTTGTCATGACATTCCAGCAAAGTTTCATGAGGAAAGCATTGTTCATATGAGATTGACGTTTGAAACCGAGGCCTCCATGAGATTTAGGGAGACAAACATGATCCCAACTAATGAGATGCGTGTAACATCCCAAATTTAATTCCTAGTATAATTGATGATGGGTCAAGCCTAAAGTGAAGGAAGTAATGATATGGAGTTGAAACTAGTGGTTTGAAGGCTTGATTTAGGATTAATAACATAGGATATTAGGAAATTCAAAATAAAAGATTTACAACTCTAAACACAAATTCCACCGTTGGATGTGAAGTAGGATATGTGGGGAAGCATGTGTCAAAATTTGAGGAAGATCCAACGGTTAACGAAGAATTTATGGCCGTTCAAAGTCGGGGTGCTGAAAATATTGCAACTTAATCGATTAAGCTGCAGCTTAATCGATTAAGACCTGAAGGAGGGGGGATTTAATCGAGTAATACTCGATTAAACGCTGTAGATGCAGAAAATAATAAAGTGCAGCACACGTTCTTTCTCTTCCAAATTCGAACCTCACTCTTTCTCTCCCCTAGGGTTCCATTCTCCATCATCAAATCCACCAAGAGCAAGTGGGATTTCTTCATTCCGTCAACAAATCTCTTCCTTATTCACTTAAAGTAAGTGTTTAATGCCATGGATTTCCTCTTTTCTTTCTCTAAATTCGTTTTCCCTTTCTCTCTCCTCCATCCATGGTGGTTTTTGATTTTTAAGTCATGGAAGCTCCACTTTTCTTGAGTTTTGGCATGACTCATTACATGAATGTTAATCTTTTCTTGCTATGGCTATTATATTAGGTTCCTCCCTCTTCCTTTGGACTCTAACTCAAATTGGTGGCAAGGCTTTCAAGTGTAGAGCAAACAAAATCACCTTATCTCCAAGTGTTTGAGGTAAGGGAGTGGATATAGTGAGCTTTGCCTTGTTCTAGGGAGTTGGGTCTAGTTAGTATATAATGCTTGTTAGGATTATGTGTTAGGGGAGAAAATTAGATTATAAAACCCTAGGTTATGAAACATAAAATTCTAATTAATTAAATATGCATGATGATTTTATGTTAAGACTAGGAAAAGGAAACCCAATACCGTAAGAATCAATCATTTGATAAATGAAATTTGGTTAATGATTATATTGAAATACATGAGGAATTGGGTAATGTGTTAATGAAGTGGACATAAAGGATTTCTATGATTGTTGCTTTTATTGGTAAAGTTGTGAATCAAATGATAATTAATTGCTATAGCTAATATAAGTATGTGTTGTGGAATAAATTGATATAGGAAGAAGATGGAATGAAAATGACTATATGAGATGAATGTGAGTAGTTGTTTCTAAATTCTAAATGAGAATAAATGTTAAGTATTATCAATTGTGAATAAGGGTTATGGTTTATGAATTGAACATGTGAAAATAGGAAATGGAAGTAAAAGGATTACGTGCAAAACAAAGTAAAAGATGATATATGTAAAATCTAAATGTTGGGCTATGAAAGAGAACACTATTTGGTATGAATGTGGTAACTAAGAAAGGAAATGAATACGGAAATTACACGAAAGATTATGTGTTGATTGTGGTTAAATGTGTTTATGAATGAATTGTTTATCATGAGATTAATGTTAAGTATAATCTGGGTGGTTGTATGAGGTACCTTCCGGCGTGGAGGTGAAGTACCCACCGGCCAAATTGTATGAGGCACCTTCCGGTGTGGAGGTGAAGTACGATGGTATGAGGTACCTTCCGGTGTGGAGGTGAAGTACCCATAGGCCAAATGTATGAGGTACCTTCCGGTGTGGAGGTGAAGTACGATGGTATGAGGTACCTTCCGGTGTGGAGGTGAAGTACCTGCAGGCCAACTTGTATGAGGTACCTTCCGGTGTGGAGGTGAAGTACAACGATATGAGGTACCTTCCGGTGTGGAGGTGAAGTATCCTTAGGCCACATTGTATGAGGTACCTTCCGGTGTGGAGGTGAAGTACAATGGTGCGAAATGTATTTTTAAGAATAAGATGTTAAAATGTGTTGACCTCTGACCTGAGGGGCACGAAATGAATAAAATGTTAAAATGTGTTGACCTCTGACCTGAGGGACACCTAATTTAAATAAGGATATGTATGAGGTACCTTCCAGTGTGGAGGTGAAGTACAATGGTGTGAAATGTATCTTAAAGAATGAAATGGAAAGAAAAAGGAAAGGGGTGTTGAAATGAAGAATGAAAATGGATATTGAAATGAAATAAGTATGTGAAATGAGTAAATTAATAAGGGAAATGAATGTTGAAAAGAATAGTGAAACTGGACGTTGAAACGAATAATGAAAATGGAAATGTGGAGTAAATATTGAATATGGAAATAATGTAATGAGTATGTTGTGAAATATGTGAATATTTGCTTATTTGCTAAATGTGTTTGACCTAGTGGGTTGTTATGTCTAGTTAGAAACTGCTTTCTATTTCATGTGCAATGCTCACTCCCTTACATTTTCAGGTACGGAGATTGAGTTGGCACAGCCCCCGGCCGAGCAGGAGTACTTTCCCTTACAGGGAGAGTAGGGTTATTATGGGTTTTGGTGGATATTATGAACCTAAGCCTCCTACACTATTTTTGATGTAAATGTGTTATAAATATTTTAAAGTGAGGCTTAGGAGGTTTTGTTTTGAGAAAATTTTAGGTTTTAGTTTTTAATGATCAGACTTTGTACTTTTCACTGCACTCTGAATATTTGATGTCTCTGTTATATCTGGAGCCAATAAGGTCTTGGTATGATTTAGAAATATAAATCTGAAGCCCTGCTGGCTATTGGAAGTTTATTTGAAATTGATTATCACAGGTTAAATTTTGGATTAGTCCGAAAAACAAACAAAACTCCGTCCGTTTGACGGTTGATTTTAATGAAATAAAAATGAATTTTTAAGTCCGTATATTTGTTATAAGGGGAATTAAGGGTAAAAATTATAGGGTGTTACAATGCGCACGACGTTGATTCCTAGAACTTCCCCAAACGAAATTACGCTGCATCTTTTCAATCTCTTGACAAACCGCAATTGGTAATTTGGCATGTTGCATTGAGTGATTGGCCATAGATCCAATTACTGTTTTCGCCAGAACCACCCGCCCAGCCATTGAAAGAGCTTCAGCTTTCCATCCTGAGAGTTTGTTCTGGACACGTTCTATCAGAGATTTGAAGCTATCCTCCTTCCTCCTTCCTCCATAGTCAATCGATCCAAGATAGCGACCAAGACCCTGCGAAATAGAAAAATTACAAGTATTTGCAATATCTAATTTCAAATCATTAGAAACATTTGAGGAGAAAAAAATAGAGGTTTTATTAACACTCACCTTATGACCCGAAAAATCACCAAACCTGTTAATGATACTTATTACCTCTTGAATTTGAGACATAGAGCATTCAACAAAAATGAGGAGGTCATCTGCAAAAAGAAGGTGAGAAATGGCAGGACCATTTCTACCTGCTTTGATAGGTTTCCATCTATTTTGTTGCACCGCCTCGGTGATCATATGAGTAAGCTTTTCCATGCAAATAACGAAGAGGTATGGAGAAAGAGGGTCCCCATGCCTAATTCCTCTAGAGGGGTAGGAAGCATCCGTTTTATTACCATTCCAGAGCAGTTGATAAGAAGAAGAAGTTATGCAGCACATAATCAGATCAATGAACTGGGAAGGAAGCTTCAGATCTAAAAGACAATCATGAATAAATTTCCAAGAAATTCTATCATAAGCTTTTTCAAGATCGAACTTGATAGACATGAAACCTTTTTTCCCTCTAAATCTCCTCATAGAGTGAACAAGTTCCTGGGCAATAATAATGTTATCCTGAATATTTCTGCCTGGGATAAAACTTGCTTGGTGAGGAGAAATCCAATCTTTCAGAAAGGGTTTTAACCTATTGGCAATGATCTTAGTGATACATTTGTAAGTGACATTACATAAGGCTATAGGACGAAAGTGAGCCGCAGAATGGGGATTAGATATCTTAGGAATCAGAACTAAAAGGGTGGAATTAATATTTCTAATCAGCTCCTGGTTATTCCAAGCTTCTTTGATAAAAGTTATGAAACTTCCTTGAATACGAGTCCAGTTGTGCTTAAAGAAAAGGGCCGGATAACCGTCCGGTCCAGGGGCTTTAAGCGAACCCATAGAGAAGAGAGCAGATTTGATCTCATGAGTGAGCACAGGATTAGACAGATCATTTAAGTCAGAGTGAGCAGCAGGATAATTAATAGAAATAAAAGGCATAATTCTATTAGGATTCTCTTCAGTATACATAATGGAAAAAAAGGACCTAACCAGATTAAGAGTAGCTTCCTCATTTTGAGTCCAATCTCCATTGTCATCTTTCAGAGTAATAATTTTGTTCTTACTCCGCCTGGAAATAGTCTTCGAGTGATAGAATTTAGTGTTGCGGTCACCACTAACAATCCAATCCTTCCTTGATTTTTGATGCCAGAAGGTTTCCTCATGCTTGAGAATATTATCTAATTGACCTTTCAGGTCGATTTCCAGTCTATGCAGATGAGGATTAGATGGATAGGAGACAGCAGTCTGAACACCTTTTATACGCACCATAAGCTCTTTCTTTTTCCACATAATGTGGCCAAAGACAGATTTGTTCCACTGTTGAAGTTGAGGAGTAAGAGCTGACAAAGCTGCATTAAAAGGCATATTAGGTAGCTAGTGAACATCCATAAATCTATTAAAATCAGAATGATCTAACCACATGGATTCAAAGCGAAAAGGTCTGTTTAGGGTAGAAGAAACCTGATTATTAGTATTTAGACAAAGAGGATGATGATCCGAGTGAAGTCTTGCCATAGTCCTTACACCCGCATCAGGAAATCTGAGTCTCCAATTGAGGTTGACCAAAGCACGATCCAATCTTTTAAACACTCGATCATAGCCCTCTCTTTTTGGACCACCCCAAGTGAAAGTCCCTCCTTTTTGCCCAAGGTCCAGAAGATTATTGGACTGAATTCTATTATTAAAATCCAAGCATTTATTAATGTCTATAGGTGCTCCTCCTTTCTTTTTCGAGGCGCCAGATATCTCATTGAAGTCTCCAAAGAGTAGCCACTCAGAATGCATATGGTGGGCAATTTCAGTTACAGTAATCCAAAGGGGGTACCTTTCTTCCTCTCTTGGACTGGCATATATTGCAGATAAGAACCAAGGTTGGAAAGTATCCTCTTGGATTTTGACATGAAGGATTTGCTTATGATTAAGACACTCGGTGATAATAATAGAAGGGTTGTTCCAGAGAATCCAAATGCCTCCAGAGTACCTATGAGCTTCACTGATGAGAGAGAATTGAAAACCCAACTTCTTTATAGTGTTTTTTGCCCTAATGCCACTGCACCTTGGTTCCTGGATCAGTACAATGTCCGGTTTTTGATTAGCCATAAGACTCCTGAACGCACGGCCAAAATCCTTCCCTAAGGCCCCTCTTACATTCCAAGAGAGCACAATCATTGGGAAAGTTTTGAGTTATGGCTTTCAAGCCTAGCTTCATATGAGTCATTTGACTCTCCCATCTGGATGTCTTCTTTTTCCAGATTTTGAATTTTTTCTAGATCCATTCCTCGGTTGCCTTGGTAAAGATCCGGAGGACGAGAAGAACTTGTTCCTGTAATGAGGAGAGCATTTCTATTGTGCACGGTATTAATGAACTCCTGATTTGGCAAGGTGACTTGGGTAGTGTATTGATCAAAGAAATTCGAACTCTCCTTGCTTAGAATCTTCATCCTATTAAGGATCTGTTTCTCTTTTTCTCTCATGGCTGATTTGGCTTCTTCATTAATGGACTTAGATATATTTTTCGGTTCAACAGGGGACCTGGTCATTGAAGTGGGCTTAATTTCTTTTTCCATAGGGATAATGCGTGTGGATTTAAATTTTGGGCCTGAGTCCACTACCTTATTATTGCCTTGAGTTTTAGTTCCCAAACCCCTCATTTTAGCCCCAAACCCCATTTTAATGGCGAAAAGTCAAAAATACCCTTCCATCATCTTCCACCTTCCAACTCAAATTCTCAAATCCCATTGAACCCCAACCCCCTAAAATTCCTACCAGAAACAAATTAAAAAAAAATAAAATTGAATGGAAGTAGAAAGAAGAAGTAATAGTTCACTTTTTCACGGAAAGCAAATCCCCGAAGTTCAAATATTGGGTATCAACTTATCAGGTTTTGTTTTCCACAAAGCAGTGCTTTTCGCGTTCATTAATCATCATCATCATATAAACATTTTAAATATTTTCGGAGATTTTGAACTTCGGCCACACTTGAAGCAGAGGATGAATTAAGACTCAAAATTTATGTGTTATTCTCTTGCCATGTGTTTTTTTCCAGCGGCTGGAGACTCCTCTTCTCTTCTTTCTCTATAATAATGGTGCTTTTGTTAATCTTCAATTACTCTTGCCATGACCATTCTTATATTACCAGGAAATGCAAGGGCCAACGTGATGTATTATGGATACCAACACCAAGCTAAAGGATCAAGATCTGTTCAATAATTACTTCACATGGGACTAAAACTCTATTGCCTTTATGCTAAAACTCTATGAGTATTAGTTCCCAGCCCCCATGCATTAGCCCCAAACCCCAATTTAATAGTGAAAATACTGAAATGCCCTTACTTAATAATTTCCCTCCAAAACTTAATTCCCAAACCCCATTAGCCACAAACCTCATTCCTAATTTATCTAAAACCCAAACCCCATCAACCTTTCACCTTCATAACCAAGAAACCTCCATAAACTCTTCATGTTCCTCTACCCCAATCTCTCTCATTCTTCAAAGCCTCCATCTTTATCATTTTTTTCTCCAAAAGCTTCCACTTTTTCATCATTGACGCTCAGAAGAAGGTGCATATGACGTTGTGGACGTGTTGTTGAAGGTAAGGAACGTATATACGTTTAAGTTTTTTTTTTCGTACTGTTAAAAAATTCCGATAGGCCAGACTCGGAATTTATTAAAATTTCGACACGGGTATGTCGGAATTTTACTAGAAAGTGAAAATACGTTTAAGTTTTTTTTTGTACTGTTAAAAAATTCCGATAGGCCAGACTCAGAATTTATTAAAATTCCGACACGGATATGTCGGAATTTTACTAGAACAAAAAAAATTTCACTTTCTAGTAAAATTCCGACATACCCGTGTCGGAATTTTAATAAATTCCGAGTCTGGCCTATCGGAATTTTTTAACAGTACGAAAAAACAAACTTTATCATCATTATTATAGCTAATTAATTTAATTAAGCCATAGAGCAATCACATCGATAGTGCTTAACTTATTATGCTTATTATGGTATGAACGTGGAGCACCCGGTTCACTGATATAAGAATAATGCATTCTTAGTTGAATCGTATTCTGGTGTGGCTTCCACAAGCACACATTCATGAGGCAAATTAGGGCCCAGTTCGTACGTCAAATTCAGAACATAACACACATAGGAGAGAAAAATATTAAAGAGAAGGTTGGGCGGAGGGTGGCGGCGGCGGCGCGAAGGGTGGTGGCGGCGGTGGAGGGTGGTGAAGGGAGGGTGAACAGGGGAGAGAGAGAGAGTGAATGGAGTTTGGGGTTTGGGAATTGGAAAGGAGTGAGTGAATGGGGTGTGGGTCTTGGGGTTTGGGGTTTGGAATAGAAAAATGTTTAAAGGAAAAAAAGAGATAAGGACATTTTTGTATTTTCACAATTAAAATGGGGGTTGGGGCTAATGTTTGGGGTTTGGGAACTAAAACTCCAACTCTATTGCCTTTATGCTGCGTGTTTTTGCCACCAGTAGAGTTACGAACTCTAATTTCTTTTACTGATTGATGACCCGGGCCCACTTGACTATTAGAAAGATCAATATTAGAGCCATCAGTATTCTCTTGCATGGAATCAGGAGCTTCAGCCAGCCTAGCGTATCGAGAACATAATTAGGGCCTTGTTTGTTTCCGCGTTCAAACAAAGGCAAACGCACGTTCTCTAATAAGCAGGCAGGAGTTGTGTTGCCCTTGGACGTGCGTTTGAGCAAGGAAAGATTGGGTTTCCAAACATACTATAATATTTTGCAAATTCAATACATAATTAATATGGTTTTTCTCAACTATTACAATTATTTATCATAACCTTTTTTCACCTTCAATATTTTTTTATCTCTTCAATAATGATTATAGAGTGAAATACCAATTTAGTCTTTGATGTTTTTTCACTGCACTAATTTAGTCCCTGAAAATTCATAAATACACATTTAGTCTCTCAAGATTTTCGGATATACCAACTTGGTCCCTCGTGTTATAAGGACCAAATTGGTACATCCGAAATCTTGAGAAACCAAATTGGTACATCTGAAAATCTTGAGAGACTAAATGTATATTTATGAATTGTCAGGGACTAAGTTGGTAAGTAAAAAAAACATCTGGGGACTAAATTGGTACTTCACTCATGATTATATAGGGATATTACTCCCTTCGGAGAAATTTTTTGTTTTTTATTTATCCTTTTGAGGATTTCAAGAGTTTAATACTCCCTCCAGTCCTATTTATAAGACCCTTTTGGGGTTTTTATTTTGGTCCTATTTATAAGATCTTTTTCCAATTTTCAATAACATTTAATTACTTCTTTCCACTAACACCCCTATAAAGTCAACACTTTTTAGAGTTACAATAATAATTATAGGGGTAGTTTTGAAAAAGTATATCAAATTTTCACATTTCCAATG
Source organism: Crotalaria pallida (assembly GCA_037953625.1). NCBI lineage: Eukaryota > Viridiplantae > Streptophyta > Magnoliopsida > Fabales > Fabaceae > Crotalaria > Crotalaria pallida. The sequence continues at coordinate 71,860,992 of CM075656.1, forward strand.
CCACTAACAAATTTATCCACTCTCCTTGATGGAAGTGAAAAACCCCAAAAAGGTCTTATAAATAGGACCGGAGGGAGTAAATGTTATTTTTCATATTTTATTCAAAGAAAATGCTAAAGAACCAACGTGGGGTTGGCCAAGTGGTAGTTCATTTGGTCCCTTAACTAATTGGTCTCGAGTTCGAGCCTTAGGTACGGAGTAACCCCCGCTGGGAGACCTCTAGCGTTTAGAGCGAGTTCGATTGGGTCGGACCGGATGAGTCTAATTCTGGGTAAACAAGATCCGGGTACCGGTTGGTGTACATAAAAAAATGCTAAAGAGTACCCTTAGGGCATTGGTTGAAGAAGCAAAAGAGGTAGTTTTATTTTGAAAAATGGTGAATTTAAAACTTTGAGAACTAATGGACTTGTGTTTTCAATGCAAGTTTTCTTTTAATGTATTCTTTAACCAATGCCCTTAGGACACTGGTTATCAATACCCTTTATTCAATAAGATTAAGTAATTAGTGAAGAAAATTAATGATTAAAGAGAAAAAAAAGTATAATGGGGAAAACATAATTAATGTATTGTAAATATATGTAATGATTACATTTTTAAAGATGTGTTTTGTTTAAAAGAGGAGAGATAAATAAAAACGGAAAAAGTATAATCAAAATACCTCCAAAATTCTTACATCATTTAATTATTTATTAAAATACATGCATAATCCTAAAACATAGTAATACACATAGAACCGATGAAATAATGGTTAATGCTTTGTTTTTACTTTCTCACTCCCTAATTATAAGACCCTTTTATCACTTTTATTTTGTTCATATTTGTAAGACCACATACCAATTTTCAATGATCGTTAATTACTTTTTTCCACAAACCCCCTTGTTAATTTAATACTTTTTAGATTCCCAATAATATTAATAGGGATAATTTTAAAAATACATATCAAAAATTCACATTTCCAATACAATTAATTAAATTAGTCAACTTTCTGAATGGACTTGAAATCTCTCAGAGGGTCAATATTTAGGGACGGAGGGAGTAATAAGTAATGCTTCTCTTGGTAGAATGAGGAAAATGATATTTGCATTGAATGAACTATCGAAATTACCATTACAAGGAGGTATTTATAGTGTATTTAAGGAAACTAACCTATGCAGCTGTTAGCCTGTTAATAATACATCTGCCTTAGCTTCAAGTTAGTTACTCCCTCCGTTCCTCTCTGTTTTTGGAGAAGTTTTTTGTTTCTTTTTATTTGTCTTTTTTATTATTTTAAGGTATAATAAATGCTATTTTCCATGTCTATCCCTATTTAATAGGGTATTGGTTTTCGTAAGTAGTGGAAGATGAGTAATGATTATAGAAAAAGAAAGGGTATAGTGGGTAAAAGCATAATTAATGTATTGGAAATCTAAATAATGATTGCATTTTTTAAAGGGTGTATTTTGTTTGAAACATGACAGATAAATAGGAACGAAGGAAGTAGAACATGAATAAAAAATAATAGAAAATAGAATAGAACTAATTGACCGTGGCTAACTACAACAAGCACTAATTGTCATCAGCTATAAATAGAAAATAACAGAAAATAGAAAATCTATTTATAACTGATATCATCCCTCGCCCTCAAAGTTGGCAGGGAAGATCACACAAGCCCAGCTTGGATACAAAACTCTGAAAGGAGGTAGTGTGTAATGGCCTAATTGAGTAGATGATGGAACTGTTAGTAAGTGTATGAAACCACTTTGAATTCTTTCACAAACCAGATGGCAATCAATTTCGATATGTTTTGTGAGTTCGTGAAAACCATGATTATGAGCCAAGTAGTTAACTGAGCTATTGATATAATAAACTGAGGCGGAATTAGACAAAGGAATCTTCAAATCCTGAAACAGAAAATTAAGCCATTAAATTTCACAAGTCGCCAAGGGCCTTGTATTATGCTTTTGAAGAAGACTGATTGATAGTGCTTTGCTTCTTGGTCATGTATCAAAGAAGAACCAAGAAACACATATTAGCCTAAGATTGATTTTCGTGTATCCAAGCAACATGCCCAATTAGAGTCAGCAGAACAAAACAGCTTGAATATGGAGTAGGATGAGCATAATAACCCTTTAGTTGGTGATGACTTAAAATAATGCAACAGTCTAATTACAACTTTGTAATGAATATTCATTGGCCTAGACATGCAGAGGTTTAGTTGTCGAACAACAAGTACAATGTCTGGCTTGGAGATATTGAGATAGAGAAGTCTCCCAACCAACCTTCTGTAACAAGCTACATCTGCAAAAGGTTTACCTTGATTTGCCTGCATCTTAACTGAGGGGTCAAAAGGAATTTTCATGGACTTGCTAGCAAGAGAACCACTATCCTCTAAGAGTGAAAGAGCATATTTCCTCTGGTTTAAATGAAAGACACTCTTGTCTTATGTAATGTGCTTTATGTGCTTCAATTTCATGTTAACCTTGTTTTAGTCAACAGGTTACTTCAGTTCTTGAATAGTCATTTAACTTTTGGCAATTTCTTTTGTGTTATTGTGCAAAGTACATCCAAGAAGATGATTAGTTCAGCTAGGATGCATCAGGGATTAAAAAAAACAGAATTTTATTAGCGAGGCTCTGTCTAGAATTCAGTATGTGATAGATGCCCCTTCAATCAGCAACTCTAATGTCAAACATGTTCACCAAACTACTGCTGTAAACTCTGGTAGTTTTTCTCTTTGGCGTTTAAGGCTTGGTCATGTATCACCTTCAATTATGTCTTTACTATCTAAAAATTTCACATACATTCCAAATTGTATAAAGCACAATATGCCATGTGACATATGTCATTTTGTTATACAAAGGAAATTACTCTTCTCTACTAGTGATTTATATTCTAATAAATTTTTTGACCTTCTTCATGTCGATATTTGGGGTCTTTTATGGTTCCATCTCTTTATGGCCACAAATATTTCCTCAACTTGATTGATGATTTTTCAAGATTTACTTTGGTGATTTTCATGAAAAATAAAGTTGAAACTAGACAGCACAACCTTAATTTTGTTGCTTATATAGAAACACAGTTTCATACAAAACAAATATGTTTCAAAAGTGACAATGTTGCAAAGTTCTTGATGAATGATTACTTTGCTTCTAAAGGAATCATTTATGAAAGAACTTGTGTTGAAACCCCTCAACAAAATGACATTGTTGAGAGGAAACATTAGTACATTCTTATTATGGCTATACCTTTGTATTTCCAAGCCAATCTTACACCAAAGTGTTGGAACTTTACTGTCCAACATGCCATTCATCTTATAAATAGATTACCCTATACTCTTAACAATAAATGAGCCTATGAATTGCTTTATAACCAATCTCCAAACCTAAACATACTTAGAGTCTCTGGTTGTCTCAGTTTTGCTTCCACTTTAAAGGCTCACAAAACCAAATTACAACCTAGAGCCAGAAAATGTGCGTTTTTTGGATGCATGACACAAAAGGCTATATTCTTTATGACCTTAATTCTCATCAACTTCTTGTTTCTAAAAATTTTCTTTTGGATGAAACTGTTTTTCCCTTTTACACTTCAATCAAACTTCTTCTGATATTGTTTTACCACAACCAATTCCATACACTCCTCCTAATCTTCATTCTGCCACTAATAATGATTCTAATGACAATTCTCCACAACTTCATACTTTTGTTGGCACAGATACCAATTCCACACATTCCCCTCTAGCCCTCCTTCATCTCATACACAATCTTCTCCTTCACATAATTTTCCTTCCTCGGTTCCTCCTGAGTCCTGACTCACTCCCTCTTGTTCAACCATTAAGACGATCCACCAGGATCAAGGTTAAGCCTGCTCATCTAAAAGCCTTTTACTGCAACCTTGCTGCTACGGGTCCTAGTGCAATCAAATCTTGTATAATCACATACCCCCTTTCTTCTATTCTAATCTATTCCAATTGTTTTGAGTCTTATAAGAATTTTTTCTTAAATGTAACCACTATGTAAAAACCTTCTTCTTATAAGCAAGCCTCTTAATTTCCATGTTGGAAAGAGGCAATAATGCATACTGAATTACAAGCTTTACAATAGAAGAAAGAACAATTGTGCCAGGAAATGTAGTGGAAACTCTATCATTATTAGGTAAAGTAATTTGCATTGATGGTATGTTTCTGTGGTTAGTTAATAGTTTTGTTCTGTCCTGTCACAAGCTAAGGACAACTATTCTACAAAAGGATCTTTAGAAGACCTACAACAACCTCTAGTAGGATTTTGGCGATGTGGGCCAAGCTTAGATGACATGTAACGCAAGGCCTTGAGCCCGGAATAATTCAACTCAGCTCGGAAGAAGCCCTAATCCGTGGATAAGTCGCGAGACTTATTTGTGAATACAATCGTTAGGAGATAAGAAACAAACATTATAGAAGATTATCACAAGATTATCGACAATTATAAAAGATCATCACATGCCTCTTTAGAGATAAATTCACACGAATATTACTCTCGGATAAGGCAGATTTATCAAGAGAATACATCATATTACATGAAACCTTCCTAGTCCTATAAATACCAGCTCATGCAAGGGACTAAGACATCCAAGATACATCCAATACACAGCCAACAGTTCATAACTATACTTGCTGCCTAGAGGAAGATGGCAATTGCATCCAACCCCACTGCGAAGGTTCATCAACCAACTGACGCTTGGTGCCCTTAGCAATAACTAGAGCAAATGGTTCTCCTCATCTGATCATGAGTGAACAAGTTCATTGTCACGAGTGATATGATCAGTTGCCCATGTGTCAAGTAACCATAGATTATGCAAGTTACCTTGAGCAATGAGCATGCAAGTTTGAATTACTGCTATTAACCATTAAATTCACTGCACGACTCATGCTAGACTTTGACTGTTGCGGTAACAGCTTAAAAATAGTACTTTGATATCGTGCCTCATTAAATTTGTGCCCTTTGTCTGCATTTATTTTTTTTTAGTATTTTGTGCCTCATTATAGTTATCATCAAGGGGAATATCAGATGCAGCATTATTAGCCATTCTAGCACTTCTATTATGTTGATAACTAGAGGGAATGGCTCAAATGCATGGAAATATGAAACATGCATCGGTGCATGTGATAATTTCATTTTTGCTTTTTAAATTTTTTTAATATAGATTTATTCAGAATATTTTTTAACACAAGTTCGTATACAGATTTATCATAATATGTAAGTGATTTTTATAATTTGGATTTATTTTTTCTTTATTCTGTGTTCTTAAAAAACTAAATCCAAATTATAAAAATCACTTACATATTATGATAAATCTGTATACGAACTTGTGTTAAAAAATATTCTGAATAAATCTATATTAAAAAAATTTAGAAAACAAAAATAAAATTTTCACATGCACCGATGCATTCATATTTCCATGCATTTGAGCCATTCCCATAACTAGACGGATAACCACGTATTATCCAACATGTAGTATCCACCGTGTGGAGGGGAATGAGAAGGATTAGTGTTAATCAATCTTTATAATGAGAATGGGAAGGATGAATTGGAGCTCCACATATCAGAAGTTACAAATTACCGGTAAGATTAATTCTTGAGGCCACTGAAGTATTCATCACTTTTCATAGAAAAATTATGTTTTGTTTTGTGGCACCTCCTATTTAGATAAATTTTAAGGGTCTTATTAACAAGTGCTCTTGGGGCATTTGTTAAGCTATCTAGAAATGGAAAAAACAATACAAATTCTCAGTTTTTTTTTTCTATAAATATCAAAAACTACATTTTTCAATACTTTCTAATTACATATAGCTTCTTAACAAATGCCTTACTTATTAGCATTTTTCAAATTTTAATTTGTATCCTGAGCCCATTTGTTACTTGTGTGGAGCAGCGTTTTCGCTAGGCAAATGCGTGTTTTACCCACGGCTCCAAGTTGGAGCTTTCAAGTTTCAAGTTATCGGGATTTTCAAACGTGAAAAGCAGCTTTTCACCGCTTTTCCAAATAGACGTTTATTGGTCCTGGAGAGATTGGAATTTAATTTCCAAAATGCCTTTTGTTGTTCTGCAATACCTTGGCCTTTGCTATTATTAGTTAAATTTATTCTGCATTAAAATAGAACCTTGTATGTAGTTTTGTTCAATTTTTCCTAGGAGGAGTTTTTTCTCATTGGATTAAAATACTGACTATATGGTAACGCGGGTTCGGGTGGCTATAGCCTATATAGGTCTCAATTTTGTTATATGATTCTGAGCTACCTTTTCTACCAAAGAGACAAAAAAACAATAAAGTCAAATTAACACTAATCAGGTGGAAGTATCACACTGTTTTATTTTGGCATCAAATAATATTCTTTGCTTCTGGAATATGCCAACTGATGACTCATGTAGTACTTTCTGCTTCTTTTCTGTTTTTCCTTTACCAAATGAAATTCCTCCATTGTGGAAACAAAAACTGCTTACCTTAGGTAAGTTTGGAACTTTTTGTGTAATTTTTTCATAATTTTTTTTTAGCCAAAAGCAATCAAGTGTTATTGCTGCACTTGTTAATAAGCCGAATATAATGAAATGTTATTTGAAACATGTAGTTTTTAGTATTTTCGAGAGACGAATTCGTGCATGTTTAGATGTACGTTGGATACCTCTAGAATTGATTATGAGGAGCGGAAGTTACTCACAATTGCTTTATATCCAACGTGATTTTGTGATTTTGATCTCTAACGTAATTTTCTACCGCCAAACCAAACATATACGAAATACTGTGCACTCATACGTAATTGTTTTTCTAATTAGGTAAACCTCAGCCCCTTATTGTTGCACTTGTTTTCCAAATCTTTGATGTTTAACTTTTCGATGCAAAAATGTTTTATAAAGCCTCTTATCCTCAGCCTTAAGTACCGAGGTTAAAAAAATCCTTCTGATTATAGTAATATTAGCAAGAACCTTTTTTTTAATTCCTATGGGGTATAATAGTGGTTTTTAATTTGCCTAAAACAGGCTAATATTATGTATTGGAATTCTAATATGGTGAATAAGTCTCATATTGGTAATGAATGAGTATATGGAAAATCAAATGAGTCTCAAAATACTCACCAAGGAGTAATCCTCTTTTGAAGGCAACCATTACGTAATCAAATAGAGTAGTATCAAACTCCATCTAAAAGGGAACAAAGAATGATGCTTCTGTTACTGTAGTGACAAAGAATATGAAATCTCACTAAAATAATAAGAAAATGTAAGAGGGAAAGTATGAAAGTGAAAGGCCTACTTAGTGTTAGAAAATTAGGAGAAAGATACACCGAAAACACAAAAATAACAATATAATCTGAGGCGTGTCGAAGACACTGTCCTTAAGAATCTATTCGCGCACTGCGACGATTCCCCGGGATTCAGCAGATTCTTCTGATATAAATATCACGAAAACAGAACTAGCAATGTCTTATGTAATGATATAACCCAAATAGAAGATGAGTATTTTGAACTTGAAAGTGAAAAAACAATGAACTGTGTAGAAGAATTTCAATGTACAGATAAGAAAATTAAACTCTGCACTGATGATTCTTTTTCACGTATTGCACTTTTTCTCTTCACACAGAGTGTGTTTATATAACAAGAAAACCCGAAACCATGTGTACGTTGGATTTTAAATTTCCAAACGGTGCAATCCTTAAGTATATTAATGGTGCCGTTTAACTTTAACCACGTGTATGTTACTGCTGCAACTGAAAGTGTATTACATATATACTTTTAAACAAAAATGTTGTACACATGTGTATATATACTTAGTACTCACCTAATATTTGAACACAAACTTTTTAAAATTTGATATTCTTTCCCTGTGAATGAGACCAAACTGCCCAAATTAATAGTCAAATATTTAATGATGCATGGCCAAAGTTGGTCCTAGTGTTCTTTCCTTAGGCACATGCTAGTATGGAAACAGCACTATGTTTCCTTAGGTGCTGTTCTGTTTCTTAAAAAGAAAAGATAGAAAAATCACAGAGAAAACCTTGCCTATTGTGAAAATAAATTTGGAAAAGGATAGGAGAAGAAATGAGGCTTACACATCAAGCAAACCGCAATAAGTGTTGTTCTGCATTTGAAGACTTTAAAATAATATAAGTTATACTCATTAACAAATTAAAAAGTTATGGAGCATCAAATGTCCAAGAAGCTTTTTTTTTTTTTTTTTTTTTTTTTAATTTTGAACTTTCCCTTGCATTTAGTGTACAAATTATCAAAGTAATAGGGAAAAATTAAGTAACAACTAACTTGCAGTAAAATATTCTTTTGTTACGTTTTATGGCCACTGAAGTATATTATTCAACTTTAATTTGTGCCATTGAGGATCAAAAACAAAATCCATGAATACTAATCCGATCCAAACTATGATATCATCATAGTGGGCCAATTTTGTTCCCAATTTTCCTGCTTCATAGCCCTTCCGAACTAGAAGAGTTAGGAGCCCCTCAGGCCCTCACTTTGATTTGTGAATTGTGAACATTATTTTTATGGCAAATTGATCATCACAACAAAACCACATGTGTTACCAAAAAAGAAAATATGTGAGGGGAGATTTTATGGAAAAGGTGTATATCAGAGGTGGAGAGCAACGGAGTATGCAAAGGAATATCCTTTGGAAGATGCTAAATTAGGAACCACCATATAGCTCTTTTCTACTTTATTTTATGTTCCCTTTAACAAAAAGTCATCACCACCCCCTCACACTACACTGCTAGGTAGTTAAGTCATCACTCATCACACACCCTTTCTATTGCTACACTGTCCGACAAACAAATCCTATAACATCAAATTCAAGCTTCATTCTCAACCCCTCTTCCAAACTGCACCCCATCCCAAACAAACAAACAAACAAACATGTAACAATATTGCTATTGTTACGTTTTTGCCACCTCTTTATGGTGGTGGTGGTGGTGGAGATGCATAACATGGATGGTGAGTGTCCGTGTTATTTCATGCTCCTTTTGCCTTCGGTGTGGAGCAAGAGTTAAGTGTTAAAAGAATTGCTGGGAATGAACACTACTCCTTCTTGAGGGGGATTTCTCTTGAAAAGGGCAACTTCGATCCTTTGGCATTTTCCAATTCTTCCATGTGTGATTTGGGTTCTTTCTCCATGGAGTTTTGGCAATATAATATATCAACTATGTAATGTGCTATTGTACTTTCCTTTTTCTTTTCTCTGTTACTCCTTGTTTGTACTTTTGTTTAGTTTGAATTGAATGTTATTGTGTCAGTTATTGTATGATGCCTAGTAGGCATATAATAAATGTTAAGGAACTTCTACCCAAAGTATGTTTTTGTTATTGTCATTCGTATGGGAAAATCTATGACCACATGTTATTTTGTTTCTTATAGTATATCATCTTTCTAGCATTAGTGTTATTTAATGTGCAAATTTAAGCATGTCAGCTTATGTTAGTCCAAGTGGAAAAGGGCTTCCCCTTAAGTAAGGCATCTGGCCAGAGTCTTGTGAATGAAGAAAAAAAAATTGACACATGATGAAAAGGTTGGCACTTAGGACTCAAATTAACTCTGTACGATATGATTTCTGATCATTGAGGTGTCAAAAAAAAAAAAAGTTACAAACTTTAAAGGACAAACTACTGAAATGGCTAGCTGCCTTGTACATATGGCATTTGTTGGAAAAATATGTACTTAACATAATAAACATTTTTTCTACAAACCAAGAACTCAAAGGACCATAGCAGTATCAGGACTCGATGCTTCAATAACAAACAAAATATGTGCCTTTGGTAGTAATCATATTTCTCAATAGTTATACTTGTTATGTCAAGTTCTACTTCTATAGTTTTGTCAAACTAAAAGTGAATCAAAATAACTTGAAAGTTGTCACAATCATCATTTAAATGGAAAAAAATCAAACTAAATAATCAAGACAATCTTATAAAAACTCTAACTCTAGAATAATAATTCAATAAGCATAATGCTTCACAATTCACATCACTAGAGTATATATCACGGCCCCAGTCAAAAACATTTTTTTAACTTGCAATAACCCCTAATCCAAAAAAACCTTTAAAAAACATGCATTTGATTTGTGAAAGACACTCTTAACCTTTAGTACAATTTAAATTCCAAATAGCAAACTTGTTTTTTTTTTGTTTTTATTTGTGTACAACCAAAATATAAAAAATTTCGCAATAACAATCATGAATCATAAATTCAACACATAAAATTTTCAAAGTATTCTGGACATATTTAAATTGGGCAATAAAATCTCATATACTTTTATATAGAAGACTTTCTCATTTATTAAATCAAACATCATCGAAAGAAATGGAGTGGAAGCGTACCGTTCTCATGAACTAGTATGTTACTCTGTGAATGTGAAGAACCAATCTTATTTGAGATTAAGAGAATACCATAAAATCCGAGTTTGTTTGTCATGCTTGTGCACTTCATCGAAATAGCAATGTCGCACCATAAATAGAATATCATATAATGATGGGTTTTATCCCTCTTTGGTCTCATTATTACATGAATAATTATAACAAAGACTCTATGTATAGTCTCCATGGATAGATTCTTAAGATTGTTGGGAAAATATGGAGAATATACACTAGAAAATATAGAAACTAAAACATATATGATCTAAGGCGTGTCGAAGACACTGTCCTTAAGAATCTATTCACACACCGAGACGATTCCCCAGGATTCAGCAGACCTTTTTGATAAACATCAGGTAACAGAACTTGCAGTATATTGAGTAATGATATAACCTAGATAAAAGAAGTGAAAGAATAAAATTCAAGAAGAAAAACTGAAAATTAATATATTCAAGAATTTGGATTTTGTTTGACTATTACCTCCTAAATTTGATAGGAGATGAAATATGATAATTCTATATTGTGATGCCTGGATTTTAAAATTCAAATGAGTTCGATAGTGAGTGTTCATGAATGAAACCTTAGGTGAAATTCATTGAAATGTTTGATAGTATAAGACTAAGTGATTGATAAACTTAGCAATTATTCAATTAGGAGTTAAATCCTTTTGTGTTCATGTAATTAACAAGTAAAAATTCCTATTGTAAAATATGAGTCTTTCAATAGAAGAAATAGAGATATCCGATTAGGATATAATGTGACTAAATCATATGCTAAAAGAGATTGTGCACATTAACTATGTGAGGTCAGAAGGGAATTTGGCCAATCCCCTGACTAGACTTTTAAAAAGGTTGAGATAAAAAAAACATCGAGGGGAATGAGACAGGTTTAAGCCAACCTGATATTAGTGGTGATAAGAACTCAACCTTTGTGATTGAAGATCCCATGAAGAAGGTTCATATAGGTAATAACAAGTCACTTGTTAATAATGCCAGCACTATTATTATTTTTCCTTTCCTATGGTGTAGTGTTGTGCTATCCTGCATTCAAGAGAGGATGAGTTTAAAAACTCTTAATGAAATTCATATCCTTTAGGAAGGTGTATGAAGTGCAGCATACACTTGATGAATCACTTATATGAGTGTGGAGTGAAGTCTCCTATGAAATTGGTGGCACAATTTCTAGAGCACTCATGAACACCCAAGCACGCGCATGGCTATAATAGCGCAAATCTACGATAACAACAAAAATTGTGGGTTGTTGTGTGACTGGTAGGGTCTCTGCTTACATTAGTGTGTCATTGGTTCATAGAGCCCAACCCTACCAATGCATCGTATGTCAAATTCTATCGGTCTAGACTTGGTTTATAGTCCAGAAGGCACTAGGTACAATGCACTATACCCGTGATATTAACCCAGAAAAATATTTTTTCAAATATTTTTGAAATAAGTGGGGGATTGTTGTAAAATTATTATTATTTCAAAAATAATTTGTTTATAATGTTAGATATTATTATAATCAAAATATATTTATTTAATAATTATGTAGTATATCTATTTACTTGTTTTTATTATGTTATTGTGTCAAAAGTCACATGAATTCATTTTGAAATTCAAGTGGGTGCAAGTTAAATAAGGGAAACGGTTCATGAAGAGGTGTTTGTTGAACTATTTAATTTGCTAACTATATATTGAACTTCAATGAAAACAGCACTCTAAAAAGAATGAAAGATAGATATACTGAGAGGCACTGGAGAACAAAATTTCTTCTACTTTCGCTACAGGAAATTATACACACTGTGAAAACAAAATCCAAATTCTTGAATATATTAATTTTCAGTTTTTCTTCTTGAATTTTATTCTTTCACTTCTTTTATCCTGGTTATATCGATCATTACTCAATATACTGCAAGTTCTATTACCTGATGTATATTAGAAGGGTATGCTGAATCTGGGGAATCGTCGCGGTGCGCGAATAGATTCTTAAGGACAGTGTCTTCGACACGCCTCGGATCATATATGTTTTATTTTCTATATTTTCTAGTGTATATTCTCCATATTTTTCCAACAACATTTATTATTAACTATCAAACAGCGGCTTTCCACTATATAATGTGGTAAACGTGATCTGCAATTGCAAGGAAAAATAAAGGAATAAAACTTAATTAATTATCATCCTAAAAATTGCATTCAACTTTTACTTTAATCCTTGTAATTAGTATGATTTTTTTTTATAAAATTATCAAACATTATTCAAGTTAATCTTTGTGATTATGTATCGTTTGACGTCGAAGGCGTTAATAATCCACGTAGAACATCTATTAATGCCCACACATTATCTCAAGAACTAACATGAATAAGGTTTGCTAATTTTAGGTACCAAAAAGAGTTTTTTAATTTTAGGAACTAAAGAGAATATTTGGTGCAATTTCAAGAACCATAGTGCCAGTTAAGTCGAAAATTAAAGCTTCATATTTTCAATGTTAGAGCATCCACAACCATGTACATAAGACTCACATTATTTTATAATTTTTCACACCTTCTTGTGAATTAAGTTACTCACCCAGATTTTCATTCCATGCATGAACACAGTTTTTATCCTTAATTGAGTTTCGCACTCTTAATATATTTTACAATAAATAAAGTTGAAAAACATTGAGTTCCGTTACTGTAAACAAGCCAGCCCATCAATGAATACTTGACACGTGATATGAAGATGCAACATTATTAGAGTATACATAAGTTAAGTGTAGTTAGTTTAAACTGCTAGTCATAACTTATCGTCGCTTGTCACCTCTGACTGGTTATTCCCCTTCCCCTTCTCCTATAAATATGAGATATCATTATTGTAATCGGTGTTCTCTTTTCTCTATTTACTATACACATCATTTCTTTAGTGTTGAGGAAATAAGTTTTGATTATTGTTATTTAGTCCTTACTATTGAAATTAATTTTTATTTATTAAATTTACAAAATTCATTAAAATCAAATCAAAAGTTAACCTTCTTGACATATATCTTCGTGAGTGGGGTTTATACTTTAAAGATATGCTTTTCTAGATTACCTTTCTTTACTACTATATTTTCAAAGTTTCTTTAATTACTATAAAGAGTAAGAAAAATAACCACAAAACTGGTACAAAATTCGAAAATACACTACTACAAAAACTATTTAAAATACCTGAATTTTAATCCCGGTTCCGTGTTATAACTGGGATTGAATATCATTTTTAATTAAAAAAATAATGAAAAAGAAATAAAAATATATTTAAAATTCCAATGCTTTTTTGATCCCGGTTACATAAACACGGAACCGGGATCATAAATATATATTAAAAATTTTAAAATAACGGTGAATTTTCAATCTCCGTTTTTATAAGGTACCGGGATCAATAATGACAATTTTTTAGGTACCAAAATACTTCGAGAATAAAAATATAAATAAAATATAAATAAAATACCAAAGCCCTGCTTCCTCTCTCTCGAGCTCCCTCTATCTCTCTGACTCTCTCCCCTTCCTTGGTGAAAACCGGCCACTTCGACGCCAACGGCGACGGCAAGATCTCCGTCACGGAGCTCGACAACGTTCTATGCTCCCTCGGATCCCCCGTCCCCACCTCGGAGCTGCAGCGCATCATGGAGGATCTCGACAACGACCACGACGGCTTCATCAACCTCTCTGAGTTCGTCGCCTTCTGCAAATCCAAATCCTCCTCCAGCGGCGGCGCGTCCGAGCTTCGCAGAAGTAGAAACGAGGGAAGAAGCCACAAGCCCACAACTGCCACTCTCCCTCTCCCAATTTGTGAAATCCCAAAACCTAGAAGCCCTAATTGAAACCGAACCCCTGCCTCTTCCTTCGAATCCTAAACTCAGAGCCCTTCACGCCCCAAATTCGTCTCCGTCATCATCTCCGTTTTCCATTCGATCCATTATTTTTCCTCCGTTGTTTTCTTTTATATAATCTCACGCTGGTATATACTATTTTTGTTGTGGCTGACCTTTCTGTATTGATGTTGGACTGTGTTTCATTCATGCAGATATTTCAGCTTAGACAACTTGCTAATAGAACAGATGACATGAGAATTTTGATTGGACTTGGCTACTGCCGTATGAGACTCTAATACTATCTAGAATCATAATACCATGTCTTTTATCATCTATAACTGAGACTTATTCTCTTATCATCTTGCATCATCGGATACATTTGATACTCATAAATGTTAACCTATATCCATTTTCAACTTCAACATGTTATTAATTATCAACCTATTATTAATTATTAAGTTTTTGCCATTTAACTAAATATTAGCACATGATAGTTTTCATTTGTTTTTAGCTTTTGATTTTTATGTTTGTCATTTGCCTTCATATTAGCATTTGATTTTTATGTTTATCCTAGCCTATATATGTTTCTTAGTGCAGCTTTAATCAATGTCTGAGGTTGTTTAATAGCTATTCCATAATCTAAAATTTTGCGCCATTTAAGCTGATATATATGATTGGGTTTCTGTAGTCAAATTTTAGTTAATTTTTGCACTTAACCTGTTTGAGGAAATGCTTTTAAGTTTCAAATCTACTTACAGCTTCTCAATGCATTTTCTAAGGTTAAGGATATCATGTCCAGACTTCATAGTTCATTTGATGTGTTTGTGCAGACTTCACAGTTCATTTTCCATCGAGTTCTATTTCCAATTTTTGATCATGTGAGATATGCTGGAAAGGAGGGCTTTTCTTCTACTGATGATGATTGGTTTCGTGAAACAAGCATACATTCACTTCAGCTGCTATGCAACCTTTTCAACACATTCTACAAGGTAGAGAACGAAATGTGCATGTTTTCTATTCTTGTAACTTTGGCTACTGATTTGCCTAGATGCATCAATGAAGGCTGCTAATCTTGATTCTTAAGTTTAGTAATGCGATTAAGTATATAAAATACAAGTACTAAAGCAGTGTTTGCTTCTGGCATTTTGGTGCTTTCTTCTGATCATTTGGGTACTTTTTTTTCATTTTGGTGCTTCACTACAGGTACCCTCCTTTCTTCTTTCTTCTTCTTTCGTCTTTCTTCTTGACTACGATTGCAATAGGAACCCTAATATATTTTGTTTGGTTCCCACTTAATCCAATAGCTTCCTATTTGAAATATTAGTTACTCCTTCTAATTTCCGCAACACATTAGTTAATCTTGTTTGGTTCAGCATACCTACCTGTATTGATTGTTTGACATCACTGTCCTCGTGGTCTCTGAGACTATGGTTTGCTATTTGTCATACTGTTTGGTTTCTAGCTTATTTAGTTTAGTTTATTTTTTTTATCTGTTGATAATAACTGATTAATTTCTCACTTGAGCTAATCCTAGTGTTCCTATAAGGGTTTGCTATTTCTCACTTAATCCAATAGCTTCCTATTAGAAATAATAGTTACTCCTTCTAATTTCCGCAACACATTAGTTAATCTTGTTTGGTTCAGCATACTTACCTGTATTGATTGTTTGACATCACTGTCCTCGTGGTCTCTGAGATTATGGTTTGCTATTTGTCATACTGTTTGGTTTCTAGCTTATTTAGTGTAGTTTATTTTTTTATCTGTTGATAATAACTGATTAATTTCTCACTTGAGCTGATCCTAGTGTTCCTATAAGGGTTTAATTGATTAACGAGTTAAATTCGTTGAATTGAGTTATGCTTGCTGAGAACCATTCGCTCAAAGAAAGGGATTAAATCATTAATTAACTTAGCTGTCACTGTTTTGATTTTGATTTATTTATTTATTTTTATAAAAGTTCAATTGTTCAAGTAAATTACATTGTTGTGTCCGAGCTTGAGTCCTCGTTCGCTCGCTAGCGCTCGGGATTATGACTGATCAGGTATGTTTTTATTTATTTAATTTTATTTATTTACTTCATTCCATTCTTATTGCATTGCACTTCATTGGTAGTTTAGAAGTAAATAACTAATTGGTGTTTGTATTTGGATTGCAGGGCTCTACAAGTTCTTAAATCAGAGAATGTGATACTGTCCGAAGATATGAAGCACTCTGGCAAGCTGCTTCACCACTATAATATCAAAGCCCCCCTTGTATGCATCCCATGCCTCTTCTATTTATTATTGCCTTTGACTCCTCCTATTATTCTTTTCTATTCTATTTCATTGTGTTGTTTCCTCTTGTGTGTGTGTGTGTCTATATATATATATATATATATATCCAGAAGATGAGTTATCACAAATTCAATTAGTCAAGGAACAGGTTGTGTTGAAGAGGTTGAAAAAGGGCGAGATTGTTGCACTCATCACTGATGTTGGAACAAAAGGGCATGAAATAATATTTATTTGTAGATTAGTTTTCAATCTTTAATTTGATAATATTGCAGGCGGTGTGTTATTGCTCGGGAAATGACCAAGTTACATGAGGAGGTGAGTTATTTATCCCTCAAAAGTGGGTGCTCAGTAATTAAAAACCTGATTATGTTGCTTTGAATTTTTTTCATTATCTTATTTCTATGGTTCTTTTGAAGCTGTTGATTCTGCAACTACTTTTCACTTAAACTGTGGTGATAATAAGAACGAGGCCATTAGTTTTTTGACTCTTTGAATTTCCGCCTCAGTAGAATAAACTTCATCTCTACAATAGTGTCTTGCTATAGCCTTCTTCCTTCTCATGCATGATAGGTAGCTAGTTTTCTTTTGATAAAATGATTCTTCTCTTTTTGTCTTGCCAAATAATTTAAAGGACATTATACTGATCCCCCTTATGATTTTACATAATTACATTTGATACCTGTGTTGTTTCAAAAGTTACACTCACCGCCCTTAATTTATAAAACCAGAGGGTGCCAAATATAATTAAGCTAAATTGCTAAACCATGGGGGAGGTCATTTTAATTCCTAAAAAATTTAACTATCACTGAATTAACTTTACTGCAGTATGCACGACTCCTGCATTTGAAATTAGTACTTTTGTACCTCATGTTGGCTTTAATTTGGAAGCACATTGGGTAGTTTCTTTGAGAGGGGCAAGGCTAAGGATGCGTGGTGAATGCTTGGGGCTTCTAGACCACTTAACACAGAAACTTTATGCTAGTTAATAGCATCTCATCAATATGCTTTTGTTTTGTTGAATTTTGTTAACAAACTTGCTTCATATTTTGTTCTAATATTTTATCTCCCTTTAATTGACATAGAAATATTGCTTCTTTAGTTTTGGCGTTGTACTCTTAGTGAAGCCAAGGAAGCATTTTCTACTCGTCACCCAAAGGGAGAACTTACCATATTGATTGAAGGGCAAGCAGATACTAAAGTTGAACCTCCATCAGACATTCAGCTTGAGAATGACCTAAGAGAATTGATTGCAAGTGGTGAGAGTCTTTCCTCGGTAAGAGCTTTCTTATATTTGGATAATGAGATATAATCTTTAAGTTGCTAAAGTAGGAGGCATTCAAATTTAATGTACGTAGGAGGTTGATGTAGATCAAATTATGGATATGATTGTCCATGATTTAAACAAGTCAATCTAGTGAAAACTGTCATTCTCTTCATTCTCTGTTTCACGCAAGCTCTGGTCTTATTTTCAAGTTTTGAATTCTAGCTAATCACATTGATTATGGTTTCTATGTCATGAGATTTATGAAGGAAATTGTCCAATTACATCACCAAGATGTCATGATTCCTGAATGGGTTTGCAATTTCATTCTTATTTATGTTTGTTTCAACTCTTATAATTACTCATTTACTTTAATAATATAACTTATGCTTCTTTATATTAATTTTACAGTACTTTGATGATTACAAGTGCCCTATGTACAATGAGGAGTTGTTGGACGAAGTCAAGGAAGAATGGGCTGCTTTCATGTTCGATGAAGTCCCTTAGATTATATTTAGATTTATATATATGTAGTACTTGATAATTTAGTTATGTAGTAGACTTTTGTTGATGTGAACTACTACTATTAGTACACTCTCTTTTAGCAAGTTGGCATAGGTCTTTTGGTGCATCTCTTGAAACTATTTTTGTAGATATTTCCCAACTTTATGAATGAATATATATAATATATTGCTTTTGAAATTAAGATTTGAAGGAAAAATTAAGTATATGAAATTCCCATTTTGGTTATACAGGTACCAGGTATTGGTGGGCTATATTATATAAAATTTTGATACAAATAAAAAAAATTTCCTCATTTACGATCCCGGTTCATGAAAAAAAATCCAAAAATTATGGTTCCAAAAAAAAATCCTATCATTTACGATTCCGGTTCATAAAAAAAAAAAGCAGTGTTTAAGATTCCGGTTCGGAAAAAAAATCCATCAAATACGATTCCGGTTCAGTTCAATTTACGATCCCGGTTCTTTACAATTTACGATCCCAGTTCCGTGTTTTTAAAGAACCGGAAACGTAAATTGTCCTATTTTTAATCCCGCCATATTCAATTCCGGTTCGGAACCGGGATTGAAAATGTTTCGGAACCGAGATTAAAAATGTTTTTTGTAGTAGTAATATGACCCAAAAAAAAAGCAACTATGACATAGATCTTCAAGAAATGTGTGTAATGATAAAATTTTGGAGAGAGATGATGTTTTTTCGAGTAACAATAATAATAAAAGTGTATAATGTCAATTTATAAAGAAGGGTAATCTAGGAAAGCATCATAAAATTTGAAGAAATAAAAGTGTGGATAAGTATATTGGAGTATCGAGGAATTCTTCAATGCTGCAAACATAGAAAGAAGCAGTGATGCTGCAACTTTAATTAGCATGAAAATACATTTTTATCCTTGTTTTTAACCTTCACCCAATCTCATCCACCATTTCACCGATCTACTGCTGCCACCTCACTCAAAACCGTCCCTCCACCCACTTTTTTCCACTCACCACCTCCAATTGTTAAGACCCACCGTGAGAGTGAAGAAGGGAACCACCATCGTGAGTTCATAGACTAAACCCATCATCGGAACTACTCTCCCACCTCCCTTGCTTGTAGTCTAGATCCATCAATCAATCAATCAATTCGAAGGACCATTGAAGCTCAAGTTCCAATCGCACCGTCGAAGGATGCCATGAATGTCTATATGAAACTCGGCTCCGTTGACTTCACCGTCCATACAAAAGACCAGATTCGCCACCTTGGTCAAAACCCACCCGTCAGGACCCTTGCCTCGACCATGATTTTAGGCATCATTATGGTCCATGTCTACATTTAATGGCTTCACCGTTCGAATTCGGAAAAGGTTTTTCGATTGACAGTGAGTCGAACAAGGGAAAGGGCTAAATTGATATTTTTCTTTTTTTATTTATTTTTACTCCCTCGTTTCAGAACATTAGGCCTTTTAGGCCTGGACACACAGATTAAGAAAGTGTTAATTATTGTAAGTGTTATGTATAATTTGTCCAAAATGCCCCTATCAATCCTTATTGAAAATTGTAGAAGTATTTAATGTTTATTAGTAAGTGTGTCCATTAATTAATGTATAGTGATTTAGAGATGAGAGATGATAAAAGTAGAATTAATGAGGAGAGAATGAAATGATTGAATAAATGTTAGAATTGAAAAGAAAAATATGTTTATGTATTGAAATTGTAAAAGGCCTAATGTTATGAAACAAGAAAAAAAGGCTAAAAGGCCTAATGTTCTTCAGAAGGGAGTATCATTTTAATATCAACCGTTAAAATTAAATTAATGGTTAAAATTTCATAAACATCACTGCCGCTACTTAAGTTTGCAGCATTGAAGAATTCCTCTTGAAGTATCAATAGCCACACTCTATCTTCCAATGATTGTTTTATAAGCAAATCAATAATTTCCATTTTCCTCTACTTTTTCACTATCATAAGTCAAACCTAGTGTTTTATTCATTTTCCAAGTTTTCTATACTTGTTTTCAAGCATCATAAATTAAAGAACCGTTATCCGAATCCAACAATATTTCCATCAATTCAAGCCTCTTTTCTTCAAAAGTAGCTTTTTGTCTCCTTAAATTAGATCTTCTTAAGTCATCTCGAATTAGCCAAAATTGGAAATGATTCTCATACATAAAAAATCTTAGAAAAATCAAAGGTAAATGCTATAAGGACACTTAATTATTAATAAGGAGTTAAATATGGTGAGAAATTATTGAAAAATGTATTTTTTTTTTTTTATGTTTTCGAAAGATAAAATAATAAGAACTTGTGATTTTTTTTTTTTCATAACTAAAAATCTTAAGAAGTGTCAAGTGTCGTGCATCTCAAATAGAGTTCTCCACATTTGACCCTCTAGTGGCAGCAGCAAAGTAATGGTGTTAAGATGGTCATGAAAGTGGCTTTGGAACAAGGAGCTATGCACTTGGAAGCTAAAACTGACTCCTTAATTTTATTTAATAAAGGTATACACGACTAGGAAAATTGCCCGTGCGATGCATGGGTCATAAATTTTGCTATCTTTTTTTTAAGGGTTTTCCATTTGTTCAAACATTAAACATTAATTTTATTTACATGTGATTAAATAAATTGAAATGATAAATTGAAAGGAATGCTTTCATGATCAACATATTATAAAAAAAAGAAATATTGAGAAGAAATATTGTGTTAAAGATCAACACAATATTGAAAAGAAATATTATTATACACACACGTTTACAGTTATTTGGGCATTAAAGGAATAATTTAAAGCAAGGAAGAGGATTCGTGTCAGCATCCAGAATTGGGTAAAAATGCCAACAACTTGCATGTTACAACTTACAACAACTTTTGTGAGACCACTTGAAGCATTTTGATACCCAAAATAATAATAATAATAATAATAATAATAATAATAATAATAATAATTGAAATCATCAAGGTAATATGTTCAATCAAAAATTTAAATGATAAATTGGAAGGAAGACTTTCATGATCAACATATTATAAAAAAATAAATATTGAGAAGAAATATTGTGTTAAAGATCAACACAATATAGAAAAGAATTTAACTTACTTCTTCACATTCTTTGATCTTCTTTTGTGCACCATCAAGTCTTAAGTCCTTGTATTAAGAAATGTTTGAGCAAAATTCAAACACTTAAAAATACAAAAAAAAAAAAATGAAAAAGCTTTCTAGCTACCAATTAAAAAAAATAATAATACTAACTGTTCATATGCTTAATGTTTATGACAAATAAGGAAATAAAATATACTTAATAAGAAAATAATTTCAGTTGAAATGAAGGCTTTTCACCAATTTAAAAAATAAAAAATAAAAAATAAAAAAATACTATTTGTTCATATGCTCAAACAACCAAGGTTTCCTTCTTTATACTTCTTTTTTTTGCAAGTGGCATTTTGATACCAAAAAAAAAAAATTTCCCATTGAAAGACGAAAGGCCGGTAACAAATAAGCTTTAAATAGAAAACAAAATGACCAAGCATTTATATATATATATATATATATATATATATATGCTGATTGTAGAGGCCTAGAAGGGCAGGAAATGTACGATGGTGCACATAGTAGCTTTGATAAAATAAAAAAATTTCATAATAATCTGATGGACTACCTTGTAAGTTTGGTCGCCAAAGAAGTGAATTTCATTGAAATCATCAAGGTAATATGTTTAAACAAAAATTTAAATGATAAATTGAAAGGAAGGCTTTCATGATCAACATATTGTAAAAAAAAAGAAATATTGAGAAGAAATATTATGTTAAAAATCAACGCAATATTGAAAAGAATTTCACTTACTTCTTCATATTCTTTGATCTTCTTTTGTGCACCATCAAGTCTCAAGTCTCTGTATTAAGAAATGTTTGAGCAAAATTCAAACAATTAAAAATACAAAAGAAAAAAAGGAAAAAATACTAATTGAAAGGAAGGCTTTCTACCAATTAAAAAAAAAATACTAACTGTTCATATGCTTAATGTAACCTTGTCACTTTTCAAGCTTTCCATGACTATCAATTGTAAGCGATCATAATAGCATTTGTTGCATCACACATTGAAAGGAAATAATGAAAAATACTAACTGTTTCAATTGTAAGCAGTCATAAAATGAAAGGAAAATGAAAAGATTAAAAATATGTGGACGGATGTTGGAGTTTTGGCAAGTGCACCAGTTTGTGACAAGTAATAAAGTGGAAGTGGGTTGTCGTTCCCAACGAGGACTAAAATAGATTAAAATAATTCTCACATAAGTCGTAGTTACTTTGTGAAATTCAAATCAAATTTAAATTGATTGGAAAATTCTTAACTAAATTAAATTGAAAAACAAAAGCGCAAATAAAAAGTGGTTGTGAAAGAATTTGGGAAAGCTTGAGAACTTGTTTCATTGTGGGTTCCTATAATAATTGCTAATGAATCAATGATTTTCCTAAGTATTGAACCAATTTTGCAAAGGTAAAAGCAACCTAATTCCTTAGGTCAACCATGTTTTTTAGTAATTTAATCTCCCTTAATTCCTTAAGCAGAGCTTTAAATCCTAATCTTACCAATTAATAATGTTCAATCAAAATTATTAGAAGGTTATCCAATTCATAGACATATTCCTATACCTATGTAATTGAATTGTTTGATTAAAGGTCTAAATCCTAATTCAATGTTCATATTCAATTAGAATTACCAAATCATAAACGGTACCAAATTCATGATAATCAATTAAAACATAATCAAACACAATACTTAATCAGAAAAACATAAATTCATTAAACAAATACTATATAGGTTCCATACAAATCCACATGTTCCCAAAAAGGAGTTCAGCTACACATAATTAGAGAAGAAGAAAGAAGAATAATGAAAATCATAATGAGAGACATGGAATTGCCCCAATCTCCAATCACAAAGTCAATCCTTCAACTTGCCTCCAAAAGCTTTCTCACTATTTCTCTCTCTATAAACGTGATAAGTACTCTTCAAAGCTTTCTCCTTTGAATGAATCCGAATCCTATTATTATATAGATAAAAACTAACCTAATTTTCAATCTAATGTGATAAGATTATTATCTGAATAAAACTAATCCTAAATCTGAATATAATATGATAAAATCCTATTAGAATAAACTAATCTCTAAGAATATTATCTACAAATAGAATTTATCATTAAAATCCTTCTAGAATCCCGTATTTGTGTGTGACAGAAACTTCGGCACTGATTTTGACCCCCAAGATGGACGAATTTGAGCAAAGCTATGTTTAGCAAAGTTGTAGATCTTTTCCTTAGCATTAAAATGATACCTAGATCGCCTCATTTGGATAAGCGTAGCTCAAGTTATGATCAAAACAGCGAACAATGTCACTTTCTCGTATTTTGCGTGCCCAGGCGTGAAACTCCTGTGGCTGGGCGTGCGGCTGTCTGAAAAAATCAACCAAATGCACCCCATTATTGGCCAGTTGACCGCAGCCCGCGCCTGGGCGCATGGGACCCGCGCCTGGGCGCCACAGTCAACTTTTCTTCATTTTTTCCTCTTTTTCTTCCCAATTCAAGTACCAAGCTCTCCTTCTTCATTTCTTTGCAAAAATCATTGTTTTAAGAGCTGAAAACAAACCAAACACATCAAAAGGTTCCAGAAATCTTATAATGACAAAATTCCATTGTTTTATTCCAATTTACTCAAGAAACAAGCCACTTACTATGTAAAAGGGAGACAAAAAAGTACAAAAACATCACATATTAGACACCAATCAACGGATGTGATTAACTTGCAAAGGATGACTAGGATTATAATGAAATTTAGGAGGGATATAAATGGATGTGATTTATTTGTAATGGATGGCTAGGATTAGAAACAAATTTGTAGAAAAAAACTATAATGGAGGGAAAGTAAAAAATACCCCTCAACTTTACCTATTTTAATATATGTTGATAAGGCAATAGCTGCCCTCATGTCGGATTATAAAGTTTTAGATAGTTTTTTCACTTTTTTTTCTCTCATCATGTTTCAAGAGCTGCTAATACTATTGCTCATATTTTATTTTAGTTAAGCTAGCATACAAGCATCCACAAGAATTTAAGAGTAGAGTTGGCCCCTACGATGTAAACAAGATCGCTTATGTTGACCTTTTAAAAGCTAAATGAAAGCTATTTTTCTTTTAAAAAAAAAGTGCTAAGGGTATTTGTTACTTGACATTTGTTAACACGACCCGAAATCAAATAATACTTAAGTTATGTTGAACTAATTCAATTGATAAATTGAATCTATCAATTCATATTGTTGAGGTGTTTAAATCTAATCATACATTACTAGAAAAAGACTGAAACACAAGTCAAATCGTTTATGAGCCAATCAGCTTACCACAATTCACAGGAGACGGGACTCAAACACGTACAAGTCAAGAGAGGATCATTATGAGCCAATTTGGCTACACATGATTACAAAAATCAACAATTTTTTTTTTTTGTATTTGATCATTTTTTGTTTTCACTTTTGCTTTGGGTTTTTAATTTATACTCATAATTTATATGATAAGAAATGAACTAACTTTATCCATATCTCGATTCTCGACATATTTTTTCGTACATAAAATTTAGAGTGAAGACCCACTTTAGTCCCACATGTTTTTCGCGTGGGATAGTTTAGTCCCTCAAAAAAATGGAAAATTATTTTAAGTCCTTCAAGATGCTGAAAAGGAGACACTTTGGTCCTTCCGTCAATACCGTTAACGCCATCCTCCGTGAACGTTAACATTGATGCCTATGTGGCGGTTAACGGTGAAACGTGGCATCTCTCCTTTGAAAGACATAAAACGACGTCGTTTTTAAGAGTGAGTTTTAAAAAAATAAATAAAAGCTAAACAAAATGACGTCGTTAGGTAAACCTAAAACGATCCCATTTTGTGTGGCGGCAAAATCCCTTCAGCTTCCTATACCCCATAGCTGATCAAACCTCTCTCTCTCTCACTCTCACTTAGCAGGAACCCCATAGCAGTGAAGAAGAGAAGTCGCAGTGACGGAGTTGCTGGGTGACGCCGTGAAGACTCGAAGCCATCATTGAAGGGTAAGTACGCTCCATTCTTCATGTTTTAAAAATGACATTTTGCTCTGACAACTCGGGTTATTTGTTGTTTTAACTTTGCTCTGATTCTTTCGTTTCTTGGTTTAGTGTTGAAGTTGTAGATAGTTGTAGATAATTGTTGTGGTGCATGTGCTCAAAGGTCTTAGTCTTGCATAATATGTGTGTTTCCTGGAAAGACAAACAAGAGAAATTAAATAGTAGTAGTGATGAAAAAAAGACTAAGAATTTTATGCTTATTTTCATATTAGTGTTTTGGACTTGGTTTATGGCATTTTACAATCGATGTTTCGGTGCCAAAAACATCAACTTCATCATCTTCACCTTACTCTCCTCTATTCCTTTCTTTTGTGTCATGGTTTATTTTGAATTTTTATTCCACCAAACTGTTGTTGAGACCCCCGAGTTTATTTACCCTCTATTTCTATCCTTCTCTGATAGATATTATCCTTGTTTTTTCATTTACTTGTAAATGACTGAGTATGTAATTTTTGTGTATCATCATGGTGGAGTATTTGTTAGAGATGAGAATGGTGTGGTCCAGTATCTGTATGGCAAAGAAGAAAAGGTACCACCAATGGATATCGAATTAGTGAACTTGAAGGATCTAAAGACTTTGTTTAGGGAGTTTGGTTACAAAGATGCTGACTTGAAAAAGATGTATTGGCTTAGACCTAGAGAAAGTGACTTAGAAGTTGGGTTGAGTGCTCTTGATGGTGATGCAGATGTTAATAACATGTGTGATACAGTGTTGGATATTGGTAGGGAAAATGCAAAGGGTAAGGCCAAAAAAGCGAAGAAGAAGCAAGAAGATAAGGAGATGCACATTTATATCGAACATCTAACCGATTCTGATATTGGTAGTGAAGAAGAATCACTATATGAAGTTGACAGTGTAGAGGAAGAACTAGTGGACATAAGTGATGACGAGGAAGAAGTAACAATACCAAAGAAGAAAAGAACACCGAAGAAGAAGAGTGAAATGGCTAATGAGAAGACACAAGAAGTTGCTGTTGAGGTGACAGAAGAGGCTGGCGATGGATGCATTCCAATCTACATATGAGCATTATATTCATCCTATCAATAGCCAAGAGTATTGGCATGAAACTGGAAAGCCAATGCTTGATCCACCTAAGCTGAAAAGGCCAATTGGAAGACCAAAGAAGTATAGAAGGAAAGCAGTGAACTCAGAGGCTGCCCCAAATGACTCTCATAAGGCCAAAAGAACATGGGAGGTTACTTGCCCAAAGTGTGGAGAAGGAGGTCATTATGCAAAGACATGCAAGGGTCCTGGTGTGCCAAGAACTGTGGAGAAAAAGGCCAAGAAGAACAAAAAGGAAGCTGTCACTGAAGAGGTTCCTCAGAATACTTAAGCTCGTCAGACTACTCAAGCCGCCCAACAACAGGAAGCTACACAAATAAAAGCAAACAAGGTTAGTTTTTTTTCCTTCTTTGACTTAATTATATAACATGCATAAACTTATGGAATTTCTACTTAAATTGTAGTTTGGTAGCACTGTAGAGCAAAAGGGCAAGAAAAAGAAGAAGATTGAGAAAGAGGTTCCTCAAAACACATCTGTACAAGCTACCCAACAACAGGAAGCTACACAATTGCAAGCAAACAAGGTTATTTTTCTACCTTGTCTTAATTATATAACATGCAATGTGATTATAGTATTCTGATTAAATTTATCCAGTGCCTCTTAACTGATGATATGTATTCTGATTAAATGATTAAATCGTAGTCTGGTAGCCGTGCTCCAAGTCAGTCATATGTAGGACTATTGACTAGAGTTGCAATAAAAAGATTACTCTGTTGTTGGTGCGTTGTTTCACATAAGGACCAATTTGGGACTTTTTCAATTTCTTTAGGGACTTAGTTTGTTGCATTAGTTTCTTTGGGGATCTAATTGGTACTTATTTTGTTTTCAGTTTGAGGATGACATACCACTCTCCATGAGGCCAATAAGACCACCTCCAACAAGACCACCTACGGTCACTCCATCTGCTATGGGCACTCCACCAGCATATACACCACCTATGAGCACTCCACCAGCACACTCACCAAGTGTGGGCAGGCCACAAGCACCATAAATATATATTGGGAGGCCATCAGCATCTGCCCGTCAAATGTTTCAGTTTATGCCAACTCTTGGATTTAAGCCTTCATCAAGTAAAAAGGGCAACAACCAAGGTGGCTGAATTAGATTTCTATTTCTTATGTAATTTGAAGGGGTCATCTTTTGATGTTTTTTTTTGTTCCCTTCTTGGTTAGTAGGTACTACATGGATTTGTGGATCTTATGTGTTCTGTTTTGACCCCTTCTTGGTCAGTAGGTACAATATAGATTTGTGGATCTTATGTATTTTGTAGGGTATCATCTTTTGATGTTCTGTTTCGACCCCTTGTTGGTTAGTAGGATCTTATGGATTTGGTGTAATTTGCAGGGTCATATTTTGGTCTTATGTTTTGACCACTTTTTGGTTATGATCTAGTACTATTAAAGCAAGGTGGATATTTATGGATCTTATGAAATTTACATGGCTTAAGTTTTGATCTTATGTTGTTCAGCTTGTTTAGATGCTTTGTGTTGGTCACACTTTATGTTTGGCCGTATATTGTGAACCAACACTTTGTGTTTGAATGTTCTATTTTGGTCTTACAACATTTTGCTGCTCAAAATGCAGATAGGGAGCTTAATTCAAACCAAATACAACACAAATATAACATGAAGACGTCATTTTCATTCTCTAAAAAGCCCCAATTACATAGATAAGGTACTTAAACCTCCAAAACATTACATTTTCAACATAAACAATTACTAATCTTTCTAATTAAACCAACAAAATGCAACAAATACACCCAACATGATTAACATGACCATACCAAATACTTTCCATTCACTAACACATTTTCCACCGCCACCATCATTTCATTCACTTTCAGCTGGATTTCTTTTAGGCTCACTTGCATCTCCCTTAGTTTCAACTGCATTTCCTTCATGCTAGATTGAATTTCCTCCATCTCTTTGCTCCTTTCCATCAGTTTGCCATCTTCAATGTCACAATTGTTAAGTACCCTTTGTCCCTAATCATCTACCCAAAAGAAAAATGAGCAATGTGTCTTTTCCTGTACAAATTTATAAAAAAAAAAATCACTCTAAAGCTTTTTTCGAAGTGTAATATGGACACCCATAGACACAAAATTATGTGAAAGCACAAATTTACCTTGTAATATGGACACCCATAGAATTGTCTTACAGGGTTCAAAGCTGTTTTCGAAGTGTACTTCAAGCTTTCAACCTTGCACTCGCACATGGGAGCTGAAAATCGGGTAACATTGCCACTACCAAATTCGAAGTACAGATCGCAAAGGAGGAAGGAAGGATTTGCAACACAAATTGGGGGTTAGGGTTTTCAATTGGGATTTTATTGCCACAACCTTAATAACGACATCATTTCTCGTCTTGGCCAGGTTTTCAAAGGAGAGATGCCACGTTTCACCGTTAACAGCCACATATGCATCAATGTTAATGTTCACGGAGGATGGCGTTAACGGTACTGACGGAAGGAGCAAAGTGTCCCCTTTTAAACATCTTGAAGGACTTAAAATGATTTTCCATTTTTTGAGGGACTAAACTGTCCCACGCGAAAAACATGAGGGACTAAAGTGGGTCTTCACTCTAAAATTTAAAGATTGAGTTTCAAGGATTCATTAGGTAGGGATGGAAATAATTTAATCAAATTAAACCTTGACATAAATTAAATAAGTATAATTTATGTTTCAAACTCAATAAATCTAGTTTGACTTATGTCTAGTCTATAACCCTTTTTTTCTCTATACTCTTTGACCAGTACCATAGGTGTCCCCAAGAACACTTTTAATACCAAGGAACTAATTAGGTATGAAGTTGTGTTCCTATGCCTCTCCCAGCGGGGTTTTTTAGCCGGGAATCGAACTTGAGACTTCTTAGTCTCAGGCCCCATTTCCAAGTTTTCAAGTTGACAGGATCGCACCATTTAAACCAACTCCCGTTGATGTCTACAACCCTATTTTAAAGCATACTATTATATATAATGTTCATATATATAGGCTTTCACATGTAAATAAGCCAAGATTAATGAACTTCACTCGTAAATAAACTACTAATATGCTTACAAGGATAAACAAATCTCTACATATGAAAGAATCAATATATTACCACATATATATATATATTATTTATTAAATAAATTAGTTTGACAAATTTAAAAGACTTTTTCGATAATTTATGGTTAAATAGACTCTTAAAAAGTCCAAGGCCATATTTGCTCAAGTGAAGATTGCCAATGCCGAATATAGGCTAGGCTGTACCTCCATCTAGATCAGGCAAAAAAGCCTAGCACGATCTGGACAGTTTGAATAAGCACGGAAAAAAATGTAAGGTTTAGACAACAAATTTTGAGCACGAATTATACTTTATTTTTTTGGCACGATATAATCATGACTCTAACCCAACCCGACTCGCCCCCGAAAATGACCGATAAGGACAAATTACCACCTCTAATTATGTAGACCCGACAAAAAAGCCTAACACGATCGATGTAATCCAAATAAGCTCGCAAAAAATATGACCTAAACAACAAATTTAGAGCACGAATTTTATTCGTACCTTTTTTGCACTGCATGATCATGACCCTAACTCAAATCGGATTGACTGAAATATGATTGTCTAGCACGAATTGCCATCTCTGTACCATCAAGAATCACCAAAAACCCTAGGGATAAATAAATTATAAATAAGGGGCATCTGGGTCAATTCAGCTGCTTTTAACTGGATAAAACTTATTTACTGATCTGCCATTCCTCCAAAGTCCCAAACCCGAAACCTCTCTCATCCATCTTCTCCTGTTTTCTCGGCATCCTTTGTTATTAGTAAGTGAGTGGGTGACTCGGTGAGTTCAACTCGTTTCCGCTTCGCAACGCTTTTTTCAAACACAATAACGCTCTCTCCGTAAACCCTACCCTCTTTCTCACTATCCTCATGCTAATTCCACCTCCTATGAACTCATTATCCGATTCGTACGTTTCCTCAATTCAATTCCCCTCTCGAAAGCCCTAATCAAAGCAATTCCAATTCCACAATTCCTTGCTTTTTTTTTTTTTTAATTTATGTTTTTCTGCAGATTCCGTTGCTGAATTCTCTATGAAGCGAGAATTGGAATCCACCACCGGTTCTCGGGATCAGCCTTCGGAATCGATGGCGGATTCCGATAACAGCAGCTGCGAGGCTCGGAAAATTTCATTGGTGAACGGTT
This sequence comes from Crotalaria pallida, assembly GCA_037953625.1. Classification (NCBI taxonomy): domain Eukaryota; kingdom Viridiplantae; phylum Streptophyta; class Magnoliopsida; order Fabales; family Fabaceae; genus Crotalaria; species Crotalaria pallida. The sequence goes on from CM075656.1 coordinate 71,891,600, forward strand.
ACGTTGTTTACACTCGAGCAAAGAGGTGCCTCGATTCGAGTAACACGTTCTCTGATAACAACGTCGAAGAAGTGAAGCGATTCAAGACCTGCAGTGATGAGGTAGTAGAAGTAAATTCAGAGCAATTTCCATTGAAAATGGAGAAGAAAGGAACGGATACTGCCTGTAGTGAAGTATCGAAGGTTAGGACGTTCAAGCGGTTTACGCGATCGGCGTTGAAAGCAAATATTTCCAAGAATGGTGATGAGGAACCTGTGATGAATGAGGTACCAGAGGTTAAGAAGTTGAAGCGGTTTACACGATCGGCATTGAAAGCGAACGTTATTGAGAATGGAATGGATAATGAGTGTAATGAGATGAAGAGCGAGGTACGAGAGGTCAGGACATTGAAGCGGTTTACACGATCGTCATTGAAAGCAAATGTTGATAATGATGATGAAGGACCTGTGGTTAAGGTGACGTTGAAGCGGTTTACTCGAGCGGCGTTGAAAGCGAATGTCACTGAGGAACCTGTGATAAACAAGATGAACGAGGTTTCAGAGGCTGTTGTTAAGTCCTCGTCGAAACGGTTTATGCGATCAGCATTGAAAGCCAATGGCGATGAAGAACCTGTGATAAACAAGATGAACGAGGTTTCAGAGGTCGTGGTTAAGTCCTCGTCGAAGCGGTTTACGGGATCAGCATTGAAAGCCGATGGTGATGAAGAACCTGTGATAAACAAGATGAACGAGGTTTCAGAGGCTGTTGTTAATTCCTCGTCGAAGTGGTTTATGCGATCAGCATTGAAAGCCAATGGTGATGAAGAACCTGTGATAAACAAGATGAACGAGGTTTCAGAGGCTGTTGTTAATTCCTCGTCGAAGTGGTTTATGCGATCAGCATTGAAAGCCAATGGTGATGAAGAACCTGTGATAAACAAGGTGAACGAGGTTTCAGAGGTCGTGGTTAAGTCCTCATCAGAGCGGTTTACGGGATCAGCATTGAAAGCCAATGGTGATGAAGAACCTATGATAAACAAGATGAATGAGGTGTCGGAGGCTGCGGTTAAGACCACATTGAAGCGGTTTACGCGATCGGCGTTGAAATCAAATGTTGCTGAGAAATGTGGTGATGATGATGAAATTGGTTGTGATGGTGGAACGAAAGGTTCTGGTGAAGGAGAAGGTAGAAGGAACAAGATGGAGATGAAGATGTCGAAGAAGATTGTGGTGAATAGGATGCCTATGACTGTGAAGGAGTTATTGGATACTGGTTTGCTTGATGGTGTAGCCGTTGTTTACATGGGAGGCATTAAGAAGGTTAGTTTCCTAGTCATATATGCTTTGCTCTGCTTAACATAATACTTTTGAAAAATTTTATTTTTATTGCTGTAGAAAAATAAATTATACTACTAACTACTAGTATAAACTTAGAGCACTCTTGTTTTGACTTTTGAATAGCTAATGACTTTCTGAATTATGTTAGATTGTAATAAATATTTATTAATTAATTAGAGTTTTTGGTGTTAACCAAAGTCCAAGGCTATCCCATTATTCCCCAAGGCCAGGACTGCCTCTCCTTACAAGTATTGGTCTCAGAGATCGAACATTGGCCTTTGGTCTTGTACAATATTCGGGAATACTGGACCAACTCCTTGTTGGTTAATTAATTAGAATTTAGTTATGACTTGTGAGATAGAAAAGTTTGGCAAAAATTAATAGATTCGTCATCTAAGTTATTTTTTTTTTCTAGTTGGTCTTGTAAGTATTTTTTTTCTTCAAATAGGTCATTTAAATTATGTTCTGTTTTCAAATTGGCCTTATAAAAGTTTTTTTTCTCGTTGATTTTGTAACTTAAACTCATTTCTCAATGACACGTTTGTAGATTTTTTTCATTCTCAACTTATCCTGGAATAATTGGGAGAGTTGCGGTTTTTTTTTTGGTGGTAGTTAGGCCAAAACGAATCAGAAAAAAGCTACAAATTTAAATTCAAAAATATCTTAGAGGATCAACTTAGTAGTTTTGTCTAATTTTTTCTCTATTAATCAATCATGCATTGTTAATTAATATTTTTGCACTCTAATGGTAACCAACTTAATAGTCACAATTAGCTTATGCTGTTGTTCGGTGTTGTAAAAAAAGGTTGATTTGAGCCATTGCATTAAAAATCAATCCAATTAGTTTTTTGTAATCATCACTAATGTTACACTCAATGCTGCTTGTTTATAGAAGAATTTATCATGTTTTGGCAATATTAATGTATGCAAAAAAGGCCGTGTTATGTGGGATACACATGCCACCTTTTTTTTTTTTTTTTTTTTTTAAATTTTTATAATAAGAAAAAAAGAAGAGAAGTGTAGTAGTAATAATTTAGTACTTATTGATTGAGTAAGTGATTGACTTGTATAACGCGTTATGGGCCAATAACTTTTCTAAATATGGTAAATTTGTTCCCCGGATACCTACCGACTTACTTATAGGTTACAATACTAAAATGAGGTTTTTTTCTGTTGATATCCTAAGAGCATTGGTTTAGAAATCAAACATAAAAAAAATTATATGAAAAGTAATTTTTCTTCTATGTTGAATAGTTAAGACTTAAGAGATTTAGTTCTTATTAAGAAACTAAATCCACAACTGTTTAATTCCTTAGCCAGTAGAAACTTATCATTTCTTGCCATACAATAGACAACTGATTAATTCATAACAAATTCAAAAGTTACATTTCAAATATTTATTTTTTGTTATACAAACTATATAGTACTTTTTATTTTCCATGAACAAGACTCCAAAGATATATTTGAAGTTTAAGAAATCAAATCTGTAATGATCTGTAGTGATATATACATTTAATGATAGATCCATCCAATTTAGGCATATCAGCCAATTGCTAGTATACTGTTAAGATTATGCGAGTATATTTCTCATAAAAATAACAGTAGATTTGTCTTGCTTGGGAGAGAAGAAATTTGCTCAAAATTATCAAGTTTGCTGGTGTCTGGTTAGTCTATTTAAAAAAATGTGGCTTTAATATATCTGTTTTGTTATTCATTGCACTTAGGTAGCTTTGGTCTTCCACATGTAGTTTATATTTCTTCGTGTCTCATTTGGAACTTGACTTGCCTATATTTTGTAAAAGACTAAAAAAATGACCAGCCAAATGGAAATATAACATTCCCCTAACATCTCACTTGTTTTTAGTTTGGAATGATTTTACATTTCTAGTTACCGCAGTATAAACAATGTGCTCTAAATCAAACTCTACCTTAGGGCAATAGTACGTGAACCTAAAAAACGTAAGTTTGAATTGGAAAGAGGTGTGCTTAATAAATTAAAACATACTTACTCTGTCAAATAAAAGTGCATGGTTCCTTAAAATGGACAGAAAAACTGTTGATGTATTTACTGCTGCTACATTATTGTTACAGGCTTCAGGATTACGGGGTGTTATTAGAGATGGGGGAATATTGTGCACATGCTGCTTGTGCAATGAACGCAGGGTGAGTTATTATGATTCTAACATTGCATACCCAGTTGCTTCTTAGGTCTCAGAATGTACTGTATTTATTTTTCCCCGTTTCTTCTGCCTTCGTAGGTTATTACACCTGGACAATTCGAGATCCATGCTTGCAAACAATATAGGAGAGCAGCACAGTATATTTGCCTTCAAAATGGAAAGAGCCTGCTTGATTTATTGAGAGAATGCAGGGGAGTTCCCCTGCATACTTTGGAGGCAACAGTTCAAAATATCGTTTCTTCTCCACCCGAAGAAAAATATTTTAATTGTAAAAGGTGCAAAGGTGAGCTTTGTTTCTGCTATTCGGAGTTATTATTTTTTGTTGTCTTGTTTGTCTTGCTGATCATAATTTTGTGGGGGAAAAATGGAAGGAAAATGGTTCGAAGTTTTTATTTTATTTTCTTTTTTGATTGCCTCACATCAGTTTGATGCTTACCACCATTATTATTTTTTTCCTCACATAGGATGTTTACCTCATTCATGTTTGGAAAGAGTGGGGCCTATATGCCGTTCTTGTGTGGAATCAAAGACTTCTCAAGACAGTTCTAATGTTGCAGTTGGCAGAAGAGTCAGGTATTCATTTGTTCTGCCCAAGTTAATAGTTATCTAATGCTCATCTTTTGATCCGAGACTGCGATTCGGAGCTTCTGCAGCAAACAAATGTTTTGAATGTTGGAATGGGTCGGGTCATTTCTGGAAACAATACATTTAGGTTTTTTTTTTGGGCTTTTGGCCCAGTTTTACATTTTGGCCCTTAAGATGCTTATATTCTGCCACTTCGCGTTTCTGTCTCATTCCTTCATAATACTCCTTTCTTCATCACTTCCTCTTTATTCATTTCTGTTCTATTCTCTCTCTCTTCCTTTCTTCACATTCTTGCATATACTGTCGCTCACACAAAGAAGACTGATATTACATGGAACCACTGTCAAAGTGTCCCACTCCCACCACATAGGTTTGTGGTTAAATGTAGTTATTGTTCTCATTAAAATGCTTATGTCTTTTATTTCTCTATATGAAATATATTTTAGGTTAATTTTTTATTATTAGTTATGTATCTTATGATTGAAGATCGATTTTCGATTCGGTTCTAGATTCTGAAAATCTATCTTCCGATATATGATACGAATCTTGATTTGATTACCAAGCTTGAATTTCAATTAATCCAAGTTGAGCTGGGAAAACCTATTAAGGGGGTAAAGCTCTCCCGCCGCCTATTTTTTTCATTCTCAAGACTCGAGCTTCAGACCTTGCTTAAGGGTATGCATTGGTTCTTAGGCTGATGGCATACATCTAGATGAAGTATTGGATAGAAATTGATTTTTCATTGTTCAGTCAAACCCTACCTCAGCAGGCTTAATACAGAAGAGTGAAACTTTTTTCTTATATTCTCATCTACTAAAATGGTTTGTTGTTGTTGGATTTTCTTTTTTAATAGTTTTCCTTCTGCCGCCACTGAGCTCTTAAAAATGAATTATCTTAACCTGCAGCAACCAGTGCATATGATTCCAGGAAACTTAGTATGAATTTTTATCATGTAGCTGTATGCCAGTGGGCACACAACCGTTATGACTTGTGAACATACTTTAATTGTTTTTGCGTAGAAGGGTCCAATACTCCAATGTAAAGTTTGTACACAATTGACAATTGTAAGAACAGAATTTTGCCATTTATGTTGTTTAGGTTATGGCTCATATGAAGTGACATAATAGCATGGTTTTAATTGGAAGTCAAATCTCGATTTAAATTAACCATGTTGAAGATGCAATAACATGCTTTTGGGCCCTTCCTCTCTGGCCTCTCTAATTTTACACTTTTTTTTTTTAATCATTGTACTACATTTCAGGTCCCCTAGACCAGTGGCAGTCTCCAGTCCATTCAGTGCTTCTGATCTGTCTATCTCATCACAGATTACGAGACATTGGAAGAAAGGAACAAGGTATTCACACACACACATATCATCTTCTGTTCTATATGTAATACATTTCAATTTGATAATTGCTGCTGCCAATTGTGTTAAGGTCATCAAAACAGGTTAGCAGCTCAAATTCTTCCAAGAGGGCTTCGGTGCCTATTCTGTCGCGGAAGAAAATATTGCAGAAGATGAAAGAGAAGTTTGTATCTACCTTTATTTTTTGGCATCCTTCATGTAATTAGGATAATATGTTGTAGGTGAATAGTTTACTACCAAATCACTTTTTCCCTCTTTTTTCTAATGAATTGTTGTTACCAGGTCTTTGTCAGCAAGGTTGAAGACCACAGAAGTTAATTCAAATTCAAAGTGTTTATCTTCACAAAATAAGAGTGAATGGAAGATAACAAAAAAGTTAGTTATCTGCTTCCTCCCTCCCTCATTTGTGTGTATCTACCTAGCTGTAGTATTTCTATCACTCTTTTGTGATGCTAATCATAATTTGTGTATCCATTGTATTCTTCTCAAGGGATCAGCGGTTGCATAAGTTAGTTTTTGGAAAAGATGGATTGCCTGATGGAACTGAAGTAGCTTATTATGCACGTGGAAAGGTTGTTTTGTTTGTGAGTGTTTCATGTACAACTTATTCTATTTATTGTTTTGTTAACGGTTATGTTCTGATTGACAGAAATTGCTTCAAGGTTTCAAAAGTGGCTCAAGAATTGCTTGTGGATGCTGCAACACAAGGGTATTGTTCCTTACACTTTGGCACATTGCTTGTATGTTTTTAGGCATTCCTTAAAAATATGTAAACTGCATAAGTAATGTGTTCTATTTTAAATGTTGTGCAGATTAGCCCCTCACAGTTTGAGGTACATGCAGGCTGTGCTTCTCGCAAAAAACCGTGAGTTCTCTCTCTCTCTCTCTCTCTCTCTCTCTCTCTTGTTGTGGTGGTGGGAAAGATTTACGCAGCCTCTTTGAATTGCTTTTTGCTTGTGCCAATGGATATCAGTTAAAATACAATGTTTTGGGCAGTTATGCATACATCTACACATCAAATGGGGTGTCCCTCCATGAGTTAGCTGTTTCTCTCTCAAAAGATCGAAAGTACTCTGCAAAGGATAATGACAATCTATGCCTTGTTTGTCATGATGGTGGAAATTTGTTGCTTTGTGATGGATGCCCAAGAGCATTTCATAAAGGTCAGATATACATAACAAAAAATCTGATGGTCAAATTATTTGTTAGCTACAATTGTGTGAAATGTGGAATCAGCTTTCTTCCCCATTATTTATTTATCCTCTCATTCTTCTGCTGTTGTGATAAGAACTAGGAAATGCAAAATATTTTGTATGACTATATCACCATGGACTATGATGCTAATATATTAGGCTCTTTGAGAATAAAAGACCAGGTGATCACAAGGGTTGGTATCATAGATTGCCCAAATTGTAAGAGACCTTAATCAGATCCATTACATGCCCTCTTCTGCACCCATTCTCACAAAAAGAAAAAATGGAGAAGGAAAAGAGAAATGCATGTTTATCTATTATTTTCCTGTTTAAAAATAGGAATTTCTTAACTTGAGGATAAGAAACCCAAAATGAATGATTTTTTGTGAAAAACTAAAGTTATAAAATATAAACCTTTGATTCTTTCAACACATCAACTCTCAAGAAAGGCTATCCACTTTTGGATGCTTAAGAGAACCCTTAAATATATCCTTTAAAAATATTATCCTAATTGTTGTATTCAACTAGTACTTTTTGGCAAAACTACTAGGTTGGTCTCGTAAGTTACTTTTTAGTTGCGATTTCGTCCCTTAATTTTTTTCGTTTAAAATAAGTCCTGAAGTTGTTGCCGTTTAACAAATCAGTCCTTTCCGCTAATTTTTTCCATTAAGTGACACGTGTCACTCAACTAATGGTGCCACACATTAAAAAAAATGGTTTAATGATTTTTTTAAAAAATTTTCTTATGGTGTCACGTGTCACTTAATGAAAAAATTAACGGAAAGGACTGATTTATTAAACGGCAACAACTTTAGGACTTATTTGAAACGAAAAAAAGTTAAGGGACGAAATCGCAACTAAAAAATAACTTAAGGGACCAATCTAGTAGTTTTGCCAACTTTTTTCTATCTAAATCCTTAAAACAGCAAAACTTATTTTGTCTAATATAATTGATGGACGGGATTGTATGTTGAATGAAGTTTCTACTATGGGTTTGCTTTTAGGCGAGTATGTGAACTTCTATAATATTAACATATTTCCATGTGGTATTAATCTTAAATTTCATTTAGAAATAGTTGAAATTGTTGTTTTTCATGCTTAAAATTTTGTTTCAAGATTTTCTGAATTGCAGCAGACCAAAGAATATTTGCTCTGTTCGGTAAATTACAGGATGGTCATCCTCTAGGCAAACTTTTATGTTCCTATGTTTGGATATGTGCAGAATGTGCATCTCTATCGAATATTCCGCATGGTGACTGGTACTGTCAATTTTGCGAAAACATGTTCCAGAGAGAAAAGTTTGTGGCATACAATGCCAATGCTGTGGCAGCTGGAAGGGTAGAAGGAGTTGATCCTATTGAACAGATAACCAATAGATGCATTCGCATAGTCAAAGACTTTGAAGTTGAGCTTAGTGCATGTGCTCTATGCAGGTAATAAGTTCATTTCTATGATTAGAAGTCGTTATATGGACTTGGCTTTTATCTACTTTGTAAATGTTGAAATCAGCAATTCTTACCATGCTTCTTATTTCTGTATTTGAGCTAGTTGAAAACTAATATTGCATATTTGTGATTTAAACTGAGGAATATATCATATAAAGGGAAAACATTGTGCATGTAGGGGTGTTGACTTCAGCAAATCTGGCTTTGGTCCACGCACAATAATAATCTGTGACCAGGTATGCATTTTTGTCCAGTTTTGATTTTGGTGCCATGTACAAGGCCTCAGTAACATCTTGAGTGGAAGGGTTTATTGATTGATGCTTAGTTCTTGATTGATGCAATCATGCGAGAATGATGTATCGAACATTCAAACTTTTTAGGTTTCACCTTGTTTTTTTCTGAATCAACTGGATGTTGTTTTTCTTACCCTCTCCATTCCCCCTTGTTCACTGCAGTGCGAAAAGGAATATCATGTTGGCTGTTTGAGGGATCATAAGATGGCATATTTGAAGGTATGCTGCCTGTTGCTATGCCTTTGTATGTGGATCTGTATTTTAGATGCAAACTTCTCTTTTCTCTGTTGGACATAATATGTCTGGAATTAATTACAGGAATTGCCTAAAGGGAATTGGCTTTGTTGCAATGATTGCTCGAAAACACGTTATACTTTGGAGAACCTTTTGGTTGGGCCGGCTGAGAGACTCCCCGAATCTCTCTTGGATACTATGAAGAAGAAGCACGGGGAAAAAGGATTAGAATCCCTCAATGATATTGATGTGAGCTGGAGGCTTCTTAGTGGAAAAATTGCTTCGTCTGAAACGAGACCCTTGCTTTTGGAGGCTGTTTCAATCTTTCACGTATGTTCTCCCCATCCTCCTGAGTTTATTCTTAATTTTTTATGTTCACCCTTTGGGTGGATGGAGGTGGTTATCTTTGTTTATTCCCCAACAAATGGTGAAGCTGCTTGGTTTTTCTACCCTTGGAAAACTATATTTCCACATATATATTTTTTTTGCATTCTTTTGCTTAGTTATTTCATCTTCGTCATATTCCTTTATCTGGTTGTAGCTTGCGAGTTAACATTAATTGGGGAAATTATATATGAAACATTTTTAGGAAAGTGTTGAACATATAATTCAACTTAATATTAATTCCCACTCACATGTTATATGATTTTGTGATGATTTTCATGCTGCCAAAGTTTATGATTGTTTTTTATTACACCACAAGCTTCACTCGTCTTTTCATTTGTTCTACTCAACTTGTATCTATGTTTTGCCTAGATTTGTGTTGTGCATTTATATGAGCTTATCATATGACATTGCTTGTTTGTGTCTATCTCCGTGGTACTTCATTTCTGCTTTTTTCTTGGGAAACCATTCTTGAGTCTGTTTTACCAACAAGATCATTTAGTGAGTGCATTTTTGGACTTATGATATGGAGATATACCTTGCATGTTTCAGGAATGCTTTGATCCTATAGTTGATGCTACTAGTGGACGTGACCTTATTTCTGCCATGGCCTATGGGTAAGAAAATCCTTTTAAAGCATTTGCTTCCTCTCATTTGCTATTATATTTCTTTCTCCACTTTGTCTCAAATAACATATCTCTCACATACAGGAGGAAGGCGTGGGGTCAGGATTTTGGAGGAATGTATTGTGCATTATTAACTGTCAAGTAAGTAGTGGTTTTCTATATTTCAACTTTTATTGTTTCATACCTACATGACAGTACTGTTTACAATTTTTTTTTTCTTTTCATTGAAGCTCATCTGTGGTATCTGCGGGCATGCTTCGAATTTTTGGCACAGATATCGCTGAACTCCCTTTAGTTGCTACAAGTAAAGGAAACCAAGGAAAGGTGTTGCATCATATTCTTTCATCTTGTTGAAGTGTTCTGTGCTCTGGTGTTTTTGATTGATTGCTGTGTATTATGTCTTGCGCATTAATCATAAGCAAAATTGTTTTGACCCTATAGGGCTACTTCCAAACACTCTTCTCCTGCATTGAGAGGTTGCTGGCTTTCTTGAATGTGAAGACCCTTGTGCTACCAGCTGCAGAAGAAGCAGAATCTATATGGACAGCGAAATTCGGGTTTAGCAAGATGAATCCAGACCAGGTATGTTTCTGCTTTACTACATACGAAGTAGTAGCTAGTTTAACATTTTCCCTTTTCTTCAGTCTAGCGTTTTTGAAGTTGAGCTATACAAATACAACTAGTGTCTGTGACTGATAATTTAGCTAGCTGCATTATTTGGTACAAACCAAAATAAAGTAATCATTGATTTATCCTTGTGCTGCACAGCTTACCAGCTATAGAAAGAACTTCCATCAGATAGTGACATTCCATGGGACAAATATGCTTCATAAGATGGTGCCTCCATGCCGGATCATCAAAAAGCAATAATGAAATTTCCATTCAGAAAAAAAGTCAATCATGGAAGGGGAGATTCCCTAGCTTTCTTGCCTCCTTTTTCCCTTTCTGCTGGTTTTGTACATGTATCTATTCGAAGGCATTATTGAACTAGTTTCTGCCATTCTCCTGCCATTTTTCTTTTAAAAATATTTATAGCTTTTTTGGGTTTTCAAACCATCTCCCCAAGGGTAATGGCTTACAAGGCCATTTGTTTTATTTTAAAGTTCGGTTTCTGTTATGAAAAACATAAGGTTTATTATCTTGGACTAATGCTTTTAAAAATATTTTGCCTGATCTGAGGTAATAACTCCTATTAGGTACGTATCGTACGATAAAGTATATTATTAAATTCATCTATAAACATAATTTCCCTTTAATTATTTGAGTAAAGGGACACTTTGGTCCCTCAAGTTTTTCGATAGGGACACTTTAGTCCTTCAAGAAATTTAATTCATTTTTAGTCCCCATGTTTTCCAAAAGTACCAATTTAATCCCTCATGTTTTCCAAAAGTACACATTTAGTCCCTCAACGAAGTGACTAACGGAAATAGGACAGGGACTAAATTGGTACTTTTGGAAAACTTTGGGGACTAAAAATGAATTAAATTTCTTGAGGGACTAAAGTGTCCCTGTCGAAAAACCTGAGGGACCAAAGTGTCCCTTCATTCTAATTATTTGAATAAAACTTTTTCGCATAAGACACCAACACAATTATACATGAAGAGCGGTGCAATGGATTCAATTCAAAGGTATCTGTAATTGGAATGTAGCACAGTGCATTTCAAGCTAAGAAAGTTAGAAGCCACCATTAGAACCAAAAGAAATAATATTGTTGATCCATACCAGAGTCCAAACCGCCCCATTAATGAACTATCTCTCTAGAACCTTTTTTAATATTCAATTTTTCTGCAGTGACTTAACGTGTCCCTTTTCCAATCTCTATTACTGCATGCTTGCATTTCATTATCCTACCATCGAATTTTTTTTTTGGTGAAAACTGAAAACCTACCATCGAATTTAGCGGGGTTTGGTTTAGTGAATTTGATTTTACAAACTATTTTTTTATTTGTTCTTTGCCCATCAAAGGTGTAGCCCGGCTGAAGATTGGTCCATTTCCGACAGTGTAGAATGAGTTTTGCCTTTGAAAACAGTTTTTTCTTTCTTCGTACACTTGATAGTGATCAATCTTTTGATATCATATTTAAGCAATCCATTTATTAATTGTGTCTGAGTCTTGTTAAACTTAAATTTGATCATAAGTGAAACTTTTGCATGATAAATTGTTGCAACTATGAATAAAATGGGAAAAGTAAACACAAGTTCTCATAAACTGAAGGCAAGAGCGAAACATCCACTAAACTAACTAACTCTACTTTAATCCCTAACTTCATTCATTTAACTTTGTTAAATTGCAAGCCACACAACATAAAAACATAAAAGTTATTGTGCTTCTCAGCTCCTATAGAATTGTGCGAACACACCCGAACACGGTCTTATTAATCAGAGTTCCATAATGTTTTTAAAAGCAAGTTTTGGTGAAAACCTCCGTCACAAGTTATTACTTGGCCTCAGTCTATCTTACACTTTCATCATTTTTTAAAGTGTAGATCAAAATCAGGTGCATTTTTAGCATGATTGATACAAATTTGTGTACATCAAACTATTTTAAATAAACCGTATCTAAAGTCTACACTAATTATTACTCTAAGTTGCACAAGCATAGACATCACACATTTGCCCATACATTTCTTACCTTCCACTCCAACTAATCATGCATCACTTGCACAACCTTTTCACATGCACATAATAAAAAGCATTCCTCACTCTCCCATCCACCACTAACCCGTTTCCTAGCTCAAATTAACATTAACACACTAACCAATTCATAAGGTTCAAATATGGGGTTCAATAGAACCCTCTTTTGGCTCTCTAGCTTTATAATTTTTCTCTTTTCTATTATCATTCTTCATTATACTACACCTCAATTCCCCACCATTAGCCCAACCAGTAGTCCCGAACACAGTTCCAATTATCACCTAGGTATTATATATCATAAGATTATAAATCTCAGTGGTGCTCAAGATTTTGTGTCTATACTGACAAGTATTGTGAGAAGGAGACATCATCATAGGAGGAGGAGGCATAAGGATAAATGTGACAAGGCTAAATGGGCTTCCACGCTTATTAAAGACTATAATGTGACTCTCGTTCTTACGGTTGATTTAAACGGTTGTGGTAACTTTACTAGTGTGCAGAAAGCCGTTGATACTGTTCCTGAATCTAGTTCTGATGCCACCCTTATCATAATCGATTCTGGTACATTCAGGTCGTTTCTCTTTTAGAGTGATTTTTTTCCCTAAACAAATGCTCAATACTTTTTAATTTTATGTTTTCTAATAACTGAATTGCCTATTGCATATGCTTGTGAGAAATTATTAGATGATTCAGGATCAATGATCCCGGATGCATCACAAAAATTCATTAGGTATTTTATGAGTTAAAAAATAATATGAAATTATAAACCTTTTTTTTTTTTTTAATATATATATATATATATATATATATATATATATTTTAACTTACAAAGTATATAATGAACGGTGATGATGCATTTAGGATCATTCATCTAATAATTTGCTAGCTATTGTTTTCCTTGAGCTATATACATGCACAATTTCACTTCAAATATTTGATAATTTTTTAACAAATTACAGGGAAAAAGTAGTCGTGCAGGCCAACAAAACAAACTTGATAGTTCAAGGTCAAGGGTATCTTAACACAATCATGGAATGGAATGACACAGCGAATTCTACCGGAAGGACAGCCAATAGCTACTCCTTTGGCATCTTTGCTTCTAAGTTCACTGCTTACAACATCAGCTTCAAGGTAACTAATATCATTGGTTACTATGTTTAATGTCCTGCTAAAATTTTGATGAGGGTCTATTTGGTTCGCGAAAACCATTTTCATTTCGTGTTTTTTAAGTAATAATTATCAATATGTCACATTGTTTTCATTTTGTTTCATGCGTTTTCAACAATACTTTTAGTAAACCAAAAGGACACGCCCTTATATTTACTATGGTTGGATTTTTACTATTGTTTCTTTGAATAGAACACCGCTCCTCCGCCGCCACCGGGGGAGATTGGAGCACAGGCAATTGCACTGAGAGTTAGTGGTGATCAAGCTGCGTTCTATGGGTGTGGATTTTATGGTGCCCAGGACACACTCAATGATGACAATGGGAGACATTACTTTAGAGAATGTTTTATCCAAGGATCCATTGATTTCATATTTGGAAATGCCAAATCACTTTATGAGGTACAAAATACTAGTCCCTAGTAGTAATCCTTTTTTTTTTTTTTTAATGATAAGTAATCCATTTCTACGTCTAATGTTCAGCTTACACTTATTTAATTATTTTTACACAAATCATGATTCACTCTCAATAACCGAAACAATAACCCTATTATCCTAAAAATAAAATGTAAAAAACGGTGTGAATAAAACAAGTATTAAGGCCTCTTTCAAAAAAAAAAAAAAAAGTATTAAGGCTGATTACCATATACACAAACCTTTGACACAATGCATGCATATTGAAACCGCATTATGATTTTAATCTAGGCTTATTTATGATTCCTACCTTTTTATTTCATTTTGATTTTAGTCAAATTGATAAAACATGCTAACGTGGCCTAACGAATGTTACGTCAATAAAGACTTAAATTAAAAAAATTCACTCTTTTGAGCCTAAAACCAATTTTTTTTTTTATTTTGAGAAAAATGTGTTCTTACCATCAAAAGGTCAAAATCCATTTTTTTCCCCACTTATCACTTATATCACTCACTTCTTATGATTTGAAGGCATAATTCAACCCGATCACAACCACTATGACTAGATGTTGAGCGTCATTATTGAGTTTGTCATTATCATTTTCTCAACTCCTCCGCGAAACATACCAACGCACTATCACGAAATGCTTTTGGGAAAATGGATGAAAAGCTGACAATGATAATGGATTGATAGTGGTAGAATTTTAGATTTTCATATTAGGAAAAAGATGTATTTTTTCAAAAAATATTTTATTTTAAATGTGAATTTTTCATTTAGTCCCTCTAAATTCAAGTATTTTTATTTGAAAAATGCTAACAAGTGCCTTTGGGGCACTAGTCAAACATCCAAATGTAGTTGAATGGTATTAAAAAAGGTAATGTGTTTTTTTAGATTTTCGAGAAATGAATTATGGTGGATTTATGATTAAATTTCCTTATCTAGTAATCTTAACAAGTGCCCTCGTTAACAAGACTCTTTTTATTTTAGTCCCTAATGCCACTTATCCTTGACGTTTTCCATCCAATTTTAATATAAGGACAAAAATCAAAACGAAATAAAAGTCTAAGGACTAAAAAAAATAAATAATATGGATGAATGTCAAAACTACACTATTTATGAGGAGCAAAATCATAAATATACTTTAATTTACTGAAACTGCAATGCTTTAAAAGTTTGCTTCTTTTTTTTTTTCCCCTATTTTTAACTCTTTGAGCATTGTTATATGGATAATTTCTCCCAATATTTGGATTATAGTACATAGTACCGATACTCTGTTATAAATCTGAGAATTATCCCAATTTTTTTTGTTGAACATGAAGCATTTCCTTAACTTTTAATAGTTTAAAGATATATTTTCTGTGACGCCAGGATTGTGCCATAAACTCCATAGCAATACAGAGCCCAGATGGGCGTGTTAGCGGGTCAATCACAGCACAAGGGCGACGATCGATGAATGAGCAAAGTGGGTTTTCATTTGTAAATTGTAGCATTGATGGAAGTGGAAAAGTTTGGCTAGGAAGAGCCTGGGGAGTCTCTGCCACTGTTGTTTTCTCAACAACATACATGTCTGATGTTGTTTCTGCTGACGGTTGGAACGATTGGAAGGATCCTTCTAGAGACCAGTCTGTAACTGCTATACATAACATACATTTTGTTCCAAAACAAAACATGCAACATAACATTTTTTGGCCGAGTTAAAGTGTGTTTCATTTAGAATGGTTAAAACTTGAAGTGCTGTTTGATGTATCACCATTGTTAAAACACATTGACTTATAAGTAAAAATCTGGTACATAGATAAATAGCTAAACTAGTCATTTCTTTAACTTACATTGTTTTTCAATTTCAAATTGGTCCCTTACCTTTTTTTTGGTTTCATATTGATTCTTTATGTTTCTTTTCGATGTCAATTTGATTACAAAATCACTGTTCATCCTATGTGGACCAATATGTTATGGACACGTGTCACTTTCTCTCTCCAACAATATATACGTGGACCAATATGATTTTGACACGTAGGATGAACAGTGATTCTGAAACCAAATTGACATCGAAAAGAAACATAAGAAACCAATATGAAACCAAAAAAAGGTAAGGAACCAATTTGAACTCAAAGAATAAAGTAAGGGACCAATAATTTAGCCTAGATAAATAGTGTATATGACATGCTAATTAACGATGTAAATTGTTTACATGAACTAATATTTTTCTCTCTTTTTTTTTTCATGCAGCAAAGGTCTTCTTTATTGTTAACAGAAAACTAAACTCTTTTAAAACATAAAAATCACTAATAAAATGGAATTTGTATCTACCAAAAAAATCTTTGCCATTCTATTTTCTTTCTTCTAGAAAAATAATTTTAGCATGCAAATCATACATAACTTTTTTAATTTTGTAATTAAACTATGAATAATATTGTTGACATTTCAAATGAGCCAATTCAGAGGATGTTATAGTATAAAAAATTGTGCATATCTATGTTTGTTTGACTGGGGGTTGTTTCTTGTGTTGATGCAGGAGTGTCTTCTTTGGGGAGTTTCGTTGTTTGGGACCTGGAGCAAATTATACATCTAGAGTCTCTTATGCGAAGCAACTCATGGATTATGAAGCAATTCCCTATATGAACATTTCGTACATTGATGGGACAGATTGGCTTCTCAATTATTCTTAAAATTAAAAATAATATGAATCATTATATGTACTTGCATGATATGTATCATGTTTCTGTCTGTTTTTTCTTTTGATTGTAGCATGTATTGACCTAGAAAAAGATTCACAAAGTTAAACTGAAATTAGAGACTAGTTGTATAAATGGTTATATGATCTCGTTAGGATCACAGTTCCATTTATCATTTGTATAACCGGCCTCTCTAATTTCAGTTTAACATTGTAAATGGATAGTTTCTTTGGTTTCTAATACTTATACTCATATTACTTAACCTTGTCCAAATGATCTATGCAACAGTGTATTAATAATATGAATATTTCTGACATGCAACCTAATTTTGTATTGTTGCTATGCAATCCTATATTGGACCAATGACACTTTGCCACCTAACATGCAATTTTGACCTTTTAAACAATGATTTGACAATTACATGTTAGGTGATAAAATATCATTGGTCCAACAAAATATTGCATAACTACAATCCAAAATTAGGTTACATGAAAGTAATTCCCTAATAATATTTGATGAGTCATTCAAATTTTTTTTACACGGATGGATGGATCATTTGATGGATGTGAGTAACAAATGTATGACTTGATAAATTTCACTCCTTTATTTTATCCTTTAATACAGCTAAAGTTTGTGAGATTGCATAAATAAACCCTTATCATAAATACGACTAATACACTATTTATACTCAATTATATTATTATTATTATTATTATTATAAAGAAAATTCTCAAATATTCAAATTTGTCAAGTTGTCACCACATTGGAAAAACGATATAGTATCAAACGAAACGATATATTGACATGACAATATTATATTAAAAAAAATACTAATAGTATTTCTAGCACTACACAAACACCCTTGTTGAAATTTGTTTTTTCAAGAATTCTATTAATTGGGCATCATAATTTGATATATATATATATATATATATATATATATATATATATTTTTTAAAAAATCAAACAAAACTATTTTTTCTCTCACCTTAATTTTTTTTTTTTTTTTATATTCTGTGTACAATTTCGTTTTCAACTTTCAAAGGAAATTAAGGAAATGGAGACCATGTGAAGTATCTACATGTGTGACAAGTCAACAAGCTTAATCCGGAGACAACTCAACTAAATTTTTATTTAGTCACAGTTATGTTGCATAAGATGCAATTTTGTTCGATACAGTGCTTTCAACACTCCGGTGATGATTTTGCTTATCAATAGTATTACATGAACATCTAAATTTGACATGTAGATCAAACATTTGACTTATTTTATATAAAAAATATAAAATAAAATTTTTATTTTATTATTTCTTTGTATAAAACAAGTTAGGAAATTTCTAAAATGCAATCAAAAATTGAAAGGTTGTTATGCAATCCATTCTTAAACCAATAAAACTTTGCCAATTAAGACATGTATGTCACATCATTACTTAAATTAGTCAAAATTAAGTTTTGCAATTTAGTCCAACATAAAAACTAGATTATTGTAATTTAGTCATTTTGTACTTTTAGACAAATTATAAATTTTAATTTTTTTTATATATAAAAAAAATTTCTTAAACCCAGAACTCATCTTCACTTCTCAAAACCCACCGCCACCACCACCGCCACCACTCGCCATTCCCTTTCCTTCCCATTATTTAAGAAATTATTTTCTATATATAAAAAAAAATTAAAATTTATAATTTGTCTAAAAGTACAAAATGACTAAATTATAATAATCTAGATTTTATGTTGGACTAAATTGCAAAACTTAATTTTGACTAATTTAAGTAATAATGTGGCATACATGTCTTAGGTGACAATATTTTATTGGTTTAAAATGGGTTGCATAACAACCATTCAATTTTTGATTGCATGATAGTAATAACCATCAAGTTATTGTTTTGTTCATACACATGAGACATGACACTTGTACCAATGATAACTCATTAACTTGGACATAATTTTAGTTGCCCACGATAATTAGGCTTGTTGACGCAAGCGCTTATGTCAACAGAAACAACGACCAGGAAGGTACCTTGAAGAGAAGAAGTAAACAAGTACCACCCCTCAAGTTTCATTGAAGGGATTAAGTGAACAACCTTCCCATTTTCATTTCACTCATGGAGTCTCAAACACCTCCTCAACTTCACTTTGTAGTGTTTCCTCTTATGTCCCCAGGCCACATGCTCCCTATGATGGACATTGCAACAATACTAGCTCAACATAACATGATTGTCACAGTTATCACAACACCACACAACGCTTCTCGTGTCTCCCAAACTTTTAATCATGCTTCACTATCAGGCCTTCAGCTTCGATTAGTCCAACTCCACTTCCCATCCCATGATGCTGGATTCCCTCAAGGGTGTGAGAATTTTGACATGCTTCCTTCAATGGGCATGGGCTTGAGCTTCTTCCAAGCAGCAAACACTATTCTACATGAACCAGCGGAGAGAGTGTTTGAAGGGTTAACACCAAAACCAAACTGCATAATCTCTGATGTGGGTTTTCCATACACTGCACACTTAGCTACTAAATTCAATGTTCCAAGGGTTTCTTTCTATGGAACAAGTTGCTTTTGTCTATTGTGGCAGATGAATGTGATTGTTTCTAATGTTCTTGAAAGCATAACTTTAATGATTCTGAGTATTTTGTTATACCTGGCATCGATGACAAAATTGAGATCACCAAAGCTATGACGCCGGGACAGATGAATGAAAATTGGAATGATTTTGTTGGGAAGATGGCTGCAGCTGATGTGGTTTCTTATGGTTTGGTTGTGAATTCTTTTGAAGAGTTGGAGCTAGCATATGCTACGGATTTGAAGAAGGCCAAAAATGATAAACTATGGTGTGTTGGACCAGTTTCACTTAGAAACAAGGGTCATTCGGATAAGGTGCTAAGAGGGAACAAGGCTTCAATTGATGAGGACCATTGCATGAAGTGGCTTGATATGCAAAAAGCTAGTGATGTAATATATGTGTGTTTAGGGAGTATATGCAATTTAACTCCTTTGCAGTTTATAGAGCTTGGTATGGCCTTGGAAGAATCTAAGAAACCATTCATTTGGGTTATAAGGGAAAGAAATCAGTCAGAAGAATTGAATAAATGGACTAAGGAATCAGGTTTTGAGGAAAGAACTAAAGGGAGGAGCCTTTTGATTAAGGGTTGGGCTCCTCAGGTACTAATACTATCACACCCTTCAGTTGGAGGGTTCTTAACACACTGTGGTTGGAACTCAACCTTAGAAGCAGTATGTGCTGGTGTGCCAATGCTGACATGGCCATTATTTGGAGACCAATTCTACAATGAGAGATTTGTTGTGAAAATATTAAGAGTTGGAGTGAGTGTTGGGGTGGAGAGTCCTGTAAATTGGGGTGAGGAAGAGACAACAGAGGTGTTTGTGAAGAAGGAAGATGTTAAGAGGGCTATAAAGAAGTTAATGGATGAGGAAAATGAAAGGGAAGAGAGAAGAAAAAGGGCCAGAGAGGTTGCTGAGATGGCTAAGAGAGCTGTAGAAGAAGGAGGATCATCTTACCTCAATGTGACCCTGCTGATCCAAGATATTATGCAACAGTCCAACCAAAAGTAGTTTATATTCTTATAGCTCCTGTGTGTTTCATATATAGGCACTGAGAAGTTTCTTTGTTTAGAAAAATCAGTAAAATACATTGGTACCAGACTCAGACTACTGGTAGTCATATAAAGAGGGAATACATTTATAAAATATCCCAGTGTGATTTCTGTGTTCATTCTTTCAACAAATTTCAACCATTCATATTGCAATTGACTGTAGATTCCCACCAGACTTTGTGGAATCACTTTGGTTTAAATTTAAACTTTAAAAATGATACACAACAACTTGATGATTTTTTTCTTGAAGCTTTTCAGGATATCTTGGCAGATGGGAGACTAATTCCTTTGAGCATAGAATCACCGTATGCATCTCTTTCTCTTGTGCTCGAACTTTGTTACATGCTTGTATACGTCTTGTTGGTAACTTGATAGTGACAATGTGACATTCAGGTGTTATTAAGAAAAATATTTCATGAACTTCTATTCTTGGCAACTTTATTTGATTTTTATAAAAAAAGTTAAGTTGTGGGAAAAGTTGTCCAAATTTGTTATAGAAATAACAATATTTTGTGGCTTTATGCCATATCTAACACCATGGCTCATCGAAAATAGATTGTCAAATATAATCAAAATAATAATTAAAGCTGCTACTTCACTAATGAAAATTTGAGCTAAATCCAATTCCAATTTATCAAAGTGAGCTTCAGAAAATATGAATGACTTATTGCATAACTATATGGTGATTATAAAGTATTCATAGCTAGAATAAAAATGAGGAGCAACATGTTGCTGAGACTGACCAGGAACTACTTTGCTCTGCTACTTAATTATGAATTTGCCCCATAACATGTTGGAGGAACAATTTGCAATTTGAAGAGGAAGATCCACCTTCTTCAACTGCCTTGTGAGTCATCTCCTTTAGCTCTAGAGCCCTGTTCCTTCTCTGTTCTCCTTCCACACCTTGGTCCATGATCTTGTCAATAGCCTTCTCCACATCCTCCTTTTTCACCAACACATGTTCTGTCTCCATGTTACCCACACCAACTTCAATCCCAACCCTCACACCAATGTTCAACACTTGCACAATGAGCTTCTCATTAAAGAATTGTTCAGCAAACATAGGCCAAGTTATCATAGGGACACCTGCAGCAACAGCTTCAAGTGTTGAATTCCAACCACAATGAGTTAAGAACCCACCAATAGCAGGATGAGATAGTATCTTGACTTGTGGTGCCCATCCTCTAATTAGGACACCTTTTCCTTTGTTCCTCTCCTCAAAATTCTCCTCAGCTAGCCATTCCTCTAACTCTTGAGAACAAACTTTTTTTCCTATCACCCAAATGAATGCATGGTTTGATGCTTCCAAACCCATAGCAAGCTCCTTCAATAACGAAGTTGTAAAGCGAGACATGCTGCCAAAACAAACATAGATCACAGAACAAGGCTTCCTGGAATTAAGAAAATTAAAACATTCAGAATCATCATGTATAGAAGCATTATCATCACCATCTATCCCAAACTTATTCAAGAACAACTTGTCATGTAAGGAAAGTGGTCCTACACACCAGACTTTTTTAACCACTTTCTCATACCCTTTCACATACAACATCTCTAACTCCTCAAAACTATTCACCAATACCCCTTGTGCTGAAAGTTCAGCCTTTTTGAATTGATCAAGAACATCACTCCAACCCTTTGAGTCTTGTTTCAATGCATCAGGTAACTGTGCCTTGGTGAACTCAATTCTATCAGGCAAGTCAAGCACCACAAAAGGCTTTGTCATTGAGGTGACACTCTCACGAACCTTGGAGAGTGCAATATTATGTGAGCAGAAGAGGGTGAAGCAAGAGATTCCATGGAATACAACCCTTGGAATGTTAAACTTTGATGCAATACTAGATGTCCAAGGAAGACATACATCACAAATGATGCAGCTTGGCTTTGCTTCCAATTGTGATAACCATTCCTCAAGTGGCTCCTTTAGCATGTTGCTAGCTGCATAAAAATTTGGTAGGTATTCAAGGGAAGGAAGGGTGTCAAGATTTTCACACCCTTCTGGCAACCCTGCTTGTAAACAAGGAAAGGGTATTATGTGAAATTGGATTTTAAGGTTTGAGGCATTTGCTTGATCAATGACCATGTTGTACCTGGCTGCATTGAGGGGTGTGAGGATCACGACGGCGGAGGCGCCGTGTGATGCAAGTAATTTGGCCAGGTGTGTGAAGGGTATGAGATGGCTTTGGGACATGAATGGAACCAGAAGGAAGTGAAGTTGGGAAGCCATGAGATGAGAGAATAGATAGAATAAGCAAAGGAATGTAGTGCAGGGAAATGCAATTTGAAGATAGATTCTCAACCAACAGTCATAAGAAAAATGGCGAAATAGCAGGTGGATCTCTGATATTTTATGTTTATGAGTTTTTCAGCTACCTCGTCCTTTTTGCTCTTTCTTGAGTGATAAGTGATGAATTATTGTTATTTAGGGTCTGTACTGCAAAATTAGTTTGTAGTGTTGAACTTGTAACTTGTAGCCAGGAGTTTTTAGCTTATAGTTGTTAAACTAGCTAAGAGGTGTGAGCTTGTAGCTTTGAGCTTATAGCTGTTTAGTAAACTATTTGAAATAGTGCTGTTCGACAAAATTTACTTTTGAAGTAGCTAAAAATTATTAAATGACCAAAAAGGACATGTAACATTTTATTATTTTAAATTTTTCAAATTTTTAAATAGATAGTTAATTAGTTAATTTATAAAATATAAAAATTATTAAATTATAATTAATTAAATTCATTTTTTCCTTAATTTATTAATTATGTAGTTAATTAATTAACTAATTATAACAAAGTTATTAAATTATAATTAATAAATAATTAAAGGGTAAATAATTTTAAATTTTTTTTATGAGGGTATAATTGGTATATGAATTATTGAAAGCTAGTTTAATTTCTTGAAAGCTACTTCAGTAGCTTTCTAAAAACTAGCTTTCAAAAGCTACGAGCTCCTTTTTAAAAGCTATAAACTCATTTTAATTTGTATTCACCGAACAGGGGTAGTAGTTTATTGACTAAATCTAAGAACTCCTAACTAGTTAAAAAGCTTCTAACTACCCTTGCCGAACAAAGCCTTACATTTATTGCAAATAATAATTGAGTCAAAACTCAAAATGAAAATTATTTTCTCAATTTTTTTTAGGTATCATCAATTGAAAACACAATAACAAAATAACATCAAGGAAAAAATAATACTTATGTCCGTTAAATAAATTTTTTTAAAACAGGAGATGAGAAATTAAATATTACGTTAACAAATCATCAAATGATAGTACTTAGTATCCCAGATTTTCAATTTCAAAACCTTAAAACTTATTACACGATTATCTAAATTACACCCACTTGTTATATATATGAATTAAATCATGTACTCTCTCTATTTCATATTTTATTTGTAGTTTTACCATTTTCTTTTTATTTCTTTTTTTTTTAGTTTTAGCTTTTCATGGCATAATAAATAATTTTTTTTTTCCAATTTTAACATTCATTCAATCATTTGTATCACTCCTCATTGATTATATTTTTCTTCTCTCTCTAATTTCTAAACTATCATACATTAATTAATGGACACACTTTCTAATAAAAATTAAAAATTATTACAATTTTTAATAAAGATTAAATAGAAATATTTTGGACAAAATACACATAAAATTTGCAATATTCAATATATCTTTAATATATGTCATCCTTAAACTACAAAAGTTATGAAATGAAGAGAGTAATAATTTAGTATAATGTCCTTTCCTAAATGTGTGTATTATTCACTAGTAAGAAATCAAGTAGACGAACCAACGTGGGGTTGGTCAAGTGGTAGCTTATTTAGTCCCTTAATTAACTGGTCTCGAGTTCGAGTTTTGGGTATGGAGCAACCCCCGCTGGAGATCCCTACCGCTTAGTGCGATCTTAATTGGGTCGGACCGGGTAAGTCGGATTCTGAGTAAATCAGATCCGAATGATAGTGTAAAAAAAAAATCAAGTAGACGATCATATACATTGCATGAATAAAAATATGAGTTTTAAAGCCATTAATTTGGCATTATGACAATTAAACATGGTTGGTAGTTGGTACTCCCTTTTTTCCCTAATAGTATAAGTTTCTTGCAAGAAAATATACAATAAGTCAATGTTTTAAAAAAAAATTTGAAAAATTACATATTCTAATATTTATTTGCTATACATGATTGTACTTATTAGTATTTGTCTAAATTTTTTTAGTTCATGATAAATTTTCTTTACAAAATTAATGCAACATTAATTACTTTTTATTTATCATCCTACTTATCTTTAGGAAACTGTACCTACTTATCGATAAAAAGATGGCATGGAGCAATTAATTATAAAAAGAGAATTAAATAGGAAAAAATATATATTCTTTATGTTTTAATTTATTTGTCGTTTTAGCATTTTTTTTTTAACATATTCCAAATTATTTGTAGCTTTAAAAATATAGGGTGTATTGATTAATTTTTCACAACTTTAACCTTGCTTTTACACATTTTGAAATATACAAAATATGTGATAATTAATGTAGTGTGAGAATAATATAATAGTTATTGTTCTGTCGTAGAGTTTTTGGACTTGTGTTTTACGTCAAGCGGCTAATTCCTCTACTATTTGCTCTTAGACTTGAGAAGGGCATCTTGGAAATCAAGATAATCTTTCTCCTGTCAATCTATTAAGTGGGTGTGTATTTGTGTGAGCCAGTTAATTACATACCTTCTTCCCTTTCTATGCTTTTATAGGCATACCTGCCAAGCAGTTGAGGCCTCATTCTTTATTGATACCCATTGATACCCAAGATTCTAGTTAACGACGGGTAATCATGGCGGAAGTTATGACAATAGGATCCAATACATAACAGTTAGGCTGCTCAACAATTGAGATTCTCAATGGCTATTGTCCTCGTGGGGGGTATATTCAAGCCGTTTAAGCCGTTTAGTCGTTAAGGCGGCTTCCCTTGAATTGGGCCTCTTAAAAGGCCCTTTAGCCGAATTACCGGTATGCTGGTTTAGACCAGATTAGGCCTCGAAAACAATCTTTCAGTCGAAGAGTTTTAGTTCCCAAATCTCGTTTTTCGTCCCAAACCCTTTTTTTTTCGATGAGGTTCTGTCGGAATATTTTTCGATACCCCCGAGTCGGAAAATGCATTTTTTTCCGAAAACTTTCCTATTAAAAATTTCATTTATAAATTCGAAAAATGCATTTTTTTTTCGACTGGGGGTTTGGGGATCTAAAGACTGGGGTTTGTAGACTACTACTCTTAGCCAAATTACTGGTTTACCAGTTTGGACCAGATTGGGACTCTTAGGGGCCCTTGGCCAAACTACTGGTTTGGACCATATTGGGCCTCTTAGAGGGCCCTTTTTGCCGAATTACATGTATGCCAGTTTGGACCAGATCGGGCTTCTTAGGGGCCTCTTGACCAATTGCCGATATAGCGGTTTACCATTTTGTGGGGGTGTAAGAGTATGGTCCATAACAGTAGCCTCCCAGGCCAGGTTGCACATGAGTGAAGCGTAGTTTCTGTTTTCTAGGTTTACCAGGAAATCCGTGTAACGGTTTATAATTATTCTCTTTAAAAGTAAACTCATTTGAATAAAACATTTTTCCCATAAGGCACCAATACAACCAGACCCGTCCCTAGGCCCAGGATAAGAGGGGCGACCGCCTAGGGCCCCCAATTTTTATATTTTTTTTATACCTATAGCTGATTTTTTTTTAAAGTAAAAAAATAAATAATAAAGCAAAACACGTATAATGGTATAGGCTTAACAAAGCCACAAGGCACAAGTCCAATATAAAACAGAGATTTTGATACTCTAATCAATATTTAGAAACTAGAAAGGGAAAAGAAAAGAGGTGAAACCTTGGAAGTTGGATTATCGAAAGGTACATATATGATTTGGGGTTAATGATAATGTAAAAGTGGCTTTACATGGTTTAAAAATTGGAAATTTACATTGATGCTTACCTAACCTTGATGTTATTAATGAAATTTCTTAATTATAAAAAAAAAAAAAAGATAAAGTTATTATGTTATCGTGTTGTAATCTATGTTACAAAAGTTTTATGTAGTTAATTTTACGTAATTAATTATTTTATAAAAGAGGACCCCTATTTCTAATTTTGCCTAAGACCCCGAAAATGTTAGGAACGGCTTTGAATACAACTGTACATGATGAGCGGTGCAATGGATTCAATTCAAAGGTATCTGTAATTGGAATGTAGCACAGTGTATTTCAAGCTAAGAAAGTTAGAAGCCACCATTAGAACCAAAAGAAATAATATTGTTGATCCATACCAGAGTCCAAACCGCCCCATTAATGAACTTCTTTTAATATTCAATCTTTCTGCAGTGAATTAACGAGTCCCTTTTCCAATCTCTGTTACTGCATGCCTGCATATCGTTATCCTACCATCGAATTTAGCGGGCGTTTGATTTAGTGAATTTGATTTTACAAACTATTTTTTATTTGTGTTTTGCCCATCAAAGGTGTAACCCGGCTGAAGATTAGTCCATTTCCGGACAGTGTAGAATGAGTTTTGCCTTTGAAAACAGATTTTTCTTCGTACACGTAATAGTGATCAATCTTTTGATATCATAATAATTAAAGTGCTACTTCACTAATGAAAATTTGAGCTAAATCCAATTCCAATTTATCAAAGTGAGCTTCAGAAAATATGAATGACTTATTGCATAACTATATGGTGATTATAAAGTATTCATAGCTAGAATTAAAATGAGGAGTTACTTGTTGCTGAGACTGACCGGGAACTACTTTGCTCTGCTTAGTACTTAATTATGAATTTGCCCCATAACATGTTGGAGGAACAATTTGCAATTTGAAGAGGAAGATCCACCTTCTTCAACTGCCTTGTGAGTCATTTCCTTTAGCTCTCTAGCCCTTTTCCTTCTCTGTTCTCCTTCCACATCTTGGCCCATGATCTTGTCAATAGCCTTCTTCACATCCTCCTTTTTCACCAACACTTGTTCTGTCTCCATGTTACCCACACCAACTTCAATCCCAACCCTCACACCAATGTTCAACACTTGCACAATGAGCTTCTCATTAAAGAATTGTTCAGCAAACATAGGCCAAGTTATCATAGGGACACCTGCAGCAACAGCTTCAAGTGTTGAATTCCAACCACAATGAGTTAAGAACCCACCAATAGCAGGATGAGATAGTATCTTAACTTGTGGTGCCCATCCTCTAATTAGGACACCTTTTCCTTTGTTCCTCTCCTCAAAATTCTCCTCAGCTAGCCATTCCTCCAACTCTTCAGAACAAACTTTTTTTCCTATCACCCAAATGAATGCATGGTTTGATGCTTCCAAACCCAAAGCAAGCTCCTTCAATAACGAAGTTGTAATGCGAGACATGCTGCCAAAACAAACATAGATCACAGAACAAGGCTTCCTGGAATTAAGAAAATTAAAACATTCAGAATCATCATGTATAGAAGCATTATCATCACCATCTATCCCAAACTTATTCAAGAATAACTTGTCAAGTAAGGAAAGTGGTCCTACACACCAGACTTTTTTAACCACTTTCTCATACCCTTTCACATACAACATCTCTAACTCCTCAAAACTATTCACCAATACCCCTTGTGCTGAAAGTTCAGCCTTTTTGAATTGATCAAGAACATCACTCCAACCCTTTGAGTCTTGTTTCAATGCATCAGGTAACTGTGCCTTGGTGAACTCAATTCTATCAGGCAAGTCAAGCACCACAAAAGGCTTTGTCATTGAGGTGACACTCTCACGAACCTTGGAGAGTGCAATATTATGTGAGCAGAAGAGGGTGAAGCAAGAGATTCCATGGAATACAACCCTTGGAATGTTAAACTTTGATGCAATACTAGATGTCCAAGGAAGACATACATCACAAATGATGCAGCTTGGCTTTGCTTCCAATTGTGATAACCATTCCTCAAGTGGCTCCTTTAGCATGTTGCTAGCTGCATAAAAATTTGGTAGGTATTCAAGGGAAGGAAGGGTGTCAAGATTTTCACACCCTTCTGGCAACCCTGCTTGTAAACAAGGAAAGGGTATTATGTGAAATTGGATTTTAAGGTTTGAGGCATTTGCTTGATCAATGACCATGTTGTACCTGGCTGCATTGAGGGGTGTGAGGATCACGACGGCGGAGGCGCCGTGTGATGCAAGTAATTTGGCCAGGTGTGTGAAGGGTATGAGATGGCTTTGGGACATGAATGGAACCAGAAGGAAGTGAAGTTGGGAAGCCATGAGATGAGAGAATAGATAGAATAAGCAAAGGTGTTCATGTATTTAGCTTTTTTCCTTTTTTTTAATTAATAATGTGTTATCTCTTAACTAATACCGGAAAGAGAGGTCCTGAGAGAAAGAGCGTGGAGGTAAGCAAGGAAAAAGAAAGAAACCATATACTATTAATCAAATTTGTTTGGTATAACATACTTTCCATGCATGCAAGGTGAAAATATATGTTTTACTTTTATGGCTCACATTATTAATGCATCTTTTGTACTATTGTTTTGCTTGGTGATACACTAAAGTCTGCACTTGTAGGATATATATATAATTATACATTATTTTCTTTGTGCATATTACTGCTTAGACACTAAAGTTTAATCATTTTTCAGTTTTTGATGAATTACTGCTTCAGAATTGCTTCTCTTTTGCTTGCGATTACGGGAATTTTCATAACTAGTAAGTATTCCCGTGCGGTCGCACGGGCATTAGTTTGGCTATCAATTTTCTTCATTGTTATGCCATTTTAAATTGAGATGTTAAATAATACTATCAAAACATATAAGTAATAAAAAAAGAAAAAGAATTACTAATATAAAAAAAATTAATAATTAACATCATAGAGAAAACATTAATAATTAACCAAGCCATTCAATTTTTTGTTCAATTTATATGCCTCTTCAGCACTCTTTACTTGCAGAATCATGAGAAACAACTGAAACACAACTTATAGCATAAGCAAAAAAATATGCAGCCCATACAATCAGTGAAGTATCAAAAGATGTTGAATTTGGACAGAATAATATTTTGAAGCCCATACAATCGTCTGACTTCTGCATCGGTATCAGTCCATAAGCTTCATCAACAAAAAGAATTCCCCCTTCTGCTTCCTGAATCCTACTCCTGGTTTTCGGACCCGTATGACCAACAAACTTGCCAACTAAATCAGTCCGTTGTACTTCTGTCACCTTATCAGTAGGTAGAATTCCCACCATGTGGAGTAACTTTCCCAGGATGTGCACTACCATGGTTTTACCTGTTCCAGGATTGCCAAGCTTACATTTTAATTAAACAAAATTGATGGCATCACCTAGATGCATATATGTTAAACACTGAAACTTGACTTGTGAAACAACGGTTTGAGATGGAAGGAAATTAATCCATACCAAGCATTGAAGTAGCGATCAAGTACATACTGCATACTTGAAAGATATAAAACATTGTATTGATAAATATAAAATGTCATACTTGATATCAGGATCTTCTTTTATTTGCAAGTTATGTAACCAACTAACCATTAAAAACCAAACCAAAATGATAGATAACATCCTGCAAGTGAACATATAAAAACCAAGACAAAAGGATTTTAGCTAGCTATTTGGTAGTCAATATCAGATAGTTGCAATTTTAGCAAGTTAGCATTTCTAATTTCACATGCTTACATAAATTTTCACTTGGACCAAACTTGGAAGCTTTTTAAAAAGAAAAATACCTGAAATAAGCAGGAACACAAAATATGCCTTATATAGAGATTCACAGGAACACAAAAGAAACTATCAGTTGTTATGTGTTTTCATAGAAACTCAAAGTAACAAACTCACTTAAGCTATTGTATTTCTAGATTAATTTCTCAATTACAAATTGATAGGAACACAAACTATTAGTTATTGTGTTTTCAGAAACACAAAAGAATATACTAACCTAAGCTATTTTTGGATTCATAACTTACTAACAAATTACAGGTTCTATCCTTTTACCACTAATTCCTTTCTATACAAATAATTCTATTTATGTTAAAAATGAACTTTTTATACAAATTCCAAGTTCTAGCAAAATGAAAAAGTAAAATGTAAACCCTATATGTTGACAACCACTCTAAGTCCTTCAACAGCACCATTGAGTAATAAACCACAAACCAAACCAAACCAGTGAGTAAGACTAAGAGGAAAAGAAACTAATCTACAATATATATATATATATATATATATATATACACACACACACAAAGGGAAGGGGAAATCAACATACTGAATGAGTGGAATGAGAAACACTTACCAAAAAAACAACATGAAGGAGCTCAATCTGCAAACCCAAAAAAACAATATTCTCATGAGCTTTCCTAATAAAAAAACACATCATCATCATCACCAAACACCAAAAAAGATGATAATGACTAACTACACAATAAAGATGAACATTTCAAAAAGTTGTTTAGACACCTGCAACTAAAGATCAGATGTCTGCAGGTATTTGCTTTTAGTAGTAAGATTTGCTTTTAGAATGTGCACGTAGTAAAAACTGGTTTTTGTTTAAAAAAATATGAATTATCAGCCAGAACAGGAAATAATGTCCATGAGTGTTCAATATATTCCACTCTATGATAACTAAGAAACATTATCAACCACACACCTTTATACATAGTAAGACCTTGAGTCATTATGTTCAAAAGAATGGATGCAGTGATTCGAACTCAATTATTGCTAGTTCCATGTGGTTCCAACATTCACAGCAAGTTCATGCGAGTCTTAAATGGCAATGCAATGCAACTCAATATGAGATGTAAGAATCATTTGGCAAATGGCACTACAACTCACCACATCTAATAGAAATTTGAAATTCCAGTCTTAAATTAAGCATTTGGATCTTTGTGGCATAGTTAATAAGGCCCTATCATACTGATTAAAATTAATACTCTAATGGCATGGTATGGAACTGTGCAAATGCTAATAACCCAAATCTCATTGCTTCAAGTTGAAGCGCAATGCCTTTCTGCAAGTCCTCAGGCCTCAGCTAATGTTATTCAGGAAATTTTAATCTTTACAGTATAATCAATAAGGCCCAAATCACACAGATCAAAAGCAATTTCCTAAGTGCATGCCTATGTACTTTACAAATGGAGTTGACTTATGCTAGCCAACACCTCTACAGTGTTAAGAATACCGAATCCTTAGTTTCAACTTCCAACATCATATTGCTTAACTTCTAACTTTGAGGTGTAATACTCTTTCAGAAGCCCAAAGCTTAGGTTTGAAATGCAATATATGCTAAAAGTTGAAATGCAATTCAGGCAAAAAGCATTAAATTTCCCCAGGCAGAATAATGAGTCATCTTCAAGGTATAAATCCAAAAGACTCATTTATCATCTACTGGTTAGCAGAAGGGTTAAAGCAGTGATGCCTTGCATACATGACAATAGAAAGAATCAAAATTCATTACATGAAACTCACATTGTTTGGAGCCACAGAGAGGTAAGACACACTAATTTCTCCAAGAAAAAGTTTCTTGTTCTCAGCAACAACGGTTCTAGCACAAGCAATAGACAAAAACTCAGCATACAACCCAACAGACCCTCCATGTAGTGTTCCATAATCATTCTGAAAGTATAAAAAAAAATAAAAACATGCTATGGGATTATAAATTAACCTCGCACTCAAAGGGAGAAGCATTTAGATATAATTGAGATTGGTATGCTACACTAAGCTTCTTTAGTAAAAATAGATAGCATTGAACTAACATGCTACCAACAAATCTAAATGCTGGTTTAATCATCTGCACAACAACAATAGGATAGCAACCTCAATAGCAACAGCAGAAACAAACACCAGCAGAAGTAGTAACAACCAGCAAGTTAACAACCAGCAAAAATATAATAACATTATGAAGCTCTTGAACTATAACGTGGAACAAAAAAGGGGTCTCACTTCATAGTTTTCTAAAGACTAATATGTAAAGACTAAAGAGAATACCAAAAATTAAAATTGCAAAAGTAAGAGCAAGGAAACTCACCTTGAAGAACCAACATGAAGGAGCTCAATCCACTGTCATACATACAACAATTAATACATGAGTCAAATCAAATTCAAAGATGTGGTGAGCAATGGTTTTAGTGACTCAATAATAATGAAAGAGAAAAACACATGCAAAAATGGTCGTTTATACTTTTTATTTTTTACTCATCATCATCAGCCTAGGCATGAGAACATAAAGTTTACCCCATCATTATTGTTGTAATAAAGTTTAAAAAAAACAGAATCATGGTTCTTGAACCAAATCTTAAAAATAAATAAAGCAGAGGCAAAAAAAAAACACTATTCCTCAACCAAATCGTTTTCTAAAGACTAATATGTAAAGACTAAAGAGAATACCAAATATTAAAATAGTAAAAGTAAGAGCAAGGAAACTCACCTTGAAGAACCAACATGAAGAAGCTCAATCTGCAAACCCAAAAAAACAATATTCTCATGAGCTTTCCTAATAAAAAAAACACATCATCATCATCATCAAACACCAAAAAAGCAATGAATTAAGAAGAAACCAATGAAGCAACCAACCTCATAGTTGAAGGAGTGTAAAACAGTGAGAAAAGTGAGAGAAGCTTCATCAAAGTGTAAAACAGTGAAAGAGAGAAGCCTTAGTCATTTCACCGTCTCCCCTGGAAAATCATGACAGATCGATAAACTCATAAGCAACAACACATATACTACATATCATGAGAAGCATAACAAAAAAAAAACCTGCTATGCTATGTATGCTTTATAAGGCGGCGGTGACTTCGGCGCCGTCGACGGAGATGTCGTCGATGGCGGCGGTGACTTCGGCGACAGGGTGAGGTTCGGCCTTGAATGCTTTGCGAGGGGTTTCGTAGAAATTGAGATACTCGAAGATCTTGTCAAGCTGGTAGACGGTGAGGTTGGGGAGAGGAATGACGGTGGAGGAAGGGTCAAAGGAATCGTCTTCGATGAAGGCTTGAATTGTTTGCATGTGCTTCGAGATCGACGGTGGAACCTCGATTATGCGAACGTCGTCGTGGCATTGGACGCCGGCGATAGGCTTCAGTGAAATCGTTGTCTTCTTGGATTCTCCCACCGCCATCGAAGACAGAGAGAAAGTAAAAACTTAAGAGAGAGAGAGAGAGAAAAAAAAAATGAAAGAAAGAAGATTAAGGGACTTTGGCTTCTAAGAGAAGCTCCGCAAGAATAACAATGAAGCCTGTTGGCTTCCCCTGAAAGCTTACTCGAGAAGCGTGATTTTTTTTGCTTCTTAATGAAAGTAATTAAAGGTGCAATCAATGTAGATTAAAAATGGAAACTAACCATAAGAAGGATTAGGCGGGAGATCAAAAGGGAAATCAGATTCTCCAACTTTATATTACGTAGATTATGTAGATTATGTAGATAATTTCTAGAGGATGTTACATGTTACTCTGTTATTTGTAACAGTTTGAATAATTAAAACAATTTACAAATGAGGAGGTTCCATGCCCACTATAGCATCTACTGTTACAGCCACGTGTCAGCCTGATATTTCTCTAGAGCATCATCCAATGGCCAATTTGTAAATAGTTGCAGCATGGAGGGTGGTTGTTTCGTTCACTTCTCTGGGTCCAATTAAAGAGGGAAATTTACTGTGATGGGAAAGGGAATAAAACCGTGTTTTTGAAGGAATGGAAGAGTACAAGGTAAGCTCTTACACCTCATCCATACCCGCAGGCCATTTTCACACCGCCGTTCTCACTTATTCCATGCTCGACAACACATGCTTTAGATCCGTTCAATCTAATGACTCCGGTGTATTTCTTCGACACAAATTCAGTGTCCTTGCCAAATTCATGTATTTGATTGCTACTTATTGCACTTACCAATCTTTATTTTCTGTTGTGTAGTTGGGAATCCCGATTGCTGTGTTGCCCCACCAGCGTCTGCTATAGCTGTGTGTGATGTCCAAGTTAAGGAAAATAGGCGTGTGAAGAAGTCCTGTGTGAGGAAGCATCTGTTCCATGTGTGATGGCTGCTACTATAAGGGGTTGAGCATGCTCATTATCTACTTTTCTTAGGTGACTTTGAGCAGCATGGAATGCAAAAAGTCACCTTGAAAAATCGGTGTGACCCTTCCTTTTTTTGTTGATTATTGAATTTTGGGCTTTTTATGTATGTGCATTGAATTAATTGATATATGTTGGTAAGCTATTTCACCAGCTTAAATGGAAATTCAGGGATAAAGAAACAGATAAATAGAGCATTGTTCTTTTCTATGTTGAAACTCCCTACAATTTTAGGATACATGGCTGATATGTTTGGAATGGTGAAGAAATAGAGCAAGTGTTGGATGGTGCTCACAAGGTGTTTGTGATATTGCTCTTTATGATATTGTCCTTCTTCATATCCTAATAACTTTTTTTCTTCTAGAATTTCTATATAAGAGACCAATTTTACCTTTGATATTTATGGATTTAACATAGAAATGTGCATGCTAGATTGAAATATGGCAATTTCAGGGCCGATATCATACTTTTTATTGCCTAAGTTGCCTAATTTTTAAATTTTTATTTCATACATCCTTAAACTTTGCTTTCTTTACTTATCCTCAAAATTAAATTTGTGAATTGATTTTCATTTCTCAGTCCTTAAGTTGTTGTTGCTAATGGTTCTTCTTCAACAAACCTTATAACGGGTTTTTTTTTTTCATTTGTGCTACTTTAGTATGGGTCTTGCTTGGTGTGACTGATCAAACCGTGCTTTTGGTTGGACAGGGTTGTAGGAAATACATTGTGAAAATTCCTTAAAACTTTTCTAATGTTTTCCTTTTTAAATAATTGCCTGGAGTTATGAGATTCTTGCTATTTAGTTTATATGTATGGATAAGTGTTTTGGGACAAGCTTATAAATTCATAATTTACACAATTTTCCTTTGTGATTTCCTTTAAAAACCGATAGATATATTTTTCTTAATTGGCATAGTTTGGCTATACAAGAGTTTGTATATTTTCAAAGGGTTATAATTTTCAGGGTGCACCTTGGAAACCAAGAGAAATCAAATAAGGAAGTGCTGAAGCAAAATGTTCTACTGTTGCTGCATAATCTGCAGCAGCTGCATGGTCTTCGTGATGATTAGGAAAAAATCAAGAAATTTCCCTCCCTTGCTGAAAAATGTAAGCATTCAAATCAAACTCACCTTCTATTGTTTCTCATGTATCTCTAATAACATCTAATTTGTTGTTTACCTATCTCTTTCATTGTTCCTTTACTTTTTCAAGAAATGGTAACTATTTTTCAATCTTAGTCTTGCTTTGTTCATTCTAAATGCTTGCATTAGATGCATGCCATAGCGTTATTTATATTCTGCACAAGGTTCATTGTTGAATTAATATCTCCTAAAAATTTCATAAAGGACTAATTGATTGTGTTCTTGCCAGAAGCTTGGCAGCGGCTAACAGATTGGTAACATATTGGCAAAGTGTTTTTGGATATTTATACTTGCCAAATTCATGTATTTGATTGCTGCTTTTTGCACTTCCCAATATTTATTTTATGTTGTATAGTTGGGAGTTCCGATTGCTATGTTGCCCCCCTGCGTATGCTATAGCTGTGTGTGATGTCCAAGTTAAGAAGCATAGGCATGTGAAGAAGTCCTGAGTGAGGAAGCCTCTGTTCCATGTGTGATGGCTGCTACTACAATGGGTTGAGCATGTTGATTATCTATTTTTCTTAGGTGACTTCTGAGCAGCATGGAATTTTGGGCTTTTGATATATGTGCATTGAATTAATTGATATATGTTGATGAGCTATTTCACCAATTTAAATGGAAAATCAGGGATAAAGAAAGAGATAACTAGAGCAGTGTTTTTTTCTATGTCGAACCTCCCTAAAATTTTAGGAAACATGGATGATATGTTTGGAATGGTGAAGAAATAGAGCAAGTGCTGGATAGTGCTCACAAGGTGTTTGTGATATTGTTCTTTATGCTATTGTCCTTCTTCATATCCTGATAACTTTTTTCTTCAAGAATTTCTATAT
Organism: Crotalaria pallida; assembly: GCA_037953625.1. Classification (NCBI taxonomy): domain Eukaryota; kingdom Viridiplantae; phylum Streptophyta; class Magnoliopsida; order Fabales; family Fabaceae; genus Crotalaria; species Crotalaria pallida. Next base: position 71,927,749 of record CM075656.1, read on the forward strand.
AAGAGATAAGAGACCACTTTTACCTTTGATATTTATGGATTTAACATAGAAATGTGCATGCTAGATTGAAATATGCCAATTTCAGGGCTGATATCATACTTTTTGTTGCCTAAGTCGCATTAATTTTAAATTTTTATCTCATACATCCTTGAACTTTGCTTCCTTTACCTATCCTCAAAATTTGTGAATTGATTTTCATTTCTAAGTCCTTCAGTTGTTGCTGCTAATGGCTCTTCTTCAACAAACCTTAATAATTTTTTTTCATTTGTGCTACTTTGGTATGGGTCTTGCTTGGTGTGACTGATCAAACTGTGCTTTTGGTTGGACAGGGTTGTGGGGAATAATTGTGAAACTAAAATATATCAGTCTGCCATTGAGGTATAGCAGAATATTCAGGGCAAGGGATTAAGGAATAACAATTCTATTGAAGACCAAGCGGTATGTTTCTTTGGACATGCATATCTTACTACAACATTTCATACTTTTTGATATTTGGTGCATTTATCAATTTATTCTGATCCCTTTTATATTTTACTGAAGTCATGATACTGGTTTCGATGCTATGATAGTCTTCTTTTGCTTTTTTTGTAGTTTGATCCAGCTATCAAGGAAGCTTTCAATGTTGCCTACAACAATATATATGCATTCCATGCTGCTCAGAAGTCACCTAAGTGTTGAGATTATGAAGGGATACTTGGGAAAAGCGTTGAGAATTTGGCAGTATGTCTGCTCTGATCCTTGCTTTTTGCCTAGGTTGTATTGATAAACCATGTAGCTTAATGAATCAAAGTTGCCTTGACACTTATTTTAAATGTATTCTTCTGCATCATTAAGAAAAACAATTGACACATGCATTGGCATGATAGTATAAGTATGGCTAATTGCAATAGACATGTGTTAATGATATGCTTTTATTGAACAACTAATCAAGCATTAGGCGCTTGCAGCATTATTTTGACATAGTTGGACAACGCTAGAAAGATCAAATGAATTTTAATATCTTTTCAAGATTTGATCATATACATCAATCTCTTTCATAAGTTTATTCTCTATCTTCAGTTTTCATCTTTCTGTATTTGTGTGTCCCTGTTTCCCTATCACACCTCCGTGTTTCTTCCTTCTTGGTTCTTGCTGCTTGTATCTTATGTATGATTGTGTTTGTCTTGAATTGCTGAAAATCTCAGGGAGTCCAATGTGAGAGAATTGCAATAATTACTCATTCTTTGTGTCTTTGTGTCTGTGTTCCAGTATTCGTAAGCTTGCTGCTTTGGTTTTTCCTTTCACAATGGCCCCTTTTGGGTAGTTAAACGGGTGGTCAATGTTGGAGGGTTTTATCTGTGTGCCACATAATCTATTTGAATTTTAGTTCCCTGTAATTTATTTTCATCTCGTACCACAAGCATGGAGTATGCATTAAGGTAATGATTATCAGGGTGGTTGGTATTAGGTGCACCCTTGATTGAGTTAAATTAGTTAAATAGATTGCAGATTTTATCCTAGGTTAGGGAAATGAAGCGTTAATAAAGAGTATTTGCATGGCTATTGATTCATACTCACTTCTCTGGGTATATGCCAATTCGATTTTCCTATTATATTTTCATCTATAGAATATAAAAAAGATAATATACTAGCCTTAAAAGAATTACCTCCCAACCAAAACAAAGGATCAGTTGTGGTGGTAAGCAACCCCAACCATATAGGACGAGAGTTTGAATATCCGCAAAGTATTTTTTGTTTAGAGATTGCATAAGACTCTTAACTCCTGTGGTCAGCTGAGAATTAATCTCATCGGCTGTTCAAATGGGTCGGTGTTCTTATGCGCTATATACGCATGAACTCACGAAGGGATTAGCAACCCCGTTGGCTGTAAGCCTGTAAGTGATGGGGTGCTTCTTTTTTCTATATATTATGGATGACTTTGGCGATTCTTTGTGAATGCTTCAGGTTGAGTTGGAATGATCACACATCCTTTGTGCAATAATTAGCAGGCGCGCAAAAAAAAAGGTAAATTTTATAAGAAAACATATTGAGTCAGGCCCATGACCTTCTCCATCATTGGTAAAGCTATTCTCGCGATTTTTAGATCTTTTAATTATATTGCATAAAAATAACAGTTCAAATGTTAGAGTGGTCGATCAAAACTTCAATCAGGCCAGGTGCTAGATATCTCTTAGCAGAATGTGTTCAGTTTAGTTACTCTCTTTCTTTTGGACTCAAACCCTGTAGATTGTTCAGCTTTGTGTGTTAGCAGAGTACCCTCTTTCATCCCCACCTTGGCTATTACTTCACTCACAACTCAAAGATGATACAGAGAAAGAAGCTCTTCAGTGGAGTTCAGGAAGCTCTTCAATGGAAATTCTTTTGATTGCCATTTGTTCTTTGGCCTTATTTAATTTGAGGAATTTCAATTTTTTCTCATATTAATATTTATCTCTTATTTACTCATATACAAGATCTATAATTATAACCATTGTTGGGAGGATATGGTTTAATATGTTGGGAGGATATGGATTCTCTGGTGCATATATTACATAGTTGTAGCACAGGCTATCGGCAAGCACCAAATATAATATGATATGATAATGTTTAACTTCAATTGCCGATCATATTTGATGTTTGACTTTGAAGGTAAAAACATAACTTGGGTCTCAAATGCCATGGAACTCATCACTTTATCCATTTAATTTCCTTCATAATATTTTGGACTAACTACATTCACAATCTACCTATACTACCTATGATGACAGACTTGTGCTTTGCGAGCATCGTTCCCCCTTGCTTCATTGAGTTCTTGCTTTTGGCAGATGATATAGGCATTGCTATCCCTATGTGTTAGTTTGAGGTATATGACAATTGAGGGTTCTGTCGTCTTGGTTGCATATTGCTTTTAACTTTAGACGATAGAATAAGTTTCCCTTTTGGGGACTAGCCATTAAGTGTTCTTTCTACATTGCAAAACAGGATAGGAAAGAACACATTGAGATCAAGTTGGTCGGGCTCATGTTTTGATTTTGTGACAGCTTTATAGTTAAAGTCGATTGAATCTTAATTTGATCTTGTGATTCATACTATTAATTTGTATTTTGGTTGAATAGATAAATGGTTACATTGAATTGAGCCTATGTCATCTCAATAAAATTTTGTAGCTTGAACTCGTGAGTAAATTAGTTGAGCATTTGCTGGAATTTCAAACCCACTTAAAGTATGGGATAACATGGGCTAAGGAATGCTCAACAAATATGCAATTATAAGATAATCATGAATTATTAAAATTGATTGTATTTCCAAATCCCTGAGATCACAAGGCTTTTGTTTGATTTACTGCCAATGAGGAAGAAGAATAAGCTTTGCCAGGATCCGGATGTGTAAGCTAGGATCAAGGAACTATGACATGTACAGGTTGGTATAATGTATATAAGTGTATTTTTAGCATATGGAAATTAATTGAAATTCAATACCAATTAACAAATGTTTCAGTTTTCTTTGATAATTTCATTTATTGATCAATCCCATGTTGTCAATTTTTACCACTGCCAAAGGAAGCTAAGAAATCTTGGGTGCCATCTACAGATAAGATGGGAAGCTATTAGATGCCCAAGAGTCTTTTCAACCATGTATAAATTTCCTTTGTTGCTGAAAGCTAGAGTGCTGTCACATTAAAGGCTAATGTTCCAACAATCATAATAGATATGAAAGCATGTTTTTTGGAAATTGCTGCCAAGCACACACGAAGGTGTTGTGCATAATTTGGATGCTACTTAGCAACCGGAGTTTTTGTTTACACTTTGCACAATAATTCATCAATCAAGTTCACTCTCTTTCTTTGTGTGTTTGTCATTAGCAGTTCTTAATAAATGAACGATACTGCTAATTACTACAATTTTAAATGGCTAATTATATCATCAGCGTGTTGTGTTTGTGTCGCCAATATTTCTCCATCCGTGCGTTGCACGAGCTTCATACACTAGTAATGTTACAACGGTCTATGCTTTTTTAAATTTGCAAACTTGAATATTTGATGTGCAGATTATGCATGCAAAATCATGCTCTGATCTTTATGATATTGTTGGTGAGGATTTCTGGGTAGCTACTTGGTGCAATAGTACTGCATTTGAAGGGTAAGTGTGCCTACTGTGCAGTGCAAATAGAGCTTGTGGAACATGCAATGTCTTGGAATGCTTATTTTTGGATGTTAATGCTTCTTCGGGAAACAACTTGAAGGGGCAAGGATAACAGTTGAAAAAAAGTAAGCTAGTTATAAATCGTCTTGTGATAATCAAGTTATTTTGTTCCTCTTTTCCTTTTCTTTTGTTGTTTAGATTTAGATTTCATACCTTTATATTTCATGGTGGGGTTTGATGAATATTTTTACAAGGCCAGGCCCGGCCCAGGGGCAGGGCAATGAGTGCGCCCGCCCTGGGCCCATGATTTTTAGGGGCCCAAAAATAATTTTAATTTATATATATATATATATATATATATATATAGCATAAAGTTTAAATAGTATAGTTGGTCAGCCAACCTTAAAAATTTGCTATGGCTAGAGTTTGAATTCCCCTACGACACTTTTTTTTATTATTTATTTTATATTTCCCTTTCTCTTGTTACTTTGTCCATGATTTTTTTAATAGTTACTTTGTCCATATTGAATTTACCTTTTTATTTTTCTCTTTCATTTTTATTATAATTCATAATTATATTATAAAGATCAATGGTAATAGTTATATTTCTTGAAATTTTAAAAAATTATTTTAACATTACAATTTTATCCCTTAACTTATACTAAAAATATTTCACAAATATATTATTTCACAAATATAACTTATACTTGTAAAGTTGTTGAAGCCTGTGTGATTTTTTTTTATGGTTAATTGTATTTTTGCGAAGTTATAGAGTTATAGGTATTTATAACATTTTAGAAAAGTCCATATCTTAAGAAAAATTTTATTCAAACTTTATTATTAAAGTTTTATTTACTTACAACTTTTTTATAGTTTAAGGGGCCTAAAAAAAATTTTCACCCCAGGCCTATAATATGTCAGGACCAGGCCTGTACAAGGCTGAACATGGTTTTGATTTTGCAATTAGAGCACCTTTTACACTTGCTGGATGGGAAGATTATGATGCAGAAATGGCAATGGCATGGGAAGTATATCATACCAAATAAATTTGTTTGTCTTCTGATTTAGGTATTATCAAAGGGGTAAGCAAGTATGTTCTATGAGTTCAGCAGCACGTCTTGGTATATATACATATACTATTAATAACATTAACATACACTTTCATCTTTTCTATAACTATTTGTGTTTGAATATATATATATTTGTGTGAGCATATAAGTGAAAATATATAAGCAGTGGCATCATGTCTTTTTTTTTTATGGGTGCAACATCTGTGGTTAAGTTCTTTTTCTCTTGAGAAATTGGTGAGTTATAGATTTTAGAAACAAAATTCAGCTTAAAGTTTGTTTTTTTAATCTAACATTTAGGTTGATAAGTGACTACTCTATGAATATGATATATGTTCAACTTTTTTGGCATCTTGAATCATCAAGTTTAGTTCTTATTTGAAAGATTGGTTGCAGCATATGCTTATATAAGTTTAGTTCTTATTAGTGATAAATGATGGCAAGTACTTTATATTTATTTTGTTGATTATCTTTGAATATTCTAGATAAAAGACTCTAATTATTTCAAGGAGCTGAGTGTATTGTTGTCATACTAAATTTGGGGCTAAAATATGGTTTTTTAAAGCTTTGACCTCCTTTAAAAATTTCAGGATTTGTGCTAAGAAATGGTGCTTTAAATTTTAGGTTTGACGCCCTTTCTCATTTCTAATGTGTAGTGTTTATATTTCTATTATGGTAATTTTCCTTTCTAAGTTTCAGGTTTGACACCCCTTGAAGTTGAAGTCTTATAAATTGCACCTCTGAGGACCTCATTCCTTACCGCATATACTCTCACATAGCGAAATATATAAAAGAACTAATAAAGAAAAAGAAAGAAAGGAAGGAAGAACATGGAGAACTTTTCAATTGTTGACATGGGGAAGCTTAACACCAAAGAGAGAGTTCTAACCATGGAGAAAATTAAAGATGCCTATGAAAACTGGGATTTCTTTGAGGTACTTACTCACTTCCCCTTCTTCATATTAACCAAGCTATCTCAACGTCTCTGATGAAGGCCCTTGTGGACCTACTAAATTAACAATTATACAAGATTATAATGTTATGAGTCGTTGATGATCAAAGTAGTAGAATTATTCATTTGTTTGTTTAGTAAATTATTTATTCATTTATTTGATTTGCTGCATAGATAAAGGGTATATGAGACAAGAGATTATGTGAGACAGTGAAGAAGAGTTTATAGCTTTCAACCAACTTGGCCTTAAGTCTCAAGTTGCTCGCTCCAGTTGGGGTTGGTTTATATGGCTTATAAAATTTGACACTTCATATCAATGAGGATATTGATTATGCAGGACTTCGAAAGTGTTATTGAATTGGGAATGCAGTTGGTCCATTGGGGTATTTTGAGGTAAAAAAAACAAGAGGTTGGCGATCCTTTTGATATGACAGATAATATACCAGCCGGCAAAATGGCAAAAGGATCTTGCTACATACATTACAAGTGTATTTAATTGTTTACTGTCAAAAAATTGGTAAGAAAATTTTTTTTCTGTCCTGGACTTCAAGTGATTGATTTGTTTTTTTAAAAGTTGGTTAAATGTACCTTGATTATTCCTGTAATAAAATTTGTGATGAATTGTTAGTTGGAATTCACATGTAGTATTGTAGTGTACCTCCAAATAATAGGTGTAAACCAAGTTGCTTGGGTCTTTATAACGGGTGAAACCATTGCTTACATGATCTATAATAATAATAATAATCATGAAAGGGTAAAATATGCTATTCTCATTCTCTCTATATATAGACCCAAGCAAATACTTCCATTGAGAATGTAGTATGATATAGACTTCCATAGAATTAGCAAATACTTTTGTTATTGATGAATAAAATTTTGCAATACATTGCAAGATAATGAGTGCTAACTTATAATGTAATGATCCTATTTGGTGAAATTTTCCGAGAATTTCGTTGTGTTTGGTGTTGGATGAAATTTCACCATATTTCTTTGCAGGTTTTAAATATGGATAATACTGAGACTTTGGTCAATAGATGTCATCTAAAATTCTAAAATTCTCTTTGTCTGCTTGCTTAGAGGAAAATGGAAGGTGAAAATTTTTACTTTTTTTTAGACTTTGTTTTAAATCCTTGATGCACGAAGGAAAGAAATGTTAATTAAAATTGATTTGATATTTCGGTGGATAAATTTATTTTGCTTAAACTATCAAGTCATGTTTATCAATCACTTTTTTATGAAAATATTATATATAGATAATTTTTACTATTTTAATTTAATTATATCTAATAGTAAAGAATAAATTTTAACTTATTAACTCAATTTTTAATCTCTCATTTGTTGGGGTATCATATACCCCGTGTATCGCTCGTACATAATTACTAATTGATAAAAAGATGACGATGGAACAATTAATTATAAAAAAGAATAAAATAGGAAAAAAAATATTCTTTTTGCTTCATCAGTCGTTTTAACATTTTTTAAAATATTCCAAATTATTTTGTATTAATTATTTGTTTTCTATTTTTTTTAATAATATTTTCTTTTACTATTTTAATATTACTTTTAAACATTTTGAAATATGTGAAAAGTGTGGTAATTAATGTATTGTGAAAATAATATAATAAAGTTATTTTATATTTCTCTTGAAATTTGAAACATTAAATGATTTTCTTTCTTTTTTATGAAAAAACTTTTATTAAAAGCTGCTACAAAGAGTCAGCAAGAAAAACAAAAGGGACATTAAACCAAATCTTGTTTGCAGATGCATGCACCACCCATTTATCCAAAGAATGTGCAGCCAAATTGCCTATCCTATGAACAAAGGAGAAATGACAAACAGCAAAAAAAAAAAAAAACTAACTAAGGAGATAATATCTCTACGAATAATACCAAGTTCAGAATAATTTTCCCCTTGCGAAAAAAGACAATCAATAAGACTCTTACAATCACACTCCATAATAATGCAGTTCCAAACCATTTCTTTTTGCCCATGTGATTCTATCAAGCAAAGCAACAGTGTCTTTATGAATAGCAAACAGTTGAAGGTGAAATTTAGCAGCTCCACAGCTCAAAGTTTTCCCGTACAATCTCTGGCTATAAAACCTGAACCACCTGAAGTCAAATTAGCATCAAAAGATGCATCAATATTGATTTTAACAAAACCACCCTTAGGCGGAATCCAATGTTGCACCCTTAGAGAGTCTCCCAGCATCCCTTTGTTACACCTCGCCTTAGACTATCCCTCTCGGAGAATTTCACAATCCAACATAAGATAGAATGAGGATGAGTTTACAAACGATTTCGCATGATTAAATGATTTTCTTAATCTATGTAAAACTATTAAAACGATAGATAAATTGGAATAAACAGAATACAAATTTTCTCACTTATTAATAAAATTAGTTGATTGCATTTAATTTTTTCAAATTCATAAAAAAAAAATCAACAACTTTATGAAACTTGCATTGAGAATAAAACAAAAATTTAATGATACAACCACCATATGGAGATTTTTAAAATAAATTAAATTAGATTTCAAATTTTAAATTAAATTTTATTAGTGATCACTAACATTTAAAAAAACTGAAAAAAGTTAGTGCCCTTGAATGATACCCAATTATCTATTAAAAATAATAGATAAATTTACAAAATCAACCTATAAATAAGTTTTTATTTAAAAAAAAGTGATATGTTTCATATGTTTATTATTGATTGATTAACAACTTACATATGTCACCTTTATAATTTATAAATCTATTTGTAAGTTGATTTTGTAGGCTTAATTATTGTTATTATATCCATTATATCTTTCCATGCATGCTTAGGCCGTATTTTATCAAGAGAATCATCATCTAACAACATGGGTTGTGACGAGTAGTAAGTTGCTCAGTCTCGCTTAAGCAAGGTCTCGAGTTTGATTCCCTGTGGATGCAGAAAATTCATGTTGGGAGACTCACCTGTCATAGCCAAGCAAGCGACCCAGGTCGGAATCGGATGGAAAAAAAAAAGAATCATCATCTTAATGGCCGCACACATACACCATGTTCGGATCTCACTAGATCAAGTCACTTTTCTTCTTCTTTAATCTGTTTTTCCGTTTTTCATCTCCTTGGTAGGTCTTCTAACCTCCTATGTAAATAAATAAAAATGAAAAGCTCACCTAGTAGCTAGTCAGGCTAATCTGTCTCTCGCGGCCCTTATGTTGTGGGGTATGTTACAAATTTTATGGCTGTTAAATCTCTCCCCTTCCGGATAGAGATAGTGGTTGATTCATGCCTTCTGCGTGATATTATTTTATTATATAGGCAAATTTAATTTTTTTAATGTATTATTTTATATATTCGGAAATTGGTAATGTGTTTTCCCGGGAATAAATATTTGATTTTTTTTTTTGTTATTTCAAGTAACTGTTTTGATATTTATTTTTTGTTTTGTATAAGGAAGGTAAATAAAAAGCTTTTTTTATTATAATAATAATAATAATACAGCATGATCAAAAGAATAAAAAATGAAGATTGGGTCTAATCTTTATGTTTTTATATTAAATTCATATTTCATTCTTTACTATAAATGTATGGGTTTGAAATATGAAAATGAAAAATAAAAAACTTGTCTTAATAAAATAATTAAAGAATTCTCTTAATTGCAAAGAAGAAAGAGAAACGAGGCTTCTGTGAGAAGCTTTGAAAAGAGGGTAACCAAAAAAAAAATAACATATAAAAAAAAAGCACCGTTCATGAAAAGATGTTTTTAGGAAAGAAATCTAGAATGGAATGAATAGTTCCCTCAAAATTTCCGATTATATAGTAGAAAATAGATTACTAATATTAGAGTTTTTTTAATGTATATTTAGAGCATATTTTAAGAAATTTATATTTTGTAATTTTGTATTAAAAATTGATACATATATAAACACATCAATTTTTAATATAAATTTTACAATTATATACTTCTTCCGATCTTATATGTAAGATTTTTTTGAAATTTTTTACTTCCGTCAAGGAAGGTAGTTAAATTTGTCAAGCTTATTTATGTTTTTGGTCCCTAAAAATTCAGTGAGTTATGGTTTTAGTCCCTATAAGTTTTTTTGATTGTGACTAATCCTTAAATGTTGAGAAGTTTTGATTTTGGTCCTTGTTGTCAGGGAATCTCCGTCAAACGTTGAACTGGTTAGCGAAACGTTACATTAGCCTTGAAACCTGTTGGTTTTGGTCCCAGAAAGTTTAACATGTTTTGGTTTTAGTCCCTATGTTTTTTTTTTTACAATGATTAGTCCCTTATACATTGAAAAGTTTTGATTTTGGTATCTTGATGATGTGGAAAATAAAAAATGAACCTAGGTTAAAACTTGGCACCACTGTCCAAATGCATTCCAACTGCTCGAAGACTTTATAATTAAGCTCGTAGCTTTGATCACTAGCTTAACACGACTTAAGCACATATACATTTTTTATTTGTGATGCTCAACCAAGGTTGGACTCCAACTTTTTATAAAATTAAAAGCAGCCAACTGAATAATTAATTTGGCAAATCTCCATACATATGCCTCATAACCAAATGCTTAGAGCTAGGCCAAGTTATGAAAAAGTAGTAATATATCCAATCATGGCCCAACTACCGAGACACATGGCATCAATTCTAATGAAGGTCAGTTCCAAAGCCCAAGGAACTCAAGAAACTTTTAACTTGAACCTGCACCAGGTGAGCCTGAGAAAACCTTAGCTCTTAAGAAGAGGATAAGGAGGAGACTTAATTTTACTTTATGACTATGATTGATGTTGTAATAAGGGTGAGGAAACCCATGGTACTTTTAATGTCTTGTTTTATGTTTAGTTTCTTTTAATGTTTTGTACCAATAAGTTTGAAGTGGAGCCTAGGCATGAGCCACATGCCTTGGGAAAATAAGCAATCACAAGAAGAAGGGGCATGACTTTTGAAGTTCCCTCACAGTTTTGGATCATGAGGAGTCAAGCAAGTTAAAGCTTCATCTATGGTGAAACAACTCAACACTTAAATGAGCTAGCTAAATTAATGAAGAAAGGAGTTACAAATTCAAGAGCCAATCATTAATGGGGAGTTACAATACTTTAAGAGATCATTAAATGAAGTTAAACCTCCATCAATTAGATTCCTCCATCATCAATGAAGCTCACGGCCAAGCGACATGAAAGGTCAAGAGTCTAGGTTTTGATTCTCTTCATTTAAGTTGCTTTAATGTACTTCTTCTAGGTTGCTTAGTATCTATGGCCATGACTAATGAAAGGCCTCCCATTTTTTCCTATATAATGTAATGCCTCCCATGAATGAAAGTAGATTTTGGTTGTGTGAAAACTTGGTGTTAAAACCGTGAGGAGAGTGTGATACTCTTGATCAAACTTAGTCATAACAAGAGAGATTCTTGGGTGGAGACTAAGAGGCATAGCATCCTTGGATGTGTGGAGCCAAACCTATCCTTTTCCTTAGGTATTTTCGTTTCCTTTGTTTCTTCTTGTTTTCTTTTTGTTTCGTTTTTCTCAAATTGTTCCTTGAGTCTTTAGTTTGTTCAACTTGTTAAGTTTCAATCATAAGTTTGAGTTCTTATTTCTATGTTTTATTTGAAGCTTGCCATGTTCTCTTGATTTCCTTTTTCCTATTCGGTTTCTATGTCCTGTTAGTTGCATTAATCTTATTCAAGGACAAGTTGATGAGTATAAGATTTCCTTCATCAACTCTATACAAGCTACATCAATTTGATGCTTGAAACATAAGATTGTTTGATTAGAGTTGTGATTGTTTGAAAACCGAATCCTTTTACTTATAAGCCTAGGGTCTATTTGATCTTTACCTTAGAGAAATAACTTGAATCTTTGGCCTCTTGGCTTGGGGCTATCAAATGGTATCAGAGCAAGGATTCTCTAAGGTGTCATCTTCTTGTTCTTTGTTCAAATTTTGAGTCTTTGATTTTAAGTGAATTTCGTTTGTGTCTTTGTTCTGTTTGCGGCAAATTAATCAGTGGCTGTTTATTTTATTTTTTTTATGAGTTGCATTCAATGGCTAAAACCATGACTGATTTTTGTGTCGCTAATTTTCTTTAGTTTTTTGGTTTAATCTATCGTTGTTTTGGTCAAACCGTGGCTATTGGGAATTTTGTCGCTGTTTATTTGTGCTCCCATTTCTGTGGCTAAATCTTTTCTAGAACCATAACAATCTTTAGTTCTTTTCTTTGTCACAAATTTATTCATCCTTAAACATTTTCTGTTCAAATCGTGGCAATCCTTTTGGTTGCATCTTTTTACACCTTGTTCTTATCTTTTTATGATTTGTCTCTTAACTTTCCACATAAAATTTTTGATCTCAAAATTGTGAAGTTGTCTCTTGTTGTGACTAAGGCATGAGTGATTTCATACCTAAAAACAAAACCATGACTGGAGAGGAGAGACTAGATGACCAACAAAAGGATTTTGGTGAAACACTTACAACTAGCTTACAAAAGATGAAAAGGAAACTTCAAAGAGTTTTTGTCAGAGAGTGGAAAGAATAGGTGCCAGTTGAAAAATCCCAAAGAAAAGAAACCTCATTAGAATTTGGAGTCCACAAGCGGTAGAAGATTTAAGAAAAGAGAGGAGAGAACATCAAGAAAAGAAGAAAAAGGAACTGAACCCTCCAGCAGTAATAAACCAAAGGAGTTCAAATGTTTCAGGTGCGAGCAAAAGGGACACTATGCTTTTGAATGTCCAACCAAGAAGAGCAAGTTTAAACAGGAACCTACTAGAAGTCAAGAAAAAGAAGGACTGAAAGAGGATGAAGAATCACAACCACAAGGACTATCAGTCATGATGATGAGAGCTTGGGGAGAAGGGAATGGAGAAAGGATGGAGAGCAACCAAAGGAACAACTTGTTCCATTCTAGATGTCATATCAAAGGAGTTCAATGCTCCCTAGTCATTGATGGGGGGAGTAGTGTCAATGTAGCCAGTGAGGCCATGATCAAACACCTAGGAATTGAGACTCAGCCTCATCCTAAACCTTACAAACTCCAGTGGATTGGAAGCAAAGAAAATATAGAAATCATAGCTCAAGTGAAAATTGAGTTTCAAATTGGAAAATATCAAGATCAAGTCTGTTGTGATGTGGTTCCCATGAATGCATGCCATCTCTTGTTAGGACGACCCTGGTAGTTTGAAAAACAATCAATGCATGAGGGAAGGTCAAACAAATACATTTTTCAGCATGAAGGAGTAACTAGGGTTCTCGTTCCTATGACCCCACAACAACTAAGGGAAGAACGTACGGAGATGATGACAAGAGGAGAGTCCTTCAATAAAGAAAACAACTATGAGACACCAAATGTTAAATTTTCAGTTTTTAATAACACAACTATTGATTATTCTTTGAATCATCAGGTACATGAACAGGTCATGATTACCCAGAAACAAAAACAAGAAGCTGGGCTGACTTGGAGAAACTCTATGCTGACATCCCTTGATTGGGTAAAAGCACCCCTTGGAGGATCTCAGAGGGAAAAATCCACAAGATTGCAGCCTTGACTCTTCCTTTCTGTCAAGTGGTAGAAAAATGTTTGCGACTAGAACAGACTTTGAAGGACCAAATTGGGTGCAACATTTGTCTTTACTAAAAAGGAAAGGAGCATTCGAATCAGGAACTAACCAGATCAATTCCTGAAGGGTTGTATCTATGTGTTTTAATTCATTTGAAAAATGAAGATAAAAAATATTGGCCCCCTCCGATCAGATGGAGACGACATGATCCATATGGAGGAAATCATATCAAATATTTTATTTCCATCAACAGAACTAATCCTATTTGGATAACCACTTGTCCAAATATCATGGAGATTCTAAAAGCGCTCGGGCATACTATGGCGGAGTTTTATTTTGATCCTACATTTCTATTAAACACTGACCATTGGCAGGAACTATTCCTGGAGGAAAGCAACAAGGTGGAGAGCCCTATTGCATTATGATGGAAGCTGATTAAAGAACACAAGATGTCTCTTTCACTTAAAGAGACCGACAAGAAAATCATTTGTAGAATATTTGCCAAGTGCAAATACAGAAATGAAGTCACAGTCACTTTTGCAATATCCATTACTCATGAGACTGGGTTTCCTGAACAAGAGCTTCCAAATTTGAGGACAAATCCTCCCGAAGAAAGGAGGAGTGATGAAGGGCAGTTCAAAAGCCCAACGAACAAAAGAAACTTTCAACTTGAACCTACACCAAGTGAGCCTGAGGAAACCTTACCTCTTAAGAAGAGGATAAGGAGGCTACTTAATTTTACTTTATGACTATGATTGATGTTGTAATAAGGGTGAGGAAACCCATGGTACTTTTTATGTCTTGTTTTATGTTTAGTTTTTTTTAATGTTTTGTACCAATAAGTTTGAAGTGGAGCCTAGGCGTGAGCCACATGCCTTGGGAAAATAAGCAATCACAAGAAGAAGGAGCATGACTTTTGAAGTTCCCTCACAGTTTTGGATCATGAGGAGTCAAGCAAGTTAAAGCTTCATCTATGGTGAAACAACTCAAGACTTAAATGAGCTAGCTGAATTAATGAAGAAAGGAGTTACATACAAATTCAAGAGCCAATCATTAATGGGGAGTTACAAAACTTCAAGAGATCATTAAATGAAGTTAAAGGTCCATGAATTAGATTCCTCCATCATCAATGAAGCTCACGACCAAGAACTAAAGGATATGTTTCATATGTTTATTATTGATTGATTAACAACTTACATATGTCACCTTTATAATTTATAAATCTATTTGTAAGTTGATTTTGTAGGCTTAATTATTGTTATTATATCTATTATCTTTCCATGCATGCTTATGTCGTATTTTATCAAGAGAATCATCATCTACCAACATGGGTTGGGACAAGTTGTAAGTTGTTCGGTCTCGCTTAAGCAAGGTCTCGAGTGTGACTCCCTGTGGATACAGAAAATTCATGTTGGGAGACTCACCTGCCATAGTCAGACAAGCGACCCGGGTCGGAACCGGATGGAAAAAAAAAAGAATCATCATCTTAATAGCCGCACACATACACCATGTTCGGATCTCACTAGATCAAGTCACTTTTCTTCTTCTTTAATCTGTTTTTCCATTTTTCGTCTCCTTGGCAGGTCTTCTAACCTCCTATGTAAATAAATAAAAATGAAAAACTCACCTAGTAGCTAGTCGGGCTAATCTGTCTCTCGCTGCCCTCATGTTGTGGGGTATGTTACAAATTTTATGGCTGTTAAATCTCTCCCCTTCCGAGTACAGATAGTGGTTGATTCATGCCTTCTGCGTGATATTATTTTATTATATAGGCAAATTTAATTTTTTTAATGTATTATTTTATATATTAGGAAATTCGTAATGTATGTGTTTTCCCAGGAATAAATATTTGATTTTTTTGTGATTTCAAGTAAATGTTTTGATATTTATTTTTTGTTTTATATAAAGAAGGTAAATAAAAAGCTTTTTTTATTATAATAATACAGCATGATCAAAAGAATAAAAAATAAAGATTGTGTCTAATTTTTATGTTTTATATTAAATTTATATTTCATTCTTCACTATAAATGTATGGGTTTGAAATATGAAAATGAAAAATAAAAAAATTGTCTTAATAAAATAGAAGGATTCTCTTAATTGCAAAGAAGAAAGAGAGACGAGGCTTCTGTGAGAAGCTTTGGAAAGTGGGTAGCCAAAAAAAATAACATGTAAAAAAAAGCATCATTCATGAAAAGATATTTTTATGAGGGAAATCTAGAAGGGAATGAATAGTTCCCTCAAGATTTCCGATTATATAGTAGAATATAGATCACTAATATTAGAGCTTTTTTAATGTATATTTAGAGCATATTTTATGAAATTTATATTTTGTAATTTTGTATTAAAAATTGATACATTTATAAACACGCCAATTTTTAATATAAATTTTCCAAATATATACTTCTTCCTGTCTTATATGTAAGATTTTTTGTGATTTTTTACTTCCGTCAAGGAAGGTAGTTAGATTTGTCAAGCTTATTTATGTTTTTGGTCCCTAAAAATTCAGTGTGTTATGGTTTTAGTCCCTATAAGTGTTTTTGATCGTCATTAATCCTTAAATGTTGAAAAGTTTTGATTTTGATCCTTGTTGTCAGGAAATCTCCGTTAAACGCTGATGTGGTTAGCAGAACGCTACATTAGACTTGACACCTGCCTAAAGTGATGTAAGTTGATGCCACGTGGTTTTGGTTTTGGTCCCTGAAAGTTTAACATGTTTTGGTTTTAGTCCCTAAGTTTTTTTTTTTTTACAATGATTAGTCCCTTATATGTTGAAAAGTTTTGATTTTGGTATCTTGATGATGTGGAAAATAAAAAATAAACCTAGGTTAAAACTTGACACAATTGTTCAAATGCATTCCAACTGCTCGAAGACTTTATAATTAAGCTCATAGCTTTGATCACTAGCTTAACATGACTTAAGCACATATACATTTTTTATTTGCGATACTCAATCAAGGTTGGACTCCAACTTTTTATAAAATTAAAAGCAGCCAACTTAATAAGTAATTTGGCAAATCTCCATACATGCCTCATAACCAAATGCTTAGAGCTAGGCCAAGTTATTATGAAAAGGTAGTAATAAATCCAAGTCATGGTCCAACCACCAAGACAGATGGCATCAATTCACATAAACTAGGAGACGTGGCAAAGCTAAAATAGTGTTCTGCTACAAATATCAACACTAAATGGAGATTCCCTCATTTTCGTCACAATCAAAATCACAATTTTAACAACATTTGAGACTAATCAAACACGAAATATCAATTCACATTAGCACTTCATGAAGATTCTCTCACGTTTAGGAACCAAACCAAAATTTTTCAACATTTAGAGACTAATCGTGATAAAAATAAACTTTCACGTAATAAAATAAAAACACATCGAACTTTCAGGACCAAAACCAAAACCACGTGGCGTCAACTCACACTACTTTAGGTAGATGGCAAGTCTGATGTAGCATTCTGTTAGTCATATAAACACTTAACCGAGATTCGCTAATGGAATGGACTAAAAGTAAAACTTTTTAACATTTAAGGAATAATCATGATAAAAAAAAAGTAGGGACTTAAACCAAAACATGTTGAACTTCCAGGGACTAAAAACTTAAATAAGTCGATCAATTTGTTAATGATATTGAAAATGTGAAAATTTGATATACTTATTCAAAACTACCCCTATAATTATTATTATTAAAATTCTAAAAAGTGTTGAGTAAATATAAGTCTTTGCGAAAAAAATAATTAAAGACTATTAAAAATTAAAAATATGATGTTATAAATAAAATCAAAATAAAAGTTTTAAGAGTCTTATATATATTATATAACATTGGGAGTATTTCTTAATATGTTGTTTAGACATAAAAAAAAAATCTATATATTATTTCGGAATAACTTGCAATATATTTTTATATAAAAAGTGTTTAAGCATGAAGTGCTTGTTTGTTGGGTGCCTCCCAAAGATGGTTATCTAAAGTTGAATGTTGATGGTTCGTTTAAATTTGAGAGTAAATTTGCCGCTTGCGGAGGTCTTGTTCGTGATGCTTCGGGCAAACTCATTACAGGTTTTCCTTGCTTCTTAGGCACTTGCTCATCTCTTCTTGCTGAGTGCTGGGGTTTAGTCTTGGGTTTAAAGCATGCTGTCTCTTTGGGTTTCATCCATCTAGAGATTGAGTTGGATTCTTCTGTTGTTGTTAATATGGAGAAAGGTTTTTGTAAATCAAATCATCACTGTTCTGCTCTGATTCTGGAAATTAAAAGACTCCTGGTGTAGGTTCCTCATTTCAGCATTCGGCATGTGTACCGAGAGGCGAATCGTTGTGCAGATTACTTAGCTAATGCCGGGCATTTAGGCACTTTTTGTGTTACTGTGATTAATGTTGTTCCTCCTTCCCTATTTTCTATTATATGACACTGTGTTCCCTCGTATGATTGTGTAATTCTCTTCTTGGGCTTTTGCCCCGTTAAAAAAAAAAAAAAAAAAAGCTTATGACAAGACACCATTTTCTATTTCGTCTCATTAACGCGGCATAGCTTCCATTCAATCCAGTAACATGTATAATTGTCCTTGCATATGTATATATGGATAAAACTTCTCTAAAACTTAGGTGTAAATATATTGCACATATAAAATTTTATTTATTTTTTTCCCCTTGTTAAAAAAACAAAACTTTATTTTTTTACTGCTTAAAAGTTTAGGTGAATTATATTTCATAGGCTCACCAAAATCAAGCCTTAAGATTTGAGTATTTACAGATATAAGTATTTATTAATACAGTAAAAATTTTATATTGATAAAAAAATTTAAACTTATAATCTTGTGAAGGGTATTTTTTTTGACACCTTGGATAAACATAAGGTTTTGATACCTTATTTACATGGACCAGTCATTGAATAATTAATATTTTGTTGATGCCATGTCATTAAATAATTTTCTTTTATGCTTTACGTTTTCTTAAATTTCATTATTATCCTTATCTATCAAATATTCTAGTTTTATTCCAAGCCAATCCTCATTTTCCCTATCAACCCCCTCCACTACCAACAGCAATTGTGCAACACCAACAACTGCAAGATCACTGCCTCACCGACGTACGGCAGTGAGTCGTCAAATGTCACCACTCATCATGTCCCGGTCGAATGTTGCCGCCATCACCATATGCAAGTTATTCGCAATAATATATGAAACCAAAAAGATATGAAAATCTGTCTTATAAAAAAAATACAAGATCTGAAAATTTGATTCATTCAAATGAGTAAAAAATTATGACTAAAGCTTCGGTGCCTTGATGCCGCAATTTGTATGATGTTGAGAAAGCTAATTTTTTGTTTGCCATTTAAGGATTTTACAGATTTGATGTAGAATAAGAAAGAAGGAAGAAGGGAGACGACCCCAGTTTTTTAAATTATTATTTTATTTTTAAATAACGGATAATCTGTCTATATATAAATTAGGGAAGCTTCCACCAAAAAGCAAAATCCCGCTCATTCTCTTTTTTTGGTAATCCCGCCCATTCCCTCACTTTCTTTTCCAACTTTTTTTTTTAATCTCGCCCATTCCCTCATTTTTTTAAACTATTCCCTCCTGTTTTGACTATCCCGCCCAAACAGTACAAGAGTACTTCTACAATGCACCGGTTTTTGGTGTTCCGACTCTTTTTTTTATTTTAATAAATATAATATATTAAAAAAATATGCTTTGGTTTTTTGTGTTATTTTTATGTACATGTTTTTGTTATTTGGATTTGAATTTTTTTTATTATATGCTTCCTGACACAGGTAATGGTTCAAACAAGTAAAATATAAAACAAGGGTGCTTCTACCATGCACCGGTTTTCTACCATGCACCGGTTTTTGGTGCTCCAATTCTTTTTTTATTTTAATAAATCTAATATATTAAAAAAATATGATTTGGGTCATCTGTGTTCTTTTTATGTACATGTTTATGTTATTTGGATTTGAATTTTTTTTATTATAGGCTTTCTGACACAAGTAATGGTCCAAACAAGTAAAATATAAAACAAAGGTGCTTCTACCATGCACCGGTTTTTGGTGCTCCGGCTCTTTGTTTTTCTTTTTTTTATTTTAATAAATCTAATATATTAAAAAAAATATGCTTTGGGTTTTCTGTATTCTTTTTATGTAAATGTTTTTGTTATTTGAATTTGAATTTATAATGTCATTAATTACTTCTTTTTCAAAAACACTTTTATTCACTTTTTTTTTAAAAGCGAATTTTTTAGTTTAAAAATATTAGATACAAGAATGTTAATCGACTCCAATTTATCGACTCTTTCGTAAATAATAATATTAATTGACTCCTTCCTATACAATTTTTAAACATGAATACATTATTATACTTTATTTACACTTAAACATTATTCATATTAAAATTCCTCATAACTATTCAATAATAAATAATTAAAACTAATATTAATTGTAATTTTGTGAAATGTTTATCAACACATTAAAACTAATATTATTTACAATTTTATGAAATGTTTTGTTGATTTCGTGTTTCTCACGTGTATCGCACGGGGTTGAGGGTTAGTATATAAAGAAAAGCAATATCAAACATCTAAAGATAGGATGGCTTGTGGTTAGTGGTTTATAAATTAAATTACCTGCCACTGCTTGCTCAAAAGTCCGATTCACCCACTTTTGCAGTTTTCCATTTTGCAATTTTTTTTTTGAAAGAATATCATTAACTTGAGTCACCACTGTGCTTCAGTGAGATAATGGTCTTACGGTTGATGGTGTTGCAGCTGGAAATGGAGGGGGTGGTGGGGAGAATAATTGCTGGCTTGGAGGTAAAATAAAAATATTTGATAAATAAGGGCTATAATAAAATAAAGGAAAAGTTAAAGCATAAAAAAATTTACTTATTGACATGGTATCAACCAAAACATTAGTCATTCAATGATTGGTCCATGTAAAGAAGATATTAAAACCTTATAATTTTACATGATGTCAAAGCAATGCCCTCTTGTGAAATATGATTTAACTCCTTATCAATTGGATTAAAGGCAAAACTTTATTATTTATATCATATGTTGTGTTGAAATTTACATGCACTATGACTAATTAAGTTATTACACACATCCGTACTCAAAGACTACTTCACTCACCTCACCATGTTACATGTATTATGTCTTCAATAAGTCGTGACATATTGATGTAAGAAGAACCACCTTCTTCTGGTGCTTTCTTCGCCATGTGCGCCAACTTTCTAGCTCTTTCCCTTATTTTTTCTTGTTCTTCACCTTCACCCATAACCTTCTCTATAGCATCTCTAACATTTTCCCTCTTGACCTGAACACATGACTTCTCTTCCTCTCCTAAGTGCACAACACTCTCAGCTCCCAAACTCACACCATTCTCCACCACTTGTACCACTACCTTCTCATTATAAAATTGTTCACCAAACAAAGGATATGTCACTAGTGGCACCCCGGCACAAATCCCTTCTAGTGTTGAATTCCATCCACAATGTGTCAAAAATGCTCCTATTGCTCTGTGTGATAATATCAACACTTGTGGGGCCCAACCCTTAATCAAAATTCCTCTCCCTTTAACCCTCTCTTCAAATCCATCTTCAATTAACCACTTCTCTATTTCATCTCTTCTATATGCACCTCTTATGACCCAAATAAATGGTCTTTTAGTTGCTTCTAATCCTAAACCAATCTCTATCAATTGCTCCGGTGTTGCATTATTTAAGCTACCGAAGCAAACATATATAACGGACCTTGTAGGCCATGAATCGAGCCACTTCATATATTGGCTTTCATCATTTGTATTTTTTCTCTTACCCCTTTGTGCTTTGTCCAAAATGCCCTTGTTGGATAATGACACTGGCCCAACACACCAAACCTTACGGCCCGATACCCTTTGGTACTCTTTAACATATTCTCCTTCCAACTCTTCAAAACTATTAACCACAATTCCATATGCATTTTGTTCACATGCCCTTACTTTCTCACGAAATGCATTCGACTTTTGATTTGCCCCAGGGTTTAATAACCCTGGGAGTTGAGATTTTTGTAACTCAATTCTATGTGGCAAACCGGGGACAATAAATTTCTCTTCCCTAGAGACACCTTCATGGACCTTAGAAATAAGTAAATTATGGTTGCATAATAGATGGAAACAATTAGTACCATCAAACAATATTCTAGGAATTTTGAACTTGTTGGCAATTTCAGCTACACAAGGAATATGTTTGTCACATATTATGCAACTTGGAAGGGGTGATAGCTTTTCACATAACTCCTCTAGTGGCTTATGCAACATGGATAAGGCAATGGGGAAATTGGGAATTAAATCCACTGAAGGGAGTGTGTCCACACTCTCACACCCTTTTGGTATTCCAGCCTCAACATTTGGAAATTGGAAAAGTTGAATTTGGATTTGTGAACCATTTTGGACCTCCCTATCTATGGTATCTTGGAATTGAATGGAATTGAGGGGTGTGGTCACTATGGTCACCTTCACATTTCGCCTACCCAATAATTTGGCCATGTCTACCATAGGAAGAAGATGACCAGGGGCCATTAAGGGAATGAATACAAAGTGGAGTTCACATAAGTGTTTTGAATTTGATTCTATTGAATCCATTGCAAGCGTATGTGACGCAGGAAGTGGATAAAGCAATAATTCAATTCAGTGAGTATCAAATTGCAATTTGTAGTGTAATGCATGGAGGCTTCAATTGGCTATTTATGTTGGTTCCTAATCATACAAGTGACGTAAGAGCTAACGTTATTAAGAAACATATGACTGAGAAATTGGAGTAATGATGGAACATAATACTAGTATGTAGTAATTTTCATGTAATACAAGCGGTGCACGTCTCTTTTGTTTGGACCACTATTGTGAGGTACTCCCTCCATTTCATAATGTTTGGTCTTTTAGGTTTGGACACACAGATTAAGAAAGTGTTAATTATTGTAAGTATTATGTATAGTTTGTCTAAAATACCCCTATTTAATCTTATTGAAAATTGTAATAGTATTTAATTTTTATTAGTAAGTGTGTTCATTAATTAATGTATAGTGGTTTAGATATGAGAGGGATGATAAAAGTAGAATTAATGAAGAGTAAGAAAAATGATTGAATGAAAGGTTAATATTGGAAAAAAAAATATGTTTGTGTATTGAAAATGTAAAAGGCCAAACATTGTGAAACAAGAAAAAAAGGCTAAAAGGCCAAACATTGTGAAACGGAGGGAGTAATGCTAAAGAGGGAGCATATTAAATTGCTTTTATGTGTAATTAGGATAATGACTACTAGTGTTATAAGCAAGTCCAGTGAATCACTTTTTGAATTTCTGGTAGCGAACCAAATTATTGATATCCTACGAGTATGAGGCACATGAATGTAACGTACATAAGTCAGATTAAACTAATTAAGAAAGGAGGCAAAAGGGAAAATTGGAGAAAGACTTTCAATTGGAAAGATGTTGATGAAATCAATTTGGAAGGACTGATACAGTTCATAATGTTGAAATTTTCATTTAATGTCCATTAAAGCAGAACATGTGGGCATCAAAATATCAATGGTGAGTATGGATTTGTTGGCAGATATCAATGGAAGTATATTGTGGTATGATGTTTAATATCAGTCATACACTCAAATATTTCACATAAGCACACGTTTATCTATAATTCATGTATATGTACATTAATCAAGGGGTCGCACTAATATGAGCATGCAAATTAAATTAAATTGTGTAAATATAAATTAGAGAAAATAGATGGTGCACTGACGGTGTAAAGGTTTTTTACACCATTAGTGCATCATCCATCATTCATGTATTTATGACTATTGATTTTCAAATAAAAGTAATAAAAGTAAATGGTGGATGATTGACTGATTGTGTAAAAAAAATGTGTACAGTACACCCATTAATCTCTATAAATTATGGGTCTTGCTAGGGCACTATTTAAGCAATGCATAAAAAACAATATTACAATGAAAACATATATATATAATTTATCAATTTATTAAATACACCATTTTTCAATAATATTTTTCTTCTTTTGATATCTTAAAAATTGTCCAAACGATACTCGTTAGTATTTTTCATAAATTAAATATTAAGTCATTCTCTTCCTCTAAATAAATATTCATCCAGTAGCGCAAGTGATAATGACAACAAATCAACAAGTAATGGTAATAATGTTGATAAATGAGTTAGTTTTCAAATTTCATTAAATAACCACACCATTTAATGTTAAAGGCTTCAAAATACTCCATTCGTCCCGTGCATGGTAAAACAAATTGATGAAAAAGTGAAAAAATTAAGGAGAATACATTTAATGGTTTGTCTAACACATCAACCAATTATCAAACACCTAATTTAATGCATTTTGTATTGATCAACCAATCACAATTCAACGTTTACAATTTTTAAACTTCTCATTTATTATTTTAACTTGGGTTTGTATGCAATACTCACCAAAAGTGGATGAGTATGTATACTAACTGCTTAATCTATGGTTGTGATGCATTATGAAGAATGGAGGGTGATGATTAAAACCGGTTACCTGGAATTGGATTACTTCCAAGTAGCATAGAAGTACCAAAGATGTGCCCCTCCACTTTCCTTAAAAAAAATTTCTTCCCATTTTCGATGGTTTTTAAAATAATTTTTTTTTAAATAAATTTTTTTTAAAACTAGCATAGTCTTTGTGTTAATTTTATTTCTGTTAAAAATAAATTAAAAATTAGGAAAAATAAATGAATCCTGCCCATAATTCAAGTCTTTTTAGCTTTTTTATTTGTCTCATAATATATGTTCTTTTAGAAACTCAATACTCATTTATAATTCTTTTTTCAAGCATACCCTTATTTATTATATCATCATTTTCATCACTCATCTCTCCATCTCTCTTTAATATAATCTTCATACATTTATTACTCCCTCTGTTTCACAATATTTGGTCTTTTATCCTTTTTTTTATTGTTTCACAATGTTTGACCTTTTACATTTTCAGTACACAAATATGTTTTTTTTTTCAGTATTAACCTTTCATTCAATCATTTCTCTTACTCCTCGTTAATTCTACTTTTATCATATCTCTCATCTCTAAACCACTATACATTAATTAATGAATACACTTACTAATAAAAATTAAATACTATTACAATTTTCAATAAGAATTAAATAGGAGCATTTTAAACAAACTATACATAATAGTTACAATAATTAACACTTTCTTAATTTGTGTGCCCAGACCTAAAAGGCCAAATATTGTGAAACGGAAGGAGTATTACATATTTCAACGCATAATTTTTTAAGGCTTATTACACATTTTAATCCCTCAACTTAGGTGCTCTTTTGGAATTGGTCTTTAAACTTTTTTTTCGATGATTTGGGTCCCTGAACTTTGTTTAATTTTTTGAAATGATCTTTTCGTCACTTAAATGATGAAATAGCCGACAACATCTCACGTCACTTTCACAATATCTACAAGTGATGTGTTATGTATAGCCACGGACAATACATTATTTTTTTATTATAAAAATAATTTCTTTTCAAATTTAATAAAAGATTCGATTTTTTTAAATACAATTTTAATTATTTTTAATAAATTATAATTGTTTTTAATTTAAAAAATTCACGTGGCATCATCTGACACGTTACATATCGATGTGGCGAAGGTGACGTGACATATCCTCAGTCATATCACCACTTAAGTGATGAAAGAACCATTTCCAAAATTTGAGCAAAATTTAGGGACTCAAAGCATCAAAAAAATAAATAATACGAAGACTATGTTTGGGCCGAACATGAAGGATCAATTTATAATGTTTGGACCTGTAGAGTACTATTTCATAATGAAAGAAATTAATAGCAAAAATTAAATAATTTAAAAAAATAAATAATGATAAATATTAAAAAATAAATAATACACCCCTGCATAATATAATAATACAGCCCTGTATTATTTAAAGCCAAGTGAAAATAATATAATAATACAACCCATTATATTAATATTTTTAAATAGTGAAAACAATATTTAAATTTGGGGTGTTAATAATAAGGGGAAATTGCACTCACCTCTCCTGAGATTTGTACTAATGACACAAACACCCGTTTTAATTTGGTAAATGACACTCACCTCCTCTTCTTAGCAATCAACATTGCACTTATACCCTTATTGTAATAAATGGTTAGTTTATTAAGGAAAATATTATACTTAGGATTGAAAAGAACATTTATATCGTTAGATGACTAGGGGGGCGCCTCATACAAAATTCAAGCGTATTTGATCATTTTTTATACCTACGTCTTATATGAGACGTAAGGCTTTTTTTATAAAATTTCCACCCCTACGTCTTAGCTGAGACGTAGGGTGTTTTTAAAAAAATTTAGCCCCTACATTTTAGTTTTGACATAGGGTGTTTTTAAACAAATTTTAACCACTAAGACTTATGTGAGGCGTAAGACTTTTTTATAAAATTTTAACCCCTACATCTTAGTTGAGACATAGGATTTTTTTTAAAAAAAAATGGGCCAAACATCAGATGGCAGCGTTTTTGGCTCATTCTTTTGAGGAAGTAATGTTTTTTAATTAAAAATAATATTTATTATAAAAAAATAATATTATTTTGAAATAAATATATTTACAATAATAATAATAAAACTAATATTTAAAAAAATATTATTTATAAAAAAAGTGTTATATAATTTTAGGGTTTAGGGTATCATTGCCCTATTTAGTGACATGTTAGGTTATCGTTTTCTCATTCTAACGTCGAAGGTGACATGTTAGGAACCCTCCTAACCCATTATTTCTCTTTATGCATGAACAGACATCATATATTCATATTTTTATTATGCTTGTTCATACTTAATGATTAAAATAAAATAAAATAAGTATAAATTCCAGATATTAAAATAAGTATAAATAAAATAAATTTTAATATAAGTATAAATTCCAGATATTTTTATTATTATCGTTTTAATTTTAAAAATAAAAATATTGCTTTAATGATGATTCTAATGAAAACAAGGAAAAAAATTTGTTCGTTGATAAAAAATAATTTAAAGGCCAAAATATACCATCCGCGTGAAACACTCACAATTAGTATTTTAAAGTGCAGTGAGTACTACTTCCGTTCCTATGTATAAGACATTTTTATGGCTTTTATTTTGTCCCTATTTATAAGACCATATACAAATTTTTAATGACAATTAATTATTCTTCTGCCCCATAAGTTAAGTTCTTTTAGGCTCTTGCACATAAATTAAGAAATGAGTTAATAAGAGTATCAAAATTTGATATATTTTGACTAAATTACGCTCAATTAATAGCAGGAGAGAGTAATAATAAATGTATGAAAATTATATTGAAGAGAAATGAATAAACATGTGGTGGAAAAAATGTAATAAATAAGGGTATACTTGGAAAAAAAGTATAAATGAGTATTGTGTTTCTAAAAGAACATAACTTATGAGACAAAATAAAAAACCTAAATGAACATAATTTATGAGACGGAGGGAGTACTTCTTTCCACAAATACTCATATTTACTTGACACTTTTTAAATTTTCAATACTATTAATAATGGTAGTTTTGAAAATACATATCAAATATTCACGTTTTCGATTTAAAAAAAAAAACTTAAATATTTATCCATTTGAAAAAAAAAATTCATGTTTTACGAGGGTGGCACTATAGCAGTGTGTAGTGGATGCACGTGTCAGGTGGAAAGGTGCAGTGGAGAAAAAAAACAGAAATAACCATGTTTGCTAGGCACGAAGAATAACCGGGAATAGGAGGTAGCAACCAGTTAGTATACAAACTCATCTTCTTTCGGTGAGTACTGAATACCGACCCTTTTAACTTTAGTTTGAAATAAAAAATTTGTTTTTATCATCTTTGTGGGAGAGTAACAATTTATTTGAGGAAAGAAAAGTTTTGTTACATTCTTAGAGCATACTTATCTTCACGAAGATTTTTACATTACAATACAATTAAATTAATTTGTTTAATCTTTATGCAAGCCAAGTGTACTACCTAAAATCAATGAAGAATTTTAGTAGTAGAAAATAAGGTGAGTTTGGGGGGCCCACCAGATTCTAAGCCACTTGGGTATAACAAGGATTATTGTACACCAAAGTGGGTCAATTTGTCCCATTTGTAAGATCATTTTGAAATTTTTTTTATTTTTTTATTGCTACTTGTCAAGAAATATAAAGTGGGTAAAGAATTGTTGGAAAACTAAATTTAAGAGTTTTCAATATCTTAAACTCATAATTTCCAATGCAAAACAACTATTTTTACTTGCTTAAACTTGGTTAGCATTTTTTTTTATTAAGGAAGATAGTTAAATTTGTTAATGGTATTAAAATTGTGAAAGTTTGATATATTTTTTTTAAAATTATCCCTATAATTATTATTGGAACTCTAAAAAGTGTAAAATTAATAGGAGCGTTCATGGAAAAAATTAATTAAATGTTATTGAAAATTGAAATGAGATCTTATAAATAAAATCAAAATAAAAACCCAAAATGATCTTATATATACTCCCTCCGACTCGAATTATAAGCAACAAAAAACATATTACTCTTGGTTTAAAATATAAGCAAAACTAACTAACTTTATTAAATTTTGTTTCATTCCCAATGCCACTTTCCTAAAACATCTCTAGAAAGTTGTAATCTTAATTAATTTTTGTTTAATTCCTAATACTACTTTTCAAAAATACCTCTATTTTTTATAAATTTGAGAAAATTAAATACAATCAACTAACCTTCTTAATAAGCGTAAAAGTAGTTAGAATTGCTTATAATTCGAGTCGGAGGGAGTAGGACCGGAGGAAGTATTATAATTCCACTCTAATCCTGGCAAACATCATTAAGCTAAGGTTCCATGAACCATGATCAACTGTAATTTCCACCTCAAGTTGTCTCCTTTATACACTGAGTTTCTTTTTTCAATTTTCTACAATTCATCAAATCACCCGCGTAGTACATCCAAACATTTCTGGAAAACAAAACTCTAATAATCCTATAAAACACCACTAATGTCTCGCTGATTTTTGAATAAAGTTGGTATTGCAATAATTTTATCAGGTAGAGTTTTTTTACATGACAATACCTGTATTACACATAATACATGTGTGCTAATTTGTTTTACTTAATTTAGAGAGAAAAACTTGCATGGTAACAATATTAACACATACATCTTAATACTTCTATACTTTATTATGCTATAAAGCATTAGGCACACTCTTTATTTTATTATTTGCCTTTTTTAATGGGTTTGTCTAACCTGTGTATATATGCCTAGGATAAACAACCATAAAAAAATAAACTTATATTAAAAAATTAAAATATACTGTAACTTTTTTTATTAATTAAATATATCATTTTTCCATAAAAACTTACATTTCTAAGTTTGTTTAATCTATGCATATGGTGCAGAGGATAAAAAAAATTCTTTTTTTTAATTAATCATTATTCCTTTTATTCTTACAACTTTTTCCCTTTTATCCCTATCTATTAAATCATTAATCACTCATATCTCTGCTTTTTTTATCTCTCACCTCGTCATTACACCTTATACATATACATATCAAAATAAAATATAGAAGTATCGTTTTTATTTTTTTAATTAAAGGTTGAGACCACATAATTTTGTTTATGCTTATAATTTACATTTTAACAAAAAATGTTTATTTTTTTTTAAACATCGGGCAAAAGCCCAAAAAAACAAACTTCAAGGAAATTAAAGGGAGAGTAGATAGCAACTCCCATAACATCAAAGAGCAAGACTTGCGACACTTGATGAGGATGGTGCTAAAAAATAACAAATAACAAATTCCAAATCAAGCTTACAACCCAGATCAAAATATCCACACAAGAATTAGCTTCTCTAATTTATTAAATAATTTTGCCTTTGTGCAAGAAGTGTGGTTTCTTTCCCCAGTTTCATCTGGGTTTTTTTGCTTTGAGTGTGGAAAGGCATCTTTAGTGTTTGTTTGTCCAGATCTGATGTTCTTTAGTGTTTGTTTGTCCAAATCTGATGTCTTTCTTATTTTCTCAAATAAGCAGAAGACTGATACTCGAGATAGATCTTCCTTCTCGTATCTTTGTTTTATCTTCTCACCAGTGACTCTATCTCTGCAGATCTGAGATTCGTTGTCGCCGAAATGTGCCTAGTCCCAGCATTGATGAGCGAGCTTGCTTGGAAATAAAGGCTTTTGAATCTCTAGTTAGAGTTCAAATTTGGATATTGATGATGATTCAAGACCAAAGGAAGGGTACTGCTTTTCCTGAGTATCTAGTTTTTCTTGAAAAACTTTGTTATATGGAAAATACGTATTTTATAATTGTGATGCTAGATCTGCTTGTAATTTTCTATATTATGGAATAAATTACATATTTTTTCTTTAAAAAAAAACGGGAGAGTAGATAGCAACTCCCATAACATCAAAGAGCAAGACTTGCGACACTTGATGAGGATGGTGCTAAAAAATAACAAATAACAAATTCCAAATCAAGCTTACAACCCAGATCAAAATATCCACACAAGAATTAGCTTCTCTAATTTATAAAAAAAAATTAATTTTCATACTGTGATTTTTAAGGGAACAACATCTAATGCCTAATTTTGTATATCGTAATCATGTGTCACTATCACTTATTCTTTTCTATTGATTCATTTTAAGAATTGATAATTAAAATGAGAAATTATATTATTTTTTTACAGTGAATCTTATTTTATTTTTGGATTTTTTCTGTGATAAATATTAAAAAAAGAAGAAACTCGTTATTTGATAGATTTGCATTATACATTGACGCATTTATAAATTTATGTATATTAATTATATCAATTTTTAATATAAATTTATCCAATATATATAATTTATTAACATTTATCTTATGACACATTCTTTATTAAAAGAATCAAAACTTTCATCTGGGAAAATATTAAAAAAAAAAAAGTTTTTTTTAAAAAAAAAAAGAAAGAAAGAAAGAAAGGGACAGAGCTAGAAAGAGGTGGTTTTATCACTTGACCCAAATCCCATCAAACAAACCATTACCCAATTCATCATCAGATACATCTATGAGTATGAGTAGTGATCCACCAATTTACTGCTAATTAAAAAAAAACATAATTATTTTGATTTAAAATATAAGAAAAATTTAATTAATTTTCTTAAATTTTGTTTTATTCTCAATACTATTTTTCTAAAACATATAAAAAAAATTATAATTATCTTATTTAATTTTTATTTCATTTCCAATATCATTTTCCTAAAATAATTTTTATTTTGATAAATGTAAAAAAATTAGATGCAATTGATTAACCTCTTTAATAAATGTAATTTTAGTTTTTTTCTTATATAATAAATTGGAGAGAGTATAAGATTTAACACTGATCATTTATCGTAGTCTAATCGAGCTAGATCCAGATCAGTGCCTAAACGTCTAAGTACATGTTTCCTTGCAAATTCCGTACTGCTATTGTTATATGTTTTTGCGATGAGCTTTTCTTTTTGAACCCCATGACTTGCTCAATGGCCCCCATTTTAAAATGCTCAAATGGAACTGCCCTTGTTGCACCGACTCATACAAGTCGGGAATGCCTTCCGCCTTTAAGTAGGCGGTTATAAATAGAATCTTTTAACCGACTACGTTAAGGCGGTTTAGTTTCGCCTTTTCAAAGTCGGCAATAATTTTGGAATTCCGACTTGTTCTAAGCGGAATAAGTTTAAAAAAATTTAAATTCCGAAACTGCCCCTCCGTTCAATGGAGTACAAAACAAAACAAAACTTCATATTCATCATATTGCTTCCCTCATAAGGTACGGGAGCTATACGTGAACAGCCAAGAAAGGGGAAAAAAATCAACCAGTGTTTGAAGAAGAAATATCAAGTGAAGGAGCTTGGAACTAAGCATTGGACCAACATTTACAACTCTTTGCACAAGAATATATCTCATTTAAGGTATTTTAAAACCTTTTATTTTGGTTTGAATATTATTATTTGAAAGAGGTTATACAATCATGATGTTAGGTTATAGTTGCATTGAATATATATGTTTCTTTGTGTATATTTTGCCTTGTGAATGGTGGCACTCCATTAATGAAGTTGTAACTGCTACCATTAATACTCCCGCCAACCCTGAGGCGGAATTTCTTCCGCCAACCCTAAGTCGGATGTATTACCGACTTGTTAAAGGCGGCAACAGTAATAGAGCAGTATCTTACTATTATGCATGAATTGGTAATAACGTAAATTAACCTTGCATGCAGATACAATGGTGATAGATGTCGAAGACCCTATGCATGAGAAGGTTCCGAAGACAGAGTTTCCCGATTTTAGCACATCGTTTTGCACGAAAGAAATGTTTAAGAATCGTGATGAGCTTATTGATTGGGTGCGCGAAGTCGGATATAATCTAGGGTTTGTCTTGAAAATATTGAAATCTGATTTAGGACTAGGCAAAAGTAAGCGGCAAAGGATTGTATTTGCGTGTGAGCAAAATGGTGTTTACAAGCGTACCAAGGTAGTCCTTAAATATGAGAGCGGGAGTAAGAAAATTAATTGCCCATTCAGATTGTATGCAAAGCGGAGTCGTTCTGATGATAGGTGGAATTTAAAGGTCAAATGTGGTTTCCATAACCATAAGGGATACGAGTCATTAGTTGGTCATCCATTCCCTGGAAGGCTAACTGAAGAACAACATGCTCTTGTTGTTGACTTGACGAAGAATTGTGTGAGACCGAAGAAGATAATGATTACCCTTCAAGAACGATACCCTGGGAATGTGACGACGATGAAGCAAATATACAATGTTCGTGGCCGATACAAAAAAGAGGTGAGACACCCGCGTACACAGATGCAACATCTGTTGCTATGTTTGGTGAGGGAAGGATACCAGTATGCTTACAGGACTTTGCCAGATTATGATGTGGTTAAGGATATCTTTTGGGCTCATCCTGACAGCATTGCTCTAGTCCGCAACTTCAGTCTTGTGCTAGTAATGGACAACACGTACAAGACAAACCGTTATAGAGTGTCGTTGCTTGAGATTGTGGGTCAGACATCAACATGCAAAACATTCTCGGCTGCCTTTTGTTTCATGTCATCCGAGAATTATGACAGCTTCGTGTGGGCATTGAAGCAGTTTAGGGCATTGTTTTCTGACCCTCGGCAATTTCCCATGCTTATTGTGACTGACTTTGATGGATCTCTCGTGAGAGCTATTGGTGATGTGTTTCCTACATCGACACATCATCTTTGTCAGTTTCATGTGAAATGCAATGTCAAGGGAAAGTTTAAAATCTATTTCCAGGACATTGCAAAAACCGGCAAAGTGATGAAAGCATGGATGGATGTCGTCCACTGCAAGAGCATTGATGAGTATGAAGCATATCTCAATGCATTCAAGAGTGTATGCAAGGAAGTCGGGCCCGGGTGTGGTGCATTGCTTGATTATGTTGAGAGGACATACCTCAATCACAACAAGGAAAAATTTGTGGATGCTTGTGTAAACCAGCATATGCACCTTGGCAACACAACGGCAAACAGATATAATTACATATACTAATTTATGTGACTTTAATAGACATGGTTGTTTTAATTTAGACCTTTTCTTATGTATTATTGTTGAATTGTAAAACAGGGTTGAGAGTGCGCATTCTACATTCAAGAGGATGTTGGCTGATAGCTTCGGAGATTTAGCTACTTGTTTTGATGCCATGCATAGTATGCTGATATGCCAGCATCGTGACATCGTGGACTCGTTTCAGAAGAGCATTACAAGGGTTGATCATGTGATGAACATACCTTTCTACTCGAAGTTGCGGTATGCGGTGTCTCGAGAAGCTTTGATTTTGATACATAGAGAGGTGCAAAGTATTGGTGGTGATTGTTGTGCCTGCCGAATCCGAACCACCCATGGATTACCCTGTTGTTGCGAGCTTGCTGGTTACAAGAAGATAGGCCAATGTATTCCTCTGAGTGCAGTTCATGTTCACTGGAAGAAGTTATCAATGTTTGATTGTGGATATGTTGAACCAGATAAAACAGAAGACAATGAAGAGGTTGATCCAGATCCATTACCATTGTGGGAGGAGTACATGCAGATGTTCAACGCAGGGGACAAAGCTACAAAAAAACGACTTTGGCACAAGTTTCGCGAAGTTGTCCGGCCCGAAACCACCACAATGATACCACCTAGAGAGAAGGTGAATACAAAGGGTAGGAAAGCGAGGAAGGATAAGACAACAAAACGTTGTCCTTCGCAATGGGAGCGGGTGGATTCGCAGGTAGATAGTTTGCTTAAAAGTACGGACAAATCAGAAACATCGAAGAAGAAGTCCAAGTTCAAGTCCATGTCCAAGTCAAAGTCAAAGTCAGAGAAATGTACAACTGTCCCCCAATCTCAAGCATCTCAAACTTCAACCGCAGGAATTCCGACTCATGGGTTCTTAGCCCCCACGGCACTACAAGAACATATCCAATCCATACATGATGTTGGTGGTGATGGGAACTGCGGTTTCCGGGCCATATCTATGCATCTATTTGGAGATCAACACAGTTGGATGTCGGTGCGCCATGATTTGATAAAAGAGATGACGGAGTATAAGGATCAATACATTAATAACTAATCAATACATTAAATCAATACATAAAAAAAACAAAATAATATACTAATTAAATCAATTCATTTATACTAAGCTATATAATAATAATATTAGCAATTAAATTTATTCACTAATACTAATCTAATAACTAATCAGCAAAATAAAAAAACAAAATAATATACTAATTAAATCAATTCATTTATACTAAGCTATTATATCAATTAAATTTATTCACAAATACAAATCTCATAACTAATCACCAAATAAAAAAACGAAATAATATACTAATTAAATCAATTCATTTATACTAAGCTATATAACATAATAATATTAGCAATTAAATTTATTCATTAATACTAATCTAATAACAAATATAAAAAAAATTATAATATACTAATTAAATCAATTCATTCTATATATACCACTATTCTAATCTAATCAATACATTAATACTAATTTAATAACTATAACTAATCACCATAAAAAAAACAACAAAATAATATACTAATTAACTCAATTCATTTATTAGTATCTATATATCACTAATATTAGTCATTATAGTAATTAATTCTAATAACTAATGAACAAAAAAATATTACTACTCTAATATTAACTAATGCAATAATACTAATCTAAATTTATACTAATCTATATACCACTATTCTAATCAAATCAGTACATTAATACTAATCAACAAATTGATAAAAAAATTACTACTCTAATAATAATAATAATAATAATAATAATAATAATAATAATAATAATAATAATAATAATAATAATAATAATAATAATAATAATAACTACCGCCTTTAGGGTGTCGGCAATCCTATACCGCCTTTAGGGTGTCGGCAATCCTACCACCCACACCTAGGCGGGAGTTATACCGCCTTTCTGAAATCGGGAGTTTCTCAACCAACCATGAGTTGGTGGCTATGAAGTAGCAGCAAACAACAACCAACATTACGCATGAAATCAAGGCAAACAATGTACGAAAAACAAACCCATAACAATACAGTAATCATACAACAAAAACCCAAAACCCCATAACCCCATAACCCATCAAACAAACACAGAGAAGAGAGTGGTTGGAGTGAGAAACAGAGAAGAGAAGACCGAGATTGAGAGGGAGAGAATGAAAAATACTTACGTGACAAACGGAGAAGAGATTGAAAGGGAGTGAGAAATCACGTAATCAGAGAGGAGACCGAGGGAGTTGAAGGGGTTAGAGAGATCAGTGAGTTGAAGGAATGAGAGGGAGAATGAGTATGGAACGGGGTACATTCAAATGAATGGAATGGTAACCGTTCGTGTAGGGGCAATTTTGGAATTTAATAATTTCTTAACTTTTTCCGCTTCTAACAAAGCGGAAATAAAAAAATACCACCCGACTTAAACAAAGCGGGAATATTTCCGCCTTTAGAAAGTCAGTTTCATTAATCTACTTTTAACCGCCTAGTTTAAGGTAGAACTAGTTCCCGCCTTGTACTAGTCGGTATATCGAGGACAATTATGTCTGAGCATTTTAAAATGGGGGCCATTGAGCAAGTCATGGGGTTCAAAAAATGCATGTCTTTTGCTATTGTCAGTCTAATTAATCACTTTTTGTCCTCAGTCTAATTAATCACTTCATCGATAAAATATCCAAACATAAGTCACATTATCACAAACTCACTTATAATTAAAATCAATTTTACAAACGCTCATCCAAACACACACTAAATCCACTTAGTTTACGCGCCAAGCTTTGCCTCTGTTTCACTCTGACATACTTGCACCCACCATTCCTATCCATGTCTGCCAGCCTGTGACAGGAAACCGTCAAGATTCGGATAAGGACATGTATGTTCTTAGTTGTTACAACTTACAAGCAATGGCCAATTTCGATTCTGAGTATTTTGTAATTTCAATATTCTTTTGTTTTTTTTTCCCTTAAAAATTGTTGTATGCAACCTCTGGTATCTAATCTGCTTTTAAAACCAAATCATGGCTAAGCCAAGCCAACTGCTATTTAATCCTATACTCCCTCCGTGACATAAAGTTAGTAAAAACATACTTAAAAAATTCAGGGCCAATCCTAAGAAAGGGCGATTGGATCCAAAAAATTTAGGGGCCCATAATTTTTTTAATGGTACATTTATTTTTGAAAAAAAAAATTAATAATTGCAAGTTCTTTTTATCTTTTAACTATCAATGATTTTTAGCATACTATTTTAATTTGTTTTTTTCATTTGCTCACTTAATTTAAAAATATATGAAGTAATGAACTTTACTTTTGTAATCCAACATGAAAAAGGTATTTTATTACCTCTTTACTAAATAACTTTTTATATTATTTCAAATCTTATTTTTTTAATAATTAATTCTATTATTGATTGTTGTCATTGTTTTAATTGGTTATTCGTATATACTAAATTTTTAATTGATTTACTTTTAATATTTTCTTTTTGAATAGGGGCCCTAAATTTTTTTTTCGCCCTAGGGCCCAAATTAGTTTAGGACCGGGCCTGAGAAATTTTTTGTCCCAAATTAAAGTTAAAATAGTGAATAAAAAAATTAAAATTGCATTGTGTATTTTGTGATTGATTAATTAAAAAAAAGTACATTAAATACTTATTGTGATAATTTGTTAACTTGGAAGACAATATATTAAAAGCATGTTCCCTTGTATTTGCTGCATTTTCAAAAATTTAATAACTTTTTGGACGGAAGAAGTATATTTTTTCATGGGTGCATGTATGCAATTGGCATAATCAAGCAATATGCCAAACACCAAACATCGGGTGGTGATGAGTGATGACCAAATTTTGAAGATGGAAGGAAAAGAATCGGTGGAAGGGAAAATTTCTATTTTAAACATTTCTCAAACATCTTATGTGAATAAAAAAAAAAATAGGGTTCTGTTTAAGATTGAGGATAAGCATCTAAAATTGGATGGTTTTTCGTGGAAGTTGATGCATTGAAAATGTCAAAAGTTTAAAGTTTTAACTTTTCAAAAACACTTATTCATTTTGGGGTATTTATCATCAGCCTTAAGGATTGAGGTTAAGAAATTTCAAAAAAATATGATGAATAGTGAACAATGAATAGAAAGGACATAAGAAGATAACAACAAGCCATGAAGCAAAAATAA
Organism: Crotalaria pallida; assembly: GCA_037953625.1. NCBI lineage: Eukaryota > Viridiplantae > Streptophyta > Magnoliopsida > Fabales > Fabaceae > Crotalaria > Crotalaria pallida. The sequence goes on from CM075656.1 coordinate 71,965,164, forward strand.
ATAAAAACTTTAAAAAGGATAATTTTGAAAAAAAGAAGTAACAATTGGGTGAAATAAGAAATCTATCTTTCACATCCAGTAGAGATTAAGAGAACTAAAAATTAAAATTTCAAGTTAAATCTTAACATATCAAAATATAAAGATGTAGCAAAACATAAGCTTAAGCTTAATTACATGTGCTTTTTTTTTTTTCTGGTTATTTGAGAATTTTAGGTTAGCGGCTTTGTTTGTTTTCTTTTGGTAGGTTTTTTTTCTTTGGAGGTTTAGGATTTTTTAGGTTAGAGGATTTTTCTGGTTATTTGATAACTTTAATGATGATCAAATCATCATACATTAATATCAAATCAAGCAATGTCAATTCAAAAGATTTATTTTGCTAATAAAAAGCTCATATTAATCTCAAGGGAGATGTTATTTGCACCCTTGTTGTTGTTACATACACTCAACTTTTATAATTTTTTACACCATCTTTCCTATATTACCCTCATCATTACTACTCACACCCATACAACTATTATTTACACCCATCACTAATATTTACACTCTAATCCTATATATACACCTTATATATTACTGCTTTCACCCAACTTTTTCTTCTTCTCCTCCATACAGATCCTCTTCTCCAAAAAAACTCTATTCACTACTCTCACTTAAAACTTGCAAACAAACAATCGAAGGTAATTTCTTCTTCTTTTCCAGTCTCAATTCGTGAGAGATGTAGACGATGCAAGAAAATCAATAGATCGGATGATCAATCCGTTCAAAAAAACGGATGAACAATCCGTCAATACCGACGGACAAGGGATCCGACTCAACTGAAACGGATGATCCATCCGTAAAGGTGACGGATAATCCATCCGTCAAAGTGACGGACGATCCTTCCGTCTAGAGCGACGGATGCCCAATCCGTTCAGGGATACGGATGATCCATCCGTGCTGTTTTTTTTTTATTTTTTAAATTTATATTTTTTAAATATTTTTATATAATCTTATATCACTTTTTTTTATTATTCAGCTATCTCAATTATGGAAGGCAATTCCCATAAGGAGGATGAGAAGGAGAAAGTTAACGCACACCACAGTGACTTCCCAGATTTTTCTAATGCTTTTGCAATGGCACAAGTAATGATCTCTTGCTTTGACTCTCATATATGATTAACCTTATTAATTTTAATTTTTCATTTTAAGAAAAAATTATTATGAATTGGTAGGTTTTTCCTTCTCGAGATGAATTAGTAGAATGGTGTCAACAAGTTGGTCGCGACAATGGATTTGTCGTTGTCATTGTTCGATCCGAGCGAGATCGTTTGGGTAATCCAACAAGGGCAACTTTAGGATGTGAAAGGACCGGAAAAGTTAGAATATACAAAGGTAAAGGTGAAAAGGAAAAAAGGATTACTGGAAGTAGAAAAACTGAATGACCATTCAAATTAATGGCGAAGCCGTTAAAAGGCGGTGGTGGTTGGAATGTTGTTGTTAGTAATGGATATCACAACCATGCATGTGCCGAAACGTTAGTTGGTCACTCATTTGCTGGCCGATTAAATCAAGAAGAAAAGAAGTTGGTTGAAGAGATGACGGATAGCATGGTATCACCAACTAGTATATGGCTTACAATTAAAAAGCGAGATCCTAACACGCTCACTAGTTTAAGGCACATCTATAATGCAAGAGCTAAGTATAAACGGACAAAAAAGTTTCCTTTCACGGATATGCAACAATTATTAAGGTTGGTGGAAGAAGACAAATTTGTTAATTTCTACCGGAGATATGAAGATTCAGAGGTTGTGCAAGATATATTTTGGGCTCATCCGGACTCTATCAATCTTATTCAATCATTTAATTTGGTCTTGATGATGGACAACACTTATAAAACAAACAAATATCGTACTCCTCTACTTGAGATGGTCGGTCAAACCTCAACCATGAAGACATTTAGTGTTGCGTTTGCGTATCTTCAACATGAAACAAGCGAACACTTTGTTTGGGCATTGGAGAAGTTGAGATGTTTGTTTCGACGAGATGACTTATATCTGAAAGTTATTGTCACCGAAAAGGATGCTGCACTAGGGAATTCAATTAAAGAAGTATTTCCTCATTCTTACCATATGCTTTGTCAATTTCATATTAATAAAAATGTGGTAAGTAAATGCAAGAAAACTATTAAAGAGAAGGAAAAAGTTAAGATGTTGCTTAAAGAGTGGGATAATGTCGTTCATTGCCAAAACATAGATGACTACAAAGATTTTGTAAATGATTTCAAAAGTAGTTGTGAAGGTGAAGGTGTAGCTGGTGCAAAGTTCTTCAAGTATGTTGAAGGTAATTGGTTAAATGATATTAAAAAAGTCAAGTTTGTGGATGCTTGGACGAATCAGGTTATGCATTTAGGGAACACTACAACAAATAGGTAAGATTTGTTACAATACATTGAATTGTTTTAACTTTTTTTTTCCATTCCATGTATCCTACAACAGTTTGTGCTCGAACTTCAGCTCGAGGACATGTGGTGTAATCAAATGTATGAGCATTCCAGTCGAAGAACATTTGGTCCATCTCATATGGACTTAATGGGTTGCTCTTGAAGATTTGGGGTGAGCGCGGGATACCCTGTACTAATCCAAATTGTCTAACAACCCGCTCTGGCAAATGTAACTGCAATATTAAACTATACATCAGAATTTAATAGCTTTTAAATTACCTAATTTTATTAAAAGTAAAAAAGAAACAAATTTACCTGCATAGATCTATCACCCCGAATGTAACCAGAGAAATAGGACACCTGCTCGAATGGACGATACGCTCTATGCGATTCGTAAGGCATCCAACAGATGTCATCAATTGTAATCTGATCTATACTAACCCTATAGTCCTTAAGCAAATCATTCGTAGAACATTGAGGCTTCCATTTTTTAATACGAGGTAACTCTTCCCTGTAATTTCTATTCATAACAAACATGCCAACTTTAGGAAAGTGCTCATGTATCCAAGCCTGCATTTTTTAAGTAAAGTAAGCATATATAATCAAGACAGACAACAAAATAGATAAACAGGCCAGACAACTTTTTAAAAAATTCAAATAAAATAATAAATAGTAAAATAGTTTAACTACCTGCACCAAACAGACAGGGCCAGACAACTGCTTTGTATTCTTCCGACTAGCTTCACGAAGTTGATCGTATAAATATGCAAGAGTAGATGCACCCCATGCATATGGCATTGGATCATCAACATCGCGAAAAAGCTCCAAAAACTGAACACCAACAGTGGTAAACCTCTTATTTGGGAAGAGACACGTACCCAGCATATAAAGCATGATGCCTCTTGCAGTGCAATCATGCCGTGGCGGATCCGCACCTAACATAACACCAATACGCTCGATCAACCAAGAAAAGCGTACGACATACTTCCCTTTATTGACAACAACAATCTCTTCAACTGCTACATCAAGTGGTGTTCCCAACAATTGCACTAAACAGTCAATAGCAGTTTGTTGGTTAATTGGTCCGGGACTAACGAAGTGCCCACTGACAGATAGATGCATAATCGATGACACATCGTCCAACGTGATCGTCATCTCACCAAAGGGTAAGTGAAAGGAGTTGGTATCAGGATGCCAACGTTCCACAAAAGCGGTCAACAGTGTCCTGTCACAATTGGCGTATGTGCTCGCCACAAGTGGTGCCAATCCAAACCTTGTCACAATCTCTTGTACCGGAGCTGGCCAATTGTGTAGTAAACCGAGATTTGATTTCCAGTTGTGAGAGTTAGCTTTCAAGATCTCACGCTCCTACAAGTCATAAATTAAAAAAAAAAACGTAAAATCTAAAAAAACCCAATGTTCATAAGTAAAATTAAAAAAAAAAAATAACGTCAACTAACATGAACATATGTTATATTTAATTAATAATTAAAAAAATATTACACGAAGAAAACATCATAAGTACATACCTCACCACGCCATATAGCAGGCGCAATATGTGTAGGGTATGTCACTAAGAGAGAAAGATCCTCAGGGCCCCCCTCAAATGGTCCTTCGGTAGGCTCATCAGCAGGTGCGGACTCATCTGCTGTATCAATAGGTGGTAATGTATCACCAATTGTTTCCGCCGTCCCAGATGTTCCAGCACCTTCGTCTCTGCTATAACTTCCATTAGCTCGACGCTTTCGGTTAGACATACTAGGAATTGGGCGACCTGCTCGAGTTCTAGTTCCAGTTTGCACCTGCTCCTGTTCATCTTGACTACCACGACCTACACCTCTACCTCTACGTCCAGGTCTGGAAACGGAAATTATAGTAGTCACCATATCTGAATTGAACAAAACAAACATATATGAATTATTACATTGATAATATTCCGGGAACTCTGCCAGTCAAAAGTTAAAAACCTTGTATGACAAAGCAACACAGCCAAAAGCAAAATGAGGACAAAAAGACATCAACAACTACAAAAATTCAACAATGGCATCAAGAATCTATATTTTAATCAATTCAATTCAATATAAGGGGTTACGTGATGTGGTCAAACCCAGCTTTCGCTGATGGAAAAGTAAAAGCAAAAGTTAAAGTCCCTAACTCATAAGCAGGATCAAAACATAACAGAAACAATATCTCATCAATTATAGGAAGAAACAATATCTTCATCCTCGTTGTTTTGGAAAAAAAAAAACCACTAGTATTATCATAGCTACTTTCAAGTGAGTGCAAATCTTAGTGAGGATCTAGAATCGTGGTGGGAAGGGGAGACGGATTGGACGGATGAGCCATCCGTGTAGTTGGACGGATGAGCCATCCGTATATGGGGATGGACAAGGCATCCGTGAAATGGAACGGACGAAACATCCGAGTAAGATGACGGACAAGCCATCCGTGAAAGGGGACGGATGGGCCATCCGTGTGGGGGGACGGATTACTCATCCGTTGTAGATGACGGACGGCTGATCCGTTTAGGGCACGGATCTGCCATGCGAAGAAGACAACGCAGAAGAGATGAAGAAGAACATACGAAAATAAAAAACCGAAACCACCCATTACAAACATGGAACTAAAATGTAAACTAAATAGGAAAGGAATACACTAACCTTTAAGAGAGAAGAAGTTAAAAATGTTGAAGGAAGAAATGAAGAAGAAGAGAAGACAGGGAACAACGTAGAAGAAGAAGAGAAGGGAGTGAGATTTTGTGTGTGAATGAAAAGGAGGTTTAGTTTTGAATGAAAAGGGGTGTAGAAGAGAAGGGAAGAGAAATGGGTGTAAGTAAAATGAAAAGAAGGTTTAACTTTTTAGTAGAAGGGTAATATAGGAAAGATGGTGTAAAAAATTATAAAAGCTGGGTGTATGTAACAACAACATGGGTGCAAATAACATCTCCCTAATCCCAAATATATATATATATAAACGTAAATTGTCCATGACATACTGGACTTGTTATATATATTCATTATTATGCAAAAGGAATATATAATTATTCGTTATTCACTGTAATGTGCTTTTATACAGTAAAACGAATCATAAATAGTGATGGAAGCAATACCTAATGCTTTTCACATATATCAATTAATAGTTTTACCCCAATTAGAAAAACTTGATGAACTTTAAAAATATTATAATTGAAACACTGGGTATACATTATACCCAATTGGAAAACAACTTTGATGGGTAAAACAAATCGATAAACAATCAAGTTTCAAATAATCCTAATATTTCATTTAACAATAATGCGGAAGCGTAAAAGTCTAAATTTCATAATAAAGATTCATACTGAAACAAAGCCCTAAATTTCATAATTAGGGTTCAAAGTTCCCAAATTTCATAATTTGGATTTATACAAAAAATCATTCCCTAAGCACCATAATTAGGATTCAATCCAAATCCTAAATCTTAATTGGAAAATCATGAATTTCTTAACGTGGCTCTGATACCACATATAAGTTGTAGTTTAATTTATTCGTTACAACTACAATAATAAGGATCTTGAAATTACATGACTTTCACATATTATAGAGACAATAAGGAATACGATTACTAACCTTTATCCATTGCTAGAGTTGAAAGAGAGTTCTCCAAACGCCCTTTAATCAAAAGTCACGAAACACGTTTCTATTCCTTCGCCTCCTATGTTATTCTTTTCTATGCTGTTTGTTTAGCCGTTTTGTGATGGGGGAGAAAAGAATATCTTATGGCCAGGAACATGACCTGTTTCCTATAAATAGGTAAAAACCCTAACTATTATCCATTAGCTTCCATCAAGCTAATGAGCCTTCAGAAACAACCTCCCTTATATCTAATTATGATTAAGCACATCAATATTTAATTATTAATTTACTAAACACACATCAATACATGTCACATGCACATCACATGAGACATGATACTAAAATCTTACATCACATCCAATAAAGATTAAGAGAACTAAAAATTAAAATTTCAAGGTAAGTCTTAACGTATCAAAATATAAAGATGTAGCAAAACATAAGCTTAAGCTTAATTACATGTGCTTTTTTCTGGTTATTTGAGAATTTTAGGTTAGCGGCTTTGTTTGTATTCTTTTGGTAGGTTTTTTTCCTTTGGAGGTTTAGGATTTTTTCTGTCCTCTTTGAGAGGGTTTTATCTCTTGCAACTTTATTTCCTAAACTAATATATTTTTATTTAAAAAAAAGCTTAATTACATGTGCAATCCTTATAAAACATGCTAGAATTACTTATGAAATAAGCTTATATTTCATCTTATTTAAACTGCATGTGTTGATTGAAGCTGAACACAACCACAATTTGTACATTTGTTTTGCATTTCTATATATTATTTTCATAGGATTTTTTACAAACATACGAACAATGGATACCTACAAAATTAAAAACTTGAATATATTTCTGAAATCAAAATAGAAATGGAAAAAGAAAGAGTACAATACATGGAATGGAAATACATGAAAAACTTTACTTTTGGATACCACTTGAATAAACGAAAGCTTTATATCACCATCCACTAAAAGTGACAAATAAAAAACATAGAGAAACAAAGAGTGCACAAAATGGATTGAGAGTTGCACAGCTTCAACCTTGTGCAAGATCCTGACACTTAAGCTCTATGCTTGAGGAATAGAAGGATATCACTTTTACCCATTGCATTAAAGTAGAATCAAGGCAATAGAATTAAATCAGAAAACTTAAATGAACAATAAACCAGAATAAATGTTCTACACTTCTACCTAATTTTTAAATGTAATCCTATTTATATCTCTTGTAGCCTAATAAATGTTAAACTCGAGTAACTACAATAATTAAGTAACCTTTCTTTCTAGTAATTACAATTTGGCAGTTTTAAGTGCGTTTTGATATAGCTGATAAATTAGATTACGATTATGATTATTTTTATATGTGATTATAATTTGTTAAAATTATAGTTTGTTTATATTTAGGTCTCTTAGCCGAAAAATGAATTTAAGCTGATATGTTTTGTTTAGATAGTGTAAAGAAAATTACAAAAAAGAGTATGAAGTGATAATGAGGTAGTTAATGTGTTGGCATGATATAAAGGCATAATAGGAAAATTATATGAGTCTAAAAAAATAATTTTACCAAAAATAATCAACAACTTCTACGAGGGAGGTGTTAGATTTTGATTATTTTTTCAAAAATATAATCTAAAATTATAATCTGAATTGGCAAACAAACACATTAGATTATGATTATTTTTAACAAAGAAACTAAAAACACAATTTTAAGAAAAACAAAAAAAGAGATAAATGAAATGAAATTAACCAACAACTAAAAAAATAAATAAATAAAAGTGGATTTTATGTTATCTGGGCAATAGAGAATAATGACATTAGTAAGTTCACTTTTATTGCTTGAAAAATTAAAAAAGCCAGCAATGAAATTCGGACCCCGGATCTCAATGATTAAATTAAGGTGCAATGATCAATTGGGCTACAATAGGGTATTATAAGAAATTTATTAAAAAATATTGATATAATGCTAAAAGAGAATCCATTTTTATTTTGAGTCCCTAAAATTTATGAGACAAAATGGTTGATCCTATAACCCTGCCCCTGAACCGGTCCGGAAACGTGATTCTTGATGGCCTTTTTTTCAGAATGGTGGCAAAAAGCAACAAGCTTTAGAAGCATCTAAGTTTTCTCCACACCACAAGATGTTAAGGATGTAATGTGAGACCCATGTTTTTTTTAAGAAGAATCATTTTTGGGATTATTGCTTTTAGTGAATGGTTGTTAGTGTATAGGGATGTAATGATCGGGTCCGATCCGATCTTTGATAGATATTAGGGATCAAATTAATTAAATTAATACGGTCTGATTCGATCCGATCCGATTCAGACATTTTTTATGTTCAAAAATCGGATCAGACCGGATCATTCATAAATGGTCCAATCCGGTCTATTTCACTTTTCTTTTTTTTTTCTCTTGCTTTATTCAAACCAAAATAGGAAGGATAAAAAAAGAAAAAACATAACTAAACATTAATACAAAATCTAAAGCACAGATGAGTGTAGCACAAACATTAAGATGTTAATCTCAATAACTGAACATTGCTTCACTTTACTCCTTCGTCTCTCTTTCTCTTTGTCCCAAGCACAAACGTTCATTTCACCTACACAAATGCTAAAAATATTACTCCCTCTGGTCCTATATAAGACACCTTCTAGAAGAAATTTTTGGTTCTATATATAGGGCATTTTATATTTTCTATGTATCATTAATTGTTTTTTCTCTTTTTTGCCCTTATTAAATACTTTGACTAACTATGTTTTTTGTTATTCATTAATGAATGTGAATTTTTCAAGTAAAGTGGAGAGGGTAAAATTATAATGTTACAATATATTCTCATAAAATTCACAAAATTAACCACTTTCCTTGGTCTGGGGAATATGGTTAAGTATACCCTATATATAGGACCGGAGGGAGTACTACCTTCTTATAACATTTTTTAAGATTCTTATAAATAAAAATAAAATAAGAGTCTAAAAAATTTTATATATAGAAATTGAGAGAGTCATTGAGTGAGTTTACTATTATTTTTTTTTATAAACTACCGGTTCGGTCCGGTCCTAACGGTCTCAAAATTTATGAGACCGTAAATCAGACCATAAAGAAACGGTCTAGGAATTTTGGGATCGGGCCAGACCACATGACTAAATCGGACCATATTTTTTTGGTCTAATCCGGTTCAATCCAATCGGTCTCGCGGGACCGGATTGCTTACACCCTTATTAGCACTGCATGCAATTAAAACACGTTACTAGTAACTGGTGTCGGAGGCATAACAAGTTCATGCTTAGTTCATTTTTAAAAAAAAAAAAAATTGGCAATGATCTATACGTCATAATCCAAGATTTTTTAGATCTGTTTATTTTTTTATTTGTTTTTATAAGTTACAATCCACGTACTGGCAAAAAAAAAATGTGAGAGTGGGATGTTGAGGTAAAGGAGCGTGGTGTTGTTTGTGTCAGAGGGTAAGGTAAGGAAAAGGGTTAATAAATTTAAGGGTGGGATATAGTGATTTTTTGGAATTATAAAAAATAATAGGTTTTTTTTTTGGATATTAGGGTATTTTGGGAATTAAAAATTTAAATAGAGTGGCAAAAACTCCCCTCTATTTTTTTAATAATAAAGACCAATAAAAAAACACATTTTAATCAATGTATTATTATTATTATTATTATTACTATTATTATATTATTATTACTATTATTATTATTATTATTATTATTTCTTTATAAAAGAAAAACAAACCCTATATGAGCTCAAAACTAATCCACAACTACAAGTAAAACCCCCTAGCCAAACTAACTAACATACAAAATGAATAAAAATGAATCTGTAAGATTAAAAATGATTGACGAGTTTTAGTTTTCAAATTCCTAGTTTTTAGACCTCAAATTTTATTTTAAAATCAAAATGATTATAATACTCCAAGTGCATAATTGTTTTTTTCAAATCCCAAATCCCCATCACCTTTTCATTCAAATCCCGAATTCCCTCACTTTCATGTTGAAATCCTAAATCTCTTCCTCTCCTATTCAACTCCAAACCCTTTTACATTGTCTTTGCTTTTCTTTTTCTTTTTATGCTATTATTGACTTTTTGATACATCAGTGTTGAAAAAATAAACATTTTTTCTAACAGGTATGTTAGAAAATATAAAAATTATTGTTAACATTTTTCCGACACTTCGTGTAAAAAAAAATGTTTGTTTAAACTGAAATGAAATTCAGACAGGTTCAAGTCGGAAGGTCGAACAGAGGGAAGGTCGCGACGGTGGTTCGAGCCTCTATGCGGATGTGGTTACATCACAGATTTGGAATGATATTTTTATTTTCTACTGTGATTGACAGGTGGGTCTGTGGATGAGGATTGTTATGAGAAAACCCCTCACGGGACCCACTGACACCTTTGACCTACGTGGCATGATGACATGGACACGACCCTGACATCTAATCACCCGATCGGCTTGGCCCCCTAAACCCGAACCTCCTGGACCCGACTTTACCTTCACACGAACACAACTCATCCCCACACGGAATCGGTCACGGTTTGAACCACGAGGAAAATCTCCCCTCCTTTCATGCAGACACGGACCTACACTCGCATGGATCCGGCCCTCGCCCTCATGGTCCGGTTTACTTAGCCAAAGCCTAGAGCCCTTCAAAGGGATGGAGTCCACTAACCCGGCCCCCCTGAAGTGAGTAGCGAAGAAGCCAAGTAAAGACTCTCCACGTCCAAGGCGGTCACGGCTCAGGCCGACTGAAGGCTCCCATTATCGACCCGGCTCGGATTCCTTGATTCGTGCACTCGGTGCAAATTGCGATGTCGGGAGTCTCAATCCAGTCTTACTATAAAAATTAGAATTTTCACAAGACGAGCTTTTCGGCATTCACATCATTCTAGTAGAGCCTACTTTCTCAAGTCCCAGTTACTCATTCTAATTTTAATAATAGGATGTTTGAGGACCGTAGCAATGGATCAATAGTCAGATATATTTCTGATACACAGGATCTTCCAAAAGGAAGCAAGTGTAGAGCATACTCTATATCTCTGAATAATTATTTCCATATCCTATATAGAAGACTATATCATATTTTCAGATCTAGAGTTTTCAGGAAGAAGAAAGAAATTTAGAAAGACATGTTTTGGAATAAAACACAAAGGGTTTTTATTTATGTTGTAGCTTGTTTTTCTTACAATGCAAGTGCTCCTCTTATATAGGGAGAAGCTGATCATGCTACTAGTACATAGAGTAATACTAGAATTCTACGTGGAGATTTATTAGAAGCTCCACTTCTACGTAGCAAACTAAGCTAAGTACAACTCATTACATGCAACATCATTTAGTAGACAAACCTATGACATGATAGTGACATGACTATGGCATGTCATAGAATCTTACTGTTCATGACATTGACATGACTATGACATGTCTTTTATTCTTTGTCTGGAATATTACTATTCATGATTTTGACATGGCTATGACATGTCTTTTATTTTTTGTCTCCATATTTTTTATTTGATGATCGGTTCATGACTTGGTGATAAATTTGGATCTTCTGGGTCTGAGTCTATTAGCATCAAATTTTTCTCCAATCTGTCTAGGTCTTCGTCCATATCTTCGTAAGGGTCTTGAGAATCTTGCATTGTTATGACAGGTGTTATTTCATTGTTACCGTAAAATGAGTCATCCCAGTAATCTCCTCTAAAGGGTGGACAGATAATATCCAGAGGCTTTAGGCTTGCACAGGTAGAGTTTAATCTGGGATTTGGTACGAAGCAATTTATCTCATGGAGGTGATGCACCAATTCATCTTGATGATAGGGAAAATGATCTCTTTTCAAAAATTCATGCATGGAAAAATATGTGGTCCAGCATCTGCATTGGTTTTGAGTCCAGAGTAGCTTTGTAACAGGATGTTGAAAATAAGGTCTGTGAATAATAAAGACTGATACAAGCTTGTGAGCTTCAAAACTGTCTTGATTAATTTGCTGGATCTTCATTCTTTCAACTTCCATCTGAAGGTCTTTTTTCCATCTGTTTAAAGGCTGATACCATTCTAATAAAGTCCAAATTAATGAATCTTTATTAGTATGATTTTTAAGAAAAAGTAACAGGTAATATGTAGGCACTATAATGGGGTAACTATGAAGCATAGTAACACACCATAAGTACCAAAGATCTTCTTCAAGAAAGGTAGTCCCCATTAAAATTGGAAACACATTGAGAAATTGAGATTCAGGATTAAACCATGAACGGACTGGATGGATATTGTGTTTTTGGAGTGAAAGGTTTAAATAGTGATACATGTGGTTTTTTGCAAAGCTTTTGAGGTAGGTTGGGTCCATAGGAGATTGTGAATTTATTTCTGGAGGAAAATATTTTTTGATCATGGATTTAGTGGATGAAGAGGAGGATGATGGGTCAATATTTATCATAATGATAGGATATGTGTTTATGGATGAAATAATTTGGATGGCTTTTTCTGGTCTGGAAAGGTAGTCTGGTATGAGGTTTTGGTTTCCTTTAATATGTTTTACAGTGAAATCATATCTAGAAAACCATTCTTTCAGTCTGAGAATTTGTGGGTTTGGAGGTACCTTGGATTTGAATTCAAGTAACTTTGGAAATGATGAATTATCAAGTTGGACTTCAAATTGGTGGCTTCTTAGATGAAAATCAAATTTCTGAATTCCATATTTGACAGCCAGAGTTTCCTTGAAGATGGTATGATAATGGAGTTCAGAGTCTTTGAATTTTCCACTTCCATGACCACAATAAAATTTTTGTCCTTCTATTTCTTCAATGAGAACTGCTCCCCAATAACAGTCACTTGCATCAGTCTGAAGTATCCTTCTTCCTTTTCCTGGAATTTTTAATGGAGGGGGATTTTGAGCAATCTTTTTCAAGGACTTCACTGCTTCAGTTTGTTCTTTGCCCCATCTTGGTGGTTTCTTTTTCAGCATGACAGACAACTTTGATGTGTACTTTGCTATGCTGGGGATAAAATCCCTAACATAATTTAAAATTCCAAGAAATTGTTGAACCTGCTTTGTAGTCATGTTTTCATCTGGAAAGTTGGGAAGATTTTCTACCAAATGTGGTTGAGGGACATAATGACCATTTGCAAAATGCAATCCCAGAAAATCAATTTCAGGTGTACCAACTTGTGACTTCCTTGACGATAACATAACTCCATAACTGTTGCAGATTGCATAGAACTGTTCTAGTAGTTGGTGGTGGATGTTTTCATCAGGTGAGAACAGTAGTATATCATCAATGTACACTAGGGCACTAGGCAGAATAGGTTCAAAAATTCTGGTCATGGCTTTTTGGAATAGAGGGTGCAACTTTGAGGCCAAAGGGAAGGACTGTCCACTGGTAATGGGCATTAGGAATGCAAAAGGCAGTCTTGGGTCTGTCTTTTGGATCTAAACCTAATTGCCAGAAACCTGATTTGAGATCAAACTTTGAGAAAATATTGGCATCTTTTATGTAGGTGGGGAGTGAATATATTTTTGGAAGAGGAAACTTATCATCCTTGAGAAAATTGTTAAGGGGCTTGTAGTCAACAACAAGTCTTTTCTTTTGTCTGATTTGCTCTGATCTTTTGTTCACATAAAATGCAGTGCATGCCCATTCTGACTTTGTTGGCTCAATTAATCCTTGCTTCAGTAGAAGTTGACATTCTTCTTGAGCATTTTTGAGTTCTGAAGGAGTCATTCCTGGATGGCTTGCTTTTGTAGGATTTGCATCTTCATTTAGTTTGAAAGGAAGTTGAACATAAAAATCTGGATTTTTCCACAGTGGAGCAGAATGAGAAAACAAATCATGACTGTCAGCACATAATTTTAAGAGCTTATCCCTGACTGCTTCATAGGATGGTGGTGCATTTGCTAGTGAGAAAAGCCTGGGAATGCAACTGAATGGCCTGAAATCCCTCTTGTATTTGAGTCCATGTGCTAGTATCTGAAGCTTTTCATTTTTTATTAGAAGGTCTCTTCCAATGAGTATATCTTTTCCTGGGAGTTCATTGCCTATAACTTTCATCCATATTGTGCAATTATGGAAGAATTTGATTCCAATCTTATTTTTTGTGATAAGATCGGTAGAGAAAGATTCTCCATTTGCAGCTCTGAACTTTGTGATTTGAGTCTCCCATGCCTCTGAAGGAAGAATGGCAGGATTCATGATTGTACGTTGTGCTCCTGTATCAAGAAAAGCAATGGCCTTGATTGGAACATGATACTTGGACTATAGGAGGTAGACTTCTACATTTGGCAAAGGAGGATTTTCTGGGCACAATGCATTTTCCTCAGATATAGAGACATTTGTATCTCTAATATAGGAAAATGTTCTTGATCAGATTCATCAGTATCTTCAGTACTTTCTCCTTCTGATTCTGATTCTTCGAGCCCAAAGACAGTGAACTTGTCTGAGATTTCCTACTCTTCATAAAGTGACTCAACATCATCATCTTCATTTAACATGAGGGCTTGGATTAGTTTTGCTGCTTTAGCTCTTTTTTCTGGACATGCTTTTGCGAAGTGTCCCTTCTTTCCGCATATGAAACATTTTTTGTTGCCACCTTTTCCCCGGAAAGGTTTCTTTTTAAAAAATCTGAATCTTTTCTTCTTCCCTTTTTTGAATTTATGAAATTTCTTTCCGCTTTTCTTTGAGAAGCTCTTCTTGCAGCTGCAGTATTTTTCATCACAGTTGATCTTCAAATACTTCTTCTTGCAAACACTTTTATACTTTTTGTCTTCTTTGAACATTTTTTGCAGAAGTTGTTGTTGGCTGCATATTTTTTCAAGAGCTGTGAGGCTAGTTTGGTAAATTTCTCCCATGGTCATGTTTGTAACTTCCTTGTTCATTGCATTCAGGATTCTCCACATTTCTTCTTGAAGATCATCAGGAAGAGAACTGACATATGTATTTTTAAGGCTTGGATCATTGAAGCCATTGAGTTGATAGAATCTTTGAGACATACGCTGATAATGGCGTTCAAGGTCTGGCCTTTTTAATGAACAATACTTCATTTCAAAATAATCTCTCCTTGCTTCTTTGTCCAGAAGAGTTTGATCACCGAGGAAGTGGAATTGTAATGCTTGGATGACTTCATCAATGGTACATTTATGAAAACTGTCTTGTTGTACAGCACCAAGACTTTGGTACCATTCTTTTAGGATCCCTATTGTGTGGGCAGAGAATTCTTCTATTACTTTGTAACTGTCAGCTCCAGGTTGAATCATCTTTGCATCCATCCATGCTTTGAAATCTAAAAACTTCTTTCTCCATTGTGATGGTGGGATGTTGTCAATTGAAAACAGAGGGAAAGAAGTAGGTGGTGGAGTGTTTATTTCTCTGGGGTTTAGATATTGTGTGCCTTCAGTATCCTCGAATGACTCTGTTGCCATGCATATTTTCGTCAAGTCTGCATATTCATCTTCTGAAACTTTTTCTGAGGAGTCTTCAAGATAGGAGTTTTCTGATACTGTAGAGCCATCAGATGATTCCTGACTGTCTGCTCTTGTCATTGTTGTATAGATCTTAAAGGTGGCATGAGGTGAGTTTTCAGAAGGGATGGTTTGAGTCTTTTTTGGTTCAGGAGAAGGTGATCTTTCTGGGGACAGAGCTGCCTTATCTTTTCTTCTTTTGTCATGGTTAAGGTTATCATATTTTTTCTGGATAGAAGGAGGAAATATTGGGGTTTTTTGGATAGCATTTTGTGGCTTGACTGGGAGAAAACCTTTTGTAGGTAAGACAAAATATGGGTCAACTTCGGCTAAGGCTAGGGGTGATACGGGTGGAGCTTGATTTTTCTCAACATGTGCAATGAGTTCTTCCATTTTTGCTTTCACCTTTCTGAGTTCTCTGTCTTTGTCTAAAAATCTGGGATTGAAAGTTCTAGCATCCTTCATTTCCTGAACATCCCTTTCAAGGCTTTCCATCTTTTGTTTGATTTCTTGGTAGTAGCTCTGAAGCTTTGTGGACATTGTTTTTAATCCTCTTTCTAATGAGTTAGAAAGAGTTTCTACCTTTTCATCAATTTTCTGGAGAAGACTTTTTTGAGCTAGAGAATTTTCAGTTTGCCAGTTTAGTACTTCTTCATCTTGTGTAACTGACTTGAGGGTACCATCAGGTTGGACTTCATTATTGTGAATGAAAGGTTTGGTTTGTAACTTTTTGGTTTGGTCGACTTTTCTGTCTAGAGAAGGATATTCTCTTTCATAAGAGGATGCAGAGGCAGAGAACATCATACATGGTTGTGGTTGTGGTTGTGGATAATATTTGTGTGGACTGTAGGGAATAGATGGTTTACATGGTTCAGATGGGAAAGGTGTAGGAATAGGTGGGTAGCCTTCTTTTCTGAGAATTTTCAAGGCATCTTTATATATGGGCAGAGGAGTTTTTGGTTTTTTAATATTTTTCTTTGGGAAATGAGGAGGCTTACAAGGAGTTTTGTTTTTCTTTTTCTTCCTTCGAGAGTAGTCATCATCACTGTCATCATCAGAGTCAAATTGGCAATCACTATCATTGTCAGAATCAAATCGACAGTCACAGTGTGGATCACACATGCTAGGATCTATGTCCCATAAGAAATGACCGTTGATCTTATCTGAATAGATAGAAGTTCCATCACTCCTGAAGGAGTAAACTGGAATATTTGTCTCTGCTTCACCAAGGGTAATCATCATTGTTGAGAAGACCGGCTTGTCAGGAGATGAGGATGAAGAGGTTTCTTCTTTCTTCTTGAAAATCGTTTTTACAGAGCCGTCTGGAAGTCTTCTGAAAATGGACTCAGTAGCCACCACTGGTTGCTGATTGGTTTTAAATTTTTCATAATTACTGACCCATTCTAGGGGGATCAGCTTATGAAGTTCAGACCGAGGAATCTGTCTTGGGACTTGAATAATTGAGGGGACCTGCTCATCAGAGTTTGCTATCACCATCAGAGCATTTTCTGATATTTGTGAGTCTGTAGGGAGATCAAAGAAATGATCTTGGAGCCTATAGATGAGTTGATGATTGAGAGTAGCAGCTAAGGCTGTTGGGTCTTGTGGGGCTCCAACAAGTTGGACTTGAATTTTGAATCTTTTGGAAAGAGTTGGATCTGATAATTGAACATTAAAATTTGGAAACATAGTTAAGACTACACTTCCAGCATTTAATGTTGTCAGGACAGTTCCTATGACAGCATGCTCATAAGTGTGGAAAGTAGAATCTATGAGTGAGACTCTGGCTGTAACTGGGAGTCTTTTTCTTCCATGAAGGGTTAAGACTAATCTAACTGCTCCAAAATGGAGAGCTACATAGCCTTCTCTCCTCCACATTTTTATCAGTGTTGGATTTATTTCTAAATCCACATATTGTTCTACAGATGTGGCTTTTATTGGACATTGATCAAGTTTAGTGGTCTGGATGTACTCTTTTACTTCAGGCCTTGGGGTGGATATCAGTTTTTTAACTGACCAGGTAAAGCTAGATTTATGCCTTCTAAATACATTGTATGGACTTAGAAGGGGAGGAAGGGTACTTTCTATTTTTGCATCTTCAGGTACGAAGGTGTATTCTACAAGGTTTTCTATTTTGGATGAGAGGGTTGTTTTACAAGAGTCGGGTATGGAGAGTTTGGAGGTTAAAGCTAGAGGACCTGGGTTTTCCATGGTATTTAGATATCTTCCTTACTTCCTCTTGACCATCAATATACTACACTCTTCTACTAAAGGATATGGAAATAATAAACATTAGTACCAGTTTTACTATAAAAATATAAACATTAGAGTTTAATATATGGAAATAGTAAAAGGTGAAAGTAGAAATGGAAGAACTCATTGCACATGTTGAGAAAAATCAAGCTCCACCCGTATCACCCCTAGCCTTAGCCGAAGTTGACCCATATTTTGTCTTACCTACAAAAGGTTTTCTCCCAGTCAAGCCACAAAATGCTATCCAAAAAACCCCAATATTTCCTCCTTCTATCCAGAAAAAATATGATAACCTTAACCATGACAAAAGAAGAAAAGATAAGGCAGCTCTGTCCCCAGAAAGATCACCTTCTCCTGAACCAAAAAAGACTCAAACCATCCCTTCTGAAAACTCACCTCATGCCACCTTTCAGATCTATACAACAATGACAAGAGCAGACAGTCAGGAATCATCTGATGGCTCTACAGTATCAGAAAACTCCTATCTTGAAGACTCCTCAGAAAAAGTTTCAGAAGATGAATATGCAGACTTGACGAAAATATGCATGGCAACAGAGTCATTCGAGGATACTGAAGGCACACAATATCTAAACCCCAGAGAAATAAACACTCCACCACCTACTTCTTCCCCTCTGTTTTCAATTGACAACATCCCACCATCACAATGGAGAAAGAAGTTTTTAGATTTCAAAGCATGGATGGATGCAAAGATGATTCAACCTGGAGCTGACAGTTACAAAGTAATAGAAGAATTCTCTGCCCACACAACAGGGATCCTAAAAGAATGGTACCAAAGTCTTGGTGCTGTACAACAAGACAATTTTCATAAATGTACCATTGATGAAGTCATCCAAGCATTACAATTCCACTTCCTCGGTGATCAAACTCTTCTGGACAAAGAAGCAAGGAGAGATTATTTTGAAATGAAGTGTTGTTCATTAAAAAGGCCAGACCTTGAACGCCATTATCAGCGTATGTCTCAAAGATTCTATCAACTCAATGGCTTCAATGATCCAAGCCTTAAAAATACATATGTCAGTTCTCTTCCTGATGATCTTCAAGAAGAAATGTGGAGAATCCTGAATGCAATGAACAAGGAAGTTACAAACATGACCATGGGAGAAATTTACCAAACTAGCCTCACAGCTCTTGAAAAAATATGCAGCCAACAACAACTTCTGCAAAAAATGTTCAAAGAAGACAAAAAGTATAAAAGTGTTTGCAAGAAGAAGTATTTGAAGATCAACTGTGATGAAAAATACTGCAGCTGCAAGAAGAGCTTCCCAAAGAAAAGCGGAAAGAAATTTCATAATTTCAAAAAAGGGAAGAAGAAAAGATTCAGATTTTTTAAAAAGAAACCTTTCCGGGGAAAAGGTGGCAACAAAAAATGTTTCATATGCGGAAAGAAGGGACACTTCGCAAAAGCATGTCCAGAAAAAAGAGCTAAAGCAGCAAAACTAATCCAAGCCCTCATGTTAAATGAAGATGATGATGTTGAGTCACTTTATGAAGAGCAGGAAATCTCAGACAAGTTCACTGTCTTTGGGCTCGAAGAATCAGAATCAGAAGCAGAAAGTACTGAAGATACTGATGAATCTGATCAAGAACATTTTCCTATATTAGAGATACAAAATGTCTCTATATCTGAGGAAAATGCATTGTGCCCAGAAAATCCTCCTTTGCCAAATGTAGAAGTCTACCTCCTATAGTCCAAGTATCATGTTCCAATCAAGGCCATTGCTTTTCTTGATACAGGAGCACAACGTACAATCATGAATCCTGCCATTCTTCCTTCAGAGGCATGGGAGACTCAAATCACAAAGTTCAGAGCTGCAAATGGAGAATCTTTCTCTACCGATCTTATCACAAAAAATAAGATTGGAATCAAATTCTTCCATAATTGCACAATATGGATGAAAGTTATAGGCAGTGAACTCCCAGGAAAAGATATACTCATTGGAAGAGACCTTCTAATAAAAAATAAAAAGCTTCAGATACTAGCACATGGACTCAAATACAAGAGGGATTTCAGGCCATTCAGTTGCATTCCCAGGCTTTTCTCACTAGCAGATGCACCACCATCCTATGAAGCAGTCAGGGATAAGCTCTTAAAATTATGTGCTGACAGTCATGATTTGTTTTCTCATTCTGCTCCACTGTGGAAAAATCCAGATTTTTATGTTCAACTTCCTTTCAAACTAAATGAAGATGCAAATCCTACAAAAGCAAGCCATCCAGGAATGACTCCTTCAGAACTCAAAAATGCTCAAGAAGAATGTCAACTTCTACTGAAGCAAGGATTAATTGAGCCAACAAAGTCAGAATGGGCATGCACTGCATTTTATGTGAACAAAAGATCAGAGCAAATCAGACAAAAGAAAAGACTTGTTGTTGAGTACAAGCCCCTTAACAATTTTCTCAAGGATGATAAGTTTCCTCTTCCAAAAATATATTCACTCCCCACCTACATAAAAGATGCCAATATTTTCTCAAAGTTTGATCTCAAATCAGGTTTCTGGCAATTAGGTTTAGATCCAAAAGACAGACCCAAGACTGCCTTTTGCATTCCTAATGCCCATTACCAGTGGACAGTCCTTCCCTTTGGCCTCAAAGTTGCACCCTCTATTCCAAAAAGCCATGACCAGAATTTTTGAACCTATTCTGCCTAGTGCCCTAGTGTACATTGATGATATACTACTGTTCTCACCTGATGAAAACATCCACCACCAACTACTAGAACAGTTCTATGCAATCTGCAACAGTTATGGAGTTATGTTATCGTCAAGGAAGTCACAAGTTGGTACACCTGAAATTGATTTTCTGGGATTGCATTTTGCAAATGGTCATTATGTCCCTCAACCACATTTGGTAGAAAATCTTCCCAACTTTCCAGATGAAAACATGACTACAAAGCAGGTTCAACAATTTCTTGGAATTTTAAATTATGTTAGGGATTTTATCCCCAGCATAGCAAAGTACACATCAAAGCTGTCTGTCATGCTGAAAAAGAAACCACCAAGATGGGGCAAAGAACAAACTGAAGCAGTGAAGTCCTTGAAAAAGATTGCTCAAAATCCCCCTCCATTAAAAATTCCAGGAAAAGGAAGAAGGATACTTCAGACTGATGCAAGTGACTGTTATTGGGGAGCAGTTCTCATTGAAGAAATAGAAGGACAAAAATTTTATTGTGGTCATGCCAGTGGAAAATTCAAAGACTCTGAACTCCATTATCATACCATCTTCAAGGAAACTCTGGCTGTCAAATATGGAATTCAGAAATTTGATTTTCATCTAAGAAGCCACCAATTTGAAGTCCAACTTGATAATTCATCATTTCCAAAGTTACTTGAATTCAAATCCAAGGTACCTCCAAACCCACAAATTCTCAGACTGAAAGAATGGTTTTCTAGATATGATTTCACTGTAAAACATATTAAAGGAAACCAAAACCTCATACCAGACTACCTTTCCAGACCAGAAAAAGCCATCCAAATTATTTCATCCATAAACACATATCCTATCATTATGATAAATATTGACCCATCATCCTCCTCTTCATCCACTAAATCCATGATCAAAAAATATTTTCCTCCAGAAATAAATTCACAATCTCCTATGGACCCAACCTACCTCAAAAGCTTTGAAAAAAACCACATGTATCACTATTTAAACCTTTCACTCCAAAAACACAATATCCATCCAGTCCGTTCACGGTTTAATCCTGAATCTCAATTTCTCAATGTGTTTCCAATTTTAATGGGGACTACCTTTCTTGAAGAAGATCTTTGGTACTTATGGTGTGTTACTATGCTTCATAGTTACCCCATTATAGTGCCTACATATTACCTGTTACTTTTTCTTAAAAATCATACTAATAAAGATTCATTAATTTGGACTTTATTAGAATGGTATCAGCCTTTAAACAGATGGAAAAAAGACCTTCAGATGGAAATTGAAAGAATGAAGATCCAGCAAATTAATCAAGACAGTTTTGAAGCTCACAAGCTTGTATCAGTCTTTATTATTCACAGACCTTATTTTTAACATCCTGTTACAAAGCTACTCTGGACTCAAAACCAATGCAGATGCTGGACCACATATTTTTCCATGCATGAATTTTTGAAAAGAGATCATTTTCCCTATCATCAAGATGAACTGGTGCATCACCTCCATGAGATAAATTGCTTCGTACAAAATCCTAGATTAAACTCTACCTGTGCAAGCCTAAAGCCTCTGGATATTATCTGTCCACCCTTTAGAAGAGATTACTGGGATGACTCATTTTACGGTAACAATGAAATAACACCTGTCATAACAATGCAAGATTCTCAAGACCCTTATGAAGATATGGACGAAGACCTAGACAGATTGGAGAAAAATTTGATGCTAATAGACTCAGACTCAGAAGATCCAAATTTATCACCAAGTCATGAACCGATCATCAAATAAAAAATATGGAGACAAAAAATAAAAGACATGTCATAGCCATGTCAAAATCATGAATAGTAATATTCCAGACAAAGAATAAAAAACATGTCATAGTCATGAACAGTAAGATTCTATGACATGTCATAGTCATGTCACTATCATGTCATAGGTTTGTCTACTAAATAATGTTGCATGTAATGAGTTGTACTTAGCTTAGTTTGCTACGTAGAAGTGGAGCTTCTAATAAATCTCCACGTAGAATTAGAATTCTAGTATTACTCTATGTACTAGTAGCATGATCAGCTTCTCCCTCTATAAGAGGAGCACTTGCATTGTAAGAAAAACAAGCTACAACATAAATAAAAACCCTTTGTGTTTTATTCCAAAACATGTCTTTCTAAATTTCTTTCTTCTTCCTGAAAACTCTAGATATGAAAATATGATATAGTCTTCTATATAGGATAGGAAAATAATTATTCAGAGATATAGAGTATGCTGTACACTTACTTCCTTTTAGAAGATCCTGTGTATCAGAAATATATGTGACTATTGATCCATTGCTACGGTCCTCAAACATCTGCCAGGATCTCCCCACCCCGGATTCGCAGCTAGCCTAGGTAGAAACAGCCTAGGCCCAAAGTTTTCCTATAAAGACCCCAGCCAGTGCAGAGGACACACGAGATCCTCCATAACAACACCAGTGCACTACCCTGCCCTTGCTCTTTCTCACTCTATCTCTACTCTATATTCCTTTATAAACTTTGTTCATATTCCACTGTCTCTCACGTGTCTCTCTCTTTATCTATATATATATATATATATATATATATATATATATATATATATATATATATATATATAACTGACTTGAGACTTGAGCGTCAAAGTCCGCACAGGATCCCCATCCGGGGCGAGTCAAGGCCGGGTGCACAAACCGGTCATCCCGCACGGACCTCAACCGATCCAGTTGAACCAGACCAGGGCACTGGACACATCATTCTCAGCAGTCAACACAACCGGTCTTCCCCAACATAACAAGGATTATGGTTTTGTTATTGTTCTTGCCCTCCTCTCTTTTTTATAATAATCTGCACTCTTGATTTTATTTGTTTCTGGTTTTGAAATTTCCAATGATGGTGACTGTTATGGGTGAAGGTCGATGAAGGTGGTGGAGATGGAAAGTTGGATTTAGGTGAATATTGGCTCACACAGTCTTCGGAGTAGCTGTTAAGTGGTGATGAAGATGATTAGTCTGAGTTGTGATGGAAAAAGGGTGCTCTTGTCACACTAACACTATGATTTCTAATTGGTCACAACTCACAAGTAAGCTATCCATTCTCACATCTGTCTTCCTATGATTTTAATTCATAGTTGCCATATCAATCTCAGCTTTAAATGCCTACATTAGATCATTTTATTGTCTTTATTTATTCAAGAAGCATGATCTAGTCTTTGCTGTCCTTCCCTTAGAACTTAGTTAACACAAGTTTGTTGAATTACTCTGTTGTCAATGTGAGAATCCAATTTTAGTTTTTTAAATGTAGTTTCATTTTCAATAGTACACATAATTAAGTATAAACTAAATACAAATGACATTTTTTGTTTGTTTATCAGATTACAAACCTCCAATGACTTTGAGTATGGTTACTAATTAGTGATTCAAACAATCTGCGCAAATACTAAAAATTAAGACCAAGAGTGTAGAGAAGAATGGTAGATTACATATACTGGACAACAGAAACAAAAATAATGCCTACAAACATTATAATAGGTTTCACGATGTGTAAGTAAATTTAAACTGACATCTCTCTCAGTCTCAGTATAGGTTGAAATGCTTGCCAACACATGGTACAACTACAACAATCAAAAGAAAGATACTACATGGTGATGCCTTTTATTATAACAGTAATGATATTCTCATGGAGCTGAGTTATAAAAAAAAAAGTACTTTATAACCATTGATTATCCACTTTTTGTTGTTTCGAAATCAAAATTTTTTTAATCAATAAGATATAAAATAGGTGTAAAAAGGGGTGATACAATCATTTTCCTTAGATTAAACAGGGTGATTTATCACTCTTAGTTTTTTGCATAATATCTTGGATGAGCAAGTTCACGTTAGAGTGAGAAGATCCCCCTTTTTCTACTGCACTTTTAGCCATCTCTGCAAGCTCTCTAACCCTTTTTCTTCTTTCTTCACTTTCATTAGTCTCATCCATCAACATTTCTATAGCCCTCTCAACATCTTCCTTCTTCACCAATACACCAATTTCCTCTTCCTCACCCCATTTAACGGGACTCTCCACCCCAACCTTCACTCCAACTTTTAATACATGCACTACTAGACTTTGATTCCAAAACTGATCTGCGAATAGTGGCCATGTAATCATTGGCACACCAGCACATATTGCTTCTAAGGTAGAGTTCCATCCACAGTGTGTTATGAATCCTCCAATTGCAGGGTGTGATAATATCAATAGCTGAGGAGCCCAACCCTTAATTACAAGGCCTCTGCCATTGATTCTTTCTTCAAATCCATCTTCCTGAATCAACTTTTCCAGCGCTTCTAACTGACTACTTTCTCTAATAACCCAAATGAAGGGTCTCTTTGATGCTTCTAAAGCTAAACCAAGCTCTATCAGCTGTGATGGTGTTAAATTGCATAGGCTTCCAAAGCAAGTATAGATTACGCTCTCTGGCTTCTGAGAATCAAGCCACTTTTGATGCTGCCATTCATCGATCGAAGCCTTGTTATAACCTCTTTGTGCCTTTTCAAAGTGATCATTGTTACTAAGTGATAACGGGCCAATGCACCATAGTTTATCTTTTTTGAGCTTCTTGAAATCCCTTGCATAAGCTGGCTCCAACTCTTCAAAAGAATTCATGATCATCCCATAAGAATCCATTTCAGCTGCTTGCATTTTTGCTCCAAACTGTTTCCATCTTTCATCTTTCGGTACCGCTCCTGTCTGAGCCATGGTTATCTCAATTTTATCAGGAATACCAGGCACGACAAAGTACTCTGATTCATTTGTTATTCGCTCCATAACATTGTGTATGCCTAAATAGCTATAACACAGCATAGCAAAGCAACTTACTCCAGCAAAAGAAATCCTTGGAATATTGAATTTTTTAGATATTTCAACTGTGTATGGCATACACATATCAGAGATTATGCAACTTGGTGGAGGGGTTAACTCTTCGAATAGCCTTTCAACTGGCTGTCGTAAAAGGCTTGCTGCTGTAAATAGATTCCAGGCTATGTCAAGTGAATGTAGCATATCAAGATTCTCGCAGCCATCTGGTAATCCAGCTTCTTCAAATGGGAATTGAAGTTGGACTAATCTAAGCTGAAAACCAGATTCAGTATAATGATCAAAGGTTGATTTGAAACGAGCTGCATTGTGTGGTGTTGTGACTACTGTGACAATAACATGGTGATGCACCAATAATTTTGCAATGTCCATCATTGGAATCATATGGCCTTGAGCCATGAATGGAAACAGGACAAAGTGGAGCTGATGATAAGGTGTTTGGGAAGCAGCCATTCCTATTGTGGAATGATAAGGGTGCAATTTTGAATTCACTTCAATTTGGTTACTTATATTGAGAGATCTTATAAGCACCCCACAGCACTTTATTGGTGATGTCAGCGCCTACATAAGCAAGTTGGATAGTCCAAAGTCTTGATTTTTTTTTTCCTTGGGAGAATTAAACGAACCAAGTTGTGATTCGATGCTGTGTCAGACGTCCACTTCTCTTGTATTTGGTGCACCGTCCACTCTTTTATTTTAACTTATGAAATTTTTAAAAAAATAATACTGTATTGATGTATTGTATTTTTTTTTAATCTTTAATAGTCATAAAATAATTTATTAACAATATTTTAAAAAATACGAACTGAAACAGTTACATGAATATAATTTTTTAATGCTAAGTTTGGTGCATGCAAGGTAGGGCTGTCAAACATTGCGTGCACTGTACAACTTGACAACATGCAAAGATTCTTATGTTGACCACTGTCTTGGAGCTCAAGCAAATTGTTTTGATTCATTATTGACATATGATTATTTTATTGTATGTTATTACTTGTACAAGGCTAGCATCACGCAGCAATGATAAATATAACATCGTGTAACATGGAGTTGTGAGAAGGCACAGGAAAATATAAATATTCTAATGAGTTTTTTTTTTTTTCAAGTATTATGTGATTGTAAAATTGGTTATCAATAAAAATTAAAGTTTTTTTTTGTATTATTTATTTTTCAATACAAATTTTTTTATGAGAATAAATTTTATCCTTTAAATATTTTATATTTTTTAGCATAACATTTAAACTTCTAAAAAAACAACTTTATTTTGATTGCGTAACATTCATTTGAAAAATTGCATTGCAACTTTTCATCATGAAAGTTATGAGATTATAGTTGAAAGCTTATCGTTGTATAGCTAGCTTATTAAAGTAGAGCTGTTTGATAAAATTAGCTATGCAACTAGCTGAAATTTGTTAAATGACTTAAAAAAATAATCTAACCAAGATATATAATTATAATTTAGAAAAAAAAGTTAAATTGAGATATAATTTATTGAAAACATTTTTGTTTTGTTTTTTTTTTTATGAAAGTTAGTTCACATAGTTTTTAGAAAGCTAATTTTCAAAAGTTATAATTTTTTTTTTAAATTATAAGTTTCTCTTATTTTTTGTTCACCAAACAACTTTAGTAGTTTATTCATTGAAGCTACTAAATAAATTATAAGTTTGTTTTACCAAACACTGTTATTGTCTTGAAATGTGATTAGATATAAAGGGAAAAATAAATTTAAAAGTATAATAAAAACTGATATATAGTCTATTTGATTCAGCAACATCTTAGGAGCTAGGAGTGAAGCTTTTTTCTTGCTAGTCACATGCATCTGTTTAGGGGCTGCTAGTGCTACCTTCTCCCACTCTTAAATTTCTTGCCGAAGAAATTCAATTATTTTATGAATTTCGCTAATAAGTTTTATTTTGTTAAAGTTATTATAAGTGGGGAAAATTTATAAATCTAAATCATTCTTTCTCTCTAAAACCCAAAAAATATATTTTTTTCATAATTTTTTTTGTTATATTTGAATATCAATTTAGTCTTTGGTATTTTTTCATTGTACCAACGTAGTCCCTAAAAATTTATACTCCCTTTGTTTCTTATTAGGAGCCGTTTTTTATACTCATTGTTTTCAAATGAGTATGTATACTCATTGTTTCATGGACGACTGAGATTTTGGCATCATGTGGACGACTGAGATTGATGGATGAGAGCATGGTGTATGTATTCGAATGGTTAAATTGAATGCACAATAGAAAATGACCATCTGTAGTTTTTTTTTTTGTAAACAGCTTTTTTTTTTAAGAAATGATAAATTCTCCTAAAAATAATTAGCTTTTTTTTAAGGGAAAAAATAATAACCTTAAAAATACACTAATCACAATTTTTTGACACCTGTCCACTAATTAATAAAACATTACTTCCTCTGTTCTTTAATTTTTGGGTTTTTTTGTTTATTTTTAGGTTTTTTTTTATTTCATATTTTTTGTTCTTTTACCAATGCACAAACATATCTTTTTTTTTTCATTTTAACCTTTCATTCAATTATTTCTCTTTCATCTCATTAATTTTACTTTTATCATCTCTCTAATATCTAAATCATTTTACATTGATTAATGAACACACTTTCAAATAAAAATTATATACTATTATAATTTTCAACAAGAATTAAATAAAAATATTTTACACAAAACACATTTTGATATACGCTGCCACTTTATTTATGAATTAAAATTGTCACCGTAGTGTTATAAAATGCTAGTAAGTTCAATATAAAATACTATTGTCCACTTAAAAAAATATAAAATACTATTGTATGAATTAAAACTGTCACCGTTAAAGAATAGAGGAAGTAATGTTTTATTAGTGGGCAAGTGTCAAAAAATAGTGATTAATGTATTTTTAAGGTCATTATTTTTTCTTTAAAAAAAACATTATTTTAGGAGAATTTATCATTTCTTTCAAAAAAACAGTTTAAAAAAAAAACCTACAGATGGTCATTTTCTACGGTGCACTCAACTTAATTAAGTATATACATACACCATACTCTCATCCATCAATCTCAGTCGTCCATCTAATGCCACAATCTCAGGCGTTCATGAAACAATGAGTATACATACTCATTTGAAAACAATGAGTATAGAAAACGGCTCCTTCTTATTAAATGTCGTTTTATGGAAAAAAAATTTGTTTCTTTTTATCTGTCTTTTTGAGGATTTCAAGAGTATAATAAATGTTGTTTTTCATGTTTACCCCTATTTAATAGTCTTGGTTTAAGTAAGAAATGGAGAAAAATTAATGACTATAGAGAAATAAAAGGTTTAGTGAAAAAAAAACATAATTAATGTATTGGAAATCTACGTAATGATTAAATTTCTTAAATGGTGGGTTTTGTTTGAAATAGGACAAATAAATAGAAACAGAGGGAGCAATACCCATTTAGTCTCTCAAAATGTTCAGATGTACCAATTTGATCCCTCAAAATTTCGGATGTATCAATTTGGTTTTTAAAACATCAAGGACCAACTCAGTATGGAAAGAAATATCGAGGAAACAAATTAGTACTCTCTCTGATCCTATATATAGGGCATACCTAACTGTATTCCATGAACAAAGGAAAATAGTTAGTTTTGTGAATTTTATGAATATATTATAAAATTACAATTTTACCCCCTCCATTTTACTTGAAAAGTTCACATTCATTAATGCATAACAAAAAAACATAGTTAGTCAAACCATTTAATTAGGGCAAAAAAGAGATAAAACAATTAATGATGCATAGGAAATATAGTATCCTATAAATAAGATCAAAGATTTCTTCTAGAAGATGTCATATATATATATATATATATAGGACCAGAGGGAGTACAATTTTATTGAATTTCTATGTTGCCAATGTGTGAATCCCATTTTATTTTTGTTTTTAATAAATTTCATTCTTCAATAGCACAAATTATAAACTAAATACCAATGGCATTCTCACAAATTATAAACTAAATACCAATGGCATTCTTTGTTTGTTTAACAAACTAGTAATTTTACCCGGTTTAATTTTTTTTTTTTTAAAAAATTTGATTATAGATTTTGGAAATATGTCTTTCTAAATAATAAGTTAATATAAATTTTTATAAAAATGATTTACATGTATTTAGAAATGAATAGTCATAAACATTAACCTTTGAATTTAGTTTCAGCTACTAACTTTTTCATTAATAAAAATTAACTAATAATGTATCAACTATGCGATTTCTAATTTTAATTAACAACATAATTTCTTATATTAAAAAAAAATCCAACTCATTTTGATTTTTGTTTTATTTAATCCATCATTCCAAATGCATTTTGTTAGTAATTCGTTTTGCAAGTCCAAATGCAGCTATTTTTTTTACCATATATATCATCATCATCATTATTATTATTACATCTGTCCCAAAATATAAGACCTGTTTTCACACTTTTAATTAATTCGTGTTTATAAGATTCGAACTTTCAAATTATTTGCTCGTATTAGAACTTCATAATTGTAAATAAGTATGTCTAAAGTATAAAATAACGCATCATTATTTTTCACAATTTAAATTGCAACATATTGTATAAATTTTTGGATTTTTTTAAATTTGAATTCATGACTGAGTAAATATTTGATTGTATTAAGTTAAATCATTATACCAAATTATAGCTCATCTTTAATATTTATATATCCGTTTTTTCCGTTGTACCCAAAATTTATTATTCATAATGATGCTCTGTTTAAATGTTTAATACCAATTTGCCTATATTATGACTTGTTTGTATTAGAATTTCTGAAATTACAACATTATATTCGGTTTTTTTTCTGGTTAATTATCATATGACGGGTCGTTTAGACATTATATATTTTTTACGTCAATATTTGATTCAAATTATTTCCTTTTGAAAAGATCATTAATAACCAGTGCATATTGTAATAATATCGAAATGCAAATTGTATGTTTGCGGGTAATTTTTATATTTATGTGTAATCCAAATTGTACTAATAAAAATTTATTAAAAATAACTTAAGATAAATATATATTCCCGTGCGATGCATGAATAAACAAATTTGGAGGGAAAAGCAAGGATGAAAGAGGGAAAATGAAAATGACAAAAATGTCATCAACTTCTCATATTTTATAATATGTTGAGGATTCCAAACCTCCATTGACTTTGATTATGGTTGGTAGTATAAATCTGGGGAAATACTGAAACTTAAGACTAAGACTTTGAGAATTGAGAGCAATGGTAGATTACATAAATATTGCAGTGACTTGCACATTGTTTAAATAAATTTAAAAGTGGTAAATTGAGGTCTCTCTTACTATAGTTTGTTATGTTTGCCAAAAATGTACAACATTCAAAAGAGATATACTCTAGGCCTTTTTTTTTGAACAGATATGATATTTTCTCACACTCTTTTTTCTCACACCCCTTCAAACCAATACTTTATAGCCATTGATCATCTACTCTGTGTTGTTTGGAAAGCAAAAGTTTTTTAATG
This sequence comes from Crotalaria pallida, assembly GCA_037953625.1. Taxonomy (NCBI): domain Eukaryota; kingdom Viridiplantae; phylum Streptophyta; class Magnoliopsida; order Fabales; family Fabaceae; genus Crotalaria; species Crotalaria pallida. The sequence continues at coordinate 71,995,902 of CM075656.1, forward strand.
AGTTATAAAATAGAGGTGAAAAGGGGTGCCAGGTAAAACAGGGTGATGTAAACATTTTCCTTACATTAAACAGGGTGATATTTCTTTTTTGCTTTTTTGCATGATATCTTGGATGAGCAAGTTCACGTTAGAGTGAGAAGACCCACCTTTTTCTACAGCATGTTTAGCCATCTCTGCAAGCTCTCTAACCCTTTCTCTTCTTTCTCCACTTTCACTTGTCTCATCCATCAACGTTTCTATTGCCCTTTCAACATCTTCCTTCTTCACCAACACACCAGTTTCCTCCTCCTCACCCCATTTAACAGGACTCTCCACCCCAACCTTCACTCCAATTTTTAATACATGAACCACTAGACTTTGATTCAAAAACTGATCAGCAAATAGTGGCCATGTAATCATTGGTACACCAGCACATATTGCTTCTAAGGTAGAGTTCCATCCACAGTGTGTTATGAATCCTCCAATTGCAGGATGTGATAATATCAATAGCTGAGGAGCCCAACCCCTAATTACAAGGCCCTTGCCATGGATTCTTTCTTCATAGCCTTCTTCCTTAAACAACTTTTCCAATGCTTCTAACTGGCTACTTTCCCTGATAACCCAAATGAAGGGTCGCTTTGATGCTTCTAAGGCTAAACCAAGCTCGATCAACTGCGCTGGTGTTAAATTGCATAGGCTTCCAAAGCATGCATAGATTACACTCTCAGGCTTCTGAGAATCAAGCCACTTTTGATGCTGCCACTCATCGATCGAAGCCTTGTTATAGCCTCTTTGAGCCTTTTCAAAGTGATCCTTGTTACTAAGTGATAAAGGGCCAATGCACCATAGTTTATCTTTTCTGAGCTTCTTGTAATCCCTTGCATAAGCTGGCTCCAACTCTTCAAAAGAATTCATGATCATCCCATAAGAATCATTTTCAGCTGCATATACTTCTGCAGTAAACTGTTTCCAGCTTTCATCTTTTGGTATTGCTCCTGTCTGAGCCATGGTCATCTCAATTTTATCAGGAAAACCTGGCACGACAAAGTACTCTGATTCATTTGTTATGCTCTCCATAACATTGTGTATGCCTAAATAGCTATAGCATAAGAGATCAAAGCAGCTTACTCCGACAAAAGAAATCCTTGGAATATTGAACTTATTAGCTATTTCAAGTGTGTATGGCATACACATATCAGAGATTATGCAGCTTGGTGGAGGGGTTAACTCTTCTAATAGCTTTTCAACGGGTTGTCTTAGAAGGCTCGCTGCTATAAATATATTCAAGGCTATGTCAAGTGTCGGTAGCATATCAAGATTCTCACAGCCATCTGGTAATCCAGCTTCTTCAAATGGGAATTGAAGTTCTAGGAATTTGATCTGAAAACCAGACTCGATATAACGAACAAAGATTGGTTTGAAACGAGCCGCATTTTGCGGCGTTGTGACTACTGTGACGATAACATTGTGATGCACCAATATTTTTGCAATGTCCATCATGGGAATCATGTGTCCTTGAGCCATGAATGGAAACAAGACAAAGTGGAGCTGATCATGATTTGTTTGAGAAGCCATTTTTTGTATGAGGATTTTGTGCAATGAATTTTCTTCGATATGTTTATATGTAAGACATTATAGAAGAGCCCTGCATCAATTTATTGGTTATGTATTGGCAGCATAAGCTAGTTGGATTATCAGTAATGTTTGTTTTTCCTATGTCAACATTTATACATTGTGCCGGCATGGTTGGGTGAAATTAACTTTATCTGCTTGGCTAAGCAAGTAAGGAATTAAATTAAATACATAAACTATAGAAGGTTTTCTCTTGGAATTTATGTTCTCTTCCTTAATTTTGACGTATCAATTTTTGTCTACTTGCCTATAGCTGCAAGTCCGCCAAATGTATGGTTTTGGTGGCTTTTACGGTAATTCACTCATTAAGCTGAACTATATTGCTTTGTTTATTTAGTTGGAGAGACTAAATTGGAAAGAGACAAAGAGATGAGAAAGAAGAGCGGGAGTAAGAAAAATGATGAGAAGATGAATGAATTTTTTTTAAGGTTTAGATATGTTTCTGGTCTCCGGAAATGTTGTGAATTAGTGTACTTGGTTCATGCTGTTCCTGGGCTAGAAATTGCAAGAAATTGCAGCAATTATGTATATACTCAGCCAACTTCCAAAGGAATGGACCACTGTGTGAAATTTGCTTAAAATTGATTGAACGACTCATTTTTTTAGTTAAGTGATGTAGAGTTAGATGGTTTTGTAATGCATTTTCATAATAATCTTAGCACAGCTAATATTGCTTTTGGTTTTGTAATGCATTTTCATAATAATCTGTGCATTTTCTTTGCACAGATGTGTCACGTTAAGTGTGCCACATCTGCACATAAGCAAAACATCGCGTTTCAAAATCGTTCATTTTGGTTCGTAAAACATACCTATATAATTTAATTTGATTCTTTTTAAATTGCAAATTAATTCAATTTAGTTCCTCATTTTTTTTAGAAAACAAACAATCCAGCAGTATGAGTCATAACATTAAAACTAGCATGTATATTGCATTTGAAGCATCACCTATTAACAAAACTAATTTTTCCCTAATTTTCATTATAACCAATATGTAACAATGCAAGACTAAAAAAACACCAAAAACTAAGTCGATGCTTCACTCTTGAAAAAATTACATTGTATGTAGTTGATCACCATTCAAAATAAAGAAAGATAAAATTTAACACTTATTTATTTTCTTCTTATGTCATTTTTTCTCTAATACTAAACAACACGAAAAATTCCCTCATTTTCTCATGATTTTTTTTTCTCTGAATCTTCTTTTCAACTCTTTCTCTCAGTCCAATTTCGTCTCTCCAACCAAACAAACTAACAAAGCAATAGTTGTCATGATATCAGAACACCAAGGAGAAATTAAAAAATGCAGCGGAAGAATGGATGCAAAGGCTTATTTTTGCTTTTGTAATATATTTCTTTTTCTTATGAGTTTTCATTGTTTTTACAAATGAGGAGGAGTTTATATATTGTAGGAAACATAAAAAAATAGAAAGTAGTTAACAACAATGTGACATATGTTACGGAAACAACATAGAGCACACGGACACGACGCGTTTTTTAATTTTCTATTTTTTTAACAACAAACTTGATTTACTATATATATATATATATATACAATCACATTGCCTCCCTTAAATCAAGTTTTCGTCACTCCAAGCAAGCTTCTTAGCTTATAGAATAGTTCTGTCTTTAATGGTTTGGTGAATATATCTGCAATTTGATCTTCAGTGCGACAATACTTGATCGACACTTCTTTTTCTTCCACTAATTCACGGATTTTATGAAAGCGAATATCAATGTGTTTGGATCGCCCATGAAAAACTGGATTTTTGGATAGTGCTATAGCAGACTTATTATCACAAAATATGTGAGTAGGAGTGTCTTGCTTCTGACGTAACATTTTAAGAATTCGTCTTAGCCAAACTGCTTGTGTTGCACAATTAGTTGCTGCTATGTATTCTGCTTCGGCTGTAGATAGTGCCACTATTGGTTGTATCTATATCTCCAGCCCAATCACTGTCGGTATAACCAACAAGTTTTACATCATTATTATTGCCATAAAAAATTCCGTCACCTAAGGTACCTTTGATGTATCGGAGGATTCTTTTAGCTCCGATTAAATGACAAGTATGTGGTTCTTCCATGAATCTGCTTAGTAACCCTACTCCAAATACTATATCAGGTCTAGTTGCAGTTAGGTATCTAAGACTCCCGATCAAACTCTTGTAGTAAGTCGAATCTATTCTTTTACCTTCATTTTCTCTCGTCAGTTTTAACTTTTCCTCTACTGGTGTGGAAATTAGTTTTGAATTTTCCATCTTAAATTTCTTTAAAATATCATTAGCATATTTCTTTTGAGAAATAAATATTCCATCATTCCGTTGAACAATCTCGATGCCAAGAAAATAGGACATCAACCCTAAATCAGTCATTTCAAAAGATCGGATCATAGCCTCCCTGAATTCTGTTATCATGTTTGAATTATTCCCGGTAAAAATTAGGTCATTGACATAGAGACACACTGTCAGAACATCTCCAGGCTTAACAGATTTAATATATAAAGTGTGTTCATATGGGCATCTTTCAAACCCGTGCTCCACAAAATATGAATCAATCTTCTTATACCATGCTCTCGGTGCTTGTTTTAATCCATACAGTGCTTTATTTAATTTATAAACTGTATTTTCATTTCCCTTTATCACGTAACCCTCGGGTTGCTTCTCGACATATACTTCTTCTTCCAAGTTACCATTTAAAAAGGCAGATTTAACATCCATTTGATATATTTTCCAATTACATTGAGCAGATAGTGAAATAATCATTCGAATAGTGTCAAGTCTAGCAACAGGAGCAAATACCTCGAAATAGTCAATACCTGGTTTTTGCTTATATCCTTTATCAACCAACCTCGCTTTAAAACGATCAACGTTGCCGTTGGGCTTGTACTTTGTTTTGTACACCCACTTTACTCCAATGGGCTTCTTGTCTCCAGGCAAATCTGTTAGCTTCCATGTATCATTCTTTTGTATAGAATGAATTTCCTCGTCCATAGCCTTTCTCCAATGCTGGTGATTAGTGGCTTCCTTAAATGTTAAAGGATCACAATCTGCAAACAAAGCAAAATTAATAATCTCCTCGTCGTCTGATGGATCATTATCATTCCCCAGAATGCAATCTTGAAGTCTGGCAGGTAATCGATGTTGTCGTTGTGGTCTTCCCGATGCTTCACCTTGAGGTTCGAGAAGCATTTGATTGTTATGTGTTGGATCATCATGATTATTGGGTGCTTGACCTTCTTCATTGTCTTCTGCTTCATGATCTTCTGGAATTGCCACTTGCTTCTTTTCTGATTTGGTGGTCCAATCCCATATGCCTTCTTCATTAAATGTTATATCTCGACTAATAATAATTATCCTAGTTTCGGGATTATACAATTTATAAGCTTTTGAATTTGTACTATATCCAATAAAAATACATTTTTCACCTTTATCGTCTAACTTCTTCCTTAGTTGATCTGGTACTCGGGCATATGCAACACACCCAAAAACTTTTAGGTGTCGTATTGATGGCTTCCTTCCGCTCCAAGCTTCTTCTGGAGTTTTACCACTGATGCTCTTCGTCGGGCACCTGTTTAAAATATATATAGCAGTAGCAACTGCTTCTGCCCAAAATTCTTTAGGCATTTTCTTGGCTCTTAGCATGCATCGTACCATGTCCATAATTGTCCTGTTCTTCCTTTCTGCTACTCCATTTTGTTGGGCGTGTGTATTTAGTGGTCATTTGATGTTGAATTCCATGTTGCTCAAAGAAATCGGAACAAGCGAGATACTCTTGTCCTCTATCAGTTCTCAGTGCTTTAATCTTGCATCCACTTTGGTTTTCGACAAACGCTTTAAATGATTTGAAAGCATCACAAGCTTCCGATTTTTGCTTTAGAAAATAGACCCAAGCTTTTCTGCTATAATCATCAATGAAAGTAATAAAATACCTGCAACCTCCATTTGTTGGAACCTCAACCATACATAAATCTGAGTGAACAATCTCCAATAGCTTCCTTGCTCGCCAAGACTTTCCAACTGGAAATGCATCCCGATGCTTCTTTCCCAATTGGCAAGTCTCACATACACAATTAGGAACATTTACTATAGGCAAACCAGAAACAAGCTCTTTCCTTGATAAATAATTTAATCCAGAGAAATGAAAATATCCAAAACACATGTGCCACAACCAATCATCATCAGGTATGACCGAATTTAAACATGAAAGTTTTTCATGTTGTAATTTTAAGGGGAATAAACGGTTCGAGGTCATGTTTACTTTTGCTACAAATTTACCATGTCTGTCAATTATCGTACAGAGACCATGGTGAATTTGCATGTTGAAACCTTTCTCTGACAACTGTCCCATGCTTAGGAGATTATAATGAAGTCTAGGAGCATAGAAAACATCAGAAATAAAATTTTGAGAACCGTCTTTTAGTTTAAAAGTAATTTGACCTTTTCCCAAAATTGGTATATTAGTATCATTGCCAAATTTCACCATCGAATTAATACTTTCATCTAATGTAGAAAATAACTCATTCTTCCCACACATATGATTACTGCACCCAGTATCCAAATACCAAATATTCTCATCTTTTGCAAAAAAGTTACTTGCACAAAATAAACTTTCGTGGTTATATGAATTCTCACCAGTATCATGATTTTGATTTTCTGCCAGGTTTGCGTGATAATTATTCTGAAATCTAGATCGACAATCTGCCGCTCTATGGCCATATTTTCCACATTGGAAACAAGTGAAATTACTTCCTTCTTGATTAAAATTACCTCGTCCTCTTCCACGGTTTGAGGGTCCGAAATTGTTTTCGCCTCGTCCTCGACCAGGAGGTCTATAGTTGTTGTCTCGCCATTGATTAAAAATGCTTCGTCCTCTTCCTCGAAAGTTTCCACGGCCTCTGCCTCTATAGTTACCTCTTCCTCCATTATTATAATTTTGATCTCTACCATATCTACTTTGGCTAGATTCTGACATATTGACTTGGCTTTTTAAAGCCTCTTCTTTTGATCTTTCTGTCTTCTCTAAAATTCTGTTCACGTGGCTCTCCATACTCCCTTGCAATTCTGCTACCGTCATCATGTTTGTATCATGGGACTCAATTATTGTAGTCACCACATGATCAAACTTAATAGACATTGTGCGAAGGATCTTCTCTACCACCATACTTTCTGAAATATCTTCTCCATACAACCTCATTTTATTAACGAGGTCGGTAACTCGTGAGAAATATTGTTCAACTCTTTCTGAATTAGACATCTCGTATCTTTCATATTCTCTACGCAATGACTGTAGCTTAGATTTTTGAGCTTTGTCCACTCCTTTGTATGATAATTTTAAGGTCTCCTATGCTTGCTTCGCAGTCTTGGCATTGGCTATTTTGCCAAATACCAAATAGTCAACTCCTTGGTGAATTTGCGTCAGCGCCAATTGGTCCCTCCTTTGAGCAATTTCATTAGCTCATTCTTCAATCCCTGGTTCAATGAGACTCCAAAGGTTTTGAGCTTTTAAGTGTGTTGTCATTAAAAGCTCCGAGTAGCTATAATCAAGTTTCCCATCTAATTTGGGACTGGACCAAACAATATTAAAATTGTTTGTCATTTTTCACTTTCTATGTGTATAAAAAAAATAATATGAGAACACTCTTGTTCCTCACACAAAAAATTTTTAAAACCAGGCGCTGGACAAAGCCAGCTCTGATACCAATTTGATATCAGAACACCAAGGAGAAATTAAAAAATGCAGCGGAACAATGGATGCAGAGGCTTGTTTTTGCTTTTGTAATATATTTCTTATTCTTATGGGTTTTCATTGTTTTTACAAATGGGGAAGAGTTTATATATTGTAGGAAACATAAAAAAATAGAAAGCAGTTAACAACAATGTGACATATGTTACGGAAACAACATAAAGCACACGGACACGACGCGTTTTTTTTCTATTTTTTTTTAACACATATATACACTCACATGTCTTAGTGAGTGAATAAGTCCAACATTAGCACAAAAGCCACCAAAACAATGCATTCGGCAGATTTGCAATGAAAGGCACGCAAATGGACAAATTGATACGTCAAAATAAATGAACAGATCATAAGTTCCAAAAAAAAGTTTCCTTAGTTTGTGAATTTAATCCCATTCTTTACTAGCTAACCAAGAAGATGAAGTTAATTTGATCCAGCAATGCCGGCACATAGTTGACATAGTAAAAAGCAAAAACAAACATGAACGATAATCCAACTAGCTTATGTTGCCACTAGCTAGCTACACCATAAATTGATGTAGGGTTCTTATAATGTCTTGAAAATAAACAAATAGAAGAAAATTCATTGTGCAACAACAACCTCACAAAAAATGGCTTCCCAAACACATCATGATCAGCTCCACTTTGTCTTGTTTCCATTCATGGCTCAAGGCCACATGAATCCCAAGATGGACATTGCAAAAATATTGGTGGATCACAATGTTATTGTCACAGTAATCACAACGCCGCGAAATGCGGCTTGTTTCACACCAATCTTTGCTCGTTATATCGAGTCTGGTTTTCAGATTAAATTCGTAGAACTTCAATTTCCATCTGAAGAAGCTGGATTGCCAGATGGCTGCGAGAATCTTGATATGCTACCTTCACTTGACACAGCCTTGAATATATTCATAGCAGCAAGCCTTCTAAGACAACCTGTGGAAAAGCTATTCGAAGAGTTAACCCCTCCACCAAGCTGTATAATCTCTGATATGTGTATGCCATACACAGCTGAAATATCTAAAAAATTCGATATCCCAAGGATTTCTTTTGTTGGAGTAAGTTGCTTTGATCTGCTGTGTTATAGCTATTTAGGCATCTATAATGTTATGGAGAGCATAACAAATGAATGGGAGTACTTTGTTTTGCCTGGTATTCCTGATAAAATTGAGATGACCATGGCTCAGACAGGAGCAATACCTCAAGATGAAAGCTGGAAACAGTTTAGAGCAAAAATGCAAGCAGCTGAAAAAGATTCTTATGGAATGATCATGAATTCTTTTGAAGAGTTGGAGCCAGCTTATGCAAGGGATTACAAGAAGCTCAGAAAAGATAAGCTATGGTGCATTGGCCCTTTATCACTTAGTAACAAGGATCACTTTGAAAAGGCTCAAAGAGGCTATAACAAGGCTTCGATCCATGAGTGGCAGCATCAAAAGTGGCTTGATTCTCAGAAGCCAGAGAGTGTAATCTATGCATGCTTTGGAAGCCTATGCAATTTAACACCAGCGCAGTTGATCGAGCTTGGTTTAGCCTTAGAGGCATCGAAAAGACCCTTCATTTGGGTTATCAGGGAAAGTGATCAGTTAGAAGCATTGGAAAAGCTGATCAAGGAAGATGGATTTGAGGAAAGAACCAATGGTGTTGGCCTCATAATTCGGGGTTGGGCACCTCAGCTATTGATATTATCACATCCTGCAATCGGAGGATTCATAACACACTGTGGATGGAACTCTACCTTAGAAGCGATATGTGCTGGTGTACCAATGATTACATGGCCACTATTTGGTGATCAATTTTTGAATCAAAATCTAGTGGTTCATGTATTAAAAGTTGGAGTGAAGGTTGGGGTGGAGAGTCCTGTCAAATGGGGCAAGGAAGAGGAAATTGGTGTGTTGGTGAAGAAGGAAGATGTCGAAAGGGCGATAAAAATGTTGATGGATGAGAATTGTGAAAGTAAAGAAAGAAGAGAAAGGGTTAGACAGCTTGCAAAGATGGCTAAAAAAGCTGTAGAAAAAGGGGGATCTTCACACTCTAATGTGAACATGCTCATTCAAGATATCATGCAAAAAACAAGGGAGAGATATGAATCTATTGTATGTAGACCCTCACGATGTAGTTTTTCACTAATTATCCCTTTTTTAAATGTTGTACCATGTATTTGGAACCGACTAAACTGTGAATTTAGTCCCTCACTTGTAAGAAACTTTCATTTAGTCCCTGATTTTTCAATAATTCCTCTTTAGTCCTCACTTTGAAAAAAGTTACACACGTTAGTCTCTGGAAACGTTCTCCGTTCATAGACGTTAACGTGACCGTTAACTTATGATACCGTGTTTCATTTTAGTCTCTATCTAAAAAATTTTAATTCACTTTGGTCCTTCACTATAATAACAATAATTTTACAGTGTATTCCTCAGTTGTAGCTACACATGGGACTACACTTGGTGGTTTAATTAGTTAGAGGTTGAAATGAATTGCATTCATTTGAAAACCCATGATTTGCATCTAAGTAGTATTCCATCTAGTTCCCTTCAAATATATCAAAGAGAACTTAGAACTTGTGCATATATTTGAAAATTATGAAGAAACTAGAACATATAATGGCACTTGGTTAATGTTCTTGTCGATGATCAACGGGAAAATATTTGTTAAAGTTGGATAGGAAAAGAACACCTTGGCAGCTTGCATTATTTTATCTCGATAATAGTAACAAAGCCCATCAAGGGGATCAACATGAGTTGGGACAAGCGGTAAGCGGCTCGATCTCGTTTAAGAAAGGTCTCTGGTTCGATTCCTTATGAATGCATAAAATTCATGTTGGGAGACTCACTAGCCATAGTCAGACACATAATTTGGATCAGATCCAGATGTACCAGATATAAGGTGGTTACATCATTGTTTTTGTTGTCAGGTACATAGATCCACAATCAAAGTGGTCAGAATTCCGTGAAGCCAGTTTTGGTCATGGCGAGCTCAAGATTGTGAACTCCTCTCATGCCTTATGGAGTTGGCACAGGAACGATGATGACAAGCCACTAAAATTTGATGATATCTAGATAACCTTTTTGGTCAGTTCAGGATGTGTTGATCAGAATATGAGCTAAGGAATACACTTATGAGTTATGACATCCTAAAATCTCCCGATGAATTATGACACTTTTTAGGGACTAAAGTGAATTAAAATTTTAGTAAAATTATTGTTATTATGATGAGGGAGTAAAGTGAATTAAAACTTTTAAGTTAAGGACTAAAATGAAACACGATATCATGAGTTATAAGCCATGTTAATGTTTATGAATGGAGAACGTTTTCTAACATAATTAACTTTTTTCAAAGTGAGGGACTAAAGAGGAATTATTGAAAAATCAGGGACTAAAGTAAAAACTCCTTACAAAGTGAGAGTTCATTTTAGTCATTTGGAAGCATATCAATCTATACTAGTAGAGACCTTAGTTTACTCTGCTTTTTAATTTACAGAGACAATGCCTTGGCAATCAGTCCAAACAACCAGGAATCATCGTCGCTCGTCCAGGAATTCCAAACCTTAACAAATGACTAAGGAAACCCTTGAATTCCAAAGCTCTAAACCATTGATTTGATAGAAAAACTTGATCAATGGTTATTTGGTTGTTACTGGGCAATTTATTCTGTATTTTTGTATTTTGTTGGAAAATCATTTAATAATTTATCTAACATATCAATTAATTTAATGCATTTTTTATTGATCAATCAATCACTATTCAAAGTTTGCAATTTCAAAGTTTTTCATTAATTATTTGAAACAAAATTTTTATCATTTTTTTGTCATCCTCATAAAACATAAAGAGTATTAAACAAAATATTTTTAAATGTAAATTTGCTTTTCAAAATATGCTTAAAGCATAAAGGTACACTCATGAAAGTCCTTTGTTAAATTCAGAGCAAACTCATGCCATATTTATGATATTGTTTGTTTCTTCCTATTGTCATTTTCATCACGTTGGTTCCTAGAAATTTCCGACAAGTCTTCTCAAAACGTCTCCTTTTTACTCATCTCACCTAGCTTCTTGTCACTACCACATACAACCTTACAACCTCTCCAAAAACACTGCACAACCTTCAACCTGTTGAATGTTGAACACTCATGTTGTAACACCATTTTAATTGAGTTAGAACATGGCTTAAGCAATCCTTGAACTTTTGCTTTATAATCTCAGCTCACTCATTCAAAATAAGCTATCACATTTTTTTTAATCAATATTTCCAAAGACTTACATAAGATTCCAAGAGAAGCAATTTTCAAACAGATCCATCAAAGATTGGCTCCAAAAGCTCAAAGATGCAACTCCTGGATGACATCTTGGATGAGGTGAAGTATGAACAGCTAGCACACAAGGTAGATAGCTCTCTCATGTCTGCTTTTCATCCAAGGCATGTTCTTTTTTGTCACAAGATTACTAAGAGAAAGAAAAGGATAAGAGAGCTATTTAATTGCTGAAGAATGGAGGTATGGGTGGACTTGGTAAAACAACACTTACCCCTAAAATTGAGACAATGCTTTGTCATGTGTGCATCATTCTGAAAGATACACAAATAGGCAAGCATTTTCTAATCAATCTTTTGGGTGGCTACAGAATTCATGTCATCCAATGAAATATCAGAGGCTGAAGATATTGGAGATGAAGTGTGGAATGAACTATATCATAAGATCATTTTTTCAAGATATGAAGACCGATAAATTTGTCAAAATTACATTCAAGATGCATGACATTCATTATCATTCATTATCTTGCTCAATCTGTTGCGGAGGAAGTTTTTCACATTGAAGATGGTGCAACCAATGCGCTATAAAGGATTTGCCACCTATCAATTGATAGGGCAGACAATTCAGTTCAATTATGTCAATTCAAATCGTTAAGTACTTATTTTCATATCTTGATGATGGTCAACTTTATTTTGGGGTTATTTTTGCTACTGTTAGTCTGCACGCGACTAAATCTTCAATTAGTAATTTAAAGCATATGAGATACTTGAATTTTTCATTTGGTGTATTCACAACTCTTCCAAAATCTCAGTGTGAATTATTGTTGAATCTGCATATCTTGAATTTAAACAATTGTGTTATTCTTCAAATGTTACCAAATTGCTTGAAATGCTTAAAAGCTCTTCGACATATACATTTGAGACACTGCTACTCACTATCAAGCATGCCCCGGATAGGAGAGTTGATTTTCTTGAATAGTTTAAGTGTGTATGTTGTTGGTAGATGATGAAGGTTGCTTTTAGCAGAATTAAGGAAACTAAACCTGAAACAAGAGCTCCATATCAAGCACATGGAGAGAGTAAAAAGTGTGTTGGGTGCCAAAGATCCCAATTTGGCAAGTAAACACCTTACTAATTTGGCATCTTCATGGGATAAAAAGGGAAGAATCCAAAGTACATGAAATTGCGTAGCACTTCAGGTGCCTAGTTCTGATAATGGATGGCTTGTCCTTCTCTTACGAAGTAAAATTTGGTAAGACTCAAGAATTGCGAAAGTTGTTTACACCTTCCAACGCCAGGGAAACTTTCGTCTCTTAAGCAACTTACGATAGATAATGAAAAATATGATGTTGGAGATGAAGAATGCACATAGCTATGGAATTTCTGGCATTGGTGAGGTTGCTTCAGTAAATATCTGTACGATTCCGACATGTACTCCATCCAAAATCACTTTCCCTTCCCTCAAATTGAATTTGCGTTTCATTTTATTTATGAATGATACTCTTGTGAGTTACATTAACAGCAATTTGGAGTGAAAACCTGTAATTCCTCATGATCAATGCTCTGTATAAAGATTGTATTGAACTTGTTGTAGATTTAATCTCATATGCTGAGATTATACATTATGCACCATGGAAGCTTGATCTTTCATTATGTGTAATATAACATATATTGTAAATATATTGTGAGAGAAACTGTAGGGAAATATTAAAAATGTCAAAATACAAACATAAATCTATGGTTAGAAAGTTCATAGGGAAAGAAACAGAAACCATTGGTTAAATAATTTATCAAATGCTTCAATCTTGATGGTGCTTGTTCTGTCATCATCTATGCATTTTTTATGAATGCCTACCTGCGAAAAATAAATTACTTTGGTAATAAATTACATTCACTTACCTTTATACCTCTGCACCAAAACTTAAAGTTCTCCAAAAGTTCTAACAAGTAGAAACAAGAAATTGTATCGATTTACTGCTTTCCACTGTACAACAGATATTCACATTTTTCTCTCAAAAGAATTGAGTACAGTTACACCATAGGAACACAGGCATAAAGGGTGAATGGTATCATCAAGTTAGGTCCAATTTTAATTACAGATCTGAAACATCAATAGAATTCTCTATAATATCAATGCAGGATCCTACAGAGTTTCCCATGGACATGGCCTCAGCAAGCTTAGCTCGAGCTGCTTCATGTCGACGCAAGAGTAAGACTGTGTTTAGCACGGACCATCTAACTTGAGAATCTGCCTTCTTCTGTGTGAAGCCAAGGCCCTTGAGCAATAAATCCAACTATTTACAATTAAAAAAAAAAAAAAAATCATGGTTAGCAACTTTGATGCCCTGTGAGCTTTCTCTTTGTCATGACTAAGAAAGTTAGTTAGAAATTGCATAAACCTGTTTTATGTCATTCAAACCTCCTTCGGCAAATCCATATATAAGGTACTCAGTAGACACACCGGCCAGTGCTATACATGAAAATCTGTTCAGTGTCTAATAAAATAAAAAAATGTGTGTTTGTCACATAGTTGAACTTTATAATCTGAAAAAGCATCAATTAAAGCAAACTTAAAAATAGTGAAAACTGGAAGTCAGTTAATCAGAAACATACTGCGGCTGATACTTTTCCCGCGTTAACCTGCATGACAAGTAAGGTGCAAACAATCAACAAATATAATAGCTGTCTATTAAACGCGGCTCATAAAATACTTGATAAGGAAACTACATAACACAATTTAGAAGCATATATTGATATGAACCAGAGCCTCACAAACAAATAACGAGCAGAAAAACGCTTAACAATGGAAAAGATTCTATGCATTAGGTTTAAATATGTTTTGATCACCGAAAACTTTGTGAATTTTAGTTTTAGTGGTCATAATTTTTTCGTTAGTTTTGATCCTTATATGGTCCCAAAATTTCGGTTTTAGTCCATGTGGATGATGTGTCAACATCATAAATTCATAATTGGCCACGTCAACAATTACTATGACATGTGTGTCACACGTGGGAGTCATCTATGTCATCAATAGATCCAATATTTGTAGTCCTGCAAATTCAGATGCCTAGTTCTTATTACTCACTCATATAACCAAGTACACCGAGATTTATGGAAAATCAACAAAAAAAATAAAGCAACTTACTTCTTCAAGGAACTCAAAATCCACAAAGGCAGTTCCTGCTTGAACATTGAGAGATCCCTCCTTCTTGAGAGCATCCAAACTAGAAATAGTATAGCTTTTAGGAAGTATCCCTACTAGATAAGCAACTAAAAAATGGCCAGCTTCATGCTGCATGATTACATTTTGTTATCGTTACTTCATGCTCATTAAAATGACGTAACTTAATAGGCACCAAAATTATTCAAGTGCTAGCATTAGCAATAATACTGACTTGAATAACCCTATTGTGGTATTTCTGACTGATGCTGTGACCAATTGTATCAAGAACCAAACTACCAATACCTCCGCCAAAAGAGACCTGCAAACAGTCAATTTGTTGAGCATGGTCAATAAAAAATCTTTTAGTTGGAAGTGTTCATGCAGAATGTGATTGAACAAACATGAATGTAATAGAAATCTGGGAAACAAGTGATGATGATTAACAGACAAACTTAAAGTCTCATGAGTGTCACAAAACTTATAGAAAGGCAAACCTTTATATTCCTAGAAATGTAGCAGCAGTTATAAAGGTCTGTTACGCGTAAAGGAGTATATTAGGATTTGCAGTTAAAAGATTTCAATCATATTGAAAATGGCATTTCTAAGCAGAAAGAATGAGCGGAGAGCATAAGCTCGGCCAAATTTTCAAGTAGAATTTGTTATTGATCACAAAAGAAAAAATGCTTATGTTCTACAGAAGATGCAAGCAAATATGAAACAGATAGCTCTTCCATGAGAAATACACGTCATTCAACTGGTCAAATACTCAAAGTCTCAAATGAAAACACAAGCTTCTGTTCGAGTGCAAGTGCTAGTACATTACAGCGTCTAGTGTCCATAGAAATAGCAGTCCCAAAGATATATAAAAGATTTGCTGTGGAGAAATTCCAAAGGCATTCCATGCAGCAAGCCCTCCTACAATAGCAGCAATCTGCAGATTCCTCTCTATTGAACCAAGAGTTGTATCAACCGGAGACAGAAGAGAAATAGCTTCTATTCCATTTAGCTTCAATTCATCCAATGTGTAAAGCCTTTGAGGCACCTGCACATACATAAAAATTTCACACAAATAAATGAACCAAGCCCTACTCTTTCAAAGCCAATATGCATACTTCATAATTTGACAATACATGGTGCACACTTAGACAGATGAATAAACACTTCATAGTTTTGATTTACAAATTCTAATACTGGCATCCATGTAAGATGATGGAAATAGCTCAAGCAAAAAATTAATGCATTAAAAACAAAGTGGTCATTAAATATTTTAAAGATTGTATTTATGTATAATGGAACAGATATAAAAATTTTGTTTATATTTATCTATCATATTTAGAAGTTCAAGGAAAAAGACATGTTAGGAGGGAAAAGAAACTCAATTAATGTATACAAAATCAAACTAATCATTACAATTTTTTTTTAAATACTGTGTTTTTATATAATGGGAGAAATATATAGGAAGGGAGGTACTCCTTCGGCTCATTAGGTTTATTTAGCCATTTTATTTTGTCTCATAAGTGATATACTTTTAGAAACTTAATTATTCATTTATATATTTTTTTAAGTATACCCTTATTTATTACATTCTTTTTTCCATCACTCATTTTACTCTTTCTCTTCAATATAAGCTTTCATACATTTATTGTTACTCTATCTCCTATTATTAAATGAGGGTAATTTAATCAAAATATATCAAATTCTTACTTCATTTACTTATTTATCAATCTATGTGCAATTTTTAAATTAACATAACTTATGGGACTGAGGGAGTAGCAAGTAACTATGCTAACCTGCCTGGCTGCACCGAAACAGCTAAGGCCACCAGGCTTACCCTGAGAATCCTTGACAAGTGCAAGTGCAGCTCTATCATCCCCTTTTGTTAGCTCTTTATCCACTTGTTCCAGCACTTGTTGCCTACACACACCAACGTTGGAACAGCATTGGACTCTGACCCTGAATTCATAAGAACATAGTTTCAGTTGCTGGGGACATGGACGTGATGTTAGAGCCACGCCCACATAGTGCATCAAACTCAAGCCACCCATTTCATGATAATTCTTATGATGGGTCATGTGAAATTACCTCTGAATAAGGATAGTATTGCACTTTGCATAACAGGCTTTCTTCACCACATAAATAAAGCAAATTTTAAACGCGATGATAAATGTTTTTTTATTTTCATCCGGGAACATTATAAATCGGATTCGTTAACGAATACCGCAAAGATATCGGGTAAGGAAAACAAAATAAAGGGTGAGAATTAAAAATACAACTTTAACATTTTTCAAAATATCAAATGCATCAATTTTCAAAATAAAATTACATATTTTGATTGCTTAATACAAGGTTGTCAAACTCGTGAATTTAAACTCGATTCGTACGAGTTTACCGAACAAGTTTACTGGTTTTAACATTAATATTTATACAACTTTCATATCTTTCATTTCATAATTTTTACTCTATTAAAATGAAAAAAAAAGCATTAGTGTTTATAAATATATGACAACATTTATTTGCAATCAATCAAAGTCAAATCAATGATATTATGATACAATAGAAGTGCGTCAATACAATTATACAATAACAAGTAACAACAAATAAAATAATAAGAAAATTGCAACAGTTACGGTAGTTAATTAGCTAATCTGAATGCAAACAAATCAAAAGAACCAAAAGAAGAATTAATTTCAACCGTAGTAGTTAATGCAAACAAGTTAGAATCATCAGCAATAGTTAATACAAGCAAAATCCTAACCAATTTCAAAATCAGATACCCCATATTCAGAACCCATTGCAACAAGAAGTTAACAACAAAAGGAAAAAACGAAATTAAAATTAAAAAAAAATGGAAAAGTAAAAAACACACCTTTTAGGAAAGATTAAAAGCTTGAAACGACGACTGAGTGAAGGTGAGGGCGACAACCAATTCGAAGCTGTACGCCTGTACATAAAGAGATGGAGAGAAGTCAGAGATGAGGGCAGCGGAGATGGAGACACTAGAGAGTAGGGGTGTAAGTGGCTCAGAATTAACCCGCGAACCCGATGAACCCAACTCAACCCAACCCATATTTGACGGGTTGGGTCGATTTAACGGGTTGGGTTGGTTTTTTATTTTGTAACCCAATCAAGTATGGGTTGGGTCACGGGTTTATTATCTTAAAAACCGATTAACCCAACCCAACCCACTAATATAAATATATTTTATTTATTTATTTATTTCTAACATATTTTATGCTTAATTTATCATAATTTGATGAAAAATTGTGTAACTGTATAGTTTATGGATAATATGGTTCATAATTATGTAATTTGGTTGATTTGGATAATATTTAATTACTTATTTATGTGATTTTTGTTCTATTTTTAATTTTATTTTTATATTTACTTAGATTTTTTTAGTTTTTATTTTATAAAAATCAAAATACATAAACCCAATCACTCAACCCAACCCAACCTGAATTTTCATGGGTTGGGTTGGGTCGGTTTTAACACTCAAATTAAGAATAACCCAACCCAACCCAACCCAATTTATTTTGGTTGGGTTGGGTGTTAAACCTCATCAAAACCCAACCCGACCCGACCCGTTACACCCCTACTAGAGAGGCAGAGAGAGCAACAAAGAAGCCAGAGCAGCACACAAAGAAAGAAGCCAGAGATCGAGAAGGGTTTCACCAAGCCAGAGCAACAAAGATGGAGAGCAGCAAAGAAAGAAAAGGGTTTCTATTTTTGATCCTGCCAAAACCCACCCGATACTTCCAAGATGCAGTTGACAATGCCCAAAAATGACATCGTCGTGTTGAGCTTTTATTTTTGGGCCCTTTTTAATTGACTTGAGAGCTGACTCGCGAGTTTGATCGAATTTATGCGAGTTTGCCTGAGTTTACTCAGATCCGAGTTTTGAACCGCGTTAACTCGCGAGTTTGACAACCTTAACTTAATAAATGTCTTTAAAACACTAATTAACATCTTTGTAAAATTGATCATGAACTTTCAAAAATATACCCATAAAATCTTAATGAGAAAATCACATTTTACTTTTTAACTTTTCCCCTTTCTCTCTTTAATCTTAACTAGGAAAATTGCTCGTGCGATGCACGAGTCTTAAATTTCGCTATTTTTTCAATTTGTTCAAACATTAAACATTAATTTTATTTACATGTGACTTTTTTTTAGAGGCAATAAATTTATCATTTTTTTATTATATTTTATATGGTATTTATTTTAATTATTACACATTTACAATGAAAAAAAAATAATATTTATGATCAGACAAACTAATGTAATCAAATCGGAATATAATATTTATAATTATATAAAGTGTGAAAACGATTTTGAAAAAATTTATATATCAAACAATTATGAATACTTTAAAAATATTATGATTAACTGTTATTATATTTCTCCGTGTTTTTTTGGTGGGGCAATAATTATATAATATAAAATTGGTATAATACATAATGCACAAACTTCTATCTATATATATTAAGCAAAATGTAAATATTTAAAAAGTTTTTTAAATTTTAATAAAGGATGTCATATATAGAGCTATTCAATAGCATTTGTCTAAATTAAATAAACAAATATTTTATATTTTATATTTCTCTAATCATGTCTTTGAACCCTCCTCAAAAGTGAATAATTGATTCCCAAAAGACCTACAAAATTACATCTCTTTCAATATACAAAATGAAACACATTATAAAGGGGATTGAGATCAATAATAGAAAATCCAATAATATATATAACATTAAAATTTAAGGATATTAAAAAAACAATAGAAAATAGAAGATTAAAAGAAACAAACCCAATCGAAACTTGAAGAATGACTTCAAAAATCATGTCTTTTGAAATCACTCTGCTCTTTTAAATAATCTTGTATTCAAATAAATGGAAGTTTGCTTATGATAATCAAATAAAATAAGAGAGTTAGCGAAGAATGGAATGAATAACATACAAATCTCATTCTATTACTCCGGAATGAATAACATACAAATCTTATTTTATTACTCCGGAATGAATAATATTTTATTACTCCGGAATGAATAGTATGCTTAGCGTTATTCAATATTAGACATCATGAACTTCTTACTATTAAAATATGATTAAAAAATAAATAGTAAAATTCCGATAGAATAAATAGAAGAGCATAAATTGTAGAGATGGAACCTATATTTATATATACTATTATCAATTTTCTTGTACATTCAAAATCTCCAGCATGATAAAAAAAGTAATATCTTAAAATATTTTACGAAAATGAACTAAGAAAAACTTCAAAAAGTTGAAGCGATATTATCACTATAAAAAGAAGATGACGCAAATAAGACATAGTACCTTGAGTTAGCAATTGTATATATATATTGAATGACATATTTTACATGCATATGATCCATGAATATAGTGTATAGATAACGTCCCATCATAATAATATAAATTGTAACGTGCATTTATTACAAAAATAATTTAACTTCATTCGTTCAATTACATGCATTCATTTTTATATGTCATATCTCATGTCTAGAATGAAAGAAAATGAAAAGATTTTACTTTAGATGAATATGGACGGATGTGATTCATTATTACATTTGCAATTGAATGACTAAGATTAGAAGAGAAAGTGGGAGGGAAAGTAGGAAATTAGGAGGGAAATCACATTTATCCCTCAACTTCTCCTATTTTATGATATGTTGATGAGAAAATCACAACAATCATGTTCCTGATATATCTTCATTCAATGTATATTCTAAATTGTTTTGCATTATTTCCTAGTTCCTCGCACTCTACAATCTATTACCCACTAGCCTTATATTTCCTAGTTCATCACTTCCTTTTCTTATTTTTTTTTAAAACCCTGTGTTGTTCTGCTTTATTAAACACCTCAACATCAGCATATACAATTCCAACAAGAACAAGTTTATAACCCTTCTTTATCTTAGAACAGTTATTGCGTATTTGCGTTTATGTATCTTACATGAGGGTGAGATAGGAAGAAGAAGAAACGAGAAAAAAAAGCAGGGGAGGGTAACTTTGGGATTTTCTTAATTAAAAAAAAGGTTCAGTTCCACTTTTTAGGTTGAAAATTCAGCACAGTTATTTTACAGGTAAACACTCATCTTTGCTCCCTCAAAATTCTTTTGGTCTCTCAAATATCTCAAAGGTGGATTAAAATAATTCTTGATGGAGAGTAAAACGTATCACAAATTTGTCTTGAAGGAAAATTAAAAAAGACTAATTTGAATCTAATTAAGATCTTTGAGAAACAATTTAAATTTTCTAATTGTTCAAAGATCAAATTGATGCATGTAAAATATTTACATAAATACTTACAAAACCAATCAATAAAATTTACACATCCGCATCCTAATTTGAACTCATAATCATGTCGACTATAAAATTCCTTACAACTAAACAAGCCGGGCCTTCTGCATATTCCTCATAGCTAGTTTAGTAAGTGAATAAGTCAAAAGCTACCGCACTTAATTATTTTTCCCTCCATTTCCTTCACCCAATTGGCGGCCTTATCATACACAGACACAAATTGATACGTCAAATTTAATGCAACCTTCGGAAGTCCCAAAGATGCTGCCAGCACAATGTTGACTCAAACTAAAAACAAACTTGTCTAATAATCCAACTAGCTTATGTTAGCATAAAAATGTCTAACAAATAAACAAGTTGAAGAAATTTCATAGCACAAGATCCTCCCACAAAAAAAAAAAAAAAAAAAAATGGGTTCTCAAGTACCTCATCATCAGCTCCACTTTGTCTTGTTTCCATTCATGGCACAAGGCCACATGATTCCAATGATGGATATTGCAAAAATATTGGTGCAGCACAATGTTGTTGTCACAGTAGTCACAACACCAAAAAATGCAGCTCGTTTCGCACCGATCTTTGCCCATCATAACAAGTCTGGCGTTGACATCAGATTAGTAGAACTTCAGTTCCCATTTGAAGAGGCTGGATTACAAGATGGTTGTGAGAATCTTGACATGCTACATTCACTTGGCACGTCCTTCAATTTATTCATGGCAGCAAACCTTCTACGAAAACCTGTGGAAAAGCTATTTCAAGAGTTAACCCCTCCACCAAGTTGCATAATCTCAGATATGTCTTTGCCCTATACAATTCACATAGCTAATAAATTCAATATTCCAAGAATTTCTTTTGTTGGAATGAGTTGCTTTACTCTCTTGTGTTTTAGCTATTTACGTATGCACAATGTTAAGGAAAGGATATCAAATGAATCTGAGTATTTTGTTGTGCCCGGTATTCCTGATAAAATTGAGATTACCATAGCACAGACAGAAGGACTACCAAAGGATGAAAGATGGAAAGAGTTTCATGCAGAAATAGGCGCAGCTGAAATGGATTCTTATGGAATGATCATGAATTCATTTGAAGAGTTGGAGCCGGCATATGCAAGGGATTACAAGAAGCTCAAAAAAGATAAACTATGGTGCATTGGCCCGTTATCACTGAGTAACAATGATTACTTGGAAAAGGCTCAAAGAGGTTGTAAGAAGGCTTCGATCGATGAGTGGCAGCATCAAAAGTGGCTTGATTCTCAGAAGCCAGAGAGTGTAATCTATGCTTGCTTTGGAAGCCTATGCAATTTTACACCATCACAGTTGATAATGCTTGCTTTAGCTTTAGAAGCATCAAAGCGACCCTTCATTTGGGTTATCAGGGAAAGTAGTCAGTTAGAAGCATTGGAAAAATTGATTAAGGAAGATGGATATGAAGAAAGAATCCATGGCAAGGGCCTTGTAATTAGGGGTTGGGCTCCTCAGCTATTGATATTATCACACCCTGCAATTGGAGGATTCATAACACACTGTGGATGGAACTCTACCTTAGAAGCAATATGTGCCGGTGTACCAATGATTACATGGCCACTATTCGCGGATCAATTTTTGAATCAAAATCTAGTTGTGCATGTGCTGAAAGTTGGAGTGAAGGTAGGGGTGGAGAGTCCTGTCAAATGGGGTAAGGAAGAGGAAATCGGTGTCTTGGTGAAGAAGGAAGATGTGAAGAGGGCCATAGATGAGTTAATGGATGAGACTAATGAAGGTGAAGAAAGAAGAAAAAGGGTAAATGAGCTTGCAAAGATGGCTAAAAATGTTGTACAAGAAGGGGGATCCTCTCACTCTGATGCGACGTTGTTTATCCAAGATATCATGCAAAAAACTAAGATGGATATGATACCTCATTCGCCAAAAGAATAAACCAATAATTCAAAGCAAAAGGGCCTCACCACTTAGTTTTTCGCTAATAAACTCTGTTTAGAATGTTGTACCATGTATTTGCATTCATATGAAAGTATATTAAGAGAGACATTATTTTACTGCTTTTAAATTTATGATCTTACTAGCACTTATTTAGTTTTTCTTCTCTCAAGAATATAAAAAACAAACTACATTTTTCAATGTTTTTCAACTATATATAGCTCCTTAACAAGTGTCATTGTTAGTATTTTCCTTAAATTTATATTTGTAGCCAATATAAATTTATATTTATATTTTCAACTACATATATGTATGTATTTATATATGTATTTGAAATATGAATGAAACCAGAAAAAGTTATGATCAATCCATGCAGTGATAGAGTTGCAAACCAGCCCTTGCATAGTTGCACCCGAAGCTGCCTGACTTATACCGTAAGAGAGTATCCCAAACCCATGTTCATGAGTAATCCTTAAACTAATCGATAATCATTTACAATATCCCCAAACTCAAATCCCCAATCTTGCCCTTCTTGATACAGTACTAAATGAGAATAATTTTACGACAATAGCTATGCCTATGCATGACTAACATGATGAGGAATGAAAAGTGGATTGGAGGAGCATCAATTGCGACGATGTTACCAAAGATGAAGATGACGAAGAGGATGAAGCATTCTTTTGGGCATGTGCACTAAGCCACAATTTCAAATTAAATAAAAAAAAACATAATAGGTGACACAAAACACAAAACATAAAAGAAACTAGATATAAAAACAGCAAACTGATTAACCTTGACATAAACTAGGCATGGTATGCTATAATTTATATTTCTATTGGCAACTCAAAAATGGACAACCATTGAACTGCAAAAGACACACAAGCAATAATATCCCAAAGAAAATAATATGCAGAGATGTCAACATATTATGTACCAGTTCATGTTTTCGGATTCGCCACAATTTTTTAAAATCCACTTTGCCACTGAGCCACAATCCACTAGACGACGAGCCTCCTCCACATAGTCGCGTAATTCTCTCATTTACCTTGCGAATTGCGTGCCGAATTCACCATACCGCGTACCACGCATTGGGTTCGTCTCAAAGAAAGTCTTATAAAAAATACTTAGAAGGTGACGAACCCAATAAAAATTGCATATACGTATATGTGACTATGCTCCTCCCTGCATTGCAGATAGACAAAACACATCTTATCACAGTCAACGGAACAATAAGATTCTGAAATGCCATGTTATAACAAATTGAAACAATCCATACACAATTGACATTCCAGCAAAAGCAATATGAACAAAGGCAAGATACATCATAATTTGCACTACCAGCATCAAAAGTAACTGCATGAAATTGATTATAAGAAGTAAAACCTAGATAGAAATTGATCTGAAATCGATTTCCTCTTTCTCTTTCTCGACGTTTTCGTTTTTTTTGTCTGTATCTTATTCTTATGTGCATGTATAATGAAACAAAACTCAGCACAAAAATAAATAAATAAATAAATAAGGAAACAAAACTAATAAAGAATTAAAAAACCATTAGAGATGGAAAATATCTATCTCTAACATTTTCATTTAATAATAAATTATTTGTCTTATCATTAGAGACAGACTTAGAGTCGAAGTCAGATATGGAAACCTTTAGAGACGAAAAATTATGACTCTTAAGTCGTCTCTATAAATTATTTCCCATTTTTGGTAATATATCTAAATTGTCCATCTCAAAATCAGCATCTAACAGAGGTGGAACAATTTTTCGTCTCTAAATTCCGTTGCTAAATCAGAATTTTCTAGCGGTGAGTTATTATCTATTATGGAGGGTATGAACATCGGAAATTTTCTGCACCAAGTGATTCATTTGTGTTAACAAATACTCTTAAGATCAATACACTTATACATGTCTCGGTCAAATTTTATTTTGATAAATTATTTTTATTTTTATTTATAAACCATGTTACAGTAATTACCTAATTTCTTTTGCGATCAATTTTTTCAACTCACAATTAATTATTTTTCCGTCCATTTCCTTTTACTAATTTGGCGGACTTGTTATACACAAAGGACAAGTTGATACTCTCTTCGATTTAGAATATAAGAAAAAAAACTAAAATTACGCTTATTAAAGAAATTAGTTAATCACGTTCAATTTTCTCAAATTTATCAATAATAAAGATATTTTAGGAAAGTGACATTGAGAATGAAAAAAATTAAAGGAGATAACAATTTCGTGAAAACTGAATCTCCATTGCCGAAAGCTTTGGAAGCTAGTTGAATGGATTTTGAGAGAGAAAAAGAGTTTGAGAGAGGAAGAGAAACTTCAATGTAAAGTTATAAATAAATGAATTCCACTAACTAACTTTCTGAAGTGAGTTTCAAATTTTTTAGATATGTTTTAGGAAAGTAGTTTTGAGAATGGAACAAAATTTAATAAAATTAGTTATTTTTACTTATATTTTAAATAAAAAAATATATTATTTTTTTCTTATATTCAACCGGTTGAAGTAATTCAAATTAGTGTTTTGGTCCACTCCTTTTAATTAGGGATCTGTCCACTTTTTTTGTTTTTTATAACCATTGATTTCTTTATGAAAACTACATCGATGGTCATGGTTTGACAAAAGTAATCTGTCAATATGGTTGACGGTAACGAAAGCAAAATATTAAAAATTTAAAAATGGGCCTCTCTGTATTTACAGTTTTTCTACCGTAAAATTGTATTGGAGAATTAAAGAATTATATTTTTTTTCATTAATTGTATTAATTTTTTGAAAAACATTGATGTTAAAGGTTTAATTTAGAAAAACCACTGTAATTAAAGCAAAATCCCCAAACTCATTTAAGATTGGTTTCTATCAAGAATTTCATCAATGTCTTTTTAGTATAAAAAAATTTATTTTTATAAAGTGCTTTTTTAAAAAATCAATACAAGTATATAACATTAATTACTCTTTTATAATTTTATATTCACATAATTTAGAAGAGAGATAATAAATTAGAAAATATAATTATATGAGTGATACGGATGAGGGATCCGAACAATAAACTAACGGATGAAGAATCCGTCTAAAAACTCGATTTTGGTCCATGACTGGATGATGAATCCGCCACACGGATGATGGATCCGTGACTGTACTCACTTCTTGGTCTAGATCTGGTTTTTCTCTTTATTAAAACATGTTTCTTGGCCTCACTGAATTTAAAATCCTGATACATACATCTTGTGCAAATACTTTATTCTTTTATTACTTTGTGCTGCTAAGACCATTGATGTATTGAAAAGGAATACTGTACGTTATCAAGTTATCAAGTAGGTTGACTCGTTGAAGCATGGCATATCAGATCCATCATTGAGTCAAAATGGGTGTGGAGAAGAAAATACAGGAAATGGTTAGTTTTAAGAGTAATGGGTGCAAGTAAAAATGAAAAAATGTTTAGTTTTTTTGGAAAAGGGGTAACATTGGAAAGTTAGTGTAAAAAATTATAAAAAGTGAGTGTAAGTAATAATGATAAGGGTGTAAATAACATCTCCAAAAAATAATGAGACCCGAAATTTGAACTCCAAGTTTTATATTGGAATCCCATATTTAATAAAAAAAAAAAACAAAAATATCCTTTTATTATCAAGTTTTTAGAATTTGAATTCCAGAATTTATCCTTAAACTCCACTCACTTTTCGCTAACCTCTTCATTCAAATCATAAACCCAATTCAGTAAACCATTCATTCAAATGTATGTAGTAACAACTTTGATGAATCTGTTGACCACCTTTGTTTCACTTGTCTGTTTGCTAAAAGTGTTTGGCATGGTGTTATTCGTTAGCTTGGGATTTGTATGTGTTCCCAAATTCCTTCTTGGATTTCTTTTTGGGTTTTGATGACTCTTGCCCTTTGTCTAATGGTAGGAAAATTTGGCGCCTTGTGTGAATAACAGTTGTGTGGTCATTTTAGCTAACGATGAATGATTTTTAATGGCAAGAAGGTAGTTATTAATGGCAAGAAGGTAGCTTTTATACATATTATAAACTTAATTTAATTTAGGACTTGAAAATGGATAGGTGCAAGGTGAATATAACAGGGATTTTGATTTTTTTTTTTTTTGTGTAACAACCCATCTCTTGTATGTTTTATTTTTGTTCATAGATCTTATGTTTATGTCCATCTTTTTACCGCTCTTTGTATATAAGTTTTGCTTTTGCCAAAATAAAAAACCATTCATTCAAATTATTCTTACCCTATTAAGTAAAATTACATTTTATTGCAACGTGCCAAATCTTTCATTAGCACTACACGACCGCCAACTGAGAAATTAATAATAAATAAAATCCAATAATTAGATAAACCAATCACTACTCACTTGGTCCGTTAACAAATTAGTCTCAGTTCGTGCTTGGATATGGAGTAAGCCTTCTAAGAGATCTCTACCGCTTAGTGCGAGCTCAGTTGCGTCGGACTTGATGAGTTGAATTCTGATAAACCATCCGGATACTAGTTGGTATACCAAAAAAAATAAACCAATCAGTTTAATCCCGTGATAAATTTTTCTCCTTCGATGGCAAGACAAATTTTATTTTCTTTGATAAATTTTTCGACTAGAAGAAGAAGACGCAGAGAAAGAAAACAAAAAAACACAAAAAGGCAGGGAATGCAGACCCGCGACAGCTGCATAAAGCTAAAAACAACAATTAAAACATAACAGCAGTACAACTCAGTAAAACCAATCTACGCCAACAACAAGGAACACCTCAAAAACAGCACAACCCGGATGAAGAAGAGGAGAAAGGGGAAGGGGGAAGAAGGGAAAAAAAAAACAGAGGAGAGGGGAGAAGGTGGAAGAGGAAAAAATATTTTTTTTTTAAAAAAAAAAAGGAAAAAGAAGGATTTGGGGAAGATAAGAAAGATATTTTTGGAATAAAAAAGAAAAATGGGGTTCAGAAACAATACGTGGGTTTAAATTCCAGAACTCAAAAATAATTTATACATTTTGCAATTCAGGTTGTGTTTGGTATAACTAAAAAAAACTAAATTATGATCATATTTATCAAGATTGTAATAAGTTATGACTACAATATGTTAAAATTGAAATATGTTTATGTTTAAATTTAAGTTAATTTATTTTGTTTAAATTGTGTAAAATGGAAAATAAAGTTGAGTAAAAAATAATCTAAAAGAAAACTCAAAATTGGAGCTTCGAGTTTTAACTTTTTAAATTTTCTTATCAAAAATAAAATCTCTCTTTATAATTTAATCTTGATGCCAAACATCTTTGATTTACAAAATAGATTATTTAAGAAAAAAAAAAGCTAAAACCTAAATTTTTAAGCTTCCCATGATATGCATTATTCATATTTCATTGAAACCAGATCTTCTATCCCAAATCATGTCTCCAACTCTGTCTTCCATCAATCACATAAAATAACTTTCCAATTGTCATGACATTTTTGTAATATTTAATGAAATGTGATTGGTCGGGGACATGGTTGGGGACATGATTTGGGACAGAGGATCCTGATGCTCTATACCGAGTTTAAAAATAATAGAGAGTACAGGTCCACCTTTTTTGGGAGTTAGCATAAAATCGTTGCAAATTTAATTCAACTTTCGTCGTATGTCCCAAAGATGAAGAAATTTCTTATTTAAAAGTATCTTACAACTAGCTTATGTTAGCATAAAAATATCTTACAGATTACCCTTAAAAATAAACAAGAAGTTGAAGAAATTTCATTGAAAAATATCCTCCAAAAAAAAAAATGGGTTCCCAAGCACCTCATCATCAGCTCCACTTTGTCTTGTTTCCATTCATGGCACAAGGCCACATGATTCCAATGATGGATATTGCAAAAATATTGGTGCAGCACAATGTTATTGTCACAGTAGTCACAACACCAAAAAATGCAACTCGTTTCACACCAATCTTTGCTCGTTACAACGAGTCCGGCTTTCAGATCAGGTTAGTTGAACTTCAGTTCCAATTTGAAGAGGCTGGATTACAAGATGGTTGTGAGAATCTTGATATGCTATATTCACTTAGCACGTCCTTGAATTTATTCATAGCAGCAAACCTTCTAAGAAAACAGGTGGAAAAGCTATTTGAAGAGTTAGCCCCTCCACCAAGTTGCATAATCTCAGATATGTCTTTGCCCTATACAATCCACATAGCTAATAAATTCAATATTCCAAGAATTTCTTTTGTTGGAATGAGTTGCTTCACTCTCTTGTGTTTTAGCTATTTAGATATGCACAACGTTAAGGAGAGGATATCAAATGAATCTGAGTATTTTGTTGTTCCTGGTATTCCTGATAAAATTGAGATTACCATAGCACAGACAGAAGGACTACCAAAGGATGAAAGCTGGAAGGAGTTTTGTGCAGAAATGGACGCAGCTGATAAGGATTCTTATGGAATGATCATGAATTCTTTTGAAGAGTTGGAGCCGGCATATGCAAGGGATTTCAAGAAGCTCAAAAAAGATAAACTATGGTGTATTGGCCCTTTATCACTTAGTAACAATGATTACTTGGAAAAGGCTCAAAGAGGTTATAACAAGGCTTCAATTGATGAGTGGCAACATCAAAAGTGGCTTGATTCTCAGAAGCCTGAGAGTGTAATCTATGCATGCTTTGGAAGCCTATGCAATTTAACACCAGCGCAGTTGATCGAGCTTGGTTTAGCCTTAGAAGCATCAAAGCGACCCTTCATTTGGGTTATCAGGGAAAGTAGCCAGTTAGAAGCATTGGAAAAGTTGTTTAAGGAAGAAGGCTATGAAGAAAGAATCCATGGCAAGGGCCTTGTAATTAGGGGTTGGGCTCCTCAGCTATTGATATTATCACACCCTGCAATTGGAGGATTCATAACACACTGTGGATGGAACTCTACCTTAGAAGCAATATGTGCCGGTGTACCAATGATTACATGGCCACTATTCGCGGATCAATTTTTGAATCAAAATCTAGTTGTGCATGTGCTGAAAGTTGGAGTGAAGGTAGGGGTGGAGAGTCCTGTCAAATGGGGTAAGGAAGAGGAAATCGGTGTCTTGGTGAAGAAGGAAGATGTGACGAGGGCCATAGATGAGTTAATGGATGAGACTAATGAAGGTGAAGAAAGAAGAAAAAGGGTAAATGAGCTTGCAAAGATGGCTACAAATGCTGTACAAAAAGGGGGATCCTCTCACTCTGATGCGACCTTGTTTATCCAAGATATCATGCAAAAAACTAAGAGGGATATGATACCTCATTCGCCAAAAGAATAAACCAATTCAAAGCAAAAGGGCCTCACCACCTAGTTTTTCACTAATAAACTCTGTTTAGAATGTTGCACCATGTATTTGCATTCATATGAAAGTATATTAAGAGAGACATTAGTTTACTGCTTTTAAATTTATATTTGTAGCCAATATATATATATATATATATATAGACACACACACATTTGAAATACGAATGAAACCAGAAAAACGTATGATCGACGCAGCCATAGAGTTGCAAACCAGCCCTTGCATAGTTGCAGCCCGAAGCTGCCTGAGTTTCCTAGTGAATTTCCATCAACAATCAACATTGAGCTTGTAAAGGCCATCGTGAGGAGGCTACTGTTTGATCATTTGTCAGTGTTTATCCATATCCTCAAGCAGTGTTCACCACAATCAACACTAACGCATGGACAGAATGTTGCAGATAATGACAGACAAAAAATTTAAGTAGTGAGGGCAAAAATAATATGCAGTGCAAATATTTAAGTAGCGCCCGGACTAGGACCAACCTAGGTTTGTCTGCAGTGAAGAGATGGTGAATTTGTGTGGAGGAGGATCTTATTACATCCATGTAAGTCATTTTCCAATTACCCTCATCCTAAGTTATTGTCGTGGATTTAGGGATGACAACGGGGTAGGGAACGCTCGGGGAGGCCTTTCCCATTTCCCATCCTCGGGTCTCATTTGCCCCCATCCCCATCCTCATTCCCCATGTCGAGGGTAGATTAACCCCCATCCCCATTCCCCTCCACCCACGGGTCCCCACGGGGAACCTAACTTCAATTTGACCTGTTATAAAATTTAAACGTCGAATAACATTTTTAAACTTGTAAACTACAGAAAAATAATCATTAAAATTCAAGAGATTCAATCCAAAAAAATCGTTAAAATAATCGTTAATAATAATAATTATAATTATATTATAATAATATATGTGAAGTTACTAAAAAACCTATTTTTTAACTATATAAAACCTAAATATTTAAGAGCATATAAGTAAAATTTTCGGGGACGGGGAACCCGCGGTGACGGGGGAACCAATCCCATTCCCCGCCCCCGATGGGGAAAAATCCCTACCTAGATATGCATGGAACAGTTACTAATATTTTCTGTTATATCCTGAAAACACATGGTGTACCATTGCAAAGATAGATAATTAGTGAGATTGATGAGGACTTCTAACTTTAAATTGAAATTTCATTTTAGCATATGAGAAATAAATAGATAATTCGTGAAAATTGATTTGTTTTTTGTTTTCTCTGTTTTTCAACCAGCAAAGAAATAATTTACCTGCAGATGTTAAACATTATATACATATATATAAACCCAACCAGAAATTAAATACAATAAAGTATAACATCAAATAACACTCAATAAGTAGCCTCAATTTCATTAAATAAAGTAGTGTAATACAAAGCTTATGCATAAAAATAAAAAAATAAAAACTTCTAAACTTCCAATTCATATCAAAAGCATGTGGCTATAGAGTGCTGGGGACATGGTTATCACTTTCACCCCAGCCTTCCTCATAGGGATGGACACTGTTTTCGCTGGTGCAGACTGTGCTTGTGCAATCAGGAACAATGGGCATGGGCGGCATACCTAGGTGCTTCAACACCGCCTGAAGTGTAGCATATATCTCGTCGATCTCGTTGTTCTGTGCCTTGGCCTGAGATTGGAGGTCCAAGAGTTCTGTCTCCCAGGACGATGATGAAACTTCTCATGCATAAATATGAATAGCCATTAGTGATGTCAATTATTATATACAAACACGGACACTCCAAATGAATATGAAGGATTTTTAATTTCTTACCGTAATTTGCATCTTCCACTACAAATGGGGGACACACCGGCAATGATTCGCCATGACAGGTCCAGTAGTAGTAATTAGGCATGAACCCATGCCTCATTAGATGTTTCATTACATTGTCACTGTAGTCATATTTCATACACTTGCATTTCTTACATGGACACTTAATTTTATTTTCATATTTGAAGTTGTCCTGACCGATAACAAACTCAATGAACTCAACCACCCCATTTTCAAACTCGCTCGTCAGAATTCCATTTTCTTTCATGTTGTCCATCCACTTCCGATGCTCGGGAGCTTCCATTACTGCTAACTGGCAGGATAAAAAAACTTAGTTCCATCTCCTTCTTATGAAGATATGTTAAGCAAGTATAAATTTTATGAGATGGTAGTCATTATAAATTGTTACACATAGTTACTAGTTACTAGTTCCAAAATAACTTTAATCAGTATAATTCTGTTTACCAGAAAGCCACCAAAGGCATTCTCATACATAAAAAATCACTTCATTGGTATATATAAGCATAATAATCACATCACATGAACGGCACCAATAAAAGAGACAAAATAGTCCATGGTCATGTGGTTTTAACTTTTAACTTCGATTATTTATCTCGTTGTTGAGAAGCAATATGAAAATTGAGAATGCAAATCAATGAAAATGCAAATCAATGAAAATGCTTTATCCCTCCTCCCTTGAGACCAAAAATAAAGAGATGCTTTTTCAGGAGCAGCCTAAGTGCAACATAAAATGAGTGCAAAAAGGGACATGTTTGCAGCAGCAGAATTTCAAATCAATACTCAAGCGATCGGGTGACATAAGGAGACTCATAGATAATTAAAAAAAAAGATAGGAAACAAAAAACAAAGCCCATTTACATTGAGGGAAAACAGTTAAAATCCCTTATCCATCCACTGCTTATTATATCAAGAAGATATTACTCCCTCCGTCCCCGAATATAAAGCAACTTTGGGGGATTTCACGTCAAAGTGAAATAATTTAGTTAATTGTATTGGAGATGTGAACTTTTGATATGTAATTTCAAAAGTGTTAAATAAATAGGTATGTTTGTAAAAAAAGTAATTAATCATTATTGAAAATTGGTATGGGCTTTATAAATAGGGACAAAATAAAAGTGTCAAGAGAGCTTTATATTTAGGATATGAGGGAGTATATTACTAGTCTTGAATGTGGATTTGTACAATGGACAGAGAAAAAAAAAACTCAAGAAAACAGAAGGAAATGTAAAGACATTAGAAGCAGATTGAAGGGCTTGCTTCCTCCTTTATTCACCTGTTATCCCCTTCCCACTACCCAAATCTGTTTACCCAAATCAATCTCAGTCAATCCCAAAATCCCAAATACATAAACATTTGAATAGAATAGACATGGTGATCAAAATCAGCTGAGCCTGTGGACCAAAGAAATGGCACATGATGGTATGAAATTTCTGACATGATAAAGAAAAGAGAGGTGCATTGTATAACCAAATAAATAGTACAGTAGTGGCAAATAAAAACGTAAGAAGAAAAGTAAGCGTTGCATAAGTGTTAGTAGTTAGAAGTACCTTCTTCACGAAAGCAGAGCAAGGAAGACAGTGAACAGGAGTGGCGGCGGTGGTGGTTTAGGGATTCAGTGAGAGTGAGGGAATGAGTTCACTAGTTAGATAGATATAGGGATTTTTATTCTTTTGCGACCGAAATTATCGGTCGCTAATTCAGACACAACATTTTAAAAGGATAAGTTTGGTCAGAAAATAAGAAATCAAGTGCAGTACTATTGATTTGAAGCAATCTGTATAGGTTAAGTAGCAGCTCACTTGTCCATAATCATTTTGTCTCGGTTTCGAGTTCAAATTTCTGGTATGAAGCAATCCCGCTGGAAGATCCTATTGCGAACTCAGTTGAATCGAACCGGATGAATTAGATTCTGGATAAAACAAATTCGAGCACTGATTGGTGTACTCCAAAAAGTACTATTGATTTGATTAACTTTGAGACGGAATTTGTGACCGCTTATTTGCGACCAGAATGTTTTGGCCACTTGGATAGGCGAAAAAGGCAAAAGTCCTTACATATAAATTTCATTGATTTGCGAGTTGCGACTGAATTACTCCCTCCGCTCACACGTATAAGTAGCTTCTTTGAAAGATTTCATGTTCATTAAAAAATAGAATAATTTAGTTAATTGTATTAGAAATAGTTTTATATTTAGGGACAGAGGGAATACATTTTATTACTGATCTCATACATGAAAAAAAATAAACTAATTTTTTAATCTCAATACAATCATTTTTAACCAACTGGTCTCGAGTTCGAGCCTTGGGTATGGAGCAATCCCCGCTGGGAGACCCCTAACGCTTAGTGCAAGCTCAGTTGGGTCGAATCGAATGAGTCAGATTATGGATAAACCAGATCCGGGTACCGGTTAGTGTAAAAAAAAAAAAGTAACCTATATAACGTTAGTGCTACAGTGTCCAAGCACAAACTCCCCCGCTCAAAATTAATATATCAATTTTTTTTAATTTTTAATTCTATTTTCGCCCTGTATTATACTTCATCCGGTCTTAAATATAAGTCTTTTTTGAATATTTTTTTATCCTTATAATTTTAAGCTCCATTTCCGATTTTTAATAGCATTAATTACTTATTTTTCATAGGCACGCTTAATTATTTAACACTTTTTAGATACTACTCAATAACAATTATAGGGGTAGTTATACTTTTGAAGAAGTATACCAAATATTTACATTTTCAATACCGCTAACAATACTAACTAACTTTCTTATTATTGTACTGTTGGATCTACTTGTACTATTTTCTGTTATGGAATGAATTACATATTTTCCTTTCAAAAAAAAAAAAACTAACTTTCTTTAAAAGGTATGAAAATTTGTCAAAAGCGCTTATAATAAAGACTGGACAGAGTAATTGATTTATTCTTGCGATGAAGATTTATAAATTTATAATAGGATTTTATTATTCATTATCCTAAAGATAATACATAAGCAATCTAAAATAGAAAGTAAACCCAAAAAAATGATATATTTAATATTTAAGAATTAAATTTTTTAATTTTTCAAGATTAAATTTACTCTTATATTGATTGTTTATACATTAATATTAGGACAATTAATAGAAAAACCCTTCCTAACAAAAATCTTCAAAACCAGTCTTACTGAAATTTTACCATTCAAATTAGATTTTAAGCTCAAAAAGAAAAAAAAAAAACCTTATACAACCAATTTGAACTAGGAAATTTAATAACTTAAAAAGAGAAATATTAAAGAGTGCTATTGCATCCTTATAATAACATTATCTAAGGTAATAAAAGACATGATTTTGTATGGGAGAATGAGTGTTTAGAAAATCGAAAAATACTAAACTTGGTTTTTCAATAATAATTTTTCTTTAAATTCTTAAAAAAATATTCTAAAAGAATTTGTTAACACTGCCCACAACTTAAAAACCCATTTGAAATGTTACGGTCCACAGCCAAAGAATAATATTACTGAAATGAAAAAGACATTTTCTGATTTTTTTATTCAATTTTATGATTGTTTTATAACATTACCTCCCTTAAGTGAAATTGAGTTTAATTAAGAAAGCACGGCTCATTACACATAATCTATTACTTAACAAATGCAAAAACCCCTTCATCCTTAGAATCACTGTTCATTTCCACGTCGGCACAATCCTTCCCGTTTACATTTGCGCCGTTTTCTCAATCCTTTTGCATGCTGCAATAACTTCTTCTGACCAACTTAGCTCATATGTCTATGTTTCCTGTCCCCCTAGATTGGCCAATTTATTGTTTATTCTATCTGTACCTCTTCTGTCCCTAAAACCTATTCTATAATTTTAGCAAATCAATGGTTATATTAAATTCTGTCAGTTTTTCTACTTTTTCTCTCTTTAAATATCGAAGCCGGTTGTCATTCATGCCGTGTATCAACCAGTTAACGTACTTCATCTATATGTTCTTATAATATATCTTCCCCCTTTTTTCCACTTTTAAATCTCTCTCTTGTGTACTCTCCATGGGTATTAAGTTTGATCTTTTGACCTCTGTTAAACTCCAGCGTGAGTCATATCGTTTCAGAGTTCGTGTTGTTCGTAAATGGTTTGTTCCTGGTTTCATAAATCCACAGCAACCAATGTCAATGGAGCTCATTCTAATGGATGAGTAGGTGCTTTGTAATTTTCTTTTCGCCTTCATTTTTTTTAAACCGACTATGAAATTATTTGTATTGAAATTATCTATTATTGCTTAATATATTTATTCTGATGTTTTGGTAATTTAATTTTTTTTACCAGGGACATAAAATTCAAGCAACCGCCCGTAAATCAGTACTCTACAAGTTTTCTGATGTTATAAAAGAGGGTGTTGTGTACCGTATGTCATACTTTGGTGTTGTTGCAAATTCTGGCTCTTATCGTTCAACTTTGCATGAAAATAAGCTTATTTTCCTCTTGAGGACCACCGTATCTGAGGTTGATTTCACGTCCATTCCTTTTTATGGGCTGACCCCAACGACCTCTGAAGTTATTTCGTCAATCACCTCTGATTATGACTATTTAATTGGTACCTAATTTCCATTAATTCTATTTCCATTACGAATTCCATTTTCTTTATGGTCCATATTTTATTCTATCACTTCTTTTATTAGTAAATTACACCCTATTTTTTGAAACAGATGTTGTTGGCCTCATGACTGCTGTTTCTTCACAGCGAGAGTATCTCCGTGATGGGAAGGTTACTAAGATGATTGTTATTGAGCTAACTGACCTCGGGTAAACGGTCCTTGCTCTTCATAAGTTTTATACGTTCCAATTGCTTGACTCCGACTAATTTCATTCTTTTATTGTAGTGGTAAAATTGAGTGCACACTCTTCGGTGATTTTGTTGATCAACTAATGGGTTTTATCAACGATGGGCATGTTACCGCTCCAATGATTGTTCTTCAGTATGCGAAGGTCAAGATTTTCAAGGGTATGTGTATTTTTCCCGTCATGTTTTTGTCATTAATTCTGTAAAGTTCAGTGTACTCTCTTTTATGGCCATTTGTTAGGTAAGCCAGTCGTTCAGAACTGTATGCATGCCTCTAGGCTGCTTATTAATCCTGACATATCTGACGTTTCTAACCTGAAACAGAGGTTTGTTCCGTTGTAGGCATTGATGTATTTAACGTTATTACTTGAGTGGATTAATTATTTCTCTTTCATAGGTTTATAATTAGATGGTTATTTTCCATTGCATTAGTCTTGTTGCTGCTGGTGTTTCTGCTCCTCAAGACTGTACCTCATTTGTTTTGGGCCCTAAATATTCTGTTGAGGATGAATTTCTCAAGTTGCACCCAAAGAGGACTATTGAAGAACTTCTTTCGTTTTATCAGGTTCCCGTTGATTTTGTTATTATCTTTTATTTTCCTGCCGTGTTGTATTTTAATCACGTTCTAATTATTTGGCTATTATATATATCCCAGGATGACATGTCCATTCTACTTGCCACTGTTGATGATGTTATTGATGATGGCCATGGTCATTGGTGGTATCCTGCTTGCAAGTGTATGAAGGCTGTTACTCCTGACAACGGTTTTTATTTCTGTTTCTGCTGTGGACGCCATGTATTCCATGTCACCCCAAGGTAATTATGTTTGCCATAGCCGAGCAAGTTATTTACTGTTTTCATCTCATCAAATTTTAATCGCACTTGAGAACACTTGTTTTTCCATTGATGTTATAGGTTTAGACTTAGGCTTGATGTTGCTGATACCACTGGTTATGCAATCCTCGTGATTTTTGATAATGAGGTTGAATATCTTCTTGGTCAAAGCTGCGACGACGTCCTCTCTTCATTTAAGGAGGTCATTTATTTCCTTTATCAAATTTTATGGTTCATATTTTTATTCATTACGTGCAAGTTCGCAATATTAAATACCCCAATTTTGCTGTGAATTTCAAATTCAAATAGGCTGCCGACGAACATGATTATCCTCCCATGTTTCGAAGCCTAATTGGGAGGAAGATTTTGTTTAAGGTTACTAATCCATTTGAAAGTGCTTCTTCTGAGGCTCCTGTCATTAAGGTTCGTGCCTTATGTGATGACCCTAATGTTATTGCTATGTACGAACTTCCAGGTTCCGACCTATCTCCCCGAGAGGTATTTATTTCACAAATATACCTTTTTTCAGTTCTTACTTTTACATCATTTTTCCCTATTAAATTCTACCTATGCTCACACCGTTGTATTCTTGTCTTTTTATTTGAATATTCTATAGGGTCTACCTGTTCACAATTCTGCTCCTGGTTTGGATACCACTTCATCCACTTTCGCTGTTCCTGCGGACTCTATTGCCTTCACTTCTTCTGTCCTTGTCACTCCTCAGTCCAATGAATATGTTGGTATTGACACTGTTGATCTCTCGCTTGATGAAGTACTTGCAACATCGTCCAAGACCGCCAAAAGGAATCTCGCAAGTGCGTTCGCTGATTGTTCTTCTCCTGCAACTACTGGTCGGAAACGCACAGTGAAGAATGTTAAGAAGTGAATCTTTAACAAGTCACTTATGTTATGTTGACGTCCGTCTGTTTACCGTTCAGTTCCAGTTTATGATGCATTAATTTAAGAGTTCTGTTTCTCTTTTAGAGATATCTAATTAATAGAGAAATGTTTCGCTCGGTGTTTTCTTTAATTTTCCTTTTCTTTGATGTATTTGTCTTTTATGTTGTCGGTAATCCTTATGTATGTTTCCATAATTTTAAATAAAATTGTATAATAGCCTACCGTATTTGACTTGCCGATCCCTTTTCCTTATGCGTTAAATGCTTCAGTTTTTTTTTTCCATCCACTTATGAATGTTTGTTCCTTATTTTGCACTTTCCGTTTAATTATTTTAACTCAATTTTGCACCATTTTAATAATTTCATTTGTTAATTTTCTCATCACCACAAATAATTGAATCTCTTTATTTCGATGTATTATGCGTATTGTCGGCGTAGATATTTCAGTCATGATACCATATATATCTACGCCCATATATCTCCATTCTTGATTATTATCTTTCCACTGTTTTTGATTCCTTCACCGTTGACTTTCTCCTTGATATTCTTATCTAAGCGTAACCTCCCGTTACATATTTATTTCAAACTGTCATTTATCTTTTCAACTTCGCAATGTATGTTCAAGAGAATCTTCGTATTCGTCGGCGTGGTCCATCATTCACCGCTGCTAACATGCGTATGTTATTTAATTTTTTAATCTTTAATTTATTAAACAAAGTCAAATTTTTATTTTATATTTTTTGAATATCCCATCTATCAACCATACTCAGCGATTTTTTTTTAGTTTCATCTTACCGTTTCCAAACGCCATCTGTTAGCTGTCCGCCCGACTTTTCACATTTTCTTGGTCTGTACCCTTTCCTTTTTGTTTGTGTTTTTAATTTTCTATTTATTTTCTCAACTATTGTATTAAACTATTTGTTGCTCCTGAAATTTGCCAATTCATTGGCAGGTGATGAATTTGCTGACTTCTATGTCTCTGACAATGCATCTTACTATGAAAATCTAATATCAACATTGTCACATAACCATTCCCTGTTTGACATATCTGAAAATACAGGTACCCTTACACCTGTTTTCCCATATAATTTGTTATATATTTATTTTATTTTGATTAGATTCCTTGTGTGCACAGCATATCTTGATTTTGGCGATATGGAACTCACATGCAAACATTGCAATGCTTCTATGTGGCATGATGAAAGGAGTGATAAGAATAAGAATGTTATGCTTGCTGAATTTTCTTTGTGCTGTATGAAAGGTGATGTTACACTTCCACCACTGTATACTCCACCTCCTCTTATTTATGGGCTAATGTCTGGGTCTGATGAACGACGAATCAACTTTTTCCAAAATATAAGGACTTATAATAGTATGTTTGCTTTTACATCGCTTGGAGGCAATGTCCACAATTCATGTAATAATGGTCGTGGTCCTCCCTAGTTCATAATTGATGGACAGAATTATCACCGTATTGGTTCTTTGTTCCCAGATCATTTGAACAGGCCTAAGTTTATGCAGCTATACATTTATGATACTGAAAATGAGGTCTCTAACCGCATTAGCCACTTTGAGTAGGTAGCAATTAATATTTATATTTCTTTTTTATTTTATTGCATTTATCTTATTTTTTAATATCTTACCTTGCTATTTCCAGATCCAACGATAGTGGTATGCAACTTGATATATCACTGGTCCGTGATTTTATATCCATGTTTGATGAATTCAATGTTTTGGTTAAGATTTTCAGACAGATAAGGGATCATACTCATAACCAATTTATCCCTAATTTTTCTCTTCGGTTGTTGCGTAATTGGTCTAATGATGCCCGAGTTTATAATCTTCCTTCAGTAAATGAAGTTGCTGCTTTGATTGTTGGTGATTTTGATGAACCAAATCTACTCCGAGACATTGTCGTTTGTTCCACTTCAGGTTATCTTCAACGGATACATGAAACTCACCCTTCTTATCTTCCTCTTCAATACCCAATTCTTTTTCCCTATGGTGAGGATGGTTTTCATGAACAAATACTGCGTTCTGGGTTGCCTTCCGATCATGTCCCAGGTTTTCGTGATCGGGTTACTCTGCGAGAGTATGTTGCTTTTCGAATACAACATAGGCAGAATGATCCAGGTTTGTTGGTTAGGAGTCAGCGTTTGTTTCAGCAATTTGTGGTAGATCGTTACTCCATGGTTGAGTCTCAGAGACTTTCTTTTATAAGAAGTACACAAAAAGAGATAAGGTCTGAATTTTTGAAAGGTGTGGAAGATGCATTAGATCGCGGTGACCTTCAAGCTTCTACTATTGGTAAACGTATTGTTCTACCATCATCATTTGTTGGTGGCCGTAGATATATGTTCAATAATTGTCAAGATGCTATGTCTATATGTAAAAAATATGGTTACCCAGATTTTTTCATTACATTCACATGTAATCCTAAATGGCCCGAAATTGATAGATACATGAATGCTGAAGGACTTAGTGCTGCTGATCGGCCAGACATTGTTTGTCGCGTTTTCAAAATGAAACTGGATGCAATGATGAAAGATTTCAAAGATGGATCTGTATTTGGACCCTTAGTTGCTGGTATGTATAATAAATTTTTATACATATATGTTATATTGTATTATATCTACTCTAAAATGAATATATTTCACAGGTATGTATACTATTGAGTTTCAAAAGCGTGATTTGCCACATGCTCACATTCTTCTTTGGTTAGAACCATCCTCTAAGTCCAACCCACTTGATTTAATTGACAGTGTTATTTGCGCAGAAATTCCAAGCCTTGACCTATTTCCTGAATTATATTCGGTCGTTTCATCTTTCATGATACATGGTCCCTGTGGCCATGCTCGACCTACCTCACCTTGCATGCAGAATGGAAGATGTTCTAAACTCTTCCCAAAGAAATATAACCCCAACACTTACTTCGATGATGCAGGGTATCCAGTTTATAGACGCCGAGATCTTGGTATTACTGTTGAACGTAATGGTGTTAGATTGTGCAATGGTTATGTTGTTCCCTACAACCCTTTGCTTCTTATGAAGTATCGGGCTCATATTAATATTGAGTTCTGTAACCAATCCAATTGCATAAAGTACCTGTTCAAATATGTTAGCGAAGGTCCAGATCGTGTCACTGTTGCTGTTGATCCTATAAATAATTCTGCATCTGATGTTGTTGATGATGAAATCAAGGAATACTATGATTGCAGATACCTGTCTCCTTGTGAGTCGGTTTGTAGAATATTTGCTTTTGAAATTCACCAGAGATGGTCAGCTGTTCAGCGTCTTACATTTCATTTACCTGGTGAACAAAACATGGTTTTCCGTGACCGTGAGCTAATTGATAATGTTGTTTCCCATGCTCGTGATACAACAACAATGTTTCTTACCTGGATGCGTGCAAATCAAGTTTATGAAGAGGGTTGTTCTTTGACTTATGTTGAGTTTCCAACTAAATTCGTATTCAATTCACATCTCAAAGAATGTCGTCCTAGGCGAAAGGGAATTTCAGTTGGGAGACTCAATTTTATCCCAGCTGGTACCGGTGAGTTACATTTCCTGCGTATTTTGCTTAACTTTCAGCGTGGATGCACAAGCTTTGATGACATTAAGACTGTTAATGGAGTTATTTATGAATCCTTTAAGGAAGCATGTTTTGCCCTTGGATTGCTTGCTGATGACAAAGAATATATTAATGGTATTCATGAGGCTTATTTCTTGTCTTCTGGTAAATTTATTCGGAGGTTATTTGCTGAACTCCTAATGTCTAATTCCATGAGTAATCCTGCCAATGTTTGGGCCAAAACATTTGATTTATTGGCTGATGATTTGTGGCATAAAAAAAATCGTCATTATCCAGGTATAATATATATTTGTTGGTTATTAGTGATTGATTTTATATATATATATATATATATGTATCATTTTAATATTTTTCACTCATTCAGATGCTCAGATCTCAATTGGTGATGCTGCTAATATTTGCTTGAAAGAGATTGAATCTTTGTTGCATCTAAATGGACGATCACTCAAGGATTTCCCTGGAATGCCATATCCACTTGATATTGACTATTCCATATACAAAAATATTTATATAATTAATGAGCTTAATTACAATGTTGAAGAGATGTGTTTACTTCATCAACGGAATTTTCAGTGCTTAAATGCAGATCAGTTGCGTGCTTATAATTGCATTGTAAATGCTGTTAATTCCGAGCTTGGTGGATTTTTCTTTGTATATGATTTTGGTGGCACAGACAAGACATTTTTGTGGAACACATTGTCATATCTATTTAGATCCAAGAAGAAAATTGTTATAAATGTTGCTTCAAGTGGAATCGCTTCTCTCTTGCTTCCTGGTGGACGTACTGCACATTCTGTTTTCTGTATTCCGCTTGATTTAAGTTTAGATTCTTGTTGCAATATTAAGCAAGACAGTTTGAAGGCTCAGCTACTTCAGTCTGCAACATTGATAATATGGGATGAAGCTCCAATGGTTAATAAATGGGCATTTGAGGCATTTGACAGAACAATGCGTGATATCATGCGTTCTGAGTCAGATAGCAATTTGGATCTTCCTTTTGGAGGAAAGACGTTGGTTCTTGGAGGTGACTTCCGACAGATACTTCCTGTTATTCCCAGAGCTAATAGAGCAACTATTATTATGTCCACTATTAACTCATCTTATCTTTGGAGTAGATGTACTGTCCTTGTACTTTCACAAAACATGAGGTTGTCCTCAAATATTGGTGCCGTTGACTCTGCTCAAGTAGCAAATTTTGGTGAGTGGATTATGCGCATTGGTGATGGTAAGGTTGGTATTGATGTTGATGGTGAATTCAAAATCCAGATTCCTTCTAATTTCTTAGTTAATCACTCGGTTAATCCTGTTGTTGACATTGTCAATGCTACCTATCCCGAATTGCAAGCTAACTTTGATAATGATAAGTATTTTGAGGAGCGTTCTGTCCTTGCTCCACGGTTGGAAGCCGTTGAAAAAATTAATGATTATGTATTATCCCTGGTTCCTGGTGAAGCTAAGATATACTTAAGCGTTGATACCATCCCTGTTGTTGAAAATGATGTTTCTCCTGATATTCAATGGGTGAGTACTGAATTTTTGAATATGATTAAATGTTCTGGCATCCCCAACCATAAACTTGTACTCAAGCCTGGAGTTCCTGTTATGCTTCTTCGTAATATTGACCAATCAATTGGGCTGTGTAATGGCACAAGACTAATTATTATTGACCTTGGAAATAATGTTATACATGCTCGCGTTGTAACTGGTACAAATGCTGGTCAAAGGGTTTTTATTCCTCGGATGAATATGATCCCATCTGATCCCAATTTGCCATTTAAGTTTTGCCGCCGACAGTTTCCGTTGGCCTTATGTTTTTCAATGACTATCAACAAAAGTCAGGGACAGACTCTTTCTCATGTTGGCCTTTACCTAAATAAGTCAGTATTTACTCATGGTCAACTTTATGTTGCCATTTCCAGGGTGAAATCTCCACTCGGATAGAAGGTCTTGGTTGAAAGTACAGATGACCATCCATTTGGAGCTACCAATAATGTTGTTTATCAAGAAGTTTTTAACCGCATTTAGTTTTTTTTTTTTGCCTTTAAATTACATTGTGTAAACTAATCTACCTTCATCAGTTTAATACTTTTCCAAAATTTCCTTTTTATGTTCAACCAGACATGTATATATATTTTTGTCAGCTCTATCCATGTTTCAGTAATTTTTTAGAACTTATCTATCTTCATATTTTTAAGTTTGATCTTTTGACCCTTTTTAAACTCATCTGATGTCATATTATATTGTCCGGTCGTTTTATTTTTAAAAGGTTTTTTTTTCTTTATCTCCTGGTCACCCATAAATATTGTTGATATGTGTATATGTGTGATTTGTGGGCTTTTTATATCGATCTTCTTA
Organism: Crotalaria pallida; assembly: GCA_037953625.1. Classification (NCBI taxonomy): domain Eukaryota; kingdom Viridiplantae; phylum Streptophyta; class Magnoliopsida; order Fabales; family Fabaceae; genus Crotalaria; species Crotalaria pallida. The sequence continues at coordinate 72,040,457 of CM075656.1, forward strand.
TCATCTTTTAATACTTATAATGCCACGAAAACAATGTTTTAGTCATTTACGTTTTATAGTTTTTTCCCCAGCTGTGATGCTACATTATTTATTCTGTCACAACAATTGTTGCTTATTTTTGTTATTTCGACATTTTTTTCACCTTTTTATCGTCCCAGTATATCTAACTCATTATGTGGTCGGATTCGCTTTTTCAATTATTTATCACCATGTGTTTGATTTCGATTTTTTCTCTTCCATAATATCTTGCAAAGCTAACTCCTTATCTATTATCAAACATTGTGTATCAACGAGATTATCCTAACTCCCTATATTTCTTGTTGATAATGAATTTTAGTATCTTTTGCTCGTCCATATCTGAATATACTTGTGTGTTGTCTCAATTCATGAGGTGGATTATGTTGCCGATCCAATATCAACTTCAATATTCTTAATGGTACTAAAGCCGAGCTTTTAAGTCATTACCCTTTATAATTTTAATCCCTATATGTGTTTTTTATTAATTGTAATCTTTCAGTGATTGTCCTTTTTTCCAGATCATATTAACTTTTTTAATTTTTTTATCGACCACTTTGTCTCAAATTAATATCTGACCAGCTCAATTTGGTAGATTCATTTCATGATATGGTAATTGCTCGGGATTTGTTCGTTCGTAGTTGATGAGCAAGTTAACAAAGAGAACACAGAGGTTCCTCGCCGCTTGCTCGGACTTAGTTGATGCGAAAACTAACAAGGACAACACTGAGTTTGCTCGGCACTTGCTATTACATATTTGATGAGCAAGCTAACAGTGAGAACACTGAGCTTGCTCGGAACTTGCTCGGGACTGAGCTTGCTAACAGTGAGAACACTGAACTTGCTTGGCACTTTCTCGGCATTAGTTGATGAACAAGCTACCAGCGAGAACAACGACACTTGCTCGATATCCGTTCTGAATTTGCTCGGTATTAGTTAATGCGCAAGTTAACGGCGAGAACACCGCGTTTGCTCGGACCTTGATCCGCTTTGGTTAATGAGCAAGCTAACAGTGGGAACACTGAGCTTGCTAGGCACCTGCTCGACCTTTGTTGATGAGCAATCTAACAGCGGGAGCACCGAGATTCGATCTGTAATTGTTCGGAATTGGCTCACTGTGGTAGATTGATTTATTGATCTGTTTTTTTCTCGGAATTTCCTTTCCTATAATTTCTTGTAGAGTTAATTGTATAAAAGTACACAACAGTATGTTAGTTCGATAACAACTAATTTAAATTTGTGAAATATTTTTCCTTTTTACGCATAGTTATTTAATTTCACCTTTCCCCCACATCATTACTCATTTTTTGTTTTATAACTTATGATGTGGTATTCTTGTGGGCAATTCCTCCGCGAATTTTATTCCATGAATTTAGACGCAATTATTTTCCCTTGGCGGAATAACTTTTTCTTCATTATGATTTATTCTTTTTGAATTTTATTATAGGACCGTGTAAATATCGTGTTGTTCGTCTTTCGTTTGTTCCTTGCTTAATTTACTGACCACTCATGAACATTCTATAGTTTGTGATAATAAAACTTTAATTAATATTATGCTCTAACGAGATTTTCCTAACCCCCTATATTCCCTTATGATATTAAATATTCCTTTCATTTCCTCGCCCACTCTTGAATCTTCTAATTTGTTAACCCTGTTTTCCTTTTACCTATGATTAGTATACTGGCACTATCCCCCACATTGTTTGTCATTCATAACATTAATTTATATCGAAAATATGTGGTGTTTGATTTTTTCTCTTTTGGCATCATTCTCGAAGTTTCTTTCATCAATTTATAATGAATTATTATTCATTTACGGAATAACTTATTATGCACTTTGACGATTCCTTTTCGTATTTTTTCATAGCAAACTCTACTTACTGCTGACACCGTAACACAGATATATCGAGCTTATTCTAATTTCATGGGTAATAACTTTGATCTCTTGAATTATTTTAAACTCATCAGAAATCATTATTTTTGTGACAATTCGAGTTGATCTTAAATGGTTTTTACCTGACTTTATTGCGTGGACACCTATGAATATTGTTGATATATGTTGCATCTTGATTTCTAGCCTGCTTCTATCGCTCGGCCTTTCTTTTACCACTCATAATGCCAGTAAAACGAGGTTATAATCATTTGACTTTTAGAGTTTCAGTTTCCGAACAGTGATGCTTCATTATATATACATGTCTAAACCCAAAAAAAAAAATTTGAAATTTGAAAATATCATAGCCATTCCTGAATATTTTATATATTTGTTGTATCTTGATTTCTAGGCTTCTTATATCGCTCGGCCTGTTACCTTTTACCAATCATACTGGCAGTAAAACTAGGTTATAATCATTTACCTAATAGAGTATTAGTTCCCTGGCTGTGATGCCAAAATATATATATTGCCACAAAAGAAAAAAATATCAGACGGCAAAAAAAACACAAAATTTAGATAAGAGAATAATTTTTACAATGTTTTTTACCCATTATATTGATCCAATTTCTTCTTTTTAACCCATTGTACTAATGTAATCTATATCTAAACATCAGCATTGAAAATATCTTACTTATAACTTATATTCCCCAAAGCCGTTTGTTTTTCTTTCACCAATTTGAGATATTTTTTTTTATCTTCTCAATTAGTAACTCTCATTTGTAATGATTATAAAATCTCATATTTATTACAATTGCCCAGAACTTTAATATTTTTTACCTACCGTGCAGTGTAGATTGGCCAAAGTAACTCTATCAGTAAAGTGCTACTCTCCTTTTTATTTCTAAATGTCACCCGAATCTTTAGATCATTTATATACGTCTCTAATTATTTTCTTGATAAATTTTAGAACAATTATTTAATTAAGTTGCTATTTTAATTTCTTTCCTCATTAACATAGGATTTCATTTATTTTTTATATATATTATTTACAACAAACCAATTTTATTTCTTTCAATTTTCTACTTTTTATGTCCCTTCCAATTTCTAAACAACTTCAAATTTTTTTTATATTCTTTTTGTCCTACCTATACCGTTGTTAATGTAATTAGTAAATAACACATACATTTCTATCTACACACTAAATTCTCTCATTTAACCAAAATTGATAACGTTTACGGCATCATTTCTCTATTTCTCATCTTCAATTACAAATCATACTAAATCCCATGATGACTAGGACATATTGTAAAATTTATTACCCTTCACAGCAATTACTCTTTCCTAAGTTGGGTAGTTGAACCAGCTTTATTAATCTGCACCCTGATCTTCCTCACGGCTCTACCATCATTGTACTTGCTTATTAATTTTTAATTGTCATCCATATGTCAGTTTTGTTCCCTAAGTTTCCTTACCCTTATTTATCGCTCTTTAGTTTTGGTATAGAATATACTTCAACTGTTTTTCATTTCTTACCATGCACTGACTGTAGTTCTTTAATTGAAACATCTATAAATGTAAAAAGACACAAACCCAGTTTTGAAAATTTCACAACTTTTCCCCTATAATGTAATGTCACCCCAGTTTGATCATAATATAATGAAATATTATTCTTATTGCATTATATTATATACACACTTTCTATAAATAGTTCATACTTTATCACTAAATATAATTTTTTCCACTTATTTCATTTATCCGTTGATAACTATTTATCATTTTCATTACTCTTGCCATAAATTTTTCTTCCTGTATTTCTGCCTTTTTTTTAATATAGTTTATTTAAAATTTTTAAGGTATTTATATTATTTTGCCAATTCCATTCCATGTTTATATTTACATACATATGCATGTATATATATATATATATATATATATATATATATGTGCCTACACATAACACACTTAGCTTTAGGACGTTACTTTTTTCCTTTCTTTCTTTCCTTTTTGCACAATCTGCAGTTAACTGTTCTTAATCTCTTTTTAGAAGCAAAACGCAATGGAACATCCTCACACTCCAATTCGTTTTATAACCGATCAATCAAAGTGTATTTCCATTCGAACAAGGGTCAACATGTTGTGGCATGTTCCTATCGTTCCACATTCAATGATTTCTGATGGTTTACATTTGATACTCATGGATCATATGGTATAACTTATGTTAATCCTAAAAATTTTGTAAATTTCTAACAACTATTGTGAATTTTTACTCTATTATTTCCTCTTCTTCAGGGTGATACCATTGAAGCCACTGTTAAAGGCCCTCATGTTCATTTTTTCCTTAGGACTTTGCATGAGGGTTCCGTGTATGAATTTTCAGGTTTTTCTGTAGTTAAATATCTTGACAGCTATAGAGCAACAAGTCACCCCTATAAATTGGAATTTCAATTTTCAACTAATTTCCATGAAGTTACATGTTCTGCTTTCCCTTGTTGGAGTCTTAACAAGAACTCCGTTGACGATGTATCTTGCATCAAGAACAAAGCTACTCATCTCACCGGTTTGGTTTTCTCTTTTACCTAAATTAAATTTATTCTTTAACTCATTTGTGTTTTATTATAACATTTTTATTTCATCTTAGATTTTACTGGAGTTGTTACCGCTGTTTCTTTAGAAAAAACATTTGTGAGTGATGGTTATCAAGGCCGTGTTATTGGATTAGAACTATGCAATGATCAGTAAGTATTCAACCATTAATCTATTATACAGGTCAATGGTTCTACTATTTCTGCGTACTATATTTCATAATTTTTTTTCCAATTCAGTGGATCATTTGACTGCCTTTTACTTGATCACTACATTGACGACTTCGTAGCATATACCAATTGTAGAAAGGATAAGACAATTTTATTGCTCATGAAGCTTGCTAAGCCTGAATTCAACCGTGGTATACATTTTTTTAACTAAATTTATTATCTTGTATCATTATATTAAAAGTGACTATTTACCATTTCTCACAATATTATTTATATATTTTGCCAGGTCGAGTTGTTTTCCACACCGTGTTATTTACATCTAGGATGATGTTTGATTCTGATATACCTGATATCATCGCTTTCCGTAGAAGGTATAATTTTGCCAATAACTTTGTACTGTAATTATTATATATTACCATTCCTTTTTTATATTTTTTATTACCTACTTAGGATGATATTGCAAGGGTTTGGTTCTTCCCCTCCAATATTTTCATTTGTTTCCACTGGTGTTACTATCCATCAACAACTAATGGGTAATACTAATCCTATTGATATTGCGCTTTTGAGGAAAATAACAAAGGTGTCATTCATTATTCCTAAACATATTATGTAATGTATTATATTTTCCTTGTTATTTCATGTTTTGTATTCCCTTATTTATATTATTTTTCAGCCTGGATACTACCATGTTCTTTGCACTATTCTTGGCCTTTCCACTGATATTCCTTGGTTCACACATGAATGCTCTTGCTCTGCCATGTTGTTGGACTACTCCGCGATGTCAATGTGTGGAGTTTGTTCCTCCATTGTCAATAACCCTTTACCCAAGTAAATTTAATATCTTTGTCCATAACCCATATTCTTACAACCGTTAACAATATGTTTTGCGTTATAACCTTTTCCCTTTTAACTAGGTATCGTATTCCTCTGGTTGTTAGTGATTCATCTGGAACACTTACAGTGATTCTCCTTGACCGTGATGCTCGTGTTCTCTATAAGAAACCATGCTCTGATCTATTTCCACTTGATGCATCTGTAACTTTCTTTTGTTATATTTATTTTTTTATTTTGCAATTTTTTTTTAATACGATATTAACCTTGCCATTGGTGTAGGGGTCAATTCTGAATACGTATCCATCAGTACTTTCATCATTGTTTGGTTACCGTTTCAATATGAAGATTGAAGTAAAGATTGCTCGGGAAAATCCTTCCAACCCCGAATATTTTATTATACGGATTGGTGAAGCTGGTAGCAACAGTGCAGCCTTTTTCCCCCCTGCCGCTTGTGTCACCCCTCCTAGGGTAATAATTTAATTATGTCTATTTGGTGAACAAAATATTTATACTCTTGGTTACATAACTTTAAAACCTATACAGCTTATTTTTCGCCCGCCTTTCCCTGATCTCGAAGAAACTTTTCATTCATCTGTTGCAGCTCCTTCTCAGATTTGTAATGTATAAATTCTATTAGTGGTTTTTATTTATATAAATATTTTCTATACATTAATTTATTTATATATTGATTTTATTTTCTCCACTTCTTTTTCTTAGCCACATCAGTTGAAAGGCAAATCATCCATTGATTCTCTTGTTGCATGTCATTCCAAAGAATTTACGGAGAAGAGCTTGGTTTCTGAATATGACCAAAATTTCCATCCCCAGTCTCTCAAAGCTTCAGAGAATGCCCCATGCATAGGGTCTTCATCAATTAATGTTGATTCTCAAAATGAATCGGTCTCCTCCAGCACAGATTTTCTCAACATTGCTGACTTTCTTCCTAATCCTTTTTGAATTTATTGTATTTCCTTATAATATGTCTCGATCTTTGGTTTTGTTATCTTGAACACTTGAATTTCCATGTAACTTTGTTAAATTATGTTGTGTTATCCAATTTAATGTATTTGTCTCTATATTCCTTGTAATGTTTATCTTAGTGGACCTTTGTTTATGTAATATTATTTTGTATCTTAAATTTTTGGTCTATGTTTATAATTTGTGATTAATTAATTCTCACATATTTCATATCTGTGCTATAAAGTAATGTAATCGTGGATCACCGTTTTCTTATTCCCTTTCATTAGTTTTTAACCTACTAATTTGTTTTTATTTATCCTCACCGCTCCCAAATAAGGAATAAATCCAATATTTCTTATACCCTTAATAGATCTATCTATGTCTCAAATTTTCATCAAATAATATTCCTAAAATTCAAAGTATATTTTCGGTTTTATAAAAACATAAATCAGGATAATACTTATTATTTAATTTTTTTTTGTTTTTTTTCATTCTAGCTTAACTGAATACCATCCACTTACTGCGATTATCAATATCAGTATCCTAAAAAAATCACGTTATACACCATTTTATTTAACCCCTCTTATTAATAAGAGTTTTTGTTACGCAGCCTGTATATTTATTAGTCTCTTGTACTGTCAGTTTTAATTTAATGCTCGGATATGATATCTACTGTGAGTCCTCATTTATTGCTATGTACTCTAATTTCCTTTTTGTAACTTCAGTTCATAGCTGCGACTTACTTCTTTATCAGCTTCATCAGCTACATTCATGCACTAGCATGTCTAGCCACTTTTATACAACAATAAATAGCAGCCCTACTATACTAGCTACAAAGCTATATAATTTATTGTAGTTTTTTTGGTCAAAAATACGTTTGTCTTTTGTTTTTTTTGTACTAGATTTTTATCCTCATTTTGTATTATACTAGAACCATTCATCATTCTTTTAACCTTATGTTATAAAATCTACCTCGTTCTTCCAGTGCTTAGACTCTCACTCTTTACAAAAATCGAAATATCATCGTTTCTGTGCTCATAATGTCTTTTAATATTTTCCCTTTAACTTCTGTATCACTGGAATGGGCATCTTGGAATGTGAAGGTCCGTGTTATCCATTTTGCTGTTGTTCACGGTGTTTGTGATGGTGTTCCCCAAACTGAACTTCACCTGCTTCTTGTTGATTCATATGTATGTTACCATTTTATCAAATTTATTCTATTACTTTTACATTTTCTTTATCGTCGTGCATATTACTTACAATTTCATCAAATTTTTCATCAAGGACACTAAAATACAAGGGCGTGTTTGTGACGCTTATTTTTTAAAGTTTCTTAGCTTATTGCAAGAGGGAGTTGCATATACTATCACATCCATTTCAAGTGTACCAAGCATTGGGAAGTTCCGTTGGACCTCTCATCCTTGTGTTTTGTCATTTAATGAATTTACACAAGTGAAACCTGACAAGTGTAGCATGATTCCAACCCACTCTTTCTCCTTTGGTAGTGTAGACAGTGTTTTTATGCCTTATTACACCAGTGATATTTTGCGAGGTAATATCTGTATATATTTTCGACCATTGTTTTTTTACTACTTGAATTTCACTCTTTTACAAAAATTTTAACATAAGTGACCAAAGCTGCATTTTGTTTTAATAGATGTAATTGGCCTTTTGACCGCTGTTACAAATGAGGTTACCTATCATAGGAATGGCATTATATCTCCCTCTGTAATGCTTGAATTATCTGATCAATAGTAAGTGTATTTGCAAGTATGTGTGTTATATTTAATGGTTTTTTATTTTTCGTTTTAATATTTTTATTGTTTATTTACTCTATTCCCAGTGGTACTGTTGACTGTTGCTTGTTTGGGGAACATGTATTTGAGCTCAACGAGTTTTTGGCATCAAATAATTCAGTTGGAGTTGTAGTCGTTATTCAACTTGGAAGGATGCAAATATACAATGGTATTGATTTCTACTTCCAGTCTCTATCTTTTGTTATATTTATATCATATTGAGTTTTTTTTATTTAACTTTCAAATAGGTAGGATTGTTCTCCATGCTATTCCTGGGATATCGAATCTGTTATTTAATCCTGATGTCCCTGAAGCTCTTCAAATAAGGATCAGGTGTGATGTCTCTGCGTGCTAATATGAAATTTGGTCATAATTTTTTTTTTCCTTTTACGCTTTTTAAATTGATATGTATTTCTTTGGTTTGAAAAAAATAAACCAGGCTGAATCAACATGGTTTCTTTGATTACCTTCCACCTGCTGTTACCACGCAGAAGAAATCTTTTATTCTGGATCAGTTTATGGTTTCCTATCCTCATGTTATGCTTGATCAACTTTCACATGTTACTGAAGTACATTATTAAATACTTTAATGTTTTATCTATTCATTTTTTCCATTTATTATATTTTCATGTAGTATGTGTCCTATTTTTCTAATATGGTAATTCAGAGTGGTATATATGTCGTCTTTGCCACCATTGTCGGACTTGATACTTCGTTTCATTGGGCCTTCAACGAATGCATTTGCAATGGATCTCTTTTATTGAAGTCTGGTGCACTATTCTGTGAGAATTGTGACAAGTTTGTTTTCCGCTTTGTTCCTCGGTACATAATTTAAAATTTTTTTCCTTTTATGTAATTAATTAATGATATTAGTTATGTTATGTTTATTTGTTATTTTCATTTTTTTCCATTTATTCTTTGTTATTTGTTATGTTTTTAATATTTCATATTCTTTGCTCAGCTACGTACTTAAGTTTGCTGTTCGAGATTGTAATTCAGCGGCTACATTTGTTATGTTAGACCGAGATGCTAGATTTCTCATATCTCATTCATGCCAAGATTTGCTTAACATTTCTACTCAGGTTTATTTATTACATAACCTGTCTTTTTCATAGATAATCTTGAACCACTTAATTAAATTTATATTTTTTCTTCTCCACCAGTTTGATGCATTTCCTTATGCTAAGATCATGGATTCTTTGGTTGATAGAAGTTTTTTATTTAAGATATCGGTCAAGGTTGGATCTTCCTCCCAATCTTCTCCTTTATACTTCATTCGGAGGATGTTTGAAATCAAAACCTGTGACATGTTCCAATCATATTTTCTTGATTCTTCTCCTACCAAGGTACACTTATTATGTTTGTTTTTAGTTTTTGTAGTACTATTTTAATTCTTCATTTTATTTAGATTATTCATCTTAAATTAATTTAAGTCGTAATCTTATAATTCATATTTTTCCAAATCTGGTAGGATGTTACTTCCTTCATCTTTCCTGAAGTTGACCCAGAAGACGTCAGACCTCATGCCCACAAACCTAACCAACATGTCGGTATCACTCCATTGCCCTAATTGTGCTCCATTTTTTTATCTCTTATATGCCTTATTGTTTTTTTAACATTACCGCATACATGCTGCAAATTGTTAATGTGAAGACTACTGCCAAACCTATTTTATTTTCCACTTCTGCTTCTGTAACTGACCCAACAATCTTTCCAGTGAAGAAAAATTTACTCAATCGGTTTGACTTGGTTTCCGATGATTTTCATCCTTCTGGCTCTGATACTTTCATTGGGGAGTCATCTGTTGATGCTCCAGCTGACCCCAAAATATTGTAATCTCTGTGACGAACATTTTTTATTATATTTTGGACTGAACTTATGTACTGTTATTTTTGTTTGTTTTTTTGTGCCTTTTAAATATTATTTCTTAATATATTCCAGTTTTCAATTAGTATTTTCCATTCTATTTTCAATATAATTGATTTTTATTATGTTTTTTCATAACACATATAGGTAAAACTGTTGCTATTAAGATATTAAGACTTTCACATTCCTCGCAATTTATATTACTACATGCTAAAAATTAATTTTTTAAATTATTTTTATCTTTTTTACGCTTATGATATAGTGAATTCAACTTAACCAGCAATTCAATCTATGTTTGAACCATATTTATTTTTCTAATTTCCGCCTATCCCACCACCCCCTCCCCCTCCCCCAAACTAATAATTTTCCTAAATTTGTTTCCACTATTTCTTTATTACATGCCTGCTATTTCATTCAAAATAAATTAAGCTAAATTCCTTGTCAAAACCCGAAATATTTACATCAAACAATGTTTTTCCACCTAAAAATTTAGAACACTACGTAATACTCGGGTAAACCGAGCAAGATATATGATAAAATTTAACCACCTTTGAAATTATAATAATAACGAATGTGATAGAATAAAATTAGATGCCAGTGAAACATCTGCTTGGGGGTTTAAGTATTTAATTTGTTGTATTGCATTGACAAATGAATCAAAAATACCTTTTTCGGAATCAAACAAATATGTTGCTGCCTCCTTTTTGTGCTTAATTGCTTTTAACCTTAGCTTTTCTGAAATAATATCCTGCTTTTGTTTTTCAGCTTTCATCCTCTGCAATGTTGATGCTAACTGTTCATTGTCCTTTTGCGTTTTTTATAGAGCCTTCTTCTGAATCTCTGTATTACTCTGCAATGTATTACCAGATTGTATTACCAGATTGTATCAATCTTGCTTTTTCGTTCATAAGTTCTGCATTATCAGCACGGAGATTTTCAAGCACGGATCTAGCTCTTAGAAGCTCATCAGCCAAGCTAGCTTCTCTTACAGCCGAAATTTCCCTTGCATCTTTCTGCTCTATGTTAATACCCTCAAACACATCTTCTCGGTGTTCATATAGAAAATGAGTTATGCACGCCCCTTGTAAAAGGTTCTTTGTCAAACATGTCATATATGGACTCCATTGTGATGTTGTCATTCTTGAGAATCTTGCCTTGTCTTTCCCCGTGCAGATAAAATTCGCGAACTTTTCATCTATCTCTTTATCCCATATCGATCCCGTTGCACATCTTTCTTCTTCCTCATTCTCCACTACAGGATATTCTCTCGTCTCTTCAATCAGCAATCCTTTCCCTTTATTTATTTTTTGCTGCCTTATCTCTTGTTCTGATGGAAATTCACTATCTTTATTAATCTCATCAGCTATAACTAATCCCTCACATAGCTGTGCACCATCATTTCCCACAGTGTCTTCGGCCGTACGCCGAATTGATCCTTCGAACCCCTCAATAGATTGTTGTGAAGAATTAGTATTCCCTCTGTTCTGTACGTTACTTATAATTATTGAATCAATTTTTCTTTTCCTGCCTCTCAGTGCCAGATTTTTACAACGGTCGGCCATTTCAACTGCAAACGAAATAAATTTTAATCAGCTGTATCAATTGCAAAATTAAAAGCATTGTAGAAGATCTTACCAAGTTTGTCTTTGATTTGTCCTTCAGGTGTGTCCACTATTTCCCGTGTATTAATTATTCCGTTCGTTGTTATATACTCTTCGTATGCTCGACAGACTTCCTTTTCAAACTCAAACAAATCTTTCCAGTCAGTTGTGTAACCGTTGCAATGTCTTTGGTAGAAAGAATTGCTCCATTGTAGTGGGAAATGTGGTATTTGTTGTTCTTCACCTTCCCTCATGAACCAGCTAACTCCATTTCCAAGATACGTATACTTGAAATAGTAAGGCTTGAATGACTGCCAATTCTCTTTATAAATTTTGAACATACTGTATCCTGTTCGCGCCGTGAATGATATCCAAGCTCTTTTTTCTGAATCGCTTTCACAGTTGTTTGCCTGAGGTCTAAAAAGGTAGAAGAATATTCGTGCTGTACATGCCCATCCCATAGCCGAGCATATAAGTTGAAATGCACGTACTATTGCCCATGCATTAGGATGAAGTTGCGAGGGAGCAATTCTTATGGTTTTCAAAACTTCCATTTCAAATTTTGTAAACGGCATTCTTACCCCTAGCCTTGTTACAACTTCTTCGTAGAAAAAGAATCCAGGAATACCTCTTGGAAGCCTAGTGCATATACGCTCGTTGGTCCCGACAGGAAATATGCCGTACGCATTTCCACTTTCATCCCCAGGACATGGAAGCAATATTGCTCGACTTTGTGCAACCGACCATTCTGATGTTAAATCCGAGCATGTTTCAATTACTTCACTCTCCACCCATTCATATTCATTTGCATCTGACGGCAATTTAAAACGCTGGTGGTTAGCCATATCCGTCTGAATTAACCCTGTTCAGAATGAGGCATACAAAAATCATTTCTGCAAAAATCATAATATCATATTATTTTATTTATAATCACCAAAAAAAAATTTATTTAATTTATCAAAATGTTCAATATTTTTTTAAATACATTAGTAATTACATCAATAACCTATAAAAAAAATAAAAGGATCTAACTCTTTTACTTGATACCTCTTTGTTGTCGTTTTTTTTCCTTATTCTCGGCTATTCTGTAATTTATCAATCCCTGCCGAGCTTCCACCAAACTTGTAGGGAAATATGCAGTTTTTGGTTTAACAATTACAATATCACCTTCTTCCATTTTTGACAACTCCGGTTCAGTATTCGATGTATTCATCACACCCGCTATCGAAGTTTTATAATCCCTGAAATGGGTGTTCTTCGAATCACAATAACTACGCAACTTCCTAAACATAGAAAAAGATATGATCTTTCTCTCAAATTGAACAAATATGCAAACATTTGTTCAGAAAAGCTTTAAACTTTAACCAAGGAGAAAGTATGGAAGAAAAAAAACGCCCCAACTAATCCAAACAGAACCAATTTAAGTTATTTTATTGTTCACTATTTACTTAATCATTTTTGAAGCCCGCTTAATAATTACAAATTGATATAAAAAACACACGAAATATGGCATTCAAGTATTTGAAATTCAAGTGTTGAATTCTTACCTGATTTGTCTGTGAAAGTATTCAGTGTTGAAGACGATTGACGATGTCCTTCTCCTGAATCCTTAAATACCAATTTTATCCCCAACTCTATTCTTTATATTTGAAAAATTGAACAATGAACCTAAACTAATCAAAGCAGATACAATATGCTGTGAATTTTATGTAGCTTATTATCCAAATAATCTCCACTTTTATTTTGGATGCTTGCAGCTTAAATCAAAAGCTACTGATAGAACGGTAATCAATTTGTATTCTAACCGTTTTTTCTTCACAGGCTTCCCTCCACTACTTAGTTAAAGCCCATACTGTAAAAGCCCACTACCAATTCAAGTATCTTTTAACGGTGTAATGATTTTTAGATAAAAACGTTTCAGTTACCTAATTAATTAAAAATTGATATAAACCCCAAGTCGAATACTTATGCGTGGATGTATTTGAAATGTATATTTTGAATTTTAAACCTGTTTTGCTATCTTTTTTCCATTTTTTTCCCTTTTCCTTTTTTTTTCAATGATTAAATCAGTCCATATTTTTTAAAGCTTAATATTATTTTTCTGATATTTAAAATTTATTCCAACAAAAATAAATATATATGTGTCTATACCAACAAAAATTTAGAAGATAAGTAACCAACTTCTGTCAAATATTAACATTTGTCCTTTAAACTTCTCTTTTCTCTCCACCTGTCAAATATCTTAATTTAATGTTTCAATCTTATTTCCAATATTCATTATATAAATTTAAATTTTCTTCTCTAACCCTATTAATATACTATTAATTTTTTAAGTAATCTACAGTTATAAATAAATTAATATATTAGTTTTCATATTGTCATTCATCGTTCTATTTTAATGTAGTAATAAAACCATGGTATATTTTATACATCCATGCTTTATGATGTCTCTATTTCAATCTAAGTTTTAAAAAACTCCATAAACAAAAAAAAACTTTGATTTTTTTGTGCCAAATTAAATAGTCTGAAATTTAAATGAAACATAACAACCTGTTCCTTTAGTCAAAATGGAAAATAAGTACTCGATTCCTAAACTTCATTTCCTACCATAATTGAAAACCATGAAGTTATAAAAATTAAGACAAACTCAGGTTCCACCCAACTTTCCCTCCTCTAGGACTCAATGTCTGATAAGTTAATTTTTGAATCGTCAAATGGCGGCTCTTCCACGATATCAATTAGTGGATTAGGCAAGTCTTCAGCATCCAGATCCACTTCTGTTTTCTCTGTCAGATCAATCATCTTTCCATCCCTAATTGCATGGAATGGATGAGCGCAAATGACCCTTAAATCTTTATCCCCATTCAGATGCTTAATCTGTTTAACTGCATTAAGGAATGAATCATACACACCTTTTTCACAGTCAAACAGATTAGTTGCTGCTGCTTTTTTATGCTTCAGTGCCTGCTGGCGCAGCTTATCTGAAATGCTTGTTTGCCTCTCTGCTTCAGCAGTCATCCTCTGCACATTCACTGTTAACTCTGCATTTTTTTGACGAGCATCTTCTAACGCCTTTTTGATCTGATCATTTTCTGTCTTTGCATTGTTTTCAGTTTCTTTCAAACCATCTCTTTCCTTGATTAATTCATTGTGATCAGCACGCAAGTTTTCGAGTTCCGATCGAATTCTGAGTAGCTCGTCTGAAAGACTTGCTTCTTTGGCGGCCGTAACTCCCCTTGCTTCTTTCTGCTCGTTGTTAATGCCTTCATACAGATCCTCTTTGTTCTGGAACAGAAAGTGTGTTATGCATGCACCTCGTAACAGAAACTTTGTAAGGTTGTTCATACGATCTCCCCATCCATTTGCCGACAATTTGGAAAGATACTCCTTATCCTGCTCGGTGCAGATGAAATTTGGGAACTTATCATCTAGCTTTCTATCCCACACCGAGCCAGTCTCCTCTTCTTGCACTTCCTCTTCGTCGATATTCTCTGTTCTTGGAACTTCAACGGCTATTGCTTTTCCTTTATTTAGCCTTAGACTCCTAAACACTTGTTCGGGTGATACTGATCTTTCCTCGTTAGGCACTTCAGTTATTATAACCCCCTGATCATTACCTCTTTGTTCTGTAGTTGTTTGCTCTTGACTCAAATCCATAACAGGAGCAGATGTACTCGTAGCAGTTGCTTCAGATGCTAGAGTTGTTGTTATTCTTGGAGTTGAACTTCCTGTTGTATCCTTCGTACTTTGATTCTTTCGTTTCCTCCCTACTTTTGCTAATTTCTCTATACGGTCGGCCATTTCTGCTGAAAGGAAATAAAACACATCAGTCGATTGTCTCAAATGCAGATAGGAAATAATAAATTTCTTACCAATTTTCGTTTTAACTTGGTTCTCTGGAATGTTAACTATTTCTTTGGTTACAATCATTTTATTTTTAACTAAATACTCCTTGTATTGTCTGCATACATTCTTTTCAGATTCTGTCAAATCTTCCCAGTCAGTGCTGTAACTTTTCACACTATATTGATAGATTGTTTGACTCCAATGTAGTGGAAAGTAAGGTATTGGGTGATTCTCACCAGCTCTCATGAACCAACTAACTCTATTCCCTAAATATCCATACTTGAAGTAAAAAGGTTTGAATGTTTTCCATGAATCTGTAAACTTGGTAAATAGACTGTATCCATTCCTTGCTTTCTATGATACCCATGGCCTTTTCTCAGAGCCTTTCACAAATGGATTAGCCTGAGGCGCAAAAAGATAAAAGAATGTCCTCAGTGTACATTGCCATTCCATTGCACCACAGATTTGTTGGAATACTCTTACGAAAGCCCAAGAGTTAGGGTGCAATTGGGAAGGAGCAATTCCAAGAGTCCTCAAGACTCCCATTTCAAAATTAGTAAATGGCATTCTTATCCCAAGTCTTGTTATCACTTCTTCATAAAAATAAAATCCCGGATTCTCTTGTGGCACTGTTGTGCAGATTCGCTCCTCCCTTCCAACTGGGAAAATTCCATAGTCATTCCCTCCATCTTCTGCAGTGATTGGTAGCAGAATTGACCTTACTTGTTCAACCGACTCATTTGTTGTTAGTTCCGAGCATGTTCCAACCACTTCTCTGTCAACCCACTCATATTGATTCGAGTTATGTGGCAAGGGGTAAAGCTCAGGTTGTTTTATAACTCTGCGACCCATACATGAGGAAAAGGAGGCAAACCGAGATCAGTATCAACGCAGAAACCATAAATTAAATTATGTACTTAATCAATTGAGGTACCTTCCCTCGGTAACTTTGGCATGTTCCTCAATTGATTATGTTGTACCTCTCTTATGCCTCCTTAACCTCTTTCTTCAACTTCCTCGGTATTCCCATGCTACACAGACTACCCCGTTTTCAAGTAAATCTATAATACTACTTTCTCTTAAATTTGTCAACGATGATTTCACATTTTTCGTCCATGCCAAGCTTTAATCGGTTGTTATCTAACTTAACTAATTAAACTAAATGGGGTTTTAAAAGACTGGATTAACCTCTCGCAGACACCAGTAAAGATTAAACCTCCATAAAGGCAAAAAGTAATTTAAATTTTTCCTTATCGTACAAATTCAACAGTTACCCATTTTCAATTCACAATGTAAGAAATTAAATAGTGTCATCATCAGTAGATATTCAATTTTTTTTATTATCTTCTCTGTTCCGTTAATTCTTTGTCGAAATACACATATTTATGGCTTGATCACACTAAAAATTTTGCAAATTATCCATACAAGCTATTGAAGAAATAAAGTTGAAATTTTACCTGGTTTTTGTGAAAGATCAATGGAACCCAAGATTCTTGAATCGGCTGTGTCGCAAACCCTTGAAAAGCAGTTCCAAAAGCTTCAAAAACTATATCTGGTTTCACGCAACCTCTGATACTTTGTATTTACACCACACTGACGACACTTTTAGGTTTTAAAATGATTCGTGCGATGAATATCTGTAGCGATTTTTGATATATTGTTCGCTGATTGTGAACTACTGTATATTATGTCTGTTCAAATTTCAATGTAACCGTTCTAATTCTTAACTTCCCTCCACCACTACAATTAAATGGGCCGTACTCTACCAAGCCCACTAATAAGACAATTTGTAATGTTTGTTCTCATATGTCTTAAAAAAAACGGCCACTATCCACCATAACTGTTATACAATTTTATTCCATTAATTACGCGTTTTTTTTTTTAGAAATTTCAATTGTTTACTATGAATCACCACACTCCGGTGATTAAAAGTCATTATTTCCATTCTTATGTTAATTAATGTATATTTAAATATGTCTCTCATATTTTTAATCATTACTTTCATGTAATACCTAATTACAACATTTACTTAATGCTTATAATTAATTCCTTTATAATTTATAATCATATATTTCCAAATATATATTTAATATATGGTGTTTATTTAATTCAATATATAATAGTATTTAAATCTGAATAATTTGTTACATTCCAAATTTCTTAAATAATTTAACTACATGAAGATTATTGATTTTATTTTTTGGTCGAGAGGTTATAATATTGCATATTAATATCAAAATTATAAAAGTATTATTCTCCTACTTTTTTACTAACGAACATATCATTTCCATTGTTGTGTTCTTCTCCTTATCTAAATTTACTTTTTTTTGTATTATTTGTAATATAAACTTTCTTAAATATTAGTAAATCCACAATTTAGACACTATATTATTATATAGTTCTATATACACCTTAGTTTCTTCATACCGAGCAGATTTCTTCATACCGAGCAGATATTTCTTTTAATGATACAGTTTATATTTTTCTGATATCCACAGATGTCATTTTTTATCAAGAATATTCATATTCCTTGCCTTCCACGCTTATAATTTATATATTGTAATATTATATAGAGTATATAATATTGCAATATTAGTTTTTTATATGAAAAATAAGTGCTCTGTACTGTTGTATGTTCTTGTATTATTTCCTGTTATGTATTGAAGTACATATTTTCCTTTAAAAAAAAGGAATAATTTTCAAATATTATTTATAATACTACCGTTCAATGCTAATTCCCGTGCAATATGCACGGGTATGGTACTAGTTTACTACCAAGACAAAAATATTGTTTACAGACTTGCACAATTTCTAAATAATTTTGCCAGGTATAGATCGAGAAACCAATGAAACTGAAGATATGCTTGCAAATACATGGTACACCAATCAAATGATAGACAAAATTAGTGTGAAATTACATGCATAGCGAGTACTTCTACATCAAATTGATTCTCTCTTTAAGCATATGAGAAAGGAAAATTATTCTTCTATAACAAATTTTGGATATCAAACATAGCTTCTAAGCTTTTCCTTTGAAATTTGAAAGTTGAGTTACACATGGAATTAAAACACTTTACAAAGGGAGAAGTCCCAACCACACTCTACATTCTACTATTTGGACATGTGTCGCTTTGTGGGATGTCCACACCCTACGGTGGTATTTTTGTGAATAAGTGCTAACTTTGGTGCCATTTGTTATTCGGGAAGGTTCATGCATGTGGTGTTAGCTCCTCTAAGCTGACTTCTCATGAACGTTTCTTGCCTTTCATCCCCTCCACATCTCTCTTACAACTTCTCTAAAGTCTAAACTATGTAACAGTGCCCGAATGCTCCTTCAATGGCTCCTTCTTGCAATACTTCCTCAATGCCGCAAAGATGCTATCCCACCCTTTTTTCATCACCTGTCATCTATTGCTTCCTCTTTCATTAGGTAACGTGTTTGATAAAATGCCTCTGAGACCCGATGGAATCTTATTATTCGAAAATGTTTTTATCTTCTTCTATATCCGTGTTTATCTTTTAAGTTTTAGAATTTATGTAAGAGTTTATGCTTCTTAAAGGATGATTCTTCACTGGTATTCCATCTTGGTGTGTAGACAATTTGTGTGATGATTAGAACCACAGCAAAACCATTATTTGCTTATTACATTGGGAAGTATCGGGTTAAAGCAATTGAGTTTGATAAATTAAGCCTTGGTATGCTTCCTCATACCTTCTGTAGTTCTATGGTAATAAGTCTTTTCCAGATTTTTTAATCTTTTGTGAATTTTTTTTCTATCTATTTTCTACCCAACAAATTCAGATTTTTTTTATTGGTTCCTTAGAATGGCTTTCACATGTGTGTCCAAGAGTAAAGGGTGTAATCAAATTATGGACATAAATTAGAAGGTTGTGTTAAGAGTACTAACTGATGAAGTAATCATGGTTGCGAAGAAATTAGGGGTTGATAATACTGTTGGAAAGGCAAAGTGAAAATCTACTCTTGTCTCATATTAGCCTAAACAAAATTGCTAGCCAGCAAATCCGGAACTCACCACCTTTAGTTTAAAATGAATGACTAAGGATATATCATAATATGTATGTCAAACATGAACTTTCGGATATTTGAAGTACAAATGCACTTTAGAACTCTTGGATAACCACTAATGCACTTTAAAATCTTAACTTTACATGTTTTTTCATCATCATCATCGACCACTTTACTTTATATAGTGCATCCAACACTTTATTGGAGCTTTTATCAGGTGATAGGTTGTTTTTTATGTATTAAAGTCAAACATTATATTTGTTTTCTTTATTTTTTTGTCTTCTTTGTGGCTCTGTAGTTTTTAAAAGTCTTAGAAACAAATGAAAAGGAGTTGGTCATGGAACAAGTTATCAGATGGGCTGGCAACCCAAACATAGTATTGGCATTGCATGTATCGTCTTGGAAGATCTCAGTTCAAGTCAGATAACCTCAAGGCACAATCCTAAATGACAATTGTTTTATTATATCACAAAAAATAATAATGGGCACATCACAAAATGGACAGTTTTTTTTAATCATGGTGATATTTTTGTTCGTATTGTTCAATTTTTTGCTCAGTGTGCTTGATTGAGAATGCATATTAGTTGGTTGGGATAGGACATAAGAGTTTAAAAATGCATATGTTGTGTGTGGGTGATTAAACATGCATATTAGGTGGTTCGATTTTATTCTCATTCCTTCTAATATACTTCATTTAGATGCAGAGGCCATTAAAATTATGTGATTATAGGTGTTTGGATAAATTTTTGTTCTTATCTCTTTGGGTGGTTTGTTTTCACTTGAGTAAATGGATGGTTTCACTCCAATTTGCCATTTCGTTATGCAGATGGTTACACTTATGAAGCACAAGTAATCCTTTAGCAAGTTTTCTTTTTATGTGCAGGAACTTCAATTATTTATTTGTTTGTTTGGGTTATACCATTTCTTCAAAGCACTAAGATCATTTTAAAGATCATTGTTTATCCTGGTTCTTTGCATCTTTTATTATATCCTGTCTGGACAATAACTTTTGAAACTTTTTTTCTCCTGATCATTTTATAAATTTATTACTTTCTTGCTTTGTTTATTCCACGAATATGTTTTTCTAATCAACTTTTAATTTGCGTTTTGTCATTGTAAATATGCTTTTATGATATCCAATTTAAAATTTTGCAAATGTCATAAAGTGTTTACAACTTCACATATATAGCTAATCTGACCATTACTTTGTTTTATCATGTTTTGACTATTCTTAATTCATATTCAGCATATACAACTTGATGCAGATATCAATGGCTCCCACAAGACACAACTAAGGAAACTTGCTTCTTAAAAAAAAGAAAGTGTTAAGGAATTTTAAGGCTTGAAGTTTAAGAATTACATTGCACTTATACACGGTTTTTAATTAATGTATGGTGGATGTTGATAATGGAAACACAATTTATTGACTGCCTTTGTGTTAATTGCTAAAGTCTAATTTGCATGTCCATTTGTATTCAATTGTTGCTTCATGTTCTAATGTATTTTATTTAGTTTTCAGCTCCAAAGTGTTCAAAAGTTGAGTTTTCTTGGTTTAAAGTGGTTTCTATATTTAGTATTTACATTTCTTTAAAGTTTAAACTATCATGACAACACTTAATTAGGCTAAAATGTTATCTCTATTAGCAATTTAGCATATGGACAACACCTAAAGTGTTATTTTAAGTGCAGTTTGAAATGATAGAAAGGAAAGAAAAAAAATTAAGATTTGTTATTGCTCTGAAATTGAAGCTGAACATTCATTACAACTTATAAGTTGAAGGAAGGCGAGTCAATGGTTTTTCTCTTTTGTGCTGAAACTATGTTTTTGGAGCTATTAATTTCAATTAATCAATTTCTTCACTCTTTTTTCAAAATTATCATTTTGTGTTGCAACTTTGCTACTGATATTGGATTTACGGGAGAACTTATGCAATGTTGGGAATTAAGTGGATAAAGCAGTGTTGTTTTATCATGAATTCCACACTAAGAAGTAGTATCACGCGTTTTGTTCATTGTTGCACATACAGAAGATCATTATTTATCATGAATTTTGCAAAGCTTGCATTATGATATCTACACTAAATCACAATATATTGTAAACACCTATCATAGTCATAAGCATCGAAGAAGATGCATATTATCCAAAACCTTAAATTCTTGATTCACGGATTTGATATTTAGGTTGATAAATTCAGTGTGCTTAAATGTATCAAATCATTTTTTTTTTGGTTACATTATCAAATCATATTTATTAATCACTTTTGTTTATGAAAGTATTAAATACTCCGTTTTTATTAACGATCTTTTTTTATAAATTTTTATTTTTATTTATCTGTCGTATTTAGAAGTTCAAGTTTGTAATTGTTATTTTTTAAGTTTGTCCTTATTTAATAGGATATTGGTTTACTTAAGAAGTGGAAAAAAGTGATGATTATATCAAGAAAAATGGTATATTAGGAAAAAACATAATTAATTTTATTGATAATCAATGTTATTATTACATTTCTTAAAATGTATGTTTTTTTTTTAAAAAAAAAAGACTGATAAATAGAAAAAAAGGGAGTATGTTACAGTAATGAGTAAATCTTAAATCTTAATTTATTAACTCACTTTTGATTAACTAATTGTTGGTATCCCATGGTAAATTAGTTAGTGTTTTTAAACATAAACTAAAAGCAATATTGTTTCCGCACAAAGTTATTATAAAAATGCAAGACAGGTTCAGTGTGCTGGTATCTAACTTTGCATCCCATGTACCCATTCAATCGTTTTCCAACAAACTTCACATTTGTCCATTTCGTTGAAAGTTGGTTGTGCATATAAATTGCTACTCCCTCCATCCTTAAACATACGACTCCTTTCGGATATTTCACTTCCATTAAAAAAGTTGGTTAATTTAGTTAATTGTATTGAAAATGTGAACTTTTTACATATATTTTCAAAATTATCACTATTAATATTATTGAGACTATTAATATTATTGAGAATCTAAAAGTGTTAAATAAATAGGGGTGTTTGTGGAAAAAAAAGTAATTAATAATCATTGCAAATTTTTTTTTGGTGTACACCAACCGGTACCCGGATCTGGTTTACCTAGAATCCGACTCATCCGGTCCGACCCAACTGAGCTCGCACTAAGCAGTAGGGGTCTCCCAGCGGGGGTTGCTCCATACCCAAGGCTCGAACTCGAGACCTGTTGGTTAAGGGACCAAGTGAGCTACCACTTGACCAACCCCACGTTGGTATAATCATTGCAAATTGATATAGGGTCTTATAAGTAAAGACAAAATAAAAGTATTAAAATGGTCTTATATTTAAGAATGGAAGTAATACAATTTTTAGCCCGGGCATAGCACGGGCCAAGTACACTAGTATATAAGAAAGACAACGAAATACTCTATAAAAATGAGTGGTGTTATATGTACATCCAAAATTGACATCTAAATATACATATGTTTGTTTTATATGCAAAAACAAATGTATATATAAGACAAGAATTTGTATATCCAAATATCAATTCTGAATGTACACGTAACATTATTGATTAGAAATTATCATATATCTCTCTTTGATTTTTCCACCATGTCTTGGATGAACAAGGTAAGGTTATGGTGAGAAGATCCACCATTTTCTACAGCGTTTTTAGCCATCTTTGCAAGCTCTTTCACCCTTTTCCTTCTTCCTTCGCTTTCATTTGTCTCATCCATTAACGCATCTAAGGCCTTCTTAACATCTCCCTTCTTCACCAAGACTCCTATTTTCTCTTCCTCACCCCAGTTTACAGGAATCTCCACCCCAACCCCCACTCCAACTCTTAATATTTGCACGATGAACTTCTCATTGAAGAATTGATCCCCTGCTATTGGCCATGTAAGCATTGGCACACTAGTTGTTATTGCTTCCAATGTCGAGTTCCAACCACAATGTGTTATGAACCCTCCAATTGAAGGGTGTGATAGTATTAGTACTTGAGGTGCCCAACCCTTGATCAATAGGCTATGCCCCTTAGTCCTTTCCTCAAAACCTGATTCCTTAAACCATTTGTTCAATTCTTGTGACTGATTTTTTTCCCTCATGACCCAAATGAATGGCCTCTTAGATTCTTCTAAGGCCATACCAAGCTCTATAAATTGCAATGGAATTAAGTTACACATGCTTCCAAAGCATACATATATTACTTCACTTGGTTTTTTCAAATCAAGCCACTTCAAGCAATGATTCTCATCAATTGAGGCCTTGTTACCTCTCTGTGCCTTATCTAAGTGATCCTTGTTACTAAGTGATAATGGGCCTATACACCATAGTTTATCTTTTCTAACCTTCTTGTATTCCCTTGCATATAATGGTTCCAACTCTTCAAAAGAATTCATGATCATCCCATAAGAATCATTTTCAGCTGCAGCTATCTCTTCATTAAACTTTTTCCACCCTTCAACTTCTGGTAATCCTATTTGAGCTATGTTCATCTCAATTTTATCATCACCAGGGAGACCAGGCATAACAAAATACTCATATTCATTTTTTATGCTCTCCTTAACATTATAGAATCTTAAATTATGATAACACAAGAGAAGGAAGCAACTTACTCCAACAAAAGAAATCCTTGGAATGTTGAATTTTCTAGCAATGTGGATTGTATAAGGCATAATCATGTCAGAGATTATGCAACTTGGTGGAGGTGTTAACTCTTCAAATAGCTTTTCCACTGGTTGCCTTAGAAAGCTTATTGCTTTGAAGAAACTGACAGCTTTGGCCAGAGAAGTTGTTGCTGTATCAAGAGTCTCACACCCTTCTGGAAATCCAGCTTCTTTATATGGAAAAGGAAGTTGAACTAATCTAAGCTGAAAACCAGATTCAATGTAACGAGCAAAGATTGATGTGAAACGGGATGCATTTTGAGGTGTTGTGACTACTGTGACAATGAAATTGTGCTGCACTAATATTTTTGCTATGTCCATCATTGGGATCATGTGGCCTTGGGCCATTAGCGGAAACAGGACTAGGTGAAGTTTAGGTGCT
Source organism: Crotalaria pallida (assembly GCA_037953625.1). NCBI lineage: Eukaryota > Viridiplantae > Streptophyta > Magnoliopsida > Fabales > Fabaceae > Crotalaria > Crotalaria pallida. Next base: position 72,065,047 of record CM075656.1, read on the forward strand.
TGGGAAGCCATTGAAAGATAGAGTAGGAGAATAATGGATACTGAGAGATAAAGATGAGTTATTTTATGATGAGTTAATTATATGCTCGGTTCACATGCTCTTGGTTTTTTTTAATGTCCAGTTCTCAAAGTTATTTATGGGTTTATTATATACTTCTTCCATCAATTTTGGTCAATTTTAATTTTACTGATATGTTATACTCCCTCTCGTCTTATATATAGGCATTTTCTAGAAAAAAAATTTCTCCCTCTGGTCTTATATATAGGCACCTTTTAGAAAAAAATTTTGGTCTTTAATTATTTTTTCTCTTTTTTGCCCTTATTAAATGTTTTGACTAACTATATTTTTTTATTATTCATTAATGAATGTGAACTTTCCAAGTAAAGTGAAGGGGTACAATTGTAATATTACAATATATTCTCATAAAATTCACAAAACTAACTATTTTCCTTGGTTCGGGGAATACGGTTAAGTATACCCTATATATAAGACTGGAGGGAGTATAAGAATATTAACTAGATGCGAGAAGTTAGCCATGTATTATAATTTGGGCGAAAACAACTTCTCTTTCCAATTTTATTTTTAAATTAAAAATATAAAAATATTAATTGTTTTAGTTTTTTTAATTTAAAAAAAAATATTTCACTCACATAGACTACGTGGCTAATCTCTTGCATGACTAAGTTTTATATAACATATCAGTAAAATTTGATCAAAATTTATAAAAAGAATATATGACAAATGCAGAAATAATATTCACGAGTAACTGACAAAAAAAAAAACAAAAACAAAATACTATAAAACGATTTCTAAAATTCGAGGACCGATAACAGAATGATAAGACAAAGTTATCAATCAAAGGTTTTTTAATTTTTATACACCCATCATTGCTTTATTGGTGGTGGCCTGCATAAGAAAGTTGAAATATCTTAGTCTTGTTCGTTTTAATTTTTCCTTTGAAAAAGTGTAATGCCGACTTTTACAACACATGCTATGCCTATATGGAAGATAATGTGTGATCTTTCTTCGATTGTTTTATGAGATTAATGGGTATGCATCGATGGTGTAAAGTTTTTTATACCATCAGTTCATCATTTACCATTCATTTGTATTACTTTAATCTAAAAGTCAACGACCATAAACGGATGAATGGTGGATGATACAGTGATAGTGTAAAAAAATTTTACATCGCCGATGCATTCTCCATTTTCTCTTGTTTTGCTGTCTTGTGATACGGAAAGATGAGAATTAAAATATAAATGAATGTGTTAAATGCGTGATGTTATTGATGTTCGCAATTTTACTTATTTACATTTTTTAGTGATTAATGGTAATTTATAAACTAAGGAGTAAAAAAAATTAAAATTATGATTTATTATTTGACAAATTGTTGGTAGTTTAATTTCTTTTTCCCTGCTTGCACATTGCACTCCATATGGAACTCTTACGATTATTAAGTGCATAATGCACTTAGTAACATAATACTCCATTTAATTTTATCTATATATTATACTTAACTATATTACATATATCTATTTATAAGTCATATTTAATCATATTACATAGATCAAGAGTGTAATTACATTTTTTAAAACTTTAAAAATGTATTTTACATTTTTACCTTTACAATGCAAATTTATCCTCTTAAATTTATTGATAATTTTATAAATATATTGTCTCACATTAATGAACAATAAAAAACAGATAAGAGGAAAAAAAATAATTCACTCTAAAAAAATATGAAATGACTTATAAATAAAATCGAATTTTTTTTCTAAAAAGTGATTTATAATTAACTAAAGAGTGACAATGATAACAATAGCCCAAAAACATGTAACTTATGCTAGATAGACAAGGAGAATCAATTGCAACATGTAACTTATATCTCATTTGGTGTAAAATTTATATCCTCCTCCTTACTTGCTTGTAATTGCATGATTTCTTGGATAAGCAAAGTCATGTTAAGATGAGAAGAACCACCTTTTTCAACTGCTTTTGTTGCCATCTCACTTAATTTTGTGGCCCTTCCTTTTATATCTTCACTTTCTTCCCCTTCATCCATGACCATACATATTGCATTCTTAATATCTTCCTTCTTCACTAATACACCTTTCTTCTCATCATCTCCCCACTTCATTGGAGTCTCCACACCAAGGCTCACACCAATCTTCAAAACATGAACCACAAGTTTCTCATTCAAGAATTGGTCAGCAAATAATGGCCAAGTAACCATTGGCACCCCAGCACTTATCCCTTCAAGTGTTGAATTCCAACCACAATGTGTCAAGAAACCTCCAATAGCATGGTGTGACAATATTAGCACTTGTGGTGCCCAACCTCTAATTAAAATGCCTCTCCCTTTGGTTCTTTCCTCAAACCCTTCTTCACTAATCCACTTCTCTAACTCTTCAAACTGAACCCATTCCCTAATAACCCATATAAAGGGTCTTTGTGTTGCTTCCAAAGCCAAGGCCAGCTCCATAAGTTGTGAGGGAATCAAATTGCACAAGCTTCCAAGACAAACATAGACCACAGACTTTGGTTTATGCAAATCCAACCACTCCAAACAATGTTGTTGATTAAATGAATCATTGTTGCCTCTTTGAGCCTTATCCAATTCATCTTTGTTGCATAATGAAACTGGTCCAATACACCATACCTTATCATTTCTCACCTTCTTGTAATCATTGACATATGCTTGCTCCAACTCTTCAAAAGTGTTTACGATAACACCATAAGACTTAAATTCAGCATCAAACATCTTTTCCCTAAACTCCTTCATGTTATTATCTTGATTATCCACTTGTACAGACAACTGAGCTTTAGTAACTTGAATTTGGTCAGGTATGCCAGGAATAGTGAAACACTCTGACTCTGAAGTGATGCTCTCTAAAACCTTTGAAGCATGTACGACATACATGCAATGGAGACTAAAGCAACCAAATCCATGGAATGAGATCCTTGGAATGTTGTACTTTTGAGCAATTTGAGAAGTCCAAGGAATGCAAAAGTCAGAGATTATGCAACTTGGTTTTGGTGTGAGTGTTGCAAAGAGCTCATCTGCTTGCTTTTGGAGCAAGGTGACTCCATTGAAAAGATTGGGCATCATTGTTGTTGAAGGCACCATGTCAAAATTCTCACACCCTTCAGGGAGTCCTGCTTCTTTTGATGGGAACTGAAGTAGGACTAATTGGATTTGAAGGCCAGAAGAAACAGCTCTGGAAATTATTGAAGTGAAACGGGATGCATTTTTTGGTGTGGTGAATATGGTAACAATAACACCATGTTGTGCTAAGAGTCTTGCAATGTCCATCATAGGGATGATGTGGCCTGGAGCAATTAGAGGGAATAAGATGAAATGAGGATGGTTTGTTTGGGAAACCATGGCTAGTAGTAATTGGCTATTACAAGAAGCAAATGACTCGGAAATTAAAGTTGTATTGTATATGTTGCTCACTCTTGTAGCTGGTGTGCTTTTTTCCCTCTCCTTGTATATATAGAATGGAAAAATGTTGACAACAATAGGACATTACAATTTACACATGTACATTTATTTATTTTTTTTTTTGGAAAGTGTATATATATTTAAAAAAAGCAAAATTCATGTTTTTTTTCTCTTTTCAGGTTTGGTCCTTTTAAGTTTTTTTCTTTCAATTTCATCCTAAAAGTAATGTGTTTTTTCAAATGCATCCTAAAATCTATTTTTTCATGGTAAAATTTTTGAAAAGTAATGAATGCATTATGTAAATCTTTTCATTATGAACTTATTAATGATATCAAGATCATAAATTTTGATTGAAAATTAAGAGAGTTAGGTAGGAAATAAAAACTTATAAAACGAATTTAAAAAAAATTAAAGACAAAACTGGAAATGAAAATAACTTTGAAAACAAAAACATGAATTTTGCCTTAACAACTAACAATCATGAATAACCAAGTCAGTGTCATCGAGAGGATATCCAATAAGTGAAAGTTCATCGGCAATGGAGCAGATTGACTGCAACTAAACTAAAAACGTTCGTTGTAATGAAAGGCAAAAATTATGAGATGTTTCAGCAAAAGACAGAGCGAGCTTCTGGGTCACAAAAGCTAAAGAGAGCCGCAATAATATTTAGAAAAATTTATCTTGACGAATCCAAAGGGAATATTCAGGATTTGGAGAAGCAGAATCACCATTACTTATGATGATAGGTGACAAGGTGTTGCACCGGTGATATAACCTTCTAGTTCACAGGCAATCAATAGGGAGCGGATTTGATTATGCCATGCAGGATGATTAGTATTACCTCCATTTTATATGCGGTGTGTTTTAAGACTATACACGAGTTTTAAGAAATGATTAAATGAGATAAAAATTTGATGTATTTTTACTATAATGTCTTTATATAATCATTATTGAAGAGAAAGAAAAATATTGAAAGTGAAAAAGAGAGTGTAATAAATATGAGTGAATTGGGAAAAATAACATTAATTATGTATTGGGTTTTGTAAAAGAATAATACATATAAAACATAAGAAAAAAACTCTATGAATACTACATATGAGACAAAGAAAATATAATTTATTTTAATGTGAATTTGAAGGGAAATACTCCCTCCGGCTCGAAATATAAGCAACAAAAAATATACCTCTCTTGGTTTAAAATATAAGCAAAACTAACCAACTTTCTTAAATTTTATTTCATTCCCAATGTCACTTTTCAAAAACAATCCTAGAAAATTGTTATCTTATTTAATTTTTGTTTCATTCCCAATGCAACTTTCCTAAAATACCTCTATTCTTTTATAAATTTAAGAAAAATAAATACAATCAACTAACATCCTTAATAAGCATAAAATTAGTTAGTTTTGCTTATAATTCGAGTCAGAGGAAGTATTAAATTCAACATAGTCGTCTTTAATTTCAGATTTATGAGATACACCCTTCCTCACTAAATATAAATCTCTCCGTCCCTAAATACAAAATCCTCTTGACAATTTTATTTTGTCTATATTTATAAAACCCCATACTAATTTTCAATGATCATTATTAATCACTTTTTTTCACAAACACCCCTATTTATTTAACACTTTTTAGATTCCCAATAATATTAATAGGGGTAATTTTGAAATTACATATTAAAAGTTCACATTTCCAATACAATTAAATTATTTCACTTTTTTAATGGACGTGAAATCCCCCAAAGAGACCTTATATTTAGGGACAGAGGAAGTATTAGAAATAAAGAAAGGAAAATGCTAACAAGGAGTTAAAATTAGTAAAACGTTCTTCGAAAATGTAATTTTATGATGTTTTCGAGAAAAATAAATAAGAACTTGTGATTTTTTTTACTTAAATATTCACTCCGTTTCATATTATGCACGAGTTTTAAGAAATGGTTAAATATATAAGGATTTGTTTTTTTTGTTTTTTTTAACAGCTTAAAAAAATGTAAGGATTTGTTGTATTTTGACTATAATACCTCTATATAATCATTATTGAAGATAGAGAATTGTATTGGAAGTAAAAAAAGAGTGTAATAAATAGAAGTATGTTTGGAAAAATAACATTAATCATGTATATATTGAATTTATAAAACAACAGCACTTATGAAATATAGTACAAATGTTAAAACAACGTTGTATATAAAACAGAGGAAATAACAACAAATATGTATGAGGTACTGAGTCAGATTTATTAATCGATTGAAATGGTCAATATTTATCATTAAGTTTTTAAGAATCCAAAAGCTATTCAAGGGTAAAAAAGAAAAGTGCAATTCACTCCGATATTATGATTAGAAACGTTTATTTTTCTATGTTTATTTTTCAGTTATGCATCTCTTCTTTTACGTTCTTTTCCTTGAATTACTCCATAGCAGCATACTTCTGTTTTTAAACTAAAATATTTAGGAGCTAGTGTAGTTTAAAAAAACACGACGTAGTGAATTGCATGAAAAAAACGTTAGGTTATTCAATTAGAAGTTTTCTTAATGTATGCACAATTCAAAAAAAATATTTCTACCATGCAACCAAATTTTGGAGCTTGCACAACAATCTCTTAAATGAACCAATGATTGTTTGACACGTCAGTTTAATTGCATGGAAGCAGTGCCCTTAAAAAAAATTCACCAACGGTGAATAAATAATGTACCTGGGAGCTAAGGACTGGTCCATCAGAGTATAATGCAATAATCTCAGTTTTTTTTTGGTGAACAATAATCTCAGTTAAATTCTTGATTGCGTATCAAAATAATTCTTATTGTCATTGGTATCCTGATCAACATATTATTATAAAATAGGAGAAGTTGAGGGCATTTTTGTCATTTTCATTTTTCCTCCTTCATCCTTGCTTTTCCCTCCAAATTTGTTTGTCCGTGTATCGCACGGGAATAAATATTTATCTTAAGTTATTTTTATTAGTATAATTTGGATTACACATAAATATAAAAATTGTCCGCAAACATACAATTTGCATTTCGATATTATTACAATTTGCATGGATTATTAATGTTCTTTTCAAAAGGAAATAATTTGAATCAAATATTGACATAAAAAATATATAATGCTTAAACGACCCGTCATATGATAATTAACCAACAAAAAAATGAATATAATGTTGTAATTTCAGAACTTCTAATACAAACAAGTCATAATATAGGCAAATTGGTATTAAACATTTAAACAAAGGAAATAATTTGAATCAAATATTGACAGAAAAAATATATAATGCCTAAACAACCCGTCAAATGATAATTAACCAGAAAAAAAAATGAATATAATGTTGTAATTTCAGAACTTCTAATACAAACAAGTCAAAATATAGACAAATTGATACTAAACATTTAAACAGAGCATCATTATGAATAATAAATTTTGGGTACAACGGAAAAAACGGATATATAAGTATTAAAGATGAGCTATAATTTGGTATAATGATTTAGCTTAATACAATCAAATATTTACTCAGTCATGAATTCAAATTTTAAAAAAAATCCAATTTAAATTGTGAAAAATAATGATGCGTTATTTTATACTTTAGACAATATACTTATTTACAATTATGAAGTTCTAATACAAGCAAGTAATTTAAAAGTTCGAATCTTATAAACACGAATTAATTAAAAGTGTGAAAACATGTCTTATATTTTGGGACAATGTAATAATAATAATGATGATGATGATGATGATATATGGTAAAAAAATAACTGCATTTGGACTTGCAAAACGAATTACTAACAAAATGCATTTGGAATGATGGATTAAATAAAACAAAAATCAAAATGAGTTGGATTTTTTTTAATATAAGAAATTATGTTAGTTAATTAAAATTAGAAATCATATAGTTGATACATTATTAGTTAATTTTTATTAATGAAAAAGTTGGTAGCTGAAACTAGATTCAAAGGATAATGTTTATGACTATTCATTTCTAAATACTTGTAAATCATTTTTATAAAAAGTTCATATTAACTTATTATTTAAAAATATATATTTCCAAAATCTATAATCAAATTTTTTTAAAAAAATAAAAATTTAAACCCGCGCGATGCACGGGTAAAATTACTAGTTTCTTCAAACATGCAGAACTGAAAGGCAAAAGAAGAAACGTTTCTAATTAGGATAGTGAAGTAAACTGCACTTTTTTTAACCCTTCATTAATTTTGTATTTTTGCTTTTGGATCCTTAATTCCTTAGCTTAATGATAAACATTGACCCTTTCAATCGAATAAATCTGACTCAGCATTTCATACACATTTGTCATCAACTAAATAATTTACATAGAAAAAGTATCAAATCTTTCATAAACTAAGAGATTTTAAAGGAAAAACCTATATTTTATGTCGTCCTTAGTTAAGTGAAAATATGTAAAAAATACATTATGTTAACTATGTCAATGACAAAGATTAAAACAAAATTTTCTTCAAATACTTAAAGACAATAATTGATTAAATAATAGGTTTTTAAACTTTAGAGAATAAGTTATACGTTCCAAAATATGTGTTTTCTCGGAACACTAAAATTGTAAAACTTTTAAATTTAATACATCATTTTTTTTAATAAAATTCATTCACTTATTGATATTTTATTATTTTTTTTAAATTAAGTTTTATAAAACCATAAATAATAAGATTTGTTCAACCTTAATCCTCAAGGTTGAACATAAAAAATTAAAAACTATAATAAAAAAATATTAAAAAGCTAATTCACTATTTCTAAATAATAAATATTTAGTTTTAAAATGACATAACATTTTTCTAAATCTTTCATTCTCAAGTTAAGAAAATACTATTATTAAAGATTAAAACCAAAACGGGATATAAAATTCTTTAAGCATACAAATAATGCTTCCTTTGTATTTATATAGTATAAATTTTTTTGTAAATTTTATGTTCATTTAAAAAGTTGGTTAATTTAAATAATGATATTGTAAATGTGAATATATATTTGATATATATTTTCAAAAGCATCCTTAAGAATATTATTGAGAATTTAAAATGTATGTGTGAAAAAAATAATTAGTTATCATTTAAAAATTGATAAAAATCTAAAAAAGTTTTACACAGTATTCATCAACAAAGAAAGTACTTCAACTTAACTTTTTGGCTGATGTAAGAGCATATGCAATGAGTATTGGATTATATGAGGTGAAGCACTGTAACATGAATTATCCTGAATCACATATTTTTCTGTGCCGAAACGCAAATAAATTAAAACTGACAGAAGTGACGTGAACTAACATTCATCTATCTGTTTATCGACAAATAGAAAAACCATCTATCCTGTCACTTGTTCATGCTCGACAATATATAGAAATGTGACTGGAACAGCAGTACAGCACGCGTGTCTCGAAAGTAAGAAAATTCAAGATATATTTGTTCAATAAATTGAAGGGAGTTACTATCATGCAATCTAAAATTGGATGGTTGTTATGCAACATTTTCTTAAACCTAGTTAAAATTAGGTTTTTGCAATTTAGTCCAACATAAAAAGTAAATTAAAAATTTAGTCCTTTGTACCAATAGACAAATTATAACTTTTAATTTTAAAAAAAATTAGAAGTAGTTAAAATTAGTCACTTGTGTAAAAAGGCTTAATCCAAGTGACTAAATTTAAAATTAAAAGTTATAATTTGTCTATAGGTACAAAGGACTAAATTTTAATTTACTTTTTATGTTGGACTAAATTGTAAAAAACTAATTTTAGTTACTTCAAATAATGACATGACATAGGTGGCAACTTCTTATTGGTTTAACAAAAGGTTGCTATGCAACCATCCAATTTTGGATTGGATGATAGAAATACCCTAAATTGAAATTTTTACGCAATCCACCAAATTATAGATTCCGTTGCTATCATGTTTTAAGATTGGAACACAAACCTTTTCTGATATATAAATCGTATTTGGTTAAGTTCATGAGTATTTGGTATAGCTGTTAAAATAAGATTATAATAATTTTTTTTTGAAAATTATAATTTGTTTATGTTTGAGTATTTTGACTGATGAAAAATAAATTTAAGCTAATTTGTTTTATTTAGATAGTGTAAAAGAGAGTATTTTTATTAAGTAAATATTACAAGAGAATGTATGATGTGACAAGCAGGTGTTAATATGTTGGAGTGATAAGAGTAAAATAGAAAAATTACGTGATCTAAAAAAATATTTCAAATATCAACTTATAAATAAATTTTTATTATTTTTTCAAAAATATAAGCTAAAATTATAATTTATATTACAAACAAACACACTAACTTATGATTATTTTAAAAAAGAAAAAAACTAAAACAATAATTTTCAGCCAAACCACATGTGCATATCTTTCATTGTTGGTAAAAAAAAAAAAGTTGACAAAGAAGGTAAATCCCTCTCATGATATTTAATAATTGAGATACGTGTTCTACGCACGGTGTAAAAGTTTATAGATTAAGTAAGTATATTACATACTGATTTCTCTCAACATTTGATGCTTTATTATATCATTTTATTAATTTTTTTTAGTATAAAAATTATAAAAAAAAAAGAGCTTTTGCTTTTCATCTTGCATCATGGAATTGAAACATCCACTTGGCATAATTTTAATTTTTGAATTTAAAATATTTATTTTCTGAAATGCTAATTTAACAGAGATTTTAACCGTTACAAACTGTTATCAAGTAAAACCTTACAGTTTAAATTGTTCATTTAGCCACAGTTTTAATTTTTGCAACTTTTAACGGAATTTCAGATTTTAATTTATTAGCGACCATTTCATTTATAAACCACTCCAATTTTTAATTTTGAAATTCAATTTTCTTTTCTAAAACACTGGTTTAGTTACCATTGTAATCGTAGCAAACTGTTTTCAAAATAAAAACTCTCAATTTAAATAGTCACTAGTTATAATAGAATTTCATATTGAGCATATTAACAACTATTTCAAATTAAAAACGCAATGGTTATAAACTATTCTAATTTTTAACTTTTTTGAAGTTCAATTTTTGTTTGAAACCCTGTTTTAGCGATGATTTTCACCGTCATGAATTTTTATATTAAAATCTCACTTTTAAGCTGTTGACTTAGCAACAGATTAAACTATCGTTACTTTTAACAAAATTTCATATTTGAATTTGACACTCATTTCAAAAATAGCAACAATATATTTTTATGTTTACAAATAAGTTGGTACAAATAAGTTGGCATAAATAGCTTGACAATGGTTTTATTTTCATAATTTTATGTTTATAAATAAGTTGGTACTGATTCAAATTGAAAATATAAAATAATTAACAATTATTTGAGGATGATGATAATTAAAAAACCATTATGAAAGTTAAAGAATGAGAAGATAAATAAATCATTTAAAAAATAGAGCAAAATGGTTTATAGAGATTTTCTCAAAATGGTTTGTATCCTATATTTGCACACACGTGCACTTTTTCATTTTTCATTTTCAAAGAAAATAAAAGATCGGGCAGATGTTGAAAAAAGAATTATTGACAGGATTCCCTCTTGCTCAGTACTCTTTACGTCGTCGAGGTTTTGTTTGAATTGATGGTATTTGGTGAAATAGAGTGGAGTTTTTTTTTTTAAATAAGTTAAAATAGAGTGGAGTGGAATCAAAATTAAATTTTATTGTTTTTATTATTTTGATTAAGAAGGAGTGGAATGACATGTGATGAAATGATGGAGTCAATTTCATCCAAAACCTTCCTTTTTTTTTTCCTCCAATTTGGGTTGTACTTGATAGAATAATTTATTTAATTTCATTCCATCGCAAAATAACCAATTTATGAAATAAATTAATATCATTCTATTTCATTCGGCCGACTCCACCTTGTTCTACTCCTTTTCGCTTCACTCTATATTGTATATCCAAACATAGCCTAAATATATGACTCTTTTGAAATTTTTATTTTGTCCTTATTTATAAGACTACTATATATCAATTTTCTATGACAATTAATTACTTCTTTCCACAAATACCCCTATTTACTTAACATTTTTTATATTCCCAATTAATATTAATAGGGATAGTTATAAAAATACATATTAAATGTTCATATTTCCATATCATTAACAAAATTAATCAACTTTTTCAATTGTCGCAAAATCTATGAAAATAATCTTATATATTTGTTTAAGGTGAAAAATGATAATCGTTGAAGAAACGTTGTGTTTTGCATGATTGATTATGAAAGAGTGGGTCACAACAAATTTCTGTGATAATCTTGTGTTTGGCCTTAACGAGAACTGATTTGAAATTTTTAAAGTAAAGATGAACTTAAAATAAATGAAAATAGAAAGCGTAAACCAAAATTAAAATGACAGAAGTGTAAAGAAAAAGTAAAGACTTGCATTGAAAGTAAATATTTTTTTGAAAAAAAAAAGGAAGGTTACATTGGTATTTGCTCGAGAGATGTTAGGATATTAACCAAGTTTCAACCCCTTTTACATCAACGAACCTTCTATTTATAGACAAATAAATAATAACTACCAGCCTAATTTACTGACACGTGGATCACTAAGATGTTTACATTTAAATTTCAAAATACAACATAATTGTCTTCTATCTTCGACATCCCGTCTAAAGTGCTATGTGGAAGTCTTCGACAAGATCCTCAAATGATGTCTTCGGATTTATGTGTGGTTGAAGTTTCAACAAATGAAGGTTGTGTAGGTATTTTATTACTTTAATTGGTGATTTTAGTAGAAAGGCTTGGGTATATTTCTTAAAGCAAAAGTCGAAATCTTATGATGCTTTCAAGTCATTCAAAACGTTTGTGGAAAAACAAAGTGGATGCAAGATTAAAGCATTGAGAACAGACAGATGACAAAAATACCTCGTCTGTACATATTTCTTTGAGCGCAATGGAATTCAACACCCGATGACCACTTGATACACACCCCAACAAAATGGAGTAGCAGAAAGGAAGAACAAGACAATAATGAATATATATGGTAAGATGCATGCTGAGAGCTAAGAAAATGCTGAATTTTTTTTGGGCATAAGCAGTTATTATTTCTAAATATATTTTGAACAAGCGTTCGACGAAGAGTGTTAGTGATAAAAATCCCGAAGAAGCCTGGAGCGGAAGGAGGCCATCTATTCGACACCTTGTAGTTTTTGGGTGTGTTGCATTTGCCCGAGTACCAAATCAATTACAGGAGAAGTTAGATGACAAATGTGAAAAATGTATTTTTGTTGGCTATAGTACAAATTCAAAAGCTTATAAATTGTATAATCTAGAAACAAGGAAGGTGATTATTAGTCGAGATGTGACATTTAATGAAGAAGGTATATGAAATTGGACTACCAAAGCTGAAAAGAAGCAAGTGATAATTCTAGAAAATCATGAAGAGGAACGATGATGAAGGACTAGCACCAGGCGATCATGAAGGTCCAGCATCTAATAATCATGAAGGTCCAATACCTAATGATTAAATATGTCCAGAACTTCAAGATGAACCATCAGGAAGACCACAAAGGCAACGTCGGTTATTAGCCATACTTCAAGATTGCATTGTGGGTAATGACAATGACCTATGTGAAAAAGATTATTAATTTTGCCTCATTTGCAGATTTTGATCCTGTAACACTTAAGGAAGCTTCTAATGACCAACATTGAAGAAATGCCATGGATGAAGAATATTCTAAAGAGAAGAATGAAATATATATGGAAGCTCACAAATTTGCTTGCAGAAGTCTGGTAGTGAACAAATCTGCCTGCAAATGTTTACATTTAAATTTCAAAATAAAACATACTTGTCTTTTATCTCCGACATCATACAGTATAAAGTGCTATATGGAAGTCTTCGACAAGATTAAATCAAAAGTCAAAATCTTATGATGTTTTCTGTTAGAATTGACAACTGTCACCCAAGAGGGGGGGGGGGGGGGTTACGTTGAATTGGGTTTTTACAATTTCATTGAAGACTATTAAAAACAATCTCTTTCCAATAAAACAAACATTACTCGCAGCGGAAAAACAATTAAAGCGATTGAGCGGAAGCTATAATAATAATAATAATAATAATAATAATAAAAGAAAATTAATACGCGCGAAACTTATTAAATCAAAACAACGAAACTGTTACGCGCTTATCAAATTAAAACTATTTAAAATACTTTATTATGAAAATAATTATTTTGTTGCAAGACGAAAGATATAACAACTATGAACATGCGCACAAATAACAATGGTAAAATAATAAGATAAGGGATAGAGAAAATTGCACCAGATATTTTATACTGGTTCAGCATTTTTAGCGAAAGATCTACATTCAGTCCCCAAGCGCCCCGCTTGAGATTTCTTCGATTATAATCACAAGGACAACCAGTCCCAAAATTACAACCAGAGCATCTCACACACTACTAGGAATCACCGTTCGCTAGGGACCTCAAACAACAACACTAGGAAGCCACTTCCTAGAACCCAAGGTAGCATATCTACTAGGTGCCCCACCGTTTGTCTAGCCACTACCCTAGATACAACAAGGGTTCCTTGTAACACCTTAACATAATTAATACTCTAGCTATCTCGATTATATTTTGTGACTTGAAATTTTCTTTTTGAAACTCTCATTTAATAATATTACTTATAAAAATCTTTGTAAAATCGGACAGATTTTACTTCGTTTTAGGGACATTACCAAAATTTACATTTCCTGTTTATCCTGCTTAAAAACGTTCCTGTAAACAACAGTAAGCCAGCAGGGCCAAAATATAATTTAGTTCATTCATTACATCATTTCCAAAAATATATACCAATTCTTGGAGTATTTTTAGCTTCACAAAATACCAGTTTTGTATACATCAAAATGTTCAAAATAAACCTAGGACCCAACTATGGTCCTGCCCCTAAATATTCACTCATGTTCGGCCAAGACTTGTGCATGTCCTTCTGCACCTGTAAAAAAATAGCAAGAAGGATAGCATTACACAGAACTTAGGATATAACTTCTAAGAAGTCATAGTAATAAACTAAGCCCAACCCTATTATTAGCTCATAACAATCGTACACATTCATACCTTCAATTCATTCATACATTCAGTTTCATTCCCTTATTAGTTAACTCTTTTACTCTTTTTATCGTTCTTGATTATGATTTTCTTTTACCTCATTTCTTACATTTACTTTCTTATCCCTGGAGCACATGGGCCATCCAGGTTATGCTTTCTCTTTTCTTTCAGTCTTACATTTCTTTTCTTTCTTTCTTTTCTCATTCCTAGAGCACATGGGCCGTCCAGGTTGAGTTCAATCATCCTCGGAGCACATGGGCCGTCCGAGTTTGCGCTAGTAATCCCCAGAGCACATGGGTCGTCCGGGTCCTCGGAGCACATGGGTCGTCCGAGTTGCGCTTCGACAAAGCACATGGGTCGTCCGCCGATATTCATTTTAATTATCCTCGGAGCACATGGGCCATCCGAGTTGCGCAAGTAATCCCCAGAGCACATGGGTCGTCCGGGTTGCGCTTCGACAGAGCACATGGGCCGTCTGCCGATTTTACTCTTTCTTTTCTCTTTAAGTTTTATTTCTCTTTCTTTGTTCTTTTACTCCTATTACTTTATCCCCTAGAGCACATGAGTCGTCTGGGTTGGGTTTCTTTATCCTCAGAGCACATGGGCCGTCCGAGTTGGGTTTTCTTCCGTGTCCTCATTTAGTCTTTTCTTCTTTTACTTTGCTTCTTATTCTCTTTTTTCTTTCTTAATTATTTATCTTTTCTCTTCTTTGTGTTTCTATTACTTATTCTCTTTCCTTTACTTTCAATTTCTCTTAATTATTCTCCTCTCTCCTTCTTTTCATTAAAAACTTATTATCGCTTTCGTTTTATCCCATTGAGGGTTTGCAAACAATCCAAACATTCACAATCGACATACATTCTTAATCATTTCCATGTTACAACTTCTTATTTCCTTTTCTATCTTTTTTATTATTAACTTGATTCCAATTCTTGTTTACACATCTTATTATCATTCTAAGTTTCTTAACATTTTTTCCATTATCTATAATTCACTCGTACATCACATACACATACATCCCGAGACACCCCTTAATTTATGCTTCTCATTACTACATATAGATATATCTTAGGTTCATTACCAATTCCCAATCCCTCAAACATATCAACATACAAATCATTTACCCGTATATTCACACACATCCAGATAGTTTCTTTTTCCTTATTTTCCTAATTAGTTTACTTACCACAACTTCCCAAAACATCATTATCCAACACCTACATTCACAACATGCAAGTGGTTTCATTATCCTCATTTTCTTACTTAACCTATTATTAACATTTATATTTTAATTCCACACATTACAAACAATCATCATACAACGTATATATTCAATCATTCACGTGGGTTCATTTTCTATGTCTTCATTCTTAACTTATTGTCGACCTCCATTACCCTATTGTTTATTCTAATAACTAATCTTCCCTATTCCTAGTCATCACTATAAATAACCTAGAAGTCATGTCCTAAATAAAGGTAATACAACCCTCTTACCTCAAACGAGTACAAGGGAAGAGAATGCCAAACTCAAGCTATATGGCTCACAAATTGAAATCGGGCGAACCGAGAGCGGCGATGATGGAGTGTGATTGAGAGACAAGTCGGAGAGCAACAACAATTAATAATATAGGGGTGGAGAGGTCCACTACCTCCCCTTAAAGAAGATAGAGAAAAACCCTAAGAGAGACAAAACCATTACACTCCATTAATCATAAGGGAAGGCATAGATTAGTGATGATTAGGTTGGATTCATGCCAAAAAGGGAGGAAAAGAGTAGATCGCCACACACTTACCTTGTTCTTGCTTGAGAAGAGGTGAGAGAAAGCAAGAGAGAGAGATACCGCTTGGTGATGAGTAGATCACCACCACAATAGAGAGAGGAAACGAGGCTTGATGATGATGATGAAGATGATGTAGGCCATGGATGATGATCAAAGCTTCTAGGAGTGGAGTTATGGACTTGGGGTTTTGTTTTGGGAGCTTGGGGGAAGAAGGAATGGAGCAAATGAAGCTCCCTTCGTCTTTTATTTTTTTCACTGTCAGGATGTACTACTCGATTAGTCCAGGTACTAATCAAGTAGTTCATGTATTTTTTGCTCTCTGTTGGGGCATGCTACTCGATTAGTGCATGCACTACTCGATTAGTTTGCCTAGTTTTCATTTATTTTCTTTTCTTGGCATTTCATAATGCCATAACTTCTTCATTAACCGTCGGATCTTGCTCAAATTTGAAAGCAAGCTTCCCTGCATACTATTCTTCATATCCAACGGTGGAATTTACATTTTGAGTTATAGATCTTTGTAAGAACTACAATCGGTGGGTGAAATAACTAGGAGACACTAGGAGAACACCTAGAAGGGGGGGTTGAATAGGTGTTAGAGAAACTTTGAAAGATTTTCGAAAGAAACAAATCAAAACAATTAAAATAAATGATTTTTACAAAAAATTAAGCTCTTAATTGATTAAATCTGCAACTAATCGATTAACAACCGAAAGGCTTCAAATGGTTAATCGATTAATACCTTGGTTAATCGATTAATGCCGAAAGCTTGATTTTGGTTAATCGATTAACACCTTCAGTTAATCGATTAATCACTGTTAAAACTGAAAAAATCACTTTTCAATTGAATACGAAAATCAATCAATTAACACGTATGATCAGAGATTAAGCGGAAATGATTAACACCAATATTCTTATTGATTACCTAGGTTATGAAAATGATTTTTCCCAAATCAATTTGCACAATTAAGATTCAATTCAATCAATTATGAAAATCAATCTTTTCTAGGTTTTCAACCAAGAACATGTGAAATGACTTGAATGTAAAGAGTTAGGAGAATAGAGATACTGCACAGAGATTTATCCTAGTTCACTCTCATCCGCTTCCAGTCCCCTCTTCAACCAAGAGAGATTCTTCACTATGAGGAATTAGAGTTCTTAAATAACAAGCAAATGCCTCTCAAGACTCACTTCTTGATAGCCTCCAAGAGATACCACACTCTTGTCTTGCAACCCTATTGAATCTAATCTAACCTCTTCCCTTGCTTACTGATTCCCCTCAACAAGACTTCAACTTGCTTGATGATACCACACACCAAGACTTCCAATTGCTTGTTATCACAACAAGACTTCCAAGATAACTTTGCTTGATGAACAACCACCAAGGCTTCCAATGTTGTAGATAGCTTGCCTCCTTTGCAATGATTACAACTCAATGAAAACACAATAACAATCCTATGAATCTCTTTCAATAGCTATGAAAATATCAACATAAGAGATTCAAAGATTCTTGATCAAAGAATGTAAAAGTAAAAGCTTTGATCTATGAGAAAGTGAGAGAGAATAGTGTGGCTTGATCTTTGTAAAATTGATGTGAAAATGTTCTAAGTTTGTAATAATGATTCACAAATATTAGGAAAAGGTTTATATAGAATACCCAAAAGTTAGGATCACTAAAAACTGATTTTGAGAAGTTAAAAACGTATTTTAAAAACCAGTTTAACAGGTCTTAATCGATTAACACTTGGCTTAATCGATTAACCACTGTAACATGTGTGTTAATCGATTAACCTAACCCATTAATCGATTAGCCCCTGCTAAATTCAATTAAAAACTTGTTTTCTCAAAACTAAATCTTTCCTTTCAAACCTTTAAACCACCTATTGATTTTAGGTTAAGTAAATACTCAAAATATGATATAATCATGACCTTGATAGAGATTCACTACCCTCTAAAGACTCTACCCAAACTCATTAAAATAAAAGACTCAAACTAAAGATATTACAATTATACACAAATTAAGTCTTCATGAGCTTGCTCTCTCTTCGTCATTTGTTGAGTGTTGTTGTTTGATGAACTTCTCCATACTTGAGCTTGATCACAAACACTTGTAGCTTGTTCAAAACCTTTGTCATTATCAAAACATTCTCACTGGATCTAACAATCTTCTGTTTTTAATTTCCTAGTATAGGGTGTTTCTAACACTAAACACCGTTTTTAACCCTCATTTGGTCTTCTTTAAATTTCCTATACGATGCCAATGCTTCTTAAATCCTTTATGGCACTCAAAGAAATCCTAATCCATCATCTAAAATCCTCTTTAGCATAATTATTAGTTCCAAGTCTTATTAAAATTCTAATTACTCTTAGAATTAGAATTTGGGATGTTACATTCTTCACCCTACAAAACACGAACGTGCCACACGTCCGAACTAGGGAGCCACTCCCTAATAGTTAAGGGTCACACACCCCTTTACAACAACAGTTATGATGTGAGAGATTGGTACAAGTAACAAAGGCGCACTCTATGTAGTGCGGATACAACAATAAGGCTCACTAACAATAATGTGTTCTAAATAACACTGATACAACAATTAAGCTCTATAGAAATGAAGTCAAGACACAAGTGTATAGGCCAAAATAAGGTTTTCTTCTCAAAAGGATATGAACGTGAAAAAAACTTGATGAAGTTGGAGAAGAAGAGAAGAAGGAACGATCAGAAAGGTTGAAGAGAAAATAGGATTGATTCAAATCAAATTTAAAACCAACAATTAAAACATGTTTTAAAATCAAAAACTAAATCATAAATATTATAAAAATAAAACTAAAGATTTGATTCTTAAAACAAAAAAAGAATTATTTCAAAAACATATCTAAATTCGAATTTCAGAAATAAATCAGAATCAATTAAGTACAAACAAATCTAGAAACTTTTCAGATTGATTCTGACACAGATTTCAAAATTACTTAAAAGTAATCGATTACTTTTCCAAGGTAATCGATTATCCCTTTTATGTGAAAACAGTGAAATCAACTTTTTAAGAAAGTAATTGATTATTAAAACAAAGTAATCGATTATCAACCTCCTGTCAGGAAGGTAATCGATTAGAAAAACAAATTAATCGATTATTTCCTTTATGAAATATATTAAAAGATACAGATATGTAATAATCGATTATCCCATCATAAGTAATCTATTATCACTTCTTTGATCTCTCAGGTTACAATTGATTATCCTGGGAAGGTAGTCGATTACTTCTAGGGATGGCAACGGGGCGGGGAACGCTCGGGGAGACCTTTCCCATTCTCCATCCTCGGGTCTCATTTGTCCCCCATCCCCATCCTCATCCCCATTCCCCATGTCGGGGGTAGATTAACCCCCATCCCCATTCCCTACCACCCCACGGGGAACCTAATTTCAATTTGACTTGTTATAAAATTCACAACGCCGAATAGCATTTTTAAACTTGTACACTACAAAAAAATAATCGTTAAAATTCAAGAGATTCAATCCAAAACAATCGTTAAAATAATCGTTAATAATAACTATTATAATTATAATTATAATAATATATGTGAAGTTACTAAAAAATCTATTTTTTAACTATATAAAGCTTAAATATTTAAGGGGATATAAGTAAAATTGTCGGGGACGGGGAACCCGCAGGGACGGGGGAACCAATCCCATTCCCCGCCCCAAAATCTGTTCGAGGGAAAAATCCCCCCATCCCCGCCCGCGATGGGGAAAAATCCCCAAACTCGGGTATCCGAACGGGGCGTTCCCCGCGGGGATCCCCTTATGCAGTCCCCATTGCCATCCCTAATTACTTTTGCTTATTTTCATAAAAATGATAAACTACGTAAAACATTTTTCACAAAAACGTTTTTCTTCTCCTTATTTGAAAAACAAACTTTGGCCTTTATACTTAGATAATTGACTTCATTACCTTACAAATGATCCTATGGAAAAAGGCAATACTAAATCTTCATTTGCTTGAGCTTGAACCTTGATAGACTTGAAGCACAACTTGATTGTAGCTTGTTTGTAATCATCAAAACCTTCTAGCTTGAAACTTGAATTTCTTGGGAAAGCTTGACTTCCAAACAAGTCATTCTAAGCGTTTGTGGAGAGGACAAGAGTACCTGGTTTGTACAAATTTCTTTGAGCAACATGGAATTCAACACCAGATGACCACTTGATACACACCCCAACAAAATGGAGTAGCAGAAAGGAATAACATGATAATCATGGATATGGTAAGATGCATGCTGAGAGCTAAGAAAATGCTTAAAGAATTTTGGGCAGAAGCAATTGCTACTGCTATATATATTTTGAATAGGTCCAGTACCTAATGATCAAATATGTCCAGAACTTCAAGATGAAGCATCAAGAAAATCGCAAAGGCAACGTCGGTTACTAGCTAAACTACAAGATTGCATTGTGGGTAATGACAATGACCTATCTGACGAAGAGATTATTAATTTTGCCTAATTTGTATATTGTGATCCTGTAACATTTAAGGAATCCTGTAATGACCAACATTGGAGAAATGTCATGGATGAAAAAATTCATTCTAAAGAGAAGAATGAAATATGGAAGCTCACAAATTTGCCTGCAGACAAGAAGCCAATTGGAGTAAAGTGGGTGTACAAAATAAAATACAAGTAGCCCAATATATGGTGATGTTGATTGTTTCAAAGCGAGGTTGATTGCAAAAGGATATAATAAAAAATCAGGTACTGATTATTTTGAGATCTTTGCTCCTGTTGCCAGACTTGACACTATTCGTATGATAATTTCACTCTTTGCTCAACGTAAGCGGAAAGTACATCAAATGAATGTTAAATCTATTTTGTTAAATGGTACTTTGGAAGAAGAAGTATATGTTGAGCAACCTGAAGGTTATGTGATCAAGGGAAAAGAAGACGATAAAGTTTACAAATTAAAGAAAGCATTATATGGATTGAAACAAGCACCAAGAACATGGTATAAGAAGATTGATTCATATTTTGTGGAGCACAAATTTGAAAAATGCCCTTATGAGCATACTTTATATATTAAATTTGTTGAGACTGAAGATGTTTTCATAGTGTGTCTTTATGTTGATGATCTAATTTTTATCAGAAATAGTCCAAAGATGATAGCAGAATTCAGGGAGGCTATAGGCAAATCCTTTGAAATAATGATAGATTTGGGATTGATGTCTTATTTTCTTGGCATCGAAATTTTTCAATAGAATGATGGTATATTTATTTCTAAAAAAAATGCTAATGATATTTTAAAGAAATTAAATATGGAGAATTCAAAACCAATTTCCGCACCAGTAGAAGAAAAGTTAAAGTTGACAAAAGAAAATGAAGGCAAAAGAATAGATTCAACATACTACAAGAGTTTGAATGGAAGTCTTAGATACTTGACTGCAACTAGACCAGACACAGTTTTTGCAATTTGGTTACTATACAGATTCATGGAAGAACCACACACTTGTCACTAACAAGGAGCTAAAAGAATCCTTTGATATATCAAAGGTACCCTGACTGATGGAATTTTTTTATGGCCACGATAATGATGTAAAGCTTGTTGCTTATACGTACAGTGATTGGGCTGGAGACATAGATTGGAGACATATATATCATTTTGATGCAGGCACAATATCATGGTCAACAAAGAAACATCAATAGTTGCATTGTTTACCGTCAAAGTAGAATACATAGCAGCAATTAATTGTGCAACACAAACAGTTTTGTTAAGAAGAATTCTTGAAGTATTACATCATAAGCAAGATACTCTTACTCAAATATTTTGTGATAACAAGTCTACTATAGCACTATCCAAAAATCCAATCTTTCATGGGCGTTCCAAACAAATAGATATTAGGCTTCATAAAATATGTGAATTAGTTGAAGAGAAAGAAGTGTTGATCAAGTACTGTCACACATCAAATTGTAGGCGGTTTTAGAAAACCATTAAAGACAAAATTGTTTTATAAGCTAAAAAACTTGCTTGGAATAATAAAAGCTTGATTTAAGAGAGACAATGTGAGATAAAATTATTAGTAAATCAAATTGTTTTTGACTTTGAATAACATATAGTTTCCTTTGTTTCCGTGTTGTTACAACAACAAAGCTATTACACATTTTCTAATTTTGTGACTGACATTTAGTATATAAAGGCTCTCTCTTCTTTCTTTAAAATTCTCTACATTCTTTTTTTTTTTTATTCGCTACATTTTTTAAAATTCTTCTTGATGATTATGAGTATTTGATATCATAAAAAATTTAAAAAAGTTAATATTTTTATATTTTTAGTTTAAAAATAAAAAAAAAGAATTGGAGAGAGAGATCGTTTTCGCCTGTGACATCACGTAACACCACGTGATTAATTTCCTGCGTCTGACTAGGATTTCGGTATGATATGTCAACAAAATTTGGTTGGAATTGACAGTGATGGATCCAAAAATTTTACTTAATGGGGGCGACACTTATATAAAAAAAATTTAAGACAAAAAAATAATACGTCAAAGAGAAATATATTAGTAATTATTAATGTAAGTCTTATGATATTATGAAATTTCAATACATAGAAATATCTTGCACGAATTTCATAATTGCTCCCTACGCTTTCTCATGTTTTGAAAATATTGAATCATTTTCTCATTTTCAATACTATCAAAAATATCTTTCTCTACATGGGTAAACAAACAATCATTCAACCATTCATTTCCACTACTAAAAGTCAAACGTTTTGGATACATACATAGTCAAAGTTCCATTGCTAAAAGCTTAAAAATAAAATTAGTACAAGAATAATCACAATTAACAATGATATTTACATAAACAAATTAAAAAGTCAAAAGTTTTCCATTGCTAAAATCCTAAAAATAAAATTAATACAAGAATAATCACAATTAACAATGACATTTATATAAACAAATTAAAAAATCAAAAGCTAAAAACAATATCATTACAAATTAAAAATAACCACGATAAAACTTGAAAAGTAAGAAATAAATTAAAAAAAATAACACATACCAGTACTAGGTAGTGTTGTGGTGTAGCCTTTGATTTTTTCAATTGAAAAATAATACGTCCGACTTTCCTGCACTAGATTGTCGAAATTTACACAATAACGTAAAAAGTGAAATATGGAAGGAGTTAGAAAGGATAGGAGAGAAATGAGTTTGTAAAAGTGGAATATGGAAGAGGTTTGCATGAGGTTATGGAGTTTTGCTTAGGGTGGAAGAAATTCAAAAGGTGGCCGGATGGTTTGGGGTTTCTTTCTTTTTTTTTTTTTTTTTGGTTTGAATGATGAAGGGTATAATGGACATTGCCCTATTAAAATGGGGTTTGGGGGATAAAATGGGGGTTTGAGAACTAATGACAAAAAAACAAATATATGTATATAAATTATTTTTTTTGCCAAAAACTTAGTGGGGGCACGTGCCCACACATGTGATTGAATGGCTCCGTCCCTGGGAATTGATATAAAAGATATAAGACAAACCCATAAATAATTTCGAAAAGTCAAATATTAAAAAAAAATAAAAAATAAAAACAAAGATCTGTGACAAAATAACCATGAAATTCTAGGATTGATACATAATCAGTTATCACTCAAGAGAATCAGTTATGATTCGAGAAGAAAACATTTCATGCTTAGCTTGCATTATAAGTGGATCGGATCCCATTATTATAATTAAAATATGCTGAGTGGTGCATGAGTCTTAAGTTTTGCATCAATAATATTTTCTTACTCATATAATTGGCCATAATTGTTGTTTCCAGTTTCAAGTACCATTTTACCTAGTTATAATATAGTTTTGCTTTAAAAAAAATTATATGAAAGCACAAAGCTAACTAGATTAGACATGTAACTTATGACAAGACAATGATGAAAATCAATTGCAACATGTAACTTGTATCTCATTTAGTGTAAAATTTATGTCCTCCTCCTTACTTGCTTGCAATTGCATGATTTCTTGGATAAGCAAAGTCATGTTAAGATGAGAAGAACCACCATTTTCCACTGCTTTTTTTGCCATCTCACTTAGTTTTCTGGCCCTTCCTCTTCTCTCTTCACTTTCTCCCCCTTCATTCAAGACCATGCATATTGCATTCTTAATATTTTCCTTCTTCACTATTACACCATTATTCGAATTCTCTTCCTCTCCCCATGTCATTGGAGTCTCAACACCAAGGCTCACACCAATCTTCAAAACATGAACCACAAGTTTCTCATTCAAGAATTGGTCAGCAAATAATGGCCAAGTAACCATTGGCACCCCAGCACTTATCCCTTCAAGTGTTGAATTCCAACCACAATGTGTCAAGAAACCTCCAATAGCATGGTGTGACAATATTAGCACTTGTGGTGCCCAACCTCTAATTAAAAGGCCTCTCCCTTTGGTTCTTTCCTCAAACCCTTCTTCACTAATCCACTTCTCTAACTCTTCAAACTGAACCCATTCCCTAATAACCCATATAAAGGGTCTTTGTGTTGCTTCCAAAGCCAAAGCAAGCTCCATAAGTTGTGAGGGAATCAAATTGCACAGGCTTCCAAGACAAACATAAGCCACAGAATTTGGTTTATGCAAATCCAACCACTTCAAGCAATGGTTTTGATTAATTGAATCCTTGTTGCCTCTTTGAGCCTTATCCAATTCATCTTTGTTGCATAAGGAAACTGGTCCAATACACCAAGCCTTATCATTTCTCACCTTCTTGTAATCATTGACATATGCTTGCTCCAACTCTTCAAAAGTGTTTATGATAACTCCATAAGACTTTATTTCAGCATCAGACACCTTATCCTTAAACTCCTTTAGTAACCGATGATAATTTGCTCCTGGAAACTGAGCTTTAGTAACTTGAATTTGGTCAGGTATGCCAGGAATAGTGAAACACTCTGACTCTGAAGTGATGCTCTCTAAAACCTTTGAAGCATGTACAACATGCATGCAATGGAGGGTAAAGCAACAAAATCCATGGAATGAGATCCTTGGAATGTTGTACTTTTGAGCAATTTGAGAAGTCCAAGGAATGCAAAAGTCAGAGATTATGCAACTTGGTTTTGGTGTGAGTGTAGCAAAGAGTTCCTCTGCTTGCTTTTGGAGCATGATGACTCCATTGAAAAGATTGGGAATCATGGTTGTTGAAGGCACCATGTCAAAAGTCTCACACCCTTCAGGGAGTCCTACTTCTTTTGATGGGAACTGAAGTAGGACTAATTGGATTTGAAGGCCAGAAGAAACAGCTCTAGAAATGCTTGAAGTGAAACGGGATGCATTTTTTGGTGTGGTGAATATGGTGACAATAACACCATGTTGTGCTAAGAGTCTTGCAATGTCCATCATAGGGATGATGTGGCCAGGAGCAATTAGAGGGAATAAGATGAAGTGAGGATGATTTGTTTGGGAAACCATGGCTAGTAATTGGCTATTACAAGAAGCAAATGACTCAGTTGTATTGTATATGTTGCTCACTCTTGTAGCTAGTGTGCTCTTTCCTCTCCTTGTATATATAGAATGGAAAAATGTTGACAAGTGACAACAATACGACATTACATGTACATTTTTTTTTAATGGAAAGTGTATATTAAAGAAAGGCTTATTTATGGTTTTGTTTTCTAAAAGTTCAACGTGTTTTGGTTTTAGTCCCTATAAGTTATTTTGATCGGGAGTAATCTTTAATTTTTCAACCATTTTGGTTTTGGTCCCCTTCGTTGCAAAAAATCAGTTATTTGCTTACATGGTTAACGAATCCACACCAACTGCTACATGGTGTGAGTTAGCGCTAAATAGGTGATGCGATATGCATGATTCAGGCCTATGAACTCAAAATTTTGCATACGAGACCATTTTGCGTATCAGACTATTTTGCGTCCATGAATCTGTATCATCCACGTTATATCACCTATTTGGCGTCCCTTCAGACCACATAGACTGCTGATGTGATGTTCCGCTAGCAACACAAACAAATAACAGATTTTTACTAATGGAGGGGACCAAAACCAAAATGTTTGAAAATTTAAGGACTAATCTCGGTCAAAATAACTTCTAGGACTAAAATCAAAACACGCTGAACTTTCAGGGTAAAGACATAAATAAACTTAAAGAAAAAGAATGGGATATAAATGAATATTTATTATATCAAATAGAATATTCAAAAGAAATGTGTATAAGGTTATTCTAATCATTAATAAAGATTGATTTATACTTTGTAATTACTCTCTCTGGTTCTATTTATAAGATCTTTTTGGGGTTTTTTGCTTCCACCAAGGAAAGTATATAAATTTGTTAGTGACATTGGAAACGTAAAAATTTAATATACTTTTTCAAAACTACCCCTATAATTATTATTAGAGATCTAAAAAGTGTTGACTTATGGGGGTGGAAAGAAGTAATTAAATGTTATTGGAAATTGAAAAAGGGTCTTATAAATAGAACCAAAATAAAAACCTCAAAAGGGTCTTGTAAATAGCATCGAAAGGAATATATATATATGAGTTTGAATCATATTAAAAAATTTCATTTTTGACAACTCAAATCACTCAATAATGGATAATTTGCAATAATTATCTACACATGAGTTGTGGGACTTCTCTTGACTTTGATAATAATTCTTCATGATTTAACTCATCAAAATATATACTCCCTCCGTTCCTATTTATCTGTCATATTTCAAACAAAACACGTCCATTAAGAAATCCAATCATTACTCAAATTTCCAATGCATTAATTATGTTTTTTCCTACTATACCCTTTCTCTCTATAATCATTAATTTTTCTCCACTACTTACATAAACCAAGACATATTAAATATGGGCAAACATGGAAAATAACATTTATTACACTCTTGAAATCCTCAATACGACAGATAAAAAAAAATAAAAAATCTCTTCAAAAAACGACAGATAAAAAGGAACGGAGGGAGTACAAAAGATTTAAATATGTACTTCTTCCGGTCTTATTTATAAGACTCTTTTGAGATTTTTGTTTTGGTTCTATTTATAAGATCACTTTTCAATTTTTAATAGCATTTAATTACTTCTTTCCACAAACATCCCTATAAAGTCAACACTTTTTAAAGGGTGTGAGCCTATGGTGGCTGCCGCCGCTGTAAGGAGAGAGCAGAGGAAGAGGAAGAAAAGAGGGAATATTCTTGGAATATTAAGATAAAGGACCAAAGTGAATCTAATAAATAAGATAAATGACCAATTATGCAATTAAGCTTAGAAGAGGAAATATTCTTGGAATATTCTCATTTAACTTTATTTTAACGGAAGGACCAAACTAAATCTTTTTTAAAAAATAAAAGACCAGTAAATTGCAAAAAAAAAAGATAAAGGACCAAAGTGAATCTAATAAATAAGATAAATGACCAATTATGCAATTAAGCCTACAAGATACTCCCTCTATTTCTATTTATCTGTCCTATTTCAAACAAAACACACATTTTAAGAAATTGAATCATTACTTAGATTTCCAATATACATTAATTATGTTTTTTTTTTCCACTATACCCTTTCTCTTTCTATAATCATTAATTTTTCTTCACTACTTACGTAAACCAAGACTTATTAAATAGGGGCAAACATGGAAAATAACATTTATTACACTGTTGAAATTCTCAATATGACAGATAAAAAGAAACAAAAATCTCTTAAAAAATGGACAGATAATAAGGAACGGAGGGAGTAGTTAGTAATTTATCTTAATGGGAAGTTGAAGGGAGGTATCAAATTCAACAAGGTCTTTAATTTCATCTTTATCAAAGGTATTAGAAGTGAAGGTGAAGGAATTTTGGATTTGGATTCTCTGACTTAATGTTAGAGTATCATTAGTGTAAAAATTATTAAAATTCAAAATAAACCTTTTTTTTATTTTAGTGATTTTACATTTATGTTACTATAACATTAAGTTAGGGAATCTATTTTTAGGAATTTGTGGCTATGAAGAATTGAGGATTGATGAAGAAATTAAAGTTGTTAAGCAAGGGTTAATATTATTTTTTTTTAAAGTATTGATTCTATTCTCAATTTTTTCACCAATTTGATTTTTAAATATTTAAAAAAAATTGGTTTTATTCTATATCGTTAGTTAAGTGAGAATATGTCAAAATTACATCTTGTTAACTATGTCCACGACAAAAATTAAAACAAATTTTTTTCCTAATATTTAAAGACAATAATTGATTAAATAACAGGTTTTTAAACCTTGGAGAATAAGTTAAACATTCCAAGATATGTGTTTTCTTGGAAGATGTAAAACTTTTAAATCATTTAAGAGATATTTTTTATAAAATTCATTCACTTTTTGATGTTTAATTAGTATTTATTTTTAACCTTTAAGATTAAGATTAATAAAACCATAAATAATAAAATTTGTTCACTCTCAATCTTTAAGATTGAACATAAAAAATTAAAAACTACTCCTCCGTCCTTAATATAAGCATCATTTGACCAATTTCACTCCCTTTAAGAAAGTTAGTTAATATTGTTAGTGGTATTGAAAATGTAAATATTTGGTATACATTTTCAAAAGTATCCCTATAATTATTATTGGAAATCTAAAAAGTGTTGAATAAATAAAGGTGTTTGTGGAAAAGAGTAATTAATGTTATTGAAAATTGGAAATGAGGCTGATATTAAGGACAAAAAAAAATCTTCAAAATGTGCTTATATATAGAACAGGAGGGAATATAATAAAAAAAATATTGAAAAGTTAAATTCACTATTTGTAAATAATAAATATTTAATTACAAAATGAGATAACATTTTTTAAACCTTTTATTCTCAAGTTAAGCAAATACTATTACTATTAAAGATTAAAACCAAAACTCAATATAAAAACCTTTAAGCCTACAAATAATATAACTCAACTTTTTGGCTGATGTAAGAGCATATGCAATGAGTATTGGATTATATGAGGTGAAGTACTAGTGGATTTGTGGTGCATGGATTTGACTAGAATTTTGTGGACGCTATAACATGAATTATCCTGAATCACGGATTTTTTTTCCCTAAACGCAAACACGACTGACAAAAGCGACGTGAACATTCAGTTCTGTATGTGTTTACAGAGAAATATAAAAAGCTATCTATCCTGTCACTTGTTCGTGCTAGACAATATACAGAAACGTGATTGGAACAGCATGTCTCGATTGTAAGAGAAGATTCAAGATATATTTGTTCAATAAATTGAGATTTTAATTTAATGCATATTATAGATTCAGTTGCTACAGGTTTTCAAATTGGAACACAAACCTTTTCTAATATATTAATTTTATTTGGTTTAGTATATTTAATGTTTCCAGCAATATATATATTTTTTTTGGTAAAAAAAAGTTGACAATGAAGGTAAATTCCTTCTCATGACATTTAATAATTGAGATATGTGTTCTATAATATAAATGTTTATAGACTTAGTAAGTATATTACATACTAATTTTTTTCAACATTTGATGCTTTATTATATCATTCATCAAATTTTTTTAATATAAATAAAAAAAAACATATTCAATCTATTTGAAATTCCAGCTCGAGAGCAAAAAGTTGGAGAATTTTGCATTACCGAAACATCCATTTGGTAAAATTTTAATTTTCGAAGTTAAACTATTTATTTTCTGAAATGCTAAGTTATAAAAATTTTCATTATAGAAGCATCCACTTGGCAAAATTTTAATTTTTAAATTAAAATATTTATTCTCTGAAAAAGCTGGTTTAGCCGCAGTTTTAGCCGTTGCGAAATATTTTCAAATAAAACCTCAAAGTGTAAACTGTTCATTTAGCTGCAACTTTAACTGTATGTTACTATTTTTAACAGAGTTTCATGTTACTAATGACCATTTCAAAAATTCAATGGTTATCTGTACTATTCTATAAAGGAAACACAATTTTTAACTAAATCAACTAAAAAAACAGTTAATTTGTAAGTAATTTTGTCATTCCCAAAATGTCCTTAACTGTTCTGCATGATCATAAAACTACCAAGAGCAGTTGAAAAAATAAAAACCAAAATAACTGTTCTACATGAATTTGAATTTAATATTTTTTTCATCTTTCAATCAACAAAAACCAAAAGTTACCGGCCCGTGCGATCGCACGGGCATAGATACTAGTAACTTATAAACCATTCCAATTTTTAACTTTTGAAATTCAATTTTATTTTTTGAGACGTTGGTTTAGTGACGATCGTAACATAGCACCTATTTCAAAATAAAACCTCTCAATTTAAACTGTTAATTTAGTTACGGCTTTAATTGTCTCTATTTTTAACAGAATTTCCTATTTGAGCTTATTAGCGACCATTTCCAAAACGCAATAGTTATAAACCACTACAATTTTTAACTTTTGAAATTCAATTTTCTTTTTTTAAACACTGGACAACGGTCTTAACCATCACAAATAATTTTCCTAGTAAAATCTCATTTTAAGTTGTTGATTTAGTAACAAATTAAACTGTCAATACTTTTAACTGAATTTCAGATTTGAATTTGACAACTATTTCAAAAATTGGGGCAATTTTTTTTAGGCTTAATTGCATAATTGGTCATTTATCTTATTTATTAGATTCACTTTGGTCCTTTATCTTTTTTTGCAATTTACTGGTCCTTTATTTTCTTTTAAAGATTCAGTTTGTTGGTCATTCCGTTAAAATAAAGTTAAATGAGAAGGAATATTCCAAGAATATTCTCCCTTCTAGGTTTAATTGCACAATTGGTCCTTTATCTTATTTATTAGATTCACTTTGGTCCTTTATCTTAATATTTCAAGAATATTCCCTCTTCTTCTTCCTTTTCCTCTGCTCTCTCCTTACAGCGGCGGCAGCCACCATGGGCGCTGTCGCCACCGTCCATGCCACCGTCACACGTTTTCTAGCAGGTTCAGAGGAGGAGACCATTGTTGATAACCAAGGTTTTAGAAAATGGATCCTAGATTCTACCCAAAAAAAAAGGGACCCTAGAATTCGGATTTTGAGGAAAAAAGAACGAAAAGCACGAATATGTTTGAGGAATAATGAAAATAAAGCTTAAAAACCATGAAAAATTGAAGAATGTTGAAGAAATTTGATGATTTTCGAGGGAAGAGGGTGTGAGCCCATGGTGGCTGTCGCTGCTGTAAGGAGAGAGCAGATGAAGAGGAAGACGAAGAAGGAATATTCTTGGAATATTAAGATAAATGACCAAAGTGAATCTAATAAATAAGATAAAGGACCAATTATGCAATTAAGCCTATAAGGGGGGAGTATTCTTGGAATATTCCTTCTCATTTAACTTTATTTTAACGGAATGACCAAACTGAATCTTTAAAAAAAAAGGACCAGTAAATTGCAAAAAAAAGATAAAGGACCAAAGTGAATCTAATAAATAAGATAAAGGACCAATTATGCAATTAAGCCTTTTTTTTATTATATTTATACAAATAAGTTGAACGCATATAGCTTGGCTACGGTATAATTATTTATTTATTTCATAATTTTTGTGTTTATAAATAAATTGGTATTGAATTCGAAAATATAAAATGATTAACAATTATTTAAGTATAATGATAATTTAAAAACCATCATGAAGGTGAAAGGACAAGACGGGAAAGAAATCATTCAAAAAATAAATCAAAGTATCTACTTAAAAATTATTCTCTCCTTTTCGTAGGTAGAGTTTATAGAGTTTTTGTATCACGTTTCATACGTATTTTTTTTTTCAAAACACAATACATAATTAATGATATTATTTCCAATAGACTCCTATTTATTACTTTCTCTTTTTCACTTCCAATATTTTTTTCTCTTTTCAATAAAAAATATAAGAGCACTATAGTTGAATAACATCAAGTTTTTACATCATTTAACTATTTCTTAAAATTCGTACATAACCTTAAAACACACGTGGGAGTAATTAACACCTAATCCATCTAATGTACTACTTGCTTAAAATTACTAGTTACTCTCTCTTAGTCTTATATATAGGGCACATTCTAGAAGAAATCTTTGGTCCTATAAATAAGACATTTTATATTTCCCATGCATCATTAATTGTTTTTTCTCTTTTTTTCCCTTATTAAATGTTTTGACTAACTATGTTTTTTTGTTATTCATTAATGAATGTGAACTTTCCAAGTAAAGTGAAGGGTAAAATTGTCATGTTACAATATATTATCATAAAATTTACAAAACTAACCACTTTCCTTATTCCAGAGAATACGGTTAAATATATATATATAGAATCGGAGGGAGTATTTAAATAATATCTTCTAGAACGCTTCTGCTTTTAGTGTTTATCTATGCCTCCACTTCACCTCCATAAGTAAAGCAACGGACAGTATTCTCTAGACAAGAAACGCTGACCAAGTATACGTGGGAAAGTCTTGGCCTTTCCACCTCTTCTCTTGTTATAGATTTTCTCAAATTTGTTTGTATCCTATGATTCTGCCCCCCACTCTTTTTCATTTTTCAAATTCGAAGAAAATAAAAGATTGGGCAGACGTTGAAAAAAGAATTATTCACTAGATTCCCTCTTGGTTAGTACTTCTTTTGATCTCTATTATATGAAAAAAATAATCAAAATAATATTTATTAAGAAAGTTAGCTGGATGTATTTAATTTTTTCAAAATCATAAAAAAATATAATTATTTTTAAAAAATTGTATTAAGAGTCTTTCTAAAAATATTTTAAAAATAATTGTATTGAAAATAAAAAATTAATTAATTTTTCTTATATTGCAAATTACGCAAAGCTTATAAAGACGTCCCTTCCAATTAATTATTCCACTACATTAAAATATTGTTTGAAAAGGACAGTAGAATTTTTTTTTTTAATAATCAACGAGCTAAAAACCGACAGTACAACTTTTATCACAGCTATTTTCAATAACGATACAGTTTTATGATTTAACTTTTTGTGCCTACGCCCTACATTCTCGTGTCTTGAACAAGTCAAAACAAAATACAGAAAAAATGCAAGTTTGTCCCTTTAAATAATACTCCCTATTTTACGTCCATTAAAAAAGTTGAATAATTGTATTGAAAATACGAATTTTTGATATGTATTATCAAAACTATCCCTATTAATATTATTGGAAATATAAGAAGTGTTAAATAAATAAGGGTATTTGTGAAAAAAAAGTAATTAATGATCATTGAAAATTGGTAAATGGTCTTATAAATAAGAACAAAATAAAAATGTCAAAAAAATTCTTATATTTAGGGACGAAGGTAGTATTATTGTATTTTGAAGTTATACACAAGTTTTATAAAATAGCTAAATAATATAAGTATTTGAAATGAAAATGATTTGTAGACCTATAAAATTAGCCTACAAATCAACCTACATCATATAGAGAGTGACGTGTGTCACTTGCTTACTATTGATTGGTTAACAAGTTACACATGTCATTTTCTTGTGGTATAGGTTGATTTGTAGGTTGATATATCATTACTCATTTGATATATTTAGACTATAATGTCCCTATATAATTACTCCCTTTGTCTCATGAAGTTAGTAAAAAACATAGAAAATATTCGTCTCAAATTGAAGTTAAAATAGCGAATAAAAAAATTAAAATTGCATTATATAGTCTGTGATTAGTTTATTAAGGAAAACATGCATTAAATACTTGTTTTGGTAATTGGTTGATTTGGGGAACAATGCATTAAAAATATGCTCCCCTATATTTGTTGAATTTTCAAAAAAATACTAACTTTTTGGGACTGAGGGAGTATTATTGAAGAAAAAGGAAGATATTGGAAGTGAAAAAGAGAATATAATAAATAAAGATGTATTGTTGAATTATATTAAAAAAATAATACATACAGTATAAAACATGAGACAAATTATATAAAATGGAGGGAATATTGATGTATTAGATACACACACTCATTTACTATTTTTTTTTCACTCACAAGTCACACCTATTCATGGCTTCTACCTCCACCTTCCTTTTCTCTTTATTTTTTCACTCCTTCCTCATCTTTTTCTCTTTATTTTTTCACTCCTTCGTCATCCACTACCATCACACTATTTTTGAAAGGACCTTTCGAAATAAAAAAAGCATCACGGGAAGTTATTAACCCATTACTTACCTCTATTTTAGTATCTGATTTCTACATTATAAATTAAAAACTAAACATGAATAAAAATCTATGGACATGAGTTGCATGGATATTTAATAGATACAACAAAACTATACATACAAACATGATTGCTAAATTTTCGAATTAATTCTTGAAATTTTACAAATTTACGTTTCTAGATCATATAAACAAGCTAACACTCATGCAAATTCTTTTTTTTTTGTAAACCCATACAAGTTCAAGTAAAATTTAATAAAATCTATAAACTCTCGAGTTGACTCTTGAGTTTACAAGTCTACATTTAAGCATTGATGTTGTCTCAAAAAGTTATTTTTCTAATTAATATATGATATTTAGGTTGAATTACCAATATCTTACGATATATAATAGATTTATTTTATATTATTGTATCCAACCATAAAATAAAGTGATCAATTAAAAATAATATAACAGAAATGACAAATATTAAGTTGTGATTATATTTTATATTTTATTTACTTTATTATTATAACATTTGAATTTTAAAAATATTTTCGGATAAAACTTTATGTATGTTTTTATGCAATAAAATATGTTATTAATTAACTTTTTGAGATTTATAAACACTTAAGTATTAACAAGTCGAGTTTATGATTCAAATTTACCTAGATTCACAAGTTTGCTTGAAATCTCGAGTGTAATAACCATGCATACAAACACAACAACACTTAATGTACATACATGAGGGAGGGAGGGTTGTTTTCAAACTTCACAACAAAAAGGATGGCCCGTGGGGAACCCTACAAAGGGAGAGACGGTTTCCAGGATATGAACTATCACCTCCACCAAATCACGACTTACGAGGCATTAACCTCATCGTCGTGACAAGGCTCACCTGACGTGAAAAAAAATTAAAGAACTTTTCTTTTCATACCCCCCATTTTTCTCTCCACCCCCCATTTTTTCCGCCTCACATGAGGCGGAAGTGCTTTTTTTCACCCTTTCCGCCTCTTGAGAAGCGGAAAAACCAATAAATTTACACTTCCACCTCATGTGAGGCGGAAAAAATGGGGGTGGGGAGAAAAATGGGGGTGTGAAAAGAAAAGGTCAAATTAAAAGGAGACTATTTCTAGCACAGAATAAAAGACTGCACATTCTATGAAACCAATAAAAATCTACGGACGTGAGTTACATGAAAGTTTAATACAACAAAACTATACATACAAACACAACAACACTTAATGTACATACATGAGGGAGGGAGGGTTCTTTTCAAACTTCACAACAAAAAGGATGGCCCGCGGAGCACCCTGCAAAGGGAGAGACTGTTCCCATGATATGAACCCATCACCTCCACCAAATCATGTCTCGCGAAGCGCATTAACTTCATCGTTTGTGACAAGGCTCACCCGACATGAAAAAAAAGAGACTATTTCTAGCACAGAATAAAAGACTGCACATTCTATGAAACTGGGATCTCCCCATAGCCAGCATATGATTCCACACTTTCCCATGAACCCCGCAAATAAGCAGAGATGCTGACTAATAAGAAGTGCTTCAAGCATCATGACTCTAGTAATATCTCTGCATGTTGTTAGTTCTTCGTGGACTCGGGCTCATGGTTCCTGGTCGTCGTCGACTCTAGCCGCTCAAGATTAACTGCTCTCCATGAACATGAATTGGAGGATTTCAGCAACAAGCCCAGAGCAGCAGAACATGTTGCTCTAACAACAGCATCGGGCGATCGACTCATTTGTCCCACCAGCATACCAAATACCTGAAAGAAGATAAATATCTAGTGAAAATTTGGTTTTAACATAAATGTAGGAAAATTGCAAGCACATATAGAGAGACCTGTGTATGATAGGCAGCTAGAATATGCTGATCGTCTGACAGAGATAGCATACTGCTGCAGAAGTATATAGCATTTGCTTGAATTATAGGCCATGGTGCATCAAAAGCCTGTCTCATGAAAAAGAAAGTTAACAGCTCAGAGCATGATTTGGAATGATTAATCTTTCCACAAAAAAAAAAAAAAAAAAAAAACAACAACAGCAACAACAACACATTTTTCGGAATAAAATGCTGTTTTGAAATGAAACTAGTTGATCAATATGGTATATGCACAACAGAAATGTCTCAATCTTTGGAGTCACAAAAAAGGGAAAAATGCATACAAGATGAGGAATGTACTTGATGAACAAACCTCCTAAAACTGTTGCAGTAACTCTTCGTAAAAAATAAAAGATGAATGGCGGGAAAAAAAAAGTTAACAGGGTCAATATCCCCAATAGAAACATCAGGTGTATGTTTGTGTTATATATAAAACATTTGAGTCCTTCAAACTAAAAATGGAAAAGGAGAAATAGGATCCGAAGGGAGAAAGAGACTATTTTCCAACGGAAATCAGCAATGAAAGAATATAAGAGAGCACACCTTGATAAGCTAGTTTCAGTCATTGAACAAATCAAGGCTGACTTCATGTTATAGAAAAAGCATGCATGTATTGAAATTAACCATTTATATTTTATAATGTATGGCACAAACCTGCACTGTTGATGCCATATAAGTATCAACTCTGGCGGGAAGATGCTGAGTAAATAGTTTTGCAATGTCTAGGAGGAAGTCCTCATAGTCACTTCTGAAAACACAAAAATATTCCCGTCGGACAATTCTTTAGAATAATTGCAAAGCAAATTTAGGATCTACCAACCATACCGGTAATCAGATAGGAAACTGTGTGTGTTTAGCAGGGCAACTAATCCTTCAACTTCTATCAATGGGCAAACTCGTCTCAGGGTATTCTGTCCGTCAGTATATTTCAAAGAAACATAGTTCAGGTTAGAAGTTTCTTTACAAATCTGCAATTCAAGAAAGTTCAAGATAGTGAGTGGCAGATTACCCGACAGGCTAGTCGGACACTAACATCTTTATCATGGAGATGCAAAACCAGGCAAGGAACAGCAGCATGTACCTTCGAAAAACAATCGTCACATCACACCGCATGAGCTAACTAACATTAAAAAGCTGATATATGAAAATCACCAGTTCAGCTGGTAAATCATGATTCACGAGGTTCGACTAAATAATGATATAAAGCATAGCACCATGGGATGCTCCATGATAAACATTATAAAATATTATGAAGCATCGGTGAAATTTATGCACATGCTGACGGTGGTTATATAACTAGACAAGAACCTACTGAATTGGTATTCAGACGTTGTGGTGCTGGTAGATTTGGTTATAGGATTAGGAACTCAGTTGAAAGCCAGATATGTCACTAGTCAGGCCACGATGCCTGTGTACTTTCACAGGTTTGATTAAACCTTTGTGCCTTCAGGTTCCTATAAGTATTGGCCTTCCTTTTTTGGTTCCGATGTGTATCAACAAATTTAGGGCATGTTTGGGTAAACAGCTTATGAATAACACAATAAAAAAGAAACATAACATAATTGCTAATAACACCTATGCTAGCATGCCCCCATGGAACAAGTTTTTCATAGTAAAAAAGATAAATGCCTTCAGCAGTTCCCGTCCTAAATAATTAAATATATCCATTATTGAAACCTATCAACAACATACCAGCTTTGCTGGTGAGCGGATGGAAACCTCATAATTTGTGTCCATAATTTAGAAGAAAAAAAAGATGGAAAACAAAAAGATGCTACAATCAGAGTTCGCCACATACCTGCTCAACAAATGCCTCATTTAGTGCACCAATTCCATAATTGCTTAGCGCTCCAAATGCTGCGAAAGAACTGGCTCGCATCTTTGCATTCAAACTTGTCTGTTTTTTAAAAAATTCATATTTTAAATTAGTTGAAAGAATGTAATAGTGACATGTACTTATAACAAGATCAAATTACAAAAATTTATCTGATTTATTTTTTACATAAACTTTCTTTTTTACTTAGAGGAAAACAGAAAAATAAATTAAAGGAGGATAAAATATCCTTCAAAACAAAAAATTCTAGAAACCAGAAGAATTTAATATTTAACTAGCATTTAAGTTTCCAATATATTCCTGGGAATCTTTTATAAGCTCACCCTAAGACCATTCTCAATATCCTAGTTTAATAAGAGAAATAATGTTCGAACATTGTGCTAAAAAGCTTAAGTTTTTTTTCCTTTTGGTACTTAAAAAAAAAATACTTCAGTTTTATCTGGAGACATTTATGTCATACTCTTGAATCCTAAAAGTAAGAGATAATGTGGCACATTTTGTTTTCAGCAATTAATTGGATCAACAATAAATATATCATGGAATAAATAAATCCAGTCTGCTTCATGATAAAGCTATACACAAAGGGATTGCATGAAAAGTCAGATGTATAACTGCAGGAAAAATGTTAGATGAATGGCCATATTGATGTTAAGAACAAAAATTATAAAATAAAGTTCTGGTGCTTCATAGAAAAGTAAAATGACGCACTTGAAGATTTCGAAGCCGTACTGACAGATTAAGCAAAATGGGCTCAACTGCATCGTCAGGTGAGGATTCCAGAATCTGGAACATGCCAAAAGGCAAAGTAAATTACTAAATGTAGAATGGAGGAAAGTAAAGACAAGAAAACACAGGAGATAAAGACTTAACCATCAGTAAGCATGATACTGCAGTTAACTGCACAGATTCATCAGAATCATCTAGCAGAGCTAGTATAACACCCAACACTTGAGCTGTATACTTCAGAATATGTATAGATGGAATCTGCAATTTCAATATTTGGTGAAGTCAATTCTTTAAAAAGGGAAACCTAGACGAGTGTACATGTCTCGTCCCTAGAATTGAAAATCTAACTAAAACACTAAGTTAACACCACTGGAGGCACATTCACAGGTCATATCACAATTAATATATATCATGGATTACTGATATGGCATTATATTCAACGGATAAGGTTGTCAATGAAATGAAAGTTCTTCTGCAGCTTGCTTTGATGTAAAATAGTGAAGACAGTTTTTACACATCAATACTTCAAAACAAAAAGTGAATTAAAAGGAAGTTGCGTAAACATATCCAGACTCCCTTAGGCAGGATAATCAACCACTAAAGAAAAATAGCAGATAAAATTAGCAAGCAAACAAGCATATAAAAACAGTTAAATCAATGTGAACATAACCATAGTTGAAAATAAAGAAAACATGGTTACATGACAAAATATCGTAGGTTGAAACACAAGACCTGTACTAGTCCTCTCAAACATAAACGCCGAACAGTTGAAGATTCATCTGAAACATGCCGACACAAAACCTCAACCATTTGCTCCAAAAGCGAACCAAGTTCACCACTGTATAATTGAAGATCCAAATCAATAAGAATTTCAACTCGAGGGTAAGAACCTCTTTTAGAATATGCCAAAATATAAATAGCCATTACTTATTATTACGAGGAGAAGACAATAAACTGCAAGGGCTAATTGTTCAAAGAAAAAGAGATTTGATCGAACACAGACTCTCCCAAAAGGGTTAGTGGAGGCCCAAGAATGGTTTCCATTTATAATGCACCCCTTCACATGGGAGCATTTGGTCTTGAAACATGGACAACGTGATTAAAATTTTTGCTTTTTATTCAAAAAATTGGTTTACTTTTTTTCTTCTCAATAAGAGTTGGGATGGTCACAGACCCAAGCCTCGATGAGCACAGCCTGCTGTGAGATCCTAAATCCCTTCTCATCAGGAGCGAAATGGCATGGCCGGATGGCCCTCCCCCAAAAGTTAGCCAAGGGATCAAACATAGTTCCTCTCCATGAGAGAGACTTCTTAATTCCACAAATTTAATATAATTATGGAGTATGGCCGTATGGGGACATTATCAAAACTCCTAAGCCTAACCTCTTGGTCACAGAACCATGTCAACAACCAACTCTCTGAAAAGCTTCAAGTATTTGGTGCAGGATCATTTTAACAAAAACGAATCAAAGGAAGATCACCAAAGATGTCAGTAGCACCAAGATGTCATTCAAGATTCAACAATCAGAAGTAATTATTTATGGACATACAAACACATAGACCCTAACTACTGGTATAAGGACAATAATCCTTTCCATCACTCATTCTATTATATTCATTTTTCTTGTTTATAAATTTTTAATCCCATAAATATTTGGCAGCATAACTGAAAGGCAAAATGTCAAATATCTGCAGAACAACCCGTAAGTTAATAAAATATTCCAACATCAATGGTAGGCAACTTATTCAACGCACCTATAACGAACAAATTCTGACAATGCTGCAGCTGCAGCTTCCCTTTGGTATTTCTGGGGTCGATCTAATGATTTTGTCAAAAATAGACAAATATTTTGGACCTATGATTTCAACATGGCAAAAAAATCACAAATTCCATATAATGATGACAATAAACACGTTTTCAATTTGTTAAACCATGCAACTTTAACTCAATGGCTTTCAACGAAAGAAAATGATCCCTAAAGATTATGATACACCTTTTTCCTTTTT
The DNA here is from genome assembly GCA_037953625.1 of Crotalaria pallida. NCBI lineage: Eukaryota > Viridiplantae > Streptophyta > Magnoliopsida > Fabales > Fabaceae > Crotalaria > Crotalaria pallida. Next base: position 72,105,813 of record CM075656.1, read on the forward strand.
TTTATAATTATGCATCTATTCTATCTTACAGGTAGATAATCATTAAGCAGAAAGTCAAATGGCAGACAAATTGTAAAATCAAAATAACACTGCAACTACTTCTGGGAGTAAGAGGAATTTCAAGCACATCTTCTATTCCATACTCAAAATTTTAGTCAATTTATTACTTGTTTAGGAATTAGGAAACAATATTATGAAATTCTTTCCACGTGCATATACTCTGATAGTCACCAATGTATTGTATGTAGAAGCTACTCTAATTTCTTATCGGTGCATTTCTTTTAGTTCATGCAAAAATGTATGGACTTGGATGTACAAACATATGCGTATCTCATTGCATCAGAATATGCTTGAAACTATATTACCTCTTTTGGCCGCTTTATTGATATGCAGCCTGCTATGTCTCCAATGAGATTAATCCATCTCTCATTTTCAGATAATTCCCCATCTCTAACTAAAATCTGGATAAAGAAATATTTTATTATATTGATTTGCTTTCAAGGCCATGTCTTACTTCGTTAAAATGCAGTAGCTTTAAATGTTTGTCTACCTTGCCCATCTCAAGGTCACCAACACATTCACAGAATGCCTGAAATGCGGTTAGAAGATTCCTGCACGAGGATATAAAAGAGGAATTAAGCATAGGATTTACAAGTGCAGTCATGTGTGCAAGATGTTTTTTTTATGTGATAGTATAATTTTGTTCACATTTTGATTTTATATGTTTACTTAGGCAATAGCGCTGACTAAATTCAGTGTCAAAAGAGACCAACTAAACCATAAGGACTAAAGTACCATTTCCTAAAAAAACAGAATGGTAGACCAAAATGTAAAAACTCACATGTCTGTGTTAGAGAAATAAATATCTTCCTAATTTTACTCGAAAGGTATCCAAAACAAACATTAATTGTACATTTCAAAATATACCAACTTGGTTTATTTTTCTATATTTTTTATTATATTCGACATTTAACTTACATACAAGTACATAATACAAAATAAAATAAAACCATACTTGACATGCAGCACAAATGCGGATGCCAAGAAGCCAACACGCAAGTAATAGTGCTAGTTCCTCACCGCAATGGTTCATGCTGACCAGAGTTCGTTAAACCATGACAGCTTCCAAGCTGCAGTGTAAGCTCAGAAAGAACAGAAGCATAGTTTTGTTCAACGGCCCTTTTTCCAACTTTCCCCCCACCTCTGCATCAAAGAAAGGTTTTTGAAAATGTGGGATCATTAATATATCTTGAATTAAACAAGTATAGCCAAAAATACAGACCTGAAGAAAGCAGTAAGAGCAAAAATTGCAGCTTGCAGTTTGCCATCCTCTGTATGATTGTCAATATGGCTATCCTCCACTCTATCCCCGTCACCTTTAAGGATAGGAGTCTGGCTAAGGACAGATATCACATGCTCTAGAAAAGAAATTGACAGTACCATGTGCTGAGAAAATGCCTGGAAGAGAAAAAGTACTCTATAAATAAATTAATTTATGAACATGTTCTTCAAATAGGAGCACACATGGCTATATGAAAGTCAACCATCAAAGAAGAACAGAAATAAAATAGGGAAATAGAGACCAAGATATCTTAACAATAATGCCATTGTAAAACCAATCCCAATTCTCGAGCAAAGTTCCTAAGCAAGAATAACCAACCCTATATATATTTTAATCAGAATATCTTCCCTTTGATCCACTTCTCATTGGAGCTATTGATTTTCCACTCACATGACTATGCTACCCTAGGCACAATTAATCATCTTCTCAACCACCTTAGCATTCTCAAAATTCACTACCTAAATTGGTTAGAAAAGAGTATCACTAACCTAATAGTTGCCCAATAGAATTTTTGAGTTTGACAGGCATTTTGTGATCACAAATTTTACCAGAATCATTTCTCCATTTGATCAACTGATTTTGAATCTTGCGAGTGACATCCCAATTGAGCTCTACATTTTTGTACTATGATGAGATCAAAATTTTCACCTTCAAGATATTTGCATTTCATATATTCCATCTAACTCCTTCTTACTCGAATAGACGTTGATTCCAAAGCCTCTCTATATCTCTAAGTTTAAAATTTATTCATTCTCACAATTCATAAATTATAAGTATATCATCTGAAAAAATCAGGCACCGAGGCTGTGGCTCTTGGATATGCCCAGTACATACATACATCCAATACCAAGTACAAAGGTATGCACTCAATGATGAAACATGGTGCAAACTTGTTATATAAAACTCGTATGCTACAACTTAATACTGTGTCTTTTTGGATCATGCATATCCTTTATAGCCCAAACATGAGCAATATACTCTACATTCTTTTCTAAAGCCTTCAACAAGACTTCTTGTGGCACCCTATCATAGGCTTTTCCCAGAACCATGAATCCTAATGCCTAAGCAATCCTAATCATTTTAGGTAAATATCGCTAATTTTACTATGGAACAAACAGGCTAAAAACAACCAAGTTCCTTTTCATAATCATGAACATTAATCCTCAACTCTTTATTAAAAAAATTAAAACACACACACTCTCTAATCTCTTAGCACATGCAACATCAAGATTCATGTGAAATTAGCAAATAGAAATTTAGAATCTTAAAAAATAAATTAGTAAAAATAAACATTTCATAAGATCCCCAGTAGTAACAAAAACAATGACAGGATCCATGGGTCCAAAAGCAAGTACCATAGTTAAGAACTGCCAGAATACCAATGAATCTAGAAATTAAATCAAAGTAAAAGCACAGCAGAAGCCTCCAGGCATTGGTTAGTACAGACTGGAATACAGAACAACACACATCATCAATCTTATGATTTTACAGCATTTTAGACTAGTTTTAATACAATTGCACCCTTCCCCTGACTGCAGCTGCAACAAATTCCAGATAATCCTTTTTTACCATCATTCTAATCACTATAATGAGCACCACATTGAAGACTGACAAGGATGAATAATCTGTATAAAAGTGGAATGAAAATGCTTACTCAAAATGATGACAGACTTACATAGAATGCATCCTGCATGGGCCATCCACCACGTAGCCTAGATATATCCTTGGTGACTGTATCCCTTCCAGCAGTAGCCAGGACTTCATCAAAAACAGTTATGGGACTAGTATTTTCAGCCAAAGTAGAAATCTTTTTAGCCAGTTAAGGATGAACCCAACCAGAGACAAAACACCTTGGAAAAACTAGGAGATAAGAAAAGAAACTAAATTTTTCAGACACCATAAGCAACGCTGTTGGATACAACAAATTAAAAATATAACAAAATATGATCAATAAAATATACACATTCAGACACTTGGTAGCGTCAAATATAAATTTTAAGGAAAAAAGGATACAGCACCAAGGGTTTCCATACGCAAATGCTTATCAGTTGCATGTACAGTGGCAGAGATTAATGATTGTGTTGTCCTGTAAGCATATACATTATTAGTCACTGACATACTCAAAACTTACCAGGTCAAAGAAGAAATATGACCAAAGGTGGTTACTGGTTTCTCCAGCAAAATAACATTGGTGTATAAATTATGCTTGAAACCTTGCAATATCAATCTCAGTCAGCTCGTTCCCTCTCTTTGTAACAAACTCAACAACAGCTTGAATAGCCCCTTCAGCTGATTGCTTGATCTTATCACATATAGCTACTGAGCAACCATGCAGTGTAGCTACCAGCTGTAAAGAACACAAATATAGTTGTTAATTAGACCTTAAAGATTTACACACATAAAATATAAAACATGTATATATATATATATATAAAATTGCCTCATCCTTTGTCAACAGAATGCAGAGGGAGGAAACAATCCTGTTGAAAACTTCTGATGGATCAATAGAGGTATCCTGTATATACATAAATGAAAACCAAGAAGACCTTTACTCTCATTTAGCTCTTCTGCAACTATAAATGCAAGAAAGACAGAAGAAAAAAACAGAACAAGGTAACAAAGAATGTAGACTTATGAACTCACATTCCTTAATATGGCTATAACATCCTCAAGAGAAGACAAAGCACTGTATGACAATTCTATAGCTTCGGCAGACATAGATGAACCTGCAGGTCTTGGAAGTGATAGAGAGATGCTGAAAAGTTGATCAAGTATCTGCGCAGCAAAACAATTAATTGAATTATTGAAGACAGCAATGTCCTCTCTTTAGAAGTGAACACTAGAGAGGACGCATTTCATAGATAGACCGTATAATATTCCAGAAACTAAATTTCACTTAAAGGAGAGGTTGCACTTTTCTCATAACAGAAACATCTCATTTGCTTACTTGTGCAGATGTTTTTCGGACTTCGGAATTTGTGTCAGCACAACGTGGAAGATACATTATTATCCTATCTCCCAAACACAAAGCTTCACGACTTGGCAATACAAATGCGGCTAGCAGTTTAAAAAACAAACAAATATAAGCTACAACACATAAAAGACAAACAATTCAAAGTTGTCTAATGAAACATATTTACATGGTAACTTTGAAAAATTCCCATATAAAGTGCGGTCAATTTGCTTGTTATGTGCACAACTTCCTTGGCAGCCCAATGCACAATAACCACTAACACAAACCATCCGAAACTTGAGAAGCATCTCATGGACTGCAAGACAACCTCTTTTCCTCTGATACTCAACGGGGGAAGATACAAATTGATCAATTTGTCTCAAGATAAGCAGTAGCAGCTCTGCTCGACTTCTTCCATCCTCTCCGCTAAATATTATATTTTCACTAATCAGTACAAGTAAAAAACACCTTTTCACACACAAAATGATACAATATGAAAATCCAATAACTTTTTATCTTTTGAGTGAAGGGTTTGTGTGAGAATTAGAAGATGAAAGGTATGGATATCATGTTTATAAAGAGTAAGATGCAACATCAACTGTAAATTATAAAGGTCAAAGGTGAAAGCTCAGAATGCATAGAAAACAAATCTAAGAGCAACAACTTAAGTTCTTTTTTTTTTGGATTAAAGAGAAAGATTTATTGTAGAGGAGCAATGAAAATACAATGAAAACAAACAAGAAAAAACAAAGGAAAATCAGCAATAGTCAAAAGGACAGGTAAGGTAAGATAAACAAACCACAAACATAAGCAGAATAATACGAAGCTTTCTACATAAAGTACCTTCTGAGAAGAATTGCACACAAGAGAGTGACCAGGTTGTCTATAAGGGGATTGACAACATCAACTGGATCATTTTGTATAGCAAAGAACCCTAACGTGGCCTGCCAAATTCATGGAAAAACTCAGATGGCTGCATAATTGCCAATGATACATTCATAAAATCAAATGAAAGCCCATACCTTCATCACATGGTTTCTTGTTTCAACAGTAAGTTTTGGCTCCACAGAGACCAAAGTAGTGCAGGCACTTATAGCAAGGGCCTAATAAAATAAAAACACATTAGAAAACTCAAGTATTTTCAGCTTAAATTGCCAAGTGGCTTACATTCAAAAACATAAATAATTTGCCAGGTGGCTTCAACTTAGGCATAATTCACTTAAATCATTTTATATACCTGAGTACGCAAATGTTCATTGTAATCAGCAAGGCCATCATTTTCATCTCGACCCATTAAAGTTAAAATAAAATCAAGCAATTGGTCCCTTCTTTTCAAGGGAAATGGTGCACCACTTTCAGCAGCATTAATGACAGCATTACCTGTATTATCAGAATGGCATCATGCTGACAAAGTTATCAGGGCAATTTCAGCCATCAGGTATATTTCTAAAACTGAAATTTGATTCAAGTTATTAAGAAGTCTCAACAGGAATTATTATAAGATATCTGAACTGATGACGAGCTTCTAACACTCAAGAAGAGGACATTACGGATATCAGAACTAGATGATTATGGACAATGTTGATAAAGTCATAAAACTAAAATTGACATCATTACTTTACAGAGAAGATTGTTGTGTAGTATAATAAGAACATCGACGGTCACACAATCATTAGGTATCACAATTGAGACATAAAATTGTTCACTTTTAGTGAGATGCAGTCAAAGAACTCAGACCTCCTTTGTCTGCAGGGCATAATAACTGCAACGTTCGCACATGTTCGTTTTCTAAAGGTTTTTTAATAAATCCATTTTTTAGTGTGAAAAGTTCAACGAGGTGATAAGACAAAAACATTAAAAAGAAGTTTTAATGGCTAAAGTAACAGCAGATGCAGCAACAAGAATAATCAATAATCAATAATAATGAAATTTTGGAAGATAATCACATACCTAGCAAATCAATTGCTGTGATGACAGCTTGCTTTGCTCTAGGTTGGCGTACATGAAGAAGCCGTGCGAGCATATTGGTGCCCTACCCCCAGAAAAATAATGAAATGAAATCAACTATAAGCAGATAACCAAGATAAAATAATTATTTACATCAGAAAGTGAGATACCCAGCAGCATATATGAAGTATGGATACGACAAGGGACACAAATATGATACGAGACAAAAATGGGGATGCCTGAAATTTGAAAAATAACAGAACACGGCGCAGCTATGGTCCAATATTTCAAATCAGTATAAAATTAACATAAAAGCACAAAACATATTCTAAAGAGAAAAATAATGTTTCAAAAGTTTCTAAACATAATTAAATGCTAATATTCATCTAATTACTATGATATTTTCATTTATATTGGAATAAAAATTCAAAAATGAAAGTAAAAAAAAGTAAAATACAACTATAAATATCCAAAAAGTGGCTGTGTTTTCATAGCGCAGCATACTATTGTTTTACCACTGTAGCTTTCACGCATAATTTTGACAGAAAATTAAATAAGAAAACAGGAATAGAGATTAAGAAAAGGGTGTGTTTGCTTTGCGAAAATGTTTCATGTTTTCATTTTCTAAAATTACTGATAATTATAATTATGACTTCGTGTTTTCATTTCAATTTTGTTAATTATAATTGTGAACCCGTGTTTTCATTTCATTTCCTATTTTCAATTTTTTTTTTTACAGGAAACGGTGAAAACAATAAAAAGTTGTTGTCACTATTTCCTATATTAATATTTGAAAACAGGAAACAAAATGAAAACACAGGGTCACATTTGTAATCAATAAAAAGTATAAAGTAAACACAAGGTCATAATTATAATTATCAATAATTTTAGAAAATGAAAACAAAAAGCGTTTTCGCAAAACAAACAAGCCCTTAGTGTTTTCTAAAAACTGTTTCTAAAACATTCTGTTTTTTTTGAATATTTTCAACATATAAATATTAAAAAAGTTTTCTATATTATTGTTCAAAATACAGGAAACACTATTGTTTTTTTTTTGGTGTACACGGCATCTTTATTTATTAATGGAGTATAATATAGAAGTGTACACAGTGAACTTCGGTTCTCTAGTGTACACCTTCTTATGTGTATTATTTGATAGAGTAGCTTTAGTTAGTTAGGATTATGACAATCACCCAGCTGTGACTGACAGCTTGTGACTAACAGTCAATGCTATAAATAGCATCATCATGTAGTAATTCATTTCAGAAAATAATAGATTGAATTTCTGTTATTTATGATTTTTGTTTTCTGATATCTGAAATCAATGAAAGCATGGGAAAAACTGTAATAATTTAATCTGAGAAAATAGTATTCTACTGGAAAATAACCCTAAAAATTAAAAATTAGGGTAATGCATCATTGGAATAGAACCAAGAAGATCCCACACACAAAAAACACATCACACACACAGCACTGTTGATTACAAAATTTTGTTGCTTACTGGCTGTTGACAAAGGAGATCTCAAAACCTTTTGGATGAGAAATGATGAGGTTCATACTTTGGTCTTCTTGATGAAATCAGAAGAAAAATTATGCCTATTACATTTTTTAGGTTTTTCTGGCTTTAAAAACTCTTAATACTGCATTATACATTAAAACTGAATTTAAAAACAAATATGAGAATGGTTTAGAAGAAATCGTTTTGACCTTAGGTATCTGATCCGAATAAAGCTAGACAACAAATGATAGATCCTCATACAAATACCAAGTGAAATGTGGAGAGAAAAGATAACCTACAACAAGGGCATTTGTTCTGGCTTCAATAACTGATGACGGGGCGTATTTTGCAGCATACCCATACATTAAGGCCAAAGCAGCATGTATGTCATCAGACTCTTCCGTTCTGAAACTATCAGAGAACATCGACAATATCCTGCAACAGATGTAAGCTACAAACAGGTCAGACAAATTCTAAATCTAACTGAATATCTGAAAAGGAAAAGGAACATTCCAAGAGTATGTAAATCAATTAATGCAGAATGATGCCCCTCTACCCCTTATTCCCCCTATCTACTTACAGGACCCCCTAAAACTAAACTAACTGCTCTAACCACTCACTCTTTCAACCAATACCCTTTCACTCTTCTGTCCTAGCAGAAACATTCAACAATGAAGTACAACAGGGACAAGTCAATTATCATTTGTCAATAAATTAGAACATAAGCATGGGTTTACAGTGTGAGCTGGTAAACCAATCCAGAAACAAAGTGTATACACTGAATCCTATAAGTCTGGCATAAACCTCTGAAATATGCTCTGTCCAACATTGTCTAGAATATCCTTCAGCTTCTCCAACACTGTATCCAAGTGGGATGCAGCAACCTTAAAACAACAAAAAGAGCTTAAGTTAAGCAGCAGAAGATGGAAAGAGCATCTACAAGATAATTATAAAAATAAAAAGAAATTTATATTAAAAAAATAAAAAATAAAATAAAACTGAATTACCAATCCCATTCCTTTTGCCAACCCAAGCCTGTTTGTTGGAATCGCAATGCTTGCCTGCTTATACATCAAGTCTATTTTATCGTGTACATAAGCTCTGTCATTAACCTTTTGAAGCAGAATCCCCAAGCACCTGTGTTCAAAATCAATATCATTTTTTCACACCCTTTCCAGTCTTGGGTAATGGGAAATGGATTTTAAGATAGAAGGAACAAAATTTGAGATACCAAATACTGTGGTATATAAGGCCTTAAGTACTGATTTAGAGTTTAAAAAACTAGGTGAAAGGCTATAGACCATTTCATCAGCTATGTTTCAGCTATTTCTGTCACATGCTTTAGCAGATTCCTAGAAAAGACAAGCTCAACACTTTTTTAATTAAAGGGATATTAACCAAGCATTTTAATAAAATGTGCAGAAGGGGGAGGGGGAAGGAGGAGAAATACAAATAGATCCACTTCTAGATTCCTTTTCAAAAGAAGGGAAAAAAAGAAAGAAACGGTGAGGAACCGATGGAACAGTAGCTCCCTAAACATCATATACAACTCTTGATTCCTTTTCCACTGCAGATGAATCACAAGCTATCAATTCTAACCAGTGCATTAAAAACAGTTTGAATGGACCAAATGGACTGGCAAAATACCAACCAGACCCCACACCAGTCTGGGTCAAACCTTAAAACCACACCAACAGATCAACCATCTAAAACAGGAGGGCCTGAATCAGCAGATCAGATCAACTGGTATGAACCACACTCCTCCCTAGTTCTATGTGGTTTAATGAGTTTTTAAAACGTCGATTCTAACAACATGAAAAGCATGGAATGCTTTTATTGAAAATTAATTTGAAAAAAAGTATTGGTTTAAACAAACCAACTAACCACGACGAATATAAGCTATCATTATCTAGTTCCACATCAAACCAGAACCTTACTAATATAAATATAATTTCTTCTTTTTCATTTTGAATAGATAACAAGAACTGTGATGCAATCAACTTCCCATGCAACAGAAAGCATTATTGGGCATATCATACTGCATCTACCAAAGCATACTTTAGGTTAGAGAATTGATACCGGTGAAGAAGTGCAGCATGTTCATCATCAGATGTATAAAGTTCATAATGTTTGGCAAAAACATTTCCAAGAGACATAACCCAATCTGCATCTTGAATCACATCCAAAGATTCCGCAAGAAACTGTAACCAAAAATAGAGAGATATCATAAAATATCTTCCTGGCATGAGCTATGGACTGCACACTCAGCATAAAATCTAAGACTTCAAAGTGAATTGAATTTAGCTTTGCATAATCAGAGTCAATATACTAATATATTATTGTGCCTTTTCTTACAACTACTTCAATTCCAAAAAATGTTTTTCTATTTCAGCTGCACTGTTGTGTTGTTGGTTATAGGGACGGGTCGAGAAAACACCAGAGATAGGGGCTGAATACTTTAAAATATAAACACGTAGTAAATATTTTTTAAAAGATATTTTTTATACAAACATACCACATAATAATACTAATTGAACAAAATATATACAAGAGGGGGATGGGGACGCATGTTCACCCCCTTCCGATCCGTCCCTAGAGGTTTACATCAACCTAGTTAAAGGGATAAATGAACTTCAGAATAAATTGAAGAGTCCAACTAAAAAAACCATATGCATATATTAACCTGATAGTTTGACTCCATTGCATGAACTTACAAATTGTATTGTAACACTATAATAAAGAGGGGACAGAATGTTTGAGAAATCAATCATACTCACATTGATAATCATGTCGTCCCAAGTGTCTTGACATGATGGATCTTGTTTCAAGTCTTCTGTATCACTAACATATGCCTTCATCTTTGGAATCTAGAGCTTACCAAATACACAAATTAGTTACATTTTGATGCATAATAACCATCTCAAATTTGCAAATTGTAACTGATGCAAGTAAAACATGGCAGATTATGACGAACTACATTCTAAAAAAATTGAGTGAAACATTTTTCTAACATATCAAATTTTACCATACCACAGATTGATGCAGAAATATGGTACAGAATTATGTTGAATTGTTTCAATCTATTAGAAAGAAAAATGCTTATCTCACACTATTTTCCTTCAACTACTTTTTCACCACCCTTCACAAGAATCAATTAGCATTAGATCCAAAAGTTATTACCGTATGATATTAAATTAATCACTACTTAACCACTACTAAACGTTAGCGTATTGACAATATAAATTAAAGAGCTCATTTTTGGAAGGAGGTTCATTTGGAGTTTTAAATGAGTTACTATTTAACATAATAATTACCATCTTAAAATAAGGTAAATAATACTACATCTGAACCATGGAATTATGCTGTGGGGTTTATATCTTTATATGGATTTTCTCCAACCAAACGACTGGCTTTTGGTGGTGCAGTTCTCCAGGGATTCACATAAATAGACCCAATAAAGCCAAATATTGTAAAAAGCTAAACCTGTCCTAATCTATAACAGAATAAAATCCCTAAATAACAAAATACAGTAACTTCATTAAAAACAACTGTAAAAATAAAAAGCCAAAAATATACTAATAAAGTTGTAGGTAGTTCAATCTTCAACATTGAGATTACAATATGAAACCATATAAATATTTAAAACAAAAGATTACCTCATCTTGCCAAAACAAATTGATATTTTTTGGAAACAGAGGTGCTAGAAGACATAGAACCTACAAACAAAAAATATGTCATCTAATAAAATGAACGCATTCCAAGAGACCAGATAGTAATACTATAAAAAACCCATTACATAATATTCAGTAAATTAAGAAAAGCAGATTTTGTATGCATAATACATTTTATCTTTTATCCATTCAAAACCTTAGCCTGCTCAGTTTTGCATTTTGGTACTAAAACAAAAAAGAGGCGAAATGCAGTGCCTAATACTAGGAAGGAAACACCACAAACAGACAAGTAAACATATTTATGTTTTTTTTTTTTAGGCTAAACATATTTATGTTTTAAATGAAAGCATATAATGGATTCGTAAATGTCAGTATATGCAGCATTGTCACATTAGAAAACAATTATCATTCCCAGTCTCACCAATATTTTAGTCTTATGAAAGAAAAAAGAATTGCAAAGTACAAGTATGTGATCTACTCACTGTCAAAATCTGGGTGGCCAACTGCTCCCTTGCTAGAGGATTATGCAAAAGCACAATTAAACGGGCAAGAAGTTCCTATACACATATCAACCATAAATTATCCAACCAGGCAATAGGTAACAAATATAGCAAACAATGACATTTTTTTGAACCTTTGAGAGTAAAATGAATTGTTATAATAAAAAACAAAAATAAATAACTAACAATTGGAGATCCTACCTCGGCAGTTGGCATATCAGGACGGTTTTTACACTCACTCAACATATCAATGCTGTTAGATCTATGCCGCCACAATTCCGAGATGCACCTGCAAACCTATAAATGTAGAAATCATGTCTTCCAATTTGCCATGAAAAATTAATGCAATAACAATTTCATTTTCACAGCATGCACATCAGAATACAGTTTGTAAGTCCTACAGCTTGAATGTCAAGCATCTGAGTATCAAGTTGAACTTCTTCAAAAAAATTAATACATGTAAAAAAAATTACCGTGGCAACAGCACCAGTGTAGGTCCGCGGAACAATCATCCTCAACAGGAAAGGCCAAAGAATGTGCTGTAAAAATCCAATACAAATTCAAAATTTTTTTTTTTTTGTTTGTGTGTGGGTAAGTTTAGTAAATTGGGAACTAAAAGATATAGCAGACTCCAGGAAACAAGTGAAATCAGTTCCAAAAATCCATAGATACGGAACACATAAAATTTACCTCCATTTCAGGTATTGTAATAGTCACCAAAAGGAGACCTTTTTCACAAACTGCTCTTAACTCTCCAAGAGTAACTGATCCAATTTTCATCTGAGAAGAACAAAGAGTTAGAAGTCTATGGTAGATAAAAGTATGCAAGTAGTGTGCAAGAAATGTTTTTGTCATTATTCTGGTTTTTCTAAATAATAAAAAAGGAAATTTTATGATAGAAGAGAAAAAAAATCGTGAATAATAACCGTTAAATTAAAAATGGGAAAAGAGATAAGAAAGAAAACAAAAGCAGCCCTTCCAATGATATCAACTAAGGTGCTCATGACCCAGCCCAAAGCTATTTTAACCAGATCCACTATCAAACATACAGGTGGTGTACTTTTGAGGTTGTGCTCATGTCTCTGTTGGGATCAGGGTGACTCACCACTACATAATCTTTGAGACTTGTACTATCAAATTTCAATAGAAATTATTAAACTTGACTTGTAAAAATATGTTATGCATAACATGATAATATTTTTATAATGATAAAAACTGTTTCGAAATATAAATGGTAAAACATATATTAATTTTGGTTTCATACTCAAAAAATTTTAAAGATTGAGCTATACTAAATGTTCAAATTTGTTCACATTACCTAAATTCAAGGTCAGCCTAACCGTAACCCAGTATTTGTTCAGTCAAGACCGGTCCAAAATATTGGCCCGATGAAAACATCAAGTCCAAATGGGACCAGTTTAAACCCGGCCCATGAGCACCCAACAACATAAGAAACTCCGTCAAAAACACATAAAACAATGAAGCAAAGAGGACCATTACATCCAAGGAAATGACCAAATATACCAACGAGGCCAAGTCCTTGAAACAAGTTTGGCATCAAGCTCCAAAGTAACACCATATTTAATTCAAAAATCATAAGAACACATTGTTGATAATTCGGATATGGTAATTTTTTGTTATTAGGGGTGAAAGAAAGGGGGAGAACTGTACCTCTATTTTCTTGTTTGGGATGCTCTCAAAATCACTCCAATGTTGATCTGTTAGAGCGCAATGGCGGACAAGATATTCAATGAACAATTCTCCAGATGAACCAACCAAGTAACAGTGCGAAGCCATAACCACAATTAACTACAAGCAAATGAGGAAAAAGAAAACAAGCCAGAAGATATTGACTTACAAGTGAAGGGTAAGAAATTGAATTCTAAGAAATAAAACAACAACAGTCCTTTTCCTGCTAAATGAGGAGGGGAAAAACACAAAAAACAGGGAGAAGGGTTCTCAATGACTTGCCTCAGAAAGTGCTTTTCGGACACCTAAATTTTGCTCATCTAGCAAGGACTTCACAGCTTCAACTAGTATAGGTATTTTACTGTGCCAAACTTCGGATAACCTTCCCATAAGAATTGTATGTCAGCTAATACTAGATAACTGAATAATTATCTCCAGGATTAGAAAAGGAAGAAACCTTGGCAAAAGATGCTTCAAAACACAAAGCGCACCAAAGGTCAACGGTTCTTCCCTCAACCTGCATTTCTGGAAGTAAAGAAAATAGACAGAAGAAGCAACATTTTATATCATACTGTATTACATTATTACTTAAATTGAAAGAGAAAAACAATAAATACAAATATGAAACATAAGGCACACTCCTCACCAGAATAGACTATCTAACAACAGCAATAGAAAAAAAAAAGAATATGTTTATATTTAAAATTTAAGAAACAAGATACTACATAAACTAACTTGATTGGATATTTCTGCCTTTATCTCATTTGAAGTTTCAAATTCTAGTGTCATCGAGCAATTTAATTATTTTTATCGGAAGTTTTATTTGTTGACTCCATACGCCATCTGCTAGTTTCCATTCCTCTTTTCATCTGGATTAAATTTAATTTTTTGCGCACGATAAGGGGGTGATGTGACAACAAACTTCAGCAAGATTGAAAACCTTCTGCATGTACTTACATTTACAAGGAACATAAACAAATCATCTGGATACACCATGCCGACCGTCAGAAAGCAACGCTGCACCTCATTATACATCTGCCACACAGGATTCGATCAATTAAACACTGAATTTTTTTTCATCTCTGGATAAAAGAAAAAATCAATGGAAAAAACCACTAGTTCAAAGTCAGAGCGTTAGACAAACTCCAATGATACGCACAAAAACATAAAGACAAAAGACAGAGAATAGTTAGATCAAAAGGCTCTCCAAACCTTTTTTGCATCTCTCAAAAAGCAAACCCCTAAATAAATTGTCTTCAAAACCCATAAGAAAGTCAAGAAGACAAATCTGTCCCAAAATTGAAGACAAGGTGGCAAAAATTCTAACAATGAACGTTTAACCAAATACCCCAATCCCTGTAGAAAAGAACAGCTCTACAAAAAAGTGCACTGACCCACTGGCTACAAGCAGCCCACCTTCATTGCAAAAGGCCGCAGAAAAAAGTAAACTAATCATTATGCCTCCAACTGGAACTGAGTCTCCAACACAGAGAAGTCACAAATAATAACTGAACCTCAGGAAGAATGCACAAAGTTGAAACATAACCGTAGGCATGACCCCAAAAAATTCAAGGAATTAAAAAATGAGGACAGGAAAAAGGTAATAAAGCTGAAATTAAATGATAACTAGAGCAACTGAGGTTTATTATGATCAAATAATTCCAACATATGAAAATGATAGTATTACCTTCAGTCCCACAGAGAAATCTGATTGATCATTGCTGTCACTATTGAAAGAAACCACGGGTAGAAGCGTCGACAGAATAACAGTCAAGTCCTGCAAACCACGAATGATTTCATTTATTAAGTGATCGACTCCAGCAAGATATACTTATAGAAAGAGAAACATACAATCCCTAGAAATAAGAAGAAAATAATCCCTAGAAATAAGAAAATATATCAAAATCCCTAAGTGAACATAATCATAAAATAAGGTGAATAAAAAATTACTTAATATTCTAAACTCTAAAGTAATATTACCGATAAAAATCAAAGCTATCATGATCATAAATTATTCAATGCCACAAAACGTTGTAGCAAATATTTTACAACATGTTTTGCATCTAGTTCAGAAACAGAAACAGAGTGCAAAGAAGCTGGTTACTCCAGCCAACCACCACTTACCAATCACTGGTCCACTAACAACCTCAGTATCTTGTAACAATTATAAGAAATAGAAACTAGAGGAGAGAGAACAGAGAGAAGGAAAAACAGAATTCTAAAGGAAAATTAATAGGAAAACAGAATTCTCGGTTACTGAATTCATAATGATTAACTAACTGAATTAGTACAAGGGGAGGGGTTGCTATTTAAAGAGAGAGCAATCTCTACTACGGCATAGCTATACTGACAGCTGTCAGTTTTCTAACAACACTAGCTACAACAAGCTAAACTGAGCTGCTTCTAACACAAGCTATACTTGTATACTATATTAACAATATTGAAGAAAATCAAAGACAAATTATGGCTATATGTTCTGATTAAATATTGCTACAAAACCAGAATTAGGATAATCATCATCAGAAACATTTAAACACAAACATTACAGCCATTCACTACCTCAAAATCAAGCATAGGAGGACCACTTTCTGATTGTAAAGAGGCATTCAACAAATTGTGGAGACTACATGTTGCCAGAAAAGCGATATCTTGATCCTTTTTGTACCTGACAGCAGAAAGATGAATATGAATTAGTACTAACTAGTAACTACTAACAACTTGTAGGTATTACGAGTATCTTTTATATTATGGTTTCATGAGGATACCCTCATTCAATGGGAACACCAGAAAACTAAAATACAAAAAGTCGGCCTACAGAGCAGACTAACAACTAATGCTGTTGTCTGAAGCAACATACAGGTCAATCTTACAAGTCCAATATTGTCGGAATAAGCCTTGGTAAAGCCGCTTTTAATTGTGTTCGTGTTATTAGACCAACCATCTGCCCCAGTGCTTCCACAGATGCTACACGAACCTAAATGCAAGTAACTTAAATAAGAAAACAGATTAAGAGAAAATGAACAACAATTAGGTAATTAAATAATGTAAATGACACATTAAAATACTCGTTTAATGTCAATCCATATACACAAACACGATGTGTTCAGAGACACTGAATTTATATATTGAGGGTAAGGGGTAGGAGGCAATGATTCATATCAACTGTTACAACCATAGTATTATTCTCAGTTTTCTTGCCATGGAATATTAGTCCACTTAAAACATTAAAATTATAATTATAATATATAATTAAACCAAAATTATTCAGGGAAAAAAGGATATAACACGCCATTTATGCAATAAAATATAAAATAAGAACGTTCATTTCTTCACTACAGGAGATCTTTCTATGTTGTAGGACCAAAGAAAACCACAATCACTTAGAAAACATTTTTTACTAAATTAATCAATTGGAATAACACTATAAACAAGAAGTTAGATCTGACAAAAGTATCATTTAATGAAAGAAAACATTTTAGTGCAAAAATTATAGATAGAAAACAAAATTAGACACAAGCAAAGAACAAAAAATTGTATGGGGAATCAAATGCAAATCCAGAAATGGAAGAAGAATTAGTGACAAACCTTTAGGTCCCTTGAAGCTGCCCAAACTCTCAACAAAAGCTCAAAACCTGAATTTAGAAATGACCTGCACTACATAGACATATCCCTCACCCTCAGACAAGAAATAAAAGAAATGTCATGCAGTGAATCAGGAAGTAAACCAGAAGACTATATACTGATCTCACATGACATCACCATCAAGGGGAAAATGTGAAGGAAAATCTATACTGTATTGGCAAGCAGCTTGACACCAACACTTAAATGCTGCAAAGAATAATAAATGATCAGTAATAAATAGATAGAAATATCTGAAGCAATTATACATTTGAGAAAGATTAGCCACAGTTTTGCTTCCCCCACCAACAAAAAATTAGGGCTTGAAGCTGCAAGTACAGCAAAAAGATCATAAATTTACAAAATGTATATCTGCAAAGCAATTAGAAAATAGTGCTTTGATTGATCAGCAGATATAAATCACATGATCCACCATTATAAACAGAACCTAGGTTAGAAGATGCAACAAAAAAAACAGCATACTCTGAAACCAAGGAGCCTAAATTGTTCGCATCCATAATAAATTATACATTTCCATCAAACTTTACTAACCATGCAAGATGTTTACTCTCCTAATGAGCCCCAATTTTATCACCTTTAAATTTTCTTCTTCGCCAAGGTCATTTTACTAATTTAAAAAAGCCTACAAGATTGACGCGAGTATTCTTTTTTTTTTTTTTTTTTTTTTTGGGGGGGGGGGGGGGGGGGTCTTTTGCAGAGTTTCCCCGCAGGCATGAGTGTGAGACTAACCCGCAGGCAGGTCGGGGATGGTAGTTAGGTAAAGTCTTCACAAAGTGATGTCTCCAAGATTCCATCCCTGACAAGTTGGTATAGTCCGTCTGAGGTTGCAGTGTTGGGTCCATGAGTATATTTAATTGATCATAAGGTCTATCGGTTTTATATTTCAGTATTTGACTATGTTCTCACATGGCATGAAATTATTAATAAAAAGAAAGTAATTTCACTGGAATATGAAAATGGCCAAGCAACTCAGGCACACACTTGTGTGCAACTTCAACATTCTGGACAAATAACCAAAAAGATACCAAAGTTGGAATGACATATTACACATTCATTAACAAAGCAACTGACAAATCAACACACCGTTTGCAAAAATTGGTCGATGTATGTCTCGCACATTTCCAAGAATTGGTAAAATTCGTGAAAGTACACCTTTCCAACGGGGAATGAACTGCAAGGCTGTACCAGATTTAAAAGGAAGAAAACACATCAGTGTTTACCACAGGATATGACCCCAGCCTACCAAAAGAAAGAAAGAAAGGAAAAGAAAAGAAAAAGACTAAGGAAAATGTCAAGATGATCATGACAGAGCGCATAGTAAAATTTGATTACTAACGATCAGTAGAAGCAAATTCTGCAAGTATTTGAACCATAGCCGGTAATGCTGCATTTGTACCAGATAAATGAAGAAAAATTTCTTCCATCATCTGCAACACCAATTCAAGTGAAAGGGATATTAAAGACAGAAGACTTCCAATGAGAATCTTGCAAAAACTTGGAGAGATGAGCGTTTATAAAGTATAAACATCAGCCACTAGAAGGCCGACAAAATTGAAAAGAAAGGGACATATAATTTTAGCATGATAATAATATATTGTTATGATTCCCAGTTTGAAACTAATAGAGTACATAAGTATAGCTTGTATTAAGCTTGCATTTATATAGGCACTAGAGTATAGTTTGTATTAAGCATGTATTAAACTAGTGTTAGTTAGGAACTGACAGCTGTCAGTTTCCCCTATATAAAGCACCTCTACCCTTGTAATGAGTTAGTTAATTCTGAATAGTGTAATCAGTAACATTCTGTTTCATTCTCTCTCATCACTCTCTCTCTCTTCTCTCTCTCTCTCTCTCTCTCTCTCTACTACAGTTTCTGTTTCTTATAGAAACCAATAGAAGAATCAAAAGATAAAGGAAAAATTATAAAGTATAGACAACGGGTTTTCTAATAAGATTTATTCCACCGGTAATCAAAATGATCATAGAACTCCACTCTGCTAAATTTCCTTTCTCCTGATCTTACTTGCCTCCCTCTAGCTTTGTAACCCTTTCTTTCCTTGCTTTACTGAACTTCGAAATTTGAAAGATAAAATGAATAAATGTTCAAAAGCAAAAGATGGCTCACAAGATCAGGTAAATGTGAGCCCATTGCAACAAGTAGGCTTGTTGCTGCTCGTTGCCAATCAGAATTGAGTTCCTGCAAAAGACAATCACTGTAAATCCAACAGACCATGAGCAGTGGCATGCAAAATCTGGCAAAGCCATCAATTGGAAATTGGAATATCCACATAACCGTTAATATTATTTCAAGAGAAAATAATAAAAAAGGAAGGAAGCAAAAAGCTTTCGCATTGTACTCGCTTTGCTGTTCTGTGGAGCATTTGGCTGGAACGGAATGCTAGAATTTTTTCAGGACATGTGGTGTCTCTAGATTTCATTTGGGATAGAATAGTCTTCCTAGCTTCTTTGTGGTGTTCTAACCATGGTCTTTAGAGAAGTATTTTCGATTTACAAAAAGATTGGCATGCTTTGTTGCATGTTTTTGGTTCTTAGTCTTTGCCTGGTTTCTCTTTGTAATTTCGGTTTAGTTTTTCCTTTACTTCATGAGGATTTCTTATCCTATTTTTTGTACTGTTCTCTTCTATCTTTTAATATATATTCCTCTTTAATCAAAAAATAATAATACAGAAGGAAGGGGCCAATAATGAGTCCCAGAGACTGGTGGTCATTTCAAATAAATAGGGGCAAGAAAGAGAAGTCATGGTCATAAAAGCTAATTCCTCAGTGATAGTGAACCTATGTTCAATCAGATTGTATTTCAATTATAGTCATATAAACAAAAATTAAAGTACTGCTTGATTAAAAAAGATTGTCAGGGCTATTAAAAAACAGATTCAACTCAGATTTATAGATTCAAATATTCAATATCCAAATTCATTTTAGAAAGTAAATTTATTCTAACAAGCAACAGAACCACACCCAACCAAAAAGCTAAAACACAAAGCCAAGCTACAAAATCCTGCATACTAGTCTACACACCCACATAAACCAAATGATCAACAGATAAGTTCAAGATCTCCAACAAACCTTGCCAGATAAATCAAATTCTTATACGTGAAATTGAAAAAATCCTACAAAGTTTGGTTTCTCAATCACCAAAAAAAGCTAGATCATCACAGGCCAAGACATACGCTCTTTTCTTTGTTAATACATTCTTAATGTCCCAACTCCCAAGCACCAACCAAAGGCGTAAGAAGATTCAAAATTCTATAATAATGAGTGCACACAGTTCCTTCCTTGTTTACTTTTGCCCCCAACCATGCTAGTTCTATTCCACCTATATATGCTCTGTAATACATATTTCAACTTCATAGTGATCAAACTCCAGTTTATTCACCGACTATAAATTAATCATCGGATCAGGACTAGCCTTCATATGTGATATGTCTAAACCATCAATAACATACCCGGCATGCAACCCAGTCTTACCCAGTAAACATCAAACTCAATTTTGGCACCCAAGAATCCCCGTCTTTTATATCCAAATCTCTTTTTCTTTGTACACTTGCTTTCCCCTCAATTCCGCAGAAAACTATCAGCTCATATGGGAATGAAAGAAATGTTGGACCAATGAAACAATATTAGCTCATAAAAGTTGAACAAGGTAAACGTTTGTCCATAAAATGAATGAAGTAAACCTTTTTTATAATAAAAAGAATATTAATAGTAGAGAAGAGAAAAGGTACAAAGGACGAGGTTAAGGCAAACTTACAAACAAAACAAAAATAAACTAAAACCCGTGAGACAAAGCCATGGAACAGGGCATGTCAATTCCTCTACATTTCTATCAAAGAAACGCGACTAAAAAGCCCTTGGACAGACCACCAAAGGGACGCCAAAAGAGTACCTATCCCAAACGAAATATGAGGTCTAAAAGAAGTCATTCAATATTCTAACATTCCTTTCCAACCAAATACACCAAAGAGTAGCATAAACAGAGCACTATCACATATTTTTTCTTTTTACAAGAGCCAAAACCTCTAAATATAGTAAGAAGAAATTTATGCAAATCCATAGGGAAGATCTAAGGCTCTCCAAATATTTCAAACAACATATTCCAAAGAGATTTCTCTGCTGAATGATGCAAAAAAATGTATGGCCGGGATTTAGAATCTGAACCACACATTATATACATATCAAGAGTCAAAGTGGTAAGAGGTCCGTCTTTCCATATGGAGCATGTCATTAGTGGTATGTTAAGAACAATAGTCCAGACAAAAGCTTTGACCTTCTAGGGAGCTTTGGTCTTGAAGATGGGTTTATAATCTATCTCTATTAGCAGAGTGAGTCAGAACTGAAAATAAGATTTACAAGTGAACTGGCTGATTCTCCGACATCCTAGCATAGCAAACATCTACAATCCGATGCAAGTTGAGTCCTGCTATATCGCCATTACAGCAACTAACTACAAAGTACAAGGGGAATACAGAAAGCACCTTAGATGAAATCAACTCAGCAGTAGCAATCTTAGCAAGCTTTGCCATGAAAGCAGGATCAACGTCTCTTTTGTCTAGAGCTCGAACTCCAAACGCCATCACTTGAAAAACGCCAGCCATATTTCCAAATCGCTGAATCACCAACAAACAAAACCAAAAAAAAGAAAAAACAGCACAAATCACTTAACAGCACCAATGCCAATTCAACAAACTCCTCACTCATTACCAAGTGTAACGAAACACAAACAAAACAAAAATAGTAAACTACCATAGTAGCTGTCACATTTAGTCCTTAATTTAAGAAACTATCATTTTAGTCCCTGAAATTATAAACATTAGTACTATCAGTCATACGCGAGGTTTTAAATCTGAGTCTCCGACTACTACACACGCCGATATGCTGAGGTTTAGGTAGTTTCCGAAACCACATCGCAACTGCAACGGCTGCATTCGGCCGAAATTGGCAGTAACGTCAATGTTTAGGTACACTCCGAAACTGCAATTGCTATCTAACCACGGACATACTAGATCCTAAATGGCAAGAGAATCAGTTATATTAGGGACTGTTTGGTTCATATTCAAAAATAATCTGATTATCAGATTATCTTAATGTCCAACAATCCCCAGCTTAAAAAACTCAGCGTTTTTTTCTCTCCAAAAAACTACTCTATAAAACAGCTCACGTAGTTGCCACTTGCCAAATATCATCCACCTCTGTATAATATCATTTAGTCACTATAATTATAATCGAGAGTCAAATAGGTCCTTAATCCTTATAACATAAAAATTTCAGCAACTAATATAACCGATGCTGTTTCTGATGCTGTTTCTGCTTACGAATTCGGGAACTAATGTCACTAGTGTTAATAATTTCATGAACTAAACTAATAGGTTCTGAAATTCAAAGACTAACTAATGTGATTGTGAGGGAGTAGTAATGAATTGAGTGATTAGTACGGTGGTTTAGTCTTTCTTTGAAATGAAATTATATAAAAATGAAAGAAACAGCGTTCAGCACCCGACGTCCACCGCGGGAAACAGCGGCGCAGCACTGGAGAACGAGCAGAGGATTCCTGCAAAAGAAAAAACAAAGAGGAAATAAGTTTGAAATAAATGAAGCGAAATTGAGAAGGAAGGAAGGAAGGAAGAAGAATAAAATAAAAGAAGGAGAGGTTGAGAAATGACAAGGCGGCAATGTCCTTGAGAGAGGACATGGAGGAGTCTCTGACGGAGGAAGAATCATCGGCGAGTAAGGATACGAGAACCTGCACGGCTTCTGAAAAAGAAGAAGATGAAGGAAATGAATGAGAAGAGATGAGAGATCGGATCAGAATCAGAGAGAGAGAGAGGAATTGAGATAGAAATAGAAGGAGAAGGTGGAGAGTGATGTTACCAGGTGCGGGAATTGAGGAGGAAGAAGCCATGGAAGGAATTGAATTGAATTGAATTGAAATGAAATGGAGAGGAAGAGGAAGAAGAAGAGAAGAGGAACATAAATAAATAGGTGCGACTCTCTGGAGCTCTCTTCAAAGAGGACACACAGCACACAACTGCTAAAAAATGAAGGCTGACTATTTTTTTTTTTTTTTAATGATCAGAAAGATTATTATTAGATTTAGGAATTAATGAGACTATTATTATGATGATGATGAGTGAAACTATTATTATTATTTTTAGTTTTTTTAACTTACAATTATCATAAAAAAAAACTTGTGTCGAAAAACTCACATTTTATTCCTTGATTTACTCCCTTTATCCATTAAAAAAAAAAGAAAATTTTTGAAATATAAAAAAAAAATAAGAAATGAAAAATGCCTTCAATGATTTCAAATTTGATTATCTTATACATAAGGTGCATTCGTTAAAAAAATCACTTTATCTTTTTATTACTAGTGTTTTACAAACAATTTTTGTCCCTGTTGCAATTATTAATCATTTTATCCTTTTATTACTATTTACTAGGGTTTTAAACTATGATAAAAACTTATGAATATATGAGTTTTCCGTATTCTAGTAACCTTGCAATCAAATTAAAATTTTTATGATGATCAATTTAAATTTTTAAATTTTTATAATAAATTTGAAACGCAACTCAATTATGGTTTTGGACGAGGGTAAGAGATAAATATAGATCTAAATTCTGTTACCACAATTAATTTTATTTTACTAAGCTCATCATATAACTAGAATTAAAAAAGTGATATAATAACTTTTAAAGACATTTGTATTGTCATTACTACTTAAATCTCTTCTCATGTCACTTGGTCTTTCAAAAAACTACAAGTACCAAGCATTAAAGTATGACGCTTGCATCCTATCTACTATTGAATGGATTCATTTTCGTTATTAATATCTATTTCATCAAATATTTAACAAAAAAGTTGAGATGATGAGTCTTAGAGCAACAATAAAGTTGTTGTTTAGTAATTAAAAGATCACAAATTCGAAACCTCCTAACAGCCTCTCTTCCATTTTTCAATTCTCAATTCTATTATCATTCCACAATCCATACAATATATGTAAACTAAAACAATAATATTTCAAGCTTTAATTTTTATCCAGAATTAATGAAATAATTGGGCTCCTCCCTCTACCTTCCTCAATTGTCCCTAATTATGATTTATTACGAATTCGAGTGATTTATGAATTTGAAAAATTAAATCTCCAGAATTGTTATTACCAATTTTAACTATATTTTGTTGGCAAAAAATAATTGTGAATTTATCAAAAAAAAATCTTAATAAATTTAGAGATTCTAGATAATGTCGCAACAGTAATTAAAGAGACATGTGAAATTATTACATTATTCAAAAAATATTAACTTACAAAATGATTTAAAGGAGTTTCAAAATTGCTTCATGTTTTAAAATTCAAAACCAAATACAAATTAATAATAAAACAATCAAGTGTTGATTTTAATGTCCTTAGTGAAGCGAGACCCAAGATGCGAGCATCGAGCATGGTAGCCACATAACCCCTTCCTAGTCAAGAAACTTTGCTTCTTAAAAAAATAAATGTCAATTTTCATAGTAATAACATTTAGAGAAATATTTTTGTCACCCGGGTTGAGATATTGACAACCCACAAATTATTTTTCCAAAAATATATTTCTTTTTACAATGCATTTTACTTTTCCCTCACTTCTTTCACTCCATTGACCTTTCTCTCAACTCTTTCACTTTACCCCTCACTTCATTCTTCATTCACACTACACTCGTCTCATCACTTACATAATACACTCATCGAAGGGATGTGGGGTGTTTATTTTGATAGAGTTAGTTTTTGGATTTTCATCTAGTGGGTTGTTATATGGGTTGTGGGGTATCAACGTTCAATTTGAGGTGGCAAAATTATTTTTTATCATTTTTTCATTTATCAATAACATCATCATTTAATATATAAAATCATACAAATCTAAATAAAGGCAAATTGAAATCTTATCCTAAACATCCTTATCTATGATTGGGGATTGCATATCACAATGTTAGATACAGTTTTAAATGAAAAAGAGAAATGCTTATTGTTAAGAAAATTTTTGGTTCAATTTAAACGAATGAATTTGATTGGTGCAATTTTTCAATGAAACTAAAATATGCACTTTCACTCTACCATAATTTCCACCGTTCCCATTTTTTATTGGTAAACGAATTTCGTGATCTCCATTCCTTCGTACTATATAGCAATAATTCTCAATGAAAAATTATTCATTCTCATGACAAGTGAACCTAAACTTAACATACTCATAACCACGTAAACGAGTCATGTGTCATTGCTTATGTATCAATCATTGATTAATCAAATACCGCTCTATAACACGTGTTACCAATGTGTGTGATTAGGAGGAGTCTTAAGCTAATTTGTTAGTAGAATGCAAAACTAAACTCTTTTTTAACCAAAAAGTAGCCCAGCATAGACAGATAGGGATGACAACGGAGCGGGGAACGCTCGGGGAGACCTTTCTCATTCCTCATCCTCGGGTCTCATTTGCCCCCCATCCCCATCCCCATTCCCCACCACCCCACGGGTCCCCACAGGGAACCTAACTTCAATTTGACCTGTTATAAAATTCACAACGTCGAATAGCATTTTTAAACTTGTACACCACAGAAAAATAATTGTTAAAATTCAAGAGATTCAATTTAAAAAAATCGTTAAAGTAATAGTTAATAATAATAATAATAATTATAATTATAATAATATATGTGAAGTTACTAAAAAACCTATTTTTTTAACTATATAAAGCCTAAATATTTAAGGGCATATAAGTAAAATTATCGGGGACGGGGAACCCGCGGAGACGGGGGAACCAATCCCATTCCCCGCCCCAAAATCTGTTCGGGGGAAAAATCCCCCATCCCAGCCCCCGCTGGGGAAAAATCCCCAAAATCGGGTACCCAAACGAGGCGTTCCCCGCAGGGGTCCCCATTTGCAGTCTCTCATTGTCATTCCTATAGACAGATGACTAATAATAATGAATCATCGACCACTATAATCATGAAGGTTTTCCTGCTCTATCACAATCTTTCTTGAATGTTTTCTTATTTTAAAAGAATAAAAAATAAAAAATTGGGATTTTTTTTACTCACCCCATTTTGATCTCTATGCTATGTCATTGTGTCCCTTTTTTAAATAAAATGAAACTTTAGAATCTTAAAATTGATTAACCAACACGATTTCAAATTAAAATCTACATATTATTTAATTTTCAAAACTCGTCATCACAAATATTTCAAGTGAATGATTTCTTTTACACTGTGGAATGAATATCAAGATTTTCATTCACATCCATAAATAGTATATGATGTCCCCGTTCGTCCTTTTCTTGCTTATTTTATTCTTTTGGCTGATCCAATTTCCTGCTTATCATTTGGTCTTTTTATTATGTCGATATATTAGTAACTTCATTGTTAGTCTCTACCAATTTGAATAAGACGCACATATGAATCTGGATATTGGGCAAATCATTTACAACACTAGTGCTGTGAATCACCAATAATGCAGATCAAAGTGGTTGAGGAGTCATTGCATGTTTGTTTCATCATTGATATATAGGTAATGTTTTACCCTGTGCCGTGCACAGGTTAATTGTTATTTTTTATTATATTATTTATGTAATATTTAAAAGTACATATACTTAAAAACTTTTTTTTTCCCGACAATTATTGGTTTAATTATTGGTAAGGGTTGAGTCCGGAATTGTGAGAGATTCCGTGTTCGAATCCTATCGATGTAAGGACGATGTTAGTGGATAATTTGTAAATATCTGTAAGCACTTTTTAAGCTCGGAAGTTTGCCCTAACCCTGATAAGCACTCAAAACCCAGCTCATTGAAACTTTTTTAACACAAAAAAATAAAAAATTAAACTTTCGTTTCTTTTTTTTTACTTTCTCATATCTGATGTATTCCTTTAAAGGAAACCATAAAAGAGGTTATACATGAGAAAAATAATAAAGATTTGAGAAGAATCTATGTCATCAGGATGGAATTGATATATTTTTCCTCGCAAGTAAAGAGCATGTTAGGATATTAATTAAATCACAATATTTAACTTCTAAAGAGCCTTTATAATAAGCCACTAACAATCTGTTACTCAATATAGACTGTATATAAGAAATTAAACCATTCAAATTGCAAAATGAAACATGAAAAATTCACACGTTTTTATGTTGAATGAAATAACACAAACATGACAAGCAGTGATGCACATTGGATAATATAAAAAGTTTAAATACCAAAATAATCTCTATAAATATTATTCTCTTTGAAATTAATTTTTACATTTTTTCTCTCTATTTCTAAATTTTGTTTTGATTTTGGTACAAATATGGATAAAAAATATGAAATTGCTGCAAAACTGCTTATTAGTTTTTTGATCCAAAATTGATTATTAGTTTTTTCTCTATTTTTTATTTGAAAGTTGGATCCGAAAAATATAACCCCAACATCCTTGCTGTATGTTCTTTCTAAAATAGATAAGATAAGTTTTGGAAATAATGGAATTTATGTTTGGTTCATCTTATCTATTACTTGATATATAATTTACATGACATACATTAGATGATTTGCTGCACATTTGATGACGTTGAGTAATTTTAGGAGACAGGCAGTTTAGATTAGAGCCGGCAAAAAAGCACGACACGATCAGGTCGACCCAAATAAGCACGGCAAAATATTGGGCTTAAATAACAATTTTGGAGCATGAATAATTACACCTGTGCTTATTTAGCACGGTTCGCAAAGACACAAAACACGACCTGGCTTTTGCCGGTCTAACACGGCATGACACGCCAACCTGATTTATTTTATTTATTTTTATTTTTAATTTGCTGAATTTTTTGCTGAAACCGGAAAGGAATGGAAATGATCCACTAATCCACTACATTATACTATGCTTATTTACTTATGTACTGATACATTGGCGTCATTTAATACATATAACTAGTGCTACTATCAATTATCATATATTATTACCATACATGTATATATATATATATATATATATATATATATATATATAATGGTTGCGTGTCTGAAGACCATTTTTGAAGCACGATTTTAAGCCATGATTTTTAGGCACGGCACGGTTAAAACCCGAACCTGAACCGAGCGGATACGAACACAATCAGATAGCACGAATTGCCAAAGTTTTTTTTAATTTTAATTTAAAAAATTTGAGCATGGCGTGTCTAAATTTGCAACATTTTGAAATACTTATTTGTAAGAGCTTGGTGTTGGCCGACACTTTTCTCATCAAAGATAAATTATGAAAAAAAATTTGGATAGAGATTTTTGGATTCTCATTTATATTGTAGATAGGGGTGATATTTTTGCATTTGTTTGACGAGCCAATTTTGATGATCAAAGAAGAATTTTCATGGAGTACGTTTAATGTTTTTTCCCAAGTAAATTAATTTTTAATCCTATTAGAAGTAGGAAAACCCCAAAAAAAAATCATTTAATGTCCGGTTGGCATGCAAAATTGGAATTGTTGTTTGAAATTGTAATTCCAATTCCAATTCCGTCGAATTGGAATTGTGATTCTGCATTTGGATTGTATAAAGAATTCGAATGTAGAATTCAATTTCTAATTTCAGTGTTTGGGCAAAAAGATGTAAAATTGAAAAAATTAATTAATTATATTTCCTTGTTTGTGCTTCGTGTCATCACTATCTGTGTGCGCCGCCGCAACAACCTTTTGTGCATCACTTGTGTCATAGAGAAATTGAGATGATTTGCTACCAGGAACCATGCATGTATTATGGTGGTGGTGGATAATGGAGGAGAAGGGAAAAGATAGTCATGAAGATGAGAAGATTCATAAAGTGGAGTAGAGGGGAAGTAGAAACATTTGGGGTGGGCTAGAGACGGCAAAAAAGCTCGAACCGATCGGGCCGGCCCGCACAAACCTGATAAATAAGCGGGTTTATACTCTCAAAATGCATGCAACCAAATTAAAATAGATCTTGTGCCTTTATGACTCGCTTTAATAAAACTCGAACTAGATGGGCTCCTGACTGACTCGCTAATATCACTTAAAAATCTTATCTGATCTAGTTAAAAAGGTAGTCCGCTATCAAGTTTAGCTAGATATTTTTGACCCAAATTTCAAGCACAGCCCGATCATGGTTCGAGCTCGATCGGATAGCCTGAATTTCCATCCATAAAAGAGGTTGTGTGTTTTGTTTTAAACTCATGATACTCAATTCCATAAAGTATAAAATTGTAATTTCAAGACTTAGGGTAAAAATGGAGTTTCTGTATTTTTAGTAATAATCTAATTTCATGGAATTGAATTTGGAATTATGATTCTAATTCCAAGGGCATATACAACCCGATACTAGAATTCCAATTCTAAACCCCAATTCCAATTTCATGCTCAATCAACACGCCAATAATAAGACCCTTAGTCACATTTTTCCCTACAATCATCTAAAACCCATTCAATTCCTCTTCTGCATGTTTGCAAACATAATTTTTTCAATAAAAATGCATATAAAATGATAAAAAAATACATTTTTACATGTAATTTTTTTGTTTAAATAAAATGTTTAAATGTGTAATAAAGTTTTTATTCATGAAAAGAGCATTTTCCCTCAAATCTAAGGTCGAGGAGTGTATGATTTTTTGCATTTTGATTATATTGTCAGAATATCTGTTCACTCTCACTCTAACGAAAAAAATCATAAATCTAAGTTTGAGAATCCCGTACTTTTTTTTGGTAATTTCCTACACATAAGTAATTTTTTTAACACAATCCAATGAAAATATATGATCTAAAAATCACCTTTCAGCAAACATACCCAAATAAACATAGATTTAGATTATAATTGATTAAAATCATAGCGAATAGAATAAAAAAAAATCATAGCGAATATAATCATAATCTGATTTTTTTCTACTATATCAAACCTCAATCGTAACCCCCTTCATCTTTTTCACTCTAGTTCATCTTTCTCAAAATCTCAACCCTTTCATCTTTTTCACTCTCGTTCTTCATCTTTTTCACCCTTATTCAACACTTACTCACACTTTGAAAACTATTTCAATCTTCCCAATCCTTATTATCCTCTCGTCAAATATTATTTATGTGTTGTTGAAGTTAATTATCTCGTCTTCTATACTCTTTTTTTTGTTGTATTTACGTTATTTTGTATTCATATTCATTCTGACAACCAAAAGTAAGAAATCAATATTCCAACTTGAAAATGTCGAAAATTTTATATCACAAATTTGTGCAAACATATTTTTTGAGTAATGTCGGTCGAAAAATATTTGTTTTACACAATTGCGGTTTTATTTAATAATTATCCATGTATATTTATTTATACATTTCCTCAGTTTTCATGTATACAGTGGGAGGATATTGATTTTTTCGAAAGGTGTGTGTTAGAAAATTTACTATATTTTAATACATGTTTTCCGATTATATCTCATTTCGAAAACAAGCCAATAACTTTTTCTAAACGGTTTCTATCATAATAGTAATGTATGCCAAATTAGTTTTATGTAATTACTAAAGTAAATATATGTATTTATGCAACATTCATGCATGTAGAATAATGATGACGACAATGAGCTTTACTTTATCTCACCCGATAACGATAACAAGATGCATGCATGACGTTGATGAGCAAATGCCCGACCTTGAGCAAGTACAACTACAAGTTATGCAGACTAATTCCTGATTATAGTTTTGCAATTTTCATTAACAATCTTTATGTTATTGATCCTGATGAACTTGTTAAATGGGTTTGTAAAACTGGAAAGGATTTTGATCATGATTTTGTTTTGAAGACCACCAAGTCAAATGAGGAAAGGGGATTTGTAGAAGAGAGGGGCTTGTTTTTGCATGCATGTGAAAGAAACAGAATTTACAAGCCTAATGCAAATGATAAAGGGAACTAAGAAATCAAAACCAAAAAGTGTAAATGCTCTTTCAAATTATATGCTAAGAAAACTTCCACAGTTGAAGGACGAGGAACGTTGAGGTGAGATATGCTGATATAGTAAACAAAATCATAAGCCATTTATTACAAACAACTTTTCATGTAAATGTATTCTAGTATTCTACTTATAAATAAACAAAATATTTAAAAAAAATACAAAAATTTTACAAAAGCACTTAACCAACAAATAAACAAACAAATGACCACCTCATGCGCGCAGTGCAGGAGCTCACAGCAACTAGTTAATATTTGGACGAAAATGGCATTTATTAATTAATGGACCAACCGGCTAACCACCACTATCATATGCCAAAAAAAATTCTAGAGACTTGAGAGTGGTCTATTCATGTTCAGCTGTACATTGGACAAGGGATATAAATGGCATCGAACTAATAACCTTTGGTTTTATTAATTATAGGAAATAGGCAATAAGTTAGTTTATTTTTAACTTGCAACAATATCTTATAATTAGTATTTGATTTGAGAGAAGAAAATCGTTACTGGCCAACTAATCAACGAAACCATTTGTGAAAGAAAATAGAAGGAAGGACTCCATCCATTCATCAACACACATGAACATAGAAATTTGTTGAGTGACTCTAGATTCTTTGAACCATAATTATTCCATTAATAGGCGAGAGGTTGGTGAGGGATGTCATAATTTTATGGCTTCTACCGATTTGATTATGAAGAGAAGCGGCGAGAAAAAAGCTCAACTTCCCACTATTGATTCCTTAAACACCAACTTTCCATAACAAGAATCACAAGCAAGGATCTTGTAACATATATAAATATAAGCCAAACATACACCAAGGTGGAAGAAAAAATAAATAGAAAGACTAATAAACACCAAAACCTCAAAGATCACATATAACCAAACCTCAATGGCGTTCCATTTGGGAGCCCTGGTGACCTCCTTGATCTTTCTTGTTGCATTTCACATTCCTCATGATGTCCATGCAAATAACTATAGCAAAAGATTTAGAACCAAGCGTGTAGGCCACCTGGCTAGCCGCGTGCGCTCGAAGTTTGTGGCTGGCCCATGGAAGCAAGCTCATGCCACTTTCTATGAAGGGAGCCCTACAACGTTTGG
Organism: Crotalaria pallida; assembly: GCA_037953625.1. Lineage (NCBI taxonomy): Eukaryota > Viridiplantae > Streptophyta > Magnoliopsida > Fabales > Fabaceae > Crotalaria > Crotalaria pallida. Next base: position 72,138,088 of record CM075656.1, read on the forward strand.
TATGAATAATGCTTTGGTTTTTTTTAACGAAGTATGTTTTATGACACATATTAAAAATTTACACAGATTAAATTTGTATTGGAAATTAATACCATTAATATAAGGGGTTACTATCATGCAATCCAAAATTGGATGGTTGCTATGCAACTTTTTTTTAAACCTAGTTAAAATTAGGTTTTTGCAATTTAGTCCAACATAAAATGTAAATTAAAAATTTAGTCCTTTGTACATATAGACAAATTATAACTTTTAATTTAAAAAAAAATTAAAAGTAGTTAAAATTAGTCACTTGTGTAAAAAGGCTTAATGCAAGTGACTAAATTTAAAATTAAAAGTTATAATTTTCTATAGGTACAAAGGACTAAATTTTTAATTTACTTTTTATGTTGGACTATATTGCAAAAAACTAATTTTAACTACTTCAAATAATGACATGACATAGGTGACAACTTTTTATTGGTTTAAGAAAAGGTTGCATAGCAACCATCCAATTTTGGATTGCATGATAGAAATATACTTAATATAATCCACATAAATTTTAAAAATAAGTCAATTTTAAAAAAAAAAACTTACTTAATATATACTTCTTTTTTTTAATGAATACTTAATATATACTTTTTAACATATTTCTCAAAAACATATTAAAAAATTTAATATTAATTTACGTCGATCTTTGTACTATGACATGTCATCTAAGGCTTTAATATGCTTATTGCAACACATGATGTGACCGCAGCATATAGGTTGTAGTGGCCAGTCATCACAACTATATTAAGTTATTAAGCCACAACAATAATTTAAAAAAATAAAATTAGCCATCACATATATACACAACTCTTAATTTCAAACACTCTCCTGATAGTTAAAACTAACAATAGATTTGCTTCAATAAAAAGAAAAAATGATCATCTCATTTTTTATTTTTTTCAGCATAATTTTTTGGACTTAATTTAATCATTTATCAATTGCTTTCGAAACAACAGTTTTTATATAAGTTATGATGAAGTGGACATGCAGGAAAGGTAATGTCATTGTTGTTACTCAAGTCAACCAAGTGAGTTCTTTAATTTTTTTTAAAGCAAAATAATATTAGTAGATTAAACAGCTAGGAACCTTGAGAATAAACAACTGACGGTGATCTTTATAATTATCAAAGATTTTATTTATCATTTTCTATTTATTCATAGGTGGGTTTCTAAAGAGGAATTAATGACGACTATGTGTTAATTGCAGGAGGAGCTTGTGGGTACGAGGATGTTACTAAGCATGGTTATGGTCAAGACACAGCAGCATTGAGCCAAGCTTTGTTCAATCAAGGGAAGACATGTGGTGCATGTTTTGAAATCAAATGTAACCAACCACAATGGTGTAAGAAAGGCAAGCAGTCTTTAATTGTCACGGCAACCGATCACTGCCCTCCCAATCCATACCAAAGCAGCGACAATGGAGGATGGTGCAATCCACCAAGGGAGCATTTTGATTTAGCCAAACCTGCTTATCTCAAAATTGCTGAGTACAAGGCTGGCATTGTCCCTATCCATTACCGCAGGTTAGATATATACACACATCTAGTAGGAGTACTATATATCTTAGTTTTTTTTTTTATTTTATTTATTTACTTACTTTATTAATTAACTAAGCTTGTTCTAAAAAAAAAATTCAATTAATGAGTGACTCACAATAAGCGAAATGCTATAATTAACATTCACATGAATAAAAATTTAGCAGCTAAGCTTGTGAGGAGTTCAAACAACACTTTTTCTTACAAATTTTTTACACTTATTTTTATAATCATCGATCATCTAAAGCAAATGTCATATATTTTGAAATAAAACTCTGTATTGCCAAAAGTAGTAAAACTATGTATTTTTAAAAATAGTAAATATCATCCATCTTACCACTTCCTATATTACATCACCATTTACATCTAAATTAATAATTTTCTTAATTGGATAAACACCTGATCTGAACATGTTGTTTTGAAAAAAAATAGAACTTTATATATATATATATATATATATATTTTTTTTTTTAACGAACTTTATATATTTTAAAGACATCATTTCTTATGAAACTTAACAAATTTTAGATTCTTATCATCAGTTTTTAGGGCTGAGAATCCTTAAATTAATCATCCATTATCTACTCATCATTGTTTAAAACAAAGGAAATCATATATGTTTGTATAAAATATTTGTTGGTACAAATTGAATGTGTGTCAATAACATGCCATTTTTGAATTTAAGTGTCCCCTATAGTGCTGACTAGTATACGGTCCATTCAAGAAGCTTTTGCACTATGAATGTAACAAAATTGACAAAATGTACATTAATTTGCGGGGTAAAAAGTAAATGGAATTAATGATGAGTGGTTTTTTAATATATGCTTGCAGGGTACCATGCAAAAGGCAAGGAGGTATTAAGTTCACCATCACTGGCAATCCTTACTTCTATCTAGTTTCTGTGTCCAATGTTGGAGGAGCTGGGGTTGTGGTAGGAGTCCAAGTGAAGGGAGATAAGACCAAATGGACAAGCTTGTCGCGAAATTGGGGTCAAAAATGGCAGACTAATGTCAAGTTACAAGGACAGGCATTGACCTTTAGGGTGAAAACAAGTGATGGCGGTTCCATAGTCTCATCAAATATTTTCCCCAAGAACTGGCAGTTTAGTCAGACATATGTAGGCAGAAACTTCGTTTAATAAGCTTTCTTGAAATAATATATTCCAAAATTCCATCCCCATGTTGGTTTATTGTTTTCTAAGTATACATTTGGGTATATTGAGGTGTTAATAGTCGAGTTTCCTTCATCAAATAGCAATTCTAATTAGATCAATTTATGTAAAAAAGAGCTCATTTGAGTTGGTAATTAATCCTTTTCTCTTATTGTCTCGTTCAAATATATTTATCGTTTAAGCATTTTCAACTTATTTTAAATTATTTATCGTTTTAGCCTTTTAGGAATTCGAATATACATTAATTTATTATTTTAATCTTACTTTTAAACATTTGAAACATGTGAAAATTGAAATGTATGATAATTAATATAAGGTGAAGATAATATAATAAAGTTACCTTATACTCCTTCCATCCATAAATATTAAACTATTTTGGCGAAACTCATGTCTACTAAGAAAATTGGTTAATTTAATTACTTGCATTAGAAATATGAACATTTGATACATATTTTTCAAAACTACCCCTATAAATATTATTGAAACTCTAAAAAAAGTATTGAGTAAATAAGTGTATTCGTGAGAAAAAGTAATTAATCGTCATTAAAAATTGATAAAGACTGGATCTTATAAAAAGGGACAAAATAAAAGTTTCAAAAGAGTATTACATTTAGGGACAAAGCAAGGAGTACTACTTCTCTTGTAATTTAAAACATTAAATGATTTTCTTAATAAGTAGGAAACTCCTACAATGACAAGTATATTTTTTTTTAACGGGACAAGTATATTAAACATAGTAGGTATTAAACTTTTGTATTAATATAATATAATACTATTACCTCTGGTCCTATTTGTAAAACTATTTTAGAGAAAAAAAATTGATCTTATTTGTAAGACCCTCTTTTAATTTTTAATAACATTTAATTACTTCTTTCCAAAAACACTCATTTTAAGTTAACATTTTTTATAATCTCAATAATAATTATACTGATAATTTTGAATATATATATATATATATATATATATATATATTAAAATTTACATTTTCAATATCACTAACAACCTTAATCCATTTTCTTTGCAAACGTGAATTCCCCCAAAAATGCCTGACATACATACATACATGCATACATACATATATATGTGTACTTTGGGTCTAGCTAACAAGTGTCTTAACCTTGTTAAGATTATTAGAAAAGGAAATTTAATCATTAGTCCACCATACTTCATCTATCTCTCGAAAATCTAAAAAAAAAACACATTTTTCAATAACATTTAACTACATTTGGATGTTTAACTAATCCCTAGCTAAAGACACTTATTACTCCCTCTGCTCATATTTATAGGGCATACTTATTCATATCACACAGATCAAGGAAGGTAGTTAAGTTTCTTGAAACTTAAAAAAAATGCATTAACATTACAATTTTACTCTTTTATCTTGTATTGGAAATTTCATAATGTATTATTTCAAATCAATGGATAAAGGGCAAATAAGATAAAATAGCAATAAATGCTTCATAAAAAATACAAAATACCTTATAAATAGAACTAAAGAATTATTTTAGAATGTGCCCTATAAACAGAACCGGAGAGAGTAGCATTTCTCATATACTTTTCAATGAGTACTTTTTTTTTCTAATATTCTTAAGCGGCCCTAACATCATTGGTTATCAAACCTCTATTACTGTTTGTTTCCTTATGTTTAAAAGTAATGTTCATTTGGGTGTAATGGATTTGGTTGAGTTAGTTTTTGAGAATTTTAAGCACTCGATTCAATTAAAATAAATTGAGTTGTGTTGGATTGGTTTGATTATATTTGAGTATCAAAATTGAACCAATCCAATCCATATAAATTCAGGTTGGGTTAGTTAGAATGATTTCATCTATTCTTTAGCATTCTTAAAATTTAAAGATGGTTGTATTTGTTGGTTTATGTAGTTGCTCCCGTGCCATATGTGGACATGGATCCTCGTGACCAAAAGTAGGGGTTCTAGGTTGGTTTGACTCTAAAGTTTACCTCCATTGGTAATTAATATGTAAATTCCACTATAAATTCCATTAAGGTTGATGGTCTTCCCTAAGCTTGACACACCTTCTCCTAATCCAAACTTAACTTCACTAAAAAATGAAATTAATGCATGTAAAGGAATTTACATATGTTGAGGAGGACAGGGCAGAAAAAGAAAAAGTAAAAATAACATGAACATACGTAATTCTCTTCTTCAGTATGTAATCACTTGCCTAGGTGAAAAATGGCTTGCTTAAGCGAAAATATCATATACCAGCCTCTATATGAGGAGAGCAAACACAACCAGAAGAAGATACACATATATAACAACTGAGTTTGGAGAGCAATAGATTAGTAGTACTTAAGAGCAAGATACACAAAGAGATTGTGAGCAAGAGAGAAATACACATTGATATTCATATTTTTCATTGGTTTCTCTTGTTCCATGGAAGCCGTGAGCGGCTAATTCTCCATTGGGATTAAATGCAGGCATGGACCTCGAATGTATTATAGTAATTTATATTTCTAGTTGTTTCGGTTCTATCGAGAGGTAGGAAAGCCTATCCATAGCCATTGAACAACCTAAGATGACTTCCTGAAAAAAGCTCAAGACAAGAAGCAAGTTCAACAAACATACGCCTAAAGGCTCAAGACTGAAACGAGCTCTAATGAGCTCGTATATAGATGTAACCAATGAGAAAACCACAATACTTAATCGAAAAATCAATCTTAATCAGATAACCACTCAGTTAGAGAAGACAAAGATGAATTATCTATATTTATAGAGGACAACTGTTCATATAAGATATAATCACACGAAAATTATCTTCCTTAATAGAAGATTTATCGAGAGGAATAAATTAGGTCCACGAACACTATAAATAGCAGCTTCTGTCAAATGTTGGAAATACAATCTCCATCACAAGTCACAACCACAATCAAAATATTTTTGAACTAATTCAGAATCCAAAACAATCGATCTTATCAATACCCTCATTTTATCCTCTTCGTTTGTCAAGTTAAAGGGATCGGAAGAGAAACCTTAGCTTGAGTCTTGGCTAGTGAACCCATACCCAACCCCTAAACTTGTCATTTTTCTTTGAGTGTGAATCAACGTAGAAAGAGTTAATCATTTATGCCCATGTTTTATTTATACTTACATATAAAGTTCAAAAAAAACAAATTTCTGTATGTCTTTCTGACTTTAAATATATTGAGGACTTTTTCCTCACATTTTTAAAAGAAAGCTTCATTTTTTATGTTAGTTTTTTTTACAAGGAGAAGCTATGAAAGAAACACGTGATAAACACTGTTACAACCTCTTGTTGCTAACTAATCTGCATAGTTGTAGCCTTTCATCAAGGTATGAACAAATTTAATTAACTGACCAAGCAATCTTGAGAGCAAAAATATATGCATTTGAGCAGCTTACAAGAACATCTGTCCAGGAAAGGAAAGTGAGATTCAGTTGCAAGGTTATAGCCTTACAAATAGAAAGATTCGAAGGAGAAAAAAAAAAACAATACAAGCGTCGACTTAATAAAACCATCGTGGCTTAACTAAAAACAAATAATGACTATAATGGCGGCAAAAATTATATTATATTATATTAATAGATATACATTTCAACTTCAATATTTTGTTAGTACTTGATTTGAGAGAAGAAATAACATGTTTCTGGCCATCAATATATACATTAAATGTATACCCTATAACTTAACTATTTATGAAAGGAACATAAATTAGATCGGCTGCACACATGAAACAAAAAATGTCTTATGTGGAATGTAATAGTAATACTAATCAATTACTCCCTCCGGTCCTATTTATAAGTCACATTCTAGAAGGATTCTTTGGTCCTATTTATAAGTTACTTTGTATTTTCTAGGAGGCATTTATTGCTATTTTCTCTTATTTGCCCTTTGCTCATTAATGTGAAGTAATACATTGTGAAATTCCCAATGTAAGTTAAGAGGGTAAGACTGTAATGTTGAAGTATTTTTTTAAAGTTTCAAGAAACCTAACTACCTTGATCCGTGTGATATGGTTAAGTATGCCTATAAATAGGACAAGAGCGAGTATCAACTTTTTGTGACGTATACTTACTTATTTATAGGTCGATTTGTAAACTTATACGGTGGTGTTTATTATAAGAAAAAGAAACTAATTTTACACTTATTAAAAAAGTTAGTTAATTGCTTTTAATTTTTTAAAATTCATAAAAAAAATATAATTATTTTAGAAAAGTTGTATTGAGAATGAAATAAAAATTAAATAAGATAATTATTTATAAGAATATTTAAGAATGAATGTATCGAAAATAAAAAAAATTAGTTAACTTTTTGTTATATATAATATCAAAATAAGGTTTTTTTTTTTATATATCAGAGACGCGAGAGAGTATATCATTATCCTTCAATATCTTGTAAGTTTATAGCTATGGACAGACAAAAAAAAAATATCAAAAGTCTAAGTTCATAGCTATGGCCAGACAAAAAAAATATTAGAAGTAGTCCAAAATAAATACTCCTCGAACACTAGTTTAAAGTAAATAAGTATATATATCTACCTTTAGATTATTATTAAGTTAAGATTTAATTTAAATCCAATTCATAGTATGTAGATTAATAGATATATAAGTCCTTAAATATTTACTTTACACAATTGCTTATTTTAGAGGGGTCTTATATCCCTCATAAAATAGCCTCCTTAAACCTCCAAAACTAGCCTCATAAAAGATCTTAGCTTGTACTACCTTATATATAGAGAGAGGGAGACGGCTACTTGTCAAAACACCTAGCTAGGAGAATATATAGAAGAAACACTAAACCCCTAAAGATCCCATATATTTCCAACCTTAATTATTGCAGCTTCCATGGCGTTCCATTTAGGGACCCTCGTCATGATCACCTCATCATTGCTCTTTTTTGTTGCATTTCAAATTCCTCACGTCCATGCAAACCATGGTCATCATGGAAGAAGACGTGAAAATAACATGGCAACATGGAAGAAAGCTCATGCCACTTTCTATGATGGAAGCTCTACAACATATGGTATGAACAACACTTAATGCTCATCATTGTATCTTAATATTAGAAAGAAAAAATAATAATTTAGTCCATTATAGCTTGTTACATATGTATACAGTTCTATCATTGAATTCATATATATATTAGTTGTCACAAGATTGCTCTAGTATAATTAAAGGTTTTAAGTTTGAGCCTTTAAGTGTAAAGTTGTGTTAACAGCTATGGAGAGCCTTAAGTTACCGCTCTTGTAATCCTTTTGAGCTCAAATTTAGATTAGTTGGAATCAGATCCTTTGTCCCAAACTTTGTCCCCAACCAATCACTTCTCATTATGAAAAATAACTTCTCAACTGTTATGACATTTTTGTAATATTTAATAAAATGTGATTAGCTGGAAACAAGGTTTGGGACATGATTTGAGACGTCTTGATTATATTGGTGCCCCTTGTGATCTTTGGATACAAATGATTTTATATAGACTCTTAGATCTAAATTCCGAGCTCGAATCTGAATTTTGTTTGTTGATTAAAAAAATGATTTATAGACTCTTAATTTTAAATTCTTTTTTATGTGTTTGTACATGAGAGAGATTTGCTTAGAGATTATTCTTTTTTAATAATTAAATGTGTTTCATTGAACCAATTGAGATCTTCATTATTATGATTTTTATTATTTATTTATTTATTTATTTTTACAAATCACAATGACATGGATTGAAATCTAAGTGAAGATGGTAATGCTCTGTCATTTTATATATATATATATATATATATATATATATATATATATATATATATATATATATATACGCGCGCAATTATACATAAACATGTTGGTTAGTTTCAGAACAAAAATTAGCATAACTTGTGATGATTGCAGGAGGAGCTTGTGGGTATGAGGATGTTGTTAAGCTAGGTTATGGCCTAGACACAGCAGCATTGAGCCAAGTTTTGTTCAAAGATGGGGAGACATGTGGTGCATGTTTTGAGATCAAATGTAGCTCCAAAAAGTGGTGCAAGAGCAAAGAGTCTATAATTATCACGGCAACAGATTATTGCCCTCCAAATTTTCAACAAGATAGTGATAATGGAGGATGGTGCAACCCACCAAATGAGCACTTTGATTTAGCCAAACCGGCTTATCTCAAAATTGCTGAGTACAAGGCTGGCATCGTCCCTATCCATTACCGCAGGTCACATACACACACACATCTATAATACTCATTTTTTAATATTAGTATGCAGTTGTTCTTAAAACTCTTTTAATTAGTTGTGACTCTCAGACACTAAAAGAGAATGGTAATGGTGAGATTTACATTCATGAGAAAAAGGAATTATTAGCTACTAACAACTTAAGGGAACTAACATATATGGTCCGGGGCCGTGAGGCAAAATAAAAGTTAGGAATCCTAATTTTAAAAAATAAATAAATAAAAAAAACTGTTTGGCTATTGTTACTTGTTTGAGACTCGAGATTAAGACTAGTGACAATAAGACATTACTTCTAGCCATTGATCATCTATAAAAGAAAAATTCATTTGATCAATGATTAAAGTATATGTAAAAAGCGTTTGGAGAGAAATAATATGAGAATATTTTTTTTTATTTTAAAAAAAAAGGTGTAAATAGAGAGGTTCAATGTGCCTATAAAAAGAGAGAGCTTCGATATAAAATCAAATATTCAAATAAAACTTTAATCAATATACAATTCTCTTATAATGACTGATTTATGAGTAATAAAATTCTTTTGTTAATAATACACACACACACACAATTCTCCTTAATTTGCATGGTGAAAACTAAAAGGAATTAAGGGTACGTGGGTTATTTATATATATATATATATATATATATATATATATATATATATATATATATATATATATATATATATATATGCTTGCATTGCAGGGTACCTTGCGAGAGGAAAGGAGGTATTAGGTTCACTATCACAGGGAATCCTTACTTCAATCTAGTGACTGTGTCCAATGTTGGGGGAGCTGGAGATGTGGCTGGAGTCGAAGTGATGGGTGACAAGACCCCATGGACAAGTATGGAGCGAAACTGGGGTCAGAATTGGGATACTAATGCCAATTTACAAGAACAGACATTGAGCTTTAAGGTGACAACAAGCGATGGCAGTGTCACAACCTCACCAAATGTTTTCCCTAAGAATTGGCAATTTGGTCAGACCTATCTGGGCAGAAGAAATTTCGGATAAATAATTTGCTCTCTGAAATATGAGCTTCCATCTTTGGTTTTTGTTAGTTTCTAAGAAATAAGTACAGCAAATTAAATTAGTTCAACCAATGTAATATAAGCAATTTTTAGTTGGTGTTTTAGCCCTTTTTCCCTTGTCTCCTCTTTTTATTTAGAGTTTCGTACATATTGAACTCTTTCATTCTAATATAATAAATATTCTTACTTCCAATATACATTACTTTCTTCTTTTCTTTTCTTAAGTTTCCTATCTTTATTGGTTATCAAACCCGTATTATTTGTTTGTTTCTAATAGATATCATAGGAACTTAATAACTTGTCTCTTGCTTGCTACCCTGCAACCAATATATATCCGAAAAAAACATGTAGATTAGCAAATAATTAAACAAATTCTTATATGATATGAAAACTTGAAATATATGTGTGCCTTACATATCAATCAAAGCAAGGGGAAATTTTACAAGGATAGCCCTGTTTTGAGAAGATGTAATAAAATATGTAGTAAAATGTCAAGTGTATGCACATATTGTTACATAATTAATTAACTTTTTTCATTGCAACTTTTCTATCTGAGCCCTCTCTGCATCAATAATACTAATACTGTCAAAACTTGGATCTTCATTTCTTCAACTGAAGATGTCTACTTGAAAAATCAAGATGAGCCGCGGGTAAAAACAATCTTATAACTAAACACCAATCAAATTCTACAAGTTAAAGAAGTCGTGTTGAGAAGGCCATAAACCTTTTACAGGAATCCAACCTCCACTCATCATTTTCTTTTAGTTGCAAGTATGACAACTTTGCTCTGAATCTTCGGTGCTTCATCAAACACAGATTATCCAATTGAGGTCCATTTTTTTTTAAGTGATTGTCATACCATGTCATGAACATCACCCCGTGCATGAATATATATATTTAAACGCGCATTGATACTCTATGTTGTTGTGGTCTTCTTCTTCTTCTTCCGCCTCACGTCTCCAGTATCAGACCTTTCTTCCAAACGTTTTGATTGTTGAGCACGAATTTCGAGCAGTTTAGATCTTGCATCACGGAAGAGTGCATCCGATCTTGAAGCCATCATTTGCTGAAAGGATTATTTCAAATTTGAATAAGCTCTTTGCTATAATGAGTAAGAGACTTACAGATTATTTGATACAAACCTGGATATGATCCATGGCTGCAAGGTTAAAACCAAAGATATCTTTCCATCCCTGACACAATGTACAGAAACTCGTTAATGAAAGACTCAAGTTCATCAGTTATTTCTATTGAAAATAGTGGAATAACAGATAAATTTTCTCTTCAGAAATCCTGTAGGAGTTACTGGAAGGACACACCTTAAGTACAATTTTTGGGTGTTTGTGGAGCTATTCTCCAATAAAAGCGTAAGACGAGTGCTTTTCTCCTACATGTTATACATAAATAATTTATTCATCCTTGTACCAAAAAAAAGAAAATTAATTTATTCATCCAAGTTGTCTGAGAATTTAGAATAACAAAATTAAACACCTCTTTAACATCTAAAATCTGCTTTCAAGTACTAACGGTTTAATGTTAATACCAAATAAGACGAAGCTCCAATATTTTATATTTTTTTATAAGAAAACAAACCTCCAATTTTATTTTTTTTATAAGAAAACGAAGCTCCAATTGTTTTAATATACGGGAAAAACATTAAAAAAAAAATTGGTGTCGTTACCTTGACACGATCGTAAAAGATGTCACCGAAAGCAGTTAAGACAGGTCTGGCAGCTGGCGTGGAAAGCAGCTGATTGTAATGTGTCTGCAACAGCAATGTTCCTATTCGACAAACAAGCTCAATCTGCGATAATCAGGAAAAATAAGCACTTGTGACATGCAAAAAAGGCATTAAGACTTTAAGTAAATTTTAAACATATGTTATTATTGTTATTTTAATAATTATTATGTCTAATACAAAATGACCTTACTTCTCATTCATCGTTATTCATTACATCCCGGAAACAGTTTCTGTTCAATGTTCTCAGCTCTCAAGTATAAAAATACACTTCACAAGTTCACATACAAATATTTCTTTTATGAAAATAGAAATGTTATTAGAACAAAATGCGGAGGATAAGATTTCTTCAGAGCATGCAGCAAAAATGGGAAAAGGAATATATATATATATATATATATATATATATATATATATATATAACAGAATTTTTAAGAATGGTTAAATTTCTACATGACAAGGCTAACAAAGTAACCTTATCAGAGTATGAAGTCCATTCCTTCAAGTATGACAAAATCTTCAAAGCATCTGAAAATGGCAAAGCCTGCATAAAGAAATGGTTAATGTGAGGCTTGGCATGAACGAATTTTACACACACGTGCGCAAGTCAAGTATTAATATTTTTATTTTTTATAAAGTTAAGTATTGACGTTTTCTAGTGGATTTACCACATCTCCACGAAGCAAGAGCTTTCTTTGAATTCTTAGATTTTAGATTTTGAGAAAGTGAATTAGAAGTAAAACAACCTCTTTACACCTAAGTGAAAATTTTACAAGGTAAGAAACTATGACATAAAGGCATCAATAACAATAAAATGAAAGTCACAACAAGAACAGAGCACAGCTCCTAAGTATTTCAATATATTTATTTAGAAGACTATACATATATAAATCCTAACAGCGTTTTTGTGTTTAACTTGAATTAAGTCTAATATTATAGGAAATAATTTGATTTGATGCCAAACAAAATCATAATATTTGAGCTGCTTGTAAGCCAGATAAGAAATGTAAAGATATTGCTGTCCAGGAAAACTCAAGTCAAATACAAGGCCAGAATTTAATTAACTTTCATCATGAAGTTAGTATATCAAGATAAAAAGAAGCTACATATTCATATGATTATATATGAAACATTAAACTTAGAACTTTATAAAGCAGTCCATCCTACTCATTTGGTAAGCACTCACCGAGTGCCATTATTTAGAAACAAAACGAAATTAATAAACACTGAAAAATGGACCGAGCCCAAAAAAGTAATCTGACGTGCCTTATATTTCTGCATGAGAACAGCATGAAATAAAAATGCATGCCCCAAAACGTACCAATAATGTTTGTTCCAGATCATTGGAGTGAACAGCTGAAAATGCACTTAGAACATAATCCGAAGGTGAAAGCCCATTCATAAGTGGATTTGCTTGGAAAGCAACATTTCTGTTACTTTTCTCCTCCTGAAACAAAGATTGCAGCACAACATCCCAAAATTAGCAAACAGGATATCACTCACAAAATGAATTAAATATAATTTCTATTATATACATTGAATGGACTTATTGAAAATTTAGTTTTCAATAGAGCCCAACTATATCATTTGATCCATGTAACTGACCTACATGGTAGGCTAAGGTTTTGTTGTAATTCTTTTATGCATATTTCCACAGCTAAAGTTGTTTTCTCGTACTTTCAAATTTCAATTTGATACTTCGTTTTGGCCTTTTGGGAAATCAAAAGTGTAGATTTTGGTCGGGAAACGGTGCTTAATAAGATTAACATAAATGGCTTATTGCAAGTTCATAGGCCTCACATTGCTTAGCTGAACAATTTATTTAGGGTTCTTGAAGTACAGCTGATGCATTCTTCAATGCTAGAGCTAGAACGCCTTATGCTTCCAAAATTTATATTGATATCCATGTATTACAAAGTAGAGAATCACTAACTTAACCTCTTATTAAGTCAGATTAATTCTCTATTTTGCAGCTTTGATAGAGTAGTATGTACATGTTAGAATACTATTACAAAAATCCATGTGTTTATGCACGTTATCCATCTATTCTACGACTCTATCTATGAGAGCTTGTCTTGTAGTTTTTCTTATACAGTAAGGCATCAGTTTGGACAGTAATAATTCTCTTGAGAGGAAACATGGGTATACCTGATGTTCAGCAATACGCTGTTTTTCAGCTTCTGCTACGTCTAATCTCTCAATAATTAAGTCGGTTGCGGTAAGGGTTTCCTGGGTTTTCTTCCCAGCTAAAGCCACAGCTCCCTCCTCTGGTATTTCTTCCTTTGGTACATACTTGTTATCAAACGCATTGTCAACATCAGCTTCAAACATTTCCTCCAACCTTTTCTCCTTTTCTTCCTGCAGTTGAAATGATCTGTAGTGAATCCAATATATTCTAGGTACAACTGAATCCAATCGAATTATTCTTGTTGTAAATTTAAAAATAGAGGCTATGTCACTTCATCCTGCATTAAACAAGTCAAGTATACCTCAATGAAAAACTGTTCTTCAGTACGATCCCAGCGGCGGATGGAACGGTCATGAGATCCAGTGACAATAAAGTCACCACGATTGCTGACTGCAAGACACCAAATATCTGCATGATGTCCTTCGAGAGTTAACAGATGCTCAAATTTATCAGCATCCCAATATTTTACCAGTCGATCTTTTCCAACACTAAACACATAGTGTGTCTTGGGAACAAATTGCACCGCCATAACACTGCCATGTAAGTTTCATAAGATACTTCAAGTACAGCTTCATCCAACAAAGAAAACAGAAACAAAGAATTGGAAAAAAAAAAAATTATCATGGCAGAATACGTCGTACCTGTCAGCATGTGCGAAAATGGATTTATGACAATCACCAAAATCCAAACCCCAAATCTTTATATTTTTATCTGCAGAGCCAGTCACAATTAAATCTCCATCTGATGAGATATCCATGCAAAGAACAGGCAACTTATGGCCATATAAAGTAAGGAAGAATTTGAATGTGTCTACAAAGTGAACCTGAAAAATGAATGAACTCATCAAATAACCTTGAAAAATAAAAAGGAGATAATGTACAAAAATGAAAACCACCACATGCTCATAGCATATGAAGTCCTCAACAATCAATAAGACACACACATCTGTCCACCACATCTAGAATTACACTTCCTATAAGAAGCAACATAAGGAGAAATATAATTGATAAAGCTATCAATTGAAGCTGTATCGTTTATTGTAGTCCCAAATTACCATCCAAACTAAGCCGCTAGAATTCCAAACCTCATTAATTTCTACTCAAGTTTCGCCCAAGAAATCCCTAATATTAACATGGAAAATGCTAACCAATGCCAAGGGACTAAAAATTGTTATTTTACTTTAGAAAATGTTGAATTTATTACATTGAGAAACTGTGGACTTTTGTTTTCCAATACAAGCATGTCTCTTTTGTAGCATTCCTTAACCACAGCCCTTAGGGCACTGGTTAGCATAACCCTGTTAACTTGAATACGTAATAATCCAAACCTTTCCACTATCCTACATCAAGACAAGTAACTTCAAAGGATTCTAGAATGTATCATTAAACCATATCAAAAGTTAAGCAGACTATGCTTGAATACACTTAAATATTAAAGCCAAACATGAGAAGGGTAAGATATCTCACCTTCACAGTACTATCCAACAACGCAACAGCAATATATTTAGCATCAGGGCTAATTGCAACCACAAGAGCATCATCATTCATTTTCATAGTACCAACATTCGACACACTAAGTTGTTTAGTAGCCTGAAACAGAATGAATAGAATTACTAAATAAACAAATTGGCTGTTGATATAATCATTTGTCTGAGATAATTCCACATGTATGAAATTGGAACTACACAAGGGATATCTATTAGAAAAACAGAATTATATTGACGAAAAACAAAACATCGTGGGAAGGAACAAAAAAAGTGTTATTGCTCTCTGACCATTCCTATGTAGCATTTGTTTTAACAGAGAGGAAAAATTATTAGAGGAAGGTGGTAAGTATATCTATGTGACTATGCAGAAGATAAGTGGGAAACTTCAATTTATTTTGTCTACTAGTTCTTATAATGTTAGCTCTAGCTAATAATCATAAATATAGTACAAGGTCAGTGTGGAATATAAATAATTTTTTATTCGTTATATTTGTGGAGATTCAATGGGTTCATTGCCATGGTTATCAGTGTTCAGTATCACCTAGCCTACTACCTAGTACCTACATATATGTACATGCAAACAGCAAAAACTTTCACGTTTACTGTTCACATATCAATTCTATGAATTAAATTCATCACATACACAGAAGGACTGCCACAGAAGAATTTCACAATCAAATATAATTAAATATATTTTATGCGCATTATTATTATATGTAGAAATTGAACTAAATCCTTGTAACAAACAAATATTGAAAAGGTAAAGTGAATGATATGAAGGACATACTTGACCAGGTTTTTGCTTAATTTGGTACTCCCAAAACTTAACATCGTGATCTGCACTTCCGGTGACAAAACCATTTCTATCTGGTAGGGCAGCAATTGAGCGAACAGAACCACCATGAGCTTCCACTACTTCAACACAAGTGCCACTTCCAATGTCAATAATTTCTAAGGTTCCATCTTTAGTTCCAACAAGTCCATACCTGTTGGCAGGAAGAATTAAACTGCACAATCCATACCCAGAATCGACAGTCCTTAGGCAAGAACCAGTGCTCGGGTTCCAAATCTTTACTGCATTGTGACTGGTTGACATCAGAAGAGTGTTATCTGAACTAAGCGTGACACTTCTAACATCAGACCGATGCCCTTGAAGCTCAATAGCAAGTGTTTTTGAGGTATCACCACTTTCAATGGAGTAGAGCTCAAGCATATTATTGTTCAAGGACAATGCTAAACTAGCTAGTGAATTCTTTGGAGTGATCGGGCAGAAAGAAATGGAGCATATCTTTTTGCTAGCTCTAATAGTATGCAGCAGCTTAAAAACATCAGGTACAGTAACTGCAGCATTACTTGTTTCCATGGGCCCATGAGCCACAGCAGAATTATCTCCCTTGTTTTCATTATTCCTGTCTCCATTTTCTGCCCCTTCTAAAACCTCTTTACCATGTTTCTTCTCTTTCTTGCGGTGAACCCTGCGTTTGGCTTTACGCTTTGCTTCAGAATCATCCAATACACGGTATATTTCTACCGTCTTCCCTGCTACTTGACAAGCTAGCAGATTCCCAGACTTGTTAAACTGCACTGTTGCAACTCTATCCTTGCATTGTCGCTGAATTTCACCAAACTGCCTCAAAACTTCCCATTTGTCTTGAACTAAAGAATCTCCACTGCCTATTGCATTGCTTTCATTCACAGATTGCCCATCTGCAGACTCGTGCTTGATTGAGTAAAAACGAAGTTCCTTGTCCGCAGAACCTGTGACCAGGTATCTTTCATCCGGATCAACGTCAATGGACCATATTTCACTATGATGGCCGCCAACAATTTGCATACAGTGCTGAGTATCAAGATCCCACACTCTCAAAAACTTGTCTTTGGAGGAACTAACAAGTTTCTTCCCAGAACTTACAAAAACAACATCAGTCACCTACCACAAATGAATGACAACACATATAAAACTGACAAAACAAATATAAAACTAACGAATGTCACCGTATGGAGATATTCTCGTATACTAATGGAGCAGCAATAAACACATTGTATAAAATTTATTACACTGTGCTTAAACTTGATGACAAAGATAAGGGTCTTGCTAAAGAATCAAAAGATGGAAAGTTTCTATTGGAAATTAAAACTGCTGAATATATTATACAAACTTTTGACTAACTCAATTTATTAAAGGCACTGGTTCGGGCCTCAAAAGATGGAAAGTTCATATTAGAGATTACAATTTTTCAATTTTTAGAATATTAATTACAACACTGCCCAATATAGATCTATTACATTTGGCTCGAGTTGTGCCGCAAAACAAGCTGATAAGCTAGTTCAAAGAAGCTATGTAACCAATCAACACTACTAGTTCTTTTTTTTCTTAATCAAGAAAGCTAGTTAAGCTATGTTACCAATCAACTCTGCTCGAGTTATAGCCTTGCCAAGCACAGTCTATAAACTTTCCATCTTGGACTCCTTAACATGCCCAACATTTTGCATAATGATAAATATATTGCTGGAGCATACATTTATTCCTGCTCCAGCACCATTCAATAATTTCTCCTACAATTGAGTTCAATATGAAGTTCTAACAAGGAGAAACCTGATCACGATGACCACGAAGGCGAAAGAGCCCGGTCTCGCCAACCACATCCCATAAGATGACATCACTATCCTTGCTTCCAGAAGCAAGTAATGACCCATTCTCATTGTAGCGAAGAGCAGTGACAGCTCCCTTGTGTCCATTCAAGGTAGTCTCACACGTTCCTGTATCAGAGTCCCAAATTCTTATACTTCCATCAGCATAACCAGCAGCTATCTGCAATAAAAACACAATTTCAGGCACTTGTAAATAAGAGCCCATTAGTTTATATTTTTGTTTTAATGAATAAATCACTTGTGATGTTACATGCTTGTTTGGTTGAACTTGTACCATAAGCATAAGCTGAAATTCAGCTTATATGAAAAGCTACATTTTTCAGCTTTCTAATTTTTTATTTATTTATTTATTTATTTTTTTGTGAAATTACTTTTCTAAGTATATTGGAATATTTATCAAAGGGGGCTTCTAGAAGAGCTTTATTTTGAATCATGCGAACAGCTTATGAAAATAAAATTGTGAAAATAGCTTACGAAGATAGCTTATGACCTTCTACAAGCCTGTTTCAGCTTATTTCAACAAACATGTGAAAATAAGGCTTAAAAAATAAACTTACTAAAGAAACACTTAATTAAGTTGATTATCCAAATGTGTTCTTAAACCCGAAACAAAGGATCTCTAAAAAATTATGAAAAAGCTAAAATTCAGTTCTTATGATACGCTATATTTTCTAACTTCTCGTAAAAATCACTTTTTCCGTAAAATCACTTTTTTAAAGTATCTTAAAGTCACAATTCATTAGTTTCATTTCAAAGAGCGTATAGAGAAGCTATTTAGGCATATGAAAACAGCTAATAACTTTCAACATAAGCTCTTTTTTCTCTTTTTAGCTTATTTCAAATAAGCTTACTAATGAAACTAAAAAAAAAAAAAAAAACTTTTTTAAGCTTATCAAAAAAACAAACATGCCCTTAAGCTTAAACAAACCATTTCTAAAATGCAAACAAACAAGCATAATCGAGATTCAACGACGACAATTACGAAACGAAAACGGTGTCGTTTTGGTACCAGAGAGGAAGGAGAGGAAACGATGGAGGTGACAGCGAGAGAGGGACCGCGAGAGAAAGGGGAAGGGGTTAGGGTTTTGGAGCAGATGCCCTGGCGCACGTGCCACACGCCGATTTTCTCCAGCGCCGGAGACAGTAGGTGCTTCCCGGAGCTGACGTAAGCGATGTTGGATTCCACGGAGGCGATAACGCCGAACGACGACGCCGGCTCGTATCGGAGGTACGCCTTCACCATTGGCGGCGGTTGTTCAGGTAATGCCAAGTGTATGACTGGGAAAGTGAGGTTTAACGGAGCTTCAGGGTTTATGAATTTTTTCTTCTTTTTCTTTTCCAACTTTTTTTTTTGTTATTCGTAAAGTATTGGGCTTGGGCCTGGCCGAATATGTTGTTACCCAAACTAAGTTGGGTTTGCAATTAGAGATGGGAATTCATTTTTCGACCCCATTTTTCGGTCATCGTATGTGTAAAAGGGGTCAACAAGTAAAAGGAAGTCGAAAAAAGAACTCTCATTATTATAATGATTTTATTTTACCTACACAAACATAATTCTGACCTGATTATTCTTATGCTTAAAGAGAAAATGGAGAATGCACCGACAATGTAAAGGTTTTTTACACCATCAGTGCATCATCCATCATTCATTTCTTTATAGTCGTTGACTTTTAGATTATAATAATACAAAGGAATGGTGGATGATGGACCGATAATGTAAAAAACTTTATACCGTCAGTGCTTACTCATTCATCTCATGCTTAAATGCATTTTTCGTTTCTCAATTTTTTTGCTTATGTGTGAAATTTACTTCCAAGTTTTTGGACGAGGTGGTTGCGCGGATTTAATTCCTTCGCCAAGTTTCCATCTGAAAATTAATAAAATAAAATCTACTGGTTAATGGTCATTTTATTGCCTTTTGTTAGTTTTTAGATGGAAACTTATTGGAGAGACTAATACTATATTATTGAAATTGTATATTGCGAGACAACAAATAAATTTAAGGGACAAACTTCACAAGTGAGCAAAACCGAAGGATTTCATAAATGCATTTTTATTTTTTTTAACGAACTAAATCCTTGATTCACGTTAAACAAATCTACAAGAGTCGAATATGATCATTATGTGTTGTCAAAGCTTTCTTACCAAATAATTAATGTAACCACGATCCTAAAGACTCGAACTCAAATCCACTTAACAGGTTAGAACAAACACATACCAACTGATTCGAGCACTTGTGTTTCCAAATATACATTTAAGCCTTGTTTATAAATTGTACATATCGTCTACTACCCGTGTAGCATGTCAACTTGGGATGAAGCAAGGATTATATAGATAAACAATTGAAAGTGTCAATATAAAAAATCAACTGTGGTCTTTCTTGTCAAACTATGGATTTAAAGCTGCTTTAATATAGTATTACCTCAATGTTCAAGGATTAGTCTTTATTTAGTATTTTGGGTATTCCTGTCCTAATCGGGGATTTCTACTTCTAGAACGTTTAATCAACCAATTAGGAAAAAAATGTTAAGTTTCTATTTGTATGGTTAGGTGTGGGAGATGATATCAATTCAAAGAGATTATGAGAACTTGGCATTAGACAAACACATATGACATAACTTCAATAATGCTCTTTTTTCTTTTTTGGTTTGAACTCTTGTATCCGACCCACTGGACCGACTAATCCAGTTCGAGGGGTGTCTCGGGATTAAGGTTTTATTTTTTTTCTCGATGTTATTGCGGGGAATCGAACTGTGGTTCACCTTACAAGTGTAGCCCCTGACACGACTGCAACAACAGCTTGTTGATTCAATAATGCTCTTTTACTATAAACGAAAAGAAAATTTAATCCACACACGTGATTTTATTACATATATATATTGGATAAGATATTTGAATTTTTTTACAAAATTTTACAAAGATGACTCAATCCATATAGACAAGTAATAATATCACGGACGTGAATAAAATATCCCTTAAACCAAATTAAACAAAAAAAAAAACAAATCAGCTACAGATGAAACATCTTCGTCATTTGGAACATAAAGAGATGAACCACTGCAAGTGGGTGTTGAAAAACTCGTTCTTTTTTTTTTGGTAAAACAAAAACTTGTTCTAACTTTACATGATGGATACAATCTCTTGAGGTTTAATTTAGAAGATGCATGGTAGGGACATTGACATGATGGGGGTAAGGACTAAGGAAGGATAATTGGAATCCACTAGCACGTAGAGAATGTTGGGGACAATCCTAGTTTCGTACTTATTCATCACAAGGATAACTTATAGGTCTCATTTTTCTATGCATTTTTTTTCCTAATATCTTGTATCAAATATTTACAAGATACATTCAAATGTGACACCTGAAGTATAAGAGTAGTAGCTAGGATTTTCTAATATTGAATGCTTTATTTATTATATATGTTAAAGTTATATACGTAAAAGAACAAGATTTTAAGGAATATTTGTTTCTTCAATACTTTGAAGACAAATTTTTCAATGCTGCATTCTTAAGATGCAGCAAACAATCAGAACTGTCCATTCAAATAGACATAATTAAAAAGTAAATAAATGGTTCAGATTAAAATATTGTAAAAAGAAAATAACAACTTTACTCCTTTACTCATTCTTTCCCATCATCCATTAATTGCACAATACACCACTACCCACCAACTCTTTAACTTTCATTACTGTCTCAGCAATCGCCCACCGCCATCACCGACAACCGCTTCTCACGTTTGCCTTCTTCGATCATCAAACAATCAAACACACCGGAAGTTGAAAGGAAGCAAACAGAAAGAGAACCTAACATCCCAATCCAACTCATTTCAGCTTTACTCGAGCATGCAACTTATGGAATTTATGAACATAAAACCTTAAACAGTGTTGCATATTTTTACCATATTTGTTTTGAACTTGCTTTCAAATTTTAATTTTATAATAAGAATGGAGATTAACACAATGGTGTGTCTTTTGCATTTTAATTTAAAAAAATGAAACAGAAAAAGGAGATTCCCAAGAAAAATATAAAAATGCGAGCTAAAGCTGAACATGGTTAAGAAATACATCATCTTAAGTATCAACAATGCATCTCTATCTCAAGTAGTGATGGGTTTGGAAACCAACAAGCGGGCTAAGCAAATACTAGAGGGGGGGTGAATAGTATTTTGAAGCACTAATACCAAATATTTCGATTGATAATTGAAGAATGGAGCTAAGACTGAATTTTCTGGAATCAGACACAAAAGACTCGAGTCTTTTGTGAAATACTCGAGTTTTTCAGTGATGAACAACTCGAGTCTTTTCTGAAATACTCGAGTTTTTCCTATCAGATAGCAGAAAAACCAGAAACGAAAATTCAGCAATTTAACTCAAATCAATTCAATAATAAACAGGAACTTATCCAACAGAATAGCAAGCAATCTAAATAACTTTTAAACACAAAGATTCCTTAAACTTGCTACCTAATTGTATAAATCCTAATTGATTGAAATGACTTAAGTCTATTGAGCTAGAAAGTAGATTAAAAGCAATAAACCAACACTCAAGCAATTTTATCCTGGTTCACTCCAACAATGAGCTACATCCAGTCCTCCTAATCACTTAGGAGTTTCTACTAATAATCAAATTGTTAGAAATTACAAAGGATTGCTTGAGAATAGCCTCACTCAACCTAACCCTTTCAAGAGTGTACCAAACTCTTGATTTCTACCCCAATTTGATTCCGGTGATTGAAGAACTCTTCACAAAGCTTCCTTGAACTCCCTTCAAGAAACTCCACCGGGCTAGGAACTTCCTAGTCTTGTGCTTGAGAACCTCTCAAGACTTCCAACACTCTAAGCCACTTAGGGTTTGCTTGGGAACAATCCAAGACTTTGAATAATCAAGCTTTTTGTATGTGTATTACTAATCTCACAATGGATTAGCACAAATAAGCACAGCTCAATGTAAGAATTGAGGCCTAAAACTCAACTTGGAATAAAATGACAATATGAGTGAGAAGTTGAGCTTTTTGGGAATTAACACTTGAGAAAAGGAAATTATGAAAGCTTGTGATCAATAATGTGTTGTTGTCTTGTTTGTTCTTGCACAAATTCAAAGAGCAATTTTACAATAAGGTTCAGAATACTCTCTTGGGGTTGGATGAGACTCAAATGCCCTCAAATTGAGTTTTTGAGTCTCTCCAACGTTCATTTTTGCTGACTGGACAAAAATACTCGAGTCTTTTGGTAAATACTCGAGTCTTTTTGGTCGGTCACGAGTGAATTGGTGCACGAACAAGACTAACGGTCATAATTGCTGACCTGGCACAAATACTCGAGTTTTTCTATAAATACTCGAGTATATACTCGAGTCTTTATCAAAATACTCGAGTATTTTGATCAGATATGGGAAAAATTATTTTTCAATTTTATTTTTCCTCTCAAGTATTAATTTTTGGTCAATCTCAACTTAATAAACATATAAAAATTTATTCCTAGAAGAGACTAACTATTTCTACCCACTCTCAACCACTCTCAACATAAATTAGAAATTTACAATTAATATTTGATTGAGAGTGATTGGGCACTTGTCTTCTTTTCTTGACTTCTTGTTGATGTTGATGTTGCAATATCTTCAAGGCATGATTTGTTAATTATTTTGTCATCATCAAAACATAATCCACATAATTAGGAGCATTGAATTCACAATCTTCCCCTTTTTGGTGATGACAAAATAATTAACACTTGATCCATTTGTTAAGCTTGATCCACTTGGAGATGCAACTCCCCCTCACTATATGATACTTTCACCTATCTAAAAATTCAGCTTGAGCAAGATGTTATGACAATTTAATTTTAGCACCAAGCCTATGGTATTAGAGAATTTAACAATTATCAGAGTATATACCATAATTAGAGATTTTAGGTGCAACAATATCAAGACAAGACAAGTGTAATATCTCTCCCCCTTTTTGTCATACGCCAAAAAGATGTAACAATTTAGAAAAAGATCAAGGGAGGAGAGGTGCAGAATCGGAAAACCCCATAACCAACTATGCAAAAAAAATAGACTTAATAATAAATATAAAGAGCTCCCCCTGAAGCTTTGCACAAACATCATAATGAAAACCAAATTCATTAACATAAAAACATCATAAAAGGTCCAAATCAAAGGTGCAATAATAAACCCAAAGTCTCAAAACACCAAGTTCTCAAAATACAGAAAATGTAACAAAGACCAATATGATAAAAACAGAATGAAAACTAAGATAGAATCCAAAGGTCAACATCATCAAAACATCGAAGGAGCTGGAGCATCTGGAGGAGAATAAAACCGAGAGAAGAGTTTAGAGGATGAAAAACTAGTAAGATTTGACAAAACTTTGAGGAAAATCTGAGTTTTGAGGAGAGAGATATGAGAAAACCGAGAGAGAAGAGGGTCGCAAAAACTCGAGTCTGAGAGTATATATAAACAGTTCAAAATACTCGAGTATATTCACAAATACTCGAGTTGTTCTTTAGGATATACTCGAGTTTTTGAAAATATACTCGAGTCGGTCGTGACTCAGCCCAGATTTTCCCAGAAAACTCGAGTAAAAACTGAAAACCTCGAGTTTGGTCCGAAAGTTCAAATTTCAGGAAAACGCAAAATACTCGAGTTTTTGGAAAATACTCGAGTTTGGTCTGAAAGTTCAAAAATTGGGGGTTTCGAAAGACTCGAGTGTTTTGAGAAACACTCGAGTATTTTTATCAGACCCTGATTAAAAACTTTTTCAATTTAAAACTGATTTAATTTTGAATTAAAATACTCGAGTGTTTTTGGAAAAACTCGAGTATTTTGACAGAACAGAAAGTAAAAACTCAGTTTTAAAAGACCAAACACAAATCAAACACAAATGCTTCACTACCAACTTGGAATACAGTACAAAATCACACACAATTAACATATACAATTTCAAATATCATCAAGGACAATTTAACTAAGAATCAATAACACATTAGAGTAAGACTAATATGGTGATTTTCCAAAAATGACACACAATGCAATTAGCCTATATTAGCTTCATCTAAAATACCAAGTTCTCTCCTAATATGATAAAAGGTGTCCCTTGGTAGAGGTTTTGTAAAAATGTCGGCTAATTGATTTGTGGTACTAACAAATTCAATTGTGCAATCACCCTTTTGTACACGATCTCTTAAAAAATGATGTCTTATTTCAATGTGTTTAGTTCTTGAGTGATACACCGGATTCTTAGTCAAATTGATTGCACTCGTGTTATCGCATCTAATCGGAATATTTTCAAGTTTCAAACCAAAATCCGATAATTGTTGTTTCATCCATAACAGTTGAGCACAACAACTATCGGCTGCGATATATTCCGCTTCGGCGGTAGAAAGAGCGACACAAGCTTGCTTTTTAGAAAACCATGACACCAATGAACTTCCCAAGAAATGGCAAGTACCACTGGTGCTTTTGCGATCAAGCTTGCATCCGGCGAAGTCGGAATCCGAGTAACCAACTAAACAAAGATTGGCATCAGCAGGATACCATAAACCAGTGTTAATTGTTCCTTTTAGATACTTAAATATATGTTTAACTGCGGAAAGGTGAGATTCTTTAGGATTAGCTTGAAATCTAGCACACATGCATACACTAAACATAATATCCGGTCTAGATGCAGTGAGATATAGGAGACTACCTATCATACCCCTATACTTACTAACATCAACCGGTGTACCTTGTTCATCCTTGTCTAGGTAGCATGATGTGCTCATTGGAGTGTAGGCTTCCTTGCACTTGTCCAATCCGAATTTCTCAAGGAGCTCTTTGCAATATTTCCCTTGATGCACAAATATCCCCTCCTTGACTTGCTTTATTTGTAAGCCTAGGAAGAACTTGAGTTCTCCCATCATTGACATTTCAAATTCCTTTTTCATCAAATTTGAAAACTTTCTACAAAGAGACACGTTAGTAGCACCGAAAATGATATCATCAACATAGATTTGTACTAACAAAATGTCATCCTTGGTTTTATAAATAAATAGTGTATTATCAACCTTCCCTCTTTGAAACTTGTTTTCTAATAGAAAGGAACTCAATCGATCATACCAAGCTCTAGGAGCTTGTTTCAATCCATAGAGTGCCTTTTTCAATTTATAAACATGGTTTGGAAATTCACTATTTTCAAAACCGGGGGGTTGTTTGACATACACTTCTTCATTTATAAACCCATTCAAGAAAGCACTTTTAACATCCATTTGATATAAAGTGAATTTCATGATTGAAGCATAAGCAAGTAAAATTCGGATTGCTTCAAGACGTGCAACCGGAGCAAAGGTCTCATCATAATCGATACCTTCCTCTTGGTTGTACCCTTGAGCTACTAGTCTAGCTTTGTTTCTTATAATCAACCCGGATTCATCAAGTTTGTTTCTATAAATCCATTTAGTACCAATTATGGTATGATCATCGGGTTTAGGGACTAGATCCCAAACTTCATTTCTTTCAAATTGGTTTAATTCTTCTTGCATAGCAAGAACCCAATGATCATCCTCAATGGCCTTTTTAATTGAATCGGGTTCAATTTGAGAAACAAATGAGATATAGTGGCAAATGTTTTGAATAGACCTACGAGTAAGTACTCCCTTTGACATATCTCCTATGACTTTGTCTATAGGATGAGCCTTGACCGATTTCCAAGTTGGAGGAAGTTCTTCCCTTACTTCTCCTTCATCAACTTTTGAATTCTCTCTCTCTTTTTCTTCTTTTGAAAAGACAATGTCATCTTCACTAGCATCACATAAAACACTATCTTCTTTTGAAGACTCATTAAAAACCACATGAATTGATTCCTCAATAGTTAAAGTTCTTTTATTGAAAATTCTATAAGCTTTACTATGAGAAGAATAGCCTAAAAATATGCCTTCATCGGATTTGGAATCAAACTTGCCAATGTGTTCTTTTCCATTATTTAAAACAAAAACTTGGCATCCGAAGACATGAAAATGAGATATATTTGGCTTTCTTCCCTTGTAAAGTTCATAGGGGGTTTTATCCAAAGAGGGCCTTATCAAAATACGATTTAAAACATAACAAGCCGTATTGACGGCATCGGCCCAAAAATATTGAGGTACTTGAGAATCATTTAACATGGTTCTAGCAAGTTCCTCTAGCACCCTATTTTTCCGCTCTACCACTCCGTTTTGTTCCGGAGTCCTTGGTGCGGAGAATTGATGCTCAATACCATTTTTAGCACAAAATCTATCAAATTTGTGGTTTTCGAATTCACCACCATGATCGGT
Organism: Crotalaria pallida; assembly: GCA_037953625.1. NCBI lineage: Eukaryota > Viridiplantae > Streptophyta > Magnoliopsida > Fabales > Fabaceae > Crotalaria > Crotalaria pallida. The sequence goes on from CM075656.1 coordinate 72,165,384, forward strand.
TCGAATAATAATTACTTTTTGATTTACTTGGTTTTGCAAAAGTTTGACATGATGTTTAAAAGATTTGTAGGTCTCACTCTTAGTAGTTAAAAATAAAGTCCAAGTAAACCTAGAGAAGTCATCAACAATCACCAATGCATAATAGTTGCCACCAAAGCTTTTTATTTGTGATGGTCCAAACAAGTCCATATGAAGCATTTCTAATGGCCTTGATGTGGACATAACCATTTTTGATCCAAAGGTGTTTTTAGTTTGTTTACATTTCTTGCAAGGGGAACAAACACCTTCAATAGAAAAATTTAGCTTTGGTAAACCAACTACTAGATCTTTAGATTGAATTTTCTTCAATTGGTTTACATTTATATGAGCGGTCCTACGATGCCATAACCAAGTGTCATTTTATTTGCTCACTAAACAAGTAGAGACCAAAGAAGTGACTTTGTTCAAATCAACTAAGTAAGTATTATTTGACCTTCTACCAACAAATTTGATTGATTCATCTTTGTCACTTTTAATGAGGCAATGGGTAGAGGTAAAAACTACATGATTGCCAATATCACATAATTGGCTTATGCTCAAGAGATTATGTTCTAATCCTTGAACATAGAGCACATTATCAATAATCAAGTTTGAAGAGTTTCCGATTTTACCAATACCAAGGATTTTGCCTTTGTTGTTGTCCCCATAAGTGACATAACCCTTTTCCTTTGGAGTAAGCTCAATGAAGTGCCGCTTATCTCCCGTCATGTGCTTCGAACATCCACTATCAAGATACCACAATTGTTTTCCCGTTCGAAGACACACCTACAAAATGAAATCACTTTTTCACTTTGGGTACCCAAACAATGTTGGGTCCCTTAGGGTTAGTGTTGGGACTTTCTCCCTTCTTAATCCACATATAAGTGCCCTTATTCATTTCAAACTTCTTAATATGGCACTCAATGTTGATATGTCCAACTTTTCCTCAATAAGTACAAGTTGGTCTCTTTGATGAGTTTTTCTTAGAAAATGTTCCAACCACCTTGTACTTTTTGTCCTTTTTATGAACATATCCTAAACCGGTTTTGTTGTGATTATGTCTTTGAGAGTTCAACAACCGGTTGAGGTTCTATCACTATGTGAGATTGTGAGTTTGTTTTTCAACTCTTTCACTTCTTTTTCAAGATCATCACATCTCTCACATGAAGTGATAATTTCCTCATGATTTGCACAATCACTTTGATGACTAGAATTAATAAGTTCCAAGGATTCATTTTGAAGTTTCAACTCATTTATAGATTTTTGCAATTCATCAATTTCATGTTGAAACTCCAAAATTTTCTTTCCTTTTTCCTTATTAATTTTAGCAAGCCTTTTAAATTGAATTAACATTTCATTGTAAGCTTCTTGCAAATCATCATATGAAATGGAGTTTGAAGATGAACAAGAAGAGCTAGAGGTTACCTCATCATCACTTTCACTCATGCCATGATTAGCTCTTGATGAGGACTCATGATTATTCTTGGCCATGAGACAAAGGTTTGCATTTTCATCACCGGAGCTACTTGAAGATGATTCATTGCTCTTTTCCGGTGCATCCCAAACAATGTATGCACGCTTCCCTTTGGTCTCTTGGGTCTTCTTGTCATTCTTCTTCAAGAATGTGGCACATTCCATTCTTATGTGACCAATCCCTCCACATTCATGACACTTAACTCCATCATTGGTACTCTTTTCTCTTTGTTTGGAGTCTTTGGTTCTCTTAAAATTGGATGAAGATCCACCTTTCTTCCCTTTGAAGAATTTGTTGAATCTTTTCACAAACATCCCAAATTCTTCTTGATTTGGTTCACCATCGGAATCTCCACTTGTAGAGCATTCTTCAACTTCTTTTGTAGCTTTGGTTGAAGCTTTGAGTGCTATGCTCTTTTTCTTTTTGTCCGATTCCTCATGCATCCCAAGTCTTGTAAGCTCCATCTCATGCTCTTGGAGTTTGCCAAACAAAGTGGCTAAGTCCATGCTATTTATGTCTCTTGATTCCTTGATGGCGGTTACCTTGGGTTGCCAACTCCTATCAAGACATCTTAGAATTTTGTTAGTAGTTTCACCATTGCGAAATACTTTTCCCAAGGAAATCAAATGATTAACAATGTGAGAGAATCGCTTTTGCAAGTCACTAATGGTTTCATTTGGCAACATGTGGAACAATTCATATTCTTGAGTTAGAGAATTCAATCTTGCATCTCTAACCTCACTTGTTCCCTCATGTGTGACTTGCAAAGTATCCCACATTTCTTTTGCCGATTTACATTGGGAAACTCTATAAAATTCATCATGGGATAAGGCCGAAAAGATGATGTTTTTAGCTTTTAAATCAAATGAAACTTTTCTCTTTTCATCATCATTCCAACTACTCCTTGGAATTTCAACAATTTCATCATTTATTTTCTTTTTGGGAATGAAAGGACCATTTTCAATTGCATCCCAAATATCCATATCAATTGCTTCAATAAAAACTTTCATGCGAGTTTTCCAATAAACATATCCTTCACCATTAAATAGTGGAGGACGGTTTATTGAAGCTCCTTCTCCACCAAAGTTATTGCTAGAGCCCATTTAGTTTCCAAAAGGATCTTTTTCGAAAAAGTTGTTACACTCGATCTTTCGACCGAGCTCTGATACCACTTGTTGGAAACCAACAAGCGGGCTAAGCAAATACTAGAGGGGGGTGAATAGTATTTTGAAGCACTAATACCAAATATTTCGATTGATAATTGAAGAATGGAGCTAAGACTGAATTTTCTGGAATCAGACACAAAAGACTCGAGTCTTTTGTGAAATACTCGAGTTTTTCAGTGATGAACAACTCGAGTCTTTTCTGAAATACTCAAGTTTTTCCTATCAGATAGCAGAAAAACCAGAAACGAAAATTCAGCAATTTAACTCAAATCAATTCAATAATAAACAGGAACTTATCCAACAGAATAGCAAGCAATCTAAATAACTTTTAAACACAAAGATTCCTTAAACTTGCTACCTAATTGTATAAATCCTAATTGATTGAAATGACTTAAGTCTATTGAGCTAGAAAGTAGATTAAAAGCAATAAACCAACACTCAAGCAATTTTATCCTGGTTCACTCCAACAATGAGCTACATCCAGTCCTCCTAATCACTTAGGAGTTTCTACTAATAATCAAATTGTTAGAAATTACAAAGGATTGCTTGAGAATAGCCTCACTCAACCTAACCCTTTCAAGAGTGTACCAAACTCTTGATTTCTACCCCAATTTGATTCCGGTGATTGAAGAACTCTTCACAAAGCTTCCTTGAACTCCCTTCAAGAAACTCCACCGGGCTAGGAACTTCCTAGTCTTGTGCTTGAGAACCTCTCAAGACTTCCAACACCCTAAGCCACTTAGGGTTTGCTTGGGAACAATCCAAGACTTTGAATAATCAAGCTTTTTGTATGTGTATTACTAATCTCACAATGGATTAGCACAAATAAGCACAGCTCAATGTAAGAATTGAGGCCTAAAACTCAACTTGGAATAAAATGACAATATGAGTGAGAAGTTGAGCTTTTTGGGAATTAACACTTGAGAAAAGGAAATTATGAAAGCTTGTGATCAATAATGTGTTGTTGTCTTGTTTGTTCTTGCACAAATTCAAAGAGCAATTTTACAATAAGGTTGAATACTCTCGTGGGGTTGGATGAGACTCAAATGTCCTCAAATTGAGTTTTTGAGTCTCTCCAACGTTCATTTTTGCTGACTGGACAAAAATACTCGAGTCTTTTGGTAAATACTCGAGTCTTTTTGGTCGGTCACGAGTGAATTGGTGCACGAACAAGACTAACGGTCATAATTGCTGACCTGGCACAAATACTCGAGTTTTTCTATAAATACTCGAGTATATACTCGAGTCTTTATCAAAATACTCGAGTATTTTGATCAGATATGGGAAAAATTATTTTTCAATTTTATTTTTCCTCTCAAGTATTAATTTTTGGTCAATCTCAACTTAATAAACATATAAAAATTTATTCCTAGAAGAGACTAACTATTTCTACCCACTCTCAACCACTCTCAACATAAATTAGAAATTTACAATTAATATTTGATTGAGAGTGATTGGGCACTTGTCTTCTTTTCTTGACTTCTTGTTGATGTTGATGTTGCAATATCTTCAAGGCATGATTTGTTAATTATTTTGTCATCATCAAAACATAATCCACATAATTAGGAGCATTGAATTCACAGTGATGGGTTGGATTTGGATGATTGAGGGGAAAAAAAATATTATTAATTCTTAGTAGTAGTATTAGTGTTTATTTAGTTGATGATTATAAATGAAGTGATGTTAGTAATAGCTAGTTGAGGTAGTCTTAGTATCCCCTCTTGGCCTCTTCTTTCCCCAAGTTCATCTATGCGATTGTTGCGCATTGTGGCAGAAGTGGGAGAATATTGGATGAAGGTTGAAGATGAGGATAAATATGTTTTTACTCAAAAAATTAAAGCAGCATCACTGCTCTACTTGTGTTAGCAGTATTGAAGAATTGGTCTACTTTGAAATGAGAGCGTATTTGTTGAAAAAAAAAAGTGTTGGTTATTCTGACCCACGTGTCAATTGTTGTGATTAATTGAAAAAAATAATATTTAAGTCAAAATTTACTAAATAAATATTTTTTTAATCAATCACGATAAATAACATATGAAATGACACACTTTTTAAAACAATAATTATTAAGGAATTACTTCCATGCAACCTAATTTTAGATTATTGCTATGCAATCTTATGTTGGACCAATGATATTGTCAAGACATTGTTTAAAAAGTCAAAATTGCATGTTATGTGACAAAGTATATTGGTCCAATATAGGATTGCATAACAACAATCCAAAATTAAGTTGCATAATAGAAATATTCTAAATATTAACTCAAAATGAAATATAACATTTTTAATTTTTTTTCTTGAAAATTTGCTTTTTGAAATATTCTTTATATGTGCCCTAAAGCACACAACACTATAATATTCCCATATAAAAATTATTATTGGTGGGTTCTAGTCCCAGACCTCCCATGTAACAAAAAAAAATAAATAAATAAAAATAAAAATTATTGGTGAACCAAACAATAATACTTCATGGTTAAGCTATTGGAAGGTCATGATCATCACTCTCATAATATATAGTTAAGTAGTTGGAGCCTTGGAGGTTCAAATACTGAAATAAACCAGTACTAATTCATGCTTACTGATCGTGACTATTATTGCATTGTCATCCACTTGAAACTATAACTGCAACTTGATAATTAGATAACTATATTATTAATTGATGTTTTTCATATAGCCTATCAAAATTAAAAAACTAGCTATGTAACTTGCAGATTTATGCTAATGTTGGAACAAGTGAACAAAGTTTATCCTACATACTTAAATATACAGTTCGAGTTTTATTTCTAAATTGATGTGTATATAAAATAAAATGAAAAAACCAACGTGGGTTGATCAAGTAGTAGTGCACTTGGTCCCTTAACAAACTGATATCGAGTTCGAGCTTTGAGTATGGAACAACTTTCGCTGGGAGACCCCTACCGCTTAGTGCAAACTCAGTTGGGTCGAACCGGATAATGAGTCGGATTATGGGCAAACCAAAACCGGTACCGATTGGTATTAAAAAAATACAGTAATAAAATGAATAAAAACACTTAAAAGCGAATCTAGACTTAAATTTACTCGATAATTGAGTGGATTTAGGCATTTAAGAGATCTCCCAAACATATAGATAGATTCATGATGACAGAACGAACCTATTACCCAAAGCATAAGGACATATGGTCATATTGTTGGCATGGTTTGATACGAGCAGGGGCTCCCCCTGAAATATTTATGAATATATATATATATATATATATATATATATATATATATATATATATATATATATATATATATAGACACTACTACAACTTTGCAACATAAAATGTTAATTGGCTTAGTGCCTATTTTTAAGGCTAGAAATCTAGAATTAGGGATGGGCATGGTACCCATGGGCGCGGGTAGCCTATACCCATGCCCATACTCATGGGTATTTGTTGGTATTTATGCGGATAATGGGTATCCGCGTGTATCCACGTGTTTTAAACTTTTATTATATAATTATATATTTTGTAATAATAATTATACATAAAAATAATTATAAGATGAATAATCATATAAATATGATAAATGTTTATTATTATAATTTTATTTTTAAAATTCAATATGAAATATAAATAAAAGAAAATTTATATGTTCTTAAAGTAATAAAAAATATATATTAATATACATATAATATTTATTATTAAATAATTATTTTATATATGCGGGTACCCGCGGGGTAGGTATCATAATACTCATCCCCACCCACAAAGAAATAATGCGGGTACCCGTTGCGGGTATTTTTGTGGGTACCTGCGGGTATGAGTATTTTGCCCATCCCTAGCTATAATACCAGGTTTGAGACTTGCTTCACACCCTCAATCTAGTTTTTATTTCCTTTTATTGTTAATCAAGTTAAAATTCCCCAAAATAATGGGGCAATGGAATCAAACTAATTTTTATTGTTAATCAAGTTAAAATTCCCCAGAAGAATGGGGCAATGAAATCAAACTAATAGGCTATATTGTGAACAACGGTTATCTTGCATGTATATTATTTAAAATAAATATTACTACTTCTGTCCCTATATATAATATTCTTTGACATTTTTATTTTGTCCATATTTATAAGATCTTATACCAATTTTCAATGATAATTAATTACTTCTTTTCACAAACACCCTTATTTTTTTAATATTTTTTAGATTTCCAATACTATTAATAAGGATAATTTTAAAAATACATATCAAATATTCACATTTCTAATATAATTGACTAAATTAACAAACTTTCTTAATGGACATGAAATCTAATAAAATGATCTTATATATAAGAACCGAGGGAATATAAAAAATGACTTCTCCATTTTTTTAAACTCATAAAATCACTGATTAAGTATACAATGTTAACTTATAAATTGCACCCCCTAAATAAGTAGTCAAGATCCGTCAATGGATACGAGCGAATTGACCGATTCACCCTAGCCAAAAATATTTTCTGATGTCATTAAAAATTAATTTGTTATTAAATTTAGACAAGAATTCTGGATTTTGAACCCCATGAAATTAGAATAAAATGCCATTTTAAATATGGAAAAACAAAAATAGCCCATATATTCACATATTTTTTTCGATTATGTGGGAAAACTAAAGGTCATTTCTCATTTCTCTCTTCCTACAACCTCAATTATGTTTAGGAGAAAACTTCAAATAAAATTATTTAAGCACCTGTCGTGTAGTTTACCAATAAAATTATCATAATAAAAATAAATACATAAACTTTAGTCATCACATCAAGAAGTTGTAAAAAATTATATGTACTATTTATTGGTGAAAAATATTCAGAACCTTACCTAAATTATATTCTTATTTTAGATATTGTAACATTATTAAATCAGGCAGAGAAGAGTTCAAATATGAAAAGGAGTGTAGATAGGTGGCAGTTGGTTGCCGCCATGCTAATTAAAAATAAATGTATTTCCACATTATATGTATCTAATTGCTGATAAAAATATGGAAAGAAACAAATATTATCACAAAATAGTCAAGGAAATTGAAAGAAAAAATAAAATAGATGACTAGTGAGTAAAACAATTACCGACATTTTCTTGTCCGATATAATAATTCGCGCGTAATCATAAGATGATGATAGTGAGAGTGACGTATTATGAAGTTATGACCCTTAGCCCCTCTACTCTAATACTCTCTCCGGTTCTATATATAAGATATACTTAACCATATTCCTCGAACCAAGAAAAGTAGTTAGTTTTATGAATTCTATGAGAATATATTGTAACATTACAATTTTACCCTCTCAACTTTTCTTGAAAAACTCACACTCATTAATGAACAACAAAAAACATATAAATAGTCAAAGAATTTAATAAGGGCAAAAAAGAGAAAAAGCAATAAATGATGCATAGAAAATACAAAATGTCTTATATATAGGACCAAAGATTGCTTCTAGAATATGTCTTATATATAGAACAGGAGGGAGTAACATGTATGAATAAAATCCACTAGCAAAGCAAAATTGGCCACTTCCATGTATTTCACTATCACATGCGCATATACATAATCATTCATATTGCGCATATCATATTTCCATGTGCTACAAAATCATTACTTTGCTCCACTAACTAGGCGGTAATGAAAACAACAGTGACTTTCAAGTTTCAACTTTTCAATGTATCCAACCACCATTTTTATATATATACGTATGATCATTTTTACGTACTAGGCATGCAACAAAGCAAAAAATAATCTTGCTATTTGTTCTTTAATTAATTTGCTTGGGAGTAATTGCCATTACTCTTTAGTTATATCTCTTGCCTTTCATCAGGCCTGTGCCATCTAGGATGTGTTTGGACTTGCTATAATTTTAATTCCTAAGGTTTTTTTTTTTTTTTTTTTGAACTAATTCCTAAGTTTTTGATGAGTTCATGTAAATTGGGCTAATTTTGTAAATATTGGTTCCAACCAAAAATTCTAGCCTATTTTAATTTTTGTAAAGTTACATACATATTTTTAAAATTCGCCCCTTTCATCAATTTTTAGTTATTATATAATGATGCATTAGTAAATGTCAGTGCTACCTAGTTGAAGGAGGTAACTTAGACACTTATTAGCTTGTTGAGATACGAGCAATTAATCCATATTCAGGGTTTACTGATAGCATGATTGGTTTTCATTTTTTCCCAAAATCATGTTAGAGCATAAGCAACTATAATAACATTGATATTTTATAATTGATTATGAGTTAACTCACCGCAGAACCAAATATGCACTAAATCTTATTTATTTTGATGTAAAAAAATTGCTTATTTATGTATTTAGTCCCTAAAAGTTGGGAGTATTTTGATTTTGGTCCTTGGAAATTTTTTTGACTTTGACTCATCCTCAGTTGTTTTGTAAATTTAGTTTTACTCCTTGTTGTTAAAAAAAATCCGTTAACTACTAACGTGCCTAACAGAACGTCACATCAACATCAACATACACGTGTGCAAGTATGAAATGTCATGGTAGGATGACGTGATGATCCGGACCCGCAGAAGCAAAAGGGTCATAGCCCAATTCACTAACATATTTTGGTTGGGCCTTGATCCTTTTGCTAATGCGGATCCGGATCATTCACGTCATCATATCGGTGACATGCAATACTTGCACACGTGTATGCTGACGCGTGGTGTTTTGTTAACTACATCAGCAATTGACGAATTTTTGGTCACGACAGGGATTAAAACCAAATTGTCAAAATAATTAAGGATGAGTCAAAATCAAAAAAACTTCTAAGGACCAAAATCAAAATACCTCAAATTTTTAAGAATTAAAACCATAATAAATAAGCCCAAAAAAATTGACAACGCAATAACTCTTCTTCTTCCACGTGCGGATAGAATAGAAAGTGACATCGTTATTCGAAGTATTCTACCATCTGACGTATTTTTTGTTTCGTATATTTAAAGTCAATTTTTAGAAGCAAATATTTATGTGGTATTCAGAAAGTTTTGCAAGTAAGCTATTTAAATACTTGTTTTTCCTGATAAGTATAAAGAACAGGTTTCTTGTGAAGTGGGCAAAAAACACATGTGACATGTATTAATGTATGATTAATAGATTAATGGTATATATATATATATATATATATATATATATATTTAAAATATATATTAGTGTCATATCAACATTAAATTATATAAAAATTATGACTTATCAAGATTTAAATATATTTTTTGTTCTTGTATATACTTTGATTTTTTTTATTTAATTATTCCTAACTAAATTTCATTTGTTTCTAGTCCCTTAATTTTTTTAAAGAAAAAAAATAAAACGATTTTAGCCTCATCAGGGATCAAATTAAATAAGTACAAATTTGGCACTTTCATGACTAAAAGCAAATATATAAGACAAAATCAAAAACATATATATTTAAACCACTTAATTATCGCATATGAAAATTAGTTTTAGGTGTCTTTTGTAAATAATTAATAATCCAATAATGCTATGTGAATATCTAGATTTAACATTTAAATCTAACATTCGGTGTTCATCTTGGGGGATTGGGATGATTGACTCGTGGACTGAGGCTGACGTGGTTGGATGACTTGCTCCTATGCGGATAGATACTTGGATACCAGTTTGGGACCTGGCCTTGCCTTGCCCCGGGTGGATTCCTGCGCGGACTCTGACGTTAAAATTAGGTATATATATGAGACCCAATTAAGCGATTAAACGAAGACAATAAAGATATATAATTTAGAGAGAGAGAGGGAGAAAAGGGAGGTCATGATTCAGAGCCACGGAATTTCAGAATAGTGTGTGTTGTACTGTTCAGATGAAGGATATTTATAGGGGGAGCTAGTGGGGTGTTTGGGCTTGGGCTGCTTCCGGTGGTCATGTCAATGAACGAATGTCTGAGTGGCACTGCCTTTGTCAGGCGGTGATTGTAACAGCCCGATTTTCATATCCAAAATTTACATTAATTATTATTAGTTTGTTGTAAAAATGAGGCCATTTTTTTTTTGTAAAACACAAGTACAACATTTGATCATGTCACTTCACTAAAATCGAGATGTTACTTAAAACTTCCGTCTATCGAAATATCTTTGAAAATACGTACATCATCATCATCATTATCATAAACTAGGAGCATCGGAGTCTCGCCTCCAACAGTTTTCCCAAAAGTTGATCATGGTTACAAAAGATTACATACCAGGTTTAGAAACTTAGTTAAAAACATAGATAAAAGTAGCATGATTACATCGTCAGTATTTCACAAGGGTAATCCTTGATTGGGAACTTAGATCCTAGACACCAGAACATCTAGACACTATCAGAACACATCGGACTTCACTCTCCACCCGAACCAACATCCGCTTCCATCTTCTCGCTAGACTCCTCGTCAGCTCCATGACTAGAGTCACGCACGTCTTCCTCCTCCATCGGCTGTGGAGTCTCCGCTGCTAATGGTGCGGGTTGACCATCATACTCATGATGTTCCCTCGGTCCACCATCCTGATAATCACGAAGAGTGACATGTCCCACATGCACGTCCAAACTCGTCCCTCGCAAAATGTGTCTGGGATCATCGATCTCCAACCGAGTATCTCCTCTCCATACCCATCCATCAGGAACAACCACCCATGTTCCTCCTTGAAGAGGCCACATGTGAATCGCTACACGATACGCCATCTACTCGTTGCAATACCGGTAAAAGCCAATACGACAACATGGTAGGAGAGAGTCAGTGTTCCGAACACTAACGCGTCGACCATGCGGTCTCACAATAGACTCAATATAGAGACAGGCAAATAATAGAACAGGACAATACAACCAGACTGTACAGAACAGTATAACATAATCATGTAGAAACAGTATAATCATAACAGTGTCATCATAACTGAACATGTTATCCACATAAGCATATAAGAAGCACTTATAAACAAGGCATATAACAATATTCCAGATATATCAAGATCACAACTCATGGCCATATAAAATCACTGCACTTGGCATCACAATCTTTTCGAGCATTCAAATCTTATCAGAGTCTTTCTCAATCCTTCAGAAATTCACTTATACTTTCTTTCTTTGAATCTTTCATCATTCTTTAAGTCTTATCAAAATCGGTTCACTCAATGAGGTGGGGAAAAACCATCACTGAGGAAGATCAGTCAGCACACACGTCTACATCTCCTCGGTCATCCATCCAACCTAGTCGAAAGCTAACAGGAGTACAGGACCTTTACCACGCGGGCTTGGCAGCTGTCTCAACAAATGGCTCCAAGCCAGGAGAACTGTAGAAAATCGGGTACAGTCTCAAATCAAATCAAATCATATATTATCAAGGCACACTGTAGAAAAATCGGGTACAGTGGAAAAATCACAGAGCCCCGTTCCAGTCGCTCTCACTGTTCTAGATTTGCAATCAAGGGGGTGACAGTACTATTTCTAGTTCGCGGTGCAGAGCTTACCACGGCCATCCAGAATCGATCAGCCCGGCGCCACATGTGGAATTCGTTCCGCCTAGAAATATACTCCAGGCTTCTTGACGTTCACCGTCCTTGCCCTCCCCTCATGCAATCTCCACCTGAGTATCCGCAGATACCCATTGTATCTTCCTCTCCACTACTTCGCACTCATTGCTCACCGCTTTTGTTAGAGTCTTTTATGTTTTTAATTAACCTAAGGTCGGCTCGCCCTTGATTCATCCCTTCGACAAGTCCCGACCACTAAGGGTTAAATCCGTTCCCCAAAGAATCACATATCACTTTCATTTCCAATAGCCACTTGGCATCACAGCCACATCAAATCATTCCCGTAGGAAAATCTCATAAGCCTCTTGTATCAGATGGATACTTGGCAATCATCATCAATCATGAGTCCTCAAGCACATCCTCAGCATCAAGAGTACAATCTCAGCTCCATGAGCACAATCTCAACATCATGAGCACAATCTCAATATCAGAAGCACAATCTCAGCATCATGAGCATAATCTCCGCATCATGAGCACAATCTCAATATCACAAGCACAATCTCAGCATCATTGCTTAACTGGGGCATTCTCAGATCTCATCACTATATAATCTTTTCTTAAGCTTTTCAGATAATCTCAAGTCTTATTCATTTCTCAGGATACTCATTATCACACATAACAACCAGAGTTCCAGACAGAATACAAATATACTCAACAACATCAATACAGTGAATTCAGATACATAACGGAACTAATCATGCATTACAATTAACTGAGCAGATAAAAAATTAGCACTTAGTATACCACATAAATCTCAACAACTAACACAGTCCATATATTCATTCTATAAGCCACGACGTCGTGGGTTCACAACACTCTCACCTCTTAGTCCAGCAGGTGAATTGCCTTGTCCTTGATAGTCTCTCGCTTCTTCTTGCGATTCCGTTCCACCGTCTAAAGAATACCTTGTATTTCAAGAATACGTTTACGTCAAAATTTATTTCAATTGAAATACATCACTTTATTCTTCTTCACTTAAAATAGGAAAAACTCTTATTTCTCTTCATCATTTTCTTTAAAATACAATCGTTTGTCAAAACAATTCCAATCTTTTCTTGCACTTGAAATTTCTCAAAATCATTTGAAAACTCATAATAATATAAATTAAATAATCGCTTTAAGTTGCTGTATGCAATCGGTCCAGCCACGTTTTTAGCTTTTAAAACACCGAAAAATCGCTATTTTTCCATCTAGCTTTTGTTATCTCAAACGGTACTTAAAAATTCACACTTTTCATCAATTGAAAACACTTTTATAATAGAAATACCTTAAAATAAATTTCTGGACAGCAAAGGAATAAAATAAAAAATGATTGAAAACTTTTCTTGAATTAACTAAACTCATTTACCCATTTCAAACACCAAAACCGAATAGTAAGGAAACAATTACAACACAATTCCAAACCAACTATCTTAACATTAACCCATTGAAATACACTCATTACTTCATGTCACTTCATGAAAAAGAGTCCTAGCCTAGTTATCATGCATTGGCCGAATCTCAACATGACAAAGACAAGATCTTTGGTTCATTTTTCAACATGCAAAGAACAAGATTCATAAACCAAATCAAGTACTTGCTCACACAAAATTTTTAAAACATCTTTTCCTTTTTCCAGCATTAAACCGAATCATCATCATCATTCAAATAAAATTTCATTTCAAATCTCTTGCATGCACTTTAAAATTCTTAAATCAAGTAAAGATCAACATGCATGTGCCTTTTTTATGATGATCAAAACATGATCTCCTAGTTTTCTATGCTTGACCGAATAACCATCACCATAAATCAAAGTTTTGGCTTCAAATCTTTAACATGCAAAGATCATAATGCATAGATCAAGTCCTTTTAAGATCAAAATCATTTTCAAAAGCTTGCTTTCCTTGGCTTCTTTCAAAACCGTGATGATCATCAAGGAAAGATTAAATCTTTTTACTCAAAAGCAACATGCAAAACTCAAGATTAAAACTTTTTCAAAGATCAAGTCAAGATCAAGACATGCAACCACTTAGATCTACTTTTCTAAGCATAAAACCAACATGCAACCACTTAGATCTACTTGAAAATCATCAACTCATGGTTTACTAACCATGGCCGAATCATCTAGCTTGTTGTTTGGAAATTTACAAGTTTCTTTAGCTTTAAAAATTCATGATCAAGACATAAACAACACATGCAATCATCAATCAAGCCATAAAATTAAACATGCAAAAAGAAGGGAAAATTACAAGGGCAAAAATCAAAAACTAACTCTAAACTCCCTATGATCTTCGATACCCACCAAGAAAAATGATCTCCAAGCTTCCACCACCTTTGATCTTCAATGAAAACTCTTGATCAAGCCTTGGATCTCCTTCTTCTTCCTTCTCTCCCTCACGGTTTTCTCTCTCTCTCTCTAAGAGTTTGGTTTGCTCTTAGATGAAGTGTTTGGAAATGAAGAAATGAAGTGAAGAAATGAAGGAATGAAAGGAAATGAACTAAGGGCCAAGCCTTATATAGGCAAATCGTGAAATCCCATCTTTGCCCTTGATAAATTCGGTCCATGTGTGTGTGTGGGGGGGGGGGGTGTAATTTTGGCACTTTGGTTTGTTGCATGGTTTAGGTCTTATCAACCTAGACAAAAGGAGTAAATTAAGGCACTCATCCTAATTCCTATCGGTTGGCTATTTCCTTAATTTCAATTTCACATTCTTCCATTAATTAAATTTTCATAAAATCCTAAGCATACACATACATGCAAAACCGTACACACATACACATACATGCATAGGAAATAAATTCTTCTCATGAAATCACTCATGTATAAAATTACAATTTTCTTCAAAGCATAAAAATATTAAACACACAACCATTCCAAAACTCAATTTTAAAACTCATAGTATTATCCCATGAAAATCATTCCTTTAAAAATCATTCATCACTTTAAAAATCATGAAATAAGATACTTATTCAAAGAAATGCTTTCTTAAAAACATTTTCTCAAAAATTAATCTCTTTATTGTTTAAAACAAATACGAGGATTTTGACGGATGTCACAGTGATCGATAAGGGTAATGTGACAGACTGATGGACAGGTTAGGCGACAACGTCTGATTAGACCTTAACGTGTCAAGGCCGATCGCGAGTGCGAAGCCAAGAGCCAAGTGTGGCGTGACAATGAGATCTAATCGGATCCCCTTGCTTGGCAAGGATTCGTTGACCCTCTATCGGGATCGGACCGAATGCCCCCAATCTCCCAATTGGGGAGTCCAAGGGGGCCCGACCGATCGTAAGCCAAAGCGTGACTAGTCGGTGGTGTGGTATGTCACCTTTGTTATTTCATTGTGTCGGATCGATCACGGGGTGGGACTGGTCACCATACTCGACCGGTCTCTTACCTGTGTCACGTACAATTTATAAGGAGGTGGGACCTTATTTGGGGGACCTCCTCAGAACATCCAATTTGTCTTATACATAGTTTTATTGTTTTTACATATTACACAAGTTAGATATTAAATCTAGATATCAAATCTGGATATTCATGTAAAAAAACCTCTAATCATGTTTCGACTAAAAACATCAAACTCATACTTAGCATGTAAAAAGTTTAACCAAGAAGCCTTTATTGAGTTAAAAGCTTCCAACACCTTTTAGTCAATAAATATAGATTGAACCAATCAAATATTTTTAACATCGAGCCTCCATCATTTTTTATCTTACAAAGATAAAACCTCATTATCCCCTTTCACCCATATTTTCTTGTTTTCCTCTCGACCAGTTCACAAAAAGTTCCTATATATGAATCCTTGATTAAGTACCTTTTTAGGCACCCGAAAAAAGATAAATAATTTAGGAAACTATTTTCATGTAACCAAAATTTGGATTATTGCACAACAATTTAGAAATTAATTAATAAAAATGTTGTATGTTATTTTAGATCTAAATCAGATTGCGTGGGTTAAAATTGGTCAAATTATTTTACATGACATTAAATGACATGTAATATTTTTATTAGTCAATCTTTGAATTGTTGTACAATACTCTATATTTTGATTGCATATTAGAAATATTCAATAATGTAAATGCAAACTAGCAAGTACAACATTAATTAAAGTATTCTTGCTTTTAAAAAAAAAGATGTTTACCATTTTAAAAAGAAGATCTCTCTTTTGTTTTTTTTTAAAATAAATAAATTCAACGATTGCTAATTGCCAACAAGACAGTTTCATGGGATTTCCTCTAATAGGTAAGTCCGGACACAAGAACGATCAATGGAACATGCTTTAGGGTTCAACAAATACGAAATTAAACCATCTCTATAAATTCAATCACTAGATTAATCTAATTCAACCAACTTTCATTGCAATAGGCCTTCGGTCCCAAAACAAGCTCCAAAATTTTACATACAAATTAAAACACATTTTCTACGTTGTTGCATCCCCAAATAAAATTATATCATCAACAAATCATAGAAGAAAAAATTCATCATCTGATGAACCAATGTTATAACCATAAAATTACCCAACTGAACCCCATCCCCATCAAACCATTCAACCCTTCGATCATCAAAAGAATAATGAATGGATTAACGGGGTCGGCTCAAGTGGTGCGATTATGCTATCTTGAGAACTTGGAAATGGGGACTGAGACAGGTTCGATTCCCGGTTAACACACCCCGCTGGGAGAGACATAAGAACGCGACCTCGTGCAAGATTAGTCTCAAGAGTTCTTTGGTATTGTTTGCGGGTTTTTCGTCCGACGCCTGCCGAACTGACGGTGATGTGTGGGGTGTGGGTAACGACAGGTTATGTGGTAATCTTGTAAAAGGAACTTGACCGTCTTTTTGGTATTTTTGGGTATTTGTGTTTGAACAGCGTAAAAGTAAATGCGAGTAAGATGAAACCGACACCAAGAACACGATGCGGTGAAATTCAAAAGGCGCAGTAAAGTAAATGACTTGGAATCGAAAAGGAAAGCGATTAAAATTTGCAGTAAAGTAAATTGTATGTAATTAAAAGTGCAGGGAAAAGTAAACGTTGCATTGAAAATTAAATGGGTGGAAGGCTGAGGTTCTTTACATTGGCGTTTCTCCGTTTGTCTGCTCTGGTGAGACATTTAGGATTTTGGCCTATGTGTGTCAACCTAGCAACCGACCCCGATTACAAACTAAGGACTTCCTATTTATAGGCATAGGAATCCGAAAACTATTTACAAAGCATTCTTGCACGTTCTGCATAACTGCAAAACCCACGATCTATTAACTACCCACTACGCTATCCCCCACGATGCAACTGCCCACGTCGTGGTTTGGGCTTAGTGGATACTTCTGTCGAACCCCGTGGTGACATCTTTGCTGAGATCCTTTCGACTGGCACTCTTCTTCGACTGCAACTCTGTGACTCTTGTCTAAGTCTCTTTGTTGTTCGAAGTATTGACGTTGTTGTGCTCCCGTCTCTCGGTTCTGAGATGTCAGCTGACATCAAGCTCCTTTCGACAAACAGGTCTTTTGTCAAAATAGACTTTCAACCTGCTGTCGGCCTCAGACGCATTCGATTGATATTGGTGACATGTAATTCAACTAAACGCTGTTTCACCAGCATTCAATCAAAAACATACCCCCGACATTTCTAGTAGAATGCCGTCAAAGGACTTATTTCCTTTAACTCTTTAATAGGAAAGGCGACCGTAGTCGATCTTAGCAGGACACAAACCTTGGCCTATGGGATTACAAAGACCTTTCCAATGCTTATTTATCAGGTTCACTGCTTCCTCCAATTCGGAGTTCTTTGCTGTGACCCGACGCATCAGAAATGAGTTCTACGTAATCCCACGTGTTTAGCCTTTCGCTATTCAAGAGGATAAAGGGGGTATTCGGGGTGGACATTCCTTCATTTTTTTGTCCTCACCCGAACACCTTAATCCCACATGTTTAGCCTTTGATGGACTCATGTTTATGTGGAATATGAATCTTTTTTCCTCTTTCCAGAATTCATGAAGGCATCCCTTAAGTTTTCTCATTGTAACTCGTGGCTTTTCTCAGTGAAAAATGAGGATTTTATAACCACAAGTAGCATTTAATGCCTCCATAATTACTCTTCCGTTCCCAATGTTGATATGACGTTTCTGACTCCTCTTTTCTTGCGCCACTATTTCTTCGACGCATGCCTCTTGTTTCCGCCTCTTCCTTCTGTCGACACACGTTCACGTCCTTCGAAGTCACTTTTAAGCCATGCCACTTAAGTACACCTCCCTCGACATCACTTATGTTGTCGACACACATCCTTTTTCGTCGAAATCTACCCATTGTCGGATTGTACGTTCACCTCCCTCGAAGTCACTTTTAAAGAAATGTTTAAGTACACTTCCGTCGACGTCACTTATACATCCGACATTCGCAACCTTTTGTCGATTTCGATTTTCCGTTAACAGGTATTAAAGATGCTCTTGAGAACACCTGTGGTATTAACCAAAGAATACAGAAAAAAATAATGAATGGACCAAAGCATCCTCTTGCTTAAGCCCAGGGGAATATGATTAGCACATGTTTGAAACTACAATTTATCAAAACAGACAAAATGCCAAAATAGACACAAGCCTCAATCCAAGATATATCTATCTTTCAAAAACCCCATCTAATGCAATATGTACTCTTTAAGAAGAATTAACTGACATAATCACATGCCTTCTCAAAATTTACCTTAAGAAAAAGATATGGTGCCAAATTTCTTGCAAGTTCCACCTTGGTTAAGTTGCAAGTAACGAATGGTGAGCATGGGTGGACCTACACTACTATATATGCTTAGTGTTGGTAACTTCCCACACTTAAGTTAGAAAATTTTACTCCATATATTTTAATTCTCTTTTATATTATTATATGATAATAATGTATCATTGTCACTCCTGTGTTTGTATTTTTTTTTATTACTAAACAGTGGAGGGGAACTTCATCTTGTGTTTGTATTTTTTATGATGTTTATTGTTGGAAGTCTTATATCGTCTGTCTCATATTATATATGATATGATTTAAATATATGTTAGACTATTTTATTTATTGTCAATTAGTTTTGAAATAAAATCTTATTAACATAGTATCAAAGCCATAACCTTACTTCTTTCCAATTGTTATAAGTCAATGATTATTCGAATCAATATATACATTACTTACCCTTTACATGATCCGACATTTTCAAATACATGTTGAACTACTTCACTCATTTTCAATTATTGAAACCTTAACATTTATCCGCAATGCTTAATTATTTATTGGTATAACTGTGTAAGTTAATTTTTTCCCTACTAACTAAATTTTTTTATCCGTCATTGATGATGTGTATCAGTGTATGTGAATTGAAACCCACGAACGCATTTAATTTGGACCCATTCTCAATCCCTCATCCCTTTCTAATTTTCTAGTATTTGCAAGCCTCCCTTGGATTAAATAATAATAATAATAATAATAATAATAATAATAATAATAATATAGATGTATATGTAAGGGTTTAAAATTTTATATGCTCCCCCTGTTGTTCACCAAAAAAAATTTATATGCTCTAACATCGGATTAATTTTGCATCATCATCTCGCTAACTCTTATAATTACCTCAAAAATCATGTAAACGATAAAATATATACTCCTTTCTCACTCACAAAAAAGGTGCTTATAATATGGACCGGAAGGAGTAATTGATTGACAATATTACAAATTTTAGGCTATAATATATCAAAATTAAACTTTATTTTATATAATATTGAAATTAGAAAAATGCTAAAAAACACCTTAAGGATATTAGTAAGAAAGCAAAAAAAAAAAGGTAATTTTAACTTAAAAATATTAAATTTAAAACATCGACAACTAATAAACTTAAATCTCCGTTACAAGTTTTCCCTTAATAAATTCTTTAACCAGCACCCTTAAGATACTGATTAATAATACCCTTAAAATTATATGGCAAATAAAAACAAACCATTAAAATTACTAGTATATGTCAATCAATATGTTAACATCGTCAACAACAAAAAAAATGCAGCAGCCCCTATATCAAAGCACTTGGAACTCATAGCATTGTTAAATATATTATCTTCATGCTTACCTTTCATTATCTTATCTGTTCAACGAGTTTATGTAAAATAATAGCTAGAGAAGAAGACCCAGTATATATAATAATAAGCGTAAAAGCATAGAAAAGACAGAATGAGAAGTAAAGAATAGGAGAAAAATAATGAACATACAGCTAATCCTTAACTATTTTAATTTCCTATTGCCAATACTTTTGTTACGTTTATTAATTCTACCGTACAAAATACGTATTCATTCACCATCGCATGTAAGCTGCCTAATAATAAATCAAATAAATTAAAACTGATGAAATGAACCAAAATTGATTAAGATTTGTGCCTTAAAAATTTGATTAAGATTGGTTAAGTTTGATTCAATTCATTAATTAGAAAAAAAATGGTTCTAAGTATAAGAAAATTTTTAAAATCATTTGGTAAATGATGACACGTTGATGTCCCAATTAATATTGGTGACCTCGTGTCCTACTGATTATTGATATGGTCAATAATAATACTGATAGACCATCACTAACTTAATAATAGTAGAGATTAAAGCTACCATGAGTTGGAACGAGTGGTAAGCGGCTCGGTCTCGATTAAGCAAGATCTTGAATTCAATTTCTTGTGAATGCAGAAAATTTATATTGGGAGAGTCACCTACCATAATCAGGCATGCAACCCAGGTCAGATCCGGACGACCTACCTAGGCAATAACTGGAAAACCTGGTGGACAAAAAAAAAAAAAGAGATTAAAGCTAAATCTTTTAAAATTTTAAAAACCCGAACCAAAACAACAATTTTGTAGAGATTAAAATAAAAAAATACATAATTTTTCCATGGACTACAAATTTAATTAAACCAGTTGATTAATTTGATTATATGACATTATCTTTCTTTAAAATCAAACTAAACCAAAACTCTCCTAAGAATACCTTTCCTTATCTTAAGATTTAAAAAGGAGATATAATAATAAATTAATAATCTACCAAAAATAAAAGAATATACTCTTATATAAAAACTTTTAAGACACTTTCAGAAAGTAGAAGCATTCTTTGGGCATACTTGGTCCTCAAATGCTTCAAAAGATGTATATTGCCACTTTGTGTGGTCTGCATTTAGAATTTTCTGCGCTTACTAGCTGGAATATGGTTCATTACCTGCAAATACCGTACCAATATAATTGTATAATCTTTTCATTCCCGCATATATATATATATATATATATATATATATATATATATATATATATTTTCATCAGTGTTGTTTTTTTTTCTTTCCTTTTTTTAAATTTCTTTCCGGCATATATATGCCAAAGTTATGCAACAATATTATAATTGTACGTATTATATGAGGAGTATAAAGGGAAATATATAAAGAGAAATGAAAGTTAGACGCTGCCTAACCAGCTAGATATGTAAAGAGTACTCGGACCCACAGCTATATATGGAGGAATTGGATTCCAAACAATCCAAGAAAATTTAAAATAAAAAATTGTAGGTGATGTAGTGCATAATTTAATGGCTAGAACTTGCAAACAATAATATACTCTACCCTTAATATTTTAGGTTGAAAAAAAAAATTTAATTAAGCTTGAAAGGCTTGGATAGATCTTCTGTAATTTGTTTTGAATTATAAAAGATCTTCGTCCCAAATACGAAACTAAAAAACAATAATGGGGTAAGTGGGGTAACTGGGGTTGACGTTACCTCAATCCGAGTATTCATCGATCGATTCGAATACAATAATTAATTCTTTAATAGAGTTCTAAATATTTATATTTGGCAAGATTATGGGTCAAATAATTCTAAAAGTAATGCATACATAAAATTGGAGATCAAACTTCTATTTAACCTTGAATCAATCCCTTCCATCGAATGAAACCTACTTTTTTTTTTAAAGAATGATTTGATTCTTTTAAAGTGTTGGGTACGGTGCACTTTGAAAGATAATGTAATTGTTGCCAGGAACTTAATAAATGAGAGGCTTAATTATGTGTCAAAGTTTTTGAACTTTTGAATATTTTGTCATAAGTTTTTGTTTTTTTTTTAATGTTTGATTCTTCAAAGTTATTTCTTGGTTTGTCATATACCTCTGCTATCAATTTTGGCCAAATTTTGCTGACATGTCACACCAAAATCCTAGTTAGATGCAAGATGTTAGCCACATGAGCGAATATCCTTTTTTTAAAAATAAAAAATTAATATTTTTATATTTTTAGTTTAAAAAAATTAAAAAGAAGGATTGAAGAGAAATGTCGTCTTCGCTCATGTGACACCACGTGGCTAACCTCTTGTGTCTAACTAGGATTTTGATGTGACATGTCAACAAAATTTGGTCGGAATCGATAATAGGGGTATATGGCAAACCCAGAAGTAACTTCGAGAGACAGAAATAAAAAAAAGAATAAGGGTTTGTAACAAAACGACTCTAAAGTTCAAGGACTTGACACCTAAATAAGCCTACTTGGGATTATGATGTTATACATAAGCTAAATTAAGGGTGTTTAGATCCAAACCAATAAAAAAAATATGAAAATCGTCACGGGGGCAAATAGCAAACCGAATATAATAAGTTTGAGGAAATAAGTATTGAAAAAATTGGATGGAATCTGTCACAAGGGCAAATAACAAACCAGAGATAAGTTTGAGGGCATAAACATTGCAAAAGCTAGCCGAAATCCGTCATAGGGGAAATAGCAAATTGGAGATAAGTTTGAGGGCATAAACATTGAAAAAAAAATAAAGGTATTTGACAAAAATATCTCAAACTTTAGGAACTTGTGACATAATTAAGCCTAAATGAAAGGTGAAAGTAGAACTTTATGAATTTTTAAAAGCTAGACTCATTTCTTTGATAGGATCCATTAATCCAATGAAAGAAATAAGGGATAATAGATAGTTGAGAAGGATAAATTAGACGAATTGTTGGGAAATAATATAATAGGATGATTTTTTTATATTGTATGTGTTAAGGATATGTAAGTAAGTGTTGTGTAGCATTATCTCATATATACCAATCAAGTTGGTTTGTTGATGTATGATTGTGGTGATGGATTTTCGGTAGAAGAACATCATTGAACAAATTAATGTATTTGGGGGTATGGTGTGTGCCATGTGTAAGGAAAGAGTCTCGGAGCATATTCATGTGTTGGCATTTACCTAGTTTAGATAAAGTAGTTGACATGATGGGTAACGATGGCTGTTATCACCATTTCACCATTATTGTTCGAAAAATATAATAATGGTGAAAAATTATTAGTTGGTCCTGTACTATGGTGGTCCGGACTCATCTCAACCGTTCAACATGTTAAAAAATTTAAAAAATAAAAAATAAATGATGGTGATTGTCCTGGACCATGAAATCTCGGACCACCTAATAATTTCTCTGTTGCATGTCATTATGAACCATAATATAATAAGCGTGAGCCGTTGCAACCAATGTAATGTTTGGATTAACCACTGATTGTCGAGCGGTGAGTGTTGTGTATGACTCGGGGTCGAATTTCCGCTTTATAACAAATCTATGTCTAAGCATTTTCGTAAAGAAATCAACCAAGTAAATGTGTAACTCGGGCCGGTTTGTAGTGAGCTTACTTGTAATGATTACTATTTATATGTAAATCGAACATAATAAGTGAATTTTCATTGTCCATACAGTAAGATTTTATGCAAAACCTAAAATTATCACAATCCAATATATTAAATACTCCCTTTAGTTTTATATGCAAGCTTCATTTAAAGACTTTTTTTGGATCTTTAATGTAAGTCCTATTTACAATTTCCAAAAACATTATTTACTTCTTTTATACAAACACTCATATGTACTTAATACTTTTTATAGTCTCAATAAATTTTTAGAGGTAGTTTTGAAAAAAGTATACAAATATTTACATATCCAATATCACTAATAATACTAACTAATATTTTTAAAAGGTATATTTTTTAGTCAAAAAAGTTTATATATAAAACCGGACCAGAAAAATACATTATTTTCTCATTTAAATTTATTTTTCAAAGCATATTTAACATGTCTTATGCTGGTATGATACTACTATTTGTGGGGTGAATTTAAGAGTTGCATGATTGTATGGGAAAGTTACGTTGTGGACGACTTCCATAAAAGTAATGAGATGATTATTGAATAAGCTTTTAATAAGTCAATATGGTTAAAAAAACAACATCAAATTACCATTAGAAAATTAATTAAGTACCAACTAGCACTTCTCAAATAATGAATACTACTACATTATTCCATTTCCCATTATAATTTTCTTTTTCTGATTTCTTAACTTTTCAAGAGGTTAGCAATTTCCTAACAATATGATCATATGAATAAAATATTCTGGGCAAAGATAGGCCGCAAATACGATCGAGTTAGGGACACCAATGTAGCAACTTTTTTGATAATAATACATGGGGCACTATGCTTTGTCATAACATGCCTGTTTGAGAATAATGATACTTTTTAAGATAGTTAAGAGCATTTAATTAGATTTACTAAATAAGTTATTAGTATTGTTCGTTCAACACAAATTATAAAGAGTTTTTAGCTTTTATAAAGTAAAACAGATGAGTGGTAGATGATGAACCAATGGTGTAAAAAACTTTACACCGACGATGCACACCCATTAAACTCATAAAAGATATTATAAAAATGTTAAGTTGATTTCGTGCTAAACTTTAATAAGTCTCAACTCGTCACACGAACATTCTTAATTGAGTTATCCTTAAAGCTCATTTGTTATCATATAAACTTTAACCACCACTATTAACAACAAAACTTTTCTTAATAAGAAGGATAAACTCAAACTCGAGAGAACTTATTTAAAATAACTCATTGAGAGTTAAGTTAGACAAGTTTAAAACATAGTTAAATGGTATGTCATACCAGTTTTGGTATAGGATACATGTTTAAAATCACTTTTATTATTATTATTTTTACAAGATTTATTTTAATGACCCTATACGAAATATGTGGTACACCAAATTCGATATACAATAATGTAATTTAAACATTTATAACTAATATTCATATCCAACACCTATTATTTTGGATAAAGATTTGAAATATAATAAAAAGATAAATTAAAAAATTCACCCTTATTTACTTAAAATAATAGATGTTGGACTTAGACACGAGACATGGAAGTTCAAATAAAATCATTGTTTAAGGTACATGGTATGTAGACCAAACCATGTAACTATAGTTTAAAGCATATGCAAATATAAGTGCGAACGAAGCTAAAGAGGCTTTCTTTTTCGGTTGGAATAGTAACTATAATTGCTTCTCTGTTGTCAGGCAAAGACAAGAAGAGAGAGTTGGAAGGCTCCGATCACTGTCTCTGAAATTCATATTTGGAACAGTAAACTCTGAGAGAGAGAGAGAGAGAGAGAGATCTTCAGCTTCATCTTCAACTTCAACCACACTTTCATTTCATCTCATTTCTACTTTCAAGGTTCTCTGTTCATGGATGTCATTTTCAACAATGTCCATTTCTCATTTCGCATGCCTCTTACCTTTTCTTTTTGTTTTCTTCCAATCCCATAGCATGTTACTTTTGTTAGCTTTATATGTTATAATATCTATACATAATTTAATAATTTAATATAGCAACTGTTATTATTTATTTGTTTCTTCTTATATCAAAAGCCAAGAGTTTCTGTGTCTTACCAACTATGCAGTAATATAATAAGGACTACTTAAAGGAGCTTCATTTGTTTCATTCATGGAAGAAGAATAGAGTGAATTTTCTCTTCATTTCTTTACAAAAATCCTCAACCAACCAAGTGGAATGAGTTTGGATCTCTTAAACATGTGATGATTTATGTGTATGAAAAAAAAGGATATTGTTACAAGGGAGATCAGTCTTTCACCTATCAGGTGGTGGGAGGATCAGGATACTAGCTGTTATGAGGAAAAAATTATTGCTTTAATCTTTTATCCTTAAATGAAATTATGGGTTACTACTGATTTTAGCCGTGGTATCTGTTTAATTCTGTTATCCTTATTGAAGAATTTAAGATTATGATTGCATGTTGTGATCGACGTTTTTTTGCATTTGTTTGTGAAGAAAATAGCGCATTTATTCATTGTGCTTTATAATTTAAGCTTGTTGATTTATATACTCTATAAGCTCTCTTGGATTATTGGCAATCTCTGCTTGTGTAGAAGGTATTTGTCTTCTTACTTGAGTGATTGCATATTTCTAATTTATTTATTTATTTATTTTTTATGAATCAGGAAAAAAGAATTTAAAGGGTGAATCTCTTGGCAAGATTTCGTATATGCAATCCTTCTTGTGTTCTAGCTGTTGAGAAGTTGGGAGGCCTGAAATTCTATCAGGAAATATTCCTTTTGGTCATTGTGCATGTCTTGCACTGTGGCCATAGTTGATAATTTGGATGGAGGAGCACTTTCTGGTGCAGAGAGAACAAAATCTCTTGATGCCGATTCTAACATAGACCGACTATCTATATTGGCAAATGGCGAAGCTGATCATTCCTCTGAGATTGTTGGCTTTAGGGTTGGAGAACTCTTACTTTCTAATGGAGAATCATATTCCGGGTCCCTTCTCGGCGATATGCCTGAAGGGCATGGTATTTATGTGTGGTCCGACGGTGGTGTATATGAAGGTGAGTGGAGACGGGGGGTGAGAAATGGGATTGGAAAAATGCGATGGCGTTCTGGTGCAGTATATGAGGGTGAATTCTCTGGTGGCTATATCCATGGTACGGGAACATATATTGGTTCTGATAAATTGACCTATAAAGGTCGGTGGCGTTTGAATCTTAAACATGGTCTTGGCTATCAAATTTATCCTAATGGAGATATCTTTGAAGGTTCTTGGATACAAGGAATACCAGAGGGGCCTGGAAAGTATACCTGGGCCAATGGAAATGTATACTTGGGGAATATGAGAGGCGGGGCAATGTCAGGAAAAGGAACTCTCACGTGGATTACCGGGGACTCATTTGAAGGAAGCTGGTTAAATGGCATGATGCATGGGTTAGGAGTTTATACTTGGAGTGACGGTGGCTGCTATGTTGGGACTTGGACACGCGGTCTAAAAGATGGAAAAGGGACCTTTTATCCAAAAGGTAACCGCCTTCCAACTGTGCAAGAAATTTACCTCAGTGCGTTGAGAAAAAGAGGGCTATTGCCAGATTTGAGAAAGCAGAAGCAGGTGGGAGATGTCATGGTTGGTCAGAACCAGAGACCTCAGTCTAATAGAAATGTTTCTCTTGAAAGGCGTTGGAGTCTTGAGGTATCAATTGAGAAAGTGATTGGTCACGATTCAACATTTGATTTAGCAGAAAACGGAGATAAAGAGGATAATGCAAAGACCCCAATTTTGGAACGAGAGTACATGCAAGGTGTATTAATAAGCGAGCTAGTGTTAGATAACATGTTTTCATCACAATCTAGAAGGACAAGGCGGCTTCAAAAGCAACTCAAAGATATTAAAAGACCTGGTGAAGCGATCATTAAAGGTCACAGGAGTTACGATCTGATGCTCAGTTTGCAGCTTGGAATAAGGTAAAAGCACTATTTTTACTTGTAGCACACTCGATCTGCTTTAGTTGCCATCAGTTGTTACAATGCTATATGAATTTTTCTACGCAAGTATTTATCTGCTTGCTTTTATTTTTATTCAATTGTACTTGCTAACATATGAGCAATGTTGGAAGTAGCAAAGTCATAAAACCTTAATTAGGAATTTGATATGGTGGATGGTTCTATACATTAACTATTGTAAAAGGTAATGTTCCTTTTCCCTTATTGGTGATATAAGGAATCACATGGCAAACAAATATATGCTTCTCAGGTCTATTTCACAAGTTTGAGTGGAACTTAGATAACTTGTTTTGATTTCTTACTCCATTCTTTTTTGCATAAGTAATTGCTCACACAATTCCAGACCGGAGGTGATGATTAGGTAAAGCCCTCCCCAAATTGACGACTACAAGATTCAAACCCTTGGCATTGTAAGGGAAGTTCGCCTAAGGTCCTAGTCTACTTCCAGTGCGACCAGCCACTGTTAGGCTGTCATGAGGAACCATAAACTATGAACTGAAGGCACAGAATCTACCTAATTTAGAAACCGAGTTAAAATGCTATCTGGGACCAGGAATATCTCTATTTCCTTTTGTCATGGTTTTGCTTAATAATTTAAACCTGTGCCTCAATATGGTTAGGTATACTGTCGGCAAGATTACACCAGTACAGAGACGAGAAGTTCGAGCATCAGATTTTGGTGCCAAAGCAAGCTTTTGGATGGATTTTCCTAAAGAAGGTTCTCAATTGACACCTACTCATCAATCAGAGGATTTTAAATGGAAAGACTACTGCCCGATGGTGTTCAGGTTTGTAGTTAACACTTAGGATGATTTATTTCTTTCATGCGGCCTTTATATCATTCATATACTTACTAGGCATGCATGTACACGTATCCTAGTTTTTTAAAGTAGCTGTGGCTCTAGAATTAAGTTGTTGTTACTACTTACTGGTTTATTGTATACTGCTATACCCTGAAGACTAGGCATTTACATTTGTTAATATGACAGATTCTTCTATTTTCATTTGAAATTCCCTTTTTTTCCCTGTCAAAGGAAGAAAAATTTTATCCTATAATTGTCCTTAATTTTCTGTGTTATTCTGAAAGACAAATGTTTCGTGAATCTTACATCATAAATTCTGTGCACATCCATACCAAATTATAATGCCTTGATAACATGAATTGAAGCATGAAATAATTTCTCAATATCGACTCTTAATTATGTGCTTTTAAGTTTTAATCAAACCACAAGGGTTACATGTTGAATCCCTGTTGATCTTACAATCTTATTCTTCAAGAATATAAATGAAAACAAGAGGGAAAGGTAACAGAAAGCTAATTGCAATTACGGAAGTTTACTTTTCATGCTTTACAATTGCGAATACACTAATGATGGAACAAACATTACAACTCCATTTTCTCTTTCTTCCGATCCCTTTTCATATGTTTATTAGATATGACCTTCTTGAGATCTGTTGCAGAAATTTAAGGGATATGTTCAAGATTGATCCTGCTGACTACATGATGTCCATTTGTGGAAACGATGCTTTGAGGGAACTGTCGTCCCCAGGGAAAAGTGGTAGTGTCTTTTTCCTGTCTCAGGATGATCGTTTCATGATCAAAACTCTGCGAAGAACTGAAGTCAAGGTGTGTTGAAAAACATGTTTGGACCAATAGAAAATAAGAGGTTGATATTAATGGGCATTTCACATCAAATAATATTTTATATATTCATAACATTTGTCATGTTTCAGGTTAATCTCTTATGTCTTGTGTCTCATCGGTCTGTATTTTAAGCATTCAATGTACTCTATCGTCTCATTGGGGCTAATAAAAAAATTGGCATAATTGAAATAAAAAAAATTGTGTATTTTGAATGGCAAAATATGCTACAGGGAAGAATTATGACAGATGTAGCTGTCTTAAATTGTAGAGATAATCTATATCATCATGGTTATGTGCAAGTGGCAAATTTTTATTTCGAATAATTTTATGGGTGTCGAATGAACTTAGTGTAGTTGCTAGTGGTCTTCACTTGAGAGCAGTTTTTCTTTGTTTTGTTTAGAGGGTTCTATAGAAACAAGGAGGCCAAAAAAAATTGAGGCAGTGTGCAGATTTGTCAGTGATGCATTTGTTTAAGAGGAATTCACACATTTTCAAGGCATCTATTTGCCCCTAGATTTTCTATTGTATGAATTGTGTTTATGGCTTCTTTATGGTGCCCTGCTCATTACTGTTTTAAGGGTGTTTCTATTCTGATATGAAGAGAGACTACAGAGTTTTGCCGCATTCTTGATTTACTATCCTATATCCATTTTTTTCTCTGTTTAATTTAGGAGGATCTTATTGTCCCCCTCATTCTGCTTTTCCTCCTTTATCTCTAATTTTTATTTCAATCCACAATAAGTAAAAGGAAATTCAGCTATCAATCTAATACTTACTGAAGCAACTTGTAGTACAGACGTTTGATAATGATATTGTAGTATTTACCTGTTATCTACTTGCTTTAATAATATACACATTCCGGTGACAAAATTTGATATGTAGGTTCTTCTAAGAATGCTTCCAGATTATCATCATCATGTGAAGTCTTACGAAAATACACTCATCACAAAATTTTTTGGCCTGCACAGGATTAAACCTTCAAGTGGTCAAAAGGTAATGCTCATATGTATTATTGCATTTTCTGTGCCCGAGTCATTTTTATGTATCAATTATGGATTTCACAACTTGAACCTAATACTCACAATCTGAAATATCAAGTATGAAAATAATCATTAAGCAAATTTACTTCATCATATATTTGAGTCTCTCATAACTTGTTTCTTTCGTGCAAAATGACTTATGATGCACATTTCCTTTTAAATAGGAGGGTAATATTTGTATGTAATTTTCTGTCTTGCAGTTTCGCTTTGTTGTAATGGGCAATATGTTCTGCACAGAATTAAGGATCCATCGGAGATTTGATTTAAAAGGTTCATCCCTTGGACGGTCATCGGACAAGATAGAAATTGATGAGAATACCACTCTTAAAGATTTGGATCTGAACTACAACTTTTACTTGGAACCATCTTGGCGGGAATCTTTATTAAAGTAAGTTGTAGTTACAAAAGAATCTTGTTTATACTTGCATCTGGGATTCTTTTAATCGATAAAAGAAGAAATTCTATAAGATGGAATATAAAGAAAGAGAACATAAGAATAAGATACTCTCCATAGTCTAGGTAACAAAGAACAACACGTGAATAGAAGCAAATGTATATTCTTTTTATTTAGTACAACATGAAAGGCAGCTGAATCATAAGCCATATTTTGATAATGTTTCAGAATTTTTTTCAGGCCAATAATCTTTTCCCCCCTCCCTGTCCTACAAAATATGATCTTCTTATAAAGAATTATAATTGCCAAAATTTTGTCTGATGAGCTTAGTAGTCCCAATTTTGTCAGCAAATTCTATTATCACACGTGTTTTTGGTTGCACACCATACAAATTTTCGAATACACTATCCGACAATGTAATTTTTTCATTTTTGGATAAGCTATCCGAAATTTTGCACTGTCGGATGGGCAATCCAATAGGTGCGAAACTGAAATCATGGGTGTCAATAGCAGCACCCATTTTGTATGATGTATAGTTCTGCATGCAAACAAATATAAGTTGGTGTTAATTGACATAATATCTTAAGATGGCAGCATTCTTAGATATAAATTTCTCTAATTCTTATATCTTGACTGCAAAATATTAATGTTTCCTCTTACTCATACTTTTTGTGCAGTCAGATTGAAATAGACAGCAAGTTTTTGGAAGCACAGCGCATTATGGATTACAGCCTTCTTCTTGGCGTTCATTATCGAGCTCCCCAGCATCTTCGTCCTCTCATGTCATACAACCGAAGTACAAATGGGGATGGATTAGCAATTCTTGCAGAGGAAGGTGCGTATCAGATCCTATATAGTAAAGCAAATGATTCATAGTTGATTGACCATTAATTGGTTGATGCTTGTTTCTGTGTATAATCAATTATGTGTATGATCAATTATTGTTATAATTAATTATAATATAATCAGTATCAGCAATTTCTGTGTGATAGTTGTGACATAAAACAGGCATGATCCGACTCTCTATGTTAAGCTTTTTTAGAAGTCATAATTTTGAGCCATTTTATAGATTCTTATAGCTTATCTAGACTTTTGTTTATTATATGCATTCTGATATTATTTTTTCTCTGATTCTTATTTTTAAATCTAAACAAGAACATCTATTCGGCTTAGGGCATAAGTAGTTTGCATATTACCTGAATATGTTCTCTCATCCATGACTCATAGTTATATTCTTTCTTTTTCTAATAGAACTATAAACATGGAACTTATTTATTTAATAATTTCGTCAATGATCATTGATAGACCCTCTGGAGGATGAGGTAATGAACTATCCACAAGGCCTTGTTCTGGTTCCTCGAGGAGGAGATGATAATAGTGTTGTTGTAGGCCCTCACGTGAGGGGTAGTCGGTTGCGAGCTTCATCTGCTGGTGATGAGGAGGTGGATCTACTTCTACCTGGTACAGCAAGGTGTGGTTTCTTGATGATTTTGATGATCTTACTAACTCTTTGGTAGTTCATAATAGTGCACATGCAATCCTATTAATATGTATAATTAATGCCTTTTATATGA
Organism: Crotalaria pallida; assembly: GCA_037953625.1. NCBI lineage: Eukaryota > Viridiplantae > Streptophyta > Magnoliopsida > Fabales > Fabaceae > Crotalaria > Crotalaria pallida. The sequence goes on from CM075656.1 coordinate 72,197,799, forward strand.
AAGTCAAGTTGGGTTTCTAAACTGGTATGTTCACAAGACTCGAAGAAAATTGGGATCATTGCCACTGATAGATGGTTCAGTGGCTCTGGTAATTTAAGGTCAAGAGTGATGGAGCTTGGAAAATCACCTATCACCTTATGCATTACTACATGGTTGCATGCGTGGTCCGGCATCAGCTATGAGCTTAACCAAATTCTTGTTAATGCCTTCCAATTTTATGCATGAAAAGCATCTTTTTAAAGGCTGGGAGGGGGAGAAAGAGAATATATGATGTGCTTTGCCACAAAAATAAAACATTGCAATGCTTAGCCTTTCCTGGTCTCTTTGCGACTGGAATCCTGATGCACCCTAAAACTCCATTATATTCATCGCACTTGCGTTTGTAACTTGGTATTTTCTTTATAAGAGATTACACTAGAGTGTGGATTCCCACATCATAGCTGCATGCTAGATTGGAGCTATCCATATAAAGACCATGTTATATAGTCTAGGTATTTCATTCAAGATCTTGATGATTAAAAGTGTTCTTTTACATCACAATTGGAATGATCGCTAATTATTCCATACTGAAATTTTGCTCTTTCTCTACAATTTGTTAAACAGACTCCAAATTCAGCTTGGTGTGAACATGCCATCGAGGGCAGAACCGATTCCAGGAAAACAGGAAAAGCAAATGTTCAACCAGGCGTACGATGTCGTACTTTACCTGGGTATCATTGACATATTGCAAGACTACAACATGACTAAGAAGATTGAACATGCATATAAATCTCTTCAGTTTGATTCATTGTCTATCTCAGCTGTGGACCCTAAGTTCTACTCGCAACGCTTCCTGGAATTTATTCAGAAAGTGTTTCCACCAAATGCAATGTCAGGTTAAAGTTTTGGATGCAGAATTTAACCAGTTAGTTTATTCAGAAAGTGTGAACATTACCATCTTTTATGCATGCTCCAGCTCCACAAACCACAATTTCAATTTGCTAGGTGGCCACATGGGCACCTTGGTGATGGTGACATTTTGAAATCTGGTATTGTAAATAATCTGAGGTAGATTACTCAAATCAATACTTTGAATTTTTAATCATTTGGTGGATGACATGAGTTTATTTGTCTCTTCTTGAGGTCACATGGGTTTATTCCATTAGTGATTCAGATTGCATGTGTCAAGGCAGGTTTGTGCTTTGTTTGCTTCTGGTGACATAGATTTGAAATTCAACTGCTGTTGTAGATTGTTCCAATTTTGTTGGTGGGAATACTTCTTTGAAGTGTAGCAGGACCTACCAAAAAGAGTAAGCATAGTTTGGTAAGGTTGGAACCTTGATCTTTCGTACTTTCTAGAATGTATAGAAAAGGGGGAATTAAGAGTGCATAGTTCTCTTTAACAGTATAACATGCAATTGAATATAGATTCAGAGTTATAAATTAAAGTTCTGCCTAATATCTTCAAAGCATGAGCAACACTTTCCTTTAGGCCATAATTCGCCCCCACTTATACCAAACCTTGAATGCAATTTGGATGGCTAGTGGCTAATTTCCTGCAAGATACAATGAAAAATCCTTGAGTATGGTTTGCTCTCCGAAATCCCTAATGAATATTTCTATCATGCAACCAAATTTTGGATTGTTGCAAAACAATCCTTTGATGAACCAATGGTTATTTGACAAATCATCTAGTGAATCTATGTCATTGTCACATTCGCTCTGTATAAATCAAAATTGAATTCTTGCAATTTGATCCAATATTAAAGTTGAGTTATTTCAATTTAGTCCTTGTGTCTCACATAGAGCTGATGTGACAATGACATGTTTTCACTAGATGATTTGTCAAGCAGTCGTTGGTTTATTAAAGGGTTATTGTGTAACAATCCAAAATTTGGTTGCATGGAAGTTATGCCCAACTATAATAATGGTGTTTACAAAATGATCGGTTGCTTCTGTTTTTTTTTTCCTGTGCTCTAAGGCGAGGTCGAGTGAATTTGGCATGTCTTGAACGTGACATGTTCTAAAATGTTGGTGAGTGTTGCCTTTTATAGGTACTTTGTGTTATTTCGTGAATCATCATAACTCTCCATTTTAGAAGGATTTTATGAACAAACAATTTTCTCATTCATGATGAATAACTACCTTGATAACATCTCATATATTTGGATTAATTTATTTTTATTTTTGGTGAACTATATTTGGATTAATTTAGAGGACATTAATTTCAATTTAAAAATCCTCTCACAAATTCCATCATCCATGTATGATGATAGAAATCATATAAATAAGGTTTAATTATGTTTTCAGTCCTCGAACATTAGGGTAATTTGTCATACCAAAATCCTAGTCAGATGCAAGTGATTAGTCATATGGTATCGTATTATGTCACGTGGTGCGAAGATCATTTTTTTTAAATTAAAAAAACTAAAAATGTTAAAATTTTTATATTATTAGTTTAAAAATAAAAGGAAAATAAAGAATTGGAGAGAGGTCGTCTTCGCTTATGTGTCATCACGTGGTTAATCTCGTGCGTCTGACTAATATTATGGTATGATATGTTAGCAAAATAGGTATGAAAGGTATATGACAAACCCAACCGTAAATCTGGGGAACTAGACATTAAAAAAAAAAAAAAGAATAAAGACTTGTAACAAAATGACCCTAAAGTTGAAGGGCTTCACACAATTCTAAGCCTATAAATAATGCACACACAAAAACAGAAAGCACAAAGAAAAGAGCAAAAAGTTCCAAACTTTTTCTACAGTTAAATTTTTGAATCACTTGATTGCACTAATAGAAATACCAGCAAACAAATACAAAATGAATAAGTTTGGATTTACACATGTTTTGTTGGCTACATTACAATTAAACATATGTTTTTGCAATCACTTAGAAGTCTGGATTATTGCATGATGATTAATTGGCTTGTAGTAGTAGTCTATGAATAATCTCATGCATGTTGGTGTTTTGTTGTTTCTCCCTTCAAATAGTAAAAACTTAATTAAATTATTGTTTCTTGGTCACCCATGCCTTTTCTTTTAATGTCCTGTTTGTCATAATAAGTAGCTGGAAAACTACTTTAAGGTTGAAAAACTAATTGTACGCTAAAAATCTCTCGAAGAGTAGAAAGTTAAGAGCTAAAAGTTTATAGTTGATGAGTTTTAGTAAAACTAGTTGATAAGTTATCTAAATAACTTAAAAAATCGTCAACCCAAAAAAAAAAAAAACTTAAAAGATAGTAGTTTATAGTATCAGTCACAAATCAACCATGGAAGGATTTTTTTTGGGTATTTTGCCCATTGAAATAATATAAATACATTAACTTACTTCTTTCTTTTTTTTTCCATTAAAAAAAAAATAATCAGCTCTACGAGCTGATGATACGGAAATATATAAAATGTTTGCATTGAAACTTTAAATATATAAGATTTTGAAATTAATAAACTTATATTGTCACTATTTTTCCCTTTTTTTTTTTTTAACCTTTTATCTTTAACTTTAAAACTGATACTACCAAACACATATTTGGATGTTAGGCGAATTAGTGAGTTTGTGGGACAAGTAAATTGCCTGTTGTTGTTGTGTAAAGTGGGGCAAAGCTAGCATTCATAGCTGCCAAGATGATTGCGCATGAAATAGTGATACCTTAGCTTGGTCACTGGGTCAGGCTCCATAGAGATAAACACCATGATGTCGTGTTCCTGATTTAACATACCAAGAATGATCATCTCATGCAGTGTCAACTCATACCAACTATCCACATAATAATACGATCCCAACCGACTATTTCGTGCTACGTGTCACATTTTTGTTAGTGGTTTAAAAAATAAATTTTGAATTGAATACAGTACATGCTAATTTGAAAATTTCTTTTTATTGGTTCCATGCATAAAAATAGCCATCTAGCAAGCAGCAGCATCATGAACTGGTGAATGGAGGTTGCCACTTATAAAGCCACAGGGTTCTAAATCTTGGCTAATCATCATTCACTTAGGATTTGGATACTTTAGAGTGAAATTATCTCCAAGTAATTGGATACTTTAGAGTGAAATTATCTCTCAAGTAAATATAAAATAGTTAATCCACCATTGACTATCTTTCAAAATAATGTAACAATTCATTTCAACAAGTGTCACTTTTTGGAATCTAATTATTATCTTTGATCTTATGCGATACTTGAAGACTCAATTTTACATAACCATTGAACCAATTCTTTGTTGATCACTTCGAGTAAAAAATATCCGTTCAAAGGATTCAAATCCATTTTTTGTGTAGTTTGACATGGTTCATTAGTCCTATTATTTTGAAAGAACGAATTAAATCAAAAGTAACATCAGATGTATCTTTTTTTGGTTACAACTGAAGATAAAAAAACAACAAGAAAGAACAAAAAGACTAAGCTAAGGCCTCAAGAACGTGACCCCCATCTTATCTGCTAACGAGAGAGGAGAAATTCTAGGAGGAGGAGAGGGCCAAATCTTCAGCTTATCGTGATTATTTGCACCATGCTTCGCCAACCAATCCGCACAGAAATTACCTTCTCTAGGAGTATGAACTATCTTGACTTCCCATGAATCTTGCAAAAGAACTTGAATATTATGTATTCCCTCCGGCTCGAATTATAAGCAACAAAAATCATACTTATCTTGGTTTAAAATATAAGTAAAATTAACTAACTTTATTAAATTTTGTTTCATTCTCAATACCACTTTCTTAAAACATCTCTAGAAAATTGTAATCTTAATTAATTTTTGTTTCATTCTCAATATTACTTTTCTAAAATACCTCTATTTTTTATAAATTTGAGAAAATTAAATACTATCAACTATCCTCCTTAATAAACGTAAAAGTTGTTGGATTTGCTTATAATTCGAGCCGAAGGGAGTATCTAACAAGCATACTAATGAAGCTGATAATTACCACTCTGAACAAGACGGATGGCTTCGATTGAATCACTTTGGCAAACCAACTTCTGGATGTTCAAACCTTTAGCAAGATTCAAGCCCTTTTTGAATAGCCATCAATTCCATATGAAGAATCTCAGTGACCACAACATGAGCCGAGAAATCTGAAATCCAATCACCATCAGCATTCCTAAGAAGGCCTTATAGGGAAACATGAAGTGTAGTGTCGTCCAATCAACCACCGATAAAGAGTAAAAAGGAGCCATTATAGGGAAACCAACGGAATGCCGAACTGAGATAGCCATAGTACAATCCCTTAAGCAATGTAAAATATCCTCCACTTGGGGGCAGAGTAGGGTTAGAAGCAACCTTCCTCAAAGTTCTGAAATAATTTGTTGGCAAGGCCTCGTTATGTAACACCCCGATTTGGCAACTTGAAACCACAACTGTTTGTAGTGAAAATTTGGGCCCATTTTTTTTTAAAACAAGTGTTATACAAGATGAGAACATTTAGGTTTTCAAAACATAGTTACAATTTAAAACTTATGTTCTCATATTGCATAAACCTTTCAAGTTCCAAACCGAGATGTCACAAGACATCGCACTTTGAAACTCGTTTTTCAAAACATCATTTAAATCATAGCCCATTCATCTTAATTCCGCACGTACGGGAAAAATGCGGGGTGTTACATTCTCCCCAACTTGAAGATTTCTCGTCCTCGAGAAATGCCGCGTAGAGTCTGGCTAATCTGTGGACGCGTAACTCCTTGAAGAAATTCTTTTCTTCTTCAGCTGTAGCAATCGTCGTATCTTCGAAATTGACATCGTCTACTCGTCGTTCTCAGGAGCAAATTGAACAGATTACTTACAAAAGTAATCTCTCGGGGTACTTTCAATAACAAATAGGGTGGGGTAAAAGCAACACGGTTTCACTGACAACAAAGAACTGGGGTTCAAAGGCATCAAAACAGGGTCCAAGGACAACAGGGTTTCAGACATCCGGGTCAAGACACTACCACACTTAGGGTCACATTCTCCTCATCAGTTCAAGCCTAGATGATCTACTCTTCAAAATCCTCACGCTTCCAACTACTCCCCAACTTAAATGACGCATACCTCTCTAAACCTCATTTATCACCACAGACTTAACCTCTAAATACTCCTATCCTTCACCACTTTTTAGTCAATTCTTACAAAATTTCTCGTCACTTAGCTCCAATCTATCCTCTTATTGCCTTATGTCTCACTAAATACTTGTCCTCTTCAAACTCCCACTATCATTATTCCATCCTCCTTTTGCTCTAACAGCCACTAATCCTCAAGAAATACGCACTATCTCACTTCTTATCTTAAACATTTGATCACATAACTTAGGCACTCTATACCTTTTTCCACTTTTTCCACGATTTTCTTCTTATTCTAAACCATTAAAATTCCTCCACTCAAAGACTTGTTACCCATTACCACATAAAATCTTAGATTTTTACCTAACCTTGGGTCAGCACTTAAGGATTCTATCCACAAATTCTACCAACTTATCAACTTGACTTTACCAAATCATTACCTATTCACCTCTACCTAACCATTTGCCGACTCAACTCAAGGCACTCAAACTCTAAATTCTAATTATTACCTTAATTTCTTCCTCATCTTATCACCATCTAATTCATTAATTTAACAGACCCGGCATAAAATTCTTAATCCTAATCACTTTACATAACTCACCACTCATCTAAGACTCCAATGATACTCCTATCTTCTCCAAGACTCATACTGCCCTTAATTCATATCTACTACTCCTTATTTTCCTGGGTCCTTGCAACTCTTGCCTAACATCACTTCTCAACTATCTCTCCATTCTAAAACTATTTACTTGACTGGTACTAGGTGTCAGAGCCCCAAATTCTCAACAAGATTTTAGGAAAGAATAGATGTCTAGTTAAAGATCAAAAGAGTAGGCTTTGGGTTCATTAGCAATCAAGGCTTTGTCAAAAACAGGGTCTAAGATTTTTAGAAAAAGGTCCTCTCAAACGCCCTGCCAAAGCAATTTGGCATTGCATAGGGTTCACACAAGAAATGCGCCAACAAGAAAAGAAAGGTTCCGAAAACAAGATCTCAGGTCAGTAGCTCGAAGGTTAATTTGGACAAAAAAGGGGGTTCACATCAAAAGAAGTTCAACGAAGAAGGCTCGAACTACGAATTAACGTTCCTTGACGACACAGATCACTGCTCCTTGATTCCATTGCAGACGAAAACTGACACGTTCCAGAAAAGCGTCCGCGTACTCTTAGCGTTCCTATGCTCGTCTATTGCTATCTTAGTACTAACGCTCACACAGAGTATGTAAATCCATGCATAAGATTACTTAGATCAACCATTGCTCTGATACCAATTCTGTAACACCCCGATTTGGCAACTTGAAACCACAACTGTTTGTAGTGAAAATTTGGGCCAATTTTTTATTATTTTTTTTTAAAAAAAAAACAAGTGTTATACAAGATGAGAACATTTAGGTTTTCAAAACATAGTTACAATTTAAAACTTATGTTCTCATATTGCATAAACCTTTCAAGTTTCAAACCGAGATGTCACAAGACACCGCACTTTGAAACTCGTTTTTCAAAACATCATTTAAATCATAGCCCATTCATCTTAATTCCGAAACATCGATACTGAAAATGAACTTAGTTGGGGTTACAGCATAATAGAGCCAGGATTCTAAGTACTATGCAATGGATTACAAAACTCTGAAAGGGAAATTACCTAACTTCTAGTCATCTACTCTAATGCTTCCGCTGCGCTACTATGATTCTTGGTAAGTCAAATCCTTGGGTCGCCGGCAGCATCATCCTCATCAGCCTCCTTAGCAATACTTTTCATAGCCGCTTCTCGTGCTTTCTTCTCCTCCTCATAACGAGCTAGCAGTTTCTCCATGATTTCCCTTCTATTCCGCTTCATCTCAAGATATACTATGACACGACCAGTCATAGTTATATTGTCTCCCTTTAAAGGAGATGCTCCTATCTCCCGAATGCGCTGGAACTTCGCTATGTTTTCCATCTAAGGGCCACACTGAATTTTCCCAATACAAGCAGAAGTACGAGAGAGTGAGCTACCCAAAACATGTAATGTCGACTATGTGGATTTACGATAGGCAATTATTAAGATAAAACAATATATAACATACAAAACATATCAACAAACATAATCATCATCATCATCATATAAAACCATCTTATTCTCACTTCTCAATTTTTATTCAATACTTAATATCATTACTGAACCATTCTTCTTCAAATCTTTTAAGTTTATTAAGTCTTATCATCTCAGTCTACTCAATGATTAGGGGAACAAACATCATTGAGGCAAACGGCTCACACGTCTACATCTCCTCGGTCATCCATCCAAACTTAGTCGAAAGCAAACAGGAGTACAGGACCTTTATCGTGCGGGCACGACAGCTGTCTCAACAATCAAATGGTCCCAGACAAGGAGGACTCAGCCTCAAATCAATTCAATTCAATTCATATATATAATCAAGGCTCACTGTCTCACTCACAGTGGCAATCACGAATGCCCCACTCCAGTCCCTCTCACTGTTCTAGATTTGCATTCAAGGGGATGACACTACATTTCTAGTCTCGAGTGCAGAACTTACCACGGCATTGGACCCAGTCCCTACCACGTTAGTACGCCACCTGTGGAGTTCGTTCTGCCTAGAAATATACTCTAGACTTCTTGACGTTTCACCGTCATCGTCCTCCCCTCATGCAATCTCCACCTGAGTATCCGTAGATACCCATAGTATCTTCCTCTCCACTACTTCGATAACACACTCATCCCTCACCGCGTTATGTATGTCTTTTAACAGTCTTTTAAAGTTTTGAAGCTTTAAAGTTTTATTTAACGGCTTAATCCTAACGGTCGGCTCATCCTTAGTGCATCCCTTCAACGAGTCCCGACCACTAATCGTTCAATCTGTTCCCCAATTCATCACATAACATCTCAACATCTCATATCACATTCTTTCTTGGCTCATCTTATCAATTTTCTCAAAACTCACTTTCTCGTCTTTCTCAAAAATATCTTTTCGCAAAACTATTTTCGAAAATATCATTTCACAAAACTTTCTCAAGAATAATGTTTCCAAAAACTTTCACAAATCTATTTTCACAAAGGTTCACAAAAAGGTTGTTTTCACAAATTTTTCTCAAAAGGATCATTTCATAAAACTTTCTCAAAAATATTATTTCAAAAAGACTTTCTCAAAAATATCATTACAAAAAGACTTTCTTAAAAATACCATTTCAAAAAGACTTTTTCAAAATATTATTTCAAAAAGAATTTCTCAAAGTATCATTTCAAAAATTTTATCAAAAAGATTAGTTCCAAAAACTTTTCTCAAAATATATCTTTTCACAAAACCTTTTTTCAAAAAGATTGGTTCACAAAACTTTTTTTTTCCAAAAATATATCTTTTAACAAAAAGCTTTTCAAAAATCTCTTTTCAAAAACCCTTTTTCAAAAATCAAATTTTTGCTGAGCGCTAATGGAAGAGCAAGCTCAACTTAACACTAGTCTCAGTCTAAAACAAAATAGAGAAACCAAGCCACATCTTACTTCCAGAACAACATTCTATTTTCCAATCTCAACTCTTTATCTCTTCTCTTACTTGCTTTACCTTTGTTATTACTTATCATACTCTCGATCACATTTCCTTATTTTCACAAATTTATTCTTATCATTACATTATTAAGCGTATTAATGTTTCTCAACAATATCATAACTACTTAACCAATCAACAAATCATTTGCGAAATAAAATAATTAAACAGTTCATGCATAAACAATCAGAAAATATAATATCATACTTAATAAACCAATCTAATTCAATTAGCATAAAAACATATCACTTTTAAAACATTCATAACTTCACACACAAGACTAATTACATTAAAGATCATTGAATTATTAACACAAAATAAAATCAACTTATTTATTTTATCTCTAACAAAACCGAAGAGATCAAAACAAACAATACAACACACACATAGCATCATGCATACAAAAATATAATCATTTACAAGGTCATTTTATGGAGACATTTTTCCTAGCTACACTAGCATACCTTGACCGAGTCACATAGGTGTAATTTCACAAAGATTGATGCACACATAAAAGCACAAAACAATTGAAATCATTTTCTTTCTTTTTAGAACTAAAAACCGAGAACATTAAAAGGAAAATTTAACAATCTCAAATCAAACAACAAGTTAAATTACAATTTACTTCTAAGTTTCATTTTTATTTTTCTTAATGATTCATGCATGTACTTCTAAGCTCTTAAATTAAGCTAGTCTTATCCTAAATGCAATCTAAACAATGATCAAATACAATTTCCTACTTCTTTTCCTCATGGCCGAATACTAACATGCAAGAATGCAATGTTTTGGTTCAATTTTCAACATACAAAAGTCATAAAATCAAATCATGATTTTTAAGATTTCAAAGCAAACTTTTCAAAACATCACACCACAACATTCATTCACATCACATCCACAAATAGCTCAAGTTCATCACCTAGTTTCAAATGAAAATCAAAATTACATTTTAAACTCCTAAAAATGACATGCATGCACTTAGAATCATTAAATCTAGTCCTATCATACACATGCATCAACTTTTCACATCATAAAAAGCATGAGATTCATTTTTATTAAATATGGCCGAATGGCCTCTCACAAATATAGCATACATAAAATCAATTACTTAAGCTAAATCATGTTCATACTTTAGAAATTATTTTAAAACTTGTCTCTTAAATTTTTTTTCAAAAACCATGACATGCATTTGAATAAAAACATGATTTTTCTACTTAAGATTAACATGCATGCTTTAAGATCTTAGATTTTTGCTTATTAAACATGGATCATTGAATATATGCATACAAATCAACAAAGCCATAATCAAACCAACATGTAAAGCCATAGATCTCAACTTTATTTCAAGTAAACTTAGATCATACATTTATTTATTAAGAAAGCACACAAACACATCATAGATCATCATTTGAGCGAGCAAAATTTAACATGCAAGAACTTGAATCATGTTAAAAGCATCATGACCTAGTTTTCTAGGTGTGACCGAATCATAAAGGTCCATAATTTAGGGTTCTACAAGTTCATTTGGTTCTTGAAAACTCAAGATCTAGACTTATAAATTACATGCAATCATAGATCAATCACAAAAATAAACATGCAAAAAGATTCATTTTAGTCTTTACAAAAATCTTAAATAAAACTTTAGATCTTTAAGTTTGAGTTAGAAAAATATTAAGATCTAGCAAGGAAATCACAATCGAATCACACACATAGAGTTACACTTATTACAAATTAATGTTTAGTCCTCAAAAGTCCAAGATCAAGAAAGAATAACATACAAATTCATCTTACAAGTCACAAAATAAACATGCAAGAAGGAAAAAGGGAGATCTACAAACTAAAAAGGGAAAACTAAACTATTACATTTTTTTCTCTTGTTCTTCGAGTTTCCTACCAAGAAGGTTGGTTCTTCAAGCTCCTAACACTTAGATCTTCAAAGGGTTACTCTTGATCTAAGGTGGATCTCCTTCTTCTTCCTCCTAAGGCTCACGACCACCACTCTCTTTCTCTTTCTCTCTTTCTTTTCTTTTTCTCTCTAAGAGTTTGGATAGGCTCTTAGAGTGTGTTTTGGTGTTGGAAGTGTGGAAATGAAAATGGGTGAATGAAATGGACTAAGGCTACATACATGTATAAGCCACGAGTTGTCTCCCTTTTGCCCTTGGTTTATTTTCGGTTCATGCACAACTAGGGAGGGCGATTTGGTTCTTACAAAAGATTGCATGGGTGGATGTTATCAAAATTAAGGGGACAAAATGGACTATGCTAGGTCACTAGGGGTCACTTAGGTCTAACTATTAGTTGGTTTCTAGCTAGGGTTTTCCATTTAGTTTGGCTATGGTTACAATCCTAGTTCCATAAGTTTCTTACTCCTTAAGTTTCTAGGATCCTACACTTATACACACACACGCATATACGTACATACTCATACAAACCGTAGCATATACATATACACATACATTCTTGCATTTTTATTTCTAATCACATTTACTTAAATTTATTAATTCACACAACAATTCAATTAATATTAAGAAATCATATTTTCACAACCATTTTCATGCATTACATATTACACACATATTAAATCAAGCACACATCACACAAAAATTCATGCCAAAACCACACCACAAAACTCATTTTTCTTAAAATTCGTATTTCTTAAATTCTGAAAATAAATTTTTATAGATCACTCCAGAAAATTCTAAAAATTAAATTTTTAAATTCTAGGTTTCAAAACGATCGTTTTCATATAAAGATCATAAAATTCCGAGTTACGATTCAAAAGTTACAAATTTTCAAAGATAACAGATTCAAAAAAAATTCATTTCTAACAAAACCATCTTTTAATAAAAATCACAATTTAGCAAATCATTTTCCATCTTAACAAAATCATTTACTTTTCTTATAGAAAATATTTTGTTCATAAAAATCCATGGAAATCAGCACTTTATTTCTTTCTTACGAAAAATACTTTTTCTGAAAATTTCTTTATAAAACAGGATTTCAAAGTTTCTTTCGTCAAAAATCGTTTACGCACGTACGGTAAAAATGCGGGGTGTTACACGTTACTACACAACCAAAGGAAGAACCACAATTTCTCAGGGACTTTAATCCACCAAATCCAAGACCAGTTATGAGTAGGAGCAAAGTCATTATGATCACAGAGCAACCATTTATAACCAGAAGAAATCGAGTAGTTATCATATGTAGAAGCAGCCCAAATAACTTCGTCCCCAATACCAGAATCAGTATCAAACCGGTACAACCAAGTAACATCAGATGTATAATGTTTAGTGTTTGAAATTTTCCCTTCATTATTTTGAATTTGAGTAAGTCTATATTATTACTCCCTCCGTATCATAAAGATGATAAAAAATTGCAAAAGTAGAATAATCAAAGAAACATGTATTTAAAGGTTTGTCTAACATATTAATCAATTATCAAACAACTAATTTAATACATTTTATATTGATCAATCAATCATAATTCAAACTTTGCAATTTCTAAGTTTTCTTACTCCCTCCGTCCCATTATCTTGGTAAAAATCAAACAAGTCAATGAAAATAAGGGAGTATCTGTTTAATATAATGCATGATTTATTCACTAATTACAAATTGATATTATACAAATTTTCATATCATTACAATTAATACATATTGCAATATTGTTTCCAAACAAAATCTTTAAATGTGTTTTCCTTATTTACTTATCAATCATCGATGCAATATATATAATCTTTAAGATTTTTCATTTATTTTTTTACTTTAATATGGGACAAATTTTTTTGCATTTTTTTACTAAGATAATAGGACGGAGGGAGTATTAATTATTACTTCAACTTTTGTTTAGGAAAAAAATTGTCACTTTTTATCATATTTTTGAGACGAAATTAAAGGAGTATCATTAACAATTCATTGTATATATAAAAAATTCCTCAACCCTTCCAAGAAAGTGGGTGGAAATTTTTCATTATGATACTTAACTAGACCTTTAATAAAATTCTTTTTACTTTTAAAAGAAAATAAAATCATAAGTAATTCAATTATTTCTACATTAATTTATTTTTATAAAAATAATTATCTACATAAATAATTTTGAACTGACGAGGAGTCTTTTTCAATTCCCTGTTTCTTAAAAGCTATACAAATAAAATTATGTTTTAGAACGTAGAAGTCATTGTCAACATAATATAAAATAGGAGAAGTTAGAGGGCAAATTTGATTTCCCTTCAAAAACCTCCTCATAATCATTAATTCCCTCCAAAAGTGCATCATTAATGATGTCTTCCATAATTATTAATTTGGGCAGTCCATCATATATTGTAAGATTAAATCACAACAATTCATATGTGTGTTTAAACCCAATTTATATTATATAATTGCCCCACCAAAAAAGCATAGATAAAAATACTAACTATTTATAATGTTTTTAAAATATTCATGGTTGTTTCACATATTATAAATCTTTTTCAAAATCTTTTTCACATATTATCTAATTATAAATATTGTATTCCAATTTCATTACATAAATTTATCTTATCATAAATCTTTTACTTTCATTGTAATAATTTTAAAAAAATACCATATAAAATATTTCCAAAAAATGATAAATTTATTATCCTCTAAAAAAATTAGTCACATGCAAATAAAATTAAAGAATAACGAAATTTAACCCGTGCATCGCACGAGCAATTTTACTAGAATAAGAAATTGGCTTGATTGAAATTGGTATTTTTTGAATCTTTTTAAACATGATAGCATAAAAATCCTTGCTCTATCTGCTTCTCTTCTATGTTCAATTTTGATTTTTTTTTAATAGTTCATTGATAATTCATCTATGTAAAACATGTGTGTTTGACAGATATTAGATATCAAATTCTTAGAGGACAAACCTCATGTATGTCAAGGAGTGTTATCAATAGCATAGTTTTCCTGCCCTAGGTTAATACCCATAGGAATTGCTGGTATGTCCCAGAGGTTGGTTGTTTTATCTGCTGGTAGAGGCAAGAGACTTTGGAGGTATGATGCTTATGTGGGAAGAAACGACTTCATGCATCAGCTTGATAGTACATGCTTGAGTGTCCTGCCAAATCCATGTGACTCAGCGAGACGTAGGAAAAAGAAAAAAAAAATAATGTTCGCTAAGGTGCCAGCGAGCTGAACAAAATTCACACTCTCGCTTGGGCCTCAGCGAGAAGTAGAAAAAAGAAAAAAAAAAGCTTGCTGAGATGTCAGTGAGCTGAAAAAATTCAGACTCTCGCTTGGGCCTCGGCGAAAAGTAGAAAAAAGGAAAAAAAAAAAGCTCGCTGAGGGGTTAGCGAGCTATGCATTTTTACATAGCTCGTTGACCCCTCAGCGAGTTGTATTTTTTTTTGTTTTTGTAATTCTAACTCAGGCCCCAACGAGTGTGTTATAAACTAAAAAAAAACAATTTTGGATTTTGACAAAAAAAAGGGTCAAATGATTAAATTGGGGGTTAATAAATTAAGACCTTTTCTTTTTGAACTCCATTATCGACGTTTTGGCCCCCATTTCGTTTTTTAATGGACTATTATGACCTTCATCTAGTTATAATTTCCGTCTCTAAATTGTCGGAAGCAACCTTCCGATTTGAATAAGTCAAAAATTCCGACTTATGTACGTCGGAAAGCATTTTCAAACATTTCGACTTGCCTCAGTCGGAAAAAAGGGTTAGCATTGCACTCGAGATTCTCACAAGGCCTCACTTACTTTTCCTTGATGAACCAACAAGTGGTCTTGATAGTGCTTCAGCTTTTTTTGTTGTTCAAACTCTTAGAAATGTTGCTCGTGATGGAAGGACAGTTATCTCTTCCATTCATCTGCCTAGCAGTGAAGTCTTTGCACTCTTTGATGACCTTTTCTTACTATCTAGTGGTGGAACAGTTTATTTTGGAGAAGCTAAAATGGCTGTATATTTATTTTGTCCTAATGAATGTTATCCCCTTTTAAGCAAAGGATCTAATTTGTTTATCATGGCAACAATAATTTATTGACTTACTCTTTTTTTTTCTTCTGATCAGGATGTTCCAAATTCAGCAGATCCTTTCATGAATTTGGCTACTGCACAGATTAAGGCAATGCTAGTTGAGAAATATAGGCGTTCAACCTATGCCAAAAGGGCAAAAGAAAAGATGCAAGAACTATCTTTCAAAGTACTATTCAAACTATTACTATTCAAAGTTATTTTCGACTATACTTAGTCGGAAATTATCAAAAAAAATTCCGACTTTTACTTGTCGGAAAAGTGATAATTTTGTTTTCGCCTAACGAAAATCGGTATGACTTTTCCGACTTTTTGGAGTCGGAAGTTAAAAAACACTCAAGGTCATAATAGTCCATTAAAAAGCAAAATGGGGGCCAAAAAGTTACTAGTGGGGTTCAAAAAGAAAAGGTCTAAATTAAAACCCCTCCGTTTTGATAGTAACACTTCAGGCTTCAGCTCATGGGATTGGGTTCGTTGGGGGGTCACTTATGTGCAGCCCCTGGGACATTATTCCTAAAATGCACACTTGAAGATCCCATTGACGAGTCAATTTCAGAAGAAAATAACAACTCATCTTAATTCACTACCTATTTCTATGACTCTATGAGAATGAATGGCATCCTTGCATTATCTGTTGAACACATTGAACTAGCCCTCTGAACAACGTGGAGTTCACCTAGATATGGATCTCGATTATAAAATATTGGCCACGCATATTTGACGGATGCATGCCCATATTTTTTTTTTTTGGTTGCCCACCCGGTTCCCTAAGTACTACCTAGGTACATCCGGATCCGACCCGGGTCGCGTGCCTGGCTATGGCAGGTGAGTCTCCCAACATGAATTTTTTGCATTCACAAGGACTCGAACTCGAGACCTTGCTTAAGCGAGACCGAGCCGCTTACCACTCGTCCCAACCCATGTTGGTGATGCATGCCCATATTAAAAACAAACTATATATAAAGTAATATCTTACAAATCAATTAAATAATATGAAAAGTAACATATGTTACAAAATGATTAATTAACAAATATCACATTTTTTATTTTTTTTTGGTTTACATGAGAGGTCTGGGACTAGAACCCATGACATGTGGAGAGGGAAATCCTCAATGTCCCTGCAACCACCAACATTTTCTTTTTGATGATAAACGGGGCTAGAAGCCCGGAAAAACACTTAGACAATCAATTTAGGAAAAGCAATGCCAAAGGCATCTTCCTAGAGTAAGCTAGTTAAAATAGAAGGCGCTAAATCAAGAATTGTACAAGTAAAATTGCCATCATGACCAGCATTCGCCAAAGCGTCAGCGCAACGATTAGCTTCTCGAAAAACATGGGTGAGCTTGATACTCCAGTCACCATTCATAAGAAGGCGAATTCTTCTAATCAGACCATAACAGTGATGAGTTGGTGCACATCCCTCAAAAACAAGGTGCAAAGCAGAAGTCGAATCCATCTCAACATGTAAGGAATTAACACCTAGATTCTTTGCAACATGCAAACCCCAGAACAAGCCCCATAATTCTGCACGGATTGCAGAGGAGATGCCAACCTTACACATGAAGCCTCTTATAAACGCACCTGTATGATCGCGAATTAAGCCACCACAAGCCGCATCATTGTGAGGACCTCGAACTGAACCATCGATATTAAGCTTGAAGGTACCTTCACGAGGACAAACCCACCCAATCATAGCCTCCGTTCTAACCGCAGAGATAATGGATGCATTTTCCATAGCCTTTAAGATAGAGGAAACATAACGTGAAACCTGAATAGGAAGAGAAAGTAGCTGTGTTTCTTGGTCAAAAACAAGTTTGTTTCTATCCTTCCATAAAAGCCAAACAGCCACACCGAAATAAACATGCCACTGAACAGCACCATGACCAACACTATCATCCTTGAGATTCATGCGAAGCCATCCATCCAGATTTAAGCTAAAAAATCTACACCACTGGTCTGCCGTAATATAATTTTCCCAGAAAAGAGAGACATCCTCACAGTCTCTAAGGCAATGGAGGATGGTCTTAGGTTGAAGTTGACAGCGAAGGCATATATCATCGTGATCCATGTGACGACGTTTTCTTTCATCCTTAGTCAAAAGCCTAGCATGGCCAAGCTTCCAAAGATGGCTCCTAATGCGCTGGGGGCCTGGCCAATTCCAAATGAGATCAAATTTTTCTTTTTCAACACTGGGATGAGTGCTATCCATGCAGATAATTTCAATAGCTGATTTGAAAGTGAAGCAGCCACTACCATCACCTTTCCAAGCGATAGAGTAGGGACCAGCTTCATGATGAGGAGGATTCACTGCTGCAATTTTGGCACAAATGTCGTTAGGGAGAAGGGTATGGAGAAGCTCCCAATCCCAAGCTCCACCAACAGAATAATGCACGGCTGGATAGTTTTCACACCAATTCGGAGGAACGATACCAGGAACATCAATGAGTTTTCCAACACCAGGAATCCAATTGTGAGACCAGAACTTGATGCTGCCCCCATTACCCATGATCCAGTACAATCCATCATAGACCTTCGGACACGCTTGCACAATCCCACGCCAAAGGCTTGAAACATTAGCTGAGGAGCCAAGGGAAATCTGCAGCAAATCAACAATTTTGTATTTGGCAATGATACACTGAGCCCACAGAGAATCAGGTCTGCTAATTAATCTCCAAGCGAGTTCCATCATATAAGCTTTATTAACAGTACGTAGGCCACGAAAGCCAAGCCCCCCACGATCCTTAGGAGTGCAAATAGTATCCCAGGTGATCAGGTGACATTTACGCCGTTCCGAAGAGCTACCCCAGATGAAATTCCGGCATAACTTCTCAATCTCATCACATATGCGCATAGGAATCATTGAGGATTGCATAACATAGTAGGGGAGATTAAGAATACATGACTGAGCCAAAGTGACTCTACCAGCGTAGGATAGGGAATTCATCTTCCAATTAGAGAGCCTCTTCTTAACCTTATCAATCAGAAAAGAATAATGAGAAGTTTTTGATCGAGAGTTACAAATCGGAACACTACAGCATTTTTGGTCTTAGACCACGCTCAAAAACCGTGGTATAAGATCAAAAAACCGTGGCTTAATCTTTACACCACGGTTTTACGTGCGTAGTGGTAGCTGGTGTGGACTATTCTAATAGGCCACGGTTTTTTGCGTTTGGGCCACGATTTTTTAAAACCGTCGCCTAAAACTATGAACAGACCACAATTTTATGTAATGCATTTAGTCCACGGTTTTATTTAGGCCACGGTTTTCTTAACATCCTTTTGGCCACGGCTCGGTAACTGTGGTTCTTTCTTTAAACCACCGTTTAATGCCAAGTATTGAAGCCACGGTTTTCCTTCTATTTTTTGGCCACGGTTTTGTTAGAATATTTTGCCACGGTTTTCTTCCATAGTTTTAACCACGGTTTTCTTTACATTGTTTTGGCCACGGTTTGTACATCCTTTTGGCCACGGTTTTCTTTACTATTGTAGCACTATTTTTTTTACATCGTTTTGGCCACGGTTTTCTTTACATTGTTTAAAACCTATTAATGATGAGAATGCAAATTTTATATAAAAGAAATTCATCCATCCCAAAACCAAAAGTACACGCATGCATTATTCATGGATAAGAAAGAACAATAAAAACATAAGATTCAAACACAATTCTATAATATATATTAGAATAGTTAAGAATCTTATCGAAATCAAGATTCCAAACAAAACAAGCCAACCCCACCCAAAAATACAAAGGCATACAAGCCTCGCATAAATGGCTAGATGGTAGTAACAAAACAAATACGAATAGTTCTTTCTGACATCATAAAACAACAGGTCAGCATCACTCAAACATTAGAAAAAGGACCAGCAAAACAACTATCCGAAGTATTATTGGATAGAATAGCAAAAATTTCTACATTAATATTCTTCATCAATATCTTCATCATGACCTTCCTCTCCAACTTATATGTGTACATAACCTTTCTGACCATCCTCTCATTATTATTCTTCATCATCAATATCTTGAACATAACCTTCCAATCCAACCTACATGTGTGAAAATATAAAAATACCATATTATGACTAATAATAAAAGCAAAGAATAGTAACATATTCGAAACTAGAATTTAACATTTTCCATGTACGGATAAATGGATCACAAATTATACCTTCTGAATAAATTCCAGGACTCCTTCTGAATAAATTGTAAGCTGAACACAATTTAAATTGCAATATATTAAATAAAAACGAACATACTTTATGTATGTGTAGCAATAAACTTACAATGACAAATTCTGTTTCCTCATCGACCTTTTTTCCATTTCGGCTTGTGCGAGTCTCAATAAACATTTCAGCTTGGTAGACTCCTTCTGAATTTTCCTTCTTTGCAAGCTACGTTATTTCTTCCCAACTACCGTCTCTCTTTACTCTTCTTTTATACATGTGCTCAGTTTATGGGTATGTCAGATTCACAATCTAAGGCATAGACAATAAACGCACACATATAAAGTTATTCATCTTTTGATATATTGACACACGCAGTGGTAGTATACTTGGGGTACCAGATGTTCAAGTTACATTAGACATAGCTTGTACAGAATATACTAAGTTCTAGAGAGAAGAAGATATATAAAGAAATAAAATAGAGACGAAAAGGAAGCATTTGCAAAGACGAATAACTAATTTTGCACCTATAGATTCCTTTTTATTTACAGAAATTGAACATTGCCTTACTTAGTAGCTTTCTTCAGCAACAAATTTCCAGCTTATCATCATGCAGAGCTTCACAAATTCTGATAATCAACTTAGCATTGTTGGATGCCCAGTCTGGAGCATCCTCTTGATCATGTCCATCCCAAACGCAGAATCCGATGAACTAATAAATGACAGCACAATGTTAACTTGGCATTTATGAGCTTTAGGAAACTTACAAAGAAAAGTGCATTTGCAACTCATCAAGAAAATACAAGCAAGATCATAAGGACAACAATCTTCACACAATACAAAGTACAGAAATTAATCTAGGCGTTACGTAACTTGCTATTTATACCTATCAACCGATGCCAAGACAATAAAAACCGAGCAAATGCGGATACAGATTCCTAAATAATAGAAAACAGGTTTTGACCATTACTTTCATTCATAAGAGTTCTTTACGTGTCACAGAGATGATTAATCAACAAACAGGGCAGATGTCATGCAGTTATTTGGAAAAGAATATTATAATCAGTATCCAGCATGTTGATTTATGGGAAACTTTTGCACTGACTCTTACATTTCAGAACTATGAGGAAATATGTGACAACAAAATAATAGAGATGAAGGTCATGAACACAGTGGTTGGTATACAGTGTACAATGAAGGATGGGATAACCCCTTGATGGCAAGTAGAATATAAACAATATCAAAGAGGAAATCAAAGGACTAAGAAGAAATGGAAAAGGGAACATTGTGATGAATAAATAAGCATTGCCTAAAATAGTCTTATATTCTTCTGGTGGATTACTACATACCCCAATACTAAACAAAAGAATTTATAAATATTTCTATTTGCTACAGCTAGAGTTCATCAACAATTTCATTTATAAATTCAGAACTGATCTGAATCATTTTTCCTTCAACGAGGAAAAACTGAAAATTTATATTTGTAGCTCACAAAATCTGCTTATCATACTCTAGAAAACACATGGCATGAAACATCGTACTAACATTAGTCCAACTGGACAACATCTTTACTTTATTTAGAAATGATTCCCACAAAAAGGAAAAAACAGGGATGGGGACATTTTTTTTTTCATGACTATGTATCATCCAAAAAATCCGCTCTCTAACATTGGTACAATCAATGGGTAACAAATATCAGCAATAAAACACAAATCATTTCAGTCGAAAGCTAAATACGAGTACAAAATACACACATTTCAGTCCATGTTAAAGTAGCAAAGTGGGAGAGACATTGTATTCACATTACTATAACCGATAGAGAACCTCTCATACACTAAAAGCATTACAGTAAGCTGTTAACATAACTAAGCAGTTCCTATATTTGAAATAAAACAATAATATAACCATACAAGTGATAGAACCCTGATATTTGATTACTAAGAAATAGGGAGAATCTCCCAAATTGCAATTGATTTGCAGAACTACCGTCTCTCTTCTGAATAAACATTTCAGCTTGGTAGACTCCTTCTGAATTTTCCTTCTTTGCAAGCTACGCCTAGCAGCACCAAAAAACACAGCCAGCACCAGCAAACACAAAACTAGATTTAGAAGCATTGAAAAATCAACCCAAGCAACATTGAGAATCCTCCTTAAGACCAAAACAGCAGACCAGGTAGCAGCGTTCTTAGAAAATTTAAGGTTAGCTCAGACTTTTGTTCTAAGTACTATATTCTTTTTTTTTCTTAATTCATGAACTCTTCTAATGGACTTTAGAAAATTTAAGGTTAGCTCAGAGCCTCAGACTTTTGTTCTAAGTACTATATTCTTTTTTTTTTCTTAATTCATGAACATTGAGAATCCTCCTTAAGACCAAAATAGCAGACCAGGTAGCAGCATTCTTCGAAAATTTAAGGTTAGCTCAGACTTTTTTTTTCTGAAATCAAATAATCACATGCTTCCTGTGTCTCAAATCTCCAATAATCAACAGTCATGATTATAGATTAATCAATACAAGTTGCAGGATGCAGGAATATTCATTAAATTCCTTAGCAACAATATTCATATGTGCTAACATGTTTTATCACAAATAAATCAGGAAGTTTCAATTTCATATAGCTAATCCAAATAGTTTAAACATTTAAAAGGTAAAATATACCAATGAGAAAATGAAACTATGATTTCCCTTATATTTGTGAACCACTTATAAGATATAATCTTTAACAAATCTATAATTCCCGCGACATTTAAAATCCCTTGAGGAAAAATAATATAATTGCATTTAATCCATAATATCGAAATATCATATATCCAAATCATATAACAAACCATACATCCATCTTATCTTCCCTTCCAATAACTTGGGACTGGGGTAATCCAAAAAGAATTGCAAACTGATTGGGAAGTAGATAGCCTCCAACGCTCCTAACTCTTGGGTTGGAGATGAGGATTACTGGAATGAGAAGTATTCAAGAATAAGAATCACTGACATCTCCGGATTAGAATTTCGGAGGTAAAGTCTCTTATTTGATTGAATACATCTCAGTAACTAAACGCCTACTGATTGCAGCCAAGTACAACCAAGCAAACAACTAACCTGAATAATATCATGTACTATTAGATATCAATCCATTACATGTCCAAGTACTTAACATGTTTTCAAACAAAAGCTGTGTTGGAATTAACCCTATTATTTTTTAAAATTATAAAAGGATTTTGAAAAACTAACCCTATTATTTTTTAAAATATTTAATATTTATTTTTTTAATGCAACACTATTTTTTTAGTCTATTATTCTCAATTTTAGGGTTGGAATTAAAAAATCCTTCCTATCATTAGTGTTTTTATTTATAATTTTGGTTTGCAATAAGCGGTACGCAAATCTAACTTGCAATTCAAAGGGTTGATAGTGCATACATTTTTTGTACAATTTACTTCAATATTGACTAATTTTGTGCAACACGAGAATGAAAGGCATAAATAATCAATTATGCTGTTTTAACACCTGAATTGTACACCAAGTAGCAGAAGCACCCTTTATTTTATCACAATGAGGGAAGGGGGTACAATAGCATGATGTTACCAAGATATAAAAGGCAAAATTGTTGCTAGCTAAGTTGATAAAGATTTGAACAACGTGGGTTGGTCAAGTGGTAGCTCATTTGATTCCTTAACCAACTGGTATTGAGTTCGAGCCTTAGGTATGGAGCAACCCCCGCTGGAAGATCCCTACCGTTTAGTGCGAGCTCAGTTTGGTCGGACCGGATGAGTCGAATCCTGGATAAACCAGATCCTGGTACCGGTTGGTGTGAAAAAAAAAGTTGATAAAAGATTTTTGATGATGTGAGATTTTAAAATCTCTCCTTCACGGGATTAGAGCATCAATGTATATAAAAACTATACAATAAAGAGAAAAGGTAGCAAGGTTTGGACCAAAACATAAGTAACCTTTGCTATGCTTTTGCTTTCATAATAAACCACACCAATCCCAACTTTGCACGTGGGGCATATAGTTGGGACAAGAACCTTGCATCCCACATAAAACGGCATAAAGTTGTGAACTCAAAACATGAAAAATAAGAAGAGAATAATTACATTGGTATGATCTAGGATGTGTCAGCTGAATCAGCTTAATGTTATGAGTTATATTATTTTGTACATCAACTCCATCTTATTTCATACTCCCTCCGGTCCATATTATAAGCACTCTTTTTGTGAGAGAGAAATAATGCTTATAATGTGAACTGGAGGGAGTACTATATACTATTTCTATCTATTTTTTTTTATAGTTTTCGAGTATAAGAACCTAAAACAAATAAATTTTATAGGTGAGGGGTGTCTTGAAAAAATCGAAAATTTGTATTTATTTTTCAATAAAACATTAGCACTTTTAGATTATGACTAAGAAAAAAATCTTTTTTTTAATATATACAAGCATTTCAAAAATACCTTTAGAAAAACAAATAAACATGAAATTATATGGAAAATTTTATTCGCACATGAGAGATACTACTTATATCAAGGACAAATTTTCGAAAAGTTTTTCGATAAATTATGTTTCCATTTTCAGAAGGTCTACTCAAATTTTTTGTACTATTAAAAAGACCAACCAAAAATTTAACCATAATACAAGTAGCATTTTTGGGTGTAGAGAGATTTTTGTAATGAGTATTGTTATATGAATATCTAGATTTGACATCTGCATCTAACATTTGATTTATATTATATGCAGTTTTATTGTTTTTATATATAAGACAAACCAAATATTAGATCTGGATATCAATTACATATGTTCACATGTCACATAACATTGCTCTTTTCCAATTATATTCACTGTTAATATACAAACATTAATGAATTGTTCCTCAACTCAACTCAAGCAAAGTATAGTTGTTTTCTTTCTCTCTCCTACTTTCTACTGTCTTTACAAAAAAAATCAAATAATGAAATAAATGAAAGATGTGTGTTGCTGAGGTGATGATGCCCCATTGCATTTTCTTATAGGGTAGTCCACCCTTTCTTTTATGATCTTTCCCTTTCTTTCTTTCTTAACCTGCAGAGGTTCCTTTCACTGTACTTTATAGAGACAGGTACACACATACACATTCATTCACAAAGAGATAATGAGTTCATCCTCAGGTCAAAGCAGTGGTGGCTATGATCTCTCTTTTAAGATCTTGTTGATTGGTGATTCTGGTGTTGGAAAAAGCAGCTTACTTGTCAGCTTCATTTCCAACCCTGTTGAAGATCTTACACCAACCATTGGTAGTAATCTATTATTATTATTATTATTATTATTATTATTATTATTATTAGTATTGCTGCTGATCATCACATAAACCAATTACTTCTGTAATCTGTTTAGTTGATCACTTTTCTTTTATTGCTGTTACTTATATCTTCTATGATTGTGGATCTATTATTTACAGTGACACTATTAAAGTTGAATGTTGAGTTTGTTTCAGTTGAGAAGCTGCTTTATTTTAATTACATTTCAGACTAATTGAAAACCAGTTTTACTTTGATGTTATGATTGAATCAATTGGCCTTTGGTTATTGATTTTGCCAAATAGTTTGGCAAGCCAATGTAATCATGTACACATTAATTGCTCTATTGTTTTGTTTCTTTTATGGCACTAAAAGTTGATAAACATATTGAACTTGTGCTCTCCTAGCATGATCATGCTGCTTTTAGTTTTATCAGATTTGACTTTTAATCTGATCTAATGTTGTTTCCATGATCTGTAGGTGTTGATTTTAAGATCAAAACGTTCGCAGTTGGCGGGAAGAGATTAAAACTAACAATCTGGGACACCGGTAATACATAGTCAAATTGTGTGCTTTGAGTTATTGAAACATGTGAATTGGATTTTAACAAATTGAATGAAATGCTTCTCTTAGAGTCTTTATGTTGAATCACTTGTCCATTGAATTGAAATAACATTATATTACATCTAATTGCAGCTGGACAAGAAAGGTTCAGGACTCTAACAAGTTCTTACTATAGAGGAGCGCAAGGAATCATTCTCGGTATGCTAAAATGATTTATGCAAATGTGATTATTGATTCTTATGATTTATGGAGAATTCGCGTTTGCAACTAGCATTGTTGAACTCTGTTTTAACTCTATACTTCCACTGAACCGCATAACATGTTACTTAAGAGTGATGATGCCTGATAATTTAATATCAAAATTAAGCATCTGCAAGGAATACTAACATTGATATGAACCATCGTTTAAAACTGTTCCAGAATTTGCTTTTAGGATTTTCTATAAGATGGTTAATGTATTGAAGTGTTTATTGTTAGTTAGCATCTTTTAAATTTGCAGCTTTCTATTTATACAGTGCTTTGTTTTTTTCTTCCTTTTAGTTTATGATGTCACAAGGAGAGAGACCTTTACAAACTTATCAGAAGTGTGGTCTAAAGAATTGGAACTCTATTCAACTAATCAAGATTGCGTGAAGATGCTAGTTGGAAATAAAGTTGATAGAGTAAGTTCTGTGCTCTAGGATTGTGTTTGAATATGTGATCATAAGGAATGAATTTCTGGTTGTCTCTAAATCTTCTTCCAAAATGGTTGCAAAATAGATTAATGAAATAAAATTAGATATGTGGCTCTGATCTTATTTGCATTAACGTAACAATTCAAGTTTTGTCTTCCACATATCTCTCTTCTCAGTTTTTTCTTTCTATTCCATTTTTTCCTGTGATTTTTTTTTATAGAATTGATCTTTCTCAGTTTTCAGAGTTAATTAGTAGCAATAATCCAATGCTCCTATCATGAGCAAATTATGACATCCTCATGATTTCATTTGAGCAACTTTCATTAAGTCCCTCAGGACTATCTTAGGAACCGATTAAAATTGATCATAGTCCTTGTCATGGTTGGTATATATACACATGCATATGAATGTTCATGCAACTGTCTATGTTACTATCACCATGCTTAAGATTTCTTATGCAATCAAAGTTTGAAATCTAGACGACCAAATTTGTAGGGGCTCTATTCTTGATGTATTCTATTCCTAAATTTCTTAAATGGTTTATATTTCTGTATTATAGGATTCTGAAAGAGCTGTGAGCCGAGAAGAGGGTTTAGCTCTTGCCAAAGAGTTGGGGTGTTTGCTCTTTGAATGTAGTGCTAAAACTCGAGAAAATGTGGAACGTTGCTTTGAGGAACTTGCTCTAAAGGTATAGTTTTAAAAAGCTTGCTTTGATGCTGTTTTTTCCATGTGCATAAGAATTAAGAAGACAACATTCCATGTCATTGAAAACATCCTCCTATTAGATTAATCACTGTGTTACTTCTTTTCCTATTCAATCATGACAAATATGGGCACCGTTTCATAGATAATGGAAGCTCCTCGTCTTTTGGAAGAAGGATCAACGGCAGCAGTTAAAAGGAATGTTTTAAAGCAGAAACAGGAACCTCAAGCATCCCGAAATGGTGGTTGTTGCTCCTAAAAAAATGCTGCATTTTCTTGGTCAAATCTTGTATATGTAAGCTTCTTCCTTAGTTTCTTATTGTTTTCATTGCCTTTTGGTTGCTTATTTATTTGTTCTACTGCAATGGAGAAATTGGCAACAATGAAGCCTATTAGCTTGTGTAAATTTGTTTGCCTATGTGTGAGTGATGTATAATTTATGTGTTATTCCAATGTCCCAAGTCCATCATGATACTGCAACTGCATGCATTTTAGTAACATGCACTACACTAAACTAATAAAACAATTTGGTTTATACGTTGTCCCGCAAAGTTTGCTACAATTGGTGTCATGATTTTAAATAAAATTAAAAATCAAAATCCATAGAGCAAGATTGTGACGCACTTTGTGGGACAGCTGATGTTGTCCCAACTCCCAAGTTTACTAGCATGTCCTACTTTTGGCGATTGCAACATGTGAAAGTACTAGTAAGTCTTGTACAATCTTGTATTCACAAACCTGTACAAACTATATCGGTGACTTTGCCAAAATTTAGGAGGCATGCCCCCACTTAATTATCCCTTTTAAACTCATATATAATCTGTACAGGTTTGGGAATATAAGGATTAAGCAAATCAGCTAAAAAATGGATTGGACAAATATTATTACAATTTTACACACAATTTTTTTGTCGGGATAAATAAAATAGTGACAGCTTATGTTGTGTTTTGTTGCAAAGCTAACGGTCGTAGTCCTGTATAAAAGGTGAAAGTTATGCTAGGCAATCAAAAACCCTGTCACATCTCAAATATAAGGTGCAAAGAATTGTATTTAAAGTTGATGCTGCTGACAAATATCCAACATTCTAATGTGTCTGACTAAACAAAACAAAACAAAACTATCTAAGCTTTTCTAAACATCTGTCTAGCTAATCAAATCTTTCATAGCCTTGGAAAAGCTTTCCTCAGCCTTAAAATTACAAGATCAGTATATCAAACTGCTAGTTTGTCTTTGGAAACTGTGATCAACATCATATAATTATGCGGACACATGATGTATTCTCAGTACCTGCGAGAACTCAAGAGCTGCAGCATGCTGGTTTCTGCAGCTTAGCTGTTGAGGCAGTTGCGCCTTGTTTACTGATCTCGACGGCTTGCGGCTACATGATACATTAAAAAAGTCAAAAGTAGTCTAGAGAATCAATCAACTACGTAAACAAGAAGAAGCAGGAAGGCGAAAACATACCTCAGGTTTTGGATCACCTTCTGCGAGCCTATGCTTTATGTCTCTTGCTATTGAAAAGAAGACCTGTTCTACGTTTAAATTTGTTTTGGCGCTCTGCTCAGAAAAGTTTCGATCATAAAAGTGCCCAAAAAAAAAATCACTCTCCAAAGAATTTGATGCCATATACTAACCGTCTCAAAAAATTTGATACCATATTCATCAGCCAAAGCCTGGCCACTTGATTTTGGGACAGCCTTCAAGAAAATAAAAATCAGTTGAGATATATCTGAAAAACAAGTAATGCTTCTAAAAAAGTTTCTATCATTACCCTTTTGCCATCATCCAGGTCAGCTTTGTTACCAACCAATATTTTGTTAACATTATCAGATGCATGCTGCTCAATGTTCCTGATCCAGTTTCTGATGTCTGCAGCAATATTAAACTATAATCGTGAATATGTAACTTAACTTGTTGTTTATTGATACGGTAAACCGCTATAATCTTGAAAAAGAAGCTAAAAGAAGAGAGTGAGATAGTGCATTACTGTTAAAAGATAATTCATCTGTTACATCATAGACCAGCAATATACCCATGGCTCCCCTGTAATAAGCTATATGAAACAATAAAAGAATAACAATCAATGACAATACACACAGTAACAAATAAGAAGAAAATCCAAACAAGTATATTACATCTTTTCTCCCAGCATTGTTTATCTGTTGTCAGGTGAGCATGATAAGAAACGCATAGCAATAGTTCCTTAATTAGACAAAGAGGCAAGATTACGGATGGAGTAATGATCCTTGGAACGAAATCATTTTCAACCTTACTCACCAATGCATGACACAGTTCAACATTCCATCGTATACAGTCTTTTACATTCTCTTACCACCATGTATAGTCATAACGTTCGCACGATTGGTAAAACAGTTATTCGTAAATTTTCACATGGTAAAGCTGCAAACTAGATAGCATCGCTCTTACATATGTTCTTGATACGTGTAAAATTAGCATGAAAAGGGGTGTTAGGGGTTAAGTTTTTTACTGATATGAATCCCTATTTAATTTTGATTCAAGCACAAATCAATTCGTTACACCCTTCTGATGTAGAATAACACTTGAGAGTTTAGTAGACATCATTCAGGTAAAATTCATCAGAAATGACCACAAAAAAAAAAAAAAAAATGTACCAGTTGTTATTGTTCGAAAACGTTCTTGGCCAGCAGTATCCCATATTTGTAGTTTCATGCGTTTCCCATCAACCTCGACTGTCTTAATCTTAAAGTCAATCCTGAAAGAGTTAAATGTATATCAGGATTCCAGCGAATGTTTTTTTATTTTTCAAACTTATTGTGCTTCATTATTGTAAATGTAATTGCCAAACCATATAATGCCTTGATACTGATACTCAATTGCCTGAAATATTCACATAATAATTCATGACAAATGACTTCCAAGGACTTATTATATCCGTACCCGATAGTGGTGATGAAACTTGTAGTAAAAGAATCATCCGTAAAACGTAACAGCAAGCAACTCTTTCCTACCCCTGCATATATTTAGTTAAAGCAGTGTTAGGACAACAACAACAAAATTAACAAACTCCATATGGAATTGAACAGAATAAATTTACTTATCATATCAAAAGTAGTGGTATTTGCTCATATAGTTCAAAATGATTAGAAAATAAATCGAATTCTGAAACACTATAAATCCAAGCAAATGCGGAAAAAAAGAGGGCTGAAACCGCAATTGCAGTTTCGAACTCGATTTTAGAACTTAGGATAACAATCCTCTCATCTTAAATCTATATTGAACTTTCACCAATAACAAAATCTATATTGAACTGAAAAAAATTGAAGCTATCAGAGAACATACAACAAATGATATGTTTGGATTATAGATTCATAGTATAATTTGACTTAACATACACAAAATCTTTTTTTTTTAAACTTCCAACTCAAATTACTTACGTGATTAGAATATGTCAAAACAGGTTGTAACAAGGCAAACATATTCTTGTACTTAATAATAATAATACAGTTTTGCTTCATTAAAAAAATCAGAAAGCAGAATATGGACTGAGAAAAAAAGGAGAATAGAAGAAAGACTTGCCACTATCACCGATGAGAAGAAGCTTAAGAAGGTAATCATAGTCAGCACGAGGTCTTGAAGGTGGAAGAGCCATTCCTAATATCTGAATTGACCCTTCAATGATGAGACACACAGAAAGACAGAGTCACAACAAGAACATATACAGTATTTATACTATGATCAAAACAAAACTCAAATAAGTACCACAGTACTAAGCAAACAACACAATGCAACAACATTCACACACAGTTTTGCATAAAACAAGAATGAATGAATGTGTGACAGACTGTGTTGTGCTGTGTTGCAAACGGTTGGATAACTTATTTGATGTTTTATTTGTACTCCCTTCCTTCATTAGTTGTATTTTGTTGTTTCGTATGCGCATTAATTTGGAATGATTACGTGACTTAATAAATTTGGTACATTTTGATTAAAATACTTCCTCTAATGCTCTCTCGGGTTTTATTTATAAGTCATATTTTAGAAGAATTTTTTTATTCATTTTGTATTTTTTAGAAATCATTTATTATTTTTTTATTTGTCATTTGTTCACCAATGTGAAATAATATATTATAAAATTGTTAATGCAAGTTAATATAGTAAAATTGTAATATTAAAATATTTACTTAAAGTTCAAGAAATGTAGCTATTATAATTAATCTATATACTCCCTCATGTCCCTATTATAAGAAAAAATAACCAAAATCACACATAATAAGAAAGTTAGTTTTGATCAAAAAAAAAAAAAAAGAAAGTTAGTTGAATGTATTTAATTTTCTCGAAATCATAAAAAAATATTGTTACTTTAGGAAAGTTGCATTAGGAATGAAACAAAAATTAAATGAGATCACTATTTTATAGAAACATTTTAGGAATGATTGTATTGAGAATAAAAAGTTAGTTAACTTTTTCTTATATTTAGAGAAAAAAAAAGTATGTATGAATTTTCTTATATTAGAGACCGGAGGGAGTATATTATAATTAAATATGATCAATAAATAGAATTAGATAGAATAATACTCCCTCTGGTCACCATTTGACCAATTTCACTCTCTTTAAAAAAAGTAGGTAAGTTAGTTATTTGTATTGAAATTGTAAATTTTAAGTATATATTTACCAATCTATCCTTTTGATCTTCTAGTCATTAATTAATGTTTCTTTTCCCCATAAACATAATAGAGTATACTCCCTCTGTCCCTTATTGTAGGGCACCATTTTGATAGAGTTGGTGTCCCTTTTTATAAGTCGTTTTAGAATATCTAGGCAATATTAATATGTTTATTCCAAATACACCTCTCATAATTACATAGGGTTGATAGAGTAATAATTACAATAAAGAGATAAATGAATAGAGTTGTAAAGTTTTAAATATGGGTAACTTTGGAATGCAACATATTTTTTGATAAATTTGAGAGTAATAATTACTTTTCTTAATCTGCGTGAATCAGATAAAAATGACTTATATTAAGGGACAGAGGGATTATTAAATAGGGTTAGTTTTGTAAAATTTTAAAAGAAATGCTTATATTTAGGACAAATTTTTTTGGTCAAATGGTGTATATTAGGGACCGAGGGTGTAAAAGAGAAATGAATAATAAATTTGTAAAATCAAAGTTAAAAGAGAAAGGTGGTGAGACAAAGAATGTAGTTGGAAAAGAAATAACAAAGTTTCTAAAACAAGAAAACATCTTTATACACATGAAAAAGGCTAGAACAACCAAACACGAGTACTCCTTTCGGTCTTTATTATGAGCTCATTTTCTCTCTTATAAAAAAGGGGCTTATAATAAGGATCGGAGTGAGTAATAAATAAAGGTTTTACGCTAATAAGTGTTTTAAAGATATTTGTTAAGTTTATTCAAGATGAAAAAATAATCACAAGTCCACAATAATTTTTTTTTCGAAAACTTTAAAAAATACA
Organism: Crotalaria pallida; assembly: GCA_037953625.1. Lineage (NCBI taxonomy): Eukaryota > Viridiplantae > Streptophyta > Magnoliopsida > Fabales > Fabaceae > Crotalaria > Crotalaria pallida. Next base: position 72,230,169 of record CM075656.1, read on the forward strand.
TTTTTCAATAATTTTGTTCTACAATTAATTTTTTTTAATAAGTGCTCTGAGAGCATTTGTTAGCATTACTATTCTTCTTGTCTTTAATGATATATAGTTCTTTTGGGACTTACGGAAAATTACTTAATATTGTTAGTAATATAAAATTAACATTTTATATATTTTTTAAATTTAAAAAGTATACAAAACTCTAATTAAGTAACTTTAAAAAACTTAATTATTATTGAAAAATATACTTTTGGTATTGAAATTTTAAAAAATAAAAAATAATGAATAAAAATATTTAAAAAGTAAAGTAATTGAAATAAAAAATTATTGTTAAAGGCAAAAAAAGAAAATGTTGAAAAAGAATTTGCATTTTGGACCAGAAAGACGACTAGACGAGCATTTACTTAGATAGTACATGCATAGTCCCACACACGTGCCCCTTTGTCCTCATTTTTTACTATGTTTTTTCCTTGTATTCTTGTGCTGACCATTGCCTCTGTTGCTGTTGCCACCGTCCAATAGACAGCTGTTAACATTATTTTTAAAGTAATGAAATTACGTAACAAGTGTCTTAGATACTTGTTAAGGTTTTTAGTATTGGAAAAACAATCATAGGTGCACATTTTTTCAGGTGTCGAAAATACAAAAAATCACATTTTTTCATAAGTTTTTATTCTTTTTGGCTTTTTAACAAGTGCACTAAGGACATTTTAGTGCACTTGTTAGCATTTGCTATGAAATTATTTTTATTATTTCTCCTGTTTCATGACATAAGCCTATTTTAAAACTTTTCTTTTCTCCATTTATAAATTTATTTTCTACTAATTTTTAAAAATATCAATTGCTTTATTTTCACAAAAATCTCTATTTTAATCAATATCTTACAAAATCTTAATAAAAATTATAAAAAAGACATATTCCAAATATCATCAATTTCTATATTCTTACTAACAATATTAATTAGTAATATTTTTAAGAGTGAAATACTACTTTGGTCCCTCATGTTTTTTAGATGAGACACTTTAGTCCCTCAAAATGTGGAAATTCACTTTTAATCCCTGAAGATTTTTTTATGAGACACTTAAGTCCGCAGTTGAGGTAGTTGCCGAAGTGGATGAAGGGACTTAAGTGTCCCATAAAAAAATCTTCAGGGAATAAAAGTGAATTTCCATATTTTGAGGGACTAAAGTGTCCCATCTAAAAAACATGAGGGATCAAAGTGATACTTTACTCTATTTTTAATTCCATAAATTTCTTAAAAAAAAATTATATCAAGTAGACGAGGAAGTATTATATTTTTGTTTTGTGTATGTTTGGATAGGAAAAGCTAGAACCAACCGAGTTCCGAGTCAATCCGCTAATATTACCTAAAAACCTTACTCGATCTAATTAAAAAGGTGGTCGGCTACCGAGTTTAACTAAATGATTTTTTGCCCGAATGAACTGGCCCAGCCCAATCATGGCTCAGCTCAAACCTGATCGGGTAGTTCGAATTTCCATCTCTACGGTGGACCAATAGAGAGGTAGTGTGTTTGTTTTTAGACTCATGATACTTAATCCTATAAAGTATGAAATTCTAATTTCGAGGCTTAAGGATAGAACTTGAGTTTCTATATTTTTAGTTATAATCTAATTCCATAAAATTGAGTTTGGAATTGTAATTCTAATTCCAAGTGCACAACCAAACACCAAAATTCCAATTCCAAATCCTAATTTTAATTCCAACCCCCAATTCTATGTATAATTCCACGTGACAAATGAACCCTAATTATTAATAATATATTAACACATCAACAATAATACTTAACACTGTCTACATCTCTGTTGTTTTAAGCTATATCCCCGTCTCAAATTTCCAATTTATAATATGCTATTGTATCATATTTTTTATCTTTCTTTCACATCATGTATAGTGAGAAATTGTTTCACTTTACAATAGTTCATTTTCTTATGTTATAAGAGTATGTTAGAAATTTTTTTAAAAGAATTGTGAAGTAGAGTACAGTGGCAACTATAATTTTTTATAAAAACAAGGTTGAAATTTTTTGAATTGGTTATGTTAGATTTATGAGTAACAAGTAAAGGTATGCGTATATAGATTAGATGACAATTTTGACTATCGGATCAATTTCAGATTAGCTCATAATCATGCTGAGTCAAAAAGATCCAGATGAAATTTAGACTAAAAATCTTTTACTTTTCTAGGTGATATAATCAGATTAGCCGTAAGTCAGGTAAATTTGAGGTTTATTAAAGCGGGTAAAAAAAACCAATATCTATCTTATTCTGAATGAATTTTATTTAAAACGCAAGAATATAACGACGACATGATCAGCATCTCCAAGTCTTCAACTTCAACTACACCAACGTATTCGAACACATATTGAATTTTCAGTACACTTAGGAGAACTCATGAGCTACAACATGCTCGTGTCTGTCGCATAGATGCTTGAGGCAATTAAGCATTTTATTATTGGTCATTGTTTAAATTCATTTTTAATTAGATATATATAATATTATTCCACACTATCTACTAAATCTAACCTATTCTCAGAATTTCTAAAATCATTAACTATACTTAGAATTCCAATTTTTCAAAAATATTTTTTAAGCTTATTTTTTATTATTGGAATTTTATTTTTATTCAAGAATTTATAATATTACATTACATTTAATATTCCATCGCATCGCAACTCAAAAATATACTAGTAAATTGATTGATTACAATAGCGAGCTTTTAAGGATAAACTTCAATGAGAGATTTGAAACCACATATGGGGCTAATACTGTAGTTGTTAAATCCTGCACCATAGATGAGTTTCTCCCACTCTTTCTTTTCTCTTTCTTTTCCATTGAACACAGCTAGCATAACCAAGTCTAATTCCAGCTTTAACTCGGTCAATTTGGGATCATCATTTGCTTCGTCAATCACTATATCTATGATAATCACCTTTCCATCTTTTCCTTTGTTGGAAATAGCTTCTTTGCATTTCTTCAATATCCTCAAACATTGTTCATCATTCCAATTATGCAAAATCCACTGAAAATTAAAATAATAATTAATTAATTATATGCATAATTGAACTTTTTTTTTTTGGGAATAATATGTTGTATGAGGCATTGTTTAAAAATTAAAAAAAATTACATTTAAAATCTTGAAAGTTAAAACTATGATTTTCAATGCAATGATCGATAATATTTAAACAATGTACTTAACACATTTATTAGCAATTTAGCATGATCATTGACTTTTTTAATTCATAACCGAAGCAATACCTTTTGATGACTTTTTTTTTTTTTTGAGGTAAATATCTTTTGACTTTTATCTTAACTAAACCATGCATTTTTATTTTTATTTTTTTATTAGAAATTACACCATCTTCCCTTAAAGCTTAAGTTATCAAGTATAATTTTTTTTTTTAAAAAAAGGGAAACGGATTATAACGAGAGATTAATAAGTATATATGTATTGACAGTATAAATTTTTTTACACCATCAGCTCATTATTCACCATTTATTTGTATTATTTTTGTATAAAAGTCAACGATTATAAATATATGAATGATGAATGATGTACTGAAAGTGTAAAAAAAAACATTTACATGATCAGTGTATCATCTATTTTCTCTTATAACTAATGAAAAAAGAATGATTACAAGAAATAGAGTAAATGTTATCAAGTATAATTTTACCGTGAATATCAATGAGTGGTCCAAAGATATTGAATAAGATATTAAAGATAATAAAAAAACCTTGCATTAAAAAATGATATATTCAAATATGTTAAGATTAAAAGTATTTTCAATGCCATTCCTATATTGTTTTCTTTTTTTTTTTGGTCCATTAATTTCCTATATTGTTTTCATTTCTTAATCAGGGCTTCTTAAATTACTCATTAGCAAAATTTATCTTAACTATATAGACACAAAAATGTTTTCGAAATTGAACTTGTCGTCTCTAGATCACTAGGATGCAATCTAGTGTAATTAAATTAATTTTTATACATTATTAAAAGCAATATATATATATATACACACATTATTAATTATGATAGATTAAGCGATTTTAACATAACAAAATTATCACTTTGTCCTTCTTTACTTTTGCACTTTGCTTCCAGTTTCATCCTTAATATTAAATAAATTATTTTACTTTGATTACTGATTTTGATTAATGTTCCTCATATTAGTACTTGAGAGCACATATCGTTACAAACCATATAATATTAGTCATCCTACATGGAGGAACGTGTGTAAATCACAAGGACCAAAGAAAAAATTTCTTCCATGAACAAAACTTAAAGTAATATGTGGATATACATGGCAATTGTTACTCATATGAAGATCGGTATTTAAATCAACAGAATTGCTTTGCATTGTTGGAGAGATCATAACCGCATTCATTGATTATAATAAGTAATGGTATGTCATTTTGTGTATCTTGAAGGTGTTTTTAGCTTGCTGGAGTAGTCTATTTTGATCATAAATTTCATATGACTGTATGCTAAGAAATTGTATTATTGCAGGTGGTGTTTGATATATACATTGTATTGACTGTTTTTGAGTATTTTTTGTACACAAATTGATATTAATGAAATTTTCTTTGCTGATAAAAAAAACAACAAAACTTAAAAGTAATAAACAAAGTTAGGAACGGAAATGACTATTTTGCGATTTTAACATTGTACCTTGAGTAAAATTGCATCCGCGGAAGGGATCGATACGAACATATCCCCACCAACAAAATTCAACATTTCATTGCTTCCAGAGCAGTTAGCCACAACCTCTGGCTGGTCAAAAACTATGCATTTCAAGTTAGGAAACACTTCTTGGATAAGCTTTGTGGCAGCACCATTCCCACCTCCCACATCAACTAAGGACCCCAAATTCTCAAACACATGCTTGCACTCTTTGAGAGCTATCTTGAGCATACGAGAATCAGCTTCCATTGCGCCTTGAAATCCTCTCACATATTCAGGATCTTTATTAAGGAAATCATAGAAACTCTCACCAATTGCACTCTCAAATAGGGACATTTCTTTATCCTCGTTGAACCATTTCTTGCTTGATTTCCAATATTCATGGCTCGAAGAAAGTACAGAACTAATAAAAGGTTCCAAGGACAATGGCTCACTTCTTACAAGAAGTTTTGATGCAGGGGTAAGAACATAACCTTCTTCTTCTTCTTTTTTTTCTTCTTTGGGATTTTGCAATGGTACTTTTGTTTTGGCAAAAAATGTATTGTAAGTTAGGAGGCGTAAAAATCTACCAAGGACATTGATTTTTGAAGGATGGAGTTTCAAAGCTGAGGCTAACTCAGAAAGAGTGATGGGTTTTCCATGGTTGTGGATTATGTCTACTATGCCTAACTCCATAACAGATTTGAGAGCCATGGAGCTTACATAGTTGAATAAAACCTCATACAAAAGGATTTGAGCATGGTGCAATTCATTTTCTTCACTACCATTCGCACTAGAAGCCATTTCTTTTAATTTTCTTCTTCTAAAATTTGTTTATATTTCTTTGGTTAACGTGGTAGACATGTTTAAAGTATAAATACTTATACTATGTTGATAAAGGCTAGTGTTTCTATGAAAAGTAAGAAAAAAAAGTAAATTAATTATTTAATGTTTAAATTTATTTTATTTAAAATATTAAAATAAACCGGCCTAACATAGTTGTTAGCTAGCTGAATATCTTAAGCATGATATTATGGTTTCGATCCCTATTGCGTATATGAAAAATATTTTATTGGTATAAGCAAAATTCATTTCAGTAATCTCTATGCTTAGGAGGAGATTATCTTTTTTTTATCGCTATTAGCTGAAAAATATCCTTGATGCAGAAACTTTTTTTTTATTGGAATAATAATTTATTTACTAATTAATTTTTCTATTATTTGATCTATAAATTATTTTAAATTTTTTATTAAAATTATTTGAATAGTAAATTATTTACTATTTAAGTTTATATTATTTTTGGTATTTTTTTATAAAAATAACAGAATAATAAATGTAATATCTAAAAAAACTAAATATTCTATTATTTATTATTTAAATTTTATATTATTTTACTTTTGAATGATTGTAAATGTTTTCATTAAAAATATTAGAATAGTAAATTATTTAATAATTTAAAATTATACTATTTTAGTGATAAATATTTTTAAATGCTTTACTAAAAAAATTAGAATAATAAATGATTTACTATTTAAATTTTATATTATTTTATTGATCAAAGATTTTAAATAATTTTATTACGAATATGAGAATAATATATTATTTAATATTTAATATTATTTTATGTTATCTATAATGATTTAAATTTTTTTATTTTATTAAAGAATGATTGGTCATGCTTGGCTTGGAAGGATTCTCTATTCTCTAATTTGGTGACCATTTGAAAGATATATTTTACTTTTTGTAATTTCTAATTTTTTATTTTTAAACCATGTCATAGACAATCTAGTTCAAACAAACAAGGAACATTGAAGAATAGTATTGGCAATTAGTGTCAATGGACGGGCATGGGTTGGGCTTGCAATAGCCCGCATTTTAAAGAGACGGGTATGGACGGCCCGTTTTGATTTTAGGGTGGTAAATTCATGCCCTGCTCGCCCACATTGGCATGTGGGTCGCCCAATTTTTTTTCCAAATTAAAAAAAAGGAAAATAACATAGAAAATAGCATCAAAAAATAAAAATTGGGGTCATTCATAAACCATAATATTGACTCTTACAAATGTCTCAAAAGTTCATTAATACATAAAAGTTCATGTCTTAACAAAGTCTGAAAACTTCATACACATTAATCAATTGGATAATAAATTTAAAAAAAAAACAAAAAAAAGTCTTAAATCAAGAAATAAAAAAAATGCCTACGGGCAGCCCATTGCCCGCCCAAAAATGTCCGCACTTTTTACAAGCGGTCATGCCCGACCCTAATTATTGAAAAATGGGTCAAAAAACCAAACCCTACTTGCATTTTTTTATGGGCGGGTTGGACGCGCCAGCGAGCTCATGCCCTAATTGCCAATACTATTGGAGAAGTCATGAGCTTCAACATGCATGCTGGTTTCTGCAGCATAGATGTCGACGCAGTTGAGCCTTTTGACTTTGTAGCGTTAACCGAACTGAGACCCTCCTTGATCGACCTAGGTCCATTCACTCCAGACTCAACGTCTCGACAGTTTGGAAGGCTTATCGCCCATTACTCGGACTAACTATGAAGATGTTCAAGTATCACCAGTCTCTATTGGATAAACTGAGTCTGAACACAAGATCGACACATCATCAAAGCTCACCTGGCCGCTGTACAGGTCGGAACTCTGTCAGTTAACCCGACCTCGGATGGAACAGGATCAGTTGACTCTAACCGACCTCCCACAGGTTGAGAGCATTCCATCCGACCTGTCGGACCGCCCCTTACATGGTCGCTAACCGACCATACACTCGGCCTCTATTAGGAGCTCACCGAGTGACCCAACTAGGGATGGGTAGGCACTCATCCGACCTCAGGACGCCGTACAGGTCGTGTGCCATACACACTACATCCTTCATACGGGCTAGACATGAGACCAACTGAACCGTCCAGGCTCTCTGATACACAGTACATTGCAATCTATCCCCTAGACAGCCACAAATATTTATCAGATATTTTACAGAGCCTGACGTCAGCATGGTAACCGTGACGGGCCTCAATACAAGCCCATACCCGCACACCCTATAAAAGGCATTCTCATGCCTTAGGGTCAAGTAAGGTTTTCTCATCCCTATGTTGACACTCTGCACACACTTCAAGTTGATAGAGGGAGACCCTGGGTATTCCAACTGAATACTTAGAAATATTCCATTACCATCACACATAAACCCCTGATTTCACTCATATTTCAGGACCACTAGTCATTGGTCTTGAGGTCCCCTTGGTCAGGGACATTTCCTATTTTTCAGATCCACTACATTGGCGTCGTCTGTGGAAACGTTAAACTTCAATTCCCAACCACCGTCAGAAGATGACTAAACTTGATCTCCACGCTAGCAACGCCCCTGTCCAGCACCCTCCCGCACAGCATCAGGACCCTGGCACGCCTGGGATCCTCACGATCGTTGGAGGTCTCGCGAGTGGAGGCAAGAAACAGGCTGAACGTTGGCGTTACGTTGGTCAAATAAATAGCACGAAGGCCCCAAAAAGAGTTAAGCGAGAGGCCACCACCTCGCTTAGCGTTGACGACAGTGAATACAACAACATCTTAAGGGACCATGATGACCCCATGGTCATCACCGCCGCGGTAGGAAACTACACAGTCCACATGATGCTAGTAGACGAGGGCAGTTCAGTGGTTGTCATATTCGAACCCTTGTCGAAATCCTTGGGCTTGAAAAGGTCAGATCTATCCCCAGTGCTGGGACCTCAGGTAGGGTTCGCAGGGGACGCCACATTCCCCCTGGGTCGAATCCGTTTGCCTATGAGCATGGGAGCTGGACCGTCTGCTCAAAGGCAGATGGTTAACTTCCACGTGGTCGACTGCCCTTCATCATACAATGATATCTTGGGCAGACCATGTATACATGTTTTCGGCGCAGTGGTTTCCACCATACACCTAGCCATGAAGTTCTCTGGCACTGAGAGACAGGTGGTCACGATTCGAGCTGACCAGGCGGAGGCACGAAAGTGCTAAAACTCTTGTTTGAGGAAGAGGCAGGCAGAAGAACCGTTGCAGTTAGAGAAGCCCCAACTCGGTAAGCGAAGGGTTAACCTTACCGATCTGGATGTTCGCAGCGAAGAAGACGAGACTCGTCCCGCCCTTGAAGGGGAGTGGGAATACATGCTTTTAGACGACAATCCAGAGCACCGGATCAAAATCAGTGCAGGACTTCCCCTATCAATCAAGGAGGAGCTGGAAAAAACCTCCTCTGAGCCAATAAGGAGTTATTCGCCTGGATGTCGGCCGACATGCCAGGGATAGAACCAAATTTCATCTGCCACCGGTTAAGCGTGTACCCAGAAGCGAAGATAGTGGCCCAAAAGATGAAACAAGTGAGAGGCGAGACAGTTGTTGTGATAGAAGAAAAAGTGGTCGAGCTCGAAGAAGCAGGTTCATCCGAGAAATCAACTACACCGACTGGCTAGCGAACACAGTGCTAGTCAAGAAATCAAATGGGAAGTGGAGGATGTGTGTGGATTACACCGGCCTCAACAAGGTCTGTCCTAAGGACCAGTACCCACTTCCCCTCATCGACAAGCTAGTTGATAACTCGGCTGGTTACCAGCTTCTCTCCTTCCTCGACGCATATTCGGGTTACAACCAGATTCCGATATACTCCCCCAGACCAAAGAAAACATATTTCATTATAGAGAAAGCTACTTATTGTTACAACGTCATGCCCTTTGGACTCAAAAACGCAGGCGCAACCTACAAAAAGATGATGAACAAAGTGTTCGACGAGCTCATCGGTGACAAGATGAAAGTCTACGTGGATGACATGATTGCAAAATCAAAGAAAAAAGAAAACCATCCAAAGGACTTGGCAAGCATCTTAGATCGAGTTAAACACCACAATATGCGTCTGAACCCCGAAAAGTGCACTATTGGAGTACCGGCGGGTTCATTCCTTGGATTTATGCTCACTGAAAGGGGGATCGAATCAAACCCCGAAAAGTGCCAAACAATCCCGGACATGAAAAGCCTCGCCGACGTGAAGCAAGTGCAACAGCTAACCGGAAGGGTAGCTGCACTCTCAAGATTCCTATCTCAATCCGCTAGGAAAGCCCTCCCTTAGTATCAACTCCTCATAAAGAACAAGGAGTTTCTATGGGATGAGCGATGTGAATCTGCCTTTCTCGAACTCAAGGAGTACCTGTCGACACCCCCCGTACTAACGAGCCTGGATGAAGGGGAAATCCTTTATCTATTCCTCTCGGTTGGGGAACACGTCGCTAGCTCGGTGTTGGTGACTGAGTCGGAAAAACGGAGTCGCCAATTTACTTTGTTAGTAAAGCACTCCAAGGTCCTGAAACTAGATACTCCAAGTTAGAGAAAGTGGCTTTCTGCCTCATAATCACGGCGAGGAGGTTAAGACAATACTTCCAGAGACACAAGATCGTGGTCCGAACTGACCAACCGATAAGACAAGTATTACAAAAACCCGACTTCGCCGGAAGAATGGTTTCCTGGTCGATTGAGTTATCCGAGTTTGACCTAGCGTACGAACCGCGAAGAGCAATAAAATCACAAGTCCTCGTCGACTTCGTGACGGATTTTACCGAACCTTCCTCAGGATCGAACTCCCAGAGCTGGACCCTCTATGTCGACGGGTCCAGTAATTCGAAAGGTGCAGGGGCTAGGGTTATCTTGGAAAACGACGAAGGATTCAGCTTACAGTATTCACTCAAGTTTGAATTCTCCACATCCAATAACCAAGCCGAGTATGAAGCTGTACTCGCAGGGATGAGGCTCGCCAAAGAAATAGGGGCTACCACGATACGGATCTTTTCATATTCACAGCTGGTAGTCTCTCAAATCAAAGGCGAGTACCAGGCCAAGGAACCTATCCTTCAGAAGTACCTGGACAGGGTTAGGTTCCTAGCTTCCGAGTTTTCACGCTTGGAAATCACTCACATTCCCCGAGAGTCCAACAGCCGAGCTGACATACTCTCAAAGCTCGCCAGCACCAAAGGCTCAGGCCACAACAATTCACTGATACAGGAAACCGTTACAGGACCGAGCGTTGTCCTAGCAGTTTCCTTGTTGTCGGATTGTTTGACCCCCATCATTGCCTACCTTCAGCAAGGGATCATTCCTCAAGATCCCTCAGAAGCCAAAAAAGTCATAAAGCAAGCAGCCTAATACACTATACTTGACGGGGTGTTATACCGAAGAGGAGTTGACGATCCAATGCTCCGATGTCTTGATCCAGGTCAAGCCGAGGAGGTCTTAGTAGAAGTCCATGGGGAAGTAGGGAGTTACCACGTCGCAAGGAAGTCGTTGGCCAGAAAGGTGATCCAAGCGGGATACTACTGGCCAACCATGCAGAGGGATGCGATAGACCACGTCAAAAAGTGTGAACGTTGTCAGTTCCATAGTGACGTCTATCACAAACCTCCAAAAGAGTTACACACATTGGCCGCCCCCTGGCTGCTCTACCAATGGGGAATGGACATAATCGGCATGTTCCCTACTGCTCCTGGGGGATTCATATTCGTAGTGGTTGCGATAGACTATTTCTCCAAATGGGTGGAAGTTGAACCGCTCACCACTATCTCTTCAGCCAAGATTCAAAAGTTTTTTAAGAACAACGTTATATCCATATTCGGTGTTCCCTATTCGTTGGTAACCGACAATGGGACGCAGTTCACTTCGAGCTCCTTCAAGGATATGATGACATACTACAAGATCAAACATCATTTCTCTTCGGTTGAACATCCCCAAACCAATGGATAGGTTGAGGCCATCAACAGGTCGATTATTCGGGGAATCAAGAAAAGGCTGGAAGGTTCAAAAGGCAAATGGGTGGAAAACTTCCCTGAGGTATTGTGGTCATACAGAATGACCATGCAAACCTCGACAGGTGAAACTCCATTCCAATTGACCTACGGATGTGACGACGTCATCCTTATCGAGCGGCAAATACCGACCTTCAGGATGGGTAACACCCACGAGTCTAACAACAAACTTCTCAAGGAAAACCTCATCCTGAGTCACGAGGTCCGAGAGTTTGCCGCCGAGCAGGAAAGAAAATCCAAGTCAAGGCAAGCTAGAGAGTATAACAAGTCGATTAATCCTCGGTCTTTTGAGGAAGGAGATCTGGTCCTCCAAGGCTCAGAGTCAAGGCTCTAATTTCGCTTACGAGCTCATAACATTAGCAAGTACAAAAGATACCCGAACGCTATACCGATCAATACCCACGATTGGAGCAGATACTCGCGGTCCGAGAAACCAACCATGGCTAATGGTTTGAGTTTCGAGTTCTTAAGCAACAAAATTTAAACATCTAAGAAATAACAATAGTGAATACGAAAATTACTCGTTTCATTGATTGATCAAACGTGAGCCATAAACGGCTTACAAAACAGGACCTATAAACAGGTCTTAATAAAAGCTTACCAAATGGGACCTATAAACAAGTCCTAACAAAAGTAATACAAGGAAAAACCCAAGTTTGGGGTTCGTCATCAGAGAAGACGATGAAGACTGCTTGCAACTTGCTCAAACAAGAACTATAAATAGGTCTTAGCAAAAATAGCAAAAAATACATGCAAAGGGAGAATCTAAGTTTGGGGTTCGCCCTCAGAGTCAGAAAGGGCGACGGAATCCTGGGGGAAAACGTTGGTGTCATCAACCAAATCGCGAGAATTGGGAAGCTCGACAGAGGACAAGTCAACCGGTCCATCTTCAGAGACGATCTGTTCATTTTCAACACCATAGTCGGGGTGGGCACCATGAACATTAAGGTAAAGGTTAAGGCGAGAGAACTAGTTCAGAGCATTGACAAACTGGCCGACATGAGTTTGATCCCAGTAGAGGCGATTCTCTTCCTCCCCGACCTTGTGCTTCAAGGCCTTCTCCTTCACCCTCCTAAGGCGGGCGTCTACCACTTTGGCATCCTCCTCGACCTTCTTTTGGGCATCAGCCAAGCTCGCCTCCGCCTCCTCCTTCGACTTAAGAGCGGACTCAAACTTCTTCTTCGCCTCCTCCCTTGCCTTCTTCTCGGTGGAAAGACTCTCCTCCAAAGCCTTCACCTACTCCCTAAGCCTCTCCTACTTGGCATTATTCAAGTCCGGAGCCATCTCCTCGCCATGAATAGCTAACCCAGCCAACAAGTTAGCAGACTCGAAAAGACCTCAGATCAAGGTCCTAGCCGAGTCACGTCGAAAATGGCACAACCTGCAAAGTTAAACGGTCAGATCATGCTCGCAATCATATATACATATATGACAAGGCAGTTATGGTTACCTGTCAACTCCAGCAGGCTGAGGAACAACCTCCTGGATCAACTCGTCAGTGACGACATCATTCCCCTTCTCCACCCTTGTCCTTTTAGTTGTAGGAAAGGATCCAGCCTCCGCGGAATGGTTGGCTACGGGCTCCACCCGAGCCCCCTCACCGTGAGTTCACTTCGAGGACGGTTGTGAAGCCGCAGGAGAAGCGACCTTCACAGGTGCCGAACTAGAAGCACCGGTCTGCTACCTCTTTTTGAACGGAATTGCAGCTCGCGCATCTCCTCCCATCTTCTCGGCTTGAAATTGAGCAACGATCTTATCTGAATCAAGAAACAAATGCTGTTAAAAAATGCAATGGCATACCCAGTTTGCCCCTCACTTCCTCCTTGGGAAGTCTGACAAAACTCGAAGTATGGCCCCACCGAGGCCCAAAAAGGTGGGAGAGAGCCCATTTCGTGGATCGTGGCCAAATGGCCACATCGTGGGGACAACCAGGCGAAATTTCGATTTTTGAAAAGGTGCTCATCATTACTTCCCCTCTTTTCGAAACGTAGCCTTGACGCGTGTCAACTTAGGGAAACCCTAGCGTCACCACAGGCAACTGAAAAGACAGGAGACAAGACCAAGGCACCTGATTGAATCCTCGTCAACTTAAGCTCGGCACAAGCTTCTTCAAGCCTACGCCAGCTTGGGGGGCTTGTAGGGTTAACCGAACTGAGACCCTCCTTGACCGACCTAGGTCCATTCACTCCAGCTCAACGTCTCGACAGTTCGAAGACTTATTTCCCATTACTGGGACTAACTACGAAGATGTTCAAGTATCACCGGTCTCTACTGGATAAACCGAGTCCGAACACAAGATCGCCACATCATCAAAGCTCACCTGGTCTCCGCACAGGTCGAAACTCTGTCGGTTAACCCGACCTCGGACGGACCAGGATTAGTTGGCTATAACTGACCTCCTACAGGTTGAGAGAATTCCATCTAACCTGATCTTCATCAGGTCGGACCCCCTCTTACATGGTCGCTAACCGACCATACACTCGACCTCTATTAGGTGCTCACCGAGTGGCCCAACTAGGGATGGGTAGACACTTATCCGACCTCGGGACACCGTACAGGTTCTATGTCATACACCCTACATCCTTAATACGAGCTAGACATGAGACCAACTGAACCGTCCAGGCTCTTTGATACACAGTACTGCGTAGTCTATACCCTAGACAGCCACATATATTTATCAGATATTTTACATAGCCTGACGTCAGCATGGTAACCCTAACGGGCCTCAATACAGGCCCATACCTGCACACCCTATAAAAGACATTCTCATGCCTTTTTGTTCTTTTTTATGTGAAACATGATTCCAAATTATAAAAAAGATAAATAAATAAATAAAAACTTTGAAACACCACACACGGTTAGATGAAGGGGTGGAGTTAGTTTTATCATTTTGTATGTGAAACACTCCACTTAGTACTTTTTTTTCCATTCTCTCACCACTTGAGGAGAGAAAAAAATTTGTGTGGATCTCATTCATTTTTTCTCTTCAACCAAACAGGAGAAAACTTTTTTTTCTTCCTATTTTCTCTTCCCAAAATCTGTCAAACCAAACAAAGGGTAAAGGTTGAAATTTTTTTAATTCGTTATGTTAGATTTATGGGTAACAAGCAAAGGTATGTGTATATAGGTTAGATGACAATTTTGACTATCCGATCAATTTCGGATTAGCTCATAATCATGTTGAGTCAAAAAGCTCCAGATGAATTTTGGCTAAAAATCATTTACTTTTTTAGGTGATATAATCGGATTAGCCATAAGTCAGGTAAATTTGAGGTTTATTAAGGCGGGTAAAAAAGACCCAACATCTATCTATATATTCTGATTGAATTTTATTTAAAACGCAAGAACAAAACGACGACATGATCAGCAACCTACCAAACTCCTCCCCCACCAAAACGACACTCACTACATGCGTTTAATCTTCCGTTGGCACCACCTCTGGCAGCATCTTCAAGTCTTCAACTTCAACCACACCTTTGTCGCATAGATGCTTGAGGCAATTAAGCATTTTATTATTGTTTATTGTTTAAATTCATTTTTAATTAGATATATATATATATATATATATATATATATATATATATATATATATATTATCTACTATCTATATATAAAAGAATCCCTTTTCGAGGCATCACGTTTGCCGGAAAAATTTTCGAGGCACCACGTTTGTTCCATAAAGCTTTCCTCGCACTAGAGAATTTGTAGGTAGATAATCATTATCTCTAATCAAAATTACAATTTAAAATTAAATAAATTATTTAAATTTATTTAATCATTATATGTTTGTAGATAAATAACATTATCTCTAACCAAAATTACAATTTGAAATTAAATTAATTATTAAAATTTATATAATCATTATCTGTATGTGAAATCATTATCCTCAGTTTGTTGAACAAAACATTATCCTCAACAAAAATATTTAAAAAATATTAAAAAAATCACTATATATATATATATATATAATAGGCTCTCCCATTCAATTTTTAAAGTTCTATCTAATTCTAATAATTCTTTTCTCCAAATTCTTTCTTTTATTTTTATTTTTTCTCTCATTCCTCTACTTAAAGCTCTTAATTTTGATTTTTTGGTGTTTGATGAATTACTTATGAGATGATGCATATTTTTTTTATACTTTTAATTGACTTTTGTTTATTCCTCTACTTAGAACTCTTAATTTTGATTTTTGAGTGTTTGATGAATTACTTATTATTAGATGAAGCATATTTTGTTATACTTTTAATTGACTTTTGCTTAATGCTAATTTTAGGAAGAATGACATCAATGAGTTACTTCAAACAAGTGCATGACCTTGGTAAGTTTTTTTTTTTTTGAATTTTTGGTAAGTTGTTATACATACTTACTTTGATTATTCTTTGTTGAAAGAACATGCAAATTATTGATCCTTTTCTCTTTTAAAAGAAGAGAAGGGCTAAGGCTTTTAGGATTAAGAAGAAATACCTGATCGTATTCTGGTGAGAAATAATTTTGGTGAGTCTTTTGCCTGTTTGAAGAAACAATGTTTTTCGATTTATTTATGACTTTTTTTTGTTTTTGTCATGAGATAAGATAAATAATGAAAAAGATCAAAACATTTAAATATGAATAATAATAATAAATGTGATAATTATATTAAAAAAATAATAAAGGTAAAAAAATATTAATTTATCCATCAAATAAATATAAGAAATATCTTATAATATTATCCAATAAAAAAATCAGAATGTATAATTTTGGTTTAATTATATATAATTTTTCATATTAGATGTGATAATTATATTTGAAATATGTTAAATTATCATGTCTTATGCAATAGAAAATATTTTGATTTATCTTTAAATCTACTCATAATACCATCAAACAAAAAAATATAAAAAAGTTTAATTTTCAATTCACTCTAATAAAATCATAATATCATGATAAAACGTGTTAATTCATCGGTCAACTAAATAAGGTATACATTAATTTAATACTCATCTATACATAGACAAATATAATATTAAATATATATGTATATATATATATATATATATATAAAACAAAGAGCCAACATTATATTCATAATAAAGTGTAATGTTTTAACCAAGATAGTCAAAAATAACAATTTCAATGTCGTCTTCATGTTCTATGAAATAGTGGATATTTCAATTTATCCTTAAATTTTCTCATAATACCATTAAACAAAAAAGATCAAAATATTTAATTCTGATTTGTTTTTAATTATCATAATAAAGTTGATAATCATATTAAAATATTAATTTATTTATTAAATAAATAAGGAATATCTAATTCTGATTTACTTTTGATTCATCATAATAAAGTTAATAATCATGTAAAAAAAATGTTAATTTATCTATTGAATAAATAAGGAAAATTTCAGATAGAAAATGTTATTTTTTATTTATATAAGGAAGTACAAAATTTTTCAACATTTTTTATTGTTGTTTAATAATAATCTTTACTTTAAAATATTTAAATATTAATAATCCGTGCATTGCACAGGATAAAAATAAAAAAGTTTAATTTTGATTTCACTCTAATTAATAAAACATGCTAATTATCGATCAACTAAATAAGGAATACATTAATTTAATATTGATCTATACATAAATAAATATAATAGCACCGCGTGGGTAAGAGTAACTTTTGGGATCTAGCCTGCTAGTTGATGCTATGGGAGTGTCCCTTCCAAGATCTTAGCTCTTTTCTTTTTGCTCTTTTCTTTCCTTTTCTTTTCTTTCCTTATGTACCAAAAAAAAATATAATATTAAAAAACGAACTGTCATTATCTTCCAATGAATTCATGTCCAATGAAATAAGGGATATTATGATTTATCATTAATTATTCTCATAATACCATCAAACAAAACAATCAAAATAATAACTCCGAGCGTGTGATTCAGTGGTAGGGATTGATCCACGCTTAAGCAAGGTCAGGTGTTCGAATCCTGCCTTGTGCATGCAGCAGCGTTAAATCTCGGGGCCAGCTGTCCCACCCATTAGAGGTGCCTACAAACCAGCGAGAAGATTAGTCACTGCGGTCGGCGGTGGACACTCCGGCCATGGACAAAAAAAAACAATCAAAATAATAATAATAATTTTTTATTTATCATAATAAAGTATATTGAATAATCTTTTTTTTATAATTATTTTTTCTATTGTTTAATAATAATCTTTACTTTATAATGAAAATAATAATAATCTTTAATTTAAAATATTTAATATAAAAAAATTTAATATCAACAACCCGTGCATTGTATAAAAACATTCCTTTTCGAGGCACCACGTTTGTCCGCTTGAAAAATACTCGCACCAAAATATTTGTAGGTAGATAACATCGTCTTTAATCAAAATTATAATTTAAAATTAAATAAATTATTTTTCCAAAATTAATATTTAAAATTAAATAAATTATCTATATGTGGAATATGTGGAATCGTTATCCTCATTTTGTTAAAAAAAAATCATTATCCTCAAAAAGATTGGTAAACCCAAAGAGATGATGCTTGAGTTCATGATAAACCCAAATATCTTTTTAGTTATCACATATTTCAAATTATAAATATAATGATTTCTCAAGTCAGGAAAGTCACCTTCTTCATCATTCTCCTCTCTTTTTTTATTGTTCATGAACCACCGTCTCTTCCAATGTGTCACCATATAAGTTGCAATCTCACTACACGCATTCATCACCATTGTCATTTTGCATTGACAGAAACTTCATCTATAGCAATGAATTCCTTCATCTATAGCAACGAATTCCCAACAACAGTATGGGAAGAACAACAAGCTTCATATGCTTCATTGCTTAGTGAAGAACTATGATTGGGGACGACCATTTAATTTAGGTCTTTATCATTAGTTTAGATTCGTTAAATGTAAATAATGATGTGGCAAGGGAGTACATGTTACTTTAACCATGTCAAGTAAAACTCAAACATACATCAATATATTAGTTGAAAGAGATGAGGCTTCTATGATAAACAAAAGTGATAAGCCTTATGAACACTTGGTAATGATAATCATCACTTATCTCCTACTCTATAGTTTCCATTCATGGTTTATCTTTTTTTTTTCTTGTGAAACATGGTTTATCTTTTTATAAACACGTGATAATGCTCTTCATCAAGGAAACACATGAAAGTGAATAAAAATCAAGATAATTGCAATATATTTTCTAAAAAAATGCAATAATCTTTGATGGTTATCTCGAAGAGGATTGGATCCATGATTTTTAGAAAAAAGAAAAAAAACCAAGCCCTTATCCTTTTTAAATTAAAGAACAAAGGGAATAGTAATCATCAGTTTCCTTGATGAAAGTGATAAGCCTCATCTAATTCCAGAAAATATAGGATAATGGAAATGTTTCGAAAATAAAATAAACCATGAATGATTTTTTTTTTTTTCATTTCATGATAACAATTTAATATACAATCTTTAAATTTAAAGATAGACAACTCTACAACAAAAGTGATGCACCATCCAGATTTTAGTTTTTCTGTTTGATTTCAATGGGGAAGAATAAAAGTTTAAAAAAATGGTGGGAACAAATTTTAGTTTTTTTTGGTAGACCTAAAAAATATTCAATAGATTTTAGTTTTTCTATTTGATTTTAATGGGAAAAATAATATTCAAAGCATAGTGGAGAGAATAAGGTATGGATGTACTTTTATGGATCTGGTAGTTTATGATATTCTTCTTTATATCTATAAAAATTTACCAATAAAAAATAAAAATATTATTCTCAAAAAGTAATAAATAATATTACCTCACTAAAAAATATTATCCTCAAAAAGTAATAAGTAATATGATAAAAAAAAGTAATTATTATCCTCAAAAAGATAAATCCAAACAGCTGAGACTTTTATGCTCATAGCATATGTCTTTGTTTTTTAATATTAAGATTTGATAAGTGTTTAAAAAAGAAAAGAAAAGAAAAGAAAAGAAAGATTAAGATCCAATAAGATAAAAATAATCATAAAGATTTTTAGGATTCAATCTTATTATTAACTTGAGATAAGATAATTGATTAAAAAGATAAAAATATTTAATTATGATTAATAACAATAGATTTGATAATCATATTAAAAAAAAATACTAATTGTACAAAAAAAAACTAATTCATCCATCTCATAAATATAAAAAATCAAAATGTTCAATTCTTATTTAATATTTATTCATCATAATAAATTTGATAATCATATATAAAAATGTCAATATATCCAAAAAATAAATAAGGAATGTCTAAGATAAAAAGTGTTACATTTTTTGTTCATATGAAGAAGTATAAAATTTATCAACAGGATCATTCAGATTAATTTTTTTAAAGTATAGGGTTTGGTTTGAACTTCTACTTTTTTATATAATTATTTTTGGTTGTTGTTTTTTTTTGTCTGTACTCTTTGACCAGTATCACAGGTGTCCCCAAGAACACTCTTAATACCAGGGAACCCTTGAGACTAATCCTGCACGAGGTCGCGTTCCTATGCCTCTCCCAACGGGATGTGTTAACCGGGAATCGAACATGTCACTTCTTAGTCTCAGGCCCCATTCCAAAGTTCTCAAATTAGCAGAATCGCACCACTTGAGTCAACCCCCGTTTGTATTTTTGGTTGTTGTTTAATAATAATCTTTACTTTATAATAAAAATAATGATAATTTTTAATTTAAAATATTTAATATAAAAAAATTAAAATATCAACAACCCGTGCATTGCATGGGGTAAGAGCCAGTATATATAATATGTTTCACACTTTCTACTAAATCTAACCTATTCTCAGAATTTCTAAAATCATTAACTATACTTAGAATTTCAATTTTTCAAAAATATTTTTTAAGCTTATTTTCTGTTATTGGAATTTTATTTTTATTCAAGAATTTATAATATTACATTACATTTAATATTCCATCGTATCGCAATGCAAAAATATATTAGGAAATGGATTACAATAGCTTTTAAGGATAAACTTCAATGAGAGATTTGAAACCACTTATGGGGCTAATCTTCTAGTTGTTAGATCCTGCATCGTAGATGAGTTTCTCCCACTCTTTCTTTTCTCTTTCTTTTCCATTTAACATAGCTAGCATAACCGAGTCAAATTCTAGCTTCAACTCGGTCAATTTGGGATCATCATTCGCTTCATCAATCACTATATATCTATAATAATCACCTTCCATCTTTTCCTTAGTTGGAAATAGCTTCTTTGCATTTCTTCAATATCCTCAAACATTGTTCATCATTCCAATTATGCAAAATCCACTGAAAATTAAAATATTAATTAATTATATGCATAATTGAACTTTTTTTTTTGGAATAGTTTGTTGTATGAGGCATTGTTTAAGAATTTAAAAAATAAAATTTACTTTTAAAATCTTGAAATTTAAAACTATGTTTTTCAATACAATGATAATATTTAAACAATGTCCTTAAAGTATTTATTAGCAATTTAGCATGATCATTGATTTTTATATTCAAAACAGAAGCAATATCTTTTGATTTTTATCTTAACTAAACCATGCATGCATTTTTATTAGAAATTTCACCATCTTCCTTTAAAGTTTATATCATCATGTTTTTTTTTTTTAAAAAAAAATAAAAAATAAAAATTGGAAAAGGATTATAACTAATGAAAAAAAATGATTACAAGAAATAGAGTAAATGACTAAATGTTATCAAAGTAGTAATATTTTACCGTGAATATTAATGAGTGCTCCAAAGACAATAATTAAGATATTATAGATAAAAAAAAAAGCCTTGCATTGAAAATCGTTATATTCAAATATGTTAAGATTAAAGGCATTTCCAATGCCATGCCTATATTGTTTTCATTTCTTAATCGGTGCTCCTTAAATTACTCGTTAGCAAAATTTATCCTAATTATATACTTCCTCTGATCTTATTTATAAGATTTTTTTGAGGTTTTCCATTTCCACAAAGGAAAATGGTTAAATTTATTAGTGACAGAAAATGTGAACATTTAATATACTTTTTCAAAATTATCTCTATAATTATTATTGGAACTCTAAAAAGTATTGATTTGATATGAGTGTTTGTGGAAAAAAGTAATTAAATGCAATTGAAAATTGAAATGGAGTTTTATAAATAGGACCAAAATAAAAACCTTAAAATGATCTAACTTATAAATAGGACTAGAAGGAATACACAAAAATCTTTTCGAAATTGAACTTGTGATCTCCATATCAATAGGATGCAATCTTAATATTACGTTATACATGCCTATCCTCAACATAAAAATCTAGTGTAATTAAATTAATTTTTATACATTATTAAAAGCAAAAAAAATATATACATTATTAATTATGATAGAATAAGCGATTTTAACATAACAAAATTATCACTTTCGTCCTTGACTTTTGCACTTTACTTCCAGTTTCATCCTTAATATTGAAGAAATTATTTTACTTTGATTCTTGATATTGACGTTCCTCATATCAATACTTGAGAGATCCTATCGTTACAAACCATATTAGTCATCCTACATGGAGGAACGTGTGTAAATCACAAGGACCAAAGAAAAATTTCTTCCATGAACAAAACTTAAAGTAGTGAACAAAGTTAGGAACGAAAATTACAGTTTTGCGATTTTAAGATTGTACCTTAAGTAAAATTGTAGGCATCCGTCGAAGGGATGGATATGAACATATCCTCACCGACAAAATTCAATATTTCATTACTTCCAGAGCAGTTAGCCACAACCTCTGGTTAATCAAAAACTATGCATTTCAAGTGAGGAAACGTTTCTTGGATAAGCTTTGTGGCAGCACCATTCCCACCTCCCACATCAACTAGGCACCCCAAATTCTCAAACACATGCTTGCACTCTTTGAGAGCTATCTTAAGCATACGAGAATCAGCTTCCGCATTGCACCTTGAAATCCTCTCACAGATTCAGGATCTTTATTAAGGAAATCATAGAAATTCTCACCGATTGCACTCTCAAATAGGGACATTTCTGAGGGAGTCTGTAATGCATAAAAAGACCAAACATGCACTGATGCATGTTTGACTTTAATTTAGTATAATAAGTTGTTGCCGGTTTCTCAAAAATTGCCTAAAAGTCCTTTGGGCAATATATTATTGCATAATAACCCACCGTCGCTTCTCCACCCCCAATCTCCACATCACCCCACCGCCACTTGCAGCCACCATCCCGGCGCTGCCACTTCTCCACCGCCACTTCTCCACCCTTAACCTCCACATCACCCCGCCGCCACTTGCATCCACCATCCCGCCGGCCGCCACTTCTCCACCCCTAACCTCTTGCGTTCATGGTGACCACCGCGAGCTAATCCTCATCATCGTCGTTTCTAGCCTACTCCTACCTACTGTATGTTCAAAGTTGGAAACCCTAACCTTCTCTTTCAGTAACGATGATTCCTCTTTGTTTGGCTCCTTAGCAGCGATCTTGTTGTTGTTGTTCCCTGAGAGGTAGAACGCGGGGCAGGTCGGAATTACTATCCGAATCAGAAACGGGTTGGATCACGAATTCGCGCTTAGAGGGGGAAATAGTGGCGACGAGGGGGTCGGGGGAGCCTTGTAAAGGGTGGCGACCGGCGAGGGGGCGAATGCCGGAGACAGAGGGGAGAGGGGAGTCGAAGTTGAAGCGGTCAAGGTAAACGAATTGACCTAACTAAAGGCGGTTGGTAAGGATGAGATCGTTATCATGATCGGAGAGGCGAACGTAGGTGGAGTTGAGGGAGTCAGAGAGTTGAAGCGGTGGCCAGCGGCGGTGAAGCGGTGGCACCATGACCCTCCCACCTTGTTAGATCTGACTAACATCAAACCAGTTGTTGTTTGCTGCGGTTCCCATCATCAACCGAGATCTTCCCTTTTAATCCTTTTTCCACATCATTCTCCTTCGAGCAAGCCATCGCAGATCTAGATCTTATCAAGATCTGGATGCGGTGGTGAAAAGAAATGGCACGATAGTCATGGGCGGTGGAATCATATTGCTCCAGTCATGGCGATGACACTGAACTGGTATAAGGCAGTTGAGATTTCCGGTGAGGTTGTCTACGTGGACGGTGGTGGGTCGGGCAGTTCCGGCACCGGGACGGTGGTGATGAGTTGGGCAATTCCGGCACCGGCACGATGGTGGTGGGTAGTAGAGACAGGTTGAAGACAAGAACCATCTCGCAAAGAATCCAACAATTACCATGGACAAATCCTCACCCTATAATCCACATCACCATAAATCTACGGTTAGGATTGCCACATGCATCAGTGCATGTTTTGTCTTTTTATGCATTGCAGACTCCCCCGACATTTCGTTATCCTCATTGAACCATTTCTTGTTTGATTTCCAATATTCATGGCTCGAAGATAGTACATTACTAATAAAAGGTTCTAAGGACAATGGCTCACTTCTTACATCAAGTTTTGATGCAGGGGTCAGAACATAACCTTCTTGTTTTTCATTTTTTTCTTCTTTGGGATTTTGCAATGGTACTTTAGTTTTGGCAAAAAATGAATTGTAAGTTAGGAGGCGTAAAAATCTACCAAGGACATTAATTTTTGATGGATGA
Organism: Crotalaria pallida; assembly: GCA_037953625.1. Classification (NCBI taxonomy): domain Eukaryota; kingdom Viridiplantae; phylum Streptophyta; class Magnoliopsida; order Fabales; family Fabaceae; genus Crotalaria; species Crotalaria pallida. The sequence continues at coordinate 72,254,206 of CM075656.1, forward strand.
AGTTTTAAAGCTGACGCTAACTCAAAATGAGTGATGGGTTTTCCATGGTTGTGGATTATGTCTACTATGCCTAGCTCCATAACAGATTTGAGAGCCATGGAGCTTACATAGTTGAATAAAACCTCGTACAAAAGGTTTTGACCATTGGCACTAGAAGCCATTTCTTTTAATTTTTTTCTTCTAAAATTTGTTTATATTTCTTTGGTTAATGTGGTAGACATGTTTAAAGTATAAATACTTGTACTATGTTGATATTGAAGGCTAGTGTTGCTAAGAAAAGTAAGAAAAAAAAAGTAAATTAATTATTTAATGTTTAAATTTATGTTATTTTATTGATAAATGATTTGAAATGTTTTTATTTAAAATATTAGAATAAACCTAGGGCCTAACATAGTTGTTAGATAGCTGAATATCTTAAGCATGATATTAATGTTTCGATCCCTTTTATGTATACGGAAAATATTTTGTTGGTATAGACAAAATTCATTTCGGTAATCTCTACACTTAGGAGGAGATTAGATTTTCTTTTTACTATCAGCTGAAAAATATCCTTGATGAAGAAAATTTTCTAATTGGAATAATAATTTATTTACTATTTAAATTTTCTATTACTTGATCTATAAATGATTTTAAATTTTTTATTAAAATGATTTGAATAGTAAATTATTTACTATTTAAATTTATATTATTTTATTGGTGTATATTTTTTTTATAAAAACAGCAGACTAATAAATGTAATATCTAAAAAAACTAAAATATTCTATTATTATTATTATTTATTATTATTATTATTATTATTATTATTATTTGGCTTAATTATGTCATAAGTTCCTGAAGTTTGAGGTACTTTTGCCAGATACCCTTATTCTTTTTTTTCCAATGTCTGACTTCCCGAAGTTACTTATGAGTTTGTCATATACCCCTACTACCAATTCTGGCCAATTTTGCCGACATGTAACATCAGAATCCTGATCAGACGCATGAGGTTGATCATGTGGTGTCGAGTGATGTCACACGGGCGAAGACGATCTCTCTCTTCAATTCTTTTTTCTCTTTTTTTATTTAACTAAAAATATAAAAATATTAAGTTTTTTAGTTTTTTAAATTTTTTAAAAAAGGATATTCGACCACGGGGCACCAGGTGCTTAACCTCCTGCATCTGTTCAGGATTCTGATGTTACATATCAGCAAAATTGGCCAGAATTGGTAGTAGGGGTATATGACAAACTTAAAAGTAACTTCAGAGAGTCAGACATTGGAAAAAAAAAAGAATAAGGGTATATGGCAAAAGTACCCCAAACTTTAGGGACTTATGACCTAATTAAGCCTTATTATTTTATTTTCGAATGATTGTAAATGTTTTCATTAAAAACATTATAGTAAATTATTTAATATTTAAAATTATATTATTTTAGTAATAAATGTTTTATTAAAAAGAGTGAAATACCGATTTAGTCTCTAATTTTTTCACTGTACCAACTTAGTCCTTGAAAATTTCTAAATATATATTTAGTCTCTTAAGATTTTCATATGTACCAATTTTGTCCCTCAAAATTTCGAATATACCAATTTAGTCCCTTAAACATAAGAGACCAAATTGGTACATCCGAAAAACTTGATGGAGTAAATATGTATTTATAAATTTTTAGAGACTAAAATTGATACAATAAAAAAATAACCGACTAAATTGATACTTCACTCTATTTAAAATATTAGAATAATAAATTACTTTACTATTGATAAATGATTTTAAATAATTTTACGGATATGAGAATAATATATTATTTAATATTTAAAATTATTTTATGGTATCTATAATGATTTAATTTTTTTATTTTATTAAAGAATGATTGGTCATGGCTCGGAAGGATTCTCTATTCTCTTATTTGGTGACCCTATGTATTTGAAAGATATATTTCCTTGTGAATGCAGAAAATTCATGTTGGAAGACTCACCTAACATAGTCAAGCACGCAACCCGGATCGGATCCGGATATAACTAAGTAGTACTTAGGGAATTGGATGAAAAAAAAATACATTTTATTTTTTGTAACTTCTAATTTTTTGTTTTTAAACCATGTCATAAACAATCTTGTTCAAACAAACAATGAACATTTGAGAACTCGTGAGCTTCAACATGCTGGTTTCTGCAGCATAATAGATGTTGAAGCAGTTGAGCCTTTTGACTTTTTCCAATTTGTATGTAGTTTTGTTTAGACATTTGTCAAATTCTCTTATATATTCTTAATCGCATTTATTTCCATATTTTTTTTAATTATTCTGTTTTTCTCCAATTGACATTCTTAGTTTCTTACTTAAAATTATTTTATTTTATATATATTACCAAGTTTTAAAATTTTACTCAAATTTATTTACTATACAAGGTAACATTATTCAAAATTAAACTCAAATTTATTATTCATTATTTCTCGTTAGTCATATCATAATTTAAATGACAAAAAAACTATTTCCAAATTTTGAGAAAAGTTTAAGCCTTTAAAGACATATATAAAAAAAATATTGAAAGACCAATTTAAAAAACACATAAATTTAGGGATTAAAACCTCAAATAAATCTATCAATTACACTTTCTATTATTTTTTTTTCTTTTTCTCAAATATGGATTATGAATGTTTCTGGAGCCGGGGTTTGGTTGAATAACCCTGTAACTTTATCTTGGATAATTTCATTATTGTTCGCTTAATAAAAGTTTGTTTTCCCTACTAAAAAAACTATTCTATTGTACTCAACATTTATAAAATCACACACTATATTAAAGTTTCATTTTCCAAAAAATATTCATAAGATTATTTTCTTAACATTAAATTATTTTTTATTTTAATATTTCATTGCATCACAATTGGAGATATACTAGTAAATTAATTACATTATTTTCTAAAGATAAACTTCAATAAGAGACTTAAAGCCACAAATAGGCGTAATTTTGGAATTGCTAAAGCCCGCCTCATAAATGAGTTTTTCCCACTCTTTCTTTTCCCTTTCTTTTCCATTGAATGCAGCAAGCATAATCAAGTCATAGTCCAACTTAACCTCGGTTAATTTGGGATCATCACTCACCTCATCAATCACTATATCAATAATGATCACCTTCCCATTTTTCCCTTTGCCAACAATAGCTTCTTTGCAGTTCTTTAATATCTTCAAACATTGTTCATCATTCCAGTTATGCAAAATCCACTGAAAATTACAACAATAATTATAATAATCAATTAATTATATGCATAATTGACTTTCTTAGAATACTAGCTTCTATATACCAAATGATTTGTTAAAGGATATAAAAAATTGAATTTACTTTTAAAATCTTAAAAGCTAAAACCATGATTTTCTATGCAATCATAATATTTAAACTTATTAAAGCATTTCTACCATGGCCAATGATTTTTTTATTTAAAGTGGTACTTATATCTTTTGATGTATATCTTAACCAAACAATATATGCATTTTTATTTTTATTTCATTACAAGTATAACTTTATTTTTATGTTATATATCAAGTATAACTTGATTTTAAGTAAGCCTTTTGCTGTGTTGTTTTTGTCCATCATATGTATTTGGGTGAGTAGCCCATGTGCTCATTTAATTACTAGTTTGGCCTTCTTAAAAAAAAAAAAAGTATAACTTTACCATGAATGTTAGTGAGGGCTTCAAAGGTAGTGGTGATTAAGATTTTAAAGTAGACACAAAAAAATCTTATATAGAAAATAATTAATATATTCAAATACATCAAGAGTTTTATGTTGTAATTTCCAACGATTTAATATATTGTAATAATACCTTTAGTAAAACTGCATCCGCGGAAGGGATGGACATGAACATATCCCCACCAACAAAATTCAACATTTCATCACTTCCTGAGCAATTAGCCACAACCTCTGGCTGGTCAAAAACTATGCATTTCAAGTGAGGAAATGCTTCTTGGATGAGCTTTGTAACACTACCATTTCCACCTCCCACATCAACTAGGGACCCCACATTCTCAAACACGTGCTTGCACTCTTTGAGAGCTACCTTGAACATACAAGAATCAGCTTCCATGGCTTCTTGAAATGTTTTCAACATGGTTGGATCTTTGTTAAAGAACTCATAAAAGCTCACACCCGTTGCACTCTCAAATAGGGAAACTTCTTTATCCTCAGTGAACCATTTCTTAGAGGATTTCCAATAATATTCTGGGTTGCTTGAAAGGACAAAACTAATATAAGGTGCTAGACATAATGGCTCACTTGTTACAAGAAGTTTTGATGCAGGAGTTAGTACATAACCTTCTTCTTCTTCTACTACTACTTTTTTTTCTTCTTTGGGATTTTTCAATGGTGCTTTTGTTTTAGAAAAGTATCCATTGTGAATTAGGAGGCGTAAGAATCTACCAAGGACACTAACTTTTGAAGGATGGAGTTTCAAAGCTGAGGCTAACTCAGGAAGAGTGATGGGTTTTCCATGGTTGTGGATTATGTCTATTATGCCTAGCTCCATTACAGATTTGAGAGCCATGGAGCTTACGTAGTTGTATGCTTGCATATACAAATGGATTTGAGCATGATGCAATTCACTTTCTACACTACCCTTGCCACTTGAAGCCATTTCTTTTCTTCTTCTTCTAAGGTTTGCTTCTATTTTTGAAGTTAAGGTGGTGGACATGTTTGAAGTACGTATAAGTTCTTATATAATGCTGATTTCAGAAATGACAGTCTTTCTATTTTTCTCTATATTTTTTTTTTAATTTTTGGGTGGTTATTATATTTTTTGCAATATTTAATTTAATATTTTAATTTTTTTATAAAAAATTAAATATTTTATTTTATTTTTTAAAACTATTTAACGGCTGAAATTTTGTCTATATTTTTAAGAAATGGAAAAAATATTGGCACGATATCATAGACCAACGTCTATGTGATTTGTAAAAAAAAAAATAAAAAATAAAAAAAGAAAGAAATTTGCATTTTTTTAAAAGTAGGAGTTGAAATAAAAGACTATAAAGTGCTAGCTTTAATGAAATTCAATGAATGATATTGGTTTGTATTCATTGTAAATGTGTCTATAAGTTTTTCTTAAAAATATAAATCATATTATTTTATTAATAAACTATTCTAAAAGTTTTTTAATATTATAATAATAAATTATTTACTATTTAAATGTATATTTTTTTTATTGATAAATGATTTTAAATGTTTTTATTAACAATATTATAATAATGAATTATGAGTTAGGATCCGTTGACACCAAGTGTAAAACTTGGTCACTTACACATCCGCATAACTTTTTATATATTATGAAATTTGTCAATCCAACCGTTGAATTATATGTTATTATCAAATAGATCAAGTCTACAAAATTTTATAGAATATAAAAATTATTTGATACTTCATCCGACTATTCTATTCTAACGGATAATACGTTACTTAAAATATAAGTAAATATGCATTAATAGATTACATACCTATGAATCTCCGAATGATATGAAATTTGGTATGTATGATCGTCATGATAATAACATATAATTTAACAGTTGGATTGACAAATTTCATAATATATAAAAAGTTATGTAAATGTGTAAATGACCAAGTTTTATACTTGGTGTCAACGGATCCTAACTCATGAATTATTTACTATATATATTTAACCTTATACCCCTTCGGTCCCACAGAGATAGTAAAAGCATTAAATGCAAGTCTATTTAATTTTTTTTTTGTTCGGAAGTCTATTTAATTTTTGACTTTTTCAATTTATTATCATTCTTATAGAACATGAATTAACTATTATTTAAGTTTGTATTATTGGCTTTCATAAGAGGTTAAAAATATTAGTGTTGCATTGAAAAACTAAATGTTAAATATTTTAAAAGGTAGCAAGGTTAGTTTTCAAAAGCCTTTTTGTCATTTTTGACTTTTTAAAGGTTGATGTTAACGAAAGTATTTTATTAAAAATATTAGAATAATAAATTATTTATTATTTAAATTTGTATTCTTTTATCAATAAATGATTTTAAATGTTTTTACTTTTTTTTGTGCATCAATGGTTTTTTCAATTAACAGCAAAAGATCAATTTTTTTTTATGTGTAAAGATTACTAAAATGAATTTTGTCATAATTAACAAAGCATGTTCTATACATACGGTGGGAATCAAAACTCCTTTTTATGAGAATGTTGTTCTTTGTTGGTAATGTTTTAATTTTATTAAAAACTACAAATATATTATTTTCGAGTTATTATATTCAATTTATATTATATTTTTTTATAAGCAAAGAAAAAATTCATTCCAACATATAATAAGGGATCTATATGAGCATACATGAACCCCACGGTTTGAACATGAGTACAAAATCATGTTTTTAAAATAGAGAAAATCATCCAAGAGCGATACACATGAGTCTACTTCACAAAAATATGAAGCAATAGTTACAACCCTAAGACAACACAATACTAATGACCCCAAGACTACCTAACTAGGCATTACCAGAATACCTACATCCTTAAAAACCTTGAAAAAAAATAATATACAAAGAAAAATAGTATAACAAATCCTAGCAAGCACATCACGTAAACCACAATACAACAAAAATGATTTAATCTTTCGAATACAAGACGAAAGACTAAACTACTACTACTCACTATATGTAATTCTAAGCAAACTTGTTGAAAGGCTATTTCTCCTAACTCATCAAGAACCAATCTCTACTCTTCACAAATTCACCACCTCTTCAACCACTAGCTGCTCTTGTCTATGGTTGGAATATCATTTATTTCGATAAATCCATAATCATAAGCACTCCACACTAAATTAATGAGGACAAGTTTTTGGCCTTTTTCGAGGAGGCAATTAATTAACCATCTCTATTTATATATTGGGTAAGCGCCATGCACAAATGAGAGAAAGAAATATTTGGGCAATTCAAGTAATAGAACCTAGACCAACGTTTAATCTTAATGGCATTAACCCAACCTGAAATATCAACTTCATCTTTATTTAAAATAATAGAATTTCTCTTAATCTAAATAGTCCAACAAACGCAGTCCGAATCATGCCTATCAAATTACTTCTCTTCTTTGTCTTCCCTGAATAACTGTAATCCAAAAATATTTATGTAATGAATCATAGTTCACCATATCATAGTCCAACCAGACATAAATAACACAGCAAACATAGTTCCATTTATCGAGCAAGCAACAAAAAGATGATTGTTTATTTCCATGGCACCATAACAAATACGTGTTCTAAAAAATACGTGTTCAAAGTATCTTAAAAAGATGAGGAAAAGAAGAAGCATCCGAAATATAAAAAGACACACATGGTATGAAATAAAGAAGAAAAAAAAGCACATCAAGCATTACATATAAATAAACAGACTCAGCAACATGAGCAGCACAGGATTGCTTGTGCAACAAGCAATGCAATTATAATTATAGGTTGTTAGACTAGAGTTAATTAATTAACTAAATAAGAAATTTTAGTATCTAATCATAGTTGCAAGTTAGTTATATTTCCTAACTAGCTACATAGCTTATATATACTTTGTAATAGTAAGTGCAATTAATTAAGTAAGAAAAATCTCATTTTACTTCTTTCTCATCCTCTCGTCTAAACTCTTCTCTCTTTCTCCTTCTCTCCGAGTTCTTCTCTTCTCTCTTTCGTTTATATTGCAATTGATTCAACAAAATGTTGAATCAATTTGCTTCAATCGTAAAGCACACATAACACTCCATGTCCACATTCGCATTATGCCGCAGCAAATTACAAATTATATTTGGAAGGCACATAATTCAGAAAGAGCTGCAATTATACAATATGATATTATTTTTTTATGAAAGTTATGTTATATAATATAGTATCCTATAAGACAGTTCAGGCACTTGAGTTACATGACAACTGAGTTACATGACAACGAGCATGAGCACGTTTCAACCAATGTACCCTTCCCTTTCCTCTTGAATAGAAAAAAGAAAAAATAATTGCATGTAAAAAAATATTATTTAAAATATATTAATTCTATACTTTTTTAATATTATATTAAAAAAAACAATTCATTACTAATATAGTATGGAATATTTGACTAATTTCATATTTTAATTTTAACAATACATGAAAAATTAATGCAAGAGAAACAAATTTTGGTGCACACAAAAAAATATTATTATTCCTTTAATGCTCACCTTTTTAATTGTATGGTCAACATTTATATTTATTTTTCATTTCTACCTCTTCATCGCTTCATGAGCTTAAATTCTTGCATAATTAATAGAGTTCCTCAGCAATTCACGTACTTTGTTGACTGCCAATGGCATCGAAAGCCATTTCTTTTCTTCTTCTAAAATTTGCTTATATTTCTTGGGTTAATGGGGTTGGACATGTTTAAAGCATTACTTATACAATGTCGTTTTTAAATTTTATTTTTTATACCATGTTGATGTTGAACACGATCGTTGCTATGAACAACAAAAAAATATTAGAATAATAAATTTATATTATTTTATTTCTAAATGATTTTAAATGTTTTTATTAAAAAAAACATGAGATTAATAAATAGTATTTGTATTTAAAATTATATTATCTTATTAAATATATCAGAATGATAAATAATACACTATTTAAATTTATATTTTTTTATTGATAAATTATGTTAAATGTTTTTATTAAAATATTATAATTCTAAATTATTTAATATTTATATTTTATAATTTTATTAAAAATATTCTAATAATAAAATTATTTAATATCAAACTTTATATTATTTTACTAGACGGTTATTATTGAACTAAATTTTTTACTATTTAACTTTATATTATTTTATAGAGAAATAATTTTAAATGTTTCCGTTAAAAATATTAGCATAATTAATTATTTAATATTTAAATTTATATTTTTAAATGTTTTTATTTTATTTTTTGGCATGCATTAAGGGTTCCTTAATTGATAACTGAAGACCAATCCCAAGATTTTTTTTTTGTGATAATTGAGTGTAGCCCTCATAATTATGTATCAATTAGCTATGCCTTGATAGTTGGAGGTCCATGGTCCGTTCCTTAGGCACCACCGTTTAGTAGATTATTGGTAGTTTTAATTTCTTCTTCTTATCTCAGTCGAAAATTTTGCCTATAAAAAACACCGAAATGAATTTTACCTATATCAACAAAACTTTATCCATCTATACAACACGTTTTGTCTATATCAATAAAGTTTTATCTATCTATATATATATACATCACCTCTAACATAATGCTTAAATTTCCGGAGTTTAAATTATTGTAATTACCAAAACCTAGCTCATAAAAATTAATTAATTATTTGACAAGTGGACATAACTCACATTATTGTCATATACCAAATTTTAAGGCTTGAAAGTTGCAACTGCAGGGTTCAATCCTCGCCCGACACCATCATTTGATAGTTTATGGATTTAATTTCCCTTCCCTTATCCTCGTAAAAAAACTTTGCATATATATATATATATATAAAGAGAGAGAGGTTGCTTTATTTAAAAAAATCTCAAAAAACTTGGCTAATTATAAGTCAAAATTTGTGTTTTTAACTTAAACTATGCTCGCAGAAACGTAACCCACAAATAGTTAAGAGGAATACTAGTTTAATTAACTTGCCTTAAATATCTGGAAACAAAATTAATGGCAGGGGTCAGATTACTATTACTTTTGAGTGAAACAGCTTACTACACATTGATAACTAAAGAATACTCCCTCCGACTCGAATTATAAGCAATTTCAACTACTTTTAGGTTTATTAAGAAGGTTAGTTGATTGTATTTAATTTTTTCAAATTTATAAAAAATAGAGGTATCTTAGGAAAGTAGTATTGGGAATGAAATAAAAATTAATTAAGATTACAATTTTCTAGAGATGTTTTAGGAAAGTGACATTGAGAATGAAACAAAATTTAATAAAGTTAGTTAATTTTGCTTATATTTTAAACCAAGAGAAGTATGTTTTTTGTTGCTTATAATTCGAGCCGGAGGGAGTATTGGCTAAAGCTAAGCTAGGTCTGTAATTAATAAGTTAGGCAATGACTTTGCTTGCCGTCCGGTTTTTTCATTTTTTGTGATCATCAGTTTTCTTTTTTATCTATTTACCATCAGTTTAATGTATGTAGTTTGCCTTTCTCTTGCTAGCACACGAGAAAGACTCATACCCTGTTTCTTCTCCTTTGATCTCCCTTTGCGTTGGCTCTCTCTCTAACAGGACACATACATGTTCTATTTGATTTTTAGTGGTGGATAAGTAGAGAGAAGTGACAAATAATATAGGTTTAATTATGTCACAAGTACTTGAAGTTTGAAGTACTTTTGCGAGATACTCTTATTCTTTTTTTTTCCAATGTCTGACTCCCCGAAGTTACTTCTAAGTTTGTCATATACCTCTACTACCAATTCTGGCCAATTTTGCCGGCACGTAACATCGGAATCCTGATAAGACGCAGGAGGTTGGTCATGTGATGTCGAGTGATGTCACACGTGCGAAGATGATCTCTCTCTTCAATTCTTTTTTCTCTTTTTTTATTTAACTAAAAATATAAAAATATTAAGTTTGTTAGTTTTTAAATTTTTTAAAAAAATGATCTTCGACCACGGGGCACCAGATGCTTAACCTCCTGCATCTTATCTGGATTCCGATGTTACATGTCAGCAAAATTTGTCAGAATTGATAGTAGGGGTATATGACAAACTTAGAAGTAACTTCGGGGAGTCAGACATTAGAAAAAAAGAATAAAGATATCTCACAAAAGTACCCCAAACTTCAGGAACGTGTAACATAATTAAGCCAATGCAATAATATATATCAGACTGAAAAAAGTGACTAGAGAATTTTAAAAGTAAAAATCAATAAACAGAATAACAATAAAAATGAAAGAAATTAAATTAAATGATGTAATTGTGAACCTATCTATTTACAAGCCACCTGACTGGATAAGTTGAAATTTGTTTTATAGAATGAATAGAAAGAATAAACAATTGAATACAAGGTTAAATGAAAAATAGAAAGAAAAAAAATTAATAATGAACTTTAGTAATGACAATCCACCAAAGAAGTGGTATTGAAGGCAATAACCTTCTCTTTAGTCTGAAATGACAATTTAGGAGTTTCGTGCATTGGGCTGCTCTGAAACGACAACTTGGATTCTTTATGATCATCCTCTGGTGCAGGAAGATTCAGATCCAACTTCAAAACATTTCTTGGTCTCTTCATCTCATGAGAATCTTGAGGGCTCTCACCACCACGACCACCACCAATAATATTTGCCCCACTCATAGAAGTTGTTGTTGTTGTTGTAGAAGTAGTGCTCAAAAAACTTCTATGCCTTCTCATATGACCCCCCAAGGCTTGCCCAGATATGAACTCAGCCCCACAAATTGAACACTCATGAACTTTATTACATTTAGTAGTAGTAATAGTCCTAGTAGTGTTGGTGCCATACATAGCACTACTATTATTGTTTGGTATTTGCAAAGTGAGGGTAGTGTTTGTGGTTGTGGTTGTAGGGTCATAATAATGATCATTAACCCTATCATTCACAAAACTAGTAATAACTCCATGCTTTTGATCATGAGTAGTATTAGCCTTCGGTTTCTTGTGGCTAGCTCTATGGCCACCAAGGGCTTGGAACGAAGGGAAGCATCGGTTACAAGTCTTGCACTCATAAAGGTAAAACCCTTCCTTCTTCTTGTTATTATGATCAGGTGTTGACACGAGACATAACTCGGGGGCTTTCTTCGTTTCACAATTGCGCCCTTGCGCCAAGAGAATCAAACAATTCGCCATGTCTTCCTCTTCTTCGGAATTTTCGGTCGAAGATGTTGTTGAAGGCAAGGCTAACCTAAGGGGAGATGGTAGCCTTTGTCTCTTTGTACGCTTGCCCTTGAACTTGATCATTTGCATGTGACTAAGAACATGTTGTTGTTGTTGTTGTTGTTGTTGTTCCTCTTGCACCTGCATATTGTTGTTCTAATAATTCAATGTGGATTAATTAATGTGAAGTGATCACTAATAACAACAAAAATGTTATTCTTAAGAGAGAGAGATAGATGTTGAGAAGAGAAAGGTAATATAAACTGGGTGGTGAGAGATATGGAGTTAATAATATATATATATATATATATATAGATATGATGGTGATGGTGTGAGAAGGGTTAGTTTCAACTTTCAAGTAGAACCCCTAATAGTAACGTGTTTTGGCTATGCCAGAATTGCGTTACCAAACTTGGAAGTTATATATAGAAGAAATGTATGTATAATACAGGTGTGTAGTGTGGAAGAGAGAGAGAGAGAGAGAAAGATGCAATGTTGAGTATGAGGAGGCTAGGAAAGGAGTGAGATTCGGTTGGCTTTGAAGCAAACACATTACTTTTTATCAACGATTCCTTTCTGGAGGATTGCTTTGCAAGCCTGGAACGTAACACCAAAAAGGAATTTTTTTAATTTTGAATTGAAACTTCCCTTTTTTATCTCTTTATATTTGCTTTTCTTAAGCTAGTGTAGTTTAATTCTGTTCAATCTTAATTTTAATTTTAGCTTATTCCTTTGCTCTGCTTCTACAGTTATAGGCTATTACAATTTACAGCGTAATTTAACTAATAATAATGTAACCGCCATATTAATTAATAACCAACCACTTCCAAATTAAAGTGTATGTACAAGTTTAATTTATGGGTTGAATACAATCCTTGCCACTTGTGATGCGAGATTGTCTCCCATATTAATAATAATTCTCGCTTGTTAGCTAGTTGCCATGACATGATTTGGTAATATATATACATTCACTTGCTAATCAGGGAGTTCATGTGCAGTTGACCCAACCACCTCATATTGTATCACTACCTCAGTGTACTCTAGATAGTATATAGCCAATAATCACGCCGGGCTACATGCATTATCCAAGATTATTATTGATATATAGGCATATAAACAAATTTCGTTATTGTGATTTTTGACCGACAAAACTCCATACAACTTATATAGTTAGCTTCTTTGAGTATGGTATCAAAATTATATTGACAAAAAAAATTTAGCAAATGATCTATACAAAAGTTAAAGAGATTAGAAGTTAATTAGAAGTTCATAATTATATTCATTAGGTTACATATTAGTTTAATATTTTATATTTAATTGATATAATGTCTTAAAATTGGAATACTTTAAACCTTTCAAGTAGAAGAAAATATGAAGTACTCATTTATATATTTGTCATTATTATCATTTTATAAATTGACATTTAAGATCAATATGTTTTATATAAGCAATAACAAGAAATTGTGGAACCTATATAAGTCCTTTACTTTATTAAATTTATGATAATACGTTGCAACTTTAATTTGTGGCTCAAAATCCTTATTAAGTCAATCTCACAAAGAGATTGTTCAAGAATTAGTTTAGCTGGTAGAGTTGCAGGATATTAAACGTAAGTGTCTTGTTTCAAAATTGGTATTTGCACTAAAAAATTTGCTTATAAAAAAAGTCATTCTCATAAGTTAAATCCGTTCAGGTTGAATAATAGCTAAACGTGGGGTTGGTCAAGTGGTAGCTCACTTGGTCCCTTAATCAACTGGTCTCGAGTTCGAGCCTTGGTTATGGAACAACCCCTGCTGGGAGACCCCTACTGCTTAGTGCGAGCTCAGTTGGGTCGGGCCGGATGAGTCAGATTCTGGGTAAACCAGATCCGAGTACCGGTTGGTGTACACAAAAAAAAAATTCATAGCTAAAATTAAAATAAAAAATAAAAAATCCATGTTGAGTGTTGATTTAATATATGAATGATTCAGGCGTGATTTTAATTAGTTAGCTAGCCAGATTGCAGTGAGGGAAGAGTCAAATACATTAACATCAATATTCCAGAAGAATTATTTTGTTAAGAGAATGGAGACAAATTAATGAAGAAAAGTAAAGAATAAGGTAGTAGAGTATGTAGTACATTTGGACGGTGCTGCGGCTGTGGCGTAGAATGTGGTTTCGTGGTATAAGGTATAGACTGTAGAGTATGCAAAGGTTATGGAATGAGAGATTCTTAGCGTAAAGAATTCTCATGGAAGAAGGTTTGTGAGGGGCACGTAACGCCCATATTGCCAGCATCATGTTTATTAGGTTAGCTGCTATATTAGTAGTGGCTCAAAGCAAAGCAAAGCATCTTCTCTTCTTCACTACACTCAATATATATATAGACTTATATAATAAAACTCTTCTCAATTATTGTGAATCTTAATTAATTATAATAATTAATTATTAAGCAAAGGAAGAAAAGAAGAATGCCCACTACTACACTAACTCTCCACCACCTTCTTGTATCTTAGAAAATATATCAATGATTGTATGATAATGTTGCTTAAACTTAGACAAGACACAAAACGAGTTTGCCTGTCACACAACATCCATGTAATTATCCTATAATAATAACTATAAGCAATAATTCTGTTATTTGAATTCAATTTTAGTTTATTACAACAACATTTGCAATAGTTTTTAATTTAATACCACAAGGTACTGATACCCTATGTCACAAACTTCAAATTTATCAGCTATTTATCGCACTCAAAACTATTGATGAACATTATACAATAAAAATTAGGGATGTGTAAGCAATTCCAGGATTGAATCACAAAATTGATAAAATTTAACCGAATAGAAAAATATGTCTTGGTTCAGTTTTATGTGATTCCATTTGATTTTTTTTTTCACTAGTCATTGACATTCGATATAATTCACGGTTCCACAATTTCATAAACCACGAAAATCAAACTAACCAAATACTCAACTAAAAACACCTCAACAATTCCTGATTTCTTAGTATCTCTCTCGAATGAATGTACTCTCTAATTTTTTCTCCCATTCTTCTTCATTCTTTAATTCTTTCTCTGTTCCAATTAAGCATAGTTACGTACATACGTTGAAGAAGGCAGAGTTGACACTCTCACATCTTCAAAATTGTTACTTCACCTTTTTCATTCACATTGATTCACTCTCATTTTTCATACACGACCCTCATGGCCCTTACTCTCTAGCAACTACAGGACTTGCACCAGCGCCAACGGACCACCGCCAACGCAATTCTCTCCTTATGTTGAGCTTCTTAGCTGGCTAGCTGTTATATTAGTTAGTTAGTTAGGATTTGTGTTAGTTTAACTTAATTAGAACCGTTAGATTAGATTCAGCTTATACAGTTGAGATGCTTAGTGACTTGGATCACAAGCTAACTATATATACTTGTACATATCACTTTTCATAGTTAGTTGAAGAATTCATTTTGATAACTACTTGTTTCCAATTCTATTTCTTCACATGGTATCAGTCGCTATTTCTCGCCACATTCCCTGATTCTCTGATTTCTATCATACTTCAACTCATTCTTCCTTCTTTGCTTCTCGACTCTTCTTCACGATTCTCGATTCTTCTTCACGAGCTTTATTCTGCTACAATGGCTACCAATCCACTTTTGGATCCTTCAAGTCCCTATTATCTACATCCGAATGAGAATCCTGGTGCGATTCTCGTTGCTTCACCACTTACTGGTTCCAATCATCATCCCTGGGCTCGTGCAATGGAAATGGCGTTGAAATCAAAGAACAAGTTGCAGTTCATCGATGGAACTCTTCCAAAACCGCATCCTCATTATCCTCTTTTCACTGCTTGGGATCGTTGCAATACCTTGTTTACTGGATTAATCACTCTATTGATTCATCAATTCTTCAAAGCATTTTCTGGATGGATACAACACTTGAAATCTGGGAAGATCTCAAGGAACGTTACTATCAAGGAGATGCGTTTCGTATTTCAGAAATTCTTGGCGAGGTTTATAATCTCAAGCAATGTGATATGACAATCTATGCTTATTTCACACATTTGAAAGGTCTATGGCAAGAACTCAGTAATTTTTGTCCAATTCCTCATTGCTATTGTGATATTACTTGCCACTGCACTTTGATTCCTACTATTAGAGCTTATCGTGAATATGATTATGTCATCTGTTTTCTGAGAGGACTCAATGATCAGTATTCTGCTGTTCGTTCTCAAATTATGTTAATGGATCCTTTACCAACTGTGAATCGTGCTTTCTCTATGCTAATTCAACAAGAAAGGCAATTTTCCTCACCTGTGGATGAATCAAGTTCTGTTAAACTCTAATGATAGTGGTAGGAATCAGCATCAATCTTCTTATGGTAGAGGTACACCTAGAGGTAGAGGAGGTAGATTTTCTGGCAGAAATTCAGGTTCTCGAAATAGCTCTAAAGTTTGCACATTCTGCAATCGTACTGGTCATACACAAGATGTTTGCTATAGGAAACATGGATTTCCCAATGGCTATTTTCAGAACAATAAAACAGTGAATAATTGCTCTGCTGCAACACATGATGAGGATGATGATATCAGTGTTCAGTATGCAGATCAGCAAGAATCTGCAGCAGCAGACCAGTCTGAAACCAAGTTTGGTTTTACTCTTGAGCAACACAAAGCTTTACTAGCCTTACTTCAACAATCTGCAAATCAGACTTCTCATAGTGCTAACCAAATTTCATCCCAATTCCTTACCACAAAACCAAATTCCTCAGGTATAAACCATTGCATTTTGTCTGTCAATGCCAAACCAGATTATTGGATGTTAGATACAGGAGCAACTGATCACGTTTGTTACTCTTTATCTAAATTTCAATCATACAAAACCATAAAACCATTACCAATTAGCTTGCCAGATAGTAGTAAAATAGTTGCTACTATTTTAGGTTCAGTAATTTTTTCCAATTCATTATACTTGACTGATGTTCTGTACATTCCTTCATTTCACTACAATTTAATTTCTATTTCTAAACTGATAACTAACCTGTCCTGCAAACTATCTTTCTATGATACTAAATGTGAAATTCAGGATCAGCACTCATCGAGGATGATTGGTGCAGCTGAGTTGAGGACAGGCCTATATGCATTGATAAATCCTTCCCAGCAATTACCAAGACCTCACATAATAAACCATTTTACTTCTTATAATTGTAATCTTTGGCATTCTAGGCTAGGACACCCCTCCCATAGAAAATTACTAGTATTACAACATGAATTTCCCTTTATTACATGTAATAAATCAGCTGATCCTTGTAATGTCTGTCATTTGGCGAAACAGAAAAGATTACCATTCCATTAAAGTTACACTGTTTCTGAGTCTATTTTTGATTTAGTTCATATGGATATTTGGTGTCCAATCTCTACTCCTTCAACTCTTGGCCATAAGTACTTTCTTACTGTTGTGGATGATAAATCCAGATTCACTTGGATATTCTTTATGAAACTAAAATCTGAAACTTCCAATCTCATCAAATCCTTTGTCACTATGATTGAGAATCAATTTCAGAAAACTATTAAATGTATCAGGAGTGACAATGGAAAAGAGTTTATGATTCAAGAATTTTACAACACAAAAGGTATTTTACATCAAAGATCTTGTGTTGAATCTCCTCAAAAAAATGGAATTGTTGAGAGAAAACACCAACATCTCTTAGGAATGGCAAGAGCTCTTATTTTCCAATCCAATTTGCCAAAACCTTTCTGGAATTTTGTTGTAGCTCATGCTGCACATCTTATAAACAGATTACCTACTCCTTTCTTACAAAACAAGTCTTCTTTCTTCATTTTGCATAAAACCACTCAGGACCTATCATATCTTAAAGTCTTTGGTTCATTAGCTTATGCTTCCACCTTAACTGCACATAGACTAAAGCTTGATCCTAGGTCCAGAAAATGTGTTTTCCTTGGTTTTACAAATGGAGTCAAAGGTTACTTACTCATAGATTTGAAAACAAATGAGATTTTTCTGTCAAGACATGTAATTTTCTATGAACATATCTTTCCTTATGTCAAGACAGATTCTACAGGATCAGCTGCTACTAACCTCAACCCAAACCCAACACTATATCTGATCCTTTTTATGATATATATCCTTTGCCCATACTTGTCCAATCAAATCGGGATACTATATCAGACTCAATACCTCATATACCAAACCATATTCAGGCTAATTCTGATCTTACATTAGCTAATCAATCTCTTAGCCCTGAACCTGAGCCTGAACAACCTAATCCAGCCCCAAACCCATCAGTTCCTATCAGACAATCCACTAGAATTACTAGAAAACCTGCATACCTGAAGGATTATAAATGCAATTTGGCTTGTTCTGACTCACTGCCACATGATTCCTCAATGGTAAGGTATCCTATTTCAAATTCAGTATCTTATGATAACCTTTCCATGCCACATAAACATTTTTCATTAGCCATTACTTCTAATACTGAACCTGCAAACTATGAGGAAGCTATTTTGCATGAATGTTGGGTTGAGGCTATTAAATCTGAGTTGAAAGCTCTTGAGGAGAACAAAACTTGGGTTCTCACTGAACTACCTCCTGATAAAGTTCCAATTGGATACAAATGGGTGATCAAGATTAAGCACAAGTCAGATGGTACTATTGAACGATTGAAAGCTAGACTAGTAGCAAAGGGGTTCACACAGACTGAAGGTCTTGATTACTTCGAAACCTTTAGTCCTGTTGTTAAGATGACAACAATCAGAACCTTGCTTTCTCTTGCATCCATTCATGACTGGCATTTACATCAATTGGATGTAAATACTGCATTTCTTCATGGTGATTTGAATGAAGAAGTATACATGAAATTGCCAAAAGGTTTGGAAGTTCAGAATAAGAACCTAGTGTGCAAATTACAAAAATCACTCTATGGACTTAAGCAAGCAAGCAGACAATGGCATGCTAAACTCACTGGAGTATTGTTACAATATGGATACAAGAAGTCTAAAGCTGATTACTCATTGTTCATTAAAAATGCCAATGCCAAGTTCACTGCAATTCTTGTTTATGTCGATGATCTAGTCTTAACTGGAAATGATTTGAATGAAATACAAAATGTCAAGGATTTACTTCACAACAAATTCAGTATCAAAGACTTGGGGAAACTGAAGTATTTCCTTGGCATGGAAATTGCTCGAACTCAGCAAGGCATTACCCTTTATCAAAGAAAGTATGTTTTAGATTTACTGGAAGAAACTGGTATGATTAATTGCAAACCAGTAACTACTCCAATGGATTATCATCATAAACTGCATCAAACATCTGGTCAAGTACTGTCATATCCTTCTAGTTATAGACGACTAATTGGCAGAATCATTTACTTGACAAACACCAGACCAGACATTTGTTATGCAGTAGGCCATCTCAGTCAATTTCTCTCTTCACCAACTGATGAACATATGACAGCAGCTCACAGGATACTTCGATACTTACAAGGGTCTCCTGCTGAGGGCTTATTTTTCTCTGCGTCAAGTTCTATCAAGCTTAGTGGTTTCTCAGATTCAGACTGGGGTGGTTGTCTTGACACTAGGAGATCAGTTACAGGTTATTGCTTCTTTCTTGGATCATCATTAATCTCATGGAAAAGCAAAAGGCAACAAACTGTGTCGAAATCTTCTGCAGAAGCAGAATATCGTGCATTAGCTATGGCAACTCATGAAGCACAGTGGCTTGTCTATCTTCTAGAGGATCTGGGATTCAAGCAGAATACACCAGTGATCTTATATTGTGATAATGCTTCTGCCTTAAATATTGCAGCTAACCCTGTTTTCCATGAAAGGACCAAACACATCGAGATTGATTGCCATATTGTTAGAGACAAAGTGGAATCCGGTTTTCTGCATCTTCTACCAGCTAAATCCAGTGCTCAAATTGCAGATATTTTTACCAAGGCTCTCTCTCCATTGGTTTTCCAGGCCAACCATTCCAAACTCAGCATGCTCAACATTCACATGCCAGTTTGAGGGGGGGGCTGTTGAGCTTCTTAGCTGGCTAGCTGTTATATTAGTTAGTCAATTAGGATTTGTGTTAGTTTAACTTAATTAGAACCTTTAGATTAGATTCAGCTTATACGGTTGAGATGCTTAGTGACTTGGATCACAAGCTAACTATATATACTTGTACATATCACTTTTCATAGTTAGTTGAAGAATTCATTTTGATAACTACTTGTTTCCAATTCTATTTCTTTACACCTTCCCTTGTCTCTCAAGTTTCATGAATCATGCACCACTCCCTCCATCATCTCTTACCACATACTATCATTACGAGCACGATAGCTCTTATCTTATCCAATTTTTTTTGCACACTAGATAATGATGGCACTGATGAGGTGGTTATGGTGGTGATAATGTGATAATAGTAACAGTAGTAGTGTTAATATGTGAGGTACGAGGGGAAACTACACTATCGATCTTATCCTGCTCATTTAATTTCTAACTCAACTCTCTCCGTAAGATAGAAAATACATTGAGCATAGAGGATAGGATAGGCTAATTAATAGGATAACATACACTAGCCTATCTTACTGGCCCACGGCCCACCAAACGCTTCATAGTAATAAGATAGGATAGACTATTCTATCATATGGCTCAGTTGGCAGAAAAGATAAGATAGTATGTCCTATCATGTTACTATCTAGAGTTTAGTGAGTCACCCTTATAGGATAGTGCTACCATGTTGGATTATCCTACCCTACTTGCCTATTATATTTTCTACTCGATGATGAATATGATAAGACAGTGCAGTTTCCCCCCTCATACATGCATACACATATTTAACATTACTGTTGTCATTGTCATCACACTACCCAGGCCCGGTCCTAACCTATTTCGGGCCCTAGGGCGGAAAAAAGAATTTGGGGCCCCTAATTTTTAAAAATGTATTATATATACAATTATACATATAATCAATTAAAAAAATGACATCAATCAATAATAAAACTTATTATTAAAAAATAAGAATTGAAATAAAATAAAAAGTTATCAAGTAAAGAGGTAATAAAAAACTTTTTTTTATGTTGGGTTGCAAAAATAAAGTTCATTACTTCATTCATTTATAAATTAAGTGAGCAAATGAAAAAAAAACAAATTGAAATTTTATACTAAAAATCATTGATAGTTAAGAGATAAAAAAAACTTGCAACTATTAATTTTTTTTCCAAAAATAAATATATTATTAAAAAAATTATGGGCCCCTGAATTTTTTGGGCCCAAGGCGACCGCCCTCGTCGCCCTTCCTCAGGGCCGACCCTAACACTACCACCACTCTTTCCATCTTAACAATGTCATCGTTATTAGGTATGTGCGCCAAATACCGAACAAGATAAGAACTATTTTGCTCATATCCTTTCTCGCTCTCTATCATATCCTGTCATTATCCTATCTTGACCATCAAACGAGCCTTTAATAAGGTTTATGGTTTTTGGTGTTGGGAATTTGTCCATTTATAAAGGCTGATCGTAGATGTTAAAATAGGTGAATTTTGGAATGTGATATGCAAATTGGATTATGTTGATTCTCGAAAGTAATATGACTTTTGCAGAAAATTTTTTCCAATTTTTTTTAAATAACAATTAAACCTAATACTCAAACCATACCATATGTTCAATGTGCTCAGTTTGATTTGGCTCGATTTTCATGGTGTGAAATGGTAAGAATCGAATTAAACAAAACTAACTCCTTTTGTTGAGTTTGGTTCCTGAACTTCACAAAAAATAAAACCAAACCAAACCGTTACATTTCTGATAAAAGTCTTCAATCCACTAGCTTACGTTTTTAATAAACACATTTTTGGCCTTAAGGGTGTTCTCCAATTTAGAATTGGATAATGCTGGTAGTATGAAGCTAAATTTCGTAACTTTGCACGAAAGTTGTATAGTTGCAGTTGACTTTTTTTCACATCTACTAATTCCATGATTTTTGCCCACCAAAGATTTGTATAGTATTTTTTGGTACCAAATAGCACTACTATGTAGAATTAGACATTAATTTCAAATAACACAAATTATTGAAGCGAAATTTGCTTCTTCAAACAATTTTTTTTCTTCATAAACACTAATTTTCAACAAGGATCTTCAAAAAAAAAATAAAAAAAAAATTTGCCAATAAAAAAAAGTACAATAGGTAAAAAAAATTAGAAACATTTTTTAATACAGAATTTTCAAAAATAAGTTTTTATTTTTGGTCGATTAATTAAAAAATTTCTTTAAGAGTTAAATCACTCGTTAATATTCCCCTTCTTAATAAACACTAATAACAAAACTTAGATTTAAAATAAACACATTTTGGCTTCATATACAGATAAAAACTATTAGTATAGTATGTATAGTTCAGGGCCAAGGCAACTGTTATGGACCGGTATCACGGACAAATAATAACCGGTATCATGGACCAACAAGCATCAATTCGACATACCGGCAATTCGGCATCAATAAACAATCAGTACGTAACCGACATAACGGTTCATCATTATGATGCTAATGATGACATTCATGGAGCCGTTACTCTTCGGTCTTAATGTCCCATCATGACACATCATACCCTCCTCCCTATAAATAAGGTAGTGGCCAAGGTATGAAACTAACTGATCTCTCATTTCACACGGCACACACACCACCCCAAAATATCCCGACTCGGTGACGGTGTTCTTTAACCGAGAACCCGTTATCATCGTCGTATATCAACAAACCAGCTTGCCGGTACATGTGGGATAACAGCCCACAACATTGGCGACCATAGTGGGAGCGGCAAATTAATTCCCACCACCTCGATTTCCTTATCTATGCTGCCAACGAACCATGGCTAAATGGAGAGTGCCACGATCCAAGGATTCCAATTTCGCAATCATCAAGTCGCGATCGAGAAAGTAAAACACACAACATCCACTATGCAGTGTTGAAGTCTTGTCATCTGCACACCCATCTTGTTTATTGAAGGCAAACCACCAGAACCATCACTAAAACTCACTACAAGTTTGGGCGTTCATGTCCAGATCCAGATTTAATTGTGACTGTATGTGCATCAACGCCCTTCGGTCACAACCTTCTGTCACCGAACCCGCGCTTTCTTCCATGTCCTCCATTCGGTTCCCAAGTTGGCAGAGGAAGAAGACAAGGCACAGAGCATCTGTGACGTAAACCATGCACGAAAAGCATTCCCACTCACCGCGATGATCCTGACCAGCGAGCCGTTTGTTGCCGTCGTCCTCCCAGGTGAACCAAGCGCCGTCTCTTACCTATGCCACCCTCCAGTCACGCTGGTGTCACCATGCTGCAACCATGGAGTTGCACTCCTCAAAAACTAATACTGTGATTCTGGGAAGAAGATGAAGGTTCCAACTTTCATTTATGTTGGGCCAAAGGCCCATTTATATTTTAAAGAAAAAAAACCAACACGGAGGTTTCACACCAAGCTGTTACTGAAGCAGGGAAGTAGCATATTTGATATTTATGTTATTTAAATTGAATTGCATATTTATGACTTGCTATGGCACATGCCTTTTAGTTTTTATTATTGTTTAATGGTCATGCGTTTTTTATTAACATGTGACTTGAAAATTAATAGCAAAATAAAATATAATTTTGCTTCTCAATGTCACTATGTGATAATTTTTACTTAATATTTTATTTGTTATTTCATATTGGAAGGTACGAATATGATGCTTCAATTTCCTCAGGATTAGTCAAAATGACTTCGAGACTCTCGTCTATGGACAATAAATTTTTCAAGAGGAGAATAAAAAATATTTCCCATCACGATTATTCTAGCCCATGAGGTTTACTTACTATGATATTTTCTTCAATATTCAATATGCTTCCAAAGATGAGGAACACGTTGCTATATTCCCTTATCCGGACTCATTTGTTGACGGCGAAGAACCTTGTGTCGAGTTTCCCTATTCGCTTTAGGTGTCAGAATGAGAAGAACTTCATGTTGAATTCCCCTTCCCGGACTCTTGCCAAGAGTGAGGAACCCTCAATTGGGCTTCCCCCTTAGGTCTTGTATCCTGCAAGCAAGGAATCTTCATGCTAGATTTCTTCCTTCAAACTCACTAGGCGACTCGAGAAACCTTGCACCGAGTTCCCCCCTTCAAACTTTGGTTTCGGAGATTGAGAATATTGTATTGTTTTTCCTCCTTTGAAATCAATTGAAAGATTTGAAGAA
The DNA here is from genome assembly GCA_037953625.1 of Crotalaria pallida. Taxonomy (NCBI): domain Eukaryota; kingdom Viridiplantae; phylum Streptophyta; class Magnoliopsida; order Fabales; family Fabaceae; genus Crotalaria; species Crotalaria pallida. The sequence goes on from CM075656.1 coordinate 72,278,228, forward strand.
TTTATTTGGAGTTAAGGATCTATTTCATACGCACCAAAAAATTCAACGCTTATACCGGTCTTTCCTATTCATACCTCGACGCTCCTCCTTACGTCACAACACCGAGCTGGGGGGCTACTGTTATGGACCGGTATCACGGACAAATAAAAACCGGTATCACGGACCAACAAACATCAATTCGGCATACCGGCAATTCGGCATCAATAGACAATCAGTACGTAACCGACATAACGGTTCATCATTATGATGCTAATGATGGCATTCATGGAGCCGTTACTCTTCGGCCTTAATGGCCCATCATGGCACATCATACCCTCCTCCCTATAAATAAGGTAGTGACCAAGGTATGAAACTAACTGATCTCTCATTTCACACGGCACACACACCACCCAAATATCCCGACTCGGTAACGGTGTTCTTTAACTGAGAACTCGTTATCATCGTCGTATATCAACAAACCGGTTTGCCGGTACATGTGGGATAACAGCCCACAACAACAACTATATACCTTTTTTTTTTCCAAGGTATTAACAAGTTCAATTAATTAGCTAATTATATAGAAATTAAAGTGGTCCAGGTTTACATATTACACTTAATATAACAATATGAAATATGAACAGTTTGATTATTATATAGTAGTGTAAACTATTAATTAATTCTTTTAGACCACTGCTAGGTGTTTTATTGAATATTAAATTTGGTTGTCGTAGGTCTGGTTTTAGCTGGCTTTGTCTTAGAGCGCTGCAAGGAAATTTCATTGTACTATTTCTAATTATAAACTAGGTTTATTTATGTCACAAGTTCCTGAAGTTTGAGGTAGTTTTGCTATACATCATTATTCTTTTTTTTTTTCAATATTTATTCCCTTAAACTTATCTCTTGTTTGCTTTTTGTTCCTGTGACGGATTCCGGCCAATTTTTGCAATGCTTATATGCCCTCAAACTTATTTTTGGTTTGCTATATGGATTTTGACCAATTTTTGCACATGTGGACCACTTTGGTCCTAGTCAGCCAACCAGAGCTCTAACCACCATATTGTCTTTACCACCATACCTCATCCTATTAGCTCCAACCTTCATACCACCACTGTTGCCAAAACCTCGAAAATGAATCTCCAATATTATTTACAATATTTACAACGAGAATTCTGTTTAATTTTAATTGTTGCTTTATGAAATTATGAACATATTATTTTATTTTTTATTTTATCGTTTTCGCTTCGTATGTCTACAAAATAATATGAGAAGCTTTAATAAAGTGATAAAATAATATTTCATCCTTCTCAAAATCTTAGTGAAAAAATATTAAAAAATTTGTGACAAATTGAAGTTGAAATAGTAGATTAAAAAAAATTGAAAATTCATGTTATATTTTGTGATCGATTAACTATCACTACAAGAAAACTCTCTCTTGATTAGTTATGGAAATGCTAAACTACTTATTTGGTCCCTTACCTTATTTTTTAATTTCAAATTGGTTCCATATGTATTTTTGGTTTCAAATTGGTCTCTCATGTTTCTTTTCGCTGTTAAATTGGTCCCTAAGTCACTGTTCATCCTATATGTCAATATCATATTGTCCACATAGGATGAATAGTGACACATGTGCAAATCATAGTGGTCCACATAGGATGAATAGTGACTTAGGGACCAATTTGACAGCGAAAAGAAATATGAAGGACCAATTTGAAACAAAAAAACACAAGGGATTGATTTGAAATTGAAAATAAAATAAGGGATCAAATGAGTAGTTTAGCCTTATGGAAATTTTTCATAGCTATTCTGCAGCCAATTAGCTAGGAATTTGTTATAAAATATATTTCCCAAGCTAATTTTAGAAGGTCTAAGAGCATCCACATCGGATGTCCTTAAAATTTTTAGGGAGCGTCACTAATTAGTGACACCGGTGTGGAGTAGCTCCCTTTTGTCCCTAAATAGATAGTGTCCCAAAATATGGACACTGAAAAGCTGTCAGAGGAGCAGAGGTGAGGAGAGAGAAAGTGAATAAAAATGCTAAAAAGGAGGGAGAAGCCAACGGCTTCTCCGTCAACAACACCAACATTTCATCTTCATTATCAACAACAAAAATTCATCAACAACAAAAAAAAAAGCATCATCAACAACCAAAAATAAACATAAACTCATCATCATCAACATTAAAAAAAAAATAAATGAAATTACAAAAAAGAAAAAGAAAATAAAGCAAAAAAATCTGATAACAAAAACATAAACAAAATTTAAAAAAAAAAGAAGCTGATGAAACCAATCACCGGAAGGCGGTGGAGGGAGATCGCTGACAGTTGAGCAAGGAGGAGAAGATCGACGCCTGTGGAGGGAGATCGTGGCGATTGAGCAAGGAGGGAGGGAGATCGACGTGGCGGTTGAGCAAGGAGGGAGGGAGATCGACGGCGGAGGGAGGGAGATCCACCGAAGAGGGAGCGGAGGGAGGCTGTGAGTGAGTGATGTTGGTGAGAAGTGTTGGTGTGGAGTGTTGTTGATGTGGTGTGGAAGGAGTATTGGTGTTAAATGAGTGAGTGTGTGCAGAAGTGTGTAGAAGTGAGTGAGTGTGTGCAGAAGTGAGTAGTGTTGGAGAAGTGTGTACGTCCCATGATGGACGTAGGTTAATTTTTTATTAAAATAATAAATTAGCTTAGTTTTATGTCCTATGATTGACGTAGGTTATTTTTTTTATTAAAATAATAAATTAGCTTAGTTTTACGTCTCATGATTGACGTAGTTTTTATTCCGATTATTTTTTTAATGCATTTTGAATTTAATTTTTTTGCATTTAAGTTTATTATGGTATTTATTTAGGGCGAAAATAAATAAAATATTTTTACAAAAAAGTAGTTGTTATATAATAATATAGAACATTTTAAATTATAGTTATGATTTTGGTGGGAAAAATCTAGTTAGTTGATGGTGGTTTTAATTTATTGTAAAATATTAAGAGTGTGGAGTAGTGTGCGGGTCCCAATTTTAAGGACAAAAGTGAGTTCATTGATGTCGAGAAAAAATATGTTTGTCCCTAAAACTGTAAAAAAGTGTGAAGAATAATAAAATAATGTGTGAGATTCATTTAGGGGCAAAAATTTGGTTAACTGGTGTGGATGCTCTTAAAAATTCTCTCTCCCAAGCAAGCAACTATGAAATAGGTACTAAATAGCTATTAAAAATCTATAGCTATATAGAGATTCTGCAGCTATTCAATTTGCTAAGAAAATTTTGCATAGCATTAAAATTATATCGGACTTAATTTTAGCTAAGAATTTAATTCCCTAGCAAATCTACAGCTACATTTAAAATTAAAATTATTTTTATTATTAACTTAATATTTTTTTTAACTTGTTCGAGTCTATTACAAACTAATTATTTCTGTTCTCTTCCCATTTACCATCTAATTTTGCATCTGAACAAGACTCATTGAACTAATCTGTTTCTGCTACCACCACTAAAAAACTTTCCTTTGAGTGTTGTTGCCATCAAAAATAATGAAGAAAGCAAAGCATGAATGGAGATTCTGCTTTCGAAGAAGGAGGTTTGAGGAGTTTGACGACAGCAGTGGGAGCTTGGGTGTAACGGTCTGACGATATGATCTTCAAAAAAAATATAGACGGAATCATTCAAATTACAGTGATTCAATCTAATTCGGTCTAGATACATTTCACATACAAAGATTGAACCAAACCAAACCGAACATAAGTTATTCGATTTGAAAATAGTGACGGTTTCTCACTTGAATTATGAGTGATGAAGATTATATTGACAATGGTAAATTAATTATGAAGGTGAAAGAGGTGATTATGTTTAATTTGTGGCCACTATACTGTGGCAAAGAGAAACTTGCTCAACAGCGCCACAAAGAAAGGACGAACAAAGGTGCACGAATCTCTCGATCATTGTTCATGCTTTCTCTAATCTATATTCTTGTTCTTGTTTACACATTAGTTTACCACTAAAAATCTAAGGGTGCTTCTAATGCGCTACTCTTAAACAAGAGTAGCATTTACCATTAAAAATTAACAAGTAAAAAAAGAAATAAAGAGCAACCACTTGTAATTTATAGTAATTTTTTAAACTATAAAAGTTTAATATTATTAAAAGGAGTAAAATAACAAACCATTTTATGTTACCTGGAAAAAAATATATATATTACATGTTTATTTTTTTTATTGTTGAGATCCATTTTAGGTCTTAAATTTTATACATATACTAATTGTTGATCAATAAAAATAATAACCTCAATCCTAAGAGTCGAGAATAAGAAGTAAAAAAGTAAAAAAAAGAAAAAACAAAAGAAAAGAAAGTCTTTAAAAACTAACCTACTAACTTTTAAAATATTAAAATTAATATCTCAATTCAGTAGTAAAAAATCTATATATGGTACAAAATAGGTTTTTATAAATTTTATGTCCATTATTTATGGAATTTCCTGCAGATCGATCATTCCATTTAGCCAACTTTAGGTACTGAGATTTTTTTCAGTATTTTACTAAGGACACTTGTTATTATTGTTTTTTTTTAAATATCAAAAATCATATTTTTTTCAATATTTTTTTTTATTTTTTAACAAAGGCATTTGTTAATATTTGGTGAATAAAAATTAGAAATTAATGGATGTATATTGATAGTGTAAAATTTTTATACTATTAATTCATCATTATTCATTCATCATTTATTTGTATTATTTTTAATTAAAAATCAACAATCATAAAAATACATGAATGATAGATAATTTACCGCTAGTGCAGCACTTATCATAAACACATCAGGGTTTTGTATTTTGCGTTAAGATTGCGCCTTCTGGAGCACTTGTAAGTGAATGGCAACTCAGAAAAGACATGAATAGTCCTCCAAAGATAACGACTTTATGCCAACTGCAACCAACGTTCAGGAATTCGGTCCATTCCTCCTTGGATGCTTCTACTATGCTCCAGATTATCATACTGGGTAATTTATTTTTTTTTTAAAATCCAGTAAATTAAAGATATGTTTTGAGTTTTCTGTTTTATTGATACGTTTTTTTTTATTATTTGGATTTAAATATTTTTTTATTATTTGCTTTCTGACACAAGTAAAAAAAATTATAGAGTACAGTAAATTTGCATTAAAAATTGACATATTTTAGTAAATTTGCTTTAACAATATGTATCAAAAAAAATTCTGAATAAATCTGGGTTAGAAAAAAATTTAATTTCTTTTAAAAAAAAAACTGCCCGGTGTATAAAAAACTAGAGCAACATAGAAATTTCCTCCTTTCATTTCTTTTGTCACTTCTGCACTGATAGTAAAAATAATTAGCGTCAACAACCGTTGGTTCAGTTATTTGGTAAGGATTTAGTCCGAGGTTGAGAGATCCCGAGTTCGAATCTCACTGATGTGAGAACGGTGTTAGTGGGTAATTTGTAAGTACCTCTGTAAGCGTTCTTTGAACCCAGAGGTCTGCCCTGACCTTGATGAGCCCCCGGAGCTCATCTCACCTAAACTTTTATTCATAAAAAAAAAGTAAAAATAATTAGCTAGAGGGGAAAAAATGGGAAAATGATCAAATTCGATGGGCACCATCAAACGAAAGAATTAGCAATGCTATTTATATACGTGTGTGTGACTCCTTTTCTTGAACTATACAATACTTATATGACTATCGAAAATGTTTCACTAATATCAGTATGCAACATCATACGGTACACCATATTAAATATATAGAGATAAAAAGGCCAAAAGGCCCTTCAAAATGTTAAAGGGTTCCCTCTTATATTATTTTCTTTCTTAATCCTGGTTCCCTTACACGGTTTCCTCTTCTTTTCTCAACTTTCCCTCACTCTCACTCTCAACCTTGGTTCTCTCTCTCAACCTTCTTGCTCGAAAACTTAGTTTCTCTCTCTCACTCTCTTTGTTGCTCCCACTCCATAGCCATCGTTCTTCTCTCTCTAGATCTCGCCCACTTGATTCGCCGTTCCTCTCTCTTCCATTCGGTTCGCCTTTCGTCTCTCTCTCATCCGGTTCGGTCTCACCCGGTTCGGTGGTTACTCTCTCACTGATGTTGAAAGTTGGTGGTTGATACTTCATTCGGTGAGTTTTTTCTTTCTTTGCTCTAATGTAGTAGTGAATTTTATTATTGGTATAAACGATATATAACTGCTTTATACTCACTTAAAGTGTTTCAAAGTCAGAATGTCTCTTTTAAGCTACAGCCATGTTAAATTTAAAACAACCGTGCGCATCAGTAGTTGGAGAAAATTGTGTTGGAAAAAAAATATTTTAGTTTTTGCAAGCATTTTTTTTTGGTAAAATTGCAGCAGTCTTCTTGAAAGAAGAACTACAAAACGTTTAGGCATACTATTTTAATTCTTTTTCATATTTTTAGATTTCAATTTGATTCTTTATTTTTAAAAAAAGTTAATTTAATCATTTATGTTTCTATTATTTATCAATTTCACTCTTCAACCACGACTATGTTAGAATTATGTCGGAATATGCTGATTTTATCTGAGATTTTTTCTTCCCGTCATCAAAATTTGCATTTTTTAGCCAAGATTAGCAATTTCCAATATGTTTGATATTTTGATTGGTAAAATGTTAATATTGTTTCACTTTTTTGGGTGAAGTTTCATCCATATTTTTGTCTTTCTTGTTATAAAATTACAAATTCTAGAGACAAAATGTAGATTCTATTGATAAAAAAGAAATTATGACAAAATCAACATTTTCCAGTAAAAATCTAACATTGTTATGGTAAAAGGATAAAATTAACAAACGTTAGAAACATAAAAGACTAAATTAAATTTTTCTAAATATAAATAAGGTTTATTTATAGTTTTAGTCCCTAAAAATTCAGCGTGTTTTGATTTTAGTCCCTATAAGTTATTTTGACCTGGACTAATCCTTATATTTTTAAATATTTTGGTTTTGGTTCCTTCCATTAGTAAAAATTTGTTATTAACTTACATGGTTAACGAAAATATACACCAGCAGTCGCGTGGTGTGAGGTAGCGCCAAATAGGTTATGTGACACGGATGATTCAGGCCCACGAACTCAAAATTTTGCGAACGAGACCATTTTGCGATCGAACCATTTTGCGTTCGTGGATTTGTATCATCCACGTCATATCACCTATTTGGTACTACCCTAGACCACATGGACGGTTGATGTGATATTTCTCTATCCACGCAAACAAATATCAGATTTTTATTAATTGAAGGGAGCAAAACCAAAATGTTTGAAAATTTAAGGACTAGTCCCGGTCAAAATAATTTCTAAGGACTAAAACCAAAACACGATAAACTTTTAGGGACTAAAAACATAAATAAGTCTATAAATAACCAAATTAAAACCCTTATTAACATTGAGTATAAAGGGATACTCCACAACACATTACTAAAACGACATGAGGTGCACTGTGAGTATTTTGATAAGCGATTCTTGAAAAAATCCAATCACGTTTCTCACAGCTAACTTAATCAGTTAATCATACCTCATCTCTTATTTCTGAATTAATTTTTGGAAGATTTTATTAACACCCGTCACATTACTATTTACACCCAATTTTATAATATTTTGCATCTATTTATCAATTTTATCCTTCTTTATAAACTTTTCTATATACTAACCATTCTCTTCATTTTTACTCACACCCACAATCTTTATTTATCCTTTTCAGACCCAAACTTCTCTGATCAAACCTATTCTTTCAAAACCTCTCCTCTTCTTGTTTATCATTGTTGTTCTTCACCATTGATGTTACTAATCATCTTTTTGCATTGCATATGAACATGTGTTGCAAGACAATTTTGTGTTCTTAGCCGGTGGATGAAAAATTGTTGCAGAATCTAGAATCTGCATTTCATTCATTCGAAGAACAAATCCAATGGGAAGAGTGCTGATATTATATTACTAAAAGTTACATGAATAGGGATCGGAGTTAAATAAATAAAATAATTAATCTCGTGGGATGAACGAGCATTGGAGGAGGATGCGAGATTTTGGTGTCACATGTTGGCAGGATCAAATGAAATGGAAATTGAAAACCTTACTTCTTCTCTTTGATATATTGGTTGGGTAACAATTAGAACAAAGTAATGGAGTAATTTTCACAAAATTTTGGGTGATCAAGATTTTTTGAGTGATCAAGTTTTGAGTGAATAAGGTTTTTTTAAAGGTGGTGGTGTGAGTAATAATTGAGTAAGTATTAGATTTTTAAGATTATGAGTGTAAATAATAAAATTGGGGTGTGAGCATCAGATATATAGGTGTAAGTAATAATATGAGGGTAATATTAGTAAATAAATGCAAAAAATTATAAAAATCGGGTGCGAGTAGTAATGAAATGGGTTTTAATAACATCTCCCTTAATTTTTTTTTTTTTTAAAGTAAGGTCTAACTATTCTAATATGCTTGTAGTTGAGTTTAAAGATTTTTAAAATTGAGTGTTTTAAAAACATTTAATGCTAACCCAAAAACACTTTTTTAGTAAGAGTGTTCCTCCACCAACAACTTAAACATTATTGTTTTTGAGTTTTGGAATTTAAACCCATGGATTATTCCTAAACGTAAGCTTGGCAATTAGATCCGTACTCACGGGTAATACCCATAACAGGTTAGGGTCCGGATCTAAAAATGGATCCACGGGTATATAAAAACGAGTACCCGACCGCGAATAATACTTGGAATGGGTCCGGGTAATGGGGTATCAAACCCGGGGGTACTCAGACCTACAGAAAAATACTTATTATTCAATTGATTTGGAATTTAAGTATGTTTGTGTGAGATGATTTGTTTCCAAGTAAATCTGTTTTGCCTCTAGTGAATTTGTTTAATGATGTATCAAGTGCTTGACAAGTAAAAATAAGGATTTTTTATGTATGTTCAGAAAAAAATAAACTTAAAATTTTAATAATATTTTTAAAAAAATATAATGGGTACCCAAAGACCCGCTGACCCGCTTGATAGCACGTACCCGTGCGGGTCCTGGTCCGGACATGCATGAACGAGACAGATTACTAGAACCCATTGCCATTGTAATCTAAACCTCATTTTTATTGTAAAATGATTATATATATATATATATATATATATATATATATATATATATATATATCCATAGTTATAAAAACCAGTTTTCCAAACCCCAATTTTTTTCCTCTAATCTTAAATTCCTTAGCCATCACCACCACCCCCACAAAACCCACGCAAAGACTATAGAAAAGTTTCAAATAAATTCAAAGTTAAAGTCCCACACAAAGAAAAAAGGAAATTGAGTGAAGTAGTTCACGGTTGGAAAACCGAGTGAGGTAGTTCATGTTTCCCAACATAGGTAATAATGTGAAAGTGGTGAAGTTGAAAGGAAGTTTTCGAGAGTCCATGATGGAAATTTTTTCCATCAAGAAGAGGAGGGAGAGGGAGAAGGGGAGGAGAAACACTTGATTAGCATAATATAAGATGGACTCTTGATTAGCATAATATATATAAGATGGACTCTAGTTTTCGAGAGTCCATGATGAAAATTTTTTCCATGATGGAAATTTTTTCCATCAAGCAGTATTATCTAGGTGAGGCAATCTTGCTGACACTTCATAAGTTTATCAATCTTGCTGCATGGGCAGCGAGAAAGCAAAAAAAATAAAATAAATAAATAACGCTCACTCGTGTAATTAATTTGTTTTTGGGTAAGGATGTTTTTGGGTTTTGGCAAAAAAAAAAAAGGATCAAGTAATTAAATTGAGGGGGTCAATAAATTAAAACCCATATAATCAACTTAACAACACGGGCCCCCAAACCACAAAGAGGTGAGAAGAAGCCCAGATCATAACGAGGTGATCTAGTCCAATAGGTTATAAGCTGAGTGAAATAGTCCAATAACCTTGTGTAGTTAAGATTTTGAGTTTTAAATTTTGGCCCACTGAAATTTTCGCCCCATTTCGTATTTTCAAAGACAAAAATATCCTTTGTGTGTTATTTTCTCCGTTGCTAACGAGACAAAAAATTTCCATCTATTCCGTGGTGGAAAATTTCCATCTACCGAGAGACGGAAAAATTTCATCTCTCGAGAGACGGAAAAATAACACTACTGCTGATACTCAGGGTTAAATGTTAGAGCCTCTCGATATATCAGTTCTTTCATCTATTCCTTTGTCAAAGCATGCTGCTCAAAGATAAAGCTGAAGGGAGTCATGCACACAGGTTCATCACTAATGTCATGCAGTGATGTCAAGTAAGGGTGTGCCAGTGCATCTTCAACTGCAAAAAAAAAAAAAACCAATGTGCATGTAGGCGACGATACACATACTTGCATTTCAGAATAATATTATCAATGTAAGTCTGGCATAAAAAAAGCAAAACTTGGTAGATGCATATTATCAACCAAGTTCTCTTATTTGCATAACATTTTTGAACATCGGTAACATATTTTTATACAGTAACACTCTTGAATACTTTGTTTTTAGGATGAAAATGGGGACACCGAGTGAAAAGAAATTTTCCCTTGTCAATCCATGATTTGTGTATTGAATAGGTAAAGTTTTTAACAAATACAGAAGATGCCAAAAAGCATAAAATTTATTAAGTATGCATGATGATATTATAACTTCTTTCGTCTCTCGAGAGATGGAATTTTTTCGTCTCTCGGTAGATGGAAATTTTCCATCACGTGATAGATGGAAATTTTCCGTCTCTTGGTAGATGGAAATTTTCCATCGAGGGATAGATGGAATTTTCCATCTCGTCAGGGACGGAAAAAATAACACACAAAATGATATTTTTGTCCATGAAAATTTGAAAAGGGGGCCAAAATTTCAGTAATGGGGGCCAAAATTTAAAACTCTAAGATTTTTGAGTGCTTTAGGAACATGGATATTTTTAACTTCAACCATTAGGTTTGTATGAGTATTTAAAAAAAAAGGCTTAATTATAATTGAATGAGTGATTAATGCTTAAAACAAATTTAATAATAGTCACACTTTTCGTAAAAAGAAAGAAAATAGTTGGTGGGATCGTGCTAAAGGCTATAATAAGCCCAATTAAAAACCAAATTAGTCTAAACAGACAAAGTAACAAACCCTCGGGACCAACAAAAAAGATACAACTTCAAAGAAATTAATTTGTTCCCCAAGTTTTGATCACACCACCTCAAAAAATTTTATATTTCAAATAATACCCCTTTAAATAGATTTTCCTCCCTCCATTTTTCCCACTCCACCTTCCTTCATTTATCATAACATCTCTTATCATTATTATTCACCCATCTCTCGTCTCACTACCATTCATTTTCTCTCACACTCCATACTTTCTTCTACTCTCTATCACATGCACTTATTCACCTATCCATGCACTCATCTTTATTCGTTGTTATGAGCCAATTGAAGATCAAGATATACGTGAGCTACAAGGTTCATGTATGGTGTTATTCTTGAGTTCAATCACGTTTCTCATGGCCAATAAAAACGCTTGAGTCTATCTTACGATCATATCAAAACTTTGAAATTTTTATAAAATGCCACATATATAGCATATTGTCTTATATTGAATGAATGAATAAATCCTTATGTTTCATCTTAGCACATCACAAATACCTTTCGATATATATGATCATGGTGAAACACTTGTTTATCAATATCTCATGACATATTTGATTATACCCAAGGACATGCATAAGATGACCTCATGACACCTTGGTCGACAATTAAACCCACAACTCAATCAAAGGCCAATTATAAGCACGGGTGATGAGTTGATATCATGACCACTCAACAAGAAATCAAAGTAGTGAGGGAACCTCACAATTGTCCCGTTATAGTATTAGAAAGTACAAGATATGGTCATCAGATAGCCTCAGATGGCCTCACGACCATGGATCATCAGATACCCTTACAACCATAACTTCAAATACTTTTAAAACATGGATCACCATATATCATCAAGATCGTACTTTACTAGAATTTGAAACATGGGCCATTAGAAGCCCTCACGATCATGGGTCATAAAATGCCTTCATGATCAAAACTTTAAAAAAAAAAAAAAAAAAAAAAAAAACCCAAGTTATGGGTCATCAGATGCCCTCACGATCTGCCACAAATCTTGGACCGTGACTTCACATCACAAACATAACTTAAAATTTTGTTATTACATGGGTCATCAGATACCCTCATGACCATGAGTTATTAGATGCCCTCACGACTATAGGAGTTTTAAATTTTGGCTCCCATTTCATATTTTTATGGACAAAAATACTCTTTTGTGTGTTATTTTTTCCGTCCCTAACGAGACGGAAAATTCCATTTATCCCTTGATGGAAAATTTCCATCTAGCGAGAGACGGAAAAATTTCCATCTAGCCCGTGATGGAAAATTTTCATCTATCGAAAGACGGAAAAATTTCATCTATCGAGAGACTGAAAAATAACTCTACTACTAATACTCAGGGTTAAATGCTAGAGCCTCTCGATATATCAGTTCTTTCATTTGTTCCTCTGTCAAAGCATGCTGCTCAAAGTCAAAGCTGAAGGGAGTCATGCACACAGGTTCATCATTAATGTCACGTAGTGATGTCAAGTAAGGTTGTGTTAGTGCATCTTCAACTGCAAAAAAAAAATGTGCATGTAAGCGATGATACACAGACTTGCATTTCAGAATAATAATTTCAATGTAAGTCTGATATCAAAAAAGCAAAACTTGGTAGATGCATATTATCAACCAAGTTCTCTTATTTGCATAACATTTTTGAACATCAGTAACATATTTTTATACAGTAACACTCTTGAATACTTTTTTTTAGGATGAAAAAGGGGACACCGCGTGAAAAAAAATTTCTCTTGTCAATCCATGATCGATGTATTAAATAGGTAAAGTTTTTAACAAATATGGAAGATGCCAAAAAGCATAAAATTTATTAAGTATGCATGATGATATTATAACTTCTTCCGTCTCTCGAGAGATGAGTCTCTCGGTAGATGGAAATTTTCCATCACGGAATAGATAGAAATTTTCCGTCTTTCGGTAGATGAAAATTTTCCGTCTCATTAGGGACGAAAAAAATAACACACAAAGGGGTATTTTTGTCCATGAAAATATTAAATGGGGGGCCAAAATTTCAATAATGGGAACCAAAATTTAAAACTCCACGACTAGAGGATAAATATGTCACTTTTGGAGCGAAATCCGAAAAACTTGGAGTGCAAAATGTGAGTAAAGAGGATGACACTTGGTGACTAATTTTGGTGATGAGAGGAGCAATAGTGAGTTTGAATGATAATGGGAAAGGTTCCAAACCTACAGAGAAGATAACGCTAAAAAACGGAGTGACTTTGAGAGAGGGAAGTTGAAGAGAATATGATGAATTGTGAAAGAGGAAGCTAAAGGGAATATAGTAGAAAACTTGAGGGAGGGAATTTGAGAAGAGTTAGAAAATAGGAGGAATTTTAGGGAATTTTAGGCTTTTTTCTAGTAAATTAGTGCGACATGATCAAAACTTAAGAAAATAGGTAAATGAGTTTTAGTTCTCGACTCCCATTTTTTTCGATTGGGTCAGTCGGAATGTTTTCGAATTTTTCGAGTTGAAAAAATGTATTTTTCAATTTCAAAAATGCATTTTTTTTAATGTCGAGGTTATCGAAAAAACACATTTTTTGACTCTCGGATGTCAGAAAACATTCTGACTGAACTCCATTAAAAAAAAAACGGGAGGAGGGGGGAGGGGGGTTTGGATATCCAAAATTGAGGATCGAGAACTAAAACTATAAGTAAATTTCTCCAACTTTATTTCAGGCTCTAATGAAAAGCCCATATAGTAAGATTGAAAAATTAGTCAAATAAATTATTGGGCTTGAATTCATGCATGTAAAATTGTTTTATAAATGTAATACTATTAATCTAGATGTATTATTAAAACTTATGTATGATCATATATATATATATATATATATATATATATATATATATAAAAGAAGTATATAACTAGACTACAAATTACATAAATAATGTAAGAAATATACATATAACTACATATACCTCTCCTTATAGCATGCGTTCCTTGCTCATGGGACATTGAGCTACGGTCATTAACATAATTTTGAAAAGGAGAAAATTTCTTATACATCCAAATACAATAGTCTCGGGTTCGAGTCGTACCCGAGACGCATGTGAATGGAGCAAGCTTTACTGGAAGCATCGCCCTCGAAAGGGTTCGATCGAGTCACCCAGTTGTGCGGGTGGATACCCTGGTTTATCAAAAAAAAAAAAAAAATACAATAGTCGCATGAGAAATGTGAGTACTGCTAAATACAATGTTCTACATAAAAATAAAATAAATATAAATACATATATTAACATAGCTCATTTCAAAATTGTAATTCCACATTAACAATGATTGGCTTTTTAATGTTTCATGGGGTTTTCTCACCTGCTAGGCTCCAAAACTGAACCCATGAAATGAAGCCCGAATGTTCAAACATGTTTGCGTGTTAGACAACTCCCTCAAAAGTGCACATGTACCCAAAATCATTCAAGCTTTAGGTGGAAATTAATGCAACTCAAACCTAAGAACACATAATAGAAATGAACTCGAACATAACAAACATTACCAAAATGAACTAAAACTAGTAGCGGCAATTATACACAAAGTTTGTTAACTCATGTGTTTCACACTTGATAATGTGACAAATAATAATAATTCAAGAAAACTAAGAACAGGACCTGTGATAGGAGGCCCTACAAATCCGAATAATATCTTCAAAACATGTAGCAATAGAGGTGTTGCACTTGCACCACAGGTTCACAATAATGTAAGTGTGGCCGACCTTACCGACCATTCATCCAGGACCAGGGAGGCAGGGAGAGGACCCTGAACCCTGGCTTTAAATGTCACTCTCTGACTCTGATGACTTTTTTTTTTTTTTTTTTTTGTGAACTTCGAAGAAACCAAACACAAGCCCATAACCGGCATAACGTAAATAAAACCACTTCCATGAGCTACAAACATTTTTCAAAATGCTTTTCCTCTAATAATACAATATTGTCCATGTTCATAAAATAAAAATGTAGAAGTGATGGAACATGTGTGGCTGAAGTTATTTAGCATTGTTGTAAAATGGGGCCTAATAAGCAAAGATATTTTTATCTTAGCCGAACAAATTGACTGCTGAATGCATGCGATGACATATTTGTGTAACCTTATTTCCCTTTCTTGATGTTTTGTGGGCGGATATCTTTTATACTAATCGAAAGTGACTTCTTTTGTATGTATTGTTTTGAGTAGTGGTCAAGCTTAATTAGCAGTTTCCAACCTGTTTTAATGATTCTTCGCGGTCTTGCGTTCCTGTGTATAATAAAAAGTTAAAAAAATTCACATATTACCGACAGATATATTTTGTGATAGGCCAAAATATTAGCTGAGACGAGCTCACTGAGCCAATGTTGAACCGACCCCACTGCGGAGTTATAGAAGTTATCAAACCATGTAATAAGAATAAAAATTCACATATTTGTAATTATTCAACCAATAGCTGATTTATCTCTCACGATTCGAGGATCATTTAATCCCAAAAAATTAACACTATTATTAATTCCCATGAAATACAAAAATTATCACATGGGTCACTTTCCTTCAATAAGTTCCTTCAATTAAGTTCCTTATAAAAAAAACTTATATTCAATATTGAATATATTATTTTGATAATTACTTTCACTGTTCCTTATTATTTGTCGTTTTTTTAGAAATTTTTTGTTTCTTTTTATTTGTTATATTGAGGATTTTAAGAGTGTAATAAATGCTATTTTATATGTTTGTCCCTATTTAATATGTTTTGGTTTAGGTAAATAATGGAGAAAAATTAATGATTATAGAGAGAAAAAAAGTATAGTCGGAAAAAAACATAATTAATGTATTAGAAATCTGAGAAATTATTATATTTCTTAAACAATATGTTTTGTTTGAAATATGACATACGATAGATAAATAGGAAGAGAGGGAGTACTTTGAATAGGAAATATGAGTGATATACATGAAGGAAATTCTCCATACTATTTTGATAATTATGTAAGAAGGGAATCGGGGCTCAAATTTTCTTAGGAACCAGCATTCCAATTAGTAAGGATTTTACTCATCTCATAAGAAAGTAAATTTAGCTTATATCTAGCTGCAAATATGAAGATCACATTGACATGTATTCAATAGCCACTTGTATAATCGTTTTTTAAGTTGTTATGAAAAAAACTTATCAGCAAGGTAAAGTTGTTTGTATGTAACACATTGACATGCGAGTAATCCATAACTGCTTGTATCCCAACCTTTTTACATCATTGACATTTAACACTTTTTAATATATTCCAGGGGCTCTTGAATCCAATCATTATAGACCAAATCCTAATTTGTATTGTCTCTAGTATCTTCTCCACCTCCTGTTGTTGTTCTTCGAATATTATTGCTTTGTTTCTTGAATTCCATTCCATATGGTTCATAGTATAATAAGCCAAGTTAAGTTCCACCTTCTATATATCCTTGCTTATTCATATTCGCACGGCATGGCTTTATTTCGATACAAATCAAAATGAAATGGTGAATAGCTTGCTCCCTTATCTTTCAGCGGAAAATGACATTTTCTTTTTGGCGTAGCTAGAGCACAAAATATTCAATTAAAAGTGACATGGTCGGGTGAGAAAGTGATTTCCTAATGTATAATGATACTTGGCAAATTCTCCGGTGCATCACATGCACCGGTGCATATGCAATTTTTTTTTTTTTGTTTTTTAAATTTTTTTAATACAGATTTATTCAGAATATTTTTTAACACAAGTTCGTATACAGATTTATTAGAATATGTAAATTTTGAATACAGTTTTACTCAGTACAGTTTTTTAAGAAGACAGAGTAAAATAAAAAAAAAGTTCAAATTATAAAAATCACTTCATATCGATAAAAAAGAAAACACATAAAATATTTTTTAATTGGTTAAATTTTAAAAAAACAAATAAAAAAACAGAAAAAAAAATGACATGCACAAGAATTTGCCAAAGAATTGTAATGAGTGTAACCGATCCCTACTACTCCTATTTGTTAAGTGATGGCCCACTTTCTACAGCTGTCAGATAATTATTGCTGCTTTTTTCCAGTATTGCATTGACCAATCAATACTGTGCCAGTCTGGAAACTAACGTGCGCAATGCTCCCTAGGCTTTAGTAACACTCTCAATTCTAATATATAATAAGTATTTCTATCATGCAATCCAAAATTGGATGGTTGCTATATAACCTTTTCTTAAACGAATAAGAAGTTGTCACCTATGTTATGTCATTATTTGAAGTAGTTAAAATTAGTTTTTTGCAATTTAGTCCAACATAAAAAGTAAATTAAAAATTAGTCTTTTGTATCTATAGACAAATTATAACTTTTAATTTTAAATTTAGTCACTTGCATTAAGCCATTTTACACAAGTGACTAATTTTAACTAATTTTAACTTTTTTTTTAAATTAAAAGTTATAATTTGTCTATAGGTATAAAGGACTAAAATTTTTTATTTTCTTTTTATGTTGGACTAAATTGCAAAAACCTAATTTTAACTAGATTTAAGAAAAGGTTGCATAGCAACCATCCAATTTTGGACCGCATAATAGTAACTTTCTGTATAATATTATGCTGCACTTCCACGTCATTGCCACGTTATATTTCCCTTCATGTTTTATTTATGGTTTTAATAACACTCAATTCTATTTCTTCTACCTTTAGGCTTTAGACATTTTAAGCCCACTGATTCATTTGGTTTGGGGTAAAAAAATATGTTATGAGTCAAAATTATGTTGGATGTGAAGAAAGTGTGAATATTTGTTTATCAAAATCAATTCCAAGAATTAACGTGGATTGGTCAAGTGGTAGCTCACTTGGTCCCTTAATCAACTGGTCTCGAGTTCGAGGCTTGGGTATGGAGCAACCCCCGCTGGGAGACCCTTACCGCTTAGTGCGAGCTCAGTTGGGTCGGACCGAATGAGTCGGATTCTGGGTAAACCAGATTCGGGTACTGGTTGGTGTACACCGAAAAAAAAATCAATTCCAAGATAATCCAAGGTGACATGCTCTAAAAGAGCAAAATGGTTTCATGGGTCTTGCTATTAAGGATGACAATAAAATCCACATCCGCAGATAACGTTTGAAACCGATCCGATTTTGTGGGGAAAACCCGCTTTGATTGGGTTTGGGAAAACCCGAAACTGAAATTCGTTTTGAAAAGATGGGGGTGAGCGGATCTGGTATTTTCAGTACCCGCCACGCCCCCGCTCCCAAACCCGCTCTAATATAAAATATAAATAATTTTTATTATAATTATAGTTAATTGGTAAAGTCAAACTAACATATTCAGCTAAAACCATGATTTAATTTTTAAGTTTTTAGATATTTTTAAATTTTGACGTTTATTATTATATATTATTTGAATTATAGTGTATTCTATATGTGATTTTTGTTTAATACAATAAAAAAAATTGTAAAAAATAATTAGATGGGTTATCCGTGGCCTTCCTCGAACCCGACGGAGATAGGTTTGGGTTTCACTTTTTCCATACCCGATTACCCGCACCCGAATCTGCTCCTCTCTTGATAAATGCGAGGTTGTATTGTCAAAATTTGTCCCAAACCTGACCGTTGTTATGCCCACTTGCTATGATGTTCTAGGACAAGTTTTAATTTGATGAGCATATTATTTTTTTTAATCAGCACGATAAGTTTAAAAACTGTTTCAAGTTTTTTTTTACTGATATACATTTGTTTTTATTATTTTGATCTTTTATTTGTTTGTTACTACATATAATATTATTATTAAAAAGGTTTTTTATATATTTTTTATGTCATATATATGTTAAAAATATTATATTTAACTAGTAGAGATTAATGGGTATGCATTGACGGTATAAAGACCAACGGTCTATCATCCACCATTCATTTGTATTATTTTAATCTAAAAGTTTACGACCATAAACAGATGAATGGTGAATGATGCATTGATAGTGTAAAAAACGTTTACATTATCAGTGCATTCTTCATTTTTCTCTTTAATTTAATAAAACATTAATATTAAAAGAGTTTCTCTTAATATATTACTATTAGTATTATTTTAAAAAAAAAAAACTTAATAATAATACTAGGCATAAAAAAGTCAAAACCAAAATAGTAAAAACAAATATAATTTAAAAAAACAATTATATTTTTTAATTCACCCAATGCTTGTAAAATAAAAAATAATAACAAAATAAAAAGAGGGGGAAAATGGCCCGGAGCAAAACGTGCTCCCGAGCTTCAAAGCAACACCACCCCTCAAGGGAAAATTGTTTATAAAAATTTAGGCTAAATTATTCATTTGGTCTCTTATTTTATTTTTCAATTTCAAATTGGTTTCTTATGTTTTTTTGTTTCATATTGGTCTCTTATATTTCTTTTCGCTGTCAATTTGGTATTAGAATCACTGTTTATCCTATGTGGACCAATATGTTATGGACATGTGTCACTTTCTCTCTCCAACAATATATATGTGAATCAATATGATATTGACACGTAAGATGAATAGTGATTCTGGGACCAAATTGACAGAGAAAAGAAAAATAAGGGACCAATATGAAACCAAAAAAAGATAAGGGACTAATTTAAAATTGAAAAATAAGATAAAGGACCAAATGAATAATTTAGCCATAAATTTATCTGCTTCAATTTTTTTCTCGTTTCACGGTGCTACCGTGCTAGTGACCATTAAGGTTAGCCAAGAAATAACAAAAACTTCAACTGGAATTTAAAAAGAATTTTTTTTAACTTATGCATTAAATAGGTTAAATAACTAGAAAAGATAAAATTATATTGAAAAGTTAAAAAATTAAGGATTTTTTTAATATCAACCCTTAGATTGAGGATAAAAAGTTATAAAAAGTATTGTTGTATTGAAAATTTAAATGTTTAGTATATTATGAATAGTTGACTTATCTTTCCAAAAAAAAATTTATCACTTTTTAACTCTTATCATAAGTACTAAGAATTAAGTTTAAGCATATCCAAAAATTAAATATTTTATCGATTAAATCCAACATTATCACATAAAAAATTATTTTTCAAATTTATTTATGTTGTATATTGTTGACTAGAAGTCAAATTTCGACAAGTGGAGAGAATGTCGAACGTATAAATGATGTCGATGGAAGTGTACTTAGTGAATTGCCTAAAAGTGATTTCGAAGGATGTGCACGTGTATCGACAGAATGGGAAAGGTCGACGATATAGGTGATGTCGACGGAAGTGTACTTAAGCGAACCGCTTAAAAGTGACTTTGAAGGACATGAACGTATGTCAACAAATGGAAGAGTCCTAATGAGGACGGCGCCGATAGAGCATTAACGTGGAAATCGAGGAGGTCAGAGAAGGAATGATGATGCATTGGTAACAGGAGAACGGTCACATCAACATTTAATGCACTTCTTCATAGCTATAAATACGTCACTTCAAACGTTCAAAGGGCCAAAAGTATGTAAATGGCAGAAACGATGGACCAATCTTATGATTTTTGGAAAGAAGAGAAGCTGTTTGAAAAAATGAAGAAGAAGAAGAATCTCAAAGATTAAACATGTGAGATTAAAGGGATTCGGAAGTGGGAGAAACAATGTCAAAATCTTTACTATGAATCCCCACTTTCCCTCTTTATGATAAAAGATTAAACACGTGAAATTACATAGGAATTACCTCTTGTATTTCGAGCTGAGATGAAAAGCCTAGATGAAGGGCATACTCCAGCTGAGATACTATTTTAGGTGGTACCTAGGAGTCTTCCGTAACTCAAAGTTGAAACCTTTTCCCAGGAAAAGCTTTGAGTATCTTTCCATTTAAAGAGGGAAAAGAAAAGCCCTTTATGGATAATCTCTCAAGAGAGATTGCAACATGATCACTGGCTAGGTTGATGGTCAAAAATATGGCCAAGTCCGTAATTATGTCACCAAAATCGACTAGGGGATTGATTTAATTAGAGGCCGACAGCTTGTCGAAAGGAGCTTGGTGTCGACATGGATCCTAAAAGCCCAACAAGCAAGAGGATGTCACTTTGACAAAACTGGCAAAGGACTTGTGTAAAATCCCAAGAGTTTCAAAGTGGCTTTATTTCAGTTGTGGGAAGATGCTTGTCGAAGAAGAATTATCGAAGACTACCGAAGACATGTGGCAAAAGGAGAACAAACGAAGAAACTACTTCGTGGGTAGTTATTTCGTGGGTAGTTGCTTAGTTAGGACGTGGCTGCTGCAGTTATGCAGAATGTGCCCAATAATATAGTGTAAGGGTACGTAGTTGATTTTTAGGACTATAAATAGGTAATTACTTGTTTGTAATCGGGGTTGACACATTGGTAATCATCCTAACATCTCACCGCAAGCAGATTAACGGAAAAATGTCATTGTAATAACCACTCCCAGCACTTTACAAATTCAATTGCAATCTTTTCGTTTTCCTTTACCTTTCCAGCACATTTAAATTTTGCCTTTACGTTCCCAACATCTTTAAATTCCCGCATTTTTTACTGCTTTAAACCTTTACATTCCTGCACTTTACCGCTTTTCCCTTTACGTTTCTGTCGATTTACTTTTCGTCATTTTTGTTTTCCGAAGTCCATTTACATACCTGCCCAGATAAAACCAATAGACCAAAAATAGCCCAATCTCGACACAAGATTATCATTTAATCAGTCGAATTCAGCAATTGCTTGATACCTTCATTCCCATTTTCGACTCGTGTTTGTTCGAATTGGCGAATTGACACGTCCCGCATCGAATCCCTTTTCACCAGCGTGAACGTATATATATATATATATATATATATATATATATATATATATATATATATATATAGGAGTAGTTGGAAAACGCACTCCATAATAAAACACTACTATATGAAGTGAAAGCTTGACCATATATACATGTACCATCCTTTAGTTTATTGGCTTAAAAATATCATAATTTTAACTCATTAAAACGTAATAATGAACACACAGAAAACAACCTTATTATTCGATACGGTATATTTTAATTTATTTATTTTTACCTCAATTGGTATCCGGATCTGGTTTATCCAGAATCCGATTCATCCGATCCGATCCAACTGAGCTCGTAGTAAGCGGTAGGAGACTCCCAGTGGAGGTTGCTTCATACCTCGAACTCGAAATCAGTTAATTAAGGAACCAAGTGAGCTAACAATTCACCAACCCACGTTGATCGATACAATATACTACTATTTTAGTTTTATTTAGAAACCAGATCGGCAAGTGAAAGGAATGGTTAGGTAGTGGTGCTTTTTGGACGGTGTCGTTATTACCTTAGAGAAAGACAATGCTGTGTTCCCACTCCGTCTAAGGAATCATTGTTTTTGTGGAGGCTCAATGCTTTTTTATTTTTTATGTTAATATATATACATACAGTCATTGTCATTTTTTCTTTAATAAATTTTATTTTTATTTTTTAGCTTTAGATTGTTACATAAACATGTTGACTCAAGTAAATTATACACCAATTGCAATTCTATATTCTATACTCTATAGCCGCTAAATCAATCCCAGCCTCACACTCCCCCGCCCAAGCATATGTACTACAAATCATATGTACTACTATGTGTGTGGACTGTGGAGAAATTTATTTATGTTCTTAGAGCATAGTAAATGTATGTATATGTTCAGAATATTTTATATCCATTAATCTTATATAAATTTAGGGCATCAACTTAAAATTAAACAATAGCTAGATCATTTGAAATATAAATTTTGTAACTACGTGTTTGTGAAAGTTAATTATTATTTTTAAATAAATGTAGTTTTTTTTAAAAATAAAAGTAGTTATTGTGAAAGAAAATTAACAATAATAATTTCTCGTACACGTGACAAAAATATACAGTATAATGGTCATTTTTTATTTTTAGCGGCAATGGGCTCTTCAGAGTAAATTCAACTAAGTATAAAAACTAAACTGTTTTTTGCATTGTGTCTTGAACTTCTAGATTGCTAAGTTGGGATGGTTTCATCATTATGTGAGGTTTTTGAGGTTGGAGCCCCCGAGTGGGACCAATTTGCTTTCATCATATACACAGAAAGCTCATTTAATTTAGAAACTGGTGACCAGAAAATTTAAGCTGGAATATGCTAATGAATATCCTTATATCCTTAATATAAGTTCATAACGTCAAAGGCTCGTTGGTGCTATTCTCTTGAAAACTCTAATCCAAGTATCCAACTATGTTTTCGCTTAATTAATAAGATTTAATTTTTTGTTTTATATTTTCTACCAGTTCTGGATAATGATTAGCGAGTCTTTTCAATAAAACAACTATTGTCGATTTTGAATATAATGCACGATATATTATTTTACTACCGAAAGAGATATTGTTGTTATATCATCCTTTATTTTACTTTTATTATTAGTTACGTTGCGTCACGAACGCAAAAGTTGTATTTTAGCAAAAGGCCAGGGTGTTAATTAAAAGATTATTAAAGGTGCATGGTAAAGTAGTAATCATAAGTCCAAATTAATTTATCTTTTGAAAAACCTAAAAAAATACATATTTTTATAATAATTTATTATATTTGATTTTTTAACAAATGATTTAAGGTTATTTGTTAATTATATTTATCTTGTCAAAATATACTAAATGTTCGTTCCACATACAGAATTGTGCATGAAATTAGATTTTAAAATTTAAGTTGCATTGAACCTTGAAATTTTGATTGGTATTAAATTTGAAAGTTCATCGGAGTATTTGAAATCATAATTCCTAGAACCACCTCTAAGGCTACAAACAAACTTAAATATTTCTCAATTCTTAGCCACTATACAAGAAATTTGCATATAGCAACGGAAAATGACATAGCTTATAATGTAGCTAATTTGAAGATCAGCATCTTAGTTATAAAATGGCTATACAAAATAGTTACTGAATGATCCATAGCTAATGCAATCCTTATTGATTTTCTAAATAAAAATTTCAAAGCTAATAATCGGTAGCTGTTCTTCAAAATGTGTAGCCAATCCACAACTAAAACTTCTTCTGTGAGTAGCTAAGTACGTAGCTAGGGCTTAACCGTAACTCTTTCCGTACGTAGCAAATTTATAACTAGATTCTAAAGACATGTATGTATGTATATGTATGTATGTATACACACACATACTATTTTAGAGCTAAGTAATAGCAAGTGTATATCAAAAAACAATGCAATAGGTACGCTAGCTATCCATTAGTTACTCCATATCTTAAAATTAAAGGTAGACAAATTGTGAATAGAGTGATAATTTTGAATGAAGTGGATGATGTGAAGAGAAGGAGAAAGATTAACGCACTCTCAAGATAGATCTTGAGAATCACAGAGAGAGTAAAGGAAAACTTAGATTTCATTATTGCACTAAAAAACTAAACTATTACACTAGCTGGGAGCTTTATATAGTAGCTCTTGCTAGAAGGAAAAATAAACAACTAACTAAGTCTAACCTTCTAACTAACTGTATGCATAAATATAATGAGAGTTAACACCAACTCTAATATTCCCCCTCATAAGCAGTATGCAAGGGCTTAGTAAAAGCATCAGCCATTTGATCCTGTGAAGAGATTGGAAGTAAATGAATCAAACCATTATGTATCTTCTCACGTGTGTAACATGACAATCGATTTTGATATGTTTCGTACGTTCATGAAAAACGGGATTATGAGCAATGTAAATTGCAGAACGATTGTCACAATACATAGAAGCAGGATCAGTGAAGGGGATATGCAGATCTGTCAGCAGTTACTTCATCCACTGGATTTCACAAGAGAGACTGGCAAGAGCCCTGTACTCTGCATCTGAAGAAGACCTAGAGACAGTGTTTTGCTTTTTAGTTTTCCAGGAAACCAAAGAGGAGCCAAGGAACACACAATACCCAGTGAGTGATTTTCTAGTCTCAGGACAGCAGGCCCAATCAGAATCAACAAAACCAGAAACCATGAGACTAGAAGTTGAAGCAAAGAACAAGCCTTGGGCAGGAGAGGCTTTTAGGTATTGGAGCACCCTTGTAGCAGCCTTGAAATGAGTATCCAGAGGCTTGTGAACATAAAGACTCAACTGCTGCACTGCATAGGAAATATCAGGTCTGGTAATGGTCAAATATAGAAGCTTGCCAACCATTCTTCTGTAACAAGCAACATCAGCAATAGGAGTGCCTTGATCACTTTGCAGCCTGATTGATGGATCAAAAGGAGTCTTGGCAGGTCTAGAAGCAAGATTACCATGCATTGTCTTCAAGAAGCTCCAATGCATACTTTCTCTGATTTAGGTGGATTCCTGCCTTGGATCTGGCAATTTCTCAACCAAGGAAGAACCTTAAAGTACCTAAATCCTTTATCTTAAACTCCTTATCCAGAAAAGCTTTGACACACTTGATTTCAGAGATGTCAGTCCCTGTCAGCACAATATCATCAACATAGACTAATAATGTTGTAAAGGAAGAACCAACAGACTTCAGAAACAAAGCCTGATCAGTATAGGAATGAGTGTAACCAATAGAGATCAAAGCCTTGGACAGTTTAGTATGTCATTCCCTACTTGCTTGTTTAAGACCATATAGGGACTTATGCAATTTACAAACCTTGGAAGAGTTAGATGGCAACAAACCGGGTGGAGGAGTCATATACACCTCTTCATGAAGATCACCATGCAGAAAAGCATTATTGACATCTAATTGCTCCAAGTGCCAATTCAGTGAAGCAGCAATGGCCAAAATCACTCTGACAGTAGTGATTTTAACAACAGGAGAGAAAGTATCAAAGTAGTCAACACCCTCCATTTGAGTATAACCCTTACCAACCAATCGGGCTTTATACCTCTATAAAGAACCATCAGCCAAGTACTTCACTTTATAAACCCATTTGCAATCGATTGGTGTCTTGTTGTCAGGCAAATCAACAAGAGACCAGGTTTTGTTCTGTTCTAAGGCATGTAATTCAGCAACCATAGCATCTCGCCAACATTGCAATTTACAAGCTTGTGAATATGTAGAGGGTTCAGGAATAGCACTAGCAGCCAAACAAAAACCTCTATAGGATGAATTGCAATGAGAATAATCAAGAACAGAAGAAATGGGATAGAGAATATTACTAGAAGAACAATCAGCAGCAGCATGAGTAGCAGTGAGATTGCAGTGATAATTTGTCAAATAAGAAGGACACCTTTTTGGCCGTGTAGAAACTCTGACAGGAACAAGAGGAGGTGGTGAAGAAGGATTGGGAGAAGGTGGAGGATTGAAGATGGGAATAGGATCAGGATCATCTAAGGGAAAAATAGGAGCATGCAATACAACACTAGCTGATGCAGTAGGTGAAACATTGACAGAATCATGAAAAGGGAATTCAGACTCATAAAAAATCACATTCCTAGAAACAGAAAATTCATGAGTATGAAGATTGTATAAGAGAAACCCTTTGATGCCTGACCTATACCCTAAGAAAACACATTTGTGTGCCCTATGCTGAAACTTTGTTCTATGAACTTTAAGTGTACTACAATAGGCTAAGCAACCAAATACTTTGAAATTAGAAAGAATTGGAGGCTTGCCATATAAGATTTCAAAAGGGGAGCTATAATTGAGCAATGGAGTAGGAAGTCTATTTATTATGTGCACAACATGGAGAATTGAAAAAGTCCAGAACTTAGCTAGGAGCTTGGCTTGAAAGAAAAGAGCCCTAGCAACATTAAGAATATGCTGGTGCTTTCTTTCAACCACTCCATTTTGCTCAGGTGTCTCAACACAGGATTTTTGATGTATTATACCTTTTGAAGAAAAAAAATCAGTCATGAGGAATTCAACACCATTATCACTCCTCAGACATTTCAGCTTAGCATCAAATTGAGTTTCAATGAGAGAAACAAAATTAATAATGTGTTGTCTAGTTTCAGCCTTAACCTTCATAGGAATAACCCAAGTAAATCTTGAGAAATCATCTACCAAGGTTAAAAAATACTTATGACCAAAAACAGTAAGGACCCCAAATATCAGCATGTAAAATATCAAACTTTTTATTAGAAACAGAATCACTTGTACAGAATGGAA
This sequence comes from Crotalaria pallida, assembly GCA_037953625.1. Lineage (NCBI taxonomy): Eukaryota > Viridiplantae > Streptophyta > Magnoliopsida > Fabales > Fabaceae > Crotalaria > Crotalaria pallida. The sequence goes on from CM075656.1 coordinate 72,305,294, forward strand.
GTTTCTTTTGCCTAGAGAAATGACATATGTCACAAGGACTACTCAAAGTCTTACAAGGGGTAATAAAAGGAAATTGTACAGATAGGATTCTGAGTACAGAAGGAGAAACATGGCCTAACCTTAAATGCCATAAAACTGTATTATCATTTTGACAGAAGGCAAAAAACTGAAGAGTAGCCTGGTTATCCTTTACTTGATGTATCACATACAATCCTTGATGCAACTCAGCTGTACCAATCGTCTTCTTGTTGGAACTCTGCACAATATGACAAAAGGTCTTAGAAAAAATGACATCACAATTTAAGGTTTCAATCAACTTTTTCACCGAAACCAAATTTACATGAAATTGTGGAACAAATAAGACATTGTGCAGTATGAGGGATTGAGATAGTAAAACAGTGCCAGAAATGGTAGTGGACACCTTATCACCATTAGGTAAAGAAATAACCATCTTAGGAATAGACTGATGATTGGTCAAAAGAGATAAATCATGAGTGATATGGTCAGTAGCTCTAGTGTCAATTAACCATTGAACACTAGAGTTACCTGAAATGCCTCTGCTAGAAGCATTAGCACTGCCAATGTGCTGATTATTAATGGCTGAATTAACAGCATGAGTACTATCTCCTTTTGATTTTTGTAGCAAAGCTAATAATCCCTGAACTTGGTCTGGAGTAAAGAGTGAAGGCTGCTGTGGAGGAGGTTGAGAATCTGAAGGATTTTCCTCATAATAATCTTCCTGAGACTCATCAGTAGCAGCAGCATTGTTGGGTTTAGAATTCTTGTTCTGATAATAACCAGATTGATATCCATGAGGGAAACCATGCTTAAGGAAACAAATGTCAACAGTATGATTGGTGCGTTCGCAATAGGTACAGAACCTATTGGAATTCTGTCCTCTGCCAGAATTATTATAACCAAAATTTCTGCCTCTTCCTCTAGTTGAATTTCCCCCTTTCTTCTGAGAATTAGTAGCATTAGTTGATCGATTATTATTTGAACCATGATTAGCACTGTTATGATATTTAGAATTCACAACCATAGCCTTCACATCAGAACTCAAGTCAATAACAGAATTTAATTGCCTTTCTTGCTGAACAAGCATGTAGAACACTTTAGTAATGCTAGGTAAGGGATCTGGGAGCATAATCTGCGACCTAACATGTGCATACTGGTCATTCAATCCCTTGAGAAACCTAATCACATAATCTTGTTCTCTATACATCTGATAATCATCATTAATACCACATCTACACTGCCTTATTGGTCTGAAATTTTCTATTTCTTCCCAAATTATCTTCAATTGAGTGAAATATTGAGAGACGGTGAGAGTACCTTGTTGTAATCGATATAGATCCTCTTGTAATTCAGCAATCCTGAAGATATCTCCTTGAGAAAAACGATCGTGAAGGTCTTTCCACACAGAACTTGCTTGATCAATCCATAGTATCGATTTGAGAATCGATTCCTCTACTGAATACTGAATCCATGATAAAACCATCGTGTTGCATCTTAGCCACGCATCGTAGAGAGGATCTTCAACAGGTGGTTGTAGTAATGTTCCATTGACAAATCGGATTTTGTTCTTCGATTGTAGAGCTAATTTCATAGCTCGTGACCACGAGTGATAGTTCTTGCCATCGAGAAGAGGTGTGACCAAAATCAAAGCAGGATTCTCATTAGAATGTAAGAAGAATGGATTCGAAGGATTTGTGTTGAAATCTGAGTAGCTCTGGTTCGCCATAACCGCTTGTAAGAGAGATGAGAAGCACTATCGCGATTCTGGAAAAGAAGTGAGAAGATCGAAGACAATCGGAGAAAACGAAGATCGAAAAAGTCAACAATCGCAATCGCGATTTAGGTTTTGAGAAAAATCGCAATCGCAATCACGATTCCGTTACTGAGAAAAAAAATGAAATCGCAATCGTGATTCTGTTGGAAGTGAATCGAAGAAGAAGAAATCAGATCCGCGATTGAGAGAAGTGAGATCGCAATCGCGATTCTCATGTAATCGAAACAAAGAAGAAGAAGAGAATCGACGGAAAGATGAACCATAGCTAGAGTAGCTCTGATACCATCTTGAGAATCACAGAGTAAAGGAAAAATTAGATTTCATTATTGCACTAAAAAACTAAACTATTACACTAGCTGGGAGCTTTATATAGTATCTCTTGCTAGAAGGAAAAATAAACAACTAACTAAGTCTAACCTTCTAACTAACTGTATGCATAAATATAATGAGAGTTAACATCAACTCTAATAATAGACTTCAAGAAAGCATACAATTTTGTGTGTGAGAAGTACCTGTTAGAGTATACAACACGAAGAACTTGTTTTTACAACAAATGGTTAAAGTGATTTAGGAAATCACATTGGCATGTATGGCAATGCTTATAAATGGAAGCCCTACTTGTGAATTTAATTAGAACGGAAAGAGAGGATTGTGGCAAGGAGATGTTTTGTCCCCATTCTTGTTCTTTACTAGCGGCAAAGGGATTATCTAGGCTAATGAAGTCAGTAGTTGATAAGAGTTTTTTGTTTTTTGTTTTTGTTTTTTTTAATCTGTGAGGTGGGAATGGATAAGATTGACACCAACTTTTCACAAAATTACGGGCTGGACTATGATGAGACATTTAGTCTAGTGGCTAAGATAATCACCGTATTGTTATGTTGGCATTAGCAACCAATAATTCTTGGATACTTTGGCAAATGGATGTTAAGAATGCATTTCTATGGTGAGCTGGATCGAGAAATCTTTATGAAGCAGCCAAGGGGTTTCGAGAGCAAAGACCACCGAAGTTATGTGTGTAAGTTGAAGAAAGCATTATACGTGTTAAAACAAGCACCGACAGCTTGGTATGGAAAAATTGCAGAGTTCTTATTGCAAAGTGGATACTCTGGGGCACCTACAGATTCAAGCTTGTTTGTGAGGATGCATGCAAGATGGCAAGCTTGCAATAGTGCTAGTATATGTGATGATCTCATCATCGCAGGAGATGGCTAAGAAGTTCGTCGAACAAGAGGTAATTTGTATGTCTGTTTCCAAATGAAAGAACTTGGCGAATTGAAACTCTTTTTGAGACTTGAGGTCAAGAGAACCAAGGACGAATTGTTTCTATGTCAACATAAGTATGCTCAAGATCTACTAAATATATGGTATGCTGGATTGCAAACCAATCTCAACTTCGATTGAGATAAATGCAAGATTTTATTCATTCGAAGGGAAAGACTTGGAGGATGGAACGATGTATATGCAAGTAGTGGGTAGTCTGATCTACCTCACTCTAACTCGACCTGACATATCATATGTAGTGAGTGTGGTAAGTCGATTCATGCAGAAACTGAATAAGTCACATTTGGAAGCAACTCGACGAATACTAAGGTAGATCAAGGGCACCATTGATTGTGGGATATTTTACAAAAAAAACGTTCCTTGTGAAGTCATAGGATATTGTGACGTTGATTATACCAGTGACCATGACACTCATCGTTCAACGACTGGTTACATGTTTACTCTCGGGTCAGGAGTAGTGTCTTGGTGCAGCAAGCTAAGAAACAACCTATTGTGTCATTATCTAGTACATAAGCATAATATAGAGCAGCAGCTATGACAGCTCAAGAGTGAACATGGATAATGCAGCTATTACAGGATTTACATCAACCAATTGATTATGTAGTCAATTTATATGGTGATAATCAATCGACAATCCGTTTAGCCGAAAATCCTGTCTTCCATGCCAGAACCAAACACGTAGAAGTCCATTATCATTTCATCAAAGAAAAGGTATTACGAGGAGATATCGAGATGAAATATATCAACACCGAAAATCAGATTGCAGACATATTCCCTAAAAAGCTTGGTGGTTCAAATTTTGAAAAATTTAGAAGACAACTTAGTATGATTTTGAGACTTTCAGTAAAGAAAAGATTGTTGAGGGGAAGTATTAAAATGACAACAAATTCCTTTTAGAGTCACAAATTTAGCAAGTAATTGTTTTTTTTTTTTTACTTCTCTTATCGTCACACTTTTTTTTTTTTTTTTAGAATTCTTAGAGTGCTATATTTATTTATAGCATTTCCACTACACCTATATAAGAATGCAAATTATATTGTAAAATTAAATACAAGAAACAAAGAAAAATAACAACGTAGAAGAGAAGAGGTTTTCTTTCTCCTTTTTAAATTATCTCTTCCCTCCCTCTTGTTCTTTACGATTCTATCAACCATTAACTTTATTTAGCTAATTATTCTTCAATTTATCATCATGTAATAATATAAACGAAAAAATTATTGATACTTAGTGAATATTTAAAAGAGCAACTAATTAAGTAAAAACAATTTTATCTTTAAAAAAAAACACAGATAAATATAAACGGTGCGAAACGAACAACTCTTTCTATTAGGGAAAGAGAAAGAGAAAGAGAATTGATAATCGAGCACTACTTCCATTATACACAACAATTTTTTGATAAATCAGTTATTGCTTGACAAATCATTCGATAAATACATACATGTCATTGTCTCGTCAGATAATAAAATTAGGTTGAAATAACCAAATTTTGATATTATGTCAAATTGCAAGAATTTAATTTTTGATTTATATAAAGCCGAAGTGATTATGACATAAATTTACTGAATAATTTGTCAAACAATCATTGATTTGTCAAATGATTATTGTGTAACTATCTAAAATTTGATTTCATAATAAAAATATTCTTGGCAAGGTTTGAGTTTTTTCCCTTTGGGTTTTGCTTTTGGCAAGGTTTTTAAGGAGATATGATTATAAATAGGATGGTTGGGTGACTGAGAGCATGTTATATGTATGGTTGGGTAGAAGTGGTTGGGGTAATAGTTGTATGATCTTTTATAAGCTTATTTGTATTAACTTCACGAAAGAGTGAAGTACATTCTTGTAACTTTTTAGTTGGACATCTTTGAGCACATGTTAGGGTACCCTATGACAAATCCTTCATAGAAGGTGGGGTCATTAGCTTGTACTTTGATGTTTGTTTGCTCTTGTTTATTATAATATTTGTTTTGCTGTTAAAAAAATAATAATAAAAACATTCTTGATAATTTTATTTATTTGTCTCTCGATCTCTTTCAAAAAGGAATGTGTCAATGTTAGGTTGTAACCGATAATAACTAAGTTTTAACTACAAATTAAAAAATTCCCATCCCGTGGGCTTTATCTATTACGAAGTCCTTGAACTAGAGCCGGCAAACAAGCACGACACAACCGGTCGGCCCGAATAAACACGGCAAAATACCGGGTTTAGGCAACAATTTTGGAGCACGGATTATACACGTGCTTTTTTAGTACGGGCCGCAAAAGCACGAAACACGACCGGGCTTTTGCCGGACTAACACGACACGACACGTCAACCCGATTTATTTATTTTATTTATTTTTATTTTTAATTTGCTAAAGTTTTTTGCTGAAACTGGAAAGAAAAGGAAATGATCTACTAATCCACTACATTATACAATGTTTATTTACTTATTTACTAATAAGTATACGTCATTTAATACATATAATTAGTGTTATTACCAATTATCAGATATTATCATGCATGTGTGTGTCTATATATATATATATATATATATATATATATATATATATATATATATATATTTTAAATGTTTGTCGGGTAGCACGCAAAAGCACGAAACACGCATGGTGTGGGCTTAAAGACCATTTTTGAAGCATGATTTTAACCCGTGTATTTTAGGTACGACACGGTCAAAACTCGAACCCGAACCGGACACGAGCACGGCCGGGTAGCACGAATTGCCACCTCTACCTTGAACAGGTACAACAGATTCATCAGCAACACATATTCATGTACTTTTAGAACTTCGTTGCCAAAATTTTGTTTGAATATGATCAGCCATATTTGCGTTTCGATTCCACTAATTGATTATAGTTTCAACCACTAAAAGCGATATTACGATTTGGTATATAGATATATAACTGAATATTGATTTAAATATTTTATATCATCATATATTACAATATGTGATGTCTTATAAATAAAAATGTTGCAATACGAGACTTTTGGAGAAAATTGTTAGTAAAATCTAATATATTTTTAATAAATTATTGGATAATTAAAAAAGAGTATAACTATTTTTATTTACAACTACGGTCCAATAAAAATTATATCCTCAAATATTTAACGATATCATTTATATGCACGTAATCATGGTTGCCATATACTCAAGAGTTCAAGCAAACTTGTGAAGTCTAAATAAACTCAAATCATAGACTCGACTTGTAAATATGCAAGTGTTTATAAATCTTAAAAATGTTAATTAATAACAAATTCTAGGACATAAAGCTATTTAAAGTCTTATCCAAAAATAATTTTAAACATTCAAATATTATAATAAAACATATAATAAAAATATAAAGTATGATCATAACTCAATGTTTGCCCCAATTGCTATATGATTTAATTTTTAGCTTATCACTTACTTTATTTTGAGGTTGGATACAATAATACAAAAAAATATCTATCATATATTATAATATATATATATATATATATAATTCAACCTAAATATAAGACAATAATCAGAAAAAATTCCTTATTGAGACAAAATCAATGTCTAAATGTAGACTTTCAACTCGAGAGTTTATCGATTTTATTAGAGTTTACTTAAACTCATACGAGTTTATCAAAAGGAGAGTTTACATGAGTGTCGGTTCATTTTTGCGATATAGAAATATAAATTTGTAAGAGTTCAAGAGTTAACTCGAAAATTTAACAACCATGCACATAATGAAATAAAATACAAAAACTTATCAATACAAAAAATACAAAAAACTGAAGAGTAATTTATATTCATAGGAGTACATCTAGATCTAGTACTCCTTTCATAATATTCATCTTCTTTTATTACAAAAATTAAGAGCAAATTATATTTATACAATTGTGTTCTGTTTGAACCAATCTAGTGAATGAGCAATAACAATTAAAAAAATTAATTTAGACATTCATTTTATATAGATATTTTAAAAATAATTGTATTTAATGATATTAATTTCTTAACTTTTCTAATATTTGAAATCACTAATATAATTTTTTTTCTTATATTCGAAACACGATAAAATATTTTATATGCCATCACTACTTTCGAAAGTATAGATTTTAGATCTTGAGCCAGCTCGGAGATTTGAAAATATTTTTGGTGTCTCATATATATCTTGTTTCATTTCATATATTAAAGTATGGTAGTCCAAAAATAAATAAATTTAATTGAAATATATATATATATTTTGTGTGTGTATGTATCCGTGTTAAAATCAATTTTTTAATTTTCACAAATACTAGAATTTGAAAGAAATAATATTAAGAAAAAAAATTATATAAATTAAAATGTAAAAACAAACATTTGGAAATTATGAGTCTAGTGATGAAAAAAAATATTTAAAATATTTACAACGTAACAAAACTTATAAAGACATTAAAGTTATAACTTTTAATTCATGACATTATGTGCCGCCACATGTATATATACCACATTTTCTATACGTCATTCGTCGATATTGTGAAACTGACATGACATGTCATCGATTATATCATCACTTAAGCAACGAAAAGACTATTTCAAAAAATTAAACAAAGTTCAAGGACCCAAAATATCAAAAAAAAAGTTTAAGGGCCAATTCCAAAAAAGTACCTAAGTTCAGGGATTAAGATGTTAAATTAGCCCAAACTAAAAATACCATCAAATAAACAACAATGAAGGGCACAACAAGAAGTACGACAAGGACCCCGCCATTAAAAAAAACTCCCAAAGATGACTTTCATAAACTTGTATTCTTCTCCTTTCCAATTCTTTTCAGGGTTGACGTTTTTCATGTTTCAAATGCTCCATTTTGATAATATTGTTGATTTTTTTTTACAAAAATAATATTGTTGATTACTTGATTTATTAATTTAAAATCTTAATAATTGAAATTAAAAATTAAAATAATCATAAATAGTAATATTGATCTTAAGGTATTTAAGAAATGACAACATTTGTTATGCTTTGTTGAAAAATTATCAAGATCAAGTATGTAACCACCTTAATGAAACAACTATTACAGATAAATCTAGATATAAAGACAACAATAGTAGGGTAAGGCAAATAATATATAGATTATTGACACTAAGATTAAAGCGGATGGATTTAAGATTGAAAACAAGGCTATTTTTTTTTCATAAATAAAAATTAAAAAAATACATAAATATCACTTTAAAAAATGAAGCATAAAAAAATTTCCTTCTTTCTATGTTATTCATTCCTTACCAAATGATGCAAAATGTTTCGTTTTAAATAATAAATCATAATTTTCCCGCTTTCTCATCGGCCATTCTTGGAGCTTAACGCATGATATGATTTTAAACGTAGAATTGATAAAAGGACCAGATCAGATATTAAAAATAGAAGTTTGTTTCGCAAAGAATGGTAACGATGTTAAAGTATTTCTTTCGCTGAAACATGATAACTTATTTAAATAGATGATAATGCAGTCGTTATTAACTAATAATGATTGTGATTTGTGTGGCTAAGTTGGCAAATCATATGCATAATATATAACCCACAAAATGATGGACAAAGTACAGCACATTTTAAAAATTATTGTTGATGGAAATGAGTAGAGAAGTGCTTGTATAAAGTGAGCTTTAGTGCATGCAGGTAGGTGTTTCTATAAAAAAAAATATATATATTTGCTTGAAAGGTAAATACAGTATTTTATGTGTTGTACACATGAATCATTTGAGAGAGCTGTTGGATAAATAAAAATTACTTGAGTAAATACTTATTAAATCCTTTGATTTCTTTTCAAGCAAGAATTTAAGTTGGAGGAGGAGATCTTAGTGAAAATAGTCTAAATCTCTTCTTCATTCTTAACAAAAATTGGATTAGATTTTAACCATTGAATAATTTAACAATAAATCATAATATTGAATTAAATATTATTAAAAACATAATAATTATTGGATGAGAGAAATAGACATGAAAGGGGAGAATAAAATGAAGATGATGGGTCTGTTACGCAAAACTAGCTTGTAACTGTGAGCTTGTAACTTGTAGCTGTGAGCTTCTAGCTTATAGCTGTTAAGCTAGCTAAGAGCTGTGAGCTTGTAGCTGAGAGTTTATAGCTGTTTAGCTGACTATTTAAAATAGTGTTGTTCGGCAAAACTAGCTTTTGAAGTAGCTAAAAGTTATTAAATGATCAAAAAGGACATGCATCATTTTATTATTTTAAATTTTTCAAATTTTTTTCTTTATTTATTAAATAGATAGTTAATTAATTAATTAATTAGTAAAATATAAAAATTATTAAATTATAATTAATTAAATTCATTTTTTCTTAATTTATTAATTACGTAGTTAATTAATTAATTATAACAAAATTATTAAATTATAATTAATAATTAGTTAAAGGGTAGTAAAATAATTTTAAATTTTGTTTAAGGATATAATTGGTATATGAATTATTGAAAGCTAGTTTAGTTTCTAGAAAGCTACTTCAAGTAGCTTTCTAAAAGCTAGCTTTCAAAAGCTACAAGCTCCTTTTTTAAAAGTTATAAGCTCCTTTTAATTTGTGTTCACCGAACGGGGCTAGTAGCTTATCGACTGAATCTAAAAGCTCCTAGCTAGCTAAAAAGCTCTTAGCTCGTGTTGCCGAACAGAGCCGATATCTATTCATAACTTATACCCGTTGGTTAATGTTTTTTTTTCTTTTTCTATTAAAAAAATAGTTTAAATATCGATCAAATTGATTGGTCTCTCTAAATATGGATATTTTAAATTAGTTTTTGCATTTTATTTTTTCGAATTTTGGTCCATAAATATAGATAAAAAATGATGATGTGGACTAATACGACCGAGATCAAAATCAAAATGAGTTGTAGATTCTGCACCCCATAAAATATCCCAAAACCCAATTTTAATATGAAAATTACCTAATTGTCTCTTAATTAAAAAACTTTAGATTACAAACCCCTAAAAGTATTCATCAACCCTATCTTCCAAAACTCTTTCATCTACCTTCTTATTATCATTTCCCTTTTTCAAACCCTAATCCTAATGTCACCTTCCTCTTCCTCCAAACTCCATTCCTTCAACTCTTCGCCAAATAATAATCCAGATAGTTTAGTGCTCGAGAGTCTGAGACTTTCTTTTCTGTTTGTGCATGTGCATCCTTTTCTATAGCCGCTAGGATTTCTTATTCTATTGCTAGTTCAACCAATACTATCGGGTCCAAAGCACAGGACCAATGTTTTCTTTGTACTATATTCAAAGCACAACAATAATAATGTTTGGAACCACTAATCTCCATTCTTTTGATATTTGACAAACCAAAATTGTGAATGAACTAGCATATAGAAAGATATATATGAACTAGCCTTAGTATACAAAAAGGTATTCGGAGAACAAGAAGAAAGGTTGTGGGGTTTGAATTTGGTGGAAAAATTACATTATGGAATTCAAAAATAAAAATTGGGCTTGAGGATACTTTATAGGGTTTGGAATCTAAAACTCAATCAAATGGAATAAAATAATATAGACCAAAACTTTCGAATAATAAAAATATGAAAACCAAAATCAAAACTGATACATTACCCTAAACCATAATTAAAGGCGAAGACCTAAACCAAAATGAAAAAAAAATTCAAAATATCAACATTTACGGAAATATATGATTTTTTTAAACAGCAATCGAAAAATAAATTTTATTTAAAAAAAACAAAATATTATTGTACACAACCAATGAAGGGTTTAACAAAGGGTATCCAATCATATACTCAAAGTTGTCCCAACATCAAAGTTATATAAGTTAACTTCACAAAATATGTGAAGTACATCATAGAAAAACATTTGAGGGGACCACCTAAGCAAATCCAAACTAATGATGATGGAGGGAAATAAAATTCAACTTTCTTGACACCCTTTTCATGTAAGTGTAAACTTTTGGTACAAAAGTTGAGATTAAAAAAGAAAATTACAGTATATGCAACATTTTTTTAATTTTCAACAATAAACAAATACAGTTCATCCCACATGTCAATCACGGTCCTAATGATACCCGCTTAGCTTTTTCCGTGGGTCACTACCTCAGTCTGGCTCTGTCATAGCACTTATCTTCTTCATATATATATTCCCATTACTTAATTATTATATTCTGGTAACCATTAGAATAAATGAATTAAAATATAAGCGTAGTAAATAGTAATAATTTGATGCATTTGTCTTAGCTCTGCACGTTCAAGAAGTATCCAGAGAGACAGAGTGGCAGATCAGTACCAAAAAGGAAAGGTGATTTCAAGTGATATAAGCGGCAGTACGTGGCTCTTATCCATTTGGGACACGTGGCACACTATGAGATGGGTATTTCCTAATCGCTTCGCTGTAATGAGAGTAACGACTGATGATGGATAACTGCATGACATTAAAAAAAGCATTACTCCTATCAAATTAAATTTAGGATAGTTCCACAATAATCCTTTAATACTGTATATTACTCTCTTCGTCCCTAAATATAGGATCCCTTTGTAACATTTTACTTCCATTAAAAAAATGAAATAATTTAGTTTATTGTATTGGAAATCTGAACTTTTGATATATATTTTCAAAATTATCCTTATTAATATTATTGAGAATCTAAAAAGTGATAAATAAATAGGGATGTTTGTGAAAAAAATAATTAATAATCATTGAAAATTGGTAAAAACTCTTATAAATATGGACAAAATAAAATGTCAAAAGGGTCTTATATTTAGGGAAAAAGGGAGTTATAATTATTTGACAAGTTAATTAATTTTAGTTAGAATGGTAGTGATTTAAAGCTAACATGATAATGCTATAAATTCATTAGCTAACTTATCAAATAAATATTGATTTAATAAAAAATTATTGTGCAACAATTCAAAATTTGATTATATACTTAAAATAGGGTTTGTTCGTAATTTGCCTCTGAAATACATCATAATTCTATGATTATACATCAATTTTTGAACATCATTGACATCATACATGCATACATATTTATTTTACCACTCAGACAAATTAATTTTCCATATATATATTGCAAGATGGTTCTTAACAGCAGTGGTAGTATTTTTTTTTTTTTCAAATGAAAAAATTGACCCAAACTATGATATAAATTAAATTTGAAAATTAATTTAATAATTTGTTCAACAATAAGTAAACATTGGGTGAAAACTTGTTCTTTCCGTATTGTCTCTGTGTTGCAATTTTTTTTAGAGATGTTGCAAGATGGTTCTTAACGGTGAAGTAGTAGACTTCTAGTTGTAGATGGTGCAATTTTCCCTACTTGTCTTATGTTATTTTTCAAATCATTTTTTAAATGCAAAAGATTTTTTAAGCGATAAAAAAACAAAAGATTATTTTTCAAATGCAAAAGATTTTTTTAAGTGATAAAAAAACAAAAGATAATAGTGAGAGAGAAAGAAAATAAAAAAAATTAAGTGAAAAGGAGAAAAAAAATAGAAGAGCAATAAATTCTACATTTTAGACCATTAGATGAAAGTCGAATCAACGAATGAGATCAAGTGTAACTTAACTCAAATTACACTGGTGTAAATTGATCCCTCCTTATATATATAGGAAAATGCTAACAAGTGCCCTTAGGGCACTATAAGAGCACTTGTTAAGAGAGTAATTATAGATAAAAATTATTGGAAAGTGTGATTTTTTATGTTTTCGAGAGAGTGGTGAATGTGGACTTATGATTTTTTTTCCATATGTAGTAACCTTAAGGACACTTGTTAGCAAACCCATACATATATATATATACTACCATTAAATATCTATATTTTGATGTGAAAAGGTATATTTTTCAATAAATAATAAATCAGACTCTCTTAATTTTTTTTAATGTGACTCTCCTAATAATTAATATGATGGAAATGACAATCTAATGGATATAAAAAAAAATGGTTATATCCACGCAGCTCGCTCCGGATTAGTCTCAAGGGCTCCCTGGTATTAAGGGTGCTCTTGGGGATACCGGTGGTTCCGCAAGGAATTCGGACAAAAAAAATGGTTATATCATTATTAGTTTACTTTAGAAATAAACATAAATTAAGAGCGGTTTCGAATTATTTTCTAAAAATATATATTTTCTATTATAGAAAAAGTAATGTTGGTATTATATACTTCCATGGTTGGATTTGAATAAAAGTGTTTATACGAAGAAGAAAAATATTTAAATTTAATGTTTGGATTTTGCAAAATCTTATACTATAAAAATTCATCTATTATACTACTTTTTACTATTTTTTTAAGAGTTTCATATATGTGTTACAGTGTCAATGCATCATCACGGTTCATATGCATTATTTTTATTTGTAAGTCAAATATTATCAATCCATCAATAATAAATGATATATTGACAATGTAAAAAAAATTTACACCGTAAATATATATATTTTTTTTTTAACTATAATCTTAGACAAATGAGCTGTTAGTATCGGTAAAGACTAGTGTAGTGGGTAACTAAGGTTATCATTACTTAAGTAAACAATGGATGGTTCAATCTCTAGTTTTTTTTTTTTTTAAGCAAAATAAAAATTATATTAACCAAGAGCAACAGAGCATCAAAGTACAAACCAATGACCCCACCTTTTATGAAGGGTTTGTCAAAGAGTACCCTATCATGTGCTCAAAGGAGCCCTACAAAGAAATTACAAGAGAGTACTTCACACTTTCGTGAAGTTAATACAATGAAGTTTGTAACAGCTCATACAAACAATACCCCAACCAATTCTACCCAACCATACACATTATATGCTCCTTATCACCTCTCCCTCCTATTTAGAGACCTACCTCCTTAAAAACCTTGCAAAGAGCAAAACCCAAAGAGAAAAAACTCAAAGCAAGGGAAAAAGAGATTTTGTTGGGAATGTCATTCCAAAAAATTACCCAATTAAAAAGATTAGTTAACATTCTCAAGTGGATGAATATATACTTTGAAAAAAAAATGTACAGTTTCATATTTTAAATCTTTATTAACAGTCTTTACTCTTTATTACTCTATCATGTCCTATTTTACAAGTTATATTTTAGAAGATTTTGATTGTTTAAATTAATTTCTCAATTTTAATACAACTTTCATTTATCTTTCCCGCCATGTATTGCTTTCATTAAATATTTTAATTAATAATAAATATATGATGATTATAATTTTTTTTATGAAGAGAAACTGATGAGATGAATGATAATAGTATTTAGATAATAATACTTTACCAACGAACTGTTGGTGCAGTGGTGCTAGGGGTTGCACTTGGTAGCGCGAACCATGGTTCGATCTCCCGTAACAACGTTGGGAAATGAATAAAACCTCAACCCCGGGACCTTCCTCAAACAGGATTAATAGACGCAGTGGGCCGAATACCTGGGTGCAAACAAAAAAAAAATAATAATATACACTCTTTTTGTAATTTCAAAAAAAAAATAATCTTTTTGTTTTTATGTGTAAGCGTTTTTTTTTTTAAGATTTTGTTTTGTTATATTTAATGTAAGCCCAATTTTTAATTTTTTATGATAGTAATCACTATTTTTTTCATAAATGTTCATATTTATTTAATAACTTTTAGAGTCTCACTAATAATTATATAGATACTTTTGAAAAAATATATCAAATTTCTATATTTTCAATGCCATTAACAATATTACCCAACTTTCTTAAAATATTTAGGTTAAAATGGTTTATATATAAGATCGAGGGGAGTAGTGTTAAATTAAAAGTTTGTTGGTTTCAAGATTATCAATTACTCCCTCCGGTCCTATATATAAGCCCAATTTCAAGACTTTTTTTTTGTCCTTAATATAAGCCTCATTTTCAATTTCCAATGACATTAATTACTTTTTTTTTCCACAAACACCGCTATTTACTTAACACTTTTTACATTCTCAATAATAATTATAGGGATACTTTTGAAAATAATACCAAATATTTACATTTTCAATGTCACTAACTAACTTTCTTAAAGTGAGTGAAATTGGTCAAAAGGTGCTTATATTAGGGACCGGAGGAAGTAATATGAAATACTTCAATATTAAATAAGGGTAAAATTGTAAAGTTACAGTATTTTTAAGAAAACAAGAAACTTAACTAAATTTATTAGTTTATGTAATTTAGTTAAAAGTAACTTATATTCCTAAATAACTGTTATTTTAAGAAAAAAAAATTGTTGATATTTAACTGTCATTTTACAAATTCAATGCAACATTAATTATTTTTTATAATTTTATATCCAATTAATTAATAAAAGAGGTAATAATTAATTACTAAAAAAAATAAATAGGAAACTAGGTAAAAACGAAATTGCCAAAAAAAACTATTAATATATTTTTTTAATCAATACGTTATACATCCCTGAACTACAGTTTAGTTTAAATTTTCACTTCATTCTGTTGTCATTTATGAATAAGAATGATAAAAATTAGTAAAATTTTTTGTCATAAATCAAAGTAAAATAATTAATGAAAAATTTTGAAATTGTAAATTTTGAATTATGATTAATTAATCAATATAAAATATATTAAATTAGTTGTTTGATAATTGTGAATTGTAATTGTTCCAATTGTGATTTTCTTAATATTTTTTTTTTAATTTTGTCATTTTTTATTAGAGTGTAGTGAGTAAGTGTATGTAGATAGAAAAGGTATCCTCAACAACTTCCATAACCATAAATGAATAACATGTCACAGGCTGTCACCAAATATGATAATTTCTTTTCTGGTTTGGTATTTTCACAAAACAAGATTCTTTCACATATTTGTCTTCATTATTATTACAATATAAATAAATCAACTTGTTATATGTATATGTATATATAACCGGAAACTGGCTACTACCAGTCAACATAAACCACCTTCTCCTCCATATAAAAAGAGCAAAGGGCAACATCCAAACTCAACACAAACACATAACATTAACAAGAGTGTGTGTGGTTTTTGAGCTTTGTTGAGTTGAGTGTACATATTCAATCAAATCAAATCAAACAATTTGATACTCCAACAATATGCCGATTAGAAACATCGCAATCGGAAGGCCCGAAGAGGCAACTCACCCAGACACCTTGAAAGCAGGGTTGGCCGAATTCATCTCCACCTTGATCTTCGTCTTCGCCGGTTCCGGTTCCGGCATAGCTTACAACAAGCTCACTAACGACGGTCCTGCTTCCCCTGCCGGACTTATCTCCGCCTCCATCGCCCATGCCTTCGCTCTCTTCGTCGCTGTCTCCGTCGGTGCTAACATCTCCGGTGGACACGTGAACCCCGCCGTTACTTTCGGCGCTTTCGTCGGCGGTAACATCACACTCCTCCGTGGTATTGTGTACATCATCGCTCAGCTGCTTGGGTCTATCGTTGCCTCTTTGCTACTAACCTTCGTTACCGGACTCGTAAGACCGTTATATTACTTACTTACTCATAACCGTTTTTAATTTGTTTTGTTTTTATTTGATGGATAGATACATCATACATTATGGCATGCACGTATATTATTTAGTTGATAAAATGAATAGTTGTGACTTTGTAAAAATGAAAGATATATACTAGTACTTGAATCTCAAGTATGTGATACTGAATTTGATTTCAAGATTTATATTTTACCAAAATTAAAAATAACCTTCTAAGGGTGTCTTCTTGCTTGGGTACATGACAATGTCTAGAAAAATCAAATAAATTGTAGGAGTATATTAAAATCAAAGGTCTTGCGAAGGATACTTGTTAAGGATATTAAATGTAGAAAAAATTTATATGTAAAAGTTATTTACTTTCTCGAGAATATAAAAATAGACATTTTCTCGTAACTTTTAACCACAACACATTTAATCAATTAACAAGTGTCATAAGAACACTTTTTAGCATTTTCCTAAAATTAGTAATATTCAATTTTTTTTGGTTTTTATATTCACATTTTAGTGTTGTTTTTTGAGTTTTGTTAATGATTACCTTTAATGATAATGGTTGAGCTTTTTAATGTATTAAGAATTAAATTTTTAATTTTTTTAAAGATGAATTTACACCTTTAGAACTTAAACATTGTTGTTAGGACAATAAATAGGTAATCTCTTACTATTATTTTACACGAGGATATACTCCATCAGCCCTAAATATTTTGTCACAAATTAAATTCATTGTTGTTAGGACAATAAATTATAATTCCATTTTATATTATATAATTAGTTAATTATTAAAAAAATGTTTTAAATTAGTATTATTTTGATAATGGGTTGATTTGATACACAGTACAGTACAGTACATAATACTATATATCTACAAGATGCTTAATTACGGAGCATTACAGTACTTTGAAAAGTTGAGCAACGATGTAAACGTGTATTAAAAAAAAGTGTAGGAGTACTGTATTATGCTGACTAGGAAGAGTTTTGTTATGGTGCATCGCAGGGTGTCCCAGCATTCGGGCTTTCAGCTGGAGTAGGAGTTGGAAACGCCTTGGTGTTGGAAATCGTGATGACATTTGGATTGGTGTACACCGTATATGCCACAGCCGTTGACCCCAAGAAGGGTAGTTTGGGAACCATTGCCCCCATTGCTATTGGTTTCATCGTTGGTGCCAACATTTTGGTTGGTGGAGCATTCAGCGGAGCATCAATGAACCCAGCTGTGTCATTCGGGCCCGCTGTTGTGAGCTGGACCTGGGCCAACCACTGGATCTACTGGGTTGGGCCTCTTGTTGGTGGTGGCCTTGCTGGGGTTATCTATGAGATTCTCTTCATCAACCACAGCCATGAACAACTCCCAACCACTGATTACTAGAGTGGTTAATGGATTTGTTTAATTTGTGTATTGAAGAATCTCTTTCTTTTTATTTCTTTTGTGTAATGTGAAATTTCCTTTCCTCGTGTTTGTGTTGAACAAAATTGGTGGCCTTTGATCTTTATTTGAATGGTTGATGATCATGGTGCTCTCTCTTTTGCTTAATTATTACTTTGTACATGGTCATGTCCACCATTGAATGTTTAATTATTCGGGTCTTGGTTGGTTGTATCATTCTACCATTTTTCTTTCAATCAAAATGAAAATGTTCTTCTTTTCTCTATTCTTTACTTTTTTTATCCATCGACGTGAGTTGGGTTCCGATAATTCACAAGTTACAAAGATCAAATAATATGTTATAGTTTAAAATAGTTTATAGGTGTTTATAGAAAGATTTTTTTAATCTCAAAACTCTTAAGGACTGAGGATAAGAAACTAAAAGAAGTGCATTTTTATAGAAAAATTAAACATTTAATGATTCAAGTGATAGTGGATTTAATTTTTCTAGGTTTCTTTATTACTTTTAGCTTCATATCCTCAACTGATTAAACAAACCCTTTATAGAATTGTCTCATATTTTAAGCAAATGTCATTATCGTTGTAAAAATTGTGTTGATTAGAGTATTCTAAAAATATTTACATAATATCAGAATGACATTTATACGAAATATGAGAAGATTCTTTGGCTTTTTTTAATTTGCATTGAATGATGTTAATTTAACTTTTGGCCAATAAGGTACATCATCGTAATTCATAATGGAAATGAAGCCTCTAGAGAAAGAGAAATGTTCAATGATCACGCCTTGGCCTATACTATATGAGAAGGTAACTCCCTCCGGCTCGAATTATAAGCAACAAAAAACATACTATTTTTGGTTTAAAATATAAGCAAAACTAACTAACTTTATTAAATTTTGTTTCATTCCCAATGCCACTTTCCTAAAACATCTCTAGAAAATTGTAATCTAGATTAATTTTTGTTTCATTCTCAATACTACTTTCCAAAAATACCTCTATTTTTATAAATTTGAGAAAATTAAATACAATCAACTAACCTCCTTAATAAGCGTAAAAGTAGTTAGAATTGCTTATAATTCGAGCCGGAGGGAGTATGTCACAAGAGGTCCACCAAATGTTGATTGGTTTCCCACATTTACAAGTAAAGAAGTACCGACCCACTGTGCCAGAAAATTAAATGTGAGAAAAGAATGAACGTGATAGGGAATAGTCTTATTTAGGTTACAAGATAGAGAATGGTCTAGAACTAGGTGAAGCACACCATATCTCTACGAATGTCTCATTGAATGTATCTGGACAATTGCAAATTAAATGATCAAAATAATATCATCTCTTTGTTCTGACTTTTGATTCTCAGATCTCTCTAGTTGATATGATAGGCAATACAGAGATTTCGTGATGGGGTGTGTATTCCTAATCTATACTTTTGTTAATGAAATGTTATTAGTTTTTGCTGAAAGATTCATCCCCATGATGCATGGTTTGAAATAGTAGGTAAAATTAGAGCATAGACTAACATTGTTATAATTTTTTTTTTTTTAAAAAAAAATATTTAAAGGATTATTGTCTTATTGGGACCTAGTGCACGTGATGGCACAGCAAGATGTGATGCGAATGGGTTTGGCGGTGGGGGCTGTATTAACTACTATTACAAGGATATAGATGTGGATAGAGCCATAGAGGCATTATGCATGGCCTTGGCATGATGGGCTGTTATGCATATACCACACCAATGATGAGATGTTGAAGAAGCATAGCACGTGAAAGAAAGCGTTGTAAGATGAGTATCCAAGCCAAATAGGCCTTTCAACTTTATCAATTGGTCCTTGCCAATTTGTCTTGTTTTAGCCACTTTTTCCTTGGGGAGGTGGAGCAGTGGTCCACACTCCACACCTTTACCAGTTAATCTACCGTCCAGGAACCTGAATTGCTTAGTAATCCTTCAGGAGTGAGCTCGGTTAATTAAGTTGTGAAATACATAAAATGAAAAGATTCAAGTTCAAATTTTGAAAAATGTCCTAATTCTTATTTTGAATTTGAAAAAGCATTTGACAAAAAAAAGGCCTCTTTTATATTTCGCTAGGTCACCCATTCTATTAACTAGTAAGCCGCCCCTACCCGTGACATATGCTAATTTGTAAGGTAAAATAAGAAATCCATTGTATAGATTATAGAATAGATAAATTGTACAACCAGTGGAGGCTGGCACAAGTGGAAGGGGCTTGTGTCCCTTAAGCATGTGGTCGCGGGTTCGAGTCGTACCCGAGACGCATGTGAATGGAGCAAGTCTTACTGGAGACGCATGTGAATGGAGCAAGCCTTACTAGGAGCATCGCCCCCGAAAGGACCCGACCATGGTGCGAGGGATTAGTCACCCAGTTGCGCGGGTGGATACCCTGGTTCATCCAAAAAAAAGATAAATTGTACCAACAAAAAATTGTAGCTAAACTTTATTTGACTTGTGAGGTTTTTTTTTTCTTTTGGATTGGTGGATGGTCTATTTTCATTTTAATTATTATGATCATAATTATTGGTTAGGCGGTTATCTCAATCAAGCACCGGCCTATGAACAATGGTATATATCTTGTGTTTTTTAAGGTTGAATATATAAGCCTATGATCTCACATTAACAATAACTAACTAAAATAATCAACATAAAAATTCAATCCGGATAAGTTCAATAATTAAAATGCATAATATTGAATGAACAAGGCTCAGTACAACTAATAGATTGCTGGGTTATTTACGTATAATGTCAAGAGTTCAATTTCTGTCATATATATGAAAATAATTTTGTTCATAAAAATAACTTTTATTCCATTGATTCATGTTCAATCTTGACATTTACTAGATCTTAGGGCAAGAAATATACATGAGCCCCTTAATTCAACAAAAGAACATATTAAAATGTTAATTAAAAAATAATGTATTTATATTCAATTCCAAAATAACAATGCTCACATCCAATATATATATTAAACAGTTAGAATTATTAATTATCAGGTCAATTGATGAATCATTAAAAAGAAATTAAAAATATCAATAAATTTGATTAATTTTATTAGTAATATTGGAAATGTCAATATTTGATGATTTTTTTCAATATTACCTTATGATTATCATTGAGATTTTGAAAAATGTTGAGTAAATAAAGATGTTTGTGGAAAGAAGAAATTAAGTGCCATTGAAAATTTAGGAAGTGGTGCTAGATTTAATCAAATTTATAATTAATCGATAACATTAAAATACAAAGAAACATACATAATTGCAGCAAAAGAAAAATTTATTCTCAGACATTGTATTTTGTTGAGATAAATGTATCGCTTTTAATTTTTAAACATATTTAAAAATAGTTAGAGTGAGTGGAAGGATTAAACTAATACTCCATTAATTCTCTTGTTTTTTGAGCATTTTTAATGTCTTATTTATAAGGTGTCATAAAAATTTTCAATTTGAAAAAATATATCAAATATTCATTTTAAATAACACTAATAACATTAATAAAATTCTTTATTTTGCTCAAATTTTTCAAAGAAAATCATATAAAAAATAGAAGAGAAATTATACTTAAAACTACGAAATAATAACCAAACAAAATAATTTAAACCACAGACCTCCTATATGAGCTACGCTTCACATGCTAAGCAAAAGCCACTAAGCCACATAAAAGATTATGCAATTGAATGATATTATTCCTTTCGTCTTTAA
The DNA here is from genome assembly GCA_037953625.1 of Crotalaria pallida. Taxonomy (NCBI): domain Eukaryota; kingdom Viridiplantae; phylum Streptophyta; class Magnoliopsida; order Fabales; family Fabaceae; genus Crotalaria; species Crotalaria pallida. The sequence goes on from CM075656.1 coordinate 72,326,833, forward strand.
ATATGCTACTCCCTTCGTCTCCAAATATATTAAGAGATAGAGGAAGTATTAATTATCTATGTACGAATTATTTTGGATCCTTATATTTTTTGGTCTCAAAACAATCGACCCTATTATCCTTACTCTGGATTGGGCCTGCATTGATCTATACGCTTTCATCGAAAAATATCCTTGATACACATTATAAAGAAAGTTTAATATGAAGAAAAGAATTAATAATTATGTGAGATGATTACTTTATATGGCTAAAGTTAACGAATATGGTTACCATTAAATTAAGGAGGATAGGTCTTATGTTGGAGGATTAGCTAAACCTGCTCTGGATTTTGGATCAAGCTTAGAGTAATGAGAACCACATATTACATATAACGAATAGCTGCAACAACCTCTACCATACGATTATACTATATGCATGTCATATCACATTATTATATATCAATATCAAGTGTAAAAAGGTTGCTCCAAGATTAAGATTGGGCATGTGCCTCGGCATCATTAATAAATAATAATCATGCGGCGTTTCTGTGTGTAATTCTGTCTTTTGCTTCTGTTTAGTACACTTTACAACAATGAATAATACAGGGGCCGTAAACTGTAGGGGCCCCTAATTTCTTGGGTTTCACATGAACAGTGGTAAATGAACAAGCGTACCAATAATTCTTCGGTGGTGCTCGTAATTTCCGGTTGCTTTACGCGAGTATATAATCCAACTTCTTTATTTTCTTCTGACTTTGTAGATTAAAATTAGCAGCGATTTGTTCGCGTAAGATAGCCCAGTTGGTGGCGGTAGGGACACTTAGGATTTTCCCCTCCCCATGACTAAGATAGCCCAGTTGGTGGCGGTAGGGACACTTAGGATTTTCCCCTCCCCAGGTCATGGGTTCTAGTCTCAAACCTCCCATGTAAACAAAAAAAAAAAAAAAAAATTAGCAGCGATTTTTTCGTTCATACATGCATAAGAATATAGGAACCTCATAGGATCACGTGCTTAAGGGACTAAACTAAGTCTCTTCCATTTACACAAAAACATATCGATGCTATGAAATAATAAGTTTGATGCTTCCTCCGTTTCATGTTTCATACATAGTTTAACATTATGTCCAAAAATTAGTAAGAAATAATTTAATCATGTAATTTTTTTTTGATATTTGATTACAATAACATTATGTAATCATTATAAAAAAAATAAAAAAATAAAAAGAAAGAAAGGGAGAGATTTGAGCTAAAAAAGAAACTACAATAAATAATAGTATAATTGACAAAAAAAGTGGTATAATTATATATTAGGTTTATAAAACAATAATATATATAAAACAAGATAAAAAAAAAACTTAAACTACATTATATATAAAACGAAATAATAATAAATAGTTGATGTAGTTCAAAATAAAAAAAATGTTTACTCTTTTTTTAAAACAGAAAAATTATCTACAAGCGTAGAGCACTAATTTAGAACGAGCATTGCTTTAATATGCAAAATGAAGCAAAGTAATTCGGAAACGAGTTAGATAAAATAACACTGGTGACAAAAATCTCCTTACCAAATTTGTAAAGTCTAAAACTCGAGATTTTTGACGCTATAATGATGGTTTGTTGGTGACCTGGTGTAAGAAAAATATTCTTCAACTTTATTTCCTATGTAATTTATTTCCAACCTTCAAATTCATATAATTTACATCCATAATTTATGTGAATGCACAACTTCTTTCTTCATAGGTTCATTGATGTTGGTTAAGAAATCAAACAGACGAAGTAAGTAAATTGCAAAAAATAAATAAAAAAAAAATCCAGACAAATTGTCAAAATTACGTAACTTTAATGGTGAATAATTTGATAGATCATGGAGTCTATAGAAAAGTAATTCTGCCTTGTTTATTGAAACAGTGAAGTACAGAATATATACAGATATTGATGCTGGAATATTGTAGCATATCCTATTAGCTAGAGAGTATCAAATCAGTATTTGTTACAACAGATATAATAACTAATAGATAAGAATAAGTTTGTTATATCATATTAACCAATACGCCCTCGCAAAAGGATGTCTCCATCGGAGACATGCATCTTGGACCTAAAATTTGTGAACGACTGTCTGGGCAGTGGCTTGGTTAGGACGTCCGCAAGTTGGTCGCGTGTAGAAATATGAGACACAATCAGGAGTCCTTGCCGAACGAGTTCACGAACAAAATGATAGTCAATCTGTATGTGTTTCATTCGAGAATGTAGGACTGGATTTGCACATACGTAGGTGGCTCCGACATTGTCACAGTGGAGATGGGGGGTAGTGGAAAGAGGAACATGAAGTTCGTGAAGGAGATGCCGAATCCATTGAACCTCCGCAGCAGCATTGGCAACAGCACGATATTCGGCCTCAGTTGAGGATCGGGCCACCATACGTTGTCGATTCGAACTCCAAGAGACAGGGTTGCCACCAAGGTAGATGACATAGGCAGAAGTTGAGATTCTGGTGTCTAAGTCTACAGCCCAATCGGCATCGGTGTAAGCATTAATATCAAGGGCATGGGGTTTGAGTAGTTGTAAGCCGTAGTTGAGAGTGCCTTTAAGATAGCGAAGGGTGCGCTTGAGTTGTTGCGTGTGAGTCTCAGTAGGTGTGTGCATGAATTGGGCGAGCTTACTAACCGAAAAGGAAATGTCTGGTCTGGTCAAGGTTACATATTGTAATGCCCCAATGATGCTGCGATAAAGAGTACTATCGGTAGCAGTCGTGCCATCATCTAATGTGAGGGGAGTGGTAGTGCAAAGTGGAGTGGTGCAAGCCTTGGCATCAGCCATGTTGTACCTTTGAAGAATGTCCCGAATGTATTTATGCTGGGACAGAAAGAGACCGCCTTTTGTAGGAATGAGCTCAATTCCAAGGAAGTAATGAGGTGTGCCCAGATTTTTCAATGAGAAGCGTTGGCTGAGATCCAGAGTAAAGGTAGAGATAAAAGAGGGTGAGTTACCTGTGATCAGTATGTCATCAACATAGGCAAGGAAGTACACAGTTACACTGTCATTATGGTAGATAAATAGAGATTCGTCACTGCTGCTCATAACAAAACCGTAGCTGAGGATATAGTTTTTGAGAGCTTCATGCCAGGCTCGCGGTGCCTGACGAAGACCATAAAGTGCTTTGTGTAGTTTACAAACATGGTTCGGATGGTTAGCATCAACAAATCCGGGTGGCTGCCTCATGTAAACCTCCTCAGAAAGAGAGCCCTGAAGGAATGCATTATTGATATCTAGCTGATGCATAGGCCAGGAGTATGTGAGAGCTAAAGTCAATATGATTTTAATGGTTTGAGGTTTCACAACCGGAACAAATGTTTCTTTGAAATCAATGCCATGACTCTGTGTAAAGCCCTTAGCAACAAGACGAGCTTTGAACTGAGATATAGAGCCATCCGCATGCCTCTTGATGCGAAAAAGCCATTTACAGCCAACAATGTTTTGATGTGGTGGTGGTGGAACCAAGGACCAAGTGCCATTACGCATTAGAGCATTGAATTCATCTGAGAGGGCAGCACGCCAGTGAGGATATTTGAGGGCTTCAGTCACACATGAGGGCTCAAGATTCTCTTGAAGTTGATGTTTAGAAACTGTGAGAGCTCTTTTTGGTTTGAAAATCTGGTTTTTGGCTCGAGTTACCATGGGGTGATGGTTCTGTGTTTGAGGTACAGTAGAAGTCGAGGGACTTGGGTCTGACGAGTCACCAAGCAAGGACCTGCAGGGGGGAAGGTGCCAGTGTTCCAAGTGATGGTGCAGGGTGAGGTGGCGGTTCAGGTGAGGGAGTAGGTGTAGCTACTGGTATAGGGGTTTGGGGATTAGGTAGTGGGGCAGGTGAGGGTGTAGCTGTTGCTGCGGGTATGGAAGGGTGTGGTAGATGCAATGAGGAAGGTAACAAGGTAGGAGGTAGTGGGGAGGATGTGGGAATGAGATGATGCAGAGGCTGCGGTTCGGTGGATGTGGTTGGTTGTGGAGGGATAGGTGAGGAGATGAGATGAGAATAAGGGAATTGATCATCAATAAAGGTTACATGTCTGGAAATGTAGATGCGATTTGTTTTGGGTTCTAGACAAAGATAGGCATACTGGGACTGGGAATAGCCTATGAATATACATGGAAGGGATTTGGGCTGAAGCTTATTTTGGGTGTAGGGTTTTAGCCAGGGAAAGCATAAACATCCAAAGGCATGTTGATGAGAGTAGGTGGGTACAGCATGGTGTAACATTTCATATGGTGATTTAATTTTTAAGTTGGGTGTAGGTAAGCGATTTATAAGGTATGTGGCGGTGAGGAGAGCGTGTGACCAGAAACTGACAGGGAGTTGGGCATGGTGTAAGAGGGTGCGAGCTGTTTCAACTAGGTGTCTATGGCGTCGTTCAGCAGTACCATTGAGTTCAGGAGTGTGAGGGGGTGTGGTGTAATGGGTTATGCTAAAGGAGTTGAGGATAGATCTAAGTTTAATAAACTCACCTCCATTGTCACTATAAAAGACCTTAATTGTTTGATTGAAGTAGTTTTCAACAACATTCTTAAATTGAACAAATATGGAAGAGACATCGGATTTATTTTTCATGGGATAAAGCCAAGTGTACTTGGTGAAGTGATCAACAAAGATAACATAATAATGAAAACCATCTAGGGACCTAGTGGGAGCAGGCCCCCATACATCAGAGAATATTATTTCTAAAGGTCTTGTACTCTCTAGGTGAGTTTGGGAGAAAGGAAGTTTGTGGCTTTTACAGCTTTGACAGGAGAGACAAACTTCATGGCTGGAGTGTGCTTTTATTCCTAATTGTTTGTTGAGGTGCTTCTGAACATGAGCACAAGGGTGGCCTAGGATGTGATGGAGAGTGTTGGGTAGTTGGAGATGAGTATGGTGAGCATGAGGTGGGTTGCTGTTGGCTTGTAGTTGATAAAGGTCATTGGTGCGATTTCCTTGGAACAGCACCTTCCCCGTCCGCAGATCTTTGATCAGAAACTGTGAGTTAACAAATTCAACAGAAACAGCATTAGAAGCACAGAGTTTTGAAATGGAAAGTAGATTGGATTTTATTTTAGGAACATACAGAACCTGAGATAGCTGTAAATGTGAAGAGGAAGAGGGGTTGACAATTTTTGTGTTACCTGTATGGCTTATGGGTAGAGCTGTACCGTCACCTACAAGTAATTGATCTGTGCCATGATAAGGGTGGGAGATGGAGAGATTGTGAAGGTCATTTGTTATGTGATGTGAAGCACCGGAGTCAAGAAGCCAGTTTTGATGTGGAGGATTGGTGGAATTGGTTGTGAAGTTTGCCACTGGTTTGGAGTGGGTTTGAGATGGGTAGCCATGTATTTTATAGCACTCACGAGCTGTGTGACCCATCTTATTGCAATATTGGCAGGTGACCCGTTTTGTTGTGTTGGAAGAAGATCCACGAGGGAGGGTAGAGAGTGGAGGATGGAAAGGCCGTGGTCGTGGTGCGGTGCCACGGGATCGCTGGATGGCATGAGCAGTGGGGATAGTTATAATGGGAGTTTTATGTTCTTGTCTTTTGATGTAGGTTTCATGATCAATAAGCTTCTCACTCAACTCTTCAAAACTGATGGGTGAGTCGCGGGCACGAATAGCCGCCGCAACTTCACGGAAATCCGAGCCAAGTCCATTGAGGGCTAGAAGAACAAGGTCGGTATCATCCATAGGGGAGGCAATGACAGCGAGCTCATTGGCAATGGTTTTAATATTCTGAAGGTAAAGGGTAACATCTTGGTCTCCTTTTTGGGCATTGATGAGACGCTCTTTTAGAGACATCACTCGAGAGCGAGATTTGTTGGCAAAGGCAGTCTGGAAGATGTCCCACGCTTGCTGTGAGGTGGTGACATTTCCGAGCAGTGTGATAACAGTGTCCGAGACAGAGGATAGGATAGCCAGCAAGATCAGTTGGTCCTGTCTGATCCAGTGAGCATGGCTTTTGTTAGTGGACGAGGGGCACGGTGTAGTGCCATCGACATAGCCTTTTAGGCCATATCCAACCAGCAGGGCATTAAAATGAACACGCCACGCAGGATAATTAGTGGAGTTGAGCTTAATTGTAGAATGGGCACTGGTATTGAGTGCTACAAGCTGAGATGGATCGACAGTGAGGAGGGTGGCATTTGTGGAGGTAGTATCTGAAGACATGGTGTAGGATCGTGTGTGAAAGGGAAAAAAACGCTGTTAAGCAAAGAGGCTTTCTGATACCATATAGAAAAGTAATTCTGCCTTGTTTATTGAAACAGTGAAGTACAGAATATATACAGATATTGATGGTGGAATATTGTAGCATATCCTATTAGCTAGAGAGTATCAAATTAGTATTTGTTACAACAGATATAATAACTAATAGATAAGAATAAGTTTGTTATATCATATTATCCAATAGAGTCAACAAAAAGTAAGATACAGTTTCTAACGTCCTGCCTCATTTGCCTTTTCTTTTTTCAACATGAAAGTTTTGGTTTAGAATTAAAAGTAAGAATCCAATAAAAAGGGGAATCAATAGTAGGAGAAAGTTTATGGCTATGAGATGCATTGCAGCTGGGTGGTAAAAAGGGATTAAGTTTTTTTTTTTTTTAGACAACGGGCCTAAACCCGAGAAACAGAAACAAATTACAAAATCAGTCTAGGGAAACATATCCCATAAGCATCCTCACATAACAGAGGGAAGATAGGAGGGGGAGGGAAACTATGAAAAGTGCAGCCAAAGTTACCACCATGACCCAAGTGAGTCATTGCGTCCGCACATCGGTTAGTTTCACGATAAATACGATCAATATGGATAGACCATTCACTCCCCAGCAAACTAAGGATCTCTCTAACAAGGGGCTCACAATGGGGAGAAGGAGAGCAGCCCTTTGTAACAAGAGAGACAACAATACGAGAGTCCATTTCAACTTTGAGATTATGAACACCTAATTTAGCCATCCTAAGACCTCATAGGAGTCTCCAAAGTTCAGTTTTAACTAACGACGTTACTCCAAGGTTGCAAGAGAAGCCCCTAATAAAGCACCCTTTGTCATCCCTAAGGACACCCCCACAAGCAGCTTTTAACGAAGCACGAATCACTGAACCATCAACATTAAGCTTATACCAATTTGTAGGAGGGCTTTCCCAAACCCTCACGCTTTAAATACGGACTGGAATTCTCCCGTTTAATGGAATTATCAATCACATCCACATAGCTAACAGTCTTTTGGAATAACATGGTAGCATAGTCATTCCTACCTTCAAAAAATACTAAGGTTTCTAGCACACCATAAATACCACAGAGCCACACCAAAAAATAAGTGTCAGGGTTTATTAATCATACCTGTTGATTTGTCTCACAAGTTAAAATGAAATCTAAGGGATTAAGTTCTTTTTAACTCTTACTTTGTTTTTTTATTTTTCTTTTTAGGAAAAAAAAAATCCCAAAATGCTTCTCACCTCTTGTTTCTCTTTCATACTTACTCTTACCTTTTTCCTTTTTCACACTCATTCTCATCGTCTCTATCCTTGAAACTCTCATCACATTCTCCATATCCACATTCAACACAATATTTTTTTTCATAAGACAATAAACACAATTACTTTCCATGTCCTCCCTTCTTAGTCACTAACCCTTTTTTTAACCGTCGCTATTTGTACACTCGTAAGCTTGGAAGATAGGGTACGAATTTTTGAAGTCATTCAACAGTTTGCTTGGCAGCTGGCGTATGAACAAATATTTGTTCAATACACAAGGGGTTAGCATACAAGGCAATTATTTGTCATACTCTTGTGAGTAAGGATAGCAAGAACATTTACCCCAACAATAGCGAGTAAGCATAGCACGGTATTGTGATTTGCATATGATTTGCCGTACAATTTGCCATCATCAATAGTATAGCTTTGTGATTTGCATCTGATTTCGTTGTTTTATATAAAAATAAAAAATAAAATCAAAGTACTTTGAAATTAACTACGTGATATGCCGTTGTAACTAAATGGTGTTGTATATGTTGACAAGTACAAGGTGACAAGCATCATTATTCTGCACCACTTGACCACTTCCTACCCACGTTAACATACGAACATTTTAGAAATATTTCCAATAATGCTATCCTGTTATCGTATCAATAATAATATTGGACGTCACGTCCCTAGCGTACAAAAATCGTGACAATTAAACAAAATATGAATGACGAAAAAGGAGGACATGGGACATACTGCAATGTCGTTTGCAGGTATGGAGGATGTGAGTTTGCAAAGCTAGCACAGCTCATTTGGGGAGGATTGTTTAAGTGGGACTTCAATACTTTAACAAAAGTATTCTAATACACTAAGATTCTTAGTTTAGAAAGTTAAGCAAATTATCATGAGAGCATTTTCATTCTCATAAAATCTGTACCCTCCCACGTTCCATGGAAAATACTCCTGACAAAGTATTGATTTCAAGTATGGGAAACAACCACAATTCTCAAACATTTATTACCTTGAAAAATTATGTGTATCGTTAGTTGGCTTGCTACTATAACAATTAACAAAACACTTGGCTCATTGGAAAACTGAGAGGATGCTTTTCTACTGAAGGAAACTTATTACAAGAAGCTTGATCAAGACTAAACTGTTACGTTACACTCATATTATTGCCACATTTTAAGACTAGCATGTCTTTATCCTTTATGCGCTCTTAGTTGCCAAAACCACCATGAGTGATCAAGCTGCAACTTTCTTGGATGTTACTGAATTGACAATGGCAGCAAACTCAGGACCCTGCACCTCAGCATGATCAACTTGTTAGTAAAAATTATGACTAATTATTTTATTAAAGGTCGATTATGTAGTTGTCTTTAAAAAGTTCATTAAAAAAAATCACTTCTGCCATTTATAGTACTTGTTTCATCATGCTTTACTAAAACGTTCGTAAACTGTGAAGAAAATAGGCTAAAATTCAGCTTTTAGAAGAAGTTGATTGAAATGCATTTTATTGATAATCCTAAACAAACAGGCCCTAACTCATGGTATGCTCAGTTTGGTCAAAGAAAATTTGGAAGCAACCATGTACCTTTAGTGAAGCACCACCAACAAGAAATCCATCAATATCTTCTTCCTTTGCGAGCTCAGCACTGTTGCCTCCATTTACAGACCCTGAACATAGATTAATTTATTGTAAGTACATCCACCATGCTGTGACATTAAATGAGAACTAGATTCTCAAATAGTACATTTCTAATATACTGTTCTCAAATCAATTTTCTGCAGTTGATAAGGTCAAGGGGCAATCCAATATGAATCAGAGATTTGTGTGTGCAAGTTCACATCTATAGAGCATATCAGCTATCAACGTAATTTTTCATTAACAACAAGGAGTCAAGGACAACAATCAAATCCTTTTTCACACTAGGTAAGATTGGCAATATAGATCAAATGTCTGCCACTGTATTCAGTCATCAATCAAACCATTTCGTTAATCTTTAATCCTCCAAAATTCCCTTAAATTCATAAATCGGCCTATTGATCTCGTTTATACCAGAAAGCAAAATGAAGTCACCAGACCTTACAAAAAATGCAGGTAAATCATTTACTTAGCAAAATTTCATTGAATCTGAACTACCAAAATAGCAGGCTACTTAAAAAAGGCCACTTATTTATTATTTAAAAAAATAAAAAGAGAGAGAGAGAGAGAATGGACCCTTTGGAGTTTCGGGTGTTGCAAAGTTTGTTTTCTCAGCTAATGAGTGTATGACATTATAGAAACAAGCAACCTTATTAAACTGTCTCTAAAACTACCAGGACACTGAAAAAGTTAAACATGCAACTAAAGGTATAAAAAAAACTATTTACCTCCATAAATAACCCGGGTTTTAGATGCAACTTCAGCTGAGACATTCTTTTTAAGCCAATCTCGAATAGCTGCATGCACTTCCTGAGCTTGCTGAGGTGTAGCCACTTTGCCAGTTCCAATGGCCCATACAGGTTCATACGCAATAACAATATTATCCCAACTAGGCACTGCATCTGCACATAATCACCATAGTGGATGTTATAGAAGCCAATCATAAAATCGCCCGTGCCTATTCTTTTTACAATGAAATATAGCTTTCACCTGCATAAGCCTTCAATTGCTCAAAAACAACATCAAAAGTTTTCCCAGCTTCCCTATCTTGTAATAGTTCTCCAATGCATGCTATCACCCCGAGACCTTCGCTCAAAGCATAGCCTGCTTTCTTTCCTATAAACTGGAGTTGGAAATATTCAGTTGATATCTTATATATTCTGCATCTCTTTCTATAAACACTGATCACATTCTCTTAGAAAGCTACTGTAGAAAATATCTCTTAATTTGTTTTACCTCATCCTTTTCGCCAATAATATGTCTTCGCTCAGAATGTCCTAGAATAACCCACTTGACTCCAAGGTCCTTCAGTTGTTCCACACTGCAAGAGTCAGATGGTTATAAGCGTGTCTGAGTTAACTTGTTGAGTGGCATTAGCCATGAAGTAAAGGAACATCAGAGAATAACAATATCATTAATTTAATCATCACATCAAGAATGGCAAGAAGAAGAATGTTTAGATTGAAAACAAAAAATCATCCAGGAAGTCTAACATTATATATTGGTTAAAACAAAGTCCCAAGATCAATTAACATGGCTATCTTGATAGGAAAGACAAAGCTAACCTGATTTCTCCTGTGAAAGCACCACCTTTTCCCACCCAAGAATTCTGGGCAGATATTTCAATCCGATCTGTAATTGAGTTTTTCACCTGATCGATGTACACAAAGGGTGGTGCCACAACAACATCTGTACTTCTCAAAAATTGGAAAAGATTATGAAAACAGAATTGAATATATATATATATATATCTCTTAACAAGATTATTTATAAAATTTTCTGGCATAAACCATATAATAAAATAAATATATACACATGCATGTGCGCACCCGTACACATGCACATATATAAATATAAAAGTGGAGTGGCCACTAAACACTTAGGTCCAATTCCGTTTGAGACAACAACCATCTATAATTGTATATGCTAGACAGCACACTGAGGAATTACATTGCACCATTTCGGAAAACAATTTATCATTTCATCAGCATTTTGCTAACTCAAATAAATACATTAGCATAGGGAAAAAAAAGCATTTTCAATCACAGGAACTAAGTCATCCTTATTTGTATAATTTAGGAGTCGAGAAGAAGCAGAATCTAACTTTTTAGCTGTCTGCTACGTCAACTGTAAACACGTAAAATTGAAGATTGAACGAGACTCACCAACATCAGGCTCCAATTTTGCACCATTCAAGTCAGAGATAAGCTTACTGATGGAGTCTTTTGTTCCGTTCTAAAGATAACAACAGACGTAATAAAAATCAAATAGAGATATATGAAAATATTGGAGAAAATAAACATCATAGTAATGATGTTGCCAACTGAACTAGTAATCGATTGAACCATGAGAATTAAAAGGATCATTCATACATGGTCAAGTTGTTAGATATATAAAAGTATAAAACCATCAATGTGCTTTCACCTAAGAACTTAACTTTTTAGAGAGTTGGTTTATGACATGTTATGAGAGCCTATACTCGTTGGGCCACCTGTAAATGTCCAATACTGCAAACCTCACGCTCCAAATGTCCAATCCTTGCCATGAGGAGATGTTGTTAAGGTCTCACATTGGATAAAGTATATGGACAAAGTAGCACTTATTATAACTTGGGGCAACTCTCCTTCCACAAGCTAGTTTTTAAGGTCAAATTAGGTCCACATATTGTAAAAAAAACAAGGTATGCATATGGAGAGAAAGAGATAAAGGACACGACAGTTAGAAAGACAGGAAGAGAAGTCTAAAAGAAAAGGTTGAAGGAAGCTCTATTGGTGCTTGTGCAACAAATTACAATGTTAAAGTCAGAGACAAGCTACAAGCCATAAGCCCGAAGTGCGGAATGAATTGAATATGAACTTGATAAAAGTAAAGAGATATAATCTTAACACTTCTCACGAAGAGTAATTACAGGGGACTATTTATTCTAAACTAAAATACATGGTAAGACTTGAGAGTTGAGAGTTATAAACTTATAATGTAGAATTACATTCCAATAGTTTTACTACTAAAATCCAAGAAGCTTAAGTTAAGATAACAACAATAATCACCTAATGCTGAAGCATAGCATTTGAAACATGAACAAAAACCTTATAACTAGTGGAAAAAGAAAAGGAGTTTGAGGGAAATATACTTACACACTTCCAGTTGCCACCAACAAAGAACTGAAACCACAAAGAAAGGAAGGATACAGAAAATCAATATACCAATTGCAAAAGATGAAGAAGAAAATCAGAAATACATATCTGAAAAACAGATAAACAAAATTCAATGACAGGGCTTCAGAGTGGTACAATGTTACAATCACGGTTTTCAAACTCGAGGAACTCTAGTAAACTTCGATCATAAACTCAACTCACGAGTTTACAAATCTTAAAATATAATTTTAAGAACATATTCTAGTACCTAAATATAGTTTAAAGACATATCCAAAAATTAATATTCAACGTTCTATCTTTGAAAGAAAACAAATTGAGTAATATTGTAGAAACATAACTCATATTTGATCCATCTCATATATGATTTTTTAGTCGAACACTTGATCTGCTGTGTAGCTTACTAGTAAAATAAAGCAAAACTAGTAATTAAAAATGTAAAATTAACTTTTTAAACTCAATATATATATTGCAAGCACATTGGTTATTGAACCCAAATCTATGTTGCACCAATACGGGTACGGTACCGGATACGGGTACAGTACCGGGTACGGGGTACGGCATTTTCTAAAAAACTAGGGTACGGGTACGATAATATAAATTCAAATTTTATAAATAAATATATATAAACAATGTGCAAATAAACGATTTTTGCATTGAAATAGCATATAAGTATCGTAAAATTAGAGGTTGATACTTAAAATAAGTTCAAGGTATAAGGTCGAAAGATTAATTATAACATTAAAATATAAATTTTAAGACAAAAATTACATTATCGGGACGATCCACACCTAAAATATACTTTAACATACCAGTTACAAGTACCCTGAGTACGGTACATGTACCGGTACCCAAAGTGTACCGGGTACAGGTATGTCACTAGTTTAGGAGTACCCATGTTTCATAGATCCAAATACACAACAACATGGACCAAAACTTACTCATTTTGATTCTTTATTAGAGTACGAATTTACCTTTATCATAATTTATTCGAACTTGTACGAGTTTTCTGAAAAGAAAGTTAACATGAGTCAATTCCTTTTGGTTACCTAGAATCGTGAGGAGTTTAAGATTAACTTGAGAGTTTAAGATTAACAAATTTCAGATACAGTTTTGCCCGCCTAGTTTTGGCTGATAACTCAAATTCAATGATTCACAGGAGCAGCTATAAGCTAAAGAAGAGTGGGATGAAATCAAAAGAATAGTAAATCTAACCCAATCCAACGCTACCCGTTAAGGAGAATCACATTCCCAAGTGAAATCAGGCAATAAAGATGACTTTTTTAAATTAAAAAATAGAACTTTAAAAAAATGGGTAGTCAATAATAATAATAAATAAATAAAGAAAAAAGAGTACCTTGCCAGAGCCAGCCATGGCAACAACGGGACGGGAGGGTTTGGGAGCAGAAACGGAGAGGCGAAGATTGGAATGAACGGATTGAAAGAAGGATTGAGAAGTGAAAGATTCAAACTTAGGGGATGGGCGGCGGAGACCAATGTAGAGTTGGGAAGAGAGTGAAGTAGAAGATGTTACTGCCATGGATGGATGATGGATGATAGTGTTTGTATGTTGGAAGCGTCGTTTCAGGTGGCACTCGGTAAATTATAGTTTGAGGATTACAAGATTCGGATTTGGTTGGTATTTGTTGTTGTTGGTGAGTGGACAGTGGTCTCAGGGGGACTGTGACTTTGGGATTACTACTACTACTCTTTTACTACGAAGCTACTGCAATAAAAAAACATACTCCATTGCTCGAAATATAAGCAACAAAAAACACATCTTTCTTGTTTTAAAATATAAACAAAACACCAACAAAGCCCAGAACAGTTGGTAGATAGCCGTATTCATTAAGCATGATGTCTGGGATGGGATTCGATCCCTGCCGTGGGCATGGAAAAGACTTTGTTGGTAGAGGCATAACCCATTTCGGATTAGTCTTCGGCTGTCGGTTGGGGATACCCTTGGTGTACACCCAAAAAAAAAATATAAGCAAAACTAACCAATTTTCTTAAATTTTATTTCATTCCCAATGTCACTTTACAAAAACATCCCTAAAAAATTGTTATCTTATTTAATTTTTGTTTCATTTTCAATGCAACTTTCCTAAAATACCCCTATTCTTTTATAAATTTGAGGAAATTAAATACACTCAACTAACCTTCTTAATAAGAGTAAAATTAGTTGGTTGTTCTTATAATTCGAGTCGGAAGGAGTACTTCTCTTTATTAAATTTTTGTTTCATTCTCAATGTCATTTTCCTAAAACATCTTTAGAAAATTGTAATTTTAATTAATTTTTGTTTCATTTCCAATGGTACTTTCCTAAAATACCTCTATTTTTTTTATAAATTTGAAAAAATTAAATACAATCAACTACTCCCTCCGATCCTTATTAAGCATAAAAGTCTTAAATTTGCTTGTGATCGCAGGAGGAATCCTCAACTACCCACCTACCTTCTCTCTCGAGACTTGTGTGAATGAAGTTAAAAAAAGTAGCTCAGTTCCAGGAACGTTTGAAGGAGCATAATGTTATGGTCTCGTCTGCTGGTTACTGATTTAAATGAGACTCTTGTTTCACCAAAAAAAAAAAAAAAAAGTGATCAAGGACGGAAACACCAACACCTAAACGCTAAACACACCTCTTTCCGCTGCTAATTTGTGCTTGCTGCTAAAACAACCAAAAACAAATTACTCTAATATAAGCTCATTTATGGATAAATTTATCACAATTTTTTTTAAAAAAAAGTGTAGTAGTTTTTCTTTTAAAATTCATCAATGGTGTTAATTTTTTTTGCTAAATTATAAGTATTTTCTATTTACTTAAGGCATTGTTATTTGAGTTGGATAGACTCATCATGAATAACAAAACTTTCCTTGTCAAGTTTTATCGTAACTATGTTCTCAAGATTTGATCCTGAGATCTTTAGTTAGTGCCACTCCCTTTAATTTGAAATATAAGTTTATTTTCAATATTATTTTTCTAAAATATTTTTAGTTTTGATAAATTTAATAAAATTAAATATAATCAATTAATATTCTTAACAAGCGATTTTTTCCTTATATTCTAAATCGGATGGTGTATTGGGAAAAATATTATTAATGGTTATGGGAAGTATGTCAACAAACAAAAAATTACGTATAATAATATTATTTAAACATTTATATTAGTAAACATTTAAACCTAATGTCTACCATTTTGTGTAAAGAATGGTAGGCTCTTCAATCTATCTTTATTTTTTTACATTTTTACCTAAAATAATAAATATTAAACTTATATGTTAAATATAGATGTTCAAATAATATTATTGTAAAAATTATTAAGTAATCCAAAATTACGTATTGATCTTGAATGTATCACTATTATTCGATATTTAATTTTTGAGTTAAGAAAAACACAAAATGCACAATAGATAAATGATGATGCATCTAAAACCAGTAATATTGAACCACTTAATAATTTTTTCCTCAAATACAACATTCAACTTTATGCTAATTCTTTTCCTTTTTGGCGTCTAATTCATTTTATTTTTCATTAATTATTCAACATTTATTTAATGCTTTCAACTCATAGCCGATATTTTTTTAAATATTAAGAAGAGAAAATAGACGGTGCATTGACAGTGTAAAAGTTTTTATACCATCGTTGAATTACCATTCATCGTTCATGTGTTTATGGTTGTTGAATTTTAGATAAAAGTAATACAAATAAATGATGGATAATGGACCGATGGGGTGTAAAAAACTTTACACCGTCGATACACACATGAATCTCTAATAAAAATGTGTTTGGTTTTATGTTTCACCTCTTCAAACCCAAAAACAATAAAGAAGCAATGCGTAGAAATGAGTAGATTTTATGGTTGTTTGATATGAGAGAAAATGAGAAGAAATGCGAGAGAGAGAAAAGTTGAGTTTTCTCTCCTTTTGTTTGGTTGGAAAGAAAAGTGGGAAGAAAGAAAACAATAAATTTGTTAAAAGACAAATATATCCTTTGTTTTACATAGCAAAAATAAATATTTTTTCTTTCTTTATTAAACATAACCAAATATTTTTTTCTTACTTCAATTATTTTTTAAATAATAAAAATTATAGATTCAAAAATATATGTAAAAAATTCTATTGATAACTTTATATATCTATATCTATCTATCCAATAATATACTAATAAAAAAAATACATTTAGATAAATAATAAATAATAATAAATATATTAAATTAAATACAAAAATAAGAAAGCTACGAGTACTCATCTCTCGGATAAAGAGAGAAAACATCTGAACCGTTACTTGGTGTCACACTACTAAAGATACAAAGAGAGAAAGTGGTGTTTTTTTGGTAATTTCCAAACCTAAGTTATGTTTTCTCCTCAAAATCTCATTTCATGAGGAGAGGTTTTTTTTTCTGTGGATCCCACTCCAATTTCTTCCTCTCATTGTTTTTTCTCTTGATCCAAACGGGAGATTTCTTCTCCCAAAATCTTTTCTCTCAATTTCTCTCAAATCTAAAAGAAAATCCTAAAAGAGGAAGGCTACAGGGAAAAACTCCAAAATTAAGTTTTGTACTCGTAATATGTTAAGTAATTAACATCCTTCAAAATTCTTTTTTCAAGTACTCTTATTATTAAATAGGATGAGTTTCTTTTTTATGATTGGATATTAACTAATCTTATCATCGTGGTGACTAATTCTTTTGAGCACTGCTTGCTCAAAGTAAACAATCCTTTTTATATAGTTTTTTATATACATAATAATTGAAATAGTGAAGTATCAATTTAGTCACTGAAAATTTATAAATATACATTTAGCCCCTCAAAAAATTTCAAATGTACCAATTTGGTCCCTTCAGATTTCGGATGTACTAATTTGGTCTCTCAAGATTTTGGATATACCAATTTGGTTCTTAAAATATAAGGGACGATGTTGGTATGGAAGAAAATCTTAAGAGACCAAGTTGGTATAGAAAAAATCTTGAGTGACCAAATTGGTACATCAGACAATCTTGAGGGACTAAATGTGCAATTATAAATTTTCAAGGACTAAATTGGTACAATGAAAAAATATCAAAGACTAAATTGATACTTCACTCTAATTAAAAACCGAACACATAATCACTTGTTTAAGTTAGATAGATAAGCATCATATGTATCAGTGTATCACAGTGTTCATTTATAGTAGAGAGAGTATTTAATTAAAATAAATAATTTCATTTAATATCATAAAATATAAAAATAAAATTGCACATTTAATACTTTCTTCATTTAGCAATAGAACTTTATAAGCGCTTAATTAGTGATATTGTCAAATTTCACCAAAGAGAAAAATGAAATAATATGCTTTATTTAGTAATTTATCGAGTCCTAAATAAAAGTCCTATTTAAAAAAATTGGCCCTTGATACTTCTATAAGTTATTTTTTTAAAATTTCTAAGAACGTTATTTTTTTTTCGTAAACACTCATGTTTATTCAACACTTTTTAAAATTGAAATAATAATTATAATTGTAATTTTAAAAAAGTGTATCAAATATTTATATTTCATATATCATTATCAATACTCCATCCAATAATTATTACTATGCCATACGTCAAATTTTAGAAATTTTTCTTGTCCTAACTATAACTACTTAAATTTTCTTATGTGTCATTTATTGTTTTTTTTTTGTCTTTATTAAATATTTTAACTATATTTTTTTTATTTATTAGTGAGCCAAGAAAAATTTAATGAATAATTACATGTGTGATTTGATGAAATATATCTTCTACTCATGCTCGTAATAAGAATATGAGACAGTAATCCTATTAGACATGTCATATGTGTAGCTAAACTTTGACGTGATTGATTGCTAAAACGTAAGACTTTTTTCTTTTCGAACTCCTTTGATTACTCCTTAGCTCCCATTTATTTTTCCATGGATGAAATTGGTCTTTATGTACCCACTGAAATAAGGCAGAAATGTATCCGATTATTACAAAGCGGAATAAAAATATATGAATTCTCGACTTATGAAAGTCGCAATGTTTCCGACTTTAAATAAGCGGTAAAAAAATAGATGGCATCCGCCTTTTAACAGTCGAAAATGTTAAGAAAATGTGTTTATAATTATAGAGCCCCCACCCACCCACCGTTTCAACTCCCTCTCTTTGGCCACTACCGACACAAGCTCCGGGCAGGCACAGTCCTAACATAATTTGGATCCTAGGGCGAAAAAAAATTTGGGGCCCTTAATTCAAAAAAAATAAAAATTATTAAAAGTAAATCAATTAAAAATTTAGTATATATACGAATAATCAATTAAAACAATGACAACAATCAATAATAGAATTAAAAAATAAGATTTGAAATAATATAAAACATTATTCAGTAAAGAGGTAATAAAATACTTTTTTCATGTTGGATTACAAAAGTAAAATTCATTACTTCATATATTTTAAATTAAGTGAGCAAATGAAAAAAATAAATTAAAATATTATGCTAAAAATCATTGATAGTTAAAAGATAAAAAGAACTTGCAATTATTAATTTTTTTTTCCAAAAATAAATGTACCATTAAAAAAAATTATGGGCCCCTAAATTTTTTGGGCCCAGGGCGGCCGCCCTTGTCGCCCTCCCTTAGGGTAAGGCCTGGCTCCGGGAATCTTGTTTGATAAAATATTTATATTGGATCATGCCTTCTTTTTTCTCATGCCCATGCATGCTCACCCGTGCCACCTTTCTTTCCATGCCCATGCTCACATATGTGGATCATGCCTTATTTTTAAATTGGCGCATATGCTTCTGTCACATAAAATATTTTTAATTTTGTTGAATGTTTTGCTGAATGTTTGTTAACAGTTTTTTCTTTTTGAAATGCTCAAGTTCCATATGTAACAAAAGTCACTTTCGCCTCTTCAAAGTCGAAAAATTTTCGACTCCCGAGAGTCGAATTTCAGAGTCGGAAAAATTGTTCTACTCGTATTTGTTTTCGCCTACTTAAAATTGGAAAGTCACTTCTTTCCTGTTTAAGTCGATAAAATAAAAACAATTTCCTCTAAAATAATAAAAACGAGAGTCAAGAAGTAAAGAGGGGATTAAAAAGAAAAAGTCAAAGGTAACATAAAGATCCAGGAATCTAATAATCCAAGGCAGTGAGTGGCTTCTGTTCTGTTTCACTTTGTTCGTCTTCATTTACTAGGAGGTGCAATGCCGCATATTACTTGCTTGGTTATGGTTGGCTGTCAGCATCGCATTGATTCGCTAGCTAGCTTCTTTGTGACTGCCGTTTTACTTCTTCTCTTTGTCGTTTCAACCATGGGTCACATTTTACAAATATCTTTTTTGTTGTTTCTTATTTCATTTTCAATTTCCATGAGTGTCCATCTCATGTTGCCACGTGGTTTAACTCAAGCGTAGCACTATCTGTTTCTAGATAAAGTGGTATAGGTTGATGAGCCATGAGACGGAAAAAAGTGTAGTTCGGTCTGATTTTATGATGCAATCTAGTGTTAAAATTTTCAGACGGTTGCTTTATGATCTAGTCCGTGGTTTCGTAATTTTAAGAAAAGTAGATAAATTAGTTATTTGTATTGAAATTGTAAATTTTAAGTGTATATTTACCAATTTATCTTTTTGATCTTGTAGTCATTAATTGGTGTTTCTTTTCCCCACAAACATGACAGAGTATATTGAATAAAGTTAGTTTTGTAAAATTTTAGAAGAGGTGCTTATATTTAAAACAAAAAATTTTGGTCAAACAATGCTTATATTAGGAACCGATAGAAGTATTTCCAAATAATTTAATCTTTTTCATCCAATCTTTACGGTTACAAGAAAAGGTATTAACCCCTAGCCACAAGTCATACACCTAGGATCAATTCAGAATATTTACACTTGACAAATAAATGTTTCATGTCTTCAGCGTGATCACAGCAAAGTACACAACATCTTTCTTTGAATGTGAATCCTAAGTGCCGCAGTTTCATTCTTGTTAATTAACGGTCTATTTTACACACATACATTTGATATAAGTTTATAAACTCATATTTGATGAGCTACTAAGGATGACTTATATGCAAGGTTATAGCCATTAATTTGTCTAGAATGCTGATTTATTGGTTCAACTAATAAGTCATTAATGTAGCTGCAAACCGATTAAATAATAGGGCTAATTATATTATGCCCCCTTGGTCTGGTCCAAATCCACTTTGCCCCTGAGGTTTCAACTCCTAACATTTTGCCCTCTTGTGGTTTGATCCAAATCCACTTTGACCCCTGAGGTTTCAACCCTAACATTTTGCTCCCCCGAGGTTTCCATGGTTATTATCCAATTGGCCCTTCGTTTACATTCCGTCTACTCCCGTCAGTCTCTCTCTCTTTCTCTCAATTTTCGCAATCCCATTGCGTCTCTCTTTGTCCCGATTTCCCTCACTACTACACCACTATGCAGCATCTGGAAGAGAGAATATTATATATATAAAGATTATAAAAAAAATCTAAAAGAGAGAAGCAGAATGATTTGGAACCTATTTGTATCCACATGTGAAGGTGGTGGTGAGTTCGATGGTTGTTGTTGGTGCTAGGAACCTAACCAGAAGGCGAGCGCCAGTGTAGTTGGCACAGCCTCCAGCGGCGTAGTGGTGAGGGAAATCGGGACAAAGAGAGAGACGCGTTGAGATTGGGAAAATTGATAGAGAGAGCAAGAGAGAGGCTGATGGAAGTAGACGGAATGTAAACGAAGGGCCAATTGGGTAACCATGGAAACCTCAGCGAGACAAAGTGGATTTGAACCAAATCACACAGAAGCAAAATGTTAGGGTTAAAATCTCGGGGGGACAAAGTGGATTTGGACCAAATTACATGAGGTATAATGTAATTAACCTAAATAATATAATGTATATATATCGAAAAACTAACTAAATATATAATAAATCTATTTGTTTAACAAGATGAGATGGCTACGGTGATTGTATGCCTAAGTTAAGAATTTGAACCATATTGCCAACATTTGTGCCAGTTTTCATCAATTATTTTTAACTGAACCATGGTCGACAAGAGTATAAGGTCAACGCTAGTTTAGAGAGCACCAATTGCTTATATGAATTTATAATTCAGGAATTTATCCATTTTATATCGGGTAAGGATACAATACTATCCGACTAAATCTAAGGTCAATGTGGATTTAAGCCATTGGACGGCTTAGATTGATGGATAAGAACATCATAGAAAATGTTGAGTGCATCATAGAAAATGTTCATATGTAGTTTTTTTTAAACTGTTTTTTTAAAGAAATGATAAATTCTCCTAAAAATAATGACCTTTTTTAAAAAAATTTAACACATATTTTCTCAGAATATTTTTTTACACATTCGTATCAGATTTATTAGAATATGTCAATTTTGAATACAGTTTTTACTCAATATAGTTTTTTCAGAACAGAGAGTAAAAAAAATTTAATCCAAATCATAAAAACGAGTGCATATCACCGAAGAAGATTACACATAAAATATTTTTGAAATGACTAAATTTGAAAACAAGGAAAAAAATTTTAACCTCTGTCAGGGAGTACATGATAAAAATAAAAAAAACTGAATAACGAAAAAATATATATTTTTGAAAAGGAAAATACATAGGATATTTTTAAAAAACAATTTAAAAAAATAAAAAAAATCTACAAGGGTTGAGAATTTTACATTGAAAATTAGAAATGAGATTTATATTAAGGACAAAAAAAGTATGCAAAAAATTGTGATTAATGTATTTTTTTAAAGTCATTATTTTAGGAGAATTTATCATTAAAAAAACAATTTACAAAAAAAAAATACAGATGACCATTTTCTATGGTGCACTCAATTTAACCAGGTGTATACATAAACCATGCTCTCATCCATCAATCTCAGTCGTCCAATGACTTAAATAAACATTGGCATTAGATTTAGGCAATGAGTATCTCTACTCATCTATAAAGGATGAGTACCATATAACGACCCTTTTATATCCATAAGCTAACTTATTAGTTAATCTTGTCATAAAAACCTTTTTTTTATGTGTGTGAATCAAAGATGACAATTTCTTCAATGCTGCAAAGTGGAGAAGCGATAGTGATGCTGACTTCTTTGCAACCGTTGATCTTACACAAGTCTGATCCAACGGTCATGCATAACTCATCTTATTTCATTTACATAATGGTCCTTAGGAAATTAAAAAATAATATTTCAACAACTCAACTAATATATTAAAAAAATACATTTCAACAACTCGAGTATTAAATAAAACAACTCGAGTACTTTAGAAAAAGTACTAAAAACTTCCATGACCATCAGAGTACTCGAGTTACTCATTTATTTAATTTTTTTTATTAATAAAAAATATTTTCTTAACAACGGTGGACTTGAAGTACTTGAGCACCTCAACATAATCAGTATCAAAAATTCGTGGTCACCGCTCCAGTTGCATCAGTATCAACTCCTGGTCACCGCTCCATTCTGGGCAGAGGTTTAGGGTTCACCTCATTAATGTTGAGAGATAAAACGACGCTTCAAAACGATGCCGTTAACATCACACGATGAAACGACGCCATATATTTGACTTCAAAACGACACTGTTAACGTCACGCGATGAAACGACGCCGCATACAGTTGAAGTACTTAGCAATAATTAACAACTGCGAGGGCTCATTATGCAAAGGAAATGACCTTTGGACCACGACAGTTGGATTTTGCTTACATCGAATCTATGGTGATGAAAAGCTCAGTAGTGATGCCGCTTCGCCAGATTGCAGCATTGAAGAACTGCACATCAAAGATATTCTTTGACCATCAGCCAAAGACTAAATTTTGTTGAACGAAGAGATCAACGAAAAAAAAATACTCATTAAGCTAACTTGACATCTTTTACCCTTGTTTGGTTGGGGTGATTTTGGGGAAGGGATTTTTGGGAGAAATAAAAAGGGAGAAAACAAAGTTTTCTTTCCGTTTGGTTGATAAGAGAAAATGAGGGAGGAAAGAAAATGTGGTGGATTCCATGAGAAAAAGTTTTCTCTCCTCAAGAGAAGAGAGAATGGAGAAAAAACTGAGATTGACACATAAAATTACTCATCTGTCCTTCACTTATTCACTTTATTTGACCTTTTTTAATTTTTTTTATTAAAAAAAATAAAGCATTTTTATTTTAATAAAAAATTGTTTTTTTAATATTTTGGACTCAAAATTGAATTTTTTTTATTTTAAATATACATACATGTGAAAAAGAAAAAATATATTTATTTATATTTTGTAAAATAAGGGTGTAGTTGTCTTTTGACAAATTTATTGTTTTCTCTCTTTCCACTTTTCTCTCCAACCAAACGAAATGGAAGAAAACTTAACTTTTCTCTTTTCCCTATTTCTTCACATTTTCTCTCATACCAAACAACCACAAACTCTATTCATTTTCTTCCTATAATTTTTCTTCCCTATTTCTTTCTTCTCATTTCCTCTCGTGCTACCATACAAAGCATTAGTTTTCTAATTCTTGCATGTAAGCTTTTAACTTGTGTATACTGTATACACCATTAGCTAACGTATGGGCTAGTGGTGCAGAAGAAAGCCCAACAAAAAATCCAAACAAATAAAAAAAAAAGGAGAAAAAAATGCTAGGAGGAGTAGTATTAATTATATATTCTCAATTCTACGATTTTTCTCACAACAAATCAAAACAAATTAACTTATTTTTTGTCTTTAATTTATTTTGTATATTTTATCTAGATACTCATAAAATGGTAAATTCTCAAAGAAAATGATTAAAAAGGCCTATTTAAGGAGACCTACACACAAACTTGCATATAAGATTATGACACTTGTTATTTATGTTCTTTTATTTTATTTTTTAATTCAAAAAGTGACAAATATCAAAATCTTACATATAAGTCTCCTTGTATAGGTCTTTCAACAACTACATAAAATAAAATAAACAATCCAATACCATCTAACTTTTTGCTGATAAAAAAAAAAAAAACCATCTAACTTTTTTAAACTTATTATCATTTTTAGTGGAAAAAAAATTATACTATCTCCGGTCCTATTTATAAGTCACATTCTAGAAGGATTCTTTGGTCCTATTTATAAGTCACTTTGTATTTTCCAGGAGACATTTATTGCTATTTTCTCTTATTTGCCTTTTGCCCATTAATGTGAAGTAATACATTGTGAAATTCTCAATGCAAGTTAAGAGGATAAGACTGTAACGTTGAAGTATTTTTTTAAAGTTTCAATAAACCTAACTACCCTCCTTGGTCCGTATGATATGGTTAAGTATGTCTTATAAATAGGACACGTGATAAGGTGAAACACAAAGACATAGGCCTCACTAGTTTTAAGCCCGTGCACTACACGGGTATTTGTTTGTTTGGTTGTTGTTAGATAATTACCATTCGATAACTTAAGTAAATTATAATTATAAATCATTTTGTGTTTCCAAATTGAATTAGTATCACCTAATTTATTAAAAAAAATTATTTAATGAAATTCAAATGATCAAGTTCGTGAAAATATACTAATAATATATAATGTTCTTTATTATCTTATGGTATCAATCTCCTATATTTATTATTGTATTTTAATTCCAGAAATACAATCCCAACATCAATATATATATATATATATATAAACTCGATATAAAATTATATATTAATCCTTTAACCTTTCATCTTTGATTGTACTATATATATATTTTTATTATCCTTTAATCCTTTGTCGATGACACTGATAGATAGATTTAATGAATATAAGTGTATGTTGAATATATTAAACGTGTCCAATTTATTATAACGCATAAAGTACAAATCTTTAAATGTTATTCATTCTCCAAACCACACATGATTTTCATCTAATTTTAAGTCTTTGTCATGCATAAATACTATTTTCTTTAAACAAAGGTACGCGTGTACTTAAATTAAATTTAATTAAGTGAAGTAATTATTCATCCAATATTATGGTAGAACCGAACCCTGAGAGTATAGAGAAGGTTTTTTTTTTTTTTAAAAAAAAAAAAAGAAAAATGAAAGAAAGGAATGAAATATGTAACTCTTCTTCTTCAACAGCATCAATGCTCTTCTCCGTTTTCTTTCTCATTTACTCACAAAATTTGCTTCCGTCCAAAAAATTGAGAAGTTTTTTATGATGCACATAAAAAATAAATAACCATTTATAAATGTAACTTGTTGTAAGTGACATTGTAATTTGTAAGTTTTGTAACCGTAAAATATATTTTCAAATTTTAAAATTGAAATTGAAAAGAGGACACATAGATGTTTTTATCTTTGCCACATGAATACTTTAACTATTGAAAATTTCTCAACTTTTACTCATGATGCATGAATTTACAAAGGAGTATTGTGGAAACTCCCTTGGGATAAGTTTTTATAATAAAAAAGAAGGATTTGGCATTTTATTTCATCACCATCATTATGGTGCTAGATATTTTTCAACAGTAGCAGCCACCCATGATTGAACCAACAACTTGTTCATTTTTTTTATTTTCCTTATCCAATGGCAATGTCCATAGTTCATCTTTCAGTTTGACCCCTCATCACATCAAACAATGTATCCCTGATCCCTCCCTTCCACTTCTTACACTTCTACTCTTGTGATCACTTCTCAAACTCCCCCCTCATAATTTTTCATCCATCCCTTTCATTTTTTTTAAAAAAAAATCCTTTTAGCCCCTCAAATTTTACATATTTATTTATTCTCAATATATTTCATTCTCTTTCAAAGTAAACATCACGGTAATGGAACCCCAGATGGAAAGTAACGGAATTTCTAATGACCACGTTCATGTGTCCCCTTCAGAAATCGGTTATGGCAGTTACGGGTACATGTACTTTCTTTTTTCATTTCATCATCCCAATTTAACTTATTTATTATATATTTATCATTTATTTTGTTTTATTGGATTCAATATTGATTAATGAGGTTGATGTAAATAAAAAATTAAAGGTGCTCACATTATAAGAGGAGATGCAAGATCATAGCACCATGTTGCAATGAAGTTTTTGATTGCAGACATTGCCATAATGAATCTAAGGTTATTATTTTAACTTGTTGCCTTTCTCTTCTTGTACTTTCCTTTTTATAAACTATATAATATGCAATATAACCGTTAGTTGGATTAAGATTGGAATGTATGTGCTTGTAACAGAATTCAATTGAAATGGATCCTGTTGATCGCCATGACATTCCTCGCCATGATTTGAAGAGGGTATGTTGCTATCATTAACTTATGCACTTTACATTTTCTCTTGTTATGTACACTAAATTTGTAATTGTGCTTTTGATTCATGTTAAATTTCGCTTACGATGTCTGCATTTATCTGGATTTATTTACAGATTTAAGGATTTTGTTTTTTGAATTATAGTATCTTATAGTAGATTATATATGGGATATGTATATGGCACAACGCGGATACGCTTTCATTGAAAAATTCATAAAATAATTGAAAGATATATATCTAAGAAATAGCGAAGTATCTGATACAATACATATCAGATACGGTCCAACAACCATTTTGTAGTATCAATGCTATACACATCAACACATGAATTCTACTATTTGACTCTATGCAATGGGCATAATTAAAATTAGGGAATGTAATTTGTTAAGAAAAAAAGTGAATATAAGCAGTAGTAGCAGCAGCTTGAATTTTCTTTCCCTTTTTGTTTTCTTCCATTTTATATTTATATTGTTTCTGGAAAAGTAAGCACTGATGAGTATATTGTTTCTGCCATTCATTTTCAGGTAATCTGTTCCTTGTGCAGCGCAGAGCAAGATGTAAGTATCACACTGCCTGCTAGCTACTAAAAATTACAGTATAGGGAGGAAATGAATAAGGTCTAATCTAATTTTCCCCCTAATCTTTTTACTTGCAGGTTCAACAGATGTGTGTTCGCTGCGGTGTTTGCATGGGAAAATACTTCTGCTCCAAATGCAAGTTTTTCGATGACGACGTTAGCCTCTTGTCTTATCTCATTTTATTATTTGCCTTCGATCCAACTTTTTCATTAACGAGTAGTAGTTTTGTATGTGCAGGTATCAAAAATTCAATACCATTGCGATGAGTGCGGTATCTGCAGGTCCGAACCTTTGCTATTCCTTTTACTCTTTACATTAATTGTTTCATCTATCTACAAATTTTCAGTTGTATTTTGATAATCTTATGTTTGATAATTGCAGAACTGGAGGACGAGAGAACTTTTTCCACTGTAACAAATGTGGTAAGCTTTTGAGTGAACATCAACTCCCCTAAACTATAAACCCTTTTATATTTGCTATTCAATTTCCAAACTGAGTGTTTCTTTAATTCATCAAATGCCATGTCATGGTTCCTTCTTATCCCTAGGATGTTGCTATTCATCGGCGATGAAGGATTCACACCGCTGCATTGAAAAAGCAATGCACCACAATTGCCCAGTTTGCTTTGAGGTAATATAATCTTGGCAGGGATTCCTTAATTAGATTTACTTTGGGTCTTTAATAACAACAGATTATTTGATCCACTACTTTCATCTGTGCAGTTTCTTTTCGATACAATGAAAGACATCACTGTTTTGCCATGTGGTCACACCATACATTTAGCATGTGTGCAAGAAATGCAACAACATTTCCAGTTAGTTATTACACAACTAAAGGCTACTTTGTGTTCTTCAGTGACTGTACATAATTTTTAGAAATGTTTCTCAATCATGATTTAAATATTTCCACCTTTGCAGGTATTCATGTCCTGTTTGCTCAAAATCTTTTTGTGACATGTCGCGTGTATGGGAGAAACTTGATGAGGAGGTAACTTCGTACTTGGGTCAAAATGTAGTAACCTTAATTTCCTTGACATGCAATTATACTATTGTTGAGCAACTCTTCAATTTATGTATCAGAAGAGAATTCAACTTTTCTCTATTTGCTCCACCAATTTTCAGGTTGCAGCGACACGTATGCCTGAAATGTATCAAAATAAAATGGTAAGTGAATGTTTGCTATAATTTTTAGTTCTGTTGCTGCAAAACAGTGGTTAGCATCCAAAACCCTCAATATTTGTGTCTGTTATATGTTGCAAGGTTTGGATTCTTTGCAACGACTGCGGTGAAACATCTGAAGTGAATTTTCATTTGGTGGCTCACAAGTGCCTTAAATGCAAGTCCTACAACACGAAACAGACTCAAACTGCGCCTGCTTCATGCTCATCCAGGATTGAAGAGATGGTGAGGTGATTAACCCTTAGCATCAAGATGCGCTTACTATTGATAATGGATTTCATGATGTACAAGTAATCCCATTGAAATAAAAGCAAAAATCTTGCTTGATTACTTCATTAGGATTTCGTGTGGGTATGTCGGTATGATAAACCTCGCCATTTGCACCAATGCTGATTGCTAACTCTCATCATATATTTATAAGAGACGAATTTCCTCGGAATTATTTGAGAGCAACTACTGATATATAGACTGAAATCTTTACTAGCAAACAAAGTGAAAAGATGCTTATGACAAAAGCATGCTATAGAGCTGCCGAAAGCATAACCCCAGCCATTGCCAAAAGAGGGTAAGCAATTCACTGATAAGCATGTCACGGTGGAAGATCTTCAGCATAGATGGAATACAGAAAGCTCACATAATAGAGGCAGGATATGGAGAGCTTTAGGCTTTGTTTGGGTGGATGGAAACTAATAAATGAATAGGAATGTAATGGAATGACATTAAGTTCCATTGTTTATTTAAAAGAGGATTAAATTAAATGAAATTATTGATGGAGTATTGGAGTGGATGCCATTCCATTCCATTCCTAAATGTGCAGAGCATATTACAAATCTTACTAAAGTTTATTGTGGGTTGTGAATAACCTGATCATATTGAAGCCAACACACTCAAAGTAAGGGTGTGGAACCATAACGTGTTTTCGATTACTTCCAGTATTTTGTATGCTAAAGTCTGCTCACATAAAACTCAATTTGCTAAGTCACCCCTAATAGTACCCTCTCCCCTTTGGAGGACTTCTACAAGTCTTTCTTGCACACCAGTTTTTTCAAACCATCTTTATACTTTTTTTATCCAATTTAAAAAATACCTTTTCTTTGATTAAAGGTCCAAAACTTTGAGAAATTGACACATTAAATATATGGCACAGGATGCATCAATAGCATTGATTTTACGGTAATGCTTAACCGTACACTCACTTACAGAGTTACATAGCATCAATCATCTATTTTTTTTTTATATGGTACATTTATTTAACAATATATAAATATAGTTTTTTTTTATTTCAATCTCAATAAGAACCTATAAAAAATAATTTTTAAAAGAAAATAATGTATTAAAAAAATAATTGACGTGTATTTAGTTTTTTTAATAATTCATATTCCCGATTATTAAAAAAAAAGTAAAATTGATATTTCCTTTTAGATTTCCATCCCTGGTTCTTAAAATTGAGCTCGAGAAAAACTAATTTTTCTCCTTGTTTGGTTCATGAGAGAAGTTGAGGGAGGAGAGAAAATAAGACAGGTCCCATCAGAAAAAGTTTTCTCTCCTCCATAGGCAAGAAAATGAGAGGAAAATGAGTTTTTGATGTAAAATTATCAATCTGTCCTTCATTTATACACTTTACTTAAACAAATTTAAAAAATATTTTTTTAATTGGAAAAAATAAAGCTTTTTTTTCGATAAAAAATTGTTTTTTTTTTATATTTTGGATTCAAAATTTTTATCATGTAATAAAAAATTGAAGTAAAAAAAATCTTTGGCTTTCTTAAATATACATGCATATGAAATAGAAAGAAAAAAAATTTATTTCTATTTTGTTAAACAAGGGTTTAGTTGTCTTTTGATAAATTTATTGTTTTCTCTTTTCTCTATTTTCTCTCCAACCAAAAGGAAAGAAAGAAAACTCAACTTTTCTCTCTTCCTTATTTCTTCACATTTTCTCTCATACCAAACAACCACAAAATCTACCCATTTTTTCATCATAATCTTTCTTTCCTATTTTTCTCTTCCCATTTTCTTTTTTCGCATTTTTTTTTTCGTGCAACCATACAAAACCTTAGGTAACGATGTAACGGACAGAAACATTTAGACCGGAACATACTCAAGAAACTAGTCTCTTTGAAGAGACACTTGCAAAAAATGAAAAACCTTTTATCCTTATCTCTACTTCCTTTGTTTAAAAAAAGCAAAGGTTAATAAGTGTTTTTATGATAATACTTGTTAAATAATTAAACATAAATAAAAATATTTAAAAACTTAACTTAATTATTTTTTTATAAAATAATCTTAACAAATACTGCAAAAACATTTATCGGCAAGATCATTATTTAAATATAAGATTATTTTGGGAGATTTCACGTTCATTAAGAAAGTGAAATAATTTAGTTAAATTATATTGTAAATGTGAGCTTTTGATATGTATTTGCAAAATTACCCCTATTAATATTATTTAAATCTAAAAAGTGCTCAATAAATAGGGGTATTTGTGAAAAAAAAAAGTAATTAATGATCATTGAAAATTGGTAAAGTGTCTTATAAATGATTTTTTCTTTTTGAACCTCACCCTTTACTCGTTGGCCCCCACCGCCTAAAACAAGTCGGATAAATTTTTTGGTCCCCACCCATTACTAGCGATTTGTATAAGGCGAAAGAATTACCGACTATTTAAAAGTGGAAATACTTCCGACTTTTAAGAAACGGAACAATTAAAGTGTTGAAATCTCAGAAATGCCCTTCGTAAACCTTTCACCTCCATTCTTTTTATTGTTTTGTACGTGAATGAATGGAGGGACAATTTTGGTATTATAACAAATTTTTAATGTTTTTCGCCTGATGAGAGGCAAAATACTTTATTTTATTTACGATTTTGGAAAGGTGGAAGATAATACGACTTGTATAAGGCGAAAAATGTTTTATTTTGTTTTCGCCTTGTTTAAAGTAGAAACAATCTTTCGACTTGTTTCAGGCGGTGGGGCCAATGAGTAAAGGGTAAGGTTAAAAAGAAAAGTCCTTATAAATAGAAATAAAATAAAAATGTTAAAATAAAATAAAAGTGTTATATTCAAGGACAGTGGAAGTATTTAATTTTGACCTTTTCTTTTCACACCCTCCATTTTTCTCCCCACCCCCCATTTTTTCCGCCTCACATGAGGCGGAAGTGCTTTTTTTACCCTTTCCACCTCTTGAGAGGCGGAAAAACCAATAAATTTATACTTCCATCTCATGTGGAGCGAAAAAAATGAGGGATGGAAATAAAAATGAGGGGTGTGAAAAGAAAAGGTCTTCATTTTTTGTCTGAATTAGAAATGAGCGCTTCGCTGGCTTTACTTACTCATTGAATTGAAGTGTTAACCACTATCCATGCCATGCGAGTATATAGCTCCAAGACGAAAAGGGAAGAGTAGGCAGGACCAAAAGTCAAAAGGCTACTTCATCGACTGCATGAACAACGTACTTTACCCCACCGAGCCCTTCGCCTTTTTCCTTCTCTATGCATTCCCTCATTTCATTTATGAAAAACTCACGTTATTGCTCAGAAATTCATAATTAACTCACGTTCTTGCAAAGAATTTCTCATACTCGTGTTCAATGAGAAGTCAAGTTGTATGCATTTGGAATATGGGTCTTGATTATAAGTATCTTTAAGACATTGGTTAAGGTTGATAGAAGTAGTAAAACAATCATATATTGGCATTAGAGATTAATGAGTATGCATTAACAGTCTAAAAAATACATTATGAGTGCATCATTCATCATTCATCCATTTATGGTCGTTGACTTTTAGATTAAAGTAATATAAATGAATGGTGGATGATGCACTGATGATGTAAAAAACTTTACACTATCGGTGCATTACCCATTTTCTCTTGACATTAATCATTTTTTCGAAAAATCTCAAAAATTAAATTTTTCTATGACAAAATGCTAATCTTTCTTACTCGAATTATAAGCAACTTTAACTAATTTTACGCTTATTAAGGATGTTAGTTAATTGTATTTAATTTTCTAAAGGACGTGAAATCTCCCAAGATGACCTTATAATTAGGGACGGAGGTAGTAGTAAAAGAATAAAGATATTTTAGGAAAGTTGCATTGGGAATGAAACAAAAAATAAAATAAAAATTTTTCTAGGAATGTTATAGGAAAGTTACATTGACAATGAAATAAAATTTAAGAAAGATGGTTAATTTTGCTTATATTTTTTTTCGTTTGCATGAGAGGTCTGGAACTAGAACCCATGACCTGGGGGAGGGGAAAATCCTAAGTGTCCCTTCAGCCACCAATTGGACTGTCTTATGCGAACAATTTTTCTTATATTTTAACTTGCATATATTTCAAATAAGAGGGAGTACTTTTAACTTCTCAACAAGTGGTTGTTAGCATTTTCCTTGGAATACAAGGGAAAAGAAAAACACACATTTTTTTCAAATATATGAAAAGTAATTAATTTTTTTAAGTTTTATTTTATTTTTAATGTTTTTTTTATAATATCTCTAAAATATTTTTATTTGATTTTTTCATTCTCAATATTATTTTTTTAAAACTCATCTATTTTTATAATTTGAAAAAATTAAATATAATAAACTAACTTCTCTTATAAACAAAATTTTCATTTTTTTTCTTATCTACATAATATTAAATTACCCAACATTCCCTTTCATTTACTAAATTTTCTCTTTTTTTTTCCTTCCCATTCATTACTTCCCTCCCATTCATTACCAAGGCTCAATTCTCTTCCACATTTCCCTTCCACCCATTACAATCAATACATCCAAATCATACATTCAAAATTCAAAAACCCCTAACCAAATTTTCTCCCTCTCGAATATCTAATAATAATAATAATAATAATAATAAATAATAATAATAATAAAATCCCTCGTCAACTCTCACTCACGTCTCTCTTTCCGTCTTCCTCCTCTCTCACTCTCTCTTTCTTCTCTCCCTCTCATCTCTATTGCTCCCTCTCTCAACTCTATCTCTCTTTCTCACTCTCTTTCTCTCCCGCGCTCTCTCTCTCTCTCTCATCACCAAGCCGCCGCGAATTGCGGCGCCACCACCACCTACTCTCTCTCTCTCTCTCGCTCTCGTATTCTCCCATCACCACACCGCCAAAAAGGGGTTTTGGTCGCACGACTCTCTCGGTCGCAGCGCCACTAACCACGCGCCCCACCGCCACTAAGAACTCATGGTTTGATAAGAGCAAATTAGAATAAAAAAAAAGATTAGATAAGAGTAAATTAGAATAAGAGTTTGTGGCTGCAAAAATGTCACAGACATTACTTAATGTTTGTAATATTTGTATAATTACAATCATAGAGAACTTTTTTTTTATTTGACAGTTCCTTTTTCCAGCAATTTGGCACTAACCTCAGGCTTTGAAAAGCCAAAGCATGACAACAACTTGGAGTTTTGGTATTAAGTTATGAAATTTTATTTGCTTATTGGTATTCATGTTTCTGTAGTTTTGAGGCCAAATTCAGTGAAGATGTTAAGTTGAAACAGACAATTTTTAACAGTTAAGTTATCCAATGAAAATAAATGTGTGCTTATTCCTAACAATTCTTGGATTATTTACTATACAAACTCAATTTATTCATGAAATTCTTGGATTATCTACTAAACTTCTGTTATGTGTGCAAATCATTTTAACTTCTATTATGTGTACAGATCATTTCTGAGGCTTAAATGATTGATATAAAAATTTGGTATTCCAAATGGCAACGACTTTAAGACTAGTACTATGAGGCTAGGTGCAGACGTAATTGCCTTCAGCCACCACCTTAATAACGGGTATGAGTATAAAAGTGAAAATTTTACATGACTCTTAACTGAAGTTTGTTGGGGCATTGTGCTTCCTTCTTTAGATCTAATGCTGCTATTTTTAGTTTATATATTGAGTTCTGATTAGAAAAACTAGAAATGACTATTCCATTTTTTAGAATAGCATTACAGAAATGGGAAGATAGATTATTGTGATTTAGAAAATTGACGCAGTACAATACCAAAAAATTCATGCAGTACGCTATACTGTTAGTAATGTGAACTCTATCTTGAGGTGGGTGCTAACTGTACTGTTTTGTTGAACTTCTTTCTATTTGCTTTCTATTGCTTTGGCAAATTCTCTAGACTGTTGGGATCTCTTGCAATTTCAAGGAGGGACATGGCAACCCAGATGAGCCTAAAGGGTAGCTCATGCTGCTCTCCCAATATGAGGCCTTATTTCACAACCTCCACTCCTCCACCTTCCCTATCTGTTGCGGAATTGCAAAGTGTCTCTTTTTCTAAAATGAATCAGAGATGTGCAAGTAGATAAACGTCTTTCCATGATGAGGTGGTCCAAGAAACACAGGGCACTGTAATTAGTAATGTATTAGGCCTTTTTTTTTTATGTGTTTTGGGTGCATGTGACCTCTTGGTTGCATTTTAGTAATTAGTAATGAATTTCGGTTGTGTTCTTATTTTAAACCGATGCATGCTCTCTTAAGTGAATAATGGAACACACAAATATCTTATTGTATTGCTTTTTCACTTTATGAGTAGTTTGTTCATTTAAATCATATTCACTTTTTGAGTAGATTGTTTATTTAAATCATATTTTGAAAGTAAATTAAAATTATTCAAGAATAAATTAAAACTAATATTATTTATAATTTAGTGAAAAAAATTATTGGTTTCGTATTTTCCATATGGATTATACGGATTTAGTAACTAACAATTTAATATGCTACATCAATGTTGTTTAATTTCAAAATTTCAATTAAATTATTTCTATACTTTGACACTAAAATTTAGTTAAGGAGTATTCCTATTAAAATTCATCCTAACTATTTAAGAATAAATTAAAACTAATATTAATTACAACTTTGTAAAATAATTTATCGGTTTCGTATTTCTCTCGTGCATCGCACGGGTTTGAGACCTAGTGTTCTAAATTGGTGAAAGTACTTTGTGAGACCATGAATGTAGAAAAAAAAGTGTAGGTATGTCATGATAAAAATATGGGTATTGTTAGGCAAAATTTAACAAATTTTACATTATTTTCCCTTTTTTTATTTTAAGATTATGCACAAAATTTAAGAAATGATTATTTCATACTTCTTTCGTTTTCGTTTTTAAATATACGATCTTTCTGAGACTTTTATTTTGTCCTTATTTATAAAATTATATAACAATTTTCAATTACGATTAATTGCTTCTTTCTACAAATACACATAATTACTTAACACTTTTTATATTATCTCAATATTATTAATATGTGTAGTTTTGAAAATAATATGAAATATTCACATTTTTAATACTATTAACTAAGTTAACTAAATTTCTTAATGAACATGAAATCTACCAAAAATATCTTATATACAGGGGTGAAGGGAGAGTAGTAATTAGTGTCATTAAAAATTAAAATTAAAACTTATAAAAAGAGCAAATTAAACTCATTATCTAGTTCTTATATATATATATATACATATATATATATATATATATATATATACAGAGAGAGAGAAAAAAAACAACGAGTAATACACTACTCTTTTTGTCATTAAATATAAGACACTTTTGAGAATTTTATTTTGTCCTATTTATAAGACTCTATATCAAATTTTAATGGCAACTAATTACTTCTTTTCACAAACAGTCCTATCTACTCAACATTTTTTAGACTCATAATACTTATAGGGATAATTTTGAAAAAAACATTTCAAATGCTTACCTTTCTAATATCATTATAGATTAACCAATTTTTCAATGGACATGAATTTTACCAAAATAGTCCTATATATAGGGACGGACGGAGGGAGTACTGAATACTCCCTTCGGTCTCAACAACAACAATCAAACCTTTGTCCCACCAGGTGGAGTCGGCTATATGGATCAAACGAAACCATAAAAGTCTATCATAAATTATGCCCTTTGATAAAACATTTATCTTGATATCCTTTTTAATTGTTTCGCTATAGTTTTTCTTGTCTTCCTCATCCTCTAGCACAAGTAGTAACATCCATTTGATTTATCCTCGTAACCGAGACTTCTACATGCCCAAACCACCTAAGATGAGATTCAACCATCTTTTGTCCAATAGGTGCAACCGCAACTCTTTCTCGAATACACTCATTCTTAATTTGATCTTGTCTAGTGTTCCCATCCACGACAACATATTCATCTATGCTACACGAAGTTTATTCTCTAGTCGGTACTTTACCGCCCAACATTCGGTCCCATAATATCGCCGGCCTTATAGCAATGCGGTATAGCTTCCCTTTAAGTTTGAGCGGCACATTTCTATTATATAACACACCCGAAATGCTCCTCAATTTCATCCACCCAGCTTGAATCCTATGATTTACATGTTGTATGATAAATCCAAGGTACTTAAACTTTAGGACTTGTGCTATGACATGTTCTCGAGCTTATGTGCCTCTTGCTAAAATTACACTCCATGTACTCCGTCTTACTTTAACTTATTTGAAAACCATGCACTTCTAAAGCTTGTCTCCACATTTCAATCTTCCCATTTATTTCCTCCCTAGAGTCCCCTATAAGAACAATATCATCCTCAAAGAGCATGTATCAGGGCACTAACTCTTAGATCTACTCAGTAAGCACATCTAGAACCAATGTAAAAAGGCATGGGCTCAAAGTCGACCCTTGGTGTAGTCCTATAGTAATAGGAAAATCTTCTGAGACCCCACCTTGTGTTCTCACATTCGTCTTGACCCCGCCATACATATCATTAATTGCTCAAATGTAGGCAATACGCACCCCTTTCTTCTCTAGAGCCTTTCACAATACCTCTCTAGATACTCTTTCATAAGCTTTCTCCAAATCAATGAAAACCATGTGTAGATCATTTTTTTGCCTCTGGTATGGCTTCATCAACCTTCGTAGTAAGTATATTATTGCCTCCATAGCCTATCTCCTTGCCATAAAGCCAAATTGATTCTTGATAACATGTGTTTCTTGTCTCAACCTTCGCTCGATCACCTTCTCCCAAAGCTTCATGGTATGGCTCATAAGCTTGATTCATCTATAATTTTCATAATCTTGTATATCTCCTTTGTTCTTGTAAATATGGATTAAAATGCTTCTCCACCAATTGTTCGACATCTTTTTAGACCTCATGATCTCATTAAACAACTTGGTGAACCAATTAATGCCACTCTCTCCTAAGGTTTTCCAAACCTTAATGGGAATACTATATGGTCTAATCGTTCAACCATTATCCATATTTTTCAATGCCTCTTTTACCTCAATCTCCCTAATTCTACGATAAAAGTTATAGTTTTGATCCTCATCTCGAGTGACTATCCTATCAGAGTGCAAATTTTCATGACCTTTGTTGAAAAGCTTGTGAAAGTAATTCTTCAATCTTTCCTTAATATCTTTAATTGACACGAAAACTTTTTCTTCTCCATTTTTAATGTACTTCACTTGGTCCAGGTCTTTCGTTCTCATTTCCCTAACTTTAGCAAGCCCATAAATGTTTCTTTCCCCTTCCTTGGTTCTTAGAGATTGGTATAACCCATCATACACTCTAGCTCTTGCTTCCTCACCGCTATCTTGGTCTCTTGCTTAACTGTACTACCTTATATTTATCCCAGCTCTCTACATTTCTACCCACGGACCAAACTTTGTGACATTTCCTTTTCACCTTAACTTTATCTTGGACACTTGTATCTCACTACCATGATTCTTTGCTCTTTAGTCCATAACCTCTTGATTCACCGAGTGTGTTCTTCGTAAACTTCCTAATCCCTTTTGTCATTTCCTCCCACATTTCGTTTACACTTCCTTGTACATTTCATCTCAAATACTCCCTCCGCCGCTAATTATAAGACTCTCTTGGGTGAAAAAAATTTGGTCCTAAATATAAGACCCTCTTGTAATTTTTCCAAAATTACCCTTACATCTAATTATTGTGGTTTAAGTTTTTGTGAGAAGAAAAAAATAAAATTGTATTGGAATATGAAATGGAGCTTGTTTAATGAATTGAAAATTGATTCACTGCATTAAATATAGATGATGAAGTATCTAGAAACTAAATTAATTATTGAAAAATGAAAAAATTTATTATGTTCTAATAATTGGTAGAGGGGTATTTTTGGAAGAACATATCAATTTTAATATAGAATTCAACAACATTGGTTGAGGTAAAAATGCCCAATAAGACCTTATAATTAGGGACAGAGGAAGTATACGCAAAAAAAATCTTCATTATTGATCTCAAATATAAGTTAAAGTTAACTAATTTTCGATTCTCAATACAATCATTCATAAAATATTAATACAAAATTGTAATATCATTTTTTATTCCCAACATAAATTTCTTAGAATAATCTATTTTTTTTATATAAATTAAATATACTCAAATAATTTTTTTTACAAGTATAAAATTAATTTATTTTATTTATACTATTTGAGAAGACTAACTCATACTCCATCCGGTCTCATTTTTAAGCAAAAATAATTAATTCACATTTATTAAGGAAATTAGTTGAATGTATTTAGTTTTTTCAAATTCATAAAAAAATAGATTATTTTAGTAAATTTACATTGAGAATGAAACAAAAATTAAATGACTCAACCACATTATGATAATATTTCAGAACTAATTGCATTAAGAATAAAAAGTTAGTTAATTTTTACTTATATTAATGAAATACTCCATCCGATCTCATTTATAAGCATAAAATAACATCTCATTAATGGTCTTAAATATAAGCAAATATTAACCAACTTTCTATTCTCAATGCAACCATTATTAAAATATATCTAGAAAATGGTTATAAATTTAATTTTTGTTTCATTCCTAATGGAAGTTTCCTAAAGTAGTCAATTTTTTTATGAATTTGAAAAAATTAAATGCATTCAATTAACTTTTTTAATATCGATATCGATAGTTATTTCTACTAATAAACAAGATCCGAGGAAGTTTTTTTTTTTTTTCTTTCTTTACAATTGAGACAGGAGAGATTACTTTCTCCTGCTATACATATGCGTGCCATCCTTTCGAAGCAAGTCAGAGACCAATTCCTCGAGAACAGTGTGATTCCTTGACAATGTTTCTCCTCTCTCACTCCCTTCCTCCGCTGTTGCCTTTTTCCATCATTAACAGCATTTTGTAACTTTATCAAATGAACTCCTCCACAATCATCATTAGCAATGAGCACCGAAAATGGTAAGTAAACCATAAAAAATAAAATTCACAGGTACAGTATTAAGAAAGATTCATAAAAAATTGACTATTTTAATAAATCTGTATCGAGAATGAAACCAAAATTAAATGTTAAAACTATTTTGTAAGGATATTTTAAGAATAGTTGTATTGAGAATAAAAAATTGGTTAATTTTTGCTATATTTAATATCATTAGTGAGATGTTTTTTTTGCTTATAAATGAGATAAGAGGGAGTAACACTAATACTCCACCGTTCCTAAATATAAGACCATTTTGATACTTTTATTTTGTCTCTAATTATAAGACCCTTTACCAGTTTGCAATAAGTATCAATTACTTTTTTTTCTTCCAAAAACACCCCTATTTATTTAACTTTCTTTAGATTCCCAATAATATTAATAAGGGTAATTTTGAAAATACATATCAAAAATTCACATTTTCCATACAATTAACTAAATTATTCCATTTTCTTAATTAACGTGAAATATCAGAAATGACTCTTATAAACAGTAACGTGTCACATACTTGAATTTAAGTGGATATTAGTGACAGGTGCGTATAATGATAAATAAACCATGGTAACACTAATAGCATATTTAAATGGGTGTTCTTAACTAGTGTTCTCAAACGTATTAAGAGGAATCGCTATTACTACTAAAAATGAAAAAAAAAAATTATAAATTCACATAAATTTTTCTTTCAAAAATATATAAAAAATGTATTTTTAATAACTTTATACTCTATTTAATTTTTAAATAAATGTTTTTGGAACACTTACTAACATTTACATATTTAAATAAAATGGATAAATTTTTTTGCTAGCTATAAGATAATTTATTCGGAGGCTTAATTACTAAATTCGTCTTTTATGATTTTTGAAATTTGTTTTTGAAATTTTTTTCTTTGATTTTGATCCTTATTTTTATAAGTGGTTTCCATTTAAGCCCCCGTGTTAAGGGGCTTAACCGAAACCAATGATTCATTACTAGCTACTCCCTAAACATATAGTATCAAAATGATTTATAAAACCATAAATGATAACCAAAGAAAAAAAATGTTCGGATAAAATTAAAAGTCCACAACATTTATCGAAATAAATTTAATAATTAAATCTTATCTAAATGGTAATTTCAAAATTTAACACCGGGTAAATTTATGAAATCCCACTAAACACCAAGTCACCAACCATTGTTGAGTGTTTAGTGTCTTTAAATTATTTATTATCTTGTTTCATTATAATAAACCTTATCAAACATACTTCGTGTTTACACCAAGGATATCTTATTTCAATAATGTTATATGTATATTCAGAATTGACATATATGCAAATACATTTACTTATCTTAGGTGCAGGAATACTGTTTTTGAATATAGGAGTAAATGTACATGATGTCAATTCTGAATATACATATAAACCACTCAACTCGTGGTTTGTTAAATGAACTTTAAAACAAAAAAAGACAAATGTAAGGAGAAGTTATTGAAAAATATATTTTTTTCCTAAACATATATTAATATATACTTATAATTATAATTATTTTTCTAATCACAGTCATTTTAATTTTAGTACCGTTAACAAGAGTACAAAAAGATTATCTTGTGCTTCTTTCTTTGTATTCACACTCAATCCTGTTCGTTATTATTGCAACAAACACTAATTTCCTCTGCTTATTAATGCACCTAACCCAACCCTAGCAAACACTTCTGGAGAAGTAGCCATGGCACAGTAACAACACTCAGAGAGTGAGTGAGTGAAACTGTGGAGCATTGTTGTTTAGCACCAAAACTAACACTAACACTAACTTCAACTCTCTCCTTTCATCATCAACAATGCTCCAAACAACCTGCATTTTACTACTTATTATATTCTCTCTTCTTGGTTCCTTTTTATCTCTTGGAACAGCAATGTTGAACTTAACTCTCCCTGGAGCACACCCTGACCCTGAAGCTGTTGCTCATGAAGTTCATAGGTATACTATACTCTCTTCGCACTCTTCACGCCTCTGTTTCTTATGTGTTTCATGCAAGTAATATTTCAATGTAGCTACCTACATTGTGAAAATTTAGAGGGGAAAGGGTAGATCTGAGCATATGGGTTATTTTCCATTTAAGTTCAAATAGCAAGAAATTTCTTTTTTCTGTGTTTAATAGCCAAATATTTAACTTTATTATCTCCATTTGAACCCTGCATTCAATGTGTTTCATAGCTTTACCAACTTGGGAAAAAAAATTTGGTTTATGTTAAACACAGTTTTAAGTGAGTCCTGTGAGTGGGAAAAAAAAAATACTAAAAGAACTTTATCTCTTTAAATGATTGTTGTCGACAAGACTAGCATTGGTTGGTTTTGCAGTAGCTAATGTCTCAAAAAAAAGTGTTTATTGATAGGTTTTGAATTCTGATTCACAGTTGCAGTTCTAGAAGGTCTCTGCAGCTGCATTATTACTTGTATTATTGGAGTATTTTTTTTTGCGGTATTTTAGAAAAAAAAAAAATTCTTTCCTAAAATTTGACACGAGGACACTTTTGATCCTGATGAAAAATTGAAAATCCATAAATTAGTCTATAAATTTTTCTAACGACGGTCAAATTGGTTCCTTTTTGTGCTAAGATGTCCTTAAAATTTGTCCGAAGAAAGACAAATTTAACCATCATTTGAAATTTTTGATAATCATTTTGAGTTTTTTTTTTTTTCTTCATTTTTTTAAGACCTAAAGTGTCCCATTTAAAGTTTGAATGATCAATTTATGTTTTTTTAATGATCATTTATTAGTTCTGCAGTTTGTAATATATGCAAATATGCAACTAGTGAGCTTGTCTTTAAAGTAAGCAGTGCTAGTAAGTTGTGATCTCTATACAAAAATTGTACCTTGGACTCATAATGAATTTTATTTTGTAGGAAGGTTAATGCTTCAATCACAAGAAGGGAAATGTTAGCACTATCACAAAATGATGAATCATCATGCCTAACAGGTAATCCCATTGATGATTGTTGGAAATGTGACCCAAATTGGCCCAATAATCGTCAAAGGCTAGCAGATTGTGCCATAGGATTTGGTCAATATGCAAAGGGAGGAAAGGGTGGTGAGTTCTACATTGTAACTGATTCCTCAGATGATGATGCTGTTAACCCAAAACCAGGAACACTTAGATATGCAGTGATACAAGATGAGCCACTTTGGATAGTGTTCCCTAGTAACATGATGATTAAGCTGTCTCAGGAGCTTATTTTTAACAGCTATAAGACCCTTGATGGGCGTGGAGCTGATGTGCATATTGTTGGTGGAGGGTGCATTACTCTTCAGTATATAAGTAATGTTATCATACATAATATTCATATCCATCATTGTCATCCCTCAGGTAAGAAAATTCTTCTGTGGTTGTTGTAGTTGTTACTTTTGAGGATGAGTTGTTTTCCTCAACTTATTAATTGACTTCAAGAGAACTTAACTTTAAGAAAAATGATATATAGTGTTGGATTTTACACATGGTGAGACACTATTATTATGTGAGATAATTACATTAAAGAATATAATATGTCTATATGGGAATTGGGAAATTAAAATAGGAGTATTCGTACTATATAAACATGACTTTAGGTTATTATCACCTAGATATTAGTACTACCTCTTCAAATAACAGAAATGGAACTTTAGTGTGAAAGAGGATAATGACAAAATGGAAGGTAACAGTTTTGTTTGAAGAACCAAAAAGGTGTTTGTTTTGATATGACAATACAAATAATTAAAGAAAAATGATTTTTACATATATTCTCTTGCATTTTTTTGTTTAAACTTATTTGATGAGAGGAAAAACAAGAGAAAAATTGAATTAGGAATTATTTATCTTATAGGCTGTTGCCACATATGATTATGTTCTCTTTATTTTATTTTTTTTTATTTTGTTTAACAAATTTCCATTTTAAATAATGGTAGCTGCTCAATCTTGTATCATATGGGCACAATCTTGTATCATAAAACACAATCTTATATAAAGCAATACATATAATAATTTCTCAAAAGGTGGGGTGTAACCAAAATAGTTGATAGTGGGGTCATTAAAAGATTAGTGTTAACAATGCACTAGGTTAAACCAAAATTTTATATATGTATATATGTACTCGTATTTGGATTTTCTTAGGATGCTTTTATAAAAACTAAGTAGTTCCTTTTAAATAATCTCAACCATACTAGCTCTAGAATCTAGATGCATGCTTTCAATAATCCATACTATACTATTCTATACTATACTATACTATACTATACAGGGTAGGACCACATTCATTATCACTATGAAAAATTCTTTGGCTATGGAGACATTTTTCTGTAATGTCCTTTTTACTTTGTTCCCCACAAGCATAAATGAAAAACCAAAACATATAAAAAGATGAAGCTTATAGTTGTAAAAAGACTAATGCATTCTAATGTAATGTATGTTTTTTTTATTAATGAATGAAGGGAACACAAATGTGAGGTCAAGTCCAGAGCACTATGGTTATCGCACAGAATCAGACGGTGATGGTATCTCCATATTTGGATCAAAGGATATTTGGATTGACCATTGTACCCTCTCACGTTGTAAAGATGGTCTTATAGACGCTGTCATGGGGTCCACTGGGATCACTATATCCAACAACTTCTTCTCTCACCACAATGAGGTTATGCTACTTGGCCATAGTGACCACTATACCCCTGACTCTGGCATGCAA
The DNA here is from genome assembly GCA_037953625.1 of Crotalaria pallida. NCBI lineage: Eukaryota > Viridiplantae > Streptophyta > Magnoliopsida > Fabales > Fabaceae > Crotalaria > Crotalaria pallida. Next base: position 72,370,947 of record CM075656.1, read on the forward strand.
GTCACCATTGCCTTCAATCACTTTGGGGAGCAGCTCGTGCAACGCATGCCGAGGTTGGAAAATTATGTTTTTCTAATGGCTGATTCTATTTGAACCTTCCAATTTGTACAGATGACTCATCTGACATGCGCGAGTAACACATTGGAAGGTGCAAATAGAATCAGCCTTTTTTACTACTTCGCATTCTTGATACTAAAGTTGGTAATTTGGACCATTTGATTTGATTTAGGCTAGCAAAATTTAGGGCTAGGCCTCTACCAGGTTGCCCAAAAAAAACCCTAGAATTATTCGGGCCGAAAACCACATTGTTTAGGTGCCAAAGTAGGTTAACTTTTAGTGTTTTCATTTTTTGACCTTTCGAATTTCTTGTTGACCCCTTTTACACTACGCTGGGGTCAACGTATGTGCAATTTTTTGTTCAGTTCGCTGACCTGCGGCATATGTATGTCAACAAAGTAAATGGGGTCCAAAAATGAATTCCCAACTTTTATAACGTGATCAAGCCGATTTTGTGGCTCGTATGGGTCCGTTGGTGTCCCATCCGGACTCGGATTGTTGGACCTGTCCAAAATGGCTCGTCTATGTGGGAGGGCTTTTAAGTGTCTAAAGGCCCGCCCATTTATTGGGATTTGAGTTGATTCATTTTGCCAGCTCTACTTGATACTAGGTCAGACTCTCAACTACATTAACTGTTTTACTAAAGGTAATGGTCAAGAATTTCAAAAATAATTTTTGAGACACTAAATATATCACTCCCATTAAAACTTTATTTTAGTGAAGTACTTTTTTTCTTCCTTAACGATAATTAGCAAAACCGTTATATTGGACTTATGAAAACTTCTAGGCTATCAAACATGATGACTAGACTAGACTTCTAGTATACTCAATGCTTGGTGTCATGGAGCGTGACGCAGCGGAGTGGTACAAATCATGTTTTCCCACAAAAATAATGCATCACTTTAAGGCTATGGTAATGGATTAGTAAATAAACACTCAATATTTTACTCATTTGTAACAGGTGCAGGAGGGGTTACATCCACGTAGTTAACAATGATTTCACAAGGTGGGAGATGTATGCTATTGGAGGTAGTGGAGAACCCACCATCAACAGCCAGGGGAACCGTTACATGGCTCCGACTAACCCATTTGCTAAGGAGGTTACTAAGAGGGTTGATACTGAGGAAGGAATGTGGAAGGGATGGAACTGGAGGTCTGAGGGTGATATCATGGTGAATGGTGCTTTCTTTGTAGCCTCTGGCGATGAGGTTGAGGTTAAGTATGAGAAGGCTTACAGCGTTGAGCCTAAGTCGGCCGATCGCATAACTATACTCACCATGTCCGCCGGAGTTCTCGGCGTTGCCAGGTATCTGAATGAAACTTGTATATGCATTAGGTGTAATCCATCACCTATGTCCATTAGGTGGTCATGGATGCATCACTAGCATCCATTACTCTTATATTATTATCACTTAGTATTCTCTTTATTTGTTTTGGCTTTTACATTTCTTTGAAAGTGATATGTTGAAAATGGGTGATGAATGAACAGGGACAACAACCTCGGAATGTGGAGCAGAGGACCCAACGGTGAAGGTGATGATATTTCACAATCAGGGCCTGAATACACGGATGATATGTCCCAGAGTGCAAGGGTGGTGGTTCCACCTTTGCCTACTTTCACCATTATTGTCTCATCTTTTTTGTTGTTGTGTTTGTTGTCTTATAGAATACCATTAACTGTTATTCTATAACAATTCAACAACCAAAGCGTCTTCAATGTATTGTGACGCTGTTTCTTATTTCTTCTCTTTCATTGGAATGAAAAGAGCCTTGGTCCTAAAGTCTTAAGAGATCAGGCACTATTAAGACTGTATATACTCTTTTTTTCACCATCATCATTTAAACTTTTTTTTATGTGCTTTGTTGACTTTATCACTTGCTTTACTGCTCATGTTTTGCAAATCCGACCAGCAAAGAAATCAGGGAAAAGAGCATAGATCTTAAAATTTTAACTAATGTCTTGGTATTATTAAGTTTAGACAAGTTAATTCACTAACAATAATGCTGTACCTATAGCAACATTGTCTATATATTAACATTAATACTAAATTGTTTATCACTTACAAATAAATAGTAAAGATGTTAAAAATTCATGATAATGATTTATTAAAAGATAGCAAGGTCTGAAGCTCTTTTACCAGATGTGCCATGTGGAGGCTTGTGGGATAAGCTGAATCCATACGAACAATTCATGATTTGCCAATAAGAAATGTGGATAAGTAAATTAGAGTGTTAATAGTCTCACCTATTTTAAGTGGGGCAATACTTCAACCCCATACATAACAGGCTCAGGAAAGGAAAAGGGTGATTTCAAACTATAGTAGCCAGCCTTGCATTACATTTGCATTGCATTAATGACCTCCAAATCATGTGGTAACAACACCAATGCCCCCCTTGCATAATCTAATCTTATTTAGAATTGAAAGCACATCTCAAATTTGAACTGTATTAAAAGAAAAAAGGCAGAACATAGAATACTAGTGCACTCCACTACCCGCATGCAGATCAAACTCTAATGTCTTTGCTGTGCAGGTAATGCAATCTACTCATGGGACTAAAAGAGAGTATAACAATGGATTTTAAACGATATTCCAATAGCATGTACATGTAGTTATTAGTCCTATTAGAAAAGGAACAAGATAGTTGTTATCAATGCTTTCTAGAATGTTCTTGATTATTAAGATCTTACCACTTGTATGACTATCTTTAGTATTAGGGTTTTACCATTTCTATATAAGCCCATGTAGTTACTATTCATAAATCAAAAAATGAAATGAAGTTTTAATCTTAGTACTATCTATTATCTTCTAGGAATAGCTTTTTAGTTTAGTTTCCATAGTGTTCTTGGTAGGATCTCAAAAGTTCCTATCATAATCTCTTATTAGCAAAAACAGAGATAACCAGAAATAGAATGAAAAGAAGGTAGGGTACAAAACTATCCTTGTTTGCACTCTTAGAAATGTAAACAGGAGTATAAACAAAATGGACCGACATGTTATGTAATAACTCAGCTTGCTTAGGCTTATGCTCCCTTAAAAACTCAATTGAAGCTGCTTCATCTTTGCACAAACAAAGGGCACACTCTCAACGCTCTATGAATGATCTGTTCATAAGTTCAACAGCATCATCCATGAACTGCAGAAATAAAAAAAAATGCATTAATCATCACAGTTCAACACATTAGAAATGCAAGTCACATCTATGTATATCACATTTAATATAAAAAAAAAAAGTAAATTAGAAGCCAGTAATTCAAGCACTAGGTGAGAGTAAGGTTGTGTACATCTACCCTATCCAGACCTCACCAGGTGGGAGCATCGTGCACTGGTTGATCCTTTTTAATATACAAGCAACTAAGCAAGATAAATAAATCAAAATATAAGCAACAATAATATTAACAACAAGAGTTGATTTATTTATTTTTTTCATTATTTTTGGGTTCAACTCAGTTTATCAGAAGTCCAGAACCACTAAGAATATTTTTAAACTTTAAACAAATTCATGTTATAAAGGTGAGGCTGACCGGCAAAACATAATACTTCATAGCAAATTAGCGCAAATGAATTCATATTCACATTCACTCATTCACTACAACACTGTAGGTCATTCTGACAACAAGGTAGTAATTGTATAACACATAGAGCATAAACATATTTAAGTGTGATTGTTTGATAATAAATGTAGAAGTTGTAAACTGTAATCACATTGGCGCAATATAAATTATTATCCTCTCAATTTCTTGATATCAGTGGGAAAATATATGGGAAGTAGCAACATTGCTCTGTTCCTGGTTCTTTACAAGTTAATGTACAAAAGTATTAGATTTGAAGTTGGAATCTGAATGCATATATTGGTTGATATATTCGTAAGCAACTCTTTATTCTGCCCCACAAATCCACAATGCATCAAAATCAATGCAAAGAAACTTCAAGAATTGTCAAACAAATTTCCCTTGAATGCATAAAAATTATAAATAAGACTTCACCTTCCCAAGCATCTTAAGTTCTTTTCCAACTGGTTCCAAAAATTTGAGGTCAACACTGATAGGCCAAACCTGTGCAAAAAAGAAGACAAAAGGAAAATTTTAAAGAGCATTACCAAGGGAAAAATAAATAGAGAAAATGAAAACATAAACTAGAATGGGGAAAACATCAAAAATCATGATAAGAGAAGAGAAAACACTCAACATTAATGAACATGCACACATTCAAGTTACAAAGAGGACATAGATCCTTTGCCTGTCACCCCTTTGCTAACTAAAGAGAAGCATGCAGGTTGAACAAACAGATCTGAAACAAGAGGATAAAATTCCTCTTCTTCATGTTACTAATGGAGAGCTTTTAATATACAATAAATCAAAACTGAGTGCACCAGAAATTTGGGAACATTAACTCAGTTCAAAAATCACCAGAAGAGCGTCAAAAGAAGAAACGTATTCAATCACAAACACCCAACAGAAAAATTCTCCAATAACATAGGAAACAAACAAAAAGGAAAAAAATCATAATTTGACTGAATAAAGTTTTCCAATGCTTGAGAGATTTTGTTGCCCAATAGTCCCTGACCATGTCCCCAATGTTATTACATTACTAGGAAGAATCAGACAAGGGTTTCACTAGCCAACACTTGACCATGTGAGCGATCGACCTTCTTACTGGTTTTGGTAGATTAATTACTTATAAATGCCAAGTTGAACTTCCAAATTGCAAAAAATATATTCATTTTTCGGTTTTTCTTTCTTAGTGCTAGGAACTATGAAGCTGGAGCGTTTCTAGCATGAGCTTCGCTGTTTGGCAACGTGATGAACAGAGGACAAATGCATTAAATGCTCACATGACTATTTCATTTTTTTAATAAATAAAAACAAAAGCAAAGATCATGAATTCATGATAAAGCGTAAACAATAGTCATCATTCTTAACCCATGAATCAATTACATTACAGGCTTCCATTCCACCATTCAAAAACCAAAACAAGAAGACCCAAACCAAAAAGCAAATCGGTCCTAGTCAAGAATTTAAATTTCAGACCACATGTCCGCATCACATTGTGTGGTTGCAACATCTCAGTACCAAATACGCTATACAGACACCGGTAACATGGGAGCAAATTCTCTACTAACATTCAATACAGAAGCTAGTTATCAAAGAAACAAAACAAATCATTCAAAGCATAGTTACCGAATGCGCAATACAGACACAGTTGGTCACATTTTACATTATTATTACAAGTCTTTCTTCAAGATGAACCGGATACATGGTATGCAGGGTAAATGAGAGAATGAGGTAACTACTCCCTCCGGTCCAAAATATAAGCACCTTTTGACCAAAAGCTCTCCCTTTAAGAAAAGTAGGTTAAGTTAGTTATTTGTATTGGAATTGTAAATTTTAAGGGTATATTTACCAATCTATCCTTCTGATTTTTAAATTTTTAATCCAAAATTATTTCCCACCCATTTTTAAATGACACTTTTTCCCACAAACATAGTTAATGGAGTATTAAATAGGGTTAGTTTAGTAAAATTTTAGAAAATGTGCTTATATTTTGGACCAAAAAATTTTGGTCAAAAAGGTGCTTATATTTTAGACCGGAGGGAGTATTTTCAAAGTTCCTAAGAGTAAAATGTGATATTGGCGCTCCAAAGATACAGTAGTGACCACCAAGTTAGTCCTTCAAAGAAAGTTAAATCATCCTAAACAATTCATATTCCTAATTAATCAATCATTTAAAGTATCAAAATGAAAATTAAACATTATAAGAACCCTAAAAAAAATAAAAAGTAAATTAAAAAAAAAGAGAGGAATAAGAGGACCTTAAGGCCAAGCAATTTGATAGGAGTAATTTGACCGGGTACGATGCAGTCAGGACCAGCGGCTTCAACTATGGCTTCGTCAGCGAAGCCGGTTCCGATGGGGTCGGGGAGCTTCATGACGTGGAGGGCATAATCGGAAAAAGGAGATTGAGAAATGCGGAGAAGAGGGGATTGGTGAATTTTGGGGAGTGGTTTCAGTGAAGGAGATGTTGCTCTCCATGGCACGTCCTTTTGAAACGATGCAGCTGCTCCTCCTCTTTTCGCCATTATCCTCCCTCTTTTAATTAATTATTATTGTTTTTTGTTTTTTTTTGTTTATTCTTCAATTCAACTGCTGCTGATAGAATGATGAGATGAACGAAGCTCTCTTGCACACAAATATAATTTTATTTTATTTTTCTTTTGTGATTTAAAATTATTTTTTTCCCACTTGAGGTTGGTTGGCCCTTAGCAACATGTATACGGCGTGTCGTTTCATGAACAAGAAATTATTTTAATTTGTTTTACTTTTTTGTTCTTAAGAGCTTAAGTGAGTTGGGAAGTGGAATTGCTTGTAGAAACTGAAATAGGAGTTCGTACAAAACTACAAATTGGAATTACATGTTTCATTAAAAAAATTGTTTTTATTTATTTGTTCAATTTAAAATTTTAAAATGCAATAATTATTATTCTATTTATTATAGTCTCTTGATTAGAGCATGAAGTAAAAGAAAATATTTTAAATACCATAAAAAAGAAATGAAATATTATAAAAAACATAATATAATTTCTTTATTAAAAATTAACATAATCATTTACAATTTTCTTTTTAAAAAAGCGTATTCAAGTGGGAGGGAATACTCATCCACACAATCTTCACAAAACACCAAGATGAACAATATGAACTATGAACAAAAAAAAGAGCTCACATTCCACAATGAACAATATGAACTAAATCATTTTCATACCATATCAAACACTTATAAAAATAAAAATAAAAAAAATCATTTTCCTACCAACTAGACCAAATTTTTTCATCACTCTTTCCGGTTTTAAACGTAAGCCTTTTTTTTTTTTTTGACATGTTTGTTATTCCCGTGTACATTAATTCATTTTTTTTTCCAAAATTGCCCTTTTGAAAACATTTTAAGATGGTCACGTGGTTCTGGTTCTTCAGCTTATCTCCATTGAAAACGCACAAACCATGATGGATTTATTAAGCATGAACTAAAAGCAATGTTTCCCTCCAACACTTGGCTGTGATATATACTCTTAAAAACACATATAACACACACACACACACACGATGAAATCATAAAACTATGTGAACAATTTTTGTGTTGCACGAATAATCCTTGGTTTGACCTAAAAGAAAACAATTAAACAAACACTAGGAAGGCGAAATGAATCCTATCATATGCAGTTATGCACGGTACAATAAAAGTGCCACGTTATTAAGTGCAAATCCAGCAGAAACAAAAAGTAGCACAATTTTGTTTCCGGCAGGAAAAATAACATTCCATAATTTCTGTAAGGGATGGAAAAATACAAGAAAGTGTTTCACAAATAATCCTTAATTTGCAAATATTGCTAACAACAACCAATACATCTTTTAAGTTACACTAGTGACTGCTTTTTTTTTTCTTTCAACTTGCTATTATGCAACATAAAAGGAGGAGAGAAAAAATGAAGCAAGAAAGAAAGAAACCAATAATAAATAATGGGCACCAAAATGGGGAGGAGCACATACATAATAATCCTTTACCTATCCAATCCACACTCCCCCAGTTATAGCAGTAAACTAAAATTTGGCTATACTGTGACCATATCCTCAACCCCATTATTTTGTGCAGCCGCTTCGGCCAATAGCTTCCAATTCAATTCTCGTTGCTCTTCCACCTCTTTGGCTTTAGCCTCTTTCTCTTCATACTGCCTTTGACACTCTTCAAACAATTCTGCATCCATTTCCAGGAACATTTTCCGAACATTCACGGTGAGCCCATTAACTGCCTGGTTCCAGTGACTCTTGATATTTTTCTCTAATGCTTCAAATATTATGGGTAATACCACAGTCCTATTTTGGGCGATTAAGCTTACAATGTGCTCGTTATTCCACAAAAAGAGGGCACGTTCTGCAACCTGCATTGCAAGTTTGCCTCAGCAAAGACTTTTGAAGGGAAAATTTAAAACTAATTATATGAATAATGGACAGAGCATGAAATATAAGATTTAACAACAAAAAAGTCAATTCCAAGTGATTGGGATTCTCAACCGAGCATGCAAATTATGTCAGTTTATAGCCATCTAACTCTTCTCCTTATTCTGAAACCTTAAACCACCTAACCTAATTCAACAACATAGAGGGATACCATCCTCCTTCAGGAAAGTTTCTGATTCTATTGTTGAGTTCATTGAACTTGGCTGCATATTCTCTCTGCTAGTTTTGGATTTATTTTCCCTCTCCAATCAGCTTAGTTTCAAACCACTAAAAAGGGAATGACAAAACAGTTAGGGCAGTCATCACTCTGCCGCTGTTTGAACTTTCCGACAACCATTGAAGGTCGCTGGAGACAGAATCAAAATGATCTTTGAAATGAATTCAACTTGAATTAACAGACGGACCTTACCATAAGCAGAAAAAAAAAAGGATCTTAAACTACTTGCCAGAGCAACTGATGATGGCCAACAGCTGCATAATTTCCGCCTTAGATAGGTGCTCATGGTGGTCGGAGAGCCTTGCTGGCCTACAAGTGCAGTCTCAGACTCTCTGGCCTGAATTGGGTGATTTTATCTGTTTGCACATCTTTGGAGGTTGTGCGTCCTCCGTTGGATATTTGTTGGTGGCTGGGTGTTTTCTTTTTCAACACTCAAGTCACCAGTGGCCAAAGATCCTGTGACTGCTCCGACAAGCAGGTTCAGATCAAGTTTGGTTTGTTTTGGTTTAAATTCAGGATTATGTTATTTTGGGCTGACTTAATTTAAGGATTATCCTGATTCTGCAAGCACATTGGCATTTCTCTGCGCACCTTTGAGTTGACATGATATTGTTTTGATGTGGTTTGTCTTTTGGTACTTGGAGTAATGCCAACATGCTTGTAGAATTATAATGATCCTTAAAGTGAAGTCAGCTCGAAACCTGATTTGAAACCTATAACAAAGATTGGCCTGAAGCTGTTCGCCGAAGCAGCAGCAGGTGGGCAGCAAATGTAGCTTCCTGCCAAGACAGGAGGTTGTGCATCCTAATGGATCGAGGAAGCAGAGATAGGGACAGGGAGCAAAGAACCAGTGAACCTGGACCTGTACTGATCTAGATGTCAAGGCCAAAGGACAGAGATCTGTTTCACATATATTGCAGAAACAAGTGTAGCAGACGAAGGAGAAAAGACCTAAAACCTAATAGCCATAAGTTTCAACAAAACACATATTACGTTGTGGGTAAGGTTTGGGCTGACTTCACTACAAAAAATAAGTGTTGGGCTGGAATATGGGCTTTTTTATCGTGTAAATACTAGGTGATTTAAATTTGTACTAGTAGTAATTTAACAAATTTAACTAATTCACTAATATATCAAAAACCAAAGTTCAAAAAAAAAAAAAATAATGATAATAATCAAAAAACAACATAATAAGGTAAAGTAAATCCATACCACGAACCCTAAACGTGTACCGACTAAGTATACACGTACCACATATATGACAAACCAACGTACCATGTACCCAAGAGTAGTTCAGAGATCCCATGTCTGCTCTGGCAAGTAGGTTCAGGTCAATTTTGGACTTTGGTTGCAGGTTTGCTAATTGTAACAAGCTAAGCTTTTTGAGGAGGGTTAGAGTTGGGGTTATTCGTTATTACTTATTAGGTTATTGGTCTTAAGTTAGAGTGCTTGTACTGGTATTAGTAGTACTTAACCTGACTAATAGTATAAATAAGAACATTAACTTAAGTATTCTATATCACGATATAAATATCAATAATATTTGACAATCGTTTCTCTTTTCTCCTTATTCCTTAACCTTAAACCTAATTCTTTAAGTTGTTTTCATTAAAGAGCAGTCTTTCTATACAACTGTTCTACTGGTGGGTGATTGGGACGTTAGAGACGAAGATGTCAGGTGAAGGTAGTCAGTTTAAGAGTAAAGGTTATGCCAATTTGAAATATTCACCATTTCTCTTTCAGCCATAAACGATGACACATTGAGAAAGCTTATGAAGCTACCAGAAAACAAATTCATTAATTTGTCTTTCTTTTCAGTCCCAATTGGCATTAACTAATACCCTTGATTTGGACGTTAGGTGGCACACTGCAAACGGACATGTTAAATTACAGGGGACTGGCTCAATTCCTCAAATCATGAGGGGCATTGTGTTTGACAAAATAAATCAGGGTGGCAGGCATAGTTAGCCTAAAAACAATAGCCAATGTCCAGAACTGCCACAATCAAAATACAGTTCCAACTCAAAGCCATTCTTAAAATATCAACATATGCACCTCACCAAAAGAACAATAATAACAATAACAGTAATATTATGAAAGAAACAAATCTTATGCCAGGAATTTATGTAACTTTTACCTTGTAATGGATCCTGTCACAGACCTTCCGATCTCTAAATCACTCTCGAAAAGCATGTCTAAGTTTCTTTTTCCTTCCTATCTTCCTTATTTTTGCTAGACTAGAATTAGGGCTCATTTTGGGGTAGAGAGAAGCCTAAGATCTCGACAGCAAGACCCAAATACTGAATAATGTTATTCTGATATCCTCTCTAGGAATGTGATATAACAGAGTCTGAACAGTTACAACTGCTCTCTTAACTAGGAAACTGCTATAATTAAATGCAAAGTAGCAAACCAAATAACAAATAAGCTATCAAAACATTAATTTCTTTTCTGATACTTCTTGGCTCTTGCGATAAAACTGGTCACTTGGACCATCATAACTAACAATTTCGTAAATAGTGCATCCGTCAAACCAAAAACTTCCAATATTTAAGTTATTATTTAATTTTTTTTTTAAGATCCCTATTACAGCTATTATTTATATTTAACAGAAAATTTACAACACAATTACAAACGTAAGCCATTAACAATAAAATCATCTTTTTTATTCCAGGCCTCCAGGGTTCTTTCCTATTTAAAATAAAAGGTAGTCCTACAAATGACACTTAAAAATTTCAATTCTGGTTAACTTTGCCAGTCAGCACTCAAGCACAAGGAACAAAAATGAATTCAAAAACCTATACAAGCAAAACACATGTGCATGTGAATAACTATTATTGAATTTCTGTGCATTAGGATTGAAGCCAATTAAATCAGACTGAACTTAATCCATCTTTCCACATTAATTGATAGGCCTTGATATGATAATAAAATTTTTGTTTTTTCCCTTTAACTATGAATCATAAAGATGAAAAACAAGTACATCTATCCACAACATTAAAAAAAGTTAGATTCAATGCAAATCAATACCATCAACTACCTATACCATGTATGTGCCTAGGTTAGACATATCTTCATAGAGAAACAAGCAGTGGGCTATTCTAAATTTCCAAATGCCAATCAACAACATAATGTAAAACAAATTTCCACGCACCTGAAAGTGCGAACTATTGAGGCAGCGTGCGATCTGTCTAAAAAGGGGAACCATGCAGCGTTGGAATTCCGCAGCCTGTGTAGCCTCGAGCACCTCCTCCAATTCCCCGATGAACAGAACTTCCTTCTGGCAATTAGTAACGGGCCAATACTTCAACAAACCCCTAATAACCGTATCAGCGAGCTTAAAATCCTTCTCAACAAACTGAGATATGCAGTAAGACAACTGCTGATGGTAAATAGCGACCGCCTTAGGTTTATGCAGCGGCAGAAGCGCCCTAACAAGGAACAACTTATGCTCCTCTTTCATCGGCAGCGCGAAACCATTGATTATACTGCCAAGAATCTCCAAAAGCTCACCGATACCACTATGCCTCTCGGTCTCATAAATGAACCGAAAAAATATATTATTTATCGCCTTCCTAATAAAGGGCCTATGAACCATAAATTTCCCATATATACGATGCAATATAGTTTTCAAATACTCGCGCTCCCTCGGGTCCTCGGAGTCGAACAAATCAAGTAACTTGAGCACAAAGGAATGATCAATGTACCGTTTCGCGACCTTCGTGTCGGTATCCGACGAAACAACGTATCTGAGGAGGAGCTCATAGACGAGCTGCAAATGCGGCCACGCAGGGTCGAGGCACGGCTCCTCCTCCTCCGGATCGGTGGCTTCCTGGCCAGTATTCTCGTGCGAGGCAGGCGGCAGGCACCGGAAAATGTTAACCGAAATCATTCGTATCATCTCTTCCTGGCAATTCTCGCTAATCTTCCCCGAACCGGATTGGATGAAATCGACGAGCTCCATTAGGTTTTGGCGCTTAATCTCTTTCTCCCGAACCGATTTCAGCGTATCGGTGAAATCGAGCAAGTGGCAGCAGTTCTGGCATTTCCGGAGGAAGAGAATTTGGCGCTCCGATATCGGAACGTCGCGGAAGAGAGGCAGAGTTTCCACGGAGCCGGAAGGCGGAGGGAGAGAGGGAATCGCGGCGGCGGTGGCGCCGGTGGTGGAATTTGCAGGTCCGCCGCGGGAGGCGTGGTTGACGGTGACGTTGGCGGCGTTCGGCGGAGGGTTAAGGTCGTGCAGGTCGGATTTGGAGGGCTTTTTTTGCCCTCCTTTCATGATTCTCTTGAACATTTTTTTTTCCTTTTCGTTTTTGTCAAACCCTAACCCTAATTTTTGAACACGGAATCAGGTGGCGGTGACGGTGGCGGTGACGGTGGAGAGTGAAGTGAGTGAGATTGTTAGAGGAGGCATTTGTTGGTGGTGGATCTTGTGAAGGTGAATGTCGTTATTGGTATTGTGATTGAGATTTTTTGATGTAATGAAACGACGACGGATCTGAGAATAGAATAATAGAAAGGGGTTATTGTGAAGGAATTGTGATGTTGTTATGCAAAGTGGTTTTGTTTTGAATTTTGATCGGTGTCTGGTGATGAAAGGAAAATGTTTTTTGTTTTTTTTTTCTTTTTTTTTTAATACTGTTCATATATATTGCGATTCTGGATTGAAATTTTTGGAGTTCAATCAATGAGCAAGCACGCAGAATTGCTTTTTAATTTTTTTTTTAATTTTAAAAATACTAAAAAAAATAAAACAAAAATTGAGACTGGCGTGGTTTTTGGTCCATCTATTTATGAATTTTTAAATATATAAGGTTGTGATAATTCACTAAAAAAATGAAAAGGTTGATAATTAAAGGGAAATGGATTAAGTTAAAGTGGGATGAGTGAGTGAGTCCGAGTGGGATGTGGCATACGTGGCTTTATTTGCTGATTTGCAGAATGGTGATGACTGATGAGGCCTTCTCATCCTGAAAGCTGCAAGGTGACAAATGGTAACCGCTAAAATGGACTATGCAGGTGTGTTTATCATCCAAGACTTATTTGAGGTTACTCCATCGTCTACTATAATATATAGAAAGCTTAATAAAGTTTTCAATTGTTGAATTTCGGAATTGTGTTTGTTATAAATTTTTGTTTTTTTTTTCAAATGTTTTAGTTTGTCAAAATTATTTATGAATTTGTTATATATATCTTTCTTGTTAATTCTGACAAAATATAAGATGTGAGAGATTAGTCCAAGTGGTGACACTTGATACCGCACCAAAATGTTTAATTATGTGTTTGGTTTTTGAACCTTAAAGTTATTTTGTGGTAGATTTTTGTTTTTTTAATGGTTAATTCCTTGAATTTGCTTTTAGATTTGTCATATATATATATATATATATATATATATATATATATTTTATCAATTTTGATCAAATTTTGCAAATATGTCATATTTATCATATCCGAATCTTAGTCAAACATAGAAGATTAATCACTTGGTTCCACGTGATGATGCCACACGAATTAAGACAATCTTTCTCCAATCCATTTTTTTTAAAAAAAAAAACTAAAAATATAAAAATATTAATTTTTTTAGTTGTTTTTATTTTTTTTTTTAAAAATAAACCACATGGCTAATTTCTTACATTTGATTAGGATTCTTATGTGACATGTTAGCAAAATTTGATCACGTCAAAATTGGTAATTGGGTATATGACAAACCTATGAATAATTTCGAAAAGCCAAACATTAAAAAAATAAAAAACCATAACAAAATGATCCTAAAATTCAAAGACCGAAAATATAATTAAGTCAACATCAAAATTGGAAGTGTTTAAACACCATGGTAAATCATAAAAAAAAAATGAACATTATAAAATACATTATAATCATAATTTAATATTATTGAAATTCTCAATTTATTTTGATATGTATCATCCATCTTCATTTTAAAGTGAGAAAAGAATGTCAAATACTACGGAATTGTGAGACATAGAGTTGACAATTTGGGCTCTATTTGATCGAGTTTGGATAATGATCGAGCAAGGTTATAAAAGCTTGTATAAATTTCGGGTCAAAAATCATCTAATTAAATTTGGTGGTGGACCACTTTTTTTTTAAACTAATTCAGATCGTTTTTAGATAAATTTGGTGGGTTGGTCTGGAGCCCGAATGGGGTCGGGCATTATTAATCAGGCTAAAAATGTCTGAAATCTATTCGAGTTGTATTATTTTAAGTGTTTTAGTCCCCAAACCCACTTTTTATCCCCCAAATCCCATTTTAAGTGGAAGTGTCTATATTGTCCTTTATTATTCAAAATACAAAAAAAAAACCCTAAAAACCAAAACCTCAAACCCCAAACCCTAATATCCAAAACTTAACCTCAAACCTCATCCCTTCACCATCTCACAAACTCTTCTTTCTTCTTCTCATCTTTCACCATCAAACCTCCTTCACTCCAAAAAAAAAACCCCTCCAAAAAGACAAGTTTTTTTTCTCCTTCACGTTCAAAAGGAGTACCAATGGACGTTCCATACTTGTTGAAGGTAAAATTCATGTCTTTTATTTTTTTTTACGCTACTGTGAAAATTTCGACAATCCAGTGTCGAAATTTTTTGATATTTCGACACGGGTATGTCGAAAATTTTTGGGCAGTTTTTCTAAGAGTTTTCTGACATATATATGTCAGAATTTTTTTTAACGAAAAAAATAAAACAGTGTAAATTTCCGATACCCCCGTGTCGGAAATTTAAAATTTCGACACTGGTTCGTCGGAATTTTACAGCGCCAGAATTAAAAAAAAACTAACAACGAAGAGAAGACAAATGAGTTTTCTTAAAACATAACAAATGAACAAAAAGAACTACTAAAAAAATGAAAATCTAACTTTAAACAACATATTAATCATGTACATCATATAACACAAAGCAAAAACGAAAAACCAAACCAAACCCTACATGAACAGGAAAGAGGATGTTCATACATGAAGGAGGGAGTCCCAGACGCGGCGGCGGTGAGGAAGAAGAATGGTGGAAGTTGAGTGGGTTGAGAAAGTTGGAAAGTTGGAAAGTTGGAGGAAGTTGAGAAGTTGGAGGAGGTGTGAGGTTTGAGAAATGAAAATATGGAACGGAGGGAGTGTAAAGGGGGATTTAGAGGATAGTAATTTTGGGATTATTCAAAATAATGGGATTTAGGGGATAAAATGGGGGTTTGGGGACTAATACCCTTATTTTAAGAGTCTAAACCCGCTTATATGTCGAATTTATTCAGACTGGATTAATTTTTTGCTCGCTCTAGTGAAATATATGTAAAGCTAAAAACAACAACCAAATACTAAATTAGGTCATCCTATATAAGAAAGTAAAAGATCTCAAATATAGGATCCGAGATGAATTAGTTGGACCATGAAAAATGTGAAGCCCACACACCACCTGATTTTGATAAAAAATAAAATAAAAGATCTCATATATAACCGGGTAAGTGAAAGAGTGAAAAATAAGTGAAAGTGAAAAATAAAAGAGAGAAAGAGAAGAAAAATTTCTTACCTTGCAATTCGTAAATCAAATTCTTGAAAATGGTAAAAATTAGTAAATTACATGCATTAAAGAAATAGAGAATATAAAAGATAAATAAAATAAAATTAGTTAGAAAAATTCACAAACATGAAGAGATGTAGCATGATACAAAAAATTGAAATATCAAAATAAAAAAAAATATAAAATAAACTCAAATATTCATCTTCTACCTATATGTCTTGATCCGGAGATTCTCACAAAAAAATCCTTGATAAAAAAAAAGTAAGAAACAAAGGAAAGATTAACCACCAAACAAAATGAAGACAAAGGCACAATCAATTACATAATAATAATCCCTTAAAAAAACATAATGATAATAATAAGGATGCACCAGTGTAATTTGACTTAAGTTACACCTAATCTCAATCATTGATTCTACTTTTATTTAATGGTCTAAAATGTAGAATTTATTGCTCTCTTATTTTTTTCTCCTTTTCACTTAATTTTTTTTTTTGTATTTTCTTTCTCTCTCACTATTATCTTTTGTTTTATCACTTTTAAAAAAATCTTTTGCATTTGAAAAATGATATTTTGTTTTTTTATCACTTAAAAAAAATCTTTTGAATTTGAAAAATGATCTTTTGTTTTTTTTATCACTTAAAAAAAATCTTTTGCATTTGAAAATTGAATTTGAAATAAAATAACATAAGACCAGTGGATAAAATTGCACCATCTACAAGTCTACTACTTCACCGAAGAACCATCTTGCAACATCTCGGAAAAAAAATTGCAACACGGAGACAGCACGGAAAGAACAAGTTTTCAACCAATGTTTACTTATTGTTGAACATGTTATTAAGATCATTTTTCAAATTCAATTTATAACATAATTTGGGTCAATCTTTTTCATTTGAAAAAAATTACCACCACTGCCATTTGCATAATGAAAATTTAACAATAAAAAAAAAGAAAGAAGAAGACAAATTTTAAGTACTCTGAGTCATTGTTTTACTTTTCAGATCTTTCTCCAATTGTTTTATTTATTCATGTTCACATATGTAACATTCACTAAAACATTATCATAGGAATTTTATTTATTTATTTTTTTTCAAAATTAGACTGTAATTGGTAGGTGCCCATTAACTTATTAAAGAGTTTATGCTAAAAAAATTGGCTGCACTTTTGAGAGTTCATAATCTAATGCACGAATGATACAGTGAGTGAGTGTGAGGGAGAGAGATAGTGAAGGAGGTGAGAGAATTTAAGAGAAATAAAATTAAATTAAAAAATATAGAATAAAAATATGATAAAGAGAAAATTTAAACAAAAAAAGGAAAGGAGAAAAATTAGGGAAGATAAAATATTTAACCTAAACCATTGGATCAATGTAAAATCGATAATTAGAATTGAGTGTAACTTAACTCAAATTACACTAGTGTAAACCAATCCCTCCTCAATAATAATAATAGTAATAATAATAATGCAAAATGAACTTTAGAAAGAAAGTATTATTATTTTTTTGTCTGTACCACAGGTGTCCTAAAGAGCATTCTTAATACCATGGAACTTTTGAGACTAATCCTGCACGAGGTCGCGTTCCTATGCCTCTTCCAGCGGGGTGTGCTAACCGGGAATCGAACCTGAGACTTCTTAGTCTCAGACCCCATTCCTAAGTTCTCAAATTGGCAGAATCGCATCACTTAAGCCAACCCCGTTGGTAAGTACTTGATACACCCAAGGAATTGGATGTATGTTTCCAATGCTCTTGTCCTTTAATCTTTGAGTCCTTTTCTCAATTAGTATGTGTTTTGTATAAAAGAATGATAATGAAACAAGAAAAATGGAAAGAAGACCGAATTGTGATGAGCAATCAAAGAACAATAGATAAGGAAGGAGACGCCACCTTGACGAGCTTCAAGGATAAGCCTTGGTTAACTCAAATTGCATCACACAATTTGAGCCCTTCGTCCAACCAAGAACAAAGAGAATCACTCTCTTTAGAGTCTGTGAACAAGTCACGGGTTATACTCAAAATCCAAGCTAAGTTTATTTCATCAAAGAAGGCTCCTTATAAAGGAGTTTACAATCACCAATCTGGCCTCATCATGGTCGTACATCATTATCCAAAGAAAGGGAAAATAAAGTCCTACCATGGCTACACTTAACTATGGGGGTTACATAATTTAATACAAATGAAGGTCAAATAAAAACTAGTTTTAATTCTTCTTCAAAGATAAGTTTTGGTCGTGTGGATGGTTACTGGCCAAGATGATGATTCTTTGTTCCTTGTATCCTTTGGCTGTGAGAAATATCTTCTTTGTGGCCCTTAATTATGTAACCGTAGTCTTTATGATGAAGGCTTAACTTTGTAACCTTTCCTCATCAATGTTTGGCCCTATAGATGATGACATTCATTCTCAAATTGAATCCTCTTTTATTGGCCGAATTCTTCATGGCCTCTTTTGTAACTTCCCTTTTGTTTTAACCATTTGGCCGTGATCATCAATGCCTCATGAATTGGGGTTTCAATTTGTAACTTTCAAGGCTTTAATATGTGGCCGTGTGAAATGATGACTCTCCCCTTTGAGATTGTAACTTCTCATTTCATTGATGCACCTTATTGATGGCTTTGATGATGGTAATGATGATGGCCATAAATTTGTAACCTACATCTCTTAATGCCTCATGATGGACATTAATCTTGTAACTGCCTTCTTCACTTTATGATGACCTTCATGATTGGATTTAAGGCTTGATTGATGACATCTTAATTTTGTAACCACCCTCTTCATGATGTCTTGTAGTCAATGCCCTTGATGGTCTTATTGAATGACTTTTATTCCTTGGCCTCTTAGCTTCAAAAACGTGTCGCAAGAGGAGAATCAAAAGACAAACTTCAAGTTCTTCTTGGAAGAACATGATTTATCTTAGGTCTTGAATATTTTCTTGCACTTGAAACCTTCATGGTTGGTCTAACCTGTACTTAACTATTACAAATTGACTAAACATATAACAAAAGTTCAAACTACAATGAGCAAAACCCTAAGCTCTTATTACAACACTTTGAAAGTAAGTCTAAACTTAATTAAATCTTCCTCATTTTCCTCTTTTGAAAGAGAAAAGGATTCCTCAGCATGATATATATGATCCTGGATCAAATAGAAAGTTCCTCTAGATATTAAGGTCCTGGAACTGCCCTGCATCATCAGTACTATTATTTTTACTTCGTGATTTTTCTCGTGAAATTTTTTGAATACGTAATTGCTGGAACCATCAAAACCATCCGAATTCATTAGTTTTTTTAAAGGAATTCATTAGTTGATTGAAGAGAATCAAAAGGCTTTCTTAAAAAAAAATAATAATCAAGGTAACCTTTCAAGATAAATAAATACTAAGGGTATGTTTGGCTTGCGACATTGGAAATACAGTTTAAAGTTATAGTTATAATTGCAATTATGATAAAATTGAAATTGGCTTGAGATTGAGATTCTATTTTTGGATTGTATGCAGAATTACAATGTGAAATTGGAATTCTAAGTTCATTTTCAAATCCATTGTTTGCATAAAAGATTTAGAATTTGAAAAATTAAAATCAATTATATTTTACATAAAATTTGTATTTATTCTTAACATTTGATTAAAAAAATTTATGTATGGACTTCAAAAATACTATGATACCATTGATTTATACATAATTCATAAATTAAAGAAATAAAAAACGTTTAAAAAATATTTAATTTTAAGAAAAATGCTAACTAGTGTTCTTAGTATTAAAAAATGTAAAATGTAGTTTTTGATATTTTCAAAAGAGAAAAACTAAAAACTTGTATTGTTTTTCTATTTTTAGAAAGTTTAACAAGTGCCCTAATTTCAATTATTATAAACATTATCATGGATTCATGGTTACGCAACACTTCAAAGGATAATAGTTACCGGATCTTAAAAAGTTATAAATTTGTGAATTTTTTTTTAAAAAAAAAGATAAAATTGAACTTTATCAACAATTTTCCAACACCGTGTTAGAGAGGCTAAAGCATTGGCGTCATTGCTGTTAAGCCTTGAACAAACGAGGGAATGGAAGATGTGAAAGTTGACGTCGTAAAAATAGGATGTTGAATTGATGAATAAGGAGACACATTTTGTTTTCCTTTATTTGCGTGTTTTTTTTTTTTGTTTTTTTGGCTGCAATAGCCAAATTAAATTTTACACTCTTGCAATTCTTATTCAAAGGGTTGGCGATAGAAATTCGGAGTTTGTATTTTTAGTTCTAATGTACTAGTAATTCTATGGAATTAAATGTGAAATTATGATTCCAATTTTAAATACACAACAAAATAACCTAAAATTGTCCGTGTAAGACAACCAAGTTGGTGGCTGCAGAGACACTTAAGAGTTCCCCTCCCAGGTCATGGATTTAAGGCTTGATTGATGGCATCTTAATTTTGTAAACCACCCATTAAAGTCATTCTCATTGTAACCTCCATCTTCATGATGTCTTGTAGTCAATGCCCGTGATGGTCTTATTGAATGGATTTTATTCCTTGTGTAACATCCCTAATTTTAATCCCAAATATAATTATAAATTTTACCGAATTAAATATTTGTTTCTTGAAATTAATCATTTAGCTATTGGGTATTTTCATAAAAATACACTATTTTAATTATGCAAATATACTTGATTATATTTCAAAGTAAATTCATTTGAAACAATTACCCTATTTAAAAAAAAATAAAAATAGACTTTCTCTTTATTTGGTTTTTACAAAGGTACAATATTAAATAAATCTTTTGTTATTTCCTAATTTCTTATTTTTATAGTTTTCCTAAATAAAGCTTTGTGATGCTAAATTTTAATTATTAATATTTTTGGGGAACAAATAAATAAATAAAAGTAATTTTAAAAAAAAAAGGAGGTTTTGTGCGTGTGTTGATGGGGGTGGGCATGAAGCCCTAATCTTCTTCTTCATCAAAGGGGTCAGCCGCCACCCCTTCTCTCTCTATCTCCCTCTCATTTTCGTTTCTCTCTCCCAGCCACACTCTCTCTCTCCCTCGTCCGCCACCTGGAAGTCATCATCACCGCCGTCCTAGCTTCTCTCTCTTGTCCAAGTCGTTTTCTCTCTCTTGTCCATCCGGAAGTCATCATCACCCAGAAGTTATCAAAGGGTATATGGCAAACCCATGAATAATTTCGAAGAGCCAAACATTAAAAAAATAAAAAACCATAACAAAATGATCCTAAAATTCAAAAACCGAAAATATAATTAAGTCAACATCAAAATTGGAAGTGTTTAAACACAATGGTAAATCATTAAAAAAATGAACATTATACAATACATTGTAATCATAATTTAATATTATTGAAATTCTCAATTTATTTTGATATGTATCATCCATCTTTATTTTAAAGTGAGAAAAGAATGTCAAATACTACGGAATTGTGAGATATAGAGTTGACAATTTGGGCTATATTTGATCGAGTTTGGATAATGATCGAGCAAGGTTATAAAAGTTTGTATAAAATTCGGGTCAAAAATTATCTAACTAAATTCGGTGGTGGACCACTTTTTTTTTAACTAATTCAGATCGTTTTTAGATAAAGGAAATTGCTTTTCAACCCCAATGTATGACTTTTTGGGCCCCATTTATAATTTGCATGGACGAATATACCCTCTAATTTTTTAAACCTTCCGGTTATTTGAAACCGGAAAGATTCCGGTTGTTCTGAACCGGAAACACTGCTTGAAGGCAATCAGAAGCCAGGAGAGAGAAACAGCGAAAAAAATAAATCAAACAAAAAAAAAAAGTACCCAGAAATTGATCATACACCAACGATCTCCACAAACAAAAATTAAATTCATTGTAATTCCAGAAACAAAATTATATTCTTTGTACAATCACCCAAAAATTACAAAAGAA
Source organism: Crotalaria pallida (assembly GCA_037953625.1). NCBI lineage: Eukaryota > Viridiplantae > Streptophyta > Magnoliopsida > Fabales > Fabaceae > Crotalaria > Crotalaria pallida. The sequence continues at coordinate 72,392,648 of CM075656.1, forward strand.
CTCATAAATTACAAAAGGGATTTGCTGTTTGTTGTTGATGATAAACAGAGGAGTAGAAGAAGATGATGGGTTTCGTGTTGATGATGATGACGAGTTTGGTGGCGGTCACGTTCGTAGATACTTGCCGGTGGCGGTCGGTGTTGGCTGTGGCGGTCATGATCAAAGGGTGTTTGCTGATGGGGATTGTTATTGATGATGAGGAAAAAATGATGAAGAATGTGTTTGGCTGAGAGAAAAGGATTGAGAGATGAGAAGAGATGAAGATAAAAGAGCCGTATAGATTGAAGAGAGGTTGAAGAGAGAATTTGTTGTGTGACATTGAAGAGGAGATAGTGAGATTGAGGGAATTGAGGAGAAAGAGAGAGATAGAGCCGTCTGTGTGTGTTGTGAGTGAGGGAATTGAGGAGAGTGGGGTTTTGGGTACTTGTGAGGGAGTAATTGTGGGAGAGAGTGTGGGTGGTATGAGAGAGAGACTGAAATGGGTGGAGAACAACCTGAAATTGAGGAAGTAGTAGTGTTTCCGGTTCAGAACAACCGGAATCTTTCCGGTTTCAAATAACCGGAAAGTTTAAAAAATTAGAGGGTATATTCGTCCATGCAAATTATAAATGGGGGTCAAAAAGTCATACGTGGGGGTTGAAAAGCAATTTCCTTAGATAAATTTAGTGGGTTGGTCTGGAGCCCGAATGGGGTCGGGCATTATTAATCAGGCAAAAAAAGTCTGAAATCTATTCGAGTTGTATTATTTTAAAGGTTTTAGTCCCCAAACCCACTTTTTATCTCCCAAATCCCATTTTAAGTGGAAGTGTCTATATTGCCCTTTATTATTCAAAATACAAAAAAAAAATCCCAAAAATCAAAACCTCAAACCCCAAACCCCAATATCCAAAACCCCAAACCTCATCCCTTCACCATCTCACAAATCTCTCTTTTTTCTTCTCATCTTTAACCATCTAACCTCCTTCACTCCAAAAAAAAAAAAATCCAAAAAGACAAGTTTTTTTCTCCTTCACGTTCAAAAGGAGTACCAATGGGCGTTCCATACTTGTTGAAGGTAAAATTCATGTCTTTATTTTTTTTACGCTACTGTGAAAATTCCGACGATCCAGTGTCATAATTTTTTGATATTTCGACACGGGTATGTTGAAAATTTTTGGGCAGTTTTTTTTAAGAGTTTTCTGACATATATATGTCGGAATTTTTGAAAATTTAAAATTCCGACACTGGTTCATCGGAATTTTACAGCGCCAGAATTAAAAAAAAAACTAACAACGAAGAGAAGACAAATGAGTTTGCTTAAAACATAACAAATTAACAAAAAGAACTACTAAAAAAATGAAAATTTAACTTTAAACAACCTATTAATCATCTACAACATATAACACAAAGCAAAAACGAAAAACCAAACCAAACCCTACATGAACAGGAAAGAGGATGTTCATACCCGAAGGAGGGAGTCCCGGACGCGGCGGCGGTGGCGGTGAGGAAGAAGAATGGTGGAAGTTGAGTGGGTTGAGAAAGTTGGAAAGTTGGAGGAAGTTGAGAAGTTGGAGGAGGTGTGAGGTTTGAGAAATGAAAATATGAAACGGAGGGAGTGTAAAGGGGGATTTAAAGGATAGTAATTTTGGGATTATTCAAAATAATGGGGTTTAGGGGATAAAAGGGGGGTTTGGGGACTAATACCCTTATTTTAAGAGTCTAAACCCCCTTATATGTCAAATTTATTCAGACTGGATTAATTTTTTGCCCGCTCTAGTGAAATATATGTAAAGCTAAAAACAACAACCAAATACTAAATTAGGTCATCCTATATAAGAAATTAAAAGATCTCAAATATAGGATCCGAGATGAATTAGTTGGACCACGAAAAATGTGAAGCCCAGACACCACCTGATTTTGACAAAAAAAATAAAAGAAAAGATCTCATATATAACCGGGTAAGTGAAAGAGTGAAAAATAAGTGAGAGTGGAAAATAAAAGAGAGAAAGAGAAGAAAAATTTCTTACCTTGCAATTCGTAAATCAAATTCTTGAAAATGGTAAAATTAGTAAATTACACGCATTAAAGAAATAGAGAATAAAAAAGATAAATAAAATAAAATTAGTTAGAAAAATTCACAAACATGAAGAGATGTAGTGAGACATCATGATACAAAAAATTGAAATATCAAAATAAAAAAATAAAAAATAAACTCAAATATTCATCTTCTACCTATATGTCATGATCCCTCACAAAAAATTCCTTGATAAAAAAAAAGTAAGAAACAAAGGAAAGATTAACCACCAAACAAAATGAAGACAAAGGCACAATCAATTACATAATAATAATCCCTTAAAAAAAACATAATGATAATAATAAGGATGGATCAGTTTATACCAATGTAATTTGACTTAAGTTACGCTTGATCTCAATCATTTATTCTGTTGGAAACCAACAAGCGGGCTAAGCAAATACTAGAGGGGGGTGAATAGTATTTTGAAGCACTAATACCAAATATTTCAATTGATAATTGAAGAATGGAGCTAAGACTGAATTTTCTGGAATCAGACACAAAAGACTCGAGTCTTTTGTGAAATACTCGAGTTTTTCAGTGATGAACAACTCGAGTCTTTTCTGAAATACTCGAGTTTTTCCTATCAGATAGCAGAAAAACCAGAAACGAAAATTCAGCAATTTAACTAAAATCAATTCAATAATAAACAGGAACTTATCCAACAGAATAGCAAGCAATCTAAATAACTTTTAAACACAAGGATTCCTTGAACTTGCTACCTAATTGTATAAATCCTAATTGATTGAAATGACTTAAGTCTATTGAGCTAGAAAGTAGATTAAAAGCAATAAACCAACACTCAAGCAATTTTATCCTGGTTCACTCCAACAATGAGCTACATCCAGTCCTCCTAATCACTTAGGAGTTTCTACTAATAATCAAATTGTTAGAAATTACAAAGGATTGCTTGAGAATGGCCTCACTCAACCTAACCCTTTCAAGAGTGTACCAAACTCTTGATTTCTACCCCAATTTGATTCCGGTGATTGAAGAACTCTTCACAAAGCTTCCTTGAACTCCCTTCAAGAAACTCCACCGGGCTAGGAACCTCCTAGTCTTGTGCTTGAGAACCTATCAAGACTTCCAACACCCTAAGCCACTTAGGGTTTGCTTTGGAACAATCCAAGACTTTGAATAATCAAGCTTTTTGTATGTGTATTACTAATCTCACAATGGATTAGCACAAATAAGCACAACTCAATGTAAGAATTGAGGCCTAAAACTCAACTTGGAATGAAATGTAAATATGAGTGAGAAGTTGAGCTTTTTGGGAATTAACATTTGAGAAGAGGAAATTATGAAAGCTTGTAATCAATGATGTGTTGTTGTCTTGTTTGTTCTTGCACAAATTCAAAGAGAAATTTTACAATAAGGTTCAGAATACTCTCTTGGGGTTGGATGAGACTCAAAATGCCCTCAATTGAGTTTTTGAGTCTCTCCAACGTTCATTTTTGCTGACTGGACAAAAATACTCGAGTCTTTTGGTAAATACTCGAGTCTTTTTGGTTGGTCACGAGTGAATTGGTGCACGAACAAGACTAACGGTCATATTTGCTGACCTGGCACAAATACTCTAGTTTTTGATAAATACTCGAGTATATACTCGAGTCTTTCTCAAAATACTCGAGTATTTTGATCAGATATGGGAAAAATAATTTTTCAATTTTATTTTTCTTCTCAAGTATTAATTTTGGTCAATCTCAACTTAATAATCATATAAAAATTTATTCCTAGAAGAGACTAACTATTTCTACCCACTCTCAACCACTCTCAACATAAATTAGGAATTTACACTTAATATTTGATTGAGAATGATTGGGCACTTGTCTTCTTTTCTTGACTTCTTGTTGATGTTGATGTTGCAATATCTTCAAGGCATGATTTGTTAATTATTTTGTCATTATCAAAACATAATCCACATAATTAGGAGCATTGAATTCACAATCTCCCCCTTTTTGGTGATGACAAAATAATTAACACTTGATCCATTTGTTGAGCTTGATCCACTTGGAGATGCAACTCCCCCTCACTATATGATACTTTTCACCTATCTAAAAATTCAGCTTGAGCAAGATGTTATGACAATTTAATTTTAGCACCAAGCCTATGGTATTCGAGTATTTAACAATTATCAGAGTATATACCATAATTAGAGATTTTAGGTGCAACCATATCAAGACAAGTGTATAATATCTCTCCCCCTTTTTGTCATACGCCAAAAAGATGTAACAATTTAAAAAAAAATATTATCAAGGGAGGAGAGGTGCATAATTGGAAAACCCCATAACCAACTATGAAAAACAAATAGACTTAATAATAAACATAAGGAGCTTCCCCTGAAGCTTTGCACAAACATCATAATGAAAACCAAATTCATTAACATAAAAACATCATAAAAGGTCCAAATCAAAAGGTGCAATAATAAACCCAAAGTCTCAAAACACCAAGTTCTCAAAGTACAGAAAATGCAACAAGATCAACATGATGAAAAACATAATGAAAACTAAACTAGAAAATCCATAAGCAGCAGCATCAAAACATGGAAGGAGCTGGATCATCTGGAGGAGGATAGAACCGAGAGAAGGCCGCCATTATCTCATCAAACCGGCGGTGCATCTCCCCTGACTGCTGGTCCAGGCGGGCATTAATCTGGGCCGAGTGCTGATCCAAATGAGAATAAAACATGGCAGACTCTGCACTCATCCTAGTGTCTAAGCTAACAAAATCATCACGCTGGGCGTCCATAGCATGCACAAGGGAGTCCATCCTCCCATCTAAAGTGTCCAGCCGTGTGATAACATTGTCTCTCCAGCCCAAGTTATCAAACCCAGATTGAGATCCAGTAAAGTCATCAAAATTAATCTGATCCTCAATAGGGTCCCCTCCTTCAGCCTGCGCAAATGCTGCAGCTTCCTCTTCCATCTGTTGGGCATCCACCCCTTGTCGAGCTGCAACATTCGCAACCCTCTCCATCTCAGCAATATCAGTTCGGTACAAGTATTGGCCAGAGGGTTCATGAAATGCCATGTCTTGATGACTCAAGGTGCCTTTGTTGAGGCAGTGCTGGTTCACATGAAGAGTCTTTTTCTCTTCATTCCGTGGGATAGGCACCTTGAAGTAACGCAATAGGAAACAAACATGCATGGCATAAGGCAAGGTTTTCGGGTGTTTAGACTTTGCAGCAAGGAGCATTCGGTCCAAAATTATGCAAGACCAATTTAGCTTCTCATTGTTCAGGATGGCACTAAGAAGCCTAAGTTCATTGTTTGTGGGCTTAGCATAATTGGGTGAGGTTTGAGGCACTAACTGATGGCATACTATATAGTGCAACACCCTAGTGTGGACAGTCATATATGAGGAATGCTTAATTCCTTCGGTCCATACACGACCGGGGCGCAAACAACTTTGAAAAATTCCGTCCGCATCTGCCTTTAAAGAATTGTCCCCGTGTCGTGTAGTCCCAAAAGCAACAAAAAGGTCCTTAGCGCTAATTTTGAATCTAACACCCTCAACCATGGTTTCTATGACATCATTATGTAGCCTAAGGTTCGCATAAAAGGTTCTAACTAACCTAGGATAGATAGGGCCATTAAATTCCAGAAATTGAATAAGTTTTTGATACCTAAGGTTAGTAACAAATGAGAAACCCTTACTTTCAAGGAATGCACTGTTGATCCAAGAGATAACTCCGAACTCCCTAGTGGCAAAGCCTTCCAACCGTTCCAAGCATTCATCTTCTTGATAGTACTCCGGAATATCCTCCTCAAAAGATGATTCGGCAATCCTAACTCTCTTTCCTTTACCAGATGATGAAGCCATAGAGGAATTGATGAAAATTGAAGTTTTGGAAAGTTAGGGTTTTAAAAGGGGGTGACGGATTTGAGGTTGAAAAGAGTTGAAATTTGTTGAAATAATGGTAGAAAAGTGATTAGAGGATGTAAAACTAGTAAGATTTGGCAAAAATTTGAGTAAAAACGGAGTTTTGAGGAGAAAGATATGAGAAAACCGAGAGAGAAGAGAAAGGGGTTCGTGAAACTCGAGTTTGTGGGGGCTGGAGTATATATAAACTCGCCAAAATACTCGAGTATATTCAACAATACTCGAGTTGTTCGTTGAAAAATACTCGAGTGTTTGAGAATATACTCGAGTCGTTCGTGACTCAGCCCAGATTTCCCCAGAAAACTCGAGTAAAAAATGAAAAACTCGAGTTTGGTCCGAAAGTTCAAATTTCAGGAAAACGCAAAATACTCGAGTTTTTGGAAAATACTCGAGTTTGGTCTGAAAGTTCAAAAATTGGGGGTTTCGAAAGACTCGAGTGTTTTGAAAAACACTCGAGTATTTTTATCAGACCCTGATTAAAAACTTTTTCAATTTAAAACTGATTTAATTTTGAATTAATATACTCGAGTTTTATTTGGAAAAACTCGAGTATTTTGACAGAACAGAAAGTAAAAACACAGTTTTGAAAGACCAAACACAAATCAAACACAAATGCTTCACTACCAACTTTGAATACAGTGCAGAATCACACACAATTAACACATACATTTTCAAATATCATCAAGGACAATTTAACTAAGAATCAATAACACATTAGAGTAAGACTAATATGGTGATTTTTCAAAAAAAATGACACACAATGCAATTAGCCTATATTAGCTTCATCTAAAATACCAAGTTCTCTTCTAATATGATAAAAGGTGTCCCTTGGTAGAGGTTTTGTAAAAATGTCGGCTAATTGATTTGTAGTACTAACAAATTCAATTGTGCAATCACCCTTTTGTACATGATCTCTTAAAAAGTGATGTCTTATTTCAATGTGTTTAGTTCTTGAGTGATACACTGGATTCTTAGTCAAATTGATTGCACTCGTGTTATCGCATCTAATCGGAATATTTTCAAGTTTCAAACCAAAATCCGATAATTGTTGTTTCATCCATAACAGTTGAGCACAACAACTACCGGCTGCGATATATTCCGCTTCGGCGGTAGATAGAGCGACACAAGCTTGCTTTTTAGAAAACCATGACACCAATGAACTTCCCAAGAAATGGCAAGTACCACTGGTGCTTTTGCGATCAAGCTTGCGTCCCGCGAAGTCGGAATCCGAGTAACCAACTAAACTAAGATTGGCATCAGCATGATACCATAAACCAGTGTTAATTGTTCCTTTTAGATACTTAAATATATGTTTAACTACGGATAGGTGAGATTCTTTTAGGATTAGCTTGAAATCTAGCACACATGCATACACTAAACATAATATCCGGTCTAGATGCAGTGAGATATAGGAGACTACCTATCATACCCCTATACTTACTAACATCAACCAGTGTACCTTGTTCATCCTTGTCTAGGTAGCATGATGTGCTCATTGGAGTGTAGGCTTCCTTGCACTTGTCCAATCCGAATTTCTCAAGGAGCTCTTTGCAATATTTCCCTTGATGCACAAATATCCCCTCCTTGACTTGCTTTATTTGTAAGCCTAGGAAGAACTTGAGTTCTCCCATCATTGACATTTCAAATTCCTTTTTCATCAAATTTGAAAACTTTCTACAAAGAGACACGTTAGTAGCACCGAAAATGATATCATCAACATAGATTTGTACTAACAAAATGTCATCCTTGGTTTTATAAATAAATAGTGTATTATCAACCTTCCCTCTTTGAAACTTGTTTTCTAATAGAAAGGAACTCAATCGATCATACCAAGCTCTAGGAGCTTGTTTCAATCCATAGAGTGCCTTTTTCAATTTATAAACATGGTTTGGTAATTCACTATTTTCAAAACCGGGGGGTTGTTTGACATACACTTCTTCATTTATAAACCCATTCAAGAAAGCACTTTTAACATCCATTTGATATAAAGTGAATTTCATGATTGAAGCATAAGCAAGTAAAATTCGGATTGCTTCAAGACGTGCAACCGGAGCAAAGGTCTCATCATAATCGATACCTTCCTCTTGGTTGTACCCTTGAGCTACTAGTCTAGCTTTGTTTCTTATAATCAACCCGGATTCATCAAGTTTGTTTCTATAAATCCATTTAGTGCCAATTATGGTATGATCATCGGGTTTAGGGACTAGATCCCAAACTTCATTTCTTTCAAATTGGTTTAATTCTTCTTGCATAGCAAGAACCCAATGATCATCCTCAATGGCCTTTTTAATTGAATCGGGTTCAATTTGAGAAACAAAAGAGACATAGTGACAAATGTTTTGAATAGACCTACGAGTAAGTACTCCCTTTGACATATCTCCTATGACATTGTCTATAGGATGAGCCTTGACCGATTTCCAAGTTGGAGGAAGTTCTTCCCTTACCTCTCCTTCATCAACTTTTGATTTCTCTATCTTTTTCTTCTTTTGAAAAGTCAATGCCATCTTCACTAGCATCACATAAAACACTATCTTCTTTTGAAGACTCATTAAAAACCACATGAATTGATTCCTCAATAGTTAAAGTTCTTTTATTGAAAATTCTATAAGCTTTACTATGAGAAGAATAGCCTAAAAATATGCCTTCATCGGATTTGGAATCAAACTTGCCAAGGTGTTCTTTTCCATTATTTAAAACAAAAACTTGGCATCCGAAGACATGAAAATGAGATATATTTGGCTTTCTTCCCTTGTAAAGTTCATAGGGGGTTTTATCCAAAGAGGGCCTTATCAAAATACGATTTAAAACATAACAAGCCGTATTGACGGCATCGGCCCAAAAATATTGAGGTACTTGAGAATCATTTAACATGGTTCTAGCAAGTTCCTCTAGCACCCTATTTTTCCACTCTACCACTCCGTTTTGTTCTGGAGTCCTTGGTGCGGAGAATTGGTGCTCAATACCATTTTTAGCACAAAATCTATCAAATTTGTGGTTTTTGAATTCACTACCATGATCGGTACGAATAATAATTACTTTTTGATTTACTTGGTTTTGCAAAAGTTTGACATGATGTTTAAAAGATTTGTAGGTCTCACTCTTAGTAGTTAAAAATAAAGTCCAAGTAAACCTAGAGAAGTCATCAACAATCACCAATGCATAATAATTGCCACCAAAGCTTTTTACTTGTGATGGTCCAAACAAGTCCATATGAAGCATTTCTAATGGCCTTGATGTGGACATCACCATTTTTGATCCAAAGGTGTTTTTAGTTTGTTTACATTTCTTGCAAGGGGAACAAACACCTTCAATAGAAAAATTTAGCTTTGGTAAACCAACTACTAGATCTTTAGATTGAATTTTCTTCAATTGGTTTACATTTATATGAGCGGTCCTACGATGCCATAACCAAGTGTCATTTTCTTTGCTCACTAAACAAGTAGAGACCAAAGAAGTGACTTTGTTCAAATCAACTAAGTAAGTATTATTTGACATTCTACCAACAAATTTGATTGATTCATCTTTGTCACTTTTAATGAGGCAATGGGTAGAGGTAAAAACTACATGATTACCAATATCACATAATTGGCTTATGCTCAAGAGATTATGTTCTAATCCTTGAACATAGAGCACATTATCAATAATCAAGTTTGAAGAGTTTCCGATTTTACCAATACCAAGGATTTTGCCTTTGTTGTTGTCCCCATAAGTAACATAACCCTTTTCCTTTGGAGTAAGCTCAATGAAGTGCCGCTTATCTCCCGTCATGTGCTTCGAACATCCACTATCTAGATACCACAATTCCTTTCCCGTTCGAAGGCACACCTACAATATGAAATCACTTGTTCGATTTGGGTACCCAAACAATGTTGGGTCCCTTAGGGTTAGTGTTGGGACTTTCTCCCTTCTTAATCCACATATAAGTGCCCTTATTCATTTCAAACTTCTTAATATGGCACTCAATGTTGATATGTCCAACTTTTCCACAATAAGTACAAGTTGGTCTCTTTGATGAGTTTTTCTTAGAAAATGTTCCAACCACCTTGTACTTTTTGTCCTTTTTATGAACATATCCTAAACCGGTTTTGTTGTGATTATGTCTTTGAGAGTTCAACAACCGGTTGAGGTTTCTATCACTATGTGAGATTGTGAGTTTGTTTTTCAACTCTTTCACTTCTTTTTCAATATCATCACATCTCTCACATGAAGTGATAATTTCCTCATGATTTGCACAATCACTTTGATGACTAGAATTAATAAGTTCCAAGGATTCATTTTGAAGTTTCAACTCATTTATAGATTTTTGCAATTCATCAATTTCATGTTGAAACTCCAAAATTTTCTTTCCTTTTTCCTTATTAATTTTAGCAAGCCTTTTAAATTGAATTAACATTTCATTGTAAGCTTCTTGCAAATCATCATATGAAATGGAGTTTGAAGATGAACAAGAAGAGCTAGAGGTTACCTCATCATCACTTTCACTCATGCCATGATTAGCTCTTGATGAGGACTCATGATTGTTCTTGGCCATGAGACAAAGGTTTGCATTTTCATCACCGGAGCTACTTGAAGATGATTCATTGCTCTTCTCCGGTGCATCCCAAACAATGTATGCACGCTTCCCTTTGGTCTCTTGGGTCTTCTTGTCATTCTTCTTCAAGAATGTGGCACATTCCATTCTTATGTGACCAACCCCACCACATTCATGACACTTAACTCCATCATTGGTACTCTTTTCTCTTTGTTTGGAGTCTTTGGTTCTCTTGAAATTGGATGAAGATCCACCTTTCTTCCCTTTGAAGAATTTGTTGAATCTTTTCACAAACATCCCAAATTCTTCTTGATTTGGTTCACCATCGGAATCTCCACTTGTAGAGCATTCTTCAACTTCTTTTGTAGCTTTGGTTGAAGCTTTGAGTGCTATGCTCTTTTTCTTTCTGTCCGATTCCTCATGCATCCCAAGTCTTGTAAGTTCCATCTCATGCTCTTGGAGTTTGCCAAACAAAGTGGCTAAGTCCATGCTATTTATGTCTCTTGATTCCTTGATGGCGGTTACCTTGGGTTGCCAACTCCTATCAAGACATCTTAGAATTTTGTTAGTAGTTTCACCATTGCGAAATACTTTTCCCAAGGAAATCAAATGATTAACAATGTGAGAGAATCGCTTTTGCAAGTCACTAATGGATTCATTTGGCAACATGTGGAACAATTCATATTCGTGAGTTAGAGAATTCAATCTTGCATCTCTAACCTCACTTGTTCCCTCATGTGTGACTTGCAAAGTATCCCACATTTCTTTTGCCGATTTACATTGGGAAACTCTATAAAATTCATCATGGGATAGAGCCGAAAAGATGATGTTTTTAGCTTTTAAATCAAATGAGACTTTTCTCTTTTCATCATCATTCCAACTACTCCTTGGAATTTCAACAATTTCATCATTTATTTTCTTTTTGGGAATGAAAGGACCATTTTCAATTGCATCCCAAATATCCATATCAATTGCTTCAATAAAAACTTTCATGCGAGTTTTCCAATAAACATATCCTTCACCATTAAATAGTGGAGGACGGTTTATTGAAGCTCCTTCTCCACCAAAGTTATTGCTAAAGCCCATTAAGTTTCCAAAAGGATCTTTTTCGAAAAAGTTGTTACACTCGATCTTTCGACCGAGCTCTAATACCACTTGTTGGAAACCAACAAGCGGGCTAAGCAAATACTAGAGGGGGGGTGAATAGTATTTTGAAGCACTAATACCAAATATTTCAATTGATAATTGAAGAATGGAGCTAAGACTGAATTTTCTGGAATCAGACACAAAAGACTCGAGTCTTTTGTGAAATACTCGAGTTTTTCAGTGATGAACAACTCGAGTCTTTTCTGAAATACTCGAGTTTTTCCTATCAGATAGCAGAAAAACCAGAAACGAAAATTCAACAATTTAACTCAAATCAATTCAATAATAAACAGGAACTTATCCAACAGAATAGCAAGCAATCTAAATAACTTTTAAACACAAGGATTCCTTGAACTTGCTACCTAATTGTATAAATCCTAATTGATTGAAATGACTTAAGTCTATTGAGCTAGAAAGTAGATTAAAAGCAATAAACCAACACTCAAGCAATTTTATCCTGGTTCACTCCAACAATGAGCTACATCCAGTCCTCCTAATCACTTAGGAGTTTCTACTAATAATCAAATTGTTAGAAATTACAAAGGATTGCTTGAGAATGGCCTCACTCAATTTAACCCTTTCAAGAGTGTACCAATCTCTTGATTTCTACCCCAATTTGATTCCGGTGATTGAAGAACTCTTCACAAAGCTTCCTTGAACTCCTTTCAAGAAACTCCACCGGGCTAGGAACCTCCTAGTCTTGTGCTTGAGAACCTCTCAAGACTTCCAACACCCTAAGCCACTTAGGGTTTGCTTGGGAACAATCCAAGACTTTGAATAATCAAGCTTTTTGTATGTGTATTACTAATCTCACAATGGATTAGCACAAATAAGCACAACTCAATGTAAGAATTGAGGCCTAAAACTCAACTTGGAATGAAATGTAAATATGAGTGAGAAGTTGAGCTTTTTGGGAATTAACACTTGAGAAGAGGAAATTATGAAAGCTTGTAATCAATGATGTGTTGTTGTCTTGTTTGTTCTTGCACAAATTCAAAGAGAAATTTTACAATAAGGTTCAGAATACTCTCTTGGGGTTGGATGAGACTCAAAATGCCCTCAATTGAGTTTTTGAGTCTCTCCAACGTTCATTTTTGCTGACTGGACAAAAATACTCGAGTCTTTTGGTAAATACTCGAGTCTTTTTGGTCGGTCACGAGTGAATTGGTGCACGAACAAGACTAACGGTCATATTTGCTGACCTGGCACAAATACTCGAGTTTTTGATAAATACTCGAGTATATACTCGAGTCTTTCTCAAAATACTCGAGTATTTTGATCAGATATGGGAAAAATTATTTTTCAATTTTATTTTTCTTCTCAAGTATTAATTTTGGTCAATCTCAACTTAATAATCATATAAAAATTTATTCCTAGAAGAGACTAACTATTTCTACCCACTCTCAACCACTCTCAACATAAATTAGAAATTTACACTTAATATTTGATTGAGAATGATTGGGCACTTGTCTTCTTTTCTTGACTTCTTGTTGATGTTGATGTTGCAATATCTTCAAGGCATGATTTGTTAATTATTTTGTCATCATCAAAACATAATCCACATAATTAGGAGCATTGGATTCACATATTCTACTTTTATTTAATGGTCTAAAATGTATAATTTATTGCTCTCTTATTTTTTTCTCCTTTTCACTTAATTTTTTTTTTGTATTTTCTTTCTCTCTCAGTATTATCTTTTGTTTTTTTTATCACTTTAAAAAAAATATTTTGCATTTGAAAAATGATATTTTGTTTTTTTATCACTTAAAAAAAATCTTTTGAATTTGAAAAATGATCTTTTGTTTTTTTTATCACTTAAAAAAAATCTTTTGCATTTTAAAATTGAATTTGAAAAATAACATAAGACCAGTGGAGAAAATTGCACCATCTACAAGTTTACTACTTCAAAAATTGCAACACGGAGACAGCACGGAAATTACAAGTTTTCAACCAATGTTACTTATTGTTGAACATGTTATTAAGATCATTTTTCAAATTTAATTTAAAACATAATTTGGGTCAATTTTTTTCATTTGAAAAAAATTACCACCACTGCCATTTGCATAATGAAAATTTAAAAAAAAAAAGAAAGAAAGAAGAAGACAAATTTTAAGTACTATGAGTCATTGTTTTACTTTTCAGATCTTTCTCCAATTGTTTTATTTATTCATGTTCACATATGTAACATTCACTAAAACATTAGCATAGGAATTTTATTTATTTTTTTTTAAAAAAATTAGACTGTAATTGGTAGGTGCCCATTAACTGATTAAAGGGTTTATGCTAAAAAAATTGACTGCACTTTTGAGAGTTCATAATCTAATGCACGAATGATACAGTGAGTGAGTGTGAGGGAGAGAGATAGTGAAGAAGGTGAGAGAATTTAAGAGAAAGAAAATTAAATTAAAAAATATAGAATAAAAATATGACAAAGAGAAAGTTTAAAAAAAAACGAAAGGAGAAAAATTAGGGAAGGTAAAATATTTAACCTAAACTATTGGATCAATGTTAAATCGATAATTAGGATTGAGTGTAACTTAACTCAAATTACACTAGTGTAAACCAATCCCTCCTCAATAATAATAATAGTAATAATAATAATGCAAAATGAACTTTAGAAAGAAAGTATTATTATTTTTTTGTTTGTACCACAGGTGTCCTAAAGAGCACTCTTAATACCATGGAACTTTTGAGACTAATCCTGCACGAGGTCACGTTCCTATGCCTCTTCCAGCGGGGCGTGCTAACCGGGAATGAACCTGAGACTTCTTAGTCTCAGACCCCATTCCTAAGTTCTCAAGTTGGCAGGATCACATCACTTAAGCCAACCTCGTTGGTAAGTACTTGATACACCCAAGGAATTGGATGTATGTTTCCAATGCTCTTGTCCTTTAATCTTTGAGTCCTTTTCTCAATTAGTATGTGTTTTGTATAAAAGAATGAAAATGAAACAAGAAAAATGGAAAGAAGACCGAATTGTGATGAGAAATCAAAGAACAATAGATAAGGAAGGAGGATCCACCTTGATGAGCTTCAAGGATAAGCCTTGGTTAACTCAAATTGCATCACACAATTTGAGCCCTTCATCCAACCAAGAACAAAGAGAAACACTCTCTTTAGAGTCTCTGAACAAGTCACGGGTTATACTCAAAATCCAAGCTAAGTTTATTTCATCAAAGAAGACTCCTTATAAAGGAGTTTACAATCACCAATCTGGCCTCATCATGGTCGTACATCATTATCCAAAGAAAGGGAAAATAAAGTCCTACCATGACTACACTTAACTATGGGGGTTACATAATTTAATACAAATGAAGGTCAAATTAAAACTAGTTTTAATTCTTCTTCAAAGATAAGTTTTGGCTGTGTAGATGGTTACTGGCTAAGATGATGAATCTTTGTTCATTGTATCCTTTGGCCGTGAGAAAGATCCTTTTTATGGCCCTTAATTATGTAACCGTAGTCTTTATGATGGAGGCTTAACTCAATGTTTGGCCCTATAAATGATGGCATTCATTCTCAAATTGAATCCTCCTTTATTGGCCGAATTCTTCATGGCCTCTTTTGTAACTTCCCTTTTGTTTTAACCATTTGGCCGTGATCATCAATGCCTCATGAATTGGGGTTTCAATTTGTAACTTTCAAGGCTTTAATATGTGACCGTGTGAAATGATGGCTCTCCCCTTTGAGATTGTAACTTCTCATATCATTGATGCACCTCATTGATGGCTTTGATGATGGTAATGATGATGGCCATCAATTTGTAACCTACATCTCTTAATGCCTCATGATGGACATTAATCTTGTAACTGCCTTCTTCACTTTATGATGGCCTTCATGATTGGATTTAAGGCTTGATTGATGGCATCTTAATTTTGAGGAGTATATCATCAACATAGACTAATAGAGCAGTAAATGAAGATCCTTTGTTTTTGACAAACAATGAATGATCAGCCATGGATTGAGTATATCCCAGAGAGAGAAGAGCAGCAGTGAGCTTAGAATGCCATTGTCTGCTGGCTTGTTTCAATCCATACAATGATCTCTGCAATTTACACACCAAATCAGGAGATTGGGCATTAAATCCAGGAGGGAGTTTCATATATACTTCCTCTTGTAAGTCTCCATGTAAGAAAGCATTATTGACATCTAGCTGCTGTAAGTGCCAACCTTTGCACTTCCAATTGAGTGAAACCTTTGGCAACCAAGCGAGCCTTATACCTCTCTATACTGCCATCAAATTTATGCTTGATTTTATAAACCCATTTGCAGCCAATAGGGTGTTTTCCAGGAGGAAGTTCAACCAGAACCCAAGTTTGTGCCTTTTCTAATGCAATAATTTCAGCCTTCATAGCATCATTCCAACAAGGAAATTGTAAAGCCTCAGAATAGGATTTAGGTTCAGTTTGGGCAGTGATGTTAGAACAGAAAGTTTTATATGGTAAAGAACAATGTGCATAAGAAAGTGATTTAGATAAAGGGTAAGGAGTAGTGTGTTTACCTGAAGGAGATCGATTAGCCTGAAAGCCATAGTGAAAGTCTTTAAATTTAGCTGGCCTTTGTTTAATTCTGTTTGATTGCCTGATTGGTGGAGGTGAAGGTGGATTATGTGGAGGAGAATCAGGTGGAGAGGAAAGCTGTAAGGGAGAATTGGGAGAAGAGGAATCAGGTTGAGGTGAATTAGGTGGAGAGGCTGACAGTGAATTGGGTGACGGTGGAGGAGTATTTGGGATAGGATCAGCCACAGGAGCAGGATTTGGCAAAGTGGCTGTTGGAGAAGGAAAGGGTATGTAGTTATCAAAAGTTATGGGATAAGGTGTAGTAGGTTGTGGCTGAAACTTATCATGAGGTTTATGAAAAGGGAAAATGGACTCAAAGAATGTTACATTTCTGGACAGGAAGATTTTTCTGGTTTTGAGATCATAGAGTAGATATCCTTTTGTATGGTCTTTGAAACCAAGAAATGCACATTTAATGGCCCGGGGACTAAACTTTGTTCTATCAGCTTGCAAAGTTGTAGCAAAAGCTAGACAGCCAAAAACCTTTAAATGAGATATGGATAGAGGTTTATCATGGAGTTTGACAAATGATGATGCATTATCTAGGATTGGAGTAGGTATTCTGTTAATGATATGGACTGCATGGGTGACTGCATAACACCAAAGTGATTGTGGAAGATTGGCTTGAAAGACTAAGGCTCTAGCTACATTCAGGATGTGTTGATGCTTCCTCTCAACAACACCATTTTGTTCTGGTGTTTCCACACATGTTGTCTGATGCACAATTCCTTTTTCTTCAAAAAATGAGTTCATCAGAAATTCTGGACCATTGTCAGTCCTTATGATTTTTACTTTTGTTTGGAATTGTGTATCAGCATATGTGATGAAGTTTCTGATATGATATCTAGTTTCACTTTTAGCTTTCATCAGAATTAACCAAGTGAACCTAGAAAAATCATCTACAATGGTGAGGAAGTACCTATAACCATGAATAGAAGTGACAGAACAAGGTCCCCATATATCAATGTGAAGAAGTTCAAAACTAGCAGAAGAACAAGAATCACTGTTATTAAATGGCAATTTCTTCTGCCTTGAAAATTGGCATACATCACATGGTGAGGGAATAGCATCAGGAATGAAATCAAACATCCTACATAACAATTTATTTCTAGAATGGGAAATATGGCCAAGCCTATTGTGCCACAATACAGAATTGTCAACTGAATTATTGGTCTGAGAAATAGAATTGCAATAAACAGAATTAACTAAGCCATGATGCTTCATGATGTAAAGACCTTTCTGCAGTTCAGCTGAACCAATCATCCTCCTGGTGAAAACCTGCTCAATTAGGCAAAGGTTAGCAGTAAAAGTTACTGAATATGTGTTGGACTTAGTCAGTTTGCTAACAGAAATGAGATTAACTTTAAATTTTGGTATAAAAAGCACATTGTTTAAGGTAAGTTTATCAGAAATTGTGACTGTGCCTGCAGTGTTAGCAATAGTTGTGGAGCCATCAGGTAAGTGAACAATGATAGGTTTAATTTCATGGTGTGTAGTAAACAAGTCTAAATTATGAGCAATATGATATGTGGCTCCAGTATCAATTATCCATGAATTAATTGATATACCTGATTCTGCAATGGTTTGTGTGTGTAAGGCTGTAGAGGTCTGTGTGAGATTGGTGGAATGGTTTGGTGGATTTTCTTCTGAGGTTTGACAATTGGACTGTTGCAATAATGCTATGAGGCTGTTATATTGCTCTTGAGATAAGGCATTTATTGGATTCTGAATTGACTTACTCTCAGAAGTGTTTCCTGTTGTTTCTGTCTTTGCTGATTCTGCTAGATTTGCTGAGGAGTTTTTGAATTTGTAACCAGGTGGAAATCCATGTTTGAAGTAGCATGAATCCACTGTATGATTGTTCTTTCCACAGAAGGTGCATAATCTAGCAGGTCTTTGATTCTGATGTCCTCTCCCAAAGTTTCCAGACCTATAATTTCTGTCAGCATTGTTGTTGTTCCTGTGATTAAAATTTCTGTTCCCATCTCCTGCATTCTGCTTCTTAACATCTGAATAGGCAACAACAGTGGAGTTCCTAGGATTTGAATCAGGATCAGCTTGTCTTTCTTGTTGAACAAGAAGTGAAAATACCTTATTAATGGATGGCAAGGGATCCATGAGCATGATCTGAGATCTGACATGAGCATACTGCTCATTTAATCCTTTCAGAAATCTTATGACTTAGTCTTGATCTCTATAGGTCTTGAATTTCTGGATTGCTCCACAATTACAAGGAGTGGAACAAGTACAGCTAGGAACCCCTCTGAAATTTTCTAATTCATCCCATAATGATTTCAGATGAGTGAAATATTCTGAGACAGTGAGAGTACCTTGTTGGATCTTATAAATCTCCTCTTGCAAGTCATAAATTCTGAAAATGTCTCCTTGTGAAAAACGATCCCTGAGATTGTTCCAAGCATCTGAAGCTATATCAATCCAGAGAATGGATTGGAGAATTGATTCTGAAATTGATCTATGAATCCATGCTAGCACCATGTTATTACTTCTTTCCCAAGCTGCATAACTTGAATCTGTTGATGCAGGAGGAGTTATGGATCCATCAACTAATTTCAGTTTGTTTTTGGACATTAGAGCCAGCTTCATTGCTCTTGCCCAGGCATGATAGTTAGGACCTGTCAAAGGTGAAGAGACCAAAGACTGAGAAGGATTCTCATTTCCATGAAGATGGAAAGGATTCATTGGATTGGTAAGGAAATCATCAGAGCTCTGGCGTGCCATTGTATGCAGAAAATAATAATGAATGAAATGATCAAAGAAAAGATTATGTGTTTAGAAGAAAATTCTCTTTGGCCACCAGAGCTCAAATGAGCTCTGATACCATCTTAGTAAATAAAACTCTCTTGATAAATGGAATTGTTGCTGTGTAATTGATTGAATGAATAATTACAGACGTACAAACATATGCTACATATATACATAGTGTTGATCCTATCTAAATATAACAAACTCATCTAAGTAAGGAGATTCCTAACATCAAGGAACATACTAATTCAAACTTATTCAAAAATGGAATATGCCTATGCTTAACTAACTAACTCAGCATCTTCTAGATTAAATTCGGGTATATATAATGATGATCAATATACTCTAATACACCTCCCCATAATCAGGATGGTCCAACCAAGCAGCTTCAAACCGAAACGGTCTGTCATTATTAAGCATTGCCAGACCCCCACATCTAAGAAGAATCGGGTTGTGATCCGACTGGAGCCTACACAAAGTTTCAACAATACCCTCCGGAAAACATAAACGCCAAGAATGATCAGCTAAACCTCTGTCCAGACGCTTCGATAAAGGCAGCTGTCCCCTTCTGTTACGATGCCAAGTAAACTGGTTCCCATAGAAACCCAAATCAATAAGGTTGCAAGCATCCATAAACCTTCTAAAATTCTCAACTCTAGTGTGCGAAAACCTACCACCCCATTGTTCACTAGGGATGAGAATTTCATTGAAATCACCAATTAACACCCAAGGACCATCATAAGAAAGGCGAAGCTGGGCTAAATAACTCCATAACGCCAACCGAGAAGTATAACCAGGACTAGCATAAACACCTGTACACAACCATGTATTGTCACCAACTCCAACTCTAAGAGTGATTCCTTGATAATAAGAATCCACTTTAGATACCCTCACCGTACTACACGTGGGTGTTAAAGCCCATATACCCCCAGAATGGCCATTGGCCTCCTCCACAGCAACAGGAATGTAACCCACCCTATTCCAAAACACACTCATGTTTGCAAAAGGAATGTGAGTTTCGACTATAAACAACAAATCGGGACGGAACTTACGAATGAGTTCCTTAAGATACCTTCTTGTTTCCTTATTGCTAGCACCTCTTATGTTCCAAGACATCATAGTAGAGTCTGAAAAATCTTTCATTTGACAAGTCATTTTCAACGTTAAGCAAGTAAAGATCCAAATCCTACGCCTGCATGAAGGCTGGATTGAATTTTGTTTGCCCCGGATCAAAGACCAGCTGGGTTTCTGGAACCAATTCCATCTCCTGAGAATTGTGGCCTCCATCTTCCATATGCACCTGGGTGTCCTTAAAAAGACGTGGAGTTGTTGCACCAAAATTACCAGCTTGAAAGGTCACAGTGTTAGGCAGATGTTTAAAACCAGAAGAACCTTCATTACAAATTCCCTTAATCCCTGCATTCCTCAGCAGAATATGAGTAGGCGTTGCATGCTTACCCTCCATTCTACTTCTCTTGAAGGGACCACATTTAACAACATTATCAACAGGTTTGACAATATTATCAGCTGGTGGGCCCACTGTGCCGTTTTTTCCTTGCCCACGTGCATGGGTGTGAGCGTTATTATTCTCCTTATCATTTGATTTAATTTGGCTTATTCCTTTTTTTTTCGAGTAACCACTAACCATTCACCATGAGGTGGTTCCTCAAATTTTGCCCCATCACACATTTCCTCCCCCAAAAAATCCGGAGAAGAATCTCCAGGATTCTTGTCACTTGTGTTCACCTGAGCTCCCTCTACACCCAGCTCCGGTGCCGCCGTCGTGGTGTTTTCAGGTGCAACGCTCCCATCACCAACATTAATGGTTTCACTTTCCTTCGCAGACTCCTTCATGTTCACTGGTGTGCTAATATGATACTCCGTATTTCAATTTGATATTTTTGAACGCTTCTTATTAATAATGAATTTTTTCCTTAATATTCTATCTGTCCCATTATCTTGGTAAAAAATATGCAAAACATTTTGTCCAAAATTAAAGTAAAAATAATAAATGAAAATTCTTAAAGATGGTGTATTATATTTAAGATTGAGGAAGTAATGAAATACATATTTAATTACCAAAAAAAGAAGATATGATGATCCATTAATTTTTAAAGTCTTATTGTTATCGTCAATTCTCTAAATGCACGTTTACGAAAGATTGGTGTAACATGTATTAATTGTAATGATATGAAAATTTATATAATAACAATTTGCAATTAATAAATGAATCATGAATTACATTAAAAATATATTCTCTTATTTTTATTGAGTAATTTGACTTCTACCAAATAATAGAGCAAAAGAAGTATTTGTTTTTAATTTTTGCCAACTTTTTGGATGAGTGTTTAACCAAATACTGAGATATTATACTCCTTTTGGTTCTAAATATAAATATTAGTTTTGAATTTTATTTTAATAGTTCTTTTTTTAAGCACCTTATTCGATCATTATATATATATATAGCCTAAACTAATTTTTTTCAAAAATATTCTTCACATTTTTTAAAAAAATTAGCATAGGAATTTTATTTATTTTTTTTAAAAAAATAGACTGTAATTGATAGGTGCCCATTAACTTATTAAAGGGTTTATGCTAAAAAAAATTGGCTACACTTTTGAGAGTTCATAATCTAATGCACGAATGATACACCCAAGGAATTGGATGTATGTTTCCAATGCTCTTGTCCTTTAATCTTTGAGTCCTTTTCTCAATTAGTATGTGTTTTGTATAAAAGAATGAAAATGAAACAAGAAAATGGAAAGAAGACCGAATTGTAATGAGCAATCAAAGAACAATAGATAAGGAAGGAGGCGCCATCTTGATGAGCTTCAAGGATAAGCCTTGGTTAACTCAAATTGTATCACACAATTTGAGCCCTTCGTCCAACCAAGAACAAAGAGAATCACTCTCTTTAGAGTCCGTGAACAAGTCACCGGTTATACTCAAAATCCAAGCTAAGTTTATTTCATCAAAGAAGGCTCCTTATAAAAGGAGTTTACAATCACCAATCTGGCCTCATCATGGTCGTACATCATTATCCAAAGAAAGGGAAAATAAAGTCCTACCATGGCTACACTTAACTATGGGGGTTACATAATTTAATACAAATGAAGGTCAAATAAAAACTAGTTTTAATTCTTCTTCAAAGATAAGTTTTGGTCGTGTGGATGGTTACTGGCCAAGATGATGATTCTTTGTTCCTTGTATCCTTTGGCTGTGAGAAATATCTTCTTTGTGGCCCTTAATTATGTAACCGTAGTCTTTATGATGAAGGCTTAACTTTGTAACCTTTCCTCATCAATGTTTGGCCCTATAGATGATGACATTCATTCTCAAATTGAATCCTCTTTTATTGGCCGAATTCTTCATGGCCTCTTTTGTAACTTCCCTTTTGTTTTAACCATTTGGCCGTGATCATCAATGCCTCATGAATGGGGGTTTCAATTTGTAACTTTCAAGGCTTTAATATGTGGCCGTGTGAAATGATGGCTCTCCCCTTTGAGATTGTAACTTCTCATTTCATTGATGCACCTCATTGTTGGCTTTGATGATGGTAATGATGATGACCATCAATTTGTAACCTACATCTCTTAATGCCTCATGATGGACATTAATCTTGTAACTGCCTTCTTCACTTTATGATGGCCTTCATGATTGGATTTAAGGCTTGATTGATGGCATCTTAATTTTGTAAACCACCCATTAAAGTCATTCTCATTGTAACCTCCATCTTCATGATGTCTTGTAGTCAATGCCCGTGATGGTCTTATTGAATGGCTTTTATTCCTTGTGTAACATCCCTAATTTTAATCCCAAATATAATTATAAATTTTACCGAATTAAATATTTGTTTCTTGAAATTAATCATTTAGCTATTGGGTATTTTCATAAAAATACACTATTTTAATTATGCAAATATACTTGATTATATTTCAAAGTAAATTCATTTGAAACAATTACCCTATTTAAAAAAAAATAAAAATAGACTTTCTCTTTATTTGGTTTTTACAAAGGTACAATATTAAATAAATCTTTTGTTATTTCCTAATTTCTTATTTTTATAGTTTTCCTAAATAAAGCTTTGTGATGCTAAATTTTAATTATTAATATTTTTGGGGAACAAATAAATAAATAAAAGTAAGTTTTAAAAAAAAAGGAGGTTTTGTGCGTGTGTTGATGGGGGTGGGCATGAAGCCCTAATCTTCTTCTTCATCAAAGGGGTCAGCCGCCACCCCTTCTCTCTCTATCTCCCTCTCATTTTCGTTTCTCTCTCCCAGCCACTCTCTCTCTCTCCCTCGTCCGCCACCTGGAAGTCATCATCACCGCCGTCCTAGCTTCTCTCTCTTGTCCAAGTCGTTTTCTCTCTCTTGTCCATCCGGAAGTCATCATCACCCAGAAGTTATCAAAGGGTATATGGCAAACCCATGAATAATTTCGAAGAGCCAAACATTAAAAAAATAAAAAACCATAACAAAATGATCCTAAAATTCAAAAACCGAAAATATAATTAAGTCAACATCAAAATTGGAAGTGTTTAAACACAATGGTAAATCATTAAAAAAATGAACATTATACAATACATTGTAATCATAATTTAATATTATTGAAATTCTCAATTTATTTTGATATGTATCATCCATCTTTATTTTAAAGTGAGAAAAGAATGTCAAATACTACGGAATTGTGAGATATAGAGTTGACAATTTGGGCTATATTTGATCGAGTTTGGATAATGATCGAGCAAGGTTATAAAAGTTTGTATAAAATTCGGGTCAAAAATTATCTAACTAAATTCGGTGGTGGACCACTTTTTTTTTAACTAATTCAGATCGTTTTTAGATAAAGGAAATTGCTTTTCAACCCCAATGTATGACTTTTTGGGCCCCATTTATAATTTGCATGGACGAATATACCCTCTAATTTTTTAAACCTTCCGGTTATTTGAAACCGGAAAGATTCCGGTTGTTCTGAACCGGAAACACTGCTTGAAGGCAATCAGAAGCCAGGAGAGAGAAACAGCGAAAAAAATAAATCAAACAAAAAAAAAAAGTACCCAGAAATTGATCATACACCAACGATCTCCACAAACAAAAATTAAATTCATTGTAATTCCAGAAACAAAATTATATTCTTTGTACAATCACCCAAAAATTACAAAAGAACTCATAAATTACAAAAGGGATCTGCTGTTTGTTGTTGATGATAAACAGAGGAGTAGAAGAAGATGATGGGTTTCGTGTTGATGATGATGACGAGTTTGGTGGCGGTCACGTTCGTAGATACTTGCCGGTGGCGGTCGGTGTTGGCTGTGGCGGTCATGATCAAAGGGTGTTTGCTGATGGGGATTGTTATTGATGATGAGGAAAAAATGATGAAGAATGTGTTTGGCTGAGAGAAAAGGATTGAGAAATGAGAAGAGATGAAGATAAAAGAGCCGTATAGATTGAAGAGAGGTTGAAGAGAGAATTTGTTGTGTGACATTGAAGAGGAGATAGTGAGATTGAGGGAATTGAGGAGAAAGAGAGAGATAGAGCCGTCTGTGTGTGTTGTGAGTGAGGGAATTGAGGAGAGTGGGGTTTTGGGTACTTGTGAGGGAGTAATTGTGGGAGAGAGTGTGGGTGGTATGAGAGAGAGACTGAAATGGGTGGAGAACAACCTGAAATTGAGGAAGTAGTAGTGTTTCCGGTTCAGAACAACCGGAATCTTTCCGGTTTCAAATAACCGGAAAGTTTAAAAAATTAGAGGGTATATTCGTCCATGCAAATTATAAATGGGGGTCAAAAAGTCATACGTGGGGGTTGAAAAGCAATTTCCTTAGATAAATTTAGTGGGTTGGTCTGGAGCCCGAATGGGGTCGGGCATTATTAATCAGGCAAAAAAAGTCTGAAATCTATTCGAGTTGTATTATTTTAAAGGTTTTAGTCCCCAAACCCACTTTTTATCTCCCAAATCCCATTTTAAGTGGAAGTGTCTATATTGCCCTTTATTATTCAAAATACAAAAAAAAAATCCCAAAAATCAAAACCTCAAACCCCAAACCCCAATATCCAAAACCCCAAACCTCATCCCTTCACCATCTCACAAATCTCTCTTTTTTCTTCTCATCTTTAACCATCTAACCTCCTTCACTCCAAAAAAAAAATAATCCAAAAAGACAAGTTTTTTTCTCCTTCACGTTCAAAAGGAGTACCAATGGGCGTTCCATACTTGTTGAAGGTAAAATTCATGTCTTTATTTTTTTTACGCTACTGTGAAAATTCCGACGATCCAGTGTCAGAATTTTTTGATATTTCGACACGGGTATGTTGAAAATTTTTGGGCAGTTTTTTTTAAGAGTTTTCTGACATATATATGTCGGAATTTTTGAAAATTTGAAATTCCGACACTGGTTCATCGGAATTTTACAGCGCTAGAATTAAAAAAAAAACTAACAACGAAGAGAAGACAAATGAGTTTGCTTAAAACATAACAAATTAACAAAAAGAACTACTAAAAAAATGAAAATTTAACTTTAAACAACCTATTAATCATCTACAACATATAACACAAAGCAAAAACGAAAAACCAAACCAAACCCTACATGAACAGGAAAGAGGATGTTCATACCCGAAGGAGGGAGTCCCGGACGCGGCGGCGGTGGCGGTGAGGAAGAAGAATGGTGGAAGTTGAGTGGGTTGAGAAAGTTGGAAAGTTGGAAAGTTGGAGGAAGTTGAGAAGTTGGAGGAGGTGTGAGGTTTGAGAAATGAAAATATGAAACGGAGGGAGTGTAAAGGGGGATTTAAAGGATAGTAATTTTGGGATTATTCAAAATAATGGGGTTTAGGGGATAAAAGGGGGGGTTTGGGGACTAATACCCTTATTTTAAGAGTCTAAACCCCCTTATATGTCAAATTTATTCAGACTGGATTAATTTTTTGCCCGCTCTAGTGAAATATATGTAAAGCTAAAAACAACAACCAAATACTAAATTAGGTCATCCTATATAAGAAATTAAAAGATCTCAAATATAGGATCCGAGATGAATTAGTTGGACCACGAAAAATGTGAAGCCCAGACACCACCTGATTTTGACAAAAAAAATAAAAGAAAAGATCTCATATATAACCGGGTAAGTGAAAGAGTGAAAAATAAGTGAGAGTAGAAAATAAAAGAGAGAAAGAGAAGAAAAATTTCTTACCTTGCAATTCGTAAATCAAATTCTTGAAAATGGTAAAATTAGTAAATTACACGCATTAAAGAAATAGAGAATAAAAAAGATAAATAAAATAAAATTAGTTAGAAAAATTCACAAACATGAAGAGATGTAGTGAGACATCATGATACAAAAAATTGAAATATCAAAATAAAAAAATAAAAAATAAACTCAAATATTCATCTTCTACCTATATGTCATGATCCCTCACAAAAAATTCCTTGATAAAAAAAAAGTAAGAAACAAAGGAAAGATTAACCACCAAACAAAATGAAGACAAAGGCACAATCAATTACATAATAATAATCCCTTAAAAAAAACATAATGATAATAATAAGGATGGATCGGTTTATACCAATGTAATTTGACTTAAGTTACGCTTGATCTCAATCATTTATTCTGTTGGAAACCAACAAGCGGGCTAAGCAAATACTAGAGGGGGGTGAATAGTATTTTGAAGCACTAATACCAAATATTTCAATTGATAATTGAAGAATGGAGCTAAGACTGAATTTTCTGGAATCAGACACAAAAGACTCGAGTCTTTTGTGAAATACTCGAGTTTTTCAGTGATGAACAACTCGAGTCTTTTCTGAAATACTCGAGTTTTTCCTATCAGATAGCAGAAAAACCAGAAACTAAAATTCAGCAATTTAACTAAAATCAATTCAATAATAAACAGGAACTTATCCAACAGAATAGCAAGCAATCTAAATAACTTTTAAACACAAGGATTCCTTGAACTTGCTACCTAATTGTACAAATCCTAATTGATTGAAATAACTTAAGTCTATTGAGCTAGAAAGTAGATTAAAAGCAATAAACCAACACTCAAGCAATTTTATCCTGGTTCACTCCAACAATGAGCTACATCCAGTCCTCCTAATCACTTAGGAGTTTCTACTAATAATCAAATTGTTAGAAATTACAAAGGATTGCTTGAGAATGGCCTCACTCAACCTAACCCTTTCAAGAGTGTACCAAACTCTTGATTTCTACCCCAATTTGATTCCGGTGATTGAAGAACTCTTCACAAAGCTTCCTTGAACTCCCTTCAAGAAACTCCACCAGGCTAGGAACCTCCTAGTCTTGTGCTTGAGAACCTCTCAAGACTTCCAACACCCTAAGCCACTTAGGGTTTGCTTGGGAACAATCCAAGACTTTGAATAATCAAGCTTTTTGTATGTGTATTACTAATCTCACAATGGATTAGCACAAATAAGCACAACTCAATGTAAGAATTGAGGCCTAAAACTCAACTTGGAATGAAATGTAAATATGAGTGAGAAGTTGAGCTTTTTGGGAATTAACATTTGAGAAGAGGAAATTATGAAAGCTTGTAATCAATGATGTGTTGTTGTCTTGTTTGTTCTTGCACAAATTCAAAGAGAAATTTTACAATAAGGTTCAGAATACTCTCTTGGGGTTGGATGAGACTCAAAATGCCCTCAATTGAGTTTTTGAGTCTCTCCAACGTTCATTTTTGCTGACTGGACAAAAATACTCGAGTCTTTTGGTAAATACTCGAGTCTTTTTGGTCGGTCACGAGTGAATTGGTGCACGAACAAGACTAACGGTCATATTTGCTGACCTGGCACAAATACTCGAGTTTTTGATAAATACTCGAGTATATACTCGAGTCTTTCTCAAAATACTCGAGTATTTTGATCAGATATGGGAAAAATTATTTTTCAATTTTATTTTTCTTCTCAAGTATTAATTTTGGTCAATCTCAACTTAATAATCATATAAAAATTTATTCCTAGAAGAGACTAACTATTTCTACCCACTCTCAACCACTCTCAACATAAATTAGAAATTTACACTTAATATTTGATTGAGAATGATTGGGCACTTGTCTTCTTTTCTTGACTTCTTGTTGATGTTGATGTTGCAATATCTTCAAGGCATGATTTGTTAATTATTTTGTCATCATCAAAACATAATCCACATAATTAGGAGCATTGAATTCACAATCTCCCCCTTTTTGGTGATGACAAAATAATTAACACTTGATCCATTTGTTGAGCTTGATCCACTTGGAGATGCAACTCCCCCTCACTATATGATACTTTTCACCTATCTAAAAATTCAGCTTGAGCAAGATGTTATGACAATTTAATTTTAGCACCAAGCCTATGGTATTCGAGTATTTAACAATTATCAGAGTATATACCATAATTAGAGATTTTAGGTGCAACCATATCAAGACAAGTGTATAATATCTCTCCCCCTTTTTGTCATACGCCAAAAAGATGTAACAATTTTAAAAAAAAATATTATCAAGGGAGGAGAGGTGCATAATTGGAAAACCCCATAACCAACTATGCAAAACAAATAGACTTAATAATAAACATAAGGAGCTTCCCCTGAAGCTTTGCACAAACATCATAATGAAAACCAAATTCATTAACATAAAAACATCATAAAAGGTCCAAATCAAAAGGTGCAATAATAAACCCAAAGTCTCAAAACACCAAGTTCTCAAAGTACAGAAAATGCAACAAGATCAACATGATGAAAAACATAATGAAAACTAAACTAGAAAATCCATAAGCAGCAGCATCAAAACATGGAAGGAGCTGGATCATCTGGAGGAGGATAGAACCGAGAGAAGGCCGCCATCATCTCATCAAACCGGCGGTGCATCTTCCCTGACTGCTGGTCCAGGCGGGCATTAATCTGGGCCGAGTGCTGATCCAAATGAGAATAAAACATGGCAGACTCTGCACTCATCCTAGTGTCTAAGCTAACAAAATCATCACGCTGGGCGTCCATAGCATGCACAAGGGAGTCCATCCTCCCATCTAAAGTGTCCAGCCGTGTGATAACATTGTCTCTCCAGCCCAAGTTATCAAACCCAGATTGAGATCCAGTAAAGTCATCAAAATTAATCTGATCCTCAATAGGGTCCCCTCCTTCAGCCTGCGCAAATGCTGCAGCTTCCTCTTCCATCTATTGGGCATCCACCCCTTGTCGAGCTGCAACATTCGCAACCCTCTCCATCTCAGCAATATCAGTTCGGTACAAGTATTGGCCAGAGGGTTCATGAAATGCCATGTCTTGATGACTCAAGGTGCCTTTGTTGAGGCAGTGCTGGTTCACATGAAGAGTCTTTTTCTCTTCATTCCGTGGGATAGGCACCTTGAAGTAACGCAATAGGAAACAAACATGCATGGCATAAGGCAAGGTTTTCGGGTGTTTAGACTTTGCAGCAAGGAGCATTCGGTCCAAAATTATGCGAGACCAATTTAGCTTCTCATTGTTCAGGATGGCACTAAGAAGCCTAAGTTCATTGTTTGTGGGCTTAGCATAATTGGGTGAGGTTTGAGGCACTAACTGATGGCATACTATATAGTGCAACACCCTAGTGTGGACAGTCATATATGAGGAATGCTTAATTCCTTCGGTCCATACACGACCGGGGCGCAAACAACTTTGAAAAATTCCGTCCGCATCTGCCTTTAAAGAATTGTCCCCGTGTCGTGTAGTCCCAAAAGCAACAAAAAGGTCCTTAGCGCTAATTTTGAATCTAACACCCTCAACCATGGTTTCTATGACATCATTATGTAGCCTAAGGTTCGCATAAAAGGTTCTAACTAACCTAGGATAGATAGGGCCATTAAATTCCAGAAATTGAATAAGTTTTTGATACCTAAGGTTAGTAACAAATGAGAAACCCTTACTTTCAAGGAATGCACTGTTAATCCAAGAGATAACTCCGAACTCCCTAGTGGCAAAGCCTTCCAACCGTTCCAAGCATTCATCTTCTTGATAGTACTCCGGAATATCCTCCTCAAAAGATGATTCGGCAATCCTAACTCTCTTTCCTTTACCAGATGATGAAGCCATAGAGGAATTGATGAAAATTGAAGTTTTGGAAAGTTAGGGTTTTAAAAGGGGGTGACGGATTTGAGGTTGAAAAGAGTTGAAATTCGTTGAAATAATGGTAGAAAAGTGATTAGAGGATGTAAAACTAGTAAGATTTGGCAAAAATTTGAGTAAAAACGGAGTTTTGAGGAGAAAGATATGAGAAAACCGAGAGAGAAGAGAAAGGGGTTCGTGAAACTCGAGTTTGTGGGGGCTGGAGTATATATAAACTCGCCAAAATACTCGAGTATATTCAACAATACTCGAGTTGTTCGTTGAAAAATACTCGAGTGTTTGAGAATATACTCGAGTCGTTCGTGACTCAGCCCAGATTTCCCCAGAAAACTCGAGTAAAAAATGAAAAACTCGAGTTTGGTCCGAAAGTTCAAATTTCAGGAAAACGCAAAATACTCGAGTTTTTGGAAAATACTCGAGTTTGGTCTGAAAGTTCAAAAATTGGGGGTTTCGAAAGACTCGAGTGTTTTGAAAAACACTCGAGTATTTTTATCAGACCCTGATTAAAAACTTTTTCAATTTAAAACTGATTTAATTTTGAATTAATATACTCGAGTTTTATTTGGAAAAACTCAAGTATTTTGACAGAACAGAAAGTAAAAACACAGTTTTGAAAGACCAAACACAAATCAAACACAAATGCTTCACTACCAACTTTGAATACAGTGCAGAATCACACACAATTAACACATACATTTTCAAATATCATCAAGGACAATTTAACTAAGAATCAATAACACATTAGAGTAAGACTAATATGGTGATTTTTCAAAAAAAATGACACACAATGCAATTAGCCTATATTAGCTTCATCTAAAATACCAAGTTCTCTCCTAATATGATAAAAGGTGTCCCTTGGTAGAGGTTTTGTAAAAATGTCGGCTAATTGATTTGTGGTACTAACAAATTCAATTGTGCAATCACCCTTTTGTACATGATCTCTTAAAAAGTGATGTCTTATTTCAATGTGTTTAGTTCTTGAGTGATACACCGGATTCTTAGTCAAATTGATTGCACTCGTGTTATCGCATCTAATCGGAATATTTTCAAGTTTCAAACCAAAATCCGATAATTGTTGTTTCATCCATAACAGTTGAGCACAACAACTACCGGCTGCGATATATTCCGCTTCGGTGGTAGATAGAGCGACACAAGCTTGCTTTTTAGAAAACCATGACACCAATGAACTTCCCAAGAAATGGCAAGTACCACTGGTGCTTTTGCGATCAAGCTTGCGTCCCGCGAAGTCGGAATCCGAGTAACCAACTAAACTAAGATTGGCATCAGCATGATACCATAAACCAGTGTTAATTGTTCCTTTTAGATACTTAAATATATGTTTAACTACGGATAGGTGAGATTCTTTTAGGATTAGCTTGAAATCTAGCACACATGCATACACTAAACATAATATCCGGTCTAGATGCAGTGAGATATAGGAGACTACCTATCATACCCCTATACTTACTAACATCAACCAGTGTACCTTGTTCATCCTTGTCTAGGTAGCATGATGTGCTCATTGGAGTGTAGGCTTCCTTGCACTTGTCCAATCCGAATTTCTCAAGGAGCTCTTTGCAATATTTCCCTTGATGCACAAATATCCCCTCCTTGACTTGCTTTATTTGTAAGCCTAGGAAGAACTTGAGTTCTCCCATCATTGACATTTCAAATTCCTTTTTCATCAAATTTGAAAACTTTCTACAAAGAGACACGTTAGTAGCACCGAAAATGATATCATCAACATAGATTTGTACTAACAAAATGTCATCCTTGGTTTTATAAATAAATAGTGTATTATCAACCTTCCCTCTTTGAAACTTGTTTTCTAATAGAAAGGAACTCAATCGATCATACCAAGCTCTAGGAGCTTGTTTCAATCCATAGAGTGCCTTTTTCAATTTATAAACATGGTTTGGAAATTCACTATTTTCAAAACCGGGGGGTTGTTTGACATACACTTCTTCATTTATAAACCCATTCAAGAAAGCACTTTTAACATCCATTTGATATAAAGTGAATTTCATGATTGAAGCATAAGCAAGTAAAATTCGGATTGCTTCAAGACGTGCAACCGGAGCAAAGGTCTCATCATAATCGATACCTTCCTCTTGGTTGTACCCTTGAGCTACTTGTCTAGCTTTGTTTCTTATAATCAACCCGGATTCATCAAGTTTGTTTCTATAAATCCATTTAGTACCAATTATGGTATGATCATCGGGTTTAGGGACTAGATCCCAAACTTCATTTCTTTCAAATTGGTTTAATTCTTCTTGCATAGCAAGAACCCAATGATCATCCTCAATGGCCTTTTTAATTGAATCGGGTTCAATTTGAGAAACAAAAGAGACATAGTGACAAATGTTTTGAATAGACCTACGAGTAAGTACTCCCTTTGACATATCTCCTATGACATTGTCTATAGGATGAGCCTTGACCGATTTCCAAGTTGGAGGAAGTTCTTCCCTTACCTCTCCTTCATCAACTTTTGATTTCTCTCTCTTTTTCTTCTTTTGAAAAGTCAATGCCATCTTCACTAGCATCACATAAAACACTATCTTCTTTTGAAGACTCATTAAAAACCACATGAATTGATTCCTCAATAGTTAAAGTTCTTTTATTGAAAATTCTATAAGCTTTACTATGAGAAGAATAGCCTAAAAATATGCCTTCATCGGATTTGGAATCAAACTTGCCAAGGTGTTCTTTTCCATTATTTAAAACAAAAACTTGGCATCCGAAGACATGAAAATGAGATATATTTGGCTTTCTTCCCTTGTAAAGTTCATAGGGGGTTTTATCCAAAGAGGGCCTTATCAAAATACGATTTAAAACATAACAAGCCGTATTGACGGCATCGGCCCAAAAATATTGAGGTACTTGAGAATCATTTAACATGGTTCTAGCAAGTTCCTCTAGCACCCTATTTTTCCGCTCTACCACTCCGTTTTGTTCCGGAGTCCTTGGTGCGGAGAATTGGTGCTCAATACCATTTTTAGCACAAAATCTATCAAATTTGTGGTTTTTGAATTCACTACCATGATCGGTACGAATAATAATTACTTTTTGATTTACTTGGTTTTGCAAAAGTTTGACATGATGTTTAAAAGATTTGTAGGTCTCACTCTTAGTAGTTAAAAATAAAGTCCAAGTAAACCTAGAGAAGTCATCAACAATCACCAATGCATAATAATTGCCACCAAAGCTTTTTACTTGTGATGGTCCAAACAAGTCCATATGAAGCATTTCTAATGGCCTTGATGTGGACATCACCATTTTTGAACCAAAGGTGTTTTTAGTTTGTTTACATTTCTTGCAAGGGGAACAAACACCTTCAATAGAAAAATTTAGCTTTGGTAAACCAACTACTAGATCTTTAGATTGAATTTTCTTCAATTGGTTTACATTTATATGAGCGGTCCTACGATGCCATAACCAAGTGTCATTTTCTTTGCTCACTAAACAAGTAGAGACCAAAGAAGTGACTTTGTTCAAATCAACTAAGTAAGTATTATTTGACATTCTACCAACAAATTTGATTGATTCATCTTTGTCACTTTTAATGAGGCAATGGGTAGAGGTAAAAACTACATGATTACCAATATCACATAATTGGCTTATGCTCAAGAGATTATGTTCTAATCCTTGAACATAGAGCACATTATCAATAATCAAGTTTGAAGAGTTTCCGATTTTACCAATACCAAGGATTTTGCCTTTGTTGTTGTCCCCATAAGTAACATAACCCTTTTCCTTTGGAGTAAGCTCAATGAAGTGCCGCTTATCTCCCGTCATGTGCTTCGAACATCCACTATCTAGATACCACAATTCCTTTCCCGTTCGAAGGCACACCTACAATATGAAATCACTTGTTCGATTTGGGTACCCAAACAATGTTGGGTCCCTTAGGGTTAGTGTTGGGACTTTCTCCCTTCTTAATCCACATATAAGTGCCCTTATTCATTTCAAACTTCTTAATATGGCACTCAATGTTGATATGTCCAACTTTTCCACAATAAGTACAAGTTGGTCTCTTTGATGAGTTTTTCTTAGAAAATGTTCCAACCACCTTGTACTTTTTGTCCTTTTTATGAACATATCCTAAACCGGTTTTGTTGTGATTATGTCTTTGAGAGTTCAACAACCGGTTGAGGTTTCTATCACTATGTGAGATTGTGAGTTTGTTTTTCAACTCTTTCACTTCTTTTTCAAGATCATCACATCTCTCACATGAAGTGATAATTTCCTCATGATTTGCACAATCACTTTGATGACTAGAATTAATAAGTTCCAAGGATTCATTTTGAAGTTTCAACTCATTTATAGATTTTTGCAATTCATCAATTTCATGTTGAAACTCCAAAATTTTCTTTCCTTTTTCCTTATTAATTTTAGCAAGCCTTTTAAATTGAATTAACATTTCATTGTAAGCTTCTTGCAAATCATCATATGAAATGGAGTTTGAAGATGAACAAGAAGAGCTAGAGGTTACCTCATCATCACTTTCACTCATGCCATGATTAGCTCTTGATGAGGACTCATGATTGTTCTTGGCCATGAGACAAAGGTTTGCATTTTCATCACCGGAGCTACTTGAAGATGATTCATTGCTCTTCTCCGGTGCATCCCAAACAATGTATGCACGCTTCCCTTTGGTCTCTTGGGTCTTCTTGTCATTCTTCTTCAAGAATGTGGCACATTCCATTCTTATGTGACCAACCCCACCACATTCATGACACTTAACTCCATCATTGGTACTCTTTTCTCTTTGTTTGGAGTCTTTGGTTCTCTTGAAATTGGATGAAGATCCACCTTTCTTCCCTTTGAAGAATTTGTTGAATCTTTTCACAAACATCCCAAATTCTTCTTGATTTGGTTCACCATCGGAATCTCCACTTGTAGAGCATTCTTCAACTTCTTTTGTAGCTTTGGTTGAAGCTTTGAGTGCTATGCTCTTTTTCTTTCTGTCTGATTCCTCATGCATCCCAAGTCTTGTAAGTTCCATCTCATGCTCTTGGAGTTTGCCAAACAAAGTGGCTAAGTCCATGCTATTTATGTCTCTTGATTCCTTGATGGCGGTTACCTTGGGTTGCCAACTCCTATCAAGACATCTTAGAATTTTGTTAGTAGTTTCACATTGCGAAATACTTTTCCCAAGGAAATCAAATGATTAACAATGTGAGAGAATCGCTTTTGCAAGTCACTAATGGATTCATTTGGCAACATGTGGAACAATTCATATTCGTGAGTTAGAGAATTCAATCTTGCATCTCTAACCTCACTTGTTCCCTCATGTGTGACTTGCAAAGTATCCCACATTTCTTTTGCCGATTTACATTGGGAAACTCTATAAAATTCATCATGGGATAGAGCCGGAAAGATGATGTTTTTAGCTTTTAAATCAAATGAGACTTTTCTCTTTTCATCATCATTCCAACTACTCCTTGGAATTTCAACAATTTCATCATTTATTTTCTTTTTGGGAATGAAAGGACCATTTTCAATTGCATCCCAAATATCCATATCAATTGCTTCAATAAAAACTTTCATGCGAGTTTTCCAATAAACATATCCTTCACCATTAAATAGTGGAGGACGGTTTATTGAAGCTCCTTCTCCACCAAAGTTATTGCTAAAGCCCATTAAGTTTCCAAAAGGATCTTTTTCGAAAAAGTTGTTACACTCGATCTTTCGACCGAGCTCTAATACCACTTGTTGGAAACCAACAAGCGGGCTAAGCAAATACTAGAGGGGGGGGGGTGAATAGTATTTTGAAGCACTAATACCAAATATTTCAATTGATAATTGAAGAATGGAGCTAAGACTGAATTTTCTGGAATCAGACACAAAAGACTCGAGTCTTTTGTGAAATACTCGAGTTTTTCAGTGATGAACAACTCGAGTCTTTTCTGAAATACTCGAGTTTTTCCTATCAGATAGCAGAAAAACCAGAAACGAAAATTCAGCAATTTAACTCAAATCAATTCAATAATAAACAGGAACTTATCCAACAGAATAGCAAGCAATCTAAATAACTTTTAAACACAAGGATTCCTTGAACTTGCTACCTAATTGTATAAATCCTAATTGATTGAAATGACTTAAGTCTATTGAGCTAGAAAGTAGATTAAAAGCAATAAACCAACACTCAAGCAATTTTATCCTGGTTCACTCCAACAATGAGCTACATCCAGTCCTCCTAATCACTTAGGAGTTTCTACTAATAATCAAATTGTTAGAAATTACAAAGGATTGCTTGAGAATGGCCTCACTCAACCTAACCCTTTCAAGAGTGTACCAATCTCTTGATTTCTACCCCAATTTGATTCCGGTGATTGAAGAACTCTTCACAAAGCTTCCTTGAACTCCTTTCAAGAAACTCCACCGGGCTAGGAACCTCCTAGTCTTGTGCTTGAGAACCTCTCAAGACTTCCAACACCCTAAGCCACTTAGGGTTTGCTTGGGAACAATCCAAGACTTTGAATAATCAAGCTTTTTGTATGTGTATTACTAATCTCACAATGGATTAGCACAAATAAGCACAACTCAATGTAAGAATTGAGGCCTAAAACTCAACTTGGAATGAAATGTAAATATGAGTGAGAAGTTGAGCTTTTTGGGAATTAACACTTGAGAAGAGGAAATTATGAAAGCTTGTAATCAATGATGTGTTGTTGTCTTGTTTGTTCTTGCACAAATTCAAAGAGAAATTTTACAATAAGGTTCAGAATACTCTCTTGGGGTTGGATGAGACTCAAAATGCCCTCAATTGAGTTTTTGAGTCTCTCCAACGTTCATTTTTGCTGACTGGACAAAAATACTCGAGTCTTTTGGTAAATACTCGAGTCTTTTTGGTCGGTCACGAGTGAATTGGTGCACGAACAAGACTAACGGTCATATTTGCTGACCTGGCACAAATACTCGAGTTTTTGATAAATACTCGAGTATATACTCGAGTCTTTCTCAAAATACTCGAGTATTTTGATCAGATATGGGAAAAATTATTTTTCAATTTTATTTTTCTTCTCAAGTATTAATTTTGGTCAATCTCAACTTAATAATCATATAAAAATTTATTCCTAGAAGAGACTAACTATTTCTACCCACTCTCAACCACTCTCAACATAAATTAGAAATTTACACTTAATATTTGATTGAGAATGATTGGGCACTTGTCTTCTTTTCTTGACTTCTTGTTGATAACATCAATATCTTCAAGGCATGATTTGTTAATTATTTTGTCATCATCAAAACATAATCCACATAATTAGGAGCATTGGATTCACATATTCTACTTTTATTTAATGGTCTAAAATGTAGAATTTATTGCTCTCTTATTTTTTTCTCCTTTTCACTTAATTTTTTTTTTGTATTTTCTTTCTCTCTCAGTATTATCTTTTGTTTTTTTTATCACTTTAAAAAAAATATTTTGCATTTGAAAAATGATATTTTGTTTTTTTATCACTTAAAAAAAATCTTTTGAATTTGAAAAATGATCTTTTGTTTTTTTTATCACTTAAAAAAAATCTTTTGCATTTTAAAATTGAATTTGAAAAATAACATAAGACCAGTGGAGAAAATTGCACCATCTACAAGTTTACTACTTCAAAAATTGCAACACGGAGACAGCACGGAAATTACAAGTTTTCAACCAATGTTTACTTATTGTTGAACATGTTATTAAGATCATTTTTCAAATTTAATTTAAAACATAATTTGGGTCAATTTTTTTCATTTGAAAAAAATTACCACCACTGCCATTTGCATAATGAAAATTTAAAAAAAAAAGAAAGAAAGAAGAAGACAAATTTTAAGTACTATGAGTCATTGTTTTACTTTTCAGATCTTTCTCCAATTGTTTTATTTATTCATGTTCACATATGTAACATTCACTAAAACATTAGCATAGGAATTTTATTTATTTTTTTTAAAAAAAATTAGACTGTAATTGGTAGGTGCCCATTAACTGATTAAAGGGTTTATGCTAAAAAAATTGACTGCACTTTTGAGAGTTCATAATCTAATGCACGAATGATACAGTGAGTGAGTGTGAGGGAGAGAGATAGTGAAGAAGGTGAGAGAATTTAAGAGAAAGAAAATTAAATTAAAAAATATAGAATAAAAATATGACAAAGAGAAAGTTTAAAAAAAAACGAAAGGAGAAAAATTAGGGAAGGTAAAATATTTAACCTAAACTATTGGATCAATGTTAAATCGATAATTAGGATTGAGTGTAACTTAACTCAAATTACACTAGTGTAAACCAATCCCTCCTCAATAATAATAATAGTAATAATAATAATGCAAAATGAACTTTAGAAAGAAAGTATTATTATTTTTTTGTTTGTACCACAGGTGTCCTAAAGAGCACTCTTAATACCATGGAACTTTTGAGACTAATCCTGCACGAGGTCGCGTTCCTATGCCTCTTCCAGCGGGGCGTGCTAACCGGGAATGAACCTGAGACTTCTTAGTCTCAGACCCCATTCCTAAGTTCTCAAGTTGGCAGGATCACATCACTTAAGCCAACCTCGTTGGTAAGTACTTGATACACCCAAGGAATTGGATGTATGTTTCCAATGCTCTTGTCCTTTAATCTTTGAGTCCTTTTCTCAATTAGTATGTGTTTTGTATAAAAGAATGAAAATGAAACAAGAAAAATGGAAAGAAGACCGAATTGTGATGAGAAATCAAAGAACAATAGATAAGGAAGGAGGATCCACCTTGATGAGCTTCAAGGATAAGCCTTGGTTAACTCAAATTGCATCACACAATTTGAGCCCTTCGTCCAACCAAGAACAAAGAGAAACACTCTCTTTAGAGTCTCTGAACAAGTCACGGGTTATACTCAAAATCCAAGCTAAGTTTATTTCATCAAAGAAGACTCCTTATAAAGGAGTTTACAATCACCAATCTGGCCTCATCATGGTCGTACATCATTATCCAAAGAAAGGGAAAATAAAGTCCTACCATGACTACACTTAACTATGGGGGTTACATAATTTAATACAAATGAAGGTCAAATTAAAACTAGTTTTAATTCTTCTTCAAAGATAAGTTTTGGCTGTGTAGATGGTTACTGGCTAAGATGATGAATCTTTGTTCCTTGTATCCTTTGGCCGTGAGAAAGATCCTTTTTATGGCCCTTAATTATGTAACCGTAGTCTTTATGATGGAGGCTTAACTCAATGTTTGGCCCTATAAATGATGGCATTCATTCTCAAATTGAATCCTCCTTTATTGGCCGAATTCTTCATGGCCTCTTTTGTAACTTCCCTTTTGTTTTAACCATTTGGCCGTGATCATCAATGCCTCATGAATTGGGGTTTCAATTTGTAACTTTCAAGGCTTTAATATGTGACCGTGTGAAATGATGGCTCTCCCCTTTGAGATTGTAACTTCTCATATCATTGATGCACCTCATTGATGGCTTTGATGATGGTAATGATGATGGTAATGATGATGGCCATCAATTTGTAACCTACATCTCTTAATGCCTCATGATGGACATTAATCTTGTAACTGCCTTCTTCACTTTATGATGGCCTTCATGATTGGATTTAAGGCTTGATTGATGGCAAATCTTAATTTTGAGGAGTATATCATCAACATAGACTAATAGAGCAGTAAATGAAGATCCTTTGTTTTTGACAAACAATGAATGATCAGCCATGGATTGAGTATATCCCAGAGAGAGAAGAGCAGCAGTGAGCTTAGAATGCCATTGTCTGCTGGCTTGTTTCAATCCATACAATGATCTCTGCAATTTACACACCAAATCAGGAGATTGGGCATTAAATCCAGGAGGGAGTTTCATATATACTTCCTCTTGTAAGTCTCCATGTAAGAAATCATTATTGACATCTAGCTGCTGTAAGTGCCAACCTTTGGCTGCTGCAAGTGCTAACAAGATTCTGAATGTAGTGATTTTGGCAACTGGAGAGAAGGTTTCAAAGTAATCAACACCTTCCAATTGAGTGAA
Organism: Crotalaria pallida; assembly: GCA_037953625.1. Classification (NCBI taxonomy): domain Eukaryota; kingdom Viridiplantae; phylum Streptophyta; class Magnoliopsida; order Fabales; family Fabaceae; genus Crotalaria; species Crotalaria pallida. The sequence continues at coordinate 72,432,641 of CM075656.1, forward strand.
ACCTTTGGCAACCAAGCGAGCCTTATACCTCTCTATACTGCCATCAAATTTATGCTTGATTTTATAAACCCATTTGCAGCCAATAGGGTGTTTTCCAGGAGGAAGTTCAACCAGAACCCAAGTCTGTGCCTTTTCTAATGCAATAATTTCAGCCTTCATAGCATCATTCCAACAAGGAAATTGTGAAGCCTCAGAATAGGATTTAGGTTCAGTTTGGGCAGTGATGTTAGAACAGAAAGTTTTATATGGTAAAGAACAATGTGCATAATAAAGTGATTTAGATAAAGGGTAAGGAGTAGTGTGTTTACCTGAAGGAGATCGATTAGCCTGAAAGCCACAGTGAAAGTCTTTAAATTTAGCTGGCCTTTGTTTAATTCTGTTTGATTGCCTGATTGGTGGAGGTGAAGGTGGATTATGTGGAGGAGAATCAGGTGGAGAGGAAAGCTGTAAGGGAGAATTGAGAGAAGAGGAATCAGGTTGAGGTGAATTAGGTGGAGAGGCTGACAGTGAATTGGGTGACTGTGGAGGAGTATTTGGGATAGGATCAGCCACAGGAGCAGGATTTGGCAAAGTGGCTGTTGGAGAAGGAAAGGGTTTGTAGTTATCAAAAGTTATGGGATAAGGTGTAGTAGGTTGTGGCTGAAACTTATCATGAGGTTTATGAAAAGGGAAAATGGACTCAAAGAATGTTACATTTCTGGATAGGAAGATTTTTCTGGTTTTGAGATCATAGAGTAGATATCCTTTTGTATGGTCTTTGAAACCAAGAAATGCACATTTAATGGCCCGGGGACTAAACTTTGTTCTATCAGCTTGCAAAGTTGTAGCAAAAGCTAGACAGCCAAAAACCTTTAAATGAGATATGGATAGAGGTTTATCATGGAGTTTGACAAATGATGATGCATTATCTAGGATTGGAGTAGGTATTCTGTTAATGATATGGACTGCATGGGTGACTGCATAACACCAAAGTGATTGTGGAAGATTGGCTTGAAAGACTAAGGCTCTAGCTACATTCAGGATGTGTTGATGCTTCCTCTCAACAACACCATTTTGTTCTGGTGTTTCCACACATGTTGTCTGATGCACAATTCCTTTTTCTTCAAAAAATGAGTTCATCAGAAATTCTGGACCATTGTCAGTCCTTATGATTTTTACTTTTGTTTGGAATTGTGTATCAGCATATGTGATGAAGTTTCTGATATGATATCTAGTTTCACTTTTAGCTTTCATCAGAATTAACCAAGTGAACCTAGAAAAATCATCTACAATGGTGAGGAAGTACCTATAACCATGAATAGAAGTGACAGAACAAGGTCCCCATATATCAATGTGAAGAAGTTCAAAACTAGCAGAAGAACAAGAATCACTGTTATTAAATGGCAATTTCTTCTGCCTTGAAAATTGGCATACATCACATGGTGAGGGAATAGCATCAGGAATGAAATCAAACATCCTACATAACAATTTATTTCTAGAATGGGAAATATGGCCAAGCCTATTGTGCCACAATACAGAATTGTCAACTGAATTATTGGTCTGAGAAATAGAATTGCAATAAACAGAATTAACTAAGCCATGATGCTTCATGATGTAAAGACCTTTCTGCAGTTCAGCTGAACCAATCATCCTCCTGGTGAAAACCTGCTCAATTAGGCAAAGGTTAGCAGTAAAAGTTACTGAATATGTGTTGGACTTAGTCAGTTTGCTAACAGAAATGAGATTAACTTTAAATTTTGGTATAAAAAGCACATTGTTTAAGGTAAGTTTATCAGAAATTGTGACTGTGCCTGCAGTGTTAGCAATAGTTGTGGAGCCATCAGGTAAGTGAACAATGATAGGTTTAATTTCATGGTGTGTAGTAAACAAGTCTAAATTATGAGCAATATGATATGTGGCTCCAGTATCAATTATCCATGAATTAATTGATATACCTGATTCTGCAATGGTTTGTGTGTGTAAGGCTGTAGAGGTCTGTGTGAGATTGGTGGAATGGTTTGGTGGATTTTCTTCTGAGGTTTGACAATTGGACTGTTGCAATAATGCTATGAGGCTGTTATATTGCTCTTGAGATAAGGCATTTATTGGATTTTGAATTGACTTACTCTCAGAAGTGTTTCCTGTTGTTTCTGTCTTTGCTGATTCTGCTAGATTTGCTGAGGAGTTTTTGAATTTGTAACCAGGTGGAAATCCATGTTTGAAGTAGCATGAATCCACTGTATGATTGTTCTTTCCACAGAAGGTGCATAATCTAGCAGGTCTTTGATTCTGATGTCCTCTCCCAAAGTTTCCAGACCTATAATTTCTGTCAGCATTGTTGTTGTTCCTGTGATTAAAATTTCTGTTCCCATCTCTTGCATTCTGCTTCTTAACATCTGAATAGGCAACAACAGTGGAGTTCCTAGGATTTGAATCAGGATCAGCTTGTCTTTCTTGTTGAACAAGAAGTGAAAATACCTTATTAATGGATGGCAAGGGATCCATGAGCATGATCTGAGATCTGACATGAGCATACTGCTCATTTAATCCTTTCAGAAATCTTATGACTTAGTCTTGATCTCTATAGGTCTTGAATTTCTGGATTGCTCCACAATTACAAGGAGTGGAACAAGTACAGCTAGGAACCCCTCTGAAATTTTCTAATTCATCCCATAATGATTTCAGATGAGTGAAATATTCTGAGACAGTGAGAGTACCTTGTTGGATCTTATAAATCTCCTCTTGCAAGTCATAAATTCTGAAAATGTCTCCTTGTGAAAAACGATCCCTGAGATCGTTCCAAGCATCTGAAGCTATATCAATCCAGAGAATGGATTGGAGAATTGATTCTGAAATTGATCTATGAATCCATGCTAGCACCATGTTATTACTTCTTTCCCAAGCTGCATAACTTGAATCTGTTGATGCAGGAGGAGTTATGGATCCATCAACTAATTTCAGTTTGTTTTTGGACATTAGAGCCAGCTTCATTGCTCTTGCCCAGGCATGATAGTTAGGACCTGTCAAAGGTGAAGAGACCAAAGACTGAGAAGGATTCTCATTTCCATGAAGATGGAAAGGATTCATTGGATTGGTAAGGAAATCATCAGAGCTCTGGCGTGCCATTGTATGCAGAAAATAATAATGAATGAAATGATCAAAGAAAAGATTATGTGTTTAGAAGAAAATTCTCTTTGGCCACCTTAGTAAATAAAACTCTCTTGATAAATGGAATTGTTGCTGTGTAATTGATTGAATGAATAATTACAGACGTACAAACATATGCTACATATATACATAGTGTTGATCCTATCTAAATATAACAAACTCATCTAAGTAAGGAGATTCCTAACATCAAGGAACATACTAATTCAAACTTATTCAAAAATGGAATATGCCTATGCTTAACTAACTAACTCAGCATCTTCTAGATTAAATTCGGGTATATATAATGATGATCAATATACTCTAATACACCTCCCCATAATCAGGATGGTCCAACCAAGCAGCTTCAAACCGAAACGGTCTGTCATTATTAAGCATTGCCAGACCCCCACATCTAAGAAGAATCGGGTTGTGATCCGACTGGAGCCTACACAAAGTTTCAACAATACCCTCCGGAAAACATAAACGCCAAGAATGATCAGCTAAACCTCTGTCCAGATGCTTCGATAAAGGCAACTGTCCCCTTCTGTTACGATGCCAAGTAAACTGGTTCCCATAGAAACCCAAATCAATAAGGTTGCAAGCATCCATAAACCTTCTAAAATTCTCAACTCTAGTGTGCGAAAACCTACCACCCCATTGTTCACTAGGGATGAGAATTTCATTGAAATCACCAATTAACACCCAAGGACCATCATAAGAAAGGCGAAGCTGGGCTAAATAACTCCATAATGCCAACCGAGAAGTATAACCAGGACTAGCATAAACACCTGTACACAGCCATGTATTGTCACCAACTCCAACTCTAAGAGTGATTCCTTGATAATAAGAATCCACTTTAGATACCCTCACCGTACTACACGTGGGTGTTAAAGCCCATATACCCCCAGAATGGCCATTGGCCTCCTCCACAGCAACAGGAATGTAACCCACCCTATTCCAAAACACACTCATGTTTGCAAAAGGAATGTGAGTTTCGACTATAAACAACAAATCAGGACGGAACTTACGAATGAGTTCCTTAAGATACCTTCTTGTTTCCTTATTGCTAGCACCTCTTATGTTCCAAGACATCATAGTAGAGTCTGAAAAATCTTTCATTTGACAAGTCATTTTCAACGTTAAGCAAGTAAAGATCCAAATCCTACGCCTGCATGAAGGCTGGATTGAATTTTGTTTGCCCCGGATCAAAGACCAGCTGGGTTTCTGGAACCAATTCCATCTCCTGAGAATTGTGGCCTCCATCTTCCATATGCACCTGGGTGTCCTTAAAAAGACGTGGAGTTGTTGCACCAAAATTACCAGCTTGAAAGGTCACAGTGTTAGGCAGATGTTTAAAACCAGAAGAACCTTCATTACAAATTCCCTTAATCCCTGCATTCCTCAGCAGAATATGAGTAGGCGTTGCATGCTTACCCTCCATTCTACTTCTCTTGAAGGGACCACGTTTAACAACATTATCAACAGGTTTGACAATATTATCAGCTGGTGGGCCCACTGTGCCGTTTTTTCCTTGCCCACGTGCATGGGTGTGAGCGTTATTATTCTCCTTATCATTTGATTTAATTTGGCTTATTCCTTTTTTTTTCGAGTAACCACTAACCATTCACCATGAGGTGGTTCCTCAAATTTTGCCCCATCACACATTTCCTCCCCCAAAAAATCCGGAGAAGAATCTCCAGGATTCTTGTCACTTGTGTTCACCTGAGCTCCCTCTACACCCAGCTCCGGTGCCGCCGTCGTGGTGTTTTCAGGTGCAACGCTCCCATCACCAACATTAATGGTTGCACTTTCCTTCGCAGACTCCTTCATGTTCACTGGTGTGCTAATATGATACTCCGTATTTCAATTTGATATTTTTGAACGCTTCTTATTAATAATGAATTTTTTCCTTAATATTCTATCTGTCCCATTATCTTGGTAAAAAATATGCAAAACATTTTGTCCAAAATTAAAGTAAAAATAATAAATGAAAATTCTTAAAGATGGTGTATTATATTTAAGATTGAGGAAGTAATGAAATACATATTTAATTACCAAAAAAAGAAGATATGATGATCCATTAATTTTTAAAGTCTTATTGTTATCGTCAATTCTCTAAATGCACGTTTACGAAAGATTGGTGTAACATGTATTAATTGTAATGATATGAAAATTTATATAATAACAATTTGCAATTAATAAATGAATCATGAATTACATTAAAAATATATTCTCTTATTTTTATTGAGTAATTTGACTTCTACCAAATAATAGAGCAAAAGAAGTATTTGTTTTTAATTTTTGCCAACTTTTTGGATGAGTGTTTAACCAAATGCTGAGATATTATACTCCTTTCGGTTCTAAATATAAATATTAGTTTTGAATTTTATTTTAATAGTTCTTTTTTTAAGCACCTTATTCGATCATTATATATATATATAGCCTAAACTAATTTTTTTCAAAAATATTCTTCACATTTTTTTAAAAAATTAGCATAGGAATTTTATTTATTTTTTTTAAAAAAATAGACTGTAATTGATAGGTGCCCATTAACTTATTAAAGGGTTTATGCTAAAAAAAATTGGCTGCACTTTTGAGAGTTCATAATCTAATGCACGAATGATACACCCAAGGAATTGGATGTATGTTTCCAATGCTCTTGTCCTTTAATCTTTGAGTCCTTTTCTCAATTAGTATGTGTTTTGTATAAAAGAATGAAAATGAAACAAGAAAATGGAAAGAAGACCGAATTGTAATGAGCAATCAAAGAACAATAGATAAGGAAGGAGGCGCCATCTTGATGAGCTTCAAGGATAAGCCTTGGTTAACTCAAATTGCATCACACAATTTGAGCCCTTCGTCCAACCAAGAACAAAGAGAATCACTCTCTTTAGAGTCCGTGAACAAGTCACCGGTTATACTCAAAATCCAAGCTAAGTTTATTTCATCAAAGAAGGCTCCTTATAAAAGGAGTTTACAATCACCAATCTGGCCTCATCATGGTCGTACATCATTATCCAAAGAAAGGGAAAATAAAGTCCTACCATGGCTACACTTAACTATGGGGGTTACATAATTTAATACAAATGAAGGTCAAATAAAAACTAGTTTTAATTCTTCTTCAAAGATAAGTTTTGGTCGTGTGGATGGTTACTGGCCAAGATGATGATTCTTTGTTCCTTGTATCCTTTGGCTGTGAGAAATATCTTCTTTGTGGCCCTTAATTATGTAACCGTAGTCTTTATGATGAAGGCTTAACTTTGTAACCTTTCCTCATCAATGTTTGGCCCTATAGATGATGACATTCATTCTCAAATTGAATCCTCTTTTATTGGCCGAATTCTTCATGGCCTCTTTTGTAACTTCCCTTTTGTTTTAACCATTTGGCCGTGATCATCAATGCCTCATGAATTGGGGTTTCAATTTGTAACTTTCAAGGCTTTAATATGTGGCCGTGTGAAATGATGACTCTCCCCTTTGAGATTGTAACTTCTCATTTCATTGATGCACCTTATTGATGGCTTTGATGATGGTAATGATGATGGCCATAAATTTGTAACCTACATCTCTTAATGCCTCATGATGGACATTAATCTTGTAACTGCCTTCTTCACTTTATGATGACCTTCATGATTGGATTTAAGGCTTGATTGATGACATCTTAATTTTGTAACCACCCTCTTCATGATGTCTTGTAGTCAATGCCCTTGATGGTCTTATTGAATGACTTTTATTCCTTGGCCTCTTAGCTTCAAAACCGTGTCGCAAGAGGAGAATCAAAAGACAAACTTCAAGTTCTTCTTGGAAGAACATGATTTATCTTAGGTCTTGAATATTTTCTTGCACTTGAAACCTTCATGGTTGGTCTAACATGTACTTAACTATTACAAATTGACTAAACATATAACAAAAGTTCAAACTACAATGAGCAAAACCCTAAGCTCTTATTACAACACTTTGAAAGTAAGTCTAAACTTAATTAAATCTTCCTCATTTTCCTCTTTTGAAAGAGAAAAGGATTCCTCAGCATGATATATATGATCCTGGATCAAATAGAAAGTTCCTCTAGATATTAAGGTCCTGAAACTGCCCTGCATCATCAGTACTATTATTTTTACTTCGTGATTTTTCCCGTGAAATTTTTTGAATACGTAATTGCTGGAACCATCAAAACCATCCGAATTCATTAGTTTTTTTTAAAGGAATTCATTAGTTGATTGAAGAGAATCAAAAGGCTTTCTTAAAAAAAAAAAATAATCAAGGTAACCTTTCAAGATAAATAAATACTAAGGGTATGTTTGGCTTGCGACATTGGAAATACAGTTTAAAGTTATAGTTATAATTGCAATTATGATAAAATTGAAATTGGCTTGAGATTGAGATTCTATTTTTGGATTGTATGCAGAATTACAATGTGAAATTGGAATTCTAAGTTCATTTTCAAATCCATTGTTTGCATAAAAGATTTAGAATTTGAAAAATTAAAATCAATTATATTTTACATAAAATTTGTATTTATTCTTAACATTTGATTAAAAAAATTTATGTATGGACTTCAAAAATACTATGATACCATTGATTTATACATAATTCATAAATTAAAGAAATAAAAAACGTTTAAAAAATATTTAATTTTAAGAAAAATGCTAACTAGTGTTCTTAGTATTAAAAAATGTAAAATGTAGTTTTTGATATTTTCAAAAGAGAAAAACTAAAAACTTGTATTGTTTTTCTATTTTTAGAAAGTTTAACAAGTGCCCTAATTTCAATTATTATAAACATTATCATGGATTCATGGTTACGCAACACTTCAAAGGATAATAGTTACCGGATCTTAAAAAGTTATAAATTTGTGAATTTTTTTTAAAAAAAAAAGATAAAATTGAACTTTATCAACAATTTTCCAACACCGTGTTAGAGAGGCTAAAGCATTGGCGTCATTGCTGTTAAGCCTTGAACAAACGAGGGAATGGAAGATGTGAAAGTTGACGTCGTAAAAATAGGATGTTGAATTGATGAATAAGGAGACACATTTTGTTTTCCTTTATTTGCGTGTTTTTTTTTTTTTGTTTTTTTGGCTGCAATAGCCAAATTAAATTTTACACTCTTGCAATTCTTATTCAAAGGGTTGGCGATAGAAATTCGGAGTTTGTATTTTTAGTTCTAATGTACTAGTAATTCTATGGAATTAAATGTGAAATTATGATTCCAATTTTAAATACACAACAAAATAACCTAAAATTGTCCGTGTAAGACAGCCAAGTTGGTGGCTGCAGAGACACTTAAGAGTTCCCCTCCCAGGTCATGGGTTCTAGTCCCAGACCTCCCATGTAAACAAAAAAAAAAACCTAAAATTAAAATTCAAAGCCTCAATTTCAATTCCATACCACAATTCTATATTCAATTTCACGTGCGAAACTAACACTAAAAAAAAAAACAAGTGTTTGATTAGAATTACAAAATCATAACATATCTTTGTGATCAACCAAATTAAACTCAAAAGAAGAAGGAAAAAAATGTATAAGATATTATCATTTTGATATATTTTACGTTCATTAAGAAACTTGCTTAATTTAGTTATTAAATGTAATGGAAATGTGAACATTCGATATGTATTATTTTCAAAACTATTCCTACTAATAGTATTAGTAATCTAAAAAGTATTAAGTAAATAAGAATATTTATGGAAAGAAGTAATTAATTATAATTGAAAATTACTGGCCAAAAACAAAATAAAAGTGTCAAAAGGTATTGTCATTTAATTTTATTAGATAATGGTAAAACTCTTATACAATTAAGAGATTAATAAGTGTGTAATGACGGTGTAACGTTTTTTACACCATCAGCCCATCATCCACCATTCATTTGTATTACTGTTATTTGAAAGTCAACGACCATGAACACATGAATGATGGATGATGCATTGATGGTGTAAAAAATCTTTACACTGTCGATGCACCATCTATTTTCTCTAAAATTAAACCTCTTTTTCAGTTACAACATTATATTAAATTTAAATTAAATTATTTTTAAATGAATAAAATAAAAAACATAAAATCTAAAAAATGGAAATGATCGATTTTAAAAAAATAAAAATGTAAAGAATCTCAATCCTTGAAATAACAGCTAAATCAATGATTTTTTTTTAAAAAACAAATTAAAAAGTAAAAAGATAAAAACCATTGTTTATATGGAAATAGAAATTATAAATGAGTTTAGAAAAATGATTTGTTTGAATCTAAAAAATAAAAGTAAAAAAAGTGAATCTAAATAAAAGAATGATTAGAATCATATTTTAATTTTTAAATAAATGATTGAACAACCATTTAAAATAAAATCAGACAGAATCTTATTATTTTAAAAATAAATAAGTGGCTTGGATGTTTTAAAAAGATAAAAATTAAAAAAATTGTCTGAATTGAATGAATTCACATAAATATAGATAAAAAAAATAGTTGGTGGATGATTATTAATTTTTGTTTAAAAGTAATGCAAATGAATGATGGATGATGAACCTTGTCGGTAAAAAACTACTTTACATCGTCAATGCACACTCATTAATCTATGAAAAAACCTTCTTTTATATATATATATATATATACACACACACATATATATATAATTGATCTCTCTAATATTTGATGTGAGATTTTATTAAAACTAATAATTTTGTTACTCACATACTATAAATTTACAATTTTTTATCATACTTTTTAACATAGTCTCCGAAAATAAAATTTTAACTCTTGTTACTAATTTTTTTCTATAACTTACTCACTTTTATTTATTCATGTTCTAAAGAGTTAGAATCCGTTGATATCAAGTGTAGTTTTTGATCACTTACACTTATAAATAATATATTTTTTTATAAATTATGAATTAATTAATTCAACCGTTGAGTTCAACATTCTAATTATATTAATCAAGTCTACGAATTTTTATCAAATATAAAAATTAGTTGATGTTTCATCGCATCACTCTATTTTAACGTCAAATATATTATTTGAAACATAAATAAATTGATGATGGCTCATATATCTTTTTTATATAAAAAGGAACGATTTTGTATACCACAAAAAAAGGAAAGATTTGATGATGTACATGATTTGCTTCCTCTCTAAGTAATAAAGTAAATAATCAAGATTTTCAAATAACTTCCATAACTGTACTAATCTAATAAATTAAAGGAAATTTAAATTGATTTCCTCCCAAAAGGATAATAATGTATAGGCTTATAAATTATGACTTGGGTCTCAACCTCAAAACAACATCAAGCTATTTGAGAAACATGATGAAGACGGTAGTTGTGCGATCATTGATTGCGTTTGTGCTAGTTGCTGTTGCAATTGCACTCGATCCAAGCAAGGGTGATTGTATGTATAAATGCCTTGAAAATTGCGCAGGGGCACGAATAATTTGCACTCGCGACTGTGAGATACAATGCCAAATTAGCACCCTCAAAGACTGTACTACTATTGGCTGCCAAAATTCTATGAACTCAAAATTTATTCCCGGTATGCATGCATCATTTTCTTTTATATATACTCCCTCTAGTCCTATTTATAAGATCATTTTGGGTTTTTCACTTCCACCAAAAATAGTGGTTAGTGACATTGAAAATATGTAAATTTGATATACTTTTCAAAATTATCCATACAATTGTCATTGAAACTCTAAAAAGTGTTGACTTTATAAGGGTATTTGTGGAAAGAAGTAATTAAATGCTACTGAAAATTGAAAATGGGTCTTATAAATGGGATCAAAATAAAAACCTCAAAAGGGTCTTATAAATAAGACCGGATGAATTATATGTATATATATATAAGAACTACTTTGAAGGCTTATAAATTAAGAATTTCGTCTCTGTCTCAAAACAACAACGTAGCTATTTAATTTATAAAATATGAATATGGATTTGATGTATGGCAATGCGATTGTTGATTGTGTTTGTGCTAATTGCAGCTGCACAAGCTTCTCAAAACTATGTTTTGCCTACGGAAACATTATCAGACTTAGATCCAAGTGATCCCAATTGCATGTATATATGTCGTCAGCAATGTCCTCCAGAAGCACGATATTTCTGCAATCAGGATTGTGAGAAGCAATGCAACATACATATATGAATAATGGTATGTGCAGATTCTATTAACTCTATTTCTATATATTCATGCTATGTTATAATCATTTTATTATACATTTAAGATCGATGCATGTATAAAGTGATAGGAATAGTTAGTTTATGGGTAATGTCATGAGCTTTATCATTTGTCTATCTACATATGCTCTTAATTTTACCAATAATACGCCATCCAGAAAAAAAATACATATTTCTGTGTTTTTTATTTGTTAGTTTCAGCCACGTGATTCACTTACTCAATATATAAACTATAATAAACTTGGCTTCTAACGTTCATATGTATTCTTTTAATTTGTTTGCAGAGGCTGCTCACGCAAGAAGGAATTGGAATGGTTGCTAAAAGATACAAGAATTCTACTTAAGCATGCATTATATGCTTTTTTTTTTAGTAGTTTTTATTAAAATAAAAAGTACGTGTTTTATGCAATGGGAAAAAATATATGTTTTTTAATTATAAGACAAGCTATAAATGAATGTTAGTTCTTTTCTAGCGTTTTAGACCGGAAAAGAAATATGATACTCCGTATTTCAATTTGATATTTTTGAACGCTTCTTATTAATAATGACTTTTTTCCTTAATATTCTATACGTCCCATTATCTTGGTAAAAAATATGCAAAACGGTTTGTCCAAAATTAAAGTAAAAATAATAAATGAAAAATCTTAAAGATGAATTATTATATTTAAGATTGAGGAAGTAATGAAATACATATTTAATTACCAAAAAAAGAAGATATGATGATCCATTAATTTTTAAAGTCTTATTGTTATCTTCAATTCTCTAAATATAATGCACGTTTAGGAAAGATTGGTATAACATGTATTAATTGTAATGATATGAAAATTTATATAATAACAATTTGCAATTAATGAATGAATCATGAATTACATTAAAAATATATTCTTATTTTTATTGAGTAATTTGACTTCTACCAAATAATAGAGCAAAAGAAGTATTTGTTTTTAATTTTTGCCAACTTTTTGGATGAGTGTTTATTCAGATACTGAGATATTATACTCCTTTCAGTTCTAAATATAAATATTAGTTTTGAATTTTATTTTAATAGTTCTTTTTTAAGCACCTTATTCGATCATATATATATATATATATATATATATATATATATATATATAGCCTAAACTAATTTTTTTCAAAAATATTAACATTTTTTTAGTCGACAAATATCTAATGCAACACTTTAACCCTTTCATCTCATAAAATTATAACTGTGTGGAAAAATATGTCATTATAATTAAGAGCAAATATAAAAATACACATTTAATCATTATTATTATATCATATTTAATACTATTACTCACTTTAAATAACATAGTTCACTAGAAAGATCATCCTTATTACTTAAATTTAAAATTGGATCTTGTATGTTAGATCTTATCCTCATTACAACTACCTGATGTTTCAAAGATATGCATAAAAAAAATATTTTAGAGTGCAATAATATTGAAAACTAAGAGAGACAATTGAAAATGACTTGTAATAAATTATTTGTCTGAAAACTGGCACCATTTTAAATTTAAACATTCACATTACATTTTAAAAAATGATCAATTATGATAAAAAGATAAATGATAAAATTAATAAAATAAATATTAATTTACTAAAAATAGCATATTAAATATATTTGTTAATCCATACACTATAATATTATTCAACTTTCATCAGTGATCATCAATCATGCTAATTAAGTTGCCTTTGTTAGCATTTGCAACACGTGTTGCGTCTTTGCACATGCACAACCATTTTTGGTTTTGAGCTGGGGAAAGAATTAAAGTAACACATAAATAATGCAACATCCATATTGATTTGACGCAAGTTATCCAAAGTCCAACTGCCTTAATAATATGGCTATATATACAGTGAGATAGTATACTAGTAGTACTACTTAATCATGAAGATAAGATGACTGGTGGGCCTAATAAGACCATGAGGGACATCGATCACATATGATCAGCCACAAGACTATATTAGAGGCAGAGTGTAATCAGGAGTTGTATGTTAACATGCTAGGGGTAGAAGACAAAATGCTTGATACTATCAGCATGCACATTACATCCTTAAGTTTAAAAGAGCACAATGGCCAAGAGTTGCTAATTACATTCCACTCATTAAAAAAAAAAAAAAAAAAAGAGAATTCTCCCTTTTCAGCGAAAATACAGTAATAAATTAAGGGTCTTGTTAAGGTTACTTTAATAGGAAAAATAATCATAAGTTAACATTTATTTTTCTCTCGAGAATCTCAAAAAATACATTTTCCAATGTTTTTTATCTCCTTTTAGTTGCTTATCAAGGGCACTTGTTAGCATTTGCCATAAATTAAAATAAAGATTTTTCCTTCCATTCGTTTTACTCAACTTTAATTTTAGAGTCTTGCTATTTAGTACGAAAATAAATTTAGGAATTTTAACGAATCGTATTAGCTTTAATTATGAGTTTAAATTTTAGAAAGAGAGTGCTAGTAATAGTTTGGCCAAACCTCTGTTCCAAAGTCATTCTATCACGGCCTCACCCTTTTTGCACAGTGCACACAGTGATTCTGAAGAATTTGATCCTTACACAATGAATTAAAAAAAGTTAGTTAAAATTATTATTAATATTGAAAATGATAATATTTGGTGGTATTATATTTTTTTAAAACTATTCCTTTAATTATCATTATGATTCTGAAAAGTGTTGATTAAATTGGGATGTTTTTGGAAAAAAAGTACTCCCACCATCTCTAAATATAAGCACATAGGTGGACTTTTACGTGAATAAAGAAAGTTAGTTAATATTGTTAGTGGTATTGGAAATAGTAATACTTGGTATATTTTTTCAAAATTACCCTATAATTGTCATTGAGAATTTAAAAAGTGTTAATTAAATACATGTGTTTGTGGAAGAAATAATTAATGTCAATGAAAATTGAGATAGGTGCTTATATTTAGAGACAAAGGAAACCCACAATCTAGCACTTATATTCGGAGACAGAGGGAGGGAGTAATTAATGACATTGAAAATTGAGATAAATGCTTATATTTAAAGACGAGCAAAACCCACTATTTAGCACTTGTATTTAGAGAGAGAAGAAATATTTTATCTTTGATTTTCAATAAATTAATTATGATTTTTTTAAAAAAAAAATGAAAATAAGATTTTCACAAACCATACAGACTCTAAATTTAAATTTCAATTGCAAAACATTTTTTTGGTACAACATATAATAAAATTAATCCTCTTTTTCAGTTACAAAATTATATTAGATTTAAAATTAATTATTTTTGAAATAAATCAAATAAAAAACATTAAATCTAGAAAATGGAAATGAGTTTCAAAAATAAAAATATAAAGAATCTCAATTCTTGAAATAGCTGTCGAGAGAGAAAAATAATAAATTAGTTCCACATACATTGAATAGAACATAATATGTTGAACAATATATATAAGTAGAAAGGTCCATGAACTTAATGCTTAAGGTTTTAGGTTAAAACTTAGTGTCAAATCATTTATTTTGTTTTTCAATTAATCTCATTAATAAAAACAAGATTAATTGATTTAATTCATACTCCCTAATTAACAAAGCACTTGGACTAAAGACCTAATACTAAATATACAAAATTGTAATAATAGCCAGCTAAAATCAATAACAAAAATTTGAAAACAAATTAAAAAGTAAAATGATAAAAACCACCATTTATATGGAATTGGAAATTATAAATGAGTTTAAAAAACAGATTTGTTTGATTCTTAAAAAAAAAGTGAATCTAAAATTTTGTTACTCACATATGATCGATCGGTTTATGATTTTTTTTATCACACTTTTTAACATAATCTTGTGTTCCGAAAATAAAATTTTAACTTTTGTTACTAAATTTCTTAATTTTCAACTTACTCACACTTTTATTCATATTTTAAATCCCTAATTCACTATTCAAACTCCTCCTTCTCAATTTATTGCATTCTTAATGATGTTTTTGTTGTTATTAAGGTGTTCTCAGTTTAATGCATTCTTAAGTAATCATGTTATTCTTAAATTTTAATCATGTTTTTGTTTATTTTTTATTTTTAGATTAAAAGTTGGGAATTATCTCAACCATTTTAATTTCTTGAAAGATAGAAGTGTTCATGAATTATGTTTTTTCTGAAAAATATAAAAGTAAATGAATCTTCGGTAAACAAAATCTCCTGTTAGCCACCCTATTTTAATATCACAGTTCCTTAATTATAGGTTCAAATCGAATGAAATTTTTATTAAAACTTTTATTTTGGATTACTTTTTTTTGTCTTTGTTAACTATACGACATCTCACTATTCAATTTCAAATATCATCTTCATTTTTTTTTCTAATTATATCTTTTTTAATTAAAAGTTAAGAATTATTTTCATCCTCTTTCGTTGTTAACCATTTCTTTTAAGGATAGATGTGTCACGTGGATTATATTTTTCTTTAAAAAAAAAAAAGGTTTGCGGTGAACCAAATTAGCTGCAATTTCCATTTTTTTAAAAAATATTTTAACACCTTAATTATGTGTTGAAATTGATGATGACTCAGATTTTTTTTTTTAAATATAAAAAGGAAGGATTTGATGTTGTACATGATTGCTTCCTCTCTAAGTAAATAATCAAGATTTTCAAATCAATTCCATAACTAATCTAACAAAGGAAATTTAAATTGATTTCCTCACAAAAGCATAATAATGTTTAGACTTATAAATTACATGATTTTGGTCTTAACCTCAACACAACAGTAAGCTATTTGAAAAACATGAAGACGGCTGTGCGATCATTGACTGTATCTCACTCAGGAATGTGAGATACAAATTAGCACCCTCAAAGATTGTACGGTTGGCTGCACAGATTCTATGAACTCAAATTTTATTCCCGGTATACATGCATAATTTTCTTTTATATATATATATATATATATATATATATGACCAATATGTGTTGGAAGTCTTGTCAATTGGTTTGTCTTATGATATGTGATATGATTTAAATATTTATTGGCATACTTTTCTCATTAAAACTTTAACATGACATCAGAATCAAAATCCAATTTCTTTTCATCAAGGTTGTCAAACTTGTGAGTTTACCTAAACTTGTGGAGCCGAGGTAAGCTCGTACGATTTTAAAATCAACATCTACACAACTTTCATACATTTCATTTCATAATTTTTACTCTATTAAAATGAAAAGAAAGTGTTTATAAATTTATGACAGCATTTATTTGCAATAAATCAAAGTCAAATCAATGATATTAGGATATAATATAAGTGAATCAATACAATTATACAATAGCAAGTAATAACAAATAAAATTATAAGAAAATTGCATCGGTTACAGCTAATTAATTAGCTAATCTGAATGCAATTTCAGCGGTAGTAATTAATGCAAGCAAATCAGAACCATCAGCTATAGTTAATGCAAGCAAATCCTTCAATTCCTTCTCCAACATTTAAGAACCAATTTCAGAACTAGGTACCCCATATTCAGAACCAATTACAACAAGAAGTCAATAGCAAAATGAAAAAACAAAATTAAAATTAAAATGAAAAAAGGAAAAGGAAAAACGCATCTTTTAGGAGAGATTCAAAGTTTGAAACGACGATCGAGTGAGGGTGATGGAAACGATCAATTTGAAGTTATACAAAGAAAAATGGAGAGAAGACGAAGGAGAAAAGCTAAAGAATAAAGGTTTCAGAGCAGTAGAAAAAGAAAGAGAATGTTTCTATTGTCAATTTTTTTAATAATAGCAAAAATACTTTTACCCACTTTTTTTGGTTTTTCGGAATATCCTTTCATCCAATAAGTGCCTAAATTTGTCAATTTTTTTTTAAATGTTGTTATCAATAATACATTTAATAACTTTCTTTAAATATTACCAATAATATATTTTGAAACATTTTTAATATTTGTTACAATTAAAAACAATGATGTTATATGCTAAATATAGATGTTAAAAAAAAGCATTTGGTATCCTCTCCATTCTTTTTTTTTAATCTATACTCTTTGACCAGTACTACAGGTGTCCTCAAGAGCTGTAAGGGCTACAACCGGTGGATGAATTAACTAGAAAATACTAGGAGAACACCTAGAAGGGGGTTGAATAGGTGTTAAAAAACCTTGAAAGATTTTTGAATAAAACAAATCGAAACAATTAAAACGAATAATTTTCCCAAAAATTGCAGCTGTTAATTGATTGATATAAGTCACTAATCGATTAATGCATGACAGCTGATTTTGGTTAATCGATTAGCACCTTGAGTTAATCGATTAATTACTGTAGAAAACTGAAAAATCACTTTTCAAACGAAAACGAAAATCAATCAATTAACGTAGAATATCAGAGATAGCGCGAAATTGATTAACACCAAAATTGTTAATGATTACCTAGGTTATTTAAAAGGTTTTTCCCAAATCAATTTGAACTATTAAAACCTATTTATTCAATTATTAGGAAATCAATCTTTTCTTGGTTTTCAATCAAGAACAATTCAAATATGCAGAAATTAAAAGATTAAGGGATAGAGATACTACACAGAGATTTTATACTGGTTCACTCTCCTCCACTGAGAGCTACATCTAGTCCCCTCTTCACAAGAGAGATTTCACCAAGGAATTAGAATTCTCAAATTACAAGTAATCCGCCTCTCAAGACACCCTTCTTGATAGCCTTCAAGAGATAACTCTTCTCTTGTCTTGCAATCCTATTGAACTTCTAATCTAGCTTCTTCTCTTGCTTGTTGATAACCCACAACAAGACTTCTACTTGCTTGTTAACACAACAAGACTTCCAAATGCTTGATGAACACCACCAAGGCTTCCACTTGTTGTAAATAGCTTGCCTCTTGCAATGATTACAACTCAATGAAAAACAATAACCTATTTGAATCTCCTTCAAGAAATATGAACAATTAAACTTGAGATTCAAAAGCTTCTTGATCAAAGATATGAAAAATAAGAACTTTGATCTTTGTAAAAGTGAGAAAGAATGTTGAGAGAATAGTGTGGCTTTGATCTTTTCTAGAATGATGTAAAAATGAAGTTAGATAATCACAATGATTAGGAAAAGGTTTATATAGAATACCCAAAAGTTTGGAAAACATTAAACCTGATTTTGAGAAGTGAAAAACTGATTTAAAACACATAACTGTTCATGTTAATGATTAAGACACAGAGCTAATCGATTAACCACTATTGATTTTATGTTAATCTATTAATCACTTATGGTAATCGATTAAGACCTGATGCAAATTCCTGTTAATAGATTAATCAACCTTGTTAATTGATTAAACTCAATTAGAAACTTGTTTTCTCAAAATTAAACCTTTTCTTAAAAAAAATTTAAGCCACCTATTGATTTAGGTTAAGTGAAATACTCAAATTATAATATGATCATGCACTTGATAGAGATTCACTGCCCTCTAATAACTCTACCCAAAACTCTAAGACTCAAAATAAAGATATTACAATCAATAAACATATTGAATCTATGAGCTTGCTCTCTCTTCATCATTGTTGCTTGTTGTTCTTTGGTGAGCTTCTCCAAGACTTGAGCTTGTTCAAAACATTGTCGTTATCAAAACCATGCACTTGTATAATAGATCTAACAATCTCCACATGCACATGCACACTAGATCTAACAAGAGCATCTTTAATACCAAGGAACCCTTGAGACTAATTCTGCACAAGGTCGCGTTCCTATGCCTCTTCCAGCGGGGTGTGTTAACTGAAAATCGAACATGAGACTTCTTAATCTTAGACCCCATTCTCAAATAGGCAGGATCACACCACTTGAGTTAACTCCTGTTGGTTATCCTCTCCATTCCTTAACATTAGTCTTTTATGGAGAAAAAAAGTTGTCTCATGATATTAGTATTTCTAAAAAATTAATATGCAACATTAATTACTGTTTTTATATTTTGCTCATGTTTAAAAATGTGTAATTAATTAATTATTTGCAATGAGATGGTGAATGAACAATTCATAATTCACAACAGAGTTTGATGTAGAGTCTTAAGTTCAGATTTTCTATCAGACTCTCTCAAGAAGTGCTAATCTTCAAAATCTGGTGGAGAATCTTAAGTTGAGTCTGTAAAATAAGAGACTCAACTTAAGACTTTGTGGGACCCAATTTTTTTTGTCTTTTCTTCTTTTTTACTTTATAATACTCTAATAAACAAATAATAATAATAATAATAAATAAATAAATAAATATTATTTAAAACAAATAATTAATAATAACAATAAGTTAATAATAAATAATAATAATTCCAAATAATAATAATAATATTCTTTTTTAAAAAATAAAAATAATAGTTTTAAATATATTTTTTTATCTTTTATTCTTAAATATATTGTCTTTCATTCTTTTACAACTTTTTACTTTATAATACCCTAATAAATAAAAAATAAATAAATAATAACAATAAATAAATAATAAATAAATAATAATAACAATAAATAAATAATAAATAATAATTAAAATAATAATAATAATATTTTTTAAATAATAAAAAATAATATACTTAAATATATGTTTTTTCTCTTTTATTCTTTAATATATTGTCTTGTTATGGAAAAAATAAATATTCTTATATTCAAATAAATAAATTAATTATTTCAAATAAAGAGCCGTTGAAATAACGTTCCATTGCATTATTCAACATCATGTTTTATTTTTTTATGCACTTTATAATTTTTAGTAGGTAAAATTAACTTCATTTATTATAGTGTTAACTTTTATTCAATTTTAATATTTAAATAATATTATTTGAGATTAGTTTTATAAATTGTTGGTAATTAAGCATTATTTGAAGGCATATAAATTAAGCATTTCCTCTCGCCCTCAAAACAACAACGTAGCTATTTAATTCATAAAACATGAATATGGATTTGATGGCAATGCGATTGTTGATTGTGTTTGTGGTAATTATTGCAGCTGCACAAGATTCTCAAAACTATGTTTTTGCCTACGGAAACATTATCAGACTTAGATCCAAGTGATCCCAATTGCATGTATATATGTCGTCAGCAATGTCCTCCAGAGGCACGATATATCTGCAATCAGAATTGTGAGAAGCAATGCAACATACATATATGAATATAATTACAATGGCATGTGCAGATTCTATGAACTCTATTTCTCTATATAAAGTGATGGGATTTGATTTTCTAATTTCTTTTTTTGGGTTTTTATCCTTTTTTAATTTTTTTTCCAAAATTACCCATCCCTCATCACTTTCTCTTCTTATCCTTCTTCTTCTTCATCATCCCCCCCACTCTTCCTCTTCTTCTTTCTTTGGTTCTTTCTTTCTTCTCTTCTTCTTATTTTTTTTCTTCTTTCTTCTGGCCTCTTTCACTTTATCTTTCTTGTCGAAAATAAAAAATTAGTCAATGCTTTTATCCAACTCACACTCACTCACTCACTTTCACATTCTCCCAAACTCACTCAATCACATATTCAGTGCTCCGACTTTTTTTTATGTGAAAAAATGTTCTACGTCAATGTCGAAGCGTACGAAAAATAGTCGTACGCTTCCACAGACAAAAGTACTATAAAATACACGTACGTCAGGGCTGGGCATACCAGGAAAAACACTTTGACGCTAAGGCAATGTACGAGTTTGTTATTTGTTAGCAAATTATTGTATATATATTTTAAAACTTAAGATCAATTTTTTTAAAAAAAGCCCAATACGCTCAGGCCTTAACGTACGTGTATTTTACACATACGCGCAGGGGTTGGAATACTGGGCAAAAAAAAAATAAAAAAAAATTCTCTACTCCGCTGTCGAAGTGTACGACTATTTTCATAAGCTTCGACATTGATGTATGACATTTTTTCATGTAAAAAAAAGTTGCAACACTGAATATGTGACCGGGGATGAATGGGTGAGTGTGGAAGAATGTGAAAGTGAGTGAGTGTGAGTGGGATAGAAGCATTGAATGAGTTTTGATTTTCAGCAAGAAAGATAAAGTGAGAGGGCTAAAAGAGAAAGGGGTAATTTTGGGAAAAAAATTAAGGGGGTCAAAAACCCAAGATGGGTAGTTAGAAAATTGTTTAGGACCAAAAATCAGAGAAGGGGATTAACACTAAATAATGAGATTTTGGGTTCGTAAAAACTTGTGAGATTAAGGCAACAATAGTAATAATGGGATCTCTGTGTCTATGGTGGCGGAGAGTGAGCGGGTCTTTGCACAATGGTTTCAATGAGAAGGACGATGAGCCACCTTCAGTAACAAAAGGGACTCTCCTTCCTCTCAACCTCTACCTCCTTTTTTTTACTCTGGCTTCTTCATTCTCCTTTTGTGTGTTCCTACGGTTATTTTTTGTTGTCCCTCCTACTCTGGTTCTACCCCTTATTATGCTCTCTCTCCCTCTCTCCTGTCAACATCCTCTTCGTAATTCTCATTTTCTTAGCCGTTAAGCTCCTCTCCTTCTTCTCACTCTTCCTATGAGGGCATACCATTTTTAGCTAATTCACAGAGGTCTCCACCTCCTCGGACAGTGCCGAAAAGCCCCTTTTCTATGATTCTTAAACTATGGCCCCACCCACCTATGCTACTCTCTTTCCCTTTTGTCATTAGAGGCTCACTCTCCAACCATTATGCAAGTCCCTGAGAGACCCTTTTGTGTCTCTCTGGGCAAAGCCCGCTCAGAGCCTGCCAGCCACAGTCCTTCAGAGCTCCCAGAGTATGTCCGCCCTGCTGGCCACATCGTCCTCGATGACCAGCCTTGTGGGTGGAGTCCCCAAAAATGCCTTCCTTTGTTACCACGTTTTGGGCCGCCCTCTTCTCTGTGTCTTAATTTTCTCTGCTGGGTTAAGCGGCCCAATTCTTGGTAGTTCATTTTCTTTCAGTTGGCCCAATTTGATTTTAATCCCAAAATAGGTCCTGAACAATAGCCCCTTTTTGTAGTAAAGGAAAAAACTCTTCCTCTTCCTCCATAAGAAACCACCAATCCGTGTTTTTTCCTTTTCCTGCAAAACCCACTCCCCACGTCTCCTCTTCTCACAACCGCTCCTTTTGGCAATTAATGGGGTCTCAAGCTTCGTGCCCCACTAACGCATCTTCTCTTTCCCCTATTCCCACCTATAACTGCATTCTTCTTCTTTTTCTTTTTTCAATTCATTCTCAGATCCCTCCTTACTCAACTTCCTCTTCCTGTTCTTCTTCTTCGCACCATGTCTTCTTCTTCTTCTTCTCCCAACAGTGACTTTGTATCTCCTTCCCAATCCGATGATCCTACTGAGGGTTCTTCCAGTACTCTCATTCCCAATATCCTTATCTTCCAGACTCTTCCTTCACTTCCCCCTCCCATGGCGGAACCTACTAGCGGCGGGACCTCAAAAGTTGCAGCAGCGATTCCCTTCCCCACTCGCCCCTTCATGAAGCCTCCATCTTCTGGCAACTTGCTTGACTCCCATGGCTCACAAACTGCTAGTGTCCCTCTTGGTGAGGCCAAACTGATCGCTCTCCCTTCTTCGAATTGTTCCTGCGAGGTTAGCCCCTATTTGCTCTGCTCCCGTTTGGCTACTGAGGAATTTCCTTGGTCTTCCCCTTGTTTTTGTGGTCGTGTAACTGGCACTAGTGGTTGGTCCTTATGGGTGGACCATGTTTTCGTCAACGATCCCCCTTTTTCTCGCGTTCTTGAACAAGTAGGCATAGCCTCTGCCATCAAGGTTTCTCCTTACTTGGGTTTAAACAGGAGGGCGGAGGATTTTGAACTTCTGTTGCAGCGGTGGTGTACCGCCACTCATTCCTTTTTCTCTTCTTGGGGCGAATTCACACCCACATTGGAGGACATGGTCATTTTACTTAAGCTTCCAGCCTACGGGGAACATTCCCTCTCCTTCGAATCTGTGAGTGCTGACATTATTGAAACGGCACAACAACTCAAGGCGGCTACTTGGCAAAGCGCCCGCCATTCTCGCAACGTTTTCGAGCGCCGAAGGGCGACCGCGGGTGAAGGTTCTTCTCACAAGGTTGCTGGGACTAGGTGCTTGATTCCTAAGGCTAAAAGAGTCAAGAAAAAGGATTCTCTAAAATACACCTTTGCTACGTGGATCCGGTACTTTCACGGGGATACCCATGATGGCCGCTTTGAACCTGGTCCTTCTGTGGATTTGAACTTGAAGAGGGCGGCATTTGTTTCTTTCTGGCTCAGCCGATTCATCTTCCCTGGTCCGCCTTGGGAATCCGTCAGTCCTGCTGTATTTGTATTCGCCTGCCTCCTGGCCAATGGTGTTCGCCTTCCCCTAGCTTCCATGTATCTGGGCGGCCTATATGCCCGCTTGGACCAAGCGGCCAAGCAGATGAGGCTCTCTTTTGGTCGCTTCTCTATCAGTTCTTTCTTAGACTTGGTTTTCATCCAGTACTTCCTTTTCGAACGCTTTCCTGATTATGGTCCTATTCGTCAAACCGCCAGCACTCCTCTTGCTTCTGATGATCCTACAGTTCTTTTTGTGCAACCTCGTGCCTTTGGTTGGTTTAATGGAAGGCCACGGCGGTTACTTATTGAAGTTATAGATGATGAAGACTCTTTCGTCTTTAGGACTTACCTTGGAAACCTCCTTCCTGGATATGAAGGACTTCATGTTGTTTACTCAGAAGCCTCCTTTAGCCACCGCAATAATTCCTCCAAGCGTACGAAAGGTACCTTTGATTTATGGCTTATGATCATTTCCCCTCGTTTCCTTCCTGGTTTCGTAGTTACGGATGCCATTGGGTCCTTTGGTGGTGCTTTATGGCCTTTCGCATATAGACCGGATCGTGTAGCCAGGCAGCTAGGCTTTGATCAAGCCCCTTTCCCTTTGGCTCTTGATCCTGTTGATATTTCCGCTGTTATGGACGCTGTCTTGCTTAAGCCCCTTGCATCTCTTCCTCCTTTTAATCCATCTTTGTTTGCTCCTCGTTCACGAACTGGTCTTGTCTTGCAAGCTTGGATGGAGTACCACACTGCTGTTCTTGTTCATCTTCGTGAATTCGAGGCTATCCAAGTGATGCTCTTCCTCCTTCTGAAGTGATTGTTTGTAGAGACCCCTATTATGCACCCGTCTCCAAAAAGGATTTGACTCTTGCAGGTACGTTTTGTTATCTCATTTTCCTTAATTAATATCAATTTTTCTTCTTCAAAATACTTGTTTTAATGCTATCACTTCCTTTGCAGTTGAATTGGCTTCTTCTGTTCTTTTATCTGCCCAAAAGAGAAAACATGCTTCTTCTCCTTCAAGCAAGTCTAAAGGTTCGAAAATTTCAACCAAAACTTCTTCTTCAAAGGCGTCCGCCCCTCCCCCGAAAAAACAAAAGAGGGCGGCCACTTCAAGCCCGCCTCTTTCTCATCGTAGGGCTTCGCTCCGCCTGCGCTCTTGCTCTACTACTTCCGCCCCTCTCTCTGATCATATTGATTTGTGTGATTCCCCTGCTGAGGGTGAAGGCGAAAGAGCTCCTTCCCCGCCCCCGGTTGTGCAGTGTGAGGGTCGCTCTATTGAAGTTCCTGCTTCCTCTACCTCTGTTCCTTCGGAGCCCAGCCTTCTCTTCAAAGGACTTCTTCTACTCCTTCAATTCCTTTGGGAAGTTCATCCAGTCAGGATCCTCATTTAGATGCTTCGATTGAAATAAGTCAAATTCCTCTTACTGACATGAATCAAATTCCTTCCACTGGGTTAGAGCACATTACTTCTGCTGACCACAATCAAATCCCTTCCGCTGAAATGGATAAGATCCTTTCCACTGAAGTAGATCAGGTTTCCTCCGTCGAAGTAGATCAAATTCCTTCCACCGAGGTAGATCAAACTCCCTCTTCTCTAGATTCGGGTACTGTGGTTAATCTCTCTCCTCTTTCGCCAGGTAACTTGTCTTTTCTCTGTATGTTTATTTCTTCTTCCCTTATTCTACTTCTCTTCTTTATAAATTTCTTTTCTTTTTATCCTTTTATCTTTCAGTTGATCCTTCTTCCCTTATGGTGCCGCCGCCGTCCTCTGTTAATACTATCCCATAAAATATGCAAGAGTGTCCTGGATCTACTACCATTGTTGTCATGGACCCTTCCTTGGTTCCTTCTTCTGAGGCTGCTGCCGTTCTCAATGATTCCATCAAGCCTCCTCCTCCTTTGCCTCCTCAATCTGAATCAGATCCCCTCGTTGTTGCTGCTGCTATAGCTGATGGGTTGAATGCAAGGAAACATGCTGCTACAACCTCCGGTAGGTCTTTCTTTTTTTTGTATATTCTCTTCCCTGTTTTCCTTTTCCTTTTCCTTTATTTGATTCCTTTTCATTTGTGCAGGTGGTTCGCTTCCTGATCTTTCCTCTGTTCTGTCTCAAGAACACATACAGTGGGTCACATCATTCCTCTCATGCCATAATGACGTAATCCTTCCACCTTCTTCCCTTCCGCTCCCCTTGCGCAGCTCCGCTTTCCATGTTTTGGCTAGCTTATTGCAACTATTCAAGGCACATAGCATCGAAGACCTTCTGTCAGGGCATCTGATCGACGTCCTTCAGCATCTTTCTTCTCTTCCTCTATTGGGTTTTGATGGTGCTTGGTTCCAAAAGCTTCATGATAACATGAAATCTATCTTTGCTTCCTCTGCTCCTGTTGTTATTGAAGCGAAGGCTAAGTCTAAACAAGCTCTTGTGTCCAAACGTGAGACCATCCTTCAAGAGATCGCTTCCTTAGAAGATGAACTTGCCGCCTCCCGTGCTCGCCTTGCTCTGTTGGATGACGAATTGGTTGTTTTTGAAGCAGAGGAGAAAGCCCATGCAGATGCTTATGCTTCCATTGCTCCCCTCATTCGATTCTAGTGTCCCCTTTTTTATTGTTGACTTTGTAATGGCTTTTGCTGTTCTTTTACTTTTGTACTTGCTGGCTGTTTTGTACTTTTCCTTTCGTTCCTCCTATGCAATTAATCTTATGTACCTGCACTGTTAGTAATGAGTAGCTTTGCATTTTCTTTGAAGTTCTTTACAAATTTTCCTTAGCCTTGCATAACTTTATTGTGAGTATCTTTTCTTTTTAAGCAATAAATGGGGTGGCCTCTACCCACTTATGCTTTATCCATCGCAATGGCGGGGAGCGGCATCCAATCACGCCCTTGGATATTCTATTTTCCATGTGCTCTTGCACAGCTTCTATCTCTTTTGTGCTCTTGCACAATTTCTATCTCTTTTGTGCTCTTTGCACAATCTCTATCTCTTTTGTGCTCTTTACACAATCTCTGTCTCTTTTGTGCTCTCGCACAACTTTACTTTTTATAGTTCTGTTTCTTTTGTGCTCCTGTACAATATCACTTCTTTTATGTTCTCGCACAATTTTATTTTTCATTTTTTTTTTGCATTCTTGTATAATTTCGCAATTTATATTAACAAATCTTAAAACTAGTAGAAATACAATCATTTGAGTTGGTATTCATGACGTTCGCCTCGTACCTTACTGTGGGTTCATCATTTCCAATCATGCCTTCTCAATTAAAGAAATTGGTCACCTAAGCTTTCTTCTTTCTTGTATTTTAGATTTCTTTCCTCCCTGCGCCTTACTCCCTATTATTCCTACTCATTATGATAATAAAATAAAATTGCATTACTCATTCAAAAGAAGCTGCTTTTCATTACAAAAATGATTCTCTACATCCAACTTGCCAACAATACTTTCATAGGCTTAGCAGAACCTATTCTTACATCTACTCCCTTCATTGCTTCTAAGGATAGTACTTCTTAATGTACTTAAAATTCAAAGGCCCTATTTTCTTTTGATTTTATGGGTTGAGGAGAAAACAGTACCCGTTTGGATGAGCGTCCTGCACCACATAGGGTCCTTCCCACTTGGGAGTCCATTTTCCAGTGTGGAGGTTCCTCATAACTGCATCTGTGGCTTCGAGCACCAACTCTCCTTCGCTAAACATCCTTGGCTTCACAATTTTATCATACATCAACATCACACGCCTCTGATGTTTTAGCATCTCCTCTCTTGCTTAATCTCTCCTTTCTTCTATTAGTTTCGCCTCTACTTCCCTTCGTCCCTCTTCTCCTCCAGTCATTCTTGGTGAAGGTACGACAACCTCAGCTGGCAGTGTGGCTTCAGCTCTATACACGAGGGAGAAAGGAGTAGCTTTGGTGGTACCATGCTTAGTGTTTTTGTATGCCCATAAGGCAAGCGACAAGTATTCGCTCCAGTCTGCAGGCGTGTCACTCACCATCCTTTTCAGGATCCTAACCAACAATTTATTTGTTGCTTCCGCCTGGCCATTGGACTGAGGGTAGTAAGGGGTTGATCTACCGTGAATTATGTCAAAGTTTTCCAGGGGTGTCCCTTACTCTTTCATTTATGAAATGAGTCCCATTATCCGACACAATTCGCTTTGGCAATTCGAACCTGCATATAATATGTTCCTTGATAAATCTCACCACCGTTTCCCCATCAGCACTAGTGGTTGCTTCCGCTTCTGCCCACCTCGTGAAATGTTCTGTAGCTACTGACATCCACTTCTTGCTCCTTGATTGTGGCTCTATGGGTCCAACAAAATCCATTACCCAGGTATGAAAAGGATAAGGCGTATCAAGTCCCTGCATTTGTGCGGATGGTGCATGGATCCTATCCCCATGCCTCTGACAATCTTGGCACCTCCTGACATATTCCTTAGAGTCACTCTTCATTGTGGGCCAGTATCCCAACCCTATGAGCTCAAACCACAGGCTTCGCCCTCCCTAGTGCCGTCCACATACCCCTTTATGGACTTCCTCCATTACCCTTTCAACATCTTGTCCCCCTATGCACCGAAGCGTGTCTCCAGAGAATGTTTTCTTGAATAGCTCTCCTTTTTCACAGAAATATCGTTCTGCCTTCTTCTTCAATGCTTCGCTCTGCACCTTATCATCAGGGAGGGATCCTTCCTGTAGGAACCTCTTCAGGGGGCCTCTCCAGTCTTCGCCTTCCACGCTAGCCACCTCCTCCTCTTCCCTCGCTTCCTGACATCTGAGGCATTTTGCTTGAATTGCATCACATTCAGCTTTCATTCCTGGCTAATAGATGCCTATACGTTGAAGCCTCCTGTACAGTCCTGGTCCAAGCTGTCCACACATGCTCTCATGAAGCTTCTTCATCTTTTCCCTTCCTTCCTCTTCTGACACACATCTCATCAGTAGCCCTTCGCTGTTTTTTCGGTACAGGTTGCTTCCCATCATATGATAATCCCTTGCCGCCCTTACCAGCATCTTACTCCTTAGTTGTTTTATCACAGTGATTCTCCAGTCTCCTTTCATCTCTTCTCCTTCATGGATTGCCGCCCCTTCTTTTTGTATCTTCCTAAATTTCACAGTGCTCTCCCCTTCCTCTGCTTCTGCTTTGCTTCCAATAGTTGCTAGGGCATCAGCTTGTCTATTTTTGGATCTGGGAATGTGTTCCAACCCCTCTATCTGAAATCCTTCCATTAGCTCAAACGCCCGCTCTTTACACAGCGTCAAGAACATTTCCTTTGCTCCGAACTCACCCTTGAGCTGCTTGATAACTAGGCTAGAGTCTCCTTTGATGACCAATGCCTCCACCCCCAGTTCCTTTGCTATCTTTAACCCAGCAATCAAGGCTTCATATTCCACCTCGTTGTTAGTACAGGGAAACTCCATCCTGAGAGCAAAGGACAGCGATTCTCCCTGCTCATTGGTTAATGTTACACCTCCGCCCCCTTGGGGCGCCGAAGGCGTCCCATCAAATGTGAGCGTCCACAACGCCCCTTCTTCACACACATTGACCCCTGGTATCTCCCCTCTCAGCTCTTCTATTTCTTCCCCTTCTATAGCAGCTGGGCAAATTGCCATAAGATCTGCCAAGGCTTGACTTCTCAAGGCGGTGGGTGTCGTCAGTGTTATTTCATACTCCGTTAGGATCAACGCCCATTTGCTCAATCTCCCTGTCAACACTTCTCCTTGCAACAAGTGTTTTATTCCTTCAGCCTTGGTCATTACCCATACCTCATGTGCTTGGAAATAGTGTCTGTACTTCTGTGTTGCATATACTAACGACAGACATTGTTTCTCTTGAGGCGAATATCTCAATTTCGCATCCTTCATTACTCTGCTAAAATAAGCCACTGGGCGCTCCACTCCTTTCCTTTCCTGTGCTACCATACCATTTATCGTGTCCTCGGAAGGGGCTAAGTACACTTTCAATGGTTCCCCTTTCTCAGGCGCGCTCATGACTTGGGGTGAAGTCAACGCTTCTTTGATTTTCTCGAACGCCAGCTGATGTCCCTCAGTCCACACAAATGTCTTGCCCTCTTTCATTAATCCTCTAAAGGGCTTCAGCAACTCACTCATAGCAGGTATGAAGCGGCGTATGTAACCCAACTTCCCAATGACTCTCTGCAACTCTTTCCTTGTTTTTGGTGCTCCCATCTCTTATATCGCCTTTATCTTTTCTTCGTCAGCTGAAATTCCATCTTTGTGGACCTTGAACCCCAAGAAATTCCCCGAAGATACTCCAAACTTGCATTTCAAGGGATTCATCCGCAGCTTGAATTTTCGGCATCTTTCCAGCACGCTTCTCAAGTGTTCAACATGATCTTCCTTCCTTTTGGATTTTACAACTAGATCATCCACATAATCTTCCACCAAGTCATGCATTTGATCATGAAATATAGCAGTCATTGCCCTTTGATATGTCGCCCCCGCATTCTTTAACCCAAATGGCATCACAACATAATGGAAGTTTCCCACAGGGGTCCTAAAAGCTGTTTTTTCCTCATCTTCAGGTGACATCCTGATCTGATTGTATCCACCGAACCCGTCCATGAACGAGAACCTCTCATGGAAGGCCGTGGCATCAACCATGCTGTCGATGTGGGGTAAGGGAAAATCATCCTTGGGGCAAGCTCTATTGAGGTCTCTAAAATCTACACAACAGCGGATCTGGCCATTTTTCTTTTTCACCGGGACAATGTTAGCCAGCCATTCCGGATGCTGAATTGGCTTTATGAAACCTGTCTCCAACAACCTTTGAACCTCCTTCTTTATCTGAGCTTCTACTTCTGGGCTAAACCTCCTGGGGGTTGCTTGATAGGTATTGTGCCTAACTTTACTTCAAAATTGTGGGTTACCAAGTTCTTACTTAACCCAGGCATCTCAGTGTAACTCCATGCAAATACCTCTTTAAATTCTTTAAGCAATGCTACCAGTTCCTCCTTCTCTTGGTCACTCAGTGCTTTGCATATGAACATCGGTCTTTTATCTTCGCCCGCCTCCCCTACGTTTATTTCCTCCAAGCCTCCCTTGATCTCCTGGTCGCCCTCTACAGTGTCATAGGAATTTCCTTTTTCTTCTTGTGGCGCCTCCACTGAAGCGTGGAGCACCTGCCATAATCCGGGGTTGACTAGTTCTTCAATCCTATAAGATCCTCCATGTCATGGAACCATCTGCAAGGCGGCACCTTTCAATCCTTTCCTTCTTGGGGACGCCCTGTCTACCTTGCTCATCCTCGCTTCGCGGCTTCTTGAATCCACTGCTAGACGCCTCGCCTTCTCCCTTCCCTTTGACGAAGCAAACTGGGGGCATCCTTTGGATCACATTAGCTCCTGTGGGGGCGACTTCTTTGAAAACCGAAGCTTCAATCATGTGAAGCTCAGAAGCTTCGAACGGGGCTCTCACTCCAGGTACCACAATATTTCCGCCTCTATAATTTGATTTCACGCACTGATGAAGCGTGGACGGTACACAGTGATGCTGGTGGATCAAGGGTCTCCCTAATAGGATATGATAGCTGGGCTTTCCTGCAACAATCTGAAACGTATTAGGCGTCATGATGACTCCTACCCTTAGGCGGAGAACTACGCCGGCTATGACCGTCACAGTCGCCCCGTTGAATGCATTCAACCTCATACTGGATCTTTGCAACCTTTCCGCTGGCACTCCCAAGGCATGAAAGACGTCTATTGGGATAATATTGACTCCCGAACCATTGTCCACCAAGGCTCGCCTCATGGTGACACCTTCCACACTTGCCTCTACGTATAACGCCTTGTTGTGGAAGAACCCTTGCTCGTACTCGATGGGCTCCGTGGCATGTGATTTGGCTAGTCGTGTCAAGGGTGCATTAGGCGAATACAGTCCGCCCCCATGCCTCATTATGGCCTCAACTAAGGCTTCCGCTGCTTCCTTCTGTGCTTCTTCTCCTAGATTCAACTAGGTGAACAGAATACGGAATCCTCTCGTCTTCGCTATCCCTCTTATGAGTATCTCCGCTAATTCCCCCTCTTCATTGTCCACCATCTCTTCATCCTCCAACAGTTGTCCCTCTACTCCATTAATAGCATTTACTCCTGTTGGTTTTGGCCTCAAAATCTCGAGAGGGGGGGTGAATCAAGTTTTATTAATGTATTGTAAAAACCGTTACAAATTAAAAAATTGATTTGAGATGGAGAGATTAAGCGTTTGAAACGGATCGCGAAAATGATAGAAAATATATATAGAGTAGCGCGGAAACGTAAAAATTGAAATATGCGGAAATTAAAAGAGATAAGGGATAGAAAAGCTTGCACCGGTGAATTTTATACTGGTTCAGCCTTCCCGTCGAAAGGCCTAGTCTAGTCCCCAAGCGACCCGCCTGAGAGTTCTTATAACCAAGCAATAGAGTCGCATCCTATTACAACCAAGAGCACCCCGCACACTACTAGGAACCTACATTCGCTAGGGGCCTCAATCACACAGCAGGGTTCCTCACCCTACGAACATCACAGCGTTCAACTACGGGATTGTCTCCCTACCACTAAGGTTTAAAACAAATGATGTGAGTGATTACAACAAGTATAATGTGTTCTCAAAACACGGATTCTACAATAAGCTTTATGATAATGAAGCAGTTGTTTCTCTAGGAATTACTCAGCCAACAACAATTTTTGTTCTTCAAGAATATGAACGTGAAAAGCAGAAGACTTGAGAAAAAGAACACAGAAAACGTGCAGCTCAGAAAGAATGAATGAATGAATGATTTGAAAAGTTGTTATCTGAATGTTGGAGTGATTTTGTTTTTAAAATAGAAAACCTTTTAGAATAAAAAAGATTTAGAATAAGTAAAACAAAATCAAAATAAAATAAAATAAGATTTGAAATAAGTTTTAAAATCAAAACTAAATCAAAATGATTTACGAAATAAAATAAAGATTTGATTCTTAAAACCAAAAAGGAAATAATTCAAATTTAAAATCATTTTCGAATTTTATAAAATAAATCAGAATCTTTTATATAAAAACAAATCAGAAAATAATCAAAATGATTCTGACACGTTTTTCAATAAAACATGAAGTAATCGATTACTTTCTGAAGGTAATCGATTATTCCTTCAAAAATAGAAATTCTTAAATTCATTTGAAAACCATGTAATCGATTACACCACTCCTGTTCAATGTATGATGCAACTCATAATAATCGATTACACTAGTAAGTTAATCGATTACTGAGCCTCTGATATGCATATGATGCAACATCATGTAATCGATTACTACAGAGCTTGTAATCGATTACTAAGCCTATGAAAAATATATGATGCAACAATTATAATAGATTACTTGAGCCAGGTAATCGATTACTCTTATGAAAAAGTAATTGTTTAACAAGTTTCATTTAATCGATTACAACCTCTCTGATTTTTCTATGATGCAACAAAGTTAATCGATTACTTGAGAAGATAATCGATTACTCTCTCTTGCAAACATACAAATATACAGAGTTTTGTAACATCAAGTATTTTCACTAAGATTAAATGCAAAAAACACTTTTTCATGAAAAACACATTTTTCTTCTTCTCTTCTTAAAATGAAAAATTTGTTGGCTTTTGTAACTCTTAAAGAAATAAAAACTTCATTACCTTACAATTGATCTAAGAAGAAGGTTTCTAATCTATGCCTTGCTTGAGTCTTCAATCTTGAATATGAATGACACTTGCACTTGTGAGCTTGAACTTGAGTTGGCTTGTTATCATCAAAACACTTTCTTGAATAAAACTTGAAGTCCATAGAGTTTGAAGCATGTCTTCCAATTAGCTTGACTTCCAACACTCCCCCTTTTTGATGATGACAAACAACCATTCTGATATGCTCTTTATTATTTGCATCACAAGTGTTATACAAGCAAACACACACACACATATATATATATATATAATGACAATAACCTTCCTTAGAACAATAATCACAGGGAATATATTAACCCATATTATCTCCCCCTGAATAGATGCATAAAATATATCACTTCGAAAAAGATTTGCATCTTCAGAGTATCTCTCCCCCTGTATGAATCAATAATAATCAATCACAATATCAGAATATCTCTCCCCCTTTTGTAATCATCAAAAAGCTGTGCTATCTCCCCCTGAAACACTGAGAAGACGCATCAATAATAACAAGAGAGATAAACATAGTCACATACTCAAAAGAGGTGAGAGGCAGAAGTTAAACCAATTTCTCTACGAATAAAGAAGAAATTTTCTTTTGGAAGCGGTTTCGTAAAGATATCAGCTAACTGCCGCGAAGTATCAACATACTCAATAATACAATCACCCTTTTGAATATGATCACGAATAAAATGGTGTCGAATCTCTATATGCTTAGTGCGAGAATGTTGCACTGGGTTTTTGGTGATACTAATAGCACTGGTATTATCACATTTTATGGGAATGTGATCTAGACTTACACCGAAGTCTAGGAGTTGCTGTTTCAACCATAAGATTTGCGCACAACAGCTACCCGCAGCGACATATTCAGCCTCAGCTGTAGATAGGGCCACACTAGACTGTTTGTTGCTAGCCCATGATACCAATGAATTGCCAAGAAGATGACAGGTGTCGCTAGTGCTTTTTCTATCTACTTTGCAGCCAGCAAAGTCAGAATCAGAATACCCAACAAGATTACATGAAGAACCTTTGGGGTACCATAAACCCATGTCAGTTATGCCAGACAAATATTTCATTATACGTTTGGCAGCAACCATGTGCGTTTCTTTTGGATTCGATTTAAAACGGGCACATAAACAGACACTAAACATTATATCCGGCCTACTTGCCGTTAAATAGAGAAGGGATCCGATTATACCTCGATATTTAGTAATTTCTACGGATTTACCTCATTCATCTTTATCCAAATAGCAAGATGTGCTTATAGGTGTTGCTACTGCCTTGGCCTTATCCATGCCAAATCTTTTCAAAAGTTCCTTGCAGTACTTTGTTTGGCTAATGAAAATCTCATCCTTTGCTTGTTTTATTTGCAATCCCAGGAAAAAGTTCAGCTCGCCCATCATAGACATCTCAAACTCTTCCTGCATCATACTCGAAAATTCCTTGCAAAGGGTTTCATTAGTAGCACCGAAAATAATATCATCGACATAAGTTTGAACTAAAAGAATGTCCTTTCCTTTCTTTTTAATAAAAAGTGTGTTATCTGTTGGAAACCAACAAGCGGCTAAAATAACCTTCTAGAGGGGGGTGAATAGAAGTGTTAAGCGTCGATACCCAAATTTAAAAAGTAATCAAAATTGGTTCAGAAACGATTCAATTTTAAGCCAAAATAAAAGACTTAATCGATTAAGCTGCAATTTAATCGATTAACGTCAGATTGTTCAATTTTACTTAATCGATTATGATAAGCTCTAATCGATTAAACACTGTTAAATTGTAGAAAATCAAAGTTCAGTTCAATTCAAGAATTGCAAGAAACTCTAGAAACTAAGAATTAAACTTAAGGTAATTAACTACAAATCAATTAATCAAAGATATAGAATACGTAATTAAATTCCCCAATCTAATCCTAAATCAATTACTCTCGCAAGATTGAATTTAATTCGCAAAAAGTAAAGAACTAAAAATACGAAGAACACACAAAGATTTTATCCTGATTCACTCACAACCACCGTGAGCTACATCCAGTCCTCCCTCTCTGATTTGGGAGATTTGCTTCACTAAGAAATAAGAAGATTAGTATACAATTAGTTAGAATTCCTCACACACACAATCCTAACCCTTTTCTCATACGATGTACCAAATCGTAGAGAGTCTACCCAATCTCTTAATTCTTCTTCGCGTTCTTCTTGATTGAAAGTCGCTTCCAATCCACTTTAGCTTTTAGCCTTGAAACCTTCAAAGCCCAAGATGTTGCTCAACCTTGCTCCTTTCCAATTTCTTCAATTGAAAACTTGTTTGCTGAATCTTCAAAGTAACCTCTTTGTTACCAATACATTCAACTAAGAATTTTACAAGCACTTGAATCTCAATATTGACACAATAAGAATGAAAATGTGTAGAAGAATTGAGATTCTAAAAAGATGTGATAGAGAATGATTTTGTCTAAGAATATTAGCTCATGAAAGTGTGAAAGATAGTGAAAAATTGCTCTTGAAAAATTATGGTTCGTAACCTTTTTCCAAATGCATTAGAAAAGCTTTTATTTAATCAGAGTAACAGTACTTAATCGACTAAATATTGCCTTAATCGATTATTAATCGATTAAACTGTGTTTTAATCGATTAAACACTGTAAAAATCTTTTTCTATTATTTTGCAATTTTCACTTGTTAATTTTAATAAATCTTTGAGCTAAATTCTCTATCAATGTAATCTCAATTCCTAAACATATTAAATTCTTATAAATCAAATTGAGATTATCTAACCTAGTCTACCACCCAACACTCATATAATAAAAGAATAAAAACATTATAATACAATAATATGAATGAGAGATAAACTAGTCTTCTTCTTGTTGTTGTTGTAGGTTGACCAAACACTTTGTCTTCATCAAAACACAATTGAACCACATCAAGCCTTCAATCTCCCCCTTTTTGATGAATGACAAACTATCACCATTGAAAAAATACTCCCCCTAAATGTTAGCACACTTAGGAAGTAACTCAACCTACAAAACAAATCAAACCAAACCTTTCTCCCCCTTTTGGCATTATCAAAAAGATATAACAATAACGCTTTGCCAAAGGTGAGAATGAAGAACAAATAACCAATGTCCAGACTAAAGAAAGCATAAGTAATGGCGAAAATAAGTAATGCACAAAACCACACAGAATTAAACATCAAAAACATAAGTAGTGTGCATAATCCATCAAAGTTACATAGCCAAAAACATCATAAAAACACCATAAGTCTGAAACATAAGTACACAACCATAAGTCTGAAATACTATAACCAAAACACAAGTCTAAACCGGATAAGTACCTATCCTCCATCAAGGGGGTGGCTGTGGAAAAAGTCTCCCAAGAGCACCAAAGAACCTATCCTCCATCGCCTGTTGGCGAATCGCCATGTCAGCAAAACCGCGCTCAAGAAGCTCTTGTTGCCTAGTCTCCATCAATCAAAAACGATCATCAATCTGACCAGACAAGATATCATGCAATGCACGGTAATCAAAACCCGGATCAGTTCTAGGAGGGGGATGCTCTTGTTCTGCATCATCAGGTATGTTCATAAAATCCTCAACATCTATTCCATCAGATGGAGGAGGAGCAGAGGGACCAGCACCACCTTGTTGTTCCATCTGTGCCATATGTCTTGCCAATTCTTCCTCGGCCTTCTGTTGTGCCAAAAGTGCAGCCACATCAGATTTCCACGTCCGATTATTTGCTTCTGGAAATTCTTGTAAACCTTGAGATCGCAAAACAGAAGCAGTAATACAATTTTGGTCATTCACCTCAATTTCCAACTCATCCTCAGAAATAGGAACCTCATAATACACTAGCAATCGTGTAACCATCATAGCATATGGTAGAGTCGCAGAACCAGTAGAGGCAGCAGCTAACAACATCCTATCAATAATGACCCTAGACCAGTTGATTGGAATGTGATTTTTAAGACCATAGAAGATACGCATTTCATCCGCATTAGCTTGACTGAAATTTTGATTTGTCATTGGCATTAAACAATATGAAATAACATAAAGCAGCAATCTACAATCAAATTTCATCAAGCCCACACCCTTTGTACCCTTAGTCCAAGTGTGACCCGATCGCAAAGTTTGCTTAAAAACCATCGCGGGGTCAACATCCACAAGAGTATCATCATCAACATCATTCAAATATGTCCCAGTAGTACTCAATCCAAAGATTTCTTTTAAATGAGATGGCTTAAGAACAATTAACTTTCCATTAACCACAGACTTGTACTTTCCATCAATAACCTTTAAATTTGCATAGAATTTTCTAACAAGCCTAGGATAATAATTGGACCTAAAATTCAGAAACTTAGTAAGTTCTTGCTCTTGAAACAAGGAAACACAATCAAACCTTTGAGTTTGCAGCCATTTCATGTTGAGAAAGCGAATAATCCCAAACTCGCGGTCTTCAAAACCAGCCTCTCGTTCCTTCCGAACCTCTTTTGAATAGTAGTACGAATCCAAGTCCAAGTTTACCCGTTGTTTCTTGCGCTTTCCGGCAGAGGAGGAGGGAGCCATGATGCTCTTAGGGTTTGAGAAGGGGGTTTTGTGAAATTAGGGATTTGAGTGTAAAAATAGTAAAATGGAAGAGTAACATAGTGAGTGGAGTGAAGAATAATGAAGATTTGATGAAGAAAATGAGTAAAAGTCGTATGAGAAGAAGAAATCGCGTGTGAAGAAGAAGAAAAACGCGTCTGAGATGTGAAAAAAAAAATGAACCATGAATGTGAAAAGATAAGTTTTATATTTTTCAGAACGTACAGTACCTAATCGATTAAGCTGATATTTAATCGATTAAGGCCTGTGCATTTTTAGTCATTTAATCGATTAAATTGCAGATAATCGATTAAGGTCAGATTGAGCAATTTTTCTTAATCGATTATACAGAGACTTAATCGATTAAAATATAAAAATACTTAGTTTTTAAAAAAAACTTTTGTGCAAAACATATTTAAAACCTATCCAAAACACATAAACACATATAGACCAGCACAATTGCAAATTAAACACATAACCAAGCAAATCACATAAGAGAACACATATAACCAAGGCATGAGAGAAACATGATTAGATTTTATTAACAAAAATAACTCAAAAACAAATCATATAGAAATAGGCATATACAAAGAGATTGACTTAAAAAACAAAAGATCAAATACAACTTAGCCAATAGTTGACTCACCTAAAATACCTAGTTCTCTTCTAATGAAATAGAAAGTATCCCTAGGTAGGGGTTTCGTAAAAATGTCGGCAAGTTGATTTGAGGTAGATACAAATTCAATAATGCAATCTCCTTTTTGAACATGATCTCTTAAAAAATGATGTCGTATTTCAATATGCTTTGTTCGTGAGTGTAATACCGGGTTTTTAGTAAGATTAATTGCGGAGGTATTATCACATCTAACTGGAATTTTTGTCAAAAACAAACCAAAATCCGAGAGTTGTTGCTTCATCCAAAGAATTTGTGCACAACAACTACCGGCCGCAATGTATTAGGCTTCCGCGGTTGATAAAGCGACACAATTTTGCTTTTTATAAAACCATGATACAAGTGAACTACCAATTAAATGGCAAGTACCACTTGTACTTTTTCTTTCAACTTTACAACCCGCAAAATCGGAATCCGAATATCCTACTAAGTTTAAAAATGCATCTCTAGGATACCATAATCCGGTATTAGTAGTTCTTTCAAATATTTCATGATTCTCTTAACGGCGGTTAAATGTGACTCTTTGGGATTTGATTGAAATCTTGCACACATGCATACACTAAACATAATATCGGGGCGGGAAGCAGTTAAATACAACAAACTACCTATCATACCACGATACTTTGTTACCTCTATGGATTTTCCACTTTCGTCCTTGTCCATGTAGCATGTTGCACTCATTGGTGTTGAGGCCTCTTTGCAAGAATCCATACCAAAGCGCTTAAGTAGCTCCTTGCAATATTTGCTTTGGTGAATGTAAATCCCAGTGTCAAGTTGCTTGATTTGTAGCCCAAGGAAGAAGGTTAACTCGCCCATCATAGACATCTCGAACTCACTTTGCATTAAATCTGAAAATTTCTTACAAAGTTTTTCATTAGTAGCACCAAAAATAATATCATCAACATAGATTTGTACCAAAAGTATGCCCTTACCGGATCTTTCAATAAAAAGTGTATTATCCACAACACCTCTTTTAAAACCTTTTTCAATTAAAAATGTGCTTAAACGATCATACCAAGCTCTAGGAGCTTGTTTAAGACCATATAAGGCCTTCTTCAATTTGAAAACATAATTTGGATATTCAAAATTTTCAAAACCGGGTGGTTGTGAAACATACACTTCCTCTTGAATGTACCCGTTAAGAAACGCACTTTTGACATCCATTTGATACAATTTAAAGTTCATAATTGATGCATAAGCGAGTAAAAGTCTAATGGCCTCTAATCTAGCTACGGGGGCATAAGTTTCATCATAGTCAATACCCTCTTTTTGGCTATATCCCTGGGCTACCAACCTAGCTTTGTTTCTAACAATAAAACCCGATTCATCAAGCTTACTTCTATATACCCATCTAGTACCAATCACCGGACGATCATCGGGTTTAGGCACAAGTTCCCAAACCTTATTCCTCTCGAATTGGTTCAATTCCTCTTGCATTGCCATAACCCAATGCTCATCTAGGATTGCCTCATGAATGTTTTTAGGTTCTACTTGCGAAACAAAAGCAACAAAATGACAAATATTACGTAAAGTGCTTCGGGTTACCACTCCCTTAGCAATGTCACCTAATACATTTGTCAACGGATGATTACGGTTGGTTTTCCATGCCGGAGGTAATCCATGATCTTCATGTGCTAGCTCATTTCCACTTGTAATATCATTTTCTCTTTCAACTTGATTCTCCATCTCTTTTTCTTTCTCATCCGGAACTTGTGGTACTTCTTCATAGATATCAATACCTGAAACATTAAAAGTACCTTTCTCTCCTTCCGGAGATTCATCAAATACAACATTTATTGATTCTTCAATAGTCAAAGTTCGTTTATTAAAAACTCTAAAAGCTTTACTATGACTAGAATAACCCAAAAATATCCCATCATCCGCTTTTGGATCAAATTTTCCCAAAACATGTTTTCCATTATTTAAAATAAAACATTTGCATCCAAAAACATGAAAATAAGATATATTAGGCTTTCGGCCTTTGAAAAGCTCATAGGGGGTTTTCTTAAGAGAGGGCCTAATAATAACTCTATTCAACACATGGCAAGCGGTACTAACCGCATCGGCCCAAAAATACTTAGGAACTTTGCTATCACTCAACATAGTTCTAGCTAACTCTTCTAAAACTCTATTTTTCCGCTCAACAACTCCGTTTTGTTGAGGAGTTCTAGGAGCAGAAAATTGATGCTCTACACCAAACTTATCACAAAACTTATCAAAAAGATGATTTTCGAACTCACCACTATGATCGGTCTGAATACCCACTATATTTTGATTGACTTTATTTTGAACAAGCTTGGCAAAGGTTTTAAAACGTTGAAAAGTTTGATCTTTAGAAGGTAGAAAATAAGTCCAAGTAAAACGAGAATAATCATCCACAATAACAAGTCCATAATAGTTGCCTCCAAAACTCATAGTTTGAGAAAGTCCAAATAAGTCCATATGAATGAGTTCCAAAACCCTTGTAGTAGAAATCACCTTTTTAGGTGGAAAATTAGTTTTAGTTTGTTTGCACTTTTTACAAGGATTGCAAACTCCTTCAACTTTAAAATCAAGCTTTGGAAGACCAACTACCAAGTCCTTGGATAAAAGTTTGTTTAATTGTTTTAAATGGACATGAGCAACTCTCTGATGCCAAAGCCAAACATCACTTTCTTTGTTAATAAAACATTTTGAAAATAAAGAAGTAATGTCATTTAAGTCAATCAAATAAGTGTTATTGCACCGATTTCCTACAAATTTAATGGATTGATCACTATCACTCTTAATAATGCAATGGTTTGAGGTAAAAATAACGCTATTACCAATATCTCACAATTGACTAATACTAAGTAAGTTGTGCTCTAGACCCTCAACATACAAAACATTATCAATAATAACATTTGAGGCGTTTCCAATTTTACCTACACAAAGGATTTTTCCACGATTGTTGTCGCCGTAAGTGACGTGACCCTTATCTCTTGGAGAAAATTCAATGAAATGTCTCTTGTCTCCCGTCATGTGCCTTGAACAACCGCTGTCCAAATACCAACGATCCTCTCTCGTTCGAAGGCACACCTACAAAACAAAATCATTTGGAAGACTTATGTACCCAAACAATTTTGGGTCCTTGGGGGTTAATTTCCGGTTTCTCTCCTTTAATAATCCAAATATATTCCTTTTTGGGTACACCATAATTTTTGATTTTACAAACATTTGAGGTATGTCCAAAGATACCACAATAGAAACAAGTTGGTTTTCTAGTAAAATTGACCTTTGAAAAATTTCCAACTTTTCTATAGGATTTCTTCTTTGGTATAGTGTATCCCAAACCGGTCCCAAACAATATAGGCCTTCTTAGCTTTATAATTGTTAGGTCTCTTCTTATCACTATCGGATCTTTTTGGCTTTTGAGGACAATGGTATTTGATGTGCCCAGCTTTCCCACACGTATGACATATAATTTTGTCTCTTGGAGTTTTGATTTTTGAGTAGTTTCCTTACTTTCCTTTGTATTGAGTCTTCTAGAATTTCCTTTCCGCTTGAAAAATTTTCTGAAATTCTTAACCATGAGAGCTAGTGACTCATCATCCAATTCCGAATCCGAATCGTCATCTTGTGAAGAATCATTTTGAGTATCAATTACTTTTGATGACGCTTTCAATGCTATACCCTTTTTTCTTCTTATCCGATTCTTCACTCATTGTTAGACGCCCAAGCTCCATTTCATGCTCTTGTAATTTGCCAAATAGTGTTGCGAGATCCATAGCATCCAAATTTTTAGATTCCACAATGGCGGTTACTTTTGGTTGCCAATTCCTATCCAAACATCTCAACACTTTGTTAGTAAGTTCACCTTGCAAAAAATTCTTACCAAGAGCAAGCAAATGATTGATAATGTGAGTAAATCGTTTTTGCATATCATTAATAGATTCATTAGGAAGCATTTGAAACAATTCATACTCACGCATCAAAACATTCAACCTAGCACGCCTAACCTCACTAGTTCCTTCATGAGTCACTTGAAGAGTGTCCCACATCTCCTTAGCACTAGCACATTGTGAAACTCTAAAGAATTCGTCATAAGATAAAGCAGAGGTGATGATATTTTTTGCTTTAAAATCAAATTGAACTTTCTTCTTATCATCATCCGTCCACTTATCTTCGAGGGTTAATTGTGCTACTCCTTCAACTAAACTAGAGGGGATGTGAGGACCTTTTTCAATCACTTTCCAAATTTCAATATCGATCGCTTGGATAAAAATTTTCATTCTTACTTTCCAATAAGCGTATCCCTCACCGCTAAATAGTGGGGGACGGTTTATTGCAGCACCTTCACCTCCAAAAGGGTTTTGATTCGAGCCCATGGTTTCCAAAGGATCTTTTCGAAAAAGCTTTTAAGCTCGATTTATTCGACAGAGCTCTGATACCACTTGTTGGAAACCAACAAGCGGCTAAAATAACCTTCTAGAGGGGGGGTGAATAGAAGTGTTAAGCGTCGATACCCAAATTTAAAAAGTAATCAAAATTGGTTCAGAAACGATTCAATTTTAAGCCAAAATAAAAGACTTAATCGGTTAAGCTGCAACTTAATCGATTAACGTCAAATTGTTCAATTTTACTTAATCGATTATGATAAGCTCAAATCGATTAAACACTGTTAAATTGCAAAAAATCAAAGTTCAGTTCAATTCAAGAATTGCAAGAAACTCTAGAAACTAAGAATTAAACTTAAGGTAATTAACTACAAATCAATTAATCA
This sequence comes from Crotalaria pallida, assembly GCA_037953625.1. NCBI lineage: Eukaryota > Viridiplantae > Streptophyta > Magnoliopsida > Fabales > Fabaceae > Crotalaria > Crotalaria pallida. Next base: position 72,475,760 of record CM075656.1, read on the forward strand.
AAGATATAGAATACGTAATTAAATTCCCCAATCTAATCCTAAATCAATTACTCTCGCAAGATTGAATTTAATTCGCAAAAAGTAAAGAACTAAAAATACGAAGAACACACAAAGATTTTATCCTGGTTCACTCACAACCACCGTGAGCTACATCCAGTCCTCCCTCTCTGATTTGGGAGATTTGCTTCACTAAGAAATAAGAAGATTAGTATACAATTAGTTAGAATTCCTCACACACACAATCCTAACCCTTTTCTCATACGATGTACCAAATCGTAGAGAGTCTACCCAATCTCTTAATTCTTCTTCGCGTTCTTCTTGATTGAAAGTCGCTTCCAATCCACTTTAGCTTTTAGCCTTGTAACCTTCAAAGCCCAAGATGTTGCTCAACCTTGCTCCTTTCCAATTTCTTCAATTGAAAACTTGTTTGGTGAATCTTCAAAGTGACCTCTTTGTTACCAATACATTCAACTAAGAATTTTACAAGCACTTGAATCTCAATATTGACACAATAAGAATGAAAATGTGTAGAAGAATTGAGATTCTAAAAAGATGTGATAGAGAATGATTTTGTCTAAGAATATTAGCTCATGAAAGTGTGAAAGATAGTGAAAAATTGCTCTTGAAAAATTATGGTTCGTAACCTTTTTCCAAATGCATTAGAAAAGCTTTTATTTAATCAGAGTAACAGTACTTAATCGACTAAATATTGCCTTAATCGATTATTAATCGATTAAACTGTGTTTTAATCGATTAAACACTGTAAAAATCTTTTTCTATTATTTTGCAATTTTCACTTGTTAATTTTAATAAATCTTTGAGCTAAATTCTCTATCAATGTAATCTCAATTCATAAACATATTAAATTCTTATAAATCAAATTGAGATTATCTAACCTAGTCTACCACCCAACACTCATATAATAAAAGAATAAAAACATTATAATACAATAATATGAATGAGAGATAAACTAGTCTTCTTCTTGTTGTTGTTGTAGGTTGACCAAACACTTTGTCTTCATCAAAACACAATTGAACCACATCAAGCCTTCATTATCAACCTTCCCTCTTTCAAAATTATTTTCTAATAAAAATTTGCTAAGACGGTCATACCATGCTCTAGGAGCTTGTTTGAGTCCGTACAAAGCCTTTTTCAGTTTATAAACATAATCCGGGTGTTCATAATTTTCAAAGCCAGGAGGTTGACACACATATACTTCTTCATTTATAAAACCATTAAGAAAGGCACTCTTTACGTCCATTTGGTATAATTTAAAATCAAGAATGCATGCAAAAGCTAACAGCAGTCTAATGGCTTCCAACCTAGCAGTAGGGGCAAATGTTTCCTCATAATCTATCCCCTCTTCCTGGTTGTAACCTTGTGCAACTAACCTAGATTTGTTTCGAACAATTAAACCAGCCTCATCGAGTTTATTTTTATAAATCCACTTAGTTCCAATAATCGGATGAGACTCAGGCCTAGGAACAAGTTCCCACACCTGATTTCTTTCGAACTGGTTTAATTCCTCTTTCATTGCCAAAAGCCAATGCTCATCAAGCATAGCCTCAGAAATATTCTTTGGCTCTGCTTGAGAAACAAATGCGAAGTAGTTACATAGATTGCTAATAGAATTGCGAGTACTTACACCTTTTGTGATGTCACCTATGATTTGATCAATGGGATGGTGCCTCGAAGTTCTCCATTCCTTAGGCAAATCAGTGTTGAGCTCCCTGGATTGTTCTTGATTTTTCTCCTCAACTGATTCAACTGATTTTTCCTTGTTTTCGGAAAGCTCCTTTCCTTTAGCATTTGGCTCCTCATCCTCATCAATGAATAAATCTCCAAGAATACCTGAAATTTCATTAACAGATACCTTTCCCAACTTTCTGGGATCAGATTCGTCAAATGATACATGAATGGATTCTTCAATAGTATTACGAGATTTATTGTAAATCCTATATGCTTTGCTCGAAACAGAATATCCAAGAAATATGCCCTCATCAGCTCTAGCCTCAAAACTTCCTAGATTATCTCTACCATTATTATGCACATAACATTTACATCCAAAAACACGAAAATGGGAAATATTTGGTTTTCTCCCCTTGTACAGCTCATAGGGGGTTTTCTTTAAAATAGGCCTTATTAAAACATGGTTCATAACATAACAAGCTGTACTCACTGCATCGGCCCAAAAATATGCAGGCAAATTCATGTCATTAAGCATTGTTCTAGAAAGCTCTTTTAATGAACGATTTTTCCTCTCCACAACTCCGTTTTGCTCAGGAGTTCTTGGAGCTGAAAAATAATGCTGAATTCCATGTTTTTTGCAAAATTTTTCAAAAAGACGATTTTCAAATTCTCCACCATGATCAGTTTTAATGGATGCAATGCTCAAATGCAATTGGTTTTGAATAATCTTGGCTAGCTTTTTAAATTCATGAAATGCGTCATTTTTATGAGTAATAAAAAGCGTCCATGTATACCTATAATAGTCATCCACCACAACTAAACAATAATAGTTGTCACCAAAGCTTTTTGTTTGACACGGTCCAAAAAGATCCATATGTAAAAGTTCCAAGGGCCTTTGAGATGAAACAAGGTTTTTAGAAGGAAAAGATGCCCTTGTGAGTTTTGATTTAGAACAAGGATCAAATTTTTCAGAAATAGAAAAATTTTGCTTTGGCAAACCAACTACTAAGTTTTTAGAAGAAATTTTATTTAAATGAGCCATGTGGATGTGACATATTCTACGATGACATAGCCACGATTCATCCTCTTTAGATAATAAACATTTAGCATCATTTGAGGGTATTGAATTAAAATCAATAACATATACATTGTTTATCCTGCGAGCAATTAGCTTAATAAGATTATCAATTTTACCCTCGATAATACATCTATCAGAATCAAAGATAACCCTATTGCCCTTATCACACAACTGACTAATACTTAGCAGATTGTGTTTTAGGCCTCAACATGTAAGACATTTTCAATACAAGGGTTAGGAGGTGTACCAATTTTACTGACTCCGAGAATCTTTCCTTGATTGTTATCTCCGAAAGTCAAATGTCCTTGGTCCTTTGGCACGAGATGCGAAAATTTAGATTTATCTCCAGTCATATGTTTTGAGCATCCGCTGTCCAAGTACCACCACGATTTCCTTTCTTCCGGAGTAACCTACAAGCAAAGAGTTCAAGGTTTCTTTTTAGGTACCCATATCTTTTTGGGTCCTTGAGCGTTAGTATAGCCATAGTTTAAATCATGCCACCTACTAGCTTCATTGTTCGGTTTAACGAACTTTACTTTTCGGTGTATGCATTCATGTGCACCATGACCCTTCTTACCACAAATATGACAAATAATTAAAGGTTTCTTATGATTACTAGCAGGGACAAAAATGGTACTTAATTTCTTTTGATGCCTACCGGGTTGATATCCTAAACCCGCTCTATTAAAGAAACATTTTTGTCTCCCTAGCATTAAATTTAGAGTATTTCTACCTTTCGTAAATTTTGCAAGGGTTTCTTTTAAATCCTCAACTTCTTTAACAAGGTCCTTGCAGAATTTACAAGAAGAAGAACTAGCTTTAAATTTAATGTCATTACTCAAGGTATTTGAAGAATTTTTCAAAGTCAAATTCAGCTCCTTATTTTGATTTTTCAAAAATTCATTTTCTTTAATAAGGTTTTTATTCTTTTCTAAAAGAGAAGCTGAATTTTTATTTTCTAGGGAAACCAATAAGGATAACCTCATTTATTCCTCATGCAATTCTTCAAAGGCCTCTTGTAATTCATCATAAGAGAAATTTAATTCAGTGGTTACCTCATCTCCGTGAGCCATTAAGCATATGTTGGCGGTCTCCTCTTGTTCGTCTGAATCTTCATCCGAACTTCCTTCATTGTCTAGCCATGCCAAGTATGCTTGCTTTCCTTTCTTTGAATTTGAGGTGCCTTTTTCTAAATTCTCTTTCTTCTTCAGCTGGTAGCAATCTGCTCTGATGTGACCAAGCTTGCCACACTCATGACATGTAATGGTTGAGCCTCCACTCTTGTTGTTGTCTCTTCTGTTGAAATTCTTCTTCCTCGGAAATTTCCCGAACTTTTTGACCAATAGACCCATGTGTTCATCATTTAGAAATTCTTTGTCCGAGTCACTTTCTGTTGCCGGTGCTTCAGCCTTGAATGCCAGACTTTTGATCTTCTTGTTTTCTTCTTCATGTTGAGCCAATCTTTTTAATTCACTTTCGTGCTCTTGTAACTTCCCAAAGAGAGTTGCCAACGTCATAGTTGATAGATTTCTTGATTCAGCAATCGCCGTTACTTTGGGTTGCCATTCTCTTCCCAAGCACCTTAGGACTTTGTTGATGAGATCTTCATTGGTGAATTTCTTCCCCAATGTTGTCAGCTGATTTACAATCATTGTGAAGCGTTTTTGGATCTCCTGAATCGATTCTCCATCTTTCATTCTGAATAACTCATATTCACCAGTCAGCGTGTTGATTCTTGATCTCTTCACTTCAGTCTTACCCTCATGCGTGACTTCTAGTGTATCCCACATTTGTTGTGTTGTCTCGCATGTTGATTTCCTGAAAAACTCATCATAGCACAAAGCAGATGTTATAATATTTTTCGCTTTCAGGTCGTACTGGACTCTACGTTCCTCCTCCTCCGTCCACTCGGCCATAGGCTTTTCGACGGTGTTACCATTAACCACATAGGTAGGAACATAGGGACCATTTACGACGGCATCCCAAACTTTTAATCTGACTCCTTGAATAAAAATTTTCATACGGGCTTTCCAATACGCGTACCCTACCCCATCAAACATGGTAGGACGGTTAATAGAACTCCCTTCACCTCCAAACAGAGAGTTTGAAGCCATACTCTTGAGACGGTTAAGTCTTAACACAAGAGACTAGCTCTGATGCCAATTGTTGGTTTTGGCCTCAAAATCTCGAGAGGGGGGGTGAATCAAGTTTTATTAATGTATTGTAAAAACCGTTACAAATTAAAAAATTGATTTGAGATGGAGAGATTAAGCGTTTGAAACAGATCGCGAAAACGATAGAAAATATATATAGAGTAGCGCGGAAACGTAAAAATTGAAATATGCGGAAATTAAAAGAGATAAGGGATAGAAAAGCTTGCACCGGTGAATTTTATACAGGTTCAGCCTTCCCGTCGAAAGGCCTAGTCCAGTCCCCAAGCGACCCGCCTGAGAGTTCTTATAACCAAGCAATAGAGCCGCACCCTATTACAACCAAGAGCACCCCACACACTACTAGGAACCTCCGTTCGCTAGGGGCCTCAATCACACAGCAGGGTTCCTCACCCTACGAACGTCACAGCGTTCAACTACGGGATTCTCTCCCTACCACTAAGGTTTAGAACAAATGATGTGAGTGATTACAACAAGTATAATGTGTTCTCAAAACACGGATTCTACAATAAGCTCTATGATAATGAAGCAGTTGTTTCTCTAGGAATTACTCAGCCAACAACAATTTTTGTTCTTCAAGAATATGAACGTGAAAAGCAGAAGACTTGAGAAGAAGAAGAGAGAAAACGTGCAGCTCAGAATGAATGAACGAATGAATGATTTGAAAAGTTGTTATCTAAATGTTGGAGTGATTTTGTTTTTAAAATAGAAAACCTTTTAGAATCAAAAAGATTTAGAATAAGTAAAACAAAATCAAAATAAAATAAAATAAGATTTGAAATAAGTTTTAAAATCAAAACTAAATCAAAATGATTTACGAAATAAAATAAAGATTTGATTCTTAAAACCAAAAAGGAAATAATTCAAATTTAAAATCATTTTCGAATTTTATAAAATAAATCAGAATCTTTTATATAAAAACAAATCAGGAAATAATCAAAATGATTCTGACACGTTTTTCAATAAAACATGAAGTAATCGATTACTTTCTGAAGGTAATCGATTATTCCTTCAAAAATAGAAATTCTTAAATTCATTTGAAAACCATGTAATCGATTACACCAAGAATAGTTAATCGATTACACCACTCCTGTTCAATGTATGATGCAACTCATAATAATCGATTACACTAGTAAGTTAATCGATTACTGAGCCTCTGATATGCATATGATGCAACATCATGTAATCGATTACTACAGAACTTGTAATCGATTACTAAGCCTCTGAAAAATATATGATGCAACAATTATAATCGATTACTTAAGCCAGGTAATCGATTACTCTTATGAAAAAGTAATTGATTAACAAGTCTCATTTAATCGATTACAACCTCTCTGATTTTTCTATGATGCAACAAAGTTAATCGATTACTTGAGAAGATAATCGATTACTCTCTCTTGCAAACATACAAATATACAGAGTTTTGTAACATCAAGTATTTTCACTAAGATTAAATGCAGAAAACACTTTTTCATGAAAAACACATTTTTCTTCTTCTCTTCTTAAAATGAAAAACTTGTTGGCTTTTGTAACTCTTAAAGAAATAAAAACTTCATTACCTTACAATTGATCTAAGAAGAAGGTTTCTAATCTATGCCTTGCTTGAGTCTTCAATCTTGAATATGAATGACACTTGCACTTGTGAGCTTGAACTTGAGTTGGCTTGTTATCATCAAAACACTTTCTTGAATAAAACTTGAAGTCCATAGAGAGTTTGAAGCATGTCTTCCAACTAGCTTGACTTCCAACAACTCCATGGTTTGGTAGCGGGCGGACCCGTAAGTCTTCCTCACTCCTCTGTTCGGGTAAGACTAGCTTCCCTTGTGCTACCAACCTGTGAAAAATACGCCTGATCACATAACAGGACATAGTTCCATGGGTGATTGCTTCGCGATGCACTGCGCAATAACGTGGGTCCTCCATTTGCTGATTGGTAGGCGGGCGGCACCCCTCTCCTTTCTTGAGTATCCCCTCTCGGTACCAATTTTCTATCAACCGGTACACTAGCTCTTTGGATATAGGTAGCACAGACAGCTCTTCATCTTTTCCATACTTCCGGGGCGGAGGGGTTTCTTTGTAACTTTTCTTCTTCCCTCGTTCTTCCGCCGCGTAAGTTTCTAGTAAGGCGTCATCCTTGGCTCGCTTTCCTTGCCTCCTCATGGCTTCAGCCACATCCGCCCCTTTCCTTATCAACTCCGTGAAGGTGGTTACTTCGCTTAGGGACAGAAAGATCTGTGCGCCGTCTTCAACGTTCTTTATGCATCCATAGACTAGGTCCGCCTCTGGCAATGTTTCTCTACAGTGAAGTGCTTTGTCTCTATACCTCTTGATAAATGACACCAGCCCTTCTCCAGGCCTTTGCTTCACCCGCCCTAGGTCCATGATATGCAGAGCGCCCTCTTCTTCTAAGAACTTATTGCAGAACTCTGCTACCATGTCCTCCCACGTGTGTAGAGATCCGGGGCGGAGCTTACTATACCACGTGAACGCCCTCCCCACGAGTGATTTTGAGAACTCCCTGAGGCGTAAATACTTGTTTTGACTGTGGATCCCCAAATCATCCAAGTAAGTCATAATGTGCTCTCTTGCACTCCCTGTCCCGTCAAATTTTCTGAAGGCGGGCGGGACGTATCCAGCTGGGAATGGCTGAGCGAGAACTTCAGCACTGAACGGGAGTTGGACTTCGATCGCCTTCCTAGTCCCTCCCCTGTGATCTTCCAGCATTCTCTTCAGTTGAGCTTGGGTGACTGGGGCGTCCTCCCTCGTTCTTAAAGGGGATATCTCCGCCTCATCACGAATCTTTCCTCCTTCTACTTCCCTTCTGGCCAGCTGTGTCTTTACTTCCACCATAATTTTGGTCAGATTGTCTTGGTAGCCAACAAGGATGACAACAAGGAGGTCGGGACCGTAATCTGAGACGGCCCCGCTTCTCGCTCAAGGGTCGGTGTTTCTAAATCTCCCCGAAGGTTCAAAACTGTCTCTGGTTCTCGCCTTGGTGGAGAGACCAGATTTCTTCCTGGGCCTTACGGCTGCTCTTCATATGTCTCCTCCTCTGGAAACTCCAGGTTGAAGGATAGCCTCCTTGGTGTCACTGGTTCTTATGTGCGTTGGTTGCTCATCGTTGCCTAATCTCCCCAGTGGAGTCGCCAATTGTTTAGGACCAAAAATCAGAGAAGGGGATTAACACTAAATAATGAGATTTTGGGTTCGTAAAAACTTGTGAGATTAAGGCAACAATAGTAATAATGGGATCTCTGTGTCTATGGTGGCGGAGAGTGAGCGGGTCTTTGCACAATGGTTTCAATGAGAAGGACGATGAGCCACCTTCAGTAACAAAAGGGACTCTCCTTCCTCTCTTTTCTTCCTCTCAACCTCTACCTCCTTTTTTTTTACTCTTGCTTTTTCATTCTCCTTTTGTGTGTTCCTACGATTATTTTTTGTTGTCCCTCCTACTCTGGTTCTACCCCTTCTTATGCTCTCTCTCCCTCTCTCCTGTCAACATCCTCTTCGTAATTCTCATTTTCTTAGCCGTTAAGCTCCTCTCCTTCTTCTCACTCTTCCTATGAGGGCATACCATTTTTAGCTAATTCACAGAGGTCTCCACCTCCTCGGATAGTGCCAAAAAGCCCCTTTTCTATGATTCTTAAACTATGGCCCCACCCACCTATGCTACTCTCTTTCCCTTTTATCATTAGAGGCTCACTCTCCAACCATTATGCAAGTCCCTGAGAGACCCTTTTGTGTCTCTCTGGGCAAAACCCGCTCAGAGCCTACCAGCCACAGTCCCTCAGAGCTCCCAGAGTACGTCCGCCCTGCTGGCCACATCGTCCTCGATGACCAGCCTTGTGGGTGGAGTCCCCAAAAATGCCTTCCTTTGTTACCACGTTTTGGGCCGCCCTCTTCTCTGTGTCTTAATTTTCTCTGCTGGGTTAAGCGGCCCAATTCTTGGTAGTTCATTTTTTTTTCAGTTGGCCCAATTTGATTTTAATCCCAAAATAGGTCCTGAACAAAAATCAAATCCCCAAAGTGATAGGAATAATTAGTTTATGGGTAATGTCATGAGCTAGCTTTATCATTTAATTTGTCTATCTACCTAGGCTCTTAATTAATTTAACCAATAATACGCAATCCAAAAAAAAAAGGTATACATATTTTTTGTTTTTTCATCTGTGTTATTTTATTTGCTAGTTTCAGCCTCATGATTCCCTTACGCAATATATAAACTTTAAACTTCTAACATTCATATGCATGTATTCCTTTGTTTGTAGAGGCTGCTCACACAAAAAGGAATTGGAATGGTTGCTACAAGATACAAGAATTCTACTTAAGCATGCATAATATGCTTTTTTTTTATTAAAATAAAAAGTAGGTGTTTTATTCAAAGGGAAAAAATATATGTTTTTCAATTAAAGATGGTGTAATAGTTATAAGACAAGCTATAAATGAACGTTCGATCTTTTCTAGCGTTTTAGACCGGAAAAAAAATATGATATTTCAATTTGATGATTTTGAAAGCTTCTTATTAATAATGACTTCTTTTTCTTAATACTCCCTCCGTCCCATTATCTTGGTAGAAAATTTGTAAAAAAATTTGTCCCAAATTAAAGTAAAAATAATAAATGAAAAATCTTAAAGATGATGTATTATATTTATGATTGAGGAAGTAAGGAAATAAATATTTAATTACCAAAAAAAGAAGATATGATGATTCATTAATTTTTAAAGTCTCATTGTTATCTTCAATTCTCTAAACGTTTAGTGAAAGAGAGAGCTGCGAGAAGAAAGAGAGTGCAGCGAGAGAATGAGAAAGAGAGGATGAAAAGAGAAATAGAGAGAGAGAGCGAGAGACGGAGAATGAAAGAAAAAGAAGAAAAGAAGTAAAAAAATAAAGAGGAAGAAGGGAAGGAATGACGAAGAGGAGAAAGAGAGAGACGGATGAGGATGAGATAGAGAAGAAGAAAGAGAGAAAGAAAGAAGGGGAAAAAAATTAGGGCAAGCTACAAATCAGAAATGGAGTTGAGAGGGAAAATGTGTAAATTTGAGCTTCCCTTGGAAGCTTTCCTCAACACTGTTTCCTTCTTCTTTTTTTTTACCAAGTGCTATGCCAAGTGCTAAGTAGTATGGGATCCACCATGATTACTTCTAAGTACTCCTTAGTACTTCCTTAATACTTCTAAGTATTATGAGATCCACAATGAGTGCGGAAAATGGAGGGAAAAACAAAGGTTTAGATTTGCAAATTTATAATAATGTAGACAACGTAGCTATTTAATTGATAAAACATGAATATGGATTTGATGGCAATGCGATTGTTGATTGTGTTTGTGCTAATTATTGCAGCTGCACAAGCTTCTCAAAACTATGTTTTGCCTACGAAAACATTATCAAACTTAGATCCGAGTGATCCCAATTGCATGCCTATATGTATTCAGCATTGTCCTCCAGAGGCACGATATATCTGCATTCAGGATTGTGAGAAGCAATGCCATATACATATATGAACAATGCTAAGTGCAGATTCTATGAACTCTATTTCTATATTTTCATTATTCTATGCTATAATCATATAATTATTTATACATTTATGACCGATGCATGTATAAATAATTAAATGATTATAACAGAGAATAATGAAAATATAGAAATAATCACTCTCCGCCTCCATAGACCCCAGAGGTTCCATTGTTGTTATTATTGTTGCTTTAATCTCTCAAGCTTTACAACCCAAAATCTCATTATTGTACTTTCCCATTTTTCGACCCTCAACAATAGTCAATGACCATACACCTATGAATGGTGGATAATGCAATGATGATGTAAAAACCTTTACACTGAATCGTCTATTTTCTCTTATGAGTAATGTCATGAGCTTTATCACTTGTTTATCTACGTATGCTCTGAATTTAACCAATAATACGCCATCCAAAAAAAAAGTATACATATTTTTTTTATGCATTTGTTTTTTTATTCATGTGTACTCTTTTGTTTGTAGAGGCTGCTCACACAAAAAGGAATTGGAATGGTTGCTACAAGATACAAGAATAAAAAGGGAAAAAATATGTGTTTTGTTAATTAAAGATGCATGGTGTAATAATAAGACAAGCAATGCCAATAAATGAATCTTACCTATCTAGCGTTTTAGACCGGATTAAATATGTATTTCAATTTGATATTATTTTTAGGTGTAATTGCACTTTTTGTCTCCCAATTTTAGCAATTTAGCGAATTTGTCCTTCTAGTTTTATTTTTGCACATTTAATCCCCAAATTTTCCAATTGTTGTGATTTTGGTCCCTCCATTAAAATTAATACTAACGGTGCTGACGTAGCAGTTAAAGGACACGTGTCACAATCACATAGGCCGATGTGTTGCTACGTGGAATTTTCAAATTTTTTTAATAAAATAATTAAAATATATTAGTATTATTAAAAAATAATAAAAAATTCATAAAAAATTTGGAAATTTTTTAAAGATTTTTTAAATAAAATCTGAATAGTTTCCTAGCCTTTTTACTCCGAAAATTTGGGGACTAAAAATAGGAAATTTGTAAAACTACTCGGAAACGCCGTGTCAGTATTTTATCTCAAGCAAAAATTGTCATTTTAATTGATATATATATTGCTTATAAAAAAATTAATAAAAACAAAGAAACTTATATATATATATATATATATATATATAATTGATAAGTATTTCAAAAAGATTTTCTTAAAATTTATTTGTTATTAAATTTTTTTTACCATTTTCAAACTTGAAATTCTACTTCTGAACTTTAATTACTATTGGTTTTATCATGATTTATTTGTTCGCGTATCTCCTTCAATTATTTGGTAATTTTAAAACATTTATTTTCTTGTAAAAAAAACTTATTTTAAATGTTTTTGTTTTTAACATGTAATAATTTTTCATCAATTTGTTGAGAAAAAAGGTGGTTCCATCAATTTAAACTTTTCATGATTATCCATCAATTTGTTGAAGAAAACTTTTTCGTTATTATCCATAGAATCAAGAAGGAAAAAAATCATTTGATTGTTTAGATTAGACTCTTTTGTATTATCCACAATTCCACACAATTAAGACAAAAAAAGAAAAAAAATTGAAAAGAAGAATTGTTAAAACAACACATCAATATTCCATATGTTATAGGTATTCTCTTTTTAAAATATATAAAATGAGTTTTAAATTCCAAACCCCATGAAGTATCTCCAAACTCCAATTTTAATATGGAAATTACCTAATTGTCTTAATTAAAAAAAATTAGATTACAAACCTAAAAATTTCCATCAACCCCATCTTCCAAAACCCTTTCATCTTCCTTTGATCACCCTGATATAACAACTCTTTCATCTCCCTATTATTCATATATCACCAAAAATATCTCCAACACTCTTCTACACCTCTTCCAAACCCAACCTTTCACCTTTATTATTCGTTTTCTCTCTTTTTATTGAAGGTTTCTTCGATTTTTTTACTGATCGTAAGCTTTCCGACGAACTGGTGTCAGAAAGGATTTTCTGACATGGGGTTCTCAGAAGAAAAGTGAATTTACAAGTGATTTTTTCGAAAGTTAGGGCTCGGAAATAACTTTCGACAACTAGGTCTCGGGAAATTAACGAATACTTTTTATTTTTCCTCCTTTTTGGGTTAATTTTCTTTAGGTGTCGAAAAATATGATATCGTGTTCTGTTTGATTAAAAAAATTTGTTGATTATTAATTAGAAATTTTTGTTGATTTTTAGCACGTCTCAAAGCTTGTTCATGCCTAAGAGAAGCAGTTTGTGGTCGGTGTTCTCGAATTTCACCAACTTTGGTAGCAGTAGTTTTGGTTCTACCCATTCCTGAAATTATAACAACTTTAATTAACAACAGTAATGTTATGGTATAGTCAAAACGGAAACCTAAGTTTCTGGCCAAATAATTCCGATTGCATCCTCTCGAAAATTAAAATAAATTTTGGAGACCCCCGAGTCAAAAAGTTTAATTTCCGAGATTGGAGGGTCGAAACATGATTTGGGTCTAATATATGATGTTTTTAAGCATTAATTGACTCCCTTTTATTATGGTTTTGATTTTTTTCTTGAGTAAATATTAGGATTTTATTATTCTTTTAGGAAAGTAAGGTAATTTAGAATCCTTGAACGTTTTGATCAGTTTTGGGTTTGATTTCAGGAATTTGAAGCTTAATTTGATGATTTATGCTTTGAAATGGAAAGGAGCTTTGAAGACCATGAGATTGGAGCTGGAATGGAGAGAAATATTGTTCTTAAATGTTGTCCACGAAGGGGTTCAAATGTAGAGCTGGGGGTGCAAAAAGACAGAAAACAATTAAGAAAAACTCAGCCAGTTCAGGGAGCCACACACCTGCTTAGGCGCGTGGTGTGCGTAAGAAGAGAAGGAGCATGTTTTTGGTCCCACGCCTAGGCGTGGGTATGTTGCGCTTGACTCGTGGTGCTACGAGTTGGGCCTATCTATTTAGTTTTTCAGGATTCTGATAGAATTTAATTTGATTTGTTTTAGGATTAGTCTTTTCTATATATTCTAGGACTTAGCATTAGGTTTAGCAGCTTTTAGAGAAAAAGGGAGATTACATATTTTGCTCTTCATTGGAAGAGAGAGTGAGAGGTAATTCCTTATTTTCTATGATATGAAATCCTATTCTATTTATTTTATTTATTCTTTTATAATGTGTAACTAAAACACTTTGTAGTTAGGAACATGGTGGATTTGTATGGATGAGTTTATATAATTTATGAATTAATGTTTTTTATTCAAATCTATTGTTTGGTTGTGTTTTAATTCCAATTCATGAAACTGGTCACTTTATGTTTTGCTTTTGATCTCTAATTCAACAAGAGATATATGAGAGTTAGAATATGCCGTTTAATTAAACATTATAACCACCTAGTGTGTAGACATACAGATAGGGCTTATATGACTTGAATGTTCCAATGCTCTTAATTAATGGTAATTCGAATGTTTAATCGCTTAAGACATTAAGGGTTTTCATATTGAATAAAAAAACGTAGATTCGCAGAGACATCTGGTTTTTACTACCTCTGGAATGTCGTGGATTTAATGAAAAATAGAGATTCATAATTAATAAACAAGTCTTGCAATGAAACTGAGTTCCTAACGCCTTTCTCTATCTGTCTCACAAACCTTTATTCTTAATTGGTTTATTCTTAATTGGTTTGTTAATTATAAATAATTTTATAAAAACTTATAATTTTCTCTTTTAATTACATCTTTGGTGAGAATTATTCGGAAACACTCACAATCCCCGAGTGGAACGATAATTTACTTTCATTATATTACTTGTGATCTAGTACACTTGTTAGTATCAACCCAACAAAAAATTAATAACCCAAAACTTGTTTTTGATTTTCAAAATGAAGAAACCTTCAATAACATAATACATTAACCCTAATACAACATACACAGAAAGAAAACGTAACAATAACGCTAAAAACCAAGTAATAAAGAAGAAAAGGGAAGAGACTAACCCTAAAAATCTAAGAGGGGAGAAAAGAGATCAAAACCCTAACCTTAAGAAGACGAACATGTTGAAGAAGAAGAAGAAAACGTTGCTTCGGTTGGGTGGTGGTTGCTGCAGTGGTTGCTGCGGTTGGGTGTTGGAAAAGTGGTTGGGACTGTTGTTGTGGTGATTGGGTATTTGGAGAAGAAGAAGAAAGGTTGTGAGGTTTGAATTTGGTGGAAAAATTACAAAGGGCAAATCTGGAATTCAAAATCTACAACTCATATAAAATATATAATTGATTGATTGATGATTTATTTATTTACATATCTCCTTCATTTATTTGGTAATTTCAAACATTTATTTTATTCTAAAAAAAAATATTTTAAACTTTTTTATTTTATGTAATGATTATCCATCAATTTGTTGAGAAATAAAGGTCGTTCCATTAATTTAAACTTTTAATAATTATCCATCAATTTATCGAGGAATTTTTTTTAATTATCCATAGAATCAAGAAAAAAAGAATCTTAAAAAAAAAGAAAAGAAAAGAATCATCTGGTTGTTTAAATTAAACTCTTTTGTAACTATCCACATAAGTAAGAAAAAAAAATGTTAAAGCAACACATCAACATTCCACCTATAGGCTGTAACGTAACTGAGGAGGGATGAGTGGTTTTGCTTATTGGGATATGCTCACTACAAGAAAAAACCAAAATAGCGACAGATTTTAGCGATGGCAAATTTCCGTCGCAAATCGGTCGCTAATTAGTGAGGGACGTGCGAGGGTTTAGCGAGCGAAAGCGAATTCCCTCGCAAAGAGAAACAATAATCATTTTGCGACGGATTTGCGACGGATTTGCGACAAATTAGCGAGAGATTATTATAAGCTATTTTGGCGAGGGACATTTTCCTCGCAAATCCGTCGCTAGGTAGTTTGCGAGGGCATGGTTCAGTCGCAAGTCGGTCGCACGAATTCCTTTAAACAAAATTTGCGACGGAATTGCGACCAATTAGGGAGAGATTATTTTAAGCAATTTTGGCGAGGGACATTTTCCTCGCAAATCCGTCGCTAGATAGTTTGCGGGGGCATGTTTCCGTCGCAAGCCGGTCGCCACGAAATTCTTTAAACAACATTTGCGACGGAATTGCGACAAATTAGCGAGAGATTATTTTAAGCAATTTTGGCGAGGGACATTTTCCTCGCAAATCCGTCGCTAGGTAGTTTGCGAGGGCATGTTTTCGTCGCAAGACGGTCGCCACGAATTCCTTTAGACAACATTTGCGACGGAATTGCGACAAATTTGCGAGAGATTATTTTAAGCAATTTTGGCGAGGGACATTTTCCTCGCAAATCCGTCGCTAGGTAGTTTGCGAGGACATGTTTCCGTCGCAAGCCGGTCGCCACGAATTCCTTTAAATTTTCCAAATTGTTGGCGAGGGAATAGTTTCCTCGCAAAACCGACGCTATAAATACATTTTTAAAACATTGAAGTTTGCGAGGGCATATTTCTCTCGCAAATCCGTCACCACAAATTCTTTTATGCTATCAAATCGTTTGCGAGGGAATATTTTCCTCGCCAATCTGTCGCTAGGTATGCATTTTAATGAAATAAAGTCTGCGAGGGCATCTTTCTCTCGCAAATCTGTCGCCACAAATCCTTTATGTATGCGGTCAATTTGTTTGCGAGAGAATAATGTCCTCTCAAATCTGTCGCTACGAATACACTTGTATAACAATAAAGTTTGCGAGGGCATGTTTCTCTCGCAAATCCGTCGCCACAAATTCCATAATAACATGATTACTTTCACAAATTAAACCCTAACCACTGTCACCATTGGGAATTACTTTAACCTAAACTCTACCCTAACCATTTTGTCCCCAACATCCACCACCATTTCCACTGTTCACCACCACCCGATGACTAATGCAACTTCGTTAACCACCAAAACCACGTCCTCCGTTCTGACCACGACCATAATAATAAACCTGGTTGAATCCAAAACAAGTAGGAAGCAGTAACCTAAAACGAGTTGATCCATATTAAACTGGTAAAATTGGTTCTGGTTCAACCAGTATATATATATATATATATATATATATAAACATGAGATAACTTGAGAGCAGAAATGCAAAACTCAAGACACTAAGAATTGAACATAAATGCAAAAATAGAGAGAGACAAAAAAGAAAGAGGCAGAGCAAAAGGAAACCCTAATCATGTGTAAGTTCACCAAAGGAGCTTGTTTCAATGAAGATGCATGGTGCCATTAGCCGAAACAAAGGAAAGTGATGGTTTTTTACTGTAATCTCTTTCTTATTTTCTATACTTTGATGTCATTACTACAAAATTGTTATTTAAGGCCAATATTCATTTTGTTATTTAAGCATTATTCCATTAGTTAAAATGTCACTACTACAAAGTTGTTATTTAAGCATTGTTGAAGAGGATTTTTAACTCCAAGTTTAGTTAGCTTTACTTTTTTTTAATGCACTCAAGATGTTTGATAAATGACCAAAGTGAAATTTTTTAGGAGTTCAATTAAGTTCCAATATATAAAAAAACTATATTTAAAAAAAACTACATAATGATAAAAAAAATTATTATTATTTATATTTATTTTAAAACCTAACCGGTGAAAGCATTCATCTCAATCTTTATTAAATCTACATGTGCACCCTTATTCATCTCAATCTTTATTAAAATTTTCCTTTGTTCCTTTGCTGAAGCTGTTCTAGTTCAATTCTGAACTAATTGATGGATAGATTAAGAAGTTGTCCTAGTTCAATTATGAACTAATTGTTGAATAGTACTACTGTGTTGGTGAAAAATTTGCTAAAGACTGAAAGTTAAAGTTTAGCTAACAAATACATTAGTCACTTCACTTTACTTGAACCAAAACCGCTTCTTTCTTTCTCTCTTTGTTAAAAATATATGCAAATGATATACTTGTGGTTAAAAATATACTTGTGGTTTTATGCAAATGATCTTTTTGATTTATTGATTTTTGTCTTGCTGTGTTTTCAGGATGGTCCTCCACAATATTGAAGTAGTACTATCTTTGAGGATGCCCCTTCTAAATATGTCTAGGAGTAGCCTTCACAAAGAAATGCTTATCACTTAGTGTAGAATTTTTGTATTTTTTCCTATAGTTTGTTGTATCATTATAGTAAATGCTTTTAATATATGGGTTGATTATTATTTGAATAATGATTCATTGAAATTGGATAATATTAAATGCAATATTTTGTGTTTATTTTATTTCGAATTAGTCATAATGTAAAAATAAAAATATCTAATTTAGCCACGATTTAAGTGGCTATATATATTTTTTTTTCTTTTTTCTTTTCTAATTACCCACATTTATAATTGTGCCTAAAACTTTTAAACTGTAGCTAAAGAAAATCTCTCCTGTATCATATTCTCTGGCTTAGCAGCAGTTTTAACTGTCGCAAACATTTGATCAATTGCGAGGGATTTGCGAGGAACTGTTGGTCGCTAATTAGCGACAGCTTGATCAATTGCGAGGGATTTGCGAGGAACTGTTGGTCGCTAATTAGCGACGGCTTGATCAATCGCGAGGGATTTGCGTGGAACTGTTAGTCGCTAATTAGCGACGGCTTGATCAGTCGCGAGGGATTTGCGAGGAACTGTTGGTCGCTAATTAGCGACGGCTTGATCAGTTGCGAGGGATTTGCGAGGAACTGTTGGTCGCTAATTAGCGACGGCTTGATCAATTGCGAGGGATTTGCGAGGAACTGTTGGTCGCTAATTAGCGACGGCCAAATGATAAGTTTGACCAAACGACTCTAGCGAGGGATTTGCGAGGGAAATTTCCCTCGCAAAGCATGATTTTAGCGAGGGAAACAGTTGCTCGCTAATTAGCGATGAATGAGACGCGACGGACGCATCCCTCACAAATCCGTCGCAAATCAGTCGCTAATTCGATTTTGCGAGGGATTTGCGACTGATTTGCGAGGGATTTCTCCGTCGCTATTTTGCATTTTTCTTGTAGTGGCTGTTATTTTTTCCTAGAATTGAACTTTTTTCCTTGGGTTTTTTCTGTTAATGTTTTTTTAAGGAGGTAGGGATCGTAATAAAACCTGAAAGATAATCATGGATCATTATTTCATTGCCTAGAATTAGAGCTGTCAAAACGGGCTTGCGAGGACGGGTTCGGGCCGGCCCGCTTCGGGCTCGGGCCAAACAGGGCTCGGGCCAAAAAGCCCGGTTATAAATTAAGTACCCTAGTATCAAACCCAAACCCGCCCTAAGCGGGCTTCGGGCCGGCCCACATCACCTTTTTCTTTCTTTTTTTTTTACAATTCAACCACTTCAAAAAAATATATATTTATTTTTCAAAAAAATTAATGAATAAACTTCCTTTATTTTTTACACATATTTTTTTAAACAATAATAAGTATTTTATTCTTTTACACATTTTTTAGAGGATATATTTGATTTTCTATTCTTACATAAATTAAAATGTATGTATAACTCATATAGGACAATTAATGTTGTGCTTTGATTTGTTCAGGTTCATTTTTGATATGTGAATATTGATAAAAATTAAGGGAATTTTATTATAAGTGTTTTTTTACACATATAAAATTTTTAAAAAATGTGAATTTTTTTCTTTTTCTGGGCCGGTGGGCCGGCCCGAACCCGCCCGGGTTTACCCGGTCCGAACCCGAACCGAGCCGGGCTAAATAGCCTGGGTTGAATAAATAGGCCATATTAAGGAGCCCGAGCCCTATGATTTTTCGCACTTTTTGGTCCAGCCCGGCTGACTTGGCCCATTTTGACAGCTCTACCTGGAATGTAGTTTTTGGGGGTTATTTTATTTGAGTTGTAACTTTTCCTTCATAATAGTGTAAGGTAGACTCATGTGTAAAGCATTTTGGTTGATTTTGATCTACTTTGAGTACTTGATTGAGTACGCTTTTGCAAACCCTAGATAATAGGTGGGGCTTGAGTGTACTATGATGTTTGGTAGAATTTTTTCTTGGTGTTTCAATAAATTTTCTTTGCTGTTAAAGAAAAACATTCCATAGGTTGTAGGTATCATCTTTTTATAATATATTATTACATTATTTTAAAATATGATAGAAAATAAAACAGGTTTTCATACTTATCTTTTTTTTTTTTTTTTTTTTTTTTGGTTTACAACTTATCTTTTCAAATAGAGTTAACTTTCCATACTTATTTTATTGAATATAGTATTTAACTAATCAGGATTTAAGAGTTATTAGGATTCCTGAATTAGGATTTAATCCCTGTATTTTTTTTCCCCAATTGATCCCGATGTTTTTATAGATATTATGACATTTCTAATACAGTTATACATATCAAATATTAACATACAAATACAGTTTTAAATAATGGTAGATAAGAATTATTTTAAAATAATAAAATTTCGGGATCAATCAAAGCTCATCAACTTCAACTTTCTGTTGTCGGCAAGGGCGGATGGAAAAAAAGGAGGATATGTTGATGTACCTAGGAATGAAGGACATTGGGTAGTTCTCGCTTTTTTTTTTTTTTTTTCTAAAAAAGCTTGTTGCTTACTCAACCAAACCTATCTGACATTTATTTGCAACAAACTAAGAGGATACTGAATATCTTTTATAGTTCCAATGATGACAAACACCCCACCCTAAGAAATAAAATAAGGTAGTTTAATGACTTTATTTGGCAACTTTTTTTAAATTGTAGACAAATTTGAGTTCATAAAATAAATAAATAAAAATAATGTCTCAATATTGTCTTTTATATCACATACTGTCTTGACAATGGTTTTAGTGAGAAAATCATCTTCCATTGAATACAACGATTCACGAACAATTTGTGAAATTTGAGTTATATTAGAACTGTCTATATTTGAAAGCCTGGTGATCTAAAATCCATTTATACCAAGTTATATTATATCAACTCTTACACTGCTCATAATTTTTTATACAATGTGAATTTAACTAATCCATCCGTTATTAATAATTATATGTCATCTAGATCATTTGTGTCAAATTTGAGAAAATTTAAACATCATTGAATATATATTCAAATATATAGTTCCATTTTCATATACTTTTAAGTCATATGTTACGTTAATTTTGACATATATAAATAAAGTACAAAATGATTTTTGATTTTAGTGAAATCTGATATAGACGATTTACATGATAAAAACTTTCATTCCAACTGTTAATACAATTAATTTGACCTGGTGTATGAATTATGAGTGGGGTACGAGATGGTATAATATAAATTGGTGTAAATGAATCTCTATTCTTTATTTTATTATATAACGTACCATAGCCATGTCATTTTTTTTTTTTAATTTGTTGTGTTGCCATATGTGTATCGTGTCATATTGGTGTTGTCGTATTGTATCAATGGTTCCTTGGTTAACTATATATGCAAGTGGGACGTTAGAATCAATAAAACGACGTGGTTTCACCTAAGAAAAAAAAGTCAAGGATGTAATTGTTTCATCTTTAACCTCTGTATCATCTTCATAGTCATCTTTCCATTTCAAACCCTTCCTCATCTTCAACCTTTTCACCATGCATGTTGATAACTTAAATAACTTTGCTTTCACTTGATTGGTCATGTTCAATCTGAGATTAGCATTAATGTCGATTAATTTGACTTGAACTTAAATATATGGCCAGACTAAAGGCACATAACTATGCAAAACTGCATTCATAATGACATTTTTATAAGTGCAAATTTCAATGGTATTTCATGGTAAAAACTCGAGGAAGGTTAACAGCACATACTCACCACTAAACCTTCTGTTGGCTGGATCCAGATCTTATGTTCACATCTCATTATTTTCAACTCAATTTTTTCTGTTTACATTAATGATTTTTGAAAAATAATCAAAATCTTGAATAGTACAAATCCATTACAAATTCCAGAAATCCAACATTATGCAAGTACTCATTAAATAACAAGGCCACAGACGAGTGTGACATAATATCCTAGAGAAAAAACATTTTTTAGTGTGCTTTACTATGATAAGTATTATGGTGCTCTTTCTCTTATAGCAAGAGGAATAAAATGGTTGACCTCGGAACATTAGTGGTTTTTATCTAATTCCTTTGAGCCACTAGTGGTTTCAGAAATTGCTCCATTGCTGCTTAAAGTTGCATTTTGTCCTTCAGTTTCAAAAGGAACAATACCACCTTTGATAGTCCCAATCTCACTCTCTGCAGCTTCCAATTCCACCCTGAACTTCCCATACATATCTCCTTTGTAAAATTTTCTAGTCCTAAGCACCAAAATGAAAGAAACAAAGCACCCAATTAAGGTTGATACAGTGATTATGATAAAAGACATCCTATAACATTGTACTCCTATGCAACTTAGATCCTCCCCTGCATGTCTTGTGAGACCCTTAGCCTCCAATTGCTTCAAAGCTTCTTTATCACACAAATAACCAGTGACCCTCACATTTAATATGTAAGATCCAACAGGGCTTGCCGCTACTCCAAAATTGTACAAAGTGGAGTAGTATTTGAGGCCAAAGATTTCAGATATGATTGCAAAAAGTAAGGGCCATTGTGCTCCAAAACAAAAACCAATGATAATTGATGCAAAGTAAAGAGAGTTTGGAATACCAATTGCTATGAGAATGTGACCAACACATGAGAGAAGCATGACAAAAGTGAGCATTAACGGTCGCGGAAATTTGTATTTGGTTAAGAGGATTTCTGATGCAAAGCCAGCAGCAACTCTTCCTAGGTAATTCCATATGCTCACTAAGGACACAAAGGTCTTGATGCTCTTTCGAGGGTATCCTAATGAGTTCCCTATCTGTCCTAAGTTATCAATTGCAGTTAAGGTTCCACCAACACCAACAGTTGTAGCTGTGAATAGAATCAGCATATCAATGCTGAAAAGTGCTTGCAAAATTGTATAGTCCTCACCCCTATTTGGCGGTTTGAAAATGTTGCTGAAGCAAGAAGTTTTGGTTAATGTGGCACCTTCTGGCAATGCTTCTTGTTCTGGTTGTGGTATTTCAGAGACTACTTTCAATGATGGATTAGACAAACCTTGGAATTTGGTCTTCCATTGGTCTAATTCTTCTCTAAATACAACAACAAGTGGTAGGAGAAGTAAGAAAACAACAACCATGCCATCAATTATATATACTAACCTTGAAAAAGTGAACTTGTTTTGTATAATGATCAAAACCATTAGGAATCCTGCTAGACCAATTGAAATATAAAGAAGGTTATAGAAAACTTTGATCTCCTTTGGTTGCTGATCAGTTGTGTTCGAACTCAAAATCCGAATCGTCGGAAGGAAAACAAAGGAAATTGCGGCCGGAAGCCAAGCAATGAGCAAGATGAGTGCTTTGGAGTTATGGTCACCATAGAAAGCATGGTAGAGTTGTGTAATGATTGCACCACTTAGACCAACATAACCCTTTAGAAGGCCTAAGATGCTTCCACGGCTACCAGGGAAATTCATAACACATGTGACCAAAGCACCTGTGTTAGAAAAAGCTTGTGAATTTGCACCAATGCAAATGTAGAGACACATTTGCCAAATTTTTGGTTTTGGTATTTTTTGTGTGACTCCAAGGTATATCATGAAGTAACCAAAGAAATTCATGATGACACCAATTGAAAGCACAACCCAAGGTGGTGTGATTTCATTGATTAACCCTGATAAAATACCAACATTGGCACCAAGGTCTTTGAAGAAGCTTAGCAAGTTGAGGGTAGATTGATCATAGCCTAAAGATATTTTCATATCATTAGAGTATAGACCAAAAATGTAGGTTCCTCCAGAAACAGACATGATTAGTAGAGAGGCAAATACCATAAAGTAACGACTCGTGAGAACTTGATAGCTGAAGCTTTTCGTTGGTCTCCAACCTCCAAGGCCACCACCCTCACTTGTAAACTCTACCTCCACCATTTTTTTTATGCCTGTGTTAAGGGGGTGTAACACTCTCTGTTGTGGTAAATTGTGGTAATGATATATGGATAATGGATAACCACATACTTATATACATACATGGGCATAACAGCATAGTCGTTATATCAGATTCATCATATTGACACATCGGTATTATGTCATAATTGTTGTAAGACTGAAATTCAAACTTTTTATATATTCCACTTAACCGAGTCTTAACATCATACTTACTCAACTCACATATTAACATTATATCTTCATCTATTTTAGACACAATTTCATTTCAAAAATGTTTTTGTAATATAATTTCAATAATATTTAAATATTAAAATTGGACAAAAATTGACATTACAATAACTGATGTTAATGGTACCTACTAAAAATTATAAAGTGCATACGAAAATGTAATATAATTCAAATTCTTATAATTTAATTAACGTTTCCTCCTTGTCCTCTAATATGTATTTTTATTTTTTTCATAACAAGACAATATATTAAAGAATAAAAGAGAAAAAACATATATATATATATATATATATTTAAGAATGTTATTTTTATTATTTTAAAAATATTATTATTTTTAATTATCATTATTAATTATTAATTATTATTTATTATTTTATTTATTTATTTATTTATTATGGTATTATAAAGTAAAAAGAGAGAAAAAACAAAAAAATTGGGTTTCACAGAGTCTTAAGTCGAGTCTCTTATTTTACAGACTCAATTTAAGACTCTCCACCAGATTTTGAAAATTAACAGAGTCTTGAAAGAGCCTAATAAAAAATATGATGTTAAAACTCTCCATCAGACTCTCTCATGTAGCGCCTTAGAGGGAATGATATGCGGATAAACTATGAATATGGAGGAATTATTAGGTGGAATGGTTGTGAGTACATTATCATCGTTTCGTTATAAATTTTATGTTTTATTTTAGCTAAAAGAACATTTAATGGTCCGCATAAGACAGCTCAGTTGGTGGCTGCAGGGACACTTAGGATTTCCCTCTCCCCCAGGTCATGGGTTCTAGTCCCAGACCTCTCATGTAAACAAAAAAAAAAGAACATTTAATGATTGGGATGAGTGTGACATCATTAATCCTAAATCAATTAATAATTTCTCGTGAATATGACATAGATATTCGATGTGGCATATATGGTAAATGAGTTTTTCAATGGTATACACCTTATGCATATGATAAGAGAAAATAAATTGTAAAATTATATTATACATATTTCTTATATCATTTATTCAATAAATTTAGGTGTGAAAATAGTATAAGATATTAAATGACTAAAAATACAAAAAATATTACTTTATAGAATATTATATTTCATTGTTTGGTAAATTAGTTAAACTAGCCCCCAACCCCGTGCGATGCACGGGAGAAATACGAAATCAATAAAACATTTCATAAGTTGCAATTAATATTAGTTTTAATATATTGATAAAACATTTCACAAAGTTACAATTAATATTAGAGTAAATTTTACTTGTTTCGACCATTACCTGTGTCCGGAAGAATATATTTTTAAAAAATATTAGATTTTTTAACCCAAAGCATTTTTTTTAATATATTAGATTTATGAAAATTAAAAAAAAACAGAGCATAAAAAATCGGTGCATGGTAGAAGCACCCTTGTTTTAGATTTTACTTGTTTGGACCATTACATGTGTCCGGAAGAATATAGTAAAAAAAAATTCAAAGTCAAATAACAAAAACATGTACATAAAAAGAACACAGAAAACTTAAAACATATTTTTTTTAATATATTAGATTTATGAAAAAAACGGAGCATAAAAAACCGGTGAATGGTAGAAGCACCTTTGTTTTATATTTTACTTGTTTGGACCATTACTTGTATCCGGAAGAATATAATAAAAAAATTCAAATACAAATAACAAAAATATGCACATAAAAAGAACACAGAAAACCCAAAGTATATTTTTTTAATATATTAGATTTATTAAAATAAAAAAAATAAAAAAAAGAGGCAGAGCACCAAAAACCGGTGCATGGTAGAAGCACCATTGTTTTATATTTTACTTGTTTGGACCATTACCTGTGTCCGGAAGAATATAATAAAAAAAATTCAAATCCAAATAACAAAAACATGTATATAAAAAGAACACAGAAAACTCAAAGCATATTTTTTTAATATAATTAGATTTATGTAAAAAAAAAAAGTCGGAGCACCAAAAACTGGTGCATGGTAGAAGCACCCATATTTCATTTTTTACTTGTTTGGACCATTACCTTTGTCCGAAAGAATATAATAAAAAAATTCAAATCCAAATAACAAAAACATGTACATAAAAAGAATACAGAAAACCCAAAGTATATTTTTTTAATATATTAGATTTATTAAAATAAAAAAATAAAAAAAAAGTCAGAGCACCAAAAATCGGTGCATGGTAGAAGCACCCTTGTTTTATATTTTACTTGTTTGGACCATTACCTGTGTCCGGAAGAATATAATAAAAAAATTCAAATCCAAATAACAAAAACATGTACATAAAAAGAACACAGAAAACTCAAAGCATATTTTTTTTAATATATTAGATTTATGAAAATAAAAAAAATAAAAAAAACCGGAGCAGCAAAAACCGGTGCATGGTAGAAGCACACTTGTGGCCTTGTTTTATATTTTACTTGTTTGGACCATTACTTGTGTCCGGAAGAATATAATTAAAAAAATTCAAATCCAAATAACAAAAACATGTACATAAAAAGAACACAGAAAACTCAAAGCATTTTTTTTAATATAATTAGATTTATGTAAAAAAAAAAGAGTCGGAGCACCAAAAACTGGTGCATGGTAGAAGCGCTCATATTTCATTTTTTACTTGTTTAGACCATTACCTTTGTCCGAAAGAATATAATAAAAAAATTCAAATCCAAATAACAAAAACCATGATAGTCTAAACAGGAGAAAGTAGTATAAAAAAAGGGTGAGAGAATAGGCAAGAATAAAAAACAAAAAACAAAAAACAAAAAAAAAAGAAGAAAGGTGGAATGGACGGGATTTTGGCTTTGTGGGGGAAACTTTGGTAATTTATATATAGATAGATTATTAATTAAGTATTAATTAAATAAACATATATTCCCTCCGTCCCATTATCTTGATAAAAGTCAACGAAGTCAATAAAAATAAGAAAATATCCTTTTGATACAATGCCTGATTTGATTTTCAAAATCAAATATAATGTATGATTACAAATTTCAATCACACAACTTTCCATATTATTATAATTAATACATATTTGAATATATAATAATAATTGGATGTAATAATATATTTAGTGGATGTAACAATAATAATTGAAAAATTAATGGATCATCAAATTTTCTTTTTTTGGTAATTAATTGTATCTTTCCTTACTTATTCAATCATCAATGTAATATACAATCTTTAAGATTTTTCATTTATTATTTTTACTTTGATTTGGGACAAAAAAAAAGTACATTTTTTTACCAAGATAATGGGACGGAGGGAGTATTAAATTAATAATTAAGGAAATACATATATCATTTTTTTTTTATAAATAAAGTTTTTGACGGGGAAGGTGTAGGGGAAATTGCGAAGCTCACAATGATGGAATCCACGTATTCACATATCACACTTTATATTCTATAACTTTACCAACAGAATTATCTATTAAGAATGAAATACATAGATTATTAAATTAAATAATTCTTAGAAAATAATTAATTTAAAAGTGTAATTATTTACAAATGAATTATTGAAAATTTGTTTGCTTTTTTTTAAAAAAAAAAAAAACTTTCAAAAGCCGCATGCTGGATCTAATTTACTTTTGAATTATAAACTTTCTTTTTTTTTTTTCGCCAAAAAGTTAGAAGTTATCCATAAAGATGCAACAATATCAGGATGCCCAACGGCAACAATGCCTAACTGCTCCTTTGAAGATGTTTCAAATTCTCAACCAACTTGCTTCCCTTCAAAAACATCACTTTTATTCTTTGGGTGTGTTTCTACTTTCTAACTTATGGACCAAGTGCATAAGTTAATAAAACCTAAAAAAGTAAATTTTTATTGGGAAACTAATATATTTAATGACTTAAAAATTAATTATTTAGTTCTCCAATATAATTTTACTATTTTTATCCTCTTATCCTATGCATGAGATGCATAGGATAGAAAAACTGTATTCTTAATACTCCCTCTATTTCTTTTCTTTTTTTCGTTTAATTTTGTTGCATACACATTAAGAATATATTTTCTCCAGTTTGAAATAAAAAATTACTTTTTTTAAAAATATAATAATGAGTAATTAACTTTCTAAAATTTTGTTTCATTTTCAATATTACTTTTTTAAAAAACACCTAAAAATTTTTTATTTTATTTAATTTTTGTTTCATTTCTAATATTACTTTCCTAAAAATACTCATATTATTTTTAATAAATTTGAAAAAATTAAATATAATCAACTAACTTCCTTAATAAGCGTGATTTTAAATTTTTTTTATATTCAAAACCAGAGAAATATTTATCATTGTAACTTTTATATATATTTTTAGTCTATAATGTTTATATTTAATCCTTGTATTGAGAATAGTTCCCTATTTAATTTTTATGTACATTAATTAATGTATGTTAATTTAAAAATGAGATAGAGAAAAAAATAGTAGAATTAATGAGTAGTAAAAAAAATGCTTGAACAAAAAACTTGGAAAAAAATGATTATGCTTTGAAATTATAAAAATACAAAAGTTATGAAAAAAAAAGCTAAAAAAATAATAAGTTAAAAAATAGAAGGAATAATATTTTAACACTTGTCTCCAAAATTGGCTCAATAGTTAGAGTTTCGGGATGTAAAATGTTATTCCCTCCATTTTTAAATAATTGTCATTTTAGTAAAATAAAGATGTTCCTAAATAATTTATCACTTTAGAAATCTAATGCAACATTAATTACTAATTTTATATTTTTATCCTCATCGAATTAATAGGAGAGATGATAAGTGAAAAAAAGTGACTAATTATTATAGAAAAATAAATGATAAAAATGATAAAACAAACATTAATTAACTAAAAAAAGACATATTAAATATAGTATTTTTTTTAATCTACACGCCATATAACTTTCAACATCAATTATTTTGAAAAAAAAAATAATAAGCGAGGGGGCAAACCCAAGAGACAACACTTCCTCGTTCTCTCTTAAAAAAAGAAAAAAAAAATATCTTACTATAAAAATAAATTTTAACATTTACTTTTTTTTAACTCGTCTTAACTAAACAAGAGATTATATTTGAAGATCGATTTCTCCGTCTCCCTTCTCCTATTTTCTTATTCTTCTAGTTCTTCAGTTAGTGAGTGAGGGAGAAGGGGATGGAGTTTCTTTCCTTCGATGGAAAGGTTTTGTCTTATTTTTTCAAGTTTTCTTTCAATTTATCTGGGTTTTTCTCTTGCCTTTGTGCAAGTTTGAGTTATAAATAAATGTCAATTTTTCAATTATTTAAGTGTTTTTGTTTGGGAAAGCCATTGTGTTGTAGCTAGTTGCCGAAATAATAGTAAGGTGAAAACTATTATAACTAACTATATGTATTCTGATTCTTCCCATGAAATGAATATACTTGAAGATAACTACTCTTTCTTAGGTTTTATGATGGCTATAATTTATTCTAATAGCCTTGAAATTTTATGATGGTCATCATTTATTCCGGATAACATTATTAGACAAGTTTGATGATGGTGGAAATACAAATTATTCATAAACATCTATTACAATGAATGTTTTGCATATTTTCATTATCTCCTTTGATAATTGAGATTTTCTTTATTTCTTGACCGGCCATTTCCTACATCTGATTGGTGTTATGTTTTTAATAATATTTAATTTAATATTTTAACTTATTACTAAATTGTTAAACAGTTGATACTTGATATCTTGTCTATTTCTTTTAGAAATAGAAAGGATCTTAACTCCTTTTTCGGATTACATTTTTATGACAATGCTTGTTGGAGTTAGAACCCTCTCCATTTCTTTTAAGAAAATAAACAACATCTCAACAGTCGAATAATTTAGTAATAAGTTAATATATTAAATTAAATATTGTTAAAAATATAATAATCATTATAGGGAATGGAGAAAAAAAAGAGAGGATCTTCATTTTGTTTATTGATTTAGCTTATGTAAATTATGTGTCAATACTCTAAGTGCATGTTTGGTTTGGTAGTAGAAAATTACGTTTGAGTTCAAAATCACGTCGGATGTGAAACAACTATGAGTAACTTCTATTTCTCGGAATTAATTTTAAGGAATCGAACATGCATCCAAACAAGTACTAAATAGGATAGAGTAAAATTTAATTCATATAAATATAATTGTTTCATTATCCCATGAGTTGCTAGAGGCCATGAACACAAGTAACAATACATTTATTAATTTTGCAATTTACTAATTCCCTAGAAATACAAGGCACTAATTCAGCAAAGGGTTTTCTTATAAAAACCCACAGAGAGATAAATTTTATTAATAAAATAAATACAAGTCTTTTGATTCATTCAAGACATCATTTTCAAAACAACCTTAAAAATATATTTCACTTTCCATTGTTTTTATCTAATTCCTTTGTGCCACTAGTGTTTTGCAGAAATTGCCCCATTGCTTAATGTTGCATCTTGGCCTTCAGTTTCAAATGGAACAACACCACTTTTGATAGTCCCAATCTCATTCTCTGTAGCCTCTAGCTCCACTCTGAACTTCCCATATACATCGCCTTTATAAAATTTTCTAGTCCTAAGCACCAAAATGAAAGAAACAAAGCATCCAATTAAGGTTGAGACAGTGATTATGATAAAAGACATCCTGTAACATTGCACTCCCACGCAACTTAGATCCTCCCCTGCATGTCTTGTGAGACCCTTAGCCTCCAATTGCTTTAAAGCCTCTTTATCGTACAAATAACCGGCCACTCTCACATTTAATATGTAGGATCCAACAGGGCTTGCCACTGCTCCAAAATTGAACAAAGTAGAGTAGTATTTGAGGCCAAAGATTTCAGATATGATTGCAAACATTAAGGGCCATTGTGCTCCAAAACAAAAACCAATGATCACTGATGAAAAGTAAAGAGAGTTTGGGATACCAATTGCTATGAGAATGTGACCAACACAAGAGAGAAGCATGACTAGAGTGGTCATCATGGGACGCGGGAATTTGTATTTGGTTAAGAGGATTTCTGATACAAAGCCAGCAACAACTCTTCCTAGGTAATTCCATATGCTCACTAAGGACACAAAGGTTGTGGTGCTTTTGGTAGGGTACCCTAATGATTTCCCTATCTGTCCTAAGTTATCAATTGCAGTTAAGGTTCCACCAATACCAAATGTTGTTGCTGTGAACAAAATCAGCATGTCAATGCTGAAAAGTGCTTGTAAGATTGTATAGTCCTCCCCCCTATTTGGTGGTTTGAACATGTTGAAGCAAGATGTTTTGGTTGTTGTGGTACTTTCTGGCACTGCTTTTTGTTCTGGCTGAGGTAATGTTATACCTTGAGGTGGAACTTCAGTGCCTACTTTCAATGATGGATTAGACAAACCTTGGAATTTGGTCTTCCATATTTTGAATTCTTCTCTAAATACAACAACAAGTGGTAGGAGAAGTAAGAAAACAACAACCATGCCATCAATAATATATGCTAACCTTGAAAAAGTGAACTTGTTTTGAATAATGATCAACACCGTTAGGAATCCTGCTAGACCAAGTGAAATATAAAGAAGTTTATAGATAGCTTTGATCTCCTTTGGTTGCTGACTTGTGTTCGAATCCAAAATCCGAATCGCTGGGAGGAAAACGAAGGAAATTGCGGCCGGAAGCCAACCGATTAGCAAGATGAGTGATTTTGAGTTATGGTCACCATAGAAAGCATAGTAGAGTTGTGTAATGATTGCACCACTTAGACCAGCAGAACCTTTTAGAAGGCCTAAGATGCTTCCACGGCTTCCAGGGAAATTCTTAACACTTGTGACCAAAGCACCTGTGTTAGCAAAAGTTTGTGAATTTGCACCAATGCAAATGTAGAGACACATTTGCCAAATTTTTGGTTTTGGAATTTTTTGTGTGACTCCAATGTATATCATGAAGTAACCAAAGAAATTCATGATAGCCCCAATTGAAAGCACAACCCAAGGGGGTGCGATTTCATTGATTAGCCCTGATAAAACACCAACATTGCCACCAAGGTCTTTGGAGAAGCTAAGCAAATTGAGGGTAGATTGGTCATAGCCTAAAGATGTTTTGACATCATTAGAGTATAGACCAAACATGTAGGTTGCTCCAGAAAGAGACATGATAAGTAGAGAGGCAAATACCATGAAGTAACGACTTGTGAGAACTTGGTAGCTGAAGCACTTCGCTGGTTTCCGACCACCACCACTTGTGAACTCTGCCTCGTCCATTTTTTTTGTGCGTATGTTAAGTGGGTGTAACACTCTTTGTTCGTGTGAGTATATATGTACATATTTCAATTATGTTAAGTGAACATATGTATTTGACATTTGTACGGGACACCTACCTTTTTTTGTCAAAAACTGGTGGGTCCTGCAGTTTCTCTTTCTTATATGACACATCAATTTTTACCCAAAAAGACAGGTGTCACCCTAGATGTCAAATACGGATGTTATTTAAACATTTTCCATATATACGAGGGGGAAGATACATAAACAAAGTTGAATATAACATAGATATCCGATGTGGCAGATATATACTATATATATTCATTCTCAAGAAATGGGAAATTTTCATAAATGATCGTGTAAAAAAAGAAAAGAAACAGCACTTTCTTCCTAATAATCTTTGTGATCAATTTGATAGGACACTGATTCATGAATCTTATGAAATCTTTTTGTCAGGTATTTTCTATAAAAAAATTTCTCTTATGTATTCACCAACGCAAGCATAATAACTAATTTATCTTTTATTTGACCCTTTCGAGGATGATCTTAAATTTTGGTGAAATTAGTTGAACAATTGTAATTCCTCCGTTTCATAAGGAGTGTTTTTTAAGGTTAGGCATGAGTTTTAAGAAGTGATTAAAAGACGTAAGAATTTGAGGTATTTTAACTCTAATGCTCCTATATAATCATTATTGAAGAGAGAGAGAAAAATATTGGAAGTGAGAAAGAAGGTGTGATAAATATGAGTGTGTTGGAAAAAAATAACATTAATTATTGAGATTTGTAAAAGAGCAATAAATATGAAACATGAGACAAAAACTTTCAAAACATTACATATGAAACAGAGGACAAAGGGAGTAAAGAATAGAAAACATTAAATTATATTATATATTTAAATATAAAAATTAGTTAATCTTTAATAAATATTAATGAAATACATAAATTACTAAATTAATTAAGTATAATAAATTAAGTATTAATTTTCAAATCATTCTAATTCTTTTTAACCCATACTTTTCAGAAAACTTCTATCTTTTCTCTCCCTTAACAAATAATGTCTTAAGAATGTAAGAACGAGGTAAAGAAGAAAACTTACTTGGATAATTGTACTTGCAAAGGGGATTAAAGATAACATTAATAATGACATCATGCATTTGAAATGTAATCTACAACACTGTCCTTAAAACGTTATTTGCCACCACTACTTGTTGCAGAGTTAAGACAAATCACATCTACGATTTATCCAAGCACTCGGAGATTATCAGCTAGCAATTCTGATAGTATCACTTTCAAGAAAAAATCTAAATGATTTATAGAGGAATTTCTATATAAGAATCTATGTCTCGCT
The DNA here is from genome assembly GCA_037953625.1 of Crotalaria pallida. NCBI lineage: Eukaryota > Viridiplantae > Streptophyta > Magnoliopsida > Fabales > Fabaceae > Crotalaria > Crotalaria pallida. Next base: position 72,508,876 of record CM075656.1, read on the forward strand.
TTCAAGCCAGAGGAATTCTATTTATAATAGATTTCTCAATAATTGTGTTTGTTCATAAATGTGTCTTTTCAACCATGAAAAGATATGTCCACTCATAAACAAATCATAAACAAATGCTTCTATTTGTCAGTAAATCACTACATCAATTCACATTTTTCATATAATAGTTTTGTAAACTCTCAGCAATGCTACGTATATTCATTCTCAAGAAATGGGAAATTTTCCTTATGATTGTGTAAAAAAAAAGCACTTTCTTCCTAATAATCTTTCTAATCAATTTGATTGGGCACCGATTCATTGATGAAACCTTTTTGTAAGGTACTTTCTATAATTTTTTTATCTTTTAGGTATCCATTGACACGAGCACAATAATTAATCTATACGGTACGATTCGACTCTTTTGAGAGTGACCCTAAATTTTGGTGCAACAATAATTGAACAGTTGTAAAGGATAAGAAACATTAAATTATATTATATATTTAAAAATAAAAATTAGTTAATCTATCAATTAAGTATAAAAATTATTTAATCTATAATTAAATATTAATGAAATTAAAATATAATTGCATTAATAATTAATGAAATACATAAATTCTAAATTTATTAAGTATAAGGAATTAAGTAATTTTTTTATTTAATTTAAGAGTGTAATTGTGAAATGAATTATTGAAAGCTCTGCTTGTTTTTTTTTTTATAGTTTTTAAAAGCTGCAAACTCTATTTTATAAGTTATAAGTTTTTTTATGACAAAGCTTTTGATGAAAATACGGGAGGAAAAGTTAAACTACCAATAATCTAACAAATAATATCCCTACGTATTGAAACTAGGACTTTCTTCTCCCATGGTTTCTTTAATTCTTAATTTGTTCGCCAAATAGCTAGAAGTTATCTATAAGACACAACAATCTATGATTGTCGAACAATGCTTATGTCCTTCTTAGGTGATATGCCAAATTCTAAAATAACTTGTTTCAATTTCAATAATGCACCTTTTTATTCTTAATAAAAATTTTATATTTGTCTACAAGAGTCAATTTAGTTGTTAGAGTTGTCTCCCACCTAGCTAAAAAAAAAAAGAAAGAGAGAAAAATAGTTGCCAGTAAAAACATAAGCTTAAGTATGTTTTTGTCCTTGAAACCTATGTGATTTTTGGTTTTAGCCATTTTAAATTTTATTTGTTGGTTTTGATTTTTAAATAGTTCAAAATTTTGGTTTTAATTCCTATTGATAAGGTGGATAACTCCCTAAAGTAATGCATGCACGGTTATGCGCTTGGTGCCGATCTTGAGGTTGATCAAGTTGGACAACCGCTTAAGGCCCATGGTAAAAAGAGACCAAAAAAAAATTTAAAATTATGTATTGTTATTAATTCCAAGTTTCTAGCTTATTAAAATAATTGCATTAGGAACCCCGGGCGTGTGGTTCAGTGATAAGGATTGATCCACGCTTAAGCAAGGTCAGGTGTTCGAATCCTGCCTTGTGCATGCAGCAGCGTTAAATTCCGGGGTCAGCTGTCCCACCCATTAGAGGTGCCTACAACCCAACGAGGAGATTAGTTACTGCGGTCGGCGGTGGACACTCCGGTCATGGAAAAAAAAATAATAATTACATTAGGGAAGAAACTTCGTTTCTCGCCTTCATAGCTTGTATGGAGTCCTCATTTTTGCCCAATTTGGTATACTAGTAATTTTACCCGTGCATCGCACGGGTTTAAATTTTATTTTATTTTTTTAAATTTTGATTATAGATTTTGGAAATATGCCTTTTTAAATAATAAGTTAATATGAACTTTTTATAAAAATGATTTACATGTATTTAGAAATGAATAGTCATAAACATTAACCTTTGAATCTAGTTTCAGCTACCAACTTTTTCATTAATAAAAATTATCTAATAATGTATCAACTATGCGATTTCTAATTTTAATTAACAATATAATTTCTTATATTAAAAAAAATCCAACTCATTTTGATTTTTGTTTTATTTAATCCATCATTCCAAATGCATTTTGTTAGTAATTCGTTTTGCAAGTCCAAATGCAGCTATTTTTTTACCATATATATCATCATCATCATTATTATTATTACATTTGTCCCAAAATATAAGACCTGCTTTCACACTTTTAATTTATTCGTGTTTATAAGATTCGAACTTTCAAATTACTTGCTTGTATTAGAACTTCATAATTGTAAATAAGTATATTGTCTAAAGTATAAAATAACGCATTATTATTCTTCACAATTTAAATTGCAACATAGTATTGTATAATTTTTTGGATTTTTTTAAATTTGAATTCATGACCGAGTAAATATTTGATTGTATTAAGCTAAATCATTATACCAAATTATAGTTCATCTTTAATACTTATATATCTGTTTTTTCCGTTGTACCCAAAATTTATTATTCATAATGATGCTCTGTTTAAATGTTTAATACCAATTTGCCTATATTATGACTTGTTTGTATTAGAATTTCTGAAATTACAACATTATATTTGTTTTTTTTTTCTGGTTAATTATCATATGACGGGTCGTTTAGGCATTATATATTTTTTATGTCAATATTTGATTCAAATTATTTCCTTTTGAAAAGATCATTAATAACCCGTGCAAATTGTAATAATATCGAAATGCAAATTGTATGTTTGCGAGCAATTTTTATATTTATGTGTAATCCAAATTGTACTAATAAAAATTTACTAAAAATAACTTAAGATAAATATTTATGTGTAATCCAAATTGTACTAATAAAAATTTACTAAAAATAACTTAAGATAAATAACTTAAGACAAACAAATTTGGAAGGAAAAGCAAGGATGAAGGAGGGAAATTGAAAATGACAAAAATGCCCTCAACTTCTCCTATTTTATAATATGTTGATAAGTTTTACATAAACCGATCAGCCAAGGGATTGATTTTTAATATAGGATCTTTGATTTAGCATACTCAGTTGGAGTATCTTGGTTCTCCCGAGCCAATAAAGTGTCTGCAAATATAACTTAAAATTTAGAAAACATATATGTCGCCTTATATAATGTAGTATTTACTAGGAAAAATCTTGGTTTTGATGTTCGACCGAATTAAGTTGGTTTGAGTTGGGCCTGCCACGAGCTAAATTTTAGGTCAGAAGAAGGAATATTACTAATACAAAATAGATTTTTAAGGCTGATATTTTAAGATCGGTTTTGTGAGGAATCAATCTCATAGAGGTTAATTTTTTAAAAAGAGAATGATTGTTTTCTAAAACCGGCCTTAAAATAGATCAAATAAAATCGATTTCGTGCTGAACCGGTCTTTTAGTCTTTAAATAAAAATCAGTTACAATAATAAAGTCGGTTTTTTGTTTCAAATAAGATCGATAAGTTGTTGCCGCCCAACAAATTCGTTTTTTCGTTAATTTTTCTATTAAATGTCACATATCATTTAACGAAATGTGTCACGTGTTACTTTTTTTTATAGGTCCCTAAATATAAGACATTTTTTATACTTTTATTTTGTCCTTATTTATAAGACCCTATACCAATTTTCAATAACCATTAATTACTTTTTTTCCACGAACACCCTTATTTATTTAACACTTTTTAGATTCCCAATAATATTAATAGGGGTAATTTTGGTTTATAAAAAAATAAGGGTAATTTTGAAAATACATATCAAAAGTTCACATTCCAATACAATTAACTAAATTAATCAACTTTCTTAATGGACGTGAAATTTAATCCTATATAATTTAGGGGTGAGCATGACCCGACCCTACCCGGAGACCCGTCCCAACCCGGCGTGTTCGGGCCGGGTCAAACCCGTGTCCAAGTCTATGAAAGGACAAACCCGCTTGTGATGAGGACATACCCGATCCTATTAAGGACAAGTTCGGGTTCATGCCCGGGTCACCCGGACCCGGCCCGATACCTAATTATATATATATATATATATATATATATATATTAATTATAATTTTTATTCTACTTTCTAAAAACTAAAACATTAAAACCTGTGAATAAAAAAAATAAAACAGACTTATTAACGTGTGTGTGTCCGTGGTGTCTTGGCGTTGAGTGATTGATTTGACGAACACATATACTGGGGAGGCACAAATGATGCTCCTGCACTACATGATGTTTAAGTAGCATTTTTTTTTTTATGTTTTATTTTTCTATTTTTTATTTTTTTTTGTGATTGTTCTTGTATTGTTATATCAAGTTTAAGCACACATTTCAGTGATAAGTGATGACAATATTGGTATACTAGGTTGAGTATGGCTATGCTACTGCTGTGTATTATTTTGTACAATATTGAACAAATAAATCCTTTTGTTCTAGTGAAGTAAACAAGTTTTTTATTTTCTGCTTGTGCCTATAAATTCTATAATATATGGAATATAGGCTGATATATGTCTTGCAGTGGGTATTCAAAGAGAGTTATGATATCATTATTTTAGATGACAACTTTGCTTCAGTTGTGAAGGTTAGTTGTCTTCAATTCTAATTTTTATGTCATCATTTTCAATTTACGTGAACTTGACTTTTGTGGCTTCACATGTGAACTTTTAAATGGTTTGAAATTTTTTTTACACTACAACAAAAAGCGTTTTTGTAGCGTTTATTTTTCACATTCCGTAGCGCTTCACAAACGCTACGTATGTAAGTGTAATAAAAAGTACCTGTATTAATAGTAGCGCTTCCGAAAGCGCTACTGAAACTATAAGAATTAGTAAGAGTTTCTATAAAATGTTACTGAAAGTGAACACTTTCTGTAACATTTTATAGAAACTGCTACTAAAAGTGAGCACTTTCTGTAGCACTTTTCATTTCAAACGCTACTAAATAATATTAATAATATATTAAATAATATATGCAAGCATTCAAATCTGTAATAACTTGGCCAGAAAACCAAAGAAAACCAAAGAACTATATCAGTCTAAATAATTTGCTACAACAAAGATTTTTGTGGAGATTCAATAGTAATGGTAATTGAGCAAAACTCAACAATTATATAATGTTTGAGCAAACTTACAACGAAACTGTAAGAAAATTAAATTGAAGTTGACATCTAATAAATTAACAATAACAATAATAGCTAATCAAGTTACAGATAATTGCTCGAAGTTTTGTAATAAATTAATAGAATATAATGTTTGCTCAAGTTTCATTGTTCAACAATCAAGAATAATTGTTCGAAGTTTTGTAATAAATACCTTTATTTTAATCCATTTGATGTTAGGTGTAGATTTGCACCCTGTAATTGTCCTGTTACCCCAATAGCTTATCAAACATATGCCAAAAAGAACAAAAAGTCAATACAAGTATATACCTTGAATGATTACATCCGTATAGAATGCAGAAAATTTAATAAATAAAATACTTTTCAAAATTGTCCTTTATTAGCTTGTACTTAGCTGGACTACCATGCAAAGAATCCAGATAGTATATCTTCAATTCAATAGGATGAATGACAAGCAACACCCAATGGTTACTAAATAAAAAATAATGTATTAGCACGCAATAAATCTAACAAAATTCATACAGTTCATTTTTGTAAACATTGTTACTAACAATCAACTGATCTTGCAACATTTACAGGTGCCAAAAACAACTTATCTTTTTTAATTTCATGGGAGAGAAGAACATTAGCAATATATTGGTGACATCCATTTAACAACTCATGTGTTCGGTGGGCAGTTAAGAACGAGAACTTACTCTCCTTATTAAAAATGAATTAACTCTTCATACAAGAACCTGAAAAGAAAATATATAAATGGATTCTTAATAACATCAAAATCATATGATTAAAAGACCAATTTAAAATTTTGAAAATATCACGGACTAAATTGATTGATAGACAAACTAACAACCAATGTGATATAGTGCTCCTCATAGAAATATACCATGTAATGAGAGAATTGAGCGACGTGTAAACACTGACATGTTGGGGTTTGAGAAAAACAAAACTCAAGTTCCTACTATAATATAGCTTAGAATCTAACGACATAAATGAAACTTTGGAACTAAATCAACACAGTGAATAAGGGACGATATATAAATTAAATAAGAAAACACAATTTCATACACATAATTAAACTAAAAGTTCGAGACAGATCAATCCATATTGACACACATTGAGCTATGCTCACATAGAAACACACATTGAGCTATTCTCATACACAATAACACAAACAAAAAGCCACAACTGCTCTCTTGCATATATGGTCACATAAACTACCTATAGTGAAAGTTATACCATAAAAACCACATCTATGGTCTCCCATACCCCAATTCAGCATCCAAATCTCTCCATTCCAAGCTTTCTGTTACTTTCAACAAGTCTCTTTTTGCTATGTCAAGATCTGCCTCGGTAGCAGCTACCTTTGCCTTCAGCCTCTTCAATTCCAACTCTACAGTTACCACATTTGCCTTCAACTTTTCTGCTTGCATTGCTTTCTCTCTGTAATTTTTCATGCCTAAGGCGGATTGAACATGAGGCTCCAGCCAAGTTAAATCAAATCTAAACGTCTCAAGTTAAATATGAAACATGAGACAAAAACTTTCAAAACATTACATATGAAACAGAGGACAAAGGGAGTAAAGGATAGAAAACATTAAATTATATTATATATTTAAATATAAAAATTAGTTAATCTTTAATAAATATTAATGAAATACATAAATTACTAAATTAATTAAGTATAATAAATTAAGTATTAATTTTCAAATCATTCTAATTCTTTTTAACCCATACTTTTCAGAAAACTTCTATCTTTTCTCTCCCTTAACAAATAATGTCTTAAGATTGTAAGAACGAGGTAAAGAAGAAAACTTACTTGGATAATTGTACTTGCAAAGGGGATTAAAGATAACATTAATAATGACATCATGCATTTGAAATGTAATCTACAACACTGTCCTTAAGACGTTATTTGCCACCACTACTTGTTGCAAAGTTAAGACAAATCACATCTACGATTTATCCAAGCACTCGGAGATTATCAGCTAGCAATTCTGATAATATCACTTTCAAGAAAGAATCTAAATGATTTATAGAGGAATTTCTATATAAGAATCTATGTCTCGCTTTCAAGCCAGAGGAATTCTATTTATAATAGATTTCTCAATAATTGTGTTTGTTCATAAATGCGTCTTTTCAACCATGAAAAGATATGTCCACTCATAAACAAATCATAAACAAATGCTTCTATTTGTCAGTAAATCAATACATCAATTCACATTTTTCATATAATAGTTTTGTAAACTCTCAGCAACGCTACGTATATTCATTCTCAAGAAATGGGAAATTTTCCTTATGATTGTGTAAAAAAAAAAAAAAAGCACTTTCTTCCTAATAATCTTTCTAATCAATTTGATTGGGCACCGATTCATTGATGAAACCTTTTTGTAAGGTACTTTCTATAATTTTTTTATCTTTTAGGTATCCATTGACACGAGCACAATAATTAATCTATACGGTACGATTCGACTCTTTTGAGAGTGACCCTAAATTTTGGTGCAACAATAATTGAACAGTTGTAAAGGATAAGAAACATTAAATTATATTATATATTTAAAAATAAAAATTAGTTAATCTATCAATTAAGTATAAAAATTATTTAATCTATAATTAAATATTAATGAAATTAAAATATAATTGCATTAATAATTAATGAAATACATAAATTCTAAATTTATTAAGTATAAGGAATTAAGTAATTTTTTTATTTAATTTAAGAGTGTAATTGTGAAATGAATTATTGAAAGCTCTGCTTGTTTTTTTTTTATAGTTTTTAAAAGCTGCAAACTCTATTTTATAAGTTATAAGTTTTTTTATGACAAAGTTTTTGATGAAAATACGGGAGGAAAAATTAAACTACCAATAATCTAACAAATAATATCCCTATGTATTGAAACTAGGACTTTCTTCTCCCATGGTTTCTTTAATTCTTAATTTGTTCGCCAAATAGCTAGAAGTTATCTATAAGACACAACAATCTATGATTGTCGAACAATGCTTATGTCCTTCTTAGGTGATATGCCAAATTTTAAAATAACTTGTTTCAATTTCAATAATGCACCTTTTTATTCTTAATAAAATTTTTATATTTGTCTACAAGAGTCAATTTAGTTGTTAGAGTTGTCTCCCACCTCGCTAAAAAAAAAAAAGAAAGAGAGAAAAATAGTTGACAGTAAAAACATAAGCTTAAGTATATTTTTGTCCTTGAAACCTATGTGATTTTTGGTTTTAGCCATTTTAAATTTTATTTGTTGGTTTTGATCTTTAAATAGTTCAAAATTTTGGTTTTAATTCCTATTGATAAGGTGGATAACTCCCTAAAGTAATGCATGCACGGTTATGCGCTTGGTGCCGATCTTGAGGTTGATCAAGTTGGACAACCGCTTAAGGCCCATGGTAAAAAGAGACCAAAAAAAAATTTAAAATTATGTATTGTTATTAATTCCAAGTTTCTAGCTTATTAAAATAATTGCATTAGGAACCCCGGGCGTGTGGTTCAGTGATAAGAATTGATCCACGCTTAAGCAAAGTCAGGTGTTCGAATCCTGCCTTGTGCATGCAGCAGCAGCGTTAGATCCCGGGGTCAGCTGTCCGACCCATTAGAGGTGCCTACAACCCAGCGAGGAGATTAGTTACTGCGATCGGCGGTGGACACTCCGGTCATGGAAAAAAAAATAATAATTACATTAGGGAAGAAACTTCGTTTCTCGCCTTCATAGCTTGTATGGAGTCCTCATTTTTGCCCAATTTGGTATACTAGTAATTTTACCCGTGCATCGCACGGGTTTAAATTTTATTTTATTTTTTTAAATTTTGATTATAGATTTTGGAAATATGCCTTTTTAAATAATAAGTTAATATGAACTTTTTATAAAAATGATTTACATGTATTTAGAAATGAATAGTCATAAACATTAACCTTTGAATCTAGTTTCAGCTACCAACTTTTTCATAATAAAAATTATCTAATAATGTATCAACTATGCGATTTCTAATTTTAATTAACAACATAATTTCTTATATTAAAAAAAATCCAACTCATTTTGATTTTTGTTTTATTTAATCCATCATTCCAAATGCATTTTGTTAGTAATTCGTTTTGCAAGTCCAAATGCAGCTATTTTTTTACCATATATATCATCATCATCATTATTATTATTACATCTGTCCCAAAATATAAGACATGTTTTCACACTTTTAATTTATTCGTGTTTATAAGATTCGAACTTTCAAATTACTTGCTTGTATTAGAACTTCATAATTGTAAATAAGTATATTGTCTAAAGTATAAAATAACGCATCATTATTCTTCACAATTTAAATTGCAACATAGTATTGTATAATTTTTTGGATTTTTTTAAATTTGAATCATGACCGAGTAAATATTTGATTGTATTAAGCTAAATCATTATACCAAATTATAGCTCATCTTTAATACTTATATATCTGTTTTTTCCGTTGTACCCAAAATTTATTATTCATAATGATGCTCTGTTTAAATGTTTAATACCAATTTGCCTATATTATGACTTGTTTGTATTAGAATTTTTGAAATTACAACATTATATTCGTTTTTTTTTCTGGTTAATTATCATATGACGAGTCGTTTAGGCATTATATATTTTTTATGTCAATATTTGATTCAAATTATTTCCTTTTGAAAAGATCATTAATAACCCGTGCAAATTGTAATAATATCGAAATGCAAATTGTATGTTTGCGAGCAATTTTTATATTTATGTGTAATCCAAATTGTACTAATAAAAATTTACTAAAAATAACTTAAGATAAATATTTATTCCCGTGCGATGCACGGACAAACAAATTTGGAGGGAAAAGCAAGGATGAAGGAGGGAAAATGAAAATGACAAAAATACCCTCAACTTCTCCTATTTTATAATATGTTGATAAGTTTTACATAAACCGATCAGCCAAGGGATTGATTTTTAATATAGGATCTTTGATTTAGCATACTCAGTTGGAGTATCTTGGTTCTCCCGAGCCAATAAAGTGTCTGCAAATATAAGTTAAAATTTAGAAAACATATATGTCGCCTTATATAATGTAGTATTTACTAGGAAAAATCTTGGTTTTGATGTTCGACCGAATTAAGTTGGTTTGAGTTGGGCCTGCCACGAGCTAAATTTTAGGTCAGAAGAAGGAATATCACTAATACAAAATAGATTTTTAAGGCTGATATTTTAAGATCGGTTTTGTGAGGAATCAATCTCATAGAGGTTAATTTTTAAAAAGAGAGTGATTGTTTTCTAAAACCGGCCTTAAAATAGATCAAATAAAATCGATTTCGTGCTGAACCTGTCTTTTAGTCTTTAAATAAAAATCAGTTACAATAATAAAGCCGGTATTTTGTTTCAAATAAGATCGATAAGTTGTTGCCGCCCAACAAATTCGTTTTTTCGTTAATTTTTTCTATTAAATGTCACATATCATTTAACGAAATGTGTCACGTGTTACTTTTTTTTATAGGTCCCTAAATATAAGACATTTTTGATACTTTTATTTTGTCCTTATTTATAAGATCTTATACCAATTTTCAATAACCATTAATTACTTTTTTTCCACAAACACCCTTATTTATTTAACACTTTTTAGATTCCCAATAATATTAATAGGGGTAATTTTGGTTTATAAAAAAATAGGGGTAATTTTGAAAATACATATCAAAAGTTCACATTCCAATACAATTAATTAAATTAATCAACTTTCTTAATGGACGTGAAATTTAATCCTATATAATTTAGGGGTGAGCATGACCCGGCCCTACCCGGAGACCCATCCCAACCCGGCGGGTTCGGGCCGGGTCAAACCCGTGTCCAAGTCTATGAAAGGACAAACCCGCTTGTGATGAGGACAGACCCGATCCTATTAAGGACGAGTTCGTGTTCATGCCCGGGTCACCCGGATCCGGCCCGATACCTAATTATATATATATATATATATTAATTATAATTTTTATTCTACTTTCTAAAAACTAAAACATTAAAACCTGTGAATAAAAAAAATAAAACAGACTTATTAACGTGTGTGTCCGTGGTGTCTTGGCGTTGAGTGACTGATTTGACGAACACATATACTAGGGAGGAACAAATGATGCTCCTGCACTACATGATGTTTAAGTAGCATTTCTTTTTTTTTTTATGTTTTATTTTTCTATTATTTTTTTTTGTGATTGTTCTTGTATTGTTATATCAAGTTTAAGCACACATTTCAGTGATAAGTGATGACAATATTGGTATACTAGGTTGAGTACGGCTATGCTACTGCTGTCTATTATTTTGTACAATATTGAACAAATAATTCCTTTTGTTCTAGTGAAGTAAACAAGTTTTTTATTTTCTGCTTGTGCCTATAAATTCTATAATATATGGAATATAGGCTGATATATGTCTTGCAGTGGGTATTCAAAGAGAGTTATGATATCATTATTTTAGATGACAACTTTGCTTCAGTTGTGAAGGTTAGTTGTCTTCAATTCTAATTTTTATGTCCTCATTTTCAATTTACGTGAACTTGACTTTTGTGGCTTCACATGTGAACTTTTAAATGATTTGAAATTTTTTTTAATTAATATTATTCATCCGTGTCCCGGGTAAACCCGGACCCGTCCATATGAGGACCCGTCCTATTTTGGACCCATCCTTACCTTGTCCCTCTCTAATTAGGGACGTGTTCGGGTTGAAAAATTGACCCGAGCAACATTTTGGGACGAGTGCGGGCCAAGCCCAACCCTCCCAACCCGTCCATGCTCACCCCTACTATATATAGGGAGGGAGGCCGTATTAGGTGTCGCTTAACTGAAAATATTAACGGAAACGAAGAATTTTAATAGACTGCATCTTCCACAACTTCCTGAACTTATCTAAAACAAATTTTTAACTTAAAAATAACTTAAAAACCAATCTAGTAATTTTTTCTTTCATGCTCATTACTCATACTTTACATCTAACTCATCTTCACTTATATTCGAGAGATAGACTTCTTGCATGTATCCAATTTCTCATTTCTGATGCATCAAAGCTTCAAGAAGATTTCTGTTTTGGACTCACTCTAATCCAAGCATTCTAACTCCCAAAGCTACAAAAGATACTGTAATGCAAAGAACAAAAAATGTTTATTTATATTTGGTTAATCCATGCTGCTCATAATATCCAGAATCGTGAGGGATTGTATGGTTTCATTGCTAGGAATCATCTCTGTGTAACTTTGGATTGTGGTAGTTGTTAAAGATAAATTTCTCCTTACTCCTATAGTCCTATTCAGCAGGTAGCAAGCTCAAGCAGTGCTACCTTCTCTTCAATGCGCGCATGAGAAAGGTTGGGAGAAGATATATAGAACATAAATACACATAAGCATGTCTTGTTACGTCATTTAATCAATCAGTTTTCTTTTTTTTAGTATTTCCAGTTCAATCTGCTATTTAATTATTCATAAGCTTTCAACATGTACTAACTTTTCAATCTTTAGTTAGCCTTTCGGTCAGTTTTGTCCCACACAAGTCACAACTATTAAATTTCTTCCAATAATGTAGATGTACAAACTACTATTATAAATTACATTACCACTGCTGATAAAAAAAAATTACATTACCCTTATTAATTTCACGGGATCAATTTTACTCATCCCCTAGAAATACAAGACACTAATTTAGCAAAACATTAAAAATACACCTCACTTTCCATTGTTTTTATCTAATTCCTTGGTGTCACTAATGGTTGCAGAAATTGCCCCATTGCTGCTTAATGTTGCATCTTGGCCTTCAGTTTCAAAGGGAACAACACCACTTTTGGTAGTCCCAATCTCATTCTCTGTAGCCTCTAGTTCCACTCTGAACTTCCTATACATATCTCCTTTATAAAATTTTCTAGTCCTAAGCACCAAAATGAAAGAAACAAAGCATCCAATTAAGGTTGATACAGTGATTAAGATAAAAGACATCCTGTAACATTGTACTCCTATGCAACTTAGATCCTCCCCTGCATGTCTTGTGAGACCCTTAGCCTCCAATTGCTTCAAAGCCTCTTTATCATACAAATAACCGGTCACTCTCACATTTAATATGTAGGATCCAACAGGGCTAGCCACTGATCCGAAATTGTATAAAGTTGAGTAATATTTGAGGCCAAAGATTTCAGATATGATTGCAAACATTAAGGGCCACTGAGCTCCAAAACAAAAACCAATGATAATTGATGCAAAGTAAAGAGAGTTTGGGATACCAATTGCTATGAGAAAGTGACCAACACAAGAGAGGAGCATGACCAGAGTGAGCATCATGGGACGCGGGAATTTGTATTTGGTTAAGAGGATTTCTGATACAAAGCCAGCAACAACTCTTCCTAGGTAATTCCATATGCTCACTAAGGACACAAAGGTTGTGGTGCTTTTGCTAGGGTACCCTAATGATTTCCCTATTTGTCCTAAGTTGTCAATTGCAGTTAAGGTTCCACCAACACCAAATGTTGTAGCTGTGAACAGAATCAGCATGTCAATGCTGAAAAGTGCTTGTAAGATTGTGTAATCCTCACCCCTATTTGGTGCTTTGATCATGTTGAAGCAAGAAGTTTTGGTTGATGTGGTACTTTCTGGCACTGCTTTTTGTTCTGCTTGTGGTAATGTTATACCTTGAGGTGGAACTTCAGTGACTACTTTCAATGATGGATTAGACAAACCTTGGAATTTGGCCTTCCATAGGTTGAATTCTTCTCTAAATACAACACCAAGTGGTAGGAGAAGTAAGAAAACAACAACTATGCCATCAATAATATATACTAACCTTGAAAAGGTGAACTTGTTTTGTATAATGATCAAAACCATTAGAAACCCTGCTAGGCCAAGTGAGATATAGAGAAGATTATAGAAAACTTTGATCTCCTTTGATTGTTGACTTGTGTTCGAACTCAAAATCCGAATCGTTGGGAGGAAAACAAAGGAAACTGCGGCCGGAAGCCAAGCAATGAGCAAGATGAGTGCTTTGGAGTTATGGTCACCATAGAAAGCATGGTAGAGTTGTGTAATGATTGCACCACTTAGACCAACATAACCCTTTAGAAGGCCTAAGATGCTTCCACGGCTAGCAGGGAAATTCATAACACATGTGACCAAAGCACCCGTGTTAGCAAAAGTTTGTGAATTTGCACCAACACAAATGTAGAGACACATTTGCCAAATCTGTGGTTTTGGTATTTTCTTAGTGACTGAAAGGTATATCATGAAGTAACCAAAGAAATTCATGATGGCACCAATTGAAAGAACAACCCAAGGTGGTGTGATTTCATTGATTAGCCCAGATAAAACACCAACATTGCCACCAAGGTCTTTGAAGAAGCTAAGCAAGTTGAGGGTAGACTGGTCATAGCCTAAAGATGTTTTGACATCATTAGAGTATAGACCAAACATGTAAGTTGCTCCAGCAACTGACATGATAAGTAGAGAGGCAAATACCATGAAGTAACGGCCAGTGATAACTTGGTGGCTAAAGGATTTCATTGTTCTCCAACCACCAAGACCACTACCACCACCACCACCACCACCACTAGTGAACTCTGCCACCACCATTTTTTTTTATTTTTTTTATTTTTTTGTGTGTGTTTAGGAATTAGGTGTTATTAGTAACTAACACTCTTTCTTTTTGCTGTTGCTGTTGTTGACTATGGTGATGAAGCCATGGATAACCACTACTTATATAGTTATATGTAGAGTGAGGCTACTATGTGTATGGATAAAGTGCGAGGGAATATTATTGAGAGAGAAAATGGAGAGGGAATAAATAATGATTCATTTGACCCATGGAGACACCGTGATAGAATTGAGGAGGTGGGGGTAAGAGGGGGAGGATTTTCTCACGTTTTAATTGGAGCGAGGAAGCTTGTAGGACACATATATGCTCATGGGAATAATGTATTCCATACACCTCCATTTGATTCCTTTAGTTTATACGTGACATTTTCTATTTGAAGTCATACAATTGAATTTTGTACTTTGGCTATATTCTGATAAAGGTTCAGAAGTCTTTTTTAACGGTTTTTTTTTTTTCACCCTGGTATCCGGTCCACTGGGCCGACTAATCCAGTTCGAGGGGGTGCCGGAGTTAAGGTTTTATTCCTCTCCCAACATTGTTGCGGGAGATCGAACCGTGGTTCGCCCTACCAAGTGCAGCTCCTGGCACCACTGCACCAACAACTCGTTGGTCGGGATTTAAACAAAACTTACTTGAGATGTCGAATTAAACTTCTTTTGTACTCCTTTTGTTTATTAAGTTATGCAGTTTTGTTACAGTTTTAGAAAGTTGATATTCATTTATATTTATTTGTTCAAGCATATTTTTATTTATTAAATACACACATTTTCTTTTTTACTATCAATTTTTTTATTTTTCTTCAGTATATTCTCATGTATTTTAATCAAAATATACCAAATTTTTATATTATTTAATAATTTTTCAATTTTTGCGTGTACTATTAAACTGTAATTTTTTAATTTATGCATGTGCTATTAAACTGTAATTTTTTAATTTATATTATTTAATACTTTTTTAGTTTATTCTCAATTTTTTTTTCCCGTCCCGAACCTATAAAATATCAGCGCCGAACCAGTGCGATAACATCTCGAGTATGTTTTATTTTCGGCTATCGGTAGGTAGGATAATGCATAAAGAAAATATGGTCATGTGAGATGTTAGGTAAGTGTACAATTTATATGAGTGAGAAAATGACAAGCATTTTACGCGGTGCTAGCTCTTTGATTATCAATAAGCCACACACAAGGAGAAGAGTTGGGACCAAGATTCAGTGGAAAGGTGGGGATGGCCATCACTCATTATCACATAATTCGGGTAGTTCAGATTTTGCCACATACAGCTGATGAGCCTCAGAGATACATTGACCAAAATGAAGACTGTCCTTATCTTTGGCAGTTACTCCATCGTCTGAGTTCTTTCTTATATGAATTCTTTTAAGGGTATTTCTATCATGCAATCCAAAATTGGATGGTTGCTATGCAACCTTTTTTTAAATCAATAAGAAGTTGTCACCTATGTCATGTCATTATTTGAAGTAGTTAAAATTATTTTTTTGCAATTTAGTCCAACATAAAAAGTAAATTAAAAATTTAGTCCTTTGTACCTGTAGACAAATTATAACTTTTAATTTTAAATTTAGTCACTTGCATTAAGCCTTTTTACACAAGTGACTAATTTTAACTACTTTTAATTTTTTTTTTAAAATTAAAAGTTATAATTTGTCTATAGGTACAAATGACTAAATTTTTAATTTATTTTTATGTTGGACTAAATTGCAAAAACCTAATTTTAACTAGGTTTAAGAAAAGGTTGCATACCAACCATCCAATTTTGAATTGCATGATAGTAACTGTCTTCTTTTAAACCTCTGTTTTATGTATTGCTAAAAAATGGATTAAAGCAAGTATGTTTCAACTAGTAAAAGACATATTTGTACATATGTATAAGGGGTTTTCGTCCGGCACCTGCCGTACTGACGATGTGCGTGGGGTGTGGGTAACGACAGGTTATGTGGTAATCTTGCGAAGGAACTTGACCGTATTTTTTGGTTGTTTTCTGTGTTTGGTTGGAAAGTAAAGTGTGTGAAAGCGTTGAAAAGTGGCAGGAAAGTAAAACCGACGTCAAGAACACAGCGCGGGAGGAAAGTAAATGGAAAACGATTTAAAAGTTGCAGTAAAGTAAATGCAGTGAATTTAAAGTCGCGAGAATGTAAAGTGCAGCAAAGTAAATTGCGTTGAATTGTAAATTGGAAAGCATAAATATTGCATTGAATTGAAAAGGTGGAAGACTGAGGTTCTTTACAAAGGCGTTTCTCCGTCAATCTGCTCTGGTGAGATGTGTAGGATTTTGGCCAATGTGTGTCAACCTAGCAACCGACCCCGATTATAACCTAAGGACTTCCTATTTATAACTATTAGGAATCCACTAAGCTATTACAAATTAGTTTTCGCACATTCTGCATAACTGCAGAAGCCACGACCTAAAATAACTACCCACTACGCTATCCCCCATGATGTAACTGCCCACGTCGTGGTTTGGGCTTCATGGATACCTTGTCGAGCTTTCTTGTGACATCTTCACTGGGACCCCTTTCGGCAAGCATTCTTCTTTGGCTGAAATCAAGCAATTTAAACTCTTGTCTAAGTCTCTTTGTTGTCCGAAGCATTGACGTTGTCGTGCTCCTGCCTTTTGGTTTTGGGATGCCCACCGACATCAAGCTCATTTTGACAAAAAGGTTTGTCTGTCGACATAGACATTCAACCTATTGTCGGCCTCAAATGCATTCGATCGATATCGTTGACATGTTCTTTGATTAACGGTGTTTTACCACCAGTCGACCAAAGGACCTGTCGCCGACCTCTCTAGTAGAATGCCATCAGAGGTCTTTTCCTTTCCCTCTTTAAACGGAAAAGACACCCAAAATTTGACCCTAGCAGGGCACAAACCTTGGGTCATGAGGAATTACAAAGATTCCACCAAGGCTTATGTATCAAACTCAATGCTTCCTCCAATTCGGACTTTTCACACCAGTTTGATACACAAGAGGTGATCCCTATGTAATCTCTCATGTTTGGTCTTTCACCATTCATGAGGAAAATGAGGGAATTCGGAGCAAGGATTTCTTTCTTTCGTTTTCGACTCCCGAATCCCTTAATCCCACATGTTTGATCCTTTGTGAACTCAGATCATATGGGTTTTGAATCTTTTCTTTTCCTTCCAAAACTCGTAAAGTTGAGCCATTGTTTTTCTCATATTCTCTCATGGCTTCACCAGTTTATGAAGTGACTAATTTATAGTCATGGAAGGCATTAAATGCGATCATAATTACTTTTCCGTTTCCAATGTTGACATGACTGCTCTGACTTCCTCTTTTCTCACGCCATTATACCTTCGACACAGACCTCTCTTTCCGTCCTCTTTCTTTTGTCGACACACGTACACGTCCTTCGAAGTCACTTTTAAGTCGCAAGACTTAAGTACACCTCCTTCGACATCACTTATGTTGTCGACACCTCCTTACTTTGTCGAAATTGACCCCTTGTCGAATCGCACGTTCACCTCCTTCGAAGTCATCACTTTTAAACAAAATGTTTAAGTACACTTCCATCGACGTCACTTATGCGTCCGACACTCTTGTCCTTTTGTCAATTTCAACTTCCAGTTAATAACATCCAGAAAAAATAAAGTAAAATTGATTTTTCGATACATACATGCATGTTATATTTTAACTTTTTATTCTTAGTATTAAAGGTCAAGTTTTTGAAAAAATCATTGTTTTACTATTATAGTTTGTAGATAAAAACTAATAACTTCTATTAGAAAGTTCTATTTTTGGAATATATTTGAAGCTAGCTACCGTCACTACATATATTCAGCAATAGGAACACTTATTAGTAACGAAAAGTATTTTCAAATGGAATGACAACTGAGATTTGATGTACAAATCTTAATTACCTACTACGGGTAAAGTTTCAGTTGTTCGTTGTTTTACTAACCAAAATAAATTAGGTAGCTAGCTTCCTAATTATTCTCAGTGCTTTCAGTGAGAAAGTGTGGCGCTTCTGGAAGTATTTTACCTCTTGAACTTTTTCCTTTTCAATTATTGACTGCATGCATTAATCTTATAATATTCTGGATTTTGTATCTGCCCGATTTTTGTGTTGCCTGCTTTTTATAGCAAGTTGGAATCTCATCCACTAATTTACCTTTCTCGGTCAAGATGAAATTACAATTGTCGGTTCAATAAAAAAAAAAAGGTTTTGGCTATAAACTCAAAATTTACTTTGATAGTCTCTACATAAAAGAATTCGTATTTACTAGTAACGTGGGGTTGGTTAAATGATGGCTTACTTGATTCCTTAACTAATTGGTCTCGAGTTCGACCTTTGGGTATGGAGCAATCCCCGCTGAAAAATCCCTATCGCTTAGTGCGAGCTCAATTGGGTCGAATCGGATTAGTCGGATTCTGGATAAACCAGATTCGGGTACTGGTTGATGTAAAAAAAAAAAAAAAATTTGCATAAAAAAAATATTATCAATGTTACGAGATCAAAGGGTTCAATCTTATATGTATAATTTTTATTTTTCAAATTTTATTTCAGTAATCACTATTTCGAAAGAAGTGAATTTTAGGATGGTGTGAAATGGATCATTGCCTAGAGGCGAAATCCAAACTAAAAACATAGGTGGTTCAGGAATCAGGATCTAACTAATAATTCAAGGTCAATCCAATAACTTATAATACACTGCTGATCTGAGGGGAAGGGGAAAGACGTCAGATGCTAGATCAGCTCATTACATGAATAGAAGGTTGTTTTTTTGTTTTTTTTTTTTTTTGCGCATTGTGAGTGGGAAAAGATGCTTTTTTGAGAAAGACAGGGAATGAAATGATCCATGAGCCATTTCCCAGTGGAAGTCTTCCTCCTACGACATATTTGGTTGCCTATCGATTTGTCCACTTCTCACGTGTTACCAATCACACAAATGTATCAACTATCTCACATTGTTTTCAAGCATCGCCAAATTTTAGACTTTTTCTTTTTCCTCAACTCATTGCTTTTTGGTCCCCATTATTCTTTCCGCTTAAAACAAGGCAGAAACAAAATAAAATAATTTTCGCCTTAGGCAAGTCGTATTATCTTCTGCCTTTCCAAAGTCATAAATAAAATAGAGTATTCCCTTTCATCACACGGAAACATTAAAAATTTGTTATAATACCAAAGTTGTCCCTTCGTTCATTCACGTACAAAAAGGAGGTGGAGGGTTCACGGAGGGACATTTTTGAGATTTCAACATTTTAATTGTTCCGCTTTTTAAAAGGCGGAAGTATTTCCTCTTTTAAATAGTTGGTAATTCTTCTGCCTTAGTCAAATCAGTAGTAAATTAAAATAGTTTTCGCCTTTTGAAAATCGGAAATCATTTTCCGCCTCCGTAAAGTCGATAAATTAAGGGCAAATGGAAGCCAAAGAGTAATGGGTGGGAGAAAAAAAAGTATTTGTTTTAGACTATTATAGCTTCACGATAGTGTCTAATATATTTTCATCATCAATGTCTTGACATTATCATCCAAGTGTCAAACTTTTATTGACAAGGCTGCATTCACATTGAACTCCTTTTATTTATATAAATGGAAGTGAGATAGAAAATTATTATGTAGCATAATTAATTGCCAATAAATGTGAGAGGTGATGATCTTTGTTTATATAACTGGTGGGTATATGTTTAGCCGTATTAGGTTGAAATTGGGCTTGAAATATGGCATTTGTTAGGTATTAGGGTGAGAAAATATATATGGTACGGTTCCTTAATTTAATAAAAAATTAATTAAAAAAATGGCGTATCTAAGTTCAATTTCAAAACAATAATGATCGTATCCGATGTTTATAAAAAATGATTTGAATTATTAATTATTAGTTCGACTTGGTCAAGTGGTAGCTCACTTGATCCCTTAACCAACTGGTCTCGAGTTCGAGCCTTGGGTATGGAGCAACTCCAGGTGGGAGACCCCTACCGCTTAGTGCGAGCTCAGTTGGATCGGACCGGATGAGTCGGATTCTGGGTAAACCACATCCGGGTACCGGTTGGTGTACACCAAAAAAAATTATTAGCTCGACTAATGAGTCATTAAAAAATATTAAAGATATCAAGAAAGTTGATTAGTTTATTAGTTGCATTGGAAATAATGACAACACTTGATATGTTTTTCAAAATTATTCCTATAATTAATATTGAGATTCTAATTTTTTTTGAATAAATAGGGATATTTGCGGAAAGCATAAATTAATTGTCATTGAAAATTGAAACAGGATATTATAAATAAGCCAAAAATAAAATTCGATCTTCGGTAAAGGACCAGAAGAAGTATTTGTTTAGTAGTGGTAAAAAAACAATTTAGACCAATGGAGGCTGACACAAGTGGAAGGGGCTTGTGTCCCTTAAGCATGTGGTCGCGGGTTCGAGTCGTTCCCGAGGCGCATGTGAATGGAGCAAACCTTACTGGGAGCATCGCCCCCGAAAGGGCCCGACCGTGGTGCGAGGGATTAGTCCCCCAGTTGCGCGGGTGGATATCCTGGTTCATCAAAAAAAAAACAATTTAGAACTTGGAAAAAAATAGAAAAAAAGGTCCAAGCTGACCATGGAAAACAATTTATTAACATTTTTTTGTCTTATTTATAAGATTTTATACTAATTATCAATTTTTCAAATAAATATTAAATGTTCATTTCCAATTACATGAACAATTAATGAAATTCCTTTTTTTTTAAACCCAAAATGTTCAAAGAAAATCATGTAAAAAAACAAAAGAGAAACTATACTTATGCTAAACAAAATAATCAAACAAAAGAAATTAGAGAAGCTAGTGCAAAAAAGCACAAAATGAAAGAGGGGGGAGAACGTCCTAATCTATTAGATAGCACAAAAATGAAGGAGGAAAGAATCAACCCAGGCCTCCTACTTTAATTAAGCTTGTTATGCTAAATGAAAGCCACTAAATCACATTGCAAATCATATTATCATATTATGCTTGATATGTTATATAGATATACTAATAGCATTAGATAATGGCATGTTATAGAGTTAGATATGCTATGTTCTTTTAAGGTGGAACTTTATTCTAATTATCTAATGATCTTGTATAACAATATTTCGCTTCATTAAAAATTATTTGGGTCTTTCAAATGTTTGGATTCAAGGTGATTGATCCTATTGTCCCAACCCTGGACCGGCCTGAGTCCTTATATGATTTTAAGGTTTAATACTAGTAATGTCCAGTATCAAATCAAATTATCTTACATGTACCTATAAAAGTATAAATGTTTAAGTTGCGAAAACAAAGATGAAATACAAGTATAAAATTTTAAGTAATATGGACAGATATAACATATAATAAATACAAAATATATATATAGGATTAAAATTAACAAACAACTATCATGTTAAAAACAAAATAATCCAAATTGTAGTGAGTGCAAGTGCCCTCATTAAGCTATAATTGGGTGTGCTTTGAGTCTATATGTGATTGTGTATGTTATATTTTGTTTTAAAAATACCAAAGGGTGATGGTTCAATTAAAATGGGCTTGGATGATTTAAGCATAAGATCATATATTCAATATAATTCATGGATTAGTGTGTATGTGGAAACACTATTGGGAGGGCTCACTCCCTGATTAGACTCCTAACCATATCAAGAAATATTTATCTATCACTAATTGAACATGAATACACTTTAGGAAGTAAAAAAGACATTACAACATTTTTGGCTTTAGACAACACTTAAATTTCAACGGTCAGAAAACAGTTGCCTATTCATGGAATAAGCAACGGTTTTTCGTGTGTAGCCAAAAGATACCAATTAGCAACGGTTTTTATTCATTTTTGTTGCGAACTACTTCATATCAACATATCCTTCCATATAGGCAACGGTTTTTTAAATGTTGATGAAAAGAACCACGTTTTTAAACCGTTGCCTATAACTTGATAAGAAAACCGTTGCTTTTATTTAAATAAAATCGTTGCGTAAAACTTTGATAAGAAAAACCGTTGCTTTCCTTTAAAAATAAAATCATTGTCTAAAATTTGATAAGAAAAACCGTTGCTTTTTTTCCTTAGAAAACCGTTGCGGGACTGGAAAAACAAAAAATAAGGGACTGCAACGACCCTGTTGTTCCCTAAGTTTTTATCAATAAATAAAAAAAAACAAACTGACTTGTTAATACAAAAAACTAATAAAACTAAGATAAGAGTTAAGACTAACAAATAGAAACAAGTACTAAAAAGAAGACTCAAAATTAAAAAGAATAAACATAACCAACACTCCAGCAGCATCCGAAGACCCTCCATCTTCTCACTGCACCACGCAAACCCTAGCTTCTCCTTTCTCACCACGCACATCGACCCTCCCTCTTCTCAGCGATTGACGGCGGTGACGGCAACAGCGTCACTCGCTCCTCCCTCGTTAACGGCAGCGAGGACAACACAGCACGAGAAACCCTTCCTCTTCTCAGTAAGCGGCGACGAGGACAGTGTCACTCATTCACGTCAGTGACGGCGATGACGACGGCGATAGTCACTCCTCCACTGCAGCATCTTGGATGGCGACTCCACTCCTGGTCAATAGCTCGCGACTGAACTCCCCAAGCCACTCAGTGAAACTCGCGCTAAGTATGTTGTCTTCTCACTTAAATCTGTTTTTTTAAGCTTTATTTTTGGTATGAATTGGGGTTTTTGATGGTGGGTTTTGCATTGGGGTTTTTGAGTCTTTTGTGCATTTCATCTTTTCTGGGTTTTGGAATTTTTTTAGTTTTCAATTTTATTTTATTCTAGTTTGATGTTGTTGTTGTTGTTATAAACCCATTATTTGATTAGTTTTGATGCTCTGTGTAGGTGTCTTGTACTGTTTGTCTTTATTTTCTTTTTTTCCTTTTTATGTCTCTGTACCGAATTGTAATCTTGAGTTTGAACCAAGGGATGAGGGAAATTGGAAGACTGGGAACTGGTCTAGGGGTGTACGAGGGTGAATCCATTGAAGGCTGAGGTGGGTAATGGTTCTGTAAGTGTTGGATTAGCAAGAGATCAAGTTAAAGAATCAATTATATGATCCAGAACAGCCCTATCATCTGCACCAACCTGTAGAGAACCCAACATGTTAATTCATCACTCATCCAATATAGAACCTGTTTGAAGGGAATCAGTATGAAATAGATGACTTCTTACTTCAAGTTCCAAGTATGATGGGCAGGGGCAATGGACATGCAAATGTGTTAATGTAAAATGCTACTAATAATTATATTATCACTAATACTGTGAAATTGATTAAAGAGGCAGTCAAAGGCAAAATTGGTGGAAAAAGACAACGGGAATATGATGATGACTTCATAAATGATGATTCGACTGAAGGAGAGCAATGAAGGAATTTTAGTAGATGATATGCTTTTGTTGTTATGTTTTCTTTTTGAATGTGAACAAATATTTCTATGTAATAGAACTGTTATCTTTTTGGCTTATTTCTTACTCCTTGTTATAGTCATGTGTTTTTGAGTAGTGAATGTATCATATTATATTTACAACTACCATATAGCTGAATTGTTGATATGACCCAAAAAAAAAAAACAGGTAAAAGAGACTCATCTTAGTGACAAGTACAAGATGGTTGGAAGGGGAGTTGCCAAAAATATGCGCAATCGCTATACGGATAACCATTTGACATAGGACAAAGGTAAGTATTAAGATTTTATCTTTGTTCAATTTTTTTTTCAACTGATTTCCTCAATTAAGTATTAATACTTTTGTTGATAGGCACATGAATTGGAAGTGTAGGAAATGAAGGTAGTCCTAACATGATTCAGACTTGTGTGGGTTCCTCTAAATTTATTCAAAAGAATCTTAGATCTCAAGATAAAGGTAATTTGGTTCCTCTTGGCAGCGGGTCTGATTTCTCTTATGATTAGCGCAGTCTGACATAATAAATGTAGTAGGTAATTCTGATGTCGTGTGAAATTGTGTAGGCTCGTCAAAACTGGTTCAAAACAATCTGGTTCAAAGCAAAGGTGACCATGTGCCGATGGATAAAGGTAAATATTAAGACTTTATCATTGTTAAATTTTTTTTTGAATTGATTTCCTCAATTAAGTATTAAAACTTTTGTTGATAGGCATAGGAATTGGAAGTGTAGGAAGTGAAGGTAGTCCTAACATGATTCAGACTTGTGTGGGTTCCTCTAAATTCATTCAAAAGATTCAGACTTGTGTGTGTGAAATTAGGGTCTTTTTTTACTTGTGTGGCACAAGGAGTTCTTATTTAGGTGTCATATTAATTAGCAGCGTACATCAATGTGAAAGGCCTTTTTTGTCAGCCTTATTTCTATGTCATAGGCACAAATAAGTTATACATCAAGTTTTTGTTTAATGTATATCAACATAGATGCTCTTTTACATAGAAATATTTTGACAATGATGGTTTGTTTTACCTGAATTAGAAAAATTTGTAGAAATATATTGTTCCTGTTTGATAGTTACCCGTTTACGATATCTTTTATTAAACACAGAATTTCTCAAAGATTGAAGGTGATAATACTATCAGTACTGCACTACCATCCATGCTCATTCAGCATATCAGTGCATCAACTGTGTTGCAGTTCAAGTGAGTTCACTTTGCTTGTTACAGAGACTTTTTGTTATTTGTTTCCTACCTTTGTTGCTATACTAGACCCCTTATATCTGTTGTAAAGTTGGTGAAGGTCTTACCTTTTCTTGTTGGATGCTATGATATCCCCTGTCTCATTTTATGCTTCTTATTTTCAATTTAGGAAGACTGAAAATGTGGTGAGGCTACTAGCATCCACCCCTGGAAATGTCTCATTTTGAAAGCATTAAAGCAAGTTTTTACTTTTTCTATTATCCTTTGTCTCAAATTCCAAAAAAAGAAATGGATATTTTTGACAATACAGCTATTGTTTGACTTATGTAAGATGCATTACACTCAATAATAAAAGTAGAGTCTTCTTAAATTTTTGAAAAGTGAAATAAGCTGGTGGATTTAGTTCTTATAAAATAAGGTCATGATCCATGACTAAATTGTGTTGCTGTTGTTTTGAGCTATTGGAGCTTCCAAAAGAAAATAGTGTCATTACTCTATACTAAATTCATCATTGGGCCTTCTTCACCCATAAGATATCTTAGTCGTATGTTGTTCATTGATATATTCTTGAAGAAAGCGAGGAAAGATTTTTGAACTGCTTTTGGAAATCCTTAACATGATTGTGTATATATATCATGATTAACAATCTCTGGTTTGAGGAGACTAGAAAAACATGAAAGTAAATCAGAGAACATACAAATCAAATCTAAATTATTAATAGTAAATGTATATCTTTTCAGCATTATATGGTTGTTTTATATATGATTATTTGTTAGCTGTCACTTATGGATATTGAGGAAATTCACAAATACTCAAGTCATGTGATTTGCACTTACAGCTTTGCATCGTGCTACTAAATGTTTTATTCTTCTTTGGATCATATTATCCAGGGAAAGCACACATGCTTTCAAGGAGTTTTGGGTGCAGTGTCTCAAGTGTAGAGTTACCTTGACTAATTTGTGCCATTGCTCTCATCATGGGGCCCATCTGCCTAATTTTATTTTATATGCTGCCCGCTCTCTTTTCCAGTAGGTAATACTATTGTTTTCCTTCAATTCCTTATATATATCTCATAATTTTACCTCAATTTATTAATAGGTTCATGCTTATGGTGCTGCTTAAATGCAGATTATTTATGCACATAGAAAATCTTTTGATGCGGATCAGTTTACTACAATTAAATCTATTTTTTCTTCTCTTGAGAAGAATATAGTTACGGTATGTTGTTTTTTTCCTCTGTTTGTTATGGTCCTCGAAAGCATTTTAGAATACATTCTTTAAGGCTTTACCATCTTTTCTTTAAATGCTCAGGTAGAAGTACTGATAGATTTCTCATCAATATCTAAAAAATTGAAAAATATCGGTATGAGTGAAAGTGGAAAAAAAAAAAACAAGAAGTTCTTGCAAATGGGGTTCCCTTTGTTTTCCTTTACCCTTTCATAAGAAAACTGCCAAATATTCACTCATGCAACTCCAGGAACAGTTGGTAATGTAAGGGTTATAGTTCTTCCCATCACAAGCTAGATGTAGCAGGATATATAAACTTCTTGCTTTCGATTTATCTTTCCAAAGTGCTTTTTTTTTAAGGGTTAGACGCTGTGTTCGCATTATATATGATCAATCAAGGTCTGATCAAGGTGTCCTAGCTCTAAAGGCCTTGAAGCTTAGCTTTCTGATTCTTTCATGGAACTGTATCGCAACAAAAATTTTACTATAGATAAGTATGAATCTTCTTCTTGAGGTCATGCTTTCTTTAGGTTGAAGTTCAACCATTTGGTCACTTATTTTTTTCTTTTGGTGAAATAGATCGAGAAGAACTTATCATGGATGGATATCTATGAGGAAATACCGTACCTGTAAACTTTCCTGAAATTTGCCATACCTTTAGCCTTTGAGTATTTTTTTTAATCTTTTTATTTGCTTGTTACACTTGGTTCCATGGTTTCGGTTGCTAACGCAAAATATAAGAATCAACTGCTATGAAGAGGGGTGTGTGTGTGAATATATATATATATATATATATATATATATATATATATATTGTAATGATGTTTTGATTCTATATTCCTAACATATATATTTTTTTCATATTGCAGCAAAATTTGAATGTTGAGGAAGACCAAGCCGAAGATGAATGAGAAGGATATCATTGGCAATGCAAGAATATATATATATATATATTATATGGATTATTTAAGCTTTGGCTTTTTTTTTTAAACTTTAGCAAAAAATTATGTTATTTAGCAAGTACTTAATTTAGTCTTGTACTCTTTGGATTATGGAACAATATAATCTTATGTTATTTTGGTATGTATAGTGATGATTATATTTTAATTCCATTATGTGTGTGTGTGTCTATATATATATATATATATATATAATTTTATTTAAATAATTTTATTTAAAGTGTTGCATATAGATTGAATCTAAAATAAGTGTTGCCTATGTCAAGTTGACAATAGTTATATAACTGTTGCTGCATAATGCAACGGTTTTATCAGTGTTGCATAAGTTATTAATGAAAATAACCGTTGCTGTTTTAAAGGAAAAGGCAACAGTTTTCTAATCTGTTGCATATTCTGAACAATGAAATTGAAACCGTTGTTATTTATAGTAAAACCGTTGCTGTTTATTAGGAAAAGGCAACGGTTTTATTAACAAAATCGTTGCATATTCCCAAACAAAAAACCGTTGCTATTTATAGAAAACCATTGCCTATTATGTAAATAAAAACCGTTGCTGTTTATTACTTAAAGGGCAACGGTTTTTATAAAACTGTTGCCAAAAGCAAAAAACCGTTGCCTTTAACAATAGGCAACGGTCACCTAGAGAACAGTTTTAAAACCGTTGCATATACTTTCAGCAACGGTTTTTGGGCTTTATGCAACGATTTTGTGCCGTTGCAGAAAATTAAAAATGTAGTGAGAAAACCAATGCCTGTTGGCTCCGAATTCAATCTATGAATTCATTAAGAGATAATATTGAGATGAGTCAACATATGTACTATGCTCAGAGATATTGGCCTCTGGTTGTTATTCGACTTAATTAGTACATATTTGAATGCATGTTGGATTTCTTTAGAATTGTTTATGAGAAGTAGAAGTTACTCGCAGCTGTTTCACATTCAACGTGATTTGGAATCCTAACGTAATTTTTTATCGTCAAACCAAACATACACTTAATTATTATACTTGACGTCCTCTTTTTCAAAAATTTCATTCACATACTGGTTAATAATATTTTTTTTAAAAAAAAAAATTGGGTTTTATGGTCTGACTTGATAGAGATTGTGACCCAAGTCGAACAACCGTGAATCAAGACCACAACTTTCAAAACTAAGAAAGTCTTCTTTGAAACTATACCTACTTAAAGAAAAATCTTTTTGAAAGTCCAAGATCCAAAGAGTGAAAAAGCTCAACTTTTTTAAAAAAAAAAAAAAAAAAAAATCAAAAGCACAACTTTTCTACTGTTGAATGTTTGGAGGATAAGAATTGAAAGTGTGTTTACAAAAGAGTATATATATCATTTGAAGTTAAGATCATAAACAGTTATATGGCGTAGAAGTTATAGGCCGAAGAAAGTGTTGGATGTAAAGTAACAAAAACTATACATCTTCGTCCAAGGTATCTTTCAATCGACAGCTGCAGACTAATTCCTTTCGAGATGTAGAAATTATCAAAGTGAATTTTGCCTTTATCAACAAAATCGAATCCTTGACATAATACTTAAAGAACTCAATCATCTA
This sequence comes from Crotalaria pallida, assembly GCA_037953625.1. NCBI lineage: Eukaryota > Viridiplantae > Streptophyta > Magnoliopsida > Fabales > Fabaceae > Crotalaria > Crotalaria pallida. The sequence goes on from CM075656.1 coordinate 72,537,795, forward strand.
TTAACTGTTCTGAGCCTTGTTGATTAATGCGGACTGAATTGGTGCCTTTTCAAACATCATTCTTCCCATAAAATGAAAAAAACTACTTCCATGCAACCAAAATTTAGATTCAAGGATTAACCAATAAAAACATTAGATATTATTTAATAAATCTAAGGAAAATGCTAACAAGTGCCCTAAGGACACTTGTTAAGAAAGCCAAAATAGATAAAACTTGTTGGAAAGTGTGATTTTTTATGTTTACGAGAAAGTGGAGAATGTGGACTTAAGATTTTTTCTATATTAAGTAACCTTAACAAGTACCCTAAAGCAAGGTCAAAATAGATCAAGTTGTGCTATATTTCATTAAGGTGAAAACTTCTATGTCATCTAGCTAGCGGTGAAAGGCACCAATGGCTTCTTATTTAAACCAATCATATCATGACTTATGTGTTAATTTAATCCAATCAACATCTATTTGTCATCTGAGATATCAACTTACGTGTCACGTATCAAAGATCATTTTGCAAATTTGAAAAACTTTAATTCAACAAAAACAAAAAATAAATTTCAACAAAGCCAAAACTTAATCCTAAACAAAACCCAAATCCTAAATTGAATCATAAAACAAAAAACCTTAAGTATGAACGTGAGAGATAGAACAGAGGTTGAGCGTGAGAGAGTAGCAGCCATCGCTCATCGTTGGCCCGTTGCCGTTGTCATTGGTTATCCCTTTCGCCCTTTTTTCCATTTCTCTCACTTTGATTTTCCCCCTTGTGCCCTTCCTTTCACAGCTATATACTAGATATTTTTTGGATTGTATTTTACAAATATATCAGGTTTAGAAACAAGTGATAATTAAAAAATATCAAGTGATGCATTGATAAAGTTAAAAGCTTTGACCTCTGTAGGTTCTAATTATTATCATGTCCAACGCTGTTATTGTATTTGTATTATTTATTTGTTAAAATTTATAACAGTGTGTTACAAAATTAATAAAAAAAACAAAGTCCATCTTCCTCAACCTTTAGGATGCGCAACACAAAACAAGCAAGATGACGGGGTGGCAGATTGGTGAACGGTAGGGGCGACAAATCAATGAACAATGGCGGCGACGGATCTTCTACGATGAGGATGTTATGATGTTTTTGTTTTTATTTAAATTTTTAATTAAAATTATGATTAAGTTAGAATTTTTGAAAATTTGCAAAATAATCCTTAATATATAACACACAATCAAATACTGTATATGTTGACGGTGTTCAATTGTCATATGTGTCATATATTGATTGGTATGTTTGAAAATGACACCAATGCCTTTTCAAACTTAAGTGGCACCAAAGCAATCCCCTTACATTAAATGATATATAATATTTTTATTGGTCAATTTTTAATATATTGTACAACAATCTAAAATTTGATTTCACTATAGAAATATTCAATGAAATGCATTTGCGATCAAAATAAAATTATCACAATGTTGTGCCCCGCACTATATGTCCCTACTTTGGCCATTAGTCCTCAAACCCCCATTTTATCCCCCAAACCTCATTTTAATGGTGCAATGTCCATTATACCCTTCATCATTCAAACCAAAAAAAAAAAAAACCCCAAACCCCCATCCACCTTTTGAACTTCTTCCACCCCAAACAAAACCCCATAACCCCATGCAAACCCTTTCCATATTTCACTTTTACAAACCCCTTTCTCACCAACCCTCTCTAACCCCTTCCATATTCCACTTTTTACGTTACTGTGTAAATTTCGACAATCTAGTGTCGGACTTTTTTGGGATTCCGACACGGATATGTCGGAAATTTTTAGGTAGTTTGTTTAAGAGTTTTCCGACATATATATGTCGGAATTTTTTCTAACGAAAAAAATTAAAACAGTGTAAATTTCCAAAGACCTTTGTCGAAATTTTGAAATTCCGATACCCCCGTGTCGGAAATTCAAAATTCTGACACTGGTTCGTCGGAATTTTACAGCTTCAGAATAAAACAAACAAACACTAACAACGAAGAGGGGATAAACGTGTTTGCTTAAAACATAACAAATGAACAAAAAACTATTAAAAAATAAAAATCTAACTTCAAACAACCTATTAATCATCTAACATAAACCCTAAACAAAAAAACCCAAAAGAAAAGAAAGAAGACAAAGGAAAAAGAAGATTTTGAAAGGGAGAATGGAAAGAAGATAGAGGAAAAAGAAAATTGTAAAAGAGAGAAAGAAGATTGTGAAATGGGAGAGGGAGAGGGAGAGGGAGAGTGGGTGTTAGAGAAGAAAGAATGGAAGAGAGAGAGAGAGAGCACGCGTGTGTGTGTGAAAGGGAAGAGAGAGAAGAGAAAATGGGGTTTGGGGTTTGGAAGGGTAATAGTGGAATTAAAAAAAATTGAGGTTTGGGGATAAAATGGGAGTTTGAGGACTAATGTCCCCCTACTTTTCCTTTCCCTGGGTCCTTCACGAGGCCCACCCCATTTGCTTTGTGGTCTCTTTTTTATCGTGCAAGCTAAGCCACATCAACTTTTATGTTTAAGTGTGTGTATGGTATAATTAAATATATATATATATATATATATATATATTTATTTATTTATTATGATGTTATATGTTAAAATTGTAATATATTTATATTTGGGTACCTTAACTGAAAAATAGATTTAAAATTAATCTATTTCGTTTGAATTTTATGGAAAGATTATTTTTTACAAACTAAATTACAAAAAATAATATAGATGCGTGCAATATAAAGAAGTAAAAATAAGTGTAATGGGAATATTGAAATTGCGGACAAATAGGATAAAAAAAATGAAATATCATGAAAAATAATATTTCAAGAAATAATCATAACCTCCCTTTCTTTAAATTGAATTTTGAGATTTATTACTTAAAAATTAATTTTCTTTTATAATTTAATCTAAACTATCAAAAAACATAAAATATATATATAAAAGCTTATTTTCTCTAAAAATAATCTAAAACAATATTTTTAATCTATACCAAACATGCTCTTATGTTAAATTAGTTTTTGCCTCCCATTTTTATTTTTTGAACCTCATTTTTTAAAAAAATCCCACAATACTCTTATATTTTTTCAAACCCCATGAATCAAGTTATCTTCCCTTTCATTAGACCGAGCGACAATCGCCGACACCATCCGTGATCGTCATCACGCCAATGACACCACCTTTGATTTTGACCTCTCACAAGAACCATTTACCATTTGCCAAAGTCTCTCTTCCAATGTCATTCTCTCTCCTGCAATCACCAAAACATCACTCATCCTTCTTCGATCGTTGCCGACCTACCTCTCCCTCCCTTCCTCTTGATTTCACAAAGCTCAAATCGCACTACTACCATTCTCTTCGCTTCGTCCCTCACATATCGCGAATCACGATCTCGATTCCATCACAGACGCCGGGCTATTGTCGAGGATCATCAGCCACAACCAATTGTGACACGCCCAGTGATGTTGTGAACTCCTTCAACCACAATGACATCCTCAGACCAAGCTTTTGACACCAAGCTCTCGAAACAAATCCTAATTTGGGATTTGAAGGTAGGGCTAAAAATGAACCGAGCAATTCAAAGTTCATTCGATACTCAATTCATTAAGTAGCTCGTGAACTTGGCTCGTAAGCCAAATGAATCGAACTTGAAATGGCAATTGACTTCGTTAAATAATAAATGAACCGAACATAAGCCAACTATAGTTTGACTCATTTGTTCGTGAACAAACTTTAATATATATATATATATATATATATATCAATTTTTTTAATTTTCATAAAGACAATGGGTGTAGCCTACATGGTCATATCATATATCAAATCTTAAAGTTTTGGGAGTTAGAAGTCTCAGATTCAATCCTGGGCAAGTAATATTAAAAAAATATATAAATTAAAACGTAAGAAAACATTTAGAAATGAGTGTATTATTATGAAAATATTTGAGATATAAACAACATAACGAAACACAAGACATTAAAGTCATAACTCATAAAGATAAAGAATTTTAAGTATATAAAAAGGAGAGTAAAATCTACCAACAAAGAGATAAAGAATTGAAAATTAAAAAAAAAAAAGGAAGAAAGAAAAAGATAGATAAGATCGTAAAGATAAAATACAAAATGGTAGTATAATATGATAATATACATCGGGAGACATCTGATTAGTATATTTTTTTTTATGGAATAATGTATTTTATTTGTAAAAAAAAAAAAAATTAATTCGAGCTAATGAACTAAAATCGAACCAAAATATAGATCGATTTAAAATTCGGTTCGAATTCGATTCAAACTATTTCTTAACGAATCGAACCAAACTGAATTAAATCAAACTGAATCATGTGTGATACCAGCATGGGGTTGGTCAAGTGGTAGCTCACTTAATTCCTTAACCAACTGGTCTCGAGTTCGAGCCTTGGATATGGAGCAACCTCCGTTGGGAGACCCCTACCGCTTAGTGCGAGCTCAGTTAGGTCGAACTGGATGAGTCGAATTCTGGATAAACCAAATCCGGGTACCGATTGTTGTACACCCAAAAAAAATCACGTGTGATTCAATTCGGTTCATTTCCAGACCTATTTGAAGGAGTTAAAGAGCATTTTGACTATTTTCTCATTTCAACGAGGTTCAAAACTAAATCTTTGAGGACCAACAAATGAAACTCTTAATATATACTATGCAAGATCTGATTGCAACTGGGGCTTTCTAGAGCACCATCTTTTTACAAGGTGGGTACTGCGGACGTTTCTAACATTTTCAAGGCCTAAGGCAAAATTTAAAATAGGGGTCGTATCTTATATAAAAAATAATCATGTAAAATTAATTACGAGTACGTAAAATTTTTGTAATATACACTACAAACACAATAACATAATACATTATTAACGATTTTATTTTATAATTAAAAAATTTCATTAATCACAGCAAGTTTAAGTAGGAATCAAAGTAGATATTATTCCCACCTATCATTTGTTTCGAGCAAGATTAAAGAAAATATAGTACAATTCCATACAATATATATTCTCATTTTTTAAACCATGTCAAACCACTCTTCCATGACAAACTTCACACTTATTAAAGTAGTTGATTGAGTGCATTTAATTTTCTCAAATTCATTACAAAAAATAATTATTTTAGAAAAGTTGCATTGCAAATAAAACAATAATTAATTGAGACAATAACTTTATAGGAACATTTTAAAAATAATTGTATTGAAAATATAAAGTTAATTAACTTTTTCTTATATTTGATATTAAAATAAGTATGTTCTTTTTTTGTTATATTAGAGATCGAAGGAAGTACCTATCATATATTCTCACAGTAATATTTATTTATTTATTTTTTTTATTCAAGTATAGATAAAAAATTTTTTGGGGGCCCCAAATTAAGGCGACCGCCCCTCTTGCCATAGCCCACGGACGGCTCTGGGGTAGTATAGGCCTATACTATTACAAACGGTGGAACACTGAAGATACAGAGTCTAAAATGGTGCAGTGATCACGCTTGTTTGATGGTTATCAATTTTTAAAACAAAATTGAATTTCTTATATAGAAAAATGCATATCGAGAGAATTAGGGTTCTTGAAAGTCAAATGATTACTTGTTAGTATTAGTATGTCAAAAAATTAAACTCATAAGAAATTTTATATGAATCCAATAATTTTTACAAGCATCCACACAAATTTTCGGATACATTATTTGACAGTGTATTTATTTTTCATTTTTAAATAATTTATCCAAAAATTTTGAATTACAAAATAAAATATCCAATAAATACAAATAACAATTTCTGTGTGCGAATAAAATTTCCAAATTCATCTAATTTTGCTTCGAATAGAATTTCCCAAATTCATCTAATTAACCTAGTTAAATTTTCTATTTGACTTAATTAAGTTTTTAGTCCTTCAACTTAGGTATTTTTTTGCAATTGGTCCTTGTACTTTTTAATCAATGCTTTGGGTCTTTGACATTTGCTGAGATATTTTTAAAATGGTCCTTTCATCACTTAAGTGATGATATGATTGAGATTGACGACATGTCACGCTACTTTTACCACGTTGATAGGTAATGTATCACATGATGCCACATGAAATTTTTAAATTAAAAATTATATTTTTTTTAAAGAAAATCAAACCTTTTAATAATTTGTAAAAGAATTGATTTTTTTAATTAAAAAAATCATGTGATGCCACGTGATGCTACATAGCACGTCACCGGTCGATATTGTGAAAGTGATGTGACATGTCATCAATCATATAATCACTTAAGTGAAGAAAAAATCATTTCCAAAAATTTGAGCAAAATTTAGACACCCAAAACATTAAAAAAAATTCAATGATCAATTCAAAAAAAACACTTAACTTCATAGACTAAAAACTTAATTAATCTCTAATGGTTATAATAAACTTTTACATTGAATTCCTTTAAGGGTTTTTGCTCATCCATTTACCAAGCAAATTATCTTAATGCCAATGTTCAGAAGAAAAAAAATTGTATATTATTGTTGTTTTATGTTTTTTAAACTTATATTAAACCCTTTTTTTTCCTAATTAAACCACATGTATTTTCCACTCTTTTTCATTTATCATAAGCAACTACGCTCAAATTAGATAAGATTATTATGGACGGCAATATTTTTCCTAAACCTTTTTATCAGTCGTTGATTCTTAAAACATGCGACATGACAAATTGCAAAAATGTAATCTTGATGGTTATAGCATGTGAAAAAAAAAATTTAATAGGCAAATATTTTTTTTAAGAGGGAGGAGGAAAGCATCGTGATTAGGATTCGAACCCGGATTCCAATACTTTATGTTTCACAACTCGATAATTCTAATCATTCATTATTCTGCTCACCAAGCAACCACTGCAACCACGCATGTGAGTTGTGACAGAAGGTGATATGGGAATGCAAGCTCAGTCCATTTCCAAGGGATACCCTCTTCCATTATATTGCTGCATCTGCAGCATCCATATCATGGTAAAACCACTTTGAATTAAAAAAAAAAAAAAAAAAGTCGCCTTGCTTTCCCATTACCCTTTTCAATATATTAAATTCTCTTTAATTAATTAAAACTGAACCAATAAGAATTATTTTGGTCCAAGTGATATTGAGCTTTTCGTCGAGTTTTCTATTTATTAAAAATGTATATTTGGAGAATTTTGTCCCTTAAATGTATGAGAAATATTATATATATCCTCCTAATGAATTGACAAAAAAAAATCACCCAAATGGATTTGGCCTAGTGCATGCTAGGACCATAAGGATATTGAGAACCCATAAGATTATAAGGTCAGAGACTTGAATCCTTGTGGAGAACAACCCTTGGGAGACATCTCACCCTTGTTGCTCCAAGTGTCGGGACTGTGAAGTTCCCCTCCACAGTTTTTATTAATTAAAAAAAAAAATCTAACCATAAAAAGTGATAAGTAACACATGTTTGTTTGAAGTGAGTGGAAAGTGACATATATCACTTTTATGATTAAGAAAAATTGTAAATTAATTTAGTAGAAAAATATAGCATTTTTCAAAATGCATCTTCTTCACTAGTATAGATTATGGAGGTCCAATATAGTTAGCTGGGATTGGTTTGGGTCCTTTGGCACTCTTGAGGATTGGGCTCATTTGTGTGTGCAAAGGACTACCGAATTTGAATGCGTTATAGGGAGCATGAAATTTATCATAGAATTTTTGGGAATTCATTATTGTATATTTTTATCATGCAATTCAAAATTAGATGGTTGCTATGCAATCTTTTTCTTAAATCAATAAGAAGTTGTCACCTATGCCGTGTCGTTATTTGAAGTAGTTAAAATTAGTTTTTTGCAATTTAGTCAAACATAAAAAGTAAATTAAAAATTTAGTCTTTTGTACTTATAGACAAATTATAACTTTTAATTAAAAAAAATTAAAGTTGTTTGTATAATTTGTCTATAGGTACAAAGGACTAAATTTTTAATTTACTTTTTATGTTGGACTAAATTGCAAAAAACTAATTTTAACTACTTCAAATAATGACATGACATAGGTGACAACTTCCTATTGGTTTAAGAAAATGTTGCATAGCAACCATCCAATTTTGGATTGCATGTTAGTAAATCCCTTCATTATTTTATCCCCTTCCAATTATTTTTTTCCCCAAAACACTCATTCTCTCTCTCTCTCTCTCTCTCTCTCTCTCTCTCTCTCTCTCTCTCTCTCTCTCTCTCTCTCTCTCTCTCTCTCTCTCTCTCTCTCTCTCTCTCTCTCTCTCTCTCTCTCTCTCTCTCTCTCTCTCTCTCTCTCTCTCTCTCTCTCTCTCTCTCTCTCTCTCTCTCTCTCTCTCTCTCTCGCTCCCTCCCTCCCTCCCCTCCCTTTAACCTTCATTTTCCTTTCTCTCTCCTTCTCCTTCAACCTCCATTTTCCTCTTCCTCTCTTCTCTTTCCCTCTCCCCCTCCCTCTCCTCCCTCCCACACTTGTTTAACATCTAGAACATGAAAATATAAAAATAAAAATAAAAAGCAATATTCCTATTATATAGGAATAATAGAAAAATAATATCTTAACATACGATGAATACCCAATTTGTTAAGATCCAATATTACCATGGGAGTTTTGCTTCCTATTTTCATTTTCATAATTTTTTGATCTTGATGTTAGACAAGTGTGGGGAGGAGAGGGAGAGACATCATCATAGCTCCATGGAACCAGGGCTACATTCCCTTTCAAAATTTGATGCGCCTTGAGGAAAAACATATAATCCAAAAGCCTTGCAAGCCACGCCGCTCTACGGAGTTCCCATGTGGACCATTATTGCCTAGGCGTCACCCTTGCATAAAGGCAACTAAGTTAGTCCAAACTTAAAAATTAAAAAATAAAAACTAGTAGTGGCACACTAAAATTGGTTGGGCTTCTACAGTTGACTTGGGCCTCTGGAGTTGACTTGGGTCTTTAATGGTCCTCTTAATTATAAGGTCCCAAAACAATATCTAATGAGTTTTGTAACTTAACCTCGCAAATTATCCCAAAATCTCAATTTTTACTTTTATTCCAAAATTTCCCCTCTTCATCTTCTTCCTTGCTCTAACCCTAAACCCCAGGGCCACCGCCACCGCCACCCCCTCCCCCCCCCCTCAACCACCACCAGACAGCTAATCCCAAACCTTAAATCCCTAAATCACCGCCTTGTTTCTCTCTTTGTTCTAACCTAGAGAATCGTTATGAAGAGAGAAACCCATATTGTCATATTGATACTTTCACCTCTTCTCTCCTATAAAAAAAAATCAGACAAGCTCATCATTTTCTCTCTCACCTTCTTTCTCTCGACAAATCCTTCTTTTATGTCTCACAAATGGTTTAAACTTAAACTCATAACCATGACGGCGATGAGGGCAACACCGGCGATGCCACGTGGTTTTGGGCAGTTCTTCTGCACTAACTCAACCATTTCTTCTCCTTTCTCTTTCGTTCCTCCTTCGACCGCTAGTGCCTTAATCACTATTGTCGTTCCTTCACCAACCTATTTGAGATGGGATTTGGGGTTTGGAGATAGTGGTGGTTGTGGTTATAGGGTTTAAGGTTAGCGAAATAAAATGAAAAAGAGTAATTTTGTAATAAAACTAAAAAATGAAGTTGGGAATCATTTATGGGACTTAAATTCCAAAACTCATATCTAATCTATAATATGATGTGTGTGTGTGTGTGAAACTTTGACATGGCCATTCAGATCGAAGAGGCTCAAACATTAGGTCATAATGGGGTTTTTATTCCTCATGATAGCGATTATGAGAATCTAGATAACTCGGTCACTAGTAATAAGCAACTCTTTGATTTTTATTAAGCTTATATGCATTTTTTTTGTCTCAACTTACCTTTGTTCATATGTGAAGTTTGTTCTCAAAGTAGTTAAGATCCTCAAACTTTCGGTTATACAACGTTAATTCTTTTATTATCAAGTTTCCATTCAAAAATTAATGAAAAGAGGTGAGATGGCGCCAATGGCCATTAGTGAGCTTTTTCTGTTTATATTTTAACAAAAACTAACTTGATGGGGGGATTAACATTTTATAACTAAAAATTTGTTGGGTATAGTTGTGTGAAAAAAAAAATCAATAAACAAACTTCGTATTCAGATAAAAAGTTGAGTGGACAAAAAATGCATTTAATCATTTCTATCATATTATATATTCTACTTTAATTATCAGAATTTATCTTCAGAATATAATTTGTACCACGTATTTTAATTTATTCAAAGTATCTTATATAATGTGGGTGTGGTATCTAGCATCTTGCACAAATTAGGAATATACTGGAAACTTTACGGTTTAGTGAACGTTTCAGGTGGTCCCTTACGTATTTTTCCACTGGTGATCTTTTTACTTCAGGGTCGTAGATCTCAGTCAGGGATGTAAATCAACGGTCTTCATTGGTTACCTGGTAACCTTAATATCCGTTGACGATAAAATCATCGTATTTCACCGTATTTTGTACTTTATAGCATTCAAAACTAATCTGTAACTATAAACTGCCACATATAGAATATATATATATATATATATATATATATATATATATATATATAATGCATGAAAGAGTCGTAACTGCTAGTAAAAAAACATTTTTATTATTCTCTATTTATTAATTTTTTTTTCGGATACAATAATATGGATTATATTTTTATCTATTTGAAATAAAAAAGTACTCCCTCCGTCCTATAAAATTAGTAAAAAACAAAAAAAAAATGTCCCAAATTAAACTTAAAATAGTAAATAAAAAAACTAGAATTGCATTATATATTCCATAATTGGTTAATTTAGGGAACATGCATTGAGGAAATTGCTTTACTAACCATATTCCATAAAGTTTGTAAAAAACATTAAAACAATTTGTTCCAAATTAAAGTTAAAATAGTGAATAAAAAATTAAAATTGCATTATATATTCTATGATTGATTAATTAGTCCTGAATCCCACCGACTAGCCCATTACTTGTTCACTTGAACCCCATTAATCATAAATATTTAGCTAAAGTTAAGAGAGAGTGAGGGTGAGGGAGTGTTTCGTAATCATCCTTGTGTTAATCAACAGAAGTTCTAATATATGATTGTATATTGAATGAAAGATCCATAAAATATTAACTTTTGGGTCAACATATGTTAATCAACGGTAGGAGTTTTTTAACACTAGCTATTACAACTTGAGATAAAAAGTTAAAAATAACATGTATGAAATAAAAATTTAATATTTAAGGGCGTGGTGAGGCTCCACGCATCGGCCGCGAGAGTAGTAGAGGTGTTGGCGGATCTCGTTCAAGTATTGCTTCGGGGTATCGAACTTGCCGGCGTCGATTGTGCCGCGGAGGACAACGACGGTGAGGAAGAGGCAGAGGAAGGTGAAGGCTCTTGCACCTCTAATACAATAACCAAAAAGATATTCTAATTAAAATATTTGCTTCAGAGAAAAAAAAATATTGATATTGCATCATCATAATGAAGGAACTGTAGCTGAAGATTTTAGAACAAAGTTGAGGAAGGAGAGGGAATGAACTAAGAGTATCTCCACCAGTGAAACACTTTTCCGTTCCTAAATAGACCCTATACATTATTTTATTATTTTTTACATTTTTTTATACTTTAAGAACTTCTAAGAACGTGAACCACTTTTTCACTCCACCCATGAACCTACTTTTCGTTCATAAATGGGTCCCACCACCTACCTCACACTCATAATATTTTATAATAAATATAATCATCATCAACTAACCGTATTTTTTTACCGCCAAAAAAACTAACTACATTTTGAATAATTTATTTTTGAACGGCTAATTTTTTTTTAACTTATTTTTTTCAGCTAAATTTTTTAAACTATTTTTTTTCAACTAAATTTTTTTCAACTATTTTTTGAACGGATATATCACGTAGTGATAATATTTTTTTGCCCACTTGAAAAATATCACTTATACAACTTTAAACACAAATTTCACCGTTGGATGTGAAGATAAGTATGTAAGGAAGATTGTCTTCAAATTTGAGCAAGATCCAACGATTAACGAATAAGATATGAAGTTTTGAAATTAAAAAAAAAAGTAGCCACATCTACTCGAGTACAATGAGGCACTACTCGAGTTCTCTTTGTATTTTTTTTTTTAAAAAAAAGAGTAGCCAACTACTCGAGTACCTCATGGTGTACTCGAGTACTCCGATCCATTTCAAGCTCAAGAACGAGTTGCGAAATAGTGCATCGTTGTGAAAAAAGAACGAACGCCAACTCTCTCTACCGGTGATGAACGACGATGAACGTTCGTAACTTTATGAACAAACGCATTTTCTACCCGCTGGAGATGCTCCAAGAATCTTCCCGCTACTGATTTTATTGGCCACAATTTCACTTTTTGCAACCGGTTGTAGCAGGTCAACCATACGAAGTACCGGTGTTCCAGTATCTATACGACCACAAGAAAACGCTCCTACATTTTAAACTATATGTGTCAATTCAGTATAATGTACCTCAATGAGTTATATTTATAGAAAATAAGTAGTTGTTAATTGTTATTCCTCAATTCTTCTTTTGTCTTTTGGATAGTATATATTCCACATTGTTATACTCGCTTTATTACAACTTGCTAAAGATCCACACTGAAAAAGAAATAGCATCGACGTTTTAGAAGAATATGGGTTAAATCATCATTGGCGGCTAACTGGAATAATTAAAGCATATTTGTCGAGAGAAAATCTGGGAATGAAATAAAGCATATGTTCAAGATATATATTACTCTCCTCCATAACGATAGGAAATTATAAAAATAAAAAAAATTATGGAGACGTATATTTTAGGGTTAAAAATCAATATTACTTTCCCCTTTCTTTTTTTTTTTTAAACCCTCCTTTTGAAAGGGAGTATTACTTTCCTTTTTCTATTTTATTTCCTGTAATTTGTTATAAATTTTATTATTTCAAAAAATTTATTTGGTTGCCATTATTATTTTAACTTTCCACGTTATTTTTATTTAAGGTTATTCTTTTTTTTTTAAGCGAAAATGTGTATTTTATTCATAGATCAAAAACAATACAAGAAATTTCACACTGCAACAACATACTCTTCCATGTGATGGATCATCAGCAACTGCCATAACCCGACTCTAACAGGAGATTTAATAGCCTTTAATACCAAAATAACAATCTCATTGATGCTGGGACTAAGCTCAGTTCGGCAACAAGGAATCTCATATCTAAAACGAGAGAGTCGTTGGACGGTAGTCAAATCAACAGTCAGCAAAGAGAGATCTGTCTCGATGAGTAGCCTTGCACAAAGGCAAGACAAAACCCAGAAAAACTGGGGAAAAATAAACCCACACCCTTTCCCAAAGGAAGGGGAGGGACAGATCCCCCTCCCCTACCGAGAAATAGCAGATGAAAACAAGAGGAGGAGTGGAAGGAGGAGGGGAGAAAAAATTAGGATTTGTTCAATACATTGTCTATTTGACATTAAAATTTTTTTACATGTGCTAATATCTTTCTATAATTAATGCTTTTGTTACCTAATCAAATCATTACCCTATTTTTTTTTTTTTTTGATAATAACGACCAAATATTTTTTCTTCCGTTGATACTTGATACAATTATCAGCATTATTTGACTAAATGTTGTGCCTTAGCTTTATACGAGTAATAACGTTCACAATCTACAGTAATTGTTGCCTTATCTTTTGTTAAATAAGAATGGATAGACTTCCGTTTTGCAATGTATTCAATTCACTAATTTGTCATGTGATCATCTATTTTGCCATGGAATTTATGTGAGCAATATTTAACTGAAATTAGTAGAATGCAACTTTTATATATATTCTCTCCGATTTGAAATATAATAAAAATAAAAAAAATATTTCTTTTGATTTAAAATATAAGAAAATTAATTACAGTAACTATCTTAAATTTTGTTTCATTTTTAATGCTATTTTTTTGAAACATTTCTAAAAAAATGACTATCTCATCTAATTTTGTTTCATTCTCAATACAATACTACTTTCTTTGCTTTGCTGTTAAAAAAAAATACTATTTTCTTAAAATACCTTTATTTTTTATAAATTTAAAAATATTAAATACAATCAATCAAATAACTTCCTTAATAGATGGGAAATTAGCTTTCTTTTCCTTATATTTCATACCAAGGGGAATATCCTAGTACATTCCAAACTTTACTTTTTTGTGAAATAAAGAAAAATAAACGGTACATTCTTTCCGCTTTTAACTAGCTCTCTCAAACATTTCAAAAAAAAAAAAAAAACAAAAAAAACCTAGCTCTCTCAAACATTCTAAGTTCTTTTAAATAATATTTACCTTTCAATAAAAATAAATAAATAAATAACATTCATCTTGCTATTCTTGCTCCCGAAACTTTAGACTAGTTTCACAATTGAGACAAAATAATTTTTAAAAGCAGTGTTTAGTATATGTCTCAGGCTATCTATGTCCATCTTCTTTATTTTCTATTATTTTTACAACAAATTTTACATTTTTTTTATACAACTTTAACTTATTACCACCATACTCATTTCTTACTTGCAATAACCAGCTGAGTTCAGATCAGTCCAATTTAGCTTTGCTAATCATTCAAATTGTTGGTAATATAGCAGTAACTAATAATATTGCTTGATCTGTAATAAATGGCAAAAGCTTGCTCTTCTTTAATTTAACTAAGTAATCACAAACGACCTAAACCTATAATTACACATAAACAAATCAGCATGTGTTAGAATCAGAAACAAATGTGTCTACAAAGTGAGAGATAAGACCAAATATGTTCAGTTGGTGAAAATTGTAGGCTATAGATATATGAGGGGATGTGTCATGTGGTGCAGGTTATATACTTATATATCCAAGTATCTAACATTACTTTAGTGACAAAAAACAAAAATCTATGTAGGCAGGTGAATTTTTTAATGGCCCATTTGTAATTTCAACCTTGACTGATGAACCGGTCGGTCCACTAAAATAAAAATGGGAACAATGATCCTATGGGCTATGTGTAAATGTGAACCCAAAACCCAAGAATATCTGAGAGTCTAAACCGTGATGTTAAAGTTTTTGTTTATTTTTCCTCCTCATCATTCCTAAACGACAATGAGAAGGACACATGAAAGGCAACCAAATTCTTATTTTACTGATGACTGAGAACGAGATCAAATAATTCTTATGTTAATGTAAGTGGCACTATATAAATATAACACCATGTTTTTTTGGTCAAGATTACCAAGAATCTTGTTTTTCACGGAGTCCATATATGATGCTGACAATTGCCAAAAAAAATAACAAAAGATCAATGTTTCAACATATATGGGAAGGACTTGAATTTATATTTGATGTTAGCATGTTAAAGGGGAAAAATAAAACCGATCTATTTTTCTTGATGTTCAATGGGATATAGTTTAAACCACTTTTGACTTAGAACAAGATTGTACAAATTTGCCGAGTTTATAAAAATGTTGCTACATTAAATACTTGTAAGGAGAATTTTATTGCCTGTGTTCCAATCTAACTCGAATCTGGAATAATTTGTAGGCTTTACTTTTGTGATGTGAAGACCAGATGATTTTATTTCAAGAAAGCTAAATTAATCAAAGAATCCATAAAACTATTTGAATTTTTTTTTTAAAATAGGTCCTTGAATTTTAAAAATTTGTCAACAAGTCTCTAAATTTTACTATCATTAGAAATTATGTTTATGATCTTTATTTGTTGGTAATTGGGTCCCTTCCCTCATTTGAACTGACCAGTGAATCCACATACATAAACCACAAGACCTCCGTACCAATCAATGATCAAATCAAACTATGCTTATTCCTAATGACAGAAACGTGTGCTAAGAAAAACATCACCAGACAGTTGAACATGTAATTACAAACAAATTAAACTAATGAATTATGAATTACTATAGACATAATAATCAAGTTATGTGAATGTGACATGATGCTGTTGTTTTGCTTGACGGCCAAGAAGGGAACAACTGGGGAAATCAACCGCTAAATTTTGGGACAACTGGTGAAGTTTGATTAGAATATAATAAAGGCAAATTGCTAGTCAAAGTCATATCATAAGAAAATGACATAATAATAGAACATGAAGGAAGGGAGCACATGGTTGTTGGTCTATAAAAGGATAGTAATAGTGTGGAAACCGAGTCGGGGTTGTTGTAGCTGATGATGAAATTTATGTTACAGATGGCAACAAAGTAGGCCAGCCATAAGATCCTTCTAGTATTTCTCTTCATAAAATAAATCGCACAAAATAGTGTCATCACGTTTGCAATAATGCTTATAATTTAAGAGGAAAAAGGAGCAGCTAAATCAATAATATGTCTACTTTACAATATTTCATTTTCATTAATAAAATGCTCTTGACCAACACCCCTATCCTAATTTTTCCATAATATACTACTTGCTTGTGCCGTTCTCATTTCTACACATAAAGTTAGAATTATGAAAGATGTAAAATATATAACGTGGCAAAGATTACGATTTGCACTTGCACAACATATATTTCACAATACTTCTAGGAAACTATACTACTATATGATAAGCATGTTATATGTACACAAGGCATGGATCCACCAAAAGGGACAATGCCACCATCCAAGCATGGATCACTACCAACCCATCAACATTTTCCAAACCTCTTTCTCAATCTTGTTCCTTGGAACAGACACTCCTTCCCCTTCATCAAGCAATATTCTATAAACTTCCCATTCGCGGTCTCCAATCACATGTCTTCCTATTTCAGCCTGATGAAATTGAAAATAGGGTCAATGTTAGCAAAGAATGAAAATAGAAAACGTTTTCTCAAACCAAACAGACCCCTTAACTTTTCATAATGCAAAGTAATGATACTTTGTGTTATAGTAAAAGTCAAGGTTGCCCAAAAGTTGTTGATAATAAGTGATCGCAAATCATTTTTGTTCTACAGGTTAGGATGTAGGAATGGTGTGAAAATTGAAATTGAGCCAGACACATAGGCGAAACTATGACTTCGCTCAGAAAATAGAGATGGAAAACTATTTGTTTAAGAAAATGCTTCCTGTTTTCATTTTTCCCGTACAAATCTTTAAAATTAGGAGACAAGGACATACTTGTAATTATTAACGAAAATAAAAATGAAAAAGTAAAATATTTTCTTAAATCGGACGATCCTAAACTGTCTGAAGAGTAAGAAGCAAGTTAGAGCAGATGAGTAAGTACCGAAAAGATGCAAGTGCCAAGCATTTTTAGAGCGAGAGTAATATCATGAAAAACAAGAGGCCGTCCCTTGCCGGACAACTCGACAGGGTTAGCAACCAGCAGCTCTGAATCAGGCCCCCTGCTCAAAACAGCTACCCTGAGCGGACGAATTAGTTCACTCCTAAGGCGTGCCGACAAACACTTCTGCTTGCTGGAGTCAACTATCTTTTTCCCATCTGTTTGCACGATGAACAAGTCGATCTCACATTTTCCTCTAGGTTTTCTAGTGAAGCGTCCATAAGAAATCTGTTTAAATGACAAATAAGCTTAACAATACATACAAAAGCTGCAGATTTAATATGAAATGGGATTATCAAACTTTCTGCTGATAACACTATCTAATTGTTCAGCATAAAAGCAGATTTTGGAATATGGTATTATTCATATTTCAAATTACTATACCTGTATACTGTAGTCCTTCAGAGTTCTCATGATGTCGTAAAGAAGACCTTTGTGATCTTGGCACATGATTTGAATAAGTGTGTGAGCAGGACTCAGCGAATTGTCCATCTCAACAGAGACGGAATCTGATGTGAATGTCCCGCTTTGAACGGAAACTGGCATTTCCAAATCTTCTGAGATTGCAGCTGGAAGGAAAGATGATTGAGAAGAAGCGGCAATTTCTGGGCCAACCAATTCAATATCAATGGTGATCAAGGCATCCTTCAAAATAGCCATTAACTGTTCAATCGTGTCATCCTTTCTCTTCTTCGTATGCATAAGTTCCCTGATATATATATATATATATATATATATATATATATATATATATATATATGGAAAATTACACATTAGGTTAGTTCGTAAGCTAAAAATAGATGGAATTGTCATCAAATGTGCATTCTCTATGAAAGATGTCTGCTATTAGAAAGATTCATAACATTAGTAGCACATTTCCTTGAACAAACCAAAAGTTATTTCACTAGAAAAATAAGGATTGTAGTAGTTCAGAACCAAATTTCACTAGAGTGATTACATCAACTGTTTCAACTTAGCAACACTATTTAGTCCCATTCAAGTTCTTTTTATTATTTTTAAAAGAATACTTTGCAATCCAATGTAAAATAAATAAAGAAACTTCAATTGAAATGAACTAGCAATTAGAGGGCACCAATTCGCAGAACAAACTTGTTCTAAATATAGATAGAGATATGTAAAACCTGGTATCCGTGATGAAAAACAGATCTACCACTTTGCCATCAGGTGTAGTTGATACCTTCACTTTGCTTATGGAGAGCTCTAGTTCACAAAGAACCTCTGTAACATCTGTCAAAATAGTAAGACATTCGGTTATCTGTCCACAAAAAGTAATTAAGGTATAATAAAAACCATACAAATTGTACTCGGTATTTAGAATTAGAATGTGTTTTAGACTATGCCATCAATTATCATTGAAGACTGTCAGTTCACTTTCCTTTTACGCAAATCTCAGATAGAAATGTTTCTTCTACACTTGAAATAACCGGGCAAAACATGTTTACCGACACTGCTGTTAGCCCATTTGTTCAGCCTTAAAAATAAAATTGATTCTCCCAAAATGTTTTTGGCACAAACTTCTTGTGAATTTCAGCTTTTTTTCGTTTCAGATAGTAAATGCTTTTAGTAAAAAGCCAACCCCTCACAAGGATATGAACATCAGAAGTGATTTTTTTTTTTTTAATTAAAAAACACTTTATTAAGAAACAAAGCCCAAGCAAAGGGGCTCAAAGTCAGGTGTAGAAGAATCCCAAGTATAGGAATATCATAACTGAATCTCTAAATTTAAGACGAAGAAAACAAACAAGTATAGATTCCCAAAAGGGACAGTTTACAAAATTACCATGTAAAAGGCCTCTACGATCATGGCAACAAAACTTCAAAAGGAAAACATTGGGAGGCTTTGGTGGGTTCGAGTCAGAACAGTAATAAGAAATTCCAGAAGCTGATGAGCAAGTAGGGCATGCTGCAATTAGCCTCTTCTTCAACAAACTCCACCTTGTCTTCTGTTTCCCCTCCACCCAGAAAACCAAGTAGCACCATTTCCCATCAGTTGAAACATCTTCAATTCATTCCAATGAAAAATAACCAATCAAAATGAATCAATTAGCCACAAAATCTCAGGAGTCAGAAACAAAAAATTAAGTTAAACCCATCTTCCCATGTCTCAAATTCACATAAAGATTAAATTTTTGAATGAACCCCACCATTTCCCATTAGTTGAAATTTCTTCATTGCATGAAAAGAAAAAAAATAAATTTTTAATGAACCCCACCATTTCCCATCATTGGATGAAATAAATAAACTTAACAAAATGAATTACTCTCAAAATCAAAAGAGTCAAAAGCAAAAGCAAAACCTACCCATGTCTGAAATTCACAAAAAGATTAGATTTTGAATGAAACCCAACATCATAACCATACCTCCACGGAGAATGGTGAGACCAAAGAAGAGAATGATGCGACATAAATCACAACCAAGACCAGTTTTGTCAGGGCAGTTCACTGTTAACACGGTGGAGTCACCTTCTTTCTCTGGTGGCCTTATAATCACTACATCATCTTGTAGTATCCCCATAATTCTTCTTCTTCTCCTCCTCCTCCTCCTTCTTCTTCTAATTCAACGCTATCTAATGTTTCGGGAAGATTAAGGATTCATGTTTACAGCGTACAACGTTGCTGTTGGTTTTTTTTTTTTTAACTGTGGCGGTGGTGTTAGTGAGAGAGAGAGACTGCAAAAACAAAACAAAAGGGAAGGGAAGTGGGAAAAGACGGAGAAGTGGGAAGTGGGAAAAGACGGAGAAGTGGGAAGTGGGAACTTTAGTTTGGTTTGAGAGACACACAGTGACACAGTTCAGTGTTTGGTGGCGCTGCTGGGATGTTGATGCTGAATTCTTTTTTTTTTTTTCACTCCCACTTTCACTCCACTCTTGGTTTTACTCATGTGTCCTTTTATTACTACTTTGGCCTAATTTTATTTGCATGCCAAAATTTTTATTAGAAGATAGATCGTGCATAGAGAGTGTAAAAATATTTTATATCATCATTGTATTATTTATCATTTATGTGTTTATTGTTATTAGCTTTTAAATCAAAATAATACAAATAAATAGTGGATGATGGACTAATGGTGTAAAAACACTACACCATTAATGTATATTCATTAATCTCAATTTTTATATGTATTTATTGGATTATTGGATAAGTCATTTGATAATTTCAAAAATTATTTATCTAGTGTCTAGTGAATTTTTTTAATGTTTGAATGTTTTATCTCATGGTTGTAATTAAATTCTTTTCTTACTTGCATTTGCATAAGTTTGCCATTTTTGTCTTTGGTATTACGTATTAAAATATACTCCTTCCGGTCCAAAATATAAGCACCATTTTAAGATTTTTTTTTTTGGTCCATAATATAAGCCCTATTTCCAATTTTCAATAGCATTAATTACCTTTTTTCCACAAACACCCCTATTTACTTAACACTTTTTATATTCCCAATAATAATTATAGGGGTACTTTTGAAAATGCATACCAAATATTTACATTTTCAATACCATTAACTATACTAACTAACTTTCTCAAAGGGAAAACTTTTGGTCAAAATGTGCTTATATTTTGGACCGGAGGGAGTATTATTGTCTTGATGTTAATAAAATTTGCTCACGTTAATTCATAGTACTTTAATATTTTTCATAAAGCAATGTGAATAATTTTTGTCGATCACAAAAATATCATGCAATTTCGATAATATTAAAAAAAATGATAAGCACATAAAAAATTAAAATTATAATTTATTCATTGCTAAATGGAAAATGAAATTACACTTATGCAATTAATGCAATTTTTGGTTTGAATTGTATTTACCTGCATAGCTAATTAGCTATGAGACTACCTTTGAAGTTGGAGTTAAATACTTATTTTGTCAAGATCATTTTATAAAAGAAATTTTTCTATTATGTATATTATATATATTACAATTTTCAATTACATTTAATTTTTTTTTCGCAAACGTCCTTATTTACTGACCATTTTTAAGAGTCCTAATACTTCATCAGTCCTATAAGTTATGTTTATTTAATCATTTTACTTTGTTCCATAAGTTATGTAATTTTAGAAACTCGATATTTATTTATACTTCTTTTTTCAAACATATCCTTGTTTTTGCATTCTCTTTTTCACCACTCATTTCTCCATCTCTCTTCAATATAATATTCATAAATTTATTATTATTTGTTGTAAAAATATTATTTTATTATTTCAAAAATAGTTCTTTTAAATTGAATTTAATAATTATTTATTTGGGTGATAGTTACATGTTATTATTATTGAGTTTTATGACTTTTTATTGGTGATTTAATTTATAGTAGTTACAATACTTATAACCTATATCTTATTTTTGCATTTTTAACATGCGTTAAAAATCTCATTTAATTATTTGATGAATTATTTTAAACGTTTTTGTATGTTACTAGTATATCATTGCAGTCCAACATTCATATATTATTATTGCTTAATTTATATAAAAAATATTCCAATTTCTTCATTTGCAGTTTTGCACTAAGCTTATGAGGACATGATATATATGTAGGAAGTGATATATAGATGATGTAGATACAAGGGCATGAAACAATGGTACTCGCAGTTCATGTAGTCTATGTTAGTGTTATCTTAGAGACAAATATAGAAGAATCAATTGAATATTAAGAGATCGTCGCAGTGCGTGGATAGATCCTAAGGATAACGTCTTTCGACGCGTCTCAGACTATAAACTATATGAAAGTAATAATCACAATATCGACAATTTTACAAGGAAGTCATGAAAGTCTAGGAGTTTTTTGAAGCTAAAGTCCATAAATTGAGAATGCCTACGTCATACAATTGTATTGTGTTTCATTTTATTTTTATTTTCTAGTGCAATATCAAAATATTTCCAACATTATTCTCTCTCCTATTATTAAATGGAGTAATTTAGTCAAAATATACCAAATTTTACAACATTTAGTTCTTTCTTAATATATATAGGGGGTTTCTTCGGTGCCGTCGTAAAACGGTGGGTTTCGGTACTGTCGAACCCTTAACCAATGAAAGCACGCAACCTCATTTAATTAGTTATGTCAGCATAATTTCTAATAAAGCATCCAATTTTATCATACTGCATTTTAGTCCTTCACATTTTAAGTAACTTTTGATTATTCTAATCAATTTAAATCAAATTAAATATTTCTTATTTTATTTAAAAAATTAGAATAAAAAAATTAGGATTTGATTTTGAAATAGTTTTTTCATAATCTATCAATTAATCAACGCTGCAAACATCATTACGTCTGTTCTTCACAGCTTCATGGTTCATTCGTTGGGTACAACACATTCATCATCTATCAAATTTCCACCGCACACACCAAACACGTCTCACCGTGATATCAATTTCCACCGCTATTCTTGATGGCATCACAACCAAACACGACCCGATGTCATCATCGTCCCCAATCCGTCTTCTCTTAGCAAATTACTTTAACGTACGTTTTTCCGGTCTTTCTCAACTTTGAATATGTATTCCCTTTTTTTTAGTTTGTTAGATCTGTAGCAAAGATTAATTTCCCAATTTGCCTCAAAAAGATTAATTTTCCAATTAATTCAATCATTTCGCTTCCGCATTAGCGCTGATACCCTAACATGTATGAACCAGAAAAGCTCGACCAACAAGCACCTGACTCGTAAGACATTGTGAATTATATTATCAGTATTTTTATCATTTTAATCATTTGAAAATAAACATGCATTCTCAATCTAAAAATTTCATTTCTAACATTTCAGTGGTGATTGTGGTGTTTGGGTAGCACACTGGGTGATTGAATGTGGATGGCATGATAGCTACCACAACATACATGTATTGCGATTACTTATAATAATTAATTTTTGTTTGAAATTGTCCTTGAATTACTAATCTATTTGAGATTATCTAGAACTAATTGTTAATGCTTGTGTATCTATTGAACAGGTTCTAAGGGAGACAAGGATACGCATTGCCCTTGATCTGGTGCTTGACCGCTTCAACAAAATCAAGGACAAAGTTATTGATAATGCTTTTCAATATTGGTTGGGCTTTGAGATAAAAAGGAAAAAGCTTTTCAATTTGAATTAGACTAGGTTGAGGTTTTTGAATAATTGTGGACACTTTAATTGGTTTTTTTCTATTGAAACGTGCGAGCCTATACTCATTTCTGTTACTTTTCAGCCTTTTAGTTGGAAGTGAAATGGTTTTAAATTAGTGTGGTTGTTGTGGTGTTTTTTCTTTTTCCCAAACTGGTACAATTTAGCCTATTGCTTTTCAGGCTTGCCTTTTACATGGCAATGAGATGTTAGTTTAAATTTGTGTTTTAAATAATTGTGGTTATTGTTGTGGTTTTTTTTATTTTGTAAATTATTGGTTGTTGTTGTGGTTTTCTTTTAAATTATATATCATTGAGGTAGTATATATCTTTATAACTAAGATTGGAGTGTTATAGCTTTCATAAGGACCAATCTGGGCGTGTGCTTGTTGCATGTGTTATTTTTGCTCTTTGCAAGGATCACTTTATGCAGGTTGCAGTACCTTTAAATAGGGTAGAAGATGGCAAACTAATATTGAGGAGTACTGGTGCTGGCCTAAAGGATCTGTCAGATATTATGCCACGCCTTTTGTTGAGGCTGTTTTTCATGGTGACATAGGCATTAGGTGGAAGCTTATGGTCTTTACAGGGCCAAAAGTGACAACGCTAGCTCAATTTGGCTGCTAAATATAGGTGTTTGGTTTTTTAGCTTTGTATATAGAGGAGTATGATTGTAACAGGGTCTTAGTAGTCCTTCTAAGTTTAATTTTGATACAAGCAATTAATGGGTGTATCTTTGTGTCTAGATTGAGAGCACATGATAGTGTTTGGGTGCTCACCCAACCCTTCCTAGTAGGTGGGGTGAGATTCTTAAACTTGATGTTTCACTAGAGCAATTTCTAATAAAATTACCGGTTTGACAGTTTTCTTTATTTGCATCCAACTTGTCTACATCGATATTATTTTTCATTTATTATTTTTACTTTAATTTAGGACAAAATTCTTGTATATTTTTTTTACAAAAATAATGAGACGAATATACTATCAATTATAACTCTAAAAGAAATTGGAGATTCAACGATTATAAAAATTATGACATATTTTATAATGTTTATCTTTACATTGTTATTTTTTTTAGAGATCTTTATGTTGTTGATTATATGTTTTTATATTTATCTTTCATTCATTACTATTGTTTATCAATTATCAATTAAACATATTAAAGAGATTTAAATTTATAAATTTCAAAATCTTGATTCAAAGTTAATATTTATCTTTACATAGTTATTTTTTTAGAGATCTTAACGCTGTTATTTGAATTTGAATTCATAAATTTTTTTCTTAATTTATGACTTATAAAAACAATAATGATGACAATTGATTGTGTTTTTATATTTATCTTTCATTTATTACTATTGTTTATCAATTATCAATGATACCTCTTAAAGAGATTAAAAGTTATAAAATTCAAAATCTTTATTTAAATTTAATGTTTATCTTTACATTGTTATTTTTTGTAGAGATCTTTACACTGTTATTTGAATTTGAATTTGAATTTGTAAATTTTTTCTTAATTTATTGCTTATAAAAACATAACGATGACAATTGATAATGTTTCTATATTTATCTTTCATTCATTACTATTGTTAATCAATTATCAATCATACTTCTTAAAGAGATTGAAAGTTATAAAATTCAAAATCTTGAACCAAATTTAATGTTTATTTTTACATTGTTATTTTTTTGGTAGAGATCTTTAAGTTGATATTTGAATTTGAATTCGTAAATTTTTTCTTAATTTATTGCTTATAAAAACAATAATGATGGAAATTGATTGTGTTTCTATATTTATCTTTCGTTCATTACTATTGTTAATCAATTATCAATCATACCTCTTAAAGAGTTTGAAAGTTATAAAATTCAAAATCTTGAACCAAATTTAATGTTTATTTTTACATTGTTATTTTTTTTTATAGATCTTTAGGCTGTTATTTGAATTTGAATTCATAAATTCTTTTCTTAATTTATTGCTTATAAAAACAATAATGATGACAATTGATTATGTTTCTATATTTATCTTTCATTCATTACTATTGTTTATCAATTATCAATTATACCTCTTAAAGAGATTGAAAATTATAAAATTCAAAATCTTGATCCCAAGCTAAGCAAGGTTAGCAAAATAACTTGGGAGAAACATGTTGCTGATTGTCTAGTGTTAAGAATTGGTGAATATGAGAAACATGTTGTCAGCCAACTATAATATTATCATGTTGTTTTGTTTTAGAGTAAGACATACAATTGGTATTAAACAAAAATGTATTATTTGAAGTCACGGTTAATTTTACAATTGTATCTTATTCACAAGCATGTAAGAGAGGTTTTTTTTTAATGCTTATTGTATCTGTTTGGCAAAAATGGTACTACATCTATAGTTATGTGATATTTTTCCAATGGAACATAATTGTAAGTATGGATTGAAAAATGACAAATTTTAGCTCCGGAATAAAATGCAGTGAATTGAGTATCTCTTATAATAGGTCTACGAAGATGAATGTCAGAGCGTCTGCTTCATGACTTAAATGGCAGAAGAAAAGTAAACCATAATAATACGATTCTCTATATTATGTTATTCTGAACTCTAAAATAAACCATAATAAAAAGTAGACAACAAAAGTTCATTCTAAAAATAAAAATTTCGAGTAGAGTTTTATCATTATCAACTACTAAAAACAAAATAGACTCTCCAAATGAGTGCAAGTGATATTAATTACTTTCTCTTTTATACAGAAATTCGAGAAATAAATGTTTCTTGGGGTATCAAAATATTATAATCATATCTCTCAAAAAAAGCTAAGGTTCGAGATAAATGATGTTGTCGTGTTTCAAAAGGATGATATTGCAGTTGACGTTAATGGTGCTGAAATGTAAAGTCATGCTTGTAATCCTTTTCAGAATTAGCATTTGAAGCATTCTTATCAAACTCGGCCATATGCACATCAGAAAGACAACAACACTGCACAATTTAATGGCATTATGGCTGTTTTGTGAAAAAGTAGGAAGCTGCGAAAAATGATTTTTTTTCTATTGTTTGTATAGAATCTAAATATTACAACATCTAAAAATAATCACTTTCTCAAATAATCACTTTTTTGTTGAATTTGTTTTTATTTATTTCTAAACAAATAGACCATAACAATTTCCTCTAATTCAACAACCAATAACATGATTCTAATTTTACCAATATTATAAAATATTACAGCAAGGCTACCAAAATCCAGAAACAAATATTGAAATTCATGAGTATAATTGTGTAGATGTTGCGATTTATTGCATCTCTATTAAAAAATTTCACAAATTTGATTAGTGATTTTTGTTTGGCCATCACTAACACTAAGTAAACAATCACAACAGCAAATAAATAATCAATTCTCATTTCATTGATCACTAGCATAATTCTTTATCTTTGCTTTTACAATAGAAAGTCAAGAAAAGGGAAGAAAACGAAGCATATGCTTACAAGTGGTTGGGAAATAATAAATGTTTGTTACAAATCCAACAAACTAAAAAAAAAAAGGGAAAACATAATCAGAGTTGAGAAAGAGGGGAAAACATAAGATAAAGTGATTTTATAAGAGAAGAGAGATTGATGACGATGATGACGTCGGGTCGTGTTTGGTTGTGATGCCGTCAAGAACAGTGGTGAAAATTGATATCACAGTGAGATGTGTTTGGTGTGTGCGGCGAAAATTTGATGGATGATGAATGTGTTGTACCCTACTAATTTATGGACGAGACAACTTAATAATTTTTATGAAGTGTTGATGAACCATGAAGCCGTGATGAAGCTTGTACTGGTGATCAAGCCGTGATGAAGTTTGCCCAGGTGATAAACAGACGTGATGAAATTTGCAGCGTTGATGAACTGATAGATTACGAAAGAAACTATTTCAAAATCAATTCCTAATTTTTTTTATTTTAATTTTTTAAATAAAATAGGAAATATTTAATTTGATTTAAATTAGTTAGATTAATCAAAAGTTACCTAAAATGTGAAGAACTAAAATGCAATATGATAAAATTGGATGCTTTAATAGAAATTATGCTGACCTGGCTAATTATATGACATGGCGTGTTTTCATTGGTTAAGGGTTTGACGCCACCGAAACCCACCCTTTTGCAACGACATCGGAGATATATATATATATATATATATATATATATATATATATATATATATGCAATTTCTAAATCAACATAACTTATGGGACTGAAAGAGTAATAATTATAGGGTAATTTGAAAAAGTAAATCAAATATTTACATTTTTAATGCTACTAACAATAATACTAACTAACTTCCTTGATGAATGTAAATTTTTCCAAAATGATCTTATATTAAAAAACTGAATTAGTAATACTCTTATCTCAAAATATTTCACGAGTTGACTCTTATAATATTTGCCCTGAGACAAGGCTAAATCCAACTTTTTTTTTTGGTAAATTGCTTCTTTCATCATATAAATTATTTATTTGTTTGAAAGTATTATTTCAAGTTTTTATTTAAAAGTAGTTCCTAAAAAAATTTCATCATTTTTAATTATTCTGTTAATTTTTTCATCAAAGTAATTAAAATATTATATTTTTATCTCTCCGTGCATCTTCTCCATCAAGCTCCCAATTTTTTCTTGCAAAATCTTCATTTTTTTTTGGTAATATAGTCCACAATTTATCTATGAAGGTTAGCATAAATGGTATCGAATCTGTTACTACTTAATCAAATGGTTGGAGGTTTGATTTTCAACTCTTGCGAATGTAATAGGTCTCGCTAAGAGACTACTCTAAAAAGAATCTGGCAATGTTGAAAAAATTCAGTCACCCAATTATACTAATGGATACCTTAAAATACCAAAAAAGTTCACAATTGTCTTCCGCATAATGACAATATGATCTTTAATAATTTGACAATACGATATTTAAGCCTGTCCTGCGAGTTTAGATTTACTTAATTTAGGCTTGCAATTGATGTGTTTTGAAATATAACCTAGCTCGGTAAGTGATGAAGCAATTTTCTTTATCCGAGTTTTGTTGGACCAAGGAAAGCAAACCATATGTCAACTCTTACACATTCCTAATACTGTAGTCACAAGAGGAAGGTCCGAAGGAAATTCTTGGTCGAGCACACTCATATTAGTAACAGGAGAAGAGATCTGCATGTTAGTTTATTGAATATCTTTTGGTATGTGATAATTTCAAGAATTGACACCTACTGGACCAAAAGGTATTATTGGAACGGGTGGTAGTTGTTTAAATGGGAAAGCACTATGCAACATTTTAGATATTAGATATGTACGAAATTTCATTAGAATATTGGAATTCTTTAAGTGATGCATCACCTGTGTTGGATTCTTTAAAGAGTGGTGACATGTATTTTCAGAATTGACATTTGAATGTATATTTGCTTATTTTATATACATAATTAAGATAAGGATGTACATTTAGAGATATCAATTCTGGATGTATACGTAACATTATTATTCCTTAAAACCTGAATCAAATCATAAATCATCAACTAGTAACGCTAGAGACATTGTTTGAGAATTATCAAATTCAGGTAACCATTTGGTGTAATGAAGACTTTGACAAATATCACTTCATTTTTATTATCGGAAAAAAATAGAGTTTTCATTGGAAAAATGGGAAGCTTGCCAAAAAAATGCATGAAACGAGAAAAATATAATATTTTAATCATTTAAAAAAAATAATGAAAGAATTAATAACTATGATAGAATAAAACTTGAAAGACCATTATTTAAAATAAAAATAAAATCTTAAAAAATCATTTTGAAACAAATAAATAATTTTGATGGGTGCATGATTTTATGCATTTGCTTTTGTATTAATTCATGGAGAAACTCAAAGTTTCTCTTTTTCTTTTTTATGAATTTCGTAACATTCACCCTTTAGAGATTAATGTTAAATGTAATATCTTCAAAAGAAAGAGTGTTTCTATAGAATCTTGTATCAACATAGAGAAAGATCTTCCGTAGATATTCTAACCCGAAACAAGTGTGTTTTAACCTTTTATGATATAAAATGACAAAACAGTGATGAGATCATGGGAATACACCTGCATCTTTTCTTTTTCCCGAATGATCTCCCATGGTAATTGTTTGCGGGGTTTTCGTCCGACGCCTGCCGAACTGACGGTTATGTGTGGGGTGTGGGTAACGACAGGTTAAATGGTAATCTTGTGAAAGGAATTTGACCGTATTTTTGGTATTTTTGGGTATTGGAACTCGAGCTGAGCGAAGGTAAATGCGAGTAAACGTAAAACCGACACCGGTAGAAAATTAAAAGTGCAGTAAAGTAAATGGCTTGGAATCGTAAAGGAAAGCGATTAAATTGTGCGGTAAAGTAAATTGCAGGTAATGAAAAGTGCATGAAAACGTAAAGATTGCATTGAAATTAAATGGGTGGAAGGCTGAGGTTCTTTACAATGGCGTTTCTCCGTTTGTCTGCTCTGGTGAGACGTTTAGGATTTTGGCCTGATGTGTTAACCTAGCAACCGACCCCGATTACAGACTAAGGACTTCCTATTTATAGGAATCCGAAAACTATTTACAAACCTACTCGCACGTTCTGCACAACCGCAAAACCCACATTTTTGATAACTACCCACTACGCTATCCCCCACGATGTAACTGCCACGTCATGGTTTGGGCTTAGTGGATGCTTCTGTCGATTCGTGGTGACATCTTTGCTGAAAACCGCTTCGACTGGCATCTTCCTTCGACTGCAACCTTTGACTCTTGTCTAAGTCTCTTTGTTGTTTGAAGTATTGACGTTGTTGTGCTCCAGCCTCTTGGTCTTGAGATGTCGTCCGACATCGAGCTCCTTTCGAAAGACGGGGCTATCGCTGAAATAAGCTTTCGACCCGCTGTCGGCCTTAGACGCATTCGATCGATATTGGTGACATGTAATTCAACTAAACACTGTTTCACCAGCATTCAATCAAAAAACATGCCCCCGACACTTCTAATAGAATGTCGTCGAAGGACTTTTTTCCTTTAACTCTTTAATAGGAAAGGCAGTCTTGGTCGATCCTAGCAGGACACAAACCTTGACCTATGGGATTATAGAGACCTTTCCAATGGTTATTTATCAAGTTAATTGTTTCCTCCAATTCGGAGTCCTTAACATTAACCCGAAACACCGGAAGTGGAATCTATGTGATCCCACATGTTTATCCTTTCACTATTCAAGAGGATAAAGGTGGTATTCGGGGAAGACATCCCTTCATTTCCCTATCCTCACCCGAATACCTTAATCCCACATGTTTATCCTTTGGTGTACTCGTGTTTATGTGGAATGTGAATCGCTTTTCCTCTTTCCAGAAATCATGAAGGCATTCTTTAAGTTTTTCCATTGTAAATCATGGCTTTTCTTGGCAAAAAACTGAGGATTTTATAGCCACAAGTAGCATTAAATGCCTCCATAATCACTTTGCCGTTCCCAATGCTGATTAGACGTTTCTGTCTCCTCTTTTCTTGTGCCACCACTCTTTCGACACAGACCTCTTGTTTCCGCCTCTTCCTTTTGTCGACACACGTTCACGTCCGTTGAGATCACTTTTAAGTCATGCCACTTAAGTACACCTCCCTCGACATCACTTATGTTGTCGACACAATATCCTTTTGTCGAAATCTTCCCTGTGTCGAACTGTACGTACACCTCCTTCGAAGTCACTTTTAAACAAAAACGCTTAAGTACACTTCCGTCGACGTCACTTATACATCCGACATCACAACCTTTTGTCGATTTCGATTTCCCGTTAACAGAGGCCCCCCAAGTTTTGGTGTGCGACGCGACTTTTCGGAGGATACCGAAAGTTGTATCTTTTCGAAATGTCCTTTCATCATTAGGATTCTGAAACGACGAGTTTATCTTTTTGAAATGACGCTTTCTATTGGACCATTGTGTTGGTCTTACACGTCTTTTCACTTCTTATTTAAACTTGATCGCTAATCATTATCCCCCTTTTTATCTTTTCTTGTTTACTACTGCATCCTCTCTTTCTGACTTGAAAACCCTTTTTCCAAAACCCTAACTTCAACATGGAAATCCAAGGCGTTCATGACCCCGAAATTGATTTGGAAGTCCCATACCACGAACGTAGTCTGATCATTCCAGCGACTTCCTTCATCCCTGCCGATGGTGTACCCGTTAATCCTTCTCCTGCTTTTCTGGGCCCTTTAATGACTGTAGCAGAGTCTCGTGACCCTGTTATGAGTGCCAACTTTCCACTCTCCCATCCTGATGTGCTTCGTCCCGTGGCTACGCTCAATCCCGTTTACACATGCCACTTCGACAAAGAACATTCCCGTAGAGTTCTTAGGAATGTGAAGCCATTCCCCAAGTTTATTGAGTGGTATGATAGGCTTCGGCCTCACAAGAGGGAATCTTGGAAAAGGGCCAGTTTTGAAGACCTTCTCATTCTGACAACCTGCAATCTTCATTACGACGATGGACTCTTTGGCGCTGCATGCTATTTCTGGTGCCGTCGAACTAACTGCTTCCACTTCCGATACGGCATGATGACTCCTACCCTTTTTGATGTTGCTGCTTTGACTAGCCTCCGTCCCGATGGAGAACTTTTGACTGTTGAAAGCAAACCCAATGACATTGTACAAATTAGTGATGGGTCTTTTGCTTTCAGCAATTACGTCGAGGCGCGCCTGGATGATTATAGGGACAGCCCAACTATTAGCAATGAGGAACATGTCGAGTTTCTCACAGTGTGGCTTAGTGCTTTCGTCTTCTGCACCAAATCTCGACAGGTGAACAAATCTCTGGTGCCCTTAGCCACGATCCTGCATGAAGAAAGGCAAGTGGCTCTCAGCCAACTTCTCTTGGCGAAATTGTATTCGACAATAAGCCATGTTTCCGACACCATTCGACTTCACAAGCAACAAGTGGCCAATGTCGGAGGTCCTACTTGGCTTTTGCATCTGTGGCTGAATGTCATTCTGAAACGTCATATGATGCCAACCCACAATAGTATCTGTTCTTTTCGATTCAACTATGGCTGTTTGGCAGCGAATTATGAAGTTCCTGTGCTGTCGTCGCGTACCAACACCTTTCTTCATTTCATGAAGATTTTCGCAAACATTACCATGTCATCTGAAGACATCGACTTCTCTCCTTTTGTTGAAAGAGTTGTTGGCCCCGACTGGTTTCGTCTTCCTTATCCAGGTTCCAATGCTGCAGCTAGACAACTGAATGATGTCCTTTGGGGACATTACTTAAGTCAAAGGGTTTTATTTGGTGGTTTTCCCGACTCTACTGCCTATGAAGAAAAGGAAATTTTCCTTCATTACCCAAACTGTGTGTCGAGGCAATTTGGCCTTTGTCAAGGCTTGCCAGCCCCTATGCTCGCATCGGTATCCCAAGAATTCCACCATGGTCAATTAATGGACTTCAAATCTTCTTGGAGAACCGTGTTGAATCGGTTTGTGTCGAAGAATCTTGCTTCTCTTAGCCGTTTCAATCTTGTCGGCTTTACCCCCTGCTTTTTGGGTAGTCCAAATTTTGTGCGTTGGTGGGAACTGTACTTCAACACATACCATGTAGCTTATGACATTATTGTCGACAGGATGAGTGCAAGGACTCCATCAGATATAGCATCCGACAAAACTGGTAAGAGTACTTAGTCATTTTTGTCTTTTATCCCTCTTCTCCTTTCGGCTTTCTCATTTGTTGTCTTCTTTGTAGTGGCCAAGCCGAATCTTATTGACTATTCTGCGGCAATAAAGGCCAATGCCTCAAAGAAAAAAGGTGGTGATCCTTCATCACCCAATAAACAAAAGAAACGGTGCCGCCACAATCCTATTGATGATTTTGTCGGAGCCAAGAGAGCACACAGGGAACAAACTGATCGACCGTCAAACAAGTCTCATGCCGATCCTGAAAGAACTGACAGTTCCTTGGTTCGTCCTCTTTCCAAAAAGCTTCAAGTATCTACCGCTTCATGTGCTCCTCCGATCTGTCCTTCTTCACATCCTTCATCCAAAACTCCATCACAATCACGTTCAAATGCCACAGGTGTCGTCATCAGAGAGTCGTCTCCCCATGTTACTACTCAAAGAACACATTGTGGCCTTATCAGCAGATCACGAATGCTTTGGGTACTCATCTTCAAGGATATAGGGCTGGAATCCGACGCAGAGATGCTTTCGCCACGGAATGGCGTTCTTTTGGCAATCTTTTTGGATGAATTTGTTTTTCCCTTTGTTGTATTTGCTTCTTGTATTTTGTTTCCTTTTGTATGGATTCTGCAATTCTTGAATTAATGCATTTTCACTTCTGTCATTGTCGGCTTATATTTTTTCAAATACTTGCCGTTAATTGCTTTAATCTTTTTTCCCGTTTCGACATCGACTAACTCGTATGCATTGCCCGAATAAGCCCTTAATACTTTAAATGGTCCTTCCCACTTTGGTGACCACTTGCCGTATTCATTCGAACGCTTGTCAATGGGTAAGATTACTTTCCATACTAATTCATCCGGTAAAAACGACTTAAATTTAACTTTGGCAATGTAATATCTAGCAATCTTTTCTTTCTGTCGCATGATATTTTCTAACGCCAACAGTCTTTCATCGTGCACCTCGTTTAACTCGTCGAACATGGCATTCCAATAGTCATTCGTAGGCATTTCATGTTGCCTTTGAAATCGTATTGATTCCAAATTGATTTCAACTGGTAACATGGCCTCGTGGCCATATGTTAGCATATAGGGAGTCGTACCCGTTGCTTCATTTGGGGAATTCCGAATTGCCCACAACGCTGGAGTAAGTGCTTCGTGCCAATTTCGTGGTTTGCTCTTAATTTGTTTCTTGATGATGTTAATAATCCACTTGTTGGCTGCTTCCGCTTGTCCATTGGCCTGTGCATATTAAGGTGTCGAAGTCAGTAACTTGATTCTTCTTGATACCAGATAACCCTTCAATTTGCTTCCCAAGAAAATAGATGCTTGATCTGTAGTAATGGTCTTGGGAATTCCAAATCGACAAACGATATGGTCTTCAATAAAATCAATTACTTGCTCTTGTTCAACCTTCACCAAAGGTATAGCTTCTACCCATTTGGTAAAATAGTCGACACCCACCAATATTCTTGAATGGCCTTTAGAAGAATGAGGGACAATTTCTCCAATTACATCTAGTGCCCATCCTCTAAAAGGCCAAGGCTTGATAATCGAGTGCAATTCCCCTGCTGGGACGTTTTGAATGTAGCCATGTTTTTGGCATTCTTCACACGACTTCGCAAAATTCATGCAATCGGATATTAATGTAGGCCAAAAGACTCTTTGTCTCCTAAGTATCCATTTCATCTTTTCTCCTACTTGGTGTGCTCCACATATTCCTTCATGGACTTCCGCCAAGGCTATGAAAGCGTCTTCCTTGTCGAGGCATACCTCCAAATTGCCGTAAACTGATTTGTGATACAAGTCACCTCCTAGTAACGTGAACTTGGTCGCTTTCAATTTCAACTTTCGTTCGACATCGAGGGATGGATTCTCCAAATAATCTGCTATGGGTTTCCTCCAATCATCTTCGGATGCTAGTGCGTTCATCGTTATTTCTCTCTCATGAGGGGGGTATAACAGTTCTTCGATCCGTGTCGCTTTATCCAAAGCCTTCTTTGATATACGGTATCTAGATGCAATTTGGGCCAAATGGTTGGCCTTTTGATTATGACACCTGTATATATGTTCGACTGAAACATCGTCGAATTGACGCATCATCTTTCGTGCCATATTACGATATTTGGCCAACTTTGGATTTAAACACTTGTATTTGTCAACCAATTGCTTAATAACTAACTGAGAATCTCCTTTGATAGCCACATTTTTGGCTTTTAAAAAGATTAATATTTCAAGGCCGATTAAAATAGCCTCGTACTCAGCTTCATTATTTGAGCATTGATATTTATGGTTGAACATAAATTCCGTAGGAACCCCTTCGGGGGATATGAGTAATATTCCAACTCCTGCCCCTTTCTTATGTGATGATCCGTCAAAATACATCACCCAAGGCCTTAAGCCGACAAAATTAACAGACAAAGCCATGTCTAAACACGGGTTATCTGCCAAAAAGTCAGCTACCACTTGGCCTTTGACGGCTTTTAATGGCACATATTGAAGTGAAAATTCAGTTAACGCTAATGTCCATTTACCAATCCTTCCATGTATGATTGGCTTGGATAGCATGTACTTAATAACGTCAGAC
Organism: Crotalaria pallida; assembly: GCA_037953625.1. NCBI lineage: Eukaryota > Viridiplantae > Streptophyta > Magnoliopsida > Fabales > Fabaceae > Crotalaria > Crotalaria pallida. The sequence continues at coordinate 72,573,385 of CM075656.1, forward strand.
TTCGACAAAACCAAAACATGAAAACTTTTCATATAATGTTTAAGCTTTGTACAAGAGAAATAGAGTGCTAAACATAATTTTTTTTATTGCACTATACCGTGTTTCGGCATCATTCAACACTCTACTCAAATAAAATACAGCCCTTTCTACACCATTTTCATTTTCTTGAGCTAACATACTTCCTACAGTGTAATCAGAGGCTGATATATACAATTTTAAAGGAAAACCTGGTTGAGGCGGCATCATGACTGGTGGTGTTGATAAATATGTCTTCAAATCGTCGAACGTCGCTTGTTGTTCCGGTCCCCATTTAAAATCTTCTTCTCGTTTCAGCTTTACGAGAGGTGCAAAGGCTCTAGTTCTCCCCGACAGATTTGATATGAATCTTCTCAAATAATTCACCTTGGCAAGGAATGACTGAACCTCTTTTTTACTGGTCGGAGGAGATGCTTCTATGATTGCTTTGGCCTTATTCTTGTCGACCTCAATGTCGTTTCTGTGGACGAGAAATCCCAAAAACTGACCGGCAGTGACTCCAAAGGTGCATTTGATTGGATTCATCCTCAGTTTGTGCTTCCTCATTCTAGCGAATGCCTTTTCCAGGCTTTCTAAATGCTCCTCTTGAGTATCTGACTTGATCACCACGTCATCGATGTATACCTCCAAGAACTTGCCAATCATATCGTGAAAAATCAGGTTCATTGCCCTTTGATATGTTGCTCCTGCATTCTTGAGTCCAAACGGCATCATTACCCATTCAAAGGTTCCTATTGCTCCTGGACATCTGAACGCCGTCTTCGACACGTCTCCTTCAGCAATAAAAATCCGATTGTAACCTGAAAAAGCATCCAACAAACTCATTACCTTATGGCAAGATGCTGAATCCACCAGCATGTCAGCTATCGGCATTGGGTATTCCTCTCTTGGTGTGGCGCTATTTAGATCCCTGAAATCGACACATAGTCGCATTTTTCCGTTTTTCTTCACCACAGGGACTATATTTTCCATCCATTCGACATACCTTGCCGTTCTGATGAACTTAGCTTTCAGCAGTCTTTCGATCTCATCTTTAATTTTGAGAACTACATCAGGTGCGAACCGTCGAACTGCTTGTTTGATTGGCTTGTGATCGGGTCGTAAAGTCAGCCTATGTTCAACTAACTCTCTGTCGAGTCCTGGCATATCCTCGTACTCCCAAGCAAAGCAATCTTGGTTCTTCTTAATGAGATCAATGAGTTTCTGTCGGAATTCCTCCTTTAACAACACACTTACATAAATTGGTTTCGGCTTTTCAGCCGTTCCCAAATTGACCTCATCTCTGGGATCCTCACTGATGAATCGAACTTCCTCATCTGTCCACCCTCTTTCGAATCCCAAAGGGCTATCGTCTACGATACAATCCTGGAATGCACCTGTCTGAATAGTGCATTGCATTCTGTCGGCCACGTAGGCCGACAGTCTTTCTAACTGTCGATCAACCATTGGTGCTGGTCGAAGGCCGCTGCTCAACGGCCTTGTCCATTTCGACAATTGCAATCCCATAGTTTTCCATTAAGCATTTATCTACTATGGGTTTCTGGAAGTTTTCCGCATCAAGTCGGATCGGCTTAATGTTGGGATTGTAAACTTTGAAGTCTACATGCATCTGTTGCATATAGCATGGGCTGTCATCCGCTGGAATCACCTCCACCTTATTTTCCTGATTCCACAGAACTAACTTCTGATGGCCCGTTGATGGCACGGCCCCCACAGCATGGATCCAATCCCTTCCTAGAAGCAGATTGTAACTAGCCTTAGATGGGACTACCACAAACAAAGTATCTCTTACCACTGATCCCACATCGACTTTCAGCATCGTCACACCATGTGATTGAGCAATTTTTCCAGTAAAACCAACCACAACTACGTTTGTCAGAATTAAATCCGACTCCGCTTTTCCCATCCTTTTGAACACATTCCAAGGTAAAACATTAACGGCAGCCCCTCCATCTACCAATACTCGATTTAAGGGCTTCCCGTCAACAATGGCCTTAATATGTAAAGGTCTTAGGTGTTCTCTTTTACTCTCCTCCAATGGTTCAAATTGAGCAATGTGACCAATGTTGACCTCCAAATGAAGTTGATCTAAAAGGAAAAGACATTCGGGAAGGCCTGGTACCTCATCACTGAGATATGAATCGTCAGAATCATCACTCATATTCCCTTCTTCATGTGTATGGTCTCCAGGAATGTCGAAAGGCAAACCAACATTGTTAATTGAGAGACTTCCAATCTTCCTACTTTGAGCATCTATCATGTCTTGATCATTGACGATGATATCCAAGCTATCTTCGGAGTCCCCCTCATATGATTCGCTCATCTGATTCGATCCTTCGGACTTCCTTACCCATTTCTGCTTCAGTTTGCCTCCTTGTCGATTTTGAGCCGTTTTCGGCTTCATACTTGCAACGAGGCATCCTTGATCATTTGAGGGTAATTCGTCAATATTGACTCCTTCAGCCTCTGCCTTTCGGATTCTCTGAAGCCTCCTTTTTTGAGTACGTGTTAAACCTTGATAAATCGACCCAGATGTCGATTCTGACTGTGCCTTCCTCTGCATGACTCGATCATGCGCACCTGACCTTGAAGGGTGTCCTCCATAAATCCTTCGACTAGACAAAGGTCTTCGAGCCTCTCGAGCCAATTCCCGTCGGATGTTTTCTTGTTCCTGGACCCTGGCTCGTATCTTCTTCCTCAAGTTTTCTCTTTTGGATCCTCTTCCTTTTTGTGTTGCAGTCTTTCGGTCATAGACCACTTGGCATCTTGGACAAATTTGAACGTCGCCGTTTCGCTTCCTCCTACAGAAATGTCGGAGCGATTCTTCGTCTTCAGGAAACACTTCGGCGTCATAAGCCAACGAAAGAGTGCTAACAGAAAATACTCCTTGGGCCTCGACTTCATTGACCTCCTTTAGGAAAGGATCAGTGTCGATCTTCATATCCTTTACTACGAACTTCAGTTTTCCCTTGTCAATTCCTTGCTGAATTAAGTCCCTGAAAGCAAAGCAATCATTGGTATCATGAGTGAAATTGTTATGATATTTGCAATACTTTCTGCCTCTTAATTCTTCTTTTTTCAACAACTTATGACCTTCTGGAAATTTAATTTGTTTATCCTTTAACAACGAGTTGAAAACTTGTTCAGTTTTGGAAACGTCGAAAGTGTATGTTTTCTTATACAAATTTTCGCTAACGGGTTTAGACGGTCGTAAGGCAGAACATGAATAAAGTTTTTCATTTCCTAACTCTATCACGTTAACCTCTGAACCACCGTCGCAAGATTCCCCGTCAGAAGGTTGAGAATCAACATCATGGATGCCTTCCCTTTTTGGAACTTTAAGATCTTTCCCTTTCGTTTTTTCGTTTCTTAGATTTTCAATCTGCCGAACGCAAGCGGCTAATTGTGCCAAATCTAAAAAATGTTGGGTAACTAGTTTCTTACGGATATGATATTCTAAACCCGACACAGCCATCTTAACCACTTCCGGTTCAGGAATTGGAGTAAAACATCTACTCCTCATTTGCCTGAAACGTGCCAAGTAGTCATCGATCGGCTCTCCAGTGAATCTTTTCACACTTAACAAATCCGTCAAGGCAACCCTCAATTCGCCTCTATAGAATTTTTCGTGAAAAGCCGTTTCTAATTGGGTCCAAGCGTGAATAGAATTCGATCGCAAAGTTGCGAACCAAGAAAAAGCATTTCTTGCCAGAGAACTAGGGAATAGCCGCATTCTGATAGCTTCATCAGCGGCCAAATCACCCAATTCAATAGTGTAACGAGTGATGTGTTCGACAGTAGATTCTCCCGCTTCACCGGCAAACTTCGACAATTTTGGTATCTTTGTTCCTCTTGGGATTTCTGTTAACTGTACCCATTCTGGAAATGGTGAATTGAAACCTGGCTGATTAGCCATGCCAACATTGAACCCAATCCGACTTAGTGCTTGTTCGACTATCCTGTTGACATCATCCGGTTCGACTCGCGTTTCTCTTCCCTGTCGAAGCAAGTGTCGAGCCAAATTTTGCCTCGCTAGTGCTGCCTGAAGGTCTTCCTCTCTCTGCATGAATGCGACTTGCGTCGGATTCTGAACAGGTTGAGGTGCTTCAACATTTGGGTGAAAAACTACTTGTTGATTCTCTGGCAACACATTACCTGCACTAAAAGTTGGGTTAGTATGAACATGATCCCACGTCGTAGGGACTCTACTATCTTGTTGTGGCGACGACACTTGAGCAGTATGTCGCATTTCTTGGCCATTAGGGTAACCTTGTACCAAAATTGGCCTTGGTAGATTTCTATCTACAGGTGGAGTATTGACGGACTCGCTATGCTCATTGTCGTCGACACCTAAGACTTGATTCAATCTTTTCATGTATTGTGCAATTTTCCCACAAGTCTCATTTGTCACCAACATTGCTGGGTTGATAACCGAACCCAACTGAGCCGTCAATTGATCAACCAGTTGCACATTAGCCTCTTCGATTTGTTGACGGATATGTGTAACGGGATTGATAGGCATGTATCTTGAACCGTTCCTCGTACCAGCCACGTCCGTAGCAGAACGCATGAAAGCCATGTTAGTGGCCCCCGTTGTCGCATTTGTACTGCCTACTGAACTACTCAAAGGCCATGTCAACGTTGATCCTGGGACAAAACCAGGTGGCAAACCGTAGGGAGGGACTTGACCCCCGCTATTGGAACTACTACCAAAAGTAAATCCACTGGTGAGGTTTCCCCCATTTGGGCCATTATTTGGCCGTTGAATTGTGGTTACGACAGTTGATTCCACGGCGGAACCGCTACCTCCGGTCATTTGAGGAGCACTTGTCGAAACACTAGGCGTAATAATTTCTGAAATAACGGTGGTCTGTTGACCACCTTGACTTGTAACAACCATTGACGATGAAGATGGCAAAGTTATGCCACTTCTCAAACGCATGCAAACAAGCACAAGTTACTCTGAACGTGTCCCACCGGGCGTGCCAATTTTGTTTGTGGGGTTTTCGTCCGACACTTGCCGAACTGACGGTTATGTGTGGGGTGTGGGTAACGACAGGTTAAATGGTAATCTTGTGAAAGGAACTTGACCGTATTTTTGGTATTTTTGGGTATTGGAACTCGAGCTGAGCGAAGGTAAATGCGAGTAAACGTAAAACCGACACCAAGAACACGATGCGGTAGAAAATTAAAAGTGCAGTAAAGTAAATGGCTTGGAATCGTAAAGGAAAGCGATTAAATTGTGCGGTAAAGTAAATTGCAGGTAATGAAAAGTGCATGAAAACGTAAAGATTGCATTGAAATTAAATGGGTGGAAGGCTGAGGTTCTTTACAATGGCGTTTCTCCGTTTGTCTGCTCTGGTGAGACGTTTAGGATTTTGGCCTGATGTGTTAACCTAGCAACCGACCCCGATTACAGACTAAGGACTTCCTATTTATAGGAATCCGAAAACTATTTACAAACCTACTCGCACGTTCTGCACAACCGCAGAACCCACGTTTTTGATAACTACCCACTACACTATCCCCCACGATGTAACTGCCCACGTCGTGGTTTGGGCTTAGTGGATGCTTCTGTCGATTCGTGGTGACATCTTTGCTGAAAACCGCTTCGAATGACATCTTCCTTCGACTGCAACCTTTGACTCTTGTCTAAGTCTCTTTGTTGTTCGAAGTATTGACGTTGTTGTGCTCCAGCCTCTTGGTTTTGAGATGTCGTCCGACATCGAGCTCCTTTCGACAGACGGGGCTATCTCTGAAATAAGCTTTCGACCCGCTGTCGGCCTTAGATGCATTCGATCGATATTGGTGACATGTAATTCAACTAAACACTGTTTCACCAGCATTCAATCAAAAAACATGCCCCCGACACTTCTAATAGAATAATGTCGTCGAAGTACTTTTTTCCTTTAACTCTTTAATAGGAAAGGCAGTCTTGGTCGATCCTAGCAGGACACAAACCTTGACCTATGGGATTATAGAGACCTTTCCAATGGTTATTTATCAAGTTAATTGTTTCCTCCAATTCGGAGTCCTTAACATTAACCCGAAACACCGGAAGTGGAATCTATGTAATCCCACATGTTTATCCTTTCACTATTCAAGAGGATAAAGGTGGTATTCGGGGAAGATACCCCTTCATTTCCCTGTCCTCACCCGAATACCTTAATCCCACATGTTTATCCTTTGGTGTACTCGTGTTTATGTGGAATGTGAATCGCTTTTCCTCTTTCCAGAAATCATGAAGGCATTCTTTAAGTTTTTCCATTGTAACTCATGGCTTTTCTTGGCAAAAAACTGAGGATTTTATAGCCACAAGTAGCATTAAATGCCTCCATAATCACTTTGCCGTTCCCAATGCTGATTAGACGTTTATGTCTCCTCTTTTCTTGTGCCACCACTCTTTCGACACAGACCTCTTGTTTCCGCCTCTTACTTTTGTCGACACACGTTCACGTCCGTTGAGATCACTTTTAAGTCATGTCACTTAAGTACACCTCCCTCGACATCACTTATGTTGTCGACACAATATCCTTTTGTCGAAATCTTCCTTGTGTCGAACTGTACGTACACCTCCTTCGAAGTCACTTTTAAACAAAAACGCTTAAGTACACTTCCGTCGACGTCATTTATACATCCGACATCACAACCTTTTGTCGATTTCGATTTCCCGTTAACAGTAATATAATAAGTAAATTATATTTTTGTCCTTTTGTAAGTTTAAATTTAATTATTTGTATTATTTGCGATATTCAATTTGCTCTTTAATTTTTTTAAATGAATTTTTTAATCTTAAAATGTTTCTTTGTTTACCCTTTTCTCAAGACGATGAGCAAACTCATTGTTTATCCTATAAACAAGGAAAAAAAAAGCAACTATGACAAAATTTAGCAAGTTATCTAACATATTTCGATAAAGAAACCTATCATCCTTAACATGAGCTATATGTAATAACATAAATATGAATGCGACAATATCAAATTTTAGATGAGACGATGATTTATGCTTTAGTAGATGAAATAAACGATAATTACACGCGCTCCAATCCAAAGATACCAACATACAACCCGAAATCAAGGCACAAATTTTTTGAAATATAATCAGACGCATAAACCAAATCACCACACAATCAGAACATGACATATATAGGATCCAACTTTTGCAAAACACCATGCATATTCTTTGGCATGAGAGCAGGTCCATAACACATGACAGCAGGAATTAGTGAGCATTTTCTTCTTAAACAAATTATCAACAGTGGGAAAGATATTTTGCAACATACACCCGTAACCAAAAAATCTTTATTTTCTTAAAAATTGCCCAATTTTCATATATTGAGCTTTTCACATTGAAAAGCACCTAATAGAAGGGTGTTTGTGGGAAAAAAATAATTAATGTTATTGGAAATTTGAAATATAATTTGTATTAAAGACCAAAAAAATCTTCAAAATAGACTTATATATATATATATATATAAAACCGGAAGAAGTAGTGAATATTCTAGTAACAACATTAAATTGACAATGTTTGATATATATATTTTAAAGTCATCCTTATAATTATTATTGAAACTTTTTAGTAATTATTTAAAAACGTGTGGAGTAAAAAAAGTATTTGTGAAAAGAAATCATTAATGTCATTTAAAATTGAAAAAAAATGAGCTATAAATAAGAAAAAAAATTCTTAAAAGAGACTAATATTAAGAAAGGAAGAAGTAACTTCTTTAAAGTTTTATATTTTTATTTAAGAATTTTCTTAACCTTGGTCTATAGTGTTGATTGATGATAACAATCCAAAAATCATCATCTTTTGTTAAAAAAATAAATACAAAATCTTTTAATTATTTTAATAATGTAACACTTTTTTATAAAATTTAGGCAAAACTGTTCGTATGGTCCCCAAGTTATTTATTTGTTTCAATCTGGTCCCCTAAGTCATTTTCGTTTGAAAATGGTTCCCTAACTCGTGTAACATTAGCATCGTTAATCTTTTTCGTCCATTACCTCCTAACATCGTCTATTTAAGTTGACATGACAGTCAGAGTGCCCAATGTAGGCGATCCACGTGTACCCTTCACATACCACGTTAAAAGTTTAAAATAGTGGAGTCAAACAACGTCGTTTTGATACTTAAAGCCACTCACTTCATCTTCTCCTTTCTTCCATGAGAAGTCGTTGTGAATTAAGAGAGAAAAATACTAAACTTTAGAGGGAAAACAAAGGGTTGCTAAGGCATGTGCCAAGAGAGAACAAACTGCAACATTATCGTTGATTATGAGCGCGATAGGGAGTTCGTTCATGGACGAAAAGGACTAACGGTGATAACGTTACATGAGTTAGGGGACCACTTTCAAACGAAAAAGACTTAGGGGACCATATTGAAGCAAAAAAATAACTTAGGGGACCAAACGAGTAGTTTTGCCTAAAATTTATTATCTTCTAAGTTAATTAAGGTTAAGAAAACCCTTTATATATATATATTAAAAAAACTTGTTTTATAATGAGTGGGTCACCCTAATTTTACTATGTCAATATAGTGTCATTGGGCACATGTTAAACAACTAAATGTAATAAAAATTTCATCAAAAAGTATTGCCTTTTATTTTTTGGAAAAAAAAATTAAAATTTATGATATTTTCTCCATTCATCTCTAAAAATCTTATAAAGTACACACACATTTATCAGCACAACCCACATAAAAAAGTCCATTATGTGTGTGAGCCATATCGGTCGTGAAATTGTGACTTTTGTGCACAGAAGAGGAGACAATGGTATGTCGGTAAGCAACCATGACATTAGCTAGTGTCTATGCATGTAAGTGTATATATATATCATAATAACAGCGAATACCTCAATTTCTCCAGCTGGATATTGCAGCAACTAACTAATTTGCTAAAATTGATTTTTGATGAGAGGTGGAGATGGAAAAATAGTTGATCCATGAAGATGCTTTAAAAAAAAAAGGATTTTGGTGGTTGAAATTACATGCACATGAAATCTATTATAAGAAAAAAGAAATTGCATTTAAATTTTATAAATTCGTAAAAAATAAAGCTACTTTAGATAAGTTGCATTGAGAATGAAAACAAAATTAGATAAAAAATCATCTTATGAGAATATTTTAAGAATGATTATATTAAGAATAGAAAGTTAATTAATTTTTTTTATCCTTAAAATCAAAATAAATATATTCTTTTTTTTCCCCTTATATATTAGAGATAGAAGGAAATAAACCGAAACTGTGCAGAGGAAAGGTGACAAGTATTTTAAAAATATTTATGAAAAAACTAATCGTAAATGAAAGTTATTAAAAAATATAATTTTTTATATTTTAAAAAAAAATAATAAATACAGATTTAAATTTTTTTTAATCAAATTATCTTAATAAAAAAGCACTTGTTAACCAAACTTAAAAAAAAAAAAACATAAAAATAAAAGTGAAGACCCAATTTGCTCTGATCTCTCAAGTTTTCCGACTGGGACACTTTAGTCCCTCAAGAATTATAATTCATTTTTAGTCCCTAAAGAATTTATAAAATACAACTTTAGTCCTACTGTCATTGTTGGCATAAACTGTAACATTTCATTCTCATGTGCTTAAATGTCCCTGGTGCTTCGGGAAACAGTGACAGTAGTTAACGAAATGAAAACATGGACTAAAGTGATATTTTTTTTAAATTTTTTAAGGACTAAAAATGAATTATAATTTTTGAAGGACTAAAGTGTCTCAATCGAAAAACTTGAGAAATTAAATTGGATCTTCACGCTAAAAAATGGGGGGAGGGATTTTTTAATGCGCCACCATAGTGGCGTGGACCAAATGCATTAAAGAATTGACGTTTGGCCTCTGATTTCTTTCTCTTTTCCTTTAAAATTTTAATTAGGGTTCTTATTTATATATGTTTGATATAGGGTAAAGCTATTGGGCATTAAGTGATTGTAGCTTTTTTTTTTTAAAGAATAGGATTGTACTTTCTTCCTTATAAAAGAAATAAAAAATATCAGGAAAAAAAACTCTTATAAACATCTGTTAAGGTTATAAAAATAAAAATTTATTCATAAATTAATAATAATATTATTATTTATTTTTTTTTAAATTTCATTTTTTAATAATTTTTCACTATTTTTAATTCTTGTTAACATTTGCAATAAATAAATATATTACAGTAGTATTATTCTTTGAAGTTTCCCAAATTCTTATGGTGAGAAGTTGGAAAGATTAAAACAATTGGATCAAGATTTAATGGGTATCCTCACAAATTACACTCGGGAGGAGATTTACCCCTAAAATGATTAACGTGTTTGTTTAGGCTTTTGTACCCACCAAACACACGTTCAGTAAGAAGTAGTCTCTCTGAGGCTTCTGCGTTTGCGGCTAAGAAACACGTATCCAAACGGATCCTAAGAATATGAGAATGATTAGTTATTCACGAAAAACTGAGGGTGCAGGTGGGTGTATGGGTACTATAATATCCGACCAATTTCATACCCACACATGTATAATCATTAATTTTTTTTAATAGATGTTTGATGTTAATTGGTTAATGCAACGATGTTAACCAAATTCTAAATTCATAACACATATGCAATTAATATTCCCTTTGTCCTTGTTATAAGACATTATTTTGGTAAATTTTTTGTCCATTTTTATTAGTCGTTTTAGAATATCTAGGTAGCATTAAAAAATTTATTCCAAATACACCCCTCATAATTTCATAGGGATGATGGTAATGATTACTATAAAGAGAAATAAATAAAGTTGTAAAGTTTTAAACGGGGTAGCTTTGGAATAACAACATATTTTTTGATAAATTTGAAAATAATAATTATTTTTCTTAATTTATGTGAATTAAGTAAAAGTGACTTATAATAATGGACACGAGGAGTAACTGACCAAGGCATTTAATATTAATGCATGCTTAAAAGATATAACTCTTTATTCTTTAAGCTAGCTTAGTGATAGCGCAATCTCCATCTTTGATCCATTCTCTAATTTTCAGGCAAAAGACAATACCATGTTGATCCTCCCTTTTCCACGTGACGACACTACACAATGAAAAATCATTTTGACATTACAATAATTCAATTATTGTGTTAAGTTTGTTATGCTTTATGTTAGAATTATCTTTTTAATAAGCAAAATAATAATTCATAATTATGAAGAGTATAAAAGGTGTTCTAACTTTTTTAAGAAGTCTCTGCATTGAATTTGTTAAGTTTAAGATTTTTTAATTTGTTAGATTGGATTTGAGAATAATGAATGTGGGTATAAATATATAGATACCTATCCAAATGGATTGACCTAGTGAAAATTGGTTGGGCGTTTAGAGACTTTATGGTCAAAAGCTCGAGTCCCAATAATGCAACAATTATTGAAGGGGATCTATACCATTGAGTCAAAGATTCGTACAGTTCACGGATCTGAGGTGGATTAGTAGTGCAAAAAAATGTGAAGCACAGATACTATTTGGTTTCGAAAAAAATAAATAAATATATAGATACTTATGGAAATATAGTAGATATATATTTTTTTGGCTTATTTATGGTTTTGGTCCCTATAAGTTGACCTCGTTTTGAATTTAGTCCTTAAATCTGTTTTTGACCTTGAATGGTCCTTAAATCTTTTTAAATTTTGTTTTTAGTCCTTCTATTTGTCTTCTTCCGTCATCTGCTGACATGGCAAACGGTGTGCCATGTCAGCCCTTACATTGACTGCCAACGATGCATCTGATGTGGACCTCCCACTCATGTGAGCAGGAACCGAGCATGAACCAAGTATTAACCGATCATGAACTGAGCATGACTTGCCAAACCGAGGGGAGATATCGACCGAGTACGATGCAATTGGTAACGACATAGCATGAGCCGAGCATTAACCGTGCATGACTTGCCAAACCGAGGGGAGATATCGACCGAGCACGATGAACTGAGCACGAACCAAGCTATGCCGTTACCAATTGCATCGTACTCGGTCGATATCTCATGCACGGTTCATGATCGGTTAATACTTGGTTCCTACTCACATGAGTAGAAGGTCCACATCAGATGCATCGTTGGCAGTCAATGTAAGGGCTGACATGGCACACCGTCTGCCATGTCAGCAGATGACAGAAGAAGACAAACAGAAGGACTAAAAACAAAATTTAAAAAGATTCAAGGACCATTCAAGGTCAAAAAAAGATTTAAGGACTAAAAACAAAATTTAAAAAGATTTAAGGACCGTTCAAAGTCAAAAAAAGATTTAAGGACTAAATTCAAAACGAGGTCAACTTATAAAGACCAAAACCATAATTAAGCCTATTTTTTTTATAGGCATATAGTAGTAGATATTAGAATTGGTACCCACGCAAATAATATTAGTATGGGCACGAATATTTTTTAAAATGCAAATAAGGAAACAGGTACTCTAAAATTCTACACATACTGTACCCTTTTTTTTTTTTAACCATTGTCATTCATAGGACAGAACCATCTCATACACTTGATGAGATCATCTTGAAGCTAAAATTTAAAAAGTAAAAAAAGAAAATAATGCAGACAATCATATCATCACGTGTCATTCATAGAAAGGATGGTCATGGTATCATCAGTTTGGAATTTTTTCACTCTTTTATTGTAAGTTATGAAGCTCCGATACGTAGTACAACACAGATATGATACGACACTGGTACATGATACATAAATTTTTGAACATTCAAGATACGACAAGGGCATATGATACTTGTACACAAATTTATATATATACCAAAAATTTGAAAGAGAGATTGTACATGGATAATTTTCATTCATATTGTCATTAATTCAAAATGACATTAGTACATAACTGTAATGATCACAATTTAGAGAAAACAAATAGTGCACCGTGCATCGACAATGTAAAGTTTTTTTATACAATTAGTTCATCATCCACCTTTAATTTGTATTACTTTTATCTAAAAGTCAACGACCATAAACACATGAATAATAAATGGTGGACTAATGATGTAAAAAACTTTACTTCCACAATTTAAAAGACTTAAAAAAAGGTTATTTAATTTTATTAAAAATACTAATTAAAAAGTTACTTTTATAAAAAGGGAGATAGGAATTGGTTGATTGAATATGTCTCCAGCCATAATTAATATGAGAATTTAAAAAAAAAATAGCTGAAATTGTAAAGTTGCGAAACATAAAGTGTTACTATCCAAGTTCAAACCCAAACGGTTATGGTTTTTTCTCATGCTCTAAAAAATTTTGCACATAAAAAATTAAAGCTAATATTATTTAATTAAATGAATTAATGAACAAACTAAAAACAATATTTGAAAAGACAAAATAATCTCGACGTATATTTAAAAAGTTAAGAAAAGAAAAGACGATATAATTAACAAGGAACATGTAAAATATAAAATTAAAACATACAAAAAGACCATGATAATTCAGTTTTTGATAAGAAGGAGCGTGTAAAATATATCGAATACATATATGTCCATCTTTTCATGGAGAAATATGTTGGGAATGTGAGTGTTAGAGCACTTAACCACGACAAGGCTTCCCTATGTCTCACGGGAATACAACCAAACATCCAAACAATTTAGTACCGTGTTACTAATATATACAAATTGAGTGGTCAATTACACTTAAAATATACAGCTCTTATTTGGGACCCGCTGTCGATAATTTTTGATAGTATGATATAGATACCCTGAGCAAAGGCGTTAAACCACGTGGGGTTTAGAGCGTGGTACCGTGGTAGCTGAAAATTAGCATATAAACACCGTAACATGTTATATTTAATTTAGGCTTAAATATCACAATGGTTTTTGAAAATATCAAACCTTTTGAAGTTAGTCCTTCCAAATTAAAAGAAAAGTTTTGGTTTTGGTCCTGCATTTACAAAACGTTCTGGTTTTGGTCATTTATGTTAAATGTGATAGGTTTAGTGTAATGGTTTTTGAATTGGTTCTCGTATGTAATTGAAGTTGTTTTTTAATCCTTGAGAAATAATGCAAAAATATCATCCTTAATTGGTTATAGAATGTAATACATTATGTTTTTGACATTTTTCTTTCACATTTAATAAGAGAGATCAAAACCAAAACGTTTTGTAAATACAGAACCAAAATCAATTTTTTTTTATAAGAATCAATTTTAAAAAAAAGTCAGTATCTACGAGAACCATTTTAATATTTCACATAATTTATCATAATTGTCGTGGGAATTACTTTTTTGACCCACCCCGTTAATTAGTTAACCCACTTTTTTTGTTTAAGACTCTATTAACCTTACTTTATTTCTTTTTTTTTTACTTCTCGCTGAGGTCCCAGCGAAAGTGTAAAATTTGTGTAGCTCGCTGGAACCTCAGCGAGCTATATTTTATTTTCTTTTTTTTTCCTTCTCGTTGAAGGCAAAGCGAGAATCATTAATCGCTGCACCGTTTCAACAAAATTCTACTCACCTTGTTAAGGGCTGCACCGTTTCATCATTAATTCTACTCACCGTTTCAACTTAATTGCTCACGTGCAGCAAAATAAAATTTGCTTTTACTGCTGCTAACAACTTTCATTGAATCTCGATGGCGACAATTTAACAGCAACAGTAACGTTCAACAACACATTAAAGTAAATCACTCCTAAAAAATCACTCCACCTCCACGCTGCTCAAATTCTTTTTTTTCTTTTTTTTTCTTTTTTTTTGGGGTTAATAAACTAAATAAAAAAGGGGTATTTTGGGTTTATTGAAAATTTGTAAGGATATTATGGAATTTTTCTTTAAACAAAGGGGATTAACTAATTAAACAGGGGGTCAAAAAAGTGGGACCCATTGTCGTTGTTGGGATATGGCCTTCTGGGTTTATGTCGACTTTAGGCATTAGGCCCAAACCTATTATTAGTCATTTTAAAATAGGTTACTTTAATTTAGCTATGACGTCATGGGGTCATGCCATAATGTAGCTATGACATATGAGGCTACTTTAATTTTAGGTGAAGCCATTTTTTCCGTCTTTGCCTAGTCTTAAAAATCTTGTTAAACTAATAATACGAGTAGAGCTGATAATGGATCAAAACTCTAGTGTCAAATTTTTATTCTCATTAAGATTTTTAAATGAGATTTTATTTAAGAAAAATCATATTCCTTGCCACTTACATCCTTTTTTTAGTGACAAAATTTCATTTTTACCTCTCAAGCCTCAACACAAAAGTAATTATTTTCTTATCACTTGTCCATTTTTAATGGCTCTTTGAAGAAAAAAATCTACATAAAATAAAATCACCCTTTTTTAATTATTTTCTTATCACTTCATCAAAATTATAGAGTTATTCTTATAAAGATTTGGGTGAAAGCAGCTAAACTTATGTTTTTATTTAGTGTGACCACTTAAGCATAAGATCATATATTTTATCTTTAGATTTATGTGCATGTAAAAAAAAAAATATTATTGAAGTGGATAATCACTTAAATATTTGATGATATCTTGAAAGATTAGTCTCTAGTTGATCATAGAAATATTTAAGAAAAAAACAAGTTATATTAATTAATGTTTATGATCATTCAATCAAAGCTCACCTTAAATGATGGATTTTAATATGGACTTTGTTGCAAAGTATCACTTATATAATATGGACTTTGTTGCAAAGTATCACTTATATAACGAATGTGGGTTGGTCAAATGGTAGCTCACTTGATCACTTAACCAACTGGTTTCGAGTTCGAATCTTGGGTATGAAGAAACCCCCGCTGGGAGACCTCTATCGCTTAGTGCGAGCTCAGTTGGGTCGGACCGAATGAGTCAGATTCTGAATAAACCAGATCCGAATACCGGTTGATGTACATAAAAAAAAGTGTCACTTATATACTTTTCATTCTTTAGAATAACTTTTTTTATAAAAAAAATATATGAAATCGAATATTTGGAATCTGGAAGATCTATTTTCCACACGCATGGAAGCAACCCATGTCTTGATAGGATAAATAAAATATGTCCCAATTGAAGTGGAAAAAGTAAGCATGTAGTAGTAAATTATTAAGAGCAGATATCAGTGTTGAATCTAATATGGATAAGGTTAAGCAGGCATAGCACTAGCAACAACTAGTACTTCCCAACCCACTCAGGAGAAAAGTTATAAGAAACGCCATAACCTTTATTGGTTTGTCTTGTTCATGCTCCCACCCCCACCCACCAAAAAGAACTAAGAACGAATATTCAAAGTTAATCCCAATAATGGATCTCTATCGATGGTGCTTGTATTAATTAATTAAGTACTCCCTCTTCCGTTCCTAATTATAAGATTTTTTTGACATTTTTACGTCCACAAATGTTATTGAATTCTATATTAAAATTGATATGTTCTTCCAAAAATACTCCTCTACCAATTATTAGAACATAATAAATTTTTCATTTTTTAATAATTAATTTAATTCATAGATACTACATCATCTATGTTTAATGCAGTGAATTAATTTCCAAGTCATTTACAACATTAAATAAGCTCCATTTCATATTCCAATACAATTTTATTTATTTCTTCTCACAAAAACTTAGACTACAATGATTAGATGTAAAAGTAACTTTGGAAAAAATTACAAGAGGATCTTATATTTAGGACCAAATTTTTTAACCAAAAAAACCTCATAATTAGGGACGGTAGGAGTATATAACTCATGATCTATAATGTATATAATTTGATGCGGTGTAATTAAAAAAAATAACGATTGGTTTACAAATCAGCATATACTAAAAGTAAATGATGCATATCACTTATTAATTAATTAATAATAAATAATTAATAAATCATTTAATTTTGTGACATGTGTCACTTTTTTTATAGGTTGACTACTTTTTAGGTTTATATATCCTTTTTTATTTAAAAAAATAATAATTTGCTAAGGAATCTTTTGAATAGAATCTGAGGGTTGCTTTGGCTTGTCGGATGGCACAATGTGGCAATGTGCGTTCTCACTTATGCACATTTATCTTATCCAAAGTGAGGATGCATTTAGAATATAAATTAAAATTAAATAAGGGATTACTAGTACTAATTAACCAGTGATCCAAAAAATAATAATTGAGATTTAAATAGGTACATAATCTGTTATAAACATAGAAACGAACAAAGGGATGGGCAGACCATGCTGAGCCTTGGTCCATTCTACTTCAGTATTTTTACATTTTCATTGTCATTTAGTGACGGTTAAAATTGTCCCAATTATCGTCCAACTGTGGATAACTTTTACCCCCGCCTGAATTCTAACATTTTGACAGGCACAACTGATTTTAGTTACATTTTGGCACTCGTTCCCTTTGAAGTGTAACAGTTTTAACGAAAATTGTTGACTAAATTATAATTTTTGCTTTTTTACTATCTAGCCACGGTTTTTTTTAACTATATCAAAACCATCATTAAGTGTTTTATTTCCTCCTACATTTTTTGGATTTGTACTTTGTGCCCATATATATATATATATATATATATATATATAGAGAGAGAGAGAGAGAGAGATTGATAAAAAAATTATAGGCTCGATTAATCCCAAACATGATGTTTACGGGATTTTTTCGTCCGACGCCTGCCAAACTGACGGTGATGGATGGGGTGTGGGTAACGACAAGTTATGTGGTAATCTTGTTCTTTTTCAAGCGGTGGAAATTGGTAAAGGGACGATGCGAAGAAAAGTAAAGGACTTGGAAATTAAATTGCAAGAAAGTAAATGCGAAAGGAAATTAAAGGGCTGAAATTTAAAGGAAAAGGGAAATTGCATTGAATTAAAAGTGGAAGGTCATGAGGTGTTCTCCGTCAATCTGCTTCGGTGAGATGTGTAGGAGTAACCAAATGCCAACCCAAAATATATCAGAAATCCTAATATTTATAGGCAAATAAAAATAACTACCTAAATAACCACCCTATTTAACATTTAATTTATTTAATAATAAAAACTAGTAACTACACCACTAAGTAACTGCATGTATTTTCCTAATTACTAGTAGTAACTTCCACTAAGTGCTCCATGCAGTTGTAACTGCCAGCTTCACACATGCGGCAAATTTGTAGTTGGACACTACCTCAATGCTTCAACACTTTGACACATTAAGTTGGTTTGCCACGTGTTTGCTTCCAAGCCCATTAAAAATTGTCGAAGACTGCTTTGTCGAAGTACTCTAGGCATGTCGAAGTTTAGCTTGCATTTGTCGGAGCTTTCAAATAACTTGCACGGCATTTGCTAATTGATTGTGCCATCTTATATCATGCAATCAAGCTCATCACTGTATTTGGCAAAGCACCTCTTGTGATTGAATTCTCCATTGGTCAAAGTCTCATGCCCATGATTTGGTCAAAGTCATCTTGCCATGCACTTGTTTATTTGCTCATGACCATAATCTTGACACATTGTTGAAAAAGCATATGTTGCTTTTGGTGTCGAAGCTTTAGTTTATTCTAGAAACCATGCACATGTCGACACACCTTTGATGTTGGAACTTAACTTTGCTTGAAACCAACATTATGTGGCTAAATTCTCAAAGATTGCCAAAGACTTTAGCAAGCCAAGTACCCAAGGCCTTGTCGAAGAGTAATAATACTAAGGCCATCTAGCTAATTTTTCAAGTCTTAAATTGCTTCTCCTAAGCTAGTATATGTCAAAGGCTCATACCAATGAGACATATTTCGACAATACTAAAATTTATTTTTGCCAGTCAACAGAGGCCGCCCTAGTATTTGTCTTTTGACTGATCAAAGGAAAAAGATAAATACTAATAAATTCATCCATGATCAGTGTATGCTCTGGCCTTTGTCAGAACCAATAATTTGACAAAAATAAATTCAACAAGATCAAGATATAATGAGTACATGTACTTGAGGTCACTTTCATATCAGTCTAAATCAACACGAGTACACCTGCTTTGACATCACTTTCATGTTTCCTATCTTGTCAAAATTTACCTTGTCAACATTCTTGTCGATGCGTCAATGGCAATATCACCCCTTTGTTCTTGAGAAATTTGCATTAAAACGTATGGTAATTGCCACTTCACTTCTTGGATCTTCCCTTGAAAACTTAAATTCTTCTCTTCATGCCTTTCCTCAAATCTCAAGGGATTTTCACCCAATAAGCAACTTTGGAACACACTTGGGTATGATATGTGTTCCGCCTTGTCGACCTCGCAAGCCGACAACAGGCTAATTCATTTTCAATTGTTCTTGGGGGAAGGCCGTTTTTTGACGGCCACGTCTCCCAACTTGACTCCATAATAATCCACCAAGCAAGCTTCCATGTGTTCTTTGTCGAATTGATCTTCCTCTAACTTGATTGGACTTATGTTTGGATCATTGAACTTAAATTCTTCATGCAGTTGCTCTATCTGTCGAACCTTCTCAGCGAGTTGGGTTAAGTCGACAAGATGTTGGGAGACTAAATTTTTCTTAATAGAATAATCTAACCCAGCAATTGCCATTTTGACCACCTCTACTTCAGGGATATGAATAAAACATCTGCTTCTCATTTGCCTAAACCTCATAAGATAGTCATCAATTGACTCCTCGTCATAGCGCTTCACACTTAGCAAATCAATGAGAGACGCTCTTAATTCCCCTCTGAAAAATTGGTCATGAAAGGCCTCTTCAAGTTGTGCCCAAGAATGCATAGAGTTTGGCTTTAATGTTAAAAACCATGAGAAAGCACTTTTGGTCAATGAATTTGGGAATAATTTAATCTTTATGGCCTCATTGACAGCCATATCACCCAACTCAATAATATATCTGGACACATGCTCCACCGAGGATTCTCCGGCCTCTCCAGAAAACTTAGAGAATTTATGCACCTTCACTTCCTTTGGCACTTCGACATGTTGTACCCAATCAGGAAATGGTGACACAAAGTTTGGTTGATTTGTGTATCCGACATTGAAACCAAATCTACTCAAGGCCTGTTCGACGGCCCTATTGACATCATCATCACTCTGTGTCAAATTCGGAGTGGCTTCCAAATTTGTAACTTGGCTTTGTGGTGCCACTCTTGTCGAAGGCATGTTGACACCCATTGGATTTTGATCAATTTGCGTTCCTAATGGCCAACGTCGTCTTAAATTGACACTTTCAAGGCCATTGTGAATAGGTGTGTTGTAACTACAACCTTGATAGCCTTGTCGAACTTGTTGAACCATGATATCATTGGGGTCATTGGCGTTGACACCCAGGACTTGGTTTAATCTTTCCATATATTTGGCAATTTTACCACATAGTTCGTTCGTAGCCATCATAGCCGGTGTTATGACGGCTCCCATTTGGGCCGTCAAATAATCTATCATTAGGACTCTGCTTTCGTCAATTTGTTGTCGAAGGTGATCCGTCGAATACATTGACAAAGTCCTATTTTCTCCCAGTGTTGTTTGAGTCATAACGCCATGCAAATTGGCGTCAATCGCATTCTTCATGGGAAATAATTCTTGTGCCATTACGGTAGCATCACGACCTTCAGTAGTGGCATTGGCGCCGTTATTGACGGCACTTGCATTATTTGTATCTCCGCCATTAGAATTGGCAGTGTCATTAACAACAAAATTATTTTGGACTTCTGTGTTTGCATCTATTGCTTGAATATTGGTATCATCATCCACCATATTCATTGTAGCATAAAAAACAAGTTACTCTGAACCTGTCCCACCGGGCGTGCCAATTTGTTTACGGGATTTTTTCGTCCGACGCCTGCCGAACTGACGGTGATGGATGGGGTGTGGGTAACGACAGGTTATGTGGTAATCTTGTTCTTTTTCAAGCGGTGGAAATTGGTAAAGGGACGATGCGAAGAAAAGTAAAGGACTTGGAAATTAAATTGCAAGAAAGTAAATGCGAAAGGAAATTAAAGGGCTGAAATTTAAAGGAAAAGGGAAATTGCATTGAATTAAAAGTGGAAGGTCATGAGGTGTTCTCCGTCAATCTGCTTCGGTGAGATGTGTAGGAGTAACCAAATGCCAACCCAAAATAAATCAGAAATCCTAATATTTATAGGCAAATAAAAATAACTACCTAAATAACCACCCTATTTAACATTTAATTTATTTAATAATAAAAACTAGTAACTGCACCACTAAGTAACTGCATGTATTTTCCTAATTACTAGCAGTAACTTCCACTAAGTGCTCCATGCAGTTGTAACTGCCAGCTTCACACATGCGGCAAATTTGTAGTTCGACACTACCTCAATGCTTCAACACTTTGACACATTAAGTTGGTTTGCCACGTGTTTGCTTCCAAGCCCATTAAAAATTGTCGAAGACTGCTTTGTCGAAGTACTCTAGGCATGTCGAAGTTTAGCTTGCATTTGTCGGAGCTTTCAAATAACTTGCACGACATTTGCTAATTGATTGTGCCATCTTATATCATGCAATCAAGCTCATCACTGTATTTGGAAAAGCACCTCTTGTGATTGAATTCTCCATTGGTCAAAGTCTCATGCCCATGATTTGGTCAAAGTCATCTTGCCATGCACTTGTTTATTTGCTCATGACCATAATCTTGACACATTGTTGAAAAAGCATATGTTGCTTTTGGTGCCGAAGCTTTAGTTTATTCTAGAAACCATGCACATGTCGACACACCTTTCATGTTGGAACTTAACTTTGCTTGAAACCAACATTATGTGGCTAAATTCTCAAAGACTGCCAAAGACTTTAGCAAGCCAAGTACCCAAGGCCTTGTCGAAGAGTAATAATACTAAGGCCATCTAGCTAATTTTTCAAGTCTTAAATTGCTTCTCCTAAGCTAGTATATGTCAAAGGCTCATACCAATGAGACATATTTCGACAATACTAAAATTTATTTTTGCCAGTCAACACATGGCAAATGCTAAATCAAAACAAGACTGTATGAATTACGGGGCCCTTATAGCATGGTGCCTAAAGTCAAAGGGACATCCATAGTTCTTTTTTCTTTACCTGTTAGCACCAGTTTTACCTGTTGTAGGACACCAACCCCGTTTTCTGTTCCATGAGCTGTCAATGTCTCCATCCCATTCAACTTTCCCTTTGTATCTAACAATTTGTTTTGGTAATTTCTCTCTTCACACATTTCAGCTTTGACCCAAATGAGTAGAAAATGAATCCCATCCTTTTAAGTTGATTAGTCTAGTAAACCCCACCCATGCAACGTTATTGTTGGGGTGTCCATCGTTCATAATAATAAGAATTAAAAATTTCACTAGATAAATCAGTGATACACATTTTCTACTGTTATTTTTTAACGATAAAAAAAATAAGCATTTTAACAATCAAGTTTAGGGCTTAAGTTAACGTTAGATAATTACAAAATACGTTTCAAGTTTAGTATTCTCTCTGTTCCAATTTAATTGTCACTTTAGAAATTTCACACGGATTAAAAATGTCATTTATTAATACTTCAATTTTCAAGAGAATTATTAAATAACTTTACTATAATATCCTCAAAGTACATTAATTATCACTCATTTTACATATTTCAACACATTAAATGCAAGGTTAAAGTTGGAAAAAATCAATTAATACATCCTCGAATTCTTAAAGTGACAAATAATTTGGAACAAATTAAAAAGACTAAAGTGACAAATAATATGGAATGGAGGGAGTACTATAGTTAGGGTCACATGTCATTCATATAACAGTTTAGAAAATCGAAAACTCATTTAAGAGTAAATATTACTGAAATTTCTAAGAAAAATGCTAAAGAGTGTCCTTATGGTACTTGTTAAGTAATTACTCGCAATGTAATTTGATATTTTTGTTAAAATAATTTGGAAAAAAATAAACACTTATATTAAAAATCTAAAAATTGAGTATATACAAGTAATTAATGAAATACCTTAATATATTCAAATTTTTAATTAAAAACAAAATTTAATTTTTATTTATACTAACCTTAACCCTAACCCTAATATATTCTTCATTATACCTTAATAATAACAATCTAAAAGTAAAAATTAATTTATAATTAGATGAGATGAGCTCTGCTAGGGTTTTATCGAATGCACGAGAACGTGATGGTCCATCAGTACAGGAAGATGATCTCAAAAGGCGCAGTGATAAAAAAGTCAAAATAGGTGAGGTATCTACCGATACAAACATGGAGGAGAACATATGCCATGGAAACGATGTCGATGATGTGCCTAAAGCTTCTCCTCGCTCATACAGAGATTCTCTACTTAAGAATGTAGGCATAGACAATTCATGGGACGTGCATGAAGGAGAGGATGATGATCTCCCTGAAAACAGGTGGTATAAGGGCGGATCAGAGGAACAAGGTGATGATAATTTCAACCCGTGCCCAGAAATAATCGTCACAAAAGAAGAATTTGAAGAATGGTGCAAACCGTGGAGGAATGCCCTCATAGTGAATGTACTGGGTAAAAGAATCAACTTCAAAATTCTTGAAAACAAATTGAATAGAAGCTGGGCCAAGTCTGGTGCCTTTAAGATCATTGAAATGCCAAAAGGGTACTTTCTAGTCCAATTCTCGGCCGAGGATGACTATAGACATGCTCTCTTCGAAGGACCTTGGAAAGTGGCTGACCATTATCTCATCGTTCAGCGATGGAGATCTGTTTTCCTTCAAGGGGAACATTTGAATAGGAAGATTGCGGTTTGGGTCAGGCTCCCAAACATTGACATGGAACTTTACAATCCAGGTTTTTTAAGAAAAGTGGGATCTAAAATTGGAACCATGCTCAAGATAGATCATACAACATCCATTCACTCAAAAGGTAGGTTCGCGAGGATTTGTGTTGAAATCGATTTAATGAAGAAACTTGTCCCTAGAGTTAAAGTCTTTGGAATGGAGATTAACCTTGAGTATGAAGGTTTGCATCTAATTTGCTTCAATTGTGGAAGATACGGCCACAAGTTTGAGTCCTGCCCTGAGAAAAGCATTCCGCCGGAAGTAACACAGATCAATACTTCCAGTACCAGCCCGGCGTCGGAAACGGCTGTTGGAAACCAACAAGCGGGCTTAGCAATTACTAGAGGGGGGGTAAATAGTAATATGGAAGCAACAATGACTAATTTTCGGTGCAATTAAAAGATAATTGATCAAAAGCTTGTTTTTCTGAAACTGGGCAATTTACTCGAGTGAATTTAAAAACACTCGCGTGTTTTTCAGAAAACCTGAAAAACACTCGCATGAAAATGAAGAACACTCGAGTGAAATGCTACGTAATACTCGAGTGAATTGAAAAACACTCGAGTGTTTTATGCAGAACAGAAAGGAGCAGTTTCAGAGAAATTTAGCAAAATGATTCAATTTCTTAAAGACTAATCCAGGACAGATATAAATCAAAGTAGAGGGCAATTAAACTAAGTTAAAACAAGTTGAAAACAAGTTAATTGCAACCAATTGCTACTAGAATTATAAAAGCCCCTTTCTAGAGAACTTAGGGTTTGGTTTTACTTGAAAACTAAGAAAGCTATAAAAGAGAGAGACAACACCAATTTTATCCTAGTTCACACTCAATATAGAGTGCTAATCCAGTCCCCCTAATCAACTTAGGAGTTTCTACTAGTAATCAAATTGTTAGAAATTACAAGGATAAATTGAGATTCCTCACTCAATCCTAACCCTTTTCAAGAGTGTACCAAACTCTTGAAATTTCTACCCCAACTTGATTTGGTGATGAAGAGTCCCTTCTTCTTAAGCTCCTTGGAACCTCCAAGAGCCCACCAAGCTAAGAATCCTCTTAGTCTTTGTGCTTGAGAACCTCCCAAGGCTTGAGAACTTGGATACCTCACCAAGTACTTGGATACCTCACCAAGATTTTCTAAACAAGCTAAAGTGTTTGAGTGTTTGAGAATTTTACAACAAATAATTCTCTTACAAATGAAGCACACTCTCTTAACTCACTAAGACAAATAATAAAGATGAATGCTTGGTTGAGTTTAGAGTGAGAAAATGATTTTAACACTTGAGAGAGAGAGAATCAATGATAGAACGTAAGCTTCTTCCCCTTGGATAATGGCCACTATTCAGAATATAAGTGAGGGGACAAAAGGGAAGCAAAAACCAAGTTATTCTCCCTCTTTGTCCTCTTCTAACGTTTAAAAAATTTGCTGACAGACCTAAATCACTCGAGTTTTTTTGAAAACACTCGAGTGTTGTAGTCAACTCTGATAGTGTTGCCTTTTTACTTTATCCAACGGCTATATTACTGAAAATTCATAAATCACTCGAGTGAATTGAGAATCACTCGAGTGAATTGGTCAATGTTGGAAAAATTAAGTTTTCTAACATTGTTTTCAATTCTCTTCTCAAGTCTAATTGGTTTTAATCTCAACCTTTCATGCATGAATATCATTTGACCTTATGTGAGAATAAAAACCTAAACTATCCACTCTCATAAATAAAATACATTAAGAATAAATGAGAATGAATAATTAAACTAAGCACTTGATCTTCTTTATTGTTGGGCTTGCATTCTTCAAATTAAGTCCATAATTTAATTACATTGTCATCATCAAAATTAATCCACCTTAATTGGAGACTTGATTTTACAATCTCCCCCTTTTTGATGATGACAAAATAATTAAACCTCTAGCACTTGAGAGCTCCCCCTCAATCTAGGAACCTTTTTAACCTGTACAATCCATAAAATGCCAAGCACAACGTAATACAATAATAATCATAATCAAGTGCTCATTGGTATCAGAGTAAGATCATATATCATCAGAGTGTAAACAAGAAAGCGGAAAAAAAATATGCTCTTTGCTCTTTAATCTCCTTTCTCCCCCTTTTTGTCATGATAAAAAATATAACATTTTGGAAACAAAGGTGGAGAATGAAGGATACCAATAAGAAAACTTTCCCTTAAGAGTAAATAAGAATCAAAATATGACTATGAAGCGATAAAAAAAACTTTAAAGAACATGAAAACCATGAAGAAAACATGATTAATGCACAAACATCATTAATCCACCATACACAAACCATAAAACATGAGTTTGAAAATAGGTACATCCAACTCCCAACAAAATTAACAAAAGTCTCAAAATAACTAAATAAAGTCATAAAGCATAAAATCTAGTGAAAAACTAGAAGAAATTTTGAGAAATTGGGGTTTTTGGGGTGTTAGGGTTTTGGAAAGGGAATGATGAATTTGATGCTCAAAAACTTGAATTTGATGTGAAATAGGAGTAGAAATGAGTTTAGAAGATGAAATAGAGTTGAAATATGACTGATAACTGAGTTTAGAAAATCGCAGCAGCATCAGACTATAACTGATGAATTCACTAGAGTGAATTTTAAAACACTCGTGTGAAAATGAATTCACTCGCGTGTTGGTCGAAAGATGGATTTTCAGAAATCTGAAGTTCACTCGAGTGAAATGGGATTCACTCGAGTGTTGGCCGAAAACACTCGAGTCTTTTCAAAAAGACTCGCGTATTTTCCATCAGACCTGCTCAAAAACTTTTCAAATTAAAACTGATTTAATTTTGAATTAAAATCACTCGAGTGATTTACGAAACACTGGAGTGTTTTTATCAGATATGCAGAAAAACTCAGTTTTGAAACACAAAAGCACAAAATCAAACACATTTAATGAAACCAACATTAAGTGTTTTATTTCCTCCTACATTTTTTGGATTTGTACTTTGTGCCCATATATATATATATATATATAGAGAGAGAGAGAGAGAGAGAGAGAGATTGATAAAAAAATTATAGGCTCGATTAATCCCAAACATGATGTTTACGGGATTTTTTCGTCCGACGCCTGCCAAACTGACGGTGATGGATGGGGTGTGGGTAACGACAAGTTATGTGGTAATCTTGTTCTTTTTCAAGCGGTGGAAATTGGTAAAGGGACGATGCGAAGAAAAGTAAAGGACTTGGAAATTGAATTGCAAGAAAGTAAATGCGAAAGGAAATTAAAGGGCTGAAATTTAAAGGAAAAGGGAAATTGCATTGAATTAAAAGTGGAAGGTCATGAGGTGTTCTCCGTCAATCTGCTTCGGTGAGATGTGTAGGAGTAACCAAATGCCAACCCAAAATATATCAGAAATCCTAATATTTATAGGCAAATAAAAATAACTACCTAAATAACCACCCTATTTAACATTTAATTTATTTAATAATAAAAACTAGTAACTACACCACTAAGTAACTGCATGTATTTTCCTAATTACTAGGAGTAACTTCCACTAAGTGCTCCATGCAGTTGTAACTGCCAGCTTCACACATGCGGCAAATTTGTAGTTGGACACTACCTCAATGCTTCAACACTTTGACACATTAAGTTGGTTTGCCACGTGTTTGCTTCCAAGCCCATTAAAAATTGTCGAAGACTGCTTTGTCGAAGTACTCTAGGCATGTCGAAGTTTAGCTTGCATTTGTCGGAGCTTTCAAATAACTTGCACGGCATTTGCTAATTGATTGTGCCATCTTATATCATGCAATCAAGCTCATCACTGTATTTGGCAAAGCACCTCTTGTGATTGAATTTTCCATTGGTCAAAGTCTCATGCCCATGATTTGATCAACGTCATCTTGCCATGCACTTGTTTATTTGCTCATGACCATAATCTTGACACATTGTTGAAAAAGAATATGTTGCTTTTGGTGTCGAAGCTTTAGTTTATTCTAGAAACCATGCACATGTCGACACACCTTTGATGTTGGAACTTAACTTTGCTTGAAACCAACATTATGTGGCTAAATTCTCAAAGACTGCCAAAGACTTTAGCAAGCCAAGTACCCAAGGCCTTGTCGAAGAGTAATAGTTGGAAACCAACAAGCGGCTCAATATAGTCTAGAGGGGGGGTGAATAGAATATTGAAGCCTTATTACAGTTTTTTTTTGTCCGCCTAAGAGAATGGTTTTATGAAAATAAATTTTCTTAAGAATTCAGTTCAGATTACTCGAGTAACTCAAGCCTTCACTCGAGTAATACGCAACCAAAAATAATTTCACTCGAGTATTCAGCAAATCACTCGAGTATTACGAAAGCAAATTTTAAATCACTCGAGTAACAGAAAACCTACTCGAGTAATGTTTATAAACTGAAAGCAGATTACTCGAGTGACAAGAACTTTACTCGAGTAAACTGGGTAAAATTCAATTTAAAACTTTGTTTTCAATGGAGTTCTTCAAGAATAACAATGCTATGATGATTCAACAAATTATGAATGATTAATATGAACAATTTCAAGTAATATTAACATGCAATTTTAGATCAATTGAGTAGAATTAAGAAAACCCCAATTCTAACCTAAAAATGCAAATGTTAATGAATTAATGAAATACAAGGAATGAAAATAAAAGAGACACAAGGATTTATCCTGGTTCACTTTCACCCACTTGAAAGCTACTCCAGTCCCCTCTTAAATCAAGAGAGATTCTTCACTAGAAATCTTCAAATGTAGATTTTACAATGTTTTAAGATGCAACTAGATTCTTAGTTCTCCTATCTTAAAACCCAACTCAAAGTGTGTACCAAACACTTTGATCTAATCTACCCCTTTTGAGTATTCTAGATTTCCTTGCTAATTGATTGAAGATGCTTCCAACCAATCCTCTTTTCTTGCTTTGATTTGATCCTCAAAGTCTTCCTTGTGAGATTCTTCACTTGTGTTGAAACTTCAATGATGCAATCACAAATTGCAAATCTTCAACAACCACTAAGAACAAAAATATGATCTCAAGAATATTTGAACAATGATAGAAAATAGAGTGAAGAATGAAAAGTTCTTTGTTGAATCTTGATAGCTCTTGAAAGATGTAAAATAGCTCTTGAATTACTTTTCAAAGTGTATTAGAAAATTGTAAGAATGAAAGTCAAATCCTTTGAAAGAGAAAATTAAGTCCTTTTAAAATTTTCCCAACACTGATTGAATTACTCGAGTAAACCAAACAACGTCACTCGAGTGAAACATGTCAGATTAAGTTACTCGAGTGATGTGTAAACCATTACTCGATTAACCTGTCAGAACATAAATTACTCGAGTGAACCAATACTCATTACTCGAGTAAACTGATCAGAATCTGAATAAAAACAAAGTTTTTCTAAAATGATTTTCACAAGCTATTTAATCAAGATTTAAAGTATCTTCACTCTTAATCAGACATTATTTAAATATTCTTAAAATCACCTAAGCTACCCACACCAATGAGATGCATTGCATAAAATAAAGATTACATTGAAATAGAATTAATAAAAATCCTAATTCTAATCTTCATGTGGTGTAGCTTGCTTGTTGCCAATGTTGTTGCTTGGAGAGAGATTGTTAGCATCAAAACATGAGAATCCTACAAACTCCCCCTTTTTGATGATGACAAACCTCCTTTCAAATTAAGCACTAAGTTTTAACATACTCCCCCTAAATGTAAAACATCTAGGAAAAATATAATAAAACTTAACCTACAAGAACAACATCAACAAAATATTCTCCCCCTTTTGGCATCATTAAAAAGATAATATTTTTGAGAAAAGTCCTTTGCCAAAAGTTGAAGGTAAGTAGTTCACAATGGTATAGAAAATATATAACAATAAAGATAATACCAAAATAAACCACAATAGTGCCTCAACGTATATAAACAACGAATATAGCACCATAAAACAGAGTATCAGAGCATCACACTATGCAGCAAATCATAGCAGATAATCAAAACGAAAACTAAACAAACTAGACCATACACAAGGTCCTAAAGTCATAGTAGCAACAGAGTCAGAAACATGAAACAGAAACATAAACAGAGAATATGCAAATGAAACATGCAACAGAAATCAACAGCAAACATCATCAGCATCCACAGGTCTAGGAATCAGGTGGAGGAGGAGGAAAATGATGAGAAAATAATCTAGACATGTAATCCATCAAACGATGCTCCATGGCAATATTCTTCACATCCTGTCTCATCTCCAACTGAGTGAATTGAGCATTGATGTGCTCAACTAATGACTCATGAGCAGCTTGTGCATCAAATGGAGTACCAAGATTATCCAAATCGATATAGTCCTCAATACGATCGGTATCCATCGGATCAGTAGAAGTAGGAGGAACAGAAGAGGATGCACCAGCCCTATCACCAAGTAAATTCCTTTTCCTAGTACCTGAAACTCTTGCAGCCTTTGCAGCTTCAGCCATTTCCTTAATCTGTGATTTCCATAACCAAGTGCGACTGTCCCTATGCCAAGCAATTTTCATATAACTAATGTGCGAATCATTAAGACACCAGTTATTTTTCTTTTCCTTTTCAGCTGGCTCATCATCAGGGATTGGAACACGATAATACCTCATGATCTTGGTGACATGCATAGGATATGGCAAGAATTGGGTAGGAGGAGATTGAGCAGCAGCTTCCATACGAGCTAAAAACATTTTATTCCAATTCATCTCATACCTCTTTTTAATCCCATGAAACAAAGTAAGATCATCATCTCCCAATTGAGCATAATTTTGATTGCATTTTGGAATCAAACAATAAGAGATAATATACATGAGCACCCTATCCATAGCATGCAAAGGTGATACAGTTCTAGTAGTTCTATCACCCCAAGATTCACCAGTACGCAACAAATCAGTATAAATCTTATTAGTATCCACATCCAAATCCAGACATTCAGTATCACCAATAAAAGTTCCCTTGTTTTCTAAACCAAACATCATAGTCAAATCCGCAGGCTTTATAACAAAATGATGTCCTCTAACCATTGTTTGATACTCACCATCTAGCTTAGTAAAATTTTGATAAAATTGTCTGACAAGCCTAGGGTAATAATGAGTCTCAAATTCCAAAAACCTCTTCAAATTCTGAAATTCTAAATCCTCTACAAACGGAAATTGCTCCTTATGCAACCAAGCAAATTTAACATACCTTGTAAGACCAAAAGAGCGATTGATAAATGCTGGTTCCCGCAAATCTCGGTTGATTCCAGAAAACCAAGTATCATTACGACCTGCTCCTTGCTTTGCTTTCTTTTGAGGAGGTTGATAGTGAGAGGAAGAAGCCATTGATTCAGAAAAAGCAAATTCGGTTTTGGGGGTTAGGGTTTTGATTTGGGGTTTTCGGATTTTTGGATAAAATTGGTGAAATTGATGAATGAAAGGAGTAGAAATGATGATATAATGATGAAATATGGAAGAAATTTGTATGATTTGTGAGTTTTGTGGCTGAAAGATGATGATTTGATGAAGACCCGTATGAGAGAGAAGAGAGAAAGACGAACAAGAGAGAGAAAAAAATCGTGAAAATGATGCAGATTTCAACAGTTCAGCTTTTAAAATCACGTAAGTTACTCGAGTAATGTTCATACGTTACTCGAGTGATTCGAGCAGAACTCGAGTGAAAGAGTATGTTACTCGAGTATGCCGAAAGATAAAAAGATTTTACTCGAGTTATGGATGAACTTAATCGAGTGATACGCAAGTCATTTTAAAATTAATCGAGTGACAGACAGAATTACTCGAGTAATACGAAAGAGTTTTTAAAATTACTCGAGTGAAATTTCTGTTACTCGAGTGAACTGTCCAGAATTTCAAAAATTTCAATTTTTCAGCAAAATCATTTTTCATGCACAAACACAGAGAAACACTTAGCATGTAGCAAGTAACACACATACAAATAAAGCAATTAGCATATTATAGAAAACATACACACATAACTGCATAAAAAAAAATGATAAACACTTTAATAAGATACAACAACTCAAAATACAAGTCACATTGAAATAGGCTTGAAGGTGAATATAAAAAGCATCAAATACAATTAGCTAATAGTTAATTCATCAAAAATACCAAGTTCTCTTCGAATCTTATAAAATGTGTCCCTTGGTAATGGTTTTGTAAAGATATCAGCTAATTGATCCGAAGTTTGAACAAACTCAATAACACAATCACCTTTTTGAACATGATCTCTCAAAAAGTGATGCCTAATTTCAATATGCTTTGTCCTTGAGTGTAATACTGGATTTTTAGTCAAATTAATTGCCGAAGTGTTATCACACTTTATAGGGATATTTGTTAAATTTAAACCAAAGTCAGATAATTGTTGCTTCATCCATAAAATTTGAGCACAACAACTACCTGCAGCTATGTATTCGGCCTCCGCGGTTGATAAAGCTACACAATTTTGCTTTTTAGAAAACCACGATACAAGTGAATTACCAATTAAATGGCATGTTCCGCTTGTACTTTTTCGCTCAACTTTACAACCGGCAAAGTCAGAGTCCGAATATCCTATAAGTTTTAGAAAAGCATCCCTAGGATAATAAAGTCCAGTATTCGTTGTACCCTTTAAGTATTTCATTATTCTTTTGACAGCAGTTAGATGCGACTCTTTCGGTTTTGCTTGAAAACGTGCACACATACATACACTAAACATGATATCAGGCCTAGATGCAGTTAAGTATAACAAACTACCAATAATACCACGATACTTCGTTACCTCTACCGCTTTTCCAGCCTCATCTTGATCTAGGTAGCATGCAACGCTCATTGGTGTAGAAGCGGATTTGCACGAATCCATTCCAAAACGTTTGAGAAGCTCTCTACAATATTTACTCTGATGAATATAAATGCCATCATTAAGCTGCTTTATTTGAAGGCCAAGAAAGAATGTAAGCTCTCCCATCATCGACATCTCGAATTCACTTTGCATCAATTCTGAAAACTTCTTACACAAGTTATCGTTAGTAGCACCAAATATAATATCGTCAACATATATTTGAACCAATAAAATATCCTTACCGGAACGTTCAATAAAAAGTGTAGTGTCAACAGTGCCTCGTTTAAAACCTTTTTGTAATAAAAAATTGCTTAGTCGGTCGTACCAAGCTCTAGGAGCTTGTTTCAAACCGTACAAAGCCTTTTTCAGTTTGAAAACGTAGTCCGGATGCTCAAAACTCTCGAATCCGGGAGGTTGTGACACATAAACTTCCTCTTGAATGTATCCGTTAAGAAAGGCGCTCTTAACATCCATTTGAAACAATTTAAAATTCATAATTGAAGCAAAAGCGAGAAGAATACGAATAGCTTCTAATCTAGCAACGGGAGCATATGTCTCATCGTAATCGATTCCTTCTTCTTGACTATAACCTTGTGCTACCAACCTAGCTTTATTCCTAACAATAATACCCGATTCATCTAACTTATTCCTATATACCCACCGAGTACCAATTTCAGGACGATCATCGGGTTTTGGCACAAGCTCCCAAACTTGGTTTCTTTCAAATTGATTTAATTCTTCTTGCATGGCCATAATCCAATGATCATCTTGAAGAGCCTCTTTGATATTCTTAGGTTCTATTTGAGATACAAAGGCAACATAATAACAAAAATTATTTAAAGTGCGTCGGGTTACCACTCCCTTCGCAATGTCACCTAAGATATTAGAAATCGGATGATTTTTGTTGGACTTCCAAGCTATTGGTAATTGAGGTTGTATCTCTTGTGCTAAGTCTTTATCTTGTGCTTGCACCTCTCGATCTTCATTTTGATTCTCTTCCATTTGTTGTGGTGTTGAATTCTCATGATCCAAAAATGTACCTATATAATCATCACAAGAAACAACACAATCTCCTTTCGAAGATTCATCAAATACAACATGCACGGATTCCTCAACGGTTAATGTTCTTTTATTGTAGACTCTATATGCTTTGCTATGAGTTGAATAACCTATGAATATGCCTTCGTCGGCTTTAGAGTCAAACTTGCCGACCGGTTCCTTTCCGTTATTTAAAACAAACACCTTACACCCAAAAACATGAAAATGTGAGATATTTGGCTTTCGCCCTTTTAAAAGTTCATAAGGTGTTTTATTTAAATGCGGATGAATAAGAACCCTATTAAGCACATAGCAAGCGGTGTTTACCGCATCAGCCCAAAAATATTTAGGAACATTTGATTCTATCAACATAGTACGAGCAAGTTCCACTAATATTCTATTTTTCCTTTCTACAACTCCGTTTTGCTCCGGAGTCCTAGGGGCCGAAAATTGATGATCAATACCAAACTTATCACAAAACGCATCAATCCTAGTGTTTTCAAACTCACCTCCGTGATCACTTCTAATAGACACAATTTTCAAACTTAGTTGATTTTGGATGAGTTTGGCAAATTTTTTAAAACATTTATAAACTTCACTTTTTGCGGATAAAAATAAAGTCCATGTGAATCTAGTAAAATCGTCTACTAAAACAAATCCATAGTAATTGCCACCTAAACTTTTAATTTGTGAAGGGCCAAACAAATCCATATGGATTAGCTCCAAAGGCTTTGTTGTGCTTATCACATTTTTAGGTTTAAAAGAACTTTTAACTTGCTTGCACTTTTGACAAGAGTCACAAATGCCATCAAGCTTAAAGTTTAGTTTAGGCAAACCAATCACTAAATCTTTTCGCAAAAGTTTGTTCAATTGATTCACATTCACATGAGCAATTCGTCTATGCCAAAGACGAATTTCATCATCAAAAGATTTGAAACATTTTGAAAATAGTGAAGTTATCTCATCCAAATCAATTAAGTAAGTGTTATTAGAGCGACGACCAACAAACTTAACACTATCATCTATAGAAGACTTAATGAAGCATAATTCCGGAGTAAATGTCACATAATTGCCCATATCACATAGTTGGCTTATACTAAGCAAGTTGTGTTCTAAGCCTTCTACGTATAGGACATTTTCTATGACAAGATTAGATACGTTACCGATTTTCCCGACTCCTAGAATTTTGCCCTTGTTGTTGTCGCCGTATGTCACAAATCCATCATTTTTTGGAGTAAGTTCCATGAAGTGCGTTTTGTCTCCCGTCATGTGTCTCGAACAACCACTATCCAAGTACCATTTTCGCTCTTTGGTTCGAAGACACACCTACAAGAAAGATATCATTTGGTTGACTTAGGTACCCAAGTGGTCTTGGGTCCTTTGTTGTTAGCATGAGGAGAAGTCCCCTTAACAATCCAAATATATTCACCGCTTGGTATACCAAATTTCTTTATATTACATTTATTCGTGGTATGCCCAAAGATTCCACAATAATGACAAGTTGGGTTTTTAGAAATCTTATTCTTTGAAAATCCACCAACTTTGCGATAATTGCGTTTCTTAGGTTTGGTATAGCCAAGACCGGATCTATTGTTATTGTTCCTTTGAGTTGAAAGCAAATGATCTAAAGAAGTATCTCCTTTCATGAGCCTTGCAAGTCGATCATTCAAATTAAAAACTTCTTTTTCCAAAGACTTGCAATTTTCACAAGATGGAGTCTCATTTGATTTCAATTCACAATTGCATGTAGAGTTTGCATAAATGAGTTCTAGAGTTTCATTTTGAAGCTTAAGTTCTTCTAAATCTTTTTGAAGTTCAATTATCTTTTCATGTTGCTTCATTATGAAATTCTTTCTTTCAACATTTATTTTAGCAAGTTTCTTCAACTCTTTATGCATCTCTACATACACATTGTACAATTCATTGAATGAAGGAGAATTAGAACTTGAGCTAGCATCGGAAAGATAATCTACCTCATTGACGTTCTCACTTGATTTAATGCTCGAAGATTCCTCTTCATCAAGCTTTGTCATTAAACATAGATTTGCAAGTTCTTCATCATCCGATGAGCTAGATGTTGATTGACTCTCCACTTCATCCCATACTATGTAAGCCCTTTTTCCTTTAGAAGAATTGAATTTTGAGTTGTCACCTTCCGACTTCTTAGAATGAGTTGGACAATTCGATCGATAGTGACCAAGCTTTCCACATCCATGACACTTGATGTGATCCTTGTTAGTCTTATTTCTTGGTTGTGAGTCCTTAGAATCTCTTTGTCTATTTCTATTAAAGTTCCCCTTTTTCTTAAGGAACCTACCAAGCTTTTTAACTAGCAAGCCAAGGGTCTCATCATCTATATCGGAGTCCGAGTCATCCACTTGAAAGTTTTCCTCTTGTGCCTTAAGGGATTTTGAAGTTGATTTAAGAGCTATCCCCTTTTTCTTCCTATCGGCATCTTCATTCATGGATAACCGTCCAAGCTCCATTTCATGCTCTTGAAGCTTTCCGAATAGAGTTGCTAAATCAATTTGATCCACGTCTCTAGCTTCCATAATGGCCGTCACCTTAGGTTGCCATTCCCTGCTAAGACATCTCAAAATCTTATTAACAACTTCACCATTAGATATAACTTTTCCAAGTGCAGAAAGATGATTAATGATATGAGTGAACCGCTTTTGC
This sequence comes from Crotalaria pallida, assembly GCA_037953625.1. NCBI lineage: Eukaryota > Viridiplantae > Streptophyta > Magnoliopsida > Fabales > Fabaceae > Crotalaria > Crotalaria pallida. The sequence goes on from CM075656.1 coordinate 72,609,569, forward strand.
ATGTCACCTATGTTTTCATTAGGTAACATACGAAAGAGTTCATATTCATGCATGAGTGTATTTAGCCTAGCCCTTCTAACCTCCGAAGTGCCCTCATGTGTGACTTGTAATGTGTCCCACATTTGTTTAGCATCAACACATTGAGATACTCGAAAGAACTCATCATAAGAAAGAGCGGACGTGATGATATTTTTAGCTTTTAAATCAAATGCAACTTTCTTCTTATCATCATTGTCCCAACTCGATTGAGGTTTAATTGAAACAACATCATTTACTTTCGTTTGAGGAACAAAAGGTCCATTCTCTATGGCGTTCCAAATTTCCATATCTATGGCTTGAATAAAAATTTTCATGCGGACCTTCCAATAAGCGTAACCCTCACCACTAAATAGTGGAGGACGATTAATGGAAGTTCCTTCACCACCGAAAGGATTTGAAATTGAGCCCATTGTTTCCAAGTAAAAAGGATCTTTTCGAAAAAGCTTTTTAAGGCTCGGATTTTTCGTCCGAGCTCTGATACCACTTGTTGGAAACCAACAAGCGGCTCAATATAGTCTAGAGGGGGGGTGAATAGAATATTGAAGCCTTATTACAGTTTTTTTTGTCCGCCTAAGAGAATGGTTTTATGAAAATAAATTTTCTTAAGAATTCAGTTCAGATTACTCGAGTAACTCAAGCCTTCACTCGAGTAATACGCAACCAAAAATAATTTCACTCGAGTATTCAGCAAATCACTCGAGTATTACGAAAGCAAATTTTAAATCACTCGAGTAACAGAAAACCTACTCGAGTAATGTTTATAAACTGAAAGCAGATTACTCGAGTGACAAGAACTTTACTCGAGTAAACTGGGTAAAATTCAATTTAAAACTTTGTTTTCAATGGAGTTCTTCAAGAATAACAATGCTATGATGATTCAACAAATTATGAATGATTAATATGAACAATTTCAAGTAATATTAACATGCAATTTTAGATCAATTGAGTAGAATTAAGAAAACCCCAATTCTAACCTAAAAATGCAAATGTTAATGAATTAATGAAATACAAGGAATGAAAATAAAAGAGACACAAGGATTTATCCTGGTTCACTTTCACCCACTTGAAAGCTACTCCAGTCCCCTCTTAAATCAAGAGAGATTCTTCACTAGAAATCTTCAAATGTAGATTTTACAATGTTTTAAGATGCAACTAGATTCTTAGTTCTCCTATCTTAAAACCCAACTCAAAGTGTGTACCAAACACTTTGATCTAATCTACCCCTTTTGAGTATTCTAGATTTCCTTGCTAATTGATTGAAGATGCTTCCAACCAATCCTCTTTTCTTGCTTTGATTTGATCCTCAAAGTCTTCCTTGTGAGATTCTTCACTTGTGTTGAAACTTCAATGATGCAATCACAAATTGCAAATCTTCAACAACCACTAAGAACAAAAATATGATCTCAAGAATATTTGAACAATGATAGAAAATAGAGTGAAGAATGAAAAGTTCTTTGTTGAATCTTGATAGCTCTTGAAAGATGTAAAATAGCTCTTGAATTACTTTTCAAAGTGTATTAGAAAATTGTAAGAATGAAAGTCAAATCCTTTGAAAGAGAAAATTAAGTCCTTTTAAAATTTTCCCAACACTGATTGAATTACTCGAGTAAACCAAACAACGTCACTCGAGTGAAACATGTCAGATTAAGTTACTCGAGTGATGTGTAAACCATTACTCGATTAACCTGTCAGAACATAAATTACTCGAGTGAACCAATACTCATTACTCGAGTAAACTGATCAGAATCTGAATAAAAACAAAGTTTTTCTAAAATGATTTTCACAAGCTATTTAATCAAGATTTAAAGTATCTTCACTCTTAATCAGACATTATTTAAATATTCTTAAAATCACCTAAGCTACCCACACCAATGAGATGCATTGCATAAAATAAAGATTACATTGAAATAGAATTAATAAAAATCCTAATTCTAATCTTCATGTGGTGTAGCTTGCTTGTTGCCAATGTTGTTGCTTGGAGAGAGATTGTTAGCATCAAAACATGAGAATCCTACAAATACTAAGGCCATCTAGCTAATTTTTCAAGTCTTAAATTGCTTCTCCTAAGCTAGTATATGTCAAAGGCTCATACCAATGAGACATATTTCGACAATACTAAAATTTATTTTTGCCAGTCAACAGAGGCCCCCCTAGTATTTGTCTTTTGACTGATCAAAGGAAAAAGATAAATACTAATAAATTCATCCATGATCAGTGTATGCTCTGGCCTTTGTCAGAACCAATAATTTGACAAAAATAAATTCAACAAGATCAAGATATAATGAGTACATGTACTTGAGGTCACTTTCATATCAGTCTAAATCAACACGAGTACACCTGCTTTGACATCACTTTCATGTTTCCTATCTTGTCAAAATTTACCTTGTCAACATTCTTGTCGATGCGTCAATGGCAATATCACCCCTTTGTTCTTGAGAAATTTGCATTAAAACGTATGGTAATTGCCACTTCACTTCTTGGATCTTCCCTTGAAAACTTAAATTCTTCTCTTCATGCCTTTCCTCAAATCTCAAGGGATTTTCACCCAATAAGCAACTTTGGAACACACTTGGGTATGATATGTGTTCCGCCTTGTCGACCTCGCAAGCCGACAACAGGCTAATTCATTTTCAATTGTTCTTGGGGGAAGGCCGTTTTTTGACGGCCACGTCTCCCAACTTGACTCCATAATAATCCACCAAGCAAGCTTCCATGTGTTCTTTGTCGAATTGATCTTCCTCTAACTTGATTGGACTTATGTTTGGATCATTGAACTTAAATTCTTCATGCAGTTGCTCTATCTGTCGAACCTTCTCAGCGAGTTGGGTTAAGTCGACAAGATGTTGGGAGACTAAATTTTTCTTAATAGAATAATCTAACCCAGCAATTGCCATTTTGACCACCTCTACTTCAGGGATAGGAATAAAACATCTGCTTCTCATTTGCCTAAACCTCATAAGATAGTCATCAATTGACTCCTCGTCATAGCGCTTCACACTTAGCAAATCAATGAGAGACGCTCTTAATTCCCCTCTGAAAAATTGGTCATGAAAGGCCTCTTCAAGTTGTGCCCAAGAATGCATAGAGTTTGGCTTTAATGTTAAAAACCATGAGAAAGCACTTTTGGTCAATGAATTTGGGAATAATTTAATCTTTATGGCCTCATTGACAGCCATATCACCCAACTCAATAATATATCTGGACACATGCTCCACCGAGGATTCTCCGGCCTCTCCAGAAAACTTAGAGAATTTATGCACCTTCACTTCCTTTGGCACTTCGACATGTTGTACCCAATCAGGAAATGGTGACACAAAGTTTGGTTGATTTGTGTATCCGACATTGAAACCAAATCTACTCAAGGCCTGTTCGACGGCCCTATTGACATCATCATCACTCTGTGTCAAATTCGGAGTGGCTTCCAAATTTGTAACTTGGCTTTGTGGTGCCACTCTTGTCGAAGGCATGTTGACACCCATTGGATTTTGATCAATTTGCGTTCCTAATGGCCAACGTCGTCTTAAATTGACACTTTCAAGGCCATTGTGAATAGGTGTGTTGTAACTACAACCTTGATAGCCTTGTCGAACTTGTTGAACCATGATATCATTGGGGTCATTGGCGTTGACACCCAGGACTTGGTTTAATCTTTCCATATATTTGGCAATTTTACCACATAGTTCGTTCGTAGCCATCATAGCCGGTGTTATGACGGCTCCCATTTGGGCCGTCAAATAATCTATCATTAGGACTCTGCTTTCGTCAATTTGTTGTCGAAGGTGATCCGTCGAATACATTGACAAAGTCCTATTTTCTCCCAGTGTTGTTTGAGTCATAACGCCATGCAAATTGGCGTCAATCGCATTCTTCATGGGAAATAATTCTTGTGCCATTACGGTAGCATCACGACCTTCAGTAGTGGCATTGGCGCCGTTATTCACGGCACTTGCATTATTTGTATCTCCGCCATTAGAATTGGCAGTGTCATTAACAACAAAATTATTTTGGACTTCTGTGTTTGCATCTATTGCTTGAATATTGGTATCATCATCCACCATATTCATTGTAGCATAAAAAACAAGTTACTCTGAACCTGTCCCACCGGGCGTGCCAATTTGTTTACGGGATTTTTTCGTCCGACGCCTGCCGAACTGACGGTGATGGATGGGGTGTGGGTAACGACAGGTTATGTGGTAATCTTGTTCTTTTTCAAGCGGTGGAAATTGGTAAAGGGACGATGCGAAGAAAAGTAAAGGACTTGGAAATTAAATTGCAAGAAAGTAAATGCGAAAGGAAATTAAAGGGCTGAAATTTAAAGGAAAAGGGAAATTGCATTGAATTAAAAGTGGAAGGTCATGAGGTGTTCTCCGTCAATCTGCTTCGGTGAGATGTGTAGGAGTAACCAAATGCCAACCCAAAATAAATCAGAAATCCTAATATTTATAGGCAAATAAAAATAACTACCTAAATAACCACCCTATTTAACATTTAATTTATTTAATAATAAAAACTAGTAACTGCACCACTAAGTAACTGCATGTATTTTCCTAATTACTAGCAGTAACTTCCACTAAGTGCTCCATGCAGTTGTAACTGCCAGCTTCACACATGCGGCAAATTTGTAGTTCGACACTACCTCAATGCTTCAACACTTTGACACATTAAGTTGGTTTGCCACGTGTTTGCTTCCAAGCCCATTAAAAATTGTCGAAGACTGCTTTGTCGAAGTACTCTAGGCATGTCGAAGTTTAGCTTGCATTTGTCGGAGCTTTCAAATAACTTGCACGACATTTGCTAATTGATTGTGCCATCTTATATCATGCAATCAAGCTCATCACTGTATTTGGAAAAGCACCTCTTGTGATTGAATTCTCCATTGGTCAAAGTCTCATGCCCATGATTTGGTCAAAGTCATCTTGCCATGCACTTGTTTATTTGCTCATGACCATAATCTTGACACATTGTTGAAAAAGCATATGTTGCTTTTGGTGTCGAAGCTTTAGTTTATTCTAGAAACCATGCACATGTCGACACACCTTTCATGTTGGAACTTAACTTTGCTTGAAACCAACATTATGTGGCTAAATTCTCAAAGACTGCCAAAGACTTTAGCAAGCCAAGTACCCAAGGCCTTGTCGAAGAGTAATAATACTAAGGCCATCTAGCTAATTTTTCAAGTCTTAAATTGCTTCTCCTAAGCTAGTATATGTCAAAGGCTCATACCAATGAGACATATTTCGACAATACTAAAATTTATTTTTGCCAGTCAACACATGGCAAATGCTAAATCAAAACAAGACTGTATGAATTACGGGGGCCTTATAGCATGGTGCCTAAAGTCAAAGGGACATCCATAGTTCTTTTTTCTTTACCTGTTAGCACCAGTTTTACCTGTTGTAGGACACCAACCCCGTTTTCTGTTCCATGAGCTGTCAATGTCTCCATCCCATTCAACTTTCCCTTTGTATCTAACAATTTGTTTTGGTAATTTCTCTCTTCACACATTTCAGCTTTGACCCAAATGAGTAGAAAATGAATCCCATCCTTTTAAGTTGATTAGTCTAGTAAACCCCACCCATGCAACGTTATTGTTGGGGTGTCCATCGTTCATAATAATAAGAATTAAAAATTTCACTAGATAAATCAGTGATACACATTTTCTACTGTTATTTTTTAACGATAAAAAAAAATAAGCATTTTAACAATCAAGTTTAGGGCTTAAGTTAACGTTAGATAATTACAAAATACGTTTCAAGTTTAGTATTCTCTCTGTTCCAATTTAATTGTCACTTTAGAAATTTCACACGGATTAAAAAAGTCATTTATTAATACTTCAATTTTCAAGAGAATTATTAAATAACTTTACTATAATATCCTCAAAGTACATTAATTATCACTCATTTTACATATTTCAACACATTAAATGCAAGGTTAAAGTTGGAAAAAATCAATTAATACATCCTCGAATTCTTAAAGTGACAAATAATTTGGAACAAATTAAAAAGACTAAAGTGACAAATAATATGGAATGGAGAGAGTACTATAGTTAGGGTCACATGTCATTCATATAACAGTTTAGAAAATCGAAAACTCATTTAAGAGTAAATATTACTGAAATTTCTAAGAAAAATGCTAAAGAGTGTCCTTATGGTACTTGTTAAGTAATTACTCGCAATGTAATTTGATATTTTTGTTAAAATAATTTGGAAAAAAATAAACACTTATATTAAAAATCTAAAAATTGAGTATATACAAGTAATTAATGAAATACCTTAATATATTCAAATTTTTAATTAAAAACAAAATTTAATTTTTATTTATACTAACCTTAACCCTAACCCTAATATATTCTTCATTATACCTTAATAATAACAATCTAAAAGTAAAAATTAATTTATAATTAGATGAGATGAGCTCTGCTAGGGTTTTATCGAATGCACGAGAACGTGATGGTCCATCAGTACAGGAAGATGATCTCAAAAGGCGCAGTGATAAAAAAGTCAAAATAGGTGAGGTATCTACAGATACAAACATGGAGGAGAACATATGCCATGGAAACGATGTCGATGATGTGCCTAAAGCTTCTCCTCGCTCATACAGAGATTCTCTACTTAAGAATGTAGGCATAGACAATTCATGGGACGTGCATGAAGGAGAGGATGATGATCTCCCTGAAAACAGGTGGTATAAGGGCGGATCAGAGGAACAAGGTGATGATAATTTCAACCCGTGCCCAGAAATAATCGTCACAAAAGAAGAATTTGAAGAATGGTGCAAACCGTGGAGGAATGCCCTCATAGTGAATGTACTGGATAAAGGAATCAACTTCAAAATTCTTGAAAACAAATTGAATAGAAGCTGGGCCAAGTCTGGTGCCTTTAAGATCATTGAAATGCCAAAAGGGTACTTTCTAGTCCAATTCTCGGCCGAGGATGACTATAGACATGCTCTCTTCGAAGGACCTTGGAAAGTGGCTGACCTTTATCTCATCGTTCAGCGATGGAGATCTCTTTTCCTTCAAGGGGAACATTTGAATAGGAAGATTGCGGTTTGGGTCAGGCTCCCAAACATTGACATGGAACTTTACAATCCAGGTTTTTTAAGAAAAGTGGGATCTAAAATTGGAACCATGCTCAAGATAGATCATACAACATCCATTCACTCAAAAGGTAGGTTCGCGAGGATTTGTGTTGAAATCGATTTAATGAAGAAACTTGTCCCTAGAGTTAAAGTCTTTGGAATGGAGATTAACCTTGAGTATGAAGGTTTGCATCTAATTTGCTTCAATTGTGGAAGATACGGCCACAAGTTTGAGTCCTGCCCTGAGAAAAGCATTCCGCCGGAAGTAACACAGATCAATACTTCCAGTACCAGCCCGGCGTCGGAAACGGCTGTTGGAAACCAACAAGCGGGCTTAGCAATTACTAGAGGGGGGGTGAATAGTAATATGGAAGCAACAGTGACTAATTTTCGGTGCAATTAAAAGATAATTGATCAAAAGCTTGTTTTTCTGAAACTGGGCAATTTACTCGAGTGAATTTAAAAACACTCGCGTGTTTTTCAGAAAACCTGAAAAACACTCGCATGAAAATGAAGAACACTCGAGTGAAATGCTACGTAATACTCGAGTGAATTGAAAAACACTCGAGTGTTTTATGCAGAACAGAAAGGAGCAGTTTCAGAGAAATTTAGCAAAATGATTCAATTTCTTAAAGACTAATCCAGGACAGATATAAATCAAAGTAGAGGGCAATTAAACTAAGTTAAAACAAGTTGAAAACAAGTTAATTGCAACCAATTGCTACTAGAATTATAAAAGCCCCTTTCTAGAGAACTTAGGGTTTGGTTTTACTTGAAAACTAAGAAAGCTATAAAAGAGAGAGACAACACCAATTTTATCCTAGTTCACACTCAATATAGAGTGCTAATCCAGTCCCCCTAATCAACTTAGGAGTTTCTACTAGTAATCAAATTGTTAGAAATTACAAGGATAAATTGAGATTCCTCACTCAATCCTAACCCTTTTCAAGAGTGTACCAAACTCTTGAAATTTCTACCCCAACTTGATTTGGTGATGAAGAGTCCCTTCTTCTTAAGCTCCTTGGAACCTCCAAGAGCCCACCAAGCTAAGAATCCTCTTAGTCTTTGTGCTTGAGAACCTCCCAAGGCTTGAGAACTTGGATACCTCACCAAGTACTTGGATACCTCACCAAGATTTTCTAAACAAGCTAAAGTGTTTGAGTGTTTGAGAATTTTACAACAAATAATTCTCTTACAAATGAAGCACACTCTCTTAACTCACTAAGACAAATAATAAAGATGAATGCTTGGTTGAGTTTAGAGTGAGAAAATGATTTTAACACTTGAGAGAGAGAGAATCAATGATAGAATGTAAGCTTCTTCCCCTTGGATAATGGCCACTATTCAGAATATAAGTGAGGGGACAAAAGGGAAGCAAAAACCAAGTTATTCTCCCTCTTTGTCCTCTTCTAACGTTTAAAAAATTTGCTGACAGACCTAAATCACTCGAGTTTTTTTGAAAACACTCGAGTGTTTTAGTCAACTCTGATAGTGTTGCCTTTTTACTTTATCCAACGGCTATATTACTGAAAATTCATAAATCACTCGAGTGAATTGGTCAATGTTGGAAAAATTAAGTTTTCTAACATTGTTTTCAATTCTCTTCTCAAGTCTAATTGGTTTTAATCTCAACCTTTCATGCATGAATATCATTTGACCTTATGTGAGAATAAAAACCTAAACTATCCACTCTCATAAATAAAATACATTAAGAATAAATGAGAATGAATAATTAAACTAAGCACTTGATCTTCTTTATTGTTGGGCTTGCATTCTTCAAATTAAGTCCATAATTTAATTACATTGTCATCATCAAAATTAATCCACCTTAATTGGAGACTTGATTTTACAATCTCCCCCTTTTTGATGATGACAAAATAATTAAACCTCTAGCACTTGAGAGCTCCCCCTCAATCTAGGAACCTTTTTAACCTGTACAATCCATAAAATGCCAAGCACAACGTAATACAATAATAATCATAATCAAGTGCTCATTGGTATCAGAGTAAGATCATATATCATCAGAGTGTAAACAAGAAAGCGGAAAAAAAATATGCTCTTTGCTCTTTAATCTCCTTTCTCCCCCTTTTTGTCATGATCAAAAATATAACATTTTGGAAACAAAGGTGGAGAATGAAGGATATCAATAAGAAAACTTTCCCTTAAGAGTAAATAAGAATCAAAATATGACTATGAAGCGATAAAAAAAACTTTAAAGAACATGAAAACCATGAAGAAAACATGATTAATGCACAAACATCATTAATCCACCATACACAAACCATAAAACATGAGTTTGAAAATAGGTACATCCAACTCCCAACAAAATTAACAAAAGTCTCAAAATAACTAAATAAAGTCATAAAGCATAAAATCTAGTGAAAAACTAGAAGAAATTTTGAGAAATTGGGGTTTTTGGGGAGTTAGGGTTTTGGAAAGGGAATGATGAATTTGATGCTCAAAAACTTGAATTTGATGTGAAATAGGAGTAGAAATGAGTTTAGAAGATGAAATAGAGTTGAAATATGACTGATAACTGAGTTTAGAAAATCGCAGCAGCATCAGACTATAACTGATGAATTCACTAGAGTGAATTTTAAAACACTCGTGTGAAAATGAATTCACTCGCGTGTTGGCCGAAAGATGGATTTTCAGAAATCTGAAGTTCACTCGAGTGAAATGGGATTCACTCGAGTGTTGGCCGAAAACACTCGAGTCTTTTCAAAAAGACTCGCGTATTTTCCATCAGACCTGCTCAAAAACTTTTCAAATTAAAACTGATTTAATTTTGAATTAAAATCACTCGAGTGATTTACGAAACACTCGAGTGTTTTTATCAGATATGCAGAAAAACTCAGTTTTGAAACACAAAAGCACAAAATCAAACACATTTAATGAAACCAATAGATAGGAGACATGATCACACACAATTAAAGACACAAATTTATAACATCTTCAAGGTAATTTCAAACAAGTATCACCACACACTAAAGTTAGACACACTTGGTGATTTTCAAATGGCACAAATCAATTAGTTTATACTTGACTCCTCTAAAATACCAAGTTCCCCTCTTATATGATAGAAGGTATCCCTTGGTAAGGGTTTTGTAAAAATGTCCGCTAATTGATTTGTGGTACTTACAAATTCAATTGTGCAATCACCCTTTTAAACATGATCTCTTAAGAAATGATGTCTAATTTCAATGTGTTTAGTCCTTGAGTGATACACCGGATTCTTAGTTAGATTAATGGCACTTGTGTTATCGCATTTTATGGGAACACTTTCTATCATCCACAAGAGTTGAGCACAACAACTACCGGCGGCGATATATTCCGCTTCGGCGGTGGAAAGAGCAACACAAGCTTGCTTTTTAGAAAACCATGACACTAATGAACTTCCCAATAAATGGCAAGTACCACTAGTGCTTTTGCGATCAAGCTTGCATCCCACAAAGTCGGAATCCGAATAGCCAACTAAACTAAGACTAGCATCCCTAGGGTACCATAATCCGGTGTTAATTGTTCCTTTAAGATATTTAAAAATATGTTTAACTGCGGATATGTGTGATTCTTTAGGATTTGCTTGAAAACGGGCACACATGCATACACTAAACATAATATCCGGTCTAGATGCGTTAAGATATAGAAGACTACCTATCATGCCCCTATATTTACTAACATCAACCGGTTTACCTATGTCATCCTTGTCTAGGTAGCATGATGTGCTCATAGGAGTGTATGCTTCTTTGCATTTGTCCATTCCGAATTTTCCAAGGAGCTCCTTGCAATATTTTCCTTGATGCACAAAGATCCCCTCCTTGACTTGCTTGATTTGAAGTCCTAGGAAGAACTTGAGCTCCCCCATCATGGACATTTCAAATTCCTTTTTCATCAAATTTGAGAACTTTCTACACAAGGACATGTTAGTGGCACCAAAGATAATATCATCTACATATATTTGCACTAACAAAATGTCCTCTTTGGTTTTATAGATGAATAGTGTATTATCAACCTTTCCCCTTTGAAAGCCATTTTCTAATAGAAAGGTACTTAATCGATCATACCAAGCTCTAGGAGCTTGTTTTAATCCATAGAGTGCCTTTTTCAACTTATAAACATGGTTTGGAAACTCATGACATTCAAAACCGGGTGGTTGCTTAACATACACCTCTTCATTTATGAAACCATTCAAGAAAGCACTCTTGACATCCATTTGATAAAGAGTAAAATTCATAATTGATGCAAAGGCAAGCAATATTCGGATTGCCTCAAGGCGTGCAACCGGAGCAAAGGTCTCATCATAGTCAACACCTTCCTCTTGGTTGTACCCTTGGGCAACAAGTCTCGCTTTGTTTCTTATAATCAAACCGGATTCATCAAGTTTATTTCTATAAATCCATTTTAAACCAATTATGGTATGATCATCGGGTATAGGCACTAATTCCCACACATCATTTCTAATAAATTGATTTAATTCTTCTTGCATGGCCATAACCCAATGTTCATCCATAATTGCTTCCTTAATTGAATTTGGTTCGATTTGAGAAACAAAGGAAACAAAATGACAAATATTTTGAATTGACCTACGAGTTAATACTCCCTTTGAAAGATCTCCTATGACATTGTCAATAGGGTGAGCTTTCACCGTTTTCCAAGCCGGATCAAGTTCATCTTTGACTTCTCCTTCATCCTTTGGTTTTTCCATCTCTTTGTCAACATTTGAACTCTCAAGTCCATCATCACTACCATCACATAAAACACTATCTTCTTTCGAAGACTCATTAAAAACAACATGTATAGATTCTTCAATAGTCATAGTTCTTTTATTATAAACTCTAAAGGCTTTACTATGAGAAGAGTAACCCAAAAATATTCCCTCATCCGATTTAGAATCAAATTTTCCAAGTTGATCTTTTCCATTGTTTAAAATGTAAACTTTGCATCCAAAAACATGGAAATGGGATATATTGGGTTTTTTACCTTTGTAAAGCTCATAGGGGGTTTTCTTTATCATGGGCCTAATTAAAATTCTATTCATTACATAACAAGCCGTATTAACGGCATCGGCCCAAAAATATTGAGGTACTTGAGAATCATTTAACATGGTTCTTGCAAGTTCCTCTAGCACCCTATTTTTCCTCTCAACAACTCCATTTTGTTGAGGAGTCCTAGGTGCCAAATATTGGTGCTCAATTCCATGCTTATCACAAAATCTATCAAATTTATAGTTTTCAAATTCACCTCCATGGTCGGTTCGGATAATAATCACTTTTTGGTTTACTTGGTTTTGGGCAAGTTTAATATGGCGTTTAAAAGACTTGTAGGCCTCACTCTTAGCACTTAAAAATAATGTCCATGTAAATCTTGAATAATCATCAACAATCACCAAGGCATAGTAGTTGTCACCAAAGCTTTTAACTTGAGAAGGTCCAAACAAGTCCATGTGAAGCATTTCCAATGGTCTTGTTGTGGACACATCATTTTTGGAACTAAAATGATTTTTAGTTTTTTTGCACTTCTTTCAAGGAGTGCAATCACCTTTAATTTGAAAATTGAGCTTTGGTAAACCAACTACTAAGTCTTTGGATTGAAGTTTCTTAAGTTGATTTACATTAATGTGAACGGTCCTACGATGCCATAACCAAGTATCACTTTCTTTGCTAATTAAACATTTTGAAACTAAAGAAGTGATATTATTCAATTCAACCATGTAAGTGTTATTAGACCTTTTTCCAAAAAATTTGATAGATTCATCTTTGTCACTTTTTATGAGACAATGAGTAGAGGTAAATAATAGATGGTTACCAATATCACATAATTGACTAATGCTCAAAAGATTATGTTCTAATCCTTGAACATAAAGTACATTATCAATAACCAAGTTGGAAGAATTACCAATTTTACCTATACTAAGTATTTTGCCTTTGTTGTTGTCTCCATAAGTGACATATCTCTTTTCCTTAGGAGTAAGCTCAATGAAGTGTCGCTTATCTCCCGTCATGTGCCTAGAACATCCACTATCAAGTATCCAAAGTTGCTTTCCGGTTCTAAGACACACCTACAAGACATAATCACTTGCTCATTTTGGGTACCCAAATTATGTTGGGTCCCTTTTTGTTAGTCTTGGATGATTCTCCCTTCTTAACCCAAACATAAGTACCATTTTGAATTCCAAAAGTTTTGATATGGCACTTATTGTTTGTATGTCCAAATTTTCCACAATAAAAGCAAGTTGGTTTCTTTGTGAAATCAATTTTTGAGAATGAACCAACCACTTTGTTTGTCTTTTTCTTGTGGACATATCCTAAACCGGTTTTGTTTGAATTGTGTCTAAGAGAACCAATCAACCGATCTAGGTTTCGATCACTTTTGTTAAAAGTGTTGAGTTTGATTTTTAAATCATTTACTTCCTTTTCAAGCTCACAACACTTTTCACAATGAGTGATGGTATATGATTGATTTGCATTCTCACAAACATGACTAGAGTTAGCAAGTTCTAAGGATGCATTTTGGAGTTTCAAATCATTAATAGATTTTTCTAATTCATTGATTTCCTTTTGATACTCCAAAAGCTTCTTTCCTTTTTCTTTGTTAACTTTAGCAAGTCTTTCAAATTGAGTGAGCATTTCATTATATTCATTTAGCAAATCATCATAAGAAATAGTATGAGAGGAGGTGTAAGAATAGTTAGATGATACCTCATCCTCACTCTCATTGTCATTTCTTTCACTACTTGAGGAGGCTTCATTGTCATTCTTGGCCATGAGGCATAGCTTGGCTTCCTCATCATCCGAACTACTTGAGGATGACTTGGAATCCTTTTCCGGTTCATCCCAAACAATGTAAGCTCTCTTCCCCTTCCCATCATGGGCCTTCTTCTCATTCTTTCTCAAGTGGGTGGGACATTCCATTTTTATGTGTCCTACCCCACCACACTCATGACATTTCACGCTCTCACTTGAGCTCTTGTTTCTTTGCTTGTTATCCTTGGTTCTTTTGTCTTGAGGTCTCTTGTCCTTAGAGAATGATGAACTACCCTTTTTGCCTTTGAGGAATTTGTTGAACCTCTTGGCAAATAAGCTAATGTCTTCCTCATTTAGAGCACGATCGGAGCCTTCACTTGAAGATTCATCTTCATCCTCTTTTGACATTTTGGTTGAGGCTTTTAGAGAGATGTTCTTCTTTTTCTTGTCCGAATCTTCATTTAGGTGAAGTCTTGATAGTTCCATCTCATGTTCTTGGAGCTTTCCAAACAAGGTGGTCAAGTCCATAGATTTTACATCCTTAGCTTCCTTGATGGCGGTCACCTTAGGTTGCCATCTCCTATCAAGACATCTCAAAACTTTGTTAGTAGTTTCACCATCTCTAAATTCCTTCCCTAAGCCAATCAATTGGTTAACGATATGTGTGAACCTTGTTTGCATATCATTGATAGACTCATTAGGGAACATATGAAAGAGCTCATATTCATGAGTTAAAGCATTTAATCTTGAGTCTCTAACTTCACTAGTTCCCTCATGAGTAATTTGCAAGGTATCCCACATTTCTTTAGCCGATTGACATTGTGAAATCCTATGAAATTCATTTTTGGACAAAGCGGAGAAGATGATATTTTTAGCTTTTAAATCATATGAAACTTTCTTTTTATCATCTTCATTCCAACTTGTCCTAGGAATAACAATGGCTTCACCATTAACCACTCTTCTAGGAATATAAGGACTTTTTTCAATTGCATCCCAAATATCGGTGTCTATTGCTTCTACAAAGACTCTCATCTTAACCTTCCAATAAGTATAATCTTCACCATTGAAGAATGGAGGTCGGTTAAGAGACATAGACCCTTCATGTTGATTGCTAGAGCCCATTGTTTCCAAAAGGATCATTTTCGAAAAAGCTTTTACGCTCGATCTTTCGACCGAGCTCTGATACCACTTGTTGGAAACCAACAAGCGGGCTTAGAAATTACTAGAGGGGGGGGTGAATAGTAATATGGAAGAAACAATGACTAATTTTCGGTGCAATTAGAAGATAATTGATCAAAAGCTTGTTTTTCTGAAACTGGGCAATTTACTCGAGTGAATTTAAAAACACTCGCGTGTTTTTCAGAAAACCTGAAAAACACTCGCGTGAAAATGAAGAACACTCGAGTGAAATGCTACGTAATACTCGAGTGAATTGAAAAACACACGAGTGTTTTATGCAGAACAGAAAGGAGCAGTTTCAGAGAAATTTAGCAAAATGATTCAATTTCTTAAAGACTAATCCTGGGCAGATATAAATCAAAGCAGAGGGCAATTAAACTAAGTTAAAACAAGTTGAAAACAAGTTAATTGCAACCAATTGCTACTAGAATTATAAAAGCCCCTTTCTAGAGAACTTAGGGTTTGGTTTTACTTGAAAACTAAGAAAGCTATAAAAGAGAGAGACAACACCAATTTTATCTTGGTTCACACTCAATATAGAGTGCTAATCCAGTCCCCCTAATCAACTTAGGAGTTTCTACTAGTAATCAAATTGTTAGAAATTACAAGGATAAATTGAGATTTCTCACTCAATCCTAACTCTTTTCAAGAGTGTACCAAACTCTTGAAATTTCTACCCCAACTTGATTTGGTGATGAAGAGTCCCTTCTTCTTAAGCTCCTTGGAACCTCCAAGAGCCCACCAAGCTAAGAATCCTCTTAGTCTTTGTGCTTGAGAACCTCCCAAGGCTTGAGAACTTGGATACCTCACCAAGTACTTGGATACCTCACCAAGATTTTCTAAACAAGCTAAAGTGTTTGAGTGTTTGAGAATTTTACAACAAATAATTCTCTTACAAATGAAGCACACTCTCTTAACTCACTAAGACAAATAATAAAGATGAATGCTTGGTTGAGTTTAGAGTGAGAAAATGATTTTAACACTTGAGAGAGAGAGAATCAATGATAGAATGTAAGCTTCTTCCCCTTGGATAATGGCCACTATTCAGAATATAAGTGAGGGGACAAAAGGGAAGCAAAAACCAAGTTATTCTCCCTTTTTGTCCTCTTCTAACGTTTAAAAAATTTGCTGACAGACCTAAATCACTCGAGTTTTTTTGAAAACACTCGAGTGTTTTAGTCAACTCTGATAGTGTTGCCTTTTTACTTTATCCAACGGCTATATTACTGAAAATTCATAAATCACTCGAGTGAATTGAGAATCACTCGAGTGAATTGGTCAATGTTGGAAAAATTAAGTTTTCTAACATTGTTTTCAATTCTCTTCTCAAGTCTAATTGGTTTTAATCTCAACCTTTCATGCATGAATATCATTTGACCTTATGTGAGAATAAAAACCTAAACTACCCACTCTCATAAATAAAATACATTAAGAATAAATGAGAATGAATAATTAAACTAAGCACTTGATCTTCTTTATTGTTGGGCTTGCATTCTTCAAATTAAGTCCATAATTTAATTACATTGTCATCATCAAAATTAATCCACCTTAATCGGAGAGTTGATTTTACAACGGCTAACAACGGAACTGGCTCAATTTCGAAAGACAAGGAGACTTTTTCGGAACAGATAGAAACAAAGATTACGGAGGATAATCTTGCAAATAATGGTAATGGTTTAATCATTAAAAAGGATATCCCTTCAGAATCTCCTCACTTCGGCCCGTGGATGCTAGTGCGAAGAACTCCGAATTTTAAGGGCAGAGGATTTCCTAATTTAAAAGAGAATAAGAAGGGAGTTATAACAGGATCGCGATTTTCAGCTCTGAATGATGAGATTGATTCTAGTGAAGAAGGAAAGAATTTGGCACGTGAGCTGGTGACAAAGGAAAATAGTGTTTTAAATAAAGAGGCAAGTGGCCCAACTAGCAAAAAAACTAGAATTAGAAACCCCTTGGCAGGCAAAAATCCTCAAAATAGGCCCAAACTTCCTAAAGGGCCCAGTAGTGCAGCATAAACAAATGAAGACCCTCCCAAGCCCAAGTCATCATGCGGAGGACAAAAAGACTGTATGGTGATGAAAGCAGAACCCGTTCGGAGCAATAATAAAAATGAAGAGGTGATTCTTCATCAGATGCGTCTTCTCCAGAAGCAAGGAGTCTCTGGCCTTGAAAACATGTATACTGGAGTTCTTCTTCCTAATGAAGAAACGGTGGACTTCGCTCTTCTCAATAGGGGCGCGAATACGGTTATCAATCCTGCCTCAATTCCACCGGACAAAATACCCACCAGCAAAAGTCAACTCAACATGGAGATAGATGTCGATCCAGCCAATAACTCGCTTAAAGGTATGTACAGCGATGCAAATTTATCTGATGGTGTGGACCTTGAAGGTCGAACGACTCCCATCGCTCAATGATTATTTTATCATGGAATGTTAGAGGAGCTTTAGGAAGCTCTTTTGGCCGTTATTTCCGTAGTCTGATAATGTTACAAAGACCTGATATTGTCATTGTGCAAGAACCTAGATGTAGTGGCCTTAGAGCTCGTAGGATTATTAAGAAGCTGGGTTTCAGAAACTCTCTGATTAGTGATGCTATCGGATATTCTGGGGGTATCTGGATCCTTTGGAACAGTGACTCTATTTCGTTGAACTTGATTAGGAATGAAACCCAGCTGATTCATGTTGAGGTTAAGGTTGATAACTCAAGACCTTGGTTTCTCTCAGCGGTGTACGCAAGCCCTCGGGAAGAAGAAAGAAACTTTCTCTGGAACTCTCTATCTGATTTAAATCAACAGATGTCTGGAGAATGGCTTCTAATTGGGGATTTTAATGATATTTCAAACGCCAATGAGAAAAAAGGAGGAGCTCCATTGATCTCCGGAGATGCCGTAATTTTGTTGACAGAATAAATATGTGTAACCTCACTGATATGGGTCAAATTGGAGGGCTTTACACGTGGAGGGCCCCTCTTCGGGCGGGTTATGAGCGTGTTTTCAAACGTCTGGATAGAGGCTTGTGCAATGCAGATTGGAGGATCCGTTTCCCGGATGCGACCATTAAAGTCCTGCCTCGCTCTCATTCAGATCATCATCCCCTAAGCCTCAACATGGATTCTACTAATGGTAACAGGTTTGACAGACCTTTTCGTTTTCATGCTATGTGGTGGATTAATCATGCTGATTTTGAGAATTTCAAGCATAACAATTGGAGAAAAGTCTCTCTTTTAATTGAGGCTATTAGTTCTATAATACCTAAATTAAAAGAGTGGAATAAAACTATTTTTGGGAATGTGTTCCAACGTAAAAAGGAACTCATGGCCAGAATTAGGGGCATTCAAACTTCTCCCCAATACTTCTCAAATAGTTTTTTACAAAATCATGAAATTGATCTTAGAAATCAGCTTGATAGTACTTTAAAGCACGAAGAAATGTTATGGTTTCAAAAGTCTAGAAAGGATTGGATACAGGGTGGTGATAGAAATACTAAATATTATCATTCTCGAACTATTTCTAGAAGGAGAAAAAATAGAATTTTGTCCCTGCAGGATGATTCGGGGGAATGGAGCTTTGATGATATTGCTAACAAAAATAGAGTTAAAACTTTTTTTATAAATCTGTACACTGATGACTTTGCTTCTAGGCCTGATCTTATTTGCAGGTTGTCTTACCCCCGAGCAACCTTGATTACAACAGCCTTGGCCTCCCTGTCACGGTTCCTGAAATAAAAAATGCTCTTTTTGCTATGGGACCCCTAAAAGCTCCCGGAGAAGATGGTTTTCCTGTTATTTTTTTTAAACATAATTGGCATATTTTACAAAAAAAATTTAGTGATTTTATACAGTTGGCTTGGCAGAACATAGAAGCTATTCGTGCAATAAATTCTACTCTTATTGTTCTCATTCCCAAAGTGGATGTCCCTCAAAACGCTGCCCAGTTTCGGCCTATAGCCCTGTGCAATGTTATATATAAATGTATCACTAAGATTATAGCTAATCGTCTCAAACCGTTCATGAATGATTGGATTTCTCCTCAACAGGTTGGATTCATTCCGGGAAGAAATATTCAAGATAACATTATTATAGCCCAGGAGTTGGTCCATTCCATGAGAAAAATGAAAGGAAAAAAGAGTTTTATGTCGATTAAATTCAACCTTGAGAAAGCCTATGATAGAATTTCCTGGGATTTTATCAGAAAATGCCTAACTGAATTAAATCTGTCTGCTAATTTGATTGAGCTTATTATGAATTGCATCACTACTGTTTCTTATAAATTACTTTGGAATGGGGAAAAAACGGACCCTTTTAGGCCTTCTAGAGGGATTAGGCAAGGAGATCCGTTATCCCCTTTCCTTTTTGTTATTTGTATGGATAAGTTGGCTCACATGATAATGGATTCGGTCAGTATTGTCAATTGGAAACCCATTCGAGCAGGTAGACAGGGTCCTTTTATTTCACATCTTATGTTTGCTGATGATTTACTTGTCTTTGCAGAAGCGTCAACGGAACAACTTGGGAGAATCATGGACTGTTTGGAGCAATTCGGACAAAGCTCGGGACATAAAATTAATGAATCTAAAACTTCCATTTTCTTCTCTGCTAATGTTGACTGATCGGTGGCTATTGACATTGTTAACGTGAGCGGTTTTAAATGGAGCAAAGGCATTGGAACGTATCTGGGATCAATTGATCATGGTAGTAGAAGGAAGAAGGATAACTACAAGCATCTTATTGACAAAATGAATGTCAAACTTGCGGGTTGGAAAGCAAGTTGCTTATCTCTTGCGGGAAGAACAATGCTAGCTAAGAGTGTGTTGGGATCTCTTGCAAATCACACTATGCAACACAAATGCCTTCCTTCTTCGGTTTGTAAAGAATTAGAGAAAGCTCAACGGAACTTTGTTTGGGGATCTACTCAACAACAACGTAAAGCGCATCTTTTGAGTTGGGATAAGCTTTGCCTCCCTAAATCTCATGGTGGTCTGGGGTTCAAACGCATGTCGACTTTTAATGATGCTTTTATAATGAAACTTGGTTGGGGTATTGTGACGAATCCTGATGCTCTTTGGGTCCAAGTTCTTAAGGGTAAATATGCTAGAGGAAGGGATCTAATGAAAACAGCGATTAGTTCAGTTCATGATTCCGCTTTATGGAAACGACTTGTGAAGCTTTAGCCGATGATTCTGAATAATACTGAATTTAGGATAGGCAATGGGAAAGGTACTTGGTTTTGGAAAGACAGGTGGCTAGGAGAAAACATCACTCTTCAGGAGTATGCTCTTCAACATACTGATTTGGCCAATGACATAACTTTGGTGGCTGATATGGTTGATAATGAAGGAAACCGGGATTATTTCAAGCTTCAAAGTCTTCTACACAGCTTTGTAGTGGATAAACTCAGAATTATACCACCTCCTCAACTAGATTTAGGAGAAGATCAGTTAGCGTGGGGCTTAAATGAGAATGGTGCCTTCACAGTCAAAAGTGCTTATGGTGTGTTGGTCAAAGAATGTCACACGGTTGAGGCAATTCCTTGGGAAGCTGTTTGGAAATCTAAATGGCCGGAAAGATGGAAATTTCAACTATGGAAGGTTGGACATGACAGGCTCCTAACCAATTCTAGAAAAAGTAGTTGGGGCCTAGGATCTCCTGACTGTAACCACTGTAGAGGGACTGAGGAAAATATTATTCATGTCCTACGTGACTGTCCGATAGCTCAAACCTTGTGGAAAAATTTGATGTCTGCTGAAGATCACAATCGTTTCTCTTGCACCGATTTGGTTACGTGGTGCCGTGAAAATATTCTTGAGAGTTGGGGATCCTTCACTACACAGGAGTGGAGGGTCTTATTTTTATGCTTTATATATTACTTGTGGCAATGGCGTAACAATGCTATTGCAGATACAAATTTTGTCTACCCCACTAATGTTGCTCATTTCATTTTTCTCCAGGTGCAAAATCTCAAAGGAAATGACAACAAGCATATGCCTAGGAGAATCGAGCTTCTCTTTGTTCGCCGGAAGGCTCCTATGGAAGGATGGATAAAGCTTAATACGGATGGGGCTTCGAAAGGTAATCCTGGTCTTGCGGGATGCGGAGGCATCTTTCGGGATTCTACAGGCGTTTGGCTATTAGGATTCTACAACAAAATTGGGATCACTACGGCCTACAATGCAGAGCTTTGGGGAATCCTGACAGGACTCAAGGTTGCTTGGGAGAAAGGGTTTAGAAATATCATTGTTGAATGCGACTCCCTAACTATTGCTAATAATCTCATGCATGGAGATAATGAGATCCACCAAAAGGATATTAATCCGCTGATTAGACGCATTAGGCAATTTCAACACAAGGACTGGAATATCATTTTTTCACATTCTCTTCGCGAAGGCAACGGATGTGCTGATTTCATGGCTAACTTCAGCCTTGACAAAAATTATGGCTGTCATGTTGTGGATACGCCTCCTCAGGACATTCGCAGCATCTTGCAACAGGACTTTTGTGGGATTGCTCTTCCTAGAGACTCTTCTGTAATTTAGGTTTCTGTCTTTTTCTTTGTTGGGGCTTAGCCCCCTTTGTTCACCAAAAAAAAATAACAATCTAAAAGTAGGGACATTTTGGACAAATTATATATAATACTTACAATGATTAACACTTTCTTAATTTGTGTGTCAAAGCTATTTACGGACGCAAATACTAACATACTCCCTCCGTCGTCCCATTTAATATTAGAAGTTATAGTAATAATAAATGTATGAAGATTATATTGAAGAGGAGATAGAGAGATGAGTGGTGAAAGGGATGATTAAATAAACAGGGGTATGCTTATAAAAAAAAAGTATAAATGAGTATCGAATTTTTAAAAGAACATTAACTTATGAGACAAAATGAAACGCCAAAGAAACTTAACTTATGGTACAAAGTGAGTAATTTAAATGCTATTACGGTGCTTTTATAAAGGAAAATGTTCTTAAGAATAATATTCGTTATTTACATTATTTAATACAAAAAATCAGTTTTGTTATGCTTATTGTTATGGTTAGGGTTAGGTTTAAGGGTATGGTAAAAGTTACGGTTACGGTTACCAAACATATGATTCATATAACATTATCATATGATTTTCGTCTCAAAAGAACACTACGATCAACAAAGAACATTACAATCTCAAAACATATATAATTGATAGAACCTTGTCATCTTAAAAGACATATGATAAATAGAACACTACCATCTCAGAACTCATATATATGACTACGTCACTCTTCGTTATAATTATTGCAAACATGATATTCCTATTATTAATATTATAATTATAATTATAATTATATCAAAAGTATGTTGATAATGTTATAATAATACACTACATCATGGATGACTACTCCATTTACCTTCATACATATATTGTTTATATTTTATACGACTCCCATTTCTTAATAATTAATAATATTTTTTTTGGTCCATGACCGGAGTGTCCATCACCAACCGCAGTGATTAATCTTCTCGCTGGCTTGTAGGTACCTCTAATGGGTGAGACAACTGGCCCCGAGATTTAACGCTACTACATGCACAAGGCAGAATTCAAACACCTGACATTGTTTAAGCGTGGATCAATCCCTACCACTGAACCACACGCTCGGGGTTAATAATTAATCATATTAACAATAACAAACAAAGAATATGTGCAATGCTTGCTAGGGTCTCCAATTATGCCGTAAGTCTCATATTTTAAAGATAATTGGATCACTTTTTAGCTTCATACTGATATTATTTATATTTTACAATTAATAAAAAAAATATAAACTTTACTACTCCCTCCGCTAGTATTTGTAACACCATTTCCCTGTTTTTCATTTTCTTGCTGTTTTGCATTTTCACCAACGAAAATCTATAAATTTATTAGTGACATTCGAAATATATAAATTTCATATACTTATGCAAAATTCACCCTATAATTATTATTGCAATTTTAAAAAGTGTTGTTTTTATAGGAGTGTTTGTGGAAAGAAGTAATTTTTAAATATTACGTAATATAGTGAAAATTGAAAAAATGTCTTATAAATAGAAAAAATAAAAACCCCAAAAATATTTTATACTCTCTCCGTCCCTAATTATAAGGCCCATTTGGGAGATTATTTCACGTCCATTAATAAAATTGATTAATTTACTCCCTCCGATTCTATTTATAAGACCCTTTTGGGTGTTTTTGTTTGGTCCTAATTATAGGACCCTTTTACAATTAGTCAACTAAATTAATTAATTGTTTCCAAAACTACCCTTGTCATTAACACTTATTGTAACAGTGCATTCAAAGTCATCTGTTGGGAAGAGAGAAAGACAGCGCAATTATTCCGTACAGAGAAGTGCAATAGGTGCTCAAATTACTCCACTCTCTCACTTACAATTAAAGTTGGACGGCATTATGCATCAAAAGCCATTATAAGATGAATTCACACACTAGTCTCTCTTTTCCTATACTCATATCTCTTATTCAAGGAAGGCATAATACTATGAAAATGGGTATTGTCCAAAATTCTTTTAAAGATGTTGTTGAGAAGGTTATGCAAATGGAGGTTGTCCAAGATTCTTTTGAAGATGTTGCTGTGGAGGTTGTCCATGATTCCTTGAAGAGGGTGTTAAAATTCCTTTGAAGGGGTTACTGTGGAAGTAGTTGAAGATTCATTCAAAGATGTTGATGTGGAGATAGTGGAAGATTCCTTTGAAGGTGTTGGAATGGATATACACATAGATAGTGAGGAAGATGAAGTTCAATCTAAACAAATTGAAGGTTGCCCATGCTGTGAGAAACTTTGATTTAAACAAGTTTCCTGAGGAAGATGATGAAAATGACATCTATGAAGAAAAAGAGAAAAAAAGTGGTGAGGAGTATGCTGAGGATTTATCTTGATGTTTTATTAATAGTATTGACAGTTGGGTTGTTTTTGTTTTTGTTTGTGTGATGAGCCATGTAAGACTTGATAATATCTCAATGGCAAATTTATAATAATTCTCAATTTGTGTTGGTCCTGTGACATGCTCTATAAACTTAGACCAATAAAAAAAATTAGACCAATAAAAAAAAATTAATTAATGTCTCTCATTAACTTATGGAGGGGCAATTTTGTAACAATACATAAAATATTTACAATCTCAATGCAATAATTGTCTTTTTTGGTGGAAGAGAAACACCCAAAAGGGTCCTATAAATAGGATTAGAGGGAATAGTTAATTGTATTGGTAATGTGAACTTTTGATTTGTATTTTCAAAATTACCCTTATTAATATTATTGAGAATCTAAAAAGTGTTAAATAAATAGGGGTGTTTGTGAAAAAAAAATAATTAACGATTATTGAAAAGTGGTATGTGGTCTTATAAATAGAGACAAAATAAAAGTGTCAAAAGAGTCTTATGATTAAGGACGGAGGGAGTAAATGGGAGCATGGGACCAGAGGGGAGTATTAATTAGGAACAAAATTATAGTATTACCAGGTACTCCATCCGGTCTCAAATATAAGCAAATAAAAACATATTATTAATAGTTTCAATTACTATAAGCAAAACTTAACCAACTCTTTATTTCCAATACAATCATTCTTAAAATATCTCAAAAAAGTGGTTGTATCATTTAATTTTTGTTTCATTACCAATGCATATCATTTAATTTTTGTTTCATTACCAATGCATATTTCCTAAAGTAATAATATATTTTTTATGAACTCAGGAAAATTAAATACAATCAACTAATTTTCTTAATAAGTGTGAAGTTAGTTTTTTCGACTTACATATGAGAGCGGAGAGAGTATATTACAAACGTTTCTCTTTCTTGAACATTAATATTGTAATAATCACGTCATCAATTATGTGCACCGGGAAAGGAAGCATTATTTCAAAAACTGATGCCCCACACCACATACTGACAAAATCATCAACAGAAAAGAAAAGCAAAAACGGGACGGGAATTTTTTTTTTACCTCACCGTTGAATTTTAATGCAACCGGTTGGAGCATTAGAAGTATTAAATCTGCACCGTTCATATCATGTGCCCAAAATCCAATGTATTCATAGGAGAGCATCACGGGTGTCCCTTTGACCAAGGGCACCATGCTATACCATGCCTGAATTACCTGAAAAATGACAATAATCAAATGCTATCAAATACCTAAAATATTCACTAGAGTCACGAGAGGGAGAAAGGAGAGCTTATTAATATTTCTATCCTACCTTAGCTGTCACACGTTTCAGGTCTCAATAAGGTAACCACATGCACAAAAAGTGGCTAGGAACATATGGACCTCTCCCTTGTAGACTCTTGGATTTTGAATCACCTTATTATCCAAGAATTTCATTTTTTTTTCCAATTTCAAAAATATTTTTTCATCCTAAACCTAAATCATTTTTCTTCTTTTTTTCCCTTTCATCTTTTTCTTCCTCTTTTCCTCAGAAGCAGACAATCAGGTCCGGTCCTAGTCTATTTTAGGTCCAGGGGCAAAAATTTTTTTGGAACCTAATGCATAAAATTTGTTATTAAAAACTAGTGTGTCGACTATCCACTCTCATTCCTATTTTTTCATGAATAATTATATTTCAATTTATTTATGTGTTTATAAATTGCTTAAAAAGATAAATTATTAATTCAATAAAATTTTTCTCAAATGCTTTTAACTATTTAGATAATATTTTGATATTAGGAAAAAAAGTATTAAACGTGGAGGATTTTCGATTTACCCCTAATAACCAATTAATGACAAGGTTATAAAAACATTGTGCCCAATTTTACGACCACTATGGGCTATTTTGAAACTGTGGAAAGTTTGGTTTTTTTTTTCAAATCTATGTATAAATTATTTTTTTTAGGAAGATGTGCAGTTATTCTAAGCACATTTACTTTGTTAAAAAAAATATTAATTTATGATGGTGGACATCAAAATAGCTCTAATTTTATATATAGTTATAAATAAATCGATTAAAACGTATAATATTTATACATCTAATCAATTAAAGCAATGACAATAATCAATAATAAAAATATGTGTTAAATAAAATAGAGGCGAAATAAAATAAAAAAGTTATTAATTAAATAGGTAACAGAAGAACTCATTTTATATTAGGTTGTAAAAATAAAGCTCATTAATTCACCTATTTAAATTTCATTAGTCAAATGAATAAATGAAAAAGCCAAATTAAGATATTAGGTTGAAAACCATTAATAATTCAAAGATAGAAAAAACATGTAATTATTAATTAATTTTTAATTTTTTTACAAATATAAAAGTGAGGATTAAAAAAATTATGGGGTCCCTAAAATTTTTGGGCCCTGGACGCGCGATCGCCCTCAAGGCCCTTGCCCAGGGCTGGACATGAGCACAAGTAGCACACAAGGAGAAAATAATGAGGAACACAGCACAACCAGCGCACTGCAACGGCACCACTGAACACAGTAGCATAACAACAACACTGCAAAGGGAAAAAAACAACAGGGAACACAATGGGGAGAAAATGCAAAAAAAAAAAAAAAAAAAACCCACAAAATATATAACGCTAAAGGGAGAAAAAACGCAAAAAAAAAAACTATCTTCCGACACTGGTTCGTTGGAAATGAAGCGAATAGGAAAAAAAACATACCTTTAAAGGTTGGAGTTCTAATGTTTGGAGTAGGGATGACAATAGGTACGGGTGGGTCAGGATAGACATTACCCGTTACCCGCCTTGCTTATGTAAATATGGATCCAGACTCACCTGGATGGGTACTCGCTGAGAAAATACCCAACAGATCTACGGTTACCCACACTCTTAAAAAATAAAATAAAAAATAAGGAAAAAAATAATAGAAATTATCATCAACAATGCAAAAGCTCAACATAAAAACAAAGCATAAACGAAGGAGCAGGCTGCGACAACAATGAGTAGCAGCAGAGACGAAGGAGCGAAGCAGCAACATAGAGGTGGGGCTCAGCAGCAGCAGCAACAAAGATATTTTTGTAATTATAATAATATTAAATTCCAGGTCCGAGTATGCCACTTCCTAGACCAGTCCCGCCCCGTTCATATCCCAAATCTCTTTAAAAAAAACCGTTTTTAAGACCCGCGGGTCCAAATTTACGGGTCTAAACCCAACCCGTTATGGATATTACCAGTAGGTACCCCTGTGTTCAGATAATTTTGCCATCCCTAGTTTGAACGAAAGAAACTAAGGAAGAAGGGGGAAAGGAAGAAAAAGGGGGTTCATCATGGATAATATATTCAAGGTTTAAAATTCATTAATTTTTTAATAAAAGATATTTTGGACATTTCTCATTAAAAATTGGAGTTCCCCAGGTCATGGTTTCTAATCACAGACCTCCCATGTAAAAAAAAAAAAAAAAAAAAAAACAAAATCTAGAACTCCCCTGTATATCAAATAGTTAAATGGGTAAACATACCCATTATGATAAGCCCATATACAAATTAACAAAACACACATATAAGCTGTGCTTAATAGAAATTATAATAAGAGGGTTGATTAAAAAAATTATTTTAATTTAAAATTTTAATTTGTAGAAGTCATTTACAAAATAAAAAAAAAATCTTAAATAAATATTCAAAATAAAAAAATAACTTGAATATAGAACAACTTTGATTTTTTGAATGTGAGGGGATGAGTTAATTTGTCAAAACTATTTAGATCACATATTCAATTCCATGTTTGGATTTGGTTGTGAGCATAGCGTTTTAATTTGACAAGTGGATGTAACTCACGTGGTGATGTACCAAGTTTTAAGGTTTGGGAGTTAGAAGTTTCGGGTTCAATCCTAAACACCACTACTTGGTGGATTTAAATCTTCTTCCTCTATCCCCATTAAAAAAAATCAAAAATACTTTGTCTATAAATATATATAGGAGGGATCTGTTTACACCAAATTAAATTACACCAACTCTTACACCATTCATAACTTTTTATATAATGTGAATTTCACTAATTCATCCGTTGAATAATAACTATATGTCATCTAGATCATTTGTGTCAAATTTTAGAAAATTTGAACATCATTGAATATATATTCAAATAGCTCCATTTTCATATATTTTTAAGATATATATTTCGTTAATTTTGACGTATATAATTAAAGTACTAAATGATTTTGGATTTTTATAAAATTTGACATAGACGATCTACAAGATAGAAACTTTCAATCCAATGGTTCATTATATTCAATTTGACTTGGTGTAAGAGTTATGAGCGATGTAAGAATTGGTGTAATTTAACTTGGTGTAAACGGATCCCTCCTCATATATATATATATATATATATATATATATATATATATATATCATATTTTCAATTTGTTGGTTTTCGTTGAATTTTCTATTTTTTTTAAAAAATAATAACCATTAATGATTACTGTATGTAACATGACATATCTTATTAAGCTCCATTTCACTAATTCTTCATACGAGAATCCTGTTTATCTATCTATTTTTCACGAAGCAAATTAATATATAAAAGACCAAAAGAATATTCATCGTTAGAGCAGGAGGGGAAGTGGGAAGCACATACTAGTACTCTATTTGAATTGGTTACATTTCTTATGAATGGTTAGAATCTCAATATCTATCACCCCAGTTGAATTGGATGCAATTATTAGGAGACAAGTAAACGTTTTTTCAATTTTCACGCATTTCCTTATTCCAATGTGTAAGAACAAGAAATTGGGGACTCTTTGTCGCTGTTCAGTGCTTTTCCACCAAAAGGGAAAGCAGCACCCTTTTAATTGCACCCATCAAACATCCCCTATTACCGGAGAGATCCAAAGAGTAGATCAAAATAAATCAAACGTCTTTTCAAGTTTCAACTTTGTGAATAGATTTTCTATCATGAAAAGTCTACATCTTGAACTTTCCTTACTCCCGCTCCACTACCAATTTCGTTGGCTACTCACTTTTTTTGTGTGGTTACTCCCCTCCAATTACCCCCTCTCCTTTCGTCTCCAATTCACTCACATGTATGATGTACTCTGAATAGGAAGTATTTTAATTTTTTTTACAAGTATTTGATTCAATTTTTGATAATATTAATTATTTTTTTACAAATATCTTTATTTACTTAATATTTTTTTAGAATTTTAATGATAATTATAAAAATAAATTTGAAAAAATATATCAAATTATAACAAATATTATCAATTTTAATAACACCAACAATATTAATTAATTTTTTTAATTCATAAAAAAATGAACTCCAAAAATTTATATTCAGGGAGAAAGGAAATACACGAAAGTAACATGCAAATTACAGTTGGCTCTTCTTGCATGTGCAGCTAAGTCATTGTTCAAGTTGACTGACTTTCATTCAACAAAAGGTAAGTATAAGTTAGAATTTAATTAAGCCTATCAGAAGAAATGAATCCAAAAAATTATTATGCTGGGGGGAAGAATTGTAATCCAAAATTTTATTCTATTTGATGGAAGAATCTCATGGTTTAAGTATCACTCGTGTTCTAGCATTTGCGACAATTTTCAACAAACATTGATTCGATTATAATCCTCTTCTTTTTTTTTTTTTTTGGAGTTTTACATACTCACCTATTTGATGGAAGAATCTCGTGGTTTAAGTACCACCCGTGATCTAACATTTGCGACAATTTTTACTATACAAACATTGATTTGATTATTGCCCTATTTTTTTATTTTTTTTTTATTTATTTATTTTTTTGAGTTCTACTCACTTATCAATTTTTGATAACATACCTTAATGTAGTCTATAGATAACCTTTTTAGTGATCCAACATTTAAATAATGAATAACATCAATTGTTAGGACTAAAGCATATGATGAGAGCCCCATCCCAAAAACTAATCCATTATGTGAGAGAATCTCATCATGACTTAAGTACCACATTTAACTTACATTTTTCACTCAAAAGGGTTGAGTATGACATCAAGCAAAGTATAAAGGGCTCTCTGCTCTTAACCTAGACATATCTCTAAATAGATAATTTCTTATATCGCAAAACGCTACTTTAATTTCATAATATACAACATAATGGGACCTCCATTTTCAAGTATCAAGACAAATAATCATATATCTAAGCAAATACATAATCACGAGTCTTACTTAACCACGGCACGATTTTTTTTAAAAAAATATGACTTACAATCCAATTAAAATAATAATTCAATTGCAAAATACTCTTATGATTTATAGAAAAATAGCAAAATAAATTAAATAATCACAATAACATAATTTATAAAGAAAAATAAAAAACATTTATCATATTAAAAGTTTGACTGAGGCGTACATAAGTGCACTAGGGTTAAAAGTATTTGCAGACATAAGTGAATCGCTTAGTGTAGAAAGCCTCATATTGGGTAATACACTCTAGGATATAATAGTCACTTGTCAGCAACTCTACACTTGAAATGGTGAAGTCTTATAGAACAACTTATTGGATTGCTCTTGAGAATAAAAGAATTAAAGAAAATAAAACAATATACTCAATGTACAAATAAAATACGAAGTATCTATAACACCCAATATTAAATTGGAAATAATAAAGTATCTAAATTTTTAGAGTAGTATGAGTTTTGAAATATTAATAAAGTCAATAATTCAAAAAATTAATAAAATAATAATATAAATAAATAACTATTTTCGATGTTGAAAGAATAATATCTTATTTTTTTGGTTTTTGCTGCACAATTTTCGTACGTTAGTATCTTAAATTTTTTTAAATGGATTCCTGAGATAAGTTAATCTTTTTGGTCTTATTCAACTTTCTCAAAAATCTATTTAAAGTTATAAAATATTTATAGTTAAAATTGGTGATTCATAATAAGTCATTTTTTCGACTTTTAAAAATGTAAATTTTACATTGAATATAACTATTAGTACTTAATATCTATCTTTTTTTTTTCTATCTATTTATTATTGCCACATAGCGACACTACTTTCAAATAATGCTAGCTAGCCAAAGTTGTATATCCGTGGTCCATGGTGTTTTTTTGGTTGACATAAAATAAATTCAAGCATTAACCAACGGAACTTGGTTCAGTTGGTGTAAGGCCCAACTGAAATCCTGAGAATGGGACAAGGGTACTAGTAGCTCCGGATTCGATTCCCACTAAAAACATCCCGCTGGGAGAGTCAGCCACGCAGCTCGCTCCGGATTAGTCTCATGGGTTCCCTGGTATTAAGGGTGCTTTTAGGCTTTTAGGGATACCGGTGGTTTCGCAAGGAATTCGGACAAAAAAAAATTGAAGCATTAAATAGTATCCAAAGTATAAAATAAAATAAAATTAATAATGTAGAATTTTAATTTGAAATGGGACATTGAATTCTCAAAATTCAAGTGATTTTGTCAATTTTTTTTATTTCTATATATATTTTTCATCTCTTAGATTCTAATGTGTATTACACCCTCCGTTTCCTTTTATCTGTCGCTTTAACATTTTTAATTTGTTCCAAATTATTTGTCGCTTTAGGAATTCGAGAGTGTATTAATTGATTTTTTTTTTCAATTTTAACATTGCATTTAATATAGTGAAATATGTGAAATGCGTGATAACTAATATACTGGAGGATATTATAGTAAAGTTATCTAATAATTCTCTTGAAAATTGAAACATTAAATTACTTTCTTAATTCGTGTGAAATTTCTAAAATAATAATTAAATTGAAATCGAGGGAGTAAATTACAGTGTCCGTCTTGCAGTTTAAGGAAAAAAAAAAGGAAGAAGAGACAACGTGATAGCTACCCATGTTTTTACATAATGCAAAAATGGGCAAGTGTCCACGAGGAACACAACCTCATTTGTTTGATAATAAAAAGATTAATAAATAGTAATTTAATAATATAATAATATATGAATAGTAACCTCCTTTACCCGATACATACCTCCCTTAGTTCAAGGTTTTAGTGCATCCAATTCCTCTCTTAAATTCCTATATATATACCCAAATATTATTCTCTCACTTGTATATTTCTATATAAGTCTTGTTGTTTCAATATTAACTAGTACAACTTTCAAACTCTACTTAGCTTGCAGAAAAGGTAGGAGAGAAATTATTCATATCATTATAATAATGGTTTATAGCTTAAAGTAGTATAGTTTAAGCATCCATAAGCTTAAAGAAATTATCTTGAGTATCATAGTATGAGTAGGTGACTTGGAGGTCAATAAGTGTCATGATAACTCTTTAAAACAAAATTTTTTTTTTACACCAACCGGTACCCGGATCTGGTTTACATAGAATCCGACTCATCCGGTCCGACCCAACTGAGCTCGCATTAAACGGTAGGGTCTCTCAGCCGAGATTGCTCCGTACCCAAGGCTCGAACTCGAGACCAGTTGATTAAGGGACCAAGTGAGCTACCACTTGACAAACCCATGTTGGTCTTTAAAATGACTTATAATTAGATTATAAATACTTACATGAATAAAATAAATGATAAATTAAAATAAATGAAAATTGATGGTTGAAAAAATTTTGTTTATTGCATACTCTTCTTGGAACTTGACATTTTTATGTTGAAAGTTCAGTTTCATGGCTTGCAGACTGAGATTGTTGAATCTTTTAGTTTCAATGATCAAGATCATCCAGATTTTCAATTGAAAAGATATGACTATTTTGGTATTGGTTAATAAAATATTCATTTGCAGTAATGGTTCAAAACTGCATGCTTTTGTTTAAGTGTTTTCCTTTCATCATATCCTATAGTCTTTTCCGATAGTACGTGTTACTATCATATATATTATGACTTTCTTCTGATGCTAGCTGATTGCAATTGAAGGTAGATACAGAGTTTATCGAAGTCATAGCTTTCAGGTAACAGCACCATTCATGCTCCCATCACAACCATATAGCAAGAAACTTAATATATATACCTTTTAAGTAAAATAAATTTCAAACATTAACTACTGATTATGCTTTAATACTAGATTAATTTCAAATATTTTGTCTCCATCTGATTATTATGTGATCTAGGAAAGGAATTGGATTAATGGAAAGGGTTTTATCATAATCAACTAGCTAGCCTTTAATTCCATTACTGCAGTTCAGCACTTTTCTTGTACTTTTTAACTGATAAAGTTCATCATCAATTCTAGGCATGCACATAATGTGGCTTTTGAGAAGTCAGATTTGTTCTTCATATGCATGCTAAGACCACTGTCATCTAGGATCATTGTTGATGAACATGAAATTGAAGATGCAAAGGTTAGATACTTTTGCTCTGATACTCATTTAATACAATTAACATAAGGGAGAAAAAACAAAAAAAGGTGACTAACTTCTTAGATCAGGTCTTGCACCATAATGCACATTAGTAGCTTGATCAAGGGATTGATGTGGGAGGCTTTCCAATTCTCTATCTGCATCATTATTATTATTCTTTAAATTTGGAGACACTATTGAAGGTGACTCTTTCCTGTTCTGAATCTGTTTTGCTTCTTTGGCATTGTGTTTCTTGTTCCAAAGAACAGCCGCACTAGCAGATATGACTATGGACACACATAATACTAACAAGTTGAGAAAAGACCTCAAAGGGAATGGAAATATTTTATTCTTGTTATGATCTTTTGGGAAAATGAAATAATTGGTAATGAGCCCTATTATGATAAGGAAAATTATGAAGGAGGATGATATTATAGAAGCTAGCCAAAGCCAACAATGTGGACCCAGCACAGCAGATATAGGGGTATCATCTGCATTTGGCTTGAACCATATGGATTGAAGGTGAGTTGGAGTATCCCGTGTACTCATATTTTCTCTTGTTATGTAGGCCTCAATCTGTATTTGCATATTAGAAATGTCATAAGGGGTGCCAGAATTTGGTAGGATCAAGTCTAGCATTGAGAGACATGAAGTGTTCTTGAAAGCACAAATTAGGATAATTTTTGGGGTTCTGTTTCTGAGTGTTGTGTTCTGATATATTAGTTCCCGGGATATAGACACAAAGGGGGTGATTCCACTACCTCCACTAACCATCACAATAGTGTCATACCTAGTGAATATACATCAAAGTGTTAGTACTTAGTGGTAGAAATTAAAGCACTTGTTTCAAATTGAGCTATCAGTGATGCTGTTTCAGTATTTTTTCTCTTAAGTTTTGATTTTGCTTATAAGATCGATGCATACCTTGTATAAGTTTTGATTTTGCTAATACTAATGTGCATTATGGTGCAAGACCTGATCTAAGAAGTTAGTCACCTTTTTTCCTTGAAATTTGAATATTTGTTATGTTGAAAGACCTGGTTTTAGAAACAGAAAAAGGGATTTCAGATATGAATAGTCTTATACTGAAAGAGTGTTTATGTTTTTCTCATTTGTCGTCTCCATATTTGTGTCTTGCTATACCAGTTTTCTATGAATGTGTATTGCTGTATAATTTTTCAGCTTTAGTTACCTTTTTTATATTCTGCTTCCTTCATCTTTTTCTTTTCATTATGCAGATACCATTTTGTGTGGTTATGGCCTGGATTATTGGGATTCCTATGGACTTAAACTTTCAACTTTTTGAGACTGCAGCACTATTTCTAAGTTACATATGCTTTAGTTCCTTAAAAGTTGTTCTTAAGATTAGAGCATGATAGCTCCTTATTTAAAAATGCTTGTTATTTGACTGCTCTGTATACTTTTTGCGTTAAATTGACTGCTATGTTGTTGAAAAATCTGGTTTTATAAACTAGTTTTTTATGGAAAAATTGGATTTTTTATTATTTAATTTATTATATGTATGTGTTTTTTTAATTTATTGCTAGGATCCTTTTATATTTGTGTGTTAATTTTCTTACAAATGTTGCAGGAATGTATATTTGGCCTTGATAAAAAAAAAAATAAGGTGGCTGGACAGTGGAGCTTATAAAAGGAAATGTTGCTAGGTTGCAAAATATAAGTAGGTTGCTAGATAGGTTCCTTATAAGGAATTTTGCAAGAATTAATGTTCTTCAGTTACAGCCGACTTTCTCATTTTGTGTAGCTTATGTTAGTTTCACTAGGCATAGAAATGTATAGAGGCCGACTTTCTCGTTTTGTGTAGCTTATGTTAGTTTCATTGGGCATAGGAATGTATACTTGGTGTTGATCAAAACTGTAGTACAAATACATACATATATATAACGTGGTTTTTATAATATAATTTTATCATCTAGTTATTATTTATTAGTTTTATTATATATTATATTCATGTGTTTTTTAATTGAGACCAGTTAAAAACACTAAATGAGACCGGTTCAAAATTTAAATGAGACAGGTTCAAAATGCTCAATCAGATTGGTTATTTTTAAATTTTTAGACCGGTTCAAAATGCTAAATCAGACTGGTTGTTTTTAAATTTTCAGACCGGTTCAAAATGCTCAATCAGACTGGTTATTTTTAAATTTTCAGACCGGTTCAAAATGCTAAATCAGACTGGTTATTTTTAAATTTTCAGACCGGTTCAAAATGCTCAATGAGACTGGTTCATTTTTTAATAGAGACAGGTTAAAAATGCTCAATGAGACTGATTCATATTTAAATAGAAACCGGTTATTTTCATTTTCAGACCGGTTTGAAACCAGTCTATTTAGTTGGGAACTAGACCGGTTCGGAACCGGTCTCATTTAAAGGCATAGCAATAAGACCGCCACTTTTGAGACTGGTTAAAAACCAGTCTCAAATGGGGTGCGGAACCGGTCTCTTTTGACCAATCTGTAGTAGTGTTAATTATGTGATTATGTATATATAATTGATATTTTGATATATGACTGATTTTAATTACATGTTTTTTTATTTTATGTTCAAACATATTTAATTATATTTATGAGTTTTTAATTTTATGTTCAAACATATTTAATTATATTTATGAGTTACAAATTGCTGGCCAAGTTCTTAAGAAATTGAAAATTTAAATTGTTGATTATAATTGAGTAAAAATGGCCATGCAAAATTTAAAAGCCTATATTGGGATTCATAATGTCAATTTAAATATTATATTTGATTAATAATCATTCTTATAGATGGAAAGGAAATGTAAAGTGAAAATGGACATTATTTACGGGCTTGATTGTTCAAAATCCAATATTTTCCTAAAGAAATAATAAAGAAATTGTGCATAACATTACATTTAGATGTGAAAAGAAAGGGAAATCATATGATATGATCGTGTTTACTGAATACATAGTTCAAGTATAATGTTTGCAAATAAGTTTGGGACTTGTAAAAAAGAAAAAAAGAATGAGTGTCTCAAGCTCTTAGCTCATGTGAGATACCTAGGGCCCCGAGGTGACACTAATATGTAAAGCTCATCATAACTCGGATGAGAAGCCCGGGGCCTGAGGGATCGGAAAAACAAAATGAAATGTTCGCAACCTGGGTGTGTTACCTAGGGGTCCATGGTAAAATTGTGCACTAAATGCAAACAAAAAATGCTTGAGACGACATACATATAAATTGGATCCAAAGAGAACATTTGGAGAGACATACACGCATTGCATTCAAAGTAAAAATGATAATTATGTTTGTTAAAGACACTTGATTAGCATGTATCATGTGCATAAAGTACTACTATTTATTGATTGTGATTATTTACTTTTAGCTATTTAGATTACTATTTGCCAATAATAATGATATGACAATGACGTCCTCACTGTTTCTAAATGTTTGATAGGTATCAAAAATAATTTATTGATTCTTGATGTGATTGGGAATCATATTACTCCATACTAAGGGAGTTCATTGCTGAGTTGGAAACAATGCTAAGTGGTGTATTATATATGTAATATAAAAATAATATATAACATCCAAGAGTATGGTATCTTAAAGTATTTAGTATATATATGTATGTAGTTTTGTGGACTGTAATATTTATAAACTCGGTTTGAACATTGCAAATCTATGGCGAAAAACTTTTGAGATTAATGAGTATGCTCTGATGGTGTAAAGTTTTTTACATCATCAATCCATCATCTACTATTCATTTGTATTACTTTAATTTAAAAGTCAACAACCATAAATGGATGAATGGTAGATGATACATTGATTGTGTAAAAAACTTTACACTATCCGTACATTACCCATTTTCTCAAAACTTTTATCCTAAATTTTATTTTATGTAAATTCAGTTACATTATTTTAGAGTTAGTTAATGGAGGTGATACATTATCAAGCAAGCACTATTATTTTTGCCATACAATCTTTATCATTGTAACAAGCATAATAACTCAAATTTTTTTTTTACATCAACTGTTACCCGAACGATTTGGTTTATCAAAATCCGATTCATCCGGTTCGATCCAACTAAGCTCCACTAAGCGGTAGGAGTCTTTCAGCGAGAGTTGCTCCATACCCAAGGCTCGAACTCGAGACTAGTTGATTAAGGGGTCAAATGATAGAGCTATCACTTGACCAACGCCACATTAGTACAGTGACTCAATATATAGCACGAAAGACTAACAATCTTTATCATTGTAACAAGCATAGTGACCCAATATATAGCATGAAAGACTAACGAAAACAAAATATTTTTTGGGTTGGGCATTAAAATTCTCATAAAGATCATTATATTGAAAGTTATTATACTTTTATAACAGCAACATTTTTATAGCCATTGTTATATGCAAATGCACGTTGGAGGAGCAACAACGGAAAAATATACATTAACAAAAGGATTCATAGCAACATGAGTAAATGAATTAAATGCATAATAAATAATAGTAAATTTTGGTTTTAAAATGAATAAAATAAAATTAAAATATTTTAACAGAGGGTGTGAAGCCACAGGTGTATAAATTCCAGAGGTGCATGCAGCAACCGTGGTCATCAATTCCCCTGATGAGGTAGCTACTACAGTACTCTGGTGGTTGAAACAAAATGATCCCCATAGGAAACAAAAGAGTTGCTAATTGTGAATTAGCATTGTTGTGAATCATTGAGTTTGGTCTTCTCTTGTGAAGACGAAATATCTGTCCAAAACCCAAAACGAAAACAATTTAGAGTTATACACTATATGATACATACACAACATAGTATTTATTAATTATTTTTTTAATTAAGGCACTGATGTAATTTTTCAGAAACTACTGTCAATTTACACTTTAGCTATGTGCCCTTAACTGACTGATTATGAGATGATGATGATGATGATGATGATTTGGATGATGATATTAATCACTTAAAGGGCCCCACGCATGAAATCATTTCAATGGATCTTCCATCTCATCAATTACAATAGAACAGCACAGCACATATTGCCACCATACAACCATACATACATAATAAATCGTAAACATGTCTAATTACATAGTTGGTCCCCCTTTCATTGTATAATTATAATAGCAATGGTAATTCTCATTAGGCTTCTTTCCACCTTAGATTGAGACATCCAAATTTTAGATACTACACTTTTTTTTAAGGGGTAAAAACAGTAGTGTTAGTAGTTACTCTTACTACAGTAACATCTCCTCCCACTCTTCTCATATATAAAGTGGAGATTCAAATAGAATTACTGAAAATTTCATTCCTTGTGAAACTTATTTATAAGATTGAATCATATATAAACAATGGATAAAGGTAAGATGGGATATTTATAAATAAAAACAATGCTGCTATCTTATGTTGTTTCTGATACAAGTTTTCTGTACAGAGTTTTCTAAAGCCCTTTGGCTTTTTGCATGTAAAGATTCAGAGCATAATTCATAATTCACTATATACATTAGTAATATTACTTTCTGAAACCATAAAAGCTTGGACTACAACCTTTTATGTCAAATTACCAACTTAATAGAAATAAATTATCTTAGGCCCAATATAGTATATTATTGTCATAGTAATAAATTAAGGTTACAGATACAAACCATTTTTGGGGGAGCATAGTTTTTCCCTTGATCCCTTCTCTAAAGCTTTATTGCAGAGTAGTCCTGCTTGACATCTAGCACTTTTGAAGGTTTCTACTGGAGCTGGAATAAAATCTGCATTAGTAGCATGTTGAATAATTAATTATCTCTATCTAAGGTTAGAATTAGTGGAAGAACAAACCCTAAAAGAAGAAATCAGTGAGTGCAAAACAGGAAAAATAAGAAAAATAAAATGAAATTTGGCCCATGCAGGTCTCGAACCTGCGACCTTCGCATTATTAGCACGACGCTCTAACCAACTGAGCTAATAGGCCTTATTGCTTAAATTTGTCATCAATTGATTTATATCAAATTATAGTCATGAAATAATTTATATCAAATTAAAATCAACTAGTGAGAGTAACACATCACATACTAGAAGCTTACATGATTCCATCCCAAATACAAAGTTACACCCTATCATCCTTATTATACGTCAGACTTGACTACTCGACCAAAATAAAAGAGAGTAATTACCTTTTTTGAAACTTTAAAAATGTATTTTAACATTATAATTTTACCCTTTTAACTTTTATTGAAAATTTCAAAAATATTTTATTTCACATTAATAAACAAAGGGCAAATAAGAAAAAAATAAACGTCTCCTAGAAAACACAAAGTGACATATAAATAGGACTAGAGAATTCTTCTAGAAGTTTACTCATAAATAAGATCGCAGGGAGTATGTTTGACGAGTTATGATATATCACCTTACACAATCTTGTCGAGAGTTTTGAGTTTGAGTTTGTAAAATAAAAGACACGGCTAAAACTTTTTTGGAACCCAATTTTTTTCCTCTCTCTCTTTTATTCTACATCATCATAATATAATAAACAAAATATCATTGTGTATCACATGTCGCTTTAACATAAGCACTTAGGGTAGGCATTCATTTGGATTATGAAAGTTACTCCCCCCCGTTTTTATTATTAGCTCACTTTCTCTCTCACAAAAAGAGACTTATAACAAGGACCAGATGGAGTAATTAATATTGTTAGTGCGTGGTATTAGAAATGGTAATATTTTGTATGATTTTTCAAAATTACCCCTGTAAATATCATTAAAACTCTAAAAATTGTTGACTAAATATGGATGTTTGAAGAAAAAAAAAGTAGTTAATATCATTGAAAATTCAAATAAGTTAAGGCTTATTATTTAGAGATAAGAGAAACTCACTATCACTATTTAGTGCTTATATTTAGAGACAGGGGAGTAATAGATAACAATAGTAATAAATAATAATAAATAAATATTAATATTTTTTTTAAATATTAAATAATAGCATTCTTAAATATATATTTTTCATATTTTATTCTTAAATATATTATGTTATAATGAATATATATATATATATATATATATAAAGCATTTAAAAAATGGATATGCAAAAAAGAGCGAGCTATTGAAATTCTTGTTGCAATCCTTTTTTTTTTAATGAAAATGGCTATGGCTTATTCTTTAAATAAAAATTTGAATATTTTAATTTTTAAATATTATTTGAATGCAAATATAGCTTTTGGAAATTTATAAATATTGAAGTGATAAAAAAATATTTGGGATTATTTTTTGAAATAGTAGGTAATTAACATTATTGAAATTACATTTCAAAAATATTATTGAAATGAAATTGAGTCTAAAAGTACAGGAAGATGTACTACTGATACTGTTGAGAAAATGCCTAAGTATAGGTAGTTTTGATGATTCCAAAGGTGCAAGTCAACGTGCAAATCACATTAGGCTCAACTGCATTAAAGGGGGTGACTATTGATTTGTAATGTACTCTTTTATTTTTTAGTAGGTCCCCTAGATGCATAATGGTTAGGGTCTAAGTTAGAATAAAACGTAACTAATCTTAATCTAAAGTATATGACATGCATGCTAAGTAATATTCAACGTGAGTTAATTTCAAAATACAAGAAACACATTAAGAAAATATTTTTCTAATAAATTGAAGTGTTTTGGAAGTGAAGAAGATGTTTTAAAAATATAAACATAAGTTTTTATAAGTAAAAATAAAGTATTTGGATATTTTGTACCAAAGTATCCGGATACTTTCCAAAGTATCCGGATACTTTCCAAAGTATCCGAATACCTCGTGTTACAACAGTCAGATTTTTAAATTTCAATTCGCGGTATCCGGATACCCTCCAAGATATCTAGATACTGACAGTTAAAACTGTCTAAAAAGTAGTCGTTTCATGTCCAAACACTTATATGACTTCCTAACTTATTCTAAACTAGTAGAAAAATCGTTCTAAACTTCTTGACAATGCTCTGAACTTTCTCTAACATCATTTTACAGAGAATCAAAGTGTTATTCAAAGAATCATTTCACTTTTACATATGATTTGAAGAACAAACTCATGTTTTGAATAATGCTCTCTTTATGCCCACTTGAATTACATACTTGCATTCATTCTCATACACTTAGATTACAGATTCAGTATTAGACTTGTGTTCTTCAATTGAGTTGTTCATCCGCACGAAGAAGGTGCTTCATTCTAACAACAACAACAACCGTTCGTACTTCCGCAAATTGGTGAAAGGTTTTCATCAAGTATTCTTGAAGGTTTCAAGAGGTTGAAGGAGGTTCTTTCAACGCAAGGGGTTCGCTGTGATTTGAAGGATTCAGTTAGGGGATACAAGTTCCAAAGAGGTTCTTTGGAGGGTGAAGTCTAGGGGAAATGTTTTCTCTTAAACATAACTTTTACTAACGTGTTCTTGATTATAGTGAAGCAAATCTCTCACGTCAGAGAGGGAGGATTGGATGTAGCATTAGTGTTCGTTAACACACTAACGTGGACCAGGATAAAATCCATGTATTCACTTTTCTTCCTTTATCTCTTTACAATTTCGCGCGCTTAATTTTCATATATTCAAGTATATGCGTTTTATATGTTTTTACTCTGATTGTTTTAAAGGCCTTAGTAAGAGATATTTTTTAATTGGTGAAGATTCGTACTCTTCACATATTCACCCCCTTCTAGGGATTCGTACTACCCGCTTGTTTTCCAACAGATACATGAGTCTTGAGAGTTTAGTGAGTCCTAACTGTTGTGATGAAAGATATGAAAAATTTGAAATTGAATCTTATAGCAGAATGATTATGTAATACTGACGTGTCAGAATTTGATAAATTTGATGTTAAAATTCTGCTATAGATGTCCTTAAAGATAAACTTGAAAGGCGACCGCATATGACCTATGGTATAAAGGGATACTCCCTATTTTTTAATTTAAAATTTTCAATAAACAACAATAATTGGATAGTAAAATAAACTATATTTTACAACCTCATAATTTGGATGTGATCTTATTTTTGTTCAAACGTAAAAGTTTTACATAATAATATTTTACACATCAAGGATTATTGAATTTATTTCCTTCTTATAATTCTCATGTTATTCTTATTTTAAATCAAAATTTAGTTAAAAAGTTTCATTTTTTTTTTTATAAAATAAGGGTTCTCTCTTTTTTTTTTCCCGCTCAGAGCTAAGGAAATGTTAGGATGGGTACAGAGCGTACACATCGACTTAAAAATTAGACTACATCTTAAAAAAGTAATATATATATGTAACTTATTAATTATTAATCATTAATAAACAAAATATCATTGTGTATCATATGTCGCTTCTTCGCGGCGTAGACAGATTTGAATTTTTCATCTTTAATTAAGTAATCCTCATCAACTGCCCAACTTTTGTGTATGCTATACTTTCCTTTCCAGTGTTGGTTTGCTGCCCTAGATTTAAATGTGTGTGGTTTTAGGCCATCAAATGAGTGAGGTAAATGGAGTGACTAGCTAGTGAGTCTTCACTGAAACTGAAACTTGCAGCTTCACTGCTTGCTTGCTTGCTAAGGTGTTGTTACATCACATATAACACTAGAACAATTCTAGCACATATATCTATTTTTATTTTTTTTTTATATGGGAGGTCTGGGACTAGAACCCATGACCTGGGGAGGGGGAAATCCTAAGTGTCCCTGCAGCCACCAACTGGGCTGTCTTACGCGGACTTCTACCACATATATCTATTGTTTTAATTATCATGTGAGTGAATAATTATGACATGGGGTATTTAACCGATTCCACATGTCTATTAGCTAATTTCCTCTTGTTTGGTAGCACCTTGATTTGGATAGAGACTTCTTTCATGCTTCATTTATGCCTCCTATTTTCTTTTTTTTTTTTTCCTGATCTCCCTATTTCTCTAAGCTCGCTATTATTGTTAAATGATATGAAAATGTGAATAACAAATGTGTCACATACATCCTCCTGTCTCCTGATTGATACACGCTCCATAGGGGTATAGTAGTTAAGATCATAAGAATAATTTGTTTTACATGATTGTAATTGCAGTTCAAATTCTATTCTGAACAAATATAGAATTTCGCTATAGAACTAAAATTGGTTGAATTGGAGGGTCTTGGAAACCAAAGTAGTTGAAATTGATAATGGTGGATTGGTGGTAAGAAGGAAAAGCATAATATATCATGCACAAACAAGTTCAATTACAGAAAAGATTTATAAAGAAAGTACAAAATCAAATGTGTCATAAATATATATCATAAAAAGTCTATTTTGAGCTTAAAAATCATCATGTTTTGATGTCGAATCTTGTTTTGATATCAAATAACTACTTTGATGAATACATGAATAAAACCAACCTAGTAAGACTTGCATCTCAGTAATCACTTTCGCTTATAGTACAAAGAGGCTATAAAGCGACATGAAGAAGTTGGAGAGAAAAGAAACACATACACCAAAAAAAAAAAAAAAAACAAACAAGTAGTATGGGATCAAAATGCAAGTCATTTTGTGATTGCAGAGAATCCATTTCCAACATAAACAAGTAGTACCGGATCAAAATGCTGCTTAAATTAAACTTCGATTGATTTGTGCTGCCACCACTGTTTTCAGATAGGATTATTATAAAATAAATACAACAGTGACAATAGTGCACCACCTAATTTATTTATGTACATACATTTTGCTACTGTTAAAGAACATTAACAGTTTTTAAACCAGCACTGCTATTAATATCTAGAATTAGATCTGTCTTCGACTATTAACCAGAGAACACATACACTTATCACATACACAAAAGTTAGTTCTATGCTTCACACGAGTGCATATGATTAGACTCCGGCCGATGATCCCTACCAGTGATGAAATTTTGCCACATGTGATACCTTATCAGCTATTTCCAGCTGGGGCACATGCTCAGGTAAATGAAGTTTTGAAGGGCTTCCTCCTTCCATATTAGTCTGCCTATAATGGTATCCAAGAACACCATCATTGTTGAAGGGAAATGTACCCCTGTAAGCATAAGAAGAGCCGGGAGTGCGAGGTGACACCGAAGAAGAGCCGCCGCCGGATGGAGTAGCAGGGCTACTTATTGGAGTTGGAGACATCCTTCCACTCATCACAATTTTAGGCCTTGGGATAGCACCCAAAGCTTCATCTTTTAATGTTTGGTGCCTCGTTTTATGAAATGAGACTGCATTATTACCGCTAAGAGGCAATTGTGATCTCATTGTGGGAGAAACAGGACATGATGGTGAATATGGATTGCTGAAATAACAAACCGAGAAAAATTTATTAGTACATTTTCCTTTTGCATCATAGACAATTAATAATATCCCTTTTGTATTAATAAATCTGACATACAGAACAAATTTGACAAATTCTTGTTCATGGCTGTGAAATAGTTCCTTAATTGTTAGTTTTCCAAATTATTAAACATTGAAGGTTAATTATGAAGCTACTTATGGACGAGTACTAAGGCTTGCAAAACTTGAGAATACATTTGTTGTCCTTAAAAAATGTGTCAC
This sequence comes from Crotalaria pallida, assembly GCA_037953625.1. Taxonomy (NCBI): domain Eukaryota; kingdom Viridiplantae; phylum Streptophyta; class Magnoliopsida; order Fabales; family Fabaceae; genus Crotalaria; species Crotalaria pallida. The sequence goes on from CM075656.1 coordinate 72,654,282, forward strand.
TTGTTGTGAACAATAGGAAAAATGTTTGTTTAATAAATTTTTTTACTTAAATAGTATCTTTCCAACTAATCACAGCAAATAATATATGAAGTGAAACACTTTTTGAAACAGCAAATGTTGTCTTGCAAACTAAAGGTTTTGTAAGCTTTCATCCAATATTTCCATCAAACAAAGAAAACAAGTGGACAATTATTTGAAAAATAATTTAGTCAATTAAATTCATATTACAGTCATAGTGTGTGTGTGTGTGTGAGAGAGAGAGAGAGAGAGGGAAGGACCTTGATCCTGAACTAATTCTGTAGCTTCTTGTTAGATAGCTATGAGCAGCTTCTGGACCTAAGAAACATGGATTTACATTCTCCTGTATGTCCAATGGCCATAAAGTAGAATATTAGAAACAAAGATAAATATTGGAGATAAGTAGCAAACTCAGAAAATCCAAACAGAATACTAAAAAAGACAAACATGCAAAACAAGCATTCATTAATATTGCATCCACGCCACTATACCCTATACATAAAATATTATACCAGAAATGTTTTATTTATTTCAGCATGCATCATAATTTGAAAAAAAAAAAAAACTATATAATTTGGAGGAAGCAGGTTGTTGCATATAAAAGTAAGAGCTACAGAGAAACAACAATAATATGATGAACACTAACTAGCTTCAACATACAGCATATACTTGATGAATAGGTAGTGGTTGTTTTGCATCCTTAACAAAGGGATGTTGCAGAAGCTGAGCAGCGGAGGGACGATGCATTGGATTCCTTTGTAAGCAGTGTTGTACAAAATCTTTTCCCTCGGCGGAAAGTTCATCAGGCATTGCAGGAAGTTCTTCAGTGCTCCAAATCTTGAACATAGCAGCAGCCTTGTATATATATGTAGTTTACAATACAAGGAAACAAATATAAGTAACTAGAAAATAGATTTTAAACAAACATACTGCAATTAAGAAACCACAGACACCACATATATAGATACTGTCACAACATAATATGAGATACAAAGACATGACAAAAGAAATATAAAATGTTAGAAAAGATGATTAAAAATGTTTAAAACAAATATGTATCTAACAAGATACACCTTATGAATCCGATATAACATATCAATAAATATAAAGTGTCTGTCACCCTTCCTTGATGACGATTAATAATTCGAAATTTTATTTAGTCTAATGTCAAAATCGGCTTACCCATTCATATTGGCTCCAAGGTGGTTTTGTTGTAGCCATCTCTATAACAGTGCAACCAAGGCTCCATATATCAACAGCAGGATTACAACCATTTGAATTTTTTATAACCTAGATAGTTGAAGAAGCAGTGTCACAAACAAGTGTATATATATTACCTGAAAATTAAAGAAACAATAGCAAAAAGGGCTGATTGGCAAAGAAATCAAAATCATACTGACCTCTGGTGCCATCCAATAAGGACTTCCTTTCAAAGATAATGGACAAGAGTCTCCGCTTATCTGCAATTTGTTCCAACGGGTATTATTAGTAGTTGCCACATACAACCTCTAAAACTAATTCAAAATTTAACCAAAAAAAATAAACAGCTAGTACAATAATTAAAAAAAAAAACAAATAAGTACCGAAAGTATAAAAAAAGGGGGGGTACTATGCATATATTTTTTTTTTCCAGATTTATTCTTGGTTTTTTTCAATAGGCTGAAATTATAATTATTTTATTATTTATAATTACATTACTTTTTTTTTTGGTGAACAATTACATTACTTTTTTTATCCAAAGGAAAAAACAATACTTTTATTATTATCATTATTATTATTATTATTAAATAAGGAGATGTAAAGGAATGATTTGAGAAAATTGAGTGGGTAAAGAAAAACTGAATCGCTGTCAAGATTTTTTATAAGACTTTTTTTTTTATAAGACAAAAAATTTTATAAGATTTTAATGTCAATACCCTTAGGGACATTAAGATAAAACAATAATGATACATGTACATCTAGAATTGACATTTGGCACAAAGATAAAAATATCTTAGAAAAACTCTTACATCCTTTGCCACCCCAAAATCTGCCAATTTCACTATCCCACTAGGATCCACCAATATGTTTGCTCCTTTAATGTCCCTGAACAAAATCCAATAATCAGATGAGAGAAAATTACTTTGCTTTACCAACAAAATTTAAAGTAAAGATAGAATATATAGTTTAAACAAAAACTTGTAAGAGACCGTCACCTATGCACAGTGCCTTCAGCATGTAAATATTCAAGACCTAACAAAATTTGCCGAGTATAATTTCGAACGATAGGTTCATCAAATGGTCCGTATTGCTGAAGCAGCTTATAGATTGAGCCACCGGCGACATATTCCAAGAATATAATAAATTTGTCACCTATCTGTTTAATATAAAAAGAACCACATAGGAGAGAAGTTAACATAATTTGAAATATCAATTGATAATAGTTCATCTTTTAAGATAAGAGTAGTATGAAAACTTTAAATAAAAGATAAAAAAAATTAAAGAAACAAATATAATTATGCATTTCTCTAAACACAAAAGCAACTATGGTTGTTGACTTCTGAGTAAGGTGATATGTTTTATGATTTCAACCGGTTGCACATACACTTGCACTAGCTAGTTTAATTCAAGGGAGTTACTATCATGCAATCCAAAATTGGATGGTTGCTATGCAACCTTTTTTTAAACCTAGTTAAAATTAGGTTTTTGCAATTTAGTCCAACATAAAAAGTAAATTAAAAATTTAGTCCTTTGTACCTATAGACAAATTATAACTTTTAATTTTAAAAAAAAATTAAAAGTAGTTAAAATTAGTCACTTGTGTAAAAAGGCTTAATCCAAGTGACTAAATTTAAAATTAAAAGTTATAATTTGTCCATAGGTACAAAGGACTAAATTTTAATTTACTTTTTATGTTGGACTAAATTACAAAAAACTAATTTTAACTACTTCAAATAATGACATGGCATAGGTGACAACTTCTTATTGGTTTTTTTTTGGTTTGCACCCTGGTATCCGGCCCACTGGGCCGACTAATCCAGTTCGAGGGGGGTCCCGGGGTTAAGGTTTTATTCCTCTCCCAACGTTGTTGCGGGGGATCGAACCGTGGTTCGCCCTACCAAGTGCAGCCCCTGGCACCACTGCACCAACAGCTCGTTGGTTTTCAAAAGTTCTTATTGATTTAAGAAAAGGTTGCATAGCAACCATCCAATTTTGGATTGCATGATAGAAATACCCTTAATTTAATTAATTTGTTAAAATGAAGTGAAGCGCTGAATAAATATACCATCTCAGATCCGTGATAGCTGACTATGTTTTGATGTCGCAAGTGGCTAAGCAATGCTACTTCCTGCAAGGTGTATTAGGTATACGTGAATATATTTGCATCATCCATGCATGCTTATTAAAGATCTATCTATTTAATTATATATATAGAGAGAGAGAGAGTGTGTGTGTCATATATATAATTAAAATGAATTATTTAATTTCTCAACCAAATTAACAGTTGTATTTTATTTTTTTTTAAGGAAGGGAAATTGAGGAAAGTATAAAGTATAAACCATTACTTTTTTTTTTTCACTTTTCAAATGTGACATAAAATGTAACGAAAAGTAATCTTACTCGCCGAAGTTGTTTTACACTTTCTCTTGATTTAGGATCTTCTGGACAAAGGATGACCTCCTTCATTGCACACATTTGACCACTATCACTGTGGATTAAAAGAGGAAATAAGACAGACTTAAAGTTAGAAAGATGAACACACATGTTGATCAAAAATATGTGTTTAGAGTGCCAATTGCTACTAACCTGTTAAAACCAACATAAACTTGTCCAAATGCACCTTGTCCAAGAAATCTCCCCCTTTTCCATTTTGAAGGACTTGTTGGAATTTGTGATCCAGGACTATGAGGTGATAATGATTTAGATAAGAGCTCATCATTGCATAATGGAGAAAATGAAAACAAAAAAAATGTTAATGGAAGCAAACTCACTTGACATAACTATGTCTGGTGGTCCTGTTTCGATTTTCATAGTTAAGTCCCGGAGGATAAAGGATACGCGGATCATCAATAATAATATCAGAAGTTTGGTCGTTGCTAGAAATTGATGTGACGTCTGAATTCTTCTTAACACTTCGACAACAGATCATAAGCGGTGATACTGATTTTGAAGGCATTGAAGACCTGTGTCTCTTGTCTGAAATAGTGTTGGTACGATGTCTCCTAAACCTTGTTGATTTATCATTACACCTCTCTTTTTCAGAAGTACTTTTTATTTTCCGTTGTATCGTACTTGTAATGTCATCTTTATTTTCTTTCCTCTTTGTGACTTTGGACAAAAACTTTCTCCACCATGATGGCATGTTTTAAGAAATTCTTAGACAAAGAAACACACTAAAAAGCAAAAAAATTACAGAAAATATCTGCTTTAGGTGCAAATTCAAGTTTCTCGGAAGCCAACCAGCTGCCACACGTACACCAAGTGGCCAAATCTATGACCCATGTTTGAATTATAGTGAAATCATCGTATCACAACAAAAGAACCTGAAAAAGAAAGTTCCAATAGTAGTTTAATTTAATTTAGTTATCTTCTAAAATAGACATTTCATAAAAAATAATATCTAACAAAGAAAAGTAAGATATTTTGTAAAAGTAAATGGGATCAGCTAACTTATCATATTTGCCCATCATAAAAAGGCTTTTTGATGATTAAAAGTTCAATCCGAACTATCCATTTTAGAACAATATACGTCGCAAATGATTTCAAACCTAAACAGAAGTCCGTAAAACCTTAATTAATTACTCCCTTCGATTGATCTTTTTGGAGTTTTTATTTTGGTCCTATTTATAAGACTCCTTTTCAATTTTCAATAGCATTTAATTACTTCTTTCCACTAACATCCCTATAAAGTAACTTTTTAAAGTTCCAATAATAATTATAGGGGTAGTTTTGAAAAAATATATCAAATTTTCACATTTCCAATGCAACTAACAAATTTATTCACTCTCCTTGGTGGGAGTGAAAAAACCCAAAAGAATCTTATAAATAGAACCGGAAGGAGTAATAACCCGAAGGGAAACAGATAATATCATGGATTCATAGTACTATAGCTAATTGAAATTTTATAGAAATAATGTGTTATAATGGAGATATAGTGGTCGATCAAATCAGAACTCCTCAAACGTTGAATACAAACTTATTATTGTGGGAAAAAAAATCATTTGCGGTTTTTTCTCAAACGGCTTCTTTTTAGTATGTGTTTGTTTTTGTATTTAGAGAATCCAAACATGTGTTGATCTTGTCAAAACGCATGTTTGGAATTTCGCAGTGGCAAATCCAAACATGCTTTTAGTTTTGGTCAAATATTAAATTATAGAGTTCTGTTTGTTGAGTTTTGACAAAAAAGTGATTTTTAGATTGTGTAAAAAGGTGATTTAATTTTTATAGATTTTGGAGTAAAACAAAAGCTATTTATGCTTTATTAAAACTTAATATATCAAATCTGTTACTTGAAAACAGCCAATGCAGTAATTAAAAGCTACTGGCTTTTTTTTTTATATATAGCAAAGTTTATTTTTTTACGGAGAAGCGATTATTTTATAATTCTAGGTATCTTACCAAACATATATTATACTATCTTATAAGCGAATTTTATTCAAGCAGTGAGTGATTTTGTAGAGAAGTAAACTCAGACAAAAGGACTCATTGACTTAATTCAACTAAAAAAGGAAAAATTTTACCAGCAACGATGAGTTGAACGAAAATCTGAGTATATACAATACTTCCGATTCCTGTGTAACCTGTCAACATAGCATTCATTAAACATAAAAGATGATTCTCCAAACTCCAAATTCTACATGATGGGATTCATGAAGCATTCAACCATTATAGGTAGTTGGAATTTGATATAAAATATAATGTATGTGCTATATATGATGGAGATATAGAGATCAATTCAGTATAAAAAAAATAGAATAATGTAATGTAATTCAACATTATATTCACTCACATTCAAACACATCGAATTGTAGGGGAATTATATATACACAAAAAGGAGAAGGTAAAAACTGGAAGAGAGCAAAAGGAAGAAGAGAAGAGGGTGATATATATAGTGAAAGAAAAAAGAGCAAACATACCATATAATATGTACAATTGACCAGTTTATTATTTTATATTCTGTATTTGAGTGTTAAAAAACTTATTACATTGAATAATTTAATGTTTTTATTAAATGCAACTATAAAGAACCCATTTTTTGCTTCAAAAATAATAATAAATAAATAAACACCGATGTTTTTGTCAACGGGGCACACAGAGATTGTGCGGGCAATACTGAACTAGGGTGATCTTAAAACAGGGGTTTTTTTACTCTCTCAATTTTGTTTAATGGCCATATAATAAATATTATTTTTCTATTCTAAATATTACTATATCGGTTCCTAAATAATTATCGTTTTAAAAAATATATATTTTTATTTAATTATCATCTTAAAAATTCATTGTAACATTAATTATTATTAGTATTTGTACAATTTTACCTCATCTGATTAATAAAAGAGATAATAAATAAAAAAATCAATTATTATAGAAAAATAATGACCAAAATAAATAAAAATATTGAATTACTAAAAAAAATATATTAAATATAATTTTTAATTCACACACTGCATTTTTAAATGAGTAATATGTCATATTAGTTTCTGACTTTGTAGACATCGATCAATTTAGTCTTTAAGATTTTCAAAATTTCAAATTGGTCCCCTATTAGATAAGAAAACGTTAGTCACATACGTTAGTCTTTAACGTTAATGATTGTCTGTGATTTTTAACATGAACTAACGGAACAACTAATGCGACATCGTTTTGTCCAAAAAAAAAAACAAAAATCGTTGAAAATCGGTCAAGTTAGTCCCTGAATTTTTGATCACTAAGAGCTTGGCAAAACAAAAAAAAACATTGAATCTTGGTCAAATTAATCTCCGAGATAATTGACATTGGTCAAATTAGTCTGTGACTTTGTGAACCACTAACGGTTAGGATTAATGTGACTCACATTTTGTTATATTGAGAACTAATTTGGGATTTCGATAACTTCATAAATTAATTTGATCATGCCCTAAAAATTAGAGACCAATCTAACATATATATATATATATATATATATTAATCATTTTTAAACTATAACTATAAAAAATTTAAAAAAAAACAACAAAACAAAACAACGGAAGTGGTATTTGCTCTTGAAGAAGTTTCCGATTTCTCCGGTTATTAAACAATTATTTGAAGAAATAGGTCAACCCAAATTTCAAATCTTTGACTCGCCCTTATTGCCACTCTCGTGTCCTTTATTGGTGAGCAATATATAAACAATTATTTGCAAATGATATTAATGATATACTCCCTCCGGTCCTTATTATAAATTTCTCACAAAAAAGCCTTATAATAAGGACCGAGTAGTATCACATTTGCAATGATAATACTCTCTCCATTTCTATATTTTTTTGAAGTACAAAGTTTTTTTTACCAGATAGAGGAGGAGAAATTAAATCCACCAAATGATGGTGCTTAGAATCGAATCTTGGATTCTCAACTCCCAAATTTTGAGACTTGGTACATAATTATGTGGGCTACACTCATGTGTCTCTCCATTGCTATATATAAGACACGTTAATAAGAATTTTTTATTTTTATATCTAAGTCATTTCATATTTTTTAGAAAGTATTTAATTTTTTTTTTCCTAAACTACTCTTATTAAATGAATGTTTCACTCCATTAATTATGTTCTATTCAAATGAAAGGAGTAATGCAAATAAAATGGGTAAAATGTAAAATTCATAGATTTTTTTTTTGTTGAAAATGAGGTATTAACAGGTTTGTGTATTTTCATTAAATGTAATTTATAAATAGAAACGGGTGGAATATGATAATGAATTTGCTTAATTTCAATCCTTAGAACTAAGGATAAAAGGTTATAATATGATAGTAAACATATATTAGAAACCTAAATTCGCTAGTTCTCGAAATCATAAATTGGTCTTTTTTTAACGAAAAACTTCTACTTATAATCGTTATATACCCTTAGCCCTAAGCCCCTATTGGTTAAGGTTAATAAAATCTAATAATATATATATATATATATATATATATATATATATTTATATATACCTGGTTTTTAATTTTATTATATAAAAGTGTTGACAATTGGTAAAGAAGAAAAAGAACGTAAAAAACTGTTATGAAGTGTTATCTTACATGTATCGGTTTAAACTAGCTAGTATGTAGAAGTATGACAGTGATGATAGGTTCTTAGTCCAAAACGTTCGCCAATCAAGTCAAAGTACTTGGGAATTGGATTTGTGTCGTGTATAAAACATGAGTTGAGAGAATTGTGAGTATGCCATATTTTGGACGTATAACACTTGGTTTATATAGTGTGATGGAAATGATAAATCATAATAGGTTATTTATGATCATTATAGTCGTCTTGGCCATTTTGTCATTAATGTCTGAATGCCTACTCAGAAGATTAATAGCACTTGAATGCTATTATAAATAATAATATGTGTAATTTGTATGATAAATTATGGGATCTGAGATGTCCATTGATAATTGAGAGTTCAACCAATCGTGTTGAACTTGAAGTTGAATTTGCGATTTATGAAATCTGATTTGTAGTAATCAATTACTTGATATTTAATAATGTTATTTACTCCCTCCGTTCCTTTTTATCTGTCGTATTTAAAAAAAAAACACGTTCCTTAAGAAAATCAATCATTACTTAGATTTCCAATACATTATTTATCTTTTTTCCCATTATACCATTTCTCTTTCTATAATCATTAATTTTTCTCCACTACTTACGTAAACCAAGACTTATTAAATAGGGGCAAACATGAAAAATAGCATTTATTACACTCTTAAATTTCTCAATATGACAGATAAAAAGAAACAAAATAACTCTCCAAAAAACGACACTTAAAAAGGAACCATTTATATAAGTATAAGATCGGTTATAATGAATATTTTGTCCCGATCCATAATAACAACAATACCAATGCAATATCTATTCATCAAGCCAATGGGCGAACAACTCAAGCAAGATCATGATAGAGCATGTTCGTAAAAGAGTTAGTAGAACAAAATGTTAAGTAGTGGGTTCGCCATAGCACTATTGCACACAGTATAAGCTTATATTTAAGTTTTTATCTCTGAATTTAGATGGTATTTTTCTTTTTATAAATTGGTTCTTGGATTATTATTTTTTCGATATTTTGAGTTTTTGAATTTTGTTCAAATTTTTGGAAATGGTTCTTTCGTCACTTAAATGATGATATGGTCAATGACATGTTATATCACCTTCGTCACGTCGATAGGTAACATGTAACGTGATGCCACTGCACATGAATTTTTTGAATTTAAAAAAAAATCAAAAACCAATTTTAAAAAAAAAATTACACCTAAATTCATAGACTAAAAACTTAAATATAGTTCTCGTTTGTTTTTGATTTGATTCGTATCAAAATTATAGTGGTCATAATCTATAATCAACCACGTAGGTTTGGCATAATCTATAATCAACCACGTACGGTTTGGTTTATAGATTTGGAGGAGAAGGGAAAATAAATGTGTGGTTTTCCATGGCTTCTTTTATTTATTATTTTATTAAATTTTTGGCTTAATTACATTTTTAATTCTAAATTTATTCAATTTGATGAATTTAATTTCTCTTGTATGTATTTGTTTGAATTAAATCTCCCACTTTTTAATTTTTTGGTAAATGACATTCTTCCATTCAAATCTATACATACATACAATATTAACATGTCTAATGGTGAGACACAGCTTACACGCACAACATCCGAGCTAGAATTTTTTTCTTAATTTAGTTCCAAAATAAAATTAAATAATAAATTTTTTATTTTAACCAAAAAAAAAATCCCAAATTTCTTCTCTTCCCAATCAGGTTCATCTTCTTGCACTGTTGCGTGCTCCTGAGGATCAACTTTCAGGTGATATTTGCTTAACATCATTTTCTTGATTTTCAACAATTTGGTTAGTTTAGATCCTCTACTTCATATAGCTTTAATTCCTTCCATTTGTCTTAGTTGGTCATTCAATTTATTTTGGTTATTGATCAAACTTTCGTTATCACTTTCCAATGATCTTTACAATTGCAGTTCCTGATGAAACTGAAGTTTCCAAGCTGTCAATTTTGTTCACAATTAAGCTCATCAATCTTCTTGTTAATTTGAGGGACGGATGAGGAGGTGTTGGTGGTTTAGGGCTCGACAGTTAGGGCATTATTAGGAAGAAAATTGATATTTTTTTTTTTTTTTTGACAAACTACTTAGTTGGTAGAGGGTAGAGCTATGGAACATAGAAAGTTAAAATTCGAGTTTGATCCTATGTAGATATAGATGCTTCATATTGGTTAATGATTTTGTAAGCACCGGTTAAATTAGTTTTTGAAATTATCGAAATTCTAAATTAGTCTTTGAGATAAGAACATATCAGTGACATTAGTCCTTGATGTTAATGGTCCATTAAGTCATCAGGGACTAATTTGATAGGTTTCGACGATCCCAGAGACTAATTTGACTAATACTCAACGATTTTTATTTATTTTTTTTGGCCTAAACGACGTCATTTTGGCTATTCCGTTGGTCCAAGTTAAGGACCACTGACGATCATTAACATAAGGGATTAATATAATTAATGTGTTCCTATCTCATGAACCAATTTCAAATTTCAAAAATATCAAGGACTAAATTGATCGGTGCCTACAAAGTTAGGGATCAATCCGACATATTACTCATAAATATTTGTTTATAAAAAAATAGGTAAGTTTTAGTTTTATTCGAATAAAAAGAATTATTATTTTATTAACGTTTTTTGAATATTTCTATTATTTTATTTTAATTTTGACTTAAATTAATTAGAAAATTTCTAAATTGGATGTTGTCTGTGACATTTGTATCACCATTAAATACGTCAACATCGTCGGTATGAATTTGAAAAGAATGATGCAATTGGACAAAAATTAAAAATTCAATAACCTATTTACCGTAAAAAAAATACGAGAACAAAATTTATAAATCGAGTAAATAGTAGAATCAAAAGTGCAATTAATAAGTATTTTTTAAAACTTGTGATTATCCACGTACTTTATAATTTTTTTTAAAATGTCTTAGAGATTTTTTATATTTTATTAATAATAATAATAATATATCAACCCATAAATTAACTTATAAATCAGCCTACATCACAATAAAATAGCATGTGTTATTTGTTAATAAATCATTAGTAAGCAAAATACTACTTTCTAACACATTATTTTTTCTGTGCTGTAAATTGATTTTTTTATTAAGTTGATTAATCAATTTTCTTATGTTAACCATGACCATTCTCAAGAGTTCATGTGTGGTCTTGTAACTCAGATGGCAGAGTTGCACAAGATAAAATACGAGCACCTAGATTCAATTCCTAGACTCCAAACGTTTTTTATTTTTAGGATGAAGCACCAACTTATTAGTTCTCGATATTTTTCCATTAACAGATTTAGTTTCTGAAAAATTATAAATAGATATTTAGTCAAAATTTATTAATAGATATTTAGTCTCTCAAAATTTTCGGATGTATCAATTTGGTCCCATAATTATATTTTGTTACATACCAACTTCTCGGTCCCTTATGTTTTAACTTATAATGATCGAATTGGTACATTCAAAAAGCTTGAGGAACCAAATTGATATATTCAAAAATATTGAGAGACTAAATATGCATTTATAAATTTTTAGAGACTAAGTTGGTATAGTGAAAAAATATCAAGAACTAAATTGATATTTCACTCTTAATAATAAAATTTTTGATATTTTATAATCTATTTATCTGGAAGGACAATCTTTAAGAAATATATAAAGAGTATAGAATAGAAATTATTATTAAATATTTTAAATTTTGAATAATATATTTATATTTAGTAATAAAATAAATAATATATTTATATATAAAAAAAATAATGTTGATGGTGCTGTCTTTGTTGTTATTCAAAAGTGAGGTATTGGTTTTAGGTTTTATTGATAGAGACCATCATGAAGTGTTTTAAGGTGCTGAGCTTACAGACAAAGACAAATCTTTTCCCTAAACCTTTGTTGCAAATTTTTTTTTTTTAAAAAACCTTTGTTGCAATTTTAAATGGCTTAAAGGCTATAAAGGGTTACTCTCTCTAGTCTTATTTATAAGACCCTTTTGAGATTTTTATTTTGGTCATATTTATAAAACTCTGTTTCAATTTTCAATAGCAATTAATTACTTATTATTTTCACAAACGCCCACATTAAGTCAACACTTTTTAGAATTCCAATAACAATTATAGGGTAGTTTTGAAAAGTATATTAAATTTTCATATTTCCAATATCACTAACTACTTTTTTTGGTGAGAATGAAAAACCCCAAAAGGGTCTCATAAATAGACCGGAAGTATTAATTAGGGACGAATTCAAAAATATAATTATGGGTCTGAGGGATGTAAAGTTAAAAGAAATAAATGACAAAAATTTGGGTCTCACGTTATTTTGAAATGAGTTTCTTATTTTACAAACTCAACTTTTAACTCTTCATTAGATTTTAAAAATAAGAAAGACTTATAGAAAATCTAATCTAATGTAAAGATTCTTCGGTAGACTCTCCCAAGACTCTGTTGTGTATGCATTTATCCAAAGTAGAGTCTTAACATCAGTCTTATCAGACTCTGATATATCAACATTACATCATTATTTTGCTATAAGACTCTACTTTAGACTTTTCATATATTTCACCATAGCAAATAAGAATTACCAGAATCACAAACCATACATCAACATTACATCATCATATACTTTTAGATTCAATTTCATTTCAATATTTGTTAATTGTCTGCTATTTCTAAAAATAATCCCAAATATTTTTTATCACATCAATATTTATAAATTTCTCAAAATTATAGTTGCATTCAAATAATATTGAAAAATTAAAGTATTCACTTTTGTGTGAAAATGTGCCAAAGTCATTTTTATAAGAAAAAACGTGGGTAGTAACAATTTAGCTCTTTGATTTTTTATATCCATTTTTTTAAATGATTTTTTTATATACATATTTGAATATAAAAAAAATATTTTTATTTATTTATTTTCATTATAACACAGTATATTTAATAATAAAATACAAAATACATATATTTAAAAATATTATTATTTAATATTTAAAGAAGGAATATTATCATTTATTATTATTAGTTTATTTATTATTTATTATTATTAATAATATTACATATATATATTTATTTATTTTTTCATTATAACACAATAATTTAATAATAAAATACGAAAAACATATATTTAATGAAGAATATTATTATTTATTTTTATTAGTTTATTTATTATTTATTATTATTAATATTATTATATATTTATTTATTTTTTTCATAATAACAAAATATATTTAATAATAAAATACGAAAAACATATATTGAATGAAGAATATTAATATTTATTATTATTTATATTATTATTAAATAGATATATTCATAATAACACAATATATTTAATAATAAATACAAAAAAATATATATTTAATAAAAAATATTATTACTTTTTTATTGTTAGTTTATTTATTTATCTACTATCCTTATATTTTTTTGTTTTTTATTGTGACAAGAGAATTAAAACTATTAATAACAAACCAAATGTAATTTTATATAGGATTTGATTATAAGCTTGATGTAAATATTTTTTTGTTTTTGTTTTTTATTGTGACAAGAGAATTAAAACTATTAATAAAAAAACCAAATATTTTTAACAATATTATCTTTCTATTTTTTTTCTCGATATGGATCATTAATCCGAGATCAATTAATAATTTTAGGGGGTTTCTTCGGTGCCGTCGTAAAACGGTGGCTTCAGTGTCGTCGAAGTCTTAGCCAATGAATACACGCCACCTTATTTAATTAGTCACGTCAGCATAATTTCTAATAAAGCATCCAATTTTATCATATCGCATTTTAGTCCTTCACATTTTAAGTAACTTTTGATTATTCTAATCAATTTAAATCAAATTAAATATTTCCTATTTTATTTAAAAAAATTAGAATAAAAAAAATTAGGATTTGATTTTGAAATAGTTCTTTTTCATAATCTATCAATTATTTTATAATGTTTATCTTTACATTGTTATTTTTTTTAGAGATCTTTACGCTGTTGATTATGTTTTTATATTTATCTTTCATTCATTACTATTGTTTATCAACTATCAATTAAACATCTTAAAGAGATTTAAATTTATAAAATTCAAAATCTTGATTCAAATTTAATGTTTATCTTTACATGGTTATTTTTTTAGAGATCTGAACGCTGTTATTTGAATTTGAATTCATAAATTTTTTTCACAATGGTGCTAAAATGTAAAGTCATGCTCGTAATCCTTATCAGAATTAGCATTTGAAGCATTCTTATCAAACTCGACCATATGCACATCAGAAAGACAACAATTTAATACGCTGCAAAATTTAATTGCATTATGGCTGTTTTGTGAAAAAATAGGAAGCTGCGAAAAAATGATTTTTTTCTATTGTTTGTATAGAATCTAAATATTACAGCATCTAAAAAAATCACTTTTTCAAATAATCACTTTTTTGTTGAATTTGTTTTTATTTATTTCTAAACAAATAGACCATAACAATTTCCTCTAATTCAGCAACCAATAACATGATTCTAATTTTGCCAATATTAAAAAATTTTACAGCAAGACTACCAAAATCCAGAAACAAATATTGAAATTCAGGAGTATAATTGGGTGGATGATGCGATTTATTGCGTCTCTATTAAAAAATTTCACAAATTTGATTAGTGATTTTTGTTTGGTAATCACTAACACTAAGTAAATAATCACAACAGCAAATAAATAATCAATTCTCATTTCATTGATCACTGACATAATTCTTTGTTTTTGTTTTTACGATAGAAAGTCAAGAAAAGGGAAAAAACGAAGCATATGCTTACAAGTGGTTGGGAAATAATTAATCTTTGTTACAGATATAACAAACTAAAAAAAGAGGTGAAAACATAATCAGAGTTGAGAAAGAGGGGAAAACATAAGGTAAAGTGATTTTCTAAGAGAAGAGAGATTGGTGACGATGATGAATTTGGTTGTGATGCCGTCAAGAATAACGGTGAAAATTGATATCACAGTGAGATGTGTTTGGTGTGTGCAGCGAAAATTTGATGGATGATGAATGTGTTGTACCCTACTGATTAATAGATGAGACAACTTAATAATTTTTATTAAGTGTTGACGAACCATGAAGCCGTGATAAAGCTTGTACTGTGATCAGGTGATGAACAGGCGTGATGAAATTTGCAGCGTTGATGAACTGATAAATTTTGAAAGAAACTATTTCAAAATCAAATCCTAATTTTTTTATTTTAATTTTTTAAATAAAATAGGAAATATTTAATTTGATTTTAATTAGTTAGATTAATCAAAATTTACCTAAAATGTGAAGGACTAAAATGCAATATGATAAAATTGGATGCTTTAATAGAAACTGTGCTGACGTGACTAATTATATGACATGGCGTGTTTTCATTGGTCAAGGGTTCGCGACACCGAAACCCACCATTTTGCAAAGACACCGGAGAAACCCCCATAATTTTAAATATTAATTGCGAAAAAACTATAAATTACATCGATTATATTCTCCACGTGACTAAAAAGTACAATGATTATTATATGCCACTGCATTTATAAATCTCTCCTACCATGCTACCATGATTTCTCTCTTAGCATGCCATGTTAATTAATCAATCCAATAAAACTTTGTTTGAGTAATTTCGTTATAAACAACACAATATTTTCATTGTGCTTTGTTCTTTATTATCTACTTCACGTATAATGTATATCTATTATCTATGTATAAAAAGACGCCTATTCGAGTCACCACGTTTGTTAGAAAAATTTTCGAGGCATCACGTTTGTCAGAGAAATTTTCGAGGCATCATAACCCTCGCGGAACCTTCAACAAATATTATAAAATCAAAATTTTATAACCCTCGCTAAGGGGTCTGCGAGGGTTATATAATTTCAACGAGTGTTATAAAATAAAAATTTTATAACCCTCGCTGGGGTCTGCGAGAGTTATAAAATAAAAAATTATAACCCTCGCTCATGTATGATATTGAGCAATATATATATATAAGAGATAGCAACAGAATATATTAAAGCATGCATGAATATCTGATGGAATAACAACATGCATGATTCTCTAAGTTTGTTACAACAATAGAAAAGTGTATAACAGATGTGATAAAAAAATGTAAGATGATGATATTATCCAATTATAAAAATTAAATTTTATAATCCTCGCTAAAGTTTAGCGAGTGTTATAAAATCAAAATTTTATAATCCTTGTTGGGGTCAGCGAGTGTTATAAAATAAAAAATTATAACCTTCGCTGGGGTCAGCCTCAGCGAGGGTTATAAAAATTAAATTTTATAACTCTTGTTGAACCTTCAGCGAGTTATAAAAATTAGATTTTATAACTCTCGCTGAGCCCTCAGCGAGGGGACACTTTGGGTAGTTTGATTTTTAGTAAAGTTGACATTGTCTTTTCAAAATAAAGGGGGTTGGGGATAAAAAAAAACTAATTCCCAAAATCAAAGCATAATCATAATTGACTATATACAGGAATAATCTTTAACTCAATAATCTTTTATACTCAAACAAGGAAAGCTTTGGACTACCGGTCACCTTTTATGTCAAACCAACAACTTACATTATGGAAAGGGACATATTTTATATTATAAAAAAAAAGGACAAATTTTATTGAAGAAACGAGAATTAAAACAATAAATAATTTAATGGATGCACTCATGATGACATAATAATACAAAGAGAATAGGTTATATACTACGGGCGAGGAGAATAAGCAAACCTAAATTGAATTGGTAGTAGAATGAAGAAGAAATCAAGATTTAAAAAAAAAAAAAAAACAAAAACAAAATAAGTGCAAAACAGTATAAGCAAACCTAAATTGAATTGGTGGTAGAATGAAGAAAAAATAAGATAAAAAAAAAATGTGCAAAACAGTATAAATAAAAAAATAAGTGCAAAACAGTATAAGCAAACCTAAATTGAATTGGTGGTAGAATGAAGAACCTAAAAAATTGTGCAAAACAGTGTAAATTAAAAATTTAAATGGCCTATGCAGGTCTCGAACCTGCGACCTTGGCATTATTAGCACGATGCTCTAACCAACTGAGCATATAGGCCTTGATATGCAAATTATCTGTTGTTCTTCATTAATATTTATATTCTCGAAAATAAATTAATGTTAAATCACCAAATTGACATGGCAGAAACGTGTTGTTGCTAGGACCTTGGAGGAGAGAGCAACTTATTAGATCTGTTGTGGCCAATCAAATTGATGAGAAATTTTGGGGGAGATTTTATTAACATTCAAAAAATTGTTACGAACACTCAGATGAACTTTCAGACATTTTCTATACGGTTGGATGAGTTATCTGCTCCATTTCACACAGTTGAATCCATTATCCGATAAATGTGAGTAACATATTTTCGGGTGTGAATAACATCTCCCGATCTTAATGAGTCTTCGAAAAGTGAATGTATTCAAAAAAAATAAAAAGTAAATGTTATGAATATGATAATAAAGACCTACATTCGACTGAAACAAAAAAAGAATTACTAGTCAATATGATTTTCAAAAAATAAAAAATATGTCTTATTCCTTAATAATGTCAAATTATAGTCGGATTAATCCTTTTTAAAAAAAAAGAGTGAAGGGACACTTTGATCCCTCAAGTTTTTCGACAGGGACACTTTAGTCCCTCAAGAAATTTAATTCATTTTTAGTCCCCCATGTTTTCCAAAAGTACCAATTTAGTCCCTAATGTTTTCCAAAAGTACCAATTTAGTCCCTCAACGAAGTGGCTAACGAAAATAGGACAGAGACTAAATTGGTACTTTTGGAAAACTTTGGGGACTAAAAATGAATTAAATTTCTTGAGGGACTAAAGTGTCTCTGTCGAAAAACTTGAGGGACCAAAGTGTCCCTTCACTCTAAAAAAAAAAGTTCATAGACATATTACTCTATGATCATTTTGATTGTCATTGAAGATTCTTCGAGATCAACTTAAATTTTCATTTCGCAGGGTAAAATTAGATGTTACTTTTTTTCTTGAGAACAATCTTCATATTCGATGACATTTTCTAACCTACTCATTCATGCATAAGATAAGTAAACATTGAAAATAAAGTTGTATTAGAAAATTAAGTAATCATTTCTTGATTTATTAACTGTTACTCGATATCGTTTCGTGGTTGATCAATACCTATAAAAAATTTACTTTTAAGGTTTGTTTAACAAATACATATGATATGATGTATTGGTTAAAAAAACCTTTACTAAGATACAGTAATGATGTTCTCTAATACCAGACTTTCTCCTCACTTTTTTTATTCTTTTAATTAATCAAGGTGTTCCCCCTTATAAGATAGCAATGTTACTGAGTTCCTGCTCCACTACAGGGGAAAAGGAAACAAACGAAAATCAATTCATATGCAAAGCCCTGGGGAATTCGTTACTAACTACTAAGTGCTTCTTTTTCCTTAGATTCAGACAGCCTAGTGGCCTACACATATGATCTTTTGAGTTCTTCTCTCACTCGAATGAAAGGAAAGGATTAGGTAGGGTCATGTCACTGGGTGGAATTGGCCAGCTTTAAGCGCTATTTGATCTAAATTTAAGCTTACATAAGAGCCAGAGTCCTCACATTCTCATTTCATACTCAAACTCACTATAGAGGAGTCTTATTAACAATAATAAATAGTCAAAAATATCTAAAGAGGAAGTTGGAGTTTTTGATGGCCAAAAAGCATATCCAATTTCTTGTGTTTAATTGAGTAATGCAAGTATCGAAATGCTCTTCTCTGGGACTAAAGAAACTACTCCAAAGCATATTAATCAAGCGTGTTGATCAAATTATTCTTTTTTGCAGGGAGCTTTCTCAACCTTCTTGACATTCTTAGAAAAGTATCCAAGGAAGGATGACTTCCATTAAAGCTATGGACAAAACAGAAACATGGAATACAGTTTATCTATGATTCATATAATGATCCAATCATAATGGCTATACTTTTGTTTTTGCATACAAACGATTGCATATATCGCATGAAAGACAATATGCGTCCATGATTCTTTGCTTAAGCACTCTAATCCTCCTTGAAGGTTGACTAACATTAGAAGTGATGGACAAGACAAAAACAGGGTATTCAGTTTATCTATGATTTATATAGTGATACAATCATAATGGGCATACTCTAGTTTTTTGCACACAAACGTGTGCACGTATCACATGAAAGACTAGATGCTTCGGTGCTTCCACCCCCAACCATGAAGATGTCTTTTGATTAAGCACTCCCGCCCTCCTTGCAAAGAACATTGTTGCATCGACAAACAGGTCTGCCAGAAGCTTCCCAGCCATTGAAGCCACGTTCTAAAACCATAACATTCTTTATCCCAGCATCTTCCTTACTTTCCTCAAGATAATTGACAAGCTTCCGGGCACAACTGGGGCCACGAACCTGCAAAACAGTTTACGAAAGTTTCAGTTTAGAGACACACATTCTCATATCATACAAAAAGAGTATAGGAAGATACTCATGATTCATGGTCCCGTTTTAAAAAGTTTTCTCATATTAACAGTCCCAAAATCAGTAGAAACTTCTTTCTGACAAGCAATGTATAGTTGATTTTAACATTATAAACACAAACAATATACAAAAAGCTAATAACACATGCGTGAAATATCCACAGTATGCCACAACAAATTTAAATGAAGAATAAGCGTAGTACAATGGAAGAGCGGGACTCATACAGAATATTTAATGCTGCACTTTGCCTAGGCCAAATGAAAGATGGTGGATAAAACAATATAAACAAATTTGATTCCTTATTTCTCTTTCTCAAGGGAGGAGTTCTCATCCTATCCTACTATCATCGCAGACCTTGGTTTTCTTTTGGCAAACTACCTCACCTATTTTTAAACTCTACTTTTGCATCTATCTGCTCTTTTATTTTTTGACTTCTGCAAATTTAGTCACGACCACAAAGCCAGCTAAAATTAAGGTTGAAATTTAAGGACACAGCAGCTTCGGGACTTCCAAAGAAAACTCGTAAAAGAAGAGCAAGGCCTCTCACAAAGTATTTGCTCACAACAGAAGCTCAGAGTTTAATTTGTGCAGGATAAGTAGCATTGCATTTGATAATGGAGAGCTCTTCTTCCAATCCATTTTCTTTTTTTAGTGACAATGTTTGATGTCAAAGGACAGTTTTTAACCTGTGACACATGCAATAAAATATGACAGCTGAACAACTTTCCCAGAAGCTGAAGCTGCTAGAATAGTTTCATATCTTAAACACACCTTCCCGCAAAAGGTCTTGAGGGGTTTGAAGCGTGAAAACTACATGGAGTAGTACCATGTCAATGACAAACTCTCAGTCTGCATATAGCCGACCCCACATAGTGGCAATAAAGCTGGGTTGTTGTTGTAGTTAGGCTCTTGCTCCAGCTCCCCCTGCACTTCATTTTTGTTATGGGTCTATGGGAGTTTAAATGGCATCCATCCATAGCAACACCACGACACCAGTCAAAACCTTCATCTGATGATATACTAGAGGGGTGGTTGCAGCAAATTACTGTTTTGATAAATCAATTTCGCATTCACTGAGGTAAGGTAGCATTTGTGCACATGTCTGAAGGGGTAAGAGGAGAACATATGACTTGTGTTCTATGTTTTTTGTACATAAGAACAAAGCAGGACATGAGGGTAAAAAGTGCATCTTTGAGGTTACACTGAAATTAGAAAGGGGCAGAACCGATGAGATAGGAGTCCGCGCCAAAAGCTACTAAGGTGCATTGAATAACAGACAGGCTCACAGGGCATATAGTAGTCAAAGCCAAAACAGTTAAAAAGTGTATATATCTCAGAACATAAAAAATAAAAAGAGCCACTTTAATGATTTCCCACCGCGAGTGAAGATTGAACATTTGTGCATTCAAAACGCAGGATCCTTCATCCACCGCCCATATTTTCAATGAATCAATAATTCATATTCACAAATGATAATAGCTGTAGCATGAAGTAAGCAACAATGTGATGTCCTAATATCCTACATGGTAAATCAGAGATGCCTAAGATTTCTTCTTAGTCACTCATATGGAATCTTATGAATAATAATCCTCAATGATCTAATTGAAGTCCATTTCAAAATAACAAGCATAATAATATTTAAGTCACATAGTATATGTGAAAAAATAGGTTGTGCACTAACATTGTTCCACCATCAGCGCATCATCCACTGTTCTAAGGGTTCATGATCATTGATAAATTATTAAAAACAAAAACAAAAAAAAAAGAAAAAGAAAAAGAAAAAGAAAAAAGAAGGTGACCTACCTGGCTGAGAGCGCAGTGGAAGACGAGGGTGTCTTTGCCTTTAAGCTGGTGAACGAGATTGGGGATGTTATCGGAGAAAGTGTCGCTTGCACAATGAAGAGAACCCGATATGTGCCCATCATAACTCCTCTCATCATCCCTTTAGCAGCAGCAATACCGTAACATAACATAACAATTAGTGGTAGTATTCATGAATCAACGAATAACGATCAATAGCAAGAGCTCAACAATGAGTTGAAAAGAGGATTTGATTTGGTACCTGACATCAACGATTGCAATGTTAGGTTGGCGTCTAAGAGACAAGAGTTGTGACCCGGTGATATACGTTATGCTCCTCGCCATCTTTCCTTCCCCCTTTCCTTTCACCTCTCTGCTCCGAGCCTCTGAGTAAGTTTGGGGAAGGATGATGATGATGATGTGTGATTTGACTCTTGAGCTGCCCCATTTTTAATAGCGGGTTAGTCCAGAATCCGACGGGCTCAACCATTATTAAAGCGGGCCAAACATGCACGGGAGGCCGGGAGCCAGGGGTGTGCAGAACCCGGACCGACCCGGTGATCCGGACCGGACCCGGTTGGTTCTGGTCGGGTTGGACCTGGTCTCATATGTGAAAAGGAGACGAGTTCAATCCAAATAAAACTACCGGGTACATGTCGGGTTCAGGCTTGACTCAAGGTCATCCAACCCAACCCGATATACGTAAACATTTATATATATATATATATATATATATATATATATATATATATTAATGATGTAAACATGTTTTTATTTTTTATATTATATATTTATACAATACATCATATATTAAATGACGTCATTTCTAACTTAACAATTTAATTTCTTTTAATTTATTTATTAAGTGACACTTTATTACTTGACTTTACTACCAAAAGTCTCATTTTCTTATATTTGTTGTACAATATTATATAAAACATTTTGTAAACAATATTTCCCTAATTTAATTATTTTTTGTAGCCATAGTGAAATCTTGAATATAAATTTAGCATTTTTTTTTTGCTTACATCGAAACTTAGTATTTTGCAATGACTTGTTTTACTTTGATCCCACTTTTAGGCTTGTGATTCTTGTCCCGGGTCAACCCGAACCTATTCTCATCTTGACTCGTTCTATTTAGACCCACATATATTCAGTTTTTTCTGGTTTAGGAACGAATACAGGTTTAAAAATTGACCCTATTAATATTTATGGGCCGGGTGACGGCCAGACCAAACTCATCTCAACCCGTTGCACGCTCACCCCTAACGGGAGCTATTCAAATAGTGGGACTGGGAGCTCCCAGAGAGTGTATTTTAACACCTTCCTGCATTATTTATTATTTTTCTTTTTTAAAATTACTCTCAGTGTCTGTTTCGTGTGTGAAATTGGAATTGCTGTTTGGAATTGCGATTTTATTGAAATTGGAATTGAGTTGGAATTATGATTTTGTGTTTTTATTTTATAATGAATTAAAATGTAGAATTTGAATTCCAAATTCAATTTCTAATTACATTATTTGGGCCTAAAATGTAAAATTGAAAAAAAATTAATTATATTTCATTATTTGTGATTTGTGTCATCAACATCTGTGTGCATCGTCGCAACAACATTTTGTGCATCGCTTGTGTCGTGGAAACATTGGGATTATCTGCTATCAGGAACCATGTATTCTGGTGGTGGTGGTGGTGGACAATGGAAGAGAAGAGAAAAGGCACTAATGAAGATGATAAGATTCATGGAGTGGAGTAAAAGAGAAGAATAAGCATTTGGGGTGGACTAGAACAGGCAAAAGAGCCCGAGCCAATCTGGCCTGCCCACACAAGCTCGACAAATAATCAAGTTTAGATTGTCAAAATGCGATCAAAATAGATATTGGGCCTGACCCGCTTTAATAAAACCCAAACCAGTCGGACTCTTGACCAATTCGCTAATATCACATAAAAGTCTTGTTTGATCTATTTAAAAAGGTAACCCGCTAGCAGGTTTAGATAGATATATTTTGCCCAAATTTCACGCCCAACCCGATCGTGACCCAAGCCCGAACTCAATGGGGTAGCCCGAATTTCCATCTCTACGGTGGACCAATAAAAAGGTTGTGTGTTTTATGTTTAGACTCATGATATTCAATTCTATAGAGTATGAAATTGTAATTCCGAGACTTTGGAGTAAGAATTGAGTTTTTATATTTTTAGTTATAATTTAATTTCATGGAATTAAGTTTGGAATTGTGATTTTAATTCTAAGTGCACATCCAAACACCAGAATTCCAATTCAAATTCAAATCCACAATTCCAGGTGTCAAAACGACCCTTAATGTGACCTAATTTTTTTTAAGCCATTTCGTTTGAGTTGTGACTTACGATCAAATGGTCAAGACTTGATATTTTTTTCTTTTAAATTTTCCTCACAATTAATCGTATACATCACTTTTGTATAAAATAAATGAATTTTTAAATTTATTATCTTGCGTTTTAGACATGCTTTAATTAATGAATTGTAAAGGATATATATTTGTATTTTTTTAATAAAATTTAAGAAATTAATTAATATTGTTAATATTCTTAAAAATAATAATGATAATTATGTAAAATGTTATAAATAATTTATATTTATCTGATTAGTGAATGACGTTTTCTTTGTTTGAGTTTATCCTACTTTATGTTTATCCATAATTGAATTGAAATCCGACTCATCCGGTCTGACCCAACTAAGCGGTAGGGGTCTCCCAGCGGGAGTTGCTCTATACCTAAGGCTCGAACTCGAAACTGGTTGGTTAAGAGACCAAGTGAACTACCACTTGACCAACTTACATTGGTAAATTGAATGGAATTTGCTTCATATTTGATTTCATTTTTTCATATAAATAAGGCTCATGTTGTAACGTAAACTTTATCCTAAAATATTTATCTCTTCTTCCTCGTTCTTTCTCTCTGTTTTTTTTTTACTTTTATTCTCATTAATTTCTTAACATAAAGCAAATAATTAATATCATTAAAAATTAAATAAAAAAAATTAAAAGTAGGTGCTTAGCACTTTTTTTTTTTTTATGGACTGTGCTTATTAGCACATTTTGAATGTGATTGGGTCACCATTTTTAATTTTTAATTTTTTTTAAAAATTTTTTTCAATCCCTTACCTCAAGAGAAAACACCCATTCCCTTTCGCGCCTCTCTCACTTTTCATTTCCCTCTCACCTTTTTGAGTTTTCAGCGTTCGTTCTAGGTTTCAAATTAGGGCTACTGATAGTAGAAGTTTCGAATTCGATTCAATGGAGAGTCCATTTTTTGAAATCGACGAATACGACGACAACATGCTTGACAATTTTGGCCCTGCAGTGTTTGGACTCTCCGACCCCGAACAAGACGAAGACGAAGATGAAGACGAAGAAGAAGACGAGGAGGAGGACGAAGAAGACGTCGTCGTTTTACCATCGCCTAGGGATTCGGAGGAGAATTGCGATGAAGATGAACGACACAAGCGCCGAAGAACCGAAGGACGAGAGGCTTCGTCTTCGTCGCCGGCAATTGAGAGCAGCAGCCAAGGGAATGAGTTTAACCGCAGCGACATCGATGGATTGTTTTGCCCTATTTGCATGGAACCTTGGACCAATAACGGCGATCATCACATCAGGTTCGGTTCCTTCCTTCCTTCTTCATTCTACACAATGTAGGATTAGGAAAGAAAGACTCTAATAGATAAATAGATAGATAAAGTTGGGGTAGTTCCTATTATAGAAATGGATGGTAGAATCTCGTCATAGATGGTTTGGGCATGTCTTAAGGAGAACAATAGAAGCCTCGGTTAAAAAAAAAAGTATATCAAATGGAAGCTATTCCAATTGCTAAAGGTAAAGGAAGGCCAAGAAAAACCAGAAGCAAAACAATCAAGAAGGATTTAGGGATTATCAATGGATATGATTTATGATAAAACACTATTGTGTCGTTTGATCCATGTAGCCGACTCCACACAGTGGGAATAAGTCTTGGGGTTGTTGTCGTTGGTCCTTGTTCCTTCTTCATCATAGGATTAGGGATTAGGAATGAGTCTATTAGATAGAGAAAATTGGGGTAGCTCCTATTTTAGAAAAAGATGGTAAAATCTCGTTATAGATGGTTTGGGCATGTGGGGAGTAGAATAATAGAAGCCTTGGTAAAAGAGAGTAGATCAAATGGTAGCTATCCCGATTGCTAAAGATAGAGGAAGGCCAAGAAAAACCATAAGCGAAACAATTATGTAGGATTTAGAGATTATCCATGGATATGATTTACGATAAAGCATTATTGCGTTATTTGATCGCTGACCCTACACAGTGGGGAGTAAGGCTTGGGTGTTGTTGTTGTTGGTCCTTGACATTGTGCACTGTCAGTCAATTTACTCTTTGCCTGAATTGATGCCAGCGACCGAATTCGTTAATTGCTTATGTCAGACCGAATTGACTGATGATACCAATATCTATGACTAAGTTGTTGTTTTGCTTTATTAAGTTAATTTGATATATGTTCACTGTGAAATTAATGTTTTATTTGATTTAATTAGTGTTTTTTTGATGAATGTATTCAGTTGTCTTCCTTGTGGACACATATATGGTATGTCTTGCATCAAAAAATGGCTTCAACAGCGAAAAAATAATGGCAAGGTAATTTATAACAACCCCGTATTCTCTCTTACACCAAGTTTTTATACCATTTCAATGATATTTAAATTTGTGGATAATCATGTATATTGGATAGTTAAAGGTTGTTTAATCGATAGTCGGTACATTTGTGGTTCTTGGTTAACTTGTTAACCATCTAATACACATGATTAACCATGGATTTCTACATTTGTAAACAAGTATAAATAATGGTGTAAAAAAGTAGTTTGACATGATAATTTTTTATGCTATAATATGATTGTTAAGTACTTTCAATAATTAATATACCAAAAAAGAAATTTTTGATATTCATATTTTGTTTGTGTTTATTTCTTCAGTGTCCTCAATGCAATAGGAAATGTTCCTTGAAGGATGTGAGGAAACTCTATGCTTCCCGGCTAGTTGTTGTCGATGAAGAATCTCAGAAGGTTGTGTAATTTTTATGTGCATTTAAAATATAATGTGAAACTTAAAAATTATTTTTTTAATTGCTTTTTTTTTTTGGCTTCACAGAGAATTCAGACACTTGAGGCCAAATGTGCAGCCCTTGAAAGTAAGGTAGGGTGCCGCTGATGAAATTTTCTTGTTACTTACTCCCTTCGTCCCATATGTTACGAGCTTTTGGAGATTTTTTTTGTCCCATAAATCATGATCATTTTAGAAATCCAAGACTCATTTATACTTCTGTTTCCAAACATACCCTTATTTATTGCATCCTCTTTTTCATCACTCATTTCTTCTTCATACATTTATTATTACTCTCTCTCCTTTTATTAAATGGGGGTAATTTAGTCAAATTATACTAAATTTTTACATCATTTACTCATTTCTTAATCTGTGTGAAATCTCCAAAAGATCATAACATATGGGATGGAGGGAGTAGTAGTTTTTCTTCTTAGGAGATAACAGTTGTTGCGGTTGTCTTAGATGTGTTAGTGTTCTATATGATAATGTTTCTTCCTATCTTTGTCTGGCCTTGGGTTGTTCTGGAATATTAGAGTAAAGACTATATTTCAACTAATCTTGATTAAGAATGTATCTCTTAGGGTGATGATAGTCGCAAGAGAGAAGCTGGATGGCAGAAGAAAGAAGCTGCATTGAATCTTCAAATTCAGAAGCTTACAGAGGTATCCTCTTGTAT
Source organism: Crotalaria pallida (assembly GCA_037953625.1). Lineage (NCBI taxonomy): Eukaryota > Viridiplantae > Streptophyta > Magnoliopsida > Fabales > Fabaceae > Crotalaria > Crotalaria pallida. The sequence goes on from CM075656.1 coordinate 72,681,564, forward strand.
AACTATAAAGATGCTTACCTTTTGATCATGGCAGATCCATGGTTTTCCATAGTTAGTACTTAAAACCCTTTTCAACATCTGGCCCACTATTGGTACTTGATAAAAGTTCATTTTATAAGGTGTAGATAGATGACAGAGTTATGTCATGTTATCCAGCATCTTGGCATCTTTTTCCCGCATCCGTACTTTGTTAGAGCATATAGGGTAGCACCTTGCCATTGTTATTTATCTTCCTTGAATCATTAATTTAACATCTTTCAAGTTTTTTAAGTACTATTTAAATTATAATCAAGTTACTTTATTAAATTTTTTCTTAGTTTATAACAATTTGACGTTAAAAACTTTGAAATTTTCTTTTAGGAACATTGTGCAAAAATTGAAGTAGTATGAATGTATGTAATATTTGGTGCAGATCACACGAGCCTTTCATAATTTAGCTCTTCTGTGTGTTTTTGCGTGTGCTTTTAAATAATTTAATTTTCCAACTTTGGTCCTGTAGAGAAACATTTATTTGGAACAGCTGCTACTAGATATGCAGATGCAGAGCAGGCAATCTGGAATGATAAATGGAAACGGAAACTGTGGCCCAAGACCCCATGGAAAAGGATCTTTTTGCAATTTTGAATTCCAGGTTTGACATTTTATCTTTTTCTTAAAAGTAGAGGGGATTTTTTAAACACATTTTCAGAATATGATAAGCTTATTTAATTAAATACTTTATATGGTTTAGTCTATTTCTGTTGATTACTTGAATGTTATTTACTTAGTTTTGTCACTGCTTTTAGAAAACCTTTCCCCTTAATGGTGCACGTGTATTTGATCTGGACGCTTCAAAGCAAATTATATTAGTTGCACAAAAGCCAAGGGTTGTAGGTGGAATACACTCACTAACTAAAGTAAGGTTTTTCAACCTTGAAGTACTTGTGTGTATATTTTAATTTTATAGGCTATTTGTATGGCTATGTTTGTGGCTTTAGTATCTCTTTATGCAATCACGAATGTCTCTTTATGTTAACTGGTTTTGTAGTTGAGCATGATATCTCCATTTGAGATGGAAGATATCTTGCTGCCTTCCACTACAAATGGTGTTAGAGATCTGCATATTTCTCCTTCTAATGGTAACCTGGCACTCTATGCTTCAGTAGGGAAGAAATTATCAGTGCTAAGGTACGATTGCATTGTGTATTAATTGGTTTTGTCTGATATAGAAAAAATTGGCCACTCATGTAGTTATTGTTTATTGTTACAGTTTGGAGAGCAACAATCCTGTTGTAAATTATGATCTACAGGTAGAAGTTTGATCTACTATTTTGATTTAGTAAATTAGCAGTAATACAGCTGTTAGAAATAGTTATAATCGTGATACGCTGTGGATTGTTAAATTTGTGCTGCTTTTACTAGTATCTGTTTTTATTTTATTTTATTTTATATTTTTTTGTCATTATTATTAAAGAAGAGAATAGTATAGAGGCAGAGTATAAGGTATCTTCTTTGAATTTAAGTTTTTTAAAAAACAAAAGCAGCCAAGGGGACAGCACTTAATCTAAATTGGTAAAGATGCTCTTTTGAAGTACCCATTTGATTAGGATGCCACAAAGAAGCTTATCCTATAAAGAATGCAATTGCAAGTGATCATCCTCAAAATTCTAGCATTGCTCTCTAACTGGAGGCAATAACTGCAAACATAGCGTGCTGCAACAAGAATTTGCCCTTTTTGGTTCTCCCAAAACTTCCAAAATGACATGAGACAAAATTCTTCAAACTACTTAGCTTTTTATAATAGTTTTTCTGTTCTTTTCCCCAGCTGTACTAATGTATTTACTTAGACCTTGCAATCTCTTTATTCTTCCTTTTTTGGGGGGTTTCACTTTATTAGCATTGTATTACAGTGTCCTGCTTGGTCATGTTCGTGGGATCTCAATTGTTCACAACACATATATGCCGGACTACAGGTCAGCACTTTGGTTTTGTATTCATATGATGTAGGAACTTCAAATACTAATCTTCATATACCTTTCGTGCAGAATGGTTCTCTCTTGGTATTTGATATGCGCCAAACTGCAGGACCCATGAAATCCTTAATTGGGTTGACTAGCAACCCTGTTCATACTGTACAGTCCCTTGCTCAAACTTCTAGTCATTTGTCTGGTGTTAGGACCATTCTATCTGCATCTGCCATTGGACTTTCCCAATGGAACATTGATGCTGATGAAGGGTATGCTGTTTACATTTTATGGACATAAACTTTATGTTAGTTTTTGTTTTATCAATGCCTTACAAAATCCGACTCAACTTTTCCCAGCTGACACCATTCCCTAAAAATGGTGATTCTTCAAGTTTGAAGGACACTTTTGTATCTTTCCTTCTAGAGAACGTTTCAGGCTCATGTACTGTATAGTTATAATTTTTTTAAAGTTATTCTGAAATTAGAAAAACCTTACTACCCATCTTTGTACCTTTCCTCACTTTTGGATTCTTTATTTGCTGTTATCTGTTTAGAATTTTTTTATAGCATAAACCCTGTTTTTGTTCGTCATATTCTCAAAATCTGTTGAATTTGCATATTGCTTTGTTATAAATTATATTAGCTCTTAACTCTGGCCAAACTTGTAAATATTTTACTGTCTATTTAGAGCCTGATATGAGATATTTCATGATGGGTTATTTCATTCTTTGCATAATTATAATTTGGTTCTGCAATAGAAGTAATGATTTTGAAAGCAACCATGTGGAAGTTATGTTATGCTCTACTTTTCATTCTTCTAATTATCTCTCCTAATGCTTTGTTCTTCTCTTTTTTATATGAAGGCCATTTCTTGTTCCTAATACCAACAGTCAAGGAGTTTGTATATCTCTCGCCTATTCCCCTAGAAGTGATGATATTGTTGCTTCATACCGTCCGAAAGTTGACATGACCATGGATGTGCCTGTTTCTCAACAATTGCTCTCTCCTCTTGTTACTGGAGAAGGAGTGCAGGGCTCTCATGTTTTGTTCAAGAGAATGGACAGTCACAATTTCCAAATGACAGGTTCCTCATGTGCCAATGTAAGTAAAATTCGACTACCAAAATGTGCAATTATAGATTTGGAGGATCAGGGAAGATTGTTTGCTTCTGGAGATGAAGTTACAGGTGAACTGGTCTTGCATGAGTTGCCATCTTTTAGAGTTATTCAGCAGTTCAAAATACTTGCTCATGCCCGTGATATCAAGTACTCACCTAGCCATGGAATACTTGGTTGTTTAAGCGAGAAAGCATTGCAGCTTTTCCATGCCAAACTTTCATGAGGAAGGGGTTGTACTTGCCCTATGCATGTGCTTTGCTTGTTTTTTGGTAACTTTAAGTTAAGTTTCTTATTGTAATGTTATATTTTTTGTATTAGCTATTAATTGATATTCTATGACAGTGCTCAGTAGTAGGAAGTAGTAGGATATGCTCTGTATTTCTTTATTATGTTCTGCAGTTTTATTATTTGTGTGTACATCATGATTGAGCATTTCACACCGTATTTTTATACTTGACAAAGTTGTTTATTGTTTTGTTCTCTCTTCCATTGAAAATGTACCATCGGATATAGTGTCCAATGTAGATGTTCAAAAACTTTTATTATAAGGTAAAGTATGGATATGTGAAAGTTTAAGGTTTAGGGTTAGAACCAAGAGCTTGTGATAAAACTAGGGGTCTTTGTACAAATTTATTAGCAGTAGTAAGTAGTACCATTAGTTTATGAAGCTTTATATCGAGTAGACATTGCGGGTTACTGATGTAACATGCCTTGCCGTGCTGAAAATGAAAGCAACTGTGGCAGTGGTGCTGGTGATGGGGCAGTGCTGGTTTGGAGATGGAGTCGGGGTAGAAGGGGCTTTTTCATAAATAAAAGAATGATGCTAAGCTCCCAAGAAAGTGAGTTTCTAGTCCTAATTTAGTCCCTACTTAAGCATCAGTGTGTGTGGTAGAAAACATTCTTTCCAAAAGTGCCATGTTTCTCTTGTGTTAGGTTGGAAAGGGGACTACTTTAGTTAAGCGCAGTGTGATTCGTCCAAGTTTTATAGGTTTGGGCCAACATCAACTAACTACTCAAACAAAACAAAACACATCTCATATCCATGTATTCCTCAAGAAAAAAATGCCAAATGGAGAGAAAGGGAAAGGGACTAAGGGAGTGGGGTAAGGACTTGAGAGAGATTATCATTCAACAATGCTTAACCACATCTCTTCTGTCTTGAAAACATTCCATCTTTTTCACTCTAATAATTAATAGGATGGTTCAAAAGCTCTCCACCAACGACCACATTTGTTTCATATGGGCATTATGGCCCTCAGCTTTATGCATTATAATAATAGTCTTTTAGCATCTTCAACCGGCAATCATACATGATTATTTAGAGGAAGAGTCACGATTCCCTAGTTTATAGAAAACCTGTAAGTTACTTTTTAATGTTTGTTAGTGTCATTATATTTTTCACTGATTTTCTCGCGGCCTGAATTGCTTGGTCACGTACATTTGTTTGACAGTGTGGGTTTAATCACAACTTATTCTTTCTATTTGTTGATTTATCAAAAAGTGAAGAACTCTTCTACCATATTATGGAGGAATTTCAATGTCCTTCCTGAGACGCAGTTTAAATACATTCAGTCTATTTCAAAAGTTGCACTTAATTTTTCCTTATAGTATCTTACTCCATTCTCGTGGGATGCTGAAACTGGATACTTTTGCTAATGAAACAGTAGAAGTTGTGCATTTGAGCCTTGAATCTTTGAGATAAATCAAAAAGATTTTGTTATATGGAGTACTCCTTCCGGCTCGAATTATAAGCAAAATTAACTAATTTTACGCTTATTAAGAAAGTTAGTTGATTGTATTTAATTTTCTCAAATTTATAAAAGAATAGAGGTATTTTAGGAAAACTGCATTGGGAATGAAACAAAAATTAAATAAGATAACATTTTTTTAGGGATGTTTTAGGAAAGTGGCATTGAGAATGAAATAAAATTTAAGAAAGTTGGCTGATTTTGTTTATATTTTAAACCAAGAGAGGTATGTTTTTTGTTGCTTATATTTCAAGCCGGAGGGAATACTTGACAAAGTCATCGAAAGTGAGAAAATAATCAAGCTTATATTAACTCGCCACAGATGTATTTTTCTCAAGATGTACTGGTACTCCACAAATCAAAATGATCTGCTGAAGTTTGTGTTTTACTAACATTTATAATTTCACTGATTAAAAGACATGACAGTTCGTTTCTTACCAAAACCAAGGCAAGGGAAAAAGATTCTGGTTTCTACAAACCACAAGGTACTCTTTCAAGAAAACTAATTTCATTTTTATTAAAAAAAATTAGTTGCACGTATTTAATTTTTTCTAATTTAAATATAAATAAATAAATGAAAACTAATTTTATTTTTATTAAAAAAATTAGTTGCATGTATTTAATTTTTTCTAATTTATAAAAAAAATTATTTTAAAAAATTTGTATTAAAAATGAAACAAAAATTAAATAATACAATTATTTTATTGAGATATTTTAAGAATTTTGTATTGAGTATTGAAAGTTATCCTTATTAAAAATCGTAATAATAATTAATTTTTATAAAAAAAATGTTTCTGGTAATTAATATATACCCTCTAATCCTAAATATAAGATTCTTTTGAAGTAAAAAGTTTGGCTCTAAATATAAGGCCATTTTTCACTTTGTTCCAAAACTGCCTCTTTGTGGGAACATGATTTTTATTGAAAAGAGAACTTCATGTTTGCTTTTTTATTTTCCTATCCAATGAAAAATGTAAGAAACAAATAATTTAAAAGGTTCACCAATCAAATAAGAGAAACAATTATGTCTAATGATTATCAAAAGAGTATTTTAAAAACAACATATCAAAATCTATTAATTTTAATGTATTCATGGACATAACATTTTTTTAGAGGGTCTTATTTTTAAGACAAGAAAGAGTATGTAGGGTTAACCAATAATAAATCCTACCGCTACAGGATAAGCATGAGCTCTCTAGCACAGGATAAGGGTGAATAACTCATCCTTCTTATCCTCTAAGAGCCACGTCAGCCCTACTGGGCCGAACAGGCCCATAAGGCACCACAACACAACTTCCCCTATAAGTATCGTCATGCTATAGGGGCTAAGGTATGTTCTCTCATCCCTACTCTCAAGAACTACGTGTGGCTTGATCCCCTTATCACTTGGGGTACGTAGGACCGGGGTCACCCTCGTCAGCTGCAACAACCCCAAACACACATCATGGTGTTCAGTGTTTAAGGACACTACATTGGCGCCGTCCGTGGGGAACGATAAATTTCGATTCCCATCCATACCAATTAAAAAAAAAAAAAAAAAACAAACACGCTGTTGTTGCTGGTGGTTATTCACGCTGCACCACGGTGCCGGTGCTGCGGGTTCGGTTCACGGTCCTCCGAACACGGATCAACCACAACACCCATCGCCGCCGCTGCCGGGGCTGTTCCTTCCCATCGCCGTCGCTGCCGGCAGCATACCATCTCACCCATGGTTGCTGGTGATGTTCGTCGCCACTGGTTCTGTTCAGAAGGAGGAGCGCTTCGGCAGTGGCGTTCTTCATCTTCTTCACGGCTACTTCTGGGATGGGTTTGGCGGCGCGGTGGTCCGACATGGCAGAAAAGACACCGCAACGGTGTCGTCATCACCAACAAACGAATCGTGGGACGAACCACATCGACAAAACCGCGCCACGGTGGCCGTAGTTTCCTTCAAGCTCTCAAAACAGAGCTTCACAGAGATCCACGGTTCTAATGTGCCACCCGGATCCACCGCCGCATCGACCGTCACCGATCCCATAGTGACGCTACAAGTTCACACCATGGCACAAGCTTGCGGCAATTAACGATTCACGCCTTGCAGTTTCCGTCGCGATTTACATCCTCCGCCATGGTGTAGCGCCATCTTCCGATCTTTGGCCACTGTGCTGCAACCGAGAGTCAATTTGAGCGAGGTTTGGAATCGGAACTCCGAACACTGTGACGAGAAAAACCAAACGCGCCCCACCACTCACCACCGTAGAGGATCGCGCGAGATAAAGAAAGCGACCGCCAAGCGCGAGCACCTCCCGCCGTGCTCATCGCCGTGTTCGGTAATTGCTGGGTTCCTCGTCACCGTCGCTGCTATGAGATTGATGGAGTGGTGCGCCGGGTCGGAATCGTCATGGGTTTGGTACTTTGGATCTGCCACGGCGCCGTGTTCGGTAACCGCAAGCCCGACGCCGTCTTCCAGCCCGCAACCCGCCGCCGCTTGCTCCTCCGGTGCTCTCCCTTCCGTCCAGAAGCTCTGGCGTGCTTGCCGCCGCCACATCCCTGTTGGCACGCAGCAGCAGCTGCTGCTCGAGTAGAAAGGACCCTTAGGGTTCCCAAACCCTGTTGGGCCAATGGCCCAATCCCAATTCAAAAAAAAAATATACGGGCTTAAGAGAGACAGGCCCAAAAAAAAAAGTACAGGTCAACAGGCCTAAACCCAAAAAAAAAAAACAAAACAAAACAAAACAAGAAGAAGAAGAAGGAATGGACTATCAACACTCGTTTGGCCCAACTGGACAAATTCTTGACAAGGCATTCTTAGGGATATCAACAACTTTACGGGCCCAACAACAGCAAGCTACTCTTACATCAGGGAAGCTATTTCATTTAAAATCTAATTCTTATGCATACCAACGTTTTTATTTTTTATTTAATTATATCTTATATTATCATCAGCTGATAATTCTTCTAATTTTTAATAATTGCACAAATATTTTATTGACTCACGTGACTTAGTTAACATCAAAAATATTACACTTTTGCTAATTTATGTCATTACGTGTCACTTACTATTTTTATAGCAACATCATATATTATATAAATTGTCAATAATTATCATTACTGTTATAAATTGTTAACTTTGAACAACAATAACTAATTAATTATTATTTTCGTACACACATGCGAGGTACACGTATGATAGCCCGAGCCAGTGAGTAAACGGTCTAAATGGCCCAACCTATACGGGCTAAACAGACCCAAATTAATTTAAAGAAATGAAGGTCAAGCCTCGATGCTCAACAAAAGCTCATTTGGAAAGGATTGATAAAAGACATCAAACCGACGCTCCTCTCCTCACTAAATCAGGGAAGGAATTCTCGTTCCCATGTTATTTTCCTGTTTACTTGGCATTCTATGTGGTTACTTTGCACACATGTTGATATTAACTCAACTGATGCAATATTTCTGACATATGCTTTATAATTCCTTTACATGTCGCTTATTATTTGATATATATCGCGCATTCTCATTTTTCATGAATTAATGTTTTCATCATTTGATTTGTTGTCATTAAATACTCTGGCATATTTATAAACGTCATTCATTGAGCGTGATATACCTGAAATCATGCATCTTTTCATGGGCAATCCTGTCTGGTTGCACAATATTTAATTATTGTTTATTACGTGCGATATTTTTAAATCACACTACTTCTATTATGATATTTTATATCCACTTGCCAATAATTTTCATTATTGCAATTCCCTTATTATAAATTGTCAAACGACAACCGCTAAAATTAATTTTTCTGTACACATATACGAGGTACATGGTCCGAGCTACTAGACCACCCATTTCAAGATTTTCATCAATGGGCATATTATTTTCCGAGCTCTGTGAATACAATTATGTCACTCTATTTAGAACAGGGTGATAACGGCAAGGACCCCTCGCGCCAAGTTTCCCTCTTTTACCTTGTCCCCGAGTATAGAGAGCCTCGTGCTCGGTTCCCCACTCCGAATACATGTGCCAACTGCGCGCGGACCCTCGACAGCGTCCCCCTATTGGTATCTCATACATTCAGGATAGTGGGAACCATGCATTACCTCGGCGGTATAAGACGACTGTGGAAACCTCGCACCATGTTCCCTAACTAAGTCAACTGCTTGACGGAGCTCATTTGGAAAGGATTAACAGAAGACTTCAATCCTACATTCCTCACCTCAGCGATTCATGTATAAATTTGATGGTCGGAACTACCGGGCGCAATAGCCCGAGCACGATGGCCAAAAATGATTTGAGTGTTTCACGCATAACCCAAGTCAGGATTCCTATCATCCGAAAACATGCACAAGCCGACCACAGGTCTAAATCCACAAGCCCATTGTATTTACTGCTTCAATTAAATAAAAGTTCTGTTTCTGAATTCATTGTATTTACGTACTTTTCCTCATAACCGATTAGCCACCGTTTATGACGCGAACGATTATAAACAGCTCGAACAAGAGCTTATAACTCGTCAAGTACTTTAAAAAGATTCCCGATTCAAACATGATTTCTTAAAATCATTTTATACATCGCGGATAGAGGAACCCACCTCGGCTAAAGTGCTAGAGTTCCGAGGTCTTAACACTTGAATTCTTAACAAAAAGAACAAAAAGAAGCACAAAATCATAACGGATATTATAAATATTCACTCATTTCGGATCACGTCTTGACGCACTTGCCTACGATCTCGGTTGGCCGACCAGATCGGCGTGGCTACAAGTGAAAACGGGAATTGCTACCTCGATAACTTGGCCATCGACCAAATACGTCGCAGGATCAAGGAATGCACCTCGGCCAAGACAGTCATTCCGACAGCATCCCCCGTAGACGTTACGATCCAATTCATGATATTACTTTTACCACACCCCGATGAGAGAGGTGTATGAATCTCCGAATCGCGATACTCTTCCGAGTAAAAGGTCTTGGCTGCGAACATCCTTTTACGTCACCACCAAGCCTCAGAAAAGAACGACTGATCGACCCAAAAGGGCTCTAAACTCGGCACAGTCTCTATGACTCTTCCCGAGCTGGGGGGCTTGTGTCGTGGACCGGACTTCGGTCCGACCTACACTCATAACTTCATCACCCTCATCTCGGAACATCCCCGAATCCATTCTGGAACTTCCCCCGCGGGAACTCGGTATGAGCCTCACCGAGCTTACACTCGGTTCGAGATGTTCCTCACCGAGCTTGTACTCGGTTCGAGATGAGCCTCACCGAGCTTGTACTCGGTTCGAGATGTTCCTCACCGAGCTTGTAATCGGTTCGAAATGTTCCTTACCGAGCTTGTAATCGGTTCGAGATGAGCCTCACCGAGCTTGTACTCGGTTCGAGATGTTCCTCACCGAGCTTGTAATCGGTTCGAGATGAGCCTCACCGAGCTTGTACTCGGTTCGAGATGTTCCTCACCGAGCTTGTACTCGGTTCGAGATGAGCCTCACCGAGTTTGTACTCGGTTCGAGATGAGCCTCACCGAGCTTGTGGCGGATCCCCTCGCGGGAACTCGGTTCGAGATCGGGGTACTCTTTCAGTTTCATCATCCGAGCACAAAAGAGCACTATCAACCATCCGCAACACTCTTCCAAGCGGAAGACCACGCCTGCAAACAATGTTTTGTTACCACCAACTCTCAGAAGCTCAGCACAGGCTCTTTGAGCCTATACGAGCTTGGGGGGCTTGTAGGGTTAACCAATAATAAATCCTACCGCTACAGGATAAGCATGAGCTCTCTAGTACAGGATAAGGGTGAATAACTCATCCTTCTTATCCTCTAAGAGCCACGTCAGCCCTACTGGGCCGAACAGGCCCATAAGGCACCACAACACAACTTCCCCTATAAGTATCGTCATGCTATAGGGGCTAAGGTATGTTCTCTCATCCCTACTCTCAACTACGTGTGGCTTGATCCCCTTATCACTGGGGGTACGTAGGACCGGGGTCACCCTCGTCAGCTGCAACAACCCCAAACACACATCGTGGTGTTCAGTGTTTAAGGAGGAAGGAGGAGATGAAAATAAAATTAATAAGGAGAAAAAATAATTAAATAAGTGGTTAAAATTAGAAAACAAATATATGATGATATATTGAAATTATTAAACAAAAATTATGAAATAAAAAACAAAAGACTTAAAAGATCAAAAATTAAAGAAGATAGGTAGGGAATATATAACAAAGTTTCCTGCCACAAGTCTTGGATCAGAACACAATTGACATTGACCACACAGACAAGTTTTCATTTTCAACATTTCATTATTAAATGAAAATATTTAAAAAAAATTCTTAATCGAACTTTAAGTAAGGAGCTAAATAAAAAGATTTACATTAAAAAAAAATGATATATTTACTTTTTTTCCGCAATATAAATCTTTCTAAAAAAAAATATTTGTTCTCCAATATTCATAAGTCTTTTACTATAACCAATACAATATTAATTTTCACTTTTAATATTTCATTCAAGCCAAACTATTCTACCATTTTTCTTCTTCATTTATTTACTTAGTTATCATAAACTATCATAAATGATATGAAGAAAGAATATACGGATAAATTGGAGAAAATATATACAAACTTAAAACAAAACAAACATATTAATACCACTTTTTAATTAATGTATCATAGTTTTAAAAAATATATATTGTTAAACAAAATGAGTAGTAGTTTAAACTTAATGTTTTAAAATATTATACTATTAATTAATCTAAGGTTAAAGAAACCTTAAAAAAAATAAAAATGATGAGGGTGGTTGAAATATGAACTCAACAATTCACCACCCACCGACTCATATGTATTATTGTCCACCTTGCTTTTTCTATTGAACATTGATATTATTCCTTTCTCCAATCTTCCATTGTTTTCTTTCTTTCCTTGGCTTAAACACCAAAAGATTACAGTATATCACACCCACCCATAAAAATAAAAAATAAAAAATAAAAAATACACAATTTTCCAAATGTCCATTGAGCCTTGGACGCGCAAACCCGTACACTTGCATCAATGAGACAAGGGGTCCCATCTCAAGTCACTCCCATAAAGTAAAAGAAAATTTCTGAAAGATAAAAACAAAACAAATCACAAGACAACAGTGTTTTTTTGGGACCTACACAGCATCCCCACTTTGCCAATTTCACTTTATAAATTATTAAATTCCTTGCTAATCAATCATATATCAATGCAAGCAAGTATATCATTTTTTAATAGGCTTAATTCTATTTTTTATCCTTTATTTTATTTTTAAGATTTATTTTGGTCCTTAATTTTTTTATTTATTTTGATCCTTTATTTTTCTCAAAAAATTTAATTTGGTCCTTTTACCATAGAATATTAGTTTTATCGAAATATTCACACCTATAATAAAAAAATGAGAAATGTTGCCAAAATTTGAAAATATTTCAGATCACCACTCAATAAAAATAGGAACAGTAGTACTGTTTCGCAAATGATAGAGCAATCTGTTTCGCAATATAGGTGATTGATATGGATATAAATGACAATGTGATAAAGATTTGAATGAAGATGATATTAGGAGCTCTATCGAAATAGAGTCGTAGAAATATTTGTTATGCCCTATCAATGAAATGCAATAAGCGTGAATATTATGAGTAAAACTAACATTATTGTTACGGAAGGACCATATTAAATTTATTGAAAAAAGATAAAGGACCAAAATAAGTCAAAATAAAGATTAAGGACCAAAGTAAATCTTGAAAATAAGATAAATGACAAAAATGTAATTAAGCCTTTTTAATATACCATCTCCACATCATATGATTTTTTTTTATTCCTTAATGAGTATTGATTAGGGATTTTTTTATAAAAAAATTATTAGCTTCTTCTAACCCCAGCATTCGGGGGTTAGTCTATGATCTCTTTTGGAGTCTTGACAATAGTTATAAACCATGTGGTATCTTTGCACCCATCTCATGGCACTATTTTGTTGTGGAGTCAACCCACCAGATCTATAAGGTGAGGCTGAGACTGGATGGCACCATCTAGGGGCATAGGCTGTGCAACCACTAGCTTTGAAGTTGGTATACTTTGCTACAAAAGGTTGGTATCTGTAATTAGCTTTGTACTTTCCATCTTCAGTTGCCCATGATGAGGCATCCCATATTGAACCATAAAGCCACATTGGCCTTAGTGGAAATGTTGCAGCACTTTTCCTAGGGTACCTCCTTATTGGCACATCATCTACAAGGAATCTGAGACATCGTTCTATGTCAGTACAATGTACTATAAAACAGGTAATTACAATAATTAATCGGTTATAAGATTAAGAAAAGAAAAACTCAATTTGATCCTAAAAAAATTATATGATGATCAAATTAGTCTTATTTTTCAAGAACCGAAAACATCTCTACATGAAATTTCAAGAACTGATTTGCTCTTTATTTTTTCCTAACATCTATAATGTTTACCTCACTTTTTTTAAACTACATCATCACTTTTTACACTATACTAGTATTTCATAAGAAAATGCTGACTCACTCATCATTTTTCTTTTTAATTTTGATGTTTTCACAACTATCTCTCTTCTCGTAGGAATAAGTGTAAGAAAGTGTGAAAAAATGAGGGTTATTATAAGATTTACAAAATGATAGCAATTGCTTAATTAATACTCTATTAGGTTTTGTCAACGAGTGTTATGGAAATATTCTTTAAACAATTAGTAAAAAACAATATTTTATTCAAAACATATACACATAAAAAACTTACAATTTATAGAATACAACAATTTTCAATAACATTTTATTTATTTTGATATCTTAAAGAGTACTTTTAGAATACTCATTTTTAAGTTACAATTATCTCAATAACCATCAAAAGAGCAAGCAAATAAATACTATATAAAAAATGTTAGGGACCCGTTTCATTACTACTCGCACCCTTATTTACCAATATTACCCTTATATTAATATTTACTTATGATACTCACACCCTTAATCCTATTATTTGTATCCATAATCCTAAAAACCTAATATTTAGCCAATTTTAATACTCAGACCCACCACCTTCAACCTCTCATCATCAACCCACATAATAATCTTCAACCTCTTATCTTTTTCATCCAATCAATTTCATGAAAATTATTAGATCTAAAAAAAATACTGTTGAAAATTATTTCCACTTGAAAAGCGAATAACATCTCCCAAAATGTTAATAAGTGTTATAAAAAGCCAAATGTATTTGAAAAATATAAATTTTAATTTATAATTCTCTAAAAAATATAAATATTTGTAATATTTTTTCTCTGTTAAAAACGTTTGTTAACATAATTCATCAAGTATTAATATTGCTTTTAACTTTTCATTAGTAGGGTGTTATTAAATTTTGTTTACCGCACATTTCTATGCTTATCAATTACAGTATTTTTTTTCCATTCATGTGATAGTATTTTTTATACGTTGGTAGTACTCCTTCTAACCCTTAATATAAGTCACTTTTATCTAATTTATGCAGATTAAGAAAAGTAATTATTACTCTAAATTTTATCAAAAAAATATGTTGTCATTTCAAAGTTATCCCTATTTATAACTTTACAACTTTATTCTCTTCTCTCTCTATTGTAATTATTACCCTATCACCCCTATGTAATTATGAGGGATGTATTTGAAATAAAGTCTTTAATACAACTAAATATTCTAAAACGACTTATGAAAAGAGAGACAAATTCTACCAAAATATTGCCATGTATTAAGGGTAGGAGGGATTACTAAACATGTCAAATCCCTATTTGCTTTCTTCCTTTATTTCAGAGAAAATGAAATTCTTTTTCTTTTAGCTTCGAAAATATCAATCAATGTGATACCAGTTGATAAGAACAACCAATCAAATCAATGACACATACTGTAGCACATAATCCAAAGGCTTAATTATGTCACAAGTCCTTAAAGTTTGAGATACTTTTGTCAGATACCCTTATTTTTATTTTTTCAATGTCCGACTCTCCGAAGTTACTTCTGGGTTTGTCATATACTCCTTCTACCAATTCTGACCAATTTTGCTAATATATAACATCGAAATCCTGGTCAGACACTGGAGGTTAGGAACGTGATGCCCCGTGGACGAAGATCTTTTTTTCTTTAAATTAAAAAACTAAAAAACTTAATATTTTTATATTTTTAGTTAAATAAAAAAAAGAAAAAATAGGACTGAAGATAGAGGTCGTTTTTGCCCATGTGACATCATGCGGCACTAAATGACCAATCTCCTGCGTGTGACCAGGTTTCCGATGTTACGTGTCAGCAAAATAGGCCAGAATTGATATTAGGGGTATATGACAAACCCAGAAGTAACTTCAGGGAGTCAGACATTGAAAAAATAAGAATAAGAGTATTTGACAAAAGTATCTCAAACTTTAGAGACTTGTGACATAATTAAGTCTAATCCAAACTTACATACACTGTTCATTCTTTTGTATCTTTATTTCCTATATACTTCAGCTGAAAAAGAAATAGTGCCTACAATGTCTGCTCTACTTTTTGAATAGTCCTAAAAAAAAGGTTTAAATGAATTTTTTTCATTTCTTAAACTTTGTTCATGAGAGAAGTAGATTCTCTTACTTTACCTTTTTGGTATAAAATGTCAGTTTCTTCTCAATAAATTGAGGTCTAAACACTAGCAAAAAGGTGGGTGGCGTGGCTATGCCTATGCTTAGCCACGTAAGCTCTTTCCATTAATTTTTGGTCAAAAAACTTGAATAACTTGCGTATCAAAAACAGCAGAAAACTAAAAAAGTTTATGATGAACTTCAGACGAGAGAGGCATTTACATGCACCCACCGGTGTATGTCTTTCTTTTGGGATTTTTTTATTTATTTTTTTAAAATTTAATCAATTAAAAAATATTTTATGCGTTTTCTTTTTTATCGATATGAAGTGATTTTTATAATTTGGATTTTTTTTATTCTCTGTTCTTAAAAAACTGTACTAAGTAAAACTGTATTCAAAATTTACATATTTTAATAAATCTGTATACGAACTTGTGTTAAAAACTATTCTGAATAAATCTGTATTAAAAAAATTTAAAAAGCAAAAAAAGAAATTTCACATGCACCATGCACGTTATCTGTTTACATGCACCGGAGCCTCCCCCACTTCATGCATAAGCAAAAATCTACTGAGGAAAAGTTCTTGTGATTACTAAATATACTCAGGATTTTTTTATCAAATTTGTCCAAAAGATTTTTCTGCCAATGCGAAAAATCCGAGAATAAAAAACTTTCGAAATTAAAAAATAAAACATTGTCCAAAAGATTTTTCAATATGTGGAATAAAATTTTTTATGAAGTATTCTGATCTTTATTATAGGCAATTACATATATATAAAAAAATAATTAGTTTTATTGTAACATTATTACAATTTTACCCTATTAATTTTTTTGGAAAATTCACTCATTAATAAACAAAAAATAGAAATAGTCAAAACATTTAATAACAACAAAAAAAATATATAAAAAATATAAAGTGACTTATAATTAAAATATTTTTTTTTTACAAAATAACCTAAAATAAGAACAAAAAATCCAAAATTTAACAACATCCAACATTTAAGTCAAGAATTCATGCATTAAATTTCACACAGTCACACCTACTCCTAAAACAGTTAAGATGTTCGGTGACTTACATTATTTCCTTAGGACTCCACAGTATAGCATATTGATGAAAATCTTTGGTAGGATCAAACCAAAGGTGGAATTTCATCTCCCTTCCTATAATCTTCCCATCACCACTCCCTCTTATATAAACATTGGTCTGCAAAGTATAAGGCTTTCCAAATGTGGTCCCAAGAAACTCAATGTCCACTTCATCATGGAACCCAGGATGTGCTTCATTGTTTGAAAGCTAACATTAATCAAATCATTATCATTAGTATCACTAAAATCAGCAAGCTTATTAATTAGTAGTAATTAATACTGATTAAAAAGGCTAAACACAATGTGACATTATCTTACATAGAAAGCTGTTATAACTCCTGCAGTATAACCAGGTTGAAGCTTAATAGAAGCACCAAAGTAGCCAGATCTAAATGGCCTAACTGATTTGAAGCCACTTCCTGTTTATTAGAATCAAAAGGCATTAAAATGAATCACATTTTTAATGATATATATGTTGCACAAATTAAAGTGATGAAGCTGATTAATTAGATTCGCATATACCTGAGGTTCTATCAAGCCAAATTGTTAATGCATTTTGGTCTAATGTTTGGTGCTGAGGGCCCCAAAGGTTTGTGAATCCTTTGTAAAAGCTCAAAGACCTGAATTTGAAACTTGGCCAGTAGCCAGGAGAAGGTGGCCAATAAGCATTGCTTGAAGGGACCATTAAGACTAAAAGGGCAAAGAGAAAGAAAGCCATAATGAAGTGTATAAGATGAAAGCAGAATGGTTATGTTGTTTATAAATGCAGGGTAGTCTGAGTGAGAAGCTGAGGGAAAGTGCTCAAAAAGTAAGGTGCATGCATTTGGAAGAGCATGGCAGTACTCAGTTTTATATAAAAATAATTAGATCAGTGGGTCCCTCAAGGAGAGTTAATAGTAACATTATTTAGGGATTAATATTTAGATCAATTATTAAACATGCCAATAATTATTTATATAATATTACTATAGGCAAACGTGAGGTCATTGGGATACTTGGATTGGATAACGTTCAATTCAATTAGACTTTGCACAAGGCACTAAAATTTTTTTGTATTTTTCTTTTTTCCTATTTTTTTACCCTCACTCTCTTTATGACAGAAAACCTGTTAGCTTGGTTGTAAAGCTTAAAAAGGATGTGATGCAGAAGGGGTAGATGGTTGTGTATTAAATGTGCCTAGCTCTTATATGTTATGTTATTTTGTGTGCTTCATTCATGGCTGCTTTCTCATTCCAACTAGAACTAGGCTTGTACCTATAAGTCATCCATCTTCATTGAAGGCTACAGTAATATGTCTGATATCTGAAATCAATGCACGTTTCCTTGTATCACAAGATTAGATAATTTTTCTGGATAACTTTACTAGCTAGTTTACTTTTTAACCACTTATATGAGCTCTAAACGCAATGAGTCATGTTATTATATGTATTGTAACTTTGTAAGATTAGATAACATTTTGGATAATTTTATATTTTATGATGTAACTGAGCTCCGAAAACAATGAATCGTGTTTTTTGTATCACAAGGTTAGATAACTTGTTTGATAATTTTGTATTGAATCATGTTATACACGTACCATGTATCTTAGCCCCAAAAGCTAAGTAATGAGCCATGTTATTTCTATCACAAGATTTGACAACTTTTTCGATAACTTTACATTTTACAACTGAGCTCCGACGCAATGAGTTATGCTATATGCTACAAAATTATTTGACTATTTTAATGATTTTACTTAAAGTATATGAAATAACATCTTCGGTTTGGCGTTGGCAACTAGGGATGGGCATGTTACCCACTGGCGCGGTGCGGGTAGTGCATACCCATGTCCATACTCGTGGTTATTTGCGGGTATTTATGCGGGTAATGGGTATCCGCGAGTTTTAAATTTTTATTATATAATTATATATTTTGTAATAATAATTATACATAAAAATAATTATAAGATGAATAATGATATACATATGATAAATGTTTATCATTATAATTTCATCTTTAAAATTCAATATGAAATATTAATAAAAGAAAATTTATATATTCTCAAAGTAATAAAACAAATATTAATATACATATAATATTTATTTTTAAATAATTATTTTATATATGTGAATACCCGCAGAGCGGGTATCATAATACTCATCCCCACCCGCAAGGGAATAGTGCGGGTACCCACGGGTATGGGTATTTTGCCCATCCCTAGTGCCAACTGCAAATGTGATTTTGGAAGTTTTTATATGTGATTTTGTCATCTACAACATGTTTAAATTTTTCTTTACAAAGGTGATTTTAGAAATCATGAAAGGTAGTTTTTGCTTTTGGATTGAAAATTTACAAAGTTTTAAGTGAGAAGTTTTACTTTAAACTCAACTTAAATCAAATTCAATTATGCAAAATTAAGTACTCATGTTTTGCGAATGCTCGTTTCAAACTAACACTTTGTTTTATGGTAGTCAAGCAAAGTTATTCCAAGTTGTTAATAACGAATGTACACTAAACATTTTTGAAAAGTAATTACTAGATTAACAGGATTTGGAATCGTAACTTCACTAATCTGAATCGTTGGATGAAGATTTTACAATTTACAATATAATAACAAAATTTAAAAATTAAAACTTTAATTTTGGATTTTCATCTAACAATTCAAATACGCTGAAGTTAGCGAAGTCACCTAATAATAAAGTCATCCTATCCAAATCCATGGATTAACCAACCCCTTCCCTTTTCATTGTGTCAGTTACCATTCAATCTTGCATGAACTGCTGCAGCAGCCAGCAGGTAAAGGCCAACATGAGCCAATGAGTAAATGTTACTATAACAAACTAACGTTATAATGAAAAGAAATGTGGGTCACATTCTAATAATATAATATATATAGTCCATTATTCTCATGAATCAAAGTGAGTAACGGTGGCCAAACCTGTGAACTTCATCACTGGAGTGAGTCAGGAACCCTGGAACTACCATTAATGGACCCCTAAAGCTTGATTTGAATATCAGTGGGGGCAGAGTTGGGATTGATTGACACGTAGAATAATCCATGGTAGTGATGGTACGGTACCAATAATTTGTAATCTTGATATGTTGATCAATCAATAAAAAGAGTCCACAATTCCTTATAGGCTATCTAGCAACCAATAACATTATACTATTATATATATGGAAAACACACACATATAATTGGATGTTTTACTTGTGATCAATTACTTATGACAACCGATTGTTAACTTTTCCCTGTCAACTGATAGCACACTAAAGGAAAAATATAGAAAAATAAAATAAAAATAGTAGAAGTGGTGTTTCATAAAACAACCAATGTATGCCTAATAAGTTATACAGCGTTCAATTATAATAAAGTGGTACAGCCAAAAATTAATTTGCAAAACCAGTGGGGACTATGAGGGAATTTGAATAGGAATTGTAAAGTGATGCTAGTTCATGGTAGGGGATTAGTCAAATTCATTATAAATTAGTAAATGATTTAGTACTACCTTATGTTAAACTTCAGTACTTAACACCTCAACCTTAAGATTAGACATTTGTGAATGACCAAATCAGGATTAAGTTTTGATATTAGTATCTATATCAAAAGTAGCTAAGAAATAACGTTGTACAAGTCATTATAAATAGGTTGTTATTCATGTACTTGAATGAGAGGTGAGACTTTAATACTTAGGGTGTCACTGCCGGCAACACTTCTTACAAAATTAACATAATTTAAGTTTACAGTTTTACAAAATTATGATCAATAGTGAAGTAGTGTGTAACTCATTACAAGACCTTATTATAGGTTGAGTTACTATTACAAGGCTTTCGTTTGGCTAAAGTTCGCACTATTCACTCTTTCTTGTGCCTCTTTCTTGTGCATAACTGATTTCAAGAAGATTATTAGGATGATTAATTGTCACGACTTTCAAGAAGATTATTAATTAAGAAGCTTTTAACTTTTTCTGCTACTTTTATCCGTGTCCACCACATAGTGTGGGAAGGAAATCAATGTGCTGATTGGTTTAATTTGTTAAATACTCCATCCGGCTCGAAATATAAGCAACAAAAAACATACCTCTCTTGGTTTAAAATATAAGCAACACTAACCTATTTTCTTAAATTTTATTTCATTCTCAATGCCACTTTCCAAAAACATCTCTAAAAAATTGTTCTTTTATTTAATTTTTGTTTCATTTCCCATGCAACTTTCCTAAAATACCTCTATTCTTTTATAAATTTGAAAAAATTAAATACAATCAACTAACCTCCTTAATAAGTGTAAAATTAGTTAGTTTTGCTTATAATTCGAGCCGGAGGGAGTATGATATACTTCTGATCTTGTGTCTTTCAAAATTTGGAATTCCCCTTAAGCTGTTCTCTCTCATATATATCCTTCTAGCAAATAAGTTGGATATTTCTTTCGTTAGGGTGTAGTAGTTCTTTGTTTTTCTTTTACCATGTACCAAAATAAGTGTGAAATGTAAATAGCATCACCCAAACAGTTAAAATAAACCATTTCCAAATTTCAACACTTGATCATGTGGACCATTTTGCCCCATGAATCTACCAATATATATAGTACATAATTTTTAAGTCGGATGGGCTAAAGTACATGACCTTAAAGGCATTGTTCCCCGGAAGCAAACCACAAAATCGCAAGATACAAGAGGCATTATTGGTGCCAATACACACGATTGAGCAATTTGTAGAAATAATAACCACACCAAAAAGAGTCACAAGTAATATATGTAAACCTTCAAATCAAGCAAATTAAATAATTGATGTGCTAGCTATGAGAAATATCGATAAAATAACAAGGACTTGTGTTTTTTTGTCAATTACAATTTGCAAGCGCGTTTTTTCTTCACCTATTAATCCTATATATGTGTAGACAAATTCACCCGATTGAGATATGCATTATGCACTATTTTGTCGGTCACACAAAGAGAGAAAGAGAGGTGATTGATAGGGGCATGGTGGTAGGGCCACCATGGCCAACAAATTGAAAAGCTTAACAATTGGTTATTGTTATTGCTTATGTGACAACTATGAGGACTTGCTCAAATTAAAGGATTACCATAGAACTCCCTTTTTTACTTGCATGCATGCTGCATCTTTTTTACCCCCAGACAACATTATCAATTCGATGCCACTTTTGGAAGAAAAAACTACAAACTACCAAGTCGGTGTACTTTTTGATAAGCTATCGTGCTTGCGTCACCATCTAACCCTTTTAATTATTATTATTTTTTCTTAAGTTGTTGAATACATGCTTGTCAAATATGTTCAAGATATCTTTCATATTGAAATAAGTTGATGTTAAAAATTTTCTGTGAAAAGAAAACCACTTAACGTTGGGTTTTTGTATTATTGTTTGACAAGAAAGCAAACCGATGGTACTAACCACAAAAGACAGAATAACAATTACTGTATTTTCTCTAGCCAAGAGGAGTTTCCGTACAAGATTTGGTTAGTGCGTGTCCAATGGTGCTTATACATTTAATGAGCAAACTCAATTTTCCTTTTTTTTTTTTTTTAAATTTATAAAAAAGCGTTTCCGGTCTGGCACAAAGAGGGGCCGCGAGAAGTTTGAGTTTTATGATTTTGTTTTAGGGTATAGAAAGTTTTTTAAAAAAAAAATTGTATTGGAAAAATAAGCTCATTGTTTGATAAATATCAGTAATATTTAATTTTATAATGTAAAAATATCATTTTTAGAAGGGTTGAGGTTAAGTAAATTATTTATATTATATAAAATAATTATTTTAGTGAAATATAATTAAGCGAAAATTCCTGATAGTAGCCCTGTTTTTCTTTTTTTTTTGGTCGAAAATTTTGTCCTTACAAAACATAAATAAAATTTTGAATATGGAATTATTCAAAAATAAATAATACACTTATAGCCAAATTTTGTCCTTAAAAAAAATAAATAAAAATGAAAGCATACTCTCTTCAACATACACGTATAGCCAAATTTGAATATGGAGGAAACATAAATTTATCAAAAAATAAATAATACTATTATCGGACTCAAACATGCATGATTATTTCTGATCAATGCATACTATTATACATGATTTAGATCAAAATAGAAGATAAATAATGCGGGTAGTATAATATTAGCACCGATCGAGGGTATATGATGAATTTAATTTTGAATTCCCTTTGGATGCTTATTACATCTTTCAACAGCGCATGCATGCATTGAATAAAAAAGAGCTATGCTAGATTACAATCATTGAACAAATTCTCCTTCCAATTATGTGAGAGACAGAATCTGAGAGGGTAGTCCCACCGACACTCAATTGAATTAGGCTTCGCATTAATTAATCAATTCACTCTCACGGGATTGACAAGGTGTTGAGCTTGTGCTCCAGCCAGTGTATGTCCAGTGATTTACTACTATAAGGATTGTCGTATTAAGATAATGTATACTGTACAGATTAAAATACTACAGTAATAATTAAGCATGTTAATTAACAATGTAAAATAATGTATTTTGAATTAAAATATTCCTAATAGCTCATAATTATAATTACAATTAATTATACATTCTATTAGTGCATAAAAATAAAATAACACGAGCAAACAAGGAAACAAGTAATTAGCATTTCTTAATTTCGTAAAGTGAAAGAAAATAAGAAATAAATAAATATTTTTTAAAAATACAATTAATGGGGAAGAGAATAACAAAGAGAAAAGTAATTTTTTCACCCAATGTTTTGAAAACCGGACCGGTTATTGAACCGGTCAAGGTACTGGTTCAAGATTCAGTGATTGGACTGTGATTGAACCATGGTTTAACCGGTCTTAACGTACGCGTGTGTGTATATATATAACAATATAATAACATAATAAGAAAATATTATTAATTAACAAGTACTATACAATATACAATGTTCATTCATGAAGAAAATAAATCAAATATACAATGTTTCTAAATAAAAGAAAGAAAATATTAATAAGTAATACTAGTAACTAATAATAAGAAAATATTAATAGGTAATACACTAGTATTACTCCTTTTACCCAGCTGTTTCAATTTTTCAGAATTTAGGATTTAGTATTTTTTTTTTTAAATATGAAAACAACCCAGTGAACCATTGGGCCAAATAGCCCAGTTTTTTTTTTTGCCAAAATGCAAACGGGTGAACCACTGGTTTTTACCGGTTTTTTCTTAGGGCGGTTCTTGGCTTCTTCTAGACCAGTACCTCCACCGGTTCATTGGTTTTCCGGTCGGACCGATCAATCCGATCCGATTTTCACAACCATGCTTCCACCTTATATTATTGAGACATAGCCACTTTACAACTCATTTAAAAATTCAAAAATTCCCTCCGCCAAAACATACACCTTGCACACCATCACTCTAACTTTCATACTCTTATTCTCACTTATAATTTCAATATTCTCACTCTCCTTCACTCTTAACTCTTACTCTCGCTAGTCAGTTCTCTTTTGAGCTTTACTTTTTGAATCCCGTTGTTTATTCACCGGCCCCCATTTTTTCCGCCTTATACAAGGCGGAAATACATTTTTCCGCCTTATACAAGGCGGTAGTGTAAAATTATCATATTTTTTCCGCCTTATACAAAGCGGACGTGCAAAATTACCATTTTTCCGCTTAGGAAGAGGCGGAAAAAACTGATAATTTACACTACCGCCTTGTATAAGGCGGAAAAATGCACTACCGCCTTGTATAAGGCGGAAAAAATGGGGGCCGGTGAGTAAACAACGGGGTTCAAAAAGTAAAACTCCCTCTTTTCTTGTTTTTTATTTGAACAACAAAAATTCATGATAATAAGGACAATCACTACCATGCACGATAGCGATTACAATCACAACCGAATGAATTTCATAGTTTTATGTTTCTCTTCCCCTCTTTACATCAGGCCCTTCACAAGTCACTCACCCCTTTCTATATTCTTCCATATGTCACTCACCCCATTAATATTACACCCCATTATCTTTTGCTTCTTTCTTTTTAATAATTATCCTAATAATTTTGTAAAATCCTTCTGTAATAGCTATAGTCACAACTTTTAACGACCTGTATGGCCATTTTCTTGGTCGTGGCTATAGTCATTTACTAATGATTTTACAATAATCTTATGATAATGACATTACATTGAATTTTTGTTGTTCCAATAAAAATAAGCAACAAAGAAGAGATGAGAGACTTATAAAGGAAGATAGAATTGGGTGAGTGAGTTGCGAAGGGTGTGAGTGAGGGGTAGAGTAGGGAGGGAAAGAGAAACACGAAATTGGGCAATTACTATTGTCCATGACAGTGACTACACCCATTATCGTTACGAGAGAGAAAAAAAAAAGAGCACTTGGTTTGTGATGTAAAGTTGATAAGTTAATGAGGTGAGAATAGTAAATGTATTGTGTAAGTGATGAGGTGTGAATGAATTATGGAGAAGGGTTAAAATGGAAGGGTTGAGAGATAACAGATAAGTGATGGGATGAAAGAGTTGAAGGAAATGCAAAATGCATTATGAAAAGGAGTATATTTTTAATAAAGAAAAAAATTACAGGTGACAATTATGTGTCACCGTAGAGTGACAAAAATATTGAGTTTTAATATTTTGTTCTCACTATTAATTTTGGGCTCAGTGAAAAAACTAGAATATCATTAGCATTAAATAATTTCTGATTTCAGATGTTAGAAACTTCAAAAAATACACTTTTTACGCACCCTTGTCAGAAATATATCTAGATTCATCAATATTGAAAGTGTAGACTTCTATATTTCCAACACATAAATGTCAAAGGTAAAAAAGGCCTAATTGATTTTAGGAGATTTCTAATATGCAACCCAAAATTGGAGTGTTGTCATGCAACCTTCTCTTGAATCAATAGAAAGTTGTCACTTAATTCACTTGTGTCATGTCATCATTTGAAGTAGTCAAATTTAATTTTTTGCAATTTGGTCCAACTTAAAAAGTAAATTAAAATTTTAGCAAAACCCAACGCCCCACCACCACCACCACCGGCCACCATCACCTCTGATCCAAATGCCTCATAGAAGTCGCCCGCCAAATTTTAATTTACTTTTTAAATTGGACCAAATTGCAAAAAACTAAATTTGACTACTTCAAATGATGACATGACACATGTGAATTAAGTGGCAACTTTCTATTGGTCCAAGAAAATGTTGCATGACAACACTCCAATTTTGGATTGCATACTAGTAACTCCCTTGATTTTATGACAAAGTTGTGTCGGAATAATTCATTAGTGCATTTTTTCAACTTAGCCTGTGTGGCTGTGTCACAGTCCCAGACTCCCAGGATGCTCATGGTGTCTATGGGTGCTTATGTTGTCTGTTGGTTCAAAGGCATTATTGCCATCAACAATATCTACAACCCAACTTGGTGGAAAAAGTTACCTCAATGGCCAAGCACAAGTACGAATCCTACAACCAACAGGCCAATATGAGAAAGGAATGAGGAGGAATCCAAAGAAAGGGAGTTCTGGTTCTCATTCACTTATAAAATGAGCACAAGTGTTTCCGAGACTTAATGCTGGGAAACATTGTTTTGTTATAAAAGAAATTTTTAACGCTTATTTGTTTGAAGTGTAAAAATTTAGATTTCTAATATTGATTACTTGAAATATATTTGCGATAGATATTAATTGAAATATATTTTTTTGTTTTTTCGAAACACCGAAATCGAAAAATATTTAAAACTGAAAATGTTTTGTTTTTTGAAAGGAAAAATGGTGATAAGAATTTAATAATGCAGAAAAAAAATTAAAACTCAAAATATTTATCAACAAAAAAGTAATCAAAGGCATCATTTAAAAATAAAAAAGCAAAGGCCCAATTTTTTGGCAACCCTTCTTGGAAGAGTTGTTGATTCTAAACCCCCCTTATTATTCCCAAACCCCATTTTCACTTTTGAATTTCAGAATTACCCTTTGTAATTTTTTCACCAAATTTAAACCCTACAACCTTTCTTCTTCTTCCCAACCACTTTTCCAGCACCCAACCGCAGCAACCACCACCCAGATTCATTTTTTTCTTCGTTTTTTTCACACCGCAGCAATCACCTTTAGCCCAACAATTGTTTTATTTATTTTTTTTTTTTCCAGATTCGTTTCTTTGCCCGTCTCTCTTGCAATTGATTTGCACTTGACAATGAGGACAGTTAAAGTTAAACTTGGCGCCTCTACACATATTAGTTTCCTTTGCCAACCGCTTAAAATATGAATTCTCTATGCTTCTATGCTAAAATCAAATGTCCTCAAATGGCTTCAATTTCTTCAACTTGCTACATCCTTGTTACAATAATTTTATGGTTATACCCATTAACAATATTATGGGCAAACAGTGGTCGAAGAACACATCAAAAACTTGCACCCACCACCAGAATTTAAGGAGAAAATCCTTCTGCGACACTGGTTCGTCGAAAAGCTTATGATTAGTGAAAAAAACGAAGAAACCTTCAATAAAGAGAGAGAAAACGAAGAATAAAGGTGAAAGGTTGGGTTTGGAAAAGGTGTAGAAAAGTGTTGAAGATATTTTTGGTGAGATGTGAATAATAGGGAGATGAAAGGGTTGCTATATTAGGGTGGCCAAAGGGAGATGAAGGGTTTTGGAAGATGGAGTTGATGGATATTTTAAGGGGTTTGTAATCTACTTTTTTTAATTAGGACAATTAGGTAATTTCAATATTAAAATTGGGGTTTGGGATATTTTACGGGATTTGGAATCTAAAAGTCAAATTGGAAATCCAAACCCAACAGATCCAATATTGTGAGGCAAGACTATCTACTTGTATCTCATTAATTAGCTGGCCGGAAAACATTTGATTCTTAAAGTGTATTAGTTCTCTGCCCAACTTTTTAGTTCTCAACTTTCATTTCATTTTCATGGGTTTAATCGGAATATTTTTCGACACTTCCGAGTTATAAAAATGCATTTTTAAATAAGAAACCCAAAGTATCTCAGAAACCCAAAGTAGTTTTGTCCCGGGTCGTCAAGGTATTGATAATGCTATCATTCTCCAAGAAGTGGTGCATTCCTTTAAAGGTTTGAAGGGTCGTACAGGTTTCATGGCTATCAAATTGGATCTCGAGAAAGCTTATGATAAACTTAAATGGAGCTTTATTCATGAATCTCTCCTTCTAGCGGGTCTGGATAGTAAGTTTGTTGACCTGGTTATGGCTTGTGTTACTACATCCAGCATGCGTATTAATTGGAATGGTTGTCATACTTCCTCTTTTCAACCCCAGCGTGGCCTTCGCCAAGGGGATCTGATCTCTCCTTATTTATTTGTGATATGTATGGAATGGTTGACTCACATGATTAATGACGCTGTGCAGACTGAGTCTTGGAAACCGTTTTCAATTGGGAAGGGTGGTCCAAAAATCTCAATTCTGCTGTTTGCAGATGATATTATCCTTTCTGGTGAAGCATCTTTTTCCCAGGCAGAGACTATTAGCTCCATTCTTGATCTTTTCTGCAGTGTCTCCGGTCATAAGGTGAGTTTGTCTAAGTCTTCTATTTTCTTTTCGAAAAATGTTCCGAATGACTTAGCTGTTCAACTTAGCACTGGGCTTGATATTCCCATCTCAAGTGACTTTAATAAATATCTTGGTATTCCTGTGAAAAGCTCTCGTTCCTCCGTTTCTTTATTCTCCTTCCTTGTTGATAAAGTAAGGAAGAAGCTGACAGGTTGGAAGATGAAAAATTTATCTCTGGCTGGACGGATTACCTTGGCCCAGTCTTGTATTATGTCTCTCACTAGCTATGTAATGCAGGCCACGGTTATTCCCTTGATTATTTGTGATGAGATTGAAAAGATCTTTAGAAGTTTTATCTGGGGAAGCACTAATGAAGCTCGGAAATGTCATTTAATTTCTTGGGAGAGGATTTGCAAGCCCAAATCTGAAGGTGGGCTGGGTTTTCGTAGTCTTCGTGTAGTGAATGAGGCTTTTCTTATGAAACTTTCTTGGAGATTGTTATCTGAACCATCTTCACTTTGGGTTTGTGTTCTCTTATCGAAGTACAAAGTTTGAAATGTTTTAGACCTGACCCCTCATTTGAAAGGTGCTGCAATAGTTGCTTGGCGGGGAATCTCTAGGGCTTTCCAGAAAACCAAAGAGGCATCATATTGGATCTTGGGAAATGGTCATCAAACCCGTTTCTGGCTTGATAGGGGGATTCCAGGCTGCCCTCCTCTTTGTAAAATTGATGGTATTGATATCTCTCAATGGTGTCGTGCCTATTCTGTTGCAAATTTCGCCAGCAATGGTTCGTGGAATTGGGAGGTTATTGGTGATTTGTTGCCTGGAAATATTAAATCTAGAATCTTGAACATTCTCCCTCCTTCTGCAGATAAGGGAGAAGACTCTGTTGCTTGGGGCGGTGAGGCTTCTGGTCTTTTCACAATCAAATCAGCAGCGGATTGTATTTCTGGTCGTGCTCCTAATACTCATGCCCAAGGTCAGAAGTCCATTTTTTACTATGTTTGGAGTTGGCAGGCCCCCCAGAGAATTAAGTGTTTTATGTGGAAAGTTTGCCATGGTAGACTTTTGACTAACGTAGAGCGCCGCCATCGGGGTATGACTGTGAATGATGTTTGCCCGCGGTGTTCCAGCAGTCCGGAATCTATTTTGCATCTCCTTCGGGATTGTAATGATGTCATTATGTGCTGGAAGCGTATTGTTAAACCCTCTGCCTGGAATAACTTTTGTAGTATGAACATCAATGACTGGCTGTTTTTTAATTTACAGAACAAGGAGGCTGGAGTTTGTGATGTGGACTGGACAGTGGTTTTTGCTGTCATGCTTTGGTCGTTATGGAAAGATAGGAATGCTTTGGTGTTTTCCAATTCTAGCACTCTTAATTCCTCTTTTCATCATCGTATTATTAGTTACTCAAGGAGTATTACTAATGCAGTTGCGAATCCTATGACGTCTACTCTCTACAAGCAGGAGCTTTTGATTTCCTGGGTGCCTCCTAGAGATGGTTGGTTGAATCTTAATGTTGATGGGTCATTTCAGCGGGATTGTTTGACGGATTCCTGTGGGGGTTTGCTTCAGGATCACACCGGGAAGTTTCTTATGGGCTTTCACTGCTATTTAGGTACTTGCTCTTCGTTAGTAGCTGAATGCTGGGGTCTTTTTTTGGGTATGAAACATGCCATCAATATGGGTGTTCAATGTCTGGAGATTGATATGGATTCTTCCACCACTGTCAACATGGTGAAAGGTATTTATAAAGTAAATCATACTTGCTTAACCATTATCCGTGAGATCAAGGCTTTACTAGCTCATCAACCACACTTTGTTATTCGTCATGTTTTTAGAATGGCGAACCGTTGTGTTGATTATCTTGCGAATTTGGGCATTCAAGCAATGCTAGTGTTAGTATTGTTCAGGATATCCCTCCCTCCTTATTATCCCTCATTTGTGAGGATGCTTATGGGATTGCTTTCCCTCGTATGACTATGTAATTTTCTCTTGGGCTTGTGCCCCGTTTAATATAAAAAAAATACATTTTTTGACTCGAGGGTGTCGAAAAATATTTTGACCGAACCCTATAAAAAAAATGGGGACTACTGGGGACTAAAAAATAAGGGTTGAGGACTAGTTCTCATTCTTAAATTGAGGAAATTTTTTTAAGGATCTTGCCAACAATTGTTTTAAAGATGCTTGTTAATGTACTTAAAGGTAGAAAAATACAATAAGTTAACATTATTTTTTCACTCAAAAATTTCAAAAGCTACAATTTTTTTATACTTATTTACTATATTTGGTTGCTTAACATATATTTTTTTAATTTTAATTTTTCAAGAAAAACATGAAAGTAATTGAGAAATGTAAAATGAGTATTCTTTTTCGGTTTCGGTTTCTAAAATAGGGAAAAAAATAAATTTATGTTTGAGTAATATGTCAGATTAGTCCCTGACTTTGTAAGCGTCGGTCAAGTTAGTCCCTGACTTTATCGAAATAGCAATTTAGTCCCTGAGATTTTATTTTAATTCACATTCGTCCCTATCTTTATCCCATTTTAAAGCAAATACATCCCTGCGATAGTGACGGAAGGGACTAACTTGATCGACGTTCTCCTATTTCAGGGACTAAATTGTTATTTCGATAAAGTCGGGGACTAACTTGACCGACGCTTACAAAGTCAGGGACTAATCTGACATATTACTCATTTATGTTTATTTAAAAAGTTAGTTGATTGTTGTTATACACCGTGACTAAACAAGGTTGACCATGTTGAAGGTTAACAAAATAACCACGTTAATTAGGTCCAACTTAGGTACATCTAGATTAGCATAATGGCCCAAGCCCATATTGTTTAAGCCATTTAAATAATAAAGCTATGTTGAATATGTGCAGATATTTAACTCCAAGATCTCATTCTTCTTGTCTCAACAAATAAGGTCCCATTTTACCCATGGGATTTTCCTCTTTTCCTGATCATCACCCCACATAAAATCATGACGAATAATCACCAAGGAACGATAAACCTTTTTAGGTAAGCGAAGATAAAAGAGATAATGCATGGGTAAACTATTGAGCATGGAGTTAATGCATGAGGTTAATCTACCACCTAGAAACAATATCTTACCCCTAGAGCTTGCTAAGCGCTTCTGAAAAGCATCAATGACAGGTTGCCGGCAAGAAATAGATTTGATTTTTGCACCAATAGGTAAGCCAAGATACATGAAAGGGATCTCACCCCTTTTATACTTCAGAATAGATTCAGATTGTCTAAAGAGATGGGTAGTCACATCATCAATACCATACAAATAACTTTTGGAGAAGTTAACTTTTAGGCCAGCAACAATCTCAAAGTAGCAAAACATCGCTTTCATAGTGCTTACATTCTACAAAGAAGCATCTTCAACAATAATTGTATCATCAGCATATTGAAGTAAAGATACTTGGGTGTCACTTAATCCCATGTTATTAGGCAAGAAAAGACCTTCAGGCACATCTTTCCTCATGAACACATTGAGGCCTTCCGCAACAATAAGGAGAAAGAAAGGAGCTAAAAGATCACCTTGCTTGAGGCCCCAACCAATAGAGACCTCCTCATTCGAGCTTTCATTAACCAAAATAAAGAGACATCCAGAAAAAGATACATGATTTAATCTAGGAGATCCAAACAACACAAAAACCCATAGCTTGTATCATATGCTCCAAGAAAGACCAACTCACTGAATCAAACAAGGCTTCCTAAATTTATTTGTATGATCCACAATTTCATTTAGATATAGCACACAATCCATAATTTGCCTCCCAATAATAAAAGCTAATTGGCAAGGAGAAATCAGAGAGCCAATAACAACTCTTAGGCGGCTTTTCAAGAGTTAGCAATAATTTTATAAAGAGTGCTTGGCAGAGAATAGGCCTGTACTCACCAATCTTCTAAGGACATGCAACTTTAGGGATTAGCGACACAAAATATGAAGTAAAACACTTAGGAAGTTTCCCCCATATAATGAAATCCCTCTACCATATACCAAACATCATCCTTTAGAAGGTGCCAGAAGGATTTGAAGAATCTAAAGTTAAAATCATTTGGTCTAGGACTTTTATCATCATCGCATGAATCAACAACATCATTCAATTCTTCCTTAGTAAAAGGAGTCGTAAGGTTTTGATTATTGAAGTTATTAATAGAACACACTACCATAGTCGTCATATCAATATTATAAATTTCAGGGTCTTTGAAGTGCTTCATAAAAAAAATCCTGAAAATCATTCTATCTCATCAGGTTCTTTGAGCCACTTAAAATCATTCCACAAATCACATAAAGAGCTTCCCCGTCTTCTCTTAGCAAGAGAAGCATGCAAGAAGGCAATATTAGCATCACCCTCACGAATCCACTTAGCTATTGACTTTTAACAAACCAAACTCTATTATTTAAACACTTCCATAACTCAACTCGCTTGGATTTTCTTAGCATAATATCCTCTCCTGTTAGGTCATTGGACTCGATCTTCAAGTCAAGGTCATTCAAAATAGAGGAAAAATTTGCAATACAATAGTCAATATTACCAAAAACCTCTTATTCTAAATTTTGATATCCACCTTTAGACGCCTTGTCGGCTAATTAAGCAAAAAACCTTCCTACCATAAATATTTTAAGAAAGCCACTTCTATTACACAAAATTAGAGAAATCATCGTGGGAAAGTCAATATTTATTGAATTCAATTTTTTTTTCTAATTTTTTCATTAGTGCTAATATAAACTTCTTTCGCTCACCATCTCTTGTTTTATATTTTTGTTTAATCCTTGTATATTAAAATGTTTAGAATTTTTTCCCTTTTCTTATTGTAAGTATTCAAATTTTTTTTTTAGAAAGACAAAATAAAAATAGTTTTTGATTTCATTATTCTTCACAATTGCACATACTTTTTTTTTTCTAAAGTTTTCATCTCTTTATTGATTATGAAAGAGTTGTTAATAAAAGATTTGTAAGGATTATTGAAAATCCACCTATAATTGATTCATTTTTTTTTAAAGAAAAAGTTGGTTGAAATTCTTTTTGGGCCCTCCCATCTGCTTATTATTGGGTTCATCCTAATCCTAATACTGACAAATATGGATACCGATCGTCGTTGCATAACCAAATCATATAGAGTTTTAAATTTTGGCCCTCATTTCATATTTTCATGGACAAAAATAGCCTTTTGTGTGTTATTTTTTCCGTCCCTAACGAGATGAAAAATTTTCATCTATCCGTCCATGGAAAATTTCCATCTACCAAGAGACGGAAAACTTCCATCTACCGAGAGACGGAAAATTTCCATCTATCCCTCGATGGAAAATTTCTATCTACAGATCTCTCGAGAGACGGAAGAAGTTATAATATCATCATGCATACTTAATAAATTTTATGCTTTTTGGCATCTTCCTTATTTGTTGAAAACTTTACATATTCAATACATCGATCATGGATTGACAAGGGAAAATTTCTTTTCACGCGGTGTCCCCTTTTTCATCCTAAAAAAAGTATTTAAGAGTGTTACTATATAAAAATATATTGATGTTCAAAAATGTTATGCAAATAAGAGAACTTGGTTGATAATATGCATCTACCAAGTTTTGCTTTTTTGATGTCAAACTTACATTGATAATATTATTCTGAAATGCAAGTCTGTGTATCGTCACTTAATGCACATTGTTTTTTTTTGCAGTTGAAGATGCACTAACACACCCTTACTTGACATCACTCCATGACATTAGTAATGAATAACCTGTGTGCATGACTCCTTTCAGCTTTCAGCTTTGACTTTGAGCAAGATGCTTTGATAGAGGAACAGATGAAAGAACTGATATATAGAGAGGCTATAGCATTTAACCCTAAGTATTAGCAGTAGTGTAATTTTCCGTCTCTCGGGAGATGAAATTTTTCCGTCTCTCGGTAGATGGAAGTTTTCCATCACGGGATAGATGAAAATTTTCCATCTCTCGCTAGATGAAAATTTTCCATCAAGCTAAGGGATAGATGAAAATTTTTCGTCTCGTTAGGGACGAAAAAAATAACACACAAAAGGATATATATTTTTGTCCAAAAATATGAAATGGGGGCCAAAATTTAAAACTCGATTATATATACAGTGTTATTTGAGTCATCCGGCTCAATTATTTTCCCAAGCTAAACACCATAGCACACTACTTCACCAGGTAACGCAAAAGGTTTTCTCCTCATTTCATTTGTCTCTTTTAATCTTTTTTGCAACGAAGAACAATGTAAGATTTTTCCCTTCGTGATTTCATTCTTGAAATTCATATTAATACATAAAACACATGCACTACAAATTTTGAATTATCTCTACAACGAGTTCTTTTCTTCATGAATTTCTTTCATTTTAATATGGTTGATAGTTAATTAAGTACAAGTAGTTACTCTCTCCGGTCTTATTTATAAGACCATTTTGAAGCTTTTATTTTGATCCTATTTATAAGATTCATTTTCAATTTTTAATAGCATTTAACTACTTCTTTTTACTAACACCCCTATAAAATCAACACTTTTTAGAGTTCCAATAATAATTAGGGTTTTACTTCGGTACCCTTTCAAAATAAAGGGTTTTGGTACCCTCTCATAGTTTTTCAATCAAATCATGACAAGTACAATATACTACCATGTTAAAAAACATCGAGATATTCTGGGGACTCAATAAAGACCGAAAATTATATATTAAGATGTTTTCCATTTTTTATATATTTTTGGTGCTAAAAAATTTACACTAAATTTAGACGAAAACATATGTTCTTGTGTGCTGAAAATTACATCTCAACTGCAGCAATACAATTTTTTAAGCAGATCAGAAAATAAAAATACAGTGAAGTGTTCTTTTTTTTCATCGTTATCTAGTAAGAAAATTGATATCGGTGGCATGATGTTGAGGTTGCTGGCCCAAAATGAATAAAAACTTATTAAGGTTCATGATTTGGGAGTGGTTGTAAATTGATTTAGTTAAAAAATCTTGCAAATAAGATCACACAGATTTGATTGCAAAATTTTATTAAATTTATACACTTTTTTCACATAGTAGTATATTGCACTTATCATAATTTGATTGGATAAATATGAGAGGGTACCAAAACCCTTTATTTTAAAAGGGTATCGAAGTAAAACCCTAATAATTATAGGGGTAGTTTTGAAAAAGTATATCAAATTTTCACATTTCTAATGCCACTAATAAATTTATCCACTTTCCTTGGTGGGAGTGAAAAATCCCAAAATGGTCTTATAAATAGGACCGGAGGGAATAATTGATTATTAAAGTTACTCATTGCTAATGTTCAATTGATTTGATTTGAATGGAATGAAAGATTGTTTTGGTTTCTTGAAGTAATGATTTATAATTTCTTGTTTTCAATCATTGTTACTCTATTGTTTGTTTGTTGTGGTTGGGTTTTTCTCCACGTATTGTCATCTTTGAAGATCGTGTTCCATATGACATTATAAACTTCGAGTTATTGTGATATCGACCCGTTTTGTTTATTTCATATCTTTTTTGTACTTTAATTTGGTTGATAGTTGATTATTTATAGTAGTTATTCATTATTAATGTATAGCAAAGTTAATGATTTTGTCATCAAAATTATATTTGGATTTCAAATTTTGCCATAATTTTTCTTTTTTAAAACTAGTTATAGACCCAAGCGTGCACGGTGGTTTTTATTGAGAATAGTAGGTCACTCAATTGTATTAATTAGAATTATGACTTGTTGTAGTCATTCATAATGTCTGGAATAATATAAAGCACTGACTGGCAATCCTAAAAATATTGTTAGAGAAATGCAATTGATGAAAATAGAACAATATATAAGTAATTGTATGTATACCTAATTAGGAGTGAAGCAGGTGGAAGTTTCCAGATTCTGACAATGAAATGGGTTAAGAATAGTCCAATTTGGTTAAAACACAAAGTCTACCAACCGCCAAACATTGGTCGGTAAAAACTTAAATGTAGAAAAAATTTGAATAGTCAAAAATTGCATTCATAATTATAAGATTGGAATAAGATATTTAATTTTGCTTCTTATATCATGTTTGGTAAAGCTTAAACTATTTTTTTTAATGTTATTTTTCAAAAATAATGATAAGTTGTTATGTTTGTTTGCAATATAAAGTATAATTATATGTTATATAGTTGTAAAAATAATCAAATTCTATAAGCCCGGTAACAACAACTAGAGATCATTATTCGAAAGATAATGTTTTTTTTCTACCCATGTAATTTTGTTATTCGACACTTATCACTCTATTACATTAACTACATACTTGTGACATGAGTAAACTATTTTTTTTTATAATTTACGCAATACAAAATAATTGTCCTGACACAATTCATATAAAACAAATTAATAACTAAATTTCATTATTCAATTAGATAAGCAAACATAAACAGATTATAATTTTAAATTGAAGTAATGAAAAAATAGTCATAATATAATTTTTACCATCTAAACGAAACAGGAACTTGGATGTAGTTTGACATAATTAAATTGAGGTTGAAGATTTATATTATAAAAGAAATACTCTCTCCGTCCCATTATCTGGATAAAAGTCAACATAATCAATAAAAATAAGAAAATATCTTTTTGATATAGTGCATGTTTATATTTTCAAAAAAAAAATGTAACGTATGATTTATTAATTAATTACAAATTTCTATCACACAAATTTTAATATTATTTTTACAATTTTTATTATTTTCACAAAATGTAATGTATAATATACGATTTTAAGATTTTTGATTAATTAATTTTATTTTGATTTGGGAAAAAACACATTTTTACCAAGATAATGGGACGGAGAAAGTACCATTGATTTCCATATTGAGCCTTCTACTTTTTTTTTTTTTTTTATGTGTGAAAATTATATATTGATAAGTGCATGATACTTAACTTTAATGAAAACAAAAATTTATAAACAACTTAATTAAGAGTAAATTTCAATTAAAAAAATTAAGAGTAAATTTAATTTGACAAAGGATATTAATTAGTGCATGATATTCTGTCAAAAATGCAAATAAATATATGGAAAAAGGATCAAATTAACATAGCAACTTACAGTAGCAATTCATAATATAAAAGAACTTCATTTTACAGACCAAATATTCCAAAGATGTACCAATGGCAGTATCAAAAAATAAATACAGTACATTCTTCAAATTTAATTACAAATATAAGTCTGGGAATGCATTAAAGTTTAAAACAAACATTGAAGTTGGAAAGGTTCAAAAAAGTACTCAAC
This sequence comes from Crotalaria pallida, assembly GCA_037953625.1. NCBI lineage: Eukaryota > Viridiplantae > Streptophyta > Magnoliopsida > Fabales > Fabaceae > Crotalaria > Crotalaria pallida. Next base: position 72,718,758 of record CM075656.1, read on the forward strand.
ATATTCACTGCTTAGTTATAACCAACCCAAAATATATATTGATTTGGTCAATGCTATCACAAAATATCAAAGTAAATTACTCGTTTTCTTCAAAACATTAATCATCATCAGTTAATTCAATATTGCACCTGAAAGAATTTGACAATGAAATTGCATTTTTTTTTTTTGGTTTACATTGGAGGTCTGGGACTAGAACCCATGACCTAGGGGAAAGGGAAATCCTAAGTGTCCCTGCAGCCACCAACTGAGCTGTCTTACGCGGACATGAAATTGCATTTTAAAAACAGATAAATAAGTTAAGATGGTAAGAAATTGTACTCCAAAATTTAACATGAGTTACTTTGTTAACCTTGGTAGTTGACTTCCATATCTCTAAAACTCAGATTTAATGTGCACATTTTCCTTGGAAGAAGATAATTTTGGAGTGTCAAAATCTCTCAAACCCAATATATCTTCCATCTCCTTGTCAGATGGTTCCAACATTTTGCTTTTTGATGAACTTTCAGGTGTTGTAAACTCATGAAGAGCAGAGTCTTTCAAAGTTGAATTACTTGCCTTTAATATGTAGAGCAATGAATCATAATAAAAATAATTCATAAGTACCTGAATTTTAATAATAAATTGTTATAGAACAGTAAAAATAATACTGAATTCACTTATGTAACATTACTCACATTTTCACTTGAAATTTGTATCAAATTTGTAACATCTTCCTCCCTTACTGCCACCTTGTTGTCACCCTGAACCTAATCATATATCAATTTAAACACACATGTCGTTGATAGAGTTATAAAAAGTATCGTTGTCATTTAATAAGTTATGCTTACTTCATTCTCTAAAGGAATAAGACGAAATTGGTTCAAGTGTTCTTCAAGTACTAACATAAAAAGAATCCCATAGTTGTCTTTGTTCAATTCAATATTGAACCTTTGGGGAACCTTGACCAGAAAAACAAATTCTTTAATTTGTTCAAAAGCTGATATAAATCTTCAGGGTAACCAAACTCATCACCAACCTACATTGATATATATATATATAATTCAGATGTAAAACTGAAATGCGATTTTATAAACCTAAATATTGTAAAAAAAAACATTGATAATTGATATTGGGCAGATAAAACATACTGTCACTAACTCATCACGCAATTGCATGGCATCACTGATTGGTAAATTATAAACTCTGTTGTCTTTGCCTCATTTTCTAATCAACCTCAATTTCAGCTCATGAACAACATCACCCTGAAGCCTATCTCGAGCATTTTTGAAGACTTGTGCAATTGGGTTATAAGTGTCAATCATTTCTTTCAAACGACTAATGATCCGCTGCTCCAAAATGTCTTGTTCTTCGGCACGTACCCCAAACCTTATTAATTCAAACTTTGCATGACATAAATACACAATTCAGTATAAATATTGAAAATAATTATCAACAAAATAAACAGATCCAATAAAAATATCAATGCTAGCAACGGATAAGTTACCTAAATTCTTGACTACGATTTGACACTTCATTTTGAGTGTCATAAATATACAATTGAGCGAACTTTGGGTTTTGACCTTCATTAGGGAGGAGACTCCCTATTCTATGATGATTTTGTCCACTCAATCTGTAAACGTACCTTCCTCTACCATCATTAATGCTATTATCCACTTTTCCACCCATAGATATGAAAGAAAACATCATATTGAATAATCTAATATTCTTTTGAAAGTAAATAGACTCTGCATCATCTTGATTAAAAATTAAATTATGCAAGTGCTCTGGAGCCTGACTCAAGAAAGGAATTTTAACCTTTCCCTGACGACAACATAGTGACAAAATAAGGGTATCACTTACCCTCCCTTTACTAAGTTTTTCCGGTAACCAAAATTTAGCACCACACCATTGACATGCATACGTAGCATCGTTTAAATCTTCATACTGGTAATTAGCCTCATTAAATTCATGTGGCCAACCTCCTCCTTTTGCAACTTGACTTTTAGAACGTTTACCCCTGGCCTTAGTACGTGATTTAGAGAGTTTTAGACCCTGCAAAAGATAAACCTTAGCATCTACTTAATAACATATTACAACCGTAAACTAATTAAGCAACAATTTAAAAAATATCCAAAGCATTCATATATGGAATCTGTATACGTAATAACACTATACAACCCTAAATATATACTTTAAAAATTTCGTAAAGTATTAAAATATGGTTAAGCCCCTTAAAAGACCTTCTCATACCTGCAACCACATTGAATTCAGAAGAGAGATTGTGTACTACATTGTCAACCAATCTTTTTCCTCTCCTTCCAAAATCAGACCGTATTGAACTATTGTAACTGCTAATTGTATTAGTATTAACAATTTCAACATCATCATCAGGAATGGCCAACTGTACTACAGAGGTTGATGTCTTGAAAGACCCTTGTAAAAAATCCAATAAGAGTGATTTAATTTGTACTATCTACCGCTGAACACATAAAAATTCATAACAAATATTTCAAAATGTGACCAGCAATTACCAAAGGAGTAATAATTTGAATCTCAGGATCATGAATTGATGCATTAATATAACCTTGATTAATAAAAAAGAAGGTCAGTAATTACCACTATTTTAGTAACATTTCACAAAAATCATATAAAAATGATATATGATTAGCACAACCTTCTCTTCTTCTTCGCTGATGTCTGATGTTAACTTGCTCTACATGCATTTCTTCAAAAGATTGCATAACGTTAGAACTCCCAGGTAACGCCGTCACCAACTCATGAACTCTTTGCCGACTTCTCTCAAGATAAGATTGAATATCACTCATTACAGAAGATCGTTGTCCAGCGGTATCACATGACATGACATCTGCATATACAGATTAACTACGTCAAAGTGATGTTCAAGTGTGCATTAGCATAACAACCAAATGAGTGATATTAACCTGCTGCATAATGCTTATCAACAACAATAGGAACATTATGGACAAAAGATTCATCATGAGCCTCCATCTCAAATTCCAAAACTTCATTGGTACCACCAACATTGATATTTCAATCATAAAAAACCTACACAAATAGAGGAGTAAGCCCATTAACCAATTGAATTCCCTAAAACACCTACAAATACCACGAAATTAAAAGAGGGAAAAAATTTGGCTTGAATATATTACAACTACAACTAATACGATTCCCAAAGGCTATACATTTGCTCACTTGTATCTTATCATGTTGGGTCATTGTTGTTGTTCCATTAAGTTTTAGCTGCAAAATTTTATTTTCATTCTCTCATTTGTATGCTGAATTCCTTGATTTAAAGGGTTTCCACCACTTGTTTTTAGGAATGATGCCTAACCTCCAAAGGTTATGACTTTCTACGAATTGATGGCACAACAAAAGCCAGTGACAGACTAGGAATAAATTGAGAAAGAAAAGGAACGGAACAGTAAAGGAAGAGAGAAATATACTTACCACTTACTTGCCAAGTGACATCGAAGGAGAATATACTTGCCAGTCATTTTTTTTTTTGAAGAGTTACTTACCACTCACTTGCCACAGAGATGGAGTAAGAAAAAAATGAGAGAGGAAACACACAGAACAGTAAAGGAAGAAATAAAGCAAATATCCCTTAAGACAAAGCTTGTAAGATAAGATTAGTTTGCAATAAGCTTAAAACAGTCTTCTAAAACACGTTTCCAAGTAGCACATGACAGCCACGTGAGAGCAATTAAAGTTCCGCTACAGTAAAAAATTCTCACAAGCACAGTTCACCAACATTACATGGGCACTCACAAATTAATGCGCAACAAACACCCCAACACCCAAAATTATTGTTTCAATTAATTGGTGTTATTGTACTTGTAACAGCAACGTTTAATTCAGCATCTTAATAATATATTGATTAGTTTCATTCACTGCGTTTTTTTTTTTCAATTTGGTCCTAGTAGGTTTTTTTTCTTCTCATAACTCTCTCACTTCTCTACAAAATGAAATTATTTACAAAATGCATTAATCATTTTTTTAATTGTACCATAAAAAAAAAGAAAGGATTTTATGACCCATTTGAAACAAAATTTTTTTTGAGCAAATTTAAAAAATAAAATTATTCGGACGAAATTAAAATTAAAAAATAACTTAGAGAATGAAAATTACTATTTTTGCCTTTATATTTTATTGATTCTAGTAAAATATTGTTGTGATTTCTTTGAGTAAAGATTTCTTTTGGTTTAATTATGTCATAAATCTCTAAAGTTTGGGATATTTTTGTCAAATACCCATATTCTTATCTTTTTAATTTCTGACTCCCGAAGTTATTTCTGGGTTTGTTATATACCCCTACTACAAATTCTGTCTAATTTTGCTGACATGTAACATCAGATCATGGTCAGACGCAGGAGGTTAGGCACGTGGTACCCCGTGGGAGAAGATCATTTTTTCTTTAAATTAAAAAACTAAAAAACTTAATATTTTTTATATTTTTAGTTAAATAAAAAAAGAAAAAAAATGAAGAGAGGGGTCGTCTTCGCCCATGTGATATCACACGGCACCACATGACCAACCTCTTGCGTTTGACTAGGATTCTAATGTTACATATCAGTAAATTTAGTCAGAATTGATAGTAAGGGTATATGCATGACAAACCCAGAAGTAACTTCGAGAGTCAAACATTAAAAAAATAAGAATAAGGATATTCGGCAAAAGTATGTCAAATTTCAGGGACGTGTAACATAATTAAGCCATTTCTTTTTATCAATCAATGCTGCTATGTTGTTTGATTTTGACTGTTCTATTTTGTCGTGAAGAGGTGCTTATGGTCCGCGTAAGACAGCCCAGTTGGTGGCTGCAGGGACACTTAGGATTTCCCCCTCCCCAAGGTCATGGGTTCTAGTCTCAGACCTCCCATGTAAAAAAAAAAAAAGAGGTGCTTATGTCTGCTTGTTATGATTTCTATGATCCTTTTCTACAGCCAGTACCATACTACCATTAGCTGTAAGAATTGGTTGAAAGTTCATATGGAAGACTAAGTGTGTAGCTCGTTAATTATCCTGTGCCTCAGCCCTCAATCAAGTAGTAATTTAGTTAATGTAAGTATTTACACAATCACGCGGTTAGTTAGTGGTTTGTGGAAGCTTGCGATGCAAGTAACTTCGAACGGAACGTTCTCATGTATGAAAGCTCAATTGAGAGAAAGGAATCAGTTGAGAAAGCATATTCATTCATTCCCTTTGATTATGAAACGCTTTAGTAAGTTCTTTGAGAATAAAATGTATATGTGGCCTTTGGGTCAAACATATACAGCAACCAGTATTTATCCCCTGCAATGTATGAATTATTAGTTTTTTATTTACAAATGATTAAAGTTTAAATATTTTTCATGTCAGAAATATTTTTAAAATTATATAAGTTAGGATTATTATTTAAAATTAATAAAAAATAGAAAAATTTAGAAATGCAAGGGTTAAAATTGAAATTTAGGTGCTTTTCTTCCCAAGGATTTTCTACTAAAAGTTAAAATGGTAAAAAAAAAACCGTTGCAAGAAAAATATGTGACAATTATATATTGAGTCATATACGTCAGATACATTAGTATTATTATGAAAGAGTATTTCAAATATATTTTTTCCTGTATAGGTTATTTATTATTGTTTTGGAGTTTATTTTAAATTGTATTTAATATTACTATTGTGAAAGGATGTTTTTAAGGGTTAAGGATTTCCTCAAATAAATTTTTTTGTTAGTTCAAAAAACACATCTTTTCATTTTTTTGTTAATCTAGGAGACACATCTTTTCAATTTTTTTTTTAGTCCAGAAGACATATCTTTTCAAATTTTTTTTATTAGTTTAAAAGACAAATCTTCTCAAGAAATTTTTTTTTATATAAATTTTTTAAAGAATAGATACAATAGACATGTGACATATCTTACATGTTTCCATTTTCCTAACTTTTTTTTATGAGAGCTCTATTTGGTGAGAAGCTCTCTACATTAAGCATCCAGTCTCTGAAGTATACCGTAGGGTTTGATAGATCTGCCATAGGTACCAACAATAATATCAATGGTCTTAGTTAGTTGCTCACAGCTTCCGTAGTTCTATTGGGAAATGGATTCTCTGCGGTCACAAAATTGACTGCATGAGATCCTGACCCATGAAAGTCTTTTTAAGAATTAATTTATTATTTAATTTTTTAAAATTAATTTTACACTTTTGAATTTCTTTTACATAACTCTTAGAATAATGAATAGGAAAACCCTGTAAAAAAAATTATGGACAATCATAAATAAAACCCTGTAAAAAAATTATAGACAATCACAAATAAAAGTCAGTCAATATTGTACATTTCTTTTATACTTTCTCTTGTCTTATTTCTAAGTTATCTTTTACTAGAAGAATTTTCTAATCTTATTTATTAGTCATTTTGTATTTTCAAAGAAATATTTATTCTTTTTTTATCTTCTTTGTTCTTTATTTATTAATGTAACACAATACATTTATAAAATTTTTAATGCAAATTAAGATGATAAAATCATAATCTTAAAGTATTTTTTTAACATTTCAGAAAATATAATCACCATATTTAATTTATATAATATAATTAAATATAACTTATAATAAAAATCATAAAAAGAGCACTCCCTCTAATCTCAAATATAAGCAGAAAAAAACTAATTTCATATTACAAGAAAGTTAGTTGAATGTATTTAATTTTTTTCGAATTCATTAAAAAATTGATTACTTTAGGAAATATCATTAGGAATGAAATAAAAATTAAATGAAACACCACTTTGTTGGAATAGAATTTTAAAAATATGATATTGGTAATAAAAAATTAATTAAATTTTATTTATATATGATAATACTAATAAAATATTTTTATTTCCTGGGAGAAGTATTTGGGTTGAGCTTGGCTTCTTGAGGCCTTAAAAATTTCTGTTTCTTAACCTAAGAAATTCACGAGAGCTTTCTCAATTGAAAATAGCAATATATTTGGTCAAACCACAATGGGAAGTGCCCTGTCGATTTTCGTGGAATCGACTTCCACTTCCCTCTTTTTCTTAAGCACTCATTTTCACATCCTTGAAATATGTTGGGTCACCATGAAGAACTTCATATCGTTGGTGAAAAACCAATGAGTATGGCCAATATTATTCTCATTTCCGATGCATTTTTATTATATTAAATTTTTTTAATAAATATTTTAAAACACTTGTTAGTAGTTATTAAATTTTTTAAAGATTTTTTAATTCCAACTTTTAAAATTATGAACAAATAGGTGTAATTCACATAATCATATACTAAGTCTAAGGCTTAAAATTGGAAATCTCAAAATCAATTTTGTGTGATTTATTAGTGAATTTAATTTCTCTTATTATGTATCCGTAAAAAAAAACTTTTAAAAGACAAAATAAAATAGTTTTGTATTAAAAAAAAAAAACTTTAGGAGTAATATTTTGAAAGAAGTAAATTTAAATTTTCAAATTTTTTTAATCATATTTTAACATCTTACTATCTTTGATCTTATAAATTGATCTAAGCAAATCCATTTTTTTAAATTTCAATTTTTTCCTTAAACATCAATTAGTGAGATCCTTCCCAAACAACTGGGAATAATTCACGAATACTCTTTTCCTATATTTTGTGAAGAAGTGATCCCACTGGATCCAGTTCATATAAATTTTGGATTTGAGGATCAGCAGCCACTCCAATCTACATGCAAACTTGTTTTTTCTTTTTGTATTTTTTTAAGTATATCCGTGCAAACTTGAAACACCAAAAATAGGAAATATTACGTAGGAGTATATAAGAGGGTTTTGCTAACAAGTGTTTTTTAAGGTTTCTAATATTGGAAAAATAATTATATATGCATGTTCTTTCATATATATATATATATATATATATATATATATATATAGGGAATATAAAAAATCACATTTTTTCATAAGTTTTTACTATGTTTAACTTCTACACTAAAGACATTTATTAACATTTAGGGTTTTCTTAACCTCAGCCCTTAGGGCTAAGGATAAAAGACAAAAAGTGAACTTCATATATTGGAAAATGGTACATTGAAAGAATAAAAGCACTTTATATTTAATTTTTCATGATACCCACTTTTAACCTCTTATCCTCGATTAAGAAAATCCTAACATTTACTATCATATAATAAATATTAAAAAAAAAAATTCCATGACACGAAATAATATTTGGTAAATCTATGGTAAAAATTGATGAAATTATAAAACATTTATTTGTATTAATTTTAGAAATTTCCGACTCAAACTTATTTTTAACGTGTCACAAAAGAAAAATTGGAATATAATCGACCGAGTTCGTTCAAGTGGTGCGATCCTGTCAACTTTTACAACTTAAACTTAGGAATAAGATTTGAGACTAACAAGTCTTGAGTTCGATTTCCAGCTGAGAAAGGCATAGGAGCGCGACCTAATGCATGGTTAGTTTCAAGAGTTTCTTGATTTTAAGGGTGTTCTTGGGGACACGGCGAAAGAGTGCATAAAAAAAATTGGAATATAAAAACAAATAAATTACACACAGCTACAGATACATAGGACCATAATCAACTTGTGCCATTCATTCATTCAAATTGCGTTATAAATCTAATGCACTCCTAATTTTTGTTCCAAAATATCTCAAATTTTTCACATAAAACCAAAAAAGGCACAATCATCCACTGCACCTGCACTCATATATCTCACTCCCCGTGCAATTGCAACCCCAAAGTTTCGTTTCTCAAAAAGATAACTTTTTCACGAAAACCCAGGTTTGATTTTATATGTAGATTGTAAATTTGAAATCTTTAGAGTCTCATTTGCTATAATTTTCATCTGGGTCGGTTTTTTTTTTTGGGTCTCAGATTTTGTGTTTTTTTGTATGTAGAGTCAACTTATGGAGATCGATAAAGCTATCAGAGAGTGTGATGATCAAAGACTTCAGACCAAGTACAACAACGCCACCTATGTTATTCAGAGAGCTTTAGCTTTGTATTCGTATGTTCCTTCCATTTCTTTGAGCTGGGCTTGAATTTTATGTATGAGGAGTTTGATTCATTTATCTGTGTTTTGACTTGATTTACATAGTTGTTTGAATTGGAAAAATGAGTAATGTGGATGCATGGTTGATTGGTTTATGCTGGATCCAATTTATGAAATTCTGGGGTAGTAATAGTGTTGAATTTCATCCCTTGATTATATTGCCTCAAGGCAAGTCTTTTTGAAAAATGTTCGAGTTGGTTGACTTAATTGGTTTGGGCATGTGTGGAGAAGAATTGTAAAAGCCGCCCCAGTAAGGAGAGTTGATCGAATGGGGGGTAGCGTGGTAGTTAGAGGTAGATGGAGACTAAGAAAAACTATAGGCGTGACCCTCAAGAAGAATTTAGGTTTAAATTGTTAATCTATGGATATGATTTAGAATAGGGGTATCATGACATCATTTGATCCATTTTGCTGACCTCACCTAGTGGGAAAAGGATCGTTGAGTCAGTTGACTTGAAGGTAGTTACCGGAAATTTCGGTGAAACAATGATGTAACAAATGAGGGTCTTCATATTATGTCCACTAGGTCTAAGTTACCGAATAAGGTGTAATAAGTCATGTCTATATTAAGTTATAATTGCAAAAGATGATTTTAAATCAGTGTTATCAAACAGTGGCTATAGCGTAGCGGAATTTAGGCAAACCGCTATCCGTTATACATAGCGTTGCGGGAAACACTATTTTGCTCATTGCGGCCGCTTTTCATAAAAGCGCTATAGCAGTACATAGCGGTGATGGCAAAAAAAAAAAAAATCGGGTTTATGTCTGTTTTTTTCTATAAAAACCAATGGGCTTTTTAATTTTAGGTTAAAAAAGACCCATTTCCTATTAGCTGATATGCTATGGTAAAAAAGAGTGACATTTCAGTTTCACCCTAAATCATGTATATTCACCTTCAATTGTAACCACCCTTCTCCATCGTGTTTCTGCTTTGGATGAAGAATTACAAGAAATTTGTATCCTAGAGGATTCAGATGTAGAAGTTGAAGGACATACCCCAATATCCAACAATGACAATTGTTATGTTGGGGAGGAGTAGGGGAATGAATAGAATTTTGGTGTTTAAGTGTTTAACTTGGTCTAATTAGTTTCTATATTATCACTATTGTTGGTTTAGTATGGTTTTTTGGTATGTTGGTACTTGATACTATTGGTTTATATTTTGAGTAGTTCTAGTTCAATTTTAGTTCAACATTGACATGGCACATTTATCTTTATTGTTAGTGCTGTTGGTTTGATTTTGTAATGACATTATGCTTATGTTTAATTTTACTTAAATTGTTACTTTTGTATGATTTATTTTTATTTTTAAGCTGCATTTTTCTATAAATATAACTAATTTCTTAATCTGCTATGCCTCGGCTATTTGGCTGCTATGCTATCCGCTATATTGCATATCGGAATTTTGGTCTACCGCGATGACCCGCTATCCGCGATCAATAACGCTGTTTTAAATACATTTTTGTGTATGAATTTTGATTACTGTCAACTTCTCGATCTTAATTGTCCTTATTAATATAAATTTACTGATGACTGAATGTCTTTATGAATAGTGTTGAGGAGGTTGCTTTCAGTTTCAACGGTGGAAAGGATTCAACGGTAAGTCTTTAATTATGTAATATTTTAGCGCCCATCCTTTGTCTTCGAGCACTTTAATGATGACATTGAGCTTTGGCATGTAGGTTTTGCTGCACCTACTCAGGGCTGGACATTTCTTGCATAAAAGGGGACAAAATAATGCCAACGGGGATCTAAAAGATTTTCCAATACGCACAATATATTTTGAGAGTCCTTGTGCTTTCCCAGAAATCAACTCCTTCACCTATGATACAGCTGCCACGTGAGCGAAGCTTCTTCTTCCTTCTTACTGCTGCATTTATTTTAAATTGTTGTTGCAGTGTGGTGTTTAGATAGCATGGAGAAGTGATATTCTCTACCCTTCATTTGATATTTATGTATGATGTTAAACTTTGAGACTTGTTCTTCTCTAAAAGATGCTGCAACTAATATTTTTGCTTGTGCAGCTATGGTTTGCAAATTGACACCATTCGCTTAGATTTCAAGTCTGGTTTGGAGGCTTTGCTAAAAGAGAATCCAATTCGAGCTATTTTCCTTGGTGTCCGAATTGGAGACCCTACTGCGGTATCCTTTCTTAACCATGAGAGTAGATGACCTTTTTTTTTTTCTTTTTTTTTTCCATTTTAAAGTGCATATTCTCTGACCTGCTATTATTCCAAAACTCCCGGTTGTTTTATGCAAGGTTATTAAAAGCGAAATTTTACTCAAAAGTGTTTGATGTTCTGCAAAAGCAAATTTAAAAGCAAAGAATTGTTAAAACATCTCAGTATCAGTATACATGAATATCACAGCTCTCAAATTTCCAAATATAGTGAACTCAGGATCCCTTTAATTTTCCTGTAAATGTGATATCAAATTAAACCTGATGTTGTCTCGATTCTGTAAAACCTTTCTATTTGTTTGAAAATTACCAGAATCTGGATAGTAATCATCAGAATGTCGGTGAGATGATCACTCTATGCTGTTTAGGACAGGAGAACTAGGGCACCTGAGAAAAATCTTATCTTTGAAGACCATAGAATGCTTGTAAATATCGAAAATAATCAAGAAGTTGGAAATTGTACATTGTTTCGATGTTTCTTTTTTTCTTTTCAGTAGATGTTTCTTTTCTTCAATATATTTCTTTACATCTGGGCCAAATCTGAAGGATAACACATATACCTGAATAAATAAATGGCTGAAATACCAATCCATTACAATATGAAGATAAATGCATAAAGTTACCTATAAAAACTTTGATTTGATCGCTTTTAACACCTCAAGTCCAGTTTTCAAACGTGTTCATCCAAAAGCAATTTTCAGAAAAATCTAAAGTGTATGGCCTAAGTAAAAGCATAAAATGAATGCTTTTATGCTTTTAACTGAGATTTGATTAACAAGGTTTTATGAAAATTGAAATTTTGAATATTGAGTTTATGCATACATTCTGCAACATTGCAGGTTGGCCAAGAGCAGTTCTCCCCAAGTTCACCTGGGTGGCCACCTTTCATGAGAGTGAATCCCATATTAGATTGGTCATACAGGTTTGGTCCTTTGTTATATGTTGTTTCTAGACATTGCCTTTTATTAAAAAAAATATCATAATCAACGCTTATAAATTATAATTGCTGATTTGTTTCTTTTCAACTCTTATCTGAATTAGCAAACAAAATAAAGATCTGAGAAACTCTAATTCTTATTTAACCTCATTCATGGTTGGTGCTAACTTGCCCTAGAATCCTTTCATTTGATGATAAATTTCACACTAATGGGGTCTGCCATCACATATTTGTTGTTTTTAGATAAGATGCTTAATGTCTAGAACTCTAGAACATTCATAGTGGAGAAAAGGATCTCTGGCTATTAGTTGTGAGTAGTGCCATGAATGTCCTCATGGCTATTTCAAAACTTCTTTTTGAGCACATATGTTTCCAACTTCTAGCATATCTAAATTCGTCCTTTTTGAAGACAACAATAGCAATTTTTCAGGGTAATTCTTGTCCTTGGTACAAGTTGTCCCATATAACATTTTGGTATTATGCAGACTTTCATATGTGGTTAACCTTATTAGTGAATAGCTTTCAAAACTAGTCAGCCTCTAGCAAAAGCTGAAGAGTAGTTGATTGTTTAAAGAAAAAAGGCCTCAGGCTAAATGGATTTATTGAATATTTTTTATATAGAGCTCGGCTTTGTTTGATCCATGTGTGCAATCCCAGTATCCCACACAGTGGAATAACCCTTGGTTTTCGTTTTATTTTTATAGATCTCAATATAATATTTTAAGGGAATCAGTTTTTTCAAAGGGTATATCCTTTATTTTGGTTAGTTATTTGATTTTATCTTTTGGTTCATGTAAAGATCTGACAATTATGTGTTGCTTATCTTAGAAACTAGTTAAATAAACCAGGGAGATCATTAGGTTCCCTTCCTTCAATGTTCATGTTAATTTGATAACGTTTTCAATTAGAAATATATATAACCTGTTCTTTTCCATCGATGCTTTGGAATAGGCAATATTGATTGCTTAATATAATTATTGCATTGACTTGCTTATGTTTCTATGCAGAGACGTATGGGCCTTCCTCTTGACTTGCAAGGTGAAGTATTGCAGCCTTTATGATCAAGGGTAATGCTCGATAGATATGCTTGACATTATTGTAGGATTTAATATATCTACCTGCCATATCTTTTCCCTTTGTTCAAGTTTTTTCCAGGAATAAGTACATGGGTGAATAACTGGATGAAGGTCTCATGAATTTGCTTTATCATCTTTTTTGAATTTTGAATTTAATAAATTGACTTCTCTAAATAACCCAACTGGCATCCTCTATGAAACATTAAATAACTGGTCCATCATAGGTCTCATCAAGTGTTAGTTGTTTGTGTTTATGTTTACTCAAGGGATTTTGATGTGCACTACTTCTTTATTATCTGTGCAGTTATACTTCGATTGGGAGCATATATGACACAGTTCCCAACTCATTATTATCCATCAGCAATTCTTCTAACAAATTCAAACCAGCATATTTGCTTGCCGATGGAAGATTAGAGAGGGCAGGGAGGGTTAAAAAGATATCTTCTTGTGGACAACTTCATGCTGATGCCAATGGCTTGACTAGCCTGGATTTGCATGAAAACAGCATGCTCACAGCATCAATTATTGTTGTGGGAGATGAAATTCTGTAAGTACCTCGGTGTCACAGGGATAATTGTATTGTACTATTATGTATGTTATATTGGAAACTGCATTTTCCATGAACTCTTGTGCCCTGCATTTTCTATATTCATGGTGAAGAAATTAAATTAAACACCTTGGAAATCAATTTCAATAATCACTTTTTGAGGAAAGAAAACATTAAATGAATATGTAATTGGTCTAATCTCTAATCTGTCATGTCATGCTGTGTGGTGCAGTGCACTGGCTAATTTTTGTGATCCTTTTGTCAACTGTTTTGATGATGTTCTCCATTTCTTTACTTTGTTCCATAGCTCAGGTTTGGCATTGTTGAGGATCAGTTGGGACCTTGTTTGTGTAGGAAGCTGCATTCCATTGGTTGGTCCGTGGTGCAACTTTCTGTTGTACAAAACAATGTAAGTTCATTTCTCTTCAAGTGCTACCTGTGCATATATGAATTGTTCTGCTTGTTAGACTTTGGCACTTGAATATCTAATCATGTGCAAGCTCAAATATATTCAATGTTCACCTAATATTATATATAAATTTTACTTTTATGGTTTATGATGTGTCCTTTGTACCAGATAGATTCCGTGGCCGAAGAAGTTGAGCGGCATAAATCTACAAGTGATCTGGTAATATTCAAATGATCATGTATGAGATTTCTTGATGATGAAATGATATTTCAGATTATTAATCTGGCCTGCTTCTTGTAGGTATTTATATATGGAGGTATAGGTCCACTGCACTCAGATGTTACCTTAGCAGGCATCGCAAAAGCTTTTGGTGTTCGTTTGGTGCGTAGCTTCATTAAATTGTCTTTTTCAATTCGAGATACTATAATCATTCCCTTGATATGCTGCATTTGCCCCCCACATATCTCTGATTGGTTCTTAAGTAACGTGGCATTCTTGTAAGATAAAAAATGACTTTTGTCAAGCTTCTGCTGATTTGACTTAGGCATGTATATGGCATACTGCCATAGCTTCCATCATCAGTTGCTTTTGACTACTGCCATAGCTTCCATCATCAGTTGCTTTTGACTTATCATAGTAATTCCATACCAGTTGGTGATTTGCTTTTAATTGTAGGCTCCTGATGAAGAATTTGAAGAATATCTCAGGCATATTATTGGTGATCAGTGTATTGGTGACCGCAATGAGGTAATTTAGCATCATTTTTTTTGGGACACTAAAGCTTGATCTGTTGCTTGTCATTTATCATAAGCGTGAGCGTGACCATATACACTAATGAGATCTAAAGGCCTAATCATATCTTGATGTCAATATTTCTTCCTTGTGTCTGAAACATGGCATCAATTTACAACAATATACTTCTGTCTGATGACAGTTTTAGTATGACATTTTTTTTTATAAGCTCAGTTATAGTATATGACATTGATCGATATTGATCCATCCTTGTCTTTCACCTTTCAGATGGCTCAGTTGCCTGAGGGCATAACTGAATTATTGCACCATGACCAGTTGTCCGTGCCCTTGGTATGTCTTCGGAAATTCAGTAACAAAATTATTCTTTTGTAATTTGCTGGAATTTCAACTTTACATCGAGTATTTTTATTCGTATTTATTTGTTGAAAACAATTTCTCTACTGAATATAATTAAAACATCGAACGGAGTACTGGTTTAACTGTTTGAGATAACTGTTTCATGCAGATCAAGTGCCAAAATATAATAATTCTTAATGCAACAAACGTTTCGGAGCTGGAAAAGCAGTGGGACTGTTTGATTGAACTAACAAAATCTAGTGACTTGCTGACATTGCTGGAACCATATGTATCAAAGCAAGTTACTACAAATCTATCAGACGTATGTGTTAACTTTCTTTTCCTGTTTCATCATGATACATCTAGCATGATCTCGTTCCCTTTAGCTTGAAGATTACCTTATATTTTCTTTATTTTTATTATTTCATATACGTCTAACACAATGCCTGCCTTTGCTTAAATTCCACTTGTAAATTGTGGTTTTAAATTGCGGTCCGAAACAACAATCGCCACCACAATATTGCGGTTCCGTTTGCCGCAATTTGCGATAGCGTCGACCGCATTTATTTGCAATTGCGGCAAACGCAGCGTAACCGCAACGATCGTAATTTAAAGCCATTCTTGTAATGCATGTTGTTTAAACTTCATATCCATTTGGTGATATTGTCCTCGTGTGTTATTATCACATCTCATATGATCTTGTGATATCTAAATACAGGTTGAAATTGCTCAACCACTATCCAAGCTTTGTCTTGAATTTCCAGACCTATATATTGGTATGAAGTTTATGTGTTGTGATGTTTATTACCAGAAGATGACTCATTATCTATTATTTTTAATCATGTTTTTTCTTTGCAACATCAAGGGTGCTACCGTAAAACAAGATATGGTTCGGTCATAGTAAGCTTCAAAGGAAAGGTACAATAAAACTTGCATATTATAGTTCTTTTCTTGATAAAGAAATGTTTGTTTCTATGTTAGATACCAAAATTTGTAATTCTGTTACAGGACCAAACACGCCTCGAATCTGCTATAAAAGCATTACACAAGAAGTTTCAACCCGGTGCTTTCACCGAGACAACATAGGATGAATTATATTCTACATGCCATGGTCCATTTCCATAAGATGTGAACAAGATGAAAATATTTTGAGGGCTGGGATCCTATCATTCTCATGATGAGAATCTACAAATATACTAAGCAACAAAAGCAAGGGTGCTGCTGAAGAAAGAACAGGGGTTGCAAATAGGAGGCTGAAACTTCTTTTCCATTGACTAAATGATCTCACAGCACTTTTAACTACTTCAAGGAGCTTGGACAACCTATTCATTATTATTGATTACCAAATTATCTTAATTTACCATGTCCACTTTACTTTGTTGGAAATGCATCATTTAAATCTTTAAATTAGCCGTGCTAATTACATCATTTTTGGCTGCTAATTACCTGATTTTGATGTTGATTGAAATATACTTTGATCAATAATTGGCAAGTTGCAAGCCCATTAAGTGTGTGATATTTTTATGAGGGTGTTCTGTGCAATTTAATTTGTATGTCTAAGTTATAAGAGGCTCACATCTCAGATACCATGAATGGAAGCAAATAATTCTTTATTTCTTTGAATCCGTTTGCGTTTAGCGGAATCTAAAGCATATGAAGCTTTTAATATGTTTAGGGGAGTTGATTCCCAAGTGCTTATCTAAGGTTGAAACTTGAAATCCAAACAATTGTGTATCAATGCAATGTGTTAAATCGTGTATCAATGCACATTAAACTCTAATGTGTTAAATCTCTCCCTTCATAAAATAAGAGGCTTAAGGAGAATTAAGCAATTGATGTCATCGTTAAAGAATTTGGTCACCTAACTGTGTTGGGTTCAACCTTCTTATGTCTTATTGGGTTTAAACCAAAAACTGAAAAGCGAACGCCACACAACAATCAGGCCTTTGGGTCTGTTCGGCAAAACTAACTTGTAGTTGTGAGCTTGTAACTTGTAGCTATGTGTTTCTAGCTTGTAGCTGTTAAGCTAGCTAGGAGCTGTGAGCTTGTAGCTATGAGCTTATAGCTGTTTAGCTGACTATTTGAAATAGTGTTGTTCGGCAAAACTAGCTTTTGAAGTAGCTAAAAGTTATTAAATGACTAAAAAGGACATGAAACATTTTGTTATTTTAAATTTTCCAATTATTTATTTATTTATTAAATAGATAGTTAATTAAATAATTAATTAATAAATTATTAAAATTATTAAATTATAATTAAATTCATTTTTTCTTAATGTATTAATTATGTAGTTAATAAATTAATTAATTATAACTAAATTATTAAATTATAATTAATAATTAATTAAAGGGTAGTAAAATAATTTTAAATTTTGTTTGAGGGTATAATTGGTATATGAATTATTGAAAGCTAGTTTAGTTTATAAAAAGCTACTTCAAGTAGCTTTCTAAAAGCTAGCTTTTAAAATCTATAAACTCTTTCTAATTTGTGTTCATCGAACGAGGCTAGTAGCTTATTGACTGAATCTAAAAGCTCCTAGCTTGCTAAAAAGCTCTTAGCTACCCTTGCCGAACAGAGCCTTCGTATCATTAGGCGGATTCGGTTACAAGAATCAAACGACGTTATAAAAGTTTATTAAATTAATTTTAGATGATTGTACAACTATCTTTTCATAAAATGGTTGTTCGACAAATCAATTAATGAATTTATGTAGCTGCCATGTCATATCTAAATAAGCCAAAATAGCTGATTTATCAAGTAACTCTTGATTCATTGTTGCGTAACCATCTATAATTTGCATGTAAGTAAGTAGTACCCAAATATCAAAATTGGCCTTGTTTAGAGAGAGTTGTTTTAAGTTTGATTGAAGAAGAGAAGAGAAGATAAGAGGTGGTGGAGAGAGAGAAGAGCAGTGAGTGGAAAACATAAAAGAAGGATATGGAGGGAAGTGGGAGCGTGAGTATTAATAACAACAACAACCGTCACTCAAACTTCAAAATCGCATCCACCGACGATGACCTCTCCAACATTCTCCTTTCCATCAAATCCTCCAAAGCTCCCGTAACTCACAAACCATCATTTACTCTTTCACCGTTCGCCCTTTTTTTATTTTATTTTTAATATTCTTTCTTTTACTACTACTTTGCAGGCTGTTATCAATTATGGCGCTTCTTGGTTCGTTGCTTCTTCCCCCCTCCCTGTCTCTATTCTATTTTGAACACCACCTGTTTGATCTTATTCCTCTTCCAAATGAATCACTTTTTTCCATCCTGAAAAGGTGTCAATTATAATAGAGGTGTAAAATGTGAACTCTATAATATCACAATGGCTTTATTATATTGTTTCCTGGTTTTTCAGGTGTCGCGTGTGCAGCCAAATCCTCCCTGCATTCTCTAGACTGAGCAATAAATTCCCCAAGCTTTCATTCGTATACGCGGATATCGATGAATGCCCTGAAACAACGCAACACATTCGATACACTCCGACTTTCCAGTTTTTCAGAGATGGCGAAAGGGTAGATGAGATGTATGGTGCAGGAGAAGAAAGGCTTCGTGATCGCCTCTGGTTGCATTCTTGACTACATACAACATTATAATTTATACAGTTTCTTAAGAACCAAATAGTATGTATGCTTGCAATTTCGCTATACATGTTACGTTGTCGATTGTCATCAATTCGGTTAATGTCAGATTATAACCAAATCATTTTGCATCATTGCATGTCTACATTAGAAACAGCTGTTGTGTTTTATGTGGTAAACATTTTCATTAATTGAACCTGACAATTAGATTTCAAATACAAAGCATTCTAAGTTTACATCAACCATACCAGATTTCTTGACAAACAATCAATAAAAGTAAAGAAATTTGAAGTGGTAAAACTAAAAAACAAAAACAAAAAAAAAAGGTAGCTAATGCTGCATGCTCCTATATATTGTGAAACCTATCATCGATAAGAGATTTTTATGCATCAAAGCTCCTTTAGTTTCCTTTCAACCCATAATCTGAAAGATGGTTACGATGATAACCACATGTAGCGATGCCATTGCTGGAAAACATCTTAAGCCTTTGGCTTGAGTTCCTTCACTGTCTCCCAGGTGAAATCAGGATCGTCACGTCCAAAATGTCCATAAGCAGCAGTCTTCAGGTACCTGCAGTTTCCTCCTCTTGTAAGGTCAAGATCGATGGCAATCATTCCTGGCCTGAAGTCAAAGTTCTCCTTAATCAGTGCCAAGATGTCACTGTCTGGAACCTTTCCTGTTTTGTAGGTGTCTACAAACACGGATAGTGGCTCTGGGACTCCAATTGCATAAGAAACCTGCACAATGCAACGCCGGGCAAGCCCTGAAGCTACGACGCTCTTGGCTGCCTGCCTAACAATGTATGCACCACTCCTATCCACCTTGGTAGGGTCCTTGCCGGAGAAGGCACCTCCACCATGAGCACCCCAACCACCATAGGTGTCGATAATGATCTTCCTGCCGGTTAGACCAGCATCTCCATGGGGTCCTCCGATCACAAACCGACCTGAGGGGTTAAGGTGGAAGATGGTATTGTCGTCAAGGTATTGAGCTGGGATGACAGGCTTTATCACATGCTCTTTCAAGTCTTCGGCAATCTTTTCGTTTGTGACAGTTTCATCATGCTGAGTTGAGATGAGGACTGTGTGCACACGGAGAGGAACCATGGCTCCATTGTCATTCCTGTACTCAACAGTGACTTGTGTCTTACCGTCAGGCCTCAACCATGGGCATGTTTTGTTCTTTCTCACTTCAGTGAGCTTGGCACCAAGCTTAGTGGCAAGCACATGAGTAAGTGGCATAAGCTCAGGTGTTTCATCAGTGGCATAGCCAAACATGTGGCCTTGGTCACCAGCTCCAATTTCCTCAGGTTTTTTGGTCATGTGACCATGAACTCCTTGAGCAATATCGGGGCTCTGTTGCTCAATGTTGACAAGAACATTGCACTTGTCAGCATCAAGACCAACCTCAGCTGACACAAAACCGATGCCTCTGCAAGTGTCTCTAACTATCTTCTCATAGTCCACCTTAGCCTTGGTTGTGATCTCACCAAAGACCATAACCATGTTAGTCTTTGTACAGGTCTCACAAGCAACCTTGCTATCTGGGTCTTGCTCCAAGCACGCATCGAGGATGGCATCCGAAACCTGGTCACAGAGCTTGTCGGGGTGTCCCTCGTTGACAGACTCCGAGGTGAAAAGGAAGGTATTTTCCATCTCTGAAAAGAGAAACAAAAAGTGGTCAGGGGAGAAAAAAAATATGTCAATTTGTCTTTTGTAAAGAAGCTATATAGAAGCATTGGACCCCAGAATATTAAAGTACATTATGACAATCTTAATTTTATCATGATAAATTAATCTAATTACATATAATTAGTTTTTGTGACACGTGCTAAATGTTTGCTGAATTTATAGTATTCTTAAGAGTACATTTGAAGTTGTCATCCATTATACGGTCTATTTCATGCAAGGATAGTATACAATCTACGAAAGAAAATAATTCATATTTACTGGTCTATTTTTATTTTTTAGATTTGCTAGATTAAACTTTTATTCAAAACTGTTGAAATGTATCTAGATCTATGCCAGCAATAGTTAAATCTCAATAGTCTAGTTGTGCAGAAAGGAAGTGTGCTAGTTTTTCCAAACTTTTATTCACTTTTGGATCTATGGTAACACTTGGTGTGCGGACAGAACAAGTCAAAATGGAACAAAAGTTCTTATCTATTTGGTTCCACTTGGATCCAATATGTTGTACTTGTCGATCTTGTCCTGTCCTATTATGTTTACTGAATGGAAAATAGATAAACCACAGAACAGATCCGTTATATTTTGAGATGTGTATACCAAAGGCTAGTGTAGAAAAATTGCATTGCAAAAGCTACAAAGGTTGCATCCCAGCAGACAAATAAATCTCAAACCACATTCCTATAGAATTGCCATTTTTCTTCTAAGGAAATGCAGACACCAGAAACATAGAACAAATGAATATGGATCTGAGTGGTGTAACAAACAATAGTAGTAAACCAGATCCAAAAAAGGAATCAAAGGATAAATACAAAACATATCCAAATGGGCAATGCTCATTGTTTTTAACACACATTGATTAGTGATTACACAAGAAGTGGATAAACACATTCATTCAATTATATATCATAACAACAAGGCAAATATTATACGTTAGATCTAAACCAGAATGCATATTCTACAAGGGATCATTGAAGATTTATTCTGCAATATATATATATATATATATATATATATATATATATATATATATATATATATATATCAATATCAATAGCATGAAACTGAATTTTGATGATAGAGAGATAAGACACGTACCGATGTGCTTGTAAGAGGAGCTTAAGCAAGAGCAAGAGGTAATGCAAAACTAAGGTGAGGAAGGAAAGAGAAGGCTAGTGTTGGGTATATATAGATATACATACACCTCTACATTTAGAGAAAGAGAAAAATAGACGAATGACTCGCTCTCTTTTCCCCATATTTTTTATTCTTTTTATGATAAGGTGTCATAAAATAGAAAAATAACTAACCAAAAGAATCCATTCACCAAATTTTGTTTTCTTACATAAATGTGCATCGATCATTTTCGTTTTCATCACTTTCTTTCCTTTCCAAATTCGGACTCAACCACAGTCCTAACTCCTATCCTATTAAGGGTGAGAGATATGGGACCTAATAATGGTATCCTATAGGAACTTGACACCTAGCTTTACCCAACAATATACGATATCTTTAGAAAACTTGGAATATACGTGATAAATGCTTACCAATGACATATCTATATACCATATATGAAAAATGCTATCCAATAACATTATTGAAGAAATGAAAATAAACATAAATAAATTATTATTGGGAAGTGTTGTATTATTAAAAAAAAAGTGTTATGTGTTTACTCCCAATAAAAAAAAATTACTTTTTCCTTAAAGATAACACTATAGTTAGCAAGATCCCATCTATATTAGTATATTACTCCCTCTGTTTTATTATTTTCGTAAAAAATATCAAAAATTTTTGTTCCAAATTAAAGTAAAAATGATATATTATGTTTATGCTTTAGTAATTAAGGAAAAGACAGACTCAATAAAGTAAAAATTTGATCCATTATTAGTAAAAGCGAACAATGATAAAAATATGTACCATATTCATTTGTAATTAATACACAACATCAATTCTTATTTTCGTTGATTTTTCAAATTTTTATCAAGATAATAAGACAAAAAGAATAGTTATCTCGATCATTACTTCTGGGTTTGTCATATATCCCTACTACCGATTCTGGTCAATTTTGCTGGCCAATTTTGCTGACATGTAACATCGGAATCCTGATCAGACGCAGTAGGTTAAGCACATGATGCCCTGTGGGCAAAGATCTTTTGTTTTTTTAATTTTAAAAACTAAAAAACTTAATATTTTTATATTTTTAGTTAAATAAAAAAAGAAAAAAAAAGAATTGAAAAGAGAGGTCGTCTTCGACCGTGTGACATCACACGGCACCACATGACCAACCTCCCTCGTCTTACTAAAATTCTGATGTTACATGTCATCAAAATTGTCCAGAATCGATAGTAGGGGTATATAACAAACCAAGAAGTAACTTCGCGGAGTCAGGCATTGAAAAAAAAAATTATAAGGGTATCTAACAAAAGTACCCCAAACTTCAGGGACATGTGACATAATTAAGCCTATTTATAATTCTAGAAAGTTCATGTTCATTAGATTGTGCCACTTGTATGGCCTACTATCATTCTAGGGTTTATTATTTCCTATTTAAGTCTTTGTAGTCACCATTATATAAAAGAAGCTTGTTAGCATTTATTATTCTTTATTCTTTAAGTATTATTTTCTTAGTGTTCTTGATAGGATAACTTATTGCTTCCTATCACTCTCCCACCCAAATACATGATATTATTCATTCCCTTGCTAATACCTATTATGCATATTTGCAGCAAAATGTTAAGGATGTGGAATGTGGCTTATTACGTTGCTTCTGACATAGTCTTTTGGAGTCCGAGAATGTGGCTCCACCATGATCTTTTAACATTACGTTACTTTACAGCCACAAACATCTCCTTAACTAGCGGTACTTGACATAATTAAACATGCCTTTTTGTTTTTTTAACGTAATTAAACATGCCTTAATTTAACGCTTATGTTCCCTTCTTTTGAAGTGGACACTTATGGTTCTCGCTCTCTGTATTTTTACACTTTCGTAATTTGATTCTATGGTTTAACCATTGCCGTGTGTGTGCCAATTTGCATTCTAGAACACATCCATAAATAAAAAAGATCGAAGATATTCTCTCATGTCTTGAATATCTAAAAAAAAAAAAAACCGTATTAGTAATAGTGTTAAATATTATTATTTTTAAAATATCCTTATTTAAATAAATTGTCTCAGTTAATTTTAGTTTTATATCCTCAATACTATAAAAGGCAATTTAAGTAATTGACTTTATTTTTTATATGAAATAAAAAATTTAAATTCATTCAACTAACATCCTTAATTAATATGTATGATGATTATAGTATTTTCTTATAAATAAGATCGAGTAGTACCACTTATCCCTATTACAAGAGTTTAATTGGATTTGGATTTTGGATCCTTTAACTCAGTTTTTGTGTGATCTTTTTTAACTCAATTTTTTTTGTCATTCATCGAATATATTTTCTTTAAATCTAAACCATTAAAATGTATAAATTAGAAAACTGTGCGATAGAGGGGTTTAAAGATCAAAATTCAGTTTAATTACGATGCACTATTTGTGTAAAGAAATTCAATATTTTGACAAATCATGATTTTTTGTAATTCTTCTCTCTTAGTTGTTAAAATAAAAAACACACGTGTCAAATATTAATGGATCTCATAATAAAATTAAATTTATTTTTTTAGTAATAGTGCACACTACTTTAGAGCTCGTTTGGTAGATTGGATTAAAAAAAAATGATAGGATAGTCTCTTTTATTATATTATTATCCAAACTTTGATGAGTCAACATGACTAATAATATTATCATATGTTGACATATCTCATTCTCTATGCTTAAAAATGAACATGATAGAATAACCAACAAAGCCCAGCACAGTTGGTAGATAGCTGGGTTCCTTAAGCTTAAGCATGATGTTAGGGGTTCGATCCCTGCCGTGGGCATGAAAAAAGCTTTGTTGGTAGAGGCAAAACTCACTTAGATGATCTCTATGTCTCGGAGGGGATTAGTCTTCGGCTATCGGCTGGGATTACCCTTGATGTAAAAAAAATGAACATGATAGAATAATAGTGAAGTTTCTCTTTTCATATTCTCACATATTAATAATACTATCACCACCATCATCACAATTCATCAATATCATTTTTATTTGATATATATGTACCAAATAAAACAGAGGGAAAAGGTCATTCAAGTTCTTTTTCTAACAAGATTGCATTTTATAAAAACCAAAATTATCGATGTAAAAACTCAACTACTCTGTGTGACATAAGGATATTACATTCTTCACCTTTTGAAGGATCAACGCATGGAATGGATATTACATAAATGGGATCAAGTGCTGGAATGGGCATAGTCACTAGTGGCAGTGGAAAATTCTTACGGCCAATTTTGTCATATTTGCTTCCCAAGTGGCAGCCAATCACTAAGCTTTTACTACTATATACGATTCAGTTAAGCAAAGCATATATTATTAAATAATAATAATAATAATAATAATAATAATAATAATAATAACCAAAAGAGATCAGATCAGCGCACATGCCTCACAATTTGTATCGTTTATGTGAGCTGGCCTCTGGTATCTTTGCTCATACTTTTTGGCTACAAAATATTTATAACCGACTTTCTTAGTTACAAGTTGCACTAAAAATCATCTTTACAATCAATAACAGCCCATACTCGTATTCTACCCTTACACGTGAAACAGGTTGTAACATGAATAGTACTACTGTAGCTTTTTCTCCTCCCCTACTTTGTCGATCACCAACAAAAAAATTGTTATCATTTTTTTTTTTTGGAATGATATAGGAGATCTTAATAAATTGTAATCATTTTTAAATAAAATGATGTAGGAGATCTTAATAATTAATATCCTTGTATATATATGAAATTGATGGCTTTAAGTAGGAACACATCCAAATGCGGCCCTCGTTCGTTGTAAGCCCATATAAATTTTCTATAAACTCTTTCAAATGCTTTCTTACTCTTAATCAGCATATCCTCATCAAGAGAGAGACTTAATGTAACAAACAAATGATTACCTCTCCTATTTGTAATATAAGAAAAAAAATTTGCTCTTGCAAAGAAGATAGAAATTAAACCATTTTGCGAAGATAAATTTAACCGGACCATTATAAGGACATCGATTAAAGTGCAAGCACTTGTTGCCAAAATTGATACTCTCTCCGTGTCATAATAATTTTTTTTAATTTAAAAAGTGTTAAATAAATAGGGGTATTTGTGGAAAAAAAATAAATAATGCTCATTGAAAATTGGTAAAGAACCTTATAAATAGGGATAAAATAAAAGTGTTAAGAGGACCTTATAATTAAGGACGGATGGAATATAAAATTAATTATCAAAAGATAATAAATAACAAAAAAGAACAAAAAAGCAGAATATAAAAACAAAATTAATTTCCTTTCTAAATTCATGTGACACTTCCTTGAAAAAATTATATTTGAAACATATGGAGTATTATTTGAGACAAGATCAATAATCTTCTATTTCCTTGGTCACTTGCACAACATTTCACAACAAGGAATATTATTCGTGTAGAACTCATAATATTGGAAGTTTGGAACATTGAAAGTACGTAACAAATAGACAATGCAGTTCTTTTTCCTCCTTTTTTTTAGCCCTTTGCTTAATATGGTGAAACTCAATTCACAGGTTAGTAATGCTATAGACAAAATTCTTGCATTGATAATGACAATATCCAACCACATATAGACTGGAGTTAACTGTACTAAATCTAAACTCAGAATAAATTGTAAAATTTTCCTACATGAGCTTAATGCCCAACCTTCTTAAAATGGTCATAGATATACCATACAAGTTTAAGATTGAAAAATGATTCTTGGGGTGGGGGGAAGCCCACCAAAGTAAACGAGATTGGGACCAAACAATTGGGCTCCAGGCCCAAGTTCAGTAATCAGCACTCAACGTATGAAGCCTCACACCATCATCCGTTATTGGCAAAATTTTTTGCCATAACGACTATTAAAAAAATGGAAATTGCTTTTTGGCCCCCCTTTTCGACTTTTTGGCCCCCATTTCATATTTTTGTGGACGAAAATACCCTTGAGGATGTTAACACTTCTGGTAATGTGAAACCGGAAAAGCATTTCCGGTATTGCCTAACCGGAATATTTCCGGTAGTGGAGAACCGGAAACACTATTATTGTTGTGCCAAGGTTCTATAATATCTTCTCTGCAAATTTATATGCAGATCTGGAGTTTCAGTTAGCAAAACACTAGCATGCGTGTGTCATTTGTCATACTACTACACCACACTCTCATTCCTCTCACCTACACCACAGCCACTGGGTCAAGTTCAGAGGGTGCTACTGTTGGTGAAAATCACGAACAAGAATCACAACCAACACAACCTCAACAGTAACAACCTGCACCTTAACAACAAGTCATTAATTAGGAGATTTGAAGTTGTGATTCGAATTGATCTATTTCTTATGTTGAAGCTGGCAACTATGATCTTTGTACTCAATGATGGATCGAGGCAGAGGCTTGTTGTCCTTGTGTTATTTGTTTCTCTTGTATATTTGTAAGTATTAGCCTTATGTGATCATTGGGACCTAAACCTACAGAATTTTGTAGCTTTTGATATAGTTATTTATTCCTTTCTTGGCCATACTACTTTTCACTGGATCCTGAGTTTCATATTTTTTTGTTTCGGTTCTCCACTACCGGAAATATTCCGGTTCGGCAATACCAGAAATGTTTTTTCCGGTTAGGCAATACCGGAAAATGCTTTTTCGGTTTCACATATCCGGAAGTGTTAACACCCTCAAGGTCATTTTTGTCCACGAAAATATAAAATGGGGGCCAAAAAGTCAAAAAGGGGGGCCAAAAAGCACTTTCCAAAAAAAAATTATAAGTCACGATTGTAATAATCCTGACTTTAACCATGATGGTAAATCTTTAATGTGGGGTGGCATGAGTACAGTGTGAGTGACAAATTTTCCTCCCCTTTTTTTTGTGCTACACGCCTATTCTATTAAAGTTGGCTTAATTGCATATTGGGTCCTTTATCTTATTTTTTAGATTCAGTTTGGTCATTTATCTTTTTTTTTGAAATTATTTAGTCCTTTATCTTTTCCCATATTTACACTTATATCCTTCTGTTACCATCCGTTAAGTTATTAACTGAGATGGTGACGTGACACCAACAAGATAAAGGACCACCACCTCCGCACCGCCAAGACCCCCAACGTCCGTCCGCTCTCCGCCGTCCTCCTCCGCAAGAACAGATGAGTGATGGTGACCAATAAATTCTACAAGTGGAGAGACTTTTAAGTTTTGTTTTCTCCTTCACAAGCATTGTCCACTCGTCTCTTCGCCGTTACCGACATCTCTAGCGCCGTCGCTGGCCTCAGTCACCATGGCAGACGTTACCATGGAAGGAGCTCCATGGGTGCCATCGAAACCGTACCGGTCTCGGTTTTCGTCGCCATGGTCTCTTCTCCTTTTCGCTCCCCGCATTCTTTCTCAACGCCACCATCCAAGGCAGAACAACGAGCACCGCGACTATCGCGAGGAGAAGGCCTCAACGCCATCTCCACCAACAAGTTCAGAGAAGGGAGATCGTTGCGGTTTTGGAGGTCGCGGTTTCGGGTTAGAGGCGGTACGCGTTTAGCACCTCTGTAGTGCCACCGCACCTACCGTCGCCACCACCCTCGTGGACAGAGCAGCGAGCGATGCCAACTCCAAGACCTCTCGCGTTTTGGTTCAGATTGGTGCTCCAACACCTCTCATGCTTCAGTGTCGCTATCTCCGCCGTCCTCGAGCCTCCATTGACGTTGCGAACTACCACCACCCTCGCCGCCGATTCGTTTGCTACCACCGCCGCCATCATCCATGATGGTCCCTTCTCCCCTGTTTCGAGCATCGATGCTCACCTTTGTAAAAATAGTGTTTTTGGAATTACTAACAGTTATTAACAGATGGTAACAGAAGGATATAAGTATAAATATGGGAAAAGATAAAGGACTAAATAATTCCAAAAAAAAAAATAAAGGACCAAACTGAATCTAAAAAATAAGATAAAAGACTAAATATGCAATTAAGCCATTAAAATTTGTTGTCAAATTGTGTTCACATGTTTCTAGAAAAAGAAATTGTGTGTTTATTATCAGAAAAAATAAAAACCTCCCTAAAAATAGGATCAAATTATATATATGAATTTATCTCTTAAAGTAGAGCTGTCAAAATGGGTCGGGCCAGCCGAACCTGGCCAAAAGCCCGAAAAATCATAGGGATCAGGCTCCTTAATATAGCCTATTCATTCAACCCGGGCTATTTAGTCTGGCCCAGTCGGGTTCGGGTCGGCCCGACGGCCCGAAAAAAAGGAAAAAATTCACATTTTTTTTATATTTTATATGTGTAAAAAAACACTTATAATAAAATTCCCTTAATTTTTATCAATATTCACATATCAAAAATGCACCTGAACAAATTAAAGTACAACATTAATTGTCTTATATGAGTTATACATACATTTTAATTTATGTAAGAATAGAAAATCAAATTTATCCTCTAAAAAATGGTAAAAGAATAAAACACTTATTATTGTTTAAAAAAATATGTGTAAAAAATAAAGGAAATTTATTCATTAATTTTTTTGAAATATATATATATATATATATATTTTGAAGTGGTTGAATTTAAAAAAAAAAAAGGTGATGCGGGCCGGCCCGAAGCCCGCTTAGGGCGGGTTTGGGTTTGATACTAGGATACTCAATTTATAACCGGGCTATTCGGCTCGAGCCTGGTTTGGCCCGAATCCGAAGCGGGCCAGCCCGAACCCGGTCCGCAAGCCCGTTTTGACAACTCTATCTTAAAGCATTCCCTACCATTTATATGAAAAATTCCACCTTTTCAATGAAAACACAAGATCTTTTAATATGATTGGTGATATTAAGTTTTGTGAGCTGCAAAACATCCCAAAATTGACAGTGGAGGATTAATCCCTCTAAACATAAAACTAATGAAGTAAATTTTGTTGTACTAATATAACCTTTCTACACACAGCGGAGGGTTTCGAAGACAAAAATTAAAATGATTTTACTTCGGAACCCTATGAAAATTGAGAGTTTTTTACCCTTTTGACGTGACCCAATAGAAAAAAGCCACACTTTTTTTTTTGCCACGTAAGATGGGCATATTTTTAATTTATAAGTTATTTAATTAGATCCCTAAAATATTTATTTAAAAATATTTTTTATCCTTGATGTAATTTACCCAAAATACCATCATTTTAATATTATTTTTCATCTACCCAAAATACCCTAATTTTAATATTATGTTTCATCTACCCAAAATACCTCCATTTTAATACTATTTGTATCTACCCAAAATACTCTTAATAATTTATAATTTCTCATTTCACTATCCTTCCACGTTATTATTCTCCATCAATCTATCAGACCCTTCTTCTTCTATCATGCATTGTCAATAGTATTGGCAAAACGGGCGGGCGGGCGGGCGGGCATGGCCCGCGCCTGCACTCGGCCCGCAAGCCCGCCCATTAAAATTTTTAGGGCCTAATTTTCAGGCCCTGCCCTGCCCGCATAAAAAAAATAAATTAAATTAATTTTTTTTCTTTATTTTTAGCACAAATTTTAAAAAAAAGTGTGGGCAGCCCGCAAAATGCCCACAAATATTCAAATATTCAATGAATCTTTTAAATTTTTTTAAAAATATTCAAGCCCGCGGGCCGCATGCAAAAAATAATGGGCGGGCATGCCCGCGCGCATTTAATTTTTTTTACAAAACTTGTGCCCTGCCCGCAAAAAATTGCGGGCGAGGCCCGCGGGCCGTGGCCCGTTTTGCCAATACTAATTGTCAAGTACTAACATCATCACCTTCTTCTTCTTCTTTATTCATACCTTCGTTCTTCATAAAAAAAAAAAAACCAAGAACAAACGCAGGAGCATACCTTCTTAATCATCACCTTCTTTTATATTATTCCCTCTGATCTCCAAACCCATTCTCATTTTCAAAACCAATCCCAATTCCGACGCCGCCACCACCATAGATATGTTCTCTTTCTTCCTCTTTTAGAGATGTTCATTCCCTTTAGATTTTATTTCAGTGGGTCTCGTGCTGTCAACCGTATATGTTGATGCTTTTTTAATTGATTGTTGCCCTCTACCCAGGGAAACACAATTCTGTGTAAACTCATAATACATGATTTTTTTTATTCCCCAAATGTAATAATGAAGAAATAAAAGTTTTCACTTTTTCATTGACTAAAGTCTTAAACTTTTTATTAAAAAAACTCAATTTTTAGCAATAATGTTTTTAATACAGTTGAGTGATGGTGAGAAGCAACGTGTCTCATTATCTTGAAAAAAGTGAAAGTAGTCAACAAAAAAGAAGAGAATATCTTTTTGATATAATGCTTGATTCTGTTTTCAAATAAAATGTAGTGCTTGATTCAATCATTAATTTCAAATTTCTATCACACAAATTTTCATATTATTTTTACAATTTTTAAGACTTTTCATTAATTGTTTTAAAGAATTTTAATGTAATATACAATTTTTAAGATAATATACAATCTTTAATATTTTTCATTAATTATTTTTACTTTGAATTGGGACAAAAAAAACAAACTTCATTTTTTTACCAAGATAATGAGACGAAGGAAATATATGAAAGACAATTAAATGAGATAATATGAGCACAAAATAAGATAAATTTCACCCATCTAACATAGAGTAGGAGATAAGGTAAGAAAAAATTGAGAATTAAATAAGATGATATTCACATAAAATAAGATAAGAGAAATTTCGCTCTTCTAATGAAGTAAGAGATAAGGAAAGAAAATTTGAGATACTTCTTCGATCTCGTTATCTAGGTAAAAGTCAAAGTAGTAAATAAAAATAACATAATAGTTTTTTGATATAATGTATGATTCTATTTTCAAAATAAAATATTATGTATGATTCATTCATTAATTACAAATTTCTATCACACAAATTTTCATATTATTTTTACAATCTTTAAGATTTTTCATTAATTATTTAAAAAAAATTAATGTAATATACAATTTTTAAGATAATATACAATCTTCAAGATTTATCCCTAATTATTTTTATTTTGATTTGGGACAAAAAAAACTTCATTTGTTTTCCAAGATAATGGGACAGAGGGAGTATATGAGAGACAATTAAATGATGAGATGATATTGTTGAGAAAATGCCTAAGCATAGGTAGTTTTGATGATTACAAAGTGCAAGTCAAGGCAAAAGTTCGCAACTCAACTTAAGGCTCAACAAAGGGGTTCTTATTGTAATGTAATGTATTATTTATTCTTTATAAGTCAAGGAGCTATTAAGTCCCCTAGATGCATAATGGTTAGAGTCTAAGTTAGGAAAAACTAATCATAATCTAAAAGATATGGTATGCATGCTAAGTATAATCATAAGTGGGTGCTTTTCAAAAAAAATTTAAAAAAATAAATAAATAATTTGAACTGAAGTATCTGGATATTTTGAAAGTATCTGGATACTTAAAGTATATCCGGATACTTAATTATCCGGATACATCTGAAAGTATCTGGATACTTCGTCTTCTAAAACAGCAGAATTTCAAATTTAAACCCGTGACCTTCCAGGATATCCGGATACTGACAGTTAAAACTGTCTAAAACTAGCCGTTTGCTGTCCAAACCTTTATATATACATGTCCAAACATTTTTAAAAGATGAGACAACGTTCTTACAACCTTCTAACACTTCTGAACTTTATCTTAAACACGTTTTATAGAATTCTCAAGTGTTCTTCATGAATCAATTGCATTTTCACATATGATCAAGAAGAACATTCAAGTGTTGCATTGAATTTTCACAAATACCCACTTTGATTACACTTGCATTCATTCTTATTCTTCTAGATTCTGATCTAATAGTTAGTGTTCTTAAATAAGTTGCTTATCCACACAAAAGGTGCAAAGATCATTGTTTTTCATTGGAGTTGTTCATCCGCATAACGAGGTGTAAAGTGCCAACAACTAGACTTTGACAAACGCAAATTGGTGAAAGGTTTTCATCAATTATACTTGAAGGTTTCAAGTGGAATTGAAGAAGGTTTCTTCAAGCACAAGGTTCACTGTGGTTCGAGGAATTGTTTGCGAAGACACAAGTTCCAAAGAGGTTCTTTGGAGGGACAAGTGTAACATCCCTAATTTTAGTCCCTAGTATAATTATAAGTTTTAATGAATTAAATATTTGTTTCTTGAAATCAATCATTTAGTGGTCGGGTATTTCATAAAAATACATTATGTTAATTACGAAAGAGTATCTAATTATATTTAAAGTTAATTATTTTAGAGAAAAATTATCATATTAAAATAATGTTAAACGTTTTAAATACTTTACATAACCTTTATATATATTCAACAATGAATTATGTTTTGTGTTTTTAAATATTTGACTCTAGGACATTCTTAAAAATATATTTACTTAATTGATTTGATGAATGAATTCTATTTTTAGATACTCTTAAAAATAAAATTGATTTCTATTTACTTTAATTATTAAACAAATAAACAAAGTATATTAAAAAAAAAAAAGAAACGTGCAAGTGTGTGTGCTGTGTAGTTGAGGCAAAAGAAACCCTATTCTTCCTCTTTGCCCATTGGAGCCGCCGCCCCCCTTCCCCGTCAATATTCTTCTTCTCCGTTTTGACCCCCATTCTCTCTCAATACTCGAGCTCTCTCTCACCTTCCTTCGGTCCTTCGCAGTCAACGCCGCCGCTCGTGCTCGCAAGCAACCACTGTCCTCTCTCGCCGTCGCAGCCGTGCGAGTCCTCTCTCCTGCTGCTGCAGTCGGCGCTGCCAGCCAAGGGAGTTGTGAATCGCGACTCTCCTCCTCCTTGATTGGTCATCTCTCTCTCTTCCAAGGGATCTCACTGTTGCCGCCGTGGTAAGGCTCTGAATCGCAAACCAGGAGCGCCGCCACTCACTGTCCCTAACCACCATTCACCGATACCTACCGCCGTCGATCGCCGCCAAACCGTTAGGCACCGCGGTTCACTTAAGCTTCTCGGGTCGCCGTCCTTCTTCGTCGGCAAGCCTCGGCATAACCGGTGTGGCGATAAAACGGGGACAAGGATTAGAGCTTCGGGTTGAGGTTATTTCTATTAATTTCGTCAATTGAGGTAAGGGGTGTTTTACGTCGCTGGTAGGGAGTATTTTCTAGCTAGTATAGTGCCTGCTAAGATTATATGGGTGTGCTTGTGATGGAATATTTGGGTAAATAACTTAGATGAAAAGTAAAGTAGGTAAGGAAAGAAAAGAAAATCTAATTGAATACTTGTGATTTGAATATGTATTTTACATGCTAATCGTGGATATGAAAGGTTGTATGTTATAGTTGTGATATACTACTTGAATGCTAAGGAATACGTAATTTAATGCTAATTGTGGGTGTGGAATTATTGTGTATTAAAGATTATGATATATGGTTGCTATTCATTTATAAATGCTAAATGATGTATGTTGCTATTTGATTTTTAGCGGAAAAGATGTCAAAGTGCCTTTATGAATGTCTACTTAAAGTATTTGAAATTATGATTGGTATTAGGTGCTAATTGTATGTGAAAATGTAAACAATGAAAGAAGAGGAAGGTAAAGGAATGAATATAAGAGAAAGAGAAAGAACTAAAAGTATGATTATGAACTTGGAATATTTGAACATGTGAACTTGGGCATTTTATGATAAATGTATGTTGCATGATGAAGTAAAAAGGAACACTAATGAACATATTGAAATGCAAATGAATGGGAAAAATAAAAGAAAATGAATAAGCTAAGTGGGAACTAATGAATATATATATATATATATATGTGTGTGTGTGTTTGTGTGTGTGGGGTGTGTGAGCTATGTTTGGTATGATGATTGAAAATATATGTGTATATAAATTATTGTATGTTATGGATTATGAGGTATGCTATTTATTTGTATATATGCTAAATGTTAAATGTGAAGATGATTTGTTGTATGTTATAAATTATGTTGTATGGTGCTAGTGATGCGTGATAAACGAAAAGAACGAAAGGGTAGGAATATTAATCTAGGAAATTGAATATGTAAATTGTGAAGTGTGTGTGATAAATGTAGGTTGAAAGACGAAGGTGATAGTAAAATAAATTACGATAAGCAATGAATAAGAGAAAGTATGTATGTGTGTGATAAATGCATGAACAATAGGATGAGGATAACAAGTACTAAGGAAAGGCAAGAGAAAAAAAATAATTAAAAGAAAGTAAAGAAAGGAGAAAAGAGAACTGAATGAATTGTAATAGGAAACTGGCGCAGGTTAGATGGTGAGATCTGGTCATGAGACCCTGTGTCCAATTGATAAAAGAATGATAAGAGAATGGGCCAACGCAGGTTAGATCTTGGGATCTGGTCATAAGACCCTGTGGCCAACGCGGGTTAGATAATATGATCTGGTCATGAGACCCTATGGTGCAGGTTAGGTCGAAAGGATCTGGTCATGAGACCCTGTGACATAGGTTAGGTCATACGTATCTGGTCAATAGACCCTGCGGCAGAACAATAAAGAGTGGTTCGGTGCAGGTTAGGCTGCGTGGCCTGGTCATGAGACCCTGTAGCCGAACTGATAAAAAGAATGAAAGCAAGAAAGAAATGGTAAAACTAAAGGAAAGAGAACAAGGTAAAAGAAAGATTCAAAATAAAGGAGAGAATAACGAGAAAGAATAGAATGAAAAGAAGAGGAACGGGTAATTGTATGTGAATATTTGAAATGGTGTTTACGTGATAAATGACTATATGTGAGTGAACTGGTGATTTATTAAAATGGAAATTTGAAAACTGAGACCTAATGAAGATATTTGTTGGCGTTCTGGCAAGTGCACCAGTTCGTGACAAGTAATAAAGTGTAAGTGGGATGTCGTTCCCAACGAGGACTAAAATAGACTAAATTAATTCTCACCTAAGTCGTAGTTACTAAGCGAAATTCAAATTAAAATAAAGTTGAGTGGAAAATTCTTAATTAAATTAAAAATTGTAAAAACAAAACACAAATTAAAAGTGGTTGTGAAAGAATTTGGGAAAGCTTGGGCACATGTTTCATTGTAGGTTCCAAAAGCAATTGTTAACGAATCAATGATTTTCCTAAGCATTGAACCAATTTTGCAAAGGTAAAAGCAGCCTAATTCCTTAGGTCAACCCTGTTTCTTAGTAATTTAATCTCCCTTAATTCCTTAAGCAGAGCTTTAAATCCTAATCTTACCCATTAATGTTCAATCAAAATTATTAGAAGGTTATCCAACTCATAGACATATTCCTATACCTATGTAATTGAATTGTTTGATTAAAGGTCTAAATCCTAATTCAATATTCCTATTCAATTAGAATTACCAAATCATAAACGGTACCAAATTCATGATAATCAATAAGAACATAATCAAACACAATACTTAATTGGAAAAACATCAATTCATTAAACAAAAACTATGAAGGTTCCATACAAATCCACATGTTCCCAAATAGAAGTTTAGTTCATGATGGAGAAGAGAGAAACAATAATAATGATAAAAATAGACATAATTACCAATAAACTTGAGTCTCCAATCTCAAGTCTTCACCAAAGCTCTCTAATCTCTGTTCCCAATTGTTCAGAATCATCCTAATTATCAAACCTAATCTATTTAAAAAGAGTTCCTAACAAATCCCCCTAAATCTGAGAAGATAAGATTTAATTAAACAAAATCTGACGTCGCGCGCTTGGGCGCACGAAACCTGCGCTTGAGCGCGCCTTGACTTAACTGACACGCTTTGGAATTTTGACCCCATTTTTAAGTAGCTGACCCCTTCGTGCGCTTGAGCGCGCTCTAACATGCGCTTGAGCGCACAGGCTCCTGGGAGATTTAACCATTTGCACCCCATTTACTGGCCAGATGACCACACGCGCTTGGGCGCATGAATCCTGCGCTTGAGCGCACGTGTGCCAAATTCACCATTTTGCCTTTCTTTGCTCCAATCTCATAGTTTCAAAGCTTTTTTTTCTTCAGCTCCAATTCATCAAATTATTGCTCCAAAACCTGAAATTAAGACCAAAAAGGTACAAAATCCTAAAGGATCTCATTCCAACTCGTTAATAGAAAAAAAACTCAATCTTTTCCTACAATTACTTGAGAAGCAAGCCAAAATCACTAAGAAAGAGGGTAAATTATCATACAAAAACATCATTTATTGAGCCCAAATCAATATTATGAATGGAATAAATGAATGGATACTAATAAGACTAATGTTTGTGTATGATGCATGCTGGGTTTGCCTAAATGAAATTTATGTGCTATATGCTAACTGCGTTTGACTTAGTCAGTTATTATGTCTGGTCTGGAGACTGCTTTGTACTTGTGTAAAGCTCACCCTTACAACCCCCCTTTCAGGTACTGAGCTGGGAGCTTGCACAGTTTTCTGGCCGAGCAGGAATCCACTCCACCACGTGGGGTGTTGAGTTGTATGAGCGGACTATATTATGTATTATAACTGTTATTTTGGAGAATTTAAGATATGTAGTAATCTTTTGCCCCAAACTTGTATTAGTTGGGCTCTAGGATTTTAATTTGTGGTATTATTTTGTTGTTTTAAGTTTTAAACAATCTGGCTGGACAGGAAATTTTGGGTAAAGTCCGAAAAACAGAGGAAACTCTGTCCGTTTTCTGGAAAAATATTCTTAAGTATTTTAATTTAAAAAGAAATTTTCAAGTACCATTTTTTTTTATAAAATCCTAAATTAACTAATTATCTGCGAGGGTGTTACAACAAGTCTAAGGGAAAGGTTTTCTCTTACACATTACTTGTACTTACAATTCTTGTTCATAGTGAAGCAAATCTCCTATCTCAGAGAGGGAGGACTGGATGTAGCATTAGTGTTCGTTAACACACTAATGTGAACCAGGATAAAATCCTTGTGTTCGCTTCTCTTTCATTATCTCTTTACAATTCCGCGCGCTTAATTTTCATATATTTAAGTATATGCGTTTTATATGTTTTTTTACTCTGATTATTTTAAAGGCTTTAGTAAGAAATAAATTTTTAATTTGTGAAGATTCGTACTCTTCGCCTATTCACCTCCTTTATAGGGAATAGTACTACCCCCTTGTTTTCCAACAGATATGAGCACATGATATGTTAAACTTCACCCCTCTAATATAGAGTAGGAGATAAGGTAAAAAAAATTGAGAATTAAATGAGATGATATGAACATGAAATAAGATAAGAGAAACTTCACTCCTCTAATGGAGTAGGAGATCAGGACAAAAATATTTGAGACACTCCCTCGGTCCAATTATCTTGGTAAAAGTCAAAATAGTAAATGAAAATGAGAGAATATCATTTTGATTCAAGGCATGATTCTATTTTCAAAATAAAATATAATGTGTGATTCATTCATTGATTACAAATTTCTATCACACAAATTTTCATATTATTTTTACAATATTTAAGATTTTTCATTAATTATTTTTAAGAATTTTAATATAATATACAATCTTCAATATTTTTCATTAATTATTTTTATTTTAATTTGGGACAAAAAAAACTACAAATTTTTACCAAGATAATGGGACAGAGGGAGTAGAAAACATTAGCATATCAAACAACGTGAGTCTCATCGTATTGTTGGAAGTCAAGCTAGTTGGAAGACATGCTTCAAACTCTCTACGGACTTCAAGTTTAATTCAAGATAGTGTTTTGATGATAACAAGCCAACTCAAGATCAAGCTCTCAAGTGTCATCCATATTCAAGATTGAAGATTCAAGCAAGGCATAGATGAGAAACCTTCTTCTTAGATCAATTGTAAGGTAATGGAGTTCTATTTCTTTAAGAGTTACAAAAGCCAATAAGTTTTTTTTTTCATTTTAAAGAAGAGAAGAAGAAAAATGTGTTTTTCATGAAAAAGTGTTTTCTGCATTAATCTTTGTAAAAATACTTGATGTTACAAAACTCTGTATATTTGTATGTTTGCAAAAGAGAGTAATCGATTATCTTCTCAAGTAATCGATTAACTTTGTTCCATCATAGAAAAATCAGAGAGGTTGTAATCGATTAAATGAATCTTGTTCATCAATTACTTTCTTATGGGAGTAATCGATTACCTGGCTCAAGTAATCGATTATAATTGTTGCATCATATATTTTTCAGAGGCTTAGTAATCGATTACAAGCTCTGTAGTAATCGATTACATGATGTTGCATCATATGCATATCAAAGGCTCAGTAATCGATTAACTGACTAGTGTAATTGATTATAATGAGTTGCATCATACATTGAACAGGAGTGGTGTAATCGATTAACTATTCTTGGTGTAATCGATTACATGGTTTTCAAATGAATTTAAGAATTTCTATTTTTGAAGGAATAATCGATTACCTTCAGAAAGTAATCGATTACTTCATGTTTTATTGAAAAACGTGTCAGAATCATTTTGATTATTTCCTGATTTTTTTATATAAAAGATTATGATTTATTTTATAAAATTCGAAAATGATTTTAAATTTGAATTATTTCCTTTTTGATTTTAAGAATCAAATCTTTATTTTATTTCGTAAATCATTTTGATTTAGTTTTGATTTTAAAACTTATTTCAAATCTTATTTTATTTTATTTTGATTTTGTTTTACTTATTCAAAATCCTTTTTTATTCTAAAATGATTTTTCTATTTTAAAAGGATTGCACTCCAACATTCTGTAGAGTTTTCTAATTCATTCATTCATACTTTTTCTCTGATACACGTTTCTCTCTTCTTCTTCTCAAGTCTTCTAGTTTTCACGTTCATATTTTGGAAGAACAAAAATCCTTGTTGGCTGAGTAACTCCTAGAGAAACAACTACTTCATTATCATAGAGCTTAGTAGTTGAACGTTGTGACGTTCGTAGGGTGAGGAACCCTGCTGTGTGATTGAGGCCCCTAGCGAACGGAGGTTCCTAGTAGTGTGCGGGGTGCTCTTGGTTGTAATAGGGTGCGGCTCTATTGCTTGGTTATAAGAACTCTCAGGCGGGTCGCTTGGGGACTGGACTAGGCCTTTCGACGGGAAGGCTGAACCAGTATAAAATTCACCGGTGCAAGCTTTTCTATCCCTATCTCTTTTAATTTCCGCTTATTTCAATTTTTACGTTTCCGCGCTACTCGAATTATATTTTCTATCGTTTTTGCGATCCGTTTCAAACGCTTAATCTCTCCATCTCAAATCATTTTTTAATTTGTAACGGTTTTTACAATACATTAATAAAACTCGATTCACCCCCTCTCTCGAGATTTTGAGGCCAAAACCAACAATTGGCATCAGAGCTAGTCTCTTGTGTTAAGACTTAACCGTCTCAAGAGTATGGCTTCAAACTCTCTGTTTGGTGGTGAAGGGAGTTCTATTAACCGTCCTCCCATGTTTGATGGGGTAGGGTAAGCGTATTGGAAAGCCTGTATGAAAATTTTTATTCAAGGAGTCGGATTAAAAGTTTGGGATGCCGTCGTAAATGGTCCCTATGTTCCTACCTATGTGGTTAATGGTAACACCGTCGAAAAGCCTATGACTGAGTGGACGGAGGAGGAGGAACATAGAGTCCAGTACGACCTGAAAGCGAAAAATATTATAACATCTGCTTTGAGCTATGATGAGTTTTTCAGGATATCAACATGCGAGACAACACAACAAATGTGGGATACGCTAGAAGTCACGCATGAGGGTACGACTGAAGTGAAGAGATCAAGAATCAACACGCTGACTGGTGAATATGAGTTATTCAGAATGAAAGATGGAGAATCAATTCAGGAGATCCAAAAACACTTCACAATGATTGTAAATCAGCTGACGACATTGGGGAAGAAATTCACCAATGAGGATCTCATCAACAAAGTCCTTGTAGGATTCTCATGTTTTGATGCTAACAATCTCTCTCCAAGCAACAACATTGGCAACAAGCAAGCTACACCACATGAAGATTAGAATTAGGATTTTTATTAATTCTATTTCAATGTAATCTTTATTTTATGCAATGCATCTCATTGGTGTGGGTAGCTTAGGTGATTTTAAGAATATTTAAATAATGTCTGATTAAGAGTGAAGATACTTTAAATCTTGATTAAATAGCTTGTGAAAATCATTTTAGAAAAACTTTGTTTTTATTCAGATTCTGATCAGTTTACTCGAGTAATGAGTATTGGTTCACTCGAGTAATTTATGTTCTGACAGGTTAATCGAGTAATGGTTTACACATCACTCGAGTAACTTAATCTGACATGTTTCACTCGAGTGACGTTGTTTGGTTTACTCGAGTAATTCAATCAGTGTTGGGAAAATTTTAAAAGGACTTAATTTTCTCTTTCAAAGTAATAGACTTTCATTCTTACAATTTTCTAATACACTTTGAAAAGTAATTCAAGAGCTATTTTACATCTTTCAAGAGCTATCAAGATTCAACAAAGAACTTTTCATTCTTCACTCTATTTTCTATCATTGTTCAAATATTCTTGAGATCATATTTTTGTTCTTAGTGGTTGTTGAAGATTTGCAATTTGTGATTGCATCATTGAAGTTTCAACACAAGTGAAGAATCTCACAAGGAAGACTTTGAGGATCAAATCAAAGCAAGAAAAGAGGATTGGTTGGAAGCATCTTCAATCAATTAGCAAGGAAATCTAGAATACTCAAAAGGGGTAGATTAGATCAAAGTGTTTGGTACACACTTTGAGTTGGGTTTTAAGATAGGAGAACTAAGAATCTAGTTGCATCTTAAAACATTGTAAAATCTACATTTGAAGATTTCTAGTGAAGAATCTCTCTTGATTTAAGAGGGGACTGGAGTAGCTTTCAAGTGGGTGAAAGTGAACCAGGATAAATCCTTGTGTCTCTTTTATTTTCATTCCTTGTATTTCATTAATTCATTAACATTTGCATTTTTAGGTTAGAATTGGGGTTTTCTTAATTCTACTAAATTGATCTAAAATTGCATGTTAATATTACTTGAAATTGTTCATATTAATCATTCATAATTTGTTGAATCATCATAGCATTGTTATTCTTGAAGAACTCCATTGAAAACAAAGTTTAAATTGAATTTTACCCAGTTTACTCGAGTAAAGTTCTTGTCACTCGAGTAATCTGCTTTCAGTTTATAAACATTACTCGAGTAGGTTTTCTGTTACTTGAGTGATTTAAAATTTGCTTTCGTAATACTCGAGTGATTTGCTGAATACTCGAGTGAAATTATTTTTGGTTGCGTATTACTCGAGTGAAGGCTTGAGTTACTCGAGTAATCTGAACTGAATTCTTAAGAAAATTTATTTTCATAAAACCATTCTCTTAGGTGGACGAAAAATCTGTAATAAGGCTTCAATATTCTATTCACCCCCCCTCTAGACTATATTGAGCCGCTTGTTGGTTTCCAACAAGTGGTATCAGAGCTCGGACGAAAAATCCGAGCCTTAAAAAGCTTTTTCGAAAAGATCCTTTTTACTTGGAAACAATGGGCTCAATTTCAAATCCTTTCGGTGGTGAAGGAACTTCCATTAATCGTCCTCCACTATTTAGTGGTGAGGGTTACGCTTATTGGAAGGTCCGCATGAAAATTTTTATTCAAGCCATAGATATGGAAATTTGGAACGCCATAGAGAATGGACCTTTTGTTCCTCAAACGAAAGTAAATGATGTTGTTTCAATTAAACCTCAATCGAGTTGGGACAATGATGATAAGAAGAAAGTTGCATTTGATTTAAAAGCTAAAAATATCATCACGTCCGCTCTTTCTTATGATGAGTTCTTTCGAGTATCTCAATGTGTTGATGCTAAACAAATGTGGGACACATTACAAGTCACACATGAGGGCACTTCGGAGGTTAGAAGGGCTAGGCTAAATACACTCATGCATGAATATGAACTCTTTCGTATGTTACCTAATGAAAACATAGGTGACATGCAAAAGCGGTTCACTCATATCATTAATCATCTTTCTGCACTTGGAAAAGTTATATCTAATGGTGAAGTTGTTAATAAGATTTTGAGATGTCTTAGCAGGGAATGGCAACCTAAGGTGACGGCCATTATGGAAGCTAGAGACGTGGATCAAATTGATTTAGCAACTCTATTCGGAAAGCTTCAAGAGCATGAAATGGAGCTTGGACGGTTATCCATGAATGAAGATGCCGATAGGAAGAAAAAGGGGATAGCTCTTAAATCAACTTCAAAATCCCTTAAGGCACAAGAGGAAAACTTTCAAGTGGATGACTCGGACTCCGATATAGATGATGAGACCCTTGGCTTGCTAGTTAAAAAGCTTGGTAGGTTCCTTAAGAAAAAGGGGAACTTTAATAGAAATAGACAAAGAGATTCTAAGGACTCACAACCAAGAAATAAGACTAACAAGGATCACATCAAGTGTCATGGATGTGGAAAGCTTGGTCACTATCGATCGAATTGTCCAACTCATTCTAAGAAGTCGGAAGGTGACAACTCAAAATTCAATTCTTCTAAAGGAAAAAGGGCTTACATAGTATGGGATGAAGTGGAGAGTCAATCAACATCTAGCTCATCGGATGATGAAGAACTTGCAAATCTATGTTTAATGACAAAGCTTGATGAAGAGGAATCTTCGAGCATTAAATCAAGTGAGAACGTCAATGAGGTAGATTATCTTTCCGATGCTAGCTCAAGTTCTAATTCTCCTTCATTCAATGAATTGTACAATGTGTATGTAGAGATGCATAAAGAGTTGAAGAAACTTGCTAAAATAAATGTTGAAAGAAAGAATTTCATAATGAAGCAACATGAAAAGATAATTGAACTTCAAAAAGATTTAGAAGAACTTAAGCTTCAAAATGAAACTCTAGAACTCATTTATGCAAACTCTACATGCAATTGTGAATTGAAATCAAATGAGACTCCATCTTGTGAAAATTGCAAGTCTTTGGAAAAAGAAGTTTTTAATTTGAATGATCGACTTGCAAGGCTCATGAAAGGAGATAGTTCTTTAGATCATTTGCTTTCAACTCAAAGGAACAATAGCAATAGATCCGGTCTTGGCTATACCAAACCTAAGAAACGCAATTATCGCAAAGTTGGTGGATTTTCAAAGAATAAGATTTCTAAAAACCCAACTTGTCATTATTGTGGAATCTTTGGGCATACCACGAATAAATGTAATATAAAGAAATTTGGTATACCAAGCGGTGAATATATTTGGATTGTTAAGGGGACTTCTCCTCATGCTAACAACAAAGGACCCAAGACCACTTGGGTACCTAAGTCAACCAAATGATATCTTTCTTGTAGGTGTGTCTTCGAACCAAAGAGCGAAAATGGTACTTGGATAGTGGTTGTTCGAGACACATGACGGGAGACAAAACGCACTTCATGGAACTTACTCCAAAAAGTGATGGATTTGTGACATACGGCGACAACAACAAGGGCAAAATTCTAGGAGTCGGGAAAATCGGTAACGTATCTAATCTTGTCATAGAAAATGTCCTATACGTAGAAGGCTTAGAACACAACTTGCTTAGTATAAGCCAACTATGCGATATGGGCAATTATGTGACATTTACTCCGGAATTATGTTTCATTAAGTCTTATTAAAGTGTTTATTATTTTTTTTATGCAGTTATGTGTGTATGTTTTCTATAATATGCTAATTGCTTTATTTGTATGTGTGTTACTTGCTACATGCTAAGTGTTTCTCTGTGTTTGTGCATGAAAAATGATTTTGCATGAAAAATTGAAATTTTTGAAATTCTGGACAGTTCACTCGAGTAACAGAAATTTCACTCGAGTAATTTTAAAAACTCTTTCGTATTACTCGAGTAATTCTGTCTGTCACTCGATTAATTTTAAAATGACTTGCGTATCACTCGATTAAGTTCATCCATCACTCGAGTAAAATCTTTTTATCTTTCGGCATACTCGAGTAACATACTCTTTCACTCGAGTTCTGCTCGAATCACTCGAGTAACGTATGAACATTACTCGAGTAACTTACGTGATTTTAAAAGCTGAACTGTTGAAATCTGCATCATTTTCACGATTTTTTTTCTCTCTTGTTCGTCTTTCTCTCTTCTCTCTCATACGGATCTTCATCAAATCATCATCTTTCAGCCACAAAACTCACAAATCATACAAATTTCTTCCATATTTCATCATTATATCATCATTTCTACTCTTTTCATTCATCAATTTCACCAATTTTATCCAAAAATCCGAAAACCCCAAATCAAAACCCTAACCCCCAA
Source organism: Crotalaria pallida (assembly GCA_037953625.1). Lineage (NCBI taxonomy): Eukaryota > Viridiplantae > Streptophyta > Magnoliopsida > Fabales > Fabaceae > Crotalaria > Crotalaria pallida. The sequence goes on from CM075656.1 coordinate 72,763,550, forward strand.
AACCGAATTTGCTTTTTCTGAATTAATGGCTTCTTCCTCTCACAATCAACCTCCTCAAAAGAAAGCAAAGCAAGGAGCAGGTCGTAATGATACTTGGTTTTCTGGAATCAACCGAGATTTGCGGGAACCGGCATTTATCAATCGCTCTTTTGGTCTTACAAGGTATGTTAAATTTGCTTGGTTGCATAAGGAGCAATTTCCGTTTGTAGAGGATTTAGAATTTCAGAATTTGCAGAGGTTTTTGGAATTTGAGACTCATTATTACCCTAGGCTTGTCAGACAATTTTATCAAAATTTTACTAAGCTAGATGGTGAGTATCAAACAATGGTTAGAGGACATCATTTTGTTATAAAGCCTGCGGATTTGACTATGATGTTTGGTTTAGAAAACAAGGGAACTTTTATTGGTGATACTGAATGTCTGGATTTGGATGTGGATACTAATAAGATTTATACTGATTTGTTGCGTACTGGTGAATCTTGGGGTGATAGAACTACTAGAACTGTATCACCTTTGCATGCTGTGGATAGGGTGCTCATGTATATTATCTCTTATTGTTTGATTCCAAAATGCAATCAAAATTATGCTCAATTGGGAGATGATGATCTTACTTTGTTTCATGGGATTAAAAAGAGGTATGAGATGAATTGGAATAAAATGTTTTTAGCTCGTATGGAAGCTGCTGCTCAATCTCCTCCTACCCAATTCTTGCCATATCCTATGCATGTCACCAAGATCATGAGGTATTATCGTGTTCCAATCCCTGATGATGAGCCAGCTGAAAAGGAAAAGAAAAATAACTGGTGTCTTAATGATTCGCACATTAGTTATATGAAAATTGCTTGGCATAGGGACAGTCGCACTTGGTTATGGAAATCACAGATTAAGGAAATGGCTGAAGCTGCAAAGGCTGCAAGAGTTTCAGGTACTAGGAAAAGGAATTTACTTGGTGATAGGGCTGGTGCATCCTCTTCTGTTCCTCCTACTTCTACTGATCCGATGGATACCGATCGTATTGAGGACTATATCGATTTGGATAATCTTGGTACTCCATTTGATGCACAAGCTGCTCATGAGTCATTAGTTGAGCACATCAATGCTCAATTCACTCAGTTGGAGATGAGACAGGATGTGAAGAATATTGCCATGGAGCATCGTTTGATGGATTACATGTCTGGATTATTTTCTCATCATTTTCCTCCTCCTCCACCTGATTCCTAGACCTGTGGATGCTGATGATGTTTGCTGTTGATTTCTGTTGCATGTTTCATTTGCATATTCTCTGTTTATGTTTCTGTTTCATGTTTCTGACTCTGTTGCTACTATGACTTTAGGACCTTGTGTATGGTCTAGTTTGTTTAGTTTTCGTTTTGATTATCTGCTATGATTTGCTGCATAGTGTGATGCTCTGATACTCTGATTTATGGTGCTATATTCGTTGTTCGTTTATATTCGTTGTTTATATACGTTGAGGCACTATTGTGGTTTATTTTGGTATTGTCTTTATTGTTATATATTTTCTATACCATTGTGAACTACTAACCTTCAACTTTTGGCAAAGGACTTTTCTCAAAAATATTATCTTTTTAATGATGCCAAAAGGGGGAGAATATTTTGTTGATGTTGTTCTTGTAGGTTAAGTTTTATTATATTTTTTCCTAGATGTTTTACATTTAGGGGGAGTATGTTAAAACTTAGTGCTTAATTTGAAAGGAGGTTTGTCATCATCAAAAAGGGGGAGTTTGTAGGATTCTCATGTTTTGATGCTAACAATCTCTCTCCAAGCAACAACATTGGCAACAAGCAAGCTACACCACATGAAGATTAGAATTAGGATTTTTATTAATTCTATTTCAATGTAATCTTTATTTTATGCAATGCATCTCATTGGTGTGGGTAGCTTAGGTGATTTTAAGAATATTTAAATAATGTCTGATTAAGAGTGAAGATACTTTAAATCTTGATTAAATAGCTTGTGAAAATCATTTTAGAAAAACTTTGTTTTTATTCAGATTCTGATCAGTTTACTCGAGTAATGAGTATTGGTTCACTCGAGTAATTTATGTTCTGACAGGTTAATCGAGTAATGGTTTACACATCACTCGAGTAACTTAATCTGACATGTTTCACTCGAGTGACGTTGTTTGGTTTACTCGAGTAATTCAATCAGTGTTGGGAAAATTTTAAAAGGACTTAATTTTCTCTTTCAAAGTAATAGACTTTCATTCTTACAATTTTCTAATACACTTTGAAAAGTAATTCAAGAGCTATTTTACATCTTTCAAGAGCTATCAAGATTCAACAAAGAACTTTTCATTCTTCACTCTATTTTCTATCATTGTTCAAATATTCTTGAGATCATATTTTTGTTCTTAGTGGTTGTTGAAGATTTGCAATTTGTGATTGCATCATTGAAGTTTCAACACAAGTGAAGAATCTCACAAGGAAGACTTTGAGGATCAAATCAAAGCAAGAAAAGAGGATTGGTTGGAAGCATCTTCAATCAATTAGCAAGGAAATCTAGAATACTCAAAAGGGGTAGATTAGATCAAAGTGTTTGGTACACACTTTGAGTTGGGTTTTAAGATAGGAGAACTAAGAATCTAGTTGCATCTTAAAACATTGTAAAATCTACATTTGAAGATTTCTAGTGAAGAATCTCTCTTGATTTAAGAGGGGACTGGAGTAGCTTTCAAGTGGGTGAAAGTGAACCAGGATAAATCCTTGTGTCTCTTTTATTTTCATTCCTTGTATTTCATTAATTCATTAACATTTGCATTTTTAGGTTAGAATTGGGGTTTTCTTAATTCTACTAAATTGATCTAAAATTGCATGTTAATATTACTTGAAATTGTTCATATTAATCATTCATAATTTGTTGAATCATCATAGCATTGTTATTCTTGAAGAACTCCATTGAAAACAAAGTTTAAATTGAATTTTACCCAGTTTACTCGAGTAAAGTTCTTGTCACTCGAGTAATCTGCTTTCAGTTTATAAACATTACTCGAGTAGGTTTTCTGTTACTTGAGTGATTTAAAATTTGCTTTCGTAATACTCGAGTGATTTGCTGAATACTCGAGTGAAATTATTTTTGGTTGCGTATTACTCGAGTGAAGGCTTGAGTTACTCGAGTAATCTGAACTGAATTCTTAAGAAAATTTATTTTCATAAAACCATTCTCTTAGGTGGACGAAAAATCTGTAATAAGGCTTCAATATTCTATTCACCCCCCCTCTAGACTATATTGAGCCGCTTGTTGGTTTCCAACAGTCCTAAGGTGCTTGGGAAGAGAATGGCAACCCAAAGTGACGACGATTGCTGAATCAAGAAATCTTTCAACTATGACGCTGGCAACTCTCTTTGGGAAGTTACAAGAGCACGAAAGTGAGTTAAAAAGATTGGCTCAACACGAAGAAGAGAACAAGAAGGTCAAAAGTCTGGCTTTCAAGGCTGAAGCTCCAGCAACAGAAAGTGACTCGGACAAAAAACCGTTAAATGATAAACACATGGGTCTATTGGTCAAAAAGTTTGGAAAATTTCTGAGAAAGAAAAATTTCAATAGAAGAGATAACAACAAGAGTAGAGGCTCAACCATTACATGTCATGAGTGTGGCAAGCCTGGTCACATCAGAGCAGATTGCTACCAGCTGAAAAAGAAAGAGAATTCAGAAAAAGGCACCTCAAATTCAAAGAAAGGGAAGCAAGCATATTTGGCATGGCTAGACAATGAAGGAAGTTCGGATGAGGATTCAGACGAACAAGAGGAGACCGTCAACATATGCTTAATGGCTCACGGAGATGAGGTAACCACTGAACTAAATTTTTTTTATGATGAATTACAAGAGGCCTTTGAAGAATTGCATGAGGAATCAATGAGGTTATCCTTATTGGTTTCCCTAGAAAAGAAAAATTCAGCTTCTCTTTTAGAAAAGAATAAAAACCTTATTAAAGAAAATGAATTTTTGAAAAATCAAAATAAGGAGTCGAATTTAACTTTGAAAAATTCTTCAAACACCTCGAGTAATGACATTAAATTTAAAGCTAGTTCTTCTTCTTGTAAATTCTGCAAGGACCTTGTTAAAGAAGTTGAGGATTTAAAAGAAACCCTTGCAAAATTTACGAAAGGTAGAAATACTCTAAATTTAATGCTAGGGAGACAAAAATGTTTCTTCAATAGAGCGGGTTTAGGATATCAACCTGGTAGGCATCAAAAGAAATTAAGTACCATTTTTGTCCCTGCTAGCAATCATAAGAAACCTTTAATTATTTGTCATATTTGTGGTAAAAAGGGTCATGGTGCACATGAATGCATACACCGAAAAGTAAAGTTCGTTAAGCCGAACAATGAAACTAGTAGGTGGCATGATTTACTAAAAGCCGAACAATGGCTATACTAACGCTCAAGGACCCAAAAAGATATGGGTACCTAAAAAGAAACCTTGAAATCTTTGCTTGTAGATTACTCCGGAAGAAAGGAAATCGTGGTAGTATTTGGACAGCGGATGCTCAAAACATATGACTGGAGATAAATCTAAATTCACGCATCTCGTGCCAAAGGACCAAGGACATGTGACTTTCGGAGATAACAATCAAGGAAAGATTCTCGGAGTCGGTAAAATTGGTACACCTCCTAACCCTTGTATTGAAAATGTCTTACATGTTGAGGGCCTAAAACACAATCTGCTAAGTATTAGTCAGTTGTGTGATAAGGGCAATAGGGTTATTGTCGTGGGGTGTTATCCCACATGTACCGGCAAGCCAGTTTGTTGATATACGACGATGATAACGGGTTCTCGGTTAAAGAACACTGTCACCGAGTCGGGATATTTTTGGGGTGATGTGTGTGCCGTGTGAAATGAGAGAGTTCAGTTAGTTTCATACCTTGGCCACTACCTTATTTATAGGGAGGAAGGTATGATGAGCCATTAAGGTGGCGGTTTGTAACGGCTCCATGAATGTCATGATGGGCGGCAATAATGACTAACCGTTATAACGGTTACGTATTGATGGCTATTGATGCTGAATTGCCGGTATGCCGAATTGATACTTGTGATACCGGTTATTATTTGTCCGTGATACCGGTTATTATTTGTCCGTGATATCGGTCCATAACAGTAGCCCCCCAGCTCGGTGCTGTGACGTAAGGAGGAGCGTCGAGGTATGAATAGGAAAGACCGGTATAAGCGTTGAATTTTTTGTGACTATGAAACAGATCCTTAACTTCGAATAAATTCTTCAAATCTTTCAATTGATTTCAAAGGAGGGAAAACAATACAATATTCTCAATGTCTGGAACCAAAGTTTGAAGGGGGAACTCGGTGCAAGGTTTCTCGAGTCGTTCTAGTGAATTCGAAGGAAGAAATCTAGCATGAAGATTCCTTGCTTGCCGGATACAAGACCTATGGGGAAGCCCAATTTGAGGGTTCCTCACTCTTGGCGAGAGTCCGGGAAGGGGAATTCAACATGAAGTTCTTCTCATTTTGAACCCTAAAGCGAATAGGGAAACTCGACACAAGGTTCCTCGCCGTCAACAAATGAGTCCGGATAAGGGAATATAGCAACGTGTTCCTCATCTTTGGAAGCATATTGAATATTGAAGAAAATATCAGAGTAAGGAAACCTCGTGGGCTAGAATAATTGTGATGGGGAATATTTTTATTCTCCTCTTGAAAAGTTTATAGCTTGTTGACGAGAATCCCGGAGTCCTTTTTCGACTAGTCTGAGAAAATTGTGGCATCATGTTTGTACCTGAACGTGTTGATCGAAATATGCGCAGGTAACATCATGATGGCTATCCATGATAATCTGAGTATGTGGAGGTTGATTGCCATTAATATGGGCTTGACATAGTGACATCTGCTAGGTGAGTATTGTGGGCAGCGAGCCAGCGACGGTAGCTCTATTGTGACTGCGATGAGTTTTGAATCGATAATGATGATAAGGTGGTGGGAATTAGTTTGCCGCTCCCACTGTGGTCGCCATTGTCGTGGGGTGTTATCCCACATGTACCGGCAAGCCGGTTTGTTGATATACGACGATGATAACGGGTTCTCGGTTAAAGAACACTGTCACCGAGTCGGGATATTTTTGGGGTATGTGTGTGCCGTGTGAAATGAGAGAGTTCAGTTAGTTTCATACCTTGGCCACTACCTTATTTATAGGGAGGAAGGTATGATGAGCCATTAAGGTGACGGTTTGTAACGGCTCCATGAATGTCATGATGGGCGACAATAATGACTAACCGTTATAACAGTTACGTATTGATGGCTATTGATGCTGAATTGCCGGTATGCCGAATTGATACTTGTGATACCGGTTATTATTTGTCCGTGATACCGGTTATTATTTGTCCGTGATACCGGTCCATAACAGTTATCTTTGATTCTGATAGATGTATTATCGAGGGTAAAATTGATAATCTTATTAAGCTAATTGCTCGCAGGATAAACAATGTTTATGTTATTGATTTTAACTCAATACCCTCAAATGATGCAAAATGTTTATTAAGTAAAGAGTATGAATCATGACTATGGCATCGTAGAATAGGTCACATCCGCATGGCTCATTTAAATAAAATTTCTTTTAAAAACTTAGTAGTTGGTTTGCCAAAGCAAAATTTTTCTATTTCTGAAAAATGTGATCCTTGTTCTAAATCAAAACTCACAAGGGCATCTTTTCCTTCTAAAAATCTTGTTTCATCTCAAAGGCCCTTGGAACTTTTACATATGGATCTTTTTGGACCGTGTCAAACAAAAAGCTTTGGTGGCAACTATTATTGTTTAGTTGTTGTGGATGACTATTTTAGGTATACATGGACACTTTTTATTACTCATAAAAATGACGCATTTCATGAATTTAAAAAGCTAGCCAAGATTATTCAAAACCAATTTCATTTGAGCATTGCATCCATTAAAACTGATCATGGTGGAAAATTTGAAAATCATCTTTTTGAAAATTTTTGCGAAAAACATGGAATTAAGCATTATTTTTCAGCTCCAAGAACTCCGGAGCAAAACGGGGTTGTGGAGAGGAAAAATCGTTCATTAAAAGAGCTTTCAAGAACAATGCTTAATGACATGAATTTGCCTGCATATTTTTGGGCCGATGCAGTGAGTACAGCTTGCTATGTTATGAACCGTGTTTTAATAAGGTCTATTTTAAAGAAAACCCCCTATGAGCTGTACAAGGGGAAAAAACACTACTACAAAATGAATAATTAAAGGCGGTATTTTAAAGGCGGTTCCTTAACGGAACTGCCCTCTTTTGTTTAAATTGATTTAAGAGAAATGTTGTTTTCTTTAACCAGCCTTAAAAATGTTATTTTTAGGGGCGGTTGCTTAACGGAACTGCCCTCTTTTGTTTAAATTATTTAAGAAAAATGTTTTTTCTTTAACCAGCCTTAAAAATCTTATTTTTAGGGGCGGTTGCTTACAAAAACCACCTTCATTTAGCCTATTTAAAAAATATAAAAATCAAATAAAATTCAGAAGACCTACTTATATCATTCAAATTAAAATTATATCATTCATTTGTGACTGAGTTAGAAAACTCCCTCCCTAATTCCTATATTCATTTGGAACCCTAAAATACTGAGAAGACGACACGGTTTGCTCATGGCTTCTTCTCTTCTTCACTTCTTCTTCTCCCCGGCGGCCCCTTCGCTCCTCCACCGCTGCTAGTTCCGAAACCATCAATGGCACCACTACCAACCTCCGCGAAAATCAGCGGAAACAACGGCGAACCAGAACCAGAACTCGAATTCCTGCTCGAAAACAGCTCCGGATTCGCCAAATGAATCCTGCAGTACGAAACGCAGAGCTTCTTCGCTTGCTTCACCACCGATTCCATCTCCGACTTCAGATTCTTGTCCTTCATGTTAGCGATTTTCTTCGATTCCTCGTGCGTGCGGTTGTAGCAGCCGACGAGGTAGTGAAAGGTGGATTCGCCAGCGCCGGGAAAATCGCCGGAGATACGATCGATTAAAACCCGTTCCATCAAATCTTGAGAGAACGAGGTCCTTCCCTTTGCTGAGAATCTCAGCGGCGGTTAATTCCATGTAAACAATTCGAGAATCGTTGCTCGCGGCGGAGTTGGAATCGTTGATCGAAACGAGGAAGATTTTTCTGATGATTATATCTTCCACTTCCTGTGGAGTTCGTTGAGGTTTCGATGAAGCCATGATTTCTCAACTCTGAAAGGTGAGAGTGATTGAGTTACTGATTTTAGGTTTAATTTTCTGGTTTTGAATAGGAATTGATTTTCTCTTTCTAATTATTTTTTTATGAGAAACAAAAGGAAAAAGAAAAGGGAGAAGATTTTTAAGGGAATTGAGTGAGAATGAAAGAGAAGGATTTGGGCATGAGGAGCATGGTCTGGTTGGGAAGAAGGATCAGAAGGTTCTTATTGTGCATGCTTCTTCACTATGATTTCAACATTTTTTTTATACTAATGAACCAAGATTTTTTCACCCAACCATTACTATTTTATTTTTCACATTTTTCTAAAAAAAAAACAAATTTCAGAGTTTAAAAGGGAAGTGTGACAAGGTGTGTATGTCCTATTTTGAATGACTATCAATCCCTCTCCGTAGTTTGTATTCATATTGTCCCTGATCATTGCAAATTTGGTATTCCTCTTGTGATGCTGTTTGGCGAGGCTTCACAGTTCTAATTCAAGTTAGGATCTATTGGTTTTTTTTTTTGTGTACTCATAGATGCAATAGTTGCAGTACAGCCATGTGACTGTGCTATTGTTGTCAGTTTTGTTTGGTGAAACTTTAACTAGTTTAAATGGCATGAGTTGAATGTCGAAAGGGAATGATAATGTATGGCTTGATGAAATCTGATTATGTTTAATTCTACATGTCTTTGTGATTTTGAATTTTAATTTTAATTCAATTGATGTTAAGTGTGCTATTGTTGTTATTCTTATGCCATGAGAAGTGAACCATTCTGGAAATTAAGAAGTGAATTTGAACATCAGTCATGTCAATTTACATCTTGCATTGCATTAACAGAGAAATTTGTAGCTTGCAAAACCCGAATTGCTGATTGGAAATTGGAAATTGGATTATTGGATTATTGACCTCCATGTCACTTTGCTCTATTCTTCTCCTTCTCCCTTCTGCTGAAAATTTGTGATGTACATGCATGGTTTTCTTTTGGTCTTTTCTCTTTCAATTCTAAATGTCGCCAATTTCAATCACCATAAAAAGAATATTGATGGTGGTTACCTAACAAAGCTCCATTCTCTAATAGGTAAACAGGGTTGCTTGTTGTGTTGGAAAAAATTTACATGCCCATCGATAAATTCTTACTTTTGGTTGTGGGAATTTATTCATTTCAACCATAAACTTTTAAGGGGGTGATATTCTGTCCATGTCCCATTCAATTTGCTGTCATATGAGGTGATCTGGTATGTTGTTTGCTATCATAGGTGGTGCATTGGTTTGTTGTTTGCTGTCATGTGCAACAGACTGGTGGTGGGCTACTGCGAATTGTACTGATTACAAGTGGGGGGCTGGTTGCTAGATTGGTGTTGGGCATAGCGGATTGTTCGGGTGGCTGTCTCATGTTTTGGTTTAATGCCTTTTGCTATCAAGGAAGCAACTAGTATTCTCAGCAAAGGAAACCTCTTCGCAAAAAATAGCAAATTTGATCAAGACATGGTCCTGGCTGTGGCTAAAAGGGCTTAACAACAAATTGATGATGCCTTTGTTTGAATGGGTAACAAATCCCCTTCATAGCCTGCTATCATATTGCTGAGATACTGCACTTTAATACTGCATATTTATTTTTCCTATCTTTGTTGCTGCACATATGTAAATTAGTATGGGTGAGGGTGTTTTCTCATATCAGTAGGTGGGGGTTGGGTATTAACACCTATTACTGATAGTTGGGGGGTAATTTTGGTGTTATTGATTCAATATGGTTTCTGGTATGTAACATTGGGGTGGAGGTTTTGTTCATACTGTTAGGTGTCAAACCAAAATTCTGGTCTGGTTTTTATTGCTGTACTATTCTGAATAGGGTGTAAATTTCTTACTTCCTTGTTCTTTTTGCAATAAAATGTTTATCTTATCCTAAAAAAAGAACTTTTGAGGATTACCAACTACTTTACCTCTTATTATCCTCTTTTTCTATATATAGGGAAGCCACTGCCTTCCTCCTTCACAACTGATCATTTTCATTTGCTACTGTGAAAGAGCTCCTGTATCTCAAAGTAACTTGCCTTATATATGTAATGCTTAATTAAGTTCTTGATAGTTAAGTTATAACATACTACTTGATGTTATTTCACATGTTATTGTTAGTAAAGGTCCTGCTTGATACGTAATTCTCCTTGCTAGCCTTTATACCTCATGTTATATAGAAGTAAAAATTTGTTATTAAGAAAAAATTTGTTATTAACACAGATATAATAGAGACTGCATTTTATTTTCTTGTTTTATTTTCTTATGAAATTTGAGTATGTTCAATTGTTCTGAACATGTTTTGGCACAAAATTTTGTTGCTTATAACAATGTGTGTACATCATGCATCTCTCTATGCATATTACATGCATACTGTACCAATGGCTACTGGTATTAACATGAATGTCTCATATTAGCAGCTAATGATATTAACTCAAAACGGCTTCACAGTAATTACTTCCTTAACTTATGCCCCTTTTTGCTAGCAGCTTAGTACATAAGAGGCTTTTGTTACTTTTTATGTTAGACACTTATTTTGCCTCATCTAAATTTTTTATTCATGTACCCTACTGCCTGCAAAACGGTTGCTTGTGTAAATGTGTCTACACTGGAACTTACATACTTGTTCATCAATGAATTCTCATATTTGAGCAATTCTCATTCGACAATTGTTAGCTATTATCATAAAAATATTCAGTTAAGTACTTCAGTTTAATTTCTCTGCTCGTGAACTTAGAGTAATCGTTTGTTTGCAGAGTTGCCAAAAGTTGGACCAATCAGACCTGAAGATATAGAGACAAATGCGGGGATGGAAAGGATTCAAAGTTGTGCGTAATCGTTTTTTATTCAGTTTATTTTATGTTTGATGGAAAGGATTAAGCTCTAGATTTTGTGATGTGTTGGATTTGTGATGCTGGGATTTTGTGATGGATTGCTGGATTTTTTATTTTGGGTTTTTGATGTTAACACTAGCTACCATCATCATATGTGTATCTAATGATATCAGTTTTATATGTTGCTCTTTAATGATACAAGGAAGTCATTTTGTCGAATTAAATAAGTAATATATCTTGTATTATATATTATATTCCATAGAATTAGAATTATGTATGATGTTGGGTGTGTCATGATAATGCAAAACAGGACGGTTCAGAAAATATAAAAAAAATTCCTAAAAAATAATGGTGGTTAGTAAAAAGATATACGAGTGTGGTTCAGAAAAAATAAAAAAATAAAAAAATAGAATAAATGAAGGCGGTTATTTAAGTTAGAAGAGGGCCGTTCCGAACCTCCCTTAAATTTAGTGCCCTGGTAAGTGGCACAATTATGAGGGTGGTTCGGAATCGCCCTCTATACTTTTTTAGAGGGCGGTTCCGCACACAATTATGAGGGGGGTTCGGAACCGCCCTCTTTAAATGTATATAGGGCGGTTCCGAACCACCCTCATAACTGTGCCATTTACAAGGGCACTAGATTTAAGGGAGGTTCGGAACGACCTCTTTTAGCTTAAATAACCGCCCTCAAAAGGTTTTTTGTAGTATGTAGTGAAACTAAATATTTCCCATTTTCGTGTTTTGGATGTAAATGTTATGTGCATAGTAATGGTAGAGAAAATTTAGGAAGTTTTGAGGCTAGAGCTAATGAGGGCATATTTCTTGGATATTCTGTTTCGAGCAAAGCATATAGGATTTACAATAAATCTCGTAATACTATTGAAGAATCTATTCATGTATCATTTGACGAATCCGATCCCAGAAAGTTGGGAAAGGTATCTGTTAATGAAATTTCAGGTATTCTTGGAGATTTATTCATTGATGAGGATGAGAAGCCAAATGCTAAAGGAAAGGAGCATTCCGAAAGCAAGGAAAAACCAGTTGAATCAGTTGAGGAGAAAAATCAAGAACAATCCATGGAACTCAACGCTGATTTGCCTAAGGATTGGAGAACTTCGAGGCACCATCCCATTGATCAAATCATAGGTGACATCACAAAAGGTGTAAGTACTCGCAATTCTATTAGCAATCTATGTAACTACTTCGCATTTGTTTCTCAAGTAGAGCCAAAGAATATTTATGAGGCCATGAGAGGAATTAAACCAGTTCGAAAGAAATCAGGTGTGAGAACTTGTTCCTAGGCCTGAGTCTCATCCGATTATTGGAACTAAGTGGATTTATAAAAATAAACTCGATGGGGCTGGTTTAATTGTTCGAAACAAATCTAGGTTAGTTGCACAAGGTTACAACCAGGAAGAGGGGATAGATTATGAGGAAACATTTGCCCCTGTTGCTAGGTTGGAAGCCATTAGACTGCTGTTAGCTTTTGCATGCATTTTAGATTTTAAATTATATCAAATGGACGTAAAGAGTGCCTTTCTTAATGGTTTTATAAAGAAGAAGTATATGTGTGTCAACCTCGTGGCTTTGAAAATTATGAACACCCGGATTATGTTTATAAACTGAAAAAAAAGCTTTGTACGGACTCAAACAAGCTCCTAGAGCATTGGTATGACTGTCTTAGCAAATTTTTATTAGAAAATAATTTTGAAAGAGGGAAGGTTGATAACACACTTTTTATTAAAAATAAAGGAAATGACATTCTTTTCGTTCAAATTTATGTCGATGATATTATTTTCGGTGCTACTAATGAAACCCTTTGCAAGGATTTTTCAAGTATGATGCAGGAAGAGTTCGAGATGTTTATGATGGGCGAGATGAACTTTTTTCTGGGATTGCAAATAAAACAAGCAAAGGATGAGATTTTCATTAGCCAAACAAAGTACTGCAAGGAGCTATTGAAGCGATTTGGCATGGATAAGGCCAAGGCAGTAGCAACACCTATAAGCACTTCTTGCTATTTGGACAAAGATGAAGGAGGTAAATCCGTAGAAATCACTAAATATCGAGGTATAATCGGATCCCTTCTCTATTTAACGGCATGTAGGCCGGATATAATGTTTAGTGTCTGTTTATGTGCCCGTTTTCAATCGAATCCAAAAGAAACGCACATGGTTGCTGCCAAACGTATAATGAAATATTTGTCTGGCACAACTGACATGGGTTTATGGTACCCCAAAGGTTCTTCATGTAATCTTGTTGGGTATTCTGATTCTGACTTTGCTGGCTGCAAAGTAGATAGAAAAAACACTAGCGGCACTTGTCATCTTCTTGGCAATTCGTTGGTATCATGGGCTAGCAAGAAACAGTCTAGTGTGGCCCTATCTACAGCTGAGGCTGAATATGTCGTCGTGGGTAGCTGTTGTGCGCAAATCTTATGGTTGAAACAGCAACTCCTAGACTTCGGTGTAAGTCTAGATCACATTCTCATAAAATGTGATAATACCAGTGCTATTAGTATCACCAAAAACCCAGTGCAACATTCTCGCACTAAGCATATAGAGATTCGACACCATTTTATACGTGATCATATTCAAAAGGGTGATTGTATTATTGAGTATGTTGATACTTCGCGGCAGTTAGTGTTGAATGTCTAGCAAGAGTACAAGGTCGACAAGTAATACAGATAGTAAATGAGTATCGTTCCACTCGGGGATTGCAAATTGTTTCTAATAACTTTTCACCAATTCGTAATTATTAATGCAACTTGTTATTGAATTTTAGAAGGAGAAGGAGAATTTAAATAAAAAAAACAATAAAAAGATTGAGGAGATAAGATAGTTAGAAAGCAATAGAAAAAGGTTAGGAACTTGGTTTCGTTGTATGATTCACTTATTTAGCTATGAATTAGGTTTTCCTTCAAATCAAGAACAATTCCTAAATTAGTAGTTACTAGATTTCTCTTATGTAACTACCGTTTATTTTTCCGATTATTAATTCTCAATCTCTCAAGTAATTAAATTACCGAATAAATAATTTATTAAGAACATTGAATTAATTAGTTATATAACTAACCAATTAGACCTCTATGTGTTGAATAGTTATACCGTTGAATTGCATGGCCTATTCTAAATCCTAATTCTCATTAGTAACTTAGAAAATCCACAACATAAATTGCGCAGGTTTATGTGATAAAAACACAATCAACGCTTGATTTAAAAACAGGAAAACACTAAATCATAAATTAAAATAAGTTACACCATACAACTTACACCATGTTCCTAACAAGAGGTTTTAGTTACACATAGAAATAAAGAAAACAGAAGCAAAGAGAAAACCTCATATCATAGACAATACATGTTAACTCTCCAAGAGACCTTCAATCCTCACGCAGATCTCTCTTGTAGTGATGATCTCCAATCTTTGTGTCTTGCCTCCTTGCTCTCAATAGATGTTAGTAACCTCTCTCTCTAATCCTAATTGAATTCTATGATCTCAAAAAACCTCCTGAAAACTATTTACAAATCCTCTATTTAGAGAGTAAAACAAAGATAAGGTCCATGTTTATCTTCTAATTTCTGACCAAGTCTAAGATACGAAGCCAAATTAAACTTCTCTTCTTCTACTTTGTTCAGAATCTGGTCAAATTGGGCCTCCAGCAGGTACGCGCGCCCCAGGCGCGAAGGCTCATGCGCCCCAGGCGCAGGGTCTGATGCTATATTTTTCCACACAGGCGCGCCTCAGGCGCCCACGGTCTCGCGCCCCAGGCGCGTGGGACCTACTCCTGCTCCGTTTCTCTCCGTTCTTGTGCCAATTTCAAGGTCTTTTAGTCCTCTTTTCAGGTCTACAATTATTTTTTCCATTTAAGCTCCAAAAGTACCTGAAACATACCAAAAAAGGATCAAAACGCTCAAAGGACCCTAAACTACTAAAAATAATTAAAATATACTAAAAAGTCCTAAATTTGCTAGAGAAACAAGTCAAATACATAACAAAAGGGAGTTCAAATAATGCTCAAATCTATATATATTGGACCTAAATCACTCCCCCATACTTAGCATTTTGCATGTCCCAGGCAAAAGTAAAATAAAAATCTAAACAAAAGACAACCTCCCTAAATCAATATGAACACACCTAATCTAAGACTTCGAATCATGACTTCGACACATATTTTCACAAGCTATTTACACAATCAAAAACTAGTTAGAGTAACAAACTCAATAAGAACTCAAGGCTAGTGAACACTCTCAACCTCTCCAGTGTATCTCTCAAAAGTGTATCAGGATCATATTTTCAATTCACTCAAGTTCAACAATGATAATGTGTTACCATAGGCTTGACCATAGACCAAAATCGCCACTGAAATTATTGAATGCATGCACAAATCAAAAGGTCTTATTTTTGGTTGTAATGGGGCCTGACTAAAGTGTCAGGTGGGATAAAAGAAGAAGGAATAATGAACTAAGGGCTAAAAATGCAAAGCAAAATTCCCCTAGAATCATGAATGAGCACTAAGTATATTACCATCGAATCACAACTCAATTCACAACTTTATTCTTCTTACTTTTCAATTTTTCCTCTACCCTCTTCCTTTTCATTACTTTTCACTTCTTTTCTTTTCTCTTTTCTTGGAAGAGTAGTAGGCATAACACTTTACTTCGTTTTCTTTTCTTTTGCATCACATTCCACTTAATTGCTCATCCAAAATTCCTAAGGTACTCTCAAAGAATTATGCAATTAATGCAGGGTACCAAAGAAAAATTATATAACATTATAAGGCTCAAAGTGGGCAACTAAGGGATATGAATCAATGAAACATCTCTGAAAGCCTCAAAAACACATCCTAAGTGCCTTAATCATATTCATGCATGGAAACAAAAATCAATCTTGAAATGGTCACAGGTCAAGTTCTAGAACAACAATATCAAAGTGAACACACTCATGAAAGAAACAGGGGTCTCAAAATCATAATAGATCAAATATAACATACCCCATCAATAGGCTCAAAAACTCACAGGGTCAGTTCACTAATCACAAATTCTAAAAGCATTTGTCAAATATTCACAGCTCAATCAAACACTGCCAAAAGCCAAAAAGTCTAAGTCCTAAACTAAGTATGTACATGCATCATTAGAGAAAAAGTCCTAAGCTTAGAATAATCACTTACTTTCACTAAGGACACAAACCAATACAAAAAAAATATGGGAGAGAATTTCAGATCTGAAAATTTTTATTTTGTATATACTCTCCTCCAAACTTAGATGTTGGCTTGTCCTCAAGCAAACTATCTAACCTAAAACTACAAAATAAAAATAAACTACCTACGAAAGCGGGACATATTTTTGGTGAAGTACAAGTCCCAGGGTGCAATATTAAAAAAATTAAGGCTATTGGGGTCTAAATCCTAAAAATGCAAATCTAATCCTAAAAAAAATATATCCCTAAAAAAATAGAAATTAAAAAAAACGAAAATAAAAAAAAATCTATTCTACAAAAAAAAAATCCTAAGAAGATAAATCGAGTCCTAAAAAAATCTGGCCCTAAAAATAAGAAAAAGATAAACCTAAAAAAAACTAGTTAGAGATAAATTCAATCTAATGCTAAAAAAATAAAATGGTAGAATTGTGATTGGACCCCCAAACTTATTTTCTGCACCCCACAGTCCTTGACTTCGGTTGCTTTTTTTTTAAAAATTTTCTTTAATAACAACTACCTAAGAATTGAAACCTTCACTACTGCTTATGTACAAAAAAAATCCACCAGGATCTCAAATTCTATGGGTCAAATCCCATGTGATGCAACAATAATGAGTTATGTCCACATCCCATGGGGAAGACCTTGGGTGATGATGGTGGATTAAGGAATTTTCAAAATAGAGTTCAAACCCACCAGGGTTAAAAGGTATATTCCTTAATCCATACATCATCCCAACAAAATTTTCTTTTCTTCCATCATCCATCATGAAGTTGTTAACTCCATTAGTCAGGAAGATTACTTTCTCATACTTCCCATTGTCTAATAATGACTCAGATTGCTCTAGATATTTTTCATAAAAGTACTTAGGCTGAATATAATAGAAAAATTTTGAATCACCCAAGCATGAACTAGATTTAATAAAATACTCTATAACAACAAATTCCTCATGCAAGGGTGGTTCAATTTTTTCTACAATTTTCAAACCTTCTATTGTTATATTTCGATCATCTTCCTCAAACCTATCATGCACAATTTCTTTTTCAGATTTTTGCTCCTCCAAAGGGATTTGATCATTGGTCACATCCATCACCACAACTTTTTCCTCTTTTTTAGGAGAGTCAAAAATTGTTGATAATGCTTGTGACTCCTCAGATAAATGTTTTGAGATTTGCTCAAGTGCTATTTTTATGTTCTCAAAACTTTTTCTGTTTTCTTCATCTATAAAATTAATTTCTTGAACATTACTACTAACTTTTTGAGCTAATTTCTCTTGGTTAATTTCCCATGACTCTTTCTCCACAGGGGAAGGAATTGACTCAACACGAGGGAATCCAAAATTATTTTTGCAATCTTTAGCATAATCCTCAGCGGTTTGAGCCAATTTCTCTAGAGCTATTTCCATTGGGGTTTTACTAGGAGGGGGAGGCTCCACATGAAAAAATTGAGAATAGTATCTTTCCTTTTTCATATCATTAATCTGTTGATTCATTATCTCTATATCTATTTCCCATTTGGCCTTGCTAGGAGTTATATTTTGTGCAACATAGTATGGAGGATAAGGATAATATGGAATAAATCTATCACAATCTGAATCACTATTACAACTATAATTATACATGAGAAAGTACAAATTACACAAATAATTACAAAAAAAAAGTACTGAAAAGAAATTAGAATCGAATTTCAATTCTCCGGCAACGGCGCCAAAAACTTGTTGAATGTCTAGCAAGAGTACTAGGTCGAAAAGTAATACAGATAGTAAGTGAGTATCGTTCCACTTGGGGATTGCAAATTGTTTCTAATAACTTTTCACCAATTCGTAATTATTAATGCAACTTGTTATTGAATTTTAGAAGGAGAAGGAGAATTTAAATTAAAAAAAACAATAAAAAGATTGAGGAGATAAGATAGTTAGAAAGCAATAGAAAAAAGTTAGGAACTTGGTTTCGTTGTATGATTCACTTATTTAACTATGAATTAGGTTTTCCTTCAAATCAAGAACAATTCCTAAATTAGTAGTTACTAGATTTCTCTTATGCAACTACCGTTTATTTTTCCGATTATTAATTCTCAATCTCTCGAGTAATTAAATTACCGAATAAATAATTTATTAAGAACATGGAATTAATTAGTTATATAACTAACCAATTAGACCTCTCTGTGTTGAATAGTTATACCGTTGAATTGCATGACATATTCTAAATCCTATTTCTCATTTGTAACTTAGAAAATCCACAACATAAATTGCGCAGGTTTATGTGATAAAACACAATCAACACTTGATTTAAAAACAGGAAAACACTAAATCATAAATTAAAATAAGTTACACCATACAGCTTACACCATGTTCCTAACAAGAGGTTTTAGTTACACATAGAAATAAAGAAAACAGAAGCAAAGAGAAAACCTCATATCATAGACAATACATGTTAACTCTCCAAGAGACCTTCAATCCTCACGCAGATCTCTCTTGTAGTGATGATCTCCAATCTTTGTGCCTTGCCTCCTTGCTCTCAATAGATGTTACTAACCTCTCTCTCTCTCTCTAATCCTAATTGAATTCTATGATCTCAAAAACCTCCTGAAAACTATTTACAAATTCTCTATTTAGAGAGTAAAACAAATCCTAAAAAAATCTTAATTAAATCTAGTAGATAAGGTCCATGTTTATCTTCTAATTTCTGACCAAGTCTAAGATATGAAGCCAAATTAGACTTCTCTTCTTCTACTTTGTTCAGAATCTGGTCAAATTGGGCCTCCAGCAGGTACGCGCGCCCCAGGCGCGCAGAGTCTGATGCTATATTTTTCCACACAGGCGCGCCTCAGGCGCCCACGGTCTCGCGCCCCAGGCGCGTGGGACCTACTCCTGCTCCGCTTCTCTCCGTTCTTGTGCCAATTTCAAGGT
This sequence comes from Crotalaria pallida, assembly GCA_037953625.1. Taxonomy (NCBI): domain Eukaryota; kingdom Viridiplantae; phylum Streptophyta; class Magnoliopsida; order Fabales; family Fabaceae; genus Crotalaria; species Crotalaria pallida. The sequence continues at coordinate 72,782,680 of CM075656.1, forward strand.
CTTTTAGTCCTCTTTTCAGGTCTACAATTATTTTTTTCATTTAAGCTCCAAAAGTACCTGAAACATACCCAAAAAGGATCAAAACGCTCAAAGGACCCTAAACTACTAAAAATAATTAAAATCTACTAAAAAGTCCTAAATTTGCTAGAGAAACAAGCCAAATACATAACAAAAGGGAGTCCAAATAATGCTCAAATCTATATATATTGGACCTAAATCAGTTAGCTGATATCTTTACGAAATCGCTTCCAAAAGAAAATTTCTTTTTTATTCGTAGAGAACTTGGCTTAATTTCTGCCTCTCGCCTCTTTTGAGTATGTGATTATGTTTATCTCTCTTGTTATTATTGATGCGTCTTCTCAGTGTTTCAGGGGGAGATATTACATCTTTTTGATGATTACAAAAGGGGGAGAGATATTATGATATTATGGTTAATTCATACAGGGGGAGAAGATACTCTCTTAAGATGCAAATCTTTTTCGAAGTGATATATTTTATGCATCTATACAGGGGGAGATAATATGAATTATTATATTCTTGTGATTATTGCTCTAAGGAAGGTTATTGTTATTATATATATATATATATATATATGTGTTTGCTTGTATAACACTTGTGATGCAGATAATAAAGAGCATATATCGTTGTTTGTCATCATCAAAAAAGGGGAGTGTTGGAAGTCAAGCTAGCTAGTTGGAAGACATGCTTCAAACTCTCTATGAACTTCAAGTTTAATTCAAGATAGTGTTTTGATGATAACAAGCCAACTCAAGATCAAGCTCTCAAGCGTCATCCATATTCAAGATTGAAGATTCAAGCAAGGCATAGATGAGAAACCTTCTCCTTAGATCAATTGTAAGGTAATGGAGTTCTATTTCTTTAAGAGTTACAAAAGCCAATAAGTTTTTTTTTTCATTTTAAAGAAGAGAAGAAGAAAAATGTGTTTTTCATGAAAAAGTGTTTTCTGCATTAATCTTTGTGAAAATACTTGATGTTACAAAACTCTGTATATTTGTATGTTTGCAAGAGAGAGTAATCGATTATCTTCTCAAGTAATCGATTAACTTTGTTGCATCATAGAAAAATCAGAGAGGTTGTAATCGATTAAATGAATGTTGTTGATCAATTACTTTCTTATGGGAGTAATCGATTACCTGGCTCAAGTAATCGATTATAATTGTTGCATCATATATTTTTCAGAGGCTTAATAATCGATTACAAGCTCTGTAGTAATCGATTACATGATGTTGCATCATATGCATATCAGAGGCTCAGTAATCGATTAACTGACTAGTGTAATCGATTATAATGAGTTGCATCATACATTGAACAGGAGTGGTGTAATCGATTAACTATTCTTGGTGTAATCGATTACATGGTTTTCAAATGAATTTAAGAATTTCTATTTTTGAAGGAATAATCGATTACCTTCAGAAAGTAATTGATTACTTCATGTTTTATTGAAAAACGTGTCAGAATCATTTTGATTATTTCCTAATTTGTTTTTAAATAAAAGATTCTGATTTATTTTATAAAATTCGAAAATGATTTTAAGTTTGAATTATTTCCTTTTTGGTTTTAAGAATCAAATCTTTATTTTATTTCGTAAATCATTTTGATTTAGTTTTGATTTTAAAACTTATTTCAAATCTTATTTTATTTTATTTTGATTTTGTTTTACTTATTCAAAATCCTTTTTTATTCTAAAATGATTTTTCTATTTTAAAAGGATTGCACTCCAACATTCTGTAGAGTTTTCTAATTCATTCATTCATACTTTTTCTCTGATACACGTTTCTCTCTTCTTCTTCTCAAGTCTTCCAGTTTTCACGTTCATATTTTGGAAGAACAAAAATCCTTGTTGGCTGAGTAACTCCTAGAGAAACAACTACTTCATTATCATAGAGCTTATTGTAGAATCTGTGTTTTGAGAACACATTATAATTGTTGTAATCACTCACATCAATTGTTCTAAACCTTAGTGGTAGGGAGAGAATCCCGTAGTTGAACGCTGTGACGTTCGTAGGGTGAGGAACTCTGCTGTGTGATTGAGGCCCCTAGCGAACGGATGTTCCTAGTAGTGTGCGGGGTGCTCTTGGTTGTAATAGGGTGCGGCTCTATTGCTTGGTTATAAGAACTCTCAGGCGGGTTGCTTGGGGATTGGACTAGGCCTTTCAACGGGAAGACTGAACCAGTATAAAATTCACTGGTGCAAGCTTTTCTATCCCTATCTCTTTTAATTTCCGCTTATTTCAATTTTTACGTTTCCGCGCTACTCGAATTATATTTTCTATCGTTTTCGCGATCCATTTCAAACGCTTAATCTCTCCATCTCAAATCATTTTTTAATTTGTAACGACTTTTACAATACATTAATAAAACTAGATTCACCCCCCCCCCCCTCGAGATTTTGAGGCCAAAACCAACACGTATATCCTCTCAACTCTTAACAACTATAAGCCACCAAAACCAGATTGAATGAAATTGATTTAATTAAATATTAAGGCAATGAACATCCCTAAAAGAGGAAGAAAGAAAACTTACCTATGGTAGTGGTGGCGACGGAATTTGGATTGGGTTTGAAAATGAAAACGGGTTGGAGAGTGAAGAATAACAACAAAAAAAAAAGTGATGATGAAGAAGGTATGTTCCTGGGTTTGCTCCTAAGTTTTTCAATGAAGAAGGTATGAATAAAGAAGAAGAAGGTGATGGTGTTGGTACTTGACAGTGATAGAAGAAGAAGGGTCTGATAGATTGATGGAGAAGAATAACGTGAGTGGATAGTGAAATGAGAAATTGTAAATTATTAAGGTTTTTTTGGGTAAATACAAATAGTATTAAAATGAGAATATTTTGGGTAGATGAAATATAAAATTAAAATTTGGGTAGATGAAAAATAATATTAAAACTAGGGTATTTTAGGTAGATTAAAAATAATATTAGAATGATGGTATTTTGGGTAAATTACATTAAGGATAAAAATAATATTTTTAAATAAATATTTTAGGGACCTAATTATAAAATTTATAAATTAAATATGCCCCGATGACGTGGCAAAAAAAAACACGTGGCTAATTTCTACTTGTTAGACCTAGTGTGCAAGTGCATGAACAAGCTCAAACCAAATGTCGAAGAACAAAAGCAACTACTATGTTGAAGAGAGAGCAAGCTCATGGACTTCATTGTATATATTGTTTCATATCTTTTGTTTTGAGTCTTAGAGTTTGGGTAGAGTTATTTGAGGGTAGTGAATCTCTATAAGTGCATGATCATATTATATTTTGAGTATTTCACTCAACCAAAATTAATAAGTAGCTTAAAGGTTTTAAAGAAAATGTTTACATTTGAGAAAACAAGTTTTTAAATGAATTTTTATAGGTCTTAATCGATTAAGACTTTGCTTAATCGATTAACAGAATTATGCTACAGGTCTTAATCGATTAACCTGAAGCTTAATCGATTAACCACTGCAGAACAACCTTTCAGAAAAAGCAATTTCACATTGCAAAATCAGTTTTAAGTTTTCTAAACTTTTGGGTTTACTTTTGGGTTTTCTATATAAACCTTTCCCTAATCATTGTGATAAACTAATATTCATTTTTCATCATTTTAGAAAAGATTAAAGTCACACTATTCTCTCAACATTCTCTCTCACTTTTACAAAGATCAAAGTTCTTATTTTCATATATTTGATCAAGAAGCTTTTGAATCTCAAGTTCTAATTGTTCATTGTTCTTGAAAGAGATTCAATAAGTGCTTGTTATTCATTGAGTTGTAATCTTTGCACTGAGGCAAATCTTTATACAACAAGAGGAAGTCTTGGTGTTGTTTCATCAAGCAAATTCAAGTGGAAGCCTTGGTGTGTTCATCAAGCATTTGGAAATCTTGTTATGAGGTATCAACAAGTAATTGTGGAAGACTAGGTGTGGGGTATCATCAAGCAAGAGAAGAGGTTAGATTAGAAGTTCAATAGGGCTGCAAGACAAGAGTGAGGTATCTATTGGAGGAAATCAAGTGGGGTATCTTGAGAGGCAATCGCTTGTAATTTGAGAACTCTAATTCCTTAGTAAAGAAAATCTCTCTTGTGGAAGAGGGGACTGGATGTAGCTCTCGGTGGTTGAGAGTGAACCAGTATAAAATCTCTGTGCAGTATCTCTTTCCCTTATTTCTTTTAATTTCTGCATTTTCATATTGTTCTTGATTGAAAACCTAGAAAAGACTGTTTTTCATATAATTGATTGAATTAGGTTTTAATAGTTCAAATTGATTTGGGGAAACGTTTTTCATAATCTAGGTAATCATTAACAATCTTGGTGTTAATCAATTCCACGCTATCTCTGATATTCTATGATATTTGATTAATTTTCGTTTTCGATTGAAAAGTGATTTTTCTCTGATTTAATTTACAATGATTAATCGATTAACCTGTTGCTTAATCGATTAACCAATTGTCATATGTCAGGTGTTAATCGATTAACCCTTTGTCTAATCGTTAAGATCCACTAGTACAAAATATATTTTTCAGACCACTTAATTAAGACCGGTTCCGTGCGGAACCGGTCTGGAAGTTGGAATTAATTTAAACCAGACTGGTTCATTTAAATGACCAGTCTGAAAATAATTAATTGAAACCGGTCTGGAAATTGGCATTGGTTTCATTTTGACAACCAGTCTAAAAAATAGATAAATTAAAAAAAAAAATCCTATTCTTCTAGTTTAATTAAAAAAAGGCTTAAATATTCTTTTGGTCCTTTATCTTATTTTTAGGTTTCAATTTGGTCCTTTATCTTTAATTAGAGTCAATTTAGTCCTCTATGTTTTTAATGTTTGTCAATTTCATCATTATGTCATGACAGTGTTAAATTTTCACTGAAATATACTGATTTTGCTTGAGATTCCTTTTCTGATCACCATAATCTGCACTGTATCGTCGTAATTTGTAATTTTTTAAACAAAAAAGGTAAAAACGTGAGCGAATTTTCACCCTAAAAAAGTGAAACGACATTGAAATTTTATCAATCAAAGTATCAAATATGATTAAAAAATGTAGATTTCGACAAGAAAATGCATATTCTAGTGACCGGAATAAGAAACTTATTACAGAATCAGTATATTTTGGTGAAAATTAAACATCATCATGACAAAAGGATGAAATTGACAAATATCAGAAACATGAAGGATTAAATTGACTCTTTTTAAAGATAAAGGACCAAATTGAAACCTAAAAGTAAGATACAAGACCAAAAAAGTATTTAAGCCTTAAAAAAACCGTATATTTTCTCTGTTCCAAGGGGTGAAACCCTATTCTTCTATGCTCCTAGGTCTTTGCCGCCGTCCCATCCTCATCTCCATGTTCCCCTTCTTCTTTATTTGGTTCCACCATATCTCCCTCTCTTTCAGATTCTCTCTCTCCCTAGCTTTCGCACCGCCACCCAATCGGAGCCTCTGCGCCGTCGCCCGAACAACACGGGACCGCGGAGAAGACCACCACGCCTTCGCCTCCTTCATGTGTTGTGTGCCCTTGCGGTGGATTCGAACCAAACCGCGAACCTCACCGTCACTGACTTGCTCTGCCGTCGCAAACCGCGAACCTCCTTCATGTGTTAAAGACCTCGCAAATCGCGTCCTCCTTGAGCCGGCGACACTGGTTCGGAACCCTGTCACCGCTCTCAACGGCCAAAAGGCGCTACCGCAAAGCTTCCTCTCTTCTCCCTCAAACTCACGCCAGGAACGGAATCATGTTTTATTATAAGCACTTTGTTTGGGAATCATGTTTTTTTTTGGTAAACGGAATCATGTTTTGAATGTCGAGTATCTCGACCCGATTTATGAGGCTCCTCGGTGTCAGTCTGATTGGACTGAAACAGCCTTTAATTTGTAACTATATAGATTTTGGCATTCCCCAAGTCATAGGAGGTCATACTATATTTTGTTGATTAACGCGATCCACCACTTAGAACTCAACTATATATGGTGTAGGTATCTGGAAAGCCAATTAAGCTAGTAGGATGGGGGGAGAGCATGGAAGATCTTGAACCTTTCTATCCTGTTCGAATACAATCCTAGAGTTTCCTGCTTTGGTTTGATGAAATACAGTCGAGAAGGGAAAAGTTATAGTACAAATTTGGCATTTACTCCATTTGAGTATCTGAGGACAGGTATCCCTTACAACAACATATAATTTTCTTCCAAAATTATTTGATCTTCTCTGTCCTTGCTTGATGATCAAACTTCATTACCATGCTTATGAGTTTTCACAAATAATAATCGACTTTTTTGATCTTATAATAGTTGTTTATGTTCCTCCTCCCTTTTCGTGCTGATTTAGCCAACTTAAATAAGATATTGAGCTGTGACATTGAGGAAAGTATACTGTAGTATTAATGGTCAAAATTTATATAGAGATTGGGGTATTGCTTTCTCCTGAATTTGTTTAATTGGCATGCTATTCTTTCTTGCTTAGAGTTTAAATTTCATACGGAGTATTTGAAGAGATGCAAAATTAGATTTGATTGTCATTTCAGTTCAAATTGAGGAAAAGGAAGTCGCCGTTGCCGCCAGGTATTCTCTTTTATCGATACATGTTTGTGCTTCCCTTGATGCTTCGTAATGCTTTAAATTCTTTCAAGAAAGACTGAAAGAAAGCTATTTTACATGACAATCACTCTCCTGAATGAAGCTCATTGGTGATTTAACTATCTGTTTTTTATTATATTTTCTCTTATTGCCTAAGTTCTTGGATATATATATATATATATATATATATATATATATATATATCTGGCCCTTATAAATTTATCATATATGTGATAGAAAGAATTCCATTTGTATTTTGACTCTTAAACTAATTTGCTATATCCTGGTCAACATATTGAAGTTCCACTCGTTAATCATGACAATGCTTTCTTGTACATGGAAAATATGGTTAGATCCAATGTCTACGCATATGTTCTTTTAGATTGATAAAATTTTGTTTACTTTGTCTACTGGCTGATTATTAATATCACTAGAAATGACCTAGTGCTCAGGTTTCTGCTATATTATAAATGGTTTTGTTATGCATTTTAAATAGCTTAAAAATTGTGGCCATTTACTCCCCTTTTGATATGTATATTTCATAATGCCTGTTTATAAAAGGCTTTAATTCTACGGTTAAAAATGCTAGTTTTGCATAAGCATGCCAATCTCTTGATGTTAGTCTAACAATTCCAGTTACAATAATGTTATGTTATCTCTTCCTCTACCATTTAAAACTACTCCTTTTTGCAGCAAACTTGCTTGTCAATTCATGAGCACTATGGTCTATGAGTTCTGTTTTATTCTATCCAGTTAAGAATCATTTTTTATGTACTTTGCAGATTAACAAATCATTCAATGGTGTTTGCAGGCCTTACAAAACCACTTAGGATCCGAAGAAGCGAAAAAGAGAAACAAATTTGTCATTGGTATTCACAAGGGGGAGAGTTCATAAAGGTGTTGCTTCTGCTCCGAAGCCATTCAATTTCATTTTATTACTCTATATACCATATTATGTAATATCTTGGTTCTAGACAAATACTGATTTCATCCAAATTATAAGGGTTTATAGTTTACAACCAAAAATCAAGTAAATGTCACTTGAAATTTGGTTTTTGAAATTGTTTACAAATTTTGGTATTGTGTCCAGTTTGATGCAAAGTTTGGAACTTTTGATATATAGCTGATTGGAAAAAAAAACTACTAAGTTATTGGTTATGAGATTTGAATAGTGGATTTGGTGCTTTAGATTAGTCTTTAAAAAAAAAGAAAAAAGAAAAAAGCATTTTTTATGTGTTGAATATATAATAGGACTATTAATTTCTAGGAACTAGGTTGGTATCATTTAATTCTTCAATTCTCTGTTATGAATACTTCTTTCACCACGACAAAAAATGTGAGTACTCATTTTGCTTCTTCAATTTCTAGGAACTAGGTTGGTATCATTTTGCTTTCTGCTACTGAAATTTTCTTTCTGAAACTCATTGAAGTTTTACTGAAATTTTGCTTTCTGCTATTGAAACATATTTTGCTTTCTGCTACTGAAATTTTCTTTATGACAAAGTAAGCTTCTTTCTGAAACTCATTGAACAAGCTTCTACTGATTAGGTCAGCTCTAGCTCTGTTTAATTTGTTTTATAGTGGTTATAGTTAATTGCAGTCGTACTGGGAGTGAGGAAAATGTTGTTTCTCTTGTATTTTTTTTGAAAATATAACACTTGATTATAAAGGTATTCATACCATGCTCTAGATAATGTTTCTGTGGTTGTTTTGATGACTGAAGTTCCTCGGAATGGTATGTGTTAACCTTACATTTTTGGTCACCTATGTAATTATTTTTGGCTAATTCTATTCTTTCCTGTTTGTGATTATTGGATTGTTGTGTGAAAGATTTTGTACATCATATTTATCTGTGATGAAACAAAAGGAATTTAGTAAAAAGTACTTATGTAGTTTACTTTTTAGCAATGGAGTGAAAAGTACTATTTATTTTAAATTAGGAATAAACTTTATGTACAATTTCCCTTGATATTGTGTTGATGATGGCCTTTTAATGTACTGTTTCCTATTGAGGACTATTAAGATCACTTAAATACATTACTGAAAGAACCAGAGTACATAGGTTTAGTTTTGTAATCCTGATACTATTTGTCATATTTGCATAACCTCATTTTATGTTTTGTTTTTGTGTAGGCAATAAACGCAATCGACACAGAGATCGGTCAACAACTTTCTTTGAGAAGGAAGCATCGAGAAGGTATGGGTTCTACATTTTTTGATGCAAGGGAATGATTCTTCAAATACCAAATTGTTGCTCAGAAGGTTGCTGATCTTTTTAGCTTCTTTTTATTGTTGACCTAAAGCTTTTCATGTGGAAATGTCGGAAATGTCATAAGTAGTATTTGTTTAGGTACTTTTGTTCCCTAGTAATTTCATTTTTATATGTTAAGGTTGTCATTTCTGAGGTTCCTGAGATCATATTCCGATGTGTTAGTCGAGATGAGGCTGCTTTAGCTGTGGCTCAAAAGGTTTGCCCTGTCATACTCTTATTGTTTTCCCTATGTGTTCAGATACTCCACTTGAATTGTCACCCAGTTATTTTCTACTATGAAAACTAACCTTTTTTTAATCTTGTTAACAGGTTTTCAAAGGTTTGTATGATAATGCATCAAACAGTATTCATGTCGGTGCTCATCTTGGGATCCTCATTGCAATTCGTGATGTTTGCAAGCTTAAATTCTAATAGCATTAAATTCTTTGTTAGTAAACACGAGAAACAGAAAGGTCACTAGCTGCAACAAAATGTTGGGGGTGATGTGTGATGGATCTTGAGAAAGATATGCAAAAGAATGTGTTAGTATAATACCCGTTGTCCTCAATTGTATTAGTTATACGAATTATTTGAGTTTGAGCTATTTAACCTTTGGTGATTGAGATGTTTGTTGTTTTGGTTACATGTTAAAATTCTGTTTGTTTGCACTTTTCATTCTCCCTGCTAGCACATAATATTGTTCTTTTTAATTTAATAGATATTTCTTTTGCTATATATATATATATATATATATATATATATATATAATTATGCATTGCTTTTTGACAAGAATTTTAAATTCCTACGAGCAGGCCTAGATGGGATTACTATAAATATGGCATTACTAAATAGGTTCAAAGTAATAAACGAATTATTCAAAGCGGTTCAAAAGAATTATTAAGAGCGGTTCAATAGAATTTTTCAGAGCGGTTCAAAAAAATTATTCAGAGCGTTTCAAAAGAATTTTTCAGAGCGGTTCAATAGAATTTTTCAGAGCGGTTCAAAAGAATTTTCCAGAGCGGTTCAATAGAATTTTTCAGAGCGGTTCTAAAAAATATTTCAGACCGGTTCAATAGAATTATTCAGAGCGGTTCAAAAATTATTTCAAACTGGTTCAGAAATTTATTCAGAGCGGTTCATTTTTATTTTTCAGAGCGGTTAATAACCAGTCTCGTTAATGTAAATCAGACCGGTTCATAACTGGTCTCGTTTAACATGGTATTTTTAGCAACAGGCTCTTTTAGACCGGTTCGGAACCGCTCTGAAAAATGGTTCGGAACCGGTCTGAAAAAGCTTATTTGTAGAGCTAAAGTTTTTGTGAAAATCATTCGTTTTAAATGTTTCGATTTGTTTTGTGAGAAAATCTTTCAAGGTTTCTTTAACACCTATTTAACCCCCTTTTAGGTGTTCTCCTAGTATTCTTTAGTTTATTTCTCCACCTATTGTAATCCCTCTTACACTATTGAGCCACGTCATAAAGGTATATAAACCCTCTATTTTAAGAGGGTACCAGAGTAAATAACGATAATTATTTTTATAGTTCCTAATTAAAAACGTGGGCTAGTAGGAAATAGGATGAGCAACTATAACGATAATCAATTTCAACGTGGATCCATCACATCATCTAATACCAGAAAGGAAAAAAGTGCATCTTGTTAGTATTTAGTTAGGAAGATTTCATTAGGTTGCCTAACATATCTACCACTGCTTTTTGAGAGATATGATCCCAAAGACAAGGGCCAAATCAAATCAAGTCATTTAATTTTGAAAGAAGGGAGTGATGGGAATTGGGAAGTTAAAATGTTTGAAAGAAGGGCGATACCGATAAACATTGTTTGTTACTTTTTTTTTTTTTTTTTTTTTTTAGGGAACATTGTTTGTTACTTGTTCTGCATGCGTAATTCAAATTAGTGTGCAATGAATTATGAGTTTGTTTGATTGTACTGACCATTTATTAGTCAATGATCAATTGATTATTAAGACATAAATGATGGATTATGTGTTAGTACTAATTTTTACACTGCTAATACGCCACTTATTTTCTTAACAATTATTTTAATTATATCAATAATATTTGTTTATATGAAACGTATATTTGATATTTCTTAGTATGAAATTTAAGTTTGCAATTCAAACTCAATTTTAATTTCCAGATGCTACCTCAAAAGGAATTATAGATGCATGTAACCCATGGTTATTATTCATTTTTCTCTAGATACGGGTCCCTACACCAAAATTAAAGTAAGAAAGAATATCCAGAACTAATAACTTTTGGTTTGTTGCTTTTGCGGATTATTTAAATGAATGAAGAATCCAACAAAACTGAGAAAACCACCCGGAGTTTATTTCAGGATGGAACCTTACTTGGCCACCTTTCATTAGAGGTTTGTGAAGCTAATTACCGATTAAATAAGCTAATTAATTATATGAATAAATTACATTTTGCCATCATGTGGTTTGGGCCAAAAAACACATCATCCCATGTGTTATTAATTTTGACACTCAACTCCCTTGTACTTTCCACAATTATACCATAGTCTATTTTCCAAATTTTTCATACATTATGTTACTAAAACAAGTTGTGTTCAGCCTATTAAAAAAAAAAGTTGTGTTCAAATATTTTAATTTAGAAACAAAATCTAATGTTACTAAATTTGTTAAAATTAAGAAAATTTTACATTAAATTAATTCAAAAAATATAGAAATTAAAATTAATTCCTGCTTAACTTTCTCTTCTATTTTTTTTTAAATATCTTTTAAAAACGAAATAAATAATTTTTAGAATTAATTTCAAAGGGATCGGATGGGAGTATTTAAAATGAAATAAATAGTATCTAAGACAAAGGTATCGTGTCTATTCAAAGAGGAAAAAAAATTTAGAACTAAGAAATAATTTTAGAAAGGGAGTTTAGAGACAATTTTTTTTTTATAGAACTTATTTTCTAAATTTTAGGATGCTCAATTATTTTACTTTTAAAAATAATACTTTTCATTCCATTAACTAACAACAAAAATTCGTATCAAACACTTCAAAAATGAAAATAATTTTCAAAGATAAATCTATATTTTTATTATTTCAATTTAAAAAGTCCGAATGTAGTTTTGTGTCAAATTGATTCACAAATAAAATAATTTTAATAGAGAAAATATAGTTACGGACTATATTATGCACTTTTATTTTTAGTTATCATAGTTTTAAGTTTTAAATAAACTGTAAATAATTAAAGTTGTTTTATTGTTAACGAATTTTTATATGTAAAATAAAAATAATTCTTACACTGATTTTTTTTTATTTTTATTTTTATTATAAAGACTTGGTGCAAGAATCAGTTTTTAATTTTTTTTAATTGAACTACTTTGATGTTTTTTTTAATGATAACAAATATAGTACCCCGTCTCAAAAAGTTAGTAAAAAATAGCAAAATTTATTGTTCCAAATCAAAGTTAAAACAGTTAATAAAAAAATTAAAAATTATATTCTTTAATCTATGATTGGTTTGTCATTTAAAGATGCATTAAATAGTTGATTTTGCAATTGGTTGATTTGGAAGACAAAACAATAAACGTTTGTTCCCTTAATTTTGTTGACTTTTTAAAGTTTTACTAACTTTTTAACTTTTTGGGTTAGAGGGAGTAACAAATTAGATTTTTCTAGAATATATTTGAGGGAAACTTATTTTAGTGACGAAACATTAAAATTTGACTCTAAATCTGATAGATAATGTGTGCCAAAAGAGCAATGCTATATTGCACGAAGAAAACTGCAACGAATAGTAACGAATTGAACAATCCAACCAACCAACCAATCAGAAGCCAACATCATTGAAGTTTAAGGGATTGAAAAAGTCAAATACAAGACATAAACACTATTCGTGTGTTGCACGAAAAACTTCTTCTCGATAAGAAGCATTTTTCGTGCCAAAAATGAGATGGGTCTGTGGCAAAAGAGAGTAAGAGGGAAACATCTTACCTAAGTTTATTCAATAGTTTAGTATATATGACTTGGGTATATAGTCTAGAGTAGTGCAATTCAAACTCCGTTTTTTTTCTATTCGAACCCCCCTATTTTAAATTATTCCAAATCTTTACCCATTTTTTTCCTTTCAAATTCTTCTAAACTCTTGTTTACCCCAAAAAAAAAAAAAAAATTCTTCTAAACTCCATTCCATCCATTTCCTACTACCTCTTCCAACTCTCTATCTCTCTTGCCTCTCCCAAATCAGTTAATTAAATTTGTTCTGTCAAATGTTAATGTTTTATAAACCATTCATGCATATACATTCTTCTTCATTTAAATGCATTAACTAGAAAATGAGATTTTTGATAAATTTCGACAAACAAGTGTCGAAATGTTAATTTTCAACATGAAGTTATCAGAATTTATTAAAAATCCTACATACGAACCTTTTTCTATGAAAAACATTCAGATGTGATATAAATTTTTTAAACATGCGTCTGATACTTGGGTGTCGAAAAAATCCTCATCCCCATTTGCACTTTATTGTGAACTAATATTTCATAAATATCCAAACATAATATAGCAAATTCCATTCCCAAAATAAGAAAGCATGTATATGGGTAGTTTAGTATAGATAATTTTCTCACTGCCATTTCCATTTTCCACAGCCGAGGCGAGCACGTTCTTCTTCTTCCCTCCATTATCGTTCTTCTTTTTGTTTTGTTTTTCTTTTTTGTTTTTTGTTTTTGTTTTTGTTTATTTGATGTAAGAGGGTTTGGTTTAGGTTTTGTTTTTTGCTTTTAGGATTTTGTTCTTTTTCATTACTGCAGTTTTAGGGTTTATTTTTATTGTTGTTGTGTTGTTTTTCGAATTCACCATTGCTATGTTGAAGGTATGCAGTCGCTGCAACTTTCCGAAACGAGGGTGTCATAATTTTTTTTTTAAATTTAACAAATTTTTCCGACATACACGTGTCGGAATTTTAACTTCCGACATTGGTGTGTCAGAATTTTTTCCAGTAACGTAAAAAAAATGGCTCTCTGGTTAATTTTGACGAACCAGTGTCGAAAATTAAAAATTCCAACACATGGTTCTCGAATTTTTTTTTTAAATTTTAACAAATTTTTCCGACATACCCGTGTCGAAATTTTGACAAAATTCCGACACTGGTGTGTCGGAATTTTTCCAGTAACGTAAAAAAAAAGCACACTAAACAGAAGTTACCTTCAACAAGAAGCAGAGAAAGACCACTAGAACTCCGTTACGGATGAAGATGGGTAAAGCTTCTGAATTTCAATGACTTTTTGATTTAGAGAATGTATAGAAGGTGGAAAGGTGGAAGGTAGAAGGTGAAAATGTGGTGGGGTTTGGGGTTTTCTTAGGGTAGAAGGTGGAAATGTGGTAGGGTTTGAAGTTTCTTTTTTTTTTTTTTTTTTTTTTTTTTTTTTTTTTTTTGAATGTTGAAGGACATTTTCCCATTAAAATGGGATTTGGGGGATAATGGTGGAATTTGTAGACTAATGACCCTCTATAATTTATTGAATAAATCTATGGGCTTAAAACCCTATAGCTAGTGGATGGAATTTGGGTCACGTTTTAACTTAAGTCCATTTTCCACGTCATCAACCACTCAAAGGTAACTTAATTTTAGATTGGTAATAAGGCTTATGTGTCATCGTGTTAATCACATAAGCCCTTAGTGAAATTTTTTTAACCATATAGACTAAAACTAAAAAAAATTAAGTATTTAAGACTAGTGAGAATAAAAAAAATGGCTTATTAATATTTTTAGTCTCTGATAGTTTGAAGTATTTTGGTTTTGGTTACTAGAAGTTTTTTTTACTTAGACTCATTCTTAGGTGTTTTGAAAATTTGGTTTTAGTCCTTGCTATTAAGAAAAATCTGTTAACTGTTGATGTGGTTAACGAAACGCCGCATTGGTGAGCATACACGTGTACAAATATTATTTGCCACTAATAAGATGACATGAATGATCCAGACCCGCAGGAGAAAAAAGGGCCAAAGTGTAATCCACAAACACATTTGGTATGAGCTTTGGTTCTTTTGCTCTTGCAGATCTAAATCATTCACGACATTCTACCGCTGACTGACATGCAATAATTGAACACGTGTATACTTATGTGACGTTCCGTTAGTTACAATAGCAGTTAACGAATTTTTCATAACAACATGGACTAAAACCAAATTTTCAAAATAATTAAGGATGAATCAATATATATAAAAAAAAAACTTTTAAGAATCAAAACCAAAACACCTGAAACTTTCGGGGAATAAAAACGTAAATAAGAAAAAAAATATTAAAACTAAAATCAAGAGTTTACTACCTGACCAAAGATTAAAGAAAATTGAGTTGGAAGGGACTAATGGCATATAATTGAAAGAAGCAGCATATAATTGGACCTCCCAACTTGACAAAAGTAATTTATTTCTGACTTTGTGATCGCATTAAAAAGTGTAGCAATAGACCATCATTTTCATTGAAATATTTTATACACGTGACAGCTTAATTATAGAGGAGACTTTGGATACCTCAAATTATGGTAGAAGGCTCTGATCTAATCGTGTTTTGGTCAAGTGAAAGGAGTTAAAATCTTTTAAATATTTGGTTCTGGTTTAATCTTGAAATTCAATTGTAGTATGAAAAAAAAATGGCTTATTTATATTTGTTTTCTCTGAAAGTTTAATATGTTTTGGTTTTAATTCCTAAAAATTATTTTAATCATGATTAATTTTTAATTTTTTAAATATTTTGATTTTGGTCTCATCTGTTAGAAAAATTTGTTATATACTAACATGGTTAACGGAACACCGCATCAACAACCAGCAATGCAAGGTGCCACTAAGTAGGTGATGTGTGTGACATGAATTATTTAGGTCCATAAATGCAAAATTTTGCATATAAGATCATTTTGCATATCCATCATTTTGGGTCCGTAAACCTCTATCATCCACATCATACCACATATTTGATGTCACTCTCACACCAGTGATTGTTGATTGGTCTTCACTAGCTACATCAATAGCTAATGGATTTTTCCAAAAGGATGAGAACAAAACAAAAACTTTTCAAAATTTAAAAAGTAGTTATGATCAAAATTACTTTTAAGAACTAAAAAAATATACTAAACTTTTTAGAAATTATAAAATAAATAAGCCAAAAAATATTATTTGGATAACTTTTTTGAAAAATGATTTAGAGAACCTACAAGCCTACAAATCTACACATAAGATTATGACACTTGTTATTTTTAAGTTAAAAAAATTAAATAAAAAAACTTAAATGACAAATGTCAAGATCCTAATGTGTAGGCTTATGAGTAGGTCTTTTTATGTAGATCTTTTTATGTAAGTCTGTCAATCATTAATTTTTTAGTAGAAATATTGTTGTAATATGAGAGATAATTAATCTCTCATTCATTAAGGAGAGCACATCTACTATCTAAAAAAGTGTGTGACGGTCGATGGGAGAAAAAAAATGTGACAAGTTAAACTTCCTCTTGCACAAGGGCCCTATATATGCCTATAGAAGCTTCCGTAAGCTAATAATCAATGACATGGTTTTAAAAACTGATAAGACCATTGAAGTTACAGATGCTGTTCCCTTTGACTTAAGCTATTTCTTCACTGAATAAAAATCTCTCTATATATCAAATGATCAATTCTTGAAGAGCTTTTGTAGTTTGTAGTTTGTACCTTCCTGAGACTCACTACAGAAATCTAAGAGAGTGTGTGATAGAGAAAGAGAGGGAGAGATGGGCAGAGCTCCTTGTTGTGACAAGGCAAATGTGAAGAAGGGGCCATGGTCCCCTGAAGAAGATGCAAAGCTAAGGGAGTATATAGAGAAACATGGAAATGGAGGGAATTGGATTGCTCTCCCTCAAAAAGTTGGTAAGTTAATGTTAAATACACTCTTATATATATATATATATATATATATATATATATATATATATATATATATATATATATATATCCTACCTCTTCTTTCTTAGTCTTGTTTGTGATTTTGATTGAATTTGTTTCTCTCAGGTTTGAAAAGATGTGGTAAGAGCTGTAGACTTAGGTGGCTTAATTATCTTAGGCCTAACATTAAGCATGGAGAATTCTCTGAAGCAGAAGATAGAGTAATCTGCAACCTCTTTGCTACCATTGGAAGCAGGTAGGCATAATTTCATTTTTATTATTTCAATTTCCAATTTCAGTTTTGCCATTCATAGATTTCGTGCATATTTGGTTTGGTGATGGACGTTAGGGCACAAAATTACGTTGGATATGAAGCAACTGTGAGTAGCTTCTATTTCCCAGAATCAATTTCAGCAGAATCCAACTTGCATCCAAACATGCAATTCAATAGAGTAATAATATTACCAAAACTACAATTTTTTGCCTAGTTACTTCATAACCATTAATCAAAAGACTTTTGTTGTTTCTAAAATACAGATTTTTTTATCAATGATTATGAAGTAAGAGTGGAAAATGGTGTTTGACAAAACGAGTGAAAGATGATCATTTTTCATTTAAATAATTTTAATAAATAATGTCTTGCATCGGATCGTATCCATAATGAAATTAAAAGTATATTATAAGAAGTCTAAATCATTTGGATTGCCAACTACAACAAGGTGCAGCTGCCCTGCCTTAAATAGTTTTGTTTTCACTTTCTAGGAAATGGATCATGTACATATCTAATAGTCTTGCATCTCATTATTTGAACATCTTATTCAATGAACCACATGTTTTTAGGTGCTCTACATAACCATCACCTCATGCATTCCAAAATTAGATCTTATACAAGTGTTGTATTATTACTCAATTTTGGTACTAATCATTGTCACTAAGTGCAGGTGGTCAGTAATAGCATCTCAATTGCCAGGTAGGACTGACAATGACATCAAGAACTATTGGAACACCAAACTCAAGAAAAAAATGATGGCCATGAATCCTTCACCACACAAGAAACCTCAACAAGTTACCACCCTTCAAAATTCAACATCATCTAATTCACCATCATCATTCAAAGACAGCAACAACTCATACTACCACCAAATTTTGCCTAATTTCACAGTCTCTGAGTCCTTTTCTAATTACACTTCAAGTAATTCCATGTTTCAAGCACAAGAAAGTTCCATGTTTCAACTTAAAGATAGCAATAGTATCTTTATGTTTGGGGGTGAAGCTACAAGTTGTAGCTCTTCTGATGGGAGCTGCAATAACAGCAACCAGATCAATCATGTCATAGAAAAAGAATTTGGATATGGAATATACCAAAAAGTTGGTGCCGTTAATTATTTATGCAGTGAAGTGGAAGATACCAAAAAGTTTGTGATGTCCAATGGTTGCAGTGTTGGTGGATTGTGGGGAGAAAATCCATTGGATTATGGTAATCAAGAAATTGAAGAGCTAATAATAAGCACTAGTAGTTGCAACAACTTTTTGTTTGATGACAAGAAGACAGAGGAAAGGGTCATGTACTACTGATTTGTTTGTGATAATTTGATTCTAGTATCTAATAATAGAAAGATCGATTATATTATTTGAATATCAACTTTTGAATATATTGTATTTCATATAGTACATATTTATTTCTATATCTTATTGTATATTATACATATTTCGAATTTACATTAAAAAAAAGGAGCAATTTTCGTGTTTTAGAAATATTTTCTTGAAAACATAAAGATGTTCAAACTAACGAAATGAAAGAAGAAAAGGAAGTCTAGATACTAGAGTACCTTGTAATCCATTATCCTAGAAGAATCAGAAGAAGGCTTTCACCAGCCATCCACTAATATTTTATTTTTTTTTGTGCATGGCATGCATTATCTAATAGTATATTTAAAATTATCTTTATTTTTTAAAAAGATTCAATCATGGACTTAAAAGCATGATGATCAAAGTGTATAATCTAATCAGTTAAGTAGTAGTGTAGTACACAGCATAATTTATTTTTTTTTTCCTCACATATAGTATTAGAATTAGAAAATCTGGTGCTCAATCATTGAAGTAGTGCACTAGTGTTCCTTAGAAAAATTATGATCATGACTTTTTATTAGCAATACCCTCTTTTCACGAGTATTGGTCATCGTATTTTATTTTTCTTTGTTCCAGAGCTGCTTCCATAACTCAGATATATGAAGAATGTGTTACTTTAAAATAGGTGACTACTTGTTTCAGGAATTATTCATTGCATACTGGTATTTGTGTGATACTTGTAAGTATTGTAAGAGCATGTTTGTTTATGCGCTTTGATGCATCAAACACACGTTTGTGGAAGCAATCTACCTGTAGTTTTTGGCTGAACGCGGTTTTTCACCGCAAATACAAACATATTATAAATGTATTTTGAGTGTGAATCATTTCAAATTTGGGTCATTTTTGCTGAGAACTTGTAATATATTTTTTTTAATTTAGTTCCATAATTAATCTCTTGTTTTTATACCTTAACTTGGTTTGAGACTCAACCTCTCATGCATCCTAAGGCATTTATTCCTTTTTTATATTTGTTAATTAATTAAATTTTTATTGTCACATCTATACCCGAATTTTTATTAGAAATTATCATATCTTATATCCGTATTCGTATGCAATATCGCCACATCGATACTATATATACATGTATTGGTGTAACATAGACTAAAGAACAAATCCCCCATTGATGAAATTTCGGTACCATACCTCTGTATTTGAGTAATTGATCAGATTAGTCCCTGACTTTGTAAACGTCGGTCAAGTTAGTCCTTGACTTTATCGAAATAGCAATTTAGTCCCTGAGATAGGAGAATGTCGATCGAGTTAGTCCCTACCGTCATTATCGTAAGGATGTATTTGCTTTAAAATGCGATAAAGACAGAGACGTATGTGAATTAAAATGTTATCTCAGGGACTAAATTGCTATTTCGATAAAGTCAGGGACTAAATTGATCGACGGCTACAAAGTTAGGACCAATCTGATCAATTACTCCTCTATATTTGTACTAGTCTTATAAAGACTTGAATAATGTAACTCAATTTAAGTGTGATTCTCTCGAATTCAAATTTTTCAGGTATCATGAATCTAACGAAATTACGAGTTCATAATTTGATAATAACAAATGTATCTCAAACATATCTCACCAAAATTGTGTTATTTGAAGGAAATCACTGGTACAAGTGGAAGGGGCTTGTGTCCCTTAAGCATGTGGTCGTGGGTTCGAGTCGTTCCCGAGACGCATGTGAATGGAGCAAGTCTTACGGGAGCATCGTCCCCAAAAGAGTCCGACCGTAGTGCGAGGAATTAGTCACCCAGTTATGTGGATGGATACCCTGATTCATTAAAAAAAAAGAAGGAAATCACTGGGTATCAAAAGCATGCAAAACTTGTGCTTACTAACTCCCTCTATTCCACTTTAACTGGTTTTTTTGTTTTTTAATGGTTGCATTTTATTCAAGAAGATGAAGATGCTACATCAGCTTGAATGATCTTTTTGGGTATAGTGCTCATATTACCAAATGTAGTCAATTTGTTATTTTTTTATTAATTTATTGTGGTGTTTATCTAATTTTCCCTTTATCTCTCTTATAATTATATTTATTATATTTTCTCATTTATTATCTATTTTTTTTAATTAGATGAAAATAAAATTGTAAAAAGAATAATTAATATTATTGTACTGGTTTTCTAAAAAGACACTTATGTATGAACAAATTTTTTATGTTAAAAAGGACACTCAAAATAGAAAACCGAGAAATTCTTAAATACTCCCCTTTTTAAGTTATTTTCATGCACCTTTTAAATTTTACATGTGAAAATCCATTTTTATCTCATCTTTAATATAAATGGTTTATCCACTCTTACTTCATTGATCGCAACAAATAATCATCATGCACCTACCTCATCAAATCACTTTGCCCACCACGACTGGCACCACCGCACCAACCCCAATCAATCTCTTGGCAAAGTTAGTTTTAGGAAATATAGAGAAGTTCAAAGAAAATTCTAATTCTGATAAAAAAAAAATCATATAGCGTCATTTGTAGTTGAATAACATAAATGAGAAGACCATATATTGGACATTTAAATTTAGGAGACTTCTTATATATGGTAAAAATTATTGTGTTGATATACAATAGTGATTGCCACCGGTTACAAACAATTCCTTACCTTCTAGTGTCTATAATTTTCAATTGAAAAGTAAATTAAAGGAGTTGGGGCTTGAGGACATACATGTAAATATTATGGTGAGGTTGGATGCAGAAGATGACTCTTCTTTTACCATAAAAGAAATGAATGAGGTTGAGGTGCATAAGAAAACAAGGTCAAAATTGATATAACACCTTTTTTATGGGGGAAGGCTCCAGACCATGCATCGGTGCATGGTTTAATTTTTTTTTTGTTTTTCAAATTTTTTTAATACAGATTTATTCAGAATATTTTTTAACACAAGTTTGTATATAAATTTATTAGAATCTGTAAATTTTGAATACAGTTTTACTCAATACAGTTTTTTAAGAACACAGAGTAAAAAAAATCCAAATTATAAAAATCACTTCATATCCGTAAAAAAGAAAACACATAGAATATTTTAATTAATAATATATGATTTTTAAAAAAAAAAGGAGCATGAAACATATAAGCTCGAAAAGGAATATAGAAGTTTTTTTGTTTTTTGTTTTTTAAAAAAAGGAAGTGTTATATAATGATGATGGTCAATCTATAGCGGCAATTATTGCATGACTATGAGGGAAAAAATAAAAAACATGTTTTGCAAGTATGCAGCATATTATCATGAACTTTCTTTATTTTATGGTTTGATTATCGATGTAAGACAAGTAGACAACACATTATCGATCCCATTCATATAATTTTATAAAATAAAATCGATAGGATAAGGACGTGTAAGCAATACAGAGTTTCAATTTTAATAGGAAAGTGAGTTAACTATAAACAAATCCAAGTAGGGTTACAAGTAGTAAAAATGAGAGATTTTAATATTAGTTTTCTATTTTTTACGTTCAATTATTTTGATAAAAAAATGCAAATATATTTTCCTCAAATTAAAGTAAAACTAATAATAAATATAAAATTTCAAAAATTGTATATTATATTCATGATTGAGTAAGTAACTAAAAAAACACATTTAACTAAAAAAATATATTTTTAATATTAATTTTGTATAAGTAATAAGCCTGTGCTAATGTTTACAATATTTCATGCACAATGGGAATCATATGGAAAATTTTATGCCTTAAGATTTATATGTAACGGTCAATGAGTTGTCTAAAATGGACGATCAAGAGATCGGGCTCTATCATTGCTCAAGTCCCAAGTTTAAGTGGCTTTGATTTCACAATTACTTAAGTTTTCTTTTGAATAGTGATTTCACAATTACTTAAGTGAGTTTAGTTTTTTATCGGCTTAAATATTTGTTTAAGACTTGAGTCATAATTGCTTTTTTACCTCTTTGTGACAAATCAATCAGTGAATAATTCATGTTCCAAATATTTAATTTAATTTATTTATAATGATATTGTATTATATTATTCAATTATGCATGAGGCTTAATATTGCAGCCTAAATTTTTGAAGCCATTCTTATCATGATTTTTTCAATGTAAATAGGCTGACAAAGTCATATTTCCTAAGTATACTTCGTTTTTATATTCAACCAAGTTCAGTTCACCTCATGATGTTTTACTATTTTTATTATTAGTGAGATATTGAAGTTTAGTGGATTAGATATTCACTTTTAGGTTTTCATAGCATGCGGATTTTCCCAAGCATTGCAAATGTTGTTTCTAAATATAAGTATTTGATGTAATTTTGAACGTGAAGTAAGAAAGTTAGATAATAGTGAATGTGGCATTAAAATTAATAATATTTGTTATACTTTTTCAAAATTACTTCTATAATTATCATTAAGATTATTAAAAAATATTGAATAAATAAGGATATTTGTGAAAATAAAATCATAAAAAAATAAAATATGGGTTTATAAAAAAAAAAAGCAAGACAAATGTGATACTTATATTAAGAAAAAGAGGGAGTATACTCTGCTTTAGATTCCTATAAAGCTTTCTTCTACAAATCTTCATCTCTCTTTTTTCAAATATTTAGTTTATTTTTAAGTGGGTATCTAAGGATGTGAGTGATGATGGTGATACCTATGAGAGCCCATAATTGAGGGCATGGCAATCTATAGCGGCAATTATGGTATGAGAGAAAAAATATGTTTCATCAAAATCGTTAGGGTGTAGGTGTGCAGATTAATTGAGATTGGCACAGTTGCTGTGAGGCTAAGTGTAAAGAATTTCAGTTGTAAATAATTTCAGTTGGGAGGGTGTTGAGACCAAAATTTATTTCGACGTCAGTTAGAACATTTAATGAAAGAGTTACCGTATTTAGTAGAATTAAGACACCAAGATAGAGATTACACATCTGATCATAATTTCACATTGGTTCGAATTTTGGAAGAAAGTGAAAGAGTTTAGATATGCGGAATCATGAAACTTGCTTTGGACAGGAAATCAAACCTAAAAACGAGGTTTTAATTGCTGAAATTAATGAGGATGAAATCAAAAGAGCAATCTGGGATTGTGATGGCAACAAGAGTCCAGGACTAGACGGTTTTAATTTCAGCTTTATAAAGCAATTTTGGGAGACTCTAAAGCCAGAAATATGCAGATTTTTCAAAGAGTTTTGGACCTATGGAAAGCTCCCAAGAGGTTTCAATTCTTCTTTCATTGTTCTTGTTCCCAAATGTGATAGTCCCCAAAATCTTGGAAGCTATAGACCAATTTCTCTGATAGGGTGTGCTTATAAAATTATTTCTAAATAAAATCTTAGCTTCTAGGCTAAAGCAAGTGTTGAGTTCGGTTATTTCAGAAAACCAATATGCTTTTCTGGGAGAAAGAAATATGTTGGATGGGGTACTTATAGCAAATGAGGTGATTGACTTTGCTAAAAGGAATGACACTCCCAGTTTCTTGCTCAAAGTTGACTTTGAGAAAGCTTTTGATTCCATAAACTGGGACTTTTTGGATTATCTTATGCAAAAAATGGGATTTCATCACAAATGGAGGAATTGAATTAAAGTATGTCTGGAATCAGCAAAAATCTCAGTTTTGGTAAATGGAAGTCCGACAGAAGAATTTGTCATCAAAAGAGGAGTGAGACAAGGCGATCCTCTTGCCCCTTTTCTCTTCTTAATTGTTGCTGAGGGTTTAAGTAAACTAATGTGCAGTGCTGTGGAAAAAGGGTTATTCAAACCCCTTAGAATAGGCTCTGGAGACACTCATCTTTCACACTTGCAATTTGCTGATGATACATTGCTATTGGGGGAAGCCACCTCTGATAATATTTTGTGCATTAGAAGTGTCGTGCGTTGTTTTGAACTGATATCTGGACTGAAAATCAACTTCCATAAAAGCAGCTTGGTGGGGATTAAAATTCCTCCCTCTTCCAGTCTCTTAATTATATGTTGAATTATTAAATTGCAAACTGACCAATCTTCCAATCACTTATCTTGGAATCCCAACTGGTGCCAATCCAAGAAAGTCCTCTACTTGGGAACCGATTATCAGCAGAATGCAAGATAGGCTTTCTCTTTGGAAACGGAAAAACCTCTCTCTTGGTGGACGAATATGCCTCATAAACTCGGTATTATCTTCCTTACCCTTATTCTTTCTATCTTTTTTTAAAATTCCTGTCTGTGTTGGTAGAAAACTTATCTCAATTCAACGTAGGTTCTTATGGGGAGGAAATAGTGAAAATAGGAAAATGGCTTTAGTAAAATGGACCTTAGTATGAAGACCTAAATCTTGTGGAGGGCTAGGCATTAAGGATCTTTTCAGTTTTAACAAAGCACTTTTGGGAAAGTGGGCTTAGAGATTTTTATCAAACTCTGAAAGCTTTTGGTGTAAAATATTAATTGCTAAATATAACATTGTGGGAAATCCCTTCTCAAATAGAAACATTTTTAAAAATGGCTCTACTTGGTGGAGGGATTTAGGGAATATAGTGACAAGAGAAAACAATTGTGGGTGGTTCAATAATGGCATTAAAAGAAAACTGGGGGATGGGTCTCATATTGCTTTTTGGTATGACATTCGGTCGAGCGAAAGTCCTCTTATTGCAGATTTTCCGAGGCTTGCGTCAGTGGCACACAATAAATTGGCTTCTATCCAGCAGATGGACTATTAGGAAAATGAATCATGGAGTTGGAATTTCAATTGGAGAAGACATCTCTTTGAATGGGAAAAGCAGCTGCACACCAACCTGCTAGCTAGAATTCAGCATATTCAACCAAAGAATGACTTAATTGATTCTTGGATTTGGCGGCATGAAGCTTCAGGAGAGTACAGTGTAAAATCAGCTTATAAAATCATTCATTCTTATAACAACCAATTTGAAGATTCATTCTTCAAAGATTTCTGGAGTAAACTTGTTCCCTCAAAAGTATCGGCTTGTGTATGGAAGGCAATGCTGAGTAAATTTCAAACCAGAACATTCCTAAGAGACAGGGAATTTCTCTACCTAATAACAACTATAACTGTGTCTTTTGCAACAGTCAGGAGGAAACGTTGGAGCATCTCTTCATTGCTTGTCAAATATCATATAACTTGTGGTGTTCTATTTACAACTGGTTAGGAGTTTTAATCTCTCTTCCTTCAAATTGCAGGGACCTTTTTCACTATCATAATGGTCTAGGAAGAGCTTTGAAGATTGATCTAGAATCATGGAAAGCCATATGGTTCGCGGCAATGTGGAGTCTATGGAGAGCAAGAAACAACCTCTTATTTAATAGGGAGGAATTCAATCTTGTCAAAGTCCTTGAATCAATCCAGCTGCATTCTTGGACTTGGATCGAATTTCATTCAAAGAATTTTAGCTATAGCTTCACAGATTGGATCTGTTATCCTTTGCTTTGTTTGAACTACAAACCTTGCTGAAACTCTTCCTAACTGAAACTCTCTATGTATGTGATTGGGTACAACTTGTACTCCTTTTTTTAATAAATTTTTGCTTATCAAAAAAAAAACCTAAGTCCATCCAAAGCAGTCTTCCATTTATTTTCTGATGATTGAGGATTAGATATGGGAATTATGTTTCTATGTCGAAACAAATATCTTATTAAGTGGAATGCTTCGACCTTTGTAAAGCTTCCATGAAACAAGAGATAGTTGTTCCGACTAAGAAACATATTAGTGGTTTAGGTAGCTCCAATAGCCTAAAATTAGGCAATTTGACAAGCCACCTCTGATTCCCATATCATAATATCTTAGTCGAGGAATGACTAAGGCTGTGGAATATCCTTGTCAAAAGAAAATGGAAAAAGAAATCTGACGCAGGTTATTATCCTCAACCGCGTGTTGAAAGTCCCCTTGGTGGAATGATCAAAGAGTTGCTTAGAAATTCGTCGAATAAGGACAGTCGATCATTCCTCTAAATGATAAAGGGGAATAATAATAGGAATAAGGAGGTCAACGAACCTAAAGGTAATGAAAGATGACAAGATGAAGACTTCCACATAGTATGTCAAAGTTAAGTGTCGAAGACCAGAAGTTCAGTATTATAAGACTCAGCATTTACCATTTTAAAGTTAAGTTTGAATGTAAGGCACGATGATTATCCATGTGTCAATAGATTAAGTATGCAGTTATTTGTAATATTATCTATAAATAGGAGAATCATTCATGTAAAACAGGTTGGAACATGGTTATTCCTAAACATCTCAAAAAACAGATTGATAGATAACACCATGTAACTTTCCTTTTCATTTTAATAAAACTATTACAATTTCTTGCACATTTAATTCAAGTCTTTACTTTTTTGCACTTTACATTTCCTTGTTCTTACCTTTTTTGCATTTACTGCACTTCATTTAAGCATTTATCTATTGCCTTTTAATACCTAAAAAACAAGATTATCATAGAAACTTGTCATAACCCACTCTTCACAAAGCTCATCATGTAAACACGGTCTTTTTGACAAGCAAATCATTTTTCTACCTAAACAGAGGGCACCCACGAAAGGATCGAACCGTACTCAAAAAATTGATCACCATGCTCGCATCGGTAAATATATGAGAAACCAAAAAAAGGGTGCAAGTATGCAGCATATTCTCACAAAGTTTCTATATTTTATGGTTTGATTATCCACATAATACCACGCATCTCCTTTCATATAATTTTTTATACACAAAGTCCATATGATTAGGACTTGTAAGCGACAATTTTGATATGAAAGTGAGTTAACTATAAACGAATCCAACAAAGGGAACAAAGATTTTAAAGATGGTATTTAATTAAAAGTTTATTTAACCTCAACATTTGAAAGAGTCAATAATCAAAATTGAGTCCAATTAAAGCATTCAACTTATATATATTTAATCTTAAAATAACCATGTCTTAGAATACAACATTATTGGTTAGTAAAAATTGCTTGGAAGAGAGGATATCTTAGAGTATCTCTATTAATAGCATACATATTGTTAGCTTATAATTTTTTTTTCACGTCATCAATTTTTTAACATATTTTTTTAGCTAACTCACATTCCAATCCTAACATATATTACATATGCTAAAAGATATCTCACATATCAATCAAAATATTTTACTCATCTTACTTATACATACATACATACATATAATTTATTGTTTCTCTGATCCTTAATATAAGTCACTTTTGAAAAAAAAAATCATCAGAATTTAAAAAATTAATTAATATTGTTCGTAGCATTGATATTATTTGATAAGGCCTTTTTTAAAAAAATAAAAATAAAGTGAGGTAGTTTTAAAAACAATTTATGAAAAGAGATTAATGGGTATGCACTGACGGTGTAAAGTTTTTTACACCATCAGTCCATCATCCATCATTCATTTGTATTACTTTAATTTAAAAGTCAACAACCATAAACGGATGAATGATAGATAATGCACTGATGGTGTAAAAAACTTTATACTGTCGCTGCATTACCCATTTTCTCTTATGAAAAACGGATACTTTCAAAACTACTTAAGAAATAAATATGGAGTAGTGCAAAAATGGGACGTCGAAATCAACCAATTTTTTTTTAATCATTTTCTTAAGTACATCATGTCATTGAGTCATTGAGTGTAACGCAACCCACGTGCCACGTGGTGGTTAATAAAAAAAAATTGTTGGTTAAGGACCAGAGGGGCTTATAATTTGTTTAGGCCCAAATTGAATTTTTTTTAAATTTCAAAAACCAAATTGATGAGTAATGTCAATGTAAGGGACCAAATTGACTTTTTTTTTTATTTTTTACTTTTTAAATTACATATTATGTATAAATATATTAATCTAATGTCCAAATTTATATTTATAGTTCTTTGTATTGAATATATGTGTTTTTCATTTTACAAATATACTCAAAATATAATGATAAGTATTTTATATAAAAGAAAAATAAAATTTAGTGGCAATATTTAAATACTTTTACCTTATTCACATTACTTAATTATAAATAAGCGAAAAAAGATACACTGCTAAAACCAATTTCATAAGATATGAGTAAATATTTTAACTAACTTTAAGTTATACTCCCCCGTCCCACAAGGGATGGTAAAAATTAACAAAATTTTTTGTTCCAAACTAAACTTAAAGTAATTAATGAAAAATTTAGAAATTGTAAAATTTGAATTGTGATTGGTCGATCAATGCAAAATGCATTAAATTATGTGTTTGATAATTGGTCGATGTGTTATACAAACCGTTAAATGCATGTCTTCTAAATTTTTTTTGTCTTTTTCAATTCGTTATCATTGTGGGACGGATGGAGTATATATTAATTATTTATTCATCAAGGGGAAGATAAACTAATAAATTTGTATATGGAAGTTGACGGAAAAAAGACATGGAATAGTATCTACAATCTTTACATTCATATTTTCCATTTTTGATATAGTTTAATATAGTTAGATAAGAAGATGAGACACACTTTACCATCGTGAACAAATGTATCGTTGTGTTAATTAAGTAAATGGTTAGGGATTTAATCTTCAACTTTTATTAATGTAAAAAATTTTAGTCGAAAGAATTACTTTGAAAAGAACTGAACCGTACTCAAAAAGTTAATCATCATATTTGTGTCAGTGAATACTAGGAGATTAAAAAAAAAAGCTAAATATAAATTAGGCTTATTTATGGTTTTGGTTCCTAAAAGTTCGGTGTGTTTTGGTTTTAGTTCCTAAAAGTTATTTTGATCGTGACTCGTCCTTAATTTTTCAAAAATTTTGGTTTTGGTCTCATCTGTTAGAAAAAATCAATTATTTATTGACGTGGTTAACGGGAACCCACACCAACAGCTATTTGAAATGAATAAATAAGTATTGTGAAATAAATGATTCAGGTCCATAAACGCAAAATTCTGCGTATGAGACCATTTTGCGTATGGGACCATTTTGTCTCCATGAATTTGTATCATTCATGTCATATCACTTATTTGGCGTCTTCTCACACTACGTGATTGTTGATATGGTGTTCCGCTAGTCACGTCAGCAAATAACAGTTTTTTCATAATGGAGTGCACGAAAACCAAAATATTTGAAAAATTAAGGACCAGTTTTAGTCAAAATAACTTATAAGAACTAAAACCACACGCTAAATTTTTAGGAACCAAAAGCATAAATAAGCCTATAAATTATTATAACTTATAAGCCTTTCTCATAAACGGAGTATATCACTTTTTGGAACCAACGCTCACAGTCCAAGCCCAGGCCCTTCTGTTATCCAAAATCTATGAATTAATGGGCTTTTCTGAGCCTGTGCCTTAGCAGAAATCAAACAAAACCAGGGAGAAAAAAGATCAATAAAAAAAATTATATCATGGTGACCTTATTCATGATTGTAAAAGCCTATCGTCAATGAGATTATTTTTTTTTTTGCATCAAGGGTATTTTTCAGGTGATAGCCAAAGACTAATTCTCTTCAGATGTAAAGATCATCGAAGTGAATTTTGTCTTTACCAAGAAAGTCTTTTCCATACCCACAACATGGATTGAACCCCTGACATCATATTTAAGGAACTCAGCCATCTACCCACTACGTTGAGCTTTGTTGGTACTTCAATGTGGTTGTGATTTGATAATGAGGTAACATAAGTGCATGGTGATAGAGTGAGAAAGTTATTTCTCAAACTAGGAGAGAAAAAATTGGGCTGATTATGATTGGGGGTCATTTGTGTTACAACTCATAATAACTTATGTCTTTAATATACTCCCTCCGTCCCATTATCTTGGTAAAAAAATGCATTTTTTTTGTCCCAAATCAAAGTAAAAATAATAAATAAAAAATCTTAAAGATTGTATATTATATTCGTGATTTGATTCATGATTGAATAAGTAAGGAAAGATACAATTAATTACCAAAAAAAATTAAAATTGATGATCCATTAATTTTTCAATTATTATTATTACATCCACTAAATATATTATTACATCCAATTATTATTATATATTCAAATATGTATTAATTATAATAATATGGAAAGTTGTGTGATTGAAATTTGTAATCATACATTATATTTGATTTTGAAAATCAAATCAGGCATTGTATCAAAAAGATATTTTCTTATTTTTGTTGACTTCGTTGACTTCTGCCAAGATAATGGGACGGAGGGAGTAAACTATAAAGTTATAAACATTAGTTTTAGACTTTGACTTTATCTTTTTTATTAACATTTTATTCAATTTATATATGATATTAATTGATTTTTTTTTAAAAATATCTTTCACATTTTTTTAGTTAACAAATATTTGATGCAATACTTTAACTTTTTCCACTTTACCATCATATAGAATTATTATTGAGTGAAAATACATGTCATTATAATTAAGGGTAACTAGAAAAATACATATCTAATCATTAACAAATTTAATATTATTACTCACTTTAATTATTTTTTTAATCCATGCGCAAAGTCATCTAAGAGCTTATTTTTAGAAAAAGAGGTAGTATAACTTAATTATAAACCAAAATATTAAAAAAATATATATATAATTACCTACATTGCTAATAAACAGTAAATTTCATTTTTCCATCATGTCAAGTTGATTTTGAAGGCTAGAATGTAGGTGGTATGTATAAAATCAGGGTGTACACTTTTCCCCACCCGCCATAAGATTTTGACATAAGATGCTACATCACAATGTACCTGTAGCTTCTATGGTTCAATAATTCAGTTTAACTAGCTTAGCACATGCACCTTCTTTTCAACTTTTTTTTCTTTTTTCTTCCGGTGAGCCTATTAGAAAACTTTGTCCATGTCTTGGCCCAATCTTTTCAGCTTTTCATGTCTTGGCCCCGCTGATTAATTGTCAATCCCATCCTACTTTATAACTAACTTGTTCCATATATATAGCTTTCAATTCTTCTTCTATTTGACTTGTTTG
Source organism: Crotalaria pallida (assembly GCA_037953625.1). Lineage (NCBI taxonomy): Eukaryota > Viridiplantae > Streptophyta > Magnoliopsida > Fabales > Fabaceae > Crotalaria > Crotalaria pallida. The sequence goes on from CM075656.1 coordinate 72,813,875, forward strand.
CCTGCCAGCGGATGCTTTTCCAAATACACCAAAACTTTGAATTATTTCACTCTGTCCATCCAAGCGATATTAACTTATCTTGCTGTATGTCTGTAACTCTTTACATACTTTGGCAGAAAAATGCCTAACTTCTTTTTGTACCTAACTAGGCAAACACATTTTATTGGGAATTTTTATGGTACCTATATTGATTTAGATTGTGGAGCCAATATCCGATTCGACCTATGTAATGATTGAGAGTAATTAAAGGCAATGTTATTCGAGTCGCATAAAATTATTATGGATGACAAAGCACTTCCAACCAAACTTTTAATAATATTGATAATAATATTGATTAAGCTAAAACAATTTTATGCTAATCAACTCTGAGCGTGTGATTCAGTGGTAGGGATTGATCCACCTTAAGCAAGGTCAGGTGTTCGAATCCTGCCTTGTGCATGCAGCAGCGTTAAATCTCGGGGCCAGTTGTCTCACCCATTACAGGTGCCTACAAGCCAGGGAGGAGATTAGTCACTGCGATCGACGGTGGACACTCCGATCATGGACAAAAAAAAAACAATTTTATGCTAATCGATCTCACACTTTTTTTGGTATCTTTTAAATATGATTCAAAAGAGTAGTTATAAAAAATTCATTAAACCATAATTATGTAATGAATTAAATATTTAAAATTAAGGAATGAAATATTTGATAATTGTGAATACTTATATCGTAACCAAAAAAAATCTATTAGCAATATGGAATTTTCTCATTCAATTTCATGAAGGAAAAAAAAGGCAAATTAAAGCTACTCATTATTTGCCCAATCTGAGTTGTTGGAGAAACCTAACGAGTTAGGAATTTTCCCAGTCTTGTACCTAAGCAATGAATTTGATAAGGATGTCATTTTAATACTGTTCAACTAACCCTTTACAATCAAAGCTACCTTTTGTACAATTAACACCCTTTTCATTTTTAAACTATATGAAAAGTTAAACTACAACTCAACTTTTTCTCTGTGATTAATTCATATATATACTTTAATCTATACGGTTCATTTCATCCGTTGCTATTGGAAAGTGACTCACCAAAACCCAATTGTGGAGACAAGCCCTTCCATTTCAAGGATACCGCAAGGGTGTAATAACCTTATCAAGATTTTATGGAGCTAATTGACACAAAGTACTAGACTTGTCTATTTCTGCAATCAATTATAATTTTGTGTTCCTAAACATCATTTTCATATCTACTCCCTTTTCCTATACGCCATAGTTAAATACATCCCACGTCTAGTCATCAACCTCAATTTCTTCTTGGATATTTGTTGTGTGCATGATAGGTCTTTAACCCAAGTCATGGGTTTTAAGTAAGTGGCACATGACTACCATATTCAAGGGCCAGCCATGTTTTTTTACCATTCAATGATTTTTACAGCTAGCTAGTAATGCATGTTACATCTGAGCCTATTTTTGCATGACCCTATAGACTCTTTGCTTGATTAAAAGAAAGGAACTAATTTGCAAAAGAAATAAAATTCCCAATGTGATGAATGATGATCATTGATAAATTTCATGCTACATAAAGTAATTGAAGCAGCATGATATATAGTGATAGAACTTATAAAAACGACGGGCTATATAAGCTGTACAGATAACTCATTTTAAAGGTAACAAAATATCAAACATTTACTCGATCTTTCTGAGTAAGATATGACTTTGAGCAACATTCATTTCAATACAACGCAGACGGATCCATAAAGGACCAATGAGCTAGAGAGTCAAACACGCATCTCTCAAAAATTGTTTTTTAGACTAATTTCTTCACATCGTATCCCACTTTAAACCACTCGTAATTCTATGTTTTTTCATGCTTATAAAAAAAAAGTTTGGCCTAATATGGAAGAACACTCAAATATTATTACATTATTTATATGTTTATATGTTACAAACCTTTAAATAAATAATTATATTGTTCAACTATTTTAAACATGTTTTTTTAGATAAATCGGAAAATAAAATAAAAGGAGTATTCAAAAAAGATTTGAGCCCATGCATATCCTTCCCTCCCTCTGTCCCAAGCATAACTATTAGATTATTATTTTTTTTAAAGCTATTATTTGTTTTCAGGTTGATTTTGTAAATTTTCAAATAGAATTCACAATCATGACTTACAAATAATTAAACCCAAATAAAATACCCTATGATCATATCATATCACCAAGAGATTCTTTAGTCTACTACTTTATCCATGCAGATGATGCCATGGAAACTTTTAATTTGATGATTACATTGAATAATGATAAGTATATAGTTAGGTGTAGCTTTGTATATTTGCATAAGAAAAGATCAATAGAAGGAAGGAAGTATATGCGATGATATGTACAGGTATATATGATGTTCTAGTACGTGCATCATTAGCACGGAAATGTATTCTTCCTTTGTGACAATGCAACCAGCAGAGAATGAAATGTGCATGGCCCACTCTTAGCTTACACACAAAGTGGGCTCCGTCTATTGGCCATACATTCAAATTTGGGCTGCCTCTGATGCTTCAATAGAAAGAAAAAGCAAAATTCTACATTACCCCTTACCCTCAAGCACATGTTAGTGTAGTACCATTTTTTTCCCTTCTCACAAGTCACCAATCAGAAAACTCTGAAAGAGAAAGTGACACGCTTTGGGAGATAGCAAGGATGTTCAGATCTAAACCGATCCAAAAAAATCACAAATGAATAAAAAAATCGAAAACTGAAAAAAAAAATAAATTTGTTTGGATGTTTTTGGACTAATCATTGAAAAATCGATTGGCTTATGGTTTTGGGGTTAATAACTGATTCGGATCGAATTGGACCGTTATAAATATATGTACAAAAACATATTTGGATTGAGTTTAATACTTACGCACCCACTGCACATATGGACAATATTATCTCAGTTTATGCTAATTAAAATGTCAACAACAATGATAGTTGGTTTCATGCATATATATGTTTATGACTTGTAGCAAAAAAAAAAATATGTTTATAACCAAATAATTAATTTTAAAAAATGTATAAAAGTTTTAATTAAATTAAAACCGGACCAAACTGAACCGAACCGAACCGCATGTATATTTTATGATTGGATCGGATGACTTTTTGTCTCAAAATCAAACCGAACCGGACCGCGAACACCCTTAGGAGGCATTAAATAGTAATACTCTATCCATTCATGCAATGGAAATTTACCGTAATTAAAAAGATATTATAGTTAATATTATTAATAATATTGAAATTGATAATATTTGATAAATTTTTAAAAAATTATTTTTAAAATTTTTATTGAAACTCTATAAAATATTATGTGCATAACGTATTCGTGAAAAAAAAAATAGTTACGTTAAAAATTTTAAAAATTAACTTGTCGGGCCATGCCAATTTATTTTTCTTTTTTTTTTTTTAACACAAGAAAGTTGTACCAATTTAGTGAACAATTTTTTCCAAAAAAAAAAAAAAAAAAAATTAGTGATACACCAATTAAGGTTAATGGTTTGCATTGACTTTGAAATGGATAGAAAACCTGACCTAAACTTTTGATACTACCAAAAGAAAATAAGTTTAGAAAATAATTAAGTTTTGAATTTAAATTTATTTAGCCAAATTAAAAGAAGCAAAGGTAAACGGGCCCTGCATAAGATGGAGGTGCAAATTAAAGTGATGATAGCTATCTAGAGTGGTGGTTCACACATGCATACAACCATCAACACATGGAAACCAAAACCATATACCACTATGAAACAAATAATTTTTCATCATTAAAATGCACAACATACATACACTAGCACCCACCCCTCTCTTTGTTATTGAAGTCACAAAAGGTCAACTTACATCACCCGTGATATGAATCCATTCATAACTCCACTAGTCTTCTTGTTGGATTACACCCAAGAACCCTTCCTTGAGTTTTCCCTTCAGACCTTTTGTCGTTCAAATTATTTTGTCCCTCTGGCCTCACCTCTTCAAGCAATGTCAAGCATTATTATATACAACTTTTTCCTTATTAGAAAAATTGACCCTTAGATAATTAAATTTTACCGAAACCTTTTTTCACTTTTACTTAAGAAGCTGAAATTCCCTCCTACAATTCACCCCACAAAGGAACACAAATAAAGATCACTTTCTTGCTTAGCTTCAAACCCGTTTTAAACTGTTGTTACAACTAAAGATAATCATTTGTGCAGATAGTCCCCCTCTTTTAAAGTCTTATAATTATGTATTTCAATCCAACTTATAAGTTTCAGCATCATCTCAAAAATTTGGTTCATTCTTAGTCAATAAAAACTGAAAAATGCCCCTGACTTTTCCTTCTAAAAGAAAGTACTTTTCAATTTGAATTCATTCAATCGGTCCCTTAATCTTTTTCCCCCTAGAATAGTAAATCATTGAAGTTAGAATCTTAAACTTTAAAAACTTTATTTCGGATTTTTTAGCGATTGAAGTTTACTAATGAACGACATATTTACTTTTTCTAATGGATTTAATTGTGATAGTACAACATAATTAATAATTAATAAATGATTTTAATTAACTCAATTAATTAATATTATAAAATATGCTAGTCATGTCCCCCTAACTATATCGTGCCCCGAATTTGTTTAGAAATTTCTTTTATTCTTCCCTTCTTAGAAGAAAAATAACGACTATCGTGACTTTACATTGGAAGGACAGACACTTAGCTTGGTGCAACAAAGTATTTTTTTAAAAAGTAAAACAATTTAATTTTTAAAAAACATCCGCTCAAAAATGAAACAACTGTACTTACAAGGATTAAATAAGATGAGTGAGCCATGTGGCTTAACTTTTGGTAAAAATAAGCCACATACCCGCCTTATGAAAAGCACATAAATGAGATGAAACTGATGACACTTCTAAAAATCATCAATTTACACTCTTTTTTTTTAAAGTATAATTAATTAAACAAAAAGTATAAATATCCACATGACCCAACATATTTGGTGGATTATTAAGTGTTTTAAGCATAACATCATACATTCAATTCTAGTTGTATGTATGAAGAAAATATTTTTGGAAAAAACAAAACTATATTTCAGCAATCTTTATGTCATTAAGTAAAAAGAATAATTTAAATAAAAGTTAAAGTGTCAACACTCCTGCCTCATAACTAAACGGAAAGATATATTGTGGACACAACACTACTTTAGGGCGATGAAATTTCTTTTTCTAGGTTCTTTATAAATTTCCTTTATACAAAAATGTTTATTGCTCAATCGTTAGATGTGTGAGGTTTTCTGCCGCCAAGGATACTTGTGTTATAGAAAAGGAAGACCTACCTTTCTTTGATTTTTCTAAGTAGGAATCCACTAAAGCGTTTTTGGACTATATGAAAAACACAACAAAAGCCTAATGGCAAGGGAGTGAGCAATAAATATCTTTTTATGGAATCAAATGATAGAGTATAAAAACTCCAGAGCAATTTCGTGTACGATTTGCATTAGTATATGTATATGACCCTATCATAACCGCGCTGGAAAATTATGTGTTGTTATTAATGCATGTTACACCCACTAAAGGGAAGAGTTGAGCTGAAACTGATTCGTACTTTATTTGATGCAAAGCATTTGCAAATCCTGACAAAGAGAGGCAAATGAGTTGGTAATAATGTGAATCTCTTTTTGTAAATCATATTTATTTAATATTGTTATATATATATGTGTGTGTGTGTTTTATAGAGTTTGGCAGCAAGCTATACGTTGTAGAATGGAAGCTTCAATATCTTAGTGTGATGTGTGATCAGATTCTCAATCGTATCCTACTTTAAATTTCCCCTCTACTTAACCATTGGTGGGTTTATACATGTGACAAGCTGGAATATTCCCTTGCTTCCTTGATTAATTAATTCCTTCTTTCGTCTGATAATGAAATGAATTTACATTGCATTACTATTATTTTCAATCTTAAATCTAGATCAAATTAATTATATTCTTGGTTACTAAAGTGCATCCATTCTTGAGCTGCCTCCTTTCTTCTTCACAAATATATTTAGGCCGGTTATCAAATCAGAGTAACTACAAATCATTTAATTTGTCATAATTTTTTGGCAATTTTTTATTTTATGTTCAGAAAGGAGAGAAGAGATCCCATCATTTTATCTATCCCAACTTAACCAAATGAACTAAATTATGAAAACTTCTCACAAATATATTCTTTCTCTAAACAGGAAAAAAATTAAATCTTGTATTACGTTTATTAGATTTATGAATATTTTCACTTACATATGTGAAGCAAGTGAGTTTGGTAAGTATTTTGATGGAGATAAATATGATGAAGACCAAATATGCAAGAACAACAATCAACAAATAAACAACAACAAGACTCGGGAGCATTATTTTTTTTTACAGCAAACCAAAAAAGAATTTCATTGTTCGTACACAACAAAGGTCCCACCTTCTATAAAGGGTATGCCAAAGGGTACACAATCATGTGCTTCAAGTTGATCCAGCACCAAAAATACATGAAGTTACATCATATAAAGTGAAGCAAATAATGTAGCTATGAATCATACAAGTAATGCCCCTGGACCAACCTACTATATCATACGAAAAAACAATCTTGATTCCTACCAACAAAACAAACCTCTTACTAGGAACCCTACCTCCTTAAAAACCCTGTCAGAAAAAACCACAAGGGAAAATTCTAAACAAGGGGAAAATAGGTTATTCTTATGTGACTTTATTCTTTACGTTTTATTATGTCTTAAGATGTTTGCTTGGGTAGAGTCTAGGTTGAGTAGTGAATCTCAATTCATGTTGAATAATCATGAAATTGATTCATCACAAAACCAATCTTTTGAAAATGATGCATATGATTTTATAAACTTTGTTAAAACATGTATTTGTATCATACTTTCAAAATAATGGGTTGAGAACTTATGTTGTTATGTTTTTATATATGATTCAAGTTTCCTATCGAAAACTGCTTTTTAGCTATGCTGAAACTCTTTCTTCACCTGGGTAAAGCAACGGGTTATCCGAGCAAAATTCTTTTGAATGACAAGAAACTGATTTTTTGGAACCGGGTGAAGGACATGTTAACCGGGTTAACATCATACTTAAACCAAAAATTAGTTGGAAACTTCAACGAAATTCATAATGTACTTGACATGTCAAAACTCATTATAAAAGAGTATTTTTTTAAGAGAGTTTTCATTATTGAAATCAATTGAAAAACAGAGAAAACTATAGCCATTATTTTTTAAAGAATCAATGTGTGAAGTCTCGAAAAGAATGTGGCAGGAAATATTGTCATGATACAAATTTATGTTCCAATTCCGGATGGTGTAACTGCGTGTGAGTCCTTCCTGCATTCCTTGCCAAATTGGTCTAGAAGACTAAAATAGTCTAAAGTTATTTGGTTTTCTGTTTTATGGTTGGTGTGGCTGAACAGGAATAAAAAATCTTTTAAACATCAAGATTTGGTTATTATGAATTTAGTGGAAGACATTAAGCTAAAATCATGGCAATTGATAAACACTCTAGGGACTTCTACTATTTCTTAGGTTTGGTGGAGAGTGTGGCCTGTGTTTGTTGGTTAATTATTTGTTTTCCATGTTTTATTTGTACTTGGGGTGTAGACGTGGTTGGGAGGTAAGTTTTTGTTTGTTAGATTCTGCTATGCTATTTTTTTCTTATTTTAAATTTTTTCATTGGGTTTTTTCTGGCAAAGTTTTGAAGAAGGTAAGGTCCTCTCAAGAGGAGTTTGGTGGTAGGATAATTAAGTTTGTATTTCATGACAGGTTGGGTTGGGGGAATCATTTATATATGTCTTAGCTACTTCTTTGTACTTCACACAAAAGTGTGAAGTTAAACTTTGTATTTTGGTGTTTGGCCAACTTTGAGCACATGATAGGATACCCTTTGGCAAACTCTTCATAGAAAGTGGGGTCTTAGTTGTGTACTTTGATACTTGGTTGGTATTTTTTTATTGAAAATTTATTCGTTTGTTGTTTAAAAAAAAGAATTTTTATAATCATATCATCTCTTTTATTCTTGATCTCAATAACTAATCATTGTTCAAGTTCATACATTGAGACTCAAGATTCAAAGAATCAAGAGCAAATTAGAGTTGTTTCATTCTGCACATTAAGGTGTTAATTGGTGCTAGGTGTGAGGCATCACCATCACCTAGTGAAGAAGAAGACTAAGGGTGAGGTATTCCTTTAGCAAAGTGGAGAAATATATGAAGTGAGGTATCTTTTTAGTACTTGAGAGTGAGGTATGTGGTGAGGTATTCCTTTAGCAAAGTGGAGATATATATGAAATGAGGTATCTTTTTAGTGCTTGAGAGTGAGGTATCTTTCAAGTTCATCATTCACGAGAGAATTTAGAAGATTGAGGAAGGTACAACGTAAGGGTGAGAGATCGCCTTTGTTAGCTTGTCAAGTGAGGCATTTTGGAAGTGTGTTTGTACAAGACAATTGTTCTAAATTCATAATGAAGCAAATCTCCCAAATTGGAAGGGAGGACTGGATATAGCTCTCAAGAGATTGAGAGTGAACGAGTATAAATCTTTTTTTTTTTAACAGCAAAATAAAATTTATTAACCAAGAGCATCCAAGCATCAAAGTACATACCAATGACCTCATCTTCTATGAAGGGTTTGTCAAAGAGTATCCTATCATGTGCTCAAAGATACCCAACCAAGAAGTTACAAGAATGTACTTCACACTTTCGTGAAGTTAATACAATCAAGTTTGTACAAAACATACATTTGTTACCCTCAACCACTCCTATCGAACCAAACACATAAAATACACTTCACGCCTATCCTGCTTATTAAGAGTCTTATCTCCTTAAAAACCTTGCAAAAAGCAAAACCATATCGGAAAAAACTCAAATGTAACAACTCAAGATTAAATGGGACACATTCTCCAACCATCATAAGTTATTGAAAACACTCCCAATACATTTACCCATTCCCATGCCTTTAGCTTGATTGTCTCTTTCGATTCAACTGTAACCAAATCTTCTCCTTGGAACAAGATTATATTTCTGTGTATCCAAAGCAACCAAATGACCGCACACCATACAATTGCCCCTTTCATCTTTTCTTTTTTCCCCTCCCTTCCATTTATTCTTGAAGCATAGGAACAGTTGAACATCTGCTACTTCACTGAGATCTGATACTTGTAACCACCTGCAAATTTTAAGCCAGATTTTTCCACAATAGTACAGTTAAAGAATAAATGCAAAGTATTTTTTTCCTCATTTCTGCACAAAACACAGTCAATATTTACCATAAACCCTCTCTTTACCAAATTTATCTTTGTTGGTAGTTTGTCCCACATTAATTGCCAGATGAGCTTGCACTTTGGATGGTATCTTCACTTCCATGTTTGTTTCATAGCCTCTAAAGCATTCTGTCCTAACTGCATCATGTTAAATACACTTTTTGCATTAAGAACAAATATGTAGTCTTTAACTAAAAAACACCTTCATTCCCAATACCCCAACATATAGTTGATCATCATCATGATAATGTAAACTGGCAGTGTTTTAAAATATTGTTGATCTCATGAACTTGTTTCTCTTCCCAATCATATCTTATTCTCCTTCGATATAACTTCCAAACTCCACCTTGGGATGTGTACTGATAAATTTCTTTCACCGTAAGCTCCTTAGCATTTGAGATGTTGTACAGGGCTGGGAATACATTTGTAAACCAGTGTAAATCTTTGTGTCATATTTCTTTTCTTATCTCTTTTACTTTAAGCTTATTTCGATTATTTTGCGAAAAACTGTTCTTTAATACATTTGATTCAACCAATTAAGAATAATCTTTCTAGTGTTTTAGAACTTGTTTAGTATCTAACATTGATTGTTGTTGTTAAATGTATGTGTATACTTGTTGTGCAAATTTTTTTTGAAAACAATCATTTTTTGAATGGATTACTCTCATATATATTACTTGGTTATGCTACCAGGCAACACTGTTGTTAAGCGGTTAATTACCTGATATTACCAAGTATCATTCAAACAGAAACTAAGTAAAATGAGACTAACAGACATATTTTTTGTTGTAAATTAAAATTGAACAAAGCAACTACTACATCTGTTCATCCCTTTAAGTATATGTAAAACCTACTGTAAATCCCAACAACATCATCTTGGATTTGTTCATTCTTTTCTCGTAAAGATACTTTGTCAACGTATAGCACATACTTGAAATGGCATATTCTGATATTCACATGTGTTTTTTTCTTCTATTTTATCATTTTTTATTATTAATTATTCTCTCATCATTTCTCTATCAACAAGTAGGTTCACATTCCTAAATATGAATAAAATTATAAAAACAACAATTAATATTACATTGATTATTTAGTAAAAGAAACTTGTGTTATTATGAAACAATTTTTTTTTATAAAAACTTATATTCAGGAACGTAGGGAGTACTATAATTTAAGGCTTAAATATAAAATTAGTTATTATAGATGTATACATTTTTGAAATTAGTTCCTACATTTTATTATTATTATTATTTTTCTTTATTTTTTTTTGCTTTGGTCCTTGTTTTCCTATTTTGTTTTAGTTTTGGTCATCGATGTCAACTATAAATGAAAAATGTTGAACTAGCCTAACGGAGTATAGACCAAATCCTAGGACCAAAATCAAAACTACATTTGCATTATTTTTAATCATAGTTAATAGAGGGGACCAAAACCAAAATAAAACAAAAAAGTAGGAACGAAAATCCAAAAAAATAAAATGCAAGGACTAATTTCAAAAAAATCAAACATTTATACTTTATAAGGACCATTTTGATATTTAAACCATAATTTAAAAAAGACATATTAACTAGTGTCCTAAGGACATTGGTTAAGAAAGCAAAAGAAGTAATATTTTTATAAACAATGATGCATTTTATATTTCAAGAAGTATTGACTTTGTTTAATTTCTCCGATGTAACCTTGCTTGTTTTGTATTCTTTAAAACGCTCTTAGAACACTCTTTGGCAAAACTCTTAAAAAGTGCATCAAATTAAGTTAAAGAACCACCGATGGTTCATTTGCAGCTCCTATGTTATTATACTTTTATTTATATTTCAAATTTTTTTATCTTTTTTTCTTTCACACCATACCATCAATCACCTCTCTTTCTCTTTTTCTTTCCTCTCATATATTCTTCCTTGTGTGCTTTATATAGGATTTTCTTTAATTTTGTTAATATTATTAGTGTTTTTAGAATATAATATTTAATATACATTTTCAGAATTATCCTTATTCTTATAATTATTACAGAGATTCATTAATGTTTTTATAAAAAGTGTTGAACAAATAAAAATATTTGCAATAACAAGTAATTAATGCCACTAAAAATAGAAAAAACATCTTATAAATAAGATCAAAAGAGCTTATAAAAAATGATGCAGTGTGAATATTAGTTAATTCTGTTCACCGGTTTCTAATTGAATTTTTAGATGTTTAGAAAAATTAGAAGTAATTCAATTATCTAAACAAAGTACAATTTTTTATTAGTATTAAAAAATAACTTTTGATACAATTACTTATATTTGAATATCCACTAAATATTGGGTGAAGATATGTCACTGCTCCTACACCACAAAAGCCAGTGTAAAGTGTACCACGTAAAAAACCAGTGTTATTTATAAGCTAGTATTGAGAGCATCTTTGCTAATGAACCAAAAATTTGTTTTAAAATGAATCTCGCCTATTATTTTATTTTATTTTTTATACTTTTTTATATGTTATGAATCTCAACCATTTTTTCTTTCTATCTATGAATTTACCTCTCGTTAATAAATCAGTCATGCCATCTACCCTGTATTATAAACTACAACACCTTTTCAAAAAAAAAAAAAAAAAAACTACACCAAATTATATTTCAAATCTTACCCCAAACTTCTCTCTTTCTCCAATATTTTTATAATTATTTTAAGCATAATGAATGTTATTAATTAGCTCTTGGTAGTGAAATTTTTGTGTAGCAGTAAATCAAGGCATAAACATTCTTTACGTATTTAACAAGCAATAAACGAAAAAATGAACAAATGGACGTTGATGGAAATGCGTTTTGAGTTCTGAGTTTTGTAATTAATAACACGAAGCTGTAAGGAAGATATATACATTAATTGTTTACTGCGTAACCTGACTTTTATCCCATTAGCTAGCTTTCCTATTTGAAGCTGGGGAATATATGTAGTCATAATATAAACTCAAAATTTTGATTTTTTTTTACACAAATTTTTTCATAAAGCCAAAAATGTAAACTTTGATAATTATTTGCATCTATTTTAGTCTACAATTATGAATTGTGAATAACATAATATTTATAATCTTTTCGATTCTAAATGTAAATTTTTTCTATTAAAAATACTTTTAAAAAAAATAAAATTAGTTAATATTATTAGTGATGTTAAAAATGTAAATTTTTATATACTTTATAAAACTAATTCTATAAATTAATTATTATCGAGACACTAAAAAAAATTTATATTAAAGATTAATTTTTTTTTTCAAAAAGAGTTTACATTTAGAATCAAAAGGAGTATTTTCTCTGTTCTTTAATTTTTGGCATTTAAGTTATTTTTTCTATTCCATAACTTTTGCCTTTTACATATTTAATGCATAATTTTTTTTTTCAATTTTAATCATTCATTCAATCATTTCTTTTACTCCTCATTGATTATAATCTTATCCTTTAATTTTTTCCATCCATAAAAACTACTATAATTAATTAATGAAAACATTTTTTTAATAAAAATTAAATATTATTATAAATTTTAATAAATATTAAATATGAGTGAGTATTTTAGATAAAATACATATAAAACATATGATAATTAATATTTTTTAATATATATTTATCATCTTTAAAAACCAAAAGTTAAGAAATTGAGAGAGTCCAACATGGGTTGGGACGGGTGGTAAGTGGTCTTGTTTATGCAAAGTTTCGGGTTCAATTCCTTGTGGATGCAAAAAATTTATGTTGTGAGACTCACCGGCCTGCCATAGTCAGACACACGACCCGGGTTGGATCCGAATGGACCTAAGTAGTACTTTTTTTTTGTGTGTGTGTAACATCCCGAATTCTAATTCCAAGAGTAATTAGAATAATAATAAGACTTGGACATAATAATTATGCATAAAATAATTTAAGGTGATAAATTAGATTTCCTTTTAATGTCATGAAGGAGTTAGGAAGCATTGGCATCGGAAAAGAAGTTTAAAGAAGGCTAAACGAGTTCTAAAATCGACGTTTTCGGTGTTCTAAACACCCTATATTAGGAAATTCAAAATAAAAGATTTACAACTCCAAACTCAAATTCCACCGTTGGATGTGAATGGTAATATGTAAGGAAGTTTGCTTTCAAATTTGAGCAAGATCCGACGGTTAACGAAAAAGTTATGTCAAAGTCAATACGAAGTCAACAGACCCGTGCCCAGGCGTGCGAATTGTAAATTTCTGCACCAGACAGTCACAAACTCGCCCAGGCGCGCCATAAACTCGCCCAGGCGTGCCTCTGATGCTGTCAACACGTTCAGCACTAGAAAGGAGGGCGTTTTGGTCATTTTTCTCACCCCAAACTCATTTTAAACCACTCATTCTTGCTTCTAGGCTAAGATCCAATCCTCCCCACTCCATTTCCTCTTCTTCTTTGTGGAAGCCATGAAGCTCCAAGGCTAGGGCTTGACTTCATCACCACCATTTCTCCATGGAATTGGTCCTTCAAGCTTCAAGACATTATCACTAGCTTGTTTCCCTTCTTCTTGCTCTAATCAACAACACACACATACATCATACTTCTTCTCCCTCCTTCCACCATTTTCGGTTTTCTCTCTCTCTCTCTCTAGGGTTCCAAGAACTCCATCATCATCTTCCTTCCATTAATCCTCACCCAAGCTCATCAAATCATCAACCACCAAATCAAGCCAAACACCACCTCATCTCCATAGTCGAAGAACAAAGAGCATCAACAATACTCCCTTCTCAACACACGGTTTTCCCTCTCTTCCTTCCTCTCACTTCACTTGGGAGCTTCTTGCTTGAGGCTTAAAAGGGGGCTAGGGCAAAGGCTAAGGCTAGAATTTGTGAAGGTTCTCTACTCTCTCCTTGGTTAAGGTAAGAAGGGGTGTGTTACCTTTACTTAGAGGGTATTTTTCTAGCTTGTATATAGGGGGAATTAAGGATAGAGAGTAAAGATAGGAAGTTGAACCTTAAGGTAGTTGATGACAATAGGACTTGGAGAAAGTGAATAAAGAGAATAAAACTTGTTTGGGATATTTGTAGGGACATCTAATTATGATGATTAATGAATGTGAAGCTACAGATTTAGGAATGAGGTAAATAATGGAAATGATGAATTTGGATGTGAACTTGTATTAATATAGGTGGATAATGGAATTCGAAGGAAAATTAAATAGTGAATCAATTGGTTATAAGTCTTAAAAAGTGTTTTATGTAATTATGATGTGCATGGTATAGGAATGTGATATGTACGTGGATGTATATATGAATATAATCATGACCCTCCCTAAGAGGAGTGTGTATATTATTAGGACCCTCCCTAAGTGGAGCGTGTATATTATCATGACCCTCCCTATGCGGAGCGAGAAAGTATATTATCATGATCCTCCCTATGCGGAGTGAGAAATCATATTATCATGACCCTCCCTATGCGGAGCGAGAAGTATATTACCATGACCCTCCCTATGCGGAGTGAGAAATCATATTATCATGACCCTCCCTATGCGGAGTGAGAAATCATATTATCATAACCCTCCCTATGCGGAGCGAGAAGTATATTACCATGACCCTCCCTATGCGGAGTGAGAAATCGTATTATCATGACACTCCCTATGTGAAGCGAGAAGTATATTATCATGACCCTCCCTAAGTGGAGCGAGAAATTATATAATCAGGACCCTCCACTTACTTCCTAAGTGGAGCGAGAAATTATATAATCAGGACCCTCCACTTACTCTCTAAGTGGAGCGAGAATAAAGTAGTATGACCCTCCAATAAGGAGTGAGTAATAAATGGGAATAAAAGGATAAAGAGATAAATGAAATGGAATAGGACCCGCCCTTAGGGTGTGCGCAAATGAATTATATTAGGACCCATCGATAGGTGAGTGCAAAATATGATAGAATGGAAATAATAGGGTAAGGAAAGGATAGGAAAGATGGGAAGGGAATATAAAAATAATATAATGATTCAATAAGTAAAGGATCTGTGTTAGGAAATGTAATTTAAATTGATAACGGGTAGTAAGTACTTAGTTGTTCTCTATGTCTTGTTAGGAGATATTTTTCTAAATTCTGCGTAATGCTACCCTTCTTGCTATTTTTTTACAGGTACAGAAGGATGCTTACACGAGTATGGCCGGGCAGGAATACACTCCACCTCGTGGAGTGCTGTATAGTTAGCTGGGTGACCATTGGTTGGTCAAAAGTTTTATTTTGGAATATGAAACGTATAATATTTTGGAAATCAAACCAACTCAAGAATTGTAAACATTTTCTGAAAGATGTATTTGAACTGAATTGGCCCTGCTAGCCACTGTTATTTAGTTGAAAGTCTTTATGCAGGTTAAACAGGAGAAGTAAATTTTGGGAATGTCCCTAAAACAAAGTAAACTCTGTCCGATTTTACGGAGATTTTCATAAGAAGTAAATATAACTAAGAATTTTCATAATCAACTAGTAGTATTAAGATAACGTTTTAATTTCACAATTTATTAAGGGTAAAAGCAACTAGGGTGTTACAGTTTGGTATCAGAGCAGTTTTCCTCGGCCTTGGAGTGTGAATTCATTACTCCAGTGGTTACTCATCAAGCGAGTAACCGATGTAAAGTTAGGTGTTCAAGTGTTAGAGTTGAGGTAGGAATCCCATTAGGATTATGATTGGATATTTGTATGTGTGAAGTTATGTATGTTTATGTATGATATTCTCTATTATGCATGAATTAGTGGAATTAGTTGTTAGTGAATTCCCAAGTAGGTTAGAATTATAATAAAACTAGGTAAAAGTTTGAGAGAAAAACTTGGTAGAATGATAATAGGATTAGTTGAATAGGGTTAGAGGTAGCTGGGTGGAGTGCTGTTTAGTTAGCCGGGTGACCATTGGTTGGTCAAAAGTTTCATTTTGGAATATGAAACGTATAATATTTTGGAAATCAAACCAACTTAAGAATTGTAAACATTTTCTGAAAGATGTATTTGAACTGAATTGTATTTTGGCCCTGCTAGCCACTGTTATTTAGTTGAAAGTCTTTATGCAGGTTAAACAAGAGAAGTAAATTTTGGGAATGTCCCTAAAACAAAGTAAACTCCGTCCGATTTTACGGAGATTTTCATAAGAAGTAAATATAACTAAGAATTTTCATAATCAACTAGTAGTATTAAGAGAAAGTTTTAATTTCACAATTTATTAAGGGTAAAAGCAACTAGGGTGTTACAGTGTGCACCAAGGGTATCCTCCAGCCGATAGCCAAAGACTAATCCCCTCCGAGACATATAGATCACCGAAGAGGGTTTTGCCTCTATCAACAAAGCCTTTTTCATACTCATGGCAAAGATCAATCCCCTGACATCATGGTTAAGGAACCCAACTATCTACCAACTATATTGGACCTTAGCTTATTGGTAGAGACCTAAGTAAACTCAGGGACCAGTTGGGTAAAAAAAAGAAAAAAGAAATTGAGAGAGTATAGTCACCAGGTTGTCCAAGCATGTCTGTTGGTAGAAATTTGCCTACGAAATCAAAATCTTCTGATAAGATTTGCCACTCACAACTGCTAGGATTTTGATAATATTTGCCATTATTAGGTAGGGCTTTAATCAAAGAAAAGGTTAAAAATGAATTATTAAAGCCAAAAGTTGTCTCTGATTTGAGGGAATGTATAAATTAATCACAAACTAGTTTCCAATACGAAGGGTTTAGAAAGTCATCATGCTATGTAGTTGAATATTTAGACAAGGGATTTGCTATACATTATTTTTTTTAATACAGTAATAGTTAATATTTTAAAAATGCAAAAACAACCTTCTAAAAAAATGAAAACTAATTTTAAATACAGTACACTGTAATAGCTAATCGACTCTAATAAATTAAATACAGTACACTGTAATAGCTAATAATCTTACAATGATGGTAAAAACAATGACAAAATTTTAAAAAAAAATTAAGAAGACATATATTTAATGATTTATCTAACACAACAATCAATTATCAAACAACTAATTTAATGCATTTTGCATTGATTCACCAATTGCAATTCATAATTTACAATTTATAACTTTTTTCAATAATTACTTTAACTTTAGTTTTGGATTTCTTATTTATTACTTTCCCCTAAAAGTAACACTCTATCCAATTTATAATATAAGGAAAAAACATACTTTTTTATTTAAAATATAAGAATAATTAATTTACTTTCTTAAATTTTGTTTCATTCTTACTTCTATTTTTTTAGAACATATATAAAATGGTTATCTCATTTAATTTTTGCTTCATTCTCAATATTACTTTTATAAAATATAAATCTCTATTTTTTTATAAATTAAATATAATAAATTAATTTTCTTAACAAACGTAATTTTAATTTTATTTTTTTTGACATTGTACATACAGGAGGGAGTAGTATATAGCAAATCTTTGTAGACAATACTCTAGTGAAATGGCCCCACGTTGGGAACTTGGGATTTTCAAACAGTTCTAGTTGTCAACAATAGGGGAACTGTTGGATATGAACTCGTTAGGCAAGTGGTAGTATTGTTCAAGAACATGGGCGAGACAAGAACATGGAGTAGTATTTTATTACACCATAAACGAGGTTCATGTCTTGTCTTTAATGTTTATAAAATGATATAGTGGCGGTTTAACTCGTAATTTTATTCGGTGGGAAGCATCCATATCTACGCCATAAGTCAAGTGAGTATAACCAGCAAGTTCCCTTTAATTTGAATGGAAAAGCAAAGTCAAGTGTGTACAAATTAAATTTGTCGCTGTGATTGAAGTCTTGTGAGTCATGTGGCATACTTTTTAACCTCAAGGTCGTTGAGGCTATTAAATGTTGAAAATTTTTATAGTACAACAATCAAAATTTGAATGTTAGCACAATAATTCACTAATAAATCCTTGGATGATAAATTATTTAATTTTGATTATTAAAAGCTGACGTAGTACAGTAATATAACTTTATTATATAACTTGTCGAACAAATATTAATTTATCAATCGATTGATGTGTTATCATCCAAATTTTGATTTCATAGAAGTAGTATGGTTAAATGTTTTAAATTGGAGTTTTGTTCTACTTCTACATATTTTTCTAATATTAAATACTATAAGCAAAAGAATTGGTAACAAAATTGAACCTAATTCTTGCTCGAACGTGAACATCGATCAGCAACATAAAGAAACTAATTCTGCTAATGCCATTTTTTCGTATGAAACATTGGAATTACATTTTTCTTTAGAGATAATAGTCATATCATGTGTTTCACATGAATCCATCACAATTTAGTAGTAAGAGAGTTGAACATAAGATTCATAATTATTTCGTAAAGTACAATGCGTGTCATTATAATATTATGGTATCATTGAGTTTGCCATGGAAATGAGGATAAATACGAATTCAATTTTAGTTATTATCAAATTGAAATACTACAGGAGAAAATAGATGTTGTACCGACAGTGTAAAAGTTTTTTATATCATCCGTGTATTATTCACCATTCATGTATTTATGGTCGTTGACTTTCAAATAAAAATAATGCAAATGAATGGTGGATGATGAACTGAAGATGTAATAAAAAACGCTACATCGTCAGTGCACACCCGTTAATCTCATATTACAATTACAATTTAAATTTATTGTTAAAATAGAGGAGGTATATTCCTTCATATTCCAGTGCCCATTTCTCTGTTCTCCTTTAAATCCTAAATGGAGTCTCTTTCTTTTTTTTTCATCCGGTTTCTCAAATATTATCTAGATACATTCGGATTCGACCTGGGTTGCGTGCCTGGTTATGGCAGGTGAGTCTCCCAACATGAATTTTTTGCATCCACAAGGAATCGAACTCGAGACTTTCCTTAAACGAGACCGATCAAGTTACTTACCACTTGTCTCAACCCATGTTATAAATAATGGAGTCTCTTTCTAACACAAAAGAAAAATATCTTTCTCTTTAAATGTTAAACTTAATTAATAATTTATTTTTTTTGGTATAAAGAATAATCTTATTAATCAATATAATATAATTGATTGTTATTTCTGGTAATAATTGGTCAAGTTATTTTCCCTTTATAGACTCGGTAGATCTACTCTATATGTTTGCACTTTGGCAATTAATCAGCCAAATTAGGCTAATTAGTTCGTAAGGTGAGCCGACCCTACATTATGGTAAACATAGTAGTGTTTTATAACCTTTTTGAGATACTCTCTCTTGAAAGAACCGTGAAAAATTATGGGTAAACCAGAACCTGGTACAAAGTGGATGAGTTGGATTCTGGGTAAATCAGATCCGGACATCGATTGGTGTACACAAAAAAATAATGAAAAATTATAAAAGTAAAAAAAATTATGGAATTAGAATTTAATGATTTTTCTAACATATCAATTAATTATTCAATTCATTTTGCATTCATCGACTAATTAAAATTCAAAGTTTGCAATGTATAAACTTTTTTATTAATTACTTTAACTTTTAAGAAAATTTTTTTATCATTTTTTATCATTCTTATGGGATTGGGAAGTATTATATTAACCTGAACAATATACTAAATACTTGTACTATGAATCCCAAATCGGGCTTCTATACGGATTACTTGCACTGCTCAAGAAAAAATTGGTTCGCACAGTACTTCTCTCGTTTTTTTTTGTTTTTTTGTTTTTTTTTTGAGCTCATTGGTGGTATGGTATCCATCAAATAAAAATTATATACTGTATGCTGTATGCATATAGCCCCTATGATCATGCATGATTCCTATAATTTTCGGACCCCCTGATAAGTTTTTTTTTATTATTTAAATTTTTTATTTTCCCAAAAGAATAATATCTTTTGCGCGGATATTCCAACACAGGTATTTGCAAGAGCATAAATGTTACTGTAGTTATAATTTTTTTCTTGTTTTGAAGTAATGTTACTGTAGTACATTATTACTCTATTTTTAAAAAACATTTAGTTCTATAACTTTTTCTTTTTAATTTCGTCTTTATCATGGTTGCCAAGTGTTTGTTTTCCTTTGTAAAACTCACAATTCTCAGCTAATATTTATAATGTTTATGTATTTAAGTCCAAAATAAAAAGATATTCAAAATTACTATTTTTTTTTCTGAAACTGTATAATTAAAAAATGTTTTTTGAAATACAAAGCTAATAAAAAAATAATTTAAAGGACCGAATTTTTTTAAAAGATATTCTTATATAACTAACTTGAAATTACTTAAAAAAAAAATGAGACAATGAATGTAATAGTTTTTGCTAATTTGCTACTATGTCTACGCATGAATACATCTTCTAATCTTTATCTTCCTTTCCTTTCTTCGTATTCCCTTTTTTGGGCAGTGAATGTTTGACAAGGGCCGGGAATGGAATTGCAAGAAGGAAATAGTCCTCAAACTCCGTTATAGTCCCCAAATCCCATTTTTTTTCGATGGGGTTCTGTAAGAATATGTTTTTGATATCCTCCGAATCAGAAAATGCATTTTTCGACTTTAAAATGAATTTTTTTAATAAGAAAGTAACCGGAAAAATGCATTTTTCCAACTCGGGGATATCAAAAAATATGCTGACATAACCCATCAAAAAATGGAATTTGGGATTAAAAACAGGGTTTGAAGACTAATTCCCTTGCAAGAAATAAATGGTCGCTGGGCCCATGAGCACTATTGTCCCAAGTTGAATGTTGACGTCTTGACGAGATGCAACTGCAACCATCTTGAAAAAAATTATTGGGTGGATATACACTGTCACATAATTTATAAATTATAATCCAAGCCAATAACAATTTTATACATAATATAAAAACTTTTTAACCAAAAAAAAAAACCTTAATTATGTCACAAGTTTCTGAAATTTGGGATACTTTTGTCAGATACTCTTATTCTTTTTTTTCTCAATGTTTGACTTCGTGAAATTACTTATGGATTTGTCATATACCCCTATTACCAATTTTGGGAAATTTTGCTGACATGTAACATCAGAATCCTAATCAGACGCAGAAGATTGGTCATGTGGTGGTGCGTGATGTCACATGGGCGAAGACGATCTCTCGCTTCAATCATTTCTTTTCTTTTTTTTATTTAACTAAAAATATAAAAATATTAAGTTTTTTAGTTTTTTAATTTAAAAAAAAAAAAAACTATCTTCACCCAAGGGGCACCAGGTGTCTAACCTCCTGGCCCTCTGACCGGGATTCTGATGCTACATGTCATCAAAATTAGCCAGAATTGATAGAAATAATTTCGGGAAGTCAAACATCAAAAAAAAAAATAAGGGTATCTTATATGCCAAACATCAGAGATTTGTGATGTAATCAAGCATATAAAAATAACAATTCTAACTAAACTCTATTTGTTGATTTAGATACAGATAACATGATGATCCAAAATTAACATGTAATTCCTCAATATCTTATGGTAGAAGACACTAGAAATTGTGCGTATGGAACTCTTAACTTAATAATTAAGATCACGTGATCTCTTTTATTTAGATGTTTGAATATACAAAGAAGTCTATGCACACAGCTAACCACAAGAAAGACAATGGAAGGGCATGATTGTCGCCACAAAGCACCACTTTTAAGAGAAGTATTTGAGTGGGTAATTGAGTATTTGTTGTATTTGATAGTATTAATTTAAAGTTGAACATCAATGGCACAAGAATGGAAGAATCAATCATTACCATCATCGCCCTTAACTACCATGATAATGTACATACCTATATCCATGAGGAGAGGGAGTCAGAGTGCATTTTCTTTTTTCATTTTTTATATTTTTTTATAAACAAAATTTATTGATGTTAAAAGATTTAGAGAGAAATTTGTATAACTAATATGGATAGAATCCCAGTACAATAAAATATATTTAATTTTAGTTGATTACAAGCTCATAAAGTTTTTTTTTTCAAAAAAAAAATTATTAATTTTTCAAGACTAAGGATGTTCGTTGTCATCCTTAGAAACAAATCCTTTTGAGACAAAACTATCAAATATGTACGTTTAATAATAATAAAAAAAAACTTGACATCAAATACTCAAATCATATTTTAATTAGGCAAAATTATTTGAATGGGTCTATTAAGATAATTTTTGATTAAAAATTATTTTAATAAGTTTTTTGTATTTTAAATAAGTTTTATACTATGTTGTTGACGTTCAACAAATCTATTATTCTTATTAATATTGACCATGTGACTTCATAGATGATTTCACATTTCACATGTTAAAAAAATGGTTTAATAATTTTTTATAATATCACATGTCACTTAACAATTAAAGGAAATGATACATACCAACGAGGCTTGGTTCAGTTGGTGTAAGGCCCCAACTAAAATCTTGGGAATGGGACACGGGTGCTAGTAGCTCCGGGTTCGATTCCTACTAAAAACATCTCGCTGGGAGAGCCAGCCACGCAGCTCGCTCCGGATTAGTCTCAAAGGCTCCCTGATATTAAGGGTGCTCTTGGGGATATCGATGGTTCCGCAAGGAATACAGAACAAAAAAAAAAAAAGGAAATGATACATTTAATTTGTTGAACATTTCAAACTCACAAGATTTATTTTGAAACAAAAGAAATTTACTAGACTAATTTTTAATAATAAAAATAACTTATCAAGAAACTAATCTACTAGTTCTGCCTATTAATTATGTTGTATTTTTTAAATTGAGATTTGTTTATTTATTTTGGTATATGTTTTAATTTATTTTTAACTTGAATACATTTTTCGTCCCTTAACTTTTGTTTATGTGCGAAATTCATCTCACACTAATTTTTCCAACGATTTTGATTCTTTGATTTATTTTTTTTTTCAAGTATGCATTATTGTTAGTCTCACCATCAAGTTTTCATCCAATCTACTATACTTATATAAAAGATCCCTTTTCGAGGCACCACATTTGTCCGCTTAAAGAATAGTCGCACCACGTTTGTCCGCTTAAGAAATACTCGCACAAGAGCGTTTGTAAGTAAATAACATTATCTCTAATCAAAATTATAATTTGAAATTAAATAAATTATCTGTCAAAATTATAATTTGATCCTATTATAATACATATGATCCTATTATGGCCATTACTACTATATCGCAAGCTATCTACTTGCAAGGGAGAGACCAAGCATATACACAATCGTCGAAGAGAGAATATATTCGTTTTGGCTATGATATAATCCAAGCTCCAAGAAAAAATAGGATGGATGAAATTTCGCTATAACGATTGTCCTAATCTACTATACTTATATAAAAACATCCCTTTTCGAGGCATCACGTTTGTCGGGAGAAATTTTCGAGGCACCACGTTTGTTCGCTTAAGGAATACTCGCACCAGAGCATTTGTAGGTAGATAATATCATCTTTAATCAAAATTATAATTTAAAATAAATAAATTATCTGTTCAAAATTAATATTTAAAATTAAATAAATTATCCATATGTGGAATATGTTGAATCATTATCCTCATTTTGTTAAAAAAAAATCATCATCCTCAAAAAGATCGATAAACACAAAGAGATAATGTTTGAGCATTATCTGTATGTGAAATAATTATACTCAGTTTGTTGAAAAAAGAAGTAATCATTATCCTTAAAAAAATATTTAAAAAAATCACTATATATAACATGATCTCACCTTCATTCTTTACCTTTGTTTCACCTTATGATTTCTTTACTTTCAAGAATTCTCTAATTTTATTATTTCGTATTTTATGTTCCTAATTATTTATTGCTTATTTTATATTTGATTTTTGTTGTGTGTTTGTAGCATAAGAGAGCACTGATGATGATAATAATAATAATAATAATGTGTAAAAAACTGTAACAAATTAAAAACAAAGGTACATACATTTCAAAAATTGAAAAAAAAATTCAAGATGATTAGAACAATTAGGATAAAGATTTTTTAGGATCAAATCTTATGATTAATTTGAGATAAGATAAAAGATGAAAAATATCAAAATATTTAAATATGAATAACAATAATAAATGTGATAATCATATTAAAAAGATGATAATTTATATTCAAAAAATACTAAATTATCGTGTCCCATGAAATAGGAAATATTTTGATTTATCCTTAAATATACTCATAATACCATCAAACAAAAAAATATTAAAAAAAGTTTAATTTTGATTTCACTCCAATTAATCATAATATTATAATAAACGTAATAATGATATATAAAAAGTGTTACTTCATTGATCAACTAAATAAGAAATACATTAATTTAATACTCATATATACATAAACAAATATAATTTGATTTTTGTTGTGTGTTTGTAGCATAAAAGAGTACTGATAATAATAATAATAATAATAATAATAATAATAATAATAATAATAATAATAATAATAATAATAATAATAATAATGTGTAAAAAACTGTAACAGATTATAAACAAAAGTACGTCCATTTCAAAAATTGAAAAAAAAAATAATTCAAGATGATTAGAACAATTAGGATAAAGATTTTTAGGATCAAATCTTATGATTAATTTGAGATA
Source organism: Crotalaria pallida (assembly GCA_037953625.1). Taxonomy (NCBI): domain Eukaryota; kingdom Viridiplantae; phylum Streptophyta; class Magnoliopsida; order Fabales; family Fabaceae; genus Crotalaria; species Crotalaria pallida. The sequence continues at coordinate 72,838,590 of CM075656.1, forward strand.
AGATAAAAGATGAAAAATATCAAAATATTTAAATATGAATAATAATAATAATAAATGTGATAATCATATTAAAAAGATGATAATTTATATTCAAAAAATACTAAATTATCATGTTCCATGAAATCGGAAATATTTTGATTTACCCTTAAATATACTCATAATACCATCAAACAAAAAAATATTAAAAAAAAGTTTAATTTTGATTCCACTCCAATTAATCATAATATCATAATAAACGTAACAATGATATATAAAAAGTGTTACTTCATCAATCAACTAAATAAGAAATACATTAATTTAATACTTATCTATACATAAACAAATATAATATTAAAAATATAAAAAAAGCAGTCATTATATTCCTTATAAAATGCAATGTGTTAATTAATCAAGACAATCAAGAATAACAAGTTCAATTTCGTCTTCATGTCCTATGAAATACGGAATATTCTAATTTATCCTTAAATTTACTTATAATACCACCAAACAAAAAAGATGAAAATATTTAAATATGATTTACTTTTGATTCTTTAAAATAAAGTTGATAATCATATAAAAATGTTAATTTATCTATTAAATAATTAAGGAAGATATCAGATAAAAATTGTTACTTTTTATTTATACAAGAAAGTACAATATTTCTCAACAAACTCATTTAAATTAATTTTTTTAAGTGCAGTTTTTTATTTAAGCCTCTGCCTTTTTGTATAATTTCTTTTATTGTTGTGTAATAATAATCCTTACTTTAAAATAGAAGCAATTTTTAATTTAAAATATTTAGTATAAAAAATTAAATTATCAATAACCCGTGCATTGCACGGGATGAGAGCCAGTAACAAATAAAAAAGAACCCGCATGTCTCATCAACTTTTGTAAAATTTTAAACCAAAGCTTGATGAAAAACTAATGTATAATTGAAAAAGTTTGAGGCTTATACTGTGAAAATTATCCTTTCTACAAGGAAACTTGTTCCCCATTTCTTTTTTTTTTACACCTGTTACCTCCGTTTCACTTTAAGTGTCTTTTTAACATCAAAATTTTGTTTCAAAATAAGTGTTTTTCTACCAAATCTAGGCAACATTTAATATTGTTTTTCCTTATTTACGCTTACATTTAATGTTGTTTTAGTTTTGAAATTTGTAATACTAGTAATGATGCATTTACAAAATAAAAATATTAAATGGGGGTATTTTTGACAAAATACACATAAAACTTACAATAATCATCATAATCAACACTTTCTTAATCTATGTGCAAAAGTCCAAAAAGACACTTAAAGTGAAACGGAGGGAGTAAAATTTACCTAATGTTTTACTAGAACAAATTTAATGAAAGTTCATTTGATCGATCAAATTAAGAAAAGGATTTTTTTTTAAAAAAAATTCTCTTTATTTATTTCATTCACATTGATATCAGACTTCTCATTTTTGAAAAGGTGTTTTGGACCTAATTATATCAAGGACCATAAGTCCGCGTAAGACAGCCCAGTTGGTGGTTGCAGAGACACTTAGGATTTCCCCCTCCCCTAGGTCATAGGTTCTAGTCCCAGACCTCCCATGTAAACAAAAAAAAATATCAAGGACCATGATTTATATTTAGTGACTTAATCATAAAATGGAGACAAGATAAGTCAAAACCAAAGGCGAGATAGAAAGACGCTTAGTGGACCCAAACCACCTTGGTGTAGATGACACGTCGGTGGTACCACTAAGTCGTGAACCTAATGGACTATGTGGGTTGGAAGACTTTCGATTTAAAAAAAAAAAAACAAAAAACATGACCCGCCTTCATGGTTGATAAGGGATGGAGCCACTCTAACATCCATGTTGCCTTGAAATCCAATCCGCTCTTGGACAAACTCCGCTACCTGACTTGACTGCCCTCTGATATATCCACCTTCAGACAAACTCGTGCAATCTCTGACCCCTCTGATGAGTCAACCCTTTGATGGATATCCTTATCGATTGGTCCTCTCATCAGTAAGTCCGCTCTAACTCGTTGTTAGACAACATGGCCGACTTTCACCTTTTGCTCTCCAAACCAACACATTTCCCTCCAAAACTTATGGCTATTTTACCCCTCCAGAACTCTATAAAAGGAACACTTTGTCTCCCTCCACAAGGCAGAACTTCCAGAGCAAAAAGAACTATGAGAAATGAGATAAATGATTCCATCCAAATAAACTAGAAACGCTACTCAAAGAGAATCACCACACCCCTTCCCTCATTCTTCTTCTTAACCAAAACCCCATATATTCATATCAATCATCCCAAATTAGTGAAAAAATGTGAGGACCTTCAACCGGGGAGGCTCCAACCACCAGGGAGTCGCATTGCTCCAAGGTCATGGGAATAGTGAGAAGTCACTTATAAGTGGGACACCACATCTTGAACCAAAACCTTAAGGCAATAGTTCTATGGGTCTTGTCACTTATAAATCTTCTCACCCATCTTATCCTATCAAATATGAGACTTCATCTCACACTTAAATAAAAAAAACAAATGGTCATGCCTTTATCATCAAAACACTTGTTTTATTGCTTTAGTAATGCAAAGCTCAAGAAAAAAAACTGTATGAAAATGAAACTATACTCTCACAATGGAATTCTTCCTCATACTATCTTATGTGTCACTCTGTTTTTATGTTTGATACAACGGAAATCCAAGCTCTCAGGGATCTTCACCCCATCTATTAGACATTTGTGGGACCAAATCTCATCCTCATTTAGAGTTGTGAGGCGTAATTATGATATTTGCATTTTTTGTTTCCAATTACTTGTAATTTAAGGCAAATCAAATATTATATGAATGCTGTGCTTTTGGGCGATAGTCAAAGTCATTCCTTTCTTATTTTTGTTGCCAAATAGGGAGTATTTTATTAATTAATGAAAGAGAAGAATAAATTTAATTAAAAACAAAGAGGGAAATCAAAAAGAAAAAGAGAGGACAAATCCTTGTTTCTTTTTTAAAGAAAAAAGTTAGTATTAAATTTTCATGCTTTTTTTTTTAAAAAAAATTTCTCAATAAAAAACGTTGTGTTTCATTGAAAAACTAAATATTTAATGTTTAAAAGATGATAAATTTAAATTTTCCAAGATTTTGTTACTATTTTTGAACGCCTATCGTAACAGTGAGGTTAAGCAAATTTTTTTTTACTGTATACAGATAGTAACAAATTTGGGGTACAGTATGGATGTAGATGCAGTCCATGGCATGGCGTTGACAACAAGTTAAAAAGCCAAAGCTTGAAGTGTGTTTGTGTCAGAAGTGACTTTCTCTATTTGCAATTTACGATTTTCCCATTTGAGTTTATGGTTTCCGTACCTTTGTACTACCCACTCGCAGGTTAATTAATCCTACTGCCACTACTGGTAGTTGGCTTCAGGCCCCTCCATTAATCACAATTACGCGCGTGAGTCTCTCACATAGTCTTCAACCAATACTAATTTTCTGTGACATGTTTGATTTTATTTAATCAAGCATACAGTAACATCATTCTTTAGCGTGTTTGTTGATAGATGCTTAATTGTAATCCCTCCGATCCTATTTATAAGACCTTTTTGGGGTTTTTCACTTCTACTAAGGAGAGTGGATAAATTTGTTAGTGGCATTGGAAATGTGAAAATTTGATATACTTTTTCTAAACTACCCCTATAAGTATTATTGGAACTCTAAAAAATGTTGACTTTATAGGGGTGTTAATGGAAAGAAGTAATTAAATGTTATTGAAAATTGGAAAGGGATCTTATAAATAGGACCAAAATAAAAACCCCAAAATGATCTTATAAATAGAACCGGAGGGAGTATGAAATTACCCCCCAAAAAAATTGTACAGACAGTATTAATGCATTACTCTTTATTTTCAACTTAACAATATATATCCTCCAATTTCATACATAATATTTTTTTTTTAAAGTTTAGTTCTATTTGTAAGATGTTATTTCAATTTTCAATATCATTTAATAATTTTTTTAAAAAACATTATTATTAAATCAACATTTTTTAGAATCTCAATAACAATTTTATGTATAGTTTTGAAAAAGTATATTAAATATTCATATTTCAAATGTCCCTAATAATATTCATTCACTTTCTTGATGAGAAAAATTTTCTTAAAAAATCTTACATATATAAGACCTGGGGGAATAGTTAATAACTACACCAGTACAACTCTTTTTTGACTAACACAGAGGTAAAATTTATCATTTTCACTTAAATACATTTTTCTTCATTGATAGAATTATGATTGTAGTCCTTCTAATTTTTTTTTGTTGTACACCAAAGGTATCCCTCAGCCGATAGCCGAAGATTAATCCTTTTCGAGACGTAGAGATCACCGAAGTGGGTTTTGCCTCTACCAACAAAGCCTTTTCCATGCCCACGGCAGGGATGGAACCCCTGACATCATGCTTAAGGAACCCAGCTATCTACCAACTGTGTTGGGCTTTGTTGGTATTCTAATTTTTTTTATTAGTCATAATTCATCCGGATCGTTTGTTAAGTGACAATTTGATTAGCCCGTATTGAGATTTTCTATATTCTTTTTCTTCACTTGTTGTTCATTTTCTCATCTATAAATTATTATTTTTTAACAATATTTAATTTAGAGTGAAGACCCGATCCCTGTCGGTTTTGCACAGTACCAATTTAGTCTCTGACAATTCATAATATCACATTTAGTCCCTCAAAAAAAAATCTATACCAATTTGGTCCCTCAACTTTTTTTCATATCAATTTAGTCCCTCAAGATTTTCAGATGTACCAATTTGATCCTTAAAATTGAGGGACCAAGTTGGTATGGAAGAAAATCTTGAGGAAAGAAATTGGTATGAAAAAAAGGTTAAGGACAAAATTGGTATGATTTTTTTTTTAGGGATTAAATGTGGTATTATGAATTGTCAGAGACCAAATTGGTATTGTGTAAAATCGAGAGGAACCAAAGTGAGTGTTCACTCTTTAATTTAATTCAAAACTTTAACTTATTACTAAATTATTTGATAACAAATATGCTAAAATATATGAGCATCAATACAAGGGCTGAACTAAAACTTTTACAATATTTAAGGAGAAAAGACCAATAAAAAGATAATTAAAATTAAAACCAAAATCCAAGTACAATTAGTAGTAGTATTTTATAGTAGAAGAAAGTGCAAAGGAGATGCTCACCCCAATCAGCAATGCCAGACTCTTTTTAATGTTGGAAAAATAAAATGCCCGTAGATGGAGGGTAGTCAGGGTACTTCAACTGAGCCACACAGCAGAGCAGAACAGAGTATGCGTAAAAACTAAGAAAGAAAGCAACACTCCAATAATATATATTACTAGTATTCCTTTTTTCTTCTTCTTTAATTTATCCGTTTAACAATAATATGCTCATCGGTTAGTCACTTTTCAATATCACAAATTTTCTACTTTTGTTTTTAATCTTGTATATTAAATTTATAATAATATATGTTCAGATTGTCTTAATTTCGTTTTCCTTCCTCTTGATCTAATTATTGCCACAATGTTACTGACTACAAATAAAAAAAAAAAGAAAAGAAAAGACTCAGGGAATTTAACAGTGTCAGAAGAACTTGAGGCACGTTATTATTGTTCTTTAAGCTTAAAAAGGAGGTTCTTGTTGCTGTAGCAGATCTTAATTAAACCCAGAGCGTGATGTAAGGGCCTGCTGGTCTCTGATGAAACAGGCGCTATTCTAATATTTTGAATCTTAGCATAAGAATGATGTTGTGATATTTTAATTTAAACTTTGGTTAGAGATAGTTGCCCCTAAACAAATCATATGTTAGCTGTCTTTTTCATAAAAAAGAATCAAATAATATTTGAGGAATCCCCAGATACGTCGAGGATAGCCTGACAATTTTGTTGATTGTACATAGGTTCCTTCAATTTCAGTTCACCTATATATATATATATATATATATATATATATATATATATATATATATATATATATATATTCATTTGTGTGTGTTTAGATTTGCTATAAGCCTATGAATACATGTTCCATGTTATTAACACATCTTGGCTAATGGCACGTTGGTTTGAAGTCCTTAAATTTATATATATGTTCTTTTTTAAGTCAATATTTTAAAACAATTAAAAATATACAATGTAAGATGTATTTTCTCTACAAAAATCAACTTAATTGATAAAGTTACAAGATATTAAGTATCAAATCTTGTTTGAATTCAGATGTCCAAAAACTGGAAAAAAAAAAAGAATTTGCTTATGAAAAAAATAATAAACAACGTAAATGTGTTTTTTTTTTCTCTAACAACATACTTAAAAAAAACTTCTTTGTGACATACTTTTTATTTTTTTTTATTTTAATTTTTTTTTTTAGACAGAAGGGCAAAGGGCTATTTCCTTTCATGTAACTATCTCACAAAGGGGAACTGTTGGGTGGGGTTGGTAAGGCATAAATCAATTTGATATCAACTTACGTCATAAAGAAAATGATACGTCTTATCAATGATAATTTATTTATTATTGATTGGTTAATAAGTAATATATATATTTTTTATTATTTTTTTAACTTCAACTTTTAGGGTTGAGCGAACGTAAGAGTCTTTGTTGAGAGATTATTATCCGAAAGGGTCCGATAATAACAAAAAGATCAATCACCCTATTGAGCGGATAGATACATTGAGAAAAAAAAAATGATAGTTAAGTAAAGGTATTTAAAAAAGGAAATAAAGTTATCTTATTTTTTTAGGAGAAAGTTGTCTTCTTCAAGCATGAAAATAAGATGAAAATTCTCTTTCAATGAATATTTTAACTGATTCGGGTAAGTTCATATATGGTACTGCGTCCGTCTCTAATTATAAGGCCCTCTTGGGAGATTTCACGTCCATTAAGAAAGTGGAATAATTTAGTTAATTGTATTGGAAATGTGAACTTTTGGTATGTATTTTCAAAATTACCCCTATTAATATTATTGGGAATCTAAAAAGTGTTAAATAAATAGGGGTATTTGTGAAAAATAATAATTAATGTTCATTGAAAATTGGTAAAGGGCCTTATAAATAGGGACAAAATAAAAGTGTTAAGAAGACCTTATAATTAGGGACGGAGAAAATAATTATTTTTGAGTTTAATTTATATGCATCGATGGTGTACAATTTTTTATATTGTCGATATATCATTAGTGTTCATTTGCATCACTCTTTTGTTCAAATCAATGATCATAAACCAATTTTTTTTATTTTAATATTCTAATATCCATAAAATGATCAAATATGACAAGATCCACATAGTAATGGGTAGATAATGGAGTTTACTACATGAGTTATCAACAGTTTAATTGAATTTATAATATAAATTTTTTTTATATTATTGGTATATTATATATCGTTTATTTGCATTATTTTTACTTACAAGTAATAATTATAAATCCACGAATGATGAATAATATACTAACAATATTAAAAACTTCTACGCTATCAATACATAACCTATTTTCTTTAGTTTAAATTCTACTGAGTATAAGAAGAAAAATGTTTCGAAATAGATTAATACATGATAACAACTTACTGAACTTAGGGAGACGACGGAAAACACCATGATGATCAAATGTATTAAAGAAATAACTTATTGTATTATTAACAGTTTAAAAAGGAAATTAATGAAACAATACTTGTAGCAGAAGCCAAAGCTGAAGAATGGAAATTCGATGAACAATTATTAAATTAATTAGTATCCCTTTTCCCTATTAAAAAAGAGTTTAGTTATTTACTCTCGAAGTTGACATTCAATTAATCTTTTTAATTTCATGAGCATATTTATTTTAATATGGAATACTTTTCCGTCCCTAAATATAAGATTATTTTGAGATTTTTATTTTGTTCCTATTTATATGACTCTATATCAATTTTCAATGACAATTAATTACTTCTTTCCATAAAAACTCATTTACTTAATACTTTTTAGATTCCCAAAAATATTAATAGGGATAATTTTAAAAATACATAGCAAATGTTCACATTTCCAATACCGTTAACTAATTTTCTTAATAGACGTGAAATTTACGAAAAGTATCTTATATATAGGAACAGAAAAGGTACAATATTCGAACTTACTTAATCAATCCCTTTTAAGTATCTTTTAATATTGTGATGCGTAAATTAAGAAATATATTTAATATACTCATTTATTCATATTAAATTAATTTCTTTTTTAGTTATTTTGCCCTCTAGTAAATTCTCTGTTGACAATGTCAAGCAACATTTCCTTAATTACTACTCCAATTTATAATGTCAAAATAATGGTAAAAAGGTAAAAATAGTCTTAAATGATGCATTAATCTTGTAAAAAAAACCTCTTATATGAAAATAAATTTGTTTTTATAAAAGATACTTCATCCGTCTCATAAGTTACGATCTTTTGAAGATTTCACACAGATTAATAAATGAGTAAATGAGCTAAGAATTTGGTATAATTTGACTAAATTATCCCCATTTAATAAAAGGAAATAGAGTAATAATACATGTATGAAGATTTTATATTGGAGAGAGATGAAGAAATGAGTGATGAAAAAAAGAATGTAATAAATGAGGATATGTTTGGAAAAAGAAATATATATTGATTCTTGGTTTTCTAAATGATCATGACTTATGGGGATAAAAAAAATCTTCAAAAAAATCATAACTTATGGGATGGAGGGAGTACTTAAAAAGGAACATAAATAATTATTCATTGGGTCTTGCTAGGGCACTTGTTAAGTACTAAACATGAAAACTTAATCTTAAGTTTACATTATTGCTTCTCTCGAAAATCTTAAAAACCACATTTTTCAATGATTTTCTATTACTTATAATTTCTTGACAAGAGCCATTTCATTTTCCTTATTCATTACCCGTTCACATTAATAAGTCTTTGCCAATTTATATGATTTGTGAGGTGGAAGCCCAAAATGTCGCCCATCATATATCAAATGTTTAAAGGTTAGAAGTTTGAAGTTCTAAAGTCGATCTCTGCATATATTGTTTGATATATTATTTGAAGTTTTAATTTACCATCCTTTTTTTAGTTAAAAAAACTGTGTTTAAAAAAAAAAAATCCAAAGAATATCCTTAGAATATTGTTTAAAAAAAACAAGAGATAATTTTATCTTGAAAATGTTGAATTTAAAACATGAATAACTAGTGCACTCAGATTTTCCATCTGATTTTTTCCTAATGTATGTTTTAACCACCGAAAAGAAAAAAGGAAACTTCTCTCTTTCTCTCTCTTTTATAATCTTCCTATGTAAGATTTGTGTAGAGAGGGAGTCTAGATTCTTAGCACATCAAACAGCATGAGCGAGGTTGTTTGTTTTTTACACATGAAGCAAAGTGAAGTGAAACAACATTATTTAACCCAACTCACTACTCACTAACCAAAAACACTGCACCTGTTTCCACTTCCCATTCTTTCTTCTTACAACACATACTAGATAGGATTATATATATATAAGGGAAGGAATAGAGAGTAACTGAGTAATACACAACAACAACACTCACGCACCAACTAGTAGTTCAACAACAACAAAGAAGATCAGAGTGAAATAATAATAATGAGAGTTAGATAGCAGCAGAGTAGTAGAAGGAGTAGTGTGGTGAGAGATAGTAATTAATAGAGAGAGGAGTAGTGTGAAGTTGTTATTGCATCATATCATATCATTAAGGAAGTAAAGGGTACCAAACAAACAAAGAAAGAATAAGAATATTTATATATATGCAAATGTCACAAGAAGAACAAGATTCTTGTTCCAACACTATTGAGCAGTGGAAATGGTCTGAAATGCAAGGCCTTGAACTCCACCCTCCTCATACTCATTCTCATAATCACTCTCCTTCTAAGGATATGGACACTTCTCTTTCTCAAAGTGGTGCTGTTGATGGTGATGCTAATGGTGTTGATGCAAACAACAACACTAGTGGTGGTAATAGTAATGAAGAACAGAACAACAACAACAACAAGAATAAGAAGAAGAAGGATGAGAGTGTTGTTCCCTCTGTTGGGTTTTTTAGTCTTTTCAGATTTGCTGATGGTTTGGATTACATTCTCATGGCAATTGGAACTCTTGGAGCTGTTGTACATGGTTGTTCTTTGCCTCTTTTCCTTCGTTTCTTCGCCGATCTTGTTAATTCCTTTGGTTCCAATGCTAATGATGTTAACAAAATGACCCATGAAGTTGTCAAGGTAAATACAACAACACATCACTAGTATCATCTCAAAATTCAAACTTGTATGCTTTTTTGTATTCAAAGTGAAAGTGGAAATTACTGAAAGAAACATTTTTATTATTATTATTATTTGCAGTATGCATTTTACTTCCTGGTGGTTGGTGCTGCTATATGGGCATCTTCATGGGCAGGTTAGTTAGTGTTAGTGACTTCAAATTTCCTCATTTTTTTCGGATTTTGAGTGTTTTTTTTTTTTCCATCAATGTTTTGGAGTTTTGAATGTGAAAAAGGGTTGAACTTGTTGCAGAGATTTCATGTTGGATGTGGACTGGGGAGAGGCAATCAACTAAGATGAGGATCAAGTACTTGGAAGCTGCTTTGAATCAGGACATTCAGTTCTTTGACACCGAGGTTCGAACATCCGATGTTGTTTTCGCCATCAATACAGATGCTGTCATGGTCCAAGATGCTATTAGCGAGAAGGTGGAACTCACCCTAGTAGTGAACTGTTATTATCTGTTTTTCCCTTTTCTCTTTTAATGTTGATAGTGTTGATTCTTATATTGCAGTTGGGTAACTTCATTCACTACATGGCCACTTTTGTTTCTGGTTTTGTTGTGGGTTTCACTGCTGTGTGGCAATTGGCTCTAGTCACACTTGCTGTAGTACCTATGATAGCTGTGATTGGTGCCATTCACACCATCACTTTGGCCAAGCTCTCTGGAAAAAGCCAGGAATCTCTTTCTCAAGCTGGAAACATAGCGGAACAGGTAAAGGCACTGAGAGATTAAAATTTCAAGTTTCCAGTTTTTATTTTGTGACTAGTACTAGTTAGACACCAACATTCCAACTTTGTAACTGTGAGAAAATTTACCATGTCTCACTGTTTTTTTCATCTGATGTGGTGTTGTTAATATTTTGCCGAATCACAGACGATTGTACAAATTCGAGTGGTTCTGGCTTTTGTTGGGGAGTCTAGAGCAATGCAAGCCTACTCATCAGCCTTGAAGATTGCTCAGAAGCTTGGCTACAAAACTGGGTTTGCTAAGGGAATAGGATTAGGTGCCACTTACTTTGTTGTTTTCTGCTGTTATGCACTTCTGCTATGGTATGGAGGTTATCTGGTTAGGCACCGCTACACCAATGGAGGACTTGCAATTGCGACAATGTTTGCTGTTATGATTGGTGGATTGTGAGTGCTGAATTTTTGTGTGTTTCGCAAACCTTATTGATTCAATTGTTTAACCTCTTTTAACAAGTTAATCCATACAGGGGTTTAGGCCAGTCTGCGCCGAGCATGGCTGCATTTACCAAGGCCAGAGTTGCTGCAGCAAAAATTTTCCAAATAATTGATCACAAGCCGAGTATAGACCGAAACAGTGAATCTGGTCTGGAATTAGAGAGTATTACAGGACTTGTGGAGCTGAAGAATGTAGACTTCTCATATCCATCAAGGCCAGATGTTCGGATCCTCAATGAATTCTCCTTGAATGTGCCTGCTGGAAAGACTATAGCTTTAGTCGGTAGCAGTGGTTCTGGCAAGAGCACTATTGTTTCCCTCATTGAAAGATTCTATGACCCCACTTCAGGTAAACTTTGATGCATTTTGGAAATTAAAGCTTAAGTTTACTTCTTAGTGTGATTTAACCTTTTGGTTTGAGATTTGAAATTGAAGTTTATGCTAGTTGTAGCTACATTATTGAAATCATTGTGTGCAGGACAAGTTCTGCTAGATGGGCATGACATAAAATCATTGAAGCTTAGATGGCTGAGACAGCAGATAGGACTAGTGAGCCAAGAGCCTGCTCTATTTGCTACCTCAATTCGAGAAAATATACTATTGGGCAGGCCTGATGCAGATCAGGTTGAGATCGAAGAAGCTGCCAGGGTTGCTAATGCCCATTCTTTCATCATCAAACTTCCTGAAGGCTATGAAACCCAGGTAAGTCAACAAAGGAAGTGCTTGTTCATGCATTGCATCTCAAAAAAAAAAAAAAAAAAAAAAAAAAAAAAAAACAAGAGGGTAAACATGTTTTAGTTAGCAATGCATGTTCATGCTTAAATAAGCTCTAGGCAAACAACTAGAAATGCCCAGAATATAACATAAGTGAAGAGCTCCCAAAAAAAAAAAAAAAAAACTACTTCAATTGTTTAGCCTCCATAAGAATGGATGAAAATTTATATAGGACTATCGATAAACTAATTATGAATGACAGAACATATCTTAGTTTATGATGGTTTAAAGTTGATGGGAGCAAAAATTAATTTTAATACTAGAATAATTTAATGGAGATTAAGTTTGCTCTTCATCTCGATTGTTTTAAGACTCTTAGAAAATGATAATTTGTTAAACTAAAATTTGATTCAGTAGGATAACTGTTATGTTATGGCAGGTAGGAGAGAGAGGGCTTCAACTTTCGGGAGGACAAAAACAAAGAATAGCAATAGCAAGGGCAATGTTGAAAAACCCAGCAATTCTTCTTCTGGATGAGGCAACCAGTGCATTGGACTCTGAGTCAGAAAAGCTGGTGCAAGAAGCCCTTGACCGCTTCATGATCGGTAGAACAACTCTTGTAATTGCCCATCGTCTCTCCACTATTCGCAAAGCTGACCTCGTAGCTGTACTTCAGCAAGGATGTGTTTCTGAAATCGGAACTCACGATGAGCTCTTTTCTAAAGGTGAAAATGGAGTCTATGCCAAGCTTATAAAGATGCAAGAGATGGCGCATGAAACTGCTATGAGTAATGCAAGGAAGAGTAGTGCAAGGTAGCTTTCACCAATGTCAATATTGGCATTCTTTGAAAAAACTATTTGAAGCTCATGTTCATTGTTCATGAGATTTCATTCATCTTTTAACAAAAGTTATTCTAAGCTGAGATATAATCATTGATGATAAATTTTCATTTGCAGACCTTCGAGTGCAAGAAACTCTGTAAGCTCACCCATAATTGCTCGAAATTCTTCTTATGGCCGGTCACCATACTCACGCAGGCTCTCTGATTTCTCCACTTCTGATTTTAGTCTGTCCCTTGATGCATCACATCCAAATTACAGGCACGAAAAGCTTGCCTTCAAAGACCAAGCCAGTTCCTTCTGGCGACTAGCAAAAATGAACTCTCCTGAATGGCTTTATGCTTTAATTGGCTCTATAGGTTCTGTTGTTTGCGGATCCCTTAGTGCATTCTTTGCTTATGTTCTAAGTGCTGTCCTCAGTGTCTATTACAATCCCGACCACAGATTCATGATCCGGCAAATAGAAAAGTACTGCTACTTGTTGATTGGGCTTTCATCAGCAGCACTTCTCTTCAACACATTACAACACTTCTTTTGGGATATTGTTGGGGAAAATCTTACAAAACGAGTAAGGGAGAAAATGCTGACAGCAGTGCTGAAAAATGAAATGGCGTGGTTTGATCAGGAGGAAAATGAGAGTGGCAGGATAGCTGCTAGGCTCTCTCTCGATGCCAACAATGTTAGATCAGCGATTGGAGATAGAATTTCAGTAATTGTGCAGAACACTGCACTCATGCTAGTTGCCTGCACTGCAGGGTTTGTGTTGCAGTGGCGCCTTGCCCTTGTCCTTGTTGCTGTCTTCCCTGTTGTTGTTGCTGCCACAGTTTTGCAGGTATGCTTTTTTACATATCCTTTTGACATTCTTTTTAAGTCAATGTTGTGTTTCATTTGTGTTAATCATTTTTTACCATGGATTTTGTACAGAAAATGTTTATGACTGGTTTCTCTGGTGACATGGAAGCTGCCCATGCCAAAGCCACACAACTAGCAGGAGAGGCTATAGCCAATGTAAGAACTGTTGCAGCCTTCAATTCAGAAACAAAAATCGTTGGACTGTTCACCTCCAACCTTGAAACTCCACTGCGGCGGTGTTTTTGGAAGGGACAAATTTCTGGGAGTGGATTCGGAATAGCCCAATTTGCACTTTATGCTTCCTATGCACTTGGTCTCTGGTATGCTTCTTGGCTTGTTAAGCACGGTATCTCTGATTTCTCTAAAACAATCCGAGTTTTTATGGTTCTCATGGTCTCTGCCAATGGTGCTGCTGAAACTTTAACCCTCGCTCCTGACTTCATCAAGGGAGGTCGAGCCATGAGATCAGTGTTTGAACTCCTTGACCGTAGAACTGAAATTGAACCGGATGATCCTGATGCTACTCCTGTACCTGATCGCCTTCGTGGTGAAGTTGAACTTAAGCATGTAGACTTCTCTTATCCTACTCGGCCAGATATGCCAGTTTTCCGTGACCTCAGTCTTCGTGCAAGGGCAGGCAAGACTCTTGCCCTTGTAGGACCTAGTGGTTGTGGTAAGAGTTCAGTCCTTGCACTTATACAGAGATTCTATGACCCGACATCCGGCCGGGTCTTGATTGATGGAAAGGACATCAGGAAATATAACCTTAAGTCCCTAAGAAGGCACATTTCTGTGGTTCCTCAAGAACCATGCCTGTTTGCAACTACTATCTATGAAAACATTGCTTATGGTCATGACTCGGCTACCGAAGCTGAGATTATTGAAGCTGCAACTCTTGCCAATGCACACAAGTTCATATCTTCCCTGCCAGATGGATATAAGACATTTGTCGGCGAGAGAGGAGTTCAACTATCCGGGGGACAGAAGCAACGAATAGCAGTTGCTCGCGCTTTTGTGAGGAAGGCAGAGCTTATGCTTCTCGATGAGGCAACAAGTGCACTTGATGCTGAATCTGAGAGGTCAGTTCAGGAGGCACTAGACCGTGCCTCGTCGGGAAAAACAACTATCATTGTTGCTCACAGGTTATCGACTATCAGGAATGCCAATGTGATTGCTGTGATTGATGATGGGAAAGTAGCTGAGCAAGGTTCACATTCACATTTGTTGAAAAATTACCCTGATGGGATTTACGCGCGCATGATTCAATTACAAAGGTTCACAAACAATCAAGTCATTGGAATTGCCTCAGGTTCAAGTTCTTCAACAAAACCAAAAGATGAAGAAAGAGAAAGCTAAAAGAAATTACATGCTATAGAAGTATATTGCCATATATCGATTATAATTATTGGCATTTTGATTTGACCATAGTATAGTTTGTGTATCATCATCCTTCTCAGTTCCCCCTCTCATTCAAGAATGTATCTTCTTGTCTTTGTGCATAAACGAACAGATTGAGATTGATGAATATATTCTCATCCTTATGAATTTATTAAAGTCCTCCTCTTTGCATCTTGTTACTACCCTTTGTTCTAAAGAATCAACAAAGCCAATGAGTCATGTTGGACAACTCAATATCTATACCGGTGAGGAAGTGCAGAGTTACTTCATTAGTACTTGAGCAGTTATTGTATGTACTTATTAAAAAAGCATTGTCATCCAAATTGAATTTCCTTTCAAGGTGTATGTTGTCGATAATGGGAAAATCGAAAATGTAATAGTGGGTCTTGTATTAATGCATACCTAAGTCATAAAAATTTGTTATGTTAAATACAGTATGAACTATGCTTAACAAACTATTCTTTCAAAGACAGAAAATGTCTGAATGAATTAGAGTTCATATTCTTATTAAAAACAATTAATAAGCATTAAAAATGTCTGGTGAGGCAGTGAATGGGTCCTATTAAAGTTTCTGACTTTCCAACTCTAATAGTAACGGCGGCAATGAATTTTGAAGTAGAATGTAGACTAGAGACTCCACCACTTTTTCATCTTGACATGCAGCATGATACATGATCCTTTTAATGTAAATTCTAACATCTATCTTATGGTCCTGATCCCAATGTGATGCAGGTGCATTGCATATGTAGGGAGGGGACAAGCATTATTGAGTTGTTATCACATACTCACATGGTTGTGGCACAAACGTGCATGATACATAACAAGTGGGAATGAGAGAAGGGTCTATATGTGGGATGAGTTTGTGGACAAGCGTGGGAAGAAAAAAAAATGAAGTACGGTATGAGAAAATGACATAAAAAGAGTAGTGTGCATGATGCTTAAGTAGGTGCTATTGGTAATGGGGACCAAACTTTGGTCACTTTGTCGAAAATCAAAAGTTAGGATAAGAGTGAATGGCAACATATGGGGGTTGATTGAACATTGGTAGGGATAAGGTAACAACATCATTGTCATCGATAAGATTTGACATGGTAAATAATAAAATTATTTGAGCATACTCACAAATGTTCAACTTGCTGTATGTATGAAATTTTATTGGAAAGACTGTATCACTTCAATAATATCTTCGTCTCGGGATATTTAAATTTTTGGCAGGGTACACAAAACATAATATCATTCTCTATGGTACCAAAATGAGCCTCCCTTGTTAAGCATTTTTTGCTTCATGACAAAATTGAGGACATCAATGCAGTGACCCTAATATATATAGTTCAATAATGAAAACATATTATATGAGCATTTTAGCCAACAAATAGACAACTTGTTATTTAAAAAAATGGAGCATCCAATGAAAGTAATCAACGTATAATGTCTCTTTTTCTTTAGATAATCAATCTAATCACATCAAAACCTGAAAATGAAATGCAAGGGAACCGCTCAGCATTGACATTGAAGTTGATATGCTCCGAATCTTTGTGCACTGTTGTAAGGATGAGCCCATAATAACATTTGCTGGCCCAAGTTAGTCAGAATCATAATAGGTGCAAATGAAAACTAATTGAAGGCTTTACCTTAAAAAAAATCTTATTGAATGCTTTTTAGCCTTTCACAACCAATTGATAGACGTGATTAAGAAATATATTGGCAAGGTTTACCTTTCCTTAATTGTTTGAGGTTGGTGCTAATTTTTTTTAACGATATGCTGATGATAATTTTTTTTTTTTTAACAAAGGGTAAATATTGAAGTTTTATGCACTAGATTGGATGTATTGTCCTAAAAATGGATAAAATTTTACTATTTCTTAGTGATTTTTTTTCAATGAAGTGTGTGTGTGTGTGTGTGTGTATTATTTGTTTCTTTAATACGTCATAGTACATTAGTTACCTTAAAAAAAATCATAACTTAGATTATTTTTTACACCAGATTATAATAATAGCGAAAGCTATGCCGATGGCATACACTAGTAGCAAAGAATCCATCCAATCTTTATGAGAAAAATCCGTGCACCGATTACCTTCACATACCCAAGAGTGTGGGAGAAGTTCATCATCCTCCAATCTTCCACACTCCGTGATGGTACAGGTAACCGTAGCTTATCTATAACAAAGAAACCTCACTCTTCATTAAAGCCACCCAAGTAGTTTGATATAAGCAACTTGACCGAGAATACAAAATTTGGAGCATTCATCAAATTTGAGTAGGCCAGTCGGTGAAGTAATATATTACCTAAGCTATGGGTATACCACTTTGAGCTGAATATCAGGAAGCTTAAGCCTTTTCTCCCATGAAATTCAGCTGACCGATACAAAAATAATCATATTCAAAATCCAGCATAAGGTTGGATAGGCTTGCTTGTGGACTTGGTACATAGCCATGAATAAAACAACCGAATAATGTTGATCCAATGAATATGATTCAAAATTCAGCAGGTGCCTTATTCATTAGAAAATATTAACTGTCGTAGTTGTGCTGGTGATGGGTAAAACATTAAGAGATTTCTAAACTCAAACGTGACAGAAGAAATTTATATTATATGGTACGATTAAATGATTAAACGAGTACAACATTAATTATTAAATAGTATTAGTTATAACGTTAAAAAAGCCGAAATAGTGACGACCCTCAAAATTAACGTACACATTCAACGGTACAAGTCAAAATACTTCTGCTCCTATAACACCTGAGATGATTGTATGAAATTGACATGTGACAAAATGCAGTACACGTTTAATGATGCAAGACAAAGTACTTCGGCTCCTATAACACCCATGGATTTCTCTATCTGAGATGATTATATGAAATTGACATGTGACAAAATGCAAAAATACAAATATTAGGATCATCGAAAAAAACACCAGTACATGAAAAACAACGAGGCCACTACGTCTGCAACTGTCATTTTTAGCTCTCTTCGGTAGATTTTGTCCTGCTTTTATGATATTTGTACAGACCCTTGTCGGTCCATGTTGCTATCTACTTTATGTATTTTTATCAAAGTTAGTAAACAGAAACTCCAAGCACAAATTCATTTTCTCCCTCCAATTTTAAAACGAACCTTAATAACTTATTAAAGTGTGATATTACTACATACATTTGCCAATATCCCTCTACAAACATTGCAAATGTAAAAAATAAAAAACCAGGGAAATCCTATCCACAACTGAAGCTCTATTACTCACACTCCCAAGACCTTATTACTCATAACTAGTGGATGAGTTATCGGACCACGTATTAAGATAGTAGGATAAGCCATCCGAAATCTTTCCCAAAAATTTAGGTGTGAATAATAGGGTAGCAGCTGCGGATAAGATTTCCCAATCATCTATTGAAGAGTGTATCTGACATCCTTTGATTAACCAAAGACAAGCATATAGTAGATGCACACCATTCACTTCATGTTTTACTTTTTGATAACATGTGTAGTCTTCCCATTCTTGATTTTGACCAAAATGAAATATTAACCGATAAAGCATGAAACAAAACAACGGAAGCTTTCATAACAGCTACAACAATCACACGTGATGGAACATAAAGACCTGAAAAAAAGGACTACAACGCAACTTAATCATCATAAATCCAAATAGAAGTATGCAGAGATAAAAGAAATCATCTTACTTAAAACTTTACAGTCACCAATTCCCTAGCTTTTGAACAGCTTTTTAATTCACCCATGCTACTTGTGGCAAACCTATACTTAATCATACATGCAAGCCATATGACCAAAGAACACAACCAGAATAAATCTTGTATAGGCAGTGCCTATTCGGCACAATCAATCAAATACTGAGTAGTCATTACAACAATAATTTAAAAAGAAAACAAAGCCTTTAATAGAATTATTTTTAAAGATATATCTTAACATTCTAATTGGATGTGCTCGATTTGCACCTGCCTATACATGTTTCACTTCATCCAGCCATATCCAGGGCAGCATAAAAAGCTAAATTTCTAAGATATGAAGAAGAATATTACAAGATGCAGAGTCAGACTAAATTTATGTGCAAGCAAAATCAGAATTACAGTCCCTTCCAAAATATGGTAAAATTGATTTCCTTAACCCAAAAAACAGTTTCACAAGTTTGCCATTTAACAAACATCACTGTAAAATAAAAAATGCAAGCTAATGCTCCCTGCAAGACATAAAGCAGTCAATGTGACCAACCAAACAAATGTGGAACATCTCTCGGTCCACAATGGGGAAATATGCGCCTTTTATACTGACAGGTGAAAAAAAGAGATACTGAGAAGTAATTGGATAGGATACAGCAGGACCAAATCAAGATATAGCAAAAAATATAGTGTTTTGTGTGAGGCGTACCAAAATAATCAAGACTTAGATAAACAAAATGCAAATAAGTTTCTTTGATTAATTACTCACTACAACAGCAATTCACAACTTAGATAAGTTATGCCAAGGGCATATGCAAACCTATCCTATAGTGCTGACAGAATATTATTGACTCAAACACATGATTAAACAACAGGCTTCCTATATTTCATTGCTCCACAAGGGTACCATTCAAATTCAATATATAGTTCTCCAAAAAAATATATAAAAAACAAACCTCATCTAACTTATTCTACAGAGTCAAAACACTTTAGATATGTCGCTACTTTTACAATCCCTGAGGTGAATCATATTAACCATGTGATTCTTTTTATTTTTATTCGTTCCAAGGCTGAAACCATATAAGTTGATTAGAATGAAGGCAGAAACCACATAAATATAGCCTCATCTTTTCACTAGTTTACCATCTTAAAGTGTCACCATACAGTAAAATCTGTATGCTAATGCACACATCAAGACTTATAGCAATGAAACTGGACCAACCAATTTGATGCAGAATTATCTCGCCTCACATGGATAAAATCTTGAAAGGTATATCATATATCTATAATATCTGTATTGGGGAAACAGACAAGCCATTAACAACTCAGAAAGTCTGATCAGTGGGTGAATTATGGTACGGTAAACAGGTTAAAAGAATGAATGAGCATGAATAAGTCAATATACAAATATAACATCATTTGCGGCTCATCACTTTGTGCAAAGTGTATCAAACTAATCAAGATAGATACAAACAAGGAAATGAGGTTTCTTTGATCAAATACTCCTTAAATTACAGCAGTAACTCACATGCTAATGAAGTTTATATGTTGAGCCTGTGCCAAAGTCCTAAAAATATAATTGACTCAACAAAGAAACAAACAACAAAGTTCAAAAAACATTTATTGTTCAACAATTACCATTTCATACATGCCAAAGATACAGGACTTGAAAATTAAAATTTATCAATATCTTATCATGGGAACACCCTCACGTAACCCATCTTGTGGACCATAACATAATGGAATCATCATTACCTTTGTAACCGACACGAAATATTAACTAGGTAACTCATATTTTATTTCAACTTCTGCTGGAAGAAGCCAGAGGAGTTTTGCTAAATGAAGATAGCAATGATGAAAATGTACACCCCCCCTTCCCGTCATAACTTCTAAGAGAAAAAACACTGATTAGCGGACAGTATAGCTAAAGTACAACCTATTGTCCACGTAGTACTTGAGTGCACGCAAAATTTTAAAGGAAAGACAATTACGACTGCTACGTGTTGCAGAATAAAAACACCCCATCTGAGTCAGACATGAAAAGATTCCGTAATTCATGGCCATATACAAACAAACTAGGGTAATTTCTATTAAGCCATAGAGCATAAACAAACTATAATAGAATAAGATTATTGTAAAGAAGTTTCAGCTATAAAATAAAAATATCTAGAAACCATTGTAAACTTATTTTGGGGATTACGGAATAACACTTTAAAACTGGCATCACTAAATCCCAGTCTTGATAGATCAATCAGCTAAGGCTTTCCTTCTTTTCTATCAAAAGGTTGGAAAAGTTAAAAAATAAAAATAACAAAAAAATCAAAAATATCCCTGACTTAAGTGACAAAAAAACATTATACCATGTTTTATGAATCAGTATAAGGAAAGTCTAGAGGAAGTATATCTTAATACAAGGGATAAAAGGAAAGGATGACAATCATCTCATCTAGCAAAATTATAGCACAAGCCACAAGGGAAGGAAACTTCTTTTTGTTTATCAGTAAATTGCTTCAAAGGAGATTATATGCTTTCTACCTTAAAATTATACCCTTGTTAGAGATGTTAACGTCAAGAAACTTCTACACTTTTATATAAACTAAAATGAAAACTCACTCTCCTATTTTAATCCATTCTGCTTTTCAACATTTATGTCAATCTTTTCTAACAAGGGATTATCTCCATCCTTCCTCTACTTCACACACATTAAATCTTCTCACCTCTTGTTTGCTAGATTGGAAAGTACTTTTTTTACATCAAAATATATTACTGAAAAGAAATGCAATCTGTTGCCATGTATTGAATATTTACTTGCAATATAATACAATCTCATAAATTAGACCAAATACAACAAGCACTTATTACTCTGATGACTATCAAAAAAGAGTCATTACTCTGATCCAAATCATTGATGGTAAAATCTTGATCAAATTGTCGGCAAGAAAAGACATATCCAGCCATGAAGTAGCTACGTAGCAGCACCATTGCTTGCATGGACAACGTGTCTTGCAAAAAGAAGAGCTCTCTTCTTAATAGCTCACTCATCGCACCATGTTCGTCCACCTAAACCCCAAAGCACGTCCCCATCTTCCCTCCTTGCATTTCCTTCCTATATAAAGGTTCCATCTCCAACACTCACGATCCCAACAAGTCACTGAACCATCCTACAATAGCCTCAGCCCCAAAGTAACTTTCTATCTCTATTCCTTGATAACTAAAACCCCACCAACCATGAGAAACCTAATCTTTGAAGAGCCTGATGTTAGGGCACCAAAGTATTCTTCAAGCCATTTACGCTATGCCTGGGAATCAATACGAGCCCCAGTGATAATACCCCTCCTAAAACTAGCGGTCATACTGTGCTCAGCTATGTCAATCATGCTTTTTATTGAAAGAGTGGTCATGGCAACTGTATGTGCAATTGTCAAAGTGCTGGGGAAGAAAAAATATAGGAAGTACAATTTGGATGTCATGAAGCAGAAACTACAGAGAAACAAAAGATTCCCCAAGGTGTTGATCCAAATACCGATGTATAATGAGAAAGAGGTATCCTTGCTTTTTAATTAAGAAGCCTTTCACAAATTGAAATTTTTACTATGCTATATTACATGTATGCACCTTTATTATTTAAACATGCACATATGTTGCAGTCATCTTATTCTAAATGCTGTTTAAGTGGTCATATCAGTTGCTAGTGACTTATGGTTCTGTTCTGAACAACCGTGCCAAACTCCAAGCATATCCTTTATCATTTGTAATTAGTAGAAATAAATAGACCAGCATTAAATGGATAGAAATCAACCAGATTCTGTGTCCTCAAACATTTTATCACATGTCATTAATAATTTATTCCCTTACTCCTACTTTCTTATTTTAATCATTCATTTTTTTCACCTTTAAATTTTATAAACAAAGTCCATCATCTTTTAAAGACCCTTTACTGAGGATGTCCTTTCAGATTGTCATTTTTTTAAGGTATTTTAACATCAGTGCTACCATATAAATCATTTTAACAATCAACAATGCTAGGAATGCGGAATTAAAGCGATACAGTTATTTTGGTAATTATTGATGACTAAGGATGAACTACCTCAGCTAAAAAATTGCAATTTATTCCTCCAGGTTTACAAGCTTTCCATTGGAGCAGTATGTGGACTTTCATGGCCATCCGATAGATTAATAGTTCAAGTTCTTGATGACTCAACAAATCCAGTCTTAAGGGTATCTGAATAATCCAGCAAAGCTTAATTGGAAATCCCACGTGTGTGTGTGTGTGTGCGTGCATGCGTGCGTGTGTGCGTGTTTAAATTCAGTAACCATGTGTTTACAAACATGCAGGAATTGGTTGAACTGGAATGCCACAAATGGATAGCGAAAGGTGTAAATGTCAAGTATGAAACAAGGACACATCGTAATGGTTACAAGGCAGGCGCAATGAAAGAGGGTTTGGAGAAGCAGTATGTTGAGGACTGCGAGTTTGTGGCGATATTTGATGCAGATTTCCAGCCAGATGCGGATTTTCTTTGGAATACAATTCCTTATCTGCTTGAGAACCCAAAGTTGGGTTTGGTTCAGGCAAGATGGAAATTTGGTAAGTAAATGGTAAAACCACCTTGTTAATTTGTCGCAGCCACATCAGTATGGCAGCAAAAGACCTAACAAGTCCAAGGAATCAAAGTTTTATTTTACAATTTTTTGATGTACAGTGAATTCAGAAGAATGTATGATGACTCGGCTACAAGAGATGTCACTCGATTATCACTTCTCTGTTGAACAAGAAGTCGGCTCTTCAACATACTCATTCTTTGGGTTCAATGGTAAGCTCTAAGGCTCATTGGACTAAATTCAAACAAGCACCTTAGCAGATTGGCTTATTAAAACTTCCTCTATAACATATAGGGACAGCAGGAGTATGGCGGATTCAAGCAATAAAAGATGCCGGGGGATGGAAAGACCGTACTACAGTGGAAGATATGGACCTTGCAGTTAGGGCAAGCCTGAAGGGCTGGGAATTCATTTTTGTGGGTGATGTAACAGTAAGTTACTCATATCCTATCTAATCGCTTTGGTTCATTATCATTTTCTAAGTTTCAATTAATCACAAACTATCCCCTGCCCCTTGGGGTGCTATGTTGCTTGCTAGGTTAAAAATGAACTACCAAGTACATTTAAGGCATACCGATTTCAGCAACACAGGTGGTCTTGTGGTCCAGCTAACCTATTTAAGAAAATGACCAAAGAAATCCTCCTTTGCAAAGTAAGTAAACTCTAATTTTAAAAAGATTAGAATTCTTTATAGAATCATGATTTACAAGTTTTTGTACTAAATGGAACCTATATGCATCATCCAGAGGGTTCCGCTTTTCAAGAGACTTCATCTTATCTATGCTTTCTTCTTTGTGAGGAAAATAATCGCACATTGGGTCACGTTCTTCTTTTACTGCATAGTTATACCAGCTTGTGTGATAGTTCCAGAAGTCCAACTCACAAAAAAGATTGCCATATACATCCCAGCAGCCATCACTATTCTAAATGCACTCTCCACCCCAAGGTAATTGGTTATAACAGCAGTGTAAAATTTATTTGCCCGCAGTTATATGAATTATACTACATTCACTTTTATATGTGACAGATCCCTACATCTACTAGTATGCTGGATACTCTTTGAGAATGTCATGTCACTCCATCGAACTAAGGCAGCAATTATAGGACTCCTTGAAGCAAACCGTGTGAATGAATGGGTTGTTACTGAGAAGCTAGGAAATATCATGAAACAGAAGAACAATGCTAGGGCATCAACATCAAGAACTTCATGGTTTCAAATGCTGGAAAGGTATAAGCAGCTTTGCAGCTAGTCTGCCTAAATAAAGCAATCTACCCAACCAACACTAAAATTGACACTGAATTACTCTATATTTCTATAATAACATACCAAAAAAAATATTCAAATGTAAAATAATTTTTCTTACTTAACATTGCTTGAAAAACAACAAAAAGAACACAACCATAATTTTTTTTTATAGGCACAACCATAATATTTTAATTCATCTTTTAATAATATTTTTCACTCCATGACAATGCATTTAGATAACATCTGATTAACGAATGCAGTGACCATATTTGTCTAACTCCCTATTAATGCATCTGATGCATACTTACTACCCTTTTACTTTAATGAACAGGATCCGTATTCCAAACCCTTTTACCTTAATCAAGAGGGTCCATCCATTGGAGATTATAGTGGGAATGTATATGCTCCACTGTGCAATATACGACCTGCTATTCGGACACGACCATTTCTTTGTCTATCTGTTGCTGCAGGCAGGGGCTTTCTTTACCATGGGATTTGGGCTAGTGGGAACATTTGTCCCCAACTAAAGCTAGAAGGCAATGATCGATCTATTAGTGTTTTAGTCAGTACTGTTTGTGCTTGTGTAACTAGCAGAATAATGTTATCCATAAGTATATATCTGATGAGAATAGCCACAACCGCCTACTTAGTAGAACCAATCTATATGGTATCAGGACCTTTGTATCCATGCATATCAGGCATAAGTGTGTATCCATGTCCATAATATGCGGCTTAAATTAGTCTACTGTCCAAATATTGCAAGTATTTATTCAAGAATAGATAAGGGGAATATTATATGATATAAATTTGATATTAACTGTCAAATTAATAGACACTCCAGTCGTAAGTTCTAACAACCTAAAAGAAGCAAATCCTACCTTATAACTCTCTCTTGCAATCTCAAAAGTGAATGGAGATAAACCGTTTTGGCTACATGAAGAGAGAAAATCAAGATACATATTGTCAACTACTTTGCAAATTTAATATAAATGGGCATTTCCTAGTATTAAGTAAAAAAAGGTTTGTTTTTCCAAAAAAACAAACACACTACTCTTATCACCCACCCTTTCACTGACGCTTGTCCTCAAATTATATATACATTCATCAAGTGCAGAAAAGGGTCAGCTTCAGTCAAACACTGCATCATTGCATAATTGCCAATATTCCAGAAAATTGGTAGCCTAGATAATTACGCCACTTCAATCTTTGTGTTGCCACAACCACAACCCTAGTATAATGGCATTTCAACCATGTCAGTCATACTGCGGCCATTTTTCAAGCTGACTGACAAGTGATCAGAGATGCTTTTATAGTTGTAGCAAATGTAATCTTTACATTACTAATTCTCAAAGAAACAACATCCAAAACTAGCTTGAATAACTTCAACAAGATTAAAAATGTGTCCTAATTGATGGAATATCAAAGCTTCAATCATTCAACTTTATAAACCGTGCATATTATTTGTTTGTGTGACATTTTAACCAAACAGAACCAAACCTACTGCATTGTGCCACTTCACTCTTACCACATTTTGTAATTTGAAAAGAAAAGCATTTAATAAAATCATTGAACCCACCAGGGTCAAGAGAAAGCACAATAAGAAGATTCTAACCAACTAAAAAAATCAGAAAAAAGTAAATGCACCACACAACAATATGCAACTTAACTTCTCCAAATAAAATCAAATCATAGAGGGATAGATTCACAGGAACACCTTTCTAAACTTAGAAAGAGATAAGACAACTCAATTAAAAAAAAAAGTTAAAGGGCCTAAGCAATGATGATAATTTAGAAATGTCATCATGTGGATGACTTGTATTAAATACAGCAGCATTCTAGATCTGAAAGAAAATTGATTTCAGTAGCTATATAGACCTGAGTGTTGTTAGAATATGAGAAGAGAGAGAGAGAGAATCGAATAGAGAGAGATAAGAATGAGAGAGGGAAACTGAATTCTGAAAAATCTGTTATGAAATGTAAAGTAGTTACAAATGAGGGCATTCTTACTATTTATAGTAAGAGCCAACACATCATTAAGTTAAGCTAATGACAGCTGTCAGCTCTAAAGCTAAAGCTAAAGCCAATACTATACTAGACTTAATACATAATCAGTATCTAATAGATGATCCAAACTGAAGTCCTGATTCTAAGGGGGATTATTAAAGTATTTGATGTACAATTTGAATTAGTCTTGGTTTAGTTTCTGTGGGGGACTATTAGATACTGATTATGTATTATGTTTAGTATAGTATAGGCTTTAGCTTTAGAGCTGTCTGCTTATAAACTGGCAGTTGTCATTAGCTTAACTTAATGATGTGTTGGCTCTTACTATAAATAGTAAGAATGCCCTCATTTGTAACTACTTTACATTTCATAACAGATTTTTCAGAATTCAGTTTCTCTCTCTCTCTTCTCTCTCTATTTGATTCTCTCTCTCTTCTCTTATTCTAACAAGTGTAAAGTATGGTACAAATAAAATGAAAAGCTTTGATCTGTTATCAAGCAAATTATTCAATTCAAGATTTCAAAAAACATATCATCCCATTGATCTTTAATATGGCCTTCTGCTCATACATGCACACACAGAGGAAGGGGATAGAGAAAATAGGTATTTGGCATAAGTGGCATACTTGATTGGATAAAAAAGTATGAATAGAAGTAATATGTATATCGATAAATGTGTGACGGCACGCAGGCATGTGTGTGTGTGTCCTTAAAAAAAAGTATTCAAGACGGACCGGGGCAAAGAAAATCAAGGTAAATGAAATTACCAATAATGAAGACAGAATACATGACCGAAAAAATTCAAATTCTGATTTACTTAAGGTCATCCAGTTTAACCGTGTACTGTTCACCAGTAGAAAGAATTTTGACACCAACCATACCCCTTTGCCACTCAGAACTCCCCACTAATACCAGTCGTTGAGCATTTGTTCGGGCTGCTCGTTTAAAAACCCTAGAAAAAGAATTAGCAGGAAGAAATTTACATCATATCAAAAGACTTATAGACCACTCAGGCATGCTTTAAGAAAAGGAAAGGAGAAAAATAATGAATAACTTCTATACCATTTAAGAGGTTTGTTTTCCAAAACCAAGTCAACATTCTGCCCTTTTTCTCTAAGAAGGCTAGCAACCATAGCAGCAGCTGCTTGAAGATCTTCATCCAAAGCACACACGATGTTATCTATTTGCAAGCTGAGCTCGGGTATCAGACCCTTCTCTTTGAGCAACTATTAAGAAAAAGGAAATCATGAATAGTTGGAAAAGGAGAAACAGGAGTAAGCAGAAGAGCAGAGGCTAGAATTAAGACATCAGTTCACAGCAGCGATCATCATTTAAAGGGTGGCCCAGTGCACGAGACTCCCCCACCTAGTGGGGTCTGGGAGGGTAGATGTAAGCAGCCTTACCCCCGCAAGGGGAGAGATTGTTTCAAGGATTCGAACCCTTGACCACTTGGCCACTAAGCAATAACCTTACCGTTGTGCCAAGGCTCACCCTCTAGCAGTGATCATCATTAGCAAAAAAAAAAAAATCAGATGAAAAAGGCAACAAGCCAGATAATAAAGTGCTTGCAGTTATAGTTAAACTGAAACATCATGATAGATGCATATCACCTATATCCAGTACTAAAAGTCTCATATGAAACTGACACTTAAGAAAGCATGGGAAAAGTTTGATAACAATATAAGATGCTTTTAGACAGTAAAACAAGCCAACTAAAATAAGAACAAACCGACAAAAATGGAAGTTAAAAATTAGGGAGTAACATTAAATATAAGAATCTGAAAATAGCTAAACATCAATAGTGTCAATGTTTAATTTTTATCCAAATGTAGATTGTAGAGACATGAATTATTAGAATTGTGTAGGCTAGGCCTAACTCAACCCCAAAAGCTAGCTCAAAGGGTGAGGAATGCCTTAGCCTTTATAAGCATTGGCCAGACCATATTCCCATCCGATGTGGGACTTATCTTAACACACCCCCCTCACGTCCAGTACTGGACATCTGGAGCGTGAAGTATGCAGGACTGGACATCTGCGGGTGGCCCCATCGGGAGGGTCAGGCTTTGATACCATATTAGAATTGTGTAGGCTAGGCCTAACTCAACCCCAAAAGCTAGCTCATAGGGTGAGGAATGCCTTAGCCTTTATAAGCATTGGCCAGACCATATTCCCATCCGATGTGGGACTTATCTTAACATGAATTAGTTCTTTTAAAATTTTTAATATCATTGACATTAATCTTACGTATTATTATCCAATTTATACCTAACCTCCAAGGCCCTTTGGTGCATCTCAGGCCTTGTGCAATTGTGCCGAAAATAACCGTTGCCTGTCAGGTGTCAATAAACTTCCCTTTTAAATCCACTCTTTAATCTATAATAAATGAAGAACAATCACAGAAGAAACGAAATAGTAGAAAAAACAAGGATAAATAGCCACCATAAAAATACAGCACAATTACTTAGGAATTCCTCTTCATTCTATCTGCAGGAAAACTAAATGCCTACATTAAAGTTATAAAATTGAAGATAAAACTAGAGCTTTTTCTCCGACAGCAGCAAAAAGATACCTAAGAATAACTACATAGCTCACTGCCATGGTTGCTTTTCCAAAGGGATAGAAGGAACTACTCTCTGATCAAAGAATGAGAAATAGAAGGACTTACTAAAAAAAATTCACTTGAAGATTCAAGATTCCAAAAACTAAATGAACAATATCCGGTAAAAACATTTAATAAGCTTCTTTGACATCCCGTCAGCACCATAAAGGCACAAAAGAAATTTCTATCACACAAACTGCAAAAGCATGGATTCATAGTTAAACATTGTACTCTACCTCATTCAAATCCATCAACAATTTACATGAATGCCCCCCTCGAAAAGACAATATCCTCAAACCTCTAGGTTGATAC
Source organism: Crotalaria pallida (assembly GCA_037953625.1). Taxonomy (NCBI): domain Eukaryota; kingdom Viridiplantae; phylum Streptophyta; class Magnoliopsida; order Fabales; family Fabaceae; genus Crotalaria; species Crotalaria pallida. The sequence continues at coordinate 72,868,238 of CM075656.1, forward strand.
CAAGAACTACTCAAATTTCTCAGTACAAACCCTCATCACTAAAAGCTGAGCAACTTAGAAATGTAATATTATTTTTTTAAGAGAGCTTTGAAAGCATATTACAATCAAGCGATCTAACAAGCTGTTTTTAAAGATAAGAAATGTTTAAAATATGTCAGAGTATGAGGCAGAAAGGAATTTATAAAAATGCACAAGACGGTTTGTTATGCATAATATGGTGCTACTGAAAACTTATAGACTTACTTCCACTATGACTGCATCACCAAATCCAAAACCACAAGCAGCAATGTCATCAGCACCAAAAGTTGAGAACAGATGATCATATCGGCCACCACCACAGATAGCTCGCAGCTTTCTTTCTCGGTCAAAACCCTACTGAAGAATTTAATCATATAAAAGAGAGAAAGAAATAGAACACCCAAATTATACCATAGCAACACAGCACAAATTAGCGCAATAATAGGAATAATCACAATCAACAAAGCCGTCTGTTTTCAATCTGTATAACTGTATGCTGATAAAAAATAAAAAAAACTATATAACTGTAAATGGAAATCATGGCGAAGATAACTTGGTTTAAGCAAAATATAATCAGTAATACTTTAGTGAACTTGCAATCATTAGCAACATGCCAGTTTTATTTTTTTTAAGTGTACGCACTCTTTCTCTTTTCATTTTAATTTTAATATAAAATAAAGAATTCATTAAGCCAGAAAAGTACAGTGTTAGAGGATAGGATTCTGTATATGATTTTATTTTCTTGGATCATGAATGAATGCTGTCACCAAGGATCTTACATGTTACAGCCACTTGCTCCATGAAGTTGAACATATCATGATCTTGGCCCTTATGTTACATTAGTAGGTATGAACTACACAGTATCTCAGATAAAACTACAAAGTATTCAGTAATGTCTTCAATCCAAGCCTATGAAAAATTGTTTCAAACCCAGAATATGGTTTTCATGATGCACTTAAGCTTTCATATGACAAACTTAATCATTAAACACGCTTTCAGTGCAATTATGCCCGAAGAGTATAAACTTCAAAACATAAGGCATAAGAAACTTCTCAACATTTGAATGAACCTTCACAATTGTCAAGAATAAGGTTACTCCCTCTGGCTCAAATTATAAGCAAAAATAACTAATTTTACGCTTATTAAGGAGGTTAGTTGATTGTATTTAATTTTCTCAAATTTAAAAAAGAATAGAGGTATTTTAGGAAAGTTACATTGAGAATGAAACAAAAATTAAATAAGATAACAATTTGCTAGGGATGTTGTAGGAAAGTAGCATTGGGAATGAAATAAAATTTAAGAAAGTTGGTTAGTTTTGCTTATATTTTAAACCAAGAGAAGTATTTTTTTTTTTTTCACGCCAGAGGGAGTATTACACAATTTACACAATGTGGAGTTATGCAACAGATGCAATCCCCACAAGCAACAATTTAGCCCAAGGTTCTAAATTATTCATATTCAAGTAAACAATAACATCTAATTAGTATTGTGTATTAACTATGAAGAAAATCAAACCTCAAATACAATGCCAGTGTAGTAAGCAAGGCCACGAACAACTGATGCATCAAATTGAAGCCATTTTGAGTAACCAAACTTCTCAGCAAGTAAGAATAGTTGTTTCAGATCAGCTACTGCTTCCCCGTGGCTTCCAAGTCTCTCTAAAAAAACAAATTTAGACCCCATATAAGTTGTATGATTTGCTTTATACAAACTAATAGAGATTATTTGAACTTTACGGTGACATAACAGGGCTTCAAGAAAAAGGCAAAAGCAAGGAGAACTTTTCTAGGACATGATATGCAACCCCCAAAATAAATATATAAATCTGTAGAAGTATAAATGACATCATGTAGCCCACCAACAATAATACGAAATGGGTTAAACTAACTGTGTTTGGATAAGGGATTTTAAAATCCCAGGAATTTAAAGTCTTTCAAGCCACTCCAAGGTAGGGAGCATGTAGGTAGATTAAGAAAAGAGTGTTAGGATTAGAAGTTGATCGAGGATTTCAAAATTCCACATTATCTCACTCCACCTCAATGCTCCATACTTAGGAGTGATTTGAAATGCCTCCATTACGTTTTAAATTCCTGGGATTTTAAAATCCCTTTATCCAAACACACGTTAAAGGAAATTTGTAATACTTCAGTATCAATTAAATGTAAAGTGTGAACCTTCCAACTCTGCCAATGACTTTATAGAAAGGACTTGCAATAGCTCCTGGACAGCCTCTTCTGATACACCAGCAACCTTCAACTCTTTTTTTATCTCATCAATTGGAATTTTCTCAATCTGTATTAAAAATAGCGAATATTTTTATTTAAAACAATTTGCTTTGAGATCATGACTGTACCTTTATCAATAAAAGACAACAAAAAATGCCAGAATGTGAAATTTCAGTCAGTACAAAGACAGGCATGAATGAAAAGTGGGGTGAAATCATATGGATCCAAAAAGAAAAGACCAAAAGGTATCCACACCATAGGACAGCTACAAAATATGATTTAAAAATCAGCATAAAAAATATGCACATCATAGATCATTTCAACTTGTTTCTTGTTATTTACAAATCTTAAGAACAAATAGGAGCTATCGTGGTCTCCTTCATATTTGTTTCTACAGAATAGACAAGTATCGGGACTTTTAGAGCATCATCAACAATTAAAAAAAATAAAAATAAGATAAAAGAGCAACAATATGCATAACTCACTTTATCAATAATGACGCAGACCCTGCCAAATAAATTTTCAGGTATGGAGTAACACTTTAATACTCCCTGTAGAACCTGTAAAGAAAGGAGATAAAACAATAGAATGAATGGTAATCATAAAACCAAAGCAATACCTAGAACAAACCATGGAAATAAGTTAAAAAAGTCAGGAGGACAGGACTAACGTTGTTTAACGTAGGCAGCTTACCTAAAATGATGAAACAAGCTACGCGCAAAACTGAGGTTAACACAATGATGACACTTCACAACATATTCTAAATTAATCATATGCCATTACAAGAGAAAGCAAGCGTGTCACGTAAAAGAATTCAAAATAAGAAGCATAGCAAGGACTTGCATTATAATATTGAATAGTTCTATAGGTATAGATCTATTGCACTCCTGGGTCTAAATAAACCAAGCCAAGTCAATCTAACCAAGCTTTGACAATTTAATCTATTTACAGTCATATTCCTTGGAGTTGAAGCCAAAAACACCACCCAGCAAAACAGAGATTTTAGGAGTAGGCATGCATGTCTTTGAGTAATAATTTATGCAAACCAAAAAACAGAAAATTCAATAAAACATCATTATGGAGGGATGTAAGGTCTGCACCTTTCGACTGGAAACCTTAAATCCAACATCCGATTCTGTAATTCCTATTCGCTTAAACAAAGTGACAATAGAAGCAATAAGCTCCGCTTCAGCCTTCAATATAAGAAAAAACATGGTCACAAATCAAATACAATAGATAACAGTCCAAAGCATTCAAAAATACCATTAGTACAGTACCATCATTCAAAATTATAAAATAAGGTACAAAATGTGAACCAACCATGAAAATTCACCAAAGAAAGCATGCCGAAGATAATATTTTTTTTTTTAAAAAAAAAAAACAGATCTCATGACTTAATATGATGAACATTCAGATATTATCATTACCTTGTGACTCAATTAAAAAAACGAGGAACAGATTCATCTGCTGTTATAAGAGAATGGAGAATGAATAAAAGAAAGCAATTACTTTCCAAAGGATCTCACGATAACTGCAACACTGACATAAATAAAATGTCACATCTATGAACTGATGACACCCGGTGCCATGCTTTCTGGACCAGTCATAAAACATGACCAGAAAGAGGACAGCCATTACTTTAAAAACTGTGTATAACAGGCAGCACATACCATAACCCCAGGAACACCAATAATGTCCATATTCCACTGGTAGTGCTCACGACGACGCCCCCTTGTCATTCTCTCATACCGCCAACATTGCCCAACAGTGAACCACTTCAATGGTAGCGACACGGACTTCCTGGAAAGGAAAGAACATAAAGATGATAATTTAGCACCCACATACAAGAATCATCTATATATGTTAAACTGTAATTTTTCAGACAGAGTTTAAACTACAAATATAGATAAACCAAAATGTAGTATGTCAAAATGGATTTTACCCTTTTTGTATCACCAGCCTTGCCAAAGAAGGAGTAAGCTCAGGCCTCAGAGCAACACGACGTTTACCCTGATCTTCAAAACAATAAAGCTGCACAAAATGAAATTTATGTATTTGAATATTATTGAAATTCCTTCTTGTACTTAGACAGTGCCGCCTGAGGGGCAAGATAGATTCAAATGGCTGCGTGTCTGCATTTTTGGAGGAGCGGTTAAATATGGGTCTGAATTTCATTCTTTCTGCAGAGTTTGATCACAGGAAAAAGGACTACAAGTTTGGATTCGGTTTGACTGTTGGAGAATAGATTAACAGAGCAGGACTATAGCTATGTTTCCATTGCTGCAGCCAACTTAGCAAGCTTTCTTGCTTATATTTTCTTGTAGGAGATTTTTCTTTCTTAAAAGAGAAAAACAAAGGAGGAATTATCATTTGTGACGGCAAACATTATAATCAACAAATTGCTGCAGAGATTTAGTAGTAGTCAATTTATCAATTTGTTTTGGAACTTGCCCTGTTTTTCCCTTGAGGAGGAATGTAGAGTGATGTCAGATTAATGCAGATTGTGATATTCTTTTTCAAAAAAAAAAAAATAAATAAATAAATAATCCTTCTTGTACTTTTTGTCTAATCTCTTTTATTAAATTAAAAAAAAGAAATATCATAATGAAAACTTCTTGAGCAGTCTAAACTAGAATGCAGAATGCAGTCTGTGTGCAACAATCACCATTAGAGTACAAGCCAAGCAGAAAAGGAACGCACAATCCAACAGTCAAACATCCATGTATGGGTCTCACAGACCTAAATTGCATTTGATAGAATGCAAGTAAAATTAAACTAACAAATGAAAAACTGACTATCATGCCCATTTTCTACCGACATCATCAGTGTGATGGGATTATGTCATAAACCAATAAAAATTGGGAGTTAGGAGTTTCGGTCCAAGTTTTGCACTGCTGAGATTTTAATAGGACAAAACTTATGTGTTATTAATCCTCTATGTACTCGTGATTTTGTTTTCCAATAAAAATATACAATGTGCAAGTGTATAACAATTGTTACACACTTTCACACCACACTCCCAAACACTTGAATAATAACATTTAAGTTTTGACTAATTCAATATTAAGATTGTCCAATTTAATATTAAGATGATTACATGGACAATTCGTTCACACCCACACATCCTCATATCCATCAGAGTATAATAACCTATAAATGTGTAGGGTATATACTATACACTCACTCAGCAGTTCCCAGACCGGAGAATATAAATTAATTATGTTGATTAACCTTTTTCGAGCACAGGGCAGATGGGAAGAATAGCTATATTTCGTATCCAAGCCCAAGCAGCAAGGGCATTAAGGCTTTCTTGCTTGAATCAACTTACAAAACCTCTTCCTGCTCATTGACTATTGGGATAACTTGAATATGACTATGTTAAGGTTTAAGATAACCCAGGAAAGGATGGAGTTCTTTTTAGAATCTATCTCTCGTTCTTGGAGTTGCCGGTGCTTTAGTAAGAAGAGTATGAGTAGGAACTCTTGTTGGTTTTGTTGTCGTATACGGTACTAGCCTTTTAGTCGTTTCCAGGTGTAAACAAAAACAAAACAAAAAAAAGCGAAAAAGTTACCTTACCTGGTCCTTAATCTCCTCCCCTGCTTTCCTAGTGAACAATGCCTCATTTTCAAGCACCGGAAAATCTACCTCCTCAAATCCATACAACCGTGAAACCTAAAACTCACAACAACAGAACCAATAATCAAATAAGAAAACATCCAAACATGTTCTTAGAATGTATACAGTATTAGAGCATTGGTTAAGTGTAGTCAGTCACGAGCAGTTACCCTTGTTAGTTACTACATCATTGCTCTAGAAGCTTCTGCAGTAAGTTACAGTCAATAGCTGTTGTATATCATCTTTCAACTCTTTGTAAAGAGACATTCAATTCATTTCAACAATACAATCACGTTCTTCTTTTTCCTCTCTATTTACTCTCTCCACTGTAGGTTACATTTTCTTGGCATTTCTTACACTTTGTACCTTTCTCTTATTTTCTTAATTGATCACACTATTGTTCTGTTTTGTACAACTAGCTGCTAACCTACCTAAAAGCTTATAAGCAAGCTGAAAGCTTAAAGTATGTTTCGTAACACCATCAAGTAGCTTGTAAGCTAGACTAGCTTATTTGACAAAAAAAAAAGCTACCTATTGGTGTTTGGTTAAGGGAGTTATTTCAATAAGGTACGAGTTTAAGCTCATACTCGATAGTCGATAAACTACTTAAGGTAGTTTATACTAGCTTATAAGCAAGGGGCTTATGGCCTTATGCCATTTTACACCTATCAGTTAGCATATCAGCTACTCTCATCAACCGGTCACGATTCAATCAACTTTCACCTCGTGGCTTACAAGCTTTCAGGTAGCTAATCAACTAATCTTGCCAAACATAGCCTTATAATCTAGTAGCCGAAATTTGAAAGCTATAAACTGGGTAATCGAATCGTAACTGTTTGATGAAATTAGCTGATAAGCTACCTCAAACAGCTTATCAAATATGAGCTTATATAAGCCATAAGTCATCTCGAATAGCGTATCAAATACGAGCTTATATAAGCTCCTTGAAACTTGATGATGTTATGTTACCAAAGACACGCTATATCAGTTCAATAAAACACAAGAATCGAACTCGATCAAAATCCACAGCATTTGAAGCTCACACATAGCCTAACAAGCGCGTGATAAAATCACATTCATATTCTTAAAGATATAGATACGTACCTCTCTGAAATTATTGAAGAGCCAATTGCGTAATCGCATATCTTCCGGCGGGAAATCGCGTGTTCCCTTGGGAGGATTCACGTCGATTTTCTGAACGACGCCTGAGGAAGGTGCCGGTCCGGGAGATAACGCGCCAGACCTGGCGCCGGGGCCGGTGGCGGAGGAGGGAGAGTCGGTGTCGGACGGCGGGGAGAGGGAGGAGTGAAGTGCGAAGGTGGAGAAGTTGTTGACGGCATTGAGTGAGAGTGGTGAAGAGGAAGAGAGAGAACGGAAGAGAGGGTGAAGGTAGGAGTTGAAGCGTGGTTGGAGGATGAAGAAGGAAGAAGGTGAGAATGGAGTTGCAGGCATGGCTGTGGAAGTGTGAAGCTGTTGGAATGAATTGAAAATTGAGTGGAAGAGCAGTTGAGTTGAGTTGAGTTGAGTAGAGTTGGATAGTGTGGGAGGTGGACTCATTTGGATATCATGTTATTGGGCCTCAAAGGCCTCATGTACACTACAAGCCCAGACCATGGATAACAAATTTAAACTTTTTTTTAAATCCAAAAATACAATTTTGAAAATTTCAAATGCCCCTAATCCTTTTTTTTTTCTTTCCAATTCGAGTGTCAGAATTTTTTTTTGAGTAAACTATCACTTTGGTCCCTGAATTTACACATCATTTTCACTTCAGTCTCTGAAATTAGCAAAAATGTTTTTAGGTCTCTGACTTTGTAAAAAGTCATTCACATTAGTCTTTGCCCCTAATCGCCGTCAACAAACGTTAACAGAGTGATAATGTGGCTAACTGGGGTTTTAAGCGACCTCGTTTTTGCGTCTCGTGCACTTATAACGAAGTAAATTGTCACGTTAGTTCCATTAGCTACACTAGTGTCATGTTCAGTTGCATCAGTTCCATGTTCAGCTGCATCAATGCCATGTTTTGAAGTGTGTATATTTTGAAGTGTTCAGCTTCAAAACATGGGACTGGTGCAGCTGAACATGACGCTGATGCAGCTAATAGAATTAACGGGGCAGTTTACTCCGTTATAAGTGTCACGAGGACGCAAAAACGATGCCGTTTAAGGCTCCCAGTCAGCCACGTCATCACTTCGTTAACGTCCGTTGACAGGGGTTAGTGACAGGGACTAACGTGAATGACATTTTACAAAGTCAAGGACCTAAGAGCATTTTTGTTAATTTCATGGACTAAAGTGAAAGTGTTGTGTAAATTCAGAGACCAAAGTGACAATTTACTCAAATTTTTTTATACCTATTATTCAAAAAAGACAAACGTATTAGACCACTGTATTTTTCCGCCAAGTACTTGTTGGTGATTAAGTTTCTGGTGGTATTGTTAATGAATTGGCTCAAATGGTTATGACGTGGTGATAGCTTTTGGTTCTAAAAGTGACGAGAGTCCTTTGGTTATGAGGATCCTCTTAATCATGAGAATGTTGGGGATAACAAGAGTGGAAAGTGTTGGTTCTGTAGGTTCCCTTGGCTTTGGAGTTCTCATCCTTGCAGGTGACAAATGAGTCCCGATTTATAGATTCTTTGGGAGCTCGCTCTCACTATTGTATGGCCGTGAGTGAGAGTGGACTTACTGACAGACAAACTAGTTAATGAGGGTGTCCATTAGAGGGCAATCGGGTTAGATAGCAAGTTTGTCTAACGATGGACTGGGTTTCAGGGTGACATGGGTGTTAGAGCATGTGGCTCCATTCCTTATCAATCATGAAGGCGTGTCATGCTTTCCTTCATCCAAAGTCTTTCGAACCACATAGTTCATGAGGTTCTCGACATCATGATACTGTCGATATGTCATCCTACACATAGGCGACATGAGTCTAATAAGCATCTGCCATCTCACTTTATTTTGATCTTGGTTGCGATCATGCTTATATTATTTTCTTTGTAAAATATAAGTCACTAAATATTAATTATGGTTCTTGATAAAATTAGATTCCAAACACAACTCTAACATGTCGCATTAGGATGGGAGCATGCACATACATGGGATAAATTTGTCTTGGACATAACTTGGTTGCATTCAAATGAAGTAAATTGAAATGAAAGATGCAAGTTATACAGCATAAGAATATCACTCGTTATCAGCATGGCTTGTATGATCTACTGCCAACTGATACAGCATACGCATAATCCAAATGCATTGTAAAGAATATATATTAAGTTATGCAAACTGAAACTTAATCCAACTAGCTTCTGAATAGTTTAAGATTGAAGAATTAATTAAATGAATTAATGCTTGGAATTAAAAAGGAAAAAGTTCTATACATTTTGAATGAATCACGTCTCGCGTCTACATATCCCAAGAAATCGACCCATGCTACCCATTTTTGTTGCAGAGAAGACCGAGAAGCGAGAATCCGGTAGAAAAGGGTCGTGAGTTGTGTCTATGTTTCACGGTCACACTATTTGCATTGCAACACGGTTTGCGACAAGTGTCATTTGATCCTTTAATTTGCTTTTGAAAATTTACGACACATTATTGGTTTTAACCAATCCAATGTCGCGTCTAATTTATGCTCACTTCTTTCGTAGATTAGTAAAATTCAATCGTCTTCTATATCATGTGTGACGTGACCAACGATATTCCCACAAAAAAAGCCATCAAACACTGGTTGTGTTCTAAACCACAATAAGTAAATAAAGAAATACTATATTTTATATATAAATATATATATATATATATATATATATATATTTGAGATAGCTTTTTGGATTATATTTAATCTTTGTCTTTCACAATTCTAATAGATCATTTTATCTTATACTCCCTCCAGTCCTATTTATAAGACTCTTTTGGGTTTTTCACTTCCACCAAGGAAAGTGGATAAATTTGTTAGTGGCATTGGAAATGTGAAAATTTGATACTCACTCTGCCTCGAATTATAAGCAACAAAAAACATACTTGGTTTAAAACTATCCCTATAATTATTATTGGAACTCTAAAATATTTGATTTTATAGGGGTGTTAGTGGAAAGAATAAATGTTAATGAAAATTGGAAATGGGTCTTATAAATAAGACCAAAATAAAAACTCAAAAAGATCTTATAAATAGGACTGAATGGAGTATAAACAATGTTTATTCTAACTTTTTTAAATTTAGTTAAATCATGAAAGAAAAATTTTATGTCTCACGCGACTTTACTAATTTTTGTTAGTATATCTCTTAGAGACAAAACAACTACTGTATTTGATCTTGCACATATATCATTTCCATACTCTTTGATTGCAACCTTGTCCTGGAGATTGGGTGTTGGGTTTAATCCAATTGCACATGCATATAAGTCCAGCAAGCTATCAAGGAGATAAAACAGGTATTTTAATTACTCTGAACACAATAATTCACCAAAAATATTAAGAAAACTGGCACGTCCTGTGTTAGTTTAGCATTCAACAAAAAGTAGCATCTTTCGTGAAAATCACAATGGATGATACCATTTCCCTGAGGCATCTCCTTCACCAATTTGATTCCAAAATACATCATGGTCAAAAACAAGATTTACGAACTTCTTAATTTCCCTTAAACTATATTGATAACCAAAAGGCTTTAAAGCAATAGTCAATGGGTGATTTCGATTGGAACTGAAATTGTAACATTATTACCAATAACTTAGGCCTCGTGACAAATTAAATAATAAACCTTCATTGATGCAGATGCACCTTGCCTTTAAACCTAAACCTAGGAAGAAGGCTTATTAGTTAGAAAAATGATATTCCTATATCTCATTTTGAAGTTTAGGCCAGGGAAGAAAGAAATAGGAAGAAAAGAGGAAGAAGTGATTGATGGTGTGATGAGAAAGAAAAAGGTAGAGAAATAAAAAAAATGAGGTACATATAAATGAGAGAGTATAATAGAAAAAGTTGTAAAAATATAAGATTTTTATTAGTTATAGAAAGTTAAACTTTTTGTAAGAAGTGCTTTTAGGGAACTTGTTAAGCATCCAAACATAGTTAAATGTTGTTGAAAAATGTGTTTTTTTTTATATTTTCGAGAAATGAAATATGGTGAACTAATGATTAAATTTCCTTTTAAATAATCTTAACAAATGCCCTAATAAGACCCTAAAACTAATTTCTTAAAAAAACCACATACACACAAACATATACATCCACACACATGCAAAATAGCAAGCTGTATTATTTGTAATCCATATTTTCCTACACCTAGATATAGTAATATTTTTAGCCACCTCGATGTAGATCAAGCTTAGTGGATGATCATTCTGTATAATAGTATGAATATGGCACAAAATTATAGTGCTGTAATTGTGTCCTGATCGTTCCATAAACCCAACGGCCGTAGTTGTCACTAGATGTTATGTTTTTGGTGTGTGTCTTCTTCAATAGGAGTAATTCGTTGATGATTTTCCTTCCTTTATGAGGGATGATAATTTCAATGCGCAGTATACACAAAATTGATATTATAGGGATTCATTTTGGAAAATTTAAGTTAATATTTTGAAAAAATATATCAAATTTTTATATTTTCTATACCAATAACAAAATTAATCAATTTTTTATGAGACCAAATTACTTTAAAAAGTCTTATATTAAACGAAAAAAGCACAACAATAGTGCTTTTTTTTTTTAATAATAAACTGGGCAAAGCCCAAAGAGCTAAACACCGACCTTACTTGAACAGGAATAGTGCTTTTTTTTTTTAACAGGAATAGTGCTTTTTAATTACAATGTAAAATAGCAACTATTTCCTTTTCCTAATAAAGTTGCTTAAATTTCAAAAATAATAATAATAATAATAATTACAATGTAAAAAACACATTAAATGCATTTTATGTTACAAAGATATCTACCGTACTAAAAAAAATTTGTTCATTAAGTAATAAAATACTATATACTTTTCATTTAAAAATATATACTATATATATATATAGCAATTAAAAATTACTCCTATTATTTAGAAGGTAATATTTCATGCAAGGATATAACAAACCAGAAAATTAATTTTATGGGAGTTACTATCATGCAATCCAAAATTGGATGGTTGCTATGCAACATTTTCTTAAACCTTATTAAAATTAAGTTTTTTGTAATTTAGTCCAACATAAAAAGTAAATTAAAAATTTAGTCCTTTGTACCTATAGGCAAATTATAACTTTTAATTTTAAAAAAAAATTAAAAGTAGTTAAAATTAGTCACTTGTATAAAAAGGTTTAATGCAAGTGACTAAATTTAAAATTAAAAGTTATAATTTGTCTATAGGTACAAAGGACTAAATTTTTAATTTACTTTTTATGTTGGACTAAATTGCAAAAAACTAATTTTAACTACTTCAAATAATGACATGGCATAGGTGGCAACTTCTTATTGGTTTAAGAAAAGGTTGCATAACAACCATCCAATTTTGGATTGCATGATAGAAATACCCTAATTTTATTTGTTGATTAGTCAATATCCATGTTTGCGGGATTTTCGTCCGACGCCTGCCGAACTGACGGTGATGTGTGGGGTGTGGGTAACGACAGGTTATGTGGTAATCTTGTAAAAGGAACTTGATCGTCTTTTTGGTATTTTTGGGTGTTTGAGAATAACAATAAATGCGAGTAAATTAAAACCGACACCAAGAATACGATGCGGTGAAATTTAAACGGTGCAGTGAAGTAAATTGCGGAATCGAAAGGGAAAGCGATTAAAAATGTGCAGTAAAATAAATTGCATGAAATTTAAAGTGCACGGAAAGGTAAAGATTGCATTGAAATTAAAAAGGGTGGAAGGCTGAGGTTCTTTACAATGGCGTTTCTCCGTTTGTCTGCTCCGGTGAGACGTTTAGGATTTTAGCCTATGTGTGTCAACCTAGCAACCAACCCCGATTACAAACTAAGGACTTCCTATTTATAGGAATCCGAAAACTATTTACAAAGCTACTCGCACGTTCTGCACAACCGCAGAACCCACGTTTTTGATAACTACCCACTACGCTATCCCCACAATGTAACTGCCCACGTCGTGGTTTGGGCTTAGTGGACACTTCTGTCGGATTCCGTGGTGACATCTTTGCTGATACCTCTTCGACTGCAACCTTTGACTCTTGTCTAAGTCTCTTTGTTGCTCGAAGCATTGACATTGTTGTGCTCCAGCCTCTTGGTTCTGAGTTGTCATCCGACATCGAGCCCCTTTCGACATACGGGGCTATCGCTGAAATAAGCTTTCGAACCGTTGTCGGCCTTAGACTCATTCGATTGATTTCAGTGACAAGTAATTCGACTAAACGCTATTTCACCAGCATTCAATCAAAAAACATGCCCCCGACGTTTCTAGTAGAATGCCGTCAAAGGACTTGTTTCCTTTAACTCTTTAATAGGAAAGGCGGCCTTAGTCGATCCTAGCAGGACACAAACCTTGAGCTATGGGACTACAAAGACCTTTCCAATGCTTATTTATCAAGTTCATTGCTTCCTCCAATTCGGAGTTTTTGCTATGACCCGACGCATCAGAAATGGATTCTATGTAATCCCACATGTTTATCCTTTCACTATTCAAGAGGATAAAGGTGATATTAATTCGGGGGGGACATCCCTTCATTTCCCTGTCCTCACCCGAATACCTTAATCCCACATGTTTAACCTTTGGTGAACTCATGTTTATGTGGAATATGAATCTTTTTTCCTCTTTCCAGAAATCATGAAGGCATTCCTTAAGTTTTCTCATTGTAACTCGTGGCTTTTCTTAGTAAAAAGCATTAAATGCCTCCATAATTACTCTGCCGTTCCCAATGTTGATAAGACGTTTCTGGCTCCTCTTTTCTTGCGCCAATATTCCTTCGACGTGAACCTCTTGTTTCCGCCTATTTCTTCTGTCGACACACGTTCACGTCCTTCGAAGTCACTTTTAAGTCATGCCACTTAAGTACACCTCCTTCGACATCACTTATGTTGTCGACGCACATTCTTTTCCCTGTCGAAATCTACCCAATGTCGGATAGTACGTACACCTCCTTCGAAGTCACTTTTAAACAAAACGTTTAAGTACACTTCCGTCGACGTCACTTATACATCCGACATTCGCAACCTTTTGTCGATTTCAATTTCCCGTTAACAGAGGCCCCCAAGTTTTGGTATGCGACGCATCTTTTCGGAGGATGCCAAAAGTTGTATCTTTTCGAACTGTCCTTTCAGCATTAGGATTTTGAAACGGCGAGTTTATCTTTTTGAACTAACGCTTCCTATTGGACCATTGTGTTGGTCTTACACGTCTTTTCACTTCTTATTTAAACTTGATCGCTAATCATTATCCCCCTTTTACCTTTTCTTGCTTGTCACTGCACCTTCTGACTTGAAACCCCTTTTTTCTTCACAAAAACCCTTCTTCCAACATGGCGATCCACAGAGTTCTTGACCCCGAAATTGATTTAGAACTCCCATATCATGAACGCAGTCTGATCATTCTTGCGACTTCTTTCGTCCCTTCCGATGGCAAACCTGTTAACCCTTCTCCTGCTTTTCTGGGACCCTTGATGACTACATCGGAGGCTCGTGAACCTGTCACTAGTGTAAATCGGTCATTTAACATCTGTTTTAAAACACATTTCGCATCAGTTTCAAAACTGATGTAAACGTGGGAGATGCGGAAAGTCATGACTTTCCGCATCATTTTTCAAAACTGATGCGAAAAGGGTAGACTTTCCGCATCACTTTTTTTAACCGATGTGATATGTTCCATAACTGACTTTCCGCATCAGTTGAGAACCAAAACAGATGTGAAAAGTATACTTTCCGCATCTGTTATAGAAAAAACAGATGCGAAAAGTACACTTTCCGCATCTCTTTTAGAAAAAACATATGCGAAAAATATACTTTTCGCATCTCTTATAGAAAAAACAGATGCGAAAAGTATACATTCCGCATCTATTTTTCTTTCTAACTGTACTTTCCGCATCTGATTTTGTTTGCAACTGATGCGGAAAGTGTACTTTCCGCATCAGTTATATCTAAATAACAGATGTGAAATGTAGAATTTTTTTTTGTGCAATTTTTATAATTTATTTCTAGTGACCTGCATTCTTTGGCTTGACTACCAAAAATAAAATTTTAAAACAAATGAATCCAAAAGGCAAAATATATCCATTCTCATCAAATATAACTTCATTCCAACATCAATGTAAAATTACAATGTCATTTTCTACAAAGGGTTATCAACTCAACATAATCCAAATCAATTACAATTAAGAAATAACCTAATTGAATAAAAATAGTACTACTTCTCCACTCCCTACACCTAGGAAAGCAATAAATTAACAATAAGCTAATTTAGTAATTGAAGCATGGGACTTGTATGCTCTTGGTAGATATCAATTGTAAAGAAGTACATATATCAACAAATATTTGATACCAATTGTGATATTTCTTTAATAACAACCAAAGCATGTCACTATATCATGATAACCATCTATGAATCTACTCAATGATACCAAATGATTTAATTAAACATTTAGAAAAGTAATACCAATTGAGAAGATACCATATGAAGTTCACAAACTAACCATAACATTTGTACCATATTGTAGGACTTCTTTTGATACCAATTGAAGATGCAAATATGAATAACACTTGTAAGCTCTCTTTGCTCTTCAATCATACCTACAAAACAATCATGCTTTGCTTTTTGGTATCCAAATAGTTTTGGATCCATTTTTGTTAGTGTAGGGACTTTCACCCTTTTTCATCCAAACAAAATCTCCTTTAGGTATACCATGCACTTTAATATAACACACATTTGAAGTATGTCCATGAGTACCACAATAGAAACATGTTGGTGCATTTGAAAAATCAACTTTAGAAAAATCAACAATATTTCTATGAGATTTACTCTTAGCATTAGTATAACCCAAACCAAACTTGTTTGAATTTTCTCTTTGAAAATTTAACAATGTGCGCAATTTAATATCACCACTTGTGAAACTTGCAAGCTTATTTTTCAAAATAGCATTTTCATCTTTAAGCAACTTGCAATTCTCACAATCAACCACAATATTCACTCTACTAGCACAATCACAAGAAGAACTAGCATATATAAGATCAAGAGTTTCATTTTCAAGATTAAGCTCATCAACTTGTTTTTGAAGTTCTAAAATCTCTTTTTGATGTTTCAAAATGAGCTTCTTTCTTTCAATGTTTTTCAAAGCTAGTTTTTCAAGTTGTTCATGCATTTCTTCATAAGCATTATATAACAATTCATATTTAGAAGAAATTTCGGATTTAGTATGACTTACATCGCTATCCTCGCTTTGATAACTTGATTCATCATTTGAACTTTGTTCTTCATCATCTACTAGAGTTATCAAGTTGAGACAAGCGGCTTCTTTATCATCCGATGAACTACTCGATGTGCTTTTCTTGTCATCTTCATCACTATCCCAAACTATGTATGCTCTTTTAGATTTTGAATTTTTCTTTTCTTTCTCCTTCTTCTTGAGATACCTAGAGCATGAGTACTTAAGATGACCGGGTTTTCCACATTCATGGCAAACTACACCTTCTTTTGAAGTCTTGGTCTTGTAGTGTGGAGAATCCTTCTCTTTACGTTTGTCCTTGTTCAACCTTCCTTTTCTCCTTAGAAACTTGTCAAATTTCCTTAGCAAAAGTTTCATGTCTTTTTCATCAACATCCGAATCGGAATCTTCACTATCATCATCATCGGAACTCTCTTTTTTTTGTATGATCTATTGACTTTAAGAGCAAGTCCCTTTCTTTCTTTGTTCTTATCCGACTCTTCATTGATACTTAATCGTCCAAGCTCCATTTCATGTTCTTGAAGTTTTCCAAAGAGTGTTGCTAGATCCATAGCATCCAAGTTTTTAGATTCAACAATAGCCGTTACTTTTGGTTGCCAATTCCTGTCTAAACATCTCAACACTTTGTTGGAAAGTTCACCTTGTAAGAAAGTCTTACCAAGAGCAAGTAAATGGTTAATAATATGAGTAAACGCTTTTGCATATCATTAATAGATTCATTTGGAAGCATTTGAAACAATTCATAATCACGCATTAAAGCATTCAATCTAGCTCTCCTAACCTCACTAGTTCCTTCATGAGTCACTTGTAAAGTGTCCCACATTTCCTTAGCACTAGAACATTGAGAAACTCTAAAGAACTCGTCATAGGATAAAGCGGAGGTAATGATATTCTTTGCTTTATAATCATATTGAACTTTCTTTCTATCATCATCCTTCCACTTGTCCTCGGGGATCAATTGTTCTACACCTTCAACTAAACTAGAGGGGATATGAGGACCTTTTTCAACTACTTTCCAAATTTCACTATCTATGGCTTGGATAAAGATTTTCATTCTAACTTTCCAATATGCATAGCCTTCTCCGGCAAACAATGGAGGACGATTTATCGAAGCACCTTCACCACCAAAGGGATTCATGGAACCCATTGCGATTTACTTAAAGGATCTTTACGAAAAAGCTCTTATGCTCGTGTCTTTCGACCGAGCTCTGATACCAATTGAGGAAACCGCAACTGGTGGTTGGAGAGACAAAGGAACCCTAGGAATACACCTAGAAGGGAGGGTTGAATAGGTGTACAAGATACCTTGAAAGATTTTCGAACGAAACAAATCGAAACAATTAAAACAAAATATTTTTCCAAAAAACTCTCAGGTTTACTCGAGTAGATTTCAGAGTACTCGAGTAGTACTCGATTAAAGACTCGTTTACTCGAGTATATCTGACAGAAACCAGAAAAATCAAGTTTTCATTCGCATACGAAAATCAATCAATTCACATGAAAAATCAGAGATTCAACGGAGATGATTAACACCTATATTCTTATTGATTAACCTAGTTATGAAAATGATTTTCCCTTTATCAATTTGAACAATTAAAGATTCAATTCAATCAATTATGAAAATCAATCTTTCTAGGTTTTCAACCAAGAACGCAATCAAATGACTTGAATATAAAGAGTAAGAGTTTAGAGATACGACACAGCGATTTATCCTGGTTCACTTTCACCCGCTTGAAAGCTACATCCAGTCCCCTCTTCAACCAAGAGAGATTCTTCACTATGAGGAATTAGAGTTCTCAAATTACAAGTGATTGCCTCACAAGACTTCCTTCTTGCTAGCCTACAAGAGATAACCGACACCCTTGCCTTGTAATCCTATTGATCTTCTCTCTAATCTAACCTCTACCCCTTGTTGATAATCGACACAACAAGTCTTCAATTGCTTGATGATAATCCACACATCAAGGCTTCTCCTTGCTTGATTCACAACCAAGACTTCTTCTTCTTCAATGAACGTTGCTTGATGATAATCGACACACCAAGGCTTCTTGTTTGTTGTAGTGGCTTGCCTTATTGCAAAGATTACAACTCAATGAATACACATAACAATCCTAATGAATCTCAATCAATAGCTATGACAAATCACACAAGAGATTCAAAGGTTCTTGATCAAAGAATATGAAAATAGAAAAGCTTTGATCTTTGAAATTGAGAGAGAATAGAGTGGCTTGATTCTTTGTAAAATGAATATCAAAATGATAGGTAATGATCACAAAGGTTAGGAAAAGGTTTATATAGAATACCCAAAAGTTATGGCACTTGAAAACTGATTTTGAGAAGTGAAAATCGTATTTTAAAAATCAGTTCAGCAGTGTTTACTCGATTAAATTGCAGCATACTCGAGTACCATGCGAGTATAATTGCATCATACTCGATTAAATCCACACTGCACATTTTAGAAACTTGTTTTCTCAAAAACCAACCTTTCATTTCAAACCTTTAAGCCACCTATTGATTCTAGGTTAAGTGAAAACTCAAATTATGATTAAATCATGACTTATGAATGAGATTCACTACCCTCTAAACAAACTACCCAAATGAAAACCTATGAAGCTTGAGAGGCAAAAGATAAAACAATTACAATTATACTCAAACTAAGTCTTCATGAGCTTGCTTTCTCTCTTCTTCATTTGATGTTTGTTGTTGCTTGTTGAACTTGAACTTGATCAACACATGATAGCTTGTTCAAAACACTTTGTCATTATCAAAACATTCATCATGGAACTTACACAATGCACATATCCTGCAACACTTTTGAGGCATTTCAAAGTTTATGAACTATTCAGTAACAAGAGGTAGCATAAACTAAATGACATAAATAAATAGTTCACTCTTCCAATGATTCTCAAAACTACATATACAATATGAAGACCATAAATCCTTTCGAAAAAAATATAGTAATTAACAAGATCATAAGTAACTAGTCATATGCATTTCAATTTAGAAAAAGCAAATAACGAACGAGTGACACATGGCTACTTAACATAGTACTCACAGATTGATTAAGCAACTTTGATGGCACCTTCACTATCATTGTGCTCCTAAAAATGTAACACTACATGCTAGTGCATATGTAAGGTGATTTAAAAATTGAATATACCTTGAAAATTACATCATCGATTTAAAATGAACTGTTTGCATAGAAAACAATTGAATTGGTGAAAAAAGTAATAAATAGTCTGAACACAGCTTATAGATTTGGTATCATGATAATAATGATATAATCTTTAACCTTTTAATGCTATACAAATTGGAAGCTTGGTAGCATTGAAGCCAAAGGATAAGAGGCATACAAACCTTGAACCTTAAGCTCCCATCTGAAGAAACATAGCAATGATATACATGTGACTTGCCAGAATCCCATTGAAGATACTGAAGACACCAAATTCAGTAAATAATGTGTAAGCAAAATTTACAAAATGAGATAGATAATGCTTCATGACAGAGTATGCAGCATTCTATCATGTGAAAGTCTAGCACCACAATGGCTTAACAAGATTAAAAATAAAAATTTTAAAACTCACTCATTATAAGTGTCTACTAAAAAAGCAAAATAAGCATACAAACCTTTATCAACGGAACAAGAGGAAGCTGATTTCTGGATTAGCAACAAGGCAGACATTCTTTATTTCCTCCCTTAAAACCTCAGTCAATCCATATATAGCGTATTTCTGGATATAGATAACTAGATTAACTCAGAAAGAAGAATAAAATTACAAAATGAAAAAAGTGGCATTTAAGGAAATTCATTTTTTTACAATTAACATAAAAAGAACTACAAAATAGTTTCACTTAAGATTCATGATTCTTATATATGATCAGAAATAAAAGTTGGCATGTCAAACTCATAAAGAGCGATGGCATTTCACTTGTTAATATATGCCTTAGACCTTAGAAGAGGTAAAACCGTTTGCTAGGCAAAGTTTTAACGAAATGAAAGAAAACTAGAAGCATAAAAATTGTACATACAATAATACAACACATACAAGAGAAGATTGAAGTTCCACTAAGCAAAAATAATACTACTACTTAGCAAAATAGTAGTAACAAATAGTATCCATATATTGGAAAGAGGATCAAGATTTAAGTCTTTACAAGTATAAATTCTATAGAATAGATTCCTCTAAAGTGCGCACATTAGAGTACATCCACAATTAAATCGTTTAGTGAGTTAAGATCATGATGTGCTTTGAATAAAATTAAGGGTGAAGACACCCTTACTTGCTCACTTTAAACACATTATAATTTCAGAGGATCATTTTCCAAAATCATATTGCAAGAAATTGTTTTCTCTTGGTACAAATCACACAAGCTGCCTGAAGAGCGACCGTGTTACTAACCCACAATTACATAATCAGGAACCATCATCTAGGTATGAGGAAAAGTCATATTGGTGAATGACTATTTTACTTACCAAGACCAATTGAAGATGCAACACCAAGGGTCGTCCACCACAATCCACAGCGGAAATATTCAAGAAGCTCCTCAAGATGCTGCAAAAGAAACAAGCATTTATCGATTGCAAGTAGGAGCTAAACAATTAAGGTCTACTCATCATAGTAGCCAATTACATACACACACACACAATGCAACTCCACTCTAACTTGCATATTCTCCACCCCGAAATATCCACAATATAAATAGGAACGCTTAGACCGGTTATAGGTTTTTTCTGCCTATGTATTACTGCATATTTCAGATAAACTTGGACGTCTAGATTAACAACATTACCAGGGGAGTGTATTGCGTTTGCATAAGTACCTTTTCATGAGGACCATCAAAGGTCATCAGCACTATGCCAAGAGTCCCTATTGCAACACTGAAAAGCATAAGCCACCCACCTCTTGACAATAGATATAATGTTGTTTTTTTAATGTATTGAATAAAAGCCAAAGTAAAGAATTTCAATGTTTTGAAAGGTAATGTTGTTAGTGTCAAATTATCTAGCTCCAATTGGTGCTTCTCATGAAGTCCTGCAAAATAAAAATTTCTAATCAGCATATGGGTTAGAGAGAAACTTTAAATTTCTGCTAATTTATTTCTTAGATCAGTCTAGCAGCTTTCTTCATGATGATTATTCTATCATGTTTATCCCATTACTTAATTGCTTCTGCTGTCGTGAAGTAAAATAAAAGAAACAATTTTTTTAAAACCCAATTGAGATAATTCGTATTTTTTCTTTGGATGTAATATTGACTTCAAACAATTTTATAATAATGATGCAAGACCTTTTTCATTAACTTATTATTATCACAAGCTTTGTCCCCTAAAATGCAAATAGATCAAGTCAATAACAACATACAGAACTCGTGTCAAGTCAAGTCAAGCCAAGCCAAGCCACAATCATTATAAAAAGTATATAACTATATAATGCATTTATATAATGGAAAACACTTTCAAGCTAAGGTAAGCATTTTGGAAACATGACACAAAGCTCACGCTTAGAATGCGCATAAATTTTATAAAATATCATACAACAGACAAATTCAACCATGCTAATTAAAACCTTCTAGAAAAAAATATGCTAAAAAGAAAACAAATTCACTCCTACCACCACTACCTTACTGTACTTTTTTTTAAAAACAGAACAATATCCATAAAAGAAAAGGCCTAGACATACATCACATCCCACATGGACCAAGTTTAGCTATGGCATCCAGCATGTCAAAAACATCAACAATCAGGGCCAAAATGAATGAACTCTTATGTAAGCAACAACACAAATAGGGTAAGTAAATTAAGTTTAACAATAACTACTAATGACTACTGATTGACAACTACTACATGAGACTTAAGTGTGGTAATGATAATAGTAATGGATGGACTAATGGTATTCAATATATTAGTACACCTATATTCTACTCATTTGACTAACCTTTGTAATCAATGCAACGTTTAGTTATTGGGGAAGGTGAACAAGAATCATCCCTGTAGAAAGAGGAGTCAAGCACTGATACGGGACTGGGTTGTTGTACTGTTATTTCTGCTATACTGTTTAGCAGCTTATCACACCTATCCAGCAGATTCCTCCCTTCCCTGTACTCTTCCAACCTGTACGGCTGTACCTCTGCAACAACAACAACCACTGCACCACATTTAATTCTATAAGGTTTCTCAATTTATTATTTTATTGTTAACATGGACATGTAGAATATCATCTAGAATACTCCAACATGGTAAGAGAAAATAAACTTTTTCCATAGCAAACCAATCTACAAAAGCATTGGATCTATTTAGTGCCAATCGAGACTAAAACACTATAAATATCCTTCATGAAAGAACTATGTTGAAATCTTAAATCACTCTCCTTGGATCACGAGCAGAAGCAAGATGGTCCTACAAACAAAGCACGAAACAAGTTATCAAGTAAATAAACCAAACACTAGACAAGGTATTCTAACGAGTAATCTCATATGATAAAGCGACAGTAGTAAAGCCTAACTTACCATCACCTCATCAACAGTAGTAACAATATAATAATCTAGTTTATTAAGCATCAACGATAATCTATTTTCCCCCAAACAGGAACATACTTCACCCATCAAGGAAAAGGAGCACTAGCAGTAATAATAATAATAATAATGAGATAGAAATAAATGATCCTGGGTAACACTAGCAGTAAACTAAGGACTTAGGGTTCATGAAAATCAAAATCACAGTAAACTATGAATGTAAACCGATGAACTATCATCAAACCCTTACCAGTGACACCAAAATCGCCGATGGGAGAAGGAGCGCCGACGAGCGCCGATGGGAGAAGGAGCACCGAGGAGAGAAGAGAACGAAGAGGAAAGTGAACGAAGAAGAGGAGCAGAGCTGGCGGGAGAGAGGAGCAGAGCTGGCGAGAGAGAGAGGAACAGCGACGGGAGAGAGGAGCCGAGCTGGCGGGATAGAGGAGCAGTGACGGGAGAAGGAGCAGCGCCGTGTGTCAACGATGATGAGAAGAAGAGAACTCGAGAAGGAGAAGAAGAAAGTTAGGGCTGCTAAATGAATATGAACGAAGAAGAGAGTAATTTATGAAGACATTCTGCATCACTTGTTAAAATGTGATGCAAAAAGTTGGAGAATAAAACATTCCGCATCAGGTAAATAAAAAATATGCGGAAAGTGCAAAAAAATAAGGGTTTTCGCATCATTTATAAAAAAATAGATGCGGAAAGTTTATTACTTAAATTTCTTTAATTTACAAGTTTGCCACCGCATTAACATTCCGCATTACTTATTTAAACCTGATGCGGAAAGTAGGAAAAATAAGACATTCCGCATCATTTAACGAAAAACTGATGCGGAATGTTCAAGAAAACATGACTTTCCGCATCAGTTATAAGAAAAACTGATGCGGAAAGTTTTTCCTCTTATAGTTATTTACAAGTTTGCCACCGAGTTTTGATTTTACATCTGTTTTCAAAAACAGATGTTAATTAGCCGATGTAAAATCCATTTTTTCTACTAGTGTGTCATGAGTGCCAACTTCCCAATTTCCAATGCTGATGAGATTCGTCCCGTGGTCACCCTTAACCCTATCTATACTAGCCACTTCGACAAAGAGCATTCTTGTAGGGTTTTACGGAATGTGAAACCATTCACCAAGTTTAATGAGTGGTTCGATAGACTTCGGCCTCACAAAGGACAATCATGGAAAAGGGCCGGTTTCGAAGACCTTCTCATTTTAACAACCTGCCATCTACGCTACGACGATGGCCTCTTCGGCGCCGCGTGTTACTTCTGGTGTCGCCGAACTAATTGTTTTCACTTCTGGTACGACATGATGACTCCTACCCTTTTCGATGTTGCTGCTTTAACTAGTCTTCGTCCCGACGGAGAACTCTTGACCGTAGAAAGCAAACCCAATGATGTTGTACATATTAGTGACAGGTCTTTTGCTTTCAGCAACTATGTTGAAGAACGCCTGGATGTTTATAGGGGTAGCCCGATAGTTAGCAACGAGGAACATGTCGAATTTCTGAAAATGTGGCTTAGTGCTTTTGTCTTTTGCACCAAATCTCAACAAGTCAACAAGTCTTTGGTGCCCTTAGCCACGATCCTGCATGAAGAAAGAAAAGTGGCTCTAAGCCAACTTCTTCTAGCAAAGTTATATTCGACAATCAGCCATGTGTCCGACACTGTTCGACTCCATAAGCAACATGTAACTAATGTCGGAGGTCCTACTTGGCTTTTGAACTTGTGGCTAAATGCCATTCTGAAACATCACATGGTGTCTACTCACAACAACGTTTGCTCTTTCTGGTTCAACTATGGTTGTTTGGCGGTGAATTATGACGTTCCCGTGCTGTCGTCTCGTACCAACACTTTCCTTCACTTTATGAAGATTTTCGCAAACATCTCCCTGTCGTCGGAGGATATTGTATTTTCCCCTTTTGTTGAAAGAACTGTGGGGCCTGACTGGTTTTGTCTTCCTTTTCCTGGCTCCGACGCTGAAGAGAGGCGGCTGAACGATGTCCTTTGGGGACATTATCTAAGCCAACGGATTTTATTTGATGGTTTACCCGATTCTATCGCCTATGAAGAGAAAGAAGTTTTTCTTCATTACCCCAACTGTGTGTCGAGGCAGTTTGGCCTTTGTCAAGGTCTACCAGCCCCTATGCTTGCCTCAGTGTCGCAGGAATTCCATCATGGTCAATTGATGGATTACAAGTCTCCTTGGACGTCAGTGTTGAATAGGTTTGTGTCGAAAAAATCTTGCTTCTATTAGCCGTTTCAATCCTGTCGGCTTTACTCCCTGCTTCTTGGCCAGTCCAAATTTCGTGCGTTGGTGGGAATCATACTTCAACACCTACCACGTGGGTTATGATATTATTGTTGACAGAATGAGTGCAAGGACTCCGTCAGATATAGCAGCCGACAACACTGGTAAGAACACTTAGCCTTTTTATCTTTTAAACTTCTTTTCCTTTCGGCTTTCTCATTTGTTGTCTTCTTTGTAGTGGCCAAGCCGAACCTCATTGATTATTCTGGAGCAATTAAGGCCCACGCATCGAAAAAGAAAGGTGGTGACCCCTCATCGCCAAAGAAACACAAGAAACGGCGCCATTCCAATCCTATTGACGATTTTGTCGAAGCGAAAAGGGCACACAAGGGACGAACTGAAAAACCGTCGAACAAGCCTCGTGTCGATCCTGAAAGAACTGATAGTTCCTTGGTTCGTCCTCTTTCGAAGAAGCTTCAAGTGTCAACTGCTTTATCTGCTCCTCCGATCCGTCCCTCCTCGAATCCTTCATCCAAAGCTCCATCACAACCACGTCCAAGGGCCGAAGGCATCGTCATTAGAGAGTCGTCTCCCCATGTTACTACCCAAAGAACACATGGTGACGCGGCCGATCTGTTTGTTGACGTTTCCCATCACGACCCTCATGCTGGCGAATTTCTTCCAACTTCAACACTTAATCCATTTATTGAAGAAGATATAGTCGAAGATACCAGCATCCAACTGCAAAGGCGTCCTGCTCGTCGACACATGATTCTTGATGATTTATCTTCATATGAACATCACGTCGACGTTGCATTTGATCAGACCGACAGGCTACACTCCATTGAAGCCTCCATGCAACGGTGTCTTGATGACACTTCTTCTTCGACAGCAGTTGAAGTTGTCGTCCAAGGCTCTAATCAAGGTGCTGTCGACACTGAGCCTCTTGACATTGATTCTCATGTGGTGGAATATCATGTTGCTGTCGTGGGTCCTGAGACCACGAATGCATGTGGCCCTTCCTTTGAGGTATTTGTGAATTTACTCATTCACCCTTTATGCAGCATTAAAAGATCTTTACCAACCTTCTTTTGTTTTTCTTCAGATCCCCAACAACTCAGCCCAAGTTGAAGGTTTTGACGGCAGCTTGTCAATTCCTGACTCATCCAATCCTGTCGCTGTTCCTTCCGTTGAGATTCCTTCTTGCACGCCTCCATCTACCACCATGGCTCCTTCGGTTCAGGCTTCCTCTTCCACTGCTTTCGTTGCACTTCGAGAATTAATGGCTAAAGCACGATCTGTTGAGGCAGCCATGAATTCTCCTTTGAGAGAGGCTGAACCGGTTGCAGATCAGTTGATGGTGACTTTAAAGAACGTCTGTTGTCGGCCTTTTGATCAATTACAGGACGATTCTTCGACTCTTGAGCTCTTGTCTTCCACCATCACTTCGCTTTTGCAACACCCTACTCCAGCAGATGTTGAATCCAAATTGACCGGGTTGCAGCGATTTGTGAATAATTGGACTGCTGAAAGTCCAAAGATTTTGAATGACATCAAAGTCTATGAAGATGTCAAAGCAAATCAAAGCAAGATGGAGGCTGAATACATGGATTCAGAGCGGGAGTATGCCGACTGTTGTTCCAAGGTTGATGATACACTTCGGCAATTGGAAGAAAACGGAGCTAGGATTCGAGAATTGAAAGAAGAGTTAGCCCGTCGAGAACAAAATCAACTGGACTTGACCCAACACCTGGAATCTGTCAAAGCCAACCGACAAGAATTAGCTGCCAAGGTTGATGCTTTGGTAGCGCCTTATCAGCAGATTACAGATGCTTTGGGTACTCATTTCAAGGATATAGGGTTGGAATCCGACGCAGAGATGCTTTCGCCAGGGAATGGCGTTCCTTCAGCAACCTTTTCGGATGAATTTTGTTTTCCCTTTGTATTTGCTTCTTGTACTTTGCTTCTGTATGGATTTTGCAATTCTCAATTCAATGCATTTTTATTTCTGTCATTGTCGGCTTATACTTTTTCAAATACTTGCCGTTAATTGCTTTAATCTTTTTCCCCGTTTCGACTTCAATTAATTCGTATGTGTTGCCCGAATAAGCCCTTAATACTTTAAATGGTCCTTCCCACTTTGGTGACCACTTGTCATATTCATTCGAACGTTTGTCGATGGATAAGATTACTTTCCATACTAATTCATCTGGTAAGAACGACTTAAACTTAACTTTGGCATCATAATATCTAGCAACTTTTTCTTTTTGTCGCATAATATTTTCCAACGCCAACAGTCTTTCGTCGTGCACCTCATTTAACTCGTCGAACATGGCATTCCAATAATCATTCATAGGCATTTCATGTTGCCTTTGAAATCGTATTGATTCCAAGTTGATTTCGACTGGTAACATGGCCTCATGGCCATATGTTAACATGTAGGGAGTTGTTCCTGTTGCTTCATTTGGCGAATTCCGGATAGCCCATAACGCCGGTGTCAATGCTTCATGCCAATTCCATGGTTTACTCTTAACTTGTTTCTTGATGATGTTAATAATCCACTTGTTGGCTCCTTCAGCTTGTCCATTGGCTTGTGCATAATAAGGTGTTGAAGTTAGTAACTTGATTCTTCTTGATGCCAAATACCCCTTAAATTTGCTTCCCAAGAAAATAGATGCTTGATCTGTGGTTATGGTCTCGGGAATCCCAAATCGACAAACGATATGGTCTTCAATAAAATCAATTACTTGCTCTTGTTCGACCTTCACCAATGGTATTGCTTCTACCCATTTGATAAAATAATCGACACCCACCAATATCCTTGAATGGCCTTTTGAAGAATGAGGGACAATTTCTCCAATGACATCTAACGTCCATCCTCTAAAAGGCCATGGCTTGATGATCGAATGTAATTCTCCTGCTGGGACATTTTGAATGTAGCCATGTTTTTGGCATTCTTCGCATGACTTTGCAAAATTCATGCAATCGGATACTAGTGTGGGCCAAAAGACCCTTTGCCTTCTGAGTATCCATCTCATCTTTTCTCCTGCTTGGTGTGCTCCACATATCCCTTCATGAACTTCTGCCAAAGCTATAAAAGCATCTTCCTTATCGAGACATACCTCCAAATTTCCGTCGACTGATTTATGATTTAATCACCTCCCAGTAACGTGAACTTGGTAGCTTTCAGCTTTAGCTTTCGTTCGACATTGAGGGACGGATTCGCCAAGTAGTCAGCTATGGGTTTCCTCCAATCATCATCGGATGCTAATGTGTTTACCATTACTTCTCTCTCATGAGGGGGGTATAACAACTCTTCAATTCGTGCTGCGTTATCCAAAGTTTTCCTCGATATACGGTATCTATACTCGATTTGGGCCAAATGGTTGGCCTTTTGATTATGACACCGGTATATATGTTCGACTGAAACATCGTCGAATTGGCGCATCATCTTCCGTGCCATATTACGATATTTAGCCAACTTTGAATTTAAACACTTATATTCGTCAACCAATTGCTTAATGACTAACTGAGAATCTCCTTTGATAGCCACATTTTTGGCTTTTAAGAAAATTAATATTTCAAGGCCGATTAAAATAGCCTCGTACTCAGCCTCATTATTTGAACATTGGTATTTAAGGTTGAACATGAATTCCGTGGGAATTCCATCAGGGGATATGAGTAATATTCCAACTCCTGCCCCTTTCTTATGCGACGATCCATCAAAATACATCACCCAAGGCCTTAAGCCGACAAAATTAACAGACAAGGACATGTCTACACATGGGTGATCTGCCAAAAAGTCAGCTACCACTTGGCCTTTGACGACTTTTAATGGTACATATTGAAGTGAAAATTCAGTTAACGTTAACGTCCACTTGCCGACCCTACCATGTATAATTGGCTTGGATAGCATATATTTAATGACGTCAGACTTCGACAAAACTAAAACATGGAAGCTTTTCATATAATGCTTAAGTTTTGTACAAGAAAAGTAGAGTGCTAAACATAATTTCTCTATTGCACTATACCGTGTTTCGACATCATTCAACACTCTACTTAGATAAAATATAGCTCTTTCTACACCATTTTCATTTTCTTGGGCTAACATGCTCCCTATAGTGTAATCAGAGGCTGATATATACAATTTTAAAGGAAAACCTGGCTGAGGCGGCATCATTACTGGTGGTGTCGACAGATACCTCTTGCCGCTTGTTGCTCGGGTCCCCATTTAAAATCTTCTTCTCGTTTCATCTTTACGAGAGGTGCAAAGGCTCTGGTTCTTCCTGACAGGTTTGAGATGAATCTTCTCAGGTAATTTACCTTGCCAAGAAATGACTGAACCTCTTTCTTGTTGGTCGGAGGAGATGCTTCTATGATGGCTTTAGCTTTGTTCTTGTCGACTTCAATACCGTTTCTGTGGACAAGGAATCCCAAAAACTGGCCAGCGGTGACTCCAAAGGTGCATTTGATTGGATTCATCTTCAGATTGTGCTTCCTCATTCTTGTGAATGCCTTCTCCAGGCTTTCCAAATGCTCCTCTTGAGTATTTGACTTAATCACCACGTCGTCGATGTATACTTCCAAGAACTTGCCAATCATGTCGCTCCTGCATTCTTCAGTCCAAATGGCATCATCACCCATTCGAAGGTTCCTATTGCACCTGGGCATCGGAACGCAGTCTTCGACACATCTCCTTCTGCAATGAAAATCTGATTGTATCCTGAAAAAAGCATCTAGTAAGCTCATTACCTTATGACAAGACGCTGAATCCACCAGCATATCAGCTATCGACATCGGGTATTCATCCTTTGGTGTGGCACTATTTAGGCCCCTGAAATCGACACATAGTCGCATCTTCCCATTTTTCTTCACAACAGGTACTATGTTTGCCATCCATTCGACATACCTTGCCGTTCTGATGAACTTTGCCTTCAACAGTCTTTCGATCTCATCTTTGATTTTGAGGACTACGTCAGGTGCGAATTGTCGAACTGCTTGCTTAAATGGTTTGTGATCAGGCCGTAAAGTCAGCCTATGTTCGACTAATTCTCTGTCGAGTCCTGGCATATCTTCATATTCCCAAGCAAAGCAATCTTGGTTTCTTCTGATGAGATCAATGAGCTTCAGTCGAAATTCCTCCTTCAACAACGAACTTACGTAAATTGGTTTCGGCTTTTCAGCCGTTCCCAAGTTTACTTCATCTCTGGGATCCTCACTGATGAATCGAGCTTCTTCATCCGTCCAACCTATTTCGAATCCCAAAGGGCTATCATCTACGATACAATCCTGGAATGCACCTGTCTGAATAGTGCATTGCATTCTGTCGGCCACATAAGCCGACAGTCTTTCCAGCTGTCGATCAACCATCTGTGCTGGTCGAAGGCCGCTGCTCGACGGCCTTGTCCATCTCGACAATAGAAATCCCATAGTTTTCCATCAAGCATTTGTCTACTACGGGTTTCTGAAAGTTTTCAGCATCAAGTCGGATCGGCTTAATGCTTGGGTTGTATACTTTGAAATCCACATGCATCTGTTGCATGTAACATGGGCTATCATCTGCAGGAATCACCTCCACCTTGTTCTCACGATTCCACAAGACTAACTTTTGATGGGCCGTTGACGGAACGGCCCCCACAGCATGAATCCAATCTCTTCCTAACAACAGGTTGTAACTAGCCTTTGAGGGGACTACCACAAATAGAGTATCCCTTGCAACCGAGCCCACCTCGACTTTCAGCATCGTCACGCCATGCGATTGAGCGATCTTCCCAGTAAAACCAACCACAACCACATTCGTCGGAATCAGGTCCGACTTCGCTTTTTCCATCCTTTTGAACACATTCCAAGGAAAAACATTAACGGCGGCCCCTCCATCTACTAGCACTTGATTCAAAGGCTTCCCGTCAACGATGGGCTTAATATGTAAAGGCCTTAAGTGTTCTCTTTTGCTCTCTTCCAACGGTTCAAATTGGGCTATGTGTCCAATATCTACCTCCAAATGAAGTCGATCCAAAAGGAAAAGGCATTCAGGCAAACCTGACACCTCATCACTCAGATACGAATCATCAGAATCATCATTTTCGTTACCCTCTTCACGTGCATGGTCTCCTGGCATATCGAAAGGCAAACCAACATTGTTGATTGAGAGACTGCCAATCTTCTTACTCTGAGAATCTATCATGTCTTGATCATCGACAATGATATCTAAAGTATCATCGGAGTCCCCTTTGTATGACTCACTCATCTGATTCGACCCTTCAGATTTCTTTACCCATTCTTGCTTTCGCCTGCCATTCTGTCGACCTTTAGCCATCTTCGGCTTCATGCTTGCAACTAGGCATCCCTGATCATTTGTAGGCAACTCATCTATGTTGACTCCTTCAGCTTCTGCCTTCCTTATTCTCTGGAGCCTCCTTTTCTGAGTTCGCGTAAGTCCCTCGTAAATCGACCCAGACGTCGATCCTGATTGCTGCTTCCTTTGCATGTATCGATCATATGCAGCTGACCTTGAAGGTCGTCCTCCATAAATCCTTCGACTGGAAAGGGGGCGTCGAGCCTCTCGAGATATCTCCCGTCGGATGTATTCCCGTTGTTGCACCCTGACCCTTATCTTCTTTCTCAAGTCTTCCCTTTTTGATCCCTTTTCCTTCTGTGCCGCAATCTTTCGATCATAGACCGCTTGGCATCTTGGGCAAATTTGAAGGTCTCCATCCTGCTTTCTTTTGCAGAAATGTTGGAATGATTCTCCGACCTTAGGAAATACTTCAGCGTCATAGGCCAGTGAAAGAGTGCTAATGGAGAACACTCCTTGAGATTCGACTTCATTGACCTCCTTCTGAAAAGGATCAGTATCGATCTTCATATCTTTCTCCACGAACTTCAACTTTCCTTTGTCAATTCCTTGTTGAATTAAGTCCCTGAAAGCAAAGCAATCATTGGTATTATGAGTACAATTGTTATGATATTTGCAATACTTTCTTCCTCTCAATTCTTCTTTTTTCAACAATTTATGACCTTCAGGTAGTTTAATTTGTTTATCCTTTAACAACGCATCAAAAACTTGTTCGGTTTTAGAAACTTCGAAAGTGTACGTTTTCTTATACAAATTTTCACTAACGGGTTTGGATGTTCTTAAGGCGGAACATGAATAAGTTTTTTCGTTTCCTAATTCGATCACATTCACCTCCGACCCACCGTCGAATGCCTCCCCGTCAGAAGGCTGAGAATCGACATAATGGATGCGTTCCCTTTTCGGAACCTTAGGATCTCTTCCTTTCGTTCTTTCATCCCTTAGATTTTCAATCTGCCGAACACAAGCGGCTAATTGAGCCAAATCTAACAGATGTTGGGTAACTAACTTCTTACGAATGTGATATTCTAATCCGGTTACAGCCATCTTAACTACTTTCGGTTCAGGAATCGGAGTAAAACATCTACTCCTCATTTGTCTGAAGCGTGACATGTAGTCATCGATAGGCTCTCCAGCAAATCTTTTAATACTTAACAAATCTGTTAGGGCGACTCTCAACTCGCCTCTATAGAATTGTTCGTGAAAAGACCTCTCTAACTGGGCCCAAGCATGGATTGAATTAGATCGCAAAGTTGAGAACCAAGAAAAAGCGTTTCTTGCCAAAGAACTAGGAAATAGCCGCATTTTGATTGCCTCATCAGCGGCCAAATCACCCAATTCGATGATGTAACGAGTGATATATTCGACAGTAGATTCTCCCGCTTCGCCATCAAATTTTGACAATTTCGGCACCTTCGTTCCTCTTGGGATTTCCGCCAACTGTACCCATTCCGGAAAGGGTGAATTGAAACCTGGCTGGTTAGCCATGCCAATGTTAAACCCAATCCGACTCAACGCTTGTTCGACTATCCGGTTTACGTCATCCGGCTCGACTCGTGTCTCCCTTCCTTGTCGAAGCAAATGTCGGGCCAAATTTTGCCTTGCCAATGCTGCTTGAAGATCCTCTCCTCTCTGCATGAATGCAACTTGAGCCGGATTTTGAACATGTTGAGGCGCTTCGACACCTGGATGAAAGATCATTTGCTGATTCTCCAGCATCGCATTACCTGCACTAATTGTTGGGTTAGTATAAGCATGATCCCATGTAGTCGGGATTCTACTACCTTGCTGTGGTGACGACACTCGAGCAGTATGTCGCACATCTTGGCCATCAGGATAACTTTGTACCAAGATTGGCCTTGGTAAATTTCTATCAACGGGTGGAGTATTGACGGACTCGCTATGCTCATTGTCGTCGATACCTAAGACTTGGTTTAATCTTTTCATATATTGCGCAATTTTTCTGCAAGTCTCATTTGTCACTAACATTGCTGGGTTGATAACCGAACCCAATTGAGCCGTCAATTGATCAACCAGTTGTACATTAGCCTCTTCGATTTGTTGTCGGATATGGGCAACGGGGTTGATAGGCATGTATCTTGAACCGTTACTCGTACCAGCCATGTCCATAGCAGAACGCATGAAAGCCATGTTAGTAGCCCCCGTCGTCGCATTTGTGCTGCCTACTGAACTACTCAAAGGCCATGTCAACGTTGATCCTGGGACAAAACAAGGTGGCAAACCGTAGGGGGGGACTTGTCCCCCGCTATTGGAACTGCTACCAAAAGTAAATCCACTGGTGAGGTTTCCCCCATTTGGGCCATTATTTGGCCATTGAATTGTGGTTACGACAGTTGATTCCACGGCGGAACCGCTTCCTCCGGTCATTTGAGGAGAACTTGTCGAAACGCTAGGTGTAACTATCTCTGAAATAACGGTGGTTTGTTGACCACCTTGACTTGTAACGACCATTGATGACGAAGATGGCAAAGTTATGCCACTTCTTAAACGCATACAAACAAGCACAAGTTACTCTGAACCCGTCCCACTGGGCGTGCCAATTTTGTTTGCGGGATTTTCGTCCGACGCCTGCCGAACTGACGGTGATGTGTGGGGTGTGGGTAACGACGGGTTATGTGGTAATCTTGTAAAAGGAACTTGACCGTCTTTTTGGTATTTTTGGGTGTTTGAGAATAACAATAAATGCGAGTAAAGTAAAACCGACACCAAGAACACGATGCGGTGAAATTTAAACGGTGCAGTGAAGTAAATTGCGGAATCGAAAGGGAAAGCGATTAAAAATGTGCAGTAAAATAAATTGCATGAAATTTAAAGTGCACGGAAAGGTAAAGATTGCATTGAAATTAAAAAGGGTGGAAGGCTGAGGTTCTTTACAATGGCGTTTCTCCGTTTGTCTGCTCCGGTGAGACGTTTAGGATTTTAGCCTATGTGTGTCAACCTAGCAACCAACCCCGATTACAAACTAAGGACTTCCTATTTATAGGAATCCGAAAACTATTTACAAAGCTACTCGCACGTTCTGCATAACCTCAGAACCCACGTTTTTGATAACTACACACTACGCTATCCCCCACGATGTAACTGCCCACGTCGTGGTTTGGGCTTAGTGGACACTTCTATCGGATTCCGTGGTGACATCTTTGCTAATACCTCTTCGACTGACATCTTCCTTCGACTGCAACCTTTGACTCTTGTCTAAGTCTCTTTGTTGCTCGAAGCATTGACGTTGTTGTGCTCCAGCCTCTTGGTTCTGAGATGTCATCCGACATCGAGCCACTTTCGACAGACGGGGCTATCGCTAAAATAAGCTTTCGACCCGCTGTCGGCCTTAGACGCATTCGATTGATTTCGGTGACAAGTAATTCGACTAAACGCTGTTTCACCAGCATTCAATCAAAAAACATGCCCCCGACGTTTCTAGTAGAATGTCGTCAAAGGACTTGTTTCCTTTAACTCTTTAATAGGAAAGGCGGCCTTAGTCGATCCTAGCAGGACACAAACCTTGACCTATGGGACTACAAAGACCTTTCCAATGCTTATTTATCAGGTTCATTGCTTCCTCCAATTCAGAGTTTTTGCTATGACTCGACGCATCAGAAATGGATTCTATGTAATCCCACATGTTTATCCTTTCACTATTCAAGAGGATAAAGGTGATATTCGGGGGGGGACATCCCTTCATTTCCCTGTCCTCACCCGAATACCTTAATCCCACATGTTTAACCTTTGGTGAACTCATGTTTATGTGGAATATGAATCTTTTTTCCTCTTTCCAGAAATCATGAAGGCATTCCTTAAGTTTTCTCATTTTAACTCGTGGCTTTTCTTGGTAAAAACTGAGGATTTTATAGCCACAAGTAGCATTAAATCCCTCCATAATTACTCTGCCGTTCCCAATGTTGATAAGACGTTTCTGGCTCATCATTTCTTGCGCCAATATTCCTTCGACGCGAACCTCTTGTTTCCGCCTCTTTCTTCTATCGACACACGTTCACGTCCTTCGAAGTCACTTTTAAGTCATGCCACTTAAGTACACCTCCTTCGACATCACTTATGTTGTCGACGCACATCCTTTTCCCTGTCGAAATCTACCCAATGTCGGATAGTACGTACACCTCCTTCGAAGTCACTTTTGAACAAAACGTTTAAGTACACTTCCGTCGACGTCACTTATACATCCGACATTCGCAACCTTTTGTCGATTTCAATTTCCCGTTAACAATCCATAAGGGGAAATAGATAGTGCACGGACAATGTAAGAGTTTTTTATACCATCAGTGCATCATCCACCATTCACGTGTTTATGGTCGTTGACTTTTAAATAAAAGTAATACAAACGAATGGTGAATGATAGACTGATGATGTAAAAAACGTTACCATCCGTGCACATCCATTAATATCTATTAGTAAACGTGACATGAAGAATACATTATCGCTTTTTGGAAAATTGTAGAGGCATTTGAGGAGGGGGAAGAATTTAATGTCATGTTCTTTGGTAAATCATTTGGACTAATTGGGCATACCAATACCATATACTATCCTACCCTAGATAGTTCTGTTGTTTTGCTTGGATTGATTTCAACGGATAGTTTTCCACTACTACTCTTCCGTTTTTGACCGGATTCAAGGGGCCAACGACGAACCATAAGGTGAAGGGTAAATCAGTAACTTGAATGCAGAGTTCCAAATCGGTTTACGGGCCACGACGCCGTCATTTTCTGGACAATCTTATTTCCAACCCTGCGGCAACCTTAGAGTCATATAAATCAACCAACAAAATCAATTTACAAACAAACTTATATCATAAAAAGTTAACATATATCACTTGTTAACCAACAAATAATAAACAACTTACCTATGTCATTTTCTTTGTAGTGTAGACTTATTTGTATGTAATTAATCATTTTTCGAATCGAATACACATGCTCCTTTAAATAACATACTCCCAACCAACAAAAGTCTAGCACATTTGATAGATGATTGAATTTTTTATGCATAATATCATATGTTCGATCACTATCGTGAGTGTGAAAAAGCTTTGTTAATATAGGTAAAACCCAAGCTTTGTTAATATAAGTAAAACTCATTTCGATGATCTCTACTTCTAAAATGATATGTTACTAGACAGTATTCTCCACACGAATTAAAAAAGTTAGTTATTCATCCCCTCTCAAAATAAAACTAAAAAATAGTTGAGAGAATCTTATTAAAATTAAGTCATAATAATAAATAAAATTATCAGAAATTTCATATATTAGCATGTGATATAAAAAAAAGGCATATTAAATTATTTAATGGTAGATTATTAATTGATTTTATAAAATGTACTCCTTTTGCCCCTAAATATAAGATCCTTTTGGGGAATGATTACTAGTTATCTTATGTAATATTTATTTTGTTCTCAATTCTACTTTTCAAAAATATATTTATTTTTATTTTTTTTAATATATAATGCATTAGATTTTAACTTTATAGAAAGATTAAATAAAATTTTTATCACTATTTGGTCTGGATACACATGATTCAAACATTTAAAAAAATATAATTCAACCAATTTAACATGAGTTTTTTTTTTTTTTTTTTTGACATGAGAGTCATTTTGTTTCACAAGGCAATTGACCAAAATTAACTGATGTTATCAATTTTAGTTGCAAAATTTACAATTTTTTCCTTCTCCTTATTTTCTTTTTCAAACCAAATAAACATGGAAAGTAAAAATAAAATCAAAAAACAATAAATATCATATCAAATCAAATATTATATGCATGCATACATACATAGTAGCTATATAACACATGCCATGCCATGTAACATCCCCATTCCCCATTCCACATCTTTACTCTCTTTGAAACTTTGACCCCTCTCTCTCTATATATATATTTCCTCCTTCGTCTCTTTTTCTGATTCCATACTTCAACTTCACTATTACTGTTTCCTAATCAACTTCTTAAAACCACAGCAGTTTCGTTTCGTTTCGTTTCATGGGAGAGGTTCGTTAGTTCCCAGATTCTTCGAATTTCATTCTCCTCTTACATACACGCTTCATTTTTTATTTTTATTTTTTTATTTGTTGCAGAAAAAGAAAGAACCGAAGAATGAGACAGAGAAGAAGCCCGACGGAGGAGGAGGAGGAGATAAGAAAAACGACGTCGTTTTGAAGCTAGACTTGCATTGTGAAGGATGCGTTAAGAAAATCAAAAAAGCCGTTCGCCACTTCGAAGGTACTATTGCTATCAATTATCATTATTATTAATATTCGCTATTCACTTATTCAGATTTCAGATTATGAGTTTTTTTTTCGTTAATTTGCCAAACGAGGCCTTAAGTGATTGAGTTGTTTGTTACAGGCGTGGAGGACGTTAAGGCTGATATCTCCGCTAACAAATTAACCGTTATCGGAAAAGTGGACCCCGCTAAGGTGCGAGAGAAACTCGCGGAGAAAACGAAGAAGAAAGTCGATCTCGTTTCGCCTCAGCCTAAGAAAGACGCCGGCGCCGGCGCTGATAAATCGCCGGAAAAGAAACCGGATGAGAAGAAATCCGATGAGAAGAAGACAGAGGAGAAAAAACCAGATGAAAAGAAGACCGAAGAGAAAAAACCGAAAGAGGTGAGAAACTCACGAAAAATTCGTCGCGATTGAGTTATAATAATCTCGTCAGTTTTTTACGTGTTGAATTTTTGAAGTCTGGGTTGATTTAATTGAATTGAATTTGTGGTTGGATGCAGAGCACGGTGGTTTTGAAGAGCAGATTGCATTGTGACGGTTGCATTCAAAAAATTAAGAAGATTGTCCTCAAATTCAAAGGTTAGTCTTAACCATATTTTGACCTTAATTTTCAAATTGTTTTCCCAAGTTTCTATACTACTCCCTCTTGTCCTTCTGATTAGTATATTAAATCGAATTACATGTATTAAGAAAAGTGTCAGTGTGATGAATTTTACGAGAATATAATGTAATATTACAATTTTATCCATCCACTTTACTCCATTTAAAAAGTTCATATTCATTAATGAACAACAAAAATACATAATTAATCAAAACATTTAATAAGGATAAAAAAAATAATCAATGGTGCATAGGAAATGAAGTATTGTATTTGATTTTTATTAATTTAAATTTAAGGAAGATTATCCTCTAGTATCATAGGGTAGTTATAGTCTTATTTTGACCTTAATTTTCAATTATATTCCCCAAGTTACCTACATGTATTTTAAATTAAAATTAAAATGTAATTTTGCTTCATGAAATACATGAAATCTACATGTATTTTAATTTGGTTTTGACTTTGCACATGGTCGATATTTGGTGTCAAGTTATGACAAATGTAAATTCGATTTAAATTATAAGATCCTAATTAAAAGATCTCTTATTCTCTCTAATTATAAGATCTTTTATTCTCCCTTCGTTCCTAATTATAAGATCCATTTAATAGATTTTATGTCCATTAAGAAAGTTGATTAATTTAATTAATTGTATTAGAAATGTGAACTTTTGATGTGTATTTTCAAAATTACCCCTATTAATATTATTGAGAGTCTAAAAAGTGTTAAATAAATTGGGGTGTTTGTGGAAAAAATAATTAATGATAATTGAAAATTGATATGAGATCTTATAAATAAAGACAAAATAAAAGTGTCAAAAAAGTCTTATAATTAGGGACGGAGGGAGTAATTGTTTTAGGTAAATGCTAAGAAGTGCCCTTAGTGTGGTTAAGAAGCCAAAAAGAGTAAAAACTTATGAAAAATGTGATTTTTTGTATTCCCGAGATATGAAAAAATGTGCATCTGTCATTATTTTTTCAATACTAGAAATCTTACAAGTGCCTAAGACCCATTGTTTTATAAGTAAATTTTATAAGAAGTTAAAAATGATTTTTATACTACTTTAAAAGTAAATTTTTAATATTTTGAAAAATAGTTGTGTATTTCCTCAATACTTTTTTCGATTTTAGTATAAATGATAAAATTGCATTGGAAAACTAAATAATTACTCCTTTTAAACTTATTTAAGTGCATCAATTTCCAAGAAACATTTTCATTTTAAAGTTTGATTAACCCATGCACCAGGTACATATGACATAAAGATCCTACTTTTTTATTCTCTTTTGATAACTTAGGTATGGGAATAGCGTGTGTTTTTTTTTTTTTCTTCTTTATTTAGTGTCTAAATTAAATGAATATATGCAAAACCTCGATGAAATTGCCATTTTCGTAATCCCACCAACAAATTTGACAATTTTTACCTTTCATTTTTTTGAGGTTTCATGAATCAAAATTGTATATGTATTGACATGTAGTACATGAACAATGAATTGACTAACCACTACTATAAACAATTAATTAATGATAATTAATTGAGATGATAACGTTACGCAGGTGTTGAATCGGTGAACATTGATGGAGGCAAGGATTTGATAACGGTTAAGGGAACAATGGATACGAAAGAATTGGTACCATACCTGAAGGAGAAGCTGAAACGTAACGTTGAGGTGGTCCCACCCAAAAAAGAAGGAGGAGGAGAAGGTGAGAAGAAAGAGAACAAGAACAAGAACAAGGAAAGTGCCGGTGGAGAAAACAAGGACACTAAACAAGGTGGTGGAAAGAAAGAGGAAGGTGAAGTTAAAGTTGAGGTTAACAAAATGGAGCACCATGGTTACGGGTATGGGTATGGATACCCACCTCCTCCCATGTACGCGTACGGCTACGCGCCTGGTGAAAGCAGCGCAAGTACCAGCTATGCAACGGAGGTTCACCATCCATCAGGGTATAACGGTCATTACATGGATCAAGGGTATAATAGTCATTACGTGAATCAAGGGTACATGGAGCAGCCTCAGTACTATCTGCATCCTCAGCATTATCCTCCTCCACAAATGTTCAGTGATGAAAATCCGAATGCTTGTTCCCTTATGTAAAAAAACTAAAGAGTCCTTTGCTGAATTTTTAAAAGGAGAAAATTTTTATTTTGCTTGTATACAATTGCGGTGTAACTTTGTACATAATAATAGCAATTTTATTTTATTAGTAAAAATTGGGTAGAAAATTCTATATGATGATTAGTACTGTATAAGATTTTTATAATATGGTAGAACTTTGCTATTAGGCGTAGAAGGGTGGAAGAGAATTGGTGGTTTGGCCTGCTGGCTAAAAAGGAAAAGAAAAAAAATTGGAGTAGTAGTTATGTTTTGTTTGTTCTGTTTTGTAATATTGAAAACTAATATATAAATCATTTTGAGCTACTTTTGAAGCTTTCGAAATTGAATTAGCAGATGTTGTCAACTTTATTTAATATATATTTTTTTTTGGTTAGTGTTGAACCTATGGTTTTGCTACAAATTGCGATTCCCAGGTTTAAAGAGTTTTTTGTCTCTTGTGTGAGGGTGTTATTTTTTGGATTGTATGTTACCTAACAATTCGGTTAGTTGTTAATTCTATGAAATTGAAAATTTCATGGTTGAAAAGAAATGCTTGTGGCTTCGAAGTTGAATGTTGAAAATTCTGGTAGATGGAGTAACTAGTCTTTGAGTCCGTGATACTGTATATTAGTAATTTAGTATTAGTCAGAAGTCTGTAATATCTGTCAAATTAGGCTTTTATAAGTTAGGGGCATTTGTAACCCTTTAACCAAAAAGAAAAAGGGTTCAAAAAGCCAGTAAGTTACTCCCTAAATTTTTTTGGGAAGATACTCTCATCGTAATAAAATTGAATTAATTTGATTAATAATATTAAAAATGTAAATATTTATTAAATTTTTCAAAAATTATTCATATAATTGTTATTGAGATTTTAAAAAATGTTGATTTAATTGGGATGTCTTTGAAAAAAAAATAATTAGTGTCGGATATTGATCTACTAAGTGTGACTATATATAACATTGATCATGTATTATATAAGATATATAAATAAGAATATTTCTATTATACAACCAAAATTTGGATGATAGGACAATAGTCTATTAATGAACCAATAACTAAGTGACAAATTATTCAATTTTTACCACTAGAAGATAACATGACAGTGATATAATCTTGTTAAATGATTTGACACTCAATTATTGGTTTATTATTAATGAGTTGTTATTCTATCATTCAAATTTTGGTTACATGATAATAGTATCCTATAAATAATAATTAGCCTGTTCAAAGTGAGCATTTAAATATTTAAAATATTAGGCTATATAACATTTCATTTGGTATGGTATTTATATTGTAGATATGAAAAGTTCAATTTCTGTCCGCATAAGACAGCCTAGTTGGTGGCTGCAGGGACACTTAGAATTTCCCTCACCTCAGGTCATGGGTTCTAGTCCCAGACCTCCCATGTAAACAAAAAAAAAAGTTCAATTTCTATGTTATTGATGGACCGAAATACAAGTAATAAAAGTTCAGTAGTCGTAACCTTTCACGAAAGGCTATAAACTTTTATAAATAAAAGGTATAATCCCCAAGTCAGATTCGCCATTATTCTTTCATAATATTCCATCGTAAGAAAAGAGAATTATCTCTCGTCAATAAATTAAAAGTAGTGCAATAAGATTAGGAAGATCAAAAACCCTCTCAAGTGCTAAATATTTTAATATTCTTTATAAATTTAGATACGCTTTCGCTTCTAAATTCTCTTAATGATATGATGTGAATAGTTTAGTATTTGATGATTAATTGATTTTATTGATAAAGTATATAATTAAAGTTTTTCCAACAATTTAGATATTATTTTAAATTAAAATGGATTTTATTATAAACAGAGAAAAAAAATTAAAAAAAATCTTATATTTAGTACCGAAAACAATAAGAGTTTTTTTTTTTTTTTTTTTTTTTTTTTTTTTTTTGTATACAAGGCAATAAGAGTTTTTAAGCTCCTACTTTATCAAAGATGTTATTACCCCGGCCAAAAAGACATTTCTCTCGCCCGATGATACCTCCAATTGCCTATTGCCTGCTAATGGAAAAATATTTCAGTTTAAAATGATTGGAGGAAATATAGGTGGAAACGTATTTTTAATTTTCTATCTCATTAATGACGGGTTAATAAATTACTAACTCTTTGAAAATCTTTTAAATGTTACTTAATTCAACGTTACTGCTATGTGGAATATCTAAATATATAAGCATTTGATACTTCTTCCGGCTCGAATTATAAGCAATTCTAACCACTTTTACGCTTATTAAGGAGGTTGATTGATTGTATTTAATTTTCTCAAATTTATAAAAAATAGAGGTATTTTCGAAAAGTAGTATTGGGAATGAAACAAAAATTAATTAAGATTACAATTTTCTAGAGATATTTTAGGAAAGTGACATTGGGATTTAATAAAGTTAGTTAGTTTTGCTTATATTTTAAACCAAGAGTAGTATGTTTTTTGTTGCTTATAATTCGAGTCGGAGGGAGTATCAATTTTCAATTTTTAATGATATAATTACTCCATCCGTATCTAATTATAAGACTCTCTTAACACTTCTATTTTGTCCCTATTTATAAGACTTTATACCAATTTTCAATGAACATTAATTACTTTTTTCCATAAACACTTCTATTTATTTAACACTTTTTAGATTCCCAATAATATTAATAAGGATAATTTTGAAAATACACATCAAAAGTTAACATTTCCCATACAAATAATATATTCCATCCGTTCCAATTTAACTGTCACTTTAGCAATTTCACACATATTAAGAAAGTCATTTAATATTTCAATTTTCAAGAGAATTATTAAATAACTTTACTATAATACCCTCAAAGTACATTAATTATCACCCATTTCACAATTTCAACACATTAAATGCAAGGTTAAAGGTGGAAAAAATCAATTAATACATCCTCGAATTCCTAAAGCGACAAATAATTTGAAACAAGTTAAAAATGTTAAAGTGACAGATAATATGGAACGGAGAGAGTAATAACTAAATTAATCAACTTTCTTAATAGACGTGAAATCTCCCAAATGAACCTTATAATTAAGGATGAAGTAAGTAGTTCTTTTTCACTCAGATCTTTATCTAGTCAACACTTTTTAAAATCTAAGTGATAATTATAAAAGTAATAATTATAAAAGTAATTTTGGAAAAGTATATCAAATATAATTATTTTCAATACTATTAACAATATCAACTAACTTTCTTAATTCATTTGAAATTTCACTCTAAATACTTATATTTAGAGAGGACGGCAAATATGGACTGATATATTGCAAATAATATAAATAACAAAATCATGATGTGAGAGTTGTTAATTTATTAGGCATATCACGTTCTATATGTTGTTGAATGCATCAATACCCTTTCTGCAATGCATGTAGGGTTCGTACGTGGCGCTGAATGTGTACCACCTCATGCATTTGATGAGGCGGTCATTTTACTTCGTGCACATTAATAATTTTTGAATATATAATTGAAAAACTGTGAAGCCATATAATATTCCATCCAATCTTATTTATAAGATTCTTTTCGAGTTTTTCACTCCCACCAAAAAAGTGGTTAATGATATTAGAAATATAAAAATTTAATATACTTTTCAAATTTATCCCTATAATTGTTATTAGAATTCTAAAAAGTATTGACTTAATAAGGGTGTTTGTGAAAAGAAATAATAAAATGCTTTTTAAAATTGGAATATGATCTTATAAATAAGATAAAATAAAAACCTTAAAAAGATATTATAAATAAAACCAGAGAAAGCATTTGAAGTTAACATGAATTATATACTTACATATTCAAAAACACATGAGGTCATGATGGGTATATGTATAGATAGCATGCAATAGCATCAAATTGCGAGAGTGGAGAGACGGTGGTCTGATTAATGTACTATAATTTTATTAGAATACACCATACGTCTACGAAATGTGCAAAACTTTAATTTT
This sequence comes from Crotalaria pallida, assembly GCA_037953625.1. Classification (NCBI taxonomy): domain Eukaryota; kingdom Viridiplantae; phylum Streptophyta; class Magnoliopsida; order Fabales; family Fabaceae; genus Crotalaria; species Crotalaria pallida. Next base: position 72,912,456 of record CM075656.1, read on the forward strand.
TTTTTTCAACCATTAGATCATCAATTTGCAATGGTAGAAAGTTTTGCACAATTTGTATCTTAACAAGGCCTAAAAAAGTAGACGTATGGTGTATTCTAATAAAAAAGTAATTTTAAGAATGAAACAAAAAATTAATTTAAACTATTATTTTATAAAAATATTTTAGAAATAATTGTAATTAATAATAATTAATTAATTATTTTTTCTTATATTTAAAATTATTAATAAGATTTTTTTCCCCTCTTATAATGGAGGCCGGAAATAATAGTTGAGAATGTTTTTATTCCTAAGATTACTATTGTTGGTTGTTGGGACGTGACACTACCAAAGTGCAATGCAGTATACGGGTGAAGTTTGGAAATTATAAGGATCATAACCATCAATTTTTTTCAACAATAACAATCGTTAAATCATCAGTTTGCACTGATACAAATTTTGCACAGTATATATCTTAACAAGGCCCTTTTTTTTAATGTAATTGCACACAAAAATGAATATTCTTTACTCATAAAAAAATGACTATTCTTTTCACTAAACTCTCTTGCACTTCTCTCTCTCTCTCTCTCTCTTTAAAGATCCTAGAACTCGATTCATCCGATCCAACTCAACGCTCACACATAGGCAGGGGTCTCCCAGCGGAATTGCTTCATACCCAAGACTCGAACTCGAGACCAGTTGGTTAAGGAACCATGTAAGCTACCACTTGACCAACCCCAGATTGATCTCTTGTACTTTTTTCTTCCCTGAAAATATCCATACTTACCATTTTTCTACTTTGTTTGATGGTAGATTTTTCAATGTTTTTTTTTTAAACTTTATCCATCTTACAAAAGATGGTAATAAATTGAAAATGCTAAAAAATTAAGAAGATACGTATTTAATGATTTGTCCAATACATCAATTAATTATCAAATGCATAATAATTTAATGTATTTTGCATTGATCAACCAATTATAATTCAAAATTTATAATATTTAATTCATTAATTGTTTTAACTTTAGTTTGGACAAAAAAATCTTATCATTTTTTATCATCCTTATAGAAGGAGGGAGTAGTTTTTAGGCTTAATTATGTCACAGGTCCCTGAAGTTTGGGGTACTTTTGTCAGATACCCTTATACTTTTTTTTTCAATGTCTGACTCCCCGAAGTTACTTATGGGTTTGTCATTTACCCCTACTATCGATTCTGGGCAATTTTGATGACATGTAATATTAGGATTTTAGTCGGACGCAGGAGGTTGGTCATGTGGTGCCGTGTGATGTCACACAGTCGAAGACTACCTCTCTCTTCAATTCTTTTTTTTCTTTTTTTATTTAACTAAAAATATAAAAATATTAAGTTTTTTAGTTTTTTAAATTAAAAAAACAAAAGATTTTCGCTCACAGGGGCACCAGGTGCTTAACCTGATCAGGATTCCGATGTTACATGTTAACAAAATTGGCCAGAATCAGTAGTAGGGGTATATGACAAACCCAGAAGTAACTTCGAGGAGTCAAACATTATTGAAAAAAAAAGTATAAGGGTATCTAGCAAAAGTACCCCAAACTTCAGGGACCTGTGACATAATTAAGCCTAGTTTTTATATTCAATGTTTTTTTTTTAAAAATTTTGATCAATGATTTATTAATTAAAAAAATAATAGCTATAAGATTGAACAAATGAAAAATAGAATATGTCAATTATACCCTTATATTCTTATCCCATCTCAAGTCTCAACCTCGTCCATCCCACTCCACCAACGTAACGATCACCAGTACATTAACCACTCATTGGCCCAGCTCCACCACTAGCATATCTCCTTGTGCAAAATCTCTTTTTAATACATATATAGTGTAATGTGCAATGGATATTGGGCTATATCATGGGTATTCAGCTGATGAATTCTTAAATTAAGTTGGGGTATCGTTCCAACATTTGATATATGCAATTTTTCTCATTTTTATATGCTATGAAGCAAGAAAGGAAACAAACAAAGAGAAGAAACGAGGGAGGAAGTGAAACTGGTGGATACTGACGGCAATAAAATGGTGTAGTGCCGATAAGGATGAGTGGGGACAAGATGACCATGGTGAAGTGTCAATGAACGATTAGGCTGATGTGTCGATACGGATGGTGCTATGACGGTGGAAGGGTGTTGAGACGATTTAAAAGTGAATGGAAAGAGAGGGGGCGGGGGGGTTGAAGTTAAAAGTAGGGATAAAATTGGATTTTTATGTTGTAAAATAGAAGGGAGCATCAATATTATTTTATTTTATTATTATTTTTTTGCAAAATTAGATGTTATAGAACCTAATATTTTAAATATTTAAATGCTCACTTATTTTAAAAAGAGAGCATTTAAGAACTTGCCTTGTTGGATATATATATATATATAACAAACAAAATATATGAAAAATTAATTTGCAACGAGTTCATAAAAATCGTGTAATACTTATATTATATTTACAATAATATTTTTAGCCTATTTTTATTTGCATTAAAGTAGTGTATATATATCATTTCAATGATCACTATTATCTTCAAGGAGATTTATTACTCTCTCCGTTCCTTTTTATCTGTCATTTTTTGAAGAAATTTTTTGTTTTTTTTATCTGTCATATTGAGGATTTCAAGAGTGTAATAAATGTTGTTTTCCATGTTTGCCCCTATTTAATATGTCTTGGTTTATATAAGTAGTGGAAAAATATTAATGACGAGAGAGAGAAATGGTATAGTGGGAAAAAACATAATTAATGTATTGGAAATATGGGTAATGATTAGATTTCTTAAAGGGTGTGTTTTGTTTGAAATACGACAAATAAATAGAAAAGTAGAGAGTATTATTATAAAAAGACTTATCTATTTTTGGATTCATAACCTTAGTCTTTGCTTTCTAAGGGCCGAGGTTAAGGAAACTCCGTTTAAATATATCTAGAAGTAATATTCTTAATTTCCTTTTAGTGTTATTTTGTTAAGACACTGGTTAACAATAGGCAACAGTAAGTTAACAATAGGCAACAGTAAGTCAAGGAAGTGAAGTGAATTTACCGAAAGAAAAAAAAGTCAAGGAAGTGAAGGAACCATGTCCCCTTATCACTCAGAGCCTCAAATTGTGTCCCCTCAGCATATGAAAGGATCCGATGCCGATGACATGAATTGAATATCCCAAACAATTCCCTCATCAAACAAAGTAAATATTCAAAACGATAAATAAACGTATTATGCTCTACTCCGTTGGTTATATCTTTAAAACTCCTAAACATAACATCATGTCTAGCAAATATTACGACTGTACTAGGAATAATTATTTAGACATCAATTATATTTTTGTCCAATACATGTAGTGTGCATGTCATGATAATTTTAAATAATATTTTCAACAAGTATTGGACACACATCGACGCTCTAGATAAGTAGTGAGCCCTAAGCTTACTTGGTTTCAGGCCCAGCGGGTGGAAAAAGATAGAAAAATCCTAATCCTCGAAAATTAATGAATTGATGTTTATAGATTTGTCATAAATTTTTTTTTATTTTTTCTTATATAAATATTTTAAAACGTACTAAAATAGATAAAAACACGAAATCATATTCCTAATTAACATAAAATAAAATAAAATGAGACACCGAGTCACTGTTTGTTCAGTCTCTAAAAATTCAATATACTTTAATGATAATAATTATAATATAATAATAATAATATTATTATTATTATTATTATTATAATAATATAACTATAATTATTATTGTTTTTGGTTTACAGAGAAATCTCATCGTCGTTGCCGCACATTGACAACTTTGATGGGCAACCCTGCTTCTAAGTCATATTATTATTGTTATTATTATTAAGATACCATGTAGGGATAACGTATTAAGATTTCATATCAAAATTAATTAACAATAAGAGAAATAATTAAATAGATATTTAAACATACCATATCCTTCACAAAAGTTTGTAAGATCGGGCGATATGATGAATTGAATTTGATATCATAATAAACTTCATCTCCAAACCGATTAAGAATGAGAGAAATTAAATATCCCAACATATATTTAAATCATACGAGGTCCAAAATAATTTCGAAGAGACCTTGTCCTCCTAACCAATAAACAGTTGATTAAAGTGGTGGGTGAATTGCTGCCCTCATATCAAAGATTTAAACTCGTATAATAACTTGCGAAAGAGTTGGATTATATTGGTTGGTGAGTCCGAAGAAGTTAATCCAATATCCACAAGGTATAAGAATATGGTAATTGGTAAGGGAAAAAAAACCTTATATATGTGGATGAAATTATATACGGAAATTTAATTAAAACCTGTAACCCTCAACTAAGTAGTGTTATTTAAGGTCAAGTTACTCAATCTGAATGTATGCAAATCCCAATTTAGATATTGATACATTGAATTATTGCTGTGCAATTTTCATATTTATTTTAGAATTTTTTATTTAGCATTTACAAGTAGGATTTGGTAATTAATTTTTTTTTTTTTTTAAAAAAAAAAGCTAGTTTTCTTCCGATCCGCATGCATCATTTATAAGAATAATGTCGTGCGTATACTACTCATCTAAACTAGTGTGATTTATTTAGTCCTAGAGATAGTATATAATGTAATTCATAATATGAAGTTAGGCGTGAAAGGATTATATCAGCATGCATGCCCTTCGCAAACTTCATATAGAACGTCTATAATATTCTTAAAGTCAATCATCTGGTACAGGTTATTGCGTAAACATGAGAACAAGACACTTTCTTGTTTTGTTTTTAATTTGATGATTGATAATGAATTAATTAATTAGAGGCTGCAATGGCATTCAAGTTTGCTCTGTTATCCGTCAATTAATAATTGAGTGTAGAGTTGGGTTTGAGTGATATATAATTCTAACGTGCAAATTAAGAACATTTGTTCATAGTTTAAGGTAGCAAGTAGCCACTAAGCGTATGCTTAAATAACAACCGGCCAGAACCCAGAAGTGTGCAATAGCTTTAATTTTTTACTTTTCTTTATTGTGCTTAGTTGCTTACTTGTACTACTACTAATATATTTTAATAGGTTTTACTTATCAATGTCCTTCCTGAGAATAATGGTTAAGAAATACTGTAGCATAAAAATTGCATTGAAAATTTAAATTCATTAATTTTTCAATGCTTTAAATTCAATATTTTTCAGATAAAATGATCTATTTTGTTCCTTTAACCAATACCCTAAAATCACATTTTAGCAATCTCTTATTTTAATCAATATCATTGATATTTATATAATATTTGTAAGGGATCCTTTCGTTTCAAATGACTAAATAAAGGCAAAGATAGATTTGATTAAATAAATTATGAGGAGTTTTGTAATATGAGAGTTAATTGAGAGTTGATGATGAGTAAATCGATCTAGACATGGCATATAACCACGAAGGATTAAGTAGTGATCATATAAACACTAAATAAGTTTTGGTCTTAACTGTTCACACTTTTTTTTATTAGCAACCGTTCACATATATCATGTTTAATGTGTTATTAAAGTATGATCATAAACTCCTTTCAAAAAAGTATGATCATAAACTCAATAGGCAATGCAAGATCTTTGACGTGGTTCCAAATTTCCTTTAGTAGTTACAGCATTTAGCATTGTCGCACAACTCTTTATTAGGGGTGGTTAGTTTTGTTGGTGTTTTGGTGCTTTTAACCTCGCTTGGAAAAAAAACACACACACACAATACGCATATGCAAGGTTGTCAAACTCGCGAGTTTACGTAAACTCGTGAGGCCAAGGTAAACTCGACTCGTGAACTCGACTCGTAAACTCGTACGAGTTTATCTCGAGTCCACTTATTTTAAAATTAACCTATAGATAACTTTCGTAGCTTCCATTTCATAGTTTTTAATCTAAAAATTAAACATAAATATTTAAATGTTGTTATAGCATATAAGAACCCAATAAATAATATTAGCAAACCAATTTAACAACAACCAAATATGATGGTTTTATGATTTAAGTGGTTAGTTAAGTAAAAATAGTAGTTATAGTGTTATTTTAGTGAAAATATCGTTCAAAGATTGATCAGTATCCTCTTTGTTAACCGTTGGATCGTGCTCAAATTTTTATATACGCTTCCTAACTCGTTTATCTTGACATCCCACGGTGGAAATTTTGTTTTGAGAAGTAAAAGCTCAAGAAAATTCAAATATCCGTAAGGTCACGGCTGTTTACCCGAGTTTGCACGAGTTTACCCGAGTTTATCCGAGTTTACCCGAGTTTGCACGAGTTTACCCGAGTTTACCCGAGTTTAGTGGGAAGCGAGTTTGCATGCGAGTTGACTCGATTCTATGGGTAGGATCGTAAACTCGTACCCATAGAATAATTATTAAGCTATGCAAATATAATTATTCACCAAAACTAATTTGTAACTGTGAGCTTGTAACTTGTAGTTATGAGTTTCTAGCTTGTAGTTATTAAGCTAGCTTGGAGCTGTGAGCTTGTAGCTGGGAGTATATAGCTGTTTATTAGCTAACTATTTAAAATAGTGTTGTTCGGCAAAACTAGCTTTTGAAGTAGTTAAAAGTTATTAAATGACCAAAAAGGACATACAACATTTTATTATTTTAAATTTTTCAAATTTTTTTCTTTATTTATTAAATAGATAGTTAATTAATTAATTAATTAATAAAATATAAAAAATATTAAATTATAATTAATTAAATTCATTTTTTTTCTTAATTTATTAATTATGTAGTTAATTAATTAATTATAACAAAATTATTAAATTATAATTAATTAAAGGGTAGTAAAATAATTTTAAATTTTGTTTGAGGATATAATTGGTATATGGATTATTGAAAGCTAGTTTAGTTTCTAGAAAGCTACTTCAAGTAGCTTTCTTAAAACTAGCTTTCAAAAGCTACAAACTCCTTTTTTAAAAGCTATAAGCTCTTTTTAATTTGTGTTTATCGAACGGGACTAGTAACTTATTGACTGAATCTAAAAAGCTCCTAGCTAACTAAAAATCTTCTAGCTCGTATTGCCGAACAAAGCCATATATATTCTTGAATGTACATTTTGTCATTCAACTTTTGTTTGTGTGAAATTCATCTCCCCTTATTTTATTTTCCTGACACCTTAGGTTTCCAATCTTTTCCGTTTATGAATTGTTAGTCTCTTTACTATGTTTCTTACCAGAAAGGCAGAGACTAATGACAAAAAGCCTGTGTGACTTATGGACAACATAGCCATGGATGTTTTTGCTTTCTGGTGAAATGTGTAGTATCTGATTAAGATATTTAGGTAATGGTATTTTAGTCTTTGTTAATTTATGTTTGTCCATATTCAATTTTTCAATTTTTCTCTTTTTTTACAAATTTTAACATAGTATCAGAGTCATGATATCATCCTTAAAGGAGTTTTAGATTACCAATCCTTGTTCTGATTGCCTTTCCGGTTGTTCAATGTTTTTATTATGTCATTCGTGTTCTGCTCCAAGCACTTCCATGAGTTCTTTCTCTTTCATTCAGGATATGGTCTGGTTGTATGGTTTGCTAGTTTTCGTTCAGATGCAGTGTGGTTCCATCTCGGATGTAGTTTGACCAATTTTGTTTTTAGTTGGCAAACTTAAGTTGGTCTTCGTCCATTTGAGTTAGAGGAGGGACATGGATTCTCTAACATTGGAGAGAGAATGCAGTCATGCAGTCATGTATAAATACACCCTTGGATTCATCTAGTGGTTCATTTTCTACACCATTGAATGATTTTAATGGCCTAAGATGCAATGAAGTCATGAAGTTACAGGATTTTGATGTTAGAGAATCTATATCCGTTAGAGGAGGAATGTTAGAATATGTAAGATGTAATTAAGATATTTAGTTAAGAATATTTTAATCTTTGTTAATTTATGTTTGTCCTACATATTTAGGACATATCCCTTATAACACAACACACATTCAGTATATTATATCTCCTCTTTTCTATAAAATTTAACACCTTCTATTAGAATTTGGGCAAAAACTTGGTGTAGGAACAAATGTTGCATTAAAAAAATTAAGGACCTAAATTGTCAGAAAAAAAAAGGTTGCTCGTGAATAAAAGTAGAAAGATAGTAAAAAATTGCATTTAAACCATATAATTATGCATATGAATGCCCCAACCAATCATTCTAAGGATAAAAAAGTGGGACAAATTTAAAATCATGTTTTATGCGTATGAATGAATTTTGTTTTTAGCTGATTAGCTCCATTTGTAGCACAACAAATAGTGACCTTTTTTAAAACCTAACCCCCACTAATGGTCATTATTAACATTGAAAAGAATACCCTGATTTTTATTATCTTGTAGTGTAGTAAGTTGTAACCATTATAACAAATTTTGACACCTTCCAAGAGATGTGGTAGATTTTCTCCATTTGTCATCGTTAACCTGGTCCAGGGAAATTGGCAAAGAGCGAGCATTCTCTGTTGCTAAGTGACAATGGCCAGCATGAAAGTTCCACGAAGCTTCTTGCACGTCACACATTTCCAAGACCTTCCAAAAGCCAAATTCCATGCCCACTCCGTACAACAAGTAAAAAATAATAATAAAAAATCGTCCTTGTTCGAATATTCCTTATAAGTTGTAAACAATATTCCACAAAGTTAGCAGATGTTCGATTAATTGCATGATATCATAAATTTAATCTTTATAGTATGTGGGATAAATACTTTGTTGATAGAGATTTATTTGGATAATCTTTATGTTTTGAAATAGATTAATTTCGATTATGGATCGAATACCATCATTAAACTGTAACGATGAGAAAAAAATATAGTGCAAGACTAAATCTTAGATTACACGTGTACATATATGTAATAAGGATTAAACCTTCTAATTATAACAATTCTAAGATCGATTTACACAACCTCCCCAATTAACCATTGGAGATGCTTAAACGCAGTTTCAGCAAAAGCTAATTCTCTAACGCTTTTGCATTCGGAGGTGTGAAACACAAAATCAAACACGCTACAAAATAAAGTTCACTTTAAAGTACAATCTACTCGCACATATTACTGTCATAGTTTTCATATATTTCCAGAATATTGGTATTATGAACTATTGTGAATAAATAAGGTTTATAAAGCCACAATTGCATCCAATATATATGATTTCGATAACCCTCATCAAAATAAACTTTAATATTATGAATTAAAACACCTTTAAAATACATTTACCAAGCAATTTCTGATGCCCTCTGTATCCGTCGTCCCTAAGCAGTAGTTTTCACGTTTTCAACTACCAAATGAAATGACAATTAACAAATTCCAAACCCACCGACGTATTTGGTGCCCTTAGCTGAGTCATTGATGCTGTTGCGTTCTTCGTCAGCTCATGTGTCATGGTTCCAAACAATACGTGGAATGGGCCTACAAGCTCCAAGCCCACTCTACCCAATCCACCGTTTTCTCAATTTTAAAACAATGTTCACTTTTTTAATTAAAACAAATGATCTTGGACTATGATTAGATGATGTTTATGACCACAATTAGGCCACACGAGCCGTTATTAAAATGTTTTAACTTTTTGTGTCATCACAGCTGCCATTTCTAGATTCACCACATCCACATATTTTAGGTTTTTAGTATTTTAATTGCGCACACCATTTACTTGTTTGGTAGTTGCTAACTAAAATTATTGAACATGTAAAAGGTAGTTATTTATTTCTTAGCTTTGACCAAAATATCTCAACTGCTGTGAGGCAAAAATTAAGTTAGAAAGATGGTGAGATGAAACCCTTCCTCATTTTTTTTCTTGGTATTAAACAAGGTATCTCTACCCTATCAACAAGAAGTACAAAATGTTGAAATACAATTTTTTTTGGATATTAATTATAAATGTTCAAATAATATAGTTGTATGTCAAAATATTGAAATTTACATAAAACCTTAGTTTGCTAAATTTTCAATTAAATATATATATTATATTTCATCCAACAATAATGCATATACACATAAAATAGAATAGGATAGCACTATCTTATCTTATTGGCTTACCAAACTTCGAATAGTAACATAATATAATAGACTATCCTATCCCGTAGTTCTTATCCTATTAGCTAGTCTTAAAGTCATAAGCTTAAGATTGTTTGAATCATGAGATATATAACAAACTAAAAAGATTTGTAAAATTTTAGACCAAAAATGTGTATAAAGCAAAAAAATCAAAAACTTTGTGGGGCTATAGCATCCACTACTTCTTACATCGATCAAGTTAATGCTTGACTTAAGGATCTAGCAGTGCCTTGTACTACCTAGATCACTTATAGGTGTTCTTCATTAAAACTTTAGACTTATTCAAGTTTAGGATTCGATTTCAAATATTTCACTCTAAAAGTTTGCTTCATAAATTATATATGTGTTCCCTACCATACACCTATTCCACTTTTAGCTAAAGCCTAAACTCGTAAAGGTGGATTATGCAATTTGGATTATTCATGTAGGTGTTAATTGTTAGATAATACCAAATCTTTAAGAATTATCCTTATCTTCTATTTTGCATATCTGTTGTAACAACCTCCGTTAGATTAGCATATTGTTACTGACTGTTTCATAGCTTACAGTTCATAGGATATTGTCAATGTTATGTATATATAGAGGTTCTGTTCATAAATGAAATGCAAGGAAAATATTCTCTTATATTAATAACATCATATTTGACAATATGGTTACTAATATAGTGAGAGCAATTGAGTTAACTAAATTGGTATGTGGTGGGAACCTATAATGGTTCGATTTATTTTTAAGTATCGATAAATATTTATTGAGTCTTGAGACATACATGTTCTGATTTTAAAACGAAGCAATCATTCTTAACCCTAATTTTTATTATTGTTATTTTTTGCTTTTTAAGGGAAGAGGGGAGTTGTCGGAATTCGAACCCAGAGGATTACATTTAATATCTTATAATTTTATCAACTGAATCAAATATTGAGAATTAATCATTATAATTATTGTTTCTAAAGATTAAATAAATTATAAGGCTTGCCGGTTGAAGCAAAGTTTATGCAGAAGTATATCACGAACCATGACACCAGAAAGAACAAGTGACCGGTATTGATAAAAGATCCTTGACCACTGGATGCTAACTTTTCAAATCTTGTGGGCTGATCATAATTATTTTTTAACGTAATGACTCAAACGATAATTGAAAAAACCTAAAATATTAAGTTTCAATGTTAAAATTTTTCAGGATGAAGTAAGATTAATTAACCCGGTCATACGATTTCGCATGTTATTGTTTTCAACGATTTTGTTTTTTTTAAGGTCACATCGTGTTTCTTTTTGTTATGACATAATTTTTATCAACACCTGAGAATAAATTACATTATCTTATGCACACAAAAAACAAAATTTCTTATCTTTACCGCCTAATGTATTTGTATCTGAGTACTGTGATGGCAATTGCTAAAATCAACATGTTGATGATTTATGAGTACGACGGAGTATTTTACTACCAATTTATTCCACAAACCATTGGCATCTAATTACCACGGTTTGAGTTTCGGCAGCTAAATGATATTTTCCATAATTTTTTTTGTCTCGATAAGTTTTTTAATTAAGAGGCTATATGAATAAAACATTTTTTTATTGAAAATTTAAATATTTAAAATTTTAAGAGTCAATTAATTTATGTTTTCAATACATTTTTTAAAAAATTAAATTAACTTCTTATTCTTACTTTTAAAAAGCTAAAATTAAATAACTCAAATAAAAAATTATAGATTTGATGTTTAAAGGCTAAAATTAAATAACGCAAATAAAAAATTATAGATTTGATCGGCCGTCAATTCTCTTGAAAACCAATGTTTTATCCTTTGAGAAGGTTGACGATGAATGGGTGATGGTTAATGACAAATATATATGAGAAAGTATGCCTTCCTTAATTGCATTTATCATTCATTTTTTTAATGTTAAAGTTATTTTTCAACCGAAAGTTGAAGATTTAATTTAATCGAGACGTAAAGATCATTGACATATGTTTTAACTTTATCAACGAAGTTTTTTTTACACAAGACATAAATTAAACTCTTGACATCATACTTAAAAAATGTATTACCCACTTTATTTTAAAATTTAATTTATATCAAAATTTCATAAAGTGAATGTTATTTTTACGTTTACTCCCTTGACATTACACTAACTTAACTTAAAAGAGAAGGTGAATGTAACTTTTTAATTCTGCTATACTAAAATGTTTAGAAACGTTGCATTTGAAATAGCCAGTGTACTTCAGTGAACCAACTCACTATTTGTTTCCATTAGTTTTAATTAGTCCCCGCTTCCATCATTTGTTTTTGGTACCAAAAATCATGGTTTTGGTACACTGAAGTTAGAGCAAGGATTTTTGGTGCAATTAAGCAGCACCCCTAAAGGGTGACACGCATATTTTAGAAATTAAATTTCTGGCTATGTGGATATGTAGTAGTTGATGAACAGTAACCGAATAGTATGAAGTTTAGTGAAAAGGAGATTTAGCCAACAGCATTTATGTGAAATACTACACGATAAAAAATGGAGACCGTGTCCTTTGGTTGTGGAAGGTGAATCATGAGTGAGTGAGGTCCCCATTTCTGACTCGGTTGTGATTGTGACACCCTGGAAATTATGTCAGCTTCTTCTTTTAGATCATTTTATTTCATGCCCCATTTGCATGCATGATGGTTGATGGCATGATATAGATCCATGACCATAGGTTTCTTATGGCATGGGCTTAAATAATGGGTTATGTATGTTACCCGTGGATACCACACGCTTTGAAAAAATTAGAATGTTGATGTATGAAAAAGGTTTATTTAGGGTTTGGAATATTCTGGATGAAGAGTTTAAGGGCTTTACTTTTTCTCCAAGAAGTTAAGAACTTTGAAAGGTGAGACCGGTAGCACAAGTGGGATTGATTATTTTCATTTGAATAATTTTATTTTATTTTATTTTTTCTTATCCGAAAAAAATATTTTATTTTTTATGTATCAAGAATGGAGCCCTTAATCAACATGTTATTTTAAAAATATGATAGACTTTGGTGATATATTTGAACAATTTTAACCGCTTGTACATCTAGGTTCATACCGTATCATTTTAGTTACATAATACTTCCCTCTCTTCATATAAATTATTTTAGGATAATAATTCAAGTACATTTAATAAATTAATTAGTATTATTAATGATATAAAAATATTGGTATAAAAATTTGATATATTTTATTAAAACTATTCGTATAATTATTATTAAAATTTTTAAAAAATATTGAATAAATATTAATGTTTATAGAAAAAATAATTAAATGTCGTTAAAAATCAAAATGATATTTTTATAAAATGAATCAAAAAAATCTTTATTTTATCATCACTCTCATTCATTTTAATATTTTATAGTTTTATTTCATGATCATCATCAGTGAAGTAGTTGTGCATGTGCATCGAGTTCTTTATTCTTTACTATTAATCTTTATGCAGCTCTTGAATGAGTTATGCCTACCACCACCTCAGAGGATTGGGATTTTGTGGGTCCATTCCATATCACTAACTCGTGGCACCGTGTTGGAGTTCAAATTTACACGCTACCTATGGTTTGTTTTTTTTTTTTTTTTTTTTTGAAAACCAGAGACAGGTATTTTTCTTGTATTATTTTTTCCGTATCCAAGACTAGAATTCTGATGATCAAAGTAAACACATATCATATAAATCAACTAGTATGAACTAAATTCATTTCTTTTCATCTTGTAGTTCAAAGTCTAATTCTTTTTTTAAATATATGTTAAAGATAAATGAATCTGAAGTGTGGTTTGGAACTTTATTTTGATATACTTTTTTTGACTACTTTTTTATTTTTCTACCCCTGCATGCAGTCATTCTGTTTGATTTCAGTTAACTGGTTTTGTTCACATTTGTGGATTTTATTTTTCAACACTTTTTTTTTTTTTTCCATCTTCCTCTTTTATAATCTCCATTTTTCATCCTACCCCAAATCCCAGCACTATTCTTCATTTTCCCGGAGATTATTATATTATTGAACATATTTATATTTCTTTAGACAAAAACTAACGCAAGTTTAAGTTAAGTATATGGTTTTTTTTTTTAATAAATAAATATTTATTAATGAGCACAAGAGGTGCTAACTCATGTACAACTATAGACTGCATCAAGAAGTAATATTATAATACAAGAGATTAAATTATTATACTATTTCGCAAAACTAACATAGCAATTATCTCTAAAGATACAAAACCAACATCAAAATCGTAATTGATTCAAGTTCATGATGTATATATGATCAGCCTTTTCACCCGTGAAGATAAATTAAATGCATTATGCATCATTAACCAAATTGACTAAATTATTGTAATCCAAAACATGTTCCAATGAATTTTGCACTTAATTCTATTCATAAAAATAGAGGAATGCTGCAGAAATAGAGACAAAATAGAGTGGGGAATCACTGCTGAGCTTCCTAACTAATTGTAGCATGTATACCATACATTAGTGAGAAAGCTAAGCTAGCCTCACTAGCTAACGCTGTGAATGTTCTACACATTATCCCACCTTTATTTCTCTCATTTTTAACACCATTATCTTTTTTCTTTTTCCTCTTCATTTTTTACTTCTTCTTCTTTCCCACACCCCCATTAACCATCTATCGACATCCACTTTAATCTATATCCATAAAAATATTTTAATCACCTTTCTAAACCTAGCTACTCCTATATATTTAATTTGTCCTCTAATAATCCCAAATTGAAAACGTACTTTTGAAACCCTAAAATCTCATTAGAGAAGAAGACTAAGAGGGAGAAATTGATAGAATAAGGATCGACAGTACTAACGATAGTAAACTTAGAGGATTAAGTTAAAAAAAAAAAACTTGAAAAACTACTTTAAAAAAATAACATAAAAAAAATGAAAGAACCAGTTAAAAAAATGTGAGTGCAATTAGGGCTAATGTCGATAATTCTTGCATGGGGACAACTTGGTTTGACTTATAAATTTTGAGGTGAAAAATCGCGACAATGGCTTGTTTCATATTTTGACTATTGCAAGGGTTTGCGGATAAGATTTGAATTCAGGATCCCCAATTTTCAATGCTTTCCATTTTCTCAGACAGAAATGTTCATTGATTTGACGACCCAAGAATTGTATGCAGCCGTGGCATTAGCATTGGTGGTATACTATACACGAGTAAGTACTCCTATACAGGTGTAAACGTCTTGAATAGTAATAAGCATGAATGATGATGTAAACTATGCAGAAGAATTAAGGAATGCATAAACTTCGCAACCATATAGAAAAGCAATTGGCATCTTGCCTTCTTCTTTTCCCTCTCTTTATTCATTTGTATAACGTGTTGTGAATGTAAATTGGCACCCGTCAACATTTCTTATATAAAAAAAATTAGCACTCCATATTTTTTTATTAGTCAATTTTATTTGATTCACACGTATTAATAAAAGTAATTAGAAATAGTTATAACTATTAAAATTATAAAAAAAAATATTAGTATTAATATTTTAAAATTGTCCTACTTATTTATTAATTTCCTTAATAATATTTCTAATTGTATTTGGTCTTACTTTAGACTTTCTAGAAAAGTATGGATTTTTATTGTTAGAATTCAACAAAATTTTTTGTGTGAGATGATATAAAAAGAAAGACTGTTTTGGTTAATTAAAACTTGGTGTGTAAATCAAAAGCAAAGGAAAGATTGGGGATTAAAAATCTAAGACTTATTTATGGTTTTAGTTTCTAAAAGTTTAACGTGTTTTGATTTTAGTCCCTAGAAGTTATTTTGACCGGGACTAGTCTTTAATTTTTCAGATATTTTGGTTTTGGTCCTCTCTATTACAAAAAATCAGTTATTTGCTGACATGGTTAACGAAAATTCACATTAGCTGCCATGAGGTGTGAGGTAACGCCAAATAGGTGATGTGACATGGATGATTTAGGCTTATGAACTCAAAATGTTGGGTAAGAGACCATTTTGCGTATCAGACCATTTTGCTTCTGTGGAACTGTATCATCCACATTATTTCACCTATTTGGCATCATTTCAAACCATATGGACTGCTGATGTGATGTTCTGCTAACTACACAAACAAATAACAGATTTTTACTAACGGAGGGGACCAAAACCAAAATGTTTGAAAATTTAAGGATTAGCTAGTCCCAGTCAAAATAACTTATAAGGACTAAAATCAAAACACGCTGAACTTTCAGGGACTAAAGATATAAATAAGCCAAAATCTAAATCTATTAAATCTCTCTTTGGTTGGCTAAGCGAAGATGGAGACTTCTATCTAATAATAAAAATGTTCTTAGTGTTCGCTAGGGTAATTTTGATGCTAGCATCCTCTCTCTTAATAAAGGCTCTAATTTTACAAAGTTCTCGATTTCGTAGAAGGATCTTTGTTACAGTTGTAAATTTGAAGGTCTTGGTGATAGATTCTCTCTGTGTGTCCAAGAATTTGGAATGTGATGACAAAACATACTTTTGGGAAAAAAGATTGGCTTGGAACCGAAACTTTCAAATCTGCATACCCTTCTATACGCTCCGTCAACTATAAAAGTGTCCGAACCTTCAACTGGGGAGAGTTATGAGAATAGTGAGCAGTCACCCATTCTATTGGACATAATCACAATAATTTTATGGATCTTGTCATTTATAAATCTTCTCACGCATCCCATCTTACCCAATGTGAGTCATCATTTCACATTTGAATACCCAACAAAAAGGTGTTAATAAGGTGCCTTTACAAATGGAGCTGGATATTGGATTGATGGCCATTGGATGTGGAACTTACCTTGGAGACACACCTTAAGATATTGGGAGCTGGAAGACTCAAACATGTTGGATACAATTCTTCTTGATGTGTCTTTAGATTCTACCCGAGAGGATTTGTGGAAGTGTTAACGGAAAATCGAAATCGACAAAAGGGTGAGAATGTCGGATGTATAAGTGACATCGACGGAAGTGTACTTAAACATTTTTGTTTAAAAGTGACTTCGAAGGAAGTGAACGTACAATCCGACAAAGGGTAGATTTCGACGAAAAGGATGTGTGTCGACAACATAAGTGATGTCGAGGAAGGTTTACTTAAGTGACATGACTTAAAAGTGACTTCGAAGGACGTGAACGTGTGTCGACAGAAGGAAGAGGCGGAAACAAGAGGCCTGCGTCGAAGGAGTATTGGCGCAAGAAAAGAGGAGTCAGAAACATCATATCAACATTGGGAACGGAAGAGTAATTATGGAGGCATTTAATGCTACTTGTGGCTATAAAATCCTCACTTTTCACCGAGAAAAAGCCACGAGTTACAATGAGAAAACTTAAGGAATGCCTTCATGAATTCTGGAAAGAGGAAAAAAGATTCATATTCCACATAAACATGAGCCAACCAAAGGCTAAACATGTGGGATTAAGGTGTTCGGATGAGGACAGGGAAATGAAGGAATGTCCACCCCGAATACCACCTTTATCCTCTTGAATAGCGAAAGGCTAAACATGTGGGATTACATAGAACCCATTTCCGATGCGTCGGGTCACAGCAAAGAACTCCGAATTGGAGGAAGCAGTGAACCTGATAAATAAGCATTGGAAAGGTCTTTGTAATCCCATAGGCCAAGGTTTGTATCCTGCTAGGATCGATTGCGGCCGCCTTTCCTATTAAAGAGTTAAAGGAAACAAGTCCTTTGACGACATTCTACTAGAGGGGCATGTTTTTTGATTGAATGCTGGTGAAACATCGTTTAGTTGAATTACATGTCACCAATATCAATCGAATGCGTCTAAGGCCGACAGCGAGTCGAAAGTCTATTTCGACGATAGGCCTATCTGTCGAAAGGAGCTCGATGTCGGCTGACATCTCAGAACCTAGAGGTTGGAGCACAACAACGTCAAAGCTTCAAGCAACAAAGAGACTTAGACAAGAGTCAAAGGTTGCAGTCGAAGAGAAGTGCCAGTCGAAGAGGTCTCAGCAAAGATGTCACCACGGGATTCGACAGAAGTATCCACTAAGCCCAAACCACGACGTGGGCAGTTGCATCGTGGGGGATAGCGTAGTGGGTAGTTATAGATCGTGGGTTTTGCAGTTATTGCAAAACGTGCAAGTATGCTTTGTAAATAGTTTCGGATTCCTATGCCTATAAATAGGAAGTCCTTAGGTTGTAATCGGGGTTGGTTGCTAGGTTGACACACATAGGCCAAAATCCTAAACGTCTCACCAGAGCAGACAAACGGAGAAACGTCATTGTAAAGAACCTCAGCCTTCCACCCATTTAAATTTCAATGCAATCTTTACTTTTCCCTGCACATTTTAATTACATGCAATTTACTTTCTCACAAATTTTAATCGCTTTCCTTTCGATTCCGCGTCATTTATTTACTGTACCATTTAAATTTCGCCGCACCGTGTTCTTGGTGTCGGTTTTTACTTTTACTCGCATTTATTGTTGCGCCATTCAAACCCAAATATCCAGAAATACCAAAAAGACGGTCAAGTTCCTTTCGCAAGATTACCAGATAACCTGTCGTTACCCACACCCCACACATCACCGTCAGTTCGGCAGGCGTTGGACGAAAATCCCACGAACAAAAATTGGCACGCCAGGTGGGACAGGTTCAGAGTAACTTGTGCTTGTTTGTATGCATTTGAGAAGTGGCATAACTTTGCCATCTTCATCATCAATGGTCGTTAAAAGTCAAGGTGGTCAACAGACCACCGTTATTTCAGAGATTATTACCCCTAGCGTTTCGACAAGTTCTCCTCAAATGACCGGAGGAAGCGGTTCCGCCGTAGAATCAACTGTCGTAACCACAATTCAACGGCCAAATAATGGCCCAAATGGGGGAAACCTCACCAGTGGGTTTACTTTTGGTAGCAGTTCAAATAGTGGGGGACAAGTTCCTCCCTATGATTTGCCACCTGGTTTTGTTCCATGATCGACGTTGACATGGCCTTTGGGCAGTTCGATAGGCAGTACTAATGCGACAATGAGGGCCACTAACATGGCTTTTATGCGTTCAGCTACGAACATGGCTGGCACGAGTAACGGTTCAAGATACATGCCTATCAATCCCGTTACGCATATCCGGCAACAAATCGAAGAGGCTAATGTACAACTGGTCGATCAATTGACGGCTCAATTGGGTTCGGTTATCAACCCAGCGATGTTGGTGACAAATGAGACTTGTGGAAAAATTGCACAATACATGAAAAGGTTAAACCAAGTCTTAGGCGTCGACGACAATGAACATAGCGAGTTCGTCAATACTCCGCCTGTAGATAGAAATTTACCAAGGCCAATTTTGGTACAAAATTACCCTAGTGGCCAGGATGTGCGACACATTGCTCAAGTGTCGTCACCACAGCAAGATAGTAGAATCCCGACGACGTGGGATCATGTTCATACTAACCCGATGTTTAGTGCAGGTAATACGATGCCGGAAAACCAGCAAATGGTCTTTCACACAGGTGTCGAAGCACCTCAACATGTTCAAAATTCGGCGCAAGTGGCATTCATGCAAAGAGGAGAAGATCTTCAAGCAGCACTGGCAAGGCAGAATTTGGCTCGACATTTGCTCCGACAAGGAAGAGAGACACGAGTCGAACCGGATAGTCGAACAGGCGCTGAGTCGGATTTGGGTTCAACGTTGGCATGGCTAACCAGCCAGGTTTCAATTCACCCTTTCTGGAGTGGGTACAGTTGGCAGAAATCCCAAGAGGAACAAAGGTGCCAAAATTGTCGAAATTCGCCGGCGAAGCGGGAGAATCTACTGTCGAACATATTACTCGTTACACCATCAAACTGGGTGATTTGGCCGCTGATGAGGCAATCAAAATGCGGCTATTTCCTAGTTCTTTGACAAGAAATGCTTTTTCTTGGTTCTCAACCTTGCGATCTAATTCTATCCATGCTTGGGCCCAGTTAGAAAGGTCTTTTCACGAACAGTTCTATAGAGGCGAATTGAGAGTCGCCTTGACGGATTTGCTAAGTGTGAAAAGATTTGCTGGGGAGCCTATCGATGACTACTTGTCACGCTTCAGACAGATGAGGAGTAGATGTTTTACTCCGATCCCTGAACCGGAAGTAGTTAAGATGGCTGTAACCGGACTAGAATATCACCATTCGTAAGAAGTTAGTTACCCAACATTTATTAGATTTGGCTCAGTTAGCCGCTTGTGTTCGGCAAATTGAAATTCTAAGAGATGAGAAAACGAAAGGGAGAGACCCTAAGGTTTCGAAAAGGGAACGCATCCATTATGTCGGTTCGCAGCCTTCTGACGGGGAGGCATTCGACGATGGTTCGGAAGTGAATATGATAGAATTAGGAAATGAGAAACCTTATTCATGTTCTTCCTTGAAACCATCCAAACCCGTTAGCGAAAATTTGTATAAGAAAACATACACTTTTGACGTTTCCAAAACTGAACAAGTTTTTGATGAGTTGTTAAAGGATAAACAAATTAAACTGCCTGAAGGTCATAAATTGTTGAAAAAAGAAGAATTGAGAGGAAGAAAGTATTGCAAATATCATAATAATTGCACCCATAATACCAATGATTGCTTTGCTTTCAGGGACTTAATTTAACAAGGAATTGACAAAGGGAAGTTGAAGTTCGTAGAGAAAGACATGAAGATCGATACTGATCCTTTTCAGAAGGAGGTCAACGAGGTCGAATCTCAAGGAGTATTTTCCATTAGCACCCTTTCACTGGCCTATGACGCTGAAGTGTTTCCTGAGGTCGGGGAATCATTTCGACATTTCTGCAAGAGAAAGCAAGATGGAGATCTTCAAATTTGCCCGAGATGTCAAGTGGTCTATGATCGAAAGATTGCGGCACAGAAAGAGAGGGGATCCAAAAGGGAAGACTTAAGAAAGAAGATAAGAGCCAGGGTACAGGAACGGGAACACATCCGACGGGAAATGTCCCGAGAGGCTCGACGCCCTCTGTCCAGTCGAAGGATTTATGGAAGACATCCTTCAAGGTCAGCCGCATATGATCGATTTATGCAAAAGAGGCAGCAATCAGGATCGACATCTGGGTCGATCTACGAAGGACTGACACGAACTCAGAAAAGGAGGCTCCAAAGAATACGGAAGGCAGAAGCTGAAGGGGTCAACATTGATGAGTTACCCACAAATGATCAAGGATGCCTAGTTGCAAGCATGAAGCCGAAAACGGCTAAAGGCCGACAAAGTGGCAGACGAAAGCAGAAGTGGGTGAAGAAGTCGAAGGGTCAAACCAGATGAGTGAGTCGTACGAAGGGGACTCTGATGATAGCTTGGATATCATTGTCAATGATCAGGACATGATAGATGCTCAAAGTAAGAAGATCGGCAGCCTCTCCATCAACAATGTCGGTTTGCCTTTCGACATGCCAGGAGACCATGCACATGAAGAGGGAAACGAAAGTGATGATTCTGACGATTCGTATCTGAGTGACGAGGTGTCAGGGCTTCCTGAATGCCTTTTTCTCTTGGATCGGCTCCATTTGGAGGTAGACATCGGACACATAGCTCAATTCGAACCACTGGAGGAGAGCAAAAGAGAACACTTAAGGCCTTTACATATTAAGGCCATTGTTGACGGGAAGCCTCTAAATCGAGTCTTGGTAGATGGAGGGGCAGCCGTCAATGTTTTGCCTTGGAACGTATTCAAGAGAATGAGAAAAGCGGAGTCGGACCTAATTCCGACGAATGTGGTTGTGGTTGGTTTTACTGGGAAGATCGCCCAATCACATGGTGTGACGATGCTGAAAGTCGAGGTGGGCTCAGTCGCAAGAGATACTTTATTCGTGGTAGTTCCATCTAAGGCTAGCTACAACCTGTTGTTAGGCAGGGATTGGATTCATGCTGTGGGGGCCGTTCCGTCTACGGCCCATCAGAAATTAGTCTTGTGGAATCATGAGAACAAGGTGGAGGTGATTCCTGCAGATGACAGTCCGTGTTACATGCAACAGATGCACGTAGATTTCAAAGTCTACAATCCAAGTATCAAGCCGATCCGACTTGATGCTGAAAACTTTCAGAAACCCGTGGTGGATAGATGCCTAATGGAAAACTATGGGATTTCATTTGTTGAGATGGACAAGGTCGTTGAGCAACGGCCTTCGACCAGCACTGATGGTTGATCGACAGTTGGAAAGACTGTCGGCTTACGTGGCCGACAGAATGCAATGTACCATTCAGACAGGTGCATTCCAGGATTGTATCGAAGATGATAGCCCTTTCGGATTCGAAAGAGGGTGGACAGATGAAGAATCTCGATTCATCAGTGAGGATCCCAGAGATGAAGTAAATTTGGACTCAAGAATGCTGGAGCGACATATCAAAGAGCAATGAATCTGATTTTCCACGACATGATTGGCAAGTTCTTGGAGGTGTACATCGATGATGTGGTGATCAAGTCAAACACTCAAGAAGAGCATTTGGAAAGTCTGGAAAAGGCGTTTCATAGAATGAGAAAGCACAATCTAAAGATGAACCCAATTAAATGCACCTTTGGAGTCACCGCTGGCCAGTTTTTGGGATTCCTTGTCCACATAAACGACATTGAAGTTGACAAGAACAAAGCCAAGGCCATTATAGAAGCATCTCCTTCGACCAACAAGAAAGAGGTTCAGTCATTTCTTGGCAAGGTAAATTATTTGAGAAGATTCATATCAAACCTGT
Organism: Crotalaria pallida; assembly: GCA_037953625.1. NCBI lineage: Eukaryota > Viridiplantae > Streptophyta > Magnoliopsida > Fabales > Fabaceae > Crotalaria > Crotalaria pallida. Next base: position 72,935,111 of record CM075656.1, read on the forward strand.
CGGGAAGAACCAGAGCCTTTGCGCCTCTCGTGAAGCTAAAACGAGGATAAGATTTTAAATGGGGACCGGAACAACAAGCGGCGTTCGACGACTTGAAGCTGTATCTGTCGACACCACCAGTAATGATGCCGCCTCAGCCAGGTTTTCCTTTAAAATTGTATATATTAGCCTCTGATTACACTATAGGAAGTATGTTAGCCCAAGAGAATGAAAATGGTGTAGAGAGAGCTGTAATTTATTTAAGTAGAGTGTTGAATGATGCCGAAACACGGTATAGTGCAATAGAAAAATTATGTTTAGCGCTCTACTTTTCTTGTACAAAACTTAAACATTATATGAAAAGTTTTCATGTTTTGGTTTTGTCGAAGTCTGACGTTATTAAATACATGCTATCCAAGCCAATTATTCATGGCAGGGTTGGCAAATGGACATTAGCGTTAACTGAATTTTCACTTCAATATGTGCCATTGAAAGCCGTCAAAGGCCAAGTGGTAGCCGACTTTTTGGCAGATCACCCGTGTGCAGACATGTCTGTATCTGTTAATTTTGTCGGTTTAAGGCCTTGGACGATGTATTTTGATGGATCGTCGCATAAAAAAGGGGCAGGAGTTGGAATTCTACTCATATCCCCTGAGGGAATTTCCACGAAATTTATGTTCAACCTTAAATACCAATGTTCAAATAATGAAGCTGAGTACTGTCGCGGCCGGGGTCCCGGGTCGCCCTCGGGGCCTCGCCTACGAGTGGGGGTCGACTGACCCAATATGGAGTCGCCACCGCATTTTGTTACAAAAACGCGGAAAAAATAATTAATAATTAAAAAGGATAAAGGTTGGTCTCGAACTAGATAGATTCCAAGTTCGGGAGTCGGTTACGAGCCGGGGAAGGTATTAGCACCCCGTTCGCCCATTCGAAAATGGTACCTCGATTGATTTTAATTAAAAGACCTAATTAAATTGGTTTGCCAAAATTATTTGTTTTTTATTGTTATGCCTGACAAGGTTGCCCTTGGTCCTACGTACCCTCATAAAATGAGGAATCAAGGCTACGTAGTTCTTAATGTTTTAATTTTATTTTTTATAAAAAAAAGGTTTGATGCGAAGAGAAACATGCACAAGACCTGACATTTAGTCAAGGAAAGGTGGATTTCCAAAACACATATTGTTAATAATTAATTAAAAAAATCTATTTAAAAAAATGTTTTTTTTTTGTCTTGTAAATAATATTTTTTATTTGTATATATTTTATGCAGAGAGGAAGTTCAGATCTCTCCACTATATTTGGGAAAGAAAAATCAACTTACCAAAATGCAACAAATTTTAAAACATAAACTAAAAAATCTACATTTTTAATTCTTATTATTTTAAAAAAAAATTATTTTTATATATATATTTTTGGTGTGAGGAGTAAGTACAAGAGATCCCACCACTATGTTAAATTTGGGCAAAAAAAATTGATTTACCAAACTCAACCAATTTAAATAACAAAATAAAAAAAATTACATTTTAAATTATTATTATTATTATTTAAATATTTATTATTTATAAAAACAAAAGAAAATAAAAAAAAGGAACCTGTAGCTGCACGGATGGAAGCAGCAGCAGGGAATGGGAGACACCAACTGGGACATGTGGCGCGCAGGGAGTGGTACAGCAGGTAGTGGCAGGAAGTGCTGCAGGCGCAGCAGGGGAGGGTGATGGAGCGCATGCGGTGCACGCGCACGGGCTTGTGGAGGCTGCGAGGCGCACGCGCGCGAGGGCTGTGAGAGGGGTGAAAGGCACGTGTAGTGCACGCGCTTGGGAGAGAGTGGCGGACGCGCTGGGGACTGGAGCTGGGCAGGAGTTTTTTCTTTTTTTTTTTAATTTAATTTCTGTGTACTTCTCTCTCTCCTTTTTTTCTGTGTCCTCTCAAAGTGAGGAAGAATGCTCTATTTATAGGAAAAAACTAGGTTTAAAAAATATGGTTTTTCAACAGGCTTTTGAAAGCCCAGTAGAATATTCCCTGGTTTATTCCTCAATTAAATCTTAAAAAAATAAAAACAAATCTGATGATAATCCTTTTAAAACAAAACCTAAATTTATCCTTATCTTCACAAATTAACCAAATCTTTTACTAAAACATTTTTATCTTTTTTTTTAATACTTTTATGTTTTTCGTTTTTTTATTTTTTACAAAAAAAATACTTTTTCAAAATATTTTTTATTTTTTATTTATTTTTCGTTTTTTTATTTTTTACAAAAAAAAATAATTTTTTTCAAAATATTTTTATTTTTTATTTATTTTTCGTTTTTTTTTTATTTTTTACAAAAAAATACTTTTTCAAAATCTTTTCTATTTTTTTTTGTTTATTTTTCATTTTTTTTAAAAAAACATTTTTATTTTTTTGTTTTATTTTGTTTTGGGGAGATAAAATTGGGTGTCAACAGCTGCCCCTCTTTACTTGTTTCTTATCAGATAGCAAACAAACTGTGCTTTGGATGCTATCAGGGTAAGGAACGAGTAAAGAAGTGGACACCAATTTTGTTAAGAAACAAATCGCGCTTAACAAATCTGGAAGTTTGATAGAAGCAGAACTGGTCGATGATGAAAATTTAATAACAACGATGATACTTCGACGGTTTCGTCAGGATATCATGAAAAGCCTAATAACAACGATGATGCTTCGACGTTTCCGTCATGATATCATGAAAAGCCTAATAACAACGATGATGAAAATTTAATAACAACGATGATACTTCGACGTTTCCGTCAGGATATCATGAAAAGCCTAATAACAACGATGATGCTTCTACATTTGTGTCAGGATATCATGAAAAGCCTAATGACAACGATGACGCTTCGACATATATGTCAGGATGTCATGAAAAGCCTAATAACAACGATGATGCTTCGACATAAATGTCAGTATATCATGAAAAGCCTAACCAACATAAAAATGACTTCAGCGTTTGTGCCGGGCGTCAAAAGACCCAAAATGATTTCAGCGTTTGTGCCGGGCGTCAAACGACCCAAAATGACTTCAGCGTTTGTGCCGGGTGTCAAAAGACCCAAAATGACTTCAGCGTTGGTGCCGGGTGTCAAAAGACCCAAAATGACTTGAGCGTTTGTGCCGGGTGTCAAAAGACCCAAAATGACTTCAGCGTTAGTGTCGGGTGTCAAAAGACCCAAAATGATTTTCGACATCTCTGTCGGGGCATCAAAAAGCCCAACCAATATCAAAATGACTTTAGCGTTAGTGCCGGGTGTCAAAACACCCAAAATGACTTCAGCGTTGGTGCCGGGTGTCAAAAGACCCAAAATGACTTTAGCGTTGGTGTTGGGCGTCAAAAAACCCAAAATGATTTTCGATATTTCTGTCGGGGCATCAAAAAGCCCAACCAATATTAAAATGACTCTAGCATTTATGCCGGGCGTCAAAAGACCCAAAATGATTTTCGACATTTCTATCGGTGCATCAAAAAGCCCAACCAACATCAAAATGAGTTTTTTGTAATTATTATTATTGAATATTCAAATTCTGGTGATGCAAACAATGCAAATAGTAATGAATAAAATGGAACCAATGCAAATGATATTGTTAATGAAAAACTGGTATGTTGCAACTGGTATAATGCAATGGATAATGTAACTGGTGCAAATGATGTCAAAAGTGCATAATGCAAAATGAACTCAATACAAATGATGTGAATGACAATGAAATGAATATGATTTGGAATCAACAATGCAACTCTAACTTTTTCTAATGTAAACCCATCAGGAATTAATGCGTCTAAAACGCAAAAAGTTTTTTTTTATTTTTTATAACAAGATAAACTGGTTTCAACTCTTTTGCTCTTGAACACCAATACCGGGCCATACCAAAATCTGATTAAGACAGGCACGAGCGAATCTTTGACAACGTTTCTCCTTAATAAAATCTTTTGAAAGCTCAACAATCTAACATTTGTCAATAATCAATACAATCAAACAACCTGAATTTGTTCAAAATCTGCCCCAGTGTATTGTGCTAAAAAAATTATTGGGGAATCAATATAATGCCCTGATATCTTTCATCTAGAGCTCAACAATGGACCTCTTCAAATACTGCCCCAGTTTACTGTCTCAGCGACAAATGCAATGGAATGAACAATACTTCTGATTTCTCTTCAAAAACTGCCCCAGTATTTCATTCTAGGGTTTATCAAGATTTTTCAAAATTGCCCCAGTTGAATATGATAGCAATATTTGCAAGGGGATGAACAATATGCTTGACCTTTCTTCAAAACTGCCCCAGTATTTCTTTCTAGGGCTTATTAAAATTTCCAAAACTGTCCCAGTTTCCTTAGCAAGGAACAAAACTTTTCAAAACTGCCCCAGTTGACTATATTAGCAATATTTGCAATGGAACGAACAATCTGCTTGATCTCTCTTTAAAATTGCCCCATTATCTCATTCTAGGGCTTGTTAAAAATTTCCAAAACTGCCCCAGTTTGCTTAGGAGCAACAAAACTTTTCAAAACTGCCCCAGTTTGAGCAGTGTTTAACCGAGGATAGGGAATCTTCAACATTGTCCCAGTGTCAACCTTCAGGACTCCTTTTCTGGTTCTATTTGCAATTTTCATCATCTTTTTGTTAAAAACCAGCTGGTTTGCGTTTAAGGATTTTATTTTTTTTGCCCTAAATTTTGCCTAGGAAACCCAATGTAGGTTCCTAGTGGGTTTTTATCTTATGATCCTAATTTTTGCCTAAGCCGCCTCTTTCGAGTTTTACGACTTAGCGGATCTCTCTAACTTTTGCCTAGGTCGTCCTTTTCAGGATTTTCAACCTAGTGAGCTCTCTTTTTTTTTCAACTTTTTTTTCTTTTTCAAACGCAACATTTCTTAATTGCTTTTTAATTGACTGGAAATTGCAAATATTTTTCATTCATTCCACTCAAGGTTAGGACTCTTTCAAAGAACATGTTCTTAATGACAAAAGATCGTTAACCATATTCAACCGATCAAGTTCCTTTCAACTTCTTTTCTTCACATATCTTCTTAACAAGAAATACTAATGTAATGATCATATGAACATGGAAAATATTTGGATGATGGGAGTAATTGATTCATGCATTAAAAATGAGATATATTTCATCAAAGTTTCAATTAGGTTTAATGAAGTCAGCATTTTTCCGCCCTAGTGTGTAACTTAAGCAAACCAATCCTCAACGAGGTCTTTTAAAGCTTGTAATGTGGCATGGCTAGGGGTTAACAATAAAAGGTATAAGGCTCAAATTTTTATTTCCCTTCCCTTCCTTTCTCCTTTCTCTTCGATTCCCTATTTTCTCAACAGATTTTGCACAACACTCAAATCATCAAGAGGATTTTCCAAAAGGTTGTAACATGGTCTGGGGGTAATAATATGGCAAATGAAAGAAGGGATATAAAGGTCCAAAATTTATGTTGAGTTTTAAATGAGAATCTTTCATGGAGAAGGATTTAAATTGTTCTTTTTCATCACATAATAATGGATTCATGAGCTTTTCCTTATTTAGACAAGCACACTCACTTTTTGCTAATTTTTGTTGTTAATTTTTTTGTGCTTGCCTACATCTATTTTTGGATTTTTTTTGTGATTGCACTCTTGACCATGGAAATTGCCTCCCTTGGTTTGATTCTCATTAATACTCGGGTAAAATATTTTTGGTTTAAAAGAAGAAAATTTTTGTGTTGAGGCCTAATGGGGTGAACAATGGATGATATGTGTTTGAGTTTATGAAAGAAAAAGTAATCCTTCTTGATATTCGCATGTTGACAAAAACTGTTGACAAACTACCCACCCTGGTTTAAACACACATTGCTGGTTTGAGAGAAATGATCTCCACTTCAAAATATCTAGGCTCAATGGGGTGACTAGGGATATCTCCTCAGTGTTTGGGAATAATTCAACAAAGCCTTGTATCACGGGAAGGACTTGCTTGAGAATCCACACTATTTTGAGTCTTACATTTGCCTCATCATCCCTTTAATTTCAAATTTGAATTAAATATCTCAATTTAATGCAGGAATCAATTTTTTTAAATAGAAGTGTGGCGAGATGATTTATTCACATGATCAAAACATTAGTAGATAATTGTTAAAGAGACATGCAACAAAAATAAAAATTTCATTAAGGAACAACATTGAGATGCCCACATTTATTGAAGAGAGAATGAAAAGGATGGTTTCCCACTATTAAGTAACCCTATAGTCTTAGGCAAAACAATAAGGGTTAAATTTTCAAGAAATGTGATGGGTCATTCACCCCCTTTCATTGTTATCCTTCATCATCAGTTCTAGCATTTACAGATCTTGTTCCTCTGGTTCATTGATTGGCTCCTCTTCGTTCTTTCTCAAAAAATCGGGCTTCTTTGTACCAGAAGGATATTCTCAATCTCCATTAGACATTTTTCCCAATCTAAATCCTCCATCAATTTTTTCTCCCACTGTTATCATATCAACAAAGTCAACAGTTATGAGCCCAACCATCTTCTCATAGTAAGAGCTTGGCAAAGTATCTAGGAACATTGAGTTCATCTCCCTTTTAGTAAGTGGAGGGTCTATTTGAGCAGCCACAACCCTCCACCTCAAAGCATATTCTCTGAAACTTTCAAAGTTCTTTTGGGTCATGTTCTGCAGTTGTGTGCGATCAGGTGCTATATCCATGTTGAATTTGTATTGATTGATGAAGGCTTCAGATAAATCTTCAAAAGTACGAATTTGACCTTTTTCCAACCTCATGTACCAACTTGATGCAGCCCCAATAAGGCTGTCTTGGAAAAAATGAATCATCATCTTGTCATTTTCAGCCTGATTGGTCATTCTCCTTGCATACATGGTCAAATGCTCTCTAGGACAAGTGGTACCTCGATACTTTTCAAAATCGGGTACCTTAAAGTTAGGAGGCACCACTAGCCCCGGCACTAAACACATATCCATGGTGCTTTTGATCCAAGATTGGTTATTCCCCTCCACAGCTTCCAACCGGGCTGCCAGAGGCTTTAGCAGTTCTTTGGTCTCAGGGTCAGAGTAAGTTTTTTCCACTTTGCTGGTTGCAATAGAATCGAACTTGTAAGATGGTGATTCTGTAGAGGGATTAAGATGAGGAATAACTTTGGGCCGAGGATCTTTGGGAGGCTGAGAGGAATCTCCAAGATTGGTGACAGGTTGTTCATCTTCACCAGGCATCTCAAAATTCACCCTCATCAACCTTTCTAGCATTTGACCGACCTTAGTCATTTGCTCCACTGACTGACTCATCGCATTCATTTGCTCTTTCATCCGGAGCATTTCCGCTCGAAGTTCTTCTATGCTCTCTCTTTCAGCAGCCATGATCTTGAGTCTTAGTCTGATTTGGTATCGGTGTTTATGAGCAATAATGACAAAACCTGGACTTGTTCAAAAATATATTTTTTTTAGATTTTTTTTTCTTTATGAGCGATGCACATGAATATGAATGTATGATTATGCAAAAATGTATGATGCAGTGCCCTTAGAATCCAAAAGATCCTATATGGGGGCGATTAAGCCTTCATTACCAATATGAGGTATCAGGATGGATTGATAGCATTCATGTAGTTCTGGCCAACTTCGGAACGACGGTGAATCACTCCAAAATTTTATTTGTCTTATTGAAATGAAATGTTATGATATAAATGCAAATGCATGCCCCTAGGGTAAGTGACCCTAATCGGGGGCTATTAAGCCTTCATTACAAAATACAGGTTGTCATAATGAATTGACAATAACCATATAGTTCGGGCCCACTTGGACCAACGAGGGATTATCCCAAGTGAAATGATGGATATGAAAATGAAATTTACCCTTAGGGCGATGAGCCCTATTGCGGGTTTAATTCATATGAAAAGAAAATGCATTCCTCATGGCACAAGGTTACCAAAGTGAAATGGTGCCCCTTACATCATTCTGGCTTGGATGACAGTAGGTCACCCCACTTATGTGGGATGGTGGTCCCGACTTATATTATACAAATAGCGATAAGAGATAGAATATGCCTCCATAGTAGATCCTACAAGGTTTTTGGGATGTCTATTGGCCACGGTCCTACGACATTGTCCTATGGTATAACTAAAGTGTAACACTCTAATTTGATAACTTGAAAAAAGAGTATATATTTTTTAAATTTTTTATTGACACAATCCCCACAGCTTTTTCGACTTAATCTTTGATAGTGAACGAAGGGGAATCATGACTGACTTATTCAAGTTTCAAAATAGAATGCTACACAAAGTGTACTCCATGGTGGCTCTAGACTTCTAAAGGCCCTCGGATCGCCCTCACTCTTTAAGGTGAGGAACCACTTTGCAAACGGTCAACAAGAGGTTGGTTATGCCTCCCAAAATAGGTTAGACGTACCTTCCAAAAATCGTGCTTACAAGAAATGGTTTGAATCCGAGTGGTACTTCCGCACACTACAATAGACTATACACTTGGTAAGTCAAAAGTAAGGCGAAAGCACCCCTAAACTTAGGGTTTAAATAATAATAATCGGGTATAGGGTTTCCGTGTGTGCAAAGATTCGTGTAAAAACCTATTTTGGAGGCATACAAACCCATTTTTTTTAAATAATAAAAAAATTACAATAAAGAATTAATATACAACTAAATAAATATATAAAATTAATAAAAAAATATGTACAATAATCAATTAATTAAAGGCAAACCAATTAAAAAAAATAGGTCTATTAAAAATAACCAATCATTTAGGCCTGACTCTCTTTTTAATGTTATGTCCCCAGTGGAGTCGCCAGCTGTCGCGGTCGGGGTCCCGGGTCGCCCTCGGGGCCTCGCCTACGAGTGGGGGTCGACTGACCCAATATGGAGTCACCACCGCATTTTGTTACAAAAACGCGGAAAAAATAATTAATAATTAAAAAGGATAAAGGTTGGTCTCGAACTAGATAGATTCCAAGTTCGGGAGTCGGTTACGAGCCGGGGAAGGTATTAGCACCCCGTTCGCCCATTCGAAAATGGTACCTCGATTGATTTTAATGAAAAGACCTAATTAAATTGGTTTGCCAAAATTATTTGTTTTTTATTGTTATGCCTGACAAGGTTGCCCTTGGTCCTACGTACCCTCATAAAATGAGGAATCAAGGCTACGTAGTTCTTAATGTTTTAATTTTATTTTTTATAAAAAAAAAGGTTTGATGCGAAGAGAAACATGCACAAGACCTGACATTTAGTCAAGGAAAGGTGGATTTCCAAAACACATATTGTTAATAATTAATTAAAAAAATCTATTTAAAAAAATGTTTTTTTTGTCTTGTAAATAATATTTTTTATTTGTATATATTTTATGCAGAGAGGAAGTTCAGATCTCTCCATTATATTTGGGAAAGAAAAATCAACTTACCAAAATGCAACAAATTTTAAAACATAAACTAAAAAATCTACATTTTTAATTCTTATTATTTTAAAGAAAATTATTTTTATATATATATTTTTGGTGTGAGGAGTAAGTACAAAAGATCCCACCACTATGTTAAATTTGGGCGACAAAAATTGATTTACCAAACTCAACCAATTTAAATAACAAAATAAAAAAAATTACATTTTAAATTATTATTATTATTATTTAAATATTTATTATTTATAAAAACAAAAGAAAATAAAAAAAGGAACCTGTAGCTGCACGGATGGAAGCAGCAGCAGGGAATGAGAGACACCAACTGGGACATGTGGCGTGCAGGGAGTGGTGCAGCAGGTAGTGGCAGGAAGTGCTGCAGGCGCAGCAGGGGAGGGTGATGGAGCATGGCGGTGCACGCGCACGGGCTGGTGGAGGCTGCGAGGCGCACGCGCGCGAGGGCTGTGAGAGGGGTGAAGAGCGCGTGTAGTACACGCGCCTGGGAGAGAGTGGCGGACGCGCTGGGGACTGGAGCTGGGCAGGAGTTTTTTCTTTTTTTTATTTAATTTCTGTGTACTTCTCTCTCTCCTTTTTTTTCTGTGTCTTCTCAAAGTGAGGAAAAATGCTCTATTTATAGGAAAAAACTAGGTTTAAAAAATAGGGTTTTTCAACAGGCTTTTGAAAACCCAGTAGAATATTCCCTGGTTTATTCCTCAATTAAATCTTAAAAAAATAAAAACAAATCTGATGATAATCCTTTTAAAACAAAACCTAAATTTATCCTTATCTTCACAAATTAACCAAATCTTTTACTATAACATTTTTATCTTTTTTTTTAAATACTTTTATGTTTTTCGTTTTTTTATTTTTTACAAAAAAAAATACTTTTTCAAAATCTTTTTTATTTTTTATTTATTTTTCGTTTTTTTTATTTTTTACAAAAAAAATACTTTTTTTCAAAATCTTTTTATTATTTATTTATTTTTCGTTTTTTTTATTTTTTACAAAAAAAATACTTTTTCAAAATCTTTTCTATTTTTTTCGTTTATTTTTCATTTTTCATTTTCTTTTAAAAAAAACATTTTTATTTTTTTGTTTTATTTTGTTTTGGGGGGACAAAATTGGGTGTCAACAAGTACGAGGCTATCTTAATTGGTCTTGAAGTATTAATTTTCTTAAAGGCCAAAAACGTGACCATTAAGGGAGATTCTCAGTTAGTCATTAAGTAATTGGTTGACGAGTATAAATGCCTAAGTCCAAAGTTAGCTAAGTATCGCGATATGGCCCGAAAAATGATGTGCCAATTTGACGATGTTTCAGTGGAACATATATACCGGTGTCATAATCAAAAGGCCAATCATTTGGCTCAAATCGCATCTTGATACCGTATATCGAAGAAGACTTTGGATAACGCAACACGGATCGAATAATTGTTATACCCTCCTCACGAGAGAGAAGTAATGGTAAACGCATTAGCATCCGATGATGATTGGAGGAAACTCATAGCTGACTACTTGGCGAATCCATCCCCCAATGTCGAACGAAAGTTGAAGCTGAAAGCCACCAAGTTTACGTTATTAGGAGGTGATCTATATCACAAGTCAGTTGATGGAAATTTGGAGGTATGTCTCGACAAGGAAGATGCTTTCATAGCTTTGGCGGAAGTTCATGAAGGGATATGTGGAGCACATCAAGCAGGAGAGAAGATGAAATGGGTACTCAGAAGACAAAGGGTTTTTTGGCCTACACTGATATCAGATTGCATGAATTTTGCAAAGTCATGTGAAGAATGCCAAAAACATGACTACATTCAGAATGTCCCAGCAGGAGAATTGCATTCAATTATCAAGCCATGGCCTTTTAGAGGATGGGCATTAGATGTTATTGGAGAAATCGTCCCTCCTTCTTCAAAGGGCCATTCAAGGATATTGGTGGGTGTTGATTATTTTACCAAATGGGTAGAAGCGATACCTTTGATGAAGGTCGATCAAGAGCAAGTGATTGATTTTATTGAAGACCATATCGTTTATCGATTTGGAATTCCCGAGACCATAACTACAGATCAAACATATATTTTCTTGGGAAACAAATTGAAAGGATATTTGGCATCAAGAAGAATCAAGTTACTCACTTCAACACCTTACTATGCACAAGCCAATGGACAAGCGGAAGCAGCCAACAAGTGGATTATAAATATCATCAAGAAGCAAATTAAAAATAACCCACGAAATTGGCATGAAGCATTGACACCGGCGTTATGGGCTATTCGGAATTCTCCAAACGAAGCAACGGGTACAACTCCTTATATGTTAACATACAGCCATGAGGCCATGTTACCAGTCGAAATCAACTTGGAATCGATACGATTTCAAAGGCAACATGAAATGCCTACGAATGATTATTGGAATTCCATGTTCGACGAATTAAATGAGGTGCATGACGAAAGACTATTGGCGTTGGAGAATATCATGCGACAAAAGGAAAAAATGGCCAGATATTACGACGCCAAGGTTAAGTTTAAGTCGTTCTTACCGGATGAATTAGTATGGAAAGTAATCTTACCCATCGACAAGCGTTCAAATGAATACGGCAAGTGGTCACCAAAATGGGAAGGACCATTTAAAGTATTAAAGGCTTATTCGGGCAACGCATACGAATTAGTTGAAGTCGAAACGGGAAAAAAGATTAAAGCAATTAACGACAAGTATTTGAAAAAGTATAAGCCGACAATGACGGAAATAAAAATGCATTGAAATTGCAGATTCCATACGACAGAAGCAAAGTACAAGAAGCAAATACAACAAAGAAAAAGCAAGATTCATCCGAAAAGATTGCCAAAGGAACGCCATTCGCTGGCGAAAGCATCTCGACGTCGGAGTCCAGCCTTGTATTCTTGCAAGTGAGCACCCAAGACATCCGTAATCTGTTGATAGGGAGTCACCAAAGCAGCAACCTTGGCAGCCAATTCTTGCCGAGTGGCTTTGATAGATTCCATATACTGGGTCATGTCCAATTGATCTTTCTCCCGACGGGCTAACTCATCCTTCAATTCCCGAATCTTGGCTCCATTCTCTTCTAATCGCCGGAGTGTATCATCAGCCTTGGAAGAACAGTCTGCATCCTCTTTTTCCGAATCAATAAATTCGACCTCCATTTTGCCTTGATTTGCTTAGACATCTTCATAAACTTTGATGTTTTTCAAAATCTTTGGACTTTCAGTGGTCCAATTGTCCACAAATCGTTTCAACCCGGTCAATTTAGATTCAACATCTTCTGGAAAAGGATGCTGCAAAAGCGAAGTAATAGTGGAAGACAAGAGTTCAAGAGTCGTGGAGTCGGCCAATAATTGATCAAAAGGCCGACAACAGATATTCTTCAAGGTCACCATCAACTGATCTGCAACCGGTTCGGCGTCTCTTAAGGGAGAATTCATGGCTGCTTCAACAGATCGTGCTTTAGCCATTAATTCTCGAAGAGCAACGAAGGCAGTAGAAGGGGAAGCTTGAATGAAGGAGCCATGGTGGTAGATGGAGGCGCACAAGAAGAATCTCAATAGAAGGAACAGCGGCGGAATCGGATGCACCAGGAATTGACAAGCTGCCGTCGAAATCCTCGAGTTGGACTGAGGTGTTGGGGATCTAAGGAAAAACGAAAAGGAGGTTGGTAAGGATCTTTTAATGCTGCATAAAGGGTGAATGAGTAAATTCGCAAGTACCTCAAATGAAGGGCCACATGCAGTAGTGGTCTCAGGACCCACGACAGCAACAGGGGAGTCAACAACATGAGTGTCAATGTCGAGAGGCTCAGTGTCGACAACACCTTGATTAGAGCCTTGAACGACAACCTCAACTGCAGCTGAAGAAGAAGTGTCATCAAGACACCGTTGCATGGAAGCCTCAATGGAATGCAGCCTATCGGTCTGGTCAAAGGCAACATCAACTTGAGGCTCATCCGAAGACAAGTCATCAAGAATCACTTGCCGACGTACAGGACGCCTTTGCAGTTGGATGCTGGTATCTTCGACCATATCTTCTTCAACAAATGGATTAAGTGTTGGAGTCGGAAGAAATTCACCAGCATGGGGGTCGTGACGGGAAACATCAACAAAAAGATCGGCCGCATCACCATGGATTCTCTGAGTAGTGACATGGGGAGACGGCTCTCTGATGACGATTCCTTTGGCCTTTGGACGTGGCTGTGATTGAGCTTTGGATGAAGGATTCGAAGAAGGACGGATAGGAGGAGCAGATGATGCAGTAGACACTTGAAGCTTCTTTGAAAGAGGACGAACCAAAGAACTGTCAGTTCTTTCAGGATCAACATGAGGTTTGTCCGACGGTTGTTCAGTTCGTCCCTTGTGTTGTCTCTTGGCTTCAATGAAATCATCGATAGCATGGGAGTGGCGCCGTTTCATGTGTTTCTTGGATGATGAAGGGTCACCACCTTTCTTTTTCGACGCGTGGGCCTTGATTGCCGTAGAATAGTCAATGAGGTTCGGCTTGGCCACTGCAAAGAAGATAGCAAATGAGAAAGCCGAAAGGAAAGAAGTTTAAAAAGAAAAAAAGGGGGGTTTAAGTATTCTTACCAGTTTTGTCGGCTTCTACATCTGATGGAGTCCTTACACTCATTCTGTCGACAATGGTATCATAGTCCACGTGGTACGTGTTGAAGTACGACTCCCACCAAGGCACGAAATTTGGACTATCCAAGAAACAAGGAGTGAAGCCGACAGGGTTGAAACGGCTAAGAGTGGCAAGGTTCTTCGACACGAACCTATTCAGCACCGATTTCCAGGAAGACTTGTAGTCCATTAACTGACCATGATGGAATTCCTGCGATACTGATGCAAGCATGGGAGCAGGCAACACTTGACAAAGGCCGAACTGCCTCGACACATAGTTGGGATAGTGCAAAAACACTTCCTTTTCTTCATAGGCAGTAGAATCGGGCAAACCGCCAAAAAGAACTCGTTGGCTCAAGTAATGTCCCCAAAGGACATCATTTAACTGCCTCTCCTCAGCATTGGTACCAGGAAAAGGAAGACGAAACCATTCAGGTCCTACAGTTCTCTCAACAAAAGGAGAAAAATCAATGTCCTCAGATGACATGGAGATATTGGCAAAAATCTTCATAAAATGAAGAAAAGTGTTGGTACGAGACGACAGCACAGGAACGTCATAATTCGCCGCCAAACAACCATAGTTGATCCGGAAGCGACAAACGCTATTGTGTGTGGACACCATGTGGCGTTTCAGAATGACATTCAGCCACAAGTGCAAAAGCCAAGTTGGACCTCCGACATTAGTTACCAGTTGTTCGTTGAATCTAATGGTGTCGGAAACATGGCTTATTGTCGAATACAGCTTCGCCAGAAGAAGTTGGCTTAGAGCCACTTGTCTTTCTTCATGCAGGATCGTGGCTAAGGGCACTAAAGATTTGTTGACTTGTCGAGATTTGGTGCAAAAGACGAAAGCACTAAGCCACACTGTTAGAAATTCGACATGCTCCTCGTTACTAACTGTCGGGCTGTCTCTATAAGCATCTAGACATGCTTCGACATAGTTGCTGAAGGCAAAAGACCCATCACTAATGTGCACAACATCGTTAGGCTTGCTCTCTACAGTCAAGAGTTCTCCATCAGGACGAAGACTAGTTAAAGCAGCAACGTCAAAAAGTGTGGGAGTCATCATGCCATAACGAAAGTGGAAGCAATTAGTTCGGCGACACCAAAAATAGCTTGCAGCGCCGAAAAGTCCATCGTCGTAACGAAGACCAGAAGTTGTTAAGATAAGAAGGTCTTCGAAACTGGCTCTCTTCCATGATTGACGCTTATGAGGCCGAAGCCTGTCAAACCACTCCGTAAATTTGGGGAATGGTTTCACATTCCGTAGAACCCTGCGAGAGTACTCCTTGTCGAAGTGACAAGTATAAACAGGGTTAAGAGTGGCCACGGGACGGATCTCATCAGGATTGGAAATCGGAAAGTTGGCACTCATAACAGGGTCTCGAGCCTCCGATGAAGTCATCAAAGGACCCAAGAAAGCAGGAGAAGGATTGACGGGTTCACCATTGGCAGGGATAAAAGAAGTTGCAGGAATGATTAAACTACGCTCATGATAGGGGACTTCTAAATCAATTTCGGGATCAAGAACTCCTTGGATCGCCATGTTGAAAGAAGGGTTTTTTGAAAGGAAAAAGGGGTTTCAAGTCAAAGGGTGCAGTAGCAAGCCAGAAACGATAAAAGAGGGATAATGATAAGCGATCAAGTTTAAATAAGAAGTGAAAAGACGTGTAGGACCAACGCAATGGTCCAATGAGAGACGTCAGTTCAAAAGGATAAACTCGCCGTTTCAGAATCCTAATGCTGAAAGGACAGTTCGAAAAGATACAAATTTTGGCATCCTCCGAAAAGACGCGTCGCATACCAAAACTTGGGGGGCCTCTGTTAACGGAAAAGCGAAATCGACAAAAGGGTGAGAATGTCGGATGTATAAGTGACGTCGACGGAAGTGTACTTAAACATTTTTGTTTAAAAGTGACTTCGAAGGAAGTGAACGTACAATCCGACAAAGGGTAGGTTTCGACGAAAATGATGTGTGTCGACAACATAAGTGATGTCGAGGGAGGTGTACTTAAGTGGCATGACTTAAAAGTGACTTCGAAGGACGTGAACGTGTGTTGACAAAAGGAAGAGGCGGAAACAAGAGGCCTGCATCGAAGGAGTATTGGCGCAAGAAAAGAGGAGTCAGAAACATCATATCAACATTGGGAACGGAAGAGTAATTATGGAGGCATTTAATGCTACTTGTGGCTATAAAATCCTGACTTTTCACCGAGAAAAAGCCACGAGTTACAATGAGAAAACTTAAGGAATGCCTTCATGAATTCTGGAAAGAGGAAAAAAGATTCATACTCCACATAAACATGAGTCAACCAAAGGCTAAACATGTGGGATTAAGGTGTTCGGATGAGGACAGGGAAATGAAGGAATGTCCACCCCGAATACCACCTTTATCCTCTTGAATAGCGAAAGGCTAAACATGTGGGATTACATAGAACCCATTTCCGATGCATCGGGTCACAGCAAAGAACTCTGAATTGGAGGAAGCAGTGAACCTGATAAATAAGCATTGGAAAGGTCTTTGTAATCCCATAGGCCAAGGTTTGTATCATGCTAGGATCGACTGCGGCCGCCTTTCCTATTAAAGAGTTAAAGGAAACAAGTCCTTTGACGGCATTCTACTAGAAGTGTCGGGGGCATGTTTTTTGATTGAATGCTGGTTAAACAGCGTTTAGTTGAATTACATGTCACCAATATCAATCGAATGCGTCTAAGGCCGACAGCGGGTCGAAAGTCTATTTCGACGATAGGCATGTCTATCGAAAGGAGCTTGATGTCGGCTGACATCTAGGAACCTAGAGGCTGGAGCACAACAACGTCAAAGCTTCAAGCAACAAAGAGACTTAGACAAGAGTCAAAGGTTGCAGTCGAAGAGAAGTGCCAGTCGAAGATGTCTCAGCAAAGATGTCACCACGGGATTCGACAGAAGTATCCACTAAGCCCAAACCACGACGTGGGCAGTTGCATCGTGGGGGATAGCGTAGTGGATAGTTATAGATCGTGGGTTTTGCAGTTATTGCAAAACGTGAAAGTATGCTTTGTAAATAGTTTCGGATTCCTATGCTTATAAATAGGAAGTCCTTAGGTTGTAATCGGGGTCGGTTGCTAGGTTGACACACATAGGCCAAAATCCTAAACGTCTCACCAGAGCAGACAAACGGAGAAACGCCATTGTAAAGAACCTCAGCCTTCCACCCATTTAAATTTCAATGCAATCTTTACTTTTCCCTTCACATTTTAATTACATGCAATTTACTTTCTCGCAAATTTTAATCGCTTTACTTTCGATTCCGCGTCATTTACTTTACTGCACCATTTAAATTTCGCCGCACCGTGTTCTTGGTGTCGGTTTTTACTTTTACTCGCATTTATTGTTGCGCTGTTCAAACCCAAATATCCAGAAATACCAAAAAGACGGTCAAGTTCCTTTCGCAAGATTACCACATAACCTGTCGTTACCCACACCCCACACATCACCGCCAGTTCGGCAGGCGTCGGACGAAAATCCCACGAACAGGAAGTGGAATATAATCCTGGTGGAATGTTGTTGGTTTTTTTTTTTTTTTTAGTCTCTATTATTGGCTAGACTCTCTATCTAATGTGGTACGTGTGCCATATGTAAATGATGCGCTGCAGCTTCTTTGGAAAGGAAAGGCTCCATCATCTAAAATTCTGGATTTTGGTTGCTAGTTACTCCCACCAGTCTTATTTATAATTTTTCTTTGTCCTATTTATAAGACTCATTTTCAATTTTCAATACTTGTAGCATTTAATTACGTCTTTCCACTAACACCCCTATAAAGTCAACACTTTTTAGAGTTCCAATAATAATTATAGGGATAGTTTTGAAGAAAATTTTCAATGTCACTAACAAATTTATCCACTTTATTTCCTTATTGGGAGTAAAAAACCCCAAAATGGTCTTATAAATTGGACCGGAGAAAATACTACTCAATAGGCTCCTTGCGATGGATAATTAATCTAACTAAACATGGTTTAATGTTCTTTCCTGGGAGGTAGAAAGTGTAATTCATTTGTCCATCATGTGCCTATTACTCTTCAAGTTTGGAGGAGTATTTGTGTTTGGCTTGAGACCTGCTGCTATGTGTGATGATGTTCATAGTCACATCATTCAATTTAGCACCAATTTTCGCAACAAAAAAACGCGAACAGGCATATCAATTTGGCTCGTTGTGGTTAGGAGCTTATGGCTTTCTCGTAATTCTATTGTGTTTTGAAATACTTTTTTAGATCTTGATAAGTTGCTAGATGAGATTAAGGTTAGATCCTGGCATTGTTTTACAATTATAGTAGGTACGAGAGTTTTTTTTTTATTGGTTTATGAGTCCTATATCTTATATTATTGCATGATTTCGGTTTACTCTACTTTTCGAGCTTGAATAATTCTCGTACTTGCTAATAATTTCAGTTGGCTTATCGTTTTTTTTTTTTTTTTGTTTTTTAAATTGTCCCTATTTAAAGCTTTACCAACATCATTCATCTTGTCCCTAATTTTATTATCACCCTATTATTATAGTAAACAATCAACCAACTTAAAAAAATGTCACTAACATATATAAAAAATAAAATAAAATAAAAGGCTCATTGAAATATTAGGAAGTAATTAAATATAGTGAAATTACGAAAGCTATATTTGATATAAACTTTTTAACTTTATAAAGTATTATCAAATGGCTTATAATTAGAGACAACAAAATTTTCAAACATTTCAGTAAAAGCCAACTATATATTTGTAAGACTTATTTATGTTTTTTTTCCCTAAAAGTTCAACATGTTTTGGTTTTAGTCCCTATAAGTTATTTTGATCGGGACTGATCCTTAATTAATTTTATTCAAACATTTTGGTTTTGATCAACTTCATTATGAAAAAACTGTTATTTGCTGATGTGGATGGCTAGCGGAACACCATATATCAGCAGTCACCTAGTGTGAGGAGATGCCAAATAAGTGATATAACGTGGATGATATAGATCCATGGACACAAAATTGTCTCATACACAAAGTGGTCTCATACGTAGAATTTTGCGTTTATGGACCTGAATCATCCATGTCACAATACTTATTTGGCGCTATCTCACACCACATAGCTGTTGGTGTGAGTTTCCACATCAACAAATAATTGATTTTTTTAACGGATTGGATAAAACAAAAATGTTTGAAAAATTAAGGATCAGTCACGGTCAAAATAACTTTTAGGGATTAAAATCAAAACATGCTGAACTTTTAGGGACAAAACCATAAATAAGCTTTTTTTTGGACCGTATTCCTTGCGGAACCACCGGTATCCCCAAAAGCACCCTTAATATCAGGGAGCCCTTGAGATTAATCCGGAGCGAGCTGCGTGGCTGGCTTTCCCAACGAGATATTTTTAGTGGGAATCGAACCCGGGGCTACTAGCACCCGTGTCCCATTCCCAATATTTCAGTTGGGACGTTACACCAACTGAACCAATCATCGTTGGTTAAATAAGCCTTTTTTACATGTAAACTTTACCTATAATATCAAAAGCTCAAATTCAGAAGTGATCCCATTTTAATAAATACTTCAACTATATAGCACTCCTTTATGTTGACATTGCATTAAAAAAAAAATACAGTTTTAATTAAGTTTTGTATATGAATGTCAGACCAAAAGCAAAGGTCTTCTTTTAATTTTTATTTTTTGCCGTATAGATCTCCTACTCAATTGGTTTTTTTTTTTTTTAAAAAAAAAATAATATACTCAATTGATCTTTAAAATTGGATAAACTCATCGTCTTCCCAATTTTGTTCTTAAGAAAATTATGCTTTCGCAAAGAAATTATAAGAAACCGCCACCTTGTTTTTTTTAGTGGCGATTTTATGGAAGGGTAATGATATTTGCTAATTGCTATATGAATTACAAATTCGTAGATTGCACAAACAGTGCAATTTTTTTCCAAAATCCCATGATGTCCATTCCACCTCATGATTTCCGTCACATCAATTTTTTTTAATGAATATTTCTAATATGCAATCTAAATTTGGATGATTGCTATGTAATCTTTTGTTAAACTAATAAAAATTTGTCACCTAATGCGTGTATGTCATGTCATTGCTTAAAGTAGTCAAAATTGATTTTTGCAATCTAGTCCAACATAAAAACTAGATTATTTTAATTTAGTCTTTGTACCTTTATACAAATTATAACTTTAAATTTTCAAAAACATTATTTAAAAAAAATTAAAGTTGTTTCAATTTTGCTAAAACTGCTCATTCTTCTTCTTCACATTTTCAATATTCTGCTTTAAGCAATGACATGTTATATATGTATTAGGTGTCAAATTTTTACTAATTTAACAAAAGTTACATAGCAACCATCCAAATTTAGATTACACGTTAGTAACTCCTTTTTTTATTGGCCAATACTGAATTCGTTTTCAATTCGTGCCTCAATTCTTCTTAACATATAGCAGTACTCTTTGTGGAAACTACTCAAACCCCTTGCCATGCCCATTAGCCTAATCCTATTAGCTTATGCACTTTAGTTTTATGTAACCTTTTTCTTTGTTTTTTCAAAAAGGAGAAAACGAAAGAGGTACAAAATAAATTGTACTATAAGTGAAATAAATATTTTTGCATGAAAATAAATTTATAAGAAAACACATTAACTTATAAGTTACTTTGTATTAAACTGAAATTGATGAGTAATTAAGATTTTTAACAATTGCATTCGGGAAGTGTGTTCATTCTCTTCTCTCTTCCTCATATATATATATATATATATATATATATATATATATATATATATATATATATATGATGTTTATTCTTTTCAAAGATGATTGTTAAGTAAAGCTCTTCACAAAGTATAAATCTAGGATTTGAAACTACATTCATTCCTAAATCAAAATATTCTTAAACTTGAAAGGATAATGATAAAGCCCAATACTTTGCAGTAGCAATATGTAGCAAATCACAAAGCCCAATATGAAGAAGGTAGAAGAAAAAAATGAGGGGATTTCAACAAGCATATTCCAATTTAATTTTTTTTTTCAAAATTACTTAAATTATGATCTAGGTTCACAACCTGCTCAAAAACTTTGTTAATAAATTACGATCACAACCGGTTTTTTTTTTTTCACCTCACCAAAATCGTGATCATATTCATGACCCTAACATTGTGCTTTCTCAAAATACTATTGAAATGAATTTTTGACTGAATGAGGAATAACGTGAATGATTTGGTACAAACGCATTACTATGTCTACCTACTTAAGCATTTACCTCAAGTAGCCCAATGTTTGAAATGATCACAATCCTGATGGCCGAAAAAATCGGTTGTGATGAGTTGTGACTCTAACTCACAATTAAAGTTTTTTAGTTGGTTATGAACCTAGGTTACAATTTTGTCATAAAACAAAAAAGAAAAAATCAATGTTTTCTATAATCCATAAATTAAAAGTAATAATGTAGAATACAAGATAAATTATTTAAAGATTAATTCAATCTATACAAAAGTCATGAAGGATGATGATTGATGAGCTTTGAAGTTTAAAAAAACAAAATCTACAAGACCCAAGCTTTTATGTTTAAAAAAAATAGTGAAGTACCACTTTCGCTCCATGTTTTTTAGATGAGACACTTTAGTCCCTCAAATGTGGAAATTCATTTTAGTCCATGAAGATTTTTTTATGGGACACTTAAGTCCCTCCGTCCACTCTGGCAACTACCTCAATTATATTTGCGGACTTAAGTGTCCCATAAAAAAAATCTTGGGCGACTTAAGTGTCTCATAAAAAAATCTTCTGGGACTAAAAGTGAATTTCCACATTTTGAGAGACTAAAATATCACATCTAAAAAACATAAGTAACCAAAGTGGTACTCCACTCTTTAAAAAAAAAAAAAAAAAACTCAAGTGAGATGCATTAGTTTGATATTGGGGTGACAAAGGAGGAATGAGGTGGGGTGGGACATATGTGTGTGGCTGGGAAGAGGAACAAGGTAGGATGGGACGTGTGTGTATTCTGAGAAGAGAGGTGGGGTGGGAGAGGAGAAAGGAAATGGTTGAATTGAAGTTTTTCTTTTTTTAAAAAAAAAAAAAAATCAAGGCTATTTTTAGTTCTGGGAATTGCTTCTATGCCTTCTAGTGAGAAGACATCAATGCCAATTTAGTTGGACCAATTATATGATGACATTTATCTTAATTTAATATATTTATCATTTACTCCATTCGTCCCATTATCTTGGTAAAAGTTAAATAAGTCAATGAAAATAAGAGAATATCTATTTAATACTACCTCCGTCCATAATTATAAGGCCCTCTTGGAAGATTTCACGTCCATTAAGAAAGTGGAATAATTTAGTTAATTGTATTGGAAATGTGAATTTTTGATATGTATTTTCAAAATTACCCCTATTAATATTGTTGGGAATCTAAAAAGTGTTAAATAAATAGGGGTGTTTGTGGAAAAAAATAATTAATGCTCATTAAAAAATGGTAAAGTGCCTTATAAATAGGGACAAAATAAAAGTGTTAAGAGAGCCTTATAATTAGGGACGGAGGGAGTATAATGCATGATTCATTCATTAATTACAAATTGATATTACACAAATTTTCATATCATTACAATTAATACATAATACAATATTGCCTCCAAAAAAATCTTTAAATGTGTTTTCCTTACTTATTTATCAATCATTGATACAATATTCAATCTTTAAGATTTTTCATTTATTTTTTTTACTTTAATATGAGACAAAATTTTTTGCATTTTTTTACCAAGGTAATGAGACGGAGGGAGTATTAGGCATCTTAGGTGTTAGCTTAGGTGTCATATTTAAGGATTATTCTGCAAATTTTTAAACTTTAATTTAATCATGATTACAAAAAAAATAAAAAATAAAATAAAACATAATCTAATCCTAAAACATTCACCGGTGCTTGTAACATTGCTCATTTAAAAAGAAGGTTAATTCCTTCACCGCCCCAGTTGGATTAGCCGTCCCAATGCAGCACTATCAGCTCCGTCGTCTGAGCCCCGTCGTCAGATATCTGAACATGGTTTACAAAACGAAAACAAAAATTCCTCTGTGTTTTTAATTGAAAATAAAAAATTTAGCCATTACTTATTGTGAAAGATGAAGATGTCGTTTAAGCGCAATGAAACAAGAACAGAAACACAATTTTTTTTTACAAAATAAATCACGGTTCACATAACAAAAACAAAGATTTGTTACTGTTTTTAATTGAAAATAAAACATTAGCCATTGCTCACTATAAACAAGATGAAGATGCCATTAAAACACTGTGTGTGATGTCCTAGACGATGAGGACCTCCAAGGGTAGGAGATGACCTTCGAAGGAGCCTCTGTCTAGGGTTGATATGTGATGTTTGGTGGGAGTCCTCAAGTGGCCAAGGGAGAGAGCCAGGGAGTAACCCTAATCACTGGTGTGTGAAGGTGACAATTAGGGTTAGAGGACGTACCTGAGCCCCATGTAGTACGGAGCTACTTATAGGGGGGAGCTGGTTGCCCTAATGGGCTTGCTTTAGGCCCAAGTAGGGCCAGCCTGTACTGAGCTATGAGTGGATAGGCTGTCCTTGCGGATAAGGTGGTGAGCTGTCCTTGTGGATAAGGTGGTGAGTTGTCCTTGTGGATAAGAAGGGAGACGTCATCAGGCCCTAGGTGTCGGACTTGGGAAGGTGTCGGACTTGGACATCGGACCTGAGTTGGAAAGTGAGGTCGGCCCGTATCTGGCGTCTGTTCGGCCGTTGAGCATTGAGCTCGACCAAGCGCTCAGAAGGCTTCCTGAAGGGTCCTTAGGACTTTGGCGAGGTAGTCTAGGGACATCGGCTAGGCCGAGTCCACCACACTGTGAAAGAAGAACATAACACTTTTTTTTTACAGAACATAGTTTACAGGAAAATAAAAGGATTTGTTTTTTTAATTGAAAATAAAAAGTTAATTTAATTTTAACTATGGATAATTAAATTTTTAAAATTTGCAAAAATATCCTACTAAATGACACGTAATCAGACAACTAAGAGCTGATTGTGCACAATTGTCATATGTGTCACACTATGATTTGTAGGTTTAGAGATGACATGAGTGCCTTTTAAAACAAAAGTGACACCAAAACAATTTCCTTTAGTTTTTCATCCTTAAAGTAGAATATAATAGGTTGAAAGTGAAGTGTTAAAATCTCTTCCCAAAAAATAAATGTAGCGAGTAAAGCCCAGTATAAGTGTGTGTGCAACTGTGCTTTATTCATTGCCTAACTCGAATGGCCATGTAATCATTTTATCATTTTATAAGAGTAATGATAGTTAGTCGTAAGTTGAAATATTCTTCTTACTATGTGAGTCCCTCCTCTTTTCCTTTTTCTGCTCCAACTTGTTTTCATATGCTGTTTCTCGATAGGAGAAGAGAGATATGTCTCTCCCCTTCCTTTGGGAAAGAGTATGCATGAGTTTGTTTTCCCCCCAATTTATTTGGGTTTTGTTTTGTCTTTGTGCAAGTTGTTTTTGTTTTGTATGTTTCTAGTGGAGGAATGTTCACTAGTACAAAAAACACATTTTAGACCAGTTGAAACAGACCGGTTCCGTGCGAAACCAGTCTCTAAATGGACATTTGTTAAAACTAGACTGGTTACTTTGTATAACCAGTCTGAAAATATATAAAATAAGACTGGTTCGACACGGAACCAGTCTCTTTAGAGGTCTTCTGTTAAAATCAGACTGGTTCCGCACGGAACCAGTCTCATACCCTAGTACAAATCAGACTGGTTCCTTGGAACCAGTCTCTTTAGACTTTTTATTAAGACCGGTTCCGTGCTGAACCGGTCTGGAATTGGTATTAAGTTCAAATGAGAGTGGTTCATTTAGACAACCAGTCTAAAAAATACATTAATGAGCCCCTGTGCACTGCACGGATAAAAGTCCTTCCCTAAACCTAAAATTCCCATTTCCCTCACAAACAATCGATTCTTCCTCTTCTTCCGCCACCGTCTCCTCTGCTTTCTCTCTTCGGTTTATCTTCTCTCTGTTCCCTCTAGTTCATCTTCTTCGTTCTTCTTCATCGTTCGTCTTCCCTCTAGTTCATCTTCATCGTTCTTCGTTCTCTCCTCCCCATCGAAGCCACCACTCTCTCCGCTATCCATCGTTGTCGTCGTTGCTGTTGTTGCTATCCGTCGGTCCATCGAAGCCACCATGTTCCTCTCCTTCATCGTTGCTGCCCAGCCATCACGTTCCTCTCCTTCATACTCTAAGGTAATTGTTGTTTCTTATTTTTCATTATTATGTCCATAGTTTAAATGATTTAAATCTGAGTTTCCTATTGAATCCTTTATCTCTGAGTTGGTCATAGAGAAGTGCTATTTGCTAGAAAATCATTAATAGTTGTGGCAAAGAAATTTATAATTGTTTTAGTTAGAGCCTAGAGGGATTCTTAAGGTAAGACAGTATGCATTAATTCAGAGTTTCTTTGCTAATGTGTGATTGTTATTTTGCTGACCTAATTTCTAACTGAGTCTCTAATTTTCCTTTTTTCTTTATATTTTTTTCTATTATCCCTTTTTTGTGTTACTTTCTAGATCAATTTAGATAGTAGTAATGAAAGTGAAAGTGAAAGGGAATTTTTGTTTATTAATTTTTTTTAAGTATAGAGAAAAGAGAAGATGGATTTTCAGAAAGAATCATGAAACAGTAAACACTCAACAAACTCCAACAAAGTTGAAGCATGATGTGGCTGCTGCAGCAGCAACAAGTGCAAGTGTTGTTGTGGCTTCAAGGACAGACCAAGATCAGAAGCATGCACTTGCAATGGCTTGGCCACCGCTGAGGCTGCTATGGCCACCGCTCAAGCAACTATGTTGGAAAGGTGTCGGCCCGTATCTGGCGTCTGTTCGGCCGTTGAGCATTGAGCTCGGCCAAGCGCTCAGAAGGCTTCCTGAAGGGTCCTTAGGACTTTGGCGAGGTATTCTAGGGACCTCGGCTAGGCCAAGTCCACCACATAAGCCCCCCAGCTCGGTCAAGGCCATCTGAGCCTTGTTCTGAGGTTCTGGTTTAGGTCCTTTTCCCAAATCCACCTCATAAGGGCCGAGTTCACCACATAAGCCCCCCAGCTCGGTCAAGGCTATCTGAGTCTTGTTCCGAGGTTCTAGGGGGTTCGGACGATAAGTTGCTGATACGTTGGATCCAGCTGTCTCTGACGTCCTTTCGTTACGACGGAGCGGGTTTGACAGCTGTCTACCTACCAGTACCGAAACGACGTTTGCTTTTACCGGATCTGACACGTGTCAGAAATCGCGACCTACGAAGCGTCACCATCATTGTGACGTTGCTCGAGGTCCACAATTTCCGCTGCTGTGGCCACGTGTCTTAGTATGTGTGGCTGTACGCTGGGTTGGGCTTTTTGGGCTAGGCCCAGACTTCAAATTTGAGGGGGAAAACGGTTTCTCTTCCCCCTCTTCCCCAGAAAACCACTTCTCCTTCTTACTCTATCACTCATTCTCTCTCTCAATACTATTACCTTTTCTCTCTCTACCAGATATTCTCTCTTCGAAACTGCACCCCTCTCTCCTCGAAACCGTTTGAAACCGCACCATTTCTGGCGCCTTTCTTTTTCTGTTGTATTTTCTTCTCTCCAAACCTCCAACAATGAATATTTTTTGATCTTGCAAGCTCTCTCTTCGACTTTTATATTCATCAGGTATACTCATTTTCCCCTTTCTTCAACTTTGATACTGGCATTTCTTCTTTTTTTAAGGCTTCCTGATTTGCACGGTGGGGGATTAGGATTTCTGGTTTTTGGTTTCTATTTTCATGGCGATGGGGTTCTTCCCTTAGGCTTTGTGGCTCTGATTTTGGGGCATAGTGCTGGGGTTTGGGGTTTTTCTGCATTCGGGTGTTTTGATTTTGGGGTTCATTCCTGGGTTTTAGCCTTCTTTGGGTTAAGCGTGTTTTGAGACTTTTGGAGAGTTTTTGATTCATGTTTTTTGTTTATTTTTCAGAAAACCACAGCAGTAGATTGGGTTCAGTATGAGTAGGGAATGGTTTAGGAAATGGGCTGGGGTAGTTTCCCTGTCATCTAGCAGTGGTGAGGAGGAGGACGACTCTTCCTCCTCGTCCTGTTCCTCTACGGAGGTAGACGAGGCGTTCCGTCGCCAAATGGAGTATAGGCGAAAGTACGAGAGGCGGGTTCTGGAGGTTGATCCCGTTGAGGTAATCTATCCTCGGGACTGGGAGGAGAAGAGAGAGTGGATACGGCAGTACGCCTGGGCCGAGTTTGTTGACGGCAGGGAGCGTGTCGACTTCGAGAGGATGGAGAAGGAGGGAATGTACGAACGAGGGGTACCTGTGGTAGAGGGGAGATGCTCGCCCCTCTGAACTACTTCGAGGGGGTTCTTTGGGGGGTTATTTTTCGTAACCCGTAAGACTAATACCGAGCTCCCCTGTTCTTCCACAGGTACCATGCCGCTCAGGAAGTGCGTCAGTCGACCTGAACTTTACCCCGCGCCTTTCGATGCCGATCAATACGAATGGGTCGACGTGGAGCCCAAAGGGGTCCAATCCAGCATTTGTTCCGAGGACAAACTTGCCGAGGTAAGGAGGGTCGTGCTGCCTTGCCCAGGGGACACCACCGGAACCTCTTACGAAGTGCTCCCCTGTTCGGCCATTGACAGGATATGCAGCCGGACTGACAATAATTCTTTTTTCTTTTATGCCGATCTGATTCACAATCTCGGCGTGACCCTCCCATTCACCGACCTGGAAATGAGGGTCTTAAACGAGCTCGGACTAGCTCCTTCCCAACTTCATCCCAACACTTGGTCGTTTCTCCGAGCATTCCAAAAGTACTGCGGAGCCAGAAATTTGGTATGCACAGTTCGGCTGTTTTTGTGGATGTATAACCCGTTCGTCAGCAATAAGGACGGGGTCACTGGTCATCTTTGGGTGTCGGCTAAGGCCCGAGCTCACTGTGGGCTGTTCGGTATGTTCTCCGAATCTTGGAAACATTTTAAGCCGAGATTTTTTAGATACAAGTATATTGGAGCGGGGCTACCCTGGTTTCGGTCCGAGACGGGACCGAAGTTCCCGTTGGAGTGGACCCCCGAATTTTTTAGTCGCCATATCAACACGCCGCACAGGTGGTCGGGTGTGACATTGGATGCCGACGAGTCCGTTACAGCCCACCATTTTCAGACAGAATATCGTGCTCGGAAATTCCAACTTGATGTTGGAGTTTTCATAAAGTGTCCTGATAACGAAGTCTTGACAAAAATTGGTAGTTACTCTTGCTTTTATACTTGTACATTTTCTTTCAACTCACTTATATAATCTTTTTTTTTTAACAGAAGAACATTGGTCAAAGATGTCTTCCAGGGCTCTGAAAGCTGCTTTAGAAGCTCGGAGGAAGAAGAAGTCCGAGGCTCCTTCTGCTGATGCCATGTCGTCCGAGGTTTCCACTGATACGCTCTCGGCCGATTCTGGTCCACTCTATCCTACCCCACCTGCCGTTATCATTGCCCCTCCTCCTCCTGCCTCACCAAGTCCCAGTACCGAGGTAGCCATTGTTGCGGATGTGCCACCCTCAAGCACTGGAACTCAACCGAGGCCGCCAGCTACCCTTGCCAAACCTTCGCTGAAGGACACTCTTGTCAAGATGTCGGTGCGGAG
Source organism: Crotalaria pallida (assembly GCA_037953625.1). Taxonomy (NCBI): domain Eukaryota; kingdom Viridiplantae; phylum Streptophyta; class Magnoliopsida; order Fabales; family Fabaceae; genus Crotalaria; species Crotalaria pallida. The sequence goes on from CM075656.1 coordinate 72,963,751, forward strand.
TGGAAGAAAAAAGCGGAAGAAATGGCTTGCCAATTGAAAAGGGCCACCACCATGTTTAATGTGTTGGCCGAAGTGGCTGATGATGTGGCGGACGGTGTTTCGCCTGCCAAGAAAAAGGCTCGGTCGGTCATGGCGGCCGAGGTGGAAGAACTGAAGAGTAGCAAAAGGTCAGCCGAACAAAAGTTATCTGAGGCTGAAGAGGAACACCGCCGCCAAATGGAGGAGCTTCAAAAAAGACATGAAGAGGTTTTGGCCCAAGCCAAAGCAGATGCGAAGCAGGCTGGTCGGCAGGAGGGCCTTGCCGAGGTGGAAAGGATTAGTAACTTGCTGAAGAAGAGGGTTGCCCAAGCTCTTAAGCATAAGGTGGCAGCACGTGAGTCGGACTTCGACCTTGAAAGGGTGGCAAGCAAGGTTTTTACCAGTGCGGTTGAGGAGATTCTTCATATGAATCAAGGGCTCCGAATTCGGTATGTCGGCGCATCTGCCGGGTTCGGAGTGGAAGATGGAAAGATTGTGGATTATGACAGGGGTGGGGCCGAGGTTGACCTGGACCAGCCTGAGGAGAATCTGCCCAACCCCCTGGTTGAGGGAATGGATGAGGAGTTCGACCCGCGTTCGGTCGTCCTTTCAGATGTCGAGGATGATGCAGCATAAGTCCCTTATGCTGGGCGGACTTATGCTGGGCAGCTTATGATTTGTCTATGTTCTTCTCTATAACATGTTCGACGATGTTGGGTTATACTTTTCTTTATTGTGCATGGCATTTGATTTCGATGCAAGCTTATTTCACCTACAACTTGTTGCATGTTACTATTTTTGTGCAAGTTTCGTACTTATACTTGTTGCGTGCGTATAGAGTCCGAGGTTATTTTTATGCAAGTTTTTCTTCTAACTTGTTGCATAGATGCGAGTATTTGTTTACCAACTCGTTGCATGTTTATTCGTTCGACCTCGGATCAGAATTGCGTCCACTTAAGTGACAACCTGGGAAATTCAAGAAGGGACGCAAGTGTTTGGGACTTGTCGCATATTGTAATTTTTATGCAAGTTTTTGTTTTAACTTGTTGCATGTATACCGAGTCCGAGGTCATTTTTAAATAACTAAGTAAAACTACCTTTGAGAATACAAGTGTTTTACCAACTTGTTGTATTTCGGCCTGATCGGACGTAAAATGTCGTATTAATAGCTCGGACGAATTCGGATGACTCAGTGAGTGCAGTAATCTTATAAGTTTTCCTCTGAATAAAGGTACTGTATATAAGTGCATACGGTGGGGAACTCGGATCTACCCACCTTAGCCGAGGTGGGTGTCCTCGGCCCCGATGTAAAAGAGAGTGCTGAGTGAAGCTATGTGAAAACATTTCACAGCAGTCTGTTCTTTATCGGGTGTCCCTTGTACACTGTGCATATGAGCCGATCTTATCTAGAAGACGTTGGCTGTGCATAGCGCCATGCCACATTTAGGTGGCTAGTGCTAAATGAGAAGCTAGTACGTACGTATATAAAACTGTTGCACTTGAGTATGAGCAAGTTTGTACTTTTCATTGATTATAGTCATGAGTACATTGCTTTTTCTTTTGAAAGGTGAATATCTCACAATGGAAATTGAAAAACATGAACAGTATTTGAAGGAAACGAAAAATAAAAGGAAGTTGAACTTGAATTCCTCAGAGGAGGGTGTTGACGGCTGCCAAAATATCTGAGGTAAACCTATTTGAACAGGTTCTCAGTGTTTTGAAGTTTTGGGAGTCCTTGAGTTCGGTAACTACCCAGAGTATGTTTATAGGACGCCTCTATTGGGGCTTACCGATCTCGAGCTCATTTCCCGCTTTTCTGGCCGTTAGGGCTGATGTCTGATCCTCGGGGCGCGAGGTGATCAGACTTGGATGACCAGGGTTGCTTTGCTTTCTTGTCATAGTCGGCTGGCTCTTTCATCGTTATCTTCTTCGGACCAGGAGCGTCTTGTCGGATTTCCTTGTGATGGTCCTCTGGGGTGAGCTGATAAAAGAGGCTGTCGAGATTGTTGGTAATGTTGAAAAGTGAGGGAATTTCCATCTTGAAGCACCCGAGCTTGGGGATATGAAAAGCTCGGCTGAAGACATGGGCAAGAAGTTTAACTCGGCCCTCAATTCGGAGATGTACTGAACAGAGGGCGGGGTTACTGACAGTTAGATAGAGAAAATTCTCCTCGTGCGGGGGGTACGGGCGGACTGAAAGAGAAAAGAGATTTCTTTTGACTGCACTTTGGATTTTTTGGAGGAGTTTGTCATTCATGATAGCATCTTGGCTTGGGGGAGAGGTGAAGGGGGGAATTACCACCCGCTCTTCATGAAGGGGGACATATGGAAATTTCGTTCGGACTGAACCTCGGCCAATAAGACTCTTCCCTTGGATAGTGTCGGATCGATGAACTCTTTTTGCTTCTTCTTTCCCTCCCGTAGGCTCGCATTGTAACAGAGCCGGGCTTTCACTTGGTCAGCTTTGACCGTAACAACCTTATCATATGAATCGACGAACTTCATTGCCAAGTGCACTGTTGAGACCACTGCCCCAAAAGCTTGTAGGCAGGTTCGTCCCAATATTACATTATACGGGGAGTCAGAGTCAACTACCAGAAATTTGATGATTTCCGTTCGGGCCGAAAGCTGGTTGCCTAGGGTCACCGGTGTTGGAAACCAACAAGCGAGCTAAGCAAATACTAGAGGGGGGTGAATAGTATTTTGAAGCACTAATACCAAATATTTCGATTGATAATTGAAGAATGGAGCTAAGATTGAATTTTCTGGAATCAGAGACAAAAGACTCGAGTCTTTTGTGAAATACTCGAGTTTTTCAGTGATGAACAACTCGAGTCTTTTCTGAAATACTCGAGTTTTTCCTATCAGATAGCAGAAAAACCAGAAACGAAAATTCAGCAATTTAACTCAAATCAATTCAATAATAAACAGGAACTTATCCAACAGAATAGCAAGCAATCTAAATAACTTTTAAACACAAAGATTCCTTGAACTTGCTACCTAATTGTATAAATCCTAATTGATTGAAATGACTTAAGTATATTGAGCTAGAAAGTAGATTAAAAGCAATAAACCAACACTCAAGCAATTTTATCCTGGTTCACTCCAACAATGAGCTACATCCAGTCCTCCTAATCACTTAGGAGTTTCTACTAATAATCAAATTGTTAGAAATTACAAAGGATTGCTTGAGAATGGCCTCACTCAACCTAACCCTTTCAAGAGTGTACCAAACTCTTGATTTCTACCCCAATTTGATTCCGGTGATTGAAGAACTCTTCACAAAGCTTCCTTGAACTCCCTTCAAGAAACTCCACCGGGCTAGGAACCTCCTAGTCTTGTGCTTGAGAACCTCTCAAGACTTCCAACACCCTAAGCCACTTAGGGTTTGCTTGGGAACAATCCAAGACTTTGAATAATCAAGCTTTTTGTATGTGTATTACTAATCTCACAATGGATTAGCACAAATAAGCACAGCTCAATGTAAGAATTGAGGCCTAAAACTCAACTTGGAATAAAATGACAATATGAGTGAGAAGTTGAGCTTTTTGGGAATTAACACTTGAGAAGAGGAAATTATGAAAGCTTGTAATCAATGATGTGTTGTTGTCTTGTTTGTTCTTGCACAAATTCAAAGAGAAATTTTACAATAAGGTTCAGAATTCTCTCTTGGGGTTGGATGAGACTCAAATGCCCTCAATTAGTTTTTGAGTCTCTCCAACGTTCATTTTTGCTGAATGGACAAAAATACTCGAGTCTTTTGGTAAATACTCGAGTCTTTTTGGTCGGTCACGAGTGAATTGGTGCACGAACCAGACTAACGGTCATATTTGCTGACCTGGCACAAATACTCGAGTTTTTCTATAAATACTCGAGTATATACTCGAGTCTTTATCAAAATACTCGAGTATTTTGATCAGATATGGGAAAAATTATTTTTCAATTTTATTTTTCCTCTCAAGTATTAATTTTTGGTCAATCTCAACTTAATAAACATATAAAAATTTATTCCTAGAAGAGACTAACTATTTCTACCCACTCTCAACCACTCTCAACATAAATTAGAAATTTACAATTAATATTTGATTGAGAATGATTGGGCACTTGTCTTCTTTTCTTGACTTCTTGTTGATGTTGATGTTGCAATATCTTCAAGGCATGATTTGTTAATTATTTTGTCATCATCAAAACATAATCCACCTAATTAGGAGCATTGAATTCACAATCTCCCCCTTTTTGGTGATGACAAAAATAATTAACACTTGATCCATTTGTTGAGCTTGATCCACTTGAAAATGCAACTCCCCCTCACTATATGATACTTTTCACCTATCTAAAAATTCAGCTTGTGCAAGATGTTATGACAATTTAATTTTAGCAACAAGCCTATGGTATTAGAGTATATACCATAATTAGAGAATTTTAGGTGCAACAATATCAAGACAAGTGTATAATATCTCTCCCCCTTTTTGTCATACGCCAAAAAAGATGTAACAATTTAGGAAAAAGATCAAGGGAGGAGAGGTGCATAATCGGAAAACCCCATAACCAACTATGCAAATAAAACGGAGATATAATAACGATAAAGAGCTCCCCTGAAGCTTTGCACAAACATCATAATGAAGACCAAATTCATTAACATAAAAACATCATAAAAGGTCCAAATCAAAGGTGCAATAATAAACCCAAAGTCTCAAAACACCAAGTTCTCAAAATACAGAAAATGTAACAAAGACCAACATGATAAAAACAGAATGAAAACTAAGATAAAATCCAAAGGTCAACATCATCAAAACATCGAAGGAGCTGGAGCATCTGGAGGAGAATAAAACCGAGAGAAGAGTTTAGAGGATGAAAAACTAGTAAGATTTGACAAAACTTTGAGGAAAATCTGAGTTTTGAGGAGAGAGATATGAGAAAACCGAGAGAGAAGAGGGTCGCAAAAACTCGAGTCTGAGAGTATATATAAACAGTTAAAAATACTCGAGTATATTCACAAATACTCGAGTTGTTCTTTAGGATATACTCGAGTTTTTGAAAATATACTCGAGTCGATCGTGACTCAGCCCAGATTTCCCCAGAAAACTCGAGTAAAAATTGAAAAACTCGAGTTTGGTCCGAAAGTTCAAATTTCAGGAAAACGCAAAATACTCGAGTTTTTGGAAAATACTCGAGTTTGGTCTGAAAGTTCAAAAATTGGGGGTTTCGAAAGACTCGAGTGTTTTGAAAAACACTCGAGTATTTTAATAAAGACTCGAGTGTTTTGAGAAACACTCGAGTATTTTTCTCAGACCCTGATTAAAAACTTTTTCAATTTAAAACTGATTTAATTTTGAATTAAAATACTCGAGTGTTTTTGGAAAAACTCGAGTATTTTGACAGAACAGAAAGTAAAAACTCAGTTTTAAAAGACCAAACACAAATCAAACACAAATGCTTCACTACCAACTTGGAATACAGTACAGAATCACACACAATTAACATATGCAATTTCAAATATCATCAAGGACAATTTAACTAAGAATCAATAACACATTAGAGTAAGACTAATATGGTGATTTTCCAAAAATGACACACAATGCAATTAGCCTATATTAGCTTCATCTAAAATACCAAGTTCTCTCCTAATATGATAAAAGGTGTCCCTTGGTAGAGGTTTTGTAAAAATGTCGGCTAATTGATTTGTGGTACTAACAAATTCAATTGTGCAATCACCCTTTTGTACATGATCTCTTAAAAAATGATGTCTTATTTCAATGTGTTTAGTTCTTGAGTGATACACCGGATTCTTAGTCAAATTGATTGCACTCGTGTTATCGCATCTAATCGGAATATTTTCAAGTTTCAAACCAAAATCTGATAATTGTTGTTTCATCCATAACAGTTGAGCACAACAACTACCGGTTGCGATATATTCCGCTTCGGCGGTAGAAAGAGCGACACAAGCTTGCTTTTTAGAAAACCATGACACCAATGAACTTCCCAAGAAATGGCAAGTACCACTGGTGCTTTTGCGATCAAGCTTGCATCCGGCGAAGTCGGAATCCGAGTAACCAACTAGACTAAGATTGGCATCAGCAGGATACCATAAACCAGTGTTAATTGTTCCTTTTAGATACTTAAATATATGTTTAACTGCGGATAGGTGAGATTCTTTAGGATTAGCTTGAAATCTAGCACACATGCATACACTAAACATAATATCCGGTCTAGATGCAGTGAGATATAGGAGACTACCTATCATACCCCTATACTTACTAACATCAACCGGTGTACCTTGTTCATCCTTGTCTAGGTAGCATGATGTGCTCATTGGAGTGTAGGCTTCCTTGCACTTGTCCAATCCGAATTTTTCAAGGAGCTCTTTGCAATATTTCCCTTGATGCACAAATATCCCCTCCTTGACTTGCTTTATTTTTAAGCCTAGGAAGAACTTGAGTTCTCCCATCATTGACATTTCAAATTCCTTTTTCATCAAATTTGAAAACTTTCTACAAAGAGACACGTTAGTAGCACCGAAAATGATATCATCAACATAGATTTGTACTAACAAAATGTCATCCTTGGTTTTATAAATAAATAATGTATTATCAACCTTCCCTCTTTGAAACTTGTTTTCTAATAGAAAGGAACTCAATCGATCATACCAAGCTCTAGGAGCTTGTTTCAATCCATAGAGTGCCTTTTTCAATTTATAAACATGGTTTGGAAATTCACTATTTTCAAAACCGAGGGGTTGTTTGACATACACTTCTTCATTTATAAACCCATTCAAGAAAGCACTTTTAACATCCATTTGATATAAAGTGAATTTCATGATTGAAGCATAAGCAAGTAAAATTCGGATTGCTTCAAGACGTGCAACCGGAGCAAAGGTCTCATTATAATCGATACCTTCCTCTTGGTTGTACCCTTGAGCTACTAGTCTAGCTTTGTTTCTTATAATCAACCCGGATTCATCAAGTTTGTTTCTATAAATCCATTTAGTACCAATTATGGTATGATCATCGGGTTTAGGGACTAGATCCCAAACTTCATTTCTTTCAAATTGGTTTAATTCTTCTTGCATAGCAAGAACCCAATGATCATCCTCAATGGCCTTTTTAATTGAATCGGGTTCAATTTGAGAAACAAATGAGACATAGTGGCAAATGTTTTGAATAGACCTACGAGTAAGTACTCCCTTTGACATATCTCCTATGACTTTGTCTATAGGATGAGCCTTGACCGATTTCCAAGTTGGAGGAAGTTCTTCCCTTACTTCTCCTTCATCAACTTTTGAATTCTCTCTCTCTCTTCTTCTTCTTTTGAAAAGTCAATGCCATCTTCACTAGCATCACATAAAACACTATCTTCTTTTGAAGACTCATTAAAAACCACATGAATTGATTCCTCAATAGTTAAAGTTCTTTTATTGAAAATTCTATAAGCTTTACTATGAGAAGAATAGCCTAAAAATATGCCTTCATCGGATTTGGAATCAAACTTGCCAAGGTGTTCTTTTCCATTATTTAAAACAAAAACTTGGCATCCGAAGACATGAAAATGAGATATATTTGGCTTTCTTCCCTTGTAAAGTTCATAGGGGGTTTTATCCAAAGAGGGCCTTATCAAAATACGATTTAAAACATAACAAGCCGTATTGATGGCATCGGCCCAAAAATATTGAGGTACTTGAGAATCATTTAACATGGTTCTAGCAAGTTCCTCTAGCACCCTATTTTTCCGCTCTACCACTCCGTTTTGTTCCGGAGTCCTTGGTGCGGAGAATTGGTGTTCAATACCATTTTTAGCACAAAATCTATCAAATTTGTGGTTTTTGAATTCACTACCATGATCGGTACGAATAATAATTACTTTTTGATTTACTTGGTTTTGCAAAAGTTTGACATGATGTTTAAAAGATTTGTAGGTCTCACTCTTAGTAGTTAAAAATAAAGTCCAAGTAAACCTAGAGAAGTCATCAACAATCACCAATGCATAATAATTGCCACCAAAGCTTTTTACTTGTGATGGTCCAAACAAGTCCATATGAAGCATTTCTAATGGCCTTGATGTGGACATCACCATTTTTGATCCAAAGGTGTTTTTAGTTTGTTTATATTTCTTGCAAGGGGAACAAACACCTTCAATAGAAAAATTTAGCTTTGGTAAACCAACTACTAGATCTTTAGATTGAATTTTCTTCAATTGGTTTACATTTATATGAGCGGTCCTACGATGCCATAACCAAGTGTCATTTTCTTTGCTCACTAAACAAGTAGAGACCAAAGAAGTGACTTTGTTCAAATCAACTAAGTAAGTATTATTTGACCTTCTACCAACAAATTTGATTTATTCATCTTTGTCACTTTTAATGAGGCAATGGGTAGAGGTAAAAACTACATGATTACCAATATCACATAATTGGCTTATGCTCAAGAGATTATGTTCTAATCCTTGAACATAGAGCACATTATCAATAATCAAGTTTGAAGAGTTTCCGATTTTACCAATACCAAGGATTTTGCCTTTGTTGTTGTCCCCATAAGTGACATAACCCTTTTCCTTTGGAGTAAGCTCAATGAAGTGCCGCTTATCTCCCGTCATGTGCTTCGAACATCCACTATCTAGATACCACAATTCCTTTCCCGTTCGAAGGCACACCTACAATATGAAATCACTTGTTCGATTTGGGTACCCAAACAATGTTGGGTCCCTTAGGGTTAGTGTTGGGACTTTCTCCCTTCTTAATCCACATATAAGTGACCTTATTCATTTCAAACTTCTTAATATGGCACTCAATGTTGATATGTCCAACTTTTCCACAATAAGTACAAGTTGGTCTCTTTGATGAGTTTTTCTTAGAAAATGTTCCAACCACCTTGTACTTTTTGTCCTTTTTATGAACATATCCTAAACCGGTTTTGTTGTGATTATGTCTTTGAGAGTTCAACAACCGGTTGAGGTTTCTATCACTATGTGAGATTGTGAGTTTGTTTTTCAACTCTTTCACTTCTTTTTCAAGATCATCACATCTCTCACATGAAGTGATAATTTCCTCATGATTTGCACAATCACTTTGATGACTAGAATTAATAAGTTCCAAGGATTCATTTTGAAGTTTCAACTCATTTATAGATTTTTGCAATTCATCAATTTCATGTTGAAACTCCAAAATTTTCTTTCCTTTTTCCTTATTAATTTTAGCAAGCCTTTTAAATTGAATTAACATTTCATTGTAAGCTTCTTGCAAATCATCATATGAAATGGAGTTTGAATATGAACAAGAAGAGCTAGAGGTTACCTCATCATCACTTTCACTCATGCCATGATTAGCTCTTGATGAGGACTCATGATTGTTCTTGGCCATGAGACAAAGGTTTGCATTTTCATCACCGGAACTACTTGAAGATGATTCATTGCTCTTCTCCGGTGCATCCCAAACAATGTATGCACGCTTCCCTTTGGTCTCTTGGGTCTTCTTGTCATTCTTCTTCAAGAATGTGGCACATTCCATTCTTATGTGACCAACCCCACCACATTCATGACACTTAACTCCATCATTGGTACTCTTTTCTCTTTGTTTGGAGTCTTTGGTTCTCTTGAAATTGGATGAAGATCCACCTTTCTTCCCTTTGAAGAATTTGTTGAATCTTTTCACAAACATCCCAAATTCTTCTTGATTTGGTTCACCATCGGAATCTCCACTTGTAGAGCATTCTTCAACTTCTTTTGTAGCTTTGGTTGAAGCTTTGAGTGCTATGCTCTTTTTCTTTTTGTCTGATTCCTCATGCATCCCAAGTCTTGTAAGTTCCATCTCATGCTCTTGGAGTTTGCCAAACAAAGTGGCTAAGTCCATGCTATTTATGTCTCTTGATTCCTTGATGGCGGTTACCTTGGGTTGCCAACTCCTATCAAGACATCTTAGAATTTTGTTAGTAGTTTCACCATTGCGAAATACTTTTCCCAAGGAAATCAAATGATTAACAATGTGAGAGAATCGCTTTTGCAAGTCACTAATGGATTCATTTGGCAACATGTGGAACAATTCATATTCGTGAGTTAGAGAATTCAATCTTGCATCTCTAACCTCACTTGTTCCCTCATGTGTGACTTGCAAAGTATCCCACATTTCTTTTGCCGATTTACATTGGGAAACTCTATAAAATTCATCATGGGATAGAGCCGAAAAGATGATGTTTTTAGCTTTTAAATCAAATGAGACTTTTCTCTTTTCATCATCATTCCAACTACTCCTTGGAATTTCAACAATTTCATCATTTATTTTCTTTTTGGGAATGAAAGGACCATTTTCAATTGCATCCCAAATATCCATATCAATTGCTTCAATAAAAACTTTCATGCGAGTTTTCCAATAAACATATCCTTCACCATTAAATAGTGGAGGACGGTTTATTGAAGCTCCTTCTCCACCAAAGTTATTGCTAGAGCCCATTAAGTTTCCAAAAGGATCTTTTTCGAAAAAGTTGTTACACTCGATCTTTCGACCGAGCTCTGATACCACTTGTTGGAAACCAACAAGCGGGCTAAGCAAATACTAGAGGGGGGGTGAATAGTATTTTGAAGCACTAATACCAAATATTTCGATTGATAATTGAAGAATGGAGCTAAGACTGAATTTTCTGGAATCAGACACAAAAGACTCGAGTCTTTTGTGAAATACTCGAGTTTTTCAGTGATGAACAACTCGAGTCTTTTCTGAAATACTCGAGTTTTTCCTATTAGATAGCAGAAAAACCAGAAACGAAAATTCAGCAATTTAACTCAAATCAATTCAATACTAAACAGGAACTTATCCAACAGAATAGCAAGCAATCTAAATAACTTTTAAACACAAAGATTCCTTGAACTTTCTACCTAATTGTATAAATCCTAATTGATTGAAATGACTTAAGTCTATTGAGCTAGAAAGTAGATTAAAAGCAATAAACCAACACTCAAGCAATTTTATCCTGGTTCACTCCAACAATGAGCTACATCCAGTCCTCCTAATCACTTAGGAGTTTCTACTAATAATCAAATTGTTAGAAATTACAAAGGATTGCTTGAGAATGGCCTCACTCAACCTAACCCTTTCAAGAGTGTACCAAACTCTTGATTTCTACCCCAATTTGATTCTGGTGATTGAAGAACTCTTCACAAAGCTTCCTTGAACTCCCTTCAAGAAACTCCACCGGGCTAGGAACCTCCTAGTCTTGTGCTTGAGAACCTCTCAAGACTTCCAACACCCTAAGCCACTTAGGGTTTGCTTGGGAACAATCCAAGACTTTGAATAATCAAGCTTTTTGTATGTGTATTACTAATCTCACAATGGATTAGCACAAATAAGCACAGCTCAATGTAAGAATTGAGGCCTAAAACTCAACTTGGAATAAAATGACAATATGAGTGAGAAGTTGAGCTTTTTGGGAATTAACACTTGAGAAGAGGAAATTATGAAAGCTTGTAATCAATGATGTGTTGTTGTCTTGTTTGTTCTTGCACAAATTCAAAGAGAAATTTTACAATAAGGTTCAGAATTCTCTCTTGGGGTTGGATGAGACTCAAATGCCCTCAATTAGTTTTTGAGTCTCTCCAACGTTCATTTTTGCTGACTGGACAAAAATACTCGAGTCTTTTGGTAAATACTCGAGTCTTTTTGGTCGGTCACGAGGTCGACGTTCTTTTTGGGGACGGGTCGACTTTAGCTTTCCCTTTATCATCGTCCGGGCTGCGAGACCTTCTTCGGCCTTGTCTTTCCACTGCTTCCCGGACGTATTGCTGCAGCTTGCCTCTTCTTACCATATCTTCAATGACATCCCGGAGCCAGGTGCATTAATCGGTATGGTGGCCGTACCCGTCATGAAAATTGCAGTATTTGGATTTGTCCCTGACATAGTTTTGATTTCTGAGAAGGGGGGGCGAGGTACACTCCTGAGTTCGGTCTGCATGGTCTCTCTCCAGACTTGAGACCTTGGGACCGTCAGGGGGGGTGTAAGAATCATATTTGGTGATGTATGGACGTCGGCGGTCCTCTTGTTGGCCGACGTGAGAGCAGCCTCGGTCTCCCTAATCTGCTCTTCCTCCTCTTTCATCCCTGTTGCCGCGAGGACGACCTCGGGGCAGGGCATTCTGCGAGGCGGTTTGAGCGTTTTCCATCCTACTTGACTGTCCTTTGTTGAATTCTTCAAGATTGATGTATTTGTTTGATCTCTGTCTCAGCTCTGCCATGTCCCTTGGTGGCTTTCCAATAAGTGAATCTTTGAACCCTCCTTCGGCCAATCCTTGGGTCAAAAGGAGGACCGCCACCTCGGGAGACAGATTTGGGACCGAACTGGACTCGCTGTGAAACCTGTGCAAGTATGCACGTAAGGATTCTTATGGCTTCTGGGTCACTGTCACTAGCGTGTGGTCCGACCTGGGTTGCACACAGCTAGCAGTGTATCTGTTAAGGAAGACCCGCTTCATTTCTGCCCAGTTGTTGACATAATTCTTGGGAAGCGTTGAGTACCATCGGAGGACAGGGGCCTGGAGGGTCATAAAGAAAGCTCGGCACTTGAGCCGATCTCCTCCGCCATGAAAGTTCACAGCTCCCTCATAAGAGAGGACGTGTTCCTGAGGGTCTGTGAGGCCATTGTATCTAGGGATATTGCTGGGTCCGAGGTACCCAAGTGGTGGTTCATAAGCCATGACAGCTGGTGTGAACGGATGCCCAGGGTGGGAATCATCCAAATCAGGTTGTTGCTGGTCGGGAGGTGGTGTAAGTTGTGTGACGGTCGTGTGTGGTGTTGCAAAGGTTTGTGGAGTTAACGGAGGTTGTGGTGGAAGAGGTGGGGGGTGGTTGAACTCATTTGGGGCCGGTGCTTGAACAACAGCTCGTTCGGCTAAGCGTTGCATGGCGACTTGTTGGAGATCAGCAATAGCTTTACCTTGCTGCTCCACGATTATCATCTGTTGTCTCATCAAAGATAAGAGTTCAGCATCTCGAGAGAGTGTAGACTGTCGAGAGTGGGAACGGTGTGTTGTACTGACTGAGTGGGCACGTTCGCCGCGGTGGCGGTGTTGTTCAGTGTTGGTTTCTCCAAGCTCAGAGCGTAGCTGCACGCGCCGACCTCCGCCCAGAAGCTGGGTTGGATCTGTAGTGTCTCCAGTGTGGATGGTATAAGGTCCACTGTGGGTGTGGGTGAATTCTGGTGGTGGAGGTGGCGGGGGAGGAGGTGGAGGTGGTGGAGGGGGTGGCGATGAGGACCTCGCTGCCCTGTTGGCTTCGAGATGCAGGCGCAGGTCCTTAGTTGACGGCACCCTCCTTGGACGCCCCCTCCTTCTCCTCTGGACTGGCTGTTCTTCAGACATGGTAGAATCTTCTGGGTGGGGGTGAAATTTATCTTCCCCACAGACGGCGCCAATGTGATGTCCTAGACGATGAGGACATCCAAGGGTAGGAGAAGACCTTCGAAGGAGCCTCTGTCTAGGGTTGATATGTGATGTTTGGTGGGAGTCCTCAAGTGGCCAAGGGAGAGAGCCAGGGAGTAACCCTAATAACTGGTGTGTGAAGGTGGCAATTAGGGTTAGAGGACGTACCTGAGCCCCATGTAGTACGGAGCTACTTATAGGGGGGAGCTGGTTTCCCTAATGGGCTTGCTTTAGGCCCAAGTAGGGCCAGCCTGTACTGAGCTATGAGTGGATAGACTGTCCTTGCGGATAAGGTGGTGAGTTGTCCTTGTGGATAAGGTGGTGAGCTGTCCTTGTGGATAAGAAGGGAGACGTCATCAGGCCCTAGGTGTCGGACTTGGGAAGGTGTCGGACTTGGACATCGGACCTGAGTTGGAAAGTGAGGTCGGCCCGTATCTGGCGTCTGTTCGGCCGTTGAGCATTGAGCTCGGCCAAGCGCTCAGAAGGCTTCCTGAAGGGTCCTTAGGACTTTGGCGAGGTAGTCTAGGGACCTCGGCTAGGCCGAGTCCACCACACTGTGAAAGAAGAACATAACACTTTTTTTTTACAGAACATAGTTTACAGGAAAATAAAAGGATTTGTTTTTTTTAATTGAAAATAAAAAGTTAATTTAATTTTAACTATGGATAATTAAATTTTTAAAATTTGCAAAAATATCCTACTAAATGACACGTAATCAGACAACTAAGAGCTGATTGTGCACAATTGTCATATGTGTCACACTATGATTTGTAGGTTTAGAGATGACATGAGTGCCTTTTAAAACAAAAGTGACACCAAAACAATTTCCTTTAGTTTTTCATCCTTAAAGTAGAATATAATAGGTTGAAAGTGAAGTGTTAAAATCTCTTCCCAAAAAATAAATGTAGCGAGTAAAGCCCAGTATAAGTGTGTGTGCAACTGTGCTTTATTCATTGCCTAACTCGAATGGCCATGTAATCATTTTATCATTTTATAAGAGTAATGATAGTTAGTCGTAAGATGAAATATTCTTCTTACTATGTGAGTCCCTCCTCTTTTCCTTTTTCTGCTCCAACTTATTTTCATATGCTGTTTCTCGATAGGAGAAGAGAGATATGTCTCTCCCCTTCCTTTGGGAAAGAGTATGCATGAGTTTGTTTTCCCCCCAATTTATCTGGGTTTTGTTTTGTCTTTGTGCAAGTTGTTTTTGTTTTGTATGTTTCCAGTGGAGGAATGTTAGTTTCTGGATAGTTTCTACTTTCCAGATCTGATGGTTATCCTCTTTGCTTCAATAATTGGAAGACTACTCGTCGATACAGATCTCCCTTTGCCGACTATTGATTTAGCTACCGTCCAACGACTCTCTTGTTTTAGAACTGAGATTCCTTGTCGCTGAACTAAGCTTAGTCTCAACATCAATGATATTGTTATCTTGAAATTAAAGGCTATTGAATCTTCTGTTAGAGTCCGGTTTTGGCAGTTGTTGATGATCCATGTCCACATGGAAGAGTATGTTGTTGCAGTGTATCTTGTTTTCCCTTTAACTATTATTAGTGTGAAATTTCTTGTACCGTTTCTGATATATGAATAAAATACACATTTCCCTTAAAAAAAACCTAATGTGTATTAGTCCAAGTAAAATAGGCTTTGATCAATTAATTATGCATACGAGTTCAATTCTTAAATCCATGTATATATAAAAATTATTATGGAGATGAGTTTCCGTTTAAGTGTCAAATCATACTCCAAGAGATTAATAAGGCTTAGTAAGATTCGATCTATTTAAAAAGAAAAACACTAAGCAAAACACTAACAACCTATTTTGAACATAATCACAATTTTGATCCATAATTTATCTCTCATCTCATTTTCGTTCAAAATTTGGTGAAAAATTATATCCATATATATATATATATATATATATATATATATATATATATATATATATTATGGATCCTCATTTTTATTATCCCCTGACGATTTCTGTGAGCCTTTCAATTTTATCCATACTTTGGTATAAAGGTTTTACATAATTATTTTATTTTATAAATTAGATGCCTTCATTTTTTATTTTATAAATTAGATGCCTTCATTTTTTTCCTTCCTGTGCTTAAAAGATGTTAGGAATGGACTTGAAAATAAATAATTAAGATTTAGGTATAAAAAATATTATGATAAAAAAGTAGTGAGTTGAATTTTTTAATTTGTATAAATGAAACTTTGACCTATGCAAATATTCCTTTTTTTTTTAAGTATTAAATTTCAATCTTCAAAGAAAAATAAAGTATACAATTTGCCCTTGCACACTTCGAATTATATGGACGTATGTCATGTGATAGAATTACAAGATATGAAGTATCATGACTCAACAAACCTAAGTAATTGTACTTTCTCCCATTCCCATAAAAAAAAAAAAAAAAAAAAAAAAAAAAACTAAATTAATACTAGTAGTATCATTGATCATGTGCTGGGTAAGCACTAAAGTAAGCATATCAAGAGTATCTTATGGTGTGTTTGGAAAAGCAGTGCTAATTTGCTTTTCGCGAATGAAAGATATGGTATCGTGAAAGCTCTAATTTAAAGCTTATGAGGAAACGCATGTTTGTATTTGCAAACATCAAAATAAACATGTACTCCCTCCGTTTCACTTTAAGTATCTTTTTAACATCAAAATTTTGTTTCAAAATAAGTGTTTTTCTACCAAATCTAGGCAACATTTAATATTGTTTTTCCTTATTTACCCTTACATTTAATGTTGTTTTAGTTTTGAAATTCGTAATACTAGTAAGGATGCATTGACAAAATAAAAATATTAAATAGGGATATTTTTGACAAAGTACACATAAAACTTATAATAATCATCATAATCAACACTTTCTTAATCTATGTGCAAAAGTCCAAAAGGACACTTAAAGTGAAACGGAGGGAGTACTTACTTTGTAAGATAGAGATTGATATCAACATTGCTCGAATAATTATAAGTAATCTACTCACATATATTGTTTTTTATAAGCAAAAGGAATATATTCCAACACAAGGGATCTACATAAACATTGTTGTACACATGAACCACACTTTTTATGAAGGGTTTGAACATAGGTACACAATCATATGCTCAATATAGACCAAAACCAACAAAGAGCATAACCAAAAAGTCTACTTCACGAGAAAGTGAAGCAATAGTTACATCTCCAAACCTACACTACCAAAGACACAAACACAGTCTACCAAAGCATTACTAGGATCTCTACCTCCTTAAAAATCTTGACAAGAAAAACCTAGAGGGAAAAATCTTAATCAAGGGAGAAAAAGTATAAAAAAATCCCAACAAGCACTCAAACTCATACACCAATCAGAGAAAGTTACATTCCTACGCCTAGAGAAACAAACCAATGACAAGTCTTAACTTTAGTAATATCCATGAGGGAAGCAATGTCCCAGTCTCCGTTATTGAAGACCAAGTTGTTACACATGAGTCAAAGAAACCAAACCGTGCCTAGCTAGATCAACCATCTTCTATTACGGTTTTTGGAACTATTAAAGAGGCCGCCAAATTATGCATAGAAATCCAAAAGAGACTCAACCTGAAACAGATAAAGATCAAACCAAAGGAACAAGTGTGACCATAAGCGGCAAGCCACTGGACAAGAGACAAAAAGGTGCAAAGAACTCTCTTCAAAATAGCCACAAAGAACACAATAAGCAAAAAGCAAAATACTCATCTTAAGCAAATTTGATTTGGTTGGTAAACGGTCCCAAAATAGTTGCCACACAAAAGACTTGATCTTCTGAGGAGCTTTAGTTTTCCAAAAAGCCTTATACATCGGCGATGCTGCGGTGATTGTGCCATTAAGAAATATCTGAGTAAGCCATAGAGAAGCCCATTTAACTGAGAAGTCCCCACAACCAATAGACCAATGACAATATTCAGCTTTAGAATGATCAATGAAAGCATCACACTACAAAGTAGAGAGATCCTTAGCAAGAGGGCTTTCCCAATCCAAGAGAGGATGATGCCAATCCCAAACCCAACGACAGACACCATTCTCCGAAATACAAGAGTCTTTAAATAAGACATTCTTATTCGATGCCACCAAGAATAAAGAAGGAAAAATGTTGCTAAAGCTGGTTGTACCATACCAGGGATCAAGCCATAATCTAGTTTTATCACCACAACCTAGCTTCAGGACAGCACATTGCGAAAACCAATCCTTCACCCCCTCAAGTCTCCCACAATAGCACAAATCTTTCCACCACAAAGAACCTTTGGAGAAGTTCTTGCCTCTAGAAACTACAAGAGTAGCATGGTTAAAATCACCATACCGGGACCGGAGAATCTCAGTCTATAAGGAACCTTCATCAAAAACAAGTCTCCACCTCCACATAGCCAAGAGGGATTAGTTAAACAAATTCAAATTTTGTATTCCCAAACCACCCTCATCTTTTGATTTGCATACCAAGTCCCATTTGAGCCAAGCAATTTTCCTCCTATCATCTCCTCCTCCCCACAAGAAATTACGTTGAAGTTTAATGAGAATTTTCGGACTTTCCGTGGTAACCGAAAAAAGGAGAGGAGAAAATAGGAATACTATTGAGAACATAGTTAATTAAAGTAATCTTATCTCTTAATTCTTTCATTTCCAAGAAGAGAGACATCAATGAAGATTATCAATAACTAGTTGTCAGCAACAGATAAACCTGGGGTTATCTCCAATAGGTATGCAAAGATACTTAAAAGGAAAGGAACCCTGAGAGCAATTTAAAGAAGAAGAAGCACTGTCCATAAAGGAAGTAGTAATATTAATCCCAAAGATTATGCATTTGTTGTAATTCACTTTTAGACCTGACACCAACTCAAAAAATCTTAAAATACTCCTCTTAATCACAATAACATTCTCCCAAGTGCCAACACCAACAATTATTATTTCATCAGCAAATTGAAGCAAGGAGAAGCAAGGAAATATTAGTACCTGGTGAGCCAACATAGTAAGGGGATAATAACTTTTGAGAAAGAACCTCCTTCATCAACCCGTTTAAGCCTTCAACAACCATTAGGAACAAAAAGGGAGCTAACAGATCCCCTTGCTTAAGCCCACGGTTAATCTGAATCTCTTCAGTTGAACTCCCATTGACAAGAATAGAGAGAGTGATCCACAACAAACACAAGCTCTAAAAAGGGAGCTGAAACCAAACCTCGTCATCATATATTTCAAGAAAGACCAACTCACAGAAGCCTTAATTTCGAAATCAACCTTCAACAAAAAGAAACTCTTATTCTCTTATTAAATTTATGCACGTGATCAACATTCAACAACTTCATTCAAAATCAACACTTCATCAAGCAATTGTCTCCCCGAAATAAAAGCACATTGATTCTAAAAATAAAGGAAGGGATCACCAATTTCATCAAGCGAGCAGTCAGCGATTTAGCAATTATTTTATACACGCAACCAAGTGAAGAAATAGGGCGGTACTCACTCAACTACCGCGGGGAAGCAACTTTTGGAATTAGAGCCACAGTGAAAGAGGAAAAAGCCATGGATCAACATTTGTACTCACATATTGCTATAAAAATACTAATTGATAAGATACATCGTTTTACGGTTAACATGACTTACTACCGCCTCACATGTCACCCTCACAAACCACCTTTATATTATGGATCTTGCTAATAGTTTTTTTAAGGATCAAATTATTAAGTGTTTTATAATAAGAAATAATAAAACCTTTAAAATTTTGACTAATAATAAGCTACGGGAAAAAAAGAGCATTATATATATATATATATATATATATATATATATATATATATATATATATATAAGCGGAGTAATATTATAGTATATAAGATGAATGCGAGAATTATGGTCCAAATTAAAAGAAAAGCAAGGTAGATCATTGATTCTTGTGATAGTGAAATATGAAAAGAAGTTTGAGCATTTTGGGAATGTATTACTGCATCAACTGTAGTGGTTTCCTACAATTAGAGAGGACATATTATTTCACTATCAGTGATGATGGTGGCCTCTGAGAGCTTCATCTCAGCATAGCACATAGCACAGGACCACAATTTAATTTCCATCATTGAATATATAGTGGGAATGTGTGATCCTTTCATGGATATGTCCAACTTATTAATCCGAATCTATCTTAAAATAATTTTGGAATAATTCTTGAAGGATTTTACCGTCTTTTAAAAATGCTGCTTTAGTCGTTATTTAATGTGAATTTGATTGGTTGTATATATTTATGTTTACATAGTTTTTATTCAAGTATAAAAGTATAAAATTTAATGACTTATTTAAGTTTTTAGTTTATGGATTTATGTATTTTTTTAAGGGTATTTCTATCATGCAATCCGAAATTGGATGGTTGCTATGCAATCTTTTCTTAAACCAATAAGAAGTTGACACCTATGCCATGTTATTATTTGAAGTAGTTAAAATTAGTTTTTTGCAATTTAGTCCAACATAAAAAGTAAATTAAAAATTTAGTCCTTTGTACCTATAGACAAATTATAACTTTTAATTTTAAATTTAGTCACTTGCATTAAGCCTTTTTACACAAGTGACTAATTTTAACTACTTTTAACTTTTTTTTAAAATTAAAAGTTATAATTTGTCTATAGGTACAAAGGACTAAATTTTTAATTTACTTTTTATGTTGGACTAAATTACAAAAACCTAATTTTAACTAGATTTAAGAAAAGGTTGCATAGCAACCATCCAATTTTGGATTGCATGATAGTAACTCCCTTTTTTTAATTGATCATTGAACTTTTTTTTTAATGTTTTATATCATCCTGAACTTTGTTCAAACATTTAAAAGTGATTCTTTCGTTATTTAAGTAATGATATAGTTAACGACATATCACTTTACTTTAACCACTTTGATAAGTAGCATGCCACGTGATGCCAAGTGGATTTTTTAAATTAAAAAAAAATCAAATTTATTAAAAATAATAAAAAAAATATTTTTTTAATAGAAAATTGAATCTTTTAATAAGTTTTAAAAGAATTAATTTTTGTTTAATAAAAAAATTTATGTGGTGTCACGTGACACCACATAGCATATCAGTTGTCGATGTTGCGAAAGTGACGTGTCATGTCGTGGATCATATCGTTACTTTATTACTTAAGTGACGAAATAATCATTTTCAAATGTTTGAGCAAAGTTCAGTGACCCAAACCATTAAAAAAAAGTTCAGCAAAAACCAATTAAAAAAAAAACTCCTTAAATAAGACACTAAAAACTTAAATAAGCGAAAAGTTAATCGTTCTCAATTTTTCCTCATAATAAACCAGATGTAAATTTTACCTTAAATTTCACTCATTTTTCTGTCTGCATTTTATATTTTATTCTTAGGATATACATTTTAATTGATTGCACATTATTATTGAGGTGCTAATAAACAAGCAATAATGCCTGCTTTTGCAAAGAAGGTTTGGTTTGATATATATGATAACCCTTGATTTCCGGTTGATGCACTATTTTCTTCGTAATTTAAGAATGAACACATTTTTTCACATCCAAAGCTTCAAAACTTTTATTTTTTTCAAAAAATAATCACCAATGCTATTCATTCACATTTATATTTCAGATTTGTATATGCCTAAAAGAGAAGATCAAAAAGATTCTGAAATATGTGCGTGGGAAAAAGTGGATCATATATTATAATTGAGTACGATCTAGGATTCTAGGTGTTGATTTTCTGCTTTAATTTATTGGAAAATTATTGTTACGATAGATTTGCGAAATTGTGTAATAATTTCATTAATTGTACTCCTTCCGTCCTTAATTATAAGATTCTCTTAACATTTTTATTTTGTCCCTATTTATAAGGCACTTTACCAATTTTTGATAAGCATTAATTATTTTTTTCCACAAACACCCCTATTTATTTAACACTTTTTAGATTCTCAATAATATTAATAGGGATAATTTTGAAAATGTATATCAAAAGTTCACATTTCCAATACAATTAACTAAATTATTCTATTTTCTTAATGAACATGAAATCTTCCAAGAGAGCCTTATAACTAGGGACGAAGGTAATATTAAATTTTATGTTGCCAATGATTTTTTTTTTTAATGTAGCCCATCTTGTATTTAAATTTAGCACTTAAAATGGTCTTGTTAATTAATGCCCTTACGGCATTGTTTAAGAAATACATTAAGAGAAAATTTACATTGAAAATCCTAATTCGCTAATCCTCGATGTTTTAAATTCAATTTTTTCTAAGATAAAACTACCTTTTTTTGGTTCATCAAATAATATTCTAAGGGCACTCTTTACCATTAAAAAAAACTATATATTTACAAAGAGTATGTTAATTATCTCCAGCAGGCGGTATATTTGGATTTTGGAGAGCAAAACATGTTTGTTATATGAATTTTATTAAGGACCTTAAAATAAGAGTTTTGAATATGATGAAAAAGATTTTAATTATAAGATTAATCAACTCAGTATTTCTCTCGTAAAAAAACATAGTTTTTCAATATATAAATGCAACTTTCCTGTATTCTTAAAGTAATTTATCTATATATATAAATTAGCAATACTTTCCCCCACCCACTCCCAAAATCCCGCCCATTCCTTCATTTTTTTTTTTTAAATTATTCCCTCCTATTTTGACTATCTCGTTCAAACAGTAAAAGGATGGTTCTATTATGCACCAATTTTTGGTGCTTCGACTTTTTTTTTTATTTTTTTTTATTTTAATAAATCTAATATATTAAAAATTATGTTTTGCGATATCTGTACTCTTTTTATGTACATGTTTTTTTTATTTGGATTTGAATTTTTTTTTATTATATTCTTCCGGACACACGTAATGGTCCAAACAAGTAAAATATAAAATAAGGGTACTTCTATCATGCACCAGTTTTTGTTCCTCCGACTTTTTTATTTTTTTATTTTAATAAATCTAATACATTAAAAAGAATATGTTTTGGGTTTTCTGTGTTCTTTTTATGTACATGTTTTTGTTATTTAGATTTAATTTTTTTTTATATATTCTTTCGGACACAGATAATGGTCAAAACAAGTAAAATATATAACAAGGGTGCTTCTACCATGCACCAGTTTTTGGTGCTTCGACTCTTTTTTTATTTTAATAAATATAATATATTAAAAAAAATATGCTTTGGGTTTATGTGTTCTTTTTATGTACATGTTTTTGTTATTTGCATTTGAATTTTTTTTATTATATGTTTTCTGACACAGGTAATGGTCAATACAAGTATAATATAAAATAAGGGTGCTTCTATCATTCACTGATTTTTGTGCTCCGGCTATTTTTTTTATTTTAATAAATCTATTATATTAAAAAAATATGTTTTGGGTTTTTTGTGTTCTTTTTATGTACATGTTTTTGTTATTTGGATTTGAATTTTTTTTATTATATGCTTTCTGACATGGGTAATGGTGCATATAAGTAGAATATAAAACAAGGGTGTTTGTACCATGCACGGGTTTTTGTGCTTCAAATCTTTTTTTTTATTTTTTTAATTTTAATTAATTTAATATATTAAAAAAATATGTTTTAGATTTTCTGTGTTATTTTTATGTGCATTTTTTGTTATTTGGATTTGAATTTTTTTTATTATATGCTTTCTGACAAAGATAATGGCCCAAACAAATAAAATATAAAACAAGGGTGCTTCTACCATGCATCGGTTTTTGGTGTTCCGGCTCTTTTTTATTTTAATAAATTAATATATTAAAAAAATATGTTTTGGGTTTTCTGTGTTCTTTTTATGTCCATATTTTTGTTATTTGGATTTGAATTTTTTTTTATTATATGCATCCTGACACACGAAATGGTCCAAACAAGTAAAATATAAAATAAGGGTGCTTCTACCATGTACCGGTTTTTAGTGCGCCGGCTCTTTTTTTATTTTTTTTTTAATTTTAATAAATCTAATATATTAAAAAAATATGTTTTGGATTTTTCTGTATTATTTTTATGTATATGTTTCTGTTATTTGGATTAGAATTTTTTTTTATTATATTCTTTCTAACACAAGTAATTGTCCAAATAAATAAAATATAAAACTAGGGTGCTTTTACCATGCACCGGTTCAATGATTCCTTCCTAAACAATTTTTAAACAAGAATGTTTACATTAATATACTTTGTTTACACTTAAACATTATTCATATTAAAATTTCTCATAACTATTCAATAATAAATAAAACTAATATTAATTGTAACTTTGTGAAATGTTTTATCAATATATTAAAACTAATATTAATTGCAAATTTATGAAATGCAATTAATATTACAAATAAAATAACATGTTTTTTTTAAAGTAATTTATTTATAAGTTAATTTTATAAATCTGCGTATCAATTATCCTATACTTTTTTTTTTTTGGTAGACTCAATTATCCTATTCTTAACCTTATCCCATACCCTTTTTATGTATTGTCCTTTGGAAACAGTATTTACTTCAGTAACTACTCACTTGTAACTACTAACTAGACACTAGTGTCCTGTGTCCTTGAACCGTTACTCACTTGTAACTACTAACTAGACACTAGTTGAGTACAACCTGAAAATACTCGTACAACTTCGTAGTGCTGGAGCATGTTTGCTTTTACGGAGTGATGATCACGTGCCATTTTGTGTCATGATCACGTGCCTGGGTAATATCCTACAGTAACTGAGTAAAAAATGGAGTAATAATTAATTTTAGTCGGATTTTTTTACTCAAAATAACTATGGTTAGCTTTAAAAAAATTTGATGATTTCCGACTGCTTATTCTCAATAAGAAGAACTGAGATTAAAAAAAATTATTTAAAAAAATACATTGAGCTTTATACCTTCTAAGTTTTGTCGGAGAAGGAGTACATGCTTGTTTAAATTTTTAGTCTTTGAACTTGGGTATTTGTTTGAAATTGGTTTTTGAACTTTTTTAATGTTTTAAATTTTTAAACTTTGCTTAAATATTGAAAATTGTCCATTTATAACTTAAGTAATAATATGATCGACGATATATCACATAACTTTCACCATCAACAAATAACTCTCACCATGAATTCTTTTAAAAATAATTATTAAAAAAATTTGAATTTCTCTTTTTTAAAAAATATGATTTTAAACTATTTTAAATAAATTTAAATTTTTTTAATTTAAAAAATCCATGTGGAACCACTTGACACATTACCTAACAATGCGATGAAGGTAACGTGGTATGTCGTCCATCATGTCACCAATTAACTAACGAAAGAATCATTTCCATATGTGTTTGAGCAAAATTTATAGACCTAAAATATTTAAAAAAAAATCAAAAACCAATTTAAAAAAAGTACTTAAATTCAAAAAGGTTAAAAATTACACAAGCCTAAAAAAACTAACATTTAAGGGCAAATCCACTCTTACTCTTGTTCTCTATTTTACTCCCAAGCTTACTTTAAAAAATCCTAATATTATATTATATACTCCTGTCGTCTCACAACTATAATAAAAAACTGATAAAATCTTTTTGCTCTGTATTAAAATAAAGTAATTAATAAAAATGCTTAAAAATTGTAAACTTTAAATTGTGATTGGTTGATCAATATAAAATGCATTAAATAAATCAATTTCTAATTAATTAATGTGTAATACAAAATACTAAAATGCATGTTTTCTACCAACATGAATTGGGACGAGTCGTAAGCGATTTGGTCTCGATTAAACAAGGTCTCGGGTTCGATTCCTTGTGGATGCAGAAAATTCATGTTGGGAGACTCACCTGTCATAGCCAGGTGAGTCTCGCTTAAACAAGGTCTCGGGTTCGATTCCTTGTGGATGCAGAAAATTCATGTTGGGAGACTCACCTGTCATAGCCAGGCATGCGACCCGGGTCGGATCCGGATGTACCTAGATAGTACTTGGGCAACCGGATGGGCAACAAAAAAAATGCATGTTTTCTTAATATTTTGACTTTTGCAATTTTTTATCATCCTTATAAAACAGAAGGAGTTCATACATTTTTTTTTATATTCATATGAAATAAGATTAATTCTTTTACATGAAAATTTGTAATGTATTCAAAATCGTAGGAGTATTAGTAATCCTTTATACATATATGAAAGTTGTTCCACCTCTGACAAAAAAAAAAAAAAGTTTGTTGCCTATTTGTAAAAACAAAATTGTTTTTTTTTTCTTATTTATGTTTTTAGTCCCTGAACTGAATGTTGGAAGTGCTTTGATTTTGGTCCCTATAAGTTTTTTTGACCTTGACTCATCCTTAATTGTTTTAAAATATTGGTTTTAGTCTCAACCATTAGGAAAAATCCGTTAACTACTTATGTGGCTAACGAAACACCATATCCCATACATGTATGCAAGTACTGCATGTCACCGATAGTATGACGTGGATGATCGGGCCCGTATGAGCAAAAGGGCCACAGCCCAGCCCAAATGTTTTTTTGGTTTGGGCTTTGGCCCTTTTGCTCATGTGGGTCCGGATTATTGACGTCATTCTACCGATGACATGAAGTACTTGAACACGTGTATGTTGATGTATCGTTTTGTTAGTCATATCAGTGGTTAACGGATTTTTCCTAATGGTACGGACTAAAACCAAATTTTCAAAATAATTAAGGACGAGTCAAGGTAAAAAAAACTTATAGGGACCAAAATCAAAATACCCCCAATTTCCAGGAACTAAAACCATAAATAAACCTTTTTTTTAATGCAAAAGTTTAGGTGAATTATATTTCAAAAGTTCATGATTATAGTAAGTCTTAAAGCATCCGCATCAGCGGTGCTTAACCTTGTGCTTGCCAATATAAGCACCCATAGTCCAGAGTTTACCATTGGAGCTGTGTGCCTGGAGAAGCTTGTGTGCTTCCACAAGCCCAAGTTCAGCAGGGGTATGTGGGACCTTGTTGTACGTATTTTGCAGACAGCAGAGGAGAGAGAGGATGCAAAGTGGGTAAGTTATGGGACCCATATATATTTATATTTATGTATATAATCATATTTATATTAAGAGTGTGGGTAAGTTGTGGGACCCATTTAAGAATGAAAATTGAGTTTAGAGATAGAGTAAAAAAGTAGGTACGGTGCTTAACCATTGGGTAAATGTAAAAAGTAATAAAAAAAATAGTAGGACCTACATTAAGAACCCAAAAGTGGGTTCAATGTGGATGCTCTTATGGTTCAAAAAGCTCTTGCATAAATATTTATAAATTATATCTATCAGTATCATTCTCATGTAGATAAAAATCAAATTTAGAATCTCTAACAATTCAAAACTTGATGTTTGTCCACTTAAACAACTTGTTTGTTTTTGTGTTTCCAAGTCCTTGAACGCGCGTCCACTAAAAGCTTCCTTTCTAAAGCTTTTGCACGCAAATCCAAACACACGTTTAATCAATGATTGTTGACACAAACAAAATTATCTTACCTAGCATTATTCCAAGAACATAAATGATAGATATTTTCAGAAAAAAAAATAGAAAAATAAAAGCAACAATGAAAATTGTGAAAAGTCATGTACAGATGAATCTTCATACAACATTGAGTGCTGTACACTTGTTTGAATATATAAAGTACAAATTAGAATTTTAAACTTTACAAATAAGAGTATATAAAGGAATAACAAAAAAATTATTAACATCACATAGATAATAAGGACTGAAGTTAGGTAGTTATGATGATAGGACAAGAATGAAGTAAAAGCATTCCAAGAATGACCAGGAAGCAAGTGTGACTTGTTACTTCCTATATCCACTATTGTCAAAGCCTACGGCTGATACCTGATAGCAATAGTTGAGGGTACTTTCGGCCCAAAAATATTTTTTGACACTGCCTGTAGATTTGAATGGCCATGTGAATATGGTTTACTATTTTTTCCTATGGTATGTTATTTTAGACTTATTGCGCCATTTCATTATTTAAATCAAAATATATTAAGAAGTTAGTTAAAATTATTACTATTTATATAAATAATGATAATAGTTGATTAATTTTTTCAAGATTACAATCATAATTATTATTAAAATCCTAAATTAAATAAAGGTTGAATAAATAAAAATATTTATAAAAAAATAATTAATATCATTAAAAATTAGAATAAAGACTTACATAAAAAAAAAGCTACTTAAATTTAGGACAATAAGGAGCAAATAAGATGCAACAAAGAAGTTAATTAATTACCTTACAATTTACAAGCGAAGGTAGCTAAGATACAACAAAATAAAATAAAAGCTTCAATATATATATTTTTGGTTCCTGAAAATTTTTTGATTTTCGGTTTTGATCTTAAAAACTTTTTTTTTGTCCTTGAATATTTTAAAATTTTGATTTAAGTCTTTGTAAATGATATGTCAACATTATAATTAACTACCTCGATAAGTATTACATCATAAGTTATACGCTGGAGTTAGCAACAACATCGTTAAAGATTAAAATCAAAATTTTACAATATTTAAGGACCAAAATAAAAAAAATAATTTCTAGTAAATTATTAGAACTAAAAATCACTAAATTTTCGAGGAGAAAAATATATTTAAACCTAAAATAAATAGGAAAGATCATGCATAACTCTCTTATCCCTTTTAGCTAATTAACAAGAAACAATAGTACCCTTATAATTTCTATCCTTTTTTACTTTCAATGATTCTCTTCAAGTGATCTGGTTGACAAGGAATTGCAAGAGCTCCCACCTGAGAGAACCCGAACTCTTCTTCAGCCTGCTTTAACAACTTCACAAAATCAGGGTGATGCAAATATCCCAACTCAATAAGGAATCTCTCTGGTTTGCACCCTTCAGTTGCAATCACCACAAAGTGTCCTTGCTTCACTCCTTTTGGACCTGAGAATAAGGTAGTAGTAGTAATCTTCAATTTCCTCATCATAGGCACAACTAATCCAAACCCTTTCTTCCATAACAACAATAATCCACTACAACTACTAGTTGTTTTACCCATGATGACATCAAAGATATATAATGAATAAAATATATAGTAGTAACTAGAACAAGGTTTCTTTTGAAAACTTTTACATGCCATGATGGAATATATATTAGCTCATGATGATGATGATGATATAATGAATAGGTAGGCTTTGGGGACAATAGCATGTGTGTTTTCATTAATGGTAAATGTCACGGTTTCCCCATTTTGGAGACTAATAAGTTAGTTGTGTAGCTTGATGCATAATCTTTCAACTTGCTACATGCAAGAGAGAAAAGCATACACAAGGAAGGACTAGACATAATGTACTACCCCTCTGATCATTTCAATTTGCCTTCATTTAACAAAGACCTTTAATTAATTATTTTGTGACATGAACGAAATTGGTAACAGGAACTCTAATGGTGTCATGCTTATTTCCCTATAATTGCAATTCCAAGGACGCAATGTCTGTTTTTTATTTTCACAATGTGTATAATTTATATTTTTCTATAGGCCGAAAGGCTAACTGGACTTGATGAGGTGGATGAGTTGATGATTTGAATAATGATTTGTACTATCGGGCTAGGATTGGCCTTGCTCCACCGCCAGGTGGAATTCCTTCACGTGCTCCGATGCTTAACTCAATATAAGACCAAAACTAATAGAAAGAGGTGAATATATTAGAGAAATTAGAGCTACATAAGGAGAGCATAGCATGAGGAGTAAAGAGGGAGAGAGTCAGAAGAAGTGTGTGTTATTCATCTGAAGATGTGGTATTTATACTGATACCTAAAAGGCTTTGGATTTGGACCAAAGCTAAAGGTCGATCTTTTCTTACCTCAGAGTTTGTAATCTTCCATGTCACGTGGAGGTGCAGATATCTATAGTGATTGATGTCATGATGTGACAATGTAATCTTATCGAGGGAAATTAGCTTGAACCTTCAAAGTTGACTTAAGTTTGCAAGATCGATCATGAACCTTTGGGGTTGGTCTAGACCTGCGGGATTAGCCACGAGCCTACAAGGTTGACCTAAGTCGGTAGGATATATAGGTCGCGAACCTTCGAGGTCAGCTACAAACCTGCAGGATCGGCCACAAGACTGTGAAGTCAGCCTAAGCCTTTTTGCCACGTGTCAATTAAGCATTTGTCATGAAAGATGTGAGACCTTTATTTGCTTAGGAGTTAGGATCTTCCCAGAACAATTTCATGTATTATTTTTTTTCACCGGTAAAGAAAATAAAATTTGAAGTTATATATATATATATATATATATATATATTTTGTGTGCACCAAGGGTATCCTCCAGCCAATAGCCGAAGACTAATCCCCTCTGAGTTGTAGAGATCACCTAAGTGAGTTTTGCCTCTACCAACAAAGCTTTTTCCATGCCCACGGCAAGGATCGAACCCTGATATCATGGTTAAGAAACCCAGCTATCTACCAACTGTGTTGGGCCTGTGCTGGACATTGTTGGTAATTTAAATATAGTTTTGAATTTCGGCCCCCAAACTTGAGATTTTGGCTCTCATTTCACTTTTTCATAAACACAAATGTCATTCAACGTATTATTTTTTCCGTTCCTATAGAAACGGAAAAAATCCCTCTTGACAAAAACTGAAAATATCCGTCTTTGAGAAAACGGAATTAATCTGTCTCTGATGGAAGTTTGTTATTTCGAGATTTAATATGTCATACCATTGGTTGAGGAATGCTTGTTACCTACTCCTTTATAAGTCCCTTTGAAACATTCAGAATAAAAAAAAATAAAAAAATAAAAAAACAAACTTTCCACGTTTCTATTCTACTAGTTCCTTTCTTTCTTTCTCTGCTGCTTGTGTGGTGCTAAATGGAGGGGCACAAATGCAAGCTTTGTTCAAGAACATTTGTTAATGGCAGAGCATTGGGTGGTCACATGAAGGGTCACTTCTCAACTCTCCCTCTTCCTCCCAAGTTAGAGCCAGAACCAGAACCTGTTATATCTACCCACAGCTTCTTTATCTTACTCTGAAGAAGAAGAAGGTATCCTTTATTTATGAGTTAAGAGAGAACCCAAAGAAAAGTTTCAGACTTGCAGATCCTAAGTTCTCTTTTCCATCGGATATTGGTCTCATGGTTCAAGACAGAGAAAGTGAGATCGAGTCAAAGAACCCAACAAGGAAAAGATCCAAAAGAAACAGGAAAATCTTGAAAACACCAAACTTACGTCTCATGAGAGATGGATTAATTCCGTTTTACCAAAGACGGATATTTTCCGTTTTCATGAAGGCGGATTTTTTCCGTTTCTTTAGGAACGGAAAAAATAACTCAGGAAAAAAATAACACGCTGAAAGACATTTTTATCCATAAAAAGGTGAAATGCGGATCAAAATCTCAACTTTGTGGGCCAAAATTCAAATCTCTTAGATATATACTAACTATGTACTTTATGGGCTTATGGCGATATGACACACAGTGTGGATGTAAAAAGAAACGTTAAAGAAAATGTAGATGACGATATAATTTATTTTCGGGTCACGAATACATGTTTATTGTGTACATATAAGGTTTAATTACCAAATAACACAGAACTTCTCAAAAGTAACTTCACGTGATATATAGCATTTTTCCTCTGTGGGTTTCTTCTCAAACATATTGTCCCTTCAAAGTGGGCCTATATGAAAGAGAACTTTCCATGGATGTATGAAACGTTTTCGGTCTCTCTTTTTTTTTTTTTAAAAAAAAAAAAAACCAAAAGTATCTTCTATCTATAGGCAAAGATTAACCTTTTACAGTCTACAAAAAAAAAAAATTAACCTTTTACATTATAATTAAAGATTAATTTTTTTAAGATGTAAAAATTAAATCATCAAAATGAGTTTTACTTCTATATCCGTCTTCAATTTTATCTACCAACAACACTCGTAAATAATAAAATAAGTACAGAGCATCTGGGATCATGGAGTTATGGATAAATTAAAGAAACTTCGATTCCTTGCTAAATTATTTAGTAATCAATAATTCAATATTATTTTTGTTATATTTGATTTTGGTAGAGAGAGATTTGTCACCCTTGAAATCTTGACTCGAATCTCAATTCGTCTACATCATTGTGATTATATATTTATGGGTTTGCTTAACCTCAGGATAAGAGGTAAAAAAGTAGAAAAAAAGTCTTGGAATACTAACCCACTAACTCTTAAAGTATTAAACATTTAATCTTTCAATGTAAAAATACTTTTTTTAGTCTCTTATCCTCAGCCCTAAGGGCTGAGGTTAAGAAAATCCTATATTTATATTGTAGAGGTTATGATCTTGGGCAATGTTATAATCGGATGGCCAGCAATGAGGTCAAGTGCATATCCATATATGCTCGATCGCCCAAAATTACTCTTGATCAGGACGGACCCAATTAAGCATGATGCATAAGTATATGATGCATATGATTATCTTTGCAATTTAAAAATAATCATGCTTTTCTTTGCCAAATATACACCTTTTTCTTTGCCAAATATACACCTTCTGGTCTTGATTATAAGCAAAAAAAAAAAATTCACTAATGGTCTTAAATATAAGCAAAATTTAACTAACTTTCTATTCTCAATACAATCATTCCTAAAATATATCTATAAAGTGGTTGAATCATTTAATTCTTGTTTCATTCCCAATGTAAGTTTACTAAAGTAGTCTACTTTTTTATAATCAAAGACCGGAGGGTGTACCATATATGATACTTCCTCCTGTCATATTTATAAGATCTTTTTGGGGTTTTTATTTTGGTCCTATTTATAAGACCCCTTTTCAATTTTCAATAACATTTAATTACTTCTTTTCACTAATACCCCTATAAAGTCAACACCTTTTAGAGTTCCAATAATAATTATAGGAGTAGTTTTGAAAAAATATATCAAATTTTCACATTTCCGATGCCACCAACAAATTTATCATCTCCTTAGTGGGAGAGGAAAACTCCAAAAGGATTTTATAAATAGAATGGGAGGAAGTGGTATTTAACTAAACAAAACTTTAAACATTTATTAACAATAGAAGCTGGTCATGATTGAATTTGCCTAAACAAATGTTAGATTTCTTGCCTTGTTGGTTCCTTCATTTTGCAAAGGATAAACGCTTATTATTAGCTAGTACGGAGTATATCTTTTGTGGTGCCAATTTTCGTAGTGTTAGATTTGCACTCACTTCTACATCACCATAGCTTATTGCTCATAGACATTGTCGAACGGTCCCGAATCAATTGTTGAAGACATCTTTTTTAATCTTTAATGATGTAAATAAGTTAAAAATATAGTATTAGTTTATTAAAAACAACAATAGAGATATGAGATTAGTCCCTCCTAGAGCTACCAATTCGGGCTGATCTATGTGTAACATCCCAAATTTTCGTCCTCCGGATACTGCGAGAATTTATCACAAAGTTTGATATTGAGCTCTTTTAAATTTATATTTCAACTTAATTCTATAATGATATTTACATAGGGATAAAGATGAGCGTTGGCAAGGGTATAATCAAAATATATAGGTATTGCATTTTAGTCCCAAAGCCAGTACCTAAGAATAATATTAAAAGGGACTTATAGGAAAAGAATTATTAAACTAATTTTTTTCTGAAATTCATCAGTAGATAACCGGTTAGGAAGACCTTGTAATTGTAACCGGTTACACGATGAACTCAGAAAACCCAGATAGTGGAATTTGATGAGTAATCCACCAATTTACCAGGAATTGCCACGAAATCCACTCGTGTCTCCAGTGAGGGATACGTGTCGAGCTGCATGCTCACCAATTTCTCTATAAATATGAGAATTGTGAGGCAAACTGAGGGGTTTTGCTGATAAAGTGTTAGTGTGAGACTGAATTAGGGTTTCTAAATTGCTCTGTTAATTTCTCTCCAATCTTTGAGAGTAAAACTAAGTGAGATACACTATGTTAAAGCTGAGTCTTCCAGCTTTACATTGAGGTATAGAGAGTGACTTGAGAGTGAGTATTGAAGAAGTTATGAGCCTTAAAAGATTGAGGGGGAGGTTTGTCCAGAATCAGAAATCATTTCGTGAGGCTCTGTTTAGGGCATGATCCTGGTAAGCACATGCACTCTCCAAGCCTCAAACCAGTTTCCAAAGCTAGTGCATGTTACCTAGTTTGAATTTTGATAGTTTTCCCTAATTTCTTTGGTCCAAGGATAGGTTCAATCTTCTGGTCTTTGAACATGATTGAGAGAAAATCGTGACTGAAACAGAGCATAGGATTTGTGAAGGAATGGTGAATTCTCTTCAAGTTTCAGTGTTGAGCTTCATCAAAATCAACCTTAAGGTAAGGGAGAAGCTTTCTGTTGCTAGAATGAGAATGGATTTCATGAGTTAATAGGTGGAGTCACCATGAGACTCACAAAAGGGCATAGTGTATAATAGTTAAAGGCTTGGAGGCCATTAAAATAGTAAACTCTATTTACCAAGGGTCTATGGACTTACTGCAAATGATATGAATGCATTGATTTGAAAAGTACATTGATGAATAAGAGTTATGTGTTGGCATTTGCTGTTATGTGTGCATATATGTAGTATATGTGAAAAATTGATGCTTTAAAGGTCATGTATGCAAGATTTGAGGTTGTGCTGTGGTTGAGCAGAAATTTCTCAAAGTATAAGGGCTTATATGACTATTGAAGGGAGTTAGAATTGAGTATTGGAAGAAAATGTTTTCCAAAAACCTATTTGTAATACACAGACTGTCTAATCTAACCGGTTAGACGATTTTCGTAACTGGTTAGATACTGTGTAATTTTAAAAGAAGAATGTGCTGTTAAAGTTGGTAAAAGTTTCTATTGTCCTTACTCAAATTTAACTCTAATTTCAATAGATACTAGCCTATAAAGTAGAGGATAAAATCCCTGTTGGATTTGGCTTGTGGGAGACGAATCATTATCTTAAAATATGTGATAACTTAAAAGTTAAGTTATCCATAAATTTGTGGATTTAGGCCTGGGAATGATAAGCACAACAGGTTTGAGGTACAAGGCCAGGATAAGAGTGGTCTGTGAGCTGAGTAGAGAGCTCAAGACAAAGGAGATTTCTTAAATTTCCATGGTAAAACAATTCAGACATGTGACTATAACCGGTTAGTCTGGGACTGTAACCGGTTAGTGTCTGTATTTGCAGAATGAGAATTTAGTCTTTTAAAAAGGGAGGGATTACCATGGCTAAGTTTACTCAATTCAAGATCACTTGTATGACTAAAAATAACTGAAGTGTATTTCATTATGCCAAGGTTGATACCTCAAACCTATCATTCCAAGGGAATTACGAGATTCACCTAAATCACAAATGGATAAATCAAAGATAAAAGCTATCATGTAAGTGATGCATTCATTTGTAGAGGAATGGAGGATAGGTTGGCAAGGAATAATTCTCATATTCCGGGAATATGAGAAGGGTACTCTGGGAGTACCAGGATTTTAACCGACTTGATGACACATTATAGATATGTGGCCAGTGTCCGGGACCTGGTTTAATACGTTCTGGGAACGTAGACGTTCTGGGAACGTAGACGTTCTGGGAACGTGATACACACTCTGGGAGTTGTGTTTGTTTTTTTTTTTTCCAAGTACGGTTTGCCATTCGTTCTGGGAACGTTTGGTGGTGTTCTGGGAACACTAGGATATCATTTGCCAGATATCCAACATGATTGGAGGCCTCGGTTGTGGATGGAACCATGCATCATGCCATTTGCATTACAAGATTAAAAGTATTAAAAAGGAGCGTGCTCATATGTACTTGCATTTTGTGTGATACTTGAATAACTGTGATTGTTAACATTATGGTTCTTATATCTATCTCATTTGATTATGCAAACGGAAATGCTTACTCCCGTGCCCTTGTAGGTTAGGGATCAACATTATGACCTTCTCGTTGTTGAGTAAGGGTAGGAGACCCATGGAGAGCATTGGAGAACAGAGTAAAAAGAGACTTTCAGTGATGTGTACAACATGTCGGAAAGCAAATGTATTAGACGATGGAACCAAGAACTCAGATAAGCTCTATGACTTTTTTGTGTTAATATCTAGGTTATATAATTGGAAAATGAGAACCTAAGATAACATTTTAAGTTCTTTGGTACAATTACTTTACTTTAATATAAAAATATCCGTCAAAACCCCTTTTTAATGATTTATTTAATTCTATGAGTTGATCTCAATATTTTACCACCAACTCTGAAGTTATCATGCACATTTTGTTTTAGAAACTTAAGTTTCCTAAAGATCAAGGGAAAAGTTTCTCAACCTATGTGGAATCAGGTTTAGTTTTGAAATTTCAGCCAAGAATTCATGAAATAAAGAAAATCTTTCGAACAGCAGTCTCAAACTCGTTTATAAATGCATTTAATTATTCTATTTTATTAAGTGTTTCGAAAGAGTGTTACATTTTGTGGTATCAGAGCAAATGATCCTATTCTTGGTTCCTGAGGTATGATTTCAAGCATTAAATTTCCGATGACTGTGCTACTTCCAGGGAACTCTGTTCTCACAAGCTCATTCATTGGGTCCAAGTTGATATTGGGTTGGCTTTTAGCAAGTGGGTTAGATTATGTAGTGATAAAAACAGATGGTCGAAGTGAAGCTTAGATGGGAGGTAATATTCCTTTTTAAATTTGTTGTCATAGTGAAATTCGAGTATTGGTCCAGTAAAACCAAAAATGAATCAATGACGTAGTCATTTTGGGAAATGACCATTAGGGAATTCAATGGGGAGGAAACACGTATTCACTGTGGTAAAAGGAATAGTTTATTCTTAAACTTGATGTGGTACGATCAGCTGTTAGCACTTAATCTTACCACAATAGATACATCCCAAAGGTTACTCACCCCTTGTTTCGGAAGAGTGACAATTGTAATTCAAATATTCCATACTCCTTTTATCATCTTTCATTTGAAATTCTTATCTAATTCAATGTTCTCGCCTTTAAGTTAGTGTTTGAATTGTTCCGATGAAACAGTAAGGCAAGAATCTCAATCCGTACAAACCTCTCTTATTCAAATTAATTGTCCTGTTGCATGACCTAACCGGTTAGCTGAGTCTGTAACCGGTTACAATATGCAGACAAGGACAGTTACAATGCAGAATCAGTTTTGAGTGGTTGGGAACCACTTCGAATGCTATATCTATTACCCTCAGAACTGTTTACAGGGTGTATCATCGGTGTGTCATGCGATGAGTTTTGCTTTTCAAACCCTTCGTCCGTTGTTCATTGTACAAGCTAAGCTAAAGCAATGAGAATTAGGGGTAATTCTGAAATACGATTGCAGTTGTTATGCAAAGGATATGCATCAAGTAGACATATAAGCGCAGCATGGATTAGGCACAGCATAGACAGGAAACGGTGATGATTAACCAAGACACTTCATTACAGGCATAAAGGTTCATACATAACAACGCAAATAAAACATTAAGTAGTTGGCAGAAGTCATAATTAACAAAATACATAGGATAGACCTATTAAGCCAAAACGCATCAGGGGAAAATATTGCTAACAGTATTACAAGACCCAAAATTTCCCGAAAACCCCATAACTATAATATAAGGATTACATAGTCAAGGTCCTAAACAAAACAAGGAATTCAAAGTCACTAGTCTTCATGAGGAGGAGATGCAGGAGGTGGTGTAGGGGGACCATGGAAGCGTCCGAATGTGCGTAGCAGGAAGTGCATGTTCTCCATGGTGATGCCTAGAGAATCAAAACGCCCATTCAGATTTGCAACTTGATTATCCATCCTGTCCATACGCCCTTCGGCCCTAGCAAAACCAGCATCCACCCTGGCATTTATCCTCTCTTCCATAGTAGTAAAAACAGTAGACTCGCCCGCTTGACCTGAACCTCCACCAACATCAAAAGTGGAATAAGGCTGGGAAAAGTGCCTCGGAATCTCCCCACCACCCGTAGCTGGAACCCCATCCCCCATAGTCGCATCCTCGGGCTCAACCCCTGCCCCTTCTTCCTCTTGTCGCTGTCGCTCTCTTTCCGCAGCCGCTGTAGCATCTTCGGCTTTGATGTCGGCGTTCCATTTCCAGATTCCATCCGTGTCATGTTGATAAATTCCCATCGAGTGAAAGATCCTATCATTAATGCAGGTTAAGCTTTCACTTGGCTCGAACTCCTCATCCTCCGGGATGGGAATCCCTTTGTACTCAATGAGTCGGCTCACAAAGAAAGGATAAGGCAAGCAACCGCTTGTCGAATCAGCCGCCTGTGCCATGAAGGCACACACCACTCGCACCCAATTCACCTGAATTTAATTCTTGATCGCAAACATGTATCGAAGGTCTGCTGCCATGGCTTGAGTGTGATTGGAAGAAGTCCTAGGGGTCAGTAAGTATGTCAAGACATAGAGAATCATCCTGTTCTCCGCAGTCATGTGACCCACGGATTTACGAGGACCAGATAAATACAAATCCGGGTTCCGTAAACTGTCCCTGTAAACATCCTCAGTGTTGCAAACATTCGGTCGATTATCATCGGGATCGCCGGGATAAGTTCCTGCTGATTGGAGTCCACCCACAATCAGAAAATCCATAGGGGTAACATCAAAAATCACCCCATTCACTTTGGACTGATAACCCCCTTCATACTCCCTGAAATTGGCATAGAACTCCCTAATCAACCTAGGGAAGATGGAACCTTTTAACTCCAGAAAAGTCACCAAACCCTGATACTCATACAACCTCTGAAATTGGAAGTTGTTGTTGGCACACCACCTGAAGTTCATCCATCTTTTGAGCCCAAAACCTCTGTCACGAAAGCTCTCGAACCTCTCCGTACACTTTTCATCACTGTAATACTCGATTCTTGGCCTTCTAGGAGGTCGGGTAGCAGTAGACTTGACTCTAGCACGACGAGG
Source organism: Crotalaria pallida (assembly GCA_037953625.1). Lineage (NCBI taxonomy): Eukaryota > Viridiplantae > Streptophyta > Magnoliopsida > Fabales > Fabaceae > Crotalaria > Crotalaria pallida. The sequence goes on from CM075656.1 coordinate 73,001,942, forward strand.
AGGATTGGAGGACATGATTCTGGATGTTAGGGTTTGGTAAAAAGGGGAAAACAAAATTGGAAAAGAAACCCTAGAGGAGAGTGGGAATGGGAAAAGGGATTAAAGGCAATAGTGAGGAGTTAGAATGGATGGGAACTTAGTAATTGGGAAGTTTAAGCCTTGAGGAGGAAAGGGGAATGAGGAAATCGTATTTTAGGAGGGAGAAAAGAAGGAGAGTCGTGTTTTAAAACTGCTGTAACTGGTTTGATACAGTACTATAACCGGTTAGATTTGTCGTGTAACCGGTTACATACTGTAACTTGAACCGGTCATAAATGGAAATTGGTGAATTTTGGGAGACTCTTCAATAGATATGGGAATTTCTCAATTGTTGGTTAAAATTCCATAGTAATATTTTGTAGAAGGAGGGAGATGAATGTTTTAAAGGATTCCACAGAAGATTTCACTTGAGGCAATTTTAAACAATTAAGAGGAACAATTGAACTTTCAATGCAAGTAGTCTATGATAGTCCAAATGATTAAGGGATAGAAGAGAAGCAAAAATTGACCATCGGAGGAAATAGACAAGCAAAGCTATTATGTTACGAGAAATCATGAAGTGGATTCTAAATTTGACCATCTTAGTTATCTCGTTTTCGAATCAATTTAGCCAAATGTTTCCGAATGTAGTTAATCTAACCTCTTAGAATATTAAGACTTTGTCGAAGGTCCAATTCAAAAATTTTTTTCAAGCTGTTATCACAATTGGATGTGATAACTATCCGTGAACACTGCAGCCATAGGAGGATTAGTTAAGGCTAGAGAGATTAACAACCACCGGGTTAGGACAAATTTTTGTCTCCCCAACGGAAATGTCTCTAGACGTTGACTATCCACCTAAAGCTTAATAGTGATCGTTAACTTATCTTTAAGTTCATCTAACTTAAAGGCATATCGTATAATCTTTCTTGTGAAAGATTATATCTAAGAGGTATGATTCATTACTAATAGTTTGAATATTCGGACTGATCACCCTAATATTCCAAATTATCGAGTAACGAAGTCATACAAATATCTTTTCATTCATCCTTAAGGAATCTGTGTGTACAATCTAAAAAGGCTTACTTGGAAAGAAAATAGAGAGAGAGGCTTATCAAGGAAAAAGGGTTGCGGACCGTATTCGTCGTTCAATGAAAAGGGAATTGGTTATGTTTGGACGACAAAATTTGGTTTCGAGAGTTTGAAAATTTCCTCGGAATACTAATATCCTATCTTAATCCTTTAAGTGGGGGAGAACCCAAAATATATTTGAGAATAGACAAGCAAATTTCGGGGACGAAATTCCTTTTAAGTGGGGGAGTAGTGTAGAGCTGGCAATTCGGGCTACCCGGCCGGGTTCGGGCTGGCCCGCTTCGTGCTCGGGCCTTGACCTAGCCCGGCTAAAATTCGGGCCTCTAAGTTCATGCCTAAGCCCGCCCTATGCGGGTAGCGAGCCGGGCTCGGGCCGCCCGACAACTTTTTTTAATTTTTTTAAACAAAAAAAATTCTTACAGTCAAGATAAAACTTTAAAAAAAAAAAAGCTTCCCCAATTTTTGTTTTTGCTGTTAGGGGTGTTCGGTTCGGTTTCAATCTATCAAATTTTTTTCTATAATCTCTGTAATGAAGTGTTTCTTCCCTGTAATAAAAACTGTGCATAGATACCAAACTGTGCATAGATTATTAAACTAATAGTGCAATACCGAACCAACAGTGGCATAGCAAATACAATGAATGAAGTAGGATCAAGAAATTCATATCTGTTACTAACAGTGCCGTGGCAAATACAAACAAGAAATTCATATATGTTACCCCTCATTCCTTATATGTTCTAGTTGGTTTCCGGATTTTGGAAGTTTGATAAGGCATAATACCATACTAGACAATAGATGACACTAAAACTGATTGAATTAGAACCTGGTTTTTTTACAAGTCTTTATGAATTTCCTTTTTTTTACTTCGGGCTACCCGGACGGGTTTCGGGCCGGCCCGCTTCGGGCTCGGGCCTTGACCGGGCCGGGCTAAAAAGGCCCGAGAATAATTCGGGCTCATATTTTGTTACATAAGCCCGGGTTTAATGCGGGTTTATTCGGGCCAGCCCGGTCGGGCCGGGCCGTTTTGCCGGCTCTAGAGTAGTGTAACACCCCAAATTTTCGTCCTCCGGATACTGCGAGAATTTATCACAAAGTTTGATATTGAGCTCTTTTAAATTTATATTTCAACTTAATTCTATAATGATATTTACATAGGGGTAAAGATGAGCGTTGGCAAGGGTATAATCAAAATATATAGGTATTGCATTTTAGTCCCAAAGCCAGTACCTAAGAATAATATTAAAAGGGACTTATAGGAAAAGAATTATTAAACTAATTTTTTTCTGAAATTCATCAGTAGATAACCGGTTAGGAAGACCTTGTAACCGGTTACACGATGAACTCAGAAAACCCAGATAGTGGAATTTGATGAGTAATCCACCAATTTACCAGGAATTGCCACGAAATCCACTCGTGTCTCCAGTAAGGGATACGTGTCGAGCTGCATGCTCACAAATTTCTCTATAAATATGAGAATTGTGAGGCAAACTGAGGGTTTTTGCTGATAAAGTGTTAGTGTGAGACTGAATTAGGGTTTCTAAATTGCTCTGTTAATTTCTCTCCAATCTTTGAGAGTAAAACTAAGTGAGATACACTATGTTAAAGCTGAGTCTTCCAGCTTTAAATTGAGGTATAGAGAGTGACTTGAGAGTGAGTATTGAAGAAGTTATGAGCCTTAAAAGATTGAGGGGGAGGTCTGTCCAGAATCAGAAATCATTTCGTGAGGCTCTGTTTAGGGCATGATCCTGGTAAGCACATGCACTCTCCAAGCCTCAAACCAGTTTCCAAAGCTAGTGCATGTTACCTAGTTTGAATTTTGATAGTTTTCCCTAATTTCTTTGGTCCAAGGATAGGTTCAATCTTCTGGTCTTTGAACATGATTGAGAGAAAATCGTGACTGAAACAGAGCATAGGATTTGTGAAGGAATGGTGAATTCTCTTCAAGTTTCAGTGTTGAGCTTCATCAAAATCAACCTTAAGGTAAGGGAGAAGCTTTCTGTTGCTAGAATGAGAATGGATTTCATGAGTTAATAGGTGGAGTCACCATGAGACTCACAAAAGGGCATAGTGTATAATAGTTAAAGGCTTGGAGGCCATTAAAATAGTAAACTCTATTTACCAAGGGTCTATGGACTTACTGCAAATGATATGAATGCATTAATTTGAAAAGTACATTGATGAATAAGAGTTATGTGTTGGCATTTGCTGTTATGTGTGCATATATGTAGTATATGTGAAAATTGATTCTTTAAAGGTCATGTATGCAAGATTTGAGGTTGTGCTGTGGTTGAGCAGAAATTTCTCAAAGTATAAGGGCTTATATGACTATTGAAGGGAGTTAGAATTGAGTATTGGAAGAAAATGTTTTCCAAAAACCTATTTGTAATACACAGACTGTCTAATCTAACCGGTTAGACGATTTTCGTAACCGGTTAAATACTGTGTAATTTTAAAAGAAGAATGTGCTGTTAAAGTTGGTAAAAGTTTCTATTGTCCTTACTCAAATTTAACTCTAATTTCAATAGATACTAGCCTATAAAGTAGAGGATAAAATCCCTGTTGGATTTGGCTTGTGGGAGACGAATCATTATCTTAAAATATGTGATAACTTAAAAGTTAAGTTATCCATAAATTTGTGGATTTAGGCCTGGGAATGATAAGCACAACAGGTTTGAGGTACAAGGCCAGGATAAGAGTGGTCTGTGAGCTGAGTAGAGAGCTCAAGACAAAGGAGATTTCTTAAATTTCCATGGTAAAACAATTCAGACATGTGACTATAACCGGTTAGTCTGGGACTGTAACCGGTTAGTGTCTGTATTTGCAGAATGAGAATTTAGTCTTTTAAAAAGGGAGGGATTACCATGGCTAAGTTTACTCAATTCAAGATCACTTGTATGACTAAAAATAACTGAAGTGTATTTCATTATGCCAAGGTTGATACCTCAAACCTATCATTCCAAGGGAATTACGAGATTCACCTAAATCACAAATGGATAAATCAAAGATAAAAGCTATCATGTAAGTGATGCATTCATTTGTAGAGGAATGGAGGATAGGTTGGCAAGGAATAATTCTCATATTCCGGGAATATGAGAAGGGTACTCTGGGATTACCAGGATATTAACCGACTTGATGACACATTATAGATATGTGGCCAGTGTCCGGGACCTGGTTTAATACGTTCTGGGAACGTAGACGTTCTGGGAACGTGATACACACTCTAGGAGTTGTGTTTGTTTTTTTTTTTCAAGTACGGTTTGCCATTCGTTCTGGGAACGTTTGGTGGTGTTCTGGGAACACTAGGATATCATTTGCCAGATATCCAACATGATTGGAGGCCTCGGTTGTGGATGGAACCATGCATCATGCCATTTGCATTACAAGATTAAAAGTATTAAAAAGGAGCGTGCTCATATGTACTTGCATTTTGTGTGATACTTGAATAACTGTGATTGTTAACATTATGGTTCTTATATCTATCTCATTTGATTATGCAAACGGAAATGCTTACTCCCGTGCCCTTGTAGGTTAGGGATCAACATTATGACCTTCTCGTTGTTGAGTAAGGGTAGGAGACCCATGGAGAGCATTGGAGAACAGAGTAAAAAGAGACTTTCAGTGATGTGTACAGCATGTCGGAAAGCAAATGTATTAGACGATGGAACCAAGAACTCAGATAAGCTCTATGACTTTTCTGTGTTAATATCTAGGTTATATAATTGGAAAATGAGAACCTAAGATAACATTTTAAGTTCTTTGGTACAATTACTTTACTTTAATATAAAAATATCCGTCAAAACCCCTTTTTAATGATTTATTTAATTCTATGAGCTGATCTCAATATTTTACCACCAACTCTGAAGTTATCATGCACATTTTGTTTTAGAAACTTAAGTTTCCTAAAGATCAAGGGAAAAGTTTCTCAACCTATGTGGAATCAGGTTTAGTTTTGAAATTTCAGCCAAGAATTCATGAAATAAAGAAAATCTTTCGAACAGCAGTCTCAAACTCGTTTATAAATGCATTTAATTATTCTATTTTATTAAGTGTTTCGAAAGAGTGTTACATTTTGTGGTATCAGAGCAAATGATCCTATTCTTGGTTCCTGAGGTATGATTTCAAGCATTAAATTTCCGATGACTGTGCTACTTCCAGGGAACTCTGTTCTCACAAGCTCATTCATTGGGTCCAAGTTGATATTGGGTTGGCTTTTAGCAAGTGGGTTAGATTATGTAGTGATAAAAACATATGGTCGAAGTGAAGCTTAGATGGGAGGTAATATTCCTTTTTAAATTTGTTGTCATAGTGAAATTCGAGTATTGGTCCAGTAAAACCAAAAATGAATCAATGACGTAGTCATTTTGGGAAATGACCATTAGGGAATTCAATGGGGAGGAAACACGTATTCACTGTGGTAAAAGGAATAGTTTATTCTTAAACTTGATGTGGTACGATCAGCTGTTAGCACTTAATCTTACCACAATAGATACATCCCAAAGGTTACTCACCCCTTGTTTCGGAAGAGTGACAATTGTAATTCAAATATTCCATACTCCTTTTATCATCTTTCATTTGAAATTCTTATCTAATTCAATGTTCTCGCCTTTAAGTTAGTGTTTGAATTGTTCCGATGAAACAGTAAGGCAAGAATCTCAATCCGTACAAACCTCTCTTATTCAAATTAATTGTCCTGTTGCATGACCTAACCGGTTAGCTGAGTCTGTAACCGGTTACAATATGCAGACAAGGACAGTTACAATGCAGAATCAGTTTTGAGTGGTTGGGAACCACTTCGAATGCTATATCTATTACCCTCAGAACTGTTTACAGGGTGTATCATCGGTGTGTCATGCGATGAGTTTTGCTTTTCAAACCCTTCGTCCGTTGTTCATTGTACAAGCTAAGCTAAAGCAATGAGAATTAGGGGTAATTCTGAAATACGATTGCAGTTGTTATGCAAAGGATATGCATCAAGTAGACATATAAGCGCAGCATGGATTAGGCACAGCATAGACAGGAAACGGTGATGATTAACCAAGACACTTCATTACAGGCATAAAGGTTCATACATAACAACGCAAATAAAACATTAAGTAGTTGGCAGAAGTCATAATTAGCAAAATACATAGGATAGACCTATTAAGCCAAAACGCATCAGGGGAAAATATTGCTAACAGTATTACAAGACCCAAAATTTCCCGAAAACCCCATAACTATAATATAAGGATTACATAGTCAAGGTCCTAAACAAAACAAGGAATTCAAAGTCACTAGTCTTCATGAGGAGGAGATGCAGGAGGTGGTGTAGGGGGACCATGGAAGCGTCCGAATGTGCGTAGCAGGAAGTGCATGTTCTCCATGGTGATGCCTAGAGAATCAAAACGCCCATTCAGATTTGCAAATTGATTATCCATCCTGTCCATACGCCCTTCGGCCCTAGCAAAACCAGCATCCACCCTGGCATTTATCCTCTCTTCCATAGTAGTAAAAACAGTAGACTCGCCCGCTTAACCTGAACCTCCACCAACATCAAAAGTGGAATAAGGCCGGGAAAAGTGCCTCAGAATCTCCCCACCACCCGTAGCTGGAACCCCATCCCCCATAGTCGCATCCTCGGGCTCAACCCCTGCCCCTTCTTCCTCTTGTCGCTGTCGCTCTCTTTCCGCAACCGCTGTAGCATCTTCGGCTTTGATGTCGGCGTTCCATTTCCAGATTCCGTCCGTGTCATGTTGATAAATTCCCATCGAGTGAAAGATCCTATCATTAATGCAGGTTAAGCTTTCACTTGGCTCGAACTCCTCATCCTCCGGGATGGGAATCCCTTTGTACTCAATGAGTCGGCTCACAAAGAAAGGATAAGGCAAGCAACCTCTTGTCGAATCAGCCGCCTGTGCCATGAAGGCACACACCACTCGCACCCAATTCACCTGAATTTGATTCTTGATCGCAAACATGTATCGAAGGTCTGCTGCCATGGCTTGAGTGTGATTGGAAGAAGTCCTAGGGGTCAGTAAGTATGTCAAGACATAGAGAATCATCCTGTTCTCCGCAGTCATGTGACCCACGGATTTACGAGGACCAGATAAATACAAATCCGGGTTCCGTAAACTGTCCCTGTAAACATCCTCAGTGTTGCAAACATTCGGCCGATTATCATCGGGATCGTCGGGATAAGTTCCTGCTGATTGGAGTCCACCCACAATCAGAAAATCCATAGGGGTAACATCAAAAATCACCCCATTCACTTTGGACTGATAACCCCCTTCATACTCCCTGAAATTGGCATATAACTCCCTAATCAACCTAGGGAAGATGGAACCTTTTAACTCCAGAAAAGTCACCAAACCCTGATACTCATACAACCTCTGAAATTGGAAGTTGTTGTTGGCACACCACCTGAAGTTCATCCATCTTTTGAGCCCAAAACCTCTATCACGAAAGCTCTCGAACCTCTCCGTACACTTTTCATCACTGTAATACTCGATTCTTGGCCTTCTAGGAGGTCGGGTAGTAGTAGACTTGACTCTAGCACGACGAGGAGGATTGGAGGACATGATTCTGGATGTTATGGTTTGGTAAAAAGGGGAAAAACAGAATTGGAAAAGAAACCCTAGAGGAGAGTGGGAATGGGAAAGGGATTAAAGGCAATAGTGAGGAGTTAGAATGGATGGGAACTTAGTAATTGGGAAGTTTAAGCCTTGAGGAGGAAAGGGGAATGAGGAAATCGTATTTTAGGAGGGAGAAAAGAAGGAGATTCGTGTTTTAAAACTGCTGTAACTGGTTTGATACAGTACTCTAACCGGTTAGATTTGTCGTGTAACCGGTTACATACTGTAACTTGAACCGGTCATAAATGGAAATTGGTGAATTTTGGGAGACTCTTCAATAGATATGGGAATTTCTCAATTGTTGGTTAAAATTCCATAGTAATATTTTGTAGATGGAGGGAGATGAATGTTTTAAAGGATTCCACAGAAGATTTCACTTGAGGCAATTTTAAACAATTAAGAGGAACAATTGAACTTTCAATGCAAGTAGTCTATGATAGTCCAAATGATTAAGGGATAGAAGAGAAGCAGAAATTGACCATCGGAGGAAATAGACAAGCAAAGCTATTATGTTACGAGAAATCATGAAGTGGATTCTAAATTTGACCATCTTAGTTATCTCGTTTTCGAATCAATTTAGCCAAATGTTTCCGAATGTAGTTAATCTAACCTCTTAGAATATTAAGACTTTGTCGAAGGTCCAATTCAAAATTTTTTTTCAAGCTGTTATCACAATTGGATGTGATAACTATCCGTGAACACTGCAGCCATAGGAGGATTAGTTAAGGCTAGAGAGATTAACAACCACCGGGTTAGGACAAATTTTTGTCTCCCCAACGGAAATGTCTCTAGACGTTGACTATCCACCTGAAGCTTAATAGTGATCGTTAACTTATCTTTAAGTTCATCTAACTTAAAGGCATATCGTATAATCTTTCTTGTGAAAGATTATATCTAAGAGGTATGATTCATTACTAATAGTTTAAATATTCGGACTGATCACCCTAATATTCCAAATTATCGAGTAACGAAGTCATACAAATATCTTTTCATTCATCCTTAAGGAATCTGTGTGTACAATCTAAAAAGGCTTACTTGGAAAGAAAATAGAGAGAGAGGCTTATCAAGGAAAAAGGGTTGCGGACCGTATTCGTCGTTCAATGAAAAGGGAATTGGTTATGTTTGGACGACAAAATTTGGTTTCGAGAGTTTGAAAATTTCCTCGGAATACTAATATCCTATCTTAATCCTTTAAGTGGGGGAGAACCCAAAATATATTTGAGAATAGACAAGCAAATTTCGGGGACGAAATTCCTTTTAAGTGGGGGAGTAGTGTAGAGCTGGCAATTCGGGCTACCCGGCCGGGTTCGGGCTGGCCCGCTTCGGGCTCGGGCCTTGACCGGGCCGGGCTAAAAAAGCCCGGCTAAAATTCGAGCCTCTAAGTTCATGCCTAAGCCCGCCCTATGCGGGTAGCGAGCCGGGCTCGGGCCGCCCGACAACTTTTTTTAATTTTTTTAAACAAAAAAAATTCTTACAGTCAAGATAAAACTTTAAAAAAAAAAAAAGCTTCCCCAATTTTTGTTTTTGCTGTTAGGGGTGTTCGGTTCGGTTTCAATCTATCAAATTTTTTTCTATAATCTCTGTAATGAAGTGTTTCTTCCCTGTAATAAAAACTGTGCATAGATACCAAACTGTGCATAGATTATTAAACTAATAGTGCAATACCGAACCAACAGTGGCATAGCAAATACAATGAATGAAGTAGGATCAAGAAATTCATATCTGTTACTAACAGTGCCGTGGCAAATACAAACAAGAAATTCATATATGTTACCCCTCATTCCTTATATGTTCTAGTTGGTTTCCGGATTTTGGAAGTTTGATAAGGCATAATACCATACTAGACAATAGATGACACTAAAACTGATTGAATTAGAACCTGGTTTTTTTACAAGTCTTTATGAATTTCCTTTTTTTTACTTCGGGCTACCCGGACGGGTTTCGGGCCGGCCCGCTTCGGGCTCGGGCCTTGACCGGGCCGGGCTAAAAAGGCCCGAGAATAATTCGGGCTCATATTTTGTTACATAAGCCCGGGTTTAATGCGGGTTTATTCGGGCCAGCCCGGTCGGGCCGGGCCGTTTTGCCGGCTCTAGAGTAGTGTAACACCCCAAATTTTCGTCCTCCGGATACTGCGAGAATTTATCACAAAGTTTGATATTGAGCTCTTTTAAATTTATATTTCAACTTAATTCTATAATGATATTTACATAGGGGTAAAGATGAGCGTTGGCAAGGGTATAATCAAAATATATAGGTATTGCATTTTAGTCCCAAAGCCAGTACCTAAGAATAATATTAAAAGGGACTTATAGGAAAAGAATTATTAAACTAATTTTTTTTCTGAAATTCATCAGTAGATAACTGGTTAGGAAGACCTTGTAACCGGTTACACGATGAACTCAAAAAACCCAGATAGTGGAATTTGATGAGTAATCCACCAATTTACCAGGAATTGCCACGAAATCCACTCGTGTCTCCAGTAAGGGATACGTGTCGAGCTGCATGCTCACCAATTTCTTATAAATATGAGAATTGTGAGGCAAACTGAGGGTTTTTGCTGATAAAGTGTTAGTGTGAGACTGAATTAGGGTTTCTAAATTGCTCTGTTAATTTCTCTCCAATCTTTGAGAGTAAAACTAAGTGAGATACACTATGTTAAAGCTGAGTCTTCCAGCTTTACATTGAGGTATAGAGAGTGACTTGAGAGTGAGTATTGAAGAAGTTATGAGCCTTAAAAGATTGAGGGGGAGGTCTGTCCAGAATCAGAAATCATTTCGTGAGGCTCTGTTTAGGGCATGAGCCTGGTAAGCACATGCACTCTCCAAGCCTCAAACCAGTTTCCAAAGCTAGTGCATGTTACCTAGTTTGAATTTTGATAGTTTTCCCTAATTTCTTTGGTCCAAGGATAGGTTCAATCTTCTGGTCTTTGAACATGATTGAGAGAAAATCGTGACTGAAACAGAGCATAGGATTTGTGAAGGAATGGTGAATTCTCTTCAAGTTTCAGTGTTGAGCTTCATCAAAATCAACCTTAAGGTAAGGGAGAAGCTTTCTGTTGCTAGAATGAGAATGGATTTCATGAGTTAATAGGTGGAGTCACCATGAGACTCACAAAAGGGCATAGTGTATAATAGTTAAAGGCTTGGAGGCCATTAAAATAGTAAACTCTATTTACCAAGGGTCTATGGACTTACTGCAAATGATATGAATGCATTAATTTGAAAAGTACATTGATGAATAAGAGTTATGTGTTGGCATTTGCTGTTATGTGTGCATATATGTAGTATATGTGAAAATTGATTCTTTAAAGGTCATGTATGCAAGATTTGAGGTTGTGCTGTGGTTGAGCAGAAATTTCTCAAAGTATAAGGGCTTATATGACTATTGAAGGGAGTTAGAATTGAGTATTGGAAGAAAATGTTTTCCAAAAACCTATTTGTAATACACAGACTGTCTAATCTAACCGGTTAGACGATTTTCGTAACCGGTTAGATACTGTGTAATTTTAAAAGAAGAATGTGCTGTTAAAGTTGGTAAAAGTTTCTATTGTCCTTACTCTAATTTAACTCTAATTTCAATAGATACTAGCCTATAAAGTAGAGGATAAAATCCCTGTTGGATTTGGCTTGTGGGAGACGAATCATTATCTTAAAATATGTGATAATTTAAAAGTTAAGTTATCCATAAATTTGTGGATTTAGGCCTGGGAATGATAAGCACAACAGGTTTGAGGTACAAGGCCATGATAAGAGTGGTCTGTGAGCTGAGTAGAGAGCTCAAGACAAAGGAGACTTCTTACATTTCCATGGTAAAACAATTCAGACATGTGACTATAACCGGTTAGTCTGGGACTGTAACCGGTTAGTGTCTGTATTTTCAGAATGAGAATTTAGTCTTTTAAAAAGGGAGGGATTACCATGGCTAAGTTTACTCAATTCAAGATCACTTGTATGACTAAAAATAACTGAAGTGTATTTCATTATGCCAAGGTTGATACCTCAAACCTATCATTCCAAGGGAATTACGAGATTCACCTAAATCACAAATGGATAAATCAAAGATAAAAGCTATCATGTAAGTGATGCATTCATTTGTAGAGGAATGGAGGATAGGTTGGCAAGGAATAATTCTCATATTCCGGGAATATGAGAAGGGTACTCTGGGAGTACCAGGATTTTAACCGACTTGATGACACATTATAGATATGTGGCCAGTGTCCGGGACCTGGTTTAATACGTTCTGGGAACGTAGACGTTCTGGGAACGTGATACACACTCTAGGAGTTGTGTTTGTTTTTTTTTTCCAAGTACGGTTTGCCATTCGTTCTGGGAACGTTTGGTGGTGTTCTGGGAACACTAGGATATCATTTGCCAGATATCCAACATGATTGGAGGCCTCGGTTGTGGATGGAACCATGCATCATGCCATTTGCATTACAAGATTAAAAGTATTAAAAAGGAGCGTGCTCATATGTACTTGCATTTTGTGTGATACTTGAATAACTGTGATTGTTAACATTATGGTTCTTATATCTATCTCATTTGATTATGCAAACGGAAATGCTTACTCCCGTGCCCTTGTAGGTTAGGGATCAACATTATGACCTTCTCGTTGTTGAGTAAGGGAAGGAGACCCATGGAGAGCATTGGAGAACAGAGTAAAAAGAGACTTTCAGTGATATGTACAGCATGTCGGAAAGCAAATGTATTAGACGATGGAACCAAGAACTCAGATAAGCTCTATGACTTTTCTGTGTTAATATCTAGGTTATATAATTGGAAAATGAGAACCTAAGATAACATTTTAAGTTCTTTGGTACAATTACTATACTTTAATATAAAAATATCCGTCAAAACCCCTTTTTAATGATTTATTTAATTCTATGAGCTGATCTCAATATTTTACCACCAACTCTGAAGTTATCATGCACATTTTGTTTTAGAAACTTAAGTTTCCTAAAGATCAAGGGAAAAGTTTCTCAACCTATGTGGAATCAGGTTTAGTTTTGAAATTTTAGCCAAGAATTCATGAAATAAAGAAAATCTTTCGAACAGCAGTCTCAAACTCGTTTATAAATGCATTTAATTATTCTATTTTATTAAGTGTTTCGAAAGAGTGTTACACTATGGCCCATTGGATTAGCCGATTGAGGGTTATTGGGTTTTTGGATGGGTTGGCCCAACTTTATATCGAGCCAATCATTTCACTAATCCAAACCAATCTACTATTTTTTTTTACTAGGCTAGGCTGATTCATGGACCAATATTTATTTCTTTTAGAATAAAAAAAATAATTACACATAGTCAAATTAAAATTTAATAATATTTTCTTTTGATTAGGATGTTGTTATTAATCATGAAAACAATAAATGTAAAGGCAAAAAGTTCTATCTCATCTTAATTTTATTATTGTCCAATCCTATGCAATAACAAATTATTATAACATATAAAAAAAATTTAAGTTCAGGTCAAAAAGGTTAACCCGTGTCCTACTAATAAATTATCGGGTTGAGTTGAGCTGAGCCAAAAAAGTTTGGGCTGGAATTTTTCCTAGCCCAACTTATGGTTATGTCGGGTTAAATAGGTCAGCCCATCAAACTTAGCCTATTTTGATAGCTCTAGTAATTGTACTCGTACGGATGGATATACCCTCCTTGGGATACCTTAAAAAAAAAAACTAACAAAAATATGTTATGAATTGTTGTTGATCGAAAATGGCCATCCAATAATTTCGCGATTGTGTTGGTCAAGGTGGCGTACCGTGGTTGGTTCATCGGCTCTTCTTCTAGAGCTTCTAATGAACAAAATCAGATCCCTTAGAGCCCTGTAATCAGATATATGAGAAAATAATAAATCAAAGAATGAATTTGAGTATATAAAATTCATAGATATAGTGGAGAGAATAATAATGTGAATTGGGCATGGATAAGTTTGCTCGAACGAATATTACGTATAGTGTAAGTACCATATACTTAACAATCAATAGGAAATGGGTCACATGCACTGCCTATCCAATCTTAGGTTTTCACTACACTAAGGATCTTATTACAAGTTTAATAATTGCTCTAAGTATACACACGGAAAGCAACTCATAACTCACATAAATCAATTTGTTATCAAATTACCCTTCAATCCTGTTCTTCTCTCTTTGCATTTTTTATGAATATCCACAGCGATGTTAAGTTAATGTGCAATAATGATTTCCCTTTTTATTCTATCATCGATCCACTCATAGTGTTAGCTACTCATCATGCATGTGAATAGGACTTGAACAATAATAGGCAAGGCCATGCATGCTTTCACGTCTTCTATATATCAAGTGACAAGTGCAAATTCCGGTCACTATCCCCAGGGTAGAGTAGAGAAGAGGACATGAAAGTGGTTATAGTTGAAAGGGAAATACATAAAGTGCCTCTTCCAATTAAAGTACGTGACAACCGACATCCTATTTTGCTATTAGGTAGGGACCCGGTGGAAGGTGAGACAGATGTGAGCACAAATTTGTTACATGTCATGATTCTGCTTTTTAGTTTTTACATATACCGATATTCTCTTACAAGATGTAGAGTAATATTTTGTTACTCCCTCCCTTGCCCAATATAGTTCTTTTAAATTTGTGTCACATAAATTAGTAAATGAAATTAATCAATTTGTTTATATTAATCTAGAGTAGTGTTTATCCTGTTTGTCATTCATTGTTTCTATAATTAACTTTCTATGTATTATCGATAATAACAAAAAAGTGAAAATGTGAAAACTATAACTAATGTTTGCTTAACTTTAAAAAAAAAAACTAATGTTTGCTTTAGTTTTATAAAAAGATTTATATTATCAAAAAAATTCTCTAAAAATACTTACATTCGAAAACAAAAGAAATATAATATATATGTACTGTTTTCATTCCAAAGACACTAATTTTTTATTTATCAACCAAAATATTCATTGATACAAGTTGAATGGGTACTCAAAATGACCAATAAATTACAAACAATGCTCATAAAGAGTTACAAGAAATACAAGATGCCGCAAATAGCTAACAATATCTTTCTTAGATTGTTAAATCGTGATAAGATCTTAACTTTATTTTGTCTCTCAAATCAATCATATACCAAAAGATTCATTTTTAAAAATAACAATATCCCATATACAAATCAACTTATAAATGAAGACATACTATAAACCAACGTGAGATTGGTCAAGTGGTAGCTTACTTGGTCCCTTAACTAACTGGCAGTGACGGATCCATAAATTTTTAGATGTGGGGGTGACACGTATATAAATATAAAAGATTACAATTATATTTCATCCGTTCTTACGTTAGGTCACATTATATTTTTTAAGAGGTATTTAATTTTTTTTCACTAAATTATTTGTATTAAATGAGTGTTATGATTAACTAAGTTCAATTTATCATAAAAAAAAAAGTAATGCAAGTAAAATAAGTAAAAGTGATAAATAAAAAAATAAATAAAAAATAAGTAAAAATGCAAAAATGATAGATATCTTTTTGTTAAAAAAATGACTGAACTGCTTATCTTAATTCGTGTGTTTTGGTTAAGTGTGACTTATAAATATTAACGAAGAGAGTAATATATGCTTATAAAACAATATAAGATATAATTATGAAAAAACATATTAATTTCTAGTGTTGTCAAAGAGATATTCAACCTTTACAAAAATGTAAGTCATATATTATATATTAATAATAATAATAGTAGCATTGTGCCACAACAATACAATTTCAAAATACAAAAATATTCAATCCAAAACTAGTTTTATAATTATTATTCTAGTAATAATATATGCATTTATTTATTTATATATATAAGTTTAGTAATAATTATATTAAAAAATTTTGTGGGGGCACGTGCCCCCACTTGTAAATATGTGGCTCCGTCCTTGTTAACTGGTTTCGAGTTCGAGCCTTGGGTATGAAGCAATCCCCGCTGGGAGACCCCTACCGCTTAGTGCGAGCTCAGTTGGGTCGGACCGGATGAGTCAGATTCTGGATAAACCAGATTCGGGTACCGGTTGGTGTACACCAAAAAAGTACTATAAAAAAATGACATGTGTTATTTGTTAACCAATTAATACTTAACAAAGTAACTTTATAAAAAAAAAAATGTAAGCAAACTAACACTTGGTAACATATATCACTTTTTTTAATGTAGGGTAATTTTAAGTTGATTTTAGAGATTTACTGTATATATCATATTTGCTCCAGATAAGCCAAGAACTCCTAATAATTGAATGCAAACCATTCGACCATCGCAAGCAAACATAATACGTGGTTTTTTTTATTATAATGGGAGAAAATGAAATTATGATTTTAATAAATTATGAGACATGAATCAACCACAAATTGGGTAAAAGTGGTTGGAACTTTTACGGATGACGTGGGATGGTTGGAAGTTGATGTTAAAGATTAGGGTAAATGAGTTTTCACATGTAAAAGAGAAGCGATATTTTTACATTCTTTTTCTATGTATGCATCACTGCATATTATCTATTTACATGTATTTGAGCCATTGCCCTCCTTTCCTTTACACATTTTACATTTCATATTTATTTCTATCTCTTTTTCTTTTCCATCATCATAAA
Organism: Crotalaria pallida; assembly: GCA_037953625.1. Classification (NCBI taxonomy): domain Eukaryota; kingdom Viridiplantae; phylum Streptophyta; class Magnoliopsida; order Fabales; family Fabaceae; genus Crotalaria; species Crotalaria pallida. The sequence goes on from CM075656.1 coordinate 73,018,260, forward strand.
TCACATCTCCTTCATCTCTTCCACTTTATAAAAAGTGGTGTTATACAAACATTTTTCTATATATAAAAAGAGTGGTAGCATGAAAAAGCACCTGAAAAGGAAGCATTATAACTTCCCAAAAATGTTAGGTATATTTTCCATACAGATTTAGTTTTTGACCTCCATATTTTTTTATAGGCAAATTTTTTCTTTTCTTTTTCTTTTATATGAGGGAGGGGGAAAGCATTGTCACAAGGTTTTGAACTCAAGTTCCAACACTTTATATCCCGCAACTCTATTAATTGAGCTACCTTTTGGGAAATTTTGTCCTCCATGATTTAATTTTTGAACCTCTTTTTTTTCAGAAAAAATCCCATAATATGTTGATCTTATTTTCGATCCCATTTCTTCTTCATTCACTCTCAAACCTCACGCATCCTATTCATCCTTATCTTGTACTCCTTCTCTAGTGGGTGTGTGCTTAGTGTTAATCGTATTTATATCAATTCATTATAAACAATTTTGAATTAGTCTTGTGTCTCTAAATCATAAGCATATTACTTAGCGACTTATATTTTGTAGTCCACAATGTCGAAAAGTGTACTCTAGACATTCAGTGTTGGAAATATTGACAATTTCCATTCCGATCCTGGATTATCGGAATGTGTTTTATGTGATCATACATAATTATATTTTGGACACTAGGGTGTCAAAATATAATAAAAGAATTCCAACAAATAATTTTTGGAATTCAAATCCGATATTTGAATAAGATAAAAAAACAAAAACAAAAAAAAACATATTCCTTTGGAACATAGATAGTGAATAAGAGTTGAGTGGGTGGGTTGTAGGTTAATGAGAGGTTGAAGAGGATGAATGAATGAATATCAGGTATCGGAATAACCAAGTTCATGTTTTGATAATGTGGTTTCAGAATTGAAATTTTTTGAAATTTCATAATTTCCAATTACACAGTGTCGAAATTATTTTTATACGCGACACTGTGCTTTTTGACTAGTACCTATTAGAATACTTCTTTTAATTTTCGATAATCCGACGTTGAAATATGTTGGTACTGTCAATGGGTGTTGAATGAGAGGGATAAAGATGAAGATGTCTGTTGAATGAAAGTGTGTATGATGAAGGGTTTTGAGTTTGGGATTTTATTGTTGTAATGAAAAGGGTAAATAAGGAAATGGATTGAAAATACATGCTACGAGCATTATTGGTTTTTTTTTTAGTTTAATGGGTTCAAAAATTCAATGATGGTAAAAAATTAAAGAGTTTTGGAATTTAAATCTGCTTTTTATTCATAAACCCCATTTTAAGTGTGAATTTAAATTGGAAAACTCCAATTAAACCTCTTTTCTCTACGGGTACTAGTAAGTAGTAGCCCGTTTCATTAGTATGGCTGGAGCCCAAAAGAAATATTGGGTAGGCACTCCCCAAGCATCAGCGTGCATTCTCCCATCCCTGCTTTGCTTTCATGCAGGGTATGGGTAAGGGTCACAATCCATTTCCATATTCCACCAATTATTATTTTTTGGGTCAACCAACTAGCATGATATATTATTATTTTCGTACCACCACACTTTCCCTTACAATATACCATAAATAATGTATTTTGCTTATCTTGCTCCTGCCATGCCATCGCAGGCATGCCTCTTATTTCAGAGTTTGCCTATACATTAATTTTATCGATACAGATATGAGATATATTTGGCATAAAATAAAAAAATAAAGAGGAAATAAAAGTATGTGGTGATATATGAACACGCTGAAAATTCTCCTTGCCGACAAATATAGCTAGGATGTACGAAGTACGAACACCGTCAAGGAAAAAAACTTGCTTTGGTGAATTGCTTTTAAGAATGTACGGATGTCCCCTATATTATGCTTTTTTTTTTTTTGTGTACTTTTATTTTTTTGGTGTACCCTATATTATGCTTTTCTAACAAGACAATAATTATTATATCTTCGTCTCTTTTTTTTCATTGGCCTTTAATTTTATTTGACCATGTAAGAATGTGTAGTGAGTCTATATCAAATGAAAACATCGAGTAATTTGTAGTAATTATATATTAATGCTTTTTAGATCGTGAAATAAATTTGTAATGATCTTGATAAGTTTTCAGAATTTAACTCATATAAGCTTTTGTTGATATAAGTAAGAAAAGGCTAAAAAAAATAAAAAGATTAAATATTGATGGTCACTGTCTCATTGATAATTGATAATATATTAAAAGTTATTGTTGCTTAAAAAGTTAAACATTATTTCTATGCAATCAAATTTTGGATGGTTGTAAAAAAATTTCTTAATAAATCAATAATGATTGCATGACAGGCTAGCTAATTTGACTCATGTGGAGTTGAAATAATATTGACTTAAATCTGACGTGAGAATGACATGAATTTATTAGTTGACTTATCAAAAAACTATTGATTTATTAGAGGATTGTTGTGTAAATATCTAAAATTTGATTGTACGATAAAAATATTCTAAAAAATTATATATATTTAAATCCAAGGATAGGTCCCGGGTCCGGACCCTCCCTTTCCATGCATTTTTTTTAATAAAATTATCTATATATATATATTTTAATAAAATTATCTCTCTCTATATATATATATATATATGAGAAAATGGAGAATGCAATCATTGACTTTTAGATTAAAATAATACAAATGAATGGTGGATGATGGATTGATGATGTAAAAAACTTTACACTGTCAGTACATACCCATTAAAATCTATATATGTATATATATATGTGTGTGTATATATATATATGATTAAGTTATTTTTTACATATATTTTTATGCAATCAATTACATACATGTATTATTTCTTTAATAAAATAGCTTTTAAAAAATATTTATTATACTTGTGTTTATAATTTTATTTTTAATTTTCTCCTGCAGATAATTTCTGAATGCGTCCCTACTTCAACCATTTTACGTACAGTACTGGCCATACAAGTTCACCCGGCCAAACCAATTGAAACAGATCCCAACCAGATCATTCGGCCTAAGTTCCTGTCTAGCTTTCACATTGTCTAAGCCCAGTACGTAGCTGAACAAATATAGATTTGGATTTGTATATTTTTGAAGAAGAATATATATATTATTTAATTTAGCAGTTCAACAAGTTTATGTAACCATACACATATAAAATATGTGGCAGTCATAGAGACAGCACATTAGGCCGCCTAAACGGATATATGGTAGAAGAAGGTAAGCTACAGATACATACACATGTAGTAGTATACGTATAATAATGTGTACGTGATAGTCATAGACAGCAAATTAGGCCTAAACTAATGTCCAATTTATAAGTTATTTTTTCAGAAAAATTATTTATTTTTATTAATAAGTCATTTTGTATTTTTTTAAAATCATTTATTACTGTCATTTGTTCATTAATGTGACATAATATATTTATGGAATTTATAATACAAATTAAAAAATTAAAATTGTAATGTCAAATTATATCTTTAAAATTTAAAAAATGTAACTATCATCTTCAATTCATGTGATAAAATTAAATACAGTATAGTATAACTTATATAAATAATACTAGCAGTGTGAATAATACTGGTATATGTTTGGGAACCAAGTCCCGCGTACAAGATTAATTAGAAGGAAGAAACCGACGCGTCAAAGGTTGCATTAAATGATTTATGTCACCATATTAACACGGAATAATGGATATATGGCTCCACCTTAAGCAAAAATAATAATAATAAAAAAAAAAGAAAAGAAACTTCATGTGTGTTTCCTCTTCCCAATTCCATTTAAGTTCTGACCTCCCTCTCTATATAAAATCCACATTGTACTCTACAATATAAAAAATAAAAAACACTAGTACTCAAAGTACAAATTTAGAAGCTATTAGTTTGTTTCAATTTCAACTCACACTAGCTACTACTACTGTCATTGTCCATCAAGAATAATTTATATATTGAAGCACCACTACTAGGACATGGAGATTCAAAGGAAGAAGATGCTCAAGTGTTTGATTACAAAGGTACTAAAGGGTCTTCCATTCTTGGCAACAAATGAAGCTAATTATTCAACAAGAGCATATCCAATAAGTAGTGATTTTGATGATGAAAATGAAGCAGCAGCAACAACGGTGCCAAAAGATGTGAAAGAAGGGCATTTTGCGGTTATAGCAACCCATGGTGAAGAAGCTAAGAGGTTCATTGTTGAACTAGATTACTTAACTGATCCTGATTTCTTGAGACTTTTGGAGCAGGCTAAGGAAGAGTTTGGGTTTCAACAGAAGGGTGCTCTTGCTGTCCCTTGCAGGCCTCAAGAACTTCAAAAGATTATAGAGAATCGGCGAGTGTGCAATAATGCCACCATGCAACACTACTTTCGTGGATAACAAGAGAACAGAGTATTATTATTTCAACATCAGATCAGAGATTGACAACTTCATCTTACATTACATGAAACACTACTATTACTACATTCTTTTTACTTACTTTAGTGCCACGTTTGATGTCCAAAAAAAAATTGTTGTACAAAAAACATTATTGATAACGAGTGCTTGATGAACAAAATATATATTTATTTTTTTTTTGTTTACTTTTTCTTTTTTTATTGGCAGACAACATTCCAAATTTTTGTATAGGTGGATGGCTGAAAAGGGGATATAGTTCTACCAATTTCTAATGCTGCTTTTTTCTTGAACGCATATAATGTATTAACGCTCGTAATTGTGACCGATTCCTTCCATAAAATGATTAGTCTTATGGTGTGTATCACATTTTGCTATATATGGACGAACATATTAGTTTTGATGAGATGCAAAGATAAAACAAGTTGCTCTATATGCATTACAAATTAAAAAATGGGTTAACGTACATGATAATTTTAAAGCGCATTTCATGCATGTGTTATGCATTCTTCATGAAATTGATAGTATGCAATTTTTTTTTCTAAATCACAAGTATCCATTTGAGAGTAGTATGCAATTTTTTTCCCCCCTAAATCACAAGTATCCATTTGAGATAATTCTCTTTGAGACAGGTGGTATATTATGGGCGGCAAAGTTCTCCCTTACAATTCTCTTTGATGATTTCTCGGATAATCGAACTCGAGACCTCTGGTAAAGGCAGAACAACCCCATGCCAGTTGATCTATGCATTTGTTGGTCAAAGATTATGCATTTGGTATGTTATTAGGAGTCCTCACATTGAATAGAAAACTCAATGTGATACTTGAGTCATAAAGTTCTCCTACGACTAATCTTTTGGTTCGAGTTTTCCTGATGTGCTTAAATCGTAACTCGTAACATATGTTCTTATGTAATGGTGTTCATCAAAATGCAGTAAATAACATGACGGGTATTCTAATTCAAACCATGAGGAGGACAACAACAAAAGTTTCAGATCATACTACTTAATTATGGCCAAGAACCGTCCTAGGTTTGCACTGCTTGGGCTTATTGGTTGTAGAATTTTTTTATTTTGTTCCATCTTTTGTTTCTTTGCGAATACATTCTCATATGATGACTGGAACTCTCTACCATAGTCTATGATGTAATTTTCTTGCTATAGTCTATGATTCAGGAATTTTAATATGTCCTCGTACAAATTTCCGAATTAACTATCTTACATGGTATATTTTCATTTTCGAATTAGCAATCCGAAATTTTGTATTGTTGAATAAGTTATCTAATTAATACAATCAACAATTTCCCGATGCAAATAAAATTTTCCAATTTCTTTGTTAGTGTTTTGGGTTTTAGCCCCTTAGCTTCCAATAAAAAAAAAACATTAATTAGATCAATAACATTTTATATACGATCGCATTCTACTATACAACCATGTTTTACAATTCAAAGACCGACAATAGAAAAGTGAAAAATGCATTCAGGAATTTACTATGCACTCATACAAAATTGAGAAAAAAAAATTAGAAGAGAAAGAAATGAGAGAAATTTACAAGGAGAACGCTCAAATAACTAAGTAGATACTCTTTCCCAATTTAACAAGATTTGTTAAGTCCAATATAATTGGGTGGGGCTCAGATTCTAAGTATTTGAAAAAAAAAATGAGAGAAGAAAATTAAGAGATATTTGAAGAAATGAGAAAATGATTTCATTCAATTACTAAAATAACTAATTGATTACAATATTATACTTTACTAACTAACTTACTCATTTGGTTAGTTAAATAACTAATTCTGACTAAATGTATGCTAATTACAGTTAATTTACAAGCAATCACACTAGCTCCTTGAGTTGTTTAGCTGTCAAGTAACTGTAGTTGAAGTTGGACTTGAGTTCCTGACTGCCTGACTTTCCTTGTTGTACTTCCTGGAATTGCTTGACTAGCAAGTAGTAATTGCTTTTGCTGGTTAGATAACAACTACTCCCTCCATTTCAATTTATACGTTGTTTTAGAAATTTTGTACAAATTTAAAAAAATATATTTAATGTTTCAATTTTTAAGAAAAGTATTACATAATTTTATTATAATATATTCACAATACATTAAATATTATTACTCATTTAACATATTTTAATATGTTAAATATAAGGTTAAAATTGGAAAAAATTAATTAATACACCCTCAAATTTTTAAAACGATAAATAATTTGAAATAAATTAAAAAAAATTAAAGTAACATATAAAATGAAACTGAGGGAGTACAACTTTTTCAATGAAGAATATGAGAACTGATTAGAAAAAGAAAATGGAGCAGAAAAGATGATAAAATTCTGACATTGACCATTCATGCTGATAGATTGCTGTATCACATGCAATGGTTTCCTCTTACGCGTAGGCAAACTATATTGGAGTTTTGATCTCATCTCTTGCTCTTGCCTCTATCTTAATTATTATTGCCTTAGTCTCACTCAGATTTTTATTTTAAGCCACTTAAATTTGTCATTTACCGGTACATGTGAAAGTTTGCAGAATTTTCCGCACTGGAAACATTACAAAGAAAAGAAAAATTAATCTGATGAATTTACTAACAATTCTGGGCTATAATATGTTCACATAATATAGTAGATAAGGAAAAAATAAACTATACTCAATCCCCTGCAATTGGTGATAATTACGCTCAACATCTCTGATATTTGGAATTAGCATAGTACCAACATTTCTTGAAAATAGGACACAATACAGACTACATAGCTTAATTTAATTTAAGCATGGTATTGATATATTTAACATTATTAAAAGACCTAGAATATATCATCTGAAAGAAAAAGAAAAAAAAAAAGAGAGACCTAGAATATGTACACCTGAAAATTGGACACAAAATAAATGAATAATAATGCAGCTCTCTCATAGCTTAACTAATGGCAAAATATCTTAAGGTATTTATTAAGGAGTCAAATGTAATGAGAATTTATTAAAAAATGTAATTTTTTTTTTTAATTTTAGCAACATAAAGTGATATAGACTTATGATGAATTTTTTAATTTTAATAGCTTTAACAAGTGCCACCCTAATTTCATGTACAAGGAATTGATAATAAATTTAACTTCAGCAGACTCGAAAGTTAAATAGCATGAGCTTAATTGCCGGATGGAAGGAACAAAAAAATAAATAGGAACAGGAAAACCTCAATCATGAAATAGAAATTGATACATTCAAGAAAATACTAAAATGACTTTAAGAAGAAATTCAGCTCATATGCAATAACAACGTAACTAAGTTGAAGAAATTGAGATGTTATTTATGTTGATCACCTGCTTTGATAAGCAAACCTTTTTCCCATTTTTATTTTCCTTACAAAAAAAAAAAAAGAAACATCCAAAATTTTCAATTTTTTTATTGAAGGATGACTCCTAACTCATGAGGAATAAATGGAATTAGGCCAAATAAAGTCTGGCTCATAGGAACCTTCACTTTTCTTGCAAACCAAGATGTTGGGTTGGATCAGCCAACCATATACTATAGAGACAATAGCAAATTCTAGGCCCTTAACAAAGATAAAGTATTGCCCCGCGTATGTTAAGGAAGATAACGACCCTCAAATGTTAGCATTGAATGCCATGTTTAGCTATATTCATTAATCATTAGAGTGTAGGAAATTTCATGTGTGTTTCCTCATGTTCTCCATTTCAATACAAATAGCCAACAAGCTCTGATATTGAGAAACATTCTATAGAGAATACATAAATAAAATGAAAATATAAAGTAGATGATGCTTATGAGTGTGTTTGGCACAACTCTCTAAAAAGTGAATGTTGATGAGATGACTTCACAAAATATTGATTTCAGTGAATCTGAATAGTTGGTTGAAGATCTAATAACTTAAACTTTAGATCATGTTTGGATTTTATGGAATGACTTCACAAAATATTGATTTCACTAAATCCGAATCGTTGATTGAAGATCTGATAACTTAAACTTTATATTATATTCTGATTCTATTTTACTATAAGTTGTCAGATGTTCACCCAACTATCAAGATTGGTGAAGTCAACAGATTCAAATCCCTAAAATGCTAGCTTTTCACTAAAAGGTAAGTTAAATTAGCTAATTAATTGAATTGAAAATGATGAAATTAGTTAATCAACTAGTTGATAAGTGTAAAATAATGTTAAAAAACTCATAATAAACCCTTGCCTAATAACTCATAAATAAGTGAGATTGAGTTGTCAAATCAAGGTTTATAGGTCATACAAAGCTACTAATTTAATTTTGGTCAAATAAATCTATTAACCTACTTATAAGTCCATCAAAGTATTGACAGGCACACACAGTCTTTAGGTCATACAAAGCTACTAGCTTACTTTTGGTCAAATAAATCTATTTACCTACTTAAGGCATGTTTGGTTACGAAGGCCAAAATTGATATTGGCCCCAAAATCACGTTGAAGCAGAAACAACTGTTACTAGCGTTGGTATTCCAGAATTGATTATGGACTAACTCGCCGCAGAACCAAACATACACTTATAAATCCATCAAAGTATCAACAAACACACAATCTTTTGGGAAGATTCAAAAAGGGTCTTACTATTTGTACCAAGAAGGCCAGCAGCAACCATGGTTCCAGATGATGTTATCAAAAGAGATTTTGTCATATAAGTGAACATTAACACAACTTGCATCTGTTTGTATTAACTTAAACAAGTGATTATGGATTCGATCCTCAACTCTTGTAAACGTAAAAAATATCATTTGGAATGGTTGTCCACCTTGTACAAACAATACTCAAAGAGATCAGTTACCATGCTTGCATCAATGGATAGGTCATAGAAAAAAAAACATTTTGCTGCTTACAAGGGAGAAGAAGCCTAGAGGTTTTATTATTGAGTTAGAGTACTTGATTGATCCTGCATTCTAGGGACTGCTGGACAAGGTTCATGAAAGTATAGTTTCAGGCAGAAGGGAGCTTTTGCAGTCCATTGCAAGACTCAAAAATTACAGAAGATTCTAGATTATGAGACCTCATAGGTTCTATCTGGTAATGATCTTCCTATGATACTGTACAGAACAACTATGAAGAATTGATGCCTTTATTCTCCACCATGAAGACCATTTTATTATTCTCTGGCTAGTTATTTATAATCACTTTTTGCAATCAGTAAACCCTGCGAAGAAAATATTATTTGCAACCTTTTCTCTGGTGGGAAAGGATACTGTATTTGTAAGAAAAAACTTCAGCTTCCATTCTGCTCTTCTTTGTTACAACTAAATAATGGAGTAGCATTCAACTACAATGGTGTTTGGTTCAGATTATTTTTGAGGAAAAATAGTGTTGTTTTTTTGTTATCAGCTTGAGGAAAAACGGTGGTTGCTCTAAAATTATAACCTGCAAGGGAGAAATGTGTTTGGCAACAACATAAATTGTTTTATACCAGCTGCTTTTGGATTAAAAAGTAATGAATTTTTTAAGCTGGATTTTTGGACATCAAGATTATCTGATAAACAAATTATTTTCGAATATGATCAATGACAGAGGTGACAACATCCTGTCAAAATTACTGTCATTGGCCAGTACAGAAATCTGAAGTATAAGCTACACAAAAAGGAAAGTGCAAAAGCAAGTACACCAACCAGTGGCAATATCAAATGAAAATTCTAATTCTTTTGTTTTCAAGATAATATTTTCTTCCTCATTTGAGGGGATGAAGGCACTTTATCCGAAAGTTCTCATTGTTTCAGCTTCAAATCCATTTCCACGGGAAAGATCTTGCCTCGGTGATTGAAGATCATGAAGTCTTGGTTGTCAGGTAAAGAAACAATCCTGCACCAAAGGAGGCAAACTCTGGTGATTGAGATACAAACAACTCTATAACAAGTGATATTTGCAAGCGTAGTATCAGTTAAGTTACAACATTAGGAAGTTCTATACCTCAACTATGAGCATAGTACAACCAAAGACAGAAAATACAAAGTTTTGCACACACAGAAAATCCCTTCCATAAAGATTAAATATAGCATCAACTTCATTTAGTAGCATGATAGGAAAACATCAGTTTGCTTGTCATAGAAAAAATCACAATGGAGGACTGGATTAACTAATCATAATGCTAACAAATTATTTCTCTAGTTTGAGAAGAGAAGAAGTAAAGAAATTTAATTAAAATAAAGAACCCAAAATTGGCTGATAATGTAATCTTATTTCCATAATAAATAGAGTACTAATGGAGTTTCTAATTTCTATAGTATATCACTTGAGAAATGCTGGAGGGTGCAACACTTTAACTATAATTATATATTATTTTATTGCAGTCGTTGATTTATTATCATTAAAATGTAACGATTGAGATCAAATGGGAACAAGATATCAGATAAAAATAAATAAATTAAAATGGCAGACTTATCCTTCCTCAATCCCATACCACTCACTTCTCCTCCCACCTCACCATCCCATCGGCAACAGCCACTCAACCTCACCTTAACCCACAACCAACCCAACCGTGAGCTACTCCTCCACCATGTTGATCATCCCAACCTCACTCTCATATTTGAGCAACTCACTCTCATATTTGAGCAACTATCAATGAAGAAGGTATATGAGTAAAGTGTAAAGACTAAACATAAACAAAGTTGGCCTGTTTCACTTTATATTATAAATGGTTAATCAATGTTGTCGTTTGTTCCAGCAACTATTTACAACCATATTTTAAAAATTTATCAACTTCAAAGTATATTTCCCAGTTCTCCCCATCTTCAACTTCATACTGCAGTGAATATACTTTAGGACTTTGGGTTCACAATAAGGTGAGGAGATGATTATCAAGAACGTGGGAGATGGCTTCTCGGAGATTGATCCTAGAGGAGTGTTGTGATGGTGGGTTGGCGGAGCAAGGGCATATATAGAAGGGTAGAAAGGATAAAAGGATAAAAATGATTTTTTACAAAATAAAACAAAAAAATTAAGACTACTGCACCATTCAAGTGCTGGATCATAGAAATACCACATTGGTATAGTGCATTTAGGGAAAGTATCTCAAAGCTCACTCGTTTATTTTCCTAAGAAACCATTCACCACCAGTTATCCAAGCAAGCACACTCAAGTAGCTGGAACAAGAGACTGTAGTAGTCTGTACCAAAACCTAACTCACAGAGATGCTATTTCATATGTTTCTGCAGTTCATATTCACCTATATTTACAACCCTCTTAGCTTGTAAACCTTCTCTAATTCCAACCTCCAACAGGTAACCATGTTTCTGTTTCCATTCCCCTACCATTTCACTCTTCCCTTCCATGTAAAGCACCAAGACAAAATGTGATCAGCGACAGAACTTTAACATGATAGTACAGAGAAGAGCAACGTTTCACAAGTATACATCACTAGGATTCATCCCAAATGTGAAGTAATTATATCATATCATTTCTTGGAAACAAAATGATATTCCTTCTTTAGCGTTTTTATTTTTTAGATGAATGGATCAAATGACATTCTAATATCTCATCGTAAATCATGTCTGCATATAGACAAACCATTAACGTCTAAATCCTTATTAATGGTCATGCACTCTTGCTTGTAATTTTTCTTGGTCTCCCTCTACCTACAATTATCGAGCTACCCTCCCATCTGATCTACTCTCCCTGCCGAGGCTTCTATAGGCCTTCTTCACACATACTCAAACCCCCTAATTCACCCTCTACGTCCCTTGGGGCACCAAGCATCATTCCATTCGCTCCCCCAAAAATTGGAGCTTGGAGGGGAAGAATTTAGGGAGTTCAGAGATGAAAGCTCCATTCCATTAATGAAGCAACTCCCAAACAATGAAACATCACTTCAACGTATAAGGCGAGATTTTACCATCTTTTCAAAGTGCTACACTAATACTACATGAACTTTCAACGTGATACATTCATTCTTAATCTTATCTAGTGTGTCTAGTCATCCAACGCAGCGTTCTCGAATAAATTAATCGCAAACATAAAATCCATTAAAAAAAGAATAAAGCTTTCAAAGTGAAAAACAAAGGATTTATATTACCTGTTATCTTCAGAGTGAGGATGTATGGACAAAAAATTGCCAGGTAGAGTCAACGCAACCCACATACAAATCACTAATCCAACAATCAGCTCAATCAAAACCTACATTCTCAAAATTTAAAAAAAATAAATAAATAAAAAACACCAACATAACAAAAATTAATTAAATAAATAAATAAAACCCAAATTGTTTGTTCAAAAGCATTAAAAAAAAGAAAAAAAAGAAAAAATTAGATTTACTGCTACATTGAAAGGAGGCCCAGAGAACTCTTCCTCTGTGATCTTCAACAAAGCCCTATCTGCATCAATGAGAATCATGAAGGTTAAGTTTTGGGGGGCATTCATAATTCATTGAAATAGTAAATAAAAGAGAAAAAGAATGAAACTTTAGGAATTGGTAATAGAGTAGTACATTGGATGGTTGAATAAGAGGCGTGAAATAAAATAAGAAGACCGAGGAGTCCCACGGTGAAACCTAAACCCATGTTTGGATTGGGGAATTGGATCTGTTTCTGCTGCTGCTGCGTTAATCAAGCTCTGTGTTTTTACCGTGCTGAGTGTTATTGAATCACAATGTGCGTTTTTTTTTTTTTAGTAATTCATCAAATTTTCTGATTCGGTAGGCACATATCAATTAGTTATTGAGATTTTCAAAATTGCAGATTGGTCCTTGAGATAGGAAGGTTTCAATTATATTAGTCTTTTACGTTAATGATCGTCAGTAATCCTTAATATGGATAAAAGAAATAGCCAAAACGACGTTGTTTCGTTTTGGCGAAAAAATAAACAAAGATAGTTAATTGTATTGGTTAAATTAGTCTCTAATTTTATGGATTATTAACGTCAGGGTCTAACATGACTTACGTGTTTCTATTTCGAGGACTAATTATCTCATAGACTAATTTGACCGATATCCATAAAGTCAAGGACCAATATGACATATTATTTTTTTTCTTATTAATCACAGCCGTAAGAATTCGTAATAAACAATTTTATTGAAAAATTAAATTTAAAGTAGTTTAATTCTTTCATTCTCACACTTAACAATTTTTTTTTTATAAAATTATCTTCTTTTAAGTTTTTATTATCAAATTAAAAAAAAAAAGTCTTTATTAATATTGTCATGATTTTTTTTTAAGGAAGGATGATGTATGATAAAAAAGTTACTATTTCTACGAATCAAAATTTTGGCATTTGATGTACTCCTATATGTGAAGATTATTATAACCATCTCTTTGTTTGTAACTAACATGCGCTTTTATTTTTTATTTTTTATTTTTAAATCAACGGGACTAAAAGCCAAATACAACCAAAACAAACTACATTAGTTTAGGAAAAGCAATCTCATAAGCATCCTCACATACTAGGTGAAACAAATTAAAGGGACAACAATATAAAAAAGTGCAACTATAATCACTACCATGACCACAATTCGCAAGAAAATATGTAACACCGATTAGCTTCTCGATAGATGTGACCGAGGGAAATATGCCAATCCAGCCGCATGAGGTTTCGAATTTCCCGAACTAGGGGAAAACAATGATGAGAGACATCACAATGATTGGTGACAAGAAAGATAGTCACTCTAGAGTCCATCTCCATCTCTCCAAAACCGACAACGAGAACCATTGCCCAAGATCCAATAAGAATTTGCACAAATAAGGCTTCTAACTTTCACAATGCCTCCCTAGGTTCATTGTTGCTTGCATATGAGCAGAAATGTTGACTTGGAAAATGTTTTTAAAAAATATGATGAGAATAAAAAAAAATTGGATTTTTTCACATATGTAAAGAATAATATTTTAAATGATTTTCTTAAATTCAGCCCTTAGAACTAATAATAAATATTTAAAACTAGTTAAGTTTTCCTGAAATACTAAAAAAATAATAGTATTTTAAATTTTTTAAGTTTTCATTTCCCATAAAATTCATTCAATAATGAGTATTTATTTTCAGTCTTAAAGGTTAAGGTTATAAAATTACATGAAAAAAGTGAGTTTATGGATATATTACAGTGGGATATGTTGGTTTTACTTTATTCTCACCATGAAATTTTTAACACATGCTATGGAGTATACATAAGAAAAATTTATAAAAAACATAATAGATGTTTGTAATTTGTCTAGATAATTAAATTTTTTAACAAATAATAAATAGATAATGAACTTACATCATAATTTGTCATAGTGGAATTCGCGCGACCCCTTTAATTAAAAAAAATAATGAACTTTTTTCTATAGCCATATAATTTTTTAGGTGAGGAAAAAAGCGTGATCGTCAAAATTTGCAAAAATTACTAAAAAGGTAAGAATTAAATGATTTATCATGTGAACAGGGGTTAAATAGTTAAAGCTTCCTCATTTTTCTTAAGTCGAAGAAAATTAAAATAAATAAAAGATATTAGTTTCATAGATAAAGGAGTGATATAGGGATAAGTAAAGATAGATTAAACTTTAGCTATCTATCATAAAAGAAGAAGTTTAAATTTTTTTATTAAAGAGAAAATAAAAAAACAGAAAAAGGCATATAGAATGAATTATAGATTACCTTGGGAACAAGAAAGGTAGCTAAGCAAACCCTTTGTATTTTTATTTATAAATATCAAAACCCAAACCCATAAACAACACTCACTCCGATTCATCTCTTCCATTCCAAAATTCCAATCCAATTCCATTCACACGCACGCACGCTTCTCCAATGGCGAACCAACCTGAATCCTCCTCCTCCGATGCGTAAGATCTCCGATCCTATCCTAACCTATTTTCTCTTCATTCTTTCCGATTTCCGATTTCCGATCTCAATTCAATGTTATTCTTATTTTTCTTCATGTTGCTGCAGGAATAAGGGAACGAAGAGGGATTTCAGCACCGCGATTTTGGAGCGGAAGAAAGCGCCGAATCGCTTGGTCGTTGACGAGTCCGTCAACGATGACAACTCCGTCGTCGCCCTCCACCCTGACACCATGGAAAAGCTCCAGCTTTTCCGCGGCGACACCATCTTGATCAAGGTATTCTTACTTCTCAGTTCTCTCTCTGCTTCGTTAAGAAGAACTAGGGTTTTTGGATTCCGATTAGATTCTCTAAATTGTGTCTTTTTGCAAGGGTATTATGGTAAATTGGTAATATTTGTTTGACGTTATAGAATTTGACTGATGTTCTGTGTTAATAGAACCATGAGATCAGAAAAATGATAGGGCTATTATTTAGGGTTTGAGGTTAAGAAGTAGGAAGTTATGACTTGTGAGCTTTACAAATTAGTATTTGCCTTTAGTTTAGTTTGTTTGCGTGGTGTCAAGAGTGGGGTGGAACGGGGGGCTGGAAGATAGATTAGTGCTGCATGCTGATTATGGGGACAAAGGCAAAATTCAAGTACCAACATATCGGAGGGGAAACGACAAATGAATATCATATGTAGGAGAAAAATTCCCAAGTTAAGTGGTGGCATGTGCCCCCGAATGGATAAAGGGACTGTTCTGTAACAATTATTTTGTTCTATTATCTTTTTTTTATGATTTTCTTTAGTGGTAGTTTGAGCTGCTTTGTTTCTTCCTTTTATGTGGGTAATTTGTTGCCTATAAAATAATCATGTTTCTTTGCTCGTTCTTGTCTTTAGGGGAAGAAAAGGAAAGATACAGTCTGTATTGCACTTGCTGATGAGACATGTGAAGAACCAAAAATAAGAATGAACAAGGTTGTGAGAAACAACCTTAGGGTTAGGCTCGGAGATGTTGTTTCGGTGCATCAGTGTCCTGATGTCAAGTATGGAAAGCGAGTCCACATTCTTCCGGTGGATGACACTATTGAAGGGGTGACCGGGAATCTCTTTGATGCTTACATAAAACGTGAGTTTTGTTTCATTGTGTTTGGTGGACAAATTGTAAAGGTTTTTCATATTCTCCAATTGCTTTTCTGTCTTGTACACTCGTCGGTACTTGTCTTTTGTCCTTTTTTATTAAGGAAGGCTTGTAAAATGAAGAGTGGTACTCCATCTTATCATATTTCCGGATACCACTCTTTTTTTAATTTTAATTTTTACTTTTGGGATAATAAATGCTGGCTGGTTAGTGCGAATGTGCTTTTTCCATGCATAACACGCATCTTAAAAAGTGTGTAAAAAACTACCTTAGATATTTCCATAGATGCTCAATGTTATGCATGAAAAAAGTACATTTTCACTACGCATTGGTTTATATTACCAGCGAGTTATTGAAGTTAAATGCTATAGCTGGACATAGTAGGACTTTTGCTTTGCTACTTTAACTGGATGCCACTCTTCTCATTGATGTATAAACTTGTTGCATTCTAATCTATTTTGAATACTAAGTCTACTTTTACTTTTGCAGCTTATTTCCTGGAAGCATATCGGCCAGTGAGGAAGGGTGACTTCTTCCTTGTGAGAGGAGGGATGAGAAGTGTTGAATTCAAGGTTATTGAAACCGACCCTGGTGAATACTGTGTTGTTGCCCCAGACACTGAGATTTTCTGCGAAGGAGAGCCTATTAAACGGGAAGATGAGAATCGGTTAGATGAGGTGGGGTATGATGATGTCGGTGGGGTAAGAAAGCAGATGGCTCAGATTCGGGAACTAGTGGAACTACCACTGAGGCACCCACAGTTGTTCAAGTCTATTGGTGTTAAGCCACCTAAAGGAATTCTGCTGTATGGACCTCCCGGGTCTGGCAAGACTCTAATTGCTCGTGCAGTGGCAAATGAAACTGGAGCCTTCTTTTTCTGCATCAATGGCCCTGAGATCATGTCAAAACTGGCAGGTGAGAGTGAAAGCAATCTGAGGAAGGCATTTGAGGAAGCAGAGAAGAATGCACCATCCATAATCTTTATTGATGAGATCGATTCAATAGCTCCAAAGCGAGAGAAGACTAATGGTGAAGTTGAGAGGAGGATTGTGTCCCAGCTCTTGACCCTCATGGATGGGCTTAAATCACGTGCACATGTAATTGTTATTGGAGCCACAAATCGCCCTAATAGCATTGACCCTGCCCTTAGGAGGTTTGGAAGGTTTGATCGGGAGATAGATATTGGTGTTCCGGATGAAGTTGGGCGTCTTGAGGTTCTTCGAATTCATACCAAGAATATGAAGCTTTCCGAAAATGTAATATCATAATTCATTTCCTACCAATTTATGGTTTGTTTCAATGCTCTGAATTCTGAAAGAACTTTGTTCGTTGTGTCATTTGCAGGTTGATTTAGAAAAGATTGCCAAGGACACCCATGGCTATGTTGGGGCTGATCTAGCTGCTTTGTGTACTGAAGCTGCACTTCAATGCATCAGAGAGAAAATGGACGTGATTGACTTGGAAGATGAGTCAATTGATGCTGAGATCTTGAACTCCATGGCAGTTACTAATGAGCATTTCCAGACTGCTCTTGGATCAAGCAATCCTTCAGCTCTCCGAGAGACGGTAAGTATTTTATCATCAGTTTAACAAGTTTGTTTTATCAATGCTAATCTTCCTGTTCTCTCTTTCTCACTCTTTTGGCTACAACCATTTGTGACTACAACTTTGCTAATGAACCAGGTTGTTGAAGTGCCCAATGTTAGCTGGGAAGATATTGGTGGTCTTGAAAATGTTAAGAGAGAACTCCAAGAGGTAACTGAAGCCCTTCCATTGAATTACATTGCATACATCATAAGTTTCCTTTCATCTACTTCTTGATTTTAATTCTGTTCTGTAATGCAGACTGTTCAATATCCAGTGGAACACCCTGAGAAATTCGAGAAGTTTGGAATGTCACCTTCAAAGGGGGTTCTTTTCTATGGTCCTCCTGGGTGTGGTAAAACCCTCCTGGCAAAAGCTATTGCCAATGAATGTCAAGCCAACTTCATCAGTGTGAAGGGTCCAGAGCTACTCACAATGTGGTTTGGTGAAAGTGAGGCTAACGTGAGGGAAATTTTTGACAAGGCACGTGGTTCTGCTCCATGTGTTCTATTCTTTGATGAACTTGACTCCATAGCAACTCAGGTTTGTACTACTAGACTTATGGCATAAACTTATTGGTTTCTGAAACATGTTATGTTTCTATTCTAAATATATTGAACAAATATATTGCGGTACTTGTCTTGATTTTTTTCTTCATCTTGCAGAGAGGCGGTGGAAGTGGAGGAGATGCGGGTGGCGCTGCTGACAGGGTTTTGAACCAACTGCTTACAGAAATGGATGGGATGTCCGCAAAGAAAACTGTATTCATCATTGGGGCCACGAATCGACCAGACATTATAGACTCTGCTCTTTTGCGTCCAGGTCGTCTGGACCAGTTGATTTATATCCCGCTCCCAGATGAGGATTCCCGTCATCAGATATTCAAAGCTTGCTTGAGAAAATCCCCAATTGCAAAAGATGTTGACATTAGAGCTCTTGCAAAGTATACTCAAGGCTTCAGTGGTGCTGATATTACTGAAATTTGCCAACGTGCATGCAAGTATGCTATCAGAGAGAATATTGAGAAGGTACATTTTGGGCTTTTTTCTCTGTTTACCTTTTACCAAACCCCTTGGATTTATTTTAAATTTTAATTTTAATAATTTTTTGTTTCCAACTGCTTGTTGCAGGACATTGAAAGAGAAAGGAGGAGAAGTGAGAACCCTGAGGCCATGGAAGAGGACATTGACGATGAAGTGGCAGAAATCAAAGCAGCTCATTTTGAGGAATCGATGAAGTATGCACGTAGGAGTGTCAGCGATGCTGACATCCGAAAGTACCAAGCGTTTGCCCAAACATTGCAGCAGTCAAGAGGTTTTGGAAGTGAGTTCAGGTTCGCAGATGCCAGCTCTGGTGGTGGTGCAGCTGCCGCATCTGATCCATTTGCATCTGCTGGTGGAGCAGATGATGATGATCTTTACAGTTAGGCCGACTTGTACTTTCATTCACAAATGCCATGCTATCTTATTTATGCACTTCTCATTTTTTTGTATGAAGTCTCTTAAGGCTTCCTTTGGATTATTATTATTGTCATTGCTTTGTAAAAGGCATTGGTTTATGTGGCCAGCAATAGGTGCTGCCCCCTTCAAAGTTGGAAAGAACTATTTAATGGTTTTTGCTGTATAACTTACCAGCTTCTGAAACTTCTGTGCTCAATTTTCAAGTGCAACACCTTATATAAAGCTAAATTTACACCCAAATTTAGACTCGGGTTATTTACTATTTCTTTTTGTTTTATCGGTTATCCACATTACTACTCACCATTGATGTTTTACTAGGCACCGAACATTGTTTTTTTTAATCCATATTGGTAGTCCTGCATTATAAGTTTACCAATCAATGTTAGAATTTTTTTAATGCAAATTTATAACTCAAAATGTTTCTTTTTTAATGTCTAGCAAGTAGCAAGCGCTGTTCACATAGCATCGTGGATGGTCTGAAATGATTCTCACGTTGTACTTTGTAGTCAAGTTGCAATTCTTCTGGATGATTTGCAAAATATTTTTAGCAGTCATATAACTTAGCTTCGTATTTTATATGTGCCACCACACGAGAGTGGGAGCTTGTAGTTAGAGGATCGTTTTGGTGGCAGCCAGCAGCCAAGGGATTTGGATGAGAGTTTGGTACAAAGAAAATTTTTAATTGATTTGAAGTGTTTAAATTCAAATCGATCCAATAAATAATTACTAATGATAATTTGCAAAGAACTTAGATCAAAATTTCACACACTAAACATCAATTTGCTTAAATCCTACACATCTTTAGTGGAGCTTATAGTACATTCTCCATTACTTTTTTATTTTTGTTTTATCTATTTAAATTAAGGATTTTTTTAATCTCAGTTTTTAAGGTTGGCGATAAAAGGCTGCAACTGACATTTTTTCATTGAACCAATTAAGATTTAATAATTAATATTTGAAAAACATAGGTTCCTTATGAAATTTTACTACTTTTTAATTTCTTATCATCAGCGCTAAGGGCAGATGTTAAGCAAACCCTTAAATTAAGTATTAAAGACTAAAGAGCTTATTATTACTCTCTCCGATTCTATTTATAAGATCTTTTTGGGACTTTTATCTTCCATCAAGGAAGATGGTTAAATTTGTTAGTGACATTGAAAATGTGAAAATTTGATATACTTTTCTAAAACTATCTCTATAATTATTATTGAGACTCTAAAAAGTGTAAAGTTGATATGGGTGTATTGAAAATTGAGATGGGTCTTATAAATAAGATGGAAATAAAACCCCCCAAAAAGGCCATATATAACATCAGAGGGAGTAGTTTATTATATAAAAACTTGGATCATAACATTTTATTCTTCATATATTTTAGAAAGTAGTTTTATTTTAAATATATGATGTTATTAACTATTAGAGAATTATGTGCTTCAAGTTGATGGAATAAATTTCAGAATCTATGGTTGAAATATATTGGTGTGAAAAAAGAAATGAGATAATGTAGTGTCAAAAAAAAAAATGAAGTCTTAATTAATATTTTCATATGGCTTTTAGCATAACAACTAGAATCAGAATGCCATTAAAGAAAGAAATAGTAAAGAGAATGGAGTACATAACATTACATTATCATTAAGTGTATGTTTGGATGAGCGTTTGCAAAATTGATTTTGAATGTAATTGATTATGTAGAATTGATTTTGGTTATAATTGAGTTTGTGATACAGTGATTTATGTTTGGATATCTTTATCAGTGAAGTGATTTTAGTAAAATATTGTTGTTTGGAAAATTTGGATCAAAATTGATTCTAGATGTGCAATTATCAAAATGGGCTTATATTTCACGTAGAATCTTTTGTAAAATAAATAATAATAGTCACATATTGACATAAAACAAATATGATAATTAACTTTCAAAGTGCAGTTACACAAAATGTTATAACTAGCATCATAATTGCAATTACACATACTACAACCAAATAAGTGTAAATAATTAATAGTGCATTACAATTTTAAAATATAACTACTTGTCAATTAACTTGTATTGTATAATTTCATCTCGAATTGAATCTCGGGTATTATTCATCTCAGCTTGGGATGAGTACAAGTTAACCTCATCATCATCATCATCATCATCATCATCATCATCTTCATAACGATTAAAATCTATATCATGATCAGTCTTTCTTCTAATGAAGTTATGTAAAGCCATTGTTGCACAAACTATTTGAACTTGTGTCTCAAATTTGTACTTAGGCATGCGACGCAAAATTGCAAACCTGTTCTTCCATACACCAAAAGTTCTTTCTATTGTGTACCTTAAACTTGAGTGGTAAAAGTTGAAAACTTCATTATGGTTTGCAAATCCAGATTTACGTCTAAAATCAGGAAGATGATAACGCTCACATCTATGGTGTTGGATAACCAGCATCTACCAAGTAATATTTATCTAAAGATAACATGAAAAAATAAAATTAAAAAATTTAAGGAAAAATTTCAAAAAAAAAAAAAGTAAATCAGCTATATTCACAGAAAGTGCAAACCTGGTGGAGGACGTGGAAAGTTCATGTTAGCATTTGTGAGAGCATGTTCAAATACACGAGCATCATGGACTGTACCTTCCCACCCAGGCAATACTAAAGTGAAACACATGTTCCAATCACATACATCCATTATATTTTGTGTTGGATATCCCTTTCTCCCAATAAATCTTCCTTGTTCGGAAGGGGTAATTACACATGGGACATGAGTACCATCAATTGCTCCTATGACATTCTTAAAAAATGGCCAGTATCGCTTATCATTTTTAATTTTTCCACGAGTATCACGAAACTTAGGATCTTGTGGCCTAATATATTTGAAGGATAACTTCAAGCAAGCAGTTAGAACTTTATGTATATGTCTGCTTATAGTCTCTCCGGAGTGTTAAAATATTTCTTGAAGCATTCTATTACCTAACCCATGGCCAACCATGTTTAAGAACATACCTACCATTTCTTCAACCCCCATGCGATTAGTGGGTTTTAAACCAAGATAAGCTAATTCAGTGCAAAGCTTATAGAAAATATATTTTTCCATGCGAAATTGCTCATAACAACGAATGGGATGCCCTTGCAATATACCTTGCACCCATGCATGACCTGTTTGTTCTCTAGTTCTACATGGCTCTTTACATAAATATGTTATTGCATACTCACCGATGAGTGCCCCAACATAAGAAGTTTCTTCCATAATATCATCATTTTCATTGGTATCTACCTTAAACTGTTCTTTTCAATCAAAACTCATTCCTGGTGAAAAAAATTACAATGCCACAGTCAATAATAATAATAATAATAATAATAATAATAATAATAATAATAATAATAATAATTAAAAACACATGAAGTACGAAAAATTCTCCATAGTGTATCTAATTATGCCATGTTATTTTGCTAACATGCTCAGTAAATTTTACATTAAAGAAATAACAAGATCCAAACAAAAAGAAAAATAGAATACCATTCAAAGAAAATAGAAAGAAAAAAAAAACAATAGCATCCATACTTTTAGGAAAACATGATTTTCAAACATAAAAATATAAAAAGCACTATTTTCAAACAACTAGCCATCCTACATCCCACTTGCTAGTAGTCCAATTCCTAGTACACATACAACTTAGCCTACATGAATGGAAACGGATTATTTGCTGTCCGCCTCAACCAATGCAACCTTTTCTCCTCAAAACCTCGCAATGCAACAAACATCTCCCTACCTGGCTTAAACATCATAAGTTGACAACACTTGGTATGCAAATCAAGATCATTTGAAACCTCATCCAAGTACCGAAGCTCAGCCATCACTTCTCCAATTGATGCACTAGTTACAACATCATTGCGTGACCTACATTTCTCGGCTATGACACTAACAGCCTCAGCTATCTTTGAGGAGGCAGTGGTTTTTTTCTTTTTTTTCTTTTCATCAGGACTAATTCTCTTTCTTTTATCTCCACTCTTTTGGCTACCAACTCCTTGGCTAACAGTTCCTTGAGAAGCATTAATGTCAATATCTGCAAACTCATTTGTTGCTCCTACACTGACATCTTCACTATCACCTGAGGCTTCCAGCATACTATCTAGGCATGAGCGATATCCATCATTGTCATCACCACCATGTCCATTAGGCAATATCCCACATGAGGGTGCCCAAGAAAACTCTCCTGTAGCCACTGCACCCTTGAAAAGTTCAGTCAATTCTCTAGCAAATGAAAGCCCCTTGTTCCTAAATTTTCCATATTGAGGGTTTTCCTGCATGTTTACAACTAATCATGGTAAGATAAAAGGACAAAATATAAACTAAAGTGCTTTAAAAATTCACAATTTATTAGTCGCTTACTAGTTGCTTGCTCTCCCACCACTCATCCGGTACAGCCACGGTATTCCTCACACTATCCCATCCTAAGCCAGTTTCTTTGCCAAATAAATTATACCATACTCGCCAATCTTTTCTCAAGTTATCATACCTATTTTTCAACTTTGCCTTGTCATATTTCCTTCCAGTCAACTCATTAAACTTGGAAACTATACCTTTCCACCCATTCTTAGTAAAGCTACTACCAAGGCGTTCCCCCTGTGAAACTTGTTCCAAACATGTTGTAATGAAGCATTCAGTGGCTTTAGGATCCCAACAAGCCTTTTCTTTCAACACTTCATTGTTACTCATCTATATACACCATATAGGAAATAACAACAAACACTATCAAGAATCAACTATTAATAAGTAGAGTGGATTCTATCAAAACTTCAAAAAAATTAATAAGTACTTTATAACTATTTGATAATAATTGATGCAACAACAAATTAATAAGTACTTTATAATTGTTAGACTATGCATCATCTCAAGGGATTTTATTATATAAAAGCATGTAATTAAAATCTTAGATCAAAGAATTAGCTGTTGCGTTACCAAAAAAAAAGAATTAGCTGCTGCTTAGAAAACACTTGTGACTACTTTAGTCTTAAATTGACTACTTTAGTTTTAAGTCTTAAATTGACTACAACTTTAGTCTTAAAATGACACTTGTGACTACTTTAGTCTTAAATTGACTACTTTGGTCTTAAAGTTGTTTGTTACAAAAATACAAAATGAAAAAAATTAGAGAAAAGGTCCACACCAACCACCACTAAAATGTAATTATGTAGCAAAATAAAGATTCCAAACTAGAGGAATTTTGCACCCTGCACAAAACAACCATAACAGCAATGAAAAAAGAAGCCTCCCAACTTTATATTTTGTCTCAACCCCACATACTAATATGAAAACACCCTTGGTCCCAGTATTAACCAAAATAGCCATAACAACAATGAGATTACAACAATAACAGCAATGAGATTACAACCATAACAGAAAATTAATTTCATTGAATAACATAAGGAGACTAAGTACAAGATGTACTCTACAACAGAGCAAAACAGGAACATGCTCAGCCTAGTAACATTTCAGAAAATTCGTCTAGTGCTGACTAGTCTATACCCTCTCATCCTTTTAGGCACTAGATGGTCTTTATTGAGTTCATAAAAACCATTTTCGCTGGTTCTCAATAGCAAAATTATATTGTCAACATTGCTCAATTATCAGTTTTCAAACATGTTATTTAGACAAGAGTTCTAAAGGTTCAGAAGGAACTCATACATCCAAAAAGAGTTCTCTTAAACACATCACCTATATTTGTTAAGTTCAAATACCATGCAGCAAGAAAACTCATCTTAAATCATTTTTTCCCTTATATACAATGTGCTAAATGCATTACCTTTTTTGACCAATTCACTTTACTAAAATGATAAAAGCTCAAAGTATGCTGGCTTGAAGTCCTATCTCTAGGTAGATTAACTTAAAGGATATTTGGCTTAGTTCTCTTTCACTATGATAGCAGTTTAGACTTAGCTTTATCACACCGACTGCATCTTTCATTAAGATATGGCATGACAGCAAACATTAAATTAAATTATTTGTTACCAAAGAGACCACACCTTTTCCTCATACTTAGTGCTCATACTAGAGAATCGTGCACTAAGTCACCATTTATGACTAAAGGACTACCAAAACACCCATACACTTCAAATTGCAATCCTTTTCAAACTAAAATTATCAAATGCAGGGCTATATGAACAACATTATGACCAAAATAACAAGAAATTATAGTGACTCAAATAGAACCAATCATACTTATAAGGAAGCTTAATGTTATGAATACATAATTTTCAAAGCAAAACAAGCTACAATTACTCCTACGTGTGTCTCTTAATATAACTTCACTAAAAAAACCAAACTAAATTGAGAGAATAAGCTACAACTTACCTCACCCCACGAGACTTTCTTGAAGCAAATGAAAGTTGATAGCCTCCCTACAACTTAATCCCAGCAAATGAAAGTTGTGAGGGACAAGGAGAGTGACCTCCCTATATATAGAGAAAGAAGATGAGAGTGGGAGTTGGTAACATTATAAAGCTACGGTTGAAAATAATAAATTCGCAATAAATTTCCACACTCTTCTATGCAGCAACAAGAGGAAGAAGTGACATTAGATAAAGGAGATATACACTAAAATAACACAAACGAAACCTAAACAAGTTGTGAAGGAATTGAATTTATTACTATCCTAATCCCTAAACAAGTTGAAGAGAAATTAAAATATGGTTGTTTTGAAGAGTTGGTGAGGGGTGATTCGGTGATAGCCATAAATACACCGTTGGTGATTGGAATTGAACAAAGGGAAAGCCAGAAACAAGTTGGGAAAGGGAAAACCATCAACAGACATGAAGAGAATGACGGGGAGGGCAAGAAGGAGAACTTACCTAACATTGGAGATCTAAAAACCCAAAATTGATTCTCCTTTGATGCAGAAGCGATCCATACCTGCTTCGATCCAAACTCGAGTTTGGAGAGCCGAATCGATTCTCAGCAGGAAAGCCAAACAAGTTGAATTTCACGTTATTGGAGAAGAAACGCGAGTTAGGAAGAGGGAACACTGAACCAAACGTATCCTAAACATTTCTGCCAAATTCGCTAAAAATTTTCACATCGTTGCAATTTGCATGTGAAGTTATGAATCGAACCATATTTAATTTTTATTTTTGGATTGAATGATTTTTTTTTCTAATAACCGAATGAACTAATCCATGAACACCCCTATCACTAATAATGTATGATATATAGCCCTTTCATAACCCTTGTATTTATCTCCCACTTCCACTTGTTCATGAGAGAGAAAAATTGACTTGTTATGTTCCACAAAAGAGCTAGTACCCGTGGTGTACCATAAAAAAAGTTACTCTTTCCGGTTACAAATATATATCAAAAATTCATTTCATTATTAGTGGTCTCGATTATAAGAAAATTAACTAACAAAATCTATTATTTTATAATCATTCCTAAACTCCAAACTGCATTGCTTTGATCGTGGTGTTGCCTTACTTGAAATTCAACAATTCAATGATATTATGTACTTCTTCCGGTACTATTTATAAGTCACATTTTAGAAGGATACTTTGGTCCTATTTATAAGTCACTTTGTATTTTCTATGGGACATTTATTGTTATTTTTTCTTATTTGTCCTTTGCCCATTAATGTGAAATAATACAATGTGAAATTTCCAATGCAGGTTAAGAGGGTAAAATTGTAATGTTGAAGTATTTTTTTAAAGTTTCAAGAAACTTAACTACTCTCCTTGGCCCGTGTGATATGGTTAAGTATGCCCTATAAATAGGACTAGAGGGAGTATCAAATTGTTTAATTTCATGTTTTAATTTCTTTATGTATCTCATTTATTATTCACATTTCTCACAACTTATTCATTTTTTTTTAAATCTTTTATTATAAGTCACTCACCTCCTTATTTCTTTATATTTATTTTTTTTTTATTGGAACAACAAAAATGCATGGCAGTTATTGTAGTCACAACCATGCACAGTATTGTCACACCTTGATGTTGTGTGGAAAAAAAAAAAAAAAGACCGTGAGTTGGTCTCATGACCCTTGAATTTCGAAAAAGGAAATATGGTTATTACTGAACTCGTGACCCGACATTCTGCGAAAATTTATCGAACCCACGACCATTTTTTTCACGTAATGCCGGGAGCAAGCAAGAAAATACCGTGCACAATAGCAAAGGACGATTTTACACAAATCTTACTAAGGTCATTACGATAAGATTTTTGTTCAAGTAAAAAAAAAGGGAAGAAAGAAGGGGGTGAGTGATTTATGAAGAAAGGTAGAAGAGGGTGAGTGAGTTGTGAGAGGTGTGAACGAGAGATGAAGTTGGGAGGAAAAGAAAAACATAAAATTAGACAACTTTTTCGTTAGCAACTTGCAATCTTGCATGATATGATTGTCATGAATTTCCGTTGTTCAAGTATTAAGATAAAGGAGATGAAAGAAGGGTTAAATGAGATTGAGAATTGGAGTGGAGTGGAGCGATGAGTTCTATATGAAGTAAGAAGGAAGAGTGAATGTGGTGACACTTAAGAGTGGGGTGTGAATGATGCGTGGAGTAGATAGGGAATGAAAAATTGAATTGTGAGAAGTTTTTTTTTTTTTTTTTTTTTGAGGAAAAACAATTATAGGATGGCAAGATTACAAAGTGGCTGACAAAATAAATTTTTTTAATGCAAAAGTAAAAGAGTCAAGACTAGCAATTATCCTGATGAGATCTCAAACGGTCAAACCAAAAGTCATGTATGAGATTCATTGTCTTCTGTTGGGCTTCAGAAATAACCAATCGGGGCTCTTGCTTGTAACTGGGCTTTGTTCAGAGCCCACAACCAAATCTGTTCGGGAATTTTCATTTGTTCGGCCCAGTCCTAATTATCATTCTTAACTTTTTCGTACTCAAAATTTCTCAGTCGAGTTAATATTATTATGTTTTCCATAAAAATGTTACAAAAGAATGTAGAATATGATTCAGTTTTTATGTGCTTATTATTCCATCCTTGATGTCTCAAACGGTACATGCAAGCGAGCCCTATGCATATGATCAAAAATAAGCATGTGCATAAATGTCTTATTCGTATCACACCCTAGTGAGTTAACCGGAATATTTGCTTGTTGTCAAATTAAGCATCTCACATGCTCATTGATGGGACTTAGACATTATGGTGAATCTTTTTCTTTCTTCTTTTATGCAGGAGAAACAGGGTTCATGTTCCTCAAAGGAAGGCAAGCCACGATATCTTAGGCTTAGGGTTGGTGTGATATATGGATGAGGAATACAAGGGGGGTGGTAGGGGGGCATTTATTTCTATGTTGAAGAATGAAGACATGATTTGAGCCTAAGATTGTTATGTTTAGAGACATGATTTGAACCAAAGATAGTTGGGGCTTATCAAAGGGTACTACTGATTAGACTCAATAACTTTTTTGAGAGGCAGTCTCACATGGAAACTCTTAAGTGTGTATAGTAATGGGTCCTCGATCACTTTTTAGTTGTATGATGAGAAGATAATTTGGCGTTTATGTGTTTCTCTACATTGTCACAAATTTTGTTGAAACTTTTGTCCGACAAAGTCTAGTTACACACAACTTTTTTTTCTTTAAACTAGGGTGTCGACCGGTGGCCCCGCATTCTCATTGCCGTGTTTTTGTCGTAAAAAGTTGTTTATAGTAAAATGATATATTAAAAAATCGGTCTTTATGAAGGTTATTTATATGTTAGTTGTCATGTTCCAGAATATATCCGTAAATTTCAACAAAATTATACATGCATTGCTATTTTGTTAATCTCCAATTTAATTTCCCTTAAATTAATATGTTTGTCTAGATGCATGACGTAATAGAGTTTTCATAAATTGTAATACATACATCGTTCCTTTGTATTTTGGACAAAAAACTTCCAAAAATCAAAGAAGAAACAATTTAATAAAAAAATTTAAATGAATGTCTCGTTATTCATTGTTAAGATATTCGAGGTGAGAACTCAAAAGGGGATAAGGTATACTGAAACTATAAATACGAAATCTTTCAATTTTTTTAATACAATATTTCCCAATAAAACTTATACTTTCTAGATTCTCATTAACTAATAATCTAATGTGTAAAAAAAATAAAGAAAAGTGTTAACAATTTTAAAAAAGTTTATAAGTTGTAACATATTATTAAAAAGCTGGATTTAGAAAAAAAAAATGTTAAAAATAAAATACTTTTGGTTATTGTATTTGGCATCAAGTAACACGTGGATCACAAAACCTGTTTTTCACGGTGAGGAACTTTACTCGAAAAGGCTTTTTTTACTCGAAAAGGTATCTTTATATGCTACCTTTCTTTCTTCTTCTTCTTCTTCCATCTTCATTTTCTTTCAATTTCTTCCAATAAAAAAAATAGAAATACAGAAATTGAATTAAAGTAATTATTATTTAAAAAAAAAAGGCTTCCATTATCTATATACGCTACCTTTTTTTTTCTTCTTCTTTTTCGTATTTTTTTCATCTTTATTTTCTTTCAATTTCTTCCAATGCTTTTTTTTTTCTTCCAATAAAAAAACAAAAATATAGAAACAGAAATTGAATTAAAGTAATTATTTAATAAAAAAGGCTTCCAATATCTATATATGCTACCTTTTTTCTTCTTCTTTTTCGTATTTTATCATCTTTATTTTCTTTCAATTTCTTCCAATGTTTTTTTTTGTTTCTCTTATCCTCAAAGATGACATATTACAAATGTACTCCTGCACATAGAAAATAGTGTTACATTTGAAAAATAAAAAGGATGAAAAATAAAACACATTATCTGAATTTGAAAAACATTGGCACAAAATTGTTAAAAAGAAAAACATTGAAAAATATAAAAAAAAGTGATTGCAATAATAGATAGTAGAGATGCAATAATATAAGTATAGACCGAAAAAAAACTAATTGAAGTAGGTGGGAGTGAAAAGAAAACTCCCTTGATTAGTGGTATTATATTTATTTAAAATATCATCAAGCGGCAGTTATAACGTAGCACTCCATTATAGAGCAATTATTATATCATGGGTGAGAAGTTACAAATTTAGTTTGTGGAACTACTTAGCAGTTTTTTTTTTTCAATTAAGGGGGAGGGTATAATAGGAAAATACAAATTTATGTGCAAAGTTAAAAAACATGTTTTCTTTATATAATAGTATAGATATAGTATGAAAAAAAAAAGGATAAAGACCACTTAAACTTAAACTTTATGTTTTTTTTTTCAAATAATCACCATAAATTATTTTTTTCTTAATTATCTCTTAAACTTTAGTAACTATTAGTGAAATTAATTCTTTTATTGAATCTTTTATTTTAATTTATACCATTAGTTCATTATCAATTAGTCTTAATTATTTTTTATTCCAATTTTACAATATTACTCATTAAACTCAAAATCTGTTTCTCATTTTACACTTTTACATACCAATTAATCACAAAATATTATTTGTATTTTAGTTACAGCGATTTAACAATTAATAATGTGATTGACAATTAATAAATTTCAAGTATAATCAATGAGAATGATAACACGTAAAAATGGAATAAAAACAATTAAAATTAATTGATAATGAACTAGTAATGGTTTCGATTAAAACAAAATGAGTGTTTGAGAATTCATTGACTCAATGGATGGACTAATTTCATGAATGATTGAAGTTCAACGAATAATTAAGAAAAAAAATAATGCATGGTGACTCTTTGAAAAAAACAACTTTAGAGATTCTCTTTACTCTTTTCCAATATAAGTATATACGTAGGTACTTACTACTTAGAGTCGTTAAACTAACTATATGCAAGGTTTCTTTCTTTCTTTTTTTTTTTTAAAAAAAAAAAATTTAAATATCAGAATGCAGTATTCGCTCATAGAGAAGGTTTATGTGTGTGTGCTTTATTGTAAGGAAAACTTCTCTTATGCTAATTTTTCTTTTTAAAAAGAATTAAAACTTCTCTTATATGAGTTAAGAGTAAATGTGTCTGATCTCTACCCTTGAACTATTTAATGGGTTGAGATTTGTAGACACTAGATCAAATGAATATATTATCACTTCCTGATTTCTGAGAGATTAGATGAGCATTGAGCTTGAATCATTTATCATTTTAATATATCGTATATCAAACTAGAATGTCAAATGTTTGAGCTTTGGATGGTCACTGTGGGAAGAACTTTATCTAACAATTTTTTTTGTTGATGAGTGTCACGGCTATGCATGTGGAAATATTGACAAAAAAATATTGACATGAGTGAAGTATCTTGTTCTAGACATTCAAATAACATAATTCAGCTATATATAGTTGTACACGAAACTTTTTATTATAATTGGGCATTATATAGTTGATAAAATTAAAAGAAATTTTCAGTTGAATAGGGAGAAAAACTCCAAAATATGTATTCTTTGTCTCTTTGAATGTATGATTATTTTGAGACTTTTATTTTTTCTTTATTTATAAAATCTCATGTCAATTTTTAATAATAGTAAATTACTTTTTAAACAAATATTCATATTTACTTAATATTTTTTAGATTTTCAATAATATTTATAAGAGTAATTTTGAAAAAACACAATCAAATATTTATATTTTTAATACTATTAACTAAATCAATTAATTTTTTTAATGGCACATAAAATTTATCAAAAGAAATCTTACATTCAGAGGCTGAGAAATTGTTCGCATAAGACAGTCCAGTTGGTGGCTGCAGGGACACTTAGGATTTCCCCTCCCCAGGTCATGGGTTCTAATCCCAGACCTCTCGTGTAAAAAAAAAAAAAAAAAAGAGGCTGAGAAATTAATTAAAATAAAATGATTCGTAATAGGTCAGCCTAGTTTCATTTTCATAGTGCCATAATTTTCAAACAAACAAACTATCTTGTCAATGAACGATAAGACAGCCATAATTTTCAGTGGGTAGACTCAATTATGCCAACGATTAGCCATACACTGTATAAGGAAAGAGCTCGTTATTTATTGCTTCCTCCGTACATAATACAAGCACTTCTTCAAAGAAAAAAAAATTAATTATGTTTCGGATCATTGAATTTTAGGATATTTTATTATAGACCATTTGTTCTCTTTTTTTATTTTTTTAAAGGTTTGATTATTTGAAGTTATTTTTGGATTTGCTATATTTTATACCAATTTTGATCAATTTTTAATGACATATCACATCGACATCCTAGTTAGAGTACAAGATTATTCATGTGATATAAGGTGGAGGGAGATATTTTTTTTTCAAAAAAAAAAGAAGATAAAAACTATTATTTTTATATTTTTAGTTAAAAAAAGAATTGGGGAGATGTTGTCTTCATCCATGTGATATCATGCAAATAATCTCTTGTGGTTAACTAGGATTTCGATGTGACATAAGACACGAAAAAAAACAAAATATAGATCTATAACAAAACGATTCTAAAGTTGAAAAACAAAACATATAATTAAAAAAAAAATCTTCTTTATAAGTTTTTTTTATTTTTTCATCAAATTTCTATTTATTGAATATCGTTTAGAATTTCAAAAATAATTAAAAAAACAATTTTGAAAAATATATATTAAATATCATTAATTTTAATATAACTAACAATATTAACTTACTGTTTTTAATTTTCGTAAATATATTGGAGGTCATACTAAGGACCGAAAAAAAAAATCTACTCCGTACTACTAATTAGGATCATGAACCTAAAGTTAAAATCTAGCATCAAAAGTTCAGCTTTGGTTCATTGTTCCCAAACAAACAAGCTATCATGTTCATGAAAGTTGAGACCACCATAAATTTCAGTTGCATAGCAAGACTTATTATGTCATCGATTAGCCACGTACAGTACTATATTATTGAGCAACTTTTTTAAGGAAAAAGACTAAAGAGGATAGATTAAGTAGTACTACTGCATATGATCGATCAAATCGGGATGATAGTTAACGCCTTAATGTATTGGACATGACTAATGGATTCAACCATATGAAAATCTCACCCACTTTATTACATCTCCTGTTCTTAATACAGTATGAAATATTTTGGTAAATTTTTTCCTCCTGTTTATAAAATCATATTTCAAATTTTAATAATATTTAATTACTTCTTTTTATAAATAATATTATTAATTTAAAACTTTTTTAGATTTCAAATATATTATAGGGATAGTTTTGAAAAAACATCCTCCATCCGTTTCATATGTAATGTAGTAGTTTAATGTTATGCACAAGGATTAAAAAATAAAACCTTTGTGTAATTATTATTGAAGAGAGATAAAAATTATATAATTATGTATTAGCTTTATATAATATATTATATAAAACAAGATAAAGAAAATAAAACTTGAATTATATTAAATATAAAACGGAACGAGTATCAAATATTGACATTTAATAAATCACTAAAAATATTAGCTAAATTCCTTAGCAAACATGAGTTTTTTAAAAAATATCTTAGACCGAAGATATTATTACAGTAATGTTTGGCGCAACAAGTAAGCTGAACAAAGAATTTGTTTCTACTTTGAAAAAAAAAAGTGTTTTACTTTTACATTTTATTGCTATGTATTATTATTTTTGTTTTACACGATTCTAATATGTATATGAAACGATACATATGGCTATAACGTTCGGACCTCAAATATTCAGGCTATATAGTGAGACCTTTTACTAATTACCAGGCTCATCAACATATTATAAAATATGAGAAGTTGAGGGATAAATGTGATTTTCCTCCTAATTTTTCATTTTCTTTCCTAATTTCCCTTCTAATCTTAGCCATTCAATTGCAAATGTAATAATAAATCACATCCGTTCATATCCATCTAAAGTAAAATCTTTTCATTTTCTTTCATTCTAAACATGAGATATGACATATAAAAATGAATGCATGTAACGAATGAAGATAAATTATTTTTGTAATGAATGCACGTTATGTACGTTACAATTTATATTATTATGATAGGACGTTATCTATACACTATATTCATGGATCATATGCATGTAAAATATGTCATTCAATATATATATATGCAATTGTTAACTCAAGGTACTATGTCTTATTTGCGTCATTTTCTTTTTATAGTGGTAATATCGCTTCAACTTTTGGAAGTTTTTCTTAGTTCATTTTCGTAAAATATTTTAAGATATTACTTTTTTATCATGCTAGAGATTTTGAATGTGCAAGAAAATTGATAATAGTATATATAAATATAGGCTTCATCTCTATAATTTCTGCTCTTCTATTTATTCTATTGGAATTTTACTATTTATTTTTTAATCATATTTTAATAGTAAGAAGTTCATGATGTCTAATATTGAATAACGCCAAACATGCTATATATTCATTACGGAGTAATAGAATAAGATTTGTATGTTATTCATTCCATTTTTCGCTAACTCTTATTTTATTTGATTATCATAAGCAAACTTCCATTTTTTTGAATACAAGATTATTTGAAAGCAAAGTGATTTCAAAAACATGATTTTTGAAGCCATTCTTCAAGCTTCAATTGGGTTTGCTTCTTTTAATCTTCTATTTTCTATTGTTTTTTTTAATATCTTTAAATTTTAATGTTATATATATTATTGGATTTTCTATTATTGATCTCAATCCCCTTTATAATATGTTTCATTTTGTATATTGAAAGAGATGTGATTTTGTAGGTCTTTTGGGAATCAATTATTCACTTTTGAAGAGGGTTCAAAGACATGATTAGACAAATATAAAATATAAAATATTTGTTTATTTAATTTAGACGAATGCTCAAGAATAGCTCCACATATGACATCCTTTATTAAAATTTAAAAAACTTTTTAAATATTTACATTTTGCTTAATATATAGACAGAAGTTTGTGCATGATATATTATACCAATTTTATATTATATAATTATTGCTCCACCAAAAAAACACGGAGAAAAATAATAAAAATTATTCATAATGTTTTTAAAGTATTCATAATTGTTTCACATGCCAACGTGGATATATAAATTTTTTCAAAATCTTTTTCACACTTTATCTATTAATTATAATATTATATTCCAATTTGATTACATTAGTTTGTCTAATCATAAATATTATTTTTTTCATTGTAAATTTGTAATAATTAAAATAAATACCATATAAAATATAATTCAAAAAAATGATAAATCTGTTGTCCTCTAAAAAAATAGTCACATGTAAATAAAATTAATGTTTAATGTTTGAATAAATTAAAAGAATAGCGAAATTTAAGATCCGTGCATCGCACGGACAATTTTCCTAGTACAACATTATTGTATGTGTCAAGTTACGGTGTTCATAGATGATAGCTAATGATTAATTTTTTTTTGGCATTTAGAAATCATTAAAATGAATTTTGGTTTTAATAATAAAGTATTTTTCATATAAAATATTTTAAGAATCAAATCCCTAATAATAGCATGATTAAGAAATTGAGCGTGATCAACCTTGTTGATTAACAAATACAGTAATTATCAACATAATATAAAATAGGAGAAGTTGAGGGCAAATTTGATTTCCCTCCTAAAACTCATTCATTTTCCCTCTTAAACATGTATTTCTCTCCTAAATACATCATTAATGATTAGCTAAAACAGAAGGGTAATTTCGTATTTTCCACAATGAAACTTCTTTAAGAAGTTTTGTTGATGAGTGAAGACTCTCTCAATTTTATTATTTTTTTTTTGACATTTTTGACACAAATCCTTTGGTTTTTTGAATTTAAGATTTGCTGTTTTTTTTAATGGTTTTTATTTCAAACAGGTATTTTTATGCAAAAAAATTTAAATTAAGAATAAAAATTTTGTAGGGTATGTGATTATGTAATAGTTGGTAATCCTCTAGAATTGTTATTGGGTGATAAGGATTGTATCATTGTAGGTTGGAGGGTCTGCTCCTTATGCAACAAGTTTAATTTAGGATTCTTTTGAACCTACCTCAGACCTATGATGGCTTATATCAGTCTAAGTTGAATCACAGTAAATTACCCATTACTCTTTCTTATATAGCTTTTAGGGATATTCTTTAAATCACCCTTTATGTTGAAGCAGAGTCTTTTCTTTTTCGTGCCTTGATTATGTATTATTCACACCATAGTATAATGAAAAGCTTCGGGTTCATGAATTTTCTCTTGGACAAGATTTATTTATGATTTCAACCCTTACATTATTTGTTGTTGGATTTATTTTAACCATGCTCTGCTTTGTCTTCTAACAACGAGAAATATCAAAATTTGAAAGAATTTGATTATAAAGCTAAATTATGAGTTGGGGTGAGATTATTTGAAGGAGTGTAAATGTTGATGATAAGAGGTGAGTCAATGAGAAACAATGAGATTAGGAGATTTCTTTTGTTTATTGTTTCTTTTGTATTGGTCACGACGATGATTGTATAATCATGGATGTAATTTGTACATGGATTTCATATACATCATTTCTTATGGAGAGCTTTGGCGATAAATTACTATCTAGAGCATTTTGCTAAGTTGCTTGCAATGATATTACTGCTCAAATAAAATATATGTCATTCATCATTAAAAAAAAGTCTATATTAACTTATTATCTAACAAACACATTTTCAAAATCTATACTCTAATCAATGCATAGAAAAAACAATTAAAACTCATACATTACACGGGAAAATTTACTAGTTAGATCAATTGTAAATAGCTCTTTATATGTGTCGAAGTTGTAGTAGTGAAATAAAAAAAAACTCGTATTATGAAGACAAATATGATTTTGTACATATATACATATGAAAAAGATATTTCCCGTATTCGAGGTAAAGCTGCCAATATTTGAGCTTATTGGTCAAATTCAAGCCAACCGATTTTGAGATCGAGCTTGATTGTGTTGGGTAAAAGAATCTCAAATGTAACACCTCGATTTAGCAACTTGAATATTTTTTATTTAGTAAAAACCTGAAAAAAAAATAATTTTTTTGTTGGTGACGTGGGCATGAGTATGCCTTTATAAATTATTTTCCTTTTCCGAAAACATTTTCGTTATAAAAGTAAATCATTCAATTCCCACATCACGCATCAAGTTCCAAATCGAGATGTTACCAACATCACACTTTGAAACTCTTCCTTCCATTATCATAAAATATCTCGTTCGTCAAGATAAACCTTGTTTTATAAACGTTACTTCTAAATCTAGTCACATCCATCAAGATGTTAAAGTTTTCTAAACATATTGTCTCATAAATAGTTACATCAGGGGCAGAGCAATTCATCTTAGTATATCTCAAGAGAGTGTAATACATACTCAAAACATAACTAGGAACCTATACTATGGATGCTACCTTCACTGGGCACACCTGCCAACTCGAAAAGCTCCTCTGCATCATCAAATCTCTCATCCTCTTTGTCAGGAAACATCGGACTCATTGTGAACTCCTGATCCGTCGGCACCAGCCTACTCATCATATCTCCCAAGTCCGAATCCGCAAGAGTGGATAGTGGGTCCATAACCTCCAAACCAATGGCTCCACGCCATCTCCAGCCTGCTGGAGTCAACTCCCAATCTCTGTTGTCCAACGGGCAAATAGAAATCCTGATACTATAAACCATCTGAAACGCGCGACATCGTCGAATACCAACAGAAAAATAGGACAGAAGAGAGAGTGAGCGATCTCGAACGATTTCTCGTCGACGGGGTGGAATTACAGTAGGCACAAATATAAGACAAACATACAACAACATATCAAGCAACAAAACACGTAACATGATTCACCTCATCATCATCATTACACAATAATTGTAACGCCCTCACAAATGTTTAGTTAATTTAGGATTTTATAAAAATTGGTACTTAAAAATTTCTTTTTAAATTAAAACACTTAAGAATATTTTTCCGGAAAAACGGACAGAGTTTCCTCTGTTTTTCAGACTTTCCCAAAATTACATTTTATACACCTGTCAAACCAGTACAGTTCAGAAAATATTTATAAATATACTAATTTGATTTTCATGCCCTGCTAACAAAGTAAAACAAAACTCAGGGCTTACAACGAATTGTTTCAACACCAAATTAAATTAATTATAATAAAAGAATATAATTCCCTCTTAACTAAATTACACTCCACGGTGTGGAGTGTACCCCTGCTCGGCCGGAAACTGTCTGCTCAAACTTTGAACCTGTAAAAATGGTTGCTAGGGTGAGCTTTACACATGAAGTAGAGAAGTAGTTTCTAACTAGGCATAATGACCTACCAAGTCATACACAATTAGCACATATATAACACATATAATTTCATTTAGGCAAACCCAGCATGCATCATACACAAACATTAGCCTTATTAGTATCCATGCATTTATTCCATTCATAATATCTTCGTTAGGTTTCAGTTTTCAACTTTCCATTTTAATAAATCACCAGTTCACCCACATACCGTCATTTATCACGTAAACACCATTTCAAATACTCACACACAATTACCCGTTCCTCTTCTTTTCATTTTATTCTTTCTCGTTATTCTCTCTCCTTTATTTTGACTATTTCTTTTACCTTGTTCTCTTTCCTTTAGTTTTACCCTTTCTCTCTTGCTTTCATTCTTTTTATCGGTTCGGCTACAGGGTCTCATGACCAGGCCACACCGCCTAACCTGCACCGAACCACTGTTTATTGTTCTACCACAGGGTCTATTGACCAGATACATATGACCTAACCTATGTCACAGGGTCTCATGACCAGATCCTTTCGACCTAACCTGCGCCATAGGGTCTCATAACCAGATCATATTATCTAACCTACGTTGGCCACAGGGTCTTATGACCAGATCCCAAGATCTAACCTGCGTTGGCCGATTCTCTTATTAGTCTTTTATCAATTGGACACAGGGTCTCATCACCAGATCTCGCGATCTAACCTGCGTCAGTTTCCCTTTACAATTCATGCAGTTCTCTTTTCTCCTTTCTTTACTTTCTTTTGATTATTCTTTTCTATTTTGCCTTTTATTATTAATTTGTTATCTCATTCATCATTCAACATACATTTATTATACAAGCATACACAACACTTTTCACACTTTATATTTTCAATTCCCTAAGTGTATGCCGTGACATTTTTAACTCTTTCTATTCCTTAGTTCTCATTCTAGTTTACATCTCATACATATTTACTTTCTTTTATTTATTATTCAATTATTCAATTCATTATGCGATACAAATTTAGCACACAACCATCACAATTCAACCACTTATATGATTCATATATATCTCTTTAAATCAACCAGACATACAAAACAATAATCATTTATAATCATTCACAATTAACAACCAGAGTTCCTGTTCTTCCAATAAACATACATGATAACATATAGCACTTAGCACTTAGCCTGTATATTCAATCACGAATATAAATTTATAGTTTATTTCATTTACTTTCCTGTTTTATATTTAATTTAAATTAATTACCGAATAATCAGTCACAAGCATACCCACATATTCTTAGCAAGTATTATATACTAATCAGAAAATACTCCCTAAAGCAAGGTAAAGAACCCCTTACCTCAGGGTTCTATTAGAACCTGGTTTACGGCTCGGTGAGGCGATCCCGTTGCGGCTTACGTCGAACTAGTCCAAATCCACCAGCGGCAATTACGGCTTACACAACCGGCGTCGGTCTGACTCCTCGACTATGTTGGTGATGGCGGTTTGGATCGAACCCGCAACCGTGGCCTATGACGATAACGGCGTCGGTTCGGTTCGCTGCACATGGGTCCGAACGGTTTGGACCATCAACTCAGCGATCATGGCAAGGAAAGGACTAACGGTTCGGTCTGAACCTTCAACGGACCAGCGGCGACGCGAGAAGCAGAGACCGTGGCTGATCCATGTCTACCTGGTTCGTGAGCTTCGAATCGACAACGGCACCAATGAGAAAGGAACGGCGACGACTTCATTTGCACAACCAGTGAAGGAGAGCGGCGGCGGTTCCAGGGAGAGAAGAACACGGCGGCGAGACGACCGGTGGCGGTGGTTCTCGTGGCGGTTGGGTTTTGTGAGGGAAGAGAAAGAGCGGCTAGGAGAGACAAAGTGAGAGGGAGAGCGTGAGATGGAGAGAGAGAAGGAGATGAGGGGCGGCGACGGCTGGCGGCGTAACAGGGACAGCGAGTGCCGCGAGCTCGGCGGCGGTTCGGTGGTAATGGTGGCCCAAGGAGGGAGAATTCAGTGGAAAGAGAGGGAGAGCGCTAGGGCCGGCGCCTCTGGTTGAAGAAGATGGGGGGGGGGGGGGTATTCGAAACCCTTCCTCTTTATTTTTTTTAAATTTTATTTATTATTATTATTATTATTATTATTATTATTACTACTATTATTATTATTAATGTATGTTAGTATTATTTTAAAAGTACTAATAAACATTTTTTTTAACATATATACTAATACCCGCTTTTATTTATTTATTTTATTATTTTTAATAGAGTAATTACTTCAAATGAATCTACTTTTAAAAAAATATAATTAAATATACTTTCACAATTAACATAATATATTTTTATGAGAATACCCAACACCCAAATAATTTGATTTCAAGAAATCAATTATTTAATTTGATAAAATATATGATTATATTAGGGAATAAAATTAAGGATGTTACAATTCTCCCCCACTTATTTGAATTTCGTCCCCGAAATTCCGTTAAATTCCGTCAAATGGAGAACCATCTAGCTAACGGGGTTCCTGTCGGTTCTATTTCCCTGCTTCCGATGTGTTTAGGTCCATTCTTCTTAGTATTGTCATGTCTGTTCTCGGACACTACGTATCTCCTCTATCGCGACAGGATTTACCATTTCCTTATTATTAAAGTTTCATCTTCCATTCCTTCGGTTGAAATCCTCCCCCACTTAGCTTCAACTTACCTACTGATTCCGATGCCAGGAAGTAGGAAATCGGACGTGTCGGCTCCTGATTGCCTTTCATACGACTCTTAATAAAGAATGCAAGAATCTAACAACAACAGAAAATATAATCTTTGGAATTCACGAGGAATTTGCGACTTCGCTTTAAGGAAATAGCATAAGATTATGTGATTCGAAGACTTTGCGCAGAACGTAGCAGCTTATGGCTAGAAATTTCCCGGAACCGGATCGAATAAATAAGACTGGAACTCCAGGAACGATGAATATTCTAGGATAAGAAACAAGGAGAAGATCGTAAATTCACAATGTTTAGTAGATTGGAGCGAGAAATCTTTGATCCGTGATCAAAAATCACTACTTCGAGGTCATGTCAAACCAAGAAGAATGAGGAGGAAGGGATCTACTTGCACAAATTGGGGTACTAATTAAGGCTTTCAGATTTACTATTAAATTCTTAAACGATTTTCGATGGTCAAAGGTTGGAGGTTGGCAAGTATTCTTGACGTTTGAACATTCTATTAAACACTATTTTAGACCAACGACATTCAAGACATACCTTGGGTGTATGTCAGCAATCCCTTACAACCTTCTTCGAGTTAAACCTTAAGGAAAGCTTGAATGAACTTGATACATAACAAGAAAGCTAATGGAATTTGACATTTCTATCACCTTAAGACTTGCACTTCTTTCGAAATCGAGAGTCGTGATGGGTTGACGAGTCTGAGAAGGTTGTGGTGTCTGACCGCGTATGGTTTTCTCCATACTGTATGGTGATTGGCAGGTCCAAGAGGGTCACCATCATGACAAGAATCGGGTAGATACAGGCATTGGAGACGATAACATGATTAGATACATGTCAAGCAAGAAGATGAAGAAGATCATCCTAAAGAATGCATTTTTACTAGATATTCATAGAAAAAGGCATTTCCTCTGGACTAATGGTTGACTTCGTCCATACTCCGACACTCGTGAGTACCAACTTCAATTATTAGGGAAAGGTTCTTTCGGCTAAGCGTCCAGATTTAATCAGCTAGGAGTAACGGATTCCCACTATGGTTTCTTACTACCCCACTTGGCATTGACATACCTAGCTGTGTCAATGTCAAATAATAGGCTTGGTCAGTTCTAAGGATCGTCCATCTAACTTTTTGACGGTTCTTCGAGATTGAAGATGGCACCTGTTGAGGAGCATTGGGTCATATTGAATTTCTACGATTTGGCGAATTCTCGTGTCTACTTCTAAGTTCTCCCACTTGATGCTTGAGGCTCGAAAAGAGTGAAGATGTGAAGAAGAAACACGAAGCACTCAAGGAGAAGCTTAATGATCTTTGCAAGGTGATCAAGGATGTGCTAGGTGACAAGGTCGAGAAAGGTTCATGCCCGTACAGACATCGAGGTTAGCAGCATGACTGGGTACATGTCAAGCAAGAAGACAATGGAGATTATCCCAGAGAATGCACTTACATTAAGGAATCATTAGTAGATGTACTTTCTACAGAGCGATGATTGACTTGATCGATCTCGGTGAGGGTACCTCGTACAGTGGTCCAACTTTATTCATATGAGGTAACCGAATCGAGTAGACAAAACTAGAACTCCATGAACGTCTAACGTCTGATATTCACCAAAGACAAGCATAGGGAAAATCAAGAGTTCACCAACCTTAGTTGGTTGAAACACGAATGCACTTGGTTAGGATTGAAATTGTTGCATCAAATTTGGTTCAGAACCACGAATATCAAAATAAGAAGATGGAGGTTTACTCGCACGAATGGAATCATTACTTACGGTTCAACGAAACACGAATAAAGCCTTGAATGACACTTAGTGCCCATGGATCGAGGTGACCAACACTCTTAGGGGTTTACATCATTTCCAAGACTAAGGGTCAGGTTAAGCTTACTACCTGTTGGTGCTCAATTGCTAAGATCGTCTAGTCTCAGCGTGGAGACTTGATGGAATTGTCAAAACTTTTTTTTTCTGGTGGCTGTCCAGGAATTGTGGAAAGATTTCCGATGAGTTTATGGCTAGCAACATATGATTTGGTTCTTCATGCAATTTAGAAGGGGTTCCTAAGGCCAGCTTGATTTTCTCCAGGATGCTGCATGAAGGGTTCGGAAGGCGGTTGGCTTCCTTCCTCCTAAAGGTGGTACTTCTTGGGAAAATTCTATTTCGGATCGGTTTTTGTTTTAGTTAGGAGCTTTCAATGGCATCGACCATGAATAGGTGCGAAGATCGAGGTGATTAGTCCCAATCTCCCATCTATCAATAGCAACATCATTGGTGCGGTTATTGATGATATTATCACTTAACAGATGCAAGGATCAGAGTGATCAGTTCTGACCTCACATTCCATCAAACGACAACACCATCGCCGAATTCAATTAAAGTTAAACCTGTGTTCCATGGCTTATCGCTACCACTACGCTTCCAAATCTTATCACTTAGTCCATATAATTATATGTTTCCCTATAAATATAAATATGTATGTATCCTATTCATCTGATTTAGACACTTAACTATCTATCGGTTACTCGCTTGATGAGTAACCCAAAGGAGTTATGAGTTCAAACTCCAAAGGTCGAGGAAAAACTGCTCTGATACCATAATGTAATGCCCTCACAAATGTTTAGTTAATTTAGGATTTATAAAAATTGGTACTTAAAAATTTCTTTTTAAATTAAAACACTTAAGAATATTTTTCTGGAAAAACGGATAGAGTTTCCTCTGTTTTTCAGACTTTCCCAAAATTACATTTTATACACCTGTTAAACCAGTACAGTTCAGAAAATATTTATAAATATACTAATTTGATTTTCATGCCCTGCTAACAAAGTAAAACAAAACTCAGGGCTTACAACGAATTGTTTCAACACCAAATTAAATTAATTATAATAAAAGAATATAATTCCCTCTTAACTAAGTTACACTCCACGGTGTGGAGTGTAACCCTGCTCGGCCAGAAACTGTTTGCTCAAACTTTGAACCTGTAAAAATGGTTGCAAGGGTGAGCTTTACACATGAAGTAGAGAAGTAGTTTCTAACTAGGCATAATGACCTACCAAGTCAAACACAATTAGCACATAACACATATAATTTCATTTAGGCAAACCCAGCATGCATCATACACAAACATTAGCCTTA
Source organism: Crotalaria pallida (assembly GCA_037953625.1). NCBI lineage: Eukaryota > Viridiplantae > Streptophyta > Magnoliopsida > Fabales > Fabaceae > Crotalaria > Crotalaria pallida. Next base: position 73,062,516 of record CM075656.1, read on the forward strand.
TTAGTATCCATGAATTTATTCCATTCATAATATCTTCGTTAGGTTTCAGTTTTCAACTTTCCATTTTAATAAATCACCAGTTCACCCACATACCGTCATTTATCACGTAAACACCATTTCAAATATTCACACACAATTACCCGTTCCTCTTCTTTTCATTTTATTCTTTCTCGTTATTCTTTCTCCTTTATTTTGACTCTTTCTTTTACCTTGTTCTCTTTCCTTTAGTTTTACCCTTTCTCTCTTGCTTTCATTCTTTTTATCGGTTCGGCTACAGGGTCTCATGACCAGGCCACACCGCCTAACCTGCACCGAACCACTGTTTATTGTTCTACCACAGGGTCTATTGACCAGATACATATGACCTAACCTATGTCACAGGGTCTCATGATCAGATCCTTTCGACCTAACCTGCGCCATAGGGTCTCATAACCAGATCATATTATCTAACCTGCATTGGCCACAGGGTCTTTGTAGGTTTCTATGTTTTGATGCTAACAACCTTTCTCCAAGCAACAACATTATCAACAAGGAAGCTATCTCATGAAGAATAGAATTAGGATTTAGTTTGATTCTAATGCAATGTAATATTTAATTTTATGCAATGCATATCATGAGAGTGGGTAGCTTTAGGTGATCTTAATGAAGCTTATAATAATGTTTGATTAAGAGTGAAGAAAACTTAATCTTGATTATATTAGCTCATATTAAAGTTATTGTGAAAATCCATTTGAAAAACTTTGTTTTTAATCCATATCTGATCAGGTCACTCGAGTAATGAGTTTGCCTTTACTCGAGTAATGTGTGTTGTTATAGGTTAATCGAGTAATGAGTTATTCGTCACTCGAGTAACGTATTTCAACATGTGTTAATCGAGTAGTGTGTTACACTTCACTCGAGTAACTTGAACAGTGGCAGAAAAATTATAAAAGGACTTCATTTTTACATGAACAAGGTTACACACTCTTTTACAATTTTCTATTGAGCAATACACTTTCATTTTTCAAGAGCTATTACACACTTCCTTTGAGAAATCAAGATTCAACAAATTTCTTCTATTCTTCACTCAAGATTAATCATTGTTCTAAGTTTTCTTTTAGATCAATATTTTTTAGTTATTAATTGTGTTGAAGCTTTGCAACAAGAGGTTGCACATTTCAAGAGTTCAACAAAGGTGAAGAATTTCACAAGCAAGTCTTTGAAGGTTTATCAAAGCAAGATTGAAAAGGATTTGGTTGGAAGCATCTTCAACAAATCAACAAGAGAAGACGGAAATTCAATTGGGTTAGAATTTCAAAGTGTTTGGTACACACTTTGAAGAAGGGTTAAGATAGGATAGCTTTGTGAGAAAGTTGCATCTTAAACATTGTAATTCTAACAATTGAATTTGTCTAGTAGAAACTCTTTATCATTTTGATAAAGGGGACTGGATGTAGCTTTCAAGTGGGTGAAAGTGAACCAGGATAAAATTACCGTCTTCATTGTTTCTTTTCTTGTTTGCATTAATTCAAGAACAATTGAATTTTAGGTTAGAATTGGGATTTTTCAATTCATTATCAATTGACCTAAAATTGGTTGGTAAATTTACTTGCAATTGTTCATAGCATTCATACATAGTTTGTTGAATCATCATAGTATTGCGATTCTAAAAGAATTCTCATCAAAACTCTTTTACTATTCGATTTTTACCCAGATTACTCGAGTGAATTGTGGATTACTCGATTAATCTGAAAGCTGTTTTGAACTTTACTCGAGTGAGACTTCTGATACTCGAGTGAAATAAAATTTTCTTGCGTAATACTCGATTAAAAGGTATTTTACTCGAGTAACCTGACTTGTTTTTGAAAGAAAATTTATTTTCTTAAAATCATTCTCTACGGTGGTCGAAATATCTGTACTAAGGCTCCAATATTCTATTCACCCCCCTCTAGACTATATTGAGCTGCTTGTTGGTTTCCAACAGTCTTATGACCAGATCCCAAGATCTAACCTGCGTTAGCCCATTCTCTTATTAGTCTTTTATCAATTGGACATAGGGTCTCATGACCAGATCTCGCTATCTAACCTGCGCCAGTTTCCCTTTACAATTCATGCAGTTCTCTTTTCTCCTTTCTTTACTTTCTTTTAATTATTCTTTTCTCTCTTGCCTTTTATTATTAATTTGTTATCTCATTCGTCATTCAACATACATTTGTTATACAAGCATACACAACACTTTTCACACTTTATATTTTCAATTCCCTAAGTGTATGCCATGACATTTTTAACTCTTTCTATTCCTTAGTTCTCATTCTAGTTTACATCTCATACATATTTACTTTCTTTTATTTATTATTCAATTATTCAATTTATTATGCGATACAAATTTAGCACACAACCATCACAATTCAACCACTTATATGATTCATATATATCTCTTTAAATCAACCAGACATACAAAACAATAATCATTTATAATCATTCACAATTAACAACCAGAGTTCCTGTTCTTCCAATAAACATACATGATAACATATAGCACTTAGCACTTAGCCTGTATATTCAATCACGAATATCAATTTATAGTTCATTTCATTTACTTTCCTGCTTTATATTTAATTTAAATTAATTACCGAATAATCAGTCACAAGCATACCCACATATTCTTAGCAAGTATTATATACTAATCAGAAAATACTCCCTAAAGCAAGGTAAAGAACCCCTTACCTCAGGGTTCTATTAGAACCTGGTTTACGGCTCGGTGAGGCGATCCCGTTGCGGCTTACGTCGAACTAGTCCAAACCCACCAGCGGCAATTACGGCTTACACAACCGGCGTCGGTCTGACTCCTCGACTATGTTGGTGATGGCGGTTTGGATCGAACCCGCAACCGTGGCCGATGACGATAACGGCGTCGGTTCGGTTCGCTGCACATGGGTCCGAACGGTTTGGACCATCAACTCAGCGATCATGGCAAGGAAAGGACTAACGGTTCGGTCTGAACCTTCAACAGACCAGCGGCGACGCGAGAAGCAGAGACCGTGGCTGATCCATGTCTACCTGGTTCGTGAGCTTCGAATCGACAGCGGCACCAATGAGAAAGGAACGACGACGGCTTCATTTGCACAACCAGTGAAGGAGAGCGGCGGCGGTTCCAGGGAGAGAAGAACACGACGGCGAGACGACCGGTGGCGGTGGTTCTCGTGGCGGTTGGGTTTTGTGAGGGAAGAGAGAGAGCGGCTAGGAGAGACAAAGTGAGAGGGAGAGCGTGAGATGGAGAGAGAGAAGGAGATGAGGGGCGGCGGTGGCTGGCGGCGTAACAGGGACAGCGAGTGCCACGAGCTCGGCGGCGGTTCGGTGGCAATGGTGGCCCAAGGAGAGAGAATTCAGTGGAAAGAGAGGGAGAGCGCTAGGGCCGGCGCCTCTGGTTGAAGAAGATGGGGGGGGGGGGGTATTCGAAACCCTTCCTCTTTATTTTTTTTATTTTATTTATTATTATTATTATTATTACTACTACTACTACTATTATTATTATTATTATTATTAATGTATGTTAGTATTATTTTAAAAGTACTAATAAACATTTTTTTTAACATATATACTAATACACGCTTTTATTTATTTATTTATTTTATTATTTTTAATAGAGTAATTTCTTCAAATGAATCTACTTTTAAAAAAATATAATTAAATATACTTTCACAATTAACATAATATATTTTTATGAGAATACCCAACACCCAAATAATTTGATTTCAAGAATCAATTATTTAATTTGATAAAATATATGATTATATTAGGGAATAAAATTAAGGATGTTACAATAATGCCTTTTATTCTGCCAACTCTCTCTTCCAACATTCGTCTCTTTCTTTTATTTATTCTCAATGCTATTTCACAACTCTTTGCCATCACCAAAATCTCATCCTTGTTTTTCTCCATACTTTCTTTTCACTTGACCTTTCCATTTCCTTTATCAAAGTCCTCATTATAATTTGACCTCTTATCCTAAGATTCTTTTCAATATTTTAAACTTACTTTATTAAGTTTTATTGAATCGTATCCATCGATGACGGGGTAATAAATTGTCATTACGGATATTGTTAGCACACATACATCTCCTCCAATCCTCCCAAGACTAATCGGAAGCAAACGAGACGTACAAAAACCTTAACCCTCGCAGGTCGAACAACCGAGAAACACAAACATATGCTGCAACCCACTCGGGTCAGCTGTCATTTACATACTACACCCACGCGGGTCAGCTGTAATCTATTCTTTTCACTGCGATATCACAGGGCCAAACAACCAATCGATTGCTCGCCTCGTTCAGGTTCCTTTTCATCGTTTCGAAATTGATCAAGGGAGCGACAATACTTTTCTAGTTCCGGGTGCAGAACACGCTACGATCCCTTGGGTATCAATCCCTGATCACTTATAGTCTCGTTCTGCCTAGAAAAGCACTCTAGGTTACTTGACGTTTCACCGTCATCACCCTCCCCTATCACAGTCACTCACCTGAATATTCGCAAATTAACAGGGTATCTTCCATCACTTCACATTCAACTCGCCACATTATTCAATGTCTATTAATGTCTTATTAGTGTTTTATTAATCCTAAGTTCGAACGAGTCACCCTTGTTCATCCCTTCGGTGATCTTCGACCTCTAATCGAATCTTTCACATGAACACTTTTCTCATCATTTCATAATCATCATCACAACTAAACATATCAGGGAGCTCCTCAACCTGGCAAGCACGTCACATCAGTCATGCACATCAGGAAGTTCCTCAACTTGGCACACATCACGTTAATCTCAGCACATACACATCACGGATTCCAATCACATCCACATCATCATTTCTTTTCTTGCACCATCAATCTTTTCATCATAAACACATCATGTTGTTGTGGATTCTGATTAAACACCAGAACACAACTTGTATATAGTAGAAGTGAGTATCGATCCACAAGGAATTGGTGGTTCTATTAATTCTCTAATAATTAAATTAATTAAGCGTGTGTAAAGAGTACGTGATTCTAAACTAATTTAGAAATTAAAATAATTATGAAACTAATGAAAATAACTTAAATTAAATAAAAAAATAAAACAGTGATTGAATTAATGGGAAAAACGGGGATTGAACCTTATCGATCGCACTCGTTGGCAATTCAGTGATAAGCACTTTTATTGACTAAACAATTATTGATGCAATGCACTAAATTCAATTATATCAATTCCTTGCATATAAAATTCTAAGATAATTCCCTTGAATGTCAATTCCTTACACATTGAAAAAAATACCCAACATTAAAACCAAGCATTAAAAGCAATTGATCTATTATTATCTATTCCTAGCATAACAATAAACCAAGTATTTCTATTCAAGTCAAGTTTAAAACTTTACTTTCCAGTCAAATCCAAAAACCTAAATTAAACAAATATTGGTCAAATAATTGCAGACATTAAGAGTAGAATAGAAATACCAATAATTGAATAGATGAATAAAAATACGATTACATCACCGAATACACATGAGTTTGATGGTGTGTTCAATCCCAATGAAACAATTAGCTGCTCATAGAGTCCATAATACCAAAGGAATACATGAGAATTGATGAATAAGAAAAAGGAGTAATGATTCTCTCTCTAAGAAGGATGTGCTATGATCTCTATCTAGCTCTCTATACGTGTTACTAATCCTAAGGATTGGAGATATATAAATAATAAATTACAAGATTAAATTTCTTATCTCTAACAGGAAATTAGTATTTTATCTATTCTATCTAATTGAGATAAAGATAGATCCTAAACTAGAAAGGAGTCTTCAGATTTAATCTTCTATCTCTAATCTTCTATCTTCTAATCTTCTATCTTCTATCTCCTTGATTCTTTTTTATTTTATTTTCTTCTTTCCTCCTTTAATCATCAAAACTCACCTGAAATTACATAGAAATACCTAGAGTAATGGTATTGACGCTAAACCTAAAAACAACCTAAAATTTACTAATTTGCAAAGGAAATCAAACAAAAACTAAGTTAAAAGGGTATAAAATCCATTGGAAAATATCATATATTAGACTGCAATCACATGTCATTTTCCATCACTCACTTTCAACACTATCGCATTATTCTCATAAGCATCGTTATTATTTTCATAATTTCCATTGCCTCACTCAATTCCCATCAAGGATTAAACATACAAACATCTCACAGAGTACCAGACAGTAGTATCATCATCATGTAGAATATTCATCATGCATAAGTAATAAGAGCAAGTCATACCATCATGGCATATTCACATCAATAACATCATGCATCATAAGGTGCGTGGTCCTAGTCCCCTTCGTATACGTGGCCGCATACACAAACAATTGTCACGATACTACTGACACAGAGACCACTAGATTCTGATATTTGAGATGATACGGAACGTCTTAACATTTTACCTAAATACCACAATGTCTTAGGGAAAGCCCCTCTCTCACCTCAAATCCAGCAAATATCCGTCAGAAACTGTTGCGGGTTCTCCAGACTGACAGCAGCTCCAAAATCCCAACTTGCTAATCCCTTTCTTAAAACAAGACACATAATAATACAAGGCTATCTAACTAACATTCACGCTTAATATCGAATCATGTTGAAAACTCGTTTTATTCCTTATCGGGTAATCGTGAAAGAAAACCTTTACTTTTCCAAATCAAATCCAACTTTTGAACATACTTTAAACATTTTAAAATCATTCTAGAACAACTAAAAAAACATTTTAAAACAAATAATTTAGTTGTTGGTCCCTCTAGGACACCCACGAACCAAGGCCCAAAAATACCAAAAACATCGCCTTTTCGACCCAATTTTTCTCTAAACCAAATACTGTTGAAAACTCAAACTTCAAATCAATTGAAAACATTTTTATAAGCGAAACACAATTTCTATCAACGTTGGACAGCGGAGAAGCAACTCAAAAATCACTTTTTTCGCAAAATCCGAAAACACCAAAAGATCGCACTTCAAATCCCTTTAATACTTTGCTTTAAAATGAACACTTGAAACAATTTTTTTTTCAATCATAACACCATTCAATAACGTCGGGCAGCCACCAAACACTCTTTAACATTATTCAATTAAGCAAACCTTTTCAAAAATCAATCAACTTTAAAAGATGGCTCATAATCAAACACAATACTGCAACTAATTAATTAACTCATTTTCCTTCACCTCCTTTAACACACGAAAGATCCAAGACACGTAAACAAAGTAGTTCAATTAGCAGGCATCACACAAACAAATCAATTGGCACGTAGCACATAAAACAATCTCAAATCGTAACCTTAAACTAAAAGCCTAAACCAAACCATACCATAAACAATTAACTTACAAATTTATTTATACATTATCTAAGCACTTTATAAACAATTCGTATTCTCATTACATGAAGACATCATATTCAACATATTGGGTCCAGCTAAGCCATAAAGAAAGGCACAAAAGTTCATATTCATCAAAAATATTCAAATAGAGTTGTAGTGTGATTACGGGTGAAACACAAAAGATAAATTCCGAAATCATATCAAATCAGTTTGTTTAAATCTCAAAATTTATATAACATACAAATATATGCCAAAGTTCATCATATAAATTTTTAAAGTCATTTGGATAATCCTAACTTAGGTTTCAAATCAGATTTTGCATGAAAAGCAAGACAACACTGTTGCTGACGTGAGGCCAAAATGCCACAATTAAAAATTGCAAACCAAGTCCTAATTTCACGAAATTCGGTACAAACCTTCCTCACACAATCAATATCATCTCATAAAATTTTCATATTATTTGGAGTTGTTTAAGTCACATTTTCCTAATTAAGTTCTTCCCTAATTCTGAAAATTCTGAACAGAGGTGTTCACTGTTTTGCCATTGATAAAAATATGAAACCAACTTCAAATCATCTCAAATATCACATAGGGTCTCCATACATGTTCAGGAAGCTACCATAAAAATTTCAAGCCATTTAGAATAGGTTAATTTTAAAAATTCTTTTCACGTTTAACCCGAAAAATCTATTTTTCCGAAATCGTTTTCATCAAAAGGACTCTTGTAAATTTAGTAGATCAATCCCAAAAATCATATAAAAATTCAGAGACACTAAAATTATCATTATCAAAACAATGACTAAGTTTCATAGGCTCTGAACTCGAGGAAACATTTTTCATTCAAGTCTTTTGCCATTGAAAATACGAGTTTTTCTCAAGCATTCATTAACAAACAAAATTCAATTAAAATATCAAAACATTTCCAAACTCATCCAAATTTTCCAGAATTCATTCAAACAATATCAAGAACAACATATAAAATTTTTAAGACAATCGGATTAGTACAACTAACATTTATCAAAACCTCCTGCAAGCACAACACATCTTCAAAATTCAGAATAGGTTCAATTTAGCATTTCATACATCATTCTCAAATGTGCAGCCCCTAAATGATTTTATTCCTACTCTATACATACAATATCATGCCTTAAGATTACAATTTTTCCAGCCACACAAGAACTCATACAAACAATCACTTTTCAAACCCAAATTAATTCATTTTCATGCATAGTCTAACTTAACTTCCTTTCCAACAAACAAACTCAAATCAATTCAATTAGTCATTTCTTTTCAAGTTTAAACCAAATGCACTTAATCAAACAACCCAAGAACGTAAATCAATTTCTACACTTATGCATTTTCATGTACGCAACCGTATAGCACATACATGAACATAATCAACACAAAAATAAATTTATCAATTGTTTTCCTTCGAAAACCGAATTATCATTCATGGAAACAATTTATCTTAGCTCAAATAAAACATGCATAATCAAGTCAATTTGTTTTCCTCTCTTATCTATTTAGGCCGAATCACACACATAAAAAATTATGGATTTTTACACAATTAGATCAACATACAAAAATACATGAAAAATCTATTTTTCATTCCCTTATTCTAAGCACAAATCAAACATAAAAATAAAACAAAATCCTTAGAGTAAAAATGGCAAGAAAACCGTATGAACCTCAAAGCATCATGCATGTTTACTTTATTCATTTCAATGTTAGATTTAAGCATGCATGTAACTAAAAGTCAAAGATCCAAGCTCAAAATCAATAAAACACCAAAAATCAATTTTATTTCCCTCATTTCCTTGTTTGGCCGAAACATAGAGGAAGAAAAATGAGAAACTTTTGCACAATAAAATAACACATAAACACATGCTTCAAACCAAAATAAAAATCAAAGCTTGTTCCTTTGTTTTAAACACAAAATAATTCATCTAAATAAAACAAAATCACTTGATCACAAATCAAATAAAAACCGTATGACCCCTTTTTGTTTCATGCATGTTCATTTCAACTTCTTGAGCTTAAATCCTTACACTTGAGGGCTTAAAAATCATAGAGAAACACAAAAATCCAACATGTATCAAGAACAAAAATTTATCCCCTTTGTTTCTAGCTTTGGCCGAATCATATATACATGGGAAAATCAAAATTTTTCACAATACGAATCAATATACTCATAATCATTTCAAGATCAAGAATCAAATCATCAAAAGAAAAACAAAAATCATCTTGGGTACCAACAAGAGCAAAACTGTGGGAACCTCCATGGTTCATGCATGTCCCTTTTTCACTTTTCAACTTAAACATAGGCATATCAAGGCTTGAAAAACATGGATCTTTAGTAAAAACCAACATGCATTAACAAAACATCTTCATATCAACACATTCATGAAAACCGAAAATAAAGCAAGGCAAGGAAGAAAAAGGAATGGAAAGGAAGATGAATACCTAAATGAATAAATGGAAATGAGGTTGATTTGGTGTTGGAAGGCAAAAATTTCTCCTTCTTCCTCCTTGGACCTCCCTCGGCCTCCCCCTCTCTCTATAGCTTCTCTCTATTTTTTTTTTTGTCTAAGTGAAATGGCAAGAACAACAAATGAAATAGGTGGGGGTCTTAGGGTATTTATAGAAAAAGACTAAAGTGGGGTTCATGGACTTAAAATGGGGGTATAAAAATTTCAAGAGTCACCCCAATGACTCATACTCCCTCACGGCTTCATCATCATAAAATAGGGGGTAGAGACTTTGTATTTTATTTCATGCTTATGAGTAATAATTTAATATATATGTATAGGTAGGTTTTAGGTGAGTTAGTATTGGATAGGGTAATTAAATAATGGGGTGACATGCATTGGTTGGGAATTTGTTTAGGATAGGGCAATTAATGACTTGTCTCCTATAGGGTACAAATAAGGTGGGTATACTTTAATTAGGATAAGATATGTTTAACAAGGTTACCTTAGGGTTTTGTGCACTCATAATTGAATGTCTAATAATTTAAAATTCAAAATGCAAAAAACAATTCAAAAATCGTACAACACTTCATTACAGTAAAAATAATATTTTTCCAATACAGTAAAATACCACTTAAAAAATTATAATTCAATTCACTAAAATAAAACATTATAATCTTCCCAAAAAGAATTAAAATTTTGTGGACATAAAATAAACCCCAAACTGTACCAAAATAAATTCTACATTTCAATACGATCGTTTTGACTATAAATTCGTCCAATTCGAATTTACAGATCAAAAATTATGAATTTTCAAAGTTACGCAGTCAAATAAATCAATAAATAATAATTCCTTCAAAACACAAAACAAAATAATTTATCAGTATCAAAATAAATCCCAAACAATTATTGCCATTCGTAAATATAAATAATATATTTTTATAACTCTGAAATTAACTACCCAATCATAAATTCTTAAAAATCAATTTATTGAAATATGGAAAATTGCGGGTATTACACCAAGAATTATATGGGCCAACAAATATTCATTGGAGCACAAAAGCCAAACAAAACAGTCCATTGTGGCAAATATTATCAAATTGGACATAATTCAAGAAAATGCAAATCCTCAGTTATAGGGTTAACACATGGCAAAGAAGAATGAGCAAACAACAGGTAAAGATAATACTTTTATATTTCCTTAGCTTAAATTCTATCAACATAGTGCTCATTTTTGTTTTGAATTTATACAACAAGAATCCCAAAGTTCCAACCATGGCAAAGGCAAAACGGTATTGCAAGAAACACAAAAATCAACTTCCAAGAATACCATTCCAGCACCAACATCACCGAAAGCTAAGGATATTCAAGGCAAAATTTCCTGAAAAAATCCTGTCAAGGTAATTTCAAAGTTAAATAAATACTTAAATTTCTTAGCACTTGTTTAAAATTTATTTTTCACCTGACATACATTTTCCAGCCACCCATCAAAGCGAATTGTTTTGGGGATCGCAAGATGACACCTACTCTAACTGCATGGTATCAAAGTTCATAAGAAGCTAGCAGTTACTATAAAGGAAGTTAGCCGGGTTTACATAAACACACTAACATGTAGAGGAGGTACATTCAAGCAGATGAGTGAAGAAGCTCTCAAAATAGCAACAACAAAACATCAACCTAGAAGATAACAAAAATAAAAAGACTTAAAAGGCACAACACAAGATATAAGGATGTATTATATGCATGTATGTATAACCTCTATTTTTATTTTGTTATCAAGTGGCATTTAATTTGGATACTATCTTAGAATTGGGTATTTTCCTACCCCTGTTTTTGTTGTAAGTTTTAAAGTGATGTTGTGTATGTGCATGTAATTTTGGTTTGTTGGGTTTTGATTCAATGATAAAATGTTATTAGGTTGGTGGTTGGTGTATATGCATGTAATTTTGGTTTTGCAGGCTTTTTATTCAATGATGAAATGTTATGGTGACTCCGTTTGAGAGTTAACAGGGAAATTACGGCAGGGGCAAAGTGTTAACACGTGAAACCTCATGGGGGTAGAGTGTTAGAGACCAAACCACAGGAGGGCAAAGTGACTTTGCACCAAATAAGGGGGGGGGCAACCCTTTATTTATTTATTTATCTGGCAAGCTCAAAACGATGAGGGGGTTGTTTTATTTTTGTTTTATTTTGACAATCTAATTTGAGGTGTATGATTTCCTCGCAAAATTTACTTTTTTTGTGGGCATTAGTATTTTGTATTACTCCTTTGATTCCAAAGTAAATTTTTGAAAATTCAACAAAAACAAGGGAACATACTTTCAATGCATTGTGCCTTCATCATCAACTTAACCAATTATCAAAGCAAATATTTAATGTTTGTTTTCTTAATTAACCAATCTTTGAATATACAATACGTACAATTTTAATTTTTTTAAATCACCATTTTAACTTTAATTTGGGACAAAAAATTTTATAATTTTTTTTCCTAATTTTATGGACAGAGAGTATTATATATTTATATACATATACATAAATACATATATGTATGTATATATATATATATGGAATTGTTATCGTCTTTTTCTTTGCCTAAGCTTGCCCACTTGCTACTAAAGCCCTTGCCGATATTCGGATGGATGATGAGGATCTTCTGTCCCCAATTTTTCTGTCTTTGTGTCTCCAATCAATCATACTTCATTAACTATTACAAAAATGTCATGCAAGTTGGAAAGTTAATTTTCAATTTTTAACAATTTATGTAGTGAGTACATTGTTTGGAACAGACCCCGGGACAAGTGATCTTTGTCCTATTCGGATAAGCAAGCTTCATACAAGAGCTCCGATGGTTCATTTGTTAGAAAATTATTGGGAGCTAGGTATATTAAAAAATCAACCAAAACATATTCGTGTTAAATCATATCAAGACACATTTATGTTAAATTATTAAGAAGGAATAAAACGAAAGTGAAAGCGTTCCGGTGTACATTCAAAATGAATATGACGAATAAATTTGTACGTCCTTGATCTTCTTCTATTTATATCCAATGGAGAGATGTAAAAGTTCTTTGGTCTTCCAAGTCATGTATACATATATAATTGCTCTTGATTCTTTTCTAAGGATGGAATGTTAGAAAATGGAATTAATTACATATGATTTGAAGACCATAACTTATTTATAATAAGTTCACATCCTTTTAATGGTTATTAGAAATAAAACTTTCGATATTTACACATTATAAAATCTATATACATTAAACCTTAAAAATTCACTTTAATATAATTAAATTTTTATAATAATATATGATCAATAATATATATAAATTCACGTATATGTAAATATCTAACCTCATTTGTAAATGTAAAGTAGTAAAAGAAGTACCATTTGAATTATAATGTGCACCGAATACAGCTTCATTTTAGTGATTGAAGGGGACAATGTTGGTTGGCAATCATCAAATACATTAGTGGCCGATAATTGGTGACAAATACATCAAATCATATCACATACTAAAATAATAATGCAGAGAGCATCATATCATACACGTAGATGAATAATTATATATGCCATTGAGGTAAGAGAGATATATATGCCCCTTTACTTTTCCTTTACCATTTTTCCAAATGTTGAATTTCATGATTCAGATTACAAATTAAGGGAAATCATTTACACACCTCAAACAATATTTTTGCTAGATTACATTGCACATAAAAATAATCATAAGTAACAGAGTTAGTGTTATGAATTTGCATATGTATGAAAAAAAACAAATTCCACATAAAAAAATGTTATATGTGTATATATAAGACTACAACGTAACTTCCACAACAACTTTAAATTTATGACGCAAGACACAACTACGTGGTCGAATTTGTCACTTTTTGTAAGAATAGAAATTATCTTTTAAAAATTTTCATACTAATTCATTATAATTCAACAGCTAGGTATACCATTCATGGGTTATATTTTTGGGAGTTACTATCATGCAATCCAAAATTGGATGGTTGCTATGCAACCTTTTCTTAAATCTAGTTAAAATTAGGTTTTTGCAATTTAGTCCAACATAAAAAGTAAATTAAAAATTTAGTCCTTTGTACCTATAGATAAATTATAACTTTTAATTTAAAAAAAAAATTAAAAGTAGTTAAAATTAGTCACTTGTGTAAAAAGGCTTAATGCAAATGACTAAATTTAAAATTAAAAGTTATAATTTGTCTATAGGTACAAATGACTAAATTTTTAATTTACTTTTTATGTTGGACTAAATTGCAAAAAACTAATTTTAACTACTTCAAATAATGACATGGCATAGGTGTCAACTTCTTATTGGTTTAAGAAAAGGTTGCATAGCAACCATCCAATTTTGGATTGCATGATAAAAATACCCTATATTTTTTTTTTGTCCAATCAGAAATTTATAGGAGCGCAGCGTTTACAAGTGGTATGCATTGTGAGGGTTTGAGTTCACAAACTCATTACCAATAATTCATTCCCCTTACTTTAATCATTTGAGCTGATTCAGTTTGAACTAATGTGTTATGATATTCTTAAAAATGGAGGGGCTCAATAGAAGGATAAACATGAAATAATGGGTTTAAATGAAATTATATAAGTGAGTTTGACATTGTACTTTGACCAAAAACCATAAAACAATAAAAAACAATAAATTTATAAGTCTTAACACTTTATTCTATTCATTATTATAAAATATGAGACTTCTTACCTACAACACACTACAAATTCTTAACAAGATTGCTTATAATTCTAAGAATTCCTTAAAGTTTATATATTGATTACTTTATTATATATGAATACTTAGAATTTTATCTTTTTTTTTTTAACGTGGATATATAGAGTAATACATATAGTGAACTTTAGTTCAAATTAGATTCCACCTTTCCTTATCAATAATGGGAACTGCCGGGCGACTATTTGATTATTCCCTGTTCCGGTGTTGACTAATCTTGGTTGCAAGATTTTCTTATCATGAAAATTATATTATCGTATAAACAGTTTATTGAATTTATTCGACCTGTCAGTCGTCTATCATGATTCTGGAACCAATCCTAATAAATTTTAAAATGTAAAAAACTAGTAATATTATTGTCTTTTTATATATATATATATATATATATATATATATATATATATATACACTGAAAAAAAAATAAGATGGTAATTATTACAATTCTTAAAACTTGAAAAGGGGATTTTAATATGACAATTTTATTATTCTTGATATATTAGTTGAGAAAAATGATAGAATAAAGGTTTTTCGCAATTTCAATATATGATTTATCCTTGATATTAGTTGTCATTGACTTTCACATCAACAAAATGGTGAATAATGAGTCATGAGTAGGAGTGGAGACAAATTAGGTCGAGTCAGGTTTTGAAAAAAATAAACTTAGCATGCCTTTCAAACTCAAGGTCCAAACTTATCTATTGGTTTATTATAGGTTAAATTTTAAGCCTAAACTCGATCGACCTAGTTCAAGACCTGGCCTGGCCTAGAAACTAACTTAAAAGTATATTATTCAATAAAATTCTCATATTTAAGTACATATATTAAAATGTCGCATGCCCTCAAATTATGTAATCGAAATAGATTAAAGCGAAATGTAAACAACATCAAAATTTAAACTATATAACAACAAAAGTAAAACCATACGAAAATATAAACGATCTCAGACCTCAAAATAATAAACCATCAAAAAGAGTGAAAGAAATTATATTTTATTTTTAATTATAATATATATATATATATATTTTACTTTCAATTTAACTCATTAATAAAATATAATATATAAATATTTATAAAGTTAAATAAGCCAGTTCGATGAACTTAATAGGTTTTTTTATAAAGTTTGAACCCAATTCATTTAGATATATAAGATTTATAAAAAGCTTAAGTCCGACTTTTTATTAAACAAAACGAGGTGAACTAGACTTTACGTGAATCGAGTCATAAATCCTCATAAGTCAGCCTATCTCATTTTCACTCCAAACCATGAGCATAAAAAACTTTACACTATTAATATTGCAAACACTTTAAACTCAAAAATATTTATCTCTAAAAAAAAGTATTAGAAGACAAATGCAGTAAAAACATTATACTATATTTGATCATAAGATTCGTCCGGATTATTGACAAAATCTCTTATAGCTAGGCACATGAAAGTGTAGCATGATGGTTCACATCATGCATCAAGGGTTGCTTTGCTTTGCCTATGGGCTATGGCTACGGTGGGAGTAGTGACGGTAGTAGTAGTACCTTACCTTAGCCCCATGTACGTATCACTTTGTTTTCATTGACACTTTCACTTAGAATACAAAAAGGGGTTCGAAAATTATGGCATCACTGACAAGTGGTTGGAGTAGATGACCTAAAAATAGTTAAAAATAAGATGAAAAGGTGAATTAATATGATCGTGGTTACGTATGTATGGTGTACATAGAAAGTGCGTGCAGTACTTTTAAGAGCACCCGCACGTGTAAATCCACGTGGGAAGTGGAGAGTGGATAGTACACAAGATAAACAAGGTAACACTACACATTTCAACCTTGTCAGAAATGCACGTGTCTGCCTCCATTCACCACCAGGCCCCCCCTTCTTCCATTCATATTTGTCTACGTTACGTTAGTCGTAGCATTCCCAATAGTCAAGTCATACCTGCATTTTTAGTGTATGCATGTGTATTCAGATTCTTTGAAGACAAATCATATACACTTCCTCGATCGGTTGCAATTTGCAACACTTTTCATTCACGGTGTTTTCTATTATTGATTTTTCTAATGTCGGTTATTCTAACTTATGTACTTGCGTAAGATAAATATATAATAAAAATAAATATGTATAATAGTAAAAAATTAAGTAATCATTTGTATTGAACAATCAATTACCAGGAACATTAGTATTTTCCATTAGCAGAATACCCCTTATACTCTTGCTTTTTTAATAAATTTCTCTTATCTAAAAAAAATGTAATCATCATTTTTTGGTTTATTAAACATTTCAATTTTTTATGAAACTTTATTTTTTAAAGTATGGTTAACTTACGTATGTGATGTATAAGTTAGAAAAATTCTTTAAATATATACTTAAAACATCATATTATGCATCAAATAATAAAAAAGTCTGGAATATACCACAAAAATAATAATATGCACGTTTTACGAATGTTCATATTATTTTGGAGAGATCAGCATCTTTTTTTTTCCTTTTCTAATCCATATATATATCATTTATTTATCGGATATAATCTTGTTCAAATTAGATAGGATTATTATGGACAGTAAAAATTTTCCTACCTAATTTTACCGCAAGATCAACATCTGTTTAATTTCTTATTACGCATGTGAATCTAACTCTTTCACCGATTCCAATCAACATTCGGAGAATCCTTTATGCGGTGGAGTCTTCTCAATGTTCATGGGGTTTATTATAGAATAAAAAATATTTTAAAATAAAAAACAGTAGCCAATTATTCGTCAAAAATAAATTAATTAATATCTAACATTTGAGGTTTTATGTCCTTGTATATATATTTATTTGAAGGGTAGGTATTGATGTTATAAGAGTTTGTAAATGTGGGGTTTATATCATGTTTTTCTTGTTGTAGCGTCGATGTTTAGAATATTTTGGTTCTTTTTCTTTATACTACTTTTTCAGAAGTATGTTTTATAATTTTTGGTTTTTAGAATGAAATTTTTTTTTATATAAAAAAAATTAATATCAAACATTTGATAACACATTTTAAGTATGAGCATATCCAAAAATAAAAAATAAATATCAAAAAAAAAAAAAAAAGACTAGCATTGCACGTGCGCTGTATGAGTATGACTTGAATAATCGTCTGGACAGTAGAAACAAAGTAAGTGCTCTGAGGACATCTCTTTGAAAATAGAGGTCACTAATTCTGAACATGAACACACACATCTTGAACACTCTTAAAATCAAATTGACCCATAACTACTTTGAACAATATAATACAAACAGAAGAAGAAGTTTGAATAGGAGGTGCTATAAAAGAAACATGCTGAAATAATATAATATAATATATCGGTACTAAATACTAATAGATAGAGTGCAAGTTGAACATGAAAATGGCCGGTGGAAGAAGAGGGAGAAAGCTAAGCATCAAAGCAAGCATTTAATTTCTCAATGTAGCATAAACCCGCGTGAAGGGGTAGAGTATGAGATGGAAATGGAGTTGGCCTGTGGGTAGGACCCTAAGCTCGTAAAAGTTAGGAAAGGAGTGAAAAGAAGTGAGGATATGCATGTTAGGAAGTTTCGAAGGGAATGGAAAGGAAATTATTTTTTTCTTTTCATTGGTTTTATCTTAATTAATTTGAAAGGTAAAGATTTTGTGTATTTTAAGTGAAAAATTTTCATTTCATTCAATTAAGTTTAACTAATTTCATTCTATTCAATTCTTTGTCATACCATCTATCCAAATACAATCTGAGTATAAATTTTGTATAGTAAATTATCATTGTCATTCTAATTATTATGTACACTCCCTCATTTCTAATTTTTTAGATCTATTCTTTTTGAATAGTAAGAGGATGATATTTTTTATAATGTTTTATTAGATAATGGTTTAAATATTTGTTAAATTATTTTTCTAAAATAGATGTATGTGTAGCTCAATTTTGCAAATCGAGCAAGTTCTTAAGAATATAATGTAAAAAAGCCTTTTCGAGAAAAAATTAGAACAAGAAGTTTAAAACTACTTTTTTTTTTAACAAGAAACAAGAAGTTTAAAACCTATAATCATCACTTTGAGATTAGTTTTGTTTGATTACTATATATATCCACCTCAAAGTTAATTAATTATTCCCTATATATTGTAAAATTAACCAACCAATAATGGAAGGAGAAAAATAGTATAGTAAATATAATTAAGCAAGAGGGAGGCAAGGCAATATAATTATAATGAATGAAGAGGGGCGCACGAGGGTGAGGGGTGCACTGCAGGCAGGTTGGCAGAGATCACACAGGGTCGTACCCACAAAGTTCACATTTTCTTCTCATTAGGATTCTCACTGTCTCCTTTGTGGACCCCTTAGCTTCACCCCCACACCCCATCACTAATCTCTATCCCCACTCCTATGTATCTACAGTAGTATA
Organism: Crotalaria pallida; assembly: GCA_037953625.1. Lineage (NCBI taxonomy): Eukaryota > Viridiplantae > Streptophyta > Magnoliopsida > Fabales > Fabaceae > Crotalaria > Crotalaria pallida. The sequence continues at coordinate 73,081,469 of CM075656.1, forward strand.
TATGTATCATGCATGCTCTGTGCTCTATGTTGTTTTTGCTAACATTGTAACCCCATTTCTCACCCTTATGTTTCCTTTCAGGCCCAATTGACAATTGTACTAGTACTAATTGTCATCATCCAATTCCAATTTTCAGTACGATTTCTTTTTACACTTAATCACTTGTACGCCCTTTTCAACTACTTTAATCACATTGATACCCTATTAAGTTACTTCCATTTCCAACCATCAATATGCCGGGAGATATTTATTTGCTTCCAAGTCCTTATTTCCACCAATCACGATGCTAGATTGCTAGTACATTCACATTTAATTATTTTGAAGCTAGTCCTCACTAGCTAAAATGAAGATGCTCTTTTTTTTTTTTTTTTGAATGATATGTTTTTTAATATGAATGGAATCGAGCCTAAAAAAAAGTAAAGGAACCCTAACAAAAAAAAAGATTTATTATGTAGCAAAAAAAAAAAGTACATTAGTTAAACATACTCAATCCAAGTGGTAATGATGTGCTTGGCTCTCTAAGCAAGGTATTGGTTTTGAATCCCATCAATGAAAACACTAGGTACCATAGCGAGCTTTGTCCCTCAGCTCTAAATGTATTTGTTTCACCTTGATTTGAAATTAATTAAAGTTTAATATCCAATTTTTTTTATAGGCAAAGTATTTTTTGGTTTTTTTTAATACCCATTTTCTTTTTAAATATAAGCATTACTTAGTGCTATGATTTTGTTTTTTTTTTTATAAGTTCTTATTCTACTTTTTAATGACATTAATTACTTTTTTTTTCATAGACACTCTTATTTACTTAAACCTCTTTAAAATCTCAATAATAATTATAAGAATAATTGGAAAAAAAAAATATACCAAATGTTATTAATTCTAATAACATTAACTAACTTTCTTAATATTCATAAAAAAAACTAATTTAATTAAGTGCTTATATTTAAAGAAATTATGAAAGTATTTTTTTTTACACACCTAATTATTCCCTTTGTCTCAAAATGAATAACATTTTTTAAAAAATCAACAAAAACAAAGAAACAACATTTTAACGATAAATTACAATAGAATTATTCAATCTTCTCATTAATCACGTATTCACTATAAATAATGTAAAAAAAATGTCACCAATAAAAGTTATTCTCTTTCTTTTACATTTATAGTGTATTTCTTGATTACATAATCACTATCACAATTTGCAATAATTTATGTTGAAGAAGTAAGTCTCACATAGGATAGAATTATGATCTAGCCAATACTTGTAAAGGCTAAGGCATTCCTCACCCTATAAGCTAGCTTTTGGGGTTGAGTTAAACCTAACCTACACAATTTTAATATGGTATATTGGCTAATGCTTATTAAGGCTAAGACATTCATCATCCCATGAGCTGACTTATTGGATTGAGTTAGACCTAGTCTACACAATTCTAATAAATTCCAAACATTATTTATTTAATATTGTGACAATAATTAGAGAAAATTTTCTTTGCAGTTTTTAACCATTTTTTGACATAGAAAAAAATTATTTTCGCAAATTCATTCTTTCCTGTTTGAAAATGTGAAGGTTCTCTATTCAAATGTGATTAATTCCAAAAAAGTATTTAAAGAAAAAACACATCTATGAATTATGCGAGGTATAAACATCATTTGAATCCTTTATAAATTGTTTTTTTTTTAAAAAAAAAAAGTTACTATGGCACTTTATAGAACGTAAAATTGTAAGATTTTTATTTTTGTCTGTGGAGTACAAAACTCTGAGTTTGTATTCGAATTATTGAAATTTTTAGAAGTTTTGTTTCTTGTTATGATAGTAACAGGTCCAGTGCTGATATATTTAGGGCCCTAGGGCGAAATTATTTTTTTGATCCTAATAATTTATTAATAAATTTTTTTATGGAAAATAAATCAATAAAAACATGCAATGTATTTATACTTCCTTTTTCCTATAAAGATGGTAAAAAATAGTAAATTTTTTTGTCTCAAACTAAAATTAAAGTAATTAATGAAAATGCTTAAAACTTGTAAACTTTGTATTGTGATTGGTTGATTAATGCAAAATGCATTAAATTAGTTGTTTTGATAATTGGTTGATGTATTAGACAAACCATTAAATGTATGTCTCTTTAACTTTTTGACTTTTGCAAGTTTTCACATGTATTTAACTTTCAAAATAGCAGCAATAACGAAAAAAAAAATTAATAATAGGCTATTTTTTTTTAGAATGTGAAAAGTATCATTTTAGTGATTGAGGTTTTTTCTCATTTTTTGTGCATAAGCTATTTATTCGAAACAAATGGTTATTTATTCGGAACAAATATTGAGAGAGGGCTTCCACACTAAGATTATGACTTCAAATAAGTATTAAAGGATGCTTCTCAGTTCTCACATCCGTGTATGTGAGTGGAACCAGCGAAAGTTCAAAAGCCAAATAAAAATAGGCACAAATTGAAGTTGAAGGGCCTCTTCTTATTGCAAGTGTACAACTGAATAAGCAATCAAAATGAGTAATAATTTTGTTTAAGATGAAAATGTACTAAAAAAATGGGGCCCCTTAATTTCTTGAGCCCAAGGCGGGCGCCCCTATTGCCCCTGCCCTGGGCCGGGCCTGGATAGTAATAATGTTCATTTTAGATATACATTCTCAAGTGTGTATAAACTTCAAAGTAAGAAATTTTTTTTGTATTATTATTATTATTTTTTGAACTAAGAGTGTTCTTTGGTCGATAATTAAAGATTAATTTTTTTCGAGATGGAAAGATCATTGAAGTGGTCCTTTTCCATACCCACGACAGGATTCGAACCCCTGACGTCATACTTAAGGAACCTAGCTATCCACTATATGCTAGGCTTTGTTTTTTTTTTTCCTGTATTATTAAATCCATGTTACATTAGCTTTTTGATTTATTATTATTTCTTGTCATAATTATATCCTAATTAATGTTATAAACTTATAACTTATGTAATACGCGTATAAAGCAATAATTTTCACTTTCTATGAATTTTTTTTGTAAGACAAATTTATTAAAAAAAACAAAAGTATAAGACATACTCTGCTAAAAGAATCACTTTCTATGATATTACTTATAGGATTTTCTCAAATTTTTTTAACACCTCGCAATATTTATTCCTCATCCTAATAATTAAATGTAAAATTGCATACAGGATCGTACGAAATATCGGGGAAATTTCATTCAAGGTGGATAAGAAAGTGAAAAAACAGTTTTGCTTTTCAAAACGTGAAGATGAACAGAAGTTCTCTTGTCCATAAAGAAAAGCTAATGATTTGAGAAAGCAACCACACATAAAACTTAGTATCTTGCTGACTCATCCCGTCCTATTTTTCCCAGAAATTGGCCAACCATGTGCTTTTTGAAGACTCAATTTCACCCACGTAAATTGAAATCAAACCTATTTTTATAATGAAACTTGTATAGACACATATCTATGCATACATAAAAAATTATTTATCAAGATAATTATATTAAAAGTTTCGTTGTTTCCTTAAAATATCCCTTTATTGACTAATTATATTTAAATTCATGTCCATGCAAATTTCGTTACATATCTTTATGCCCATAATAACCTTTTAACAATGTGGCTTTAATGTGACCAAGTCTTGTAGTTACTGTGTACTAGTAGTACATAAACCAAAAAAAAACTTCATTAATTTCAACTTGATAGATGTTGAATTTTATTTGTTGCTTGGACCGAAACATTTAACCAAGATACGGTGTGGGATTTGAGGACACAAAATATTATAGAAAAACCGGGCAAGTTATAAAAGGGATGGACCCAAGAAAAATCAAATTTAAGTCGAGGTTCGATCTTGTCTGATGTTTTCTTAGCACGAGGACCATGATGATTAGATTGAATCAATTTTTTTAGGTAAATGTTAATAATAAAGGTACTGTATTTGTATAAGAACTACATGTAATAACAAAATTTTGAAAAATGTTGTTTTTTATGTTTTTGAGAAAAGAAAAAAAATGAACTTATGATATTTTATTTTAATATTATTTAGTAATCTTAAAAAACACTAGTTAACAAAACTTTTTTTTTATTAGCAAAGATAAAATTTATCAATTGATTGAGAAGAAGAGGTGCTCAACCTTCTAACAGAAAGTTACAATTTTAGCATTGTTTAATAATTTAATAATATTTCGCTCCTGGATAATTTAATAATTTGATCAAATATTAAATTAAATTTTGGTTGAAAATTTAATAAATATTTGATAAAGGAAAATAGTCAGGAATTGGAGGAAAGAAAATAGCAAATGTCTCTCTTAGGCTATGTTTGGATATCTAATGATAAATGAAGCGGAATGAGATGAGGTGGAGTAGAACAAAATTCCTATTTCATTGTTTGGATATTTTATGATGGAATGGGAAAAAATTTGCATTCCATTGGATACACCCCAATTTGGAGGGGACAAAAATAAGGGGTTTTGGATGGAATGGGATGGATCTCATCCCATCATGTACCATCCCACTCCATCACTCTTGGAACAATCCAAACAATGGAACCTGATTTAATTTTATTTCATCCTATACCACTTCATTTCATCCAATACCACCAATCTAAACATAGCCTTAGTTGCACAAGAGTCAAACCTTGAATGATGTAGCTATAATCCATTAACAGTAAAAAATATTTTATTCTAAAGGTGTATTACAATAAAATTCTAAAGAAATCATATGTTACTATTTTAATTTGTATGCTTCTTGAATTTTTGATGTTCTCTGTTTCGTTCTGCTCACCCTGTATCACCAAGTAGCAACTTTTTGAATTTAAAGGACCCCTAAAAAAATTAATTTCAAGGAAAATTTGGGTAGCCACTAGCCACATGGTTTCTTCCTACTTTCTACCTTATTAAAAGTCACTATATTTATGCAGACACCTACTTGAAATTATAGTTAAGACAAAAAAATTATTTTAAGCTAATACTAGTTTATCTGCTTTATCCTCCGTGAGATGAGAACTATGCATAAGAAAAAAAAATCAGATGACATGAGCCAAGAAGCAAGAGTTAGAACACTAATTAATTGTAAGCTCCTACCACCAGAGAAAAAGGGGTTTGTGTGAATATAAAGGCTAAGTCACTTCATGTAACATAATTATGGCAGATGAATTATAGAGATATGGGGTCTCTACAATCAAAGAAACCAGTCAAACCACTATTAAATGTAGATTTTTTTTTTATAAAAAAAATAAATAAATAAAAAAATCTGAATTTCTGGTGAAGAATTTTCTTTTCATAGCATTACTTGGAGCTGAAAAAAAAATTCTTAAGGTTTGAAGCAAGCGAAGCAGAAATATGTTTATGCTATGCATATAAGTTTGAGTACCCTATTTAATTGAGAAGTTTCATAGACTCTGATCTGAAAAAGGAAGATCTACTCAATAATTATGAAATAAAATTGAAATAGATCTAACCTCTTTCACATGTTAGTTTCACATAATTACAAACACATAATGCAATAATATTCTATAAGAAAAAAAAAGGTAGTAACAATCATAATTTGTAGTATGACATAGTACCCTCTTTTTATGTTACCATCTTCTTATAGAGAAAAAGAAAAGATGATACTGTGCCAAAACATAATGTGAAGAATAATAATAACAATAATTAAAAATAATAAATTAACAAAGCTATATATAGCTTCTAGCTTAGCTTCCTTAATTAACCTCAGTGCTCACCACGTTCATGCCAACACAAAAGCATAGCTATGCAACGGCGAAGAATGTAGAACTTTGCTCTTTGCTTCTTCACAAGATGACTACACTTCTGGCCAAAAGACTTGCAAGGATCACAAGCTTCTTGTTGTTGTTGTTGTTGTTGTTGCTGTTGCTGAGAATTTTGGCTTGTGTTGCTTTCCTTCACTGCCATGAATTGAATGACTGTAGTGTGTAATAATGCTCCTTATTTTGCCACCATATAGAAGTAGTAAATTAAATAATCTAGTGGTAGATAGAAAACATGGCAGGTTCTGCTTCAATTCCAATAGGGTATGTATTTATATAGAAGAGAAGAAGAGGGATCATACATGTGTTTGGGTAGGGAAGCTAAGCTAGTAATTCTTGGTCTTCTAGATGAAGTATATGGACTGTTACTGTTCCAAAGCACCAGATGTCAGAATCATATGAAAATAGAATGGGCCAAAGGTTGCTGCATACATTTTTTACCATCCTAGGTACTATTACTACTACTACTATATTTCAGCATGACTTAAAAAATAGCACCTTATCTCACAACCTGGTCCAGGGTAAATTTTAATACTTGTAAACATTTTTGGGAGGTAGAGGGATAGGTTTTTTTTAAAGATAAAACCTGTAAGATGAATTAAGCTCAAAAACCAAATACAAAAAATTCTATCTTTTCCTATTCCTGTACACTATGTCACCTTATTGAGGGAAAAGTTAAAAGTAGAAATTCTTATGGTACTCTTGAAACGTCAACATTTTATACTTATGTTTTTCAATTAACTTTTTTAAGAGTTTGTACTCTTATTTGAGGATAAGAAAATAAAAATTTGACTAAGTTTTACAAAGAATGATGTATTTAACAGAGATAAAATTTTATATATTTATTTTAAAAAATATGTCTAGTTTAAAAATTAAAATGCATATTCTTAGATGATTAAGAATTTTTTTTTTTATGCCAACATATATATTATTCATATCTCATATCTAAGTTCTTGCTTGCTAGGTTTAATTTTCTCTTTCTAAAACATTAGATGGAAGACAAGTGTTATATTAAAAAAAAAAAGAAAAAGAAAAAAAACACAGAGCTTAATTAATGTACGAGGCTCCACTTCTGTGGTTGTTTGAAAAAGAATAAATATATGTAATTATAAAGCATGGTTCCAGAATTTGAATCCCAACTCTAATGCAGCAACACTCTCACCCTCATATGCAAGACAACTAGACAAGTGTATAATGTTAAATTTGCCAATTATCAATAATGTATCCCTTGTTTTATGAGCAAGAAGTAAGAAATATCTATGATTAATGGCTAATGTTTCATTCAGTACTAACGCTTGTGCCCACTTGGAAGTTGGAAGGATACAACTGCTGGCCCAGCTAGTCAATGAAGTATGGCTAATATATCCAATAAGATGGACAGAACAATTAGAGGAAACTACTACATTATTTAATACCCCCAAGAATTGTTTTCTGTTCTTAGAATCCAGTGGTTATAAGCATAAATGCATAATAGAGTTTTTCATTTCTTCTTTTATCAACCTCGTTTTTGGAAACCATGACAAGTGATTTTTTTTTTCCTTGATAAGGCATACGCATGCATGCAATGTTTGAAGTTCACTAAAGTTTTAAATTATTACAGTCATGATTGTAATAATTTTACGATAGAAAAAAAATGTGATTGAGGTGCTTGAAATTATGGTTGTAATGTAGTGGTGGAGACAATCAAACCCACAATATTATTGCAGTGTCACTCACGGTTGTATACTACTAGAGTACAATTTAAAACCACACTGATCACCCTTGCATCGGGAAAGTATTTTTTTGTGTATTGTCACATAACATTGTTATATGAATAGATTGATCGGCACATATATACAGTACGACCTTGTAAAATGATCGAGGGGCCTATTTATAATTTTAATGTATTTAGATTTATGTCTCCATTACAATGATTTTATATATCACGTGAAAAACACACATGTAAGGATTAATTTTTTCTTCTAATAATTTATTTTGGTTAATTATTAGAATAAAGTAAATTTATATATATATATATATATATATATATATATATATATAAGTTTGATGTTCGATGAATTTAATTATAGCTTCATTTGGGTCATTGTGCTCTTTTGCATACCTGTAGCAGGCCCCCTAAATGATTATCAAAAAAGTTTGAAGAGCTTGGTAAATGTTGACCATTCGATACCTATACTTTGAATAAGAACCTCGCATCCAATGATCCAAACACACGTTTTTGCTAGGGAGAACTTGATGATAAGAAAGTCACATGCAAGTTGTTGAGCTTCTGTTCTGTTTCATGAAAAATTAACATCATAATAATTAAGCCCATGTCCCCCTTTCCGGGGTCCTATTTTGTGCTAAGTCTGTCTTTGATCACGTTTTTTTTAATATATATAAATTTATGTGGGGATACTTTTTCTGTGAGGGGTCTTCATCTAGCATTACCTAACTTAATCATACTTATGATCAACGCTGCAAAACGCCATCATTTGAAAAGTTTTATAAATTTCCTAAGGTAGCAAATCAACCAAGTAGCATTATTCAACACTATCAATAATTTACACCTCTTTTATTATTATTATTATTTTTTTTTTTTAAAGATTTACACCTCTTTGATTGTCATAACTTAATTTGTGGCTATATTTTCTGTACATTCTTACCATTTTTGAGACCAAGATAACATATCACTAAAATTATATAGCATACATTAATACTGACATATATGGATTTCTTACACCACAACATGTAGGGATTGGCGATACCAAACTTGTTGCCCCATATGTGCAGCTCTAAATAAAGAGTAAATGGTCACTTTTGACTCTGACTTCATATTCATTACTCCCTACGATCCTATATATAGGTCACATTCTAGAAAGTTTTCTTGGTCCTAATTATAAGTCACTTTATATTTTCTATGCATCATTTATTGATTTTTTTTCTTTTTTGCCCTTATTAAATGCTTTAACTATCTATGTGTTTTTTGTTGTTCATTAATGAGTGCGAATTTTCCAAGAAAAGTTAAGGGGGTAAAATTGTAATGTTACAATATATTCTCATAGAATTAATAAAACCAACCACTTTCCTTGGTATGTGTAATTCGGTTAAATATGCCCTATAATAAGGACCGGAGGGAGTACATCAATTATATTGGTTTTTAACATTAACAAAATAGCAATTTAATTCATGATATTGATGAGTATCAGAGCTTGTTTGGAAACCATTCTTAAAATCAATTCTAACCCCAAAATCACGTTGAAGCAACAACTGTTAGTAGCGTTGACATTCCAGAATTAATTCGGGTTAAGTCACTCAATCACGTATGGTTTCAGAGCCACCGTTATAATATCTTAACGACAATGCCACTTGGCTTGTCGTTTTTGTATAAGTTGAATAAAAATTATTACATTATTGTTGACATTGGCACTTATCAGTTGTATTAATCCCTTACATGAAAGAAACTTCACCTTCATCTCTTATTTTTATAAACGTTTATCGCATTAGTCTTTAGGGTCAGCATGTATATTTTTTTGGAAGTCATTCGTCACTTCCTTATTCTTCTCTATTATAATTCATCACCCATAATTTTTGTTTAAAGATAAGTCAAAACAATATATCATTGATGAAAATAGGCTTGCTCTCTGTGTTTTTAGTGTTTCCGGAACACAAACCAAAAACATGTATAAGTCGTTCTTTATTTATTGTTTTTAAAACATAATACATTACAAAAAACAGTTGAGAACAAGTAATCAAACAGACCAGTCACCACAATTATACTCTTTCATTTGTTTTTTTAATATATCCAACAAAACACTAATCATTGTTTGATTGACTTGATCCTACTTATAAATAATGGATTTTTTAAGCATTTTAAATATCAAAGAAGAAAGTTGTATCAAGTATGATAATTCAATTTATACACTACAGCCTTACTTTTTCAAATTCTTGATTTTTCATTTTTCCAACTGCCCAGCCATTACTTACCCTGGTTTACCTTCAATTACCATGGCCAGTATCAGTTTCTCCTTCAACAGCTAATTCAAGTTGCTGCTTTTGAACTTGGCCAGAAAAAAATAGACACAGCCAAGTAAGATGAGCTACATAATTTTGGTGTCTACTTTGTCTATACAAGCAAGTCTACATATGCATCAAGTCCCTCACTGACAAGGCACTGCTTGAGCTTGTTCAATGCCCGGCTCTCCAACTGCCGTACCCTCTCCTTAGTCAAACCAAATACGTTTCCTATTTCTTGCAAAGATTTCTCGTGTCCATCCTCGATACCAAATCTTAGCCTGATTATCCTCCTTTCTTTCGGGCTTAAGATGCTTAGGATGTTGCGCACGTGCCTCCTCATAAGCTGTTTTGAAACACTCACATCTGGGATCTCAATCGCAGAGTCTGCTGTAATCTCCTGCAATTGTAAGAAAAATATTGTTAGTTATTATCCTTGGTTCATTCAAAACATGTGTAATATTATGTCGCCTAAAAACATTAGGAGATCGGCTTAACAGAAATTTACAAAACCCAAGCTGTATGACAATAGCTTAAAAACCAATGCAGGAATCACATTGCAAGACTACTAAAACACAGGCTCAAGACAAATATAGGAAAACATGACTGAGATTTTGTAATGTTACAGATCCCCTTTCCTAAAATGAATAGCCAATTCAATCACTACAAGAGAATTTTGGACCGTCAGTAATCTCCGTAAGACAAGAAAAGCAGGTGTACCATAGAGGAAAATATTAACATGTAAAAATTTAAATGATCCAACTTTGGTAAGGAACTGAGGAGAATTTAGTGACTCGAGTCCGATCACTGCTCATGAATGTTTTCACTTTTCAGCGATGTTTACAGTCTACGTCTAGTCTAGTTCACGCTAAGGATTAACCTCGAACCAATCCGAATTTCATGGTTCGCAAACCATTTTTTTGCCCAAATCCTATGAAAAACGTGTATACAAGTATTGGTTCGTTTTACTTTCAAAACCCTGAACTGAAGCAATCATTAAGGAAACCAAACTGAACCACCTGGCTTCTTTCGACTACCTTACTCAATTTGGTTGATACCCCTATATTTAGCCAGTACGCTGTGCTTCCTAGGCTAATAAGAAGCTGCTGTAGGTTCCCTTCCGCCACACACAACAGAATGTGATAACTACGCAAGTTCGAGATGATTCTAGCAGTCAATTATATTTTGGCTCTCTTGGCTATATTTCAACCAATATATTTTAACAATAAACAGCACAAGCAAAAGACTTGATGCAGACACTCGCCAATGTAAAACGGGAAGCTGAATAACCTTCAGCTGTTCTACACATTCTAAATATTGACACGGTGCTTTCCTTTCCATTGTTTTCTCTCTATAGATCTAAGAAATTATACCATAGCAGGGGGTGAATCATGTTTACTTGAAAGGCCTACCTGGAACGTTGTATCTTGGTCTGCCCATACAGTTTGCTGCATTGAAAGTGGGATTCTTGCAGCAAATAGCAAATTTTCCAACTTGTCTACTGTAATTCCTACCCTTGTTGCTAATTCTTCTTTGGTGGGGTGAAGATTGCCTTCGCGAATGCATAATTTCTTTGCTTCAATGACCTTGCCTAAAAGGGTATATAAATTCTCCTGCAGATAAAACACTGGTTCTATGTTACGGAATAAAATAGATGCTTGATTTATAAGTATAACATACTAATAAAAAAAAGTGAGTAAAGCAATGGTAACGTCATTTTTGTTCTTTGTCAACGTACAAGTAACCATTTCATATTTTCATTAATATTCAATATCAACAATCACTACGAGGAAACTCAAATTTAGCTAACTAGAATAGAGATAAGTAAACAAATTGTTCTTACCGGCAGACGGATTGTCCTGGAATGTAGAAATATGGCTTTCCTTATTGTTTGTCTTATCCACCAGTATGCATATGTACCAAACCGGCACCCGACTTGGGGTTTAAACCTCTCCACACTCTTCATAAGACCCATACTTCCTTCCTATAACAGCACCGGAAAAAGAAATTTAAAAGATTTAGCTGCCGATTACATTATTAAGATATCGATTGCAACTGCTTGAAAAGAAATGTTACCAGAGAAACTTTAACCGAAGCATTTCACCCTCAATTACAGCTCCAATTTTAGCCAAAAATTTATTCTATTATTCTTCTTTGTTCAGAAATAATATAGATCACATAAGTGGCAAACTAAGCACTAATAGTAAGAGTGAAACATTAACAAAATAGAAATAGACGTTGCTAGTGGGGAATGGAGATTTTTTTATTTCTTGGAGGCTACCTGCAATAAGTCCTGAAAGCTGAGACCACGCCCCTGATAATTTTTAGCAATATGAACTACCATGCGTAAATTGGCAGTAATCAGCCTTTCTCTGCTCCTGTTACCACAATGAAGTCGTGTCTGCAGGGCTTGACAGCTAACGCCTACTCCTTCAGCCCATTCAGCTAAAGTTGGTTCCCGCCCAAACTGAGATTGAAGTGTCATCTTCACTTCTTCCAATCTTGATAAATCCTGTTACATATTCCACATTAAGTCAAAAGAAGATCCTAAATAGAGCATACCGGGCATTTAAAGAAATATAGAATTCCGAGCGATACCTGTAGATGAGCAATCAATTGAGACTCCTCTTCAAGGGTCAAAAGCTGCTTTGTTTCAGGACCCCATAAGAACAAACGCAAGGGATCATTATGATCAAGCCCTTCCTTTGCTGTCTTTTCCAAATTTAACCTTTCCTGTGTATCCGACTTTCTTGCAAGGTAACTTTCATCGTCAAGAAATTTTGACTTTGGTACCTTTCTCTGTTTAGATCGTCTTTCCAGAAGCCGCGTTGACCTCACAACTTTATTCTTTCCAAGTGAAGAGTCGACCAAACTTGAGGATGCCGCACTGAAATCGATATTTTAGCCATTATACTCAAAACAAATAATTCTATAAATGGGAAAAACAAATTAAGGATGTCACAGGTGTTCGCAAAGATAGAACTAACCCGAAAGGAAGTGGATCAACATCAACAGCTTTAATTGATTTCAACTCTTTAGCTGCTGTAGCTGCTTGTTTTGAGGCTGACAAAGCTTGCTTGGCAAGAGATACTGCATTAGATTGCAGACCATCCACGGGCCTGTCCGCATCAATAGTAACAGACTGCAGAGTTGTAGGATCAGCAATTTCATCTGACAGTGACGAAGTCAATCTGCGAAAGACCGTACACGCACCCTATAAGACGACAACTTTGGATGTGCAAAAATTCAAAGTAGCAATTTCAAATTGATAAAATCAACATGGAATACAATTCAGTTTATCTCACAGGTTTTGCAAATGAGACCGGAGATGCAACTGCTGCCTAAAGTCATGCACTAATTGATCCACATTACCAATGTTATCCTTTTCATAAACTGAAGCCATATCCATCTGCCTTGTATTTAACGTGGCCTATAGTGAAACAAAGAAGATTAATTGATAACATGCACAAAAAAATTGGGATTATTACATGTCACAAAACTAAAAGGTTGCGTTGCAAATGTATGAAGGATCTGATTATATGCAATTAATGAAGCTTTTGATGAAGATCGTGTTATGAACAAAATTTGAACCTGGGATGTCTTTTCTTCCTTATACATATGCAGTAGAGACCTATACTCATCACGTTGCTCTTGTAAAAGGACCGAGGTGGGAAAATGCTGAGATGCAAAACTAGAAGACCAAGAGGTGACTGCGGGAGCAGCTTGTTCATGAAGCATTGAAACTACAGATGGTAACAACTTTTCAACTCAGACAAACAGGTAAAAAAAATTGGCTATTCAAAGCACAGATAAAATTAAATTTGAAAACTAGGAATAAAACCTACAAATTAACAAAGGGAATTAAACAATAGAACTGTAAAAATAGGATGAACTCAAAGTACAATGGTAAAAGTTTACACACACGATAGATTGAGACATAAATCTCTAAAACCCTTAATTTAGGGGACGTTTGGAAGGTCTAGTAAAAAACTAATCCATGCTTACTATGAAAACAACTTATAAAAATGAAACCAACAAGGCCCAACACAGTTGGTAGATGACTGAGTTCCTTAAGCATGATGTAAGGGGTTCTGATACTTGCCGTGGATATGGAAAAGACTTTGTTGGTAGAGACAGGGATTAGCCTTCAGCTGGAGGATACACTTGATACAGGCCAAAAAAAAAATTATAAAAATGCGCTTTTGAAAATAGTTTTTCTAGCTTATTCAGGAATCATTTAGAACAAGCTCTAAAGAGCTTATTTCGAATAGCTGCTCATTTCAATAAGTTTATAACAGAAACAAATGACCTTCCTAATAAGCTCTTTTGAACTTATTCCAATAAGCTTATGAGAAAAACTTATGAAAATAAGCTCTGTCTAGCTTATTACCACAAAGGAATTCATAGAATGAATGCTTATTAAGCTGTTTACGCAGATGAGCCTAATAAGATTATCATAGAAGCTTAAATAAGCCTATTTTTTTTTTAACTATTTCAAAAGAGCTCATTGAAATAAAAGCTTAATTAAGTAGCTCAGCCAAATTTGCCCTTAAATAAACAATCTTATGCAAGAAATATAACACTCAAGAGTTACATACTTACATGACCGTCAATGCATATCAATTAAACTCTTTAATAAATTACTCCCTCCGGCTTGAAATATAAGCAACAAAAAACATATCTCTCTTGATTTAAAATATAAGCAAAACTAACCAACTTTCTTAAATTTTATTTCATTCCCAATGCCACTTTCCAAAAACATCCCTTGAAAATCGTTATCTTATTTAATTTTTTGTTTCATTTCCAATGCAATTTTCCTAAAATACCTCTATTCTTTTATAAATTTGAGAAAATTAAATACAATCAACTAACCTCCTTAATAAGCATAAAATTAGTTGGTTTTGCTTATAATTCAAGCCGGAGGGAGTATGATACTAACTTTATATACAGAGCTGCAACTACCCAACCTTGTATAAGAGTTGTACAATAAATAAAAGTAGGATAGGAAGTAAGAACCCAGAAAAATATGAATAACAATAATACCTGAAGGGGAAGAATAAGAAGGGAGTGTTCTGGAAGCAGAAGAACAAGAAGACAAAGGAGATGAACAAAACATAGACTTTGCAGATTCCATGCTATGATGCTTGCTACTTCAATTACTACTTACTAAAACTAGTCTTCTCTGCAACATAGAACAAGCACTAGTGACTAGTTTCCTTCTACTTTCAATTTCAAGTGTGAGAAGAATTCTAATATTTAAGATAACTAACAATAACAATAAAGATACAGATATTTTTTATTATTATTATTATTATTGTAAAAAATGAAAGCTTTACCATATTATTTTATTTTATTGTTATTATTATTCCACACCTCAGGTTTCTGTAGTTTGTTTTTTTGTTCTTATTACAAATGAAAAAAGATCTTCTCTTTCAGAAGAAATACCAATGCAAATGCAATGATGAGGATAAACCTAAATGGGTCGGTTAGCCGCACCACTTCGGATCCTATAGCCCAATTCCATTGGCCCAATTCTCACCATTCTCTTTGGTGTGCAATTTTCACTGTTTCAATGTAGAAGGGTGACATACACGCGGTGTTTGGATAAGAATTTTCACCATTTTCTTAAAATTCTTAAAAAAAAAAAAAAAAAAAAAAAAACTTTAGTCCCTCACTTTGTGAGGAGCTTTCACTTTAGTCCTTGACTTTTCAATAATTCATCTTTAGTCTCTCACTTTGAAAAAGCTACTCATGTAATCACGTTAGTCCCTGACAATTTTCTCTGTTCATAAACGTTAACGTCTTATACACGTGGTTGTTAAATAAGTTATACGACGTCAAGTTGTTGTGCTGCTGCCATAGATTCATCAGCTGTTGTATTTTCTGCAGCTGTCAGAGCTTCAACAGCTGTCTTATTAATACAGCAGCTAAGGCAGCTGCTGAAGCTCTGACAGCTGCAAAAAATACAACGGCTGATGAATCTGTGGCAGCAGCACAACAACTAGACTTCGTATAAGTTATTTAACAATCACGTGTATAAGATATTAAGGTTCATGAACGGAGAAAATTTAGTAAAAATGAATTATTGAAAAATCAGGGACTAAAGTGAAAAACCTTGCAAAGTGAAGGACTAAAATGACAGTTTAGTAAAAAAAAAACTATTAGAACATTTCCAACCAAAGCATATGTCATACATGCTTAAAACTTACTTTTTACTTTCTACGTTATCAATTTTTTAGCAGTCTCTTAGCTAATTTCACACTTCAATCCTAGCATACACTTTATATGCTATGAGAGGTCTCACGTATATGTTTTTAACCAATGAAAAAGCATTGTTTTCGTCAAGCATATATGCTTATACAAGCTCTATGCTTTTGTAAGCATACTTTTTTGTTTTTACTCCAATGTTATTTTTTCTATAAGCATATATGTTTAGCCTTAGCATATACTACAGTAATTTCTAAGATGAGCATTTTAGTTTCACAAACATTTGATGTTTTGGAATTTTTGAGATAAAGACACATAGTTAAATCAAACCTAAGGAATATCGGTATGAATTTTCTTATTTCTTTCATTTTTAGTAAGGAGCGTTGTTGCATAACACGAATTCGTATTTTAAGAAAGCACGAGTAATCAATCAACATCAGTATATAGGAGTGAGAAAATTAGTGAGAAGTACTTAAAACACGTGAAACTCCTTTGATTTTATTCATTTTGTATATCGTTCCATGCCAAACAGCTCGTACCAATCAACTTTTTCCTTTAGTAAAACCCCAACTTTTAATCACTATGGAGTTGAAAAATTGGGGAGTTCCTTGAGGTCAACGTTTGAGTTCCTTAATTTTTATTGGTAGGTCAATTTATATGTATTTTGCAAAGTTTTATATTATTTGAAGACCTTAGCCTTCCTATGAAAATAGTTGGGCCACAAAGATGGCATAAAATTTTTATATTATGTTGAACGATCCATCTTGATAACGGAGTTTAAGTTTGCTTGAATACTTTACATTATATCTAATGATAAGCATCATAAAGAATGTTGGTCTGATAACAATTTTTAGATGTTAACTTTAACAATGACGAGAACCCATCACTTATAAAAAAAATGTGAAATGAAATCCAAAAGCTAACAAAACGTCCACACTAATCAAGAAGAACATGCCCTTCAAAAATAAATAAATAAATAAAGAGCATAAATTAGGCTAAATCAACTTTATGAATAAAATTTGGTTTCTTCCATAGCATTCAAAAATGCCACTGGGATGCACTGTGTCAGCATACCCAGATTTTATAATTAATAGAAGAAAATTAAAATTAATTTTATAAAATGACCAGCCAAGATAAGGGGGTCAGTGCTGTTCTATGTAATTTGCACACTGAAAAATTACACACCATTGTTACACTTACACTGGTTAATGTTATGTTAAAAACAGGTTAGTCCATACCAATTTTTGACACATTGTTCAACCAGTGTTACAGTGGTGTGAAATATCTTTGTGTGCAAGAATCTTTTTTTTTTTTTCATATAAATTAAAATCCTGAACAAGGAAAATTGTAGAGGTTCAAAATGGGTGTGCTTTCTGAGCTAGCCAAGACTCTAATGCTTACTTCCTCCTCCACCACCTTTTCTTCTTTCTTGACTCACTTGAAGCTATATCTGAATCAACAATATATCAGTCATGCTAAATTTCAATCTAGTGATTAAAGTATTAGTAAGCTTGTTTTGGAAAATGCAAAAAATTTATAAAAGTACCTCCTTGAGGGTAGATAGAGTTGTAATGCACCTCTGCCCAAAAACTTAGGAAAATCACTGCAATATATGGACATATTAGCCTAGGTTGTTTATAAGGTAGAACATTCATACAGATACAATACAAGTTCAAGTTACTTGCATTACACAAAAATAATGATCACACACAAGGAAAAGTTTTTTAAACAATTTCCACAATTATGTCCCAGATTTCCAACACAGTAGAAACAGATACAAAAGCAAAAAAATTATTGCATCTTCAGAAGAAATCATTGGTTTTTCAAAAAAAAAATGACATTATGGTTAAGGCTCAGAAAGATTTCAGGAAACAATGTGAATTAAAGGAAGAAAAACAAAACAGTTAAAGAGAATAAGATACCAAAATGGGAATAATGAAATTTGGCCTTGGCTCAAGTGAAAATTTGGCCACGGCCTAGTGATAAGATAAATCAAATCGTTAAACTAATCACAAGTGAAACCAACCTCCTTTCGGCTTCTCAAAATGAGGAAGAATCTCTATGCAACAGGTGTCCTTGAAAGAAGTCATCACAAATATTCTCACACCAAACTGGAGGAAAAAGGAATACAAAAATTCAAAGGTATATTAATATAAGTAAGAACGCATATACTATTTCATAGCTAATTCAAAATATTGTTCAAAACTAAGAAAATGACATCATTTCAAGAAACAAACAGGGTAAAGATGTTAAAAATGAAAATGTGATTCAGGGAAAATTATGAAGGGGAGTGATAACAAATTTGACAGGGTATGGCATTTGATAACAAAATGTGATAACTATTGATAACAATGATACAACACTCGATCAATTTTATAAGCGGACATAACACTTTGGTACTCGGCAGCCAAATTCAATCATCCGGTCTCTAGAAAAATTATAAACAATGACTGTAAAAGAATATAGTGATTAAGCAGAAAGCAAACAGTAAAACTTGAAACTGTAGCACAGCTTGGGAAATTAAATAATCACAGTATTGATCAATTAGTCTACATGCTTGGGAAAAATGTTGTCTTGCAGCAGATGAAAGAATAATCAAACAAGTGCTAAAAAGATTATATATAAGAGTAATTAAGTTGAAAAAGTCATACCTTATCTGCAGCTGCTTGAAGTGTGACATGATCACCCCATTCTCCACTCCTAGTTTTATTGATAGTGAAGGTAAAGGAAGTACCGGTTAGCCAAAAAGAAATTGAGCTCACACACACACAAACACACACTAAGAGAGATAAAGAGATTATTACTTAGACATCTTTGACAAATAGTCACCATATTCCATGGGAACGTATCCATCATAAATCTCTGGAATAGATTTGAGCTGGTTTACAACGACATTCAACCATCAAAATCCAAGAATGATTGCACAAAAAAAGAGCACATATAATAAATCAGGCAAGCAAAACAAATAAAGTCGGCCGGACAACAAACCTGATTGACAACATGTCGTCTCACAATCTTGTGGTGATCAGGTGCATTATACAATTGATCAGATAGTGCACGGAACTGGGGAGGAATAAAAATAAGAGTATTATAAGAAAATTACTCTAAATATACTATTACTAAGTTAATGCAGAAAAATATAAATTATTAATTTGTGATTAGGAAAGTCTTCTAGATCAGGTTAAATAAGCAGTTACTTATAGTTCACACAATGTAGAGGGCAGAAGTGTCTGTGGCTGCTTTATATCTCTGAGGCTGTATGCTTGTGAATTATGAAGGTAGAAATGGAAAAAGGAGATTACAAACAACCGGGGCAAACCTGATTTTAAGGAAGTAGTGTGGTGGAGAAAAACTAGGAAACAGAGGCCAACTCCTAAGACCTCGAAACCTTGAAAGGCAAGTTCAGAATGTTGAAAACCAACTCCAACTCAAAAAATTATAATTACAAGACTTACCTAAGCACACAATAATTCGTATATATTTATCAATAGTCAACATTTAGTATCTATAACTAACAAAGGCTACTTTGTCGTCATGACTAAAAAGAAAATTGGAAAAGAGTGAATATTAGAAGCTACAAACCTGACAGTTACCATCACCTTGTACTCTGTGCTCCACAAAGTCATATAACTGCAATCTGTACAAAAATTTTGAACGGCTTAATTAGGCATGTTTATTGTTTGCCTAGTGATTCTTTCAAGCAGCCTAATTTAATTCCAAATTAACGAAGGATAAAATAATCCACAGTGAAACCCATCTGTGACAAAAGTTGAAGTTTAAATGGTACGCAGACACGGACGGAAAAAAAAACAGTGAATGACAACAAGAAATGAAGGAGGTAGCAGTTATATTAAGTTTCCCAAGGAAAGAAATTTGTTTACGGCAAATACCTATCCAGAAGTCTTTGATGATCTGATGTTGCTTCATCAATTGAAGGAATTTCTCCATTAATTTTTGGAACATGCTACACAAAAGGAGGAAAAGGAAATTTAAGTACCATAGTCCAATACAAAAAGCCATATGATTGATCAAAAGAAATGAACATTCAAAAAAGCACAACCCATGTGAAATGCTGTTGGTTGAAAAAAGAAAGGGATAAAATTCATCAAAGAAAAATAAAAATAACACCATATCGCAATTATAAAGCCAGGTGCTTGGAGAAAACACAATGTTAGAAAACTAAAGAATTTCATTATCTTTAGTGTTCTACCACTTCAAAAATGACCGCTGTAATCAGAGTGGATGATTTAAACCAGAAATAGCTTCATTCAATACCGTGCATGAAACTGATGAAGTATAGTAGTGAATGTTTTGACACGCGATAACATACCATTAGAGAAAAAAAAAAGTATGATTCACTCTAAACATCAATTAATTTAACATGATGAAAATCTAGGGAAAAAACTATCACTTGAAGGTGAAAAAAAAGTATAGCATGGTCAATTAGCTATTTGGTACCTAAATGACCATTATTAAAAGTTGCTAAGTATATCTATTCTGTGCTTCAATAGCTGATCCAAAACGGAATGTATAGATACAGATGAGGCTAAACATACAGGGATCGGTATCATCTCACTCAGTCTCCTCCCTACTTCATCATCAAGTGGATAATTGTCATTTAGCTCTAATGAGGAATCCCCTGTTTCACAAGGACTAGAACATGAACTAGAAGGTTCCGCGTCATCATTTCCTTCTTGGTCATAGTCATGACCTGCATATATAAAACATTTAATTGAATTAACTGACGCGAGTAAAAGGATAAATCCCAATCCCAGATAAAAATCCCAATACCTCCTGGGCAATAGTTTGAAATTGCAGGGTTATGCCAATCATATGCAGGCACAGTCTCGGGAGCATGGAACTGTCCTTCACCTTCCTGTACATAACTTGAATGTTCATCAATCTCTAGCTGTGAAAACTCTTCTTGAAGAGCACGTGCAATGATCTCATCATTCTCTACATGGTTATCGTTTCCATTCTCTACATGGTTATCGTTTCCATTCTCTACATGGTTATCATTTTCGTAATGGTTATGGAAATAGTGCCCATTATAGATGTTGCCAGTATCATCTTGAACTATGTCGCTATAGTATGCAGTACCATAACCAGGGTCACCATTAAGAATATTAAGACCCCACTGAAGAACATCCGAGTGCTCATACAAAACCATCTCTAAGCACTAAACTTGACAAAGAATCTGAAAACTTATTCAGACAATGTATAAACGATTCCACAACAGCAAGAATACACCTGCACAAATAAGCTGCAATAAGAGAATGGATAGTAGTTACAAAAAAAACAAGGCAACTTGTCCCTCCGGGCTCCGGCATAATTTATTGTATTGTATCAAAATAGTTCATGACAGTTTTAACATGAAAATTTTACCATATAATTCAAATGCCCTACATATTATAGAATTCTACGCTTTCTAGTGTTTCCATGCTTAAAAACATAACTTCTTAAAAAAAAATTGAAACATAACTCATTAATCCAAACTAAATTTTGACTCGTTGGAATATCCATTGACATTGACAAATGCAGTCTAAATTCTATAGCTCTACCATGACTGGCAGAAGAGGGCTACTTTTGGGACGTGTGAATGAACGGAAGCTGATGCCTGTTTGTATTACGGGTATTTCATAAACTCCTTTTCTCTCGATGCCGCAAATCGAGAAGACTACAAAACAAACAGGCTACATGCGAGTATACTTCGAAGCCCCCAACCCGTCCCCGTTTTCTCCCCTTGGACAATAAGGACTTGCTAATTTGAATTTGGAAGGGTAATCATTTGGCATAGACATAACGTAATGCCACAAAATGTTTCTATTCTCTTTGATTACACCGATTTGAGTAGAACAAAAACATTCTACTTTTCAACCTCATGACATGCCTATTCCATTTCTACAACATACACAGAATCAAACCGTTCTATGTCTCGTTATGACATGTCAATCAAAAGCTTCCGAGACAATAATTCATTTCAACTTCCAATACCATCCAAAAATTATTATTGTAGAAAACATCCACTTTAGTCTCCTTTTTTTCTCAGGGGATACTAAGCTTCAGGAAAAAAATCAAAAGAGAAAAGTAGAAACTATCAGGCATCTACTTCATTCATCAATTTTTTTTGGATAGTAGTAACTAATACCCTCGAGATTATTACACCAATCCAAAAAAAAAATCAAAGCCACCCCACAAATGATCCACAAGAAAAGTTTCCAACTTCAATCACAAAACACCAACTGATCACTGATCCAATACCATGCACAGAACCAAACATAAAAAAAATATAAAAATGAACATCAAAATCAAACTACTAATTAATAATAATAATAATAATAATAATTAAAAAAAAAAGCAGTAATCCAAAGTTGAGAAATTTCCCACCTTTGATTCGGCACAAACTCAATTAAGAAAGCAGAATAAGAATCAGAAAAAGGGTAACTTTTGTTTTTGATGAGAAATGAAAAGGGAGTGTTTTTTTTTTTTTTTTTTGTGTTTGGGTTTGCAGCAGAGAAGAAGGTACGAAATGCAAGTAGATGATTATGATGATGAATGAATGAAAATGAATTGAATTGAATTGAAGGATGATGCACTGAATTGAATGAATATTAATGTCAGAAAGAAAGAGAAGAAGAAAAAATAAGAGAGAGAGAGAGAGAAATCAGAGGAGGCGCACTTGAAATCACGCGCTTTTTATACAGTTGCCACGCCCACGCCGTGCAACACTTACTACATTACATTACACCACTACCTTGTTTTTGAAGGTCTTGCATTCTTTTTTTTTTTTTTCATAATCAATTTTTTAATCCTACTGCTAATCAGTATGGCGGTGAATTTGGTGAAAAATTACCTAAGATTTTTAAAATTACGTTGGATGTGAAACAACTATATCTATTTTCTGCAATCGATTTCAAGAAAATGTGATGTACATCCAAACATGTAATAAGCACATACTAGCTTATTGATGCAAAGGCTATCAACAAGGCAAATGCGATGAAAAATAAGTTCAGAAATATAATCTATCCCATCTTAAATATAAACAAATAAAAATATTTTTATGGTTTTTTTTTGTTGTCCACTTAGTTCCCTAAGTACTATCTAGGTACATCCGGATTCGACTCGGATCGCGTACCTGGCTATGGCAGGTGAGTCTTCCAACATGAATTTTCTGCATTCACAAGGACTTGAACTCGAGACCATACTTAAGCGAGACCGAGCAACTTACCACTCAGTTATACTCGAACTCGTCCCAACCCATGTTGGTCATTGTATTTTTATGGTTTTAAATATAAGTAAAACTCAGTTAAAAAATATAATATATAAGTAAAATTTAATTAAATTTCTATTTTCAATACAATTATTTTTTAAAATATCTCAATAAAGTAATTGTATAATTTAATTTTTGTTTTATTCATGATAGATGTTGGAAACCAACAAGCGGGCTAAGCAAATACTAGAGGGGGGTGAATAGTATTTTGAAGCACTAATACCAAATATTTCGATTGATAATTGAAGAATGGAGCTAAGACTGAATTTTCTGGAATCAGACACTAAAGACTCGAGTCTTTTGTGAAATACTCGAGTTTTTCAGTGATGAACAACTCGAGTCTTTTCTGAAATACTCGAGTTTTTCCTATCAGATAACAGAAAAACCAGAAACGAAAATTCAGCAATTTAACTCAAATCAATTCAATAATAAACAGGAACTTATCCAACAGAATAGCAAGCAATCTAAATAACTTTTAAACACAAAGATTCCTTGAACTTGCTACCTAATTGTATAAATCCTAATTGATTGAAATGACTTAAGTCTATTGAGCTAGAAAGTAGATTAAAAGCAATAAACCAACACTCAAGCAATTTTATCCTGGTTCACTCCAACAATGAGCTACATTCAGTCCTCCTAATCACTTAGGAGTTTCTACTAATAATCAAATTGTTAGAAATTACAAAGGATTGCTTGAGAATGGCCTCACTCAACCTAACCCTTTCAAGAGTGTACCAAACTCTTGATTTCTACCCTAATTTGATTCCGGTGATTGAAGAACTCTTCACAAAGCTTCCTTGAACTCCCTTCAAGAAACTCCACCGGGCTAGGAACCTCCTAGTCTTGTGCTTGAGAACCTCTCAAGACTTCCAACACCCTAAGCCACTTAGGGTTTGCTTGGGAACAATCCAAGACTTTGAATAATCAAGCTTTTTGTATGTGTATTACTAATCTCACAATGGATTAGCACAAATAAGCACAGCTCAATGTAAGAATTGAGGCCTAAAACTCAACTTGGAATAAAATGACAATATGAGTGAGAAGTTGAGCTTTTTGGGAATTAACACTTGAGAAGAGGAAATTAAGAAAGCTTGAATCAATATGATCTTGTTGTCTTGTTTGTTCTTGCACAAATTCAAAGAGAAATTTTACAATAAGGTTCAAAATTCTCTCTTGGGGTTGAATGAGACTCAAATGCCCTCAATTGGGTTTTTGAGTCTCTCCAACGTTCATTTTTGCTGACTGGACAAAAATACTCGAGTCTTTTGGTAAATACTCGAGTCTTTTTGGTCGGTCACGAGTGAATTGGTGCACGAACAAGACTAACGGTCATATTTGCTGACCTGGCACAAACACTCGAGTTTTTCTATAAATACTCGAGTATATACTCGAGTCTTTATAAAAATACTCGAGTATTTTGATCAGATATGGGAAAAATTATTTTTCAATTTTATTTTTCCTCTCAAGTATTAATTTTTGGTCAATCTCAACTTAATAAACATATAAAAATTTATTCCTAGAAGAGACTAACTATTTCTACCCACTCTCAACCACTCTCAACATAAATTAGAAATTTACAATTAATATTTGATTGAGAATGATTGGGCACTTGTCTTCTTTTCTTGACTTCTTGTTGATGTTGATGTTGCAATATCTTCAAGGCATGATTTGTTAATTATTTTGTCATCATCAAAACATAATCCACCTAATTAGGAGCATTGAATTCACAATAGATGTTTTTTAAAGTAATCTATTTTTATATAAATTCAGAAAAATTAAATGTACTTAACTAAATTCCTTTTAAGTGTGAAAATAATTTTTTCGATTTTCCACTCAAAACTTTTGGTGAATAGAAAAAATAATTGAGCAAGTGAGAAGTAATAATATACCCACTTGATGAATTTCACAAATTTCTCAACTCAAAATGATCTTATTACTTGAATTTAGACTAGCATTTATTTATTGAAATTTTTTTCCATATAAAAAATTAAATTGCCATTTATAAAGTTTTTATTTATTATTTTAACTTTAATTTAAGATAAAATATTTTATATTTTTTATCAAAATAGTGAGATAAAAGAATCACTTTCTTAAGTTTTAAATACAAGTTAGGAAAAAGTATTGGTGACTAATTAGCAAAACATATTCTTATCTTAAGCTTATAAAACCTTAAATCCTCCAAATTGGTTTTAGGATTTTGTTAATCGATGCTTTATGTGTATTGATTAAAAAATTATTTTTAAAAAAATTGTATTAAAGTTTTAGTCCATTAAGTCTATTAGTTAGAAATTCATGAATTTTATTAATAAGAGTTAGCTTGATTGGAGTTGTGGAGTCAACTGAGATCTTATGAATAGGATTTGGGTGTTAGTAATTTTGAGTTCGATTTCTAAAAAATTATCATGTTGAAAGAACCACCTTCATGACGTCAAAGCGGATTAGTCTCAAAAATTTCATTAATAATGATAAATCCGAAAAAATACCACGAGCTTGCAAAAAGGAGAGACAAACCCATTTGTTACTGAGGTGGGGGCTATAGCCCCACTATATTTTCTTACTTTTTTAATTAGTATATATATATATATATATATATATATATTATATAGCTTTCGCCCCAATATATGAATATAAACAACAAAACTTTTATTTATCTTTTCAATATTTTCAGAATATGAATACTTGTAAAAGATAATTATGAAAACTTATGTTGCATATTCCTTTGTTGTTAATTTTTTATTTTTTTTACAATGATAGTATTATCTTAGGATTTTTTATATGTTTTATACTCTATTTTGTAAAATTTAAATAGTATTTTTGATTCGCATTAGTAATTAATATGTTTATTTATCAAAAAGATGTTACATTTTTTAACTGTGCCTTTCAGACAGTGTTTAACATAGTAAAAAAAAAAAGGTAATTTTGTATGATAAATAATGTATTTTATAAATAAAAAAATATTAGACTTTTATACTTTAAAGATTCATTAACACTACCCAACTTTAATGTTATTTGTCGCCTCCACAACTTAAACTTTTTGGATCAGTCACCGGCAAAAAGCATCGATTAAAAAAAAAAAAGAAATTCATGAATTCTCAATATAAAATCAAGTACTACTATTTTACTACTCTCAACTCTTTTTTTTTTTTCATTTTATGACTTCTGTTTTTTTATAATTTTAATGCATAATTATATATATATATATATATATATATATATATTATTTTAACCCTTCATTCAATTATTTGTTTTACTCCTCATTAATTCTATCTTTATCATCTCTCATCCTATACTACTATACATTACTTCCCCTGCTTGGAAATATAAGGGAAAGAACTAGTAATTTCATATTTATTAAGAAGGTTAATTGATTGTATTTAATTTTCTTAAATTTATATTTAAAAAAATGGAGGCATTTTAGGAAAAGCATTGAGATAAAAAAAAATTAAATGAAATAACCTATTTGTAGGAATATTTTAGGAAAATAACATTGGAAATAAAACAAAATTTAAGAAAGTTGATTATTTTTTCTTATATTTTAAACTTATATTTCAAATCAGATGAAGTAATATAGACACGTTTCTTAATAAAAAATTAAATATTATTATAATTTTTAACAAGAATTAAATATAAATATTTTTGACAAAATATATATAAAACTTAGAATAATCAACATTTTTTTAATACTCCCTCCGATTCTATATATAAGTCCCTTTTAAGGTTTTTATTTTGGTTTTATTTATAAAACCATATTTCAATTTTCAATAACATTTAATTAACTTCTTTCCACAAACACGCCTATTAAAAGCATGTTTGAAACCATGTTGGAAGTTGTCCAACGTGATTTTGGAACAGTGTCCAAAGTGAATTTTCTAATGCAGGTAAAAGTAGCTTATCCATTAAAGAGTCAATTCTAGTCTAAATTGAATTTGTATGTTCCAAACATATACTAACTCTACACTTTTTTTTTTACCAAAAAAAAACTCTACACTTTTTTAGAGTCCCAATAATTATAGGTGTTATTTTGAAAAAATATATCAAATTTTCACATATTCATTCTCCCTAGCAAGTTTAACTATTTTTCTTGGTGGAATAGAAAAATCTCAACAAGATCTTATAAATAAGGTTGGAGGGAATACTTATTAAACAATGATTTTTCTATCCTATACATGGGTGCATAGGATAAGAGAACATTAATGATAAAATTATATTGTAAAAGTAAATAATTACTATTTTTTAATTCATTTTAGAATATCTATTTTTAAGAAATATTTCTTTTGAAGGTTTTATTAACTGTGAGAAAGACCCTTTAAACAATGTCTTGCACTAATGGCCGTTAATTAATGGTGAGGTTTTTGGATTGGGGATTGGATCAGTGAGTGAAAGTGACGGATCAGATTGAATGCTGAGTGAAGAAGGCAGGGAACCAACGCTTCTGATTGGTGCAGGATAGTCACGAATTGACTGCTTTCATTATTTATTATTTATGGTATATTTTTGCGAAAAATGAGCTTTTCATTTTGGTGTTTGTTTTGGTCCTTGTTTAGGCTGAAAGGGTCACCTTTCCATTAAAAGGCCTCAAATCCAGCATCGGAGATCACGCTTTTCTATCATTTGAACATAGCAGTAGGACTCCCTCCGGCTCGAATTATAAGCAAATAAAAAATACTCCCTCCGGCTTGAATTATAAGCAAATTCAACCACTTTTATGTTTATTAAGGAGGTTAGTTGATTGTATTTAATTTTCTCAAATTTATAAAAAATAGAGGTATTTTAGGAAAGTAGTATTGGGAATGAAACAAAAATTAATTAAGATTACAATTTTCTAGAGATGTTTTAGGAAAGTGGCATTGGAAATGAAACAAAATTTAATAAAGTTAGTTGATTTTGCTTATATTTTAAACCAAGAGAATGATGTTTTTTGTTGCTTATAATTCGAGCAGGAGGGAGTACTTCTCTTGTTTAAAATATAAGCAAAATTAACTAACTTTATTAAATTTTGTTTCATTCCCAATGCCACTTTCCTAAAACATTTATAGAAAATTGTAATCTTAATTAATTTTTGTTTCATTCTCAATACTACTTTCCTAAAATACCTCTATTTTTTATAAATTTTGAGAAAATTAAATACAATCAACTAACCTCCTTAATAAGCGTAAAAGTGGTTGGATTTGCTTATAATTCGACCCGGAGGGAGTATTACACAACGTATGCTATGATCTTTTGTTTTGTTTTTTTAGCTTATTTAACATTTTAGTCCCTGAACTTAGGTGCTTTTTTGAAATTGGTCCTTAAACTTTTTTTTCGTTGCTTTAGGTCCCTGAACTTTGTTTAATTTTTGGAAATGGTCCTTTCGTCACTTAAGTGATGATATAGTCGACGATATGTCACTTAACTCTCACAGTGTCGACGAGTGACGTGTTATGTAAAGCCACGAGACACAACATTATTTTTTTATTGAAAAAATAATTTATTTTAAAATTTATTAAAAGATTAGATTTTCTTTAAAAAAATACAATTTTTAATAAATTTGAATTTTTTTAATTTAAAAAAATTCATGTATCATCATCTAGGACGTTACTTATCGATTTGGTAAAGGTGACGTGACATATTCTCAATCATATCACTACTTAAGCGACGAAAGGACCATTTCCAAAAATTAAACAAAGTTCAGGGACCTAAAACATCAAAAAAAAGTTTAAGGACCAATTCCAAAAAAGCACCTAAGTTCAGGGACTAAAATGTTAAATAAACCTTGTTTTTTTATCGACTAGCACTAGTTTATTTTAGGAAAAAAATGGGAAATACACATCAATTCTATTACTTGTACTATTTATGGTTTTAGTCCCTGAAAGTTGAGAGTGTTTTGATTTTGGTCTCTGGAAGTTTTTTTGACCTTTACTCATCCTTGATTGTTTTGAAAATTTGGTTTTAGTCATTGTCGTTAGGAAAAATTCTTAATTGCTGATGTAATTAACGAAATGTCACATCAGCATACACGTGTGCAAGTATTGCATGTCACCGATAGGATGACGTGAATGATCCGGATCCGCATAAGCAAAAGGGCCAAGGTCCAACCAAAATGTGTTTGTGGATTGGGCTATGGCCCTTTTATTCCTGCGGGTCCGGATCATCCACGTCATCCTACCATGACATTCATACTTGTATACGTGTATGTTGGATGTGACGTTTCGTTAGTCACGTCAGTAGTTAACCAATTTTTCTTAACAACAAGGACTAAAACCAAATTTTCAAAACAATTAAGGATGAGTCAATGTCAAAAAAACTTCTGAGGACTAAAATAAAACACTCCCAACTTTTAAGAACTAAATACATAAATAAGCCTTTTTTTTTTAGTCATATACTAGTATATTTTATATAAACCGGTTAGGGCCTAGGGGAGGGAATAATAGCGAGGTTAGCTTTTGGATCTCTACCTAAATACATGCTGAGCTATTTTTTTATTTTTTATTATCAATTGATATTGAGATGAAACTTTAATAATTTTGATTTAAAATATGAATTTTGATTCATGGTCTTAAAGTTGCTGTAAATAAAGGCTTTACTGATGTTGAATTGCAAATTGATTCTAAGAGTGTGGCTTGTATCTTGCAAGGTGATCTTTGTGGAAGTTCCTTGAGTTTTTCTCTTGTGCAGCAAACTCGGAGTATGTTACAATTTTCTTGGAGGGTAACAATGAAACACATTTATCGTGAAGCAAATAAAGCTGATGTTATGGCTAATCTTGGGTGTTCTTTAGATTATGGGCTCTCTTGTTTTGATGTTCTCCCTCCCCCAAGTAACTCATATGCTGCTCTTTGATGTAATGCGGGATTCTACCCTTAGACAAATCTTAGTTTAGTCTCTAGTAAAAGGCGAAAGAATAGTTCGCTTTGTGCGTACCACATGGCTGCGTATCTTAGTTTAGTCTTTTTCTTGAGGCTTTGCCCCTTTGTTTTTTTTTTTTAAAAAAAAAAAAATTGTTGGCACATATAGATGTTGATTCAACTATGAAATTAAATAGAACATAATGACACTTTAAGGAATAAGTATGCGGTCTCAACTTCACATATTTGACTAGTTTAGAATGGTTTATTCTAGCACGTAATCTCGAATAAATGACGCGTCAATGAATATTCAACAATGATCTCTTATTATTGCTGGAAATCCTCAAACCCAAAGATATTTTGCTTTGCCAATTTGGCACGTCTCTCATCAACTTTCATTTTTGTTGCTTATTTGTTTGATCCCATTGAATTTTTTTCTTGTTTTTTTGGTTGATCCCATTGTATTTTTATTGACGTGGATCGTTGATAAACCATGCTCTCAACCGGTTATTACTTACAGTATTAAGTCTTTCCATGATTCATATAAGTTTCATATACACACATGAAATCTTGTAAAATCCAATAAGAATGAAGTGGGTTTAAACACACAAAAAAAAAAATCCAGCCTTGCATATGATATAAGTTCTGTACACATACGCTCATCAAACTTGGCTTATACATCATTATTAGAAAAAGAGGAAGAAATGGTGGATTATTATTGCAGTCCTGTTAGCGGAAAGTCGAAATCGACAAAAGGGTGAAAATGTTGGATGTATAAGTGACGTCGACGGAAGTGTACTTAAACATTTGTTTAAAAGTGATTTCGAAGGAAGTGTACGTACAATCCGACACTGGGCAGATTTCGACGAAAAGGATGTGTGTCGATAACATAAGTGATGTCGAAGGAGGTGTACTTAAGTGGCATGACTTAAAAGTAACTTCGAAGGACGTGAACGTGTGTCGACAAAAGGAAGAGGTGGAAACAAGAAGCCTGCGTCGAAGAAATATTGACGCAAGAAAAGAGGAGTCAGAAACGTCATATCAGCATTGGGAACGGAAGAGTAATTATGGAGGCATTTAATGCTACTTGTGGCTATAAAATCCTCATTTTTCACCAAGAAAAGCCACGAGTTACAATGAGGAAAGTTAAGGAATGCCTTCATGAATTCTGGAAAGAGGAAAAAAGATTCATATTCCACATAAACGTGAGTCAGCCAAAGGCTAAACATGTGGGATTAAGGTGTTCGGATGAGGACAGGGTAATGAAGGAATGTCCACCCCGAATACCACCTTTATCCTCTTGAATAGCGAAAGGCTAAACATGTGGGATTACGTAGAATCCATTTCTGATGCGTCGGGTCACAGCAAAGAACTCCGAATTGGAGGAAGCAGTGAGCCTGATAAATAAGCATTGGAAAGGTCTTTGTAATCCCATAGGCCAAGGTTTGTGTCCTGCTAAGATCGACTAAGGCCGCCTTTCCTATTAAAGAGTTAAAGGAAACAAGTCCTTTGACGGCATTCTACTAGAAGTGTCGAGGGCATGTTGTTTGATTGAATGTTGGTGAAACAACGTTTAGTTGAATTACATGTCACCGATATCAATCGAATGCGTCTGAGGCCGACAGCGGGTCGAAAGTCTATTTCGACGATAGGCCCGTTTGTCGAAAGGAGCTTGATGTCGGTTGACATCTCAGAACCAAGAGGCTGGAGCACAACAACGTCAATGCTTCGAACAACAAAGAGACTTAGACAAGAGTCAAAGGTTGCGGTCGAAGAGAAGTGTCAGTCGAAGAGGTCTCAGCAAATATGTCACCACGGGATTCGACAAAAGTATCCACTAAGCCCAAACCACGACGTGGGCAGTTGCATCGTGGGGGATAGCGTAGTGGGTAGTTACTAGGACGTGGGTTCTGCTGTTATGCAGAACGTGCGAACATGCTTTGTAAATAGTTTTCGGATTCCTATACCTATAAATAGGAAGTCCTTAGGTTGTAATCGGGGTCGGTTGCTAGGTTGACACACATAGGCCAAAATCCTAGACGTCTCACCAGAGTAGACAAACGGAGAAACGTCATTGTAAAGAACCTCAACCTTCCACCCATTTAATTTCAATGCAACTTTACGTTTCCATGCACTTTCAATTACACGCAATTTACTTTATCGCAAATTTT
Organism: Crotalaria pallida; assembly: GCA_037953625.1. Taxonomy (NCBI): domain Eukaryota; kingdom Viridiplantae; phylum Streptophyta; class Magnoliopsida; order Fabales; family Fabaceae; genus Crotalaria; species Crotalaria pallida. The sequence continues at coordinate 73,113,677 of CM075656.1, forward strand.
AATCGCTTTCCTTTTCGATTCCAAGTCATTTATTTTACTGCACCGTTTAATTCTCACCGCATCGTGTTCTTGGTGTCGGTTTTACTCATTCCTGCATTTACTTTCACGCTTTCCAAACCCAAATACCCAAAAATACCAAAAAGACGGTCAAGTTCCTTTCACAAGATTACCATATAACCTGTCGTTACCCACACCCCACACATCACCGTCAATTCGGCAGGCGTCGGACGAAAATCCCGCAAACAAGATTGGCACGCCTAGTGGGACAGGTTCAGAGTAACTTGTGCGTGTTTGTATGCGTTTGAGAAGTGGCATAACTTTTCCATCTTCATCATCAATGGTCGTTACAAGTCAAGATGGTCAACAGACCACCGTTATTTCGGAGATTATTACACCAAGTGTTTCGACAAGTGCTCCTCAAATGACCAGAGGAAGCGGTTCCGCCGTGTAATCAACTGTCGTAAGCACAATTCAACGGCCAAATAATGGCCCAAATGGGGGAAACCTCACCAGTGGGTTTACTTTTGGTAGCAGTTCAAATAGTGGGGGACAAGTTACTCCCTATGGTTTGCCACCTGGTTTTGTTCCAGGATCGACGTTGACATGGCCTTTGAGTAGTTCGATAGGCAATACGAATGCGACGACGGGGGCCACTAACATGGCCTTTATGCGTTCTGCTACGGACATGGCTGGTACGAGTAACGGTTCAAGATACATGCCTATCAATCCTGTTATGCATATCTGACAACAAATCGAAGAGGCTAATGTACAACTGGTTGATCAATTGACGGCTCAATTGGGTTCGGTTATCAACCCGGCGATGTTGGTGACAAATGAGACTTGTGGAAAAATTGCAAAATACATGAAAAGGTTAAACCAAGTCTTAGGCGTCGACGACAACGAACAGAGCGAGTCCGTCAATACTCCACCTGTAGATAGGAATTTACCAAGGCCAATTTTGGTACAAAGTTATCCTAATGGCCAAGAGGTGCGGCACACTGCAAGTGTCGTCACCGCAGCAAGATAGTAGAATCCCGACGTGGGATCATGTTCACACTAACCCGATGTTTAGTGCAGGTAATGCGATGCCGAAAACCAGCAAATGGTCTTTCACCCAGGAGTCGAAGCACCTCAACATGTTCAAATCTGGCGCAAGTTGCGTTCATGCAAAGAGGAGAGGATCTTCAAGCAGCACTAGCAAGGCAGAATTTGGCTCGACATTTGCTTCGACAAGGGAGAGAGACACAAGTCGAACCGGATGACGTAAACCGGATAGTCGAACAGGCGTTAAGTCGGATTGGGTTCAACGTTGGCATGGCTAACCAGCCAGGTTTCAATTCACCCTTTCCGGAGTGGGTCCAGTTGGCAGAAATCCCAAGAGGAACAAAGGTGCCAAAGTTGTCGAAATTTGTTGGCGAAGCGGGAGAATCTACTGTCGAACATATTACTCGTTACATCATCGAATTGGGTGATTTGGTCGCTGATGAGGCAATCAAAATGCGGCTGTTTCCTAGTTCTTTGACAAGAAATGCTTTTTCTTGGTTCTCAACTCTACGATCTAATTCGATCCATGCTTGGGTCCAGTTAGAAAGGTCTTTTCACGAACAATTCTATAGAGGCGAATTAAGAGTCGCCTTGACGGATTTGCTAAGTGTGAAAAGATTTGCTGGGGAGCCTATCGATGACTACTTGTCACGCTTCAGACAAATGAGGAGTAGATGTTTCACTCCGATTCCTGAACCGAAAGTAGTTAAGATGGTTGTGGCTGGTTTGGAATATCACATTCGAAAGAAGCTAGTAACCCAACTTCTATTGGATTTGGCTCAATTAGCCGCTTGTGTTCGGCAAATTGAGAATCTAAGGATGAGAAAACAAAAGGAAGAGATTCCAAAGTTCCAAAAAGGGAATGAATTCATTATGTCAATTCTCAGCCTTCAGACGGGGAGGCGTTCGACGATGGCTCAGAGGTGAACGTGATAGAGCTAGGCAACGAAAAGCCTTATTCATGTTCCGCCTTAAAACCATCCAAACCCGCTAACAAAAATTTGTATAAGAAAACATACACTTTCGACGTTTCCAAAACTGAACAAGTTTTCGATGCGTTGTTAAAGGATAAACAAATTAGGTTGCCAGAAGGCCATAAATTGTTGAAAAAAGAAGAATTAAGAGGAAGAAAGTATTGCAAATATCATAACAACTGTACTCATAATACCAATGATTGCTTTGCTTTCAGGGACTTGATTCAACAAGGAATCGACAAAGGGAGATTGAAGTTCGTAGAGAAAGACACGAAGATCGATACTGATCCTTTTCAAAAGGAAGTCAATGAAATCGAATCTCAAGGAGTGTTTTCTATTAGCACTCTTTCATTGGCCTATGATGCTGAAGTGTTTCCTGAAGTCGGAGAGTCATTCCGACACTTTTGTAAAAGGAAGCAAGATGGAGACCTTCAAATTTGCCCAAGGTGTCAGGTGGTCTATGATCGAAAGATTGCAACTCAGAGAGAGAGGGGGTCCAGAAGAGAAGACTTGAGAAAGAAGATAAGAGCCGAGGTCCAGGAACGGGAACACATCCGACGAGAAATATCCCGAGAGGCCCGACGGTCTTTGTCTAGTCAAAGAATATATGGAGGACGTCCCTCAAGACCAGCTGCACATGATCGATTCATGCAAAAAAGGCAGCAATCAGGATCGACATCTGGGTCGATCTATGAAGGGTTGACACGCACTCAGAAGAGGAGGCTCCAGAGGATACGGAAAGCAGAAGCCGAAGGAGTCAATATTGACGAGTTACCCGCAAATGATCAAGGATGCCTTGTTGCAAGCATGAAGCCGAAGACGGCTCAAGGTCGACAAGGAGGCAAGCAGAAGCAGAAATGGGTGAAGAAGTCCGAAGGGTCGAATCAGATGAGTGAGTCATACGAGGGGGACTCAGAAGATAGCTTGGATATCATTGTCAACGATCAAGACATGGTAGATGCTCAGAGTAAGAAGATTGGCAGCCTCTCGATCAACAACATTGGTTTGCCTTTCGACATGCCAGGGGACCATGCGCATGAAGAGGGAAACGAGAGTGATGATTCTGACGATTCATATCTAAGTGACGAGGTACCAGGACTCCCTGAATGTCTTTTCCTTTTGGATCGACTTCTTTTGGAAGTAGACATCGGACACATTGCTCAGTTTGAGCCACTGGAAGAAAGCAAAAGAGAACACTTGAGGCCTTTACATATTAAGGCCATTGTTGACGGGAAGCCTCTAAATCGAGTCTTGGTAGACGGAGGGGCTGCCGTCAATGTTTTGCCTTGGAACGTGTTCAAGAGAATGGGAAAAGCGGAGTCGGACCTAATTCCGACGAATGTGGTTGTGGTTGGTTTTACTGGGAAGATCGCTCAGTCACATGGTGTGATGATGCTGAAAGTCAAGGTGCGCTCGGTCGCAAGAGATACTTTATTCGTGGTAGTGCCATCTAAGGCTAGCTACAACCTGTTGCTAGGCAGGGATTGGATTCATGCTGTGGGGGCCGTTCCGTCAACGGCCCATCAGAAATTAGTTTTGTGGAATCATGAGAATAAGGTGGAGGTGATTCCTGCTGATGACAGTCCGTGTTACATGCAACAGATGCACGTAGATTTCAAAGTCTACAATCCAAGCATCAAGCCGATCGGACTTGATGCTGAAAACTTTCATAAGCCCGTAGTGGATAGATGCCTAATGGAAAACTATGGGGTTTCAATTGTCGAGATGGACAAGGCCGTTGAGCAGCGGCCTTCGACCAGCACTGATGGTTGATCGACAGCTAGAGAGACTGTCGGCCTACGTGGCCGACAGAATGCAATGCACTATTCAGAGAGGTGCATTCCAGGATTTTATCATAGATGATAGCCCTTTGGGATTCGAAAGAGGGTGGACAGATGAAGAATCTCGTTTCATCAGTGAGGATCCCAAAGATGAGGTAAACTTGGGAACGGCTGAAAAGCCGAAACCGATTTACGTAAGTTCGTTGTTAAAGGAGGAATTCCGACAGAAGCTCATTGATCTCATCAAAAGGAACCAAGACTGCTTTGCTTGGGAATACGAAGACATGCCAGGGCTCGACAGAGAGTTAGTCGAACATAGGCTGACTTTACGGCCTGATCACAAACCAGTCAAACAAGCAGTTCGACGGTTCGCACCCGATGTAGTCCTTAAAATCAAAGATGAGATCGAAAGATTGTTGAAAGCGAAATTCATCAGAACGGCAAGATACGTCGAGTGGATGGCAAATATAGTCCCCGTTGTAAAGAAGAATGGGAAAATGCGATTATGTGTCGATTTCAAGGACCTATATAGTGCCACACCAAAAGACGAATACTCGATGCCGATAGCTAATATGCTGGTGGATTCAGCGTCTTGTCATAAGGTAATGAGCTTGCTGGATGATTTTTCAGGTTACAATCAAATTTTCATTGCCGAAGGCGACGTGTCGAAAACTGCGTTCAGATGTCCAGGTGCAATAGGAACTTTCGAATGGGTAATGATGTCGTTCGGACTCAAGAATGCAGGTGCGACATATCAAAGAGCAATGAACCTGATTTTTCATGACATGATTGGCAAGTTCTTGGAGGTATACATCGACGACGTGGTGATCAAGTCGAATACTCAAGAGGAGCATTTGGAAAGCCTGGAGAAGGCGTTTATCAGAATGAGGAAGCATAATCTGAAGATAAATCCGATCAAATGCACCTTTGGAGTCACCGCTGGCCAGTTTTTGGGATTCCTTGTCCACAGAAACGACATTGAAGTTGACAAGAACAAAGCCAAGGTCGTCATAGAAGCATCTCCTCCGACCAACAAGAAAGAGGTTCAGTCATTTCTTGGCAAGGTAAACTATTTGAGAAGGTTCATATCAAACCTGTCGGGAAGAACCAGAGCCTTTGCGCCTCTCGTGAAGCTAAAATGAGAAGAAGATTTTAAATGGGGACCTGAACAACAAGCGGCGTTCGACGACTTGAAGCTGTATCTGTCGACACCACCAGTAATGATGCCGCCTCAGCCAGGTTTTCCTTTAAAATTGTATATATCAGCCTCTGATTACACTATAGGAAGTATGTTAGCTCAAGAGAATGAAAATGGTGTAGAAAGAGCTGTATTTTATTTAAGTAGAGTGTTGAATGATGCCGAAACACTGTATAGTGCAATAGAAAAATTATGTTTAGCACTCTACTTTTCTTGTACAAAACTTAAACATTATATGAAAAGTTTTCATGTTTTGGTTTTGTCGAAGTCTGACGTTATTAAGTACATGCTATCCAAGCCAATTATTCATGGCAGGGTCGGCAAATGGACATTAGCGTTAACTGAATTTTCACTTCAATATGTGCCATTGAAAGCCGTCAAAGGCCAAGTAGTAGCCGATTTTTTGGCAGATCACCCATGTGTAGACATGGCTTCGTCTGTTAATTTTGTCGGCTTAAGGCCTTGGACGATGTATTTTGATGGATCATCGCATAAAAAAGGGGCAGGAGTTGGAATATTACTCATATCCCCTGACGGAATTCCCACGGAATTTATGTTCAACCTTAGATATCAGTGTTCAAATAATGAAGCTGAGTACGAGGCTATCTTAATTGGCCTTGAAATATTAATTTTCTTAAAGGCCAAAAATGTGGCCATAAAGGGAGATTCTCAGTTAATCATTAGACAATTGGTTGACGAATATAAATGCCTAAGTCCAAAGTTGGCTAAATATCGCAATATGGCACGAAAAATGATGTGCCAATTTGATGATGTTTCAGTCGAACATATATACAGGCGTCACAATCAAAAGGCCAACCATTTGGCCTAAGTCGCATCTAGATACCGTATATCTAAGAAAACTTTGGATAAGGCGACACGGGTTGAAGAATTATTATATCCCCCTCATGAGAGAGAAGTAATGGTAAACGCATTAGCATCCGATGATGATTGGAGGAAACCCATAGCTGACTACTTGGCGAATCCATCTCCCAATGTCGAACGAAAGTTAAAGCTGAAAGCCACCAAATTCACGTTACTAGGAGGCGATTTGTATCACAAATCAGTTGACGGAAATTTGGAGGTATGTCTCGACAAGGAAGATGCTTTCGTAGCTTTGGCGGAAGTTCATGAAGGGATATGCGGAGCACACCAAGCAGGAGAAAAGATGAAATGAATACTCAGAAGGCAAAGGGTTTTTTGGCCTACATTAATATCAGATTGCATGAATTTCGCAAAGTCGTGTGAAGAATGCCAAAGACATGGCTACATTCAGAATGTTCCGGCGGGAGAATTGCATTCGATCATCAAGCCATGGCCTTTTAGAGGATGGGCATTAGACGTTATTGGAGAAATTGTCCCTCATTCTTCAAAAGGCCATTCAAGGATACTGGTGGGTGTTGATTATTTTACCAAATGGGTAGAAGCAATACCTTTGGTAAAGGTCGAACAAGAACAAGTGATTGATTTTATTGAAGACCATATCGTTTGTCGATTTGGAATTCCCGAGACCATAACTACAGATCAAGCATCTATTTTCTTGGGAAGCAAATTGAAGGGATATTTGGCATCAAGAAAAATCTACTAACTTCAACACCTTACTATGCACAAGCCAATGGACAAGCGGAAGCAGCCAACAAGTGGATTATTAACATCATCAAGAAACAAATTAAAAGTAAACCACGAAATTGGCATGAAGCATTGACACCGGCGTTATGGGCTATCCGAAATTCTCCAAACGAAGCAACGAGTACGACTCCCTATATGTTAACATACGGCCACGAGGCCATGTTACCGGTCGAAATCAACTTGGAATCGATACGATTTCAAAGGCAACATGAAATGCCTACGAATGACTATTGGAATTCCATGTTCGACGAATTAAATGAGGTGCATGACGAAAGACTATTGGCGTTAGAGAATATCATGCGACAAAAGGAAAAGATTGCTAGATATTACGACGCCAAGGTTAAGTTTAAGTCGTTCTTACTGTAACATCCCCAAATTTTAAACCCGAAGATAAATAAATAAATAATAATTAGAATAATTAAAATGGAAATAACAAACCACAAATAGGTATTCCAAATGAGAATCCTAGCATTAGAAGAGAATAATAATAATACTAAGCGAATTAGAGAAGAAAGGAGCGTTAAATCGAAGTTAGGATCGGGCCAGAAAAATAGATAATTCGATAATAAACATAATAACAAGGGGAAAATTAAAATAAAATATTTGGGACTCAAAACGCAATTTCCACCGTTGGATATGAAGATACAATTTTTAGAAGGTTGCTCGTCAAATTTGAGCAAGATCCAACGGTGCACGAAGAAGTTATGGCTATTTGAAGTTGGGGAGAAAATAGTTGAAAAATAGAAAAGTGAAGTAGCGGTACCTCAAGGTTTCGCTTAAGCGAAAATCCGTCGCTTAAGAGAAAACGTGAAACTTCCCCACTGAAGCCATTTCGCTTAAGCGAAACTGGTCGCTTAAGCGAAAACCGGTTGTGTCACTTACTGAAGCCATTTCGCTTAAGCGAAAACTGGTCGCTTAAGCGAAAATCGTTCGTGCCAGTACTGAGGCCAATTCGCTTAAACGAATGAATTTCGCTTAAGCGAAAACAGTTCGAGTGGCCTTAAAACGCGTGGAAACCTTCCTCACTCACTCACTCTCCCCCTTTGTTTCTCTCTCTTCCTCCGATCCACCTTCTTCCTCCCTCTTCCACGGCCCTCACCGGAGCCACCGCCGCCCTAACCGCCGCCCCTCGAGCCTCCCTCCCTCTCCATAGATCTCTCTCTCTCTCTCTCTCTCTCTCTTTCCCTCACAATCTCTCTCTCCCTCTTTCTCTCTCCACCACCACACTCACCTCCGGCCGCCACCTCCACCACGAGCCACCACCACTATCCACCACCACCACCATCATATTTCTCCCTCCCTCTTCCCCTTTAGCTTGGTCTCTCTCTCCCTCTTCCATTCCCTCTCTCTCACCGTGAGCTCTCTCACTCCCTCCACGGACGTCACCGGCGCCGTTATCGACCCGAGATCGGGCCGGGCTCGTGTCGGGAACCTCGAAGCTCGAAGCTCTTGCCTTGGTCCAGCCGCGATCGTTCCCGCTAATGAGGAGCAACACCGATGCCGTCATCGTCGCTGAGCAAAAATCCAGGTTCTATTTAAAAAGCCCGAGGTAAGAGGGTTCGCGTTACCTTTACTTGAGAAGTAAATTCTAGGATGCTATAGTGGTAGTTGAGAATAGGGTAATTAAAAAGTATGTTAATGAACCTTAGGGTAACCCTCGTTGATATAAAGGAAGTAAATAAAAATTGTTAATAGGGACCACCCTTTAGGGAATAAAATGAATGAGCGTAAAATAAGGCCGGAAAGAATGGGCGTAATTAGAATATTAAAATGGTTAGAATAGAACAAAACGTGAGCAATCATAAGAGAATAAAACCATAGGGAAAGTAAGAGGACAAGAGTGCGAACGAAATAGGCAAAGAGAAAGTAGAATTAGTAAATTAAACGATAATGAGTATAATTGTACCCGAAGAGTAAAGTGAGGTAAAGAGGAATTAGTTAGGGAGAACCAATGAAACGTAAGAGTAAAAGAATGTAGGATAATTGTGATAGGCGAGGAGAGAAGGGTCATTAAAACTAAATGTAAGGTAAAAGAGGAGTTAAAACACGAAAACCATAAGGAAGTGCGGAGGGAACTTAGTTAAGAGTTGTCGGGTAATATTGGAATAGGAATGAAATACTAAACTAAATTTTAAATATAAGTGGGTAATAAGTAAAGAATTTAATGAAAAGATAATAATACAAGAAGATGGGGTGTAATAGCGACAAACAAATGGAGTAGAGTACTATCTTAGGGAATAAATAAATAATAGAGTGTGAGAGAGGAATCATAGAATTAATTAAGGAATTGCAAACGGGAATTTAAAATATAATGGCTATACTAAGTTAAGTGGAGTTAGATAGATATTGGAATAATAAATGGTAGAAAGAGGAAAAGAAAGAGAAATACTAAAATAGAGGTAAAATAAACATTAGGATGATAAGCCACAAAGCAAAGTTGGATAAGAGCGGGAGTAATTAGTAAAAAGAAAGAGATTAAAGTAGAAAACGTAGGGAGAATGTTATAAGTCATAAACGAAAATGAAGAGTAAAAGATTGAGTTAAGCATAAAAGAGTTACTTATATTATAATAAGAGAAAAGATAAATAATGAAGAAAGAAAAGTGAACGGCTGATGGTCTGTTGGACTCAGTCCTGATAAAAGAAAAGAATGAATTCGATGGCAGGCGGACGGAAGTCCCTGTTATCATTAAAAGTAATAAAAGAAAAGAAGGAATTCGATGACAGGCGGACGGAAGTCCCTGTTATCACTAAAAGGAATAAAAGGAAAGAATGAATTCGATAGCAGGCGGACGGAAGTCCCTGTTATCACTAAAGGAAATAAAAGAAAAGGATGAATACGATGACAGGCGGACGGAAGTCCCTATCATCCCTAAAAGAAATAAAAGAAAGGAATGATTTCGATGACAGGCGGGCGGTAGCCACTGTCATCACTAAAAGAATTAAATGATTGGGTGGCAGGCGGTCGGTAGACACTGTCACCAATAAAGAGATAAAGAAATAATAAAGGTAAACGACTCATGGTCTATTGAACTCAGTCGCAGGGAAAAAGGAAAGATAAAGAAAAGGAAAAAGTAAAAGAAAAGGAAGAGAAGAAGAAAAAGAAAAAGAAAATAAAATGAATAATGAATAAGGGAACTCCTAGAGCTCAGTACCGTACGGCTGGCTGGGGCGGGACTACCTAATGGAAAATGGAAAAAAAATAAAGAATGGGAAAGAAAGAATGAAAGGAGAGTCAATATTTAAAAGAATGTGAGAATAAGTGAAGAACTAAAAGTGATTAATTATGTGAATAACTATGAATAAAATGTATTAATAATTATGTAGGTGATGAGCATTTTATTTCCCATTTTTCCTTACATTATTTTACTCCTATTATTGATACTTGTTGCCTATTTGACATTGTTTAGCTTGATTTAGTGATTTAGAGTTTATTGGACTATTATTCTGAATATTGTTTAATTTGAGATTATTTAGCCTAATTAATTCTATTTCTATTTTCAGGTCATATTTGGCACAAGGGCTTTTTGGACATTTTGGGAATGAAGATTTAATTTTGGAAGAGAAGATATATGATGAAGTGAAGATTGTAATCTATCTTTAGGATTAGTTGAGATTTAGTTATATCTTTTAAGATTTAGATTTTATCTATAAGATATTTTTAGATTTAATTTAGAGATAAGCTTTCCTTAGGATTTGGGCCCATGATTTAGGCCCGTTTTGTGATTTAAAAAGCCAAATTCGTGTAAACCTGGACAGAGCTTCCATTCACGTTTTTTTACATTCTCTCTCATAGAGAAGGCTTAGTTTTGCTCTCCAAGCTTGTGGTGGCTGCTAGGGTTTCTCTCTCTTCCCTTTTCTACACGTTTTTGGTATTTTTCTTCATGGAAGGCTAAACTCTTAGGTTAAATCCCTTTGGTAATGTATCACATACTCTTGAGGTTTTGTTCTTAATGCTATTTCGTTTTTATTCACTGTTTTCATGCTTATTGATATGTTATGGTTCGCTTAGTTCCATTATATAGAGATAATTCATGTGTATGAATGCTTAATTTATGCAAACTCGTAAAAACTCCATGCTTTGGCTTTTAATGCTTAATTAGAGGTTTGGGTTTTGGGGTGAGAATTGAATTTTCGCTTAGTATTTAGTTCTCACGAGTTGGACAGTGAAGAGGAAAGAAATTGATCTTTTGTGACCGATGATAGAGTTGTGAACGCGAGCCAAAGGGGTTTATCCGCTTTTCCTTATCTGTTTCTTCGTTTTGATTTAATTCTGTTTTGATTTCAATTATTCAATATTCAATACAAAAAAAAAACCCCCTGTTTTCTATGCATACTATGTGTTCGACCTTTTGCTTGATAAGATATTCCTTGGGAGACGACCTAGGAGTCACTTCCTAGTACTATACTTAAACTGTTTTTATTTGTATCGGGTACGGCCTCGATCAAATTTGGCGCCGTTGCCGGGGAATATCGGTTCTTGCCAAAGGTCATTAGTAGTTAGTTAATGTCGTAGTTAGTATAGTTATTATAGTGTGTCGTGTCTGATTTAGGGTCTAGTAGTCAATTCTGATAACTGGTTGAAGTTGCACTGTTAGCTGTTTTGCTATTTTGTTGCAATTAGTGTATTTGGTTGATTCTGTGGTTGCTAGTTCACATAGTTGTGGGTGGAATTTTTGCACGAAAATTTATATCCACACTACTTTTATCATATAAAAAGGTTTTGAGGCACCACGATCACTCAGATCATCACTGGTTGTGAGTTCCAGAAAAATTTTCCAAGTTTTAGCAGCACTTTCTTCAAATCGTCGCAACTTTTGACCCGTAACTCGGAATTTGACGAATTTTATATCAAATCGAAGGGAATTTTCTGAATAATCTGATTTTTTCTGACTTTGTCAGAAATGACTTTGTCAGAAAACTCCTTCGTCTGGATCCTGAAAAAGCCGTTTTACTATTTCTTTTTTATTTTACAAGTTTTATTTTCTTAGTTTTTGGTCTCTGATTTAATTGTTTGACTTGGTTCCCTTTTGAATTTTGTCCTCAAACTTTTTGTGGTATGTTTTCATGATTTTAGGGTGCTGAAAAAATAAATAAAAAATTTTAAAAAATAAAAAAATTTTGTTGCCTATTTTGGTCATGTATATTAGTGACAGTTTGCTATGCTACATGGTGTTCTGTTCAGTACATGACTAGGGGCAACCCAAGCTACTTGCATCCATATAACCTGAAATTGATAGAACTTATCACAGACTAGTTAGACAAAATAGGAACCAGTCCATAGGTAGTGACTCTATTGAGTCTTTACATAGTGAGTCTGCTTCTTTTTCTTCTATTCCTATAAATTCTGATTCTTATTCTGATTATTCTGAAAATATGGCTCAACCTCCACCACGTGAGAGGACATTGAGGGAGCTGGCTGCACCTGATTTCACTATTGAAGATTTGTGCATCCAGTATCCCGATGACCCGTATGAGCTAAGGTCTGGACTAATTCATTTGTTGCCCAAGTTTAATGGTCTTGCAGGTGAAGATCCTCATAAACATCTCAAGCAGTTCCATATTGTCTGTGCTACTATGAAACCACATGATGTGCAAGAGGATCATGTTTGTCTTAAGGCATTCCCACACTCCCTAGAGGGGCTAGCCAATGATTGGTTGTACGATCTGGCCCCTGGTTCTATCACAGTCTGGGATGACCTGAAGAGGGCATTTTTGGAGAAATTCTTCCCTGCATGCAGAACAACAGCAATCCGAAAGGATATATCAGGCATCAGGCAACAAAGTGGAGAAAGTCTCTACGAGTACTGAGAGAGATTCAAGAGACTGTGTGCGAGCTGCCCCCACCATCAGATCTCAGAGCAGCTGCTTATTCAATATTTCTATGAAGGTCTCAACCTCATGGAGAGAAACATGCTTGATGCTGCAAGTGGTGGTGCCCTAGGAGACATGACACCTTTAGAAGCCAGAGTCAAGATTGAGAAGATGGCTTCCAATTGTCAACAATTCCATGCAAGGGGCAACAGCGATGCAATCATAGTGAGAGGAGTGAATGATGTTGGCACAAGTTCTGGTAAGGTTGAGAAGCTTGAACAGAAGATAGATTCACTTACAACTTTGGTCACTCAATTGGCCATCAACCAGAAGAAGTTGTCTCTGCCTGCTAGATTATGTGGCATATGCACATCCGCTGAGCACCCCACAGATGCATGCCCTTCTGTGCAGCAGCAGCCCACGACTGGTGCTGACCAACCTGAGGCATATGCCGCCAACATCTTCAACAGTAGAAACCAGCAGCCACAGAACTTTGATTTCTCTACCAATAGATACAACCCTGGTTGGAGGAACCATCCCAACCTGAGATGGTCTGATCAGCAACCTTCACAGGTTCAATTTCAGAACAATTCCAGACCACCATATGTACCTCCTCCAGTCCAGCAACAGAGACAACAACAACAGGCTAATTCTGCACCACCAGCTCCAACTACTGAGCAGCAGCCTTCATTGGAAGAGCTGATGAAACAGATGACCATGCAAAATCTCCAATTCCAACAGGAAACTAGAGCATCCATTCAAAGAAAAGAGGCCTCCATTCAATCTTTGACCAATCAGATGGGACAGATGGCAACAGCAATCAACACTATGCAATCTCAGAATTCTAACAAGTTGCCATCCCAAACAGTGATCAATCCAAACCAGAATGTGAATGCCATTAGTCTAAGGTCAGGGAAGCAGATTGTCACACCCACACCAAAATCTGACCTCAACAAAGATGATCTAGTTTCAACCAACAAGAAGAGCCAAATGGTCGAGGAGAGTGAGCACACAAGTACCAGAAAATCCCATCCAGCTCAGCCTTTCTCAAGCACAACACCTGCTGCTGCCCAACAACCACCCCCCATTCCTCTTCCTTTCCCACCAAAGGGGGTGACTCAAAGCAAGAAAATGGAAGAGATTGACAAAGAGATACTTGACACATTCAGGAAGGTGGAAGTCAACATACCCCTTCTTGATGCAATCAAGCAAATTCCAAGGTATGCAAAGTTCTTGAAGGATCTATGCACACACAAACGGAAGCTCAAAGGCAATGAGAGGATCAGCATGGGAAGAAATGTCTCTGCTCTTATAGGTAAACCCGTCCCTCATATTCCTGAAAAGTGTAAGGATCCTGGAACTTTCTCTGTGCCTTGTATCATAGGTAATACTAAATTTGAGAATGCTTTGCTAGATTTAGGAGTATCTATTAATGTTATGCCTATGTCTGTTTTCAAATCTCTTTCACTTGGACCTCTTCAACCTACGGGTGTGGTTATTCATTTGGCAAATAGATCTACTGCCTACCCCGCAGGTTTGATAGAGGATGTCTTGGTTCGGGTTGAAGAGCTTATCTTTCCTGCTGATTTTTATATTCTTGATATGGAAGAGGACACCTCTCGTAGTGCTGTCCCTATCATATTAGGGAGACCATTTTTGAAAACAGCCCGAACCAAGATAGATGTGCATGCAGGTACACTTTCCATGGAATTTGATGACAGTGTGGTTCGATTCAATATTTTTGATGCTATGAAACATTTTCTGATGACCACTCTGTTTTTCATGTTGACTTGATTGATGATCTGATTGATGAGCATGTTCTAGACTTTTTGCATGATTATGATTTGCCATCTTTCACTAGCTCATTTACTTGTTCTGCATGTTCTGATTCCGAAATGTGCACTGCATGCATTGAAATTGACCAGTTTTTAAATTCTGCTACTGCATCTGTTGATTCATATGATATAGATTCAGATCATGCTAACCCCATTTCTGTTTTGCATGAGTCTAATTCACTTGTTCAGGTGCAGGCGGCAGAATCCAATTCTGCTGCTCCTTTAGTTCCATTTGTGATGCAGGCACCTTTATTGGACCTGAAGCCCCTTCCTCCTCATCTCAAATATGCTTACTTGGAGGTTGAACAGAAACTTCCAGTGATCATCTCTACCTCCCTTTCTGTTGATCAAGAGAAGAAGCTGCTGGATGTGATTAGAGCAAACAAAAGGGCAATAGGATGGACTTTGGCAGACATACCTGGTATTAGCCCCTCCATGTGCATGCATCGGATTTTATTGGAGGATGGGGCTAAACCAGTGAGACAACCCTAGAGACGGTTGAACCCCCAGATTCTTGATGTGGTGAAGAAAGAGGTCACCAAGCTGCTGCAAGCTGGCATTATCTACCCCATTTCAGACAGCACTTGGGTAAGCCCGGTTCAAGTAGTTCCCAAGAAGTCTGGGGTGACAGTTGTCAAAAATGAGAAGGATGAGCTGATTCCCACTAGAGTGCAGAACAGTTGGAGAGTCTGCATTGATTATAGGAAGCTCAACCAGGCGACCCGCAAGGATCACTTTCCTCTTCCCTTCATTGATCAGATGTTGGAGCGCCTGGCAGGTAAATCTCACTATTGCTTCTTAGATGGTTTCTCTGGTTATTTCCAAATCTGTATTGCACCAGAGGACCAACATATGACTACATTTACCTGTCCTTTTGGTACATTTGCTTATAGGAAGATGCCTTTTGGCCTATGCAATGCTCCTGGCACTTTTCAAAGATGTATGATGAGTATTTTTAATGACTTACTTGAGCATTGCATAGAGGTCTTCATGGATGATTTTAGTGTATATGGTTCCTCTTTTGATGCATGTCTTGATAGTTTGTCTAAGGTGCTTAATAGGTGCATTGAGACTAACCTTGTCTTGAATTTTGAAAAATGTCATTTTATGGTAGAACAAGGCATAGTCTTAGGGCACATTATTTCGCATAAGGGCATAGAGGTTGACGCTGCTAAGCTGCATGTAATATCACATTTGCCTTACCCCTCTTGCGTGCGAGAGGTGCGTTCTTTTCTTGGCCATGCAGGTTTCTATCGAAGGTTTATTCAGAACTTTAGCAAGATAGCCCTTCCACTATCCAACTTGCTTCAAAAGGATACCACATTTGAGTTTGGAGACCAATGCAAGAAGGCATTTGATGAGCTAAAGAGAGCACTCACCACCACTCCCATCATCCAACCACCTGACTGGACTCTCCCATCAGAGCACCGTGCATATTGGGCTATGAAGCAATGCAACTTAGCTCTTGATCAAGCGGGTGAGGAGAGGAAGCTGCAGTTGAGTGAGCTAGATGAGATCCGTTTGGAGGCCTATGAGAATTCCAAGTTCTACAAAGAGAAGACCAAGAAGCTCCATGATAGCTCAATTTGCAGAAAGGAGTTCTTGGTTGGTCAAAAAGTGTTGCTCTACAACTCTAGGCTTGGACTCATGAGTGGAAAGCTCCGCTCTAAATGGATTGGACCGTTTGTAGTCACCCAGGTGTTTCCTTATGGCACTGTGGAGATCAAGAGTGAGTCCACAGACAAGAGCTTCAAAGTCAATGGTCACAGACTCAAGCCTTTCCTAACCTCTCCTACTTTGGATGATGCACCTGTGGAGGAAGCCTCATTGGTCGACCCCATTTTTGACCCACCATGATTTAGGGAGTCTTCTTTTCTCCTTCTTTACTACTTTTATTCCACTTGTCTATATCTGTTTGATTCTGCTATTTGTTTTACATTGAGGACAATGTGTGATTTAAGTGTGGGGGGAGAGTAGTTTAGGTTGCATATTTTTGCTTTGATTTTTTTTAGGTTTTGCTAAGTTTTGGGCATTTTCTTGCATGTTTTTGCTTCATTTTAGTAGAGTCTTGGTATCTTGTGTCTGAATTCATGCATTTCTATGTGTAAAGTTGTTTTTGATAATTAAGAGGTGGTAACACTGTGATAGAATTGTCCCTTTTGTGAGGATTTGAGCCTTAATTGTGGGTGGATTGCTATATATGCCACCTAATTTTTCTTTCATGTGTGATTGCACTCTGGATTACTTGCACTCTAGAACTTGACTTGAATCTTGTTGATACTTGATATTCCCATGCACATTTTGAAATGATTTAGGCATTGTTTTTTCTTGAATAAGCCACTAGCCATATGAGCCTACCTTGAATGAATTTATCCTTTGATAGCCCCTTTGAGCCTTTATATCCCTTTTCTTTGTTCTTTAGCTCATTACAAGCCTATGACTGAAAAACCATGATTGTCCTAACCTTAGGGAATGTTGGAGCTTTGGAATTGTTTTGGGAATGGGTATTAAGTAAGCGAGGGTGCTTTGTTCTTCATCTCTTGTGAGTTCTGGGTTTTGCCTCTATGGTCGGTGATGTAATTATGGCTTTATCTCATTATGCCATTTTTGTTGTTTTTCTTTTCTTTCGTTCATGAAGTTCTGCAATGTAATGCAATTCAAAAAAAAAAAAAAAAGAAGAAGAAAAAGAAGAAGAAAAAGAAAAAAATGGAATAAAAGGTTGATTGAGGCATAGAGGATTGGAATTAGAGGTTGTTGTTATGTTTACCATTTCATTCTGGGGTGGATTGTGCTTATTTTTTTTACTTGTTCCCCATTGCTCCTCTATTCCCTGGGTTTTAGCTACATTTCCCATATTTTTATCCTACCTTGTCCTTGGCCCCATTACAACCCTGAAAAGACCTTTTGATCTTAATGTGCATGTGTGTTGATTGTTGATGTTAGAGGCTTGTCAAGCCTATGGTTGTGTTTGTTTTTCATGATGTGCCTTGAGTGTAAACACTGATTAACCTTAAACACTTGAGTGTAAACACTATTGAGTGATCCTTGTGAGTTTCTATCATCTTTGTGACTACCCTCTTGATGTCATTGGTTTTCTTTGCATATTTGAAATAATTGGATGATGTTCATGGATGCCTTGATTCTTTGGTCCTTATTCTCTTCATGTGCTCGATTTTGCCCATTTCTTTGCATTTCCTAGAATTCATTGTGAAGTATGTAATCTCTTAGGTTTGCATTCATTAGTTTTAGTAATCTTGTTGCATGATTCACTTTGGTGCATATTGATTTTCTCAGTCCTAATTCTTAGTTTTGCCCAGGAGTGCAAAAGGATAAGTGTGGGGGTATTTGATGAGCATTTTATTTCCCATTTTTCCTTGCATTATTTTACTCCTATTATTGATACTTGTTGCCTATTTGACATTGTTTAGCTTGATTTAGTGATTTAGAGTTTATTGGACTATTATTCTGAATATTGTTTAATTTGGGATTATTTAGCCTAATTAATTCTATTTCTATTTTCAGGTCATATTTGGCACAAGGGCTTTTTGGACATTTTGGGAATGAAGATTTAATTTTGGAAGAGAAGATATATGATGAAGTGAAGATTGTAATCTATCTTTAGGATTAGTTGAGATTTAGTTATATCTTTTAAGATTTAGATTTTATCTATAAGATATTTTTAGATTTAATTTAGAGATAAGCTTTCCTTAGGATTTGGGCCCATGATTTAGGCCCGTTTTGTGATTTAAAAAGCCAAATTCGTGTAAACCTGGAGAGAGCTTCCATTCACGTTTTTTTACATTCTCTCTCATAGAGAAGGCTTAGTTTTGCTCTCCAAGCTTGTGGTGGCTGCTAGGGTTTCTCTCTCTTCCCTTTTCTACACGTTTTTGGTATTTTTCTTCATGGAAGGCTAAACTCTTAGGTTAAATCCCTTTGGTAATGTATCACATACTCTTGAGGTTTTGTTCTTAATGCTATTTCGTTTTTATTCACTGTTTTCATGCTTATTGATATGTTATGGTTCGCTTAGTTCCATTATATAGAGATAATCCATGTGTATGAATGCTTAATTTATGCAAACTCGTAAAAACTCCATGCTTTGGCTTTTAATGCTTAATTAGAGGTTTGGGTTTTGGGGTGAGAATTGAATTTTCGCTTAGTATTTAGTTCTCACGAGTTGGACAGTGAAGAGGAAAGAAATTGATCTTTTGTGACCGATGATAGGGTTGTGAACGCGAGCCAAAGGGGTTTATCCGCTTTTCCTTATCTGTTTCTTCGTTTTGATTTAATTCTGTTTTGATTTCAATTATTCAATATTCAATACAAAAAAAAACCCCCCTGTTTTCTATGCATACTATGTGTTCGACCTTTTGCTTGATAAGATATTCCTTGGGAGACGACCTAGGAGTCACTTCCTAGTACTATACTTAAACTGTTTTTATTTGTATCGGGTACGGCCTCGATCAGTAGGCTTAGTTATTTGCTATGTCTTCTTTTAGGATTTATCTTTTTAAGTTCTGTGTAATGCTACCCTTCTTGATATAATTTTACAGGTACGGAAGCGGAGCTTACACTGTTGCGGGCCGAACTGGAAACTCTCCACTACGTGGAGTGAATTTTATTATGTTAAAAACTGTTGTTTTTGTAATTTATAATATGTGTAGTTATATGCCCTGAGACTGGTACTAATCGGGCGTTAGGATCTGAACTGGTTTTTAATCTGGTGTGTTTATGTTTTTATATAATTCTGGACTGACAGGTTTTAAGAAGAAAATTTTTGGGAAGTCCGAAAAACAGAGGAAACTCTGCCGGATTTTCGTAAAATCTTTCATAAGAAATCAAACTCTAAAAAGAATTTTCAAACTCTGATTTTACTAAAATTTAAAATTAACCAAATAAAGTGAGGATGTTACATTTATGGTATCAGAGCAGTTTCCCTCGGCCTTGGAGTGTGGAATCACAACTCCTATGGTTTACTCACCAAGCGAGTGACCAAATGTTAGTGTCAAGTCTTAGAATAGGCGAATAGGTACGCTTAGATTGAGAATTGTTTAGTTAACTGTGGAATAACGTAATCTTTTTCAGAACTCAGTCACCATGCCCCGGAGACGTACACAGGATGAAAGGATGGCTGCTATACTAGAAAATCTGGTCCAAATGAATCAGAATCAGACTGAAACAGCAGCAGCTGCCGCAGCAGCAGCAGCCGCCGCACTCCACCAACCATCAGGCCCAATTGGCATCGATTGGCTAGCTAGATTCAGGCAGAACGATCCGCCCAAGTTTGAAGGTGGCTACAATCCGGATGCAGCCCAGAGATGGCTCCAAGAATTGGAGAAGATTTTTCGCACGATTTCACCGCCTGCGGAGCAGATAGTTCTTTTGGCGGCGTACATGCTCACTGGAGAAGCCGAATATTGGTGGGAGCGTGTACGAAGGGAAATGGAGATCGCTAACCAGGAGGTCACCTGGGATGTGTTCAAAATCAGGTTCCTAGGGAAGTACTTTCCGGAAGATGTCCGCCGAGAAAAAGAGCTGGCATTCCTGAACTTAACACAGGGAAGTATGTGCGTTGGAGAATATGCCGCACACTTTGAAGACCTCATCCGGTATTCTGGGAGCTATAGGGATGCTGATGAAAGAACTGAGTGCATCAAGTTCGAAGCAAGACTTCGCACTGAGATCAAGGTAGCTTTTGAATTCCAGAACATAGATAATTTGGCCCAGCTAGTGAATATGGCTAGCACTTATGAGAAGGGATTGAGGCGGAAGACATCCGAGGATAGGAACAGGATGATACAGTGGGCTGAAGGTTCTAGCAGAGGTAGGGTACCGGCTCAGGAATCCAATACACATGCCGACATTAACGCTATGGCAATAGTGCCAATGGACACGGCTCCAGACGTGAATGCTCCAAGACCTAGATTACCCTGTCCAGAGTGTGTAAAACCCCACAGGCGTTTGTGTATGCGGCTGAAGCAGCACAAGAAAGAGGGTCTTTGCTACCAATGTGGGCAACTGGGACACATAGGGGCTAATTGTCGCGAACGCACCGGGCGAGAGAATTAGTAAACCGGCTCGAGGTAATTTTTCTATATCAATAATGTATCAACTGTTTACCTATAAAATTCTATATATAGGTTAAACGCGTTTAGTGTAACCAAGAAGAAATCGATAGGTGTTAAGACCTTAGCTAGAAGTTCCACCAAACACATAGGATGATATTGTCACTGGCAGAAGGTAAGGTTAGAACTGATCACTCTAACTCTTGCATCTGCTAGAGGATGATACCACCAACAAACCTGACAATGATATTGCCATTGATAGATGTAAGATTGGGATTGATCACCTCGATCTTTGCACCTATTGGTGATCGATGTCATTGACACATTTCATCTAAAACCGAAATAATCAAATTAATAAGTTTTAAAGTAGACCCCTAGAAGGAACAGAGCTAAACCGAGAAGAGTTCCTTCTGAAATCTTTGCATAGCATTAAAGAGTGGAGTGGAAAAAATGTAAAATCCTTGAGAGACTCGAGCGAACCTTATAGCTATTCCCTGCAACCGAGTCGAATTAGGAAGTAGACAATTTGGAACCCGCCTAGAAGTCTAATCAAAGTTTCCGAACGATTCCCTCAAAGGAGGCAAGTCTTAGTCACTGTGTTAGGTACCCTTACCAAGACCAATCAAATCAGCCGCAGGTTCATAGAGAACGCATCTTTTGATGACTCTCTGCTGAAAATGCACACTTAAGGATAATCTCCATTGTCTTCTTGCTTGACATGTATCCAGTACATCCTGGGTCGTCGTAAGGAGACTATGAAACCCATCCTTGAGTGCTTCGTGTTTCTTCTTTTCA
The DNA here is from genome assembly GCA_037953625.1 of Crotalaria pallida. NCBI lineage: Eukaryota > Viridiplantae > Streptophyta > Magnoliopsida > Fabales > Fabaceae > Crotalaria > Crotalaria pallida. Next base: position 73,134,808 of record CM075656.1, read on the forward strand.
TCTTCACTCTCTTCAAGTTTCAAGCGTCTCAGATGTATACATGAGAATTCACCAAGACGTAGGAACCCAATTTAGTTCTATGCCTACCGATGGATAACCATCCACGTGTTCCTTCTAACCTTGGATACCGATCGAGAACCTATGTACTCGATTCTGAATAACGAATGAGCATACCCCAAGCATTGATATAACCAAGTATGTTGATGCTAAGTGGGGGAGGATTTCAATCCAAGGAATGGAAGATGAAACTTTAACAACAAGAAAACTGTGGACCCTATTCGAGTAACAAGGTGGAATGCAGAACGGTAACGAAGCGTAACGAAGATTGTATCGATGCCGGACTCAATGTCCGATGATCAAACCATAACCCGTAGGGATAATGAATACCTCACCCCAAACGTTCCGCATTAACTGTCGAAGAGGTTCGCGAAGAATGGAACGAGAATTAAACTAAGACTCAATCAATACCTTCTCGGACCATCGGACAATTGGAAAATAAATTTAGACCCTGACCTCGACCCTTAAGTGAAATCGACCTGTAGGAACCCCTATACCAAATTGAAATCGTTAAACGAACGGAAGGGAAGTACCACCGGAGTAGAATTTAGATATAGCTAAGGTGGATTCGAAGAACGACCTCACTAGACTCACTTGAAGGAGTAAGAAACGAACAGAGAAAGAGTGGAGTCGCGAAGTGGAGTCTCACTTAAGAAGTTACGTCGGAGCACCGCAGATAATTGTCTCAGTCTCTTCAGACTCTGTGTATCATGCAGATACCTGAGTGACTGAGATCAACCATACATGAGGCAAATAATTATACCGCAGAACCCTTAACTTAGAACTTCCTCAAAGGGAAGATTGGAACCGAAGGAATTGAAATGACATGGGTGGAAACTATGTCAAGGGATACTCCTCCAAGTTAAGGGACAACTGGAATTTCGGGGACGAAATTCAAATAAGTGGGGGAGAAATGTAACATCCCCAAATTTTAAACCCGAAGATAAATAAATAAATAAATAATAATTAGAATAATTAAAATGGAAATAACAAACCACAAATAGGTATTCCAAATGAGAATCCTAGCATTAGAAGAGAATAATAATAATACTAAGCGAATTAGAGAAGAAAGGAGCGTTAAATCGAAGTTAGGATCGGGCCAGAAAAATAGATAATTCGATAATAAACATAATAACAAGGGGAAAGTTAAAATAAAATATTTGGGACTCAAAACGCAATTTCCACTGTTGGATAAGAAGATACGATTTTTAGAAGGTTGCTCGTCAAATTTGAGCAAGATCCAACGGTGCACGAAGAAGTTATGGCTATTTGAAGTTGGGGAGAAAATAGTTGAAAAATAGAAAAGTGAAGTAGCAGTACCTGAAGGTTTCGCTTAAGCGAAAATCCGTTTTCGCTTAAGCGAAAACGTGAAACTTTCCCACTGAAGCCATTTCGATTAAGCGAAACTGGTCACTTAAGCGAAAACCGGTTGTGTTACTTACTGAAGCCATTTCGCTTAAGCGAAAATCGTTCGTGCCAGTACTGAGGCCAATTCGCTTAAGCGAATGAATTTCGCTTAAGCGAAAACAGTTCGAGTGGCCTTAAAACGCGTGGAAACCTTCCTCACTCACTCACTCTCTCCCTTTGTTTCTCTCTCTTCCTCCGATCCTCCTTCTTCCTCCCTCCTCCACGGCCCTCACCGGAGCCACCGCCGCCCTAACCGCCGCCCCTCGAACCTCCCTCCCTCTCCATAGATCTCTCTCTCTCTCTCTTTCCCTCACAATCTCTCTCTCCCTCTTTCTCTCTCCACCACCACACTCACCTCCGGCCACCACCACTATCCACCACCATCATATTTCTCCCTCCCTCTTCCCCTTTAGCTTGGTCTCTCTCTCTCTCTCCCCCTCTTCCATTCCCTCTCTCTCACCGTGAGCTCTCTCTCTCACTCCCTCCACGGACGTCACCGACGCCGTTATCGACCCGTGATCGTGCCGTGCTCGTGTCGGGAACCTCGAAGCTCGAAGCTCTTGCCTTGGTCCAGCCGCGATCGTTCCCGCTAACGAGGAGCAACACCGACGCCGTCATCGTCGCTGAGCAAAAATCCAGGTTCTATTTAAAAAGCCCGAGGTAAGAGGGTTCGCGTTACCTTTACTTGAGAAGTAAATTCTAGGATGCTATAGTGGTAGCTGAGAATAGGGTAATTAAAAAGTATGTTAATGAACCTTAGGGTAACCCTCGTTGATATAAAGGAAGTAAATAAAAATTGTTAATAGGGACCACCCTTTAGGGAATAAAATGAATGAGCGTAAAATAAGGCCGGAAAGAATGGGCGTAATTAGAATATTAAAATGGTTAGAATAGAACAAAAACGTGAGCAATCATAAGAGAATAAAACCATAGGGAAAGTAAGAGGACAAGAGTGCGAACGAAATAGGCAAAGAGAGAGTAGAATTAGTAAATTAAACGATAATGAGTATAATTGTACCCGAAGAGTAAAGTGAGGTAAAGATGAATTAGTTAGAGAGAACCAATGAAACGTGAGAGTAAAAGGATGTAGGATAATTGTGATAGGCGAGGAGAGAAGGGTCATTAAAACTAAATGTAAGGTAAAAGAGGAGTTAAAACACGAAAACCATAAGGAAGTGCGGAGGGAACTTAGTTAAGAGTTGTCGGGTAATATTGGAATAGGAATGAAATACTAAACTAAATTTTAAATATAAGTGGGTAATAAGTAAAGAATTTAATGAAAAGATAATAATACAAGAAGATGGGATGTAATAGCGACAGACAAATGGAGTAGAGTACTATCTTAGGGAAAACAAGTGAATAAATAAATAATAGAGTGTGAGAGAGGAATCATAGAATTAATTAAGGAATTGCAAACGGGAATTTAAAATATAATGGCTATACTAAGTTAAGTGGAGTTAGATAGATATTAGAATAATAAATGGTAGAAAGAGGAAAAGAAAGAGAAATACTAAAATAGAGGTAAAATAAACATTAGGATGATAAGCCACAAAGCAAAGTTGGATAAGAGCGAGAGTAATTAGTAAAAAGAAAGAGATTAAAGTAGAAAACGTAGGGAGAATGTGATAAGTCATAAACGAAAATGAAGAGTAAAAGATTGAGTTAAGCATAAAAGAGTTACTTATATTATAATAAGAGAAAAGATAAATAATGAAGAAAGAAAAGTGAACGGCTGATGGTCTGATCTGTTGGACTCAGTCCTGATAAAAGAAAAGAATGAATTCGATGGCAGGCGGACGGAAGTCCCTATTATCATTAAAAGTAATAAAAGAAAAGAAGGAATTCGATGACAGGCGGACGGAAGTCCCTGTTATCACTAAAAGGAATAAAAGGAAAAAATGAATTCGATAGCAGGCGGACCGAAGTCCCTGTTATCACTAAAGGAAATAAAAGAAAAGGATGAATACGATGACAGGCGGACGGAAGTCCCTGTCATCCCTAAAAGAAATAAAAGAAAGGAATGATTTCGATGACAGGCGGGCGGTAGCCACTGTCATCACTAAAAGAATTAAATGATTGGGTGGCAGGCGGTCGGTAGACACTGTCACCAATAAAGAGATAAAGGAATAATAAAGGTAAACGGCTGATGGTCTATTGGACTCAGTCGCAAGGAAAAAGGAAAAGATAAAGAAAAGGAAAAAGTAAAAGAAAAGGAAGATAAGAAGAAAAAGAAAAAGAAAAGAAAATGAATAATGAATAAGGGAACTCCTAGCGCTCAGTACCGTACGGCTGGCTGGGGCGGGACTACCTAATGGAAAATGGAAAAAAATAAAGAATGGGAAAGAAAGAATGAAAGGAGAGTCAATATTTAAAAGAATGTGAGAATAAGTGAAGAACTAAAAGTGATTAATTATGTGAATAACTATGAATAAAATGTATTAATAATTATGTAGGCTTAGTTATTTGCTATGTCTTCTTTTAGGATTTATCTTTTTAAGTTCTGTGTAATGCTACCCTTCTTGATATAATTTTATAGGTACGGAAGCGGAGCTTACACTGTTGCGGGCCGAACTGGAAACTCTCCACTACGTGGAGTGAATTTGTGATACCCTGAGTGAATTTTATTATGTTAAAAACTGTTGTTTTTGTAATTTATAATATGTGTAGTTATATGCCCTGAGACTAGTACTAATCGGGCGTTAGGATCTGAACTGGTGTTTAATCTGGTGTGTTTATGTTTTTATATAATTCTGGACTGACAGGTTTTAAGAAGAAAATTTTTGGGAAGTCCGAAAAACAGAGGAAACTCTGCCGGATTTTCGTAAAATCTTTCATAAGAAATCAAACTCTAAAAAGAATTTTCAAACTCTGATTTTACTAAAATTTAAAATTAACCAAATAAAGTGAGGATGTTACACTTACCGGATGAATTAGTATGGAAAGTAATCTTACCCATCGACAAGCGTTCGAATGAATACAGCAAGTGGTCACCAAAATGGGAAGGACCATTTAAAGTATTAAAGGCTTTTTCAGGCAACGCATACGAATTAGTCGAAGTCGAAACGGGAAAGAAGATTAGAGCAATTAACGGCAAGTATTTGAAAAAGTATAAGCCGACAATGACGGAAATAAAAATGCATTAAATTGAAATTGCAGAATCCATACGACAGAAGCAAAATACAAGAAGCAAATACAACAAAGGGAAAACAAAATTCATCCGAAAAGATTGCCAAAGGAAGGCCATTCCCTAGCGAAAGCATCTCAACGTCGGAGTTCAGCCCTATATTCTTGCAAGTGAGTACCCAAGACATCAGTAATCTGCTGATATGGAGTCACCAAAGCAGCAACCTTGGCAGCCAATTCTTGCCGAGTGGCCTTGATAGATTCCATGTACTGGGTCATGTCCAATTGATCTTTCTCCCGACGGGCTAACTCATCCTTCAGTTCCCGAATCTTGGCTCCATTTTCTTCTAACCGCCGAAGTGTATCATCAGCCTTGGAAGAACAGTCTGCATCCTCTTTTTCCGAATCCATAAATTCGAGCTCCATTTTTCTTTGATTTGCTTTGACATCTTCATAAACTTTGATGTCTTTCAGAATTTTCGGACTTTCAGTGGTCCAATTGTTCACAAATCGCTGCAAACCAGTCAATTTGGATTCGACGTCTTCTGAAACAGGATGTTGCAAAAGTGATGTGATGGTAGAAGACAAGAGATCAAGAGTCGAGGAATCGGCCAATAATTGATCAAAAGGCCGACAACAGATATTCTTCAAGGTCACCATCAACTGATCTGCAACCGGTTCGGCGTCTCTTAAGGGAGAATTCATGGCTGCTTCAACAGATCGTGCTTTGGCCATTAATTCTCGAAGAGCAACGAAGGCAGAAGAAGAGGAAGTTTGAATCGAAGGAGCCATGGTGATAGATGGAGGCGCACAGGAAGGAATCTCAACAGAAGGAATATCGGCGGAATCGGATGCACCAGGAATTGACAAGCTGTCGTCGAAATCCTCAAGTTGGGCTGAATTATTGGGGATCTAAGGAAAAACAAAAAGGAGGTTGGTAAAGATCTTTTAATCCTGCATAAAGGGTGAATGAGTAAATTCGCAAGTACCTCAAATGAAGGGCCACATGCAGTAGTAGTCTCAGGTCCCACGACAGCAACAGGGGAGTCTACAACATGAGTGTCAATGTCAAGAGGCTCAGTATCGACAGCACCTTGATTAGAGCCTTGAAGGACAACCTCAACTGCAACCGAAGAAGAAGTGTCATCAAGACACTGTTGCATGGAAGCCTCAATGGAATGCAGCCTGTCAGTCTGGTCAAAAGCAACATCAACTTGAGGCTCATCCGAAGACAAGTCATCAAGAATCACTTGTCGACGTACAGGACGCCTTTGCAGTTGGATGCTGGTATCTTCGACCATATCTTCTTCAACAAATGGATTAAGTGTTGGAGTCGGAAGAAATTCACCAACATGGGGATCGTGACGGGAAACATCAACAAAAAGATTGGCCGCATCACCATGGATTCTTTGAGTAGTGACATGGGGAGACGGCTCTCTGATGATGATTCCTTTGGCCTTCGGACGTGGCTGCGATTGAGCTTTGGATGAAGGATTCGAAGAAGGACGGATAGGAGGAGCAGATGAAGCAGTTGACACTTGAAGCTTCGTTGAAAGAGGGTGAACCAAAGAACTATCGGTTCTTTCAAGATCAGCATGAGGTTTGTCCGACGGTTGTTCAGTTCGTCCTTTGTGTTGTCTCTTAGCTTCAATGAAATCGTCGATAGCATGGGAGTGGCGCCTTTTCTTGTGTTTCTTGGGTGATGAAGGGTCACCACCTTTCTTTTTCGACGCGTGGGCCTTAATTGCCGCAGAATAGTCAATAAGGTTCGGCTTGACCACTGCGAAAAGGACAACAAATGAGAAAGCCGAGAGGAGAGAAGTTTAAAGGGAAAGAAAAGAGGTTAAGTACTCTTACCAGTTTTGTCGGCTGCTACATCTGATGGAATCCTTGCACTCATTCTGTCGACAATAGTATCATAGTCCACGTGGTACGTGTTGAAGTACGATTCCCACCAACGCACGAAATTTGGACTAGCCAAGAAACAAGGAGTGAAGCCGACAGGATTGAAACGGCTAAGAGAGGCAAGATTCTTCGACACAAACCTATTCAGCACCGATTTCCAAGAAGATTTGTAGTCCATTAACTGACCATGATGGAATTCCTGCGACACTGATGCAAGCATGGGAGTAGGCAACCCTTGGCAAAGGCCGAACTGCCTCGACACACAGTTGGGATAGTGTAAAAACACTTCCTTTTCTTCGTAGGCGGTAGAATCGGGCAAACCACCAAAAAGAACCCGTTGGCTCAAGTAATGTCCCCAAAGGACATCATTTAACTGCCTCTCCTCAACATTGGTACCAGGAAAAGGAAGACGAAACCATTCAGGTCCTACAGTCCTATCAACGAAAGGAGAAAAATCAATGTCCTCAGATAACATGGAGATATTGGCAAATATCTTCATAAAATGAAGAAAGGTGTTGGTACGAGATGACAGCACAGGAACGTCATAATTTGCCGCCAAACAACCATAGTTGAACCGGAAACGGCAAACACTATTGTGTGTGGACACCATGTGGCGTTTCAGAATGGCATTCAGCCACAAGTGCAAGAGCCAAGTTGGACCTCCGACATTGGTTACCAGTTGTTCGTTGAATCTAATGGTGTCGGAAACATGGCTTATTGTCGAATACAGCTTTGCCAGAAGAAGTTGGCTAAGAGCCACTTTTCGCTCCTCGTGCAGGATCATGGCTAAGGGCACTAAAGATTTGTTAACTTGTCGAGATTTGGTGCAAAAGACAAAAGCACTAAGCCACACTGTTAGAAATTCTACATGTTCCTCATTGCTAACTGTCGGACTGCCTCTATAAGCATCTAGGCGCGCTACGACATAGTTGCTGAAGGCAAAAGACCCGCCACTAATGTGTACAACATCGTTAGGCTTGCTTTCTACGGTCAAAAGTTCTCCATCGGGACGAAGACTAGTCAAAGCAGCAACGTCGAAGAGTGTGGGAGTCATCATGCCGTAACGAAAGTGGAAACAATTGGTTCAGCGACACCAAAAATAGCATGTAGCGACGAAAAGTCCATCGTCGTAACGAAGATTGGAAGTTGTTAGGATAAGAAGGTCTTCAAAACCGGACCTCTTCCATGATTGACTCTTGTGAGGCCGAAGCCTGTCAAACCACTCCGTAAACTTGGGGAACGGTTTCACATTCCGAAGAACCCTGCGAGAGTACTCCTTGTCGAAGTGACATGTATAAACAGGGTTAAGAGTGGCCACGGGACGGATCTCATTAGGATTGGAAATCGGAAAGTTGGCACTCATAACAGGATCTCGAGCCTCCGATGAAGTCATCAAGGGTCCCAAGAAAGCAGGTGAAGGGTTAACAGGTTCACCATTGGCAGGGATGAAAGAAGTCGCAGGAATGATTAAACTACGCTCATGATATGGGACTTCCAAATCAATTTCGGGATCAAGAACTCCTTGGATCGCCATGTTGAAAGAAGGGTTTTTGGAAAGAAAAAAGGGTTTTTCAAGTCAAAGGGTGCAGTGACAAGCAAGAAAAGATAAAAGGGGAATAATGATAAGCGATCAAGTTTAAATAAGAAGTGAAAAGACGTGTTAGACCAACGAAATGGTCCAATAAGAAACGTCAGTTCAAAAGGATAAACTCGCCGTTTCAGAATCCTAATGCTGAAAGGACAGTTCGAAAAGATACAAATTTTGGCATCCTCCGAAAAGACGCGTCGCATACCAAAACTTGGGGGGCCTCTGTTAACGGAAAGTCGAAATCGACAAAAGGGTGAGAATGTCAGATGTATAAGTGACGTCGACGGAAGTGTACTTAAACATTTGTTTAAAAGTGACTTCGAAGAAAGTGTACGTACAATCCGACACTGGGCAGATTTCGACGAAAAGGATGTGTGTCGATAACATAAGTGATGTCGAAGGAGGTGTACTTAAGTGGCATGACTTAAAAGTGACTTCGAAGGACGTGAACGTGTGTCGACAAAAGGAAGAGGTGGAAACAAGAAGCCTGCGTCGAAGGAATATTGGCGCAAGAAAAGAGGAGTCAGAAACGTCATATCAGCATTGGGAACGGAAGAGTAATTATGGAGGCATTTAATGCTACTTGTGGCTATAAAATCCTCATTTTTCACCAAGAAAAGCCACGAGTTACAATGAGGAAACTTAAGGAATGCCTTCATGAATTTTTGAAAGAGGAAAAAAGATTCATATTCCACATAAACGTGAGTCAGCCAAAGGCTAAACATGTGGGATTAAGGTGTTCGGATGAGGACAGGGTAATGAAGGAATGTCCACCCCGAATACCACCTTTATCCTCTTGAATAGTGAAAGGCTAAACATGTGGGATTACGTAGAATCCATTTCTGATGCGTCGGGTCACAGCAAAGAACTCCGAATTGGAGGAAGCAGTGAGCCTGATAAATAAGCATTGGAAAGGTCTTTGTAATCCCATAGGCCAAGGTTTGTGTCCTGCTAAGATCGACTAAGGCCGCCTTTCCTATTAAAGAGTTAAAGGAAACAAGTCCTTTGACGACATTCTACTAGAAGTGTCGAGGGCATGTTGTTTGATTGAATGCTGGTGAAACAGCGTTTAGTTGAATTACATGTCACCGATATCAATCGAATGCGTCTGAGACCGACAGCGGGTCGAAAGTCTATTTCGACGATAGGCCCGTTTGTCGAAAGGAGCTTGATGTCGGCTGACATCTCAAAACCAAGAGGCTGGAGCACAACAACGTCAATGCTTCGAACAACAAAGAGACTTAGACAAGAGTCAAAGGTTGCGGTCGAAGAAAAGTGTCAGTCGAAGAGGTCTCAGCAAAGATGTCACCACGGGATTCGGCAAAAGTATCCACTAAGCCCAAACCACGACGTGGGCAGTTGCATCGTGGGGGATAGCATAGTGGGTAGTTACTAGGACGTGGGTTCTGCGGTTATGCAGAACGTGCGAACATGCTTTGTAAATAGTTTTCGGATTCCTATACCTATAAATAGGAAGTCCTTAGGTTGTAATCGGGGTCGGTTGCTAGGTTGACACACATAGGCCAAAATCCTAGACGTCTCACCAGAGCAGACAAACGGAGAAACGCCATTGTAAAGAACCTCAACCTTCCACCCATTTAATTTCAATGCAACTTTATGTTTCCATGCACTTTTAATTACACGCAATTTACTTTATCGCAAATTTTAATCGCTTTCCTTTTCGATTCCAAGTCATTTATTTTACTGCACCGTTTAATTCTCACCGCATCGTGTTCTTGGTGTCGGTTTTACTCATTCCTGCATTTACTTTCACGCTTTCCAAACCCAAATACCCAAAAATACCAAAAAGACGGTCAAGTTCCTTTCACAAGATTACCACATAACCTGTCGTTACCCACACCCCACACATCACCGTCAGTTCGGCAGGCGTCGGACGAAAATCTCGCAAACAAGTCCTAAGAGTAGCTTAGTTCACGTTGAAATTTGTTTGGTGATGATTATGACTATAATATATAAACAGTATATGATTAATTATAACCATGGTAATATTAGTAAGGAAATTGGAAGCTAAAACAAATTATCCTTATTATCGCAACATTGGAAATTAAAGAGAAAGGTGAGAATCAGCTGAACGTATTATTATTATTATTATGTTGATGATCAATTATAAATGGCATAAAAAAAAAATTGTCTCCTAGTTTATTTATTTGTTATAAAGTGGTTCTTGATTTTTTTTAAGGTGATCTCTCAAGGTTATTACTTTCTTTAGGATAGTTGGTCTTTTCCTCAAATCTTAAATTTTGTTTTATTTTTAACGTTACATTTCTAAAATATTTTTAGAAAATGGTTACCTTATTTAATTTTTTGTTTCATTTTCAATGCTACTATGTTAAAATACCTTTATTTTTTGATAAATTTGATAAAGTTTTTTTTTAAGGGAAATGTGTATTGTATTCATAGATTAGAAACCGTACAAGTAATGACAAACATGACAATTACAAGTAGAATATATTTCACACTAATAATAGTTAAAGGGAAAGCAAAATACACTATAACAACACACTCTTCCATGTGGACATAGATCATCAGCAACTGTCAAAACCGGACTCTAACAGGAGATTTAATGGCCTTTAATTCCAAGATAACAATCTCATTGATGCTAGGACTAAACTCAGTTCGGCGACAAAGAATCTCAGATCTAAAACGAGAGAGCCGTTGGACGGTAGCCAAATCAACAGTCGGCAAAGAGAGATCTGTCTCGACGAGTAGTCTTCCAATTATTGGAGTAAAGAGGATGACCATCATATATGGAAAGTAGAAATTATACAAAGGCATCCCTCCACTAGAAACACACAAAACAAAACAACTTGTACAAAGGCAAGACAAAACCCAGATAAACTGGGGGAAACAAACCCACACACTTTCCAAAGGAAGGGGAGGGACAGATCTCCCTCCCTCTACCGAGAACCAGCATATGAAAACAAGCAGGATTAGAGGAAGGAAGAGGAGAGGGAAAATCCTATAAATTTGATAAAGTTAAACACAAACAACTAATTAAAATAATAAATATGAAACCAATTTTTTTCTTATATTTCAACAAGATAAGAAAATGAAGATATCACAAATCAAATTGATTGAATGATTGGATTTATTAGTAAATCGTAAACCAATCAGGTTTCTGGTTTGAGAACTTTTTTTTTTTGGGCTCAATTATAATATTGATAATACTCCATTCGGTTCAAAGTACTCTTCATATGAATTTTATCTCTTGGTTTAGATAAATTGTTTTTTACAAATTTAATACATAATTAATATTATTTTTTCAATTACACATGTATTTGTTACATTTTTTTTACCATAATCTTTTTTCTTCAATTATGATTACACAATGCATAATAATCAAAATATTTCAAATTCTTATATCATTTATTTATTTCTTAAAACTCGTGCACCACTTATATTAAAAATACTTTTGAATTAGAGAGAGTGAGAGTAGTAAATGATCAAATAAATCAGTCATCATAACAAAAGTCTCAATTATTTAATATTCAACTACTTTTTTTTGTCCGTATTCCTTGCGGAACCACCGGTATTCCCAAGAACACCCTTAATATCAGGGAGCCTTTGAGACTAATCCGGAGCGAGCTGCGTGGCTAGCTCTCCCAGCGAGTTGTTTTTAGTGGGAATCGAACCCGGGGCTACTAGCACCCGTGTCTCATTCCCAATATTTCAGTTGGGGCCTTACACCAACTGAACCAAGCCTCGTTGGTATATTCAACTACTTTTGAATGTAGCATTAGTCAAGATATACAATTTGATTGTGCATAGTTTTTATTTTAACTCAATTGGTAGAATATAATTCTACTCCAGTCCTTCTTATGAGTCGTCCCTACTTTCCAATTTTACAAATTTTTTTGTCAAATCTTATATCATTAAAAGTAAAAAGTCCAACCAATAGGGTTGACTCAAGTGGTGTGATCATGCCAACTTGAGAACTTGGAATGAGACCTGAGATTAAGAAATTTCAGGTTCGATTCTCGATTAACACACCCTGCTGGGAGAGACATATATAGGAACGCGACCTCGTGCAGAATTAGTCTCAAGGGTTCCCTGGTATATTAAGGGTGCTCTTGGGGACACCTGTGATACTGGTCAAAGAGTACATACCAATAAAAAAAATTTAAAAAAAAAAAGTAAAAACGTCCATACATGCATTATATTATTAAGAAGGGGCAAATGGTTGTATTCTTAAAAAAAAAAAAAAAAAAAAAAAACCAAGAATTTACAATTAGTTTACTATTTTAGATTGATGTTTATGTATATGAACTAAATGTACACGACTTCTCTTTGTTCATTGCCCAACTTATATTTTGTGAACATATGTACTCTGCCAAGGTATATGTTCGTTTGTTTGAAAGCTTATTTAGGAATGCATTTGCATTTAGTTACTATTGCTGCCACTTAGCAGTCATGTTTGCCACAAGATATTAGTAATATGTTTGTAAGTAATTGGCATCTATCATCTCTCTTTATACACACACATAATGTGTGTGTATAAAGAGAGATGATAGATGCCAATTACTTACAAACATATTACTAATATCATATACCATCTTTGTATAAAATAAGTCTTTTCGAACCATCATATTTGTTGTTGAAGTTTTTCTTACAGCAGAACGATTGTAAACAAATAATCACTATCTCCAACCAAAATATTATAATTTGTAATTAAATAAATTATTTAAGTTTTTCAAATCATTATCTTCAACCAAGGTATCATTGTGAAATCAATATCCCAAAAAAAAATATGTTAAAATTTGAAATTAAATAGATTATTCAACTTTTTCATGATTTTATGCATGCTTGTATGCTTGATGATTGTAGGTAAATAATCATTATCTCAAATCAAAATATTATAATTTAAATTAAATAGATTATTTAAGTTTTTCAAACCATGCATTATCCCAACCAAGATATCATCTGCATATGAAATTATTATCCTAACAAAAATATTAAAATATTTGAAATTAAACATATTATTCAAGCTTTCTATGGTTTTATGTTTGATGTGAGTGTTTTTTTTTTCACCTTCAATTTTTATCATCTTCGTATGAAATCATTAACCCCAACAAATGTATGTGAGTATTTTTTTTCCACCTTCAAATTTTCCAATTTTGCCTTATAAAAGGTATACGATGAACTCTCTAATTCTGAAAAGGACATCATGCTTTGGTTTATTACTTGGTATTACTGGCACAATTAACTATTTCAGTGTCAAATAATATCGGGCTTCTACATCTGTTTTGATTTGTTCATATGGCAGTTGCAACATCTCTTATTCAAAAAACTTATGAATTGAATTCACATAGAAAGTGAGAGAAAACTTAGCATTGTTTCTATAATAAATTTTGTTCATTGTAGCGTATGATTCCCTCTTTTAATTTGTTTAATTTATTGGCATATGTTCAATGATGAAAAAAAAATTATTGATATTTTAGCTACAATATCTTGCACAATAAAAACCTTTATAAATTATATTACATGAAACACATGTATCCTTTATAAAAAAATAATTCTACACAGATTAGATAGGATGATTTCTACACAAATTCAATTGTCAAGGCATCCTACATCAGCGGGTAGATAGTGCGGGTTGACTAGCATATGCTCTGGTTGTCCTAGATTTTCTTTTTTTTTTTAATTTAAGAATAAAAATAAAAATAGTGAGTATGAATATTGCACAAATTAAAGTGGAAAAATGAAAGTAAAATTCATGAAGAGTAGTTCAAGTCATTTATTTTTATATTTTAACATATTTAATTCTAAATTCAAAGAAAATCATGTTGTGTTTACTTATTTTATACATATATCAAAAATATTGATTAAAATTTATCTAAGTTTCCATATGTTTTAATCAATTAAAAAATCAATCTAATCAATTACTACTCATACTTTTTTATTCTTTCAAAATCTAAATTATAATTATTATATTATACAATTATAATTATAAATTATTATTATTATTATCATAAATGAATAGATAAATCATTCATTCTAAATTCTCATCCTTATTTAAAAAAAAATTAGAACGAATCGAATTCTTTTAGCGTTAATCAGAGTAAAAAACAATAATGTGTGATAATCACAAAATAAAATGAACCATTAAGAAAGTAGAGAAAAACAAACAAAAGAAGGGAATCACGTTTGTCGGTCAATATAAAATTAGGCAAAAATTCTTGAACAGTGGTTTGAATCATTTATTTTATACTTTTACATATTTAATTCCAAATTCAGAACAACCCATGTTGTGTTTACTTATTTTATTAAAAATATTGATTAGAGTTCATCTTAATTTCTACATGCTCTAATCAATTAAAAAGAAAAATCAATCTAATCAATTACTAGTCATACTTTTTCATTTTTCTAAAATCTATGAGTAGTAATTGTTAAATATGTTAAATGTAAAAATATAGTTTTTAATTAACAATTACTACTCATAATTGTTAAAATCTATGAGTAGTAAAAATTTAATTTAGAGAATTGTTAAAAATCTAATCAATTACTACCATATTTAACAATGTAATACATAGAGAAAAATTTAATTTAGAGAAGTCAAACACATTTGTCTCATAAAAAATCTATAAACTAGAGTAGTATTGGATAATATTGTACAGCACTAACAGACTCCCTCTTATCTATTAGTTAGCATCTCTTATCTATTAGTTAGTATCTCTGTTGTAACTATAGGGATAGACTTAAATTAGAATCTGTTAGGATTTACTGAGTTATTCATGCAACAGCATCACCATCAATTGTATATATATATATCTCTTCTCTGTATCAATAATATGAAGCCAGTTTATATTCCTTATATGGTATCAAGAGCTAACCTGCTTCACAGCATTTTTTCTTTTTTCACGATCCTCATCATGTCTTCTGCAACATCTGCCACCACTCTTTCTGCTGACCCTTCTCAATTGGTTGTTCTCAATGCCAGTGTCCACTCTACAATTAAACTGAATGCCACTAATTACCCTGCGTGGCGTGTCCACCTTAATGCTCTTCTTGTTGGCTATGGTCTCAAAGGTTACGTTGATGGCACAACACCGTGCCCCTCCTCCTCTGCCGCTGATTATGCCCACTGGATCAGACAGGACCAATTGATCCTGCTGACCATCATTTCTTCCGTTTCTGAAACTGTCATCACCATGCTAGGCAATGTCACAACGTCGAAGCAAGCATGGGATATTCTTCAAACGGCATTTGCTAACAAATCTCGATCACGAGTGATGTCTCTAAAAGAGCGTCTCATCAATGCTCAGAAAGGAGAACAAGATGTTGCTTCCTATCTCCACAACCTTCAAGCCATTAGCAATGAACTCGCCATTATTGGCTCTCCACCCGATAATACTGATCTTGTACTCCTTGCTATCAATGGTCTTGGTCCTGATTTTCGTGAAGTTACTGCTGCGATACGTGCGCGTGACACTTCTATCAGCTTTGAAGAGCTAACCGAGAAACTGGTTGATCATGAAACCTATCTCAAACGCCAAGAAAATGTCTCCTCCAATGTGGTTGTTCCCACTGCTCATGTCACACAGCGCACTCGCAGTCACACAGCTCGCTTTCGTCATCCGCAATCTCAGTCTCAGCCTACTGTTATAGCTAATAATCATCGTTCCTCACTTATGCCTAAGCCCCGTGTCATCTGTCAATACTGTAACAAACCTGGACATACAGCCCGTGAATGCTACAGGTTGAATGGCTATCCATCCAGCTCCAACCCCAAACCCGTGGCTCACTATGCCACAAACTCCACCGCACCTCCGCACCAGAACTGGCTTCTTGACTCCGGGGCCTCCCATCATATTACAAATGACCTCCACAACCTCTCACTCTCCCACCCTTATCATGGCACAGATCAATTAATTGTAGGTGATGGTGCCGCACTACCCATTAGTCATACAGGTAATACCACACTTATTACACCCACCTCATCACCCAATTTACATTTGTCTCAGGTTCTTTATGTTCCTAAAATTAAATCCAATCTTCTTTCCATCTCCAAACTATGTGCTACTAATAATGTCTCTGTTGAATTTGTTGACTCTAAGTTTCAGATCAAGGACCGGAAGACGGGGCAGGTACTGTTCCAAGGCAACCGCTACCATGACCTTTATCAACTTCAAACCTCTAACACTCTACCTCAAGCCCAGCATGCTCATGTCCACTCACCCACCAGCCTTCATCACATACTAGGTCACCCTTGTACCCGTGTCCAGCAGCATCTTCAAAAACATCTCAATATAACTTCCACCCCTACCAGTGACGTTTGTTTGTCCTGCCACAGCTGCAAAAGTCATAAACAACCTTTCTCCAACACTCACCTAACGAGCACAAGACCACTAGAATTAATCTTCTCGGATGTATGGGGACCTGCTCCCACTAAGTCCTTAGATGGCTTTCACTATTATGTTATTTTTGTGGATCACTTTTCCAAGTATACTTGGTTGTACCCCATGAAAAATAAATCTGATGTTACTCCCATTTTTATGCAATTTAAAGCTGTTGTTGAAAATTTCTTTCATAATAATATCAAAGCCTTTTATAGTGATAATGGCGGCGAATATATTAAGCTTAGACATCTTCTCAACTCATATGGCATCACACACTATACCTCACCTCCCCATACCCCTGAACTTAATGGCACAGCTGAGCGCCGCCATAGACATCTAGTGGAAACTGCTCGTACCCTTCTACATCATGCCCATCTCCCTCCCACCTTCTGGTCACATGCCCTAGCTACTGCTACCTACCTTATAAATCGCTTACCTACCCCTAACCTCCATATGAAGTCTCCCTTCGAAGCACTGCATCATAAACCCCCCAATTATTCTCATCAACATGCCTTTGGATGCTTATGCTTTCCTTGGCTGAAACCATACACCCATACCAAGCTTCAACCTAAATCCCTTCCTTGTATATTCATTGGATATTCTGCAGCCCAGTATGCCTACCTCTGTTTCGAACCCAAATCCAATCGTGTTTACATCTCCCGACATGTAACGTTCATTGACCATGAATTCCCATATCTCAAACTTACCTCCACATCCCCCACTCTACCATCTAACACACACACTGCTCCTCAACCACCTCACCTCCTTATACCACTCTCACATTCACCACCTCCTCACCCACCCAGTCCCTCATCTCCCCAACCGGCCGAACCACCACCTTCTTCTATCAATCCTCATGATACAACCATTTCCTCCCTTGGAACATCAGTACCTCCCCCACCTTGCGGCTCCTTGGTTGATAACTTGGTTGATAACTCTTCTACAGTGACTGCACCAGTCCCTCCTTCCCATAATCATCATCCTATGGTTACTCGAGCCAAAAACAATGTCTTTAAACCGAAACGAGCTCTCACTGCCTCTAAACATCCATTACATGAGAACCTTGAACCCTCCTGTGTGACTGAGGCCCTTAAATATCCTCAATGGCGAGCTGCTCTCTCTGAAGAATTCACTGCTCTCATTCGTAATGGAACCTGGACATTGGTGCCACCCCCACCAAATCAGAATATAGTAGATTGCAAATGGCTATTCCGTATAAAGCGGAACCCAGATAGTTCTATCTCTCGGCGCAAAGCCCGACTTGTTGCTAAGGGCTTCACGCAACGCCATGGTATTGATTACAAAGAAACGTTTGCCCCGGTGGTGAAACCTCAAACCATTAAAATAATACTGACCTTGGCATTACAACATTCCTGGCCAATGCATCAACTTGATGTTAATAATGCCTTTCTCCAAGGCTCTCTCTCTGAGGTAGTTTATATGAAGCAGCCCTCAGGATTTGTTGACAGCCAACACCCTACTCATGTCTGCAAACTTCACAAGGCAATCTATGGACTTCGTCAAGCACCACGGGCTTGGCATGATGCCCTCAAACAATACGTCATCAGTTATGGCTTTATAATGAGCAAGAGTGATGAGTCCCTCTTCATATATCATCATGATAACATACTTGTCTACTTTCTTGCGTATGTTGATGATCTATTGATCACAGGTAATTCGCCAGCATTCCTCAATCAATTCATTACGGATTTGGGCCACCATTTTTCACTGAAAAATCTTGGGACTCCTCATTACTTTCTTGGGATTGAACTCATTCCTACAAAACATGGTCTCTTTCTATCTCAGCATAAATATATACGAGATCTTCTCCACAAATTCAGTATGACTGGTGCTAAGGCTTGCTCCACTCCTCTCTGCACAACTACTCCTCTTCTCTTAGAAGATGGCACGACCTCTACTGATAGCTCTCTTTACCGCAGTATGATTGGTGCACTGCAGTATTTAACACTGACCAGACCAGATATTTCTTTCGCCGTGAGTAAACTTGCACAATTTATGCACAAACCTACAGAAACTCATATGCAGCAACTAAAACGCACACTTCGTTATCTAAAGGGCACTCTGAACTTTGGCTTACAGCTTCTCAAGCCTCGCACTCTTGATGTTCATGCCTACACTGATGCGGACTGGGCAGGGGACCTCGACTCTAGAACTTCTACTTCAGCCTATATTATATATCTTGGCGGCAATCCAGTATCTTGGAGCTCAAAGTGCCAACGTTCCGTGGCTCGGTCCTCCACAGAAGCTGAATACCGTGCTGCTGCCAATGCTGCAGCCGAGGTTCAATGGGTTACTCATCTGCTTCAGGAACTTCATGTGCCCTTATCTGCCAAACCTCAACTCTACTGTGACAATGTCGGGGCTACTTACTTATGTGCAAATCCAGTTCTTCATTCTCGAATGAAACATATTCAGATTGACTATCATTTTGTTCGAGAACTTGTCAGGCAAGGATTCTTAACTGTGTCTCACATTTCCACTCGTGATCAACTCGCAGATATTCTCACCAAACCTCTGGGCAGGCAATCATTCCGCAATTTTCGTTCCAAGATGCATGTCTCCGATGGAGACATCCTCTTGCGGGGGCGTATTGGATAATATTGTACAGCACTAACAGACTCCCTCTTATCTATTAGTTAGCATCTCTTATCTATTAGTTAGTATCTCTGTTGTAACTATAGGGATAGACTTAAATTAGAATCTGTTAGGATTTACTGAGTTATTCATGCAACAGCATCACCATCAATTGTATATATATATATCTCTTCTCTGTATCAATAATATGAAGCCAGTTTATATTCCTTATAAGTAGTACTGTTGTTTTTCTCACCACTTTCTCTGATCTCTTGCATTTGTCTTGCCAGGATCTTTCTTTCCATCTTCCTCCTTCTCATTAGTAAATGGAGTAAGTTGTATACCAAGTTGTAAAACTAAACAAACAAGTTTGTTTGATTTTTCCTTGCACTTTCATGGATGGAAATGTTAGCATTAAGTTTAGTGAAAATGAACGGTGCTTGTGGAAGTGAGTGAACAACAACGGGGAAGGCTCCGGTGCATGGTTAATTAAACCATGCATCGGTGCATGGTTTAAATTTTTTTTGTTTTTCAAATTTTTTTAATACAGATTTATTCAGAATATTTTTTAACACAAGTTTGTATATAGATTTATTAGAATCTGTAAATTTTGAATACAGTTTTACTCAATTCAGTTTTTTAAGAACACAGAGTAAAAAAAATCCAAATTATAAAAATCACTTCATATCCGTAAAAAAGAAAACACATAGAATATTTTTTAATTGATTAAATTTTAAAAAAATAAATAAAAAACCCAGAAATAAAGGCATACACCGATGCATGTTATATGTTTACATGAAAAAAGTAAATGCTTATTACCTGCCCAAGAATCTCTCCCCACCCCTGGTTGGCCCAGCCAAAGCTAGGAGGCCCCACTTGATTAACCAAACTTATATTGATATGATCCCATCATATAGATAAACTTATGAAAGTTGAAAATAAATTTCGTCCGCGTAAGACAGCCCAGTTGGTGGCTACAGGGACACTTAGAATTTTTCCCTCCCAGGTCATGGGTTCTAGTCTCAAACCTCTCATGTAAACCAAAAAAAAAAAAAAAAGAAAATAAATTTCTAAATGAAAGCCAATTCTTGTTCTAAGTAGGAATTCATTATGATGGACGGCACCTACCTCTTTTATTCTCTCTTGGTAATTATTATCAATCACTTTTAAGTGAATTACAAATATTAATAAAACTAGCTCTCACCCCGTGCAATGCACGGGTTATTGATAATTTAATTTTTTATAATAAATATTTTAAAGTAAAGATTGTTTTTATTTTAAAGTAAAAATTATTATTACACAACAATAAAAAAAATTATACAAAAAGACAGAGACTTAAATGAAACACTACACTTAAAAAAAATTAATTTAAATGATTTTGTTAAGAAATATTGTACTTTCTTGTATAAATAAAAAGTAACACTTTATATCTGATATGTTCCTTATTTATTTTTTTTATCATCCTTCCTTATTTATTAAAGAATGTTTTTAATATTTTTTTGTTTGATGGTATTATGAGTATATTTAAGGATAAATCAAAATATTTCCTATTTCATGAGACATGATAATTTCGTATTTTTTGAATATAAATTATCATTTTTTTAATATGATTATCACATTTATTATTATTATTATTATTATTCATATTTAAATATTTTGATATTTTTCATCGTTTACCTTATCCCAAATTAATCATAAGATTTGATCCTAAAAAATCTTTATCCTAATTGTTCTAATCATCTTTAATTTTTTTTTTATTTTTGAAATGTATGTACCTTTTTTTTTTAATCTGTTACAATTTTTTGTAGAGATTATAACAACTAAAGTATTTATCCATTGCAAACTTTTTACAAAATGATAATCATTATATTTAATCATATATCCATATTGTTTGTAATGGTTGAAAAAAATCTATACTTTATTAGTATTTAATTTGTTTTACTTTTTAAAAAAATATTGGAATATTCTCAATTTCGATATTGCAATACTGATAAAATATTGTTTGGTTTAAAAATTGTTTCAGGTAAAATTAAAAAATGAGCTCATAATAATAAATAATATAAAATTATGTATAAAAAAATTGTCATTTTTATAAGATAATCTACCTTTATTATATTTTTTATTATAATTATCATTTAAATTTTAAAAATAATGAATTATGTTTATCTCCTTTTTGTAATTTGTGGATAGCATCAAAAATTTTTATTCCCGAATATCCTAACCAAATAACCCATAAGTTTTTTTTTTATAGATTAATCCCTCAGTTTTTTAATATAACACTTTTTATATTAATTATTATTTTTTCATAGTTATTGTGATAAAAAACAAATAAATTTATCTCGATAATACATTTAGATAAAATGGTTACAGAAAAAGTAGGAAGAGATTTAGATTGAATTTATCTGTTTTTATCTTTGGGTATGTAGTTTGTATCTTGTTGTTATCTTTTAATATAAATTTAGATAATGTTTTTTTGTAATGTTTTTTCTTTTAATATACAATTTTGTGTGTCAAACTTCCCCAAAATTTTTGGGTCTGTAGTTTGTATCCTGTTTTTTTTAATGTTGTTGTTATCTTTTAATATATTATGAGACTTATTTATAGGATTTTAATTTTAATTTAATTATTAAATAGAATTAATGATGATATTTTAATGTTGTTGGAAGAATGATGTGGAAAATTTGAATAATCTATTTCACTTAATTTTTTTCAGATACATGGCCAAATTGAACAGCGCTATCATAATTGATTATGCATTTCAGTATTCCAAAATGCATTTATTGCATTGCATTTATACCAACTGTTCAATGGTTAAGCTTATATCTCTCAAATTTTTACGAATGTTATTATCATTTTATTTTACTTGGATGAGTTCCTAATGGGCCAAATATTTCGCCAATGTAAAAAGTAAATAATTTCCCTTGTTTTGATGTTTAAGGGAAAGAAGGGAATTTGGAGTTTAAGTTTATGCCATAGTAGATAGATAGAAGGTATGTGTTATTATAAAATAAAATCCCATTGTAGTCATGCTCCATGTTCTAATCTTATAACACAGACCTAGAGGCTAGAGGCAGTATTATATATGATTCAATAAACAATTAAATCTAAAATAAATCATGCCCCCCATGCTTACATCCCATCCAGCATATTACATAGCATAGATCGTGTGAATGAATTTAATCCAGTGTTTTTACTTCTTTTGATAGGTGCAGGGAGAGGTAGAGGTTGATAAGTGATACAGAATTATTTCAGATGAGCAGGGCATTGGAAAATAAAAATAAAAAATAGCAGTTAGAGTTTACAAAATGAATATCAAAGCTATAGTAGATTCGGAGTGAAAAATCCAAACCTCAAATGGGTTTATGTTTTGGCCTCCAAAACGGGTTTGAAAATTCGGATCACGGAAATCATAGATAGCTACGATATGATCTTGGTTGGGTCCGTCGAGACTAAGCATGAAAATAGGAAGATCAGAGTTGGATGCGAGTGATTGTGACAGTGTCAGAGTGAGAAAAAAATATGAAATAATAAAATTAGAGAATTCTTGGAAGTAGAGAGATTTGAAGGTGAAACAAAGGTAAAGAACGAAGGTGAGACCAAGTTATATATAGTGATATTTTTTTAAAATTTTTTTTTAGGATAATGATTACTTCTTTTTTCAACAATCCGAGGATAATAATTTCAGATACAAATAATGTTCAAGCATCATCTCTTTGTGTTTATCGATCTTTTTGAGGATAATGATTTTTTTTTAACAAAATGAGGATAATGATTCAACATATTCCACATATAGATAATTTATTTAATTTTAAATATTAATTTTGAACAAATAATTTATTGATTTTAAATTATAATTTTGATTAAAGGCGACGTTATCTACCTACAAATGCTTTGGTGCGAGTATTCTTTAAGCGAACAAACGTAGTGCCTCGAAAATTTCTCTGATAAACGTAGTGCCTCGAAAAGGGATGTTTTTATATAAGTATAGTAGATTAATTAAAATTAGTTGATTATCTTGATTTTTTAGAAAACATACTACAACTTTATATTCTTAATTTTATTTAATATTGAAATATTCTTCAATTGGTAATATTGAAACTAACAAACTTTAATTTAATCTTGTCATCTAAATATTCTTGATTTATTTCAATTGGTTGCTCGTTAATTAATGACATAAAAAGTGAAGATATTTAATAAATGCAAATATGAGTTATAAAAAATAAATGTTACCTAAAATTATAAAATGATTTATAAAAAGACCATTAAAATTTTATAAGATGTGATTCATAATAAAAATTAGAAGGAATATATGGGAAATGCTGATAAGTACACTTAGTACATTTTTCAAGAAGTCAAATATACTAAAAAAATTATTGAAAAATATATATATATTTTTTAAATTCCTAAGACAAAAGTAATATACACTTATAATTAGTACAGTATTTTTTTTAATTCTAAAAATCTTAGGGCACTTGTTAAATAACTTTCTATATATTAGAAAGATTTGAAATTTAGGTTAAAAGAGTTAATTTCTCTTTCAAACTCTTACATGATATACACTCATACAGATTTTTGTTTTCCTTACCACAAGTGTGGCAGATTGAACATGCAAAGAAAAATTGTTTTTTGGTTGGGAAAGAACCATTAAAAGTTACTAATTGCTCAAACTACTCAAAATAAATTGAATATCTAACACGTCTTTGCGAGTGATTTATCCTTCTTAAATGAATCACTACAAGAAATTTGATAATAATGTGACAATACATACATGATTTGATAATATTAACAATACTAACATTGAACTCAAATCAAATCATCCGTGCATTTTTGGGCATTTGATCACTCTCCAAAACTTCTAGGGAACACTAAATCAAAGGAATAAAAATTACAAGATGCAAATATAGATTAATTTATAACTATATTGTGAACTATTTTACACTACGGTTTCTCTGTGAACTGGAACAAACAGATGCATCAGGCTCAGCCATAATGCCTATAGCATATCCATAGAAAGCAAACTTCTCCACTGAAGTTCATAAACCATTCCCCTTTCCTTACCTTACCTTGGTAAATAGCATGAACATCCTTGAAAGTTTCCTCAAGTAGCTTGGAAGGTAGCATATGATATGATGGCAAGTTTATATGAGATAACATTTGATGTCTCACAAAATGTGTCACAACCTTGTGCAATGGATTCAGATTGGTCAAAAAAAGACTATCTCTCAATATTAATTATTGAAAATTTAAATCAATTAACCAATCAGAATCAGTAACACAGATTTATGGGATGTGTCGCACTTTATACACAATTGTGGTGGTAAGGTTGGACATGTTTTGTGACAGCATGGCACTAGGAAATATGCATGAGCTCTTTGTTTCCAACTAACATGATCTTAAAAGTTTTGGTCTCCACATCCTAACAAACCAATTACTTTCTCCACTTTTCTGATCAATGCTCCTTTTCTTGTTCTTTTTTTCCGTGTCCCGTGAAGCTTCCAATGTTGCCACACTACTCTTCAAGGGTAACCGAGGACTTGCACCGGATGAAGGTTCTAAGAGTCCATTCACCATTTCCAATACCTCGCTCATCTTTGGCCGGCTCTTAGGGTTTTTAACCAAGCATCGGTTAGCTATTACAGCAAGCTTTTGGGCTGATTTGAAGATTTGTTTCTTGTCGAGTCTTGGATCCAATATGAGTTGAAATCTCTTTCCATCCACTAGGTACGGCCTTATCCATTCCAACAGCTTCTGCTCACCCCTGGGCCGATTTCGATCTAAAGGGCGCCTGCCAGTGATGAGTTCATAAAGGAAGACACCGTAGCTCCATACATCATTCTTTGACGTGAGACGTCCGGTTTGAAGATATTCAGGAGCTGCATATCCTAGTGTTCCTACAACCTGCAATACAAACGACCGTATATATTGAATCGCTGGGTTCCACTTTAACAGTCATGAAATGAAAAGAGAAACTTGGATTGAGTGCTTTTTCTTATGGTCAAGAAATGAAATTCAATTTTTAACTTAATAGATGAATTCCAAAGGGCACCAAGACAGTCCTCATGGTTTTCTCTAATTATATCATTATTCATATGATAACATATTTGACATGATCATTTATTGATTTTATTCAGCACCATTAAATCTACAGAAAGCTAAAAGATTCAGGACCCTATTCTAATGTTGAAGTTCTCTCCTTCCTCTTTTATAGTACAATCAATTGAAAAGATCAAAAGCAATTTCCTCTATGCTATGCTAACAAAATCTATATATGAAAATCATAGATTATAATAAACAGAAGCATACCGCTGTTGAGACATGGGTTAGTCCATCGGATGGTCCCAATCTTGCTAACCCAAAGTCTGATAGCTTCGCGTTCCAGTCTTCATCCAAAAGGATATTTGAAGATTTGAAATCTCTGAAAATGATCTAAATATTGAGCACATAGTTAGCATGGCATCCATAAACTGCAATTGTCAACACAACAGATCCCAATAGCAAATAAAAGTATTCAAATTTAATTTCTACAAAAGGCTTAGTTGAATTGAATAGGAATATAGTAAAGTTATGCTATACCTGAAAATCCATTTCCTCGTGCAGGTATGTTAGTCCGCGAGCTGCATCTTGGGCTATTTTTAATCTCCTATTCCACGAGAGAGGAGCCTCTGCTCGGTGAGACAAATGGTGTTCCACACTCCGGTTAGGCATGTATTCATAAATCAGAAGCCGCTGAATTCCTCTTTCATCATCTTCAGCACAGTATCCCACTAGATTCACAAGATTGGGATGCTCAACAATGCCCAAAACATTCACTTCTGTAACCCATTCCCTATGCCCCTGCAAACCAAAAGTATAGTAACGAAAAGTTCAACACATTTTTTCCTATCTTGTGTTGTAATAAGAGCATCTTAATCGTCAGCCAAAAAAATGAGCCTCAAGTAAGGTTAAGAAAATGTAACAAACGAACGCCTTGCAATAAAAAATAAATAAACTGAAGTATGGGAAGATAGAGTTACATTATTCTAACTTCTGATCACAAACATGAAGCAATCTGTGGAACAATTCTAAGTGCTTTGACAACTACAGCTTTTTAGGCAAAGTTTTTGAAAAAATGATTCGGTATGCTTTTTAGCCCTATCACTTTATTCCATCCAACAATCACCCTTGAATCTAGCTGAATTCTGTCGAAATTTCTGCTTTTCTCCCCTAGATGTCTAGAATTGTTTAAGTCTTATAACAATATACTCATTATACCTTGCATATTGATATTAAAATTTTAAAACACATAATGATAACAAGAGGGGAAAAAAAAAGTATCCACAAGTGGAGCAGAAGCAACTAAATTTGCATAACTCGTCAAGAGGTTAAAACACAAGGCAAAGTGGCAAACTCTTACCTGCATTCCTCTTTTACTGAGTTGTTTAATTGCGACTTCAATTTTTTGGGATGGATCCTCCAAACTTTTGATTGAAGCCTGGTATACACACCCGAACCCGCCCTCTCCAATCATAACAGAGCGACTGAAATTTTTTGTGGCCAATTTCAGTTCAGATACGGTGAACTCTCGAAGGTTGCTTGGTCTTTGGGATAAACTAGGTGGATTCCTCCTGCGGGGCCCATTGCTGGCATTGTCCGAGACATCCTGAGAATTAGACTCGGAACCGGATCTTCTAACCTCGGCATCAACGTATGCGGAACTGTCTGACCGATTCGATACGGATTGAAAGCCTTTAGGTTCATCTTTCTTCTCTCCATAGTGGAATGTAAAACACATCATTGCAGCTTACTGAACAGCATTTTCAGATGGAAAAATTCAGAAACATAATGAAAGGGTATCTTTGTTTAAGCTTTTTTTTTTAATATAAAAAAAGTGACTATTTTGATTAAAAAAACCATTTACGACACTTGAGAATTTGTTTGGTTTTATGCTTTTACTGAAAAATAGAAGCTGCAGAAAAAGCTGAAATTCAACTTATTTATAAGCAATATTTTTCAGCTTCTCCAAAAATAACTTTTGCCAAAATCACTTTTTTTCAAACTTAAAGAAACCGGAATTTAGGGAAAAGAAAAACCACTTGCATCAAATAACAGTATATATCATCAAAGTTCAAACAACTCGAGAAGCAGCCTTAGAAGGCCAATTCCCCTTTCAACAACAACTCTAATTTCAGACAAACAAGCATAAAATGCATTCAACTATTGAAATCTTTTCCTCCCTCAACAAGAACTAAACAAGTCAACAGCATTCAGAGAAGTAATTCTGATCTAGTCAATCAATTTTATTAAACTAATAAAAGATTCAAAATTGCTAACAGAAACTATGTTAAATTCCCATGAAATTGAAAGAAGGGATGCCCAAAAACATGCAAAATTTTTATATATCAAAAGGGTCATCAGGGATCAATAAAAAGAACATTTTTTTGTTTTAAAATTATTATTATTATTAAAGAAAAGTAGAGATTTTGAAGTTGAAAACTCACCTGGGTTGTGGTGTGGTACAAATAGAAAGTTGTGATGTAATATAAGATTGAGATGTATGTGGTGATAAGGTGAATAGAAGGACCCTTCTTAACTCTTTGCCTAAGAAAGTCTCAACACGGTAGGTAGCAGGTATAGGTATAATAAAGTATAAACTATAAAGGTCTAGTCTCGTCACCTTGTATTGTATTACTAACTACAGTGAAGTCTAAAGACAAAGGCAAATACTGGGAAGGGAAGAAGAAAGCTTAGTTGAGTTAATTTAAGATTCATTGATAGTAGAATATATATATCAGTATCAGTGTATCTGACAATGTGAAAAGGGAGTTTTTGAATTTGAGTCAATCCAATGAAGCATTAACATTTAACAGGCGTAAAAGAAACGGCTTCTCTTGTTAAGGTCAGGTGAGGAAAGTATGGAATAGATCATACTCCTTTCACTTCTACCTCCAATTCATGTATATCAAGAAAAATAGTTAAAAATAATTATTATTCTGAAAATTTTTAAAAAATATATCAAATTTTCAAAACTACTCGTATAAGAAATTAAATATGGAGTATAATCTAGATTGATATAGTTATTATTACGAGGAAAGTAGAAAAGTTTCTTGAAATAATCACTAGCACAATTGGCAAATAGCATTTTGCGTTCATGTGTTTATATCATTTATGTCATATCACTTATTTGATGTCATATCATATTCATGCTACATGATTGCTGACGTGGTTTTCAGCTAACCACGTCAACAAATGACATATTTTTTCACATTAAAAAATAACAGTTTTTCTTAACAGCAAAGACTAAAACTAAAATATTTGAAAATTTAAAGATTAGTCCAAATTAAAATAATTTTTAGCAACTAAAATTAAAACGTATTTTTAGAGACCAAATACATATATAAATTTAAAATAAAAGGGTGAATAATTGTTGAAAGCTAAACTTAGCTTCTCTTACCAAATCATGTTTCAAACAAAAATTAAATAAAGAAAAAACAGAAGAATAAGAAGCTGTTGCGTCAAAATGTGTTCCTATGTTTAGTAACAACAACACAGGAAGCCCCTAGTTTTCAGAACTTGTAACAGCATTTCCGTCTAGTATAAATAGGAGGCTTTTGTGTAAAACATTTGTAATATTCTGAAAAAAAAAAAAAAAAACTTGTAACAACTACAAGAGAGAAAGAAATATATAAAATAGGGAAAACTCTAACAAGCCCCTAAAGTTTTGTTGTGTGTGTTTTTTTAAGTTTATTTTATAAGGCAATTTAATTATATTGTCAACATCTGGTATCAAGAGCTAGGGAATATTAAAATGGCAGCAAGTTCAAGCGCTGGTGTTCAACAACACATTCAAACCTCAATTTTTAAATTTGATGGAAAAACAAATTTTTCCATGTGGAAGCGATTAATGGAATTATGTCTAAAAACTAGTGACTACGGAGACATTATGGAGAAAGGTTTCACTGAACCAACAACAGAAGACGGAGACCAACAACAAGTAGAAAAAGACCGTGTACAAAATGAAAGAGCATTATTTTTAATTTATCAATCGGTGGAGCTGCATGTTTTAGAGAAAATTTTTCATGCTAAAACAGCAAAAGAAGCATGGGAAATTTTAACTAAAACCTATGAAGGTGGTGATCCAATTAAACGAACGAGATTGCAAGGCCTAAAAAGACAATTTGAGATGATGGAGCAAGGTAAGAGTGAAACTATTCGTGACTATTTTTCACGAGTAGATAAGCTGGTTAATGAGATGAAAAATAATGGTGATAATATAGAAGAAAAAGAAATTGTAGAGAAAATCATGCGTACGCTCACAAGTCGATTCGATTTTGTGGTAGCTGCGATAGAAGAATCAAGAGACCTTAGCACAGTATCCTTAAACGATTTGCAAGTGTCTCTAGAATCACGTGAGATGCGAATGAATGAAAAATCAAGTGGCACAATGGAGCAAGCATTAAAAGCTCAAGCAAATCTAAGAAATGATCGAGCTATTCCAAGGAAGGTGGAGCACAATCAAAGAGGCCAGAATCTCAGAGAGAGAGGAAGAGGAAGATATTCTATGACACAAGCGACTAGAGGTAATGAAGGTTTTCAAAATAAATCATCTGTTCAATATCATAAATGCAACAAGTATGGACATTTTCAATATGAGTGCAAATCTCATATTCAATGCCATAATTGTAACAAGTATGGGCATTATAGTCAAGAATGTCGTACTAAAATATTGAATAATAGAGAGAGAGACATGCTCACATCACTGAAAATGAAGAAACAATGAAAGCGGTACAATTAACTAGTCACACAGGAGTTAATAAAAATGACCACCAATGGCTACTAGATACAGGGTGTAGCAATCATTTAACCGGAAATAAAGATATATTTTCCTCCTTAGATGAAAGCTTCCGCAGTGCTGTCAAGCTTGGTGATAAATCAAAGCTTGATGTTTTGGGGAAAGGAAAAATAGCTATTCGACTTAATGACGGGTCATTAAATTACATTTCTGATGTATTCTATGCACCTGGAATATGTCAAAATCTCTTAAGTGTTGGCCAACTAGCAGAGAAAGGCTATGATTTAAAATTCAATAAGGAAGGTTGCACCATAAATGATGTCAAGATGGGCCTGATAGCGAAGACAAATATGTCGAGAAATCGTCTATTTTCGATGAACATCAGGTATGATGCTAATTTGTGTTGCAAAGTAGGGAATGTCGATGATAATTGGCTTTGGCACATGAGGTTAGGGCATTTCAATTTTGAAAGCATCAAATTTCTCGCCAATAAAAAATGGGTTACTGGTTTGCCTGTTGTCCAAGCTCCTGATCAGCTATGTGAAGCGTGTGTAGCAGGCAAGAAGCATCGAGACCCTTTTCCAAAAGGACGTGCATGGAGAGCCACAAAACCACTCGAGCTGGTGCACTTTGATTTATGCTATTTGGAGGTTCAATCCAATGGAGGTAATAAATATTTTATCACTTTCATTGATGACTATAGTAGGAAGACATGGGTGTATTTTCTAAAAAATAAGTGATGCTTGTGATACGCTCAAAAGTTTTATGGCGTATGTGTTGGAGAGTGCCCTAGTGGCAATCGTATTTTCTCTTTTACTTGTACTTATTTCAAGTTTATGGATTATTACTATTAATAATATTGAGGCATTTCATTTATTATATTTATGCTTTAATTGTTTAATTAAAATAGATATAGTAAAGTCTTTAGGATTATAAGTTCAATGTCATAAGAATATCAAGTACATGACTTGATAGTGAGATCTTATTGATTGATAATTATCCTTAAAGATTCCCTAGTCGAGTATTATAGTTAATAAGGACAACTATAATACATCGAGACTAGTATGTGGCAGACTGATGACTGTATCTCACCGGTCATGGATATGGGATATCAAGTCTTCACGTAAGTACACATTGTGATGCGCCTAGGAAATGAGACCATCGATTCCAACTCTTTTCTCCAAGGAAAGATCAAATGATCTTTGACTCTCACTCAAAAAGAGACTCAAATTGAGAAACACTCTCAATCACACAAAGAAGATCCATGAATTGATCTTCATACAAGACTCAAGAAGAAAAACACCCAAAGACAAACAATTGAGAATCACTCTCAATCATCCTAGGAAGATCACGAATTGATCATTCCATGACATGACTCAAACAACACTCATTTTGTATTTTGTTTTATGAACACCTATGTGTTCTTAGACTCAAAAACAAAAAGAAGAAAGACATAAAAACAAGGATAGGAAGATGGCATCACTTTCAAGAGAGAAAGGAAACCACCTTGCTTCACATAGAATCACTCCATGGAAGACTTGAGTTTGATTCATTCACTGAATCATCAAGAGAATCACTCTCTTGAGTGAGGAAGGCATCACGCCTCTCATGCACAAGGCACACACGTTTTCACAACCAAAGAGTTCTATTTCATTCATGAAAATCAAGTACATTATATAGAGTTTACAAGTTGTCATGGCTGCCTAGGATCCTATACACGTGCAACACTAAGAAAGCAAGCCAATGATGAGCAATAAAATCTACTAATGAGGAATAAAACCCAAGCATAACCATTAGGCCCATTAGTGCAATTTTTATGGCAAGAATGTAACTCCTTCTTGCATTCATAGTGTGGCCGACCATTCCATCATTGCTCCATGAATTTGAATTCAATTCTTGTAACCTTCACATTCATGGCCAATGATTGTCTCCTTGAATATGACATTCAATTCGTAACTTCCATATTATGTCTTGGTCGTGTGCTTGGTTTGCTCCTCATTTGAATTTGCAATTCAAATTGTAACTCTCTTGGTTGATGATTCCATGAATGAATCTTCCCTTTATTCTTCTTATCATCCCTTGCATGAATTCTTCTTCATGAAGAAAAGAATATCTTGAATTCAATTCACCCTTGATTGACCTTAATGTCACTAATGAGTTTGTGGTTACAAAACTGTAATAATGAATTAAGTTTTTGTAACGTTCAATTAATGGCATTAATTGACATTCAATTTTTCATTTAAGTCCTTCATTAGTTTCCTTGCTTTCTCATGAAGCAAATTCGTGCACCACCTTGGCCTCCACAATTAGTGACCTTATTTCATGGTTAAAAGTGTCTTTATTAAGGGTATGTGTCCTCCATAAGGGCACCATTAAGGGCAGCCCCTTAAATTCTTCAATCTTTGAGCTTATTGTTTTAGGATTGCATTTGAGTTTCCATGGTCTCTCCTGAGGAGGATATCACAATGGGACAATTGTGTACTGGATTGACCCGCCATGAGAATGCTACATGGGTTATTAAGTGAGTGTCATAAGCGATTCTCATAGTGACAATGGTGTACATGGTCCTTCGACCTGAAGTCGCTACAGTTCCCAACATGAGGAATTATATGCTTTCACGCAATCAAACGTCATCTTTAACCAGGTGATTATAACGGCTGTAGTCGGGTATATGACAAATCATGTAGAGGGATGTGAGTGACGTAGATGAGATTTGTCCTTCCTTATCAATAGGAATTATATCTCTGGGCCCCTTGATTGAGTGAGACGGTGAAATGTATGGTCATACTCAAGACAGTCAATATGAGATATTGACGAGACTTGTTTAGACGCGTCTACTCAGGGATCAAGAAACCATAGGTTACACTATTAATGGGTGACACGTTCCATGCCATGAGTGTAACTATGATATTTGGACAAAGGGATTAAACTTACACATGTTCATTGGTCACATTAAAAGGTTTAGTCAAATCACAGACATTCCTGTCACTTGGGTAGCAATGATGTGTTGCTAGATACCGCTCATTGCTTGTAAAGTTAAAATGTGATTTTAACATTACTGCCAACGTTACAGGAACCTATAGGGTCACACACTAAGAGAACATAAAATTGGAGATATCACATTTGATAAAAATACAATAGTTGTATTTTTATAAAATTAAATATTTCTAATATGATTAAGATATGATTCGTTTTATCTTTATGTATAAGATATAAATTTGATTTTATCTTCTACATATAAGATAGAATTCGAATTTATCTCCTAAAAAGCCCAAACCAGTTGGTCTGATAATATTATAAATATAATATTATTAGCTTTAGGGGAGTGAGATGTGTGAGACACAGAACGACAACCCTAGCCGTCATATCAGAGAGTGAGTGATACACAGACTCTCTCTTCTCTACTAGCATTGAGAAGAGAGACGTGACTCCAATTGGGAATTTGTTCGTGTGGATATCAATAAAGGCACAACACATTGATGTGCTCGTGATTGACGAAGCGTTCATGATAAGACTCGTTGGTCTCCTCTTCCCTGCAAAAGGTAATTTTATTCCCTATCTCAAATCATGTTTTCACATGGATCCTGGATGGAAATAGGATATATTTTTTTCCGCTGCGTTTGTCGCATCCTATTCCCTAACAGTGGTATCAGAGCCACTTGCGAAACCATGATTTGATTATTTTTTATTAAACATGTTTTAATATGATTTGATGTGTTGGGATTAATCAAAAATTAAAATTAAAAAAATAATAAAAACAAAAAACAAAACAAATGTTTTGTGTTTGCGCCGCATGAATTCATCAATTGATAACTGATGATGAGTATCACTAGTTTTGTCATCTAGCGTTACACTCATAGAATTCATGCGGAAATTGATAAAAGATTCAATCATTGCGGAAATTGGATGATCAAAGATACACCGCATAGAATGGAATAGTGCCGCATGATCCTTCCCTCAAGGATTCAATCATGTGCTCTTGAACGTGGATTCAATTGTGCCGCATGATCAGTTTCGTTACATTGGCCGCGTGATTAATTTTTATTTTTTTATTTATTTTTTTTTATCAAGAGTTGATACGTTATTATTTTATCAAGAGTTGATAAAATATATTTTTTAATAATTCGTAACAAACATAATTTTAATAAAATAATAATGTATTTTATTTAATATGTTGTTTGTTGTATGGTGAATTGCCATGGCCTTTTAGATCGTTTCGCGCCCTGTGTATGTTTTATTTTCTTTTGGTTTATTTTTAAATACGGCATGCTTGTCGTGCCTCTCTCAATATTCAATATGTATTTCTTTTCTCATCTAAATCCCCTCATGAACGAGGTTTCTATTTGTAATATTTTTATTAAAAATTGAAAAAGACTTGAAGATGAAAAAGGAAGGAAGGCTCTTGGAGAAGGACAGGTGCATACATTCAAGGAATGCTCTTGGAGAAGAAGCTATGTGTTTAGGATCTTTGTATTAATTCACTCATTGGCTTGGGTGAATTAGTTTTTCTAGGCCATGACCATATCACGTAGTTTATAATTATAGTATGTATGTGATGCATGTTATCGTTATAATGTATGTTAATGTAAGATAAAATAGGTGAGATCAATTAAATATAAAACCCCTCAAACTGAAATATTAAGTTATATGCCTTCCAATGCTTGACACTCGTCTGGATTGATGTCGTTTTGAATGTGGGTCTGCTAAAGTAGAGTACGTTTATCTACATTGGTCAGACGCGAAGGAATAAATGTAATATTCATTATGTCAACCATTGGGTCTAACTTAAATGGATGGTTCAATAGGATTGAAGATCTATAGGCAAAAGAATTGGGTATAAATTAATAAGTTAATTTTGAATAAATGTTATTCACCCAATTGATCCAAGAGTCACATGAGATGTGATTGGGAAAGGGTTCCTTACCTAAATAATCTAATTGTGGGTGATCAGCTAAAGTTGACTCATGATAAGATGAAATATGGATCTTGGTCCCACTAGAAAATCTTGCGCTGAGATTTTCCGAGTCAATATTGAGGGTTATTGATTTGAGGAAAATAGTGGGAGTAATATTTAATGAAAGTCCTTATTAAATATTTAATAAACATGATTTTAATTCTGCTTTTATTTTGTTGTTAGATCACCATGGCTTCAAACAATTCAAATAACTTATCACTGCGATCGGTCCTTGAGAAGGACAAACTGACGGGAATTAATTTCCTGCACTGGTATCGAAACCTAAGGATTGTCCTTAGGAATGAGAAAAAGTTGTATGTGCTAGAGCAACCGCTCCCTGAAGCACCCCCTGCTAATGCACCGGCTGCTGAGCGGAATGCTTTCCGTAGACATCAAGATGATGCCTTAGAAGTTGGAACTCTCATGTTTGTCACTATGACTCCTGACCTTCAGAAGGTTCACGAGAACATGAGTGCGTACGATATGATCGTACACCTTAAGGAGCTCTATCAAGGGCAAGCAAGGCATGAGCGTTTTGAGGTCACAAGGTCCCTTTTCACTTGTAAGATGACAGAGGGAAGCCCAGTTAGTCATCATGTAATCAAGATGATTGGTTATATTGAGAACATTGAGAGGATGGGTTTCCCACTAGGTCAAGAGTTGGCCGTTGACTTAGTTCTGCATTCCTTACCACAGAGCTTTAGTCAGTTTGTCATGAATTACAACATGAACAACATTGACAGCACTCTAACTGAGTTGTTAGGGAAGTTGAAAACTGCTGAGCATGATATCAACAAGGGAAAAACTGTATTGTTGGTTCAAAATGGAAAGGGAAAAGGTAAGGCCAAAGGGAAAGCACAAAAACCTAAGGATAAGGGCAAAGCTAGAGTAGCTAAGGCTCTTAAGCCTAAAGGTGGGGTGGCTAAGGAGGGAAATTGCTTCCATTGTAACAAGGAGGGATTGGAAGAGGAATTGCCCAGATTACCTTAAAGAGAAAGAAATGAAGAAAAGCGGAGCCTCTTCTTCAGGTATTTTTGTTATAGAAGTTAATTTTTCTGCTTCAACATCATGGGTATTAGATACTGGATGTGGATCTCACATTTGTGTTAATGTGTAGGATCTAAAAAGGAGTAGAAGATTAGCTAAAGGTGAATTCGAACTGCGAGTTGGAAATGGAGCAAGAGTTGCCGCCATTGCTGTTGGAACTTGTAGTTTAACATTACCTAGTGGACTAGTTTTAGAACTAGAGGATGTTTATTGTGTACCTGCTATTCGTAGGAATATTATTTCAGTTTCATGTTTAGACAAAGTAGGTTTTTCGTTTTCAATAAGGAACAAATGTTGTTCCATTTATTTGAATGAGATGTTTTTTGGCAGTGCACAATTAATAAATGGTCTTTATTTGTTAGATCTTGATCATCCAGTCTATAACATTAATGCTAAAAGGTTTAAATCAAATGATACAAACCAAACTTTTCTTTGGCATTGTCGTTTGGGCCATATAAATGAGAAACGCATTTCTAAGCTTCATAAAGATGGATTCTTAGACTCATTTGATTTTGAATCTTATGAGACATATGAGTCTTGTTTGTTGGGCAAGATGACAAAGAGCCCATTTACTGGCAGCAGTGAACGAGCTAATGAACTTTTGGGACTCATACATAAAGATGTATGTGGGCCTATGAGTTCAAATGCTAGAGGAGGTTCCCCGTACTTCGTCACATTTACTGATGATTTTAGTTTTAGTAGATATGGGTATGTATATCTGATGAAATACAAACATGAAACCTTTGAAAAGTTCAAGGAATTCAAGAATGAAGTACAAAATCAACTTGGCAAAAGTATTAAAGCCCTTCGATCTGATCGAGGTGGTGAATACCTTAGCCAAGAGTTCGATGACTATCTAAAAGAGTGTGGTATAGTATCTCAACTCACTCCTCCTGGAACACCCCGGTGGAATGGTGTTTCAGAAAGGAGAAACCGAACCTTGTTGGACATGGTTAGCTGTATGATGAGTCAATTGGACCTTCCTATCTCTTTTTGGGGACATGCTCTGCTTACAACTGCTTTTACACTTAACCGATCCCCATCGAAAGCGGTTGAAAAGACACCATATGAGATATGGACTGGGAGGCGTCCTAGTATGTCTTTTCTCAGGATTTGGGGTTGTGATGTTTATGTGAAACGTCTACTTTCTGATAAACTCAGTCCCAAATCTGACAAATGCTACTTTGTAGGATATCCCAAAGAAACTAAGGGATACTATTTCTACAATCCCACAGAAGGCAAAGTGTTTGTCGCTCGCACAGGCGTATTTCTTGAAAGAGAATTTCTCTCTAAAGGAAATAGTGGGAGGAAAATAGATCTTGATGAGATTCAAGAATCCCAAAGTAGCCAAGACCAAGCGATGGATGTTGAGCAAGTTCCACAAGATGTCGTGGATGTACAACCTGCTCAAGTTACACAAGTTTTGCATAGGTCAAGTAGGATTCCTCTTCAGCCAGAGAGATATGGATTTCTCTTGACTCAAGAGGATGACATTATGATTTTTGATCAAGATGAACCTACTACTTACCAAGAGGCTATAAACAGCCCTGACTTTGAGAAATGGCTTCAAGCCATGAGATCTGAGATGGAGTCCATGCACACCAACCAAGTTTGGATCTTGGTTGATCTACCTGATGGGGTAAAACCAATTGGGTGCAAATGGGTTTTCAAGAAGAAGACTGACATGGATGGTAATGTACATACCTTTAAAGGACGATTGGTTGCTAAAGGTTTCAAACAAGTTCATGGTATTGACTATGATGAAACTTTTTCAACGGTTGCCATGCTTAAATCCATTAGGATCTTGCTTGCTATTGCAGCATTTCATGATTATGAAATCTGGCAGATGAATGTCAAAACTGCTTTCCTTAATGGAAATCTTTTAGAGGATGTGTATATGACACAGCCTGAAGGTTTTGTTGATCCAAAGCATGCTGGAAAGGTTTGTAAGCTGCAACGATCCATTTATGGATTGAAACAAGCTTCTAGGAGTTGGAATATTCGATTCGATGATGCAATCAAACAATTTGGTTTCATCAAGAACGAAGAAGAGTCTTGTGTATATAAGAAGGTTAGTGGGAGTGCAATTGTCTTTCTTGTGTTGTATGTGGATGACATACTACTCATCGGGAATGACATTCCTACCTTACAGTCTGTTAAGACTTGGTTAGGGAATTGCTTTTCTATGAAGGATTTGGGTGAAGCAACCTATATATTAGGCATCAAGATTTATAGAGATAGATCAAGGAGATTGCTTGGCCTAAGTCAAAGTTCGTACATAGACAAAGTGTTGAAACGGTTCAACATGCATGATTCCAAAAGGGGATCTTTGCCAATGTCACATGGTATAACCTTGTCAAAGGAACAGTGTCCTTCCACTAAGGAAGAAAGGGAACGCATGGATAGAATTCCATATGCATCCGCAATTGGATCTATCATGTATGCCATGATATGTACTCGACTTGATGTTTCGTATGCTTTGAGCATGACGAGCAGATACCAGTCAGATCCAGGTGAAGGTCACTGAACAGCAGTCAAGAATATCCTAAAGTACTTAAGAAGAACTAAGGATGCTTTCTTGGTATATGGAGGTGAAGATGAGCTGGTTGTAAAGGGTTACACCGACGCTAGCTTCCAGACTGATAAGGACAATTTCAGATCACAATCTGGATTTGTATTTTGTTTGAATGGTGGGGCTATATGCTGGAAGAGTTCAAAGCAAGAGACTGTAGCTGATTCTACAACAGAAGATGAATATATAGCTGCATCAGAAGCAGCAAAGGAAGCGGTTTGGATTAAGAAGTTCATAACTGAACTTGATGTTGTTCCTAGTATTGAGTTTCCAGTGGACATCTATTGTGACAACAATGGAGCCATTGTGCAAGCTAAGGAACCGAGATCTCACCAGAAATCCAAACATATACTTCGGCGTTTTCACATCATTCGAGAGATAATTGACAGAGGAGATGTGAAGATATGCAGAGTTTCAACAGATGATAATATTGCTGATCCACTGACTAAACCTCTTGCCATAAAAAAGCATGAGGGACATGTTAGGGCTTATGGTATTAGATACATGAACGATTGGCTCCAGTGCAAGTGGGAGATTGTTGGAGAGTGCCCTAGTGGCAATCGTATTTTCTCTTTTACTTGTACTTATTTCATGTTTATGGATTATTACTATTAATAATATTGAGGCATTTCATTTATTATTTTTATGCTTTAATTGTTTAATTAAAATAGATATAATAAAGTCCTTAGGATTATAAGTTCAATGTCATAAGAATATCAAGTACATGACTTGATAGTGAGATCTTATTGATTGATAATTATCCTTAAAGATTTCCTAGTCGAGTATTATAGTTAATAAGGACAACTATAATACATCGAGACTAGTATGTGGCAGATTGATGACTGTATCTCACCGGTCATGGATATGGGATATCAAGTCTTCACGTAAGTACACATTGGGACAATTGTGTACTGGATTGACCCGCCATGAGAATGCTACATGAGTTATTAAGTGAGTGTCATAAGCGATTCTCATAGTGACGATGGTGTACATGGTCCTTCGACCTGAAGTCGCTACAGTTCCCAACATGAGGAATTATATGCTTTCACGCAATCAAACGTCATCTTTAACCAGGTGATCATAACGGTTGTAGTCGGGTATATGACAAATCATGTAGAGGGATGTGAGTGACGTAGATGGGATTTCTCCTTCCTTATCAATAGGAATTATATCTCTGGGCCCCTTGATTGAGTGAGACGGTGAAATGTATGGCCATACTCAAGACAGTCAATATGAGATATTGATGAGACTTGTTTAGACGCGTCTACTCAGGGATCAAGAAACCATAGGTTACACTATTCATGGGTGACACGTTCCATGCCATGAGTGTAACTATGATATTTGGACAAAGGGATTAAACTTACACATGTTCATTGGTCACAGTAAAAGGTTTAGTCAAATCACAGACATTCCTGTCACTTGGGTAGCAATGATGTGTTGCTAGATACCGCTCATTGCTTGTAAAGTTAAAATGTGATTTTAACATTACTGCCAACGTTACAGGAACCTATAGGGTCACACACTAAGAACAGATAAAATTAGAGATATCACATTTGATAAAAATACAGTAGTTGTATTTTTATAAAATTAAATCTTTCTAATATGATTAAGATATGATTCGTTTTATCTTTATGTATAAGATATAGATTTGATTTTATCTTCTACATATAAGATAGAATTCGAATTTATCTCCTAAAAAGCCCAACCAGTTGGTCTGATAATATTATAAATATAATATTATTAGCTTTAGGGGAGTGAGATGTGTGAGACACAGAACGGCAACCCTAGCCGTCATATCAGAGAGTGAGTGATACATAGACTCTCTCTTCTTTACTAGCATTGAGAAGAGAGACATGACTCCAATTGAGAATTTATTCGTGTGGATACCAATAGAGGCACAACACATTGATGTGCTCGTGATTGACGAAGCGTTCGTGATAAGACTCGTTGGTCTCCTCTTCCCTGCAAAAGGTAATTTTATTCCCTATCTCAAATCATGTTTTCACATGGATCCTGGATGGAAATAGGATATATTTTTTTTTTCGCTGCGTTTGTCACATCCTATTTCCTAACAGTATGTTGAAAGACGAAGTGGTCACACTCTAAAAACCCTAAGAACTGATAGTGGAACCGAGTATATTGTTTGTGATGATTTTATAAGAAAACATGGTGTTAAACATCAAATGACTACCAGATATACTCCTCAACAAAATGGAGTGGCAGAAAGAAAAAATAGAACTATTATGGATATGGTACGAAGTATGCTACATTGCAAGAAACTTCCCAAAAGTTTCTGGGCAGAAGCTGTAGCTTGTGCTGTTTATATCCTGAATAGGTGTCCTATTAAAAGTGTTCGAGATCGAACTCCACAAGAAGCTTGGAGTGGGCCAAAGCCAGATCTCAGTCACTTGAAGGTTTTCGGTTGTATTGCTTATTCACATGTTCCCGACCAACTAAGAAAGAAGTTAGATGATAGGGCAGAGAAATGCATCTTTGTAGGGTATAGTGAAGATACAAAAGCCTACAAGTTGAATAATCCAGAAACTCAAAAAGTAATTATCAGTCGAGATGTTACTTTCGATGAATATGGAGCATGGGAGTGGACAGAGAAAGAAAAGGAGACACCACTGCTTGTTCCGATAATAATAAATGAAGAGATTGAACAAGATGACAATGAAGATGAACATCCAAGAGATGCTATAGGAGCAGATGAAGCAGCATTTGAAGTGCCACCTCCAAGGTATCCACAAAGGGCACGACGCCCAAATTCTAACTTGCAGGATTTTATAGTT
The DNA here is from genome assembly GCA_037953625.1 of Crotalaria pallida. Taxonomy (NCBI): domain Eukaryota; kingdom Viridiplantae; phylum Streptophyta; class Magnoliopsida; order Fabales; family Fabaceae; genus Crotalaria; species Crotalaria pallida. The sequence continues at coordinate 73,175,973 of CM075656.1, forward strand.
GGAAGAGATGATGACCCAGAAGACAGGGAGGAGAAGGTAACTTGCTATGCCTTATTTGCATATTGTGATCCAGTGGCATATGAAGAAGCAGCCAATGATGATCGTTGGATTAAAGCAATGAACGGGGAGATTCAAGCAATCGAGAAGAATGACACATGGGAGTTAACAATGCTTCCAGAAGGGAAGAAGCCTATTGGAGTCAAGTGGGTGTATAAGACAAAATACAATCCAAATGGCAAGGTAGATCGATATAAAGCAAGATTAATGGCAAAAGGATACAAGCAGAAACCAGGCATTGATTATTTTGAAGTGTTCGCTCCAATTGCTCGATTGGACACGGTACGTATGATTCTCTCTCTTGCCGCACAAAATAAATGGAAAATATTCCAAATGGACGTGAAATCAGCTTTCTTAAATGGTGTACTCGAAGAAGAAATTTATATTCAGCAGCCGTCAGGTTATCAAAAACAAGGAAACGAAGACAAGGTATATCGATTAAAGAAAGCATTATATGGATTAAAGCAAGCTCCTCGAGCATGGTACACACGTATTGACACATATTTTATTAATAATGGATTTCACAGAAGTTCATATGAACATGCTTTATATGTTAAAACAAATAAAGCTGGAGATTTTATTATTGTGTGTTTATACGTCGATGACTTGATATTCACTGGCACTAATTCAAAATTGCTAGCTGAATTCAAGGAAAGCATGTCAACTCAATTTGAAATGACATATATGGGCCTAATGTCCTACTTTCTAGGCATTGAGGTAAAACAAACAAATGAAGGGATTTTTATATCTCAAAACAAATATGCAAACGATGTCTTAAAGAAATTAAAGATGGAGGCTTCTAAACCTATGCTGACACCAGTTGAGGAGAGACTGAAGCTAACAAAAGAAAGCAGTGGTGATCTCGTCAACTCAACTCATTTCCGAATGTTAGTCGGAAGTCTCAGGTATTTGACTGCGACTAGACATGACATAGTTTTTGGAGTCGGACTCATAAGCAGGTTCATGGAATCACCGAGACAATCTCATTGGCAAGCTGCGAAGAGAATCCTGAGATACGTCAAAGGAACAATCGATGAAGGTATTTTTTTATTCAAGCTCTAATAAACCCGAGTTAATTGGATACACAGACAGTGATTGGGCTGGTGAAACTGAAACTCGAAAAAGCACATCAGGTTATGTTTTTCACCTAGGCTCAGGTGTATTTTCTTGGTCCTCCAAGAAATAACAAGTCGTTGCACTTTCGACTGCAGAAGCAGAGTACACCGCCGCAACTAACTGTGCTACTCAAGCAGTTTGGTTGAGAAGAATATTGGGTGAACTGCCACATCAACAAGGTGGTCCGACACGAATATTTTGTGATAATAAATCGACTATTGCTTTATCAAAGAATCCAGTGCTTCATGGACGTAGCAAGCACATCGACATTAAACATCACTTCATTCGAGACTTAATTAGAGACAAAGAAATCGTGGTGGAGTATTGTTCTTCTGAAAATCAAGTAGCAGATATTTTCACGAAGCCACTCAAACCTAATTTGTTCTTGAAATTGAAAAATATGCTCGGAATGATGAAGCCAAGTTTAAGGGAGGATGTTGAAAGCTAAACTTAGCTTCTCTTGACAAATCATGTTTAAAACAAAAATTAAATAAAGAAAAACAGAAGAATAAGAAGCTGTTGCGTCAAAATGTGTTCCTATGTTTTGTAACAACAACATAGGAAGCCCCTAGTTTTTAGAACTTGTAACAACATTTCCGTCTAGTATAAATAGGAAGCTTTTGTGTAAAACATTTGTAATATTCTGAAAGAAAAACTTGTAACAACTACAAGAGAGAAAGAAATATATAAAATAGGGAAAACTCTAACGAGCTCCTAAAGTTTTGTTGTGTGTGTGTTTTTTTAAGTTTATTTTATAAGGAAATTTAATTATATTTCCAACAATAATTATTTCGAATGTTTGTGCAAGTCTTAGAAAATAGGCTTAAAGTGCAATTTTTTATTTCTCAGCTTATTCATGTGTCTGGCTATTTTGATTTTAAAATTTTTTCAATTATTTAAGCGGAAATAGATTCTTTAACTTAATGTTAGGGTAACATAAGTACAAAATCACTAGAATAAAAAAAAACCTTAAATTTATTTTGAGGATCCAAATCCTATTTAAACTTGGGTATTGCTTCAACACCTTGTAAAAATGCAAGGTTTTAAAACCTTACTCACATGGACCAATAATTAAATGACTTTGGTTAAATTGATGCCATGTCACCATATTTATTTTTAATAAATATATTTTCTTTGATTTCACTCTAGTCCTCATATTCAAACATTTTTATAACTAATCCAAACTAATTAAACACCACGGCCAGGGATTTCATCTCATTCGAAGCTCCAATCCTACTTTGTTGTCTTCTCAACCCTTCCAATGCCTTGGATCATCCATGAACTGCAACACCCACAAAGACCGTTGCAACTTCTGTTGCATCATTGTCGATCGACACCACATACTCATCACACGCCATTGCCATCATTATGTGCAAGACTCCAACAGAATTTGGAGCCAAATCTGATTCGTGAAAGGAGAGGAAGATATTGTGAATAAAATCAAGAGAGTTCACTAAAATGATGTCATAATTTGTATGATGCCGCAATTACTGGAGGTTTTGTTGCAGAAGAGGAATGGAGGAAGACAATGAAATCAAGAGGAAACCTTGTTTTTATTTTATTATTTTTTTAAGAATAACGAAGTATAACAATTTCATTTAGGTTATTCTAGTGGAAGTATGTTGTTGCCTTGTTCGATTAACTGTTCCAACATTTTTCGCAAATTTCAATAAAAATATTTTTTTTAAAAAAAAAATACATCTATTCCTCCTTCCCTGTTCTGTGAAAAAAAAAACTGGTGTCAGGATCACATTTTTTGTCTAGGCTTTATTGATGGGGATGTGGTATACATGGTTCTGCGGCAAGGTGACGGTGGTGCTGCAGTGCAACAACAATTGAGGCATAAAAGGTTCTTCCAAAGAGAAGAGAGTAATGAATGAAATAGTTGAGAATTTGACATCGGAGGATTCATGAGTGTAAATCATGAAAAACGAAATGGGACCAGTCATTTGACAATGTATGGGTGGTTTTGCAAAATAAAAAAGTCTTATTTACAATTAAATTTTTTTAACTCAAAATGGAATAATGTATGACCTGCCAAATTAATACATTTATCCTTGTTTTATTTAACTATGTGTTGAAGGTATCAAAACCTTTCAACTTACCAAGGTTTTCTAGAAATTCCCTTTAAACTTAGCATGTGTCAATTTCTAGTTTAAATAAAACGGCACATGTGACACCGTGGCAAACAATTAGCATAACCACAATCAACATAATTACATCATTGATCTTGTAAGTTTTTGGTTGGAAAAAAACTTGATAAAAGAATTAAAGTTACATAATAGTCCGCGTAAGACAGTCCAGTTGATGGTTACAGGGACACTTAGAATTTTCCCCTCCCCTAGGTCATGGGTTCTAGTCTCAGACCTCTCATGTAAACAAAAAAAAAAATTAAAGTTACATAATAGAAAAAGTTTAAAGATAAAATGGCAAGAAAAAAAAACAGAAAATGAATTTTGCACTTTAATCAAAAATTGGAAGAGATATTACATTATATTTAGGGTCTGTTTGACAAAACTAATAGCTGTGAACCTAACTTATAGTTGTATAGCTAGCTTATTGAACTAGAGCTGTTTGGCAAAACTAGCCGTGCAACCAATTTAAACATGTTAAATGACTGAAAAGTACATAACATGTAGAATAATAATATTGACATTCATGTTTCAATGGCGATAATACTACACTAGTAGCTTATAGAGAAAGACACAGAGTACTTCATTCATATAGATATAAATGATAAAAAAAATTATAACATTCATAATAATTATTACTAAGTACTAGTGCACTTTAAACATTTTTATTATTTTTATAAAAATGTCACGGTATCTTTATTAACAATGACACAAAAGAAGGACAAAACTTTTAGCCTATAGATTGGACACACTGCCATCACAAAATCACACAATCCAACCTGAACCAAATTCACAAAATAAAAAAAAATAGAATAAAAAATTGAGGATAACAAAAAAGTGAAAGAGAATTTTGATGATCAATGTTGGAATAAATATCACATACCTTTATGTCTCCTGAATCAATAGTTAAATATAGGATTACTTTATGAGTGGTTTTGGTGTGGTGCGTACAGATGTTGAATATATAGAAGAATTTTAGGTTTTTGGGTTTGAGGGAAAAAAGTGAAAAATTTGGGGAGTAATATTAATTTGGGTCAGAATAAATAATAATATAATTTAATAAAAAAAGGGTATAATTGAGATATGATTTATTGAAAGCTCTTATTTTTTTTTTCTCAAAGCTACTTGATGTAGCTTTCTAAAAGCTAGCTTTCAAAAGCTATAAGCTTCCTTTTTGAAAGCTATAAGCTTCTTTTATTTTTTGTTCACCAAACAGCTCTAGTAACTTATTGACCAAATCAATAAGCTAAAAACTACTAGATAAGCTATAAGTTTGTCATACCAAACACACTCTTAAGCCTAGAAAATGAGGGGCGTGCTTGGATTATTAATTAATGGAAAGAAAAAAAAAACAAACGAAAACATTTACGTAGCTGGCTGATCCTAGTTGGTCGTTCGATAGTTGATATCTCTGCCAAAAGCTAACTGAGGTTTAAGTAAGCCATGTTGTCATTGTGCGTGGGTATTGGACTACATCAAACTATAAAGTCAATGTTGCATTGGCTTCTCATACAGTCCACCGACCGTCTTGTGTGTTTGAGTTAGTAATTTTTTTTTTTTAATTTGATTAACCTAGTGCATAAAAAAAAAAGTTAATAAACAGTAGTAAAAGGATATTAAAAAAATCAAGTTCATTATTTTTCAAATATTACATATTCAAAATTTCAATACAAATTTAATTTTATTTAACCTTTTACCATCATTTTAGAAAATAATCTTTTTATTATCGATGAAATGCTATTATTATCATTATTATTATTTATGTAACATCCATGACTCTCAAACATATATAACATGGGTTTTTCTCGAGGTGCTTCGACCTCACTTATATGTTGATGGACTACCGAAAAGAATATGTATTTTGTTATAAGAGTAATAGTACCAATATTTTGTTATATGAAACCATGATCACCCTCTCATTTCGGTGCGTTAAGGTTTATTCATTTATCTCTACCTTATAATAAGTTTATAGGAGCCGCTCCTTATCCATCCATCTTACACCGATGATCACTCTTCGTCCTTATTAGCCCATATCCTATATGTCCACCAACTTCCGGGTCTTAAATATTTAAATATTTAAATTTTCTATACAAAATTACTTTATTTAACCTTATTTAGAGTAAGGTAAAGGGCAAAAAAATATTATAGTTAGGATTTTATTTTATTTCGTATGAAATACTTTTGCTCGAATCGAACATACTTGCTATTTGTAACAAAATTCTCTCTTAGCTTTTAAATTGTATGTTGAGTTTTTTAATGAAAATAAATTTGAGTGACATAAAGTACTCTCTCCGTCTCATTATTTTGGTAAAAGTCAAACAAGTCAATGAAAATAAGAGAGTATCTGTTTAATGTAATGCATGATTCATTCATTAATTACAAATTGATATTATACAAATTTTCATATCATTACAATTAATACATATTGCAATATTGTCTCAAAAAAAATCTTTAAATGTGTTTTCCTTACTTACTTATCAATCATTGATACAATATACAACTTTTAAGATTTTTCATTTATTTTTTTTACTTTAATATGAGACAATTTTTTTAGCATTTTTTTACCAAGATAATATGACCGAGGGAGTATGTGATAGTAAATTTGATCCTAAAAATGTTAGGTCAGTTGAAGGTAACATGGAGAAAAGGTCAATATAACTCTTACATATAAAATTAATTACGGAGTACGTATATTGCTTATTTGATCCCTAAAGTTTTGTTTGATAGTCTCTTTATGATTTTTTAACTTTTTCTGGATTCAAACCATTTACTTGAGTTCAATTTTGTTTGCGATGTTAGACATATTACCAATTTATATTAATTTATTCAATTAAAATGGACTATTTTGTTAATTGAATAAAATAATAATATTTTATATTTTTTCTTATTGAAAAATGCCAGAGATTCATCGTTTGGCCGTTTGGCATGTTCAAGGAAATTGACTATATACCAAATATCCGTGGGTGATTATACAAAATATTTTAATGAGATAATTTCCTCCTCCTTAAAAGGCAAAAATATAATTTTTATCGCTTTTACTTTAAGGTTTTATTTTGATACCTTCATTATGTTTGTTTTTGAAATTTTCATTTCTTGAACATTTTTCCATCCATCTCTTCTTTTCATCAATATTTCAAAGACTCTTAGCAAGTGTGATTTTTAATCTCACTTGGTAGCTTCGTTGAATTAATGTATGATTATGATTTTCTATGGAGAGATGATGAATAGAAAATAATAGAGGATCCAAATCCAATAATCATAAATTGCAACGATAATCCTTTAAACTATATTTAATTTTAAAAAGAAGTTTTACCTTAGCTAAAATAAAAAAATTCAATTAACATGGGTTAGAACGAGTGATAAACAGCTCGGTATTGCTTAAGTAAAGTCTCGAGTTTGACTTTTTGTAGATGCAGAAAATTCAAGTTGGGAGGGTTACCTGCCATAACCAGACACGCGAGTAGGGTCGGATTTGGACCTACCTAAATAATACTTGGAGAACCGGGTGAAAAAAAAAAGTTATACTTTAGTGGCTAATGATTTTATGTTTAACATTACTATTATGCAATCAAAATTTGGATGATGGTATACGTAGTACTACAATTTATTAATAAACCAATGATTTGATTACAAGTCAATTAATAAGAATGTGTTATTTCCATGTCTTGACGTTTGGCTTGAGTTGGATGTGGCATGTATGTCACATTTTCATGTGATATATGAACAACAAAAGAAAATAAAAACAGTTCATATGTTTATCCACAGCACACACATTGTCCTCTTAAAATGCACATCCTTCAATCTAGCCTCCCATTTCTCTAGGCCATTAATTTCTTCCTCCCAAAACCACGAACCCCTTTCACTTTGAATCAAACAAGAATCAACAAAAGTGAGGGAAAAAAAACCAAAAAAACTTCCACCCCTTCGTTCAATCCAACCTTGCATCAATTTCTTGTTTCTCAAGGTTGTCTCTTATTTACGGCACCATGTTCTGACAATGATGTCATGGTTATAACAATAATATTAACCATTTGACCATCGAGTGTAGATTCATCACAACATTGCATGCATGCATGGTCTTCATCACCACGTGGTGCATGATAGCTCCAAATTATGGAAATGAATCATGCTAATACCTCATGTGTTTTGTTATTATTATTGTTATCTAGTTTTGTTTTCTTCAGTCTTGTACCGCGGGTTCAATGCGCTGAAAAGGGTGACTCTTTAGTGCCATCATTTTACACCGAAGAAATCTATAAGGAGCTTGAAGGTCTTACTTCAACATTAACAAAGGACATCAAGGAAGAGTTGGGCTTCTGCATAAAGGATGCGTGCGTCATATTTTCCATAATCTTGTTGCTTTATTTCTTTTATTCATAATGTAGTCACGCAGTTATGTTATTTGAACATTTAAATTTGACATTTTCACGATTACCTCTTTTATTAAATAAAAAGTTATTACATTCTCTCACTTACTTTTTATATTTCTTTACAACTTCAATTTCAAATTTCAAAGGAAAACCTAGATGTAACTAGGTTTGATGTACAAAAATCAAAATATGCAATAACTTTAAGATAAAATTGTGACTTCAAATAACAAAACTCGACATTATTTGTTACTTAACTACATTTTTTTGGGTCCTATGGCTATTGACCATTTCAGTTTCACCATCTTTCAGGGAGCAGGATTGGAAGGAAGCGTTTAACTTTAGGGGGAGGTTGGATTTCGTGGATGCTTGTGTTAAACAAAAAGGTATACATAGTTATGAACTCATATTGACATTTTAGTTTCATTAATTTACTATATATACTCAAATGATATGGTTTCTCGGGTTTGTAGTACTTATTACCGAAGGTATAAAGATCATGATATCATTTCAACAATTAACTAACCTTCTTAAAAACCATCAACAGTTAAGAAGTATACAAAGAACTTCATTATATATAATACACTTAAATATTCTTTTGGTCCAAAAGTAAAATTGACAAATGTTACAAACATAAAGAATTAAATTGATTATTTTTAAAAATAAATGATCAAATTAAAACCTAAAAATATGATAAAGAACTAAAAGAGTATTTATGCATATATATTAGGCACAAAAAAGGTTTTTGTGGTGTCAAGGCATTGAAATTCTTAGGCAAAGGAACTTTGAGGCGTATAATGAATAATGCTTTGCTCATTTCTTATGTATTTATTTATCTAAAGCAAATTCATGTCATTCATTCTAACACTATAGTTCCTAAAATATAACTTGATTTAATTGGCAGGGGATTTCAGAGATAGAATATGTACCACCGCTGAAATAAGGTACTACTTCCGCAATTTCTTAGCACAAGGGGCCTCAGCATCAAATTATGTGAAACCCAACAAGAATTGCAATTTGACTTCTTGGGTTTCTGGTTGTGAACCTGGTTGGAGTTGTAGTGCTGGCCAGAATATTGACCTCAAAAAGAATACAAAGGAAATTCCTTCTAGAATTACGAAGTGTCAACCTTGTTGTGAAGGGTTTTTCTGCCCTCAGGGGTTGACTTGCATGATAAGTAAGTGATATTTTATGGTTCTCAAGATTTTACCTTGGGTGTTCAATGATATTGTATGTTAGTTGTTGAGATTTTAACTATTAGGTACTTGCAGATCAAGAGAACTATGTGTGCTATGCCAGTTTTCTGTATTATGATGTATTAGTTTATTAGGGATTAATTATAGAAAACTAAGAATTGCATTGATTGAATTTGAAATGTGTAACGTGATATAAATAAGTGTAAAGTAGGGTTATATATACTCTATGGAAGAATTCATTTGTTTCAGTTCAAATATCTTGAATTGTATTTATGTGGATGGAAGTTATTTCTTCTAGCATGTTCATGTCTTTAACTTTTCTGATTTTCCTCTCTATGAAGCTTGCCCACTTGGTTCTTATTGTCCACTAGCAAAACTGAACAAAACAACTGGAGTATGTGACCCGTAAGTTCCAATCTTGACCTTAATTTTTCTCAAGTGTTGTTATTATGCTTAGTCATTTAATGTTTGTTAGTAGTTGTTGTTTATGCTTAGCCCTGTAATATATTCATCACTAAGAACAAATTTGAATCATTAAGGTCATGGTGGTAACTCTTTTGATGTATAAAATTTGCAGATATAGTTACCAAATACCTCCAGGAGAAACAAATCATACTTGTGGTAGTGCTGATATTTGGTCTGGTGTTGTGAACAACAGTGATATCTTCTGTTCTCCAGGATCATACTGCCCAACCACCACACGCAAAGTTTCTTGTAGTAGTGGGTACTGACTTATTAACCTAGGCCTGCTTTTAGCTCTTACCTTATTTGGCTAAATTTTTTTTGTTGCCAAAGAAAATGTCCTCTAGTACTGAAATCTGAGATATTAATACTGGCTGATATTATGTTCTCCAATTTCAGATATTACTGCAGGATGGGCTCAACTCATCCAAATCGTAAGTCTAATTTCTTTGGTTAAATTTGTTCCATCATGTGTCCTGAAATTGTGTTTCATGAATTTGTAACATTTAAGTCTATGTTAATGGTTGTGAACTTAGACTTAATTAGAACCTGGCCCTAGTATGGTTGTGTAAGGTAAAAATTAGCATCTTTTATCAGTTTTGAAAAATTATAGGTTTCGGATTGTATGTAAATTCTAAACAGAAACCAGACTCGGGTCCTATTTTTAACGATTCGAACTTAGATTGAGTGATATTTAAACTTAGTCTTTATGGATGGGTATGGGACACACATCATAATTTGCCTTAATAAAAATTAGCAACACAACAAATTATTAGAACCTTACTTTGTACTAGCATTATTTAATTTTCTCTCAATTTACATGTTCTACTTTCTTTCATGAGAATGGAGGACACTAAATCAAAACCTTACTTTGTATTGTTCATTTTTGCAGCATGCTCCAGGTTGAGTACTTGTAATCCAAACACAACGAGCCAAAATATGCATGCTTATGGCGCTCTTTTTATTGTAAGTAGATTCCAATCTTGTATTCGATTAATTTCATCTTTGAATCCCACTTTATTCATTTTTTTTCTTCATTTGTTATTCAGTGTTCAAAACTGTCTTTCCACTTTTGTTTGCCTTTTCATGCTCTATAAAGGTTTTAATATACATAAACATATTTTTCCAATGAGCGGCTATTCTTGCAGCAATTGTTCTGTTCTGTTTACATAATATACACCATTCCGTTCTTTTCTGATATCTCTAGCAAGCGCTAACTTTGTAGTATCTTCGAAGCGTTCTTTCTCTCACATTTGGTATTATTTCCCTCATGTAGGTTGCTTTGAGTACTCTCCTTGTCTTCATATATAACTGTTCCGATCAAGTTCTAGCTACTAGAGAAAGAAGGCAAGCTAAGTCCAGAGAAGCTGCAGCAAGACATGCAAGAGAAACAGCACAAGCTCGCGAAAGGTGGAAAGTAGCAAAAGATAATGCTAAGAAGAAAACATTGGATTCATTGTCACGCACCTTTTCTCGAAGGAAATCGACGAAGCCAGGAGAGTCAGCAAAGGTTTTTGGTAAACCAAGTGATGCTCCTTTGCCACCAATTGCTCCGAATGCTGCAAGCACGTCTGAGGCTTCCGGTTCAAAGGGCAAAAAAAAGGAACCTAGCAACCTTACTAAAATGTTAAACAACATAGAGAATGATCCAAATAGCCAAGAAGGATTTGATCTTCAGATTGGTGATAAAAACGCTAAAAAGAATATGCCAAAGGGAAAACAGTTGCATACACATAGCCAAATTCTTAGGTATGCTTATGGTCAGATTGAGAAGGAGAAAGCTCAGCAAGAGCAGAACAAGAACTTGACTTTCTCAGGAGTGATTTCGATGGCTACTGATGGTGAGGTTAGGACAAGGCCCGTGATTGAGATAGCATGCAAAGATTTAACACTCACTTTGAAAGGGAAAAACAAACATCTACTTAGGTGTGTGAATGGTAAAATCATGCCTGGTAGAGTTTCGGCTGTGATGGGACCCTCAGGAGCCGGAAAGACAACATTTCTTTCGGCTATTGCTGGAAAAGCAAGAGGGTGCACAATGACAGGTCAAATTCTAATTAATGGAAAACAAGAATCCATTCACTCATATAAGAAGATTACTGGTTTTGTGCCTCAAGATGATATTGTGCATGGGAACTTGACAGTAGAGGAAAATCTTCGCTTCAGTGCAAGATGCAGGTATATGATTGATTTGCCTTGAACATCTAACTTTTTGCATTTTTGTTATATTGAATGCTTGAGAGTTGAGATTTTTGTACTGCATAGGTAGGTTATTAGTTATCACTTGTACAAGTCATTGCACAGGATGTGAAGCTTAATTTGGTTTTATATTTATGTTTTCACTTGTACAACTAACTATATTTTATATTAATGTTTTCACTTTTCACTTTTCATAATTTGGTTTTTAATAGATCTGAACTCAATGCAATGGTTTAATTTAATGTAGTTGAATCCTCCTAGTGAGATATGACTTGGTGGTTTAATTTATTTTTTCTCTTAAGCATGTTTTTTTTTTTTCTTCTGTGTTTTCAGATCTTTTGTTATTTGTTTGAGACTTTGAGTAACTATTATGTACCTCAACTTCATATATAACTATTGTAGTTCTTATAAAAAGAAAACTACATAAACCTTTTTGAATGAGATTACAGGGACATTATTTGGTTATTTTTCCTTGGTACTTGTTGCTTTTGATATATGTATGTCTCAACTTTTACATCGATCATCTTTGAAAGATGTACATATATACCAATACATAAAAATATGGATAAAAACAAGTGCCTGCAACTACACTAGTTACAAAGTTATCATCCTAATCTTAAAGTGAACCTTTGTACCAAAACCTGATATGAAAACCTGTTAGTTAGAATTAAAATTTAAATTCCTAGCTAATTTGAGTTGAGTAGTTAATAATTTAACTATACTTTTCCTGGTTTCATTTAGTTTGGACAAAACCTAGGTGTTGTTCTTCGGGGATTATGATAATTTTTTCATCAAGTACATAGCATGTGTTACAGCTTACACATTTTACACATGTTTATTTCTCATCTAATTGTTTACTTAATTCAAATGGCTGATTCTTGATACTGAAGACTACCTGCGGAAATGCCAAAACCAGACAAGGTTCTAATAGTTGAAAGAGTAATCGAGTCTTTGGGTCTTCAACACATAAGGGATTCTCTTGTTGGAACAGTAGAGAAGAGGGGCATATCTGGAGGGCAAAGAAAACGTGTAAATGTAGGGTTGGAGATGGTGATGGAGCCTTCCTTATTAATCTTAGATGAGCCTACAACTGGTCTAGACAGTGCATCTTCTAGTTTATTGCTTAGAGCGCTTAGACGTGAAGCTCTTGAAGGGGTAAACATTTGCATGGTGCTTCATCAGCCAAGGTAATGTTTCTTTGTCTCTCATTCTGCCAATTTTATTTTGGGAAATGTTTGCTCAACATCGGAATAGGGACACCTTACCATGTCTCTCTACTTCTCTTTCGATCTTATTATTGAATTACGTGTATACAATGTTCAAAGTTTCATGTTCAAATAAAAGGAATCTTTTATTTTTGGTGATGTACATATAAGTTATGACTCGCGACATGCTAGAGTTAATAAAAAAGCTTACTGCTGGACCAAAAGTTATAGCTGTTAGGAACCAGCTTTATTTCCTCATTGGCTCAATGGAACTTCAGGCTAAGCTCCTTTGATGTGTGTCAACACGTGCATGTGAGTATAAGGCTGCATTTGATAGACATGTCAAAATAGGACATAATAGAAGATGAGTTTTTTGTTCCATGTTTGGTGTATTGTATCAACAGGACAAAAGGCTGAAAAGAAGAAAATTTAGTTCCACAAGAAGGGTTCAAGAAACCAAAGAGAATAGTATAAAACATCCTGTTTCATCGATTCATCCGAGCACCAAACACTGCCTGAGATTGATTGTCAACTTCCATAAACATATTTAGGCAGCCTTGCTGCAATATTGAGCTTTCATTACATTAGAAATATGCTTTCATCTCTTATATATTTTTTATTTTTGTTTGTGATGCAGCTATACTTTGTTCAGAATGTTTGATGACATAATATTTCTAGCCAAAGGTGGCCTTACAGCGTACCATGGCCCTGTTAAAAAAGTAGAAGAATACTTTGCTGGGATTGGAATCCCTGTTCCGGATCGTGTGAATCCACCAGACCATTTCATTGACATTCTTGAAGGTTTAGTGAAACCAACTTCAGGTGTAACTCATGAACAACTTCCTGTTAGATGGATGCTTCATAATGGATATCCGGTACCACACGACATGCTTCATTTTGCTGATGAAATTGCTGCATCTTCCTCTGGTTCACATGTACCTGCTGCAACAAAGGCTAATGATGAACCTGTTGATCAATCCTTTGCTGATGAGTTTTGGGCTGATATGAAGAGTAATGCTCAGATCCAAAAAGATCACATGGAGGCAATCTTCTTAACAACAAAGGACTTGTCTAACCGAATAACTCCCGGTGTTAGCAGACAATATAGATACTTTGTTGGACGGTACGAAATCCTATTAGTTGATATACATTAAATTGATCACGTTGTCAATTTACCAATGCACAAGAATTTCTAGATTCTCATAATCAAGATTAGCATCTAGGTCTTGTGATAAAATTATAAAATTGAAAGTTAGACCTAAGTAATACATTGCTTAGTATGTCATGTGTTTATGTATGCTTGTATGTAGTTGTGTATTGTATAATTTTCAGCTGAAAATTACTTAACAAAAAAAATATAATCTTGCATGTTGTAAGTTACACATATGTATTAAACAACTACATACATACCTACATAAACAATAAACATATTTTTATGTGCATGCAGACATACTTTGCTTCAAAGCAAATGTATTACTTAAGTCTAAATTTCATTGTATTTCTTATTTCAAGTATTTGATCCTTTCTATAAACTACTTATTAACTTAATTTTGAAGGAGTTGTTTATCCTTGTTGGATTATATATTATTGTGTCCATCAGATTGATTAATTATTAATCAAGTTCATTGCTTTCAGGGTTAGCAAGCAACAGCTGCGAGAAGCGAAATTAATAGCAGTGGACTATCTTCTCTTATTAGTTGCTGGTGCTATTTTAGGAACTCTTACTAAAGTTAATGATGAAACATTTGGGTCCCTGGGCTATACATATACTGTCATTGCTGTCTGTAAGTTTGAAAGCTCACTATTGAATTTTATTGTAGAAATTAAAGCTATTTTTCTTTTTTAAGTGACTTGAACCTCTAAGCCTCTAAGTTTAAATTAATACTAGTATATATGTTTAGAGAATGGTTATCATGATAAGAAAATTTTGTTCAAACAATTACCTAGAAAGTAGAAAGAAGCAAAGTTTGAAGCTTGAAGCTTTTTTTTTTTTTTTGGTTATATCATAAAAGGGTGCATTTGGCTAAGCAGCACAATTTGGCTCTTATTCAATAACCTTTTTAGAAATTTTCATAAATAAATAAAAAAAAAGGGAAGTGTTTTTAATTTAACATTAAGGCCATGTTTGGATAAACAGTTTAATTTAGTGTTTATTCGATAAGCTTTTTTGAAATAAGCTAAAAAGAACTTATTTTCATAAGCTTCTCTGGTAATCTCATAGAAATAAGCTAAAAAGAGCTTATAGAAAGGTCATAAGCTCAAATAAACTTTTTATAAGCTCTTCCTAACGCTCCCTGAATCAAACTTTCCATTTGTCTCTTTACTAATTAATATTGCATATATGCAGCTCTACTTTGCAAGATTGCAGCTCTCAGATCATTTTCTTTGGATAAATTACATTTTTGGAGGGAAAGTTCAGCTGGGATGAGTAGTCTAGCCCATTTTCTAGCAAAAGATACAGTTGATCTTTTCAATACAATTGTCAAACCTTTGGTTTATCTCTCAATGTTCTTCTTTTTTAGCAATCCAAGGTCAAGCTTTGCAAGTAACTATGCAGTTTTGCTTTGCCTAGTGTACTGTGTGACTGGCATGGCTTATGCATTAGCCATTTACTTTCAGCCTAGTCCTGCACAACTGGTATGGCTCATATCAATGTACTCAATGCATCTACACATTTTCTTACATGGTATATATTGCTGAAAATAACTTGCACTTGTGTCTTTTTTTTTTTTTTTTTTTTTGTAGTGGGCAGTGCTTGTTCCTGTTGTTATGACTCTCATTGCAAATCAGAACAGGGATACTGTATTTATGAAGATCCTAGTAAAATTCTGCTATCCTAAATGGGCTTTGGAAGCTTTTATCATTGCAAATGCTGAAAGGTTTGTTAATAACATCTTAATCCAATACGTAATTCATCATATAATGTTCAATGAGATTTCGCCAAGATGGTTTCATATATATCATGGAATTTTCTAGTTGATATCTTATTTTCTATGCTTCTAGCACTTGCATCATGTCCTTTTGAGAAATAATATACCTATCTGATAAAGAAAAAAACTACTATTACAATTGAAATAAAATGTACAATTTTAACTGCCTAGTGAAAAATTTACTAACTCCTACTGTTTTCTATGCATCTCTCATGTTAGAAAATTGATTGAAGTTTCAATTGACTATTTAATTTTGCTATATAAAATTTTCAATCTGGTGCTTTTCTCAGGTACACTGGTGTATGGCTGATAACTCGATGTGGTTCATTGATGAGCTCTGGCTATGATGTTAGTGATTGGCCTATTTGTTTAATTGTCCTTGTATTGTATGGTATGCTTGCTCGTGTTGTGGCCTTCCTCTGTCTACTGATTTCACAAAAGAGGTGAATTTAGGATGTGATACTTTGAATCAATGTAATTCTAGTGTAAAAGTCATAGATGTTATTGATACCCTTAACTTTGTGTTATTATTGTTACACAGTACTAGGGAGGGTTTCCAATTTTCAGTATAGGTTTATTACAATTTTAGGTTTTTAGTTGAGTTTTTGGTTCTACTAATTCTTATTTTTTGTGTAAGGAAATTTTAATCCGTTGATTTGTTATCCTCCATCTTCTCTATGTAAATGACAAGTTTGTGAAAAGAATTACTAATACAATAAAAGATGTCATCTAGAGCTTTTCAACATGGTCGTGGAGTCACTTATAAGTTTTAACATTTACTTCTTAATAGTAGGTCTTGTATTATTCTATAACATTAAAATAAGGGGAGGAGTCTCATGTAGCAAAGACAAATTCAAAAATAATGTGTAACACCAATTTAAATTGAAATGTGCTCGATCGAATTGCAACAATATTTTGTTTTGATTTGTCCTTTTGCTTTTTAAAATGTGTGTTGATATAAATTTTGAAAAATAAGTAAGAGATAAAAATAATTTGATTTGTTATAAATGAAGTTGTAAAATTGAAGATGTACAAATGATACTATTATAAAAATATACTATATCTAACTTTTAAAACTCAAACTCATTGTAACAAGGACAATTGATGTAAAACATGAGATTGATTAATGCGATTTAGTGGGTTACCGATAAATTTCACTCAATTTACTATACTTATATAAAAACATCCATTTTCGAAGCACTACGTTTGTCGGAGAAATTTTCGAGGCACAACGTTTGTTCGCTTAAGGAATATTCGCACTAGAGCCTTTGTAGTTAGATAATATCGTCTTTAATAAAATTATAATTTAAAATAAATAAATTATCTGTTCAAAATTAATATTTAAAATTAAAGAAATTATCTATATGTTGAATCATTATCCTCATTTTAAAAAAAAAATCATTATCCTAAAAAATATCGATAAACACAAAGAGATGATGCTTGAGCATTATCTGTATGTGAAATTATTATCCTCAGTTTGTTGAAAAAAGAAGTAATCATTATCCTTAAAAAAATATTAAAAAAAGTCATTATATATAACATGATCTCACCTTCATTCTTTACCTTTGTTTCACCTTCAGATTTCTCTACTTCCAAGAATTCTCTAATACCTTTGTTTCACCTTCATATCTCTCTACTTCCAAGAATTCTCTAATTTTATTATTTCGTATTTTATATTTCTAATTATTTATTTCTTATTTTATATTTGATTTTTGTTGTGTGTTTGTAGCATAAGAGAGCACTGATAATAATAATAATAAAAATAATAATGTGTAAATAATGTTTCTCACTCTGACACTGTCACACTCACTCGCATCCAACTCTTCCTATTTTCATGCTTAGCCTCGACGGATCCAACCAAGATCATATCGTAGTTATCGCTCAATGACCCGAATTTTCAAACCCGTTTTGGAGGCCAAAACATAAACCCATTTGAGGTTTGGATTTTTCATTCCGAATCTACTACAGCTTTGATATTCATTCTTTAAACATTGTTAAATATTATCGTCCTCAAAACATAATTCATTATTTTTAAAATAATATTTGAAAATCTCTCACGACAATTTGGTACCTGAAAAAATTAAGTTAAATAGATTATTCAAATTTTCCACATCATTCTTCCAACAACATTAAAATATCATCATTAATTCTATTTAATAATTAAATTAAAATTAAAATCCTATAAATAAGTCTCATAATATATTAAAAGATAACAGCAACATTAAAACAAAAAAAAACAGGATACAAACTACAAACCCAAAAATTTTGGGAAAGTTTGACACACAAAATTGTTAACCTCGAGGGTGCAATGATCCCGGACACCCTTAGCATGACTCTACATTTGATTTTGGGTATACAAACTCCCTTCAATAATCATATAATACTCGATTCAGTAACATATTAAATAAAAATGGTTTGCAATGGATAAATATTTTAATTGTTATAATCTCTAAAAAAAATGTAACAGATTAAAAACAAAGGTACATACATTTCAAAAATTGAAAAAAATAATAATTCAAGATGATTAGAACAATTAGGATAAAGATTTTTTAGGATCAAATCTTATGATTAATTTGAGATAAGATAAACAATGAAAAATATCAAAATATTTAAATATGAATAATAATAATAATAATAATAATAATAATAATAATAAATGTGATAATCATATTAAAAAGATAATAATTTATATTCAAAAAATATTAAATTATCATGTCCCATGAAATAGGAAATATTTTGATTTACCCTTAAATATACTCATAATACCATCAAACAAAAAATATTATAAAAAAGTTTAATTTTGATTTCACTCCAATTAATCATAATATCATAATAAACGTAATAATGATATATAAAAAGTGTTACTTCATCGATCAACTAAATAAGAAATACATTAATTTAATACTCATCTATACATAAACAAATATAATATTAAAAATATATATAAAAAAAGAGCAGTCATTATATTCCTTATAAAATGCAATGTGTTAATTAATCAAGACAATAAAAAATAACAAGTTCAATGTCGTCTTCATGTCCTATGAAATACGGAATATTCTAATTTATCCTTAAATTTACTTATAATACCACCAAACAAAAAAGATGAAAATATTTAAATATGATTTACTTTTGATTCTTTAAAATAAAGTTGATAATCATATAAAAATGTTAATTTATCTATTAAATAAATAAGGAAGATATCAGATAAAAAGTGTTGCTTTTTATTTATACAAGAAAGTACAATATTTCTCAACAAACTCATTTAAATTTTCTTTCTTTTTTTAAGTATAGTGTTTGATTTAAGTATCTGCCTTTTCGTATAATTTTTTTTATTGTTGTGTAGTAATAATCTTTACTTTAAAATAAAAACTATCTTTACTTTAAAATATTTAATATAAAAATTAAATTATCAATAACCTGTGCATTGCACGGGGTGAGAGCTAGTAATAAAAATATGTTTAAAAGCTCGTTAATATTTCTCGATAGAAATTTTTATGAACACTTGTATAGTTGTTATTCATATGAATTGAATAATCTATTCGATTGTATAAACAAAATTAAATGACTCATTCGTTCGTGTTAACAAATAAAAATCAAATAACACATTTGACTATGTGACTAATTAAAAAAGGATATTAATAAAATTTCCTTCCAGAAAAACAATTATTCCTTTCAGCTTGAAATATAAGCAACAAAAAATATATTTTTTTTTGCTTAAAATATAAGCAAAACTAACCAACTTTCCTAAATTTTATTTCATTCTCAATGTCACTTTTCAAAAACATCCCTAGAAAATTGTTATCTTATTTAATTTTTGTTTCATTCCTAAAATACCTCTATTCTTTTATAAATTTGAGAAAATTAAATATAATCAACTAACCTCCTTAATAAACGTAAAATTAATTAATTTTGCTTATAATTCAAGCCAGGGGAAGTATCGGATTTTGATAATGAATCAACCTATTAAAATTACTGGATGATAGCACCGTTCATGAGTAAAGGATATTACTCAACCAACATGGTTACATGCCCGATCCTGATATATTTGGGGCTCTAGGGCGAAATTATTTTTTTCGCCCTAATAATTTATTAATAATTTTTTTTATGGAAAATAAATCAATAAAAACATGAAATGTATTTATACTTTCTTTTTCCTATAAAGATGGTAAAAAATAGTAAATTTTTTGTCTCAAACTAAAATTAAAGCAATTAATGAAAATGCTTAAAACTTGTAAACTTTGTATTGTGATTGGTTGATTAATGCAAAATGCATTAAATTAGTTGTTCTGATAATTGGTTGATGTATTAGACAAACCATTAAATGTATGTCTCTTCAACTTTTTGACTTTTGCAAGTTTTCACAAGTATTTAACATTCAAAATAGCAGCAATAACCCCTAAAAAAAATTCAATAATAGGCTATTTTTTTGAGAATGTGAAAAGTACCGTTTTAGTAATTGAGTTTTTTTCTCATTTTTTGTGCATAAGCTATTTATTCGGAACAAATGGCTATTTATTCGGAACAAATATTGAGAGAGGGCTTCCACACTAAGATTATGACTTCAAATAAGTATTAAATGATGCTTTTCAATTGAACCAGCGGAAGTTCAAAAGCTTGATAAAAATAGACGCAAATTGAAGTTGAAGGGCCCCTTCTTGCTGCAAGTATACAACTGAATAAGCAGCCAAGAAAAGTAATAATGTTGTTTAAGATAAGAAAGTACTAAAAAAATGGGCCCCCTTAATTTCTTGGGCCCAGGGCGGGCGCCCCTAGTGCCCCCTGTCCTGGGCCGGGCCTGCATGGTTATGACGAGTGGTAAGCGGTTCGATCTCATTTAAGAAAGGTTTCAGGTTTCTTGTGGATGCAGAAAATTCATGTTGGAGACTTACCTGTCATAGGGTCTGTTTGGCAAAACTAACTTATAGCTGTGAGCTTGTAGCTGATAGCTGCGAGCTTATAGCTGATAGCTGTGGGATTATAGCTGTGAGTTTATAGCTGTACAGCTAGCTTATTGAACCAGAGCTGTTTGGCAAAACTAGCTGTGCAACTAATTTAAACATGTTAAATGACTGAAAAGTACATAACATGTAGAATAATAATTAATATTGACATTCATGTTTCAATGACGATAATACTACACTAGTA
Organism: Crotalaria pallida; assembly: GCA_037953625.1. NCBI lineage: Eukaryota > Viridiplantae > Streptophyta > Magnoliopsida > Fabales > Fabaceae > Crotalaria > Crotalaria pallida. The sequence continues at coordinate 73,196,782 of CM075656.1, forward strand.
GCTTATAGAGAAAGACATATACTTCATTCATATAGATATAAATGATAAAAAAAATTATAACATTCATAATAATTATTACTAAGTAGTACTGCACTTTAAACATTTTTATTATTTTTATAAAAATGTCACGGTATCTTTATAAACAATGACACGAAAGAAGGACAAAACTTTTAGCCTATTGATTGGACACACCGCCATCACAAAATCACACAAATCCAATCTGAACCTAATTCACAAAATTAAAAAAAATAAAAATAAAAATTGAGGATAACAAAAAAGTCAAAGAGAAATTTGATGATCAATGTTGAAATAAATATCATATACCTTTATGTCTCATGAATCAATAGTTAAATATAGGATTTCTTTATAAGTGGTTTTGGTGTGATGCGTACAGATGTTGAATATATAGAAGGATTCTAGGTTTTTGGGTTTGAGGAAAAAAAGTAAAAAATTTGGGGGGTAATATTAATTCGGGCCAGAATAAATAATAATATAATTTAATAAAAAAAAGGGTAAAATTGAGAATGATTTATTGAAAACTCTTATTTTTTCTCGAAGCTACCTTATGTAGCTTTCTAAAAGCTAGCTTTCAAAAGTTATAAGCTTCCTTTTTGAAAGCTATAAGCTTATTTTATTTTTTGTTCACCAAACAGCTGTAGCTAAAAACTACTAGATAAATTATAAGCTTGTCATACCAAACACACTCATAACCAGGTACACGACCCGAGTGATATCCAAATGTACCTAGGTAGTACTCGAGAAATTGGATGGAAAAAGAAAAAAGAAATATTAGTCTTATTTTTTTAAAAAGAACATTACTCGTGCTTGGCTTAGTTAAGTAACACCATTGAAGCTATTTTTCTTGTTTTATAACAACTTCTAAAAACAAAAATGCAATATATTAAACCAGCAACCTTTCGAAACGCCTTCTTCACCTTCTCACGCTCCTCCTTCAACCTCTTAAACCCTAACCCCTCCTCCTCCTCCTTCTTCATTCTCCTTTCCCTCCCTATTCTCAAATCCCAAACCTTTCATCGCTCACACACCCTTTCTTCTTCAATGTCCGACTCAGCACAGCCACCTTCACACTCTCTCGAGAAACAGTTCGAAGCCTTCAGAACCGAGCTCGAAGAATCTGGAACCCTGAGGGAACGAATTCGAAGCGTGGTTTCCGAGATTGAAGCCACTAATAGGCTCATCTATGCTACTCTTCTTCTTGTTCATCACTCTCGCTCCATTGCTGGTATTTTACTACTACTACTACTACTACTTTTTTTTCGTTTAGCTCCTTCGTTTTTTGTGTATTTGCTTTTTGGTCCCCAATTTGGGGAAATGGGTTTGTGTTATTAAGTTTGGAAGTTGAATGGAAAGCATCAAAATTGGAACTTGTCTTCCGTGTGTTTAAGTTTAGGATATGTTTGTTTCAGCTTAAAATTTAAGCGATTATAAAAAAAAGTGATTTTTGTTAGTGTTTTATTGGTTAATGTTTTTTTTTTTTTTTGGTTTGGAGATCTTAATAACACGCATTTCTCTATTGCTCACACCCAACAAATGGTCTATTCGACTGTAAAAAAAAAAAAAAAAAGATTGGATAGCTTATCCGTCCGAAAAAAAAAATAGAAGGGTTTATCCTACTGGGTGTGAGTAATGGAGAAATGAATCTTAATAAGATTTCCCATTTTTTGTTATGTTTTTGGCGAATTTGGGGCAGTTTGTTTAGGCTTTATTTATAAAAAGGTGATTTTGACAAAAATGATTTTTTGACAGCTTCTCTAAAAGCTGAATTCAGATTTTTTTTCTTTTGCAGCTTCTGAAGTATTATTATTATTTTGTAAAAGCACAACCAAACAAACCTGTGTGTAAGAAGTGATTTTTTGTAATCAAATTAATCACTTTTTTTTTGGTGTAGAAAAAGCTTAAAATAAGGACCTGTAGTATAATTGTGTTTTGTGATGTAGTAGAGTAGATAATCTTATCGACAATATTATTCATACAACTGGATTGAACAACTTTCTCTTACGGCAAAATTGTTTATCTCTAGATGTTAACTTCGAGTTTTACAAATAACATTTTTGTAATCTTATTTTCTGCTACAATTTGATGTTGTCAGCATTTTGGGAGTTTTTTTTAGACAACCGAAAATTCAATCTGTGATGAATTTGGGAAGGGTATGGCATTTTATTTATAGTTTTGTTTTTTGACAAGTGTTTTTTTACCATTCTAATAGAGCTTTTGGCGAAGGCTAAGTCTAACATTGATGTGCTAAAGGAGAAGTACAAGCAACTTGCTGAAACTCTTGGAGGATGCTCTGGGCAGTACTATAGGTGATTAAATTTTAATGGAATGTCATTTACCAAGAATTGAAAATTTTAAAGGAAAAGGAACTTCTGTTCCTGGGGCCTGGAAACTTATCATCGCCTCTTTTCCATGTTATATAGGTACCATGGTGATTGGAGGAGTGAGACACAGTCTGTAGTTTCGTTGCTTACATTCATGCACTGGCTTGAAACTGGAAACCTTCTTGAGCACAAAGAGGCTGAAGAAAAACTCGGATGTATGTCTTGATACTATTTTGTGTTTCTTATATACCTGTCAAAAGATATTTAATGATTTTTATTATTTTCTTTAGCCTAAGCTGCGTGGATATGTCCATGTCATTACTAATTACTAATTGAATACATAATGAAGTCACATGATTTTCTAACAAGTAGGGGAATGTGGGGCTCAAAGCCTCAAACTGCTGTCTTTTGGAAAATAAGCTGCTGCCTGCCATGCTGATTGAGTTTCATATTTTGCTTGATTCAAAGTTCCATTAGAACAATGGTTTAGATATTCTTTTGGACAGTTAAATTTTTTAATGTTTTACAATTACTTTACATTTCATCTCTTGATCCTGAACTCTTGAGGCAAATTGGGGCTCTAAACTCCGAGTTTATGATTGTAATAAACTTGTTAAGTGAATACACAGTTTACAGTTGATGATTATGGCATTCTTTTATGTTTCTCTTCAATGCCAGCCATTCCTGTCTATCATGTCTGTCGTGGCTCAACAAGTGGGAGGATGTAATATTGTAATCTTTTTTTGGTCACGATGTTAACTTCTGCTTTACATTCATTCCTATTGATTATGAAATTTATTAGTTCTCAACGTTTCTTGTTGACAATTTGCAGTGAATAATTCGGAGTTTGGTCTAGATGTTGAGGACTACCTTGTAGGTGAGTGCGCTAAGTGTGTACTTTTGCATTAGATGTTTGAAATGGTTGTGATCAGCGAGTACTTCCCAATTTTAAAATGATTATTGTCTGAAGACCATAGGTGTATTTAGAACTTTGAATCGGTAAGGGTGTTAGGACAAAGGTAAACAATAACCTTATGTCATGTTTTACATATTTAGACTTTAGGACTTTCAGAATATGTTAATAATTCATAATTCTTAATCTCTTTGCTCTATAATTTAATGAAGTCAACAAAAATCCTGTAACCTAATTTCACCCCTTTTTTATTTGAACCAATAGGTCTAGTTGTTGTCAACCATAGAGATCATGTAGCCAATTAAGATTTCACAGTTTTGCCACACATCCTGATAGCGATACATTTTTGACATGCAGGTGTTTGTTTTATGTCTAATGAATTGGTAAGAACTCTCTTTTAACTGATACATATCTACTTTTACAAATTGGAGGAGATATTTCCACCTTATTTGATATGTTTAAGGAAAACACATCACGATGGTTGCGCACTATTTTGGAATATATTCGACTTTGCAGCCAAGGTATGTGGTGAATCAAGTAACAGCTGGGGACTATGATTGTCCAAGGAAGGTGTTAAAGTTTTTAACAGATCTCCATGCTGCATTCCGCTTGCTTAATCTTCGAAATGATTTTCTGCGGAAGAAGTTTGATGGTATGCTATAACTTTTACCTTGTCCAATTATTTCTTTTCTTTCCTGTTGTCACTGTCATCTGATAATGTTGCCATCATTCTCAATTTTCTAGGAAATATTTAGTACTAGTATCATTGTGAAGAAAGATTTGATCTGTTAACCGAATGACTTTAATTTTTTTCTGTGTTTCTTGAATAAATCTTTGAAAACAGGAAACAAAATGAAAATATGGGGACATACTTGTAATCATTAATGAAAAATGATAACAGAAAACATTTCTTTAAACCAAACAGACGCAATATTCCAGACTTGTCTTTCTTCACTTGCATCTAGCATCCATCAACTATCCCAGCAAAGAAGAGAAAAGCATATATATGCCATTTATTTTTTTTGCATCTACCTAGAAAATTTTCATTTGCACAATTTGCTTATTTTCTGTTTTCAGAAAGGATTTATATCCACTCACTGTGTTCAGATGCTATCTTACTAACTTTCCACCATTGGCAGGCATGAAGTATGACCTAAGAAAAGTTGAAGAAGTTTATTATGATGTTAAGATTCGGGGTTTGACACCGAATGGCGATTCAGTTGGAGATAAAGGGGTCGAAGGACAAACTTAGGTTGTCATAGCTGTAGATCCAAAACAAGAACTTCAGTGCATTGAGCTTTATTGACTTATCAACAACTATGCAACCTTATAAGACTTTTTTACTACTCCCCTTCTGTATCTAGAATTCTGTTTCTAATGGTTAATGAAAGGAAGTGAAGGTTTCATAGCATGTGAGTCCTGAGAATCTTCTATTCCCTATGTTGAAACTTGAAAGGTCTTCCATATAAAATGCTGTGTTGAAGTTCTTGAATGCTTGTGATCAATTGAACGTGGGTTTTTAATTTTAATCCACATCCGGCTAATTGAAAACTTCATCCAACGGGGTGCAATCCGCATTTTGTATTGTCGGATTACAAGTCCCACGGGTGCACGCAGCACAGTGTGATGCATTTAGAATTTGCCATTTTCTTTTGTATAACTATGTAATTCATATTAAAAGAATATGCCTATGAAAGTTGGTTAGTATGTTGTTGAAACATTGAATAAGGCAAGAGTCTGAAGACTTGAAATAATTGATTTTGATACGGGGGAATATTAATATAAAAACAAGCTTCAAGCAAACTATTATTATTACATAAACAAAGTAATAAACAGGCCTATACAAGGCAAGTAATGAACTAGTAGTTCCTAATACAGTTACATGCACGTTTTAATAACACCACTGACCTCACTTACAACCCAGATCAGAAGCCCCCCTTATTTGCCAGCAATTTGTACATCTTATTCCAAATTACCCTATACAAGATAATATCATCATATGTACAAACTTTGCTTACTAGGGAAAACTTTGCATGATACAATACACTACCACTTATTCACTTTGAAGTCAAGATTACTTTGGAGAAACCTTAACTATACTTGTTGTCCACGTTCATGAAGCTCTCATGCATGGCCTACTATACCTTTGAGCTTGCCATCATTCTTTCCATTATTCCCATCATTATCCTTCTGAGAATTTCCATTTCCAACACTGCCTTTTGGGTTATTGGTTTTGAACTTGCCTTCTATCACTTTTCCCTTTCCAACATGGTTTCTCTGCTCTTGACCATATATGCCACCAAGTCCTGAAGCTCCAGACTCTACCAAGTGAGAAGTAACCACTATGATAGTGAGAAGCAATGCTACGATCTTCATCTTCAAGCACTTTACCTTCTATTCTTTGTACAAATGCAAACGTAGGCTAGCATATACATTATATAGAGAGAGCTAGCTTTATGATCCTATGTGGGTCTTTAACATAAAGCATATTTAACCGAATCACATATATTGGCAAGAGTATCTAGCTTTCTTGATTGCAAATTTACCCTCGTAAATATCTATGGAATGTTCATAGCATTAATGAATAACTAAAAAAACAAAGATAGTCGAAACTTATAACAAGTGTAAATTAGAACAAACAAATTTAATACTACTAGCCCCCAACCCCGTGCCATGCACGGGAAAAATACGAAATCAATAAAACATTTCATAAAGTTACAATTAATATTAGTTTTAATGTATTGATAAGACATTTCACAAAGTTACAATTAAAATTAGTTTTAATTTATTATTGAAAAGTTATGAGGAATTTTAATATGAATAATGTTTAAGTGTAAATAAAGTATAATAATGTAAAAAAATTGTTTAAAAATTGTTTAGAAAGGAGTCGATTAATATTATTATTTACGAAGAGTCGATAAATTGGAGTCGATTAACATTCTTGTATGTAATATTTTTAAACTAAAAAATTCGCTTTTAAAAAAAATGAATAAAAGTGTTTTTGAAAAAGAAGTAATTAATGGCATTATAAATTCAAATCCAAATAACAAAAACATGTACATAAAAAAAATACAGAAAACTCAAAGCATATTTTTTTTAATATATTAGATTTATTAAAAAAAAAGAGTTGGAGCACCAAAACCCGGTGCATGGTAGAAGCACCATTGTTTTATATTTTACTTGTTTGGACCATTACCTGTGTCAGGAAGTATATAATAAAAAAAATTCAAATCCAAATAACAAAAACATGCACATAAAAATAATACATAAAACCCAAAGCATATATTTTTTTTTAATATATTAGATTTATTAAAATAAAAAAATAAAAAAAAAGAGCCGGAACACAAAAAATCGGTGCATGGTAGAAGCACCCTTGTACTGTTTGGACCAGACAGTCAAAATAGGAGGAAGTAGTTATAAAAAAAGGTGAGGGAATGGGCGGGATTAAAAAAAAGGTGAAATAGGCGGAATTTTGATAAGGTGGGGGAATCTTTGCTAATTTATATTTAGGTAGACTACATAGAAAATGCAAGGCATTTTGTAAGAAAATAATCAACAAAACTTTTAAAATGGTGACTAATAATAAAGATTAGAGGGAGTATCAAATGATTGATGGATAATGGGTTTTCAAAAGAGTTTAATTGATATGCATCTTTGGTCTAAAGTAGTTTTACACAAGTATCCAATGAAATTTTAATAATTCAACATTTATTAAATTTTTTTCTTTACAAACATCTGTGTAACACTTTTTAAAATCATATATATGTCAAAATATCTTTAGTGTAAACCTTTTGATACTTATCAACACGTAATACTCTAATTGTGACATGGGAATGTGGTTTTTCATACGAAATCACTAGGATTTAATTTTTCAAATTCATGCAATTACAATCAAGGGAAATCTTGTTAAAGGATAAGCATGGAGAAGAATATAATGGTATGCTTCCACCTTTTATAAGTGGAATCATACATATACATATGTAGATGATTGCAGGGGTCTAATCAGATCATGGGAATCTTTTGGCAGCTTATGACTCGATAGTTAATGTGCTGGAATATTTGAACCCCAAATGTGGTTATTTGGCCCCTATTTTTCCGTCTCCCAGCAGACGGAATAATTTGTCTTGAGGGAGACGGAAATTTGGACCCCATTTTTAGTAATAAATGCACCTCCGTCTTTGTCAAAACGGAAACTTCCGTTTTAAGAGGAACGGAAAAATCCGTCCCATTAAGAGACGGAGGTGCATTTATTACTAAAAATGGGGTTCAAATTTTCGTCTCCCTCAAGACAAATTATTCCGTCTGCTGGGAGACGGAAAAATGGGGGCCAAATAACCACATTTGGGGTTCAAATATTCCAACACATAGTTCATAATCTCTCACTTTCTTTTTTTTTCAATGGACTTCTTTCTTGTTTTCCTTTTTTGTTAGCAGTGGGCTTAATGTGCTACTGATTGCTAGGGACGGAACGAGAAAAAAATGGATATGGGGGGCGAGAGGAGCGAAAAACACAGCAAATATTTAAAGGGTTTTGCAAATTATTACCCTAAAAATAATGTATGAACAATTTTAAAATGTAAGTTAATATTAAAAAAATTAAAAAGTTGATTTTAATATTTTAAATGCATATTTTTTGGATAAATTACATTTTTAATTCTTTAAACATTAACCAAGAACAATGTATAACAAAATTCATATATAAGTACATATAATATATGAATAACTTATATAATGATAAACATGGAGGGGGCGGTAGCCACTTTTTCAACACCTAGTTCCCGTCACTGCTTATTGCAATGGCTCGATTTCTTTTCAGTTGTAATTATAGTATAAAGGAACATATGAGACAAGCTAAGTGTAGCACGAAAGAATATTCGAATCCATTAAATTATAGGAGGCTAATGCATATATGATTAAACTCATTTTGCAATCATCATCTTTTGAGGGTTTTTTTTTCATAAATACAGTAGATTGATCAAGAGATTGAGTCAACGTGACTAAAACACATCACATTTTTTTCAATAAAGTAGATATTGGAGCATAATTTCCCTCTCCCCACGAGTCTGTTTGGCAATATAGTGGCTTATTTGGTTTATTATAACATATTGTTTAGTGAATAATAAATAATAAACTTTTAAAAACTATTTTAAGTAATTTTAGTATTTTACAAAAGTTATAAGCTAGTGTTGGAAGTTGTAAATAATTGTTTTTTCATTTTTGTCTTTTTAGGTTTTTTTTTTTTTTTTTGGGAAATGATAATCTTTACGTCAACCAAATATAAGATTATTTTTTTTCTAAGTGATTTTACAAAATTTGTCAAGAAACTCTAATTCAATTAGCTAATTACATATTTATCAGCTTTAAATAGATATCTTAAGGATATTGATTATTGAATATACTAAATGAAAATTATGGGGTTCCATAAGCATGATGGGTTCGATCCCTGCCGTGAGCATGGAAAAATGAGTATGTATATTCAATTGATATATGGCAGAGATCGAACCACTGACATCATACTTATACTAAAGAATAATAACGACGTTGGCTTAATATATTGCATTTTTTTTTCAGTAGTTATAAAAATAGCTTCACTGGTATTACTTAACTAAGTCATGCACGAGTAATGTTCCTTTAAAAAAAAAAAAGACTAACCAACAAAGTCTATTACAATTGGTAGATGACTGGATTCCTTAAACATAATATCAGTGGTTCGATCTCTGCCGTAAGTATGAAAAAAGCTTTATTGGGTGAGGCAAAATCCATTTCGTTGATCTCTACGTCTCAGAAGGGATTACTCTTCGGTTGGAGGATACTCTTGATTAAAAAAAAAACACTTAAATTTCTGGTCTCTAATATAAACAATAATAATAATTTCATATTTATTAAGAAAATTTATTGAATGTATTTAATTTTTTTCAAATTTATAAAAAATGAAGCTACTTTAAATAAAATATATTGAGAATGAAACAAAAATTAAATAAGATAATATTTTATATAAATATTTTTAAAAATTGTAAACATATTTTTGTCTCTACAGTCATGCAAACAGTGTAAACATATAATTAGGGTAATCTTTGCACTTTCTATAAAAAATTGTAACAAATATGTTTGCATTTTCTATAAAAAAAAATTCCTATATCAATGTAATGTTTGCACTTTGTAACAATTAATAACAAATAAAAAACACAAAACAGGAAAAAGAAAAAAGTGACTGAATTCCTAAACTAGTTTAGGCATTTCATCGAACACTTAGTGTGAAAAAAAATCAAAACAAAACATGTTCACCAAACCATTTCATTGCTCTAAATTAAGATACTCACTATTCCATCACAACAAAGAAAAAGAAAATAGAGAAAATTTTATAGAACATGAAAAAAAGAAGTAATAGTTAGTCAAAAAACAAAACAAAAAGAGGGGAGAAATTTAGAGGGAGACATCGAACTGATGAAGGAGGGGAAGCAGCGCGAGGGGCTGAGGGCTGAGGGAATCAAGTACAACGAGTGGCAGAGGGGGTCAAGCATAGTGAGGAACGGAAGGGGTCAAGCTATGAGAATTGAGAAGAAGAAGATTTGAGACTTGAGAGTGTTTTTTAGATTTAGAATGAGAGAGGGTGAAAGATAATTGAAAAAAATGGTTTCTCTTATCATATAAACAAAAGGTATTGTTTGAGAAAAAATTTACGTTAAGCCATACCCAGTCAGTCAAGTACCCGACTGTACCCATATAAGTATCCAATTTTATTTTTTTTTTTAAAATTGTTTGGGTACGTATCCAAGCATATTGGAGCTGTACCCGTACCTAGTACGTATGTGATACGTGTACAACAGCAAGATAGGAGTACCCATGCTTTAGAGGTTTAGATGTACACAAAGGTTGCGTAATCAAACAACTATAGCACAAAGTTTAGATGAGTCGCACTAACTTATTTATAAAAATGAGTAAATACTTCAAGTCGAAATTAAAATAAATGTTTAAATATGTTTTTTCATGTAATGATTTTTTATTTCACTCCTTATATTCTTTTTTTTTTTAATGAACAAAGAATTTTATTAGATAGAGGACAAGAAGTCCACAATCAAAACAAAATAGAAGTCCCCTAGCAGTAGCTCAATAACAAAACAACAGAGTAAACAGAGCCACCGAAAGAAAACCATCAGTATTACAAGATTAAGAATTAGCCCCTAACAAAGTTTAACAGGAAGATATGCATTGAAGGGGGTCAGAATGCCAATTACAGAGTGAGTAGATGAAATGCTTGCATTTTGTTCTAAGCCAAGTCCAAGATCTCCATTTTAACATGTCTAAAATTTCTTCTTCCTCTCCATTGCTTTATTTTTTAAAGTTGCTTGGTTCCTTGCCAACCACAATGACCAGATTGTTGAGAACCAAATGAAAGGTATCCTTTTGAAGACTGCTCCCGCTGTGAAGACCTCTGAATTGCCACAAATGCTCTTTCCTTGAATTTGCATAGCTGATTGTATTCCTAACCAGTTTAAGCATTTCCTCCAGACAGATGAGGCTAATTTGCATTCAAACATCAAGTGATTAGTTGTTTCAATGCTATTGCTGCACCATTGACATGAGATTGCATTATTTAAGATTACTCCCCTTCTTTGTAAATTTTGTTTTGATGGGATTCTGTCCAGAATAACTCTCCAAGCAAAGACTGCAATTCTGGATGGAATAAACTTGTTCCAGATCTTCTTAAAAATTGGATGATGTTGACTTCCGCTCGAACTAGTGATTACACTATACGCCGATCTAACTGAATATCCGCCTGTAGAATCTGCCTTCCAAAGCCATCTATCAGTGTCGCCTTGTTTCTAGCTGTCATAACCTGTAATTTTCTGCAGAAGATGAAGACTCTCCCTTTCCCATGAGTATAGTTCTCTTCTCCAAGACCATTGCCAATTGCCCATTGTCTAACTTTCCATTTCCGAGATTGTGCTTTCTTTGAAATTGGAAATGTTGTGTAACCTGCTGAATCTCATTTTCAAAGGACAACCTCCAACCCAAATATCAGTCCAGAAAAAAGTATGTCTTCCATTGCCTATTGTTTTTTGCAAATTGCCAAAAAGCCAGTTATTTTTCATTCCCCACCCACTATCTAAATTACATATATCCTTCCACCAAGGAGAAGCTGATCTATTGAAAAGAAAGGATTCTTCAGCAATATCCCCATATCTTGATCTTAGCACTCTTACCCATAAATTATCCCTATTCGTTTTCATTCTCCACACCCATTTTTCTAAAAGTGCTAAATTAAAAGCTCTAATGTTTTTGATACCTAACCCTCCTTCTTCCTTTAGTTTGCAAATTTTTTTCCGCGCTACCCAATTTATTTTCTTAACACCTTCTGACCCTCCCCACAAAAATTTTTAAAATTGATTCAATAGTGGAAACAATACCTGAAGGAGCCTTGAAGAAGGAAAGGAAGTAAATCGGCAACGCAATAAGGACATCTTTGATTAGAGTCACACGCCCTCCAATTGAGATGTATTTATTTGACCAAACCGACAATCTCTTTTGATTTTGTCAATTATTGGTGACCAGGTCACAAATCTTCTCGGATTAGCACCTATGGGCAAATCAAGATAGGTGAAAGACAGAGAGCTGATTTTACAGTTCAGAAATATCGCTGCATCCTCCAGCAATAATTGATCACAGTTAATCCCAATTAAGGAACTTTTGCTAAAGTTAACTTTTAGTCCAGCCAAAAGCTCAAACAGTTGTAAAATTGCTTTGATGACTTGAAAGTTTTCCACAGATGGAGTGCCCAAGATTCTATTTATCCTATAAGGACAGTAATAAATTAAAAATTTAAAAAAAAATAAAGGAAATGTGTATTTAATAGTTTGTTTAACACATTAATCAATTATCAAACACTTAATTTGATGTATCTTACATTGATCAACTAATTACAATATACAAAATTTACAATTTCTAAATTTTCATTAATTATTTTAACTTAAATTTGAACCAAAATTTTTTACTAATTTTTACCATCCTTGTGAGACAAAGGGAGTATCTCTTTTCTTTAGTTTTGATCCTTTTATTTTTTGAAATTTTGGTATCAGAAACTAGTAATAATATGTCTAATGATGAAGACAAAGACACACATGTCAACTGAGGATTAAAATCAAAATTTTGAAAACTAGAAGAACCAAACCAAAAACAAATTATGATGATTGAAATCAAAACTCAGGTCAAAACATATATTTAACCCTAAAATAAATATGAATGAAAGATAAAAATGCTAGGCAAATTGTGAAATATATTAAAAATTGTATGATTAGAATGAAAAGTTGCTTAATTAAGTAGAGTAGTATAAATTGAAGTGAAGAGTAACGAGATACAGTAACAGATATCCCAAGAAGATATGGCTGAGTCACCAAATTGTATGAATGAAACACAAAGGTTTCTACAAACTCATCATCAACCGACACTAAACTCAGTTTTTAAACTTGACACTCTAATCTAGTCAAATCAAATTCCACACAAAAGGGTGCCAGAGGGGCATTGCTTCCTCTTGGGAAGCATGGAAAGGAATTAATAGAGGCATGTGAGTGGGGCAGATTGGTAGAAGAAGCAGGAACATAATGATAATGTGAGCGTGAGAACCAGCTCATATAATCAGTTGAATGCACGTGCAAGTAAAAGGATCGGAGCATAGTCAGTCCAATCTCCAATCCAACCAAATCAAATCGAATAATTTCTGTGCACAAAATGGCTAGCTAGTGAGTTTCAAACATGAGCAAGTAATTCAATAATAATGTGTATGTCACCAAGCACAATTGTATGTAGTTGTATACTATTAGGTAACTATGAGTTGTTACATACATTTCACATAATACTCCCTCCTGTATTTCCCGGACCAAAGAAAGTGATTAGTTTTATGAATTTTATGAGAATATGTTGCAATATTACAATTTTACCTCCTCCACTACTTTACTTGGAAAGTTCACATTTATTAATGAATAACAAAAAAACATGATTATTCAAAACATTTAATAAGGGCAAAAAAGAAAAAAAAAACAATTAATGATGCATAGAAAATATAAAATGTCCCATAAATAGGACCAAAGATTTCTTCTGTGCCCTATATATAGGACCAGAGGGAGTAGCTAGATAATACCCTCACCCTTATGGCCCAAACCTCATCATGTGCTTGGTCTACAATCCTCTAATAAGCTCCCTCATTCATTCATATATAATGAACCTTATCACAACTTGTTTTGCACAACCGTGCCTAGCTTCTCGTCTAAGCTTCAGAAGCCTAATCTAGTAAAGTTGTGAAGGTAATAATAATAATAAGCGTTGGATATGCAGAGTTGTTACATGCATGCATCAACACATGCTTGCACATATATGATCTAAGAGGTAGATATTTATGCAGGACGTGAGGAAAGTAATTACGTAACAATAATAACATTGCTCTCTAGAACTCGAAACAAAATAGACATAATGACCCCCTTTCATAAAGATACTACTGTCCATGGTTTTATAATGCAGATTGCATATTTGCATCATATATCATATGATGTGGTTGCGATAACTTATTTGTTTTAATTTAATCATAGTAATAATTGCGACTGTGGACCACTTTGACTATAATCGATTTGCATCAGTTCACAATGGCCACAATGCAATCGCAACAACAAATGTAAGACAACTGCAATTTAAAAGCTTGATAAAAAGTTTCATAAACAGGAAGAGAAAATATATAGTATGAAATCAGAGATCATGATACTTATAAATGTCCATATTTTGTTTAAAATGTACTAGTTTGACTTTCATTTGTGGCAGCTCTCATGAAGCAATTCATCGCTTACCACGTATTTGATTATCTACAGGGAACTAATTTTAAAAGAAAAAAGAGTTCAATTGTGTTCATTGTTTAATCAATTTTTTTCAATTTATTTACTCATTCCGTTTTACAAGATGGTAAAAAATAACAGAAGTTGTCAGAAAATTAAATAGATGTGCATTTAGTGGTTTATTTAACACATCAATCAATTACAAAATAACTAATTTAAATCATTTTGTATTAATCAAACAATCATAATTCAAAGTTTACGATTTCTAAACTTTTTCATTAACTACTCTAACTTTACTTTAGGACAAAATTAATTAACATTTTTAACCATCCTCGTAAAACACGAAAAAAATACAGTACTCCCTCCTGCTCGAATTATAAGCAATTCTAACCACTTTTACGCTTATTAAGGAGGTTAGTTGATTGTATTTAATTTTCTCAAATTTATAAAAAAATAGAGGTATTTTTGGAAAGTAATATTGGGAATGAAACAAAAATTAATTAAGATTGCAATTTTCTAGATATGTTTTAGGAAAGTGGCATTGAGAATGAAACAAAATTTAATAAGGTTAGTTAGTTTTGCTTATATTTTAAACCAAGAGTATTATGTTTTTTGTTGCTTATAATTCGAGCCGGAGGGAGTAGTATTCTTGGTGCTCTATCGTTGACTTGCATAGAAATGTCTTTATTACTAACATTGGAAAGAAGGGTGAGAATGTAGGACTTCAATATCATTTAGCAGCCAAGTTTGCTAATCATGGCTCTAGTCTCTAGATACTAACTTCGGTCTTTTTATAATAAAAATTAACTTCAAACTTATTAAAAAAAGTTAGTAGAATGTATTTGATTTTTTCCAAATTTATAAAAAAAAAAAATAATAAAGCTATTCTAAAAAAATTGTATTGGGAACAAAATAATAATTAAATGAGATAATCATTTTATAAGACGAAATATTTTAGGAATAATTGTATTAAAAATAAAAAATTAATTTTTCCTTATATTTTAGACTAAAATAAATATTTTTTTTTTCTTACACTAGAGTACTTGAGTAACTTGACCATTGCCGTTAACAAAACCGTTTAGCAATATGAAAGTGAATAATTTGGTATGTAATTTCACAACATGTCAACATCCAAAGCATATACTACCTCTGCTCTGTCTTATAACTGGAAAACTGTTGACAGTTTACTGCAAATGTATGTCAAATTGGACATGCTATTCCTTTCAACCAACCAACCAGCTCACACAACCCCCTTTTGTCTTATAGAGGATGAATCAATGTGCAGGTTCTGTATCATCTCTCTGAACAACTGTCCAAGAAAAAGCTGCATGTTATCCTTTAAAGAAAATTAAATCTCCACCTCTCTTTATATTTCCAGTGATTAATTTTTTGGTTCTGTGGTTTTTTTATTTTTTATTTTTTGAAGCAATAAATTGTTGTATTATGTTGACCTACAGCTCAAGCTATATTCATGGCGCTACAATGATATTATGATCTATCACAGGGTTGAAAAATTGAATGTGAAATCTATGAAAACCAAAATCTTAGTTATCACCCAAGTGGATTACCCCAGTGGAAACTAGCTGGGCGTTTAGGGACTTCAGGATCAAAGGCTCGAGTATTAGTGAGGCAACAATTCTTGGGGAAGATTCATACGGTTGAGTCGAAGACTCACACAGTTCACGGATCTGAGGTGGATTAGTTGGGCCACAAAAAATATGAAGCCCAGACACCACCTTATTTCGACAAAAAAAAATCTTAGTTATCATATTCTCTAAGCAACTCTATGAACAGGATATATGTTGATAACCGTAAGTTTGCCGCAATAATTACGTTTTGGTAGAAGCAACTATATATAGCTTCTGAGTTTCAAATGTACGTTAACCCATTTTCATCTACTTTGTCATAATTATATGATAAGAAATGACGAACCACGTGTATATATATACATACATGAATTAAATCAAAACATGTTAAATATAACTGAGGGTCAAAGTTTTCAGGGTAAAGAAGAACTATGATTGCCATTCTCCTCTCTGCAACCGAAGACATTTTCTTTTTCTTCCATCCCTTAAACAATGCATAGTCAGCATAGCCCATTTCCTGAGAAAAAGGCAGAGATAGTGAAACTCATCCCAAACCCATGTGAGGTATGGCTAGCTACTTGAACACTCAATAAGTAATACTACCTTTGTACGGATAGTGTACTCCACACTTTAGCCAATTTAAAAATGGGCGTATTTTTTGCCATACTCAAATCATAGATTATGATAAAGTAGTGAGCTGAAACCATTATATTCCAAATAGGAAAAATAAATTCACATCAAGTCATCAAGGCATGCTTAGAAAAAAGCAGCTGAATCCCAGAATTAGATCATTTTAATTTTCATTTACAAAAGATTGATTCCATTGTTCGAACCTGTAATCTCTAATGACATTGTACCAAGGATTAAACCAAATAATCCCAGAATGTTCCATGCACTCAATTTCATCTTTATCTAACCCACTCTATATTATGCCACTAAACCAATGTTCAATAGTCTCTCACCAACGTTTAACTTATTACTTAACACTAGATGTGCAAAATTTTCAACAATAACAACTCACTAAATCTGAAATTTCTCCTAGAATAGAGTTTTGTAAGGCACTTGTTAAGATTACAAGAATAAAAAAAAAACAATGATAGATGTATATCATCACATGTTTCAGAAATACAAAAAGATACATATTCCAATAATTTTTTATTACATTTGATATATTAGCTAATGCACTAAAAGCACATATTAGTATTTGGCTAAAGTGATATATCTATATACTACTGGAGTATACAATATGAAATATGTATATATATCTCCCATGTATTAGAAATAAGTGGGTTTGCACTTCAACCAAGAAACTTATCCCATCCCTCATTCATATTCATATCTTATCTTTTGTTCTCCCTACTTGTGGGGTCTTTTACTTTAATAACTTCGAAAGGTCAGTGGTCAAGCTCCACACCCTTCAAGAAATTATAGAGAAATACAGAGTCCTTACCTCCTGAGAAGTATATTGATCAATTTTACCAAGGTTAGAACATAAAATCATAATCATGTGACATAAAAAGAATCATAATCATGTGACTTTTTAAAATACTTACTATATGGTCTCTAAATAATTTATAATCACTAAACTCCCATAACAATAAGACATCACTATCTATCTATATATGTGTGTGTCATGAATGTTCGTAAAGTTTTGTATCAAGGTGCAATGCTCTAAGGAACAAAGTCACCAACTATATAGTACTCCTTCTGTTTCACGACACTTTTCAAGATCAAAATTTTTTCAAAATAAGTGTCTTTCTACCAAATCTAGGCAACATTTAATACTGTTTTTCCTTATTTACCCTTACATTTAATGTTGTTTTAGTTTTGAAATTTGTAATACTAGTAATGATGCATTGACAAAATAAAAATATTAAATAGGGGTATTTTTGACAAAATACACATAAAACTTACAATAATCATCATAATCAACATTTTTTTAATCTATGTGCAAAAGTTCAAAAAGACACTTAAAGTGAAACGGAGGGAGTATTGAATATTGGGAACCAGATCCTCTGTCCCAAACCATGTCCTATGTCTCCAACCAATCACATCTCATTACGAAAAATAATTTCTCAACTGTCATGACATTTTTGTAATATTTAATGAAATGTGATTGGCTGGGGATAGGGTTTGGGACATGGTTTAAGACAGAGGATCCTGGTCCTAAATATTGATAGAATAATATTGGATGTATGTGCACATCACCTCACATCATAATGGGTGACAAAATCTGATTATAATTGTGTAGAAATCGAGATGAAATAAGTTACTCGTAGTAATTAAACAAAACAAAAAATGTGTAATTATAAATGTATAAGGGTATCTGGGAAAAGTACCCCAAACTTCAGGGACTTGTAACATAATTAAGACTAAAATTTACTATTTAAAAAAATCACAGAAGTTTATTTGAACTTATCTTATCATATAAGCATTTTAAAAATATGTGGTCCGAAGAATTTATAAAATAGTTTATGACCTTAATATAATTTTCGTTTAACTTTTTTTTCGATACACATATAGGAGAAGTTTATGAAATAGATTAAAAGAAACTCATAAGAATGACATACATAAGCTCCCACGTGATAAACGATTAATGAATAAGCGTTCAAGCAGATTACCAAAACATACTTTGTTCATGTTTTAAATATGTGAAGTAACTATGTATTAGCATTAAGTTACGTATCATGTAAACCATTCAATGCTCCAAAGAATTGGCATTTTCCAACCCCATGCTGCATTATATAAACCTTTTCATTGTCCAAGTACTTGCCTGTACTTCTTTCTCTCTTTCTCGCCCTCCCTCCCTTTCTCTATCTAAGCACATAACACATAACCAATAACTATGAAGGGAAAGTTTCTGAGAGGGTGCCTTAACAAGTGGAAAAAAATAGGGAGTCAAATCATACCTTGTGCTGCCTGTGAGTACTGCTGTCAATGGGCAATGTGGTCTTCTTCCATGCATGAAAGTTGCTCCATCCCAAATGATGTTCCAAAGGGTCACTTGGTTGTTTACGTGGGAGAGAATCTCAAGAGATTTGTCATCAGGGTTACATTACTCAATCATCCACTCTTCAAGGCCTTGCTGGATCAAGCTCAGGAAGAATATGACTTCACTGCAGCAGACTCAAAGCTTTGTATTCCTTGTGATGAGCATCTTTTCCTCAACGTCCTTCGCTGCGCAAACTCGCCGCAGAATGAAAGGGTGTTTTTGTGTCTCTGAGAAAGCGAGAAGTCCATAAGGTATGGATTTCTCACTTTCTCAAAGGGTATTGATGCCTTGACGTAACGGTAAAATTGCTGGCTAATCCTGGAAACAGTCTCTCACTAATTGCTGCATGGTAAGATTGCGTACATCTAATCACCCCAAAGACCCCATCAGATGACAGCTTCGTCGAGTAGGCCACCCTTTTTGAGAAAGTGAGAAACCATCCTTTGAGTCATTAGATCATGCTGTTCAAGCTCTAACAAGTATATGATGATATATATGTAGCCATAATATGTTGTAACTTGATTGAGGCATAAGTGTCATGTAGCTCACCAATGTAAATCAATTCAGGAACATGGAGAGAGAGGATCTTGTTCTATCTTTCTCTTTTTGGTTCTCATCAGCATTTAAGATATGCAGAGTTTGCAAATTGATGAAAGTAAAGCCATTTTTCCATATTCCAACATTTATAAATTATTGAACTATAGTGCTATAGACCCAACAGATCAATGTATTAATGACTAAAGACTGGGTATGTCATATTCAAAAGTGGTTAAGATGGATTTGAAAAAAAAAAAAAAAAAAAAAAAAAATAGATGGCAGCATGTATAAGACCATAGATGATGAACGAGGAGTATTGACTAATGGACTTCAAGAGCCATGAAAGTCATATAGCTAAAACACACTGTTCCAGTGTTCTGGGCTAGAAACTATAGCAGAAATGCATTATTGATCTACTTGAGGAATATAGTACATGATATTGCATAACGTCCAGATCTTTCTGTTGACTACTTGTAATTCTCAATGCTCCACAACTGAGCAAAAATTTTTTTATGTTCAAGTCAAATATATTCTTAAGTTTCATGTTATTTTTTCAAGTACAATGATGAAGTTTCACTTTATGTTATGTTAGTTTTTACAAGACTGCTCCTAATAATCTGTTCAATCTTTGGAACCATTGGCCTTGATTCTTCAGGCAAAAGGTAGGAGGCACAAAACAAAGGCATTAAAATGTTTTCAGCTGCAGTATATGCTGACACAAACCAATTCAAGCACTATTTTGGTTCAAGCATTTAGTTTAGTTGCCAATGAAAATGAAGTATTCCATTGAAATAAATAAAACACTATTTTGGAAATGGACCGCGACATGCATACGAAGAATCTGGTCCAAAAAAATTGTGCTCTGATTTTGTAACCCACTTACTAAACCAATCATTTACTACAACTTGTACACTAAGATACCTTGCATACAAAGTACAAACAAGACCCTGCAAGCTGCTTGTCAGAAATAGAAGTATTTTTTTTATTTGACAATGAGTTGATATCAGTATGTAAGGAATGAAAATCCAAATGCAGGTGCAATTCTAACAGGTATGCAGAGGGAGATGCAACTATGTCCAGCACATATTTAAGGAAGGTGGAAGTGATTAATGCTTTTGGGAAACCACTACCGACCATAAAAATTCTTAAACACTAGAAGATTATAGAAATGGTTGCAACTTGCAAGGCAAGCATAAAAAAAATGCCAAAAGCACAGTTTAGCACTGATCCTTATTGAGACTGCTAGCTGTCAGAGTGGCACATAGCATAATTCAGTCCCTGCTATCTGTTAAATATGTCACTTTTGCTTCTTAGTTTCAAAAACTGAATGATATCCAAAGGATTAAGAATTTGTCACATCACCTCATTCACCATCATGCTGCTTTTGTCAGCCAGTCCTGAAGCTACCTGTTGCATAAGTAACATAACTATTCCCTTGGCTAGACAAAAGCTCCGTTTAGCACAGTGATAGGTAAGCTAGGAGGTGAAAGCTATATAAGCTACCTCTACTAGCCAATTAAATACAATTTATCAGCTAGGAGCTTATTAAAATAAACTCTTTAACCAAACACCGCCATACCATGTAGCTTATTTTCTGTCAACTAAACCAGTTGACTAGCTTGTTAGGTACTTGGTGCGAAATGAAGTAATGGTCAGAAAATCATAAGTACTCATAAGCTTATTCAGTGAACCATAAAAAAAAAATAAAAAAAAAAAATAAAAAAAAACAGATATTCCCTATGATGCTGCTTATACTTATTTTTCCTGCAGAATTGCATGAAAAATAACTTAGATGAATACTACTGTGATTGTCACAAACAAGAGGAGAAGGAAAGGAACTGTTAACCTAAATTTAGTTTCACAAGATTGGCCGGAAGGCCATGACACTCAACATGCTACCCTGTGGAAAGTGGAAACCACCCTTAAAAGAAAATTAAAGTGAATCATGCAAACTAAATATATCTCCAATTTGGTTGCATTCCAATGATTTCATGGCCTCTGAGAGTCCAAAACTATTATCACCCCCACCCCCCTACCTCTCTTCCAGAAACTGGGAATCGTTTTCATTAAATTGCAATCAAGATGCATCTGCACACTGTTTACTATCACTAATCTCCTTCAGTTGATCGTTTTTTAGTTAACACAACATCTATGTATCAAAACACGCACTCCTCTATGCTAGTAAAAGAGGAAAAGGTTAGAATTTCAAGAAGCAATCAGTTCAACATAGCATAATGCAGAAAACAAAGTATTCATTCAGACTAATATCAGTCTTGCAGAACAAAACAAAACACGCGACAACAATTTTTCAACACTTAATGCCCCTATGGCCTCTGATACGGCCCTAATTATGTTATAAGCCTAAATTTTCACTTTCATTTTAAACCTTGCCAAAGTAACCCCATATGCAAAATGACTTCTATGAAACTTCTGCAAGTTTACAAATACAAGAAATAGTCAAATATAATGGCTTCTGTTAAGCAGAAGAGCGAGCAAATGATGTTGGAATCATACAAAACAAACACAAGTTAATTAGCTTGAACACCCTTGTTCTTGTATAGATTATGTCAAACTCATGCCAAAAATTATCTGAATTTTTTTTTTTTTTTTTTTGGTAACAAAACACCAAATAAATAGAAAGACTGCTAGGTGGTAGCTCTGGTAATCATAACATAACTCCATGTTGCATGGAGAAAAATCATTACCATTCTTCATTTCTCAAACATTTCAATATATGACTACCATCACCAACACATACTGCTGAGCTAATTGAATGATTCCATGAATAATATACAGATGAAGTATCCTCATTCAAAATATACACAAGAAGTATATTGGCCTTCTAGTAAAATACATTCAACACATTGTCGGTGACAAAACTATAGAATGGCAGTGATGGTCAACAGGGACTAGCAAAAAAGTGGGAGAGATACACCGGTGAAACATTGCTGCTGGCTGCTGCTAATATAAACTGTCATCAAATCACTACCAATGTATTATCATCTATGACCTTCTCCAATCAACCCCTCCAATTCTCGCAGCCCAAACCTTCTCCCCTGTTGATTCGCATCCCTACACCTTGCCACAAAGTAATACATAAGCCAAACAACCATGAAGTAAACCTCCATCGTCGACTGAAACATCTTGCCAACAGACCTGCCAAAAGCACGGCCTAAAACCCATCTCATAAGAGATCCGCAAAGTACAGCTTCCAAGCATTTTATCTGCAAAGCTTGGTTAAACATTGTAGATATCAAGTAACAACCTTCCTTCACAATCTCCCTACCACTCCTCCTCGAGTCCGCAATCGCAACCCAAGCATCAACCGAAAATATAAATGCCACAAAGGTATCAACCAAAGCCCAAGTAAACAAAAAACCTGCAATCTCCTTCTCGAACCCCCTCACCCACGGCGACATGACCGAAAACGGCATCAATTTCAACCTAACAAACAGCTTGAAAAACGAGTACTGATCCTCGATTTCTCCGAAATACCACAATCCAATAAGCTGAGTCAATGCATCCCTAACAGCCCATTTCATAAGAATAAACCCCGAGAGCCTCTTAAGACCTAGCCTCGAACCATCCCAAACCAAACCAGTGACAGAACTAAACCTCCCTAAAAGATCATTAACGACAGCAACGAAAACAATGCCTAACACCCACGAATACGTAACGAGAAAAACCAGTATCACCCATCCATATGCCGCGGATAAAAAGCTCACGAGAAAGAACAAAGCCGCAACATCTCTTCGACCCACCTCAATTCCCTTCATCAAGAATTGAAAGTCAACGCCTTTTTCCATTTCCCGTTGACCATTTCCCAAATCCCCTTTCTCCTCCTTCTTCCCATAACCATCAAGTTTCTCTTTCTCATTCTCATTCCCATTCCCATTCCCACGATCAATTTTCTCTTCTTCTTCTTCTTCTCCGTCCTCTTCTCCGGCGAACGATGCCGCTTGATTCTCCTTGAACGTGATTCCGGTACGAACTATTTCAGAAACCCTAATCCCGTCGTCGATTACGAAATCAGAGAACCCTGATCCGAGTTTGAAGGGTCCGAAAGCGACGGAGCTTCCGTTAACGTTCGGTTTGGAGACAGAACCGAAGAGAGTCCTTCCATCGTCGTCGTCGCCGGAGAAAAAATCATCATCTAGGGTTCCGACGCGAGTGAGGTGGAGAAAGGGGCGGCGCCTGCGGTGAAGGGGGAAATCGGTGCGGCGGTGGGAGTTGGAAGCTCCGGCGAGGTCGATTCTTGATAGAAGAGCTCGGAGCGAAGGATCGCGATCGATGAGAGAGGTGAGCTGATAGCTTCCATTTTCAACTAGGGTTCGAAAGGAGAGAATGAGAAGAGAGAGAAAGAGGAATGTGATCGGGTTAGAGGAGAAGGAATTGGAAGCTTCTCGAAGAAGGTGCGAGGTGGAACGGAGATTATGAAGGCGAGGGTGGTGGTGGTGATCGCTCATCGCGACGACGGTGGTGGTTGTGGTGGCGGCGGTGGTTCGGGGAATTTTGTGGGTTTTTTTCTTTTTTTTTAAATTTTTTTGGTTTATGGGATTTTGGGATTAGTATGTTTGAAAGGTGGCTTCGTTGTTATGGTGGGGAAGTGTTGAGGGGAGGTTTTCACGCGCGAGGGGAGGGAGGTGGATTGAACGCTCTGGTGAAAGAGAAAGAGAAAGAGAGAATGGTGTGAGTCATGATCATGGGACGATGATGGGATTGATTGGATGAGGCTTTGCTTTGAAGATTGTTACGGTGCGGTAAGAAATGTAGTAATTAATACTACTCCCTTCGTCCCTAACATTTTTTACACTTTTATTTTATTTTATTTATAAGATGTTATACCAATTTTCAATGATCATTAATTACATTTTTTTTACAAATATTTTTATCTACCTGTTTTATCGTAGGATTACAGTACTTGGACAATTCGGTCTAAGAATCCAGCAATCTCACTCTTGATGTCAGACGCGAAATGAGCACCTTGAATACCAAGATACACACTCTCTTGTCGTTTTCAGCTTTGGGGGGTGGTGTGTGTGCTTGTGTGAGTTGAGTTAGTTCATACCTGTTAGCTTACCAGGTATCTTATACACATACCAGCGTTGTCCGTATTGATGACCGCTTTCATGTGGCGGGTAAGATTCCTCCAAACGGCTCTGATATGATGGCTGGTATTAAAGTGTATGGAATCCTATGCTAGTGGTGTGAATGGGATTCCTTCAGGCTACTTAGTGAACATGTCCAAATCCATACCGGTATAACGGTCTTGAGACCATATCCGAATCCATCCTTCAAGATTCGCTCTAGGTATCGTATCTGGTATCCTGTTTGGATAGTGCCTCCCAACTCAATCCGGATTCAGCTTTAATGGGCTACTCCTAGCCTCAATTCGGAATCCGGTTCCTTTGGTCAATTCGGCCTCAATCCGGCGGTGGCCTCTGGGCCTAGTGGACCTCGTCAATCCGGCCTCAATCCGGCGGTGGCATCTGGGCCTAGTGGACCTCGTCAATCCGGCCTCAATCCGGTATCTGAATCCGGCCTGAATCCGGCCTGGTTGGGCCTCTCAATGTCCCAATCCGGTATCTGAATCCGGCATACCGGTTCCGTTTACATGGTCCATAACAGTAGCCCCCCAAGTCATGGTTTATGAATATGAGCCATGAGTTTCAAGTGACTTCATCAATTCAATCCAGCTGCACTGATCATACCGGATTACCGACTTCGAGATGCTGGTTTTGTCTTTATGTATCCATACAATTGTTGATCCATGGAAATCCTATTCTAGCCAGCGAATGGTTTTCCATTCAACTTATTAGTCTTTTACATTCAAGACTAACAGGGACCATACTAGATACATGGGTGGTGTTCATTTTGTACATGAACATCTTCTACCCATTTCTCTCCTTATCTGATGGCTAGTCAAATAAGTGGTGTATTTAGCTTTGGATACTGAATTCTTATATCCGGATTTGGATTTTTTGACCGTTTTGCCGAATTCATGGTATTAACAACTCATGTTTTAGACCGAGATGTCGAATTCCTGATGCTGATATGAGGCACTCTTTGAATCTGAAAAAGATTAGACTCACTCATGGGGTCTTTGATTGAAGGAAACCGGTCTGAGACGACCAGCTCATGAGGGTATAACACTTAATTCGGCTTTTCTATTAACCCTGCAACTCATGGAATTTTCAGGATTCTTATTAATAAAATGGAAACTACCATAACTTGGACGAGACAATGGTCCACATGACCTTCTTTCAAAACAGAAACAAACTAAAAATACGACAGTGGTCTATAAGACTTTCTTGGCAAAACTATCCTGAGCTTTCTGGTACTCCTCTAAATTGATGTATTTTTCAGCCCTTTCCATCACCTCGTCCATAGTTTTGATCTTGTGCATCACCAAATAGTCTGTAAAATTTCCTGGCCTCAGAGCGCGCATTAAGATATGAAGGGCCACCGAAGCCTCTATGTCACTGATAGACAAATACTCTGTATTAAAGCGAGTGAGGAAGTCTCTCAATGGCTCCCCCTTTTCCTGCTTAATTTGAGATAAGTGGTGTTCGGACTTTGGCTGCGCTTTACTTGTTGTGAAGTGTCCCAGGAACTTGCCAGCCAAATCCTTCCATCCTGTTATCGAATCAGGTTCCAATTTAGAATACCAGCGCAAAGTCGCTTTTTTCAGAGTCAAGGGGAACGTGCGACACTTGTACGCATCCTTAGCCCCTTGACATGTCATTGCAACCAGAAAGCTGTCAATATGTTCCTGTGGATCTGAGTTCCCAAAGTATGGATCTACGTTGGCTGGAGCTTTGAGGTTCTCGGGCATGGGGAAAGCCATTATGTTTTCTGAAAATGGGTGATCCTTTTCCTCAGGTTCCTCCACCAGTTCCACTTCATTTCCTTTACCCATGCCTGACTGGGCTGTTCCCTTTCTTAATTCCTTCAGCAACTTATCCTGTTCATCCAGCCGTTTACGCAAACGAGCCAGTTCTGTTTCCATGTTGGCTTTCCTCTGCGAACACCCGTCGGATGACCCCTTACTCTCATGTCGAAAATGCGAAGGGCTTCCTCCTCTAGTAGGGGGCCTCTGTCGCGATCTTTCCTGCTCCTGCTGAGGTTCCTCTTGTATTGAACGCTCCTGTTCTGCCCTTCTCCTTCCTTCACTCAACCGCTCCCTGAGGTCCCTCTGACGAGAAGGTGTTTGTTCTCCATTTTTCCTCGCTTCCTGCATGCTATGGTGGCTGGGTTCAGCACGTTCCTCTTGTGACTGATTTGCCATGGACTTCTTCAAAAGGTGGTGGGAATGAGTTTCTCGCTCCCACTGTGGTCGCCAATGTTCTATCGTAGGATTACAGTACTTAGACAATTCGGTCTAAGAATCCAGCAATTCCACTCTTGATGTCAGACGCGAAATGAGCACCTTGAATACCAAGATACACACTCTCTTGTCGTTTTCAGCTTTGGGGGGTGGTGTGTGTGCTTGTGTGAGTTGAGTTAGTTCATACCTGTTAGCTTACCAGGTATCTTATACACATACCAGCGTTGTTCGTATTGATGACCGCTTTCATGTGGCGGGTAAGATTCCTCCAAACGGCTCTGATATGATGGCTGGTATTAAAGTGTATGGAATCCTATGTTAGTGGTGTGAATGGGATTCCTTCAGGCTTCTTAGTGCACATGTCCAAATTCATACCGGTATAACGGTCTTGAGACCATATCCGAATCCATCCTTCAAGATTCGTTCTAGGTATCGTATCTGGTATCCTGTTTGGATAGTGCCTCCCAACTCAATCCGGATTCAGCTTTAATGGGCTACTCCTAGCCTCAATTCGGAATCCGGTTCCTTTGGTCAATTCGGCCTCAATCCGGCGGTGGCCTCTGGGCCTAGTGGACCTCGTCAATCCGGCCTCAATCCGGCGGTGGCATCTGGGCCTAGTGGACCTCGTCAATCCGGCCTCAATCCGGTATCTGAATCCGGCCTGAATCCGGCCTGGTTGGGCCTCTCAATGTCCCAATCCGGTATCTGAATCCGGCATACCGGTTCCGTTTACATGGTCCATAACAGTAGCCCCCCAAGTCATGGTTTATGAATATGAGCCATGAGTTTCAAGTGACTTCATCAATTCAATCCAGCTACACTGATCATACCGGATTACCGACTTCGAGATGCTGGTTTTTTCTTTGTGTATCCATACAATTGTTGATCCATGGAAATCCTATTCTAGCCAGCGAATGGTTTTCCATTCAACTTATTAGTCTTTTACATTCAAGACTAACAGGAACCATACTAGATACATGGGTGGTGTTCATTTTGTACATGAACATCTTCTACCCATTTCTCTCCTTATCTGATGGCTAGTCAAATAAGTGGTGTATTTAGCTTTGGATACTGAATTCTTATATCCGGATTTGGATTTTTTGACCGTTTTGCCGAATTCATGGTATTAACAACTCATGTTTTAGACCGAGATGTCGAATTCCTGATGCTGATATGAGGCACTCTTTGAATCTGAAAAAGATTAGACTCACTCATGGGGTCTTTGATTGAAGGAAACTGGTCTGAGACGACCAACTCATGGGGGTATAACACTTAATTCGGCTTTTCTATTAACCCTGCAACTCATGGAATTTTCAGGATTCTTATTAATAAAATGGAAACTACCATAACTTGGACGAGACAATGGTCCACATGACCTTCTTTCAAAACAGAAACAAACTAAAAATACGACAGTGGTCTATAAGACTTTCTTGGCAAAACTATCCTGAGCTTTCTGATACTCCTCTAAATTGATGTATTTTTCAGCCCTTTCCATCACCTCGTCCATAGTTTTGATCGTGTGCATCACCAAATAGTCTGTAAAATTTCCTGGCCTCAGAGCGCGCATTAAGATATGAAGGGTCACCGAAGCCTCTATGTCACTGATAGACAAATACTCTGTATTAAAGCGAGTGAGGAAGTCTCTCAATGGCTCCCCCTTTTCCTGCTTAATTTGAGATAAGTTGTGTTCGGACTTTGGCTGCGCTTTACTTGTTGTGAAGTGTCCCAGGAACTTGCCAGCCAAATCCTTCCATCCTGTTATCGAATCAGGTTCCAATTTAGAATACCAGCGCAAAGTCGCTTTTTTCAAAGTCAAGGGGAACGTGCGACACTTGTACGCATCCTTAGCCCCTTGACATGTCATTGCAACCAGAAAGCTGTCAATATGTTCTTGTGGATCTGAGTTCCCAAAGTATGGATCTACGTTGGCTGGAGCTTTGAGGTTCTCGGGCATGGGGAAAGCCATTATGTTTTCTGAAAATGGGTGATCCTTTTCCTCAGGTTCCTCCACCAGTTCCACTTCATTTCCTTTACCCACGCCTGACTGGGCTGTTCCCTTTCTTAATTCCTTCAGCAACTTATCCTGTTCATCCAGCCGTTTACGCAAACGAGCCAGTTCTGTTTCCATGTTGGCTTTCCTCTGCGAACACCCGCCGGATGACCCCTTACTCTCATGTCGAAAATGCGAAGGGCTTCCTCCTCTAGTAGGGGGCCTCTGTCGCGATCTTTCCTGCTCCTGCTGAGGTTCCTCTTGTCTTGAACGCTGCTGTTCTGCCCTTCTCCTTCCTTCACTCAACCGCTCCCTGAGGTCCCTCTGACGAGAAGGTGTTTGTTCTCCATTTTTCCTCGCTTCCTGCATGCTATGGTGGCTGGGTTCAGCACGTTCCTCTTGTGACTGATTTGCCATGGACTTCTTCAAAAGGTGGTGGGAATGAGTTTCTCGCTCCCACTGTGGTCGCCAATGTTCTATCGTAGGATTACAGTACTTAGACAATTCGGTCTAAGAATCCAGCAATCCCACTCTTGATGTCAGACGCGAAATCAGCACCTTGAATACCAAGATACACACTCTCTTGTCGTTTTCAGCTTTGGGGGGTGGTGTGTGTGCTTGTGTGAGTTGAGTTAGTTCATACCTGTTAGCTTACCAGGTATCTTATACACATACCAGCGTTGTTCGTATTGATGACCGCTTTCATGTGGCGGGTAAGATTCCTCCAAACGGCTCTGATATGATGGCTGGTATTAAAGTGTATGGAATCCTATGTTAGTGGTGTGAATGGGATTCCTTCAGGCTTCTTAGTGCACATGTCCAAATTCATACCGGTATAACGGTCTTGAGACCATATCCGAATCCATCCTTCAAGATTCGCTCTAGGTATCGTATCTGGTATCCTGTTTGGATAGTGCCTCTCAACTCAATCCGGATTCAGCTTTAATGGGCTACTCCTAGCCTCAATTCGGAATCCGGTTCCTTTGGTCAATTCGGCCTCAATCCGGCGGTGGCCTCTGGGCCTAGTGGACCTCGTCAATCCGGCCTCAATCCGGCGGTGGCATCTGGGCCTAGTGGACCTCGTCAATCCGGCCTCAATCCGGTATCTGAATCCGGCCTGAATCCGGCCTGGTTGGGCCTCTCAATGTCCCAATCCGGTATCTGAATCCGGCATACTGGTTCCGTTTACATGGTCCATAACACTACCTAACACTTTTTAGATTCCTAATAATATTAATAGGGGTAATTTTGAAAATATATGCCAAAAGTTCACATTTCCAATACAATTAACTAAATTAAACTACTTTCTTAATGAACGTGAAATTTTTCAAATGGATCTATGTGTAAGGACGGAGGGAGTATTTTAATAGTGTAATAATTTTATTTTATTTTTTTTGCTTATTCCTATTCAGGAAGTTTGTTTTGTACTCCCTCCGGTCTCGAATATAAGCAAATAAAAATATCTTATTTATGGTCTTAAATATAAGCAAAATTTAACTAACTTTCTATTTCCAATACAATTATTCCTAAAATATCTCAACAAAGTGGTTGTATCATTTAATTTTTGTTTCATTTCCAATAATTTTTTCTGAAATGGTCTATTTCTTTTGTGAACTCAAAAAAATTAAATACATTCAACTAACTTTCTTAATACTTTCAAAATTAGTTATTTTGGCTTATATATGAGACCGGAGGGAGTATTTGCTTAAGAGCAATAACTGAGAGACTTAAATAAAGACACATATTCATAAGTCTACACATTAGGATATTGACATTTGTCATTTACAGTAAGTTTTTTTTATTTAATTTTTTTAACTTGAAAATAATAGGTGTCATTATCTTATGTGTAAGTTTGTAGGTTTGTAGGTCTCTAAATCATTTTTCTTTGCGTAAGCAGTAAAGAAAAATTAACTAATGATTATAAAAAAAAAAAAGAGTATGGTAGAAAAAATAATTAACGTATTAAAAAAACATGTAATAATTACAATTTTTTAAAAATTGTATTTTATTTGAAATATGACAAATAAACAAGAATGGAGGAAGTACTTTTTTTATTAAATTAAGACTTAATTGCATTATTGGTCATTTTATTTACTAGATTCACTTTGGTCCTTTATTTTTTTTTGCAATTTATTGGTCCTTTATCTTTTTTTTTTGCAATTTATTGGTCCTTTATATTTTTTTTAAGATTCAGTTTGGTCCTTCCGTTTAAATAAAGTTAAATGAGAAGGAATATTTCAAGAATATTCCCCTTTAGGCTTAATTACATAATTGGTCCTTTATCTTATTTATTAGATTCATTTTGGTCCTTTATCTTAATATTCCAAGAATATTTTCTCTTCTTCTTCCTTTTCCTCTCCTCTTTCCTTACAGCAGCGGCGACGCCCATGCCACCGTCGTTGCCATTTTTAGAAATTAATCGGAGTTGTTGAAGCGTTTTGCACGTGTTTTCACACGTTTTCCAGCAAGTTCAGAGGAGGAGACCGTTGTTGATAACCAAAGTTTTAGAAAAGGGACCCTAGAATTCGGATTTTAAGGAAAAAAGAACGAAAAACACGAATTTTTTTGAGGAATAATGAAAATAAAGCTTAAAAACCGTGAAAAATTCAAGAATGTTGAAGAAATTTGATGATTTTCGAGGGAAGAGGGTGTGAGCCCATGGTGGCTGCCGCCGCTGTAAGGAGAGAGCAGAGGAAGAGGGAATATTCTTGGAATATTAAGATAAAGGACCAAAGTGAATATAATAAATAAGTTAAAGGACCAATTATGCAATTAAGCCTAAAGGGAGAATATTCTTGGAATATTCCTTCTCATTTAACTTTATTTTAACGGAAGTACCAAACTGAATCTTTTAAAAAAATAAAGGACCAGTAAATTGCAAAAAAAAATAAAGGACCAAAGTGAATCTAATAAATAAGATAAAGGACCAATTATGCAATTAAGCTTTAAATTAATGTGTCATTTGCCCAATTTCTCTTTTATGCCCATACATCTCAAAAATACCACATATGTTCTTATAGTATATAAGACCTTTCTGATATTTTTATTTCGTTCTTATTTATAAGATTATATATCAATTTCTAATGACAAATATATATTTCCACAAATATCCCTATGTACTTAACACTTCTTGAATTCTCAATAATATTAATTATTAATAAGGGTCGTTTTGAAAATACATATCAAATATTCATATTTCCAATACAATTAACTAAATTAACCAATTTTACGTTCATGAAAAAAAGTTATATATTTGTTAGTTACATTAAAATTATAAAATTTAATATATTGTTTTAAAATTATCCGTATATACTAATTATTGAGAATCATGATATATTAATTAGCTCTCTTCATTTACCAAAAAAATTAATTAATCTAGTTGACTAATTAAAAAATGTATAAATATGACTATTTTTTATTTTCTAAAAATGTCTTATATTATACTATTCCCGAAGGAGTAAATATTTGGATTCAAATCCTCGAAAATGTGCCAACAAAGTCTAACACAGTTGGTAAATAGCTAGATTCTTTAAGCACGATGTCCAGTGATCTCTACGCTTCGGAGAGATTAATCTTCGGTTATCGATTGGAGATACCCTTAATGTAAAAAAAAAAAAAAAAATCCTCGAAAATGTCTTTCAATATTCTCCCATTCTATTCTCCCTATCCTTTTATAAGGTTTTCTATGAGCATTATCTTCACAGAAAAGAAATTGATTATTTCTAATTTTTAAGCATGCTTTAATTTATGTTTTAATATAACACATAGCTTATAAATTAAAGGAAAACATTAAATGATTTCAATCCAATTAAATAGTCAAATATTAATACGATAACATTGTTTGTTTGGTCTCTATTAATATCTATTATTAAATTATATTTTTTAATACTTACAGTAAAGACTGAGTATTTAACATCATGCTTAATATCATGTGTCTAGAGGAACTTGAAATCGTGCTTAATATTTTTCAAGATGGTTTCTTTTTTTTTTTTTTTTTCTGACTAACAAGTGCCCTGATATTTTTCACGATGGTTTTTTTTAAGGGCATTTCTTAACATTTGTCTTTTTTAGATTGCAGACTAGATTTCTTGGCTTTGCAGCCTTTGCTATAACGTGACAAATGGTTGTGGACTTGCGGTTCACACCCAGGCCACCATGAGTAGCCAATTGTGTTTCGGTATCCTTTAAACTATTGTTAGTATCTTAGGAATCGATGCATTTTTTACAATGCTCAACTCAATATTGTTGGTTTGATTCTAGCTAGAAGTTTGGTTTCATGTTTGTGAGAATATAATTTTGATGTTTTTCAAAGAGGGGTTGTTGCTAGTTTGGCAGGTAATTAAGTAAGTATGTTGGCAATAAGAGCATCAAGTGGAACGTGTGAGTCCAGCTGAGGGATGGGCTAGGATTAATGCGGATGACTTGGTTACGTAATCCTTGAAGATGGTGCATGGCATTGGTGGAGTAATGTGTGATAACCATGGAACCTTTGTAGTTGGTTTTTCCAAGAATTCGGGTGATTGTTCCATTAGTACTATTATTCATGGGTTGCGATATAGTTCCTCGTGCCTATTTGTAAGATTATTTTGATAATTTTTTTTATAAGGTATTTCTTCCAGTTTCGAATATAAGCAAATAAAAATATCTTATTTATGGTCTTAAATATAAGCAAAATTTAACTAATTTTATATTTCCAATACAATTATTCCTAAAATATCCCAACAAAGTGGTTGTATCATTTAATTTTTGTTACATTTCCAATACATCTTTTCTAAAATGGTCTACTCCCTCCGTTTCACTTTAAGTATCTTTTTGGACTTTTGCACATAGATTAAGAAAGTGTTGATTATGATGATTATTGTAAGTTTTATGTGTATTTTGTCAAAAATACTCCTATTTAATATTTTTATTTTGTCAATGCATAATTACTAGTATTACAAATTTCAAAACTAAAACAACAACACCATTAATATGATGAAAACCGTGCGGTGCATTTCCCATCGTTAGCTCATTCCCTTCACATTTTTCTATTGAGTAGTACTACTCCACAGTATTGTAAATGTAGTAGTACAGTATTTTAAGATAAGGGTAAATAAGGAAAAACAGTATTAAATGTTGTCTAGACTTGGTAGAAAGACATATTTTGAAACAAAATTTTGATGTTAAAAAGACACTTAAAACTAAACAGAAGGAGTATTTCTTTTGTGAACTCAAAACAATTAAATACACTCAACTAACTTTCTTAATAATTGAAAAATTAGTTATTTTGGCTTATATATGAGACCGGAGGGAATAGTTAAACATGTTAGCGACATTGAAAATGTGAAAATTTGATATATTTTTTCAAAATTATCCTATAATTATTATTAGAACTCTAAACAGTGTAGAATTGATAGGGGTGTTTATGAAAAAAAAAAGTAATTAAATACTATTGAAAATTGAAAAGATGTCTTAAAAATATGATCAAAATAAAAATTTCAAAAGGATCTTATATTTAGGACCAGGGACTGGTTATGGAGGTGGATTCTATGGTTTTGGTTAAGCTCCTGGATTATGGTTGCATTCCTGCCCTCCCTTGTTTGTGCAGTGATCATTTTAGAGATAAAGCAGTTATGATACTGGGAACTATCACGGAAACACACTTATAGGATGGATTGCGATTTGCGAAGAGGGGTCACTCTTTCCCTTTAGCTTATACGAGTACTAGTTTTTAGCCCGTGCATTGCACGGGTCTGTACGCGTCTTGTTTTTTTTATATTGGAACTTAGTTAATAGTTAAGTATTAATGATTGAGTATTAAATTTTCTATATTAAATAAGTTATATTTTATTTGTGAAATAATATTAATTTATTTATATTTAGATGACTTTATTCATAAAAACTTGTACCATTTCTTTTGCTTGCATCTTTGGCACACTCGTAGTGGCTTTTAAACAATTTGTTTTTTTTTTGTTGATATCTTTTTATTAGTAATTCTCAATGTTAAAAAAATAATAAAAGTAAAGACCTGAAAAGTTAATTATTGCATATCTGGTCATTTTCGTTGTCTTTTAGTAAACTTCAATATGTCATCGTTTTCAAACATGTCATTTACGACAAAGTTTTTTCTAAATTGCTCTTCCTTTTTCATATTGAGGACAACTTTTATTAAGACAGTTCTTCCAATTATGATATCCAATGTCGTTGGGAGCATTCCATGTAACTCCTCTATAAAGACAATTTGTGGTTAAGCTAGTTTTAAGCCCGTATAGTGCATGAGTTGATTGGTTGTTTCTTTATTATTAATTAGTTACTTATCTTGGGAGATTTTAAATAAAAAATAATTACGTTTAGATTAATTTAATAGTTTAAATAATTGATAATCAATTACAATTACAATTTCGTATTTAAAAAAGTTTAGCTTTTAAAACACAAACCAAACATAAAGTTATAAAAAACGCAAAAGGGGTATTAGAATCATTGACCTTGTAGAACAGTTGTAAGATTACAGTAATCCAAGAAACAAAATATCTTAAGACAAATTTCCAAAGGCAAACTCTCCGTTTTTTAAGTCTTGTGATTTTATGCGTTGGAATTTTTAGCAAGGAGGTTTACAACAACAACTCATAACCATAGAACATCTTTAAAAAAATATACAATGTTTTCATTTTTCAGTACACCCTCCGAATGATTAAAAATAACGAAAATAAAATCTCGGTATAAAATTTGAGTAGAAAACACAAAGATGATCAACATAGCGTGAATGAAAATTTCATTAAGATTCCAAATAGTATTCAACAATTCATTAGCGAAAAGAAAAAGGTAAAATTTATGCTAAAAAAAACTGCACTTTCCAACTCCCAAGAGTTAAATTTCCAAAGTCCTGATAAAAAAACAGAATAAAAACACATACCAATTTGCACTTGAATCAGTTGCCATGAACCAATAGTAATTTAATTATTTCAAAAGAGCAAATTTTATCATTATCATCATTATTATTTTCAACCGTTGCAATCACACATATCAAAATCAAAATAAAAAAATAAAAAGTAAATTTAATCCAATTGATCAATTGATCCTCCAATACAATCCAATTGCACAGAATGAATGAGATAGAAGAATTGAAGTGAATTTTGTTTGGGAGTGAAAGTTGAAAGTGGAGAGAGAAAGTAGAGAGATACACACAGAGATGGAGAAGAAGCTTAGAGTGGTTTATAATTACATAGTATCTGTAATATCTGTAAATGACAATTTCAGTTTTTAGGAAGTTACGAAAAAAAGTTCCTTAGTTATTCCAATAATTTCATGTTAGAGCAATCAAACAAAGAGATTAACACTGTATATAGTATGACCACGTTTTTCCAAAATTGCTTGTTATTCCTCCCGGCTCGAATTATAAGCAAAATTAACTAATTTTATGTTTATTAAGGAGATTAGTTGATTGTATTTAATTTTCTCAAATTTTTTAAAGAATATAAATATTTTAGGAACGTTACATTGAGAATGAAACAAAAATTAAATAAGATAACAATTTTCTAGGGATGTTTTAGGAAAGTGACATTGAGAGTTGAAATAAAATTTAAGAAAGTTGGTTAATTTTGCTTATATTGTAAATGGTATAGGACTTTGTTGGTTTGAGGGCACATATTTATACTTCCTCCCGTCCTATTTATAAGACCTTTTTGAAGTTTTTTTCTCCCATCAAGGAGAGTGATTAAATTTGTTAGTGACATTGGAAATGTGAAAATTTTATATACTTTTTCAAAACAACCTCTATAATTAGTATTGGAACTCTAAAAAATGTTGACTTAATAGAGGTATTTGTGGAAAGAAATAATTAAATGTTATTGAAAATTGAAATAGGGTCTTATAAATAAGAAAAAAAACTCCAAAATGGACTTATAAATAGGATCGGAGGGAGTATATTTTAATAATTTATGTTAGGAAATAAATTCACTCTCATTCATTTATTTCTTATGGTTTTAGTTGAGTTAATTATATTGGAGTGTTGAAAAGTGAGTACTATTGGTTAAGCATATCTTTGACATGAGAAGGAGACGACAAAAACAACGCTACAAAAAGAAAATGAACAAAAAATACTACTATAGTTTAGTTTAATCTTATACCGACCTTCAATTGTTTGAAATGATTTCCAGGATTTTTTTTTAAACAAATATTATCAGTATTTATTTATAATAAAGTTTGAATATTTAAGGGCGATGATCAATTTTTCCTATTGTGTAGTAGATGACTGTTCCTAAGTTAACACATTTACGTATTTTTCATCACCGGTGTTTGCCTCAAATGTTTACTTTTACTTATTTGGAAATGGAGTTCATATGTTCAAAGATTATAAATCAAAATATTTTTAGAAGTTCAAATCTTGCAGCCTACTTGAGAGATAAACTATAAGAATTCATAGATTCAATTCACCTAAACTTTTAACAATAGATGAGATAATTTCAATGCTAAATGATGGAGGTAAACATCGAAGAAGAGAAATGCTAGAATCGAAATAATGACATTTTACAATAACTGAAGGGAAATTCGATTTGGATCGTCCAAATCAAAAAAAGGAAAGTGGGGCTTTTGCCACCCCACTTGTGGTTGGGGACACCCCACTTAACTTTTTATTTCCAGTTTTGCCCCTTCTTTTTTAATTTAATGTCGAGGTCATGAGATATATCTTACTACCAAAAAAAATTTCGATGGTGATGTGTACCTCACTATCGAAAAAAAAGTTCCGGTCGTGAAATATACCTTCAGACCAAAACAACTCCAAATATGTAACTATGTAAGTGAATTATACTGCCTTTTTCATGCTGCAGCCTCCACCCCAACCCTTGTTTAGCACCAGCACGACAACATGCACAACCACCTAGCCATGATGCCTTCTCATTAAAATTGAAAATGCCTCAAGAGCTTAAGAAAATAACTAGGCTGAATTTCTTTGATGGTAGGATTGATTTCCCTTCTTACCCTTGTTCCAGGTTGAACACTTTCTGGGAATAAAGAGGAAAGCTAACTCATCAAGCTCGGATGCTTCGAAAAGGACTAAATCTTGACTCCTTGGTCTTCTAATTGTACACATTTTATGCTATCCTTTAGTTTGAAAAACCCTTGCACCGTTAATTTCCTCTGTTCCTGAGCGCAGATGGTTCACACTACTAAATTGATTGTCTTGTTTAAATTTCATATGCCTTTGTTAATACAGTCTTTTTCGTGTGCCTCTCATCCTTAGCATAGATCTTGAAGTATTAATTAGTTTTGCAAGCCTACATATATGGAATTGTTTTGGTCGCCTAGAACTTTTTTTCAGTAGTAAGGTATACCTCTCGATCGAAATTTTTATAGTACTACTCCAACGTTAAGTCAAAAAAAAAGAAGGGCAAAACTGGAAATAATAAAATTAGTAGGGTGTCCCGTCACAAGTGGGATGACAAAAACCCCACTCAAAAAAGGATTGGTACATCCAATCCAACCACATAAGGTTGTCCACGTTCAAAGACAGTCGAAAGATTTCAAGTCCATAAGGAAAAATCATGACGCAAAACAAAACAATCTTGAAAAGAAAATCCGGCAGATCATCAAATTGTAAATTCATCTAGAAAAAAAATACTAATACTCTAAATCATAAAAATATTGCTTGAAGAAGCAAAATGAGTTATTTTGCATTAGAAAATGAAAATTTTAACATAAAAAAATTGTTAAAATTTAGTTTTTCGAAAATAACTTAATCCTTACTCTTTTTATATTTCTTAACAAATATATGTAAGGCACTTATTCACTAGACGCATTCACCAATTTGGTATTGGCAATGGCAGAATCTCTTTTTACAGCCTAATCCACTTATCTATGTGCTTTTATTCTGATGCTCCAGTAATTGCCTTTGCCCAATAGAAGGTCCACACAAAATTTAAAAGTAGAAAATTAAAGACTCTATGTACACTCTTCACTAATTAATTTTAACTGCACATTCAAAACTATATTCATCTAATTACCAAATACAAATACTAAATAGATTAGATACACGTGAAAATTAGTCAAATACGTCTATTGGAAAAACATGATAGCTTTTAAAAAAAAAAATTAATGGGAATGCACTGACGATGTAAAGTTTTCTACACCATCAATCCATCATTCACCATTCATTTGTATTACTTTAATCTAAAAGTCAACAATCATACACGGATAAAAAACTTTACACTGTCGATGCATTCTTCATTTTCTCTTTTAAAAATGTAAGTGTGAATGTAAAAGGTGCGTGTACCATGCTAACAAGGCTTATATAGATTAGCATATATACATACGTTTTTAAAGTATATATACATTAGCATATAGAGGAGAAAGTTATGAGCTAATAAACATTTTTATATAAGCGAACCAATAAAAAATCAATTAGCTGAACTTGTAAAGTTAACTAAACTCATGTAGAAGACACAATGGATGGAGATGCTAATGAAGAGGATCTAAATTCACGTAAGCACACAATCTCAAAGTGTGAAGGCATTTTATATAGACTAAAATGTCATATTGATCCCTGACTTTGTGAGCATTAATCAATTTGATCCGAGTTTTTTTTAAATTTCAATTGGTTCATGAGATAAGAAAAACGTAAGTCACATCAATCCCTAACATTAATGGCCATCAATGATTTATTAACGTGAACTAACGGAATGATCAAAACGATGTCATTTTTGTCAAATTAGTCCTTGAGTGAGTTGAGTCTTGACATTGTGGACATGGATTAAATTAGACCTTGAGATTGTGATCAATGGTCAAATTAGTCCATGGCTTTGTGAGCGACTAATGGCATGAACTAATGTAACTCACGTTTTGTTATCTCGGAGAGTAATTTGGAATGTTGATAATCTTATGGACTAATTTGATTGATGTCCACAAGTCAAAGACTGATGTGACTATTTACTCAATAAAAACAAGTGATAACAAATAATAACAAACTCTGTTAGATATATTAGAATTATGTATTAGTTAGTTTAGTTGTATTAGCTGTCAGCTTATATAAGCTGACAGCTCAGCTTATAACTAATTGTAACTTAAGTTGAGTTGTCAACTTCTTCTATAAATAGAAGTAAGTTGCTTAGCTTCAACTAACTTTTCTCATAATGAAATAATTCAGTTTCAGATCTCTCTCTCTTCTCTCTCTCATTCTCAGTTTCTAATATGGTATCATGAGCTTTTCTGCGCGTGCCACAGCTGCTCTTCTCTGAATCTCGATTCTCTTCTCATCCATTGAGAAATCGCGATCTCACTCATCTTCTCAGTGCTTGCGATTTCTTCTCAGCAACTTGCGTTTTCACCTTCTCCTTCAGCAACTCGTGATCTCTTCTTCTCTCTTCAGCAATCGCGATTTCATCTTCTCACTCCAACAACTCGCAATTTCATCTTCTCAGTTCAGCGACTTGCGATTTCTTCTTCTCACTCCAGAAAATCGCGATTCCATCTTCTCCTTCTGCAATTCATGAATTTTGTTTTCTATCGCTTGCGATTTCATCATGCTTCAACAGGTTTGAGATTTGGTGAAAATCGATATTTTCTTACCCTAATTTCAAGCTCTTGCGCGTGTAGAAATTCCTCTTTTCTCTATTCTTTTTGATCCTGTCTTTCATGGCTTCCGCTCAACCTCTTCAAACTGTTTTTACACCTGTTACCTTCTCTCATTCAATTTCTGCCAAGCTCACTGACAAGAATTACTTAGTGTGGAAGCAACAAGTTGAAGCTGTAATTGCTTCACATCGCCTTCAACACTTTGTTGTGAGCCCTATTATTCCAGCAAAATATGTTGAGGATGGTGACATGGAATACAATCGCATCAATCCTGATTATCTTAATTGGGAAGAGCAAGATCAGCACATTGCTTCTTGGCTTCTTCAATCACTCTCAGAACCGGTTCAGGCAAGGGTTCTTGGATGTGTACACTCCTATCAAATTTGGGAGGAACTTCACAATTACTTCAGCTCTTTGATTAAAGCTAGAAGTCAAATGTTGGAGTCTGAATTGCGCGCTGCAAAGAAAGGAACGCAGAGCATTTCGGAGTTTATTGCTCGCATTAAGGCTTTGGCCTTCTCTCTTGCTGCAGTTGGAGAACCTGTGTCTCAAAAGGAACAGGTCAGAGCCATTTTGGATGGCTTACCCTCTATGAGGCTTTTGTCACTACTTTACTAGTTAGAGAGACACCGGTTACAATTGGTGCATTGGAACCTATGCCGGTTGCTCATGAGGCTTACCTTGAAAGGATTCATCCAGTCATGAATGATTCCTTCTCTGTAAACCTTGCTCAAGGACAATTTCAGAATAGTGTTCAGCTTCAGCATGCTGCACAAGGTCAGGTTCAGCACTCTACACCAATACCTCCATCTTCAGCTGCACACTTCTCTCAGGGTCCTTCTATGCAACACTCAGGGTATGATGTATTATCAACCACAATCATTTCCATCTACCTTTCCTGCTCAGAATTTTCCCTCTAATTCTCAGTCAGTTGCAAGTGTTGGTTTTAATCCCTCACCTCAGGCTTATCCATCCACAAACACCAATGCTCTTGTCAAAAACCCAAAGTCCACTAATCCGTTTGAATCTGACTCTGATAGTAATGACACCACTAATCAGGATCATGCTATTGTTGGACAGAATTCATATTCTAACTCTGCTCCTCAGACAAACTATAAGGGAAAATCTGGAAAAGGAAAGGTCAGATGTCAATTGTGCAACAAACAAGGGCATGAAGCTCTCAAGTGCTGGAACAGGGTTGACATTGTTATGGATTCAAAGGATACTAATTCTGTAAAATCCAAAGGGAATAAAGGACAGAACATAGTTGGTCAGCCCAATTTTCAGTGGCCTCAATTGCAATATCCACCTATGTTGCATCAATTTCCTCTTATTCCATTTCAACAATCTCAACCTCTTCATCCTTTTATGGTACCTCAGTATGCTCCTCGGTTTCCCAATGCTACACCATCCATTCTAGGGCCTGGACCTTCTCCTTGGGGTTTGCAATCATCAAATTCAGCTATCAGAAATCCTCCTCAAGCCATGCTCATGGAACCTCAGGCCTATAACTCTCAGCTATGGTACCCTGACTCTGGTGCTACTCACCACTTGACATCTGATCCAACCAATCTCACTCAATCCAGAACTTCTCTTTCTGGTCAAGACCAGATTTTAATGGGTAATGGCTCTGGAATTCCAATAACTGGAATTGGTAGCAGCAAGTTCTTTACCTCTAAAAATCCTTCTTATCCCTTACTACTTAAAAATCTTCTTTTAGTGCCTTCAATTACTAAAAACCTTGTTAGTGTTAGTCGTTTTGCTAAGGATAATGATGTCTATTTTGAATTTCACTCTAACTGTTGCTATGTGAATTCTCAGGACACCAATTCCATCAATTCCATCCTACTTGAAGGCACACTTGGTGCTGATGGTCTTTACAGTTTTCATGGAGTTCTTCAGCCACCCTCTCCTTCTTCAAGCTCAGCCTCTCAAAATGTCTCACAAAGTTCAAACTTAATTGCTCAGAATGTCTCTAGTAATATACAGCATGATGTATCTAGTCTTTCCTCTAATTCATGCCTTGTAAATACTGCTACTTCAGCTTATAGTGTATATACACTTTGGCATAATAGACTTGGGCATCCCAATGAGGGAATTGTAAAGAATGTTCTCAAATCTTGTAACATTTCTTCACTAATGAATAAAGAGTTCTCTATGTTTTGTTCTTCATGTGCAATTGCTAAATCTCATAGATTACCCTCCTCTCCCTCATCTACTGTTTATAATTCTCCTTTTGACTTAGTGTACATAGACCATTGGGGTCCTGCACCAGAGGTCTCATCTACAGGTTTCAAGTATTACATGTCTATTGTAGATGCATGTAGTAGATTCACTTGGATATATCTTCTAAAACAGAAATCTGAGGCCTTACAAACATTCAAAATGTTTCAAAACTATGTCCAAACTCAATTTTCTGTTCCTATTAAAGCTGTCCAATCAGATTGGGGGGGTGAATTCAGACCCTTTTCCAAATTATTAGAGTCTTTAGGTATCATACACAGAGTCATTTGTCCACATACTCACCATCAAAATGGTGTTATAGAGAGAAAACACAGAAATATTGTTGAAATGGGTCTTACTATGCTTGCACATGCCTCTCTTCCTACCCATTATTGGGATCATGCTTTTACAAGTGCAGTTTATCTCATAAACAGATTACCTAGTTCTTCCATTGATGGGCAAGTTCCTTATTCTGTTTTGCTTAAGTCTGCACCTGACTATAAGTTTCTCAAGGTGTTTGGCTGCATTTGTTATCCTTGTCTTAGACCCTATGCTAAGAATAAGCTGCAACCTAGATCTACACAATGTATATTCTTAGGTTATTCACAAAATCACAAGGGTTATAAATGCTTATGTGTCTCTACTGGTAGAATTTACATTTCTAAGGATGTTGTTTTTGATGAAAATTCTTTTCTCTCCACCTCACATGTTGACTCTAATTCTCAGCCATCAAATTCTGATAGTGTTTCTACCACTCTCACTGTGTTGAAACCTGCAGCCCCTACATCTGCAGATGTTGTGCATCCCTCAGTGTCTGTTTCTTCCTCATCTCCTAGTGATTCTACTCCCTATACTACCTTACCTGCCACAGCTTCTCCCACTATTTCTGTAACAAATTCTTCTTCTTCCTCTACTTCAGTTTCTATTCCTCAAAACACTCATTCTATGATCACTAGGTCTAAGGCTGCTACTAATCCAGGAATTCCAATGGCTTGTGTTGCTTATACTGAACCATCTTCAGCCAAGGTGGCTCTCTCTCTTCCTCCTTGGAAAGCAGCAATGGATGATGAGTATCAAGCTTTGATAAAGAATGATACTTGGACCCTTGTTCCCTTACCCAAAGGAAAGAAACCCATAGGCCACAAGTGGGTGTTCAGAATTAAAGAGAATCCTGACGGGACTATCAACAAATTAAAAGCTAGGTTGTGTGGAAAGGGTTATCATCAGAAGAAAGGTCTTGATTACAATGAGACCTTCTCTCCTGTTGTTAAACCTGTTACCATTAGAGTTATTTTAACTCTTGCTTTATCACATGGCTGGGATATTCAACAGATAGATGTCAACGATGCTTTTCTGAATGGTGTTCTTGAGGAGGAGGTTTATATGACACAACCAGAAGGTTTTGAGCATTCAGACAAAACTCTTGTTTGTAACTCACAGCAAAAATAAGAAACAACCGATGCCCTAAAAGGACCACAAATGCAATTTATTTCAGGTTTTAGTTTTCCCTTAAACTGAAACTTTTTCCTCATTTTCCCTAACGGGGGATAATAAAATCCCAACCCAGTTAGAGAGCAGCTATCAAAATACAACAATAGGCTGCATCACAATCAAAACTTCATCATAATAGCAATAGCCAATAGAAATTGAAGGAAAAATCACTCAATGAAAATCAGGCTTCTCTGGGTATGTGCAGCCAGACCTTTGGATGATAACGTTTGCTGCATAGCAACCAGCTCTCACACACTCTTCAATGGGCTTCTCCAGAATTAATTGCGACAGAAATCCTCCAACAAATGCATCTCCTAAAATCACCCAAAAAAAATAAAAAATAAAAAAACTATGATATTTGCACAACTTTGGATAGACAGAAGACTGAAAAACTTTAAAATGCACAGAAGAATAATGTGTTTCTGACTTTCTGTTCATGTGAATGAGAGTGGGATTTGAATGGATTTATGAGCATATGTCATCATTGAAGAACATGAAGGGGAGATTTTATACTCATGATTCATGAGCCGTGGACATTATTGCATCTGTGCATCTAAGTTCCACATTTGAACTACTTAAAAGTTAAAAGCAATAGGTCAGTACCTGCTCCATTTGTGTCAACTAATTTCTCTTTAGGCAACAGTATCACAGGGAACGTTTTCACCTTCCCATCCTCAGCAACACAAACGGGATCTGCACCCTGGGTGATGACAGTTATCCTTTTGCGGGTTTCTGATGCCTTCGGCCACTCGGAAATCTTTAGAGCTATTTCT
The DNA here is from genome assembly GCA_037953625.1 of Crotalaria pallida. Classification (NCBI taxonomy): domain Eukaryota; kingdom Viridiplantae; phylum Streptophyta; class Magnoliopsida; order Fabales; family Fabaceae; genus Crotalaria; species Crotalaria pallida. Next base: position 73,241,317 of record CM075656.1, read on the forward strand.
TCGACATTGTCAGTCTAAGATAAGAGGCAAAAGAGTTAAGAGATGTAACATGTAAACATTCAAAAGCAAAACTGCAAGCAAACAGATGTGATAACTGATAAGTAATGCTCACCTCCCAGCCATGAACTTTAGCAAATGTTCTTGCTTCAGTCTCATTTCCAAAAACGAAGTCCGTGTACCTGAATCCGGAAATGCACAACCTTAGAACAATAAGTAAAATTTCACTTATTAGAATTTATTAGAGAAAGATCCTTACGCTAGAGCTTTCTCCTGTACATCCCTGAAGAACTCACAGATAAAAGGAGCAGAAAGGTTCATCGTGAAGATCTGCATACAGGACAAAAACAAATTTAAAAAGAATGCATCAGAAACTGATAGTAAGTAGGGATCTCAAGTCTTTTTAACATATCTTACCTTGTTATTTGCAGCAGCATGTTCTGCAACAAGCTGGATGGACTCTGGTGACACAGTGAGGAAAAAACCAGCAATGTAGAAATACTTGGCCTTTTCAACTGTGTAAAGGAAAAATGCACAATAACACATGTCAAACATCTGGAAATATTCAGATATGAAGAGGAGAAATGCATAACAGAAAGCCTGCATAGACCAACAACAGGGTACCTAAAGCCCAATTTTCTGGTTTCTTCAGATGCTCAGACTTGTAGCAATTTGCAGCAGATAAGTTGGCAACAAGAGACCTATTTTATATGAAATTAAATACCAGGCTTCAAATAATTGTTTTGCAATCAGGTAAATATCAAGTCAAAGAGTACTCGTTACTTAAAAAGAGCATAAAAATAATTTTATTTTTAATTATTAAAAGCAAGGAAAAAAGCAAGAAAAGCTTGATTATCTGACCTTTCACCTCCAATAACACAAACAGCACAAGTTCCAGTAGCTGTAGTTTCATCTTCATAATAGTGAACCTGGTAGATGAATGAATACGTTGATTTAATAAATGGATTCTAGGTTAAGGGAAGCGGATGAAAAAAAAAAAAAAAAAAGAGACGAAGCACGAGACAAATCCTACATTTACGCCAGCAAGTTTTGCGTTCTTCTTCATCTCTTCCCCAAATTTATCCTTTCCTATGCAACCAATGTAACTAGTTGCACCAGGTACTTGAAGCATCCACTATAAGAGGCAAAGGTAAATGGTAAGTTACTTTGAGCACAGCCACTTTAGATTTAGAATACTGCCAATAAGGTCAGTACATACCTGAGCAACCTTGATTGAATTCTGAGTAGCACCTGCCAACACAAAAAATTGTAGAAACTATTATTGAAATGCTCACTCCCATTCACGCTTTCATTTCATGATATTAAATAGACTATATAGCAATCATCCAAAATTCAATAGTTCAGATGTAATGCATTACCTCCAGCAATGTACTCCACATTGAATTTTTCACCCATTTCTTCAAACCTGAGACGATTGCATGGTGATATTAATTCAACTCAAAAAATAACTTGTCATCTACCTCTTAATAATTAATTTTTAATATAGTAAAAGAGAAATTAGTCAGGAAAAAATACATAAAATCTTAACATCCAATTAATTATTCCTTTAAAAAAATCCAATTAATTATTGCATCGAATCCTTGCACAATACCAGAACCAGCCATCCATTGGTAAACTAGCTTATGATCCAAAGATTAAACAATAGTATTAGGTAAAAACCGGTGACACCATTCTCTAAGTTATTTTCAGATTTCAGTTTCGTTCTAAAAGTTTCTTTTTCTCTCACAACTTTCTTGATTTTTTAAGTTCAAAATGAAAAGATCTACAAAAACGCATTTACCATCGCAATTTCAAATATTTGAACAATGGAAAAATGGATTTTAGGACTCATTACAAGTAGGCAAAATTGAAATCCGAAAATAACTCCTCAAATGACTAAATCGTTAGTTTTGGCATTGTAAGAATAAACCTAAAAATGTTCCTCGTTTACGTTAAAAAAAAATTCAAAACATAAATCACATTTTTAAGCATGAAAAAATGGATGATCATAAAGGAAAAAAAAAAGAATAAAACAATACTAATTTGTGATTTAGGTCATTAAAGGTGTAAAAGAGATGAATGAGGTTAATAAATGTGTGAAAGAGATGAATCACATAATCATCTTACATAGGTTTATGCTTATCCTCAGCGAGAATCGCATTGTTCAAGGTGATGTCATACCTGTGAAACAAAAACAAAATCAAATCAAAGTGAAATCAATTCAGATCTGATCTCATTATCACAATGAAAATAATGAATCAAAAACAAAAGAAGGAAAAGGAGGGAAAGAGATTTGAGAGAGAGAGAGAGAGGTACTTTTGCATGAATTCGTCGTCGACGATGGCGGAGATGTCAAGGAGAGGGTTTCCCATGCCGAGAAGAACGCCATCGTAGGAGGAAGAAGAAGCCATTGCTATTTGCTATTGTGATTCAGATTCTGAATGTGTGTGTGAAAGGAAGCGAAAGAGAAAGAGTTAGGTTCATTTTCTGTTTATATATATATATATATATGCTCATTAGTTGGGTGGTTATAGGTCATTTTCACTTTACCAAATAATAATAATAATAATAATAATAATAATAATAAATTTCAAAACTATTAGATTCATCCTTGAATTTTTTTAGTTTACTACGTAATAAGATCCTTGAGTTTTTATTTTTAAACTAGTATTTATCCCGTGCAATGCACGGGTTATAAGTTTTTTATTTAAAGTTTAAATATTTTGCATGTCAGAAATATTTTTAAAATTATGAGTTAGGATTTATTGTTTAAAATTGTTAAAAAAAATAGAAAATTTATAAATACAAGGATTATTTTTGTATTTAGTTTTTTATTTTTATAAAGGAAGTACATGTATCATGTGTGCGTGAAGCTAAATTTTTTCTCCTGCAATAAATTAGTAAATTAGTGCAATAAAATATGTGCATTAGTTTATGTGTATATGTGTATTAATAAAATGTATTAGTTGGTAGTTTTTTTTTTCTCATGATCAGTTTGAAATATTGCACCACTTGATTATTGTATTGAATCATTGCACTCAATCATGCATTTGTTTGAAACAATATATCTTTTATTTGGTGATATTTGATTTGAAACAATATATCTCTTGGTAATATTATTTTTGGGTTTGCTTAACGCTGAGGATATGGAGTTAATAAAGGGAATAAATGCATTGGGAAAAAAATCAATTACTTTTTAAAATATTACTGTAAACTTTTAGTTTTTCAAGACAAATTTGTTATTTTTAAGGTTGTGGTTAAGAAAGTCCATTATTATTTTTTTTTTATGAATTATAGAATAACTAATACATTTTCATTATATCTTTCTATGGTTGAAACAGTGCAAAATGTATCGAAGCATTACACTGCTACATGATGTTTATATTATTATTATTTAATATAACACTGTAAAATGTAGGTTAAAAAAACAGTGTAAAATGTACCGAAACATTACACTGTTACATGATATTATATTATTTTTATTATTACTATTTTTCTTGTAAAAGTTAAAATTGAAAAAAAAAAGAGTTGCAAGAAAAATGTCACACTTATATATAGGGTTCTAAATTGTACGTCCAGGAACATTAGTATTATTATGAAAGAGTGTTTTAGTTTTTTTTTTTTTATACAGGTGTTTTTTTTTTTGAATTATAGAATAACTGATAAATTTTTGTTATATCTTTCTCTGGTGAAATAGTGGAAAATGTACCAAAGCATTACATTGTTACATGATATTATATTATTATTTTAATATAACAGTGTAAAATGTACCAAAGCATTACACTGTTACGTGATATTATATTATTATTATTATTATTATTATTCTTGTAAAAGTTAAAATGAAAAAAAAAAAAGAGTTGCAAGAAAAATATGCCACAATTATATATAGGATTCTAAATTTGTACGTCCAGGAACATTAGTATTATTATGAAAGAGTGTTGTTCCATATATTTTTTTTTCTGTACAAGTGCTTTATTATTAGTTTGGAATTTATTTATTTTAAACGGTATTTAATAATACTATTGTGAAAGAGTGTTTTATAAGATTAATGGTTTGCTAAAGATACATCTTTTAAGTTTTTTTTTATAGTTATGAAGATACATCTTTTCAAGTTTTTTTTGTTCAAAAGACATAAATTTTTTTTAAAAAAATTATTTGTTTAAAAGACACATCTTTTCAAATATTTTTAGTAATTTTTTTTAAATAATAAATATCATGGACATATGGCATATCTCATATGTTCTCATTTTTCTAACTTTTGCTGTGAGAGCTTCATTTTGTGAGGAGCTCTCTCAAACCAGCATTTAGACTCTAAAATATACTATAATGGAGTTCTGATTACTTGCAGTGACATCTTGTAGTTGGAATTGTTGGCAGCACTTTTGAGGTTGAAGATAAGAAAGAAACAAAGGAAATAACGTATTTCTACAGTTCAAGCACGAGTTTTTAGTCCACATACAGCATTTTCGAACTTGAAGTTAAAAAGGGACAAGGGAAAAGATGTATTTCTAAAGTTGTAGCAAAACGTGTTCAATATAAATAACGTGTTCAATAATTCTGTTACGTTGACAATATGTTCAATGATTAAGTTGTTTTTTTTTCATGCTTTCACACAACAGTGGAGTGAATTTTGAGTTTAGTTCAAAAGATGCATCTTTTCATTTGAATTCAGCAGGTGCATATCCAAACTATGTGTCCCTTTCATTTAAAAGCAACAGATGTATCTTTTGATTTCTATTCAGCAGATGTATCTCTTCATAATAAAATAATTTTTCTTTAATTTTTTGAATAAAAGATAAGGACACGTGACATGCCTTATCAATGAGTATTTTCCCAACTTTAATTCTGAGAGCTCCATTTCGTGAGGAGCTCTCTGGTCGCAGTATTTAGTCTCGCAAATATATAATAGAGTTTGATAGTACTCCCTCCGTTCCCTAATATAAGCATCATTTGACCAAAAATTTTTGTCCTAAATATAAGTACCCATTCTAAAATTTTACAAAACTGACCCTATTTAATATACTCTGTTATGTTTGTGGGAAAAAGAAACATCAATTAATAACCAGAAGATCAAAAGGATAGATTGGTAAATATACATTTAAAATGTACAGTTCCAATACAAATAACTAACTTACCTACTTTTCTTAAAGGGAGTGAAATTAGTCAAATGATACTTATATTAGGACCGGAGGAAATAAGTATTGTAAGTTGTTGTCATCCAACAAATCAGTCATTTCCTTTAATCTTTTTTCGTAACATGACGCGTGTCATCTTAAGAAAATTTTTTTAAAAAAAAAATTTATTAAACTAATTTTTTTTAATACGTGACACCATTAGTTGAGTGACACGTGTCAATTAAAGGAAAAATTTAATGAAAAAATCGATTTGATTGACGATAACAACTTACAAGACTTATTTAAAATTTTTAAAAAAAAATTAAAAGACTGATTTGTAACATAAAAATTACTTAATTGACTGATCTAGTAATTTTGCCTTTTTTAAGTAAATTGTATAATCATCTTAAAAAAATTATTAGCATCCAATATTTTATTACATACACCCAGATATTTTAAAATATTTGCACTTTACTTCTAAAAATACCATTTTTTTTTAATTTAAACGATTTTTTTCTATTCTCTCTTACTCGTATTCATATCCACGTCATCTCTTAAAACTTTTATTCACAAACCCTTCTGCATCATCATTCTAATGGATATTGCTCCTTAATTTTTTATTTTTTTATTTTTTTTTTAAAAATCATTTCAAGGAATCCCAAAATGTATAAGGCAAGCTTTGGGGAGAAAAAACAGAGTTAGAAATACAAAAACTAAGTCCACAAAATGGACCAATGAAAAAATATCCACCATGTTAAAGACTTCAATTAAACAGCTAAAGGAATCAATATCATTATAGATAAGAGGAAAAACCAGAAAAAATGCACCCTACTAGCATAACGATTAACACCCTTTAATATGAAATTCCTTATTCTCAACTTATGGTTTTGTCACAAATCCTCCATGATGAACACGTAATAAAAATACTATCACTATGAAGTTTAGGATTGTTGAAAAGATGCAAAAGAGGTTTGGCAATAAGGGATTTAAGACAAAATTTGAAAGAAAGTGTGAATAGATGTTGAAAAAAAAAATGGAATATGAGTATTAGATATATGAGTATAAGCATCAATATAAAGATATTGATAAGTAGGTGTAAAATATTTTAAAATCCAAGTGTGAGTTAATAAAATTTCCCAAACAAAAACAAGTTGTACTACAATCATAAAGCATAATAAATTACATGTTTTGCACTTTATGTTACCCCATATACCAAAATATAGGAATTAACAAAAAGAAATAAATAATTTTCAACTGATCCGAAAGGAAAAATCACTTGTGATGTTTAGTTTGTTCAAAATATCAAAAATGGTCTAATATAAAAAATTAAAAAAAAATGGATGGTGTATCGATAATGTAAAATATCAGCACATCGTCCTATGATAATGTATGAATTGGACATTTGCAGTTTTGTGTGGCTCAATTTGGTTTTGTTAACATATTTGAAACCCAATCCAATATGAATAAGCTTTTGAGAAGTCAATTCGAAATAAACAAATAAGAAGCGGTTTTGATATGATTTCGATTTTTTATATGTTTTTCGTTTTTCATATCATTTGGGTTTAAACACCTCTAATTGGCAATATTTATTAGTGATTTGGTCGATACAATTCTTTGTTAAAATAATTGTGATTAATGGTTACGAAAGTTATAGTTAACAGATTAATAATGTATTTCTAAATTAAAAAACAATGTGTTACTTCTCACCATTATGGATTAGAACCAAATTGACATTTGTCGATTTTCGGGTAATATCCAACTTTTATATTGTTAAAAACAGAGTAGTTTCTTCCTGATCGAATCACACATAATTTTTCACCTATCAATGAAGTAATCATTTTGGCCTTTATGCTTATGACAAAGTTTAGACATGCGGGGAAATATGAGATTTCCTGTTGATTAATACGAAGACCAATTTTGGATGAAAACCAAAATGGTTGAACCATAGGATGCATGCAACACTAATTGTTCTCCAATGTCGCAACATGGGTCAATAGTATTGGCAATTAGAGCGAGTGGGCAGCGAGCCCATTTGGAAATCTAGGGCCATAAAGTCATGCACTGCCTACCCTAATTATGCACAAGCAGGCATGCGAGCGACCCACAATTATTATTAAAAAAATGAAAAATAAAGATTACACAAAGTCTTGTGGTATTTGGAGTGATTAACCAGTTTCTAACTACTACCTAGTGGCATAGTAAACACTTATTAAATTAATAATCAAATAGGTTTTTACTTGATATGTTATGGACATTGTTATGAACATGCCTTTAGAAACTATATTACTCCATTTTCAGTCTTTTTTCTTTATTTTTTTGCTTATAGGTCACCCATGGGCCATGCACAACCTACCCTAATATGCCTGCAAAAATAATTGGCAGGGCGAATGAGCTTAATTTGAGAATTGGATATAAAATTCATGCCCTGCCAACCAACTTTGATGGCAAGCCCATGAGCCAAACCCTAATGCTTTGTTTGGTTGCACGAGAGAAAATGAGAAGAGAGAAATAGGGAAGAAAGAAGTAGGGAAGAAAGATTATAGGAAGAAAATGAGTAGAGTTTGTGGTTGTTTGGTATGAGAGAAAATGTGAAGAAATAGGGAAGAGAGAAAAGTTAGGTTTTCTTTCCTTTCGTTTGGTTGGAGAGAAATGGAGAAAGAGAGAAAACAATAAATTTGTCAAAAGACAACTACACCCTTATTTTACCAAAATATAAATAAATATATTTTTTCTTTTTCACATGTATGTATATTTAAAATAAAAAAAAATTTACTTCAATTATTTTTTGTTTAATAAACATTTCGAGTTCAAAATATTAAAAAAAAACAATTTTTTTATTGAAATAAAAATGCTTTATTTTTTAATTAAAAAAATTAAAAAAATGTCAAATAAAGTGAATAAGTGAAGGACAAATGAGTAATTTTATGAGTTAATCTCAGTTTTCTCTCCATTCTCTCTTTTCTTAAGGAGAGAAAACTTTTTCTCATGAGACTCACCACATTTTCTTTCCTCCCTCATTTTCTCTCCTTAACCAAACAGAGAGAAAACTTTGTTTTTTCCGTATTTTCTCTCTTCCCAAAATCTCTTCCCCCAAAATTACCCCAACCAAACAAAGGGTAAGCGTCATATAAGATATCTCTCGAGAACAACAAGCTTCTAACCGATAGCGCATTATTGCACGCTCTCAAAACCATTTTAATGACTTATGGATAGATTTGCATCCTCATAAACAATTTTAGCTAAGAGATTTGCAAGAGGTGTTTGATCTTGTAACATGTGTTAGAAAAATATGGAGAATATACAATATATAAAGTAAAAGAACATGATCTGAGGCGTGTCAAAGACATCGTCCTTAAGAATCTATTAGCGCACCGCGACGATTCTCCAAGATTCAGCAGATCCTTTTGACATAAGTCAGGTAACAGAACCAGCAGTATATTGTTTGATGATATAACCCATATAAAAGAAGTGAAAAGTAAAACACAAGATAATAACTAAAAATTAATATATTTGCGTGATGATTATATATATATATATATATAGAGAGAGAGAACTTGTGCGTACAGTACATACATAGAAGAAGGAGAAAAAATATTATTTGTGTTCTATCAGTGTCTCACTTTTCCTTCTTTTGCATTAGCCAGCATGTTGTGTGTATATAAAGACAAGAGACAAAACAATGCAACTATTCACAAATCACAACCACCCTTGCATTTGTTGATTAATCTCAAAAGGCACAAATATAAGCTTCAAACGACACAAAATGAAATAGTGCAATTATAACTAACATTTTCAAACAATTAAATTAACTTTCTTCAAATATTTTTAAAATAAATAAAATAATAATAATAAATGTTTACAACAATCCCCCACTATTTCAAAAATATTTGAAAAATAATTTGAGAAAATTTCTGGGTTAACATCACGGATGTAGCGCATCGTACTTGGCGCCTTATAGGCTATGAACTAAGCCTAAACCGATAGGATTTGACATACGATGCATTGGTGGGGCTGGACTCTATGAACCAATGACACACTTATCTAAGCAGGGATCCTACCAGTCACATTACAACCCACAATTTTTACTATCATCGCTGATTTGCGCTATTACAGCCATGTGCGTGCCTGGGTGTTCATGAGTGCTCTAGAAATTGTGCCACCAATTTCATAGGAGCGACTTCACTCCGCACTCATATTGGTGATTCATCAAGTGTATGATGCACTTCATACACCTCCATATAGGATATGAATTTCATTAAGAGTTTTTTAAACTCATCCTCTCTTGAATGCAGGATAACACAACACTACACCATAGGAAGGGAAAAATAATAGTGTTAGCATTATTAACATGTGACTTGTTATTACCTATATGAATCTTCTTCATTGGATCTCTAATCACAAAGGTTGGGTTCTCATCACCGCTAATATCAGGTTGGCTTAAACTTGTCTCATTCCCCTCGATATTTCTTGTATCTCAACCTTTTTAAAGGTATAGTCAGAGGATTGGCCAAAATCCCTTATGACCTCATATAAGTAATGTACACCTTCGGTACAAATATAATATTTGTTAGTAGTTGCATAACCAAATTATACCCTAATCGGATATCTCCATATTTTGTCATTGAAAGATTCATTCTTTGCAATGACTACTACTATCTCAAGTAATTTCAACACCACTAAGAGTTAACACATGACCAATTATGGTCTCATCTGAAAAGTTTAGGTATCATTATATAGAAGATCATAATTCATCCCCTATCAAATGTAGGAGGTAACAACATTTTATTTATTCAAATACACTTGATAGCTATCATAGTTCATCTCCCAAAAATTGAAGGAGGTAGACCCCAAAATTTTTAACTTATTATTTCACATTAGAAATAATACGAGTTTGAGGAATGATCACAACAATAATATCATATCCCTATACCAATTTATGAAGTATCTCAGTGCATAAGAGTATCACAATTATATATAAATTAATAAACTCATTTTTTAATGATTTAATATGTTTTTTTCCATCCAACTTCAATAATAATTAATGATTGATCATAAATTCATATATAGTAAAAGACATGAATACTTAAATTATCACAATTTAAGTATATGTCAAAACAATTCTAAATGATATAATTATTGATCAAATATATAACTAATTGCCATCAAGAAGGAATAGAGGGAAAACATACCGTTCTCGTGAACTTGAATAAAAGAGCCATCTAACTTGAGATTATAGAACACTATTGAATCTACGTTTGTCCTTTGTGCTTTCATCCTCCACCAAAATAGCAATGTCGCACCACAAGTAGAATATCATATAATGATGGGTTTTACCCTATTCGGTCTCACTACTACGGGATGAATAATTATAACAAAGACACTATCCATTCACCATAAATAGATTCTTAAAATTGTTGGAAAAATATGGAGAATATACACTAAAAAATATATATAAAGTAAAAGAACATGATCTGAGGCGTGTTGATGACACTGTCCTTAAGAATTTATTCGCGCACCGCGACGAATCCCCAGGATTCAGCAGATCTTTCTGACATATGTCAGGTAACAGAACTAGCAGTATATTGTTTGATGATAACCCAGATAAAAGAAGGGAAAAGTATAACACAAGATAATAACTAAAAATTAATATATTTGTGCGATGAATATATATATATATATATATAGAACTTGTGCGTACAGTACATACATAGAAGAAGGAGAAAAAAATATTATTTGTGTTTTATCATTGTCTCACTTTTCCTTATGCCGACCGATCCGATCTTATGTCGACCATATAGCACTGAGATTATGAGCACCGATCGATCCGATCTTATAACGACCATTTAGCATGAGATTATGGGCACCGACCGATCCGATCTTAGCATATCCGATCTTACGCTGATCAGTTAGCACTAAGATTCATAGCACATCGAGCACCGAGCTAGGTACCGAGAACCGAGCTCATCAAAGTAACTGACTTCATCAACAGAACGAGCTGATTTATTTGTCTTCATCGAAATCTTTTTGATTCTACAAATGATTTAGAAAATTTGAATAATTTATTTAATTAGAGATAATGATTATTCATTTACCCATAAAGATTTATCCATAATGAATAACAAATTCAACTTATCTAATATGTGTTTATCTAAAATAAATTAATGATTTGAAAAACGTGAATAATCTATCTAATTTCAAATTGTAATATTTTGGTTGTGATAATGATTTGATCCTATTATTATAGATAATGATTTTTATTTATTCCAATATATATATATATATATATATATATATATATATTATCGAAGGAATTGCAGTAGTCGTATATGGAGTTTTCTGAAATTAAAGCTTAGGCCCTTCAAGAAGATGCAATCTTCTGCCACAGAACGTCTTCAAAATACTGAACTCAAGTAAGATTAAAGATGAACTTAAGAATCATATAATATAAATTAAGATGAGTGAAAAATATTAGAATTGGAGAGATTTGACGACAGAACAAAAAAATGCAAAAATTGAAGATTGACATAATTGAGAAATTGTTGTTTACGTGAATAAACATATTGAATTGAAGTAAGCAATTAGTGATAACTTAAAAATTAAATAATATAAATTAAGATGAGCGAGAATTATAAGAATTAAAGAAATTTAATGACGAAAAAAATGCAAAGATTGAGCGTGAATATAATTAGGAGGTTGTTGTTTACCTTCATATTTTACAATAGCTTTCTTTGATAGTATCACTCCGAGTTTTCTCCATAATATTATAAAGCAATGCTTTGAAAACTGGAGAATGACTAACCTGATTCAATTAAAATTTTTAAAAACTAAATAAGTTACATAATAACATAGAGCAAATCTCGTTAAAGAAACTAATTAGACAATTTTTCATGGGTTAAATTTATAAAAATATAAAGTATATGCATGATACATATTCAAGAAAGATAGAACAGAAAAATAGAACGAAAAAAAAAATAAAGATGAATGCAAAGATAAAAGATGAAAAAAGAAAAAAATACTCATGTTATATTATAATGATTTGAAAAACTTGTAAAATTGAGGATAATGATTTCACACGCAGATAAGATAATAATTAAATAAATTTTAATAATTTATTTAATTTCAAATTATGATTTTGTATGGAGATAATGATTATCTACCTACAAATGCTCTGGTGATGAGAAGAAAACTCCAACAGCAAATGTGGTGCCTCGAAAATTTCTCCGATGAATGTGGTGCTTCGAAAATTTCTCCAAGAAACGTGGTGTCTGAACCGACAAACGTGGTAGTTCGAATAAGCGTCATTTTATATAAGGATAGCAGTTAGCAGATATACTCCCTTGTTTCGATTTATAAGGCAATTTTAATCAATTAACACAAATTAAAAAAATAGTTAAAAATACCTACGTGAGTTAGTCAAGTGGAGCTCACTTAGTCCATTAACCAACTAGTTCGAGCCTTGGGTATGACAATCCTCGTTGGGAGACCCCTACCGGCTTAATGCGAGCTCAGTTGGATCGGATTGAATGAGTTAGATCCTGGGTAAACCAGATCCGGATACCAGTTGATGTAAAAAAAGAGTAAAAAATGACTATTTAACATATTAACCAATTAATTCAATGCATTTTGCATTTATTAATCGAATCACAATTCAAAATTTGAAATTTCTAAATTTTTTCATTAATTACTTCAACCGTGTATTGAAAAACTAAATTCATTACGTCGTTAGTATAAAAATATAATTTTACCGTATAACGATAAGTTTTTTAATTTTTATCCTCGAACCTAAGATTGAAAAAAAATCATAAAATTAAGTTCAACAGTGTGTGGTTTTTTTTTTTTTTTTTTTTTTTTTTTTTTTTTTAAGGTTAGAGTTATCATTTTCCATTTCTAATCGTAAAATAACATTTTTTTTAATTTCCGTAAGCAATGTCTTAAAAACAGCGGCTATACGTTTCCCTTTCCGCTCTATGATCTGAAAAAAAGCAACTTTACTTACTTGTGTGAGTGTGTCCCTTTGTTTCCGAAACCCAGCGTGAGACGTGGTGGTGTTGGTGTTAGTGGCAATCGTGCAATCACGGTGAGAAAAATCAATAATCAAAAGTTATTATTTTTATTGTTTTGTTATGTTAACTGCCAAATGCGACCTTGTTTCTTAGCTTCCTCGTTCCTTGTTTTACTCATTGTCGTTTTATTATTATTGTTATTATTCTCTCACTTCAATTAACTCTTCAACTTCAAGTCACTCTTCAATCACACACACCCCATAATAGGGTTTCATTTTTCTCTTCATTTTCTTCAAATCACCCTCATCTAACAACTTGGTAGGTTACTCTAGAATACTCACTCTTACTATACTTAGGTATTGTTGAAAGTTGAAGCTTAATTTGTGTTATGTTATAGTATATATATAGAAAAAGAAATGAGGGTTCTTTATATTTTAAAGAGTGAACTCATTATTACCAACAAAGCCCAGCACAGTTGGTAGATAGCTGGGTTCTTAAGCATGATGTTAGAGGTTCGATCCCTGCCGTGGGCATGGAAAAGGCTTTGTTGGTAGAGGCAAAACCCACTTCGGTGATCTCTACGCCTCGTAGGGGATTAGTCTTCGGCTGTCGGCTGGGGATACCCTTGGTGTACACCAAAAAAAAAAAAAAAAGAAAACTCATTATTTGAATAAATTAATGATAATAATAGCAAGTTTGTGTTAGTATGTTTGGTTTGGATTATTTTTGAGGAAAAAAACAGTTGTTGTAGCTCCAAGATGATAATCTCGAGTGGAAATGGAGAGGCCGTTCACTTTGCATGGGTCTCATGTTTAAAACTTGAAATTCAGTGAAATGAATGGTTGGATCTACTACCACTTGAAACTATCTATTTATTTTTTCACTTGAGAGAGAATCCGTTCCCGACAACATGAGCTATTTTTGAATGAAGAAGCACAATTTTTTATTAAGCTCGAGTTTCGGACAGATTAGTATTTGATAATCAGTTATTTTCGAATTTAAACCAAACACATTCTTATTCTAAACAACTTATTTAGGGTTTGGTTTGGCTTTGATTGGTGGTTTTTTTTTTTTTTTCTTTTCTTTCCCGGCCGCGGTTTCATTGTGCCTAATGTGGGCAAATTGTAGTCAATGTGGGCCAGTTGTCGACACTGTGGACCGTGATCACGGCATGATGCAATTGTGGCAGCTTGCGCAACCGAAACACTCTGCGCCCGCATTAAATTGCGGTCTTCAATTTAAAACCTTTTGTCTATTTTGAGTATTTTCATGATGAGCTTATCAAATTCGGCAAATGATTTTCAATTATTTATTGTTCCATTCTTTTTTTGAGATTTGACGAAGCATTATGACATCATTTGGATCATGTAGCCAATCCCACCCGGTGAGAATAAGGCTTGTTGTTGTTATTGTTGTCGTCGTATTTTTCCTTCCTTTGCATCCTCAATTTTATTCTTATTGAACTCTTGAAATACATAACCATAGAGTTTTTCTCTTCATTCTTCTCCTTGCTTGCCCTCTCAACTAAGAGGTACCACTACCATACTTGCTCGTAGTTTGAGTAGCTTTTGCTGAGTTTCACCATAGTGCTCTACGGTTGCGGTTGCATTGCGGCTAATATGGGCCAATTGTGGCCAGCCTAGCTGCAATCACTTTTCTAATGCAGTTGTGGCAGCTAGCGCAACCGAGACGTTGTCTGTGTCATGACATGGTCTTCAATTTAAAACCTTTTGTATATTTTGAGTATTTTCATGATGAGCATACTGGATTTAGCTAATGATTTTAATGATTTCCTGTTTCTTCCTTTCATTGAGATTCAACAAAGCGTTATGGCGTCGTTTGATCCATGTAGCCTACCCCATAGGAAATAAGGCTTGGTTGTTGTTTTTGTCTTGTTCATTCCTTTTCATTTTTACTCTTAACTCTCGAAACACACAACCTTAGGGTTTTCTCTTCATTCTTCTTCTTCCTTCCCCATTAATCACTTTCATCTCTCTTCTTTTATAAAAAAAATTAATCACTCTCATCTCTCAACGAAGAGGTACCACCACCATATTTGATATGATTAGCTTTTATTGAGTTTCATTTTAGAAATAATAAAAGCTGTGTTAGCTTATTCTAAAATGCTTGTTTGTGTTTGGTTGGCTATGGGGTTTTAAATTGCGGTTTCATTGTAATCATGATTGTATTGTGGTCTCGCAGTCTGATGTGGGCCTATATGGTCCGCAATCACGGCCTGATGTAGTTGTGTTGGCTACTGCAAGTCTGCAGCCTAGATGTTTTGCCGTCCACAATTTAAACCCTATTTGTCTATTTTCATGATGAGCACACCAAAATTTGCAAATGATTTTCAATAATCTCTTGCATTATGTTGGTATTCGATTCGATTGTACATTATCTCTAAAAAATGTATTAAACTTCGAATTTCATTTCCAAGGTTCTATCATTTTTTATTATTTTTTTCAATAGATTTCTCTTACCCTTTTATGCTTCAGGTGGTTCCTGATCAAGCGTATAAAGCAGCTAATCATCTGGTTAACGGGACTGTTGTATGTAACATGAAAGTTGAGACTCTTGTTACAAATAATGTAGGTTTTGTGATTCCTGTTAATTTTTTATAAAGAGTGAAGACCCGCTTTGATCCCTAAAGTTTTTGCGTTGTACCAATTTTGTCCTTAGAATTTGTAAAGGACATTTAGTCCCTAAAGATTTTTAAAGTGGGTCACGTTAATCCCTAAAGTTTTTACGTTTTACCAATTTAGTCCATAACGTGACTCACTTTAAGGATTAACGTGACCCATTTTAAAAATCTTTAGGGAGTAAAATGTCATTTACAAACTCTATGGCCTAAATTGGTATGACTCAAAAACTTTAGGAACCAAAGTGGATATTCACTCTTTAATAGAAAAAGCTCAGATTATTTCTTCTCATGAAGCTTAGCATCTTAATTTGCCATTGTTTCTTTTGATTATATCTAAATGTAAAAAGCATTTGTAGGATGATAAACAATGGTAGCATTTAGTACGCGAACATGAGAAATGGAGTGAATTGAATTGAAAGGGACAAGAGTTGTATAGAATGGTTTTGTTATGTTCTCTTTGGTTCCATCCATGTTAGTGGAACGAAATATCTCACTTTTTAACCAATGTTCTAATTTGAAAATGCACCAAGCATATAATTCTGTCCTTTTCAATGTTTCGGGATCAAGAATAGCATTCAACATTGACATGTATTTGTAAGTGGTTGTGTTGATCTGAACTTTTGTCATGTATCTTGCTAGGGTGGAGGGCATTCCAAGTTTAGGGGTGTCAAGGAATCGACTGTAAAATATAAAGATAATACACAAGCGGATCGTCATATGAAAGATGATGGAGAAGGTGTATGTTACAATTGCTTGCATGGTGGAGTGCTCTTGTGAGTTTCTGGATTTAAGCTCTTTGTTTGTGAATGGGCATTTTTCACCTTCTTATGCTCCTTTTCATAAATCTTATGCTTCATAGAAATTCCTTTCCTTCTTTTTCCTCTGTGACTTCTGCTATACCTTATTCTTTGCATGCAAATTATGATTACAATAGCACAAATTGATCAACCCCAGACTTGGGTGCACTTGAGAGTACACAATCTTTCATCTATGTCATTTTTTGTACAAAACAGTTCCCTTTTACAAGCTGCTTTAATGTTTTAGTTGTATCAAAATTTTATGCATCTAATTTCACTTACTCGATGAAGTTCCTTTACATTCTCATCTTCCTTTTTTTTTTTTTTAATGTTATGAGAACATACTTGCATGTGCTCTGAACTTGTGTTGATATTTCTGACTTTGAAATGTGTTGTATATCAACCTTAACCCCTCGTGCTTCCCTTAATCTTATTGGATATTTGGGTAACCTGTAATGCTATCTTATATCCTTTGATGATGACATTGTTGAATCTCTACTCTCTGATGTTTCCGTTATGTTTGGGTTTGGATTATGTATCAGACGCTTCTGGTCGGCTTGAAGCATTTGCTAATAAATGATTTTCGTGTGCTGTACTTGGATATAATGTCATTTGGAAGTAGGAATTTGAGGTTTACTCAGGAGGGTAGTCATTGAAGAATTCAAGTGAAGGATAGTTTACCAAATCCTATTCCTCATTGATTCTTATTCCATCTACCCACAGTACTCTTTTTATAAGAAGTGGGACAAGTGACTTGTGCTATGATATATCTTTTAGCATTTTTAGATGACAATATCAAATTGATACAAACCTTGGAGAACTACACCATAAAAACCAGCTGTTGTGAATTGTGATTAGAGAGCCTAAGGCCATATAAACCCCAATTGGAGTCCCATACTTTTGATGTAGTCCTCAAGTTCCACACCTTGCAATTAAGATCCTAACATTACACCACATTCTGCAGCCTAGGTGCTCACACATTCTGGTTCGAATACTGATTGATATGAACCTTGGGAGAGCTACACAAAGCTAGCCGTTGGGGTTGTGTTGGAGAGCCCAAGGCTATATAAACCTCATATTGGACTCCTATGTTTTTGATGTGAGACTAAATTCTATACCTATCAGTAGGGTGAGCGTGGGACGGGTTTGGTGTGGCCGTCACCCGACCCGAAAATATTAGTAGGGTCAATTTTTAAACCCGTACCCGTCCCTAAACCCGAAAAAACCCGAATATATGTGGGTCTAAGTAGGACGGGTCAAGATGAGGACGGGTTCGGGTTGACCCGGGACAAGAATCACAAGCCTAAAAGTGGGATCAAAGTAAAGCAAGTCATTGCTAGATACTAAGTTTCGATGTAAACAAAAAAAATTATGCTAAATTTAGATTCAAGATTTCACTTATGGCTACAAAAAATAATTGAACTAGGAATAGGGTTATGCCTTTGGCTTCTTCTTGGTGTTCTGCTTATGGTGCTTTAAGAGAAGTTCTGTTACTATTATGCAGTGAGACTTTGCAAATTTGATGCTTTTTTTGAGACTCTGATTTACCTTTTTCTACATGTATTTCTTTTTATGTTTAGGATGATATCATATTGACTTACCAGATCAGGATGTACTTTGCCTCTTGTCTCTCAAATACTACATTCTTATTTCACACTATTAAAAAAGAAGATATTTTCAGCACCATACCAAACAGTTCTTTTAATATCCGTTCTAAATTCTTGGAGAATAATGTAGACAACAATGGAAAATGTATTGTGTATGTATGTAGTTTAAAATTGATCGAGTAATCATACCCCAAAAGATTAGAGGACTTGGGCATTATGTATTCAGACCTATTCTTTAGTTGTTATTTTTGCATTTGTTTATTGATGTGAAACTGTTTTTTAGGCGTTGCCGTGGAAAAAGATGTGGAAGGAGGTACCATCCCACTTGTGTGGATCCTCCCCTCAAATATACCCCTCCAGGGCTTTGGTACTGTATTTGGTGTGTTAAGAAAATGATAGAGATTGGCGTGCATTCTGTCTCTGAAGGGGTGGAATCCATCTTGGATTTTAGAGAAGTGTTTTCAAAAGATAAAGGTATATATGGTCTATAAAATTTGTGTATTTTCCCCCTCGAATTTGTTATTATGTTTGACTTGCCTTAGTTATTCTTGGAATATATGTTCGATACTTGGTTTGTTTATTTGGTAACAATAAGTTAGTAATTTGTTGCTAGTGATGCAAAGGGAGTACTTTGTCAAGTATCAGGGACTTGCTCATGCTCACAATCGCTGGATTCCAGAAACACAGATGCTTCTTGAGGCTCCAAAGCTTTTGGGAAAGTTTAAGAGAAAATTCCAGGTTCAGTTACTTGTCATTCTTTATATTTATAGTCTTAGAAAGGATAAACAATAGTTTTCTGGTTTATTGATTAGTACTTTCTATGGAAGTATCTGTAAAACAATATTGACTTTGAGTACCGATTTACCAGGTTATCAAGTGGAAAAGAGAGTGGAGTATACCTCACCGCTTGCTGCGAAAGAGGGAAATTAAATTTTTGAAGCTAAATAATGAACATTTGGACGGGGATGATGACATTGATTCAGTTTGTCGTTATCAGTGGCTTGTAAAATGGACTGGTCTTGGTTATGATCATGTTACATGGGAGTTATATAATGCTTCATTTATGACATCATCTGAAGGCATGAAACTCATAGAAGATTACAAAAGTCGTCGAAAGAGTGCAAATAAACTGTCGGATTCTTTTGAAGCTAACAAGGTGCTGCTTTTAATTTAACTAAATATCAAAAATTTATTGTTTGCTAATTTTACTGTCATCTTCTTTTTAACAGTTCTGAGCTAGTCAAGTTTAAGTTTATTCAGAGACCATTGTTGAGATGCTACCGGACTAATGAACTCACTACAATTTTTATTACATCTCTAAAAAGAGAAAGAAAACAGATGTTGGTGTGGGTAAACAGAATATCTTTTACTTCCTGTTGGAACACCCTGATTGTTGATTTCAATCTGAACTGGTTTATCTGGATGCATTTGTTAAGTTGCTAGTTCATTTAGATGTACTTGTAGGCCAAATTTAATGAGATATCATAATTTTGTGACTTATCAAATGTGGAAGTGTCTTTATTTTGGAGTTCTTTTTATTATATGAAGATTTCTTTTGTTTTGTTAAACTGGGGTTTATTGTGGTAAATATTGAAAAGTTTGATCCACAATCCAGTACAAAGTGAACAACAGAAATATGAGGGTTCTTTTGTATAAAAATCATCTTTATAGCCAATGACAGGTTTGGCAATATGAATTATAGCAAAAGGTAACTATTACTTGTCTTTAATTGTTGTTTCCTGAATCCAGATGTTTATTTCCTTTTCATATAAGTAATAATTATTCATTGATAACTTGTCAAAGTGGAAAAGTATACACTCATAATGAGATGCATGCTTTTGATACACAAGGCAAAATCTCTTGACTTCTTGTTGGGTTAAAGTTGCTCTTCACTGCATGTATGGAACGTGTTGTGGATTTATACTACGAGTATGGTTATGTAATACACAATTTACTTCTTCCTGTAGGGGAGAAAAGCTTCTTTTACTGAATTATCAGTTTTGCCATATGGGGATTCACCTGGATTATATAACCAGTATTTGAGTTATGTGAACAAGCTTCGCATGTGTTGGCACAAAGGTCAGAGTGCTCTTATTGTAGATGATCAAATTGACCAGGTCAAAATTTTCTCCTCATCTTCTTGTTTTGTTCTTATATGGTTACTTTATTTCTTAGCTTTCATCCCTGTGTTCTACATGTATTTGTTACGTCTTTAGATATTCTTTAATCAAATAAAACTTGATATGTTTGAGGTACCTCATCTGAATAGCAAGTATCCAAAATATGCATGCTGTTGTTAATATTCCTCTTGTTTATTACTGTTCGATCTTTTTTGAAATAAAAGAAATTTGATTCAGTGAGGAATGGTTAAGTGATAAAAAGAAGGTAAAGAAGTGCCTTGCAAAGCCAAAAGAAAAGAAAATGATGAAGTCAAACATAATATCAAAGCATTGCCTTCTGATCATCTTTGGTATCTGTGAGGCATCTTTAGGGAAGCCAATTTGTGTGGAAAAGCCTTATAAGGACATCTGATCTGTTCTTATGAATAAAGTTAGTTCTAGGGTTTGGAGAAATTCTATGGTATGCACATGTGAATAGTAAAGTCCACGCACATTCAAAGAGATGAATAGGGAGGAACAGAGTGAAGGGTACACAGACATGTATCTTCATTAATCAACCAAATATTGTAGGTTTTACTTGTTTTGATGCTTGTTTATATTAGAAAAAGAATTTCCGAAATTATAATGTCAATATGAAGACAACAAGCGAAGTAAAAATAAAATATGATGACACGCTGTAAGTATTGCATTCTTTTTCATGAGTCAAATGTTTAATATGTATTGGAGTGGAGTTTCAAATGGCTATGGTCAATAATTCAGACTACACATACTAGAATGCCTGATTTATTGTTACACTACATTTTCAGGATCGGGTTATGAAGGTGATTTTGTTCATACTATCTTTGCATTGTAATGTGAAGAGGCCTTTTCTCATCATCTCAACTTCAACTGCTCTCTCCGTGTGGGAAACAGAGCTCTTACATACGGCACCATCTGCCAATCTTGTAGTTTACAAAGGAAACAAAGATACACGAAGTAGCATCAGGGAATTAGAGTTTTATGATGATGATGGTGGAATCTTATTTCAAATATTATTAGCATCTTCTGATATTATCATTGAGGTATATTCTTTTATCTAATGGCTTCATGGGATAAATGACTTTTTAGAAACAATTCAAATATTTACATTTTCTACAAAAAGTTTCAATAATGAAATTATTATTTTTCTTTTTTGCGGTCATCATGTTATGTGATATGCAGGACTTACATGCTCTAAGTTGCATTCAATGGGAAGCAATAATAATTGATGAATGCCAGAGACCCAGCATTATAAAATATTTGGATAATATGACAGCTCTGGCTGCTGAGATGAGGCTTGTTCTTGTTAGTGGACAAATGAAGGTGTACTACTGGTGTTAAATATGATATTTTCCTTTGTATACCATAAAAACTATTGATATTTTCCATATAATGACTT
Organism: Crotalaria pallida; assembly: GCA_037953625.1. Taxonomy (NCBI): domain Eukaryota; kingdom Viridiplantae; phylum Streptophyta; class Magnoliopsida; order Fabales; family Fabaceae; genus Crotalaria; species Crotalaria pallida. The sequence continues at coordinate 73,263,013 of CM075656.1, forward strand.
TTTTTGATGAATTTCAGGAAGATCGAGCTGATTATATCAAACTGCTTTCACTCCTTAAGTCTGGACATCATGGATTAAATATTGCTCCGGTGGAGAATTATTCATCTGCTAGCATTTCTGATTTGAAGAGCCAATTGGAAAAATATGTTGCATTTAAGTCCACTAGGTTTGTAGAGTATTGGGTTCCTGCCGCACTTTCCAATTTACAGCTCGAACAATATTGTTCAATGCTGCTTTCAAACTCAGCATTGTTATGCTCAGGCCAAAACTCTGGCAAAGTTGATGCCCTCCGTGATCTTATTATCTCAACAAGGAAGGTAGACATGATGAGAAACCTAATTTGAAATAAGCTGAAATATCATATATCACACATTTTTGGTTTTCAACCTTTAGTTAGATGTTCTTTTGATGATATCGTTTCTTCATATTGTATTATGCTGTAGCTCTGAGTGCATTGTCAATAGAACCACTTGTTAATAGCTGCATATGTGGTTGATGTTTGCAGTGTTGTGACCACCCTTTTCTCTTGGACCACTCACTGCATAATTTTGTCACTAGAGGTCTTCCTGTTGAAGAGCATTTGAATATTGGAATTAAAGCGAGTGGAAAATTGCAACTTCTCGAAAAAATCCTTTCGGAAGTAAGAATTCGTGGATTAAAAGTGATATTACTATTTCAGGTAGTCACCTATTAAAGGCCCTTGCTTTATTTTTGTTTCTCTTATTTAATGTTTTTTGGGAGTTTTTTCAGTTCCTGTTATATTGAGACAGCTGTAATGCCGATTGAGTTGGCTGTGCTACTGTGCTATTGTACGATGTTGTCATTAATGTAATACTCTACTTATAAACCTGATAATGTGTTGTTTATTGAGCAAAGGACTATGGGATGGTTTAATAATACAGATATACTTATTACTTACCAGATAATGTGTTGTTTTTAAACCCAAAATTACCTTATGTTTATAATTTTAACTTAGTTTACCTACAAGATCATTATTAATGTAATTCTATAGATTTTAACTTCTTAATGTCCTTTTCCCTTCTTTTTATGAATTATTTTCTATTAATGTTTCTTTGCCCCTAGAAGCAGGATAATTAGTGGTTCAATTACACATGCCACTTGGAAATAGCTCAAGTGGTGGTAACCTGTCTTTCCAGAAGGTGGGGGACAAGGTTGAATACCCCTCCCCTAGCTAGTTCCTCAGAACCCAAGAAAAAAGATATTTGATTACTGATTACATGTAGGATTATCCTTTTCAGTAAATTTCCCATAAAACTTATGAATAATTTAATTGAGTTAGAATTGCTCCAATACTGTTTGTCTCAGTTCCTTTTTCCCTTTTATTCTTCCGCTGTTGCCTAAAGATAGCAATCAATTTGATACATTAAAGAGCTAATGAAGTTTGTCACCAAATTTAAGAATTTCAATGGCTCTTTGATAATTTTCCTATTTCAAACAAAAACATGTGGAATTGTGAGTTCTTTGATGTAATTCTTATTATGCCTTTTTGAGGTCAGTTCTTATCATGTTGTTTCTTATATATATAAAACAAATAATTTCAAAGCTCCAAGTTGAAATTTTTTCTGTCTTGCTCACTCTTGTATGGGCAAAAAAGGTGGCGCATATGCCAATGACAGATTATCCTGTTATTTGTAATTATTTTAGGCACAGCCATCGAAGATTGAAGAGTTGTCACCTGCAATTTGAATAACATTTTCATAGTTTCTTAATTTTTTCCTCTCTCTTTGCTATTGTCTTATCAGACACAAAATGCAAGTTTTATTCCGTTCATAATTTATGTTTTGTAACTTATATACTTTAAGGATATCTGAAAATCATTGAATATATGCTTATTGGTTTGTTGTGATGCTTTAGTATTGTATGGCTTAATATTAATGGAAGAAGCAAAATGATGATGAGCCACAGTATATATTATATATTATTATATTTCAATTGCGAACTGTGGTTTCTTTTAATCGTAAACTGCGTTTGGACTCTACTGTCTACCATTTGATGCAGGTTTATTGTATAACCCAACTTCTAAGGGTGTTCTAATAGAATCAGACAGACTTTTTAGCAATTCTAAATTTTTTTAGTAGTAACTAGCAGGAAAAATTTAACTTTTCAGTCTACCTGCCTGCCAGGATGCATATTTTCTGTTCTGACCATGTTGATAGGGCCTGGGCCGACATATAAATTTTTCGTATCCTCTGGTTTTGGTCTCTTGTTACTAGAATCTCAAAAGGTGATTCTAATCTAGATTTTCAGACACTTCATTAGCATTGGTTTGCCTTCTTCATCGATGATACATGGTTTCTTTGAAATGAACCAACTTGAAGCAGTGTCTCATATAATTGATAATTGTGCAATCCCAAGTGGTTAATTGCTGTTCTCATGAAAAATCTGTATGACATTGCCAACTGGCTTTTAATGTTATGATTAAAAACACCTGTATTTTAAGATTCCCAAGGATTCAATTAATTGTTTTTTTTTTTTGTTTTTAAATTATAAAAACTGCAGTCAACTAGTGGTGGTTCTGCGTCAATTGGAGATATTTTAGATGATGTTCTCTGTCAGAGATTTGGTAAAGATTGCTACGTTCGATACGATAGACTGTATACACCGCCAAAGAAGCAAGCTGCCTTAGACACATTTAACAGCGGAGAAAGTGGAAAATTTGTCTTCTTGATTGAAAACAAAGCTTGTCAATCTAGTGTGAAGCTTTCTTCAGTGGATACTGTTATATTATATGACAGTGATTGGGACCCCCAAAATGACCTCAGAGCCTTGCATAGGATGTCTATCAGCTCGCAGTTCAAGCAGTTAAATGTTTTCAAATTGTACTCATCTTTCACTGTTGAAGAAAGGATTTTAATGCTTGCAAAAGAGGGCATAGCTCCTGACAGTGATATGCAGTATATTAACCGTCGTACTTGTCACACCCTACTAAAATGGGGTGCCTCCCATCTGTTCAATAAGCTTGATGAATTACATGGCAGTGGCACCTCGGTGTCTGCTGCAGACATCTCCAGCAACGAGTCACTTCTAAATGATGTAATGTGTGAATTATCATCCCAACTTGTGTGTAGAGGTGATGACACTGATTGTCATGGATGGTCATTCATATCCAGAACACAACTAAATGGATGGGAATATGCAAGGAACATTTTATTGCTAGGAGAAAGAGTCATGAAGAAATTAGATAATACACTACATGTTTTCTACTGGAGTGATCTCCTTAGAGGAAGGCATCCTCAATGGAAATTTTTGTCGGTTTCATCTCAAAGGATCAGGAAAACAGTCAAATATTTTGATCAGAGTCAAAAAGAATCTGAAGATGAAAATGATCCCATTATAAGAGAAAGGAGAAATGTGTCGAAGTATAATATCAATCCCAAAGATAATGTTGATGCTACGAGGAGGAAAGTGTCCAAGGATAGTGTTGATCCCAAAAAGAGGAAAGTGTCCACCAAGGATAGTGTTGATCCGAAGAGAAGGAAAGTGCCTAAGGATATTGCTGATTCCAAAAGCAGGAAAGCTTCCAAGGATTTTGATAATTCCAAATATCTGAAAACAAGGTTGAAGAAAAAGAAGATTGGAAGCTCTGTCAAAAAGGCAAGCATAAAGAACGGTACTGCTGAACTTCTCATGCACTGTTTACGTTCGAAGCATTAAACTTTTTCATTGGCAGTGTCTTTTTTCTTTTTTTTTTTTTTGGATGGGGGGGGGGGGGGGGGGGGGTCTAATTGGTGCCTGCTGATGATTCAATATTATGAACACAGGTAATATGGATGGCTTGTCTAAGGTACTTGATTCCACTGTGCATCGTTTGATCAGTGATATCTCAAGACCAGCTGCAATGAATGAGCAATATTCGAAACAAAAACTGCATGACATGCCCAAGGGCACTGAGTTTTTGCCAAACCCAGATGTATCAGGTCTCTGTGATGTTCTACATCTACCGGTAGGGTCTCGATACACACAGCATTAACCTTTGCTTGAATACCTGTTTATATATATATGTGTGTGTGTCAATTTTCATAGAAGCTGCCTTTAGTGAAATATAGAGTCATTGATGTATTTTCTTTACCAACACTGTAGTACTGAGATATCAATAGGTAATGTCATCAATGACTTAGAAAAAGTACAGGGTAGAAAGCAATTAGAAATCAATATATATTTAAGTATCAAAGTCCCACATTGGTTGAATTTGAGGGATGAACCATTTATGAGGCAACCCAGTAATACTGCTACTTCACACTATTATCCTTTAGTAATTACTATTGGATTTGTCTGATGAAGTTCTCTCAATGATGGATCAGGCATACTTATGTGCTCTATTTGATTAATTTTTTTAATTAAAGAAGAAATTTTATTAGAGGGAAAGAATTTGAAAGGATGATAATTTGTTATATGCCAGGCTTCTAAAGCACCGGTTGCTGGGAAACAGTGTTACACATGCATTAGATTATATTCAATTACATTATCTATGTAATAACTATTAACTGCTGACGTGTTATAATGGTTTGACTGTGACGATTATATCGTAATAATGGAAGAGTATTTTTGAAACACAAAGCTTTTCATTTCATGTTCATTTAATTTATATGCAGAAAAAAGTAAAGGCTATCGCAAAGAGGATTCTTGAGCACATACTCAAACATTACAACATCAATTGCGAAGATGTTTCTACAATGCAGGCATTTAAAATATCTGTGGTTAGTACTTCCTCTAGTTTTTTATATTCAATGACATTAATTGCTGCTTACATCCTTGTTTTGATTCCTGATGAATCATTTTGCATCTCTTGAGAAAGAAAGAAAAATTAAGTATATGAGGAGAGTCCAACCCAAAAAGACTAGCCCGTTAGGTGGGAGAGCCTCATGGCTTAAGAGCCCAACCCAAAAAAACTAGCCCATTAGGTGGGAGAGCCTCATGGCTTAAGTCCCACATCAAGCTTATCCATTAGGCTCTCCCATTTTATAGACTTGTTCGATGGGTTGGGTTCTCCTCGTGGCTTAAGTATCACACCGAACTTCCTTATTTACTCAATGTGGGACTCATAACAATTACACACAAGTATTTTGGCATCTTTAAGCACTACTGGGACATGGAAGTAGTAATTATAAAGACTAATTATAGATTACAATCCTAGCAATCAGATCTGTGGCAGCTATGAGTATGAATTTGTGATGTCTGCAGCTACCTATTAAGATATGCTTAAGTCTGGCGAAAACCCCTGTTGTGTCCAATCAGTTACAACAGGTGTTTTGGGTTGCAGATTTATTTCTCTATGCATGCTGTTGTTGTTTATGTGAGTATCTACATGTTTGGAAATTATATCATAGTCGTGTGATGAAATTTACATCTCTTCAGTGTTGGCTTTCCGCTTCTTTGTTGAAACACAAGATTGATAAGAAAGATTCACTTGCACTTGCAAAACTGTATTTGAATTTCAATTGCACGGAAATGGAGGCCAATGAAGTTTATTCTGAAATGCGGAAGTTTGAGAAGGATTTTTCAAGTTGTTTACAAAATGAACGTTATGTGGAGAAATGTAACATAAATGGTGCTTCAGACTCTGAGATACCTCAGCTGAAAGATTTGGCAGAAGAGGATAAGCAGAAATGTTTTCTGGGTAAATCTCCCAGAACAGTGCTATCTTCACAAGACATGAATTATGTAGAAAAATTTCATAGCAGCTCTTCTATGGCTCGTGAAACTTGCCTATCTCAAAATACAACTGGTAGTTTGCCTGTGGAAGGTGATGTTGTCTCCATGGAACTGGAATCTGATGAAGATGACAGAATGGATGCTACGAACTCAGTAGCAGCGGAAGTTTCATTCCTTGAGGACCAGAATAAAGTCCCAAATTCAAGTGATAATCCTCATAATGTCAACCCTGTTACAAGTTCTTTGGAAAGACACAGTCCTATTAGAAGTACAGGGATTGCAGAGTCTGATGGTGAAGTTTCTGAAGTTTCTCATATTTTTGTGAACGAAGTGGTTGCCGTTGACACTGCTATGAATATGTCTACTCATCCTGCCCAACTTGACAGTGCTGAGACCGATGCTGTAAATTGCGATGGCACTATTGTTCCCGAGGTCAGTCAGAGTGACAATGTGTCGGGTCCTGCATGTGGTGAGTCAACTACTTTGGAGGTTGCTCAGACTACCTTACCTTCTATGCAACTGTCACATGCAAATTCGTTGCCATTGCCTCAGGTTAGTAAATTTTTGTTTTAAAAGCCTTTCGCTGCTTATTTTAGGTGTTTCTTGATATTCTTAACGCTGTTAAAACAAAACAGCAAACTTCGGCCAACATCAATTTGGTACTCGGATATTTGTTTTGGGCATTGCAACAGATTTTGAAAGTCACTCTGCTCCTCACCTCACCTGTGATAGGTTAAGTTTTTTGCTGGTTCTTACTTCTTAACATGATACTAGTTTGTGGCCTAACATATTAAAGTTCACTCCAACCTATCCCTTTTCATATAGTTCAACTAGATATGATAATGATGGGCTCGGGCTTTATTTTCATGTCTAGCCTTGTGGCTTCTGCACAAGGAAGTGTGAGAGAGATTTGGATCATTCTTGTTAAAATCTTCTGTTATCAGGTCAAGTGATTCTTCAACATGGGAAAATTAAAATAAATTTGGATGTATATCTAAGGTAGATATTATGAACGACAATGAAAAGGATCTTTTCTTCACCACCTTAGCTTTCTATGAACATTATCATATACTTCGGTTGAACTAGAATCATATTTAGCTCCGTATCTTTCTTTCCATGAAGTCTCATAGAACCTTAGCATAAAAAGTAGAGAAGGCAAAATTATCCACAGTTCATGATTTATCCTAATCCATTACATTTTTCATTCATCCATTTAAAATAATGGATTTAAATGGATGTGATGCATTGGATTGCATCAAAATTAGATGGATTGGAAACCATCCTGGATATCCAAATATCCATCCAAAATAGTATTAAAAAAAAATTACAAAATTATTTTTAAAAAAATAATTTATAGAAAAAAGATTTTAATTTTCTCAAATTCTAACCCTCACAGTTCCATTCTCAAATTCTTACCACTCACTTTGTCTTTTTTCTCAGCATTCTCTCTCTCTCTCTCTCTCTCTCTCTCTCTCTCTCTCTCTAACTCAAACATAGTGTGACACTGAGTCAATTCTTTGCCGCAAAATTTGGGAAGCTGAGAAAATAATTCTCCGATTCCGGGAAGAAGAATGATTCATAACAACTCTCACAATGCCAATTGATTCCTTGGTTCTCTCTTATCATCGCCACCCTACCTAACCTCCTTCTTCTTCCACACTCCGTAAGCTTATTATTCTTCTTCACTTTATTTCTCTCTCTCTCTCTCTCTTATTTTTATTTTTATTATTATTATTGATTCTTTCTTTTTATGTGTGATTAGAAATTAGATTTGGTTTTTGAATGTATTTTACTTTTGATTCTGTGTACTTGTTTGGACATTTGAAATTTCTGTGTTTGGCTTTCAGACTTCACTATTTTCCTGTAATAATGACCTAACAAATTAAAAGAAGAAAAAAGAAAATTACTAATGTGTGATTCATTCTATTACTTTAGTTTAATCTGATTGAATGATTTCTTTTTCAAGTGAAATTAAACCAGCCAATTTTATTTTTTTTTAATTCTGAATTTTAAATTTAAAAAAAAAAAAATGGATTTTTTTTTATTTTTTTTTTTAAATTCTGGATTCAATTTTAAATAAAAAAATACAAATGGGTAAACTAATTTCATCAGAACACCTGCTACTTGTATCTTGCAGATGACTATTTCTCCTATTCCATCTTTTTTGTAGGGCAATTCAGCAAGTACAGCCATGCCTCTAGATGAAACTTTTTGTAATAGTGGCAGAGATCATAGCAACCTTGACGAGGCTGATGTACTATTGCAAGCACCAAATGACACAGTAGAACCAGTTAACTCTTCCTTCATTTCACCTGTGACACAGCAACTCCCCACCACTGCACCCATGAATGGATATACAGCACATGTTCCTCACAGAAATACTAATCCTAGATTTATGAACAATTATCGTTTTCAAGCTCAGTATGCGACATCTGAAACGCCCCCCACCACATACCCAGATCCACTAGCAATTGAAATGGAGAAAATAGAAAAGGTGAAAGAAGAAGTCTTGAAGATACAGGAGAAAAAAGTATGAGCAGTGATTCATTTCTTTGTTCTTTTTTAATCCTTTTAATTATTTCTTTTTGGATTATGAGGCCTGCTATTTCTAGCTTACATTTTGTTTCTCTGTCAACCAGACATTGCAGCTCCAATCTGATTTGTACGAGGAGATGGAAAAATTGCGTGAAAAGTACATTATGTTGCAGCAGGATGTTGATACTGAAGCAGCATTAAAGTTGGAGGAACTTGAAACGCAATCTAAAATAGCTCTTATGAATAAGGTGTTGGCTGAGGCTTGGATCGATGCAGAATACATAGAACAAGGTATGGATTGTGGTTATAGTTAACTTGTTTGTAGAAATGCTGGTGTTGTTAAGTCTGTTAGCCATGGCCATTGTGACTGTTGATTATCCACTCAAGTAAACGAATCCATCAAGATGTCTAATTAGCATTTAAATATAGATAGGAAAATTTGGACTTTGTACTCTACTGGATAAGAGATTGGTGGTTACTCAACTGTAGTGATGATATATACCTAAGGATAAAAATAGATGTGATATCGACTTAAATGCTGATTCGTCTTCCTAATCTTGTATCTATTTTTCTGTCCCCGACAACCACTGATGTCAAACTTAAAACGAGAAAATAAATATTAGGGCTGAACTGCATCTAAATTGCATAAGTTTGGGGAAGGAGTAGGAATATGTAATGTTAGAGTCTCATTATTTTGCACCCTATTTGTGCCTAAAATGTGCATACCTCTTTTATCTCTGCCTTAATAAGTTATGATCATGACTGGTTTATTGATCTGGAGGTTGCTATCAGATGGAGTCATCCCTTGTTAGTTATTGATTAGTATAGAAATGAGAGTTCAGTGAGAGGGGTGGCTTGCTGATACCATATAAAACTGAGATTGATATGATGTTATAGCTTGGGTGAAATGATGTTCAACTTCACACACACATCTATAACCTGGAGTCCCCAATGGGTAGCTTAGTTGGTCAGGCCATGGGACATAAAGTGTGAACACCTGGGTTCGATCCTTGCCAGTTGCACAATTTTCCCCCTCTTCCTCCCTGTCAAAAAATTTTGCCTATAAAAAAAAAAACCAAATCCTGGACACTAATTCCTATGACATTTAACATTACATTTTATTTTTATACATGAGTGAGTTGCATGTGCTTGTTCTAACAAAGAGCAATGCCACTGTTTTCTTGTAGTGAGTTTTAGTCACATGTTTTGCCTTGACTTCAAATTTTTTCATCGATTTTTATTACTTACATAGATATAGACTCCTATATTTTTATACCTAAACAGCAGATTTATTGCTGTAATGAATGTGCCTGTGCATGCATGCCTTCTACTATTGCTGTTTCATTCGGATGTAATCCTTAATAGATAGTGCTAATGAGTAGTGTTTCACTCTGCAGTGCCAATACCTAGCTCCTCAAGTTCCCATGTCCCAAGGCACCATGCATCTCATATGCCTGCTCAAGAACTTGCACAATTTTCATCAGGTCCATCAATAATTCATCCATCCTTCCCCACTCCAATGATGGGGATTCATTCTCCAAGAACCATTCCGCAAATCAGACCAGTTAGCGCGTGCATTAATCCGATGACACAGTCCTTCAGAAATCTTCATGACGGCCATGATTTACTGGCACCAGCCCCGCCTCTTGGAGCCTATGCAGCTACCTCACCTTATTCAGTACCTCTCATGCCAAATGGATTTCATGGAATATCGGATCACTTGCAACACCAGACATGATGTACAGTGTACAGTGAAATTCCCCTCCTTTAATAAATTTGGTCTTTGAATTTTAAGCTACCTCATATAATGATATGACTTTTGTACCTAGTTCTGAATTAGTATAGTCATGTGTTACAATGAATGAAGTCACATTCAATAGCTTGCCCTCAAGAAAGTATAGTAGTAAAGGTTGTATAAGTCTTGAGGGATTTTATTTTGGCTGGTAGAGAGACAATTGTAGCAACATTTGTACAATTGTTACTTCATATAAATTTCTATCTCATGATCCTAGTTAATCCCTCTAATTTTGTCATAGATGATATGCACCATAAAAATATGCACCAACCATCTCTCTATCGCTGTTGCATCCTAATATTACAATATTACATTATCTTTAGCAATTATTATTTTTTTTTTTTGGGTAAAATCAATATTTTTAAATTAGTTTCTACAAATAATCAAAGGTGCCCATCTCTTCCTTCTTTTTGGCTCCACTTACTCTCTTTAAGGTTTCAGCAATTTGAGCATCCTTAATTACTGATAAACCTTGTCCAACAATCTGCCTCTACAATGAACTATGAAGGTGATCCCCACACATCTTGAGTCATTCTTTAACAACACGGCATGTTTATTAACTTTAAGCAAGGATAAAATCAAAGCATATCATTTTCTTTGATGGGAAAGCAAAATAACATGCATCCTTTCTTGGGTTCATTACTTCATGTTACAAAAGATTTAAAAGAATCAAAGAAAGACAAGAATCAACTAAAAAAAGGACAAAATTTAGCTCTACATTGGGTAAAATTAGCAATTACCAAGATGAGTTGCAAAACATACTTTACAAAACCGAAATTAAGGGAATATGTTTGAAAGAAAATCCTACACAAATTGCAGTGGAACAGGACTGAGCATCAAACTAAGAATTTGTTGTTTAAGTGATAAGTGACAATTAAAATGGGATAATAAACATAAATCAAGATTTTCGTATTTATTTGCTAAAGGCTTGAGAAACTATGTGGTTGTCAATGCACATGCATAAATACAATGAAGAAATTTTCAAAAGTAACTTGATGAGCTAAGAAATTGGAAGAGGAGCACCATTCCACCCCCCAAGGCATTCCAAAAGAGGATCAATGATTTTACCCTGGCACATTGCTGTGAACAATTTGTCACACTCTTCACCTGGTGACCTTACCTTTTCTCCAGTTAGCAACTCACTCCCCAATCCCTCTCTCACAAATTTGTACAATGGGTAAGATCTGCATTCAATGATCTTGTTTGGAATTGCTGCATTGCCACTCTCATATGCAGCCCTTGCACTCTCAACCTCCTTTGGCAATATAGCCTTCAACTCATCCTCAAATGCTGCAATCTTTTGGAATATTGATGTGTTCAAGTCCTTCTCACTCTCTGCATTAGCCAATGCATGATCCACTAGTACTTGCCTCAGTTTTTGCATCAAAGGATATGTAGCACTGCAAGGGTCATCAATGTAAGCAAACACATGCTCCCTATCAACCACCTTCAGCAAATCTTTCTCACAAAACCTTGAAGGATGGAGTTCTCCATTCACACCTGTGGTAAGAGTCCTCTTAGAAACTTGGCTCACCATGTTCTTCACCGCGCTCTTCAAATTCTCCTCCAAATGCCTCAAATCAATGGCTTGGCAAAGTGCAATCAAGAATGTAGAACTCATCAGCTTCAATATCTCAATAGATTCATTTGTTTTTCTTGATGAGATCAAACCCAAGGAGTTCACATCTTGGTTATGTTGCTCAGCACTTTGGACATGACTTGTGACCGGATTAGCAAGATATTGGAGTTCGGAACAATAAGAAGCCATAGCAATTTCAGCTCCTTTGAAACCATAATCCAAGCTGGGATTTCTACTAGCAGAGAGATTTGAAGGCAACCCATTGTTGTAAAAATCATTGACAAGCTCAGAGAATTGAGCAAACAAGAGTTTACCAATGGATGCGAGAGCCAAACGCGTGTTGTCCATCGACACTCCAATAGGGGTTCCTTGGAAATTACCACCATGCAAGGCCTTGTTCCTTGAAACATCAATCAAAGGATTGTCATTGACAGAGTTAATCTCCCTCTCAATTGACTTTGTTGAGAATCTAATGACCTCAATAAGAGGACCAAGCCATTGTGGGGAAGTTCTAAGGGCATAACGATCTTGTTTCGGCTTCTGCAAAGGATCCACCTCATGCAACTTCTTAGCAGCTTTCATGTATGAACTCCCATCCAAGATGTGCTCCATAATAGCAGCAGCCTCAATTTGACCAGGGTGGTGCTTCAACTTATGTGTCAAATGGTCTGTGAATTCTGGTTTTCCTTGCATCACTTCGGCGAAAATAGCCGATATAACTTCAGCTAACACGGCAAGAACATTAGCCTCGAATAGAACAATAGAAGCTAAGCCAGAACCAACAGCAGTGCCATTAACAAGTGCAAGCCCTTCCTTGGGTTGCAATTCAAAGAACTCGGTGTGGATGTCAGCAACCTTGAAGGCTTCTTTGGCACTAAGTACCTCTCCATTGGGTCCAGTGGCCTTGGAGTTTGGTCTTCCAGTTAACAAACCAGCAATGTAGGAAAGAGGGACAAGATCACCCGAGGCAGTGATTGTGCCACGAAGTGGTAAGCAAGGAGTGATGTTGTTGTTGAGGAGCTTGGTTATGGCTTCTAAGATTTCAAATCTAATGCCAGAGTAGCCTTGGAGAAGAGTGTTGATTCTCACTAGCATTGCTGCTCTTGTTGCGCTGTGTGGCAATGTGTGATTTGATTCTGTACCATTGCCAAATATTCCAGCATTCAAAAACCTGAACACAAGAATAAGAACCATGAATGTTGGATTTAATATAATTGCTACATCATTAACAATATTTGACTCTTGAACTTAATATCCAAACTTATATATTGTGAATTGTGATGTTTGATTAGTTGATGCATCAAAATTAGTCTTATAATTATTCGGGTGTTGTTAACCAATATCTGAGCTTACAAGCTAAGGAATTAAGAGGAGATAAATTTCCATTCAAAAACTAAATAAAAACACATTTGATGAATTAAACGGCTTCCGAGTAATTTAAGCATTTTTCCGTTGAGAAAGTGAAAATTTATTGCACTAATAACACTTGTCTAAAATTCCTCTAAAAAAAACACTTGTCCGCGTAAGACAGCCCAGTTGGTGGCTGCAGGGACACTTAGGATTTCCCCCTCTCCAAGTCATGGGTTCTAGTCCCAAACCTCCCATGTAAACCCAAAAAAAAAAAAAAAAAAACTTGTCTAAAATTAGTTTCCCATCATAAAATAGTTTCTACGATAAATAATTGAGTAATCATTTTCTTCTAGTTTATGATTGTATATTGGGTAAGGAGTTTATTTAAAAGCAATCATACCAACAATAAATTTTTTACTCGTCATAAAATATCCCTACAAAATAATACTCTAAACAAGATCAGAGGAGTATAATAATTTAATTTTTTACTCGTCATAACCTTAGCAATTGTTTAAAACCCAAAATTTATGGTACTACTATGAGATGCCTAACGCGCGTCACGTGCAAACCACCTAAAATGCTTGTCGGTGTCCCACAGGAACTCTCTGGTCAACTAAGGTGGCGGCTGACCAGTGATGGCTGATGAGAAGGTGTGTTCCTTCACTAGTGGCTTTCATGTTTTTCTATATACTCCCTCCGTTTCTTTTTTTTTTAAGGAGCATATTTTGTTTAAAATTAGACAAATAAATACTCCCTCCGACTCGAATTATTAGTAATTCTAACCACTTTTACGCTTATTAAGGAGGTTAGTTGATTGTATTTAATTTTCTCAAATTTATAAAAAAATAGAGGTATTTTTGAAAAGTAGTATTGGGAATGAAACAAAAATTAATTAAGATTACAATTTTCTAGAGATGTTTTAGGAAAGTGACATTGGGAATGAAACAAAATTTAATAAAGTTAGTTAATTTTGCTTATATTTTAAATCAAAGAGTAATATGTTTTTTGTTACTTATAATTCGAGCCGAATGGAGCAAGCACGGATGCTACTTTATTACTACAGTATGTAACAACATGGAACTGCTAAACAACTTAAGCAATTTTGTTATTAATATGATCAATTTTAAGGGATAACATACTTTTTGAAGAGATTTTATTTTGTTTCAAAGAAATATAAAAGGATAATATTTCCTAATGCGTAATCATTTTCCTCTACGAATTATGATTGTATATTCAAGAAGTGAAATATTACCTGATGAGCTCTTTTTGCAAAGCATCACCTTGTTTGGTTCTACGGTGAGAAGTGGCACCAAAGCCAGTCGTAACACCATAACTATCGATTCCATTGTTCATACTCTCCATGACCCAATCACTGCTTGCTTTGACACCAGCTTTGGCTGATTCTGACAGCTCTACCCGAACGCCATGGTCTTTGGCGGCGATGGCAGCCACCTGAGATATGGTGAGTGTCTCGCCGCCAAGTTTAATCACAGACGTCCGGTACTCGGCCACCATGCGCTTCACCTCGTCAAGGTGGCTGCCTTTGAGTGACTCAGCAGCCACACCCCAATTGAGAGGGTCAGCCTCATTTATTGCACCATTGGTAGTTTTATTAGTTATGCAAAATGAGCCATTGGTTTTGGTGATAGGTTCCATTTCAATTGAAAGTAGTTACTATGGTGTTCAATAATATTGATATATGATATAGTAGTAGACCGTATGTGTTGAGAGAATGCTGTGAGAAAAAGTTTTTGAGAGAAAGAGAGTACTAAGGAGTGAAGGAGAAACCTTTGAGGAGTTGTGGATTTCCTTGAGAGATGAATGAAGAGAAAATGGGCATTATATAGAACATGGCTTGGGCCCCATTATGATTTAATAAATAGTAAATATTAATAATAGTGTAGTTTTATAAGAGGATAATTTACGTAATTAGAGTCAATTAGAAAACTGTACTATTTACCAATATAGGGAGTTTTAAAACTATTCCTAGAAATAGGTGTTGTCATAAGAAGACAAAATTTGGTTATAATCTAGTGTGGACAACACTATATATAGATCTTAAGCACATTCAATAAAAATCAAAGTATCTTTATAAATTTAATATGAACAATTTTTTAAGAGATTAAAGCTTTGATAAAAATTTACAAAATAAAAAATTAAGGCTAATACACAGATTAAGTGTACCGGAAAGTATAAAAGAAATAATAGCTAAAAAATATATGAATATTATACGACAAGATCGAGTAAAAATACAACTAGAAATTATGTTGTTACAAGAGAGAGCATTAAATGATCATTTTAAAGAGATTAGGAGACAACAAAAGTATGAAGAAGCTAGATCATGAATGACTCAGATTTTACAGATTCAGATTAATTATGAATCTTACAAATACAACCGAAACATTAACACGAAAAATTGAAGATATTACTAACGACTTAAGGGATATCAAAAGAAGTGTCTCTGAAAATGAATTAAAATACTTAGAAGAAATAAGAAACTTACATTTAAAAATAGAAAAGATAAACAATATGCTATCCCAAATTCTGGAAAATACATCTCAAAATCAAAAGACAAAATTAGATGATACATTAGATAATTTGATAAAATATTTTAAGGCAAAAAATAAATATGAACAACAAATCCAAGAAGAAGAAAAACTTCATGAAGAACTAAAAAATGTATTAGTTCAATTAAAGGAAAGTGAACAGTATAGAAATATTACCTTTTTAGAAAATTATTTTGAAATGAACAAAAAAGATAAAAAAGAAAAAAGGATAATTCCTAAACTTCCATTATCATCGAGAGATTAGAAGAGGAATTAAATATAACAAAAGATTATGATATAGAGGAAATTTCTAACTTAATGAAAAGATTAGAAATTCTTTCTGAAAAAAAGAAAAATGAAAATAGAAATTTTACAATAATTGAATCCGAAGAAGAAAATTCGGATAAATCTGAAAATGAAGACATAATTATAGGATATGAGTCTACTGATAAGAATATAATTTAGGAGAAAATGAAAGACCACCATCTTATATAAAAAAGGAAAGACAAGAGTATCAATCTTTTAGAGAAAAAGAAAGAAAAAGAAAGAAAAAGAAAATTTAATGAATATTGGAATCCTAAATACCAATATGGAATCCAAGATGAAGGAAAAGAATATTTCCCTAGAAAAGCAGAATTTACAAAGAAAAATACTATTACCATTAATTGTTTAATTAATAGAGAAGAAATAATCCAAGAATGGGTAAACGAATTATCAATAAACCTTTTAGAAAATTATGATATAGATAAGCTAACAGAGAAAGATGTTTTAAGATTAGCAGAATATAAATCTACTGGAATACTCAAAACTTATATTGGAAGCATAACTTCTTATCAGCTTAAAGGAGAAGATGCTTGAAAAAAATTAGATTATCTAGCATGACTAATTAGTTTAGAATTTTTAGGAAAAGATTTGATAAATCACAGAGAAGAGGTAATTAAGTTAGAAAGAGAAACATCAAAATGACATTTAACAAATATGATGTGTATAAGAGATATGTGTCATATAGACAAGTGTATATGTGAGTATGAAACCTATTATTACCAACTTGAGAAATCAGATCAAGAAGTCTATAAGGAATTATTCCTAAGTAAGCTTCCTCATCCAATAGGAGAAGAGCTAAGAAAAAGATGGTTAAATAAGTCACCTAAATTAGCTTCAACATTTGGAGGACTTATATTCATATTAAAAAATATGATTAGAGAAATCTGTACTAATAATATTATTAGTCATAAATTAAAATTAATAGACAAAATTTGTTGTAATAAGAATGATCCAGAAATACCTAGACAATATGGATGTGGAAATCCTTATAAAAAGAGAAAGTCTCATAAAAAGAAATATAGGTTTAAAAAACAAAGCAACCCTAGAAGAAAACATAGGAGCATGTATTTTAGGAAGAAAACACCTAAAAAATATTGCCCAGAAGAAAAGAAAACATGTAAATGTTGGATATGTAATGAAGAAGGTCATTATGCTAATAAATGCCTTCAAAAGAAAGATAAACCAGAAAAAGTTAGAATCCTTACAATAGCAAAAGAAAATGATTTAGAACCCTTATTAGATTGGGATTTAAATTTCGAAGAACAAATTTATGAATATTTATCAGAATCATCCTACGAAACTAGTGATGAATCAAGTTAGTACATTCATAAAGGTTTCTATTCAAATTGGAAATTATGAATCAAAACAAACATGTGCATATGTAGACACAGGAGCAACAAAATGCTTAGCTAGTAAAAATTTAATCCTTAATAAATTCTGGATTAAACTAGAAAGAAAGACAAGAGCACGTCCAAAAGATAAGACAAGAAAGAAAGCAAATAAAAATACCTATAATAAAAAGATGTACAGTCACACCAGAATACGCACAAAAGTGTGGTGAGATAGAGGAAATAAAAACAAATTTTTTTGCAATAATAGAAAAAGGAAAAAATAGAAGAAATACCTCAAAAATTATTAAAAGCCTTAGAAGAAACATGTAGTGAAAACCCATTAAATGAGAAAATCAACAACAAGAATAGAGAATTAATAAAAATAAGACTAAAAGACCCCTTAGTAGAAATAAAGGCAAAACCAATGATTTACACTCAAAGAGACAGACAAGAATTTGCAGAACTTATAAAAGAGCATTTAAGCCAATGATTAATAAGAAAATCAACCTCAAAACACAGTAGTCCAACATTTTTTGTAGATGGTGAATCTGAAAAGAAGAGAGGAAAAAGAAGTATGGTAATAAATTATAAGATGATGAATGAAGCAACTGAAGGAGATGCTTATTATTTACCTAGAAAAGATGAGCTTATTGAAAAAATTAGAGGAATGAAATATTTCTCTACCCTTGATTGTAAAAGTGGATTTTCGCAGTTAAGAATAGATGATGATAGTAAACCATTAACTGTTTTCTCATGTCCTCAAGGACAATATGAATGGAATGTTCTACCAATGGGTATGAAAAAATCCCCTGGGATATTTCAAAGATTCATGGATGAGAATTTAAAAGATTTAAAAAATATATGTAGTGTTTATGTAGATGATATAATCATCTTTGCAAAAACATTAGAGGAATGCTAGATAGAACTTTGATGGTCATAGAAAGATGTAAAGAAAGAGGAATAGTCCTTTCTAAGAAAAAAGCAGTAATTGGTAAAAATAATATAAAATTCTTAGGATTAGAAATTGAAGAAGGAAAAATAAAAGTCCAAGATCACATCTCTATGAAAATTAGAAATTTTCCTTCAAAAATTAGTGATAAAAAACAGTTACAAAGATTTTTAGGAATTTTAACATATGCTGAAGGGTACATTCCAAAATTGGCTGAAATAAGGAAGTCATTGCAAGCGAAGTTAAAAAAGGATGTTTTATGGAATTGGTCAGATTCTAATACAAAATATGTTGATACAATAAAGAAAAAATGTGTTAATTTACCATCATTATATTACCCTTCCGATAAAGATAGGATGATAATAGAAACAGATGCTTCTGATTATCATTGGGGAGGAGTCTTAAAAGCCAATAATGAAAAAGGTGAATTGATATGCCAATATACTTCTGGAAGCTTTAAAAAACATGAAATCAATTATCATATTACCGAAAAAGAAGTATTGGCTTTGATAAGTACTATAAAAAAAATTTAGGATCTATTTATTACCAAACATGTTTATTGCAAGAACAGATTCAAGCTATGTTAAATCCTTCAGGGATATTAATATAAGAGGAGATTTTGAGATGGGAAGATTATTAAGATGGCAACAGTTCCTTGAATGGTATCAGTTCGAAATAGAGCTGATCAAAGGAGATAAAAATTATACAGCAGACTCCCTAACAAGAGAGCTGACTGTCAATTAATCATAAAGGCTAATCAGGCCTCACCAAAATCATATCAGTTATCTTGCAAGAAAATGGAGATGAAGATTAAGACCATGAAAATACAGATTGCTGAAAAAGAGATGGAATTAAAGAAATTACAAATGGAGATACAGATTCTCAGACGAAAAATAGAGCTTGAACGAATGAAGAAAGGAGAAGAAAAAGGAATTCCCGAAGAACTAAAGCAAGCCACTACTCAATCTCAGAAGACGAATGTCTATGTGATTTATGATGGAGACAGAAAAGGGATTCATGAAAATATTGATGAGGAAAAACTTCCTCTCAGCACAAAATATAAAAGATGCAATTCTTTTGAAGAAGCACAAAAAGAGTTTAGAAAATTATAAGGAACCTATTTCCTTAAGACCTCACACTAAAATGATGAAAGAAACCAAACTCACCAGAGACCAGTTAATAAAGATGAGAGTACCCATGACAAAAAATGAATTAATGGAAGAAAGAAAACCCAATCCCAAAAACTGCCAAGAATTATGCCAAGAAACATTTGGTTGGAAAAAACAAAAATATGAAGGCCAACGATGGTACACAATCTGGAGAACAAAAACAGGACCAAAAATGGTTACTTTACCAGGATATAATCCATTAAAACTATGGCATGCGGTTCAATATGGATTAGTAGAATTGATATATTTATCTGGAGATCATCGAGAATTAGAATGTTTTCCTGATAACATTAAGATAGCTATTAAGCTCTGGAAAGACAGAAGAGCTCAAAATAAAAATACTTTCATAAAAGTCCTCAGCTGTTATTGCCATTATAAAGATAAAATATTCATAAAATCCAAAACTTATATGCAACTGGGATATTCAAATGGAAGCGCTCCACCAGCTGATGAAGCCTCAGAATTTGAACTCACAAAAGAAGATGAACATTATTTCTGAGCACAACAATTATAGTTTATTTACCTTAGTTTAGAAAAAATTTATAAAGACACCAAGATTAAGGTAAATTTTAAATCCAAAGACACAATAATCACTTCTGGATTTGGAGAAGCCATCCTTGAGAGAGAATATGTCCACATAGATCATTGGATAAGAGATTTCTATTGCATGGAAAATATTGATTTTCCTGAAGAACCAAAAGATTCCTCTGCAATTTCCTATCAGATGTCCCAAATCACATGTGCCAGCTGTGTGAAAAAGATAAGCAACCAGATGAAGAAGCAATAATAGAAGAGTGATGCAAGCAGTGACGTCAGCCTTCAATAATGTAAAATGTAGACGTAAGGGCTTATGTAATAAAGGGGCATAAGGGTCATTAGTTAAGCCCTCACCCTTCTATAAGTATGTGAGTTTAGTTTATGTCGAGGCAGAGCGAGAAGGAAGCAATAAGTCTCATGTGTTGAGCTTGCTGAGGTTGAGTCATGTAACTCTGGAGCCTCTTATCAATATATGTAAAATATTCCTAAATAAATAAAAATCTGTTTATGAGTTCAAACACTCTATCATATAAAGAAGCTCTAAGGCAAACATCATAGAGTAACAGCGAGAAGGCATCGTGGGCCATTTTAACAAAGATCATCTAGAAAAGACCTTCATATCAGGTATGAACTATTAACCTCTTTATTTTCTAACATCTATACTATTATATAAAGAAAACCCTTTTTTTAACTGTTTTATAACTAATTTTTGTACATAATTTTGTTATTCCTATTATACCCTTCCTAATTGAAAAAATTACCACCTCTTTCCCACATTGTAGTGTAAAATTAAACTGCTATAGTAGTTCCAGTAACTTGCAAAGGAAAAAAAACTGTCGTGCAACCGGTTGATGTCCACTATTCCTATATAATACCAGTAACTACTAGCAACCTGTATGGTTTTCACTACTAGCATTTATATCCGTGCGGTGCACGGGGTGTGGTTCTCTAGTGTCTATAGAGGAAACCTTTGATTTTTATAATAAAAAGGAAGATCAAGATAACTCAATAGAATGGATGATAAATCATAATAACTTTGGAGAGATCCAGAAAGAAGAATTAAGACTAAAAGGAAGGAGAAAATCTAAAACCCAAAAAAGAAAAATTACAAGGATTAGTTAGATTATTCAAAAGACAAGAACTAAAAAATATTGCTTATTGTGGAAAAATATTCTGTGAAATACCAATCGATATTTCTGAAACAGATGGAAAACATAACATAAAATTATTAACAAAATAAAAAATCTAAGAGAAAAAATACAAGCTATTAAGCCAAAAGATAGATCCAAGATAAAATATGTGCATATATATAGGAGAAATATAGATCTTGATTAAAAGTACCTTTGGAGAAGAAATTAATAGTCCTTTAAAAATCACTTTAATGGATAATAGAATCCAAGATATTAAGGATTCAATTATTACCTTTATTGAAGGAAACTTAGCTTGTACTAAGTTAATATTTACTGCATACCCTAATATAGGAGTCCCATTAAATACTAAGAATCTAGATTTATCCTTAAACTTTTGTCATGACTTTGAAAGAAAAGATCTGATGCAGAAAGGAGATAAAATCTTTAGTCTTGCCTATTGCATTAGTTATGCTTTAACTAATTCACATCATTCAATAGAATTTAGAAACAATGAGTACATAAGTATTCCAGAATTATTTCAAGAACTTGAAAGACCTTTTTAATAGAAAGAAACAAAGTTAAGGAATTACCTAATTCTTGGGTAAAAGAAAAAAACATAATACCCCAGCCTCCTTTAAGCAGAGAAAGAGATTATGAAGAAGAACTTAATAGATTAGCCGATGAAGTGAAAAGATTATCTTTTAGAATAGGATAAAATAAAATAAAATAAAATATGAAAATTACAAAAGTTCATCCTGAAATAGAAAATCTTTGGAGAATAGAATTTGCAAAAGATCCTGATGAATTTTGGATTAATAAAGTAATAGATTGTTATATAGAATTTGTAGAAGAAAAAATAATGATAATTAATCAACTCACATCCCTAAAAGAAATTAATGAAAAAATCAAAACGGAATGGTTGAAAGAAGAAATTATTTTATCTATCACAGGAGAGATAATAGATTATGAATTAGATAATGAGGATTGGAAGGAATATTACAATGATTTATGGTATAGAGAACATGATAGTCATTATAGTGATTAAAATGTTAGGATACTTGGATTACTCTCTTTCAAAGAAAACTTAGAAAAGTAAAAGAAGCAAATGAGATATTGCATCTGCTTATAATATTTGTTCAAGAAAAATATAATCAAAATCCTGAAAATTCTGAATTAAGAAGCATATTTAATAGGTTAATGACACGAAAATTACTATTGGAAGGATATCAAGGGAGAATAGAAGATACTCTTTTGATCTTAGAATATATTGAAGATGAAGAATATAATTTAATAGACTATCAAGAAACTCTGAAAAACAGAAATATAATACCAACAGATATTGATTTTACAATAAAAATCACAGAATATGCTAAAATAATTGGCTATGAAGAATGGCTAATTTCAACATTACCGCCATCAAAAATTTGGTATCAGAGCTTAAGGTTTAATCATTAGGTTTTTAAGATTATAAGAAAAGTTTAATAATGGAAACAATTAAGGACTGGTGAATATGAAATTGAATATCTTAAAAGAATGTTAAGGAAAATAAATGTAGAAATAGTCTGGCAACAAAAAACTATAGAGGAATTAACTATATTAAAAAATTCCATAAAAATGAATTTAGCAGAATTACAAGAAATAGAGCGGTTAATTAAATATGCTCAAAGGCAAAAAGAGATAGCGAAAGAACTAAGAAAAAACATAACTAAAAGACCTAGTTATGAATTTTAAATCCAAAAACAAGATGAACGGTGGAGATTATGTGATCAAGAATGGAATGGTAGGATCGCACACACATGATTATTGCCCTTTATAGGACCAGCCTTGTCAGAAAAATAGTTTTAAGGGTGGCGTATATGAGTAAGAACAAAGGCAATTGACATTTGACAAGTAAAGAAGCCTTTATAAGATGAATATTATTTTGACTAAACTGTCATTTTAGTCCCTCACTTTGTAATGAGCTTTCATTTTAGTCCCTGACTTTTCAATAATTCCTTTTTAGTCCCTCACTTTGAAAAAAGTTACTCACGTTAGTCCCTGGTAACGTTTTCCGTTTATAGACTTTAACGGGGCCGTTAGTTTATAATATCGAATTTCATTTTAGTCCCTAACTTAAAATTTTTAATTCACTTTAGTCCCTCATTATATCGTGTTTCATTTTAGTCCCTAACTTAAAAAAATTTAATTCACTTTAGTCCCTCACTATAATAACAATGATGTTTCTTTCGCTTTTCTTCTTGTAGTGTGACTACCATAAAAATAATGACTATTCTTCTTACTATTCTGTAAAATAACTTTATAGTTTATATAAGCATTAACTACATGCTTTGCACTTGAAAGTATTAATAGGAAAGTTTCTTCCGGAGAAGCACTTCAGAGTACATTATTTTATTGTTCATATAACTACAATGTTTTAGTGCTTTTTTAGTTCTCTATTTGATAGGCTTGTGTTTAACAAGGTATTTCATTTCCACTTTACACTTATGAAATTTACACATAGTTTTGTTTCAAAACTAAAATATTGTTTGTATTGACAGATAAAACAAGCACTAAGTGGACGAGTTCGTATCTTGCTATCAGGAGTTGCTCATTTGCCTAGGCATGTGGAGGAATCTTTGAGGATAACTAGTGGATCTACATTATCACAAGGATATGGTATGACGTTTGAATGTCATACTAAACAAATTGGGGGAGTTTACAACATTTTGGTGATGACTCTTAAACACAGAACTCAATAAAATATTTTTGAATCAAAGCTATTGATACATTTGGGTGCAAAGCTTGGAGTCGGTACTTATATAAACCATAAAGTTAGTTTACAAAATAGCAATAGGAACAGTCAATGTCTTTATGGTAGTCATACTACAAGAGAAAAGCGAAAGAAACATCATTGTTATTATAGCGAGGGACTAAAGTGAATTAAAATTTTTAAGTTAGGGACTAAAATGAAACACGATATAATGAGGGACTAAAGTGAATTAAAAATTTTAAGTTAGGGACTAAAATGAAATTCGATATTATAGACTAACGGCCCTGTTAAAGTCTATAAACGGAAAACGTTACCAGGGACTAACGTGAGTAACTTTTTTCAAAGTGAGAGACTAAAAATGAATTATTGAAAAGTTAGGGATTAAAATGAAAGCTCCTTACAAAGTGAGGGACTAAAGTGACAGTTTAATCATATTATTTTTTAAGGGACTGTTGGGTCATGTTTGGTAGGTGAGAGCGTAAGCTAAAGGGGTGGAAAGCAGCTAGCCACAATGGGGCACAATCAGCACTACTAGAGGGTTGGTTGTAAACAATGACATTCATGCGTGTCAAAATCATGAAATTGTTTAAGATATATACTTTTTCGGTAGACAAGCATTCTAACAAAAAAAAAAATAGTCATTTCATACTCTATCCATCCTTTTACGTAAACGTATTTTGATATATTTCACGTTGATTAAAAAATTAGTTAATTTAATTAATGGTATTGAAAACATGAACATTTAATATGTACTTTCATATACTTTTTCGGTAGACAAGCATTCTTACAAAAAAAAATTGAGTTATTTCATACTCTCTCCATCCTTGTATATAAGATCATTTTGATATATTTCACATCCACCAAAAAAGTTGGTTAATTTAATTAATGGTATTGAAGACGTGAACATTTGATATGTACTTTCAAAATACCCCTATTAATATTATTGAGAATTTAAAAAGTGTTGACTAAATAAGTGTATTTGTGGAAAGAAATAATAGTTAACTGTCGTTGAAAATTGATATAGAATCTTATAAATAAAAATTTCAAAAGAATTTTATATTTAGAAACAGAGAGAGTAATTTTTAAAAAATATTTATTTTTTTAATTAAACTATATCTTTGTTAAATTAGTGCTTAATTAACTATGTTTGTTAATGTCAATTTTGTATGCAGTAAATTTAAAAGAGTGATATATAAGTGTAAAATTGATAAATTAAAAAAAGAAAAAGAGTTAGTTATTTATCTTAATTTATGTATTTTTATTAGATGTGACTTATTTGATAACAGAAGTAATACATTTAATAGTTAAATTTAATCATAAATTGTAAACTGTTAATTTCCATACACTAGTTTATACTAGTACTTGTTTTATCGATTATAAATTTTTGATACATGAGATATACTTTTTTCTAATTTAGAAAAAGGTAAAAAATTTCAATTGTCATAAATTAATTAAAATCTTAAAAATAAATAAAAATATTTGTCAATTGTATGCTATGATATATATATATATATATATATATATATATATATATAATATGTTCTTTTATTTTTTAGATTTTTCAAAATTTTAGTCAGGATACATCACACATCTTAAGCCCCACCGGCACAATCTTAAGCTCCACTAGCACAATCAGCACTAATTAGAGGGTTTGTTGAATATTAACTGTGGCCGTACGATTCAGTTGCCTCATCATCCAGTGGCTATGATGTTCTTGCAACGTGGAGTTTTGTTCATCGTAATGTAGGTAGTTGGCTGCCATGTATTGTTTTGTATTTCCATCGTAATGTGGAGTTTATGGTACATTTTTCATGGAAAATTTGGGTGAAGCGGAATGACATTGTTTTTTTAATAAAGTTACATTTTTTATAATTGATTTTTTGACACTATCAAAGGGAAATTTTAGAGATGGTGGTTGGCTCTTAATGACTTAAGATTTATATCTATATGTCAAAAATAAAAGGCAGCATAAAATCAAATTATGTTTAAAACTTTTATCCAAATTTAAGTCTTTAACTCGTGATATTGGTTTATGCCTATGAATCGGACCTTAATGTCGGTAGTATTGCATTTATTTGAATTTGCAACCTTTGAATAATATTAATTTCTTTTTTTTTTTGTATTTTTTTGTGGTTTGGAGCAGTTCTTACTTCTTAGATCTAATTTTGAAACTAAGACGACAATTATATTTGAGATTTTGGAATTGATGTCATAATATAATATAAGTATTTAATAATAACATTTTCATTTTTTTTAGGATATAACTTTCATTTATTCATCTTTTCATAATAAATATAAAAAACTTTTGTGGTGTATATATATCGCACCCATTGTTTTAATTACATACAATAAAATGAAAAGGTAATCTTCGTTTCTCACTAGCTTCTTTTTTTTTCTAGCTAGTTTCCTCTCCATCTCTCTTAGTCTTTTATACTAAGTTTTATAACAAAATTACATTTTATTCTACTATTATTTACAAATCAACTATTAAAAAATATTAAAAATTACAATTAAGTTATGAGTAATGATATGTCAATTTACAAATTAATATACAAATCATCAAATTAGCCTATATTACAAAAAGTGATGTGTTAATCGTTAATTAATCATGAGTAAACAAAATATCACTTTATAACACATATCATTTTTTTATGGTATAGACTAATTTATAATTTAATTTTGTAATTTAATAATATATCATTTTTCTTAAGTTATTTCGAACTCATATACTTCTAATATACGACTTTCACAACTTTGTTTTTTGTCTTTTTGGTTAAAGAATGTTGGGCCTGGTTCTTCTTGATTTAATCATGAAAATTATTCTCATTACAAAACTTTGATCTTGTGCGGCTTGCAAATTCAAGTCAATGATTCAGAGTACTCTCATTTGTTTGGTTTTTAATTTATTATATTTTATTTTTCCTGGCTCGACCACATAATTTTGATTCTTTTATGATTAGAACAGAAAGACTTCAAATATAAAAATTAGCCTCCCCCTTTGAACATTGACCCTTTATCCAATGAAATAAGAGAAAATTCAATTTCATAGTAGTAGGTGAGGTAAAATAAACATGTGCGTGCAACCAGCGAGAATGCATGTTCTACACTTCTTCGTAGGTACCCTACAACACCATCTAATTGACCTTCGAGGTAGTTGCACTTACCACCACTTTCAATCACGTCCATTTTATTTTTTAAATATCATCTAACTGATTAAGTGATTATACTTCTAATTTCTAAAGTCGAAATCTTGACTCAATGCAGTGAAATAACCCCAAGGACTTGTTATATGAAAGTCAAGTTTTGTCGACATGGCATTTTCTTGGTTGGTACCCAATTTTATAAAGAATAGTTGCGAGTGACTTATTAGACTAAAATTAAATAAAAATGCTAGGGTTTTCCTTTTATACAGTATGTTTTAAGAAATATACGCGCTTGACTTTGTTGACCCAAAAGCAAGGACCAATTTTATCAATAGCTAAAGTGAATAATAAATGATAAAGGAAAGCGAGCGATCAACTAAAGGATACTACCATATATTTTCTTCCATTCCTAGAACTCAATGCATTTTTACTTTCTTTAATGCAAAGTTTGTTTTCAAGTAAAAAAATCAATTTGATCTCGATATTTTTTCAATCAATCTGGTCATGGAAAAAAATAAAGTCATGGAGCAATTCGTGAATAATTTATCAATCGAGTATTTTTTTTTTTTTACATCAAAGATATCTTTCAGCTGACAGTCGAAAACTAATTAATCTCCTTCCAGGTGCATGTAGAGATCACCGAAGTGAGTTTTGCTTCTAACAACAAAGTATTTTCCACACTCACGATAGGGATCGAACATCTGATATTATACTTAAGAGAAACAAGTCATCTACTGTGTGGGGCTTTGTTGGTATCAAACAATTTAATCCTTGAAGAAAAAATTATTAAATAACAAATCCTGCCTTAAGATATTTTTAATATCATCCTTCAAATCTCTTTGACTTGATTGATTCTTAAAAATTTGAACCAAATTTGGTGAGATGTAAATTTTTAAAGACCAATTTATTCTACTAGTAGAGCTTATTATGATTCTGGCATATAATACATCGTGTGGTTGCATCAATGGTAGCAAATGTTAAAATAGTGCTCAAAAAATAATGAAATCTAAATTTGAAACCTTCTAATCTAATAATTGATTTTAATTTGAATTATATCAATAATGGTTAAGAATGATTACCAGATAAAGTGAAAGGAGGCGACAATGCCTAGGTACATAAGAATTTTTTTATTTTGCAATTTGGTCCAATTCGTCTCTTCTTTTTTTTTTCTTTGTATTTAATTTTCTTATTTTCTTCTTAATTTTACTTAACTAATTCATCATCAGTATTTAACCAGTTTGAAACGAGTCTAGATTTGAAATGCAGCCACCTGCTCAAATCTGAGATGCAGCTAGCTAGTCCAGATTTCCTGTCGTCTGCGACTTGTAACATCCACTGAAGTTGATTCCCGATTAATTATGTAATTAATAATTTTGATAAGTAAAATAACAAGATATTTTATGCCTAATTCTATTTTTATTATATTAATTAAATAATGAAATTCTGAATATTTTAATAATAAAAAACCCAGCAACTAACTCACCTTCCTTTACCCAGCAATTCAGTAAATCTGTTGTGCTTAGGATCACAAGGTGGCACAATTTCTGCGTTTTAATCCAAATAATTACTCACCTTCATGCCATTGAAATACTCGTAGTTATTATTTTTCCTCAAACATAAATAAGGCTTTTCCTCAGCTCCATTCCCATCACACCAAGTTCCAAAACACCTTGTGACATTCTCTGAGGTTCGTGTGTGAATTGCTCTCAAAGTTTTCTTGCTCAAGTTCTCCAAAATTTTGTCCAAAATTTTAATTCTCACAGCATAAAATAGATTCTCATCAATCCTTTGTGTTTACATAATGACATTGAAACTATGCTGATTTAATTTTTGGTGTCAAAATAGCCAAAAATTTGTTCCTGTTTGTTCAAAAAGGGAGTTGCTGTTCAAATTGCTAAGCAATCCAGTTCCTGTATCTTTCATTTTTTTCCACTTAATCTTCAGGTAAGGGAGGAGTTAATCTTGAGGCTAGGGTGAGTAATTCAAGGGCTTAAAGTGTAGTGAAGCTTTCCAAGCTTTGAGACACCTAAATGGGTATCACACATAGTTAATTGACTTGGAGGTCAATGTAACCGGTGAGCTAAGTTGTGCGGGCTTGAAATCAAAACTCAACAATAAACAAACCTAAATTTAAGCCTGTAACTGAATTACTAAAGGATATGATGTAAATGATTATGTGAATGTGTGTTATATGCTAAATTGAGTGGTTGAATTGGTAATTGGTGATATCTGTGTTTACATGTAATGAGGTGTTAGAAGTATGATGTGAAGATTAACTTGGCTTCTTTAAGGAATTACAAATTTACAATTGACAAAATGGAAAATTTTCCTCTCAAGTAACCCAAATAATCGGTTACCTTGTAGTAATTATAAAATTTGTAATTTCTTAAGAGTGAAGATGCCACGGTGCAGGTATAAATATACTGACTTGAGGAACAAAAAGTAAAGTATAAGAGAAGAGCAATGGAATTGGTCGTGGTGGTATTATTGCCAATGATATTGTTCATCTTGGTATTGGCTTTGGCATGTTACATGTTGGGTAGGGCTAAGGGTCGATGATAAGCCTAAGAGATTTATGGACCACCAGCCCTTCCACCGTTAGCCTAAGTGAAATTAACCACCATAGGCATAGTGACTCAATTTAATTGTTAAAATACTATTTTCACAAGTATTAGGACTAGTTCATTTTACCATTCACCATAATATTTACCTTTTTTATTTGAAAATTTGATTCATTTAGGAATTTCAGATAGTATTCATTACTATTTTTGAATTTTATCCTTGGTTGTTACGATGTGGATGTGAGGAATTGCAAAACGATATTATTGTGATCACAACTTCGAATGTGAATGGCAATTTAGTTCCTCTATTGAAACATAGATAACAAGGTTGGTGGACTAGGAAAACACAAAAGAAGAATTTGGCAACAAATTAAAAGGAAGGTGGAGGTTAAGAGTACCTCACACGTATTTGGTATGAACTTGGCAATAATCAATGTAGTTAGGCTCTTTAGCTTGACAAGGATAGCTAAAGAAATATCTTATAATTTTGATATTTTTTTAATTATCCACTCATTTTGCTTCTTATTTCTCTTTATCAACTTTAATTATCAAAGCAATGTCATCAACTAAAAAGTGGAAGTTTTCAATTCAATGCTAGGTGAAACAAATGAGAGAACCTTTATTGAATGATAAACACAAGCAAAAAATCATTAGCTATGTTACACTTTCATATTTTATCCTATCATGGTTCTAGATTGCAATCTCAATCATAATTGTGACCGCAATTTTATGATTTCCTAAGTAACCACATGAAAAATTACAATGAAGACATTTTCAAAGGCATTCTCAAGGCACATTGCTGTGAATAATTTATCACACTCTTCACCTGGTGACACTACCTTTTCTCCAGTTAGCAATTCACTCCCCAATTCCTCTCTCACAAACTTGTATAATGGATAAGATCTGCATTCAATGATCTTGTTTGGAATTGTTGCATTGCCACTCTCATATGCAGCCCTTGCATGCATTCTCAACTTCCTTTGGCAAGATAGCTTTCAACTCATCCTCAAATGCCGCAATCTTTTGGAATATTATTGATGTGTTCAGTAAAGGATCCACCTCATGCAACTTCTTAGCAGCTTTCATATATGAACTTCCATCCAAGATGTGCTCCATAATAGCAGCAGCCTCAATTTGACCAGGGTGGTGCTTCAACTTATGCGTCAAATGGTCTGTGAATTCTGGTTTTCCTTGCATCACTTCGGCGAAAATTGCCGATATAACTTCAGCTAACACAGCAAGAACATTAGCCTCAAATAGAACAATAGAAGCTAAGCCAGAACCAACAGCAGTGCCATTAACAAGTGCAAGCCCTTCCTTGGGCTGCAATTCAAAGAACTCGGTGTGGATGTCAGCAACCTTGAAGGCTTCTTTGGCACTAAGTACCTCTCCATTGGGTCCAATGGCCTTGGAGTTTGGTCTTCCAGTTAACAAACCAGCAATGTAGGAAAGAGGGACAAGATCACCTGAGGCAGTAATTGTGCCACGAAGTGGTAAGCAAGGAGTGATGTTGTTGTTGAAGAACTTGGTTATGGCTTCTAAGATTTCAAATCTTATGCCAGAGTAGCCTTGGAGGAGAGTGTTGATTCTCACTAGCATGGCTGCCCTTGTTGCACTATGTGGCAATGTGTGATTTGTTTAATTACCATTGCCAAATATCGTAACATTCAAAAACCTGAATACAAGAAAAGAAATAAGAATGATGTAAGTTGATTGTATTTAATTTTCTTAAATTTATAAAAAAAAAAATAAAAATAGAGGTATACTAGGAAAGTAATATTGAAATTGAAACAAAAGTTAATTAAGATAATAACTTTTTTGGGATGTTTTAAGAAAATAGTAATTAGAATTAAACAAAATTTAAAAAATATTAACTTTTTCTTATATTTTAAACTAAAATAAATACATTTTTTCCTTATATTACATATCAAACAAAAAAAGGTATGTATTTGTTTTATGTCAAACATATTACAAGGGAAAAAGTAATACATCAAATAGAACAATCATTTATGTCAAGAATGGAACTTTTGGTTCTTCCAGTCACCATTAGGACTATATAAAAATCATTAAACGAATTATGCATCGAAATTGTTCTTACTATTAGTCTACTGAGTATCACAGTATTAGGGTGCAAACCAACTAAAATGATTGTTGGTGTCCTAATGAGTGAACTTGATCGTTTCAACTCAGTAGCTCTGGTCAACAAAGGTGGCAGCTGACTAGTGAGAAGGTGTTAGGTCCTTGACTCGTGGGTTTGATGTACAACTTTCGGGTTTTCTCCAGTGAGCTAATAAAAATAGGGTTTAAGAAAATAAGTTTAGATTAAGGTATTTATATTTAGTTTTAAGGGTTGAGATTAAAAAAATTCTAAAAAATAATATATCTAATCCTAAATATACATTTTTGAAGTTTATTTATATATGAATTAAAGAAGTTAGTTAATATTATTAGTGTTATTAAAATTGATAATATTTAGTTTTTTTAAATTATTTTTATAATTATTATTGAGATTTTAAAAAGTGATGAGTAAATAAAAGTATTTATAAAAAAAAAGAGTTATTAATGTCATTAAAAATTAGATCAAATGCTTATAAAAAAAATCAAAACACTCTTATTATATAGTGCTTATATTTAGTAGTAAAGGGAGTATCTTTTATTCAAAGGAATAATAAAAATTACAAGTATTTAATTTTTCTACAAGAGAGATCTATTTTCGAATTCTTAATGAAAAAATTCCTTATCTTAAATGTAAACCAATCAAAAGAAAAACACACTACATATGAAACGTATGGAGTATTAAGTTGGCTAAGGCATATAGGATGAGTTTAGGGATTCGGAATGATTTGTCTATTTGCATATGTGTAAGTTGTTTAAGTATAAGGACATGAAAACTAAATGGCCTTTGAATTGATTTTGTGCATGTTATATGCTTAACTTCGAGTTAGTTAATTGATGATATGTTAAAGTTTGATTTAAAAATGTTTATTGAAGTGTTTTTAGGAAGTGTTGAAAAATAAATTGATTTTTGGGTTCATTTGGTTGCATGATCCGGTCTTAGTGTGTGTTCATGAAGGAGAGAATTTATTTTGTTAAATGCTAATTGTTGTTTGAAGTGCGTTTAGATTACGTGAAAATGAAATTGAAAGAGTCAATTGTATGTTGTTTATGTTTCGGTCCAAGTGTATAATTTAGGATTAAAGTGACATGCCCTAGGTGCTACTTGCTAAATAGTTGGTTGTGTGATTACTTGCTTAACTTGACTATGTGATTTGATTAGTTAAAGTATTGTTTTTTGTTTGTATGTCTTAAGTGATATTTGGGAAACGTTTTCGTTACATAATTAGTTCTTGACAATCAATTGTTTTTGGGGTTGGTTAGTGATTTAATTGAAAATTTTTGGATATGACTCGTGGCTGCCCAAGCCCTATTTTTGGTGTTAGAGTTTGAATTATAAAGTGATAAAGTGTTTGTTTTGTGTTAAAAAGCCATGAGGAGTAAAACGTACTTTTAAAGTGTTTTCGGACCTTCTAAAAAGTGATTCATTCATTTGCTGTCCATATTTTTATTTAACTCGTTTTTCGATTTTAAAAATGTGTTTGATTGATTTAAAGTTTAAGTATTAAGTGGTATTTGATTTAAGAAAAATTTGGATTGAAAAAGTTAAGTTTTCGATGTTTTCGGGTTGGAACAAGTTGCTGTCCCGGACGAACCAACAGCTAATACAATTGTTTGAAATTATTTATTTTCTTGTTTTATAATGGTTTTGAAGAATTTAAAGTGTTAAAGAGTTTTTCAAACAAGTTTGAGAAAAAGAATTGTGTTTGATTTTACCCGAAGGATCTTACTCTGAGTTTTCAACGAGTAATTTTAATTATGGACTTGATGCTTGATTTGAATTATGATATTAATATATAATGTCTGTCTTGAGGATGCGTGTCAGAGGACCGCACCCGTAAGGATTCTTTGGATTTCTGTCGACACTCGAGGTGAGAGAGCAATTTTCCTAAGACACCGTGGTTGGTAGGTAATGTGTTAAGAGGTTCCTGGCCATCTCAAAAGCCGGAACGTAGAGGTCTAATGAAGTCGGTTGTATAGTGACAATGGTTGCGTGTGTGTGGTCACTTATACGACGGGCTGGATCCCTTTTTGTTTTCTAGATGATTATCAAGTTTTGAATGATATGTTATGATGTCATGCTGATATTACCTATTTACATATCTATATGTCTGCTGAACTTTTACCTGTAATTGAAAGCAATCATGTTATGTAAGGCGTTTGCTCAATTTTAATGATTAAAGTGAGATAGGGATGTTGTTAAAGATGATGTAATAATAATAAAAGTTCATGATAAATGATAAAAGATTTGGGATAAAGGCAAGACTTGGTTATGATGAAAAGAATGATAATATGAGGATTTTAAAGGGTATAAGTACAAGGAAAGAGAGGATGAGATGAAAGGTTAATCTCCCTGATATGCACCGAGGTGGATTTTTGTGCATTTCAGGTTGAGTTGTGCTGGCCACGTGAGCTGTACCCCGTGGTTCTGAGCTCTTGGTTTTGATAAATAAGTGTTTATGAAAAAAGAGATGTTGTGAAAGAATTGTTGAGAAAATTATTAATTAAAGATCGAGGATCACCGAAGGGATGAACAAGGGTGACTCGTCCAAACCTAGGATTAATAAAATACTAATGGTACATTAAAAGACATTATATAACACGGTGAGTTGAGTGTGAAGTAGTGAAGAGGAAGATACCCTGTTTATTTGCGGATATTCAAGTGGGTGATTGTGATAGGGGAGGGTGATGACGGTGAAACGTCAAGTAGCCTAGAGTGCTTTTCTAGGCAGAACTAGTCTATAAGTGATCGGGGATTAATACCCAAAGGATCGTAGTGTGTTCTGCACTCGAGACTATAAAAGTATTGTCACCCCCTTGATCAAATTTGAAACGGTGAGAGGGAACCTGAACGAGGAGGACAAACGAATGGTTGATGGGCCCTTGCGGTATCGCGTAAAATGTTAATTGTCATGATGGCTGGCCCGTACGGTTGTGGCCTTGACACACACATATATATATATATATATATATATATATATATATATATATATATATACACTGTTGGTTTTTCTCGGCTGTTCAACCTGCGTGGGTTAAGGTTCTTGTACATCTCGTTTGCTTCTGCTTAGGTTTGGAAGGATTGGAGGAGATGTATGTGCGCTAACCAAACTCCTCGATGATGTCTCCCTAATTCCCCTGTCATCGATGTATGCGATATAATAAAACTTAATAAGAAGAACATCGAAAATACTTTTAACTTATGAGTTAAGAATGATAAGGAAATTGATGATGAAAATGAGAATGGCCAAGTGATGAGGACGCTACGGATAAGGCCAAGGAAGAGATAATTGTGGCAATGTTAAGGTTGTGAAATAAGTGAAGAATGAGTTGAGAAAGAGATCAAAAAGAGAAATGACCAAGATAACGGTAATGCGGAAATGATAAATTGAAATATGTATGTCTATGCTTGATGTGTTATTATTTATTTGTTATATCTTGATATACTGCCTATATACTGTAATTCCACATTGTCGGCTTTTCGCCCAGAAGAGCTGACTCTCTCTATTTCTCTGTTGTTTGTTTCTATCGGTCTTTTGTCGACCAATTAGATGGTGGACCTACGGACGGGGAAGGATAGTCTTCAGAGGAGGCGTCGACTGCAACTTAGAAGCATGAAGGTCATCCGTTCTCTTCAGTGTCTATCATGTTTTGCCGTGGTGCTGTATTTTGGTTCAAGTAGACTCTAATAACTTTACTCGGATATCATGTAACCCCGTACTGACAATAACGTTTTCAACTTGATATTTGAAATCGTATTTCGATGATTTATGATTATGATAAGTTGGGTTTCAAAGCGCGGTGTTGGTGACATCTCGATTTGGAACTTGACGTGTGATGTGGGGCATGAATGATTTATTTGATAATGGAAATGTTTTTGAACAAGAAATGTTTTACAAGATGACTTCATGCCCATGTCATCAATGTAAATAAAAAAAATCTCAAATTTTTACTATATAAAAAAAGAAAATCAAGTTACTAAATCGGAGTGTTACATAATTGACGTAATCAGATACTCTCCCCGTCCCATTATCTTGGTAAAAGTCAAACAAGTCAATGAAAATAAGAGAGTGTCTGATTAACATTATGCATGATTCACTCATTAATTACAAATTGATATTATACAAATTTTCATATCATTACATTCAATACATATGGCAATATTGCCTCAAAAAAAATCTTTGGATATATTTTCCTTACTTACTTATCAATAATCATCCATACAATATACAATCTTTAAGATTTTTCATTTAATTTTTCACTTTAATATGGGACAAATTTTTTTGCATTTTTTTACCAAGATAATGGGACGGAGAAAGTAATTATTATCAAATTAATTTAATTGGTTTGATAACGTAATTAATATTAAACATCAAAATCAAATCAATATTACCTAATATCAAATTAATTTTATTATTATGTTCTTTTTTATAGGATCGTCCCTTATTTAGTACTTCCACTTTGTTTTGTCAAAAATATGCTACATTCACAATTTTTTTTCCTTTTTATTTTCACAATATTTTTTTTTTTGTGTATTTATGTTTGCTAATGTTTAACGGTGTAATGTGAGACTTTTCTTTAGTTGTTTTTCTAGTCATTATATTGTATGGAAAGTAGCGTTTCAACATCATATTGTATGATGTGGAAAATTTTTAAGAAGGATTTAAATCAATAATTAGAATTGAACTTTCAAGTTAAAGAATTTTACGATTATAAGACCCAACTTTATGGTAACCTCTATACTAATTAAACAATGGCAATTATATATAAAAAAAATTTAAAAAAACTTATTTAACATTTTATTCCCTGAACTTATTTGCTCTTTTGGAATTGGTCCTTAAATTTTTTTTTCCAATGTTTTGGGTCCCTAAACTTTGTTTAATTTTTGAAATGGTATTTTCGTCACTTAAATGATGATATAGCAGAAGAAATTTCATTTCACTTTCACAATATCGACGAGTAACGTGCTATGTAGAGTCACGGTATAATACATGATTTTTTTTATTAAAAAACTAATTTCTTTTAAAATTTATTAAAAGATTCGATTTTCTTTACAAAAATATAATTTTTAATTATTTTTAATAAATTTGAATTTTTTTAAATTTAAAAAAATTACGTGGCATCATCTGGCACGTTACCTATCGATGTGGTGAAGGTGACGTGGCATATTCTCGGTCATATTATCACTTAAGTGATGAAATGATCATTTCCAAAATTTGAGCAAAGTTTAGGAACTCAAAACATGGAAAAAAATGTGTAAGGATCAATTCCAAAAGAGCACCTAAACTCAGGGACTAAAAACTTAAATAAGCAACAATGATGTTATAATTAATTTTTAAAGATTTTTCAAAATCTAACAAAAAAGAGTGAGGTACCTATTTCGTCTTCGACGTTTTTTCAGTGTACCAACTTAGTCCCTGAAAATGTGTAAATACCAACTTACTCCCTCAGATGGACCAATTTGGTCCCTCAAGATTGTCATAAACACTAATTTGATCCTTAGAATATGAAAATCTTGAAGGACCAAGTTTGTGCATTGTGCGTTAAAAAAAATTGGGGATTAAGTTGGTACGTCCGAAAATTTTGAGGGACCAAATTAGTATTTACACATTAGGGGAACAAAAGGAATTATGAAAGTTAGGGGTGTAAGCGATCCGATCTAAGACCGCGAGACCTCTCCGATTCAACCGGATCAAACCAAAAAATATAGTCCGGTCTGATCTCATGGTCCGATCGGGTCTCAAAATTTTCAGATCATTGCTTTATGGTCAGATTCACAATCTTATTATTTTTGAGATCGTTAAGATCGGACCAAACCAGCTACTTAAAATTAAAAAAAAAAAAACCACATCTGTGTACGATATTGTAACACTATGTTGTATTTAATTTTGAATTTATTCTCTTCCTATCTATATTGTGTAATACTCAAATGATTTAAATATATATATAATATAGAGGTGTCAATTCGTGCTACCCGGCCGTGTTCGGGTCGGCCCGGTTCGTGCTCGGGCCATAATCGTGCCGTGCCTAAAAAGCACGGCTTAAAATCGTGCTTCAAAAATGCTCTCTAAGCCCGCACAATGCGGCCTTCGTGCATGTTTGTGCGGCCCAGCAAAATTTTTAAAAAATAAAAAATCTGTTATTGATTAAGGCAAAAAGGAAAAAAAAAAAAGGAGATTTTTAGTCCCAAAAGGCCTAAAACCCATTGCTAGTCTGTCACAACTCACAATTGTGCTAATTCTGAACCCACTGTCAAAGCAAAATGCTTCAAGTCTTCAAAAGAGGCAACACTTGTAACTCTTGGGATTTAAGGGATTTTGATGTGATTGAGAACTTGGGAGTTTAGGGAATTTGATGATATAAGAAGACAAAAAGAAGCCACAGTGCTGTGTGAGTGTGTGACATTGTGACGTGAATGAGTGATGATGATATGCTATTAGCCGTATTAGCCTATTATTATTATTATTAATTAGGAATTTACGGGGATTTGGGTTTGTTGGGCTTTTTTAAAAAAAAAAAAATCAAAAAATAAAAATAAACCATGCTGGGTTAGTTCGCCAAAAATCTGGACGAGTTTCGGGCTTTTGCGTGTTGTGTTAAAAAAACCACGTGTATAATTCATGCTTCAAATTTATTATCTAGGTCCAACATTTTTTCGTACTTTTTCGATTTGGCCCGATCGTATCGTACTTTTTTGCCAGCTCTAATATTATATGCATATGTTCTTGTACTTATGCTTATGTGCAGATGTAAATTATTACGAGTAGCATTCAGGGACTGTTACAATGGGCGTTGTTTTTCCATATTATGATGTGTTTTACAAATTTCATCTTTTCATTTTTTTTTATTCAATCTTTTCATCTTTTCACAACCGTAACAATAATAGGGGTTTTATAGTAAAAAATTTTTTAATATTTTTTTCTGATTGCTGATACCATTTATAAACGGCTCATTCATAAAAAATATCATTATTTATATGTGTTGAATAGACCGGACCGGATCGGATCGAACTAAAGTCTAGTCCGATCTGATTCGGTCTTTATACATAAAAAAATATTTAGACTAAATTAAATCAAACCATATTAATTTAAGAGATTAATGGGTATGCATTGACGGTGTAAAGTTTTTTACACCATCATTCCATCATCCACCATTCATTTGTATTACTTTAATCTAAAAGTCAACAACCATAAACGGATGAATGGTGGATGATGCACTAATTTTGTAAAAAACTTTACACTGTCAGTGCACTACCCATTTTCTCTTAATTTAATTGATATGGTCCCTAATATCCATAAAAACCAAACCAGACTGGACCGGATCGTTACGGGATGAAAGTGATTGCACTAAAATGTCACGCATCATTAAACTTGCTTCTAATGGTGTTGCAAACGATTTAGTAGTATTTCCATAGTAGTAATATTTACATTATCATCTGAACAATCATCTTATACTAAATGGTATAATTAATTGCTATAATTTCCAAACCTCTAATCGTGTATATTATGTCCATTCGATCTATTTTCTTTTGGAGACAAAGATTTTTAATTCACCCCCATCTATCGTATCTTATTTACATTGTTAATTTTTTATTTTTTATATTTTGGTTTCTCAAGTTAATCATCCGTTCAATTGGGTGATTAATCCTTTCGACATTGTCGGCCCCTTTCGGAAGCTAGTCTCCCAGCGAAACCTCTTACATTCGCAAGAGTCGA
The DNA here is from genome assembly GCA_037953625.1 of Crotalaria pallida. Taxonomy (NCBI): domain Eukaryota; kingdom Viridiplantae; phylum Streptophyta; class Magnoliopsida; order Fabales; family Fabaceae; genus Crotalaria; species Crotalaria pallida. The sequence continues at coordinate 73,302,214 of CM075656.1, forward strand.
AAATCGAACCACCAATCACTTGCTTAAGTAGCAACAGATCCCTTACTATATGTTCTAGCCTCCATTGGTTACATTGTTATATTTTTAAACAAGCCTATACTTACTCTTGTCATCTTATATAAATTAAACATATAATTTTAAATTTTTTATAGGAGCTCTTGAGAAAGTTACAGGAAATTTATTATGTTAATTAATATTATAGTGAAATTGAAATTGTTAGCATTATTAAGTATACTTTTTCAAACTTACCTTTATAATCAATTATTAGACTAATTGATTTTTGTTTGTTATATGACTAGAATTATATGCTTGACTAACAAGATCCGAACCCTTAGGGTAAAATTTGTTCAGGAGTGCAGTCCATTTCTACCCCCGGTAAGTCAATTTTGGGTAGTATAATTATTTATTTTAATTTTAAAAATTTTATGAAATACAAATATTTGGTAAATAACAAATTGACAATGTAAAAAAAATTTACACCGTGAATATATGAAATCCGATTTGATCCAGTTCAATTTATTTTAAAGGGAGAGATCTGATTCAAATCGACCGCTCGTATACAAAACCAATTCTAGTCAATCTAAAAAGAATTTGGGTTTTGAACCTCTATTAATTGTTTTTTATTTGTCGATTAGCAATTTTGTTTATGATTTGATTTGCATCGAATGTGAATATTCGTAGTTTCGGTATCAAAAAAATTGCAAATTATTCTTTATTTATATTTACAAAACACACTGTAGGATATTATATATGTTACTCTTTAAAAAAATATTGTCAAATAAATATTAGTTGTTATGATGGCAAAACAAGAAAATAGAAACCTAAACGTGAAGCCTGCTTTAATTTGAAAATAAAGACAAAAGGAGTGGGAACTTAAAAATAAAGACAGGGAATTCACATTGACATTGACAAGACTCGCAATATGTAACCACATCACATGTAATAAGTGGAGCAATATGTAACCACATCACATGTAATAAGTGGAGCACTGAGGAATAGTCATGGAGGAGAGAGAGCTACATAAAAAATCTAATTATAAGTTTATATATATATATATATATATATATATATATATATATTTATATATATATTAGGATCTTGATATTTGTCATTTAAGTTTTTTTATTTGAAAATAACAAGTGTTATAATGTTATGTGTAAGTTTGTAAGATTATAAGTCTCTAAATCATTTTTCATAATCATATCTTACCGTAAGCGGTACAGCAAGATGCATGGAAAGTTAAGTGTGTTTGGAAAAATTTATGCTTATAAAAAAAACTTGGAAAAATTTATATTTGATAAGTTTATCTTAAAAGTTAATATAACTTTATAAACATATTAATTTTCTATGTATATTTACTTATTATAAATTTTATGATTTGTCCCTTATTTTTTTTTAAAGAAGAGATTGATATTATAGTTAATTTTTTTTGTCCTTATCATTATATCCTTTCACCTTGTTTGTTTTAGAGAAAATGAGTAGAAAGAAAATGGGAGGAGAGACTTTGGAGAAAAAACTTCATTTTTCACTGTTTGGTTTATCAGAGAAAATGGAGAAAAAAGAAAAAAAAACACAAGGGACCCACAAAAAAAGTTTTCTCTCCCCAAATGAAGAGATTTTCGAGAGAAATTTATAATTGACATGTAAAGTTACTCATATGTTTTTCACTTGCCCATTTTACTTCATCTTTTTTTTATTTTTTTATTTTTTAATTGAAAAAATAAAACATTTTTATTTTAATAAAAATTATTTTTATAATATTCTATATTCGAAAATTTTATTATATAATAAAGAATTGAAGTAAAAAAAAATCTTTGACCATATGAAATATAGATATATATGAAAAATAAAAAAAATATTTATATTTTTGAAAACAATGGTGTAATTGTCTTTTGACAAATTTATTATTTTCGGTCTTAACTTCTCACTTTTCTCTCCAACCAAATAAAAGGAAAGAAAACTCAATTTTTTTCTCTTTTCAATTTCTTCGCATCTTCTCTCATACCAAACAATCATAAAATCTACTCATTTTTTCTCCATAATCCCTCTTCCCTTCTTTCTTCTCATTTTCTTTCTTTCTATTTTTTCTCCGTTAACCAAACACATCCTTAAGCAAGAGACTGTTTCTTTTGGTAGTTGAACTTTCACCTTAATTGGCATTAGAAAATAATAACTTTATTTAGTATAAAAAAAATTTTAACCTCAACTTTTACGGCTGAGAATAAAAACTCAAAAATAGACATTTTTTTTGAAAAATTAAATACAAAATCCTTTTATTTTTTCAATGCATAACTTTCCAATAAAACTTATCTACTTTTAAGTTTTCATAGTGAATTCTAAAGATTGAAGTTAATTAAGCAAACCCTTTTTATAATTGCAACACGGCAAGTCTCAAATTGAGTGATATTTTACTATTTTATTTGTATTTCAACATTTAAAAAAAATGAAAAAACAAAACATTATCCGTAGTGCAAAACTATGGTCGTGTGTGGCTTGCAAATTCGAGTCAATGATTCAATGGACTCACTTCTGTTTTAATTTTATGGAAATTTCTATCGTGAAACCTAATTTTGGGTTGTTGCTAAACAATCCTTTGTATGAACCAATGATGCATTGCCACCTCATGTATTGTTGTCATGTCATTTTTTAAAAAGTCAAAACTCATAAATGTCAACCCAAAAATATGTGAGATGACAAAATATTATTGGTTAAACAAAAGATTGTATGACAACAACCCAAAATTAGGTTGCATGGAAGTGATGCCCTAATTTTATTTAACCTTGGCTCTACCACATAATTTTGGTTCTTTTATTGCGTCACATACATAAAAAGTATTAGCCTCCCCCTTTGAACATTGACGCCTTATCCAATGGAATAAGGAAAAGTCCAAATTTATATTAGGTGAGGGAGGGAGAAACAGCGAGGGAGAATGCATGTTCTCTACGTACCCTACAACATAATCAAATTGACCTTCGGGGTAGTTGCCACTTACCACCACTTGCTATCACATCCATTTTATTTTTTAAATATATATCATCTCCCTAATTAAGTTATTAAGCTCGTAAAGTCGTAATCTTGACTCAATCCAGTGAAATAGCCCTCTAGCACGTGTTAAGAAAGTCAAGTTTTATCAACATGCATCGTCACTTAAAAAATCAGATATTAGCATGCATGAATTTAACGGTTAGAAATTGACGCAAGTTTCGGTTTAAAAAAACTAATAGTGAAGATCATATAAAGAAAGAGACTTAGGTGTCTTTCGTTTTGTAAGATGGATGATATATATACTCGATCCCTAATTCCCTATGTTCCTTTATTATATAATTATTACTCTTTCCGTAAATTTCAATTTATCTTTTTATTTTTTTCTATAATTTAATGATTATAATAATTTAGATAATCTTTAATTTTAAATAAGAGTAATTTGGAAATGTTGATAATTTTTTTATCAATTTAAAAATAATTATTATTTTTAATTAACTTTCTTAGTCGATTTCCGTGAATTGGTAAAAAAATGTCTTATAAATAAGTAAATAGCGAGTACATGGTATTGATATCATTATTGTAGCTCACTTGGACTATTGGATACATGATAGTACATCTTTTCCAAGCTCCCTCAAGTAACATTGGTTTGGCTAGGAATCTTTGTTGGTGTTGGAAGTTCTACATCGCATGTCTCATTTTTTGTGGTATATTTTAAAAATCTGTTGGATTATTTAGTTTTTTTATTGTCAATTGATTTTGACATGAAACTTTAGCTTAACATGATATTAGAGAACTCAACATTTTTTCGATTGTTATTGATCAACAATTGTCGATAGATACCCTTGATTCTTAATAGGTTAAAGGTAATTCTTTGCCTAATTCAATTGACTTTATTGGAAGTGACATGATACTTCTCTCATTGTCAATTAACATTGATGATACTATAAGTTAGACTTAGTTTGTAAATATTTTTTTTTTTAAAAAAAAAGATAAAACTAGTTTAGTAAGTATTTTTGTTCAAATAAAGTTATGTGAGTTGTTAATCCCAAACAAATAAATCTCGTCAAAATATGTGATAATATTAACTTCCACAGATGGATTATACAGTATGTCATCACATTAATAAACATGCACGCTACAGTTAACACTATTATCCAGGTTTTAATTGAAGGATTTATTTATTTGAAGTTAATAATTTACGTAACTTATTTGAAAATTTAAAAAAAAATTATGAAACTAATTTTTTTTAAGTCCATACTAATGTAATAATTTTGTCTTCTAAATATTTTTTTTCCTTTATCTTGATAAAAATTTGGAAAGTCAATGAAGATAAGAATTGATGGGGTGCATTAATTACAAATGAATACGAGTACTATACATATTTATTATGTCATTGTTTTTTTTATTAACAATGGATCAAATATTTACTTTCCAAGTAATCAAGTCTCTCTTTTCTTAATTATTCAATCATGAACAATATAAGTCTTTTTATATTATCAATGCAACATATGTAATTATGATTTTTGAAATTTTACCCTTAATTATTACTCCCTCTGATCCTATATATATAAGGCATATTTAACCGTATTCACCGGACTAAGGAAAGTGGTTAGTTTTGTGAATTTTATGAGAATATATTGTAACATTACAATTATATATACCCCCTCCACTTTTCTTGGAAAGTCCACATTAATTAATGAATAACAAAAAAACATAGTTAGTCAAAACATTTAAAATACGGCAAAAAAGATAAAAAACAATTAATGATGCATAGGAAATATAAAATGTCTTATATATAGGACCAAAGATTTCTTCTAGAAGGTGCCCTATATATAGGACCAGAAGGAATATATAGTAATAATGAGTGAGGAATAAATGATAGAGAGATAATAAAGGGAGAAAAGAAAAAAATAACAAAAGTTTAATAAAAAATATTAATTACACATCGTAATCTATGTGTCACACCATTAAACAACCTATATTATGAAACGAAGGGAGTATTGATTAATGATAAAGTGATAATAATATTTTCTTATTACAAGTGGATTATCTTAAAGACCATTAAACGACATATTTTATTATGCTAAGCTAGACTAATAACAATATTTTAATTTTAATTTAAAAAAAAAAAGAGGATAAAGTGATAAACAAAAGTAGGTATATAGAGCAATAAGTAAAAGCAAGTGATACATTTTTGTTCTCCTAAACAAGGCAGGTAAATAATTTTTTTTTCCCAAACGAAAGGACTAAGGAGCATAAACATGCATAACTTGGTGCCACTTAAATTTTCTTTCTTTGAACAATTGCTGTTAGAATTTTCTACTGAAAATGAGGTCATGATCAAAGATACTAACACACTTGTACTTTCAAACTAGAAATAAAACAAGTCAAACAAACGTGGGTGGATGATAGATATTATCAGAGTAATGATATTTTTATAAAAAAAATAAAAAATTACACTCTCATTTATTTATTTATTTTTTATCTAACACATTAAACCATCAATTTATTTTTCTCTTCCAATTTCTTTCATCTTTATACCTTTTACACTTAAATACAAAGCTGCAGGAATAACATTTCTATATTATTATTACGGTTGGAAAGGGTCACAAACGCTGTTCATGCATCCGGAGTGTGGCGGTAGTCAAAGAGCTGAGTGATAATTTTGAAGATTCATCGTCGTCCTATGGGATCGGTGCCGTTCAATAGGGTACGTCAAACTTAAGGTTGGTGCCAACGGGTACCGAGTCAGGGGAAGAAGGTGGAGGTGTGTGTATAGAAAACATGGTTTTAACTGTTTGTACATAATTTTGTCAATTCCTGAAATGCACAAAACCATCATTATATAAATTATATCTAATATAATCTCAGATAAGCATGTAGAAGTAGAACTATAATATCATTCAAAAAGACCGATTTTTCAATACACTATTTTATTATAAACAATTCTTTATGACAAAAACACGAAAATGGGAATGCGAGACGACTGTTGGCACGCTAGTGTATATATATATATATATATATATATATAAAAGCTTATATTTTTTTTTGGTTTGCACCCTGGTATCCGGTCCACTGGGCCGACTAATCCAGTTCGAGGGGGATCCCGGGGTTAAGGTTTTATTCCTCTCCCAACGTTGTTGCGGGGGATCGAACCGTGGTTCGCCCTACCAAGTGCAGCCCCTGGCACCATTGCACCAACAGCTCGTTGGTATATATAAAAGCTTATATGGTAACAAATTTTATGTCATGGAGAAGTTGAGTAAAAGTTGAATGATGGGGAATCAAAAGCTTTTGAGGAATCCACCATTGATGCAACCAAACGATGTTTATTATATAGGAATAAATTATATTGTTCTTTTAAAAACTCACATCTCACCAAATTCGGTTCAAATTTTTAAGGATCAGTCCCATGAAAGAGATTTGTGTTGGTTTTTTTAATATATATATATATATATATATATATATTCTATTTGAAATGAAGAACGTCAAGACATTATACGTTTCATTCAAATTCTTTGTTTTAACTTGCGTCAACTAAAAACACTTTAATCATGTATCTAACTTTCTTTTTCTTCTTTTATATTCTAGATTATAATATTGTGAAATGTAATTTAGATACCGCAAAGTTTTGGAGCTAGAGTGGGTGTATTGAGGTCAAGAGCTTTGATTCGATGTCAAGTTTTCCAAGTGTTGTGAAATTTGACATAAAGAAATTTGATAGAATGAATAATTATGGCCTGTGGCAAATTCAACTCAACGATGCGTTGATACAATCCCGATTACACAAGATGGTTTTTCCTCATGGCATTACGACGATGTCATGGAGAAAGGATGAGTTCGTGATAGCAGTTTCATAATTGCACAGGAGTATTGGTTGACATGGATGCAAGGTGTGTGACACGTGCATTGGCTGATGATGCAAGGTGTGACATGACCATCGATTTACAAAGGCATTGGTTGCCATTGATATGATGCAAGTGTGTGGTGGGTGATATCGGTTACTGAGGAACTTCTGAAGATGGTGATCATGGAAGTTGCACCATAAACTTTTCAACATGGTTTCGACATGTGCAGCATGAGGACGGGTATACTCTTTAATCTTTATGTTGGTACGATAGTTCTTTTGAACTATGATTGTCGGTTTAGGTAATGGTTGTCAAAAAATACAATGAAGACATAAATGCGTATGTTTCAATCAAGGTGGAGTGGAGTTTGTCTCGTTTTGCTTGAAATATTATATTTCAGCAAGTCCCACATTCCCAGAATGAAGAAAAGAGGCTAAGGCTATATATATATATATATATGACCCAAATTCCTTGTTTTAATTTGTCCCAGTTAAAAACACTTTAAGCTTGTATCTAACTTTTTTTTCCTTCTTTTATATTCTAGATTAAAAGATTGTGAGACATAGTTTATATATTACAAAGCTAGCTTTGGAGGGTGGGTGTATTAGGATCAAGGTGAGAGTAATTTATGTTGTAAAATTTTCTATATAGTATTATTTTCTTGTTGTCTTTAACAAACGAAAAAATCTTTAGAGTTTGTTATCTAATACTTCTTTTGATTCTTATTATAAGTCTGTTTGACCAATTTTCTTACTATAAGTCTGTTTGATCAATTCTCACACCATTTAAGAAAGATAGTTAATATTGTTAATAACATTAGAAATGTAAATATTTGATATATTTTTTTTTCAAAAGTAACCCTACAATTATTATTGGCTTTAAAAAGTATTGAGTAAATAGATTTGTGTCTGTAAAAAATAAATAATTAATGTCATTGAAAATTGAAAATTTGACTTATATTAAAAAAAAAAATGTCTTTAAGTAAGGCTTATATATATATTGGATGCTCATCAAGTCTCGAACCTGTAATGCACTGACGGATGAGAGTATCTCAAACCACTAGGCCAGGAGCGAGAACAGCAAATAAGGCTTATATAAGATAAAAACATTTTATTATTTTTCCTTGATTTAAATTTTAGATGGATAATTATTCAAGAATTACTTGATGACTTTAGTTTTCTCCGTAACCAAAATAATTGAAAAAAAAATCGAGATCAAATTGATGTTTTTACTAGAAAACAAACTTTGCATTAAAGAAAGTAAAACGGCATTACAAGTTCCTCTAAAAGGAAGAAAATAAATGGTAGTATCCTTTAGTTGACCGTTTTCCTTTATCATAATTCTCTTGGCCTTGTATGTCTTTCTTTTCATTGAAAATTCCAAATCACTTGCCGTTCTAGGATTTTATTTTTTTTTTTTACTGGTAGGATTCATTATTAAAGGATCCAAATCCTTTTTTTTCTTGCCAGACTCATTCTACTATTATTATATAGCTAACTAACATTGACACATTCTTTTAAAAAAAAAAATTTGACACAGTTGATGCATGTAAGACTATATTTACTTAAGCAAACTTTAGTTAAGAAGATCATCCTCAAAAGAAGCAATTAAGAGCTTGATTGTTTGTTTGTTTGTTAGCCCTAATTTGAAAGAGAGAGACTTTGTTTTCTCTTTAGATTTTTCAGTTTTCCTTTTTTTTACTACCTCCGTCTCTAAATATAAAGTCCTCTTGACACTTTTATTTTGTCCTTATTTATAAAACGTCATACCAATTTTCAATGATAATTAATTACTTTTTTCACAAACACCCCTATTTATTTAACATTTTTTAGATTCCCAATAATATTAATAGGGGTAGTTTTGAAATTACATATCAAAAGTTCACATTTCCAATACAATTAACTAAATTATTCCACTTTCTTAATGGACGTGAAATCCCCCATAGAGGCTTTATATTTAGGGACGGAGGGAGTATTATTTTTTTTCTTGCTTTATCAAAGAGAGATAGCGGTAGAAGGGGAGGCGGATTAGTCTCTCCCCTTCATTTGGAGGGTGTGTGGTTTTCAGTCCTAGTTTTTCTGGGTTTCACTCTTGCCTTTGTGCAAGTTTTGTTATATAAATAAGAGATTTTCTTCAATTGTTTTAGGTGTTTTTATTTTGGAGAGGTTTGTGCTTTTTTCTAGCTTCCAGATCTGATAGTCATCCTCTTTTTTCAAATAATTGGAAGAATAATAACAGAGACAGTTTTTCACTTGCAGACTTCTGACTTGGCTTTTGTCCAGCGGCTTCATCTCTACAAATTTGAGATTCCTCGTCGCCGAAACGTGCTTAGTTCCAACGTTGATGAGATTATCTTGGAGATAAAGACTATTGAATCTCATGTTAGAGACCGATTTTGGAAGAGGTTGATGACGCATGTCTAGAGGGAAGATGTTGTTGATGCAGAGTAACTTGCTTTTCTTAACGCTATTTGTGTGAAAACTATGTATTTTGTTTGGGTAATGTTGGTTTTGTTTATACTATCTTCTTCTATTGAATGAAATGCATATTTTCCTTTTTTTTTTAAAAAAAGAGCATGTTTGTTTTTCTTAAAATTGTAGTTTTGATTTTTTTTATAAAATAATTATAGTATAATATGTTTATTTGCCAATACATATTATAATTTTAGAATATATTTTTAGAAAAATAATCAAAATCTAAAAGCTATTTTATACAGCGGGAAATTATTTTTCATAAGATTATTTTTTAAGATTCATGTTATTTTCTTATTCTACCTTTCTCACTCAACACATTAACTATCTCATTATCACTTCATACTCTAATTGGTAATTTACTCAGTAAAGAATAATCTTCTTTATACTATCTAAACAAAACAAATTAGCTTAAATTCATTTTTCAGCTAAGATACCCAAACATAAAAAAATTTATAATCTTAACATACTATAATCACCGAAAAGAAAATTATAATCTCATTTTACCAACTATACCAAATATGCACTAAGAAAACTTGTCCTTGCTTTCATTGGGTTAACAACATCAAGCGCATATATTTATTACTCTTTCCATTCCAATTTAATTGTGGTTTTAGAAATTTCACACGGATTAAGAAAGTCATTTAATGCTTCAATTTGTAAGAAAATTATTTGATAACTTTACTATAATATCTTCACAGTATATTAATTATCACTTACTATTTCACATATTTCAACACATTAAATACAAGATTAAAACTGGAAAAAAAATCAATTAATACATTATCAAATTCCTAAATTCCTAAAGTAACAAATAATTTTGAATAAGTTAAAAAAGTTAAAATGATAAATAAAGTAAAACAGAAGAAGTAAAACATAACAGAGTATATAAAAGGAAAACCATAGCATTTGTATTTACTTTTTAGTCTAAGTCACTCGCAACTGTTCCTTATAAAATTGGCCAGTGACGGACCTACGTGGTCCTCACTAAGTTTTTGTTTTTGTTTTTTTTTTTAAATATACATACACACATATATATATATATATATATATATATATATTATCTCTGTCTCTAAATATAAAATCTCTTTGACACTTTTATTTTGTCTCTATTTATAAGACCTTATACCAATTTTCAATGATCATTAGTTATTTCTTTCTACAAACACCCCTATTTATTTAATACTTTTTAGATTCTCAATAATATTAATAGGGGTAATTTTGAAAATACATATCAAATATTCACATTTCCAATACCATTAACTAAATTAATCATCTTTCCTAATGAACGTGAAATCTTCCAATGGGATCTTATATATAGGGACGGAGGGAACACTTTTTTTTTGTCTGAGATGTAATTTTATTTTGACTAAAAACATGTCTTTTAAGAATATTATTTAGTATATTAATGATGTTGGAAATGTAAATATTTGATATACTTTTTTAAAATTACCTTTATAATTATTTTGATTAGAAGTCTAAGAAGTGTTTAGTAAATAGAAATGTTTATGCCATTGAAAATCAGAAAGAAACTTACATTAAGGACAAAAAATGGTTGAAAAGAAATTTACATTTAGAACAGGAGGGGTGTATATATTTCCATATTTGAAATAAAAGTTTAATGGAATTTGAGTTTTTAATTTCTTATCAAAGTCCAAATCTTGAAGTCCATAAATTGGTGATTGATGATTGCGATGAATTGCCTCGTAAAATTGTAGGTTAATATTGAGAAAAGTTGAAGATGAAAAAATAAATGAATAATTTTAGTGAAAAAAAAACGTTATAGTATTCTTGTTAAGAATAAATAATATCGTAAACCAATTACAAAAGTTTGTATACATATTACTTTATTTTGAAATTTCAGTATTTTAATACAAGTTTATCTTAGTATACATATTCCTTTATATTTTTTAGCTCTCACATTCAAAATTTGTTGGGTCCTTTCCTTAAATTGGGTACCAACCAAGAAAATGCCATGTTGTCGACAAAACTTGACTTTCATGTAACAAGTCCTTGGGGTTATTTCACTGAATTGAGTCAAGATTTCGACTTAATAATTACTTAATCAGTTAGATGATATTAATTGCATAATTAGTCCTTTATTTTATTTATAAGATTCATTTTGGTCCTTTATCTTTTTTTTGCAATTTACTGGTCCTTTATTATTTTTAAAAGATTTAGTTTGGTCCTTCTGTTAAAATAAAGTTAAATGAGAAGGAATATTCCTAGAACACTCCCCTTCTAGGCTTAATTGCATAATTGGTCCTTTATCTTATTTATTAGATTCACTTTGGTCCTTTATCTTAATATTCCAAGAATATTCCCTCTTCTTCTTCCTCTTCTTCTGCTCTTTCCTTACAGCGACGGCAGCCACCATGGACTCACACCCTCTTCTCTCGAAAATCATCAAATTTCTTCAAATTTCTTCAACATTCTTCAATTTTTCATGGTTTTTAAGCTTTATTTTCATTATTCCTCAAACAAATTCGTGCTTTTCGTTCTTTTTTCCTCAAAATCCAAATTCTAGGGTCCCTTTTCTAAAACCTTGGTTATCAACAATGGTCTCCTCCTCTGAACCTGCTGGAAAACGTGTGAAAACACGTGCAAAACGTTTCAACAACTCCGATTAATTTCTAAAAATGGCGACGACGGTGGCATGGGCGGTAGCGGTGGCGGTGGAGCCCATGGTGGCTGCCGCCGCTGTAAGGAGAGAGCAGAGGAAGAGGAAGAAGAAAAGGGAATATTCTTGGAATATTAAGATAAAGGACCAAAGTGAATCTAATAAATAAGATAAAGGACCAATTATGCAATTAAGCCTAGAAGGGAGAATATTCTTGGAATATTCCTTCTCACTTAACTTTATTTTAACGGAAGGACCAAACTGAATCTTAAAAAAAAAATAAAGGACCAGTAAATTGCAAAAAAAAAGATAAAGGACCAAAGTGAATCTAATAAATAAGATAAATGACCAATTATGCAATTAAAATGGATGTGATTAAAAGTGGTGGTAAGTGCAGCTACCTAGCTCGAAGGTCAGTTAGATGGTGGTGTTGGGTACGTACGTAGAACATGCATTCTCGCTAGTGGCTGGTTGCACGCATGTTTATTTCCTCACCTACTACTATGAAATTGAATTTTCTCTTATTTCAGTGCATAAAGGGTCAATGTTCAAAGGGGGAGGCTAATTTTCATATGAGATTAATGGGTTTTACACCATTAATTCATCAACCATCATTCGTATGTATTAATTTAATTTAAAAGTCAATAATCATACACGGATGAAAGATGAATAATACACTAATGGTGTAAAAAACTTTTACACGATCGATGCATTCTCCATTTTCTCTTTTTATATTGTAATCTTTCTTTTTTTTATATATATATATATATATATATATATTGTAGTCTTTCTTTTCTTATCATAAAATTAAAGAACCAATTATGTGATACGGTATAGCCAAGAAAAATAAAATAAAATAAAAACCAAACAAAAATGAGAGTCCACTAAATCATTGAATACGTGTTTGGTATATATGATAAAAATGAGATTATGAATATTTTTTTTTTAAATTATAATCTGTTAAAATTATAATTTGTTTACCTAGCTGAAAAATGAAATTAAGATTTTTGAAAAATATGAGCATGTAGTAGGTACGTTACAAGTGCTTAATTAACTAATAATATTCGCAATTATTTTAACTGTTTAAAATAAAGTAGCTAAAGGTAATTAAATGACTAAAAAAATATGCTACATTTTATTTATTTTTATTCAGTTTAAAAAATATGAGTAAATCATTAATTTCAAAAATAATTACGAGTAAATATTTTTTTCTTGAGTAAATCATTTTTTTAAAATATTATTTTTCTCTCCTTCAAAATGATTGATTGATCTTTATTAAAAAAATGGAGAGGTTCTCCATTCATATCAAAAGGCCTTCAAAATAATATTCACATTTTACTTATTTCATTATTCTTTATTTTAAATTCAAAATTAAATTACTTTGACATGATAAAAGACAAAATCCCGGTGCAGTATAATGCACGAACTACATAAGCTAGTTTGTTTAACTTCTAAATAAATACAAAACAATGCATGGCAGTCAAGAAGTCAACTACTTACATGATGATGAAAACTCCACGTTTCAAGATCATAATAGCCATTGGATGATGAGGCAACTACTGAATCGTACGGCCACAGCTAATATTCAACCAACCCTCTAATTAGTGCTGACTGTGCCAGTGGAGCTTAAGATGTACTCTCTCCGTCTTGCAAGGACAATAACAAGGGGCAAATTTATTTTTTTATACCAAATTAAAATTAAATTGATAAATGAAAAAACTTAGAAATTAAAATTTTGAATTGTGATTGGTTAATCAATACATTTAATTAATTGTTTGATAAATGATTGATATATTAGACAAACCATTAAATATATATTCTTAATTTTTTGACTTTTCGAATTTTTCACCATCATTATGGGATGGAGGAAGTATCATAAATAAAATTTTGAAAACTCAAAAAAAAAAATAATAAAGGAACATATTTTAATTATCATAATATATATAATTTTTAAATATTTTTATTTATTATTATGATTTTAATTTATTACAATAATATTTGAAAATTTTTATTATCTTCTTAATACAGAAGAAGTATATCTCATGCTTCAAAAATTTATATACCAAGGCGTCGGGATGAATTAGTTAGGTCACAAAAAGTGAAGCCCAAACATCACCTGCACAAGCAAAAAAGAATTATAACTGATCAAACAAGTACATACTCCCCCGTTCATTCGTAAAAGTCAAAGTAGTCAACAACAATAAGAGAACATCATTTTTATATAATGCATGATTCTATTTTCAAAATAAAATATAATTCATCATGATTCATTCATTAACTACAAACTTCTACTATCACACAAATTTCCATATTAAATTTTACAATCTTTAAGATTTTTCATTAATTATTTGTAAGATTTTTAATATAATATATAATCTTTAAGATTTTTTATTAATTATTTTTACTTTGATCTGAGACATAAAAAACTAAATTTTTTTACCAAGATAATGGGACGAATGAAGTAGTAGTAAACTACCGTATGTAATTTAACAGTTTACAATTTATGATTAAATTTAAATATTAAATTATTTACTTTCACTATTAAATATAAGTCACATTTAATCGAAACATATGGATTAAAATAAATAATTAATTCCTTTTTTTTAATTTATCAATTTTACACTTATAACCCTTTTACTTGCCTGAAAAATTGATACTATTAACTAAGATAGTTAATTAAAACATTCATTTAAGAAGGATATAGTTCGATTCAAAAAATTAAATATCTTTTAGAAAATAGTATAAATAAAATAGCTTAGATACAGAAATAGACATTTTTTTTTAGAATGTGATCTACCGAATAAGTATATCTTAGCCAATTTAATGATTTTGACACCCATGAATGTCATTATTTAATTTTCAACCGACCCTCTTAGTGCTGCACTCTGCTTGTGCTATTGTGGCTAGCTGCTTTTCCACCCCTTACGCTCTCACCTACCAAACATGACCCAACAGTCCCAACAAAAATAAAATAATCTTCATCTTATAATACTACACTAGTATTAATATTTAATTATTATATCATAATGGTTCCCAAGCCATGTTCTATATATAATGCCCATTTTCTCTTCACTCATCTCTCAAGGAATCCACAACTCCCCCAAAGGTTTCCTTCTGCTCCTCATTAGTACTCTCTCTCTCTCTCAAAAACTTTTTCTCAAAGCATTCTCTCAACGTACACCGTCCACTGCCATACCATACATTAATATTATTGAACTTTATAGAAATTAACTATTTTCCATTAAAATGGAACCTATCACCAAAACCAATGGCCACCACCACCAAAACCTGAATGACTCATTTTGCATAACTAAGAAAACTACTAATGGTGCAATGAATGAGGCTGACCCTCTCAATTGGGGTGTGGCTGCTGAGTCACTCAAAGGCAGCCACCTTGACGAGGTGAAGCGCATGGTGGCCGAGTACCGGACGCCTGTGGTTAAACTCGGCGGCGAGACACTCACCATATCTCAAGTGGCTGCCATCGCCGCCAAGGACCACAGCGTCCGAGTAGAGCTGTCAGAATCAGCCAGGGCTGGTGTCAAAGCCAGCAGTGATTGGGTGATGGAGAGTATGAACAATGGAACAGATAGCTATGGTGTTACCACTGGCTTTGGTGCCACTTCTCATCGTAGAACCAAACAAGGCGGTGCTTTGCAAAAAGAGCTCATCAGGTAATTTTCACTTCTTGATTACCATTTTGGATTCATAAACATGCTTTCAATCTTTCTAAATTTTCTATTAAGAGTGCTGGTTAATCGATTATGGAATAAATGGAATGTTTCTCAAAACTGAGCAGTGAGCACTGTTATTTACACAAGAAGTTTGGATAATTTAGGTGCAGCTTTAATTTTTGTAACACACATACATAATACTTCCAATGTTTTTTTCGTTGATAATTCCAGTGTTTTTTTTTTTTTGTGTGTGTTTGTTACATAATGCATATTTGGTATTAAAGTTGCTCGAATCTAGTCCATATTGGTTGCTTGGAAAATATTTTTGCTATAAGAATTTCTTATACGGTTTTGCATATCTCCTATTTTTAATAAAAATTAAATTTGTTTTTGTCCCCAAAAATTTACCAACTTTTGACTTTAATTTATTTGGTCCTTATATTTTTTTTTTGTTTTGATTCTTAAATATTCTGAAAATTTTGTTTTGCACCTCATACCAACAACATAATTGACAATATTAATAATTATTCTACCATATGTCGATGCGCAAGTTAATTATATTATTATTATTATGAACTAAAACTAAAATTTTGATACACTTAAAGACCAACACCAACTATTTTTTTTTTTAAATACTATGAGAGAAAAATCACTTTGAGGAAAAAAAAAGAAAAAACCACTAGTCAAGGACCACACACCTTCTCACTAGTCAGCCGCCACCTTTGTTGACCAGATCTACTGAGTTGAAACGGTCGAGTTGACCAAGTTTACTCAATAGGACACCAACAATAATTTTAGTTCAATTCCTGACATCCTCAATTATGCTTGATAGATTATTTTCTTATCTTTATAATATGTTTGATATATATATATATATAAAATGAATGACTTTGAGTTCAAGAGTCAAATATTGCTAATGATGCTGCAATGCATGATAGATCCTTACACTTATGGTTGCATCACAATTAAATCCAACATTCATAATTTTTATTCTTATTCTCTTTTTTGGGTTTAGGTTTTTGAATGCTGGAATATTTGGCAATGGTACAGAATCAAATCACACATTGCCACACAGTGCAACAAGGGCTGCAATGCTAGTGAGAATCAACACTCTTCTCCAAGGCTACTCTGGCATTAGATTTGAAATCTTAGAAGCCATAACCAAGCTCCTCAACAACAACATCACTCCTTGCTTACCACTTCGTGGCACAATCACTGCCTCGGGTGATCTTGTCCCTCTTTCCTACATTGCTGGTTTGTTAACTGGAAGACCAAACTCCAAGGCCACTGGACCCAATGGAGAGGTACTTAGTGCCAAAGAAGCCTTCAAGGTTGCTGACATCCACACCGAGTTCTTTGAATTGCAGCCCAAGGAAGGGCTTGCACTTGTTAATGGCACTGCTGTTGGTTCTGGCTTAGCTTCTATTGTTCTATTCGAGGCTAATGTTCTTGCCGTGTTAGCTGAAGTTATATCGGCTATTTTCGCCGAAGTGATGCAAGGAAAACCAGAATTCACAGACCATTTGACACATAAGTTGAAGCACCACCCTGGTCAAATTGAGGCTGCTGCTATTATGGAGCACATCTTGGATGGGAGTTCATACATGAAAGCTGCTAAGAAGTTGCATGAGGTGGATCCTTTGCAGAAGCCGAAACAAGATCGTTATGCCCTTAGAACTTCCCCACAATGGCTTGGTCCTCTTATTGAGGTCATTAGATTCTCAACAAAGTCAATTGAGAGGGAGATTAACTCTGTCAATGACAATCCTTTGATTGATGTTTCAAGGAACAAGGCCTTGCATGGTGGTAATTTCCAAGGAACCCCTATTGGAGTGTCGATGGACAACACGCGTTTGGCTCTCGCATCCATTGGTAAACTCTTGTTTGCTCAATTCTCTGAGCTTGTCAATGATTTTTACAACAATGGGTTGCCTTCAAATCTCTCTGCTAGTAGAAATCCCAGCTTGGATTATGGTTTCAAAGGAGCTGAAATTGCTATGGCTTCTTATTGTTCCGAACTCCAATATCTTGCTAATCCGGTCACAAGTCATGTCCAAAGTGCTGAGCAACATAACCAAGATGTGAACTCCTTGGGTTTGATCTCATCAAGAAAAACAAATGAATCTATTGAGATATTGAAGCTGATGAGTTCTACATTCTTGATTGCACTTTGCCAAGCCATTGATTTGAGGCATTTGGAGGAGAATTTGAAGAGCGCGGTTAAGAACACGGTGAGCCAAGTTTCTAAGAGGACTCTTACCACATGTGTTAATGGAGAACTCCATCCCTCAAGGTTTTGTGAGAAAGATTTGTTGAAGGTGGTTGATAGGGAGCATGTGTTTGCCTACATCGATGACCCTTGCAGTTCTACATACCCTTTGATGCAAAAATTAAGGCAAGTGCTTGTGGATCATGCATTGGCTAATGCAGAGAGTGAGAAGGACCTGAACACATCAATATTCCAAAAGATTGCAACATTTGAGGATGAGCTGAAGGCTATTCTGCCAAAAGAGGTTGAGAGTGCAAGAGCTGCATATGAGAGTGGCAATGCAGCAATTCCAAACAAGATCAATGAATGCAGATCCTATCCATTGTACAAATTTGTGAGAGAGGAATTGGGAAGTAAGTTGCTAACTGGAGAGAAGATAAGGTCACCAGGTGAAGAGTGTGACAAATTATTCACAGCAATGTGCCAGGGTAAAATCATTGATCCTCTTTTGGAATGCCTTGGGGAGTGGAATGGTGCCCCTCTTCCAATTTCTTAGTTCACCAATTTACTTTTGGGAATGTTTTCATTGTAATTTGTCATGTGGTTATCATGACTTAGGAAATCGCAAAATTGCAATCACAATTAAGATTGAGATTGCAATCTAGAACCATGATAGAATAAAATATGAAATTGTAACATAGCTAATGATTTGTTGCTTGTGTCTATCATTCAATCAAAGTTCTCTTATTTGTTTCACCTAACATTGAATTGAAAACTTCCACTATTCAGTTAATGACATTGCTTTGATAATTAAATTGAAGATAATTAAAGTTGATAAAGAGAAACAAGAAGCAAAATGAGTGAATAATTAAAAAGATATTAAAATCATTAGATATTTCATTAGCTAGCATTTTCAAGCTAAGGAGCCTAATTACATTGATTAATGTCAAGTTCATACCAAATGTGTGTCGGATACCTTTCACCTTCACCTTCCTTTAAGTTGCCAAATTCTTCCTTTGTGTTTCCATAATTGACCAACCTTGTTGTCAATATTTCAATAGAAGAACTAAATTGTGAATCACAACTGAGTGATCGCAATAATGTCGCTTTGCAAATTCTCGCAACCACATCGTAACAATCAAGGGTAAAATTCAAAAATAGTACTCTCTCCGGTCCTTATTATAAGCACCTTTTTGTGACTCTATCCGGTCCTTATTATAAACACCTTTTTGTGAGAGAGAGAAATGGGGCTTATAATAAAGACCGGAGGGAGTAATTAATACTATCTGAAATTCCTAAACAAAACAAATTCTCAAATAAAACAGGTGAATATTATGGTGAATGGTAGAATGAATGAACTAGTCATTGTACTTATGAAAATAGTATTAACAATTAAATTGAGTCATTATGCATTTATGCCTCTGGTGGTTTCACTTGGACTAGCGGTGGAGGGGCTGGTGACCCATAAGTCTGTTGGGCTTGTCGTCGACCCTTGGCCCTACCCAACATGTAACATGCTAAAGCCAATGCCAAGATGAACAATATCAATGGCAACGATACCACCACGACCAACCCCATTGCTCTTCTCTCAAACTTTACTTTTTTTCCACAAGTTATTATATTTATACCTGCACTATGCCATCTTCACTCTTAAGAAATTACAAATTCTATAATTAAAAAACACACACGTATCTATGTATTATTTATAAGTTAATGAGTATTATTTATAAGTTCATGACTATTAACACATAAGTGGTATATTATATGATGCACTTAGGTGTATGAAAACTCTTTAACGCACAACCCATTTCCTCAAAAAGCAATGTAAGATATTCATATCATTTAATTTTGGAATATGCTAACTAATATCCAAAATATATTAGTTAAGAAACTTAAGATGTCTATTAGATCGAGAAATACCTAATTTTGTATTACAAATCATGCATACTCTTTTTGCATTCTTTAATTATTGTTTTTAGGCCACTGATTAGCAAAATTCTTGAAATTTTTAAAATAGATTTCGAAAAGCTCCAAATTAAATATTTTGTTACTGATTCACAAATTTTGGAATTGAAATATGATTATGGTTTATGAGATGTTCTCCCATATTGTTTGAGATGCAAGAATCCAATTGGAGACAGATCAAAGTTACTGGAGGTTTACAAGTAAGAGATCTGAAAGGTTGGTGAAGTGGAAGAAATAAATCGTGTTAAGATATTGTTAATTACGTACCTTGTTACTGATGATTATGTTTGTGAAGGAAGCACCGTCTGTAACACAAAATCTGGAGAGGGAATGAATGATGGGTGTCACTTAATAAGCAAATAAAGAATCTATTAATGTAAAAGATTGGAATAATGGAAGGAAGAATATATAAGATGCTATGTGATTTATTACATGAATTAGCTAGTGTAAGTCATCATAGTGAAAGGAGCAAGCAACCGCATCTGGTGAGACGTATTCCACGTGTCAACATAAGGATTTGACAAGTGGAGTTTTAAGGCATTTGTTATTTTATGAAGAAGATAATAATTGATGCATCATTGATTATCTAATACCTTGAACATGGCTTCGCTTTGAAATTTAGATAATGATCATGATTAATTAAAGGTGAGTATAACTCTTTGCTTGTATCGAAGGTCATTTCATTTTCACCATTCATGCAATACAAGGTTGCAATACCACTTATATTTATAGAAGCAAGTCTTTCACACTTATTTTATTGAATAAATTTAGGGTTAAATAAGTTTTTTTGCTTCATCTTTGTTCCCATGCATATAGTTTTTATTAATCGAGAAAATAATTACTTAATATAAATAATACCACTGCACTGTGAAGAGCGTTCAAGATGTGTGTTTTCCTAAGGATGAATTTGTATCCCTTCATTACCGTTATCATACTGTCATTACTAAAACATTTTTAATAAGCTAAAGTACATGAAATTGGCAATGAAAATCCCCGTGCGTCGCAAGGGTCAGTACTGCTACTGTAACATACAAGGATAAAATCTGCTGCATGGAATTTGATACACGGTCAAGGAATTGATAGAACATGAGCTGCTTCACAGTATAAAGCAGACCAATGTACACTGATTTTGTTAAATGCAAAATGCAACAAGTTGTATGGTGCTGAAGATGGGGGGACCTTGAGTCAATCAGTCCCTTAATGAGTGCCAGCGGGTTTGCTCGACAACCTCCGCTTGTACCGTTTGAGAACGGATGCCAAATTTTCTTTCCCCTTTGGAAAAGCAACATCACCGGCTGCAGTTCCTGTACGTCCTTTCCTGCTGGAGATTGCAATCTCCACATCCTTGACCAGGTCAAGCAATGTTGACGCAGTTGTGCATTTTCCTCGGCCTGGTGGTTTCGAAGTTGGGGGCAGCATTCCGTTGGAAGGAGGGGGACTTGACTTTTGCTGATGTGACACAGGAACTTGAAGGCAAAAGCATGGGACCATGGGATTACGAGGTTTAGAAAAAGCTGGATCAATGATGCCCTGTCCATAAAGCACAAAATACATTGTTAAGGCCAGTTAAATGAATCAAATTACACCAACAAGACAAGATGTTATAGGCTGATAGCACTGTTGGAAGATGAGGGCATGCAATGGAAGACCTATATTATAATGTCCCATAAGGGGTAGGCTAGGCTCTACATTGATGGGTGATGAATGTACAACACATTGGAGAGTATAACGTCAAATTCGGTCATCCAATTGGCCCTTATAGGAACTTATGTGATGACATTTTAAATCTTAAACGACTTAATTTTACACTTTGCAGTGGAATTTTCTTTTGAAAGATCTAGTTGGTGGCACTTGTACCTTTAAATGACCAATTCGACGTTTTTACTCTGGTTAAGAACAAGAGCGAAAAAAATATATGTTTTCCTTTTTTTCTAGCCATGAAACAGTCAGCAGCACTACCATGATTAGCATCCATTTTTAAAAGAAAATCAAGCATAGCTTGAAAGATAGACATTCTGAACTTCTGATTACTTGAATTAAGAACAGATAGCAAACTTTTCAGATATTTTACCTGGAGGCGATTCAGCACATAGGTGTATTTTCCCCAAAGCTCTGGCCGGCTTTCCATAAGCGAGAGGTCAAGAATACGATGGATACACCACACTCCAAAGCTTATTACTAAGTCTGACCTCCAAATACACCCCTCCCCACAATTAGGAACTGAGGAAACCGAAAAAGTAGAGGAATTTGCATCATTATTCTTTATTGAAGAACCAGATTTCCTATCAGAGGAAAAATAACGAGCTTCGCCCATGTGAGCGACCTGATTCATCTCCCTAGTTTCGACATCATAAACAAATTTCTCCCTTGCAGCAACACGATCAATCAGGTCCTCATCAATTCCATCATTCTGTCTAAACAACCAATCCGACCCCTCCAGTTTTAAGAGCTTCATAATGCAAAGTCTAAATGACTGAAGAAGTTTCGCCTCTATATCTACAAATGAATTAGTGTCTTCAGCAATAGCATTAGGCCTACTTCCAACACCATCCATTCCAACATTATGAATTGTATCAGCAACACCAAATTGCTCAAAAGGTTGCCTAGACCAGAGAGATCCAGTATCAAAACCAGAACTCATTTGTGAAGAGAGTGCCTCCCTGTAAACTTTTGATGGAGAGAGTTCATCAAATGCTAAAGGAGCTCTTGTTCTTGACCCAGAATGTGAATATGATAAAGGTTCATAAAATGTCTTATTTGGTGAAGATCCATATCCAACAGAACCATCCCATGGAGCAGCATTCTTATCAGTCACATAACCAGTCCTGTGGGGAATGGTGTATCCTGAAATGTCCGGCAAGCTGTGGTACTTCTTTGTATTAACTGAACTGGCAGCATTATCCGCAGATCCAGAAGAGCCAAAATCATAATAGGACCTCTCGGTTTGCAATTGGGAATTTCTAGAGACAGCTACGTTTTGGAACCCTGGGGGTTGGCCTACACCTAAACCATTATGCAACTTTTTCCTCAAAGCATATGCAACTGAATCCCTGTAGTTTGTATTACCTATGGAAGGGGATTTCAGTGACGACAACTCCATTGGGCCATTTAAGTTATCAAAGTTTCTGTCTTTACCAGCCCGATTCAGATAGGATGCAGCCTGATAACCATGTATGGTAGCCGGTTGATAATCCCAAGCCTCTGGTGAAGGCAGATTGCGCACACTGGAATAGCGCCTTTCACCGGAATCAAGGAAATTTCGGCTAGAGTTCTGTGACTGTACATATGCATCTAATAACTGGATGGGATTTGCCTGCATTGCAGAAGAACTCCTTTGAAGGCCATATGAAGACTCTAAACTACTTTGCATCCGAGGCTGCTTTGAAGAGTCATATAGACCCGAGTTCATTGAAGTCTCAGAAGCTCTACCTCCAACAGATGCCATGTATTCAGCATATTCCTTTCCACACGCATCGACCTTCTGCAAGGAACCGGTGGATCTTGGATCAATTCCCCCTCCCAGTAAAATATCAAGTTTCTTTGCCTTTGCTTCCCGGGTTGTTTGCCCATGGAAATCATAAAGCTGTCCCCAGAATTCATCAAGAACAGCAGCTAGCTGACGTCTTGCTGCGCGCCCTAAGCCTGCTAATCTCGAAAGACTTCCAATGCTGCTCCCACCTTCATCGCTTTTTGCAGAAAGACTCCTGAAAGATGCAGGGCCATCTGATGTTGAAGATGGGACACTTGCTGTTGCTGAGAGCATTTTGGATGATTCTTCAGTTTCCCATGAGTCTACATCATCATCATCATCCCTTTCAGCATTCGAATCTCCCTGAAATTCCGCTCTTTTCCCAACTGGGGCACTTGTTTCTATTTTTACAGTTTCAGTGTCTTCCGATTTAGATTCAGAACTTTCATCAACTACAGTTGATACTGCCTCTGACTCTGTCGTGGAAGCAGATTCCTTAGCAAGAGATTTGGGAGAACTAGGAAATGATGCAAGAGAATGACTCTCCTTTACAGCAGTCACATGGAGATCAGGCTCCGTTATAGTTTCAGGTATATCAGGATGAAAACTTTCAACTGTTACATCTGAATAATCCAAGGTCCTCGCTAGAGTGGGTGCTGGTTCCTTCACCTGAACAGGTGTATCTCCATGATACCTTGTTTCAGTTAAATATGATTCCTCACCATCAACCGGTGGATTTGAAAAAGTCTCTGGTACATCCCAGTTCAACGCCGTATCAGCTAATTGGACACTGGCAGATCTTAAAGGTGTGGCAGCTAACCAAAGCATAAAACATATTGATGCAAAAGCAGCAGTAAGAAGAACCAAATATGAGACAGATACACCATTCCCCATATTCCATCTCAAATCACCCACCCAATCACTACTGCCAAATATCATTTCTACAACAAAGACAATATTCAAGCCAAGCATCCCAATAAATATGACCAATGCCAAAAGTTCTACAAGCTGAGAGATCTTGTGTACACCCATTATTGATCTAGATGTAGCAACTCGAAAAAGGGGGATCACAGAAGATGGAATTTGCAGAGCTACCAAAACCTGAGTGAATATAAGTAGCTGATACATCCCTTCAGCTCCTGAACTCCAAACACAATAAAGGGCAGGCAAAACAGCAATCACCCTGACGGTAGCATAATGAAGCCAACCTGGAATATCCAATTTTAAGAAGCCATTCACAACTACTTCTCCACCTAAACTCCAAGTTAATGCTGTGGTTTGATTCGCAAGAAACAAAATGAGTAAAAAGGCAAGCAGAGCTATTGGGCTACGCAACACCTGCAATAAAATCCAAGAATTATATTTTGTTAAGAATGCATATGCCAGGCGGAGGATGTAAGTAAATATTCTGATGTAAATCAATTATAGAAGAAAAGGAGACCTGTTCCATTGGTGATAATGCATCCTGAAAAGTAAGCAAAACTAGGCCCGTACTGTAGAACTCATTTGCTGAGGCATTCATCAGCACATTATTGACCAAATAAAGACCACTGAAGACCGATAAGATGGCCAAAAAATGTTTATGACACAGAGCACCCTTAGAAATGTTTGTCGGTCCCTGATACCACTGCAAAAAGAAATGGTGAAGATTGACAACTCAAACTGCAACCAATATGAAGTAGAGCATGGTGTGCAATTTTACCCCCTACTAGGTGCACAGATGATGAAAAGTGTGTATGAGAAGTAATCAAATCAGCCAAACCTAAACTCGTAAGCACAACTTAATCAAGAAAGCTCTACTTTGAAAAGAAGATCAGCATATTGCTTATAACTAGTAAGAAAACTACAAGGGAACTACAACCAAATTCTGCATGCATAAACAACATCTATAGTTATAGAGAACTAATGCTCTGAGAATTTCAAAAACATTTTCATTCCCATTTAAAGTGTACCATGTAATACACTCATTTTATACCTTCCAATCTAAGATACTGGAGAAAAACATCCTTATAATAAGATAAGTGACAAGCATGGATTAAAATGCACCATAAAGATATATACTGAAAACAGTCTATAAACGTATGGGCTCCCGTACATACTTTGGATGAAGCATTTGCTCACATAATCACAATATCAAAGAGAAAGTATCAGTTACTGAGCCTTCTGTTAGAATTAGGCCCACCTGTCTAGAATTAGACCTTGATTACTACTCCATAGTCCAAACAATTAAAGTGAATTCATTAGAACTTTAGCGAATCATACATTTCCCACAACAACAATATTTACTAACAAAGAATGCTAATTTTATATTCCGCATGGTACCCCATTTTAAAACAATTCCTGCTTTATCATGCCAACCAATGAGCCAACTTCCATGCATGTAATATGAAAATATCAACCCAAAGCACTAGCATAATTGCCCTTCATAAGAGCACTCACAAGACCAACTTTACCCTGAAAGTACTTAGAACAAAATAAGCAATTAATGAAACCATGCATGAGACAACCAAAACAACACTGCAATTCAGTTATGCAGCTTTTGAGGCAAGAGCACTAAAAGCACGTTTAGGTTTTGACTTTTCCAATCAGTAAATGCTCAAACAGAGTATATAATTAAAATATTCAAGTCGTCAATAGATAAAGCAATGATCAAATGATGCACCAGTTGTGAGACAAAGTCAAAAACCACTCAAAATTCCAGGATTTTGACAGAGTTACACTAACCAAGTTAGAGTAATGAACAATAAACAAAAGTTTAGCTTTATAGAAAGAAGAGGAATTTAATGACCAGTACTGCTCAAAGTCATTGCCTCCTTGAGGACAATATTTATTGAAGATAATAAACCTCCAACAGCGAGGCAATTGTTCATGCAAGTCTACGACCACAATGCAAGAGGAATACATTTCATCTTCACAAAGAAGCAAAACATGAGTTGCAAATATATCTATAGCACTTCAAAGATATTTGCTTGATGACACGCAAAAGATACAGACATTTCACTGCATAGGAACAGATGAAAATTGAGAATGACAGGAAATAATACCTGTACAATAGAGGAATGAAGGTATAGGTTGTGAGGTACAAGAGTTGATCCTAGAAGACTCATTAGCACAAATGCGCTCTCCCCGCTCAAATTTGTTAGTACTCCATTCATGGATAAAGGAATTCCTGGTTGATTGAAGAGTACTCCAAGTACAAAAGAAAACAATACAAAACCTGTCACAAACAGGCCTAGGATCTTTGCCTTCTCAATGTCCTAGACAAAGGAAATATAATAAGTATAGTGTTGATCAAAGGTTGATGGATAGGCAAGGAATGATACTTACAAGGAGGAGAGCAAGAAATAGATGAAAAACAGCACCAGTAGCAGTTAAAAAGACACAAGTGAACAAGTCCCATCCAAAAATAAGATTCAATCCATGTGCCATGCCCAAGATCTTGCAAAACAGGTAAAATCAACAAGTCAAAACGAGCTTGACAATGTTTACAACAGATTGAACATGTGTGGAATGAATACCAAATTCATTAACAAAGAGCCAGATAATTTTTTTTTTTAAATACAGAGAGCCAACCACTCTTTAAGGCTAATCAAGAGTAAGAATATTACCATATTAAGATCTAGCATAATCACAGAAATTTCTGCTTGAATTCCAAGGAGCATGCATGTCCATGTATCATATTCATTGCTGCAAATCTTTGGAGAAAGAAAGTGAAGTTAGTCCATAAACAATACACACTAAGAGTATGCATGAAGTTTATCTAAGCTTCGCTTTGTAAGCATCCACGTTGAGCCTGTATTTGCATGCATTTGAGGTAGAAAAACAAAAATGATAGAAATCAACTCAACAAACAGATTAAATAAACCAACAAACAGATACATTCGCACGGGATAGAAATGACAATCAAGAATTCTATTAGATTCAAAAAATGAAGTTTATTTAACAGAGAGTGGAAACTAAAAGAAAATGTGGAAGAGACACAAAGAAATTTTTGGGTCATTTCTTCTTGATAAAAGGATAAGTGACTTCAGCAACGCCTAGTTGGTTCAGTGGTAAGTCTCACTGAACACTAGGAATTGGCCAAGGCAATGTCCTTGGTTCGATTCCTTGCCACGCAAAGTGGGATTTACATTGGGAGGGGTAGCCATGCACCCTGGGTGGATAAGTCTGGGCACATAAGTGAACCTAGGATACCACTTAAGGTCAAAGACGAAAAAAAAAGGATAAGTGACTTCTTTTCAATAGCCTTCCATCTTTTAACTTCCTAATGTGCAACTACTTGTTTGACAGGGCGTGAAATGGCAAGGTGCCTAGCAAAAAAACACAGTAGAACTAATGAATTGTTCAAAAATCAACTATTACAGCCTTTTTTTTCTTGAGGAAGGGGTTAAAAAGTAAATGGCAAGGTGCAGAAGCTTGTTACATTAACTGTATAATTGTAACAAGCTATTGTAACAAGCTCCGAAGTGGAAGATAAAATACCTGAGCAAGATCTTTCCCTGTGATTACACCGATCCTTGCAGATAAGTACTGACAGAAGATAGCGGCAAAATTGAAAATAAGCATGAAAGCAGTCAAATCAAACCCAAACCGTGCACCACCTTCAACAGCCGCAGCCCACTTTGCAGGGTCAACATATGCTACTGCAATCAAAAGCGTGGGTACAGCAACAGGAAGTGACCGGTGAAGAAACCCAGGCAGGTGGTTAGTAGTACTCGATGTCTCTGCATCCATTTCGCTTTTCGATACCATACCACCAGCAATAAGACTACTGGCAAAAAACAATACTCGGAGAAACACTTTTAAGTATCTAACACTCTCGATGAGTCATAGATAACTGAATTACAACAACTTATCTATATTTCTATCGACAAATTCTATCTATTACATGTCAATCATAGATACATTACAAGCTTCAAATATAAACTAAAAATTAGCCTGCCGATAACAGTTTAATAAACAGCATATCCGTGTATGCCAGCGACCGGCCTATAAATTATTCAACCATTAACCGATATCATTGGTTACAAAATCTAAAGTTTTCAATTAAGTCAACCTTAATACCATCATCACAAATTCTCTTTGCAACAAACGCCCCTAGTATCTTATTTCGTCCTCGACACAACAGAAACTCAATCCAATCCGATCCGATCCCAAAAAAGTTCGCCAAAACACCTTCAGCTATTATTCTCAAGCTGTAAATCCAAATCACCCCCTCCTCTGATTTCTCGAACCCTGCATCGAATCAATCAAGTTAATAATAACATTAGTACCAAACTACCAAAACAGAAACACTTTCATCATTAAAAGAACATCAGTAACCTAATTAAATAACATTATAATCTCAATTAGATTTCAATTAAAGCTAAAAACATAAGCAACCTTCAACAAATCCTGAGAATCAGAGCCACAAATCCAAGCAAAGTTATAATTAAAAAAATTAAAACAAAAAAAAAATTGATGATCTTAGAAAATCACAGCATAATTCAGCTCCAAAACCAAAACAACAGGGGATAAAAAAATTTTATAAAAAAAAAAAACGAAAATGAAACGTAGTAAACCCTAGTTAATGAGAAGCTAAAGTAACGAACGGTTAATAGAGAGAGAGAGAGAGAGCGAGAGAGTGTGTGTGTGTGGGAAATGAAAGCGTTGATTGTTGTGAAAAGAGGATCTGATGATGCAGAAGAAGAGGAATTAGGGTTTCTGAAATTGAATGAATACCTTCTTCTTCTTCATCACTTTCTCTATCTATCACTTTTCTTTCTTTCTTTCCGTTTTATTATTTTGTTGGGTGTTTCTGCAAAGTAGATCTCACAGACTCCAATAACAACCCCACGGGACCATACCAAAACAAAAATTATATATATATATATATAAAGACAATAATATTATTAAATTATTTACTATTCATTATTATAATATATGCAACCCAGAATTGTTTATATTTGATGATGATGATGTAAGAGAGTTTCTGGGAAAGAAAGAAAGCAGGAAAGATAGAGAAAAGTTTATTTATAGAAAAAAAAAAGGGTAAACAAAAAGAAAGGTTTTAAAAAAGTTATACTAGTAGTTAAAATTTTCTACATACTTTTTTATTTTTATTTTTTTGTCATTCCTATTCCATATGCTAATGTTGGTTCATCTAAGTAAGCAATGGTGTTATATCGGGGGAATGGGTGAAATAATCTTACTACCTTGAATGAATTTTTTCAACTTCAAGGTAACTTCTCTCAAAAATGAGGTCAAGGAAGATTTCAGTTTCATTTTGTGTGTTATTATATTTCTTCAAAATGAATAAGACAAACAAAAAAATATTAAAAATTCAGATCCTTGTCACATTTTTCCCTCTTGTGGTCTCTTTATTGATTTTTTTTTATGACAATTTAAGACCCTATCCAGAATGGATAGCAATGTTATGACAGGGATAATGCATATGCAGCCTTCCACAATTGTAAAAGCAAATCTATGAAAAATTGCAAAGTAATAAATGGCAAAATATTTGCAATTTTGCTTATTAGAGTAAACAAAATTAATGCTTGTTATTAATCAATTTAGATCATAAAATTTCAACAATATTAATTTGGTATCTAACTTTATACGTAATCCGTTAATTCAATCTAAAAATATTATAAGATTCCTTCATGAGGATTGGTCCGATAATGGTTGGTGGTATGGAGAAAGAACGGGAGATTTAAGAGTTAATAGTTTATTAGGTCCCCCAAATATACACTTGGTATCAACTTAGTACCCGAAAGATTTATGGAATCAATTAAGTCGTCCAAAGATCAAAATGGCATCACGTTGGTCCCTCTGTCACATAATCTGTTACTCCCTCCGTCAATTGCCACGTGGCACAATCCTATTGGCTATTTTTTTATCGCATATGCACACAGAACCAATGGATTATCTTTCCTTTGAATTTTTAACCTTTAGATATATCCAACGGTTTAGATTTTAAATTGAAAATTAAAAAAAATGATAATTCTTCATCTTCTTCAATCCTACCCTTACCAACCACTCCCAACCAGGGATGGCCATGGGAGACTGCTGATGGGATCCCCGCGGGGAACGCCTCGTTCGGGGATTTTTCCCCATCGGGGGCGGGGATGGAGGGATTTTTCTCCCGAACAAATTTCGGGGCGGGGAATGAGATTGGTTTCCCCGTCCCCGACAATTTTACTTATTTGCCCTTAAATATTCAGGCTTTAAAAAATAGGTTTTTTAGTAACTTCACATATATTATTATAATTATAATATAATTATAATTATTAACGATTATTTTAACGATTTTTTTGGATTGAATCTCTTGAATTTTAACGATTATTTTTCTGTAGTGTACAAGTTTTAAAATGTTATTCGACGTTGTGAATTTTATAAAAGGTCAAATTGAAGTTAGGTTCCCTGTGGGGGCCCGTGGGGTGGTGGGGAATGGGGATGGGGGTTAATCAACCCCCGACATGGGAAATGAGGATGAGGATGGAGGACAAATGAGACCCAAAGAAAGGGAATGGGAAATGTCTCCCCGAACGTTCCCCGCCTCGTTGTCATCCCCACTCCCAACTAGGGGTGTAACGGTCCGGTCCGGTCCGATCTGTGAGTCATATTATGGGCCGGACCGTTCAATTTAGTATGGTCCATTATTTATCATCAAAGACCGGACCGGATCGTTCATGAATGGTCCGGTCCGGTTCGGTCCGATCTATTTAGCTAATTAGTTAATTATTGGATTAAAAAAAAAAGAAACAGAACCAGATCCGATCACCCCCACCATAGGAGGAAAACAACAAACTGCAGATCTTGGATTATAGGTTGCAAACCCGTTGAAACAAAACAAATCGGAGGGAGAGCAGAGTGAGCGGTGGCGAGCGGCGGCGAGCAGCGACGGTGGTGAGCGGAAGAGAGGGAGAACAAATCGGAGTTCACTGTCCAACATTCACCTCTCGAATACGAGTGTGTGCCATTAATAAAGTACCAATCGGAGGGAGAACGAATGGGAGGGAGAATGAATCGGAGGGAGAGAACGAATCGGAGGACGTGAGCAGCGCGGCGAAGGATGCGAGAGGCGCGGCAGAGGACGCTGTGGAGTGGAGCGGCGCGACGGAGGACGTTGTGGAGTGGAGCGGGGAGAGGTACGGCTAGACACTGTGCAGTGTTGCTGCTAGGTTTAGTATATATTGTTAGTAAATTCTTTTGTAGCTTTTTTAGGTTAGTATATATGCTAGGTACACTGCTCTGCAGTCCTGCTGCTAGGTTTAGTATATATTAGGTTAGTAAATTCTTTTGTAGCTTTTTTTTTATAATTATTAAACCCTATCGGTCTGGTCCGGTCCCAACGGTCTAATAATATGTGAGACCATGGACCGGACCTTCAAATATGGTCTCAATTTTTTGGGACTGGACCGGACCGTGAGATCGGACCAGACCACATTTTTCAGTCCGATCCGGACGGTCTCGTGGTTCCGAACCGGACCACTTACACCCCTACTCCCAACCGTCCAGTCACTATGCCCATGGTCACTAACTCATATACCACCACTCTTCCATCATCCCTTATGCTCATATAAAACAAAGGTGCTTCTACCATGCATCGATTTTTGGTGCTCCGACTCTTTTTATTTTTTTTATTTTAATAAATCTAATATATTAAAAAAAATATGTTTTGAGTTTTGTGTGTTCTTTTTATGTACATGTTTCTGTTATTTAGATTTGAATTTTTTTTATTATATGTTTTCTGACACAAGTAATGGTCCAAACAAGTAAAATATAAAACAAGGGTGCTTCTACTTCTACCATGCACCGGTTTTTGGTGCTCCGGCTCTTTTTTTCTTTTTTTATTTTAATAAATCTAATATATTAAAAAAATATGCTTTGGGTTTTCTGTATTCTTTTTATGTATATGTTTTTATTATTTGGATTTAAATTTATAATGTCATTAATTACTTCTTTTTCAAAAACACTTTTATTTACTTTTTTTTAAAGCGAATTTTTTAGTTTAAAAATATTACATACAAGAATGTTAATCGACTCGAATTCATCGACTCTTTAGTAAATGATAATATTAATCCACTCCTTCCTAAACAATTTTTAAACAAGAATGTTTACATTATTATACTTTATTTACCGTCAAACATTATTCATATTAAAATTCCTTATAACTATTCAATAATAAATTAAAACTAATATTAATCGTAACATTTTGAAATGTTTATCAATACAGTAAAACTAATATTAATTGCAACTTTATAAAATGTTTTATCAATTTCGTATTTTTTTTTGCATCACATGGGGTTCTGGGCTAGCGAATTACAATGAGAAGGAAAAAATGAGTATTACTTTTTGAACCCGTTGTTTACTCACCGGTCCCCATTTTCTTCTGTCTTATACAAGGCGGTAGTGCATTTTTATGCCTTGTAGGTAGTGTAAAATTACCATATTTTTTCAGCCTTATACAACGCGGACGTGCAAAATTACCATTTTTTTGCCTAAAAAGAGGCGGAAAAAATAGATAATTTACACTACCGCTTTGTATAAGGCGAAAAAACGCACTACCGCCTAATATAAGGCAAAAAAAATGGAAGCCGATGAGTAAACAGCGAGGTTCAAAAAGTAATACTCAGCAAAATTGATTGAAGAAGAGAAAATGCCAGCAAAGAACACGCGGCAAACTCAGTCTCCAGGTTTAAGATCTTGGTGATCTTTTGCTGCGGGGGACACGCCTTAAATGCTCCCGCTCTCAAGTCTCAATTATACACATGATCTTCATAGCGTATCCAAGTTCATGTTTCAACCCTCAAAATCAATATATATTTTACTTCTTCGGTTCCTAAATATAAGACAATTTTTAACATTTTTATTTTGTTCATATTTATAAGATCCTTTGTCAATTTTCAATGATCATTAATTACTTTTTTTTACAAACATTCCTATTTATTTAACACTTTTTAGATTCCTAATAATATTAATAGAAGTAATTTTGAAAATACACATCAAAAGTTTACATTTCCAAAACAAATAACTAAATTAATCAACTTTTTTAATGGACCTGAAATTTTTCAAATGGATCTTATAATTAAGGACAGAAAGAGTATAATTTATTAAATGGGATCACTTCAACATTAATTCTAACACAGATTACAGCATCATTTTGATTGTGAAATACAATTATCAAGATTTTTTTTTTCCTCATTAATCATTTTTCGATACGAAGAAAGAAGTTTTTTTTTCATTCACTTATCGTTGAAGTGATTTTTTATTCTTTGCATACACATGACAACATACATTAAATATTGATCATTGTGCTTAAAAAACATAGTCTCATGTTAATTAGGCTACGCCATTATAATAAACAAAGGGAAAATAAAATGATTGTTTTTTTTAGGGGAAAACTGAATGTATTAATTATTGGAAGTGACTAAACAAGAGTCTGTAGCAGATACGTGCTTAAGAAAGTCTGGTGCATCAACCAACCAAAGTTGTTTTTGAACCAGAAAAGCTTTCTTAGCTAACATGTCTGCACATACATTCAGAGAACGAGACCTATACAAGACCTGAATACAAGAAAAATTGCTAGCTAAACACCTACAATCAGAAATAATTTCTTCTAAATAAGAATTACTAGGAGATCTGCTTTTCCATGCTGCAGCAACACGTTGACAATCAGTAAAAATTGTCACATGGGTGATACCAAGATCAGCCAACTCTTCTAAAGTCCAACGCAATGCAATTGCTTCTGCCATAGTTGTATCATTTGTTGCATCAAAAATATCTGTAGCAGCTGCCAAAAATTCACCATCCTCATTGTGAATCACAAAGCCAACTCCAGTCCCAATTCCTATTTTTAGAGAAGCATCACAGGCTACTTGAAAAACCCCATTAATTTCAGATTCATTTTCATTTTTCAACAAAATATTTTGCTGCTTTGTGAGATCCTGCACAGCCAAGCTATCAGCATAACGAAGAGTCCTTGCAAAATCCTGCATCATTTGGTCATGAACCCATCTGTTCCTTCTACTCCAAATAGCATATAATAGATCTAGAACCAAGCCCAGGCTAATTTTGTCAACATTTTTCAGCAAAGACATAATCCATTCAACCAAGGAAACATTTGTATTAACATGAATTCGAATGGTAAGAGGAGATGCGAACCAGATAGTGCTAACCGTGTTACAATAAAGCAAAGCATGCTCTACAGATTCCTCTACATTACCACAAAGAGGACAAAGAGGGTCATCAATAATACCTTTTTGCATCAGTCTTTTACGAACTGGTAAGATATCTTTGGCTGCTCTCCAGGCAAATTCGCGAACTCTTGGAATAGAATTCGCCTTCCATATGTTCTTCCAGATATTGTTTCCATCCCCCGGAGTTGAAGATGATGCTATTGTCGGAGCCAAGAGGAGATTGTAACCCGATTTCACAGTATATCCACCGTCAGCTGTGTACTTCCATATCTGTGCATCATCCCTATTTGATTGGATTCTGGGAATTTGGAGGATGGCTTCAGCCTCATGAGATGAGAAAATGCAGTATAGAAGCTCCTTGTTCCATGCCCCTGTGACCGTGAATAACTCATGAACCCACACATATTGACCATTCCACTCCTGGCCTGATTGAAGATTGGCTGTTGTCAAGCCTGGTACCCAGCAGTCATCCCATATGCGAATGCTAAAACCATTTCCAACTCTCCATATAGATCCATTCTCCACAAATGCCTTTGTTTCAAAAATACTTTGCCAAGAAAAGCTTGCCCCAACCCCCTTGTGAGCTTCAGAGATTGTGGAATATGGGAAATACTTGCCCTTAAGGATTCTATAGAACAGCGAATTATCAATTGTTTTGAGCCTCCACCATTGCTTAGCCAACATTGCTCTGTTAAAAGCTGAGAACTGCCTGAACCCCATGCCCCCATCTTTCTTTGGAACCGCTAATTTCTTCCAATTCAGCCAATGAATTTTCCTTTTCTCAACATTCCCGCTCCAGTAGAATCTAGACACCATACTTTCAATTTGGGAGCAAAGAGATTGAGGTAGAAGGAAGCAGCTCATCACATATGTTGGGATAGCTTTCACCACAACTTTAATAAGAGTTTCTCTTCCCGCACGAGAAAGAAATTTTTCCTTCCACCCTTTAAGCTTCTTCCACACTCTATCTTTGACAAAAGAGAAGATTTGATTTTTGGACTTACCAATAATAGTTGGAAGGCCCAAATATCGAATATGTTGCTCTACTGCCTTTATGTTCACTAAAGAGATTATTTCATCACGTCTGGAAGTAAGCACATTTCGGCTGAATGAGAGCTCCGATTTGTCAAAATTGATACGCTGACCAGAAGCCAACTCAAAGGAATTGAGAAGATCTTTCAAAACTAAAGCTTCCTCTTTAGTTGCTCTAGCAAAAATAATACTGTCATCTGCAAAAAAGAGGTGTGAAACAGCAGGTGCATTAGGAGAAATCTTCAAACCATGGATAGAGTTTGATTCCATTTTTTTAATGATCATCGCAGAAAGAACCTCATGACAAAGAATAAACAGATATGGTGATAAAGGATCTCCTTGTCTAAGTCCTCTACTTGCCATAAAACGCTGTTTTGGATCACCATTAATCATAATAGAAAAAGAAGTAGTTGTCACACATTTCATAATTAACTGGGACCATCTTGGAGAGAAACCAAAACTCCTAAGAATGCAATCAAGGAAAGGCCATTCCACACGATCATAGGCTTTCGACATATCCAGTTTAATAGCCATATAACCCCTTTTCCCAATCTTCTTTTTTTCATGTAGTGAAAACATTCGAATGCAACCAAAGCATTATCAGTAATTAATCTACCAGGAACAAAAGCGCTATGATATACATTAACAATGGATGGAAGAACATGCTTTAGCCTATTAGCAATTGTTTTAGTTACTATTTTGAAAATAACATTACAAAGACTAATAGGTCTAAATTGACTAGCCTGAACCGGAGATTTTATTTTTGGAATAAGAACCAAGAGGGTTTGATTAATGAAACCTGGATCAAGATCAGTGTTAAGGATCCTCAAAACCAGGGATGCAACCTGATCACCAATAATATGCCAGAATCGTTGATAGAAGAGGGCTGGAGTACCATCAATACCAGGAGCCTTTGTTGGATGCATCTGAAAGAGAGCAAACTTCACTTCTTCTTTTGTAAAAGGCAAATCCAGAGAATCTCTGCTAGACTCGGACAGTCTCCCTTTAACCAAATCAGCCAAGTCTTCATAACCAGAAGGATTAGAAGTTGTGAATAAGTTCTGAAAATAGCTACCAATTACATTAGCTATATCATGATCATTAGAAAACCATGTACCTGATTCATCCTGGATTTTGGAAATTGTATTTGATTCTTTCCTCTGAGAAGCCTTTTTGTGGAAGAAAGGAGTATTTCGGTCCCCATATTTAAGCCAATCCGCCCTTGACCTCTGTTGCCATTTCATCTCTTCCTCCAGTAATAACTCGTCCAATTCTTTTGTGATCCTGTTTTGTTCATCCAAAGATGCATCCGTTTGGGCCTGTAATTGCAGCTGTCCTAACCTTTTGTTTAACTGAGCAATCCGTTTTGATAAGTTTCCAAAAGTTGACTCACTCCAGTCCCTTAGAGCCTCACCCACATGTTTGATATTATCAGTTACCTCCGTGCCAGGAATCCAGGAATGTTGCACTACAGTTTCACAATCATCATTCTGCAGCCAATACTGTTCAAAGCGATAAAGTCTTTTCTTCTTCTTTCTCCTGACATCTCCGTTAGTTCTCATAGAAGAATCAAGAATTATAGGACAATGATCTGAACTGTATCTAGGAAGATGGGAAACCATAGAATAATTCCATACCTTAGACCATGCATTGTTTGAGAAAGCTCTATCCAGATGTTCTTCAATCGAATCTGGGTGCTTTCTGCGATTGCTCCATGTAAATCTTGACCCGCACCATTCTATTTCTTTTAGATTGCACACCTCAAGACA
This sequence comes from Crotalaria pallida, assembly GCA_037953625.1. Lineage (NCBI taxonomy): Eukaryota > Viridiplantae > Streptophyta > Magnoliopsida > Fabales > Fabaceae > Crotalaria > Crotalaria pallida. The sequence goes on from CM075656.1 coordinate 73,339,436, forward strand.
TATACGGGTTGTATCAATTTCCAGTAAATCAACAGGGTTGCCTCCAGTTTTGTCCTCAGGTCCCAGAACCTGATTTATATCACCAATAACCATCCAGGGCTTGTCAATATCCTTTGCAACAGAGGTTAGCAACGACCATGTCTGATATTTAAGAGCTCCTTGAGGGTATCCATATAAACATGTAATAAAAACCGCACCATCAATCTCAGGGAACACCGCTGCAAAATCAATATGGTTAAGAGATGCCCGAGAGATCGTTAAATCCACATCCTTTTTCCATAATAGTGCTAGACCACCTGCCCTCTGCTTGCCGTAACCCTCACGGTCCACAGCATACAAATTGTAAACTTCATTCATGATACGGAGACCCTGTAACTCCACCACCTTCTTTCTAGTCTCCATTAGGAAGGTGATGGTGGGGCTTTCGGAAGATAACAGCTTCCGAAGAGAACGAATTGCTCGGGGTGACCCCAAACCCCGGCAATTCCAGCTTAGAAACCTCATTGTTGTTGGCGGGGCTGGACACCAGCCTCCGCCATTGAATGCATTTCTTTCAGTTTTTTGTTTGCTACCATTACCATAGTCTGACCATCACTGTCCGACATAATCACATCACCCTCTTCTGTTCGTTTGTGCCCCACTAATGATTTATCCTTTGGACCTGCCACTGCAACATTGTTCGCTCTAGCCATCTTTTTCCATTGTTTCCTCTTCGGAGTATCACTGGACAGAGACATTAGTGCACTCCTAGAAGAATCTTCATTGTTTGGACCATAATGAATTTCAGGACCGAACTCTTCATCAAGCAAAGGATTGGTCTCTTCAGCAGAAACAATTTGTTCCAACGGTGGAACTTCTACAGCAGGATTTTCATGAATAGGTCCCCTTGCACAATCCTCCTCCTTCACTGGCTGGCTAATCATGTTATCATAAAACGTTGTTGCCCGCATGAACTCGCCATACCCCTTATTTTCCCCTTTTATATCCTGCTCACAGTCCTTTTCAGCGTGACCGATGATTCCACAGTTGTAACAGAAAGTTGGTAAGCGTTCATATTGTATCCAGTACCACCGTGTTTCCACCGAATTTGTTTTAGCCAGATATATTCCTCTACGAAGTGGCTTCTCAATGTCAATCAATACCTTGACTCTGAGATATGGATGAATGGAGGCCTCAAAGTCATCAACGTCTGCTTTAACCATACCACCGAACATATCACCCACTGCAGTTCCAACACCCTTGTTCCTCATTCCGAAGGGAAGATCAAAAATACGTATCCAAAACTCTGTACGCGAAAAGTCCAGATCTGAGGCTCTTATTTCAGGCTTGTAGTCACGAAAAATAATTATGTTTTTATCGAATGTCCATGGAGCCCCGTCTATTACCTTCCGTTTCTCATACAAAGCACCAAAGCGAAAGATGAAGATATTTTCCCCAGCAGGTGTGATCGTAAACCCCGGCTGGGTCTTCCATATCTTCCGAAGGGTGTCGAGCATACCCTGTGCACTTACAGTCTTGCGTGTTATCACCTTTCCCACCAGACAAAGAGGATGATCAGCAATTTCGTTTGGAACGAAAGCCTGTACCATCACTCCTTTTGCTTCCTCTTCAGTCAGACTCAACTTGTTCCACAGCAGTTCCAGATCGTCGGCCATAACCGAATCTCAACACAAGTCAACAAGTGTGAGAAAAAAGACTTGTAGAGAAGACACAAGACCAACGTCTCATGTAGAGACACAAACCACGTATAGAAACCCTACTTGCAGAAAACCTAGCAGAGCCGCCAACGTGACTCTAAAAAATGATTGTTAATAAACTATATGTAGTTGGAAAATATAGTTTTTATATTCTTGAGAGAGAAAAAAATTAAAAACTTTTATTTCTAGAAAACTTAACAAGTGCACTTATTAGCAAAATTCTAAACAAAATAATACAATTTTTATTTCTTAATTACTCTATTATTGAATATAACCACTAGCTTATAACTTTGTTTTGGTCATTTTTATAAGTATTTTTATATATTTTACCGATAACTTTAATTATTATTATTATTATATTTAAAATACCCTTATTTCACTTCACATTTTTTAGTCATCAAACATTTAATGCAATATTTTAACTCTTTATCAATGCAACAATCTCATAAAATTATTATAGGTTTTACTAACAAATTAAGCTTCCTAAAAATAGGAAAAAAAAACTAAGTTCCTATTTTTTTTCTCTCGAGAATATTAAAAACTATATTTTATAATGTTTTTTTTTTGTTTTCCAAGGTACTCATCCACCGCAACTAGGTAGTCTCCTAGCGAGGCCTCTTACATTCGTAAGAGTTGGGGATCCTCCAACCACTTGCTTAAGTAAAAACAGATCCCTTACTATCTGTGTTAGCCTCCACTGATATATTTTATAATGTTTTCAACTACATATAATTCCTCAACAAGTGTCCTAATGGCACTTGTCACATTTTTCAATTACTATCAAGTGAAAAGATATGTCATACTCCCCCGGTCTTATTTATAGGTCATACTTAACCATATCACATAGACCAAAAAGACCAATAAGAATAGTTATATTTTTTTTTACTTAAAAAAAACTTTAACATTAAAATTTTACCATCCTAAATTTCGTTAAAAATTTCACAAATGCATGTATTGTTTCACAATACTCCCTCCTATCCAAAAATGTTGACAATATGGAAGATGCATGGATTTTAAGAAATGATAAGATAATGTAAGAATTTAGGGTAATTTAGAATATATTTTGTTATCATTAATTAGTGAGGAAAGGGGTGAGATGAGATGAGAGAGGAATATATATTGAAGGTGAAAAAATTATTCACTTTAGTTCCTAATGTTAACATTTTTTTTAGAAGATTCCTAATGTTAACATCTTATTACATTATGTTATTCACTTTTGTCCTTGCAAATGACTAATGTCAATAATTGTTATCAATTTTAAGAATAGTTATATAATTTTGATAATATCATGAATGAAAATGATGGACACATAAAAGTTGAGAACCACGATTATAGCTTAATTAATTTTTTTATATATACTCTTTACAACATAGTACTTGATAGGAAAGGAGGGTCGCACAATTTATTTTTTTTTTCATTTTGTAAAACAAGTAGTCTCCGGTAAAAAGGTGAGCGTGCAAAAAATCATCTTTGTTTTTCTCTGGTAATGTTTCCTCTTCCTTGACTTCCCAAATAAGTCATAACATGAACATACCAGTATCTGATGAGATTGGTAAATATTTGGGCATTCCTATGCATCATTATCGGGTTTCTTTATCGTCTTTCTCTTATCTGATTGATAAAATGAAAAAGAAGTTGAGTGGTTGGAGGATGCACTCTCTTTCTCTGGCTGGCCGTATAACTCTTGCCCAGTCTTGTATTATGAGTCTTCCAACTTATGTGATGCAGACATCAGTGATTCCTATTGGTATTTGTAATGAGATAGAAAAATTATGCCGCAGCTTTATTTGGGGAAGTTCTCAGGAGCATAGGAAGTGTCATCTGGTTTCTTGGGAAACTATTTGCTCTACCAAGGCTCAAGGGGGGCTCGGATTCCGTACTCTTCGTGTTGTGAATGAAACGTATATGATGACATTGGCTTGGGGTCTTCTAAATAATCAAGATGCTCTTTGGGCAAAAGTGCTTTTATCTAAGTATAAAGTTGAGAATGTGCACAATAAAGTTGAGAGTGCCCACTAATCCGCCTGCTGGAGCTTCTAATCTTTGGAGGGGTGTGGTCAAAGCTTTCCCAAAGGTGTACAATAACATCTTGTGGAATCTTGGTAATGGTGGTACTGCAAATTTTTGGAGAGACAGATGGATACCGGGCATTCCTAGCCTTGCTGATTACACTGGTCTGGACATTCCTGATTGGTGTATAAATTATCCAGTAGTGCATTATTCTATTAATGGAGATTGGGACTGGTCTATTCTGCAAAATCTTTTGCCACAACACATCTGTGACAGGATTGCTGCTATTCTTCCTCCTAATGCTGATTCGGGCAATGATTGCTTGGCTTGGATTGCAGACAACAGTGGTTGTTTTACTGTAAAGTCAGCCTATTCCATTATCGTGCAACCTGATACAGAAATTTCTTTAACAGTAAATGACAATTTTAATTTGCTTTGGAAGTGGGAGGGCCCTCGGCGTATTCGCTCCTTTATGTGGCTGTTATGTCATGGTCGGCTTCTGACAAATGATGAGCGCGTTAAAAGAGGTACGGGAACTTCTAATCTCTGTCCTAGGTGTAATTCGGAACCTGAAACAATTATGCACATGACTAGAGATTGTCCTCTGGTTACGTTATTCTGGAGTTTTTTGCTACATACAAATCATTCTGAGCTCTTTTTTACTGATAATCTTCACTCTTGGTTAAATATGAACCTGAAGTATTCGGGCTGTGTTATTAATAATATGAATTGGCAAAGAATTTTTGGTATAGCTGGCTGGATGATCTGGCGTGACAGGAACAGGTAGGTTTTTGAAGGGAAATCTGATTTATCCTCCACCCTCCCTTTGCAAGTGCTTAATTACTACAACATGATAGGTGATGTTGATACAAAAAGATTCTCTGCTTCTATTATTCGCAGAAAAGGGAGGTTTTGATTTCTTGGATGAAACCTCCTATAGGTTGGATGAAGCTCATCAATGTTGATGGGTCGGTTTTAAAGCCGGGCCTTATAGCGGCGTGTGGGGGTTTAATCCGTGATAGCTCTAGGACTTTCATCAGGGGTTTTAAATGTAACCTGGGTATTTCCACAACTATGAAAGCTGAGCTTTGGGGTTTGGTTTGGGGTCTTCATATGGCGAGGGAGTTGGCCATTACTAAGCTCCATGTTGAAATGGACTCGCAGGCGGCAGTGACGCTGATTAATGTTGGGTGCAACAACTCTCATCACTGTTTCAGCCTTGTCAGAGAAGTGAATGCTTTGAGGAATTCTGGTTGCGAAATACTCCATCCGTTTCAAAAGTCTTGTTTTTTTCCATCTGTACATGATTCAAAAGTCTTGTTCTTTTATAAACCCAATACATAATTATCCTACTTTTTCCAACCATACCCTTATTTATAACAACCTCTTTTTTATCTCCAATTTATTCCCCTCTCTCTTCAATAATTACATTACTGATACGAAGTTTCTAACAGTACCACTCCAAGTCTGGAAAATTGAAAATGTTCAACGGCAGTAAAACTACTTTTTAAAAAGCATATTACTCCCACTTCTTTTAAGTATATTAAAAAGCAGATTCAAAAAGCATATTACTCTGTTAACAAAAAAAAAGCATATTACTCCCACTACATATAAGTACCTTTACTGTAGTCACATCACTTCTTTTAATAAAACCAAATATACAGTGCTCAGTAGCAAATGAAATCTACGTTAAAATGCAATATCCAAACTACAGTACATGCGTAGAAAACTTCTTCCCTTTTAATCCAGTAACATTTTGCAAAACAAAACTCCTTTCTTTCCATTCATAACAGTATCGATAAAAAGCCCAGTTGTATTAACAAATTCACACTTCAACTTCATAAGGAATTCAAATAATTTAGAATCTCTTGCACTAATGTAGGATCACACTTGATATTTGTTGGAAGCAGCCCAATCCTTTCCAATGCAGCTTTGTTTATATGAGGAATCTTGTACTTATGACATCCTCGAGCTTTCATAATTTCCACCATACATAACTGTAATGTTAGAAATATTCTATTTGCCTTTATGGATGAAAATGATTGAAATGATCTCTCAACAGCAGTAACAAGCTCATCAACAGTTTTGGGTGACTCTTTGTGTTGTAAGGATTGAATGACGCTAAAAAAACCAAGATCTAAAACATTCAGATCTAGAGAATTGGCTGGTTGACACATCAATCTAATATCAAATCCATCTTTCAAGGCTGTTTGACAGAATTCTTGATCATTGGGATCAATATGAGTTCTGGCATTGTCTTGTTGAATAAATATCGGATAGTTTGCATCCTCTTTTGGCCATTTTTCCTTGATCGCAGGCAATACTTTATTTATCATGAACCATCTTACCACTTCCCTTGTGACTGAAGGGATTGGTTTTGTCTCTAATGTGCCTGCAGCTCTATTTGCACTTGTTCTTTTAGCATGCTCTTTTGTGACAAGAGGAAATACACCAATTCTTCCAGAGAAGGTTTCATTTCCTTGCTGATCGAACCTTGGTCGAGCCATAGCAACCAAAAACATGACTTTGACAATAAAATGTTTGCTTTTGCAGGTGCGCATAGGTTCCTCTTCTTCAGGCAGCAGGTAGTAGTTCTCGGTTTTCTTTGTCATGTAAAACCATTTCTCATCAATGTGAATGACATTGTACATACCCACAAAAGTTGGATCATGTGGTATACTGGTAGTATCCAACATTGATATACAAAATTGCAATCTTGCTATTTTGTTCTCTTCTTTTAGAAAAGGTTTTATAGCATTTGTATGCCTTCGCATAGCTCCAGCCTTTATATGCCTAAACATTGTACTGTAGCTTGTCTATATTGCATCACCCAAAGATCGAATACTTGTTCGTTTAGGCAAAGGGATATCCATAACATGATTTAGATCAATTTGAATTCTCTTCCGACCAAGTTTTGGCTTATTGGAAACTTCACCACAAGTTCTTCCTCGATTCCAAATGCGTTGAACAGTATATATGGGGATTGAAAACCTTGATGCCACACTCAATGTATCCCCTCTTTTCAATTTTCCATCAACACTTTTTTTCCAGTAGCATAATATATATGGCTCTTCTTAGATCATTGGACAAATACTTTCTTTTTTCATGCCTATAAGTAGTCTGCAAGTGTACTCAATGTATCCCCTCTTTTCAATTTTCCATCAACACTTTTTTTCCAGTAGCATAATATATATGGCTCTTCTTAGATCATTGGACAAATACTTTCTTTTTTCATGCCTATAAGTAGTCTGCAAGTGTGGTTGCTGCACATTCTCGTTGATATCTTCTTCTAATAGTAAAAGATAAACATGTTGTTAGGGAAAATTCAAGATTTGCTATTTAAAGAAATATTTAGGTGCATGAAAATAATATACTCCAGTTACTATTAAAGAAATGCTAAGACATTACAATAAAAAAAAAAGAAATGCTAAGACATTGTTACATTACAGTAATAAGCATAAGAATGAGAAACTTCAAACATGCCATAGTAAGATTTCCCAAAAAAAAAAGATACAGTAAAATTTGCAAAAGATGCTAGAGTAAGACTTCAGACATGGTGTGTAATAAAAATAAGAAACTTAAGAAAAAAATATTTAATCACTCACCAGTATTTGTGTTTGGTTCAAATACTTCTTCTATTATTGTTTCTTCCATAGAAATGTCATCTTCAACACAAGGAGTCATATTTTCAATATGGTCCGTATTAGTATCTTCTAAAGGTGGTTCCTTATTCAGATCCCATAAAAAATGGTTGAATGATCCATCATGAGTACTTGAAGAATTGAACATGATAGGCTCTATTAAATCAATGTTTAGATCTATTTCAGGTGAAGTCATACAATGACTGTTCATTTTAGCCATAGTTTGAACACTCCTTAGATGATTTTTATACAACACGTTTATATAAAGAAATTTTAGGAGGTCCCCTAAAAAAAAAGCAATTTTAGGAGGGAATAAAAAAATTTCAGACGAAAATTTAGTGGAAAATATTCTTGTTAAGTCTACAATACATTTTGAAAGTGTTCTAGTGTCAACCACTCAACCTTTCATCTTCATCTTCATAGTGCTTCAAACACTAAAGTACTAGTACTCCACATTTGCTCACCGAAAAGAGTGACGGTGGAAAAAGTGTGCATGGGAAATGTAAAAATGGTTATTGTTAGGAGTAAATGAATGAGAATGATGTACATGGTAATTAATGGATGAGAATGGTATACTAATCATTACAAAAGGGTATTTTGGTCTAAATGCTTCAAACTATTACATCATTTAATCATTTCTTAAAACCCGCGCATAACCTTAAAAAACAAGACTTTGGAAACGGAGGGAGTAATTATTTCTCATGTCTATAGGGAAGCTAACCGTTGTGCTGATGCCTTAGCCAATGCGGGGCATGTTGGTGATTTCAATTGTATTTTTTATTCTACTGCTCCTAGTTTTATTTTCTCTATCCTTTGTGAAGAGACTTATGGAATTGCATTTCCAAGAATGATTTTGTAGTTGGTTTGTCTCGGGCTTTTAGCCCCGTTTATTATAAAAAAAAGAAAAAGAAAAAAGAAAAAAGAAGTAGATAATGGGATAAGTTGGTTCATTGAATGCAGAGCAATTCGTTCTCATCCAAAAAGGCTCCAAAGAAAGAGTAAAAGATAACGGAAAATTGATGATATGAATGTGATTGAACATGATACCGCCCACGGAACTTTATTAGAACACTATACATATTATTTGGAAGATATCCAATTTCGGCACCTAATTGAAAAGAAACAAGACTCATCTGTTTCCAATTATGGTAGCATGGCAAATAACTTTTTACAATAATTTGAGTCATTTTTTCTATATATTGAATTAATATTTAGGAAGAAGTTAACTTCAATTATTTCAACATGGTATTAATAAAGTTTAACTTTACCTTGATATATTGAGTCACTGGTATAGGTGCTCAATCATGGACATGAGTAAAATGTGCTTAGTTTGATTAAGCAAAGAATTATGCATAGTCATTTGCCAAGCTTTTGTTTCTTAAGCTAGTTCACAATATATGTCTATGTGCTTCTGCACTCTGCAGCACCCAATTGGATAAGGTTTTACTATGTACTATGCAACAAACCAGTAGAAGGAAAGGTGGGACTTTGAGACATGACTAAACTTGGCACCATTCAAATCAATGGAGTTGGTGCTGCAATTAATGTAAAATTTGAAATTGTGGCGAAAGATTGGTGTTTTAGATTTAGGGGCATGGACGAAAATTAATGAACTAATGCAGCAGAACTAAATAAAGGAACTTAGTTGATGTATCACACTAAAAAACACTTAAGTTGAATTATGTTCTATCATGATTTGATTGTGTTATATAAGTCCTCAGAAATAAGGATGAGAATAAGTCAAGTTAAGTTAAGCCTTGATAAAAATAAATTGAATTTGTGTTATTTTAAATTCACGGTTCAAGCTTTGCCTATTAACCCATTATAAACTAAATTTTAAGCAGTGACACTTAGAATGTTTAAAACCCAATCTGACTTAAAAACTTAGTAAAAAACTCTATTATTTAATAAAACTTTTATCATTAATGTTCCCTAGCTAACTATGAGCCCATGACCGTATAATTGCCAAGAAAGCAAGCAACCAAGAGAGATTAAAAAAGTAATAATAATAAAGAAGCGATTTGATTTTTGACTATTTTAGCATATTTTGGATTTGTTGCACAAATACTAAGTTAAACATATGAATTATTAGAATGTGGTATAAATTTTTTTGTAAAGAAATTATATTTTTATGTTTAAATATGACATATAATATTAAAATAGTAGTTCTAATTTAAAGCAAATATTAAATATAATATATAAAATATTTAAAATTTGAAATAAGTTTACTCGATAAGCCAATTAATTTTTATTTTTTTTTTATAAAGTTTGAGCCAAACCTATTTGAATATATAGGTTTTTTTTTTTAAAAAAAAAAGTTAAGTCTGATTTATTTTTTTTTTAAAATAAGTTGAGTCGAGTCAAACCTTAAATAATTTGAGCAATATTCTCCTACAAACTTACTTGATTTATTCCCACATCTACCCACAAATCACAATCAGTTTTAGAATTATTCTCATTTCTTGTACACTAAAAAAAATATTCTAGAAGTCTTTATATCACTAAGCAATAAAAGAGTTAGTTATTTTTTCCCTTACCTATAAGTATCATTCATTGAAAATAAACATATTGGAACCAACTAAGATTTTTCTATACACATGATACTCGAATTCAAATCTTTGTTTAAGGAAAGCAGTATTATCCAAATTTGGTATGGTAAGATAAACATAAAAGGTTTTCCTTTTTTATCCATTTTCCTAGTTGATCCCCTTAAAAAAATTCCTCGAAATACCCTTCACTAATATTGTTTTTTTTATTGTATGTTTTACTTTTCGTATGTTAGAGGGTCAATGTATATGTTAAATTTGTCAAAAAAATAACACGTACGATCCTGGTTTAACGTTTATGTAATTTTTGACCCAATACGCTAATTTTGAAAAAAAAAATGTACGCTTCAACTTCATCTTCTCATCTTATCAAACTCATCGATGCAAACAACATCTCCATCTGAAACTAAAAACAGTACGCTCCAAAAATAAAAACTAAAAAATGGGATTAAAAATGAATAGTACTAATCCTCGGCCCTACTTTTTAGTCCCCAACCCCCATTTTTTTTAATGGGATTTAATCAAAATATTTTCCGACACCCTCGCGTCGGAAAATGTATTTTTTTTCCGAATATCCTTTTATTGAAAAATGCATTTTCAAAGTCGAAAAATATATTTTTACGACTCGGGATTATCAGAAAATATTCTGATTAAACCGCATTAAAAAAAATAGGAGTTAGGGACTAAAAAGTAGGGGCCGAGGATTAGTACTAAAAATGAAAACCTAACACCAATAGAAATAAATTATTCACTGGGCCTGGCCCACATAGAAGTAGGTTCTTGTGCTCATCAATCCAAAGTTTGGCCCAATAATAAAAATGCATCCAAGTTAGGTGAATGCTCTTAGCAATAATTTTTTTTCCTACTTTAGGTTGCTTTTCTAAGCATGAAGTCTAAAGATACTTTCTTTTTTTTTTTTGGTGAACAAGTCTAAAGATACTTTCTTAACCTTTATATCACGGGAAATTTAGTTCCTACATTACAAATTGTGCAAATATGATAATAAAAAAAGGTGCAAAAATGACATGAAAAAAGTTATTTTTTTCCCTTTACATTATATCATTTATTATTCATGAACTATTAAGTATTAATTAATTTTTAAAAAGAATTAATTGAATAGAAAATTTCAAACTTTCTGTTTAATGATTTTTGAACTCCAAAATCGATAAAAGCTTTTTTCTAATAGCCATTAATTATAATTGCATTCTCAAAAAATCGAATTCTAAATTTCCAATTACACTGAATTTCCAATTCCCTTAGTGCTATATTTTTATTATTATTACATAAACAATTGTTTTTGTCTAATTGCTGAATCATCATATAAATTTAGGTGTTTTTAAACTTTTCTAGGCAAAATTATTTAAATCTTATTTATTTGTTTTAAAATGATCCTTTATTTCTTTTAATCTTTTAAATTAATTATTTGTGTCAATTTAGTTTATAAGATTAATTTTTGACATATTTTATTATATTGATGATTTTTTCTAACAATATATTTTATGTTCTCATTAGTTTAATGGAATATTCCTGACAATTAATTTTAGGGATCAAATTGAGATAAACACCAAGTTAATAGATGAAAATGAGGGAAAAAAAAGAACCATTTTGAAAAAACTAGAGATAAGGGACCAAATAAAAAATTTTACACTTCCTAATTTTTTTCTTATTGTTGAGGATGTGTGAGTGGTTGAACCGCAAAATCGATAGAACCAAACCAAACTAAAAATATGGTTCAGTTCAATTTTACGATTTGGTTCACTTTTTTTCCTGAAATAGTTATAATTTAATTTGGTTCAAGGTTCCTTAATTTCATAGATTATAAAACCCAAATTGAACCAAACACACAATAAGGGAAAAAAAAACCTAATTTTTCGATTCTTCATGCAACTCTCATGAGTCACCACCCATCTTCACCGGATCACCTTCGCTTATCCGGGCCACGACCACTTTACCGCTTCCCGCCATTTCGTTCGAACTTCGCCATTTAAGCACTGTCATGGCAACCTTCGAATCTTAGTTTGTTTATTGAGTGAAAGTCCCTGTCTGCGAACCCTATATCCATACGTATGCAACTCATACCGTTTTGACTTTTTCTTTTTGGCCCCCACCAATTACTCTTTGGCCCCCACCGACTGAAACAAGTCGGACGATTCTTTCCGCTTAAAACAAGGTGGAAACAAAATTAAACAATTTGGCCCCCATTTACAGACTTTACGGAGGCGGAAGATGATTTCCGATTTTCAAAAGGCGGAAACTGTTTTAATTTACTACCGATTTGCATAAGGCGGAAGAATTACCGACTATTTAAAAGCGGAAATACTTCCGCTTTTTAAGGAGCGGAACAATTAAAATGTTGAAATCCCAGACATGCCCCTCCGTGAACACTTTGTGACGACCCACAAATTCCTCGTCTGTTTTAAATAAATTTTTAAGATATATTTTATTAATGATAGATGTATTTGTGTGAAAATAAGTATTTTCATAGACTCAAAGCCATTGGTTTTATTATTTGAGATTTTCTTAAGAAGTGGAATTCTTTGTGAATCCTAATAGATTGAATAACTTTGAAAATTCATATCTTTTTAACCGTAACTCCGAATTTTATAATCTTTATATGAAAACGATCGTCTTGAATGGTAGGATTTGAAAATATAATTCTTATATTTTTATGGGTTGATTTACGAGAATTTATTTCCTGAGTGCATTGTAAACGAATTCTGAAGTATTTAAATTAGTAAAAGTAGTTAAAGACCTCAAATGAACTTTTCCTTTTGAGGATTTCTTTTATATATGAAAGTATGATTTTTGAAAATAAAATGAGGGCTATATCTATAGCCAAGTGGTGCAGTTAATTGTTTTATTTAAAGTGTGTATTTTGGAGTTTTATTTGTGATTGTTGATGATTGTCATGTTATAAAAGGAAAATTATTTTGTGTAATCTTATAAAGTGAATTTAAAACAAAATGAGTATTTGATATGATGTGTATGTGAACAATTGTGTGATGTGTGAATCCTTTGCATCTTATTATTTTTCATTAAGATGACATAATATTTTAATGTTTGAATGGTGTGTGTGGTTAGAAAAATGAAAATGCAATATGTGTATGCATATGTATAGGTGGCGAAATGCATGAGGGAAAATAGGAGAAATTATTTTCTTATAGGATAAGAAAATTAAGAGTACAAATTTAATCCATGGAAAAGTGATTAGGAGATGTGATGTAGGAAATAAAATGATGAGTGATTAGACCTAATGCCTAAAATTACTCCTAGATGTCTCCTTGATAAAATCCATCCATGCAACAAATCAAAGTACCAAAATTGCCCCTCCTAAACCCATGTGAACCGAATTTTCCAAGGGCAAAAAGGGAAGCATACGTTGGCCTATATATAGCTAACCCCTTAGTTCATTATTCATTCACTCACTTCTTCATCCATTCATTTCTTCATTTCCACCCAAAACACAAGTCTAAGAGTCCCTTAAACTCTTAGAACTAGAGAGAGAGAGAGTGGCCGTGAGAGTGAAGGAGAGAAGGAAGAAGAAGAAGGCTTGATCCAAGAGTTTTCCTTGAAGATCAAAGTGCTAGAAGCTAGAAGACCTTGACCTTGGTGTGTAACTCGAAGATCATAGGAGTTTTGAGTTAGTTTAAGATCTTAGCTTTGTAATTTCCTTTTCTTTTGCATGTTTGATTTTATGGCTTTTTGATCTTTAATTTTGCTTTTGCATGTATCATCTATGCTTTGATCTTGAATTGTTAAAGTTAATAAAACTTGTAAGATGCTAAACCATGAGCTAGATAATTCGGCCATGGCTAGTAACTAGGTCTTGATGCTTTTTAAGTTGATTTAAGTGCATGCATGTCTTGATCTTGACTTGATCCTTGATAAAGCTTTAATCTTGAATCATGCATGTTGTTTTTGAGCAAAAAGATTTGATTTTCCCTTGATGCATGTCACGGTTTTGGTCCCTTTTTACTCAAAATGATTTTGATCTTTGATTTGTATTATTATGATTGATTTTATGACTTGATTTATAAGATCTAAGTACATGCATGTTGGATTTGTGACTTGATCTAGGATTTTTGTAGATGCATACAAATGGTTACATGATTTGAGTGCATGATCTTATATTTTTTTTTAAGAAAGTGAAAAGCTTGAATCAAAAATATTAACTTTTAGCAAAAATGTTCTTTTTCTTGATGTGAGTTTCGATCAAGTCTAGAAAGTGAGGAGCTTGTGCTTTTTGATTTTATTTGAGTTTATGTATGTTGATGTTCGGACTAGATTGGTTGATTTTAGGCACATGCAAGTGATGAATTGAGTGTTAAAGTGCATAACCTTGATTTTGTTAAAGTTAAAATGAAAAGCTTGAGTTTTGGATTTTGTGCATGTGAAAATCTTGAACAAAAATCTTGCCTTGATGATGATGATGTACGGTTATGATGATATGGAAAGAGATCATGCTTTGAAAAACTATTTTGAGTACATGCAAGACTTAGTCTAGTGTTTTGATCATTTGCATGTAAAAATGTTTGCATAAAAACCTTGTTAATTGCCTTAATGACATTCGACCATGATGAGAAGAGAAGAGAATATATGTTTGATTTTGTTTTGTGAACATGCATGTTAGTTTTGGTTAAATCTAGGAACTTTATGAACATGCATGAGGTTTAATGTTAAAAATGAAATTTTTATGATGTGTAGCTACTTGAAATGTCATGCATGTTAATATTAGTTTAATCTAAGAACCTTGAATGTATGCATGAAACTATTAGGGCTTGAAAAATAAGACTTTGATGTAGTATTTGAATTAATAAGTTGATTTAAGTTAAGAAAATAAATTTAAAGTTTGATAATTTTTCCAAGTTGAGCTCACGGTTTTTGGATTAAGATCGAAAAAGAAGAAATAATTTCATGATTTTATGTCTTAAAGCTTTGAACAAATCTTTGCTTTGAATTATGCTTATATTCGGCCAATGCATGTTTAACTGGGTTAAAGAATCTTTCTCATGAAATGACATATGATAATGAGTGTGTTTCATGTGTTGATTTAAAACATATGAACTTGTGGTCTTGATTTATTTTGACTTATCCAATTCGGCCTTGAAGGATTTAGTAGGATAGGGAATTATTTTGTTAAATAATAATTGATATTTGAAAAGTATATGACCCATATAGAAAGTAAAAGCTAAAGTGTTGTTTGTTGTTTGTGTGTTAAGTTGATGTTTGGAAAAATATTTGAATACGTAATTTGTTTTGAAATTAATTGATTTTAAGATAGTTCGATTTGATTTATTTGGGATTGTTGGATTGTACTTGATGGCTGTCCAAGATTTGTTTTATGACAAAAAGCTTGAATTTTAAAGTGCGAAAGTGATTGTTTTGAGCTAAAGAATTATTTAAAGCAAAAAGTACTTTTACGATGTTTTCGGATTTTTATTAAAGTGATTTTGTGAAACAATCCTTTGCTGTCCAGAATCGTTTGGACTTGTTTCTTAAATTTTTAAAAAAATGTGTTTGAGTTAAGAGAAGATTTTCTTATACAAGTTAATAACGAAAAATGTGTTTTGTCTAATACGAGGAATTTTAAAGACGAGGGATTGGGGCAGCTGACAGCGATAAGGATCCGTGGAGATCGTGTGCTTTATTTGCTGGACTTGAGGTGAGAGAGAAGCTTTCCTAAGACACCGTGATATTTAGGTGATTTATTAGGACGTTCCGGATCATCTCAAAGATCGGAACTTAGTGGTTCGGAGTCAGTAGTATAGTGGCAATTGTCTGTGTTGTGTGGCCACTTATACGAAGGAGACAAAGACTACATGTTGTTATGTGATGGATTTATATTTTGATGATGTGAAATAGCATGCTTATGTTTATTATTTAATTATGCATGATGATATTTGAATTGTTGAATAAAAAGAGTAGCATGCTGATGGACGTCTGTTACGTCTTGAAAATGAGATAATGTGAATAAGTTGTGAAAGTAAAAGTCACAAAGAGAAAAATATAATACCCTGTTTGGCCTAAGTCCTTATGGAATAAGGCAGCCCCTGATAAGACATTAAGATAAGAGATAATGATAAAAGATATGAAAATGATCAGAAAAGAGATAAAGAGTTGAGTTTGTGGAGAGATATGAGATATTATGAGGACCGAAAGAATGTGGTAAGAGATAAATCAGGATGTGAGCGAAAAGTATTGTAATGCTGATGAGAATAATGCTATTGAGCAAGAGCTGATAATAATGATGTTGATGAGCCAGAGCTGCTGTTGTTGTCTATTGGAATGAGATGTGATACGATTGGAGCTGGGCTCCTCAGTTGAGAAAGTGAAGCCAGAGGGCTGATATTCCAGAAAGAGATATGTTGTTATTTTGAGAAAGCTTATGAAATGTTATTTTGAGAAAAGTGTATGAAATGAGATTTTGAGAAAGCCCATGAAATGTTGTTTTGAGAAAGTTTATGAAATGAGATTTTGAGAAAGCCCATGAAATGTTGTTTTGAGAAAGTTTATGAAATGAGATTTTGAGAAAGATTGTGAAATGAGATTTTGAGAAAGTTTGTGAAATGTTATTTTGAGAAAGATTGTGAAATGAGATGCGAGTATGTCAATGCGAACCCAGCTCTGTGCTCTGTTGAGAAAAGATTGAGAAATTAGTGGTCGGGACTCGTTGAAGGGATGCACCAAGGATGAGCCGACCTTAGGTTAATAACTAAACTTTAAAACTCTTCAAAAGACATTGACGAATGCGAATGCGGTGAGAAATGAGTGCGAAGTAGTGGAGATGAAGACACCATGGGTATCAGGGATACTCAGGAGGAGATTGCATTAGGGGAGGATAATGACGGTGAAACGTCAAGAAGTCTAGAGTACTTTCTAGGCAGAACAAACTCCATATGTGGTATACCAGACGTGGTAGGGACTGAGTCCAAAGCCGTGGTAAGTTCTGCAGCGCAACTAGAATAGTACTGTCACCCCCTAGATTGCAAATCTTGAACAGTGAGAGGGACTGGAACGGGGCTCTTTGATTTTGCCACTGTACCCGATTTTTCTATAGTGTGACTTGATTATATTATTTGATTTGAGACTGTACCCGATTTTCTACAGTTCTCCTGGCTTGGAGCCATTTGATTTGTTGAGACAGCTGTCAAGCCCGCGTGGTAAAGGTCCTGTACTCCTGTTTGCTTCCGTCTTGGTTGGGTGGATGACCGAGGAGATGTAGACGTGTGTGCTAACTGCGAAAGAAACGAGTACCTCGATGATGTTTTAATTTCCCCAATCATCGATGGTTGTGATCCGCTAAGACTTGTTAAGAAAAGTTTAAGAGTAATGAAAAGACTTACAATTATAAGAGCAAAAGCTTATGAAATATTGACACTGAGAAATGAATAGAGAATGAAAGTATGAAAATGTGAATGGAACTATATGAGAATGAACATGAGTGTAACTCAAAGTTTTGCAAGAGGAAATCGAGAAAGAAATTGAGAAAGAAAGAATGTGCATGTTGAGAAGTGATGATAAGTTTGGCAAGATAATGAATAATGATAATGATGATGATGATGATGATGATGATGATGATGATGATATACTTGAATGTTGTGTTGTGTTTTATGCTGCATTGTTGTGTATGTATTGCCTTAATATCTTGCCTACTATAAACCCACACCGTCGACGATGCGTCGTTCGGATTGCTTACTCTCTCCTGTTCGTTGGCATATCGGTGTTGCTGGTATTGCAACGGACAGATGGAGCATCGTTTGGAGATTACCACATGGCGTCGTCAAGGAAGTGGTTGGAAACCCACACGCTATGGATGGGTGTGGACGGGATGTACTCATATGGTGATTGCGGATCCAGAACACAAACTAAGCGGATCAACAAGAGGATCGTGTTTGGGAAGTGTCTCTATTCTGGGATACAATAGTAATGAACCACCGTCACGGAATGAAGCTAAGGAGGAATCCGTGAAGCTGTTAGGAGTAGAGCTAAAGCCAAGTTCTGAAGGGGAGTCAGCAACGGAGATAGCATAATCCTCCGATACGAAGAAATTGTCAGGAAAGAAAAGGAAGCCGCAGCCGGTTGTCTTCATTAGGAAGAATCGAGGGTAGGATGTTCAGTTAAGATGACCTTAGTCTTTTAATAGTTTAAGTCTATTATTAGTGCTTGAGTCAAGGATTACCGAGCAATGAGCCATTTATGTAATTAAGCTAAGCTTTTAATTCTGTCTTGTTGAGTACTTCTCCTTTGGAAGGTGGATCAATGTAATCTTTTGGAAACCGACGTAAATATTTTTGATACAATACAATGGATCATGATGCTTTTTGCATCAAGTCACTTTATGACGATGAATGTTTTAAGTAAAGAAATGTTTTAGTAACAACTCGGTTTTCAGGAAAGATCGTTAAGTGCAACAACGACATCCTAATAATGTTTTAAAAAAAAAAATTGGCCTCATTTTTGCAACTTAATAAATAAAAGTTGGATATTCTGAGTTACGAAAATCGGGCTGTTACACCCTTCACCTCCCTTTTGTACGTGAATGAACGGAGGGGCAATTTTGGTATTATAACAAATTTTTAATGTTTCCGCTTATTTACGACTTTGGAAAGACGGAAGATAACACGACTTGCATAAGGCGGAAATTGTTTTATTTTGTTTCCGCCTTGTTTCAAGCGGAAAGAATCTTCCGACTTATTTCACGCGGTAAATAACGAATGAGGGCCAAAGAATAATGCGCGGGAAAAAAAAAAAAAGTCTACCGTTTTAATCTATCTCTGCTCCGTCTTCTGCTTCTTGAGGGTAAGAATATGCTTCTCTGTTTTGAGTTTATATGTTAGGCTTTAATTTTGACCCCTTACGATGAATATGCGACAAATTATATAATTAAAACAAATAAGGTAAATCGATATACTGAACGAATCAATACTTTTTTAATATATGTATCATAGCCTAAAAAGCCAAAAGTCAAGTAACCAAAAAAGTAAAGGGAGATGTTATTAACATCCATTTCATTACTATTGACACCTGGTTTTTATAATTTTTGCATTTATTGACCAATATTACGCTTAAAATAATACTTACACCCATATATCTAATACTCACACATTAATTCTATTATTTCCACCTATAATCCTAAAAACCTTCAATCTATCACTACTCACACCCATTAGCTTCAACCTCTCATCTTCAACCCATATAATTATCTTCAACCTCTCATTTTTCTCACCCAATTTTATAAAAATTAATTAATATCCCATAAAAAGTTATAAATCCCGAAAATTAATTTTGTATATGAGGTTTAGTTTGATCCTTCTTTAAAAAAAAAAAGAGAGACAAAAAAAAAAAAAGAGAGATCAAGCATCTAAGTTTATCAAGCAAAAAAATTAGTGATGTTTGAAATTTTAACATTGAACAAAAACAGGAGGACATAGATCTAATGGAAGCAATGAATGTCAATGGCTACCGATTTTCAATTTCATGGCCAAGGATTCTATCTACCAAGTATGTTCCTTCTTAATAATATCTCAGTGACATATTCCAACTCGGAAGATTTCATTAATTCACAAGCAGAATTTGCTATGATTATATATGAACAGAAGGAAGATTTGGAGAAGTAAACTTGGCGGGTATCAATAGTACTATAATAAACCTTATTTACAAAATTAATTTTCGAGATTTATAACTTTTCGTGGGACACTAATTAATTTTTATGGGATTGTTTGAAGAAGATGGGAGATTGAAAATGATTATATGAGTTGAGGATGAGATGTTGAAGGTGATGAGTGTCAGTAATGATAAATTGGAGGTTTTTAGGATTATCAGTGCAAATAATAGGATTAGGGTGTGAGTATTAGATATATGAATATAAGTATTAATATAAGGGTAATATTAGTCGTTAATGCAAAAAATTATAAAAACCGGATGCGAGTAGTAATGAAACGGGTAATAACACCACTCAAAAGTAAAACTATACTCACCAAAGACCAAATTAATCACTTTTGCTTTTTTCGGCTTTGAATTATCTCAAAAATTAAACCAAACCAAGCCATTACACCTACATTAATATGTTGAATATTTTTATTTCAAAAACCCTATCAAAACAAAAATCATCATCTTCTTCAATTCACCGATTTCGTTGGAGCCTCTTCTCCTGATTTCCAATAGATAGATAGATAGATAGATGATGGCTCTCTCATCAGCAGCAGCATCAATAACAATGGCTTCTTCTCAATCTTACTTGCTTTCCTCTTTCCCCTCTTCTCCTCGTCTTCTTCCCCCAAACCTCACTCCTTCTCCTCTCTCCAGAATCGTCGCCAAAACTCAATCCCTCACCGCGACGACAACTCACCGTCGCCACCGCAATCCTCCTTCTCTAACCGCAATCCAAACCGACGAAGCAAATAACCACCACCACGACGATATCCTACGTGGCACCACTCGCACAGTGTCCACTCTCATAGCCACCGCCATCTTACTCCTCAAACTCTTCCGCAACAACATTCCGAGCCTCGTCAATTTCACCGCACCGACGGCGTCGGCGGCGTCGGCGCTGTTATTCGCTTCCCTCAAGAGCCGTCCGTCGGGGTACCTGAACACGCCGCTGACGGTGGTGGCGGCGGGGCTCGGGAAGTGGCTGGACATTTACAGCGGCGTTCTGATGGTTAGGGTTTTGCTGAGCTGGTTCCCTAACATCCCCTGGGAGCGTCAGCCTCTCTCCGCCATTCGCGACCTCTGCGATCCTTATCTCAATTTGTTTCGCAACATCATTCCTCCGGTTTTCGATACGCTCGATGTTAGCCCCCTCCTCGCTTTCGCCGTGCTCGGAACCCTCGGCTCCATCCTCAACACTGCTATGGTTTGAGATTTCAGGTACTCTGACTTTGATTTTCGGTTCAGTTTGTTATTGTTTTCGCGCTGTTTGTTTTATCTCCGTGTGTTGATGAATTGTTTCGTGATCAAGATTCACTGTTTACTAATCGAACATCAATTTGATCAAAGAGATTACAAAAATGTCAATTTGGTTCTGAGATGATTACACACCTTAACAAGTTAAAGTTGTCAGTTATGATAACCCAGTGTCTGGCGGGAGATGTTATGTATTAGATGAGTTAGGAAATAACTTTATTTGGTATATCATCAATTTTTTCACTGAGATTCGGTCCAATTAGTCAATGCGGCAGTTGAAATTTGGTCTGGCTAGTTAATTTGGTATTTAAAATTTGATCCTATCGATTAGTTTGGTATGTAAAACTTGGTTCTATTGGTCAAGTTGATCTCTGCATGTGGATTTGCCGTGTAGATCACTTAACGTGCTGCATCAAACATCCGGTCATTGTTAGTTGACTTTGATTCACTCCAGGGACCAAATTGATTGACAATATCTTGACGTTTTTGTAATATTAAGGACCAAATTGACATTTTAATCTATATAATTATATTATATACACATGCTTCTGCTTAAATTTTTTGAGTCACATAACAAATAGGCAATAGCTCTCATGAACGCTAACTGTAGATTCCATTGTTCATAGGATGCTTACAGAAAAGAAAGCTTGAAACATCAATGACAGTAACAAATTCACCAGAAAATTAAAAGCGGCAATTAGATGAAAAAAGCATATCTAAAGGAAAAATACTTTCAATATCAACGCGACAGACAAAAACGTAGTGAATGTTATAGCAGAGCAAAAATAATAAACAGATCACAGAAAAGCATAGAAGAAACTCCACAGCACAGGCTAGTCATGTAGCATCAAGATTCAAAACTCATATGGTTGGAGCCTACAGAACACTATTAACAATAATTGCACCTATGTCAGTGCTGAGCCATCTGCAGTTCTTCCACTGTTTGGTTTAGGATGCTCACTTATCCGAAGAGGTATTACATTTTTTCGCAAAATATCTCTAACAGCATGGACTACAGGTGAGCTTGAAGAATCCAGATCTTTGTCTGGCTCAGGAGATTGGCTTTCACCTTATAATCGCCATCGGATATTCTACGATATTCACGTCACCAATCATTGACTACTGGAGGATAACCAGAACCTCTCTTATAATCATCATATTGCATACTCTCTTGATCATATCCAGGACTTCTTTCTCCCAGACTAGACTTGTCATCATATCCACTTTCATATGGAGGGCTTTTAGATCCTGTTTTGTCTCAACTCTCCTGTTTTCATAGGAATTGTCTTTGTTACCCTGTATAACATGCAGCACTAGAGAAGAAGAGAAGATAGTGAGATTTTGCGGATAGATTCAATCAATTCTAAAGCAAAAGCATTACTGTACAAGTTAAGTTGAACTTGTTGCAAACTGCAAAATACATACTTAAAACAGTGAATCCAAAATGGGAAGACAGACATCTTACGGCTGTTACACTCGGTGGTTTGTCTTTGTCGTAGGTCCTCTCTCCGGTGAATCTTCTATCCACGTAAACATGCCTGATAAAGTCTCGTAGCCTGTCATCATTACTGGCACCAAATATGCCAATCAGAATAAATGAGCAATTCACTCTGTAGTGTGTAATTATACATAAAAGCTTATGATCTATTGGGGAAAGAATTACGCTGGGCATCCCATTATTTAAAAATAAAATTCTTTTGCATGCTGCAAGTATACAACATCAAGCAGACTGAAAAAGATATCTACCAAGAATTTTAGCACAAACATACATACCTGATTTCCTCCTTCTTGAAGTGCACTAACTTCTTATGAAGTAAATTTAGCCATTGAAACGGATTTCACAAGATGTGTGAATTCCCGGCTGTACAATAACAAAACAGTTTGACTTTCAATGAAGAGCATGCGGTATAAGGTAAACATTATTGTCTAATTGTCCTATCTACAGCATAATATATTTGGAAAAGAATACAGTTTAGACACTGATACACTCAAAGCATGTGAGATCATATACATCATTAGACTTATTTTAGATTTATTCCATGCCATAGCAAAATCAGATTTTTGTAGGCATACAATTATAAGCTCTAATTCATTAAAACAACACTACAGCAATATACATAAAAGTACACAACTTTTAGTGCAAGATTGCTTCGAGCTTCATCATAGAGTAGAAACTCATAAAAGACAAGCAAAGCATTTAAACAAAATGCAAATGGAAAACTCAAGTTCACTAAAATATGCAATCGTGGGCAGAAAAGAATGAATCACATGTTTGATTTTTTTCTAAGAAATGATTTGTGTAGGATATATATGGTAAGGTAATGCGATATATAAACCTGAGGAAGTTTGACTGTAATTGGCTGTAAATTACATCAGACTGTAGTAGCTTGTTTTGTGATTTAAAACTCTGGAACCCTACAACAAATTGCCGAAATTTTCAAAGGTGGATTAATAATTTTCAAATGCTTTGAATTTTAAAAATTAAAAGACAAATCAGTTGAAGTTTATTTGTTTTCAGATATATTGTCTTTATAAGATAGATATATGTGCTTCCAGAATATGGTGCATAATGGACCTGTGGTCAAACATAATTCACGAAGCTCGTACTTTTAATTTTTGTACTTCTCTGTTAAAATTTGATAATTATGTGTTTTATTGAAAATCCTAGAAGAGATTGCTAAAAATATGCTGAATGCCACTTAGTTTGCATTTGAAGCTGTGGAGTAAAGGAATTTCCATTTTGTTATTTTGTTGTTTCTTGTGTTTTATCTAACTTTTCTGCATATGCGTGGTGTTGTTGAACAACTGCAGATATCAATGAGGATATGTGTAGACTCAGGGTGTGTCAAAACTTCTCTCTATTGCAGCAGAAAGGAACAACATAAACGGATTATGTACTAAGAAATTTTTGGACTTGGGAATAGGATCTATTGATGCATGGTGGGGTTTTTATTCAGATTTGTACGAAAGGTAAAGTAGTGACAGTTATGCCATATAGGATATCTGGAGAACATACATGAGTATTTTGATGTATTTTTTAAAATGACATGGTTTCATTACTCGAATATTTTGTTTGGTGGAGTCGCTATGATGTTTCTGATAGCTATGATATCCTGATAGTGGGTTTAGTCGTGAAGCATATTGAATGTTGATTTCAAAATTTCAAATTCCATTAAATATATTCAATAACTTATGAAATGTCTCGCAGCTCTGTGATGTTTCCATGCTAATTATTCCATGCACCTTGTTATCTTATGCTGCATGATGCACTTTTTTACTTAATCGAAAATGTAAGCACTTACTTTTTGATTTACTATATAGTCCATCCACCCTCGGTTCCGCCTCCACCACCACCATCATCTGCAAAATCCATTTTTCTTTATGGCACTCATACCATGATGGCATTTTGGCCACTGATATAAAATCCCTGGTCATTTTGGCATTTTTGAGTCTGGCCTCCAATCCCAACCAGGTCACACAACAAGGCACCCTCAAACAATTGCTCTCGTTTCTTAAGGATAATAAACTCTCTCTTTACGATATACTCAAGCCTGATATTTGATTACCAGAGTGACTCGAGACCCATGACAGCGGCATTTAAAATCTGCATGATTCATTGATCACTATCAGCCCTTTGAATATGCAAATGTTGGTTTAAGCCACCATTCCCCTAAGCGCTTTTTCAGAACGTGGCATAGTGATTGCTATGCTTGACTGACTTGATGTTCTACTTATTCTGCATTTGTTGTAGGATACATTGGATGTTTCAGGTAATGGTTACATTGTAAAAAATAAACTTGACATGCCCTGACGGGAGCAAGTTTCTACTGATTTTGCGACTCTCAACATGAGAATTCTTTTTGTATCGGGATCATGAATTATGAATGTCTTCCTATTCTCTTTTTTCTGTATATATATCATGCATCTCTCTAAACTGAAGTGGCATAAACTGTTCTAACTTCTAATAGACCTGTTTGTCGCTGCACTGATGTTCCTTGCAAGAAGGGGGAGATATTGAGAGTGCTCAATCAAAGACATCTATATAAGCATAGAAGCATCTTGTCTTTCATTTAATCTGTGCACCGGTTTGTATGCAAAAACAAAATTGTGAGCGTTTTGATTGGATTATTATATAAATCATAGATGAACTGAATACCCTCCTTTTTCTGTTTGGATTTAATGTTAACTCATCTTGGAGACTATGCCAAGAATGTTATGGTTGGGAAATTCCCCACAGTAACACCAAAATCAATTTGATCAACACAGTCGAGGACTCGTGCTTGACTGGTTTATCGTAAAAGCATTTGGAGACTTGAGTTTTTATGAAACTAAGTTAAAATCATGTCTTTAACAAGCTTTGTTAAAATGAAAAATGAATATGCTCAAGAGACATATTGATTAATCTCAAGGTTGTGGCACCATGGTGTAACTCTTTAAATCTTTTACATGCAATCACATTTTGTTTGTGTCCAAGAAATAAAGGCAAAAATATCCTCCCAGCTAAACGTTACAATTTTACTTTTTGGTCACGAAATCCTAAACTTCTGTGTGTCAGCACCTTCTCGTTTTAGCTAATACTAGTTGTGATTTCCCTTTTGTCTCTGCTGGCTGTTGTTAAGTGCACAGTGACTCTCAAACGAAGTATTAAACAGCTAGTGAAACATATTGCAGGAGTCATTAAAATTTTGAGTCATTAAAATTTTGAGTTATTAAAAACCTAGTTTCTGTCACGATATACATTTATCTTTATCTTTAACATTCCTTTATTGTTATTCTTTTTTTGTCTACACATTTTCCTAAAGTACATAGCTGAAAATATTAATCATCGTATTATTAGTATTCCAATTTGGAGTTCTGAGTACACATCATTTTTCAAAATGTTTCTTTAACATAACTGCCAATACACAGTGTGGTGTCCCCACTTTTCCAAAAATATAACATTGATGTTCAAAATAAATTATACAGATAATATTTCTTTTTTACAATGTCTACCTCTTTTCTCTTCGTAACAAATAGTACATCAAAACTCTTTCGAATAGCTAGCTGAAAACTTACAAGCAATTTGAAAGTTTATTAACTAAGAGTTGGAAGTTGAAAGCAGATAAGTTACCTAATTAATTTATGGTTCCTTAATTTATAGTTGTTCTGTATGTTTAGTTCAGAAGCTAGTTGATAGTCATAAAATGATGTATAAGCTATCTAGAGTACCTTATCAAATATGAGCAAGCTTTTAATTTGTTGAAATAAGTTAATTTATCAAGCAACAACATGTACCTTTTCTTTTTTCCAAATAAACTTGCAACTAGCTAATAAGCTACATCCTGGTGAGTGGTGACCGGTGTTACCAAACACATTTTTTTATAAGCAAAAGAATAATATTCTAAAACAGGGGGCTTACATAAGCATTATTGTAATTTGTACACATGAACTTCACATTTTATGAAGGATTTGAACAATGTACACAATCATGTGCTCAATATAGACCAAAACCAACATAAGAAAACAATACAGAAGAGTCTGCTTCACTAGCATGTGAAACAATACAACTCCAAAACAACAACTACCAATAATACCTACAAGGCCAGCCAAAGCATTATCAGAATCTCTATCTCCTTAAAAACCTTGATTGAAAAAAAAACACAATGGGAAAAATTCTAATCAAGGAAAAAAGAGTATAAGAAATTCTAGCAAGCACAACCATCAACACACCACCTACCATGAAACCAGAACCAGATTTATCTGAGACATAACAAGAATAAGTTGTTCCTTCGATTATTATGTTCCAAAGATAGTAACTTGGTGAATTTGCATCACTCTTTTACATTTAAAATCTAAAAGGATTATTCAAAAATAAAAATCTAAAAGGATTTTTTCAAAATTCTCGGTGTAGTTAACTTTGCTCTCTTCATGATATAGGAAACCATGTAATTTTAAATATTAAGAACTGTAATTTTAAATATATAGAACGGAGAAAGCACAGCAACATGGCCTATTAGCTCAGTTGGTTAGAGCGTCGTGCTAATAACGCGAAGGTCGCAGGTTCGAGACCTGCATGGGCCAATTTTTTCCCTATTTTTATTTCCATATTATTCTGTTAAATTGGCAAAGCAACTATTCGAAATCCTTTTTTTTTTCTTTTATTAAGTGGAACTTTACAAAATTAAAATATTAAATCTCCCATTCAATTAATATTTCATGGGAAAGATTTTTGACACAATACTCATGGATTTTGCCACCTCCATTAATTTTTTTTTCATGTAACATCTACGTACTAAACAAAAATATAACCAAATGCAAGAATTATGATCATGAGTTCCCATCATAACTATGTAAAGAATTAAAATCATAAATCTTACTCATTCCAACCATTATTTTTTTTCACCCCACCAAGGTCTCCGCATAGCTTACAACAAACTCAATAGCAAATTGACAATCTTCATCATTGTAAAGTAGAGACAATGAAGTTTTCCTATAGTTTTATCAGGGTATCCCTCAATCATTAGGTGTTAGACTAATCCCTTCAATCAGATCATTTATAAAACTTCTTATTAGATGCATCTCAATAAAAATCAAGTTTGAGATCTTTAGCTTGATACTTCGAATTCGTAAAAACACGAAGAACGATCATCAGACGAACATACCACATGTAAAGACAATAAAATTTCATCAACCAGCAAAATCAAATAAGTCACTGGGGCATGGGAATCAGCCTCATATTCTTTTGACCAAAACATTACCTAAAAGTTCAACGAAAGATTCTTCAACCAAGTTGCCTTTACATAAACATTATAATAAATCCATTTTCCATGCTCAAACTATTGTGTATACGTACATATATTTATATTTTCTCTTCATATATTTTCTTATTTTACGGTCCAATCTTAGCTTGCACCTGCAGGTATGTCGTATTTCTATGCCTTTCCACTTTTTATCAAACATCTCAACGTAATTATTCTATATTTATACTTCCTCCGTCCAAAAAAAAAAGATAAAAAAAATTATCTCAAATTAGTGTCTCAATAATAAATATAAAATATTTGGAAATTGCTTATTACTAGTATGATTGATAAATGATAATTGCGTAATCAGGAAAAATATATATTAAATGTAAAAGAAAGAGAGGAGATTTGATTAGTGACATCTTTTTTTTTTACATTAGTTATAGCAAATATGAAAATAAGTAATTTAAGAGTCAATTCAGTAATGTTATTGAAATTTGTGTTAAAAAAATTACTAATATTCCCTTATTTTATTGACTATTCAAAAATAGTCATAGTTTTTGAGATGGAGGGAGTACTACTCAATTATTAATGGAATTGCCATTCCCTGTATGAGCATATATATATATAACCCAGACTAAATGTGCAAATTAAAGTTATCATAATCATAATCATGATGTAAAAATAAAAATAAAAAAAGCTCCAACAATCATAAGTTTTGTGAATAAATATATTAATTGCAATGATTACTTATTTGAGTGCATGTAAGAGGCAAGTAAGTATTAGTCCTAGCTCCTAGTCCCTAACATCATATAGCCTTGGAAATCTATCTTGCAAGCTAAGCCAAACAGAAAAATAAACTATAGTGTCTGCATGCTTGCCTTCATAACATATACTAAATTGAACTTAACGCATTGATGATAATGCAAATACATAGAATAATGAATAAGTCACTTCACACTTTGCTCTACGTACTCAATTTGTTGCGTAATGAGGTAGTGTTCTCTAATGGAAAAATCGATCATATCATATATTATCGACTAAATCCAAATTCGAACATGGAGGTGGTTTTGTGTTATCATATTTGTTCGATTCTTCCTTCGTCCTAGGCTTACACCAACCCATGATCGAACTATATTGAGCTTGGCAATTAGTTTAAGGCTAAAAATATAGAAAAGTTATTAGCAAAAACATCTAATAATATATGTTGATGATGGTGCATGAGAAAACTAGAGAAAGAAAAGAAAAGAAAAAGTTTTGGTACGCAGCTTTGGCGGTGCAGAGAATGTCAGCTTAAGCATCACGTTGCCCCAAAATTTGGCGACAAATGGTCTTCAAGGAAGGCGTACCAACTACATTCCATGTTCAAATGTCACCTTTTATTTTGTCTTTTCTTCAATATTATTAGTAGCTCTTTATTGATTCATGCTTATATAGGAGTACCAAACTAGAATATGCTTTTATCAAGTTTTTTTGAAATTATTTAATTTCATATGTTTTTTAACCCAGAATGATATATACATTCAAGGAACCGAAAAGCTTATGTACGTAATTAGTTTTTCAATAAAACTTATTCACTTTTGATTCCTTATTTTTATCCCTTAGAATTGAGATCGATTTACAAAATTCTTAATATTTTGTGGTTCTCATATAAGTTCAGTGTTCACCTGTTGAAACAATCATAACAACTTCAAGTGGTCCAAAACTTAAGTTTTCCCATATTTGTTAACTAATAGAAGGGTAGCATGAACATATATGTATGACTGGGGATGACTAGGAACAGTATTAAATTACTGCTAGAAACGCTTAAATTTGAGCAGGGTGTTTCTTGGTTCCCGATTTTTTTTTTTTTTTTTTTTAAAAAAAAAACCTTAAGTAAGATGTATAGTAAGATAGTGTCATTTCATATGTCAAATGTTTCTGATTTGTCAAACAAGAACTATAAAATATTAAATATTAAATTAAATAAATTTTATTTATATTATTTATTTTATTTTTTGTCGAAACCAGGTGGTGTCTGGACTTCACATTTTTTGTGGTCCAACCAATCCACCTCGGATCCGCGAACTGTGCGAGCCTTTGACTCAACGGTATGGATCCTTCCCAGAAATTGTTGTCTTACTGGGACTCGAGTCTTTGACCCTGAAATTCCTAAGCGTCCAACTAGTTTCCACTAGTCCAATCCACTTGGGTAAATACATTTTATAATGTGTACAAATGCATTTTTTTTTTTACGAAATTAAATCTACCAACAAATTACCAAGTAATGATTATTCAGGATTAAATCTGGAACTTCCAATTCTTAAACTTTAAGACTTATACAAGATCATGTGAGTTACACCCACTTGTCAAACATACATAAACATGTTAAAAAGCTAAGTACTTAAGCTCTAGAAATACAAGTTAAACATACTTAAATAAGTATTTTTTTTTAATGAAAAATAGTTTAGTTAATGATTTGGGATGTGATTTTTAAATTTTATTAAGAAATTTTACTGTCTTGAGTATGCTTAACATCTCTCCTAAGTTATACCTCAGAAAATCCCCAAATTAAATCTTGACCAACAATCACATAATTTTTGTTTTACAATTGATGTAAACTCATCAAAAATGTGGGTATGCAAGGGTTTTTCTACATTTTTCAAATCTTATCTAAGAAAACAATTAATCAAAAGCACATGCTATCCAATTGATTACACATCATTGTTCCTTAATACTTTGGAGCTCTTTGTTTGACCACAGCTGATTCAAACTGATTATATTGTTTCATAGATATTGAAATTTAAATTAAAAAAACAGAACAAAAAATAAAGTAATCCATCTATGAACACTTTTCATAATCATGTTTCTTTTCAAAAAGTTGTTAATTTGTTGAATAGGAATGGAAAAGGTATCCCGGATCCAACTTTCCAGGATTCAAATAAGCTTTTAACTGTCTTGTGTGTGTAATTCTGTTAGAAACAAAGAAGTTTGCAAAAGAAAAGTGGTTGTTTCATATCATTCAAAAGAGAAGCTATTGAATATTGATGGCATTGAATCTTCAAATTAAGCCGAAAAGCCTATTATTTCTCATTATTGTAATGAGTAGACAAAATGGACCAATTTGGCTCCAAAAACCAATGCAATATAATCCCGATCGATTATGTTCTCACTTCACCATGTCTCTCATATATAGGTCAAACATGAAACACCATGAAATAAGGCTTTCGGTCATGCATGACTACATGGCCATGTAATGAGAAGAATCACAAATTAAATTATTACCACCTTTTTTTTTTTATGGACACAAATTACCACTATAAAGTTTAAACTATGATGGTAAATGTAAATAGATACAAATTACAATACAAAATTACAAATGATTCGTTCCCACCTGTAATAATTAGAACCGTTGGAGGTGTATAAGTAAATTAAAACAGTGTTAATAGACTAGCCCAAAAAGACAAAATCTATTAACCACATAAGAGAATCCAACCCAATTATCAATAACCAAAATTTTTTTATAAGATAAAACAATTTGTTAATGAAGCACAAAGGGTTCTCAACTTAATACAAATAATGGACTACAACCACAAAATGATAATGAAGAGATCAGAATCAGTTTAAGTGTTTTACTTAAGAATTGAATTCCCTCAAATTAAACAAGTTAACCTTATTATCATGATAGTACTAAACTGTCTGTTGGATATACTCAAGTGTGAGTTGTGTAGTGAAAAGTCTCACATTGAAGAGACATGTACAAGTTAAAGAATATATAAGTGTAACGATTCATAAATTTATTGTTTTAAGGTTTTGAGTCAAGATGTGATGTCAAACTCACTTATGTGTTATCTTTGAAATTGTAATTGGAATTACAACTCCAAACTGCAATTCCAATTCCGTACGTCAAATTAACACCGAGTGTATTTCAATATAAAAAATAATGTGTATTCTAAGGTGGAATATAAATACCTATTGATATATGAATATATGTAGGAATTGAATGCGTTATTTATTTAGAGTTAGATTCAGTTAACACCAGGGTATAAAACTTGGTCACTTACATATTCACATAACTTTTTATATATTATGAAATTTATCAATCCAACCGTACTTGAATTATATGTTATTATCAAGTAGATCAAGCCTACAAAATTTCATAGAATATAAAAATTATTTGATACATCATCCGACTATTCTATTTTAACAGATAATACGTTATTTAAAATATAAGTAAATATACATTATTAGATTACATACCTATGAATCTCCTAATGATATGAAATTTGGTATATATGATTGTCATAATAATAACATATAATTCAACGGTTGGATTGACAAATTTCGTAATATATAAAAAATCATGTGAAGGTGTAAGTGACCAAGTTTTATACCTAGTGTCAACGGATTCTAACTCATTTAATAAATGTTGCCCTATTTGAATTGTACAAATATTTTTTTAATTTAAAGTAAAAATTTATTTTCTTTAACAAAGATTTAAATTGGAAATAAAAAAAAGGATTGGCATAACCAAGCTTTCAAAAATATAGACCTACTAATGAGGAATATGAGAATTCCATATTTATTAATGCATTTTAAAAGTTGAAATGTTTTTGTTGTAAGGGTTTTTTTTTCGAAAAATAATCTTTTTCGAAATGCGAAAAAGCCAATAAATACACCCTCCGATCCTTAATATAAGTATCCTTTGACCAATTTTACTCCTTTTAAGAAAAGTATATAAGTTAGTTATTTGTATTGGAATTGTAAATTTTAAGTGTATATTTACCAATCTATCCTTTTGATCTTCTAATCATTAATTGGTGTTTCTTTTCCCCGCAAATATAATATAGTATATTAAATAGGGTTAGTTTTGTAAAATTTTAGAAAAAATGCTTATATTTAGGACCAAAAATTTTGATCAAATGATGTTTATATTAGGGATCGGAGAGAGTATTTCGTTTCGGATGGAGATTATTTATCCCATAGTTTTGTCTTTTTTTTATGTGCCACTCAAATGTCAATGAAGTGGAAAATAAATTTTTAACCGTTATACCACTTTCTTAATATTTGATAAAATGGTCGAGTAAAAAAAACATAATACTCCCTCTGTCCCTTAATATAAGTCACTTTTATCTAATTTACGCAGATTAAGAAAAGTAATTATTACTCTAAATTTTATCAAAAAATATGTTGTCATTCCAAAGTTGCTCCTATTTAAAACTTTACAACTCTATTAATTTTTCTCTCTATTGTAATTATTACTCTATCATCCCTATGCAATTATGAGGGGTATATTTGGAATAAACTCTTTAATATTACCTAGATATTCTAAACGACGTATAAAAAGAGACACAAATTCTACCAAAATGGTACCCTGTATTAAGGGACGGAGGGAGTATTTGGAGACATAGAATTTGTGTTCCTTCGCTTAAGGCTAATCATTTGCATAGCATTACTCTCACAATTCTTTTAATTGGATAATGCATTGATAGTGTAAAGTTTTTTATATCATCAATATATCATCCATCATTCATCTGTTTATGGTTGTTGACTTTTAAATTAAAGTAATCCAAATGAATAGTGGATGATGAACTGATGGTGTAAAAGACTTTACACCGTGAGTGCACACCCATTAATCTCGTAACTTATTACTAGCTATTTATCCTCAATGAAATTTAAAATAAAACGTTACACAAAAGTCAACAATAATATTCTATGTGGGACTTGAAATTTTTTAACAGAATTAATACAAAAATAACTTTTAATTAAAAACGTATTATTATAAGTATTAAATATAACATTTTTAATAGTAACTTCTTTTTTAATCTTATTTCTCAATGACCATAGACCATAGTCATTCATTCTTTAAATAAATTAAGGAGCACAACAACAGAGACATGGAATGCCGAAATAAGGGCGGCAACAGTAACCCCTTGCATGGCCTTTATTCACACATTCACCGTTACAGCGACCTTGAAGTTGTCCACATGTTCCTATAGATATCGGGCAACCAGGTAGGGACTGATCCAAATGGGCCTTCCCTATAGGATGTCTCTGGCACGTTGTAGGAGGACACTGGGCCATACCTACAATACAATACATACAATAGTATATATTAAGATGATAATAATGAACAGAAGAAAAGTATTACATTCAAACAAAATATATTGCATGAGTACAAATGATTCTGAAGAAAAAATATTTCTTTTGCTGTTATTTGTTCAAAAATGATATTTTTACATTAGTTTTGTCATCATCACTTTTTACACCTAATGTTATAAATCATAGATCCAAAGAATTGGCGAGCAAAAGTTTTTTTTATCAATAATGATAAAGCAGATCTAATGAGTGATACTATTAGCAAAATTAGTGTAAGATAAATGGTTTTCAATAACGTGTTTTCCTTACCATGGGAGAATAGGAGAACTGTCATCATGGTTGCAAAAATGAATTTCATTAGAGCCATTGTGATAACTGATAACTGTGTGAGTTATTATTTCTTGGTTTTGAGACAATTTCTACAAATTTATCAGGTTTATATATAATTTTTTTTTGTTTTTGTATATATAATTATTTTTAGTAACGAGTGTTAAATGCATGTTGACTAAAAATTCAAAAAATATTTTTTTTTATGTGAAAGTAGTAATTTACTCATATATACCAATAAAGCGCAGCACACAGTTGATAGATAGTTGGATTTTTTAAGCATTATGTCAGGAGTTTGACCCCTGCCGTGGGTATGAAAAATGCTTTGTTGGGAGAGGCTGTACCACTTCGGTGATCTCTCCACCTCGAAAGGAATTAATCTCTGGCTGTCGACTGGAGGACACGATTGGTTCAAACAAAAAAAAAGTAGTAACTAATATACTACTATTTATGATTTTAAATTAATTGTTATGGAAAAAAAATTAATCTTTTCACTAAATGATTTATAGACTTTTAAATACCACATAAAAGATAAGAAATTTATTAATTATAATTTTAATAGTAAAATACTCCCTTCATCCCTTAATATAAAATCCTTTTAGGGGATAGAATTCACATTGTATAAAGAAGTTAGTTAATATTATTGTCAATGATATTGAAAATATAAATACTCAATATAAATACTCTTTATGTTCCTATAATTATCATTAAAACACTAAAAATTGATGACTAAAAAAAGTAATTAATAATATAATTGGAAATTGAAATAGGTACCTTATAGAAAAGTCAAACTCAAGTGTTTGTATATTGGAATGGAAGTAGTATTTGATATGGTTTTTCAAAATTTTCTCAATAAATTTTAAAAATGAAAAAATTAAATAAAAATATTTGTGAAAAAAATAATTAAATATCAATAAAATTTGATTAAGGTCTTAAAAATAGAAAAAAATTCAAAAATGAATCTTATTAAGAGAGGGATGAAATTTAAACTTATTCAAATCAAAATATATACTCCCTCCGGTTTTATATATAAATTCCCGTTGAAGACTTTTTACTGGTCCATAAGTTACATTTTCAATTTTCAATGAAATTAATTACTTTTTTTTCCACAAATACACCTATTTTATTTAACATTTTTAAATTCTCAATTATAATTATAGGGTTACTTTTTAAAAAGTATATCGAATATTTACATTTTCAATAGCACTAAAAATATTAACCAACTTTTTTAAAGAGTGCAAAAATTAGTAAAGGAAATTTGTAATAAAGATCGGGGAATGAAGTACTACTCATAGTATAAAAGATAAAACTAATTAATGAATCATTAATATTCTCAAATTTAATTAATCAAATAAAATTGCTATTTATATATTACTGTTAATTACTCCATCCGTTTCACTATGTTTGGCCTTTTAGCCTTTTTTTCTTGTTTCATATTGTTTGGCCTTTTACATTTTTAATACACAAACATATTTTTTTTCTTCCAATTTTAACATTTCATTAAATCATTTCTCTTACTCCTCATTGAATCTACTTTTATCATCTCTCTCATATCTAAATCACTATACATTAATTAATGGACTCACTTACTGTATGTACTTATAAAAATTAAATACTACAACAATTTTCAATAAGGATTAAATAGGGGCATTTTGAACAAACTATACATAATACTTACAATAATTAATACTTTCTTAATCTGTATGTCCAAGCCTAAAAAGTCAAAAATAATGAAACGAAGGGAGTAATATATTTAAAATTACAGCAGTCCTCAAGAGTCAGCTGCAATCCCTTAAAAAAAAAGAGTGAAAGGACACTTTGGTCCCTCAAGTTTTTCGACAGGGACACTTTAGTCCCTCAAGAAATTTAATTCATTTTTAGTCCCCCATGTTTTTCCAAAAGTATCAATTTAGTCCCTCATGTTTTCTAAAAGTACCAATTTAGTCCCTCAACGAAGTGGCTAACGGAAATAGGACAGGGACTAAATTGGTACTTTTGGAAAACTTTGGGGATTAAAAATGAATTAAATTTCTTGAGGGACTAAAGTGTCTTTGTCAAAAAACTTGAGAGACCAAAGTGTCCCTTCACTAAAAAAACAAATCTCTGCAATTAGAATTGATGACATGAATTTAAAAATAGATAAATTTTATTGAAAAGTAGTGGTGTATTTAGAGAATAAAAATATTTTGTATTTAATTTTTCAATAAAAAGTGTTATTTTTAAGTTCTTATCCTCAACTTTAAAGAACGAGTTTAAGGAAATCCTAAAAAAAATTTGAAAAGTACAACCTAAACAAATTAAAGTTACAAGTATATGATATCGGTAACTAATACTCCCTCGAATTATCAACGTGGGTTGACTCAAGTGGTGTGATCCTGCCAACTTGAGAACTTGGGAATGGGGCTTGAGACTAAGAAGTTTCAGGTTCGATTCCTGGTTAACACACCCCGCTGAGAGAGGTATAGGAACGCGACCTTGTGCAGGATTAGTCTCAAGGGTTCCCTGGTATTAAGGGTGCTCTCGGGGACACCTGTGGTACTGGTCAAAAGAGTACAGACAAAAAAAAATTACTTCCTCGGATTTTTATTACAAGATATACTCTATTCGTCTTATAAGAATGATAAAAAATTGTAAAAGTAAAAAAAAAATGTTAATAAGGAACTAATAATAGATAAGAATTAATGAAAAATGTGATTTTTTATATTTCCGAGAAAATATTGTGTGTGGACTTAGAATTTTTTTTATATCAAGCAATCTTAAGGGTATTTATTAATAAGACCCAAAAAATATTAAGGGGATATGTTTTAAATGGTTTGTTTAATACATCAACTAATTATCAAACAAATAATTTAACGCATTTTGCATTGATCAACCAATCTAAATTCAAGTTTTCGAATTCAAAGTTTTCTCATTAATTAATTTAACTTTAGTTTGGGACAAAAAAAATTTACTCCATCTGGTCCTATTTATAGGGCATTCTTAATCATATCACACAGACCAACGAGGGTAGTTAGGTTTCTTGAAACTTTAAAAAAATACTTCAACATTACAATCTTACCCTCTTAACTTGCATTGGGAATTTCATAATGTATTACTTCACATTAGTGGGCAAAGGGCAAATAAGAGAAAATAACAATAAATGTCTCCTAGAAAATACAAAGTGACTTATAAATAGGACCAAAGAATCCTTCTAGAATGTGACTTATAAATAGGACCGGAGGGAGTATCACTTTTTACCATTGTCATTGTGAGGCTGAAGGAATATTAATTACGCTTCTTAATCTATGTGTCAAGATCTTAAAAGAGTTATATTGTAAAACGGATGAAATACTTTACATTTTCGATGAGGCAGTAATTATTTTGTTTCTTATTTAATGTTTTTGACTACTCCCTCCGTTTCACAATGTTTGGTCTTTTAGACTTTTTTCCTTGTTTCACAATGTTTGGCCTTTTACATTTTCAATACACAAACATATTTTTTTTTCCAATATTAACCTTTCATTCAATCATTTATCTTACTCCTCATTAATTCTACTTTTATCATCTGTTTCATCTCTAAACCACTATACATTAATTAATGGACACACTTACTAATAAAAATTAAATACTATTACAATTTTCAATAAGGATTAAATAGGGGCATTTTAGACAAACTATACATAATAATTACAATAATTAACACTTTCTTAATCTGTGTGCCCAGACCTAAAAGGCCAAACATTATGAAACGGAGGGAGTATTTATAGTTGTTTGGTCATCCTAGATTGATGAAACCAAATAGATAAATCAATGGGGAGAAAAATGATTGTTAGTTCCAAGATTATCCATTAATGGAGTCGTCCAATATTAAATTACTCCCTCCGTCTCTAATTATAAGGCCCTCTTAACATTTTTTTTTCCCTATTTATAAGGTCCTTTACCAATTTTCAATGAGCATTAATTATTTTTTTCCACAAACATCCCTATTTATTTAACACTTTTTAGATTCCCAATAATATTTATAGGGGTAATTTTGAAAATACATATCAAAAGTTCACATTTTCAATACAATTAACTAAATTATTCCACTTTCTTAATGAACGTGAAATCTCCCAAGAGGACCTTATAATTAGGGACGGAGGTAGTACAATACAATTGTAATTAGTTACAATGCTTGTTTAAAAAATCAAAAAAGTTAACTAAATTTAATTACTCTTTCTTTTTTTTTTGGTGAACAAGGGGGCCTAAGCCCAAAGGAAAAAAATTACATTAAAGGGAAATCTCTTGGGAACGCAGTCCCAACGTAATCAAAAGAGAACAAACGTTTAAGGCTATTATTCGGCTCATATAAGATGTGACACTCAAGGTCTTTATCAAGACTAAAATTAGCAAGGTAGTCAGCTACACTGTTTCCTTCCCTCATGGTGTAAGTGATGATCAGACTCCAGTCCTTCTTGATAAAAGTTGAAATGTGGCGCAACAGAGAATTCGTTCTTCCAGCTAAGGGGTCATCATCTCTCTTCTGGAGGTAGTTAACTATAGATAGAGAATCACTTTCCAGAATGAGATTTCTATAACCATAGTTTCAAGCGATTTTCAGGGCCAATAAGATAGCCCACAGCTTCGCATTATAGGCTGTACAAGTTCCAATTTTTTTATAAAATCCAATTCTCCATTTGCCCATGCTATCTCTAAAGACACCTCCGCATCCCGCAATGCCCAGATTGCCTCTTGAAGCTCCATCAGTGTTAACTTTAATCCACCCCTCAGGGGGTCTCTTCCAAGCAATAAAGCGAGTCTCCATTGTGGTAATAAATTTATTTCTGTTCCAATTTCCCACCCCCTGAACCTGCGAAAAAATTGCAAGCTTTAGATTCTGTGGGTACACAAAATCCGGATCAACATTACCTTTGTTTCTCCACTCCCAAAGAGAGTATATGGAGCATAAAAACAGGATTTTCCATTGCTCTTTAGTGTACTGTCTCCATCTTGTATTTAAGTTATGTCTAATCCAATTTGAAATGTCACTCCTGCAAAAAAGATTTAACTCATTAGGTGATAGGAAACATTTCCATAGGCCCAGGGCTTTGGGCAGTCCCTTAGAGCATGTAGTGATGTTTCCTCAACATGTCTGCAGTGAACACAAAAGGGATTTCCAAGACCCCATTTAAACTTCCTGCTATTAGTGAGTAACCTCTCATGACCCGTTTTTCACAAGTGAAATTTCCATCGTTCTAAACAGTTAGTCTTCCAAACCGTCTCCCAAGGTATAGTCTCAACCGTAGGGGATTCATTAGTTAGAAGACTGTAAACATGCTTGACCGTGAAAGTGCCATTCTCCGTGCCACTTCATATGATCTTGTCTTCCCCAAGGTCTTCATGAGGAGGGGGGTAGCCAGAATTCTATTGAGAATATTTTCCTGTATAGTATTTTGCAGAAGAGCCACATTCCAGTTTCCATCTGGGCCAGTAAGGTCTTTGACAAGCGTGATATCTTCATTGAGGTTAACCGGTTGAATAGCCCAGTCTTTAAGCTCGATGTTATCACCTAATCATTTGTCTCTCCAAAACCAAGTCCCCTTGCCATCACCAATAAAATATTCCACATTATTCGTGATTATAGGCCACAGATTAGTCAGCCTTTTCCAAAGAGCCGAATCTTGGGAGGTAGCTGCAGCAGATTTTAATAGGTCCCTCCCTCTGGCGTACTTCCCTTTGAGAACTCTAACCCAAAGAGCATTCGGTTTGATTAACATTCCCCAACCAATCTTCATAATGAACGCATTATTGACAGATCCCAGTCTTTTAAAACCAAGACCTCCACTGTTCCTAGGCAGACAGAGGGTGTCCCACTTGACAAGGTGAGCCTTGCGGTGTTCATGGTTGCTGCCCCAAATAAAGTTCCGTTGCACTTTCTCAATCTCCTTGGTGACATTGGTCGGGATAATCGTATGCTGCATCACATGGTTAGCGACCGCTCCCAACACACTCTTAGCTAGAACAGTTCTACCTGCAAGAGATAAGCAACTAGATTTCCAGCCAGCCAGTTTATTATGAAGTTTTTCAATCAGGGGTTTGAAATTATCTTTTTTGCGTCTACTACCATTATCAATAGATCCCAGATAAGAGCCAATTCCTTTAGACCATTTAAAGCCACTAAGGTTAACAATATCAGCAGCAACCTCATGTTCAACATTTTTAGAGAAAAAGATACTCCCTCTGTCCCATAAAGTTAGTAAAAAACATGAAATTTTTTTGTCCCAAATCAAAGTTAAAATAGTGAATAAAAAAAATTGAAATTGTATTGTATATTCTATGATTGGTTAATTGAGGAAGCATGTATTAAATACTTGCTTTGGTAATTGGTTGATTTGGGGGGACAATGCATTAATAGCATGTTTCCTTATTTTTGTTAAATTTTCAAAAAATTACTAACTTTTTGGGACGGAGAGAGTACTAGTTTTAGAATCATTGATTTTATGCCCAGAACTATCACAGAATTTATCAATACAATTCATAACCTTACCATACTGATCCACTGATGCTTCTGCAAAGATAAGGAGATCATCAGCAAACATGAGATGAGAGATTTCAGGACCATACCTGCCAGCTCTAATTGGTTTCCACTCACCTTTGTTCACCTCATCTGCAATCAAATGTGAAAGCTTATCCATGCAAATAACAAAAACAAAAGGGGAGATGGGATCACCTTGTCTAATACCTCTAGTTGGAGAGAAAGCTTCCGTTTTATCACCGTTCCAAAGAATTTTAAAAGAGGCCGAGGAAATGCAAGTAAGAACAAGGTCAATAAACTCAGTAGGAAGCTTTAACTCCTCCAAACAGTTTCTAATAAAACTCCAGGACAGTCTGTCATAGGCTTTCTCCAGATCGAATTTAATTGACATATAGGCCTTTTTCCCTTTGCAATTCTTCATAGAGTCAACCATTTCCTGAGCAATGATGATATTATCCTGTATATTCCTTCCCGGAACAAACCCCGCTTGATTAGGAGAAATCCAATTATCCAAAAGAGGCTTGATTCTGTTAGCCAGGATCTTTGTGACGCATTTATAAATGACATTGCACAACGCAATAGGTCTGAATTGAGAAGCCACTTGGGGAGGGTCAACTTTCGGGATGAGCACTAACAGGGTAGAGTTAATAGCCCGAATTGCTTCAGGTTGGGACCACACATACTTGATAAAGTTTGTGACGTTATGCTGAATTAGCTCCCAGTTATGTTTGTAAAAGATTCCAGGGAGACCATCTTCCCGAGGGGCTTTGAGGGAGCCCAAAGAGAAAAGGGCATCCTTAATTTCATCTGGATCCGGAGTGATTTTGAGGTGATCATTTTCAAACAGGTCAGCAATGAACAAAATATCACACCTGAGGGAGGTCTATTGAAGTTTTCCTCCTGATAAAGATTTTGGAAAAAACCTTTGATCATTTGGAAAATAGAAACCTGATTATAACACCACTCTCCCATGTTATCTTTAAGACACAAAATCCTATTTTTTCTCCTTTTAGAAATAGTACGAGAGTGATAAAACCTCGTATTCCTATCTCCCCCCTTAATCCAATCCTTTCTGGATTTTTGATACCACAAGGTCTCTTCATGCTTCAAAGTTTCATCCAGGGCCTGTTGGAGCTCTAATTCAAGTCTGAGCAAGAACCTGTTACTGTTATAATTGGGAGACCTTTGAATTCCACTAATTCTGGCCAGGAGCTCCTTCTTCCGTTTGAGAACGTTGCCAAACACATTTTTATTCCAATCAACAAACTTAGGGATAATTCCATCAATGGAATCAATAAGCAGCTTTTCCTTATTCTAGTTGTCTTTCGTGAACCTTTTAAAATCTTTGTGCTCGAGCCACATAGCTTGAAAGCAAAAAGGTCTAGCATTAGAAATTCTGTTCTGCTGCTGAGTGAAGAGGCAAAGCGGGTTATGATCAGAATGAATTCTGGTCAAGAGCTTAATAAAAGCATCAGGAAATCTAGTTCTCCATCCAACATTGCACAAACCCCTATCCAGCCTTTTAAAAACCCTCTCATACCCGCTGCGAATAGAGCCTCTCCAAGTAAACTGATCACCAACAAAGCCTAAATCCATGAGATTACAGGAGCCAATACGAGAAGAAAAATCAATGCACTTATTCATGTCAATGGGCGCACCCCCTTTTTTTCCCTAGCATTGGCAATTTCATTGAAGTCCCCTAATAATAACCATTCCCCATTCACCTGGGAATTAATCTCATAAATAGAATTCGATAACGAACCTCTTTCCTCCTCTCTCGAGCTAGCATAAATAGCACTGAGGAACCAGGGGTTGTACGTACCTTCTTGGATCGACACATGAATAATCTGCTTCTCCACCCTAATCATCTGAATAGTTAAAGCAGGATTGTTCCATAAAACCCATATCCCTCCAGAAAAACCAGCAGCTTCACTAACCAGAGAATTACTAAAGCCCATTTTTCTAATAATATTCTTAGCTTTCATACCACTACATCTAGGTTCTTGCACTAAAACAATATCAGGTCTCTGCATAGCCATAAGATCACGAAAATATCTTCCAAAATCACGACCCAAAGCCCCTCTAACATTTCAGGACATTATAATCATTGAGACATAATTGAGGAGGGACCTGAGTGGTCAATAATACCTGAATGATTTTCACTCTTTTGCTGGTCAATTCCATCAACAACTGATAACTCTTCATCTATCTCCATAGCAGGTGAACCAAAATCCGTCTTCTCAATATCTGGTGGTTTGGGGTCCTTTTGGTGAAGATCATAAGCTTTTGTGCGATTACTCCCCATCCGAGATGCATCGCGAGCAGCAAGGTGGACTTGGGTGACAAAACCATCAATTCCGTTAACCCCTTGTTGTTGGAGAAGTTTCATCTTGTGAAGAATCTCTATTTCTTTTCCTTTTGAGCTTTGAGCTTTTTCAACAGTGGATTCCAATGGGACTTTCGAGTAATGTGAAGTGGGGTTGTCCCCTGTAGCCACTTATTTTTCGGTTTGAAGTCTTTCATGAGCCTAGGAAGATCTCCTTTTTTTGCTACAACCTATATTATTAATCTTCTTAGAATTGGGCTGGCCCATCACGGCTTTTCCTAGTTTGCTTTGTGGATTTTTTCCACCTACTTGATTTCTCACCTTATTAGACACAAGTTTGTAGTTGTTACTGTTACCTACTAGAGGTAAACTCTGTTGACACCCTTGATTCGAAATTTCCATGTCCACATCAGCAGGATTCTTTTCTTTCTCTTTTTCTATCTCCAGCGCCGCAAATCTTGACTGATTTCCTAGATTTGTTTGTTGTCTATCAGTATTTCCAGCATTAGGTGTAGTAGCAAATTGGCGCCCTGTATCCTTTCTTCTGATTGATTTTTTAACCATCATCCATGGACCATAGGGGCTCTTAACGGGAAAAATCTCATTATGTGGAGCAACTCCATTAATATCTTTAACTCCTTGCGGATTGTCCGCAATCAAAATTATGGCTTGATCCGATGTGATTCCTCCGTCGCCCATATTCACTGGATCTCCGTTCATGGTGTTGCCGCCCGCCACCTTGTCGCTTCCACCTGAAGCTGTTGAGGGATTCGAAGAGGTGGTGACACATTGGTCTTGCTTGTGCCCATATTTTCCACACCCAAAGC
Source organism: Crotalaria pallida (assembly GCA_037953625.1). Taxonomy (NCBI): domain Eukaryota; kingdom Viridiplantae; phylum Streptophyta; class Magnoliopsida; order Fabales; family Fabaceae; genus Crotalaria; species Crotalaria pallida. The sequence continues at coordinate 73,383,005 of CM075656.1, forward strand.
AAATTTGATGGAGCCCTTCATATTCTAATTTTATTTCCAAACCAAGGACCTTGATCTTAGAGACCAAGCTTTTTTGAAGATCTATTTCAACACATATGAGCGCAAATTTCCCTTTGGAGTGGATCGAAGTCAGTTGGTCTATTTTTAGCATTGTGCCAATTTTTCTACCCACCCTTCTAAGAAAAGTGGGATTATAGAGCTCTTGAGGAAGATTTAGAATTCTAACCCAAACTGCTATCTTCTTAACAACATTCTCTTCAGGCAAGAAAAGCGGCCGCCATCTTTGGACAATGAGATAGTGATCAGCGAGTTTCCAAGGTCCTTCAAAAAGAGCAAATTTGTAATCCTCCTCAGACGAGAATTGCACCAAGTAGTGATCATTAGGCATGTCTATGATCTTTATCGGACCATTTCTGCTCCAATCCCTCACAAGTTTATTCTCCAAGATTCTTGGACTCACTCTTTTACCAAAAAGGTTAACTATTAAAGAGTTCCTCCAAGGTTTGCACCATTCTTGAAATTCTCCCTCTGAGACTTCGATGGTAGGGCATGGGTTAATCGGATTTGAATCCCCTTCCTCTTCAGATTGACACTCTTTGTACCATTTATTTTCTGGCATTTCTTCATCATCCAGAATAGGTTCCTCCATGCCAAGATGATCAACATCTTTAAGAAGGGAATCCTTGTAAGAAACAGCTTTTGGAAGAACGATATCCTTCTGAGGCGACACATTTTCTTCAACCATGCACGTAGTCACCTCTTCTTCAACCATGCACATAGACTCGTGGCTTTCACCCTCAATTTGCTTGATCTTTTTAGTACTCCTTTTCTTCAAGTCATCTTCTTGTACCGACGGGCCGTCTCCAATATTCTCTCCGGACTCAACAAAACCTAGCAGAGGATTCGTACTCTCCGAACTCTTGACCATCATTTTTTTTTCAAAATTTTTTATTTTAATCTTTGGTAATGATTTACGTCTTAATTACTCTTTCTACTTCATAAGAGTGGTAACAAGTTTGAAAAGAAAAAAAAATTAAGGAGATATGCATTTAATGGTTTGTTTAACATATTAACCAATTATCAAACAGCTAATTTAATGCATTTTGCATTGATCAACCAATCACAATTCAAAGTTTTCAATTTCCAAGTCTTTCATTAATTACTTTAACTTTAATTTGGGAAATTTTTTTTACCATTTGGTCACTTAACGGTGAGCCATGTTCTCATCAATCAACTCGGTGAGCCAACTGATGCCTTTCTCCTAGGATTTTCCAAACCTCAATGGGCACATTATTCGGTCCAATTGCTTTACCCTTATTCATCATTTCAATGCCTCTTTTACCTCCAACTCTAGAATTCTATAATAAAAGATATATTTTTGATCCTCCTCTCGAGTGTTTATATTATTTGAGTGCAAAATATCATGGCAGTCATTGAAAAGCTTATGACAATAGTTCTTCCATCTTTCCTTAATTAATATCTTTACAAGACATCGTGACTTTTCATTCTTCATCCTTAATGCATTTCACTTGGTCCAAGTCTCTAGTCTTTCTTTCCTTAACTTTAACCCATCATATGCTCTAGCTCTCGCTTAGGTCACCGCTTTCTTGGTATTTTTCTTAGCTGTCTAACTATTTTCCCAATTCTTTGCATTTTTATCCAAGGACCAGACTTTGTAACATTTCATTTTCGCCTTAACTTTATATTGAACATTTACATTCAACCACTATGATTCTTTACCCTTGATCTAAAACCTCATGATTTACCAAGTTTTCCTTTTAGTCCTTATAATATTTTTTTCTATTTGTTTTGGTTTTTGTATGTTCTAAAATTTTAGTTTTAGTCATTTTGGATGATGTGTTAATATCCTTATTGGCCATGTCAGCTATTATTATAACACGTGTCACATGTGAGAGTCAACAAAGTTATCATTAAAAACTAAAACCAAAATTTTGAACTATTTAAAGACCAAAACCAATATTTTGGACTTAAAACAACATTTTTTTTTCTATAATAGAAACTAAAACCAAAGACATTAAGTTTGAATCATGAGGTAAAAAGGGTACCCGAACCAAATACCCGAACTAAAATCATTAAATTTTCAGAACCAAAAAATATTTAAATCTTCCAATAAATGTGAGACTTCAATACTTAGCAATTCTCTCCTACCGAACTTTGAATCAGGTTGCCTCAATCACGATTAGAATTCTTTACACAAAACTTGCTTGCAAGATGATATTTCACAAAGTGACAAATGCAAATCCAAAATTTCCGTGGAAACATGAAGGTTATGCGAATTGAGCGTGGAATTCACAACAAGAGAACATAAGAATCGTGAATTGAACAATAAACCGTGAGGGGACAGAAAACGACCACTATTATATTTCAGGATCTTCTCCATAAAAGATAGAATTGACCTCACTTTAATTTTCATAAACTTTCGGCAGCGGTTTGCTCAAATTGCCGCAGCAGTTTAAGGATAAAGCAAGTTTAAAAACCAAAACTATTAATTCCCTTTTTTTTCCTCTCGTATATATAATCAAGGAAACTAGATGTTACTTGACACATTAGTCTTGTCTTGAACCACTTAGGGCAAGGGCAAGACAAACCCCACTTTAAAATATTCACACTCTTTATTATATGTCTTCCAAAGTTGAAGTTTACATTATTAAATTTTTGTCTTCCTTGTCGTGTAAGAAAGAGTATCATTCTATTGTCCCTGAATGTGTCACTTCTAATAAAAATTGCGCTAATCCTTGGTCTATGAAATGGCTAGAACACGAGGGAGCGGTTTGTGCCGACAATTGTAGTCATAATATGGCACTTTTGGTAGTTATCGTTATTCTAGTTATAGTTATCATGTTTACATTGTTATTTTCTTAATTACTAGTCAGAAGTTTCAAAAAAAAAAAAAGTTTGTTAAGGAAGATAAAATATGCTAGTTTCACATTAACTAAAATATGGTAAATTGAACAACATATAAATGTAAAAAGTCATGAATTAAATGTCTTAAAGTTTTGAGTTAAGACATAATGTCAAATCATTTATGTTGTTGTTCACCGATTAAAGGACATCTTCAATTTTAATCGCAGAACCAAAAACATATTAGAAATCCGTGCAACTTTTTAATAGTGTAGGAGTGTAATTTGTGTGTGTGTTTTTTGTTTTTTTTTTTTTGTGTTTTTTTTTTTTTTTTTACTTTTATTAATTGTTATGTGCTTATATTGTGTTGTTGCTACCATGAGAAAGACATTGTATTTGTATATGCTTATACCATAAATTTATTTGAATGAGGTAATCCGATCCATAGGTTTAAAGAAAGAATGTTTAATTTCTTACCTGATATAACCTGACCGAAGAATTGGCGTTCCACTATTTCCTATTTCTTTCATCAGTTGCTTAAGTTTCATTTTGAAAATTCTACTCTTAATGTTTGGTCTATTATATATTTATATATGCACCAAGAAAATTTGCTAATTTGTTAACTTTCCTTACACCAAAGTGTTAAATTTGGTTTACCTCAAAAAAAAAAAAAAAAAGTGTTAAATTTGGTTTGAGCGATAGATGTAAAAAGTAAAAAGAAAACTAGTCTTACTTTTTTTTTAATAAATGAAAGAAAAAGAGAATAATAAGTATTTTCAACAAGACTATTTTTTTACCAATGAGGTGTGACACACCTGGCTCGGGACTTTGTCTTCGGTCCGCAAGGACACAGGTTCGAATCCCACCTCGGCGGTATGAGCCTGTCGCTCCTTTGGGAGTGGTTATTCTCCTCCGAGCAGTTTGCAGGCTATGACCTGGAGGCGGGGTTGCCCATCAGAGTCGTCAATGTGCGACAATGATGATGGGATTTCCCTCGTAAAAAAAAAGGACTATTTTTATATTTTATTTTTTTAACCTAAAATTAAATATGTAAAATCTGAAAAAAAAAATAGGATAAAAAAATGCGTAGCGTCAATTTAAGTAGTCACAAATTTAAAGGTCACGATTTCACAGGGTGCATGCTTATTAGGATTAATGCCAATTTAAAATTTTGCATGCATATATTGCCAAAAAGTTCAAAAGCACTCTTAAAGTGAAATTAAGATAATAAACAATTAATTAATTACATATAAATATATAAATTAGAGGCGGGAGAATGAGTGAAAGGTATAAAAGAAAATTGTCCTTTTGGTCGATGAAGTAGAATAGTAGACAAAAGAAAGTTTGATTTATAACCTTAACTACCAAATCTATCATTTAGTCACATGGAACCCTTTTTGTTTTTGGCATAAACATAGACGACAACTTCAGCAATTACGCTTCAAAAGTGAGATTGAGAAGTAAAACATACTTTTGGAAAAACATGACCCATGCCATGCCCCACCTCATTTTCATGGCTAGTTTTTGCTAAACTTAACGGCCATGCATCCCTATTGGATAGGAACAAAGTCAAAAAGGACCAAATGACCAAAGTAAACAAGAGCCATCATTTTTTGGTATAGTAAGCATAATAAAGACTTTTGGGAAAGCGCACAAGAGGACCACTCCCTCGGCATAGTTTCACCTTTACGAGACCATAAAATAAAAGGTACTATTATTATTTACATAAGTTTTTTTTAAAGTATGCAACGAGGTCCCTAAATTTATAAATATTTTGTAATTGGGTTTCTTGTGTAAAGTTTTTATCAATAGCCCATGAAGTAGGATGAAGCTCTTGTAATCATCTATCTAGGAGATAAATGGTGGATTATTACCATAATAAGAAATGCTTGCAATAAGTTGTCTCTTTTTATTGCATTGATTTAGTGAAGATCGATCTATGAGACCATCTCTTTGACATTGTGATAGCAACTATCACTCTTGTAAGTTCTAGCCAATTGATGGAGAAATGGGGAGAATAACCTTCGATTTTTTTGTGGAATGAGTTATGGCAAACCCTAAAACACATTTAGGAAAAAAGAAAGAGCCATGTCAACAGATGCTCCGCTTACGAAACCTTATCTTAGGGTCCCGAATAGAAATGACTAAAAATTTCAGAATGAAGGCAATGTTACATACAAATCTCTAATAATATATGAACCAATTCAGAAAATTTAAATAGTAGTTGAGAAATATAAAGCATAAATGCATAATAATTTAACCTTAACTTAATACAGAATAACCAAAGCACAGAAAATGATAATGATGAATTATTAGTACTATTTGGAATAGAGAAACAAAATTAATTAATAAGAAGACAGGCTATAGGAAAAGAGAAGTTATGAAATTTTAATTTAGTTAGGCATGGCATAACGAGAGGGGTGGAATGAACCAGGAAGCGTAGCATCTTGCTAGGGGAAAGAGGTGACCAAACCAAAATTACATGTAATGAAATTTGGGTCTGTTTACTTTAGTAATGCACAAATTAAAGGATGTTGTTCACTTGTGCAAGGATTTTAGTTAAGGAATACGGAGTACGATGATAAAGATAAATTTACATTAAAAATATAAATTTATTTGTTTTTATATCGAAATCTTAAGTTCGACATTTTTAAAAATAAAATTATTTTTTTTAATTTTTTTATTAACCAATGTTCTAATAAAAGTGCTAATTAATTATCATTTTTTTAAAAAAAAAAAAACAATTTTAAAAGCCACAAACACCTACCCCACTGAGTGATCCAAGTGTCAGGAACTGAACACTGGCAGCTAAGAAGAGGTGATTATGCGTGTAAGGGAGTTACTGGACAAAGTTTTGTAATGGCCAAAGCACCACAATATATGTCACAGTGGACATGAATTAGTGCATCTGAATTTGATCATGGAGCATTTAACTTATCCAGTGGTGGCTCCTGTCTCATTCAACGCTCATCATTATGCATCATTACTTTCTTTACAAAATTATGCAACAAACATTTTTTCATAAAATTTTCTTCAACTCGATGAATTAAGTTTGTTCTTTTACTATTTTCTTTACATACCCATTTTAAACATTAATTTCTTATATGAGCTTGATTATTGGATAAAGACTGAGCTTTTCCAATTGTTGGGTAATATTACCTACACTTTTTTGAGTTAAGAAGCGAAAAGAAACCGAAAGTAGAATAACTAATTAAGGAAGAAGCAGAAAAAAAACAAGAAGTGAAAAGAACGTTTGTAATAGATTATGGACTTAATCAAATTAAGGTCTTGGAAGTGGTTAGAGGCTAAGGGTAAAGCTACGGGCTTTTGTTTTGGTTTGTAGTGTAACAACTCTTTATCTTGTATTGCTTCTTGTTGTTCTTAGTCCTTCTTGATGGGTAAATACCCTTTATACTCATTATATATACAAGTTTTGCTTTCATTAAAAAAGTCATTAGAGCACATACGACAGTATACCATTCATAACTGTCAAGTTAACTTTAATACTTTATCATTAATACTTGAAAGTTTCTTAAATAGCACTAATTACTAAATATTTGATGAGTTTGGCTAATAAGCATTTTTTATGATTTGAAATATAAGAAAAAAAAACTATTTTCATATTTATTAAGAAGATTAGTTGATTGTATTTATTTTTATCAAATTTATAAAAAAAATAGAAGTATTTTTAAGAAAGTAATATTATTAAGAATAAAATATAAATTAAATGAGATAACCACTTTCTAAAGTTGTTTTGGAAAAATAACATCGGGAATAAAACAAAATATAAAAAAATTAATAAAGAGGTATTTTTTTATAATCAAATCAGGAAGATGTATACTCTAAAATTTTCTATTTCCTCTTTTCCAAAAAACATTAAAAAAATTTCAACTTTTCGATAAATTTATTAAATTTAACTTCTTAACAAATATCCAAAAAATAATTTGTTAATATTTTTCATATTTTATTACTCAACTTAAAAGTGGTTGATAAATTCAAATATCAGATTCACTTTGGTGACAATTTTACCTAAGCAATAGTTAGAGGCGGCTTAGAGCATCTTCAATGTCGTTCTTAAACAATCAAGGATAGAAGGTGAGGGAAGAAGTTCTTGTTCTTGGAGAGAAATATGTTCTTGTGCCCACACTTGTACGGAAGAGCAAGTTGGAGGAGAGATGGTAAATTGTGGGGATCAATTGAAGAATAAAACTAAAGTTGAGTTTGAAGATGAATTGGAAAAATTGTTGGGTTGTTTTAGTTACAAAGGAGTGTGAAAAATTATAAAATAAAATGTGGAATCTATTTAAAAATAAAATTGATATTTGGAGTTGGAATTAATGTTTTAGTTTCAACTAGGCTTAATTATGTCACAAGTCCCTGAAGTTTGAGATATTTTTGTCAGATATCCTTGTATTTTTTTTTAACGTTTGACTTCCCGAAGTTACTTCTGAGTTTGTCATATACCCCTACTACCAATTCTGGCCAATTTTGATGACATGTCAGAATCGTAGTCAGACGCAGGAGGTTAGTCATGTGGTGCCGCGTGATATCACACGAGCGAAGACGATCTCTCTCTTTAATTCCCTTTTTTCTTTTTTTATTTAACTAAAAATATAAAAATATTAAGTTTTTTTTTTTAAATTTTTTTAAAAAAGGATCTTAGGTCACGGGGCACCACATGCTTAACCTCCTACGTCTGATCAAGATTCCGATGTTACATGTAAGTAAAATTAGTCAGAATTGGTAGTAGAGATATATGACAAACCCAAAAGTAACTTCAGAGAGTCAAACATTGAAAAAAAAAAAAAGGATATCCGATAAAAATACACAAAACTTGAGTAACTTATGATATAATTAAGCATTTCAACTATATATCAAATACTAACTACTAGTACTATATTTGTTGAATTTTTTTTACTGATATTCGGTTACCTTCCTTATGAGCAATAAACTAATTTTGTTTGGGGTATATGGTTGTTCTTCTCAACAATCATCGATTTAAGGAATTAAATCTTTCACTTTAAGTTTAAAATACACTGGGATTCAGCAAAATCTTACACCACTAAATCAATAATTTATTCCTTATTGATATATCACGGCATACTGGTAAAAGATGAAAAAAAGAAGATTCATTTAAATATCTTAAATAAAATATAAATTAAATGCCCATAAGCAACCTAGTAGACTTTGCTTGTTCAAGAATCAATCAAGGGGGAGGCTGACTCACAAATAAGTACTGTAACCTATAATAAGGCTATAAACTATAATTACTTAAATCATGAATCCCTCCCTGCATGTATGTGTAAATTAACTTCTGTACTTAAAATATGGAGTTTGTCGTATATATGTCGAACCATCTAGCTAGACAACAAGGCAAGAACGGTGCCCCTCCCTTACATAATTTAATTAATTTTATTTATTTTCACCATACTCTGTCCACTGCAGATCAGAGAGAAACCAGAAAGTTATGGGGACTTTATGACAAAAAAGTTAATCAAAATATTAGTAGCGTCATGCATTGGAAAACTAATGCAGTAAATTAAAGATGGTGCTGCTGCGCTGCATGCATCATCACACTTATCTGATCTCTTCCCTTACTCTTTAGTCTCTAGTTTCAGAAAATTTTCATAGCACACGTTCGCAATTACTTAGACACCCTGTAACAAGCTTCACATACAAATTCGTTGCACATTTTGTTCTTTTATTTCCATTCTTTCTGGCTATTTATGTTGGGCACGATTTCGTGACACCAATTTGCATGACACTTAACAGCGCCATATTGCTGCTGTTTTCTTGTCTTGGCCATATTGAAATTGAAATTTCTGCAGAATTGGTTTCCTAGCTAAGGATAATATTCAAGTATTAAACTCACGGTCTTATCCATATCAAACTAATTAATTTTATTTTTGTTTCAATGCAGCTACTCTGGATTTTTAGTTAATATTGATAATTACTTTGAAATTGATAATATTTAATTTATTTTTTTAAAATTATCATTGAGATTCTAAAAAATATTGACTAAATAGAGATATTTATTAAAAAAAAGTAATTAATATCATTCAAAATTGAGATAGAAGCTTATGGAAAAAAAAAACAAGATAAACTTATTATCTAGTACTTATATCTACATCATGTTTGGTTAAGCGTTTGAAGGAAGCAAACACACATTTGCAAAATCTCCCTCCTCATAGCTTTTAAGTTCGTGAATTTGGAAACACGAAACCAAATGAGCACTTAAAATGTTTAATATTTATATTTAGAGATAGAAAGAGCATAAATTTATATTGATAAGAAACTTTGTCTCAATACTTGCTTCAACGTCCAAAAGAAAGGAGACATGCATTTGGATCCAAAGCTCCAATGCGTAACTTCCCCTAAACGCACGTTTATGTATAACCGCTATTCAAACATGCTTATGTTTGTATGTGCGTTTGAGGGTCGCAAACGCATAAGTTACTGAGGAGTAGTTTATGCTAAACGCGCGTTTTGGGTAGCCCAAACACATAAACAAACACACGCTTAACATGATCAACAAATCCTTAAACTAACTAAAATGTAAATTTTAAAATCATTTGTAATTTGGTTCCTATACCATGTTGTTTGTATATTTATTTGATGGGAATTAAGACAAGATACTTTTTTTTAACTCTTTCTTTCTCATAGCATGCACATTTTTCGCAAAGGTCAAAAATAATTGTTCTCACTGCTCATCATCATTCAGTTTAGGGATGGCAACAGGACGGGAAATGGGCAAGGAAGTACTCCCTTATTTCCCATCTCTGGATCCCTATTTCTCTTATGCCTGTCCCCGAACCTCATCCTAGAGAAAGATGGTTCCCCATTTTCGGATCTCCGCGGGGAATTCGAACATATTGAATTTGAAATAGTGAAACCAAAACAGGCGAGGGCAAGTGCGCGACAACGCTAGTGCGTGGCAACAATCGATGGGTGAAAGCGCAAGTGGCGATGGACGTGGGGGAAGGCACTAGAAGGAGTGAAGAACATAACTTGAAAAAAGGAGAAGGGAGTCCTATGGTTTTTTCTTATTTCTAATTCTGCATAGAGTTTATGCAGAGGCAGTAAAGCATATATGCTTTGTTTTATTATTATTATTATTATTATAATATATAGATTGGAGATTACATAAAAACCGAACATTAAATTTATATAAATATAAATATTTAAGAGTATATGTGTAATTACACAGGGACAGGGATCCCACGAATTCGAGGGACAAATCTCATTCTCGGCCCCAAAATCATGTCGGGGAGAATATCTCCCTCATCCCCATTCTCGTGGGGAAAAATGTTCGAATGGGGCAATCCCCGCGAGTATCCCGTTGACAATATTAAATTGCCATCCCTAAATTTAGCTTTCGTAAAATTTGTCCTATTTATAGGTCATACTTAATCATATAATACAAATTAAGGAGGATAGTTACATTTCTTGGAACTTAAAAAAGTTACTTTAACATTACAATTTTATCCTCTTAATTTGCATTGGAAATCTCACAAATGCATTGTTTCTCATTAATGAACAAAAGACAAGTAAAATAAGATAAAAAAAATAAATACCTCCTAAAAATACAAGGTCAAATTGCTTATCCCAAGGTCGAGCTCCACCCAGCCAAACTACCTCAATCCTTAAATATAAGATTTTTTGGATTTTTATTTTGTCATTATTTATAAGACAATATACCAATTTTCAATGACAGTTAATTATTTTTTTTCACAAACACCCCTATTTACTTAACACTTTTTAGACTATATGGGTGATTTTAAAAATATATATCAAATATGCACAATACCATTTACTAAATTAACCAACTTTCTTAATGAAAGTGAAATTTATCAAAAGATTCTTACCTACACAGAGGGAGTATATTTTGTTTCATTTCACAATTATGTAATGTCTTAGCTCCCTATTACAAATAATTGTTTAGTAAATTTAAAGATGCGATTACAAATTTTTTTAAAGACAGTTTAGGAACATGCTAAAAAAATTTCAAATAATAACTCAGAGTCTGTCTACTAACTAAACCTCCTTACTATTATATATACATGCATGATTCTGAATTTATCCACTTTTTCATTATTTTGTTACACCATTTCCAATTGTTAAATTGCTTTAATCCTCCCAAAAACCAAAAGGACCTTATTGTCCATACATGGAACAATGACCTTATGTCCAGTTTGACAGTTTCAAAATTCATTAGTTTAATTTTTCTTAAGGTTAATCATATTACTCCTATAGTAAGAAAGAAAGACAAGTGTTACACACTCAATAGCACACAAAAACATGCTCTAAACCCGCATGCAAGCAAGCATGCGGGAGATTCAAATGAATTTTTATTCATAAGCTCAATACCCCATTCAGAAGAGTGATCATGAGTTTATAATCTCTAAACATGGGAGGGAGAAATCAGTAGACAAACAGATGTGTTAATAAAGCTAAACAAGAACAGCCAGAAAGGCTATTTTGGGATTGGAGCTCTAAAATTAATAAAATAATTTATAACAATGAGCTTAAAGGCATGGGTTCAGTTCCAGCGATCCTGGCAAAACATATACTAGAGTACTATATATATAATACATTATAGTCTATACAAAATACTATCAGTGATTAAAAAATGTTCAGCATAAAGACCATAAAAAAATGTTGTGTGCTTGTGTTGATCAAGCTAGTAGTAATAAATAAATGACACATAGTGATAGTATGTATGTGTTTGGTTGTTTAATTTGTTTGAACTATCAACAACCACATTTGAAGATGTAAATTTGGTTTGGTATTATTGCCATCATATTTGGCAATTTTAATTTATAGAAAAATTAATTTTGCATCAAAACCATGGGAGTGATAAAATGTAACTTTAGTATTGAGTTGAAATTTTACACCTAATTTTAGTACAACCTTATTTTTAGAATAAATACAGTAGAACATAAATCACATAATTTCAGATTCAATTGGGAGATGTTATTTACACCCTTAATATTACTACTTACACTCAATTTTTATAATTTTTTACACCAACTTTTCAATATTACCCTTATCCTATCACTCACACCCATATATTTATTGTTTACATCCATTCTTATTATTTACACCCCTAATCCTAAAAACCTATATATATATATATATATATATATATATTAATACTCACAACCTATATATTACTACTTACACCCACCTCCTTCTTCTTCTTCTTCATAAAAACCCTCTTTTCCATAAAAACTCTGCTCACCAAAACCTTGCTCACCCAAAACCTTGCATATCTTCTTAATCATTAATAACTGAAAACATTATTGTAAATATTTGTTAATGTGTTGTTTTTAATCTAAAGATATTCTTCTTATCTTTCTTTTCTGTCCCAAGTGAAAGTAGACACATAGCTAAATTAGTCCCATGTGAGATAATTGTTGAACTGAAATTTGGATTTAGCAGGACCTTCGTACAAGACTTTTAGCCTTTAGGGCATGGTCCCAATTTTTTGAAGGTTAAATTAGAGTCCAAACTGATGTTTGACTATTGAGGGGTCCTACGTGTGTCATTGATTTATTGAATCCACAGATTTACACACAGTGTTCATTGCATAATGTTTAAAGAAATTATCATGAATATATTGCGGGAGAACATGGGAAACAAGTAAAGAAAAAAAATGGATCGTTAAACATTATGTGTTTCAATTTCAAATCTATCTTTACGAAGGAATGGATGAAGAAGAGGAGACAGATAAGTGAAGAAGAAAATAGGTTTTAAGGTTGAGTGTTTGAATAGAGTGAGTGTGGAGAAGAAAAAAAAAATAGGGAAATGAGTAGTTTTAAGAGTAATGAGTGTAAGTAAAAATGAAAAGACTGTTTAGCTTTTTAAAAGGAGGGTAATATTGGAATGTTGGTGTAAAAAATTATAAAAGTTGAGTGTAAGTAACAATGTTAAGGGTGCAAATAACAAAACAAAACAACATGAATTTTTTTAAAAAAATAGATATTTTAGACTCGCCATAAGGTGCGTGGAGTAATATTTAAATTTAAAAAAAAAAAAACAGGTCACTTTGTTCAATTACTGATTTATCGGTGCACAACTTGGAGTTTGGAGAAGTAAGCCTGCAAAGGAAGATAAAATACTCCCTCTAGTCTCCTTTATAAGCAAAAAAAGACACTTCACTAATATAAGTAAAAATCAACTAACTTTTTATTCCTAATACAATCATTCCTAAAATATCTTCATGACATGATTAAGTCATTTAATTTTTGTTTCATTATCGTAAATTTACTAGAGTAATATATCTTTTTATGAATTTGAGAAAATTAAATACACTCAACTAACTTTTAAGTGTGAATTAGTTATATTTGCTTAAAAATGAAACCCAACTTAGCATGCAATTAGTGAGAGACAAAGAATGGGAGTTTGGGACAAGATGCATGTAGAATTGTGGGAGAGGAAATATGGGGAATGGAAAGGGGCGTGTGAAATAAAAACAAAATGTTTCCTATGTGTACGGCAAGTGTGTCGAGTAAGGGAAGGTGAATCAGGGCACAATGTGATATTGGACACTACTCACTTATGTTTTCTTATCGATCATCTATGCACCAATGCTCAATGTGACCGGAGGACCCATAACTTGCTCACTATAAACAAAATTTTCAATTTGCAACTCAATAATTAAAATTAATAAAAAAATCTGTCAGGAGAACCCATTCATGAGAATTAATTACTTGTAACATCCTTACATTTTCTTTTAATCATAGTTATTTTCTTTTTCCAAGTTTCCTGCTTTTGACGATGAGCTCCTTTTCAATTTAGGAGATGAAATTTATTAGTGTCTTTGATTCTGCATTTATGAGAGGCAAATGTTCGTTTTGAAGACCTTGAATATTGAGAGGAAGGCTTAAAAGAAATAGTATAGAAGACCTTGAATATTGAGACGAAGGCTTAAAAGAAATAGTATAAGAATTTTTTTAACATATGCCTTATTAAAAGATGATGTTAAAATTTATAATTACATAATTGGTTATAAAAATGTGTTTTCTTATCATATACCCAAAAACATACGTTAGAAAAACCATAATATATATATATATATATATATATATATATATATATAAACACAATTTTAGGGCCTAAATATTGTGATGAGACTTTTTTTTTTGAAAAATTATACTCCCTCTCTCCCTAAATATAATATATTTTTGACACTTTTATTTTGTCCCTATTTATAAGACCCTTTGCCAATTTTCAATGATCATTAATTACTTTTTTTTTTTCATAAACACCCATATTTATTTAACACTTTTTAGATTCACAATAATATTAATAGGGGTAATTTTGAAATTACATATCAAACGTTCACATTTCCAATATAATTAAGTAAATTATTCCACTTTCTCAATGGACGTGAAGTCTCTCAAAGGGATCTTATATTTACACTTTGTTTGTTTTGGTGGATTTTGGGGAGGAAAAATTGGGGGGAGAGAAAACGAGGAGAAAACTAACTTTTCTCCTTGTTTGGTTCATGAGAGAAATTGAGGGAGGAGAGAAAATAAGGTAGGTCTCACCATAAAAAGTTTTATCTCCTCCATAGGCAAGAGAATGAGAGGAAAATGAGTTTTGGATGTAAAATTACCTACATGTCTTTCATTTATTCACTTTACTTTAAAAAAAAAAATTTTGGAAAAAAATAAAGCTTTTTTTTTTGATAAAAAATTGTTTTTTTTTTTTTTTATATTTTGGACTCAATTTTTATCATGTAATAATAAAAAATTGAAGTAAAACAAAAAATCTTCGACTTTCTTAAATATACTACATGCATATGAAATAGAAAGAAAAAATTTATTTCTATTTTGTTAAACAAGGGTTTAGTTGCCTTTTGAAAAATTTATTGTTTTTTCTCTTCCCTCTTTTCTCTCCAACCAAACGAAAGGAAAGAAAACTCAACTTTTCTCTCTCCCTTATTTCTTCACATTTTCTCTCATATCAAACAATCACAAAATTTACCCATTTTCTCACCATAATCTCTCTTCTTTATTTCTCTCTTCCTATTTTCTTTCGTGCAAACAGACGGAGGGAATTAGTAAAGAGGTTTAAAGTAAGAGTTTTACTTACCTAATTTTGGGCAGCCTGTATGTAATCAAAGACATAAGGAAAAGAGCATGTTTCACGTGCCACTCTTTCATTGGAGTCTAATAGGTGCAAAGCAAAGACATTAAGTCAGTTCACCACTTTGCCTTTTCTTTTCCAGGGAAGAATTATGTTGTTTTTTTTTTGTTTTTTTTTTTTAAAAGAATCTTTAATTGGTGGTTGGAAAGATTGAAGCGTTCTGATTAGTTAAGCATCGTTATTTAGGTTAGTTGAAAAGTTTTGTATGAATCACTTTCTCTTGCATATGCATTCCTATTCTAGATAAAGCCATTTTGAATGATTTCATAACACTTTATGGCTAACTACCAATACAAAACAGAACAAGTGGAAGTGCTGGCTGAGAGGGGAGGCAAAATGGTAGTGTACGTTGCGCACCAATTTGGCACTAGTATGACTCATCATTGGCGATGACCCCTTATTTTCTTGGATAAGCCCCATTTCTGTAGGAGTCCAGGTTCACATCACTGCTCTCAAGACTCAGAACATAGTAGCTATGATCAAGATTTTCAGAATAATGCAATTCATGCACACTTTCACACATATTAGATTTAGATACGTGTTCATTATGGTTTTAGTGCCTATATATACGTGATGTGAAATAATGGGTACTCAAAAGATGCACAACCAAAATTATTTCAGGTGGTGGAATTCATTGAATTGATAACAAAAAAAATAAAAAAAAAATGTAATTCTACTACCAAATTTGTGTCCCTAATAATAGTCTGTTTGACATGTATAATTTTTTAGGAGAAAATAAATGAAAGAATGGAAGTGATACGATCATTACTTTGTTTGCCCAAGAGGAATACTTCGGTTTGTTCCCATCTTCTTTAAGTTTTTCAAGGAATTCATGAATGGAAGTGATACGATCATTACTTTGATAACAAAGATATGTTGGAAAAAAGGTACTCCCTCCGTTTCACTTTAAGTGTCTTTTTAACATCAAAATTTTGTTTCAAAATAAGTGTCTTTTTACCAAATCTAGGCAACATTTAATACTTTTTTCCTTATTTACCCTTACATTTTAATGTTGTTTTAGTTTTGAAATTTGTAATACTAGTAATGATGCATTGACAAAATAAAAATATTAAATAGGGGTATTTTGACAAAATACACATAAAACTTACAATAATCATCATAATCAACACTTTCTTAATCTATGTGCAAAAGTTTAAAAAGACATTTAAAATGAAACGGAGGGAGTATTAATACTCATTTGAGTAGGAAAATTTTATTAATAAAAGGTCAATGCAGCAACTATCCAATCAAAATGTTCGTAAAATATGTACGAAACAGTTTTTCGCACTATCAAGCATTACGCTTAATAAAATGCGGTTCTTTTTTGTTTAAATCCTAAGTCTTGTGAACCGATTGAGTTCGGGTTGGGCTAGCTTCGAATGGCACAAGAAGCCCAGTCCTCTTATTTATTTATTTATATATTTTTTTTAGGGTGTTGTGTTGGACATTTGAACTTTCTTTATATGCTAATGGAATGTTGTTGCATTTTTTATGTTTGAAATTTTGATTATAATCTAATTGTCTAATTATTATTATTATTAATTATTAATTAAGTAAATAAAATGCGGTTCTGCAATTTATTTTTTTATTAATAAAAATGCACTTTGGTTTTGAAGTGGAGTTTTTGAAGATTTAGGTAGTTGGTTGGGGCAGCAAGAATAGTCGTCACGCGTGCTAAGGTAAAGTCACGTGCCACGACAATGGGGTTTATATAAAGCCAAGAGACTTGGAAGAGTAGTAGTAGTAAGTGGTAGTGAAGCAAGCAAGCTTTGACAATAGCATTGTTGTTCTGCATTGTAGCTTATATCTTTCTATTTTTCCATAACACTTGTACTATAGTCTTAGCATTATTACATTACATAATCAGAGTGAGGTAGTGTGACACTCTGTGTGCGTGTGACATTCAAAAATTAATATAACTAAGTTAGAACAAAAAAAATGGAAGCACTGAATGAGATAAGGAATTCAAGGTTCAAGAGGATTTGTGTGTTCTGTGGGAGTAGCCCTGGCAAGAAGAGTAGCTATCAAGATGCTGCTATTGAACTTGGCAATGAATTGGTATTATATTACACTATTCTTCCTTTCCTTACATTACATTATGAAATTCCATGACCCTTTTTTCTGCTATTCATTATATGTTTTTCTTTTCTCAAACAAAGCCATTCTGCTTCCACTGTGACTTGTTCATGCATTTGACTCTTTGCAAATCAAGATTTATGCAGTTGAGTTTGTATCAAATAAGTTTACAATGCAAAATAAGTTTATTCATGATAGACAACAAGCACAAAAAGGCAAAAACATTGCCAAAAGTTTTAAAATTTTGCACAGCTTTTTTCTCTCATGTGTAAAAGTTTGCACAGCTTGAAGTTTTAATTTTGTTTTTTTTCTTTCTTAAGCTTTTAGCTTAGTGGCTCTGAACAGAACAGTTGTGTGCTCTCTGCAGAAAGAACATTGAAGAATCACTTTTGGTGTTTTCCTTTTTAAAATTTACTTCAGTCTTTGCATTTAAAACAGTTTTAAAAAAAAAAGTAATCTCATGGTCAAAGGTTTGTTGTTTTTCATATGGATCATTATTATCCACACTTTTTTTTTTTGACAACATAATCATAGCATAGTACTACTAGTGTATAGTAGTATCCTACATAATCATAGCCACCAATGTTTTGTTTTGTTATTTAGTCTTTCAAAGCTGATTAAAGTATCATATTATTAATGGTCTCAAAAGGTTTCAAGGAACATTGATTTGGTGTATGGAGGGGGAAGCATTGGTCTGATGGGTTTGGTTTCACAAGCTGTTCATGATGGTGGTAGGCATGTCATTGGGTGAGTAGTAAACACTCTTTTTTCTCTTTCTCTTTTTTACCCCTCCAATGTTTTTGTTGGATTAAGGGAAAAAAAAACAACAAATTAAGTTAATCACTGTGCTTTTTTGTTGGTCTCTTTCACACACTAAATTTGTCATGTAATTGTCTCTTGCAGAGTTATTCCCAAGACACTCATGCCTCGAGAGGTATGTCTCTGCTTCAACCAGAAGAAAAAGCTTATACTCTTTTTCTTCTCATAATATAAAATATTGATTATTGTATATGTTATCCACTCATATGTGTAATTTGATAATAATAATTTTATTAGTTCTCTTCATCAATCAAAGGGTTGAACTCAGATTTTGCTTTTATATTCTATTCATTTATTTATTTCTGGTATTGGTTATGTTCCTTGTTCTTTATCTTATTTATTTAAAGTTAAGCCCTTTGTTCTTATAAATTATTTGCATGGTCTAGGACTAATAGATTTAAATATATCCAAACCATTACTAATATTGAATAAGCTTGTAGTATAATTTAACTCTTTAATTAATGCATGATTAATGATTTAAATGAGTCTTAAACTATTGATTCTGAAACATGTAACAAGTTATCATTCATTCCTTTTAGTTTCATATACAAGTCAAATTCAATAATGCACATTGATTTTTATTTTCTCTAATTATAAGTTTTGTTCTCTGTCTTGTGTGTTTTAATTTGCAGATAACTGGTGAAACGGTAGGAGAAGTAAAGGCTGTAGCAGATATGCATCAAAGGAAAGCAGAGATGGCTAAGCATTCAGATGCCTTTATTGCATTACCAGGTTAGCTTGCCAATCTCTGGTTGCATCAGAATATGAGGCACATTAAGAATACTCTAGAACCATGAGGTGCTTCTAGTTTTCTAGTGGTAGCGTGTCTCAATGACCATATCCCAAGTGTTTGATTCTTTGGAGAATAGATAGTTAAAGAGTGGCATCATTTGGGATTTTTATTTTCAATTGGATGAAACAGGTATACACAAGATATGATTGTATAAGTATGAGTGAATGTTAAGATGCATCATATATATTTTAAAGTGATATCATTTTTAAGTTGTCAAATTTAAGAAAATATGACACTTAGCACATTTTTGAGAATGACTTTTCTAAAAAGTAACTTGCATTTTAGAGATTAAATTGCATTAATTTAAACTAAATTTATTAATAAAGTGAAATAATCTTTAATCATTCATAGTATGTAACAATTTATGTTGTAGCACTTTAACCACTAAAATACAAATTTTGTTTTAAAAATGTTATACCCTACATTTATATATGATCCAATCATTTTAGTTTTGCATATAATATATAAACAATATACTCATATCAACCATAATGTCCTACCCAAATGTTGGATTTGGGATGTAACAAAAACATTTTCCATAGTTAAATGTCATTTTCCCATTGATCTCTAGATGCTACTTGCCTTGCTTTTAGGCAGAATGGTAGAACAAAAGTTTCTTTAACTTTCTAAACGGATCCCGGGATTGTTACCCACATATCTATAGCTGACCCAAGATGTGGGGCATTTTTCTTTGTTATATACCCTTTATGATTATTAAAATGTTTACCACGCCTTATCATGGTTGCTTGAGAAGATGTTAAGTAATTGGGTGTATGATTTGGAAGCCACACGTTATGCATGTTGTTTAACTTGTCCTCCACTCAGCAAACACACAGGTCTGAGTAGAAATTGAGGAATAATTTTTGTTTTACAAAATCCTAAAAACAAAATAAAAATAAAAAGAGAAAATAAGTTGATATTTTTATACCTAATTAATAAATGTATTCATATTTATTGAAAAAAAAAAGATTTTATAACAAGTAAGGACATCACTTGTTATGAATAATAATAATAATAATAATAATAATAATAATAATAATAATAATAATAATAATAATAATAATAATAATTTCATATTTTAACAAATCCCTACAAAATAAACTTATTTTATTCAATTCAATCTGTCGTTGCTGCAAAACTGCAAACTCCAGAGCGCAAAAGAAAAAAAAATAAAAAAATCAAACGTCCCAGAGTGCCATGATTATAGAGCAACCTTGAAGCTGATAATGATAATGATATTGTACCTCCCTTTGACCCCCTTGCTTGATATCTTTGACTGAAAATTAGAGTCTCTGCGGCTATGAGCAACTGTGGTTGCATATTACAGTATCTAAAAAGTTATTAACACCTACTTATACAATTTTTTTTTGTTTGTATTTATAATACTTTTTTTTTAATTTTTTTAATCAATCTATGTTTTCATTATTAGGGTGAGTGACTTGAGGCCAAACAAGAAGACAATATAGATAAGAAAAAATAATTTACTTGTGTGCTATTATGCTACTGTTTTGGAATATTTCTTAAAATAAGTCACCTTCTTCTGATTTTTCTAATTACTATTTTTTAATAAATATTATCAATACACACTTTTTACCATTCTCTTCAACACATTCTTCTTTATTAATGTGTGAATTTAGGTGAAACTCATTAAAAAGAGTGATTCTCACATGAAGTTAAGGCCTAATGAAATTTACAAAATAATAAAATATATATATATATATATATATATATATATATATATATATTTTAGTGTCTTACCAACCTTTTTTTTCATAAAATCCACACTTTATTTTTTTATTCCTAAAAAGCTCCAAATTTTTTCTTATGAAATCTCCAGTGTTTTTTTTTTTACTCTGCTTTTGTTTGAACCGTGACGTGATTGTACCAAATTTGCCTCCATACAAATGATAAGGACTTTGACGAGATAACGTTAGTTTCCATCTAGTACCTGCACCTGTCACATAATGATACCTTGTTACCCTTTTCAATCACCTTTTTTTACTGCTAGTCGTTACCTGAAAATTGGTGACACACTCAGAGGCATGCAAAGACAAAGTTGGCATGAAAGTGGATAATGGATTCCTCACAAAAGCTTGAAGTACTAAACTTGGGGACACTGCAACCAGAATTGAATTAAAATAGCTAAACATATATAGTTTTCAAATTACTTAATTAAATTTTAATTTCCATTTTGTGCTTGCAATGTGGGTGACTGTGAGCCAGAAGTATAAGTAAAATTATTCAATTTGGTTTTATTTTTTCTGTCATTAGCATCTCAACCATGGATTCGCTATATAACCATGCCTTTGTTTCAATTCATGAAGAGACTCATGCAAGTTAATTACATGCAGGCGGTTATGGAACTTTAGAGGAGCTTCTTGAAGTTATAACCTGGGCCCAACTTGGGATTCATGACAAGCCGGTAATTGTCTTGCTCTATTAAGGATTTTGCCTAAGATATTTGAAAATAAAATAAAATATTAAGCTTCACATAAACATTAGGAGTTGAAATTTTTACATTTATATTTAACACTTTGTAGCAGCTAGCTTTCTTAAAAAGTGTCCAAATTATTAATTAGCCTTGTGATAAAATTAGCCTAATAATCAAGCTTGAAATTCCCAAATTGCAGGTGGGATTAGTGAATGTTGATGGATACTTCAGTTCCTTGTTGTCATTCATTGACAAAGCTGTGGAAGAGGGATTTATTAGTCCAAATGCCCGCCACATAATTGTATCAGCACCAACAGCAAAAGAGTTAGTCAAGAAATTGGAGGTAAATTTGTCATCACTCAAACTATATAGTACTATATTTAAAAAAAAAAATGAAATTATTTTCAATCATAAGCACATTTAATTTAAGGCATCATACTTTTCAAATCAATTGTATATGTAACAAACTTTTATTGTGCAAAATTATGCAGCTTTGTAATAATATGATGAGATATTTTTATGTTGAATTCACAGGAATATGTTCCTTGTCAAGAGGGTGCTGCTTTAAAATTGAGCTGGCAGATGGAACAGCAACTTGCTTACCCTCAAGATTATGACATCTCAAGATAGCCTATGATTACTTCACATGCACGGAAGATTAGACCCTATAGAATTTTGGAAGTTTAAGAAGCGGGTTTCAACTATTACTATTCTGTTTTTTATTTGGGTTTTTTTTTTTGTCCTTTTAATTTCATATGTATATTTCTCTGATTGACTTGAATATGTTAAACTTCTTTGTTACCTTGTGAAACTCTAATCTTCTTTACATTGTAAGTACTAAGTACCTGCTTCTGAAATCTCTGAACTTATTATTCAATGGCAACTAATTTTTATGTTAAGCTTGCCTTCGTATATAGTCATCCTCACCATGCCTTTTGTGTTATATGGCCTTGAAAAGTAACAACAGAACCACTTCATTAAGAGATCAACAGAGAACACTATTCATGACTTGGTGGGGATGGTAATGTACAGAACCATGGTCCAACTTAATTGCTGCCAAGTGTTAACAATTAAGGATGGGGCCAATTATGAGACAGAAACGTTCAAAAGACCTTGGAAATAAAGGCGAATAGGTTGGAAGCACGGACATGGACACAAATATGACACGATACATATATGTTGATATGAAAAAAAAAATCTTCATAAGCATGGTTGTGAGACTAATTTGGGCTAAGGATGATCATAATAAATTACATAAAACTCTTTTTGAATTGATAGCTTTAGGAAATTGGTCTAACTCTAGAGTTGGGCCCTTGGAAAAATTTGGAACCGCTACGCTAGAGAAGAATAATCACAATAAATGGTCTGACACAACATGTTGATTTAAAGCATTTAAGAAAACATGTCAATAAATTATAGGTGCATTCACTTGTAATGTGTCTTTCAAATTACATATTACTCTCTCGTTTCCTCATTATCTGTCGTTTTTTGAAAAGATTTTTTTTCTTTTTATCTATGATTTCAAGAGTGTAAAAAATGTTATTTTCCATATTTGCTCCTATTTAATATGTTTTGGTTTATGTAAGTAGTGAAAAAAAATTAATGATTATAGAGAGAGAAAGTGTATAGTGGAAAAAACATAATTAATGTATTGAAAATCTAAACAATGATTAGATTTATTAAAGAGTATGTTTTATTTGAAATATGTCATATAAATAAAAACGGAGGGAGTAGTAATTACTTATCACACTTAAAATTTCCAACATGTTATTGAGTAATTCATAATACAATCGAAAGATTTAAAATTGAAAAAGATTTTGTTGACATATGGCTCTATGGTACTTTTCAAGCTTCTTAGAATTCGAAAACAATTATAATTACACATTTCTCCAAATTTTGGAAATTAAAAAATATAGATTTTCCAATCAATTTTTGTTATATTTGATTCCTTAACAACTACTAGTAATATGATACAACAATCAATCATTTTGATGTACGAGTGATACATAACAATGAGAGAGGTAAGGACAACAGACAAGGGATTGACTCAACCAACACGCAATAACGGGTAACTGGGGGGGCCAGGGCCCAAGGGCCAATTCATGAGCGGAAGTGCAAAGGATAGCAGAGATTGCATTCCTAATTCAGCAAAGTTGCATAAAGAGACTGCAGTTTGGAGGGCCCTTTATCCAATAACAAATGGGACAGTGCCATGTGTTGTTAAGGGCCACATGGGATTCAAAGGAAAAAGGTTATGGGATCATGTGGCACATGCATCTAAAGGACACTATGATGGCCATAGTTTGGTCCCTGGTCTCATCTAACTAAGTGCCAGTGGTTGAAAGAACTTCTGCTTTGTACAATTGGGGCTATTGGTTTGGAGATAACTCCTGAAACTTTGAGTGGTTGTGTAGTCATGAATTCTGATGTAGTATCCCCTTTGAAATTATGTTGATTGGGAGCTGAACATGGCATTGCAAAGAGGAATTGAGGGCAACATGTTCTATCATGGTCAAATGTAACCCCATGATGAATCATTCAGAAGTTAATTTGATTAGCTTTAGAAAAGATATGCTTTCATTATGCGACATAGAAAAAAGCGTTGACAAATTTCTGCATTGACCAAATTCTCATCATAATCTCTTTTTATTCTTTTTCCCTTTTGAATATTCATCTCTACAATGTTTGAATTGTTAAAAGAAGGAACAAGATAATGCTATGATATATAGAGGAACAAATTAAAATTAATATTATCTAGTAGTACTTAGGACTTTGACATACTTAGCTTATTGAACTTAGAACAGATTGGTCGAATCAATCACTAAACCAATTCAATCAACAAGTTTAATCGGACTTGTACTTGCAATAGAATCGGTGTGAATTGAACCTATAAGACTATATTGACAAGTTGGTGATCATGCATGAATTTGAATCTTCTAACTCAATATTTTGTGTATCTCTCTAACTCATAAATTGTAGCTCCTGCACAAATTACGGTCATTAAATCTCTTTGAATTCAAACCATTAAAATATCTAATGACTACATTTTTTTGAGTTAAAAAGATGCTCAGTTAAAGAATCCATTACAAATTGGCTATCAGTAACCTATCTTCTAAAATGTATCATTGCTCTCAACCTCCAAACCAATAGGGAATTAATTAATACCCTGACCGAGTTGATGACCGACGTAGTTTTAATAACTATGGGACACATCTCTTCATCTTTAATCAAAGAGTAAATAAAAGAGGGAATGAGAAATAGGGTCAGGAGAAAAGCTCCATCTCCTTTCTACATATCAGTCAACTTGTTCAGTTTAAAGAGCCAGCCGTGGGCAATGACTGCAGTAGTAACCGTTGACTGCGCATTCTGCAATTCTAGTTTTGGCAAACATCCACATCTTAGGACCACAACCTTGAGCAGCTAATTTAGTTCTTGGGTTATGTTATTGTTATTTGATTGGTAACAGTAACATTGTTAGTAATAATTAAATAGTTGTGAGTATATATCATGGTTCTGATTAAAATTTGCTATCAGTTTGCTTAAGTTAAAAGGATATGCATTATTACATTAAGCTTATGTTGTAATAGATTAATGTCAATTCCATAAACCATGTCATAAGAAGTCTTATTCTATGTAGGAGTGTAGGACTAGGAAGATATAGATATCAAATGAACTTATGCATGTATGTGTTTCACTTTATACAATAGTGTGATTATGTCAAAATAAATCTCCCTTCCTTTTGCCAGTACTTTAATTTTTTTCCTTCAACCGACAATGGCTTTTTGAATAAAAAGTTAGTACAAGTTGCCTTGTGTGTCTTAATCAAGATCATTGCGCTATTTAAATATTTGCACCGAAATTTGGTACCCAATGTGCAGACCAAGATAAAGACGTTTACCATGCACCCACACAAGCTAGGCGCATTTTTATTCTTCAAAATTGCTGGAAAAAAAAAAGGAATAGAGGTCTTCTAACAAAAAGAAGGAATATCGAGCAAACTTATATGGCAAATTCTATTAACTTCTGTATCTTTTCTTTTGGGTATACACCAACCGGTACCCGGATCTGGTTTACCCAAAATCCGACTCATACAGTCCGACCCAACTGAGCTCGTACTAAGCGGTAGGAGTCTCCCGGGGGGTTTGCTTCGTACCCAAAGATCGAAAATATTGCATCATCAAAAATATCATCCAATAAGCGTGAAACTGAAATTATGAGTGCCAATAACGACGTCTAGCTAAATTATGTTTAGTGGTTGAGAAGTTTCAGCAAATATTAAGGTTCCCATATTAGATCACTCCTATTTTATAAGGAAGCTCACAAATTAGTAAAGATTTCCAAAGAAATTCAGGAAGTAAGTTCATGTAGGGAAAAAAAATGTTGTTCCTTTGTAACTTTCCTCACGTAACTGTTCTTTTGTAAGCTTGAGGAAGATTTTGGCTCCAAAAAAAAATTGCCCTAGGCATGTAATTAAACTCGTAGATACCCACTCGACTTCGATCCGATTTTGATGGAGTAAACCCATTATGTTTGGGTTTGGAAAAATCCGAACCTAAAACCTGTTTTAAAAAAAATGGGGTGGGTTAGGTTTAAGATTGTAAGTATTCATTTCGCCCCCACTCCTAAACACGCCCCAATATAAAAATTAAATAATTTACAACATAATAATAGTTACATGATGAAGCTAGATTAACATATTTTGTTGAAACCGTGATTTACTTCTTAAGTTTTTAGATATTTTTAATTTTTTTTTACGTTTTATTATTATAGATAATTTGAATTATAATGTATTTCATATGATTTGTGTTTATAAAAAAATTGAAAATAATAAGATAGGTTTACCCGCAAGTTTTCCCGAATTAAATGATTATGAGTTTGGATTTCACTTTTTCATTCTCGCTTTCCTCAAATCTGCACCTGAAACCACTGCACCCCAATTTTCTTGAGCGTGAGGTTGAGATTGGCAAAACTCGTCCAGATCCAACCACTATCATGCCTATACCGAATGATAGGAATGTCTTTAAATTTAGAATTTGAGATTTGTTCTTCCACCAATTTAACTTAATATTGAGAAATTATGTTCCCACCCTATGATTTAACCAATACACCCCAAGTCTTATTTTGTTTTTCAAATGTCACCATGTATTTCATATATTTTTTTCCTCCTTTATCCCTCATTAAAGCCATGCTCATCTCACAACTTACACAAATCACTCGTCATTCTCACCCATTCACTCATCATCTTTACACCAAACACTAATCCTACATCCACTTACCATAAAAGCAAACATTATCAATTTTCGACATGTAGCAACCATCACGAAGAACAATTACATGATCACTTAGGTATAATTTGTACCATTTCATTAGCACGATTATTTTTCTTAAATGTCGTGGTCAAGACTACAATCACGACCGAAATATATATAACTATCATGACAAAAAAAAATGTACGATCATGACATGGTTCAAGACATGGACACTTATGATCTAAGGTCGTGGCCAGGTCACCACTAGGAACATATTTTCCATCTCGTGAATGAGTGGTTTAACAGGAGGAAAAGAGACATAAGGTGGAAAAATAATTTGAGTGATGGATTACAAACCCCACTTTTTATCTTCAAACCTATTTTTTTTCAAAATTAATTTCAAAACGACCATCAAATCCAATTTCCCTATTTCTTATTCTTCCTCACATACTTTCAAACCATACTCCATATCTAACCATAAAAAACCTACTTCATCTCCCAACTCCCATTCCTCCATTCCACTCCTCCCAAATCTCTTCCTTCACTCCAACCATTGATGTTGGTTGTTGCCACACATTTTTACTACTTCTTGCCTCTTGGGCTTTACAATTTCATTTAGGTGATAATGGAATATTGCAATTATTTTAGAGGGTATATTTTGATTGTCAAAAGCGGGTCAATCAAAACAACGTGCAATAGGCTCTTCGCTCCCGGTAACTAAGTAGTACTATATACATGCTTATTTTTTAGAATAGGGGCGGTTATCGGGAAAAAAAAATTGACACCCCGAGTCCAAAAAAAAATATGAATTAATTGGAAGATGGTAAGCTATAAGTAAATTAATAGTGTTAGGGTAGTTGACTTCGTCAAAGCTTAGCTCATTATCGCCATCCTCACTCCCTCTTTTATTTGGTGTTCCTCAGGCGTATTCCCTTCATACTTGATAGACTTTAAGCTCTCAACCTTTTTGTGTCCAAGAGCCCATGTTTTACTACAAGATTCGCTACCATCGCATCCTACCCACATCCGTAGCTAGTAAGCCGGAGAATCATCGTAACTAACAGTAAGTAAAGGAAGAGTCTCATTCCTGATCCACTTGTGATTTTCACATTTAAAATGAGATTTGTAAATAAAAAGTGAGATTTATAATCCGCCCTTCGATTATAATTCTTATCCCCATCCATTACGGAATATTGCAGTTATTCGTATTTTAGCGCCCTTTCATATTTTCGTCTACCATGGGCACCACAGTCGTAACAGACCCGCGTTGGCATAACAAAGCTGATAATCACCATCGCCACCGTTCTCCTTGTCGCCACCACCTCGTCCCCACTCTTACAATCATCACCCACAACCTTTTAACACAAAATTCGAAGCCACTACCCAACATTCTGCTGATCAGATTATGAAAATAACGCAAACCAAGTTTGGGGCTATGCAGATGGTGACTGTTATCCACGTGAATTGAAATCACCATATGGTTATTCTGATTTGAGAACGAATTTGGAGTAATTCTATCGCAATTCCAAATAGAAAAACAAAAATGATTTATAGGCATACAAAATTAATCTACAAATCAACCTACATTTGCTTTCTATTGATTGATCTTGTGGTGTAGGTTAATTTTGTATATTTCATTACTCAGGAAAAAAAGGGGGGGGGGGGGGGGGGGAGAAGGGGTGGGTTTGGATTTGAGCCCATAACACCCCCTGTTGATGGGCTTTGTCATGGGCCTAACTAACAGAAAACTACCGTCAAGCCCAAATAAGTTTAAACAGTTAGAAGAGAGAGAAGCCTCTCATGAGGGATGAGGGTTTTGCTTTGACTTTCCTTTGCCAATTTCCCCTTTGACACACTCTGCACAAAGCAACACAACCCAACCCTGCAATGGCAGCCACTCACACACACCTCCTCTCTCGTCGCTCCCCATCCCTCCCCAACAGAACAATCTTCACCTCCAAAAACCCATTTTCCAAAATTCCAATCCTACCCTTCAAAAAACAACCTTTTTCCCTCAAAGCAGTTCTCTCTGCAGAAACAACAAACTCTTCAGACCCATCAATAAAAAACCCTCCTTTCCAACACTGTTTCACAAAACAAGAAGATGGGTATCTGTATTGTGAAGGAACAAAGGTCAATGAGATCATGGAATCTGTTGAGAGGAGGCCATTTTATTTGTACAGTAAGCCTCAGATTACGAGGAATGTTGAGGCTTATAGTGATGCCTTGCAAGGTTTGAAGGGCTCTGTGATTGGTTATGCCATTAAGGCTAATAATAACTTGAAGATTTTGGAGCATTTGAGGGGTTTGGGTTGTGGTGCTGTGCTTGTTAGTGGCAATGAGCTGCGTTTGGCGCTTCGTGCTGGCTTTGATCCCACAAGGTTCAAATAAATTAAAACTCAATTCATCCATTTTCGCGCGCGTGTATATATATATGTGTGTGTGTGTGTGTGTGTGTGTGTGTGTGTGTGTGTGTGTGTGTGTATCAATGTCTTTATGTTCTTTGGAAAAGAAAGGAAAAAAATCACTATGTTTTACATGATAAGTTTATGGCATTCCTACAAGCACATATATGCAGTATCAATGTAACTATTTTCTTTACTGCATGTTTCATATGTGTTATTGACATTTGTAGATGGATATATGGGAGGGAAAGTGGTTCTAGCTAAACAATTTTTTTACACTATTTTTACATGTTAATGTTAGTGTTTATCTGAGAAGTTTATGAAAAATAACTTTTTTCAGGGAGCTTTTGGCAAAGCTTATAGAGAGTTGGTTTGGACTTATTTCAATTAGCTAATTAGAGAAGCTTATGAAAATAGCTTTTTTTTTTTTTTTTTTTTTAATTTTTTAGGGGAGGGGGGAGAAAGTGGAGCAGTCGTGGGGGGTTGAACGTAAGCATACCAACACTTTATATCCTGCGGCTATACCAGTCAAGCTAGCTCTTGTTGTCTATGAAAATAGCTTATAATCTTCCTGTAAGTTCCTTTTAGCATGATTCAAAGCTTATCAAAGAAGCTTATGAAAAAAAGCTTTTTTAGCTTATTTCTAGAATGATCTGCAAGGCTTCAGCCATCCCCCATTGAACTATCTTATGAGGTGGAGTTAGAATTAGTTATTCTAATATGGTAGCAGAGCCCATCCCACATTCGATGTTGGGCCAACAACAAGTTGTGAAAACTTCACATTTGATGCTAGGCGTTAGAGGGAGTATTAAGTCTCACATTGATGGGCATATGGGCTAAGTACTCCTTATGATGACTTGGACAATCTTTCCCCTTGTCTCTTGAGCTAGTTTTTGAGGTGGAGTTAAACCCTATAATTTTAGTAGTTTAAGATGACTCAATTATTGATGAAAAAAGTTTATGAAGTACAGAAGTAGTTATATGTTATACTGGTAAACTGGAATAGATGGCTTTTACGCATTGTTAACTGATATCATTGGTGTAATGTGATTGATATGGAAATCCCGTTTGAAACATGCATAACATTGGTTCAAACTTAAAACTAACATTGTTTGCCAGTTTTCCGTGCTGGTTCTGCATGCTTTTCCATTGTTAATTTTTTATTAGATTCTTGGTGTATTTCTGGTTCAATATACGGATAATAGGTGCATCTTCAATGGGAATGGGAAAATCTTGGAGGATTTGGTATTGGCGGCCAAAGAGGGTGTGTTTGTCAACATTGATAGTGAATTTGACTTGGAAAACATTGTGGCGGCTGCAAGAATTGCTGGAAAGAGGGTGAACGTTTTGCTTCGGATTAATCCTGATGTGGATCCACAGGTAAAATATTACTCTAGTCCTGATTCCTGATGTCACATACAGCTTGTAATTCCCTTAAGGTCTTTAGCAAATGTTTTAAGGGTTTTCTTAACCTCAGCCTTAAGGGCTGAGGATAAGCATCCCAAAGTGGTTGGGATTTCTTGAAAATGATGCATATAATAAATCAAAGGACTTATGTTTTTATTTTTTCAAGACATACTAACCACTTTGGGGTGTTTATCCTCAGCCCTAAGGGCTGAGGTTAAGAAAACCCATGTTTTAAAGGTGAAATTTTAATTTCTTTTTGTGAGTTACTAAATGATACACAACTAGGTGAAGAACAATGAAGGCTCCGAAAGAATAAAGTAAATGTTTTTTTTTTTTTCCAAAAAAATAAATTAGTAATTATGCTGCTATGATGTGGTTGAAATGAGTTTTGTCCGGAAGAAGCTAAAGATTGCTAACGACTAACATGGTCTCCAAGTTCTATTTGATGCATTACTTGGGGTATATGATTGGAAACAATATTGTCTATACTTTCATCACTTTAAACGTTCAATAATTAAAAGCAGTATTTTTCTATTAATATCTCCCTTCCTTTGATTCCGTAAAAGCCTTCATTTCATTAGATACAATGTCCCTCTTGCTGCTTTTACCTTCATTGTCAGCAAAACTTTATTTATTAGCTGTCATCTATGAAGCACATATACTGACATAGACATAAGACATCGCAAACCAAATTCTAAAAGTTATCAAACAGGGACATGGTGCATGTCTGTTCATAATTCCTTAATCTTATATATATATATATATATATATATATATATATATATATAAGTTTCAGCATATTTTCTATTCATATCGTCCAACAAATATCTGCATTGTTAGTTAGTATTATATTTATATTTCTGAAAATATTTCTTAGGTCCATCCTTATGTTGCCACTGGGAATAAGAACTCTAAATTTGGTATTAGAAATGAGAAGCTGCAGTGGTTTTTAGATGCTGTGAAGCAGCATCCTAATGAGTTGAAGCTTGTAGGGGCTCACTGCCATCTTGGGTCAACGATTACCAAGGTATATACTGAAATTATTTATACATTTCTTTTTCTTTTGCTTTGCTACTTTGGGGTGATTTGTCCTTTTCTCTATTTTCTCTTTCTTTATTAGACTTTCCTAGGTCAATTTGCATTGTTATGTGTTGATTCTTACTTAATCTTTATCTAAATATATTTATTGAAAACGTTTTCTACTGCTGCTGTTTACCTCCATTCCAGGTAGACATTTTCAGGGACGCTGCTGTGATTATGGTCAACTACATTGACGAAATCCGAGCTCAGGGATTTGAAGTTGATTATTTAAATATTGGTGGCGGACTTGGGATAGATTATTATCATTCTGGTGCTGTCCTTCCAAAACCTAGAGATCTCATTGATACCGTGAGGACTCTACCCCAGTATCTCACTTTATCTTTCTGTATATGTTACTAAGTTTGCATTTCCTTATAAGAGTATGGAATATCACCAGTGACTAATACTGTGAGGACTTTATTGGAGTAGGTACGGGAGCTTGTTCTTTCCCGTGATCTTAATCTTATCATTGAGCCAGGGAGATCACTCATTGCAAACACCTGTTGTTTAGTTAACCGTGTGACAGGTGTCAAAACCAATGGATCTAAAAATTTCATTGTAATTGATGGAAGCATGGCAGAACTTATCCGCCCTAGTCTTTATGATGCTTACCAGGTAATTATGCAAGTACCCTTAGTCTCTTATTGCAATGCTTATTATAAAATACTATTGGTGCTGATGCATAGCAGATAGTTTTTCTCATTTGATTTTTTTATCTGATGGCTCCCTCTTTCTGCTAATGATTATGAGTGTATGTGCTTTGAACTAACTTATGATATACCATTAAAAACTTACTCAACATAACTGGGATGTCACAAGTCACAATCCACGTCCCCAATTTCGTGCTTCTTCTCATTGTTGTATGTGCCAAATCAAGGACAAAAATAAATTTGTATTTATCAGATCTGGATCTCTCCTTTTCAAAGATCAATTACGTTTTTAGCTCTGCTTCAACTATGCTTGAATCTTGACACTGTTGATGGTAAAGCAGATTAAAAAAAATGGATTCAGTTATATTTGACCTGTTGTCTAACAAATTAAAATGCATTCTAAAGAAATTGACTGGGAGTTGATAGGGCTCAAGATCATTATGGTTTGCTGATGCCACCCTAATGCAACTTAGTTGTGCTTATTTATAGGTAACGTTTGGCATGCTGATTGAACAGAATGGAATGCAGTGTTCTGTTCTATTCTTGTTGGTTTCAAATATGCTATAGAACTCTATGCTATGCTATGTTATGCCTCATTTCTACCTTATTGTTTGGTTGCAGCATATTGAGCTGGTTTCACCTGCCCCAGCAAATGCTGAGGTAACAACTTATGACGTGGTTGGCCCTGTTTGCGAGTCTGCTGATTTCTTAGGAAAAGGAAGAGAACTTCCAACTCCGGCCAAGGTAATATAATACAGTGATCTAATATTTGATTAACCTATCTAGTGGGAAAAGATTTTGTTGTTGTTGACGACGATCTAATATATAATTAGTACTATAGATATTAGTATACTTGATCTAGTGCCAAACTAGGACTATGACAACAACAATGGCAGTTTGTTCAAACCATTTCAACTGAGTTTCACTTGCAGGGTACTGGTCTGGTTGTTCATGATGCTGGTGCTTATTGCATGAGCATGGCTTCAACTTACAATCTAAAGATGCGGCCTCCCGAGTATTGGGTATGGAATTGCTTTATTTTATTTGCTAATCTTTTTTGCCAGGCTTCTCTAGAAGTCTAGAGTAGTAGAAAGGTAGTTTTAAGAGGAAAATTATAATCATTAATGAATAAAAAATGTGTATTATTAGTAAAAACCATTTCAAGTAATAATATCTTTTTCAATAGTTTCTCACAAACACACCCTATATGTTTTAAGTTTGCACTCTTCGTAAGGAGACCTAGATGGTAAACTCTGCATGGAAAAAAAAAACAATTTTAACTTCATTGATGATACGTTATAAAGAATAATTTGCTTATCTTGTAAAATTCTTCAGGTAGAAGAAGATGGATCAGTGAGCAAAATCAGACATGGAGAAACATTTGAAGACCACATTCGGTTCTTTGAGGGCCTTTGAAGCTGATGGACTCATCTTTTTATTAGAAAAGAGGCTTAAGATTTTTGTTTGTAATTTGTTGTTGGAGTTTGATCTTTGCCAAAGAATGCAACCAACACTTGTACTTCTGTTTCTTCCATTCTTTTTGAGTGTTGACCCCAAATGCAAAGTGTTCTTGCAGTTGTCTCTTGAAAAGTGGAACTTATGTAAGATAATCTTATTATGTTGCAGTACATATAGTATCTGTACGACCTAATTGCACATTTGATCCCTCAGCTTAATTGGTTTAGCAAATTTAATCTTTTTTCAATTTATTTTTTCCCAATTTATACTATCTATGAGGTAGTGTTATAATGCCTCCAAACACACGTTCAACTGGGCATGCATTTCATTAGATAATACAATCAATTGATTTATATATTAAAAAGTTGTACATCACCTAAAATTTTGATCAAGATCTGTCATTGTATTGCCTATCTTCATATCAATCAATGGCATAACTACTGAGGCTTGTAATCCAAAGCAAGTCTTCATGGTGATACGGTCGAGGAACTTCACCATCACAAAAAAGGCTATGATTAATAACAAGGGTTAATTATGTCTGGGGTCCCTGTAGTTTGGACCTTTTTTGTGAGATACCCCTATGTTTTTTTTCTTCAATGAATATACCCCTGTAGTTTATTCCGGTTAGGTATTTGCCCCCAGTTCTTTTTCCGGCAAGTTTTTGGATGAGCTGGACCATCGGAGCTCCACCTGGAGCTGACACGTGGCGGTCTCTTAATTTTTTTTTAAATTAAAAAAAATAAGGCTTAATTATGTCTGGGCTCCCTGTAGTTTGGACCTCTTTTGTGAGATACCCCTATAGTTTACTCTGGTTAGGTATTTGCCCCCAGCTCCTTTTCCGACGAGTTTTTGGGTGAGCTGGACCGCCGGAGCTCCACTTGGAACCACGTGTTATACACGTGACACTATGTTGCACCAATACGGGTACGGTACCGGATACGGGTACAGTACCGAGTACGGGGTACGACATTTTCTAAAAAACTAGGGTACGAGTACGATAATATAATTCTAATTTTATAAATAAATATATATAAGCAAGGTGAAAATAAACGATTTTGACATTGAAATAACATGAGTATCGTAAAATTATAGGTTGATGCTCAAAATAAGTCAAGATATAAGTCCGAAAGATTGATTATAACATTAAAAAATATTGATCCACACCTACAATATACCTTAACATACTAGTTACAAGTATCCAGGAGTACGGTACGTGTACCGGTACCCAAGGTGTACCGAGTACGGTAACCTTGAAGAAGCTGCAGATCTGGAGCTGGAGGACTTCATGACTGAAAAGAAGAAGAAGAACCGAACGACTGCGGGAGAGAGAAGATGATAGCTACACCGTGGGATATGGAGTGAGAACGTCGGAGGGAGATGCTGGTTGTGAGTGAGAGAAAAAGAACGAGGGAGATAGATGGATCGAATGGAAAGAAATGGGAGGGATTATAATAAGCCACGTTTTTTTTAGTTTATTAGTTTATTCTATTGTTTTATTATTTTTTTAATTTAAAAAAAAAATTAAGTGACTGTACACGTGGCTCTAGGCGGCGGTCCAGCTCACCCAAAAACTCGTCGGAAAAGGAGCTGGGGGCAAATACCTAATCGGAGTAAACTATAGGGGTATATTCATTGAAAAAAAACATAGGGGTATCTCACAAAAGAGGTCCAAACTACAGGGACCCCAAACATAATTAAGCCTTATTTTTTTAATTTTTTAAAAAAATTAAGAGACTGCCACGTGTCAGCTCCACGTGGAGCTCCGGCGATCCAGCTCACCAAAAACTCGCCGGAAAAGGAGCTGGGGGCAAATACTTAACCGGAGAGTTTACATGGGTATATTCATTGAGAAAAAAACATAGGAATATCTCACAAAAAAGGTCCAAACTACAGGAACCCCAGACATATATATAAGTTGTAGTTTTAATTTATTCGTTACAACTACAACAATAGGGATCTTGAAATAACATGACTTTCACGTGTCATAGAGATGATAAGAGAATATAATTACTAACCTCTATCCATTGTTATACTTGAGAGAGATCTCCAACGTCCTTTGACCAAAAGTCAGGAAACAAGGTTTCTATTCCTTTGCCTTCTCTACTATTCTTTTCTATGCTATGCTATTTGTTTAGTTTAGCCGTTCTTGATGGGGAGAGAAAAGAATACCTTATCGCCAGGAACAGGACCTGTTTCCTATAAATAGGTAAAAACCCTAACTATTATCCATTGGCTTCCATCAAGCTAACAGGCCTTCAGAAACAATCCCTTCTTATCTAAATATGATTTAGCCCATTAATATTTAATTATTTATTTACTAAACACACATCAATACATGTCACATGCACATCACATGAGACATACTAAGATATTAAAATTTTACATTCTCCCACTTGACTCATGTGACATAATTCAACATTATGGTCTAATAAAAATAATTAAACAAACAATTAATGAGCATTTATATAGCTAAATCATTTTATACTTAGATACTCTATTAATCATGATTAAAGATAAGAACTAATTCGGGTCATGGCGGTTGTACATCATTTGTTCGACATAATTCCTTCCATGTACCACAAAATAGTCTTTTCCTTAACACGATCTATAATTGGGAAATATATAATTGGTCCATAATGTCTTTATACAAGACAATACCTGTTTACATTACTCTAATACAATAATTCATGTCATTCTAGAGAACAGGTAATCAGAAACATATCAAACATATCATAAATGAGCTCGGAGTGTCAATTACATCATACATAAGGATGTCAACATCAAATTCAGTTTTACTTAATAGCAGTAATGTTTATGCTTTCAACATGTTCAATAAATGTTTAGGCAATAAGCCTTCTTTCAAGGGATTAACAATCATAAGATTGGTGCTAACATACTATATTGACAATCTTTGTTTCTGATCTCATTCTTCAGAGACAAAGTACTTCATTCACATACTTTTAGCACCTTTATAGTACTTGTCATTGCTGCAAAACACCACAGTACGTTTTCAGCGGCTAAGCAATATTGTCGACAGTTCTAAGCCCCGAAATAAAATTTTGCAGTCAATTAGTTTGAATTGTAACCTCAAAACTTGTTACAAATTCAACATTCTGATCACATCAATGTGATCATTCATTACTGAAGTAAGCATGTATTTATTTGTTCCATGCTAATATCTCAATACTTTATGAGTATAGTTAATACTTCCTTAACGTAAATTTTATTCATTCTAAATCATTCTAGTACTTTAATGATATATGCTTTCTGAGATAAGCCTAACAATTCATGTGACATATTCTAGAATATTCATTCTCTAATCACATGGCTCGACTCACCTATATCTTTCATCCAAAGTTACTAGAAAAAATTCTTAGTCTAGTGTAAAAGACCAGGATAATAAGTTGCAAGCAAGATATAATAACATACAGAATCAACATAATAAACTCACTACCACTAACCTTCAGATACTTACACAAGTTAATTGTGTTTCCTTAAATCTAAAAGAAACGATAGTATCATTGACTTTCTTTTAGATACTATTGGTGGGACGTTTGTTTAAAAATGTATATTAATTTCCTCAAATCTGCACATTAGGTGTTCATTCTTTTCAATTGAGAACCACATCAGTGGGTCATCCAAGTAAACTTCCTCCTATAAAATTCATAAGGTGGTTTTCACATTCTTCTACTGCAATTCCAAATCATTACGGACTACATGTGCCATGATAATAATGCTGAATAAATCTTTCAGGAAATTGGTTAAATACCTCATTTATAGTTAATGTCAACATTGTGAGAGAAATCCTTCACAACAAATTTGGACTTGTAACGTTCAAGGTTATCACGAGAGTTATATTTGAT
The DNA here is from genome assembly GCA_037953625.1 of Crotalaria pallida. Taxonomy (NCBI): domain Eukaryota; kingdom Viridiplantae; phylum Streptophyta; class Magnoliopsida; order Fabales; family Fabaceae; genus Crotalaria; species Crotalaria pallida. Next base: position 73,420,251 of record CM075656.1, read on the forward strand.
CTAAAAGACTTACTTACCCCCAACTCTCGTGCAACCTTTAGGCAATTCTACAAGGTCCCAAACAAAAAAATATTTAATAGTTATTAATACTTTCATGACATTTAACTATTTATCAGTATCATCACAACTTATGGCTTGTAAAACAACACATCGTTATCATTAATGACTAAGTCAAATTTATATTCTTGTAGATAAACCACTTAAAACATTCGAAATAGCAATTTCTTTGTTTTTTTTAATACTATTTCTCATGGTTCTTCTACAATAAAATCATTGTGAATAGTGAATTCATTTCGTACTTTATTGTTATACGATTCAACAATAAAAGAAACTATTGTTGAGATAGAAGAACAAATTACAAATTACAGGAACTTGCACCCTAACTCCGTTAATTTCCAAGTTATGTGGAACTATACTCCCACTAATTTCACAATTCTCAGTAAACATGTCATTCACAATTTCAATGGTTTTTATACTATGGTTAGAACAATAAGGTTTATACCCTTTTGATTTATATGGATAATCAGTGAAATACTCACCGATGTTTTATATCCATTTTCTTTCTGGCGGATTGCAATCCTTGTTTCTGCCGATAACCTTAAACATGCAGGTGCCTTAAATTGGGTATCCTATAAACACAGTTCAAAATTGTCTTTGGCACTGTCTTACTAGAAACCCTGTTCAATAGACAAATGACAGTTTCAAGATATACATTCACAAATGCGGGTAAAGACTAACTATCATACTCCTAACCACATTCACTACTGTTCTGTTATGTCCTATATACACCATTTCGCTGCAGTGCAACTGCATTGTGTGTTACACACAAATTACTCAATTCTTGAGGAGTTTAACAAACCGTCACAGATGTTGCCCATTTTAATTAATTCTTTCATATTAGTCATCATCTCTATCGTACTTGATAACATTCATCTATATGTACTTAACTTTCTACTTTATTCAAGTAAATTTTCAAGAATAACTATAACATGAATAGTTATCAATAAAGATGATGACATACCTTTTGCTTTCTAAAAAGAAAATTAACATCAGAGGTCCACAAGTTTTGAAGAACACATTTTCAAGAAGCTGGATTCTTCTTGTGGCTCCTTTCTTTGTGTCTTTAGTTTTTTCTTTCCTTAAATGTAATTTGCACAATTAATTAGGACAATAAAATCCAAATCTGGAAAGACTTTGTTCCTTATAAAGCTTTCCATTCTTTTATTGGGTTTATGGCCCAAACACTTATGCCACAAATTAGCAAAAAAATCATTTAAAATTCAATTTATATAACTATCACTAAGATACAAATACCAATGTGATAATTATACTTAAATAAATTGAAACATCCATATCCAAACATAAAAGAGTATCTAGTAACATCAATCCTAGATAATAAACCAAACTCCTAGAAAAACTAGGTACCTAAAAGGTCTCCAATGAGTCTAGGTAATGCCCAATGTCAAGGATTAAACATTAAATTCTGACAAGTTCTACTAGAACCTTCACTTTATTCCCACAAACACTTACTTTAAATGTGGGTTTATGGTATGAATTAAACAAAATTCATTATACTAGAAACATGTTTCGATTAATCCAGGATCAATCCACCAAATTTTACGTGGATCTTTGATTAAGTTTGACTCAAACATACATAAGCTTTAAACTTATCTTTTATAGAATAAAGATTTTCATTTTATGCACTTCTTCTTAATTCAACATTTTATTTATTTATTTATTTATTTTGCACAAAATGACATTTATGATAATGAGGTTCTTTCATATGAATTTTTACATATGCCTCATTAATTCTAAGTGACCCTTTGCCCTTATCATGTTTCTTCACACATTTATTTTCAGTTCCTTAATGTCTTTAAAGGTTGGATAAAGAAATTTCTTATATTCTTAAGTCTTGTTTCCTCTTAAACTAAGATATTGTGCAATTTACTGCACAACCCATTATCTTTCATGGTGTTATAGCTCATTCAAAAACAAGTAACACTCAATCGGTAATGAGCGAGGATAAACTATAATAAGAAGTTCTCATCCGCAACTATTTCTAAGGACTCAAACTTAAATCTTGTTGCAGTAATTTTAATTTTAATTATATGATTCATAAATAGTACACAAATCACCAAACTTTATGGGGTTGGGGTACTCATTAATGTCCCAAAAATAAACTCACAAAATATTTGGCACTTTCTCACAAAATTCTTTTCATTTTTTTTAATTACTTTCAATTTTGGAGAGAATTATCTTAATTTTATCTGCAACACTTATCGTCATGAACATAACATAAGTATTTGTCAAATCTTTCTAAAAAATTACTCAGATTTTATAATAAACTTTATCTTTATTGTTGCTAATACCATTAATAGCAACAAACTTTTCTTTAACTGATAAGAAAGACTTGCAAACTCTAGTCAGCAAGTTGAACAAATAACACTGACACATACAAGTCATGAGAATGCAGAAAATTAAGAACATGTACTGCATAAATGTTTTGAGACATAAGGTACATATTACTTAAACAATTAATGTGCACTAACGCTCTCCTTTGGGTTGCACATTAGCACACGACATTCAAACATAATGGTGCTAATAAAATTAATAATCAATAATTGGCAATGACATATGTATCAATTAGTATTATCTATTGTCTTTGGATATATAAATAAACTAATAGCACAAACATATTGCCTACAGTCATGTCCATTATTATAAGAACAACTAATCAAACCTTTGGGCGATCCATAAATGCCTTATAACAATGAACTACAATATACTCATAGAACATCAAACCATTATGTCATTCATATAGCATCAAATCTATGAGTAATTGAAAAATCATCATATGATTTGAAATTAATTTACTTACTGATTTGACCACTTTGGTGATTAACAAAATAAACATACAATTAACTTCAAATCAAATTCATTATTATAATAAAAATTATACAATCAGAATTAATATCTTTATAATTTGACAACTTTAATGATGATCAAATCATCATACATTAATATCAAATCAAGTAATGATATAATTTAATAATAAACTATTAAATTATCAATACATAATATCCAGAAAAATAAACTATTATATATATATATATATATATATATATATATATATATATATTAGCCCTGACCAGTATAAGCTTTTGCATTAGTATATATAATAAACTATTGTTTTCTGGAACAGTAAGACGTTAGCATATATACTTTGAGGCATTATCAAAGTAAGTGTTAGTATATATTGATTATATGAAAAAAAATCCATGCGTGAACAATTTTCAGATTTCCAATTTGAAATCAGGCTACTATTACTGTTCCACAGTAATTGAAATCAAATGCAATATTGATTTTCAAAAGTTAATCGGAGAAATAAAATTTAATAGGTATGAAATTAAACTTTCGCGGAAACCATAATATCCCTAAATACAATAATTAGGATTCATACTAAATTAATTCCCTAAATACAATAATTAGGTTTCATACCACATCACAAAATTTTAATTGGAAAATCATGAATTTCTCAACCTAATGCTCTGATACCACATATAAGTTGTAATTTTAATTTATTCGTTACAACTACAACAATAGGGATCTTGAAATTACATGACTTTCACGTGTCATAGAGATGATAAGAGAATATAATTACTAACCTCTATCCATTGCTATACTTGAGAGAGATCTCCAACGTCCTTTGACCAAAAGTCAGGAAACAAGGTTTCTATTCCTTTGCCTTCTCTACTATTCTTTTCTATGCTATGCTATTTGTTTAGTTTAGCCGTTCTTGATGGGGAGAGAAAAGAATACCTTATCGCCAAAAACAGGACTTATTTCCTATAAATATGTAAAAACCCTAACTATTATCCATTGGCTTCCATCAAGCTAACAGGCCATCAGAACCAATCCATTCTTATCTAAATATGATTTAGCCCATTAATATTTAATCATTTATTTACTAAACACACATCAATACATGTCACATGCACATCACATGAAACATACTAAAATATTAAAATCTTACAATATAAGCCTAATAACAATATCATTTCTTTGATTCCATAGAAGCCAATAAATCATAAGCCATAAACCAGCTCCATATCTACAAACAACTTCGAACCAAACATTGATGAGTTTTTTTTCGAAAAGCTTCCACAATTGTCATGTCCTGTGGAGGAGATAATTGCATCCAGGAATAGAATCAAATCCACTGATTCTTACTGTCTATTCGGCAAAACTAGATTGTAGTTATGAGCTTGTAATTTGTAGCTATGTGCTTCTAACTTGTAGGTGTTAAGCTAGCTTGGAGCTGAGAGCTTGTAGCTGTTTAGCTGATTATTTAAAATAGTGTTGTTCGGCAAAACTAGCTTTTGAAGCAGCTAAAAGTTATTAAATAGTCAAAAAGGACATGCAACATTTTATTATTTTAAATTTTTCAAATTTTTTTCTTTATTTATTAAATAGATAGTTAATTGATTCATTCATTAATAAAATATAAATATAAAAATTATTAAATTATAATTAATTAAATTCATTTTTTCTTAATTTATTAATTATTTAATTAATTATAACAAAATTATTAAATTATAATTAATAATTAATTAAAGGGTGGTAAAATAATTTTAAATTTTGTTTAAGGGTATAACTGGTATATGAATTATTGAAAGCTAGTTTAGATTCTAGAATTCTAAAAGTTAGCTTGCAAAAGCTACAAGCTCCTTTTTTAAAAGATATAAGCTCGTTCTAATTTTTGTTCACCGAACGAGATTAGTAACTTATTGACTGTATCTAAAAGCTCCTAACTAACTAAAAAGCTTCTAGCTCCTGTTGGAGAACGCAACATAAAAATAAGTGATTGGAGCCTTCTAACTCCACGCCACAAAAGCTACAAGAATTATGAATCTGGATATCTCTAGCAAAGAGATTATCCCATGTGGGGAGTTGATCCAAGAGGAGTTGATCCATGTGGTGTTGGGTCATGTTTCCGTCTCTCTACGGACGAAACGATTTTCATCAGGTAGCAAAACAGAATATTTTCGTCTATATGGAAATAGAAACTGGTTTCCAGCAATGTAGAGACAAAAAAAAAATAATATGCGAAAGGGCAGTATTGTCAATGAAAATTGAAATGGGGCCAAAATCTCTACTTTGGGGACCAAAACTCAAAACCCATTTAAAATGAAAAAAAAATTTTCAACCCCACACTCAACTATTGACACCCCACTATTTTTTAAAATACCAAAAATACCTCACCTCCACCCCCACCCATTCCCTTTCCTTCTCCCTTCCCACCACGATCACCCCCACCTCACCTCCTTCTTCTCCCTTGGAACCCCATCGCCGCCACCAAGCTCCACCACCATGGCAAGCAACTCACTCGCCTTGGCCACCATCACAGTTCTCTCTCTTTTCCCCTCTCCTCCCTCGCGTTCTCCCTCCTCCTTCATCATTTTTTTTTTAAATTTGGACCTTGGGTCATGAGAGAGGTCATGACCGCGATTTCACGACCTATACAATGGGGTGGGTCGTGATGTAGGCTCATGACTGGGGTGGTCGTGACCCTCTCACGACCCAGGGTCCAAATTTAATTTTTTTTAAAAAAAAAGAGATAAGAGGAAGAAGAAGGAAGGTGGAGACAGCGGCGACGAGTGGGGCGAATGGCGACGGCGGCGGAAAGGGCAGCGGCGGGGAGCTCTTAATGATGGCTGGAAAGAGAGATGAAAGAGTGGGGTGTAGTGGTTGGTATGAGAAGAATAGAAGAAGAGAAGAAGGGGAAGGGAAATGTAGGGTTTGTTTTTAAGAAAGGGGTATTTTTGTACTTTCAACATAAAAGTGGAGTGTATAAATTTGTATGCGGGGAGAGTAAATTTTTTCTCTTTAAAATAGGAACACACCTATCCACCTTCATTCTTGGGCTTATTGAATGTTATTTTCAGTGATTTTTCGTATTTCGACAGAGTTGAAAACTACCTCAACCAAACTATAGGTTTTGAACCATTAACACAAACTATAGGTTTTGAACCATTAACATCATGTTTAAGAAATTCAATTGTTTATCAATTGAGCTTAGCCCAATTGGTTATACTTCTTTATTTATATTGTATATGGATTTAATTTATAAGGGTTTAGCTATTCATTAGCCTTAGACAATGTATAAGAAATATTAAAATAGAAAACCAACCAAAAAACGATGGTATTTAATATTTGAGAATTAATTTTCTTAATTTTTCAAGATAAAAACAGTTTTGGATTTCTTACTTATTGCCCTTAAAACCCAATTTATAATGCACCATATCCTTGTAAATTCAAGTCTCTTTTAAAATTTTGCCGTAACTTAAGTACATAATCAAGTTTCTTACGTTTTTTCTAACAATTATGGAAGTGTCTTGGTATTGCCAGAATTCTAATTTATTTCTATAAAAAAAGTAAAAAGGAAACTTTACCGAATCTTTCAATTTATAGATGATGTATATTTGACGTTAACTTTAGAATTAAATTAGACAAAATGTCTGAGCCCAGGTTCGAACTGGGGACCTTTAGTGTGTGAGACTAACGTGATAACCAACTACACCACCCAGACAATATGTTTGAATGTTAACTTTATAGATGATGTATATTTAACGTTAACTTTAAAATTAGACAAAATGTCTGAGCCCAGGTTCGAACTGGGGACCTTTAGTGTGTGAGACTAACGTGATAACCAACTACACCACCCAGACAATATGTTTGAACCTTTTCAGAAAAGGGATAACTTATGCAACGTGTTACCATACCATGTTGATTTTGTGAATTGTGAAATTTACTGTTGAAACTTGAAGTTTTATGTTTGATGAGTTATGATGACATTAGTCATTCTCACTTCTCAGTGGTAAATGGCAAAAATAACTCCCACTATCCCACATGTGATATTCAATGAGATAATTTCTTCACTTTAAAATAAAAATTTCACACACATATATATATATACACTCCTTTTGTCCCCATATATAAGATTTTATTTTTTTTTTATTTACGTCCATTAAGAAAGTTGGTTAATTCAGTTAATGATATTGAAAATATGATTAATTTTTATATGTATTTTTAAAATTACCCCTTTATTAATAGTATTCAAAATCTAAAAAGTATTAAATAAATAGGAATATTTATGAAAAAAAAGTATTAATTGTGATTGAAAAATAGTATATGATTTTATAATTAAATAATGATAAAATAAAAGTTTAATTTCAAAAGAATTTTATATATTGAGAGAGATTTTATATATATATATATATATATATATATATATATTCATAATGGAGATTTCTAGATAAATGATTTTGATCAATTAAACAATTATTGTGACTTTTTTAGGATGTTACATTACTTAGCTTTTGGAAAATGTTAGTAATAATTTTTAAGGTAGTAAATTCAATTCTGTTTACTCAATTTTTAAACTTTTTAATGTCACATTTACTTGTTCTAATTAAGAAGCATTGAAAGAGAGGTACCCCTCGGACCTCAAGTTCTCAAGTCCAAATGGGAAAATTTATGTTCATCAACTAATGTATTGATAGTGATATTCAAAATGTAAATATTTGATATACTTTTTTTAATATTATCTCTATAATTATTATCAAGATTCTAAAAAGTATGTATTGAGTAAATAAGAATATTTGAGAAAAAAATTAATTTAATGTAATTTAAAATTTAATTAAAATGGTATAAATAAGGGAAAAAGTATTGTTCCTTAAGAGATCATATATTAAGAAGAACTTAGCATTGGTGGTTTTTTTTTTTTGATTAAATGTCCCAGGTGCATTGGTGGTTTATGTGTGTATGTATGTGTGTATTTATGTATGTATGTATGTATGTATGTATGTATGTATGTATGTATGTATGTATGTATGTATGAGGAGGGATCCGTTTACACCAGGTAAAATTATACCAACTCTTATATCGTTCATAACTTCACGAAGTCAAATTTAATTTAACAAACCCTTGGATCAAAAGTTCTTATCATGTAGATCGTCTATATTATTAATCCAAAATCATTTTGCACTTCCTTCATATACGTCAAAATTAACGAAATATATGTCATAAAAGTATATCAATATGGAAGTATTTGAATATACATTAAATGATGATTAAATTTTCTCAAAGTTAACACAAATGATTTAGATGACATATATTGATATATAAAAGGATGCATTAGTAAAATTCATGTTGCATAAAAAGTTATAAATGGTATAATAGTTTATGTAATTTAACTTGGTGTAAATGGATCCCTCCTTTTATATATATATTGTTTTGCTTCATCTTCTTAAAATATAGTTGATCATAAATAATAAGTTATGCTCAACGTAGTTGATGGACAACTAAGTTTCTTGAGTATGATGTTATATATTGAACATAATTATCTCATGTGAATTAAAAAGATAATATTTTCAAACTATATAAAAATAAAGATAAAAGTTAACGAGTGACCAATTGTTAAAAAGTTAAATATTATGAAAAATTGTTGGAAAATGTAATTTTTTATATTTTCCTTAGAAAAAAAATCAAATTTGTGATTTTTTTCTCTCCATTTGTAGGAATTTTGGCGTTAACAAAACCCAAAAAGAAACTGGATAACAACAACCAACATATATTTAAACCACCATTGGCTGATGGGGCTTAATTTTTCCTATACAAGAATCGGGATAAGTCGCACCATATATCAAAGGGAATAGTTTTAAATTGACCAACATTTATATAAGAAATAAAAATATACATGATAAGATTCATAAAGATCAAGATCCACGTTTGGCTGAATCTTTCTATACAAGAGTCGGGATAAGTTGTATATTAATACAAACGTTATATTTTTAATTTGATCAAATAAGATCGAGAGGGATTGACGTCCACGTTGCCCTTTTTTTAGCCATTGCCCTAAACCGATATTGGATATATTGTGTATATATAAGACATACTCTTTGGCAAGTATGCATAGAAACCATCCTATGGCCTCAAACAATAAGTCACAGGAGAAGCATGAGGTTGAAGGGAAGGTATCCAAGGATGGTGATGATGAAAGGCTATGCAAGATTGCAAGGAAGTATGAAACTGTAGTGAAACAGGTACTGGTAGTTCAATGTTTGATATGAAACATATATATGAAAGTTTACAACACAATCAAGTTTTCTTTTTTCTTTTTTTCTTTTTTTTTTATACATGAATCTCTTATATGTAAGTGTATCAAATTAATTAATTAATTGAGATTAATGGGTATGCACTCACTGTGTAAAGTTTTTACATTTCATCATTCACTATTCATTTGTATTACTTTAATCTAAAAATCAGCGATCGATGAAAGGTGAATGATGCACTGATGATGTAAAAAAACCTTTATACTGTCATTGCATTCTCTATTTTCTCTTGAATTAAATACATTAACCCATCTTAATTTCTTGTGGATCTACTATTCTTTCAGTTTGGTGAGTTGAAGGAAATGATGGCCAATTGCAACAAAGTACCAAAGAGGCGAACGGTACCATCTTTAAGATCTCTTTCTTATTCAATCTTACAATATTGCTACTTAGTTAATGAAATACTATAATTATAAGTTTAAGGTTTTAAATTGGGGTTGCGAAAAATTTGGTCAATAAACTCATAATTGTTATGTATGATATGAAGACCAAATTTAAAATCATAACCTGGAAAATATGAATTACAGTGCTATTAAATAATTTAATATAATTTTATAATTTTTCATATTCCTATGATCTTGCACTTTTAATATAATTTCTTTTTTTTTTATTAATATCTTCATTGGTCATCCCTTCTATTAATAATACTCTCACATTGTAAACAGAAACGAAGACAGAGTACTGCACATGGTGAAAAAATTGATGATTCTTCACGCCAATCTGATAGCAATGATGAAGAAATTATGAAGACAGTGAAGACATTGAAAAGATATTTGAATGAACTGGGAGATAACCCTACAGATTATGAGTGATGGAGCAGCATATGAGATTCACATTTTGATCATCAAGATTAAATAACCGTCAATAAATTTAAGAGTTGCCAAATTATGTAATGCGTTGCACCTAAGCCTTATTCAGTATCAGGTGGTCAAACTAACTAGTAATAATTTGAATGAAAATATAAAAATATTCTCCTTCATGTTTTGTTTCTTATAAATAAATATATATATATATATATATATATATATATATATAGAGAGAGAGAGAGAGAGAGAGAGAGACAGAATTGCATATTCTCATCCCCTTCAATTCAAAGTAATTAAATGCTATATTTTAATTTTTAAATGAAGAATATAACACCAACAAAGCCCAGCTCTGCATCTCGAATGGGATTAGTCTTTCGACTGGAGAATACCCTTAGTGTACACAAAAAAAAATGAAGAATATAACAAATTAAATTAAAATAATATAAAAAAAATTCAATCAAAACAATATTTAAAAAATGCGTAATGTAATCTATTGATTTTATTTGTTATTATCTCATAATTTAGAAGTAACAAATGATTAGAGCAAGACCTGATTAATTTATTGAATTAAAAATTAATAAATAAAAGAAAATGAAATAAGTACTTCTAATTAATTAATCTATGTGATTGTAGAATATGTAAAATTGAGGTTGTTTAAAAAAATAAGTATAAAAAATAAATATTACTACCTCTTTTTTTATAAGAAAATATTATTACTTCATCTATTATTTCATATGTAGTGTTTATAAAGTTTTTACTTCTTATTTCATATATATATATTTTACAAACACAATACATAATCAATATTAGTTCTTTTTTTTTCTTGATTATACCTTTATTTATTACAACATTTTTTTCACATCTAGTATATTTCTATCTCTTCAATAATGATTACATAGGAATATTATAGTCAAAATATCCAACATTCTTACATCATTCAACAATTTCTTAAACCCCGTAGATAACCTTAAAAAACACTAATCCCTCTGTTCCATTTTATATGTCACTTTAACATTTTTAACTTATTCCAAATTATTTATAGCTTCAAGAATCCGATGATATATTAATTGACTTTTTTCCAATTCTTATCTTGAATTTAACATGTTGAAATATTTGAAATGAGTGATAATTAATATAGTGTGAGGATATTATAGTAAAGTTATCTAATACTTTTCTTAAAAATTGAAGTATTAAATAACTTTTTTAATCCGTGTGAAACTCTAAAATAATAGATAAATTGAAAAAAAAAAGAGTATACATGAAATGGAGAGAGTATAATTAATTATTACAATATTGATTTGGAGGTAATTGTTTAGGCGAGTACTTTGGTTTTTTTTTTTTAAATAAATCAAGAATATTCATTCACCATATAGGTAATGAACTAGTTTCAGATTATCAAAAAAAAAAAAAAGAACTAGTTTCAATTCTTTTGAAATGCGTAATTATCTTTTGTAACAAGTATTATTTTCTGGAAACAAATATTTGACTTTTAATCCGATACGATATAGCGTGAAGATCCTGCGTATTTTTAAGATTTAAACTCGGGCACGAAAACATTTCATATCTCACAATTCTATAAGATTAGTAAAATTGTTCGTGCGATGCACGGGTCTTAAATTTCGCTATTCTTTCAATTTGTTTAAAAATTAAGTATTAATTTTATTTACATGTTACTATTTTTTTAGAAGACAATAAATTTATCATTTTTTGGAATTATATTTTACATGATATTTTTTTTATTATTACAAATTTAAAATAAAAAAAATTTATGGTCATACAAATTTATATAATCAAATCGGAATATAATACTTATAATTAGATAAAATGTGAAAAAAATTTATAATATATGAAACAATCATGAATACTTTAAAAACATTATGAATAACTGTTATTATTTTTTCCCGTGTTTTTTTGGTGGGGCAATTATATAATATAAAATTGGTATAATATATAATGCACAAACTTATGTCTATATATTAAGCAAAATTTAAATATTTAAAAGATTTTTAAATTTTAATAAAGGATAGATGTCATGTGTGGAGCTATTTGATTTGGGTCTAATATATAGTGATTTGAATATGATTTAGACTCCCTTTTACTATGTGTTTAGCTTGTTTCTCAAGTATTTTGTAGGGCTTTTTGTTAATTCTTAGAAATAGTTCTTAGTTTTGAACCCTATGAACGTTTTGATCCTTTTTGGGTATGTTTCAGGTACTTATGGAGCTTAAATGCAAAATATATTGATGGACTTGGATAGAGGATGAAAAGAGCTTCGAAACGGTCCAAGAACGGAGTAAAACGGAGTCCGGATGAGTCCGGGGCGACCAAAACGGTCTGGGACGCGTGTGCTGAAATTTTGCTGTACAGAGTGTGCGCGCGTGGGGCGCGACCGGGCACGCGCCTGGGGCGCGCGAAATCTGCACAGGTCCGAAACAAGCCCGTTTTGGGCCGGGTTTGATGCATTTTGATGAGGATTCAATTGGGACTCAATGATGGTTTGTTTTAGGCATTAAATACTAGGTTTTTCAGCAGTTTTTGTAAGCTTTTAGAGAGGGAGATTACATAGTTTAGAGAGAGGTTTAGAAGAGGAGGAGATCCAAGGATTGAGAGATCAAGGCTTCTCCATGGTAATCATGTATTATCCTTCTATTTCTTCTCTTGTTCTTCATTATTTAACATGTAACTAAAACCCTTTGTTAGGAATTGGTGAATTTGTATGGATTAGTTTATGTAGTTATTGAATTAGTGTTTTTTCGTTTCTAAATCATGTGTTTGATTCTGATTTAATTGTTATGCATGAATCTGGCCAATTTATGTTTTGGATTTCTAATCCCCAAATTGAGAGGTTTAGGGTTTAGATAGGCCTTTCCAATCAAACAATATAATTAATCCAGGGGTATAGATGCAATTGGGTAATTATATAACTTTATTTAAATCCATTTTTCTTAATTATTATTCAATGAATTAATCACTTGAGAGATTGAGGGTTATGAAATTGAATAAGAAAAGGTAACTAAACATGAGAGATCTGATAGTTTCTAAATTAGGGATTTGTTCATGATTTAGGGGAAAACAATAATTCATAATTAGATAAACGAAACATACATTAAAACCACATTCCTAACAATCCTTCTCTACCTGCTCACAACTTCTTTTAATTTTCAGCATTAGTTTTAGTTTTAGTTGTTAATTTCAATTCAAATCAAATTAAATCTGAATTTTGTTATAGGATTCGCTTCCAGTTGCATTAAGGTAAAAATATATTGAACATTCTCACAAACTCCCTGTGGGACAATATCTGGTCTTCCTGAGACTATATTACACGTTGACCCAGTACACTTGCTGACATCTCAACAAGTTTTTGGCGCCGTTGCCAGGGAGTTTAGAATTGTTCAATTTATTTTTGGTACTTAGTGTAATTTTTAGTGAGTTCTATTTTTTTTAGTTAGTTTTTAGTTTTATTTTTCTTTTTATTTTAGTTAGTTTCTTGTCTCAACAGGTGTTGCGTAATCTTTTTGTTGTTTTTGTGCTAGCAGGTAATTTTATCTATTTGAGTGCAACAAAAGATAAGTAGCACAAGGGAAGAGGACACTTAGAAGATGACTGAAGGGGGAGGATCCGATGGATCCATTCCGCCTCCTCCTTCCCGTATGACTCTGAGCGACTATGCAACCGTGAGCATGGACATGTTTGCCTCAAGCATGGTCCATCCACCAATCTCAGCACCCGCCTTCAAAATTGATCCCAATTACATAAACCTCATCAAACAGGATCAATTTGAGGGTGCGGCATATCAAGACCCGCGGGAGCATATCGCCAATTTCCTGAGCCTCCTCGACTTATTCAAAATCGAGGGTGCTTCGGATGAGGCCATACGGATGAGATTGTTCCACTTCTCACTGAGAGGCAAGGCAAGGACATGGTTGCACAATCAGGCACCTGAGAGTCTTTCCAGTTGGAAAGTGCTTGTCCCAAATTCATTGACAAGTTCCTTCCAACCAGAGAGCAAGCAAAGCTAAGGCAAGACATCAATTCCTTCAAGCAAGAAGAAGATGAGCCACTACATGAGGCATGGGAACGCTACAACCAGCTGTTGAGGAAAAACCCATACCGTATGCCAGAACACCAGGAGATTACTCTATTTTATAATGGGCTCAATGGGCATGACCAGAGCATGATTGATGCAGCAGCTGGTGGGGCATTGAGGAAGAAAACTGTTGTAGAGGCCAGAGAAATCATCACCAAGTTGGTATTCAGCAGTAGTCAGTCTGTCAGAGAGAAAAACATTCAGAATAATAAAAGTTCAGACTCTCCTTTAATGCAGGCCCTCATCCATCAAAACAAGGAGATGCAACAACAGCTAAAAGCATTGGTGAAGCAAGTTGCATCCCAGGCTCTGAAATGTGATTTTTGTGGAGGAAGTCACCGGAATAGTGACTGTGCTTATCAAGTCAGAAAGGGACCAACCACCATTGAGGAGCAAGTAAATCAACTTAATGCAACATGGTATCAGCCAGCACCCAACCCACCTCAACCACAAAAGAAGGATTGGGAGAAGGCGATTGAAGCATTAACTCTCAATACCCATTCCTTCATAGCTGAGTCTCGGGCGAATTTCAATAATCAGCAAGCCAGCATCAAGAACTTGGAGATGCGGGTAGATCAAATAGCAAATCAAATATCAGAGATAGTAACCCACACCAAGGAAAGATGCATGACAGTCACCCTTCGAAGTGGCAAGTCATATGAGGAGCCACTGAAAAAGGGTGATGCAACTGAGAGGGAGTATGAAAAGGGGGAAGAGTTCAAGCCATCAGCTGAGCAAGAGGAGCCTGAACCACCGAAAGCGCAGGGTCCACCTGCGGATCTCAATCAAGGCACACCCAAACCAGCACCACTACCTTTGAGGATACCTTTTCCTCAGAGGTTGAATAAGGATGAAGACCAGAAGCAGTTTTCCAAGTTCCTGGAGATGCTACGGAAGCTGCACATCAACATCCCGTTTGATGAGGCACTTGCACAAATGCCTCAGTACGCGAGATTCATGAAGGAGTTGCTAACAAAGAAGAAGCGTATGCTCTTGACTGAGGAGACATTCCCAATAGCAGAGAAGTGCAGCAACATCATCAAGCGAAACCTTCCACCAAAGCTAAAGGACCCAGGTAGCTTTAACATTTCAGTTAGCATAGGCAAGGAGTATTATGGTAAGGCTCTCTGTGACTTAGGAACTAGTGTTAATGTTATGCCCTTGTCGGTGTTTGAAAAATGAAAATAGAAAAGATTGAGCCTACCTGGGCGACACTTGAATTAGTTGATAAATCCATCCTCCGCCCTTATGGAGTGATGGAAGACCTTCTGGTAAAGGTGAATGATTTTATCCTGCCCCTTGACTTTATGGTACTTGATATAGAAGAGGATAAAAATATTCCTCTAATTTTTGGAAGGCCATTCTTAGCCACAGCAGGGGCAGTGATTGATGTGCCTAGGGGAGAAGTGATTCTCCGAGTGAATGGTGAGCAATCCACTATAAAAATTTTTCCAAAACCACCAGTCACCGCGGAGACCTTTGCTCCTCTTAAATTTATTCAGCACTCTAATGGAGGGAGTGTTGGAAAAAGGTGGAGTGACCACTCCAAAGTGTTTCCATTGAAAGGGTCATGGCAACCACCTTGACCTCTAAAAAGAGGTGACCCGTCAGGCTCGTGACGTTAAACAAGCGCTTGTTGGGAGGCAACCCAATGTTAGCTAATTCCCTCTTAGGATAGTTTAGTTGTAGGTAGTTTTAAAAAAAATAGAGGTAAAGACCTCGTGCGCCCCAGGCGCATGCGGTCGCCCGGGCTGTGAAAGACCCTGTTTCGGGGAATTTTACTCCTACTTGATTCTCCTTAGTTTCCAACTTCCCATTCTAGCCCTTGTACCTAACCAAAAATATTGTCCAGCTTTCTTAGGTAGTTTTGCATTTTTATTTTGTAGTGTAGGCTAGATTAGTTTGCTTGAGGACAAGCCAACATCTAAGTTTGGGGGAGTATATACAAAATAAAAATTTTTCAGATCTGAATTTTCTCTCCCATATTGGTATTGGTTTGTGTCCCTAGAAAGAGTAGGTAATTTTTCTAACCTTAGGACTTTTTCTCTGATGATGCATGTACATACTTAGTTTAGGACTTAGACTCATTGACTTTTGACTCTATTTGATTGAGTTGTAAATATGGTTGTGAACTAGTTATTTTGACAAATGCTTTCAGAACTTGTGATTAGTGAACTGACTTTAGCCCTATGAGGTTTTGAGCCTTATATTGAGGGGTATGAATTTTATTGAAATATTCTGATATTGAGACCCTATTCTTTCATGAGTGTGTTCTCTTTGATGAGTGTGCTCTAGAACTTGACCTGTAACCATTTCAAGATTGATTTTTGTTTGCATGCATGAAGATGATTAAGGCACTTAGGATGTGTTTTTGAGGCCTTCAGAATGTTGCATTGAAAATTGTTCCCTTAGTTGCCCACTTTGAGCCTAATGATATTATATTATTTTTTTTTTGGTACCCTGCATTGATTGCATTGTTCTTTGTGAGTATCTTAGGAATTTTGGATGAGCAATTAAGTGGAATGTGATGCAAAAGAAAAGAAAAGAAAAAAAAAGAAAGTAAAGTGTTATGTGCCTACTTCTCTTCCAATGAAAAAGAAAAAGAAAATTGAAAAGGAATGAAAATTATGAAAAGGAAGAGAGTAGAGGAATTGAAAAGTGAAAAGTGAAGAAGAATAAAAGTTGTGATTGAGTTGAGTTTCATTGTGATATACTTAGTGCTCATTCATGATTCTGGGGGAATTTTGCTTTGCATTTAGCCCTTAGTTTTATCCCTTCTTTCTTATATCTCACCTAACACTTTAGCCAGGCCCCATTACAATCAATATTAAGACCTTTTGATTTTTGTGTGCAATCGATAATTTCAGTGGAGATGTTGGTCTATGGTCAAGCATATGGTAACACTTTGTCATTGTTGAACTTGTGTGTATTATTGAAATATGACCCTGATACACTTGAGAGAGATACACTGAGAGGTTGAGAGTGTTCACTAGTCTTGAGTTCTGATTGGGTTTGTTATTCTAACTAGTTTATAATTGTGTAAATAGCTTGTGATAATATGTGTTGGAGTCTTGAGTCGAAGTCTTAGATGAGGTGGGTATATGTTGATTTAGGGAGTTTGTCTTTTGTTTAGAATTTAATTTTACTTTTGCCTGGGACATGCAAAATGCTAAGTTTGGGGGAGTGATTTGGGTCTAATATATAGTGATTTGAATATGATTTAGACTCCCTTTTACTATGTGTTTAGCTTGTTTCTCAAGTATTTTGTAGGACTTTTTGTTAATTCTTAGAAATAGTTCTTAGTTTTGAACCCTTTGAACGTTTTGATTCTTTTTGGGTATGTTTCAGGTACTTATGGAGCTTAAATGCAAAATATATTGATGGACTTGGATAGAGGATGAAAAGAGCTTCGAAACGGTCCAAGAACGGAGTAAAACGGAGTCCGGGGCGGCCAAAACGGTCTGGGACGCGCGTGCTGAAATTTTGTTGTACAGAGTGTGCGCGCGTGGGGCGCGACCGGGCACGCGCCTGGGGCGCGCGAACGCTGCACAGGTCCGAAACAGGCCCGTTTTGGGCCGGGTTTGATGCATTTTGATGGGGATTCAATTGGGACTCAATGAGGGTTTGTTTTAGGCATTAAATACTAGGTTTTTTAGCAGTTTTTGTAAGCTTTTAGAGAGGGAGATTACATAGTTTAGAGAGAGGTTTAGAAGAGGAGGAGATCCAAGGATTGAGAGATCAAGGCTTCTCCATGGTAATCATGTATTATCCTTCTATTTCTTCTCTTGTTCTTCATTATTTAACATGTAACTAAAACCCTTTGTTAGGAATTGGTGAATTTGTATGGATTAGTTTATGTAGTTATTGAATTAGTGTTTTTCCGTTTCTAAATCATGTGTTTGATTCTGATTTAATTGTTATGCATGAATCTGGCCAATTTATGTTTTGGATTTCTAATCCCAAAATTGAGAGGTTTAGGGTTTAGATAGGCCTTTCCAATCAAACAATATAATTAATCCAGGTGTAGAGATGCAATTGGATAATTATATAACTTTATTTAAATCCATTATTCTTAATTATTATTCAATGAATTAATCACTTGAGAGATTAAGGGTTATGAAATTGAATAAGAAAAGGTAACTAAACATGAGAGATCTGATAGTTACTAAATTAGGGATTTGTTCATGATTTAGGGGAAAACAATAATTCATAATTAGATAAACGAAACATACATTGAAACCACATTCCTAACAATCATTCTCTACCTGCCCACAACTTCTTTTAATTTTCAGCATTAGTTTTAGTTTTAGTTGTTAATTTCAATTCAAATCAATTTTTAATTAAATCTGAATTTTAGTTATAGGATTCGCTTCCAGTTGCATTAAGGTAAAAATATATTGAACATTCTCACAAACTCCCTGTGGGACGATATCTGGTCTTCCTGAGACTATATTACACGTTGACCCAGTACACTTGCTGGCATCTCAACACTATTCATGAGCATTTGTCTAAATAAACAAATATTTTATATTTTATATTTGTCTAATCGTGTCTTTGAACCCCACCTCAAAAGTGAATAATTGATTCTCAAAGACCTACAAAATCACATCTCTTTCAATATACAAAATGAAACATATTATAAAGGGGATTGATGATTGGGGTCTAATATGTGATGTTTTTGTACTTTTTTTTGTCTCTCTTTTACATAGTAAGCGACTTGTTTCTTGAGTAAATTGGAATAAAACAATGGAATTTTTCCATTATAAGATTTCTGGAACCTTTTGATGTGTTTGGTTTGGTTTGTTTTCAGGTATTTAAGCTCTTAAAACAGTGATTTTTGCAAAGGAATGAAGAATGAGAGCTTGGTACTTGAATTGGGAAGAAAAAGAGGAAAAAAATGAAGAAAAGTTGACCCTGGCGCCCAGGCGCGGGATGGGGTCAACTGGCCAATAATGGGGTGCATTTGGTTGATTTTTTCAGACAGCTACACTCCCAGGCGCAGGAGTTTCACGCCTGGGCGCGCAAAATGCGAGAAAGTGACACTGTTCGCTGTTTTGATCATAACTTAAGCTACGCTTATCCAAAAGGATGCGATCTAGGTATCATTATAAAGCTAAGGAAAAGATCTAAAACTTTTCCAGAAATAGCCTTCCTCAAATTCGTCCATCTTGGGGGTCAAAATCAGTGCCGAAGTTGCTGTCAGACACAAATACGGGATTCTAGAAGGATTTTAATGATAAATTCTATTTGTAGATAAGATTCTTAGAGATTAGTTTATTCTAATACAATCTTATCATATTATATTCAGATTTAGGATTAGTTTTATTCAGATAAAAAATCTTATCACATTAGATTGAAAATTAGGTAAGTTTTTATCTATATAATAATAGGATTATGATTCATTCAAAAGGGAAAGCTTTGAAAGAGTGGTTATCACGTTTTAGAGAGAGCAATTAGTGAGAGAGCTTTTGGAGGCAAGTTGAAGGATTTCACTTTGTGATTGGAGATTGGGTAATTCCATGTCTCTCATTATGATTTTCATTATTCTTCTTTCTTCTTCTTCTCTAATTATGTGTAACTAAACTCCTTTTTGGGAACATGTGGATTTGTATGGAACCTATATAGTTTTTGTTTAATGAATGGATGTTTTTCCATTTAAGTATTGTGTTTGATTATGTTTTAATTGTTCATCATGAATTTGGTACCGTTTATGATTTGGTAATTCTAATTGAATAAGAATATTGAATTAGGATTTAGACTTTTAATCAAACAATTCAATTGCATAGGGATATATTTATGTCTATGAATTGGGTAACTATTTAATAATTTTGCTTGAACATTAATTGATTAGATTAGGATTTAAGGCTCTGCTTAAGGAATTAAGTGAGATTAAATTACTAAGAAACAAAGTTGATCTAAGGAATTAGGCGGCTTTTACCTTGCAAAATTGGTTCAATACTTAGGAAATTCATTGATTTGTTAACAATTGCTAGTGAAACCTACAATAAAACATGTGCCCAAGCTTTCCCAAACCTTTTCACAACTACTTTTAATTTGCGTTTTTATTTTACAATTTAATTTAGTTTAAAAGTGTGCAAGTCAATTGAATCGTCCTTTGAATTTCATTTAATAACTACATTTAGGTGAGAATTGTTTTAATCGATTTTAGTCCTCGTTGTGAACGATACTCTATTTATCATTATATTACTTGTACGATCTGGTATACTTGCCAGAACCCCAACAAGTTTTTGGCACCGTTGCCGGGGACTAAAATTTGATTTTAATAATTTTTCGGTACTTTTTAGTAGTTATTTAGTGGAATCATTATGTAACATGGCTTATTCTCATGATGGCATAGAATGTATCAAATTTATTTTGTCGTCATCTATTCCATCCTGTTTTGCACAAAATATTTATGATGAGATTAAAGTTTTTGATGGTCTTTTAGAGGAGGTGGTACAAAAATCTTCTATTACGGAAGATCAAAGTGCTTCCCTTTCTAAACCCATAAAAAAAGAAGAAATTGTGCATGATGAGATTGAGGAAGTGAAACAAGATAAATTGAATAATGGGATGAGTCTAGGGGTTGAATTAGGGTCCATTTTGCATGATGAATTTTCTGCTCTTGCTAAATGTATTGGATTGCATGAATATGTGGAACCCTCAAAATTTTATCCTTCAATTTACCCCTTAATTTTTTATGACTTCCCTGATGCTCATGATGAAGATAAGTCATTGTTCTCCTTTTTAGAGCCTGAAAAAGGCAACCTTGCTAAGCCATGGAGTTTACACTTTCATAGACTCCATGCATGATGGAAAAGACAAGCACCATGTGATGATGCTTGGAGTGAAAAATGCACTATTTGACCTGGGAGGGTTTGAAACTATTTTTAAACATTTGCTCCAACATCATCCGTGCATATTTCCATGGGATCCAGGAATAACTTGTTATTGCTGCATAACATGGAAGTTGTGCTATAGGATTTGGGATCCTGGTGGATTCTCTTTAGTTATGTAGTAGTGTAGGATTTAAATTTTTAATTATGAGATTGAATAAAGAGTTTAGAGTTTTCTATATGTAACTGCTAATGGGGTGCTTCTAGCACTATTTTTAGTTGTTCATGTGACACAAGTGAATAAGTTTGGGGGAGTCTCCTCCATGGTGCATCAAGAGAGAATGTTGTGCTACAAAGGGAAGTCTCTAACTCCTTTCTTTTGTTTTTAGTTTTTAATTTTTATTTTGTAGTTTAGTTAGTTTAGTTTGCTTGAGGACAAGCCAACCTCTAAGTTTGGGGGAGTGGACAAAATAAAAATTAAAATTTTTCAGACTTGAATTGTTCTCCCATATTTGGTGTTGATTTGTGTCTTGGGTAAAGATAGATGATTATTCTAGGATTAGGACTATTTTTCTGATTATATATGTAAATACTTGATTTAGGATGATAACTCATTGATTGTATGCCATTGTTTTGGAATGAGTTTTAAATTTTGTTGAGAACTGGTTATTTTGATAAACTATTTTGGAAAAGTTATTAGTGAACTGACTGTTAGCATGTGAGATATTTGAGCCTATACACTTGACAGGGGTGTGTGTTTTATATTGAATATTTATTTTGTGATTGAGACCCCTATTTCTTTCATGAGTTTGTTCACTTTGATTTTGTGTTCTAGAACTTGACCGGTGACCATTTTGAGATTGATAATTGATTGCATGCATGAATATGATTAAGGCACTTAGGATTGTGTTTTTGTGACCTTCAGATAATTTTTTTGGATTTGTTTCCCTTAGTTGCCCATTTTGAGCCTGATTAGATATGATTTTTCTTTGGTACCCTGCATTGGTTGTATAATTTCTTGTGAGTACCTTGGGAATTTTGGATGAGGAATTGAGAGAGGGATATTTCAAAAGAAAAAATTGTAAAAGTGTTGTTAAGTTTACTCCTCTTCCAAAAGAAAGAAAAGAAAGAAAAGAAAAAAAAAGAAAAGAAAAATTGAGAATTTGTTTGAAATTGAAAATGAGAAGAAAAGAAATTTATTTGGAAGAGGTAGTAGAGAAAAATTGAAAGAAAAGAAGTGTGAAATAGTTGTGATTTGAGTGTGAGTCCTCATAGTATTCATTGCTCATTCATAATTTTTTAGGGAATTTTTTTTTTTGCATTTTAGCCCTTAGTTTTATCCCTTCTTTCTTTTATCCCACCTTACACTTTTAACCATGGACTCATTACAACCCAATTAAAGACCTTTTGATTTGTGCATGTTTTCAATAATTTCAGTGGAGATATTGGTCTATGGTCAAGCATATGGTAACACATTGTCATTGGATGAACTTGAGTGAATTGTTATAACCCTTGATACACATGAGAGATATACACAGTGAGGTTGAGAGAGTTCACTAGTTCCTGCTTCTTTTGGAGTTTGTTTCTTTAACCAGTTTTTGATGGAAGTTATTGTTTGTGAAGAAAAGTGTATGAGTCATGAGTCTGAAGTCTTAGATTAGGTGTTTGCATATTAATTTAGAAAATGATCCTGTGTTTTAGAATTTTTATTTTACTTTTTCCTGGGACATGCAAAATGCTAAGTTTGGGGGTGTGATTGGGGTCTAATATGTGATGTTTTTGTACTTTTTTTTGTCTCTCTTTTACATAGTAAGCGACTTGTTTCTTGAGTAAATTGGAATAAAATAATGGAATTTTTCCATTATAAGATTTCTGAAACCTTTTGATGTGTTTGGTTTGGTTTGTTTTCAGGTATTTAAGCTCTTAAAACAAAGATTTTTGCAAAGGAATGAAGAATGAGAGCTTGGTACTTGAATTGGGAAGAAAAAGAGGAAAAAATGAAGAAAAGTACCGTGGCGCCCAGGCGCGGGTCCCACACGCCCAGGCGCGGGCTGGTGTCAACTGACCAATAATGGGGTGCATTTGGTTGATTTTTTCAGACAGCTGCACGCCCAGGCGCAGGAGTTTCACGCCTGGGCGCGCAAAATGCGAGAAAGTGACATTGTTCGCTGTTTTGATCATAACTTGAGATACGCTTATCCAAAAGGAGGCGATCAAGGTATCATTTTAAAGCTAAGGAAAAGATCTACAACTTTTCCAGAAATAGCCTTCCTCAAATTCGTCCATCTTGGGGGTCAAAATCAGTGCCGAAGTTGCTGTCAGACACAAATACGGGATTCTAGATGGATTTTAATGATAAATTCTATTTGTAGATAAGATTCTTAGAGATTAGTTTATTCTAATACGATCTTATCATATTATATTCAGATTTAGGATTAGTTTTATTCAGATAAAAAATCTTATCACATTAGATTGAAAATTAGGTAAGTTTTTATCTATATAATAATAGGATTAGGATTCATTCAAAAGGGAAAGCTTTGAAAGAGTGGTTATCACGTTTTAGAGAGAGCAATTAGTGAGAGAGCTTTTGGAGGCAAGTTGAAGGATTGCACTTTGTGATTGGAGATTGGGTAATTCCATGTCTCTCATTATGATTTTCATTATTCTTCTTTCTTCTTCTTCTCTAATTATGTGTAACTAAACTCCTTTTTGGGAACATGTGGATTTGTATGGAACCTATATAGTTTTTGTTTAATGAATGGATGTTTTTCCATTTAAGTATTGTGTTTGATTATGTTTTAATTGTTCATCATGAATTTGGTACCGTTTATGATTTGGTAATTCTAATTGAATAAGAATATTGAATTAGGATTTAGACTTTTAATCAAACAATTCAATTGCATAGGGATATATTTATGTCTATGAATTGGGTAACTATTTAATAATTTTGCTTGAACATTAATTGATTAGATTAGGATTTAAGGCTCTGCTTAAGGAATTAAGAGAGATTAAATTACTAAGAAACAAAGTTGATCTAAGGAATTAGGCGGCTTTTACCTTGCAAAATTGGTTCAATACTTAGGAAATTCATTGATTTATTAACAATTGCTAGTGGAACCTACAATAAAACATGTGCCCAAGCTTTCCCAAACCTTTTCACAACTACTTTTAATTTGCGTTTTTATTTTACAATTTAATTTAGTTTAAAAGTGTGCAAGTCAATTGAATCGTCCTTTGAATTTCATTTAATAACTACATTTAGGTGAGAATTGTTTTAATCGATTTTAGTCCTTGTTGGGAACGATACTCTATTTATCATTATATTACTTGTACAATCTGGTATACTTTCCAGAACCCTAACAATTGAGATGAATAGAAAATCCAATAATATATATAACATTAAAATTTAAAGATTGTGATGTCCTAGGCGGTGAGGTCCTCCAAGGGTTAGAGAAAAAGACCTTCAAAGGAGCCTCTGTCTAGGGTTTCTGTGTGATGTTTGGTGGGAGTCCTCAAGTGGCTAAAGAGAAAGCCAAGAAGCAACCCTAATCACTGGTGTATGAGGGTGATAATTAGGGTTAGAGGACGTACCTGAGCCCCATGTAGTACGGAGCTACTTATAGGGGGGAGCTGGTTGCCCTAATGGGCCTGCTTGAGGCCCAAGTAGGGCCAGCCTGTACTGAGCTATGAGTGGATGAGCTGTCCTTGTGGATAAGGCGAGACACGTCATTCTGTCCTTGGTATCGAATTCTGAGGGAGGTGTCGGACTCTGTGTGGTGTCGGACAAGGAGGTCGGACCTTGGTAAGAGGATGAGGTCGGCCCGTGCCTGATGTCTGTTCGGCCGTTGAGCTTTGAACTCGGCCAAGCACGCAGGGGGCTTCCTGAAGAGTCCTTTAGGTCCTTAGTGAGGGTTACGTGGAGCTCGGCTAGGCCGAGTCCACCACATAAGCCCCCCAGCTCGGTCTTTTTGCGCCTTGTTCCGAGGTCTTGGTTCAGGTCCCTTTCCCAAGTCCACCACATAAACAGCCAAGTCCACCCCATAAGGCCGAGTCCACCACATAAGCCCCCCAGCTCGGTCACGGCCATTTGAGCCTTAGTCTGAGGTTCTAGGGAGTTCGGGCGATGAGCTGCCGAGAGCTGGATCTAGCTGTCTCTGACGTCTTTTCATTATGACGGAGCAGGTCTGAGAGCTGTCCTTTCACCTGCTCCGAAGTGACGCTTGCATTCTCCAGGTCTGACACGTGTCAGAAATTACACCTAACGAAGCGTCACCATTACTGCGACATTGCTCGAGGTTCGTGATTCCAGCTATTCCGCGCCACGTGTCTTGTTGTGTATGGCCCCATGCTGGGTTGGGCCTCTTGGACCAGGCCCATAGTTCGAAAGTGGGGAAAACGGCGGTTTCTCTTCTCCCTCTTTCACAAACTTGTTATTTTCTCTCTCTCTCACAGTTACTTTCTCTCTTCCTCTGCACAAAACAAAGGTCTTCATACTGTCCTTCTCCGAATTTCCTCTTCTTCCTGCACTTCCCATCCTTCCTCTTCACTGCGAATCCGTTGGATTCTACGAGCCCCTTCTCCCTTTCGGTCTCGCATTCTCAAGGTATTTGTTTAACTCACTCCTTCTTCTTTGCTTTTCGCTTCTTCTTCTTTTCTGTACTGTTTAATTGGGAGGGATTAATATCTTTCGTTTCTCATGGAGATGGGTGGGTTTTTATGTTGGGTTTTTCTTAAAGTTTGCACTGTTTAGGATTTCGTTTTTCTGTACTTTTGGGTTTGAGGTCTTGGATTTGGGGGGTAATGCTGTGGTTTTAGGTGTTTCTGGGTTTGGGTGTTTTTTTAGGATTTTGGAGGGCTTTTGATTCATGTTTTTGTTTTCCTTTTTCAGAAGACCAAGGGAGTGGATTGGGGAAGTATGAGTATTAGTAGGGAATGGTTTAGAAAATGGGTAGGGGTAGTCTCCCTGTCAACCAGTAGTTCTGAGGAGGAGGACGCTCTTCCTCCTCGTCCTGCTCCTCCACCGAGGTAGACGAGGCGCTCCGTCGCCAAAGGGAGTATAGGGACAGGTATGAAAAGCGAGTCCTGGAGGTTGATCCCGTTGAGGTCGTCTATCCTCGGGACTGGGGAGAGCAAAGGGAATGAGTACGCCAATACGCCTGGGCCGAGTTCATCGATGGTAGGGAGCGTGCCGACTTTGAAAGGATGGAGAGAGAGGATGTACGAACGGGGGGCACCTGTGGTAGAGGGGAGATGCTCGCCCCTCGGAACAACTTCGAGGGGGTTTTCTGGGGGTTTATTCTTTGTAACCCGTAGGACTAACACCGAGCTCCCCTGTTCTTCCACAGGTACCATGCCGCCCAGAAAGTGCATCAACCGACCTGAGCTTTACCCTGCGCCTACGGATGCCGATCAGTATGAGTGGGTCGACGTGGAGCCCAAAGGAGTCCGGTCTAGCTTAGACTCCGAGGACAAGCTTGCCGAAGTGAAGAGAGTCGTGCTGCCTTGCCCAGGGGACGCCACCGGGACTTCTTACGAAGTACTCCCCTGTTCGGCAAATGACAGGATATGCACTCGAACTGACAACAACTCATTCTTCTTTTATGCCGACCTGATTCACAATCTCAGCGCGACCCTCCCGTTCACCGATCTGGAAATGAGGGTCTTGAACGAGCTCGGGCTGGCCCCTTCGCAACTCCATCCCAACACTTGGTCTTTTCTACGAGCATTTCAAAAGTACTGCGGAGCCAAGGGGTTGGTTTGTACAGTTCGGCTCTTCCTGTGGATGTACAACCCGTTCGTCAGCAATAAAGACGGGGTCACTGGTCGCCTTTGGGTATCGGCTAAGGCCCGAGCTCACTGTGGGTTATTCGGCATGTTCACCGATTCTTGGAAACATTTTAAACCCAAGTTTTTTAAGTACAAGTATGTTGGAACAGGGCTGCCTTGGTTCCGATCTGAGACGGGTCCGAGGTTCCCATTGGAGTGGACCCCGGAGTTCTTCAATCGCCATATCGGCACGCCACAATGTTGGTCAGGCGCAACACTTGACGCCGACGAGGCCGTGACGGCCCACCATTTCCAAACCGAATATCGAGCTCGGAAATTCCAGCTCGACATTGGAGTTTTCATGAAGTGCCCTGATAATGAAGTCTTGGCCAAAATTGGTAGTTAACTGTACTCTTGTACTTGTACATTTTGTCTCAACTTTCTTACTAATTTTTCGTTATCTCTTTTGTTTGTAGAAGAACATTGGTCGGACATGTCGTCCAGAGCGCTCAAAGCATCCCTTGAGGCCCGAAAGAGGAAGAGGGCTGAGATTTCTTCCACTGAAAATGTTCCTACCGAGGTTTCAAATGACACAACCTCTACCGATTCGGGTCCCCTTCATCCAACTCCACCTGTTGTGATTATCGCCCCTCCTCCTCCTCCTCCTCCTCAGTCTCCAAGCCCGGGTACCGAGGTCATTATTGCAGATTCCCCACCTTCATCGGGCTGTCCGAGGAGAGGAACTGATAGTCTCCCGAGACCACTGACCAGCAACGCCAAGCCTTCGGTCAAAGATGCTCTCATAAAGATGTCGGGGGCCGAGTGGAAGAAGATGGCCGAGGGGCTGGCCTATCACTTGAAGAGGTCAACAAACATTTTTAATGTGTTGGCCGAGGTCTCTGATGATGTGGCTGAGGAGGTGTCTCCTGCCCAGAAGAAGGCTCGGTCCGACCTGGCGGCCGAGATTGCTGATCTCCGGAGTAGCAAGAGCTCCGCCGATCAAAAGCTGGCTGAATTAGAAGAGAAGCACCGCCAGCGGATGGAGGAGCTTCTGAAAAATCATGAAGAGGCTGTGGCCAAAATAAGGGAGGAAGCTCGGACGGCAGAGGAGGCAGCTAAGGTGGCAGCCAAAGAGGAAGGTCGGCATGAGGGTCTGGCCGAAGTTGAAAAGGTGAGATCCATGCTGAGGAAGAGGGCTGCTCAAGCACTTAAGCACAAGATTGCAACGTCCGAGGCCAACTTCGACTTTGAGAAGGGAGGAGCTAAAATCTTCGCCAGTGCCGTGGAGCAGATTCTTCACTTGAATCAAGGGCTCCGAATTCGGGTGATCGGTGCTTCTGCTGGGTTCGGGGTGGAAAATGGGAAGATGATCGACTATGACAAAGACGGGGCCGAGGTTGACCTCGACCAACCCGAGGAGAACCTTCCCAACCCTTTGGTGGAGAAACCGGATGAGGAGTTCAACCCGAGTTCGGTTGTCCTTTCCGATGTCGAAGATGAAGCAGCATAAGTCCCTTATGCTGGGCCGCTTGCATTTTGTACAACATGTCTTTGTAACAAGTGTACTTTGCTGACTTTGTATAACATTTTATTTTTATGCAAGTTCTTTCTAGTTTAACTTGTTGCATGTTATTTTGATGCAAGTTTTTATTTTAATTTGTTGCATACACATTGTGTCGAGGTCAATTTGTGCAAGCCTTTACTTTAACTTGTTGCACGAATGCGAGTTTTACTCTGCTAACTCGTTGCATGTTTATTCGTAAGACCTCGGATCCGAACTGCGATTGGTTAGGTGGTCACCAAGAAAACTTAAGAAAGAATGCAAGTGTTTGAGACTTGTAGCATTTTAGGTAACCAAGTAAAATTGTTTTTGAGAATACAAGTCCTGTTTTAACTTGTTGTGTTCGGAATTGATTGGACCCAACATAAGAACACTTGATCGGACCTGGATAATGAGGCCGAGCTCGGACGACTTAGTAAGTGCAGTAATCTTATAAGTTTTCCTCTGAAAAGAGGTACTGTATATAAGTGCATACGGTAGGGATCTCGGATCTACCCACCTTAGCCGATGTGGGTGCCCTCGTCCCCGATGTGAAAGAGGTTGCTGAGTGAAGCTATGTGAGAACATTTCACAGCAAGCTGTACTTTATCGAGTGTCCCTTGTACACTGTGCATATGAGCATATCTCATTTACAAGACGTTGGCTGTGCATAGCGCCATGCAACATTTAAGTGGCTAGTGCTAAATGAGAAGCTAGTACGTACGTATATAAAACTGTGGCACTTGAGTATGGGCAAGTTTGTACTTTTTCATTAATCATAAATGCGAGTACATTGCCTTTAATGGATTTAAAAAGGTGAGTATACCACAATGGAAGAGAACGTGTCAAGGGAAGTAGATGCAAAAACATTAACAGAAACTAAAGTAAAACTTAAACTTTAGCTGGAGGTGTTGATGGCTGCTGATGATCGTCCGAGGTAAACCTAACTGAAGTAGGTTCTCAGTTTCGCAACGTTCCAGTAGTTTTTGAGCTCAGTTCCTTCAAGAGTCTCAAGCTTGTATGCCCCAGAGTATGTTTTTGAAACGACTCTGTAGGGGCCTTCCCAATTCTTAGCAAATTTCTCGTCCCTTCGATTTTTAAGACCGATATCTGCTCTTCGGAGGACGAGGTCTCCGACCTCAAAAGACCTGGGTTGCACTGTTTTGTTGTACTTCTTGGCTTGCCTTTCTTTTGCTTTTTTCTCCCGAATAGATGCGGCTTCTCGGATCTCTTCGGCTAGTATTAGATTTTCTTTGATCAAATTTTCATTTTGTTGCTCGGGCCTGTCCCTCATTCGGAAGGTATGAACCCTTCGTTCGATGGGGATGACCGCATCACAACCATGGGTGAGTCTAAAAGGGGTCTCTCCTGTTGAAGTTTGTACCGTGGTCCTGATTGACCAGAGGACCTCAGGTAGCAGATCGGCCCATGCCCCTTTGGCTTGAGTAATTCTCTTCTTAAGGCCATCAACAATAGCTCGGTTAGCCGCCTCGGCTTGCCCAATAGTTTGGGGTGCTCGACCGAGGAGAACCGATGAGAGATTCCGAGATTTTTAGCCAAAAGCTGGAAGTTGTTGGCAGCGAACTGGCTACCGTTGTCAGTGATTAGTGTGAGTGGAAGTCCAAAGCGAGAAATGACTTGTTTCAGGAAAAATTTCTGTATTCTTGCCGAAGTGATGGTTGCTAACGGTTCAGCCTCGATCCATTTGGTGAAGTAATCTATTGCTACCACAATGAACTTTAGCTGACCTGGAGCTGTTGGGAACTGTCCCACAATGTCCATCCCCCACATGCTGAAGGGCCAGGGGGAAGCTAGAGAGTGGAGTTCCTCGGAGGGTTTCTGATAAACATCGCTGAAGAATTGACACTGAGGACATTTCCTCACATGGTCGATGGAGTCTGTTACCAAGGTTGGTCAGAAATATCCAGCCCTCAATACCTTTCTTGCCAAGGACTTGCCCCCAACGTGGTGGCTCCCCAATCCTCCGTGGACCTCGTTCAAGATTTCTTGAGCTTCCTCGGAGGTGAGACATCGGAGGAGTGGGGAGGACATTCCTCTTCTATAAAGGATTCCATCAATAATAAAATACTCAGCCGCCTTCCTGTTAAGTTTCTTTGCTTCCTTCTGATCGGCTGGGAGTATTCCATGTTCGAGGTATGACCTTATCAGATGCATCCAGTTCGGCGATACAGAAACAGCCATTACTACACTTGGGGCCGAGATTTTTTCTTGGATGAGGCTTTTGTTGTTCCCTCCACCTTTTGTGCTCGCCAGCTTGGAAATCACATCGGCTCGGGAGTTCGAACAGCGGGGGATATGGGTGATAGAAAATTTCGCAAAATCAAGAGCCAGGGATTTAACTTTATCAAGGTACTTCTGCAGGATGGGTTCTTTTGCTTGGTAGTCTCCGATGACTTGGGAAACCACCAATTGGGAATCGCTCATAATTTGAACTTCAGTTGCGCCGAGCTCCTTAACCATGCGGAGGCCAGCGATGACTGCTTCATACTCCGCCTGATTATTCGAGGTTAAGAACTCGAATTTCAGGGAATATTCGATGCTGAGACCCTCCGCATTTTCCAAAATAACACCAGCTCCTGCACCCTTTTGATTGCTCGAGCCATCAACATATATCACCCAAGTGTCCGAGCTAGAGCTTTGGTGGGGCTCTGTGAACTCGGATACAAAATCTGCCAATGCTTGTGACTTGACTGCCTTCCTCGGTTCATAGGAGATGTCGAACTCGGACAGTTCGATTGACCATGCCATCATTCTCCCAGCGAGGTCAGGCTTCTACAGAACTTGTTTAATGGGTTGGGCGGTCCTTACGACAATGGGGTGGCTCTGGAAATATTGTCGTAGCTGCCGTGCAGCCAGGATTAGACAGAATGCAAATTTCTCAATCTTAGAATACCGGAGCTCGGGACCTTGCAGAGCTCGGCTAATGAAGTAAACAGGAAACTCAGTTCGGCCCTCATCTCGGACTAACACCGAACTGAGGGCGGAGTCACCAACAGAAAGATAAATGAAAAGGCTTTCCCCCTGCCGAGGGCTGGAGAGAACCGGAGGAGAAGAGAGATATTCCATAAGTGCCAGGAAAGAAGTTTCACAATTTTGATCCCAATGAAAAGTTTTACCTTTTTTTAGCAGTTGATACCAGGGTAAGGCCTTCTTTGTTGCCTGAGGGAGGAACCTTGATAGTGCTGTCATCCTGCCTGTTAACTGTTGCACTCCTCTGAGATCGGCAGGGCTCTTTATTTCTAATATAGCTCGGCACTTGTCGGGGTTTGCCTCAATTCCCCTTTCGGACAGCATGAATCCGAGGAAGGCACCAGGTGGAACTCCAAAGGTGCACTTTTCCGGATTCAACCTCATTTTATGCGCTCTTACCCTTTCAAGAACCATGGTAAGATCTCGGACATGGTCCTCTTTTTTCTTGCTTTTTGTAATCATGTCATCAATATAGACCTCCATGGTGGTACCAATGATTCCCTCAAAAACCTTGTTCATCATTCTTTGGTAGGTTGCCCCAGCATTCTTCAAACCGA
Source organism: Crotalaria pallida (assembly GCA_037953625.1). NCBI lineage: Eukaryota > Viridiplantae > Streptophyta > Magnoliopsida > Fabales > Fabaceae > Crotalaria > Crotalaria pallida. Next base: position 73,452,007 of record CM075656.1, read on the forward strand.
AAGGCATGACAGTGTAGCAGTAAGTTGCCTTTCCAGTTGTGAATGTGGTTTTATCTTGATCTGGGGGATACATGGGGATCTGATTGTATCCCGAGTAGGCATCAGTAAACGACAATAACTGGTATCCTGCTGAACTATCGACGAGCTGGTCAATAATTGGCAGTGGATACTGATCCTTGGGGCAGACTTTGTTGAGGTCGATGTAATCCACACACATCCTCCAACTGCCGTTTGCCTTTTTAACCAAAACAGTGTTTGCAACCCATTCGGCGTATGGAACCTCTTTGACAAACCCAGCTTCCAGCAACTCGGAAACCTTTTCCTGAATAACTTTCGCTTTCTCTGTCCCAACTCGTCTCAACTTTTGGGCTACCGGCCTCGCCTTCAGATCCACGCTGAGCTTGTGACGGATAAAGTTCGGATCGGTTCCCGGCATGTCGGCCGATGTCCAAGCAAACAAATCCAAATTAGCTCGTAACAGGTCAATGATCTCGCCCTGGATCTCCTGAGGGAGGTCGGCGCCCACTTTGACAGTTCTGTTGGGGTCAGAAGGATCAATTGGAATTGCCAACCACTCCCCTTGAGGAGAAGGCCTAAGATCATCCTGCTCGGCCCGAACATCCAGTTCAGCCAATAGGATCTTCCCTTTGGCCAATGTTGGACCAGTGAGCTCCTCTTGCTTCTTTTTAACTTCCCGTAGACTCGCGTTGTAGCAGAGTCGGGCTTTGAGCTGGTCGGCTTTGATCGTGACGAGCTTGTCATCAGAACCGACGAACTTCATGGCTAAATGTACCGTCGAGACCACTGCCCCGACAGCTTGCAGGCAGGTTCGTCCCAGTATCACATTGTAGGGGGATTCAGAATCAACGACTAGAAATTTGATGATCTCCGTACGGGCCGAAGGCTGCTTGCCTAAGGTCACCGGGAGATGGACGGCTCCTAGGGGGCGAATTGCCTCACCCGTGAAGCTGATGAGATTGCCTTCAAATTCCACGAGGTCAGCTGACCTCAGCTTTAATGCTTGAAAGGTGTGAAGAAAAAGAATGTCAGCCGAACTTCCTTGATCGATAAAAACTCGGGCGACTTCGAAGTTGCTGATCATCGCCGCGATCACCATTGGGTCATTGTGATCCGGGATGATGCCTTCCATATCCTGGTCGGAAAATCTGATGGGGATGTTCCAAGATGGTTTTTTACAGATAGGTTTGTGGCGAACAGCTAATACTTGATTGACGTACTTTTTCCTTTCCGACCTCTTCTCCCCCCCACCGGCAAAACCCCCGAGATAGTTTCCACTCGGAGATTTTCCGGTGACTTATCCAAATCTTGTATCGCAACAAAAGTTCTTATCTGTTGTGGGAATTCGTTTGGTGCTGGAGCTTGAACAACAGCTCGTTCAGCCAAACGCTGCTTAGCAACCTGCTGAAGATCTGCGATGGCTTTACCGTGCTGCTCTATGATCCTCATCTGTTGTCTCATCAAGGACAAGACGTCTGCTTCACGAGAGAGTGAAGATTGACGTGAGTGAGAACGATGTGTAGTACTGACAGAGAGGGCACGTTCACCGCGGTGGCGGTGCTGTTCCGTGTTGGTTTCTCCGAGTTCGGAGCGTAGCTGCACGCACCGGCCTCCTCCCTGGTATTGAGTTGGATTTGAGGCTTCACCAGTGTGGACGGTGTAAGGTCCACCGTGGGTGTGTGTGAACTCTGGCGGCGGGGGAGGAGGTGGAGGTGGTGGAGGGGGTGGCTGTGGGGACCTTGCTGCTCTGTTTGTTTCCAGGTGCAAGCGTAGGTCCTCCGTCGAGGGCACCCTCCTTGGACGCCCCCTCTTCCTCCTCTGGACTGGTTGTGCCTCAGACATAGTAGAATATTTTGGGTGGGGATGAAGTTTCTCTTCCCCACAGACGGCGCCAATGTGATGTCCTAGACGGTGAGGTCCTCCAAGGGTTAGAGAAGAAGACCTTCAAAGGAGCCTCTGTCTAGGGTTTCTGTGTGATGTTTAGTGGGAGTCCTCAAGTGGCTAAAGAGAAAGCCAAGAAGCAACCCTAATCACTGGTGTGTGAGGGTGATAATTAGGGTTAGAGGACGTACCTGAGCCCCATGTAGTACGGAGCTACTTATAGGGGGGAGCTGGTTGCCCTAATGGGCCTGCTTGAGGCCCAAGTAGGGCCAGCCCGTACTGAGCTATGAGTGGATGAGCTGTCCTTGTGGATAAGGTGAGACACGTCATTCTGTCCTTGGTATCGGATTCTGAGAGAGGTGTCGGACTCTGTGTGGTGTCGGACAAGGAGGTCAGACCTTGGTAAGAGGATGAGGTCGGCCCGTGCCTGATGTCTGTTCGGTCGTTGAGCTTTGAACTCGGCCAACCACGCAGGGGGCTTCCTAAAGAGTCCTTTAGGTCCTTAGTGAGGGTTACGTGGAGCTCGGCTAAGCCGAGTCCACCACAAAGATATTTAAAAAATATAGAAAATAGAAGATTAAAAGATCAAGCAAACCCAATAGAAACTTGAAGAATGACTTCAAAAATCATGTCTTTGAAATCACCTTGCTTTCAAATAATCTTGTATTCAAATAAATGGAAGTTTGCTTATGATAATCAAATAGAATAAAGAGAGTTAACGAAAAATGGAATGAATAACATACAAATCTTATTCTATTACTCCGGAATGAATAGCATGCTTAGCATTATTCAATATTAGACATCATGAACTTCTTGCTATTAAAATATGATTAAAAAATAAATAAATAGTAAAATTCCAATAGAATAAATAGAAGAGCAGAAATTATAGAGATGAAGCCTATATATATAATTATATATATACACTATTATCAATTTTCTTGCACATTCAAAATCTCCAGCATGATAAAAAGGTAATATCTTAAAATATTTTACGAAAATGAACTAAGAAAAGCTTCAAAAAGTTGAAGCGATATTACCACAATAAAAAGAAGATGACGCAAATAAGATATAGTACGTTGAGTGCCTATAACAATTGTATATATATTGAATGACAGATTTTACATGCATATTTATATTTGTTACTTGTGAATTTAGATATAGTACCTTGAGTGCCAATAACAATTGTATATATATTGAATGACAGATTTTACATGCATATATATACTTGTTACATGCATATATATATATATATATATATATATATATAGAGAGAGAGAGAGAGAGAGAGAATGGCAGATATAGACGGGTGTGATTTATTATTATATTCGTAATTGGATGACTGAGATGAAAATTAGGAGGAAAAGTAAGATTAGTAATAGGATTAAAGAGGGAAATCACGTTAACCCTCAATTCCTCATATTTTATAATATGTTGATGAGCTAAGTCTTAAAGCCTTATTTATATTCACCTAAATAAAAAAAAATAAAATCATTCGACAAAGAAAAATAAGTATTCAGTATATTTCTTTTTCACAATTAAAGTAATTAGTAATTTGTTTGTGAATAAATAATTATTTTTAGGATCTTTAAAAAATTTCAAAATTTTCAAAATTTTAGCGGCTACTCAATTTGTAAAAGGAAATTATTAATCGATAGCCGTTATTTTAAATCTTCGTGTCATAAATAAAAACTATTTTTGGTTAATTTAATAAAAATAATAGATATTCAAATTATAAAAAAAATACTAATTAATTTTCATTATTTTTCAATTGCAATTATTTATTGATTGTAATAAAAAAATTAGTAGTTACTATTCAACTTTTTAAAAACTAGTCATTAATCGACATTATTTTTCAATTGCAATTATTTACTGATTGTAACTACTCTTAAATAATTATGAATTTTCTTAACTAAAAGATAAGATAAAAATAAACTACATATGCATTATAAAATTAATTATTTACTTCTTATGAATTGTGGATTTAACTTCATAACAATTTTGTTTCGGCTGAGAAATCCAAGGGGTTTTTATAGGATGAGGGTCTAACACGGGTGACCGTATTCCTACGCATCCCAATTAAATAAAGGAATCAAGATGAACGAAGTTCTTCGGGGAAGATGGAATTTGTGATTATGAGAGCTTTTAGATTTCTTCACGTAAAGCCCGTTGGGAGTTTTTAGGATTCCTTTGGGGGCATCTCTTCATATCTCCCTATTTCTGTTAAAATATGGGGATACCTTGCAGAAGGAAAATGATGTTTTGTCCAGATGTAGGGATGACAATGGGTCCGAGTGGGTCCGGGTATCCCATTACCCATACCCGCCCCGTTCATGCATATTCATACCCAGACCTGCCCCGGACCCGCACGGGTACCCGTTGTCGAGTGGGTCAACGGGTCTTTGGGTACTCAAACGAGTTCACGGGTACCCATTATATATACTTTTTTTTAAAAAAATATTATTAAAATTTTAAGCTTATTTTTTCTGAACAAACATAAAAATTCTCTATTTTTACATGTCAAGCACTTGATATATCATTAAACAATTCACAAACAAATTCACTAGAGGTAAAACAAATTCGCTTATAAACAAATTCTCTTACACAAACATACTTAAATTCCAAATAATTTGAATAATAAGTATTTTTCTGCGGGTCCAAGTACCTATTACTCGGACCCGGACCCATTCCAGGTATTTCCCGCGGGTACCCGTTTTTATATACCTGCGGATCCATTTTTGGATCCGGACCCAGACCCATTACGGGTATTACCCGCAAAAACCCGCGGATCCAATTGCCAAGCCTATCCAGATGAGACAAGGGTCCTTGTTAAAGATATTGAGTTTGACAAAAGTGGTCTCTTAATCCTACGTATTTGTTTGAATTAAGGTTCCGGGGATCAAGACTACTTCGAGCTATCCCTGAAAGCAGTTAACGATATGCCCCCTGCTCTATTAGGGGGGTCATTTGTGGTTTAGGATCTCCTGCATGAATGAAGCGTCTCACTACTTTGGATTCTGAGGTTAAAACACATAGTATTGTTGCACGATGTGCTTCAAGTGGTTGTTCAAACTTCATGGTGTTATTGGATGCAACTGCTACTGTGTTGGACATCAAGAGTTTGACTCTCTTGCCGCTAGATATCTTTCTCTATGGAGTGTTAATGATGCTCTCAGGAGTACGAAATCGTGTGTATTGGATGTTTATTGATAACAATGATTTTGGTATATATTGTAGTCGTGTCTTCATTCTTTGATGGAGGCTGGTATTTATAGAGTCTTCATGGGATATTGTATTTTTCCTGAAAAATCTTCTATCTCTAAGAATAATCTTCATTTATCTTATCTCCTTGGGCAAATTGGATTATCTATTATGATAAATAATCATATAGGATAAATAACATATCTTTATGTTATCTCTAAATTGGTAGGATAAATACATCATATATCTTCATAAAATATGAGATTCATTTCATAATTAAGTAGCGTTGATCGTGTGTCAACCACACCTTTGGTTGGGCTCGGACGAGCTAACGTTGGCTTCTAACCCAATGTCGGAGGTCAGAAGAGCTCAACCCTAGTCTTTCTAAAGTGTTCCTAGGTTGCTGAAGGAGTATTACGTGGGGCAGATAACCCTAGCTCACAACATGACCGAATTTTTTTTATATACTTTTTAACTTCCAAGGATTAGGTTAAGCAAATCATTAATTTATCAATTACAGTGATTGTGATAGTAATACCAAGCCTTATATATTATCGAGCCTTGCTGACAATACAATTGGAAAAATAATCACACAATAAAAGGTTATAAATGTCACTTTTTATCCTCAAACCCCATTTTAACTTTTTTCCCAAAATAATCCTTACTTTTTTCAGACCCCAAACCCAAGACTCTTTCTTCTTTACCACTCCGCTACCACCACCACCACTAATCCAAAATACTCTCATCCTCCATCTATTTCCCAAACCTCGTTGGAAAGACACTAAAACAACATAGTCTCAATCAATAGATCGCGAGAGAGAGAGAGAGAGAAAAAGGGAGAGAGAGAGAGAGAGAGAGAGATAGTGACTTAGATTATGGTGATCTAGGTTTTTGGTTCGCGATTGGAATCATAAAGAGGCCACAAGCAAGGCGACTCATTGGTCATGGTTTCATGATTCATGAAAATATATATAATGGTGGATGATGGTGAGGTAGCAATTTGAGAGAGAAAACAGACGGAGGTCTTGGCTAGGGATGGCAACGGGGCGGGGAATGCTCGGGGTGGTCTTTCTCATTCCCCATCTTCGGGTCTCATTTTCCCCCCATCCCTATCCCCAAACCCCATGTCGAGGGTAGATTAATCCCCATCCCCATTCCCCACCACCCCACGGGGAACCTAAACATATAATTTCAATTTAACCAATTATAAAATTAGCAATGTCGAATAACATTTTTACACTTGTATACTACAGAAAAATAATCATTAAAATTCAAGAGATTCAATCCAAAAACATATGATAAACTGACATTAATGCAAAATTATAAATTGAAATGTTCCAAAAAAAAATTAAAAAAAGAAAATTACCCAATCTAATAGCATTAACAACATACTTGATTAGTGAAGAGTGGTGGAGACCGTGAGATGGTTAGAGAAAGGCAGAGCATAAAGTGGTTCAACATACACCTTTATGGCCATGTCTGATACTAAATTTATCACCAAGCTAAAGCAACAAACAAACACCAAGAAGAGGTGAGAGAGAGCGGCGGATCATGGCGGGCAGCGCCACGAAAGAAAAAAGAAGAATCGCGTAGCGGAAGGAAGAAGAACAAGAAGGGCAGCGTGGCAGCAAAGGAAGAAGAAGAAGCGTCGCGCAGCGGAAGGAAGAAGAAGAGCAACACCGAGCAGCGAAGGAGGAAGATGAAGAAGAAGCGCAGCGTCGCACCGGAGGAAGAAGAAGAAGAAGAAGCTGTCGCAGAGGGATTAGAGAAGGTGTTGCACCATTGAGTTCTAAACTAGGGTTGGGATAGGTTTTCAACTTTTTTATAATTAATATATGTGAAATTACGAAAAAAACACTACAACAGAAAAGTAAATTAACAGCGCTTGAAAACACTAATTTACAACGCTTGTTAGGCGCTTTAAATTTGAGCGCAGTAGAAAGTGGGTCTACAAACAAAAGCGCTTCAGAAGCGCCGTTGAATATGTGCATATAAGCTGCCAACAACCACATATTACTGCACTTAACACTAAAGAAGTGTTGTAAATGTGCTTTTTTTTTCTACAGCACTTGCTTTAATAAGCGCTTTAAATTGATTATTTAGTGAGTCTATTCTACCACACTTGCTTAGAGAAGTGCTGTAAACTTATGTTTAATTTATTATTATTTTTTTCATATTTTAATGATTTTCTACTGCACTTGTTTAAAGAATTGCCATAAATTTATTTTTTTTTATTTTTAAATTATTTTTCCTCATATTTAAACTTGCTATTTCATATATTATTTAAATAAATTCATATTAAAATAAAAATCTAATTCGATAGCAAAGAGCAGTAAAACAATATAATTGAAAGAGTTTTTAATTAATATTAATAAAAATCTCTAATACAACATCCTTGATCAAATCAAAGGCAAACTACTAATGAAAAAAGTTGAAATATAAAAAGCATCCCCTGTATCATCCAATTCGTCACACAACAACTTACAATTCTGCTATTATATAACAAACAAAAACTGAAATATATTGCTCCTTGTATTGCATCCTTTTATTTTGTTGATCCTAATTGTTCATTAATTAAACCATATTCATTTGTCTCTGCATATATGAAAAACACAAATAAATAAGTATAATTTATTAAAACCAAAACTAAAATAAGAAATCATGCTACAACTAAAACATTACTACTACAGCAAACAAAGTAAAGGGAAAGTGAAAAGTACTAAAGTCATGTACAAGTAACTTAAAATGGGTGCATGTGTCATAGTTACTCCTCACAGAAAGAATCAACAATTCTATGCACCTCCTTTGCATGATAGAGTTAAAAAAACCATAAATATTTTCTCAACAACTTTTTTCTTTAAAAAATATTTGCTGGCATAATTTAGTCTCTCAGAAAAGAACAAAACAGAAATATACAGAGGAAAGAAGGCTCCATTCATGAAGCATTTTATTTAAAAAAAAAAAAGAAATGGTGGACAAATAAGAGTCAAATGAATACCTCAACTCTAGAATCTCTGTCTGCAAGCCTTTTCTTGATGTCTCTAGCTATTGAAAAGAAAACCTCCTCCACATTCAAGTTAGTCTTTGCACTCTGCATATGTTCTTCAATATAAGTATATTGGTCACATATAATTCAATGAAAATATGATTCTCAGGCATGTTGCCACTCACGGTTTCAAAGAATTTGATGCCATACTCATCAGCAAGAGCTTGCCCTTTGGAAGTAGGCACAACCTAGAGGAGAAAACGAACACCCCTTGTTTAAATCAATGGAAAATAGTAACACAAAGACAGATGAAAGTACAGAAAGAGATTGCATTGCTAAATGTCAGACTACTAAACAGATATGGCTTGAGCAGGGAATCAATCATACACTAGCCGCTGAGCGAACTAATACTAAACCCCAGCCAAACATGATGAAATATTTAAGCAGAAAAGGACCCCCAAATGAACATACCCTCTTAATTTCATCCATATCAGCCTTGTTGCCTACAAGTATCTTGTTTACATTGTCTGAAGCATGTTGTTCAATGTTGCGTATCCAATTCCTAATATCTGAATAGAAAGAAGCAAGCTACATAAAAAACTTATAGCAAGAAACCATAAAAGACAAATCATTTTGTCTACCTAATTTAATGTAAACCAGACAGGAACAAGGTCAAGGGGAACAGGAAGAAATTGGGCAAAAAAAAAAGAAGAAAATACAATTTGTTGGGTCAGCCAAAACCAAAGCTGAAATAAAGTCGCCAATGCCCAAGCATTAGCACATAAATATATCGAAACATAAAAAAATGTCATTCATTGAAATATGTTTAAACTTCTAACGAGACCAGGAAAAGGTGAATATTATTAAAAGACGCTTCATCAGTAACATCATAAACCTGCAAGATGCCCATGGCTCCACGGTAGTAAGCTGCAACATCATGTAGCATTGTAAAAGAAGTTTTCCTTTCATCAAAAAATTGGCACATGTAATAAAGGAATTACCCCTCAACTGAAGATGATAGTGAATTCAACAATGTTGGAAGTGAGTTTAAAAGTGCCCCCTGCAAATGAAATGATATATAACATTGAAAAAGCAGAAATTAAGCTTGTGAAAATATTTTCCAAGAATTTTGTCCAAAATTTTGTGATGCAAGGTCCATGTCAGGAAAGCAATATCAAAAAGGGCAGAAGCAAGATATAAAATCAAATGCATAATCTTACCTTCTTTATTCTTTGGCCAATTACACCAGTAGATTCAACTAATACATCTTCGGGCTCCAGTTTCAGTAGCTGTAATTATGAATATTCACAGTGAAGACTGTGCGCTTTAACATGGAACACTATAAGCAAGATCTGTTTACCACAGAAAGGAATCATACCTTAGCAAGGTTTTCCACACAATCTATCACATCCTGGTAACCTGCTTCACCCTGGAGATATGAGAGGCATAGCCACTAAAAATTTATAACACTTCACAAGAGAGGGGGAAGGGGTAAATGACTAAAGTGACAAGAGTAAAACAAAACTATAAGCAAACTTTTACCAAAAGTCATAGAACAAAACTAGTTTTTGTGACCTACCATAGCTGCATTTGCTTGACCAACATTAATTAACACGGCGTGTGCCTGACAAGTTGCAAAATTGATTTAACAAAATGCCATATATCCAAAGAACCAACCAAATGATCTATGATATACCTATGTGACCTACCGTAGCTGCATTTGCTTGACCAGCATTAATTAACACGGCACGTGCCTGACAAGTTGCAAAATTGATTTAACAAAATGCCATATATCCAAAGAACCAACCAAATGATCTATGATATACCTATACAGCTATACTTGGCTAATTGCTGATTGCTAGCTTGGTCCTTCAAGCTCAAGAAAAAACAAGTTAATATTTTCGATATCAATGATTAAAGAACATACAACAATAAATTTTCATAGCAAACTTAATCTGGAAGCACAAAAGTTTTAAACTTTTAATTGTATTATTGATCCTAAAAAAAAAGATAAAGCAAGTTAAGTCACCTCAAGCCTTTTGTAACTAAAACTAATTGCCAATGCCAAATATTATGAATTCAAATTATGAGTATTCATTTTGATTGGTAAGATGGTAACACAATTATTAACAAATGTATGCTTAAGCTATCTAGTCATTGGTATTCTACTTTTAAAAGAGAAAAATGAAATACAATAACTAAATGTCATTAGGAAACACAAGCACAAGCCTAACAATGGCAAGCCCTTAAAAACATATAGAAAACAGTCAAGAAGTACCTCGCATTGCTATTAGAACTTGAAGGCTGTGAAGCCCTTGTCCCATCCTAATAATCAACAAAAAAAAGGCAATACCTCAAGTTCCTCAGCATTAAGAGATGTTATTTCAAGATATTCTGGATCAATGTCAATGCTGAAAACATGCCTGAACAAAAGCTATGACAAATCGAGAGAATATTAGATATAGTAATATGAAAACAATTCCCATTTTAATTTCACAATTCAAGATTTGATTCCATAAGGAGCATCTCTAAGTGACCAGGCAAGTGAAATGGTGTATGGTTCAGATATTGGAAAATAAAAATTCAATCAAGACACTTCCAGAAGGTTCTATATAATAGTATTTCAAAATTTTAAAGAAACAAATGTGATTATAATGTTGACTCGGATTTAGCTAGCATAAAAACATGAAGAGAATGAGAAGAACAAAAAGAAGACAAAGTAATAAACGATGAGACAAAAGTATAAGAGGAAAGATGCAACTCACTCTGCACCTAAAAGAGCAGCTGCAAACCGCAACCACATCCAAAGTCGGCCACAACTTTGTTACTAATATCCTCAAAAGAATTCTCTACCTGAGAAAAGGAAACACAACTTTAACAATGTGGAATCACAATGACTATTCTTAGATGTAAAAAAATAAAATAAAAGAACTACATGCATTCATAAACTACAACATTCACAACTAACCACATCGTATCAATTCATTTACTACTATACCCTCCTCATCTTTCACTACCATAAGATGGAATAAACTAAACCAAATGACTAGCAAAGCACATAAAGTAAATATTCCAAATGTGATCACTCAAAAACTAACCAGCAGTGCTTGATAGAAGTGAACCACATGAACTACCCAATTTGTCGAATATAAGGATTTCAAATGTTATCTTAAAACCCAACAACTACAAACAGTGGTTGGTTGAAGTAAAATGCATCCCCAAGCAAACCGTACCAACAACCCTAACATTGCCACTACAGGGATCGTTCCAGAAAAGTCAAATGTGCAGTGATTTATACTAATAACTCAACAGAGTGAGACTAATGAGGATGCTAATAATACTGATATTAAAAAAAAAAAGATCATACTTGAATTAATCTAGAATTCCCAACACAACAACATTCTTTATGCATGTGCTCACTAGTTGCAATCTCTAATCTCTCTTTATATGTGGATGCAAACAAGGGGACATCAAAATATGCAAAAAAGACACCATTAACTTTAGTTGAAAAAGCATAACAATATTTTATTGTTAGGAAAAGCAACAAATAATGAGACTACCAACAAAACTAACACAATACCTTGAAATCATGAGCAATTTCAGGAACCAACCTCTGGAAAGGAAGCTACCTGATCAGCAATTCAGTACTCTTATGGTATTTCCTAATCTCACTGTTTATATTACAAAAAAGCCAATCAAATACAAGCCCCAAAAATAAATGAACACAAGTAACTGGAAATTGTAAAGTTAAATTGCAAGACTCACCAAAGAGCAACAGTTCTAGGTTGATAACGGTGAGGCTTCATCACTCCACCAGTGGTTGGTGTAGACTGAAAGCAAAAGAAACATAACAAACAACAGTTACTCCAAATATTCAAATACAGAAACACTCATTAACCAGAATTAATTATTGTGATTTCATAAACAACAAAACTGAACTAACTAAAAAATCAAAACAAAAAAGCAGAATTACACAATACCTTATCGCAAGAGCAAAACCGAACCAAAACAAATACTCAAAAATCAAAACAAAACACAGCTTCAACCAAAACAATACCTTATCACAAGAGCAGTGAAACCAAAACGCCAACTAACCAAAACACAAGGAGGGAGAGTGAAAACGTGGCAGGGAAATTAGGGATTTAGTGAAATTGAAGTAGGGAAGGAGGCAAAGATGAGGGAGGAGGCCGTGAAGGAGGGAGGTGGTGGTGAAGTTAAGGATTTAGGGATTTAGGGAAAGAGAAGGGAAGAGAGTGAAATGAGAGTGTGATTAGGGTTCCAGAAAGTGAAAAACGAAAAGAGAAAGGAGGGAGGCTGCGGTGAAGGGGGTTTGCGGTGAGGACGGAGGTGAGAGAGAGCTTCGAGTGTGGAGAGTGGCTGAGGACGGAGGTGAGGCTGAGAGAGAGAGCTTCGAGTGTGGCTGAGGATGGAGGTGATAGAGAGTTCGAGTATGGCTGAGGGTGAGAGAGAGAGGTTCGATTGTGGTGGAGTGTGGTTTAAGGGGGTTTTGATTTGAGAGAGAGCTTTGATTATAGAAGAAAGGCAAAGAGGACCAAGAAGAAGACGGAGGGGCTTTATTTTTTAATATGAAAAAAAAATTCAAACCACAAAAACAACAGCGTTCTGCTTATTTGCGTGCGGGGAAGTAAATTTCGCACTGCTCATTCTACAGCACTTGTTTAAAGAAATGCTGTATAATAAGTGATACAATTTTTTCATTGATTTTCTACAGCATTTACTCAAACAAATGCTTTAAAAAATGTGATCCTAATTCACTCCTTGTGCATAAACGAATTTTTTACAGCATCTCAAACATAAGTGCTGTAAAATATGTGTTGTTAAAACTTCTTTCTGTTGTAGTGAAACCAATTATTTAAGGGCATATAGGTAAAATATTTAAGGGCATATAGGTAAGATAGGCGGGGACGGGGGAACCAATCCCATTCCCCGCCCCGAAATCTGTTCGGGGGAAAGATCCCCCCATCCGCCCCCGATGGGGAAAAATCCCCGAACTCGGGTACCCGAACGGGGCGTTCCCCGCCGGGATCCCCATGTGCAGTCCCTTATTGCCATCCCTAGTCTTGGCTTAGAGATTAGAGAGACAAAGAGAGAGGTGGGGGTGGTTGTATTGCGACGGGTTTGTGAAAGTCGTGAGAGAAAAAGGCGGTGATGATGGCAGTTGGTGAGGTGAGGTTGCGAGGGAAAGCGACGAAGACAAAATCTGGAACGGTGGTGGGGTGGTGGTGAGGAAGAGTGTTTAAGATTTTGGATTTGAAGAAGATAAGGATAATTTTAGGGGGAAAAATTAAAACGGGGTTTGAGAATAAAAGTTGGAGTTTGTAAAGAATGCTGAAATTTGGAGGCATCCACGTGTCTCTCTTTCAAATCAGAAACGATGGTTTAGCGACGGTTATAACTGTCACGACATGTTTTCCAATAACACCACACAGTTGAAACTGATTATTTAGCTACGGATTTAAATGTCGCTAATCTTAAAGGAATTGCAGACTTATCAATAATATGGCCATTTCAAAAATGCAATGGTTATAAAACCAAAATTTGGGATTTGAGCTTATCAGGGACCATTTCAAAAATGCAATGGTCATAAACTTCTAAATTTTTTTACTTTAGAAATTCAATTTTCTTTTTGGATATGCCTTTTTAGCGACGGTTTTTACCGTCACGATTAAAATCTCTTAATTTAAGTTATTGATTTAGCAACAATTTTAATTGTCGTTACTGTTTACAGAATTTCATATTTGAGTTTGGCAACCATTTCAATAATTGCGTCAATTTTATTTTTTATTTTTAACATAGTTACAAATAAGTTGAACACAAATAGGTTGGCGAAGGTTTTTTTTTCATGAATTTATGTTTACAAATTAGTTGGTATTGATTCAATTCGAAAATACAATGATTAACAATTATTTGAGTATGGAAATAATTAATAAACCATCACAAAGGTTAAAGAATGAGAAAAGAAAGAAATAGATCAAAATCTATTTTTTAATTAATTAACAAATAACCCATGCAATACTCTGGCTTAAAACTAGTAATTAAAGGCATATTTTGTGTCTCATGTATGAGTCGTGCTTAACCCTGAGTCTGAGAAACAATTTTCCTATGTTAGTTGAGCATGATGCCAAAAATAAGCGCGTAACGCTAAAGTTGAAAGGTAGCAGTAGCACTGTTTTATCTTGATGTAGTAGCAACGTAACCAAGTTTATTTGTGTAGCAACAAGAAGGCCTATGATTTATTATTTTCTTTTTTTTTGGTGTAAAGAAGGCCTATGATTTAGTATTGAACAAAACCGGAGGAACAAATCAAAAGAACCAGCTGCCTGATTCGCCCATTGTTTGATGCTGTCGAATCCATGGATTAATTATTTGCCTAAAAAAAATTTATTTGTATTAGTAGATACTAATATACTATTCCTCCGGTCTTGTATACAATACTTTAAAAAAATGTCTTAATTTATAAGATTTTATTTCAATTTTTAATATTATTTAATTACTTTTTTCTAAAAATATTTTTGTTAAGTCAATATTTTTTAAAATCTCAGTAACAATTATAAGGATAATTTTAAAAAAACATATTAAATATTTAATTTCCAATATTACTAACAATTTTAATTTAATTTCTTATTAAACCTGAATTTCTAAAAGGAATCTTACATATAATATCGAAAAAAATAATAACTAATTAATTATGGTGATTGTGGAATATTTTTACCATCTCTGCCAATTTTGCCTTAAATTCCATTTGTTAGTCTCGGATGTGACACAAAATCTTCCAACTAGATTTCTCTTTTTATTGTTTTTATTTTATACTTTAACCCTATTTTTTAAATGAATTCATTTAAGGCTTAAATACTGTTTTGGTCCTTTATCTTATATCTAGGTTTCAATTTGGTCCTCTAACTATTAAAAGAGTCAATTTAGTCCTCTATTTTTATGAAGTTTGTCAATGTTGCCCTTCTGTCATAACACCGTTAGAATTAAACGGAATATTCCAAATTCTTACCGGAGATTCCTTCAAACAGTGCATGCATTGGCAACGGATTTTGCGACGGATTTTGCTACGGATTAGCGACGAATTTTTTTTGAAATAATAAAAAAAATTTGAAAAATAATAAAAAAATCATATTTTTTTTTATAAAAAAACTGAAAATATTTTTTAAAAAATTCTGCAATTTTTTTTAATATTTAAATATTTTTAAAAAAATAATAAAAATTTTCAGAAAATTTTTAAATAATCAGTAAAATATTTTAAAAACGAATTTTTCGTTTTTTTTCATAAAAATCATAAAAAAATTTCGTTTTTTTCACAGCTTTTCTTAAAATAATTTTTATGATTTTTTTTATTTTTACGAATTTTATATTAATTTTTAGAATATTAAAAATCCAAAAAATAAAATTTTCATTAATTTTAAAAATATTTTACTGATTATTTAAAATTTTTCTCAAATTTTTTATTGTGTTTTAAAAATATTTAAATATTAAAAAAAATAAATTGCAGAATTTTTCAAAAAATATTTTCAGTTTTTTTTAAAAAAAAATATGAATTTTTATTATTTTTCGAATTTTTTATTATATTTTAAAAAATCCGTCGCTAATCCGTAGCAAAATCCGTCGCAAAATCCGTCGCCAACGCATGCACTGTTTGAAGGAATCTCCGGTGAGAATATGGAATATTCCGATTAATTTTAACGGTGTTATGACGGAATGGCAACATTGACAAACTTCATAAAAATAGAGGACTAAATTGACTCTTTTAATAGTTAGAGGATCAAATTGCAACCTAGATATAAGATAAAAGACCAAAATAGTATTTAAGCCTTCATTTAATTACATAGAGTAAGATTTTTGTTTGTTTCGCAATATATTCTCTTACGCGATAGGTGTATATATATCGCTATAATTAAGTTGAATTGGAAAAAAAAAATCATTTTAATAAACATTTCATTGTTATTATAGCATTTTAAAATTTCTTTATCTTGAAATGCACTAGAGCATTATACGTCATGAGAAATTTTAAGTGTGAATTTTTAGTTTCGTCATAACTTAAACATGCAAATAAAATTTGAAATATGTAAAACTTTATCAACACAAGTATATTGTGTGTGTCTATATTTATATATATATATATATATATATATATATATATATACATATATATATAACTAACATGACTCATACACTTTTAACTATTAGCTTTTACACATATCAAAAGTTAATGTGCATGAACTTCTCGGTTCTCACTTCTCACCTAAGAATGTCTCCGTATGCCATTGAGAAGTTCTTGAGCTTATTATTTAAACGACTTCTGCGTGTACTTGACAATGACAGAAAAAATGGAACCTAAAACGTAAGTCCATATTTTGCTTCTAAAAGCTCGCTATAATTCTTTTGCAGTAGGATCAATATTTTGGGACATTGGCGGCAGTCAAGATTGATTTAGTTAGTAAGAAAATAATTCATAGAATGAAGTACCAATTTAGTTTTTGATATTTTTTTATTGTACCAACTTAGTCACTAAAAATTTATAAATACATATTTAATTCTCAAGATTTTCAGATGTTCCAATTCTGTCCCTCAACATTTCAGATGTATGTACCAATTTGGTATGTAAAAAAATTTTGAAGGACCAAATTGATACATCAAAAAATCTTGATAACTAAATGTGTATTTATAATCCAACAAAGCCCAACACAGTTGATAGATAGTTGGGTTCCTTAAGCATGATGTCAAGGCCCAGGGGTTCGTGCCGTGGGCATGGAAAAGGCTTTGTTGGTAGAGGCAAAACCCACTTCGATGATCTCTACGTCTCGGAGGGGATTAGTCTTCGGTTGTCGGCTGGGGATACCCTTGGTGTACACCATAAATGTGTATTTATAAAAAATTTTAAAAGACTAAAAAAATAAATTAATACTTCACTCTAATTCATATCTTATACTGACATGAGTTTGGACGGTGCTGGCAATGTAAGAAATTTGTTTATTTATGTACAAACAATTTATATTTAAGTAGCTTTGCAAGCGCGTTTCAACAACAACAACTAAGCCTTTGTCCCACTAGGTGGGATCGGCTACATGGATCAAACGACGCTATAAAGGCCTATCATAAGCGCGTTTCAAAAAAAAAAAATAGCTTTGCAAGCGTTCTATAAGTGATGAGACATGCCTATTTTGACTTTATAGAAATTCAACTCACTTAAATTTTTGTTTATCATAAAAATACTTATTGATATTTTTTTAAATATTTAAGTTTAAAATTAGTAGAGACAAAATTTAAAGGGGAAATGTTACGTTATATATATGTGGAAAAGCACTGTGTACAAATTTTCGATAAAAACTATTTCCTTGATTAATATATTTAGGATACTCATTAACATTATATTTTCTTATAATACAAATAATGTAATAGTGTTAACTGGAAGTTGAAATCGACAAAAGGGCAAGAATGTCGGATGTATAAGTGACGTCGACGGAAGTGTACTTAAACATTTTTGTTTAAAAGTGACTTCGAAGGAAGTGAACGTACAACCCGACAAAGGGTCGATTTCGACAAAAGGACGTGTGTCGACAACATAAGTGATGTCGAAGGAGGTGTACTTAAGTCTCACGACTTAAAAGTGACTTCGAAGGACGTGTATGTGTGTCGACAGAAGGAAGAGGCGGAAATAAGAGGTCTGTGTCGAAGGAATAATGGCGCAAGAAAAGAGGAAGTCAGAGCTGTCATGTCAACATTGGAAACGGAAGAGTAATTATGAAGGCATTTAATGATCCCCATGGCTATAAATTCCCCATCTCAGAAACTGGAAAAACCATGAGAGAGTATGGAGAAATGCAAAGAATGCCTTCACGAACTGGAAAGAAGAAAAGATATTCAAATTCCACATAGCATGAGTTTATGAAAGATCAAACATGTGGGATTGAGGTGTTCAGGAGTTGAAAAGGAAATGGGGGAACCTTCACTCCGAATACCTTCCTTATCCTCATGAATGGTGAAAGACCAAACAAGTGGGATTACATAGGATCCACTTCTTATGTATCAGCTCAATGCAAGAAACTCCGAGTTGGAGGAAGCATTGAACTTGATAGATAAGTCTCGGTGGAACCTTTGTAATCCCCATAGGCCAAGGTTTGTGCCATGCTAGGGTCGACTGCGGCCGTCTTTCCTATTAAAGAGGTAAAGGAAAAAGACATCTGATGGCATTCTTCTAGAAACGTCGGAGGCATGTCTTTTGATTGAATGGTGGTGAAACACCAATTAATCAAAGTGCATGTCACCGATATCAATCAAATGCGTCTGAGGCCGACAATAGGCCGGAAATCGATTCCGACAGATGGCCTGTTTGTCGAAAGGGACTTGATGTGGGTGGGCATCCCAGAACCAAGAGGCAGGAGCACAACAACGTCAATGCTTCGAGCAACAAAGAGACTTAGACAAGAGTCAAATGGTTGCAATCGAAGAAGAGTATTTGCCGAAGGGATCTCAGCAAAGATGTCATCACGGAGTCTGACAGAAGTATCCACTAAGCCTAAACCACGAAGTAGGCAGTTACATCGTGGGGATAGCGTAGTGGGTAGTTATTAGATCGTGGGTTCTGCAGTTATGCAGAACGTGCGAGCTTGCTTTGTAAATAGTTTCCGGATTCCTATACCTATAAATAGGAAGTCCTTAGGTTGTAATCGGGGTCGGTTGCTAGGTTGACACACATAAGCCAAAATCCTAGACATCTCACCAGAGCAGATAAACGGAGAAACGTCATTGTAAAGAACCTCAGCCTTCCACCCCTTTTAAATTCAATGCAATCTTTACGCTTTCCATTTTACTCTTCCATGCACTTTTTAATTTGGTGCAATTTACTTTCACGCAAATTTACGTTTCCACGTCATTTACATTCACGCAAATTTACATTTCCAAGTCATTTACTTTATTGCAAACTTTAATCGCTTTCCTTTCGATTCTTCGCCGCATCGTGTTCTTGGTGTCGGTTTCTATTTCCAATCGCATTTTAACGCTTTCAATCCCAAATATCGAAAATATCAAAAAATACAGTCAAGTTCCTTTGCAAGATTATCACATAATCTGTTGTTATCCACACCCCATCCATCATCGTCAGTTCGGCAGACGTCGGACGAAAAACCCACAAACAAATAGCTTAAGCAATTTCATGTTGGTGATTGTATTTGGTTTTTTCTGAAAATTTATTATTCAAGAATAATGATTTCATCTTTAATTAAATTATTAGATTAATAAGTTAGGATCAGGATAAGGATATCATTTTCAAAGATGGATTGGTACATGTAGAGAGGTTGGTGTTTTCTTTGAAGGTTAGGACTTGATATTTGTTTATTGTGTTAGGTGATATTAATGTACTCTTTTAATGATTGATGTATAAGTTCTAGGACTTGTGTGTATATTTATGGGTGAAGTATTAATTTAATTTTTGATTTTTTTATTGTACTAATTTAGTCTCGAAAAATTAATAAATACACATTAAGTCTTTTAAGTTTTAACATTTTTGGATGTATCAATATGGTCTTTTAAAAAAAAATTTACATATCAATTTGGTCTCTCATATTTTAAGGACCAAATTAGTACATTTCAAAAGTTTGAAGGATCAAATTGGTACATCCGAAAATCTTTAGGGACAAAATGTGTATTTATAAATTTTCAGGGATTAAATTGATATGGTGAAAAAATATCAGAGACTAAATTGATACTTCATTCTGTATTCAATATTGTACTTCCTTTTCTTCGTTTTATATGAATAGTAAAAAATGACATAATTTTTTTCAAACTAAAGTTAAAGTAATTAATGAAAAAGCTTAATAATTACAAACTTTGAATTGTGGTTGATTTATTAATGCAATAAATTAATGTGTTAGATTAACCGTTAAATATATGCCTCCTAAACTTTTTGAGTTTTGCAATTTTTAAACATATGAGATTAATGGATTATATTTTGTAATGATTACAATGTAAATGGGTGGAATATCCCTAATCTTATCATACACACCAAAAGAGATAATTATATTTTTGAAACTTTAAAAAATTATTTTAACTTGCATTAAAAAATTTTCATGAATGTATATATTGATTCACATTAATAAATAAATGTCAAATATAATAAGAAAAATAATAATAAATGACTTACAGAAAATATAAAGTGACTTATAAATAGGATCAACGAGTTCTTCTAAAAAATTACTTATAAATATGATCAGAGAGAATACAGATTATAAAAAAAAATATTAGGATAAATATGTAATGTTCATTATATTCGTTGGTAAATGCTAGTAGGTGTTTTTGTTCATAAACTAACATAATAAAAACTCAAAAAAAATATAGTTAGGTACTAATTAAGGGCGAGGTAGTAATTTTCTATATTCCCAAAATATAAAAGAATGCACGTTTATAATTATTTTTCCAATATTACAAATCATATGATAATAGCTTATTAAGCAATTTCAAGTTGGTAACGGTATGTAGTTGGGGTTTTATGAAAATTTCTTATTCGAGAATTTAGAACGTAACCATTTAATGATTTTATTTTTTAAGTATTCTTTTCGATTCAAAAAGTGTTTATCATATAAAAGATACACATGTTTTAAGAAATTGTTGAATACCATCAAAAGTTTAGCTAATTTAATTAGAGTGAAATATCATTTTGGTCCCTCATATTTTTTAGATTAGACACTTTAGTGTCTCAAAATATAAAAATTCACTTTTAATCCCTGAATAATATGTTTTTTTTTTTATATTTCAAACCGCAAATAGTATTCGGTTAAGATCAAACTATTATACCAGTTCAATGAATCAACAATGTACTAATATTAAAATTTTAATTGCCTTCAATAAAAAAACATTAATTGCTTAGTTGTAACTCGTAAATGAACCAAAAAAAAAAAAAGAGAACGGATAACGCTGAGTGCATTACTTTAGCATACATCTCAATTCTCACGCATCAAAATAAGGGTTTTATTTCGGTACTCTTTTAAAATAAAGTGTTTTATATCCTTTCATATTTTTCCAATCAAATCATGATAAGTACAATATACTACTATGTCAAAAAACATCGAGATATTCTTGGCACTCAATAAAGACTGAAAATTATATGTTAAGATGTTCTCCACTTTTTATATATTTTTTGCGCTAAAAAATCTACACTAAATTTAGACGAAAACATATGTTTTTGTGTGCTGAAGATTATATTTCAACTGCAGCAATACATTTTTTTAAAACAGTGAAGTGTTCTTTTTTCATTGTTATCTAGCAAGAAAATTGATATCAGTGACATGATGTTGAGGTTGCTGGCCCAAGATAAATAAAAACTTGATATTAAAGTTCATGATTTGGGAGTGGTTGAGAATTGATTTAGTTAAAAAATCTTGCAAATAAGATCACACAAA
Source organism: Crotalaria pallida (assembly GCA_037953625.1). Taxonomy (NCBI): domain Eukaryota; kingdom Viridiplantae; phylum Streptophyta; class Magnoliopsida; order Fabales; family Fabaceae; genus Crotalaria; species Crotalaria pallida. The sequence continues at coordinate 73,473,511 of CM075656.1, forward strand.
TTTGATTGCAAAATTTTATTAAATTTATATACTTTTTTCATATGGTAGTATATTGCAGTTGTCATAATTTGATTGGATAAATACAAGAGGGTACCAAAACCCTTTATTTTGAAAGGGTACCGAAGTAAAACCCTCAAAGTAAAGTGATACTCCGATTTGTATGCAAGTCTTTTTAAAGATTTATATATTTTTTAATTAATATAAGTTTTATTTTAAAATTTCAAAGACATTATTTATTTATTATAAATATTTTATTTATTCAATATTTTTTAGAATTTTAATAATAATTATAGGAATAATTTCAAAAAGATATATAAAATATTTTCATTTTTAATGCTAATAAAAATTCTAATTTACTTTCTTAAATGTTGTGTTTTTTTAATAAAAGGGCTTATATATAAAATCAGATACCCTGCAGTTTTTATTATAAAAAAAATGAACATACTTATTTTAATATCAAATATAAGAAAAACTTAATTAAGTTTATATTCTCAATTCAATTATTACTAAAATATTCTTAAATAGTGATTGTCTTATTTAATTTTTGTTTCATTCTTAATACAGCTTTTTAAAAATAACTTTTTTTAATGAATTTGACAAAATTAATTGCACTTCACTTACTTTCTTAATAAATATAAAGTTAATTTTTTTTCTTATAATAAAAATTGGGAATATATATATATATATATATATATATATATATATATATATATATATTCGAAATAGTATTGAATCATGACATGATTTTGGACTTTAATCATTCATGAACTCTGCCCAAGTTTTGTTGGTGTTGAAACAATATATAAAAAGTAAAATAAAATCAATTATAATTAGAAAATAAAATTACACACATATAAAATAAAGGCTTATTAATGTGTTTAGTCCGTAAAAGTTTAACGTGTTTTGGTTTTAGTCCCTAGAAGTTATTTTGACCGGGACTAGTCCTTAAATTTTTAAACATTTTGGTTTTGGTCCCTTCCGATAGTAAAATTGTGTTATTTGTTTGTGTACTAGAAGAATATCACATTAGCAATTCATGTGGTGTGAAGTGATGACAAATAGGTGACATAACGTGGATGATACAGATCCACGGACGCAAAATGATCCGATACGCAAAATGGTCATGTACGCAAAATTTTGAGTTCATAGGCCTAAATCATCTATGTAACATCACCTATTTGGCGCTACGTCACACCCCATGGCAGTTGATGTGGATTTTCGTTAACCATGTCAGCAAATAACTGATTTTTTGTAATAGATAGGACCAAAACCAAAATGTTTGAAAAATTAAGGACTAGTCCCGATCAAAATAACTTCTAAGAACTAAAAACAAAACACGTTAAACTTTTAGAGATCAAAACCATAAATAATTCTAAAATAAATATATGAATAATACCATGTATGTAGCATTGCTGTTTGTTGTTCAAATATATGGCCAACCGGGTTCTTTTTCCTTATCCTTTTGTGTTTTCATGCGGGAATCTTTTACGATGACACCTCTCTAGTTGCGAGTCCCTAACCTAAAAAATTAATTTTTGTTCCTAGCTATTATCTTACCATAAATAATCAGCTAAATCAGTGTTCAAGACCTCATTCTCCCCATTCCCTTAAAAAAGATTGCAGGTAAAAAAAATCAATTTTCTCCGCCATCACTTTCAACATTCTGGTGGTTTGAAAATTGTTCCCATTTTCTCCTAAAAAACGCGTTTGCATATTAAATTACGTTACTGGTTCACTTATGACTTATGAATGATGAGCTATTTTACCAAACAAAGGCAAAAGTTATGTCCTTTATTATATTCTGTTTGGTTTGAAAAAAAAAAAAAGCAAAGAAAGTTAAAGAAAAATAATTTGTATTTTGTTTGGTTTGAAAAAATAATGAGAGGAAAAGAAAGTTGAAAAAACTAAAATAAGCTGAATTATTGGTTGGAGTGGACGAGTGGTATTGATCCCAAAGTGAATTAAGTATTACTCCCTCCGGTCCTATATATAGGACATATTCTAGAAGTAATCTTTGGTCCTATATATAAGACATTTTGTATTTTCTATGCATCATTTATTGCTTTTTCTCTTTTTTGCCCTTATTAAATGCATGTGTTTTTTGTTGTTCATTGATGAGTGTGAATTTTTCAAGAAAAGTTAAGAGGGTAAAATTGTAATGTTACAATATATTCTTATAGAATTCATAAAACTAACTACTTTTCTTGGTCCGAGGAATATGGTTAAGTATGTCCTATATATAGGACCGAAGGGAATATTATTTAAGTAATTAATGCTATTTGTATAACAGTTTTGTACATGAAAGCTACAAATAATAATAAGTGTCTTAATACTTAATGCATTTTTTTAGGTAGTCACCAATACAAACACGAAGATTAATTTTTCGAATATTATTTAACTTTTTCAGGATGATTCTTCCAACTGGAATTTTTAAATTCTAAAAAACAAAAAGATAGGATCAAACATTCCAACCACTTGCGTAAGTAATACACCTTCACAAACTGTACCAACATTAATTGATAATTTAGTGCATTTTTTAATATATCAAATATAGTAAAAAATATTAAAACATATTTTAATTTCCAAAATATCAAATGAATAATGATATTCTTGTTTTTCTTATTTTAGTAACATAAAAAAATCCATTTTATTATTATTAATTTTGGAAAAAGAATAAAGTCATTTTAGTCTTGATGCATATACACATTGTCCTAATAAAAAAATAGTTTTCTTTTTTTAAAAGAAAAAAACAAAGTATCTGGATAAAAAATTGTCTTATTCTACAATAGTTGGACATATCACAAGACAGAACCACGAAGAAATAATGGCAAGAGGAATCAAACATTTTCCGCGGCGATGCAAGACGATGTTTTTTATTTATAGTCAAAACTTATTTCGTACGGGAAAGAAGGAACGAGTAGTTGACAAAGCTGGAATTTAGGTGCTGTTTTATAATTTTACCAACCAAGCTATTAATTATTCCTCCCGTTTGTATTTATAAGATTCTTTTGGGGTTTTTATTTTTGTCCTATTTATAAGACCCCTTTTCAATTTTCAATAGCATTTAATTACTTCTTTCCACTAACACCCCTATAAAGTCAACATTTTTTAGAATTCCAATAATAATTATAGGGGTAATTTTGAAAAAGTAAATCAAATTTTTACATTTCCAATGTCACTAACAAATTTATCCACTCTCTTTTGTGGGAGTGAAAAACCCCAAAAGGATCTTATAAATAGGACCGGATGGAGTAATTAATTAAAGCATGGTGATATAAAATGTTATCCAAACAAACTAAGACCTTTTAATCCACATTGCTGATAGTATTTATTACCCTTACCTTTCTCGCCAAACAGGGGATGCCTTAACTACCAACCTGTCACCCTCCTTCAACTTCCATTTCCCACATCACATCCATTTGTCATCTTTCCTCTTCAACACCATATTGCTTTCTCATCCTTCTTAACCCAGAAAAACTGATAAAGCAAAAATACAAAAATACACACAACAAAAAAAAAAAAAAACTAAACACAAGAAAGAAAAAGAATAACAATATGGGCATCAAACCACAAAGATTACACATAATTAATATAACTAAGCCTTTAATTAAAAAAGTTGAAAAGAGTTAATTACAAAGCTCTAGTCATCATGAGTGGTCCTTCTTTTTAAAAACATTAGACACCCAAAAAACCAAAATGAAGGAGGTACATACAGCTCCTTATTACACAAACTTGATTATATAATAAGAGTTATATGGATCTTAATCCCAAACACAACTAGTCATCATCAATCGCCTAAACTAAATTAATTGCCAAAACTTAAGGAATCTGATCCATATATATCTCTATAAAATTATATTAGTACTATATATTATTATATAATAATACTGTAGACTATGGAATTGAATACTAACAGCTGGCTAATTAATCAATCAATCTTCAAAGCCAACTTTCTTCCAAATGGCATTTCTGACACTACGCAAGTCCCTACCTTTGAGAGTCCTTCCTCTCCCTTCATGCACAGAATGTGAAGCCTCTCTAGTCCTAGCTAGATACTCATGTGGTGGTACCCTTAGACTATTGTCATCATCACCAAAATCTTCAATGTTATCAAAAATAATATTGCCCCTTTTTCTGTCCTTGTAGTCCTCCTTCAAAATCTTGGACCAATCAGGCACATTCACTGGTAATGAAGATGGTGCCATCACTGATTTCCCACCACCATATGATTCCACTTTTTTTGAGGAGCCTCTCTTCAAACCCGTTGCAGGCTTATTAGCCTTCTTGGACTGATCTGCATCACTTAATGACATGTTGTGGAACATGTCGGATTCATCAAATTCCAAATCCTCTGTTGGTTCTGTCTCTGATTCTGAGGTTGCTGGGAAGATGTGGCTTGGTTTTGAAAAGAAGCTGCTCCTCCTTGAGGCCATTGATTGATCAAGATAATAAAGCTATTGAAATTGGTATGATTGATGCGTTTGTTAGTTTCTTTGCTTTGCCTATATTTTTCATTTTCTAACTCTTGACTATTCCTCTTATTTATATGGGTAGATATGGATAAGAGTGGTGTTGTTTATGCATTAAATTTTATACTATTTTAATGTAGTCTTTATCTTTATTGGAGAAAATACAAACAGAGGAGGATGGAGACAATATTAAACTATATACCGTATTTTTTTAATATTAAAAAATAATAAAAATATATTAGAGTATTTAATGTTCAAATAAAATAATGAATAATAACATTATTATATAATACTTTAATCACATAAAATGAAAAAAATAAATAAAAGTATATCTATCTCTAAATTATTATATTTATATCACATTAAATCAAATTAAAGGTGGATATGATTTTTCTTAGTCAGCTTACTTTAGATGAGTCTTTTTTTTTTAACACTTGGATAGTAGCTATACTTTATAATAATTGGTTATGATATTATTTTCTTTTCAAATAAGATTGAATATAATTGATATATATATATATATATATATATATATATACGATTTGGTTTTTTTAAACATTAATATTAGAGGTTTGATTTTTATTGTATAAAGAAAATTACTTCGACAATCTATTACACCTAAAAAAAATATTTTACAACAAGATACATTTATATCAAAAAATACTTTTTTTTTGTAATATATATATATATATATATATATATATTTATTTTTTTTCAAATAAAAGTATTTTATTTGAAACAATAAAGTTAGATGATCATTAATCATTTAAGTTTAAAGAAAAGTAGATATAAACGTCTTGAGATTATCAATCTCATGCTCCCTCTTTTCCTTAATATAAGTCACTTTTATCTAATTTACGCAAATTAAGAAAAGTAATTATTACTCTCAAATTTATCAAAATATATGTTGTCATTCCAAAGATACATCTATTTAAAACTTTATTAATTTCTCTCTCTATTGTAATTATTACTCTATCATCCCTATACATTTATGAGGGGTGTATTTGGAATAAACTTTTTAATACTACCTAGATATTCTAAAACAACTTATAAAAAGAGACATCAATTCTACAAAAATGGTGCCTTATAATTAGGGACGGAGGGAGTATATTATTACTTCATTACTTAGCTTGTATGGATAAAATAAAGGCATAAAGCTAATCCCTCAGTTTCTTTATTCTACACTCTGTTCAGAGTCTCACTCAACGCGTTTCAATTAACTAATATTAAGATCTTGCTGGAAGGAGTAGAAGAAAAGAATTGAATGCAAAAGCCCCTCAACTGATTTAACGTTAGGCCCCCCCCATTGGGTCTGGTCTGTGAACAGTGATGTTGACACGTAGACACACTGAATCATTTTCCTCAAGAGCATGGGACCGCAACTTCGAGCTCAATTTAATATTTCTTGCACATCAACAAAAGGAAGAAAAAAAAAAAGAGAAAAATCCCTTTTTTACAGGTTAGACAAGAGAAAAATGGGGAAATGTTTCGTATTCCTCACATAATTAACATGTATTGAAAAAAAAAAATTCGATTTTTCTAATGTGTGATAATTTTTATTTTCAAACATATTTAATTATTCATTATGTTTTAATATAAGTTAAACTGTTCATTTGGGATTTTAATTTTATTTTTCATTATCTAATTTGTCTTTCACAATCTTTTTATCATATTGATCATTCGCAATTGTTTTTCTATCAAATTGATTTTTGAGTTATTGTTTATTTTGCGTGTCAATATTATATCTGTTCATTTACATCCTTAATGAGAAAAATAACATGTATACATATTATATTTGTCCATGTAGAATGAATACTGACTCAAAGATTAAATTGATAGTGAAAAAGAGAGTAGAAGATCAATATGATAAGAAAGATTGGCTTATTTATGGTTTTAATTCTTGAAAATTGGAGTATTTTGATTTTGGTTCCTGAAAGTTTTCTTGACCTTGACTCATCCTTAATTATTTTGAAAATTTGGTTTTAGTCCCTGCTGTTAAGAAAAATTAGTTAATTGCTCATGTAGTTAACGAAACACCACATCAGCAAAAACGTGTGCAAGTATTGCACGTCATCGATAGAATGACATGAATGATCCAGACCCGCAGGAGCAAAAGGGTCAAACCCAACCAAGATGTTTGTGGATTGGGCCTTGGGCCTTTTGCTCCTGCGGGTCCGGATCATCCATGTCAACTTACCATGACATTCCCTATTTGCACACGTGTATGTTGATGTAACATTTCGTTAACCACGTGAGTAGTTAACGAATTTTTCGTAACAATAAGGACTAAAACCAAATTTTCAAAACAATTAAGGATGAATCAAGATCAAAAAAACTTTCAGGGACCAAAATTAAAACACTCCCAACTTTCAGGGACTAAGTACATAAATAAGCCAAAAAAATTATGGATATCAACATATTCATTATCAGGTTTTCAAAATACGTTTTATGACACGTTAAAAAAAACCCACAAAAATACAGTGAAAGTATATGTATGTGAAAATGTTAATTTTGTTATTGTTGTTAAGTGAATGTTAGCCTAATTATAATATTAAACATAATTGAACTAAAATGAAATGATTCATATATTTTTCGCATAATTTACACTTTGGATTAATTATTTCACATTGGCTTCATGCCTTATCAAAAGACATGATTTATGATAGGCCTTTATGGCGTCGTTTGATCCATGTAGCCGACTCCACCTAGTGGGACAAATGCTTAGTTATTGTTGTTGTTGTTGGCTTCATGACTTGCCATGGTCAGTATAACTCTTTTTTTTTTCACTATCAAATCCCACGATTTTACATGAGAAAATGAGAAAATGGAGAATGCATCGACAATGTAAAGATTTTTTACACCATCAGTGCATCATTTATCATTCACCCGTTTATGGTTGATGACTTTTAGATTAAAGTAATACAAATGAATAGTGGATGATGGACTGATGATTTAAATAACTTTACACTGTTGATACATACCCATTAATCTCGTTCTACATTGGCATATCATAATCATATTTAGGTCCAATAATAACTTTGATGGCTACTTTTTCACACATCTTCTTAAAAAATATTAGCTTATTAAAAAAATCTCATAATAACTATTTTAAAAAGTATTATCATACATAAAAATTAAAGTAATCTCTCATTTTTAAATATTTTATTTTTTATGTTTAACCTAATTTACTTTCTATACATTTGTATTTTTAATTTATATTGATCTAATCATATAAATAAAACAATATCCAAGTAAACAGTTTTTCAAGTTATAAAATATAGGATTTTTTATCAATACTCTCCGGATTAAAAAAAAAGGATTGTTGTACTCTCTTTAAATGATCAAGAAAAAAAATGTCATATGTATTTTGATGCTACATCAATTAAACACAAATATAAATTATAAATTTTCTAATTATGTTTTTGGATCATTTATCTAAAAACAAATATTTTTAATTCTTGTCCGCGTAAGACAACCCAGTTGGTAGCTGCAGAGACATTTAGGATTTCCCTATCCCCTGGTCATGGGTTCTAGTCCTAGACCTCCCATGTAAACCAAAAAAAAATATTTTTAATTCCTCTATCCTTAGTACCCATCCATTTCATTTTTTTCCTCCCTGTACACTTTGTTACCAGACTTCTTTGATACCTGTTTTTCACATTTCATATATATATATATATATATATATATATATATATATATATATATATATATATATATATTCAAATAGATATCAACTACTTTATAGAAAAAGAATTTTTTTTTTTTTTTTACAGAAAAGGATATTTTGTTGCAATAGGATGGTTATATTAGACGGATCAAAAATAGACACAGCTTTTATCATATATAAATCCACTAATTACATGGAGACAACACACCAATCGTATTTTATTAAAAAAAAATTGAGAATATTGATCCCGAGCGTATAAGAGCCATTTATAAGTGGACAGAGTTCACATAATCATATACAAGTCTTAAGATTTGAAAATTAAAAATCTTATACTCAATCTGGATATTACGATTTGATGGTTTGTTAATAAATTTAATTTTCGTTTTTCTATCTCGTAAAAAAAGCCACCGTCAGAATATTAGGAGTAATATTGAATAGGAAAGTGATATTTTTCTCTCCTATATGTTTTACATAAATAACGCAAAGACTTAATTATAAAATTTATTATTTGTATTTATGTTTAGCTGATATAATATCAAAGCATATGTTACATTTCTTTATTCAACCAATTAAAAAAAAGCAATGATTGAGAGGCCTACATAAAGAGACCTACTCATAAATCTATACATTAGGATTTTGATATTTGTCATTTGAATTCTTTTATTTAATTTTTTAATTTAAAAATAACAAGTATCATAATCTTATGTGTAAGTTTGCAGACTTGTAAGTCTCTAAATCATTTTTCTTTAAAAGAAAAAAAAGGTAAACAATCATTTCTAGCCATTCTCTAAAATATAAATCTCTCCAAGGCAATAAATGACAAAAACGGGGTTACTTTAGAATTTCTCCCCCTTTCCCGTCATTGTTCATGAATCATTTTGAGTGTCTGATTGAGAGAATGGAGAGGGCAAACTTATCCAATTTTCAAAACACTCACACGTGGACCAATGTCATCTTTCTTTGTTCAGCTACGGAAAAATTAAAAAACGTGTACGTCTGGTGCAAGTTATCGAGGGTTAACTGGTTAGGACTCCAGAGGGCATCTCAAATAGCTCTCTTCATTGTTTAATGGTTTTTTTAAAAATATGCACCCGAAACACATGATAAAATTATTTAAGTAAGTAAATTTACATAAGAAAATAGTATGCTTAGCATTAGTATTTTGAGATATGATAGTATGTTTAGTATTTTGGATACAATATTTTTATTTTTTTCATTAAAATTTACCCAAATAATTAACTTTTACATGTGTTATATGGCACGTATTAAAAAAATTATTATTGTTTTAATGATGCAAACATTTGATTAAGAAATTTAAATTAAAGTCATACGGAATGTTGTTTTTTTCATTTATATAATTATGTTCATAAATAAGAAATTGGAAATTAATTAATAAAGTAACATTATTAGTGAAAAAAATACTATTTAATAAAATAATACTAATCATAACTTATAAACAAATAAAAATTTAATATAAAAAAGCAAAATAAATAAATTATGATAGTTATAAATTAATTTAATATAAAAAAAGAAAAATAAAAGTTACTATTGGTAATATACTCATCATCAACATAATATAAAATAAGATAAGTTTGAGGGCAAATATGATTTTCCTTCTAAAAATGTTTTTCCCTTCTAAGTGCACCATTAATTATGTGTTTAATGTGTTTAAATCTGAGTTGTTCATGATGTTTTGTCTGAGCAAATCATCACTGTTCTTCTCTTTGTGGGTTGAAACCCATATTTGCTAATAGACTGTTAGTCTACGTTTGTTATATTGAATAGTAATTAAAAGAAATGAAGCATAACCGTTCAAATGTTACTCTATGTTTGTAATATTGAATAATTAAAAACTCCTCTTTCGTCAGCTTTCAAGTTTGTAACCCCCTGTGCCCCTTTAAAAAAAATATGATGGATCTACTTTTGGTTCTGGGTGATTGTTTCACTTTCCTCATCACATGCTCTGCAATGTATCTTCATTTTCAAGATTAGTATGCTAAAATATGTGGAGTCAAAAGTGCTATATATTTAATTTCTATGCTCATTTTACTTTGCAATTTATATTGGTTTATTTGTCTAATGATTTTTTTCAAAATCTAATGCTAATGTTTTGTTACATGACTACTAGAAAATTTTGATTTCAGGAAATCATAGATGAACTCTCATTTCAAGGTATTGTACTCTCATTTCTCTCTTTTGTAAATGTCATGTTTTAATTCAAGGTATTGATGTCTTACTTTTTCCATTTTAGACTTAAGAGATGTATTCAAGTTTTTTATTTTGAATATACAAATTGTTTATGAAAAGTCTTATGTTTACAATGTACAGACGAAGGTCAATGTCCAGTGGACTATGGTAAATTGGATTTTGAAGAACAAAGCAAAGTATGTAAACATGAACTAATATAAATTCTATATCAGTACATTGATGATTAGTATTTCTAACCAACGTGGGTTAATTAAGTGGTAGCTCACTTAGTCTCTTAACCAATTGGTCTTGAGTTCGAGTCTTGGCTACGGAGTAACCCCGCTGGGAGACCCCTACGACCCTACCGCTTAGTGCGAGCTCAGTTGGGTCGAACGAATAAGTCGGATTCTGGGTAAACCAGATCCGGGTACCGGTTGATGTAACAAAAAAAAATTAGTATTTCTATATTATGTTGATGATTAGTATTTCTGTATTGATGTTTCTTGACAAGTAAATTCTATTTTCAATTAACATGACTTAAATCATTAATAATATTATCATTAAATCAGTAAGAAACTAGATAAGTATTTATTATTTTCATTCAACACGTTTTTTTTTTAATTTGAGTAATAATTATTTTTCTTAATTTGCGTAAATTAGATAAAAATGACTTATAATTAAAAAACAATAGAGGAGATAAGTAGTTGCACCACATTACCACTTAAATAAAATACATGTACATCTTTATATATAAAAAAAGTTCATATTAATTTATCATCTAAAAAATATACATTTTCAATATCTATACTTGAATCACATAAGAACAAAATTAAACTAGTGCAATGCACGGGTAAAATTACTGATATTTGTAAAGTTTAGAGTGAGATGAATAGAATGGGAGGCAGGGACAGCCAGGGAGGGAGTAATAAAATTGGAACGTGTCCTACAGCTGAGTGGGTGATGCTAGACAACCTTAGCTTTATTATTGGAGGGCTTTGCGCCAATCAACAAGGCTGGTCCCTCCCGAAAATACTACAATAATAATGGAACCCAAAGTCAATTTTCTAGTTTTGGTCATTGAGATAATGCTAACGAGTACACTATCCGGCTTAATATATAAGTAAATCTAATTACTTTCACACTGATCAACTTAGTTGATTGCATTTAATTTTCTTAAAATTATAAAATTATAAAAAAAATAGAGATATTTTAGGAAAATAGTATTGAGAATGAAACAAAAATTAAATGAGAAAACAATTTTCTAGGTATATTTTAAGAAAGTAGCATTGAGAATGAAATAAAATTTAAGAAGATTAGTTACTTTTGCTTATATTTTAAACCAAATGAAATGTGTTTTTTTACTTATATTTCACGCCAAAGGAAATAAATATTTGTAAGAACTACAATTGGTGGGTGAAATAACTAGGAAACACTAGGAGAACACCTAGAAGAGGGGTTGAATAGGTGTTAGAGAAACCTTGAAAGATTTTCGAAAGAAACAAATCGAAACAATTAAAACAAATGATTTTTACACAAAGTTTCAGCCCTTAATCGATTAAGCAAGTTGATTAATCGATTAACCCTTGTAAAACACAAGTTAATCGATTAAGCTGACCAATTAATCGATTAGTGCCTGAAAGGTTGCTTTTGGTTAATCGATTAACAGCTTCAGTTAATCGATTAATCACTGTTAAAACTGAAAAATCACTTTTCAATCAAATACGAAAATCAATCAATTAACACGTATGATCAGAGATAAAGCGGAATTGATTAACATCAATATTCTTATTGATTACCTAGGTTATGAAAATGATTTTCCCAAATCAATTTGCACAATTAAGATTCAATTCAATCACTTATGAAAAATCAATCTTTTCTAGGTTTTCAACCAAGAACAATATTGAAATGACAAGAATGTAAAGAGCTAAGGGAATAGAGATACTGCACAGAGATTTATCCTGGTTCACTCACAACCACCGTGAGCTACATTCAGTCCCCTCTTCAACCAAGAGAGATTCTTCATTATGAGGAATTAGAGTTCTCAAATTACAAGCAAATGCCTCTCAAGACTCCCTTGTTGATAGCCTCCAAGAGATACCACACTCTTGTCTTGCAACCCTATTGAATCTAATCTAACCTCTTCCCTTGCTTGTTGATATCCCCACAACAAGTCTTCCAATTTGTTTACCCAACAAGACTTCCAAATGCTTGATGATACCTCACACCAAGGCTTCCAAATGCTTGTTAACACAACAAGACTTCCAAGATAACTTTTGCTTGATGAACAACCATCAAGGCTTCCTTGTGTTGTAGATAGCTTGCCTTCTATGCAATGATTACAACCCAATTGAAAACAATAACAATCCTATGAATCTCTTTCAAGAAGTATGAAAATATCAATATGAGAGATTCAAAGATTCTTGATCAAAGAATGTAAAAGTTGAAAGCTTTGATCTATGAAAGTGAGAGAGAATAATGTGGCTTGATCTTTGTAAAATTGATATGAAAATGATGTTAGTTCAATCTTATGATTCACAAAGGTTAGGAAAAGGTTTATATTGAATACCCAAAAGTTAGGAACATTAAAAACGGATTTTGAGAAGTGAAAAACATATTTTAAAAACCAGTTTTGCAGGTGTTAATCGATTAACCACTGTAACATGTGTGTTAATCGATTAACCTAACCCATTAATCGATTAGCCACTGCTAAATTCAATTAAAAACTTGTTTTCTCAAAACTAAATCTTCCTTTCAAACCGTTAAGCCACCTATTGATTTTAGATTAAGTGAATACTCAAAATATAATATAATCATACAATTGATAGAGATTCACTACCCTCTAATGACTCTACCCAAACTCATTAAAATAAAAGACTCAGACTAAAGATATTACAATTAAATACAAATTGAATCTTCATGAGCTTGCTCTCTCTTCATCATTTGTTGTTTGTTGTTGTTTGATGAACTTCTCCATACTTGAGCTTGATCACAAACACTTGTAGCTTGTTCAAAACCTTTGTCACTATCAAAACATTCTCACTGGATCTAACAATATTTTTGTCAAAGAATAAAAAATAGTTAAAAAATTTGAAAAATGCAACTTTCGATATTTTCGAAAATAAAATAAATGGAAGTTTCTGAAAAAATTTTCTGCCGAGTATTAGAAAAACCTTAATAAATATTATTTTAAAAGTACTTATTAACAAGACCTATGCTATTATTAATAATTAAAGAACGAAACAACTCAGTTGGTGGCTGCAGGGACACTTAGGATTTTCCCCTCCCTCAGGTCATGGATTCTAGTCCCAGACCTCTCATGTAAAAAAAAAAAAAAAAAGAACGAGCTACTCCGTATATTTAAGTTATTGGGTCTATTGATTGCTAGAGTTTGATAGGTTTCTTTACTTCATACTTTCTAGAAGGACAATTTTTGTTTTGATAAGTTTACAAAAATTGATGATGCTGTTAGTTTTAGTAAGTTTTTTTTTTTTTTTTTTAAGAAGTTTTAGTAAGTTAATATTATTGTATGTTTCACACTGCTCTCGTTGAGCTTAGAAGCATATTAATACTTGTTGATGTCATGTAGATTTACTCTATAAAAAAATTATTTAATCTTGTTAATAAGTATTTTTAAGATTCATATAAATAGAAAACAAAATCACAATTTTCATAACTTCATCTTGAAGCATAAAAAATTAGATTTTTTTTAATAAGTTTTTATCACATTAACTAAGCTCATTAACAAGTACCTTTAATATTAGCATAATAGCAAGATATAAATCCAACAACTATTAGTCTGGTGGTCGATTACCAAGTCTTTAGATATCGAGGTGCCAAAGAACCATATAATTTCATATTCGATTTTTAGGGCCCTATAAGCAATCGAGGTCAGAAGATTAGTTTTTCAGGTGAGATCTATTAATTAAGTTCATTACTCCATTTGTTTCCTATGTAATGTAATTTGCATATTTTTTTTTAATATGTTTCATATAAATTGTTGTTTTACCAATCCAATACAAAATTATATATATTTTAGTACTATTTTTTTCCAACTATACCATTATTTTTTCAATATCATTTTCACTTCCAATCTATCTCTTTTCAATAATAATTACATAAGAATACTCTAATTGAAATACCGCAAATTTTATTCTTTTTTAATTTTTATATATAACTTTAGGATTTGTTTGGTTGACATGATTGGATAATATGTCATATCATAGCACTATCCAGAGTTTGGTAAGACAATATTATAGGATAATGTTATCTTGTTGTTTATCCTATCCTGTCAACCTAGTGTATTTTATATTCTATGCAGGGAGTTGGATTAGAAATGAGCATGATAGAATAATGCATTTTTTTCCCTCATACCCTCACATATTAATACTACTGTCACCACTACCATTGCATTATCGCCACCGCCACCTCATCAATGCATTGTTATCTAGCGTGCACCCAGCACTAAGCAACAAAATGAGAGCTATCCTGTTCATATCCTATTCTGCACATATCCTATCATGCTCTTATACTGTTCTCTATCTTATCATGTCTTTATTCTATTTTGACCACCAAACAAGCTCTTTAATCCATAAATATAAGTATTAATTAGTGGTATCATCTTGTCCCCTTTTATAAGCATATATTTCAAAAATTTCAATGACATTAAGTACTAATATTTTATAAAAACCCTTATTTATTCAACGCTGTAAAAATTTTTAAAGATAATTATAGAGATAATTTTAAAAAATATATATTATATATTATCAACTTTAATATCACTAACAATATTAACAAATTTTCTTTAGCCACGTGATAAGTTGGTCAAACTACTTATATCCATGGATGGATGGATGGAGTATATATAGCATACGGTTGCTTATATTGCCCAAAAATGACACACCCGCCCCTCAAAGTTTCAATATATAAATCCATTTACATTAAGAACATATATATGAAATGAGTTTTTTTTAGAGATTAATGGATATGCATTAATGGTGTAAAGTTTTTTACACCATCAACCCATCATCAACTATTCATTTATATTACTTTAATTTAAAAGTCAACAACCATAAATTAATGAATGATAGATAATGCACTGATGATGTACTAAAAAACTTTACTCTGTCGATGCATTTCTCACTTTCTCTCTTTTTTTTTTAATGTGTTTCTTGAAATAAGTATTGTTAAAAAGTTTATATTTAGTAAATTTATATTAAGAAGCATTGCATTTATTACATTTAATTGAATTAATTAAGTATATCATATTTTAATACAAATTTACTTTCTAAAAACTATTATATATATATATATATATATATATATATATATATATATATATATATATATATATACATATATACACTGTATGTCACACATTAAAAAGAAACTCAGTATGAAATTTGACAACTATAAATGATGATTGATGCATTGTTAAAGGCAAAACTGGATTAAGAATGAGTCCAATTTTATCCTCTAGTCTAGTCGACTAATCCATCACCAGTCACCATCTACATGGCATTGAGGGCAAGGTCAAACTGTGGGCTCCACTTTCCGTGACCGTTGAATGATGATCATGATGACCATATCATGACACATCATGAAGATTATTTTTTGTCGCCACATAGTCATTAGAGGCTGTGTACAAAGGTGATATCATCATCCCTCTCCTCTCCGCATGGTGCATGAACATTGCGTGAGACTTCAAATTTGCTTATGCAACGGGGAGAAGCTAGCAAGAGTACAAGACCAAGCTAAGGACGCCGACACGGAGAAATAGTGCAGTGAATAAAAAAAATGTTGCATTAGGTGTGTACTGAGTGGATAATGTGACTGGATGACTCAGTTTTCATCCACGCAAATCATATTCAACAAACACCTAGGTAAAAACTAATGCATGGAACCACGGAAATTACCCATGCCACATCTAAACAATCAATTATATTGTGACACCATATAATAATGGATCATATTTAGCTAGCTACGAATGTTATATGATACTCCGATCCCTCTGTCCCATGAAGTTAGTAAAAAACATAGAAAATTTTAGTCCCAAATTGAAGTTAAAATAGTGAATAAAAAAAGTTAAAATTGCATTGTATATTCTGTGATTGGTTAATTAAAAAAACATACATTAAATACTTGTTTTGGTAATTGGTTGATTTGAGGATAATGCATTAAAAGCATATTTCCTTATATTTGTTAAATTTTCAAAAAAAAAATTTAATACTTTAGACGTTCAGAAATAATTAAAAAAAAAAATTATACTCCCTTAGCTTCCAATTTTCCATTGTCGATACATAGACCAGAGGAGTCACAAGTCAATGAGTCACCACTCACCCTCGAAGAGATTTTGCCTTCAATCTTGTGTGAGTAAGTGAGTTCTTTCCATTTTATTATTTCAATCCTTTCAAAAAATCAATACTTTAATCTTTTGTGACTTATGAGTTTCGCCTTTAGATGAATACGTGATTACCCTTGTTTAATGAAATTCCTCAATCATTTGTTTAACATGTGTATATGATAAGACGATATTTATGCCTAACTTAAAATTAAAATAAATTGACACGTACATAGTACGTACTCAAAATTATCATATGTATGCTGATATATAACATGTATCGGATATGAGCACGTCACCTGTTTTGAAATATCCATGCTTTAGTGGTAGCATTGCAACAATAAAAAAATAAAATTATGAATACGTATAAAATGTCTGTTTATAAAGTATATAACCACTCCACGTGACAATTTATTTTAATTTGATGATGACTAAAAAATGAGTTGCACAAATAGTAAGTAGAAAACAAGGAAATGAAAGTCGGTGGCCAAATTAAGCTCAAAGACCCGCCACCCAATTGAATTATTGGTTTGCTTTCAGATGAATTGACTATATCCATGTTAATTGACAAATTAAGCTCTCTAATAAGTTACTACACCACGAAAACATACGACAAAAGAACATACTTGCTCATAAAAAACAAAACAAAACATAATAACAAAAAAAAAAAGAAGAAAAGAACATACTAGAAAAATGAACCAAAACCAATAATGCGTGCCTCTCGCCCTCTTCACCGTTGTATTATTTAAGTGAATATTAACCACTGTTATGAGCATATTAGTTAAAGATAAAATAATTTTTTGTATTAATAATGTAAATTAAATATATTTTTAAATTGTTAGCTCATTATTCATTATTCATGAATATATATAGTTGTCATTGATTTTTAAATAAAAATAATTCTAACAAATGATAGATGATGTATCGATAATGTAAAAATGTTTGTTTTTGCTTTTCAAACCCTACCTAAACCCTACCTAAACCCTATGATTAATACCCGCGTGTAACATGTGTTTGAAATTGAGAACCCCTCTACTTCATCGTTATAAGATAAAACAAGTTGCAGTTAGCGTGCGCACATCTCCAGCCAATCGAGTTAGGTTAGAAACTTAGGAATTAGGACATGAGTATATAGTTTATTTAGTATATCCACAGAATCATACACGAGCTTTCTTTTATTGTTGTTGTTGAGATAAGGATCAACTTCGTTGGACCTTGCATCATATATTAAAAGTGCACCTTAGCTTGACTGTGTTAAAACTTTAGGCAGCACTGGTATATTTCTATTTGTAAACGATTTGAGTATTTGACCAGTGATTTTTTTGTGTATTTCACTTAGGCTTAATTATGTCACAAGTTTGAGGTACTTTTACCATATACCCTTATTCTTTTCTTTTTTTTTCCAATGTTTGACTTCCCGAAGTTACCTCTGGATTTGTCATATACCCCTACTATCAATTTTGGCCAATTTTGCTGACATGTAACATCGGAATCCTGGTAAGACACAGGAGGTTGGTCATATGGTGTCGCGTGATGTCACATGGGCGAAGACGACCTCTTTCTTCAATCTTTTTTTTCTTTTTTAATTTAACTAAAAATATAAAAATAATAAGTTTTTTAGTTTTTTAATTAAAAAAAAAAAAGTATCTTTGCTCACGGGGCGCCAAGTGTCTAACCTCTTGCGTCTGACCAGGATTTCGATGTTACATGTCAAAAAAATTGGCCAGAATTAGTAGTAGAGATATATGACAAACCCAGAAGTAATTTCGGGGAATCAGACATTGAAAAAATAAGAATAAGGGTAGTATCTGACAAAAGTACTCCAAACTTCAGGAACTTGTGACATAATTAAGCCTTTCACTTATTAGCTTGTGTAGGATCGTACGTTACTGGCTTCCTTTAATATGTATATAATAAGGTTTTTTTTTATCATATGCACCTCATGCATATGATAAAAGCACTTAAATGATACTATTGTATTGAAAAATTAAATAATTTTTTTAATTCTTTAAATGTCTCAATTTCTAATAAATATTTACTTTTTAGAATTTTGATTAACCTATACACTTGTTACATAAGTTAGAAAAATCCTAATAATAAATATGGGCTCATAATTTAAATATTTTTTTTTGTCAACTAATCATATATTATCACATAATTTTGTATTACACTAGAGGTAGATATAATGTAAGAGAATTTCTATAATAACAGATGATCTATAAGGATGACTGCACCCTCGCTAATTAGGCTCATAGTCAATAATAGTTCGAGCCCAAACCAATAGTATAGGCTCAATATAATATAAATGGGCCATGGCATCTCATTCGTTAGGGCCCAAAAGGAGCCGCAAGAAAACTTCCCAAACACGTTAATAGGGTGGCAAGTGAAATTAGCTACCTGTAGTTAAGTGGTAACTACGTTTGTTTGAGATCTCAATTTCAATTTTAGGTTCGGAGCAAGAGGGTGATGCTTTCTCCTAGTTTACGTAAGGCTTGAACAGATAATATTTCCTGGCCTTAACACATGCAGCTCAACAAATTATGAGTTTTCTTTCCAAGGTCATTTACTCATTAGAGTTAATATTGCACGTCTAAGCAGAAATTCTTCCAATATATTTTCTTCATATGCACGAAATTCCTATAATCGAAACCTGAATCACATATTTAAGAGACTAAGATTCCTTTTTTTAGATCAACTCACATGGGTCTATCCATACTATTTGATCATGATAGAGTGTTACTCCACCTTCATGGACATTATGTAATGAGTTTATTTAATATATATTAATCCATTGAAATATAGAAAAATAATAAAATAATAATACCCCGTCCATTATTGCAACTTGCAAGTAGCTACATCTCACTCTTCCTACCTTGTAAGGCAACGAGTTATAGTTTATTTTATTATTTGATGATGATATTGGTAGTCAATATTTTTGGCAAACATCTAGAATCTTACGAAAATAACCTTGGTCTTCGTTTCATGTTTGCATAGAATTTGAAGTCATCTAGAATGTAGGAGCAATAATGTTGATGCCGTGAGAATTAGAGCGCCTAACCTTTTTTTTTTTTTTTTGAAAAACTAACAACATTTGTTGATCCAAGTGGGAGGAAACATTACCCAAATAGATTTTTTTTTAAAAAAATTAATAATTAAAAAAAACTAATTGTTAGGAAGATGTAAGGTATTCTTGATTTAATTAAGGTATGTTTTTGGTCCAAGTTCAATTCTATTGAGATTAAATGTTAATTTTTCGACCAACCCATTGGGTTGGTCAAGTGGTAGCTCATCATTTGGTCCCTTAACCAACTGGTCTCGAGTTCGAGCCTTGGGTATGGAGCAACCCCCGTTGGGAGACCCTTACCGCTTAGTGCGAGCTCAATAGGATCGGACTGGATAAATCGGATTCTGGGTAAACCAGATCTAGATACCGGTTGATGTAAAAAAAATGTTAACTTTTCGGATTGGTGTATGAGCTCAATCTATTGTATTAGAAGTATAGATTAAGTACTCTTAGTGTTTCCCATATATATATATATAATTGATTTGCTTATAAAAAAATGAAAACTTTGCTTTGTAGGTAGATTTTTCAGATTCCACATTTACGTAAGTCACTTCAATGTTCCTTCCATTTTTCAAAAAAATAAAATTGAAACATGCTTTTTTAAAGATTCTTAAAATGAGACAGGTGTACTTAAAGTGATCTTTTTTTTTTTAATCATCAAAAACTATGGAAGGGAATTTCACGGTCCCGGCACTTGAAGCAATATGGATGGGGTGTCTCTCCAAGGGATGTTCTCCACAAGGATTCGAGCCTCTAACCTTATGGCCTTATGGGTTCTCAATATCCTTATGATCCTAGCATGTTTCAAGGCCAAACCCATTTGGGTTTTAAGCGAATAAAATGAACAAATATATAGGAGTTAGTATATTCTTAGATTATCTAATCAGGTTAGATCATTATGTTTTATATTATCCGATCAAGGTGGGTATACTCATACTTGCATTTCTAAAAAACTCAAACTTACATTTGTGGAGACTTAGGCCATGAAATAATTTTATTTATTTATTTTTTCTTATAGAAAAACTTTAGGGGAGACATTTTATCTTTAACACATGTTATAACTATCTTCATGCATCTTTCAAAAAAAAAAAAAAAACTATATATCTTCATGCATGATGGTTACTCTATACTTCTAAAAAAAAATTATATTTAAATGTGACGTCGTTAACAGAATTTGAACCTGAATTCCAATATTTCATGTCCACAATTATATTAATAGAGCTAACTCTTGAAAACCTCTGATCTGTACTTCTAATTCAAATAACTATTCTATTCTCCATCATATTCGTTAGATCGATCATCTTCTAGAAGCTCACTTTGCTAAATAAAAACTGATATCTGATGGACGAGAGAAAAGTGAGGAGTTGTTGATATTTTCTATTCCCTCTCAAACGGGTAATTCATTTATATGTAGGGCTATTTTAGGAGCCGACCATGAATTATACATTGCACACGTTTGTGGTCACAAAATTCTTCCCACTTTTCCTGCAAGCTTCATTTCATAGATTTTTAATCGTGCCATAAACGAAGCTTCCAAAGATTGTCCACGTGTATTTCGTTATAACCGTCAAGTATATTTGCCCTCCTATATGTTAGTTCTTCAAATATCTCGTACTTAGTTTAGACTTAGATTTGAGGTTGTTCTTATTCCTAGCGAATTCCACTACCTATATAAACCCAAGGGCCTAAGCAATTTTCATAACCAAAAACCATCGTGATTCTTAATTTATTATTCTCTCTCATAAACACAAACAAAACCCTTTTACCTCTATTTGAGAGAAAACAAAATTCTCCATCTCTCTTCTTTCTAGAGATAGGAGGAGGAGAGAAAATTCAAAGTATTTAATTTCCATTCTACAAGACACGATATTCAGCTATTTAGGAGCAATATATGAATTATTATTGTGGTTATCAATCATGGCTAAGGGAATCAGAAACAAAAGTTCGTGGATGGAGGTAGCCCCGGCACCAATAATTTTCCCATCAAAGCCTTCTTCTAATACTCCTAGATTGGAGACCATTACCGAAGAAGAAGCTGACGATGAGGAATATGATGATGATCAACTACTACTTAAACTAGTTAAACAACCTTCTCTGATCTCTAGTTAATTTGAGAGCAAGGTGCCATGTTTAAATATAGTTATATAGTATATGGTTTGTGACGTTGGACCCATCGATCATCCATGGAATTAATTCGATGGTGCTTCTATCTCGCGTCCAACATAACATTTGCAATTAGTGCTACAAGTTTTTGTTCGGTAGCAATCATGCAAAGGTCAAATAGTATGTTTTGGAGGCTCTAGCTTGTATGAAGAGAATCTATAGTTGTGAACTTGATCACGATTAAGTTTGCAACAATTCTGTATGTACATATACATATATATTCAAATATTGGAAGATATGTTTGTTTTTTTTTTTTTTTTAATGTGTAATAACGTTATTGGGATCTATATATTTTGAACTGCTGCTTTGTTAGATAGAGATAGAATGCTGTAACAACAACCGGTAGATTCTAACACTAGGTAAGAATGGGCTATAAATGTCAAATGAAAAACATTTTTCTCTTGATAATTTGCAGAGTTTTATTAAGAATAATATCATGCTGAAGGATCAAATTAAGTGACTCAGTACTCCGTACCTTGTAATTTGAAGAGTAATTAAGTGACTCACTTGGTATGCTTTTAGTTAAGAGAAATGTTATTCTTGTTATCTTGTACCTTTTATTTGGGTATAGTAGGAAGTATAGACAAAAAAAGAATAGGAAGACCCCTCCAGAGGGATTGGTGAGACTCAATATTGATGAAGATTCTAAAGGCTTAGTTACTTTCACAACATCGGATCTAGCTACTCTTGCTTATAAAGCAGAGCCTTGGGGTTGCTTGGGAGAGAGGTAACATAAAAAACTTTGTGGAATGTGACTCTCAAGCAGTGATTAACATTCTTACAAATCATAAGGAAAATATTTTGTCTGACAATCTCATAAACCGGATCGGATTGCTTTCCAGAAGAGATTGGGATGTGAATTTTACTCACATGTCAAGAGAGGTTAATTATTAGTTGGTCTCCGGTAAATCAATGGTCCCGGATTCATTTCAACCATTTATAGTTTTTTTTTTAAAATATATATATATATATAAAATAGATAATAAATGGTGATGATTTATCTGGGATCATTAGTCCTGAACCATCTAATAATTGATTGATCCCTTTAGTTCACCGAACCAAAAAAAAAAAAAAACAGAAATTGGAAGAAAATAAAGAGAAATAATTGATGATTTGATGTGATAGAAAAAACAAAAATATAAATGAGTGTAATAAAAATTATAAAAAAATTATTACTCTTTAATTTAAATACAAACCGAAATAGTAGGCTTCATCCATACAAATACAAATGCATTCATATCCCACTTATTCCCACCCTTAACAAATTATGTCCTCTAAATATGAAATAAGTACACTTTGACTATTTGAGCTGTAGCAGAAAAAAAAATCACCCACACACCCCCTCAACTCAATGCATTTTAAATTATATCTCACTCAATTGAAATGTTGGCGAATCTATACACTTACACAAATGAAGGGTTGTACTTGCACCCTCTAGCACTGTTCACCTCCCTTCCGAACTTCCACTCGCTAATCTGGACCACGTGCTATTTGGATGCTTATCTTTCTGTTGTTTGTGTTCGCCTATTTGCATGTAGGTCCCACTATAAACTCAATCCATTAATGCCACTGTAAAGTTCGTCTGCATTTTTTTTATCCTTTTCCCTGTTGGATTTTTGTCTTTACCATTGTTTGCTCAGATTCTTTCCTTTTTTTTAGTTTTATTTCTTCTTTATCGGCGTTCGTTGTTGCTAATTACCCTGCTGTCCTTTTTTTTCCTTGTTTTTCCAATTCTCAAGAAAGTAATTTGCGGCTTTAATGTTTGTAGTAGCCATTGCCCCGTTATTTTTTACCCCTGAATGCGTTTAAACTTGCTTATGGTGTTCTTATTTTCGTTTCTGCTTTTGCAGCATATGAGCATTCTGATGCTGTTTGTATTTTTCTGCATTTTGGTCGTATGCGCTTAATTTATTTTGTCGTCAATGACTGATTAAATTGTTATGATCTCATCCGAAATTTTTCCCTCCCAACATTCAATTCAAATCCATCCAGTTCTTCTATAAAAACTTTCTTATTGGACGAATATTTTATGAGCCAGTAGTTCTTTTAGTTTTTGTTCCCTTTTTTAAGATGGCGCCCAAGTTTGACTCTCTTCGTGCAGTTTTACCGAAGAGGGAGGCTTATCGGTTTAGGGTTCGCGTTGTTCGTCTTTGGTTAGTACCTGGGTTCATCAATCCAGCACAGCCTATGTCAATGGAAATGATTTTCATGGACGAATATGTATGCTATTTGTTTTTTTGTATGCTTTTTGTATTATAGTGTTTGGTTATCTTTTTATCTTAGATTTGTTTATTGTCTATCCGCATTCCGTTTTAATATTACAATGTATGTTCACATTGTTCAGGGTGATAAGATTCAGGCCACCGTCAGAAAATCTCTGCTTTACAAGTTTTCCGATGTTTTGAAGGAGGGCAAGGTGTATCGTTTTGCCTATTTTGGAGTTATGCCTAACACTGGTTCTTATAAAGCCACAGATAATGAATATAAGCTTTTGTTTCAACTTCATACCACCGCTACCGAAGCTGATTGTTCAAGTATTCCAATTTTTGGTGTTACTCCGGTTCCTTTTGGTATTGTGACGATGATGGTGCAGGAATCAGACAATTTGATAGGTATACTTACTGACTTTTGGTTCCAGATTTTATTCATTATTAAGTTTTGTTGTTGATAATTTTTACTTTTTATGTGATTTTTCTTAGATGTTATGGGAATGCTCACTGAGTATCCTCGCATGCTTATTCTTCTTGTCTTTTTGTTCTATAATAAATGCAGCAACCTTCCCCTGTTGTTACCTTATTTTACCTCCCACTTCTCTCATTTCAAATGCATCCCTCATTGTATGTGAACCCATCGCTCTCCTTCCTTCCATTGGTTCTTCCATCGCTCTCCTTCTCTGCCTCCGTTTTCTTCTTAACCGTAGGCCTTCCTTCCTTCCTTCGTGGTTGCTTTGTGCTGAGGTTGAAATCTTGTCCAACTTCTCCGATTTGGCCACCTCTGCCAAGATCCACACAGCCGCCATCCTCCTCGGTGAACCCATCGACCGCTTCCTTCAGCACCACTCACTCGGCTGCATCGTCTGTGACTTCATGATGCCCAGGATTGATGATGCGGCCTATAAAAAGGTCATTCCTTAACCCACTGCTGATGATGTTGCCGTTATCAGTGAGAACGTTTTGTAGTGATAGCTATGATGCAATTTTTTAAATAACCATTTGTCCCCTTTTTTATTTTTTTGTTGACAACTAGGTTATTAACATAAAGTGTAATTTCCTACGAATGTTTTATGTTCCTATTTTTTTAAAGTGTAATTTTCACGTTCATTGCTTTTACTTTGTTAGAATGTTATATGTTTTATCTCAATTTTCGTTAGGGTATAGAAGTTTGTTATCTTTTCTGTTCCTGATTGTTATCTGTGTTGAGTTCTTCTTCTTCATCTTTTTTAATTTAATCTTTGTTTTGGTGTTTTATGGATTTCTGGTTTTTTTTCTGCTTAATCTCTCTCACTTGGGGTGTTGGTGTTCTTCTAACTCTCATTTCATGTCCATCTGCTCTCAATTTTCAGAATTGGCTTGCAACTTCAATGTCAATAAGTTGCTTTGAGGTACAACCTTAACTATTCCTTTCCATGTTTTTGTTGTTGTTATCGACCTTTTCATTATCAACTTAATGTGCCTTTTTATAGTTTTATTGCGGTGTTTATTTATTTTTAGAAGTGATACACATTATTAGGTTAGAGAGCAAAATATATATGTTTATTGTTTCGATATAATATATTTCATGATGATGGAATGAAAATGGAACAAAGTAACCATACCATTGTTCGAATGTTCCGAGGTTTTGCGATGGAATGGGTTAGGATTTAAGATGAATAATAGTAAGTTGGTACTAGATAAATAGAGGCATCGGATGGAGTGGAATGAATATAGTATTTGATATGATTCAGTCTAATTCCTTATTTGTAATTAACCTTTTTCATGAAGGTAAAAGAATGGCTTCAAAGCTTGGGAATAGGAGATCAAACAGTGATGGTACAAGATGATGAAGAACCTGATGATGGAGTTGTGCCTTTACATCATGACGACAGTTTTAGAAGCAGGTACTTTTAAAATGTGAATCTGATATCTGATGCATTTTTAAACTTTTCAGCACCTTAAATTGTGGGAGTGCTCAGGTCGGGAACATTAAATTAATGATTCATAAATTACTTCTTAGTTGTGGGCCAAAGCTTCCCAGGATTAACTTTTGCAACAAACATGGAATAGTTTATTCTAAAAAAGGCAAACCAGGGTCAAATGGGATTGAATTCAGAATTTCTTGTCTTGACTACATCGAATATTACTAGCCATTACAAAGATTGAGCATTTTGAGGGTACATAATTTTTGTTATTTAGATTAAGTTGAAAAATGAAGTTACTTATATTTCTAGCAGCAGGTTATGCAAAATAAAGCCTTCGATATTTAGCAGCTACAATTCTTTAGGTTTTATTTCTGAAATTTCATTAACAATCATAATTAATTTGGTTTTGTTGTACAGATATGTTCCATCTGCTGCTGCTTTATCAATAATTATTAATATTGTCTCCAGATAATTATAAAGTATATGATTTGACAATATGTTGAAGTGAAATTCGGGAAACAGTCTTACTCTGTCATATTTGAGCCATTGAGGAGGCAGGTTACAGCTGATGGAGCTCACCATGGTTTGTCCAAGGGTTTGAATCGAATCATTCCTTACTCGTTATGTTAATCTGCCTTTTTTTCCTTGCATTTTTGGGCTATTTTTTCTCGCTTTTTCCATTGCCCCTCATGTTTAATCCGCTAATTATCATAATTTTAACTTTGCCAAGCTTATGAGATTGGAAAGGATGTCAATCCTCTACGAAAGCACGTATCCAAGGAAATTCGTTAGCTCGCACGAACTCTAATCCAGTATGAATTTTTAGTAGCAGAAAGGAGCAATCAATGCCGTATGAAGTCATATCAAGGTAAAATATGCACAACTTTTCACCAAAACACGTCCATTTATAGTGGTTTCATTATTGAGGCTTGCTTCTATATCCTTTCTTACAGGTTTTCTAAACTATGCCCTGATGGTTTTTAGCTAAAAACAATTAATCATAGAACATAAACTTTACGCATATATGGGATAATTTAAAAAAAAATATACAAAATTGGTATTTTCTGAAAAAATTTGATGAAAGCATCTCTTTTATCTAATTACCACACCAATTGTTTGATGAAAGTCCTTAATGGCTTCAATCCTTCAAAGTACTTTCAACGGTGTCTCTTATTTGTGTTTTGGTTATTGTTTGCCTAGGCTATTTGTATCAACTCACTTCAAAGTACACATTCATGACTTGAGGAGATTACTAATTTTGTTACTTGTGATTTTCACCTTTTCACCATGGGTTTCTGTAATTATGTTAGGAGATATGCTCACTGCAGTTATGCATGAGGTGTTAGGTTAGTAATTTTTATATCCTTGAAATCATGGGGTTGAAGAATAACACAAGTGCTAGAATATGCAAGTTTTTTACTATTTTGATCTTATATATTATTTCCTCAAACTGGTCACTGTCTTCTATTTTTTAAAAATTGATTGTGCAGATTTTCATTTTTTGGTTTCAGAATTTTGAGGACATTTTTGTTTGTCACTTCTGCAGCCGAACTCATGATATTCTTGCGGCATGTAAAGCATACATGGATGGTGCTTCGGTGGTTGAAAGGTGACGTTCCATATGCTGATTTGGTTGACAATAGATGCTTGAAGCAGTTTACGATTTCTTTGGCTGCATATGCGAATGTGTTTAATACAGAGTTTACACTGATCGGTGCTTGAGACAGTACTAATCTAATTTTTAGTTTTTTGAGTCTTGACAAATCTAATTTTTATACTTGATAGTTGATACAGAAGGCTAATAACAATTAATTTGTTAATTAGTTACTAGCAAGTATATTTTTTATGTTATATGGTTGAACTCTTTTTCATGAACTAACTTATTTTCATTAATAATACTGTGTGTTGTGCAAAACCCCATAGTTCAATGCTTGGAAATTAGAATCTTGGTGGTAAAACGAGATGACAAAGAATTCCATGATTAAATCTGGAAGCCTGTTATTCATATACTGTTTAGGTAATATGGAAGTAAAAATGAAAAGGGAGAATATCATAATACACTAGCACTTGAACTATAGGCTTGAGACATATACTAATCAATTATGCATAAAAATATAGAACTTAGTGTAGTTTTCCCTGTTTTTTCCATTCCCGGAATGGGGTTTAGAAAATAATTATAATGCAATTGGTGTTTAGTTTCAAATGAATTAGTTGAACATGATCAAGTTCAGATTTGTGTTATTTTTTTGCAGATTCTCAAAGATAACATTATTTGGAAATGAGAGAAATCCTTAGTTTAATATGTTTAGCAGTTTCCATTCGTTAGTAAGTGAATTATAACATTATTCACAAATGAGAGAATTCCTTAGTTTGGTGGAGGCCAAAATGCTTCTGGAAAAGAACCCTTCTCTTGCAAAGTATTCAACATTTGGTGGCCTCATTTCACATTTTCAATTCACCTATGTTAGATTTGCTTTTTGGAGCTACATTATTGGGTATACATAGAGTTGTGCTCCCAAATGCAGTCACGTTGAGTGTGTGTGACTGCTCATTTGCAGATTATTTAATACAACCACCAATACCCTGATAGTAATTAAGCACTGAATTCAAATATCTATAAAGGTCTTTGCTGCTTTAAATTTTAGTTTACATATTAAGCATCCCAAATTCCCAGTAGCATGAGGTATTTTTTTGTATTTCTTGGTATTCATGTACGCTTTTTGGACACTCTGATGGTTACAGTTATGTTATGTTGGGAAGCAGGCCCGTAAATTCCAGACCTGCTCTATTGCTGGTTACTTTGTGGCTAGGATGATGCTGGATGATCCCACACATATAGGTATTATAGCACTTGAGGAAGACAAACAACTAAAGCCTTTACTCAAGAGATCTACATCTATGTGATCTTTAGCCTTTCCTGATCAATTTTGACCACTATGATTTAAAAGGAAAAAAAAAAGAGAAAACATTTGGGAAATGGAACAGAAGAAATGCAAGCTGGATGACTTACACGGAAATGAACATTTCTTGGACTTCATTTCATCATGTGTCAAATGTTTATGTATACAGCATCTGCAGAACCAGCTATATGGATTCTTGACTTGACCCCTGTTTGTTTAAATGCCAAATTTGACAAGTTCCATTTTGCATGAAGTTTATTGTGGGCGGTACAGATGTTACTGGCCATAGAATGTGTATTTTCTTGAAATCTGGCATTATCAGTTTATCACAAGACAATGAATATGTGATACAGTTCAATGGATAATCCTTCATTATTTCACTTGTCCTCCTTTTTTAAAAAAAATAATAATAAAAAAATAAAAGTATCATTTGTCCTCTTTCATATGTTAAAAAGAAAAGCATTTTTGACTGCATCAGAGTATACTTTAAATTGGAGTGTCTCAGGTTTCTAAATATCACCCTAGCTGCATTTGAAACCTTATTCTGATTTTAAGTTTAGTTATTATTTTTAATCTTTTTTATACTTTGGGTTCTTATGGAGTAAGGGAATATGGGCTTTAATGGCTTATTTAGAAACCTCTTTTTAAGTTAGGAGTCTTGATTTTGAAGGTTTAAGTTTCCGATGGCATGTAACATATTTTTTATTTCCTTCAATGTTGCAGTGAGACCTTAAACAGTGGCTCATGGACATAGATTATCGTTTAAGGTGGAGGTACGACATTTTTGTAAAAACTAGAATACGGGTACGTGAATATATAATAATAAATAAATAATAAAAAAAATTATGACAAAATAAAACCAGAGCAATAAGCATAAGAGAGCAAGAATAGCATATTAACACCCTATACAGCTATAGGGCACAACAGCAGAAGCAAGTAAAAGAGAGCAAGAATAACAATTTAAAACCCTAAAAAACACATCAACACACTATAGAACAACAATAGCAAAACCAAAAAATTTAAACTTTTAAGGATCAAGACCGGTCAAATAAAAAGATAGGGACCAAAACTCAAACTCAATCAATTTTCAGGGAC
Organism: Crotalaria pallida; assembly: GCA_037953625.1. NCBI lineage: Eukaryota > Viridiplantae > Streptophyta > Magnoliopsida > Fabales > Fabaceae > Crotalaria > Crotalaria pallida. The sequence goes on from CM075656.1 coordinate 73,503,513, forward strand.
CAAAAACTTAAATAAGCCTAAAAAAACTAAAAAAAGAAAACAAAAGATATAACTAATAGTTTGAAGAAAGAAAAAGTAAAAGATATAAGTAATAGTTTGAATAAAATAAAAGTAATATAATAGAATAAAGAAAAAATAAGTTAGAAAGCTAACGGCCAATTCAATAGTTTGATGGGCTCTAATAATTCTGTCAATTCGTAATATATTTTTTTAATTTAGTAAATTTCACAATATATATTAACACTTTCATAAATAAAATCATATAGACTTAAATAATAGATATAAAATTTAGAGTGAATGGACACTTTGGTCCCTCAAGTTTTTCGATAGGAAAATTTTAGTCCCTCAAGAAATTTAATTCATTTTTAGTCCCTCATATTTTACAAAAGTACCAATTTAGCAGCTCATGTTTTCCAAAAGTACCAATTTAGTCCCTCAACGAAGTGGCTAACGGAAATTGGACAGAGACTAAATTGTCACTTTTGGAAAACTTTGGGGACTAAAAATGAATTAAATTTCTTGAGGGACTAAAGTGTCCTTGTCAAAAAACTTGAGGGATCAAAGTGTCCTTTCACTGTAAAATTTATTATGGCAAACCATTAACCGATTCAAATCAATTTTGATAGCACATATCAACACATAATAAATGTTATCATAAGTGGTGCATTATAGTATATTAAGTAATACTAATAATATTAGGTTCGTTTGATAATTTTTATATGACAATGTGATTGTGTAAAGATTTTTTTTTTTATTTGTGTATCATTCATCATTTATGTGTTAATAATTATTAATTTTAAAATAAAAGCAACACGAATGAATTATGAATGATATACCGATAGAGTAAAACTTTGCACCATCCATTGAAATTATTTATATTATTACTCGAAAGTAGAGATGGGCAAAATACTCATGTCCACGGGTACCCGCAATGAGTACCCACGCTATTCTTATGCGGGTGGGGATGGGTATTAATATACCCGCCACGCGGGTACACACATATATTATAATATTTCACTAATAATAAATATTATATATATATATTAATATATTTTATTGCTTTGATAACATATAAATTTTCTTTTAATTATATTCAATAATGAATTTTAAAGATGAAATTATAATGATAGTTTATTATATGTATGTGATTATTCATTTTATAATTATGCTTATGTATAATGATTATTACAAAATATATAACTATATAATAAAAATTTAAAACCTGTAAATACCCGTGGGCATCCGTTATCCGCACAAATCCTCGCAAATACCTGCAGATATGGGCATGGGTATGCACTACCCGCGCCTGTGGATACTCATATCCATCCCTACTCGAAAGTGCTATCTAGCCAAAATTTTATTTACACTATTTAATTTTAACTAATGAATGGTAAAATTATTAATATCCTTGGATTAACTAATATAAATTAATTCAATTAAATCCTAATTTAAATTTATATAAATTCAAATGAATTTGATTTAATTCTCGTGCATAGCACGGGTACTGCACTAGTCTTAAACACAAAGGAGACCACATGAACATTATTTTGGAAGTTTGCTCGTTCGTGACTTCATGGGCTACTTCTGAATATGGGCCGAAATGCTGTTGGGCCGAAATGCTTCTGAACATTATGTCTTTTCTGTTGGACCTCAGATCAAGACTCAGGTCAAGTCGTCAAGATGAGATACAGTACATTAATGACTAAACTGTCACTTTAGTCATTCACTTTGTAAGATGCTTTCACTTTAATCCCTGACTTTTCAATAATTCATCTTTAGTTCCTCAATTTAAAAAAAGCAACTCATGTTAATCTCTGACAACTTTCTCTTTCATAGACGTTAACGTCTTACACACTTGCCTTTAAATAACCTATACACACGTGACCGTTAACATCTTACACACATGATGCTGAATTCAAAAATAAAAATTGGATGAAAAAGAGGCTAAGGCTGTAAGACCCGCAATTTTTCCCAATTTCTTTTAATACTTTATTTGATTTAAGTCACAATTATTTTTAGAATAGTTTAATGATAATTGTCTTTGGTTGATTTATCTTATATATATACATATATATATATGCAGCGATACTATATATATATATATATATATATATATATATAATAATTATAATTTTGTTTATTTTATTTTAAGTGTGAAATTTCATTTCTGGATATTTAATAAATATTTTAATTATATTGAAATAATTTTTAAGGTTTTGGCTAAAAAATGAATTTTTGGGTTATAGAGTTAGAACTTCAAAAATTCATATCTTTTCAACCGTACGTCGAAAAATTTCAAATAATATGTCAAAACGATCGTATCGAAATCTAGATTATGAAAATGTAAAGCTTTGATTTTTATTTTAGAGTTTTCAAAATTTTATCACTGCTGCAATGTTAAACGAATTTTTGAGTTTTAAGTATAAATGTATGGTTTCAATGCATTAAATGACCTTTTGACTCAAGTATATTTTATTTTGATAAAGAAAAATACATTTCTGAAGTGTATATTGTACTATCATTAAAAAAAAGTGTATTTTCGTATTTTCTTATTTTTAAATTATTTGAATGCTTAGGAAGTGTATTTTGAAGGAAATGATCTTAGGACTTCAAAAATTCATAACTTTCAAACCGTAAGTCCAAAAATTATAAACTTTATATGAAAACGATCGTATTAAAATATAGTATCTCAATATGTAAAAATAAAATTTTTATTTTAATTTTTACAAAAAAAGTACTGTACAGTAGGTAGAAAATCGAATTTTGATAGCTTAATTAAGAAAAATTATTTTGGGGCATAAAATAATTTAATGGACTATAAAATATTTTTATTGGTATATTTAAATATTTATCCTAGTGATATTTGCCTGCACAGTCCATATTTAAATATTTTCTTAATTGTTTTCTTATTTATTTGAAATGATAGTTTAATATGATTGGTTAATAGTGAAGACACCTCCACAAGGAATCAATGAAAAATTTTCTCTCCTATTTTAATATATATGTGCCGTCCAAATATTAGTAGGAGGAGGGAAGAATAGTTCTGAAAATTTGTGAGAATAAACCAAGAATTAAAAGGTTTTAGGAATCAACAAAATTCCAATTAATGCAAAGTGTGTTCCAATGTGCATGAATTAATTTTGCTGACTCATGGTGAGTAAGGGGGGCCGAATTTCACCTCTGAAAATTGAGGGGAAATGCATCTTCAACACCTATAAATAGATGGCCTTAGTTCCCACATTTTTCACACACAATCCTTGATAGTTTTACAAGAGAAAAAAAATTAAAATTCTAAGAGAGGAATAGAGAGAGAGGGACGAATTGGCTATAGGAAGGAGAGAGGAATTGCTTTGTTACTTGAAGTTTTCTTAAGCTTAAGGAGTAGAGGTAACCCAAAATCACTTATTTATTTAATCTCTTTTTAAGTTGTTTTGTTGTTATTATTGAATAAAAACTTCTAAATTCTTCTATAGCTAAGTTCTAAATTTTCCTTTTCATTTTAAAAGTTATTGTTGAATATGTGATATTGTTCTTGAGTCATATGAATTAAGGATGAGAAAAGGGACACAAAAAGGGTGTTTAAAGGGATTTATCTCCCATTTTCTTTAATTCTTAAGATGGCTAAAAATTTTGAGGAGTTTGAATAATTTAATTTCTGGGTTTATTTTATTTCTTAGATCATATGAATTATAGAAAATTTTGTATGAAGAAATAAGTTTTTATTCTTTGTCTTTTAATTATTTGGTTTCTTTGTATTAAGGAATAATAATCAATAAGTAAATAATAATGGAAAAAAATTAATTTCTGGTATATGTATATATATAGGTCGTGTTATATATTAGAAAGAGTGAGGATTGATTTGTGTATTTTTGATATATGAATTGTATTGTTGTTTAATAAAATAAAAGGGAATGGAAATAAATAAAAGAATTAAAATGGATTTTGATATTATTTTCTTTTATTCTGGACCGTGTGAAAATATATATATATATATAATTTTATTATGGTAATTGTTGTTATTTCATGTGTATTTGAGTTACAGTCTCTAAAAAGAATGAAAACAAATAAGTATTTTCCTTAATGTAAAATGAAATGAAAATGATTTGGGAAAAGGAACTAAAAATAATTTTTGAAAAAGAAAATAAATTCTGGAATTTTTTTTAATGTTCTTAATGTGTATGAGTTTGTATTTTACAGAAATTGTTATTATTTGATTGTATAATATTTCTTTTTGTTTAGATTTAAGTTAAATAAGAACAATGAATTAGGATAATAAACAAAAATGCAATTTTCTGGAAATATAAAAAAATATAAGTAGGCCGTGAGGCCTGTGGTCCTTTTTAGTATAATTTTTGTAATTTGTTTGTTATTTGATGTGAAATTAATTTATGGTTTATTGTTTAGAAGAAATAGAAACAAATGGTAGTTGTTATAAGTTTATAAGAGCATGTATTGTTAAATAATTGTATGAGTATGTGATTGATGTGTTTGAAAATATTATTTGCTGGAAAAAAATGTGTTCTTCCTTAAAGAGATCTATTTTATATTTGTTTAATAATTTAAAACTCTTATTTTTAGTATATAAAGTAATGTAATTATATTATATAGATGTTTTAAGAAATTAAAATGCTTTTCCTAATTTTCTAGTACTGGTCGAAATTTTAGAGGAAGAAATAAAGTTAATGGAATTTTTCTAATTGATTTAATAATTGTTTTTAGTTTGTCTAGGGAATGAATTACATGTTTTATGGAAAAGGTTTATTTCTGAAAATTTATTTTTAATTCTGGAAATTTAATTTTTATTCTGGAAAATTAATTGGTTAAGATCCCAAATGATTATTTTTAAGGGTGTTAGTGATACTTTGTTTGTATGTGCAAATATAATGTAGAAACAAATAGAAATGAGTATTTTTGATTGATTAAAGTAATTTAAATAAAAATATTAGGTTGCTGTCCAGAATTTAGAATGTATGAAAAAGTAATGTTTTATTAGAAATAATAGTGTTTTAAAGTCCTTGGCATAAGTAGGAATTGTGTATAATTGTTTTGGATTGTTTTACTTGAACTTCTTGAATTAATGCAACTTTTTCAGTGGCTGTACAGCAGATGCAATTATTTTATTTAGTTCAATTTTAGTCATTTTATTATAGTAGAAGTTGTAATAAGAATTTAGGAAGAAACGACATATGTTTTCGATGTTCTGTTTAAGAGAAAATGAATTTTTAAGTTTATGTATGCATGCTGTCCAAGAATGAGAAATGTGTAGTATTTATGTTATGACTTGTTCTTGAATGATTAGATATATAGATTTCATGTTAATCTTGAAGTATAAGTGCTTAGGATTAAAGAATGAATTTTAAAAGTAATTTTAGAATAATTATAAGTAAGGTTGTATATGTGTTTGAATGAAATGTTGTTTGTACTTGTATAAAAAAAATTATTGAAGGATGTTCTTGAAAAAGAAATATTGATTTGATATTTGTTTTAAAGGTTTTTGAAAAAAAATTTAGAAATGATTTATTTTCTAAGTATTTACATGATTTCCAAAATTTCAAAGGCTTTGAGAAATTAATATTTTCAAAGGTTATATTTGGTTAATTACTTTTAAGTTAGTGTGAATATTTATAAAGGTTATTTTGTGAAAATAATTGGTTTAAAAGGTTTGCAATTGGGAACGAGTAGCGAGACCGAAAGTCAAGCCCACGTTAGTTCTTCGCATCAAGGTGAGAGAGTAGCAACCTTTAGACACAATGGCACCATGGTAACCGTTAGAACGATTTCGACCATCTCAAAAGTCGGAATCCGGGTTACAAGTCAATATACGAGACGACGATTGAGTGTAGGATGTGTTTAGTCGTCCTTCGTTGAGACAGTGACTCTATTTTATTATTTGATATATTGTGGTTATATTATATTATGCTTGCATGAGTATATAAGAAATGTTGTTAAATGATTTGGAGAATGTTGAAGGTTATGTTGTAAATATGCTGAAAGAAATGTATGATTTAGAAATGTTGAATTGATGAGAAATGATAGTTATGGGAATGTGGAAGAACCCTTTGAGCAAGTTGTACTACGCTTGAAAGAAGTACGAAATGATTAAGTTTTGATGATATGCGAAAATGAGGTTTATGTACAGTGATGGTGCATCGTGGCACAATGACATTGAAATTATTCCCTTTTGAGTGACTAATCACGTGAATAAGTATGCCGTGATTACGTCTTGTGGATTCCACTGTACGATGATGAAGTTTTGCTGTGGTCCCTTAGAGGTCGAGGCCCGTTAGAAGCGCGGCTTAGAATGGGTCGACCAAACTTAGGAATAAGAAAAGATTTTAAAAGACTTTAAAAGATTTAAAAGACTTTAGGACACAATCCTTTCTAACTACGTTGAGAGTGAAGTAGTGGAGAGGAAAGATACCGTATACTTGGAGGTCGGGCATTCCGCCAAGTGGTGATTGCGATAGGGGAGGGCAATGATGGTGATTCGTCAAGAAGCCTAAGAGCACTACCCTAGGTGGAACGATGCTACAGTGATCAAGGGCACCTGCTGGTCGTTGGTCGTGGCGAGGACTACAACGCGAACTAGGGATAGAGCTGTCGCCCCCTTGAGCAAATCATGGATGGTGTAGAGGGAATCCGAATGGGACTAGAAGCCATCGTTTTTCTTTATGAACTTATGAATTGATACTTGATTTTAATTTGCTGGCCAACTGGCGTGGTTTCAGCTGGTACGTACCCTTTGGCTTCGATGTCAGCATGGTTAGGACTCCTGTGCATCCCATCTGCTTTCCGAACTAGGACGAGGTTGGATATTGAAGGAGGAGATGTAGCGTGTGTGCTAATTTACCTTTAACCGATAATTTCCATCCCTAATGTTTCAATGATGGTAGACTTATGGAAGATATAGATGGAATTCTTGAGTAATGATAAGTATGATAAAGATATAAGACTCAATGATAATAATAATGTGATAAGGATATGATGTTTGTGTTAGTTCTAATGTGACCCCTGGATTAAGTCCATGCCGTCGACGCTTTGCTCGTCTGGTAGCTAACTCTCTATATTCTTCTGTATGTTTTTGTCTCTGTTCATGATAAATATATTAGATGGCGGACCGAGTAATTCAAGTGGAAATGTCTCCTTTGGTGGGGGGACATTGGCTTAGAACCGCACACGGATGGATCTGGGAGGGACCAACAAGACTCACCATTACCGATCGAGATCATACATTGCGAGGAGTAGCCACCGATCGTGAGGAAGTGCGATATCGTCTGAGGGATCTTATGCCGGATGGACCTCGGGTTTTTCATGATGCTCCACCCGCTAATCACAATGTTGGTGAGGAGGAGGACCCAGAAGAAGACCCAGAAGAGGAGGAAGATCCAGAAGAGGACTTAGAAATAGAAGAAGATCCAGAGGAAGACCCGGATGAGGATGTGCACGATGACGATTAGTTTATTCCTTAGTGATATTGATCTCTGTTTGTTTTGTAGTCTTGGATAGCAGACCCTTTGTTTATCATTATGTCACCCCAGTGGAATCAATCTAAGGATAATTTTATTCCGCATTTTTAAATACTGAGTTTTGGAATGGAAGGTATAGTAGCACTTCACTTTGGAAAATAGAATAGAGTTTTGAAAGACTGAGGAAAATATTTTTATGAACCAAGTTATTAATAGAAGTTAAGTTTGAAAAATATTTTGGAAACTAAGTTTATATGCAAACTCACATTTTAATGATATCATGTAAATGTTTTAAAAAGAAAAAAATGGCGCAAATTTTTAGTGAAAATTCTATGTCCAAATTGGGGTGTTACAAAGGCTGCCGAAGAGGCAACTAAGACAGCTACATAAGCTAAGGTAGTTTGCAGATAAGGCAGCTGTTGAAGCTGTGACAATTGCAGAAAATATAGCAGCTGATGAATCTGTGACAGCAGCACAACAATCAGAAGTCATATGTTATTTCACGACCACATGTATATAACGTTAACGTCTATAAACGAAGAAAGTTGTCAGGGAACTAATGTGAGTAACTTTTTTTCAAAGTGAAGGATCAAAAAGGAATTATTGAAAATTCAGGGATTAAAGTGAAAACTCCTTACAAAGTGAGGGACTAAAGTGACAGTTTAGTCGTATATTAATATTATTAAGATAAACTAGTTGAGAGAGAGAAGAAAAATAAAATCGCTTATTTAAATTTTTGGTCCCTGAGAGCTGACATAGTTTTGATTTTAATTCTTATATTTTTTTTATCGGTTTTGATTCTTAAAAGTTTAAATATTTTTATTTTGGTCTCTGCCGTTAGGGATCCACCGTTAATTGAGGATGTGGTTAATATAGTGTCATGTCAGCGTGTCATGTGTCTTTTTTTTTATAAGTAAAAGGTCCCTGAAAGTTGGTTGAATTTTGATTTTAGTCCCTATTTGTTTTTTTTTCTTAGTCAAGGTCCTTAAAAGCTTAAAATTTTTGATTTTGGTCATGCCGTTAATAAAATACCATACCATTAATTGTTGACATGGCTAGGGTCGTTTTGTCACAGGTCCTTGTTCTTCTTTTTTTTTTCCAATGTCTGACTCTTATAAGTAACTTTTTGCCTTTTGAGTTTGACATATACCCTATTACCAATTTCGACCAAATTTTGCTGACATGACACACGAAAATCCTAGTCAAACGCAAAAGGTTAGTCACGTAATGCCACACCATCATGCCACGTAGGGCGAAGATCTTTTTTAAATTAAAAAAAAATTAAAAAAGTTATATTTTTATATTTTCAGTTTAAAAATTAAAAAAAAATAATTAGAGAGCCATCAACTTTGCCCATGTGACAACACATGATTAACCATCATCGATATGATATATCAATAAAATTTGATCAAAATTAGTAAAAAAAGTATATAACAAATTCAGAAGTAATTTCGAAAAGTCAAACATTGAAAAAAAAAAAAAAACATTTGACAATATTCTTAAAATTCAAATTCTTGACATATCATTAAAAAAGAATTAAAAACTAGACCAAATTGTCAAACGGGATCAAACCTGATTTTTTAATTCAATTTAGTTTGATCTTACCAATCTTAAGCGGGACCACTCACACCTCTCATTTTTCTCATTTCAAAAACTAATTTGCAAACAATCCATAATAAGTCTATGAATTTCCAACCATTTGTAAGAATCATGCATTTCCAGCTAGATAAATGAGATAATCGTGGTGGGGCTGGGGATCACATAGAAAGAGGTGATGAAGAGAGATGGGTGTGAGCTGGATAGAGAGGATGAGAGAGTCAGGCGGTGCAGGGTGTTTGTATTGCTTTAATTTGTAAGAACCTTTAAGCTAAGTCAGTATTCACATACATCATCTCATTCTACAGGTGGCGATTCGAGCTATCCGACCGTGTTCGTGTCCATTCGGTTCGGGTTCGAATTTTGATCGTGCCGTACTTAAAAAACACAACTTAGAATCGTGCTTCAAAAATGATATTTAAGCTCGCACCATGCGTGTTTTATGTTTTTGCGTACCTACCCAGCAACCATTTAAAATTATATATATATATATATATATACACGTATGAAAATATTTGATAAGTAATTAGTAGTAACATTAGTTATTATATGTATTAAATGACGTATATGTATTAGTAAATAATTAAATAAGCATTGTATAGTGTAGTGGCCTGGATTAGTGTATCCTTTCATTTTCTTTCTAATTTTAGAAAAAAAAACTTTATTTATTAAAAAAATAAAAATAAATAAAATAAAATAAATCGGGTTGGCGTGTCGTGTCGTGTTAATCTGGTCGTGTTTCGTGCCTTTGCGGACTTAGCTTAAAAAACACAAATATAATTCATGCTCCAAAATTGTTGTCCAACCCCAATAGTTATGGTGCTTATTCGGATCAGCCCAATCATATCGTGTTTTTTTTGTCAGCTCCATCTATCCCATCCCATGCATGTATACCCTTAATCGGTTCCTTCTTCCCTCTTCATGTCCTTCTCATGACCATTGCCATTTATCCCATGTGACTCCAGCGCCCTATCAATATACATTGTTAGTTCCGTATCCTTTTTGTCCTCAGTCCTCCCTACTTCTCATAAGAGCATCCATATTAGTGAATCCATTTTTGGGTTTTTAATGTGTTTTGGGTTCTTAATGTGGATCCTATCATTATTTTATTACTTTTTATATTTATATAATGGTTAAGCATCATACTAACTTTTCACTCAATTCCTAAACTCAACTTTCATTCTTAAATAGGTCTCACAACTTATCCCAAATTCTTACAATTTAATATATATATATATATATATATATATATATATATATAATTATATAGACTTTTGCCTCCTCTCTCTTTGTTGTTTACTGAAAATGGTCGAAGAAGGCCCCACCCACAACTATTGAACGTGGGCTTATGGAAGCACCCAAACTTCTCCAAGCACGGCTCCAATTGTGCTTCCAGTCGTGAACTCTCATTAAAGTGTGCTTCGGTTAGCAAGAACAAGAGAAGCACGATGGATATGGATGCTCTAAGTTACCCATAAGGAACATACTAGTTAGGTTAATATTGTTTATGTTATTTATAATATTATATATTTTATGTTATTATTTACATATAAAATGTATGTTCATCCCCCTAACTTTCTAGACTACATATTCTTCATAATTATTCTTAGGTGACTAATTGACATGCAACGACGTGTCTTCAACTACAAGCCTAGAAGTTCATATAAAAAAATTAAAAAAAACTACAGGCCTAGAAACTTTAATTTGCGCTCTCTTTCACATGCATCAACTTGCAATACCCTACTCTTTTAAGAAAATAAAAGAAAGATAAGAAATATGAAGATCTGAAATAACTTTCCTTTATTTTGTAAAAAAAAAAAAAGTTTTGAATATTGATATTGGATTTGAATGATTACAAAATATTATTGTTCTTTTTAATACTCTATTTGTTTCCCTAATATACGTTTTTTAAGATCGTGACACATAAATCAAGAAATGTAATTAATATATTTTTTTATTAAATTTTTACTTGTCTTTTACTATTTTTTTATAATTAATTCTTCACTCATTATTTCTCTATAATAATTAAGAGTGAAATTGTAAAAATCATAAGTAATGTTAAATTGATTTTGCAAAAAGACTTATATTGTGTAATAAAAAAAAAATTCTAGAAAGACTTATGTTAAAGATTGTATAATTTATTTGTATCACCAATCATCATATCATTGCATAATTAGCCTATGCACCTTTTTCTTTCTTTTAAAAAATGAAGAAACATGAAGGTTTGATAGTAGATGCAATCAAAAGTAGAGAAATACATGCATGCTGTGAATAGAACATACTAGCTGGCTAGAGAATGACTCCAGCGAAAGAAAAGCAGAAAGAGCGAGGTTACCCCAAAACACGAGCAATGCAAGTACTCAACTGACGACAAAGAATCAAAATGATTGGATAGAACATACTAGCTAGCTACGATAGATGGCATCTCGTTTGTTTATATCATATAATTAAATAATATTATATTTAATTTTGATATACAAGATTACAAATTTACAATACTATGTAACGATATTATGTTGAAAGTGTATAAAAAAATATTGTTCATATGATTATTATCATCTATCGAGAGTTGCCAAGAGCCACTTTGCTTATCACCATCAAATTACTCTCAACACAACTCACCAAATATCCCACCTATAAGAAAAATGAAATTTATTTTTTGGTCCGTAAGAAAAATGAAATTTAAACTCTTAGCTTATAATAATATAATATCTTTAACAATATTGAATTTTAAAATTAATATTAAATATTTGAAATAAATATATAATATTCACGTGTAAATAGTATCATACTTAAAGTAGAATTTTCCTCTAAAGGGAAGGCAAGGAAGGAGCAGCGCTACTGAATTTGAACCCGCATAACAAACTAAGTCGAACAATTTTGTACGTCAAAATTTGACACTTTCATTTCATTAAAAAAAAAAAAAAGAAATGCAAGCCATCACTAAATATGTAGATCACGATTAAAAAATATTTGTAGATCAATTTTTTTTATCGAATACATCAGTTTTTTCACATTTTGTACCGCTTCATGGATATCAAAGTATGAATATTGATTTAAAAAATAGATATAATTTTTTTTAAGTGGTAAAAAATAGATATATAATTTAAATTTTTTTTATCTATCCTACACTTTGACATATAAAGTGATGCAAAATATAAAAGATGTGATGTGATCTCAAGCTTTTGAAAAGATTAAGAGGATGGAAATTATATTGCTAACAAGAATCAAAATCCAAATTAAATACACACTTTATATCCAGCAAAGTTACCAACTAAAAGATTGATTAGAAACTAAATATTTGTATCAATTGAAATATGATTCTTTTAGATCGGAAGAATATAGCTGCGTTAGACAAAAATAAAAATGGTTTTGATATACTCAACCCTAATAGCTGAGTTTAATAAGCATTAAATAGGTTTCCAAAATCATTTTGTTATCCCAAATAATGTCTACTCCCCCTGGTCTTATTTATAAGATCTTTTTGAGATTTTTTTTTATTTTGTTCCTATTTATAGGATTCCTTTTTAATTTTCAATAATATTTAATTACTTCTTTCCACAAACACCCCTATTAAGTCAACATTTTTTAGAGTTCCAATGATAATTATAAGGGTAATTTTGAAAAAGTATATCAAATTTTCACATTTCCAATGTCACTAACAAATTTAATAACTTTTTTTTATAAGAGTGATGAAAAACCCCAAAAGAATCTTATAAATAGGACTAGAGGAAGTATCTAATTAACACTTATTTATCACATTTAATTATAATTTTCTTCTTAACTCTACCAAATCCAACTTTTAATATTCCCATAATATCCATGTATTATATTTTATATAAGATTAAAGGTCAAAAATTTGATTTTTCGTATGAATATTTGATGAGATAAACAACCATGCATAAAAAAATTAATTCTTTATTTATAACTTGTAAGGTTAAAAAAATATCATTGATTAGCACTAAAAGATAAAAAAAATTTGAATAAATGTAACATTTTGGGAAGAATTAAATAATGTAAACAACCCCTTCACACAGACACAAAAAAAAAATAATGTAAACAACAAATTGAATGGATGTTTTGTAAAGAGGAAAAAAAATTAAATAGCATCCTACAAAGAGTTCGGACTACAAAATTGATGTATAATCAAGGTTTTTTTAATTTCTCCTCGTTATTTTTATTTTTTTCTGAATAAAACAAGTCAAGTTTTTTTAATTTCTCCTTCCTATTTTTAATTTTTTCTAATAAAACAAGTCATAAAAATTTAATATTAAGGATATTGCTAACTAATGTCCCTGCTGTAAGAGCATTGGTAATAAATTGAAGGGTTTTCTTAACCTCAGCCCTATAAGAACTCATAAAGGGATAAATTTTATTGAAAAAATAAATATAAAGTCTTTTGATTCCTTCAAAATAACACTTCCTAATGAAACTTATCCCTTTTTATATTCTTATCCTCGACCTTAAGGGTGGAGGTTAAGAAAACCCTAAATTAAATACATTGAACGTGTTTGGATAAGAGATTTATAATTCCCAAGAAATGCTAACATTTCATGTTAATTCATAATAAGGAACATTGAATGTTGAGCAAGAAAAAAAGATTTGAGAAATGTTAAGACTAATGTTAATAAAGTATTTTAAAATTTCACATTATGAAAATTAATTTTGAAATTTTTTTCACAACCTTTAATCTCCATATAATCTCTTTTTACCTTACATTCATATTTCATACCTTAAAAATATTTAAAATAAATACTTGAAATTCCTGAAAATTACAAAAAAAATTCCAAATACATACTCCGTTTATACACTTTCGGAATAAATTTTCAATAAAAATCCATCGGTGTTTCTTTAATATAAAACATTTTTTTTTCTTTAACGCTGTCTAAAGACATTCTTTCAACATTTTCCTAATATTAAACACTCCCTCAGTTTGATATGTAATGTGTTTTAAGGTTATGCACAAGTTTTAAGAAATGATTAAATGATGCAAGAATTTATTGTATTTGGACTATAATGCCCCTATATAATCATTATTGAAGAGAGAGAAAGATATTGGAAGTGAAAAAAATAATGTAATAAATAGGGTGTGTTTGGAAAATGCTTAATTGCACTTTTGATCCCCAATTTTGACAATTTGGCGATTTCGATCCCCTAGCTTTTAATTTGGCAATTTCAGTCCTCCAATTTACAATTCGTGACTATTTTAATCTCTTTGTAAGCATCGTTAACGGAAGAGTTTTTAGCATGTGTCATATAATACACTTACCAACTCTTTCATTAATGATGCCGACGGAGGGACCAAAATAATCACGAATTATAAATTGGAGGACTGAAATCGCCAAATTAAAAGTTAGGGAACCAAAATCGCCAAATTGTCAAAATTGAATGACCAAAAGTATAATTAAACCTTTAAGAAAATAGCATTAATTATATATTGAATTTATAAAACGATAAAAACTTATAAAACATAGTAGCAAATGCTAAAACAAAATTACATGCAAAAGAAAACGGTGGCAGTATATTTTTTTATGATAGAAACTCCTCGTATAAGTACACTCCTTATCTACTTCCACATCCCTACAACCTCAACCTTATCACAAACCTCACTCATCACTTCCATAACAACACATACTACACTCCTCCCACCACCTTTCACTACCTACGACACTGTCCTCCTGTCTCCCTTAGCTGGTTCCTTCCTATCTTCAATAACCCAACCATGACAAAAGACGACATAGACACCGGCGCTGCAGCGCAAAGTGGTGAGTTGCCACCTCACCACAAGGACTACCAAGACCCACCACCGGCACCGCTCTTCGACGCCTCCGAACTCGGCAAGTGGTCCTTTTACAGGGCACTTATTGCGGAGTTCGTGGCAACACTCCTCTTCTTGTACATCACCGTTTTGACCGTTATTGGGTACAACAGCCAGACTGACCCTGCTCATGGGGGTGATGCTTGTGACGGTGTTGGTATCCTTGGTATTGCTTGGGCCTTCGGTGGCATGATCTTTGTGCTTGTTTACTGCACCGCTGGAATATCTGGTACTGACATTATTATTATTGTTACCCCTTTCGTATACTCCTTCCACTCTTTTTTATAAGAAAAAAATTTTTCATTGATGGTCTTAAATATAAGTAAAAATTAACTAATTTTTTATTTTCAATACAATCATTTTTAAAATATTTTTACAAAGTGGTTATAACATTTAATTTTTGTTTCATTCCCAAGTTTCCTAAAACAGTCAATTTTTTTATGAATTTGAGAAAATTAAATGACTCAACTAATTTTTTTAATACCTATAAAATTAGTTTTTTTTTTAAAAATAAGATCGAAAGGAGTAGTGCATGTAGCACGAAATTTTTAATGTGTTTGTGTTTGTGATTGTTTTTTTAATTTTATCATTTTATTTAAAGTATAACAGTACCACGTACTAAAACATCTTTAGGTAATTGTCATTTAAAAAATAAATTCATAAATAATTATCATTTTACAAACTTAATAAGTACAACATTAATTATTATTTTTATAACTCTATTCTCATGTAGTAATTAACAGGAGAAATAATAAATAGAGAAAAATGATGAATTGCTGGAGGTAAAAGGCAAAAGTGATAAAACAAACATTGATTTATTAAAAAAAAATACATTAAATATACTTCTTAATTCACGCACTATAACTTATATCAATTATTTCCTCTGTCTCTAAATATAGGACTTTTTTGATTTTGTTGATCTATCAATATTTTTTTTTTCAATACAAATGTATTTTAGTGAATCTTTAAATATTTGAACCAAATCTTGGATTATGATTAAAATGTGGGTATTATTGTAACACAGCTAACGTATGAAGATGTGTGTGCTATGTTTAGGGGGTCACATAAACCCGGCTGTGACATTCGGGTTATTCCTGGCAAGAAAGGTGTCACTGGTGAGAGCTTTGTTATACATGGTGGCTCAGGTGTTAGGAGCCATATCTGGTGTTGGGCTAGTCAAGGCTTTCCAAAAGGGTTACTACAATAGGTACAAAGGTGGTGCTAACATTCTAGCTGATGGCTACAGCAAAGGAACTGGCTTGGGTGCTGAGATTATTGGCACCTTTGTTCTTGTCTACACCGTTTTCTCTGCCACTGATCCCAAAAGAAATGCCAGAGATTCCCATGTTCCAGTAAGTGCCCTTTTCTTTTTTATGTCAAAGTTGATACCTTTTTGTTGATTTGTACTTCAATCTTGTGAGAAATGAATCTGAAATTTGAAAAAGCAAATGTAATGTTTGGTGGAGGATGTTGTTATTTGGTTGAAACTAAAGCTGTCAATTCGGGCTGGCCCGGTCCATTCGGGCCAGCCCATTAGGGCCACTAGTTTTTTTTGGGCTGGAGTGGGCCCAGTCCACTAGTTTTTCGGGCTGGCCTGGCCTGGTCCATGGGCCAATAATTTTTCATTTTTTGATAAAAATAATAATTAATTATAACCAAAATAAAATTTATAACATTTTCTTTTGATTTGGATGTCATTATTAATTATAAAAATAATAAATGAAAAGACAAAAAGCTCAATCTCATCTTAATTTTATTATTGTTTAATCCTATTCAATAATAAAGTGTTATAACATATAAAAATAAATTTAAGTTCGGTCCAAACGGGCTGGCCCAACCCATTTCGGGTTGGCCCGTGTCGGGCTAATGATTTGTCGGGCTGGGCTGGGCTGGCCCAAAAAACTTCGGGCTAGAATTTTCCCTGGCCCAGCCCATGTTTTTGTCGGGTTAAATGGGCCAGCCCGTTTTTGACAGCTCTAGTTGAAACCAATGTTATTAAAACCATTTTTACAGTTATCACTTGTTTAGACCAGTCCGGTTCAAAGATTTTTTTTAAGAGCGAATAGTCTAATGCGGTCCAATCTTACTAACACAAGTTTCACTCGAATAACAATAAATTAAAGAAAAGTTTGAATTAAAAATTTAAGTGTATTATTTCTGGAAATATAAAATTTATCATTTATTAAAATTAAATATTTTACCTCTTAAACAATATTCTAAGATGTCAAAGACATAAATTGTGTATTTACATGGCACAACTTAGTTGATAGTTCTTTCTGCTCGAATTATAAGCAAATCTAACTACTTTTACGTTTATTAAGGAGTTTAGTTGTTTGTATTTAATTTTCTCAAATTTATAAAAAATAGAAGTATTTTAAGAAAGCAGTATTGAGAATGAAATAAAAATTAAATAATATAACAATTTTCTAGAAATATTTTAAGAAAGTAGCATTTGGAATGAAACAAAATTTAATAAAGTTAGTTAATTTTGCATATATTTAAAGCCAATAGAAATATATTTTTTATTGCTTATAATTCGAGCCGAACGAAGTAGATGCTTAGGTTGTTTAAAACTTTAAATACTCCCTAAGATGTTATGGTTTCAATTTTAAACGTGTATGTGAAAAAAACTTTATTAGTAAAACAAAATCCATTTTATCTTTTATGCCTCGAAGTGAATTAATCTTCGATTATCAATGGGTGTTTCCCTTTATGCATATAAAATGACATGAATTGTGTGACATACTTAATGTTTCTTAACGGAATGTTCTGTTTTGTACCATTGTCACATTCTATGTTATGTTTATTTAATACTCTACACCAAATTCAGAAATAATTTGTTCAATATTTTTCTAAAAGTGCTTCAATTATTCATTATAAATTCTTTTTTATAGGTTTTGGCACCACTTCCAATTGGGTTTGCTGTGTTCCTGGTTCACCTTGCCACCATCCCTATCACTGGAACCGGCATCAACCCTGCTCGAAGCTTAGGAGCTGCTGTGATATACAATAACGAGAAGGCATGGGATGACCAGGTATATATGTTTGCATCTTTCAAATGAAATCATTATTATCGAAATGAATTTTTTCTTGTAAAAAAATTATTATTTGAGGCTTGGCATGTTCGGTTAAACTTATAGAAATACTAGTAGAAGTTCATAAAAATATATTTTTATATAAACTCTTTTGAGTTCGTTTTATTATGCTTATGAAATTAAGTTTAAAAAAGTTTATTAATAAACGAGAAATTAAATCATTCACCATAATTTACCATTTACTCTTAATTCTATACCTCTTTGTTAGTTTCTGCTTATTGTGTTCTGAAAAGGGTTTGTATTAATTGGATTGTGTTAATTTAGTGGATCTTCTGGGTTGGACCCTTCATCGGTGCTGCCATTGCTGCAATCTACCACCAGTACGTGTTGAGAGCACAAGCGGCCAAGGCTCTGGGTTCTTTCAAGAGCTCCTCAAATCTGTAATAATTCGATTTAATTGGTGCCGCCTAGCTTGGATTTGATTCTTAATTGTTTCTACGGATATGAATTAGTATATCGTTGTCACTCTATGTATTTAATTAATTTCTATTTTCGGTAATAACTCAAAAGACATGTTCATGTTAATGTATGTATTTCAAGTGTGTCTTACCTATTCTTAAATGTGTGCTGGTGTTCCAATTTTTGTTGAGAGATTAATGGGTATACATTGATGGTGTAAAGTTTTTTATACTATCAGTCCATTATCCATCGTTCATTTATATTACTTTAATCTGAAAGTCAACGACCATATACACGGTTGAAGGGTGAATAATACATTGATAGTGTAAAAAACCTTTATACTGTTAGTACATTCTCTATTTTTTTTCTTTCCTTTCGTTTATACTAGAAATTTTTGTTGGAGGGATTTGAAACTGCAAGGTACTAATGGTACATACATATGTTGAGGTCACGTGAAGTGATGAGTTTTCTGAGGGAAAGACCGTTGTGTCTATTTAAGACTAAACTGACACTTTAGTCCCTTACTTTGTAAGGAGCTTTCATTTTAGTCCCTGACTTTTTAATAATTCCTTTTTAGTCCTTCAATTTGAAAAAAGTTACTCACGTTAGTTCCTGACAACGTTTTTCGTTTATAGACGTTAACGTCGCGATTAATTTATAATATCGTATATCATTTTGGTCCCTAATTTAAAATTTTTAATTCACTTTAGTCCCTCGTTATATCATGTTTCATTTTAGTCCCTAACTTAAAAATTTTAATTCACTTTAGTCCCTCAGTATAATAACAATGATGTTTCTTTCGCTTTTCTCTTGTAGTGTGACTACCATAAAAATATTGACTGTATGTTCTTCTTGCTATTCTGTAAACTAACTTTATAATTTATATAAACATTGACTCCAAGCTTTGCATCTGAAGGTATCAATAGTTTTGATTCAAAAATATTCTATTGAGTTCTGTGTTTAAGAGTCATTACCAAAATGTTGTAAACTCCCCCAATTTATTTAGCTTGATATTCAAACGTCATACCATATCTTTGTGATAATGTAAATCTACTAGTTATCCTCAAAAATTCCTCCACATGCCTAGGCAAAGGAGCATATCTTGATAGCAAGATACGAACTCGTTCACCTAGTGCTTGTTTTGTCTATCAATACAAACAATGTTTTAGTTTTTTTTTGTTACAACAATGTTTTAGTTTAGAAATCAAACTATGTGAAAATTTCATAAGTGTAAAGTGGATATGAAATACATTGTTAAACACAAGTCTTTCAAACAGAGACGATGCTTTGTATTATGGAAGACCCTTCATATATCTTAACTTGTTGTCCGTAGGATTTCGGTTAGTTCACACATGGATAGATAACTAAAACACTAAAGAGCTTATAAAAAAACTAAAACATTAAAGAGTTTAGAGGAAAAACATACTAGTTATATGGATTATGAAATAATGTACTCTGAAGTGCTCATTCGAAAGAAACTTTCCTATTGATGCCTTCAGGTGCAAAGCTTGGAGTCAATGCTTATATAAACTATAAAGTTAGTTTACATAAACTATAAAGTTAGTTTACAGAATAGCAAGAAGAGTCAATATTTTTAAGGTAGTCACACTACAAGAGAAAAGAGAAAGAAACATTGCATTGTTATTATAGTGAGGGACTAAAGTGAATTAAAATTTTTAAGTTAGGGACTAGAATGAAACACGATATAGTGAGGGACTAAAGTGAATTAAAAAATTTAAGTTAGGGATTAAAACGAAATACGATATTAAAAATTAACGGCGACGTTAACGTCTATAAACGGAAAACGTTGTCAGGGACTAATGTGAGTAATTTTTTTCAAAGTGAGGGACTAAAAAGGAATTATTGAAAAATCAGGGACTAAAATGAAAACTCCTTACAAAGTGAGGGACTAAAGTGACATTTTAGTCGTCTATTTAACAGTGTCATAGTATTTAATTGATTTTTAGCTATTGGTGGTGTCATTGTATTGATCATTCGTGGTCCATATCTTTTTATATTTTTTTGTGGTGTAGGTTGATTTGTAACCTTATTTTGTAGCTCTTTAAATATTTTTGTAAAATGAAAGGTGGTACTTTGCAATGTTTATGGGCCAGAGGTTGTGATCATGAAATATATCTTTAGCTTGTTAGTATGCATTTATGAATGAATGAGGACAATATTCCAGTTCCAAGAAGAATGTGTGAGTTCAATTATGGGGGAGAGAGGGAGTATGAAATTTCAAATTCAAAACCACAACTCCTCGTTGAAATCCCGGACCACAAGTGTTACTCTTGTGCAAGAATTTTAAAAAATAATTTTTTTTATAAGAAATTTTAATTTTAAAATATATTAAGTGAAATAGTAAGAATTTTAGTTATTAAAACTAGGAAAATGCTAAAAAATATCTTTAGGGCATTGTTTAAGAAATAAAATAAATGAAGTATTTTTTTTGGTACAACTGAATGAATAAAAGAAACTGCAACCTAGCAAACAAAACACCCATGCAATCTGCTACTAGCAAAAGATCAACAGCAGCAACAGGAGGCGCATCCCAAATCTTGAAAGACTCACCGCTGGCAACGCCATTCTTAACAAACCAGTCAGCACAAAAATTGTCTTCCCTCAAAGTATGGGTCAAAGAGGAATACCTGAACTCGCCCAACAAAACCTTAATCTCATGAATATAACAAGCATAAGCATGTGTAGGAATGACATCCTGCTGGATCAAATGTAACACTTCACTATAGTCAATTTGACACAACAACCGAGAATTCCTCTAGCTTTTGCAAGCTGAAGGCCTCTCAATAAAGCTAATAACTCCACCTGAAGCACAGAAGTATGACCAAGAAATCCAGAGAAAGCACAGACCCAATTACCATGTCTATCTCGCAAAATACCCCCAAAACCAGAAGGACCAGGGTTGCCTAAGGAGGAGCCATCTGTATTCAAAATACAGTCTACATTTTGAATAAATGAAGTATTTTAATATTGTAAAATGTTGAATTTAAAACATCGAGAACCAGTGAATTTAGATTTCCAATATAAATTTTTCCTTAGCGCATTTATTAAACAATGCTCTTTGGGCATTGGTTAACAAGACCCTTAAAACTATAATATCATTATGTACTGTGTCTGTCTCTAAATAGAAGCACTTGGATTAGCTTTTTATGAGGATTAAGAAAATTAGTTAATACTCCCTCCCGCTCGAATTATAAGCAAATCCAACCACTTTTACGCTTATTAAGGAGGTTAGTTGATTGTATTTAATTTTCTCAAATTTATAAAAAAAATAGAGGTATTTTAGGAAAGTAGTATTAGGAATGAAACAAAAATTAATTAAGATTACAATTTTCTAGAATTGTTTTAGGAAAGTGACATTGGGAATGAAATAAAATTTAATAAAGTTAGTTAATTTTGTTTATATTTTAAACCAAGATAAATATGTTTTTTGTTGCTTATAATTCGAGCCGGAGGGAATATTGTTAGTAGTATTGAAATTGATAATATTTGGTATACTTTTTCAAAATTACCCATACTAAAAAGTACGTATTGAATAAATAAGGATATTTGTGAAAAATAAATAATTAATTAATGTTATTGAAATTGAAATAGGGGTTTATCAAAAGAGACAAGACCAAATAAAACTCTGTCTAGTGCTTAATATTAAATGTGAAAAAGAGAATAATAAATAAGGGTATGGTTAAAAAAAATAATACTTTCTCTAATCACTATTATATGTCTTACTTAACTATTTACGATAACCAAGGATGGTAGTTACTACTACAATTCTTGGAACTTTAAAAAATAAAAAGTTAATTTAACATTATAATTCTACGCTCTTAATAACTTTTATTAGAAATTTCACAAATGTATTATTTTACGGTAATAAATAAAGGATAAATAAGATAAAAATAAAAAACAATACATGTTTTTTAAGAAGTACAAAATAACTTATAAATAAGACCAAAAAATTCTTCTAAAAGCCGACTTATAAATAGAATCGGAGACAATATTAATCATGCATACGGTTGACAAAAGAACAATACAAATGTAATAAGAGAAAAAAACTCTATACACAATATAAGTCATACTTAACCATATCATACGGATCAAGGAGGGAAACTTTAAAAAGATACTTTAATATTTACTCCTTCCGTCCCACAAGGATGGTGAAAAATGGCTAAATTTTTTTTTTTTTTTGGTTGCCCACCCGGTTCCCTAAGTACTACCTAGGTACATCCGGATCCGACCCGGGTCGTGTGCCTGGCTATGGCAGGTGAGTCTCCCAACATGAATTTTTTGCATTCACAAGGACTCGAACTCGAGACCTTGCTTAAGCGAGACCGAGCCGCTTACCACTCGAACTATAGTTAAAATAATTAATGAAAAATTTAGAAATTATAAACTTTGAATTATGATTGGTTGATCCATGCAACATATATTAAATTAGTTGTTTGATAATTGATTGATATGTTAGACAAATCATTAAATGCATGTCTCCTTAATTTTTTGAGTTTTAAAATTTTCAACCATTCTCGTGGGACAGAGGGAGTATGATTTTACCTTCTTAACTTGCATTGATAATTTCACAATCATATTATTTTACATTTAATGAACAAAGAGTAAATGAAAAAAAATAATAAATGTTACATAAAAAATACAAAGTGACCTATAAATACATGAATCAAGAAATATATTTAATGTGCTTTTTTAGTAAATCAATGCTTATTTTATCATTTTTATCATTTATAAATTATAATCCACTTATTATCTCTCCTAATAATTACTTCCTCCTCTTTTTTAGGGGTTTTTTATTTTTGTCTTATTTATAAGATCCTATTTGAATTTTCAATAGCATTTAATTATTTTTTCACAAATACCTCATCAATTAATTTTACACTTTTAAAAGTCTCAATAATAATTATAGTGATATTTTTTTAAAAAAAGTATATCGAATTTTAATATTTCCAATGCCAATATCAAGTTTAATTACCTTTTTTGTTGGAATAAAAACCCCAAAAAAATTACTCCCTCCGTCCCTAAATATAAAACCTTCTTGACATTTTTATTTTGTCCCTATTTATAAAGCCTCATACCAATTTTCAATGATTATTAATTACTTTTTTCCACAAACACCCCTATTTATTTTAACACTTTTTAGATTCTCAATAATATTAATAGGGGTAATTTTGAAATTACATATCAAAAGTTCACATTTCCAATACATTTAACTAAATTATTATTCTACTTTCTTAATTAACGGACGTGAAATTCCCCAAAGAAACTTTATATTTACTATTTAGGGACGGAGGAAGTATATAAATAAGATCGGAGGGAGTAAATGAGAATATAATTATAAAAATATTAATTAATGTTGTAACGCAGGGAGTAGATAATGTATACAAATTCAATAAAACAATACGTTTCAGTCATGCAAACGGTGATGAATTGGTGATTTTGACGATACTTGTCATGACTCATGTGATAACGACAACTAGTTGGAATTTTAGCACGAAGGGGTTGTGGACTACTGATAATCTCATACCCACACTGAAGAAACTAACTACCACTGTTAAATAAGACAACAACAATTAAAAGCCATGAGGATTAAAGGTGCAATACATAGACGGGTGGGTAACGTAGCGCATCGAGTGTATGTGAGCCCACGTGATATTGGACATTAGAACTCACGCATCAATTATCAAAGGTGGCAGTATATGCATGTGTAACAATGACCACACAGAGACAGGGGAGATTGCGGCATGGTTTGTATTTAGTCTCCTTTTGTCATACTACTACAATTAACAAATTAGTAGGATGTGAGGCTTACATCTTTACTTTATTTAGTTAACTAGGAAGCTCGCCTATGCAATGCACATGATTTAATTTTGCATTTTACTTTGCTAATTTGAAAATAAATTTTGGTAATGTGTTTTCTTGTATGATAATAAATATTTGATTTTTTTTGTTATTTCAAGTAAAGGTTTTGATATTTTGTTTTTGTTTTGTAAAAGGAAATATTAATAATTTTTTTTTAATTATTGTAATAATAATACAACATGATCAAAAGAGTAAAAAATAAAGTTTGTGTCTAATTTTTATTTATATTAAATTCATAGTTCATTCTTAATTATAAATGTATGGTTTTGAAATATGAAAATGAAAAATAGAAGAATTTTCTTATTAGAACATTATAATGTTTTTTTGGATAAAAAAGATTGATTAAAAGAGAAAACAAGTACTCTTCTGATCCTTATTACAAGCCCTTTTAAGTCATTTATTATTTCAATGTGGTTTATGATGGTGTTGAATTGATAATCGGTGATGGGGTAGGTGCGTGGGGCTTATCATTGTTGGTGTCTTGATGGTGTCGGTTGCGGGGGTGGAGAAGGAAGTGATGGAATGACAAAGATGGTGGAAGGAAAGAGGGGAAAGGAAAGAGGGGAAAGGAAAGATGAAGGGGGTGGTGACAATGGTGATCTTCATGGTGCAATGACAGTGGTAGGGTGCGCGGTGGTGTGAGGGTGGGAGTGTAGATCCATAAGGATGATTGAGTTGGGATGAGCGGTAAAATTAATAATTCGCAACTAAAAAAATGGTAATGTTATATGAATATCTAGATTTGACATTAGGATCAACCATCTTACTAGTTTATAAGATGAATGTTTATATAACATTTTAAATATCAAAATGATCCTTATAAATATTGACTCATTTGAAATTGGACCCTATAAAATTTTCTTTTTACTAAAAAAATTAATTTTTAAATTATATATATACATATAGAGGAGAGATCCATTTACATTATGTTAAATTGCACAAACTACTGCATCGCTAATTTTTTTTTAAAATAAGTTTTAATGTTTTCTTTAAAAAATCTTGAATGCGAAGAGGAAGTGCAAAAAATCTCATTATTAAATAGACGATAAAACTCGACTTGCCTAAATGCGAGTTGTTTGAATTTTTAATAAACAAAAATGGTTTTCATTAATTTTTGAGAGAAAAGAGGAAAATAAAATTCTCTTTGATGTTGAGAGGAGGTTTAAAGATCCCACAATTGAATTGGACAAGGAAAAAATTACCAAAATGCGATCAAAGTTTTTTTTTTTTAATTTTGAAATATATGATGATTTATTTATAAAGATGAAATTTTAATCTTTATCCGTATTAATTTTTTAATTCAAAAAAAAGAAAAAAGAAACAAGCATATATTTTCTTTTTTCCTTGAATGAAATGTTGATGCATAATTAATTGATGTTTTCATCAACATTGTGCTCCTTTTTATTTTATTTTAATTTTTACTTTTAGTTTGCTGTTAAAAAAAACATTTCATTCAAGGAAATCAAATTAACTCAAGGGCAACTCAACAAGTTCAAATGGCATGGAGCATGCATTTATTAAGTAACAATAGCCAAAATAGAAAACAAGTTTCGATTATATTTTCGTTATATTAAAACTATTTGCAAAGAGAAAACTCGAGAAATCTCACCATCAAATTAAATTAGTCGAGAAAAATTGATTTGTCAAAATGCAAGAGATTTTTTTTATTTTTTTTTCTTTTTTGAAGGGAAAGTCTGAGAAATTCTACCATTAAATAAAATTGAGTAAGAACAATCGATTTACCAAAACACAAACAATATTTTAATAATGACAAAAAAGACCTATAACCTACTCAAATAAAACAACAACAACAACAACAATAATAATAATAATAATAATAATAATAAAAAATCAAAAATAACAAAAAAAAAAGATATGGAAAACTTAAGAAAAAACTCACAGTGCTCCTTCACTCCATGTTGTTCCATTCCCTTATTTGAAAAAAAAAAGTTCTTTAGAAAATATTTAGACTATATATGACTAACTCATCATTATTTAAACTTTAAAAATATTTAGATTATTCCCAAGTCCCAACTAACTCATTACCGAAATTATTTCTAATTGACTTCCTACGTAGAAGTAGTCCCTTAGTCTTGGAATGACTCTTATAAGTTGGTGTCTAGTGGGGAATCCAAAAGAGTCTATTTATAGCTTTGGAATAAGTTGGGATGTGAAAAATAGGCGATGTGAGACTTAAGATTATTGTATAAAAAAATTGTGCTTTTGTACCATATTCAAGGGAGTGGCTACCATGCTCACTGATGAGTTTGGTTTTTCAGAGTTACTGTGGTAAAAAGTAAAAAGTGATGCTGTAAAAAAAAATTTACCCTGTTGTAACCTTCATAGTAGGTGACCAGCAGGTTTCTTCCATTTTGCAGATTGGTCCTTAGGCTTCCAACTTGTTCTCCTCTTCTTCATCCCCTTCCTCTCTTGTTGTCTTCTTCGTCCCCTTCCTCTCTTGTTCTTCGTCCCCTTCTTCTCTTCTATGCAGCAGCAGATCTTGTTGCTATATCGATAGTGCTCTCATTGTTGTCGTATGCATCGTGGTTGCCTTTGTGGTTCTTGTTCACTCCCATCTTCTTGGCTTTTCATTTGCATCCCATTCTTCCATGATATTTCTCTTTTTCTTTGGTTCCTTATTGAAAATACTGTTCACTCTAGTTCAACCACCAAGAAAACGAGAAGTTCAGATCTGTTCTTGAGTCACCCTTGTCCTTCATCATCACCAACCACCATCTTCTGCCGCTCTTTCCCTCACGATCGCAACGACCATCATCGCAACCCAGAACCAGTTTCGCCTCCACCGCTGCTCCGTCCGCTCCGCCACTTCCGGTCACCGCCAGGCTACACCGCGACCACCATCGGCTTCGCCGCCATTCGTTCGGCCAGATCCCAGAAGCGCATCACCGGCCGCCGCTTCATGCGCCTCCACCCGCCGCGGCAGCCGCCGCCGCCGCTGTTTTCCTTCCCCACGCTCCAGCTCCATCCGGGTTAGGTCAACCCGTTTAAGATCCAGGCCCAGCAGCGCCCAGCCCAGTTCCTAGTTCAGCCAACAAAAAAAAAAAGAATGCTGCTTCAACAGCGAACCGGTCCTACCAGCAAACCGGTTCAACCCGTGAACCGGTTGAACCGAACCGGTCCAGCCCATGCTTTGACCAGCATCTTGACTACAGAAGAGATTGAAATACAAGAATGATATTTTAATTTTTATCAATTTTAAAAATAAAAGTTATTTTAGAAAAGTACATTTGGGAATAAAAAAATTTGTTACATTTTTTCAAAAGTAAATACTATTTGTGACACTTTTTTCAAAAGTACTCATAATTATTGAGAATATAATAAATGTCAAGTAAACAACGGTGTTTGTCAATAAGAAATAATTACTCCTATTAAAATTTTAAATTTTGACTTATATTAAAAAAAAATTCTTCAAAGAAACCTAACTACCCTCCTTGGTCCGTGTGATATGGTTAAGTTTGTCCTATAAATAGGACCAGAGGGAGTATATCATTTCAAAAATACTCATATAATTTGGTTAAGTTTGATTAATACGAAGTTAGTGATTGGTGTATTTAATGTTCAACTGTAACGAATAGCGTGTTGCGTGAAGTAATCCCAATTGATTGGTGTGCGAAATGTAAAAGGAGGTAATGAAGTTAGTAATTGTTATATTCTCTCATCGTCGATTGAAACGTTATACATACGAGTTATGGATAGAGAAAAGATCGAATTGGATAGCAAATTATTATTTATTGGCTTAAATAATTTTTTTCATTGTAAATGCAAATTATTATTTATTGGCTTTGGCTTGAATAAAATATCAACAATTCTCTGGTTCTGCCTTCTGGATCTGATGTAAAGTTGTTGATGAATTTTTATATAAAAATAATTATTGTTATGACCCGTAAATTTGGATGGGAAAAAGCCAATAATCTTCTTCTATTGGATCTAGTTGGAAGAGATCCTTGGTTCCTTGTTCTTTATAGTCATACTCATACAGTAATGACCTCCATTATTTCAGATTCAGGAACTTTAATTGATTCTCGTTTGCCTTTTCTTGTTGCTCAAACACAAATTTAGATCTGTAGCCGTTGTTCGTTCGTTTCTCGCTTGGATCTGTCGCCGTCATCAGTTCGTTGTTCGTCGGGATCTATTGTCGTCGTCCGTTCGTTGTTCGCCGAGAACTGCTGCCGTCGTTCGTTAATTAATAAATTTTTCTTCAATTAATATTTTTTTCTAATTTATTACTTTTTAAATTTTACTTATACTTCATTTTAAAAATAGATGTATTCGTCCAATACATCTATCAATATTATTTATATTTTTTATTTTATTAATATTTTTATATTATTATTATTATTATTTTTAATTTAAGTTTTCTAATTTTATTTTTTTCATTTATTCAAATACATGTTATCTAAAGCGTAAGATTGGGGGAAGGATATCCTAAGATATGAAATCATACCCTAAATCTAACACATCTGACATCACTACTTCGTTGGGTTTAGGTGAACGAGTCGGAAGTTAGTGGTGTCATTCACATTTTAATGTATATAATTATAAATATATTAAGTGTGTGGGGTAGGTTATGAGACTCATTTAATAATGAAAGTTGAGTTTAGGGATAAAGTGAAAAGTATGATAATCCTTAACCACGGGAGTAATGTAAAAAACACTCCCTCCGACCCTTAGTATAAAGTTTTTGCGTCCATTAAGAAAATACATTATTTTAGTTAATGGTATTTATGATGTAAATTTTGGATATATATTTACAAAACTAATCCTATTAATATTATTAAAAATCTAAAATGTGTTAAATAAATAAAGGTATTTTTGGAAAGAAGTGATTAACGACCATTTAAAATTGGTACAGGGTCTTTTAAATATGAACAAAACAAAAGTGTCAAAGGGTACTCCCTCCGTCCCTAATTATAGGACCTTTTTGGGAAAATTCACGTATACAAACATAATTTCATAGTGTAATATAGTAATAATTACAATAAAGATAAGAATAAATAAAGTTCTAAAGTTTTAAACATGGAGACTTTGGCATATAATTCATTTTGCTAAAGTTTTATAAGACCCCATTTGAATTATCAATGATATTTAGTGTTCAATTGTAACACAATCAATTTTAATGTTCAACTGTAACGAATAGTGTGTTGCGTGAAGTAATCCCAATTGATTGGTGTGCGAAATGTAAAAGGAGGTAATGAAGTTAGTAATTGTTATATCCCCTCGTCGTTGATTGAAACGTTATACATATGAGTTATGGATAGAGAAAAGATCGAATTGAATAGTAAAGTGACGGATTAGTGCTGAGCTTATCAACGGGTTAGGGCAAAGGTAGGGTTTGATAACTCAGGGTTGGGGTTAGGGTTAGGGTTATGGTTATGGTTTAGGGGTTGTCTCGGGTTTCGGTTATGAATGAATAATTAATTGTTATGACGTAATTTTAGAAAAACTCCACCTCCTCTTAAAAAATGAAAATATATATATATATATATATATATATAATTATGTATGTTGGTTGGTTCAGCAGATGTCTTTAATTAATACTCCATCCGGCTTATTATAAGCAAAAGTAACTAATTTTATGCTTATTAAGAATGTTAGTTGATTTTATTTTACGCTTATTAAGAATGTTATTAAATTTAATGATTTTAACACCCTACATCTCGATTAAGAAGTAGTTATTAAATTTATTAAAAAAAAACCTACGTTTCAATTAAGACGTATGTGTTGATTTTTTTAAACACTTTACATCCCACTTGAGACGTAGGGACAATTTTTTTAAACATTGTGATTGTACCAAGTGGAGTTGACTCAAGTGGTGTCATCCTGTCAACTTAAGAACTTGGGAATAAGGCCTAACACTAAGAACTCTCATGTTCGATTCCAGGTTAACACACCCGGCTAGGAGAGGCATAAGAACGAGACCTCGTGCAGAATTAGTCTAAAGAGTTTCTTGGTATTAAAGATGCTCTTGGAAACACCTATAGTACTAGTCAAAGAGTAAAAAAAAAGGGTTCAGGTGCTAAATTTCTACTGGGAAGGTAGTAAAAATTAAAGATGCTAAATTTAAAAGAAAATTTAAGCTGCAAATACCCTGATTAACGATGCTAAAATAAAAGAAAAAAAATTAAGACTTAACAACTACGGACGCGCTGAACGGGTAACCAATTTGCGGTACCCACCGTTCACTTCACAGTGGTGATAATTCAACGGCTAATAACTATCCTTCATTTGCTTCAGGTGCACCATAGAAATACACGGCCAAAAATTTTCATGCGCATGGAAGCAAAACACGCATGCTAGAATTGTCCCATATTCAAATGGTCATATCTCAAGTTTTGGTGAATGTTTGAAGTTGTTTTTTAGCCTCTTGATGAAAAGATGAGAAAAAGATCTGCATCTTCCATTTCTCTCGAAAATGACAAATATGGCCACTTCGGTTGTTGCCAAAGATCTGGTCAAAGAGTACCCAAAACATGTAAAACTGATTTTGATAACTTCCATTATGCATTTCCTTCAGGCCATAACTTTTGATTCAGGAATCCAAATGATATGAAATCAACGTAAAATCGAAGATAAAATGTAGGACTACAAGTTATATTTGAGTCGCTCGGTCTAGATTTGTTTCCTTGGTTGTTAAAATTATCCTTGTTTCGAATAGAGGAAAAATGAGAGAAGAGAAAAAATTGCGTGGGTACATATCACTCAAAATAAAATCTATCCACTACCTCTTGAAGAGAAATCTGAGAGGAGAAAGAGGAAATGTGTCAAATATCAAAATTACCCTTTTAATACATGAAAAAAACTGTTTGTCTTTTTAGGCATATGTGTCTTTTGACAAATTTATAATTTTCTATCTTTTCATTTTCTCTTCAACCAAACAAAAGGAAAGAAAACTAAACTAAACTTTTCTCTCTTCTTTATTTCTTCACAATTTCTCTCATACCAAACAACCACAAAATCTACTCATTTTCTCACTATAATATCTCTTTCCTATTTCTCTCTTCTCATTTTCTTTCCTACAACCAATTAAACAAAGCATTAATGTGTATTTCCTTAATTAACCAATTATAGAATATAAAATGCAATTTCAAATTTTTTATTCACTATTTTAACATCAAATAATTTGGGACAAAAGTTTTTTTATATTGTTTTTTACTAATTTTATGAAACAGAGGTAGTATTTTTTTCTTAAATGATTCAAAATTTTGAATTTAATATCTACTGATGATGTGGATGACTCTTACATATGACACATATTATAATAATTACCACAGTAGTTAATTGAGATAATGACATTCAATGACTAAAACCTAATTTGTACTAAATCATATAAGAATCAAAGTCAATGAATAAAATTATAGGACTGAATTAAAAAAAAAAAATTGCTAAGTTTTTCAACGACAAACATACATGTAGAATATAAGTTGTTGCATGTTATAGTGTTTAACTATCTTTTTGACCAAATTGATGCTTTTCGTTCATTTTTAGATGGCAATAAGGTTATTCAAAAGAACTTTACCTTTTGGCCCCCACCTTTTACTCTTGGCTCCCATTATGGAAGAAGTTGTCCTTATTTTACTGACTTAAACAAGGCAAAAAATCATTTCCGATTTAAATAAGGCGGAAACAAATATTAATATATTTCTGCTTATCGACAGGCGGAAGTCATTTTTTAGTCTTCCGACTATCTAGTGTCGGTGACTAAAAGGCATATACAACTTTGGATTATCATTAACAGAAACCTCATGATAACTG
This sequence comes from Crotalaria pallida, assembly GCA_037953625.1. Taxonomy (NCBI): domain Eukaryota; kingdom Viridiplantae; phylum Streptophyta; class Magnoliopsida; order Fabales; family Fabaceae; genus Crotalaria; species Crotalaria pallida. The sequence continues at coordinate 73,535,540 of CM075656.1, forward strand.
TTACTTGTTTATTTTAGGAAATTAAAAATAAATAGAAATATATGATGAAAGCAAGTTAGACGTTACCAAGAAGAACAACACAGAGAGCGTGTGTTTGTTGAAATAAGCAGAAACAAAGGGAAGCTTGTTTTATAGAGGAAGAGGCCGAAGCTAGCTGTGTGTTGTTAAATCAAAATGCCGAAAGAAAAAAAAGCAAACTAATAATAATAAAGCAGCTTTGGCATATGGTGTTTTTCCTACTCCTTCTTCTTCTAACGTGGTATTGTTTTATGTAACGGATTTGTCACCGACACTAGATAGTCGGAAGACTATAAATGCCTTCCGCCTGTTGGTAAGTGGAAATATATTAATATTTGTTTCCGCCTTGTTTAAGTCGGAAATGATTTTTCGCCTTGTTTAAGTCGGTAAAATAAGGGTTGTTTCGTCCATAATAAACACGAACGTGGGCCAAAGAGTAAACGGTGGGGGCCAAAAAGCAAAGGTCTATTCAAAAGAATCAAACAATCAAATTGAACCTATAAACCAAACCGAATTAAACCAATTGAAAATCATTAAAGGTAAATCGGTTCAAAATCAAAACTATTTTTAGACAATTTGGTTCAGGTCCAAAACAGGTTTTGATTTTGGTTCAAATTTAAACCGAAAATGGACCGGTTCTTAAAATTGGTTTTTTAAAATCTGTTCAGATTGAAAATTGGTTAAAAACCAAATTAAATCACCAACAATGCTTAGCACAGATGGCAGATAGCTAGCTGGGTTTAACCCTGATGTCAGGGATTCGATCCTTGCCGTGGGTATGGAAAAAGCTTTGTTGGTAGAGGCAAAGCCCATTTATGTGATCTCCACGTACGTCTTGTATGTTGGTAGAGGCAAAATCCACTTATGTGATCTCTACACCTCGGAGGAGATTAGTCTTCGGCTATTGGTTGGAAGATACCCTTGATTAAAAAAAAAACCAAATTAAATCAGTTTGAATGCTAACCTATTCTAAAATTAGTTATCAACTTTATTAAAGAGAAAGGATGAATGAATGAGTTCATTGAATTTATTACAAAAAGATTTACAATCTGTCTTTATAAACAGTAACATATGTAACAAACTATAGTAATGTACGGTAACAAATATGACTAACAAACTGATTCTATCTAATAACTTTGACTAATTCTAATACTCCCCCTTAAGGTGGGAAGTAGATATTGCGAATTCCCAACTTAGACATTAGAAGGTTAAAGGTTGAAGCAGGAACTGGTTTTGTGAGTATATCAGCTAACTGATGAGCAGACTTAACATGTACCAATCTGATTGTACCATTCTGCACTTTCTCACGAACATGATGACAATCAATCTCAATGTGCTTGGACCTCTCATGGAATGTGGGATTGTTAGCTAAATGGATGGCAGATTTATTGTCACAGAATACCAATGCTGGACCAGCTTCTATCTCAAAATCTTTGAGGATTGCTATGAGCCAAGTGACTTCACTAGATACATTTGCTACAGCTCTATATTCAGCTTCAGCTGAGGATCTAGAAACTACACGTTGCCTCTTAGATTGCCATGATACTAGAGAGTCACCAATAAAAACAAATTGGCTTGTTGTGGACCTTCTCGTGTCTAAGCAGCTGCCCCAATCTGCATCAGAATAAGCCTTGATGTTTAGAGAAGAGGATGCTGAAAAGAAAATTCCCTGACTTGGTGATTTCTTCAAATATCTGAGAATGTGATGTACAACATCTAAATGATGTGTGCGTGGTGCTGACATAAATTGGCTCAATTTATGTACAGCAAAGCAGATGTCCGGTCTAGAGATTGTAAGGTATAAGAGTCTACCAATCAATCTCCTGTACTGAGAAGGATTTTGCAATAGTTCTCCTGAGTTTGCTGTCAGCTTAAGGTTTGGATCCATTGGTATATCTGCTGGCTTGCAATTGAGAAAATTAGTATCTTCTAGCATAGTGACTGTGTACTTCCTTTGTGACAAATAAATGCCTTTGGAGGACTAAGCTATTTCTAAACCAAGGAAATATTTCAATTTGCCAAGATCCTTTAGTTTAAAAATGTCAGCCAAGGTCTTCTTCACTGTTTGCACTACAGACTGAGAAGGACTTGCCACTATGATGTCATCAACATATACTAGTAAAGCTACAAAGCTGGATCCAGTCCCTCTAGTGAACAAGGAATAATCGCTTTTGGATTGAGAGAAATTCTGATTTAGCAAAGCACTTGAAAATTTAGTGAACCATTGCCTGGATGCCTGTCGCAAGCCATAAATGGATTTTTTGAGTTTACAAACCAGCTTCTCCCCCTTAGGTGTACAGGTCGGCTGCTCCCCCTTAGGTTTGTAACCTAAAGGGCATATCCATATATACTTCTTCAAACAAGTCTCCATTCAGAAAGGCATTATTAATATCAAGCTGTAAGAGATGCCAATTGTTGATGGCAGCAAGTGACAAGAGAACTCTGACTGTGGAAATTTTAGCTACAGGTGAAAAAGTAGCAGTAAAATCAATGCCAGCCTCTTGAGTATACCCTTTAGCCACCAATCTTGCTTTGTAGTGATCAACATTGCCATCAAGTTTTGTTTTAACTTTGTAAATCCATTTACACTCTATGGTGTGTTTAACTTTGTAGTGCTCCAATTAACTTTGTTTTAACTGTATTATCTAGTCCATTCCCAGCTCTGATACCATATTAAAGAGAAAGGATGAATGAATGAGTTCATTGAATTGATTACAAAAAGATTTACAATCTGTCTTTATAAACAGTAACATATGTAACAAACTACAGTAATGTACGGTAACAAATATGACTAACAAACTGATTCTATCTAATAACTTTGACTAATCAATATTATTATAAATCCATAATGGTTTCCAATTAGGAAACCAAAATATGATTTTAGCAGCCAATTTTGACTTAAGAAGTCATTTAATCAATGCTTAATCAATGAGAGAGAGTGCATTTATTATGTGAGTGTTTATTGAGTTGGTGGGCTTCAAGCTCAAAGGAGTATAGTGCACGGGTTTTTTTCTCAGAAAGTGACTTTACACTTTCTTCTTCCTCACTTTCTTCTACGAAATACACACACTCAACAGTGCACACACACTCAACAGTGCACAGGTTTTTTTTCTCAGAAAGTGACTTTTCACTTTCTTCTACAAAAAACACACACACTCAACAGTCTTGAACACTCAACAGAGAAAGGTGAAGGAGAAAGCTTGAGCCTTTTAAAAAACGAAACTAATATACCTCAATAGAGCCATTTCTTGCCAAGTAAAAATTGCAGTGATTGCCTGCGACGGAGACGTATGACACCGAGTTGCTGAGAACTGAGGCGGTGTACACTTTGTCTTTGACAAGTTGCTCTAAGAAATCGAAACTGATATCGGGTGGGGAAAAAAAGGCTGGGATTGAATTCTTAGTATCGAAAATGGGCAGTGAAATCTCCAAGCTATCAAATGGGGATGGTGCAGAGAAAAATAGAGATGGAAACTTTGATGGGAGCTCTTCTCAATCAATACTCAATAGCGATGTTTCTGGTAATCAATACTCAATACAAGATTAAACTCATTATTTTTAACTCATCGTTATTTTTGATATCCAACATTTCTTTCTCTATAAAGTTGATTAACTTGACATTGCAGAAGGCTTTGTGACTCCAACCTCTGTGCTGAAATCTCGATCTGGGAACTCCGTTCTGGAAAATAATAAAACTCCAATTCGTGATGATGAAAACATTGAGCTTCGTTTGTCAGGTGTCGTTTTAGTTTCTCTTTTGTAATATACTCTTATAATATGTACTCCAAGTGGCGTTTTAGTTATGTCGATATACTGCAATTGAAGTGATTAGTTATCTTGAAATACACTATGTGACTGAGTCATCTGCTCTTTTCTTTTATTCTTTTGTCTGAAAAAAAAATGATGGGCTGGATAGATTTTTTGGTTTTGCATTATTTTATATTAACCTTTCAGCTACATGATATCTAACAGTAACGCGGGCACTTGGGAAAAAAAGTTAGATCAATTTGACAACAAAGTTCATATATTTCAATTGAATGAAATGGTGGGTCTGTGTCTGATTTTAAGAAAAAAAGTGGACTCAAAGGTCAAAATTGAGGTTTAGTAATTAGTAGTACTCAAAATTTTAAGCAATTAAGCACTTCCTGTCACAGTGGAAGGTTGATCAATTTGACACCAAAGTTCAAATCTTTCAAAGCAATGAATTAAAGGGTAGATGTCTGATTGTGGAAAGAGAATCAATCAATTAAAAAAATGGATCAGAGTCAAAGATCTAAATTGAGCTTCATGTTTCAAGTTTTAAAGCACTTTGTGTAACAGTGGGAAAAAGTTTGATCAATTTGAGAATAAATTTCAAATCTGTCATGGGAATGAATTAAAGATTTAAAGGGCTTATGTTTGATTTTTGGTTAAACTTAAGATCTAAATTGAGCTTCACAGAAAAAAAATTTTAGGGATTAAATTGTCCCACAAAATTATTTTGGGGAGCAAATTGTCTCATGGAAGAAAATTTCAGGGACTACTTGGTAACTTTATTTTTTCAAGGACGAAATTGTCTAATAAAAAAATTTTCAAGGACTAATTTGGGTCTTTATTTTTTTCAGGGACTAAATATGACCACATAAAAAAATTAAAGGACCAATTTGGGCATTTATTCTTAAATGTTAAAGTGCATTATGTATTCCTGTATAAAAATCATCATCTTTATTTGTTTCTCTGCAAATAGCTTTTTCTTTTCTCTTATTTTTTAGTAACTAATTTGAAAGTAATTGAATAAATATTATGTGTAAGTCTTTATTAAACAAATTTAATTCAAGTGGGAAGAAATGAAAATAGATTTTCTTTTCTCTGCAAATAGCTTTTTCTTTTCTCTTTCAATCTCTTAATTTTCAAATTCCAAAAGATATTTTCACATTCAAGAATCTCCTTTTACATTAAAGGAAGAAATGAAAAAATAAATTACTAGAAAGAAAAAAAAAGCGAAACTGTTTCAATAACAATAATGGTTTCTTTGGTGATATGAAAAATTATATTCATTAAAAAAAATTAATTATTACACCAAATATTTATAAAGTAACGTAAATTTAACAATTAATTTACTAATTATTAATTTATTATTACTTATTATTAATTTATTATTAATTTATAATAAATTATTAAATTAATACTAATCACAAAAATTGTAAAAAAATATTTTATGTTAATATATTGATGCATTCTTGGTTTTCTAACCGGTGTACAGTCTTGATACGTCGCCTTCTCTCTTGGTGAAACGTGCATGCCTAATGAATTCTTATTTATTAGTACTTGCACACAAAACGGAAAGATAACCATTCTTCATAAGCTTTTATTTCATGGAGAAGATAACCACTATTTATTAGCTGAACTTTGGTTTTGTAAGAAATAAAGTGCGATGGTTGAAGCAACAATAGTTTAAACCATTAGTCATACTTGAACAACTTTATAAACTAGATGAAACTCTTTTAACCAAACCTTCAACTAAATACACATCCATCTACCACTAATAACTCAGACTCACTCGACTCACATTCCACTTTCCAACCAAGCAGGTATGTCATTCCGAATTAGAATATCAGCTGCACAAATACTTTTTTTAAATCTAAATATCTCTCTGTACGCAGTTTTATAACACCCCCTAAACTTCTAAATACCAACTCTTTCTTCGATAATATTATAGATTGGTCTGTTTGAAATTGACTATATTTGTTGTTATTCAGCCTATAACATGAAATATTTCATCATATTTATTTACAAACTCATGAAATTAAACTTTAAATTCCAAAATGTTCTCTTCTTCTGTATCCAGTCCCTTTAATTTCAAAGTAATAACATTGGTTTTCTGAATTACTAATTAGAAAAAGGAAATTAATTCGTAAGTCACTATGCAAGTGAACATATTCAACACCAATATCAAAACAAATAAGGAATCATAATATTTCATTTACTTTTTTTTATTATAGCTAGAAAATGGCAAGACTTGCATTCAAAGATTTAATTCCTAATTATCAAAAAAAAGATTTAATTCCTAGAAACGAAAAAAGAGAATTCCACGGACGCATCAACAGAATGTGGAAAGTCATTAATAAAGATTCCACTCTTAGATACATGCAGATTGTATTACTTGACAAAGAGGTAGTTATATGATTATGTAAAAAATCTATATTTACAACATTTTTACAAAAATTCATTCATGTTAGATATATATGTTTACAATATCTGATACCATTCTGCATTTTTCGTTGCATATGAAGGGTGTAAAGGTGCCCTGTGCTATAAACAAACAAGGCACCGTAAATAAATTTCAGAGAAGGCTCATTGAAGGCAAATGTGTTAAGATTTCCAGATTTATTGTTGAAAACAATCATGGCCCTTTGAAAGCTACAAAAAGCATTTTGCGGCTGATATTCACATATGCAACAAAAATGGAATGAGGTGATGACAATTTACCAATCTATGGATTTAACTTCGAGCCTTTTGAAAACATCCTTCAGCTAGCAACAACAAAAACCACCACATCACAAAATACAAAGACGGACACACTAATAGGTAAAAATATTACTACCTTTTTTTTTCTGTTTCAAAATTACGAAAATTTTCGTTAACGAAGTTGTTCTAAGCCCAATTACTATTATTTTTTCTTTTGTTTACAACAGATGTTATTGGATTCATTACTGAACACAACCTATTAAATAATTACGAAAATAGTGGAAAACAAGGAATTAGACTCAATTTTCACATCTCAGATTCAAGGTTGTTTGCTTACCATTTTTACCTCATCAAATGTGTACAAATTATTGCATCTTTACCTATATATAAATCCTTTTTTTCATATATTTGCAGGGGTAACACAGTGAAGGCGTCTCTGTTTGATGAACATGCAGAGAAGATGAATGAATTTATAATGGATGAAAAACAACCCAAAATTATTGTTATTGAATATGCCAAGATAAATATTTGGAAAGGTATTTTTCAATAATATGCAAAATAGATCAATTTTAAATTAATAACAACAAAATAAATGACCAAATTACCAATAACTATAGGAAGAGACATATCACTTAACACATCATGGGAAGCAACAATAATCCATTTCAATCCTAATTTGTCCGACGTTCAAGAGTTTCAAGAACTGTAATAATTCACAGTTGTTTTGTTTTATTTTTTCTATTTCATTAATTATCTGTTTCTAATATATTATGGTTTTGCATGTTATTAATAAATAAACTAACTGGAATTTTTCAAGTACAAACATAAATTTTCAACCTCCAACCCTTACACAAGATTCATCACAATACACTGCTGGAAGTCAGAGTGAAATTGTGCAGTCCGTATTAGATCCTAGCAAGCGCAAGAGTATTCGAGAAATAAATAATTGCACAAAGGTAACAATAAAGTAGATTCGAAAGTTGCAGAAATATATAACTACGTATATTCTTTCCATTTTTAATTTATGTGATATTATCTTTTGATTCTAGGGTGGGAAATACGCTACCATAGGAAAAATTTCCTACATCATAGAGGATGACAATTGGCATTATAAAGCATGTTCAATGTGCAAGAAAGTACTGAAGGAAAAGATCAAACGTATGTAATTATACAATACACAATGTTAATTACAATTACAATTTAAATAATCTAAATATTTTTCTAATTCAGAAATGCTAGTCTATTTTATTTTACATGATTTACACAAAAGCTGTGGAAGACACAACATACTTTGCATGTGCTATTGAAGGATGTAAAGAAGAACGAGATATCACTATTCCCAAGTATGACTTTTTGTTTTGCTCATATAATTCTTAGTATTTCTATTTCTATTATTTGGTTGAACACTCACTTATATGACAAATACAAATTCTATGTTTAGGTACAAAGTTCAAATGATGGTTTCAGATTCTGAGGATGAGGCAAATTTTGTTCTAATGGACAATCTTGCGTTCAAAATTTTTCACAAAACAGCTGCCGAAATGTTAAAGGAACTTGAGCAGTGTTGTGTCCCGGTATTGATGGAACACCACAATGTGTGTTTGGGGTTGTTGCAGCTGACGAGGGTGACCCCGGTCCTACGTACCCCCAGTGATAAGGGGATCAAGCCACACGTAGTTCTTGAGAGTAGGGATGAGAGAACATACCTTAGCCCCTATAGCATGGCGATACTTATAGGGGAAGTTGTGTTGTGGTGCCTTATGGGCCTGTTCGGCCCAGTAGGATAAGAAGGATGAGTTATTCACCCTTATCCTGTACTAGAGAGCTCATGTTCATCCTGTAGCAGTAGGATTTATTATTGGTTAACCCTACAAGCCCCCCAAGCTCGTATAGGCTCGAAGAGCCTGTGCTGAGCTTCTGAGAGTTGGTGATGACATAAAACATTGTTTGCAGCTGAGAACTTTTTATTCGGAGGAGTGTCGTGGATGGTTGATTAGGACGTATAAGACTGTTCGCAGTCAAGGCCCTTAGTCGTGTATCGTCATGTACTGAGTTCATAGTCAAATTGGACTATTGTTTTTAAAGTCACCTATCTTTTATGGAGACATCCTTTTATGCGCTTGCCATGGTGAAAGCCGAAAGGCTTGTGCCAAGGTATGCTGGCACGACTCAAACTGTTATTTGAGTTCGAGGTGTGCCAAGATTATCACCAATTGGATCGTAACGTTTACGAGGGATTTCTGTCGGAATGACAACCTTAGCCGAGGTGTATTCCTCGATCCGCGATGTATTGGGCCAGATATGAGCCGAGAGGCTTTGAGCCGAGAGGCTAAGCCAAGTTATCGGGTCGCAATCCTCGTTTTCACTTGTAGCCTCGCCGATCTGGCCGGCTAACCGAGATCGTGGGCAAGTGCGTAAGAACATGATCCAAAGTGAGTGAGTTTAACATATGTCCTTAATAAGGAAGGTAAATTATCAATTTGTTGCCTCATGGGACGTGGTGGTCCTCTTTGGCACAACATTTGATCTCGAGTAACTTATGCATCATATAACACCAGTATCAAGGTCGGCCAATGTCAGCTATGTATATGCCTCATCACATACTAGTCCCCTACTCGGTAAAGCCTGAAAAGGCTTGTGTCGAGTTCATAAGGTCTGTGAAACTCTCGGGATCAAAGTGGGCCTCGGACTCGGTATAGGTCCGAAAGCTTGGTGAGAGGTTCTAAAGATGTGGTGCGAAGGCACCCAAATATTCCCAGAGCATCTGCTGCTCAGGGCTTTACAGTTCTTCTCGGATTATTTTGTAGAGTCGGAGTCCATTCTACCCGCCAAGCAGTAAGCTTCATGGCCGAATAAGGTCACTCGAGTGGAAGTCACCGAAAGTTTATCGAGCTGATGAAGCGGCCGAGAATGCCGAGAAGGGAAAGAATGAAGCCGAGGAAACAAGAACAGGTAGAGAAGGCAAGCTGATAGATCATCATAATAACAAAGCTGGAGCAAACTTTTACTCCATTGCATAACCAACCCCCTTACTTGATAAAGCCTGAAGAGGCTTGTGCCGAGTTAAGAAGTCCTTTAAGGTGTGAGTTGTTTTCCGCCAATTAGATCGTGTTCATCCAAGCCTCTTTGAGAGACTGTCGGATTCAGATCTATGTAGGCGAACGCTGAGCGAAGGTTGAATATTTGCGAGTTGTGGGTGTGGAATCAGCAGTGTGGTTCCTCGGAGATGCTGGGATCCGAATTAGATCACTGGGTGTTGGCACTATGGACCGTTCTACCATATAGGTAAGGTCGCGATGGTGCGCAAACCAAGCAACAAATGATCGGCAACCGGCGTGTAGGACTTGAATTAAGTTGAGTCGTCATACTCGGACTCGAATTAACATAGGTCATCATGCTCGGCAGATCCGATCGTTATGTTTGTACCTTTTTCTGATGTATAAAAACAACGATTAGAATATCAAGTAATAGATGATATGTAATGACATTATGATATGTAATGATATGTAATGCCAAGTAAACAAGAGAGTAATATAGGAACGAGAATTCCTTCCCTGAATCGCTGAGGTGAGGAATGTTGGACTTAAGTTTTCTGTGAATCCGTTCCAAATTAGCTCCGTCGAGCAGTTGACTTAGCTAGGGAATATGGTGCGAGGTCTCCACAGTCGTCTTGTGAAGCCGAGGTAATGCATGGTTCCCGCTATTCTGAATGTATGAGATACCAATAGGGGGACGTTGTCGAGGGTCCGCGCGCAGTTGGCACATGTATTCGAAGTGGGGAACCGAGAACGAGGCTCTCTATACTCGGGGACAAGGTAAAAGAGGGAAATTTGGCGCGAGGGGTCCTTGCCGTTATCACCATGCTCCAAATAGAGTGACATAATTGTATTCACAGAGCTCGGAAAATAATATGCCCATTGATGAAAATCTTGAAATGGGTGGTCTAGTAGCTCGGACCATGTACCTCGTATATGTGTACAGAAAAATTAATTTTAGTGGTTGTCGTTTGACAATTTATAATAAGGGAATTGCAATAATGAAAATTATTGGAGAGTAAATGCTCGTAAATCCTGCAAGATTGTCTACGAAAAGATGCATGATATATCACGCTTTATAAAAATAATAATGACTATGCTAATAATCGTAAATAGCATTAAATAACATTTATGGTCAAGAATATCATATCATGTATCAAGTGAATGAACGTAATTATGTTGAGCAAATACATGTATCATGCGTTATAAAAATAATAATGATTATGCTAATAATCGTAAATAGCATTAAATAACATTTATTGTCAAGAATATCATATCATGTATCAAGTGAATGAACGTAATTATGTTGAACAAATACATGTATCATGCGTTATAAAAATAATAATGATATAACAACATAAATGATGAAAACAGAAAGACTACTTCCCTGGATTCGAGAAAGGCATGAGTCTTGTTTTGCTGATGAGGTAGCTCTTTATTTGGCCCATTCTTCCGTTGCTGATGAGAACCTGTTGACGGCTTGGGCACTGGTTTTCCTTTATCAATTGTAGCAACTTCCGAAATGGAATGTACTCCGACTTTCTTTATTTATTTATTGGGCTGGAAGAGGCCAGTATTTTTCAATTTTGGCTGTGGGCCATCAGAACGACCCGTAGAATATTTCTTCATGCTTTAGTCCTGTTGAGGCCCGTAAAACCCTTCCCTTTTTTTTGTATTTGGGCTGATGAGGCCCACTCCATTTTTTTACTGTTTGGGCCCATAGCCCATTAGGGCTTGGGAACCCTAATGCAGCAACAGCTGCTGCTACATGTTGCGGGTTCCAATCCAAAAGCGAGGTGCGGCGGCGGCGGCTGTGATTTTGCAGCGGCGGCGGGAATGGGATGGGCGAAGGTGACATCACGTCGTTGGCCGTCGTGAACGAAGGAGGCACGTTCGACGGGGTTCGGTGGGAGTGAGGGAGCTCGCTGCTCTGTCTGCGATGGCGGCGATAGCCACGGGACCAGGACCGGGACAATGGAGACGCAAGCGGAGAGACTTCAAGGGCTGCAGAAACGTGAGGCATGTTAGAGCAGAGACTCCGTTCGGTCACCATGGAAGATGGGATCTGGAGGTTCGTTGGCGGTCAAACCACTTCGTTCACGGCGCGGCCACGCACGACGGTGCCGATGGCTTTGAGAACGAAGGGAGAAGAGGACTCGCAATCGAACTCGGTGGGAATTGTTCTCTCAGTCGCGAGCTGGTGCCACAACGTGTACTTGGAGCGTCGATGATAGTAAACGCGGTGGGTCTCGGTGGAGCTCTATTTCGAGAGCTTGAAAGAGAGAATAGCCACCGCGACGCTGCGACGAGGATCACGGGCTCCAGATCCCGTTAGCTCTGCGATTCCCACCGCTGTATCCCCGCACCGGTCCTAGATGCTGCAGCGCTGGCCCCTCCTCACGAACAGCACCAGTGGCAACAACCGTGGATGGTCCCTTCCTCCATAACAATAGCCGCATCAACACGCTGTTTTTTTTTTAAAAAAATTTTTTGTAGCGTGGATGGGGATCGAAGTTTATCGTTCCCACAGACGGCGCCAATGTTGTGTCCCGTTATTGATGGAACATCACGATGTGTGTTTGGGGTTGTTGCAGCTGACGAGGGTGACCCCGGTCCTACGTACCCCCAGTGATAAGGGGATCAAGCCACACGTAGTTCTTGAGAGTAGGGATGAGAGAACGTACCTTAGCCCTTATAGCATGGCGATACTTATAGGGGAAGTTGTGTTGTGATGCCTTATGGGCCTGTTCGGCCCAGTAGGGCTGACGTGGCTCTTAGAGGATAAGAAGGATGAGTTATTCACCCTTATCCTGTACTAGAGAGCTCATGTTCATCCTGTAGCAGTTGGATTTATTATTGGTTAACCCTACAAGAAGGTTATCATTGTTACATTCCTAATATCCTTTGCCATAAATTGAAAATTATTATTAATGTCATGTACAATAATTTCAGCATGCAAGTTACTGAATTTTCAAATAAATCTAACTAACTTTATAATTGTTTCAGATTGGTGATATATATGGCTTCCCACCTGTGCTCTTTACACTTTGTGACAGAGAATTTGCATTTCTAATCGATGTGAATGAGAAATTCTATGTGATTATGGGGAAAATATCTTTTACTATTTTGCAAATGTTTGATGATGAAGACATATTAAAAACATTCCGTGAAAACATTTCAGACATTGAGGTACAACTCAAATTTTTTTTTGTTCATTACCTATCTATATGCATTTATGAAAAATTTCATAACAAATTAAAGTTGTTAAATCGCAGGAAAATCACTAATCTCCAAATTCTGTTACACATGGAAATACATTGAACAAGTCAGACTGCAACAATTCTGCTGCTGTAATGATCTGATCTAATGTAAAAAAAAATATGTGCTTACTAATACATATATACTCATCTTAATACTTTAATTTCAGGAAATTGGATCAGTTTCTTCTGAAAACAACCTGGATGAATTACAAACCCCACAGTCCACAAGTTATAATAAGGGGAAAAAGTACTTATGGAGGATGAGCATGACATACTTGGTATTTCTCAATTTGAAACACCACAACTATCAACAACAAAAGGATCAAAGCGTTTGAAAAAAGACAACCAGGAATGAATGTGTTTGATTTGGTAAATAATGCAATGCTTTTAGCAAATAGTTTCCATTGTTATACAATAGAATAGTATATTTTAATTCAGATATAATAAGGTATATATGTAACAAATATTATCATTCACTTTGCAGGTTCAAGCAAGCAAATTCAGCACTCTCTGCCATTTCTGAAATAAAACTATAATTTTGAGACAAGAAGAATTGTTTGGTTTGAAATTTTTCGGTTTCTTAATTCATTTCAACCACTATTGCAGATTTAACCTTAATCAAAAATATTATTTCAGTTATGTTTTTCTTACCATAATACTGTGATTTTTATGTCCTAATTTGAAGTTTTGCTATCAACTTATGAAATTATTATGAATTTATGAAAGTAAAGGGTATGAAATTACTTTGCTGGCAATTCAATTAGTTATTCATATTCAATGTTAACTTGATATGGATATACTGTACAAACAGAAACTAAGTTCAGTATACTACGTTAACTGAACAACTTTAACTGAAGAAACGAAATGTCCAAAACTTATGTGGGTGGTTAAATATATTGAGAATGAAGACATACCAAAGTCTACCTCTTTTTTAGTTGCGCAGAGGTAATAGTAATTGCAAACAATTCCTCCATGACATGTTCTCCTTCAGCAGGAAATTTTTCATCAAAATCTTCTGAAGCTTCATCTTCCTGCAAAATAAAAAATAAAAATCACAACGTTACTCTTTTGAATGTGTAAATCAGAATGACATAAAAAAAATAACATTAATATGAAAAATGATATCATATACCTCAGACATTGAAACAAAACCATCGTTAACATAATCAAATATGACTTTCTTTGAACCTTCAGTAGTTAGCTCAACAATTTCTCTTTTTAGTCTTCCAATAGGAGACAAATTCCTAATTCTGGCACTTGGAGATCTTGAATAGCGATTACAATTCTCAGAAACCTCTTCTTCACAACTGATATCAATAATTTCACCCGAACTACACGAAAATTAAGAGATTTAAGCATTATTCAATGAGTAATTTAATTTACATCAATGACTAATGCTAAGAATCAAGAAAAGGAAATTTCGTTCAACCTACACTTACATACTCATCTTCAAAGAACAACCGAATGACTCTCAAAAAAATGATGATGACCCACCAAAGATCGCCTCCTTCACCGTACACAATCATCACAACTTATAATGGAAACCCTAAACTTCAACTTTGCTCATAAAAGGTCCCTTTCTTGATTGGATCGGGCTGACCATATGAAGAAATGAAAGATTCGATCTTTTGTTTTTTATTGAAATATTGGGATGACTGTTAGTGCTGGTTATTGATTTGGTATTGAGATTTGAAAGTGGTGGACGCTGGTCTTGAAGAAGCGTGGTGGCAGAGAGGGAGCGAAAGTTTTGTGCCTATGAAGTTTTTTTGTGCCTATGAAGTTTTTGTGCCTATGAAGAAGCGTAGTAATATTCTATTGGGATTTCTAAAAAACTGATAGCTTTCCTATATGAAATTTTTTTGGTAAAGCCCAACATATGCCTATGAAATTTTTTTGATAGCTTTCCTATATGAAGTTTTTTTTTGGTAAAGCCCAACTAATAAATAAATATACAACATGCTTTTTATCAAATAATATTTAATATGTTACTTAATTACTAAATAATACCCTTCCCTCTTTCACCCTGCATGTGCACGGGCTTGCTTACTAGTTCTAATAAACTTGAATTGGTTCTAATTAAATTTTTGAACCATTTTAATTGATTCAGTTCTAAAAATCAAACCATATAATATGGTTCACTTTAGTTTGGTTAGATTTTTCTAAAAATCAAACCATGAATAGCATTCAATGACACACACTTTCGGATTATACAATTTCATGTTTGCCGAAATATTTTTCATTCTTTCTTGTCCGTCTAACAATTGGGTTCTAAATGATGAAATTGTTTTTTCATTATTCGGCATGCAAAAACAATGACAACTTTTATTTCAAATTTATCAGCCATCTAAAGAGAAAGAATAATTTGTTCTTCAATTCCTTTATTTATTATTCATCAATTCAAACTTCTCTCTTTTGATTGTTTTGTTGAAGTTTGCCTCAAACTTCTCAGCAACATGGTAATAAATTGTTTTGTCTTATAAATTTAAAAAAAAATAAAAAATCAAAGATGATGACAACTTTCAATTCAGCTTTATTTCTCACAAGAGCTAGAGACCGAAGGATTAAGACTAATCATCATCATTTATCTCATCAGACTTAACCATAACTAATATAAAGAAAAATATAACGTACCATCATGCATCAACTTTTACATTATTATTCAAATATATATATTTATATATGTATACATAAAAAATAGAGATCAGAGTAGCTAGCTAGGCTTAGGCTTAATTAGCTTTGTACTATCTAGCTACTTTTACTCCTTTGAACAAGCCGCTTTTGCAAACGAAACCGTTCTGTTATCAAGGTCATAATATTCAATGTTAAAAATAGCTGTTGGTAGCTGCCAAGAATCGAGATCCCCGTGGTAGGGAGTATATATCGCAAAGCAGATCTTGTGCTGTCAACGTTACAAATGTGTTCAATAAACTCAACTGCAACTTAGCACCACCGGTAGATTTGAGTCTCATGTCGGGGAAATAGATTCTCTTACGTGATGTTAGAAAAACATAGATACAAAATCACTAAAATTCCAAACAAAAAATTTTGGATTTATTTTAAATTTTAGTGTTTTTACACTAATGTTCTTCTAACATAATGTTAGAGGATCCAAATCCTGATATGAGGGTACTTAAATGAGTATAGCTTATAACAAATTCCATCCCTCCTTAAATATAAAGTCTTTTTTGGGATTTCATTTCCATTAAGAAAATGGAATAATTTAGTTAATTATATTGGAAATGTGAACTTTTAATATGTAATTTCAAAATTACCTCTATTAATATGATTGGAATCTAAAAAATGTTAAATAAATAAGGCTGTTTGTGGAAAAAAGTAATTAATGATCATTAAAAATTAGTATAAAACTTTATAAATAAAGACAAAATAAAAATGTCAAAAGAATTTTATATTTATGGAAGGAGAGAGTAACATATTTGCATTCATTTGCTTCTGTATACATTTACTAGGATTAAAACAGTAGTCACAAATTAAATAGCACTATCACATTGTGCGATACGGTGAGTACTAGACTTTTGTGGATCAAAATACGGGGAATTTTGACGGCAGTACTGAGCACAAGGCAAGCACTGAGTCCAAGTAAGATCACTGCCTGTGTCAGCAGTAGCAATTGATTCTATTGCTCCTTCTGGATCTATTTACAGGACATACTTAATCATATCACACAATTCAAGGTGGATAATTAGGTTTTTTGAAACTTTAAAAAAATACTTCAACATTATAATCTTACCCTCTTAACTTGCATTGAGAATTTCATAATGCATTACTTCACATTAATAGGCAAAGGGAAAATAAGAGAAAATAGCAATAAATGTCTCCTAAAAAATACAAAGTGACTTATAAATAGGACCAAAGAATCCTTCTAGAATGTGACTTATAAATAGGACCGGAGGGAGTAGCGTATAAGTTTCACACGGCTCTATTAAATTCTTACTTACTCCCTCCGATCCTATTTATAAGACCCTTTTGGGGTTTTTGTTTTGGTCCTATTTATAAGACCATTTTTCAATTTTCAATAACATTTAATTACTTTTTTCCACAAACACCCCTGTAAAGTCAACACTTTTTAGAGTTCCAATAATAATTATAGGGGTAGTTTTGAAAATGTATATCATATTTTCACATTTCCAATGCCACTAACAAATTTATCCACTTTCCTTGGTGGGAGTGAAAAACTCCTAAAAGATCTTATAAATAGGATCGGAGGGAATATATAACTTCAGTATTTCACCAAGTAGTAACTCAATATTCAAGCAACATAGACAAATTGAATGCCAATACGATAGTCATTTATTTAAGTTATTCACATGTTTACATGGAGTAGAATGACATTATCTCTAATTAACTATCCATTAATAAAAAAATATTTGAAGTAACCATTTAAATCATCCACTCAACTTGTGCTTTACATGTCAAAATACTATCTCTTTTTTTTTTTTAATTAAAAATATTATGTCCAAATTAGTACTAAAACTAAGAAATAATTTTGGCACGCCAAATATTAGAAAAAAAATAAAGACATGTAACAAAATGATTTTGAAATTTAAAAACTATAAACATGATTAAACTTTTTCTAAGAGCAATTCCAGCGGCTTTTTAAGTCGTTCGTTCATTGCTCAGTGAACGTCCTTTCATGTTCATAACCGATGGGACATTTTGCATGTTCGTCCCATTTTCAGAATTGTTATCTAACTAAGTAACGTTCATATGGAGGACAAGAGAGAGAAATATCAATAAAAAACACATAATTTTCTTTTTTTTTTCATTTCAAATTTAGTCAATTAAAAAAATATCCTATGTATTTTTATTTTCATAAATATATAATTTTTTTGTTATTCGTATTTAATTTTTTTAATCTGTGCTCTCTGACAGAGACTAAAATTTTTTTTCTTGTTTACAAATGTAGTTAATTCAAAAATAATCTATGTGTATTCTATTTCACTGGTATGCACTAATTTTTATGATTTGGATTAATTTTTTTTAATCTCTGCTCTAAAAAAACTATATTGAGTAAAAACTGTATTCAAAATTGACATATTCTAATATATCTGTGTACGAATATGTGTAGAAAAATATTTTGAATAAATATTTTGGTTAGTTGATGGTGGTTAAATTTATAATAAAATATTAGGAGTGTGGGGTAGGTAATGAGACCCATTTATGAACGAAAAGTAGGTTCATGAGTGGAGTGAAAATGTGGTTGAAGTTAAAGTATGGAAAAATGTAAAGAATAATAAAATAATGTGTGTGATCCATTTATGAACGAATTTTACGTTCATGGGTGGATATGCTCTAAAGGCAAATGTTAACAAGTGTCATTGGTGCACTTAGTTAAGTAGCCAAATGTAGTATATGAGCATTGAAAAATGCATTTCTTTAGATTCCCGAACACGGAGTAATGTGCATTATTCATAATTATTTTTTAAGTATACAAGCCTTAACAAGTACCCATTAGCAAGATCCTATTTTTTATTTGCAAAATAATTTTTATAATATGAGACGTAAACATTGACAAGTAGATACTCCCTCCGGTCTTATATATAAGCCAAAATAACTAATTTTGCAAGTATTAAGAAAGTTAGCTAAGTGTATTTAATTTTTTTGAGTTCACAAAAGAAATAGACCATTTTAGAAAAGATGTATTGGGAATGAAACGAAAATTAAATGATACAACCACTTTGTTGAGATATTTTAAGAATAATTGTATTGGAAATAAAAAGTTAGTTAAATTTTACTTATATTTAAGATCATAAATAAGATATTTTTATTTGCTTATATTCGAGACCGGAGGGAGTACTGACTAATCATTATCTTTAATTAGTATAACGCCCTATAATTATTTACCCTTAATTCCTCTTATATTAAAAATACGGACTTAAAAAATTCATTTTTCATTCATGAAAATCAACCGTCAAACAGACGGAGTTTCGTTTGTTTTTCGGACTTTTCTAAATCTTCAACCTGATAAACACATTTATATTATATCAACAGTAGCCAGCGGGGCTCAAATATAAATATATGTGCATCACATAGTTGCCCCATGGGCTCAAGAGAAAAGCATCGATATCGGTTTGTCCAAGTGCCAGCAAAAATGCTAAGTATGCAAATCAAGAGAGCATAACAACAACTATGCCCAAAATAAATCATAAACCATGCCCTGATAAAACTATCCTAACCCTCATCCAAAAAGCATATACAGCACATATACATCAAATAATACAGAGGCTTAGGTCAAAATAATACATCTACAATCCCAACCCTACTCTCCCTGTGAGGGAGAGTACTCCTGCTCGGCCTGGTCAAGTGCAAACTCTGCCTCAGTACCTGTGGAAATTAGTAAGGAGTGAGTATTACACATAAAATGGGGAAGCAGTTTCCAGTTATGACATAATGCTATACCAAGCCAAACACATTTAACAATTCGATAACAATATAGTAAAACTCACCATATCACAATTCATTATCAAAGTATTCATTAGTTTTCACAAATCAAATGTTCCCGCTTTACTCTTAATCTTTGCTTTTATCAAGTCTTTTATTCTATACACTTCCATTATATTCACATTTCTTTTTATTCAGTCCCTAGTCACGACCTACTGCGTTCGCACCCATGCGCGATCACGTCTTACTGCGTCCGGGTATATTTTCATTCTCCCCTGGTCACGACCTACTGCGTTCGCACCTATGCGCGATCACGTCTTACTACGTCCATGTATATTTTCATTCTCCCCTGATCACGTCCTACTGCGTCTGCACTCCTGTGCACTCACGTCTTACTGCGTCCGGGTATATTTCATATTCATTCTTCCCTGGTCACGACCTACTGCGTCCGCACTAATGTGCTGGTCACGACTTACTGCGTCCGGGTATATTTCATTTTCCTCCTTTATAATAACATTCCCTCTTAACCATATTAACCAGTACATTTTTCCAGAAAGCCTCTTAACTTTTTAACAAGTACATTACTCAAAATTAATCACAACATTACACATTTACACTATCAAATCATCACAATTAAATCTTATAATTTAATTAGTACAAATCAACATTTTATTTAATATCATCACCATTATCCTTGATTCATAAGCTCTATTTATTAACTACCCTAGGGTGCAATATACTCACTAACAAATAATACTTAGTACCCATTATATGCATATCGTAAACTAAACCCCAGAGTACGGTAATACTCACTATAACCCACTCCTTACCTCAAGTTCTTTGAATTAGAGAGAGAATTTGTGCTTGGAGCACACTTGAGAAAGAGCCAAAATTCAAAAGAGAGGGAGGAACCTAAAATCAATAAAATAAAGAGACAATTATTAAGCTTTTGCCCAAAAATCTTGAGGGAAAAATCGTGCCCCATCAAGGTTCCTCTAGGTTGATGACCAAATCTTCATGGGAGGAAGAGGGAGAGAGAAATCCGAATTCTAGGGAGAGAAAGAGAAGAACAAAATCAACAATCACTTACTTGGAGCAACAAGGAAGGACTTGGGGATGGACTTGGAGTGATCCTCTTGAGGATTGATTGATGAAAATGGAAGATTTGGTGCCCTAGGAGAGAGAGTTCGAATTTCCCAAGAACTAAGAGGTGGACGTACCTTTATTTTTTTTTCAGCAGCTACAGCCTCTAATCGATTATTAATCGATTAAGGCTTTTCCCCCTTTCTGATGTTAATCGATTAAAAGGCAGCTTAATCGATTAAATTGCAGCTTAATCGATTAAGCTGCACAATTTTGCAGCAAACAGACTTTGAAAGGTCATAACTTCTTTGTTACCCGTTGGATCTTCCTCAAATTTTAAGGCAAGCTTCCTCACATATCCTAATTCACATCCAACGGTGGAATTTATGTTTTAAGCTACCAATCTTGTTATTCTAATTTCCTAAGTTCCTATGTTATAAACCTAAGGTTGCATGCTCAATTGGCTAAGTTTCTAACTTATGTCCTCATTTCTTCTACCCTAGGAACATCACAACATAAATTACAATATAAATCAAGTTTGGGATGTTACAATCCTCTCCCACTTACCCGAATTTCGTCCTCAAAATTCAGTTGTCATCGAACAAGTGTGGATGAGATTGTCTGATCTTGATTTCCAACTCCCAAGTAGCCTCCTCCACATTGTTCCTGCTCCATATGACTTTTACCAAACTAATCTCCTTGCCTCTTAATTGTCTCACTTGCCTATCTTCAATTCTCACTGGCAACACCTCAAAAGTCAAATTCTCCTTCAAAGGCAAATCGTCCAGTGTGACCACATGAGTAGGATCATGAATATACTTCCTTAGCTGTGAAACATGGAATACATCATGAAGCCTAGCTAAGTGAGGGGGCATAGCAATCCTGTAAGCTACCGGACCAACCTTCTCCAGAATCTCATAAGGTCCAACAAACCGAGGAGTTAGCTTCTTGGACCTAATTGCTCTACCAATCCCTGTGACCGGGGACACTCTCAGAAACACATGATCTCCAACATCAAATTCCAAAGGTCTCCTTCGCCTGTCAGCATAATTCTTCTGGCGATCCTGGGAAGTTTTCATCTTGTTTTTGATCATGGTGATCCTCTCAGTTGTTTCTTTCACAATATCAGGACCTGTCAACAAATTCTCTCCGATTTGGAACCAACACAGAGGCGTCCTACACTTTCTGCCATAGAGAGCCTCGAATGGTGCCATGCCAATCCTGGAGTGAAAGCTGTTATTATAAGTAAATTCCATCAACGGTAGTAACTGCTCCCAACTACCAGCCTGCTCCAGAACACATGCTCTCAACAAGTCCTCTAGTGTCTGGATAATACGCTCAGATTGTCCGTCTGTCTGCGGATGATAAGCCGTACTAAATTTCAGCTTAGTACCCAATGCCTGCTGAAGACTCTGCCAAAATCTAGACAGAAACCTCGGATCACGATCGGATACAATGCTGGTAGGAACACCATGCAACTTTACTATGTCCCTGATATACAATTGAGTCAACTTCTCCAGAGTGTACTTCTTGTGAATCGGAATGAAATGAGCACACTTTGTGAGACGGTCCACAACCACCCAAACTGCATCACATCCTGCAGCCGTCCTAGGTAGACCCGTTACAAAGTCCATAGCTATGCTATCCCATTTCCACTCCGGGATCTCAAGTGATCTCAACGGACCACCAGGCTTTTAATACTCAATCTTAACTTTCTGGCAGGTAAGGCAATGAGATACATGATCTGCTACATCGGTTTTCAACTTTGGCCACCAATAAATCTTTTTCAGATCTTGGTACATTTTTGTTGCACCAGGATGGAAATTCATTTTGGTTCGATGTGCTTCCCATAGGATATCCCTTCTAATTTCGAAATCCATAGGAACACATATCCGACCCCTAAATCGGATGATGCCATCAGAACCTTTTACAAAATCGGGCTCTTCATTGTCCAATGCCTCTTCAAACAACTTTTGTAACTCTGCATCATCAGCTTGTCTTTCTCTAATAAGGCCAATCAAGTCATTGGTAACCTGCAACATTTCTAGAACAATGCTCTTCTCTTTCACTTGCATGTTCAAATTGAGGTCACTGAACTCTTGAATTAGCTGCATCTCCTTCACCATCAAATTGCTGACATGCAAAGTCTTACGACTTAGTGCATCAGCCACTACATTGGCTTTGCCCGGATGATACTAAAGATCGAAGTCGTAGTCCTTCAGAAACTCCATCCATCTCCTCTGTCTCATGTTCAACTCCTTTTGATCGAAGAGATAGAGAAGGCTTTTATGATCACTGAAGACTTCGAACTTTGAACCATATAGATAATGCCTCCAGATTTTCAAAGCAAAAACTACTGCCGCCAACTCAAGATCATGAGTGGGATAGTTCTGTTCATGTTGCCTCAATTGTCTGGACGCATAAGCTATAACTTGTCCTTGCTGCATTAACACACAACCCAACCCTTGTTTCGAAGCATCACAATACACTACAAAGGATTGAGTCGGATCCGGCAAAATCAACACCGGTGAACTAGTCAATCGCCTCTTCAACTCTTGGAAGCTATCTTCACATTCTGGGGTCCATTCAAACGGAACACCTTTCCGCGTAAGAGTGGTCAAAGGAAGGGCTAGTTTAGAGAACCCCTCAATGAACCTCCTATAATACCCAACCATACCAAGGAAGCTTTTGATCTCGGTAATGGACTGGGGTCTCTCCCACTTAAGCACCGCTTCCACCTTAGAAGGGTCAACAGCAACACCCTTTTCAGAAATCACATGCCCCAGAAAATGCACTTCATTCAACCAGAAACTACATTTAGAAAACTTGGCATAAAGATGCTTGTCTTTGAGAACTTGGAGCACCGTTCTCAAATGCTCTTCATGCTCCTTCTGGCTCTTGGAATATATAAGAATGTCATCAATGAACTCAATGACAAACGAGTCTAAGTACGGCCTGAAGATCCTGTTCATGTAGTCCATGAAGATGGCAGGTGCATTCGTGAGACAAAAAGGCATCACCACATATTCAAAATGCCCATACCGAGATCTAAAAGCAGTTTTAGGAATGTCCTCCTCTCGGATACAGATTTGATGATATCCAGATCGGAGGTCAATTTTTGAGAAAACTGCAGCTCCTCTAAGCTGATCCAACAAATCATCAATGCGTGGGAGCGGATATTTATTCTTCACCGTCACCGCATTCAACTGACAATAATCAGTGCACATGCGAACACTTCCATCCTTCATTTTTTAACAAAGAGGATAGGAGCTCCCCACGGGGAAACACTCAGTCTTATGAAACCCTTCGCCAAAAGCTCCTCCAACTGCTTCTTCAAATCTTCCAACTCTGGAGGGACCATTCTGTAAGGCGCTTTAGAGACCGGGCCGACACCAGGCATAAGATCAATGCCAAATTCTACTTCTCTGGCTGGAGGTAATCCGGGAATGTCAGATGGAAAAACATCCGGAAACTCACAAACTACTGGGAGTCTACTGATATCTGATGCTTCCTTATCGTCTAATGCCGACGCCGAAACTTGACAGAAAATTACTGACTTCTGGCTACAATCAAGAAGGACACGGTTCTGGGACATCCAGTCCATGCCTAGAATGATATCCAGCTTGGTTAAGGGCAAACATATCAAGTTTACTTTGAATTCCCTCTCTAATACTCGAAGAGGGCAATCCAAGCACATCAAAGATGTAACTACAGCTGCATTCGTAGGGGTAGACACAGACAATTTAAAAAGCATCTCAATTGCAGATAACTTTAATCTTTCCATGCATTTGACAGAAATAAAAGAGTGTGTAGCTCCACAGTCAAAGAGAATCCCACATGCAATATCATTTATATGGCCAATACCTCGAATCAGCTCATCCGCATCAGTAACTTCCTCGCCATCCAGAGTATATACCTTGCCCTTATGAGTTACCCGATTGTCACCAGCTTTCTGTACCTTGGCCACATTCACCTCTTTCTTCACTGCATTTCTGGGACAATTCACCATAATGTGACCCGACTGACCGCACTTGTAACAGACTATTCCCCCCTTGCTCGGATCCAACCTCCAACAATCTCCCCTATGCTGCTTACCACAATGTGGACAAGTCGAAATATGACCAAAGGTACTCACTACTTGGCCTGTTCTAGGCTGGGAGTAAGGACCTGGTCGCTGCACCGAACTCTTGCCCCTAATAGGACCTCCAGCCTTCTGTACACTTTTGTTTCTTTTCTCAACTGCCCGTTGTTTCCGACTCTTTTCATAAGCACTAGTCATGTTGATCAATTGAGACAGGTTGGCGATGTTCTGATACTCAAAAGCCATCTTGATTTCAGAACGAAGTCCGGTCTCGAACTTGATGCACTTGGTCCTTTCATCAGCATCTCTGTAACTCCCTGCATATTGGATCAAGTCCTCAAACCTAGCAGCATACTCCCCAACGCTCATGTTCCCTTGCACGAGCTGCAGAAAGGTTATCTCCTTCTCTCTACGAACATCCTCAGGAAAATATTTGCCCAGAAAACGATTCTTGAACAACTCCCAAGTGATCGCCTGGTTGCTCGCCTCCAAACCCCTCCGCATCTGTTGCCACCAGTGCTCTGCTTCACTAGTCAACATGTATTGTGCTAGCAGAACCTTTTGTTCCTCCGGTGGTGCCATGGTATTAAGGATCTTTTCGATCTCTTGCAACCAAAGTTGTGCCCCATCGGGATTGAACCCTCCCTCGAACTTCATCGGATCATTCTTTCTGAACCGTGCCAACCAATCGATCGCAACTGGTGCTGGTGGCTGAGGATTCATTGCTGCTGCTGTGGCGGTTGCTGCTGCTGCAGCTGCTGCTATGTTATTCCCCTGATTCTGTTGCAGCTGTACCAGTTGTTCCAGAATAGCGCGGATCCCGTCATTATCAACCCGCCTACCAGCCATTCTGTTTAGTCATGGATAAACCGACAGTTAATGCTTAATAAAATAATTAATGGTATGCACATCCTATCAATAAATTCTAGACTCTAAACTATAATCGTCGATTACTCGCTCGGTGAGTAATCACTGGAGTAGCTCATAACTCCAATGGCCGAGGGAAACTGCTCTGATACCATAAATGTAACGCCCTGTAATTATTTACCCTTAATTCCCCTTATATTAAAAATACGGACTTAAAAAATTCATTTTTCATTCATGAAAATCAACCGTCAAACGGACGGAGTTTCGTTTGTTTTTCGGACTTTTCTAAATCTTCAACCTGATAAACACATTTATATTATATCAACAGTAGCCAGCAGGGCTCAAATATAAATATATGTGCATCACATAGTTGCCCCATGGGCTCAAGAGAAAAGCATCGGTATCGGTTTGTCCGAGTGCCAGCAAAAATGCTAAGTATGCAAATCAAGAGACCATAACAACAACTATGCCCAAAATAAATCATAAACCATGCCCTGATAAAACTATCCTAAGCCTCATCCAAAAAGCATATACAGCACATATACATCAAATAATACAGAGGCTTAGGTCAAAATAATACATCTACAATCCCAACCGTACTCTCCCTGTGAGGGAGAGTACTCCTGCTCGGCCTGGTCAAGTGCAAACTCTGCCTCAGTACCTGTGGAAATTAGTAAGGAGTGAGTATTACACATAAAATGGGGAAGCAGTTTCCAGTTATGACATAATGCTATACCAAGCCAAACACATTTAACAATTCGATAACAATATAGTAAAACTCAACATATCACAATTCATTATCAAAGTATTCATTAGTTTTCACAAATCAAATGTTCCCGCTTTACTCTTAATCTTTGCTTTTATCAAGTCTTTTATTCTATACACTTCCATTATATTCACATTTCTTTTTATTCAGTCCCTGGTCACGACCTACTGCGTCCGCACTAACATGCTGGTCACGACTTACTGCGTCCGGGTATGTTTCATGTCATTCTATCCCTGGTCACGACCTACTGCGTTCGCACCCATGCGCGATCACGTCTTACTGCGTCCGGATATATTTTCATTCTCCCCTGGTCACGACCTACTGCGTTCGCACCTATGCACGATCACGTCTTACTGCGTCCAGGTATATTTTCATTCTCCCCTGGTCACGTCCTACTGCGTCTGCACTCCTGTGCACTCACGTCTTACTGCGTCCGGGTATATTTCATATTCATTCTTCCCTGGTCACGACCTACTGCGTCCGCACTAATGTGCTGGTCACGACTTACTGCGTCCGGGTATATTTCATTTTCCTCCTTTATAATAACATTCCCTCTTAACCATATTAACCAGTACATTTTTCCAGAAAGCCTCTTAACTTTTTAACAAGTACATTACTCAAAATTAATCACAACATTACACATTTACACTATCAAATCATCACAATTAAATCTTATAATTTAATTAGCACAAATCAACATTTTATTTAATATCATCACCATTATCCTTGATTCATAAGCTCTATTTATTAACTACCCTAGGGTGCAATATACTCACTAACAAATAATACTTAGTACCCATTATATGCATATCGTAAACTAAACCCTAGAGTACGGTAATACTCACTATAACACACTCCTTACCTCAAGTTCTTTGAATTAGAGAGAGAATTTGTGCTTGGAGCACACTTGAGAAAGAGCCACAATTCAAAAGAGAGGGAGGAACCTAAAATCAATAAAATAAAGAGACAATTATTAAGCTTTTGCCCAAAAATCTTGAGGGAAAAATCGTGCCCCATCAAGGTTCCTCTAGGTTGATGACCAAATCTTCATGGGAGGAAGAGGGAGAGAGAAATCCGAATTCTAGGGAGAGAAAGAGAAGAACAAAATCAACAATCACTTACTTGGAGCAACAAGGAAGGACTTGGGGATGGACTTGGAATGATCCTCTTGAGGATTGATTGATGAAAATGGAAGATTTGGTGCCCTAGGAGAGAGAGAGTTCGAATTTCCCAAGAACTAAGAGGTGGACGTACCTTTATTTTTTTTTCAGCAGCTACAGCCTCTAATCGATTATTAATCGATTAAGGCTTTTCCCCCTTTCTGATGTTAATCGATTAAAAGGCAGCTTAATCGATTAAATTGCAGCTTAATCGATTAAGCTGCACAATTTTGCAGCAAACAGACTTTGAAAGGTCATAACTTCTTCGTTACCCGTTGCATCTTCCTCAAATTTTAAGGCAAGCTTCCTCACATATCCTACTTCACATCCAACGGTGGAATTTATGTTTTAAGCTACCAATCTTGTTATTCTAATTTCCTAAGTTCCTATGTTATAAACCTAAGGTTGCATGCTCAATTGGCTAAGTTTCTAACTTATGTCCTCATTTCTTCTACCCAAGGAACATCACAACATAAATTACAATATAAATCAAGTTTGAGATGTTACAATTAGCATAAATATCATGATTTAATTGATAAAAGTGAAAAAGCATTAGTAATTTCTCTTACTAGATGTCACATGGAAATTTATTGTTCATCATGTACATGTAGAATAAGTTGGCGCATCATGTTCTGATGTTTAACAATATCTTCTCACCAAAATATGCTTTTTGTTCATTATTAGATGGCACACACTTTCGCATTATGTAATTTTATGTTTGTCGAATAAGAAAAGTATGCAAAAAAAAAAAATTACATACATATTTCAATTTTTTTTTTGAGATTTTTACGAATAATATTGAGAATTTATTATCCTAAATTTAAAATAATATTTACATAAAAAGTTTATTTTTTAAGCGAGAGAGATATTATTTTTTTATTATTTATTTTTATTTATTTCATTGTGTTGCAATTTCTAATTTTGGAGAATTCGTAAAAAAATTTGAAATGCAAAGAAAATGCATCTTCTTATTGTTGTTGTTGTGGAATTTATTAAACTTCTTAGAATACAAATCGAAACATAAAGAATCAAAATAATAAATATCGATAAAATTGAAAAGAAAGAAGTAATATTCATATATTTTATAAAAGAAATATATAAAAGAATAAATATTTTAATATATGATCCAATATAAAGATTAAGATCCAGATAAATCTATTCAAAGTTTTCTAATTATTTGATAAATATAATTTTTTTAAAAATTGTAATAGTATTATTTATCAACTAACAATCATCTTGTAATATCGAAATCAAAAGTACTTCAAGAATTTTTCATGGTGAAACAAATATTAATAAAGTATTTTTTTTCCGAACATTGTAAATAATATGGATATACAATTAAATGTAATGATTATCGTTTTGTAGAAAATTTGTAATGGGTAAATACTTTAATCTCATTCTTTATCTACATACATATGTATAGTGTGTGTGTATATATATATATATATATATATATATATATATATAAATATATAAATATATAAAGAGAGAGAGAGAGAGAGAATGTGTGATCTCTCTGTAATTAACTCAATTAATTACATTAATTTGATCTATATATTTGGGTAATATATACTATTGCAATTAATTTAATTTTTTAATCTATATATTATTTGAAATAAGGAATATTTTTATTTAATTTTGAATTTGTTCATAATACTACTATAAAGACAATGGGACGGAGAAAGTATTAAACAAAAAGGAATTAGAATGTTTAGTATGTTGATTTAATTCTGATTAATGATAATAAAGGTTATATAAAGCTATAAAAGAAATATATTAATTTATCTGAATGTAAATCACTATTATTTATGAATATAAATCAGAACATGAATAAATCAAGAGAATAATATTCGTCCTTATTTTAAGAGAGGCTTATCTCCTCAACCCAATCATATTGTGCCATTTGTCTTTTTTTTTTAACTTGCTAAATTTTTTTAAAAAAAATTGCCTCAATCAACCTCCTAACCCTTTAACCCTCCAGCCGCCCACCACCTTCTTCATCTATCTCCAACCCCCCTCTTCTTCAAGCCACCGCCACCCAAGTAGTTAATAAAATAATTTGTTTCAAGCTTTAATTTATAATTAGATTTTTCATTTCTTCAGCACCTGTGTGGACCACTCAATGCTTTCTACCTTCAAAGAAAAACATCAAATCAATATTAAACTTGATTAGCAATGTAAACTATTGAATACATCCTTATCACAATCAAAGATGATGACAACTTTAGATTCAACTTTCTCATAAGAGCTAAATCTATACAAGGATTAAAACCAATCATCATCATCTCATGACACTTCTTAACCATAACTAATATAAAGAAATGTAATTTTCCATCATCAACTTTTACATTATTCAAATATATATACATATGTATAATAAATAGATAGGCTTAGCCTTAAATTGTACTACTATTACAACTCCTCTGAACAATCCGCTTTTGCAAACGAAACTGTTTTGGCATCAAGATCATATTCTACGTTAAAGTTCATATGTTGAATGCTGCCAAAAATTGAGATGCCATCAGTAGGGATGATCGACAAGCACACCGTGTTATATGCCGCACGTATAAATGTGTGATCTTTAGTCAACAACAACTCAGCACCACCAGCAAATTGGAATCTGATATCAGGGAAGCCAATAATTTTGCTTTCCTTAAAACATAAGTTAAATGGTTCAACAGCAGGTACTGGATAAGCTTGTTCACTTATAGCCACCACAACAGCCCATTCAACTTTGTAATAAAAAGCTCGCTCAAGATGAGTGTACGTAGTACCAGAATCAATAATAATGTTACTTGCCGTTGAATCTTTAGGGTTCAGCACATTGTCGTTAACTTTGACAGCTTCCAGACTAAGGTAGTAAAAGGTATCTGGACCTTTTTCAACCCTAGGGGTAGTAACAACTCCTTCTCTATATGTTTGTGTGTCAACACCAAACTTCATTCTACTAGTACCTGAGTAAGGGACCAGACAGTAAGAGAATTTCCTTTTACCGAAATTAGACGCGAGTTGTGAAATTAACGAAGATTTTCCACCTCCAAGGCCAGTTATTCCTACTTCTTCGGGTAAGAAGATCCCACCATTCTTGTGTCCACACCCCATTACAAAGTTAGAATAGGTTAAAGTACCACCCTTATAGAAGCTAATTGTATCAGTCATCACAGTTCCGGATGTAGCAGATCCATCCCCGTATACCACCCTATAATTGCATTCATTTGCTTCTGAACACATTTGAGGAAAATAGTCATCACAAACAGCACTATCACATGTTGCGATAAGGTTAGTACTAGATTTTTTTGGATCAAAATATGGGGCATGTTGAGGGAAGCACTCTTCACAAGGCATGCATTGAATCCAAGTGATATCACTGCCTGTGTCAGCATTAGTAAATGATTCTACTAGAGGGGTACCTACGTAAAGATGCATTAGCCAAATCCCTCTCATTGGAAATATTGTGGTAGCATCAGGAGTGGCTCGATTTAGACGATTATTGTAGTTGAGGATGGCGGAGTTGAAACTTTTCGCTCGAGATACCGAGCGAAAAGCATCTTTAACAAGGATTTCTGACCGGGTCATTGAAGAGTTGTAGAATGGTGATAAAGGTGAGAAATCTCGATGAATAAGATTAACAACGACACCTTGTCGCTGCTTATTAGATAATTCAGATGAAGATAATGGTATAGCAGCTACGTGATCATGAAGCAATATAAAGGCTAAGAGTAGTACAATTAGTTCCTTCATGTTGCAAAACTCAAAAGTACAAATTTAAACTAAAAAGTGGGGATGATGGAAGTCTTGGCTTTTCGTTTAGTTTATATATATAGGATAACTTCTCCCAAAAAATTTAGAATTCCTACACTAATAAGGATGGAATGCATTAATCGCATCAAACTTTAATAGGCAATGAAAAATGGAATAATTAACATTTATCTACATGATTCTGTCAGCATTATTGCTAATTCATCTATACTATTCTTGAGTTTTAATTAACAATAGTTGACTACATTGTTTTTTGGCTATCAATTGAATGAATATTGATACTGTGATTTTTGGTTTAAATATTTGAACCTTTATTTGAAATAATTGATATATTAATTACTTGATATTTGATATTATATGAAATGAGGTGAATCTTACGTTTTTCTTTATTTTTTTAATTTGAATTTGAAGTTACTAGTTAATCATTTGGTGCATAATTTTTTTTAGCAGCAAAAAAAAAATAATTTTATTAACGCACCAATAAAGAACAATCCACCAAGCATTATAGTATACAAAAAGTCTCACTTTCTATGAAGGGTTTGCAAAAGCATATACAACCATGTGCTCAAAGTAGAAAAAAATAATTTTGTCATCCGGTGCATAAATGCATTTTTAACGTATTCGAATCTGAATTGAAAGATTTGTCTATTTGGATATGGAAGTTTTAAGAATGTCTATTCTCTTCATTTTGTCCTTCTTTGTGAACATTTTGTTGCTTCATTTTGTTAAATATTTTATTTAGTAAGTTTATATATATATACACACACACACGTCTATATAAATTGGATAACCTCCTCATATAATTTGGAATTCCTACAATAATAAAAATAATATAGATTAATAAATAGTAATAATCCTTATAGAATCATGTAAGTAAATGTTAATCATCCCATTTTCCATGCCTATGGGTACTAATGTACGTGTAGATAGAACAAGTTGGTGCATGCATGTTGTAGGAAAAATTCACACCTTTTTTGTTTTGTTTTGTTTTTTTTTTCTTTTTTGAACTGGGGAAAAAATCACACTTATTATTTGGTTTCTGATTTTTATTCATAGATAGAAGGCATATAAAAAAAAAATAAATGGTGGTCATTAATAATTAATAAGCTATTGCTAAACCACAACTAATATAAATCATAAAAAAAACATGGAAATCTCATAAAGTTTCACACGCCTCTCTTAAATTCTTATTTATATATTTTTTTGAATTACATCAAGAGTATATATTCCCAGCGAACAGTCGAAGACTAGCTCCCCTTCGAACCTCTACCAATAAAGCATTTTTCATACCCACGGCAGGAATCGAACCTCTGACATCATGCTTAAGAAATTCAGCTATCTATCAACTATATGACATTTGTTAATAAATTCTTATATAACTTCAATATCTCACCAAGTGACTCTATATTCAAACCACATAGACAACTTCAATGCCAATACGCTAGTCATAAAGTTATTACTAGAATATTAACATGCATGTTCACGTGGAGTAGAATGACATTATGTTCAATTAACTATCCATTAATAAAAAATATTTGGAGTAACTCCTTAAATCAGCCACTAAACTTGTGCATCACATGTCAAAATATTATCCCATTAAATTAGTATTAAAAATCAGAAATAATATCGGGAAGTCAGATATTTAAAAAAAATAAAAATCTATGATAAAATGATCCTAAAATTTAAAAACTATAAACATAATTTTACCTTTTGTTTATTTAATTTGTAATTATGATTTGAGTTAAAATTTTAAAAAATTGTAAAATAATCTTTACAGAATAACGCGTAAGCGTTAACAAGTAAGTATTATTGACAAAACGGGCGGGCAGGCGGGCATGGACCCCGCCCGCACTCGGCCAGCAAAAAATGCCTGCCCGTTAAAATATTTGGGGCCTAATTTTCAGGCCCTCCTCGCCCGCACTGCGGGCAGAGCGTTCCGCGGGCGGCCTGTATTTAAAAAATAAATTAAATTAATATTTTTTCTTTATTTTTAGGACAAATTTATAAAAAAAAAGTGCGGCCGGCCCGCCTGCCTGCAAAATGGCCACAAATCGCCCGCAAATAGTGTGTGACACTAAGGTGGTTTTATTTTTTTTTTAAATATTCAAGCCCGCGGGTCGCTCGCAGCCCGCCCGCAAAAAATGCCCGCCCGCATTTAATTTTTTTCCTACAAAACTTATGCCCTGCCGCAAAAAATTGCGAGCGGGCGGCCGCGGCCCATTTAGCCAACACTACAAATAAGTGTGCTCACTATATTTAATTGGCACAAATATCAAGATTTAATTGATTAAAGTAAAAAAGCAATAGTGCTTTCTCTTACTAGATGACATGGAAGTTTAAATTTTTTTTGAGATAACAAGAGGGGCGACAGCCCAAAGCAGGAAAAAAAACTAAGAAATTACATAACATCTTGGAGCAGCAGCCCCTTTATAGTTAGCAGCAAGAAGCCTTCTCAAAGAGTTATTTGGATTGTGTAAAATATGACATCCTCTTCCCATGTTTAAGCTTTTATTAACTAAGTAGTTCGCACAAGAGTTTCCTTCACGTAAAGTATGATGAAAGTGGATTGTCCAATCACATCTACAAAATTCTTTGATACGCAGGACGAGACCATTCTCAGGAGAAGCTGTACCTGTATTTGAAATTAAGTTGATAACAGCCAGAGAGTCACATTCCACATGTAGCCTGCGGTAACCTTTTTCCCAAGCAATTTTAAGGCAAATGAAAACCCCCCAAAGCTCTACCTTGAAGGCAGTACAAGGACTAATGCTGTAGCAATAGCCAAGGTCCCATTTTCCAGAGTTATCACGGAAAAGACCACCACATCCAACCATCCCCGGGTTTCCTTTTGACGCACCATCCGTATTGAGTTTTGTCCAACCTTCCGAAGGCGCCTTCCAATTAATAAAAATTGTCATCATTCTTTTGTAAGATGGATTGTTGCTAGCTTCAGGCTTGCTTGTTAAGCACTTCCTGGATCACTTGACGCATTTGCTGAATTGCATTAATGTGGTATGTGAAGTCAGGATCATTAGCAGCAAGATTTCTCCATCTCCACAGCGTGTACATTGTCCCCGAAAAGAGAACCTTCCAATCCTTCTTGGAGTAGTTACCCCAGCTCCTACAAAGATTAGCCCTGCACCAAGAAAACAGATCACAATTAAAAAAGTCATTATATTCATAAGGGAGAAGAACACTTGTCCAGATGTTCCTGATTCTGGAGCAGTCTCTCATGGCATGAATTGTTGTTTCATCTTGAGTATGGCATAGCGGACATAAGGTGGTGCCAAGGTTCCATTTGTACTTCACCCTGTTCGTGAAAAGGCGGTCATGAAAGGTTTTCCAAAAGGTGGAATTTCCATCTTTCAGGACACTTGATGTTCCATATCTCCATCTAAGGGACAGTGGGGACCGTCGGTTGTTCATTACCAAGAACGTGATACGCATGTTTGACAGAGAAGGAACTTTGGTTAGGATCACTCCATATCAAACAATCATCCTCGAGACTTTCATGAGGAGGAGGGATGATATGAATCCTTTGAATTATGTTATGAGGAAGTAAGAAGTGCTGCAAAACGAGCATATAGTCCCAATCTCCACTAGTGGTAATCATGTCCCTGACAAGCTCAAACTCAATAGAAATAAGATCATTGTTAGAGCATAAATCCTTAAGAATTATATTAAGTCCAATTTATCTTTCCAGAACCTTTGCCATTACCTATTATATATATATATATATACATACATACAGTATCATTGAGTAAATGAGGCCAAAGATCAACCATTCTCTTCCATAGGGTGGAGTCACTGTTCTTAGAGCTAGCAGAAACAAGAAGATTTTGTCCTCTAACATACTTACCTTTAAAAACTTGGACCCATAGATCCTCTAGTTTCTTTAAAACACCTAACACAGTTTTAAAATAAAAGCATTATTAAAATTACTAACTCTACGCATAAAAAAATATATTAATTTATCTTAATGTAAATCACTATTATTTATGAATATAAATCAGAAAATGAATAAATTAAGAGAATAATATTCCTCCTCATATCAAGAGAGAGCTTATCTCCTCAACCCAATCATTTTATGTCATTTGTCTTTTTTTAACTTACTAATTTATTTTTTTTTTAAATTGCCTCAATCAACCTCCTAACCCTTTAACCCCCCAGCCGCCCACCACCTTCTTCATCTATCTCCAACCCCCCTCTTCTTCAAGCCACCGCCACTCAAGTAGTTAATAGAATAATTTGTTTTAAGCTTTATAATTAGATTTTTCATTTCTTCAGCACCTGTGTGGACCACTAAATGCTTTCTACCTTCAAAGAAAAACATCAAATCAATATTAAACTTGATTAGCAATGTAAACTATTGAATACATCCTTATCACAATCAAAGATGATGACAACTTTCGATTCAACTTTCTCATAAGAGCTAAATCTATACAAGGATTAAGACTAATCATCATCATCTCATGAGACTTCTTAACGATAACTAATATAAAGAAATGTAATTTTCCATGATCAACTTTTACATTATTCAAATATATATACATATGTATAATAAATAGATAGGCTTAGCTTTAATTGTACTACTACTACTACTACTCCTTTGAACAATCCGCCTTTGCAAACGAAACCGTTTTCGCATCAAGATCATATTCTACGTTAAAGTTCATATGTTGAATGCTGCCAAAAATTGAGATGCCATCGGTAGGGATGATCGACAAGCACACCGTGTTATATGCCGCACGTATAAATGTGTGATCTTTAGTCAACAGCAACTCAGCACCACCAGCAAATTGGAATCTGATATCAGGGAAGCCAATAATTTTGCTTTCCTTAAAACATAAGTTAAATGGTTCAACAGCAGGTACTGGATAAGCTTGTTCACTTATAGCCACCACAACAGCCCATTCAACTTTGTAATAAAAAGATCGCTCAAGATGAGTGTACGTAGTACCAGAATCAATAATAATGTTACTTGCCGTTGAATCTTTAGTGTTCAGCACATTGTCGTTAACTTTGACAGCTTCCAGACTAAGGTGTAGTAACAACTCCTTCTCTATATGTTTGTGTGTAAACACCAAACTTCATCGTACTAGAACCCTGGAAAGGGACCAGACAGTAAGCGAATTTCCTTTTACCGAAATTAGACGCGAGTTGTGAAATTAATGAAGATTTTCCACCTCCAAGGCCAGTTATTCCTACTTCTTCGGGTAAGAAGATCCCACCATTATTGTGTCCACACCCCATTACAAAGTTAGAATAGGTTAAAGAACCATCCTTATAGAAGCTAATTGTATCAGTCATCACGGTTCCGGATGTAGCAGATCCATCCCCGTATACCACCCTATAAGTGCATTCATTTGCTTCTGAACATCTTTTAGGAAAATAGTAACCACAAACAGCACTATCACATGTTGCGATAAGGTTAGTACTAGATTTTTTTGGATCAAAATATGGGGCAAGTTGAGGGAAGCACTCTTCACAAGGCATGCATTGAATCCAAGTGATATCACTGCCTGTGTCAGCATTAGTAAATGATTCTACTAGAGGGGTACCTACGTAAAGATGCATTAGCCAAATCCCTCTCATTGGAAATATTGTGGTAGCATCAGGAGTGGATCGATTTAGACGATTATTATAGTTGAGGATGGCGGAGTTGAAACTTTTCGCTCGAGATACCGAGCGAAAAGCATCTTTAACAAGGATTTCTGACCGGGTCATTGAAGAGTTGTAGAATGGTGATAAAGGTGAGAAATCTCGATGAATAAGATTAACAACGACACCTTGTCGCTGCTTATTAGATAATTCAGATGAAGATAATGGTATAGCAGCTAAGTGATCATGAAGCAATATAAAGGCTAAGAGTAGTACAATTAGTTCCTTCATGTTGCAAAACTCAAAAGTACAAATTTAAACTAAAAAGTGGGGATGATGGAAGTCTTGGCTTTTCGTTTAGTTTATATATATAGGATAACTTCTCCCAAAAAATTTAGAATTCCTACACTAATAAGGATGGAATGCATTAATCGCATCAAACTTTAATAGGCAATGAAAAATGGAATAATTAACATTTATCTACATGATTCTGTCAGCATTATTGCTAATTCATCTATACTATTCTTGAGTTTTAATTAACAATAGTTGACTACATTGTTTTTTGGCTATCAATTGAATGAATATTGATACTGTGATTTTTGGTTTAAATATTTGAACCTTTATTTGAAATAATTGATATATTAATTACTTGATATTTGATATTATATGAAATGAGGTGAATCTTACGTTTTTCTTTATTTTTTTAATTTGAATTTGAAGTTACTAGTTAATCATTTGGTGCATAATTTTTTTTAGCAGCAAAAAAAAAAATAATTTTATTAACGCACCAATAAAGAACAATCCACCAAGCATTATAGTACACAAAAAGTCTCACTTTCTATGAAGGGTTTGCAAAAGCATATACAACCATGTGCTCAAAGTAGAAAAAATAATTTTGTCATCCGGTGCATAAATGCATTTTTAACGTATTCGAATCTGAATTGAAAGATTTGTCTATTTGGATATGGAAGTTTTAAGAATGTCTATTCTCTTCATTTTGTCCTTCTTTGTGAACATTTTGTTGCTTCATTTTGTTAAATATTTTATTTAGTAAGTTTATATATATATACACACACGTCTATATAAATTGGATAACCTCCCCATATAATTTGGAATTCCTACAATAATAAAAATAATATAGATTAATAAATAGTAATAATCCTTATAGAATCATGTAAGTAAATGTTAATCATCCCATTTTCCATGCCTATGGGTACTAATGTACGTGTAGATAGAACAAGTTGGTGCATGCATGTTGTAGGAAAAATTCACACCTTTTTTGTTTTGTTTTGTTTTTTTTTTCTTTTTTGAACTGGGGAAAAAATCACACTTATTATTTGGTTTCTGATTTTTATTCATAGATAGAAGGCATATAAAAAAAAATAAATGGTGGTCATTAATAATTAATAAGCTATTGCTAAACCACAACTAATATAAATCATAAAAAAAACATGGAAATCTCATAAAGTTTCACACGCCTCTCTTAAATTCTTATTTATATATTTTTTTGAATTACATCAAGAGTATATATTCCCAGCGAACAGTCGAAGACTAGCTCCCCTTCGAACCTCTACCAATAAAGCATTTTCCATACCCACGGCAGGAATCGAACCTCTGACATCATGCTTAAGAAATTCAGCTATCTATCAACTATATGACATTTGTTAATAAATTCTTATATAACTTCAATATCTCACCAAGTGACTCTATATTCAAACCACATAGACAACTTCAATGCCAATACGCTAGTCATAAAGTTATTACTAGAATATTAACATGCATGTTCACGTGGAGTAGAATGACATTATGTTCAATTAACTATCCATTAATAAAAAATATTTGGAGTAACTCCTTAAATCAGCCACTAAACTTGTGCATCACATGTCAAAATATTATCCCATTAAATTAGTATTAAAAATCAGAAATAATATCGGGAAGTCAGATATTTAAAAAAAATAAAAATCTATGATAAAATGATCCTAAAATTTAAAAACTATAAACATAATTTTACCTTTTGTTTATTTAATTTGTAATTATGATTTGAGTTAAAATTTTAAAAAATTGTAAAATAATCTTTACAGAATAACGCGTAAGCGTTAACAAGTAAGTATTATTGACAAAACGGGCGGGCAGGCG
The DNA here is from genome assembly GCA_037953625.1 of Crotalaria pallida. Classification (NCBI taxonomy): domain Eukaryota; kingdom Viridiplantae; phylum Streptophyta; class Magnoliopsida; order Fabales; family Fabaceae; genus Crotalaria; species Crotalaria pallida. The sequence goes on from CM075656.1 coordinate 73,574,152, forward strand.
GGCATGGCCCCCGCCCGCACTCGGCCAGCAAAAAATGCCTGCCCGTTAAAATATTTGGGGCCTAATTTTCAGGCCCTCCTCGCCCGCACTGCGGGCAGAGCGTTCCGCGGGCGGCCTGTATTTAAAAAATAAATTAAATTAATATTTTTTCTTTATTTTTAGGACAAATTTATAAAAAAAAAAGTGCGGCCGGCCCGCCTGCCTGCAAAATGGCCACAAATCGCCCGCAAATAGTGTGTGACACTAAGGTGGTTTTATTTTTTTTTAAATATTCAAGCCCGCGGGTCGCTCGCAGCCCGCCCGCAAAAAATGCCCGCCCGCATTTAATTTTTTTTCTACAAAACTTATGCCCTGCCGCAAAAAATTGCGAGCGTGCGGCCGCGGCCCATTTAGCCAACACTACAAATAAGTGTGCTCACTATATTTAATTGGCACAAATATCAAGATTTAATTGATTAAAGTAAAAAAGCAATAGTGCTTTCTCTTACTAGATGACATGGAAGTTTAAATTTTTTTTGAGATAACAAGAGGGGCGACAGCCCAAAGCAGGAAAAAAACTAAGAAATTACATAACATCTTGGAGCAGCAGCCCCTTTATAGTTAGCAGCAAGAAGCCTTCTCAAAGAGTTATTTGGATTGTGTAAAATATGACATCCTCTTCCCATATTTAAGCTTTTATTAACTAAGTAGTTCGCACAAGAGTTTCCTTCACGTAAAGTATGATGAAAGTGGATTGTCCAATCACATCTACAAAATTCTTTGATACGCAGGACGAGACCATTCTCAGGAGAAGCTGTACCTGTATTTGAAATTAAGTTGATAACAGCCAGAGAGTCACATTCCACATGTAGCCTGCGGTAACCTTTTTCCCAAGCAATTTTAAGGCAAATGAAAACCCCCCAAAGCTCTACCTTGAAGGCAGTACAAGGACTAATGCTGTAGCAATAGCCAAGGTCCCATTTTCCAGAGTTATCACGGAAAAGACCACCACATCCAACCATCCCCGGGTTTCCTTTTGACGCACCATCCGTATTGAGTTTTGTCCAACCTTCCGAAGGCGCCTTCCAATTAATAAAAATTGTCATCATTCTTTTGTAAGATGGATTGTTGCTAGCTTCAGGCTTGCTTGTTAAGCACTTCCTGGATCACTTGACGCATTTGCTGAATTGCATTAATGTGGTATGTGAAGTCAGGATCATTAGCAGCAAGATTTCTCCATCTCCACAGCGTGTACATTGTCCCCGAAAAGAGAACCTTCCAATCCTTCTTGGAGTAGTTACCCCAGCTCCTACAAAGATTAGCCCTGCACCAAGAAAACAGATCACAATTAAAAAAGTCATTATATTCATAAGGGAGAAGAACACTTGTCCAGATGTTCCTGATTCTGGAGCAGTCTCTCATGGCATGAATTGTTGTTTCATCTTGAGTATGGCATAGCGGAAATAAGGTGGTGCCAAGGTTCCATTTGTACTTCACCCTGTTCGTGAAAAGGCGGTCATGAAAGGTTTTCCAAAAGGTGGAATTTCCATCTTTCAGGACACTTGATGTTCCATATCTCCATCTAAGGGACAGTGGGGACCGTCGGTTGTTCATTACCAAGAACGTGATACGCATGTTTGACAGAGAAGGAACTTTGGTTAGGATCACTCCATATCAAACAATCATCCTCGAGACTTTCATGAGGAGGAGGGATGATATGAATCCTTTGAATTATGTTATGAGGAAGTAAGAAGTGCTGCAAAACGAGCATATAGTCCCAATCTCCACTAGTGGTAATCATGTCCCTGACAAGCTCAAACTCAATAGAAATAAGATCATTGTTAGAGCATAAATCCTTAAGAATTATATTAAGTCCAATTTATCTTTCCAGAACCTTTGCCATTACCTATTATATATATATATATATATACATACATACAGTATCATTGAGTAAATGAGGCCAAAGATCAACCATTCTCTTCCATAGGGTGGAGTCACTGTTCTTAGAGCTAGCAGAAACAAGAAGATTTTGTCCTCTAACATACTTACCTTTAAAAACTTGGACCCATAGATCCTCTAGTTTCTTTAAAACACCTAACACAGTTTTAAAATAAAAGCATTATTAAAATTACTAACTCTACGCATAAAAAAATATATTAATTTATCTTAATGTAAATCACTATTATTTATGAATATAAATTAGAAAATGAATAAATTAAGAGAATAATATTCCTCCTCATATCAAGAGAGAGCTTATCTCCTCAACCCAATCATTTTATGTCATTTGTCTTTTTTTAACTTACTAATTTTATTTTTTTTAAATTGCCTCAATCAACCTCCTAACCCTTTAGCCCCCCAGCCGCCCACCACCTTCTTCATCTATCTCCAATCCCCCTCTTCTTCAAGCCACCGCCACCCAAGTAGTTAATAGAATAATTTGTTTTAAGCTTTATAATTAGATTTTTCATTTCTTCAGCACCTGTGTGGACCACTAAATGCTTTCTACCTTCAAAGAAAAACATCAAATCAATATTAAACTTGATTAGCAATGTAAACTATTGAATACATCCTTATCACAATCAAAGATGATGACAACTTTCGATTCAACTTTCTCATAAGAGCTAAATCTATACAAGGATTAAGACTAATCATCATCATCTCATGAGACTTCTTAACCATAACTAATATAAAGAAATGTAATTTTCCATGATCAACTTTTACATTATTCAAATATATATACATATGTATAATAAATAGATAGGCTTAGCTTTAATTGTACTACTACTACTACTACTCCTTTGAACAATCCGCCTTTGCAAACGAAACCGTTTTCGCATCAAGATCATATTCTACGTTAAAGTTCATATGTTGAATGCTGCCAAAAATTGAGATGCCATCGGTAGGGATGATCGACAAGCACACCGTGTTATATGCCGCACGTATAAATGTGTGATCTTTAGTCAACAGCAACTCAGCACCACCAGCAAATTGGAATCTGATATCAGGGAAGCCAATAATTTTGCTTTCCTTAAAACATAAGTTAAATGGTTCAACAGCAGGTACTGGATAAGCTTGTTCACTTATAGCCACCACAACAGCCCATTCAACTTTGTAATAAAAAGATCGCTCAAGATGAGTGTACGTAGTACCAGAATCAATAATAATGTTACTTGCCGTTGAATCTTTAGTGTTCAGCACATTGTCGTTAACTTTGACAGCTTCCAGACTAAGGTGTAGTAACAACTCCTTCTCTATATGTTTGTGTGTCAACACCAAACTTCATCGTACTAGAACCCTGGAAAGGGACCAGACAGTAAGCGAATTTCCTTTTACCGAAATTAGACGCGAGTTGTGAAATTAATGAAGATTTTCCACCTCCAAGGCCAGTTATTCCTACTTCTTCGGGTAAGAAGATCCCACCATTATTGTGTCCACACCCCATTACAAAGTTAGAATAGGTTAAAGAACCATCCTTATAGAAGCTAATTGTATCAGTCATCACGGTTCCGGATGTAGCAGATCCATCCCCGTATACCACCCTATAAGTGCATTCATTTGCTTCTGAACATCTTTTAGGAAAATAGTAACCACAAACAGCACTATCACATGTTGCGATAAGGTTAGTACTAGATTTTTTTGGATCAAAATATGGGGCAAGTTGAGGGAAGCACTCTTCACAAGGCATGCATTGAATCCAAGTGATATCACTGCCTGTGTCAGCATTAGTAAATGATTCTACTGGCGGGGTGCCTACGTAAAGATGCATTAGCCAAATCCCTCTCGTTGGAAATACTTTGGTAGAATCACTGGCTTGATTTAGACGATTATTGTAGTTGAAGATGGCGGAGTTGAAACTTTTCGCTCGAGATACAGAGCGAAAAGCATCTTTAACAAGGATCTCTGACCGGGTCATTGAAGAGTTGTAGAATGATGATAAAGGTGAGAAGTCTCGATGAATAAGATTAACAACGACACCTTGTCGCTGCTTATTAGATAATTCAGATGAAGATAATGGTATGGCAGCTAAGTGATCATGAAACAATATAAAGGCTAAGAGTAGTACAATTAGTTCCTTCATGTTGCAAAACTCAAAAGTACAAATTTAAATGCCAAAAGAGAGTGGGGATGATGGAAGTCTTAGCTTTTCGTTTAGTTTATATATATAGGGTAACTTCTCCCAAACAATTTGGAATTCCTACACTAATAAGAGGATGTTGGAAACCAACAAGCGGGCTTAGCAATTACTAGAGGGGGGGTGAATAGTAATATGAAAGCAACAATGACTAATTTTCGGTGCAATTAAAAGATAATTGATCAAAAGCTTGATTTTCTGAAACTGGGCAATTTACTCGAGTGATTTTAAGAACACTCGAGTGAAAACCTACTAAATACTCGAGTGATTTGGAAAACACTCGAGTGTTTTATGCAGAACAGAAAAAATTCAGTTTCAGAGAAATTTAGCCAAATGATTCAATATCTTAAAGACTAGGCAAGAGCTGATATTAATCAAAGTAAAGGACAATTAAATGAAGGTATAACAAGTCGAAAACAATTTAATTGCTACCAATTTCTACTTGAATTGTAAAAGCCCCTTTTTAGAGAACATAGGGTTTGGTTTTTCTTGAAATCTAAGAAAGCTATAAAGAGAGAGACAACACCAATTTATCCTGGTTCACACTCAATCTAGAGTGCTAATCCAGTCCCCATAATCAACTTAGGAGTTTCTACTAGTAATCAAATTGTTAGAAATTACAAGGCTAAATTGAGATTCCTCACTCAATCCTAACCCTTTTCAAGAGTGTACCAAACTCTTGAAATTTCTACCCCAACTTGATTTGGTGATGAAGAGTCCCTTCTTCTTGTGCTCCTTGGAACCTCCAAGAGCTCCACCAAAGCTAAGAACCTCTTAGCCCTTGCTTGAGAACCTCTCAAGTCTTGAATGAACCTAAGACCCACTTTGGTACACTTGGTTACCAACCAAGATTTTTAGAACAAGAAATGTATGAGTGTTTGAGAATTGTACAACAAATAATTCTCTTACAATTAAAGCACACTCTCTTAACTCACTAAGACAATAATAAAGATGAATGTTTGGTTGAGTTTAGAGAGAGAAAGGATTTTAACACTTGAGAGAGATGGAAATCAATGAAAGAGTATTGGCTTGTCGTAGTAAATGAGGTCAACCCTTTAGAATATAAGTGAGGGGACAAAAGGGAAGGAAAAATCAAGTTATTCTCCCTTTTTGTCCTCTTCTAACGTTTAGAAAAATTGCTGTCAGACCCAAAACACTCGAGTCTTTTTGAAAACACTCGAGTGTTTTGGTCAACTCTGATAGGGTTGCCTTTTTACTTTATCCAACGGCTATATTACTGAAAATTCATAAATCACTCGAGTGTTTTTAGAATCACTCGAGTGAATTGCTTAATGTTGGAAAAATTAAGTTTTTCTAACATTGTTTTCAATTCTCTCTTCAAGCCTAATTGGTTTTAATCTCAACCTTTCATGCATAACTATCATGTGACCTTATGTGAGAATAAAAACCTAAACTACCCACTCTCATAAATAAAATAAAATACATTAAAATTAAATGAGAATTAATAAATAACTAAGCACTTGATCTTCTTTAATGTTGGGCTTGCATTCTTCACTTTAAGTCCATAATTTAATTACATTGTCATCATCAAAATTAATCCGCCTTAATCGGAGACTTGATTTTACAATCTCCCCTTTTTTGATGATGACAAAATAATTAAACCTCTAGCACTTGAGAGCTCCCCCTCAATCTAGGAACCTTTTTAACCTGTACAATCCAGAAAATGCCAAGCACAATGTAATACAATAATAAACATAATCAAGTGCTCATTGGTATCAGAGCAAGAGCATAAGTTATCAGAGTATAAGCAAGAAAGCGGAAAAAAAATGTGCTCTTTCTCTTTAATCTCCTTTCTCCCCCTTTTTGTCATGATAAAAAAAAAGATACAATTTGGAAACAAGGTGGAGAATGAGGGATACCAATAAGAAAACTTACCCCTGAAGAGTAAATAATAAGAAAAATATGACTATGAAGCAATAAAGAAACTTTGAAGAACATGAAAATTATGAAGAAAAACATGAGTAATGCATAGATGTCATAAATTCATCATTCCAACAAACCATAAATAGACCATAAAACTAGAGTTTGAATCAAAGTACACCCAACTCCAAAAACAACAAAATACTCAAAAAGTTCAACATAGCTAAAATAAAGACATAGTCATAAAAAAAACAAGAAGTGCAAAGGAACATCCGGACTCAGACAGAGGGTGGCTGCTGATCATCATCGCGAGGATATGGCTGAAATCGGCCAAGAGCTGACAGAATCTGACTGAGGTCGGAGCGCACATGGCCAAAGCTAGCATCCATACGATCAGAATGTGCGTCAAGTCTACCATGAAGAGCAGAATGCTGGAGATCCATCTGAGCTCTCATGTCGAATAAGGTTGCCCTTTGCTCTTGAGCTTGGATTTCCAAAGCATCCAAGCGTCCATCAATCCTATCAGCCCGAACAGTCATAATGTTCCTAAACTCCTCAGCCTGATGTCCCATGGAGGCAAACTTCCCATCAAAAATATCCAGCCTCTCATCCATATAGACCTTGTGCTGTGCAAATTGGGAGTTCCAGGACTCCGGCATATCAAAATTAATTCCATCAGTAGGGTCATCATGGGGCACACTCCCACTCCCTCCGGCCTGCTGGTCAAAAGCAGCCTGCTCCTCCTCTAGCTGCTGAGAATCAACACCCAGCTGATCCGCAGCCTGCTAAACATTCCCCTGAGCCTTCAGAATAGCCGCCTCATCAAAATAGAAACATCGATTACCGTAGTATTCGATGTCCATCTTTCCCAAAGAAATGTCAAAAAAGGCATGAGTCTTCTCAGGTAGACGAACAACAGACTCGATTTCAGGAATTTGAACATCAAAATGTTGAAGGAGTCTGCACACATGCATTGGGTAAGGGAGGTGTTGCTTGGGTTTAGAGTCGGAGGCTTGGTTCATCTTGGCAAGGATAATGGAAGCCCAATTCAAAACATTACCATTTAAAATGGCATCCATAGCTCTAAGTTCAATTTGAATAGGGCGGGAGTAATTTGGAGAAGTTTGGGGCAACAAAATATGGCTAACAATATAGTGAAGGACTCTATTGTCGGCGGTCATTTGGTTCGCTCTCTTCTCGCCCTTGAGATATGCACGATCGGGGCGGAGTAGTTTTCGGAAAATAGGGTCAACCTCCCCTTTTGATGTACCTTCGCCCGATCGTGAAATCCCAAAGACTTGGAATAAAGCCTTGGGGGTAACCTCAAAACGTTTTCCTAACACGGAGGTCTCATAAGAATTCCCAACCGGCCTAAAGTTAGCATAAAATTGTCTAACTAGCCTAATGTAAATAGGGCCATTAAACGATATGAAACCCATAAGCTTTTGAGTTTTGAGGGCATCTACAAAAGGGAATCCTCTACTATTGAGATAAGCTTCACTTACCCATGTTTGAGTAGCATAATCGTTGGAAGCAAACTTTCTCTCCCTCTCAATGCAATTGGCTCTATGGTAGAAATCATCCTCCTCTTCAATTGGTTCCTCCATTCTAGGCTTCTTCCCTTTTCTTCTATCCGATGATGAAGCCATTTGCACTTATAATTGAAAACTAGAAGAAATTTTGAGAAAATTGGGGTTTTTGAAGGTTAGGGTTTTGAAAGGGAATGATGAATTTGGGGGCTAAAAATGTGGATTTGATGTGAAATAAAGGATGGGAATGAGTTTAGAAGATGAAATCTTGTTGAAAAATGAAAGAAATATTGATTTTGGGTGAAGTATGTGATGAAAGAGGTGAGAGAGCTGAGAAAACTCGAGTGAGAAGAGAGAGAGATTCGTGCAAAACTGGGCAAAATCGCAGCAGCATCAGACTAAATCTAATGAAATCACTCGAGTGATTTTTAAAACACTCGCGTGAATTGAAATTCACTCGCGTGCTGCCCGAAAGTTTGATTTTCAGAAAACTGAGATTCACTCGAGTGAAATGGGATTCACTCGAGTGTTTTACGAAACACTCGAGTGATTTAGAAAACACTCGAGTATTTTCCATCAGACCTGCTCAAAAACTTTTTCAATTAAAACTGATTTAATTTTGAATTACAATTACTCGAGTGATTTTAGGAACACTCGAGTCTTTTTATCAGTTAAGCTTAAAACACAGTTTTTTAAAACACAAAACACAAAATCCACCACAAATAATGAAGACAATAGATAGGAAACATAATCACACACAGTTAAAACATAGATTTATAACATCTCAAGGTCCAATTGTTCATCAAACACCAATGCACATGAAATGAGACATGCTAGGTGATTTTTCACAAACACAAATCAATTAGCTAATGCTTGACTCATCTAAAATTCCAAGTTCCCCTCTTATATGATAAAAGGTATCTCTTGGCAATGGTTTTGTAAAAATGTCCGCTAATTGATTTGTGGTACTTACAAATTCAATTGTGCAATCACCCTTTTGAACATGATCCCTTAGAAAATGATGTCTAATTTCAATGTGTTTAGTCCTTGAGTGATACACCGGATTCTTAGTTAAGTTGATTGCACTCGTGTTATCGCACTTAATAGGAATATTTTCAAGTTTCAAACCAAAATCCAATAGTTGTTGTTTCATCCACAAGAGTTGAGCACAACAACTACCGGCGGCGATATATTCCGCTTCGGCGGTGGAAAGAGCAACACAAGCTTGCTTTTTAGAAAACCATGACACTAATGAACTTCCCAATAAATGGCAAGTACCACTAGTGCTTTTGCGATCAAGCTTGCATCCCGCAAAGTCGGAATCCGAATAACCAACCAAACTAAGACTAGTATCACTAGGATACCATAATCCGGTGTTAATTGTTCCTTTAAGATATTTAAAAATATGTTTGACCGCGGATAGGTGTGATTCCTTAGGATTAGCTTGAAAACGGGCACACATGCATACACTAAACATAATATCCAGTCTAGATGCGGTAAGATATAGAAGACTACCTATCATGCCTCTATATTTACTAACATCAACCGGTGTACCTTGTTCATCCTTGTCTAGGTAGCATGATGTGCTCATGGGAGTGTAGGCTTCTTTGCATTTGTCCATCCCGAATTTTCCAAGGAGCTCCTTGCAATATTTTCCTTGATGCACAAAAATCCCCTCCTTGACTTGCTTGATTTGAAGTCCTAGGAAGAACTTGAGCTCCCCCATCATAGACATCTCAAATTCCTTTTTCATCAAATTAGAGAACTTGCTACACAAGGACACGTTAGTGGCACCAAAGATAATATCATCTACATATATTTTCACTAACAAAATGTCCTTTTTGGTTTTATAGATGAATAGGGTATTATCAACCTTTCCTCTTTGAAAGTCATTTTCTAATAAAAAGGTACTTAATCGATCATACCAAGCTCTAGGAGCTTGTTTTAATCCATAAAGAGCCTTTTTCAATTTATAAACATGGTTTGGAAATTCATGACTTTCAAAACCGGGTGGTTGCTTAACGTACACTTCTTCATTTATGAAACCATTCAAGAAAGCACTCTTGACATCCATTTGATAAAGAGTAAATTTCATAATTGATGCAAAGGCAAGCAAGATTCGGATTGCCTCAAGGCGTGCAACCGGAGCAAAGATCTCATCATAATCAACACCTTCCTCTTGGTTGTACCCTTGGGCAACAAGTCTAGCTTTGTTTCTTACAATCAAACCCGATTCATCAAGTTTATTTCTATAAATCCATTTTAAACCAATTATGGTATGATCATCGGGTATAGGCACTAATTCCCAAACATCATTTCTAACAAATTGATTTAGTTCTTCTTGCATGGCCATAACCCAATGTTCATCCAAAATTGCTTCCTTAATTGAATTTGGTTCGATTTGAGAAACAAAGGAAACAAAATGACAAATATTTTGAATTGTCCTACGAGTTAATACTCCCTTTGAAAGGTCTCCTATGACATTGTCAATAGGGTGAGATTTCACCGTTTTCCAAGCCGGATCAAGGTCATTTTTGACTTCTCCTTCATCCTTTAAAATCTCCTTCCCTTTTTCCTCTTTTGAAAACTCAAAACCTTCATCACAACCATCACTTAAAACACCATCTTCTTTCGAAGACTCATTAAAAACCACATGAATAGATTCTTCAATAGTCATAGTTCTTTTATTAAAAATTCTATATGCTTTACTATGTGAAGAATAACCCAAAAATATTCCCTCATCGGATTTGGAGTCAAATTTTCCAAGATGATCTTTTCCATTATTTAGCACATAAACTTTGCATCCAAAAACATGAAAGTAGGATATATTTGGTTTTCTTCCTTTGTAAAGATCATAGGGGGTTTTCTTGAGCATGGGTCTAATTAGAATTCTATTCATGACATAGCAAGCCGTATTAACGGCATCGGCCCAAAAATAATGAGGTACTTGAGAATCATTTAGCATGGTTCTTGCAAGTTCCTCTAACACCCTATTTTTCCGCTCTACCACTCCATTTTGTTCCGGAGTTCTTGGTGCGGAATATTGGTGTTCAATACCATGTTTATCACAAAATCTATCAAACTTGTAGTTTTCAAATTCACCACCATGGTCGGTTCTAATAGTAATTACTTTTTGGTTTACTTGGTTTTGCACAAGTTTAACATGGCGTTTAAAAGATTTGTAGGTCTCACTCTTTGCACTTAAAAATAATGTCCATGTAAATCTAGAAAAGTCATCAACAATCACCAAACCATAGTAGTTGCCACCAAAGCTTTTTACTTGAGAAGGTCCAAACAAGTCCATATGAAGCATTTCTAATGGTCTTGTTGTGGACACATCATTTTTAGAACCAAAATGGTTTTTGGTGTGCTTGCACTTCTTACAAGGAGTACAATCACCTTCAATTTTAAAATCTAGCCTTGGTAATCCAACTACTAAGTCTTTTGATTGTAGTTTCTTTAATTGATTTACATTAATGTGAGCGGTCCTACGGTGCCATAACCAAGTGTCACTCTCTTTGCTAACTAGACAAGTAGAAACCAAAGAGGTGATATTGTTTAATTCAACCAAGTAAGTATTATTAGACCTTTTGCCAACAAATTTGATAGATTCATCTTTGTCACTTTTTATGAGACATTGGGTAGAGGTAAATAATACATGGTTACCAATATCACAAAGTTGACTAATGCTCAAAAGATTGTGTTCTAATCCTTGAACATAAAGTACATTATCAATAACCAAGTTGGAAGAATTACCGACTTTACCAATCCCAAGAATTTTGCCTTTGTTATTGTCTCCATAAGTGACATATCCACCTTCTTGAGGAGTAAGCTCTATGAAGTTCCGCTTATCTCCCGTCATGTGCCTTGAACATCCACTATCAAGATACCACGGTTTCTTTTCGGTTCTAAGGCACACCTACAAGACACAATCATTTTCTCATTTTGGGTACCCAAATTATGTTGGGTCCCTTTGGGTTAGCTTTTGGTGCTTCTTCCTTTTTAATCCAAACATAAGTGCCCTTTTGAATTTCAAAATGTTTTATGTGGCACCTATTGTTTGTATGTCCAAACTTATCACAATAAAAACAAGTTGGTTTCTTTGTATAATCAATTTTAGAAAATGAACCAACCTTTTTATTGTCCCTTTTCTTATGGACATATCCTAAACCGGTTTTGTTTGAATAATTTCTTTGAGAATTAATTATCCGGTCTAGGTTTCTATCACTATTTGATATTGTGAGTTTGTGTTTCAAATCTTTTATTTCATTTTCAAGAAAGTCACATTTCTCACAATGAGTGATAGTTTCCTTAGGATTTGCACAATCACAAACATGACTAGAGCTAGCAAGTTCTAAGGATGCATTTTGGAGTTTCAAATCATTTATGTATTTTTCCAATTCATTGATTTCTTTTTGATACTCCAAAATTTTCTTTCCTTTTTCCTTGTTAACCTTAGCTAGTTTTTCAAATTGTGTCAACATTTCATTATACTCATTGAGCAAATCATCATAAGGAATAGAGGAAGAGGAAAAGCTAGAACTTTGAGATGATACCTCATCCTCATTTTCACTCTTGGCACTTGAGGCTTCATTGTTGCTTCTAGCCATGAGACATAGATTTGCAACTTCATCATCCGAGCTACTTGATGATGAGTTTGCTTCCTTCTCCGGTGCATCCCACACAATGTAAGCTCTCTTGCCTTTCCCCTCTTGGGTCTTCTTTTCACTCTTTCTCAAGTATGTAGGACATTTCATTCTTATATGTCCAATGCCTCCACATTCATGACACTTCACTACATCACTTGAAGTCTTGTTCTTTGATTTTTGTTCCTTGGGTCTTCTATCTCTTGATGATGAGCCACTCTTCTTACCCTTGAGGAATTTATTGAATCTTTTCGCAAATAATCCAATTTCCTCCTCATTGAGTGCATGATCGGAGTTCTCACTTGTAGAGTCATCTTCAACCTCTTTTACAACTTTGGTTGAGGCCTTGAGAGAGATGCTCTTCTTTTTTTTGTCCAACTCCTCATGTGAGCTAAGTCTTGATAGATCAATTTCATGTTCCTTGAGCTTCCCAAACAAGGTTGCCAAGTCCATAGTGTTCAAATCCTTGGACTCCTTGATGGCGGTGACCTTTGGTTGCCATTTTCTATCAAGGCATCTCAAAATTTTGTGAGTAGTTTCACCATCACGAAATTGCTTTCCTAGAGAAATCAAGTGACTAATGATATGTGAAAACCTCTTTTGTAAGTCATCAATAGATTCATTCGGGAACATGTGAAATAATTCATATTCATGTGTTAAAGAATTTAATCTAGCATTTCTTACTTCACTTGTTCCTTCATGTGTGACTTCCAAAGTGTCCCACATTTCTTTAGCCGACTTGCATTGAGAAACTCGATAAAATTCATCATGGGATAAAGCGGAGAAGATGATGTTCTTAGCTTTTAAATCATAGGATACTTTCTTTTTATCATCATCACTCCAACTTTTCCTAGGAATTTCAACGACTTCCCCATTTATCATATGTCTAGGAATATATGGACCATCCTCTATTGCATCCCAAATATCGGTGTCTATTGCTTCAATAAAAACTCTCATCCGAACCTTCCAATAAGCATACCCTTCACCATTAAAGAATGGAGGGCGGTTTATTGAAGAGGATCCTTCTTGATAATTGCTAGAGCCCATAGTTTCCAAAGGATCTTTTCGAAAAAGCTTTTACGCTCGATCTTTCGACCGAGCTCTAATACCACTTGTTGGAAACCAACAAGCGGGCTTAGCAATTACTAGGGGGGGTGAATAGTAATATGAAAGCAACAGTGACTAATTTTCGGTGCAATTAAAAGATAATTGATCAAAAGCTTGATTTTCTGAAACTGGGCAATTTACTCGAGTGATTTTAAGAACACTCGAGTGAAAACCTACTAAATACTCGAGTGATTTGGAAAACACTCGAGTGTTTTATGCAGAACAGAAAAAATTCAGTTTCAGAGAAATTTAGCCAAATGATTCAATATCTTAAAGACTAGGCAAGAGCTGATATTAATCAAAGTAGAGGACAATTAAATGAAGGTATAACAAGTTGAAAACAATTTAATTGCTACCAATTTCTACTTGAATTGTAAAAGCCCCTTTTTAGAGAACTTAGGGTTTGGTTTTTCTTGAAATCTAAGAAAACTATAAAGAGAGAGACAACACCAATTTATCCTGGTTCACACTCAATCTAGAGTGCTAATCCAGTCCCCCTAATCAACTTAGGAGTTTCTACTAGTAATCAAATTGTTAGAAATTACAAGGCTAAATTGAGATTCCTCACTCAATCCTAACCCTTTTCAAGAGTGTACCAAACTCTTGAAATTTCTACCCCAACTTGATTTGGTGATGAAGAGTCCCTTCTTCTTTTGCTCCTTGGAACCTCCAAGAGCTCCACCAAAGCTAAGAACCTCTTAGCCCTTGCTTGAGAACCTCTCAAGTCTTGAATGAACCTAAGACCCACTTAGGTACACTTGGTTACCAACCAAGATTTTTAGAACAAGAAATGTATGAGTGTTTGAGAATTGTACAACAAATAATTCTCTTACAATTAAAGCACACTCTCTTAACTCACTAAGACAATAATAAAGATGAATGTTTGGTTGAGTTTAGAGAGAGAAAGGATTTTAACACTTGAGAGAGATGGAAATCAATGAAAGAGTATTGGCTTGTCGTAGTAAATGAGGTCAACCCTTCAGAATATAAGTGAGGGGACAAAAGGGAAGGAAAAATCAAGTTATTCTCCCTTTTTGTCCTCTTCTAACGTTTAGAAAAATTGCTGTCAGACCCAAAACACTCGAGTCTTTTTGAAAACACTCGAGTGTTTTGGTCAACTCTGATAGGGTTGCCTTTTTACTTTATCCAACGGCTATATTACTGAAAATTCATAAATCACTCGAGTGTTTTTAGAATCACTCGAGTGAATTGCTTAATGTTGGAAAAATTAAGTTTTTCTAACATTGTTTTCAATTCTCTCTTCAAGCCTAATTGGTTTTAATCTCAACCTTTCATGCATAATTATCATGTGACCTTATGTGAGAATAAAAACCTAAACTACCCACTCTCATAAATAAAATAAAATACATTAAAATTAAATGAGAATGAATAAATAACTAAGCACTTGATCTTCTTTAATGTTGGGCTTGCATTCTTCACTTTAAGTCCATAATTTAATTACATTGTCATCATCAAAATTAATCCGCCTTAATCGGAAACTTGATTTTACAGAGGATGGAATGCATTAATCGCATCAAACTTTAATAGGCAATGAAAAATGGAATAATTAACATTTATCTACATGATTCTGTAAGCATTATTGCTAATTCATCTATACTATTCTTGAGTTTTAATTAACAATAGTTGACTACATTGTTTTTTGGCTATCAATTGAATGAATATTGATACTGTGATTTTTGGTTTAAATATTTGAACCTTTATTTGAAATAATTGATATATTAATTACTTGATATTTGATATTATATGAAATGAGGTGAATCTTACGTTTTTCTTTATTTTTTTAATTTGAATTTGAAGTTACTAGTTAATCATTTGGTGCATAATTTTTTTTAGCAGCAAAAAAAAAATAATTTTATTAACGCACCAATAAAGAACAATCCACCAAGCATCATAGTACACGAAAAGTCTCACCTTCTATGAAGGGTTTGCAAAAGCATACACAATCATGTGCACAAAGTAGAAAAAAATAATTTTGTCATCCGGTGCATAAATGCATTTTTAACGTATTCGAATCTGAATTGAAAGATTTGTCTATTTGGATATGGAAGTTTTAAGAATGTCTATTCTCTTCATTTTGTCCTTCTTTGTGAACATTTTGTCGCTTCATTTTGTTAAATATTTTATTTAGTAAGTTTATATATATATATACACACACGTCTATATAAATTGGATAACATCCCCATATAATTTGGAATTCCTACAATAATAAAAATAATATAGATTAATAAATAGTAATAATCCTTATAGAATCATGTAAATAAATGTTAATTATCCCATTTTCCATGCCTATGGGTACTAATGTACGTGTAGATAGAACAAGTTGGTACGTGCATGTTGTAGGAAAAATTCACACCTTTTTTGTTTTGTTTTGTTTTTTTTTTCTTTTTTGAACTGGGGAAAAAATCACACTTATTATTTGGTTTCTTTTTATTCATAGATAGAAGGCATATAAAAAAAATAAATGGTGGTCATTAATAATGCTATTGCTAAACCACAACTAATATAAATCATAAAAAAAACATGGAAATCTCATAAAGTTTCGCACGCCTCTCTTAAATTCTTACTTATATATTTTTTTGAAGTACAACAAGAGTATATATTTTTTTGGTGCAAAAGCATACACAATCATATGCTCAAAGTAGAAAAAAAATAATTTTATCATCCAGTAGCATTCGTAACGTATTCAAATCTGAATTGAATGATTTGTCTATTTGGATATGGAAATTTTAGAATGTCTATTCTCTTCATTTTGTCCTTCTATGTGAACATTTTGTTGCTTTATTTTGTTAAATATTTTATTTAGTAAGTTTGTGTGTATATATATATACAGATATAAAAATTGGATATATACAGATATATATATATACATGTATATACATATATTTATGGATATATGTATATACATATATACAGATATATATATATACAGATATATATGTATATATATATATACACACACACACGTCTATATAAATTGGATAACTTTTCTCAAACAACTTTTGTTTCTCAAATTTGATATATGATTGAGTAATAATAATCGGATAATCTCCCCCGAATAATTTGGAATTCCTAAATACACTAATAACCTCCCCATATAATTTGGAATTCCTACAGTAATAAAAATAATATAGATTAATAAATAGTAATAATCCTTATAGAATCATGTAAATAAATGTGAATTATCCCATTTTCCATTGCCTATGGGTACTAATGTACGTGTAGATAGAACAAGTTGGTGCATGCATGTTGTAGGAAAAATCCACACCTTTTTTTTTTGTTTTGTTTTTCTTTTTTGAACTGGGAAAAAATCACACTTATTATTTGGTTTTTGATTTTTATTCATAGATAGAAGGCATATAAAAAAATAAATGGTGGTCATTAATAATTAATAAGCTATTGCTAAACCACAACTAATATAAATCATTAAAAAAAATGGAAATCTCATAAAGTTTCACACGCCTCTCATAAATTCTTACTTATATATTTTTTTGTTGTACACCAAGAGTATTCTACTAGCGGACAGTCGAAGACTAGCTAATCCCCTCCGAGCCTCTATTAATAAAACATTTTTCATACTCACGGCAGAAATCGAATCTGTGACATCATGTTTAAGGAATCCAACTATCTACTAACTATCCTGGTATTTGTTGATAAATTCTTATATAACTTCAATATTTCACCAAGTAACTCTATATTCAAACAACATATATAGACAACTTCAATGCCGATGCGATAGTCATAAAGTTATTACTAGAATATCAACATGCATGTTCACGTGGAGTAGAATGACATTATGTCCAATTAACTATCCATTAATAAAAAATATTTGGAGTAACTCCTTAAATCAGCCACTAAACTTGTGCATCACATGTCAAAATGTTATCTCATTAAATTCGTATTAAAAATCAGAAATAATATCGGGAAATCAGATACTGAAAAAAGAATAAAAGTTTATGACAAAATAATCCTGAAGTTCAAAACCTATAAACATAATTTTACCTTTTGTGTATTTAATTTGTAATTATGATTTTAGTTAAAATTTTTAAAAAATGTAAAATAATCTTTACAGTATTTACTATTTTCGCGTTAACAAGTAAGAGCATCCACAACCCCAAACCCACTTTGGGTTCATATCTGGGTCTCACGCATTATCTTATAATTTTTTACACTTCCCCAAAAGTTAAGAACTCTATTCACTTTTTTCCTCCGACCCCAAACCCAACTTTCATTCTTAAACGGGACCCACAACCTACCTCACACTATTATATTTATTTAATTAATTAATTATAAATTTTTAAATGCAACCTAGCCCAACGGCTAGTTTTATTTGATTTTTTTCTTTATATTATACTAGTTTTAGTTCTTTATTTTTTTTATCGATTTTATTTTTTTCGGTCACTTTTTTTTTAATTTTAAAAAGGCATTTTAAAAAAACATAAATAATAAAAAATATAAATTATAAATAAAAGCAAATAATTTCAGTAAAGAAAATACATAACAAGCATGATAATTATTACAAACACTTTAACATTAATACAAAGGCCTACTCATACATCAAACCCTTAACATTATTTAAACATTAATACAAAAGCTTACTCATACATCAAACTCTTAACGATAACATATAACAAACATGATACATATTACAAACACTTAACATTAATACAAAGGGGCACTCACACATCAAACTTTTAACATTATTCAAAGATTATCTTGGGGCAGGTTATTCCGATTTTTCCATATATGTTGTATTAAGTCGGCTTGAAGTTGGTGATGAGTTTGCCTATGACGTAGTTCTGCTCGCTTATCCAGGTAAGATTGAAAATCGGGACGAGGATATTGTTCTGGTGGTTCGATGTTATGTTCTGTGGTATGATATTCAAGGTTACCAGCATACACATCTCTTTCATCCTTCACAATCATGTTATGCAAGATGATGCATGCATATATTATACGCTTTAGCGCATCAATGTGCCATTGCTTAGCCAGGTAACATATGATTGCGAATCGTTGTTGAAGTACTCCAAATGCCCGCTCGATGTCCTTTCTTACGCTAGCCTGGCGCTCAGAGAAAAATACTCTCTTTTCTCCTTGTGGCATGGGAATACCCTTCCCAAATGCAGCCCACTCTAGATAGATTCCATCTGCCGAATAATAGCTCATGTTGTAATCAGTTCCATTCACAGTAAAATGTACAGAAGGAGCTCGGCCTTCCATAACATCGTTGAACACACTTGATTGATTTATGACATTGATATCATTGTTTGAACCAGCAACACCGAAAAATGCATGCCATATTCATAGGTCTTGTGAAGCCACAGCTTCAAGCATAATTGTAGGTTTGCCGTGATCACCTCGACTAAACTGTCCTTTCCATGCCACGGGACAATTTTTCCACTCCCAATGCATGCAATCAATACTACCTAACATACCTGGGAAGCCACATTTTGCATTCATTTCAAGTAGGTGTTGAATGTCTTCATTGGTTGGTAGGCGTAAGTATTGTGGTTGGAAAACCTCAATCACACCACTTGTAAACTTGTCTAAGCATTTTAATGCAGTGGTTTCGCCCATTCTTAGGTAGTCATCCAAACTATCAGTAGTGGCTCCATACGACAACAAACGCATGGCTACAGTGCATTTTTGCAACGAAGAAAGACTTTTCTTACCAGTTGCGTCAAACTTCTCTTGGAAATATTCATCATGCTGACCAAGAGCTTGTACAATGCGAAGAAATAGATGTTTTCGCATTTGAAACCTTCGACGAAACTGGTCATCTGTGTATACAGGGTGATCGGAAAAATAATATTGACCAATCGAATATGACCTTCCTCACGATTCCTCTTTATATACTTTCTTGAACGTTTGTTGGAGTTGTTGTCTTCTTGTTGTTTTTTCTTTTGCTTTTGAAGATAAAGCCTCATCAGTTTTTCATCATCGTCACTGGTGATGATATTCATAATGTGCCACTCAACTACTTCATCAATGTTTGAAGGGTCGATATTGAGAATTGAATTGGGATCCATCGGAATTGAAGGGTTGATATTGGGAACTTTGATATGGTTGAAATATGATTGAAGAGATGAATTGTGTAAAGATAAATTCTATCTTTCATATTATTTATAAGGAGTGAATAACAGCTAGTTCGAGTAACAGGTACTTTGAATAACGACTACTTTGAATAATGGCTAGTTTGAATAACGGCTAGTTACAATAACAGCTAGTTTGAATAACGGCTACTTTGAATAACGACTACTTTGAATAACGACTAGTTTAAACATAATACATAATGACACTTAACAACTAAACTTAAACATAATACATAATGACACTTAACAAAACATAATACAAAAACCAACTCATAATCAAGACCATATTTTTTTCAATCATATCACACAACGCCAAATGAGCTTTTAGTTGTCTCCCTGTCATACCGGACGTGTCTTTGCTAAGGAATTGGAGCTCTTGGAACTTCAATTCTTAATTCTTGGCCTTTATTTCTTCATTCTTAGCCTTTATTTCCTCATCCTTGATTTGTGCATACTCACGTGCAAAATCTGATATTGTTGTGGATCTTTCCATGAACACTTGTTTGAATTCATCGTAATCCTCCTTATCAGCAATAGAAGATTCACCTTGTTTAGCTTTTGCTTTTGCTTTTGATTTTCTTTTGGCTTGCTTCTGCCCCATTGGTCGTACCAAATTAGAAGACGACTGGTTGTATTTGCCACTACTTGGAGTGGGTGGATTAGATGATGATGTGTATGCCCCATCAGCAGTATTCTTTGTTATTTTTGAAGAATCCTCTGTTGAATATGCCAAAAATTTTGGTACATCTTTCACCATTCTCCATGCACACTCACTCTTGAAGGAATCTCCAACATCTTGCTCATATATCTTATATGCATCAGCCATTATATTAATCTCGGAGCTCCCGCTTATCTGCCTTGCCTTTACTTGAATATAGCATCCATTAAACTTTTGAAGAGATGTTCTGAGTCTAAACCAACAACCCTTTAAACTACTCATATCTCGATATTGAAGTTGCTTATCGCGATACTGGTTATAATGGTCGCATATTCTCTTGTAAAATGCATCACTTTTTTGGTCAACCCCTACAATTGGATCCGTAGAAATTTCCAACCATGAAGTGATGAGTTGTTTATCCTCTTCGAAACTCCAGCTTGATCTTTTCTTCTTCCCCTTGCTAGACCCACCTCCCTCGTCATTAAGATTATTAATAGTTTTCTGGTTGTCTTGGCTACAATAGGGTGGTATTTCAGGCTGAGTTTGTGGTACTTGAGATAAACTTTGTGGTATTTGGGTATCATATTCAGACGGAGAATCAAATTGTGGCATTGATTGAGTTTGTGAATATGGGATAAATGAAGAGAAATTTGGGTTTGAAAATGGTATGTTTGGGTTATTTTCTGGGTTTGAGGAAGATGATTGAGAATATTGAAATGGAAACTGAGGAAAATTTTGCATAAATTGTGCCCATTGGTTGAAGGGATTATAGTTGGAATTATTGGGATTCATTGGTGGTTGTGTTTTTTTTCTTTTGGGTTTGTGAATACAATGTTTCATGTGCCAATTATATTTATAGAAGAGTAAAAAAATATAACCGTCTAACCTTTCAACGGGCAAATTTATCTGATAATTGTGAATGGATCAATCTGGTTTCCAATGCTCCAACGGTAAAAAAAAAATATAACCATAAATTTCACTCATCATTTCACTCCCTAGTTTCTTCTCCCTCACTCATTCGGTTTCTCCCTCCCTTCCTCCTATCCATCATCATTTCACTCCCTCCATTCCATTTCCCTCTTCCTCCGATCCGTCCCACTCCCTCCAATCCATCATCATCTCACTTCCTCTGATCCGTCTGACTCCTTCCGATTCATCATCTCACTCCCACCGATCCATCATCATCTCACTCACTCCGATCCGCCGCTCGCCACCATGCCACCACCGCCATCATCAAGCAAAGGCAAACCACTGATCCCTTTCCCTTTCCCTCCGATCAAGCCACCTTCAATCGCCACCGATCCACCACTGATCAAGCCACGAAGCCACCCTCCATCGATCCGCCACCAAGCCATCATCATCAACGCGGATCCGCCACCATTCCATCATCATCAAGACACCGATCATGCATGCAAGATTTCTCCTCTCCTCTTTTTTTTTTAAATTTTCCAATTTTCTGCTGTAATTTTGGGTAAATATTGAATTTTTGGAAAATTTTTTGTGTTGTTTTGATATTTCAAATTTTTTTATTATGGTTTTTGGAATTTTTATTGCATTTTTGTAGGCATTTTTATTGTTGATCTGGATTTGTGGAATTTTTTTTGAACTCCATTGTTATTGTTGATCTGGTTTTTTTTCCAATCTCTCTCCATTCTCAACAAACAAACGAAACGTGGGTCCCTTTGCTATGCTATGAACGAGTTCGCCCCAGCAACCCAGGTCTTCCCGACGACCCGAACCAACCCCCAACCAACGCCAAACCACGGTATACGGGTTTGTTCGTGGTGACAAACCCGCTGAAGACCCACCGTTGTGGGTGCTCTAAGTGTGCTCACTATATTTAATCAGCACAAATATCAAGATTTCATTGATTAAAGTAAAAAAGCAATAGTGCTTTCTCTTACTAGATGACATATAAGTTTAAATTTTTTTGGTGATAACAAGAGGGGCGATAGCCCAAAGCGGAAAAAAAAACTAAGAAATTACATAACATTTAGGAGCAGCAGATTCTCTATAGTCAGCAGCAAGAAGCCTTCTCAAAGAGTTATTTGGATTGTGTGAAATATGACATCCTCTTCCCACGTTTTAATCTTTTATTATTAGCTAAGTAGTCTGTACAAGAGTTTCCTTCACGTAAAGTGTAAGTGGATTGTCCAATCACATCTATAAAATTCTTTAATACGCAGGACAAGACCATTTTTCAGGAGAAGTTGTACCTGTATTTGAAATTAGGTTGATAACAGCCAGAGAGTCACATTTCACATGTAGTCTGCGGTAACCTTTTTCCCAAGCAAATTTGAGGCAAATGAAAACCCCCCCAAAGCTCTACCTTGAAGGCAGTACAAGGACCAATGCTGTAGCAATAGCCAAGGTCCCATTTTCCAGAGTTGTCACGAAAAAGATCACCACATCCAGCCATCCCCGGGTTTCCTTTTGACGCACCATCCGTATTGAGTTTTGTCCAACCTTTCGAAGGCGCCTTCCAATTAATAAAAATAGTCATCATTCTTTTGTAAGATGGATTGTTGCTAGCTTCAGGCTTGCTTGTTAAGCACTTCCTGGATCACTTGACGCATTGTTGAACTGCATTAATGTGGTATGTGAAGTCAAGATCATTAGCAGCAAGATTTCTCTATCTCCACAGCGTGTACATTGTCCCCGAAAAGAGCGCCTTCCAATCCTTCTTAGAGCACCTTCCATTTTTTTTTTGTATTTTTTAATTACCGCTTTTACAATAAGTACCCCTTTTAATATTATGAAAATCATGATTACTTTAATTATTTGGTGATATATTTAATACTATTTATTATTTAGTTTTATAATATTAATTTATTACTATGTTATTATATATATATATATTAAATATATATACACATACGTACATTAAAAACGGTTCGACTATGATTCGATCACGTTCCAATCATTAAATCTTAAACCATTATCTTGAACGATTTAGTAATCAGTTCAATTTTCAAAACATTGTGTTCCCCTCGCGGTGCCCTTCACTGTGTTTCCCCTGCTTCACCAGTTCGATGTCTTTTTCTAAACTGTCTTTTCTCTCTCTGTTTTGTTCTCTTACTAGTATTACTTCTGTTTTTCATGTTCTATATATCAAAAGTTCTATGTTTTCTTTTTCCTGTTGTGATGGAATAATGAATATTATCTTGATTTAGAGCAATAAAAGTGGTATCGTACTAATATTTTGTTTTGAATTTTTTTAACACCTAGTGTTCGATGAAATGCTTAAACTAGTTTAGGAATTCAACTCCTATTTTTATCTATTATGCACCGCTTTTTTTTTCCTATTTTGTGCTATTGTATTATTTCCTCCTATCCCTATTATAAGAAAAAATAACCGAAATCACACTTATTAAGAATGTTAGTTGAATGTATTTAATTTTCTCGAAATCATAAAAAAAATATGTCTACTTTTGGAAAGTTGTATTGTGAATGAAACAAAAATTAAATGAGATCACTACTTTCTAGAAACATTTTAGGAATAATTATATTGGAATAGAAAGTTGATTAATTTTTTCTTATATTTGGAACCAAGATATGTATGCACCCTGGCCTTTTTCTTATAACAAGACCAAAGAGAGTATGTTTTTGATTTGTTATTAGTTGTTACAAAGTGCAAATATCACAGCAGGTTGTGTGGTCACCGCTACAAGAAATTATTAATTCGTATGAATTTCAACTTGTTGAATTTATTTTTATTTTTGAAATTTTTAATTTTTAAATTTTATGTATAATTATATTAATAAAATAAATATATATAAAAACTTACACATACCCTAATTTTTCAAAAAATATCATATCTCATACCCGTATCTATATCCGTATCGGATACCGATACTATACCGGTACTCATCGAACACAGTTCTAGAGAAGGAAATTGCTTTTTGGCCCCCAAGAGTGACTTTTTGGCCCCCATTTCAAATTTTCATGGACCAAAATACCCTTAACAGTGTTAACATTTCCGGTTTTGTGAAACCGAAAAAGTCTTTTCGGTTTTGCTGAACCGGAAGACTTCCGGTTTAATTAAACCAGAATACTTCCTGTATAGCACAACCGGAATTATGTAAGAAACCAGATCAAAACGAAATTGTTCAGATCTGAAAAACATTGCATAGTTTGAAAGAGAAAAAAGTACCCAGATGCCATGTTCGAGGCAGTAGAGTTCCCAACCCAATGTATTCATCTTGTTCCCATTTGAAATGCACTCTCTCATTTTCTTGAAGGAAAAATTGAAGGAAGAATGGAATCAACATTGCATAGTTTGAAAGAGAAGAGTACCTGAATGTCCTTGCATAGTTTGAAAGAGAAAAAGTAGCTTAATGCCATGTTCGAGGTAGTAGAGTTTCCAACCCAATGTATTCATCTTGTTCCCATTTGAAATGCACTCTCATTTTCTCGAAGGAAGAATGGAATCGGTTTTCAGAGAATGAAGGAAGAGAAAGGGGAAATATTCCGGTTTAATTATACCGGAAGTCTTCCGGTTCAGGAAAATCGGAAATGCTTTTCCGGTTCAGCAAAACCGGAAAGATTTTTTCGGTTTCATAGAACCGGAAATGTTAACATTATTATGGGTATTTTGGTCCATGAAAATTTGAAATGGGGGCCAAAAAATCACTTTTGGGGGCCAAAAAGCAATTTCCCTAGAGAATGGGTTTTAATTTTTTAACCCCCAATTTAATCACTTGACCCCCTTTTTTTGCCAAAATCCGAAATTGCCCTTTTTTTTCTGGGTTTATAACACACTCGCTGGGATCTGAGCGAGAATTACAAAAACGGAAAAAAATACAGCTCGCTGAGGGGTTAGCGAGCTTTGTATTTTACATAGTTCGCTGACCCATCAACGAGTTTTTTTTTCCTTTTTTGCCTTCTCGCTGCAGGGTCAGCGAGTATGTTATTTTACACAGCTCGCTGACCCATCAGCGAGCTTTATTTTTTTTCCTTTTTTGCCTTCTCGCTGCAGGGTCAGCGAGTATGTTATTTTGCACAGCTCGCTGACCCATCAGTGAGCTTTATTTTTTTTATTTGTTATCCTTCTCGCTGCAGGGGCAGCGAGATTGTTAATAAAGCTTTTATTTTTTACGCTGCTGATTTAATTGACTTCTCAAGGACAGACTGGTCAGTATGAACATTCATACTGATGGGTCAGCGAGTTGTGCAAAATAAAAAATAAAAGGAACATTCATAAAAAATAAAAGCATTATTAACAATCTCGCTGCCCCTGCAGCGAGAAGGATAACAAATAAAAAAAATAAAGCTCACTGATGGGTCAGCGAGCTGTGGAAAATAACATACTCGCTGACCCTGCAGCGCGAAGGCAAAAAAGGAAAAAAAAATTCGTTGATGGGTCAGCGAACTATGTAAAATACAAAGCTCGCTAACCCCTCAGCGAGCTGTATTTTTTTTTCCGTTTTTGTAATTCTCGCTCAGATCCCAGCGAGTGTGTTATAAACCCAGAAAAAAAGGGCAATTTTGGATTTTGGCAAAAAAAGGGGGTCAAGTGATTAAATTGGGGGGTTAAAAAATTAAAACCCCTAGAGAATAGAAATCACAGGCTCGGAACCAGAGAGGTGTAAGCATAAAGCCCAATATAAATTGGCCCAATAAACGACGTGGTGAGGTCCTCTAGTTTTCTTTCTCAACATACAACTGTACAAGAGCGAGGAGTTGTGGAGCATAGAAGACGAAGACCAAGACTAGTGTATTGTTGCAGATCTTGTTTCGGTGTCACTCTCTCCCCGTTTCTCTCTCTCTCTCAATCTCAACGCTCTTCTTCCTTCATTCCTATAGGTACGTTCCTATTCCATCTCTCTCGATTACGCCACGTCACCAGATTTACGCTCTCTCCTACGATCAATTAATTAATTAATAATTCAATTTATCTGTTGTTTGTGATGATCGATCCATTAATTAAAAATACCGTTACTTACTTATTTATAATACCTATAGCAAGTTGCTGTTGTGAATTATATATACTCTTGCATATGCTATATGCTATGATTTTTAAGTTGCTTTTGCTTATGTAATCTGGTGAGTTGGAAATTGTGAAAGCAAAAAAAAAAAAAAAGTAATTGATGTGGCCGCAATTGCGGTTATGGAGGCCTTCGTAGGCTATGATTGCGGACCTAATAGAGGCAAACATGGATCCTTTGTGATATGAGATTAATGGGTGTGCAATGATGAAGTAAAGTTTTCTACCCATCATCTATCGTTCATTTGTATTACTTATGAATGATGATGATGCATTGATGTTGTAATTTTTAATCTGACAGTGTACCATATATTTTATCTTGTTATATTATTGTTATTGCCTTTCTCTTTGTATAATTGTATAGTCCTCTATGGCTTTTAGCAAGATATAGTTTGTTTGCTAATAAGCTTTATTTATTTATTTATTTTTTTATTTGTAAAAATCAATTTTGAATTTTGACTTTTACATGTTTGTTTGGTCATTTGTACTTTTACTAAAATCCAGAAGATGAAATTTAGCTTTCACGAGAAGCTACATTTTCATCTTCTAAAGAAAGGCTGTGCTTGGGAGGAGATTGTTGAATGTAAACAAAGCACTTATTATAATTGCATCCGAATGTAAAACACCGGGATTTGAGTCCTAGTTCGTTCAATGTCTCGCAGCTATACCAACTGAACCCGACTCTTGGGGGACACCTTTTGTTTATGTAATAACTACACAACCAAAATTACTGCATCTGAATATTCTTTTTCTCCCTTGAACAAATAAGCCCATAATTGTTGCATGAAGATTGGAAAAAGAAAAGGACCTTCTAAGATCCTTTGTTGGTTTTTTATTTCCTATCACAGTAAAGAAGCTCATTTTTTTTATGCTGTTTAAGTGTTTTACTTCCAAATATTTCAGCTGCTTCATGATATTCAAATCAGACCACTTCACCAGCATCAGGACATGAATAATACACTAGAATATAAAAATTGAAAAGTTATGATAAACATACTGTTGCTCAATGTATTTGCATATTGCACCTTACATGCCATGTCATTCTAGTGTCATAATCCATGTAATGCCTTTCCAACTGGCAATTTAATTGAGGTAGCTTGTTTGCAAAAGAATTCATTTATCTTGCCGACGGACTTGGTTTATGATTGCATTCTACTTGTTTTAGTTAAACTGTGTTATTTGTTACGAATTCATTCCATCACAGAATGGCATCAGCATCGGCATCCAACAGGGGTCAAGGTGGAATTCAACAGCTGTTGGCTGCCGAACAAGAAGCACAGCGGATTGTGAATGCTGCGAAAAATGGTATGGCTGCTTTTGCTAAGTTTTTATATCTGCTTGTTTGTTTGCCATGACGCCATCCAATTTATTGGTCCATTTTTGTGTTTTAATTGTATTAGTCTTTTATGTAATGGGAGTTTTCTTCTTCTCGTTATTCTTTTTGCATTGATCTTTTCATTTTTCACACGAAAGGATGAGTCCTTGGTTTTAGGAATGGCATGGGTTTGCTTGTGTCCTCACATGTGATAGAACAAATTTTGATATGTTGCTATGATAAATTGATAGCCCTAATAAGGAGATTAGATTAGATGGAGGGTAGCCCGAGTAGCTCTATTGCTAGAAGTAGAGAGGCCAAGGAAAACAATTTGCAAAGCCATTAAGGAGTTAAATGTATATGGTTTATCTGTAGACATGATTAATCGGACATTATGGTGTCCTTTGTTCCATGAAGCTGACTCCACCCACTGGGAAAAGGCTTGAATGTTGTTGTATTGGTTTGGTATGCTAAACTGGTTTGCGGCTTCTCCCACTCCCCACCAACCTTCTGTCTTTTACTGTTTTTGATTGTTACCTCCGTAACTTTTGTTCAATCTCTTTATTGTATGCTAATCTAATCTGGGTCTCTATTATCAGAAAAATTGGCTAGGCTGAAACAGGCCAAAGAAGAGGCCGAAAAGGAGATAGCTGAATATCGAGCTCAGCTAGAGAGGGAGTTTCAGAAGAAAGTTTCAGACGTAAGGCTGCAGTTAACAACGTTTGTAAATAACTTTGTTAAACTAACCATTTATCATAATTTAACTTTGTGTTCATTCTTTCATGATTCCTCTTAATACAGAGTAGCGGAGATTCTGGTGCTAATGTCAAGCGACTTGAGCAAGAGACAGATGCAAAGATCTCTCACCTGAAAACTGAGGCTGACAGAATATCCGGAGATGTTGTCAGCATGCTCCTCAAGTATGTAACAAGTGTGAAAAATTAGAATCAGTGATGGTATATTGGTTCTGTCATCTGGTTTTTTATTGTTGATGCTAGATTCTGGAGCGGATAAGAGTCTTGTTTTGGACTTTGGTTGCATTATTACTTGGTACTTTACTGTCATGTATTCAAAATAATTTCAAGTTTGTTAAAATAATCATTTTAAAATTCATAGTCATGCCTATATGTATTATCTGCTAATAATATTACTACCATTTACTTCTCAATATAAATCACATTATTTTGAAAGAGTCTTTTCCTTTTCATAAGACTTGAAGACAATGGGAGATTGCCCCATTCTATGGTTAAAGCATGACTCATTGACACAAATTCAGTAGGACTCAAACCTAATGTCTTTCAGTAGTTTGATCTTACGAGTTAAGTTAACTTCATTAGCTCTAATGTCATTTCCAAAGGTATCTGTCTTTAATCAGGTACCAGCACTTCCACAGTCTCGTTACAGCAAAGCAGTATATATACATCATAAGAGAAAAGTAATAGGCATCATTAGAATGGACAAAAGGCTCCTCAATATGCATCAAATTTCAGTGACATTCACCATCCAAAATCATCTTTATAAACTACAAATTCTATGCTAAGCCCCGACTACAGCCTGAATACAAGAATTAATGTCAATAAATTTTATTGCAGTGATTTTTGAAATTTCTTTTTTTGTTTAGTTCTCTGACTTTTCAACTTGTGCACCTTTTAATCTCCATCTTTTCATCAGTGAAGTCACTAGTGTCAATAAGCGTCTAAGTGGCATGCTCACAACTCACAAGAGACTAATGACACATAAGTTATCACTTGACATTACTATCGGTCATAACGTAGTCGTAGGGCATGCTTGGATTTTGGATATATATCGATTGACAATCTTGGTAGGCACATATGCAAGTTTTATGGCTTGAATAACAAAAAATGAACAAAGGGACCGAAATCAGGGATGGCAATCCAACCTAAATTTAATGGGTATTTACACAAGTTACGAAGGAGATTTATTTATTACTGTAATGAGGAAGGGTATAAGGATAAGTAATTATCCACAAAAATTTGCGGGTATGGATACTATCATATCCAATTGGCCTCATATCCACACACGCATAATTATTACTAATTTTTTATTTTTTATTTCAGATGTTTACTAAATTCTATGTTCATAAGATATTTTTTTATTATGTATGTTTAATATATATTATAAGTTAGAGGCAACATCATCTCTATTTTCCAATTTTTCAAACAAAAAAAATACCATCTTTATTCTCAACTCTAGTAACTAACTATCTCACTCCCTTTAATTATTGCATAATAAAAAATTGCTTGATATTGCAATTATTCAATGGTTTTGCTTAACCATGATAAGACGTTTAAAAAAAAGGTATTGGAACATAGTTTACTAACTTCAAAGTCTTAGACATTTAAATTTTCAATGAAAATATATTTTATATAAATGTCGATATTAAGAAAATCCTTATTCAATCGATATGTTGAGTTTGTTATATTTTTAAGCAAAACAATTCATAAATATGAAGAGTACAAAAGGTTTCCTTACCACATATAAGAAGTCTCCATTGGATTCTTCGAAGATTTCGAAATTTGTTATGTTGGATTTGTGGATAATAGATGATGATATGGATATATATGTACCAAATATATATGGGATTGAGAAATAGTTGTCCTTTTTTTAACATGAAATAGTTGTCCTTAAAAAATGAAATTGAATGAAAATAGGTATAATAGTATATTAACCGATTTAATAGTTAGTAAAAAAAAAGGGTTTGTTTAACTTCAGCCCTTAGGGCTAAGGATAAGAGTCCAAAAATAATTAAATTTTATAGAAAATAGTGTATTTAGGAGAGATAAAGCTTTATATTTTTAATTTTTTTTTCTTCAAGAAATCAAGTCTAGATTAAGGTACTTATCCTCAGCCCTAAGGGTTGAGGTTAAGAAAATACAAAAAAAAGCCGATTTGATAGTTTAATTAATGTAAAAATAAGTTGGTGTATTGGTAGTGTAAAACTTTTTTACATCAACCGTACATCATCCATATGTTTATGGTTGTTAAACTTTTCATTTTCGTTAAAAGTAATACAAATGAATGGTGGATGATAAACCGATAATGTAAAAAAATTTACATCTTGAGTGCATACCCTTTAATCTCTTAATTAGTTAACATCTTTTTTTTTGGTAATTTAAAATAATAATAGTAATTTGCTTAATTTCAGAGTGAAGTTTATTGCATGGTAGAGAATGAGAGCAATTGTTACTTATAGTATTTGAGAGTATGGTGACTCCGAAAATTAATGTAGACGTTGATTTCCGGCATTTGGTGGTTCTCACATATATTCCGAATAAATAATGGAATAGGATCCTCTCCTATTTTCCAATACTTGTTACTCCATCGGTCTTACAAAATGGTTAAAAAATTCAACGGTTTTGATATACTTAACTCTTAGAGCTGAGTTTAAGCAATAAATAAGTTTCCAAAATCATTAAAAATATTCTAATTGATCAATACTCATTTATTATATTTAATAATAAAATATTTTATTTTTATTCTCCCATTAATTTTTACCAAATTCAGTTTTAGCATTGCGATGTTAATCACCATCTTATATTACTTTCACTCTCAGTTCACTCTCTCTTTATATCACTTTCACTTCTACCGTTCACACGCCAATTTCATAACATATTCTTCCAAGTAAAATCATAGTTACCTTATATCTTTTATTCCCAAATTAATTTAGTTTCTTAGCCTTAACGATTTTTCTTTTTCTTTATTCTTCCAAGCAAGTTCTTGTTACTCAATATATTGTTCTATTTGCACATCTTCAATATGGCTTCTGCAAATATTTGCATTAACTTCAATATCTTGTTAAAAATTAGACCTATTGCGGAGAGCAACTCATAATATATATTTTTTATTGGTCAATATCTACGGAACAAAGGTTTTAATAAAAGTCCTGTGTGCCCAATGTATGATTCGGAAATTAAAACTGTGGCCTATGCTTTAGTTTTATGTGAGGAGGTAAAAATAAAAAGATAAAAATCTGGTTCCTGTCTCATGAGTATCCGGAAAGTAACAGTATAAGATGGTGTGTAATATGAAAATACTAAAAATTGGGTTTGGTAGGAATAATTAATGAGAGAATAAAAATAAGATATTGTATTATTAAAGATAATAAATGAGTATTGATTAATTAAGATATTCTTAATGATTTTGGAAAGTTATTTATTGGTTAAACTCAACCCTAAGGGCTGAGTATATCAAAACCGAAAATCCAAAAATCAAAAAATTAAGTAAACATGTATTTAATGATTTGTTTAACACATAAATCAATTATCAAATAACTAATTTAATGCATTTTGCATGAATTAACCAAATCACAATTCAAAGTTTAAAATTTCTAAACTTTTCATTAATTATTTTAACTATAGTTTGAGACAAAAAATTTAGTCATTTTTACCATCCTTATGGGACGGAGGGAGTATATACTTATGCTTATTATGGAAATAATTAATCCTACGTATCTGATCTCAGATTTTTTTTTTAAAATCTGATCTTGGTATATTGAATTATGATACTTGCTAGTATAATATTACATGTTGGCTTATTTTACAAAATTCTTCACCTAAGAAAACGTAAACAGTTGGGACTTGGAAGGACTCACCCCTAGCCAGGAGATGAACCCACCATTTCACTTGTCATATTCTCTGTTCCAAGGCAACTGGTACGGTCTCAAATTCCTATTCTTCTATTGTTGCTCAATAATTTATTGTGGTTAATTTTTTGGTCGGTTTAAAGTTACTAATCAGAGTGCTCCTTTCATGAAAATGAAGTAGGATTAGTCACCTATCATTACAAAATCGTAGTACCTACAAAATAGTGTATCCAAAATTAAGGTATTCACCAAATTTAATTAGTGCCTCCATGATCATATGGAAATCACAGACACTCAAGGAGAAAATTAGCAGTTAGTCGATGCATGGTGATGGTTGATGATCACTGATTCACTGTGATTCTAATTCTATAAATTTAAAGAGAAATGATATATATCACGAAAATTTTCCGTGAAACGCATACGAAAACGGCAAATACGAAGTAACAGTTTGCGTTTTGGCTGGTAATTATTTCTCTCTCCAGGCTGTGTGTCTCATGATTTCATCATTTACAATTTCGTGGGTTACGAATTCGTACTATATAGCAGAGCTCAAATTTAAATGGGCAATTTTTTAATTTTTTAATTTGCATGATTTAAATTGTTTTTTTTATATATATATTCAATAAATAAAATCTAATTAAAGTAATGAGGATCAAATAGGAAAAAGGCAAAATAGCATTCAACAAACACAATGACCTAGCAACATATATAACATGATACTCCCTCCCGTCCTATTTATAAAATCCTTTTGGGGTTTTCACTCCCACCAAGGAGAGTGGATAAATTTATTAGTGAGATTGGAAATGTGAAAATTTGATATACTTTTTCAAAACTACCCCTATAATTATTATTGGAAATCTAAAAAGTGTTGACTTTATAGGGGTGTTAGTGGAAAGAAGTAATTAAATGTTATTGAAAATTAAAAAGAGGTCTTATAAATATGACCAAAATAAAAACTCCAAAATGGTCTTATAAATAGAATCAGATGAAATACTTTTTTATTGGTTGAGTTGTCTACAATATCAAAACCCACTATTTTTTACGATGGTATCGAAGAAAAACTCTTTGGATAAACTTATTTGTAATAAACTAATAAAACTAATACATTGTTTTATAATAAGCGGTTGTTATATATCCAAATAAATTATCTACTATAAGCTATCTCAAATAGAGTTGGCAAAAAAAATTGACCCAAAAAAATCTGATATATAAGCCAATTTAGATTTTTAAAATACAACTCAAGTAAATCCTGAACCTTTCTAGTTCGATTAATAAAGTTCGAATCCTTTTGGGCTTCGGATCGATCCGCTGAAATTACCTAAAAAACGACCCGGATTAGTTTAAAAAAAGTGGTTGACCATCGCGTTTAGTTAGATGACTTTTTGCCCAAATTTCATCCGGACCTTTTTAGCCCGATCCGAGCATGAAGTGGATCGGTCGAGTAACTCGAATTGCCACTTCTAATTTCAAACAAGGAAGCACGTTCTAATTTCAAACAAGGAAGCACGTATAAGACATGAAACATATATAAAATACAACATGAACACAAGATACCACAATAGAAATATGAAATATGGTTAGGAGCATTAAAAATGTCCAATAATATCCTAAAGTGTAAGTGTTTCTTTGTTTTCAACCGCGTGATTTTTTTTATCAGCAAAGAAAATTTATTAAACAGAAAAAAGAGTACTGTGTGTATTATTCTAGAGAAATTATTAGATGATCATGGATCAATGATGAAGTGATTGTACATCTTTGTCTAAGTTAAAATTATGAGTTTATTCCGGATCAACGGTAAAAAGGTGTACTAGTCTCCTAAACATTAGACCGCAGCATTAATTGAATAATTTTCTGTAGCACGATTGCACCAAAATGCTTGTGCACAAAACCAAGCAGAAACCAACAAGAACATCAGAGTATAGAATCTGTTAACAAACAAGGCTATTCCAAACACACAGACATGGCCAAATATTTCAGTTCTTATAGTAAAAGAAATAAATGACAACTTTGAATTCCCTCTAGTCGTGCAAAACGAGTTCCTGGCAAGACTATTCTCCATAATATTCTTAGTATGGAAAATCTGCATTTTGCAGCTTTATTTGCAACTTGACCGTGTTTGTTTCAGGAATGGTTCTGTTCTGGTCCTACTTGAGAGATTCCTGTGTTCTTTGAAATGAACCCTCTCTTTCATCCACTCTGCTTTTGCATGTGCCTTTGCCCGTGACTATAGTTTATGCAAATCAGAAGCACCTTAAGGATGTTTCATTATTTTTAGTTATCATGTATGCAATTCATTCAGCCGTTTAGTTCTTCTATATATGCTTTTAAATTTGTCTTTCTCTTTTTGTTGTTTTTTCTCTTGTTTGAATCATGTTTCTATGTCTTCATTTTTAAACGATTTTAGAGATCATCAAATTCTTTGAAAGCAGTGGTGTATTCAATGCACGACAGTAGTAGACTTATGTAGTTTGTATGAAGAATATTGTTTCATGATTTGCTACAAAATTTCACAAAAAATAAATGGACAGATCGATAAGTATATAAGTACTTTCTCAAACTTGTCGTCCTAGATTTTAATTTATTAAAAGTTTAAGGGTATTGCTAATCAGTGCCCTAACGGCATTGGTTAAGAAATACATTAAAGAAAAACTTGAATTAAAAATCTAAGTTTACCAATTCTCGAAGTTTTAAATTCATCATTTTTCAAGATAAAATTAAACTACCTTTTTCATTTTTTTAACCAATGTCCTAAGGGCACTCTTTATCATTTTCCAAAGTTTAAATTCAATTTTAATTTTCAATTACTTTGATTTTGCATCATATAATGTTAAGGGTTTAAAGATTGAGATTAAAAAAAACTTTAATATAAGAGTCAGGTTTTGAGTCTTTATAGTTTAAAAATTATATTTCGTTTAGTTTTGGTCAGTAGCAATGATCAATTCCTATAAATATTTTAGTATAGACGAAACATTTAAACTATGAGAAAATAGTGTATACAATGATAGTGTAAAGATTTTTTACATTTTCAGTATGTTATCCATCGTTGATTGGTTAGCTATGGTTGACTTATAAGTAAAAGTAATGCATATTGACGGTGGATGATGCATGGACAGTTTAAAAAACTTTACACTATCAGTATACAAATATTAAACTCTTAAACTATAAGGATCAAAATAAAAAGTGAAAAATTACATGGGGGCTAGAATTATACTTGAACCTTAATCTAGTGTCTACTTTTTGGAGTTAATGTGTTTGTTCATGTTCACACACGATAGACCACACGTATTGATGAGAATCTTGAGATAAGCCGTAGTAACAAGCTAACTTAGCTTGTGTTTAGTATTAGTATAACTAGAAAAAAAAAAGATTATGATTATATTTATCATGTTGTGTTTTGATTGTGTAAATAGGGAAGTAAATAAAGTTGAGTAAGAAAAAATTATAAACACAAAAAAGCAACAGCTCAAAATTGGATTTTTGAGTTTTAGCTTTTTTTCTCAAAAATTATTTCTTTCAATAATTTAATCTTGATATCAAACATCTTCTAGATTTACAAAATAGATTATTTATTAAAAAAAAAGCTAAAATCTCAATCTTTAAGCTTTACCAAACATGTAATAAAAAGTTGGTAGTGCTAATTTTAGTTCTCTTTGGTAAAGAAAAAGGGAGATATATGATTTGTTTCTAACTAGAACTGCTTTTATCTTGCACAAGTTATTAGTGATCACAGTTGATTTGAAATGCCTTGAAAAAGCTGGTTCAATGAAAAAGAGGGAGAATAAAGGAAGAAAAGCAAGGAAGACAAACATGTTCATAAGTGTTCCCTAATTGGCCTTCTTATTAATACTTAATAATACTGTGTTTAATTCTTACATACAACATGTTATAATATACTATACCCAAAATGAGAAAAGGAAAAAAGAAACAACACAAAGTGTAAAAAGGAAAAGGACAAGAGAGTAGTGAAATATCATGTTAATTAAACTAGTTCAATTGTGGGGGCCTGAGGGGGGAGAATAGGAATCTAAGTGGATCCAAACACATGAAGACAAATCTGTTTCTGAAAATGAAAAATCGCATGCCCTTTATGCAATAGAAAAAAGTAGTTGAACACTGAAACATGCCTAGAGCCATCATAGCCTCTAGTAAACAGGACAAAGCTCTCATTGTCTATCTATAACTTCACCTCTTCCTACACCCTCTCATTTATTTAACCCTACACTCTTCAAGTTGATGATTCAAACCTTCAGGGGAAAAAAACAATAGGTTGATTCAGGTAGAGAGTGATTTATATAAAGCTAGCTTAGCTTCATGCCAAATCACTAACTCAAAATTTTTCTTAATTGGTTGTTTCCTAAGTCACATGAAGGCTTTGAATTCCTTCATGCTTTTTTATATATGCTGCTCAATCA
The DNA here is from genome assembly GCA_037953625.1 of Crotalaria pallida. Lineage (NCBI taxonomy): Eukaryota > Viridiplantae > Streptophyta > Magnoliopsida > Fabales > Fabaceae > Crotalaria > Crotalaria pallida. The sequence goes on from CM075656.1 coordinate 73,610,510, forward strand.
GTTGCTCCTATGTGCTACTTGCAGATCAATTCATGCCTCAGCTTCATCACCAAGGAACTATCTACCACAACATATTTGGTCAGCTCTATATACATATATATTTCTTATCATCTTTCATGTTGCATTGAGAAATAATTAAGGCTAAGTTTGCATTAATTCTATATATCTTACCATAGGTATTATTATTACTAAGTGTGCCTGGCTCCCTGTATGCCATTTGTAGAGCTCATCAATAGAGTTTGATGGCCTTAATGAATGGCGTACCAGGAGCCATGCATGCTGTGTTTTATTTCATCAAGGGAAGGTAAAGTTGTTGCTATCTTATACTAGTACATAATATATATATATATATATATATATATATATATATATATGGTTTGTAATTTTCTCTCAGGTTCTGTTTCTATCTCATTTTGATCTTTTTTTTTTTCTATCTTTCGTTTGGGAGGGATAGAGAACGAGGGTTTGAAAGGTCTCATAATCTCCTTTGAATTCTGATGAATGATTAATCCATTTATTATGCTCATGTCTACTCAGCTTTAGTGGTCCAAATTCAAAAATGTCATTGACTTAGACACATAGCAGACATGTAAGTTTAAATATTAGGTCATCTTAGGTTCTGCATATATAAGATTTTTTTAGGAATTTGTGTTCATCAATAAAGTGGATTAATGTTGTTAGTGACATTAAAAATGTAAATATTTAACATACTTTTTTAAAATTACTCATATTATTGATGTTGAGATTCTAAAAAATGGTGGACTTAATATGAATGTTTTTGGAAAGAGGTAATTAAATATTATTGAAAATTAAATTGATATCTTAAAAACATGATTAATTTTTTTTCTAAAAGAATCTTATTTATAAGACTGAAAGGAGTATTTATGGAAAAATGTTTTTTCTAATGTGTGTAAACGTTATAAAAAATTCATAATCAGTAAGTTTGCATCAAAATTTTATATTGTTAGTACACATATTTTCTCTTTATTATAATATTATGTGCATTAATAATATTAATTTTTTATACTTTTTTAGAATATATCTTATGACACATATCAGAACAATTCATGAAAAAAAATATGGTCAAGAAAATGTTAATCAACAATGATTAAGGATTCAAATATAGAAAAAAATATTAGAAAATGGTATGTTCCATACTTAAGAAAATTGAAAGTAATGTTTTCTTATACAGTTTTTTTATTTGAACTTCTTAACCAAGCACCCTTATATGACAAATATTTTTATTTTAATATTTGCCTTCCATTCTTATCAATATAGAGATTAGTTGACATCTGCTACCCTTAGTCTAGTAAAGATCATTGTCACCTTAAAAATGACGTATCCACCAATCTTTTTCATTGTTGTGTTGTCATTTTTGTAGTTATTGATTAGTTAAACGTCTTGGCTTTTCATAAATTGATTTTAGATAATTTATAAGCAACCTAAAAAAAATAAAGTTAATTTTGAAAAATTAAATAAATAAATTTCTAAATACTAATTATATCATTTTTAAAATTGGTTTTTTACTTTAAATTATTTATACATTATTTAACCTTCATAAATTTCTATATATTGAATTAAATTAGATGCCTTAAAAAAAAGTAATAATTGGGAGGCCTATATTGAAAGACATACTCATAAACCTACACATAGAATTTAGACATTTGTTATTTTTTAAGTTAAAAAAATAAAATAAAAGAACTTAAATGACACATGTCGCAATCTTAATGTGTAGGCTTGTGTGTATGCCTTTTTATATAGTCTCTAAATCATTTTTCTAAAAAAAATTCAAATTAGGTGCCTGATTTTTAGTTTTTACAATAGGCTTTATTATGTCACAGGTCCCTGAAGCTTGGGGTACTTTTGCCATATACCATTATTCTTTTTTTTTTCAATGTCTGTGACTTTTTTTCAATGTCTGTGACTCCCCGAAGTTACTTCTGGGTTTGTCAATTCTGGTCAATTTTGCTGACATGTAATATCTGGCAAAAATACCCTAAACTTCAGAGACTTATGACATAATTAAGTCAATATTTTAGTTATCAGTTTGGATTGGTTGAAAAAGTTGACTTAGAATTGAGTACCTAATTACCTAAAAATATACATTTACCAAGCTTTAATTTAATAAAAAGTAAATTGTAAATCATTTTGTTTAATTTTTTTTTTTGGATAAGAATTTTTTGTTTAATATTAATTCATTGTTAGTAACATACGTACACTCTTGAAAATCCGATAATGCCATTTCTTCTTAATCTGCACACACTCATCCATAAAATAAACTTTTTAAGCTTTGCATGAGGAATGCTGTTTAGACGACTCTTGCAACATTAACTACATATGTAACCTGAATAAAGTTTATTCATTCAAGTCATATATGTATTCTTGACGTTTTTGAATTAAGGAGCAATTTCATTTGACTTTTTACATTGCACATGTCGTACATTATATTCACTATGTACATTCACTATGAAAATTTATGTTCTCAAGAAAATTTTCATAGCTACTAAAATCATTAATTAACAGTTTTCAATTGAGTTTGCAACTATTCTGAAAACTTTACTACTTAAGTACTTAACATATATACTTCGAGTGCATAGTAAAACTTTCAAATCCAATTTCATGACTATCGTACCAAAACCATTTTGTGATCTGTGTTTTTTGTTATATTCCTTAATTCCTTCCACGTATAAACATACAACTCTAGTATCTAAATTTTGGTGCATCAAGTTCAAAAACAAATTTTCAATCAAAATTAAAAAATAAAATAAAATTGCTGGCTGCAATCCTCAATGGGATGCATGCATTGCAACGGTGATCACAATCACATTCTAAAACCCCCGCCGGAAACATTATTCACACAACTCATACCATTAAGAGAACAACAAAAAATATAAATGTTGTCAATGACTTACTATGAACTTTGGAATTGTTGATCTAGCTAGGGTGCTATTGGACTTTTTTTCCTTGGGACAAAACTTAAGTGGTGATCTTAATAAGTGTTTGTAGTGCTGCCCGCCTGCCCCCTTTTGCATACGTTTATATTTTTATTTGAGAACAAACTTTAACTACAAGGATTCAGCACGTTATGTGCTATTATGGAAACTAACAAACTTTTGCATGTGCAGAACTTTTATAGTCCCTGTACTAATACAAGGATTCAGCACGTTATATACTGTTTTTGCAAACAGGGAAAGTGACTACTATGATGTACGTTGTTAATGTGCCTCGCACGTTGATATGGGAAAGATGTGGTTACTACTAACTACTTAATTACTAGTTACTGGTTTAGCTAGTTAATATTGGATTTGTTTCAAACAATCCCTCACTGCACACTCAAATTATTATATGTAACGACTGAATAATATTTTTTTCCTTAAGGTCTTACTTTCTTGTTTCTGTATACCACATTACCACTTGTATTATAATATATAACTAAGTGCTGAGGGTGTAGGGTTAGGACGGGTAAGATTTCCCTTTCATCTAATCTAAAAAGGTAATTGATTATGGAAAACATAATATTTACTAGTACTATTGTGTAGGATGAGTCCAATGAGGTGGTTTCTCCTTCACCAGATCTTGAAAGGTGATCGAATCAGTTTTTGGATATGATTCGTTTTATAACTTAAAAAAATTTGAACATGTTCGAGATTAATTAAGATGACAGAAGATAAAAAATGAGTAGAGTTGGCTTAGGACAACAATAAAAAATCTAAATTATTTTTGCCATAGGTTCGTACTTGTTTAAGAATAAATGTATTTTTCTCTATTTTGATCATTACACCAAAAATTTCCATCTATTAATATCCATCACATTAATTAACTGCGTGAGTTTAAAAATCTAGTATGGGTGTTTGTGGGAAGAGTAAAAAAGTTGTCCCTCAACCAGTTTTAAATGTTGAACAGATCAAGTTTTTTAAAATTTGAACTCATTTCTGATGAGCTGATTCTTCTTTATGGCTTTGTCATAATGGTTGAATAATTTGTGTTTATCAAATAAAATAGTCATAACGGGAGAACATATCTTTTATAATCCTTATATTCTTACCATTTTTTTTCTTACATATTCGTTTATGTTTCATTTTTTATTTTTCTTTTTTTTTTCATATTATATCAGCAGTTACTTTTCTCTCTATTTTACTTATCTTTTTCTTCTTTACAAGTCTTACACTTTTAAAATAAAGTATGTAAGTAAATCATTTTGTGACCATCCATCGACCAATTATTAGTTATCCTGAACCTCCATGTTATCCATGGTGTAGGCCAATCATATTTTGTCAAATACTCAAACAAAATAAAAAAAAATAAATTTAAGGATAATTATTTATATTACGCGTTAGATTATTATTAGCTTGAACCACAAATGATGTGGTGATCCAAGCAGTTAGAGGCCCAAAAATTTTATGTTATTGGGGCGATACATAGCATTAAAAATAGGATAATTTTAACAATTATTTAAGGAATACAAAAATGAAAAATTGTGTTTGGAAATTTAAATATAGTATTTTATGATTTATTAAACATATTATTTTTCATGCAAAATCATCTTTTTTAGTGTCTTAAACAATGTCCAATAACACTATTTAACATTTTCCTTAAAAGTATAACAACTTTATGAATAGACAAACATACTAATTACTAATGTGAGCCAATGAATACTCACAACTTAATAAAAAATAAAACATTCAAAATCATGAGATAATACCATTGTAAAAAGATAAATAAGAAAACAAATAAACATTCGACATAAGTTTTCATAACTATTCTTTGTAAATATTTATAATTTGAAAATATTGAATAAATAAATAAAAATCTGATTATTTATATTCACATTGGAACAAAAACTATATATATATATACTAAAAAAATTGAAAGATTATGGGGCTATAACCCCCACTATATATAATAATTTCAGGCATCGTGAGCCGTAGCACAATTAAAATGTGTTTTCGTGAACATCAGTGCTATATAGCACGAAAAAACAGCCCACAAAATGTGATGAATTAGTTTAAAAAGTCAAATTTATAAAAAATATTAAAAAAAAAAAAAAAAAACACTGTTCGTGTGGTTAGACGAAAGTGTGCTGTGGCCTGTGGTTACACGAAAATGTCTTTTGCACAAACCAGCATTTCCCTTCCGCGAATTTGTTCTGGGAGGCTATTTTAGGGCATATCGAGAAGCTTGCAAGTGGCGCCTAAAATATTACCTTCATAATCTCTACAAACTGCACCCAACGCTGTACCACCTGGGGTCTTTAGAGAAGCATCAAAATTAATCTTTAGATTCTCCCTTTTTGGTCCAAACCACTTTGTGGGCATATGGTTCGTTGAAGCCTGTCTCTGATGGGGCGGTGGAATATTCATGGAACTAGCCTTTTGAAGAGTTTGCAAAGAATTAAGCTTCTTTTGTTGGAACACCCATTGGTTTCTTCTAAACCAGATGGCCCAAACCAAGTCAAAAATTTGATGGGCCTTTTCTTCAATAACGCTGAAAAGAATAAGCTTGACCCAATCAAAAAAACACCGCTGCTGGTCCACATCCAAAGGAACACCCAGCTTTGAATCTTGCCAGATATCTATGGATTCAGAACAGTACAAAAACATATGGGAGACTGTCTCCTCGGCAGATCCGCAAAAAGGGCATTGAGTTTCGACATTTATACCTCTTTCGACCAAGCTAGATCTCACTGGAAGGATTTCAATAGAAGCACGCCACACCACATCCAGGCACCGAGGGGATGATTTTACTTTCCAGAATTTCTTCCAGAAAACATCCAGGTTGGAGGCTGAGGAAGCTTGGTCAACTTGAGACTTTCCTCTTATGAAATTATGGGATGTGGTTTTTAAGTAGTGGGGTTTCGAAAAAAAATCTCATCGCAAAACAATGGACCATTTATGGTCAAAACTGGGGTGCTGGACTACCAGACTATACTCTTCTACGTGACCAATATCAAACAAGAATGTTTTTTTTTTTTTCAAGTTTATTTTTAGTCGATAATCGAAAATTATTTTTTTTAAATCTAGAGATCATGGAAATGGGCTTTATCTTTATGAACAAAGTTTTTTTTCTTCATACTTACGGTAATGATCGAATTCTTGACATCATGTTTAAGAAATCCAATAATTTCTCAACTATGGCTCTGTTCGGCAACACGAGTTAGGAGCTTTTTAGCTAGTTAGGAGCTTTTAGATTCAGTCAATAAGCTATTAGCCCCGTTCGATGAACACAAATTAAAAGGAGCTTATAGCTTTTAAAAAAGGAGCTTGTAGCTTTTGAAAGCTAGCTTTCTAGAAACTAAATTAACTTTCAATAATTCATATACCAATTATATCCTCAAACAAAATTCAAAATTATTTTACTACTCTTTAATTAATTATTAATTATAATTTAATAATAATTTTGTTATAATTAATTAATTAACTACGTAATTAATAAATTAAAAAAATGAATTTAATTAATTATAATTTAATAATTTTTATTTTATTAATTAATTAACTATCTATTTAATAAATAAAGAAAAAAATTTGAAAAATTTTAAATAATAAAATGTTGCATGTCTTTTTTGGTCATTTAATAACTTTTAGCTACTTCAAAAACTAGTTTTGCCGAACAACACTATTTTAAATAGTCAGCTAAACAGCTATAAGCTCCCAGCTCCTAGCTAGCTTAACATCTACATACAAGTTAAAAGCTCACAGCTACAAGCTAGTTTTGTCGAACAAACCCTACGCTGAACTTTTTTTTAACAATATTGCTTGTACTTTTTTATGGTTAACAATATTGGGACGTGAAAAAATAATAAGAAATAACTATGGTGTATTATTTTTACTTTAATACATGCAATTCATGAAGTCATAATCCAGTCTTTATTGAGTAGATGGCCTCTGCTATGCGCAAGTAAATGGCCAGAGATTTATAGAACGTCAAAAATTCTAATCGTATGAACATTCTAACTTTGTCCTATACTCCTATTAAACATGTGAATTGAGTTCGGTTTTAAGGATTGTTTTTGCTTATTGACATTCTAACTTTGTCTTATCTAATCCGTGGTATGTAATTTTAGTTCTTTCAAATATTACATTGCCATTAATTTAATCTCTCAAAAATATGTCACTAATTTAATCCTTCAAATATCAATTATGTTACTACTTTAATCCCCCAAAAATATTTATTACTAATATGGTCCTTCAAAAATCAATTGCGTTACCAATTTAGTCCCATAAAAATATTGAAAATCAATATAATCCCTCAAATATCAATTGTACCACTTTGATGTGTTACTCCGTTACATAGCAATTTAACAAAACTTACATGACACGTTAAATAAAAAAATTATAAAATAAAATTAAAAAAATTAAATAAATAAATGGTCATAATTAAATACCCACAACCCAATCTTCTAACCAGGAATGGTAATGAGGCAGAGAATGTGTGATTGAGGTGGCGATTCGGGCTACCAAATCAGGTTTGGGCCACCGAATCAGGAATGGTGATACAATTAATCATTGAAGGACTATATTAATTGCAAATATCTTATGGAGATTAAATTGGTGGCATAATTGATCTTTGAGAGATTATGTTGGTGTAAATATCTTTGAGGAACTAAATTGATAACAATGTCAATTCTTGGATGTACATGTAACATTATTGTTAAAAAAAAAACAGACAGTAGGATTTCTTTTTTATTTTTATTTCTTTTTTCTTTTTTTTTTGTAAAAAAGAAAGTTAAGCATACAAAAAACACTAGTATGACTAAAAAAAACACCAGTATGATATCTATGAATTCCCCTTTCTTCAGCTTAAAAAGTTAAAATGACATCATTTGACCACATCGTTCCGCAATCTACACTGCTAATCAGCATGTCTCTCTTGGAAAGCAATACTCTAAATAAAACAATAAATCAACTTACCTACATAGAAAAATTAAAAATTATTATGAACACTTAAACAAATCATGATCAACCCAAATTGATGACCAACGTTAGAATTGAAAATCTAATCAACGAGCAAGATTGGTACTAAACATGGAGCTTGTAAAGGTTGCTCCACTAGAACTAGATTCTCCTAATGAACTACTAATTTTTTGCTTGACCCTAATGTTCCTTAGATCATTAACAAACCCTGGTTTTGAAATATGAACATTATCTTCCATTTCAATGTTGTTAGTTAACATCTCTACAACCTCAGACATTCGTGGCCGAAGTTTTGAAGTTTCTTGCACGCAACGTAGTCCTACCATTAGGAACCTTTTTGCTTCTTCTTCAGGAAAGTTCATATTCAGCACCGGATCCACCAATCTCATAAGATCATTAGCTTCATATGCTGCCCAAGCCTGCAAACATGTTCACATACAAACACAATTCACATAATATACCATGTTAGTATATGTTATTTAGTACTGCACAGAACTCAACACAAGGGAGATCCGCAACTAATGGGTTAAATGGAGAATAATCACATAGGTGTTAGAAATTTCGAGTATGAGTAGTTAGATGTGGTTGAGAAGTTCCTCTTGGTTAAATTTGGATAGTTTGAAAACCTTATGAGTGGGTGGATGCGAAAACCTAGCTACTGACTAATGTCATAAAGTTTTGAGTCAGGATATGATGTCAAGTATGCTTATTGTGGTTCTTCTTTGGCCATTGATTTGCCAATCCTAACAACTTGTCACCATGCTCTGACGAAAATCCTAAATGATTTACCAATCCTAACAATTGCAATACTAACCACGCTCAGGGCCATGCACCGACGAAAATCCTTAAAGCATTGGCTCTTGATTCCATCCATGCTTATTCCTAGTTGTGTTCATTTCTTTTCGATATGAGACTTATTTATAACCGTATCTCCTCAAGTGTGAATCCTCCTTATAAGGAACACCCTAACCCTCAAAATCCTTTATTGAGTATTTAACGATGTTATGTTACCAACAACAAGAGTCCAACCTGCTCCCAACTCAGGTCCATAGGCTCTTCTTCATACTTGAAACAAAACACATTGCCTAACAACTTTTGACGCAAGAGACTCTAAGCATTGGATCTACCAACAATTATCTTCCCTCCTGTCCTAGCCAAACTATCAACTCTCCTACCACTTGTTATTAGGGACCAGGGATATCTCCATGGTTTGGCTAACTGAGCCGCCCAAGGTTCCCGGCTATTTATGTAGGCAGTCTTTACCCTCACAAGCAGAGGGATCATTTTCAAAACCAGAATCTATAACCTCCGAGTCACAAGACAACAACATATGTGTTGCATCAAGCGTAAGTTTATAAACGATTTCACTTTATGTCTTGTGCATTATCACAGTCTAATTCTATCATCTTATACAGATATAAGATGGGGTGATTCTAAGTATGAAGTACTTTCCTAGTTCACTAGACTCGTTTATTTGCTCTCTCTCAGTTTTTTAACCAATACATCACAGATAATATTACTAGATAATTGAATAGATGACAAAATGTGTTTTATGCTCTAATTATCATACCTTCTCTACTATGAAACGTTCTGTATCTTGAAAAGCATCAACCACAGTTTTCCCACTTACAATTTCCAAGAGAAGAACTCCAAAGCTATAAACATCTGATTTTCGTGTGACCTGCCCAGAATTTGCATACTCTGGTGCAAGATAACCCCTGTAGCATTTTCAAAAAATTCAATTCATTGTAATCACTAGAATATAAAAAGGATCCAGTTAAAACATTAATTTGGTCTTTAAGATTGACATTATCATCGGTTAATTTCACATCATCTGTAAATTTGATCCTTTACCAAATCGACACCAAGGATCAAATTGATTAATAATGAGCAAAATCAGTGACTATATCGCTTATTCCATGTAATGTTTAGGACCATATTGACCGATGATGATAATTCAAAAGACTAAACTGATGTTTTATCGATTTTATTACTCAACTTAGTTTTGTGGGTGTTAGTGGTTTCACTCACAATGTTCCTGCAACTCTAGTACTGATATAGGACTTTTCATCTCTTAGTATCCTTGCCAAACCAAAGTCAGAAACTTTTGGTGTGAAATTTCTATCAAGAAGGATATTGCTGCCTTTGATATCCCTATGCACAATATGAGGCTTAAGTTCTTCATGGAGAAAGGCAAGCACACGAGCCACACCTATGGATATGTCCCTCCTTGCTTCCCAGCTAAATCTCATCCTGTTATGCTCTGAACCTATACATCAATCAAAATCCATAACCAACTCATTAAAAGAGAACCATTTCTTTATATGTTTGAAGGAAAGCATAATCCCACATACTTTTTTCTACTTTATAGTAATCATAGATCATTTCTATCCATTGGTATTTTCAAAGAAGTCCTTTAGTAGCCAATTGGCCAGAATCAGTAGTAGGGGTATATGACAAACCCAGAAGTAACTTCGGGGAGTCAAACATTAAAAAAAAAGTATAAGGATATCTGACAAAAGTACCCCAAACTTCAGGACCTGTGACATAATTAAGCCAAAAATATATAATCACCTACCTAAGAAAGTATGATGAAGGCTGTTATTGTCCATGTAATCATAGATCAAATATCTTTGGGATCCTTCTACACAACACCCTCTAAGAATGACCAGATTTTGGTGCTTGATATTTGCCAATGTAGCCAATTCTGCCACAAACTCCCTCTCTCCTCGCATGGATTCAACCTCAACCGAAAGCACTTTCACTGCCACCAAAGAACCATCCCTTAGCCTCCCCTTCACAACCACAATATATCAGCTTTCCATTAACTATAGGCACTAATTAAGCTTAATTATAATAAGACCGTAATTGAGAAAATGTTTTCCTACTATAATTAGTAATCATAATAGTAATCTTCACTCTATGTCCGGTTAATTATATGATTATGACCAAGTGATTTTATTTATTTATTTTTTATTTCAAAAATTTGTACACAAAAACAAATTGTTTTCTAGACTAATCTTTAGTGAAAATGAAAATGAGAGTTCAATATTACAAATTTACAACTACATATAATTATTACTCTCTCCGGTCCTATTTATAAGATCTTTTAGGATTTTTATTTTGGTCCTATTTATAAGACCGCATTTCAATTTTCAATACCATTTAATTACTTTTTTCCACAAACACCCTTATTAAGTCAACACTTTTTAGAGTTCCAAAAATAATTATAAGGATAGTTTTGAAAAAGTATATCAAGTTTTCACATTTCCAATGTCACTAATAAATTTAACTACTTTTATTGATGGAGTGAAAAACCCCAAAAGAGTCGACCAGTGGGAGTACTAAATACTGGCAATAGTGGAAAGTTAAAACAGAACCAAACATGTGCTTAGATTTCTGATGTAGTAGTAATAAACATAAGGACATGATGAGAATAAATGAATAATAGTAGGAGTAGTATATAAGTACCTTGTAGACAGAACCAAAGCCTCCTTCTCCAACCTTTTCAGATGGATGAAAGCCACGAGTGGCAGATTTTAATTCACTATAACTGTAGACACGAAAGCTTCCATCATTATCACCCTCTGGCATTTCTGGCAGGTGAATCACAGAAACAACTCAGAATTCAACTAAGTCAAATGATAAAACATGATGAAAATCAAACTAATGTACCATGAGAATAAGGAGGAAGAAAAGACATTAATAAAAACATGTTAAATTAATTAATGGTTAGTAATTTTTTGGAGTACCTTGGTTGGTTCGTTTTTTGACTGATGCTGTGAAACAAAAAGAACAAGGAATCTTCATGATGCCGCTAGACAAGCATACAACTTCCTAGGATATCTGTCTGGTTTTGGTATGTGACTTGTGAAGGTTGTTCTAGAGATGGAAGGTGTGTGAAGGAGGAAGGAAGAACACAATGAATGAACTACTAATGAATAGCCAAAGAAGAAGGAAGAAGAAGAATACAAATGAACACGCATTCCTGTCCATGGACCGTTTGACTTACACTAGCCATCATAAATGAACTGGAATGGAATATTAAATTCAAAACCATACGACTGAATTATTTTTTATTTTGAGCAGATTCTAGATGTAATATAGGAGTATTTATTTTTTATGGTGTAATAAAATACAAGCAATGATGGAGAGATCCATATACCTATTCATAACTCTATACATTAATTTTATTTAATTTTTTTAATTTGAAAATAACAAGTGTCATAATTTTATGGGAAGTTTTTAGGCTTGTACAATCAAGCTTCTTACGGGTAACATTTCGTTCAATATAATATATTTAATCGAATTGCACGTACTAAAAAAATAATTAGTTTTATAAATTTTATGAAAATATATTATAATATTACAATTTTATCCTTTAAATTTTTTTTAATAAAATTCACATTTATTAACTAACAACAAAAAAAACATAAATAAGTAAAACATTTAATTAGTGAAAAAATTTAATAGATGATACATAAAAAATATAAAATAACTTATAATTAGAAAAAAAAATAAAAAGACAAGATAAGTAGTTAGATATTGCTCTTTATTAGTTTGGAGCTTATTTTTGTTAAGTATTCATGTGAAGTTATCATTTTTAAGGTTAAATTAATGTGCAAATATCTGAATTTTTTGAAAATTTTTAAATAAATCTTTAAATGTAAAAAATTTATAGTTGAGTTCATAAACTTTAAAATCATTTGTAATTGAATTTTTGAATTTTAAAACCTGTAATCACATCTCTAATCTTTAAAATTATTTGTAATTGGGTTCGTATTTATTTATTTTTTATAAATAATAATAAAATAGTATACAAATAAATAAAATGAGATATGGATATTTGATTTTTTTTATTTATCATACGTTTCCTTCTTTTATCCTTCTTTTCAAACAATTAAGTTTGAATGAGAAACATTCTTAACATAGTGAGCTAACTCTCATAATGTTTAAAAAATAGGAGGAGATTTCTCTTGCATTATTTTAGAGTCTAATGTAAATGAATTTTAATAAAATTTTAATGGACAATTAAACCAGTATAATAATATTAACATTTTATCATATTCAATATTTTAGATTTATGCATTTAAAGAAAATCTATTTTAAAGGAGCTACACCCTAAAAATTAACATAGTTTAATTGATTTTAATTTTAAAAACTATATTTGTCTTGAAAATAATTAAGCACTTAATTATAAATGACTTTATTAATAATTAAGGATCTTGGTTTAAAAATTCAAGAACCTGATTAAAATTTTAAATTTTAGAAACTTATTTAAAAATTGTCTAACAATACCATAACCTAAAAGATAATTTAACCATATTTTAACACTCGTTTATGTCAAAAAAATCAACTTTGTTATTCTGTATTTGACATTTATAAGGGACACCTGTCTTTTTAGGCAAAAACTGTTGGGTCCTGCAGTTTCTCTTTCTTATAGAACTCATCATTTTTTACCAAAAAAAAAGGTAGGTGTCTGTATTTGACATCAAATACAGATGTAGGAATAACATTTTTGCAAAAAAAATATATCACACCCTCTTGTACTCATTTATAATTCACCCGATAAATATATAACCTTTAACCTAAAAAATTATTCAGCTAACAGATACAATAACTAAATAATTTTTTTTTTAAATATAAATCGTGACAACCACCTAAATAAAATTATTACCAGCAAATGGTGGAGACACGGCAAGAATTTTGTTGCGAACATTCAACGGCAGAAGCAGAAGTCAATCAAGTCATAACAGATGAGGAAAGTTCAAAGATCCATTAGGCAAAAGAAAATAATCAACCTTCATGTTTAGATCATTAATTACCAGATAAATGAACACGCACCTTATCATGCAAAGAGCCAAGGATGGAAACCCAATTATGATGCTGGAATTTATTACTTTGGTCATTTGAGTCTCCAAATAAAAATGTTGAATAATAATAACCTTAAATCACATCAATAAGGTTTTCTTTGAACCAGGAGGTACAATTATCTTCTTAAACCAATCATATTTTAACATGAGAAGATTCCAAGAGCAGAGTAGACACGAAGAAGAAACATTTGGGGTGGATTAGAGGCCGCAAAAAAGCCTGTGCCGATCGGACCGACCCACATAAGCTCGATAATAAGCAGATTTAGACTTTCAAAATGAGAGAAATTATATTTTGGGCCTTTTTGACCCGCTTTAATGAAACCCGAACCAATCGGGATCCTAACCGACCCGCCAACAGTGCCTAAAAACCTTGTTCAATTTAGTTAAAACGATAATTTGCTATTGGCTTTAGCTATATATTTTTTACCCAAATTTCAGGCCCAACTCGATCATGCCTGGAGTCCGAACCCTGAATTTCCATTCATACGGTGGACGGGTAAAGAGGTTGTATGTTTTTTTTTAGACTTATGATACTCAATTGTATAAAGTATGAAATTGTAATCTAATTCCATGGAATTGAGTTTGGAATTGTGATTCCAAATTGAAATGCACAGCCAAATACCAGAATTTCAATTCCAAGCCCCAATTCCAAGTGTCAAACGAACCATAAAGAAAATGTTAATAGTTGTCCTTAGAGCACTTATTAAGAAGTTATATATAGTTGGAAAATATTTTAAAATGTAATTTTTAATATTCTCGAAAAAAGAAAAACTATGGGCATATGTTTATTTTTATTTTTTTTAATTTCCAAAAAGCTTAACAAGTATCCTAATAGCCCAAAACTAGTAACACCCAAATTTCATTCCTAAGATCTCAGTAAATTCCACATCGCTAACTGAACCAATTCTGATTAATGTAAGACCCCCTCATTTGATATTACAATACTGCTCACTCTATTACTATTTATAAGTTTCATTTTATAAAATTCTTATTCCTAAATATAAGTTATTTTTTGATATTTAGATAATATTCAATAATTTATATCAAACATATCTTTATTATTATTATTATTAGATAATAGTATATGCACGACAGTGTAAACATTTTTTATATATCTTTCATCATTGATGTGTAAACAATGATTGACTTGTAGGTAAAAATAATGCATATAGATGGTGGATAATGCACTGCACATATATTAAAGTCTATTATTATTTTGTACAAACCAAATGCTTTACTTATTTTTTATCCAATTAATTCAATTAATTCATCATGATCCGCGTACTATGAGAATATTTTTATTCAACATCACAAAACCCTCCCATTAGTTGTTATCTCATACACTAAGAGAACCCAACTTGAATATATCTTTATTATTTTTACTACTCTTTATTTAGGCTCTGTTCAACAACATGAACTAGCAGCTTTTTAGATAATTAGAAGTTTTTAGATTCAGTCAATAAGCTACTAGCCTCGTTCGATGTACAAATTAGAAGGAGCTTATAGCTCTTAAAAAAGGAGTTTGTAGCTTTCTAGAAACTAAACTAATTTTCAATAATTCATATACCAATTATACCCTCAAACAAAATTTTAAAATTATTTTACTACCCTTTAATAATTATTAACTATAATTTAAGAATTTTGTTATAATTAATTAATTAATTAACTACATAATTAATAAATTAAGAAAAAATGAATTTAATTAATTATAATTAATAATTTTTATATTTTATTAATTAATGAATTAATTAACTATCTATTAAATAAATAAAGAAAAAAATTTGAAAAATATAAAATAATAATATGTTGCATGCCCTTTTTGGTCATTTAATAACTTTTAGCTATTTCAAAAACTATTTTTGACGAACAACACTATTTTAAATACTTAGCTAAACAGCTATAAACTCTAAGCTAAAAGCTCATAGCTCCTAGCTAGCTTACCAACTACAAGCCAGAAGCTCATAGCTACAAGTTACAAGCCCACAGCTACAAGTTAGTTTTTTCATACAAACCCTTAGTTCATACACCATTTTCATATTACAATAAATATTTTTTTTTATAATAATAGCCACGTTCATATATTTTAGAAACTTTGATATTTTATTTTTCATAAGAATAGTATAATAACTAACTCTAATTATTTTTTTTAATCTCTTTTAATCCAATTATTTTAACGTAGTAGTATATTCTGTTATTTTATATTCTTCTTCTTCTTCCCTTCTGTTTCTCAACACACTCATACCATCACAACACCAACCATCTAACTTTCTTTCCCAAAATCCCCAATCCAATTCTGTTTTTCTTTTTCCATTTTCCGACGACACGAGAAATTAAAATAAAACAACAATAATAGCCCCCAAAAAAAAAAGAAAAAAGAAAAAAACCATTCATTGATTAATCCCGTCATGGGCAATATCTCAAGCAGCCACAGCTCCGGCCACCGCCGCAGAATCTCCGCCGGCTCAAGGCGCAACCACCCACCGCCCCCACCCCCGTTGACACCCCAACCAGAAATCGCGGCCCATCATTTCGCATATTCAGGCCCACCACCATACGCGCCCCAATACCCCAACCCTAGCCACCCCGTTCATTACCCGCCGTACCATTACAACGGTTACTTCCCTCCGCCGCAGCCACCACCACCACATCATCATCATCCGCACTATCCTCCTCCCTACCCTTGTGGACCGGTCATGGCTCCGCCTGCGCCTTATGTGGAGCATCAGAGAGCGGTTACGATAAGGAACGATGTGAATATCAAGAAGGAGACGCTTCGGATCGAACCTGATGAGGAAAATGAGGGACGATTCCTTGTTTGTTTTACATTTGATGCCACCGTTTCGGGGAGGTTAGTTTCATTTCTTATTCTTATTTTTATTATTATGTCTAATTTAATTTCATGGTTATTTGATGCATAATCATCATCATGTGGGTAATTAATTGTGAAGTGAAATGTTTGATCGTTGTGGAGGATAGCTCTATGATTATAGAGGGAGAGGAAAATTAAGGTTTTTTTTTAAGGTAAAAAAATTAGAAAAGATTTGGTTTATGGTAAATTGATGTGGTTATTTCATGCATCATGTGAATTGTGAAGTCAATGTGTGAGATCGACCGTTAACTACTCTAGCTTAACCAGAAATCTGGAGTTCGAGCACTGAAAACTTGTAAGGGAGAGATTTGCCTTGTGGTCCTGCAGGGCTCGAACCTGGATTAGTTGGTGTTGCGCTTGTGTTCGGATATTGAATGAGAAACCCTAGTTATATGATTTCATGAGATGAAGGATAGCCCTATAAATTAGAGAGGGAGAGGAAGGTCGATAAAAACTTTAGGTGAAACCATTAGATAGGATTTGGGTTGGCACCTAGATGGCCTATTGGAAGATTTAGTGTTTGATAGAACACGAGGACTTAGTTTGGTTTTATGTGGGCCCATTCCAACTAGTAGGAAAAGGCTTCGATTGATGTTGTATGGGAATTGTGAAGCAAAGGGGAAGCCTGGATTGCGGGGTTTTACGTTGGGGATGTGAAGTGGTAAGCGAATTGGTCTTCTAGGGAATGAGAAAGGTTTGAGTTCTGGAAATGGTACTTGTAGGGAGGGCCTAACCAGATCGCTTCGCACCTGAAAGGATTAGTCTTGCTGGATTCTCCTTGGATAGATCTATGTTAGTGCTTTCTTGTTGGGGCTGTACAGGATTTAATACTCAGTTTGATTCAAGAAAGAAAACAGACAAAACTACTCACTGGCCTCTAGTCCTATTATTTTGTGTTGCTGTTCTCAATCAGTCAATCTTTTAAGCTGCGATAGTTAATGGCTAGCACAATCTTCTTTACTTTTGAAAGTTTTTTCTTTATGCCATTAACATCTTTTATTCATCCAATTGAAGTTCTAATTTGGCAGTTTGGGGAATAGAGTAGTTGGAAGAAAATCACGGTGCTACTTCCATTTATAGCTATTCTTAAAATTAAAATCACGGTTAAGATAGTAGGAAAAAAATAGCGGCTTCTTTAATGCAAGGCAGTTCAGTTGGTTCATTGCATTACCTACACTTTCCCTTTTAAGTTTCTGAATAGTTGGTTCATTGCATTTGCTTATGTGTGCCTTTTGCCAATGTTTTGATTTTGAAAATGTCACTAAGTTACTCTAAGTAAGTACTTATTCTATTCCTGTATTACAGAGCATAATGCAAGCAGTAAATAGCTTAATGTTTATCAGTTCAGTTACATGTTTGATACTTCAATGCTTTTAATCGCTAATTGCTACTTCTGTGGATTTCTGTCCTCAAATCATGACAATGGTTATGAATGTGGACATTTTATACTGTAGTTCTTGATTTACTTGTTCTGAAGGTTTTGTTTCTTTTTATCTCTTTAACAGCATGACCATATTTTTCTTTGCAAAAGAAGGTGAAGGCTGTAACCTCACACCTACGAAGGAAAACCATCTTGCACCTGTGACTGTGGATTTCGAGGAAGGTCTTGGGCAAAAGTTTAGACAGCAAGCTGGAACTGGAATTGACTTCTCTATGTTTGAGGAGTCAGAGTTATTGAAAGTGGGCGACATGGATATTTACCCTCTAGCGGTGAAGGCGGTTGCATCACCTAGTAATACTGATGAATCAGGTGAAACTCCAACTCCTGGTAACACAAACTCACAGACAACCCAAGCTGTGTTTGAAAAGGACAAAGGAGAATTTCGGGTGAAAGTTATCAAGCAGATCTTATTGGTGAATGGAGTGAGATATGAGCTGCAGGAGATATATGGTATTGGGAATTCAATGGAGAGTGATGTGGATGAGAATGACCAGGGAAAGGACTGCGTCATCTGCTTATCAGAGCCCCGGGACACGATTGTTCATCCCTGCCGACATATGGTATTTTACAATTTCCCTCTTTTTGAATGTATTTTTCTTTCATTAGTTGATAGAATGATTCTGAGGGCAGTCATCAATACATTAATCTTAGTAACTATCAGGTTTTTAATATTGATTCCATTCTATTTCAATGCTTAGTTAGTCTTTCACTGCTCATTTTTAGGCTCTTAGAAAAGCAATAATCATTTTGCCATGTTACTACATTTTTTTGTACTTAATTATTCCTCCAGTCCTTGATACACTTTGGCTCGATTCCTTTTCTTTTCGCAGTGCATGTGCAACGGATGTGCAAAGGTTTTGAGGTTCCAAACAAATAGATGCCCGATCTGCAGACAACCAGTTGAGAGGCTTTTGGAGATTAAGGTAGGACCTGAGGAGTGAAGAAGATACATTGTTAATGGCTCAAGCTTCCTGTACAGCACAACTGTTACACATTAATTAATTACTTATTCCTGTTTACTACTACTCCACGGTTTCCCCCTTTCTTTTCTCTGGTTTTTCCAAGGATCAGAAGGAAATAAAGTAAAAAATATAAATGGAATTTATAAATGACATGGGGGTTTAACATGAACAACAGGCTGGCATTGCACCTGATTTGTATATGACAATGCCTCCGCGGAACTTGTTTGTAGCTTCTAAATATAGTTTAATTTGGATGGTGTTGTTTTTTTTTTTTCCTTTTTGAACTTCATATGTTTTCTAACTTTTATAGTAGGATTGATTTTCTGACCAATGTTTGGTCATACGCATCACTGCAGTACTAAAAGTTTCTAGTCGTACATATTACAAATAAAGTGTTTATGTTAGGTTTCCCTGGGTTACCAAAGATAAATGGAAAGGGTGGTAGGAGAATAGAAAATCAATGGAAGAAGAAGAAATAAGGCTGTAACAACATGCATTGTGTGGCATTGGGGGGTAAGAAGGAAGTGAAAAAACGTTTAGAAGCATGGACATGAGATAGGGAAGGATCCTGGTTGAAGCAAACTCCTGAAGTTCTGCAGGGTCTCTATCTTTTGTTCTCTGTTTGTGAGTGAAAATGTTGTTGCTTTTTTTTCTCTTCATATTTTTTTTTTTTTGTCTAGCCAAGGTATCCCTCCACCCTATAAGTAGGGTAGATTTCTAAATGCCTTGGGGCTGGTGGTATTAGCTATCCCTCCCAACAATTGCTCTTTCAAAGATTCGAATCCATGCACATTGACAAGGGACTAGGGGTGAGCGTGGACGGGTTGGGACGGGTTTGGTGTGGTCGTCACCCGACCCGTAAATATTAGCAGAGTCAATTTTTAAACTCATACCCGTTCCTAAACCTAAAAAAAAAAAAAAAACCCGAATATATGTGGGTCTAAATAGGATGGGTCAAGATGAGGACGACTTCGGGTTAAACCGGGACAAGAATCACAAGTCTAAAAGTGGGATCAAAGTAAAGCAAGTCATTGCAAGATACTAAGTTTCGGCTAAAAAAAAAACTATGCTAAATTTAGATTCAAGATTTCACTTATGGCTACAAAAAATAATTAAACTAGGGAAATATTGTTTACAAAATACCATGCATATAATATCATACAACAAAGATAAGAAAATGAGACATTTGGTAGTAAAGTCAAGTAATAAAGTGTCATTTAATAAATAAATAAAAAGTAATTAAATTGCTAAGTTAGAAATGTTGCCATTTAATATATGATGTATTGTACAAATATATAATATAAAAATAAAATAAAAACATGTTTACATCATTAATATATATATATATATAAAAAAAAAATGTTTACGTATATCGGGTTGGGTTGGGTGACCTTGAGTCGATCCCAACCCGTACCGGGTGTTGGCTAGCTTTATTTGGACCGAACCCGTCTCCTTTTCACACATGAGACTGGGTCCAACCCGACCCGAACCAACCGAGTCCAGTCAGAATCGTCGGGTCGGTCCGGGTCGTGCACACCCATACAAGGGACGCATTGGTATGATGGTATCCAACTTGTTTATCACTGGACCAACAACTTGTTGGTCTATTTCTTTGGTTCTGGTCACTACTTGGGAATCATCCCCGTTTTAATGGAATAATCATATACATGTTCCTACCAGACTACTCCTTCCATTTACCTTTAAGACAAATACGGTATTTTTAAAACATGAATTAGTTGCATGCTTTAATTTAGGAGTTTTTCTTTTTAACGCCATTGATTACTCAACGGCCCCCATTTTTTCCGCCTTACACAAGGCGGTAGAACATTTTTCCGCCTTATACAAGGCGGTAGTGTAAATTATCTGTTTTTCCCGCCTCTTTTTAGGCGGAAAAATGGTAATTTTGCACTTCCGCCTTGGATAAGGCGGAAAAATATGATAATTTTACACTACCGCCTTGTATAAGGCGAAAAAAATGCACTACCGCCTTGTATAAGGCGGAAGAAAATGGAGGCCGGTGAGTATATAGTGGGGTTCAAAAAGAAAAACTCTTGATTTAGGACGTTGTTACTTGTTAGTGTTACTTGTCAAAAGGTGAACTGGATGAATGTTCACCGTTTTAGGCATATCGGTTTGTAAAAAGTCGTTTATTAAAAATTTAAACATCAGTTTTATAAACGGATTCTCAAGCACACGTTCACATCCAAGAGCAAAATTTGTGGTGCCCTTGGAATTTCTTGCGAGTGTATGTCATTGTCACACCATCTACTTTCTTTACCGCAGCTAATACTTGGTTTGGCCAAAGGTACTATGTTTTTTTTTTTAACTTCCAGCTATTTTTGGTTTGTATTTTGGCGACAGGAGTTAGGTTGTTGTGACATTGACAGCTTCATCGTCCACTAGCCAGGGAATTTGTCGTGTAATGTAATTAACCAAAGTGAAAACTCTCCACGGCATCAAAATGGAAAAGCAAATTTTGACAATTATATATAGGAGATAATTCTAACAACCCATTCAAAAGTTGCCAATTATATCTAAAAAAATATAATTGACCATCTAAATAAAAATACTCATAAATGAGTTTCTTCTGTAATTGACTATCTAGTCTTTCCTTTTAATGCTGACGAAGTTGATTGATAGTGGATACAAATTGACACATAGTACCTATGGTTTGTTGAGGTGCATTGATCTTTTGCACTTCAGAAAGAGGTGTAGCCGTGTACATTGATCTTTTATCTAATGACAGAAAATTTTGTAAATGTGTTGTCTCTATATTTTATCAGGCATATAAACATTCATGGTTTGAGAAACCCCCTACTCAAATCAATACCCACATTACAGAAAGAACATATATTTGGCAATACTTTAAAATTGTTGGATTAGTTGAGTCACAGTCTAATTGATTCAACAAACACATTGAATCATAGTTAAACCAACTCATGGTTCAGTCCAATTTTAAACACATTGATGTTAAGTCATAAGTCATAGTCTGATACTCTGATTGATTCAATCAACAATATTATAGCTTAACCGATTCACTGTTAAGTTCAATTTTAATTATAATGTTAAGATTATCAAATATAAAAAGAATTTTGCTCGTGAGTGTCCTTACTAATTAAATAATCAAGGATATAAATTCTTGCCAAAAGTCATGCTTTGAGAGTGCGGTTAACATTAACATTTATTTACTTTGAAAATACCTTATATGAAAATTGGTCCGTTCATTTAGAAACTTCCTGCCATCAAAATCCAATCCACAAGCGCCCAAACTTTTATAATTAACAGAAACAAAAATAACATAAACAACACACAGATTTTTTATTAGCAAACAAGAACAACAGTATGGTTGCTTATTTAGCATTAAGCGCCCAACCACAAAGCACTTGGATGTTCATAGCATCCTTAAACACTTGTCAAACAACAAACACAACAACAACACAAACATGATTGGATCATAGTCCAAATACATAAACTTAGATAAAGTTCTTAATCGGCAAAGACATAACACATAAGGTCCTTGTCCTTGATGCAATTTAGTCTCCCCACCATTGATGAACATAAACACCATTGCTTCTAAGACCCTTGCAAATATCCATGCAGCTTTCCTTGCTGTTCAGAGCTTTACCAACATCACCTCCATTCTCAGGGCACCTCAGAAACAACTCATCAACAAAGCATATAGCTCCACTCTCGAACAATTCCTTGAGGAACTTGAGTTCAACTTTTCCTGCATTCATTTTCAGAACCACAAAATCTGCATATTGCACTGTTTCTTTGAACCAAGCAAGGAAATCAAACTCGTCCTCCCCGACATACGGATCCATGTCTTCATCAGAATCATTAAGCTCGGTCGTAACCTTACCAGCCAATCCAGGGTGATAAACAAATGTGATACCAGGTCTCTTCACATAAGACAACATAATAGAAGTGTTGTAGTGAACAAAGTACACATTGAAATTCTTCTGATCAATGGGATAAGATGGCATAAACCAATCACTAGCATTTGCATTAAGAAGCTGCCCTACCCCAATATCAATATACACAAGCCTCTTCCTAGCAGAAACATCAACAAACTTAGGCAAATAAGGAACAGTTTTCTCATACTCAGGAGTTGCTGGCCTTTCACTCACAAGAGGCTCCATAAGCTCAATTAGAGGCTTAGTAAAAGTGAGACTTGCACAATCTGCTGGAATGCTATATTGATAAAAAGAAGAGCTTGCATTTTCAGTCCTTTTCTTGAACACAACAAGGTTAAGCTGATCGACAGAACCAACATGCACAACACTCGAAGATCTCAGCAGCGAAGAAACTGGCGTAGCGGATCTTATCAAATCATTGGGGTTAGAACCAGTGGCACCAACGAGGAGTGCACCAATTCCACCAGGCTTAAGGATCCTTTCAACCTCAAGCACAAGCAATGCAGGAACCGAAACCTTGTCAAGGTCCCTAGAAACCACGAAATCGAAGGAAGCATCCTCGTAATCGAGCTCATAGACGATCTTCTTCTGCATCAGGGAGAAAAAGCTGTGCCTTTGAACACCACTAACACTGGTGAATCCCAACTGTTTCATCGCCACGATGGCCATTGAAGAACCTTCTCCGATGCAAAGGCTTTTCGCTCCGTAATTCAATAGCTGCTTGCCCATTAACTCGTGGACCACATTCGCAGTCAAGTTCGCATCTTTCGCACAATTCATCGAATCGAGCGAGCCCCAAAATTGAAACAAGTAAGAGCTTAGGCTCAAAGTAACGTGTCCAAATTGCGAATTGGAATAATAATTCGATTGCGAATTGGAATAATAATTCGAATCCGCGACGATGCAGGCATCGAAATTCATGGGTGCTAATGATGCAAGATCAAAGCTTGGCATCACGCGAAGCAGCGAAACGATGGAGACAGCGGAGACGAGCATAATCAAGCGAAGGAGCACGCGCCTCGCTACAGATCCAGTAAAGATGTAGAATTTGAATACCTTGGTATCCATTGAAACTCTCTCAAGTTGTTGTTGTCAAGAGAGAGTGTTGAGAATTGAGTATAAAGTTTGAGACTTTAAGTCAAAAAGATCGAAACTTTGATGAAAAGAGTTGAAAAGAGGGAAAAGAGTAAGAGAGATTTAGCGAGTGCAAAACCTGGAGGAGGTGTGATTTCCACCCACGAGGACACCCATTGATTTTTGGAAGCTTAACCAAACCCTTCTTGGAACCCTTTTTGGTGATGATTCAAACCACAAACTACTACTACTACCCATCTTGTTCGATGGGTTGAAACCCCTCATTTGGTGCTATAAGGTTAACTCATTCTGCAAGTTTGTTTCTGCTGCAAGGTTCAATTTTTGGTGATAAAGTTTGGAACTTTTTGGTTTGTGAAACTTGGTTAGATCTGAAGTTGGAGTTGGAGTTGGAGGGGAAGGTTGCAGAAGAAGAAGAAGAAGAAGAAGAAGAAGAGAGTGTGCTATGGAATGGAGTGAAGTGATGAGTTATGACTTATGAGGCAATAATTAAAGCAGATAGATAGATAGATCAATAATAGTTACTCCCTCATTTTTTTTTTTATACATTTTCTGTTTAACATTGTTAATTTTTTTCACTAATTACGTAAATCAAGATTTATTAAATAAAAATAAATATAAAAGATATAATAGTATATATTTATATTTAGTATATTTATGAAAAATACTTTGTTGGTAAAAAAAAAATTCATTTCGATGATCTCTACGCTTCGAAGGGAATTAGTTTTTCATTATCGATTGAAGAATACCCTAAAAAATAATCTATCAATTTCAATAATTATTTATTATATTTAATATTTTAGCAAATATAAAAAAAAAAAACACTTGTTATTATTTACCGATTTATGAAACAAAGACAAATAACAAGCAACGGTGGAGTAAAACAGAATGCAGCATAAGCTAGTGAAGGTGTTATCTGTGTGTCATCACATGGAAGATCCTCGTGTCCCTACACTCCATAGACCATACTACACCTTCGAATAATACCAACATTTTTTCTTTTGCAAAAGTATTAGATTTTTTCCCTTGGTTACGAAATTATGCTTTTTTTTTTTTATTTATTAAAAGCATCATTTCGTATAAAAAATTATTTACTTTAGAATGTTTATTCGCAAACCTAAGACAAGAGCTTAAGAAAACCCATAAGTATATTTAATATATATATATATTCTTTTTCTTAATTAGATGATGGTAGAGTTGTTTGTATTAGTTTTCTGAAAAGATGGTTATATAAAAACAAAACTTTTTTATCTAAAAAGATTCTTATTTAGAAATAAAGGGAGTAATATATGATTTTCATAACCAAAGTGGTCGCTCACTTGATCTCTTAACTAACTGGTCTCGAGTTCGGGCCTTGGGTATGAAGCAACCCCTGCTAGGAAACCTCTACGGTTAAGTGCAAACTCAGTTGGATTGGATCGGATGAGTCGGATTTTGGATAAACCAGATCGGGTATCGGTTGGTGTACAATATATATATATATATATATATATATATATATATATGATTTTCATAACCTCGATCTTTAAAGTTGAAAATAAAATTTTTTAAAATAGTAAGTTTCATAAAGAAATACTACACAGAAAAAATCAACAAAAATTACATCTATTTTTTCAATAAAATATTTATTTTTAGGTTTTTATTTTCTATCTTAGAGTTGATGTCAAGAAAATCATATTATATATCGAAACAGAACTCTATTATTTAGACGGTCGAGATTTGTGTTAAACTTAGTCGAAGAAGCTGAAGAAGGAAGAGACGTGCGCAGCAAGTCACAGCATCAGCACCAAAGCAAGTTTTAATCTCTTGCATAGGCAGATTTTTATGCACAATTTCAAACATATCAGAGATAGAAGATGTATCATCACTATGAATTGTATGTGCATTATGAGCTAACTGATTATAAAGAAAAACATGCTCATAAAAGACAACATTTCTAGATATCAAACATTCTCTGGTTTTAAGGTCAAATAGAATGAATCCTTTTGTTCCTTGTTTAGTACCAAGAAATACACATTTTCTAGATCTAGGATCTAATTTCTTTCTGTGTGAAACTAATGTGGAAGCAAAAGCCAAACAACCAAACACCTTTAAATCATATATATTTGGCAATTTATTGTGCAGGACTTGAAAAGGTGAAGAATTGTTGAGATAAGGAGTTGGCAGTCTATTAATTATATGAACAGCATGAGCAACTGCATAATTCCAAAAACATTTTGAAATATTTGACTAAAACATTAAAGCTCTTGCAACACCTAAAATATGTTGGTGTTTCCTTTCAACAATGTCATTTTGCTGAGGTGTTTCAACACAGACTTGCTGATGCACAATACCCTTACTGACATAGAACTCATTGAGATTAAATTCTAAGCCATTATCAGATCTTATGCACTTCACAGTCTTATTAAACTGATTTTTAATCAAAGCTATAAAAGACTTGATATGAGTTGCACTTTCAGATTTAAGCTTCATGAAATACAACCATGTATATCTGGATTTGTCATCAACAATAGTGAGAAAATACTTATGACCAAAAGTAGAAGGAATAGAAAGAGATCCCCATATATCAATATGTATGATATCAAACACAAATTCAGCAATAGACAAGCTATTATTGAATGGTAATTTCTTTTGTTTTGCCAAATGGCATACATCACAAGGATCAATGGACTTATTACATGAGATAAAAGGGAAATCAGATTTTAGTGCAACAATTTTATCAAAAGAGGGATGACCTAATCTTAAATGCCAAAGGTTACAGGAAACATTAACTATTTGGTTAACAGAATGAGCATCATTATACTTTGCAGACTTCAGTGAGTAAAGGCCTCCAATGGCTTCAACTACACTAATCATCTTCAATGAAAGGCATTCCTGTATCACACATTTTGTCTTGGAAAAGATCAGTTTACATGCCAAAGCATTAGTTAATTTTGAAACAGAAATTAGGTTGAAAGTAAAACCAGGTATATACAGAACATTAGTCAAGTAAAAATCATTGGTAAAGACCACAGTGCCTGCTACACCAGTATTTATTTGGTTTCCATTTGGCAGTTTTATTGAAATTGGCTTAATTTTTCTAAATGATTGAAATTTGGATAATGAATAGCACACATGATCTGTGGCTCTAGTATCCAAAATCCAAGAATCAGAATCAGCTTGGTATGAATTAGTCATGCATATAATACCTGAAGATCTATGACCTTGATTACCAGGTAATGGTTTGGTTATAAATTGGTTTGCACTGTGATCTTAAGAAGCATTGTGTGTTGATGTTTGCTGAAGTAATGCTAATAAAGCTTTGTGTTGATCTGCTGTGAATGACGAACTTGAATTCACACTATTATCCTTCTGATCTTTCTGATTTGGAACATGAAACTCATCATCATCTTCATGATCCTCATAGAATTCATCACCAGGAGCAGAATACTGATTCACTGAACCATTCCTTCTGTTCCAATGAGTAGGAAAACCATGCTTCCTATAACAAGTGTCCAGAGTATGACATGTCCTATTGCAGTGAGTACACACTCGATTGTCTCTACTTTATTGGTCTCTACCATTACCTGTACTTCGGCCTTTACCTCTGAATCTACTTCTATCATTATTAATCAGATTAATTGCATCATTGTTATCATCACTTATATTCAAATTCATCTGTCTTTCTTGTTGAATAAGTAATGAAAATACTTTGTTTATTATTGGTAAGGGATCCATAAGCATAATCTGTGCTCTAACAGGTGCTCACATTTCATTCAAACCATTCAGAAACCTAATGACATAGTCATTTTGCCTATACTGTTGCATAGTATGAATGACAGGACAATCAACATCACAGAAGCATGTAGGAGAATAGGTCGAAAATTTTCAAGTTCTTGCCAAATTCCTTTATTTGTGTGAAGTAATTACTTATGGACAAATCACCTTGTTTCATCATGTATAACTCCTCCTGAAGTTTAGAGATTCTGAAAATATCACCTTGATAATAGCGTTCCTTTAGATCCTTCCAGATTTCTGCTGCAGATTCCATACACATTACACTTTGAATGATTGCTGGATCCATTGAATGATTCAACCATGACACAACCAATGTGTTGCATCTATCCCAAGCTTCAAGCAGAGAATCAGTAGGATTTGGTTTGGACAGTGAACCATCAACAAATCGCAGCTTGTTCTTCGATTTCAACGCCATAGTCATGGCACGATTCCATGCATGATAATTGTCTCCTGTGAATTTTGTAGCAACTAGATTTGCTCCTGGATTTTCATTTGGATATATATATATAGAAAATGCTTGAAGGATCCATAACAGGATTCAATTGAGAATTGTTCATCTTATTCAATTATCTCCACCAAGAAAATCAGCTTCAATGAATTGAATTAAGAAATTGAAAGCAGAATCACAGAATAACATAAAATATCAGAATCGATTATCTCCACTGAACACAACTTTGATGAATCAGATTACAAAACAAAACCACAGAATCTCAAACTAATCAGAAAACAAAAAGCTGAATTTCGAAGAATCAATCACGAGAATCAATCAATCGTGAGAAAACTATGAGAATCAAAAATAACGAACCACCTGATCGCAGAAGAAGAAGAATCATGAACAAGGAATTAGAGTATGCAGAGAAGCTTACCAGAGTCTCTCTAATAAGAGAGCTCTGATACCATCTTAAAATCGTAAATTCAGAGAGAGAAAGTAAAGAAAGTTTTCTGTATATTGCAAACGAAGAATGGCAAACTGATAAGTTACGAAGTTTAGCTCAATGATGAGCTTATATACAAAGAATGATTACCTTCTAGAAACAGCTAAAACTAACTAACTAATTAACACTACTGCCAGCTGAGCAACTAACTAACAAACAATGAAATAACTAACTACATTTCTACAATTCAATTCAGCCTGCATCAATGTTGATGCTGAAACTTGCTTTGGTGCTGATGTTGTGACTTGCTGCGCACGCCTCTTCCTTCTTCAGCTTCTTCGACTAAGTTTAACAATTTGTTTGGTTTTAATAATTTATTATGATCTAAAGCTAATTATGATGATTTTGATTTTATAAACTAAGGGTTCGTTTAGTGGTAAGGATATGATAGGATAGAGAGCAAAATAAAAGTATGATAGGGTATCAGTAGTTGTCATCGATAAGAAGCTCGGGTGATTTTTACTTGAGATAGCACATCATGAGCAAGAAGTCCTTTTTTACTGAGAAACTAAATTCTTAAAAACTGAATGCCCATAGCATCAGCAAGCAACATGCTAGGAGCAGCCTGAACTTTTTTACTGATTTCTTTTATTCCAATACATTTGTTTCTATATATCTAGCCACCAATTCTTTTATCTATATAATGACTGAGTAGGAGGAGTATTAAGAGCCACAAAACCTTGAGGAGGAGGATGTCATTGTCATGCCATCCACTTACTGCTCGAAGATGAATCGTTGTCATATTATACATATAATTATTGAATCAATGTCCAACACCAACTGCCTAGCTGCATGTACATATAATTATTGAATCTAAGTTTACCATTCATCGATGTTTTAGATTCAACATTTTTCAAAATAAAACTATTTTTTTTTTTATTTCTTAACCAATATTTTAAGGACATTTTTTAACATTTTTCTTAACTTTTTATTGGGTCAATGTGAAGGATTTATGTTTTGTCAAACTTGGACACATGAACCTTGTTGCATAGTATTCAGTATTCACCCCCTTTTTTTTTATGTAAGTCTTCATAAATAAATTATTTTGTTTCATATAATATTTTTTTTTTCAAAACCATTGCAATATTGAATTTTTACAATTTTAATCTTAGTTATTATAGAAATATAATGAATGAAGAATTAATTATAATAGATAAATAGGAAATGATAAAAAAAATATAACAAAAATTAACAAACGGGCATGATGTGGAGGGAGTAATACTTAGGCTATGTTTGCGATTGATAACCGTATTTGATTGAAAGCTCCAAAATGGAGCCGTGGGAAAACGAGCATTTGCGTTGGTACCAAACGGGCATGATGTGTTGCTTTTGCATCAACCGGTAGAAAATATCACGTTTTCAAACACATATTTAGAGCACATTTGTTTTGGTGTTTGGGACTACCAAACGCGCATCCAGCACAAAACTCACTAAAAGCAGCTTATGCCTTTGCGGGGAGGAACCGCAAATCCAAATAGACACTTACTCCTGGTACTCTAAGTTACCATGTTCTTGAATTCGAATGGGATGCAATTTTAATACAGTAAGTTAAAAAGAAAACATATCCTACATTAAAGAAAATCGTCCATTAAAAAAAAAAAAGAAAGAAAAAAGTTGAATGCATTAGCTCAGGTACTGTCCAAGCACAATGCACCGACAGATCGAACCAATGGAAGATGGGCAGATGTTTTATCTCATAAATGCCTGGACTGAAAGATTGATAAATTAGTTGGGTAATGGAGATGCCTAACTACATTATCAGCTCTCGTTATTCTCGTTTATTTTTATAACGATTTTTCTAGCTTATGCATCAATGTATAGATTAATGAAACATAAAAAGTAAATTTTTATTGATGAACTAAATAATTTTATTTTTATTAATTTTTTGACCGTATTTATAAATTTTCTTGACCTTTCCTTTATGGATTGATAATAAGTCAACAAGGCTCAATACAATCGTAAATGATTGAATTCTTTAACTATGTTATCATGAGTTCGATTCATGTTGTAAATATGAAATTGTTAATAGATGTTAAACTCATTTTGATAATCTCTGTGCCACGGAAAAAAATTAGTCTTCAACTTGAAAATATCCTTATTGCACAAAAACAAAAATAAAGTGTATAAATTTTGTATGAAATGATATCGCTAATTGATATAAGGACTTAAAATCTAACCATTTTGAGATGTTTTATTTTTATTAATACTAAATTTTTTTTCCTTCATCTATGTCAAGCTTTAGATAAGAAGTAAAACAAAAAACAATATTTATCATCACTTATCAAAGTATTAAGTATTAATTTTTTTACTATAAAAAAAACTTTTTTACCATTTTATTTTCAATCTTTAAAGTTGAGGTTAACAAATTCCATTTTATACTTTTTTCTTGCTCAGGACATATTTTAATACACTCAAAATAAATAAATTTGAATGGAAAATCAATGGATTATAAAATTGTGTTCATTAATGAAATATGTATGTATTAATATATTTCTAATGTGAACTTAACCCTTTTAAATAAATTGTGCAAAAAAACATATTAGAAAAACTCTTTATAATCTTATGAATAATATGATAAATTTAATAGTATTATATATTTAGAAAAAGTACTCTTACTCCCAATCTCATTTCAAATCTATTTTTATAGATTTTGAAAATTAAAGCACTACTTCTCTTCTAGATTATTATAACTTAATAATTGTATGTATTACTTCGGAAATTTATTTTTCATGTTAGAGTAATATTGGTGTTAAAACCATTAAAGTTTTAAGCAAAAAAATTTTATTTTATTTTGAACTTTAATGATTTTATTATTAAAGTTAATTAACATTATGTTAGATAATCCACATCCGTATTCTTCCTATTCAATTATTTGCGGCATGAATATTTACAAGATTTTTTTAAATCTTTTTTATTTTT
Organism: Crotalaria pallida; assembly: GCA_037953625.1. Taxonomy (NCBI): domain Eukaryota; kingdom Viridiplantae; phylum Streptophyta; class Magnoliopsida; order Fabales; family Fabaceae; genus Crotalaria; species Crotalaria pallida. The sequence continues at coordinate 73,642,205 of CM075656.1, forward strand.
ATTTATATAATTTATTTTGGTAAAGTGAATATAATATATATTATTCTTTTCTTGTTAAACAAGGTTAAAGAAACTATTACAAAAGTTGTGGCCCAGCAGGCCAGCCTTGTCCCTTTCATAGCGTTCACACGAAACTTCCAAAATAGATCTACCTTTCGAAACGATGATAATGATTAATTGCTGTAAATAATTATATCATCCATGTGATTTTAGAGCAAAAGTGATTATATATGGACTTTAATCTACAGCCACAGTTTAGGGAAAAGACTCGCCTGATTTTGAGATGTTGACTCATAGCATTACTAGCATATTTGGTTACCAATTACAAAGTGCATGTTTGGTTCTGCGGGTAGTAGTTAGTCCAGAATTAATTTTGAAATGCCAACGATATTAATAGTTGTTTTTGCTTCAACGTGATTTTGGAGTCAGAATTGATTTCCTAACTCTAAACCAAACATGTCCAAAATCAATTCTGGACCCAAAAATCACGTTGGAGCATAAGCAACTGTTAGTATCGTTAACATTCCAGAATTGATTTTGAACTAAATCATCCCAAAACCGAACATGCACTTACTAACGTCAGATAGTTTTCAAAGGAAGCAAATGCCTAACAAACAGCATCTCTATGGTGGCATTTAGTTGAATGAATGTTTAATAGTATTTTCGTGAATCTCACTTGCAAATAATTTTTTTTTACAACTGATAGAAGATTAGGAAAAAAAAAAGCTTGTAACTTGTCTCCAATCTGAAATTCTGAGGAAGTAAAAATTCGAGATTCTTATGACAATGTTAACCAAATGAAGTAATCAAATTATGAAAATAAATTTTTCTAATAATATATCACATTCCAGCAAATGTATTAAAAGTATTCCTACGATAATCGCCTAAGATCGACAATTGCATAATACTTTGAGCATTTTCTCTAATACTTTATATTATCATCAAAGAAGGCATATCTAGATGTATGTATATATAAAAATTGTATAGATCAGAGCATACATGCGTCTGACCATTTTGTTCCCTCTCAAGCTTTAACAAACAAATTCACATGTCCTTCTCTCTCTATCTTTTTTTTTTTTTTTTTGGGTGAATCCTTCTCTCTCTATCTTTTACCTCCCACATTATTTCACAATGCAATGCATGTTAAACTCAATTGACAAAATTCAGTTCAAAAATTGTTTTCCGATATATATATATATATATATGGCCAATGTTATAGTCCAATCGAAATTGGTCAATTAAGTTTAAGATTGACCAATTTGGTCAATTATAGTTTATATATATTGGTCTAATTGCAATCAAATGCACCATGAAGTTTACTATTTATTTTAGAGTCTTAGATTCCAAACCCACAAAGTATCCCCAAACTCCAATTTAATGTGAGAAATAATGATAATAATATCCTTTATTAAAAAAATGTTATATTTTGAATCCTAGAAACTATTCTCACACCCCATCTTTTACCTTCAAAGCAACCGTAACCCTTTTATCTTCCTTCCCATACTGAATCGCTAACCCCATTCTATGCCTTTATTTCACAAAGGCACTAAAAATATATCCACACACATAACTTTTCATCTTCCTACAAGTCAATTTGACACTTTAGTTTTTTTTTCACTATTTGTAACACTGGTTCGTGGAAAAAAAAAATTCCAACACAAGATTCTCGGAATTTTTTTTTTCACTGAAATATTTTTTCGAGAGGTAATTATTTAAAATTCCGAGTGGTAAGTCTCAGAATTTTCCCTTCAACTTTCTAATGAGTTGGAGCTCCAATTGTAAACACTTGTTGTATTTTTCGGTTATACTTAACTTAGAGGAGTGATGATATGCATAATAATTTAACAATTAGGAATGCAGAACTGTAAACTCACTTGTGTAAACTATTTTCAGGTACTTTCATTCTTTATGCTGGAATCAATGCAGTAGGCATATTATTTATAGTAATAGCGGTGCCCAAAACCAAGGGAAAAAGCCTGGAACAATTACAAGCAGCCATTAATGCATAGGAAACAGTCTTGCTGTGTGTGGTGAAAAATATATGGACTCGGGTTGATGATTGAATTAGCAGCGCCATTATATTCTTTTTCCTCCAATTGGAAGATTAACTCTCGGAATTTTAAATAATTTTTCGAGAGGTACCTTTTAGAAAAATATTTCAGTGAAAAAAAATGATTTTTCGAGAATCCTGTGTTGGAAAATTTTTTCCGACACCGGTTCGTCGGAAACATTACGAACAGTGAAAAAAACGAAAGTACTAAACTGACTTGTAGAAAAATGAAAAATTATGGATGTGTATATATTTTTAGTGCATTTGTGAAATAAAGGTATAGAATGGGGTTAGTATATAGGTTCAACATGAGAAGGAAGATGAAAGGGTTAGAGTTGCTTTGAAGGGAAGAGATGGGGTGTGAGCATAATTTATGGGGTGTGAGGATAGTTTCTAGGGTTCAAAATATAACATTTTTTAATAGAGGATATCTTAATATGTTAAATTTGAAGGAAGAATTTTGGAAAGTTTTGCCAAGTGGCATTTCTAGGTTGCCAAGTGGCATGATATATGAACATTATATTTGAAATTTTTTGAATTTATTTTTATTTTTAGTAATTAAGTAATAAATACTATTTCCTTGAAATTTTATATATTAAGATTTTTTTTATCAAAACCAAAACAAATACTACTAATAAAGAACTGGCGTAGTATTTCCCTAATATCTATAATCTTGAGCACCGCATGCAATTAAATGACCCAGTAAACAAAAAACTAAGCGGTCATCAACCTAGAAAATATAAAACTGCAATTTTCAACTTTTAATAATCAATTTTACTTACTTACTAAATTCAAGAGTTTTAAAATAATAATTTTCTAGGAATGTTTTAGGAAAGTTGTATTGAGAATGAAATAAAATTTAAGAAAGTTGATTAGTTTTGCTTATATTTTAAACCAAAAGAAGTATTTTTTTTTCTTATATTTCAAGCCGGAGGGAGCAAGAAAAAAAGTTTGGTAAATATAAGGACAAAAACAAAATAAAAACTTGCTTAACACTTATTTTTGTAGATACAGGACCAAACAAAAAAAAATTGCAGGGATCAATTTCAATTGGGTCAATATTTACAGGGACCATTTTGGTATCAAGTATTTTAGAAAAATAGTAATGAGAATGAAATAAAAATTAAATGAGAAAACTATTTTATAAGAATGTTTTATTTCTTAATTTATATTACTCCCTCCGGTCCTATTTATAAGTCATATTCTAGAAGGATTCTTTGGTCCTATTTATAAGTCACTTTGTATTTTCTAGGAGGCATTTATTGCTATTTCTCTTATTTGCCCTTTGTCCATTAATGTAAAGTAATACATTGTGAAATTCCCAATGCAAGTTAAGAGGGAAGATTGTAATGTTGGAGTATTTTTTTAAAGTCTCAAGAAACCTAATTACCCTCCTTGGTCTATGTGATATGGTTAAGTATGTCCTATAAATAGGACCAGAGAGAATAGTAACTAGGTGAAAAACAATTAATTGAATTAAATTTCATACACTGTCAATTGAATTAAAGATATGATTTTAGGAGTCTTGGAAAAATGATAAGTTATAATTCCTAAGCAGGTAATTGTTTCTTCGATTAAGGAGACTTGGGAAAGTGGTTTAATATATTGAAAATTGAGTTTCTTAATTGATGATTAATTATTTAAGGAAGATTAAACTTTTTGTTACACTATTTCTTTTCTATAAAAGACAGAATAAACAACAAACCAAAAGCACTGGAGGAGAACGTGACAAGGCAAGGTGGGGTTGGATGATGTTGCAATGGTACCGTATGTGCCTCTCAGGTGCTACCATCCTGGGGTTTATATTTTATGGTCAAAAACTTTTTCGCAACCACTTTATCAATAGAAGTGGTTCTCTTATATTTAATTTGAGTATTTGGTATCTGTTTGCTTTTTGTTAATAATTTTGCTTCAAACTTATTTTATTTGCAGGCCTAAAAATAGCTACGCGATGTCGCGATGGCAAAAATAGTAGAAGTGTGTATGATAGATGAGCGGGAGAGAAGATAACTATGATGGATGGGTAGGATAGAAGATAACAACGAGGGTGTACAATGATTTACAACACATTTGTACATAGACTCTTATTAGGGACTCTATCAGTGACAAAGATTTTTTTGTTTTTTTTTTCCATTTCTACCGCTGGATATGAAAAAATGTTTTTACATGGAGTGATTATAAAAAATAAAAATCTCAAAAGGTCTTATAAATAGGATCGAAGGAAGTATAAATATTATTTATTTAAGCAAAGAGTAATATATGCACTTTGTTATTTCTCCATATATTTTTGAAAGTATCATGCTCCCTTCCTTATGATTTTTAGGAAAAAAAAACTACATGCACAACTATAAAAAAAAAAAAAAATAGTTAAATGTACTCCCTGCGTCCTTAATTATAAAATCTCTTTTGATATTTCACGTCTATTAAGAAAGTTGATTAATTTAGTTAATTGTATTGGAAATGTGAATTTTTGATGTGTACTTTCATAATTACCCCTACTAATATTATAGGGAATCCAAAAATTGGTATGAGATCTTATAAATAGGGTCAAAATAAAAATGTCAAAATGGTCTTATAATTAGAAACAGAGGGAGTATTTAATTTTCTTGAAATCATGGAAAAAATATATTTTTTACCTAAAATATCCTTCCACACTTAAGCAAATAAAAATTTTATAAAAAATTTGTTCAGTAACCAAAATAAACTCATTAATATTATCACCTAAAATTTTCAAACAACTTAACAATTCTAATAAATTAAAAAAAAACGGAAATCATACTACACTGTATGACGGTACCAATACTTCTTCTACAGTTCCTTTGCCTTTTCAGTACCTGTGCCTATTTCCAAATGCCCACGGAGTAATTGATGGTTTTCGTCATTTAGAGTTATACTCTGTTTGTCCCACGTATAAGATTCATTTGAATGATTTCATGTTTATTAAAAAAAGTTGGTTAATTAAATTAATACCATTAATTTAATTATTGTACATGTTTTTTTCTTATAAATCATACAGAAGAAAATACATGTTTTTTAATTATTGTAATTGTTGGGATATTTTTGATATGATTTTGACCTTTTTTTAATTGTGGATAGATTGTTTTTTTTGAAAGATTTTGATCGCATAAATGTTGGATTATAATTTATTCATAAGGTTGAAATCTTTAAAGATATAACTTTTTAGATATAATTTTTTATACAATAAATGGAAGGAATATTAATTATAAAAAAAATGTTTTTACATAGAGTGATTATAAAAAATAAAAATCCCAAAAGGTCTTATAAATAAGATTGGAGGAAGTATATATATTGTTCATTTAAGCAAAGAGTAATATATGCACTTTGTTATTTCTCCATATATTTTTGAAAGTATTATGCTCCGTTCCTTGTCATTTTTAAGCAAAAAAAACTACATGCACAACTATAAAAACATCCCGCTGGGAGAGCCAGCCACGCAGCTCGCTCTGGATTAGTCTCAAGGGATTCCTGGTAATAAGGGTACTCTTGGGGATACCGGTAGTTCAGCAAAGAATTCGGACAAAAAAAATAATTTATTCATAAGGTTGAAATCTTTAAAGATATAACTTTTTAGATATATAATTTCAAAAAAAAAAAAACTTTTTAGATATATGGATAATTTTTGTTTAAGCCCATATCAATTTTCAGAAATATTTTGGTACGACGTACAATTTGTTTATAGGATTTTAATTTTTATACAGATATTTTTGGATATTTTTTAAATTAGTAATCTTTAGGTTGATTTCTTCAATAAATTTTCTTGCATAAATATTCTGGTGCAATACATAAGTAATAATTATGGTTTTCTACAATAATGTTTTATGCGTAAAAAATTATATATTTCTATTTTTATTCATATAGATAAAACTTAGTGAAATGTTCAAAGGATAATTACCCCACCCAAGAACTATGCCCCGTGCATCGCACGGGTACATATACTAGTTATTATCATTTCACACATTAAATTGGGGTTTGAGAATATTTGTGGGATTTGGAATATAAGACTATTATTTTTAAATGTAATGCACCATAACATTATAAGTCACTTTGATCCAATATTAGCAGCCTAATGTTGCTACTAATATTGGACTAGAAGCCCAAGTTTAGTTAAATGCTTTGTGTAGTCCAAGAGTGAGGAGAACTCGATTCCCTTTCTTGAATATGTCCTGTCTTAATGATTTTGGGTTGGATTTGATTCATCATAATTGATACAAAAGAAATAGAGAATAACAAAAAAAAAAAAAAAAAGACAGACCCCATTAAAGAGATGACGGGTTCGGGTATACCCTCGGATCATCCGACATGTTCTAATGTTCTCGTTCTTGTCCTCTTATGCATATCAATGTTCTAATGTGCTTCTCTGATTTAATTTCGTCTAAAATTTTATGATGGTAAGAATAATAATTAAAATGAGCGCAATTTCGAACACGTAATATCTCATATTTTTTCAAAAAATTTATACTTATCATTTTTGACCCGAGTCAACCGAACTCGTCCTTGTCTTGACCAATCCTAAGTTGAATATGTATATGTTGTGTCTCGTTCAAATTAGAGATGTGTTATGGTCCAAAATTTGACCTGATTGATATTTAAGGATGGGTTAGGGATAAGCTTAACCCATCCCAACTCGTCCCATACTCACCCCTAATACAGTTGAAATTGGGAGAAGGGATTTCAATGTCGTACTTTTCACATGAAATATCCAAATTGCCCTCCATCTATAACTACTCTTACATTTTCCAAAAACACCAAAAACTTCCCAATCACCCCACAATCTCTCACACACTCCACTTTTTCACTCTCGCGACCTCATGTAACAAGTGCTACTAATGAAGGAGGGCAAAAGAGTCCAAGTCACACCTCAAAATTTCACACCAAAAGTACTGAGCATTCTGTTATTGCTCAGGGACAGGTGGCAACAACACATGACACCAAGGGAAAAGGCAAGAACGTGCGGATGAGGGCCCCAAGCACACGTATGAGGGGATTCCATTGGGGGTGGTAGTCTGTTATCTAGGGAAATGAGAGGAGAGAAGGAATTAGGCAATCATTGTGGAAGAATCTCTCTTTCTCTCTCTCTCTCAGTATTATTCTTCCTCTTTATTCCATATACTATGTACTGCAAGTTCTGCACTTATACCCTGTGATACCATTCGAACTCACAGAGGCAATTTAAGCTTACCTTTCATTTGAGTATTTTCCTATTTCCTAAGACATCTTATTTACTGCATAATTAACTCTTCCTAATTGTTTAGCTGTTTTGGTAATTACATACCATTACATTGGTGCTTTCATTTTTTCCACCATGTCTGATAATAGAGCTTCCCCAGAACTGAGATAGATTCTAGAGCTGATGGAGAAACGTGACAAGGAACATGCTGCAGGTATGGATGAGTTGAGATCTGCAATCGAAGATTTAAAGGCTAATTTTGGATCTGGTGGACAGAACTCAAGGAATTTTGGGAATCCTATCCAAGTAAGAAATGTTAAATTGGACTTTCCCAAATTTGATGGTTCAAAGGTCTTGCAATGGATCTTCAAGGTTGAACAATTCTTTGAGTATTACAACACACCTGATGATCACCGTTTGGTCATTGCTGTTGTGCATTTGGAAAAGGCAGTGGTACCTTGGTTTCAGATGATGCAGAGGAACAATCCCTTTCTGTCATGGTCTACTTTTACCAGGTCTCTAGAGCTTGAGTTTGGTCCTTCTCCTTTTGATTCACCTAGAGCTACCTTGTTTAAACTAAATCAATCTGCTACGGTTAATGATTATTATGTTGAATTCATTGCATTAGCTAATAGAATATATGGTGTAAGTGCTGAAGCACTACTGGATTGCTTTATTAGTGGACTCAAACCTGACATAAAAAGGGAAGTAATAGCACAGGCCCCTAACTCTATTCTAAAAGCAGTTTCCCTTGCTAGACTTTATGAAGAAAAGTACACTTACAAACCAAAAACCTTCACCTATGCAAATCCTAAACACACAAATAATCCAAACACAAACCAGTCCTTCACAAACCCTCCCCAACAGCCATTACTGCAAACACCTAACCAAAGACCTACCCCTCAACACTACAAAAATCCTAACACAAAAAGAATGTCCCCTGCGGAAATACAGTCCAGAAGAGAAAGAGGACTTTGCTTCACTTGTGATGAAAAGTTCTCTGCCTCACACAGATGCCCAAACAAACAGTATATGTTCCTAGAAATCCAGTATGAGGAAGAACCTAACCCTGAACCTGACCCTAATCCTGAGTCTACTAATGAAGATCTCATACACCATTTATCATTCAATGCCTTGAAAGGTGTTTCTGGTGTAGGAACTATGAGATTTACAGGAACTATTAATGGCATGTCTGTCCAAATCTTGTTAGATAGTGGCAGCAGTGATAACTTTTTGCAGCCAAGAATAGCTCACTATCTGAAATTACCTATTGAACCTACATCAGACTTTCAAGTCTTAGTGGGCAATGGTAATGCCTTGACTACTGAAGGAATGTTAAGGGAGATAACAGTACAGGTCCAAGGACAAATTCTCAAACTTCCTATGTACTTACTACCAATTTCTGGTGCTGACTTGGTGCTAGGTGCAGCCTGGTTGGCCACATTGGGACCTCACATAGCTGATTACAGCTCATTGACTATTAAGTTTTACATGGATAAGAAGCTGGTGACTCTTGCTGGAGACTCACAGAAAATGGTTGTACAAGCTCAATTCCATCAACTTAAAAGACTGTTGCATACTGACTCAGTTGCTGAGCTATTTTCAATACATAGGTTGTCATCATTTTCCAGTAGGGACCAATGGAATGAAATTCCTACTGATGTGGAACCTGAAATAGCATTAATCTTATACACTTACAGAAAAGTGTTTGCCAAGCCTAGGGGATTGCCTTCTGCTAGATCTCAAGACCACCAAATTCCCTTAATCTCTGGCAGTTCAACAATGAAAGTTAGGCCATACAGATACCCTCACAGCCAAAAACAGCAGATAGAATTGATGGTGAAACAGATGTTAGATGAGGGAATTATTGTGCCAAGCTGCAACCCATTTTCTTCACCTATCATCCTAGTTAAAAAGAAGGATGGTACTTGGAGATTTTGCACTAACTATAGAGCACTGAATGCCATTACAGTTAAGGATAGTTTTCCAATCCCTACTGTAGATGAATTGCTAGATGAGTTATTTGGTGCTAAGTATTTTTCCAAACTTGACTTGAGGTCAGGTTATTATCAAATCCTGGTAAAACCTGAGGATAGACATAAGACAGCTTTCAGAACACACCAGGGGCATTATGAGTGGCTAGTAATGCCATTTGGATTGACAAATGCACCAGCAACTTTTCAGTGCTTGATGAATGACATATTTCAAGGATTATTGAGGAAATCAGTGTTAGTCTTCTTTGATGACATCCTCATTTATAGTCCTTCCTGGTCTGATCATCTGCTACATTTGGAACAGGTGCTACAAATACTGCACAGACATGAGTTGTATGCCAAAATGTCCAAATGTTCATTTGGATTACAGCAAATTGATTATCTTGGCCACACTGTATCAGGGACAGGGGTTTCTATGGACAGTAACAAGATACAAGCAGTACTGCAATGGCCAATTCCAACAAATATCAAACAACTCAGAGGTTTCCTAGGCTTAACAGGATACTACAGAAGGTTTGTCAAGAGTTATGCTACTATAGCTCATCACTTAACAGAACTTCTGAAAAAGGACAATTTTCATTGGAATAATGAAGCTGCCGAAGCATTTCAAAAGCTGAAACAAGCTATCACTACTGCCCCAGTGTTAGCACTACTAGACTTCACAAAACCATTTATTTTGGAAACTGATGCTTCTGGCTCTGGTATTGGTGCTGTTCTCAGCCAAAACAAACATCCAATATCTTATTTCTCAAAAAATCTATCTGCCAGATTACAGCAGCAATCAGCCTACATAAGGGAATTTCATGCCATCACTGAAGCAATAGCCAAGTTCAGACACTATTTACTTGGACACAGATTTATAATCAGGACAGATCAAAAAAGCTTAAGAAACCTCACTGATCAAACTTTACAAACCCCTGAATAGCAAGCATGGTTGCATAAGTTCTTAGGGTATGATTTCTCGATTGAGTATAAACCTGGAAAAGAGAATTTAGCAGCAGATACCCTCTCAAGATCTTTTTTTATGGCACTATCTAAAATTCAGTCAGGTTTGGTCAAGGAAATCAAGGTTGCACTGACAGCAGACGCTGCATTACAACAGATAATTCAGCAGTGCAAAGAGAAGGATTTGAGCCACTCTCATTATTCTTGGTATGATGGACTACTCTATTGGAAGCAAAGGTTGGTGGTCCCTAAAAATCATGAGTTAGTTCATAAAATACTTCAAGAATATCACTCATCACCATTGGGTGGGCATGCTGGTATAGCAAGAACAATGGCAAGGCTATCCTCACAATTCTTTTGGCCCAAGATGCATCAGGATGTTACACACTTTGTGCAACAGTGCTTAATTTGCCAACAAGCCAAATCTGCTACAACAATGCCTGCATGGTTGTTACAACCTCTGTCAATACCTAATCAAGTATAGGAAGACATAGCAATGGATTTCATTGTAGGTCTGCCTCCATTAATGGATTGACAGTAATAATGGTAGTCATTGACAGACTATCCAAATATGCTCATTTTGCTACACTTAAAGCAGATTATACTAGCAAGCAAGTAGCTGAACTGTTCCTCAACACAGTGGTCAAGCTACATGGTTTTCCTAGCTCTATTGTGTCAGACAGAGATAGAGTGTTTACTAGTCAATTCTGGCAACATTTGTTTAAGCTTAGTGGCACAACACTGAAATTCAGCACTGCTTATCACCCTCAGTCTGATGGGCAATCTGAGGCATTGAACAAATGCCTTGAAATGTATCTGAGATGCTTCACATTTGAAAATCCTAAGACTTGGACCAAACTACTTCCCTGGGCTGAATTCTGGTACAATACAGCATTTCACACAAGCCTACAAACTACTCCATTCAAGGTAGTCTATGGCAGAGACCCCCATAGTATTATCAAGTATTGTCCCAACAACATTGATCCCCCTTCAGTGCAAGAATTGCTACAACAAAGAGATATCACTCTAGCCAAGCTTAAAGTCAATCTCAGTAAGGCACAAGACAAGATGAAGAAGTATGTAGACAAACACATAATGCATAAGGAATTCATGGTTGGGGATTCTGTCCTAGTGAAGCTACAGCCTTATAGGCAGCATTCGGTCACTTTGAGAAAAAACCAGAAGCTTGGAATGAGGTATTTTGGGCCATTTCCAATTATTGAAAGGATAGGAGCAGTAGCTTATAAGCTGCTCTTACCTGCAACAGCAAAAATCCATCCTGTTTTTCACATATCACAACTGAAGGCTTGTAGAGGGTCAGATCCCTCCACATATGTGCCATTACCATTAACAACTATTGAGGATCCTACACAATTCCTCATATACTAGTTCAGTGGGAAGGATTGGACAAGTCTGAAGCCACTTGGGAAGACATACAACAATTCCAGCAGCACTATCCTCACTTTAACCTTGAGGACAAGGTTAATTTCAATGGGGGGAGTATTGTAACAAGTGCTACTAATGAATGAGGGCAAAAGAGTCCAAGTCACACCTCAGAATTTCACACCAAAAGTACTGAGCATTCTGTTATTGCTTAGGGACAGGTGGCAACAACACATGACACCAAGGGAAAAGGCAAGAACGTGCGGATGAGGGCCCCAAGCACACGTATGAGGGGATTCCATTGGGGGTGGTAGTCTGTTATCTAGGGAAATGAGAGGAGAGAAGGAATTAGGCAATCATTGTGGAAGAATCTCTCTCTCTCAGTACTATTCTTCCTCTTTATTGCATATACTATGTACTGCAAGTTCTGCACTTATACCCTGTGATACCATTCAAACTCACAGAGGCAATTTAAGCTTACCTTTCATTTGAGTATTTTCCTATTTCTTAAGACATCTTATTTACTGCATAATTAACTCTTCCTAATTGTTTAGCTGTTTTGGTAATTACATACCATTACACCTCACCCCTCTAATATCACTCCCAAAACCTCACACCTCACACACCCTCTCACACTTCCTCTCCGATCAAAAGGTATGTTTTTATGTTTCTTGGTTTGCATTTTGATTGCTTTTTGTTAACGCATGCATTCTTCTTCTAATTCATGTGCACAAATAATAGTTTATAGTACAATCACAACCCTTGATTGAAGAAAAAAATTAAGCTTAGGTCATGAGGATAGCTTACCACCGTAACCTAAAGTTCAAATTTTAATTGAGTATTCTAAATCTAACTCACGACCGTGAACCATGGTCACGATCAAATTATTGCTAATCTTTAATTTTAATTTGGGGCGTGAGCTAAGGTCATGACCCTGTTATTTTATTTAATTCCGAAATGTGGCACGTTGCATTTCCAAATTGTTATATCGCATTATATAACTATGGACTTAATTGTAATGTATTTCATATATTTAGATCAAAGAATTCAAACTGATCCCTTTGAGTGAGGAGAATGAAACGGCAGCATAGGACCCTCTTGCTAGAGAATCGTAGGGTTGCTGTGAAATCGAGAGGATGCTATTGCTATGAAATCGGGTCTAAAAAGGAGAGGCAAGTTATTGAAATATTGAGGAGTTTGAGCATGTGTCAGAAGCAAATGGAGTTTGAGGCGTAACAACGAAGGAGAAGGAATTTGAAATTGTTGTTTGTTGAGTTTAAGAGTAAAGGAGATGAAGTTTGAGAGTGAAGGATTGTGGGTCGTGAGGTATATGGGTTTTTGGGAGTGAAGTGTCTTGTTGGGTGGTTTTTATGAGAGAAAAGTTTTTTTTAGGATAATTTGGGAATTAAAATTCAAAGAGTGGGCTTGCCCCTCATTTGAGCTTGAGAAATTGTTTGCCCATGACATTTAGGTTTTCTATTCCATAATTTAAGATAAATTATGACAAAAACAAAATCGTCTAATAAGTAATAGAAATCTTAGTGTCCCACAAAAATTAACACGAATCATTGTTGCCCTCTAACCTCACGAAAGCTTCTGAAAATTTTCAAGTTGGCTCAAGTAAACTGAATATTTCAAAAATTACTAATCTAGGAGAGTCAGATGACAGTGGTAGACATGAGGAATAACACTATTTAAAATATATATATATATATATATGAAACTACTAGCAGTAGTTAAGTATGAATGGCATGCAATAGCCTAGAAGTTCTTTACTCTTTCAATATTATTTTCTTTTGATTTTATTTTTAACATACTATATTAGATGATGACTTGGAACTTCATTCGGGGTAAACTTTATGGTTCAAATTTTATGACTAGCATCTTGTGACCAAGACCACGCCATTAGACCTTTTAAGGAAAATTAGTCCTACGTTGTTCGATCATTTTGTGGAAGCAAAATATCCATAGAAATTTCCATGGCACTCCAAGCTTCTTTAATTTTATATAACATAAAATACTAGATTATACTATTATACATCAAAAAAGAGCATTCCCGGCCTGCGGCCTTAAACACGTAACATTGATGAAAATAATGCAATTGTCATTCGCTTACTCAAAAAACACGTTACGTACTAAATCAAATAATACAAAATTGATAGAAATTAAACAACTGATTTCAATCATAACAGGGTAGATTATCGATTAGTTTTTAAAACATTACAAAAATGTTCAAAGAAAATATCCACGGTCAAGAGACTCGGTATATTTTTATAATAAAGTCCCTCTCAATGTTTGATTTTTCTTCTCATCATCTCCGTCCAACCATCCATGAATATATAATTAATTCTAAGTACCTTCTTCACTAAAAAAAATTAATGGTAAGTGTTCGATTCTGGCAAGATCAATGCAAGAATGGCCGTTAGCATAATGTAATTTATTTGCGTAGATCAACAAAAATAATATTTTAATTTGCGTCTATGTCACTCCATTTCAACGTTTTTCTGCATGTTTTGGACTATTGAAAGATCATTGTACGGTATACAAGTATACAACCCTCAGCTAAAATTGAACAATAATGTTTCTCAGAAATCAGTCTCCAACATCAAAGCTGAACACCTACCTTTTTGGATAAAATGTGGTGGGTCCTGTAACAAAAAGAAATTGCAAGACCCACCAGTTTTTTCCAAAAAAAAAAAAGGTGTTCTGTACCGATATCAAATTCAGGTATTTATGTAACAGAGTTGAAAATTGAAAGCTGATTGTTTATATAGGACATATAAATAAAAATAAAAAAGAAAAAAGCTGCTTGTACAAAGATATAAAGTTCTTGGCTTTTCTTTAGGATTCGTTGACACCAGGTGTAAAATTGGATCACTTACACCTTCACATAATTTTTTGTATATTATGAAATTTATCAATCCAACCGTTAAATTATATGTTACTAGCTCTCACCCCGTGCAATGCACGGGTTATTGATATTTTAATTTTTTTATATTAAATATTTTAAAGTAAAGATTATTATTACACAACAATTAAAAAAATATATATATCCAAAAAGACATAGACTCAAATCAAACACTACACTTAAAAAAAATTAATTTAAATGAGTTTGTTGAGAAATTTTGTACTTTCTTGTATAAATAAAAAGTAGCACTTTTTATATGATATCTTCCGTATTTATTTAATGGAAAAAATTAACATTTTTATATGATTATGAGCTTTATTTTGAAGAATCAAAAGTAAATCATATTTAAATATTTTCATCTTTTTTGTTTGGTGCTATTATGAGTAAATTTAAGGATAAATTAGAATATTCAATATTTCATAGGACATGAAGACGACATTGAATTTTGTTATTTTTGACTGTATTGATTAACACATTGCATTTTATAAGGAATATAACGACTACACTTTTTTTTTATATTTTAATATTATATTTGTTTATGTATAGATGAATATTAAATTAATGTATTTCTTATTTAATTTATCGATGAAGTAACATGTTTTTTTTTTGTCCGAAGTAACACGTTTTTATATATCATTATTACGTTTATTATGTTATTATGATTAATTGGAGTGGAATCAAAATTAAACTTTTTTTATATTTTTTTGTTTGATGGTAATATGAGTATATTTAAAGATAAATCAAAATATTTCCTATTTCATGGGACATGATAATTTAGTATTTTTTGAAAATAAATTATCATCTTTTTAATATATTTTTCATCGTTTATCTTATCTCAAGTTAATCATAAGATTTGATCATAAAAAATCTTTATCCTAATTGTTCTAATCATCTTAAATTAATTATTTTTAATTTTTGAAATGTATGTACCTTTGTTTTTAATTTGTTACAGTTTTCTGTAAAGATTATAACAATTAAAGTATTTATCCATTGCAAACTTTTTACAAAATGATAATCATTATATTTAATCATATGTCAATATTATTTGTAATGTTTGAAAAAATCTATACATTGTATTTTATAAGGAATATAACTACTGTTTTTTTTTTATATTTTTAATATTACATTTGTTTACGTATAAATGAGTATTAAATTAATGTATTTCTTATTTAGTTGACCGATGAAGTAACATGTTTTTATATACCATTATTGCGTTTATTATGATATTAAGATTAATTAGAGTGGAATCAAATTTTTTTTATTATATATTTTTTGTTTGATGGTACTATGAGTATATTTAAGGATAAATCAAAATATTTCCTATTTCATGGGATATGATAATTTAGTATTTTTTGAATATAAATTATCATCTTTTAATATGATTATCACATTTATTATTATTATTATTATTATTATTATTCATATTTAAATATTTTGATATTTTTCATCGTTTATCTTATCTCAAGTTAATCATAAGATTTGATCCTAAATTTTTTTTATCCTAATTGTTCTAATCATCATGAATTTTTTTTTTTCAATTTTTGAAATGTATATAGGTACCTTTGTTTTTAATCTGTTACATTTTTTTTAAGAGATTATAACAAACTAAAGTATTTATCCATTGACCCAAGAGGGTTGGCCCTAATGGTTAACTAAATTATAATCTTAGCCTAATTCGAGCACATAATTTATAAAACACATTTGATTAGTTTTATTATTACTTTACTAATAACCTCACCTCATCGATTTTTCTAATTAAAATCACAAAAAAAAATCATTTTTTTTAAATCTTTGTCGTTTAGTATTGAGCTTTTAAAACGATGGATACTTTAATCAAATGATTAAAGTATATGATCAAAGCAATGAACTTGCACACTGGTTATAGCCAATTAGCCAAATAGGTGATGCAAGCATCTATAACCACGGTCAAGTTTAAATCCCCTGTTTCTCTTGATGATGTTTGGGGTCATCAGCCGTGATTAATTAATAAGTATTAATCTATCCTTAAAAAATAAAATAAAATGGTACTGTATGTAGCCATAAGCATACATCACATACATGATAATACGTAAACTTATCACCCATGTGTTTTATTATACATACATTAATTTTGATTTCGAAGTGGAAAAAAAGAAATAGATTGCGGCGGCTAACAATCCCCCAAATCTTGCCACCAATTACTCCTAGTGTCCATAAATTTATAAAGGCCATTAAATTCTTAAATTAAACATAGGATTGTTTTTTATACAAAATTAAATATTGGGTTTAAAAAAATGTATATAGATGAAGAGTACAGCGAGAGTGAAAGAAATAATTAAAAATGGAAGACATTTGAGAAGTTTTATCATAAATTAAGAAATAAAGGCTACATATAGATTTATTTAAAATAATTCTTCACGCAGCAATGAAGCATATAAAGTTTGTTATTCTTCCCTGTTGTTGGAAATTCATTGCGTAATGAAGCATATAAAGTTTGTTATTCTTCCCTGTTGTTGGAAATTCATTGCGTGAGATTGCAACTTATTATATGGTGACACATTGGAAGAGGCGGTGGTTCATGAACAATAAAAAAGAGAGGAGATTGATGAAGAATGTGACTTTCATGACTTGAGAAATAATCATATTTATAGTTTGAAATATGTGATAACTAAAAGGATATTTGGGTTTATCATAAATTCAAGCATCATCTCTTTGAATTTATCGATCTTTTTGAGGATAATGATTCCACATATTCCACATATAGATAATTTATTTAATTTTAAATATTAATTTTGGATAGATAATTTATTTAATTTTAAATTATTATTATTTTGATTAAAGATGATGTTATCTACCTACAAATGCTTTAGTGCCAATATTCTTTAAGCGAACAAACATGGTGCCTCGAAAATTTCTCCGACAAACGTGGTGCCTCGAAAATGAATGTTTTTATATAAGTATAGTAGATTATCAAGTAGATTAAGTCTACAAAATTTCATAGAATATAAAAATTATTTGATACATCATCCCACTATTCTATTTTAACGGATAATACGTTATTTAAAATATAAGTAAATAGATTACATTTTAACGGATAATATCTTTATCCGTTAAATTATATGTTACTATCAAGTAGATTAAGTTTACAAAATTTCATAGAATATAAAAATTATTTGATACTTCATCTGACTATTCTATTTTAACGGATAATACGTTATTTAAAATATAAGTAAATATGCATTATTAGATTACATACTTATGAATCTCTAAATGATCTGAAATTTGGTATGTATGATCTTCATGATGATAACATATAATTCAACGGTTGAATTGTCAAATTTCATAATATATAAAAAAATTATGTAAAGATGTAAGTAACCAAGTTTTACATCTGATGTCAACGGATCTTCGCTTTTCTTTCTTTATATGAAGAAAGTTAGAATACGATACTGTTAACGAAATATTATCGGCTATGCAATCAAAGAGTTTACATATTGCTATAAAGGTGAATATCTTCTCATTTTCAAAAGAAGAAGTGGAAGAAGAATTTTATATTTTAGTTATATATTATACATGCTTTAATATACATTCATCGGATTGAAAAATGAACTAAATTCAATAAAGCAAAAAAATTATATTTTATCCATTGACACAATTTAAGTGTAGGATTGATTGAAATATTTCTACTAAGATTAGTAATGATATGACTTTCAAATAATGGATGAAGAGGATTATGGTTGTTTTGGATATTGCTGGCTGCTTTAATTTGTCTTAGCTATGTTGGTGTCGGGTTGGTAACCAAAATTTAATGAAGTGGTGGTGATGATGGTGGTGGTTGGTGAAGATGACCGTGGAAGAGGCGGATGGTAGCAATAACCGTAAGGGCTTGGAGAAAAATTGAGTTTGAGAGAGGTGTAAAGGGATGAGCCGAGTTTGAGAAAGGAAGGAAGAAAATTAGAATTTGGGTGTATGGAAGAAGGGAAGGGGATGAAGAAAAAGATGAGTGTAAGGATAATTTGAGAAATTTGATACAAAATTTGTAAAATAATTAGATGTAATTAGAAAAAATGTAAATAAAATTTCCTTTGTTCCTGGGAGTTAAATCAATATTGTTGGCATGTAATAAGTTATAACTTGTAATACTCCGTCTATGCATAAATGTTAACTAATATCTTTAGTGTACTTGTTAAGAGGTCAAAATAAAGTCATAAAAACAAGATCAAAGGCTCGAGTTCCAGTGAGGCAACAATTCCTTGGAAGGATCCATACCGTTGAGTCAAAGACTCGCACCGTTCGCGAATCTGGTTTAGATTAGTTGGGCCACGAAAAATGTGAAGCCCAGACACTACCTGATTTCGAACAAAAAAAAATAAAGTCATAAAAAAAGTGATTTTTTGTATTCTCAAGACATAAAAAAATAAGCATGTATGATTATTTTTTAAGGATTTTTTTAACCTTAACCCTAAGGAACGAAGATAAGCACCTCAAAATGGTTAGAATTTTTTGAAAACGATGTATCTAATAAATCAAAGAAGTTTTGTTTTTATTTTTTCAAGAAATTCTAATTAATTTGGGGTGTTTGTCCTCAATTTTAAAGGCTGAAGTTAAGAAAATTTTTTTTTTTAAAATACTAATAATGTTAACAAGTAGCAAGACCTTATATCTTCTGGGAAACTTTGCACACAAGCCAAGGAAGTTAATTATAATATATAATAATATTAATTTTGCCAATGGTCAAAATATGTAATTCTATATTTACCTTTAATTATTATTCCCTCCGGTTCTATATATAGGGCATACTTAACAGTATTTCTCGGACCAAGAAAAGTGGTTAGTTTTATGAATTTTGTGAGAATATAATGTAACATTACAATTTTACCTCCTCTACTTTACTTGAAAAGTTTACATTCATTAATGAATAACAAAAAAACATAGTTAGTCAAAGCATTTAATAAGGGCAAAAAAGAGAAAAAATAATTAATGATGCATAGGAAATATAGAATGCCATATATATAGGACAAAAAATTTCTTTTAGAATGTGCCCTATATATAGGACCAGAGGGAGTATAATATATCTTTCCACTTAGTATTGATTTTATGAAATAACCGAGTGAAAAGAGTTAAATTATTTCATTAAATACTTATTGACTAAAATAAATTTGAAATAATTTTTTGAAAAACAAATTAACACACACTATAAATAAATTAATAAATTACTTATAAAAAGAATCACCATAAAATTCAAAACTTGTCGACAACTAGGAGTGTATTAAGATAAGATCAAGAATAATTTTGGTTCCTGAATAATAACTCTTGAAGTCACATCTCAATTATGTTGAAAGAATGGAATTATGTACAAACAGTATACAATAAAGAATGAATGAATGAAATTAGCCAGTGGTCTACGTAGTACTTAGTGGTACCACTGATATATTTGTATACTTTAAAGGCCACCCAACCTTAATTAATATCTAGCTATGTGAAGACTTGTACTCTTTTGTTGTGTTTATTAAGGAAAGGAACATGGCTGTTCAATATTGTATTTTTTTTTATTAACCAAGGATATTTCTATCATATTTAACACCATATTATTTTTTTAATTTTTATTAGTCAGTTAGTACTTTCTTTTTTCTTTTTTCTTTTTTCATACACATGCATAACAAAAAAACACATCACAAAAATCAAAAGGCAACAAATATGGTTTATTTTAATGTAAAAAAACATGATTGCTGCCTCTTTCTTTGCCTCTGGTGGCACTTGTTGTCTCCAAATTCTGTTCTTTCCAGCTCCAAAAAGTGCCTGCTACAACACTTCACTTTACTCTCCTCCAAAGTACTAAGCTGTCTGATTGTTCAGCTCATCAAACTTGGGTTGTTTTTTTCTCTCTTCTTGTGGGCTCCTCATTGAACTAATATCTCTTCTTCATCTATGGCAACTGAAGCAGAAAGCTTCCCCAAAGGCACTGCTACCACCAGTAGTACAACTGCCACTACAACTTATGATACTGATGCTGATACCCCAATTCAAAAGGTACATATAAAACATCACTATGATCAATTGTTCTCACTTTAGCTAATAAAACACTTCATTTGTGGTATGTTCTTTCAAAAGTTTATAGTGTCATCTATCGCACATCAGTTGCCTTTAACATGGATCATCATCTCTTCTATTTCTGACTATTTTTTTTTTTTTTAAATTTATTTATTATGTCTCTACTCTTTAAGCTTAATTACACCGGTTACATATGCATCCAATACATATGTAAATATTGGTTCTTCAGTTGAATTTTGTAGAAGGGATAGTAATTTCATTTCTAGCTCATCAGGATGAGAATTTGGCAAATAAAAGCATCCAAATGATCAACATCAAAACATATCCAATATCATCTAGAGATTTTGAGGGTTAATAGTGCCTATGACTATGGCTAATTGGATTAAAAAAGTAGAATAGTGAAAGCTTGTATAGTTTTGTTGGATGCCAATTGATTGGTAACTTATATGGTTTTCTGCCATACATATAGCCCTTAATGACGTGCAGAATTCAAGAGTCACATTACCATGCATATCTCCCCAATGCTAGTAAAAACATGACATCACATATATAAGCATTGTCTTCAATGTAAATATTCATTGAGGGATAAATTCAATTGAGAAAAAATTGAATTAATCCGAAATCTTATTTACCAAGAATGCGGTATTACAAGACATTCTTTAAGGTGAACCTGATATGTGTTACGCAAGGTTAATGAGAGAGCTCGGTAACTATGGCCGAAAACTTGTTTGTGAGACAACAACTATACGATTTATTATTTTCCAGCATTGATGAGTAAAATATGTACTCTATTTTTAAGGAAGTTTATGTTTGCTTCTTCATATATATAGGGAGCAGAGTCAACTGAAATAACAGAAGAACTCCCTAGTAAACAACAACATGGGAGAAGGCAAAACCTTATCTTGGAGATACCTACAAGAAACTTGGATGAAGGAAGAGAGGGACTTTTTAGAATAAACACGCCTCCCACGAGACAGAATTTGTCCCCTTTCTACATAAGCAACGAGTTCCAATTAGGTCCCTCATCAACAAAAAATAAACCAACTACTAAAACCCCTTTCCCAAAATTCAGTTTTAAATTTCACAACATGAGTTCAGATATTGAAAAGGCTTCAATCCTAGAACTTGAAGGTTCATCGGCAGTGGCACCTAAAAAGCCTATGATTTCAAGGACATTGTCTCTTTCAAAGTTGGTCAGCACCCCTAGTGAGAAAAACATGTCTTCCTTACCAGTAACTGCAATTGCTCAGTCAAATCTAGAGTCTGCACATGCAGGGAACATAGCCTATCCAGCAACATCTGTTGTGAGTACCTTTGCAACTTTTATAATGTGTTGCATACTTGCATTGTATGTAATGATCATTTTTTGTTACTATTTTTTATAAATTGAAGTTGACAATAGAGTGGAAAAATCATTGGAAAAAAATTACTTTGGATGTTTCTAAGCATGATTTATATACATGTGACCAAGTTTTTCTGATGAATTTGTAACAGATGCATGTTCTATTCACTATAAATTTACAATTCTTTCAGCACTAGTTTTCGTCTACATTGTCAGTTTCAAATGTTCCCTGGTGATAACTTTAAGCCTTTCGAAATCATAATTGAGCATTTTGTTGAGTGCAAGAAATTTGTTATTCACTTTTATCTGATTCTTACCTCATTTTATAGAAAAAAGGACAGCAATTTCCAATTCATCGTTCCCGTTCAGTTCCAGTGCTTACCAAAGATGGGAACACATATGTAGGTGGCATGTTTCGTGTTGTTCCTACCACACCACGGCTCGCTGGGAGTATTTCAACGACATCTATGAAATCCTCACCTGATGATACTGGTAATTTCTTTTCCAAGTTTGCAAAATAAAGTTCCATTAGCTTTAGAACATTGTTTAACCATCCGCCTCTCTGTCTTGACATGATCCTTGGAGATGGAGTGCACTTTGTTGGTTACAAAGTTCTGTTAGCTTATGAAATTCAAAATTTCTACTAGGCCTTCTTACCCTATGCTTAATCCACAACCATAAGGAATACGTCACAAAATACAATATGCTTTTTGTATAAGGAATTAGTTTTTGATTTTTCATTAATCTACAGTATAGATTAATAAACTGAAGCTATTTAATTAGTACACAACCACAAGGATGTGTCATGTGTTATATATTTCCTTGCTTAAATTTGAAGTCAATCCAACTAAGCTTCACTGCTATGCATTTTTGCACCTTCTTTACTAAAAAGTAAAACTTACTGTGATGACTAATGTTTGAATTGCGCTATCCTCTCTATATCAGAATTAACAAGTTGCTTTGATAACACTGCTAATTTACAAATTTCAAGATATCAGTTATATACTTGGACCTTTAGATTAAGTTCCTTCACTAACCATCTTGTGCATGCGGGTATTCTGGTTCAGTTGAAAATGAGGATGGGGAAGATATTCCTGAAGAAGAAGCTGTCTGCAGAATTTGTTTGATTGAATTAGGAGAAGGTGGTGACACACTTAAAATGGAATGCAGCTGCAAAGGTGAACTTGCACTGGCACACCAAGAGTGTGCAGTCAAATGGTTCAGTGTTAAAGGCAACACGACATGTGATGTGTGCAAGGAGGAAGTTAAGAATCTACCTGTTACTCTTCTAAGAGTTCCAAGTTCTCAGGGGACTAACTTTTTAGGGAGTAGACACCAATACAGGCCAGGGTAAACTATACTCTCCTCTTGAGTATTGTTTTTCTAGATTGTTTAATGATGATTTTATGGCTCACTGCTTTTGCCTTGTTTCACTAATAAGCTGCTGGAAGTTGGATAGGAGTTGTAAACTAGATAAATAAATAAACACCTAGGAAAAGATAAGGCACGGCATAAACGCAAGATACAGTAAATTTGAAAAATTATGCGACACGGCATTGATATAAGAATTATAAAATCAATCTAATATAAAAACATAATCAATCTTGGAGATATTGAGTTATTAACCCTATTTACATGATATGCTATGTGCAATAATTTCAATGATTCTATAAAGGAGCATTTGAAAGTGTTCGTGAAGTGTCTGATACGAATGTGTGTCGATAAGAGCACTATTTTGAAGTATCCGTGCTTCATAGATAATTATCGATGATTTTGGCAAACCAATCAGATTAATGAGACTATGCATCAATTTGGTTGAGCAAAAGTTCTCTAGCTTGTCATGACTTGAAAGTTGCTCTCCTGTAGCATCAAACAAATTTCATTGTTGCCATAATTCTTAAGATTAACTGATGTGCAAAACTTTTGCAGGGTTTGGCAAAATGTTCCTGTTCTTGTCATCATCAACATGCTGGCTTACTTTTGTTTTCTTGAACAACTTCTTGTAATTTTAACTAAACTACTCTTGGATAAGGATGTTCCCTTTAGTGCAATATGAATTCCTAATGATAGATATCATTGGACAGGTTTCAAGCATGGGATCAACTGCCACTGCCATATCTATCCCATTTTCTTGTATACTTGGCCTTATTGCTAGCATGACATCCGCAACAATGGGTAAGAGCTTTTTCTACTTTTAGACAACACCATAAACTTGAATTTTGCCTTTGGTATTATTACACTGATTACTCTAAATTTGTTCTTAGTGAGGAGAAACAATGTTTGGGTTTATGCAACTGTCCAGTTTGTTTTGGTGGTTCTCGCCGGACGTCTTTTCTATACTCTGGTAAGGAGACTTGTGTTTTCATTATTTTTATTTTTTAGAGCTTATTACAACCCTTTTTTATAAGCTAGTGAAAATAATTTGACTTTCCTATAAACTCTTTTTAACTTATTTCAATAAGTTTAATAGTTTATCAGAGAAGCTTATGAAAATAAGCTCTTTTAAATTATTGAATACTGTAAGCACTTAATTAAGATGTTTACCCAAACGTGTCTCAAGTAGATGATCCTCATAACCCCTTTTCGCTGTTAATTCCTCTTTATATAAGTGGAGCCTGTGGTATTCATACTAAGCTCATGTCATAAAGACAAGTGATAAACTGATAATTATTTGCAAAATTTTGTTTTAGGCATGGTAGAGGCATGGCTAGTAAGCTGAATGCTAATTAGTTAAATCTAGTAACAAAATAACACTGCTGAAGGTTTCAGTATGATGGTTTTCAATTTTATAGATATAGCATTTCATACTATGCATAGTTGTAACATTCTAATATAAAGTGTTTTCATACATTTGTTGCATGACAGCTTCCTAAGCAAGCTGTTGTTTTATGCATCCTGCTTTCTACATTTATTGGGTTTGGAGCTGTAATGTGTGGAGCTATTATTATTGGTGAGCTTTTGAAGTGGAGAAGAAGAAGGGTTGCTCAGTTGAATCAGCAGCATGGTTCACAAGAGGTGGTACCTTCTGATCTAACACCAGCAACCACTCATCAATCTCAGACCGATTCTCACCATCAAGAAAGTAACGCGGGAGACTCTGCGGTGCACGCGAGCTAACATGGAATATACTAAGTAATGCTAGCTACACATTTTTTTAAGCATCATCTTCAACACACTATTTATTAGCTGAAATTCATGCGGAGTCGATTAAATCACAAGCTCCACCTTTTTTTTCAGTGTTACCACATGAATTTCATTAGAGCATGTTGCTAGCATTTTTCTTATTTCCTTGAAGGCTGGTGTCAAAGAGGTGTCTTTCTGTACATAGAATATATTGTATAGGTTTAAGCATGTTACACTCATGTTCTCTGTTTTTTTTATGCTGTTGTACCAACAGTAGTATGCAAAGTATGCCTCCCTTGTTACCTCTTGACTCAACAGGAAAAAAGAAACCAATTCTTTTATATGAATTTTGGGGCATTGTCTCTGGACTTGAATGAAACTTCTAAGCAGGTTTAAGGTGAAAGAACTAGAAATATTGTTTTTTTTTTTCAATTTTTGGGGAACAATTTATGACTTTAGTGTGATAATAGTTAGAGATTAATACACATACATTTTAATTCTAGGTAGTTTTCCACGTGACATTCTTTATTTTTTTCCGATGAACAAATATATTAGAGCATTTCCATCAATAGCATATACTGTATACTATTATTTTATAATTTACATTTTGCCTTCCACAGCATCAATTTCTTAACATACTCTCTTGGCTAACTCATATTCCAATCCTAACATATGTTGCATTTACTAAGATAGGTTCTACATGTCATTTAAAAAAAACTAAAAGAATTACTTTTGGCATGAAAATATGTGCTTCTCTCTCTTCAAGCACATATATTTACACGAAGTTAGTATCTACAAGCATATGACTAAATTAATACTCCATCGTGTCTCATTTTTGTAAGCTATAACTAACTTCACACGTAGTTGAGTGTATTTAATTTTCTCAAATTCATAAAAAAATAGACTATTTTAGTAAATTTACATTGGGAATGAAACAAAAATTAAATGACTCAACCACATTATGAAGATATTTTAGGAATGATTGTATTGAGGATAGAAATTTAGTTAAATTTTGCTTATATTAGTAGTGCCATTTTTTGCTTATAGATGAGACCGGAGGGAGTATAAGCTAAAAATATATTGCTCTCAATAACACTTATTTTATAAGTTAATGTGCTTAAGCTAAACACATTATGTCCAAAAGCACATTGATGGAGATGCTCTTAAAACGTAGTAGTAGATTCTTTTGTTGCCACTGGACATTGTACATGTTTTCCTTTAAAAGTGGCTTCCATCTCATACGTACTATTATCTATTTTAGAGCTTTTCATAGAACTTACAATAATATTCAAGATAACTGCTCTGTAGACTTGGTAAAATCTTCAAACTCCTTAGTATGGCTTAATCACAGTTGTAATAACTAATAACTTAATAAAGCCATAGCTATGCAATGTCAACAACGATTAAAAAAAGGGAGGGGGGGCAAGAATAAGGTTTCACATGCAGCAATTTCGATTACCATCATATACTTTTCAAAGATCCATTAGGGGGCCGTCAAAATTCACCCCTAGTACTCTAACTTTCATTTTCAGATACCGTTAGTGCCAAGTAATACATACACCACATTTGGGACAAAAGGAGCTTTATTAGAGAGGTTAAGCTTCACAGGTGCATCAATTCAAAATTCAAATACAGGAGCTTTATCCAATTCAAATTGGTTTAAGTTAGAGTAAAACTACAAAACCCACAAATTATGTCCAACAGAATAAATAATGTGGCTTGTATGCAATTCCAAAGTATCGATCTCCATGGACCAATTTCACGTTATTCCTGTAATCACTAATCAGCATCCTAATAACAGCCGTTTTATAATTACAGGAGGTGGACAAAGAGAACTCTCCCTTCACATCCTCTCTTAGAGCCATCAATGGCATGCTTATCCGTGAATATACAAGAGAACCAGTCGGTACATCTTTTACTAGAATCAACATGTTATATAACTAGTAAACCAACTGGATAAAAGATAAACAAACCATATATAAAAAAATAAAAAAAAAAATCTTAAAATCCCCTTTAAGAATTAGTCATTATTTGTAGCTAGAATTGCCGATCTTGCTTGACAGTGAAGGCTTCTCCTTAAGGCTGGTAGCTAGCAAGGTTTCAGGGTTGCTTGATTGGTTTTCAGCACCACCAGGTCTGACCCAGACTTTTATGTGCCCCTCCCGGCATGCAGTAAGTACAGATTCCTGGGTAAATATCAAGCCGGAGAGTGGTTCGGTATGCACACGGTGAGCAACCAGTGGAGAGATTTTCGGAACATCCCGCATACTTGGAGCAGGTTGCAAGGTACCTAGTGGTACAACACTGTCCCAGTGGGATGACTGGCTTCCGGTACTGTATGTCGGGGATCCACCAGGAGGGCGCCGCAAGGGCACTACTATCTCATCCATTTCCAGGTCCCACAGAAGCAATTGCGTATCCT
The DNA here is from genome assembly GCA_037953625.1 of Crotalaria pallida. Taxonomy (NCBI): domain Eukaryota; kingdom Viridiplantae; phylum Streptophyta; class Magnoliopsida; order Fabales; family Fabaceae; genus Crotalaria; species Crotalaria pallida. The sequence goes on from CM075656.1 coordinate 73,669,590, forward strand.
GACCACCGAAAATTCTTAGTTTCAACATTTGAGCAGATGTAAGAGATAGGGTAAGGCAGAGAAAAGGTAGGGATATTTTTGGTGATAAACCATTTTAAAAATTCTGAACAAAACAACTTGTTTCCTCCCATATAACAGCAGCCTCTGGTAACCAATTACAACCATATCTATGTAGTTTTTAAATATATAACTTCGTGACTTGATATTCTAAATGAAGCCAGAGGTTAGCCTTTTACCTCTAAATCTCAATGGGGGAAGAGTGGAGTTGATTGACTTTAAACAGTTTCATAAATAATACAAGCATGTTTCAATAAAGATAAATATTCTAGCCAAGCATTCTGCAACATGTTTAACATTAACTAGGTCTGATAAATAATAGATTCGGCAATTTATATTCAAAACAGCCAGTCATGGCATGGGCCAACAAGAAAAAAACATGTGGAAATTTTGGGGAAGTAGAGAGCGAAAGCTACAAAGACATGTATAATGAAAACAACTTTCTACATACCTGACCAACAGAACCAAACCGATACGTAATGGTTTCTCCATTGTCGTTTGAATTTGGAGATGACCAATATGAATCAAAAGCCACTCCGCTTACCTGATCACAGCATTCACCAGAAAATAATTCAGTACAATGGTAGAAAAATTTGGAAGCTCAAAATTACCAAGCAACTTACCCATGAGTTATGCCCCTCACCCCACGCCACAACCTTGCGATCTTCCATGCTCCACACCTGAACTAAATCATCTTCTCCTCCCGTCAAAATATATTTTCCATCCATGCTGTTAGAGGGAATCATTCAATATGGTATTGTATTCTCAGTGAATGAATTATATTACAAAACAAAAAACAAAAAAACAGAATTACAACCTTTTATAAGGTCCAGAGGAAGAAGTAAACTAATAAAAAAACGAGGAAACAAATCCAAAGATGGCAGGCATGATTCACTAATTAAAATTGACTACAACCAACATGAATCTCACCTCCAAGCACAACATAACAAAGCTCCATAATAACTTTTCCCACCACATATAAGTAGTTCTTTTGAGTAATCAAACACTCGTAAGTAACCTGAACAGAGTAAGTAAAATAAATTTGTCGTTACTTTTGCAAGGAAAATGAATTAAGAAGTAGAAGACTAAAACACGATGCTGATGGCATTGGATTAAAAAAACATACCATCTCTTCCAACAGTTGCTAAGTATGCCCCATCGCTTGAGAAAGAAATACTGTTAATTGGACCCTGGCATATATGCCATCTGGCTATTGGATTGCTCTGCGTAGATCATAATATTTTTGAAAAAAAAAATGAATATAGCACAATAAATTCTTCAGAAGTGCAAACTCTATCATTGTTTCATCCAAAACAAATTAAGCCTTAAAAGTATTAAATGTGTGAACAATCAAACATTCAGAGAGAAAGCGGTAACATTATAGAAAAACTACTTAATCATAATATCATATCCTTACTGATAAAAGCTGAATTTAACTATAGTAAAATAGACAGGCCAAAAGCAAAAAAAGGTAAAATAGAAGGTGTCATATTTTTGTCAAGAAACCAAAAGGACATCAAGCTTCATACCTTACTGTAACGTGCGTGGGCAACAGAAAATTGAGTTTGATCTTTGATAACTGGGAATGAAGAATCACCAGCCCCATCTTTGTTCTGAAATGGGAAAGGAGAGGTAAATATCTGCCCAACTCACCATAACAAACATCATACACCATAACAAACATCATATAAAGGAACCACAAAATCAGCATCTTTCTTGATAATCGAGTCTTGCCTTTTCGTATACGTACAAATTCCCATCAGCATGAGCAACAACAAAAGCGCCATCACCTCCTGGCACCCAAGCAACACAAGTGCAGCGACTGTTCATATCACAATACATTAATGAGGATAGTTTCCAATCAGTCTCTTTGAAATAATATTCCAATACATTAAAGTTCTGGAGGTATCCTGGACAATTTTAATAACAATTAACAATTCAGAGAAATGGCCTCCAACTTCTCTATCACTCAATGCAAATTACCAAAACCAATTAATTCAACTACATATCAACATCACATACACTTTAGCCAGAAACAGTAATATACACTAAAACCAGTTTAATCAACTAAACATTTTCCATATCTTATAAGGTTGCTTTAAAATCAACATATAGAGACTGAATCTCTATGTCTATAGTATACCAAATAGCGCTAGGTGCCAAAGCTAATACTTGAAGCGATTTAAGTGGACGTAACTCCTAGTATTCATTGCACAAAGAAAAGAACACCAGCAAATTATGCTATGTAACAGTTTGAGAAAAGCCAAGACTGATATGAAAAACATTATAAGGTAACAAATCTTGCCTGTTATTGACGGAACCATCTTTGTTGTAATGCTGGGCTCCGACAAGCTTTTTGCCAACATCCTGTAATTGCTGTCTCAGTGACACTGAGTAAACTACAATGATACACAGAGGAACAATAAATTCACAAAGCTTAAATTTTCATAGAAAATGAAATTAAATTTTTGTGAATGCTTTCTTACCATCACCAGAGCTCAAGCCAATGAGCAAATCATGCCCATCCTTAGAATCCTGATCAAATGCGTGGCACACAGGATTTGAATTACTGAAGTGAATAGACTTTATGGGGTCCTACACAAAACAAGAAACCTTTCATGTAACAAATCCATAGTACTTATGACTTACAATAGATTAAATAAAAACCAACCAGTACACTATACCTTGTCTTGAGAGTTTAAATCACTTATGAAAATTGCATCCCCGACGTTGAAGATCAAGTAAGTTCCTTTCCCATCGAAATTCAGATTTGCCATTGAACTACTTGAAGTTGAGGCACTTATTGAACCAATCCTAGTGCTCCCTCCATTGCTCTTGCTGCTGCTACCATTGACTCCAACAAAACTAAGTGCCCGGCTTCCATTGCTCCCCCCCAGAAATCTAGCCGCTGCTGACCGTACCCCACTGGTGGCACTAAAACTCGAAGATGATGACGAGGTTGGAGTCGAAGGTGCCGGCTTGTCCTTAAGATGCGCCAGAGTTACCTAATCATTCAACCAAAGATACTTTTCATTTCGATTCAACAAAACAAGCCTTCCTAGAAATTAAATGTACAAAACAGCTAAACGACAGTATAATAACCAGTGGAACTCGACAAGATACAGATAAGGAAACCTAACAAAAATCAAGCAAGAAATCAAATTTACAATAGAAAACAACCATCAAAATCAGAAACTTAGAACAACCAAGCCTCTTCCCTAGCCTCTTCCCACTACTACTCAGTGTTTGGTTCAGAATTCGGAAATAACCTGATTACCAGATTATTATTATATAATCTCAATGTTCAAACATCCACCTTAAAAAAATTAACTGTTTTTCTTTTTGCTTCGAACTTGGTGAATCAGCAAATTAAGTGTTTTTCACCCAAATAGAGCTAATGTTATTGCCAAACACCTTAATCCTCCGCAGATTATACTACGCAATAATATTCTATCGTAAATCATGTCTATAAAACCTTTGATTAAGGCAAAATTAGAAATGATTATGACCAGAATTATCAGGTATCGTATATACATAACAACAGAAACCCTAATAACAAAAAGAATATAAAAAAATTAAAAAAAATCGATTTCGATGAATCAAGAAAAGTAGATACCCTAATAGATAAACATTAGAAAATGAAAGAAAAAAAGAAAAGCGGAAACCTGAGTAACGGTTTTGCCATGAGCGTAATGAAGAAGAGCGGAAGGATGAGTCTTCTCGTATTGAAGCTTATACCTCCCTTCGGGGGTTTTGAAATACGTCTTCAACCCCGCCGGAGACTGCGCCGCCGCCGCCGCCGATGAAGAAGAAGTCGCCGTCGGTGACATCACTCCGTTCGAACTACTGTTATTATTATTATTCATCGCCGTCGTCATAATCAACAACGATCATCACATCACACATCAAAATCAAAGCATCGCAATCAGAATCAGAATCAGAATCAGTTGCTAGTCGCTAGGGTTTGTTTGTTTGTTTGTGGGTTTGGTTTCGAAAAAGCAATTCAATCCGATATCGATGAATTTTGCCAACTGAGAAGAAGTGTGTTGTTGTTGGTTTGATCGTAAGTCAACGAAATGGACGGTCACGATTAAACCTTTTTGGTAAAATAGCTTTTTTCTTTTTCTTTTTTTTTTGTTTTCCTAACAATCTGCTTTTTATTTTTTTGAAGAAGGGAGGGGGGTTGTGGAACACAAGTGAAGAGAAGAAGCACTTTAGTTTAGTTTTAATAGGGGGGCTATGTATGATGATGAAGAGCCAACTGGTTATCAAGATTTGGATCAGCACCAACAGCACAACACAAACTGTTGTTGATGATGATGTCGTTTTAGATTATGTGCTTTGCATATTCTGTCATTGTTTTTGGGTTAAAGGCCAAGTCAATTAGGATCAAGGCCCATAGTAATAAGCCCACTACATTGTTTTAATTTTGAGTTTTAATTTTTTCCCCATATTTATTCGTATAAAGACCAAAATACACTTAGCTTCCGATTTCGTTAGGGATGGCAATGGGTCCGGGTGGGTTCAGATATTCCATTACCTGGACCCGCCCCGTTCATGCATAACAGGGCCCGGATTCGCACAGGTACCCGCTGCCAAGCTGGCCAGCGAGTTTTCGGGTATCAAACGGATTTCAAATCAATTGAATAATAAGTTTTTTTTTTTTTGCGAGTCCAAGTACCCGTGGGTCCGATACCCCATTACTCGGACCTGGACTAATTCCGAGTATTACCTGCGGGTACCCGTTTTTATATACTCGCGGGTCCATTGGACCCGGATCCATTACGGGTATTAGTCGCGAGTACCCACGGGTACGGGTCCAATTGCCAAGCATAGATTTCGGAGTGTGACAGACTTACAAAAGTGCATTTCCGACACATTCCTATAGAAAATATGTTCTGACTCACCAATGTAGGAAATGCAAATTATTTCCACTTTCGACAAGTGTCATAAAGGGCTCTTGTGGTATACATTCCCCTTTATCCTCACCCTCATTTCTTGTACAAAACTCGATAACCGGTTACGAGCCCTATATAACCAATTATATATGCAGAACTGATCCAAAACAAGGCGGTGAAGGTCAAAAATGCGTGGAAAACTCTTGAATTTCCACCTCCTACTTCCTTGTCATTGGTCAGCGGTGTAGGTGTCACCCCCACACGCAGTTTCTTCCCCTTGAAGCACCTCTTTCACCTCTAAAGCATTGCACATAAATGGATAATATGGACTTCAGTGTTGGAGATTCTTGAGTGCCTTGAAAAGCTTTAAAACACTTCTAGATCGTGCTTGTATCTTGCGTTGAGATACAACCCAAGTTTCCCTATGAATTATAACTAAATCTTACCAAAATTGTATTCCAATATTAGTCTAGAAATTATACCAGCAGTATCACCACCATTACTTTGTCTCCCTCGTTTATTTTGCCTAGGGAGAAGCAAGCCTCGAGTCTTGGCTCTAATTACAGTCCTCACAATAAATAATAAAGCCTAGTTGATTCTCTCCATTTTCATTGCAAAACCATCGAGTTCTTGTGTGCCAAAGTGTCTAAAAATTAGTACTGGATTCTGAACTTGTCCAGAAAACAGTCTTACCATTGTCCCCACTTTGCTTTTCTTGTGTAGCTAGCCTAAAGAGAGATAAACCCTGATTCTTGGCTATAATCAAAGTTCTCATGGCAGAGAACAATGCCAACCTTGTCTCATAGATTTTCCTTGCAAGGTTATCAAATTATTGGGTGTCAAAATAGCCAAAAAAGTAAGACTAAATGTTGATTTCGTGGCTGCACAGCTAGCCTTGCTATCTGCCTATGTTTGTAGCTAAAATTTAGTAAGCAAATTATGCCTAAATCCCTAAATTTTGGTCCCCTTAACAAGTTCTCATGCCATACAATGAGTCCTAATTAACCCCTTTTGATTTCCTTACAAAATGATGACGAACTCTCGTGCCAAAGTTGCATAAAAACCAATATGTGTTCCTGTGGCTGTGACTGTTCCAGCTTTGTTTTTGAGTATAATCCTTTCAGCAATCTAAAATAGATATGGGAGAAGTTAATCACATCACTAGGATTGTAATTGATGGCTGCAAAGTGTAGTGCAAGCTACCATGAGCTTGTGGAAAATTGCTTTGCAAAGTGTAGTATGTATGCATATTTGACGGATAAGTAATTGGTTGATTTTGTGATATAAGTGTTCATATGTTTTAAATTGTAATCATTGATGAGAATGTGAAATAAGTCATAGGATTCAGTATGTGTACGGTATAATGATGAATTAACATGTTTGAGTAAGATAGGAGTAAAGTTAGGAATGAAATCCGAAAAGAAATTAAAGTTATTCTCTTAATTTTTATCAATGTAACCGGTTATATCCGAGCATAACCGGTTATCGAGTTTAATGTTTGACAATATTAAATCATTTCTTGGATAGCATCAAAGAATTAAGGCTAATAATTAATTATCAATAATGAGTAATCAATTATTAGCCTTTTTTATTGGCAAATAGATTTATTATAAGTAAGAGATGATGTCCAAGTTTAAGAAAAAAAAAAGTCCGCGTAAGATAGCCCAGTTGGTGGCTGCAGGACGTTTAGGATTTCCCTCTCCCCTAGGTCATGTGTTCTAGTCCCAGACCTCCCATGTAAACAAAACAAAAAACAAAAAAAATAATAATAAAGTTTAAAAGTGATGATTACTAGGATTTCAAGTCTAACTAGACCACCTATAGCTTACTCTCATATTGAAATTGGTATTATGAGAACTAAATAACGAAATAATGATAAAGTTAATGTTAGGAAAAGATTAAGGATCACGCATGAGTTGGCATAAGTGCCAGACACAAAAGAATTCATATGGTACAAATATTTTGTTGTGGAATATATAGTTGTAAGGGACGTACATGAGAATGATGAGAATCTTGATATATTGTGTCTAGTGGGAAAGGACTGCAGTGATATATCGCCTTTTCCACTCCCTTTTCGAGACTCTAATCTAGGCATGGCAAAAAAAAACCAGAACCGCGGGCACCCGCCCGAACCCGATCCGCCATTAGCGGGGAAAAACCGTTCTAATCGGGTATCGGGGCGGGGGCGGGGAAAACCCGCTTTTTCAATCACGGGGCGGGGGCGGGGGCGGGTGTGGTAATTATACTATCCGCCCCGCACCCGGCCCCGAAACCGACCCGCTCACACTATATATGCATATTATATTATATATTATATATAATTTATAATAATAGTAATAAAAAAAATATTAAAAATAATGTTTTAACTCTTAATAAAAATCACTTGTGAAAAATACTCTTTTAAAAAAGCTGTTTTTAAAAGAAAAAGTTGGTATATTATAAAAGAAAAGCTCTTTTAGAAAAGTTGTTTTTAAAAGAAAAGCGGGGGCGGGTACGGTGCGGTTTTACCCGACCCCCGACGGGGGCGGGGGCGGGTGGGCTTTTATGATACCGGCGGGGGACGGGGGCGGGGGCAATTTTTTGAGACGGGGGCGGGTGTGGGAAGTGCATAATCCGCCCCCGCCCCGCCCCGCCCCGCCCCGTTGTCATGCCTACTCTAATCACCCTTTGATGCTCCTTTATCAATGATCCTTACATTTAGGCCTCAAAACACCTAAAATTATGGTAAACAAGTAACTTTTAAGTGATTAACTTTATTTACAAACTAAACATTCAAAAACCAACTAAAATCTACAAATTACTTAGGAAACAAGTCAAAAACTAAGCTAAAACAAGATAATCACCAAGGAAAAAGGTTTTAAATTGGAGTATAAAAATTAAATATTCAACTTGGAGGTCTTTAGTATATTTTAAACTAAATAAAGGATAGATATACTTTACTTGCTAACATTCGAAATATACAAATTTTAGAGGACTTTTTCTCTAAACATGAGAGTGCTTGATGAAAATAGGAGAGAGTAAAAAACTTTCATATTTTCCATGTAAGAAGCAATAAAACATTATCAATGAATTTAAATAAATTTCCAAGTTTCGTAAGGATTTGATTCCTCATCACAAATTTTACCCGATTAAACAAAATATGAAATGAATCTATGAATAAAAAAGAATAAACACATTCTAACTTTAGCGCTATCGAATATTAAGGTCAAATAATATCAATTGAATAATAATAATAATAATAATCATTTTTTAAATAAAAGAATAGTTAAAAATTATTATACTTTAATCAAATTATGTTATGTTTTATGTATATTTAAATAGAAAAAGGGAGGTATTTTAGAATACCTCATGATATGACCACTTTTGAGTGATGCCATATTCGAACTCAAGATTAGTGGGTAATGATGACAGAAAACAAACCAACCCACCGAAAGGAACCGGCGATATTCAAATCGAAATTCAAATAACAAACTAGTTTTTAACCCGTGCATTGCACGGGTTGTACGAATATTTTTCATTATATTATTATTTAATAATAATATTTTTGTAATACTATGATTAGTTCAATACACGATATATATCAATCATTGTATTTGTTATTTAAAATCAAATAATTCAAAAAAATTAAATACATTCAATTTAACATTAAAAAAATATATAATTAAAATCATGATAGTCTAGGTAGACTTTATAGAAAAAGAAGTAATTGATATCATCAATAACTTTGAATTTAGAATTTTGCAAGAATTGAAATATATATATATATTAATTTTAATAATATTCAGGTTTTTTTTTAAGATAAAAAAAATTCAATCAAAAAGTGAAGAAATATAATACTCCTCACGAAAAGAGTACAAAATGCAAAACTCTAACAGAAACAAAAATAGAACAGAACTCCAATTGTGTGTCTACATGAATTTTATATGTAAGATAACACTTACCCAACAAACCAGCCAACCCCCACATAAATTATGACCAATGGTGCTAAAATATTTTACAGCTAAACCGTAAAACTAAGACTCCCCAACTCTAAAGGTAATAAGATAGCATGCTTTGAATTGCATTTGTTTGTCATTCAAATATGGACATACACCGCATATTAGTATTTCCTTTTAACCATATAATTTTTATCTTCTCCACCATATCCCATGTTATTATTGAATAATATCGAATAATTTAACGAACTTTTCTAGCAACCTGAGAAAGTAAATATTGAATAATATTGCTCAAAGTTAAAATGTTACACTAATTAAATTAAACAATATAGTAACAGGTAATAATTTATAAGCGAACTAATATAGAGGTTACATAATTGATATAAACAAATTAATATAAAACAATAATATAAGCAATGCAGTACATATAAATGATAATAGTTATTGAAAACTATGTTGCATGTTTTGGAAACTTCATGTCAATACATCTGTGTTTATATCATATATCATGAGATAGCAACATATAATTGATCATGAGTAAAACTGGATTTGCTAGATATAGTATAACATTGGTTAAAAAATTGTCCTTGACTGTTATTAACAAAGTCATTGGAAATTGCCTTATTTGCTATTTACTTCGTGAGGAATGAAGACTTTTTCACCCAATTTTGTCCAAATCACTGCCGTCTTGGACTTTTGTTTTTTCCTAACCAAATTCCCAAAAAACACAGGAAAGCCTTACAAACAGAAACATATATAATCTAGAACGGATTATTGTATTTGAAATCAAAGCATTATTTCTTCGTACACCCTCTTTGTTACAAGATAATTGAGATGAATCTTCTTGAGCATTATTACACAACTCATATTCCACATGCACCAATACTCTTCTCTTCCTCATATTAATTTGAGTAGAAATTCTATCCCAATCCCAAAGCAATTACTACATAAATGCATGAACTTTTGCATACACCTTGATTTTCCAGTTTTTCTTCAATGTAATTAACAGACCAAATATCACTTCCAAATCAGAGAACATTTGAGCCATCAAACATTTGAGCCATCAATTATAAGCAGTTTTGACTGAAAAATGCCACCATTTCTAAGACTCCAATAGAAGAGTCCTCTATATTATATAAAGATACATCAGATTATTTAATTCCTCAATTTGAGCAAGCTCCTAATCAAATGGTCCCCTCCGCCATATGAAGTTCTATCTACTTTCAAGATTTGCCATGTAAATACTTCTTTTTTATAAATAAGTCTTTAGCATTTGAAATAAAAACAGAGTTGGAAACATATCCTTAATGGTCTGGCCACCATATCAAGAGTCTTCCCAAAATTTTAAGGAATTTTCACTGCTTAAGATTCTAGAATGACTTTTATCAAACCATTCTCCCCAAACTCTAACCCCACCCTTAAATTACACACATCCTTCCACCACTTCTACCCTACTCTCCTACTCACCAAGTTTTCTAATTTGAAAAGGTCAATCTCCCGAATTTACTATACAACACTTTTCCCCAAAACTCCCTCCCTACCACCAGACGTCACCTCCACTTACTTAAATGAGCCTGGTTAAATACTTTTATTGAATGTTAACTTCCTGAATATCTTTTTTTTGTGATTTAATTTTATCCTCCTTGGATAACTCGTGAGTCTGTGAGTATACATTTGACACATCTTTGTCACATACTCCTTCGCGTGTGTCTTTGTTTTCTTCTTTGATTATTTGATTTCTCATTTTCTGTCATAAGTATATAATTTCCATTAATGAAATGGAACTGTATTAACATGAACAACTTCAAGTTTGAAATTGACAAAAAGAGGAAGACGAAGGGCTGGAACCCATGAAAATATCATTTCTTAGTTCCTATTACTTGCCGTGGGACAAAAGAAAAGATGAAAAAGAGGAAGACGAAGGGCTGGAACCCATGAAAATAGTGGTATACCTTTGTTGTGTAAGATGAAATTTCCTGGTTTCACTGAATATTGGTGAACTTTCGAACAGAGGTCTGATTGTATTGTAGTGGTGCACCTTTGTCGTATAAGATGAAATTTCCTGGTTTCATTGAATATTGGAATTTCTTGGTTTCACTGAATATTGCTCAACTTTCAAACACTGAACTGATTGTATTGTATGATGTCGTGTTCTTTTTGTCTTGTTTCAAATAACAGAGGTGTACTTGGCAAAAGTTAAGATTTTCTACTTCATATAACAGGTGCTTGTACTTGGCAAAAGTAAAGATTTTCTACTTCATATAACAGATGCACCTCTTGGTTTTAATTCTGAAAAGGTGCATCTATCCATGTGAAGTAAACACGTGCGTAATCAAAAGATTCTTTTCAGGATAAAATAAACAGTTGTAATAAAAGGGTGCATCGTTTCACTTCAATTCATAAGATGCAACTTTTCAGATTTTTTTTTTAAATTTTGAAAGTGAGGACACGTGGCATGCCTAATAAAGCACTATTCTCTCAACTTTCACTCTGAGGGCTCCATTCCATGAGGAGCTCTCTGGTTTCAGGATTTGGACTCACAAATATATATTAGAGATTGATATAGATAGTTTTATCCTCCGAATGAATATTTTTGACCAAGTAGAAAGTAATATCTTACATCAAGCTTAGTGTTATACATAAAACGTGACTATATTCAAATTTAGATTTTTGTGCTCAGTAAATACGAAAGGCTTATAAAAATGGGGCTAGAATGAAGCATATATTATGTGTTTACCTTTAACCAGCAATCAGATATAACCAATGAACTATTGATTTTTCGATGCACCTGTTTAATTTTCTGTAACACCCTGGTTTTTATAAAGGGAATAAAAAAATTCATTTAAAAATGTTTAAGTGGAAAAATAATAATTCTTTTTATTGAGAGGTGGAGAATAAAAATTTTCTTTTAAATATACTATTTCTTCCGTGATTATAATTATTACTCATATTTTTTATTCTTCTAATTTATAATTATTATGTTATACAATTATAATTATAAATTATTATTATCATAAATAAAAAATCAGAATGTTTAATGCTTATTTGATTCCAATTAATCATAATAAATGTGATAAAGCAATCCAAAAACATTTTAATGTGTTCATCAAATAAATAAAGAATACTTTGCTTTAATATTAATTTATGCATAAACGAATATAATATTTAAAAAATGAACAATTATTATTATCTTCTAATGAATTCATATTCAATGAAGTAAATGATATTCTGGGATTTATTAAGCTTATAATACCATGAAACAAAAAATCAAAATGTTTAATTCTTATTTAATTTTGATTCATCATAATAAAGTTGATAATCATATAAAAATTATTGATTTATTCATCAAATAAATAAGGAATATCTCATATAAAATGTGTAATTTTTTATACATATGTGGAAGTACAAAATTTATCAACAAAATAATTTAGATTATTTTTTTAAGGATAAGGTATGATTTGAACTCTTGCCTTTTTATATAATTATTTTATGCTGTTATTTAATAATAATTTTTAATTTATAATATAATAATACTAATAATCTTTACTTTAACATATTTATTATCAAAAATTTAAAATTTTACTAACTCGTGCATTGCACAGGATAAGACCTAATAATACATATAGACAAGCTGGATCACAAGGCGTTATTTTTAAGTTTTTTTAGTTAATGTGCTGATCAGGGCCCATCTTGACATTGTCGAGGTCTTAGATGAAAAAATGAGAGGCTTTATTTAAAAAAATATATTTATATTATATTCAATATTTTTTTCAACATTTTCTCTAAAATAATTTTTTTTTCAAATACCCTCAATATTTATAAGTATAGAACATTTAAAGTAGTCAACAATGCCTTATATAGGCTATAAAACATAATAACTAAATTATATGATATTATCTACAAAATAACAAAACATGTTCATTAAGTAATGAATTAAATTTATTATCAAAGAAATATAAGTAATTGTATCAAAGTTTTAAATTTCAGAGAAATATACATAATTGCATCAAAGTTTTTTTTTAATGTTCATACATCATGTTGTGTTAATATAAATATATCACTCCTAATTTCTAAACATATCAAATTAACTTTAAAAATAATCTCAAATTAAAAAAAATCATTTAAAGGGAATCAATGGAACAAAATAATATTCGTATATACATACTCATCAATTGACAATATCCATATATACTAGTTAATGGAGTAGTTCAATACATAATTAAAAAAAATAGAGTAAATAGACAAAACACGAGAAACTAGAGTTGAACCATGTACCTTAATCTTTAGAGGTCACACAAATAATCACAAGGTTCATGTAAACTTATTGATATATGATTCTATAAACTAGTACATATATTAATTTTAATGAGTGCACAATTTTTTTTAAATTATTATGGATCCCCTAAATATCACAGGCCCTAGGCTTGCGCCCCTCAGGCCCAGGTTCAAGGCCGACCCTAATGCCGAGCTTGAATTCTTGAAATTTTCTAACACCCCATTTTGGGTTTTTGACTCCCCTTTTAAATTTTTTTCCAAAAATACCCTCCTTCATCTTTTTTTCTTTCTTTCTTCTTCACCTCCCTCCATCATTTTCTTCTTCTTCTTTCTTTCTTCTTTAACCCCCCTCCATCTTCTTCTTCTTCTTTATTTCTTTTTCACCTTCTTCTTCTTATTCTTCTCCCTCACACACTCACACTCACTCTCTCTCTCTCTCACACACACACACTTACTAACTCACCCCTAAACTCACCCACAATCACCACCACTCACATATTGCACTATTTTGTTTTTTTTCATGTAAAAAGTGCCATACGCCAATGTCGAAGCGTACGAAACATGTCGTACGCCTCGACAGAGGCGTAGGGCTTTTTTTTAATTTTTTTCCACAGTACGTCAAGGCCTGGACGTACGTGTAAAATACACGTACGCCACGGCATTGGCGTACTGGATTTTTTTAGCAAAAAAAACCCGTACGCCAGCCCCCTGGAGTATTGTAAAGTTGACAATTTCACACATACTCCAAGGGGCTGGCGTACGAGTTTTTTTTTTTGCTAAAAAAGCCCAGTACGCCAATGCCGAGACGTACGTGTATTTTACACATACGCCCAGGCCTTGACGTACCAGAATAGTGTAGTATGTGAGTGGTGGTGATTGTGGGTGAGTTTGGAGGTGAGTGTGGGGGTGAGTTAGTGAGTGTGTTTGTGTGGGAAATGGAATGAGTGTAAGTATGTGAGAGAAAAAAATAAGAAGAAGAAGAAGAAGGAGAAGAAGAAATAAAGAGGGAGTTGAAGAAAGAGAAGAAGAAGAAGAAGAAAATTGGGGGGAGGGGGGTTTGAAGAGGAAAGAAAAAAGAAGAAGAAGAAGAAGATGATGATGATGGAGGGGGTGAAGAAGAAAGAAAGAAGAAGAAAAAGGGTATTTTTGGAAAAAAAAAATAAAAGGGGGTCAAAAACCCAAAAGAGGAGGTTAGAAAATCAACTCTCAATCCCTTCTTGAAAAATCTAATTGTTTGGATAAGTAGTAACGATAATGATAGCAAGTTTAGTCCTCTACTTTTTTTTATAATAAAAAGATTGCATACGACATTAGTTCTAGACTTCTAGTACTCATTATTATTAGGATACTCCTATTTTTATATAAGATTATTTTGAGATTTTTATTTTGGTTATGTTTAGAAGATATTTAGTCCTCTACTTTAATAATAAGATGAAGTGATACATTGATTTAAAAAAAAAATTCAAAAATACTTTAAAGTCTAAAAGACTAAAACCATGGATAAATGCATGTATCTTCACTCACTCATTTCATAAATTAATTTAATTTAATTTAATATTATTTCCTACGGTTTTATATATAAGATCATTTTTTACTTCCGTCAAGGAATGTAGATAAATTTGTTTTTTTTTTGAGGAAAATATGTAATTCATTCCATAACAGAAAATAGTACAAGTAGATCCAACAGTATAATAACAAAGCGCATATTTTCCATATAATAAAGATTGCTAAAAAAGACTAGATAGTCAGCCATAACAGCAAACTCCCTGTGGATCAGGATCATCATCAACATCCAGCTTCGAACTCTAACAAGAGATTCAAGAGCCTTTGTTTCCAAGATAACTATCTCATCAATGCCGGAAGTAAGCACAGTTCGACGACAAAGAATCTCAGATTTGAGGAGGTAGAGCCATTGGACAGAGGAGAAGACAGAGATCTGGAAGGGAAAAGTTGTCCCGAATATCAGTCTTCTAGTTATTGGAGAAGATAGGAAGGTCATCAGATCTGGACAAACAAAAAGTCTTCCCACACTCAAACACACAAAAACAAAACCCAGATGAAACTGGGACAAGAAAAACCACACCACTTGCATAAAGGCAAGATTTATTTATTTAACCCAGATATAACTGGGAGAGAAAAACCCACACACCAACCAAAGGAAGGGGAGGGAGAGATTCTCCCTCCCCTTCCACCGCTATCACAAAAGAGAGGAAAACAGAGAAGAGAAGAGAAGAGAAGACTGAGGAAGAGAGAAGCCGAGCCTCTCTCTCCTCAAATTAGGATTCCAGAAACATTAAAAAAGTGAAAATTCAATATACTTTTTTAAAACTCTTCCTATAATTATTATTGAAACTCTAAAAGTAAAAAAGTAAATAGGAATATTTGTAAAAATAAATACTTAAATTCTATTGAAAATTAAAATAATATCTTATAAATACGACCAAAATAAAAATCTCAAAAAAAGTCTTATATAAAAACAAGAGTATCCTAATAACAATGAGTACTATTTGTTTTTTTTTTTTTTTAGGGAAGAATGAGTAGTAGAAGTGAACTAATGCAAATTTTTTTTGTTGGAAATAATGTTTTGTCCAATAAATAAGGGAAAAAAAAGTCATATATCATTTTCCACCCACACTCATGCACATTAATTTCAGTCCAATATCAATCTCTCTATCCTGTTGTTTTTCCTGCCTTACCAAGCAATTCCCCCTCCCACTCCCTCCCTGTGTTGTCTTGCCTTTACAAGGAAAAGTGATTGTTTGAGGGCCTCTTGCCACCTTATACTAATTGAAACCTTTCACCTAACTTTAACCAAATCAATTTCCATTCACCCTCTCCTTATTTATGCACCTATATATACAAGTTATAACACATCCCCTCATTCCACTTGTAACAAGTTACTAATAATAATATAAAGTCTCACTCTCCAAGCTTCTACAATCCACAAAAAGGGTTGTAGCAATGGCAAAGCAAATTCATTCCCTCCCTCTCATGCTCATCATGATGATCATCTTATTCCAAACAATTTCAGCTCAATTGGCTCCAGCACCAGCAGGACCAACCAACATAACACAAGTCCTAGAGAAAGCAGGCCAATTCACAACCTTCATCAAGCTTCTCAAAGCAACACAAGTATCTGACAGAATCAATGCACAACTCAACAACTCAAACCAAGGCATAACAATTTTTGCACCAACTGATAATGCATTCTCAAGCCTCAAGCCAGGGACAATCAACTCCATCAACTCACAAGAACAAGTTCAGCTGATCCAGTTCCACATCCTCCCTACTCTCTACACGATTTCGCAGTTCGAAACCGCTAGTAACCCCTTGCACACGCAAGCTGGGAACAGTGATGATGGAGAGTACCCTTTGAATGTTACAACCTCAGGGAACCAAGTGAACATAACAACTGGTGTGGTGGACACAACTGTGTCCAATACTATATATAGTGATAACCAGCTTGCTGTGTATCAGGTAGATAAGGTGCTTCTCCCTTTGGCACTTTTCGCTGCACCGCCTACGGTTGCGCCTGCTGAGGCTCCGGCACCAACAAAGCCGGAGAAGAATGTCCGATCAGCAGGTTCTCCATCAGGATCGGATACTACTTCGGTTGATGATAGCAGTGCCGTGGGTCTGAATAGCCACACAATAATGAAAGGTGTTACCTTCATTGTTGCAGTTATTATTGCTATGATGAATGTTTGACTTGATTTGTTGTTTGGTTTGTCTCATTTTTCTTGTATTTTACATTTTTCTTCTTATTTTTTTACCTTCTCAAGCAAGTGTGTAGTTGATTGATTATGGAGATCTTGTGTACTGTGGTGCTACAAAGAAACAAATTTTGGGTTCAATGTGAATATTTTCTTTGTTTCATTAATCGGTTACTGAGTAGTGATAAGTGAGAAGTGAAACTATTTATTTTCTGTAATGATGTGTTTGAACATCATACAAACTTCTAAAACATAAAATCTGCTTTATAGCTTTGCAATGGTGAAATATTTGCTCATCCAATCCAAATGGTATTGGCACTTGAATTTTGCAAACACTAAGCAGGAGTAATAAAAACTAAAAAGTGGCCAGCTAATTCGAACGGTCCAAATCTTTGAAAGAAGAGTTTATTATTTGAACAATTATAATACAAAAGCTAGAGGACACTGCTCACATCTATATATGTTATATTTATTTTCAACTCAGACTCATGATATAGGCTATGTTTGGTTTTGAGGCAGAAAATCAATGTTAGCCCCAAAATCACGTTGAAGCAGAAACAACTGTTAATAGTTTGGCATTCCAGAATTGATTCTAGGCTAACTCACCGCATAACCAAACATGCACATAATTTCAGCATATGGCATGTTGATGTTGTTATAACTTATAAGAGTGTCACAAGTATTGAAAAAAAAATGTACTTCTGGTGAAATAATCAAGTCATGCAATTAGAGAATCCAAAACTAGCATCCGAGCAACAAGGTTACTGATTTTACACAACTCCTTTATTTGTACAATTAAATTGACATGTAGGCGACATTCACTTGCATTTGTATATCTAGTATGTCTAATTCACTTTAAGATATGAGATATTTTGATATCCATCCAGACCTACGCTACTCTACTATTCAAAATAAGTTTTCCAATTGGAAATGAACCCCTAAGTTCTTAGAATAAAGGTAATACTTGTTATTTGATCCATTATCTTACAATATTTATTTGCTTCAAAATCGCCCCACATTTTTTTTTGTTTCATTTTGGTCCCTGACATTAATTTTTAACATATTCCGTAAGAATATTTCATTAAACCAATTAAAATATTTTATTCTAATAGAATGGTCAGTGTCATGATTTGTTTATGAAATATTAATGGAATATGCTGAAAATTTACGTTAGGGACAATATTGAAACAAACAATCAAGTTGAGGAACAAAATGAGACAAAGAAAAGATGAAGGACATTTTGAAACAAATAAATAAGAGACCAAAACCAAATGCTTAGCGAGGCCAATCCAGCAGTGTCCATTTATGACAGCATGAGCTTAATAATAATGTAACTAAATTTCTAAGGTGTGAAACTGAAAAGCAGCAATTCAATTGACTTAACTACATTAAAAAAAAAAAAAAAAAGTAATATGGTTGCCGGGAATCTAAAGCCATCGTTACATGGTAACAACCACCAAAAAAACCAAAATGAAAGGGGGCTACATCAAGAGTGTGCCTCCTTAACTAACACCCCCACCCCACCCCCCAATCACTTTTGCACAAAGCAAAAGATTTCTCTAAAGCACATTTCTTATCTTACAAGCAACTTGGGATGATGATGGCCTATGTATCTACCTCAACAACCGTTAGCAAGTGATTAGTCAAATATTATAGCTGTGGTCCCTTAAAGAAATCAATCAAGTCTATGGCAACTTGAACTAACAAACTTTTCCAATCTTCACCTATCAAAAATGAAACTCGTACCCACCGCCGCCACCGGGAAAGCCCCCACCAAAGCCACCACCAGGGAAGCCGCCTTCAAAAGTGAAAGTATACCCTCCACCACCAAAGGGATTATGGAAACCTCCGCCACCGCCCATTCCTCCTGCGTCTTCAAGGTCCTCCCCTCTGTCATATCTCACACGTTTGTCTTCGTCGCTGAGAATCTAAAACAAAATGCCAATACTCGGTTAATCAACAAGAAATTCACATCTGAGATTTTGTGTGTGGAAAAAATTATCAATAAAAGCAAAAAATGATTGTGTAAGCACGACAAGGTAGCGTTTGGCATGCAGATAGGAACAAAATGGAATAGAAAGGAACAAGACATTGAGCAACTGTTTGGTTTGAAAACCCTTTCTCTAATTCCATTTTCAATTTTTATTGATAATTAATAATTGCAAAAATACCATTTATTTTCATTATGTTTCCTTTTTATGAGATTTATGGAGGAAACAGTGAGAACAATAAAATGTTTTAACGGTTTCCTGCACAAATCTTTAAGATTTTGGAAACAGAACTAAACGCAGTGTTATTTTTTGCAATCATTAAAACACGGGGAATAGAAAATGATTTCACAAACCAAACAAACTCTAATGGTCAGTCATGTCATGTTCTCGTTGGTTCCACCCATTTTAGGGGAACCGAATGGAACTAGTGTTGTGTTCCGTCTCATTCTAAAATGTCTACCAAACGCTACCTACCTAAATATAGCTAACAATTACAGAAACAATCTTATTCATGACTAATGGAGTACCTCATATGCAGCAGCAATTTCTCGGAATTTAGCCTCTGCTTCTTCTCTGTTGTCTACATTCTTATCTGGGTGCCACTGCAAGGCCAGTTTCTTGTACGCACGTTTGATCTCAGCGGCGGAAGAAGTTTTTGAAATTCCTAAAATCTTGTAGTAATCCTTGCGTTTGCTTATCTTTAAAGCTTTCTCAGCCCTCATTAATGCTTCACGGATATTCATATCCTGCGGTTATTGACAAACTACTATTCATAACAAAATACTATGCTGATAAAAAAAATTATTGCAATCATTAGTGAATCATATAAGTTTTTACTGCAAGTCAGAAACCTTACTACGTTAATGAGGTTTTATTATTTACCGAAGGTGTAAAAACTAAAAGGTTTTATACTAACTGATGACCAAATTTAAACTCTCTAAGAATAACAACTAGAAGCATTAAACAGGGAGAACAGGCATAGCTCTAAAGAGCAAAGTATTCTCCATTACTTGCAATTAATTAATACAAGTTTAACATTTGTCTAAATCTCTCACAGACTCACATATATACAATTACTAGATAACACAGCTTTTTACCCAAAATGAAGGGGTTTTGAGGAAACGATAACAAATGGTGCTAAAAAAATTTAATTAATCCAAATAAACCAAAAGAGCAACAAAGGCAAGGAGACTCCATTAGTTCATTCTAGAAAATTTAACAAAATAACAACCGTGGATGAACTAGATTAACCCAAATAAATATTGGTACGGAACTGTTGGAGAAAAGTAACAAGCAAGAGAATATATAATTTCTCTTTGACATATATGAAGATAAATTGGTGGTTTGCTTAGTTGATCTCTCTCTCTATGTCTTTGTGTCTCTGTGTGTGTTCTCGTATTAATGCACCCACCTGAACTCTTTTCTTTTCAAGGATTTCTTATCAAGAGGAAGAAGAATTCAATACGGAACTTTTTATTTTTATTCCTCACAAAACCACTTCTAAATTCTAATTTATCATGGTGATGTAGAACATGTATCAGTTTAAAATACATAACAAACCTGAGGAGATTTTTGAGCAGCTGATTTCAGATCCTCCACAGCTCCCTCCCAATCCTCTGTCAAAAGTTTAGCTTCTCCCCTCTGTAATGGTGCAATATAGAACACTACGTAAGTAACTGAGTGCAGTCTACAGAAAATGATATTGCAATAATGTACTTGTCCATATTACTCAACAAGACATCGATAAATAAAGTGACAATTTGTTAAAATACAAAGCAAGTTCGATAATGTTTTAAATTATAGCAAACCTGAACAAGAGCTTCGACAAGCTCCTCATCAATCTTAAGAGCTTCATTACAACTGTTCAATGCGTCTTTTCCTCTGCCAAGCCTGACTAGCACTTTACATAATCCAAGATGAAGGTGTACATTATGTGCAAGATGGTCGGGGTCAACCGCAAGTGCACTTTTGAATTCCTCCACCGACACGCGTAACTTACCCTTACTCGCACTATCTTCAGCCTTTACGCAGCACATAGAAAAAGAAAAGAAAGGATTCCTCAACATTCATAAGAAATTAAAAGAAGGAAAATAGACTTGAGATGGAATGTGAAAAGAAACTACAACGATAGTTCAGGGCTTACACTTTTACTCTTTTTGAGTAGATTTTTCAATCTAAAATATGCTTTTTTTAGTTCACTGTGCTCTGGATCTAGACGGAGACCTTTCTGGAAATGCCTGAACATATGCCGGCAGATAAGATGGCATTATATGAAAAAACTAAAATTATAATAAGGCTACAAGACTTCAATATTTTCCATGTGACAAACCTTGTGGCAACATCATGATCAGCTAAATAGTAATACGCACGACCACGTAACAACAATGCCTCTAGATTATTTTCATCTTCCTTTAGAATAAACCCGGACTCAGCAATGGCGCCCTCATACTCTTTATCACCTATCAACAACTTCACTTTAAGAAGCTTGGCCTGTGGAAAATAATGCAAATAGAGTTAACATGGTGGTTGCACATACCACTTCCCAGCCCAAACCCAACGTTTAATCAGTTACTTTCAGACTACATAGTGTAACTACTGAGACACAAAAAATGAAGTGATATGAATGGAAGTGGAAGAGCATAAAATGTTACATTGGTGCAAGCTGGAGAAAAAACGAGAACAACTTTATCAATGTATTCCAAAGATTTTGTGAAGTTTCCTGAATCATATAGGTTCTGGGCTGTTTCAAGGGCACTTTTTGCCTGCAAAAGCTGAGAGAGCTCCTTTTCTGCAGCTGAGTGTCCAGGTTTTAACTCCAGAAACTTTTTGTAGCTCCTCTCCGATTGATCATATCTACATAGCCAAAAAGCACCTGAATGATATAACTTTCTAATTAGGAGTTTGAGAAACTTCTTTTTTTAATCCTTTTTTTTTAAGGGTTGGCATGATGGTCACTTTCCGAAACCAAAATAATCTCTAAACTCACTTTAAGATTAGGAATTGCTGTTTTCATAATACTTGATTGATAAAAAGATGGCTTCTGATACTTCTGCCCCTCAACAAAAAAAAAAAAAAAAAATATAGAAGTTTTAAACTACAAAGAATTTTGATCTAATCAATATTAAATCAACAAGACAACTACAGCATAGTATAAAAGCAACTTGACTGCGCATAAAGAGATGCTCAAGAGGAAATACAATTTAGTAAGCATCATATTCTAATGGTTTTTTTACTTTTTTACTTTTACAAAATCACCTGCCCTTAGGAAAGTGTAATGGTAACCAAGATAAGACGCGTTTTATTTATACTATACAACACATTCAAAGGCTTGAACCAGCATTTAACAAAGAATATTTTCTCATGTGCGAAAACGTGAGAAGGTGGGTGAATAGTTGCAAATCAACCATACCTGCATAACTGACGAAGAACTGATGCACGGAAAAGGTATGCTTCTGAAAGGTTCGGATCTGCTTCTATCGCAGCATTGAGATCATCAAGTGCCTCAGTATAATGTTTCACTTTTATACTTTCTGATACCCTCTCAAACAACTCAGCAGAATCTCCTGGTTTTCCACCTGATCACATCAAAGAACATAGCAATGATTATTCAGGCTAGGATTAAAAAAAATAATATTTTCCAGTGGAATTTTGCACTTAAATTCTATCGAATCAACAAATTAAATTAAAACAAAAATGTAGAGGAAAACTACCATGTACCACAACATAGTGGAATTAACAAACTTGTAAGAGCAACTTGATATTGTGTGGTAACCAAAATTTCACTTTATAGTGTTTAACTATTAGTTCTCACTTTCTCACTATGGTTCAAAAAAAATATATATGGCAAAAGATTTTAACTAAACCTTCCATCCTCTTTTTCATGAAATTATACTACCTATCAACAAAATACATGCTTTCGTTGGTACACCATAATGTAATGCCGCCTACTCTTTTTCTTTAACTGATAAATGTTAAACATATCAAAGATCGACTGATGGAGAGAGAACAAAAATAAACAATGTAACAGAAGTAAACAACAGCAGCAGAAAATAACTAAACAATCCAGAAGATGAGAGAAAAATTACGACAGGCAATCCAGTTCCTGTCAGATAAAAAGCATGCTATTACATAAATCTGTTTATCTGTTACAAAAAAGAATTATCACAGATGCATAGCATGACTTTCAATAGGGCTGCCACAAAAATAGTTGAAGTTAATAGTTGAAATAATAAACTGAGTTTTGATCAACATTCAGGCTCTAAAAACCGGTTAGAGCGAACTAGCAAAACAGGTTGCCAAAACATATTAAAAAAAAATCAAAGCTGAGTTTTGAATCCGTCCAAACAATTTGTCACACACACAATAAGTCCAATGAAAACAACACTGAAGAGACATCTTGCCATCTAATGAGAACTATCATAATACACCAAGTCCCCATGAAATAAATCATCACTCTAAAATCCTGAATAATTCATACCAGATGACATTGATATAAAGGGCAGCTCCCCAGTGTACGAGTCTCCCACCTAGTGGGGCCCGGAGGCCATAGAGAGCGTAAACAGGATTGAACTCGTGTAAGGCAGCAATTTTACTGTTTTTCCCAGGACTCAATATAAGGCAGCAATTATCTAATGAATTATATTGAATCATTCATATATCTTAAGCAAAAATATGTATTTCACTATTTTGGTTAATAGGACTCTACTATATCAAACTCGCTCCTTTCCTTTCAAAAACTCAAATCCGCATTAGCAGCATACTAAAATAAATAAGCAGGTGAAAATTCCACTGCTAAATAATAAGTTCCTTAAACAATCACCGTATATTAAGACCCGAAATTTAAACCAAAGCAAACAAAAAAAAACAACGACCCATGAAGCAAAACTCTATGAAAGCACTAAAGCTATGAAATTTAAGGCGAAAAATCTAAAAAAAAATAAAATGGGTAGGAACAGATCAGAGAGTACTGGTACCTGAAGCAGAAACGAGAGGTTGAAGGAGAATGAGTTGGCAAACCAAAACGAAATTGAGTATGAAGATTGCGAATAACATTCCCTCCATCGGTAACGAGAATCCCACAACGTTAAGCATTTGAGATCTTCACATAAACATTCGCACAGAGGCAAAAGAAGAAGAAGAAGAAAGTTGAAGGCACTGTTTTAATTTTAAGGAAATATATAATATTTGAAAATTGAAAATTGTTATTCTTACGTGTATTATGGTTTTTAATATGTTTTTATATATGAAAAGTGAAAACAACGTAAGGGATTGGGACTTAGCCAGGGAGCGACGTATTGTATGTCATCCCACGTAGTTTCGACCAATCATTGGTTTACACGTCAGCTTAAGGCCAACAACCTGTGCGAAACACGATCCAATAAGAATCTGCTACGTTGTTTGCCTTATGTTAAAATGCCATGTCATCTTTTTCCTTTTGAGTTTTAATCAAAGGTAAATGCTAACCGAGTCTTTCAACCCCTTTTTACGGAGTGTTTAATAATAATGATCTGGGTTTGTAAGCTTAAGAGATGTATGTAGAAGTACAAAATCTATGTCTCCGTGGCTTGGAGAGAACGGATGGAGCATCATGAAAAATCATCGGGAGGATCGACCGGAGTGCTCTTTACCCATGATATTGGTTCGAGGATAATGAGAGGGTTGATATTATGGCTCTGTTTTGTATTTTTGGTTGTGTTTTTGGTTGCCCATGGTCAAAGCATAGAATGCAGAATAACATAAGTGTCTCCCCCTGTGTTTGTTGGTTGTCTCCTTTTTATAGAGTGAGTGGGGGTGCAATGGTAACCGTGCAAAACTTGGTGACCAAGTAGACTTAGTGACCAAGTCTTGGCAAAAAGAGGGGTGTCAACCGTAGCTGTCACAACATGTGGGTCAGTGAGTGAGCGTTCTATGTTTTAGGGCGTTCTATGTGTTAGGGCGCCTTAGGTCTTAGGACGTCCTATGTCTTAGGGCGTTCTATGTCTTAGGGCGTCCTGGGTGTTAGGGCGTCACAAGGCTTAGGGCGTCATGGGCGTTAGGGCGTCCTAGGTCTTAGGGCGTCATGGGCGTTAGGGCGTCCTAGGTCTTAGGGCGTCATGGGTGTTAGAGCGTCCCCGTTCCTTATCTATCATGAAGGCGCTTTGTCAAGGCATGAACGTCTTGTGCACTTTCCTCCATCCAAAGCCTTCCGAGCCACGTAGTCCATGAAGTTCTCAACTTAGTGGTACCGCCGATGTGTCGTCCTACATCAGGGCGGCGTGGGTCCACTAAATATCTTACCATATTTCTCGTAGTCTTTGTTGTGATCATACTTATCTTGTCTTTCCTGCAAGATTAGATTGCTGAATATAGATTATGGCCTATGGTAAAAAGGGTCTGCAACACCGAGAAAAATTAAATGAAAATTTACCGAAAATTTAATTTTCTAAAAAAATCTAATTTTAAAAAATCTTAGTAAATGCTTTCTGGGATGGGATTAGGAGAGGCCAACTTTTTATCCAACCCAAAAGCGCTCAAAATTTAGCTTCTCTTTTTTTTTCTTAGCTTCTCTAAAATTTGAATATGCACTTGGTTAATTGAGGTTCTTATATGTACTTGTTGTTTTCTCATTTCAAAGGAATCAAATCCTTTAAAGATTATAGAGTGAAGATGCATATGCCTATAAATATTTATAAACTAGTATTTACCCCGTGATGCACGAATAATTTAACTATTTTGCATTCAATTATTTTTATGATAAAAATATTAGTTTGTTATTTGTATTATATTGCTAGAAAACAGATTTAAAAAAATTACTACATATAAGTTTATATGATTTTCCCTTAAAAAAAAGTTCATATGATTTCGAGACATTTTTTTTAGTAAATTATGTTGTCAAGTAAAAAAATTAAAGCTTCTCGTATAAAATGCTTGACTATCTCACCTTTCAATTCTATTAAACAACAACTTTGATGTTAAACTTTTAAAAATCACATTAATATAAACAACTTTAGCGAAATACATT
Source organism: Crotalaria pallida (assembly GCA_037953625.1). Taxonomy (NCBI): domain Eukaryota; kingdom Viridiplantae; phylum Streptophyta; class Magnoliopsida; order Fabales; family Fabaceae; genus Crotalaria; species Crotalaria pallida. Next base: position 73,695,459 of record CM075656.1, read on the forward strand.
TAATAGTATGATAGAGCAGATCAGGATAAATTAAGAAGACACAAACAAAAACTTTACCAAAGCAATATGTTAGAAAGAAGAAAAATCCGAAGGAAAAAAGTAAAATAACGAAAGACCTGCTCTTGAATTAAAAGTTATGGTTTTTTCATGAGAATACTTACAATATTATGTTCCTGCAATATTATGAAAGGATGGAAAAATTTGTCTTTCAACAAAAATCTTATTATTAGGTGTTTACTTATGAAAAAGTGTCAAAAGGTAGTTTTTTTATGTGTTCACTTGCAAAAAAAATTTAGCATAATACGTGGCATGTCCCATGAGCCTTGAATCTTCCAATTTTGATTGTGAGAACTTTGTTCAATGAGGAGCTCTATAATTGTAGTAATTGGTTAGGTTCTAAAATATAATATTTTTTCAATACCTACGCGCAAAATTCAAGAACAAAATAAACGACTTTCATCCTTAACCTTGCCACCTTCTAGGAAGGGTTCAAGATCAAAGACTAAGCCAATCCTTAGGAAAGTTTGCCACCTTCTATGAAGGGTTCAAACGAAACCCAAGGAAAAAGAATGCTATAGTTCCTGTCTAATCCTATCTACCAAAGAATGATTGGACCAATTTACATAATTCGGAAAACAAAAACTAATTCTATGAGCAACCTCTCTTCTAATTGCACTAAAAACAAATTGCATACTCCGCGTGCGATCCATGAAAGTTTTACCATTCCTTTCCTCCCAGATGTGATAGATCAATGCTGTAAACAAGACAAACACACATTTGCGCCTGGTCCTGTCACGAAAGACTGATCGAATCCAACCTGTCCAGTTATGATACTTGTAAGGCCACCTGTCAATTCCAATCCACATGCAACAGCATTCAAGGAGATTACGACTCCAAATACATTCAAAGAATAAATGATTTCTGGATTCAGCAGATGTTAAACAAAGACAACAATGATTAGGAATAACCATAAAAGAAGATATTCTATCGAGAGTATTCAACTTGCCAAGGGCAGCAAGCCAAGCTATAAAGCAATGCTTCTGAACATTCACACTATTCCAAACCATTCTATACAAGGGAAAATACCCTTGCTGATTAGTGAGAAACAAATACCCACTCTTAACAGTATACACACCATCATGGGTTCCAATCCAACTATCATTATGAAAACCATTCCGAAGCTTGTCTCTGACCTTAAGCACCTGTTTTCAATGCCAGCCTGCTCCCTGCATCGCATTACACTCCCAGAAATCCTGATCCTTAATGTATACCGAATGTACCCAGCGGACCCAAAGATTATCTTTCTTCATAGCCAGATCCCAAACCTGCTTGCCAATTGTTGCAATGTTCCAAATGCAACTATCCTTTATGTTTAATCCTCCAACCTTCCTACTTTTACACACATCACTCCAAGCAACATTCGCCGAGTAATGACCTGTGTCCTGTCTCCCCCAAAGGAATCCCCTACAAATCTTCTCAATATCTCTCAAGACACTTTTCGGAATAATAAATATAGTGGCCCAATAAGTGTGCAAACTCAATAACACTGAATTAATAAGACAACACCTTCCCTGATACGACAAATTTCTGGATTTCCAAATATTAACCCTCTTGGTAACCTTTTCCACTAGTAAATGACAAGTGGAGACAGACCATTTCCTAGCAGATAAAGGAAGACCAAGATACCTGAACGGGAATTCCCCCTTTTGGAAACCCGTTATCTCCACAAGCTCGTCTTGGCGCTGCTGGGGAATACCTGCCATATAAATCGAGGACTTTTCATTACTGGCATGCAACCCTGACATACAAGAAAATTTATTAAAAGTCTGCATCAAAATATCCACACTAGCTGGATGTCCCTTGCAAAAGATCATCGAATCATCAGCAAACGCTAAATTCACAAGCCTCAACTCCTTGCAAAGAGGATGAAACCTGAAATTCCTATGATTTGTAGCATGTTGTAATATTCTAGTTAAAATTTCCATAGACAACACAAAAATAAGGCGGGAGACAGGATCACCCTGTCTGATACCTCTGGAACCTGTAAAGGACATAGACTGTTGACCATTCAGAACGACCGAATAGGTTACCGTTGTGATGCAAGCCATGATCCAAGTCACAAATTTTTCAGGAAATCTGAAGGCAACTAACATATGTTCAATGAACCTCCAACTCAAAGTGTCATAAGCCTTCCTGATATCAATCTTCATCGTACATCTGGGAGAGATTCTGCTCCTACCATACAGCCTTAGAAGGTCTTGAGAAATAAAAACATTATGCACAATGCTTCTGCCTTTCACAAAAGTTGTCTGATTATCCTGAACAATGCTAGGCAAAACATAATTTAGTCTATTAAATTACAGCATGCTATGGGTCTAAAGTCCTTCACATTGCTAGGATTATCAATTTTCGAAATCATAACCAAATTAGTTTGGTTAATCTCCCGCAACATTATGCCTTTATGAAAGAGAAGTTAATAAATTTACGCTAAAAAAAATGATAATAATGTATCACTTTATGACACAAGTTACTGTCTTTTAATATAAATTAATTTATACATTAATTTTGTAAACTTATAGTATATCATTTTTGAAAAATACAGAGTAGATCAACTAACAATCTACAAATTTTTAGGAGTGCCTTTAAGGGCATTTATCAAAATTCAAAAATGTTAATTTTGTAGCTTTTTTTTTAAAGGAAAATATGTAATTCATTCCATAACATAAAATAGTACAAGTAGATCCAACAGTACAATAACAAAGCACATATTTTTCATACAATAAAAATTGCTAAAAAAGACTAGATACTCAACCATAACAGCAAACTCTCTGTGGATCAGGATCATCATCAACATCCAGCTTCGAACTCTAACAAGAGATTCAACAGCCTTTGTTTCCAAGATAACTATCTCATCAATGCCGGAAGTAAGCACAGTTCGGCGACAAAGAATCTCATATCCGAGGAGGTAGAGCCACTGGACAGCGGAGAAGACAGAGATCTGGAAGGGAAGAGCTGTCCCGAATATCAGTCTTCTAGTTATTGGAGAAGATGGGAATGCCATCAGATCTTAACAAACAAAAAGTCTTCCCACACTCAAACACACAAAAACAAAACCCAGATGAATCTGGGACAAGAAAAACCACACCACTTGCACAAAGGCAAGATTTATTTATTTAACCCAGATATAATTGAGAGAAAAAAAACCCACACACCAACCAAAGGAAGGGGAGGGAGAGATCTTCCCTCCCCTTCCACCGCTATCACAGAAGAGAGAGGAAAACGGAGAAGAGAAGAAGACTGAGGATTTAGTTTAAGGGAGTAATACTTAATCGTTGAAAATGGTGTGTTTAGTTTTCCATTCTTATACAAATAAACTATTTTTTTATTTAATCTTAACAAGTGTCGTAAATATATTCTTTAATATGACTTAATTTTTAAGTGTGTTATTCACTATCTAACAATTTTTACTTCAAAACCAATGACAATCGATACATTAATAGTAGTTGATATATATATATATATATATATATATATTGATAATGAAAAAATATTTACATTGTTAATGCATATCTATTAAAATAAATTATAATAGAAAGAGCTAAAAATATAAAACAATATGGTAAATTATTTCACTATTGAGGAAAGTTGAGGAACATCAGGTTACACTCAGTTTTGAAAATGACAATGACAATTTAAATTCAAATTAAATTGTTTAATCACGAGTCCTTGGTATATGATCTCCTTTTTTTTTAAGTTTTAGAAGATTATTTTATAAAAATAATTAATTTGGCAAAAAATTTCATGGTTTAATTTTATAAGTAATCAAATTAATAAACTTTATTTTGGTAATCAACGGGGAAATGCAAGATGAAAGAAATGTTTCGATGGAGCCATAAGGGGAGTAAAAACACCCAATATGTCATAAATTGACTCAATTATATAGAAAAAAACAAAAAGAGTGTATAAGCCACAACCAAATTAGCCAATATATTTACTGTTTGCCAATTTCCCTATGGATATTTCAAACAACATTTATATTCTAATCACTTTTTCTTTAACACTCTTATCTTTCTTATGATCTCTTTCTTCATTTTTATAGTATGTCATTAATCACTTCTCTCACTTTCCTTTCTATCTCTCTCCCCTCTAATCTACTGCACATTAAAAAAAAAAAAAAAAGGCTGAGGAAGTAACATTTTCTTACATTGTATTGAATTTCCAATTGTTGATTCTCATCATCGATCAATCTTCGGATGCGTTTAACAAGACTAGATTTAGAAAAACTACCCACAACATCACCCTTTAAGACCATGAACCTATATTTTGGAATCAATTACATGAATCTTAACTTTAGATAAACTTGATCATCATATATTTTATTCAAGGAATGAAAAATTATTTTTCCTTTTTATTGGAATAATAAGTTCATATCTTTATCGATCTTCTTTTAGAGCGGGAATGAAGTTCACTTGATTTCTTATAACTATTATCATTCATTTATTGAATAAAGGAATGGATACAACATCACAACATAGTATGATATCAAAATTAATCGCTTAAAATAACTACTTAATTAATTATTTTAATTGAGTTTGTAATGGCAACATTGCAAGAGTTTTTTATAGTATTTTGCGAATGCTTACCAAAGCTCCCTCGGTATATTAGTCAAAATAAGTTTTTTGTATTAGTAAATAAGTTACTTGTGTCATTTTCTTTGGAGTACTTCTTGTACTCTTTTATCAATAAATTTTTTGCTTACAAAAAAAAAAAGACACACGACTGATGGAACAAATTATTGGATAATCTCACTATTCCTCACAATAATCCCTTATTAATCAAATATTTTTATTTTCTTCCAAACTAATTACATTTCCACCTAATTCCAATGTCTTCCCCACCCCTCCACTGCTTTGGATCATGAAGTGTGCACTCATCAATGGCGGCCACCGTCGAACCGCCTCGCCGGACCGCCTCACCCCACAACGCCGTTGCAGAACGAATGTCGACCTCCAGCCCAATAATGAATAAACATATATATTTTAGTGATTGTGAAAACATAAGTTCTCATTGAAGATGTGATCTAATTCTTGAAAAAAAAAAGAGAGAGGAAATTTGTTTTTTTGAATCCAAGAGAAAGGAAATTAATTTTGAATAAACCAATATATTGCAATGCCTTAATGCTCCAATTTGTATAATGTTAAAGCAAGCCATTTTTAATTTTGGAGAAGCTGTCACGGTTTGATTTTAGGGTTTTGCTGCAAAAGAAGAGAGGAGAAAGACAATGAACAGTAACACAGTTTTTTTAAATTATTATATTTTTCTCCAAAGATAACATATGATTTATAAAATGTAGCAAAAATGAAATCAATAATTTGGCAAGCCCAATGGTTTGTGCATCACATCTAAACTGTCTTCTACCTTGGTTTAATAAAAACGAAATGAGGGTTAAAGAGTAAGTGATGAGGTTCAAAAAGAAAAAGTCAAGAACATTGAAAATGGCGATCGCTAAGCCAACAACGCGTTTAGTGCTTGTAACAGCTTCGTTTTATAAATTATTATTTTTTCATAAAAAATAATAATAGTAAAAAAAAAATAATAGTAAAAAACTTTGTTATTGTTCATCGTCTTCCTCCACTCTTATGCAATGAAACCCTAAAATATAACAGCGAAAGCATCTTCAAAATTATGAGTGACTTGCTTTAACATCATACAAATTGGAGCATCAAGACATTAAACTATCTTATTTATTCACAATTTCTTCTTCTCATGACGTTCTTGTGTACGTGGTGACGACGTTCGTTCGATGGCAGCAACGGCGATGTAGGGTGCGGCGACCACCGGAAGTTGTTGGGTGTAGCAATTCATGATATTAGGTAATAGATGGTGGAAATTGGAGATGCCAACAATAAAATTGGAATGGATGTGATGAACATGAAATATTCTTTGCATCAAACAATGTTTAATTAGTTTGGGTTAAAATAAAAATGTTTAATAAATAAGGATTATGGTGAAATATTGGAAAATTTATGGTATTAAAAAAAGTTTGATAACTTGGCATTGATATAACACTAAGCCTTCGGTCATTGGTCCATTTGGACAAAAATGTCACATGTATAAAGTTTGTTGAGTTCAATAATCTAGGGGTTGTTTGATTGTTGTTTTGTTTTTTTGTTCTAAACAATTTTATAAAATAGTTTTTAAAAACTATTTTAAGAACAAGAGAACACAAAAAGTGTGTTTGATAAACTCGTTTATAAAATAGGCATAGAACCCATCTGTCATACTGTTAACGAGTTGCTGGAGAAAGAAACAAATTAAAAAGAGTAAGGCAAAAGCTTAACAGGTGAAGAATGAAGAGATCTAAACCTGAGAAATTTTTCAATTTATTTACAAAAGTGTCATTAATGAAGATGCATATTTACAAACGTGCCACCAGAAAAACAAGAGAACACCAAAACACAACATCTTCCAGGTGTTCTGATTTATTTTTTTTAAAACAAATAATTCTCAAAACAATTTCCAAAATTGTATCGGGAACAACTATAATCAAACGGTTTTTTTTGGTTTTTTTTTATAAAAACAAAAGAACTGTTTTAAAAACAACAATCAAACAGGCCCCTAGTTTTGCTGGTCTATTCCTAATTATTGAAAAGTATTGTTTTTTTTTTATGTTCTCGATTATCTATCTATTTGACAACATGCTTTGGAACACAAAATTCTTGGATTTATTTTTGTTAATTTAAGTTAATAAATAGAGTAATATGTTATATTAGTCATTGACTTTGTGGACACCGGTAGATTATCGAAATTCTAAATTAGTTCCCGAGATAGGAACACGTCAGTCATATTAGTCCTTGACGTTAATGGTCCATAAAGTCAGGACTAATTTGATCGATTTCGACAATCTTATGGACTAATTTGACCAATACTCGGTGGTGTTTGTTTATTTTATTTTATTTTTTTTTACCAAAACGACATCGTTTTAGTCATTTCGTTAATCAACGTTAAGGATCACTGACAGTCATTAACGTCAGGGACTTATCATATTACTAACGTGTACCTATCTCAGGGACTAATTTAAAATTTCGAAAATCTCAATAACTAAATTGATCGGTGCCTACAAAATCTCGGACCAATGAGACATATTACTCTTAATAAATAATTATTGAGTTATATTTGGCTATCCCACGGTAAAAGAAATGGTTGGTTCTTTCCGTAAGTTGGTTAAAATTATACTCCATATTGTATGGGAGCATGTGATGACTAGTTTTTTATTTTTGTCCATCGGGACTTGACCAAATTGAATTCGTAGGTTTTTCTAGTAGAGTTTTGTTAGGGGAGAGAGGTTCTTATACAGGGGACCATTGTGAGGAGTAAGACAAGCGAGAAGATATACTATATTCCATCCCAAGCAACATTAGCAGCAGTGCAAGACCCCAAAATACTATATACTTCCGTTGGAAGTCTTATGAATCACTAACTTTTATGTATTAAAAACAATACTAGTAATATTTTTCGGATTTGTGTTTGCTGTTTTACATTGTGGCCTTCTTGATTGGAAATATGAATATTTTAACACAAATAAGTGTTGGGGTTTTTTTTGGGCTCCCTTCCTATGTGGAGAAAGGCCCAAATGTGCAAGCCCATATTGTTATCACTTGTTAAGTGATTGGGATCAGTTTAGGGTTGAAGTGTGAGTGAAACACAAGTGATAAAACCTTGGCCAAAGAGAGAAAGAAGAGAAACCCGTATACATGCTGCCATGACAGAACAGTTTCAGTAAAACTGCATTTGCCGATTCGTTAACCGTCGGATTTCGCTCAAATTTGGAGGCAAGGTTCGTGACACCCTTCTCCTCATATCCAACAGTGGAATTTGCGTTTGGAGCTCTGTACAGTGAGTTATTCTACTCGAACAGCAGCAGTGTTTTATGAGTTTTTCACCTTGATTATTCTCTATTGTGAGCTTTATGGCTTTAGTGTTGTTGGCTGGTTGTTAGCACATGTTTGTGCACTTGATTATCACTATTTGTACCTTGACTTGATCATAGTGGAGCTTGTTTTTTGCTCTTAGGACCCGTGAGTTTTTTTTACTCTCAATTTGAGGGGGTTTTCCCACGTTAATAATTTGGTGTGTTCTCGTTGTTGGTTGTGCTTTTAGTCATTTGTCATATATTTGTTAATTGCTCCTAATAGGTTCTTGCAAGTGGGGGATTTGGTTTCCGCATAATATCCCCAACAAGTGGTATCAGAGCTTAAGGTCTTTGAGTTATTTTACTTGCTTGAGCAATGGAGGCAAATACAAGTAGGATGGTTTCTTTGAATGTCACTAATTATCATATGTGGAAGGGAAAGATGAAGGATTTGCTATTTGTGAAGAATCTTCATCAGCCTGTCTTTACTACTGAGAAGCCGAGTGATAAATCTGATGAGGAGTGGAAGTTTCTACATCAGCAGGTTTGTGGTTTCATTCGGCAATGGGTAGATGACAATGTTTATAACCACATTGCCAACGAGACAAATGCAAAAGGTTTATGGGAGAAGATTGAGACCTTGTACGCCTCGAAGTCGGGGAACAACAAATTGTTTTTGCTGAACTCTCTGATGAATTTGAGATACAGGGAAGGGACTTCCATTTTAGATCACTTGAATGAATTTCAGGGGCTCTTGGATCGACTTTCAGGAATGGGCATCAAGTTTGATGATGAAGTTATGGGACTTTGGTTGCTGAATACTCTGCCTGACTCTTGGGAGATATTTCGGGTTTCAATTACAAATTCTGCCCCTGATGGTGTTGTTTCTTTGCAGATGGCAAAGAGTGGCGCTCTTAATGAAGAGATGAGAAGGAAAACACATGGTTCTTCATCGCAATCGGATGTGTTTGTTACAGATAATAGGGGGAGAGTTCAAAGAAGGGAACCGAATGGTGGTAGAGGAAATAGCAGAAGCAATTCCAAGGGTAGATACAAGAATGTGGAGTGTCATTATTGTCACAAGATGGGTCATATAAAGAAGAAATGCTTCTTGTGGAAAAAGGAGATCAGAGATAAGAAAGGCAAAGCACTAGCAAAAGATAGTGGTGATCGTGTGTCGGCTGCTACCAGTGATACTGATGATGATCTCGTCGTTCTTCGTGATTATGATTCTGTTAATATTGTATCAGATGGAAGCACTTGGATAATTGACAGTGGTGCTACACTACATGTTACACCTAGGAAGGAATTCTTCACTTCTTACTCGGCATGTGACTTTGGAGTGTTGAAGATGGGTAATGATGGTGAGGCTAAGGTCATTGGGATTGGTGACATTTTGTTGTAGACCAACCTAGGAATGAAGTTGTTGCTTAGAGGAGTTAAACATGCTCCTGATGTCCGCTTTAATTTGATTTCTGTTCAGATGCTTGATGATGATGGTTATGACAACCATTTTGGCTCAGGAAAGTGGAAGCTCAGTAAAGGTAATTTGGTTGTGGCTCGAGGAGAGAAAATGTCCAAGTTGTATTGGAATAAAGCTTTGGTTACCAGAGATTGTGTCAATGCAGTAGATATGGATGCATCGAGTTTGTGGCACCGAAGACTTAGTCATATCAGTGAAAAGGGGTTGAATTGTCTAGCTAAAAAGGACGTGCTTCCGGGATTGAAGTGTGTAGAGTTGGAGAAGTGTTCTCATTGCATGGCTGGCAAACAGAACAAAGTATCCTTCAAGAAGCGTCCTCATTCTAGAAAGTCAGAGTTACTTGAATTGGTGCATTCTGACATTTGTGGCCCATTAAAGGTAAAGTCTCTTGGTGGTGCATTGTATTTTGCAACCTTTATTGATGATTGCTCCAGGAAGTTTGGGTTTATGCTTTGAAGACCAAAGACCAAGTTCTTGAAAAGTTTAAAGAGTTTCAAGCTTTAGTTGAGAGACAGTCAAGCAAGAAGTTGAAGTGCATTCTTACTGACAATGGTGGTGAGTACTGTGGACCTTTTGATACTTATTGCAAGCAACAAGGTATCAGGCACAAGAGGACTCCTCCTAAGACTCCTCAGCTGAATGGTTTAGCAGAAAGGATGAACCGGACTTTGATTGAGAGAGTTAGATGCATGCTCTCGGATGCAAAATTTCCTAAGCATTACTGGGGTGAAGCATTGTATACCGCAACTCATGTTATAAATCTTAGTCCTGCAACTGCTTTGGAAAGAGAAGTTCCAGACAAGATTTGGTTTGGAAAGGATGTGGCCTATGATCACTTGAGAGTGTTCGGCTGCAAGGCTTTTGTGCATGTTCCAAAAGATGAAAGATCCAAGTTGGATAAGAAGACGAAACAGTGTATTTTTATTGGTTATGGTCAGGATGAGCTTGGCTACAGATTGTATGATCATGTTTAGAAGAAGCTTGTTAGAAGCCGTGATGTGGTATTCATGGAGGACCAAACCATTGATGATATTGACAAGGTGGAGAAGACTGCACCCATAGATGGTAATGATCTGATTGATGTTAGTCCAGAACAATTATCCGTTCACAATCCAGTTATTGTTGAAGGTGATGTTCAACATGATAATGTTGAAGACCAGCATCTTGGATATGAGTTGGATATTCCAACCAATGATGGTGAAGAGCAATTAGAGTTTCCACCGGATGAGATTGATGATGAAGCACCGGAACCACCTCAGGCTCAATTCAGGAGGTCTGAAAGACAACAACAACCATCTACAAGGTATCCTTCTATTGATTGGGTGACTTTGACTGATGGGGGAGAACCTGAATGTTTTCAAGAGGCCATGAATAGTGAAGAAAAACAAAAGTGGTTATATGCAATGGAAGATGAAATGAAATCTTTGCATGATAATCACACCCACTAGTACAAAAAATACATTTTAGACCAGTTGATTCAGACCGGTTCCGTGCGGAACCAGTCTCTTAATGGACTTTTGTTAAAACTAGACTGGTTACTTTGTATAACCAGTCTGAAAATATATTAAATAAGACTGGTTCCACAAGGAACCAGTCTCTTTTTTGGTCTTTTGTTAAAATTAGACTGGTTCCGCACTGAACCAGTCTCATACACTAGTACAAATCAGACTGGTTCCGCACTAAACCAGTCTCTTTAGACCCCTTTATTAAGACTGGTTCCGTGCTGAACCGGTCTGGAATTTCCATTAAGTTCAAATGAGAGTGGTTCATTTAGACAACCGGTCTAAAAAAATACATTAATAGATATATGTTAAAAAAAAAAAAGAAGAAGAAAGTGCAGGTGTGTGTAGTGTAAGGGAACCTAGGTCCCTTCTTCCAAATTTGAGCCGCCAAGCCCCCCCCTTTCTCACTCCTCATTCGATCTATCTCCCCTCTTTCTCCCTCGTCGGATTCTCTCTCTCCTCCCTTACAAGACAGCGCCTCCAGTCACGGATCCGCCACCGCCGTTCCTCTATCACCGTACGCCCTCTCCCAGTCGCGCTTCGCGACTCTCTTCCTCCCCGACTCGCGATTTCGCCGCCGCCACCTCCATGGACGGAGCTCGTGTCCTCCGCCTCGGTTCCCTCTTCCCATTCGCGACCCTCAAGGAGCCTTACCGCCGTCGAACAACCGTGCGACCACGAAGCCGCCATCTCTGTCACGGGTTCGCTGCCGCCGTCATTGTGCCGCCGTCTTCTTTTTTTCCGCGGTAAATTGTTGTATTTATTTTATTTTATTTTTAACGAATCTGTGCATGGATTTGTGAAATGAGTTTATGAATGGTAGTTCAGTTTGAGTTTATGAAATGAGTTTATTGAGAAACATTGGTTCCAAAAGTTTTGATTTTTAAGTTTCTTATTCCACTTTCGTTGAGAAATAAACATGGGGTTTTTATTTATTTATTTATTTTTGTGAATATGGTAATGCTTTCACTTTTGCTGGAATATTCCTAGGTGCCCCTCTTACTTGTTTTAAGGTTCTGCCATATTCTGTTTTTTCCATGGTTTAGCTTGAAGATCCCATTTTTTATTTATTTTTTATTATTTCATTGGACTTTGTATTAGAAAAAAAAAGTTAAGTGTTGCTCTAGAAGTGCCTTTGATAATGATTTTGGATAAAGATATGATATGTGAAACAGTTCATTAATGAAAAATTTAACATGTGTAACAACTAACAACTAATATGTAGTTTATGTTAGTGTTATTCAGTTACCAATGAAGACAGAGGAGTCACTTGATTTCATCCATTTCGTAGTGAATGAATTCTAGGAAGATCATTTGAGCATTTTCTGATATTTGATGTGTAAATCAACAAAAGGTACCCTCAAGTATCTGAAAATGACCACCTTCTTTCAAAATAAGTCATTTTCATGATTGAACGAAATCCTACATTAGCAGTCATTCTATCTTACCCTTACTGTTGCCATCTTTCTTTTCCTGAATCACTATCAGCCAATCGTACAAGTTAACCACATCAGCCAGATTATAGGCTGGTAGTTTCACCCCAAAAAATAAAGCTGTTGATGCTCCCTTATTTCAGGGTGGATTTTTGAAAAAATTATTCAATTCCAAACATTTGGTCAGTTTAAGCAATTAGAAAGTAAAGTCACAAAATAACAAACTTTGAGTAGCAGTGACTAAAAGACTGATTCATGTATTGACTGAGTAATGCTATACTTATTTTTCTTTTCTTGTTTAATATGACCGATTTATAAAAATATTTTGTCTGCATTTTTTTATCAATTTTTATTGACTTATTGTAATGTCTATAGGTAGTCATCCCATTAAATCAGCTAAAAGCGGTTAATCCTTCATCAAGCAGAGTCAATCCTTCTGAAAAGTACATCCAGGTGATCTCTGATGACAATCATGAATTTTGGTTTATGGGCTTCTTGAACTATGAAAGTGTTGTGGAATGCCTGCAAAAAGCTTTTGAAGCCAACAAATTACAGTCTGAATAATAGCCTCTCTATATGATTTAGGCTTTCAGCCCAAATACATGTGTATCTTGTTACAAAAGTTATACTTTCCTGGAGCTGTATCCTCCTCCATTTAAAATTTTGCCAATTTTTTTGGATGTGAATTAACTACAGGGTTCATATATGGAAGACTGGATCATTCGAAGGGGATCCTTTAGAATAGTTTAGAAAACTATGCTAACATTCTTGTACTCTTGCATGCTATTTATTTATTGTTCACAGTTGAACTTTTTGCTTACCGGATACCAAATCAGAATATTTCTGTTGTTGTTCCCGCTGCTAAACCTGGACTTTATTGTTTAAAGCTAGGTCTAGTTCTATGCCCCAGCATCTTAATAGAGTAAATATCATGAAGGCTTGTAGCCGGAAGGTTTTATTTGCTCATTGCTCAGAGTTTGTGTTTCATTGGGGTAGAGGTAGAGGCCACTTGAATTTTCTGTTTGTTGCTGACTAGTTTAAGGCTAAGCAACCATTTCTGCCAAGACACTATTATGTTTTATTTCTCCTGAATTTCTAAAATACTTGGCCAGTAAACACCGAACTTGAGTGGCAGAACATGTATCATAATTGAGTTGGAACAGGTCCGTTCTTACATGAACATAAGGCATTTGCCTGATGTTTTTCTTAGGTTTAATCATTGGTAATATTAAGATGTATTCACTATTAGTTGTTAGTTTATGTTAGTGTTCTGCAAGAATTAATGTTCTTCAGTTACAAGCCGGCTTTTTCATTTTGTGTAGTTTATGTTAGTTTCATTGGACATAGAAATGTGTAGAGGCCGACTTTCTCGTTTTGTGTAGCTTATGTTAGTTTCCTAGTGTTATGTCATAGGAATGTATTTGGCGTTGATCAAAACTGTAGTACAAATACATACATATATATTACGTGGTTTTAATAATATAATTTTAGCATCTAGTTATTATATATTAGTTTTATTATATATTATATTCATGTGTTTTTTTAATTGAGACTAGTTAAAAACACTAAATGAGACCGGTTCAAAATTTAAATGAGATCGGTTCAAAACACTCAATGAGACTAGTTAAAAATTTAATTGAGACCGGTTCAAAATGCTAAATCAGACTGGTTATTTTTAAATTTTTAGACCGGTTCAAAATCTCAATCAGACTGGTTATTTTTAAAATTTCAGACCGGTTCAAAATATCAATCAGTCTGGTTATTTTTAAGATTTCAGACCGGTTCAAAATATCAATCAGACTGGTTACTTTTAAAATTTCAGACCGGTTCAAAATGCTCAATGAGACTGGTTCATCTTTTAATAGAGACCGGTTAAAAATGCTTAATGAGACTGGTTCATAATTATATAGAAACCGGTTATTTTTCATTTTCAGACCGGTTGGAAACCAGTCTGTTTAGTTGGTAACCAGACCGGTTCGGAACCAGTCTCATTTAAAGGCATAGCAATAAGACCGCCACTTTTGAGACTGGTTAAAAACCAGTCTCAAATGGGGTGCGGAACCGGTCTCTTTTGACCAATATGTAGTAGTGACCTTTGACTTGGTGAAGTTGCCTGAGGGCAAGAAGGCTTTGAAAAATAGGTGGATTTTCAGAGTGAAATATGAAGGTGGTTCTACATCACCAAGGTACAAAGCTAGATTGGTGGTAAAAGGTTTCAATCAGAGAAAGGGCATTGATTTCAATGAAATTTTCTCACCAGTTGTCAAAAAGGAATCTATCAGAACTGTTTTGAGCATGGATGCTACTCTTGATTTAGAGGTGGAACAGATGGACGTGAAAACTGCGTTTCTCCATGGTGATTTACATGTGGAGATTTACATGGAACAACCTGATGGTTTTCGGGCTAAGGGCAAAGAAGACTTTGTGTGTAAGCTGAATAAGAGCTTATATGGTTTGAAGCAAGCTTCAAGGCAGTGGTACAAGAAGTTTGAATCTGTTGTGTGTAAGCAAGGCTACAAGAAGATGGCTTCTGATCATTGTGTCTTCATGAACAGGTTTTCTGATTATGACTTCATTATCCTGTTAGTATATGTTGATGACATGCTTATTGTTGGGAAAGATGTTTCCAATATTAACAGGTTGAAGAAACAATTGGATGAGTCATTTGCCATGAAGGACTTGGGTCCTGCTAAGCAGATTCTTGGCATAAGAATCATGCGTGATAGAAAGGAGAAGAGACTTTGGCTTTCTCAAGAGCACTACATTAAAGGGGTGTTGCAGAGATTCCGTATGGAAGATGCTAAAGCTGTTAGTGCTCCTCTTGCTATGCATTTCAAACTGAGTTGTGCACAATGTCCTTCTAATGAAGTTGGGAAGCTAGATATGCAAAGGGTTCCTTATGCATCTGCTGTGGGAAGTTTGATGTATGCAATGATATGTACAAGACCGGATATAGCACATGTTGTTGGTACAGTTAGTAGATTTATGTCTAATCCGGGTAGAGAGCATTGGAATGCTGTGAAATGGATTTTGAGATATCTTTGTGGTACTTCTAGCTTGGCACTTTGTTTTGGAGGTGATAGGCCTACCCTTGAGGCGTATACAGACTCAGATTTGGCTGGAGATGTTGATTCCAGAAAATCCACTTCAGGCTATTTGATTAAGTTTGGAGGGGGAGCTATCTCTTGGCAGTCCAAGTTGCAACGGTGTGTAGCGTTGTCTACAACTGAGGTAGAGTTCATTTCCATTACAGAAGCATGCAAGGAATTGTTATGGGTAAAGGAATTCTTGCAGGAGCTTGGTTTTACTCAAGAGAAGTATCGACTGTTTTGTGATAGTCAAAGTGCAATCCATCTTAGTAAGAATTCTACTTTTCACTCTAGGTCCAAGCATATAGATAAGCGGTATCATTGGATACGCGATGCTTTGGATGATAACAAGTTTTTGGAGTTGGAAAAGGTTCACACTGATGAGAATGGTGCTGACATGTTTACTAAGGTATTACCAAGATGGAAGTTTGAAGTTTGTTGTGAGATCGCCGGATTGGCGATCACCTCCACATAGTTGTGAGGGGGAGATTTGTTGGGGTTTTTTTTGGGCTCCCTTCCTATGTGGAGAAAGGCCCAAATGTGCAAGCCCATATTGTTATCACTTGTTAAGTGATTGGGGCCACTTTAGGGTTGAAGTGTGAGTGAAACACAAGTGATAAAACCTTGGCCAAAGAGAGAAAGAAGAGAAACCCGTATACATGCTGCCATGACAGAACAGCTTCAGTAAAACTGCATTTGCCGATTCGTTAACCGTCGGATTTCGCTCAAATTTGGAGGCAAGGTTTGTGACACCCTTCTCCTCATATCCACCGGTGGAATTTGCGTTTGGAGCTCTGTACAGTGAGTTATTCTACTCGAACAGCAGCAGTGTTTTATGAGTTTTTCACCTTGATTATTCTCTATTGTGAGCTTTATGGCTTTAGTGTTGTTGGCTGGTTGTTAGCACATGTTTGTGCACTTGATTATCACTATTTGTACCTTGACTTGATCATAGTGGAGCTTGTTTTTTGGTATTAGGACCCGTGGGTTTTTTTACTCTCAATTTGAGGGGTTTTTCGCACGTTAATAATTTGGTGTGTTCTCGTTGTTGGTTGTGCTTTTAGTCATTTGTCATATATTTGTTAATTGCTCCTAATAGGTTTTTGCAAGTGGGGGATTTGATTTCCGCATAATATCCCCAACAATAAGTTCAATTGAGGTATTTTAAAATACCTCGTTATTATTCAAAATTTTCATCATTTGAAATTTTTAAAACTAATCTTTTTATGCGAGTTTCAATTCAAACAATTTTTTGTAGAGTATTTACCCATTTGATAGATCAATGTTTATTCTCTCAAGATACAATCCCTGTTTACAAATAATTAATAGTACTCTTAGAGCATCTTCAGCGGCTTTTGAAAGCCGGTCGTTCGTTGCCTTAGGAACGTGCATTGACGTTCATCATCGCTGAGAGAAAGCCGAGTCGTTCGTTTGAAAACGAACGTGCACTAGTTCGCAACAAGTTCGTGGCACAGTAAGAAGAGAGAAACAATAATAAAAAACACATAATTCTCGTTTTTTTTTTAAATTTCAAATGTAATAAATTAAAAAAATGTTATATGTATTTTTCTTTTCACATATATATAATTTTTTTTATTCGGATTTAATTTTTTTTTTTAAATTTGTGCTCTTTGACAAAGACTAAATATTTTTTCTTGTTTTCAAATGTAGTCCATTCAAAAATAATCTATGTGTATTCTTTTTCACCGTTATGCATTAGTTTTTATGATTTGGATTAATTTTTTTACTCTACTCTGAAAAAAAAAACAACTCAAGTAACTCGAGTAGCCTTATAACTCGAGTAGCCTCTTTGTTATCAATATTACTCGAGTAACTCGAGTAGCCTTATAACTCGAGTAGCCTTAGTAATAAATCTGTATATGTAGAAAAATATATTATGAATAAATATTTTTGTTATTTGATGGGGTTATATAAGGCTACTCGAGTTATTTTTCTACATAACACTTTCTTTGATAGATGTAATTTTTTTTCCAAAAGGATATTATTATATTGAGGACCAAATAGAGTAGTACCATATATTTAAGGAAAACAATGCTTGATTCCTGAATTTTACATAGGAGAGTTTTTATCTCGAAAATCAGAATCATCCTCTAAATTTTCAAATGATAAACAAATTAGTTTCAATATACGTCAAAGTGTCTCAAAAATTTATTTTAGAGATGATACATATTTGACTAGGGAGATGTTATTTGCACCTTTGTCATTGTTCCATATACCCAACTTTTATAATTTTTTACATCAAGTTTCCAATATTACCCTCCTTCTAAAAAACTAAACCTTCTTTTCATTTTCACTTACATCCATTACTCTTAAACTACCCATTTCCCTTCCACACCCACTCTATTCAAACACTAAACCTTAAAACCTTTTTTCTTCACTGCCTCTTCTTCTTCTTCATTCATTCCTTCATCTTTAACTTCTTATCTCTTAACAAGCGAAACAGAGGCGTAACATTTTAGCAAAACAGAGGCGTGAATTCGGAAATCCAAATACATAAGGAGACATAACAAAGAAAAGAAATTCAAGTATTTCTTTCTCTTAACTTCCTGAAAGACAATGGATGGGAGAAAACCAGTAATGATTAAAAAATTTTAGATGGTAGATATCGGCTGACATTTTCAATCTTCTTTGTCGCGATTTTAAGTTACACAAAGAATTCGCGATCTTAAGACAAAGGATGGAGGGCAACAAGTGAGAAAATGTTATATGGTAATACCTGCTGACATTTTCAGCATTATTTGTTTTGATTAAAAACAACACATCAACAAAATTCACGATAATGTTTTCAATGATTAAAAAGGTATGCAAGGTTTTGAGTGAGCAAAGTGGTGAACATGGTTTTTATGGAGAAGAGGATCTGTATGGAGAAGAAGAAGTTGGGTGTAAGTAGTAATATATAGGGTGTGAGTATTGATATATAGGTTTTTAGAATTAAGGGTGTAAATATTAGTTATGGGTGTAAATAATGGATGTATAGGTGTGATTAGTAATGATTAGGGTAATATTGAAAACTTGGTGTAAAAAATTATAAAAATTGAGTGTATGGAATAATAACGAGGGTGCAAATAACATCTCCCATTTGACTATCATTTAAAAAAATTTAGAACCGATTCGAGTTTTTTTATTAGCAACGCAAAGTGTCACTGAAAAAATTTTATTGGTCAATTTGGTTAATAAAAAAAATTGAGGTGAGCGGCTTTTTGAAGGGCTAAAGATAAGTACTCAAAAATGGTTGGAATTTCTTGAAAGTGATGCACATAATAAATCAAAAGACTTATGTTTTTATTTTTTCAAGACATTTTAACCACTTTAAGGTGATAAGGGCCGAGATTAAGAAAACCCTAAAAACATTTACAAATTTTTTTATCAATGAGATTCTTACATTGATAACTAAATCCAAGAATTATGAGTCAATTCTTTCTTAACTTGACCAACCAACCGTTTAGTGGCAAGTGGCAACAATAACTAATACGACTAGTTTACTTGACCAATTATTATTGGGGTTTTACTTTAGTACCCTTTCAAAATAAAGGATTTTGATACTCTCTCATATTTTTTCAATCAAATCATGACAAATACAATATACTACCATGTCAAAAAACACCGAGATATTCTTGGCACTCAATAAAGACTGAAAATTATATGTTAAGATGTTCTCCACTTTTTATATATATTTTTTGTGCTAAAAAATCTACGCTAAATTTAGACGAAAACATATGTTCTTGTGTGCTGAAGATTATATCTCAACTGCAACAATACAATTTTTTAAGCTGATCAGAAAAATAAAAATACAGTGAAGTGTTCTTTTTTCATCGTTATCTAGCAAGAAAATTGATATCAGTGGCATGATGCTGAGGTTGTTGGCCCAAGATGAATAAAAACTGGATACATATTAAGATTCATGATTTGGGAGTGGTTGTGAATTGATTTAGTTAAAAAATCTTGCAAATAAGATCACACAGATTTGATTGCAAAATTTTATTAAACTTAGCTTATACACTTTTTTGACATGGCAGTATATTGCAGTTATCATAATTTGATTGGATAAATATGAGAGGGTACTCTACGCCTCGGAGGGGATTAGTCTTCGGCTGTCGACCGGGGGATATCCTTAGTGTACACCAAAAAAAAATATGAGAGGATACCAAAACCCTTTATTTTAAAAGGGTACCGAAGTAAAACCCTTGTTATCGACCCTATTATTATTTCTTGATATTGGGCCTCATACTTAGCGTAAGAATCTGAAACTAGTAAAGCTGTATAAGCAAGGAGCCACAGTGTTGAACTTTCGCCTGTGGAACCACGTTGTATGCTAAATATTTAAACTTAGAATCTCCAACGCCAGCTCCTGAGTGCCTTGTTGGTTTGTGGCCTTGCCTTCGACCATCAAGCCTTCTGTTCGATGCTAGCAATGAGAAACGACGGAGGGAGTATATTAATATAATATGAGGTATTCTAAAATACCTTCCTTTTTTGTGTGTGTGTTTTTTTTTTTTTTACTTTCTAAAATATCTTCTTGTGTTTTTGTTAAATTTTGATTTTTTTTTTTTGTACTCTGTTAAATTTTGATTTTGATGCATTACACTTGGTGTACTTTGAAATTATAATATAAATATGGCTTAAATACAAAAAAAAAATTCAGTAAATATTGACCAATTTGAAATTGGTCTTTGAAAAAAAATGATTTTGGTCCATGTATTTACAAAACATTTTGTTTTTGTCACTCCTATTAAATGTGGATGAAAAACGAAGACGTAATTTATTACATTCTATTACCAATTAAGAATGATATTCTTGCATTAATTTTCAAAGGTAAAAAGACAACTTTCATTACATAAGAGAACCAATTCAAAAATCATGACACTAGAGGGACCAAAACCTATCAAATCTAATAAAAGAGAAACCAAAACAAACTACCAACATAATTATGAGGACCAAAATTTAATAGGAGGGACCAAAACCAAAACGTTTTGTAAGTGCAGAGACCAATTTTTTTTATTTTTATTTTTTTGCAGACCAATTCCAAATTATTCAATATATACAGGGATCATTTTGGTATTTAAGCCTATAAATATTTGTGAAAAAAATAATTAATAGTATTCAAAATTAGAATATAAGCTTAAAAAAGCCTAAACGAAACTTACATTTAAGACAAAGGTACTTTTTATTTTATTTTCAATTATTTTTCTTGATCTCCTACTAGTTTTATTTTCAATATTTTATAAATCAAACTCTATTATATATTTTAGAAGAAATTAATGGGTGTGCAATGACGGTTTAACCTTTTTTAAACAGTCAGTCTATCATCTACCATTCATTTGTATTACTTTTATCAAAAAGTCAATGACCATAAACACATGAATGGTAGATGATGTACTGGCGATGTAAAAAACATTTACACTATCGGTGCACCATCTATTTTCTCATATTTGAATCCAAACTTTGTGACCAGAAAATTTTTCGCACAATGAGACTCCCACATGAAAAGTTGAGAAAATAAAGGACAATAAAATATGCCACGTATCCTGAAAATTTCCAAAATTAATAAAAAAAAAATTTTGTATCAATGCAATGAAAAAGAAATTGTATCAGTGCAATGTCCAGTTCAATTACTTTTTGTATCAGTACAATGAAAAAAAAATTTGTATCGGTGCAATGTTTCAAGTTGAATTACTTTCTCTACCTCTTATTTGTTGCACTAAAATGGTGCAAAAAAAAAATTTGTATCAGTACAATATTTCAAGTTTAATTATTTTCTCTGCCTCTTATTTGTTGCAAAATTTTGTATCAGTGCAATGAAAAAAGTGTACTTTATCTTCATGATTATTGCACCTGTACAGTTTGGAAAAAAAACCACTAACTGATTTATCTGTACAAGTTGTCATCTAATTCATTGCACCTGTGCGGCAAATTATATATATTTATTTATTCCATACTATCATAATTTTCATTCACTTTGATTTTTGCTCCTCTAATGATAAAAAAAAAATAATTCCTCTCATCATTTTCTTTCCTTTAATTTAATAATTCAGAATCTTTTTCAAGATACAATTTTTTAACTTATTATTGTTTTTTTAGATAAAGTACCAATAATTAAAAACCAGTTTTCAATTATTTTTTGACTTAATTATGTCACAAGTCCCTGAAGTTTGGGGTACTTTTGCCAGATACCCTTATTCTTTTTTTTTTTCCAATGTCTGACTCCCCGAAATTACTTCTGAGTTTGTCATATATTCCTACTATCAATTCTGACCATCTTTACTGACATGTAACATCGGAATCCTGATCATACGCAGGAGATTAAGCACCTGGTGCCCCGTGGTCGAAAATCATTTTTTTAAAAAATTTAAAAAACTAAAAAACATAATATTTTTATATTTTTAGTTAAATAAAAAAAAAGAAAAAAATTGAAGAGAGAGGTCGTCTTCGCCTGTGTGACATCACTCGACACCACATGACCAACCTCTTGCGTCTGATCCGGATTCCGATGTTATATGTCAGCAAAATTGGCCCGAATTGGTAATAGGGATATATGACAAACTTAGAAGTAACTTCGAGGAGTCAGACATTGAAAAAATAAAAGAATAAGGGTATCTGACAAAAGTACCTCAAACTTCAGGGACTTGTGACATAATTAAGCCTTATTTTTTTATTGGCTAATAATATCATTCACAATTATTCTTCTTTGCTCATTTGAATATTTTTAACATATACAGTAAGGCACATAATAATAATAAAAAAACTAATATTGTATTAATAGAAGACTTATTTAACATTTTACTCCCTAAACTTAGGTGCTCTTTTGAAATTGGTCCTTAAACTTTTTTTTCGTTGCTTTAGGTCCCTGAACTTTGTTTAATTTTTGGAAATGGTCCTTTCGTCACTTAAGTGATGATATAGTCGATGATATGTCACTTAACTCTCACAGTGTCGACGAGTGATGTGTTATGTAGAGCCACGAGACACAACATTATTTTTTATTGAAAAAATAATTTATTAAAAGATTCGATTTTCTTTAAAAAAAATACAATTTTTAATAAATTTGAATTTTTTAATTTAAAAAAATTCATGTATCATCATCTAGGACGTTACCTATCGATTTGGTAAAGGTGACGTGACATATTTTCAATCATATCACTACTTAAGCGACAAAAGGACCATTTCCAAAAATTAAACAAAGTTCAGGGACCTAAAACATCAAAAAAAAAGTTTAAGAACCAATTCCAAAAAAACACCTAAGTTCAGGAACTAAAATGTTAAATAAGCCTTAATAGAATAACAAGCATAAACAAATTTGCTTCACCCAACGAATGTGTATACCTCACTAGCATAGTTCTAATGCTTCTAACGGAAATCCAGAGATGCAAGATACTTGAGACTAGGAGTGTTCGCGGATCGGTTCGGTTCGGTTTTGAGGCAAAATATCATCCGAACCGATTACAAAATAAACGTGCAGTTCGGTTTGGATCGGTCCATTATATTAACAAATCCAATTAGATCCAATCCAAAGAAAATCATGAGGTTTCGGTTCGGTTCGGTTCGGTTTTAAATTTCAAGACAACTCTGTAACATATAACAGTATGAGCATATAACAGTAGAGTATATAAAGCAGGATTATAAAGTAAAAGACCTTTTAAACATATCAATCCAAATTTTAGGTACCCCTAACAGAGTAACAGCTAAGAGAAAACAATATCAATATTACATGTACTGGGTGCAAATTTAGCAGCATAAGTATCACAAGCCAGCAATAGTAACCTTGTAAAAATATTACAAAATTTAAAATGCAATATACTCACTTCTGATCCCACCCTATGTTCTCTTTCCACAAATTTAGCACAGTTAATTGATTCTAAACACTAGTTGTTGAAGGCTAAAAAAAAACAATGATAGACATAAATGCTCAATACATAATTCAATATATTAATTGAATAAGATCAGTGAATAAAATTCATGGTAGGTACCTAACATATGTCACACTTGGGCATTTGAGATGCAGAGGGACTCTCTCGTGCTTACTAGTGAGCTTGTTAGCTGCATGAACCTTCTCATCACATTACCAACACAGTGCTGCCTCATCTGCACAACACATAACCATAGCCTCTGCAGCTTCACACACATTACACTGAATCTTCATCCCTTTGTTTATTTAATTTTTTTTGTTACAAATCCTTTCCTCTTTCTCTTATCTCACGCCAAAGTTCCACACTTTTCCTCATAAGTGTTTGACCCAATTAAAATAAGTTTCAAACTTCACTCTCTAATTTACAGAAGAAGAAAGTTAGGGGGGTTGCAGAGAATGAAGATGAGAGAGGAATCAAACAAAAAAATGAGCCAAAAATGTATAAATCAAAAATAAACAAAGGGATGAAGCAAAAACAAATCCATAAATCAAAAATCTATAAATCAAAAATAAATCAAAACTGAGCCAAAAACACATCTATAAATCTATAAACTGAGCCAAAAACAAAAATCTATAAAAACAAATCAAAAATAAATCAAAACTTAGCCAAAAATAAATCTACAAATCTATAAAACTGAGGCTTGCCGGAAGGAATCTTACCTCCATTGCAGGCTTGCAGCGATGAGATGAGATGATGACGGCGTTAGATGATGAGGAGACGCGGCGGCGGCAGGAAGGAGACGCGGTGAAGGAGCGGCGGCGACAGGAAAGGAGACGCGACAGGAACACGCGGTGAAGGAGCGGCGGTGTGAGTGTGGATTTGAGTATCTGAGATGAGACTGAGAGAAGTAGAGAACTAGAGCAGATAAATGAGAATGAACCCTAAAGTAAAATGTAAAAATACACAACACAAAGCTGCGTTTCATGTGTACTGATAGGAAGGATCGGTTCGGTTTGGACCGGTTCGGTTTTTCAACTGAAACCGAAAACTGAATCGAACCGATCGGTTTACAGAAAATCAGTCCGAAAAAAACCAGTAGATGCGGTTTTTTTCGGTTTTCGGTTTTTCTGTCCGGTTTTGCGGTTTATAATTGGTCCGATTCGGTTCTGAACACCCCTACTTGAGACCACGAAAAATATATTTTCAAAACAAGGTGCTCTTCCTGCAACATGTTACAAGTAGTTTAGAACGAGAAAAATCTCATACAGAAAATTTAGAATTCAGATATGTGAAGTTAGTGATAGGCTAATTTATCTTAAATAATAAATATTTCCATGATATTAAATATATACTATTTACTTTTTTTTTATGAACCAGGGTATGCACCTGCGTAACTGGGTGACTAATCCCTCGCACCACGGTCGGGCTCTTTCGGGGGCGATGCTCCCGGTAAGGCTTGCTCCATTCACATGCGCCTCGAGTACGACTCGAACCCGCGATCACATGCTTAAGGGACACAAACTCCTTCCACTTGTGCCAGCCTCCACTGGTAATATATACTGTTTACTGTCTTATAGCTACTTCATGATATATGATATCATTTTCTTGAATCAACACAAAATTCTTGATAATAATATAAAAAATTAAATTACCAGTGTATTGCATGGGATAAATCCTAGTTATGTTATATATTTAAGGCTTATTTAACATTTTAGTCGCTGAACTTAGGTGCTCTTTTAAAATTGGTCCTTAAACTTTTTTTTCGTTGCTTTAGGTTTCTGAACTGTGTTTAATTTTTGGAAATGGTCATTTCGTAACTTAAGTAATGATATAGACGACGATATGTCACATGACTCTTACAGTATCGACGAGTGACGTGTTATGTACAGCCACGGGACACATCATTATTTCTTTATTGAAAAAATAATTTATTTTAAAATTTAATAAAAGATTCGATTTTCTTTAAAAAAAAATAGAATTTTTAATTATTTTTAATAAATTTGAATTTTTTTTAATTTAAAAAATTCATGTATCATCATCTAGGACGTTACCTATCGATTTGGCAAAGGTGACGTGACATATTCTCAATCATATCACTACTTAGGCGACGAAAGGACTATTTCCAAAAATTAAACAAAGTTCAGGGACTTCAAACATCCAAAAAAAAAATTTAAGGATCAATTCCAAAAGAGCACCTAAGTTCAGGAACTAAAATGTTAAATAAGCCTATACTCCCTCCGTCCCAAAAAGTTAGTAATTTTTTTAAAATTCAACAAAAATAAGGAAACATGCTATTAATGCATTGTCCCCCCAAATCAACCAATTACCAAAGCAAGTATTTAATACATGCTTCCTCAATTAACCAATCATAGAATATACAATACAATTTTAATTTTTTTTATTCACCATTTTAACTTTGATTTGGGACAAAAAAATTTCATGTTTTTTACTAACTTTATGGGACGGAGGGAGTATTTAAAAGATGGAATTTTATGTTGGCTGCAGTGGATGATTCTACTAGTGGCCAACTGGCCATTGATTGTAAGCACATCATGATGTTGGCTGGGAGATGTCCATTCGGATTGGTCCGATTCAGTTCATCGCAGGTCATTGATTTTTAGGTTGGGCTTGGCTCTCCCAAATTATATATTGCGGCAATTATTTTTTTGAGTTTTAAATTTTGGTTCTATTACTAAAATTTTTGGCTTTCATTTTATATTTTTATGGACAAAAATATCTTTGTGTATTATTTTTACTGAAGTACAATTCCAGTTAAGCAAAATCGAAACTATGTTTAAATTTATTCCAATTTTGTAGTATCGGGATATTTCTTATGGTACAGTTGAACCAAAACTTTAAGCAAACTTAAGGGTAATTTGGTTCACAAAATTTAAAAAAGGAACCAAAAAGTCGAATGAGCGTAGGATGGAAGCGAGAAGCTCCGAATACGTGAAGCCTTGTTAAATAATTTTTGAGCCTCGTATATTGGACTGTTGGTATGAAGGCAAGTGTACCTTCGCTTACTATATGATAAAGAAATAATTTTGGGACCATCAGTCGCCGGCTCCTAAGTGGCTTGTTGGTTAGAGCTTTGGCTTTTCAACTTGCAGGTCCTTAGTTCGAAGCCAGCATGAGAGAGAAAGAGGAAGAGGAAACAAGAGAAAATATGAGGTATTCCAAAATACCTCTCACACACCCCTCTTTTTTAAATTTTAAATATGAGGCATTTCCAAATATTAACTTTTATATATATATATATTTTTTTTGTTTACATGGGAGATCTGAGACTAGAACCCATGACCTGGGGAGGGGGAAATCCTAAGTGTCCCTGCAGCCACCAACTGGGCTGTCTTACGCAGACTAACTTTTATATTTTTAGACTAAGCATAACTTAGTAAAGACAAAAATGAGGTTATTGTTCATGATCCTCCTGTTTTCATTTTCAATATTGTATAATTATATAAAAAAAAAAAGAGTTAATATTAGCCTAGATTGTATGATCTTAATAATTTGTGATGGAAGTGCATTTTTTTAAAATGAAATTTTCATCAACTTGAAAAAAGTTTCAATGATAAAATATGTCTCCTGGCCCCAAACCCAAATAATAAATGGTGTTAGAACCAGAACTCAAGGAGCCATCCAACAGCTGCATCTTTTCATTCTCCCCTGCACTGCTGCTCACAAGCTCCACAGTTGTCAAGCTATTGTGAGTGTTCTCCATACTCATGTTCGAACTACAATCAGGAGGCTCACTCAACGCAAAATGCTCTTTGAAGATATTTGCTTTCTGCTTCACATAATCGATTGTCTCATTGCTAGGAAGAACAACATGAGCCATGAAATCATCACCCTTATAGCCATTTATTTGTTGGTACAGCTTCATTCTTCTTCTATTTTCCTCTTCTTCGGCCTTCAAGTTAACACGCTTTTCCCTTCCTAATTCTATAGTTTTGTTTTCAGCAGGTAATTCCACAATGATACTGCTCTTGCTTCTAGCTTCCACATTCGTATGATTCTTGTTTACCAGCGGGTTTGGGCTAGGTCCTTTCTTGTTAGAAGCCTGGCCCGATTTGGGCTTTACTCCTTTATTTTGAGGGTTTTTCCCACCGAGTTTTAGTTCCCAAACCCCATTGTTTAGCCCCAACCCCCAATTTAATTGGGAAATAACAGAAATACCCCCTTCTTCTATTTTTTTCCACCAAACCCCAAACCCCTTCTTCTTCTTCTTCTTCACCAATAGCCAACCAGAGCCGCCATAGCCAACCACTACCGCATCTTCACTGCCACCGGAGAGGAACGAAACAAACCGGAGAGGAGAACGGCGGAGAAGACGAAATCGAACCGGAGAGGCGAACGACGGAGAACACGAAATCGAACCGGAGAAGACGAATGGAGAACGGCAGAGAAGAGAACGAACCGAAGCAGAGAAGACGAAAATCCGAAATGTGCTCGCCATTGCAACTGTGTTTTTTTTTTCTGGGTCTGACAAATTTCCGAGAACCCCGTGTCGGAATTTTTCAGAATTCCGACACTGGTTCGTCGGAATTGTGGTAAAAAAAACCATAATAAAACTCCGAGAACCCCGTGTCGGAATTCTGAAAAATTCCGACACTAGTTCGTCGGATTAGCGCAAAAGACAGAAAATAAAAAAAAAATTAGGGTGGTGGTGGTGGTGGCACCGGTGGGAATTGGGAGGGAGGCGAGGGGAGGGGCCAACGAAGGAGTGGGACCTGTTGTAGATCACGTGAGGGGGGGCAGTGGCAGTGGTGGATGAAGAAGGAGAAGAAGGAGGTGGGTGGGGACCGAAGAGGTGGGTGGGCAGTGGTGCTCGCCGGTGAAGGAGGTGGTTGTTGGATTGGTTTTGGCGGTGGTGGTAGGAAGGGTACTGTTCCATGGTGGTCACATGGACATGTTAGGTTGAAGAAAGTATGGGGTTTGGGAAATGTATAAGGGTAATTTTGGGATTAAAAAAATTTTGGGGGCTGGAGGCTAAACAATGGGGTTTGGGAACTAATACTCTTTCCCACCTAACACATTCCTAATTTTTTCAGGTTTTTGGGCCACAATTTTATTTTTTGTGGAAGGGCCCGCCTTGTTTGGAATAGGAATTTGTTCCTCAGCAATATCCTCACGTGCCTCAATACTATCTATCTCAACATTGATGTCACTTTCCTCCTCTTCATTGTCCAGCGCCGCATATCTGGTCTTGTTAACCATAACACCAGCTTTTCGCATATTCCCATTAGACAAAGAAGGCGCTGCATTATTTGAGGCCAAATTGCTACGAATCGAATCTTTCCTTCTAATTGGTCTTTTTACCAACATCCAAGGACCAAAATGATTTTCTTTTCTAAAATTTTCCTTAACTAATTCCTCATGACCAATAACAGATGGCCCATCCTGATTTTTAGCCTTCTGAGATGCATTTTCATTTCGGCTCCCAAGTGGTTAGAGTTTTGGCTTTCCAATTTTCGTTGACTATTAATGTCCACTGAAATTTTTTTAGTGGATGGATCCACTGGTTTTGTGAATGGTAGATAAGTAGGCTTTAAAAACGAATAGTGGAGATGGATTACCGGTGGGAAAGGTAGCTAGTTGTAGTAGTAAGCATCATCTAGTGCAACCAATTATACATGTAGATAAAAAATTTAGGCACCCCACAGTAAAATTTAGGCACCCCACTATCTTTTATTTTCCCAAAAATGCCCCCCCACACACACCACCACACACACCCCATACACACACCACAACGGAAACCCCACCCCCACACACCACCCCACCCCTACACCACCCACACCACCACAGCCACCACAGCACCTACACACCACCAAACATCCCACCACTTTCTTATTCTTCCCTCCTTGCATTTTTTTTTAAATGTTCGACCTCGGGTCGTGAGAGATGTCACGATCGCACCCCACCGAAGGAGTCGTGAACCCCTTCACGACCCAAGTCGTGACCCCCTTCACGACCCTGCCTTCCCACAAACACCCCACTGCAACCATTGGTCGTCACCCCCTTCACGACCAAGTCGTCATAGCCACCCCACACCAGTCGCCACACCCTTCACGACCGTCGGTCGTGACTTCATTTACGACCAGGCCATCCCACATTCGCCACCCCACGTCCCCAGGGTCACCACAATAGAAGAGAGAAGAGGAAGAAGGAGGAAGGTGGAGACGGTGGCTGGCTCGCGATTTGCGAAGCCCGTGATGGTGGTTCGATTCGAACCAGCAGCAAACACCGAGGGAGTGAGGACTCCCACGACCTGAGTCGTGAGTAGTTTGCCGACCTGAAGTAGTGAGATGATTCACGACCTGAGTTGTGAACTAGTTACCGATCCGAGCTCATTGCTCACCTGGACAGAGGTGGAGATCGCGAGTGCTCTGAAGGTGGAGGATGGGTTGTTTGCTGCGACGGTGAGGATGGGTTGCTCGCTGCGACTCCTTGCTCGATGCGGCGGCAGCGGGGGCGATTGCTAGCGGCGACGTCAGAGACTTGCGATGGATGAGGATGAGTGTGGGTCCTTGCGAGCGGCGGCAACGGAGACTTGCGCCGGAGGAGAATGGGTGTGGGTCCTTGTTAGATGGCGAGCGGCGCCAGACGGGAGGGTGTGTGGTGGTTCTGCTGGGTGTAGGGGTGCTGCTGAATGTGGGGTGCTGCAGGTGATGGGGGTGGGGTGTTAGTTGTTGGAGGAGAAAGAGAAGTTTGATAGGGTATTTTGGGAATTTTTTATTTTAGTGGGGTGTGTAAATTTGTGTATGGGGGTGTCAAAATTTGCACCCATACATGTAACTTAGAAGCATAATCTAGTTGCAGGAATTTGTAACGGGCCTAATATGATTATTGGGCCCAACCAGGTGTGTAGCATTGTTGCATACTTGTATGTAATGAAAAAAACCATTTTTTTAACGATTTTAAATATAAGTATAAATTATTTTTTTATTTTCAATACAATTATTTCTAACATAATCTAATAAAGTGATTTTTTTTAACGAGATAGGGAAACGGAAATCAAAATCGAACTCGGGATCTTCAACTCCTAATCCTTAAGACCTGGTACATAACCATGTTGGGTACAGTAATTTTGTCCCTGATAATTTTTGTTTCATTTCCAATACAAAATTTTAAAAGTAGTCTATTTTTTTAAATAAATTTGAGAAAATTAAATGCACTTAATTAATTTTCTTAATAAGTGTAAAGTTAAGTTTTTCTTTATAGTTGAGAACCACATATTAGAAGGTTAGTTTTTTAAGGGTGTATTACTTATTTCTCATCAATTGTAGTTATAGAAAATGTAATTTAATTATAATAAATTAAAAATTTAATTATAATAATTTGATTATAACTCAAATCATGAGAATGATAACTAAGGTATAAAATGACGTAATGTAAAATATTTAAAGTATTTAACGTGAAAGGAGCTTCTTCTTTTCAAATGACAATGTTCTATCAATCATATGTCTTTGCAATAGGCAAAACGTAAATATATCATTTTATCCACATATATACACTATTTAAAGTAAGATTTGATGAATTGCTTTAGGTATTAAGTTAAAGGTGACACCAAAAAGTAAAATGAACCAATAGCCATAATCCAAAACCTTTGTCTTTTGGCCTAACCTTAACCCTAACCCTATGAACCTAAAACTCTTCTTTGACCGTTGAGAGATTAACAAATGTGTAGAGCATATAAATTTTTGGGGATTGCTTTAGTGTCACTCTTATTTTAAAAAGTATCAATGTCATCTTTAAATATGCTAATCATATAATGACACTTATTATTTTTACGCATAATCACCGCTTGGTTGTTTGATCATATGTCATATAATAAGATTTTTTTTTTAAATTTTAAAAATTTCATTCAACCACGGTTACAATTAAATAATTAATTTTTTATTTTTTTTTGGTGTACACCAAGGGTATCCCCCAGCCGACAGCCGAAGACTAATCCCCTCCGAGGCGTAGAGATCACCGAAGTGGGTTTTGCCTCTACCAACAAAGTCTTTTCCATGCCCACGGCAGGGATGGAACCCCTGACATCATGCTTAAAGAACTCAGCTATCTACCAACTGTGCTGGGCTTTGTTGGTAATTTTTTATTTTTTATTTTAATTTTTAAGGAAAAAAAAAACAAGTCCATGTTTCAGTGCTATGTTAACAAATCTCTCTACATCTTCTTATCTCTATTTCTATGTTCACTTGTTATTACGAATTAAATTTCAAATAAAAAATCCCAAATGAAAATCCCAGCTCATCTTCTCCGCGAGAATAACCACCAGAAAATATTTAATCCTTGTATACTGAACCTGTTACTTTTACAATATCAAAATAATTAAGGACGAGTCAAAGTCAAAAAAATTTTCAGAGACCAAAATCAAAACACTTTCAACTTTCATAGACTAAAACTATAAATAAACCTTAATTTATTTATGAAACTATTATACATACACTTCTTTCATTATCATTTAACGAAATTTCAACGAGAAATTGTTTGTTTAATTTCCATGTTGTGAAAGAATATATATGCAACAGTCTTTGTGTCTCACCTCATGACTCATGATCTTACTATCATCACATGTTCTATACTCTCCTATGTATGTCCACACTCCACATTGCTTCACCACACTTTTTGTTCTTCTGCTTTCTGCAATTTACGAAGCGTTTGTCCATTTCTCTTCACCTTCACAAAGCTACAAAAGAGTTGGAATGAAGAAAAACGCTCCTAATGCGTGAAGCCTAGAACAGTTAATTAAATTGCCAAATAAAGAAAATGTCTTATAAAAAAACTAAAAAATTGTCTAAACTGCACCTTGGAGGGAGTATATTTGTTAATGCCTCTTCACATAGAAAAGAGTAAGTTATTTTTTCCCCCCTCATTGATGAACTACTTTTATTCTCCCTCAAAATTGCATCATGTACCCAAACAAAAGCATCCCTCTCATCCCTTATTTTTATCCCTTTGCATTAGAATTCTCCATCGTTATTCTCTTCATCTTATTGTAATACCTAACGTAATTTGACATATGCTTATCGCTAAAGTTAACAATGATAAAGTACCAACCCATCATTTTCATTTTCTTTTACTCTTTCTTTTTCAATTGCTATATGTTTACTCCATCTAAATGAAATCTTTGAAAAAATAAAAGAAGGAAAACCATGAATGTGCAAACCTCACAAATGCACAAAACTAGTATAAAAAGAGATGAGTGTTTTTTTTTTTTTTTTACAATAGAAAAAAGAATATTTCTATCCTGCAACCAAATTTTGGATTGTTTTACAACAACCCTTTGATGAACCAATAGTTGACAAATCATCTAGGCAATTTATGTCATCGTCACATGAGCTCTATATAAGTCAAAATTGAATTCTTTCAATTTATTGCTCCCAATATCAAAATTAAATTATTTCAATTTAGTCATTTTGTCTCATATAGAGCTGATGCGACGATGACGTGTTTTTATTGGATGATTTCTCAATCAATCATTGATTAATCAAAGGGTTATTGTGCAACAATCTAAAATTTGGTTGCATGAAAGTTATGCCCTAAGAAAAATGGGGGTGGACCGGCACGAAAATGCCCATCGCTAAAACATATAACATCCTGGATACACATTAGCAAAGGGCCTAAGTGTTGGACTGTCGTCTAAGAATCCAAATGCCCAAGAGTTGATGTAACTTAAATATCGCATTTAAAGACCCTCAACGCCGGCTCCCACCAAGTGGTTCATTGGGTTGAAGCATTGACTTACAACCTACAGATCCTTGATTCGAAGCTAGCAGAGAAAAAGAGAAGGAGAATGATAAAAAAAGAAAAAATGAAGTATTCTAAAATACCTCTCTTTTTTTTAACTTTTTTTTTTAATAATATATAAGCGTATTGTTTTGGCTTAGCGGCTCATTTTATTTTGAAACTTTTTTTTTTTAGGTTGAAGTCATCTTTCTTTGGTCACTGTGCTTGGTGATGTCATTCCCATCACATATCAATTACAATTAGTAATAACTTGTGATAATCGATCAAATTTGAAGTAACATGGCAAATTTGGGAGAGTATTATATTCAAATATGTTTGCATTTTAACGAGTTTAAACTTTAAACTTAGACCACACTGTCCACACATAAAACGATTTGAACTAAAGTCATAGAGGAATTAATGCAAATCATAACCCAAGAAAACGTTAAACACCAAAGAACACAAGTTGCAGCGTCCATGCACATATGCTATGTAGAGAAATACTCCTATAAAAGCTGGCTTAGAATTAGCCGCCAAAAATCATATATTATGTGCACAAGACAAACCGGAAGCCTAGGTATGAGCATTAATAGTGTGAAGGCAAACAAATTGGAATATTCTCTTGACTCCTGTGTCACAGACACCATGCTCTACAAGTGATTGCAAAAAAAAAAAAAAAAAAAAAATCCATAAATTCAAGGTTACAATTTTTTTTATAAGCCATCAACTATAACACCACAAGGACATGGAGCCATGAACTAATCCAATTCGAGGGGGAGAGAATTACAAAAGTCATAAATTATTCCTATCAAATATTTAATACACGTTCCTAGAACTTAAAAGTCGAGATCTATGATTAATTAAACTAGAATAAATTCGTGTAAGCCGATCTACTTGTCTCATAATATTCAAGATCACATTTTCAATCATGCTTGGATTTGTATGTGCATTTTAAATAATTTATAAGTAGAAAGGAAAAAAATCTAAGACTGTGAGGAGTGAGGTTTCTACATGGAGAAAAAGTTTATTAGTTGAAATACAGAGGCATATAGTTGTGATTGTGAGGCAATAATGTCAAAAGTCAAAGCAGTGTTTTCTAAAGGGAGAATGAAAATTGAGACAAGACATTGAATTGATTAGATCCAAGAAGAAGAAACCAAATTACAGAATCTTGTTGGTCTTACTATGCTTATTCAGCTTTCCATGTTCTAATTCTTGGAGTTTTGTACAATAGAGGATTTATGATATTGGTTAGGTTGGAATAATTCCAAACACAAGCATTTTTGTTACTCTTGTTTTTTTACCTGCAATTTACTTCAATCTGGTTACAATTCAACATTATTAACTATGTGGTCTTTTCTTGAGTACCAATATTCCAGCAGGTACTTTCAATATGATTCTGAGTCAAATTTCATAAGTATGAAGGAATAGAACATTTGTCTTATTTTATGAATAAAATGAGCTTAAAAATCTGTTACTCAAATGTCTAGTAAAAGTGCAAAAATTAACACTCTTTTCTGTTTAAAGACCAACTAGAACTTGTAAAGTACGCACACACACCTCAATTAGTATTTAATTTCTTGCTTATGCCTTATAGGCATACCCACGTTTTTTCTAAAACTTTAAAGGCAATTGCCAAGGAATCCAAGCAAAATATTCAACTTCAACACACTAATCCATGAAAGCAAAAGCTTCAAGCTATCATTTGTCACATTTTCAAGCATTTTTACATCCCAACTGGCTTCAACTTCTTCATGCTAAATTTACAAAAGAAAAGATTGAATATGCTCCACACTGAAAAGAAATGGATGAAGAAAAGTTTATATAGATAGAAAAGACCTGACATTGGTATAATATTGTTGTTCTTGTTTTGGAATTTAAAGTAACAAAATTCCAACAAATTTTTTTTTTTTTGAAAGGAAAATTCCAACAAAATTTAAGTAACAGAGCGAGACATAGGTGTGGAAAATATTTTAGATATTAGTAAATCTGGTTGACTAGAGTTATACATGCTTTTGCTACAAGTTAATTACAAATTAATCAGCAGCTGTTGTAATATTAATATCTAGGGGAAATGAACGTAAGGAGATTGATATTTTGAAAGGTAAATGTCACTTGTTAGGCAAACCATATTTGAAAAGGTTAAATATCTTAAGCCACGCCAGCAATGATCTGCTGCAACAATTTCTCACGCGGTTGCTCCACAAATCTTACGTAACTGATTTCTAATTAAATACACCTAGTGGAAATGATCTATAGCTATTAATTAAAATTAAAATCTAGTAGTCAGATTATTATAATTCCTTCAATTCAGCTGATGTTTCTCCTTAATTTTAGGACTATCTTGTTATCAACATTAGAACTAAAAAGAAGCCATAGCATCTTGAATACTTGATAACATGATGAACTTTGCGCCACGCCATTGATGCTTGGCAGTACTACAAATCTACAATCATCTGAACCACCAGCATATATATAATTCTGAAATGCAACTATTTCCTTCAACTTGAGGCAGATAAGCAATTTGATTTAAAAACATTAGATAATAATTTAATGCAGAAAGATGACAAACTTGGTCGTTAAAAGTTTCAAAACCAGGCTGTATCCTGTGATTACACCTGGCTTTTAGCGACGACAAAAGTACTCAATCTTTTGTCTAAATTGCAAAGTAAAAAATATGATTAATAAATTATACAGTAATGTTAGCAACACACTCTTTTAACACGCATTTTGGGATCGGTTGAATTTCTTTTCGAATCCATTAATTTCATATATGTTCGCTCTTTATTTGGTTGGTCCCGCATGAATTTACTCGATCACAAAAGAGTGTGTTAAAGAGTGTGTTGCTGGCTTTGCTCTTAAATTAAATATCATAGTGTACCCTTTGAAGAATGTTGGTCATTGAACATGAGACAAATGTGTTGCTTTCTCATTTCTTTCCCTACACTTACGTAATGCAATCTAACCAATCAATATTATATTACCGGATAATTGTCCCTCTCTGCATGACCAACCATGCACAGTGGTTTCAATCTTGCAATAATCATTTAAATTGATAATATCGGCAATTGATTTATACATTTCCTAGGTTCTTCAGTACTAGCCACTAGGCATTAGCATACCCTTGATCTTAATGGACAAAGATCCTAATTTTGAAATCCAACTCCCTCCAGGATTTAGGTTCCACCCTTCGGATGAGGAGCTTATCGTTCACTATCTGAGAAACAAAGTGACATCATCTCCTCTTCCTGCTTCATTCATATCAGATATTGATCTTTACAAGTATAATCCATGGGAGCTTCCAAGTATGTGATAAACAATTGCATTGATTAATTTATATAGTTAAGTTTTTGTTGCATTGTATGTTTTCTAGAAGTAATAGTAACTAAAGGAATGCTAGCTTTTCAATTTTGAACATGTTTCATATATGTTTGTGTGTTCCACAACTTTTGTACAACTTTGAGTTTTATAACCCAAATTATTAGTACTTCATTTATAGAATAAAAAGTTGTTGACAATTTTTATTGTACAAATAACATTGCTAGCTATTTCATTTTTGACAGGCAAAGCTTTGTTTGGGGAAGAAGAATGGTATTACTTTACTCCAAGGGACAGGAAGTATCCCAATGGAGTGAGGCCTAATAGAGCAGCTGGTTCAGGTTATTGGAAGGCTACTGGTACTGACAAACCAATTCTCACCTCATGTGGAATGAAGAGCATTGGAGTGAAGAAGGCTCTTGTGTTCTACAAGGGACGTCCTCCTAAAGGATCTAAAACTGATTGGATCATGCATGAGTATAGGTTGCATGATTCAATGATCTCAAGTTCTAAGCAAAGAGGGTCTATGAGAGTAGGTCAATTGCTTAAGTTCATCAATTTTTCATCATCTCAAAAGTTTGAATAATATTACTCGCACATACTTTCATTCACATCTCATATCTATACACTTTTCACTATCTAATTTCACTTACTAACACTAATTTTTTACACCTAGTTAATTATTATAAAATTCGTGTTTAATCATATGGTTAATAGTTAACGAGTATCACCTCCGTTGTTTTTTAATATATGTAAGTGTCCTTGTGGTGAAACTTAACGAGAATTAAGAAAGTTAGTTAATATTATTAGTAGTATTGAAATTAATAACATTTTATATACTTTTTCAAAATTATCCTTATTTATTATCATAAGTTTAAAAAATATTGAATAAATAAGGGTGTTTGTAGTAAAAAGAAGTAATTATTGCTATTGAAAATTGGGAATGAGTTTATAAATAGGACAAAAAGAAAAATTTGTAGGAATCACATATATTAAGTAAAGGAGGGTGTAATAATTAACTTTTTTTAACCTTCCAATACATGTGATTAACCACATATTTTATACATCATTCACCAATGTGAAAAAGTAGTGTGAGATGATAATTTTTGTTACATCTGTTCATACCTTGTTTTCTTCACATGATGTGAGGCATTGAAATATGACAAAAGCATTATTCGAACATCTTGGTGGTTTAAAGCCAGAATGATGCTATGAACTATGATGCTTTATAATTGACAACTTCTTGTTCTTGTTTTCTCCTTGTGTTACAGCTGGATGATTGGGTGTTATGCCGAGTTCGGAAAAAAATCAGCAGCTTAAAAATCACTTTGGAAGAAGATTCAAATGAACTTGGTTATGAACAAACAAGCTACTTTCCACAAATGAATGAGAACTATAATAATCCTGATGATGAACCAGTACTCAAAAACTCTATGCACAATGAATTTCCAATGTTACCTTATATTCTTGCTTCTAAGACTACTCTACCTGCTTCCATTGGTATGGCCTCAAGCACAAGCTTTCATTGTAATGATGACACAAAAGCATATGCTTCAGTTCATGAAGACAGCTTAGACATAATAGGTGCACAATTCTTAGCATCTGCAGCAGAGAGCTTTTTTAATAATCCTCTGAAGAGAAAAGCCATTGAAGAAAATCAGTTTGACCTTTATGTTCCTTCCAGCAAGAAACAAAGGCAAGTTGATGATGGTGAGAAGCAAAAACTTGAGATAGATGTTAGCAAAGGCTACAATTTCAACAACTTTGACCAGTGGAGTTCCATCATACAGCCTCAAGAGCTTAATAGCTTAGCCTTTACAGGATTTACATGATTAGTTTAAGACTTATAAGTACATGCCCATGCATGTTTGTGTTCATATGTAGAACCATCTAAATTAAAACTATTTCTGCATGCATGGGATGGATGAGAAGTGAAGTCTCAATGTAAATAAGCAAAAAATGAAATTAGTTTTATGTTTGTGTATCACTTGAATCTCTGTGAAAAAAATAGGGCATTTGCTATAGTTCGTCACATGATAATATTTCAGCTGTGTGTATATGTGATGTATGTGAGTTAGGATTGAGAATAAAGTGCCATCACATAAGTTGTTGATTGTATTATACTTTCTTTCAAAAATAAATTATTGAAATTAAAGTATGTCTTTCTTGCAAAATCCATCATACTAAAGATTTCGTGTATGTATTCTAAAAGCAACTGCTATTTCCATAAACAATTCTATTATTTGAACATTTAAAATCAACATTCAAGTGATATCTCTCTCATGTCTGCAAATATGGTACAACCTATTTTTGTCTCTCTACCTTGTTATGCACGTATAGTAGTTTTAATTACAAAACTAAGAATGAGTGTGGAGAGAAATTTGAAAAGGAATTGCCAAATTGCAACTTGTATGTACCCTGCAAGATAATCAAGAAAAAATTATGGGTAGTTGATTAGTTCAGAAACATGGCATCTCACAATTAATATGTATTTGCCTTTAAGTGGACAAGTTACGAATCACTGGCACCAGCAACCTATAGAAGAAGATTTAAGAGTGAAGGAACCATAGCAACAACTTTTATTTTAGAGTAGATTGCCATATCTTGAACCTTAAGAACAATGTCCAACATTGAAGTTTGCAGGCCTATATTTTTCAAATTCCTTTAAAGTAGATGTGGAGCTTTAAATTATCAATTGTGTTATTTGAACATATTGGCTGCACGGTAACCAAATAGTACTAATATATAGGCGTTTGGCCATGTGCCAGACTTTGAACATAGAGGGAGAATCAAACTGGAAGGGCATAAGCAACTACTAATAGATAATAGATGTTGGCATTATCCATTTAAAATCCATCTTCCAAATCAAAATGAATGTGTTAACATTGATAAGTGCTT
This sequence comes from Crotalaria pallida, assembly GCA_037953625.1. NCBI lineage: Eukaryota > Viridiplantae > Streptophyta > Magnoliopsida > Fabales > Fabaceae > Crotalaria > Crotalaria pallida. Next base: position 73,734,691 of record CM075656.1, read on the forward strand.
TCCACAAGTATTTAAAGATTCGCATATAAGAGATGGATTCAGTGTCATTACATTCCAAAATATACATAGAACAATCTGTAACCATTTCACATATAACACGATGGCATTAAAAAAGTATTACAATTTTGTATATTTAGTATTAGGCCTTTAGTCCAAGTCCTTTCTTAACTGGAGAGTATGAATCAAATCAATTAATCTTGTTTTTATTAATGAGATTAAGTGAACAACAATACAAGTGATTTGACACCATGTCTTAACCCAAAACCTTAAGGAATTGAATTAGGTTTATGGGTCTTTCTATTTATATGTTGTTCAACTTACCATGTTTTAATCAACGTGGGACTATTTTATATCTCAACGAAAAGCCTGTTTATAAATGACAAGTGCATCTCTCGTGTGACAGGAAAATTAACAATAAAAAATTCATACACGATATTCTCAAGAAAATACAGGTACAGCCAGCAGTAAGCCATACAAAAACATCCGGTGGCCTTGTATATCATGATATCACTTCTTTAGTACACTGCAACAAAAGAACATCAACTCAGAAAGGTATCTCAAGAAGCAAAACTGAAACTTGCATGACAAGTAAACACTGCCCAAAATAAAGTATATGCATGTACTAGTACGTATACCAAAATTTCCAATATACAAATAAGAAAGAGGCACATTAGATAGGACTAGAATATGAACTGGACTTCAAATTCATAAGAAAATAGAAGTGCTGGTGGGCACAAATATTTGAGTTCTGGAGAAGAGATAGGATAGGAGCCTTACTTGTACAAATAAGCGGCGATTCCCAAAATTATAATCAACAAAACAATATCAATACAGAAGTTTCGTCTGGATAGGAGCTGGATGAAACAAAAAATCATATAAGATTCAACAGAAAATCTGATGCAACTGGATATTGATGTAAATCAATGACCGAAAGAGTTGCAGTAAGATAACCTTGTTCACTGTGTCTTTAAGTCTAACATTGGTATTCTTAAGGTCAAAAGAAGCCTTGTCCACTTGTAAAGATGGCAAATAATTGTTTTATGTGTACTATAACTTTCAGGCTTCGGTGTACAGGCAGAAATTGATGATTCTGACCTTAGTGTCGATCTCATCCATCAGTGGAACTTGTCTATCCAGCTCCTGCATTCAGCACATGGATAATGAACTTAAATGTGAAATTAAATAAAAAAACTTAATTATGTCACAGGTCCGTGAAGTTTGGGGTACTTTTGTCAGATATCTTTATTCTTTTTTTTTTTTCCAATGTCTGACTCCCCGAAGTTATTTTTGAGTTTGTCATATACCCCTACTACCAATTCTGACTAATTTTGCTGACATGTAACCTCGGAATCGTTACCTCGGAATCCTGATAGCGTCTCCTACGCCTGGTAAGGATTCCGATGTTGCATGTTAGCAAAATTGGCTAGAATTGGTAGTAGGAGTATATGACAAACTTGGGAAAAAAAAAAAGAATAAGGGTACCTAACAAAAGTACCTGAAACTTCAAGGACTTTAACATAATTAAGCCAATAAAAAATACACACAAGGAGAGAGAGAGGAGGGAAGATAAACAAAATAAGGAAATTGACCTCATTCATATCATGTGCCATATTTTTCAAAGTATCCAATCCTTCAGCGATTACTTCCAAACCTTGATCCTGAAAAGGTTTCAAAGTATCCATTGCCATAGGAACATTCAATATATAATTGAAAAAGTATCTCTATCTGGTTATAACAGCTAAAAGTGATACGAGAGGCCCTTTACCTGGGAATACATTGTACCATGCAATGCAATGCATTAGAAACAAAGTAACAAAAACACGGGCATTGGGCACACATCACATCCAAAGGAAAGTTGAAGTAGCAAAGAAATCAAAGAACAAACCTTTTTAACAGCCAACCTCTGCAGCTTGGGAACTTCCTCCAGCAACCTGCTAGCCTTGGTACCACGAATCTCGGCATTGATCGCTACCGCAGAAGCCTTACCTTTCTCCTATGCAGCAGTTTCTGCTTTCTACACAAGTTGACTCCTCGTATTAGTGAATTACTACACAAGTTGAAGTCCAAAAAAACAAAGACCAAAATTTTCCATCAATTAGAATTCAGAATTAATCAGAGAGAGATAGAGTCATAGAGTAGTAGTAAACTAGTAATAGTGTAGGCAGAGAGAAGAGGTTGATCCACGCTCACTTTACTTACTTTATTGTAATGTAGTGTGATAGCTTAATTTTTGAATTCTTAAAGACAAATAAATATGAGTTAAATATAGGGTAGCGAAAACGTTATAAGTTTTAGTCTTCAGCCCGATTTCCATTTTAATTGGGAAAATATCAAAATGTTCCTTTCTTTTTTTTTTTTTTTTTTTCAAAAAGTCCGTGTCAAAATTTTATTATTATTACGATGAAATCATAATACAAAACAACATATTAAGCCCCTACCTAAAAAAACTAACAAACCCTAAAAATAGAAGAAAGAGAGGGAAAAGAGAGAACGTACCTGGGGCGGCGATAGGCGACGACGGAGAAGCTTAAGGGAAGAGAATGAAGGATTTGAACAAAGAGCGAGGGAAGACAGGTTGGGGTTTAGGGATGAATGAAAGAGAGGAAAAAGTATAATTGGGAATTGAAAAAATTGGGGACTAAAGACTAATGTTTGAGGTTTAGGTAACTCAAACTTTATTACCACCATGCATGATCTTTGGCATGCTCAAATCCAGATTAATCGATACTTTGGTTTTGGATGATTAATACAAAAACACCTAATTTTAAAAAGAGTAAAGTATCAATTTTGTTCTTGATGTTTTTTCGATGCATCAATTTAATCTTTGAAAATGTATAAATACCAATTTGGTCTCTCAAGATTTTCGGATATATCAATTTGGCCCTTCAAAATTATTAGAAATACTAATTTGATACTTAAAATATGAAAATCATAATAAACCAAATTGGTCCGTAAAAAAATTGGGAAACAAATTGGTACATTCGAAAATTTTGAAAGACCAAATTAGTATTTACATATTTTCAAGAAGTAATACACTAAAAAATATCAGCAACAAAGCAACAAAGTTAGTACTACTTCACTCTTTTAAAAATTATTACGTGCCTTCCCTACAACAGATTCAACACCAGTTAAGGTCCAGCAAAATGAGCAAATAGTATTCTTGAAAGGGATTGAAATAGCACTCCCAAAACATGTGCATCCATCCATCTCTACCTCGGGTTTTGATTTAATTGGAGAGACACATCCGTGATATCATATAGATTTCCAACCAAGTAACATGGAAAACATGGTAGCAAAATCTATCAGCATTTCGGCATGTGGGACCTAAATTTGGGGTATTTTTTCTCATAGCATCGTTATTTATACATATATCCAAAAAATAAATTATTGATGGAGAAGTTTCGATTCTTATTAAATAGCTAGCTTTATATATATGTACACGAAAACGACCAAATGATATAGTAATCTCTTTGTCATGTACAAGAAGACAACTATAGCAAACGTATTAAAGGATTTTTTATACTTATCGCTCCATCCCATTATCTTGTTAAAAAAAATGCAAAAAAATTTGTCTCATATTAAAGTAAATAAATAAATGAAAAATCTTAAAGATTATATATTGTATCGATAATCGATAAGTTAGTAAGTAATATTGCAATATGTATTAATTGTAATGATATGAAAATTTGTATGATATTAATTTGTAATTAATGAATGGATCATGCAATACAGTATTAAATAGATATTCTTTTATTTTTATTGACTTATTTGACTTGTTTGACTTTTACCAAGATAATGGAAAAGAAGGAGTATATCACTAATATATCTTTGTGATGCCGTGATGGTGCCACAGTGCATTGCATTGTTCTCACTTTCATATCAAGAATCGGTTCTTTCAAGCAAAGTTCTTCAATTTGTTCACACAGTAATGCTTACACGTATTAAGAATCATCAGTTATATATGTATTTGATTAACTTTTTAAATATATGATGGGCATTATTTTATTTGAACACTCAAACAACATATCTCCTTTATATACACATATTTATTTAGGGTATATGATGTACGACAATTTCTAATCAATCTTTTGGACATAGTGGCTCAAACTCGTTATATTTGCGATGTAAGAAAAACATTTTTCATGTTGGTATAAAAGAAAATAATTATTATGTACCCAAAAAAAATAATTATTGGAGGATACCTTTATGTACATCACAAAATAAAATAAAGGTAAATGAAAAAATAAGTAAAATTAATTAAATATCTATATAAAATAGTTTAATGTAAGAAATTTACAATGGTTAACAAAAGTAACTATGATGATGATCAACAAGATATAATATAATTGGTAGATGACTTGATTTTCTTAAATACGATATTAGGAGTTCAATCATTGTCATGAATATGAAAAATCTTTATTAATAAATTAAAATTCATTTCTACAATTTCTACATCTTAAATTTTTTTTACTATAATGCCCTTGTTGAAAAAAAAAAGTATGATGATTCACTTTAGCGGCAAAGGAGGATTAGAATTTAGAGGATGTCAAAGTGAAACATTCATTATAAAAAAAGGTTAAATAAGAGTGAAGTACCATTTTGATCCCTCATGTTTTTTAGATGGGACACTTTATTAGTCTCTCAAAATGTGAAAATTCACTTTTAATCCCTGAAGGTTTTTTATGGGACATTTCAGTTCCTCCGTCTACTCCGCCAATTGCCTCAACTGAGGACTTAAATGTCTCATAAAAAAAATCTTCAGGTACTAGAAGTGAATTTCTACATTTTGAAGGACTAAAGTGTTTCATCTAAAAAATATGAGGGACCAAAGTGATACTTCACTCGTGAAATAATGACCTTAAAGTTTAATGGCTAATTTAACATTTAAAAAAGGGAATTTGTTTCTTTCCGATGGATGAAAAAAGAAGTGTAACATGCATCTTTGTTGTTTTTAAGATGCTTCTTTGAAATTGCGTGGTCAAGTATGTCATCCTCTTTGTTTGATCTGCTAAATCCGTGCACCACTAACCACATTGCAAGTTCCAAGTGTCAAAGCAAGTGGGGGGCCTAGTGAAATAGTGTAGTTGCTTATAACAATTGTTAATTGGGGTATTAACCAAGCCTTTACCAAAATGCATATGCTCTTGTTGGTGACTTGTTCTTTGGTGAGTGAGTTATTAGGTCCACTATCCACGCTTATGCCCCCCCCCCCCCCCCCCCCCCCCCCTCCCCCTTTTTTATCTCACTTTTCCTCATGCATGCACCTTTCTGGCCAATAGTTGATTTTCATCTAAGTTAAAGTCAAATACTCAAATATGCGTTTCTTCTTCTTTCTATAGTGTGGAGGGAAAAAAAATAAAGGACGTTCCTAAATTCTTAAAAAAGTTGAATAAGAAACAAAGCATTGTGCTGGCATGCCATGGCCCCTCACAAAGAACGTGTCCAACATTGAGAAAGAAGGTAGCCCCAATAAAGGGTTTTACTTCGGTATCTTTTCAAAATAAAGGGTTTTGGTACCCTCTCATATTTATCCAATCAAATTATGACAACTGCAATATACTACCATGTGAAAAAAGTGTATAAGTTTAATAAAATTTTGTCATCAAATCTGTGTGATCTTATTTGCAAGATTTTTTAACTAAATCAATTCACAAAATCACTCACAAATCATGAACCTTAATATCAAGTTTTTATTCATCTTGGGTCAGCAACCTCAACATCATGTCACTGATATCAATTTTCTTGCTAGATAACGATGAAAAAAAGAACATTTCACTGTAATTTTATTTTTCTGATCAGCTTAAAAAATTGTATTGCTGCAGTTGAGATATAATCTTCAGCACACAAGAACATATGTTTTTGTCTAAATTTATCGTAGATTTTTTAGCACAAAAAATATATAAAAAGTGGAGAACATTTTAACATATAATTTTCAATCTTTATTGAGTGTCAAGAATATATATTGGTGTTTTTTGACATAGTAATATATTGTATTTGTCATAATTTGATTTGATTGAAAAAATATGAGAGAGAATCAAAACCCATTATTTTAAAAGGAGACCGAAGTAAAACCCTAACTTAAAACCCGAAAGGATAAACTAACTTTCACTTGTTACCCACAGGCTTTGAAGTTTGAACTTTTCAACCATATAAATTCGGAAGATATATTAATGGATTCAACATGAGGACCACGTGATGGATGTATCTTCATTTCAACCTCTCTTGGATAATCATGTACTCCTTTTATGCTTAAACAACTTTTTTTTTAAGGGATTTATGCTTAAACAACTTGTGCTTGTAAAGTTGTTGAAAATTAAAAAAAAAAAGTGTGTGCATACATAACTGAATTTATTGAATATATATATATATATATATATATATATATATATAATCAACCATCGAACAATTAAATACATAGATCAACTACGAGATAATTCTAATTCAATAAATAAATATTGAATTCGAGTATATGAAATATAATTACATCATAAAAATACTGTGTGAAAAAAGCTATACTACATAATTATATATGCTTATGTTATGCAATATGCATAATTAATAAAAAATAATAGAGTTATTTAATCATAATATGACAAGAATATTTGCTTCGATAATTTAATTTGCGTAATTAAAAAACTACAATTTGATTATCACTTGAGTAGAAAAAAATTGTCATCCAACTTGGTGGATTGGAGTCCGTTTGATAAATAGATGAGTATAAACGCTTAAAAATTGGGGGAGTTTCTTTTCCCATACACCATTTATCATTTTGCATCACGCAATCCATTTTTTTAATTAAATTTCGAATGAGAAAATGGAGAATGCATGAATGCATCTATTCTCTCCGGTCTTATTTATAAGATCCTTTTGGGGTTTTTCACTCCCACCAAAGAGAGTGGATAAATTTGTTAGTGGCATTGGAAATGTGAAAATTTGATATACTTTTTCAAAACTACCCCTATAATTATTATTGGAACTCTAAAAAGTGTTGACTTTATAGGGGTGTTAGTGGAAAGAAGTAATTAAATGTTATGAAAATTGGAAAGGAGTCTTATAAATAGGACCAAAATAAAAATCCCAAAAGGGTCTTATAAATAGGACCGGAAGGAGTATAATGTAAAGGTTTTTTTACACTATCACTGCAATGCAATTCATCAATTTATGGTCGTTGATTTTTAGATTAAAGTAATACAAATGAATAGTGGATGATGAGCTTATAGTGTAAAAAATTTTACGCCATCAGTGCATACCCATTAATCTCATTTCCAAAACCAACGAATAATATACTTTAAACAACCAACATCGACTATGCTTAAAAAAAATAAGATATCCTCACAACAACACTTCAAAAACCCTTAAAGATGGTACTTACTAAAGCTCTTCACAACGGCGATGACGATTACATGACTCTGTGCTATGCACTTTAGCATATGTGTTTGTTTGCATCCAGAAAAGTGAGTCCCAATGAACAACAATTATATTTAGAAGCCCCTTTCCAAATGAGCATAAGCTACTCATAAATGTTAAGCATCAATGTATTTGTTTGAAAAAGCGCTTTTGGATGATCAAAACTTGTATATATAATCATGTTTCCGGATGAATATAAGTAACTAAACATGCTAAGGAATCATTGTATTTTTCATGTAGCACATTTTCGGATGAACAAAAACTAATTAGAAACACATTATAAACAGTAACGAAGGTGTTAAGACATTTTGCATGTATCTGAAAACACGATTTAGTACGAAGAAAAACCATAGACTTTCCATAAGAGAGTTACTAAAAATATGCATAATGAGTACTTACCTCACGAAAACAAGAAAATCAAGACAACAATGAATTGAAGAGAATTCCTAATTTATACGTATTAATTGTCCAACATACTGAGAGATCAACGATATGAAGAGAATGAGTGGTGAAGAGGAAAAGAAACGAACCATAAAGTAACGATAGATAAAAGAAGGATTAGTGAAAGTTTATAGAAGAAAAGAGTAATTTTGAATTTTTTTTTAAAATGGAGTGTGTGATGCCAAATGATAAATGGTGTGGGAAAAAAAAAACTTTCTCAAAATCATCATGAACAAATTCTAACCATATTAATGAGTATGGACTAACCGTGTAAAATTTTTTACACCATCAATCAATCATCCATCATTTATTTGTATTATTTTTATCTAAAAATCAACGACCATAAACACATGAATGATGAATGATGCACTAATAGTGTAAAAAAAATCTTTACACCATCGATACACTATTTATTTACTCTTTTTCTTGATTCAATTGAGCCAATTTTCATTAAATTTTGGATTGACCTACTTATATCACACTAGTACCTGTGCCCGTGCGATGCACAAGCCCGTGGTTGTTTGGATTTTGTTAATTGAAGAGTTGGAAAAATTAAGTGTATATTGAAAATTTGAGTGTTGGTAGCATAATTATTAATGATATTTTCAAAATTGAGTTCATAAATTTTGTTATATTATTTAAAGGTGAAGTTTATGGAAGAGTATTATAAAAAAAATTCATATAAATATAAAAATGAATGCATGAAAAATTTTAGAGGATTAATTATTGATGTAAAGTATAAATGAGTAAATAGAAAAAGGAATAGACTAAAAACATAAAATACAGACTATAAATCATAAAATTCATTAATAAATGTGAAAGTAGAATTAATTCAACAATCCATTAAATTTATTTTTTGGTCAGCAATGACAAAGGGAAATTGAATTTGTGATTTTGACTTTTCAAAGTAAAAGAGTATAAGCTTCTCATGGAAGCTTATGTTGGAAAGAGCCAAGCTTCTCTCGGAAACTTATTTTTGGACGGACTACTACTTGGGCTACACTACTACTATGTATTACTATTATTATTATGGGGTTAACTATTAGAAACTCATTAGCCTTTCCCACAACTTGGTCTAGGAGGAAAAACTTAAGAAGGAACTAATGTAGGAGGAAAATTAAGAAGTGGAATCACTTCTCAAATTATATAATATATTGATGAGAAATTTGTCTAACTAAAATAAAAAAATGTAGTTATATTAGACGAGTATTTTTTTGGCGCAAGAAACTTCCATGTTTTTTTAAAAAAAAAAATTATTATGCTGCCCGAAAATAGTTATACTCCCTCCATTTTAAAAGTTTGTAAAGATATATTAGACCTGTTTTTTTTTTTTTTTGAAATGACAAATTAAGGTTATCATAATGACTTTTCAAAATTTCGTAGAAGTAAATTACTTGGGATAATCTTTAAAGAAAATTTTACTTAGGATAACTTTGATTTATATTATTCCTGGAGCCAATTTTTTTTAATAATAATTTTTGCGCGGTTAAAGTTGGGGGTTGCAGTCAACACGCATCTTCGGCGTGTGTACTGCGTCGCTCTAAAACGGTGGTGCCACCTGCAACCGCAAGAACAAGTATCGTATCATATGGCATTTTAGCACTACATAACGTAGGAGTAGTTACAAAAAGCATCTAATTAGGCATTTTATTTTCACTGTCCTGTGCAGGACAAATAAATTCAAAAAAATAAATATAACAAAATTAAAATTTGAAGAAAAAAAAATTAACCAAGGGAAAGGGAGTTATAATCTAAGGGAAATTTTACATGCATTAGCAATATTTTTTTTATTTTTTATTTTTACAAGATTTCTAAAATAATTTTACATTGTTGTATACAACATCTTCATTAGTTGTAAATAACAATTCTCGATATAAATAAAAATTTTCATAAGAAAAAATAGATGGTGCATTGAGAGTATAAAGATTTTTTACACCATCAATACATCATCCTTTATTCATATTTATATTCATGTGTTTATGGTTGTTGAGTTTTATATAAAAATAATATAAATGAATGATGAATTATAGACTGATAGTGTAAAAAATTTTACATCATTAATGCATACTCATTAATCTTTTTTATAACATTTGTAATTGTATTAATCAGCAAGCATTTGTGACATAATTAAGTAAAAATAATTTTATTCCATGATGTATCGACTATTGAGATTGAAACGGTAACTGCTTAAGAATCAGGAATCCATCTCTCATATCCTCTCCTCTTTGCTTTCTTATACAAATACAACAACCGCTTCATTTCAATTCATTTTCTTTTCCTCTCTTTCTCTGCAAACCTCCTCCGCTTCTTCTTCTCCTCTCTAAAACAATCTTTTATTCTATTGCGTGTTTAAGATCGTTACTCCACCGAACGACACCGTTTCCTCAAGGCACGTTTATCTATCTATCTATCTATCTATCTATCTAATTCTATCATCATATTTGTTCTCGATCATCATCACATCGCAGCGTTTCGCTTCGTTGATTTTTCTGGTATTCATGGACCGATGCACCTTTTTTTTTGTTCCGATCATCGTACCGTTTCATCATCTGCATCTTCGTTTCTATCTACTTCCTACTTTATTGCCTTTTTTTATTTGTGTATTTGATTTGATTATGTGATTTTCCTCCTTTATCATGATGATTTCATTCTCCGATTGTTTATCCTCGTTCAGATTTTGATATTTTGTGGTTTTATTATTTTTATTTTGTCATCATTATATTATTATTATATATCATTTTTGTGTTTTCCTGTTGCTTAGATTGTGATCATAGACTTATATCAAGTACTCAATCCGGTCTCGATTATAAGAATAAGAAAAAAATAATAATACTTTATTAGTGATCTTAAATATAAACAAAAGTTAATTAACTCATATATATATATATATATATATATATGTATGTATGTATGTATGTATGTATGTATGTATGTATGTATGTATGTATGTATGTATGTATGTATGATAAGAATGGTAGAAATCACCATGGATTCATATATTTTATCTAAACATTTTTGGTATCCATCTGGGAGGTGGGTGAGTCTCGGCGCAATGGTAAGGTTGTTGCTTTGTGACTTGGAGGTTACTTGTTTGCTCAACTTCCGCAAACAGCCTCTTCGCTTGCTACCTTCCACAGATTCCATCTAATGGTGGGCTTCGTGCATTGGGCTGCCAATCCTTATTTAGATATATATGTGGATAATAGGTGGTGCTACAATTGCTGCTGTTCCTGATTTCCTATATCATAATTGGTTTTATCTTTATATAATTTTATTTTTGTTTAGATATTTCGCTTTGAAATTTAACTAACATGTGGTGATTGGTAAATACTAAGCATTATGGATTTGAATGTTACATTTTGGCAGATATTGGTATTTTGATTTTTATTAGATTTCCTTAGAATCAATTAGGTTTAGATGTTTCTTTTTGTTATGCAGGTTTGTTGTTGCTGTTGGTGTATTGTAAATGATTTGATTGCATCTATATATGCTGGTGAGTTTTGCTTTCTTTGGAAATTCTCCTCCAATCTCTCTCTCACACCTTTGTAATAATAATTTACTCCAAATGGATCTTTAAAAAAGGTTTTAATTACATGTGCCCTTATAGCTTTGGGTTTATACATTAACAAAATTATATTATCATTAGTGGCAAAACTGGTTTTGCCGTTGCATTTGCATTGCACAGGTTATGGAAGTGGGTCATTTCTTCTTCATATGGTCTATCCCCAATCACATTGTCTGAATTGCAGATGGTGTTGCAGGACCGTCCTAATCTTGGATTAATGGGGTGTCTATAGAACTGATGACTTTGGCATCTTCTGTTTTGTCAGGATTTTTTAGTATGATAAGCTGATGTTATGGGGTGTTATAAGCCAACTTTCATATAGGAAGAAGAAAGTGTATTGTACCAAAGAATCTTTGTTAATTGGAAACATAGTATAGGCCTTGCTCTACTGGAATGTGTCCATTAGATCGAGGTCATACATCTTTGGGGATTGGATCCTTGATTGGCATAAAATGGCCTAGCAATTATGCTGAGGATACCGAGGCAATAGCTTTGTCACATCCGCTGTTGAGTGATGCAAAATGTTTGGTCTGGATTGTTACGGGAAATGTAGGGAGGTTCATGTAACTTCACATATATCGTTGTTATAGTTCTAAGTGATGGTACTCTAAGGTGCTAAGATTTGGATGTTGGTGCACCTCAGTACTATATACCCTGTGACTTGTAGATGCTCAAGTCAAAATCTTCCTGGTTCTCTTAGTTTGGAATCTGACATTTATGATAACTGCTATGGAGGTGGTTCTATTTAGTGGGGGCTGGTATAATGAGTTTAGCAGTGCAATTTTCATAGAGTATTCAGTACACATGAGTATGCATCATGCAGCAGGCTGCAATTTTAAACCTATGCACTATGTAGGCTGCAATTTTGAACCAATAGTGTGATCCATCGATGGAGACTACTGTAGTGCTTGGTATCCACTCTCAAATGTCATAGATGGCCCTTTATATTGGTGCAGTTTGAGTCTGCCAAGAGTTAGGTTCTCCAATGATACAACAATTCATGGCTGAGATTGTTGTAGTTCTGGATGATGCTTTATTTTGATGAGGGCCTGTGAGCTTGTTGACATTGAAGCTATTTGATTGCCGCAAGTTGATTATCTTCACTGATGGTCCAAAATGTTGAGGAATGGAATGACTCTAGCCTTTTGCTTTACCTATTTATGTGGGATGGAAGGTGATAATGATCTTCACTCATGGTTCAAAATGTAGAGTAATGAAGTGTCGCTAGTGCCAAGATGTTGATAATCTGACCAAATTGCAGGGCACACTGTTTTTTGCTTTATCTATTTATGTAGACAGATTGTGTTGATGGTCTTCACTCATTGTCTAACATGTCGAGGAATGAATTGACACTAGTGCCAATGTGTTGATAGTCTAACCAAATTGCAGGGCACTCTGCCTTTTGCTTTACCTATTTATGTGGGAGCGAAAGGTGTTGATGATCTTCAATCATGGTCCAAATTGTTGAGGAATAGTGACACTAGTGCCGAGGTGTTGATAGTCTAACCAAATTGCAGGGCACTCTGCCTTTTACATTACCTATTTACATGGGACAGAAGATACTTCGCTTCCATGTTCAAGCTTAGACACCCCAATTTTTATTTGTCATGCCTTTCTGGGGCTATGGACATTCTTAACTGGACAAACAGCTCTTTTTGATTGTGAAGAGAATTCATTAAAGTTAGGTGTGGGGGCATCTCTTGATTGTTAATATTCTGGTAAAAGACAAATTTCAATGTAAAGCCCATATGGGGGACAAATAGTCATACTATTATTGTCTTCGAAGACTTTATACTTATTTGGAAATTTCCATGTTTTTTATGTAAAGCCACTAGGCTACGTTGATTATAAGCTTGTAAGATGAATATAGATTGGAATACTTTTTATAAAAAGAAAATATTATTTACAAAATGATTTAACTTCGAATTCTTCATATTTTAAAAGCATATATATGACTGATTGTCTGCCTTATGCTCAGAAATCTTTTGCGTTTGGAATTTTAGTGAAATTTGAAATCGAAGTTTGAGTGAAAGGCCAGTCAAATCCATATTCTTTCTGCTGTTCACTGGTTTCAGTATTTAGTAGTTTGATAACGCTTCACATCTAATTCGTCTCTCCAATGTGTTTGTTTGAGTTTATTTGAGTTTATTTTGTGTTTAGAAAGGCTATAATGAAAATGCCCAAGAGAGAGCTTTTAGCTGAAAAGCTGTTTTTGAGCATGAATTAAAGCATAGCCAATCATGTCGTTGATCTTCATATGCTTATAATCAAAATCTAGTTGATCTTCGTTGTCGTTGATCTTCATTGAGCACATTGGAGATAGTAAGTTGCACAAGTTTTCTATTAACTAGTTGATGTTATTTATCATGGTGTATTAAAAGTAACAAAATCTTGCAGCCTTTTTTTTGCTTTCTGTAAGGAAGCTAGGTTCGGATTCTTTCGACTCTACTGCTTATAAAAATAATCAGATTCTATATTTTTCTATTATAGTGTATGTATATTATTTTAGTGTATAGTATATCGTGATCCACTATAGTATTATAATTTCTCGTGGTAAAAATTCTGTTTAGTAGTTTACAATTTTCTTAGAAATTACATTGTGTTTTTAACAACACATGTCACCCCAAGATCTTTTCTGCCAAGGTATACATGATACATCTTTCTATCTCTTTTTTAAAGGAAAAATGTTTTTTTTCCTCCTTCAAGTGAGCTTCACTACATGTTTTTGCATAACTTTTGAAGCAAAACAAGTTTTGCTGTGAATATTATGTGTTTTTTTTTGCTGGTATGCAGGATTTACTTATTTGTGTTTCTTTGGTCTGATCTTGATTACTGATACAATAATAAGGCATGTATAGGAGTGTTTCCTCCAATTTGCTCAATGCCTGTGCATAGTTGATTACCTTTTTTAAGTGCAGGAAAAGATTAGAAAATGTTAAATCCTAACACTTGCTAAACCATATCCAGGTAATATCTTTGCGTTAGTCATCCTATATTCCAATCCTTCCGCTTTTTATTAAGCCAAAGCTGAACTCTTGCTGCCATTCGTGATAAGCTAGAGTGTGGACTGAGGATCAATCATCTCTCGTTTAAATAATTAAATCTCAACATTGTCATTTTTTTCCTTTTGTTCACTTTTTTCCTCATATTTGTTTTCTTACATCAGACTAGAAGGTGCTCTTTCTGTATCCGTGGAGAGTTGCGTGAGTATGGCTTCAAGTTAGTGGACTTATTCGGGGCTATTGGTAATTTGTTATGGTTAAGGTGATCATGAGTGGCAACTGGCAAGTGCTTAGTGTTTACAGGCTAGTTCTGTAGATTGGTTGCGAATCCCTTCTCTCCTTCAGCAATATTTGCTAGTGTTTATCCTCCTCCCCTTTGGTTGAATTGTTTTTGTAAGGCTGATATTTATGCTTCAATTTCATGCATGCCTACTGATGGCCATTCAACTCCTCAAGTTTGTAATCTTTATCTTTCATGCAGTTTTTGGTGGTGTCATTGGAACAGTATCATAGATATTAATTAATATCCGAGTATTATCCTCTTGGCTGATTGAGCACATCGTCTTGATATCCAATAGACTCATATCAACTACTTACTTTATATTTAGTCCTTTGATATTTTGTCGTGTATTCTTTGACTGGACATGAAGCCCTGGGCTGGGGTCAGTGTGCAGGCCTAGATTTAATTGTAGTAGTATTCTTTTTTCTACTAGTAGGAAGGCAGAGGAAAGATTTATTCTAATCACACACATATTACATCATCTCTAGATATCGACAACCTTCTGTGCTTGTTAGTAGTTACTCTTCGTAGCCACGTTGCCCTCAATATGCTGCTACTTTCAATTCATGATGACAGACTATTAATTTTTATTTTTAAAATGTCTACCCTGTGGGAATTGTGACTTCTGACCCTACAATCCTACATTTATGCATCTAGTATTGTCCTCTCTCCTTTTGTGCAAATTTCCCCAAATATTTTTATAATCAGGAGATTCAACACACACATACACATATACAATATACTGTGTTTACATTAATAAATGAGGTTCATTCACAACTGGGCTTGAGTGCTTGACACTACATATATGCTACATTTTCACAGTACTAAATGCAATGTTTGGATTGTCACGGAGTATTTGAATTGAATTTAACATCGATAGACTATGCATGATGATTTTCTTTTCCATAAATATTTTGACTGGATTAGTATGAGCGATGTGCATGATAAATGTATAGACAGGCTCACTTGAGACTGTAGGAACACAAATACTTAAGATGCAATTGGATATTGATAACAGTTTATTTATGTTCTAATGTGTTGTTATTTCATACACTACTGTAATTGTAGATCTTTGATCTATTACAGAATTTGTTCTGATTTCAGCATTGCTTGTTTGTTGTGAATTAAGTTGACTTTTTTATACTTAATTCTTCAGCCGTTCTTTTGCTGTACAGGTTGTGGGAATTATTTGCAGATCTAACTTGACTACACTGTCTATTTTAACTCCCGAGATTGCAAGTTTCAGTAATGGGGCATAGACACTTTTATAACACCCCTCCAATGTTTGAGGGCGAGCCTGACCAGAATTGGAATCATATGCATGCAGATCAACATCATCTGCACCTTGGTAATGTTATATCCATATGCCTCACTTCCACTTGTATTTTTTTATGGTAAATGACTAACTCCCTAGCATCACCACCGTATCACTTACATCAGAAGGACCTCTTTTGCAGGTATGCCTAGCACTTCAGAGAATGGTTCTTTTATTTATCCTGTGGAAAATATGTCTACCGATAGTGTTTCTTTCCCCTCTCATTGGAACTCTACCACAAGGTCAAATGGATATGCATCTTCGAGTCTCAACATTGAAGTACCTCCCCATCAATCAGATGCACCGGGCACATCTAATAATCATTTTATGCATTCATCTAGTGCTGTAGCTTTCTTTGCAGCGTCTGAAAATTATGCACATCAGCCGTCTTCCAGTCATGAAGGACAAGCATTTCACGTTAATGGTGGTTTTATCGATCTTACAATGGGAAATGGAAGAGGCCCCCACAAGCGTAAGAGCCCTGGAATTCCTCCAATTTGTGAGAGAGGCAGTACAAGCAGATACTTCAATGCTGGGAGTTCAACTGATCTTCCTATACCTTCAGAATTATGGCCAGAGAAACCAAATATAGATTCCCAATATATGCCTTGGGATCATGTTACTATGACACCCACATTCAGAGGCGGCGGCCTTTCAATTAGGGGTGAGAGTTCTTTAAGGAATGTGAGGAGTCGCTCTGCACTTGATTTGGAATCTGACCCTGCTAGGACCCATTTATTAAGTAATCATCCACACAACTCCTACTCTGCTGCCCTCCCAGTTGATCATTCTAGCATGGTAGATCTTTCAGGCCAGCCTTCTAGCTCTTTGATGAGGGATTGGAGCCAAATGAACATATCTCCTCCTCATGGAAGGGTGTTATTACCAGGTTAGTTTATAAGTGGTCGATAAAGATTAGTACAGAAACGTACACACTCCGTTTCCCTTTCCCTTGTATCTAATAAATCTTTGCCAGCATATGCAGGTACAAGTGCTTTCGGTCTTGAGACAAGTCACTTCCTTGTTGGAAGTGGTGCTACTGCTAGTAATGCTTCTGTAGATGTCGGAGCTTTCCATCAAGAGCAACCTAGTACTAGCAGAAACCCTCCTGCCCCTCAAAATTTTCATAATAATATGACTCAGACTGCTAGGGGAGCTAGAAGTAATTATTCTCAGAGATCCACTCCATCTTTTAGGGCTTCTTCAGGCTTATGCTTGGGTTATGTGACACCTTCAGATGATGGATTGCCTATGGTAGCTGAAAATTACCCTTCTAGACATTCAAGGTCGGCGACCACCAGTCGCTGGCGGAACAATGATAGAAATGGGAGGTCAAGAATATCTAGTGATAGATATCGATCAATGGTCGATGAGGTTGGTCTTCACAATCGATTTCCTGAGTAATCTATCAGTACCTTAAGGAACTTTTTGTGCCAGTATTAAGGGAATGATAGATCTATGTAATGATTTAGAATTTGAAACACCTGTTCTTATGTTTTTGCCTGTGCACCAACTTAGTTAACCTTGAATAGGGAATGTTTGGTTTATTTGCAAATAGGAAGCTAATTAGTTCCACTATAATCTTTTTTTATGTCGTGGACTTGTAACGGTGTTCCATTAGGGTCAGCATCATCGCTATCTTGCTTTACGCCCACTTCGAAACTCAAATTACTTTGTTTTGTTTTTTGTGCCTTTTTTGCATGTAGGGTTTCATTATCGTTGAGCGTGCTTCGCTGTATGGTTCTAGGATTGACCAGCACAGAGACATGAGGATGGACATAGACAACATGAGCTATGAGGTGATTATTTATTATTGTTTCTTGTGTTACAATTAGTATCATGTACTCTCAATATTTAATTATACTGATGATTGACTTGACCAGGAACTACTTGCACTTGGTGAGAGGATTGGCCATGTGAGCACAGGATTGTCCGAGGATATGCTTTCCAAGTGTTTGACTGAATCAATATATTGTTCATCTGAACAAAGCCAAGACGAAGGAAGCTGTGTAGTCTGTCTCGTATGTTTCTCTTCTTCCATGTATAATAAACTATTGGATCTTTGCCTAGGGCACTGGTTAAGGAATGAACAAAAACTAAAGTTTGTTCTGGGAAGCAAGTGTATCACTTTTCGATGTATCATAAAACACTTCCTCGTGCAAACTTTCTTTATTTGATCCATTAACCAGTGTCCTAGAGACAGTGTTAGCATTCTCCTAAATAACTTAGATGTTGCCTTTGGATAGCATTAATTAGATGCTTACTTGTGGCTATTGAAAATTGCAGGAAGAATACAAGAACATGGACGATGTTGGGACACTTAAAACTTGTGGACATGACTACCATGTGAGCTGCATTAAGAAGTGGTTATCTATGAAGAAAATATGTCCTATCTGCAAAGCTTCTGCTTTGCCTGAGGATACAAAAGATAAATAAATAATTTATCCCATCTATTATTGTAGCTTAGTTTAATCTCATTTTGTATATATATTTGAACATTCCTCAAAGTGGAAGAAACAGACTTCCTTCTGGAGCTGATGTAACAGAAATGCTTCTAGATGTCAATGCATTTGTTGTTTTTCTTTACTACTACTATCCATTTACACGTAGACTTGAAATTAATGTGTGCTTTCCTAATTTCAGGACGGGGGTGCTTTCCTAATAATATGATTAAGATGCTAGTGACACTTTTTTCAACAATTCGTCCAACACTCTTTTAATACTGCTAGTGAGTTTTTATGTGAAATCAATTAAATCATATGGATTCTTTCTCTATTTAGTGAGTTGAACATGAACTCGATCAATAATTGAGAGTGCTTTATCATTGCTTTTTAGGTTACTGTTGTTAGAACATCTTAAATAGTTAATCTAGATTTTTAGGGATCAAAAGTAGCTCTCTCTTTTTCCGAGACCACTTCAAAGCCTTTAAAAGAAGAAATATAAAGATTCTACCCCTGGAAAAAAAAAATACTATATAAAGAGAAAAGCCATTGGACAGTTTTACGTGCTGAGTGAGATTTTGTTACATTTTGAAGCCAAGACCCATATCAGCAGTTTATAAAGTATTCCTCATGATGGTAGTATTATTATATTTTATACTTGTCATTCTTGAGTGCTGAAAGAAGTAAGATTCGTATAGATCTTTATGGATGTAGACTGTTTGAATAGGACTTGCACAGTACATGAAGTTATTAGGACGAGTAATTTAGTTCAATTAATAACATAGATTAGTGAAAAGTTTATTGAATCAGTTATGCTAAAATTAGATGGTCAATTATCAGTTACCGCTCTAGTTTCTGTAAAAGACTTCATCTTCAAGTCGAATGAATTTCTTCAATTAACCATATCCTTGACTTGAAGTCTGTATATATAGAAACTAGAGTTGGTAACTGATAAACGAGTTTCTAACTTCAGCATAACTGATAAAACAAACTTTTAAGTGTTCACTAATCTATATAACTAACCAAATTAAATTTCAGTTGAGTCCTGATAGAAGTGCATTCAAGTGAATTTGTTCCATTTCTATCTTACCAGTATGCTGCAACCAATCCCCGTGGCTTATGGTATTTTCTGAAATCCGGTGACTGGTATGAGTTCTATGACCCTATGCAGAGCAAGACCTATTCCGTTGAGTTTCCAGAGTTAAGTGGTTCAGCAGTTCATTGTTCAAACGATATGGTTGGTTACTAGTTTATGGTTACTAGTTTTACGACGCAGAACTCATCAGGTGTTCTTTTTTAATCCCTTCACTCGCGAAGTGATCAAACTGCCAAGGCTACAATATAGTTGCCTTCTCTTGCACACTGAAATCATGTGACTGTGTTCTGTTTACTGTTAAATACGTTAGTCCTAATGCTATGGTAATTAGCAGGTTAATTACCTTAAAAACTTGCCCTTTGTTAGTAGCATTTGGAATAAGGTTGGTCTTTTTTTAATGGAATTTTTTTAACGTCTGAGCGACGATGGTTTTCTAGGGGAGTTTTTTTTTACACAGCTGAATGCACTTGGACTGTTCTGTCAATACCTTCACCCGATTTTGCAAAGGGTTTTTTGGACAAATATTGGTGGCAGGGGAAATTTATGACAGAAATAGACTTCCAGAGGGAGATATTATCATAATCTGTGCATGTTCTATTGAAAACCCTGTTATTTTTAAGTTAAGATCATGCATTAATTTAATGGAATAGAAAGTGATGAGAACACTTGATGGAGTAACTCTTTTTGTTAGTTTCTTGTCTTCTCTCATTCAAGGGTTGAGCAATGAGGAACAGTGTCTACTTTCCATTTTATTTATGGAAAGCAATGCATATCATTCTCTATTGATATGACTATAGGTACCATCCGAATGAGCATGAGAGGAGATTTTGCTATTTTGAAAACATATGGATTGAACCAGTAAAGGACTTCTTTGGGTTCAAATGAAGAACTTCAGTGAAACAAGTAATCTAGAATAATGAACCAGTAAAGGACTTCTTTGGGTTCACATGTTTGTTGCCTATGCATAATAAGCTACTTTATGTTTATGTTTCTTAGGTAGTTATGTATGTTTGAAGTTTGAACTAATCATCAACTATATTGATATTATTTTTAATTTATAATTTGATTATCAATGCTTACTATTAGCGATTAATCCATGATGCACTAAATCACTCATTCTTAACAATGTTAACTTACAGGATTTAATTTTTGATCCATTGCTGGTGTAAAAGATTCTTTTCAATAATTCTTATCAATGTTATTCAATTATTGACATGTCATTACTGGTGAGAACATGAATGGTGGGATACAAATACTTCTAAACTTAGTAGTTTCAATTGCGTTTATGTTTGAATCTTTTCCATCCATGAATTGATATGGTAAAATCTAAAATGAGTACAACTGTGCAAGGGAATAATATAGTGTCATTTCAGCTCAAACCTTCAACATCATCTAAAAACTTTAATAACATTAATAAAACCATTGAGATTATCTAATTCATCCAAGACTTAGACTTTGTTTACTTTGAGAAAACATTTTTGGAAAAATTTATTAACATTTGTTTCGTTGTTACTCACATTCATCGGATAATTCATTTGACCATGTAAACAAAATTGGATGGCTCATCCATCTGGGTGTGAGTAGTAAAAAAACATGTGTTAAATAAAGTTTCCCAACATTTTTTATTTCATCAAATATTTTCTTTAATAATTGCAAAAATGTCATGTTTCCCATTGTGTTTTTTGTTTGAAAAAAATTATATAGTAAACAAGAAATTAAATAGAAAATTAAGTTATTCCCACATGCAACAACCATTTGAGATTTGGATGTATGTTGGAACCAACTCATCGAAAAGCTTAAGCCATTGGAAGAAGATGTGTAATGATATTATGTCTAACCACCTTATCCCACGATGAAAATTTAGAAGCTTAAAAAAATCCATGTTGTAAAATTTTATTTTCCTACCCTTATTTGGTAAGGACTTATCATCATATGCATAGATGAATTTACTCTGTACCTTACTTTTGTCAATAAGCATCCACATGAGAACATCCAGAATAAGTAGACTGGAGGTGACAATAGAACAATTTTCTTTTTTGTCATTATTACCTGACTGAGGCCTTAAACCATAAGTAGTGTCTCTGGAGTGAATCCAATCATGCAATTAAATGTACTCTTGTCCGAGTTGGTATGCCCCATACTGATTCTGATCGAACATAACCAGCTTGCAAATCAGATTTTGTTGGTATGACAACTGTAATTTTAAGAATCTTAAGTTGCCCGAATCTATATTTAGATCGAGTCACCTAGGCTAATATCTTCACATGTTTGCTTCTTTTACAATTTTTTAAGAAAAGATTTTTTTTGTTTTGATTTACGGACGATAAACCATCTCTTCTAGTCTTTACCCCCACACTATAGGGCATGACTTTGCATAAGTGACTTTGCCAATTCTGTATTGCCGGAAGAAAATATCATGGCTTAGATTTTAAATTGTACTTTAATCCTAATTTGCATCCGAGTCATTCAATTTTTATTTAACGATACAACTTATAAAATCGGGATCAATTAATGCCACTGAACCAAATTCCCACACTTTAAAGTGTCAAAGTCCCGTATCGATTGAAAATATGGGTTAAGAATCATTTATAATGTCTTGGACAATTCTTGCTGTTTGAATCACCCTAGCTGATAATTGACGAAAGTAAATTTGAGATCAATCATTTTTTGGGATGGAGTTAGACCCAAACGATCAACTCAACTTCTTAAGATTAAACTTGTTCTAACATGTGGTGATTGACATGCATAGAGCATCAGATTCTCCTATGAAAGTGTAGGCAGAACAATTATTTTTTCGTACTTACATAGTTTACTCGTTTAACTTATGTAATACACATATCATATACCAAATTTCAATAAACTAATTTTTTTTAAAATGAAATAAAAAGTGTGTATAGATACGAATCGTGTACCGAACCAGTATCGCATACTATATAATATACCGAATTTCAATAAATTAAATTTTTTTAAAATGAAATAAAAAGTGATGTATAGATACGAACCGTATACAAACCAGTATCACATACTGTATAATATACCGAATTTCAATAAATTAAATTTTTTTAAAATGAAATAAAAAGTGATGTATAGACACGAACCGTGTACCGAACCAGTATCGCATACTATATAATATACCAAATTTCAATAAATTAATTTTTTTAAAATCAAATAAAAAATAATATATACATACGAACCGTGTACCGAACCAGTATCACATATTAACTATGATTTTAATATATTATAAGATGTGGAGTTTAGAATTCAAGTCCCATATGTCCATTGTGACCACATCCTTCATTGTCTAAGGTTGTCCCCCACACTCACTCCCCCTTCACTCGTTTCTCTTATTCTCTCTTTCTTTTCATCACCAACCATTCCTGCCGACATGCCATTACTCTATTGAGCCACTACTAAGTGTTAAGCAGCTTCTCATTCCAAAATCTCCCTCTCTTTCTCTCCCAAACACACACAAAAATAATGGCTGATAACAACTTTCTATGCATTATAGAGGAAATGAACCGTCTTTGGTTTCACCAACTCATTCTTTTCTCTGAACCAACAGCAGCAGCATCTGTTGCCCCTGAACCAATTAAAAAACCTGCTCCTATGTCAGAATCTCTATCTTCTGATTCTTCTCCAACATCCATTCTTTCTTTCACATCCTTACCACATGAAGAAACTTCAACTGATGAATCACCTTCTCCACAGAAACAAGTCTTATCAAAGTCAAATTCTATGCCTATGCAGGTATATATCACTTGGAAACCAATTAGTACTCTCATTCTCTCAACATTCATTCTAAAATGTGTTGAAGGTTCTAAATTACGATTGCAGTTATGTTGCATTTACCATATTGCATGACAAATGTGACCATTGCTGCCACAATTGCAACCGCGATGCGGTTGTGGAGACTACCATAATCGCAATATTGCGGTCACAATTACAATTACGGACCGCAATTTAGAACCTTTCAATGCTTCAATTCTTTTAGTGACATGATTTAATTACTTACTATTATCGTATTTTTAATGTCACAAGAATGATTCGATTAGCAACAAAGAAGAAACGAAGAAAAGATTGGCTAGAATGAATGTTTCGTGTAACAGAATTCGTTCGCATTCATCATCACCATCAACACAACATTATTGTCACAGAAAATTCAGGAAACCTACTGCCACAAGAAGGAAACTAGAGAAGTCCATGAGCTGCAAGACACTAGGGGAACTAGAACTTGATGAAGTGAAGGGTTTTATGGATCTTGGTTTCATATTCAAGAAAGAAACACTAAGCCCAAGAATGATTAGTGTTGTCCCAGGCTTGCAAAGACTTGGTTTACACCAAAAGCTAATTGATGATGCAACAGAAACTGTTCCAGACAATGATAATAATGAAGCAAAGGAAGAAAAGAGAGATATCAAGAGACCTTATTTATCAGAGGCATGGGTTATAAAGAGACCTGATTCACCACTACTAAGTTTAAGAATTCCCAAGCCTTGTTCAGCTACCAACATGAAGAAACATCTTCAGTTATGGGCTAAAACTGTTGCATCAGAAATCCACCTAGAATGAGTTAGGATCTGTTAGCAAGAAATTCATAGCTATATATATTTTTTTTCTGGTATAAACCATATTATTCAGACACCACAAGGGTACCAACTAATCTATTCCGGTCAGGCAAGATCACAAAGAGGCAAAACTCTCATTTAACGCAGTTGTGTTTCGAGAAATCCGAACTTAAGTCTTCTGATTAAGTTATAACAATTTCGCGCATCGATCTACGCGCATGGTGGTAAATTCAAAGCTACATAGTTGTATGGTAATAAAATCATGATAATAAGAAAGGTGGTGAAAATCAGCAAATTGTGAAATTTTTATTTTCATCCCTCTTGTTTCATTATTTTTGTCTCTTTGGCAATAAAAGTGGCATGGTAAGGAAGGTTCTTTCCCATAGGAATCAAACTTACGTGGAGGGCTTAGCTGAATGGATTTAATGTCGCAAGGAAGACAAGTTGGGTAGATGGAACAGCAAGAGGATAAGCACAAAGAACTAAAAGAGGAGAGGGGACCAATTATGATGCATGTGTGTTTCTCCACAAGTGGGGTATCAACAATATTATACACATGTAATAACAGAACCTATCACGCTGTTCCATTCTTTTTTGTTTGCATGGACCAAAGAAAATGTTCTTTGTTTTCATTAGAGAGCAAAGATTTTTCAGCCACTAGAATACTGTCCCATCTGTTCTTATAATTTGTCAACACTCTGCATGAATGATGAACCGAATGCTACTCCTAACCTCTTTCCTTATTTTTGCTTTTACGTCCAAATATATCTATCTAAGCCTATACTTTTATTAATGCATCGGTCCCATAAATTATGTTGATTTAGCCATTGTATATAATTTAAGAAATGAGTAAAAATGATGTAAGAATTTGATTTATTTTGACTAAATTATCCTTATTTAATCATATTAGAGAATAATAATAAATGTACGAAGATTATATTGAAGAGAAATTGAGAAATGGGTGATGAAAAAAATGATGTAATAAATAAAGGTGTGTTTGAAAAAAGTATTATAAATGAATATTGTGCTTCTAAAATTACATAACTTGTGGAATAAAATAAAATTGTTAAAAAGAACATAACTTATGGGATGAAGGAAGTATTATTTATTATTATTATTATTATTATCGTTGTTGTTAAAAATATAGAAATATATATTATGAAATTAAATCATGGTATGTCATCGGCACTTACAAATTAAATTTGTAATATTATACTTATCGTACCCTCATCTCATGTGAGGGATTATTGGTGCAACTAAAGTTGAAGTGAAGAATTTTGGTTACATATAAAATTAGGTGAGATTTTACCTAAAAATGAAAATTGGTTAAATCTATTATAATTCGGGTTTTTCTCTTTAATTTTATTTTTAATTATTTTTTTAGAAGTGATCATAAACCAGAATATTCACAGACGTTGGCAAGATGAATAATGATAATTTAATTATTTGATAATTGTTTTTTGACATAAATAGGATTCAACACTTAGAAAGATAGAAGAATTTTTTGAAAAACAAAAGAAAGAGAGAGAAGCAGCAGCAGTTGGGTATGATTCAGGTTATGGAGATCTGAGTTCAGTAAGAAGCCGGTTTTGACAAGCCGACTTTGTGTTGACACTTTTAACATCTTTGAAATATTTGGCATTCAAAGTGTTCACTTTAAGCAATGACAACTTCGATCTGATAAGAGTAGATTATATATTCAAGTTTGTTTTCCCTCTCCCAGAACTTCTACAATCTGGGGGTGGGTTGAGTTTCCTTGGTTTGCCTAGATGATTACTACTACACTAGCACTTAGAAGCAACTAGCATAATATCCATGCACACAAATTTCATTGAAGGGAAGACACTTTTTAAGAGGTGTATGTAAGAAATTGTATAGCAAATCATTTTTCTACAATGAAGCTTTTTTACGAAGACATTGTTCTTGCTCCTCAAATATACTATGTATCAAGTGTGCAAATGGAGCAATAATTGAATTCTAAACAAAATTTGAACAAAGGGATCAACATTTTCATTATAACCTAACAAGCAACAACCAATTCCCACTTTTCATAAAAGTAAAAAATCACAAAATAAAGCTGGGATATAAAAGAGGAGTAGCTTAACTAAAGTCATCCATGAAACATGAAGACAAATGAAAATGCAAATAGAACAAATGGCATCAACTTGTGGAAAGTTATGTCTAATATTATCCGATTCAACATATTTTACCCAAGAAATGCACTGCCACGCATTCATATCCCGATTCTTACGTTTGATTCACAATGAAAGCTTATATTTTACCTGTCAGACCTGATGGCAAAGTGCTTCTCATCACGGATTTAAATCTTGATGCAGACGTGACATTTGGTTGGTTGCCACAGCAATAGCTTCACCCCATAATTGCATACAGTATTTAAACATCTTTGACAACATCATTCAGCAACACCACAATGCCGACCACAACTTAAACCTTGCATGGCATCAAACAACAATCTCATAGCTAAAAGTCAGGTATATGCAACCAAGGACAATAATTTCTGACATTCGTTACAGCTTTAATCCTAACTAAGCAAGATTTACCAAACTACAAAATTCTGTCCAAGTCAACCACTTAATTAGTGTACAACAAATCCTAGTTACCACTAAGTTCTGTCTCATGATTCATCTTCAGCTTCGGCAGAAGCTATTTCTGCATCCAATTTGTTATGATTCATCTTCATCTTCAGCTTCGGCAGAAGCTATTTCTGCATCCAATTTGTTAAGTAACTGCTCGCTCACATGCTGAGCTACAGATACCATATCAAGAATTATGCTTGGATCCAGCCCTGCACCTCCTCGTTTTGTTATACCACAGATGTGCCTTTGTCTGTTAACAGAAATAGAAACAGCAGAGCTCATTTGTGATTCCTCTTCTGAAGTGGCGTCCACAATATAGTGCTTCCCAACCTAAAAAAGAGATTGAATGAAATTATCACAAAATAAGGTAAATTTGAGAAGAAAGGAGTTAAAGTGTGTTACCTTAGTAAGTGTAATTATAACAGGGACTGCAGATGTGTCAAACTGCAGAAACTCCTCATCGCTTACATCAACTTCTGGTTTCTCATCAGTTGAAGCACCAGCAGCAACATGGACTCTAGGAATACCCGTATTGCTCAAAGCAGCCTAAACAAATAACAGGAGTTAGCTGCATTAGGAGCCTTTCCGGTTAATCTGAAAATAGCTTTGCATTCTCAAGTCTTAACATCATGGCAAAAAAGGAAATCTATGAGGAAAACCTCCATTAAACTGACTGCAAAACTGCTTGGGAACTTCAAGAAAACATCTACAAAAAACTAGGGCATTTTCAATAATGAATGAATAAGAGAAGAACTTCAAATAAGTGAATAACTCCCCAAAATTGTTATTACCGATAAACATGGGTCTCACTTCGCATCTTTCAACAACCCAAAAACCATGTTTGTCATTTCAATGGTTAAAATATGATGGATGGTATTGGAAACACTTATTATTTTGACCGACAATCCATTATTATCATCTTATCAAAGCATTTGTAGCATATTATTCCATTTTTGTTTTAAGTTGTACCTTAATAGCAGCGCCTAGTGCATCCAACAAGTTTCCATCTGAGCTAACAACAAGCCCATCAATGTAAAGATCCCAACAAATTTTTCCATCAACAACAACAAGCGAGGAGAGATCAATTGCAGCACCTGGAAAAATAAAAAAAAATTAAATTAAATTAAAAAAGAAAAAGAAGAAGAAGACCAGAGCACAGCAGCAATAAATATTTATTAATATAAACAAGGCAAGAAAAATGGAGGGAAAGCATATAGTAGGAAGCATAATCTTCACACTAAAAGGAAGACAGACCTGCTCCACTTTTACCACCCAAGAGACAGCGTTGAAGAGCAATTGATAGTTCTGCTGCCAACTCATCACCCCCTCTACCCTATATACAAGTGAAAGATATAGAAACACCAAATAAAAATAATTATGTTGAAGCATTAAATGTATTTACAAATCAAGATTGACAAAAAAGAGCAATAATAGAAAAACCTACTATTGCTGAGTCTAAGCCTTATAAATCAACTGCACCATTCAAACTTAATCCAAGATTCTAAGGAGTAATTGTTTTGTTAAATATGTTCACAGTACTTGACTGAGTTGACTCTATAACAGAAATTGTTCATGGTACTGTAAGTTACATAATATGAGGAAAACCAGAATATTAGGATGACTTCATTAAGCAAAAAAAGAAGGAAAGCAATAGAATATGCAACCTCAAACGCTGGCTCTGCAATCGAACTGCAATCAATATATATAGAGACTTTCCCTTTGTCAGGTTGCAGTAAGCTTGGTTTTCCAAGTTCAGCCTGTACTTGTGCAGTCAACATATCATGGTTAGTAAAGGAACTGATATGATCCAAAAAAACTGTTTATACTATTAAACAAAAGCATGGTAGGAGTCACAAAAGAACAGATCAATCCCAACATTTTGATTTTGACATATACCTTCACACTGGCAATGACATCTGTATTACCCATTCTGATTCTCGCTGAACCATTTGCCTGTCACGAAGAACATTAAATGCACACATTAAAACTACTTGAAGCAAGAAAAATTTACATTGCCAGCAGCTGGGGTCAAACGTTCAGATTACCCTGCCAAGTGCCAAGTCACCAAAGCAATCATTACCTGGGGGATGACTCCGGTTTCAACATAAATTGGTCGATAAGCCAATCTCTTCCTACCATCACAACGGATATCTTGTGCTATACCACCTTGGATGAAATGTTGCTCTCCAAGTGATAAACCCACCATTACTGCAAATGCAAAAGATAAACTCGATGACTAAAAAGTTCAATACAGAAACAACATCATTCCAAAAAAACAACAGACAAGAAAAGGGTTCCATTGAGCAAATATTAAATCCTAAAACGGAACTTAACAAAATGGTAAAGTAAACATGGGGTGGGGTTGATATTCCCCTACCCATGCAGAAAGATCACGTTGCCATCCCCAATGCACAACCACCCTGAAAACAATGACACACCGAACCATGAAATATATAGGCTTAAATATGTTTTGTTCCATGTAAATATTTTTTTCTTTGTTTTTGGTATTTATATTTCCCTAAATTTTTATTTTAATCCCTATTGACGACATGTCAACGCTATAATTGGGCACGTTGGTAATTAACATGACACGTGTTACATGTTGGTATTAGCCAACCAAAATTTCGGAAATTAGAAGGACCAAAACCAAAGAAAAGAGTATAAGAACTGAAATGAACGATACCAAAAACATATTCCAACCAAATATATAGGGATAACTTGGTAATTTAGCACAAGAGGGGGCAAAATAAATCCACATGCAATACACTTACAATAACACCCTTAACATCCCCCGCACAGTGTGTGATTCAAATGCATTAAACACTCACTCACTCACTCAACTCAACATTTCATTTTCCTCAAATTATAAACAGCTTCGGTCAAAGAAAGAATCACCCAAAATTAATATTTCGAACACCTTCAGTCAAACAAATGAAGTACCCTGAGTTGAAGAGCTAACCTTCTGTGTAGCTGTCGGCGGTTGTGGCTGTCGCTGGTGGCGGTGGCGGTGGCGTGGTGGTGCTGCAATGAAGCATAAGAAGAAGAATCGAAGAAAGGATTTGGGAAATTAGGTTTAAGTCCAATTTTATTAGATTCTAAAATAACTAAAAATTAATTAAAATAACTAAAAAAAAAATAGAAGCTAACCTGGAAGTCTGGAACTGCCGAACTGGAAGGGAGAAGTGAGCACAAGCAGAGAAGACGGTGGCGGCGAGGGAGGGTTGAGAACTGGAGCAGACGGCGGTTGAGGGTTGAGCGGCAAGCGGCGAGGCAGATCTGCGGCGAGCAGCGTCGTTGAACGGAGGGAGCTTGAGAAATGAGAACGAGGGAGAGAGAGGGAGCGCTTGAGAGGGAGGGCGGCGGCGGAGGGAGAGAACTGTGAAGGGAGAGAGAGGGAGAGCTTGAGACGGCCGAGGGAGGGAGGGCGGCGGAGAGAACTGAAGTGTGTAGTGTAAGAGAGAGAGGGACGTTTATTAGGGATTTATGGTTTGTAACTTTGTATACTGTGTGAGTGTATGTGAGTTTTTTATTTTTATTATATATATATATATATATATATATATATATTTCAGCTATCGGTTTGGTCCGGTTTTGGTGATCTCAAAATTTGTGAGATTATGGACCGGACCAATGGAGAACGGTCTAAAAATATTCAGACCGGACCGGATCGTGAGATCAGACCGAATCATATTTTTTGGTCCGGTCCGGTCCGACCGGTCTTGCAGTCCGAGACCGGATCACTTACACCCCTACGGTTAAGCCCATTACATACCCAACACCAAATTTTTTTGAAATTGCTTTTTGGCCCATAAGCTACTTTTTAGTCCCCATTTTTAATTTTCATTGCCTGTTTTTCTTACAGGTAAGCAAATAGCAAACAGAAGGGAGAGGTAATGTGAACTTAGTACATGAGAAAATTCAAAGTAAGACTAATAACAGATTCAGTAACCAAGAACCCAGAAGAAGAGAAGGACAACACCAATTAAAACGAAATCAAGACAAATAATGAACACTTAGTCTGAAACAATATACTGTAAAATCAATAATTATACATAGTTCACTGTTCATTTAAGGAGATTCTTAGAATCTGCTAATAACACGGAAAAATTCTGACTCTGCGAAGCTGGAAACATTCCGACTCTGCAGAGGTGGAAAAATTTTCGACTCTACAGCGACGGAAACGTTCTTCCGTCTTTGTAAAACCGGAAATAATAACACGCAAAAGGGTATTTTGGTCCATGAAAATTAAAAATGGGGGCCAAAAAGTCGTTTATGGGGGCCAAAAAGCAATTTCCAATTTTTTTAGTACCAAGTCTTCACTCGCATTTTTTAGTCCCTAACTTTCGTTTTTTCGATGGGTTTTAATCAAAAACTTTTTTTGACATTCACGAATCGAAAAATGTATTTTTCCGAATATGTTTTTATTGAAAATGTATTTCTAAAGTAGAAAAAGCATTTTTTTGACTTGAAAATGTAGAAAAATATTCCAATTAAACCCTATCGAAAAATATAGAGGTTGGGGACTACAAAAATAAAGGCCAAGGATTGGTACTCATTTTTTTTAATGGTTGGGTACGTATCCGCACCCGATATGTACTCGGTGTGAGTACGAGCTTTAAAACTGGAATAATACATATACAATAGGGGTGTAATGGTCCGATTCGGTCCGGTCTTTAATGAACTTTAGAGATCGGACCAATTAAATTAATGTGGTCTAGTCCGATCCGATCCAAAAATTTTCCATATGCAAAGACCAGACCGGACCGAACCATTCATGAACGGCCTGATCTCGTCCGATTCGATCTATTTACACCATAATGATAAAAAATTAATAAAAACTTGTTTTTTTCTATTTTTTTTTTCATGTTTAACTTCTATGACTCTCAGGTTGCAACTTCCATGCAAAAACAAACTGACTTCATTCCCAGTTACCCTAACCTTCCGTCCAAGTTGATTTGCATGCTTCACAACTCACAAGGTTACCCTACATGTATGTGCACTTTCCTGACATGGCTATTCTGCAATCAAAAATACTTGTTAAGATTTTTTATAATTTATTTTTCTTTGGCACATGCCAATTTTTCAATTTCTTTGCGACACTTTTGGTTGGCTGGCTAGTGGCTGTTGTGCTGCACTGCTTTTTTCGATCTGCAGAGCATAAAGCATGCTTGTAGCCAGTGTTGTGTTTTTTTTTAATATTTTAACCATCGATCTAGTCTAGGGGTGGCAATGGGGAATACAATTCGGGGATCCCCGCGGGGAACGCCCCGTTCGGGTCCCCGAATTCGGGGAATTTTCCTCGTCGGGGTCGGGGATGGGGGGATTTTTCCCCCGTATAGATTTCGGGGCGGGAAATGGGATAGGTCCCCCGTCCCCGCGGGGCCCCATTCCCCGCCTATTTTACATATACACCCTTACTTTTTAACTTTTATGTAATTAAAAGAATTGGTTTTTTTGTAATTTCACTTTCAAACCTAATTTCAACTAAGGCTCCAACACGGCAGCAGCCATTCACGATTCACTCATTCCACTTTCTTCTTCTCCTTCACCGTGAGATTCACCCAGACCGCGCCGCCCCTCCACCCAGACCGTGCCACCCCTCCGCCCATACTGCGCCGCCCCTCCACCCAGACCGCGCCGCCCAGACCGTGCCGCCCCTCCGCCCAAACCGTGTCGCCCTTTCTTCTCAGTTCTTCTCAGCCTCTCAGGTGTGTTATTCATGACCAAGAGCTATCATTAATAAATACTTTCTATTATTGATTAGTTTTTATCGTTAATAAATTAACTTTCTATTTCTTCATCATCAACCCTATCTTTCTATCTATCTATTATTATTATGTTTGCAATAATCACCAAATGCTATGATTTGTTTATTCTTTATGAGTTTGATTGTTTTGAAACACCAAATTCTATTTGACTTTGACCTTCTCTGAATTGCTATCTGTATCTTGTGTTTCTTTTGGTTTCTTTTTTATGTTTGGCTTGAAATTTGTATCTGCCTTTGAGATCAGTTTGGGATTATCACACTACTTGCTGATTCACAACAGGGGAATATAATGAATTGAAAAATATTATTTCTCTGTTTCGTTTGGTTCAAGCAGGCCTGACTTTACATGCAGAAGCACTGAAGGTTGGTTAAGAAATATCTTTAACATTGCCACCAGCAAGATAGAATGCAATGCTACAGTTAATGATTCAAATTAGGCTTATTGAGCTTACTGGAATGTGTACCATTCTTACTTTATTTTAATTAAAAATGAATCAATCCAAGGACCAGATGTGTTATTCACGACCAATATACAAAAACACAATCAGTTCTTACCTACTTAGATTTTTTTTTATTTAGTTTAGTTTCCTGTACTCTTTATCAATTGTAATATATATGCCTATTTCACTATTTCAGATCTAGAATGGATAGTGAACCAGCCTTATCAAATACTCTTGTGGAAAGCAACAATGAAGTTCCACCCACACAGACACAAGAAACTTCCCCAAATGACACGGCAGATAGGCAAGACAATGATCAGGAGTGTCCTTCAAGTCCTA
Organism: Crotalaria pallida; assembly: GCA_037953625.1. Classification (NCBI taxonomy): domain Eukaryota; kingdom Viridiplantae; phylum Streptophyta; class Magnoliopsida; order Fabales; family Fabaceae; genus Crotalaria; species Crotalaria pallida. Next base: position 73,767,946 of record CM075656.1, read on the forward strand.
ACAAAAAAGGACTTCATTCTGAAGCTTGGAAGTACTTTCACAGGGAAATGATAGGTGGCAAATGGAAGGCAATATGCAAATATTGTGAGAGAAAAATTGGTGGTGACACTAAACAAGGTACCAAACACTTACATGATCATATTAGGATTTGTCCAAGTCGTACTAAGAGAGGTCCAAAGCAGAAATTATTAAAAACTGAGTATCAATCATCTAGTTCAGGGGGTAATAGGAGTGATTCACTCTTGGTTGGAAACTATTCATTTGATAAAGATGTTGTTAGAAATGAGCTTGCGATGATGATTATTTTGCATGAGTATCCCCTCATGATGGTTGATCATGATGGTTTTAGAAGGTTTTGCAATGCTCTTAATCCCGTGTTCAAACCAATTACTCGCAACACAATCAAGAGTGATATTTTGAAGTTATATGAAGTGGAAAAGTTGAAACAAATGAAAAAACTTGCTAAGAATAAAAGTCGCATTGCCATAACTACTGATATGTGGACTTCTAGTAACCAGAACAAAGGATATATGTCAGTCACAGCACATTACATTGACGAAAATTGGGTTTTGCAAAGTCATATCATGAGGTAACTTTTTGTTTTCATAGTTTAAATTTTTTTTGACATATACATGCTATAGTTATTGTTTTTAATTGTGTTATATTTAATTATTGTTTTAATAGGTTCATTTATGTGCCAGCGCCACATACTGCTCAGGTTATTTCTGAGGTTTTGGTAAATTGTTTGGTGGATTGGAATATTGACAATAAGTTGTCAACTTTAACACTTGATAATTGTATCACTAATGATGCAATGATCAACATTCTGTTTGGTAAGATTCCCTCATATGCATTTGTTTTAAGAGGAGAGTTGGTCCATAAAAAAAAAAGTTTGTAATTGTCTAATTTTAAAATAAATATTAACCTTTTGATTATTTTTATTCTATTTCTTAGATTGAATTATTTGACTTTTAATGATTATTTTTAAGTACTATGCATCTTTTGAAAATACTATTAAGCAGAGTTAATTTTATGACGAGTCAAATGGAAGTTACGATTTTTTTTTTTAAAATTTCGCGTATGTTTGGGGACCCCGTGGGGACCGTGGGGAATGGGGATGGGGAACAATTTCTACCCGAGATGGGGTTTGGGGATGGGGATGGGGGAGGAATGAGACCCGAGGATGGGGAATGGGAAAGTACCCCCCGCCCTATCCCCGCCCCGTTGCCATCCCTAATCTAGTCCGGTCTTTGCGGTCTCAAATTTGTGAGACCATAAACCGGACCACTATAAAACGATTCAGAAAAATTAAGACCGGATCAGACCACGAGATCAGACCAGACCATATTTTTTGGTCCGGTCCGGTTCGGTCCGACCGATCTCGCGATCCGGGACTAGATCACTTACACCCCTACTATACAACATATATTTTTTCAAAGCTATCTCTATAAATATTGTTATATCTTAAGTCGTATCATATCTTAAATTTATTAAAAAATAAATAAAAATCTTGTATCATTGTATTCTCATTGTATTGCATCCATGTTGTACTAAATAGCCAAGCTTCATAGCATATCATATTATTTTGAGGATATTAACTTGATTTTTGAAAGTGAAAAGTGAATAAATTGATTATATAATTGTGAAGATTTTTTTCTGTACTTTTTTTGTCAGTATCACAAGTGCCTTCAAGAATATCTTTAATACTAAGAAACCCTTGAAACTAATTATGCACAAGGTCGCGTTCTCATGCCTCTCCCAGTGGGGTGTGTTAACCAATAATTGGACCTGAGACTGGCCCCATTCCCAGATTCCCAAATTGGCATGATCGCACCACTTGAGCGAACTTCCGTTAGTTTTGTGAAGATTTATTTAGTGATTGAAAATTTTACATATATATATATATATATTTAAATAATACATTAGAATTGATATCAAAATTTTATCATATCACGATGTTGATTTTTATTTTTTTTTTTTATAAATCTCATCACACTCCTTTCCACTTTATGCACATGTAAATGACAACAACTTTGTTCAAGAGCAATAAAATCCGGGACAATATATTTTGTCCTAATAAAAAGTGTGACAATTTTTTTGTAATTAAATATATTTTTCACCCAATTATAATAATAGGAGAAATCATTTTCGAGTTTGAGAAATAATTTAGAGAGATCAAACCATTAATATATACATCATATTAAAGGAACTTAGACCAACGAGCTGTTGGTGCAGTGGTGTCAGGGGCTGCACTTGGTAGGGCGAACCACGGTTCGATCCCCCGCAACAACGTTGGGAGAGGAATAAAACCTTAACCCCGAGACCCCCCTCGAACTGGATTAGTCGGCCCAGTGGATCGGATACCAGGATGCAAACAAAAAAAAATATTAAAGGAACTTAGCTAACTAAAAACGTATCGAGTTTAGCTATTAGTAATAACAGGATATTTGATACTTTTAGTATTTAAATTCTCTTGGCACAAAATGTTGCAGGAATATATTAAGTGATCACTATTATGTATAGACTTTTTGCAAAAAATTAAATAAAATAAAATATTTTCGTATTTTACATAAATATACGAGTCTTCTTTCAAGAATATAAAAGGAATGATGAAAGATTTCCACTATGCCAAATAGAGACTCTAACCTGCCATGCGACACTTCGGATTGTACAACTTTTTTTTTTTTTTTATTTATAAATTATTTAGTTCAAGATTCCATGCACAATGTAATAATAACTTACTGGAAGTTGATTACAATGATCACAATCAATAATTAAAGAGGATTGCTATTTAGTGTGACAATAGCATCAAGATATTAGGCGAAAATATAAATTAATGGTGATGCTTTCATTATATATCACATGCAGTTATCCTCATTTCAAATCCATGATCATTAATCGTCGTAACTCAATTTCACACAACATTTTATCGCACTATTGAGCATTTTCCATAATTAGAAGCAATTCTTAGATTCAAAGATTATTAGAAGCTTAAAAAAAACAATAAAGTTTCAAATAATTATTGCTACAACCCAAAAAAAAAAATATTAATACAACCCTAAAAAAAGCATTGATACATGTCAAATTATGGCATTTTATATTAGATTGTGAGAGATGTTCCTAAAAACACTCTAGTTGAAGATTCATTCCAAAATAAATATAAGATGTTGAAGGTTGGTAGATAGGAGATTCATTCTAGGGTATATTTTTTAGATCTTGACCCAAATTATCACCATTCATGATGTATTAATTTTATTATTATTCTATATTATTATTACAGTTTTCTTGTCACAATCTTTTAAGTTAAAGACTATATTTAGTATTTTTTTTTCTTGGCTTAATTTGTCACTTACGTTTGTGATACTTGTGCAATTTAAACTTTCATTATTAATTAATTGATTCTATTATATTGTATTTCATTATATAATATAAATTTGGATGTGTAAGAGATATCAATGAAATATACTAGTTTTTTATGCACGATTATGTTTAAAATTATATAAGTATTCTTTGCTAAACTATATAAACTCATATTATATCTTTGTTTTTCTTCACCAAAAACCAAATTCACTTTGCATATCATGGAAAATTTCTGTCGACATTGTGGAACATACTTCACAACTAGACAACACCGTGATATTCACAACAAATGCTATGGCATTATGAACTCTCAGCCAAAGCCAAACCCTAACCCTCAGCCAGTGTGTGATTTGTGTGGTGGAATTACATTTTCATGTTTGAGCGATTTGAATTATCACTTCTTAAGTGTGCATGGAGACATGGCTAATTCATCCAATAATCCATTTCAACAGCAGCAACCACATCCGTACAAGTGTGACATGTGTGCTGATGTAAGGATATTCTCATCTTTACAAGGTTTCAATGATCACATGATAAGAGTGCACGGGTTCAAGCCTTAGCTACATACTCCATCCGTTAGTTCGTGAAGATGAGGAATGGAAGATTATTAAGTAGATTTTTTATTTACATTACATATCGCTAAGTTTTATGTTAGGGTAGTTTATAAATTTTTGTCCGCGTAAGACAGCCCAATTGGTGGCTGCAGGGACACTTAGGATTTCCCCCTCCCCCAGGTCATGGGTTCTAGTCCCAGATCTCTCATGTAAACCAAAAAATAAATAAATTTTTGTCATTTATAGTATTCAATTTTTATGATAAGTTCTTGCTAACAATTAATTTGAAGAAGACAACTTTTAAGATTATCAAAGATGAAAAACAATTATATGATTATGTATTAATTATTCTCTTGATAACAATTTTTTTTTATATATAATGTTATACTATATGCGATTATTTCGTGAGCCTTTAGCATATTAGTAGATTATTGAACATGTTATTTAAAGTTTTGACTAGCACTTTGTTATAAATTCCCCAGTAGGTGCGATTTTTATTTATAAATTTTTCAGTAGATTATTGAACATGTTTTTTTTTTTTTAAATGAAACATATATTTTGTTCAATTCTATAAATTTTTTTATCGAATGTGCTTGCTATGATTTTTATTTGATATAATCTCTCGTTCTTATTCAATAATCCAAGTTTTAAATCCCAACATTTTTTTTATCAGCAAAAGAAAACAATTTTATCCAAGTGATACTATGCAACAAGCAACCAAATGCAAAAAAATTAATATTACTGTTAAAAAATTATTAATATTATTTTACTTTTAAAAAATTATTAATGTTATTTACCTTTTAAAAAAATCCAACATATATTTATATGATAAACAATTTATGCATATATATCACTGTTAAAAAGTTAGGATCCTATTAAGAAGTTAGGATCCTATTAAGAACACCTATAGTATTGGTCAAAAAGTACAGAAGAGAAAAAAAAAAAAAAGACCGTTCACCAAAAAAAATATTAAAAACTGCTATTACTTTACGTACCGATAAATAATGCTTATGCTGGATTGCCGTCGTCATGTCTATGAAAAAAATATACAAGAAAAAAACCTGTTATAGAGCGATTAACATGCAAGTGAAATATACTATATAAAAGACCTTTTTTTTTTTTTTAGATTTTATGTTTATAAATAAAATTGGTTAATAATTTATTTAATAGTATTGAACATTTGAACATTTGATATGTATTTCTAAAATTATCTCTATCAATATTACGTGTTAAGTAAATATGAATTTAAAAAAAATAATAATTACCATTAAAAAATTAGTAGATTATCTTATAAATAGAGAGGAAATATACGGAGTGGTCCAAATTAGGATTACGAATAGTGATAATTTGGTAAGTATTATGTTTTTAGGATTATAAGGGCAAATAATAGAATTAAGGTGTGAGTATTAGATACTCGCTCTGTGATCTTATTAAAAGTCACTTTTATATAACTCACCCAGATTTTAAAAAGAAAATTATTACTCTCAAATTTATAAAATAAAAAATATGTTGTCATTCCAAAATTATCTTTATTTAAAACTTAACAACTTTATTCATTTCTTTCTGTTGTAATTATTACCATGTCACATATGTGTAATTATGAGTGTGTATTTAGAATAAACTATTTAATGTTATCTCTATATTTTAAAATGACTTATAAAAAAGACCAAAAAATGCCTTATAATAAAGGACGGAAAGAATATATGGGTGTAAGTAATAATAATATTAGTAAGTAAATGCAAAAAAATATAAAAATTTGATGTGAATATTAATGAAATGGGTGTTGATAACTATCCCCTAATCCCTTGATTGATTGTTTTAATTTGGTCACCAACATTAGTTTTAAGCATGTTGTTAGAAAATTTCGATCAAAACCTAATACTCTATTAGGAAAAAAAAGATTTTAATCAATTTAATGGGATATTTTAATAAAATATGCTAAAAGTCAATCTTACGAATTAATTTTGATAAACAATAAGCCATGTTGCATCAATATGGATACGAGTACAGTACCGGGTACATGGTATGACATTTTCTAAAATCCAAAAATAAGGGTACAACAATATAAATTCAAATCTTATATATATATATACACACACACACACATATATATATATATATATATATATAAACAAGTTGTAAAGAAACGATTTCGACATTGAAATAACATATGAGTATCCTAAAGTTAGAGGTTGATTCTCAAATAAACCAAGATATAAGGCCGAAAGATTGATTATAACTTTAAAATATAAATTCTAAAGCAAAAAATTATTACATTATTGGTATGATCCACACCTAAAATATATCTTAATATATCAGTTATAAGTACCCAGAAGTACGGTACGACATGTACTGGTACGCAAGATATATCTGGTACGGGTACACCACCAATTTAAGAATACCCATGTTTCAAAAACAATAAGTTAACCAAGATAAAGAAAAAAAATCTGAGAATATTTTGAAACAAATAAGGATAAATGATTAAAAACATTTTTTTTGTTGCAATAATCCACGTTAAAACCAAAGAGCTGTGGGTGGTGGTGTGAGAGGCTGCATTTGGTAGAACAGACCACGGTTCGAATCCTCGCAACAACGTTGGGAGATAAATAAAACCTTAATCTCAGATCCCTTCGAATTGGATTAGTCGGCCTAATAGACCGAATATATATATATAAAAAAAAAACATTAAAGTCTGAACACTGAAGTTTATTTGGTTAAAGTCTGAAGTTTATTTAGAAGAGAAAACATTAAAATGTGATGATTATCCTTATCCTCAAACTTTTACTCAAATTGACCAACCTTTAATTAGCATTTTGACCACCCAGCTTGTATGTACTGTATAATGTCTAACATGGTAATTTCCTCCTACTGGTCTACCACAACTAAATTTGTAGCAATATTATTATTATCATTATCATTTTTTTTAACCAATTATTATTATTATTATTATCTTGCTATCGCCTTTAGAGCACTTATCTTTTGGGCATTTATTAAAGTTTTTAGTATTTGATTATCAATTATGAGTGAGTATTATTCTATGTCTTGAAAATTTTATACTACTTCCGTCTCTATTTATAAGATACTTTTGACATTTTCATTTTGTCCCTATTTATAAGATACTCCATCAATTTTTAATGAACATTAATTACTTTTTTCCACAAACACCCCTATTTATTTAACACTTTTTATATTCTCAATACTATTAATAGGGGTAATTTTGAAAATACATATCAAAAATTCACATTTCCAATACAATCAACTAAATTTTTCCACTTTCTTAATGAACGTGAAATCTTCTAAGAGTATCTTATAAATAGGGACGGAGGGAGTAAAAAAAACCACATTTTTTATGAGTTATTTCTATCTTTAACTTCTTAACAAACATTATTTGTTCTAAGGACATTTGTTAGAATTTGCATTATTATTATTATTATTATTATTATTATTATTATTATTATTGCAGAATCAATTACACATAGTTTTCTAATTACTCTTGCAAATTGCAAATTTAAAAAGAAAATAAAACAAATAAGAAAAAGGAAGAGTAAAATCACTTCATTCGTTTTGGCACAAACGCACACAGCTCCTCCGCTTCAATCATGGCCGATGACACTGACTTTGTAAGTTTCCCCCTTTCCTTCAATCAATTGCTGATTTCAATTCCAAAACCCTAATTTCAAAATCGTTTCTCTTTTCTTCTAGTTAGATCTGATCTGAATCAATTTCTGCCACAAAATCATTGATCTACCCTTGCATGTTGTTCCCCCATGTTCTATGCGTTTCGGATCATTGTTTCATTTTAGCAATTTTGATTTTTTTTTTTTTTTTTAAAAATTTTGATGAAGATCCAACCCTAAATTTTTCCAGTGAGGTATTCTTAAAAAAAAAAGGTTTTTATTTCCTTTTTATTGAATTGAGTTATTCTGTCAATGCTGTAGAGAATTTATGCATGATTCCTAATTGTTAAAGAAATTGGCTTTGTTGGGTCATTTGTATTGTACTGATCTGGATTCAGTTAAAAGTAAAATTAGGAATCTTTTTTATTTATTCTTCAGCTTTTAAGCAATGGCTTTTTGGTTGAGGTAAATGTTCATATTCAAAGTTAACAATTTAAGTGCCTGTCTGTCTAAGATTCTCAAAAAAGTGATTCTCTAAAAAAAATATATTGGTAGAAAGGTTTCTGTGAGAAGATGAAAATTTCAGATTTTCCTAAAAACTAAATTTGAGCTTTTTTCAGATAAACTGAATTTGAATTTGAATCAAACAAACATATAAATGTCAGAAGTGAATTTTTATTTTATAAAAAAAGTGCTTTTTTTGAAGGCAAAAAAGTCTAATCAAACGGGCCCTTAGTTGTGGTTATATGCTTCTTATAGTTATAGCTATCAGGCACCTTTAAGGTTTATTGCATTGCTGTTGTGATGGGCTGGGTGCAATGGCTAATAGAGTCAAGTGTTGTTGTGTAGGTTAAAATTTTGATTTATTGAATGCTTTGGTATTGCCTATTTTATGTTGAGGCCAATTCATGCTTTGGTTTTTGGATGATAACAAGAATATAGAACATGAGCAACACGAGCAATTTGAATAGGATGGAATGGCTCTAATGATTTGCATTTCGCACAGCCACCTAAAAGTCCAGTTTAATTTTTCCACTGGCATGTTTTTTTTATAGGCCATTGTCACTTGTCATATGTTGACATTCAATGTTTTGACCAGTAAGGTATAATTAGAACTACAACCATGTTATACGTAATCCCAACTCCCACAATGGATTTGGATCTAGGGACTTCACATCTTCACCATTCTGGATCATTGGAAGAAGATTTAACGGTTTACAGTAAAACAAAATCAAAATTCAAAACAGAATCTAAAGTTTAAACTGTTAGATCTTTCACCAACGATCCGGATTTAGTGAAGTTAGCATTTTGTGAAGTCATCTGATCAAAATCCCTTACACAACTACCTTATTGGGTAAAGAATGTGTTAAATAATGTGAGAGAGAAACTTAGGGCCCCTCCATTCTTTACCCAAAAAGGAAGTTGTAGGAGTTGGTCGTCAGCATTGGTTGTACATTAAACATTACTGTTAGAAGTATCCTTACTTATTCAAGTAAAGAATGATGTGACAAGATCCTCCAATTTTTTTGTTGTTTTAAAACATAACATGAGCTTCAATATAGCTAAGAAGTATATTTACATGAAGTTGTTTGAAGCCTTGTTAGTAGTAATGATAATATCCCTTCAACAGAAAGTCATCATTCCTTCAAAATTCTGTATGCCGGCTTCCACTTAATGTCCATCATCAGCATATTTTGGGTATCCAAGTTGTCTCTACGATTGTGACTGTTTCATATTGTCATCATTCGCAAACCTTATTTTCAATATCAAACAAGTTGAATCTTAACATTGTTTTGAAAGGAGGCTCTCATCTTTGATGAAAACTATAATAATTCTTTTATCAAATTCTAAGATGGTTCTTTGGCAACACTTGTCAGTCTGGTGGTGAATTGCCCGCTAATACCTGCATTTTTTTTCTTGCTTTTACAATTTCTTTTTACATAGTGCTCTCTGATATGGTTTACAAAACTGCTTTTTTATTTTGTTACTCTTAGGTTAAGGAAGCCGGATCCAAAGGGTTTAACCCAGCCTTGATAGTTCTCATTGTTGTTGTTGGGTTGCTTTTGACATTCCTCGTCGGGAATTATGTGCTCTACACATATGCACAGAAGACACTCCCTCCAAGAAAGAAGAAGCCGGTCTCAAAGAAGAAGCTGAAGAAAGAGAGACTGAAGGCGGGTGTTTCTGCACCTGGAGAGTAGAGACTTTGTACTCACTGTGTGTTCTGTGTCTGGTTTAAAGTATACTCTTTCAGACAGAATTTTCTCATGTGATGTCCAGATTTACATTGGAATTTTCATATTTCTATTCTGCTTGGACTCATAAATTAGTGCTTTACCAATATATTTGGATGGGCAGTGTGGTTAACTTATCTTTTGTGGTGTTATGTAAACATCTAAATCCAACATCAACATTTTATACCTGCTTTTTTTTTAGAAAATAAAAAAGAGATAAGGTGTATGAGAATTTGGGATGATTTTTCTTTATTTGAAAAAAAAAAGTAGGATGTTGTAAAATGTTGATGTTGGATTTGGTATTTACATAACAATGTTTTTTCGTTTTGCCTCCCCCACTAACCATTCTTAGGGAGAATTTTTTTTTTTTTTTTTACCATGTTACAATTTGTTGCTTTATTTATTTTGTTTTACCTAGCCCATCGTGTCGAGAATAAGTACCTTAAATTGACTGAGTTTTATGAGAAATAATTTAAAATATTTAAAAGTATTATTCCTTTCGTTCCTAAATATAAGGCTCTTTTGAGATTTTTATTTTGTTCATATTAATTAGATTCTATACCAATTTTCAATGACAAATAATTATATTTTTTCTTTAAATACCCTTATTCACTTAACAATTTTTAGATTCTCAATAATATTTATAAGGATAAATTTGAAAAGGGTTTTCTTAAGGGCTGAGGATAAGCACCCCAAAGTGGTTGAGAATTCTTGAAAATGATGAATATAATAAATCAAAGGACTTATGTTTTTATTTTTTTAAGACATCCTAACCACTTTGGGATGTTTATCATTAACCCTAAGGGCTGAGGTTAAGAAAACCTATTTGAAAAAACATATCAAATATTTACATTTTTAATGTCATTAAATAAATTAACAAATTTTCTTAATGAACATGAAATCTATCAAAAATGTCTTTTATACATAGGAAACAGGGATTATATCTTTATTATTTCTAGACAATGTATATATTTTCTAGGTGTTTTAAGAAAATCTTTTTTTGGGTTTTCTTAACTCGAGCCTTAAGAGCTAAGAATAAATATCACAAAATGGTTAATATTTCTTTTAAAAAAATAAAAATTTATTAGATACATCATTTATCAAAAATTTTAATCACTTTGGGTAGGAAAACCCTTTTTTAATTAGGACGTTGGTTAACGAAATTCATGAAGAAAATACCACATCTTCCTATCCATATTACTACCATATGCTCTAAAGTGGAATTGCCATATGCATAGTTTATTTATGCATAGACACTTGTTACTGATGTTGGAACATGAAACAAAGCAAGCGAAGAAAGTTGGATGTAGAAAGGCAAAGGGAAAAAATTGGTTGAGGTAGGTCTCATTTCTCTCGGGACTAAGCAGACCAGTGTGGGTTGGTTGGTTGGTTATCATACGGAGCATTTCTCATGTTTAGCATTCAAATAGTATTACTATTTTCTTTGCAACTTGCAAGAAGAATAAGGTCCTTGTAAAATGACAGTCTTAAAATTATTCTCCGGTCCCTAATATAAGCATCATTTGACCAAAAATTTTTGGTCCTAAATATAAGCACATTTTCTAAAATTTTACAAAACTAACCTTATATAATATACTCTATCATGTTTGTGGGGAAAAAAACACGAATTAATGACTAGAAGATCAAAAGGATAGATTGTTAAATATACACTTAAAATTTACAATTCCAATTCAAATAACTAACTTACCTACTTTTCTTAAAGGGAGTGAAATTGGTCAAATAATGCTTATATTAGGAACCGGAGGGAGTAACCAGCGAGGATGATTTAGTGGATTAATTTATAGGTTTTTTTTTTTTTTTAACCAAAGCACTAAATGAAAAATTGTGTGCCGATTAAAAAAAATCTTTTTTTTTTTTGTCTAAATCATATGTATTCTCCATTCATTGGAGGCAAACCTATTCAAACTCTATGCTCCCAAGATAAGAAGCAAAATCCTCTTGTTTAGCTGAAACAATTCACAGCTAGTTGATTTACGCGTTTGGTGATAAATGAAAAAATTGGGTTTAACACTTGTAATTTGATCTCACATTGCTGAAACACTCCTCACAACCGAATTGAAATCTCTATTGCAAATTAACATAAATGAAAATCTAGATCGCAAAGGTCTGAGTGGACGATTGAAATTGCTTTAGTATTTATCTTGCTTACTTATGAATTTTATTTTTTCAAGTGTTGTCTTATCGGATAAGTGAGAAACTTTATTTAAGTGGAAATCACTTCTCAAATTATATATTATATTGAACTCAAATTATATATTATATTGACTTCAATATAATATATAATTTGAGAAATGATTTCTACTTATTAATTTCCCTTCTAATAATTCTCACTTCTTAATCTCCCTCCTAATTTTCCCGGTAAAGAAAGGAGACTCAAACACAAAAGAGTTATGCTGATAGGAGGGCCTCTTAGTATAGTTTACTGCATGCATATGTTATTAAAATGCGCAGCCTTTTTGAAAGACTCAAGACCTGTGTTTATTCTCCGGGCGGTGTGGCTGGTTTTGCAGATTCCTTGTGCATTATTTTGGCACAATCTTTAGCCAAGTAAGCTGTTTACATTAATTATTTATTATTTATAAGTTACTCCTCTGTTCCTATTTATAAGATTTCTTTGAAAGATTTTACGTTCATTAAGAAAGTGAAAAAATTTAATTAATTGTCATCAATATAATATATAATTTGAGAAGTGATTTTCACTTCTTAATTTTCCTCCTAATAATTCCCACTTCTTAATCTCCCTCCTAATTTTCCCAGTAAAGAGAAGAGGCTCAAACACAAAAGAGTTCACTGACAAGAGGGCCTCCTCCTAGTATAGTTTACTGCATACATCTATTATTAAAATGTGTGGCCTTTTTGAAAGACTAAAGACCTGTGTTTATTCTCCGGGCCGTGTGGCTAATTTTGCAGATTCCCTGTGTATTTTGGCACAATCTTTAGCCAAGTAAGCTGTTTACATTAATTATTTATTATTTATAAGTTACTCCCTTTGTTATGGACCAGAAGTAGAACTATACTTCGGTAAACCGGCTTATCTGTAAAGGTCTGGTCCAGTTAGGATCTTTGACCTCATGAAACCGGTTAACTAGTATTAGAAGCCCTATAAGGGCCCAAGTCTTCAGTAAATCGGCTTACCGGCATAAAAGCCTTTTTAAGGGCCCATGACACCTATAAACCGGATTATCGATATAAGTGGCCCAATAAGAGTCCTAATCCTCCTTTCCTCCGAATTGGCAAAGAGGAAGACTTCTGGTTGACAAGCATAGGGAAGGAAGATTCCTTTACCTCGTGATACCGGTATAGCTAGGGGTGTAACGGTCCGGTCCGGTCTGGAAGTTTTTCACATGCAAAGACCGAACCGGACCGTTTCAGTCCAGACCATTTCGGTCTGGTCCAATCCGGTCCATTTAGACCATAATAACAAAAATTTAATAAAAAGAAACTCCAAAACTTAAAGAAGAAGCATAACTTAAAAAATAGAAGCTCCAAAACAATTTCTATATAACGACAATTTAATAACAACTACAATTTCTACCAAACCGAAGCTCCAAAACAATTTCTATATAAAAATCCATTAATCAATATGACAAATTAATACCAAACATAAAAGTAATTAAAAATAGAAAGGTATTTGTTGAAATTAAAATAAGTCATTCCAGATCTGATCTAACATATAAGTCATTCCTCTTTTTAATTAATTAAAATAAAATTAATATAACTAAAAATAAATAAAAAATAAAAACTACCTAACCGACCTAATCTGGAAGTGAGAACCGGTGGCGAGCGAGAGAAGTAGCGGACCGCGGTGGCGAGTGAGGAGGGAGAGAGAGCGGTGGCTGAAGCCTGTGGCGGAGTGCCAAGCGAGAGAGCGGAGAACCGAGAGAGAGAGCGGTCGCAGTGGCGTCTGAACCGAGGAAGACAGAGGAAAGATGGATGGAAGGCTCGGGGCGGCGGCGGCGGCTTCAGGGTGAGGGTTGTGTGAGGGAGGTTTGAACTTAGGGTATGATTGTTGAACATGAAGTATGAAGTCACTGTGACTCTGTTGTGGAGTGTGAGTTGTGAACATGGGCAATGTGATTTGTGAACGTGGGCCGTGGCTGTGCTGAAGCCTCTTCTTGCTTTATTTTTTATTTTTTATTTTTTTTAATATTTTAACCACCGGTCCGGTCCGGTCTTTGCGGTCTAAAAAAATTATGAGACCGTGGACCGAATCATAGTCTAATGGTCCAAAAATTTTCAGACCGGACCGGACCGCGAGACCGCAGTCCAACAGTTTTTTTGGTCCGGTTCGGTTCGGTCCGATCGGTCTCGCGGTCCGAGACCGGACCACTTACACCCCTAGGTATAGCGGTTACACAGAGGACAAGGCAATGAAGTGGAATTCTCTTGGATTCCTATGCAATGGTGAGCAGCAGCTCTCCCATAATATCCACTTAATTCCTGCTATTATCACTTGCCGTTAGCAGTTATGCAGCCATATCCATTGATGAGGAGGGAAACCCAACGGTAAGGTTATTAGCTTATATAGGAGAGTGGAGGATAACCAGGTATGCATCCTTCAATCTCACACAAACACACACACCACCCCCCAAACTAAGAACGACAATAGAGCTGGTATCCTGGTAATCAGGGTGCCTATCTGCAGTCTGAAAGCAAACAGTAGAATACTGGTACACTTGACCGCTTAGTTCAAGTACAGACGTTCTACAACAGAACACCTTCTATCCCTATTTATAAGATTTCTTTGGAAGATTTTACGTCTATTAAGAAAGTAGAATAATTTAGTTAATTGTATTGAAAATGTGAACTTTTGATATGTATTTCAAAATTACCCCTATTAATATTATTGGGAATTTAAAAAATGTTAAATAAATAGGGGTGTTTTTGAAAAAAAAAAGAATTAATGCTTATTGAAAATTGATAAAGGGTCTTATAAATAAGAACAAAATAAAAGTGTTAAAAGAGTCTTATATTTAGAGATGAAGGGAGTAGATTATCAGGGTCTCTGCATGGCAAATATTATACCCATTCCGCTTAGAAAAGAAAATGATTTTTATGGTGTTGAATTTGATAGTGATGAATGTAACAAAAATCACTTTCTCACTGTAGCAGTAGAACATGCACATTTTAGTAATCTCTTCAAATTTGTACGCAAAACTCAAAAGACTGATTTTTATATGACAACACATGTCATTTACTGTAGTTAATCTCTTCTCACTCTTTTATTCTCCATCCAATCCTATATATATATATATATATATATATATATATATATATATATATATGACATACTTAATCATATTCCCATGACAAAAAGTATAGTTAAAAGTGTTTTTTTTTTAATTTAAAAAAAATAAAAATTCATTAGTTACATTTTTACACCTCTTTATAAAAATTAGCATAAAACCTATTCATTGTCAAAAATTACTACTCCCTCCGTCCCTTATTTTAGGGCACTATTTTGGTAGAATTTGTGTACCTTTTTATAAGTCGTTTTAGAATATCTAGGTAGTATTAATGAGTTTATTCTAATTAAACCCCTCATAATTGCATAGGAGTGATAGAGTAATAATTACAATAGATAGATAAATGAATAGATTTGTATAATTTTAAATAGGAATAACTTTAGAATGACAACATATTTTTTTTAAAAAATTTGAAAGTAATAATTACTTTTTTTAATCCGCCTGAATTAGGTAAATGTAACTTATATCAAGGGACAAAGAGAGTAAAGTGAATAGAATTAAATATTTTTGGCACTACCCATGGCTGCCAACCGTGAGAGAGAGAGAGAAATTTAACTCTATAGCTGTTACTGAAGTTTAATTCCATGACCGTCATTAAATGAGAATAAGAAGAGTTTCTTTCGTTATTGTTCAGCATTTACGATACCTCAGTGTATTACGTGGACAATATATTCTTTTTTTTTTTTTTTTTTGGTTGACGGACAATATATTCTTTACTTAAGACCTCAGAGTATTCTTTACTCTTTCCATTCTTTCAACTTCCACCGCATATCTTAGTCCCTCCTTCTTCCAGACATACTATTATATTGCCCAATTTTTTTCTTTTCTGAACAACATAGCTTCATATACACATTCACTTTTGCACTAATGGTAATGTATTTTAACATTTGTTAGATGTATGTCTTTATTTTTTCATTAGTAGTTTAACCAAGGGTATGCTCTTGATTTGACCATACTTGCTCATAAACTGAGACAAAAACGACCAATTGAAAGTTCTTTAAAACATAGTATATCAGATGATTGTTACTTTTTTTTATTAAATACTTGTATAGTCATTCACTTATTGTTTTCTTTTATGTACTCTATCTAACAGGTTCTATTTTTGACTTTTGAACACTACAAACAAGGATAGGTCAACGAAGCTTTTTAAATTCTCTTTTTGAATGATACCCAATGAATTCATCTAAATGTTTATTCCTATATTATGTTCTTTTTATCATGTCAAGACTTCAAACTATGTATATAAATGCATTATACAAATACTCTAATATTTCCGTTGCTACCTTTTGTCTTAATTCAGCAGTTTTTATCCACGTACTTATACAATAATACTATTTACATATATTTTTAAACAAAAAAATATTAAAACAAACAAACCCCAAATATGTCGACCGGATGCACGGGCAAATTTACTAGTATCACAAAGTATGGTAAGGAGCCTAGATGAAAACTCTTCCAAAAATATTTTTTTACATAGGCATGAATCTAGAAATCAAACCCAAAACTTTATGCTTAAGTGATTTAAATCCCTTACACTTAAATCAATATATATTGGTACTTCGACAGATTATATTCGACACCTTTAACTGTAAAAATAACTCATGGCAAGTAGGGAATAAAAATAAATCATTACCACATTTGGCTAGTCTAATTCTGAATCCATGCCAGGCAAGGCTCGGATAAACGATTCTTTGCTGTCCAAGAAAAAAGCCTCATGCTCCACCTTGCTGATTTAACAAAGAGAACACGAACTTCTCCAAGAGAAACACTTGGCTTAGTTATAGCATGTTTGAAAACCCAATATTTCTTTGCTCAACGAGCGTCCAAACCCAAAGTGACTTAGAATAGCTTATAGTAGAACGCACGTTTGCCCTTGTTGAAACGCGGAAACAAAGAGGCCATTAGACCCCTTTCAAGCAAATGTCAGCAGATTCAGCACACTAATAGCATGTTTGGAAAAGTGGTGGGGGGAGGCAAACGCACGTTTGCAGAAAGCTCCCCCCTCACAACTTCTGCAAACGCAAGGTTCCAAACGTGGAACCAAACATCCCCTAAGTATCAAGTAACAACTCCGAGTGATATATCATATTCCCAATAAAAAGGATACACATAGACATCGTTTTAAACATGTTCTTCGATTCAGTTCATTGTTCTAAACAATAACACGCAGACACCAGGAGAAAACTTCCTCCCAAATCAGTCCAATCTATGTAGGATATATATATTGTGAACATCATACAAAATAGTGAGGAAGCAAATTCATATTATGATGTTTCAAGTTCTTATTTATACCAAATTCGAAGAAACAGAATCCAATAAGATGAAAGGTATAACACAGTTCAACAACATCGAATTATAATATGCATCAAGCCCCGCCACGTCCCATGGTCTGCTCTGTTGGGGGAATCATCACCAGTACTGGTTGGGCGTTGAAGCCCGGGTGAGGTAACCTACGACGGAGCTCCCGACCTTCTTGGCAAAGGGCACAGATATGACAGAAGACATGGGTCGCCATGTCACATGCTGTCTCACACTGCTCACGCTGTGCATCATCTTCCAAAAAGCTTCCGGGGCATCCACATGACCTACTGAATGCCTCGCAGCTTCCCTGATTCCCAAAGAAAATAAATAATTTATACAAACTATAAAGAATGGGATTCTTTTTGTCATAACATGTTAAAATATGAATATGAATTTTGTGCGTGTGTGGGTGTTACAAGGAGAAAAAAGGATATCTAAGCAGTAAGCAAAATACAAAGCTCTAAAGTAAGACAATATAAGTAATTTTGGCAATACCTAGAGGCTGAACAAACACATCAACTCTCTAACAAGTCCACCACACACAATATAGCAACATTGTTCACACAATCCAACTTACCTCATAATAACATGACTACTTTATTGATTTTATTGGTGAATCCATAAATGATACACCTAAATATCAACTTCAGAAAGGGAGGGGAAGAGTAAGATATTTTCTTAATACATGAAAAAAAGTAACAACTAGATAGAGTTCCACCTCACTGACATACCTAATGGTACAAAAACTTTCTCGACAACCTGTACAACATACAACTCAACAACAACGAACAGTAAAGGTTCCAAAAGTCCACTTTAGAATTTAGAAGTTTGGAAACATTACTAAATCAGTAATGGCAAACCATCATTTTAGCTATATAGATAAATAATCATATTATATTTTAGAATGATGGCAAGGTCCAAACGTGCGGGATCGAAAGAGAAGATAACATACTATGCATGTTGAATTTTGTCTGGTTGTGTTGTGCAACATGTCTCATGCAATTGTGGATTCTTAATAGCTAACATAGAAGTGACTTTAAAGTACATGCCATTGATCCATTGAAACAATGTAAAGATTGCAACAACAATCAAGTACAAAGCACTGTCAGTAGAAAATAATAAAGAAGGTGAAGAAATAAAAAGAACAAAAAGAAACTTGCCTCTAAATTGAACTTGTGGCGAATAGCAGTACGGCTGGGATAGGAAAACCATGGTGCAAGACAATTCCAGCCAAAGCAAGAATTCCCAATTAGATACAGACCAGAATAAGGCAAGCAATGATTGGCAAAGGTTCCAGGAACCAGTCCGAGCCTCTCAGCATTGCTACCGTACAGAACACAGGGAGTCACACTCCCAAGAAGACCTGTGATCAAGTCAATCAAGGTTTTTGGGATACAAAATCAAATAGAGCCTGGCAGAGATAATAATCAATTTATAAGGGGATATTACACTAATCAGTTTAATTATACTTGGCACCCCTCCTGATTCATAAGATGTTACTTCCTCTTAGAAAGGTCCGTGTAATTATTACAATCACATGTCCATTACAATGATAAAGGAAGGAACACAAGTGTAATTTTTGAAACTAAGCCATGTATCAGGCCAAGTTATTGTAATTTTCAATTTATCAACCATACATTTGCAAACCCCAAATTTTAAGGATAACAAAATCACAAATTATTTCCCCTAAGGAGAAATTTCAAAACTCAAATTTAAATTTATCTCCCCGGGGGAAATTACAATTCTCAAGGGATAAAAAACTTATCACAGGGAAACTACACTATCTCCCCTAATGTTTTTGCCTTAACAACATTTGACAACTTCCAACTTCAAAAACTTTCCTCCATGTAAGTGTCATCACAATCATCTCTACACCTGGGGTAAGTAAATAGCAATCAAGCAAGGATGCACAGACACTTTATATTTTCCACATTGTTGTATCAAATACATATCATGTCCCACGTAAGACACATATCCATCCGCTATACTCCTAACCATTTACTTTCAACATTTTATATTTCTTATGGCATATCCCCGTGTTTACTGTCATGTCGTCTCCGTATCCCGTGTCTGTGTACATGCTTCCTTGCTATCAAGGCATTCTTTTAAATCTTGGTCCGCAATCAAAATCGAGGCCACGACATTTATGGTGTTAGGCTTTTAGCAGTCTCCGCAAGCAACCGCATCGCGAAAGCAGTTTCAACCACATTTTCCACGCAATGGTTTGCAATCGTGGTAAACGAGACTAATATAATTTTTTCACCCCCAAATTTTAGGGATACCAAATAAAATTAATGAGGCGACCTAATCGAGTGGTTCGAAATCAATTATACAACACATTGAAATTGAATCGAAAGGATAATTAATTAGTAATTAGGTTTAAAGAAACATACAAACTTCGAGATCGGAGCTGCAGAAATGATCGCTGTGACCAAGGCAAGAGGTGAGGGAGGTGGTCCAAGGAGAGCGGGAGGGCATGGGCATGGGCATGGGCTGGCCCATGACGCTGGTGCCGGGCCCAGGAGGGAACCCATCGGCGGTCCATCCGAGCTGCTGAGGTGGCAGCGGTGTTGCGTCAGCAGCAGCAGATTTGGGTTTCTCGTTGAGGAGAGGGTTTGAATCCTCTTCATGACTCTGTAGCTTTTCATACGCCATTGAATAATAACAAGAAATGGAATCGGAATCGGAATCGGTGATTCAAGAGAATGGAACGAAGGTCGGTGGTAACAAAACAAAACAAAGGTTCTTCTTCTTTCTCCGGTTTCTTTTATTCTTTTTTTTTTTTACCGCCCTTCCTTTATTTCCTTCACACGTAAACTAAATTGTTCATTCCCTGGCTTTCAAAATTTCGACCGGTCAACGCGCCTTTTACTATTTATGATGATGCTCCCTTCCTTCCTTCCTTAGCTGCGACCCACCCACGCTAATGCTAAAGAATTCACGTTCATACAACGGGAATTGGTTCAAGTGGTGCGATTACGTGAATTTGAAAAAATTGGGACTTGAGATTAACAAGTTTTAAATTTGATTTATGGTTAACACACCTGTTAAGAAAGGCATAAGAACGTCATCTTGCACTTGATTAGTCTCAAGGTTCCTTGATATTAAAGTATTCATCGAGAAAAAAAGATTAAATTTATAAATTAGCCCTATGATTATTATTGAGTTAAAGAATATTAAGTTAATAAGGATGCTTTTGAAAAGAAAAAGTAATTAAATATTATTAAAAATTGAATAAAGGTCTTACAAATATGATCAATTTTTTCCCTAAAAGAATCTTACAAATAAGACCAAATTTTTCCCTCAAAAAATCTTACGAATAAGATTGAAGGAAATAACTCTTATTCTACAAATTTTGTGAGTATAAATTTTGTCGTTAACATGAGAATTTAATTGATGGAAAATTCGTAAATATTATTACAACCGTTTATAAAATTGTGAGGAATGTTTTTTTTTTACACCAAGGGTATCCCCAGCCGACAGTCGAAGACTAATCCCCTCCGAGGCGTAGAGATTATCGAAGTGGGTTTTGCCTCTACCAACAAAGTCTTTTCCATGCCCACGACAGGGATCGAACCTCTGACATCATGCTTAAGGAACCGAGACATAGAAGAATGTTCAGATTCCAATAAATTTCCGAAACTCAACTTATACTATATTAAAAAAATAAAAATACTAGAGCCACCCACTCCGTCTATACATGGATACGGGATACCAAACGCAATACAAAAATGGATGCTCGAACACGATTAATGTCTAAAATGTAAAATCATGGGACACTACACTATATATAAATAAATAAATAAATGTTACCAACATGGGTTGGGACAAGTGATAAGCGGCTCGGTTTTGCTTAAGCAAGGTCTCGAGTTCGAGTCCTTGTTAAAACAACTTTATCAAAATATATAAAATACTTTCTTTCTTGTGTTCACAAAGGCAATGAGCCAAGTATATATACAGCAAAAAATGCATACTTGCTTGGAGGGCAAGTATTGTCCTAACAAACGAAATCAGAAAAAGGGAAAAAAGTCAACACCTAAAGGGACAGCTGTAATAACTAGCCTAGTGCTCAGTGTAGGCAAAATGAAAAAGGAAAAGGCAATACATTATGCACATGTGTACTGCCTATAATTCAGTGCATCATTCCTATTGTATTATCCAATACCCCCCTTCAAGCTGGAGTGTATGTTAATCACTCCAAGCTTGGACAGTAAGTAACCAAAAGGTGAAGGATCGAGGGCTTTAGTGAACAAATCTGCTGGTTGTTCTTTTGTAGAAATAGGAAGAAGGTGGAAAAGTTTAGCTTGAAGTCTTTCTCGAACTACATGGCAATCAATCTCGACGTGCTTTGTTCGTTCATGAAACACAGAATTAGCAGCAATGTGCCTAGCTGATGCATTATCACAGAATAGTAATGCTGGTGTGATGTGTGGAACAACAAAGGCATTGAGCAGATAGGTGAGCCATTGAATTTCAATTCACAGGAAGTGAAAGCTAAGGCTCTGTATTCTGCTTTAGAGGATGACCTAGATACTGTTTTCTGCTTCTTTGATCTCCATGACACAAGAGAATTTCCAAGATAAATGCAATAACCAGAAACTGATTTCCTTGTGTCAACACATGTTGCCCAATCTGAGTCACTAAAGGCTTTCAGCTGTAGAGGAGAAGAAGCAGGATAAAAAAGGCCTTGACCAGGTGTGCCCTTTAGGTATCTGAGAACTCTATGAAGAGCTTTGCTGTGAGCATTTGTAGGAGCACTCATGAATTGGCTTAGTTGCTGCACAGCATAGCTTAGGTCAGGCCTTGTGTTGGTCAAATAGAGTAATCTCCCAACTAATCTCCTGTATTCATTAGGATCTGCATATAAGTCTTTGTCATCATTCTGCAGCTTCAGGTTTTTGACCATAGGAGAGGGAGCTGGTTTAGATGCTAGGAAACCAGTGTCAGATAGTATATCAAGAGCATATTTCCTTTGGCTTAGTGTGATTCCTGTGCTGTTTCTTGCAATCTCAATCCCTAGAAAGTATTTTAATGGACCAAGATCTTTGATTTTGAAAAGGTCGTCAAGATGTTGTTTGACATAATTAATCTCAGTCATATCAGTCCCTGCTAGGATTAGATCATCAACATATATCAGCAGAGCAGTAAAGAGACCATTGGCAGATTTTGTGAACAGAGAGTGATCATGATGGGATTGTTTGTAACCTAAATAAATTAAGGAATCAGAGAGCTTTGTGAACCACTGTCTACTTGCTTGTTTCAGACCATACAGGGACTTCTTCAATCTGCAAACCTGATTTGGCTTGGAATACACAACACCTTGTGGAATTGTCATGTACACTTCCTCTTCTAAGTCACCATGGAGGAAGGCATTATTGACATCAAGCTGGTGTAGAAACCAGTTTTGAGAGGCTGCGATGGCCAATAGCAATATGATTGTTAGTTTAACAACAGGAGCAAATGTTTCCAAGAAGTCCAAGCCCTCAGTTTGTGTATAGCCCTTGGCAACCACTCTTGCCTTATGCCTTTCCAATGAACCATATGATTTGTATTTGATTCTGTAGACCCATTTCCACTCAATTGGATGCTTTCCAGGAGGCAAATCAACAATTTCCCAAGTATCATTCACTATCAGGGCATCTAGTTCAGCTTTCATTGCATCTATCCAGTGTTGAGACTTGATGGCTTGATGGTAAAACTTAGGCTCATCATGAGTGGAAATGGTTAAGGCATACTGTAAATGATTAGATGGTAGTGCATTGTAATTTAGTACAGAAGAAAGTGGATGAGTTATTGATGAGCATTTTATTTCCCATTTTTCCTTGCATTATTTTACTCCTATTATTGATACTTGTTGCCTATTTGACATTGTTTAGCTTGATTTAGTGATTTGGAGTTTATTGGACTACTATTCTGAATATTGTTTAATTTGGGATTATTTAGCCTAATTAATTCTATTTCTATTTTCAGGTCATATTTGGCACAAGGGCTTTTTGGACATTTTGGGAATGAAGATTTAATGTTGGAAGAGAAGATATATGATGAAGTGAAGATTGTAATCTATCTTTAGGATTAGTTGAGATTTAGTTATATCTTTTAAGATTTAGATTTTATCTATAAGATATTTTTAGATTTAATTTAGAGATAAGCTTTCCTTAGGATTTGGGCCCATGATTTAGGCCCGTTTTGTGATTTAAAAAGCTAAATTCGTGTAAACCCTAGGGAGCCATCTATCATTCCACGTTTTTTACATTCTCTCTCATAGAGAAAGCTTAGTTTTGCTCTCCAAGCTTGTGGTGGCTGCTAGGGTTTCTCTCTCTTCCCTTTTCTACACGTTTTTGGTATTTTTCTTCATGGAAGGCTAAACTCTTAGGTTAAATCCCTTTGGTAATGTATCACATACTCTTGAGGTTTTATTCTTAATGCTATTTCGTTTTTATTCACTGTTTTCATGCTTATTGATATGTTATGGTTCGCTTAGTTCCATTCTATAGAGATAATCCATGTGTATGAATGCTTAATTTATGCAAACTCGTAAAATCTCCATGCCTTGGCTTTTAATGCTTAATTAGAGGTTTGGGTTTTGGGTGAGAATTGAATTTTCGCTTAGTATTTAATTCTCACAAGTTGGACAGTGAAGAGGAAAGAAATTGATCTTTTGTGACCGATGATAGAGTTGTGAACGCGAGCCAAAGGGGTTTATCCGCTTTTCCTTATCTGTTTCTTCGTTTTGATTTAATTCTGTTTTGATTTCAATTATTCAATATTCAATACAAAAAAAAACCCCCTGTTTTCTATGCATACTATGTGTTCGACCTTTTGCTTGATAAGATATTCCTTGGGAGACGACATAGGAGTCACTTCCTAGTACTATACTTAAACTGTTTTTATTTGTATCGGGTACGGCCTCGACCAAATTTGGCGCCGTTGCCGGGGAATATCGGTTCTTGCCAAAGGTCATTAGTAGTTAGTTAGTGTCGTAGTTAGTATAGTTATTATAGTGTCTCGTGTCTGATTTAGGGTCTAGTAGTCAATTCTGATAACCGGTTGAAGTTGCACTGTTTGCTGTTTTGCTATTTTTTGCAATTAGTGTATTTGATTGATTCTGTGGTTGCTAGTTCACATAGTTGTGGGTGGAATTTTTGCACGAAAATTTATATCCACACTACTTTTATCATATAAAAAGGTTTCGAGGCACCACGATCACTCAGATCATCACTGGTTGTGAGTTCCAGAAAAATTTTCCAAGTTTTAGCAACACTTTCTTCAAATCGTCGCAACTTTTGACCCGTAACTCGGAATTTGACGAATTTTATATCAAATCGAAGGGAATTTTCTGAATAATCTGATTTTTCTGACTTTGTCAGAAAACTCCTTCGTCTGGATCCTGAAAAAGCCGTTTTACTATTTCTTTTTTATTTTACAAGTTTTATTTTCTTAGTTTTTGGTCTCTGATTTAATTGTTTGACTTGGTTCCCTTTTGAATTTTGTCCTCAAACTTTTTGTGGTATGTTTTCATGATTTTAGGGTGCTGAAAAAAATAAAGAAAAAATTTTAAAAAAATAAAAAATTTTGTTGCCTATTTTGGTCATGTATATTAGTGACAGTTTGCTATGCTACATGGTGTTCTGTTCAGTACATGACTAGGGGCAACCCAAGCTACTTTCATCCATATAACCCTGAAATTGATAGAACTTATCACAGACTAGTTAGACAAAATAGGAACCAGTCCATAGGTAGTGAGTCTATTGAGTCTTTACATAGTGAGTCTGCTTTTTTTCTTCTTCTATTCCTATAAATTCTGATTCTTATTCTGATTCTTATTCTGATTATTCTGAAAATATGGCTCAACCTCCACCACGTGAGAGGACATTGAGGGAGCTGGCTGCACCTGATTTCACTATTGAAGATTTGTGCATCCAGTATCCCGATGACCCGTATGAGCTAAGGTCTGGACTAATTCATTTGTTGCCCAAGTTTAATGGTCTTGCAGGTGAGGATCCTCATAAACATCTCAAGCAGTTCCATATTGTCTGTGCTACTATGAAACCACATGATGTGCAAGAGGATCATGTTTGTCTTAAGGCATTCCCACACTCCCTAGAGGGGCTAGCCAAGGATTGGTTGTACGATCTGGCCCCTGGTTCTATCACAGTCTGTGATGACCTGAAGAGGGCATTTTTGGAGAAATTCTTCCCTGCATGCAGAACAACAGCAATCCGAAAGGATATATCAGGCATCAGGCAACAAAGTGGAGAAAGTCTCTACGAGTATTGGGAGAGATTCAAGAGACTGTGTGCGAGCTGCCCCCACCATCAGATCTCAGAGCAGCTGCTTATTCAATATTTCTATGAAGGTCTCAACCTCATGGAGAGAAACATGCTTG
This sequence comes from Crotalaria pallida, assembly GCA_037953625.1. NCBI lineage: Eukaryota > Viridiplantae > Streptophyta > Magnoliopsida > Fabales > Fabaceae > Crotalaria > Crotalaria pallida. The sequence goes on from CM075656.1 coordinate 73,793,665, forward strand.
ATGCTGCAAGTGGTGGTGCCCTAGGAGACATGACACCTTTAGAAGCTAGAGTCAAGATTGAGAAGATGGCTTCCAATTGTCAACAATTCCATGCAAGGGGCAACAGCGATGCAATCATAGTGAGAGGAGTGAATGATGTTGGCACAAGTTCTGGTAAGGTTGAGAAGCTTGAACAGAAGATAGATTCACTTACAACTTTGGTCACTCAATTGGCCATCAACCAGAAGAAGTTGTCCCTGCCTGCTAGATTATGTGGCATATGCACATCCGCTGAGCACCCCACAGATGCATGCCCTTCTGTGCAGCAACAACCAACGATTGGTGCTGACCAACCTGAGGCATATGCCGCCAACATCTTCAACAGTAGAAACCAGCAGCCACAGAACTTTGATCTCTCTACCAACAGATACAACCCTGGTTGGAGGAACCATCCCAACCTGAGATGGTCTGATCAGCAGCAACCTTCACAGGTTCAATTTCAGAACAATTCTAGACCACCATATGTACCTCCTCCAGTCCAGCAACAGAGACAACAACAGGCTAATTCTGCACCACCAGCTCCTACTACTGAGCAGCAGCCTTCATTGGAAGAGCTGATGAAACAGATGACCATGCAAAATCTCCAATTCCAACAGGAAACTAGAGCATCCATTCAAAGACAAGAGGCCTCCATTCAATCTTTGACCAATCAGATGGGACAGATGGCAACAGCAATCAACACTATGCAATCTCAGAATTCTAACAAGTTGCCATCCCAAACAGTGATCAATCCAAACCAGAATGTGAATGCCATTAGTCTAAGGTCAGGGAAGCAGATTGTCACACCCACACCAGAATCTGACCTCAACAAAGATGATCTAGTTTCAACCAACAAGAAGAGCCAAATGGTCGAGGAGAGTGAGCACACAAGTACCAGAAAATCCCATCCAGCTCAGCCTTCCACAAGCACAACACTTGCTGCTGCCCAACAACCACCCCCCATTCCTCTTCCTTTCCCACCAAGGGGGGTGACTCAAAGCAAGAAAATGGAAGAGATTGACAAAGAGATACTTGACACATTCAGGAAGGTGGAAGTCAACATACCCCTTCTTGATGCAATCAAGCAGATTCCAAGGTATGCAAAGTTCTTGAAGGATTTATGCACACACAAACGGAAGCTCAAGGGCAATGAGAGGATCAACATGGGAAGAAATGTCTCTGCTCTTATAGGTAAACCCGTCCCTCATATTCCTGAAAAGTGTAAGGATCCTGGAACTTTCTCTGTGCCTTGTATCATAGGTAATACTAAATTTGAGAATACTTTGCTAGATTTAGGAGCATCTATTAATGTTATGCCTATGTCTGTTTTCAAGTCTCTTTCACTTGGACCCCTTCAACCTACGGGTGTGGTTATTCACTTGGCAAATAGATCTACTGCCTACCCCGCAGGTTTGATAGAGGATGTCCTGGTTCGGGTTGAAGAGCTTATCTTTCCTGCTGATTTTTATATTCTTGATATGGAAGAGGACACTTCTCGTAGTGCTGTCCCTATCATATTAGGGAGACCATTTTTGAAAACAGCCCGAACCAAGATAGATGTGCATGCAGGTACACTTTCCATGGAATTTGATGACAGTGTGGTTCGATTCAATATTTTTGATGCTATGAAACATTTTTCTGATGACCACTCTATTTTTCATGTTGACTTGATTGATGATCTGATTGATGAGCATGTTCTAGACTTTTTGCATGATTATGATTTGCCATCTTTCACTAGCTCATTTACTTGTTCTGCATGTTCTGATTCCGAAATGTGCACTGCATGCATTGAAATTGACCAGTTTTTAAATTCTGCTACTGCATCTGTTGATTCATATGATATAGATTCAGATCATGCTAACCCTAACCCCATTTCTGTTATGCATGAGTGTAATCTATTTGTTCAGGTGCAGGCGGCAGAATCCAATTCTGCTGCTCCTTTAGTTCCATCTGTGATGCAGGCACCTTTATTGGACCTGAAGCCCCTTCCTCCTCATCTCAAATATGCTTACTTGGAGGCTGAGCAGAAACTTCCAGTGATCATCTCTACCTCCCTTTCTGTTGATCAAGAGAAGAAGCTGCTGGATGTGATTAGAGCAAACAAAAGGGCAATAGGATGGACTTTGGCAGACATACCTGGTATTAGCCCCTCCATGTGCATGCATCGGATTTTATTGGAGGATGGGGCTAAACCAGTGAGACAACCCCAGAGACGGTTGAACCCCCAGATTCTTGATGTGGTGAAGAAAGAGGTCACCAAGCTGCTGCAAGCTGGCATTATCTACCCCATTTCAGACAGCACTTGGGTAAGCCCGGTTCAAGTAGTTCCCAAGAAGTCTGGGGTGACAGTTGTCAAAAATGAGAAGGATGAGCTGATTCCCACTAGAGTGCAGAACAGTTGGAGAGTCTGCATTGATTATAGGAAGCTCAACCAGGCGACCCACAAGGATCACTTTCCTCTTCCCTTCATTGATCAGATGTTGGAGCGCCTGGCAGGTAAATCTCACTATTGCTTCTTAGATGGTTTCTCTGGTTATTTCCGAATCTGTATTGCACCAGAGGACCAACATAAGACTACATTTACCTGTCCTTTTGGTACATTTGCTTATAGGAAGATGCCTTTTGGCCTATGCAATGCTCCTGGCACTTTTCAAAGATGTATGATGAGTATTTTTAATGACTTACTTGAGCATTGCATAGAGGTCTTCATGGATGATTTTAGTGTATATGGTTCCTCTTTTGATGCATGTCTTGATAGTTTGTCTAAGGTGCTTAATAGGTGCATTGAGACTAACCTTGTCTTGAATTTTGAAAAATGTCATTTTATGGTAGAACAAGGCATAGTCTTAGGGCACATTATTTCGCATAAGGGCATAGAGGTTGACCCTGCTAAGCTGCATGTAATATCACATTTGCCTTACCCCTCTTGCGTGCGAGAGGTGCGTTCTTTTCTTGGCCATGCAGGTTTCTATCGCAGGTTTATTCAGAACTTTAGCAAGATAGCCCTTCCACTATCCAACTTGCTTCAAAAGGATACCGCATTTGAGTTTGGAGACCAATGCAAGAAAGCATTTGATGAGTTAAAGAGAGCACTCACCACCACTCCCATCATCCAACCACCTGATTGGACCCTCCCATTTGAGCTCATGACTGATGCTTCGAATTATGCTTTGGGAGCAGTTCTCTCCCAAAGGGTTGGTAAGATGTCTCATGTGATTTATTATGCATCTAGGACTTTAGATTCAGCACAAGTTAATTACACCACAACTGAAAAAGAGCTGTTAGCCATTGTCTTTGCACTTGATAAGTTTAGATCATATCTATTAGGTTCTAAGGTTGTGGTGTATACTGATCATGCTGCTCTGAAGTATCTTTTGAAAAAGACAGATTCCAAACCTAGGTTGATTAGATGGATGTTGCTCCTCCAGGAGTTTGATCTTGAGATTCAGGATCGGAGTGGTGCACATAACCTTGTCGCAGACCACTTGAGTAGAATAGAGAGAGAGGAGGATGCATTTCCTATCCGGGATGACTTCCCGGATGAGCAGCTTTTAGTTTTGCATGTTTCACATCCCCCTCCCCTTACTCCTTGGTTTGCTGATATTGTAAATTATATAGTTGCATCTGTTTTTCCACCCTTGGCATCCAAAGCTCAAAGAGACAAATTGAAGAGCGATGCCAAGTATTATGTATGGGATGACCCCTATTTGTGGCGTTTTTGCAGTGATCAGATCATTCGCAGGTGCATTCCAGACCAGGAGATCCAATCGGTTCTCCAATTTTGCCATGCTTCACCAGTTGGAGGCCACTTTGGCACTCAAAGGACAGCACGAAAGGTGCTGGATTCTGGATTTTATTGGCCTACCATCTTCAAGGATGCAAGCAAAATCTGCATCTCATGTGAGCAATGTCAAAGGGCAGGAGGCACCCTATCTTGGAGGCAACAGATGCCGCAACAACCTATGTTGTTCTGTGAGGTGTTTGATGTCTAGGGTATAGATTTCATGGGCCCCTTTCCTGTTTCTTTTGGTTTTTATTATATCTTACTTGCTGTGGATTATGTATCCAAATGGGTGGAAGCTAAGGCCACCAAGACTAATGATGCTCAGGTTGTTTTAGATTTTGTCAGGACTAATATCCTTTGCAGGTTTGGCATACCTAGAGCCATAGTCAGTGATCAAGGCACACACTTCTGCAATAGATCCATGCAAGCTTTGCTCAAGAAGTATGGGGTTGTGCACAAAGTTTCTACACCCTATCACCCCCAAACCAATGGGCAAGCTGAGATTTCAAACAGAGAGATCAAGCGGATTTTGGAGAAGATGGTGAAGCCTAATAGAAAGGATTGGAGCACACGATTGGAGGATGCTCTATGGGCCCATCGGACTGCTTACAAGGCACCCATAGGGATGTCACCTTATCGGGTTGTCTTTGGTAAGGCATGCCACCTGCCTGTGGAGATAGAGCACCGTGCATATTGGGCTGTGAAGCAATGTAACTTAGCTCTTGATCAAGCGGGTGAGGAGAGGAAGCTTCAGTTGAGTGAGCTAGATGAGATCCGTTTGGAGGCCTATGAGAATTCCAAGTTCTACAAAGAGAAGACCAAGAAGCTCCATGATAGCTCAATTTGCAGAAAGGAGTTCTTGGTTGGTCAAAAAGTGTTGCTCTACAACTCTAGGCTTGGAATCATGAGTGGAAAGCTCCGCTCTAAATGGATTGGACCGTTTGTAGTCACCCAGGTGTTTCCTTATGGCACTGTGGAGATCAAGAGTGAGTCCACAGACAAGAGCTTCAAAGTCAATGGCCACCGACTCAAGCCTTTCCTCACTACCCCTTCTTTGGATGATGCACCTGTGGAGGAAGCCTCATTGGTCGACCCCATTTTTGACCCACCATGATTTCGGGAGTCTTCTTTTCTCCTTCCTTACTCTTTTTATTGCACTTGTCTATATCTGTCTGATTCTGCTATTTGTGTTCCATTGAGGACAATGTGTGATTTAAGTGTGGGGGGGAGAGTAGTTTAGGTTGCATATTTTTGCTTTGATTTTTTTTAGGTTTTGCTAAGTTTTGGGCATTTTCTTGCATGTTTTTGCTTCATTTTAGTAGAGTCTTGGTATCTTGTGTCTGAATTCATGCATTTCTGTGTGTAAAGTTGCTTTTGATAATTAAGAGGTGGTAACACTATGATAGAATTTTCCCTTTTGTGAGGATTTGAGCCTTAATTGTGGGTGGATTGCTATATATGCCACCTAATTTTTCTTTCATGTGTGATTGCACTCTGGATTACTTGCACTCTAGAACTTGACTTGACTCTTGTTGATACTTGATATTCCCATGCACATTTTGAAATGATTTAGGCATTGTTTTTTCTTGAATGAGCCACTAGCCAAATGAGCCTACCTTGAATGAATTTATCCTTTGATAGCCCCTTTGAGCCTTTATATCCCTTTTCTTTGTTCTTTAGCTCATTACAAGCCTATGACTGAAAAACCATGATTGTCCTAACCTTAGGGAATGTTGGAGCTTTGGAATTGTTTTGGGAATGGGTATTAAGTAAGCGAGGGTGCTTTGTTCTTCATCTCTTGTGAGTTCTGGGTTTTGCCTCTATGGTCGGTGATGTAATTATGGCTTTATCTCATTATGCCATTTTTATTGTTTCTTCTTTTCTTTCGTTCATGAAGTTCTGCAATGTAATGCAATTCAAAAAAAAAAGAAAAAAAGAAAAAGAAGAAGAAGAAAAAAAAAATGGAATAAAAGGTTGATTGAGGCATGGAGGATTGGAATTAGAGGTTGTTGTTATGTTTACCATTTCATTCTGGGGTGGATTGTGCTTATTTTTTTTACTTGTTCCCCATTGCACCTCTATTCCCTGGGTTTTAGCTACATTTCCCATATTTTTATCCTACCTTGTCCTTGGCCCCATTACAACCCTGAAAAGACCTTTTGATCTTAATGTGCATGTGTGTTGATTGTTGATGTTAGAGGCTTGTCAAGCCTATGGTTGTGTTTGTTTTTCATGATGTGCCTTAAGTGTAAACACTGATTAACCTTAAACACTTGAGTGTAAACACTATTGAGTGATCCTTGTGAGTTTCTATCATCTTTGTGACTACCCTCTTGATGTCATTGGTTTTCTTTGCATATTTGAAATAATTGGATGATGTTCATGAATGCCTTGATTCTTTGGTCCTTATTTTCTTCGTGTGCTCGATTTTGCCCATTTCTTTGAATTTCCTAGAATTCATTGTGAAGTATGTAATCTCTTAGGTTTGCATTCATTAGTTTTAGTAATCTTGTTACACGATTCACTTTGGTGCATATTGATTTTCTCAGTCCTAATTCTTAGTTTTGCCCAGGAGTGCAAAAGGATAAGTGTGGGGGTATTTGATGAGCATTTTATTTCCCATTTTTCCTTGCATTATTTTACTCCTATTATTGATACTTGTTGCCTATTTGACATTGTTTAGCTTGATTTAGTGATTTAGAGTTTATTGGACTACTATTCTGAATATTGTTTAATTTGGGATTATTTAGCCTAATTAATTCTATTTCTATTTTCAGGTCATATTTGGCACAAGGGCTTTTTGGACATTTTGGGAATGAAGATTTAATGTTGGAAGAGAAGATATATGATGAAGTGAAGATTGTAATCTATATTTAGGATTAGTTGAGATTTAGTTATATCTTTTAAGATTTAGATTTTATCTATAAGATATTTTTAGATTTAATTTAGAGATAAGCTTTCCTTAGGATTTGGGCCCATGATTTAGGCCCGTTTTGTGCTTTAAAAAGCTAAATTCGTGTAAACCCTAGGGAGCCATCTATCATTCCACGTTTTTTACATTCTCTCTCATAGAGAAGGCTTAGTTTTGCTCTCCAAGCTTGTGGTGGCTGCTAGGGTTTCTCTCTCTTCCCTTTTCTACACGTTTTTGGTATTTTTCTTCATGGAAGGCTAAACTCTTAGGTTAAATCCCTTTGGTAATGTATCACATACTCTTGAGGTTTTATTCTTAATGCTATTTCGTTTTTATTCACTGTTTTCATGCTTATTGATATGTTATGGTTCGCTTAGTTCCATTCTATAGAGATAATCCATGTGTATGAATGCTTAATTTATGCAAACTCGTAAAATCTCCATGCTTTGGCTTTTAATGCTTAATTAGAGGTTTGGGTTTTGGGGTGAGAATTGAATTTTCGCTTAGTATTTAATTCTCACGAGTTGGACAGTGAAGAGGAAAGAAATTGATCTTTTGTGACCGATGATAGAGTTGTGAACGCGAGCCAAAGGGGTTTATCCGCTTTTCCTTATCTGTTTCTTCGTTTTGATTTAATTCTGTTTTGATTTCAATTATTCAATATTCAATACAAAAAAAAAACCCCTGTTTTCTATGCATACTATGTGTTCGACCTTTTGCTTGATAAGATATTCCTTGGGAGACGACCTAGGAGTCACTTCCTAGTACTATACTTAAACTGTTTTTATTTGTATCGGGTACGGCCTCGATCAGTTATACCTTTTGATGATGGGATTGATGATGTTAGAATGTTGCAGTGAAAGTCCTTAAGGTAAGTAGGAGGGAAATGGGGTCTTTCTGATCTTCTTAAGGCCATAGGTTCAGGTGAGGGTGGTTGTGGTGAATGGATTAGTTGAAGTGGTGATTTTTGAGGTAAAGATGAAGGTTGTGGGATGGTTTGGTCAGTGTGAGTGGAAGGGTCAGGTGAATGTTGAGTCATGTGAGGTGTGTCAAATAGAAGGAAATCCAGTGAATCAATGTAAGTTTGTGAATCATTGTCATTGAACAAATCAGTAGAGGATGTGTCAGTAACTTTATCAGGTTGATATGGAAAGATATGCTCATGAAAGACTACATTTCTGGACACAAAGAGTTCTCTAGTTTTCAAATCAAACATGATGTAGCCTTTTGTTCCTGGCTTATAGCCAAGAAAGAGACACTTTCTAGCCCTAGGGTCAAGTTTGGTCCTGTGCTGTTGCAATGTAGATGCAAAGCACAAGCTGCCAAAAACTTTCAGGTCATGTAGGTTGGGATCAGTCCTAAATAACATCTGATAGGGAGATTTTTGGTCTAGTACTGGTGTGGGTAGTCTATTTATGAGGAAAACAACATGATTTGCTGCAAAGTTCCAAAAGGTTTTAGGAAGTCTAGAATGGAATAGCAAGGATCTTGTTGTGTTTAGGATATGTCTATGTTTCCTCTCCACAACAGAATTTTGTTGTGGAGTTTCAACACATGAGGTTTGGTGTATAATTCCTAATTCCTGATAGTATGAATGAATGTCAAACTCAATTCCATTGTCAGTTCTAATGATTTGTATGGTTTTGCTGAATTGAGTTTGTATCAGATTTATAAAGCCTTTTATTAGGAATCTTGTTTCATGCTTGGATTTCATGAGAAAAACCCAAGTGAATCTTGTAAAATCATCAACAACTGTCAGGAAATACTTGTGGCCATTGACAGAAGATACTGCCAAAGGTTCCCAAATATCCATGTGTACCAATTCAAAAGGTGCAGAAGTTTTATGTAAACTGGGAGAAAAGGGTAACTTGGATTGCTTTGCTAAATGACAATAATCACAAATATTCATTGAATTAAACTTTACAAAGGGATAATGTTTACAGATGTTCTGTAAAACTTTGGTAGAGGGGTGGCCTAACCTAAAATGCCATAAGTCAAAGAAAGGAATAGTAGAGTTTCTGCTAGAAATGGAGTGTATTTTGTGTCTGTCATGTCTATGTGAGTTTGAAGGCTGATTTAGGACATATAACCCATTCTGAACATCAGCTTGCCCAATCATCTTCAAGGTACTCATATCCTAAATTAAACAATGACAATCATCAAAAATCAATTTACAATTAAGGCTTCTAGCAAGTTTGTGTATGGAAATCAGATTGAAATTGAATTCTGGTATGTACAGCACATCAAACAGAACAAGGTTTTTGGAAATTCTCACAGTTCCAGAAAACTTAGCAATTACAGATGAACCATTTGGTAGTTTAATTATGATAGGTCTAATTTGAGTGTAAGCATCAAAGTGACTTAGGTTAGAACAAACATGGTCAGTGGCTCCAGTATCTAATATCCATGGCAGAGGCATACCTGAATTCTTACTCAACTCATTATTACCACTTATCTGATTGATGTTGTGGTTGCCTTGGTCAGAGTTCATTTTGCTCAAAAGAGCACTCAATTGTGCATACTGTTTAGGGCTGAAAGTGAGACTTGGGTTCTGAGTTGCTGCTGTGTTGTTTGGCTGGTTTTCATTGGCATCATCTTATGCATAATCATTTGTCTGCTCATTGTCATCACTTACTGCACTGTTAACCTTGGCTCCACTGGTTTTTGGCTTAAAAACGAAGTCAGGAGGAAAGCCATGTTTGAAGTAACATGTATCCTCAGTGTGCCTTTCTCAGCCACAGTAAGTGCACACTTTGGTTTTGGCTGTTCCTCCTTTAGAATTGCCCCTGCCTCTTGCACTTACTACTCTACTGTTGGAGAAGGTAGGTTTGATTTGCATAGTCCTGTTGGTGTTATTCCCTAATCCTTTGTAGTTGCTGGTACTCATCAACACCTTGGATTCAATGGAACTTGTTCCTACAAGTTGTCTCTCCTGCTGGAGCACGAGGGAGAAAACTTTGTTGATCATTGGTAGTGGTTCTTGCAATAAGATTTGAGCCCTTATGGTTGCAAATTCATCATTCAATCCTTTGAGGAAACACATTACATATTCTGAGTCTCTATACCTTTTCATTGTGGGTACTAAATCACATCTGCATTTTGTCATACAGGTACATGATGGCATTGGTCTTAGTAATTCTAGTTCTTCCTAGAGGATTTTCTTATCTGTGAAGAAACTAGAAATGCTTCTGTCTCCTTGTTTGATGGAGTGGATTTCTTGCAAAAGATCTGAGGTGCGTAAGTGATCTCCCTTAGAGAAACGATCCTTCAAGTCTTCCCATAATTCTTGTGCACTGTCTATGTACACAGTGCTTTGTGCAATCTGTGCTGAAACAGATCTGGTTATCCATGAAATAACCATCACATTGTAGCGTTCCCATGCATCATATAACTCATCTTCTGGTGAAGGCATAACAATTGAGCCATCTACAAACTTGTATTTGTTCTTTGACAGGAGAGCACGTTTCATGGACCTGCTCCAGGAATGGTAGTTTCCACCTTCCAATTGAGGTGAAACTAAGGTTGCTCCAGGGTTTTCTCCAGGGTGCAGATAGTAAGGGCTTAAAGGATTTTGTGTATCCCTTAAGTTGTTTGAGTAAGAACCATCAACAGTTGAATCAAAGTCAGCCATTGTGAAGTTTCAGTGAAATAAAAAATAAGAATCTGAGCTTGATTGCTAAGCTCGAAGGAAATGAGAATCTGAGACCTGAAATCTAGGCTCGAAAAGGAAGAAAGGAATTGTGAGCTCGATTGCTAAGCTCAAGAAGAAAGGGTGAAGGATTTCTGAGGAGTGCGCAGCAGAGCTCTCATAGTGAGTGCTCTGATACCATAAAACAACTTTATCAAAATATATAAAATACTTTCTTTCTTGTGTTCACAAAGGCAATGAGCCAAGTATATATACAGCAAAGAATGCATACTTGCTTGGAGGGCAAGTACTGTCCTAACAAACGAAATCGGAAAAAGGGAAAAAAGTCAACACCTAAAGGGACAGCTGTAATAACTAGCCTAGTGCTCAGTGCAGGCAAAATGAAAAAGGAAAAGGCAGTACATTATGCACATGTGTATTGCCTATAATTCAGTGCATCATTCCTATTGTATTATCCAATACTTGTGAATGCAAAAAATTCATGTTGGGAGACTCACCTGTCATAGCCAGGCACGTGACTCGGGTCGGATCCGGATGTACCTAGGTAGTACTTAGGGAATCGAGTGGGCAACAAATAAATAAATAAATAAATAAATGTTAAATATATGTGTATATATATTGTAAAAAATTAAATATGAAAATTGAAAAAAATTCAAAATTGAAAATAATATTTATATATTTCCCCCTACTAATTAAAAAATGGGTTCTTTCATATTCAGATGACCAATAAAGATAGGTTTGATGGTATAAAAAAAATAAGAGGTGAAGAAAAAAATAATTAATCAATGAGATAAAGACATGAAAAATTTGCTATGAACTAATATGGGAGAAAATTTTGATTTTCAAATGAAAAGATAGACTACAATATTAAAAATAAATAAATAGACTTTTTAACTTGTCACTTTCTCCCCTTAAAAAAAAACTAAAACTTGTCACTTTCTCTTTTGAAGATCTTGTAAGTTTTTTTTTTAAAAAAAAAAACAGACAAGTGTTGCCAATTTAAGATGTTAATCAAGTGCTAGAAACGTGTTAATTAAGTGTTAAAATAAGTTGTTTTTTATTTTATTTTTTATAAATTGGATAAGAGTAAATGTTTATAAAGAAAGATTTCAGTGTTTCATTCTACTTTCCATCCTATAAGTTATGTTATTTTAGCTATTGTACATAGATTAAAAAAAGAGTAAATGATGTAAAAATTGGGTATATTTTGATTAAATTATCCTCATTTAATAATAAGAGAGATAATGATAATAAATGTATAAATATTATATTTAAAAAAAGATAAAAAAAATAGATAGTGAAAAAGATAATGTAATAAATAAGGGTATGTTTAAAAAAATACAACAAGTATTGAATTTCTAAAAATTCATAACTTATAAAAAAAAATAAAATGGCTACATGAATATAACTTATGGGACGTAAGGAGTAATCCAACAAGTATTTTTTTCTTCTGATCTGCTCCCTTAGTTCCTATATATAAGCAATGCATAGTGAAAGTATTTTGAGCCTTTTTTAAGCACTTGATCTAATTTTTAATGACACTAATTATTTATTTTTCATAAAAAATTTTATTTATTTAATATTTTTTAAAATTTCAATTATAATTATGAGAGTAATTTTGAAAAGGTATACCAAATATTATCAACTTTAATATTATTAACAATATTAACTAATTTTGTTAATTCATGCACAAGTCCTCAAAGACTTATATTTAGGAATGAAAGAAGTATATAATCAGCTTTCAATTAGTCAATTATTTTAACTAATCATTATCAAAAAGAGAAAATAAATAGTGTATTGACAGTATAAAGTTTTTTACACTAATAGTCGATCATCTATTATTCATTTGTATTACTTTTATCTAAAAGTCAATGATTATAAACATAAAAATGATGAATAATAGATCGATGATATAAAAAATTTTACATCGTCAATGCTGCAATGCACACTCATTAATCTCTATAAAAAATTGTTTCTATTTAATGCGTATAGATAAATAACGTGTCACAACTCCCCATAATTATTATTCGAATAATTTTGAATTAAAATATGAGATTGATGGGTATGCACTGACAGTTTATATCATCGGACCATCATCCACCGTTCATTTGTATTACTTTAACCTAAAAGTCAATGACCATAAACGGATGAATGGTAGATGATGCACTGATAATGTAAAAAATATTTACACTGTCGGTGCATTTTCCATTTTCTCTTAAAATATTAGATATTTGCCATTTTAATTTTTTTTTTGGTTTACATGGGAGGTTTGGGACTAAAACCCATGACCTGGGGAAGGGGAAATCCTAAGTGTCCCTGCAGCCACCAACTGGGCTGTCTTACACGAACAAAACTAATTATTAACAAAACTAATTATTTTCTACGATAAAGGGAAATTTTTAAAAATTATACAGTACTCTATTAATCAAGGATCGAAGGAGTATATATATTGGAATAAAATATTACACTTGCCTTTATATGTAGTTATTGTCTTCGTTTCTAGGTTTTGTTTTTCTTTTAAGTTGGTCATGTATTTTTTTTTATGGAAAAAGAGTTCAGACATTCCTTAAATTATTTGTCTTTTGCAAGTTCCACAAATTATTTTTCCTTACATAATTATTCCTTAAACTTTAATATTTGGTAAAATTAATAATTTCGTTAACTCAATTGTGCTAACCCCACTATTTTTATTTTTTAAAATACCAATTGTGACACATATGTATTGTTATTTAAGTAAGTGATTGGGAGTTTAATTCCCAACTCTTGCGAATTTAAGAGGCATCGCTAGGAGACTATTTCTCGAATGGGCAGTTGAGCCAGTGAATATCTTGATAAACAAAAAAAATTATAATAATGTCACTTTTTTATTATATATGCCTATTTGTAAGTTAATTTTATAAATTTATATATCATTTTTATCATATAATGATTTTTCCTCAATATACATCATTTTGTTGATGAGGAACAATTACTGCATAATTCAAAATCATCTACACTAGGGACCCCTTATTAATAGGACCCTAGAATGTATTTTCCCCTAAATTGTATATATTATAAATGAAAAATGATTAAGAGATTTACGAAAAAAGACTTACACATAAACTTATGTATGTGACATTTGTCCCTTATTTTTAAAAATAGTCAAAATTCTATACTGTAGGTCCCTTTATTTCTCACAATTATTTCTCATGGCAAATTATCTGAATGTAATATGTTCTCCAAGACTATTGACGGGTGCTTGTGGACGCAAGTCACAAACTCACAATTGAACCATGTCAAGTCTTTGTGTTATGTCATCTGATTAATAGCTTTTGCTCTGCATTGTGTGAAGTATCGTTTAGGAATTAAAAAATAGGAAAAATATTAGATATAATGTAATTTGTGTTATTTTATATGTCAAGATTTTGTGATTCGTTAAAACAAGATATATTTTATTGAAAATTTAATAATTTATTAAGTATTGATGATTACAAATTTTTAAGGCATGTAATGACACAAGATATAAGAATTTTTATATATGAACCCTTAAAAAACAGCTTTTGCTTTTTTCAATCATTGTAGCAATTAAGAGTCTAAACTTAATTCGTCTAATTTGCTAGATACACAATTGGATCAAAGTCTTCTCTCATTTCCGATAAAAAAGAGAACATATCAAATAAAACTTACAAATATACACTCGAACATAAAACTAGACTCCTTTCACTCTCTTTGCCATCACACAATTCTCACTATACTACACAGATTTCATCTGTATAATACAAGATCCCAACTTCTTAATCATTCTCTAGAAAAAGTGTATCAATTTATGAAAACCATATATATATATATATATATATATATATATATATACGTATACTGTCTTAGCTCACTTGTAATGCTTCTTCATCCATGGACTTTCTTAACCTGTAGTAAAGATGCATTAACATTTAAAGAATTGAAAAAAATAAAGGAGAGAAGAAAATAAGAGAAATGGATACTAATCAATGATAATAGGAAATTGTTTTTTGGTCCCATGACTGATTTTTTGGCCCCCATTTCAAATTTTCATGAACCAAAATACCCTTAAGCGTGTTAACATTTCCGGTTTTGCTGAACCGAAAACAATTTAAACACTATTCAGATTTTGCAGAACCGGAAATTGGATTCCGACTTTGTTTCGGTACTACAAAACCGGAAAGGTTAAAAAAAATTAATATTCCCATTCCCAGCACTAGTGCCTCCATACTCTTCACCTTGGCCACAAAATTAACCAAAATAAACAAGCAAGAAAGAAAGATGGTGATGAAAGAGGAAGAGAAGACGCGCCATCTCTAGAAGAAAAGAAGAGAGATTCGACTTTTTCAGAGAAACAAGAGAAAGAGGGAGAACGTGAGGCTAGAGAGAAAATGAATAATACTTTGGGACATGTTACAACACAAAACTTAAGTCTACAAAAGCCTGAAAAGCACAATAAAGTACTTTGGGAACCTCATTGTACTTCACCAACTGCTATTGCATCTAGACCATCCAACTTAGATCCGCCGGCTTCCACTCGAATCTGTGCGGTCCATCCCTCTGCTTCTCACGTGCCTCAAATTTCGGGTCCTTTGAATGTCACTCCTTTTTTATACAGAGTCCAAGGTGAAGAAGAGTATGGAGGCACAGGTGTTGGGTATGGGAATATTAAATTTTTTTAACTTTTCCGGTTTTGTAGTGCCGGAAATCATTATATATTTCCGGTACTACAAAGTCGGAATCCAATTTCCGATTCAGCAAAATCGGAATAGTGTTTAAATTGCTTTCGATTCAGCAAAATCGGGAAGACTTTTCTGATTTCATAGAACCGAAAATGTTAACACGCTCAAGGGTATTTTCGTCCATGCAAATTACAAAAGGGAGAAAAAAGTCGGAAATGGGGACCGAAAAGGAATTTCCATGATCATATGCTTATATATTCAATCAAAAAGTGCTATGGTTATTGTCATTTTCCGCATATATAATTGGGCAGTGGAGTGTAGATCTACTATGAGATGGATCAAATGGGTCATATCCTTATTTATAAAGAGTTTAAGTCTACAAACCCCATACTTTAGGTCCATTATTAATCCTCAAACCTCGTTTTTTCTGATGGGGTTCTATCGGAATATTTTCCGATACCCCCGAATCGAAAAAATGCATTTTCCGACTTTAAAACCCTGTTTTTAATAAACGAGCATTTTTCCGACTCGGGGATATCGGAAAATATTCCGATAAAACCCCATCGGAAAAAAGGGGTTTGGAATCTAAGGAGTGAGGTTTGTTGACTAGTGTACTTATATGTTATATGTATTCAACCAAAAAAGTACTATGGTTATTATTCTAGAATTGGAGATGAATCAAATGGGTCAAATCCTTTGTGCAACTGAAACTCCCCCTACTTTATCTAACCGTGCTATTATTATTGGGTTAGGATAATCACATTTTCATGGAAAAATCTAGTTCTACGTTACTCATTCTTAGTTAATCTTTAGATTGTCATTCTTTTTTCACCAACAGACATCTAGTCTAATTGAATTTTTGTAGTGATCATGTGAAGTCTAATAACCACACAAGCTCATACCCGCTCATTCTCTTCTTGGAAGGTTACAAACCAAACTTTTTTTAAAAAAGATTTTTTTTTTGGCACATTTCAGTGCATGTCCGTTACAAATTTATGAGGTTTAATTTAGGACATTTCACTCATAATGATTTGGCCATTTTTTTATTTATGGCCATTATATTTCTGTCTTTTGGCTGACGGAAACTCAGCATAATGTTGTGCTATATACAAAGCATTTTTTTAATCTTCCAAAACATTAAAAAAAAATAAATCTTTCTTCATTTTATTCTTTTCTTTTCTGATTACTCTGGCCTTTTCGTGAGATTCCAAGTTTTTGTCCCCGAGTGCACGAATTTGCGACTTGTTGTGCTAATCTTTGGAACAAAACCAATAATATTGTTGCTTCACAATTATTCGACAATCATATTTTTAAGGCAATTGACTTTTTCACGATACAACTATCATCAACATTATTCTCTAACACATTGGGCTTATTTTCAAGGGTGTGAAGCCTAACAATTTTATATTAAGAAAAACTTGCAATTCATATGTGCCAGGAGGCTCTCTCAAATGACATTTTCTTACCACTCTTTGGCTAGAAACTCTTAACTAGGAGCTTCTTATTTTAATACCAAATACTAACATTGCTGTAAGCCTGTAAGAATTGTTGGTTTAACTGGGTGGAAAGCATGAGCTTAATTTAAATTAAAAATAGCTATTGATTCTCAAATTTTGCATAGTGCGACTTGCTGACTGACCCATTATTGAAAGTTTAGTACTTGGTCACAAGTTCGATTCTCAAATTGGTCACACGCCTCACAATTTAAGTTATAGATGTAATCCATCTAAGTAATACATGTAATCAACTTCTTTCTTTGTATTTATTTGTTGGTTTTAATGTCTGAGCTTCTCATATATAGAGTCAAATCTAGCTATATGTTGTGTTAACGTACTAACACGAACTCCTCGATCTTGTTTCTCAGAACTTCTTATTATAAAAACTCTTAACTCTCTATTTTATGCCTATGTTAATTATATCGCTGGTTTGATTTCGTATGAAAAGAATAACACCACACACACATGCATAAAAAGAACTTAGATCTTAATTAAAAGAACTTGATCTAAATTTTGTCCAATATCACATTAGCCTTTCACTATTCCTTTACCTCTTTGTGTAATAAAATCCTAATAAGATTTATTTGCTCAAGATTCAACATTACAAACTTTCCCAAACCACATTCTCTCTTTTTTGTTTATAAAAAAGTAGTTATAATTTAAAGAGAAAATGGGTAATGTACCGACAGTGTAAAGTTTTTTACACCATCAGTGCATTATCCACCATTCATCCGTTTATAGTTATTGACTTTTAAATTAAAGTAATACAAATGAATGATGGATGATGGACTGATAGTGTGAAAAAGATAAACTTTACATCATCGGTGCATATCCATTAATCTTTAATATAAAAAGATAAACTTATCCTCTTAACAAAATCAGCTTAACATATATCCTCTAAACCATTTAAAAGTGACACGTGTCATTCGTGAATCAATCACAAATAAAATAAGTATATCACCACAACACATGCCACCTTCAATTCATATGATGTGATTAAAGGAAGATGTTAAACTAATTTAGTTAAGTGGATATATCATTTCTCAATCTAAAAAGTATTAGAATAATTTTTCTAAAGTCCTATATACTCATGATGAAATAGAAATTCAATGGTTTTCAAAGAGCACAAATTAAGACATTACCTTATCTCCCTTGATAGCACGGTTACCCATTAAGCCTGTAGCTTTGCCATGGGAATGATCAGGAGGAGGAACAGATGAGTGAGTCTCAGGACCTCTATAATCAATCTCATACATCTCTGAATCCAAAACTTCCGACCGTGATCCCCCTGCAACAATTAAAATTAAATTATTAACACACTAAGCAATTTAACAAAAAATTAATTAGCTCTACTCTCTCTATTTATATATATATATATATATATATATATATATATATATATGCATGATCTAATGATTGCATATGAATATGCATACATATAATTTATATATGGAGGGTGCAAAAATAGGGAGAGTGTGTTGGTAAAATTAAGATGCAAACCTCTTGAGAAATAAGGGAGAGTGAGGATGAGAAAGAGAAAGAAGTAGGTGGTGAAGGTGGACCTTTGCTCCATATATGACATGCACAAATTTCTTGAGTTTGTTTGTTCAAACTATCGTAAGTAATAAGAAGAGTATGGTCTAAGGTTTGGGTGATTTATAGGGAGGAAATTAAAAAAGAAGGGGAATGGTTTTAATGAAATTAGAATTGGAGTGGGGACTAAGTTCACGGAAGAAACATGGCCAAGGCAGAGCCAAGAGTCAAGAGTCCTTTTGAGTATAAATTTCTTTGTTTTTTCTCTTTTTCTTTCTTTAGCCTTTTGGCAATATTGATACCAACACCATCAACACAGCAATAAGTTGCGAGGTACCGATGTGGATGGGTTTGGTTTGGAACATTAATGTTTCTATGGCATATACACCCATATATATACATATAATTTCAACCTTTTCTCTTCATAATAATATATATATTTTGTGGGTTGCCACTTGCCACGAGGTTTTGTGCATTGATCTAACAATCATGGAGATATAGGTAACGAATTAGAACTAGGAATATAAACATAACTCTTGGGCCTTTTTCTGAGGCTTATTTATGTCTTTAATTCTTGAAAGTTGGAGATGTTTTACTTTCGATCCTTAAAAGTTTTTTTAACCTTAATTAATCCTTAATTGTTTTGAAATTTTTGTTTTAGTCTCTGTCGTTAGGAAAAATTCGTTAACTGCTGATAGGGCCAACGAAATGTCACATCAGCATACATGTGTGTAAGTATTGTGTGTCATCGGCAGGATGACGTGGATGATCCGGACTCGCAGGAGCAAAAGGGTCAAGACCCAATCCACACATTTGTGTTTGGGTTGGGCCTTGACCCTTTTGCTCTTACGGATCCATATGATCCACGTCATATTATCGGAGGCACTCAATACTTGCATACGTGTATCTTGATGTGGCGTTTCATTAACCACATCAGCATCAACAGTTAACGGATTTTTCCTGACGATAGGGACTAAAACCAAAATTTCAAAAATAATTAAGGATGAGTTTTAGGGACCAAAACCAAAACACCTCCAACTTTTAGGGACCAAAACCAAAACACCTCCAACTTTTAGGGACCAAAGACATAAATAAACATTTTTTTTTAACAAAAAACTATTTCCTTTTAGTTTTGAAAATTCTAATGAGATTAGGTACTCATTAATTTAACTCAATTTATTAGGATGAGTCACACTCCCATAAAACGACTCACCCGGTCCGACCTAACTGAGCTCACACTAAGCGGTAGGAATCTCCCAGTAGGGTTGCTCCATACCCAAGACTCGAACTCGAAACCAGTTGATTAAGGAACCAAGTGGGATACTCGTTCAAAGATTTAAAAAAATTGAAAACAATAGTAAACAAATAATCGATAATTACAAAGTAGAGAAAAAGGGTGTGAAAGATTATTTTTATACTTTTGTTTTTCAATGTGGTGAATAGACCTTGATTTTCAATAAAGTTGACGATTAAAGATACCTAGCTTGGTGTGTGCAGATTGAATTATTTTGAGCTTGAGCTTGATCAAATTGAGCTAAAAAGGTTCGTAGTTTTAATTCATGCCGAAAAGTTCGCTTCTGTATTTCTAATCTAATGGTGCAACGGATCGATCTTTAATGCATCTCGACGAGAATTGTTCTTTCGGACACCCACCTTTTATTCATTGGCTCCCACCGCCTGAAATAAGTCTGATAAACTACCGATTTGTGTAAGACGAAAAAATTATCGACTACTTAAAAACGAAAATATTTCCAACTTTTAAGAAGCGGAACAGTTAAAGTGTTGAAATCCCAGAAATGCCCATCCGTAAACCTTAACCTCCCTTCTTTTTATTGTTTTGTACGTGAATGAACAGAGTAACAATTTTGGTATTATAACAAATTTTTAATATTTTCCGCCTGATGAGAGGCGGAATACTTTATTTTATTTACGACTTTGGAAAGGCGGAAGATAATACGACTTGCATAAGGCGAAAAATGTTTTATTTTGTTTCCGTCTTGTTTCAAGCGGAAAGAATCTTCCAATTTGTTTCGGGCGATGGGGGCCAATTAGTAAAAACTGTGGTTAAAAAAAAAGTCTCTCGACAAACATTTTTAGGCCTCAATAAATAAGTCGTGCCTTAATTAGTTCAAACTAGACCAGATAGTTCACAATAAATAGTTTATTGTAAGCTAAATTGGTCATTTGGTCCATTACAGTATTTTTTATGAGTCCATGAATATAAATTTCATAAATTATCCTCAAATCTCATTTTATTTTATTTTTTCAAAATTACCCTTCCCATTTACAAATCCCAAACTCTAAAATCTCTCTTTCTCAACACAGCACCACCACCACTACAAGCAGCAACAATCTCTTCCCTCGTGACACCAACAATGAGAGAGCCACATCCGACTTTTCCGTCCTCTACTACATCGAGTTTGGATTGGCGATAAAAAGATGACCACTGGAAGGGTGGTGGGCATATGGGTGCAAGTGGAGGTTGCTGCTTGCAGTGGTGGCCTTGCGTTAGAGAAAGATAGATTTTATGGTTTGAGATTCTCGGGTTTGGGATTTGTTGTGGGGTGTTATCCCACATGTACCAGCAAGCCGGTTTGTTGATATACGACGATGATAACGGGTTCTCGGTTAAAGAACACCGTCATCGAGTCGGGATATTTTGGGGTGGTGTGTGTGCCCTGTGTAAATAACGGAATGAGAGAGTTCGGTCATACCTTGGCCACTACCTGTATTTATAGGGTGGTTGGAAAGAGACACTGTAATGATGAGCCATGATGGGCATTAAGGCCGAAAAGTAACGGCTCCATGAATGCCATCAATAGCAGCATAATGACGAATCGTTATGTCGGTTATGTATTGATTGATTATTAATGCCGAATTGCCGGTATGTCGGATTGATGCTTGTTGGTCAGTAATACCGGTTATTATTTGTCCGTGATACCGGTCCATAACAGTAGCCCCCCAGCTCGATGTTGTGACGTAAGGAGGAGCGTCGAGATATGAATAGGAAAGACCGATATAAGCGTTGATTTTTTTTTTGGTGACTATGAAACGAATCCTTATCTCGGAATAAATTCTTCAAATCTTTCAATTGATTTCAAAGGAGGGAAAACAATACAATATTCTCAATGTCCATAACCAGAGTTTGAAGGGGGGAACTCGGTGCAAGGTTTCTCGAGTCGTCTAGTGAGTTCGAAGGAAGAAATCTAGCATGAAGATTCCTTGCTTGCCAGATACAAGACCTAAGGGGGAAGCCTAATTGAGGGTTCCTCACTCTTGGCAAGAGTCCGGGAAGGGGAATTCAATATGAAATTCTTCTCATTCTGACCCCCAAGTGAATAGGGAAACTCGACACAAGGTTCCTCACCGTCAACAAATGAGTCCGGATAAGGGAATATAGAAACGTGTTCCTCATCTTTGGAAATATATTGAATATTGAAGAAAATATCAGAGTAAGGAAGCCTCATGGGCTAGAATAATTGTGATGGGGAATATTATTTATTCTCCTCTTGAAAAGTTTATTGTCCATTAGCGAGAATCCTGGAGTCCTTTTTAGACTAGCCTGAGAAAATTGAGGCATCATGTTGTTGGAAACCAACAAGCGGGCTTAGCAATTACTAGAGGGGGGGTGAATAGTAATCAGAATGCAACAATGACTAATTTTCGAATGGAATTAAGATGTAATTGATTTTGTGCAGATTTTACAGAAACAGAGCAAGAATACTCGAGTGTTTTACAGACTACTCGAGTAAAATAGCAAGAACACTCGAGTCTTCTGAAGAATACTCGAGTAAATCGTGCAGAGTGCAGAAAACAGTTTTTGTGAAATTTGCACTTTAAATCAATACGAGTAAAAACCAGTCCAGAGCAGATTAATAGAAGAGTAGTAAGCAATTAAATAAAGCTAAAACAACTTAAAAACAACGTAATTGCCGCGGAATTACTACACTAATTAAAAAGCCCCTTTTTGAGAAACTTAGGTTTGGTTTTTACTTGAATGAAAAGAAAGCAATAAAAAGAGGACACCACCAATTTTATACTGGTTCACTCTCTTTTAAGAGAGCTAATCCAGTCCCCCTAAGAACCTTAGGAGTGTCTACTAAAATCAAATTGTTAGAAATATTACAAGGGATATTGAGATGCCTCACTCAACCTAACCCTTCCAAGAGTGTACCAAACTCTTGAATTTCTACCCCAATTTGAAGTTTGGTGATGAAGACTCCTTCTTCTCAAGCTCCTTGAAACCTTCAAGTGCTCCACCAAGCTAAGAACCTCTTAGACTTTGCTTGAGAATCTCTCAAGACTTGGATGAACCTAAGACCCACTTAGGTACACTTGGTTCCCAACCAAGATTTTGGAACAAGGTATGAAAGTGTGTATGGAGAAATACAACAAATGATTTCTACACCAATTAAGCACAATCTCTAACTCTTTGAACAAATAATGACAATGAATGAATTGGTTGAGTTAGAGAATTTTCACTTGAGAGAGAGAATGAGCAAAGAGAATATTTTGCTTAAGTCTTGTTGATGTTCTTGTTCTCTAGTACAAGGGCAATCAATTCTGATATATGGAAGAGGGAATGTGAGAGTAGGACAAACTTTTTCATGCCATTTTTGCCCTCTTCCAACGGTTAAAAATTTGCTGTCAGAACCAAAATACTCGAGTATTTTTGACACTACTCGAGTCTTTTGCCCATCTTTCAATAGAAATGCCCATGTACTGAACTAACGGTCAAATCTCTGATTGAGGCTGAAATACTCGAGTCTTTTGGAAACTACTCGAGTCTTTTGATACTCGAGTAACTTTCAGATTACTCGAGTCTTTTGATACTCGAGTAATTTTCAGACTACTCGAGTCTTTTGCCCAGAAATGATAAAAATTAAGTTTTTCAAAGATTAATTTCAATTCTCTTCTCAAGGAATAATTTTATGTAATCCCAACCTTTTTTATGCATTAAAATTATTTATCCTAGGATGAGATTATTTCCTAAGCTACCCACTCTCAATTATATAAATAAAATTACAATTAAAATAAAATAGAGAATGACTAGCTAATTTGATGCACTTGATCTTCTCGACTTGGTGAGCTTGAATTCTTCCTTTAAATCCATGATCTAATTATATTGTCATCATCAAAATAAATCCACCTCATTGGAGACTTGATTCTACAATCTCCCCCTTTTTGATGATGACAAAATAATTAAACCGTTCCATCACTTTTGAGAGCTCCCCCTCAATATAGGAACCTATAAAACCTGTCAATCCAGAGAATTCCAAGCACAACATAATATCACAATTATCATAGTCAAGTGCACACTATATATTTGGTATCAGAGCAAGATCATGTATATTATCAGAGTAAAAAAAATGCGCTTGCTCTCATGCCTCTTTTCTCCCCCTTTTTGTCATAATCAAAAAGATATCATTTGGAAACGGAGGAGATAAGAAGGATACCAACAACGAAAACTCCCCTGAAATATAAGCAAGATAAAAAAATCATGACTATCGGAGAACATAAAACATGTGACCACCAATGAAAATCAGAGCATAAAATAAATCAAAAGTCATCATAGCATAAAACATCATAAAGACTAAATCCGAGTTTGAAATGAAAAGGTCAACATCATAAAAGCTGAGAAATACCCACGCAGGGGTTACAGAAAGCAAACTAACTCCCAATAATAATAAAAACTGAAAATCCATAAACGACATGACATAAAGACATGAAAGATCCCAAGTGGAGTGCAAAGTCCACAACAGCTCAAAACATGTCCGGCGCTGGAGGGTCATGCGGCGGAAAGAATCGGCCAAAGGCAGTCATCATATCATCAAACCGAGCATTCATATGAGCTGAATGCTGGTCCAACCTAGAGTAGATCATGCCTGACTGAACACTCATCTGTGACTCAAGCCTAGTAATGTTATCCTGCTGCTCAGCCATCCGATGCTCGATACTATCCATGCGACTATCAAAGTGATCAAATCGAGCATCAAAGTGAGTCATGTAACCCTGGAATGCAGGATTGCTAAAATCAATATGATCAGCAGGGTCATCCTCATCTGCACCACCACCAGAAGCCTGGTTAAACTCAGCCTGCTCCTGAGCCAACTGCTCAGCATCCACACCTTGCTGAGCTGCAGCATGCTCAGCTGCCGCCTGAGCCTCCATGGCTTCCACCTCATCCTGCCAATAATACCTCCCACCATGCTTCCTCATCTTCATCTGGCGGAGTAGCCCATCATGAATAGCATGCAACTCCTCCGAAGGATTAAAGGACTCCTCATCATCAGGAATAGGCACATTGAAGTGCTGGAGGAGTTTACAAACATGCATCGGGTAAGGCAAATTTTGGGAGGCTTTGGAGCTCCCTGCCTTCACCATCCGAGAAAGAATAATAGCAGCCCAATTCAGCAGATTGTCATTAAGAATAGCATCCATAATTCGAAGCTCTAATTGGGTGGGCTTTGAGTAATTGGGAGAGGTTTGGGGCACAAGTTGGTGAGATACTATATGATGGAGGAGTCAATTTTAGGCGGTCATGTGCACAGCTTTCTTTTCGTTTCCGTTATATACACGATCGGGGCGAAGCAAGTTGCTAAAAATAGTGTCAGTATTGGCAGTGTAATTGTTCGTCCCCGTTCGTGATATACCGAAAACAGTTTCTAGATCCCTAGGGCGAATCTGAAAATGAGTGCCCTCTACACTAGTTTCATACCTAGTGTTATCTATCTCCTTAATATTGGCATAAAACTGGCGAACTAGCCTAAGATAAATGGGACCATGAAAAGATATAAACTGCATAAGATGTTGGTCTCTAAGTTTTTGAAAAAAATAAAAACCATTACCCTCAAGAAATGCCTCAGTAGTCCAGCTTTGTACACCATATGAATGAGTCACAAACAAGGCCTCCCTCCTGGCACACTCAACAGCAGAGAAGAAATCCTCTTTCTCCTCTGATGAAGATGAAGCAGGTGAAGGAGTGGGCTCCCTCCTTTGCTTCCTTGGGCGCTTGGGACCTCTAGAAGTAGACATTTTGCACCAATTGGGAAGAAAAATTGAAGAAATTTGGACTTTGGGGAGTTAGGGTTTTGAAAAGGGATTTTGAAATTAAAGAGTGA
The DNA here is from genome assembly GCA_037953625.1 of Crotalaria pallida. NCBI lineage: Eukaryota > Viridiplantae > Streptophyta > Magnoliopsida > Fabales > Fabaceae > Crotalaria > Crotalaria pallida. The sequence goes on from CM075656.1 coordinate 73,818,853, forward strand.
TTTGAAGGATTTGATGTGAAACAAAGGTTGAATGATGATTAGAAGGTGATTTTGAGTTGAAATATGGGAAAAATTTGAGTGGAAAACTGATTTTTGATCAAAGGGATCGAGAAGACTCGAGTGAGAGAGAGAAGAGTTCGTGAAAAATGAAGAGAAGAAACGCTGCTGGTACTTATGAACTGATCGATTTACTCGAGTGTTTTTGAAAACACTCGAGTGTTCTAAGGCCTAAGACTCGAGTCTTGGTGAAAGTACTCGAGTAATTCGCCTTGCCCGAAAGTTCAAAGTATCAGGTCTGAAATTTACTCGAGTAAACTGTATTTTACTCGAGTGTTTTGGGGTTTCCTGAAAGCATCAATTTTGAGAAATCCGAATCACTCGAGTGTAGTCTAAAAGACTCGAGTAAAATGAAAATTACTCGAGTAAAATTGAAAATACTCGAGTGAAACCATCAGACATGCCCAAAAACTTTTTCTATTTTAAAACGATTTAAATTGGAATTAAAATACTCGAGTAACATGAAAAATACTCGAGTGAATTTATCAGACAGACAGTTTTAAATGCATTTTGAACACATTTGCACACATCTAACACATAGAACATCAACACAACCTTGGAAATAAAATCACTCACAATCAAAATCATATATTTCACAATATCTCAAGGTCCAATTGTTCATCAAGCATCAATGCACATTTAATTAGACATGTTTTGTGATTTCTCAATAAAAACACAAATCAATTAGCTAATGCTTGACTCATCTAAAATTCCAAGTTCCCTTCTTATATGATAGAAGGTATCTCTTGGCAAGGGTTTTGTGAAAATATCGGCTAATTGATTTGATGTGCTAACAAATTCTATGGTACAATCACCTTTTTGCACATGATCTCTAAGAAAATGATGTCTAATTTCAATATGCTTGGTTCTTGAATGATAAACCGGATTCTTAGTTAAGTTTATGACACTCGTATTATCGCATTTTATTGGAACACTTTCTAATTTTAAACCAAAATCCGATAATTGTTGTTTCATCCACAAGAGTTGAGCACAACAATTACCGGCGGTGATATATTCCGCTTCGGCGGTGGAAAGAGCAACACAAGCTTGCTTTTTAGAAAACCATGACACTAATGAACTTCCCAATAAATGGCAAGTACCACTAGTACTTTTGCGATCAAGTTTGCATCCCGCAAAGTCGGAATCCGAATAACCAACTAAACTAAGACTAGCATCACTAGGATACCATAATCCGGTATTTATTGTTCCTTTGAGATATTTAAATATATGTTTAACCGCGGATAGGTGTGATTCTTTAGGATTAGCTTGGAAACGGGCACACATGCATACACCAAACATAATATCTTGTCTAGATGCGGTAAGATATAGAAGACTACCTATCATGCCCCTATATTTACTAACATCGACCGATTTACCTTTGTCATCCTTGTCTAGGTAGCATGATGTGCTCCTGGGAGTGTATGCTTCTTTGCATTTGTCCATTCCGAATTTTCCAAGGAGCTCCTTGCAATATTTTCCTTGATGCACAAAAATCCCCTCCTTGACTTGCTTGATTTGAAGTCCTAGGAAGAACTTGAGCTCCCCCATCATGGACATTTCAAATTCCTTTTTCATCAAATTAGAGAACTTTCTACACAAGGACACGTTAGTGGCTCCAAAGATAATATCATCTACATATATTTGCACTAACAAAATGTCCTCTTTGGTTTTATAGATGAATAGGGTATTATCAACCTTTCCCCTTTGAAAGCCATTTTCTAATAAGAAGGTACTTACTCGATCATACCAAGCTCTAGGAGCTTGTTTTAATCCATAAAGTGCCTTTTTCAATTGGTAAACATGGTTTGGAAACTCATGACTTTCAAAACTGGGTGGTTGCTTAACATACACTTCTTCATTTATGAAACCATTCAAGAAAGCACTCTTGACATCCATTTGATAAAGAGTAAAATTCATAATTGATGCAAAGGCAAGCAAGATTCGGATTGCCTCAAGGCGTGCAACCGGAGCAAAGGTCTCATCATAATCAACACCTTCCTCTTGGTTGTACCCTTGGGCAACAAGTCTCGCTTTGTTTCTTATAATCAAACCGGATTCATCAAGTTTATTTCTATAAATCCATTTTACACCAATTATGGTATGATCATCGGGTATAGGCACTAATTCCCAAACATCATTTCTAATAAATTGATTTAGTTGGCTATAACCCAATGTTCATCCATAATTGCTTCCTTAATTGAATTTGGTTCAATTTGAGAAACAAAGGAAACAAAATGACAAATATTTTGAATTGACCTACGAGTTAATACTCCCTTTGAAAGATCTCCTATGACATTGTCAATAGGGTGAGCTTTCACCGTTTTCCAAGCCGGATCAAGTTCATCTTTGACTTCTCCTTCATCCTTAGATTTTTCCATCTTTTTTTCAACATTTGAAATCTCAAGTCCATCATCACTACCATCACACAACACACTATCTTCTTTCGAAGACTCATTAAAAACAACATGAATAGATTCTTCAATAGTCATAGTTCGTTTATTATAAACTCTAAAAGCTTTACTATGAGAAGAGTAACCCAAAAATATTCCCTCATCCGATTTAGAATCAAATTTTCCAAGTTGATCTTTTCCATTGTTTAAAATGTAAACTTTGCATCCAAAAACATGGAAATGGGATATATTGGGTTTTCTACCTTTGTAAAGCTCATAGGGGATTTTCTTTATCATGGGCCTAATTAAAATTCTATTCATTACATAACAAGCCGTATTAACGGCATCGGCCCAAAAGTATTGAGGTACTTGAGAATCATTTAACATGGTTCTAGCAAGTTCCTCTAGCACCCTATTTTTCCTCTCAACAACTCCATTTTGTTCCGGAGTTCTAGGTGCCGAATATTGGTGCTCAATTCCATGCTTATCACAAAATCTATCAAATTTATAGTTTTCAAATTCACCTCCATGGTCGGTTCGAATTATAATCACTTTTTGGTTTACTTGGTTTTGTGCAAGCTTAATATGGCGTTTAAAAGACTTGTAGGTCTCACTCTTAGCACTTAAAAATAATGTCCATGTAAATCTTGAAAAATCATCAACAATCACCAAGGCATAGTAGTTGCCACCAAAGCTTTTTACTTGAGAAGGTCCAAACAAGTCCATGTGAAGCATTTCCAATGGTCTTGTTGTGGACACATCATTTTTGGAACCAAAATGATTTTTAGTTTGTTTGCACTTCTTGCAAGGAGTGCAATCACCTTTAATTTGAAAATTGAGCTTTGGTAAACCAACTACTAAGTCTTTGGATTGAAGTTTCTTAAGTTGATTTACATTAATGTGAGCGGTCCTACGATGCCATAACCAAGTATCACTTTCTTTGCTAATTAAACATTTTGAAACTAAAGAAGTGATATTATTCAATTCAACCATGTAAGTGTTATTAGACCTTTTTCCAACAAATTTGATAGATTCATCTTTGTCACTTTTTATGAGACAATGAGTAGAGGTAAATAATACATAGTTACCAATATCACATAATTGACTAATGCTCAAAATATTATGTTCTAATCCTTGAACATAAAGTACATTATCAATAACCAAGTTGGAAGAATTACCAATTTTACCTATACCAAGTATTTTGCCTTTGTTGTTGTCTCCATATGTGACATATCCTTTTTCTTTAGGAGTAAGCTCAATGAAGTGTCGCTTATCTCCCGTCATGTGCCTAGAACATCCACTATCAAGTATCCAATGTTGCTTTCCGGTTCTTAGGCACACCTACAAAACACAATCACTTGCTCATTTTGGGTACCCAAATTATGTTGGGTCCCTTTTTGTTAGTCATGGATGATTCTCCCTTCTTAATCCAAACATAAGTACCATTTTGAATTCCAAAAGTTTTGATATGGCACTTATTGTTTGTATGTCCAAATTTTCCACAATAAAATCAAGTTGGTTTCTTTGTAAAATCAATTTTTGAGAATGAACCAACCACTTTATTTTTCTTTTTCTTGTGGACATATCCTAAACCGGTTTTGTTTGAATTGTGTCTAAGAGAACCAATTAACTGATCTAGGTTTCTATCACTTTTGTTAAAAGTGTTGAGTTTGATTTTAAATTCATTAACTTCCTTTTCAAGCTCACAACACTTTTCACAATGAGTGATGGTATATGATTGATTTGCATTCTCACAAACATGACTAGAATTAGCAAGTTCTAAGGATGCATTTTGGAGTTTCAAATCATTAATAGATTTTTCCAATTCATTGATTTCCTTTTGATACTCCAAAATCTTCTTTCATTTTTCCTTGTTAACTTTAGCAAGTCTTTCAAATTGATTTAGCATTTCATTATATTCATTTAGCAAATCATCATAAGAAATAGTATGAGAAGAGGTGTAAGAATAATTAGATGATACCTCATCCTCACTCTCATTGTCTTTTCTTTCACTACTTGAGGAGGCTTCATTGTCATTCTTGGCCATGAGACATAGCTTGGCTTCCTCATCATCCGAACTACTTGAGGTTGACTTGGAATCCTTTTCCGGTTCATCCCAAACAATGTAAGCTCTCTTCCCCTTGCCATCTTGGGTCTTCTTCTCATTCTTTCTCAAGTGGGTGGGACATTCCATTTTTATGTGTCCTATCCCACCACACTCATGACATTTCACACTCTCACTTGAGCTCTTGTTTCTTTGCTTGTTATCCTTGGATCTTTTGTCTTGAGGTCTCTTGTCCTTAGAGAATGATGAACTACCCTTTTTGCCTTTGAGGAATTTGTTGAACCTCTTGGCAAACAAACCAATCTCTTCCTCATTTAGAGCATGATCGGAGCTTTCACTTGAAGATTCATCTTCATCCTCTTTTGACATTTTGGTTGAGGCTTTTAGAGAGATTCTCTTCTTTTTCTTGTCTGAATCTTCATTTAGGTGAAGTCTTGATAGTTCCATCTCATGTTCTTGGAGCTTCCCAAACAAGGTGGTCAAGTCCATAGATTTTATATCCTTAGCTTCCTTGATGGCGGTCACCTTTGGTTGCCATCTCCTATCAAGACATCTCAAGACTTTGTTAGTAGTTTCACCATCTCTAAATTCTTTTCCTAAGCCAATCAATTGGTTAACGATATGTGAGAACCTTGTTTGCATATCATTTATAGACTCATTAGGGAACATATGAAAGAGCTCATATTCTTGAGTTAAAGCATTTAATCTTGAGTCTCTAACTTCACTAGTTCCCTCATGAGTAATTTGCAAGGTATCCCACATTTCTTTAGCCAATTTGCATTGTGAAATCCTATGAAATTCATTTTTGGACAAAGCGGAGAAGATGATATTTTTAGCTTTTAAATCATATGAAACTTTATTTTTATCATCTTCATTCCAACTTGTTCTAGGAATAACAACGGCTTCACCATTAACCACTCTTCTAGGAATATGTGGACCTTTTTCCATTGCATCCCAAATATCGGTATCTATTGCTTCTACAGAGACTCTCATCCTAACCTTCCAATAAGAATAATCTTCACCATTGAAGAATGGAGGTCAGTTAAGAGACATAGACCCTTCTTGTTGATTGCTAGAGCCCATTGTTTCCAAAAGGATCTTTTTCGAAAAAGCTTTTACGCTCGATCTTTCGACCGAGCTCTGATACCACTTGTGGAAACCAACAAGCGGGCTTAGCAATTACTAGAGGGGGGTGAATAGTAATCAGAATGCAACAGTGACTAATTTTCGAATGCAATTAAGATGTAATTGATTTTGTGCAGATTTTACAGAAACAGAGCAAGAATACTCGAGTGTTTTACAGACTACTCGAGTAAAATAGCAAGAACACTCGAGTCTTCTGAAGAATACTCGAGTAAATCGTGCAGAGTGCAGAAAACAGTTTTTGTGAAATTTGCACTTTAAATCAATACGAGTAAAAACCAGTCCAGAGCAGATTAATAGAAGAGTAGTAAGCAATTAAATAAAGCTAAAACAACTTAAAAACAACGTAATTGCTGCGGAATTACTACACTAATTAAAAAGCCCCTTTTTGAGAAACTTAGGTTTGGTTTTTACTTGAATGAAAAGAAAGCAATAAAAAGAGGACACCACCAATTTTATACTGGTTCACTCTCTTTTAAGAGAGCTAATCCAGTCCCCCTAAGAACCTTAGGAGTGTCTACTAAAATCAAATTGTTAGAAATATTACAAGGGATATTGAGATGCCTCACTCAACCTAACCCTTCCAAGAGTGTACCAAACTCTTGAATTTCTACCCCAATTTGAAGTTTGGTGATGAAGACTCCTTCTTCTCAAGCTCCTTGAAACCTTCAAGTGCTCCACCAAGCTAAGAACCTCTTAGACTTTGCTTGAGAACCTCTCAAGACTTGGATGAACCTAAGACCCACTTAGGTACACTTGGTTCCCAACCAAGATTTTGGAACAAGGTATGAAAGTGTGTATGGAGAAATACAACAAATGATTTCTACACCAATTAAGCACAATCTCTAACTCTTTGAACAAATAATGACAATGAATGAATTGGTTGAGTTAGAGAATTTTCACTTGAGAGAGAGAATGAGCAAAGAGAATATTTTGCTTAAGTCTTGTTGATGTTCTTGTTCTCTAGTACAAGGGCAATCAATTCTGATATATGGAAGAGGGAATGTGAGAGTAGGACAAACTTTTTCATGCCATTTTTTCCCTCTTCCAACGGTTGAAAATTTGTTGTCAGAACCAAAATACTCGAGTATTTTTGACACTACTCGAGTCTTTTGCCCATCTTTCAATAGAAATGCCCATGTACTGAACTAACGGTCAAATCTCTGATTGGGCTGAAATACTCGAGTCTTTTGGAAACTACTCGAGTCTTTTGATACTCGAGTAACTTTCAGATTACTCGAGTCTTTTGATACTCGAGTACTTTTCAGACTACTCGAGTCTTTTGCCCAGAAATGATAAAAATTAAGTTTTTCAAAGATTAATTTCAATTCTCTTCTCAAGGAATAATTTTATGTAATCCCAACCTTTTTCATGCATTAAAATTATTTATCCTAGGATGAGATTATTTCCTAAGCTACCCACTCTCAATTATATAAATAAAATTACAATTAAAATAAAATAGAGAATGACTAGCTAATTTGATGCACTTGATCTTCTTGACTTGGTGAGCTTGAATTCTTCCTTTAAATCCATGATCTAATTATATTGTCATCATCAAAATAAATCCACCTCATTAGAGACTTGATTCTACACATGTTTGTACCTTTCAATAAAAAATAACAATCAAAATATCAAATAATAATTATCACATAGTGACATTGAGTAGTAAAGGAATATTTTCCTTTGCCGGTAATGATAGTGCAAATGACAAGTAAAATAATTATAGTAAACCAAGAATTTTCTTATAACATATGTTTTAGTAGGCAAGTTTTAATGCCCGTGGAATGAATTACTGCAAGTTAATATTGCATTTAAGTTGTCCAGTAGAAGGAATTGAATCAATGATACACGTGTATGATTTGATTCGATAGCTAGGATGCAATTATATGAATTCATGCATTTATATATTAAAAGAAGATTAGTTTCTTCCCGGGGTTTGTGCTGGAAATGTTGTTTCCTTTGTTGGAAATATGACTATATGGTAGGTAAGTAACAAAGTTTTCATGAGTTTATGATTTATAATAAGTCCTCTTTTTTTTTATGTGGGTTTAAAAGAGTACATGAGTTGGACTGGGTCTCCACCTTTTTAAATCTTTTTATGAAAAATTTGGTTTTATCTTTAATTGTTATTGTAAAGGAATATCTTTTTAATATGAAAATTAAAAAAAAAATTGTTATTGACCTGGTATACAGTGGAGAAATGTTCTGAAGGCATATTCCTGATCATGCCTTGTTTTTCTCCACCACTTCTCTTTAACGTTAAAATTGATCAGTTTATTTATTTCATCTTCTGATCAGAGAGTTTGATGAAGCTTATTAAAAAAAATAAAACCTCTTCTTAACTTTAATCGATTGCACCTCGGTCGTGCCGGAATTTCGCTTTCAGGGCAGTGGTTTTCCACGACGCAACTTTTTGTTTAATCTATTTTTCCAACAATCTGAAAGCGAAATTTATTTTCTCCCCCATCAACAATGGCTGCTGCTTCTGTTCCCAAATCACTGCCTGATCTCTCTAAACTCGAACCTTTGGATGGTATCAACTACAGGCGTTGGTCCCAGAAACTTTTAATCTTCTTTGAACAGCTTGAGTTGATTACGTTTTGTTCACACCTGTTCCCGATAATCAACCGCTGGTTCCTGCAACGCCCTCGACGGACCAAACGAAGAAAGCTGATGAAGAGGCAAAGGCGAAATACATGAAGGATAATAAAGCTGTCCGAGGTCATCTTCTCAACCACATGACAAATGCTCTTTTTGATATTTTTGTTGAACAGAAATATGCGAAGGAAATCTGGGATACCTTGGAATCAAGGTACGGTGCTGATGATGCTGGCAGAAAAAAGAGTATGTGGTAGGGAAACAGATGGAGTTCCAGATGGTTGATGACAAGCCTGTCATGGAGCAGATTCACGAGTATGAGAACCTGGTTGCGGATGTGCTCAGAGAACACATGAAGATGTGTGATGTCCTACAGGCTAATGTTCTGTTGGAAAAATTTCCACCCTCATGGAGCGATTACCAGAACCATCTGAAACACAAAAAGAAGGATCTGCCACTGCAGGAGCTAATAAGTCACGTGAAAACAGAGGAGGCTAATCGTCTGAAAGAAAAGAAAAATTATGTTTCTTCAATTTCTGTTAAGGCTAACTTGGTTGAATCTTCTAGTGCTTTTAAAGACAGGTACAAAGCAAATGGAAAGAAATTCAATAAGAGCGGATACCAGAAAAATTCCAAAGGCAATAATGGAAGGAATCAGAAAGACAAAGTGCTGCTCTGCTTTGAATGTGGAAAACCCAGGGCACAAGTCGTACCAGTGCTGGGACAGGAAGAATAAGAAACCTGCCAATAAGCCTAACAATAATTCTTCTCCACAGGTCAATGTTGCTGAGAAAGAAGAGATAATTGCTGTTGTGGTGGTAGAAGCAAATCTGGTGGAAAACAAAGTTGATTGGCTACTAGACACAGGTTCCACCAGACATTTTTGCTCCAACAAGGATCTCTTTCAGGAATTCTATGATGTGGCAGACGGTGAACATGTCTTCACGGGCAATTCAGCCACTGCTGTGGTTCTTGGTAAAGGAAAAATACTCCTGAAACTCACCTCTTGAAAAACTTTAGCTCTGAATGATGTGTTGTATGTCCCCTCCCTTCGTAGGAACCTAGTTTCTGGTGCTCAATAAGGCTAGTCTGAAACTACTTGTGTTTGAGGGTGATAAAGTGATTTTAACAAAAAATGGGGACTTTGTGGGCAAGGGATATTTGTCTAATGGGCTGTTTGTTTTGAACACTATTCCTGTTATTGTTAATGGAAACATTTCTGGTTATGCTTATATTGTTGAATCTGTTAATTTGTGGCATGGTAGATTGGGACATGTGAATTTTGGTTCAATCAAAAGATTGAAAAATATGCATCTTATAAATGCGTCTAATGAAAACGAATGTTTTAAATGTACTGTTTGCGTTGAAGCAAAATTTGCAAAGAAACCTTTCAATCATGTCACATCTAGAAGCACTGAATTGCTTGAATTGATACATTCTGACTTGGCTGATTTTAAAAACACAGTGAGTAAAGGTGGCAAAAAATATTATATAACTTTTGTTGATGACTTTTCCAGATATACTAAAATATATTTGTTAAAGTCAAAAGATGAGGCTACTCAAATGTTTTTAAAATATAAAGCTGAAGTAGAAAATCAATTGGATAAAAAAGATTAAAAGACTTAGGTCTGATAGAGGTGGTGAATATAGCACAAATTTCCTAAAAGAATTTTGTGATGAAAATGGTATTATACATGAAACCACTGCTCCCTATACACCTCAACAAAATGGCATAGCTGAACGAAAAAAATAGGACACTAAAAGAAATGATAAATGCTATGTTATTAAGTTCTGGTATGCCTGATAACATGTGGGGTGAAGCTGTTTTGTCTGCATGTTATATTCTAAACAAAGTTCCTCATAAGAAACTAGATAAAACTCCTTATGAGTTGTGGAAAGGTTTTGCACCTAATTTAAATTATTTAAAGGTTTGGGGTTATTTGGCTAAAGTTGCATATCCAGAATATAGAAAATCTAATATTGGGCCTAAGGCCTTTGATTGTGCTTTTATTGGCTATGCTCAGAACAGTGCTGCATACAGATTCATGTGTTTGAATGATAATTCTATTTGTGAATCTAGAGATGTTGAATTTTTTGAACATGTGTTTCCTCTTACTAAAACTGTAATTGAAAATGTTACTCCTTCAAGAACTGATTTGATGAATGAATCTATCTCTAGTGAACATGTGAATGAACCTAGAAGGAGTAAGAGGAAGAGAACTGAGAATAGCTTTGGGCCTGATTTTATAACTGCTTTTGTTATTGAAAAATATGATAAAATCAGTGAACAATTTGTTTCTGTATTTTTGATTGATGATGATCCTAAATCCTATAAAGAGGCTTTAACCTCTATCGATTCTAGTTTTTGGAAAGAAGCAATTAAAAGTGAATTGGACTCTATTTTGATGAATCACACTTGGGATTTGGTTGATTTACCTATAGGTAGTAAACCTATTAAGTGTAAATGGATATTTAAAAGGAAATTTAGACCAGATGGGTCTTTAGAAAAATTCAAGGCTAGACTAGTGGTAGTGGGATACACTCAAAAGAAAGGCATTGATTATTTTGATACATATTCTCCTGTGACTAAAATTGCTACCGTTAGATCTTTGATTGCTCTTTCAGCTATTCGAGGTTTAATAATTCATCAGATGGATGTAAAGACAGCTTTCCTCAATGGAGACCTGGAGGAAGAAATTTACATGGAGCAACTAGAGGGATTTGTCGTTGCTGGACAAGAGAACAAGGTATGCAAGCTCAGAAAATCTCTCTACAGTCTCAAACAGGCACCCAAACAATGGTATGAAAAATTTGACCATACTTTAGTAAGCAATGGATATGTTGCGAATGTCTCTGATTCATGTGTTTACTCAAAATTGTTTGGTTCTGATTGTGTGATTATATGTTTGTATGTTGATGACATGCTCATTTTTGGCTCTAACTTGGAAGTAATAAATGACACCAAATTGTTTTTGTCTACTCACTTTGACATGAAGGATTTAGGTGAGGCAGATGTTATACTTGGTGTTAAAATTGGAAAAACTGAAAATGGTTTTTCATTGTGTCAATCACATTACATTGAAAAGATACTTAAGAAATTTGATTGTTTTGATGAAATGCCTGTAAGAACTCCTTATGACCCTAGCATGAGTCTCTTAAAATTAAAATAATGGTGATAGTGTTTCACAAGCTGAATATCCTAAGATTATAGGAAGTGTTATGTATCTCATGAACTACACAAGGCCTGATATTGCTTATGCTGTCAGTAGGCTAAATAGATACACGCATAATCCTATTAATGAACACTGGAATTCACTTCGTCGATTGTTAAAATACCTTAAGGGAACTATAAATTTATGTTTACATTTTAACAAGTTTCCTGCTGTTTTAGAAGGTTATTGTGATGCAAATTGGGTAACAGATAATTATGAAGTGAGTTCTACTAGTGGATATGTGTTCACTCTAAATGGAGGAGCTGTTTCATGGAAATCTTCCAAACAAAATTGCATTGCTCGCTCCACCATGGAAGCTGAATTCATTGCTCTTGAGCTAGCAGGTCAAGAAGCTGAATGGTTGAAACACTTGTTAAATTGTTAAATGATATTCCATTGTGGGGGTCGTTTGTACCAATCTCCTTGCACTGTGATTCACAAGCTGCTATTGGAGTTGCCAAAAATTATGCATATAATGGCAAGAAGACATATTCGCATAAGACATGGTGCAATTAAACAACTTTTGAAGAATGGAGTAATATCTCTGGAATTTGTGAGATCATAAAGAAACCTAGCACATCCTTTGACAAAGGGATTGACAAGGAAAATCATTTAAGAGACTTCTAAAGGGATGGGACTTAAGCTTTTGGCTTGAACATTATGTGTTGCACTACAATCAATCCCTGTTTATGTGGTAGTGCTTAAAATCCATAGCCCTAGGTGTTGGGTGGTCCTTAAAAGGACTTGATGGAACAGTCTGTACATGTGGTAGTGCTTAAAATCCATAGCCCTAGGTGTTGGGTGGTCCTTAAAAGGACTTGATGGAAGATTGTGACGTAAGTCTAAAAGACTTAATAACTTTATAGCTCTATTTGTTGAGTGGTCTATTGTTGTTATAGACTTGATAAAGTTATTGTTTATATGAGTGTGAAGGTGGGCCGCCTTCTATGAAAGAATATGGAATTTTCTTTCTAGAGCGCTCATGGAACCAAGGTATACGCGCAGGGCCTTCAATAGCGCTTTGATTGTATCGCGGAATAGCAGACATTAAGAAATTAATATGTGTTGTGGGGGTCTCAACTTGAGAGTTTTTGAAAGTTCAAGATTTATTTCACTTTCATTAGCTATGTTGTTGCCTCATTTCACTATGCATTAATTCAATCGAAAGATATTAATGTTTAAGTAACTTAGTTTCTTCCTTTGCCCAGAAAAATGTATTTTTAAAACATATAGTCATATGTGGGGGATTGTTGGAAATATGACTATATGGTAGGTAAGTAACAAAGTTTTCATGAGTTTATGATTTATAATAAGTCCTCTTTTTTTATGTGGGTTTAAAAGAGTACATGGGTTGGACTAGGTCTCCACCTTTTTAAATCCTTTTATGAAAAATTTGGTTTTATCTTTAATTGTTATTGTAAAGGAATATCTTTTTAATATGAAAATAAAAAAAATTGTTATTGACCTGGTATACAGTGGAGAAATGTTCTGAATGCATATTCCTGATCATGCCTTGTTTTTCTCCACCACTTCTCTTTAACGTTAAAATTGGTCAGTTTGTTTATTTCATCTTCTGATCAGAGAGTTTGATGAAGCTTATTAAAAAAAATGAAACCTCTTCTTCTTCTCTAACTCTGGGTAATTGTAGTATGCTGTTCCAAACTCCCATCACGAGTGCACGAACAACTTTAATCGATTGCACATCGGTCGTGCCGGAATTTCGCTTTCAGGGCAGTGGTTTTCCACGACGCAGCTTTCTGTTTAATCTATTTTTCCAACATCCTTGAGCCCTGTGGTTGGGCCATTTGGGCTAGCCCTGGGTTATGGGCTTGTGCAATACATACTTCTTCTTCCCGCATCTTCATCTTCTTCCCAGAATCACAGCATCTGTTTTGAAGAGTGCAACTCCATGCTTGTAGCATGGTGGCACGAGGGAGACTGGGGATATGTTGGATCCGCGGCGAGCCGTCCCTGATTGCTTATGGAAATTCGAGTTCGTAGAAGACGAGTGAGAGGCATCCTTGACAGCGATGATGGCGCGTTGCAATCGGAGTTACCGAGGATGGAAGTGTTGTTTGTAGTCGCTGCGCTTGTTCCCCAGTACCGCAACCGAGGTGTGAAGAGGCCTTGGACCTCCGGTTTCTTGGGTGGCTTTTAGTGATGAGACCGTGGTAAGCCGATCTCTTATCACGGTTTCTATGGCCACGGTGAACTTCAGAATGTCGATGATGTTGGTGGTGGGAATTAGTTTACCGCTCTCACTGTGGTCGCCAATGTTGTGGGGTGTTATCCCACATGTACCGGCAAGCCGATTTGTTGATATACGACGATGATAACGAGTTCTCGGTTAAAGAACACCGTCATCGAGTCAGGATATTTTGGGGGTGGTGTGTGTCGTGTGTAAATAACGGAATGACAGAGTTCGATCATACCTTGGCCACTACCTGTATTTATAGGGTGGTTGGAAAGAGACACTGTGATGATGAACCATGATGGGCATTAAGGCCGAAAAGTAACGGCTCCATGAATGCCATCAATAGCAGCATAATGACGAACCGTTATGTCAGTTATGTATTGACTATTGATGTCGAATTGCTAGTATGCCGGATTGATGCTTGTTGGTCAGTGATACCGGTTATTATTTGTCCGTGATACTGGTCCATAACATGATTTGAAGAAGGTAAGGGTAATTTTGGGGAAAAAATTAAATCGGGTTCATATTCCTAGACTCATTTTTTATTATCAAATTGGTCTCTCGATTTTTTGGTATCATATTGGTCTCTTTCTTTTCGCCATCAAATTGATTTGTGAGTTACTATTATCCTACGTATTAATATCATATTAGTCCATATTTGAATCGTTGAAGAGAAAAATTACACATGTGCATATTATATTGCTCCATGTATAATGAACAGTGATTCAATTACTAAATTAATAGTGAAATGAAATATGAGAGACAAATATAATATTAAAAACACACGAAAAACCAATTTAATAATGAAAAATAAGATAAAAAAACAAAGGCTTAAATATGAAAATGGTCCCTATAAATATTGACTTTTTTGAAATTGGTCCCTGTAAAATTTTTCTTTTGGTTTTGGTCCCTACATTTATAAAATATTTTGGTTTTGGTCCCTCCTATTATATGTGGATGGAAAATGTCGAAAATGTAATATATTATATTCTATGACCTATTAAGGATGATATTCTTGCATTAATTCTCAAGGGTAAACAGAAAACTTACATTAAATAAGAAAACTAGTTAAAAACCATGATATTAGAGGGACCAAAACCAATTGAATCTAAATAATAGAGGGACCAAAACAAACTACCAACATAATTATAGGGACCAAAATTTAATATGAGGGACCAAAACCAAAACATTTTGTAAGTGCAGGGACCAAAACCAAAAGAAAATTTTTACAAGAACCAATTTCAAATAAGTCAATATTTACGGGGACCATTTTCATATTTAAGCAAAAAACAAAATAACTAATTTAGCCGCTGCTAATAAATTTAAATAAAAAAAAACCTAAATTAGCCGTTTATGGTCTATTCGAGACTGCTTTTATATGCAAAAATCCATCCATTTATTTGAATCGGTTCCAACCCACTTTATCTGCTCTTGTATTCAAAAGAGAAATCAGACGAAGCGTGATTGGGACAACTCCATGTGTGTATAATTGAAACCTGTCTTGTAGTGGGACATACACACATACGCCATTGAGCTTAGCTCGCTGGATTATTTGACGTTAGTCATATACATACAACACATATATACATGCCATCTCCACCCATTCGATTACTATTCAAAGTTAGAAACTCCATAGTGTTAATTAAATTTTTGGTTCTCTAAATAAGTTTAATTTTTAAATTTTTTTTCAAAGTTTAAATTTTGGAATTAGCTCCTTTATCTATCTTATTTTCATTAAATATTCACGAGATTGATAAAAGTCCACATCAATATTGTCACATGTATTTAGTATTACATATGACATATGAATTTTTTATTTTTATACCCTATTTTTTCCGATCTTTTCCAATATTTTTTTTTTCGAATTTTCACATTATTTATTGAATAATTTCATAAAAAAAAAAAGTCACATGTCATATGTTGTGCGTGTGGCAGGTGATGTCACAACGCCGATATGAATTTTCGTCTATCACGTCAACACGTAACCAAATTAAACCAAATAATAAGAATAACTAAATCCAAAATTTCGAACTTTGCCAGGACTAAATTTTCCAAAAAAAAAATGTTAAAAACTTAACATATTGACTATATTTACAAAGAAAAAAAAACTTAATCAATCCAAAAATATATAACTTTAATTGCATATCTATGGCCTTGTTTTATAGCTGCATGAGCCTTCCTACTTAGTTATGAAATATGATGATAATGTGTCAAAATTGAGATCCCATTCTAGGATCTACTGATAGCGACCCTTTTGTTCTTTGCCATTACTTCAATACAAAATATACCTGCTGCTAACATGTGCATACCATATCACCATATAAGTCATGCGTTACTACGTACCCAGCAGAGTAAAAAAAAGAAAAATCATTTGTTCTTTTATATTATTAATTTATTTTAAAATGATCTTTAATCTTTTTTTCTTACATTTTGATTCCTTAACTTAATTATTTGTATTAATTTGATCTTTAACATTAATCTTTCATCTTTTCTTTGTTTGCACATTTTGATTTTTTAACTTAATTGTTTGTCTCAAATTGATTCTAAGGTAAATTTTTCTCATAGAGTATTATGTTAGAATATTCCGTTAAAGTGTTTATAACTTGGAATATTCCATTAGAAAAAATATTATTTTGATTATTTTAACCAAATTTTAATAAATTTGTTAAAATTTATATTACAAATCAATTGAGATAAACAATTAAGTTAAGGAACCAGAATAAATATAAAATAAAGGCTTATTTATGGTTTTGGTCCCTAAAAGTTCAACGTGTTTTGTTTTTAATCTCTAGAAGTCATTTTAACCGGGACCAGTCCTTAATTTTTCAAACATTTTTGTTTTGATCCCTCCGTTACAAAAAATCAGTTATTTGCTGACATGGTTAACGAAAATCCACACCAACTGCCACGGGATGTGACGTAGCGTCAAATAGGTGATGTGACATAGATAATTCAGCAGACATATGAACTCAAAATTTTGCGTACGAGACCATTTTGCGTATCGAACCATTTTCTGTCTGTGGATCTGTATAATCCACATTATGTCACCTATTTGGCGTCACTTCAGACCACATAGACGGCTAATGTGATGTTCCGCTAGGTACACAAACAAATAACAAATTTTTACTAATGGAGGGGATCAAAACCAAAATATTTGAAAATTTAAGGACTAGTTCCGGTCAAAATAACTTCTAGAGACTAAAACCAAAACACGCTGAACTTTTAGAGACTAAACACATAAATAAGCCGTAAAATAAATAAAGAATATTTTGAAACAAATAAAAATAAATAAAATAAAGAAATTCAAACTTTTTGACTGGCACTAGCTATAGACCGCTGATAATTCTATTCTCCCTAGAGGTCCAAATCTCAAAAGAAACTTAAAATTCGTCATTGATGTGAGAATAACCAAAGAATCGGTCATTGCTGTGAGAATTCTAAAAACCTTACAGATTTTCAAGAGTCAATTTAGTAGACTAAGTTGCGAAATAAATACTCCCTTAGTCCCTAAAGTTTTTTTTTGGATTTCACGTCTATTAAGAAAGTGAAATAATTTAGTTAATTGTATTGGAAATGTGAACTTTTGATATGTAATTTCAAAATTACCCCTATTAATATTATTGGAATCTAAAAAGTGTTAAAAAAATAGGGGTGTTTGTGGAAAAAAGTAACTAATGATCATTGAAAATTGGTATGAGGGTTTATCAATAAGGACAAAATAAAAGTGTCAAGATGGTTTTATATTTAGGGACGGAGGTATTAGACTAGTAGTAAGTAGACATGTTCAAAATTGCGCAATGCCCAACACAATTGGTAGATGGATGAATTCTTTAAGTATGATGTCAAGGGTTCGACTCTTATTATGGTTATGAAAAAGACTTTGTTTGGAGAAGTCATACCACTTGGATGATCTCTTTACCTCATAAGGGATTAGTCTCTAACTGTCAACCGAAGAAGACCCTTGATTCACACTAAAAAAACCACAATGCAAATAACATCACAAACACGAAAAGACCAACAAATAAGTTTTGTTCTTTCGATATCATGGAATAAATACCTCCATTAAAAAATGTAATTACATCTAGCAATTACCTTTGCATGGCTGTAACCAGGGACGGGTCCAAATGCTTTGTATATATATGTAGTATTTGAATTTGACCCCTCCCTACATCTAGACCCGTATTTGGTTGTAAGCTTAGTGTTAACAGAATCAAAGGGGTTAAAATGTTGGAAGTCCCATATCGTTTGTTTCATTCTCTTTTAATTTGTACTGTTTAAATATTTGTTGGATTACTTTTTTCATTATCAATTGGTTTTGAGATGAAACCTTACCACAAAATCCCTTAGCTTATGCATCCACGAGAATCAATAGCTAATTGCCAATTAGAAGAGCTTAACTGAGTTGTTACTTGAGCCTGACGTTAGTTAGGATTACGATTAAATTAATGTAAATTACTCCTTTAATTTTTTTTGTTTAAGTTTTTACCATTCATCAAATTCATTATTTATGTTAATTTTCTTTTTTAAGTGACACTTAACGAATGGTATCATGTGTTAATTTTCTTATTTTCTTATGATGTCGTGTATTAATTTTTCTTATTTTCTTATTACATCATGTGTCATTTAGTGAAAAATATTAACGAAAATAATTGATTTATTAAGCGACAATAACTTATAATTACTAGATTTATTTGGAAAAAAAAGTTGAAAAACTGGTTTTTAACCTAAAACTAAACCAATCTAATAATTTTTCCTAAAAGTAACTAATTGTTACTCTAGTTTGTTGAGTAGTTAGTTAGTTAGTTAATTGCATAGTTAAACACTTAAACTTATTGGTAGTTAGTATATAAATGCACAATGTAATAGGAGTAGTATTCATTTTTGGTTTGGACAAAAATGAGTTAATTTCTTACAAGCTTTCTCATTCTTCTCTCTCTCTTAACCGAATTCTCCAACTACCTTCAATGAGTTTTTTCTCTCTTACTTTGTTAGGGTGCAAGCTTCCACGGCAGCTCAAGCTTCTTCAATCAATTTTGCCATTATTGATGCCATGATTCTAACACTTAAGCAAATGAAATTATTGTTAGTTAAGTTACTTATGACTATGAGAGATAATTGAAATTAAAGACATTAAATTCAGGTTGAAGGCTCTGTTAATCACTTCCTCAATTTTCAAACAACAAAACATTTAAGCAGAAGCCTTTGAGAGTTTGTTAGTTTATTTATGTAGTATGATTCTATTTCTTTAGTGCATCTCAAAGGAATATTAAGATATAAATAGACTTGAATAGCAGCCACTAACTATGGTCCATATGGTTTTAATTGGCGGTGGTCAATGTATAGTCTTTGATGGAATTGGTTATAGTAGTTGAACAGCTAAATCTTGGTTGGTCTGGGATACATATATGGGCACATACCTATATTGCCCCCATGCAATTTGTGTTACAAGTAGCAATTGCCATTATGACAAGGACACACTTGAAATTGCACTTCACAAACTTATTTGTTATTGTATCATGCATGGCCCTGATCTGTCTGATCACTCTTAAACCCCAACTGCAGAATTAATTGAAGACAGCAACTTCATAATTTCCATATGTCAGGGTGCCCTCTCTAAGTAATGTAAAGAATGCATGGCACATTCATTCACATACCTGCATAGGGAGACATGTATATCTTTTATTTATATAGATGCACATGCTACATATAATGTAGTTGTTGTGATTCCTCTTTAAAAATGAAACATTTTGGACTCTTTCATATTCTGCTAGAAATCCATAACTATATATAACTCTCTTAGATAAAGAGTTGATTCACATAAGCTGATTAGCAGTTGGATTATCGTTAAATGTAACACTCCAACTCTGATTTACAACCTTGTATTAAAATATACTATGAATTTATAACTTGGTGGTGGTAGTCACTCAAAGGAGACGTAATTATATTCTCAAGTCATGATGAGTTTGATTTGTGGAAAGTTACCATTTGGGAAATCAAAATAAATAAAGATGACAAAGGTGACAGTTTTAGTGACACATCAAAATTTTGGGGATGCAAGTTTGGAGAATCAATCTTCAAATATTTATATTAATAATTTGTTAATTTAAACAATTAGGAAGCTTTGACTTGATAGTATTTGATGCTATATTATGACGGAGGCTCCGGTGCTCCGGTGCATGGAAATATCAAACATGCACCGATGCATATCTTCTTTTTTGGTTTTTTTATTTATTTTTTTAAAATTTAATCAATTAAAAAATATTCTATGCGTTTTCTTTTTTACCGATATGAAGTGATTTTTATAATTTGGATTTATTTTTTTCTTTACTCTGTGTTTTTAAAAAACTGTACTGAGTAAAACTGTATTCAAAATTTACATATTCTGATAAATCTGTATACGAACTTGTGTTAAAAAATATTCTGAATAAATCTATATTAAAAAAATTTAAAAAACAAAAAAAAAATTAAACCATGCACCGGAGCCTTCCCCCTATATTATAGGCTTATTATAGCTAACAAGTCAAGGGAACGAATCTTCAACCTCATGACTACATGTCCAAGTGTTGAGCCATAACGCCAACTGACACGAACTGATAGATAGGATGATGATGGGTCAAGTAATAGTTAAATGGGTTATTTGGTCCCTATGGAGAAAAGGAATAGGATAAATATTTAGTTTAATAACTAAGTAAGTCTTATTATTATTATTATTATTATTATTCTAGAATGTTCTGATTTTTTAAGATTGTGCCAAGTGTATGGCTAGTATTAGTTTTAGGGTTCCTTATTTACTATATAAAGAATGTACCTCTTGTTCATTAGTATGAATGAAAAATGAAATTTGTTATTACCTATTTGGTAGGAGCTCTTTGCTTCCTATCAGTCACTTGGTACCATAAATATATATATATATATATATATATATATATATATATATAACGATGCTAACAAAATTTGCTTCAAAATCCGCTCCTTCCGAGCTCCGCCTCTATTGACAAGCTAATAAATTTCTAAGTCTTTTTTATGTAACACCTTAACCTTAAGCTATGATCCTTTTTCATGGTAATTCACTTGGTGTGTCACTAGCTTAATCACCCTTTGTTGTGTATTATTCACTCTAACAAGAGCCTTCGATCTGCAACTCGAATCTTTGCATGACATTAGGAATGTAGATATCAATTAAACTGAGATGCTCTATATATAGTCGAGGTCAACATTGAATTATTACCCAAAAAAAAAAATCTAACTCACGAGGGACGAATTGGCTATCATGCTTGAAATCAAAAAACAAAAAGAAAGTTTAAGAATAGGGTTTAAGATTAGGGACAGTAAGTTTAAGTTTAGATGCTTTATTTGCTGATGATATGATCATGTCTATGACCAACCAAGAAAATAGATAGAGATGACCAACTCATGAAACATTTTATGGAAGGTGGACTTTCTGCCTAACTGGGCCAGAAGCTCGCGGGCCTTTTGGGTTGGGATATGAGAATCCCCCATCTACTCTAGGAGTGGGGTTTTTGCCGATCACTCTTGGCTAGGCAAATCCTACTTATCTTTTTAGGGGATTGCTAACATGGCGAGGAATATGATTTTTTAGTTGGAACAAGTTAACATAATGTACCGAATTATTATGGACAAAAATATCCTTATATATTTTCTTCAACAAGGGTCAAGAACAAAGGATATTTTAATAATTTGACTTTCTGAAATTAAAAAAGAATACCAAAAATAAAAAATTCCCACCCCCAAACCCTTCCAACCCTTTCGCATTCTCCTCATTCGAAAAACCCTCTCTCTCTCTATTTTTTTTTTCTTTTTATCTTTCTTTCTGCCGCCACCAACAACACCCCTCCTCACCAACCCACTCCCCAGCACAGAGAATCAAATACACTGCTTAGATCTATTAACAAAACATAAATTTAGGTAAAAAAACAAATTAAAGCATGACATTAGTAGTATTATGGCAAAACTCCAATACTTGCAGCAGTTCACGCATAAGAACTTAGCACTCAATTCAGAATTATATTCCCGTCATTGACCACGGCAACTAGAAAACAATTCACATAATTTTAGTGTTAAACTTGATTATAACATCAATTTCTATGGAATTAAGATATATTAGTAATGGTGATTTCTATATGTATGTTTTTCCTTATATTATTATAGCACTTTCACATCCCAAAACTTATATTTTCTTATATTTCGTATGCACATAATTTATTTGATAGCAAAAATTATGAGAAATTGTTGTTACGAAATTGTGCTAGGTTCGCTCAGGGGTGGGTTCGCGAGTAAACTTTTGAGAAATTGTTGCCACTGGGAGTAGGATAGGTGGGAGGCGATGGTGGTGATGGTTGCTAGTGGTGGAGCCTTAGCTGCAGCAGAGAGAGAAAGAAGCAAATAGAGAGAGAGAGAGAGAGTTTCTCCAAATGATGGAGCATTCAGACGAGTGAGAAAGGCTTGGGGTGGGGATTATTTATTTTTTTTTTAAATTTCAGAAAGCCAAATTATTACAAATATCCTTTATTTTTAACACTTGTTCCACAAAACATACAAGCATATTGCTGTCTATAATAATCTGGTACACTATGCTAACTTGTTCCAATTAAAAAATCACATTACGCATGTTAGTAATCCCCATTTTTTTTATTTTCATTTTTATCCTTATTTAATTGTTACTTGTGAGATATCTATTTTTTTTTCTACGATCCCATAGTGAGGTATACCTCATGAGTCATGACCCAAACGTTTTTTTTTTCTAGGTAGTAAGATATACTTCACGATCCGAACTTTTTCTCAAATCTTGAGGTATAAGTCACAACGGACATGATGTTAAAAAAAACGTGACACCATGAAAAGTCAATATGTCAAATTATTAACTTTTTTTTTTGCAATTTTTGTTGGAAAGGGAAAGGGAAAAGGGATGATGGGTTGGGGTACAACATGAAATTAAAGGGAGATTGAAAGAAGAGTGAGGTTTACTATAAGATGGAACATAGAGGAAGAGAAGAGGGAGGAGTTTGTTTTTTTAAGGGTAAAAATGGAAATATAAATATAAGTACGGTGTACCTAGTCACAAGTAGGATGACAAAAGCTCCGCTCCTACTCTAGAACATGTGTCATCTTAAAAAAATTAATATAGTTTTAATTGCATTTTTCGTGGTTGTGTGATTATAGTCTCTGAGATGAGTTTTTTTTTTTTTTTTTTTTTACTGATCCTCCTACACCGAGACCATTTTTTTTTCATACACATCAATCTCGGAATCAAACTCTATATCAAATGCTTTAATTAACACAAATCTCTTTTAATTACACAATCAGGTAGGGCTATGGCTAATTTGTGTGTACTCAATTCATTTATCTATCATTTTTCTAACACTCACCAATTTATTAGCAATGCATGTTATTATATCAATTTTATTATTTTAATGATAAAATAGCTAATCCAATAGCCATATTTAAGCAAGTTTTGTGACTTACTTAACTGGAGTTGAACGAGTAAGGGAGGTCCACAGTATGGAAAACTAGAGGACCATAGCAGTAAAACAAGAGCAAATTATCAAGTAGCTTGACAGGTTCAAATATTCTGTTTACTGGTTCTTCATGGTATAATAGAAATAGAAAATGAACAAGGTTGAATGTAGTAACTATCGAGGCAATGGCATGGTCAGAAATGGACCACATACTCTCAACGCGCACTAATTATCAAGTTTGCTGTCACTTTCATCCTATTACTATGATTTAATGTCATTCTATTTAGTGTCACATGCAATTAGCAAACGTAATATCCGACAATTCAATGCAACTCACTCTTGCACATGCATTTCATCGTATAGTAGTATGAACCAATATATTGCTCTAAGAGAAAAATAATTTGCATTTGAGTTTGTGACAAAATGTACAGGTTACTCCTTAGTACACAAATCCCTTTGCTCATCCATTTTGATTCCATTTGTTGCTATGAAATTGAAATCCCGATGAACTAAACGTGATTGACAAAGCGTGTGTGTGGTTACGTGTTTCCAAACCCACAAACATAAAAGCTGTGTCTGTGGAGCTTCTACAGATGCGTGTCCCAACCCATCAAATCCCGAATTTGGTCCGATGGTTTGATCCAATAATATCCAAAATAGTAGTATAATCTAGTCAACCCATCAATATGTTAATATAGTAATTTAAAAATACAAATATCATGGATAGACAAATCACATAATTAAAAAATTATTAAACTAAAACAAAAACATACTTTACAATAATATATAATGTGGAAATAAATAATTTTTATAAATATACTCCAAAAGGTTAGGAGTTTAGGGTATGAAATCTTATTTTTTTCAGTGACTTACCAGGCCCAGATGTCCCTAGGGGTTCACCATTATTAATGAGGTCTTTGAGACTAATTAATCATGTACAGGTTTGTAGTTGCCTTTTCCAATAGGATGTTTTTACTAAGAATTGGACACAGAATTACTAACACACATATCACATTCTTAGGATCTTAGAAGGAGACCTTACACCAACCGAGGCCTTGCACTTAACCGAGAGAATGTACATTTTTTATTTTAAAAAAATGTGGGACATCGAGACGGACTAATACAACTAAAAGTATAACCCAGACCTGTTTCAAAATCACACTTAGATCTATTTTCTAAAATCTGAATCCGTTACAAAGCTCCAATCAATGTTGGTATGGTAAGTCTCTTGAATCAATTGCAAATGATGGTGGGTGAGGTTCGTTCTAGAAGACAAAGTTAAAGTAGTTCATGACCATGGACGATGGTAGTGATGATGGCTAAATAGGGGAAGGTAGGTTGGGGCAAAGTGGCGGCGGTTACTAATAGTGCGTTTGGTTCGGTGTTTGAAGGGAGGCAAACACAAAAGCTGTGAGGGGGAGCTTCCCGCAAACCCGCTTTTGCTTCTCTCACTGCTTTTCCAAACACGCTATTAAGTCGGAGAAAATGATAATGGGTTAGTAAGTGTGAGGATAAAACAAAAATGGCCCAAAATTATCATTAGGTTTTCTTAATTTCAGCCCTTAGGGCTAAGGATAAGCATCCCAAAGTGGTTGGAATTTCTTGAAAATGATGCATATAATAAATCAAAGGACTTATGTTTTTATTTTTTCAAGACATCCTACCCACTTTGGGGTACTTATCATCGGTCATAAGGGCTAAGGGTAAGAAAACTCTTATTTATATTATATAGTATCATATTATGATTTATTTGAACAAAGAATAACATGAAGGTCCGAAATCAAATACTCCCTCCGTCCCTTATTATAGGGCACCATTTTGGTAAATTTGTTATCCCTTTTTATTAGTCGTTTTAGAATATCTAGGTAGCATTAAAGAGTTTATTCCAAATACATCGCTCATAATTACATAGAGATGATAGGGTAATAATTATAAAAGAGAGATAAATAAATAGTTATTAAATTTTAAATATAGGTAACTTTGAAATGACAACATATTTTTTTTTTGATAAATTTGAGAGGAATGATAATTTTTTTAATCTTCGTAAATTACGTAAAAGTGACTTGTAATAATCAACAGAGAGAATAATAATTTCTCGTAGCTCATCATGTTAAAAAATAGAGCACTCATGCCCCAAACATAGACTAGGGCAAAATAGCATTATCAATTTCATATTGGTACAAGAATTAAAATAGGATTAGCCCCTTTCATTTTTTCTTGTTATGGGGCTTAGCCCCCTTTTGCTCACCAAAAATAAAAAATAAAAAAATAAGGCAACACAGCTACTAATTCTACTACCATTAAAGATAGGATGAGGTTCACCTCAGGCTGACAGCCATGAGGACATTACTCCCTCCGGTCCTTATTATAGGACATATTCTAGAAGGTTTTTTTGGTCCTAATTATAAGACGTTTTATATTTTCTATGCATCATTGATTGCTTTTTCTCTTTTTTGCCCTTATTAAATGCTTTGACTATGATGTGTTTTTTGTTGTTCATTAATGAGTGTGAATTTTTCAAGAAAAGTTGAAAGGATAATATTGTAATGTTACAATATATTCTCATAGAATTCATGAAACTAACCAACTTTTTTGGTCTGTGTGATATGGTTAAATATGTCTTATAAATAAGCCCGGAGGGAGTAATAAATTAACTTTCCACTTCCCACTTTCCACCCAGTAGGAAAGTTAGTCAGAGCATCCAAGGATTCTTATAGATTGGACAACGTTCGGATGAGTGTTTAGCTGTGCTGTGCTGTCTCACCAGCCTATATGCACTAGATTTACTCGGGGCATAATTTTGTACATTTTTTTTATGTGAGTAAAACATAATGTTAATTACTCTTTCCGATTTTATTTATAAAATTTTTTTGCTTTTTATTTGCGTTCTATTTATAAGATCTTTTTTCAATTTTCAATAATATTTAATTACTTCTTTTTACTAGTATCTTTTCAAAGTCAATACTTTTTAGAGTTTCAATAATAATTATATGGATAGTTTTAAAAAAGTACATCAAATTTTTACATTTCCAATGTTATTAACAAATTGATGAGAGTGAAAAACCGGAAAAGAATATTGTAAATTGGGAGGTAGTAAGATATCTAGAACTGTAACGGACAAACACAATATTTAAATATTTTAAAAACTAAAGGTTTACTAACCGTGTTTCAACTTCTGACACAAGCAAGGGAGTTGTTTAAAAAATTGGGAGTTGTTTAAGACCCTTATGGGGTTTTTCAGTTCCACCAAGGAGAGTGAATAAATTGGTTAGTGACATTGGGAATGTGAAAATTTGATATACTTTTTCAAAACTACCCTTATAATTATTATTGGAACTCTAAAAAGTGTTGACTTTATAGGGGTGTTAGTGGAAAGAAGTAATTAAATGCTATTGAAAATTGAAAATGGGTCTTATAAATAGGATCAAAATAAAAACCCAAAATGATCTTATAAATAGGACCGAATGGAGTAAATAAAAATATTAGTCCAAACAGTACCCTATATAGTATGAAATCATTGATTATCGCAAGATTTTATATACATCCATGTTTTTACATAAAGATCATAAATACATGTTTGGTATTTAATTCGTTATTTTAGTCCCTTCGTCAACTGAGGTTAAATAGCGGTGTTAATTTTTTCGTCATTCATTTTGGTCCGTGAAACATGTATACATAATTCACTTTGGTCCTTTTTAAATTGACAATTAATTCAATTTAATCTCTGAAAAACGTATACATAATTCAATATGGTCATTTTAAATTGTCAATTAATTCAATTTAATCCCTCATTTTCTTTATTCCATCAATTTCATTTTGTTTTGCCTTTTAGGTTTTTTCTCTTATTTCATATAATTGTTTGACCTTTTACAATTCGAATGCATAAACAAATTTTTCTTTACAACTCTAATCCTTATTTCAATTATTTCTCTTATTAATCATTTACACTTTTATCATCTCTCTCATCTCTAAACCACTATGCATTAATTAAATTAAATACTACTACAATTTTCAGTAAGGATTAAATAGGGACATTTTAGCAAAATACACATAAAATTTACAATTATTAACACTTTCTTAATATATGTGTTTAGGCTTAAAAGGCTAAACAAAATGAAACGTAGGGAGTAGAAAACAAACAATTCAACATTATGGGATATAACATTAAAACCTGTATGTATGTAATATTTGAGTCAACACATGTTCACAAAACTAATCTAAAACATAACTATGTACAAAATATCTCTAAATTTAGTCTTTATTTCTTCGTTTTAATGCTTCAAATATCCCTTGACAATTAGTAAAAAAAAATAGTATTGTGAATAGATGCCACTCAAATATTATATGCATATAGGTTTTAACTATATCACATAATGTTGAGTTGTTTGTTTTCTAAAAAATAGGGATTAAATTGAATTAATTGACAATTTAAAAATGACCAAATTGAATTATGTATGGATGTTTCATGGATTAAATTGAATTAATTGACAATTTAAAAATGATCAAATTAAATTATGTACGGATGTTGATTAAATTGAATTAATTGGCAATTTAAAATAGACCAGATTGAATTATGTATACATGTTTTAGGAACAAAAATGAATGACAAAAAAATTAACTCTTTTACTTAACCTAGTTGACGGAAGAATCAAAATGACTAACATGAGACTCTACTAAGGACTAAATGTATATTCATGATAAGAGGCACTGAAATGACTAATTATTCTTTTATACTACTCTTATTACTATATATTAACTCCCCGATGTTCGATAACTGAAACAGACAAAAACACACACGTGAAAGCAAAGTGCAGAAATCGGTAAACTTCAGGTTCTTTAACACAACATTGTAAGAAGGGAAAAAGAAACTGAGGCATGTTCGTGACTTCGTTCATTAACTTCAACATTGAAGACATCAACTCACCTCAACAACGTTCTCATGTTGCTACTTTCTCCTATGTTTCTACTACATACACAACACATGTACTTTTTCATTTCATGTAACCATAGAGCCACACATATTATATCTCGTACGCCTCCACCCCAGTGTCAAAACAAGCAATTATGTCAACAGAATAAACCCAGATACTCAATAAAAATGTTTTATTTTTATTCCAAATTGTAAGAGAAAGAAAAATAACAAGTAAGAGAGAGAGAAATTATTAGCTTCTTCTCCTTTTTTTCGAGAGAAAAAATTGTATAGTTTGATACATAAAATTGGAGTAGCAATAAGATTGTTAATACTACTACTCAATACATATCACATAGTAGAAGTATGAACAATTAGAATTACTAAGTTGAAGATATTAAATTATTAATCAATGCCCTTGACTTGTAGGGCAAATTACTAAGACCCTTATTAGTATCAACACAATGAAAACAATTATTGAGTTGAAAGAAAAATAAATATGAAATTTGTGAACTATATTCAACAAAGGCAAAATAAGAAAAAATTGATTAATCAGGAGGTATCAGCTGCTAAACCCAACTTTCTCTTCTTCAAGAAATTATTTACCTCAGGATCAAGTTTAAACCCTGCACTAGCCGGTTCAGATTTGCACCTAGTAAGCACTACAGGACGTGGTGCTTCTTCACAATCTCCCTCTCCCTTCTCTCTTTTCTTCAATTCTTCACCATTTTCTGATTTCTTCATTGAAACAATTCTATCTCTGAGTGAATCCTCGAGCTCCTTGAAAAATCCCAACTTTTCTTCATTTTCAGATACCCTTTTGGCATCTTCATCCGAAACTAACTTTCTCTCCAAAGGGGGTCTCTCATTTTCACCAAAACTAGATCCTCTGTTTTCATTCCCCTGTTTTTCCTCTGTTTCTTCTTCACTCCTCAAAGGTGAACCCCAAAACCTACTCGCTAAAGAAGAAGATCTATAAGGTGCGGATCTGCAACGTGTTAATAACAAAGCGTTTCTCGGTGGGGTGCAAGAATTTGAAGCAATGGAAGAAACATTATCAACATTCATCACTCTCTCTATTGCTCCATATTCTGATTCTTCATCGTCTTCTTCTTCTTCTTGTTGTTCTTCATGCTCTGCCTCTGACTCTGTTTTCGGTAACTCTGTTTTGAGCTTTGTAGATTTTCTTCTGAAGCTTCCGGCACGAAAGAAGGAACCCCATTTAGGCCAAGCGGGTTGGCAGCGACAAGGGTTGATGGTTTTCCTGATCCACCAGCAGCGGCTGCACCGTGACGTAGCACCGGCTCTGACGGCGGCGCGTGTTCTTTTATTAGGTTGCTTGGATTTGGAAGAGCGTTTAACTCTGACTTGGCCCATGCATGTGACTTTAGGAGAAGAGGGTTCTTGAGTTGTTGTTGTTGTTGTTTCAATGGAAGTGTTTTTCTTCCGTACAAACAAGGTGGTGCTTGAGTTTGACCTTGACCTTCCCCTGCTTCTGCTTCCAACATTGCTTCTCAAGAATCTCATCAATGGTGGTGGAAACTTGTCGGTTCGACCCGGACTTGAAATGGGTTTTGTAGATAGCTTCATAATGCTATTGCTTTTTTCTTCCTCCTATGTTGATGTTGGAGAAAGCAAAAGATGTGTTTTTTTTTTTTAAAAAAAAAAAAAATTGCCTTACTTAGGTTGTTGTTCCAAAAGTGTGAAATACTGAAATGTTTGGTGTGGCTATTGATGTTGTGTTGTGTTGTACTGTGAAGTGCAATGAAGAGATATGGTGTGGTTGGGTTGGGGGAGCTTTGTCTTTGTTCTGCAAAAATAAATAAAAAATAAAAAAGCTTTTTCCTGTTTTTGTTTTTTTGTTGTGGACTTTGTATAATTTTATTTTGCATCTTCGCACGGATGGATGGGTGAGTGAATCCATTTTTTTAAAATTTTCAAAGTGTCCTCTCATTTGAATATCAAATATTAATTTTTCAATCCTAATTATTTATAAGGTTTTTTCATGTTTTTAATTTTTAGGAATTGAGTATGAGGTTACAAATTTTTTGATAGCTTGATATTAAAAATCTGATAAACGACCATTAAGCTAATACTACTATGTTTTGGGTGTGTGAATCCTCTCTACTCCGAAGATTTCTTTAATTGTTTATTTACTCTCTCGATAATATGAAATGGATTGATAGACTATGTCTAGGTTGTAAGGTTCTGCTTGGCCTTACTGTCAAGGTCACTTAATGTTTGGTTTGTAGTATTTCTTTTTCCATGTAATAATAGTAAAGTGAGGGGGAGAGAGAAGAAGGAAATGAAAATAAGGGTTGGAATGTATTTTTAGGATTTGAAACTTCAAAAACTCGTGTTATTCTATTTACAAATTTTTGTTTATCAATCTGCATAATGTATTAGTCAATAGATTTATTTATATATTGGCAAAATTACTCATTTAGTTTCTTAAATGATTTATTTGTTCTAGAGTGTTACATTAAAAAAATTGTTTCAAAATGGCTTTTCAAGCTTATTTCTATTTATATCATTAGTCCTTATCGATAATTTTTAAATTTTAACTACATTCTTTAGAATATTATGTTAAACTTGTTAGAATAATATTTTTTTCACTATCATAGGATTGGTCAAGTGGTAGCTCACTTGGTCTCTTAACCAACTGGTCTCGAGTTCGAGCATTGTGTATAGAGCAATCTTCACTGGGAGACCCCTACCGATTAGTGCGAGCTCAGTTGGATCAGACCCATGAGTCGAATTCTGGGTAAATCACACCCTACCGTCACCATCCTCTTTCTAACCTCAAGCCACCAGCGTCTCCTTTCAACCACCATGAGCTCGACCTCACCACCACTAGACATCATGGCCATTATTGTACCGTGCCCCTCGTACCATTGGAGGCTCGCCAAATTTGGCTAGGTGAATACAGACCTGTGCCACCGTATTGAGTAATGATGAGGTGCCCTATAGCTCATTACAGATATGTTGTCGTGACTTGTTAACCATCATGAATCCCTTCCCTCCTCCTCTATACTTCCTTTGCCATTGTTGGTCGGAGGAAAAAAATTTGTTAATGGAGTTTCTCCTCGGAAAATAGAGCAAAAGAAAAATTTATTATTTTATTCCATTTAACATGATATTTAGAGCCGACAAAAAAGTCCGGCCTGACCAGGCCAGCCCGAATAAACTTGATATATAAACGGGTTTAGACTCTTAAAATATAATTTGAATAGATTCCTGACCTGTTTAGCCCGATTTATTAAGTCAAAACCCACCAAGCATCTGGGCCGTCAGCCAATATCACTTTAAAAAACCCGAATTAGTTTAAAAAAAATGGCTCGCTACCAAATTTAGTTAAATGTTTTTTAGCCCGAATTTCATCCATACTTTTTTAACCCAGACATATCATGGCCCGAGCCCAAAGCAAGCCTGCCGAAACCAAGTCAAGTATACATAATTGCCACCTCTAATTATATCAATGGTAGGGATTCATAGTGCAAACGAAAATAAATTTGAGGGACTACTTAAAAAAACTTGAAAAACAATTTTAAAACAAATAAATAAGATCAAATGAATAATTTTGCCCTTATATATTCTATCAGGCACCGGTTGCACTGCATGTTAAGACATAACATGCACCAGTGCAGAGTTTGACCAAATATTATTTAATTAATTTTTACTTAATTGCTTTTATGTCTTTGCTTTATTCTTTAATTGTTAAATGGTGTTAAGTGGGGAAATGTGTCCTTTTTAGCCTTGAAGCTATACATCTCCTCTTCCCCCTCCATCTTCCATCTTCCTCTTAGATCCGATCCACTCCCTCTTCCATCTTCCATCTTCGAGCTATACCACTCTCTCTTCCCTCTTCCTCTTTGATCCACTCCCTCTTCTATCTTCGATCCGATCTAGTCCCTCTTCCCTCTTCCCTTATCTTCTGACTTGTATAATGATTGTTTGTTTTTTATAATCAAAGCAAGCGAACATATCTCCTTTGGTGAGGAGGAGAGTGTATCTCCGAAAAAGCCCACCACTATTCCTGAGGTGGCCAAGCAGCGCGAGCTTAATGGAACTCTAGAAAGTGAAGATTCTAAGTTGAAAAAGCAGCTTCCTGATGCAAAGTGCAAGGAGCTTAGCGGTCATGACATATTTGCTCCACCACCAGAAATCAAACCCAACCCAATAACTCCTCGCATACTGGAGTTGAAAGGGAGCATAGACATTGGAATACCTTCTCGACGTCATGTATGCACTACTCGAGTAATCGATTTACTCGAGTACTTGATTATATATAAAAAAAAGCCTGTGTTGCAAAAATACCCACTTTAAAAAAAAAAGTCTGAACTACTCGAGTACTCGATTAACTCAAGTACTCGATTTAAGCCCCTTTCACCAACCTCTTCAAATCGGCGTCGTTTCCATAAAATTTATTCTGCAAAAAAAATACATCAACACGTCATCCTTCTTTGACTCTAATCCAGCCATTGCTGCCACATGAACATAAATCAACAACCCACAAGTCACATGCACCAGTGCATATTAACACTTAATATGCTTTGAAGAACTTGTCATTCTATCATGTTAGAAGAAATTACTGTGAAGTATTAATTTGAAAGAAAAAAATTTAAGCCAAACAATGCTTTTAGTATGTTTCAATCGTCCTGAGGGGATGTGACATTTTTTAAAGGAAGGAATAGAGAAAGATCAACGACAAGGATGGAACAAGCAAATGTCATGCTACTATTATTAATTTTTATCAACTAAAATCATGTTCAGAGACATGAAGATGTTCCATCGTATTAACCTCTTTATATGTATAAAGATTCCAATCTAATCACATAATTCATTGTTGTATGTTTTGTTGCCAATACGTGTGACGAGAGAGAGCTATATACGATATTATTGCCAATTGTAACCATAGCTTTATGTATGAAATTAGAAAATTATTATAGGCATCATGTTATGAAGAAGCATTATGGGAGAGATCTTTAATGATCGTTACCTTTATGCTAGCTCTTTTATTTACATTGATGTTATGTTTTTTTTTTTTTTTAAACTTCCGAAATTTTATTAAAACCAAACAGTAAACTCAAACAATGAAAGCAGGGGAATTAAACCTGACCTGTTTATAACATCATGCACTATCTAATTAGCTAAAGAATGTGCAACTTTATTGTTTGCTCTATCAACAAAAGAAAACAAGCAAGAATCAAAAGATTTAGCTAGACTATAAATAACACTTTTTAAATTTCTTAGCTCAGATAAGTCTTCTTTTTGGGAAGGTAAAGCATCCACCAGCACTTTGCAGTCAGATCTAACTAAGACCGAAAAGACATTCCATTCCTTTGCCAACTCCAAACCTCTAATAATTGTTGTAGCTTCTTGAAAAATAGGCTTGATGTTATATTATTTTTAAAGGTAGAGAATATTTTAATTTTTAGCAGATTTAATCATATAATTTCTAGACATACTTGGTATTTTTTGAGAACTGCTGACTAGAAGTTCCAAATTTTATGGATAATACTAAGTTCTTTCCTAATTTTATCGATCATTGAACATTTAAATAAAAACATTTTTTTTTCTACAAATGGATAAATAAAGTGAAACGATGGAATAATAGTACTCTTTCTCCAAACATATTCTTACGTGAAATTCACCAAATTATACTTTCTTTAGTCTTATATATAGGGCACCTTCTAGAAGAAATTTTTGGTCCTATATATATAGAGCACTTTATATTTCATATGCATCATTAATTATTTTTTCTCTTTTTTGCCCTTATTAAATGTTTTGACAAATTATGTTTTTTTATTCATTAATGAATGTGAACTTTCCAAGTAAAGTGAAGGGGGTAAAATTGCAATGTTACAATATATTGTCATAAAATTCACAAAATTAATCACTTTCCTTGATCTGGGAAATACGTTTTTATATAGGATCGGAGGGAGTACTAATTATATTTTTCGTAATTGCACAAAGGTGCACTTGAGTTAGTATTGACGGCTCATAAAATCAAAGCATGTAATCGCTCCGTTCTTTATTATCTGTCCGTTTTTGGATAGATTTTTTGTTTTTTTTATTTGTCCTATTGAGAATTTCAAGAGTATAATAAATGTTATTGTTATGGACTGGTAGTCTGGTACCACGAATCAATAAGAACCAGATTCACGAACTTACAAGCATCAATCCGGTATACCGACAACCCGGCATCAATAGCCTTTAGTGAGTAACCGACGTAACGGTTCGTCATTATGCTGCTAATGATGGCATTCATGGAGCCGTTACTCTTCAGCCTTAATGTTTATCATGACTCATTCATTATAATGTCTCCTTCCAACCACCCTATATATACAGGTAGTGGCAAATGTATGATCACACTCTCATCTAGTTGTTTTACACACGACACACACATCACCCCAATATCCCAACTCGGTGACGAAGTTCTTTAACCGAGAACCCACTATCATCGCCGTACATCAACAAACCGACTTGTCAGTACATGTGGAATAACACCCCACAACAATGGCGACCACGGTGGGAGCGACAAAATAATTTCCCCACCTTTTTACCTACAAACTTTATGGTGTTCAAGCACAAGAAAGCCACCATAACAAATCCAGTTTACAAAAATTCATGAAAAGATATATAGTTATACACATATACTATCCAACAAAGTCAACAATGCATTAGCCACATACACAACGATGGCAACAATAGATATGAAACTGAACAAGAGTATAGAAGGCATCAACGACATTACGACCGGACTTGGCAATCCAAGAGAGAGTCGACAATGAACCTCCTTAGACAATTTGGTCAACATAGCAAAGCAAATAGACAAGATACAAACCCAGACTGGCGCTCATGTCCATCAGACCGGATTCACCGTCTCGATGTCGCTGCAACCGGAAGAGAATGCTGCAACTGGAGGAGAACGCGCTTCACTGTTTGCGACGCCACCATCGCCAGTCCTCCAGGCATACCCGGAGTTTGCCACCACGGGAATGGCTAACGATCCGAACTGGAATGCCATTTGTCGGTCAACCCCGATGCTGATCTCCCCTCTTCTTCATACCAGCTGCAGCTCCCATAAGGAGCACTCCATACCCTCTCTAACAAAAGAAGTTAATGGGCCTAATACCCAATGAAGCCCATCCGCAAAAGAAAATGAAGGAGATATCATTTGCCAAGCATCAAAGCTCAAACAGGGGAAGTATTATATTTACATTATTTAAACGCAAAAATCATATATTATGTATTACTTACATTATATGTTTACATCCAATTTACTGGTGTATTGCCATTCATTTTATATCACTTTAATAATATATTTATTGACTCGTATCACTTAACAATTAATAGCAAAAAAAATATAATTTTGCTCCTTCATGTCACTATGTGATAATAATCATTTAATATTTTAATTGTTATTTTTTTATTGAAATGTACAAACATGATGCCTCAATTTTCTCAGGATTAGTCTAAAAAAGACTCAGGAATTCTCGTCAACGGACAATAAGCTTTTCAAGAGGACAATAAAAAATATTTCACACTACGATTATTTTAGCCCATGAGGTTTCCTGAATGTACCACCCCATAATTCGACTAGTCATCGATTTAGTAGCGGTTAGAGAGATACATGATTTTTTACGATCACTATCTTGAGAGTACTCTACATGGACATAACCCTGATATTTTATTCGATATTCAATATGCTTCCGAAGATGAGGAACATGTTACTATATTCCCTTAATCGAACTCATTTGTTGACGGCGAGGAACCTTGTGTCGAGTTTCCCTATTCGTTTTAGGGTTCAAAACGAGAAGAACTTCATGTTGAATTCCCCTTCACGGACTCTTGCCAAGAGTGAGAGACCCTCAATTGGGCTTCCCTCTTAGGTCTTGTATCCGGCAAGCAAGGAATCTTCATGCTAGATTTCTTCCTTCAAACTCACCAGACGACTTGAGAAACCTTGCACCGAGTTCCCCTCTTCAATCTCTGGTTCTGGATAGGGAGAATATTGTTTTGTTTTCCCTCCTTTGAAATCAATTGAAAGATTTGAAGAATTTCTTCAGAGTTAAGGATCCGTTTCATAGTCACAAAAAATTCAAAACTCATATCGGTCTTTCCTATTCATACCTCGACTATCCTCGTTACGTCACAGCACCGAGCTGGGGGCTACTGTTATGGACCGGTACCACGGATCAATAAGAACCGGTATCACGGACCTACAAGCATCAATCCGATATACCGGCAATCCGGCATCAATAGCCTTTAGTGAGTAACCGACGTAACGGTTCGTCATTATGCTGCTAATGATGGCATTCATGGAGCCATTACTCTTCGGCCTTAATGCTTATCATGACTCATTCATTATAATGTCTCCTTCCAACCACCCTATATATACAGGTAGTGGCCAAGGTATGACCACACTCTCATCTAGTTGTTTTACATACGGCACACATATCACCCCAAATATCCCGACTCGGTGGCGGAGTTTTTTAACTGAGAACCTGTTATCATCGTCGTACATCAACAAACCGGTTTGCCGGTACATGTAGGATAACACCCCACAACAGCTATTTTCCATGTTTGCCTCTATTCAATATGTCTTGGTTTACGTAAGTAATGGAGAAAAATTAATGATTATAGAAAGAGAAAGAGTATAATGGAAAAAAACATAATTAATATATTGAAAATCTAAGAAATCATTGGATTTCTTAAAAGGTGTGTTTCTTTTAATAGGAGAGATAAATAGGTATACATACGTATTTTTATAATCAACAACAACTTTGTTTTTGAAGCAAATTAAAGGTTATAGTATACTCCTTCCGGTCTTAATTATAAGTAACTAAAAACATCTTATTTGTGATCTCAAATATAAGCAAAATTTAACTATTTTTCTATTCTCAATACAATCATTTCTAAAATATCTCAATAAAATGGTTATATCATTTAATTTTTGTTTCATTCTCAATACATGTTTCCTAAAGAAATCTATTTTTTTTATCATTTCAAGAAAATTAAATGCACTAAACTAGCTTTCTTAATAATTGCGAAATTAGTTTTTATTTTTTATAATTGAGACCAGAGGGAATATATATGTGTATATAGTACAAATTAAATTTACTCCCTACGTTTCATAATACTCCTTCAAGATTTTTCTTTTGCTAGGCTACCTTGAACAAACCTTAACCGTTGGATCTCAGTGGTCGTGTGCGTTAGATTGTGTGGTCTTGCAACGGAATTGAGTATCCCAACTTCCCTTGGAATTTTGCTACTCCCTCCGATGCTCTATGTATATGACATTTTTGTTATTTTTATTTTGATTATATTTATAAGATTTATTTTTAATTTTTAATAGCATTTAATTATTTTTTTCACAAATATTTTTATTAAGTCAACACTTTTTAAAGTTTCAATAATAATTATAGGGATAGTTTTGAAAAAGTATATCAAATTTTTACATTTCCAATATCACTAACAAATTTATTCATTTTTTTTGTGGAAGTGAAAAATCTCAAAAGGGTTTTATAAATACGACCGGGATGAAGTATATATACAAACCTTTCACGGATCTTCTTGATCATGTCCTGTTGTTACAAAAATATCAAATCAACAGTGGGGTTCACACTTCATAACACCCCTCACGGATTTTTTACATTTGATTTATTTTTGGGTTTAATTTACAATTTTCGCTCACTTAATTTTAATGTTATTTTATGGTTAATAATTTTCTATTTGATATATATAGGAGTTGTGTTTTTTCGTTCAGTAGTCGTTAATCGTTACTGTTTGTTTTGAGAGATAATGTAGATTGATGATGGATTGGGTTTCATTGAAATGAAGGGTCCTCAGATACATGGGACAGTCCCAAATTCGGGAAGAAAAGAAGAAGAAACTAGAAAGAAAAAAAGCAAGCAAGCAGGGTCAATAGACAATCCTCCAGTCCAGTCAATCACTTGAAAGCAGGAACTGTTGGATTGGATTAGTTTTTTTATTCTTCTTTTGGGCATGGAATAATTTACGAGAAAGTGAAGAATGCGTTGATATTGTAAAAGTTTTTTACATCATCCATACATCACTAAAAGTCAACGATGATAAAAGGATGAATGATAGATGATGGATTGATGATGTAAAAAACGTTGCACCGTCACTGCATACTCATTAATCTCAATTATCAATCATAAACGTTTAACTCATTATTTAGCTTTTAGCTAATTTCTCATGCATCATGTGGAGTTGACTCAGTTGTGAAACCAACTAAGATCCTAAGAATGAGATCCAGGTGCTAGTTGTCCTATGTTCGATTCCTAAAAAAAACACCCCGTTAAAAGAGGCACTCTCATGACTTTGAAGCGGATTAATTTAAAAAATCCTTATTAATAATAATGAATCCCTTAAAATATCGTGAACTTGAAAAAAAAAACATAGACCTAAAAAAGCTAATTTATCATGCTTCACCTAACTTTTTCAATTGGCTGTGCCAAACAAAATAATTATAAAATGATTTAAAAAACAAACCATTATATAATGAGCAGCTCAAGCTTAACTGCACACTTCTACTTATATTTGCAAAGGTTTTTTTTCTTTTTTTTTTTCATTTAAACCATAAGTACTTTTCACGGGATACAATTCGAGCTTAATTAATATCATCATTATTATTAGGCTTAATTGCACTTTTGATTCCCCGATTTTGTTAGTTCGATGAATTTAATCCCGTAATTTTAATTTGGCGAGTTTGGTCGTTTAACTATCAATTATGACAATTTCAGTCTTTCATGTCTAATAAAATTGCTAAGGTGTTGACACGTGTTCTTCTGCTAGACACGGAATGACTGAAATCGACAC
This sequence comes from Crotalaria pallida, assembly GCA_037953625.1. Classification (NCBI taxonomy): domain Eukaryota; kingdom Viridiplantae; phylum Streptophyta; class Magnoliopsida; order Fabales; family Fabaceae; genus Crotalaria; species Crotalaria pallida. Next base: position 73,857,745 of record CM075656.1, read on the forward strand.
AAATGAAAAATTGAAGGATTAAATTCATCAAATTAAAAGTAATAAAATAAATTCGCCAAATTAACAAAATTGGAAGATAAAAAATGTAACTAAACCTAATTATTATAAGTAGCAGAACTCTTTTTATAAAATAATAAAATATATTCCATCAGCCTCAATATTTTTAAAAAAATTCAAAATTCAAAGAAAATAACAATTAAATAGAAACTTTACATATTTTTACCGTTACTTTCTTTTATTATTAATAATTTTATATATTTTTAATTGCTCATCAATAACAAATATAATATACAATTTTTAAAATATTTGATTATTTATTATTTTAACTTCAATTTGAGACAAATTTTTTATATTTTTTTTTACCAATACAGTAAATCAGGATATGTATAACACAACCACGTCATGAAGAATGTAACTTCAATTTAAAAGATGAGAAATGGTTGAAAGACCTATATAGAGAGACTTATAATGCAAACTTACACACAAGATTTTGACATTTGTTATTTTTTAAATTAAAAAAATTAAAATAAAAGAATATAAAATATAAGTGTCACAATCTTATAGGTAGGCTTGTAAGTCTTTAAGTAGTCTCTTAATATTTTTTTAAACATTAAAACAACTCACCACCGATCTCGGATCCTATATATATAACACCCTTTTGGGTTTTTTTTTTTCTTATTTATAACATCTCATTTCAATTTTTAATAGCATTTAATTACTTTTTTCCACAAACAACTTTATTAACTCTGCACTTTTTAGAGTCCCGATAATAATTATGGGATAGTTTTGAAAAAGTATATCAAATTTTCGCATTTCTAATGTTATTAATAAGTTTATCTACCTCCTCTTGAAAAAAAATTACAAGAGGGTCTTATATTTAGGATCGAACTTTTTTACTCAAGAGGACCTTATAGTTAGGGACGGAGGGAGTACTTCTTTCCACTAACACCTTTATAAAGTCAACACTTTTTAGAGTTCTAATGATAATTATAGTGGTAGTTTTGAAAAAATATATCAAATTTTCACATTTCCAATGTCACTAACAAATTTATCCACTTTCCTTAGTGGGAGTGAAAAACCCCAAAATGGTCTTATAATTAGGACCGGAGGGAATATGAAACGGATGAAGTACTATTTAATGCTTCCTATATTTCACATTTTAAAATGATTTTTAGGTTCAATTTATAAATTATTTTATACTCATTTTTATGAGGTATTTATATATGTTTTATTATTTATCTTTATTCATTAATATTAAACTATATACATTTATAAAATTTTTAATGTAAGTTAAAAACATTAAATTATATTATTATATTTTTAAAGTTTAAAAAATATAAATACATTCCTTAGTTTATATGATGTACTCCTTAGATAAGTATAGCTTATAAATAAAATCAGAAAGACAGTTTAAGCACAATCTTTTGTGCCCTCATGTTGTTCATCAGTCTTCATCGGATGAAATATGAAGGGCAGGGCCAGCTGTGATTGATTAACTTTGAAAACTTTACACCGACGAATAATTTGAGGATAAATTCTTAGGAAAAAATGCAACAGTATAGGTGTTGGAATAGTTAACAAAATGCAGTATAAAATCGTTTTCTTCCTTTGGATTAACCATGATATAGCAGTCATTTAAAAAAAAAAAACATGATATAGGAGTTCTTCATTCATTTTAATTATAAAATGGTGTCAATATTTTTAAAAGTTAAAAAAAATAAAGAAACATGTTTTGGATATTTTGTTTAATAAATCAATTAATTATCACGGTTCGTTAAATGAATTAATTATGAATCCAATAAATCAATGTATCATTCCCCGATTAGTCGTCATTCGTCAATCATACAATATACTAGGTAATATACAATTTCAAAATATTTATATTTAGGGTTTTCTTAATCTTCGCTATTAAGGTTGAGGATAAGAGACTAAAAGTGGATATCATGTGTTGAAAAATGGTACATTGAAAAAATAAAAACACTTTATATTTAGTTTTTCAACATATGATATTCAAATTAGGGCTGACGTTAAGAAAACTCTTATATTTATTAGGGAAATATTGTTTTGAGATATTTTTTTTTATCTTCATTTTGAAACGGAAGCAACAATACTCCATCCGCATTGAAATATAAGCAACAAAAAACATATTTTATTTGGTTTAAAATATATTAAGCAAAAGTAACCATTCTTCTTAAATTTTATTTCATTCTCAATACTCCCTCTGGTCCTATATATAGGGCACCTTCTAGAAGAAATTTTTGGTCCTATATATAGGGCACTTTATATTTCCTATGTATCATTAAATGTTTTTTCTCTTTTTTGCCCTTATTAAATATTTTGACTAACTATGTTTTTTTTTGTTCATTAATGAATGTGAGCTTTCCAAGTAAAGTGGAGGGGGTAAAATTGTAATGTTACAATATATTTTCATATAATTCACAAAACTAACCACTTTCCTTGGTACGTGTAATTCGGTTAAGTATGCTCTATAATAAGGACCGGAGGGAGTACTATTTTCCTAAAATATCTCTATAAAATTGTTATTTTATTTAATTTTTGTTTAATTCTCAATGCAACTTTTTAAAATACTTCTATTCTTTTATAAATCTGAAAAAATTAAATATAATCAACTAATCTCTTTAATAAACCTAAAATTAGTTTTTTTGCTTATAATTTGAGTCAGAAGGTATACGATAGTATACTACTCCCTCCGGTCCTATATATAGGACATATTCTAGAAAGCAATCTTTGGTCCTATATATAAGACATTTTGTATTTTCTATGCATCATTTATTGTTTTTTCTCTTTTTTGCCCTTATTAAATGCATGTGTTTTTTGTTGTTCATTAATGAGTGTGAATTTTTCAAGAAAAGTTGAGAGGGTAAAAGTGTAATGTTACAATATATTCTCATACAATTCATAAAACTAACTAGTTTTCTTGGTCCGAGGAATATGGTTAAGTATGTCCTATATATAGGATCGGAGGGAGTAGTATTTTTATTTAATTTTTTTAGCAGTACTCTTTGGTAGTTGTACGTATACCAACAAAGAGATTCTTGCTTGATTGCAATGTTCTCCCAAAATTGGTAATTTTAGAACATGCAAGGTGAGCCTCCTCAAATGCAATTTCCAATTTCCAACATCCAATGCAAAGAAAAAAAGAAAACGCAATTTACAACATCGAAGAAGCATTATTTGGTGTGCTTTTCTTGTGTTTAGTGCATTTCGCTTTTCATCAAACAAATCAAAGCAAAAGGAAAATGCTAACAAATGCTTTTAAGGCACTTGTTAAGAAATTAAAAATGGTATTTTGACATAAAAATGTGATTTTTGAGATTTTAGAGAGAGTAATTAAAGCCATCATATGATTGTTTTACCACCTTTAGCAATCTTAACAAGTGTCCGTTAGCAAGACTCAAAGCAAAATACTCCCTCTGTCACTAAATATAAAGTTCTCTTGATACTTTTATTTTGTCCCTATTTATAAAGCCTTATACCAATTTTCAATGGTCATCAATTACTTTTTAGCACAAATACTCCTATTTATTTAACATTTTTTAGATTCCCAATAATATTAATATGAGTAATTTTGAAATTACATAACAAAAGTTCACATTTCCAATACAATTAACTAAATTATTTCACTTTCTTAATAGACGTGAAATCTCCCAAAGAAGCTTTATATTTAGGGACGGAGGGAGTACTATACTTCCTCCGGTCTTATTTTTAAGAAAAAAAAACTAATTTAACAGGTATTAAAAAAGTTAATTGAGTTCATAAAAAAAATTGAACTACTTTAGGAAATTTATATTGAAAATGAAACAAAAACTAAATGTTACAACCACTTTATAGGAATAATATTTTAAGAATAGTTGTATTGGGAATAGACAGTTGATTAATTTTTGCTTATATTTAAGAATATTAGTGAGATGTTTTTTTTTTTTATAAATGAGATCGGAGTGAGTACTCTTTTCAGTCTTTATTATAGGACATACTTAACCGAATTATACATATAAAAGAAAGTACTCCCTCTGGCTCGAATTATAAGCGAATCCAACCATTTTACGCTTATTAAGGAGATTAGTTGATTATATTTAATTTTCTTAGATTTATAAAAAAATAGAGATATTTTAGGAAAGTAGTATCAGAAATTAAACAAAAATTAATTAAGATTACAATTTTCTAGAGATATTTTAGGAAAGTGGCATTGAGAATAAAACAAAATTTAATAAAGTTAGTTAATTTTGCTTATATTTTAAGCAAAGAGAAGTATGTTTTTTGTTGCTTATAATTCGAGCTGGATGGAGTAATTACTAGTTTTATGTATTCTATAAGAAGATATTGTAACATTACAATTTTACCCTCACAACTTTTCTTGAAAAATTTACACTCATTAATAAACAAAATAAAACATAGATAGTCAAAACATTTAATAATGACAAAAAAAGATAAAACAATAAATAATGCATAAAAAATACGAAGTGATTTTTAATTAAGACAAAAAAAACCTTTTAAAATATACTCCCTCCGATCTCATTCATGAGAAAAAAAGACACTTTACTAATATAAACAAAAATTAACTAACTTTCTATTCCCAATACAATTATTCTTAAAATATCTTCGTAATGTGGTTGAGTCATTTATTTTTTTTTCATTCAAATGTAAACTTACTAAAGTAATCTTTTTTTTTTTTTACGAATTTCAGAAAATTAAATACACTCAACTAACTTCCTTAGTATGTGCGAATTAGTTATTTTTGCTTAAAAATGAAACCGGAGTGAGTAACCTATAATAAGAATTGAAAGGAGTAATATATATACTCCCTCCGTCCCTAAATATAATACCCCTTTGGAGGATTTCACGTCTATCAAGAAAGTGGAATAATTTAGTTAATTGTATTGAAAATGTGAACTTTTGATATGTAATTTCAAAATTACCCCGACTAATATTATTGGAAATCTAAAAAGTGTTAAATAAATAGGGGTGTTTGTGGAAAAAAGTAATTAATGTTCATTGAAAATTGATAAAGGGTCTTATAAATAAGGACAAAATAAAAGTGTCAACGGAGGGAGTAATTATTTTTGTTTGATAGGCATGGTACTCCTTCTGGTCCTATTTATAAGACCCATTTTGAGGTTTTTATTTTGGTTCTATTTATAAGACCCATTTTCAATTTTCAATAGCATTTAATTACTTCTTTCCACAAACACCCCTATAAAGTCAACACTTTTTAGAGTTCCAATAATAATTATAAGGGTAGTTTTGAAGAAAAAAAATATATCAAATTTTCACATTTTCGATGCCACTAACAAATTTATTCACTCTTCTTGATGGGAGTTAAAAATCCCTAAAGGGTCTTATAAATAAGTCCGAAGGGAGTAATTTTTTTTTAAAAAAAAAAGTCCTGTATCAAGGAAGGAAGGAAAATACAAAACCCGACAACCATATTCTCCTGCAACTTTTGTACTGAATCACCTCACAAAGAGTCAACCAACACTATGTTCAAGAATTTTTTTTTTTTTTTTTGTGAACACACTATGTTCAAGATTTCGATAATAAACCGTCTTTCCAATATTATCCTTATGGTATTTCTATGAACATAGCCAAACCTCAATGCAATTTCGTGAATTCAATACAAATATTCCTAGATTTGTGTAAGGAATTCCAACAAGAGAACAACAAAGTCAAAAGGTTTTCAGTTCGGCATGCACCCTTTCTTCCTTCTATGACTTTCATGAAGACAGCTACAGTTTCTTCAAACAATAATGCCCTATAATTTACAAGCCTACCTAATTGCTATATCAGTCCAGTTTAACCCTAGTAGCTATATATGTTGCATGGATACTTCGAAAATGAAACCGTACATGCATCGGGTACGGATATGGGTACGTTGGGGATACGGCTGGATGCATACCGGGTACGTATCCAAACAAAAAAAAAAATAAAAATAAAAATTGGGTATTTTGTTGGATACACCTGAGTACTTTCATGGGTACGGTACTCACATATTTGGATACGACTGACTATTTTTTTCTTTTAAATTCGCAACCCATTTAATTTTTACACCCTAACCCCCAACACGAAAGACCCCGCCAAAACACGATTTCTTCATTTCTTTCTTCTTTGGCTCCTTTCTTCTACAATTTACACTAACCCTGATACATTGTTTGTTTCAAGAGAAAATGGGTAGAAAGAAAATAGGAGGAGAGATTTTGCAGAGAAAACTTTATTTTTTCCTGTTTGGTTTATGAGAGAAAATGAGGAGAAGAGAAAAAAACACATGGGACCCACAAAAAATGTTTTCTCTTCCAAAATGAAGAGATTTTGGAGAGAAAATTGTATTTGACATGTAAAATTACTCATATGATGTTCTTCACTTGTGCATTTTACTTCATCTTTTTTTTTAACTTTTTAATTTAATAAAAAAAACTATTTTTATAATATTTTGGATTCAAAAAATTTTATTATGTAATAAAGAATCGAAGTAAAAAAAATCTTTGACCATATGAAATATAGATATATATATATATATATATGTGAAAATAAAAAAAATATTTATATTTTTGAAAACAATGGTGTAATTGTCTTTTGACAAATTTATTATTTTTTCTCTTCTCACTTTTCTCTTCAACCAAACAAAAAAAAATAAAACTCAACTTTTCTCTATTTCCAATTTCTTCACATTTTCTCTCATACCAAACAACCATAAAATCTACTCATTTTCTCTCCATAATCACTCTTCCCTATTTCTTTCTTCTCATTTTCTCTCCCTATTTTCTCTACGTTAACCAAACAAAGCCTAAATCCCAAAATCCACCCCAAATCCGACGGCGTGAGCTCTTCTTCCTCCTTCTTCAACATTCGTGGTTGCCGTTCGTCGCTCTCTCGTCGTTCGTCGTTGTCTGCGCTCGTCGCGCTCTTCGTTCGTGCTGCTGTCTCTGCTCGTCGCTCCGCCGTTCGTCTCCACTAGTTCATCACCGCCAATTCGTCTCCACCAGTTCTTCTCTGCCGGTTCGTTCTCCACTTATCTGCCGGTTCGTCTCTGTAAGGGTAAGCCGTAAGCCCCTGTTTTTTCTTCAGTTGTTTTCTGGTTTTTTAGTTCTTTTAGTTTTTTTAGTTCTTTTCTTTTAGTTTTTTTTAATAGTTAGAAAGTGCAAATATTACGGTTATGTGGTCATTGTTATAGGAAATTATAAATTTCTATGAATTTGACTGATTTTATTTTTTCATTTTTTTTAAAAATTTAAATATAATTATAGTAATAAAGTAAATTATTATATATATATAAACGTACTCGTACCCTAGTTTATTAGAAATTGTCGTACCCCATACCCGTACCGGGTACTGGTACCGTACTCGTACTCATGCAACCCAGGAAAGTAGACGTTCAGAATGCTTCGTCTGGTTTTATTTGTAATATTTTTTTAAGAAAAAATTGGTCCTATTTATAATATTTTTTTAATTTTTAATAACATTTAATTACTTTCTTCCGAAAATATTCTTATTAAGTCAACACTTTTTAGAATTTCAATAATAATTACAGTATAAAGATAATTTTAAAAAAATATATTAAATGTTTATATTTCCATTGCACTAACATCATTAATCCACTTTTTTGGTAAACGTGAATTTTCTCAAAAAAATCTTACATATAGGGCTGGGGGAATATAAAATCCTTCCTTTCTTGTTTACCATATCAAAATATCACTACTACAAAAAACAATTTTAATCCCGGTTCCGAAACAATTTCAATCCCGGTTCCGAACCGGAATTGAATATGGCGAGATTAAAAATAGGACAATTTACGTTTCCGGTTCATCAAAAACACAGAACTGGGATCGTAAATTGAACTGAACCGGGATCGTTAATTGAACTGAACCGGGATCGTATTTGATGGATTTTTTTAAATTTTTTTATGAACCGGAATCTTAAACACTGCTTGCTTTTTTTTATGAACCGGAATCGTAAATGATAGGATTTTTTTTTTTTGGAACCAAAATTTTATATAATAATATAGCATTACAATACCATGTACCTGTATAACCAAAAGCAATATAATATATATCTTAATTGACTTCATCAAAAATAGCTTCAAATTAAAAGACCAAAATAGCTTCATAAAGTCGAGAAACATATACCAAAATAGCTAAATTATCAAGTCCTATATAACCAAAAGACCAAAATATCTTCAAAAGTCTACAATATAACTAAATTATCATGTACTAAAATATATATATATATATATATAAATCTGAATCTAAATCTAAGTCTAAGATACTTCATCGAAATGAAAGCTGTCTATTCTTCCTTGACTTCATCCAACAACTCCTGATTGTACATGGTGTACTTGCATTCATATTGAATTTGTACACGGTGACTATACAATTTGGATACTCCAATACACTTCAGTGCAAACTTCGTTTTTTCTGATAGTTCAATCAGCATCTCTGCATGAATTGCTTTTCTGGCACATATGTCTTCAACATGCACAATCTGTATCACCCAAACGTTAATAATGAGGCACACAGCTGGGCAAAAAATGCCTTGATGCATATTCATAAGTGAAAAAAAAAAAGAAATGTTTTTGGAATAAACTTTTTGGCATTCTCAGTGAGCATTGGTTTTGTCCTAGTTCGTTGGATATGTTTCTACAAGTTCATTTCCAAGGATTTGGCAAGAATAAGAAGAGTAAAATCTTGTGTCTATAGGTTGTTTGTGAGGTTTTGTCATCTTTGTGGTATATACCACAGTACACCATTGGCTTAAGAGCCAAAGAACGATGCTGAATTGAAGGTTTCATGCATTATACTCTCAAAGCCCAGAAAGAAGATTACAATGAAATAGAAAGAAAAAAAAAGAGAGAAAACAAACCTGTCCTTCAGAGCCAATTCCTTTCTTAAGGTGTTCAACCATGTCCACAGCTAGCAATATATTTGTGTCCTGCCAAGCCAAGAATAAGTAAAATTAAGCAATTCGATGAAGACCCTAATGCCAGAATTTGAAAATTCATTAGTAAGAAATATTGTGCAAGCCAAGAAGCACAAAGGGAAGCAAAAAAAGCGTACTGATTTAATTTTCCTAAAATCCACATGTTAATCCCCAGTAATATTTTTGACACGAAATAATATCTCAGAAGCATCTCTGTAAACATCAAACCAAATATCTACAGGAAACTTTGTTAATATATAAAACAGTCACATATATGCACCCAAATTCTGTTGGATGGCATGACTGCAGAGATAAAAACCAGATATCTACCAGCATTACTGCAGAGATAAAAACCAAATTCTGTTGGGTGGCAGATTTTAGTATCAACAACAGTCCCTACAAGACAGTTTATAACAATTTACGTGTCTGATTTAACAGAACTTAATTGAATGTATGGTCTGATTTAACAGAACTTAATTGAATGTATGAAGTGCATTGTAGTATAACTAGCGCAGTACCCGTGCAATGCACGGGAATTAGATAAAATTGAATTATTTTGTTAGGGAAATTATGTCACATACTTGAATAATAACAAAGTAATCATACACGAGATCATTACTATACAAAAATACCACAGTTATTGATAGCTACTTTTAAAGATAAATAAAATTAATCAAAAATTACACAATAATTAATTTTTTAAAATAAAAGTAGACATGACACGATCAACAACCAATAACCCGAGGAATACTATGCATAATTAATATTATAAAATAACAAAAAAAACATCAAATAACATCGCAGGGTTATAATCGAAAATAGAGTAAAGGGCCTTCTTCTTCTTCTTCAGTTGTGCTCTATTTACGACAGCTTACATCAAATAACGTCTTATGCTTAAAATAAGAGCTAGTTTAAGAAATGCCACAAAAACATTTTTTAAACATTACGGAAAAAAAAAATCTTTCCAGGTAGTGCCTTCTTTACGGCAAGTTTAAACCTCAATCCTTCTTTCATGCCATGTTGGCTGCAAAAGAAACGCCACCCCTTTGAAATATACGCTTCATTTTTATTTCTGCAACCCGCGCAATGCGCGGAAATTAAATAAAGTGTATTTTGTTAAATAAAATTTTCAAACACTACATTAAAATATTTAAAAATTTTAATTTACCTAGATAAAGAATATTGTTTTTCTTGTCACACTTATGCCAAAAGTTAAGATTGCATATTATGTGATTAATATAGAAGAATTCTAGCATAGCTATCTTATTTGCATCTCTATTCTTATGCTCAAACTGAACTCCTCTCAGAATCTGCAACATATTCTTTAGTCTATTCCACTTGAATCTTAATTTCCATGGACACTCATTCTCCTTTTTCACCCAAGCTAATGAATTTATTGAATCAGATTCCATGATTATCTCATATACCGTTAGCCAAGGTTGCTCCATTGATGTCTCGAGTGCAAATACAATTGCCATAAACTTGGCTTCATTAGAATCCCTAATGCCAAGTGATGCTGCAAAGGTGCATAAGATGACCCAACCATGGTTTTTGAGAACACCACCTATCCATGTGATTCCTGCTTCACCATTCGAAAATAAAATTACCCTACTATTATATTAAAAAAGAAAAATACACCAAACATAACACACAAATGCAAGAATTACCGTGAAGAGGAATAATCATGAAATTGAATACCGCATTCACTAGGGCCTCAGGAAGGCAAAATGCAGTGCAAAAGCCAAAAAGCAAGAATCTCTAGAAGAAATTATCTTGAGATTTGATGAATCTGATAATATGAAACAACATAACAAAAGTTTATGATCGTTTTAAGTGGACAAGTCATCCCTGCATGCTCTTATTCATTGAGTCAACTAATTAGTGGTGATTATATACTATTGACACAAAATGGGAAATTAAATAACCAAACAAAGAAACAATGACACCCGTGCATTTCTTTTAAAACATTGCCCAAGATGCTAATGAACCTTGCAATTGGTTTATTGTTCACAGCCACATGATTATCCAAGATAGCCACCCCATAATGGACCAATAAATCAGAGGTGTCCACTAAAAAAAATTTATGCAGCAACAAAAATGGTGTATTTAGATAGAACTCATCATAGTATATCATTAGTGTTTGCATGTCCAGAATCCATTTGGTAAGAGGAGCACACCATTAAGAGAAAAAAGTACCTTAAGTTGGCCAACTGAAGAAACTTCCTTCCCAAATATCTATGGCAACAATTTCCCCCTCTAATTACTGATTGGTTGCTAAAATTTCATACAGCAGGTTTTAGAGTCTTCTCTCTGTTTCAAAAACAAATTATAAGTTAAAAATGAGAAGGTTGGGCTTCATGTTTTGAAAATAAAGATATAGCATAAGCCTAAAGACTTTGTTTCATAAAATAAGCATCGAGGCTATACTTAACATGGTCAGAAAAGCATTAAAAAAATGAAGTTTGAAAACTTAAAATCATATGTTGCTTCATCAAAGTTATTTGTCATAATTTAGTACCGATCTAACAGAGAAAGAAAGAAAAAGAGGTGATGTTATCTTAGGAATAGTCATCACAAGAAAAAATAAAGTGGGGAAGAAACAGACTTTATGACTAAGGCCTTACATTGACTCATTCTACACAGCGCATTTCGTCTTCAAGTAATGATAATTGTGCAGCTGATGTCCAATGAATGCAGTCAACAAAGCTAAAATACAATTTTTTGTCAAATTAATAACCATTCTCATTGTAAAAGGTTCAGAAACTCAAATATGTAACAACATCAAAGGAAACTTAAAAATATCAATCATATAGAAGCTAAGAAAAAAGGCAGCAAATTCCTACATTCATCTATGAGGGAACGAACAACGTCCCCAAGGGAATCTTGGCCGTACATTTACCTCTTAACATTTTTAAAGTATTTTCTTAGTTCCTAGAAATTAGAAACCTTGTCCCCTTATGTCTAAAGACAAGTTTCAGCATGCTGGGATGCTTCAAAAATTGTAGATCATGCCATCAAGTCCACAACACAGAAATGAAAGGAAGATAGCTATTATAGTTCCACATTTTTAGGGGAAAATTCAAGGCCAAAGCCCAAACTAAGAACATTTTAACCCTAAGCATATACGGTATATAATAAAAATAGGAAAACGGCATGAAGGGGTTTTAAAAAACAACAGTGGCACTTAAAACAACGTCATCAACATAAAAAATACATCAGGAATACAGAGTGGCAATAGAAGAAAATTTTAAACCTACTCGTAGAAGCAAAACCTGGTTATAGTCGGACAATAGGGAAGTGTTGAGACAGGTTAAACTAAACTTATAATAATCCATAAATTAACTATAACAATGGAAAGTACTGGAAAAAAAAGAGTGATTATAGTGATATAAAATAATCCTTAAATTAACTACCACAATGGAAAGTACTGACAAAAAAATGAGTGATTAGAGAGGTGCACATAGATATACCGAGTCTCAATCGCCTGTTGAACTAAGTCAGATTTCCCGCATTGGCTGTGTGCTCTGACTCTGCTATAGTCTTCCTCTATTGCAAATACATCAGGGGCTACATCAGGGCCTAAACTGTATGAAAAAATGATAGCAAGGTCAAACAGATAACAAACACAACACCTTAGAATCGTACAACAAATAGATTTTGGTAGAGTAATTGTTGGTCCATCTAACACAACTAAACTGTCTAAACATAACATCAAGATCAATAATTTACAAAGAAATCACCATTTGTATAAATGGAGAGTAGCTAGCAACAATGAGCATACCACTGATTACTGAATAGCTTGATCTTGGAAAATTGAAGAATGACAATAGGAGCATCACGGGTTGCAACTGAAACAACAGAATTCAGCATGTCAACGTACTCTCCAAAAATTTGTTGATTGAAACATAGGACATGGATGGAAAAAGAAGTTTTGGAATGCATGTACAGATTCACTTCCCAAACTATAGTGAAAGGAAAACTATAGATATATATAAATAATGGAACTCACTCCCTTCAAGTTTATTAACTTCCTCTGGAGTAATCATGGCTGAGAAAGCTTCAAAGCTATTACTATAATGGTGGACTGCCACTGCCATTGCTCATTTAAGACTAAAAAGTGAAAAAGAAAATTATACAGAGAGACTATTTTAGTTTATGTTAGTCTCCTTCACACATTTAAATCAAGCCTAAAAAAAACAGGTAGCTATGATTAATTTCAGGAATTTTGTCTTATAATTGATTGTCAAGCCTTGTAGTGGCCTAAGCTAGTATATCATGGTTTGGCTTGTAGATTCTAAAGTAGCACATCCATATGGACATGAATATGCAATACTAATTGGTTTGCAGAAGTGCCAGCAGATGGTCATAGCCCTAATTTCTTAGCCTACAACTGTACCTGGAGTATGTTTCCTTGTCTATTTTGCTCAAATCAAGCAGAAAATAGATATGAAAACCTGTTAGTCTATATCTATTTTCTCCACTATTGGTTGAAGTATGGTGCTTGAGTACTATAAATACTACTATATATATTTGTACAGTAAAGAAACAATACATGATATCCGAAGGAAGAAGCCAAGGGTGACATGAGAAGAGGTCAGTAAGTTGGCCATAAATACTACATATGTGTATAATAAAGAAAGCAAACAATCAAATAGGGCCAAGATGCACAAAAAGAGATAAGGTGAAGTTGATCTAATCATGACTGGTCAAATAACAACCAAGAAACAATGAAAAGGCAGAAACCAAAGCATTCATAAATAATACTACACCTAATTAATGATAAAGATATTTGCCTCTGGATCATCAGGAAGTCTGAGAGGTGTAATGTCCGTCCCAAGGAGGTCCCTGACAGATTCATTTTAGATTTCCGATGCTGAAAACTTCAAAACAAATTCCCTTTCCTTATGCTGTAGGAAATCAAAATCCACTCAAAATAAGATTTGATAAAGACAAGCTATTTCAGCAATGTGTTCAAATTTAATTTACCTCTTCTATGTAGTCAAAAATGTCTGCTACAGCATATTCAGTTATGCCAGTCATAGTGTTTGTCTTTCCACTGCTTGTTTGTCCATATGCAAAAATGCTTGCTGATCAAATAGACAATCGAAGACCCAATAGACCCAGCCAAAGAAGTTAATTTAGATTATCCACGGCTGTGAGTGCTTATGAAGGAGGTAAGGTAGACAAAGGAAAAAGAAAAACTCACGGTTGAAGCCACTGAGAACTGAAAGTGCAACTTCCTTAGCTGATTCTTCATATACCTTCCATGTTGGGCAATCGGTACTAAATACATGGTCTACAGCCAAAAAACAAAAAAGATGAATCAGAATAGGGAATTGTGTTTTGATTTTAATCCATGTATTTGATGGAATAAAAGTCAAATTTGGCCTAGGCAGAATCATTTCACTGACAAAAGCAATGGACCACTTTCAACTTCCATTTACAGACACAAACAGATATAACACAACATACTACACAAATTTGACGTTTCAAGCCTCTGACTTAAGCACACAAAATTCCAGTAACTTGTGTGATCGATATCAATGAGTAAGATAAATTCCCATCATATTCTCAAGTTTATTCAGCCTTATCTTATAAATGAAAGATCATTCAAACACAAACATAAGTAATCCAGGCTGCACTGAGAGAAAGTAAGAATGAAGTTAAATTAAATTATATGAACCTTTTTATTAGTTTATTTTTCAGTCTAAAGCACTCTACATTTTAATTATAAGCATTTTATACAAACAATACCCAGTACATCTACATATGGAATTGCAAGATAAGGCTCTCCATACCAAATGAATAGGATGTTGGATACAGGGACCTGTCAGGAGCTGGAACATTGCTCCTGTATATGATGGTAGTGTCATTAATGAATTCCAATTCTGAATCATTTCTGCCAAGCTCCTTATCATTCAAAGGTCGAACACGAATAGAAACAAGAATTCTCTCTTCACTGCCAACGCAATTAAGGAACAGACTGTCAAATTCTCCCGCACATTCAAATCACGAAAACTCATTGTACATTCACGTTGAATTAAAAAACAGTACCATAAATTGGAATTAAGAAAAAATGCCATGTTCCTAATGAATAATAGTATTTTCATTGATAATAACCATTTAAGCATAAGCAGCAACAAAAAGGAAATATGAAGTCATGACCCAAGATAAAAATAAATTTTAGTAGGATAACATCAAATATCTTCAAACATGGTGGAAATGATAAATACAAACACATGATAACACAAATCACAAAAAACACATAATAGAAGCTTAAATAAAGGTCAATTTCCTCCGTTACCTGAGTACTGAAATTAAACTCTTAGCTCAGGTGTGCAAGTAAAATAAATCCATAATACAGAATAACAGAAACTACAAAAACTCTGATAAACAATTTTAAGATGTTAACCTTAGCAATGCATTTATGAAGACAACGGAGTTGCTCAACAGTAGGCTCCTCATCAACATGACATCTTTAGATTCCTCTCCAGCTCCTCCTGCCAGAACATTTACTGAAAAAACAAAATCAGCATCCGATGCATGCTTACTCACACGTACAAGTAAGCATAACCAAGTAATTAAATACATGAATTAAATCCTTTCTATGGACAATAAAACCAACTTGGAAATAGAATGTAGTACAGCTCTAAATATTTAGCTGAAGCAACACCAAAACAACACCAAAACATGGGAACAAGCAATTTCCTGCAAAAATAATGATTTAGTTCACATAGATAATTAGCATATAAGCATCACAAAATCACAAATCAGTCAAGATTATAA
This sequence comes from Crotalaria pallida, assembly GCA_037953625.1. NCBI lineage: Eukaryota > Viridiplantae > Streptophyta > Magnoliopsida > Fabales > Fabaceae > Crotalaria > Crotalaria pallida. The sequence goes on from CM075656.1 coordinate 73,873,459, forward strand.
TAAAAACTTCCAGTATCAACTTAATCTGTATTGGAATGAAAAATGAGTATACAAATAAGGAAGATGCAAAAAGAAGCCATTTTGGCATTGTATCAAACACTTGATTAGCATAACACAATACACTAAATCATCAGATTGAAGCATAAGTAAGGGAAAAAAATAAATAGACATATACACTTTCATCCATGAGTATCAATTCCATGGACATTGGCTGCTCAGAGTTCATGAAGCCAGGCACAAACCACTTTCGCACAACCCGCACGCGAAAACGGTATGACTCACGCTGCAACTTCACAGTCTCCAGACCATCAAATTTGAGACCCATATCTAAAAGATGACTCTTTTCAATTTTGAGCAAGGGGATTATGAGTTGAGGTGATTCAACAAGTAGATTAACATCATTATATAGACAACACATTTCGACCTCTGTGCTGGAAATTGGGAGTGAAAATTTTCTAGAAGAAAAGGAAGATTGCAACTAAGGTAGGTGATACCAAAGATCAAGACGCTGACAATGGTAAGATTTCGTGTACAGCGGATAAGACCTAGAGCCAAAAAAATTTTAGGCAATCAGACATAGGGGAATGATTACTCAAGATGGGAACAACAAAGTACGTCCGCACATGGTTTTGTCTTCCTTAGGAAATCCGTACAAAAATGGTTATCCAAAACATGCAAAGAAAGAGAAAAAAGTCAATGAAATGTGGCCTATTGAACACGCAAACATTTCAAGACACTGTGCTTGGTTCCACCGTGGAAATGAACAGGATCTTGAGCATTTGAGGAAGACTTCTAAGTTGTAAAGGGGATAGATTACTGAAATTCTATTAAAACCAATGCCAAGTATTAGACAACCTGCTCATCACAGGTGCAGTTCAAGTTCAAGTGTTCAACCTTCTAAAATCTGCTAATAAAGATCACAGGGTATATTATGGATTTTGCGCCATTATTTAAACATATAGACCTGTAAAATATAATCCTTAGCGGCTTCTGTCCTGTTGCTCTTCGAAAGGAAACCAACAAATCTCTGCATAAAAATATTAACGTGAGGATGAAATAATGTGATTTAACGCAAAAGAACCCCATCAAACAAACAAAAAAGAAACTCTAGAATAATATCCATAATAAGATAATTAAACTTCTTATAACTGTTACCGGATCATGCCACCACTAACTGTTCCACGAACAGGATCATGCCAAGTTTTGTAAAGATCTTGTATAAGTTCCTATCTATGAGCTTGAGCACACACTAAACCAATATACTTTGTCACCTCAGGCCAGTCTTGGGATGCTACTACCTATAGATTGGACAACACATCAGTTGCCAAAAGCGCAAAACCCTCAATGACCATTGCAATGTTATATCTTGTAGTAGTTTGTGCAGGAGTGCAGCAAATAGCACTGGCTGGAGAAGAATAAGCATACAGACCAAGACATTGCACTTTCAAATAAATATGGAAGATAGCATATCATGTGCATTGAACAATTATAGTAACAGAGCAATTTTGGGAGTTTTGAGTTTTATTTCATAAGAATACAATTAAGAAAAGAAACACCATACCTTGCATAGATAGAATATCACAACCATTGACTGCTACGTCCAATTGAAATCCAATCCCCAGGAAGCTGTGCATCTGTTTGCTCTCCTCCAAAAGGAAATGCATGTACCTGGAGGAGCAATCAACCATGTGCTAATGAGTTACACCTTGACTAACTAAAGAAGAGCCTTGAGCCATTCATCACTGAATCAAGAATCAAAGTATAATGACAAAAAGCAAAGTGATAGTAAGCTAATATAATATGATCTTGAACCTAAAGGAAATATCACCACTCATATAAAACATAGTAGCACCACTACACTTGACAAAAAAAACTCTTAGTTATCGACAATTATGAAATATCAGCATTCAGACATTTTAGCAAACACATAGTTAGTAATAGAAAATCCATTCCTTCCTAAGTTATATACATATCAAAACTAATGAAGAGGGTATATAGCCTTTTCTTTAAAATGTACTACAGCTAACTTCACCTTTAATTCTTCAGGTGTTTGGTCTCAAGATCAGTTAGTTAATCAAATCATATGCTGTGATTACTTGTTTGAATATGCTAACTAATATTGCTATGATGTGTTGTTTCCATATCTTTCTGTAATCAAGAAATCATCCTCCCCTCTTGTGTTCTTCCCAAGAAATCATCATCTCATTCCTAATCTCCCATTCCAAGAAATCATCTCATTCCTCTCCCCTTCTTTTTTAATAGGTTTTCACTCACATGCTCTTTCTTTCTCTCTCTTCAATTCCGAGGGTTTTCATTTTATTGTTATTACTATTATTTATGCATTGTTCTGTTCTGCTAGACAAGGCTTCACTTCGCATCTCATTACCATCCACACCGGCTAGGTATGCATTTTTTTTCCTTTTCTTCTTCCTCCACTTTCCATGATCTGTTGATTTTATTTTATGTTTCTGCATCTTCATGATCTGTTGACTTTTTTGTATATTATTGTTTCTTTATTTCTTTCCCCTTTTCTATTCATCTTATGAATGAATTTTATTATGCTTAAGAGTTATTATTATTGTTGTAATAATGATAAAGCCGTGCCCTGGATAATGAAATGAAGGAGGCATGGTTGGGTCAACATATCTATTCTCTCTGATAGCTAAAAATAAAGCTCATTAGAGTTACACTTTCTGTATTTGCTACCACAAGGTTTGGTTGTGCTCACTGCATTATATGTGTTATGGTTCTCTACTTCTCTTTTAGTATTTGTTGCAATACATGTTTTAGGCAAGGTATCTGTTACAGGCTTTGTTGGTTACGTTCCTGGTTTCCTTGCAAAGCTTCAAACTTATATGAATTATGAATATGAATGATGAAACGGTGAGGAATTAAGATATTTTATGCCTTACCCCTAACTATGCATCAAGATATTCTGCTTAGTTTCAATAAGTTGTGATGTTATAATAAACTTTTATCACAATTCACAAACCAGTGCCAAAAAAATCTTCACCTATGAATTCTGTTTTTTTAGGTAAATAGAAAAATCTCACTACCCGACAAAAAGAAAAATAACAATAACTCATCTATTTCAACTTTGTCATTATTCCCAAATTAAGAACCCTAACAATATGAATGAAGCTAATCCCCAAATTAAAAACCCTTACAATATGAATAAAGATGAAGATGAATAGCTTACCTAATTTGAGAGCCTTGGTAGTTTAGAACCGTGAAGCAGTAGTGAAGGAGAGCAAAGCAATGTTGTGGTGGTGGTGGCTGTGTGAAGGCAGGGGAGAGGCGGAGATGAGATGGGGGTCGTGGGCCGTCAATCGTGAGTCGTGGGTCATCGGTTTCTATGTTACAGAGGAGAGGCGGTGGTGGGTTGGAGCGGTGGGAGACGCCATGTAGAGCTGCGGGCTGTGCGAATGGGAAGGGAAAGGCGGCGGTTGGAGGTGGCGAGTGAGCTTGGGACAAGGACGAGAGAGAGCGGCGGCGAGTGAGATTGAGAGAGGCGAGGAGGGTTTTCGCGACAGAGGAAGCTAAGAGGGGGTACTGATCAAGGAAGCTAGGAGGGTTTGTCTGTTTTCACTGTTTTTATTTTTTTTAGTTTTAATTGTATGTTTTCATTATTGATCCCGGTTCCTTATAAAAATGGGGATTAAAAATACACAGTCATTTATAAAATTTAATTTATATTTATGATTCCAGTTCCGTGTTTTTTTTTAACCGGGATCAAAAAACCCTGGAACTTTAAATATATTTTTATTTCTTTTTTATTATTTTTTAAATAAAAATGATATTTAATCCCAGTTATAACAAGGAACCGAGATTAAAATTCAGGTATTTTAAATAGTTTTTGTAGTATTGTATTATGCTTGTTAAAAATGTTAGTTCATTGTATTTAATTTTTTTTAATTTTAGAAAAAGTATAGGTATTTTAAGAAAGTAGTAGTAAGAATGAAACAAAAATTAAATGAAATAACTGATACGCTCGAAACAACATTGTCATGTAGGCAAGTATCAAGTTTAAAAAAAATAGTCATCCCCAATAAGTCAATGATGCCTAATCCTAACATCCATCACATCACCACGCTCGGCTCCACCCCCACTCTCGCCTCGAGCCCGATGCTCGGTTCTGGCCCATGATGCGCTCTGCCCCCTCTCATGTTCGCTCCAACAGGGTCTTCTTCGTTGATAGGTCTATCGCAAAGATCCAAGATCTCCTGCATAGTCTGCTAATCAGCAACACCAGTCTCTTGCATAGGGTGGACCAACTTTCTGATCCTTTTTATTATATCTGGATATCATCATTTGTACTGCTTAACGTTTAGTACTACTCAATATTTGGTTTTTTTTGTTAAAGATCCAATAATACTTACATTGGTTATGAAGGGGTTTTCCACCCTTAACGATGTAGGTAACAAATATGGGTGCGAATATTGATGAACCTAGTCAAGATAGTCGAGCACTCCCTAGGATACTAAACCACCCGTCCTCTGAGACCATCATCAAGCACATGCACCGTCCATGCAACAAACTCGTTATCAATCTCGTCCCCATTTAATGGGAGCGAAATGTGGTGGTGGGATGGTTTGGACATTCGATGCAAAACATGTTCAGGGAGGTATGGTACCTTTATGTTTCCTAATATAAGAAATCCAGAGAACAGACTCACCTCTTAAAACTGGCGTACTGGTTGGTGATCAGGGTCATACGACTGCCAACTCACCTAATCGATCTCGAGGGACTCAAGATTGTTGTACAACACTGATAGTCCATATGGTCGGATGCCGCCCCATACTCCCACTTCAGAACCCTCGGCATGTACTCCTGGTAATCGTCTTTGAGAATGCCACATCCAATGTCGGGGGAATGCTCCTTAATCCATGTCTGCATTTACAAAAATTAAAAAAGTATTATGTTGTGCAATTTATATAATTGTTTTTTTTAATAACAACAACACTTAATTAAATTTACTTGCAAAAATCAAAACTCAAAAAAATAGTAAGCCAAAAGCCCAAAAGAACACAGGTCGAAGAAGTAAAGCCCATAACCTTGAACACTCGAGCTAGATCTGTCAAAATCGTCCGGGCCGATGCGGGCCGGGCCAAAAAACTCGGAAAAAGCGCGGGCTTAGGTTCCCCAATTTTACTCCAAAACTCAACTCGGGCTTATTAGCCCGGACCGGCTGAGCCTTATAAAAACCCGGGCTAGACCGGGTTTATCTGGCCGGGTTTAAGCCCGATCTATGTTAATATTTTAAAAAAAAGTATAACCTAAAGTCCTAAACTAAAACTAACCTAAATCAAAGGGAGTTCATAACTCATTGTTGCTCAACAAACATAAAGCAGCGGCGACACACTCTTCTTCTTCAGAGCGACGGAACTGACGGCAGCGACACAGCACTGCAGCGACAGCAGGGCGGCACTGCTCCTCTTCCTCTTCTTCTTCACAGCGACGGCAGGAGCGGCACAACAGCACCTCTTCCTCTTCGAGTCTTCTTCTTCACGCCATCCACCTTGAAGGCTCCAAGCTCGACGGTACTTGATCCTTTTCTTCCCTCCCCCTGGTGAACTTGTACAGTTGTACCAAAGCAGTAGAACTATTGTGTTTAATGGTAATTTTGTAGTTTCACCAAATTGAAAGCGGTTGGCATTGCTTGTGTTATAGTATGATGATACAGTAGATCATTCTAATTGTGAACTTGAGTCCAATTAACTACAGTACAAGATTTCTCTTCAGACTTTTACTTTATTAATCTTTCTATTTGGTAGTATGTTGGGATCACTTAATACTCCATTTGGAAATTCTTATCCTCCCATTGCGACATGAAAATTCATTTCATGATTCTTATCGGTTGTCAAACTTTTATGTTCGTAAATAATCATGGCCATTGTACTTTTTTGTTGGTGTGTGGTCACTATCAAACTTGTTTATTTTGCATTTTGGAAAATATTTCTCTGTGGTGCTTTTTTCAAATTGTGATGTGTTGGTGAGTTTACCTCAGTTCCATTAAATTGAAAGTCCAAGAATGTGATTCTCTTTTACTTGCTTTCTTGAATGGTGAAGCATTAGATGACCAAAATTTTGCCTACTGCTTTCAAATGCTTGTTGTTCCCACTCCTGTGCTTATGATGCCAACTTAACTTCATGGTATACTTTTCTCCATGATATTTCTCCATAATACAAGGATATTCCTCTTTTAAGAATTTTCTATAATACAAGAATCAATGTTGTTTCAATTTGAGTTTTATTGTGAAAAATAGGTATTCAATGTTCTTTTAATATGCTATTGTGAATTTTTAACATGACTTTTAGTTCCAAAATTTTAAATTTTAGAAGAAATAAAAATGATATCAGTTTTTTTTTTGCGTTAAATTTAAACAAAAAAAATTGGAAAAAAAATTATGCAGGCTGGCCCGCACAAGCCCGCAACCCGGTATAGTGCGGGTTTGGGCTGTATGGTATGATATTCAATTTGTAGCTGGGCTATTTAGCCCGGACCCGTTATGGCCCACACCCGGCCCGTTTTGACAGCCCACATCCAATGTAGGGGGAATGCTCCTTAATCCATGCCTGCATTTACAAAAATCAAAAAAAGTATTATATTGTGCAATTTATATAATTGTTTTTTTAATAACAACAGCACTTAATTAAATTGAAAAAGAATTTACCCACCCCACACTCAAATTAATACACCCCACTTTTAAATAAAAAACCAAAAATACCCTCTCTCTATTTCTATCTCCTTCCCACCCAGCCACCCCACCACGCACCACCCACACACCACCCACCCCACCCCACCCCTTCCCCCACCATGCACCACCCACACCCGCACCCGCACCCCACCACACTCTTTTCCTTCCCCACCTTCTTCTTCCTCTTTTCTTTTTTTTTTTAATTTCGACCTCGGGTCGTGAGACCCCTCACTACCGGGGTCGTGAGGTCGTGAGGCCCCTCACTACCGGGGTTATGACCCCACCCCACACCACCCCACACACACCCACACCCCACCACACTCTTTCCCTTCCCTTCCTTCTTCTTCCTCTTTTCTCTTTTTTTTTTAAAAAATTTTGACCTCGGGTCGTGAGGAGCCTCACTACCAGAGTCGTGAGGCCCCTCACTACCGGGGTCGTGAGGCCCCTAACTATCGGGGTCGTGAGGCCCCTCACTACCAGGGTTGTGACATGGCCTATACAATGGGGTGGCCTCGGTAGTGAGGGGCCTCACGACCCCGGTAGTGAGGGGCCTCACGACCCGAGGTCAAAATTTTAAAAAAAAAAAGAAAAGAGGAAGAAGAAGGAAAGGAAGGAAAAGAGTGTGGTGGGGTGTGGGTGGTGCGTAGGGTGACAGTGTGGGTTGTGCGTGGTGGGGGAAGGGGTGAGGTGGGTGGTGCGGTGGGATGGGGGTGGGGTGAGGTGGATGAAGGAAAGGAGAAAGAGATAGGGATGAGGGTATTTTTGATTTTTTACTTAAAAGTGGGGTGTGTGAATTTGTATGTGGGGTGTGAAAATGCCCACCCAATTAAATTTACTTGCAAAATAGTAAGCCAAAAGCCCAAAAGAACCCAGGCCTAAGAAGTAAAGCCCATAACCCTGAACACTCAACGCACGCACACACAGACTGACTGCACAAGTAAGTGCCTCTCCCCGGCAGCCGCAGCAAAAGAGAAAACACTGCAAACTCAAATGGCGAACGAGGCAACGTCGTCGTTTTTATTCTCCGGCATTCGTTTCGATCGCAAGAAATTCGCCACCGATATTGCCAGGTTCCAGGTACCTACTTCCACTTACACTTCATCCTCATGTTCATTTCAACCTTCAATTCCTTATTCCCTATCTCATTATTATTATTATTATATTTTTTTAATAGAAAAAAGACAGTGATAATAGTTCCACCAAGATTACGAGCTTGACTGAACTTGCAACCGATAAACCAGCTGAACCGGTCATCGAGAAGAAACAGCCAACGTCTTCCAAGAAGAGAAAGCGCAAGGGAACCCCCTCTTCCGGTAAATCTCTCATTCCTTCTTTACATAAACGTAACTTATCTGATAAACTAAGCTCCGTTAGCTTATTTTTTTGATCGAATAAGTTAGTTGACTAGCTTATAAACTATTTGCTGGTGTTACAAACCACATAAGAAATGAGCTTATTTTTATAAGTTAAGTTCTACAGTTATTGAAATAAGCTATAAAGAGTTTACATGAAGGTTATTACTTATTTTCATAAAGCTGTTTTCATCAAGTTATTTTCATAAGTTATGTTCATTTGCCGTCCCCATACACACCAGGTGGGAGCCTCGTGCACCAAGCTGCCCTTTATTCTTACGATCACAAGCACAAATAGACTTTTTATAGAATAAGTGTTTATTTTGTTGTTTATCGAAACACACACTAATTGCTATGTGACCTGTTTTGTTGAACTCTCTTTATCTTACTTTTGCTGCTTCCTTTCTGTTCGGAATCGGAATAAATCAAAAAGAAGAAGCAGTCGAGGGATTCAGTGTGTTTAGAAACTCAACGACTGCAGTGAAACCAGTGCATCAGTCAAATGATGGTGAAGATGACGAGTCAATTCAGCTTAAGAAGGAACAAATTAGGCAACTTGAGGTTATTTTCTGTTTTCTGCAAAAATTGCATGATTCTCATTGTTCTTTACTCCGGAATAAATTTCACTCAAATTCCATTTTGTTTCATTTTCAGCGCGATGCTCTGTTCAGGAAGAAGCATAACATTCATGTTTCTGGGTATAATGTGCCATCCCCACTTCAAAGTTTTGATGAGTTGAAATCGAGGTATATGAGATCCACTTCATTTTTATTTTATTTTATTAATTTTTTTATTTGTTAAAATTCTGCTCATTATATTTAGGGCATATTTGGTTTAGTTTTTTTCACTTTCACAAAAAAAAGGTGCTTTTCTCAATAAAAAATCACTTCCGAGGTATGACACTTGCATGTTTGTTTGGTTGAGTTTTTACTAAAAAGCAGGCATTACACAAAGCATAGCCGAAATTGCTCTTATGAGAAAAGCTATGTTTTTTAAGCTATTTATTTATATATAAAAGCTTTTAGGAGTAGATTACAATTATGACCAAACGCCAAATATCTTCTAATTTACATAAACCGATAAAAGTTATATGTCGGAAATATTTTCTTAGAATATTTTAAAATACTTTTTGTTTTTTAAATTTAAGCAAACAGATCCATAGAGGATTACAATGATTCAAAATATTGCTAAATTTTTTGCAGATACAAATGTAAGTCATATTTATTGCGGAATTTGGCAGAACTTGGATTCAAAGAGCCAACACCAATCCAAAGGCAGGCTATTCCTGTACTTTTACAGGTATAGATTTTCTGAGTGTTATAATTATTTTTCTTTCATGGTTTCCACAAAATTATTATTTGTCCTAGTGTTAGGTGATAACATAGTAATTTCTTTACTGCTATGTTCCTTCAATTATTTGGGATAGGGCCGTGAATGCTTTGCTTGCGCCCCAACTGGCTCTGGAAAAACTTTCGCATTTGTGTGTCCCATGCTCATGAAGCTTAAGGTTCTGCTTATCATCTTCATCTGCATTTCTACTTCCGGACTTCCCATGCCCTAGGTTCTTATAAGTTATAACCAACTACATTTTACAGGATCCAGCAAAAGGTGGCATTCGAGCTCTTATTGTTTGTCCTACCCGTGAATTATCAGCTCAGACGTATCGAGAGTGCAAAAAGCTGGCTAAAGGAAAAAAATTTCGTATCAAGTTAATGACTAAACAGATTACAAGAAATGCTGATTTTTCAAAATTTCCATGTGATGTACTTATATCCACACCACTTCGATTACGCTTTGCAATTCGTAGGAAGAAGATTGATCTCAGCAGGTGTGTGACTGAACATATGAACCTTATTGACTTAAACATGCAATTCATGAGAACTAATCATTACAAGCATTATTGGCCCCTAGAAAATTTCTTAAATGTTGTATGGATGGTTTGAATAATGAATTCAAAAGGCACATTTCTATTAAAGTGGTGGTATAACATTTATAGCTGTTTCCTGTGTCACTTATACTGTAGCTTTCTGATCATAAACAATGTGATAGAAATATAGTTTAGTTTTTTTCATCATCAAGCAATTGCATAGTGGGTGTTTAATGATTTCCTGGATCAGTGTATATCATAACTTTTAGTAACATTTTCTTGTTCGTATTCATTCTCTTTGCTGCTTTTTTTGTGAGTTTATGCTTCATTTTGATATGAAGTAGTCTTCTAAGCTATATGAGTGGTAATATCAAAATAAATTTCATTAATTTGGTGATAAAATTTAAGTTGGAAACACTTTTGGTTAACTTATAATGAAGGTCATATCAATAAGCTGTAGAGAGTAGATGTAGACCTACTTTTTGTGTATGAAGTTTATATGCAAACTATGAAGTCATAGTTTCCATTATTCATACCCCAGGCTGGTTTTTACATTTGGTAACGTGTTGGACTATATCCTTTCTTTTTATCTGACTTTTATTAATGGACTGAATAAAGCAGACTCGAAGAACCAGTTGATAACTGAACTTTAAGACCTGGCCGTTCAGTCCACTTAATAGTTAATATGTAGCGACTTGAAAGTATTTCTGAAAGATGATACTTTCATACAGGTTGGGAGAAATCAATATCTATTGAATAATCGAAAATGTTATTTGGTGTTTGTTTTGCGCCTCTATTAGGTGTTATGCAATGTAATGATAAATTTGATTTTGTATGGTGTAGCCTACTTTATGGGTCAACTACTTATAACACTTTTAACTTTAAGCATTACAAAGTTGTAGTAGATATGCAAAGTCATTTATTAAATAGCTCAATGGTTTGATATCTTTTCTTCCAACCATCTTGTGTGCTGCAGAGTTGAGTATCTTGTCCTGGATGAATCCGACAAGCTATTTGAGCCTGTATTATTTAAGCAGATTGATACTATTATCAAAGCATGCTCGAACCCCTCAATAATACGCTCACTGTTCAGTGCTACTTTACCTGATTTTGTTGAAGATCGAGCTCGAGAACTCATGCATGATGCTGTTCGTGTAATTGTTGGCAGGAAGTAAGTTCATTGAAAAAATTAACAGTACCTTAATATAGCTGTCCTTCACATCATTTCAGTAGTTGATGTCTTATGCTTTTATGTGAATCAGGAATATGGCTTCTGAAACAATAAAGCAAAAACTGGTTTTTACTGGTAGTGAAGAAGGAAAACTTCTAGCAATTCGTCAAAGCTTTGCAGAGGTTTGTTGCTAACATGAATTTTTAAGATAAGTAGCATTATCTCACAACTTCATATCATAATGTGTTTGTCTGTTTGAAAAGAAATTAGAAACATTTGTGCAATTTATTGTTGGTAATTTAGTATTTATTCTCTATTATTAATTTGTATTATTGTACTTAAATGTCTTTTGCCGATTGGGTGCTAGATGATGATTGATGTATCATGAACATATCATGAAATGACTTCGAATGGTTAATTGCTGTAATACTTGCCTATGGAACTTGTGGATGTTGTGTAATATTGTTGCTCCTCCTATTAGCTCACTGCTAAATAATTTTTCCTCATGCCTTACATTTGTTGACCTGCTTATTTTTCTTCTACAATATCTTGCAGTCTCTAAATCCTCCAGTATTGGTTTTTGTCCAAAGCAAGGAGCGAGCGAAGGAGCTTTATGGTGAACTTGCATTTGACAACATTAGAGTTGATGTCATCCATTCTGATTTGTCTCAAGAAGAGGTAGTTCTCACACACAGATCATTTGAACAACATAAGTTTTATGTTGGAAAAATATGAAGGAAATCTGAAACAACTCCCATTCCCCTCCAAAATTACTCCTAAATATAAAAGAGGACAGATATTGTATTCATTAAGGGTTAGGGTGAAGATGGTCAAATTATGATAATCCTTGTAATTGTAGTATATTTTTATGCTAGGCTGTTTCATTATTATCTTAGTTCCTGTCCAACATGTTTTAAAATTCTTTTCTGTTTTAGTTATTGATTAGTATCATTTATTATTCTAATTAAAAATTTAGCACTAACTGTTATTTTTATTATTCTAATTTCTTGAATGGTATACAGCGAGAAAACGCTGTTGATAACTTCAGATCTGGAAAAACATGGGTATTAATTGCTACTGATGTAGTTGCTCGAGGCATGGATTTCAAAGGCGTGAACTGTGTGATCAATTATGATTTCCCGGATTCTGCTGCTGCGTACATCCACAGGATCGGTACGTGCAGTAATTTCAATAATGCTTTTGTCTTGAAGATATATTTTGAGGGATTGTAGTTTGTATTATTCCGTGATGTGGCTTTTGTGTTGTGTTTGCTAAATCATTTAACTCTTCATTTATTTTTTGGTTAAACTGTTACTAAATAGAACAAGCTGATTTTCTGGTAGGTCGTTCTGGCAGAGCAGGGAGGGCCGGAGAAGCAGTTACTTTTTACACAGAGGACGACATTCCATTCCTGCGGAATATAGCAAATCTGATGGCTGCATCGGGCTGTGAGGTTCCATCCTGGCTCATGGACTTGCGCAAAAAGAAGTGGAAGAAACATCGCCCCAAAAGAGATTCAATTTCAACCTAAGAGAATAGTAGCCATTTTATTACCTGAAATTTTTGGTAGGTTGATTTTTTTAAGAGGTCAGGCAAGAATCTTAAGTATATTTCATACCTGTATCCAAAGATTAGTTCCCCAACCCCAAAAATTTTGTTATTTAAAACAATGAAAGAGGAAGAGGGGTGGGGGCAAATGTAGCCTAGAGAGTCATGTTTTCAGCCAATGCATTAAGGGCTGTGGTCAGTGTTCCCAACTCATGGTATAATCCATGATCCTTGTATACGGCACCATCCTTGCTCCCTGTCTCTACTCTCTAGTGGAGCCATCCTAAGTGTTTGGTGAACCTTGTAATGAACATTGAATTTTGTAGGCCCTTGAATGTCTGACATGATAAACTTTAGAAATTTCATGAAATAGATTTAAATAGCGAGATTGGTAATACGGATCACTTTTATTTTGAAGAATTGGACCTTCAATTGGTAAATGTTGTAAGATCTTTATTTCTCTTTTTGGCTCAAAACCATTATTCCGATATGCTTAGATGAATGGGTGAAGACTTTCTTTATTGTTTATTGATGCATGCCCCAATCCAGAGCACGCATTAATTAGAACATGCCCAGTTTGAAGTATATATGTCAATTATTTCTTGGACTTTTTGGTTTTTAGGGCCTTGCTAATCAATTCAACACAAATTCACAACATTCCCACATAAAAACAACAAATTCACCATTAAATCAACAAACACATGCACCCCTAGATTCGACCGCATCCCAATTGATCCATCGATGAAACCAGATGGCATAAAAAATCATTAATCACAATCAACATAAAGTTAGCTCAATAAATACAAATTATAGGTAACTGAATCATAAAATGCTCAACCAGAAACTAGTTCTCTATTAGCTACTATTGTCTGCATCATAAGACACGTGCTTCAATGTCTGAACTCTGAAACATTTCAATGGGACATCCTCATTTTCTCATTTTATCTAATTACAATACATTTTAATTTGATCCAAAGCTGGATAATTTTGAGGAACAACATATCCCTTGTAATCCAATCAATGGCAATGGTTTATGCATTTTTTTTTTTACAACACTGACAATGAGGTCTGAACCTATGACTTGATGTAAACCATCCTCACCACTAGCCCAATCCCAATGATTTGGCTGATGTTTTGTTTTAAGTAGAGCATGGATCACCTTTTTTTCTTTGCGGTTATGGAACTGTACAGCTTCAAGCCTTCAACAGCGTATTCCCAACAGAATGCCTCACCAAATGCTAATGTCTAACATGTGGCAAGGATCATAACCATCATCCAGCATCAGCAACCATAACTCTTCAAGCATTGTGTAGATCATGCCCCTTTGTGGATGCGAAGTATCATCGGAGAAGAACACGTGGATCTTATCCTTAACTTCTATCCAACTCTGACCAGGAACCTTTTGTACACCCATTTGTTTCATTTGGTTCCTTAATTTGGCAACATCTTCCCAATGGCCTGCAGAAGCATGTATATTACAAAGTAGCACCAGCACAGAAGAATTGGAAGGATCAAGTTTGAGTATATTTTCTGCAGCACGCTTCGCAATGTCAGCGTTACCATGAGTTTTGCAAGAAGCAAGTAGAGTTTTCCATGTAGTATTGTCGGGGTAAAACCCTGTTTTCTTAATAAATGTCTCTGCTTCATACAAGCATCCAGCTCGAGCAAGCAAATCAACCATGCAAGAGAAGTGCTCTCTCGTTGGTGCGATCCCGTGTTCCACTTTCATTGTTTTATATAAGTGCCAGCCTTCCTTCACCAATCCAATGTGACTGCATGCACTGAGAACCCCAAGATATGTGACCTCATTAGGCTGAACACCGAGACTCTTCATCATTCTAAAGAGAGTAAGAGCTTCATGTCCAAGCCCAAACTGAGCATAACCGACAATTAAGCTACTCCATGAGACAACATCTGGGTTTTGGATTGAATCAAAAACATCTCGAGCTTGTTTAAGTGACCCACACTTTGCATACATGTCAATCAAACCATTCCCCACAGAAGCATCAAGATCAAGTCCACTTTTAACACTAAAGCAATGGACTTGATTCCCAACTTCTAGACATGCTAATTCTGCACAAGTTCCTAATAAGTTAGTTATGGTTACACTGTCAGGCTTATTTTCAGAAAAAAGCATTTGCTTAAATAATCTGAAAGCCTCTCCTGGTTGTTTGTGCTGCAAGCATGCTGAAAGAATTGCATTCCAAGAAACTGTATTGGCATTTCCACTTGTATCTTTGAAAACAGCAAAAGCATCATGTAGATTTGAGCACTTTGTGTACATGCTTAGCAAAGAGTTGCAAACGGCTGCATCCTTATCAAATCCTATTTTGATAATATGAGAATGAATTTGCATGCCTTGGTTGAGTGTCATGGGGTTCCCACAAGCACAAAGTAAGGAGAGAAAAGTAATGCTGTCTGGGATCAGTCCCATATGTATCATCTCACAGAAAATGGATATGGCTTCATCAGCGTCACCACTGTTGGCAAATGTTGCAATAATTGCATTCCATGACACCAAATCAGGGTTTTCAATCTGATAAAATGCCATTTTTGCTGAAGACAATAATCCAAATTTTGCATACATGTCACAAAGGGAGCATCCAGCAAAAACATTCCTCCCTAAACCAAATTTAGCAGACAATCCATGTATTTGCCTTCCAAATTCTGGTTCTAGAAGACCACTGCACGCACTGAAAACACTTCCGAAAATAAACTCATTTGGCTGATAAACACCCTGCCTGAGCATATCTCTGAGAAGATATAAAGCTTCTACCTCATAACCAACTTGAGTAAACCCGGTGATCATGGAACCCCAAGAAATTAAATCCTTATTAGCAATCATAGTAAACACATCCGAGGCATCAGTGATTTGTCCAAACTTTGTATACATTGAAATAAGAGCATTTTGTGCAATTATGTGATGACCAAATCCTGATTTGATGACATGGGCATGCAGTTGCTTGCCTAAATCGATATCACCGGCGATGAAGCAAGCTTTAATTATGCTCCCAAAGGTTAACTGGTCTGGGAAATGACCTGATCGCAGCATTTGAATGTACATGATGATGGCATCTTTTGCTTGACCATTCTGTGAGTATCCAGAAATCATTAAGGTCCAAGAGATCACATTTCGCTGCTGCATTGCATCAAAAACTTTTCTAGCATCCTTCAAAGAACCACATTTTCCATACATGTTAAGAATATGATTTTGGAGAATAACGTCTGGTTGGTATCTGGATTTTAAAATGTGATCATGGATTTTCTTGCCGTACTCAAGAGATCTAGCGTTGGTGCAAGCCAAGACTAAATTCGTATAGGTGCTTGGTTCTAGCTGGATACTTGGATTCTTTAGATATAAATCAAATGCTCCCAGTGCTTCTTTGTAATGGTGTTGCTTGCACATCAAGCTGATGTAACTATTGCTTGATGACTCTGAACTGAGACTAGAGAATAATGTAGGTTGCACAACATGTCTCACAGAACTGCATATACATCGGACTTGGCTCTGAATGATGACGGACATGGGATATTTAAAAAGCAAGACAAGTAAACAGATGTTGCAGTTGACAAACTGGCTCGGTGAGATGGTTTCAGGACATTATCGTCAGGAGTGGTCACAAATGAGTGTTTCTGATTAAAGGAAACAAAAATATCCATAATCGGATGAAACGAACATATGTTGAGAGGATTTGTAAAGCCATGTAAGAAGTAGTGCCATCAGCTAGAGCTTCCATCTTGGTCCTACCTCCTCTACCTATATGAATTCAAGAGCCAGGAACCATTAGAGTTTGATGTTCTCCAAAAGAAAATTCAATTTTCACAACCATGACATACAAATTAGCAGAAGCCATCCCCAAATCCAAGAGCATCACATATGAGTCGAGCCATGCCAACAGTCAAACTCAAAGATGTTACCTATGCTGTTGATAAATGCAAATTGAATCCAATCCATTTTCAACAACCAAGTGGATGGCTTCTTTCTGCGGGCACCAATCTGCCATATAACATATAACATATAATTTATCAAGTTGAGTCATTGTTAAATAAAAATCAGGGAACAAAAAACCATCAATCTTAAATGACCCATTTAGAATGGGTCAGCTACTACCGGAAGTGTTTGGGTAAACAACTTAATTAAGCTCTTACTCAATAAGTTTTCCTTGATCTTCAACTTTGCATAGTTATGAAACTACACCTTGGACTGGGTAGTAGTTAGGTAAAGTCCTTCTCAAAGTGATGACTCCAATATTCAAAATAAGGTTTTTTGAAATAAGCTAAAAAAACTTATAAAAAGGTCATAACTCATACGCTATTTTCGTATACTTATTCTCATAAGCTCTTTATAAGCTTTGCAACTAAAAAAGATTATCTTATTTTCTTCATAAATGATGTCATGTGAGAAACTGACTCTGCATTTTCATGCAAAGCGCTCTTGGAGGCCATTTATCAAACAGAAAGTATGCAAGATAATTGCATTCTAAAGTTAAAATACGAGAAGTTATTAAATGTATATATATGATGCTACCAATGATATACATGAAAATGTTCTAACTTTAAACAAACGCATGCACAGAGAAAACTCATATGTGAACATTGAGAGGACTGAAAATAATGCAACTGAAAAAGAAAACAACCTCGTACTCTGCAGAGTGTACTCAAAACATTAGAAACCAAACACACAAATATGAAAAAGCCATTTCCAACTCAAAACTCAAAAGCACTGCATGCTTATTGGATTTCTTTTCTCGAATGCATGGTTTTTATTTGATGGATCTTGCTAAGGGCACAGGTTGTTAAACGTAGTAAAATAATCATACGTTGACATTAATCACTCTTTCGAAAATCTTAAAAATCACATTTTTCTATGTCAAAATACTATTTTTGGTTTGTTAATAAGTACGACACTTGTTAACATTTTCCTTATTTTATTTGGACAAAATTGCATTTCTTGCAATTTTTTGTTTCTAATTAATAAAACCTGATTTTTTAAGGACAAGTCAAAATATTAGAATTTGACTTTACCTAGACGGCTAGACCATTATTATTCTCTTCAGATTTTAAAATCTTGCAAACAAGTACTATCTTGTTAAGGTTATTAGGAGTGATAAAATAATCATAAATTAACATTAGTTACTCTGTCGAAAATTCCAAAAATCACATATTTTTATAACAATATGCTCCCTCTATGGTTCTTATTATATGTCACATTTTAGAAGGTTTCTTTGGTCCTAATTATAATTCATTTTATATTTTCTATGCATCATTTATTATTTTTTCTCTTTTTGCTCTTATTAAATGTTTTGACTATCTACGTGGTTTTCGTTGTTCGTTAATGAGTGTGAATTTTCCAAGAAAAGTTGAAGGGTAAAATTTTAACGTTACAATATATTTTTATAGAATTCATAAAATTAACTATTTTCCTTTGTATATGTAATTCGATTAAGTATGTCCTACGATAAAGATAGGAGAGAATACTACTTTTAGTATGTTAACAAGTACTTGATATTTTCCTAAAAATAAAATCAATGTTATTAAAAGTCAATCAAGGGTATTGATTCATTGATTCAACCAATGAAATGAAACAGGTCGACTGGTCTGATCCTAATACCATTAAAATAATGAAATATTGATTGGTCATCAAAGTCTAAAACTTTGAACGATTTTAAGTATATAAACTCAAGATATTTTTGTTTTTGGAAAAATGTATATTAGACAGTAGAATGAAAATATTAGAAGTGAAATATTATGATTATACTAAAGTATCTACTTTCTTAAGGCTATGTTAGATTAGCATTTCACTAAATCTTAACTTAAGAGTTCTTACGATTTTACAACACATTTGCTAATATTTTTACAATTGTATCAAATTTTAAAAAAAAAAATGTTGGGGAGATATAAAGATATAATATCGCAAGTGGAGTGGATAAATAATTTTGGTGGATCTAGCTAGCTGAAGTCTTAAACAAGAGTTTTGAAAATAATTGATCATGATTAAGGCTCATAATCATATTTTACATAATACTCAGAGTGTTAAAAAAAAAAAAAAAAAAAAAAAAAAACAACAACAACAACAACCCTCCTGCTAAGACTCTCTTAACACCAACAAAATATGTCGCCCTAAAAGTGGTGGAACCAAACAATATTGTAATATACTACAAACATTGTTAGTTGCTAGCCCACCCCTTTAAAATATAATCCAATAGCTAAGTAACAAAAGATTCATTATACTCATAATAATTATTATTATAATCCTAATTATTTTCCAAGAAAATCATATTTATTCTGACATGAGATCCCCAAGTCATTTTTAAATATTTTTTAATTTAGATTCCTTTTGTTGAACTGGTCAATTTGGAGTAACAATGAAACCCTCTAACCAATGATCATAGGCATAATCATCTGATATTAGTTAGATGGGCCACTTGGCCAGGTATAAGATATTCTCAATAGATAGATAGATTGTTGCCATCCCAACAGCTATTTGGTAAAGATAGTAACTCATGCTCTCACACAGTCACACTACTATTCTTATTCATAGTTTTATTATATAACTTTTACTTCAAGTGACAGACAATTGAAGCAATACCTTACCTATGAAATTCCTCAAGCATTCAGTTTGGTAGTAGTACCAATCATAGTTCCAACAATTGTTTCCTTAACAAACATGTGATACCCTTATTAAATTAAATCATTAAAGTTTATATTGCATAATACAACCCTTCCTCTTCATTCTGTGCTACCAACTGGTCATTCATTTCCTTCAATTCAATTCCACTAGTTTGAAAGGTTTTGGTCAATTTTAGAGGTTTTTTTGCATAATTTAGAAGATGGCCTCATTAGATAGATCAAAGAAGAAAGCTCAATTGTGGAAGAAAGCCATGCTTCATTTTTCTCTATGTTTTGTGATGGGATTCTTCACAGGCTTAGCTCCAACAGGAAAATCTTCTTCTTTCTTTTCTAGTACCAAAGTTGGTGCCCCCTCAAATAGAACAACACAATTTGCACCACAACCTAGTAGTACTCAAGTGTCACAACACCTTACAACAAATGTCAATAAAAGTTTGATAGCTCCTCCTAGAGTCTCAAGACAAACAACAACAACAAAAACAACAACAAAAACAGCAACAAAAGTGGATGTAGAACAACCACTGCCACAGTTGAAGCCTAGAAGACTTGTAATCGTTGTGACTCCAACAAGCACAAAACTACCATTCCAAGCAGTGTTTTTGAGAAGGTTGGCAAATACTATAAAACTGGTTCCTCAGCCATTGGTGTGGATTGTAGTGGAAGCTAAAACAGAATCCACAGAACTGCCAGAGATATTAAGAAAGACTGGCATCATGTATAGGCATGTGGTTTTCACTGAAGAGTTCACTGAGTTGGAAGCTGAATTGAATCATCAGAGAAATCTTGCACTCAAGCACATTGAACATCATAGGCTGAGTGGGATTGTACACTTTGCTGAGCTTTCCAATGTTTATGATCTTCAATTCTTCCACCAGCTTAGAGATATTGAGTATGGTTTTTCCCTTTTGCTGAACTAATTTTAGTATTTAATTACTTCTTTTCAAAAACACATTTTTTAAGTCAATTATAGCGGTAATTTTGAAAAAGTATATTAAATATTTACATTCTCAATGCCTCTAACAAAATTATCTCACTTTTCTAAAAGAGTCTCATATATAAGACCGAAGGGAGTATATGGATATATCTTCTGGCTCAAGTTTTATAGGGGGGACTATAGACAAGTTAAAGGGAAAAATGTTTTTCAGGAAATTCTAGTAAAATTAATATACCATGCAATGGACCTTCTTATGTTTGCCTTTTACATAAAAAATCACACAAAGACAGATAGATACAATCATACAAAGATCTTAAACGGAGTCTAAAATATTGTCAACATTTGTTGAATCTTGTTTAAGGTCTTTGTATCATGATTATCTATTCATATGACTGTCATGAAAACACTAATAGGAAAAGATTCTTTCTTATAAGGCTAGTAATGCTTATTATATTCTCCTTTGAGTGTAGTTAGTGGTGGAAATTTTTTTAAAAAAAAATTCAAATGGATGGAGAAAAGGCAAGTCGAAAATCTTTAGGTGTACCAAACTTGAGTGATAATAAACAATAGTACTAACAAATTATGCATTATATTTTACACTACTAAGGTAATTTCAAATTAATATGTCCCTTTTTATTATGTGTTAATTTGGCAGTGTCTTTGGAACTTGGCCAATGGCATTGTTAGCTGCAAATAGGAAGAAAGTGATAATAGAAGGACCTGTATGTGATTCATCACATGTTATTGGTTGGCATCTAAGGAATATGAATAATGAAACTGATACACTCACTCCTCCTATTCATATTTCAAGTTTTGCATTCAATAGCTCTATCCTCTGGGATCCTGAGAGATGGGGTCGCACTTCCTCTGTTCAAGACACCTCTCAGGTACACATTGTAATTAAAAAAATTTATATACTTGAAAATTTTATATACCCAAATAGGAATTGAGATAACATAGTCTCTCATCATTAGATATTTAAATCAATTGGTTAATTAGAATTTATGATGCATAGTCATTGCACATTTTGTGATATAATGTTGTTTCATTATAATTGGGAGATAATATCTCTTATATATGCAAGTGCTACTACTTGTGCCAATTGACAATCTGAAAATAAAATTTATAATTATTCGATTTAAATATCGAGTAATTTAGTAGTTTTTGTATTTTTATGATCATCTATAAAGTGCAAAGTGAGCTGGTACAAATAGGGGTATAAGTGATGCCATTCCAACAATTAGACTGTGTTGGTTTTTCCAAAAAGCAAACTTTATCTGTTAAAGATAAAAATTACAAGTAGTGGATAATTTTGTTGAAACTCAATTTCAAATAGGAGATATATCCAGTTATCCACTGAGATACGTTAGTTTATATGTTCCAAACCTTTGATGAAAATTATCATTTATCTCTATGGTGCTTGAACTTTATTACTTACTTTTATTTAACGTTTGGCCAACATCTAACCACTTTAGGAAGGTGAAATCAAAATTTAAAGAAGAGTATGATATTAGGTAATATAATGACAGATTGATTGAGTAGCTCAACTAATCAGAATACCTATCATGTAGTGTTTTCTACTCTACATAATGTCACTTGTAAGTTGTAAAGTGATAAGGCATGATGCTTCCTTTTACTCAAAGATAGAATAATCTTTCAATATTATTATCTCATAGAAAAACAAGAGTCCCTTTGAAATACATCATTTTCATCATCAAGAACAATCAATTAAATACTTCTACATCATTAAAATGACAATTTGAAAAAGACAACAAAACTTTTTTTGCAAGTTTTAAAAATTTATTTAAGATTTTGATTACTTATGCATAACAAGTACGTATCTATGTATGCATCACTATCTCTTAATTAAGGTACATTTGATGCAACCGGCAACATTGGATTAGTTTAGTGTGCACTGGATAAAGTTTTATCCTCTGATTTAATGGAGTACAAATATATACCATGATTTTTATATGATCCTATAAAAAAAGTTTTATATTTTTTGGTCCATGACCGGAGTGTCCACCGCCGATCGCATTGACTAATCTCCTCGCTGACTTGTAGGCACCTCTAATGGGTGGGACAGCTAGCCCCGAGATTTAAAATAAAAAAAGAAAGAAAAAAAAAGAAAAAAAAAGTTTTATATTAACACCAATTTAAAAATTAAGATAAAACATTTTTTTTTTCATATTGTATTATATACCATTAACTTTCAATTTTTTTTTTATCAAATCAAACTCACCCTTCAAACTAATCTTTAGCTAGTAACTAACCTTTTTTTCCCTTTAATATTGTGCATGCATTTTGGTTTTCATAGAATTCAATCAAGTTCGTGAAGCAAGTAGTTTTAGAAGATGAAGCTAAGCTAAAGGGGATTCCATCAGAGGACTGCTCCAGAATCATGCTTTGGCGTTTCAATTTTCGTGCCCGTGTATCAAATCACTAGTTTCTGACTGCTGCATGAAGATAAAGGAGACAGAAAATAAGGCAAAATTACTTCTTTTGTCCTTGAGTTATTTATTTGTTTTAAAGTGGTACTTTAAGTTTTTTTTTTTTTTTGTTTTGAAGTGGTCCATTAAGTTTTTTTCCGTCAGCATGTTTGGTCTTTTCGTCAAATTTTCCATCTCCGGTCATCTTCTCCGGCGAAACTCCATCTTTTTCGGCCAATATCTTTTATTTCCAACCTCACAAATCCCATAACACCACCCTTTAGGACGTGGTGGGGAGATAGGTGGTCCGATCTGAATATTTGTTGGTAAAGAATGAAAAAAGAAAAAAAAGTAAAGTTTCATCGTTGAAAAAAATGATTTTGGCCGAAAATCTGAATGGAGAAGATTATCGGAGACGGAAAAGATGATCGGAAATGGAAAAATTAACGGAAAGACCAACCATGTTAACGGAAGTAAACTTGAAGAACCACTTTCAAACAAAAAAAAACTTAAAAGAACCATTTTCAAATAAATAGATAACTTAGAGGACTAACGAAGCAATTTTGCCGAGAAAATAATGAAAGTTGAAGCAACGCAAATATTGGGCAGTACAGAAATTACTTTCCTACTATAAGAAATTTATTCATTTTTTAAAACTATTGGTTCCTATGGATTTTTTTCTTCAAAAATTTTGTTAGCTCATAAGATAAGGAATGGTGTCTTCTGCTAAGAAGCAGAAGGATTATTGAGTTTATACTTTATAGTAGCATATATTTGTAGTTTATTCCAGTGATTAATTAATGAAACATCTGGAATGTTGGACCTTCACTTTTGGACCCAACCCGAAGCAACCAAATAAGATGAGGCCTATTGGGCTAACCAAATAAGATTGTGGGGCATGGTATAAAAAAAAATCTTTTTTATATTTTTCTATTAATAATAAAAAGTTTAGGTAATTTAAATTTTTGGGATTTATTAGATATGAGAATTAGGGCATGTTTCACGATTTTGTGTGTGATGACAAAGATACTTGTACATTATTCATCAATCAAGTCTTCATATCGATAACAAAATTTGAATTCACGATCTTGTGGACTATGAATCAATTTCTTACTAATTAGATCGATCTTCGTCATAAAAAATTAAAAAAAAATATTATTTGTAACATAAATAACTATAGATGGATATAGATATCAATTACCCATTTTGCATAAAACTTTCAAATGATATATATATATGTTCGAATTTCTTTATTCCATTTAATTAAAAAAAATCTATTCAAATCCTATCATCTCTTTATAAATAAATCCTC
This sequence comes from Crotalaria pallida, assembly GCA_037953625.1. Lineage (NCBI taxonomy): Eukaryota > Viridiplantae > Streptophyta > Magnoliopsida > Fabales > Fabaceae > Crotalaria > Crotalaria pallida. Next base: position 73,897,400 of record CM075656.1, read on the forward strand.
ATTCTGTTTCTGAATATGAATATTTCTTGAGATTTTTTTTCCATAATATAAGTATTCCAACAAAACTACTATAACATTAATCATGCTTTTTATAATTACATCTTTAATTATTATAGAGAAATAATAAGTAAAAAATTACTAATTATTAAAAAAAGATTAAAAAAACAATATATAAATTTAAAACAAATAAGGATATTAATTGTATTTACTCTTGATTTAATTTATGTACCTTTTTTTTTTAAATTTGATTTAATTTATGTACCTTAACCTTAAAAAGAATTTGTACTTAAAAATGGAATGAGTGTATCAGCTATGGCATGTTATGATTTTGAACAAATAATATAGTAAGTGAATGTTGAAAATACTGGCCCATTTATTAATTATTGTCATGCTTAGCTGGTGAACAGTGCAGGTGGGTTAGTAGTGATGGTTACGGGTGACCGTTGAGGGGTATGACTCACTGTGGGTTGTGGCATACTGCCATTATACACTGCTTGGCATGTGAATGAATGTATGTTCATGTATTATACTACCTAAGTACGCATAAAAGAAAATAGAAATAGAAATAAAGTTTCAAAAAATAAAGAAGTACTGAATAAATAAAATGAAAGAGAATTCAAATAACAGGGTACCCTCTTTTTTTTTCTTTTTTTTTATATAAAAAAAAATAACAGCGTACCCTCTTTTAATTTTATTTGGCCGTTCATGTGACTGCTTGGCTACTGTTAATGCACTTAATGTATGTAATCTTGAGCATTAGTAGCTTCGAGTTGTGAGGTCCAACCCGTTTATAAATGGTTAAGCCGTTATGGTTAATAGTTGATGTTTTGTGTACGAAAAATAATGTTATAATTGATAAAGGTAAATTTATTTTTTAAACCTCTACGTGTGCCATCTCGGAGGAGAGTGCATCTTCTATTATGTCATTTTATATACTACCACTTATTTTTATTCTCAAGAAAATAAATTTTGAATTAAATATATACTATATGTTGACTTATTTTTTTTTAATCAATGAAAATGAGTGACACATGGAGTAACATAAATAGAAAATGTTTACTCGTCATAAATTAATTAAAAAAATACTTTTTTTTTAATTATTATTGGTGGAAATATTTATGTAAATATTATAGTATCATGTATGTTTAATATCAATGTAAGTATTAATCACTCACCAAAGAGAATAATCTTTTCAATAATAACTAATAATTGAGTTGATGAATTATAGTCTCTGTTGATAAATAATTAAATATAAGCATTAATTTTGTATTTTTAATGCAATATTTTATCTGTTTCTACTCAATTATTTCATAAAATTATTATTAAGTGGAGTTAAAAGCAAATATGAAAACATATATATATATATATATATATATCTAATCATTAACAAATTTAATAATATTATTATTCATTTTAACTAATTTTTTTTTTAGTTTGTGCAAAAATCTTCCTAAAAACTTATATACTGGTATTTAATAATGGAGGTAGTAAAAACCAAGCATATAACGACTACTATTATGTAGGATGAATGAACCCAATCATATGATATAACTACATGCATTGATGCAAATTCATCCATCTCTTATAGTCACTTATACAGAAAAGTGGTCTCAGTTAAGTAGTGAACAAGTTTTCTATGCTGGAATTACAAAAAAACAAATCGAATCAGACACAACATTAATATGTTCAGCAATTTGATGAAATTTAAAAAAAAAAAAAACAACAACAAATATGAAAGGGATGTGGCTCAGATATTTTTAGCACCCAATACTCCAATAGCGTGTGGAGATACTTATGAATTAAGAGTAGTTTTTATCATTATCTATTACTATCTATTATCTATAATGAACAACACCTAGTGTCGAAAACTTAGGCATTAATATTATTATTTACTAGTAAAGTCCCAAAGTAAAGATAAGAAGTCTCGGTGTATATTTGGTTTTGATGTGAGTTAGTCCAGAATCAATTCTGGAATGTCAACGCTACTAACATTTACTTCTGCTCCAACGTGATTTTGGGGTCAGAATTGATTTTCCGACTTGAAAATCAAACATTCTCTTAGTGTATACTCCCTCCGGTCTTATATATAAGCTCTCTTTGAAGACTTTTCTTTAGTCCTTAATATAAGTTCAATTTCCAATTTCCAATGATATTAATTACTTTTTTTTTCCACAAACACTCATATTTACTCAACATTTTTTAGATTCGTAATAATAGGGATATTTTTGAAAAAGTATACCAAATATTCACATTTCCGATATCACTAACAATATTAACTAAATTTTTTTAAAGGGTATGAAAATTAGTCAAAGGAGATTATGATAAGTATCGGTGGGAGTAGTACTTATATATCATCAGCCATAAAGGGGAGAGAAAGACATGCATGAAAATGCAGCACCATCCTTTTTAGTTAAGAAAAGAAACACTTGAGAGAAAGTAACAAGTTATCAGTGTCACTAGCTGTAAATAATAATAGCTCACCTTAACGGTTATAGGTAACCACCACGTAAATGGAAGAAGGTGAACACATTTACTGCAAGACTCGGAAGGTTACCATATTTTTATCAGTGTTCATTCGTTAATTTATGATAGCTTAGAGATGTAAGAGGGGAAAAAAATATAATTAATGGGGAGTGATAAAAATAATTGAGTGAAGGTAAAAATTGGAAAATATAATTATTATGTTTGAAAAAGCTAAAACTACAAAAGATATGAAATAAAAAGAAAAAGTTAAAACCATAAAAGATATGAAAATCTGATATCTAATACAAGAAAAATAAGACATGCATATTTTGATTTTAAATATAAAAAAAGTTAACTAATTTTTTATTTTTCTACAATTATTCGTAAAATATTTTTAGAAAAAATGATTTTATTTAAATTTTGTTTCATTACCGATTTAATTTTCCTAAAGTAGTTAATACTTTTTTTATATATGAATATGATAAATGTAATTTAGATTATTTTTTCTAACAATAGAGACAGGAGGGAATATTACGTAATTAGAATTATTGAATTTTTATTATAAATACTTCAAAAAAATTACAATTAAGATATACTACAAGGGTCCCACAGTGACCAACCCAAGTAGCGGTATGATAGTAACATGAACAGAACCAGCTGGTCCTATAATTCAAAGCCTGTCTTAGCATTTGGCAAGATCTGATTTTTCCCTCTTTTATAGGCCAAGCAAGAAGAGAGAGAGAAACATTTCACAGAAAGAGAGAAAAAGGTGCTGTTTGGTACAACTCTGATCTTCAAGTTTCAATCTTTTTGTTCAGTGAAATAAAGGGTCACAAGCAGAAATTTGAGATCTGTCACTGGTTTTCAGTTTTAGGTACTCACAATTTCCCATCTTCATTGCCATTGCCATTGCACCTTTACCTGTTTCTTATTTCTGTGTAATTCTCTGTCTTTTCTGTAAATTTTTGAGAAATTTGCAGTATAAATCTGGCAAATTCAGCTTTGATTAGAAGTCCAGTCTAAGTAATTTAACTAGATAAATATGTATGCTATGGAAAATGCCAGAGGGGAGACAATTAAATTTAGTATTTTTATTGTTTTGATTTGGAGTAATATTTTTGAAACCAAGAAGATTATGATTTATATATAACCCTTTTGTTTGATTTTCTGAACATGATTTGCTTTCATTTATGTGGTGTGGTCTTTATCCATATAGATTAATTAATACTGAATTCTTGGAGAGATGTGGTTTAAGAATTTAATATGACTTGTTAACTTCAAGCTTTTCCCCCCTTATTGTTCATCATGATTACTAATTGATTATGATGAATTTCTCTTGCAGATTCTGTTTCTAGAAAATAAAAATTATAAATTTATGCAAGGAGACTTACATAATTTTTAACACTATTTCCCTTTTAGTATATCAAATTTTCTAGTCATGATGACATTTAATTAAAATTATAAATTAGTCCTAATGACATTTAATAAAAGTTAAAAATTAGTCCTAATGACATTTAATAATATCAGCAGATGCCATTGAATATCATATTAAAAAAGAAATGATTTTGAGGTTTGAGATCTTCAAAATTTCAATATTTTTTAAAATTTTTTGAGGTATAAAGGATCTAATTGAGGAATGCCAAGATAATGGGGAAGAAGGGAAATTGGTTTTCTAGTGTGAAGAAAGCTCTCAGCCCTGACTCAAAGGAGAAGAAGGTTCAGGTTTGGACTTTGGATAACATTTTTTATATTTTTAACTTTTTATCTCAGTTTTTTGGGATGTTTCTTAATTCGTATACTTTTCCGGATAGCATTTGCAGAAATCAAGTTCATCTAAGAAGAAATGGTTTGGGAAGCAGAAGTTGCAGACTTTAGACTCATACTCAGGAACTGATGAAGCACCACCTCTTCCACCACCGGAAGAGATTAAATTAACTCCTAATGAAAATGAAAACACTCACGGTAAAGTTGTCGAAGTTGCAACAACCACAGTCACTGAGGAGCCTGTTCCAGTTCCTGCTGTTCAAACAACAGCTGTTCAGGTTGAAGGTCCTAAAATTGCTCGGTTTGCCGGTAAACAAAAGGACCAAGTGGCAGCAATCAAGATTCAAACAGCTTTTCGGGGATACTTGGTATTGTTGCAGTTTTGATTTAAACCAATATAGATTACTTTGTTCATTTTTTAAAAAAATTTTACTCCCTCCCCTTTTTTTTAATGCATACAGCAGCAAGTTAATATCTTTATTTAATGTACTCTTTAATTGCATAGAGCTATGAATTATGAGGCTATTAGTGGTAATCAATAATTTCTGACAAAAAATTAGTTATTTGAATTACTTTCAAACCAAACTTTCTTTGGAAATCATATAGGCAAGAAGGGCGTTGCGGGCTTTAAGAGGACTGGTCAGGTTGAAATCATTGATGGAAGGGGCCATTGTAAAGCGCCAAGCCATAAGTACCCTCCGCTCTATGCAGACTTTAGCACGGGTGCAATCTCAGATTCGTTCCAGGAGGATCAGAATGCTAGAGGAAAATCAAGCTCTGCAGAGACAGCTATTACAGAAGCATGCAAAAGAGCTTGAGAGCATTCGGGTCTTGACATTTAAACCATTGATTATTTGACTTTTAAGCATGTTGTGTTTGGATTGTTTTTGATTTATTTTAAATTTTCATAACAGATGGGAGAGGAATGGGATGACAGCTTACAGTCAAAAGAACAAATTGAAGCCAAGTTACTAAGCAAGTACGAGGCTGCTATGAGACGAGAAAGAGCGCTGGCTTATGCATTCACTCATCAGGTTTACTATTTCTCTATTGAATTTACAGGAGAAGAAATGGATGATAAATTTTACGTAAAATGTAATTTTTTTGGAAAATTGCCTTTGAGTCCTGTGTTAGGGTACATCGCATACAAATATCACATAGTAATAGGAAGTACTAAAATGAGAACCCAAACATGGATGTTATGTTGTTATTATACCATCATTTGTTGTTTCCTTATCTCTTAAAACTGTTATTCTTTTCATCTGATGAAACTTAGGTTTGATAAATGCATGATTCTTTATGTGTCTTGTCACTATCTGCTTAAACCTTTGCACTTTGCAGTCTCTGAAATAAAGTGCCATATTATATATTCCGCCTATTATATTTTGAATGAATAACAGAGTCCTTAACTTTTCGGATTAAGTTCGAAGTTTAATATTTAAAAAAAAAAACATTTGACAGCAAAACGGGAAGAACTCGGTTAGATCTATAAATCCAATGTTCATGGATCCAACCAATCCTAGCTGGGGTTGGAGCTGGTTGGAACGATGGACGGCAGCCCGAACTTGGGAGGCCCGTAGCCTGATGGATAAAGACCTGAACGACCGTTTATCTGTAAGAAGCTCAAGCCGCAGCATCACCGGTGCAGAAATCAGCAAATCATTTGCGCGTTTCCAGCTCAATTCTGAAAAGCATTCTCCAACAGCCAGCCACAATCCCGGCTCGCCTAACTTTCAGTCCCATCCAACTCCTTCCAAGCCGCCATCTCCAGCAATTGCTAAGAAGCTGAAGAAAGCGAGCCCAAGAGGAAGTTGGGTTATGGATGACGACTCCAAAAGCATGGTCAGTGTACAGTCCGACCGGTTCCGTAGGCACTCCATTGGCAGTTCATCGGTGAGAGATGATGAGAGCCTTGCTAGCTCTCCGGCCATTCCGAGTTACATGGTGCCAACTCAATCCGCGAAAGCGAGGTCGAGGACACAAAGTCCATTAACCACAGAAAATGGGCAAGCAGAAAAAGGGTCCTTTGGCACTGCAAAGAAACGTCTCTCTTACCCGGCGTCACCTGCCAGACCAAGGAGGCATTCAGGTCCACCAAAGGTAGAAAGCAGCTTAAATGCAGAATTCACTGTGGCCAATGGTGTGACCAATTGATTATGCAGGAAACAATCGATTTATTCCTCCAAAGATATTAGTGACACCGGTTAGATCCTTGAAAGTCTTCTGTCATCCATCAAGTTCTTGAAAGACATAAAACAATGTCAAATTGAAAGATTTAATTGGTGACTCAAGTCCTAGAAAGGTATAGTGTTAGGATGTATTTAAGGATCTAACCAGTGACACTAATATCCTTGAAGGACTAAATTGAAGGTTTACTTGTTGATTATATAACTAAGAGTAAAAGGATGGAAAGCACTGAAGTTGGATGGGAAATATATCACGGAAGAAATAAATCAAAAAGTTTGTTTGATTTGAGTGTTCCATTTATTTATTTATCCCACTTATTATGTGTATCCTTAAGTTTCTTGGAGGCTATTGATTTGGGGTGAACATTGTTTTGCTCACAACATTTATATATTTGTATTTTTATTTTTTCCAACAATTTGCCCTATGGGGATCAAAAGTTGTTCATGGTGATTATATATATATGGACAGAAGAACAAGTCTCAGTCATTTTCGTGCTTCCCTACCAAGGATAAGTATCATTCTGTTAAAGTTCTTAATTCTTAATTGTGATATAAATTTAAATTAGAGGTTTTCTAATATGTGTCCTTGTACAAGTGTTAAGAAATTTATATTAGATAAATTTGTATAAGAAATTGATTTTCTCTATTATTAATATATATAAGTTTTATAACTGGTTCAATTTTTAATAATATTTATTCAATATAAGTTCCATAACATATGTCATATATCACACATCAGAAAAACCTTTCAAATTAAACTTTATTCCCTTCTTTCTTTTTTTGATCATCTGTTCCCTTCTTTCTTTGATGCTACTTTGTTTGCGTTAGGGAATTGAAATTAAAGATAGCTTGTATGGGGATATGCATTTTTATCTATGGGTGGTTGAGGTGGGGACGCTCCAATTCATAGTACTAGTACTCTACGATGGGATATTCCAACTCATTACTAGGCTCACTAAAAATAGAAAGTGTGTGCAAACTTAGGAGGGTAGTGGAATTTTATTTTTTCTTTTTATTTCTTGTCATACTATAAAGAATCTAAAAGGGTAAAATTAATTTTGAAAAATTAAATAAATTAATTCTTAATATTAAATAAATTATTTTTTAGGTTAAATTTCTATTTTAAGTTGCTTATATATTACACTTAAAAAAATATCTATAAAAAAATATCAATAAAAAATAATTTTTTTTTATTTGAGGCATAAACTCTTTATCATTACCGTTTTTTAAGCCAGGATAATGTTATGATTGTTCTAAAAATAGTTTAAGTATTAAACAAATAGAAACTTTTCATTAAAAAATGATGTACTTATTGTTTAAAAAAAAATCTTAAAAATTACTCTCATAGTTCCATAAGTTAAGTTTTTTTGGTTTTTTCATTTTGTCTCATAAGTTATGTTCTTTTAAAAACTCAATACTCATTTATACTTCTTTTTCCAAGCATACCCCTATTTATTATATCATCTTTTTCACCACTCATCTCTCTATCTCTTTTCAATATAATCTTCATACATTTATCATTATTATCTCTCCTATAATTAAATGGGGGCATTTTAGTCTAAGCATATCAAATTCTTACATAATTTACTCATTTTTTAATCTCCGTGAAATCTCTAAAAAGACTTAACTTATGGAACGGAGGGAATATATAATTTTCATTGTGAAGCCTCTCTTTCTTATTTTTTTAAACAATGCTTTTAAGATGGTACTTCTCGTGTTTCAAATATAAGATTCTTTTAAGGAAATTTTCGTTCATAAAAAAAGTGGATTAATTTTGTTAGTGATATTGAGAATATAAATATTTAATACTTGTATTTTTTTTTTTAAAATTACGCCTATAATTATAATTGTGGTTTAAAAAAATGTTGATTTAATATGAATTTTTTGAGAATGAAGTAATGTAGTTAAATATTATTGAAAATTGAAATAAAATTTTATAAGTAGGACAAAAAAAATTTAACAAGATTTTACATATAAGACCAGAATGAATGATATTGTTAGTCAAAATTAAAATCAATACTAATAAATAATATACATAATTTTGGAAAAAGAATAATTAATATCATAAAAAATAAAAAAAAACATTTATAAATAATATCAAAGAAACTACTGAATACTGAACTGAACTCACTCTCCCAAACACAATCATCCAATCCGATTATTCGTTTTGAGCACAGGCTTCAATGAACCAAAGTTGTGAGATGCAACGTGCACCTGCTGTGTAAATCAACATGTACGGACAAGTGAAGGAAACCGGTAACCCGATAATCTGATAAAAAAACAAAACATTAAAAATTGGCGTGGACGAGGGTAAAAACGTAAAAACACATTGTCAATTCCCTGATTTAATATTAAATTAAATTGTGAGGTCAGGTGGGAGTTTTATTTTATTAAAAACATGGCTCATGTCCATGATGATGGCCTCACACTAGATCAGTGTTCACCTTCTCAAATCACAGTTTGGATTTCCTCTTCTCCCTTTTTCGGTTTCGGTTTCCCCTTCTCCTTCTTCGGTTTCGATTTCCCGTTCGGTTTCGGTTTCCCCTTCTCCCTCACGATTTCAATTTTTCCAAGATCTAAGAAGGAATCAATATTTTGGCAAATCAAACTCCTCAAATCTAGTCACCAAAAGGCTTTGCATGTGGTTGATTCAGCACTCTCAGCATCAATTTTGAATATGAAAGTTCCCTATTTGTATTAGGGTTTTTAATTGCTCTTATCCTTCTTTCCCAAATATTTCGGTTTCTGGTGTTATGGTTTTGTTTTTTGTTTGCATACTTTGTAAAATGGTTGAAGGTTGCATGCTCTATAAAATGGTTGAAGAAAGCAAATTTATTAAAAAAAAACCGTATTATTAAAAACTAAGCTCAAAAACTAATTTATTAAAAATAAAATAAAACGTACGTCAATGCTAGGGCGTATGATCCATTTATTATATATATAAAAGCATACTTAAATGCTGGGACGTAGGGTGCTTTTGGCAATTTAATACGTACGTCCTAGCTGGGACGTATGGTGTTTAAAAAAAAATGCTCATACGTGTTAGCTTCGAAGTATATTCTGTAAAAAAATTGTCTCTATGTCTCAGGTGGGGACGTAGAATGTTTTAAAAAATTAACTCATATGTCTTAGTGGAAACGTAGTGTTTTTTAATAAATTTAACACCTATTTCTTAATCGAGACGTAAGGTGTTTGATAAAAATTAATACCCACGTCTTAGTCGAGACGTAGTGTATTTTTAGAAATAAATAAAAAAGCCTTGGGATGTACATTCAATATAAATCTATATATGTACTTAATAACATTACAATATGTTACCAATGAGATGTGGCACACCTGACTCGGGGCTTTGACCTCGGTCCGCAAGGACACGGGTTCGAATCCCACTTCGTCGTTATGAGTCTGTCGCTCATTCGGGAGAACAACGTTGTTCTCCTCCGGGCAGTTTGCAGGCTATTGTGAATTCAATGCTCCTAATTAGGTGGATTATGTTTTGATGATGACAAAATAATTAACAAATCATGCCTTGAAGATATTGCAACATCAACATCAACAAGAAGTCAAGAAAAGAAGACAAGTGCCCAATCATTCTCAATCAAATATTAATTGTAAATTTCTAATTTATGTTGAGAGTGGGTAGAAATAGTTAGTCTCTTCTAGGAATAAATTTTTATATGTTTATTAAGTTGAGATTGACCAAAAAATTAATACTTGAGAGGAAAAATAAAATTGAAAAATAATTTTTCCCATATCTGATCAAAATACTCGAGTATTTTGATAAAGACTCGAGTATATACTCGAGTATTTATAGAAAAACTCGAGTATTTGTGCCAGGTCAGCAAATATGACCGTTAGTCTGGTTCGTGCACCAATTCACTCGTGACCGACCAAAAAGACTCGAGTATTTACGAAAAGACTCGAGTATTTTTGTCCATTCAGCAAAAATGAACGTTGGAGAGACTCAAAAACCCAATTGAGGGCATTTGAGTCTCATCCAACCCAAGAGAGCAATTTAGAACCTGATTGTAAAATTTCTCTTTGAATTTGTGCAAGAACAAACAAGACAACAAGATCATATTGATTCAAGCTTTCTTAATTTCCTCTTCTCAAGTGTTAATTCCCAAAAAGCTCAACTTCTCACTCATATTGTCATTTTATTCCAAGTTGAGTTTTAGGCCTCAATTCTTACATTGAGCTGTGCTTATTTGTGCTAATCCATTGTGAGATTAGTAATACACATACAAAAAGCTTGATTATTCAAAGTCTTGGATTGTTCCCAAGCAAACCCTAAGTGGCTTAGGGTGTTGGAAGTCTTGAGAGGTTCTCAAGCACAAGACTAGGAGGTTCCTAGCCCGGTGGAGTTTCTTGAAGGGAGTTCAAGGAAGCTTTGTGAAGAGTTCTTCAATCACCGGAATCAAATTGGGATAGAAATCAAGAGTTTGGTACACTCTTGAAAGGGTTAGACTGAGTGAGGCCATTCTCAAGCAATCCTTTGTAATTTCTAACAATTTGATTATTAGTAGAAACTCCTAAGTGATTAGGAGGACTGGATGTAGCTCATTGTTGGAGTGAACCAGGATAAAATTGCTTGAGTGTTGATTTATTGCTTTTAATCTACTTTCTAGCTCAATAGACTTAAGTCATTTCAATCAATTAGGATTTATACAATTAGGTAGCAAGTTCAAGGAATCTTTGTGTTTAAAAGTTATTTAGATTGCTTGCTATTCTGTTGGATAAGTTCCTGTTTATTATTGAATTGATTTGAGTTAAATTGCTGAATTTTCGTTTCTGGTTTTTCTGCTATCTGATAGGAAAAACTCGAGTATTTCAAAAAAGACTCGAGTTGTTCATCACTGAAAAACTCGAGTATTTCACAAAAGACTCGAGTCTTTTGTGTCTGATTCCAGAAAATTCAGTCTAAGCTCCATTCTTCAATTATCAATCGAAATATTTGGTATTAGTGCTTCAAAATACTATTCACCCCCCTCTAGTATTTGCTTAGCCCGCTTGTTGGTTTCCAACAGCTATGACCTGAAGGCTTACGTCCTAATTCATTAAAGTTAAAAAATGTACGTCAATCATGGGATGTACATTCAATATAAATCTGTATATGTACTTACGTCAATTATGAGACGTAAAATTAAGCTAATTTATTATTTAAAAAAAAAACTACGTCAAAATCTAAGCTAATTCATTATAAAAAAAAAATTCTACGTCAATCATGGGACGTAGGATCCATTAAACTTAGGGTGCTTTCACGGACAATTTAATACCTACATCCTATCTGGGACGTAGGGTGTTTAAACAAAAATACCAATACGTTATAGCTTCGACGTATGGTCTGTAAAAGAAATTGCTCCTACGTCTTAGGTGGGACGTAGGGTTATAAGTTGACCGAAATTACCGTTTTAACCCTACTTAAATTTAACGAATTTAAAAAATATATACCGGAGAAACGGGCTGGACCCGATAAAAAACGTATGTGCAACATGCACCAAATCTCAAGCAAGTCCATTAAAGCCTTCACCTTCATTTTGCCTTTTTTTAATTTTTTTACTTTACCCGAATTACCCTCTTTTCTTTCAACCACTCCATTCTTCAGTTTTCACTTTTCACACAGCTTCTACAAACACGCCTATGACTCTGTCCAAACAATTTTGCTTCCACCGTTTGTAATTATTATTATTTTTTTTTTTTTTTGCCGCTTTCCGCAAGAAACTTTTTTCCTCCTCTTTTTCTAGATTATTCTCCTTCTCAAATGTGCCATGTCATGTTCTCATCTCTTAACACGTTCCTCGTTCCTCTTTCTGTCTCTCTCTCACACACTCACTCATCAATGTTCAAGCCCTTCAATTCAGCGCACACCCTGAATTTCTAACCCTTATTGAACCCTAAATTTCCAATCTTTATTCCCCTTTGGGTTCCCATATTCTTCATCATGAGTTGGTATAGAAGAGGAAAGCTCTCTTTCGATGTTTTTCGCAGCTTGGCTTCAAGGCCTGCTCCGAAAAATCAAATTTTGAAATCTGGGTACTTGAATTCGTGTCCTAAAGGAGCTACCTTTAATGGGTTCTCCTCGTTTTCATCAATTTCCAAGAGATTAGTTACACGAGATCGTGGAGTTAACAGGAATGTGCACAACCCGTTTGTTGTTGGGTCTAAGAGATTTTATTATGTGGATCCTCGCAATGTGCAGCATTTTAGGCCACGTGGCCCAAAGGGTTGGTTTCAGAATCCAAGACATGCTTTCATTGTTGTGGTCGTTGGTTCAGGTGTTTTGATCACTGTGTATTTTGGGAATTTGGAAACGATTCCTTACACGAAAAGAAGGCATTTGATTCTGTTGTCTAAAGCCATGGAGAGGAGACTTGGTGAGAGCCAGTTCGAGCAAATGAAGGCCGGTTTCAAGGGGAAGATATTGCCTCCTATACACCCTGAGAGTGTGAGGGTGAGGATGATAGCACAGGACATCGTCGACGCATTACAGAGAGGGTTGAGGAAGGATATGGTGTGGAGTGATATGGGGTATGCATCAGAGAATGCCATGGTGGATGAGAATGCCATGGCGGATGATGGGCGCGAGACGCTGTATGCATTGTCTGCTTTGAGTGAAGGGAAGGTTAAAGGGAATTGGAGCCGCGAGGACGAGATCCTCGATGATAGATGGGTTTAGTATAATATTTCTAGGACACCTAACGAAAAGCTTGTTAGTTTACACTGTGCGTGAATGATATGCAGCTTATATTGATTTATACGTGTTTTCATGTTAATTAGGTTGGGCATGCTGTGGCTCGACACAGCGCTGAAGGGATCACAAAGAATCTGTGGTTTGCTATTCTACAATTGGTGCTTTATCAATTTGTCACTCCTGATATTGTCAATACAATGTCAGCCCTTTTCTTAAGGCTACCTTTCTCCCGCCGGTATGATTCCTCTATTGCCTCTCTCTTTAACCAGTTGATATCATGTATGGTTCTTTAATTGTAGTGGAATCAGATCATGTGAACATAATGTTTGTCATGACTTGTAGAAATATAGAGCACTAGCAGTGAAGCTATGCTGCAGCTTTGACATTCCAAATGAATTGCTTTATTACAGTCTTTATTGCAGTGAACCAGTAGCTTATTACCAATTTCCATGTGTTTGATTGTTGGACTAGGAGTAGTTATATTTTCCTCACATGTTTGATTCAATATGAATTGGATAACAATTATGATTCTACGAATAGTTATGGTTTTATTGCTTTACTTGACAACAAAATAAGTAAAGAAAATCGGAAACAAGTTCACATGTAATTTGAAGTTGGCATCTATGTAAAATTTGTGTTTCTGGTTAATTATATCATTGAATATGCATTCAGCTCACTCCTCGTATATCTTGATGAATTAGGTAGCTAGGTGGACTTACTTTAAGTATGATTGATAGCACTGTGTAGTGCCAATCCAAGTGCACTTCTTATGTCTTTGATGAATTAGGTCCCAATTCAAGCTGACTTACTTTGCATGTGATTGATAAGATCAGGAATTAATGCACTATAGTGTAAGTAAGAACGACAGTTATTGAGGTTTGGACATGTGAGAAGAAGACCAATAGAAATTCCGATTAGAAGAATTGATAGGATGGAGGGTAGCCCATAATTAGAGGGAAAGGAAGGCCAATAAAAACACTAGGTTAAACCATTAGGAAGGATTTAGACATGAATAACCTATCGGGAAGTTTTCGATAAAACACAGAAACATCGTTTGATCCATGTAGTTGACTCCAAATAGTAAGAGAAAACTTTGATTTTTGTTGTACATCACATATGATTGATGGCATTGTATAATGCTGATCCCACGGATGACTCCAGCTGATGGATACATGTTGAATGGCTCAATTTGTTTTCATTGTAGTATTTCTTGTAGAATCAATAATCATCCTTTCTAGTGCAGCTACCTAGTCACGTTAAATTAAGATACTATCGACTTTTTTAATGACTTGTATGGAATTTGTGCATGTGTCTTTCAGATCCAGTTGATTGCAATGGTTCCAGATATCCCGAGTAGTTATTGAAAAAACATAGCATTCACTTTGCTAATCGTTAAGAAGTATTAGGAAGCAAACCTATATGGCTATATGGCTATACCCAGCCCTTACTAATTAATATCTACATGAGTTTTTTTTTTTTTTTTTGATGAACCGAAGGGGCAAGCGCCCAGAACCAAAAAACAACAACTAAGAGCCTCTGCTAAAAGCAGCACCTACACTATCAGCTAACAAATGGAAACTGAGAAAACTAGGAACTAAGTCGAAAACAGTATGATCTTCATGCATAGTATGAGCAAACTTTGACAGGGAGTCTGCCACAAAGTTAGCCTCTCTAAGAATATGTCCAACTCTGAAGTCTCCACGCTGCATTGAGAGCCTTATAGCATTAATGATATTAGAGACCGGATGGGATGAATGGACTCCTTCATTTAGGAATTTCACCGAACACTTACAGTCAGTTTCAACCACCACCTTAGTGTAACCTTTATCAATGGCAAAGTTAATACCAAGGAGAACTCCATGCAGTTCCGCGTGAGTAATAGAAACCTCACCCAATTTTCGAGCAAAAGCTCCCAGCATCACGCCATCCTCATCCCGCAACACACCTCCACACGTTGCCATCTTTGTGGTTATGTTGTACGATCCGTCACAGTTAAGTTTAATCCAGTTAGTTGGGGGTCTTCTCCATCTGACCAGCTCCTTTGGTCTGGTTTGAGGATTCATTGGCAGCTTCCCCTGGGATTCAAACGCGTTCTGGATTTCTCTGACCTTCACCCATATTTGCTGCAGAGAACCATTAAGATTCAAAGGTTCATCATCAAAAATTAATCTGTTTCTTCTATGCCATAAGATCTCACACACAGATCCGAATGTGATATCCCACGCAGAAGATGGAAAATTGCTATTATTCTTGGTTAGGTTGCGCTCCACCCAATCATGTAGGCTTCCGTGGTAAAAAATTTGCAACCGGGATTTGGGAAGGAGCTTGTTCCAAATGTCTCGGGCTTTTCTACAATCTCTGAACGTGTGTAGGGTCGTTTCCTCTTCCTCGTTACACAGCTTGCACTCGCCATCTTGTGTCAATCCTCTTCTCTTTCTAGCGTGATTTGTAAGTAGAGCTTCATTAAGAATTTTCCAGAGTAAAATCCTTATTCTTTGGGGTCCTTGCCAAAACCAGATCAAACTGAAGACCTTTCTCTCTTCATCACCCTCATGCTCACGAAGGCTTCTATAAGCTGTGGCTATGGAAAATCACCCGTCCATTGTAAGGCTCCAACCAACACTGTCGAGCATACCTGTGTTCAATAAGGGAGAAGGAGGCAAGTTAGTAAGGATAGAATTAATTATAGAGGGGGAAAGCTTACCTGTCATGCTTTGAATATTCCAAGTTCCATCCTGATTCACATAGTCCATTAAGACTTTCGCTTCCTCCAATTCATCTAGTGGGCCGAGGGCATGGTTAACAAGGCAGCCATGATTTTTGGTCCAATTATCTCTCCAGAACCTTATTTTTTGACCATCCCCAATCCTCCAAGTAATATTATTCTCTAAATTCTTCCAACCATAGCAAACTCCTTTCCAAGTATTTGAAGCATTTGGTTTTCTCTTCACATTTGGCATGAGGTCGTTTCCACACTTATATTTATGCCTTAGGACTTGCACCCATAAGGAATCTTTTTGCATAATTAGGCCCCAACCCAGTTTCATCATGAAGGAGGTATTAAGGTCTCTAGAATTTCGAAGCCCCAAACCACCTTGTTTTTTCGGTTTACAAATGTTATCCCATTTGATGAGGTGAATTTTCCTTCTATCCTGAGTATCTCCCCAAAGGAAGGATCTGCTGATTTTATCGAGGGTATCACAAATACTTCTAGGAATCAGCGTAGTTTGCATCACGTAGGATGGAAGCGCACCCAAAACAGACTGCGTAAGAGTAAGACGCCCTGCAAAAGAAAGAGTTTTGCTTTTCCACATACTAAGGCGATTGTTAGCTTTATCCACAATATATTGGAGAGTATTTTTAGAAACTTTTTTATGAAATAACGGAATTCCCAAATACTTTCCAAGATCATCAGTTCTTTGAAACCCAAAGGCTTCACTAATTTCCTGTCTAACATTCATATGGACATTTTTAGAGAAGAAAATCCTAGTCTTATCTTTATTAATCTTTCCACCAGAACTCTTGCAAAAAAGATCTAGGCAAGCAGAGATACACTCAACTTGGTCTAAACCAACTTCCGCAAAAAGAATTAAATCATCAGCAAAAGCAAGATGGGAAAGTTTAGGCCCTCCCCTAGATAATTGAATAGGTTTCCAAAATTTATTAATAACGGCCACATGAATTAATTGAGATAGTCTTTCCATACAAAGAACAAAAAGATAAGGAGAGATAGGGTCACCTTGGCGAATACCTTTTTCCGGTTTGAAAGCATCAAGCACATCACCATTCCAAATTAAATTCATATTTGAAGAAGAAATGCAATGCTAAATCAACTGAATAATAGCCTCACCCAACCCAATATCACGAAGGGTGTCGATAATAAAATCCCATTTGAGCATATCATAGGCTTTTTCCATATCAATTTTAATGGCCATAAAGGACTTCTTACCCTTCATATTTTTCATTGTATGTATCGCTTCTTGAGTGATAATGATGTTATCACTGCCATGACGGCCCGGAACAAAGCTGCATTGGTTAGGACTAACAATATGATCCATAATACTACGAAACCGAGCAGCAAGAATTTTAGTTATAACTTTGTAAGACACATTACAAAGACTAATAGGCCGAAACTGTTTAATATTCAAGGGCACATCAATTTTAGGTATGAGGGTAATCAAAGTCTCATTGACATCTTTGATTTTATGAGGATTGGCAAAAATATCTTTAACAAGAGCACAAAGATCAGAACCAACAATATCCCATTGGCTTTGGTAAAAAATAGCATGGAAACCATCTTTGCCCGGAGCTTTGAAACCACCCATAGCAAAAACAGCCCATTTAATCTCATCATCACAAACATCTCTATTAATAATATGATTATGATAATCCTTAAGGGGCGGGAAGGCACCATGCAAGCAAAAACTATCATACATATCATTGCATTTATAGAAATTTTTGAAATAATTATTAGCATGGTTTTCAAGAAGCCCAGGGTCAGTAATCCACTCACCAGCCTCGTTTTGAAGGGCCTCAATTTTATTTCTTTTCCTACGTACCATGGAAGAACTTTGTATTGCGATCGCCATATTGAATCCATTTGCATCTCGATTTTTGAAACCACAGGACTTCTTCTTGCATAAGAATCTTGTCATATTCCATCCATAAATCTTTGCGAAGTTCTTGTAAAAAATTATTAGTTCCATCAACGAGCTTCCTTTCAATTCCTTCAAGCCTTCGCATAATCTTCTTTTTCCTGAAAAAGATATTACCGAACACATCAGTATTCCATTTTGATAAACCATTTTGAGTTAGACTTACCTTTTCTTCCCAATCATTAGATAATCTCCAATTAGTGGCTACCACCGAAGGTAACTCGTTATGAGTTAGCCAAGCAGCTAAAAACCGGAAAGGTCTTCTGCCTCTATTAGGTTCTTGATTGACTTTGAAATCCAGAAGTAAAGGGTTATGGTCACTTTTTAATTTGGGCAGGTGATGGACAATCATATTGGGATATAAGATTCTCCACTCCATGTTGAAGAGAACCCTATCAAGCCTCTTTTGAACATTACCACCGGTCCAAGTGAAAGGAGAACCAATATACCCGGCATCGATAAGGTGGCAATCATTTACCATATTTTTGAACCTGATACTATCAGTTGTGGATCGAAGAGCGTTACCACCCTCGCTTTCCTCCGAGGTAAGGGTAGAGTTGAAATCCCCCATAAGGCACCAAGGGTCATGAATATTTTGAGCAATGGTTCGCAGATCATTCCAAAGAGCACGTCTATTATTGCTTTGAGGACTACCATAAATAGCAGTAAGGTACCAGTGCGGGGAGGAGCCCCATTTAACTTCCATATGAACATACTGAAATTGAGAATAAAGAATATCAACTTTCCACCTTGCTTTATCCCATAGGCACCAAATACCACCTGCATGGCCACGAGAATCAACTACAAAAAAACCATCAAATCCAGTTTTATTGATAATTTTTTTTGCTTTGACAGAGTTAGAATGCGTTTCAAGCAAAATAATAAAATTAACATCATGCAATCTACGAAGGTCCCTAACAAGACCCGCAAAACTTCTACTACCTGTCCCACGACAATTCCAAACAAGAATATTCATTAAAACACATTAAGAGTTTTGGTTCAAAGAACCTGATTCATCAAGAACAATTATGTCCTTTTCATTTTCATGCATCATATGCTGCGAATTATTACTTTCAATTTCCATGCATGTGCTAGATAAATGCGGGTCTGGAGGTTTTAAAAAATTAGTGATGTTACCTGATGATGAAGCAACTTGGTGGGCAAAATTAATAGCATTCTTACCAGGGATATAGGTTTGTGTTGCAACATCATTAATAACATGACCTGTAATTTTTTCATAATATTTCATGCGTTGGAGCATCTCCAGTTCCTTAGCTTTCATACTAGCTTTGTACTCCTTTGAACCCCTGTACTGAGTAGGCGAGTTTTGTGATTTTATTTCTGGGATGACTTCCTTTTCCTTCAAATATTTTGCGGGCCCATTTGGCTTTTTCATAGAGGATTTGCTTAACTTCTCAAGAGGCTGGCCCAACACAAGCTTTCCACGAGAAGATTGTGGATTCTTCCCTCCAGCATTATTTCTAACTCTAGTTTCCTTATTGGCATGACTTTTCTTCACCTGGATGTGGCCCACTTCCTTATTCTCAGCACTCTCCACAACGGTTTCCTCATGAACATTCACAGCTCCATCAGTGCTTATATTTTGGTCCATCATGCACGAATCCTCATCATCATTAGCTAGTACGTCAAACCTGCCCCTATCATCTTGAAATTTCTTTCCGCCCTTCATCCCTCCTAAAGATAAGGAGCCATGTTGATTAGTTGAGGATCTTTCCTTTCTTCTATTTGCTCTTTGTACAAGCATCCAAGGACCAAAAGGATTTGCTTTCTCCTTGGATACCGCACTAGCCTTTCCTGGAATATCACGTACTGATTCTTTGGCCAAAATTATCGCACTATCCTGCTCCACAATCAATTTGGAACTTTCATCATTAATTTTCCCAGATTCCGTCGGTATCGAACCAGCCACCGTGTCAACCACCGTGACCCCCTTTCTTTCCACCGCTGCAGCCTGAAATTCACGGTCTTCATGACCATGGCCCTGGTCGTTTAATTTTTGCTCTGGACACCATTCTTTCTTATGCCCATAGCGTCCGCAACTGAAGCAAATTTGGTGCAGCCCTTCATACTCAAGGTTCACCACTACTCCCCACACCTTCACTTGTGGTACCAATTTCTTCCTTATATCAATCTCCACACAAATACGAGCAAATCTTCCCCGAGAATGGATGGATGTCATTTGATCAACCTTCGGTAATGACCCAATCTTAGCACCAACTCTTCTCAAGAAGTTTGTGTTATAGAGTTCCATGTTGAGATTGGGGATTCTAACCCAAACCGCAATTTTGCTGACTTTTTGTTCAGTATCCAAGAAGAAAGGTCGCCACCTTTGAACAACCAAATAATGGTCTGCAACCTTCCAAGGCCCTTCGTAAAGTGCGTGTTTATAATCACTTTCATGAGAGAAACTGACAATAAAGTAATCCTTTGGCAAGTCAATGATTTTTATGGTTCCATCACGAACCCATTCACGTTTCAACTTGTTCTCAAGAATACGAGGATGCACCCTTTTTCCAAACACATGCACGATCAAGGAACCTCTCCACGGCTTACACCATTCCTCAAATTCCTCTTGCGAAACCTCAATCTCTGGACATGGGTTGAATTCTTCATCAATCTCGTTCTCTTCCTCTTGACGATACCATTTATTCTCGGGTAATTCTTCATCATCGCTTGCTATGAACCCCCCTTGAGTATTATCACCTACACTTCGCATAAGGGATGCCGCATATGAAGTCTTGGGGTTCTTAGGATCTACTTCCTCCGTCACTTGGAGGACTTCATCCATTCCGCTTGTATCACCAACAATATTATCATCCGTCTTTACTTTTTTATTCGATCGTTCCTTCAAATCATCTTCTTGGACAGTGGACCTCTCGTTCTTTCCTTCACTTTTGGTTACAAAACCTAGCAGAGGGTTTGTATCCATGGCGGATGAAGGGTGTTTCTTCCTCCTATACTAAACTAAGTGCATTCTACATGAGTTGAATCATAAATAGAATGTGATTCCGATTAGCAACTAGTAACCCAACTAATTGGGTTTATAAATGAGCACGTGATAAACAGATAGTCATATGCCCACATTTTCTGCAAATTCTTAAATGCTTTAAGCCTTTAATTGATTTAATTTCATTTTTATATTAATGCCATATTGATAAAAGCTTTTTGATAAAGAGCAAAGAGGCAATGGTTGTTTCCAAAGAAAACATGTATAAATGAATTGACATACAATTAGTGTCTTAGTGATCATTGCCGAACAAAATTTCTGAATGTGAGATACTAGTACGTATGCCCGTGCGATGCACGGGTCGATAACGTTTGGTTTTTGTTGATTGAAGGGTGTAATAAATTTTGGTACCGAATGAAATGCGAAAACTGAATTTGTAATTTTATATATAAAAGCTATAATGTAATGAAATGTATTTTATTTTGTTATGGAATTATCATTAAATTTAAAAAAATAAAATAAAATAATAAATAACATGTTTTTATTTTTTAAATTCCTTATTTATTCCGCAGTGTACATGGCATGTTTAAAAGTGTACCCAGTATCAACTCCGGTTGTGCAAATGAATACAAATAAAATGGTGACCGTTTATACAGATGAAATACATGGCAGTTATATATAAAACATGAAGAAGTCATAAAAGAATGTTACAGCTTTTGAGTTATACACATGAATTTGAAAGATAGGCCAACCAAGGAAACCATTTCTCATTAACTCATTCCAGTCGATCATCATGAGGACAATGTCCAACCTCTTCAAGCACAAAGAGGTTAACATTTTCTTGTTGAGATGACAATGCAAAAGAGAACTTACCACAAGTCTATCAAGTGGGGAGTAAAAGAGTCTTGATCTCCTCATTTCTGTTTTCCTGGCTTGTATTCTATTGCAAGATTTTGGAGAAGGGATATTTAGGGAGAAAAGAAGAATTTAAAAAGGAACTGAAATAAGGACCTGAGATTAAATAAATTGATGGTTCAATAGTCACTTGGAAACACAGAGTGCTTAAAGGACTATTGCTCTTGACAACTTACCTATAAAAAAGATTTAAAAATAGAATTGCAATGCCATTAAACAGAAATATCAGAGAAGATATGTAGAAAAAAACAATTTCTACTTACTCCTTTTTTTAGTTGTATAAAAGATATAGATAGATAACTATAAGGAAAGAAAGATGATATATATAGGCAATGTTGCAAAGAAAAAAAAAGGAGACAACACACTTGATAAGTGAAATATTAAAATCATATTTCATACCACTATTTCAGCAGGGCATGCCAATTGAAGCTATTAAGTGGTTTAACTAAGTGCAATTGTATATTATATAAAACAGAAAAAGGCAAAATATAATCCAATTAACTAAATTAACTAAATCCCCATAGCAGCAAACATCCCAATAAGATAAAACAAAATTAGAACAAATAGTTTCACATCACTGAATAGTTGATTAAACTAAAAACTTAGATCATAACACAAACCACAGCCTATCCCATCCTTGTATTATTACATACAATAGTTCACATTTTACCCATACCTTTATTTGGTGGCATAAGAATTAAGATTCATCTCAGAACAGTGAAAGTGGCATGATCTTCAAGAAGTTGAGCATGAGTATACCACATGATAGAAATGAACACCATATAGTAAATGATATGTCATCATCAAGTCATACTTTAATTTCACAATTTGTGTATCATACTAAAAGCTATGACATCAATTACTAACAAAACTACAAAGTAAAGATAATCTTGCAATTAGCTTATTAAAGAAATAAAGATTTTGTCAATTATATTGACAAGCAACAATCTGTACCTAAACACAATCTAGTAGACAGTTTGGAGTCCAATATATCTATATCCAACACTACCACTGTAATTATTCCAACTTACCCATGTAGCTGGAATAGTTGAGGCAATTATTAAACACAGTATGCAATGTTGTGAAGCAGATGAATAATGGGGTATACCAGCTGTCCTGATAGCATTACAGTAGTTGACAGATGCCATATTTTCATTATAATAAAGAATTCTTCACCATACACAACATGTTTAGTATCGTCATCTTGTTGCTTGCTTTTCTTCAGCATCTTGTTGTTCAAACATCAGTAGCATTAACAACATTAATACATTCTTTTTTGATCAAAAGTGGTCAATTATGCCCTGAAAAGAAAGCATTTTTATTTTCCAATTGTAAATGGCCACATTATATTCTTCTTTGATCAAGGCCAATTATAAACATCATTAGACGAATATTATATTATTCCTAATGTGCCATATTTTCCTCAAAATTATAAACATGACACTAATGGGCATTAGACAATTGGATACATGTGAATATGAAATGGAAAGTGCATTACTTCAGCTTCTCTACACACATCACAACACAACTTTGGCAATTCTGGGAACAAATGAGATAATGGAAAACAATCTTTGGAGGTGCATCAAGGCAAAAATTGTGTGATAGGTGATGATCAAATGATAGAGAGAACCTTAGCACCTATGTGATGTCATACAAATCAATATTAGCACTAAAGTTTAATTAAGCGAAGATGCTACCTGAAGCTCCACTTTTACTTTCCCAACGCTCAAATTTGTTGAGTTCAGTTTTGTTCCATAAACCATAACATAATGGCCTGACATAATGATTTTCAGTATGAAAATCTAACAGCTTTTAGGTTGGAGTTCCTAAAATAACTCCTTCATCTAAGCATGACCATATAAAAAGCAAACTGGAAATGGTCTAGACGAATATCATGTTGATCATAACTCACATAATCAACAGACGGTGCAAGGAATATCTTATTTCCCCGCTAATCATTAAAACATATAATGCATAATATGGTGAAATCTAATTTTTAAAAGGAAAACACACATATTACACTACCAATATAAGAAGAACATAATATGATTGACAATATAAGGTTCTCAGACAGACAAAAGAACATATTAGTGATCTGTCTCATACCTATAGCTTGGTTTGGATTTTAGCAGCTATGTGTATAGCCCTGCTACTCCAATTAAGATCCCACCATTCATTCACATTGAAATCATAAAGGAATAAAATAATTGAAAAATTTGCTAAGAGAAACTGAAATCAATGAAATTAGATAAGGAATGGTAATTCAATGAAATTGGTTCTCCATTTGCACAAATGACTATAAATAAAAATCATGATCCGTAGTGTTGAAAGTAAAATATGTTATCAAAATATGTAATTAAAAAAATAAGAGAAAGTAGCATTCTTGAACATTAAATTCAGCTGAGCACAACTTAAAATGCACAAACAGTGACAGTAACCAACAGCAGCAACCAAGAGCGTCATAAGTATTATTTCAGCAAAAAAAGAAAAAAAGAAAAAAAAAACTCTAATTCCAAGCATCAACAGTTTTGGAAAACAAAATTTCAGCTCACATCCAATTGCTTTTGTCTACATTAATGCACCAAATCCCAAAGAAACCCATTAAGGCCCATTTTATTCCGGCTGAAAAAAAGATATTCTAAAATACTCTATAAAAATGAATTTTTTTAAAAGCTGAAAAATGTACTTTCTCGTAGAAGTTGAATTCTAGCTTCTCCTTGCTTCTACTTTATTAGTAAAAGCCTAACCAAAAATCAGTAAAAAAAAGTAAAGCATTTATGTTTCTATATTAATTGGACATATATAGTTTCTCACATTCTCAAAGGTGGATTTGTACCTCATCTTAGTACCCCCAAAGAATAAATAAAAATAAAAATAATGACAACTAATTACTTTTATCAAACACGTGGTATGCATTAGTTTCAAAGCAACATCACAAAAAGATGAAAGTAGGCAAAAATAAGGGAAACCGAATGACTAAGCTTTTGGTGCAAAAGAATTAAATACTAAAAAGCACATCAAAATTGAACAGTGAGTTGCATTCACATTTTTTTCCTTTTGATTTGTTATTCCAATCTCTCAAACTTCAACCATTTCTTCTCTAATTGATAACAGTGAGTAAAACTAAACATTTGGGTAAAGGCATGAAAATCAAATAGAGAAACCAAAAATAACACATAACACCTAAACCATATAACATAAACCCAAATAATCAAAGGGAAAAAAAGAAAGAAAGAGATAATAGAGGAAACCCATATAACAGTGAGGAAGTGATTGTGAACCACCATGAATCTAACAACACCACAGGAGATCTCAATCATTAAATACCAATAGGGAACAACGCGACCTGCACATAAACCAAGAAAAAACGATATGGGTTAGAGATTTAGTATGAGAATAAAAAAAATGAAAATACCCAAATCTGCCTAAGGGGGTATGTTGTTCACTCTTAACAGCTAACAACTATAAAAAAAAATTAAAAAAAAAAACACAAACATAGCTTCAATTCTTAATGCAGTTAAAGATGAAATTGCAAGCCAGTGTAAGTGAAGGCGATGAACATTGAGATGAAGAGATTCATAGCCGAAGACTTACCCACAGGATTGCAAATCTCGATCAATAGTGCCACCGTCAAGTATCGCCGTCACTAAACCTCTCCGTTCAATCACAACCGTTAGGTCACGGTGGCTGTCTCTTATTAGCGCCACCGTCGAGTATCGCTGTCACCAAACCCCGCTCACCACCGCTGCAAGTTGACTTCTCGAAGCCAACAGTCGCTATACTGTCATTACCTAGGAGTAAATGGAGAGTAATTGAGATATTGAAAGGGTTTGAGAAATGGAATTAGAGAAGGCAGAGAGAGAATGAAAGATAGAGGGAAAGAGTAAGTGAAATAGAAAGAAGAAGAAAACGCGTTTTTCTTTCTCACTTTTTGACAGAAGAAAAGGCGTTTTGCTTTCTAACTCTGACTTCTCTAAGAAGCTTTGAGTTAACGGTGAAGATCTAACTTATCTAAAACGAATTAACGGTGGATACATGAACCATCCTTAGGTTACAACTTACAAAAGACCTCTATATTATCCCTAATTACGTTAATGCCATTGTTTCAGGAAAGTGTCCACATCTTGACACCTGTCCTGCACAGGAAGATGAACAGTGGGTTTGGAAACTCTCTAATTGTAAGTTGTTTTAATGCAACTACTGTAATTCATTTGAAACTGGTTTTTGAGATATAGGAATGATTAAATGCTCTCATATTATGTATGGGTAGAATATAGTACAATGAGAATCAAACCGTATGTATGGGTGAAGTAAGGTACTTCTGATGGAATTTAAACTGGTTTTGAATTGGTATTGACATACTATGAGCATAATCTGCATTTTAGATTTACCATATTCATGCACAATTTTGCAGGATGGAAATGGAAGCTGATTACATTGGGCTGCTGTTAATTGCGTCAGCTGGATATGATCCAAGGGTGGCACCCACGGTGTATGAGAAGTTAGGAAAAGTCACCGGTGGCGACTCTGCGCTTAGGGACTATCTCTCTACTCATCCTTCTGGAAGAAAGAGAGCAGAGTTGTTGGCTCAAGCTAAGATCATGGAAGAAGCACTTACTTTATATAGGGATGTAAGATCAGGACGTGGGGTTGAAGGATTTCTTTAGGACAACAACACTAACCACTACAAAATTTCAAACCTGTACTTAAGCTTAATAGGATTGTTTGATTTTTCTTTTAAAAATATGTCTATATTTGCAATCAGATTCTGCAATTGACTCTGATAATCACCATAAATGTTCTTTTAAGGATGTCACAATGCATAATAAGTGACAAAAACTTTTACGTGTACAGTAGATCATATTCTATGCAACATGTAGAAGTTGTATCCTCAAATGACATTTGTTTGTTTTGCCTTCATTCATCTTTATTTAATTTTCTTTGTGCAAACTTCTTTCTCCTTCCTCTCCATGGCTTTAGATGATAATTGTGTTTTTTTTGGCGTTGTTGTTCTCTGGATGCTAGTGGAATGTTTTCCAATAAAAAACAATGTGTAATAATTGTTTGTGATCTTTTCTCCATGGCTTTAGATAATAATCAAATGTGTTTTTTTTTGGGCATTGCTGTCAGGAAAACATAAGAAGAACATAGCACCACTGAGAAGAAAGAGAAAACAAACACACACATGAGAAGGTTATTTGAAAAATGAAACCCCAAAAATACGATGGAATCAACGTTTGTGTGGAAAGAATACGTAATTTCAAGTTTTACCCATTAATCTCCACAACTTTTCACTTGCATATACTTCTGAAATTAGAGATATATATGCAAATATACAATGTCCAAGTATATTATGAACTGTAAAAATAGTGGTAGAAATTATAAACTAAAAATAGAGTATCAGAAATTAGACCTTAGTTTGCCGCTGAGTTTATGATCAAACCAAAGATACAGTTTGCTTGGTAGGGAGAGGGGATGTAAGGAAAAACAATGTCAGTGGCATTTTTACCTATATCTCCGAAACCTCTTCTGATTCAAAATTTTTAGAACAGTAATGAATATTCTCTTCTTTCAAGCTCCACCACCCAAAGGAGCTGCCCGTGTTATTTACATTCAACCTAACAACTTGTGCGTTACTGTTATATCAGAGCAGTTTCGTGTCATTCCATATTAGAAACAGATTCTTGTAGAACATCTTCCTTATTTTCTTCAAATGCAGTTTCCTCTTGTGGTTCTACCGGACCTTGAGGAGTTCCAAAGAGACTAGAGAACATTTGCCTGTGGCACTCATCACAGAAAAAGAAATAGGAGTAGTGGCCCTCATTTGGAAGCTTATGGATCACAGCCTCTGGCAGGACCCGTTCTATGTATTCTGACATTGATGGTGGGACCACCCTGTCATCCAATCCCTGTTAAGAATTGTATAGGGAAACGTGAGATTCAGACATAGTAAAACAAGTTGAATTCAATTAAAAAGCTTATAGAGAGCTATTATGAATCAGTTTTGTTGTGATAAATTTGAAAAGGATTACTTAGCCCAATTAAGACCCGATGGCAGCTTGATGAGCTTATGTAGGTTTATGAAAACAACTTATGAAAATAGCTTATGACATTCCTATAAATTCTTTTTAGCTTATTTTGACAAGCTTATCAATTTTTTTTTTTAAAAAAAAAAAAAAAACTTTTTGAATAAACACCTAATAACATGCCCTCTGTAGATCGAAATATTATTCAATGAAGCATCATCAATGGTCAAATATTTTGGAGTTAATGAAACATCCTTGAATACCAGAATCTTCCAATACGACGGTTTAAGTTTCCTAATTTGTAAACAAAGTGTGTATAAATAAATTCTAAAATCACTGTCTCATTTGTATTATAGATACATTGGAACTTTAAGCTCCTCGTTAAGGAAAGGGAATCGGAGGCCTGATGGAAGATCAAACCTCTAATATCATAATCGCACTAATTTTAAAGACAGGCTGTTGTCAACTGAACTACAAGGTCATTGGCATTTTATAAACATTTCTTGATCTTAATAGGTACTATAGATATGTATCTTGTAGCTTAATTCTCAAGTATGCCAATACATTCCTAACAAGTAAGAACTTCTAAAATCTAAAACTTAGTCTGCAAATTGCCATAAATGACTAGAGATGCATCCGAGAAAAAAGGGTCATGTCAAGTACCTCTTCATTAGTAGATTAACAACTAATAATCGAATATATTGTAGAAATTCCTATACAAAACTTAGAACAAAATAACAGCAGTACCCAAAGTAAACGTGTATTCAAACCTGCCATATGTGTATGGGGCCAAGAAATCCTGCTAATTCACATTCTGCCTGACTGTACATAGACTTCAACCAAAGAAGTATTCCTCTTGTTTGACACTTCTTCTGCACATGAAGTTCTTCAATGTCAAAACCCCATTTTGATACCAGAAGAACAGCTTCCTCTAGAAACGGCTCGACTTTCCCCTGACGAACTGACTCCTCCACATCTCTTTGCCAAAATTCTTCAAAAGCTGGTTCTTCAATCGTTATTTCATCCTGAACACATAAATGATTATGTTAACAGATCAAGACAGCCTTGTAAATTTTTAACTTCCAAGGATATGCCTACAAAAGCTGCTACTGAACTGAGGTAGTCTACCTAGTACTAGTATTATACTCAAAATTCAGCTTTACATTCATGTCAGTTACATCCTAGAAGAATGATGATTATATAGGGATATTGAAGTGCTCATTTACCCTTCATAGTAAATTCAATAATACTAAGGCTAGAGCTTCGATGTGTTAGATAAAGCAAATTTCAAGAAACACAAGTATATTGGATGACTGTATAGTCTTTGGATTTGCAGACCATTTTCACAATCTGACATAAGAGTCAATTTCATTCAATAACACTAGTTGTTTCTAGCTGACATCAATCCACTTGACTATTGCCAAAACATAAAAGTCAGTGATCATTATATCTATTGATGAAAAATGCAAGATTAGCAAAGGTCTTTGTCCTTATCGACGTAATTCAAGGTTATCCCACACTCACCTTCTTTCCTAATGAAAAAGATAACAGCTTATCAATCCGCTCATGGTTTTCTGGCAAGAAGCTTTTACGGTAGAAAAAAGTGAGAAGTTTCGGAAATCTATGAGCCAAGGAATACATAAATCGCCTCCTTTGCAGCCATTTATCCCAAGTTCTTCTCATTTCATCCTTAAGCATGTGTGGCTCATATGGATTGATCATAGGAGCTACCATTGCAGCACCTGCAATTTCAGTCATATCATAAATCACATCACTTAGCTTTAAATGGAATATATGAAAACATGGTTTTCAATAAAACACAATGGTGTCATTTGGTCTATGTAACTATCTTTTTCTAATGGAGATACTATCACGGTAATAACTTCATTAATGATTTATGCATGTCCCCAAAAACTTCAAATTACTAGTCTGCCATAACCTACAAGCACTTTTCAGATGCTGAAATTAAGATGATCACTCCTGAGTTATCTAGACATTAAAAGCTTTAAAAAGGTGAATGTACCTGCAATTCTCTCAGGAATATATCTGAGTGAAGCCCAAGCATGGATGCATCCACTTGAGTGGCACAGTACCCAGAAGTTAGCGCTGACATTGACCGCATTGGCCAGATGCAACATATCCATAGCTGATGAGTAAAGATTTCTGGTGTGGTGAGGATCACTCTCCCCAAAACCAGGAAGATCATATGTGACGATGCGAATGCCATACTCTTCAAGCAATGATGCTTTAATTCCAGGTATTCCTTCAATTGGAGAGAGAAAAATCAATATACTAAATAGAGCAAGATAATAGATAAGAACCCAATTCGTAGTTGTGAAAGTTCCTGATAATTCTTACTAAAGCTAATTCTTCTGATTATTAAAAATTCGCTCACACTTTACCTGCTAATCGGGATGAAAGAAAAGAATGTGGAGCAACAAGGGTATATCTATCTCTGCCAGCTGGTACACCTTGATCATGATAAGCCATGTATCGACCATCTGGAAGTAGTATGCGGCTAGCATTAAGAGGGTGCATGGCCACCTTCACCACTTTGGTTAATGTGTCACGATTGGGATCTACACTTATAGCTGCAAATAACTTGCAAAAAGTCAGTAACTATTGTACCATATTGATATCACCAGGGAAGAGATCATTTGTAAGCAATAGCAGAATTGTTCCAAAATCTGACAGAATACACAAGAATAGACTGGAATTGTATAGAGATAAAAAACCAATAATAGGAAAACACACAAGGTTCATATGCTGACAATCTTTGATTTTCAGTTATACAAATTCAAAATTGTCATCTATTCTGCTACTATTGCTCAATAAAGATTTAGAGTCATATAAGGTAATACATTTGTCCACACATACATAGTGTCCTCATCAACACATACTAACTGGTGAAAAGAACAGTAAAGCCCAGTGCAACTAAGTTTAGATAGTAATTTATATAACTGAAATTGGAATGTTACAACATTGAAATAACCTCAAGTTTTAAGGCACAAAGCTTAATTAAGTGCTTATTGTCAATAAGCACTTATCAAATGATAACTTATGACCTTCCTATGAGCACTCTTTAGCTACTATTTCATAAGCTTAGTTTATTGAAATAAGTCAAAAAGACCTTTTAGGATGATTAAACTATTTTTAAAAGCCCAAATTAGGATTTTAAAAGTTTTTCCAAACAATCCCTTAGTTAAATATGGCACAATCGACCAATAACAAATACTCCCTCCGTTTCATATTATAAGCAAAATTAACCATATTTGCGCTTATTAAGGAGGTTAGTTGATTGTATTTAATTTTCAAAAATTTATAAAAGAATAGAGGTATTTTAGGAAAATTGCATTGGGAATGAAATAAAAATTGAATAAGATAACAATTTTCTAGAAATGTTTTAGGAAAGTGGCATTGGGAATGAAATAAAATTTAAAAAAGTTAGTTAGTTTTGCTTATATTTTAAAACAAGAAAATGATTTTTTTTTTGCTTATATTTCAAAACAGAGGGAGTAAAAGCTAAAAAAATACTAGCTAGGACACTAGT
Organism: Crotalaria pallida; assembly: GCA_037953625.1. Classification (NCBI taxonomy): domain Eukaryota; kingdom Viridiplantae; phylum Streptophyta; class Magnoliopsida; order Fabales; family Fabaceae; genus Crotalaria; species Crotalaria pallida. Next base: position 73,928,615 of record CM075656.1, read on the forward strand.
TTAACCCTTACTTTCCTTAATATAAGCACCTTTGGAGAGTCTCAATAAGCCATTCTTCCAATTTCCAATGACATTAATTATTTTTTTCTCTACAAATACCCCTATATACTCAACACTATTTAGTACTCCCTCCGTTTCATAATGTTTGGCCTTTTAGCCTTTTTTTCTTGTTTCACAATGTTTGGCCTTTTTTATTTTCAATACACAAACATATTTTTTTTTCCAATATTAACCTTTCATTCAATCATTTCTCTTAATCCTCATTAATTCTACTTTTATCATCTCTCTCATCTCTAAACCATTATACATTAATTAATGGACACACTTACTAATAAAAATTAAATACTATTACAATTTTCAATAAGGATTAAATATGGGCATTTTAGACAAACTATACATAATATTTACAATAATTAACACTTTCTTAATCTGTGTGCCCAGACCTAAAAGGCCAAACATTGTGAAACGGATGGAGTATTTAGAGTCTCAATAATAATTATAAGGATAATTTTGAAAAAGTAAACTAAATACAACTATCAATTCTAAAGTTATTAACAATATGAACCTACTTTCTTAATTCTAGTAAAGCTCCACAATAACAACTTATATCAAAGAACGAAGGTAGTAATAAATGATTATCAGCAAAATTTGTTCAGCTTAGCCCAACCCCAAAGTGTGTTTTAGTAACATGACCAAGTAGCTTATAACCCAGTCAACCAGCTTATTTGACCAAAAATTTAAAAATAAATAAATAAAGCTATACGTTGGCATTTAATAAATGGCTTATAGCAACTTATAAGCCACCAGTGGAGGCTTGAACAAATAGCAAGGGATCTGTTGCTACTTAAACATGTAGTTAGGGGTTCGATCACGGCTCTTGCGAATGTGAGAGGCCTTGCTAAGAGATTAGCCCCGAAAAGGGTTTGACAGTGTCGAAAGGATTAGTCACCTAATTGCGCGGATAGATACCTTGAGGGGAAAAAAAAAAAAAAAAAGCAACTTATTAGCCCAGCTTCACATAGCTAAATAAGTTGCTACTGGCTTATAAGTTAGTTATGCCGAACAGAACGGAAAATAAATAACATAACAGATAAAATAAAGAGATGAAAATGAATTTAAGAGAGAAAGTGGAAAAAGAAAGAAAGAATTAAAAACCTGCAAGAGCAAGAATAAAAACGGTGAAGACAACGGACCAAGCTTGAAGAGGATCACGATCCTCAGGCAAGAACTCATTCAAGAAGCTCAATCTCTTAGAAACCTTAGCACAAGTTCCACCGAGCTTCTTCACTACATAAGAATCCTCATTCACCAAATTCTGTTGAAGAATAATATCCCTGCAACCTCTCCCTAACTCCATCACTATCTCGCAACACGCCATCATGAATCCCACGGCCTGATCCTTCAAGCTCTCTGTTCTCTCCTCCGATGATGATGATAATGAATCGTCGCCGCTACTCACCTCAAACGACGTCGTTGTCCTCCTCGTGGTGGTGGTGGTGGTGGTGGTGGTGTAAGATATGGTTTGATTTGGATCTGCGGCGTAGTGAAGTACTGGATCCTCTACCAGACTTGCTAGCTCCTCGCTCCACGAGCTCGTCGCCATTGAAACTCGGAATAACTGTCGCAAAAAGTGAATTTCATTACTCACACTTCATCTTCTTCATCGTTTATATACTCCCCTGGTTCTTTTTAACTGTTTTTCTTTTTATTTATCTTTAATAAATGTATTTTTCATATTTATCTCTTGTTTAATAGGATGTGTTTTTGTAAACAATAGATAAAAGATAATGATTACATAGAAAAAGTAAAATAAAATATAATTAATATATTAGAAATCTAAGTGATATTACATTTTTTAACAAATATATTTTGTTTGTAATATCATACTCCCTCCGGTCTTAATTATAGGGTATACTTAACTGAATTACACATACCAAGAAAAGTGGTTGATTTTATGAATTCTATGAAAATATATTGTAACATTACAATTTTACCCCCTTGACTTTTCTTGGAAAATTCGCACTCATTAATGAACAACAAAAAACACATAATTAAAGCATTTAATAAGGCCAAAAAAGAGAAAAATCAATAAATGATGATAGAAAATCTAAAATGACTTATAATTAAGACCAAAAAAAACTTTCTAGAATGTGACCTATATATAGAATTGGAGGGAGTATATAAATAGAAATGGTGAGTATATATCAAGGAGAAAAAAGAAAATAATAATAAGTGATTGTAGTTACACTGTGAATAGAAATGTAATTTTTTAATGAAAACAAGTGTTTTTAGAATATTATTTAAAAAGTTAAAATAAGTAATTTTGTATAGAAAAATGATGAATTTTCTATATTAAAAAAGTTGAATTTTAGTTTTTTAATAATAAGTTACTTAATTTTTAATTTTTAAAGAATGTTCATAGAACATTCCTAACACGACCCTTTTTGAATTAGAAGTGTGGTTATTGAATTAAAAGTATGTAGAGTATAATTACTCCCTCCGTTTTACAATGTTTGGCCTTTTAGCTTTTTTTTCTTGTTTCACAATGTTTGGTCTTTTACATTTTCAATACACAAACATATTTTTTTTCCAATATTAACCTTTCATTCAATCATTTCTCTTACTCCTCATTAATTCTACTTTTATCATCTCTCTCATCTCTAAACCACTATACATAATTTAATGGACACACTTACTAATAAAAATTAAATACTATTACAATTTTCAATAATGATTAAATAGGGACATTTTAGACAAACTATACATAATACTTATAATAATTAACACTTTCTTAATCTGTTTGCCCAGACCTAAAAGGCCAAATATTGTGAAACGGAGGGAGTAAGTTACTAAAGGAGATGAAGAATTAATTACTAAGGACATGCAGCAACGAATTTTGTATTTCTTTCTCTTCGTGCTAAATATCATTTTCCTTAATTGTATGAGTATGTTTTAAAATTGGAAGGGTCTCTTTTCGAAATTAAGTGTAGCTTTTGAAAAATTATTAAATGTAACTACTACAGTAGAGTACTTTTGACCGAGAAGTGTCAAATGTGAATTAAACTTGGGTAATTTAATTATTTAATTATGAAAATAATTGCGATGGAGAAGATGCGCATTAACACTATGGAAGTGCAACTTTTTTGTTTTCTTTATTGATGCGTGATCTAGAAGCGAGGTTATTAAATACTGTAAAACAAAAAGGAGAATAGAAGAAGGCAAACAAAAAAAAAAAGGCAAATACTGACCAATTTAATTTATTATTTTTTAAATAAAAAAGGAGAGGTAAAAAGCAGAAATGCACTGGAATCTGTTTCTTTTTCACTTTGAAGACTGAGGCAAGTGTGGAAGGGAAAATGAGATTGTTGGCTGAAACACGTTTTTAAGGCTGTTTGCACAAAATACTCGAATGTTTTCCAAAAGACTCGAGTGTTTCCTTTAAAAATACTCGAGTCTGTTCCAAAAGACTCGAGTATACCTGAGAGTTCACTGTAAAACACTCGAGTCTTTTCACAAAGACTCGAGTAGTGCCTGAGTGCGTCATTTCCCAATTAACCAGAACACTCGAGTCTTTTCCAAAAGACTCGAGTATTTTGCCCAGTACCCCATTTATTCATTTTCCTATTTTCCTCTTATTTTCTTCCTGCTTCAATTCGAGATAACTTCTTCGTTACCCGTTGGATCTTGCTCAAATTTGGAAGCAAGCTTCCTAAAATCCTTATTTTCATATCCAATGGTAGAATTTGAATTCTAAGCTACCAATCTTGTTATTCTATTTCTCCAAAGTCCTATGTTTTAAACTTGAGTTTGCATGTCAAATTGGCCAATTTCTAACTTATATCATAATTACTTCCATCCTAGGACTATCAAAACGTAATTTACACTAAGAACTAAATTTGGGATGTTACAATCCTCTCCCACTTACAAGAATTTCGTCCTCGAAATTCAGCTGCCCTGAAACAATTGAGGATAAGACCCCTTCATCTTGCTCTCCAGCTCCCAAGTAGCTTCTTCTACGTTGTTTCTGTTCCATATAACTTTCACCAGTGGGATTTCCTTACCCCGGAGCTGCTTAATCTGCCTGTCTTCAATTCTGATCGGGAGGATCTCAAAAGTAAGATTCTCCTTCAAGGGTAAATCATCAGCTGCTATCACATGGGAGGGATCATGGATATACTTCCTCAGCCGGGAAACATGAAATACACCATGAAGCCTAGACAAATGTGGAGGCAAAGCAATCCTGTACGCCAAAGGCCCAACTCTTTCCAGAATCTCATAAGGCCCAACAAACCTCGGAGTCAGCTTCTTTGACTTGATTGCCCGACCAATGCCAGTGGTAGGGGACACTCTAAGAAACACATGATCACCCACATCAAACTCTAGGGGTCTCCTACGCTTATCTGCATAGCTCTTTTGCCTGTCTTGAGAAGTCTTCATCTTATCCTTAATCATCGCGATCTTCTCTGTGGTTTCTTGCACCAACTCTGGCCCAGTCAACAAGTTCTCTCCAATCTGGAACCAGCAAAGAGGCCTTCTACACTTTCTACCATAGAGTTCCTCAAAAGGTGTCATGCCAATACTAGAGTGAAAGTTATTGTTGTAAGTAAACTCCATCAACGGTAACAACTGCTCCCAACTACCAGCCTGCTCTAGAACACAAGCCCTCAATAGATCTTCCAAAGTCTGAATAGTACGCTCGGACTGCCCATCAGTTTGAGGATGATAGGCTGTACTAAACCTCAACTTAGTACCCAAAGCCTGCTGAAGACTCTGCCAAAATCTAGATAGAAACCGTGGATCACGATCCGACACAATACTAGAAGGCACACCATGAAGCTTCACTACGTCCCGAATATACAACTGTGTCAGCTTTTCCATTGTGTACTTCTTATTGGTCGGAATAAAGTGAGCACACTTTGTTAAACGGTCTACCACAACCCATACACCATCACAACCTGCAACAGTTCTAGGTAGACCCGTCACAAAGTCCATGGCTATGCTATCCCACTTCCATTCAGGGATGTCAAGTGATCGCAACGGACCACCTGGCTTTTGGTGCTCAATCTTCACCTTTTGACAAGCCAAACAGTGAGACACATGTTCGGCCACATCAGACTTCAACCCTGGCCACCAATAGATCTTCTTCAAATCCTGATACATCTTTGTTGTACCGGGATGGAAACTCATCTTTGTTTGGTGAGCTTCCCACAATATGTCTCTTCGAATCTGGAAGTCCATTGGAACACATACTCTACCTCTGAATTTGATGATTCCATCTGCACCCTTGATGAAATCGGGTTCCTCTTTACTTGCTGCTCCTTCTAACAACTTCAGGAGCTCTTCATCATCTGCTTGTCTTTCCTTTATCAAATCCGTGAGCTCACTAGTGACCTGCAACATTTCCAGAACAATACTATTCTCTTTCACCAGCATGTTCAAGTTGAGATCACTAAACTCCTGAATTAGCTGCATCTCCTTCACCATCAAGTTGCTAACATGAAGGGTTTTACGACTCAATGCATCGGCCACCACATTAGCTTTACCCGGATGGTATTGAAGATGAAAGTCATAATCTTTCAAGAACTCCATCCATCTCCTCTGTCTCATATTCAGCTCTTTTTGATCGAAGAGATAACGGAGACTCTTGTGATCACTGAACACCTCAAACTTTGTGCCATACAAGTAATGTCTCCAGATTTTTAGGGCAAACACCACAGCTGCTAATTCCAAGTCATGAGTCGGATAATTCTGCTCATGCTGCCGCAACTGTCTGGATGCATAGGCCACAACATTGCCTTGCTGCATAAGTACACAACCCAAGCCCTGCTTTGAAGCATCACAATACACATCAAAGGGCTGGGTTGGTTCCGGCAAAGTCAGAACCGGTGAACTCGTCAATCTCTTCTTCAGCTCTACGAAACTGCTCTTACACTGCTGTGACCATTGATAAGGGACATCTTTTCTGGTTAACATTGTCAATGGAAGAGCCAGTTTGGAGAAACCTTCAATGAATCTCCGATAGTAACCTGCCAATCCCAAAAAGCTTCTGATTTCTGTGACTGTTGTGGGTCTCTCCCACTTTAACACCGCTTCCACCTTGGAGGGATCCACAACAACTCCCTGTGCAGAAATCACATGCCCCAGAAAATGGACTTCATCCAACCAAAAGCTACATTTAGACAGCTTGGCATACAACTGCTTCTCTTTGAGGACCTGCAGTACAATCCTCAAATGCTCCTCATGTTCGCTCGGACTCTTAGAATAAATCAGGATGTCATCAATGAACACAATGACAAAAGAATCCAAGTATGGCATGAAGATCCTATTCATGTAATCCATGAATATTGCAGGAGCGTTGATCAATCCGAAAGGCATCACCACATACTCAAAGTGCCCATAACGCGTCCTGAAAGCAGTTTTTGGAATGTCCTCTTCACGGATACGGATCTGATGGTATCCCGATCGGAGGTCAATCTTAGAGAACACCGATGCACCCCTCAACTGATCCAACAAATCGTCAATGCGAGGGAGCGGATATTTGTTCTTTACTGTCACTGCATTCAGCTGCCTGTAATCAGTGCACATCCGAAGGCTACCATCCTTTTTCTTGACAAAGAGGATAGGAGCACCCCAGGGTGATACACTTGGCCTGACCAGTCCCTTTGCTAATAGCTCCTCCAACTGCTTCTTCAATTCTTCCAATTCCGGAGGCGCCATTCTATAAGGTGCAATGGAAATTGGGCCTGTACCAGGCTTCCGATCAATACTAAACTCGACTTCTCTTCTTGGAGGCAATCCGGGAATCTCCGTAGAAAAGACTTCCGGAAACTCACGGACCACAGGAATTTGACTTACATTAGAAACTTCATCAACTTCCATGGTAGACAGAGTAGCATCATTAAAGATGACTGCTTTCTTACGACAGTCAATTAGAACATGATGTTGAGCCATCCAGTCCATACCCAGAATAACATCTAATCTAGTCAAAGGCAGACAAATGAGATTGATTTTGAATTCCCGCTCCAAAACTCGGAGTGGACAATCCAAACACATCTGAGAAGTAATAACTGAAGAATTCGTAGGGGTAGAAACTGACAACTTATAAGGCATTTCTATAGTAGACAATCCTAGTCTCTTCATGCATTCCATGGAAATGAATGAATGGGATGCACTACAATCAAATAAAACACCACAAGAATTGCCATTAACATTACAAATACCTCTGATCACCTCATCATCATCTGTCACCTCTTCGCCATCTAGAGTGTACACCTTGCCCTTCTGCATTGGCTGACTCCCACCAGATTTCTGTGCACTAGCCACATTGACCTCTCTCTTCACAGGATTTTTAGGGCAGTTGGAAACAAAGTGCCCGGGCTGTCCACATAAGTAACAAAGTCCATCTCTTCGACCCATATTCCAGCACACCCCCTTGTGTTGCCTCCCACAATGTGTACAAGTAGGAACAGGACCAAGAGATAGTGCAGATTGCCCTGCTCCTCTAGGGACTGAAGGTCGAGGATTAGAATAAGGGCCAGATTTCTGCATAGGACTCTTGCCCCTAATAGGACCAGACAATTTCTGAGATGCCCTGCTTCGCTCCTCTGCTTGTTCCTGCCTGAGTGAATCTTCATAAGCACTGGTCATGTTCACTAGTTGAGAGAGATTAGAGATTCCTTGATAGACAAAAACAGTTTTGATCTTGGGATGGAGACCAGCCTCAAACTTGATACATTTAGTGCGTTCATCTGCATCCCGGTAGCTGCCTGAATAGCGAATGAGGTCCTCGAATTGAGCTGCATACTCTCCAACACTGAGGTTCCCTTGCTTCAGCTCAAGAAAAGCCACTTCCTTCTCCCTCCTTACATTCTCCGGAAAGTATTTTCCAAGAAAACGGACCTTGAAAAGATCCCATGAGATAAGCTCATTAGCTGCTTCCAGACCTCTCCTCTTTTGGTCCCACCAATGTTCCGCCTCACCCGTCAGAACATACTCCACTAGTCGTATATACTGGTCACCTGGTGGCTGCAGTGAACGAAACACCTTCTCCATCTCCTGGAGCCATCTTTGAGCTCCATCGGGATTGTAACCCCCTTCAAACTTCGGCGGATCGCTTTTTCTAAAGCGGCCCATCCAGTCAATCTCCACTGGTGGTGGTGGAGGAGGCTGAAGTGCTGCTGCAGCTGCTGCAGCTACAGCAATGTTCTGGGCTTGATTCTGCTGTAGGTTTGCAAGATTATCAGCTTGTTGCTGCTGAACTTGGGCTTGGTTCTGCTGCAATTGAACCAGAGTTTCGAGAATTGCAGTAATCCTATCATTATCAGCCCGTCTCCCTGCCACACTGTTGAGTCATGGAAGGAAAACCAGTTAATGATAGAATAATTACATAAAACTACTAATATCCTATAACTTCACTTAGACACTAAAATAAGTACTTGGGTTACTCGCTCGGTGAGTAACCATAGGAGTAGTGAGTTCATACTTCAAAGGCCGAGGGAAACTGTTCTGATACCATAAATGTAACACCCTAATAAATTCTACCCTTAATTCCCAAGTATTAAAAATGTGTACTTAAAAATTCATTTTTAACCTATGAAAATCAACCGTCAAACGGACGGAGTTTCGTTTGTTTTTCGGACTTTTCTAAATCTTCAACCTGATAAACACATTTATATAAAATCAACAGAAGCCAGCAGGGCTTAAATAAGAATATATATGCATCGCATAGTTGCCCCTTGGGCTCAAGTGTAAACCATCAGTGTGTCAGAGTGCCAGCAAAATATTAAGTATGTAAATCAAGAGGCCATAACAACAACTATGCCCAAAATAAATCATAAACCCTGCACAAAAGAAACTATCCTAAGCCTCACTCAAAAAGAAACATATATAGCTCATACACATCCAAATATAAGGAGGCTGAAGTCAAAATAAAAAAAAAAGATATCTAATCCCATAACCCTACTCTCCCTGGGAGGGAGAGCACACCTGCTCGGCCGGGGGCTGTGCAATCTCAATCTTTGTACCTGTAAGTATAGTAAGGGAGTGAGCATTGCACATGAAATAGAATAGCAGTTTCTAGATAGACATAACAACTAACCAGGCCAAACACAATTAGCAATTTATTCACATAAATACAAATTCATCACAAACATACCATATTTTCCAATTCCATTATTTCATAAACGCCGATTCCCTTTTTAGTTAGTGCATTTCCACCATTTGATCCCCTTTTATTCATTTTCTCCGTTCCCAAAGAATTCCCTTTTTAAAACCCTTACCTTTTTCTTATTTTTACGGTGTATGTATGTCTCCACCAAATCGAAGGCCTACATACATACACCAATCACGATGTATGTCTCCACCAAATCGAAGGCCTACATACATCGTGTTTCCCTTTACCGTTACCTTGTCCACTTTTATCCCCTTACCTTATTCCTTAATTTTACGGTGTATGTATGTCTCCACCAAATCGAAGGCCTACATACATCGCGTTTCCATTACTATTACCTTGTTCCATTTTATTCCCTATTTCCTTTATTCATTTCCTTTTATTTACGGTGTATGTATGTCTCCACCAAATCGAAGACCTACATACATACACCAATCACGATGTATGTCTCCACCAAATCGAAGGCCTACATACATCGCGTTTCCATTACCATTTACCTTATTTTGTCCATTGTCCTTTTCTTTTTCCTTTTTATTTAGGGTGTATGTATGTCTCCACCAAATCGAAGGCCTACATACATACACCAACGACGATGTATGTCTCCACCAAATCGAAGGCCTACATACATCGCCCCGTTTACGTTGTATTGTCTTCCCCAAATCGAAGGCCTACAATACAACACCATTTTACGATGTACCGTCTCCCCCAAATCGAAGGCCTACGATACATCACCACATTTATCCAATATTTATTATCATTATTTTATCCACCAATTCCGTTTAATATTTACCACACCGTTCCTAGCACAAGCACAATTACAATTATCACCATTTAGCCACAATCCACATTTTGCATAAACAATTAAAGTGCAATTAATAATCCCCTTCATCTTTTCATAGAATCATACAATAACCACAATTTTCACCTATCCAAATTACTAATTCAAAAATCCTAAATTAGGGGTTCATGCCATTTATTTTTCCTCAATTAAAACCTAACCTCGTTCTTTAATTCTTAGAGTTCTATAATTAATAATTTAGCCTACTTTCATCATTATCGTTAGTTTGCCAAATTTGAGGTTCCTAATTTCCTACCCTAACACATAAGCTCCTAGTCAACCATTATAACTAAATACAAACCCTCTCCTAGAACAAGCCAATGCTCACTATATCCACCCCCTTACCTCACCCTTGTAGAGAGAGAGAGAGAGAGAGCTCCAAAACTATGGGAGAGAGAGAGAGAGAGAGAATGAGCTAGAAATCAAAGAAAGGAAAATTAGTTAAAGATTGGGGAGGGAAATTCGAAATCTATGAAGGAAAGGAGGAATAGAGCTTGTATTCCACTTACCTTGAGTTGGAGAGATGAGAACCAAGATTGGGTGTTGGCCCTAACTCATACCCATGAATTGAGAGAGGAAGAACTTGAGAGATTGAAGGGAGATTAAGTGTTTAAATGTGTTGGGGATTGATTCTTAATGCTTATTTATGGATTGAAATGGTGATTTGAGGTGAAATCTGGAGAGAGAATGGGGAGCTGTTCGTGACCTAGGAGAGAGAGTGAAGTTGAGTTATGAATGAGATTGTTGGCTGAAACACGTTTTTAAGGCTGTCTGCACAAAACACTCGAGTGTTTTCCAAAAGACTCGAGTGTTTCCTTTAAAAATACTCGAGTCTGTTCCAAAAGACTCGAGTATACCTGAGAGTTCACTGTAAAACACTCGAGTCTTTTCACAAAGACTCGAGTAGTGCCTGAGTGCGTCATTTCCCAATTAACCAGAACACTCGAGTCTTTTCCAAAAGACTCGAGTATTTTGCCCAGTACCCCATTTATTCATTTTCCTATTTTCCTCCTATTTTCTTCCTGCTTCAATTCGAGATAACTTCTTCGTTACCCGTTGGATCTTGCTCAAATTTGGAAGCAAGCTTCCTAAAATCCTTATTTTCATATCCAATGGTAGAATTTGAATTCTAAGCTACCAATCTTGTTATTCTATTTCTCCAAAGTCCTATGTTTTAAACTTGAGTTTGCATGTCAAATTGGCCAATTTCTAACTTATATCATAATTACTTCCATCCTAGGACTATCAAAACGTAATTTACACTAAGAACTAAATTTGGGATGTTACACCATTAGAATCAAGATAAAACAAGAACAAAAGAAGAACAGCTAGCCTTTTATATGCCAAGTCATCCACCAACTTCCATAAGCCTGCAAAAGATGCAGTTGCTCAACTTCCATAAGAACACAAGGTCCCAAGCAAAACAATTAAATGGTGGAAGAGTGGAGTCCCAGTAATACAAGAAGGTGTCACCAAATTGTTGGTTTCTTTTGATGTTGTTAGGACAATAATTTTCAGTTGAATAGTAGCTCAAAAGTACTCAGTCCCTATTGACACATTGTATCAGTGCATTACAGCGTAGTTTTGTGTATCAATTACCCCAAGCACTTTTTCAAGCATGGATTCATCGACAACCAATGGAGAGGCAACTCTGAATGTGTTTGAGATGTCCCCACTATTGACACTCATTGGTATCACTTCCATTTCAACTTCGGTGCTATGAGCAAGTCTGTTTTCCATAAGTGGTGTAGCTAGTCCCTGCACCCCTTTGATTAGTTGAACTACATGCTCTTGTTCTGCAACTCTTACTGCAGCAGCACGAGCAAGGGCAGCTAGATGCCTCTCCAAATTTCGAACACCAGCTTCCCTAGTATATCTCTGAATAATTAGTTTCACCATCCCCTACATCAAAATAGTTGTTAATTAGAATACTATATAACCGAATTCCTTTCTAGGAGTGCAAATGGTAAGGAGGGTATTTCTGTGGGACTAGGCATTAGGCCTCATGTTTTCTTTAGTTTTTCTTTGTCCTTCTAGTATGATGGATAGCATATAGAAGGAAAGAATGCAATTTCAATGACTACTAAAGAGACTTCTAATGTTCAACTGACCAAACGTAAGACCCAAGCACCACTGACTTTCCAAGATTGCAAGACTAAGAAAAGAGGTCCACAAGAATGGATAACTGCAAAATTGAATTCGTAACCCATACATTTATTTAAAACATGTAAAATTAATATGCCATGTCTCCTTTTTTTTCTTTCAAAGATGTATGATATAATATTATTTGTTTGTTTGCTTTAATTAATCATGATTTCACCCAAAATATTTGCACTGGGCAGAAAATTTGTGCGCATATGAATATGAGATCCCAAAATTTGTGGGCAGAAAATTTGTGCGCATATGAATATGAGATCCCAAAATTTGTGGGCAGAAAATTTGTGCGCATATTTCTGAAAATTCTAGGCTTGAAACATGTAATTGAGTTTTAGTAAGGTCTAGACCTTTATCAATATAGCCCCTACACCAGGAAATTCACACTCAATTATTACGTCAAAAAGATGGTTTGATAAAGCTAACCAGCTGGCACAGAAGAAATTCTTTTTGGGATTTTGACAATTGCCCTTCAACCTTTTGTGTAATTTTCTCAGCTACACGAATTGACTGTAGGCAGCAGAAAGACACGAGTAGAATTAGAAATAGATGGTAGGAAATCTCAAGCATCATTAACTCAATTACTCACCTGTAAATGCCTATCAACTAACTCAGTTGCTTTCGAAAGCCTCACTTTGGGATCAACTGCATCCAACATAGATAACTGCTCTTCAAAACTTATCTCAAAGCTAGCAACAAATATATCAGCCAACTTGTGAACTGGAACGGTCTCCGAGAGGACTTTTGTCCTTCCACCAATTTTTTGTTTCTGTAAACAAGCACAAAATCTAAGATGCTGATATCAATATATCAAGGAAAGCATGACATGCTCAAAATCTTCTAAGTGATAGTCTATAACCATAAACAGAAGTCCATTCTGATTACCTAACAAATTAGACTATGTACAAGCTATCAAGATATAGGTCCAGAGGCACAATTGCATACATTTAAAATATTTTATGCAAACATGGACTGATATAATAAATTATTCAATCCTATCATACCAAAATGGCAGGGATTTTAGAGATCAATGCTCAGATGGCATTTACATGTTTTTCAGTCAATGTTAGTAAAAGAGGTACTGAAGTTACAACTTTTACCAGCTCCAAAACAGAAATAAGCTCCAGGGCAGTTGCTTTAAATTGGCGAGACAGCAATATGAAGTCTTGGTCTTGCTCCACTAGCTCCATCTCTAAATTAGAAAAACAGAAGCAACTCGGCATCTTCAAGCATACATCTCTCATATATACCATTCCCATAAAAAATAAAATTTAAAAAAAAAAACGATTGGTCGCAAGTTAGAGATCCCTCAAGCTTGGCGGCGATTTGTTCACCGTGTTCACTGCCACTTTCGATAAGTGATCAACAGATCTGACCCGTACGATTACTATCGAACGAAAGTGGCAGTGAAGCAAGATGAAGAAACGAGACCAAGGGCGACGGTGGTGGTGGATGCGAGTTGGCGGCGGAGGATGAGGGAGAAACGAGAGAGAGAGAGCGAAAGACGGGGAGAGATGGCTAGAGAGGGAGGGACGAATAAGAGAGAGGGAGAGAAGGAGAAGACCAAGTGGAACCCTAGCAAAGGAAAGAGGAGCCCTAACCTAACCCTGACCTAACCCTAGCAGAGGAAACAACAAGCAACTGAGAGAGGTGTTCGACAGAGGCATTCAAAGAGGCCTTCACACGGATCCAACACCTCTAAGCCGTAGGATTACTATCGATCAACGGTGGGAGATAGGGATTCCCTTCTTTCACATGGATCACCATTTCTGACCGTTGGATCACTTCTTATCAACGGTCAAGATATCTTTCTTATCACATATTTACCATTGAAGCCTGCAAAAAATAATTTTCTGTATTTTGTCTTTAATAAATTTAAATAAGTATTAATTAGGATTTATTATGACTTTATTTAAATTTAATATTGATTATTAAAAATTAGATATTCGTTATAAATATTATTTAAGTATGAATTATCATTTTATTTCTTTTAAAACTAAATAAATTATGATTTGTTCACTATATTAGGAAATTAAAATTTTTAACAATTATAATTATAATTAAATCTTTCAATCCTAATATTTACAAAATTTTAATTTATTTACATTCATTGCTTAAATTGTGTAAAATTTAATTTCACTTATACAACATTTCGCTTGACTAACTTCATTAGTGTGTGGGGTTCGCTTGATTAACTTCATTAGTGTGTGGGGTTCGCTTGATTAGTGTGTGGGGTTCGCATGACTAACTTCATTATTTTGTGGGGTTCGCAAGACTAACTTCATTAGTGTGTGGGGTTCGCTTGACTAACTTCATTAGTTTGTGGGGTTCGCTTGATTAGTGTGTGGGGTTCGCATGACTAACTTCATTAGTTTGTGGAGTTCGCTTGATTAGTGTGTGGGGTTCGCTTGACTAACTTCATTATTGTGTGGGGTTCGCATGGCTAACTTCATTACACTAGTACAAAAAACATTTTTTAGACCACTTCATTAAGACCGGTTCCGTGCGGAACCGGTGCACGAAACCGGTCTGGAAGTTAAAATTTATTTAAACCGAACTGGTTCATTTAATTGACCAGTCTGAAAATATTTTAATTGAAACCGGTTCCGCATCTAAACCGGTCTAGAAATTACCATTGATTCATACTAGAGTGGTTCATTTTGACAACCAATCTGAAAATATATAAATTGAATGCCCAGTGCATCGCATGGGCAAGGGTTCTCCATATTCTCAATCGCAGAGACTGAGAAACCCCAACCACGGCTTTGTGAACTATGCATTTGTTGGCTTGGATTCTCAACTGTCATTCTCACCTGGAACCTAGGAGACGCGACTGAGAAGAGAGAGAGAAGGCGATGTGGGAATGGAAGGAGGGAGAGAGGACACGACGATTTTGAGAACGACGGCTGACGGTGGAGGCAAGGTGCCTGGGAATCGCTGTTCCTCAGCGCCGACAACAGTAAGACGATAACACCAGCAGCACCGGTGGTCATGGACAGCTTTGATCCAAACCTCGGTGGCCATGGGAATCATTGTTCCTCCCTCGTCTCTCTTATAGGTTCGTTTCTTCCTCCCTCCACGAACTTCCTCCCTTCCACCATTCTCCTATTTGTCTTCTCTTTTGATTCATATTTGTTGATTTTGTGTTGATTAAATAGGTTCAATTTCTTCTAATTGTGTTGATTAATTAAAGATGTAATTCCTCTGTGTATTAAATTGGAAACATTCTTTGGTTGCTGCTGCATTCATATTATATTGGAGGGTAAACCAATCTTATTATATATGTGTGTGCCCTCTTGCATTGATGAGCTTCCCTTGCTGCATGCTACTCCGATCCACATCTCACAATATTTGGGAAGGTTGAATCTGTATTGAACAAACATCTCTCTATTTGGGAAGGATACTCTCTTCGCCACTGCTTTGCTGTTCCTCAAGGTTTTCTTATGCCAAACACTATATGCTCCCCCTCTCTCTCTCTCATTATACTTATTTATTTATTTATTGTTAAATCTAAATTAATCGTTGTTACTACCCTATCTAATATGCTACCAACACATCATTTACAATTAACTGTATGCTTAGTTTATTATTAATATTATTATTATTATTATTAGGATTATCATTTTGCGAAATTGATCGAGATGAATTGGATGTAATAACTTTAGTGGAGGAACTTGAATTCTTAACTTTTATAGCATTGATTATTATTATTATTATTATTAAGAGACTCCTATTGAAGAAGATTTTGACGAAATTCTTGTTTGGCTTGGATGCAACAACATTGTTACTCTGTGTTTTAATTTGCACTTGGAGTAACACACCACTCCTTGCATTGTGCAATTCAGGGAAACAAGATGCTTATGACTTTGTTATGTGGTACTATTTAGTTGTTAACTAATTATTATCAATATAGACATGTGAATGTGCGGTATAGAGGACACTGAGAAGTTGCTGTGAATTTTAATGCGCTACTATGATCTGATGTGTAGTTTCATTTGATTTGTTCCATCCACGTTATTTATGAATAATCTTAAGTCTCATCTTTCCATTCTTGAGCCGTTGAGGTAGGTGGATGTCTCTCTTCATGGAATAATATGAGGAAATGTAATAAGCTAATGATCAAGTTCAAGAGATATCTTGGTGTCTAGACAAATGAGTTTTCTAGTAGTATAGTATACATGTCTATGTAATGTCATATTGCCTCTGAAAGCTATGTTTCATGAGTACAGAAGGTCAAATACATGGGATGTCAGCCAATGCTCTTGGATATCAAAGGTTGATTCATTAGGCATTTTCAAGCTTGCAGATTTTGGAGTGGCAAAAATTGTGTGTTTTTTCAAGCTCTATTCTTCTATTTACAATTTAATTTTATCTAGATACGTAGATAGTGTGCTAATCTTCTCAATCACGCTTATTAGCTTGCCTCTGCCCGGATACAGCATCTCAACATAATCAAAGGGTATTTTCTGATAGTAGAAGAATAATGCTACTCATATTACCTCTCGTCAGTTGCCATTTACTGTCTTTATGATTGTTATCACCTCATATCAAGTACTTTCGACCTGATTTACCACAATGCTAATTTGTATATACGTTAAACTCAGTAGTAATACTATGATATTACCATGAATCTGTATACTGGATGATAGTTTCTTGAAGTTACGCTTTCAGCATACCTATGGTTTGTTATGGTGTAAGTTAACAAAATTAGAAACAATATTTTAATGTCTGGTGGTAGACATTACTATGAGGTGATAATTATCATTAACATGCATAGTAAATGATAATGTAATGGGTGTGTGAGTAGCATTTTTCATTGTAGAACTTCTTTAATGCTCAAATTTACAGTCTGAGTGACATTTTCTAATTCTTTGGGTCCTGTTGCAGGGCTCATTGGAATTTCCTGCAAGGTGTAGTCAACCACAGAGAGCAGCCTAATTAATTAATTAGGTTCCGGCAGAAGAGGAAAGAGCGATGCTTTGATAAGAAAGTTAGATATGGTGTACGTCAAGAAGTTGCCCTCAGGTATGATAATTAACATGCTTTAATTTTTAATAGAAACTTATGAGTATTGGACTGACTTTTTTGAACTTAACACAAAGTTGTTTGCATTCCGAGCTTAAAAGTTGAGGTTGCTTATATGACAGATCTATCATGCCAATGATGATTTGGAATGAGTTTGATACTGCGTATCTTAAAACCAATTTATGGATAAGTAGTAGGCATAATATGGTTGAGCAGTATGGTAGAGAATAGATATAATTTTAGGCTGGGATCTGGGCTCTGTTTTGCATAGAATTAGCTTTTGGATTCATTTTACACAGAATAATGTGGGCTTCAAGTATCATTTTTATGTTGAATTATACTGGATTTTTGGTTTGAATCCCTTGATTTTTTATTTTTTATTTTTTTGGTAAAATTAAGGCTTAGGCCTTTGCCATTTCAGAAACATGTCTTTAAAGTTTAAACTGCTCTCCCATTTTTAAGCAGTACAAAATGTAGACTTTGTATTGAGCTAAGCAGGTTTTGAATAGTTTTTTATAATTCATACTCAGATAGAACCCTCTATCAATAGGTTGAATGCATAATACATGCGATAATTTGTTGGATGCATAATACTACAATAATTTGTGCCTGCTAGAGTGAAAGGCTGGATTGAAGTGCCTTGGAATTGGCTTGGTGTGTGTACCATGTTTGTTGTTATGTATAATTGTGTTATTAACAAATGACCCGAAGTTAATGCATAGATATTAAGCGTCTTTCTTGGCCAGAACTTTTCTTGGAATTGATATTACATGTTTTGAATGTACTGAAAAAGGAAGCTATCATCATCTTATTAACTCTTGCATGTTGTCCATGTTTCACTTCTTTCTGTTACTCATCATTGTAGCTGTTAAATTTTATTTTTGCCAAATTTTTTACATATCTGGTGCTTCAATGCAGGATGCACCGTAACAAGGGTCAATTTACTTCAGCTAAAAAGCAAGATAGTGCTAATAGTGGTGGTAAGGACCAGGATTCAGGGCAGGATGATAGTCAATCGAAAACTGCGTAAGTTTTGTGTTACTTGTATAATTTATAGCGATAAGAATCTTTTTCATGCTTATAGTTTGTGACTAATTGTGTTTCCGCTTATCAAAAATATAAAAAAACAGTGTTTCTAAAGGTGCCATTGAATTTGTCATCTAATCTAATTTAAGGTTATTTAATACTTTTTTTATTATAAATATTTTAAATTATTATTTTAAACTTGTACCTTGTGCTAAGTAGTTCTATACGTGAAGTTGTGGTTATTTCCCTTGAGTGGGATGTGTTTAATTGGATGTTTTACCATCTCTTTTTATTGTTACAAAACCTGTGTTAAATACACGGTGGTATCTGATTTCTAGACATGCAGATAAGTTTATCTGGTTTCCAGGAATGTTGCAGATGCATGGAAAAATTGAAGGAGTGGCTTTGCAATCTTGGAGTTTTTATGCAGGGATATTGAAGACTCTAGTTATGTAGTTTTACTTATTCTTTTTGCTGGTGTAGGAGGTTAGGAGTTTTTGTTCTGTTTGTTAGTTTCCAACAGTAAGAGGTGTGTTTTCGCTAGTATTTGATCTTTGTAAGCAATCCGTTAATTCTATGGTGTAATGTATTTGGTTTTGATATTTATCTGGAAGCAATGCTTTTGCTTCTAGTTTTTAATAAAATTTTATTTGATAAATCTTTCTTATATATATATATATATATATATATATATATATATATATATAATTATGTATTGCTTCTTGGCAAAAATTTTAAATTCCAATGAGCAGAGGCTTAGATGGGATGACTATAAATATGTCAAGCATTACTAAATTGGTATATGTTCAAAAATTGATACTGATTGGTTCAAAAATTAATTCAGATCAATTCAAAAGAATAATTCAGAGCGGTTCAAAAAGAATAATTCAGAGCGGATCAAAAATTAATTCAGAGCAGTTCATTTTTCAGAGCGGTTCATTTTCTAATCAGAGCGGTTCATTTTTCAGAGCGGTTCATTTTTTAATTCAGAGCGGTTCATTTTTCAGAGCGGTTCAGTTTTTATTTCAGAACGGTTCATTTTCATGTTTCAGAGCGGTTAATAACCAGTCTCGTTAATGTAAACCAGACCGGTTCATAACTGCTCTGGTATAACATGGTATTTTTAGCAACAGGCTCTTTTAGACCGGTTCGGAACCGCTCTGAAAAATGGTTCGGAACCGGTCTGAAAAAGCTTATTTGTAGTAGTGTTAGTGTGTGGGGTTCGCTTGATTAGTGTGTGGGGTTCGCATGACTAACTTCATTAGTTTGTGGGGTTCGCATGACTAACTTCATTAATTTGTGGGGTTCGCTTAACTAACTTCATTAGTGCGTGGGGTTCGCTTGACTAACTTCATTAGTTTGTGGGGTTCGTTTGATTAGTGTGTGAGGTTCGCATGACTAACTTCATTAGTTTGTGGGGTTCGTTTGATTAGTATGTGAGGTTCGCTTGACTAACTTCAATACTTTGTGGGGTTCGCTTGACTAACTTCATTAGTGTGTGGGGTTCGATTGATTAACTTCATTAGTGTGTGGGGTTCGCTTGATTAGTGTGTGGGGTTCGTTTGACTAACTTCATTACTTTGTGGGGTTCGCTTGACTAACTTCATTAGTGAATGGGATTCGCTTGATTAACTTCATTAGTGTGTGGGGTTCGCTTGATTAGTGTGTGGGGTTCGCTTGACTAACTTCATTACTTTGTGGGGTTCGCATGACTAACTTCATTATTGTGTGGGGTTCGCATTACCAACTTCATTAGTGTGTGGGGTTCGCTTGATTAGTGTGTGGGGTTCGCACACACTAATTACGGAAATGGGGCAATCAAAGTCAACAAAAATATTTCATTTTTTTTTTCAAAGTCAAAGTGTCACGTGTCAATTTCTGATTGGGCACTTAGGTAAAAAAGTCAAAAAAAACCACACATACAACAACAACAACAACAACAAGAATGTATGTCGACAAGACGACAAGCACACTGGTGCCTATCGACACTACCCTAAGAACATATTAGACAAATTAAATGTATTATATAAGTTTAAAACACCTATTGTCATCAATTTTAATTATAATTTTTTTAAAATTTTTTTCAATGATTAGTTGGGTTCGTTAATTTGCAATTTTAATTAATTCTTTGTTTTTGACTATAGCCACAGAAAATTTACTACTTATTAACCCCAAATTTAAAAATACAATTGAACAAATTTATTAAAGGTAAATATGACATTACTAATCCCAAATTCATGACAAAAAATACGACAATAGAAATGTGGATTGACCTATAAACACGCTAGTAGACGTATAAAAGAAAAAATCACGTGCTAAGATTTGGTATTACCAACTTCAAAATTACTCCTTTTGGTCTCATTTTTAAGCAAAATTAATTAACTTCACACCTATTAAGGAAGTTAGTTGAGTGTATTTAATTCTTTCAAATTCATAAAATAAAAAATAAACTACTTTAGTAAATTTACATTGGTAATGAAACAAAATTTAATGATTCAACCACATTATGAGGATATTTTAGGAATAATTGTATTGAGAATAAAAAGTTAGTTAATTATTGGTTATATTTTTAAGATCATTAATAGAGTGTTTTTTTCCTCATAAATGAAACCGGGAAAGTATTAATTTTTCCCGTTCCTCTTATGATATTGTCTCATAGTCTCTCATGCCTAAAGCAATTACAATGGTTGTTAAGCAAAACCTTGCAAAATGCCCGTCTAGCTCAGTTGGTAGAGCGCAAGGCTCTTAACCTTGTGGTCGTGGGTTCGAGCCCGACGGTGGGCGCTTTATTTTTTTTATTTTTCCATTTAACTGTGGTGGCAAAAATAAATTCGAAGCTTCAGCTGGGTTCAATCCTAAAGAATGTAAATATAAACCCAATATTTGTTTAGTGAGGCCTTTTCATTTTCAAGTCCTTTTTCATCAATTGTTTCTCCCCCTAATATTTTTTTTTTCAAGTTAATGTTGTTAATGGGAACAAAATGAGTTTAGTGAATTGCTTTAAGTTGGAATTAGACTAAGGAATCAGCTAATTTTAAGCTATCAACAAAAAAATTAGGTCACTTGGCTTAAAATTATCCATAATCCTCCGACGTCTAATCAAAGTGAGTTTTGGGAACTGCTTTAAGTTGGAATTACTAAAGAACCGGTTAATTTTTAAGTTATCAACAAAGAATAATTATCAAAAAACTAGTTGGGAATTCGGTCATGAATCAAAAACTAGGCAATCAATCAAACTAAAGAATATATTAGCTACTTTAGGTTCAATGAAAGGAATTATGTGAGTTGGTTTTTGGAGAGAGAAAAAAAGGGAAAAACATATAAATGTATATCAAGGTTCAAATAAAATTAATTTTGGAAAATATTAAAGAGTGCCCTTAGGATATTGTTTAAGAGAATAAAAGAGATAATTTTATTTTAAAAAATGTCAAATTTAAAACATCGAAAACAAATGGACTTAGATTTCCAATATGAGATTTCCCTTAATGTATTCCTTAACACCATTACTCTTAGGACACTAGTCAACAATACCCATACATTTTTCCTAAGCCTTCAGCTTCCTTTTATTACTCTCCAAAAACAAACGGTAACTATATTCTTGCCGCCATCTATATTAAATTGCACACTTTTTTAATTGTATTTGTTATTATAAATTCATAACAAAACTTTCAACCAAAGAATTTGTGATTTTATCTAATACTGTACAACTTTAGTAGTGATAGCAATTCAAAAATAAGATCCTTATGGGTACAACACGCAACTCTTTTGTTACACTATTTGTAAAATTAGGTACACTTGTTGATACACCAACACCATACTGCTAGAATTTGTTAGCAAACTCTCAATACATGAATTGTGGTTTCAATAGTATCAGGACAATAGGACAATTTCCATTTCACAACGCCATGGAGGAACAAAAAAAAACTAACGACAAAATTAGCCACGGATAACCATGGAGGAACAAAAAAATCCAGATAACTTGAAACATGAAAAAATAAATTTTACAAGAGTTTAAAGCATCTAAATGACCTGTAGTAGTTTTATTCAAAAGTATTAAATGTTTTTCACAAGTCTGCGAAAGCATGTTGAATATAGCTGCCAAAACAGTATCTATAACTTGCCCAAAGAAAATAATTAGAACTCAATACTTAGAATGTGAAATGAGTCTCAAGATCTGAATACAACGCAGGGATTAGGACACCCCAAATATGCATACCACCAATTGAAATTCATCTTAGACTTGCAGGAATATTCTTCACATTTGACATAATAAAGAAGACCTCCGCCATATTTTACAAGTAACGCAGTGGCATTTGGTAACTTGAAAACCGTATGGTTGTTCGGCAAATAATAGAATTAGCCTGGAGTCTTTAATCAGTCAGGTTATTATTTTGTGACTCGGTAAGCCTGCAAACACAAAGACCAATATCATGTATATATGTACAATGTAGAAATAATGGTTCAACATATTTTACTAGTTCCCAGCGATGCTCGCCTTGACCCTTTTTAGAAGCTCTTTAGCATCTTTGTCCGTTTTAAAGTGTACCCTCACAGGCTGCATATTTCAAGAAACAATAGTTTAGCCTGTGCCACATAATGGAAAATAAAGAAATGAAAGAAAGCTTCACTCCAGATGATAAGTCACAAGATGCTATAAGCAGTTAAGCACCAATATGATGTTATCCAGAGCAGCCAAAGCATGAGGATAGCAGCTCTGGCATCTCACTCTCGCTTCCTCTCACAGGTTGGATCAACTTAATTGAGACAGAAATATATTAATTGAAGCAAATGTAAATACCTTCTTGAGCCCCAATAAAAATGCCATGGTTTGTGCACACAAAAGTATGAAGTGAAAAACGGTACTCTCTAAACAGATATAGTAGTTTTGCTTTACTTGGAGAAGCTTAAGGATTACAAATTTCAAATATATTAACCTATCCACTTTATACAGCCTAGTCAATCTGCAAACTGAAACCAACACATTGAAATTTCAAACCCCACATACTAAATATGATTTAACATTCTCATCTTATTTTAGATTCATCTTTAAAAGAATATCAAAAACAAAAGCACAAGAGTATGGCATGCAATATGCTTGCAGAATATTAATTATCATAAAATTGAAATTCAAACCCTTCTAAAACATTGTATGAATGCAGAGAAAGAACAATAACAACCTAGTAGACATAGTTTATAAGTTAGAGAGGGAGGGAGAATACATGAAAAAGCATAAACATAATCAGAAAAATCACCTCCAAAATTTTATTCAAAGACTTTGGCAAAGCTGATTTAAGATCAGCAGGATGCAACTTCCCACTTTCATAGTCAGCAGCCAACTCTTCAAAGGTTTTGAATGTCCTAGATTGAATAGAAGCATAAGCACATATCAACCAAACAAATGTAGAGCAGAAAAGGGTAAGTTAGAAAACAGACTCAATGCCGCTAGAATGAATCAAGAAATTACTACGTACTTTTTAATGGAACTTGAAGTCCAAACAAAAGAAAAAAAAGCTGCCCACCCATCGACAGATGGACCACTTACTAATTACTATTAAGGATGAGGTAGGAAAACTTACTTATCCCCACCATTATCTGTGCTACGCTCCACTTTGAACTCATTAAACCATGGTAAGATAAGGTATTTAACGTACTCCAAGCATGGATTTTTCTCCACAACCTTCGGTGGGCAAAAGGCCTTCTTTATTTTCAGATTCACCTCCGCCTATTATATCCAAATATAACATTGAACAAACATAAATAAGTTATAAAGAGGAAGGAAAATAAGGCCACAAATTTGCACAGAATTACCACTTTTAATTCCTTCCTATAAGTTCCCCTTTTATAATTTTGCAATCTTCACTAAATATGAAAAGGATTTCCTTCTCTTGGTTGTCCTTATGTTCAAAACAGTATGCAACTAGAAGACAGACAATCGATCTCACTTTTGTAATATTGACAAATTTAAGATACTTGTTTTGTTGTATTAAAGAAGTTATCAAGAGAGAAGAGAATAAAGCCCTAAATTCAATAAACTTAAAAGCAACTTACCTCCTCATCTTCCATGAAAATAGAAGATAATGGGTCACTTTTTGACATCTTCTCTTGCCCTTCCTGTAGACCAGGTAACATGTCTGCAAATAACCCGAGCCAATTAGAAAGTGATATACACAACAACATACATTAATAATTTAAAGAGGAAAATTTGGAAAATACGGTGTGACAGGATAATGGGCTTATTCTTCCTCTTAATGTCATCGCAATACTCCCTGGCAAGGACATTAACTTTTCGCTGATCCATTCCTAGTTGGCAGATGTCAGCCTAACATAAAAACATTCATGCATCACTGATATATTTCAAGCAAATTGAGAACTACAGTATCAGAAGGTAGGGCATAAGAATTAAGAAACAACAACACAATATCTGACTACTCAAACATGCAGGCAAACAGTATAGAAATCATACAAAAGGAGAACGGAACAAATCCAAGAACAGTGTAAGTGAAGTTAGGTGAAGATCATGCATCAATTTATTTTGGACAGGAAATCAACAATGTATACATAAGTTATAAAAGAATTGGTGCAAAGACCAAAATATAGCAAGCAACAAAAATGCACCTTGAGGAAAAATATATCAGCACACTGCATGCATGGATAGAATATCTGAGCAGCTGTCAATTCATCAGTTTCACTCCGTCCCATTATTTGACTACACCTGTAATTTGGATGGGAAAACAAAACAAGAGACAACATTTTAGGTCCGGATTAACCATTTAATAGATCTATGTACCATACAAAAGCATTTAAAAAAAATAAAAAACCTGATAATCCTTTTAAGATTGTTTTTCTGAGCTATATCCAACACAAGAGGCCAGTACTCATCGGCTCTTGAATTAATCTCTTTCGATGACCACAAAAACTCAACTTTTCCCCCTTCCAAATCCATCCCCACAGCTTTCCAAATCTCAATCAAGTAACGGCCAACTGTCTCAATCTTCTTCAAATCTCCCCCCATCTTGTTGTTTAGCTTGGCAAACCAATCAGCAATCCATATTTTGACACGACAACCAGAAGCTGTTAGCTTGTTCACATTGATTGTCTTCATAACTCCCTATATAAGTATTAGTAAAAGAATGTAAGTAGACCACCTTCATAACACTGACTCGCTCCACCTCAAAATCAACTACTATCCACCATCTTTCTACACTAATTTCTACTTTCGTTTCTTCCATTTTCTACAAAGTACTAATATCAATATTCAGCAGTTTTAAAAGAGAAATCACTTTGACCATATAAATCCATTCATTATTTTTCAATACTGAGAATTTCGGCCACATCAACCACATTTGCCAGCAATTTTCCACAATAGCGGTGAACGCAACGTAACCGCAATTCAAAACACTGATTGAAATTGATTGGAAAAAAAAAGGAAAGGACCTGAGCAATGTGCATTCGACCAGAGGGTTCGAAGCCATCATAGCAAATTGGTTCGGGCTTCTTGGCGAGCAGGTTTCGAAGTTCATCCTCTTGAATGCACTCTTCGCCAATACTCCTTACGATCTTGAACCTCTCCTCCAAGCTCAACCTATGACAGAAAAAAAAAAACAAAAAAAATCTGAGGATACTGAAACTTCAAACCCTAATAATAGAAGCTAAGAATGAAAAGCATAACTAACTACTTACTCATGAGTTGAATTTGGATTGGATGATTCGGCGGTTTCAGGTTGGGAAACAGACAAAGAATCAATAGCTTCCGTGGCTGCGGAAGCATCTGCATTTGGTTGCTCCATTGGTGGCTTTCACTGCTTAAAATGATTTTTTTTTAATAACTTATTGAATTAAGGGAACAGTGTCAACAGTTATATACTGCGAAATCAAACAAGAATAGAATGAATGAATGAATCTAAATTGTAAGTTTGATACAGTGTTAAGAAATTTCAGAAGCAGGCACAGAGAGATAGAGAGTAAGAAGGAGAACAATGGAAGACAGGAGAAACTTACAGGAGGAGGGAAAGAGAAGGATAGGTCAAGGCATAATTATGTTGGTAGTTTGTTTTGGTTCCTCTATTATTTAGATTCAATTAGTTTTGGTCCCTCTAGTATCATGATTTTTGAACTGGTTTTCTTATTTAATGTAAGTTGTCTGTTTACCCTTGAGAATTAATGCAAGAACACCATCCTTAATAGGTCATAGAATATAATATATTACATTTTCGGCATTTTTCATCCACATATAACAGGAGGGACCAAAACCAAAAGAAAAATTTTATAGGGACCAATTTCAAAAAAGTCAATATTTATAGGGACCATTTTCATATTTAAGCCATTTTTTTTGCAGTAACTTCCCTTCCCATTAGGGAGGGTATAATGGGAAATTACAAAATTATGTACAAACAGGGTTTGTTTTATGCAACAGTTATTATTATTTTTTTTTGCAGTAACTTCCCTTCCCATTAGGGAGGTATAATGGGAAATTACAAAATTATGTACAAACATGGTTTGTTTTATATAATAGTAGTATAGATATATATAAGTTTTATAATTGGTTCAATTTTTAATAATATTTATTCAATATAAGTTTCATAACATATGTCATATATCACACATCAGAAAAACCTTTCAAATTAAACTTTATTCCCTTCTTTCTTTGATGCTACTTTGTTTGCTTTAGAGAATTGAAATTAAAGATAGCTTCTATGGGGATATGCTTTTTTTTTTTTTTTTGGGTGTATATATGCATTTTTATCTATGGGTGGTTGAGGTGGGGACGCTCCAATATTCATAGTACAGTACTAGTACTCTACGATGGGATATTCCAACTAGGGGTGTTCATGGACCAGTTTATGGTTAAAACTGGACCAAAATTCAGTAAACCATATTAATTGGTTTGGATGTATAATAATAGTGCATCAAATAACAATCCACGCTTCATACTTACATATATATACTAAACCCAACTAAAAATTAATAATAGTGCATCAAATAACAATCCACGCTTCATACTTACATATATATACTAAACCCAACTAAAAATTAATAATAGTGCATCAAATAACAATCCACGCTTCATACTTACATATATATACTAAACCCAACTAAAAATTAATAATAGTGCATCAAATAACAATCCACGCTTCATACTTACATATATATACTAAACCCAACTAAAAATTAATAATAGTGCATCAAAAAACACATGAAAATAAGCTTCTTAAAATTCATATTTCAACAAGAACAAAAAGAACCATGAAAAGGTGCAAAGTTTTATCAACAAGAACCTGTTGGTTGTTGCAGGTCACAGAGTGAGTTTTTCTTCGCAGAAAGCCACAAAAACTTCAGCTTCAAATCAAAACAACCAAAAATCAGCTACCCTACAATGTTTTTCAACCTGGGTCAAACAATTTAGGGTATAATCGAAGAAATTAGGGCTCATATTTAACAAATGAAGGAGATTAAAGAAATTAGGGTTTGGAAATTGGGAAAGAAATGTTGCGAAGAAAGAGACTTTGTTCATGGAGATTAAGAAGAAAGGGACTTCGGTCACTTACTCAATTCGCGAGTTCATCAGCTCTTCTTCTTCGTCTCAGCGTGTTGTTGTCTTCTTGTTGATGCGTTTCTTTGAACACCCCTAATTCCAACTCATATTACTAGCTCACTAAAAATAGAAAGTGTGTGGAAACTTAGGAGGGTAGTGGAATTTTATTTTTTCTTTTTATTTCTTGTCGTACTATAAAGAATCTAAAAGGGTAAAATTAATTTTGAAAAATTAAATAAATTAATTCTTAATATTAAATAAATTATTTTTTATGTTAAATCTCTATTTTAAGTTGCTTATATATTACACTTAAAAAAATATCTATAATATATATATATATATATATATATATATTTATTTGAGGCATAAACTCTTTATCATTACCGTTTTTTAAGTTAGGATAATGTTATGATTGTTCTAAAAATATTGTTTAAGTATTAAACAAATAGAAACTTTTCAAAATGATGTACTTATTGTTTGCAAAATCTTAAAAATTACTCTCATCGTTCCATAAGTTAAGTTTTTTTGGTTTTTTCTTTTATTTTGTCTCATAAGTTATGTTCTAAAAACCCAATACTCATTTATACTTCTTTTTTCAAGCATACCCCTATTTATTATATCATCTTTTTCACCACTCATCTCTCCATCTTTTTTCAATATAATCTTCATACATTCATTATTATTATCTCTACTATTATTAAATGGGGGCATTTTAGTCTAAGCATATCAAATTCATACATAATTTACTCATTTTTTAATCTCCGTAAAATCTCTAAAAAAACTTAACTTATGGGACGGAGGGAATATATAATTTTCATTGTGAATCCTCTCTTTCTTATTTTTTAAACAATGCTTTTAAGATAGTACTTCTTATGTTTCAAATATAAGATTTTTTAAAGAAGTTTACCGTTCATAAAAAAAGTGAATTAATTTTGTTAGTGATATTGAGAATATAAATATTTAATACTCGTATATTTTTTTTTTCAAAATTACGCCTATAGTTATTATTGTGGTTCTAAAAAAATGTTGACTTAATATGAATTTTTTGGGAATGAAGTACTGTAATTAAATATTATTGAAAATTGAAATAAAATTTTACAAGTAGGACAAAAAAAATTTTAACAAGATTTTACATTTAAGACTAGAATGAATGATATTGTTAGTCAAAATTAAAATTAATACTAATAAATAATATACATAATTTTGGAAAAAAAAATAGTTAATATCATAAAAAATTTAAAAAAAAAACATTTATAAATAATATCAAAGAAAAGTTAACTAACAGACTAGTGAACACTGAACTGAACTCACTCTCCCAAACACAGTCATCCAATCCGATTATTCTTTTTGGGCGCAGGCTTCAATGAACCAAAGTTGTGAGGTGCAGTGTGCACATGCTGTGTAAATCAACATGTACGGACAAGTGAAGAAAGCCGACAACCCGGTAATGTGATAAAAAAGAAAAACATTAAAAATTGGCGTGGACAAGGGTAAAAGTGTAAAAACACATTGTCAATTCCCCGATTTAGTATTAAATTTAATTGTGAGGTCAGGTGGGAGTTTTATTTTATTAGAAACATAGTTTATATCCATGATGATGGCCTCACACTAGATCATTGTTCACCTTCTCAAATCACGTTTTGGATTTCCCCTTCTCCCTCTTCGGTTTCGGTTTCCCTTCTCCTTCTTCGGTTTCGATTTCCCGTTTGGTTTCGGTTTCCCCTTCTCCCTCACGATTTCGATTTTTCAAAGATCTGAGAAGGAATCAAGATTTTCGCAATCAAACTCCTCAAATCCAGTCACCAAAAGGCTTTGCACGTGGTTGATTCAGCACTCCCAGCATCAATTTTGAATCTGAAAGTTTCCTATTTGTATTATGGTTTTTAATTGCCCCTT
Organism: Crotalaria pallida; assembly: GCA_037953625.1. Taxonomy (NCBI): domain Eukaryota; kingdom Viridiplantae; phylum Streptophyta; class Magnoliopsida; order Fabales; family Fabaceae; genus Crotalaria; species Crotalaria pallida. The sequence goes on from CM075656.1 coordinate 73,958,255, forward strand.
TCCTTCTTTCCAAAATATTTCGGTTTATGGTGTTATGGTTTTATTTTTGTTTGCATATTTTGTAAAATGGTTGAAGGTTGCATGCTCTGTAAAATGGTTGAAGAAAGCAAATTTATTAAAAAAAAACCATATTATTAAAAACTAAGCTCAAAAACTAATTTATTAAAAAAAATAAATAAAACGTACGTCAATGCGAGGACGTAGGACCCATTTATTATATAAAAAAAAACATACTTAAGTGCTGGGACGTAGGGTGCTTTGGGTAATTTAATACGTACGTCCTAGCTGGGACATATGGTGTTTAAAAAAAATACCTTGGGACGTACATTCAATATAAATCTGTATATGTACTTAATAAAATTACAATATATTACCAATGAGATGTGACACACCTGACTCGGGACTTTGACCTCGGTCTGCAAGGACACGGGTTCGAATCCCACCTCGGCAGTATGAGCATGTCGCTCCTTCGGGAGTGGTTGTTCTCCTCCGGGCAGTTTGCAGACTATGACCTGGAGGCTTAAGTCCTAATTCATTAAAGTTAACAAATGTACGTCAATCATGGGACGTAAAATTAAGCTAATTTATTATTATTAAAAAAAACCCTACGTCAAAATCGAAGCTAATTCATTATATAAAAAATAAATTCTACGTCAATCATGGGACGTAAGATCCATACGTCAAAATCGAAGCTAATTCATCAAAAAAATTCTACGTCAACCATGGGACGTAGGATCCATTTAACTTAGGGTGCTTTTAGGGGCAATTTAATACCTACATCTTATCTGGGACGTAGGGTGTTTAAACAAAAATGTCCATACGTCGTAGTTTCGATGTATAGTCTGTAAAAAAATTGTCCCTACATCTTAGGTGAGACGTAGGGTTATAACTTTTCATTGTTGATCGAAATTACCGTTTTAACCCTATTTAAATTTAACGAATTTAAAAAATATAAACCAAAGAAACGGGATGACCAATAAAAAGTCAGGTGGTGCAGCGTGCACCAAAGTTCAAGCAAGTCCATTGAAACCTTCACCTTCTTTTTGCCTTTTTTTAATTTTTTTTACTTTACCCGAATTACCCTCTTTTCTGTCTACCACTCCATTCTTCAGTTTTCACTTTTCACACAGCTTCTACAAACACGCCTATGACTCTGTCCAAACAATTTTGCTTCCACCGTTTGTAATTTTTTTTTTTTTTTTTTTTTTTTTGCCGCTTTCCGCAAGAAACTTTTTTCCTCCTCTTTTTCTAGATTATTCTCCTTCTCAAATGTGCCATGTCATGTTCTCATCTCTTAACACGTTCCTCGTTCCTCTTTCTGTCTCTCTCTCACACACTCACTCATCAATGTTCAAGCCCTTCAATTCAGCGCACACCCTGAATTTCTAACCCTTATTGAACCCTAAATTTCCAATCTTTATTCCCCTTTGGGTTCCCATATTCTTCATCATGAGTTGGTATAGAAGAGGAAAGCTCTCTTTCGATGTTTTTCGCAGCTTGGCTTCAAGGCCTGCTCCGAAAAATCAAATTTTGAAATCTGGGTACTTGAATTCGTGTTCTAAAGGAGCTACCTTTAATGGGTTCTCCTCATTTTCATCAATTTCCAAGAGATTAGTTACACGAGATCGTGGAGTTAACAGGAACGTGCACAACCCGTTTGTTGTTGGGTCTAAGAGATTTTATTATGTGGATCCTCGCAATGTGCAGCATTTTAGGCCACGTGGCCCAAAGGGTTGGTTTCAGAATCCAAGACATGCTTTCATTGTTGTGGTCGTTGGTTCAGGTGTTTTGATCACTGTGTATTTTGGGAATTTGGAAACGATTCCTTACACGAAAAGAAGGCATTTGATTCTGTTGTCTAAAGCCATGGAGAGGAGACTTGGTGAGAGCCAGTTCGAGCAAATGAAGGCCGGTTTCAAGGGGAAGATATTGCCTCCTATACACCCTGAGAGTGTGAGGGTGAGGATGATAGCACAGGACATCATCGACGCATTACAGAGAGGGTTGAGGAAGGATATGGAGTGGAGTGATATGGGGTATGCATCAGAGAATGCCATGGTGGATGAGAATGCCATGGTGGATGATGGGCGCAAGACGCTGTATGCATTGTCTGCTTTGAGTGAAGGGAAGGTTGAAGGGAATTGGAGCCGCGAGGACGAGATCCTCGATGATAGATGGGTTCAGCAGAGTAGGAGAAAGGGTCAGGAGAAAGATTCACAACCTTATACTTCTCATTTGGATGGATTGAATTGGGAGGTGCTGGTGGTGAATGAGCCTGTTGTCAATGCTTTCTGCTTGCCTGGTGGGAAGATAGTTGTGTTTACTGGTTTGCTTGAGCATTTTAGAAGTGATGCAGAGATAGCCACTATTATTGGACATGAGGTATACTTTGTGCTTGGTTTAACTCCTTACTTTTTTTTAGTATAATATTTCTAGGACACCTAACGAAAAGCTTGTTAGTGTACACTGTGCGTGAATGATATGGAGCTTATATTGATTTATACGTGTTTTCATGTTAATTAGGTTGGGCATGCTGTGGCTCGACACAGCGCTGAAGGGATCACAAAGAATCTGTGGTTTGCTATTCTACAATTGGTGCTTTACCAATTTGTCACTCCTGATATTGTCAATACAATGTCAGCCCTTTTCTTAAGGCTACCTTTCTCCCGCCGGTATGATTCCTCTATTGCCTTTCTCTTTAACCAGTTGATATCATGTATGGTTCTTTAATTGTAGTGGAATCAGATCATGTAAACATAATGTTTGTCATGACTTGTAGAAATATAGAGCACTAGCAGTGAAGCTATGCTGCAGCTTTGACATTCCAAATGAATTGCTTTATTACAGTCTTTATTGCAGTGAACCAGTAGCTTATTACCAATTTCCATGTGTTTGATTGTTGGACCTTGAGTAGTTATATTTTCCTCACATGTTTGATTCAATATGAATTGGATAACAATTATGATTCTACGAATAGTTACGGTTTTATTGCTTTACTTGACAACAAAATAAGTAAAGAAAATCGGAAACAAGTTCACATGTAATTTGAAGTTGGCATCTATGTGAAATTTGTGTTTCTGGTTAATTATATCATTTAATATGCATTCAGCTCACTCCTCGTATATCTTGATGAATTAGGTAGCTAGGTGGACTTACTTTAAGTATGATTGATAGCACTGTGTAGTGCCAATCCAAGTGCACTTCTTATGTCTTTGATGAATTAGGTCCCAATTCAAGCTGACTTACTTTGCATGTGATTGATAAGGTCAGGAATTAATGCACTATAGTGTAAGTAAGAACAACAGTTATTGAGGTTTGGACATGTGAGAAGAAGACCAATAGAAATTCCGATTAGAAGAATTGATAGGATGGAAAGTAGCCCCATAATTAGAGGGAAAGGAAGGCCAATAAAAACACTAGGTTAAACCATTAGGAAGGATTTAGACATGAATGACCTATCGGAAAGTTTTTGATAAAACACGGAAACATCATTTGATCCATGTAGTTAACTCCAAATAGTAAGAGAAAACTTTGATTTTTGTTGTACATCACATATGATTGATAGCATTGTATAATGCTGATCCCACGGATGACTCCAGCTGATGGATACTTGTTGAATGGCTCAATTTGTTTTCATTGTAGTATTTCTTATAGAATCAATAATCATCCTTTCTAGTGCAGCTACCTAGTCACTTTAAATTAAGATACTATCGACTTTTTTAATGACTTGCATGAAATTTGTGCATGTGTCTTTCAGATCCAGTTGATTGCAATGGTTCCAGATATCGAGTAGTTATTGAAAAAACATAGCATTCACTTTGCTAATCGTTAGGAAGTATTAGAAAGCAAACCTATATGGCTATATGGCTATACCCAGCCCTTACTAATTAATATCTACATGAGTTGAATCATAAATAGAATGTGATTCCGATTAGCAACTAGTAACCCAACTGATTGGGTTTAGAAATGAGCACGTGATAAACAGATAGTCACATGCCCACATTTTCTGCAAATTCTTAAATGCTTTAAGCCTTTAATTGATTTAATTTCATTTTTATATTAATGCCATATTGATAAAAGCTTTTTGATAAAGAGCAAAGAGGCAGTGGTTGTTTCCAAAGAAAACATGTATAAATGAATTGACATACAGTTAGTGATCATTGCCGAACAAAATTTCTGAATGTGAGATATGCAACTACTGTAATTCATTTGAAACTGGTTTTTGTGATATAGGAATGATTAAATGCTCTCATATTATGTATGGGTAGAATATAGTACAATGAGAATCAAACTGTATGTATGTGTGAAGTAAGGTACTTCTGATGGAATTTAAACTGGTTTTGAATTGGTATTGACATACTATGAGCATAATCTGCATTTTAGATTTACCATATTCATGCACAATTTTGCAGGATGGAAATGGAAGCTGATTACATTGGGCTGCTGTTAATTGCGTCAGCTGGATATGATCCAAGGGTGGCACCCACGGTGTATGAGAAGTTAGGAAAAGTCACCGGTGGCGACTCTGCGCTTAGGGACTATCTCTCTACTCATCCTTCTGGAAGAAAGAGAGCAGAGTTGTTGGCTCAAGCTAAGATCATGGAAGAAGCACTTACTTTATATAGGGATGTAAGATCTGGACGTGGGGTTGAAGGATTTCTTTAGGACAACAACACTAACCACTACAAAATTTCAAACCTGTACTTAAGCTTAATAGGATTGTTTGATTTTTCTTTTAAAAATATGTCTATATTTGCAATCAGATTCTGCAATTGACTCTGATAATCACCATAAATGTTCTTTTAAGGATGTCACAATGCATAATAAGTGACAAAAAGTTTTACGTGTACAGTAGATCATATTCTATGCAACATGTAGAAGTTGTATCCTCAAATGACATTTGTTTGTTTTGCCTTCATTCATCTTTATTTAATTTTCTTTGTGCAAACTTCTTTCTCCTTCCTCTCCATGGCTTTAGATAATAATTGTGTGTTTTTTTTTGGCGTTGTTGTTCTCTGGATGCTAGTGGAATGTTTTCCAATAAAAAACAATGTGTAATAATTGTTTGTGATCTTTTCTCCATGGCTTTAGATAATAATCAAATGTGTTTTTTTTTGGGCATTGCTGTCAGGAAAACATAAGAAGAACATAGCACCACTGAGAAGAAAGAGAAAACAAACACACACATGAGAAGGTTATTTGAAAAATGAAACCCCAAAAATACGATGGAATCAACGTTTGTGTGGAAAGAATACGTAATTTCAAGTTTTACCCATTAATCTCCACAACTTTTCACTTGCATATACTTCTGAAATTAGAGATATATATACAAATATACAATGTCCAAGTATATTATGAACTGTAAAAATAGTGGTAGAAATTATAAACTAAAAATAGAGTAGCAGAAATTAGACCTTAGTTTGCCGCTCAGTTTATGGTCAAACCAAAGATACAGTTTGCTTGGTAGGGAGAGGGGATGTAAGGAAAAACAATGTCAGTGGCATTTTTACCTATATCTCCGAAACCTCTTCTGATTCAAAATTTTTAGAACAGTAATGAATATTCTCTTCTTTCAAGCTCCACCACCCAAAGGAGCTGCCCGTGTTATTTACATTCAACCTAACAACTTGTGCGTTACTGTTATATCAGAGCAGTTTCGTGTCATTCCATATTAGAAACAGATTCTTGTAGAACATCTTCCTTATTTTCTTCAAATGCAGTTTCCTCTTGTGGTTCTACCGGACCTTGAGGAGTTCCAAAGAGACTAGAGAACATTTGCCTGTGGCACTCATCACAGAAAAAGAAATAGGAGTAGTGGCCCTCATTTGGAAGCTTATGGATCACAGCCTCTGGCAGGACCCGTTCTATGTATTCTGACATTGATGGTGGGACCACCCTGTCATCCAATCCCTGTTAAGAATTGTATAGGGAAACGTGAGATTCAGACATAGTAAAACAAGTTGAATTCAATTAAAGAGCTTATAGAGAGCTATTATGAATCAGTTTTGTTGTGATAAATTTGAAAAGGATTACTTAGCCCAATTAAGACCCGATGGCAGCTTGAAGAGCTTATGTAGGTTTATGAAAACAACTTATGAAAATAGCTTATGACATTCCTATAAATTCTTTTTAGCTTATTTTGACAAGCTTATCAATTAAAAAAAAAGGAACTTTTTGAATAAACACCTAATAACATGCCCTCCGTAGATCGAAATAGTATTCAATGAAGCATCATCAATGGTCAAATTTTTTGGAGTTAATGAAACATCCTTGAATACCAGAATCTTCCAATACGACGGTTTAAGTTTCCTAATTTGTAAACAGTGTGTGTATAAATAAATTCTAAAATCACTGTCTCATTTTTATTATAGATACATTGGAACTTTAAGCTCCTTGTTAAGGAAAGGGAATCGGAGGCCTGATGGAAGATCAAACCTCTAATATCATAATCGCACTAATTTTAAAGACAGGCTGTTGTCAACTGAACTACAAGGTCATTGGCATTTTATAAACATTTCTTGATCTTAATAGGTACTATAGATATGTATCTTGTAGCTTAATTCTCAAGTATGCCAATACATTCCTAACAAGTCAGAACTTCTAAAATCTAAAACTTAGTCTGCAAATTGCCATAAATGACTAGAGATGCATCCGAGAAAAAAGGGTCATGTCGAGTATCTCTTCATTAGTAGATTAACAACTAATAATCGAATATATTGTAGAAATTCTTATACAAAACTTAGAACAAAATAACAGCAGTACCCAAAGTAAAAGTGTATTCAAACCTGCCATATGTGTATGGGGCCAAGAAATCCTGCTAATTCACATTCTGCCTGACTGTACATAGACTTCAACCAAAGAAGTATTCCTCTTGTTTGACACTTCTTCTGCACATGAAGTTCTTCAATGTCAAAACCCCATTTTGATACCAGCAGAACAGCTTCCTCTATAAACGGCTCAACTTTCCCCTGACGAACTGACTCCTCCACATCTCTTTGCCAAAATTCTTCAAAAGCTGGTTCTTCAATCATTATTTCATCCTGAACACATAAATGATTATGTTAACAGATCAAGACAGCCCTGTAAATTTTTAACTTCCAAGGATATGCCTACAAAAGCTGCTACTGAACTGAGGTAGTCTACCTAGTACTAGTATTATACTCAAAATTCAGCTTTACATTCATGTCAGTTACATCCTAGAAGAATGATGATTATATAGGGATATTGAAGTGCTCATTTACCCTTCATAGTAAATTCAATAATACTAAGGCTAGAGCTTCGATGTGTTAGATAAAGCAAATTTCAAGAAACACAAGTATATTGGATGACTGTATAGTCTTTGGATTTGCAGACCATTTTCACAATCTGACATAAGAGTCAATTTCATTCAATAACACTAGTTGTTTCTAGCTGACATCAATCCACTTGACTATTGCCAAAACATAAAAGTCAGTGATCATTATATCTATTGATGAAAAATGCAAGATTAGCAAAGGTCTTTGTCCTTATCGACGTAATTCAAGGTTATCCCACACTCACCTTCTTTCCTAATGAAAAAGATAACAGCTTATCAATCCGCTCATGGTTTTCTGGCAAGAAGCTTTTACGGTAGAAAAAAGTGAGAAGTTTCGGAAATCTATGAGCCAAGGAATACATAAATCGCCTCCTTTGCAGCCATTTATCCCAAGTTCTTCTCATTTCATCCTTAAGCATGTGTGGCTCATATGGATTGATCATAGGAGCTAACATTGCAGCACCTGCAATTTCAGTCATATCATAAATCACATCACTTAGCTTTAAATGGAATATATGAAAACATGGTTTTCAATAAAACACAACAGTGTCATTTGGTCTATGTAACTATCTTTTTCTAATGGAGATACAATCACGGTAATAACTTCATTAATGATTTATGCATGTTCCCAAAAACTTCAAATTACTAGTCTGCCATAACCTACAAGCACTTTTCAGATGCTGAAATTAAGATGATCACTCCTGAGTTATCTAGACATTAAAAGCTTTAAAAAGGTAAATGTACCTGCAATTCTCTCAGGAATATATCTGAGTGAAGCCCAAGCATGGATGCATCCACTTGAGTGGCACAGTACCCAGAAGTTAGCGCTGACATTGACCGCATTGGCCAGATGCAACATATCCATAGCTGATGAGTAAAGATTTCTGGTGTGGTGAGGATCACTCTCCCCAAAACCAGGAAGATCATATGTGACCATGCGAATGCCATACTCTTCAAGCAATGATGCTTTAATTCCAGGTATTCCTTCAATTGGAGAGAGAAAAATCAATATACTAAATAGAGCAAGATAATAGATAAGAACCCAATTCGTAGTTGTGAAAGTTCCTGATAATTCTTACTAAAGCTAATTCTTCTTATTATTAAAAATTCGCTCACACTTTACCTGCTAATCGGGATGAAAGAAAAGAATGTGGAGCAACAAGGGTATATCTATCTCTGCCAGCTGGTACACCTTGATCATGATAAGCCATGTATCGACCATCTGGAAGTAGTATGCGGCTAGCATTAAGAGGGTGCATGGCCACCTTCACCACTTTGGTTAATGTGTCAGGATTGGGATCTACACTTATAGCTGCAAATAACTTGCAAAAAGTCAGTAACTATTGTACCATATTGATATCACCAGGGAAGAGATCATTTGTGAGCAATAGTAGAATTGTTCCAAAATCTGACAGAATAGACTGGAATTGTATAGAGATAAAAAACCAATAATAGGAAAACACTCAAGGTTCATATGCTGCCAATCTTTGATTTTCAGTTATACAAATTCAAAATTGTCATCTATTCTGCTACTATTGCTCAATAAATATTTAGAGTCATATAAGGTAATACATTTGTCCATACATACATAGTGTCCTCATCAACACATACAAACTGGTGAAAAGAACAGTAAAGCCCAGTGCAACTAAGTTTAGATAGTAATTTATATAACTGAAATTGGAATGTTACAACATTGAAATAACCTCAAGTTTTAAGGCACAAAGCTTAATTAAGTGCTTATTGTCAATAAGCACTTATCAAATGATAACTTATGACCTTCCTATGAGCACTCTTTAGCTTACTATTTCATAAGCTTAGTTTATTGAAATAAGTCAAAAGACCTTTTAGGATGATTAAATTATTTTTAAAAGCCCAAATTAGGATTTTAAAAGTTTTTCCAAACAATCCCTTAGTTAAATATGGCACAATCGACCAATAACAAATACTCCCTCCGTTTCATATTATAAGCAAAATTAACCATATTTGCGCTTATTAAGGAGGTTAGTTGATTGTATTTAATTTTCAAAAATTTATAAAAGAATAGAGGTATTTTAGGAAAATTGCATTGGGAATGAAATAAAAATTGAATAAGATAACAATTTTCTAGAAATGTTTTAGGAAAGTGGCATTGGGAATGAAATAAAATTTAAAAAAGTTAGTTAGTTTTGCTTATATTTTAAAACAAGAAAATGATTTTTTTTTTGCTTATATTTCAAAACGGAGGGAGTAAAAGCTAAAAAAATACTAGCTAGGACACTAGTTTAACCCTTACTTTCCTTAATATAAGCACCTTTGGAGAGTCTCAATAAGCCATTCTTCCAATTTCCAATGACATTAATTATTTTTTTCTCTACAAATACCCCTATATACTCAACACTATTTAGTACTCCCTCCGTTTCATAATGTTTGGCCTTTTAGCCTTTTTTTCTTGTTTCACAATGTTTGGCCTTTTAGCCTTTTTTTCTTGTTTCACAATGTTTGGCCTTTTACATTTTCAATACACAAACATATTTTTTTTTCCAATATTAACCTTTCATTCAATCATTTCTCTTAATCCTCATTAATTCTACTTTTATCATCTCTCTCATCTCTAAACCACTATACATTAATTAATGGACACACTTACTAATAAAAATTAAATACTATTACAATTTTCAATAAGGATTAAATATGGGCATTTTAGACAAACTATACATAATATTTACGATAATTAACACTTTCTTAATCTGTGTGCCCAGACCTAAAAGGCCAAACATTGTGAAACGGATGGAGTATTTAGAGTCTCAATAATAATTATAAGGATAATTTTGAAAAAGTAAACTAAATACAACTATCAATTCTAAAGTTATTAACAATATGAACCTACTTTCTTAATTCTAGTAAAGCTCCACAATAACAACTTATATCAAAGAACGAAGGTAGTAATAAATGATTATCAGCAAAATTTGTTCAGCTTAGCCCAACCCCAAAGTGTGTTTTAGTAACATGACCAAGTAGCTTATAACCCAGTCAACCAGCTTATTTGACCAAAAATTTAAAAATAAATAAATAAAGCTATACGTTGGCATTTAATAAATGGCTTATAGCAACTTATAAGCCACCAGTGGAGGCTTGAACAAATAGCAAGGGATCTGTTGCTACTTAAACATGTATTTAGGGGTTCGATCACGGCTCTTGCGAATGTGAGAGGCTTTGCTAAGAGATTAGCCCCGAAAAGGGTTTGACAGTGTCGAAAGGATTAGTCACCTAATTGCGCGGATAGATACCTTGAGGGGAAAAAAAAAAAAAAAAGCAACTTATTAGCCCAGCTTCACATAGCTAAATAAGTTGCTACTGGCTTATAAGTTAGTTATGCCGAACAGAACGGAAAATAAATAACATAACAGATAAAATAAAGAGATGAAAATGAATTTAAGAGAGAAAGTGGAAAAAGAAAGAAAGAATTAAAAACCTGCAAGAGCAAGAATAAAAACGGTGAAGACAACGGACCAAGCTTGAAGAGGATCACGATCCTCAGGCAAGAACTCATTCAAGAAGCTCAATCTCTTAGAAACCTTAGCACAAGTTCCACCGAGCTTCTTCACTACATAAGAATCCTCATTCACCAAATTCTGTTGAAGAATAATATCCCTGCAACCTCTCCCTAACTCCATCACTATCTCGCAACACGCCATCATGAATCCCACGGCCTGATCCTTCAAGCTCTCTGTTCTCTCCTCCGATGATGATGATAATGAATCGTCGCCGCTACTCACCTCAAACGACGTCGTTGTCCTCCTCGTGGTGGTGGTGGTGGTGGTGGTGGTGTAAGATATGGTTTGATTTGGATCTGCGGCGTAGTGAAGTACTGGATCCTCTACCAGACTTGCTAGCTCCTCGCTCCACGAGCTCGTCGCCATTGAAACTCGGAATAACTGTCGCAAAAAGTGAATTTCATTACTCACACTTCATCTTCTTCATCGTTTATATACTCCCCTGGTTCTTTTTAACTGTTTTTCTTTTTATTTATCTTTAATAAATGTATTTTTCATATTTATCTCTTGTTTAATAGGATGTGTTTTTGTAAACAATAGATAAAAGATAATGATTACATAGAAAAAGTAAAATAAAATATAATTAATATATTAGAAATCTAAGTAATATTACATTTTTTAACAAATATATTTTGTTTGTAATATCATACTCCCTCCGGTCCTAATTATAGGGCATACTTAATCGAATTACACATACCAAAAAAAGTGGTTGATTTTATGAATTCTATGAAAATATATTGTAACATTACAATTTTACCCCCTTGACTTTTCTTGGAAAATTCGCACTCATTAATGAACAACAAAAAACACATGGTTAAAGCATTTAATAAGGCCAAAAAAGAGAAAAATCAATAAATGATGATAGAAAATATAAAATGACTTATAATTAAGACAAAAAAAACTTTCTAAAATGTGACCTATATATAGAATTGGAGGAAGTATATAAATAGAAATGGTGAGTATATATCAAGGAGAAAAAAGAAAATAATAATTAGTGATTGTAGTTACACTGTGAATAGAAATGTAATTTTTTAATGAAAACAAGTGTTTTTAGAATATTATTTAAAAAGTTAAAATAAGTAATTTTGTATAGAAAAATGATGAATTTTCTATATTAAAAAAGTTGAATTTTAGTTTTTTAATAATAAGTTACTTAATTTTTAATTTTTAAAGAATGTTCATAGAACATTCCTAACACGACCCTTTTTGAATTAGAAGTGTGGTTATTGAATTAAAAGTATGTAGAGTATAATTACTCCCTCCGTTTCACAATGTTTGGCTTTTTAGCTTTTTTTTCTTGTTTTACAATGTTTGGTCTTTTATATTTTCAATACACAAACATATTTTTTTTCCAATATTAACCTTTCATTCAATCATTTCTCTTACTCCTCATTAATTCTACTTTTATCATCTCTCATCTCTAAACCACTATACATTAATTAATGGACACACTTACTAATAAAAATTAAATACTATTACAATTTTCAATAAGGATTAAATAGGGACATTTTAGACAAACTATAGATAATACTTATAATAATTAACACTTTCTTAATCTGTTTGCCCAGACCTAAAAGGCCAAATATTGTGAAACGGAGGGAGTAAGTTACTAAAGGAGATGAAGAATTAATTACTAAGGACATGCAGCAACGAATTTTGTATTTCTTTCTCTTCGTGCTAAATATCATTTTCCTTAATTGTATGAGTATGTTTTAAAATTGGAAGGGTCTCTTTTCGAAATTAAGTGTAGCTTTTGAAAAATTATTAAATGTAACTACTACAGTAGAGTACTTTTGACCGAGAAGTGTCAAATGTGAATTAAACTTGGGTAATTTAATTATTTAATTATGAAAATAATTGCGATGGAGAAGATGCGCATTAACACTATGGAAGTGCAACTTTTTTGTTTTCTTTATTGATGCGTGATCTAGAAGCGAGGTTATTAAATACTGTAAAACAAAAAGGAGAATAGAAGAAGGCAAAAAAAAAAAAAAAAGGCAAATACTGACCAATTTAATTTAGGGTCTTGCTTAGGGCACTTGTTAAGGTTACTAAAGATGATAAAACAATCATATGTTGACATTAATCACTCTTTCGAAAATCTCAAAAATCACATTTTTCTATGTCATAATACTATTTTTAGTTTCTTAACAAGTGCCCGGACACTTGTTAGCATTTTCCTTTAATTTATTATTTTTTAAATAAAAAAGGAGAGGTAAAAAGCAGAAATGCACTAGAATCTGTTTCTTTTTCACTTTGAAGACTGAGGCAAGTGTGGAAGGGAAAATGAGAAGGTGGTATTCTGATTTTAGTGATTAGTGGGTGTTGATTTGGTGAAGTTATGCTCTGCATGCACCCAGCTTTATAACCATTGATTCTTGCCAGATTCCATCCAACGGTTGGTAATGAAGACCGGGTAAATGTTGGACTTGGGTTGGTGTATATTTACATCCTCCGTTGGAAATCAATTTGGGTCATTGATTCTCCGTTTTGGGCCTTCCATATTTCTTCCATATTATTTTATAGCTTCCAATTTTATTTTACATAGCACATTATTTCTTCCATATTATTTTAGAGCTTCCATATTATTTTATAGCTTCCATACCGTTTTCTCGGAGGAAGGGGAAGCACACGAAGCTGAAGTTGAAGATGCGGAGGAAGGGAGGCTCGAAGCTGAAGCGTTCGGAAGAAGAGATGCAGAGAAGCTCGGAGCTGAAGATGCTTAGCGTTTCCCAGAAGCTCGGATGAAGAGAGAGGCTCGGATGAAGAGAGAGGCTCGGATGAAGAGAAGCTTGGATGAAGAGAGGAAAATGAGTCAAAGAGGAAGAGAGTTAGAAATGAGGGAGTTGGTGTGAAGCTTGGATGAAGCAAAACGGGGTTGGTTTGTAAACAAACAAGTCAAAATATTGCAATTATAACCATTTACCTGTAATAACAGGTTGAGTCAACCAGTGCACATGTGCACTTGTTTGTTGACCAGTGCAGGGCAAAACCGTTCGTTGATTTGGGGTTTGGTTTTCTGATTTTGGTTTGGGAAAGGAATGATGAAGAGTAGTAAAAGGTTGGAGTAGTCTGTCTAATAGAGTAGTAGCCTTACTCACCAGTCACCACAGTCACAGAGAAAATGACTTTTTACTTTTACTATTTTAAATTTAAATTGGTTTAATTTATGGGGTTGAAGCTGGAGAGGATGAGGGTGCCACGTCAGACACGACAGGGCGTGGAAGAAATGAGTGGGTTAGGATTTGGTCGGCGCGGGGCAGGTGAGAGAGGGAATTGTTTACGTGCAGTTGTCGGTTGTATTGTGTATGGAGTGATGGTAGAGCTGAGGCTGCATCCATGTGACATGACTTGGGGCGAGAGAATGTCATTCGGATTTTTCACTGAAAGATTTTATTAACGTCTCTTTTTCTTTTGGGTTTTGCTAACAAGTGTCCTAAGGACACTTGTTAAGGTTACTACATATGGAAAAAAATCATAAGTCCACATTCACCACTCTCTCGAAAACATAAAAATCATATTTTCCAATAATTTTTATCTATAATTACTCCCTTAAGCATTTTCCTTTTCTTTTTTCTTATTTTTGCAGTAAAACTGTGGAGGGGAATTTCACAGTTTGAGTACCTGAGTAATTTGGGTGGGGTCTCTTCATAAGATGCTCTTCACAAGGATTCGAGTCTCTGACTTACGGTCTCATGGGTTTTTTATATCCTTATGGTCCTAACATGTTTTCATGGATGGTTTTATTAACATCTCTTACATTATTATTCATATCATTTTTTACAATATTTTGCATTAATTTTTCCTAAAATCTAACTATTTTCTAGAGTCGTCAAAAAAACCTGTCTCAGCTGGGCCTGTCCGAATAAGTCTGATTTTAAAGCGGGATTAGACTCTTAAAACGTAGCCCGAATAGATCCCGAGTTTTTTTAGTCCAAACCCGTCAAACATATGGGGCCTGCTTAAAAAAACTCGATTTAGTGTAAAAAGATGACTCGCTCCCGGGTTTTTTTAATGGACTGACTGCATAATCTAACCGGTTACACGATACTCGTAAGCGGTTAGACACTGCAGATTTTCAAAGAAAATTAGTTTATTAATCAGTCCTGAAATCTTAATGGTTTTTGCTCAAATCTAAGCTTTAATTTCAGTATACATGGTCTGAATATGAGTTGTTATAATGCCAAAGTTCATATTTGAAAGATTAAAGTTAATACCTTAAGGTGATGAGATAGTTTCAAGAGGAAATTATGCTCATTGGACAATGAAAGGTGATTTAGACTTTTGAATGATATAAACAGTGGGTTTGAGGTATAAACATTGTTAAACTGGTTTATGGATTGGGTAGGGAATTTAAGAAAAAAGGTTTTCTGAATTCCAATGGTAAACAGTTCAGGTCTGTAATTCTAACCGGTTAGCCTGGAACTGTAACCGGTTAGTACCTGAATCTGAAAAATAAAAAGTTAAGTTTTTGAATACTATTGACTTTGTTTTACTCAATCTAAGTTTAAGGGCATGTTTTGGGATAATTCAAAGGAAAATTTTGTGTCAAAGACTATACCTCAAAGAAATAATTCAAAAGAGAAATTGGAATATTTCTAAATCACAGTAATTAATGGAAAGGCCAACCTTAGTAATTATGTATGCAAGGCATGCATAGAGAAAGGTAATATAATAGGTTGGCAAGGATTGTTTATCATGTTCTGGGAACATGGACCTGTACTCTAAGAGTACCAAATTGATGCAACCAACTTGATGACACATTCTGGAAATGTGGCCATTGTCTGGGACATGGTTTCTTGGACACGTTCTGGGAACGTGATGCACACTCTGGGAGTGGTGCTTGATTATATTCCAAGTATGGTTTGCGATACGTTCTGGGAACGTATGTTAGTATTCTGGGAACACATTGGTTTAATAATGGAATTAAAGATAAAACCAACCTTGATGATTGTGCATTCATATAGAATGAAAGTTTGGTTGGTAGGAACGTTTATCATATTCTGGGAATATGAGGAGGGTACTCCGGGAGTACCAAATTATAACCTACTTGATGACACATTATAGATATGTAGCCAGTGTCTGGAACCTGGTTTTATACGTTCTGGGAACGTATGTTGGTGTTCTGGGAACACTTTGATAAGCAACCTACTGGATGACACATTATAGATATGTGGCCAGTGTCCGGGACCTGGTTTTTATACGTTCTGGGAACGTGATGCACACTCTGGGAGTGATGCTTATTTATCCAAGTATGGTTTGCTACACGTTCTGGGAACGTGATGCACACTCTGGGAGTGAATGCTTATCATCCAAGTATGGTTCGGCATTACGTTCTGGGAACGAATGTCGGTGTTCCGGGAACACAACGGTGTATTGGATGGACGTCCAAGATGGACTTTGTTAGAGGCCTCAGTTGTGGAAGGAAATCATGCATCATGCCACCTGCTTTGAAAGAATTATTATGATTAACCGGGTGTGCTCATATGATTATGCATCATGATTTGCTATATGTTAACTTGTGGATGTTAGTTTTATTCTCATTTGAGTATGCGAATATGTATAGCTAACCCCCATGCCCTTATTAGGTGTTGATCGTGCATCTAGCTTGCACAAGAATCAGTAAGGGGAGATGTCCCTTAGGTGCTTGCAGAGTGTAGAAAATGTGGGTTGGGAACCCGTTGTGCAGATATCGAGGATCCGACCAGAAGGATGTTGGGACAAAGGACCAGTGACCAGCTCTATGACATTTCTATTTTTAATAGAACTTATATGATACATATTTTGGAAAAAGGTATCATAAGAGGAATTCAGTTTCATAATTATACTTATTTGGTATTAATGGACTTGTTACACTTGATAAATTTTGGGGGTACAATATGATGACTTTACTATGTTTCCGCAAGCTCAGATTTTGTTAGTCAACCTCATTACAAATCAAGTGTTTGTGAAAAAGAATTTTCAAGGGAAGGGAAAATTATTATTTTCAGATCTTTTTCCAACGATAACAAGTCCAAGTTTTCATAAACTTCTTACTTTTCTTATAAACTAAGATGACATAAAATGAGTGTTACAAAACTTATCCTTTTATCTTAAGAAAACTATTTTTTTTTCTTATGAGCAAGTGTTTAAAAATTTAAAATAAGAACCCACACAAATTTCTAGTTTTTTTTTTAATTTATTTTTGAAATTTAAGTCACGATTTTATTGCTTAGGGGAGAAAACTGGTATATGGTTTACATTCAATAGGCCTAAATATGGGCTTAAGAACAATAGGATAATCATCCATCCAAAGCATATCTGGCTCATCAAAAGCATATGTGGCCAAAATATCAGCTACATTGTTCGCATTGTGTGGGATATATTTCACTTGGATACTCTCAAAATAGTTTTTTTTCTTTTGAGAATATTAAAAAAATTTATTACATATAACTCATTAAAAATTGTCTTAAAAATTTTTGTTAGTATTTTTATTTCTTTTTCATTACTCCTTTATCTTTAAATATAAGATTCTTTTTATAGAATTCACGTTCATTCGAAATTATTAATTTAGTTAGTTGCACTAAAAATATTAATATTTAATAATTTTTTTCAAAATTATTCTTATAAATACTATATTATTGAAATTCTAAAAGTACTGAATAAATACAAATATTTATAAAAAAAAATAATTATTTATCCGTGAAAGATTTTATAAATAGAGACAAAAAATGTAAAAGATGTAAAAGGTAATTTTCTAACTAGTGAAAAAAAAAACATTTTTTTTAAAAAAATTAAAATAGAATAGGTTAGAGGTGAAAAAACTAACTTTAGAATTCACGTAGTGTAAAACTCTAATTTTCAAATATGAAATAATTACTTTTTAATTAAATAATATTTTAAAGACATTTGTTAGTATATTTTTTTATGTTCTTTTTAATACTCCCATTTATTTAGAAAAATAATCCTACATCTGGTTCTTATCTACTATCTATATATAAAAGGATCCCTTTTCGAGGCACCACGTTTGCCGGAGAAATTTTCGAGGCATCAAGTTTGTCCCGTGAAGCTTTCCTCACACCAGAAAATTTGTAGGTAGATAATCATTATCTCTAATCAAAATTACAATTTAAAATTAAATAAATTATTTAAATTTATTTAATCATTATATGTTTGAAGGTAAATAACATTATCTCTAACCAAAATTACAATTTCAAATAAAATTAATTATTTAAATTTATATAATCATTATCTGTATGTGAAATCATTATCCTCAATTTGTTGAACAAATCATTATCCTCAACAAAAATATTTAAAAAATATTAAAAAAATCACTATATATATATATATATATATAATAGGCTCTCCCATTCAATTTTTAAAGTTCTATCTAATTCTAATTAAGAATTCTCTTCTCTTCTCCAAATTCTTTCTTTTATTTTTATTTTTCCCCTCATTCCTCTACTTAAAGCTCTTAATTTTGATTTTTGAGTGTTTGATGAATTACTTATTAGATGATACATATTTTGTTATACTTTTAATTGACTTTTGTTTATTCCTCTACTTAGAGCTCTTAATTTTGATTTTTAAGTATTTGATGAATTACTTATTAGATGATGCATATTTTGTTATACTTTTAATTGACTTTTGCTTAATGCTAATTTCAGGAAGAATGACATCAACGAGTTACTCCAAACAAGAGCATGACCTTGGTAAGTTGTTTTTTTTTTAAAAAAAAAAATTTGGTAAGTTGTTATACATACTTACTTTGATTCTTCTTTGTTGAAAGAATATGCAAATAATTGATCTTTTTCTCTTTTCAAAGAAGAGAAGGGTTAAGGCTTCTAGGATTAAGAAGAAATACCCTGGTCGTATTCCGGTGAGAAATAATTTTGGTGAGTCTTTTACCTAATTGAAGAAACAATGTTTTTCGATTTATTTATGATTTTTTTTTTTCCGTTTTTGTCATGAGATAAGATAAACGATGAAAAAAATCAAAATATTTAAATATGAATAATAATAATAATAATAATAAATGTGATAATTATATTAAAAAAATAATAATGGTAAAAAATATTAATTTATCCAACAAATAAATATTAGAAATATCTTATAATATTATCCAATAAAAAAATCAGAATGTATAATTTTGGTTTAATTATATATAATTTTTCATATCAGATGTGATAATTATATTTAAAATATGCTAAATTATCATGTCTTATGCAATAGAAAATATTTTAATTTATCTTTAAATCTACTCATAATACCATCAAACAAAAAATATAAAAAAGTTTAATTTTCATTTCACTCTAATAATTAATCATAATATCATGATAAAACGTGTTAATTAATTGATCAATTAAATAAGGAGTACATTAATTTAATACTCATCTATACATAGACAAATATAATATTAAATATATAAAAAAAAAGAGCCAACATTATATTCATAATAAAGTGCAATGTGTTAACCAAGATAGTCAAAAATAACAATTTCAATGTTCTTCATGTTCTATGAAATAGTGGATATTCCAATTTATCCTTAAATTTTCTCATAATACCATTAAACAAAAAAGATCAAAATATTTAATTCTGATTTGTTTTTAATTATCATAATAAAGTTGATAATCATATAAAAATATTAATTTATCTATTAAATAAATAAGGAATATCTAATTCTGATTTATTTTTGATTCATCATAATAAAGTTAATAATCATGTAAAAAATGTTAATTTATCTATTGAATAAATAAGGAAAATCTCAGATAAAAAAATGTTATTTTTTATTTCTATAAGGAAGTACAAAATTTTTTAACAAGCTCATTTTTATTGTTGTTTAATAATAATCTTTACTTTAAAATATATAAATATTAATAATTCGTGCATTATACAGGATAAAAATAAAAAAGTTTAATTATGATTTCACTATAATTAATAAAACATGCTAATTATCGATCAACTAAATAAGAAATACATTAATTTAATATTGATCTATACATAAAAAAGATATAATATTAAAAAACGAACTGTCATTATCTTCTAATGAATTCATGTCCAATGAAATAAGGGATATTATGATTTACATTAATTATTCTCATAATACCATCAAACAAAAAAATCAAAATAATAATAATAATTTTTTATTTATCATAATAAAGTATATTGAATAATTCTTTTTTATAATTATTTTTGTTATTGTTTAATAATAATCTTTACTTTTTAATGAAAATAATAATAATCTTTAATTTAAAATATTTAATATAAAAAAATTTAATATCAACAACCCGTGCATTGCACGGGGTAAGAGCTAGTTAGTACAATATAACAGTGCTCCTTCTAGTTAAGTTACACATACTGAAAGTAAGAGGTTAGTATATGATTTTTTTAAAAATGCTACAATAATATTATAATTTTATCATTTTAAATCTATTAGGTAAAAAATCCATAAGAAATTAATGATATCAAAGTTTTTAATAAGTACAAATAAATAAAAAAATATTTGTTGCTTATAAAAATATAAATATAAAATACCTATAAAAAGGATAGTTTTTTTAATTAAAAAAAAAAGGATTTATGCATAAATGACTTGTCCAGATGTGGTTTTTCACTTTTTTTTTAGGATTTCATCAATTAATAAGTTACTTTAAAGACGTGGCATGTGTCACTTGTGGAATAAATGTAATTAAGAATATTTTTAAGTTAGTTTGTTAAAACAATATATCGTTACTCTTTTATTGTTCTTTTGACATAACAAATTAAAGAACCTACATATTAATATATATATATATATATATAAATTTAGATATAGATTTACAAGTAAATTTATACTATAAGAAAGTGACACGTATCATTTATTAACCAATCACTAATATAAATAAAATAATTCAATTTTGACATATGTCATGTTTTTATGACATAAACATATTTATAAGTTAATTTTATAGCCATATATTTTTTTTTCATATTAATATTGGCGCGGTCTGTGGTGCATAAAAAGCCCTACATGCACCGGTGCATGTCAATTGTGGAGCGTCGATATATGACCATCGTGGCATGGACGGCCGGATTTGTGCGCGGTGGTAGGTGTTGACCGTATGAAAAATAATTGCACATAGGGGTTTATTTAAACTTTATTTCCAATTTAATCTCCATCTTCAAGGAGAAATTGCAGGTCGGGCAGACAAGGAAGAGCCACCGCCACCTCCTCACACAAGCCGCCACCACCGCCATCGCCACCTCCTCATACAAGCCACCAATGCCATCGCCATCTCAAGCTTCTAAGATCTGGAAAGATGCCATTCCTCAACCACTGTTGCAAGATCCGGAAGAAGCCACCGCCATCGTCACCATCTGGAAAAAGCCACCGCCACCTCCTCACACAAGCCACCACCGCCATCTCCCTCCTCATTCTCGCCTACCGCCTCCGTGCCTTCCCCCTTCGCCATCGATCCAGCCTCAGCCCCACCCACCATCATCGAACTGCCACCGAACCCACTCTAGCCCCACCCACCGCCACTGTCACTCCCTCTTTGTCATCGAATCAGCCCAACCCACCGCCACCGTACCTCCTTCCTTCTCCGTTTCTCTTCGAAGTCAAAGAGAAAATTAGGGTTTGGAGGAGGAGGAGGACGTTCCAGATGCTGAATCTGAACATAATTGAGCCCGTCAACGAACCACTCCCGCTCCAGTTTCGGCTCCGGTGCGTAATTCAAGGCCGGAGAAGAGGAATTCGGAGGAGCGGCGTTTTCATCTTTGAAAACGAAGATGAGAGCGTCGAGGTCCTCGCCGGGGAGTTGGTACTTGAAGCAGAGAGTGGCATAGTTAGCGAGGGAAGAGAGCTTGGACATGATGGAAGAGAATTTGACGGCGAGGATTTTGGTGTCGCCACCGAAGTGGAGAGGTGGTTGTCGTGAGGACGGCGGGCTTGGATTTCTCCGTCGTAGCTGCAGAGGAACTTGACCTTGTAGGTGGAGGAGGAATGCGGTGGAGGCGGTGGAGGTGGGGTTGGAGGAGGAAAGCGGTGGAGGAGGAATGCGGGGCAGATGTAAGGTCAAATTGGACATTTCATAGTTCAGGCCCCTTATAACAATTACATATTTATGCCGAACTGAAAAATAAAATTTCTAAGGACCTGCCACGTGTGCTAATTGGTCAACCATGCACTGCTGCATGTTTCGCTTTTCATGCACCACAGAATGCGCCTTAATATTCTTTTGGGCAAACCAATAAAAAGTATTTTATATCATTCACGATAATATAATCTATTTTTTTTGTTAGTAAGTCTGAAAATGGAAGCGTAAAAGGAAGGTAACATTAAAAACTTTAAATTGACTTTGCTTTGTTTACAATGAATTCCTGTACGAATTATTTGCGATTTTTATGATCAACAGCTAACAAGAATGATCAACGACCTGCTACACAGATATGAAATGTGGTTTTGTTAGCATTTGAGTCAAGAAGGCGATGTCGAGAATGTGAACTTAGATTTTTAATACGATTTTATCAATATTTTTAGGATATTAATTAGTAAGACCTTTAAATAAAAGGATCATGTTAATCACTATTCTAAGAAATTTTGGTTAAAAAATATTCTTTCATTATTTAATTTTGGTAGTTTTACCTTTAGATTATTGCACAAATATTAAGCATATATTGTTATCGTAAATTTTATATGTATTTGTCAAACATATTTTTATTAATTTATTTTTATTTTTTCATGTGGAGTAATGTGTCTCGATAATAAATTACATTTTTTATTAGAAAGTGCAGAGAATCGTAAAGAATTTATTTTCTTCATGTTATTGAGAATTATAAAGAGTTTAACATTTCATTTCCAAACAACTTAAAATCACATTGCAAACTAGAATAACTTTTCGTAACCAAACACACAGTAGTTTCTGATTCTAATAGTTTTAAACAAAATTGTTTCTGAAGAATCAGATTTTTTTTTTAAAGCCTAAACTAACGAGTACTAAGAATACTTAAAAAGTTTACTTTGTATGAGAAAATTATTTATCTAATATTTTACTATGTGGTATTTTGATTTTTCCAATAATTTTTTTCTTAAAGTATGTTTAATAAATAACCTATGACGCATTATAAAAATTTTATTTAAAAGAGAGTTTTGCTAAATGCACTCATTAAAATTATAATAGTAGATATAAAAAAAAAAAATCTTAAATCTACATTATTTTTTCTTTCATAAATATAAAAAACCATACTTTCTAACCATTTTCTTTGAGTCCGCATTTATCTTTATAAAATAGGCAAATGCTTACGGTTGTTAAGTAGGTAAATCATATAGAGGAAAATTACTGAAAAAAATTAGCTTTTTATGCTTCTAAAAAAGTTAGAACTTGTATATATATTTTTTTATTTTAGTAAAAAGTCTAAAGCAGAGATATTTCTATTTGGCTGTAATACTTGTACCGGTACGATTTGGGTATGCTTGCAAATACATACCCAAAAAAAAATTGGGTACTAATAGGATGGGTATGACGGAGTACAGTTGAATACCAATTGGATACGACTAAACACAATTTTTTCCAAAACGATGCGTTCTGGTCACAGAGCAAACCCATTTTTTTCCCTATTATCTCCTTAATTCTCATCATCACGAATTCTAACCCTCTAGAAAATAGAAACACTCTTAAATCTCAATCAATTGCTCTTCTTCAATTTTCCTCTCGTTGTGCTTGTTGATATGGGTAGTACTAATAATCAATTCATTTAAGTTTTCCTGTATTGTGGTCTCATTCCTACACAGTCTTAGGATCACCCTCTCATTCCGGTGTGTCGGTTCATCCATGTACCCCTCCCTTAGAACTCTGTCAGGAGCCGCTCCTTGTCTATGCCTCTTTGTACCGGCGATTACTCCTCGCCCTCATCAGCCCGGGTCTTACATGCCCACCAGCTTCCGCCTGGTTCGTCCCCGAACCACACCGTACTGGGATAGGAGCCGCTCTGATACCATTTGTAATGTCCCTGGCAGGCAAATGGATTGCGACTGTCCCCACATACCAACACGAGTCTTTTCAGCATGCTTTGACCTCACTCGCACACTTCCCAGGAAAACTTCCCAGGAGGTCACCCATCCCAGAATTTCCCCAAGTCAAACACGCTTAACCATGAAGTTCTTATATGATGGGTTACCGAAAATAAGATGGATCTTGTTGATATGGACAGTACTAATCAATTCATTTAAGCCTTCCTGTACCGTGTAGTCTCATTCCTACACAGTCTCAAGATCACCCTCTCATTCCGGTGTGTGATTCATCCATGTACCCCTCCCTTAGAAGCATGTCAGGAGCCGCTCCTTGTCCGTGCCTCTTTGCACCGACGATCACTCCCCGCTCTCATCAGTCCGGGTCTTACACGTGACCTCTTACAATCTGGCCTCACAACTCCGCGTGCCTCCCCCGCTTCAGTTTAGTGTTCACTCTCCAAAGAGAGTAGATACTTTCACAGGTTTTTCTTCTTGCTCCACGTGTCTCCTCTGCTTCAGTTCGATGCCTCTCCTCTCTCTGATTTATTATTTGTTTTCTTGCTTTTTCTATAGTTGCATATATTTTCAATTTTTCATGTTCTCTGTTTTTTACTTTTCTTGTTCTCTCACAAATTTTATGCTTTCTTTTTCTTTGTTGTGATTAAATAATGAATACTATATTGATTTAGAGCAATTAAAGTGGTTAAGATGCTTATATTGTGTTTTGATTTTTTGTACATCAAATGTTTGATGAAATACTTAAATTAGTTTAGGAATTCAACATTTTTTTTTGTTTTCTATTGTGTTCTGCTTTAGTTATTTGACTGATAATATAAGCGTCAGATTAAATTGTTTTTGATTTATTGTTATGCATATTTAGTATGTAGTAGTTTCATATCAAGTACTATTTTGTGGTGATTTCTACCGGATAATGCATGTGTCTTTTGTGTTATTCTTTGGATGTTTTTGATTTGTTTTTAGTTGTTATAAAGAACAAACATTACATGTTGTGTGGTTATTATTGTAGAAAATTACTCCCTCCGTCCCATAAGAATGTTTAAAAAATTCAAAAGTAAAAAAATTAAGGAGACATGCATTTAATAGTTTATCTAACACATCAATGTCCAATTATCAAACAACTAATTTAATGCATTTTGCATGGATCAGTCTATCACAATTCAAAATTTACAATTTCTAAACTTTTCATTAATTATTTTAATTATAGTTTGAGACAAAAAATTTAATCATTTTTTACCATGAGACGGAGGGAGTATTATTTCTTATGAATTTCAACTTGTTGATTTCATTTTTATTTTTGTAATTTTGATATTTTTTAAATTCATATATATATATATAAAATAAATATATATATATATATATATATATATATATATATATATAAATATATTCATACCCTAATTTTTTTAGAAAGTGCATGCCATATTTAATACCCATATGCACATCAGATATGGATACCCTGCTCATACTCATACAACTCATAAAAACCTAACAATTGACAAGACCCTACTGGAAAATCTTGCTAATGATACGGGTAAATAGTCTTCACCTGAGAGCTGGAGCATTAATTACAAGAATCTATTGCTCAGATTTCCCAGAATACCAAGCCAACAAAAGATTTATAGGAGTAAGGTACTATATATGTGGCTCAAATTTCATTGATTTGCGATAACACATGACCCAGACCCACGAACCCAGTATCAACATCACCCGTCGTATCACAATTTCTCAACCACTACCAAGCCCTCTTCATGCAAGCACACACTCGTTTTTGGCATCGATGTATGAAATGATGGCGTAACTTTTATTGGAATCTTGACACTGATATATATTCTGCCATTGTAACACATACACCATTTCATATGATAATTTGCTTTTAGTTTTATTAGAATTAGAATTAGGGTATTGTCAACCAATACCTTAAAACATATTTAAAAATATATTAAAAAAATTGCATTGAAAATTAAAGTTTATCTATTTTTGATATTTTTAATTTAACATTTTTCAATTTAAAACTTTTTTTTATTTCTTAATTAATAACCTAACTGCACTCTTTAAAATTTTTCTTTGAATTATCAGCTTAGCTTGTATCCATATACATAATTAAAAAAAATTCGCTAAATATATTAAAAAAACCGTGTTATTTGCTTTTACTTGGTTCTAGAAAAATCATTGGCTTTAATTTGATGACTACAACTTTTACATCAAAGTGCTCTCTTATTGAATTGCATATCTAAAGATCAAAGTGTAAAAAATACTCAACCTTTCACTCTTCAAATAATATATCTAAATATTGATTTCAGATTTGTAATCATTTGACTAATCCACATATTTGCATTATATTCTTCCTTCTTTTTTCTAGCAATTAAATTGGAAATGAAAAGAAATCAAGGTGGCTTTTTTGATAGCACATAAACAACGTACAATATGCTAATCGTCGAATTGGAAAAGGCTTTTAGACTTGAAACATCAACGATGGGCTTTTATCATTGCATAATATGTTGTCAGTGTTGATAATGTATGTACATCTATCATAAACTTTTCTTTAAGAGGAGATGGGTGGTTGTGCATCAAATGTCTTTTATATTATCAGCTTATGCATCAAGCATTCATGTTCTTTTTTTTTAAAAAAAAAAAATTTATAATAAGCATTCATGTTTTAAATATCACTATTCCAATCACTAATATATATATATAAAAAAAAATACATTTGTCATGATTTCAAATATAAGAAAAAGTTAATTAATTTTTTATTCTTAATACAATTTTTCTTATAAATTACTAGTTCTCTCATTTAATTTTTGTTTCATTCTCAATACAACTTTTTTAAAATAACATTATTTTTTTATGAATTTGAAAAATTAAATATACTCAACTAGCTTCTTTAATAAAGATTGAAAGAAGTATTGATTTAAGCCAAAAATCATTCACACATTATCCATCAAGTGGTTACGAATATATATAGATCACTTAAGCATGTTATATCAATATAATTTTTGGAATAACATTTAAGCATGCATGTAAAAAAAAATATTATTAACAAGAGGTGAGTTTCTGCTTTTCATATTTGATGCATCCAAGAAATTTCTTGTATATTGAGCATAAAAATAATCTTAAAAAAATGGATAAATTAAAATGCAAACATCATCTAATTAATCTTAATATTTTTATATGTTCTGCTAATAATCCATCGTCATTCTTTAAATAATTAATATTTTCCTTCTTTCATTTTATTTCTTTTGATTCCTTAAAACATATATACTTAGTTAACATTTTCATATTTCAATTAACGAAGGCAAGATTTAAAAATATAAAATATATTATGAGTCTTCTTAACAATCGGTGCTTAATTGTTAATTATGCTAAAATTAGAAAAATAATTATAGTCATATGTTACTATTTTAATTTGTTTTTCGTGAATAAAAAAATACATTTAATTTCCAGCAAGTTCTTATGGAAAAATTACGTAAAACTGAATGTATTAAACACATTCTTATGTAAATTTGATTTTTAAAGTATGTCCAAAAACAGTGATAATGAGAGACGTTAACAGTTGCTTAACAAGGCAACAATGAATGAGGACGAAGATTAAAACCCGCAAGACTTTGGAACTTGGGATAGTACATAGTACGTTTAAGCCAAGTTGCCACCAATTGTTGCGTTGGGTGTGTGTAGGTCCCATGATCCAACGTGAACATGCTAATTACTAAGCGCGTGGGGAGCGAGCGTGGCATTAATAATGAGGTTGTTGGTTGTGTGTTAAGAAACAACGTGATTGTGGTGTTTGCTTCTTCTGACAGTGAAAAAACAATGACAAGAGACACACACAAACACAAGCACAGAAAGAAGAAATTCACTTGGGAACCGAACTACTGAACCAGTAACCTGAAAGAAAGAAAGAAAGTAGCTCTCACAACACATACACTTCTTCCAATGTTAACCTCCACACTTAGCTAGCTTCAGAGACACTAATTATCTTCTCTCACTATAAACTAGTAAGCTTCATTCTTCATTCATATATACATTGCCATTGGAAAAGCTAACTCAGGTAATTAATAAGAGGAGTAAAAGTGTTTGGTTCTTTTTTTTCTTCATTCCATTCTCCAGTAAGATAATGTTACCATGCATTTTTGCAAATAAAGTTTGTTTTTTTCTTCTTTCTCACCCTGATGTTTTACTCTAATTCTCTCAAAAATAAGAATTGCTTGTCAGTGTAACTGCATTTTTCTTTTATACTCCATTTGCATCAAGCTTAGCTTGTGTTTATTTTGAAGAAGGAGTGATGTGAAGGACTCCCTATGTAAAACCTGGATGTGTGTTTTTTTTTTTTGGTATTTGTTGTAGACACCATTATGTAGTTTTTTTTTTTTTCCTACTTCTTTATTTTATTGTTTTCTATGTATGTTTATGTTTATTGTTTCAAGCTTCATGCTACTTTAATTTCTCTATGCAGCATAACATGTCATTTTGTTTTTTAAATGGAGGGGTTTGATTTGTTTTTGGCTTTTTTTTAGTACCATTTATTCAGATCAGTTAAAGTTTTTCAGACTGTGTAGATTTGGATTTCTGTTGGACAAAATATTCATGTGCACGATGTGCCAGCCATATGATATTATGATGCTTCAAATTTGAGTCTTTTCCTTCATTTCCCGAACTGGAGTTTCATTGAACTCTAGAGAAAAAGGAGCTACAAATTTTGTTTGCACTTTTGTGAGCTTCACCTATACTCATTCCTCCACTCTGAACACTTTTCATATTAAAAAAAAAAAAAAAGAAAAGAAAAGAAAGAAAGAAAGAAAGAAATTAGTACATTTTAAGAGTTTAGGAAATTACATTTCAGTGCAACATTCGGTAGTATGTTAAGGAGGTAGGTAAAGAAGTAAAAGGAAGGGAAGGTCCAAAAGAAAATCATTGGAAAAGTTAAAAGATGGGTTAAAAGAATTAGTTCAATGTTGTATTTATTTCATTTTGTTTATTTAATTGTGTTTTGGATTTGGTAGGTGGTAGTGGAGTTAGTTTAGTTGGAGTTCCTTTGAAGGGATTATGTGCTGTTTGTTTGGTTCTTTTGTTGAATGCTAATCCAAGTTGGCCATCAGGCTGATGAACTATTATTGCTTTTTCTTATTCTCATATTATAAATCAAAGTCCTTTTTGTCTTTATTTCTTACTCAGATTCCTATTGCAGGAAGAGTGGGTCAGGCCTCAGGGGCATTAAAGGAGAGGTCAAAATATGCAGACACCTAAAGCAAGGTAAGATTGTCATTATTTAACACTTTTTTTCTTCTGCATTTCATTAATTTTTTGTGCCATCTAATGACTAAGTTTTGTTATCAACATTTAATTATTTTTGGGGGATGAATGACTCTTTAGATTTAGATGTACTCCTACAAATTAAGGATTGTTCCATTGCCAAAAAAATTTAAAACTAGTTGATTGGTAAACTCCTAACCTATGACAATTGTAATAAGTTTGTTCAAGGTAAAAATAAGCATAAACTATTTTAAATGAACTTGTTTTAGTTCTTTTTGTACTTGAGGTAATCTTCCAAGCCTCTTTACTTCATTGCCAGATCTGGGATACTTAACTGGCCCAAGGTTTTTGTTTCACTCCCTTAATTTGGAGAGTTTAATGTTGTCAACTTGTTATTTGGCTTGGATGATATTACCATTAGTTTTCATTTAAGGATGTTTTTACATTGAAGGTGTGTGGATCTAGGTTGTTCTTCCCTACATTATTCTAGTTACTTTAGTAATTCTCACTAGCTCATGATGTTAATGTGATTTGGTGCCAAAACTTTTTGGTCTACATCTTCATTTGGTGAAATCTAGACACTGAAACTCAACTTCATATGTTAATATTATGGTAGTGGAAATTTCTAAATCAGAACTTGTAATTGACCTATCTTTGAAAACACATCACTTGTATTTGAATGATAGTGTTTGAAAATATGGTTGCATATCATGAAAACGTATGTATGAACTTCCACCAATTGATTGTGTTCTCTTCACTTGGCCACTTTTGTCCGCTGTCTAAATATAGTCTTTGATCCACGTTTTACATTTGGTTTATGCCTACTAAAAAGTGCTTTATATGGCTGACTATAAGCAGAGCTGGAACTTCAGAAATGCCACAAAAGAAATCTCCTACAACCCCTCGGACTGCCCGCAAGATGAAGACAAGGAACTCTGATTCTGACTCAGTGTCCTCCTCTCCAAGCCCTGCACGAAAGACTCCGAATGATAAGAGTCCAAAGGTCATTGAACAGAGGTCATCACAAAGTCCAATATCTGAGGTATTTGAAGTTAGCTCTTGACTAGTTCTGAATGTCATCAAATTGATTAGGCTTACCTTTTGGAGTTATTTTAGCTAATATCAATCTCAGATAAAAGTATTCAAGTTCTTGGAGATAAATTATATTATTATAGTTTTCAATTCAGCGATTGAAAGATTTTGATTTCGCCTAATAGGTCTTTGAAGGTTTTTCTTTTACCAATAAATATTTTGAAAGATTCAAGACCGTGAAATTGAATGTTTTTTTTATTGCCAATAATTCTTTGTATCGGCAATGTGGAAATCTTCTAATGACTCAACTGATCACAAAAAACTTTCACGGACCTATTTGGCGCATCATAATCTTTTCGAGGACTAAATTATGGTTTTACTTTCATTGACTATATAATCTCTCTTTTTATCATCTCGCTCTAGAAAAAGCAACCTAGTAAGAAGGTCAATGAGTTGGAGTCTCAGATAGCTCAGCTTCAAGAAGATCTGAAGAAAGCTAAGGATCAACTTAACTCATCTGAGTCTTGGAAGAGAAAAGCTCAGCAGGAAGCTGAAGAAGCAAAGGAGCAGCTTCTCACTGTGACAAAGGAGCTTGAGGAATCTCATCAACAGCTTCTGGACCTTTCTGCTTCCGAAGAAGCCCGCCTGCAAGAGCTCCGTAAAATCTCTCAGGATCGTGATCGAGAATGGCAATCCGAACTAGAGGCTGTCCAGAAGCAGCACTCAATGGATTCAGCTGCTTTGTTATCTGCCATGAATGAAATACAGAAACTGAAAATTCAACTTGAAAGAGCATGTGAATCTAAAGCTAATCAGAATAATAATGTAGAATCAGCTCATGCTGAGATTCAGGAATTGAATATGGAGCTTGCTGACACTCTCTCTATGGTTAAAAAGCTGAAAAATGAGGTAAGTGATTGCAAAGAATCTGAATCCAAAGCCTTGGAAGTAGTTGGTAAAATGCAAATGCAATTGGAAACAGCAAACAAGATGGTGGAAACACTCCGATCAGATGGTATCAAAGCTGCGGAAGCTTACGAATCCTTAGCTTTAGAGTTAGAGCAATCAAGAACTCAAGCAAAATCATTGGAGGAACTTGTGAGCAAACTACAGGCTGATTTGGCTAGTCGTGCTAAAAAAAATATGTTAGGTCCAACTAATGAAAAAGGACTTGCACCGGAAAATGAAGAAAATGAGGAAATAAATGATCTCAAGTCTGAGCTTATCTCTGCCAAATCTGAAGTAGGGCAACTAAAATCTGCTTTAGATGTTGCTGAGATAAGATACCATGAAGAGTATATCCAGAACACACTGCAGATTAGATGTGCTTTTGAACAGCTCGAACGTGCAAAATCCGAATCTAGTCAGAGAGAGGCTGAGTTATATGAGGAATTGAGGAGAGTTAAGGCTGATACTGAAGAGCTAAGGGCAAACTTGCGGGACAAGGAATCTCAATTGCTGAGTATGTCGAAGGAGAACATGGGGCTCAATTCCTGGATAAAGGAAAATGGATATAGTGAAAAAGAATCTGAACTTCTGATGGAGCTCAAAACATTGGATGATGATATTGCAGAATTGAAGGAAAAATTATTAGAAAGAGAGACAAAACTGCAAAATATAACCGTCGAAAACGGTATGCTCAAGATGGAAATGAAGAAGGAGTTGGAGAAGAATAAAATTGCTGATGAAGCTGTTGCTGAGGCTGATTCAGCAAAGGCTGCAGAAAAAGAGGCTTTGATGAAACTAGGCTGCATGACAGAAGAAGCTAATGAAAGTAACCGAAGAGTGGCACTGGTGACTGAGCAATTAGATGCTGCACAAGCCGCGAATTCGGAGTTGGAGGCAGAATTAAGGAGACTGAAAGTGCAGTCAGACCAGTGGAGAAAGGCCGCTGAAGCTGCCGCGTCTATGCTTTCGACCGAAAATAATGGGAAAATTGTGGAGAAGAATGGCTCACGTGACAGTAGCTTCAATTCTATTACCGGCAAGATGAATTCACCTTATGTAGAAGACATTGATGATAACTCACCGAAGAAGAAAAATACAAACATGTTGAAGAAGATTGGAGTGTTGTGGAAGAAGAATAATCAATAATCTGGAGAAATGTGTCCCAGGTATTGCATATTTCAATATACTTCTCCTGCAAGTTACTTTCTTGTTTCAGTTTGGTTCCGTTCCGTTTTCTTTCTTTGAAATAGGTTCTTTAAGTTTGCAACATCCAACGAAAAAGACTTTTATTTACGTTGGACATTTTAAATTTGAAAGACCTATTTGAAAAGAAAAAAAGCTTGATGGGATCAATTTGAAACCGGAAAATAACATAGGACGAAATCAGTAGGTTTGCCAACTTGTCGTCGTGTTACCTAAATGATTTTACCTGCGAGTTGTTTCATGGTACTTTTTATTTTTATTTTTTATTTTTGTTATTGTCAGGTACTATGTGGTATCTTGAGTGATGACCATTGCAGCAGTTCCATGGGGAAATATGTGATAAAATCTTTGACAGATATTGTGTATTAAACCTGCTGAAATGGAGGGGCTTATTAATGATGCAGTGAATGTATAATTGTTTATAGACTCCTACTTCAAGTCATCTTTGTGTTCATGCTATCACATCCTTAGTAAGTAGCAAGATTATGTATGAGAAAGGGCAATGCGACTGAAAAAACGTGTTTCATTTTGTTATTGCTCACCTTGGTGAATTTATCCCACATAACTCAAGTATTCGAGATGTTATATGCCTTCCTTCATTCAATGTTATGCTATTATCCAGTTTTGTTCTCAGAATTCCATGGTGCATTATAAGATTATACAATTGAATGAGGAAGTGAATTTCAAACATCTGTTCTAGGAGCATAATACTGTTTTAACAATAATCTCAAAAGGCTTAGATATGATTTTATTCTTTGTGATCATTTTATTTTAAGACCCTGAAAAAATGGATTTTCATTTTCCTCATTGTTGATTTTTGTTCTTGTTAGCCTATAAAAAAATTTAATTTTTTTTTTGTTCTTGTCAGAATTCAAGAATAGATTTGTGTTCATGTTTATTGTCACTTTGTCGATCTAGAAAAGGAATACCAAAAGTGTTGGCGTAATGTTAGAGGCACATTGCGATTAGAGAGGAGAAATAAAGTTTGATACATGATAAAAATACTACTCCCTTCGTCTCATAAAGTTAGTAAAAAACATAAAAAAAATTTGTCCCAAATTAAAGTTAAAATAGTGAATAAAAAAATTGAAATTGCATTTTATATTCTATGATTGGTTAATTAATTAATAAAACATGTAAGAAATATTTGTTTTTGTAATTAGTTGATTTAGGGAACAATGCATTAAAAGCATGTTCCCTTATTTTCGCTGAATTTTTAAAAATTTATTAACTTTTTGGGATGGAGGGAGTAACCGAGCAGACAAGTCTATCTTTTGAGGAATTAGTCTTTTATCCTAAGAATATACTCCCTCTCTTTCATTTAGTCTTTAATCATCTCTCTCCTTTTAAACCACTATACAATTAATGAACACACTTACTAATAAAAATTAAATACTATTACAATTTTCAATAAGGATTAAATAGAAGTATTTTGGACAAATCATACATAATACTTACAATAATCAACACTTTTTTAATCTGTGTGTCCAGACCTAAAAGGTCAAACTCAATAAAACTGAGGGAGCAGTAGGAGAATAGCTATAGAAAAAAAAGTCTCCAAAAGGAATTATCTTCACTCGACAATGTTATCACTTAATATAACACTAAAAAAATATTTAGACACACCTTAATATATATTTTTCGCTTTGAGACGAGAAAAAGTAATATCAACAACACAAGTATTATGTTAAATGGATGCATACAAAAAACTTACAAATTGGTAATAAGTGCAAGATTTTGAACCTCGTTTTTTGATTTTGAATGCCAAAATTTAAAAATATCTTAAAATGACCTTTTTCTTTCTCCAGCAACCACTGAACCACCCTCTTCTCAAATTGCCATTATAAAGAATTTCTGAAAGGTAAGGTTCAGAATTTGATTCCGACAAAATCTAGTTGGAAAAACATTTCGAACCCTAGACTCTTAGAATTCATGGTGGCATGGTGTTATTGTGTGGCTGCTAGAGGCAATGTAGTTCTCTTCGCAACGAGGTTATGCTAACAATGATAATTATTCAACCAAATCCCTTTCAATGGTAAAGTTAAGAGGGGCATTGATTACTCAAAATATAACAATGCATAGATAATAACTCTAATGACAAGTAGCAAAAATACAAAAGTAGATTTAAAAAAAAAAGTTTTAATATGATTTTTTAAGTAAGTGAATAATAATTTTTGGGAATTAGTCCTCAAACCCCGTTTTTAATCCTCGAACCCCAATTTTTTTCGATGGGATTCTGTCAAAATATGTTCTGATACTCGTGAGTAGGAAAATGCATTTTCTGACTTTAAAATGATTTTTTTTAATAAGAGAGTAACCGAAAAATTGCATTTTTCCGACTCAAGGTATCAGAAAATATTCGGACAGAACCCATTAGAAAAAAATGGGGTTTGAGGACTAAAAACGGGGTTTGAAGACTAATTCCCAATTGGAAATGGGCTTAAAGAAGCGAAGGCCCAATAGTTTGTTAATAGAGACTGGCCCAGAAATCTTCAGTCTATATAATAAACACGACACACCATTTCCAGGGTTAGGGTTTTGCACTGCTGCGGCTACTGCGTTTTCTTCTTCATCATCAACATCAAGCTTCTACAAGACCAACTAAGCATACTTCACCATGGGGTAATTAAATTAACCTTTTCAATTACATTGTTCACTATTATTTTTTTACAATTCTTGTTTTCGTTAACTCATTATGTTATAACACTCTTTCATAATTGCTATATCTGATTTCATATCCTTAGCTTAATTTTGATCCTTTTGCTGTTAGTGTTTTGAACGTAATTGGAAAATTCCATATTATTGTGATCTGTTAGAATGATGAATCTGGTAATTATTTGCTTGTATTCTATGTGATTGAGATTTTGTTTTGATTGTTACTTAGGAATCATTTGTATCAAGCCAAAAAAATTTGATTGTTAGAATGATGAATCTGGTAATTATAGTGCATTCGTTGAAATACCGTGTTCAATTTAGTTTATTGCAATCGAAATTTGGGCACCTATGTTTGTATTAAATAAATTAATTAAACATTTATTCGTTCGTTTAGTAAGCTAATATGAACTATTCATACTAAGCATCTATAGCAATCTTATATGAATAAATTGAGAATAGCTTAGAGAGTGCCGTAAGATATTTCATTGTTACACAAGCTATTGTGCAAGTTTATTTTCATAAGCTATTATCATAAACTCTAATAATGCTCTTGTCCAAATGCCCCTATATTGATGATATGAATTTAGTTTCTTTGTTCCAATGATTTTCTTTGAATTTGGTTGTTTTCAAGTGTAGGCGCCCAGAATTTATTTATAAATGTAGATATAAACATGAGAAGTAGAAAATTAAGTCTTATCAGTCTGATGATTTGTATAGGAAGACACATGGAATGGGAGCTGCCCGCAAGCTGAAGTCCCACCGTAGGAGACAAAGGTGGGCAGACAAGTCATACAAGAAATCTCATCTTGGAAACGAATGGAAGAAGCCTTTTGCTGGTTCATCCCACGCAAAGGGTATTGTTCTTGAAAAGATGTAAGTTTAATTTAACCTTAATCTTTACACCTTTTTTTTTCCTAGATTTTGCTGGTATTAATAAATTAGAAATTGTGTTCTATGTGCAGAGGTATCGAGGCTAAGCAGCCCAATTCTGCCATTCGTAAATGTGCCAGGGTTCAACTTATTAAAAATGGCAAAAAGATTGCTGCATTTGTGCCAAATGATGGTTGCTTAAACTACATCGAAGAAAATGTAAGTGATCGCAATTTTGTAATCTTTGATATTTTGCTTATTCAAATCCTTTATGGGTTTGTTTTCACTAAACTATTTTATTCAAGTGTTTATTCAATAAGCTTTTTTATTATTAAGCTAAAAAGTTCTTATATTCATTAACTTATGTTGTAATCTTTTACCTAGATAAACTAAAAATAGATCTAGTTAGATGATACCCTATGCTTTCACAAGGTTATGAAAATAAGTTGATCTTATAATCATGAATTAGCTATTCCGAATGCTACCATGTAGTTTTTCCTATTTTGCTTAGCCACTTTGGACTCTTAAGTATGCTAATGTATTGAATTAAAGTGTTTAATATTTGCTGTATCTGATGATGTTGTAGGATGAAGTCTTGATAGCTGGATTTGGACGAAAAGGTCATGCTGTGGGAGATATTCCTGGAGTCAGATTCAAGGTTGTGAAGGTGTCTGGTGTATCTCTCCTTGCTCTCTTCAAGGAGAAGAAGGAGAAGCCAAGGTCTTAAATTTCTGGGATGGCTCCTCTCTTTTTTGTTGTTCTCTTGAGAATTATGATTAATTTTGCTTATGAGACTGAATGAATATTATGAACAATTTTGTATCAGATAGTTATTTTACTGAACTTCTGTTTCATATATTCTTCCTTGATTTTGTTAATCAATTAGGTTTGTGATGGAATCAACATAAAATCTGAGTTTCAACACGTCTTATTTATTACTGGCAGCTTCTCATACTCATATGATTGGAAGGGTCTAAAATTTTGTCGTACCTTGTTTATTAGTAGTACTGTAAAAGATAAAAATAATAAGGAAATTTGTATAAAGCTAGGAAGATATGCAACCCTACTTGGCATGTTTGCAAAGCCAGAAACCATATTCCGTTTTAGCAAAATCGGAAATATGAAATAAATGCATTCCGTCTTTGTAGCACTGAAATTACCTTTCCGAGTTTGTAGAACAGTTTGTAGAACCGGAAAGATTAAACCCTTGGGGTATTTTGTCCTTGGAAAATACAAATGGGGCCAAAAAGTCTACCATGGGGCAAAAAGCAATTTCCTAAAATGAAAGGGTATCTAGCACCACATAAGGATGAAAAATAGAACATTCCTAATTTTAGAGATGATCGCCAATCTGAAAATTTACAAGAAGTATTCAACCATGTACTTTCTTCGTTAAAAAATGTGCTATTTGAAAGAAAAAGTTGCATATATTAAGTGATGAGACCATTCCCTTTAATTAAACAACAAAGGATTATAGTTGTAACAATAACACTTCATAACTTCATTTGAATTTGTGGTTTCAAAGACGGTGAATTTGTCAATTTTGATAACCTTCCTAAATATACGAATGAGAACGTGTGATGAAGAAAGTAACCAAGATTGTAAAACAAGTTCAACTAATAATGCAAGAGTGTGGGATGTTGTTTATATGACTAGAGTTTGCACTCAATTAGGAGTCAGATTGATGGAAGATAAGAATCATTCAGTGAAAAAAAAATTCAAGTTTAGCACGTGTCTTTTTTGAAAACACGTTAGCATGATTTTGGAATTGTTGACCTCTATTTAAAGTATTTATCTATGAAGAAAAATGATTGATAGACTAAATTGTTGGTTTGATTCTTATTTTATTATGTACGATTAAATTTGTCTCACATTTGATTCTTTACTTTTTTTTTTTTTATATTCAACGCAGATTAAATAAGATGGGGAAGAGCAACCCCATAAGCGTCCTCACAAACAAAAAGAAACAAATCAGAAGGGCAAACAGCAAAATAACTACAAACTAGAGGACCTTCATGGCCTTTATTAGCCATAAAGTCAGCACATCTATTTGATTCTCTATAGACATGTGAAACTGATATATTCCACTCCATGCTCAATAACTTCTGAATCTCACGGACAAGAGGAAAACACGGGTGGGTTGTAGCACAATGACTTGTAAATAAGGAAATAGCAGTGCGAGAATCCATTTCTACCTCCAGAGAAAGAATCTCAAGATGCTTGGCAAGTAGTCTAAGGCCCCATAAAAGTGACCAAAGTTCAGCTTTTGTAGACGATGTGAAGAACAAACACCTAGGTTGCAATGAAAGCCATGCACAAAAAAAACAGTTCCATCACGTGTAACACCACCACAAGCCGAAGCATGACTGCTGGCTCTAAAGGAGCCATCGGTATTAAGTTTCATAAACCCCACCTTAAGAAGAACCCAGGAAATTAAGGTTTCATACTTGTACACTTGCAGACTCGACCTACAAGATCCTTCTTCTGAAATGAAACGAGTGAAGGATAGGGCCCTAACTTTTTTTGGTATCACAATGATTCTTCACATTTATTTTCATTTGCATCGTTTGTCGCAAAGTCACTATTCATTTGATATGGATCAATACGATTCGTACATGTGTCATTTCTCTTGACAACATGAACCAATACGATATGAAAACATTAGATGAATAGTTACTATGGGACAAACGGTGCAAAAAAAAAAAAAGAGAGACAAAAAAATACGAGAAACCAATTTGATAACGAAAAATAAGATGAAAAAACAAATGAGCAATTTTGCCTTTACTTTATGTTGAACATTGTATATAATATTTGTCATTGGTACCTTAAAGTTTTTATTTAAAATTAATGTAGAAAAAGAGGTTTTTAAGTTTTTTTTTTTTTTTTAAAGTGAAACCGCCAAACAAATTTAGTTTAAAAAGAGTT
The DNA here is from genome assembly GCA_037953625.1 of Crotalaria pallida. Lineage (NCBI taxonomy): Eukaryota > Viridiplantae > Streptophyta > Magnoliopsida > Fabales > Fabaceae > Crotalaria > Crotalaria pallida. The sequence continues at coordinate 73,996,950 of CM075656.1, forward strand.
TATAAGTAAAAAATATATATCTAAAACTCCCAAAAGTTTTAGCTTCTCTTTCCCTAGCTCTAATTTATAACTTTTTTCCTAAGTAGCTTTTTTTTTGGTTTCCCAATGTATCCACCCGCATAACTGTGTGACTAATCCTTTCGACATTGTTAAGTCAAGCATCTTACATTAGTAAGAATCGGAGATTGAACCCCCAACCACTCGCTTAAGTAGCAAAAGATCTCTTACCATTTGTGCTAGCCTCCACCAGTTTTCCTAAGGAGCTTAAAAGTGTAAAAATAGCTTAACCAGACAAGCAGATTGCACTGCTGTTTGCAGAAAGTGGTTAGAATGATGCTTAACCAAAACTTATTGGTAAGAAGCAGAAAATAAAATTAAAAAATTTGCACCAACACTACATCTGTTACTTTTCATTCAAAATTGATTAAATGAGAAAACGACACATGATCACGTCGATTTCATATCGTTAAGAAAATCCAAAAAGGATACCAGGCATTCCATTAAAAAAGAAATCTTGAAGAACCATATAAAATTAAACTAAATCATAAAACATGTCCTTCAGAATGAAAGACTTCCTATTCCTGACTTGGACAGAGTACATCAAGATCAATACTCCTTTAGTTTAGTTACACTTTTTAGCACAAAACAACAAATTCCAATCATATGTAGTTCAACTTCATCAAATCGTCTCAGTTGTTTTCTTTCGTAATGCTCTCAGGCTCAGTTAAGTTGGTCACTTTTACCTCTGAAACTGTTGATTCTGTAAAAACACTGCCATCCGTATTGCATAAGAAGTCTTTAACAGCAAAGGGTGTCCGTGTCGAAGCTACCATATCAATGCTGGTTGAGGAAATAGATAGGCATGGAGTAGATGAACTCTTCAATATTTCCTTGTTTTCAGGACAATCAACAAGGTTGTTGAATTTATCTTGGAAGCTGACATCAGACTGAGAGAAAGAAAGAGAATCAGTGTTGAACTTTTCCCCAGACTCGAAATTTATGTTCAGAAGTCCAACTTGCTTGCTCAAACATTCAACTTGATTATCATCATGAGCATTTTCCTGCTTATTGACAACGTCAAGTGGATGCAAATCATTTATTTGGTGGTTATTGGGTTTTTTGCTCTCAATTGACAGGACGGGTATAGCTGCTTCAAGCTTTCTAAGTTTTGCTTTGTTTTGGCCTTCAATTGGACTTGCTGTTCCATGTTTTGGCAAGCCACGAGGTACAACAGAGTGTGGTTGTGTTCCTCCACGTGGCGTGCGCACCGAAGATTTCACCTGCATAACATTATGACATCAATTCATCAAATACGTTTTAATGGAGAGATTACGAAATACAATCATGCTTTATGGAAGCACTAGATGCAGATATAAAAACAAATAGATTTTAAGCTATCTGACCAAAGTGATAATGACAAAGAGTTTGTTTAAGTACCAAGAAAATAGCACTAAGGCACTAACAAACTTGATTTCTAAATACATACGATATAAACAAATGCAGAACTCACCCCATCAAAGAAGCCAATCTTTGGTGAAGGTAGCCGAAGGCCTGAAGGTTTCACAGGAGCTGGGGGAGCCGGAGCATTCCTTGCAGTTTGACCGCTAAACCCAGTAATCTCCTGCCCTTCTAAACTTGAATTGCCCCGAGGGATCTGAGTGTTTGTACCTTGATCAGCCTCAGTGTCTGATAAGACCTTCCTGCTAGAGCAACTATCAATGCTGGTTCTTGAGCTATCACACATATGTTTAGCCATAGAAGTTGATGACGATGACTCTAAAGACCAGTCACTGATAGAGCTAGAAGGTGAAATACTAGAGGAGAGCTTGTTGCTGACAAGCATCAAGCTTGAGAGGCTAGAATTCCCAGACTCAATTTTATTGCTTGAAGCAATTCTTGATGGTGTTCTGACAGCTAACCTAGATGAGGGTGGCTTTAAAGTTCCAGTTTCAACTTTTCTTTTGATGGAATTGAAAGGAGATTTACCAACGGCTAAATTGTTGCCAGAGGGTGTTGAAGTAGTTGGTTTGGTCTTGGCTGATACAAACAGCCCTGAAGAGGATTTGGATGATGGTGTGGGCTTAGGTACATTACCTCGAGAACCTCCAATAACAGATGCTTTTGACAATGAACTGACTCTATCTGAAGAAGTCATATAAAAAACAAGAAGTGATCTCCAGCTCAGAAACAATCAAGTTGTATGCCAAAAAGTAAGTTAAAAATAAAATCATGCTAAAGCAAAAGTTCTGACCACCAATTATTCGTTTTGCCTTCTCACTTTTGTCATGTATACCACCAATTGACACTCTCTTGGCAGAAATTATTGGACTTGGACTTGGACTTGAACTAGACTTTCCTGCTACCTTTGATTGCCTTGAAATAGATGACTCTCTCCTTATAGCAACAGGCTTATTAAAAATAAAAACAAAACTTAGTCAGGTATTGTTGCTCAAATTTCATTTCATTACTTCTGATTTCTAACTGCTTTTGTCCTCTGTCAAGTGTCAATGCAATAGCTAGAAAAACCACTAGTTCTCTTTATAGGTTTTCGTTTGTTGCTTACCTGTGGAAGTTGTGGAAAAATAGGATTCCTCTTTGTCATCTTCCCTAATCCTTGCATGCCAGCACTTGGAGTCGGATTCTTAGAAGCAAGTGGGGCCTTAATCTAAAATCAATAGAAAAGTGTTTAGACAATTCTTTTTTTACAAAAATGGGAAGCATATAGGCTAAACCACTATTTCAATCAGAAAACATTGTGTCCATTTTCACCACCATGACATGGCACCTATGTCCGGAGTTGAAAATAAGTGCCTCTGCCATGGGGTTACATCGGGGATATAGATATGCCCTACATGAAAGGGCCACAAGGGGAATTAAGTCAAAGTATTGAAAGATGAGAGACAGCTGAACCAACCCCAGTGGGGGCCACTGTGAACATTTTAAGTATTCTTCTGATAAGAAGGAACCATCCGTGTGTGTGTGTGTGTGTGTGTGTGTGTGTGTGTATATGTATGTATATGACAGAAATTTCTTAGTCTCAATGACTAATGCAATTTACCTTGTTGCGAGAAGCCAAGCCAGTCTTTTTCGAAGCTGAAAAAGAGCAAGAAACCATTAATTTCACTAATTGAGGATGATGATAAATAAGTATGTCAGAATATAGGCAGAGTATAATAAATAAAACTTATCAGAAAGTGCAAGCCCGTATGATAAAAACGTTTCAAACAGTCATTCTATTCTATGACTAAGAGCAAAAAGAACCACCTTTTAATTATAACAAAAACATAAATCACTTTTACATCACATTTACATGAGCATAGAAATATAGAATCAAACCAGCACAATTTTGACCATAATTTTTATTCCATATAATCACCAATCTTATTGCTTAGTTCATATTTTTATCAATATTTTTTTTTTTACAGTTCCCCCTTTTATTGCTTCATGGATACTTCATATTTCAAAAATTCTACTATACAGCAACATAAATGAATAAAATTACAATAATGCTAAATACAGAGAATCTGCCTTCAATAAGCAAAAAAAATCAACTCGAGAGTGCAGACAAGGAAAACTTACAGTCATCAATTTGGGACCCTGCTATCCCTGCCGACGCTCTACCATATCCACTCGAAAGGTTGGATTTCTTGCTAGATTTCTGAATAGAAGCTCTTATATCTTCGAATAAATCACCCTCAACGCTTTCATCTAATGTCAAGCTATCACTCCCTAATGTAGAGATTGACTCGCATGACTTGTACACATCCTCGTCATTATCATGCTTCTCATCCTTTTCAACACCTTCAATTATACTAGACAACTCCTCAGCATCCAAAACTCCTGAGGTAACAAACACACAAATCAAATCAAACAAAACTGTAACTTGCACTCAGACATACTCAACATCCTATTTAACAAAGCAATCAATGTACTGAATGCAGTTGCTTGAGACTATTCTCCAAAATAATCACCTACTTTTTGAAGGGGCAAAAAACCAAAAAAAAAAAAAGATTCATTTATAAGATAATGAAACATGCTTGATTTTTTTTCAATATTTTTTAAAATCATCGAAAATCCCAATTAACTTTATAATCTACTTTGAATCACTTTAGATTATAAAGGGAACACGGAGCACAGTAAAATCAACTCTTTTGGATTCAACCAAACACAAATTTGCTTCTGATTTACACCGAAATCTGAAGAAGAACAAAAGAGCAAAAACCACTCATCTCAGCGCAATCTAAAATCACTTATTAAAACCTAAACAAGCAGGGTTATCATTTCACTAGTATCCAACATTCGATTAAACAATATGTTAAAATAAACCATGAAATTATCATACAGAACGAATCGAGTGTAAAAAGTGGACAATTTTAGTAAACAAATTAGACATAAAATTGAAAGAAGGAAAAGAAAAGTACCAGCGCTAGTGAAAAAAGCAGTGTCCCAAGCTAAACTCTTGCGCAGATTGCACTTGGTGTTCTTCTTAGGGTTTGGTACTCCGAACGTCGTCGTTTCGTTGGAGTTGGGTTCATGCTCCCACTGTTCGAGTTTGGTACTCGCATCTTCGAACTTGTTCGAATTCGGAGTGTATAAAATATCTGATGCCGATGCATACTCTTCATTCTCTGAAAATTAAAATTAAAAAAAAAAAAAATATATATATATATATATATATATATGTTTATAATTATAATTATAATAATAATAATAATAAAGTGAGATCAGAAGAGAGCATAAAATTTAAAAAAAATGGTGGATTTGATTTTGAAGGGGAAGGGGAGGTAACAGGATGAATCGGTTAAGGGTGGTTAGATGATGACCTGGATGTGGAGGGAGGGAGAGGAGGAGGGAGTCGTCGGCGGAAGAGACATCGATGATGCTGAGGCGCCGGTTCTGGACGGCCGCGGCGGTGGCGGCGTCGGTCATTTTCTGAGAGAGACGTTGGTGGATCCGAAACGGTGAAGAGGAAAGAGAATGGGAGGGAGAATTTTGAAGTTTGGAAATTGGAGAAGAAGCGGCTCTCTGTTCTGTTTGAATTAGTGGGGATTCAATTGGCCTCCAAATTATATTATTCCACCAAACCATATTTCGTCTCTTAAATTATTTTTCAATTTTAAATTGGTTGCTTACTTTTTTTCTTTTTATATTATATTGGTTCCTCGTTTTTTTTTTTACTATCAATTTAATCTTTGAATCACTGTTCATGCTATATAGACTAATAAGAAATGAATATGTGTCATTTCTCTTTCTAACATTGTAAATATGGATCAATAGGATGTTGACATGTAACATAAACAGTGATTCAAAAACCAATTTGACAACAAAAAGAAACAAAATAAACCAATATGATACCAAAAAAATGTAAAAGACCAATTTAAAATTGAAAAATAAGGTAATAGACCAAATACGTAATTTAGCATATATTATTCCGATATTGAAAACATTTTGAATTTTTCCCACTCGTAATTTTATTTTCCATTTTCAATGATATATCAAATATTAATATTTTTAATTCTACTAATATTATTAATATTACAATTACAATTATGAACTTTTTTAAAGAATGTAGTTTTATTAAGTTCTAAAAAAATAAAATTCCAAACAAAAAAAAGAATGTAATTTTATTAAGTAAGATAGCTCATATTTAAGACTTAAAAGAGTACATTATATGTCCCTCAAATATTATTATATCAAAACATATATAACCAAATCATATTATTATAATTAGTTTTTTAACTTTTTTTATTTTTAACAAATATATTTAACCAAATCACATACATAATAAAAGAAAATAGGTTTTTCAATCATTACTATTCACATTCATATTATTGTGCACAAAATTTAGAAATAAAATAAGGCTCTAAAAACAACAAAAAGAAAAAATATAAATATAACAAAGTAAAAGAGAGATAAAGAGCACCATAAGAGATGAAAAACCAAAGATGGATGATATTTACTACTGCAAGTTTTTCTTGGAGTAAAATAAATGGAAAATGAAAGGAAAAAATTATTTTGATAGTTTTATTTTCCATGTTTAAGTTATAGGTTTTAAAATTGTAATTTCTTGTTATGATGAGGGATATAGATGAAAGAGGCTACTTAATTTACGCCAACCATCCTAACCACTATTTAGTAAAAAAAAAAAGGGACATTTTTTTATAATAAGGGACTTTTTTTCATTATAGTAATAGTAATAGATTATATTATAAGTCATACATAGTATTTAATTTATTTTTTTTTAGGGAAAATATGATTTCATTCAACAGAAGAAGATAGTATAAGCAAAACCAACGTTACCCGAACAAAATACATAGTTTCTATACAAATAACGTTAAGAAAAGCAAGATACTCTGCACCGACAGTGTACGTAGTATTTAACTTAATCACGCACAAAATAAAAATAATTTGTTTTGTTAATCCTTACTAGAGAACCACACCCCGTGCACCGCACGAGTATAAATGCTAGTAAAGAAAACCATACCGGTTGCTTGTAGTTACTTGTATTATATAGGAATAGTGGACATCAACAGGTTGCACGACAGTTTTTTTTTTCCTTTGCAAGTTACTGGAACTGCTATAGCAATTTAATTTTACACTACAATGTGGGAAAGAGGTGGTAATTTTTTCAATTAGGAAGGGTATAATAGGAATAACAAAATTATGTACAAAAATTAGTTATAAAACAGTTAAAAAAAAAGTTTTCTTTATATAATAGTATAGATGGTCACATGTACAATAAAAATAATTAGTTTTGTTGAGTTTTTTTAAAAATATTGTAATATTACAATTTTTCCTCTCAAATATTTTTATAAAGTTCACACTTATTAATAAAAGAAATATAAATAATTAAAGTCTTTAATAAGAGCAAATAAGAGAAAAATAAGAAATATGCCTAAGAAATGTAAAGCTTAATATAATTAGGATTAGTAAAATACTCTATAATGTAACTTGTAATAAGGACCAGATAGAATAATAAATAAAATATCGAAAAAATAGTATATTATGCCTATGAGTAATTAAAGAGAGACACTTTAGGGTAAAAAAAAAAAAAAGAGAAACACTTTTTTTTTATCATCAACGAGGCTAACGCCCAAAGAGAAATTAATTAAATAAAACAGGGAAAAACAACCCCATAAGAATCTTCACAAAAAAGAGAGAATAAAGAAGAAGGACAACAGGAAATAAAGTTACAGCCCCTAGCAACAGAATGACTCAAATTAGTCATAAGATCAGCACACTTATTTGCTTCACGATACACAAGATTAATGCTAACAGACCAGTGAAGACTAAGCAAATGACGAATTTCACGGCTAATTGGAAAACAATGATGAGTAGCAGCACAATGTCTTTGAACCAAAAGTAAAGCAACCTGCGAATCCATATCCACCTCCAGAACAGTAATATTTAGCTATTTTGCCAACCGCAAATCCCATAGTAACCCCCAAAGTTCTGCTTTAACTGACGTACATGAGCCCAAATTACAAAGGAAACCATGAATAAATTTGCCTGTTGAATCACGAATCAATCCACCACACGCAACAACATGCAAATTCCTTCTAACAGAACCATCTACGTTCAATTTCATGATCCCAACAGGAGGAGATTGCCAAGAAATAAGCACTTCCTTTTTATAAGATAACAAACCCATATTTGATGCAACATTACCTTTAATAAATTGCAAAAAAGATAAAGCTTGAATCAAGAGGTCCGACAATTTCATCCTATGTTGATTAAACACCAATTCATTTCTACTTTGCCAAATCAAGGAGGTCATCACGCCAAAAAGAATACTCCAATCATTAGGAACATAACCAATGTTATTGTCAGATAAATTAAAAAGCAACCATTTACCTGTCCCTAAGGAGAAGAATTTCGCCCAAACATCATCACTAATAACAGCACTCCATAAACCACTAATCTCCTCACAATCCCGTAGCATATGCATCATAGTTTCATCGCCTTGAAGACAACGCGGACAAAGTGAATCAGATCCTATCCTACGCCTCACTCTTTCACTATTAGTGAGAAATTTCCCATGACAAGCTTTCCAAAGAAAAGCTCTAATACGTTGTGGCCCCCGCCACTTCCATACTAGACGGAATAACAGACTCTGGTCCTGAGTAAGAGACAAAGCTGTTGTAGAACCCCGAACTAGAGTTGTTGCAGATGCTAAAGAAAAAGCACCATCATTTTCGCCATTCCAAGCAAGGATATCCTCTTCAGCATTAGAAGAAGGAGGTAATATAGCAGCAACCAACAATTTGATATTCATAGGAAGAATATCATTCAACACATCCCACTTTCATCTACCATTTTCAACAAAAGAAGCCATTGAATGAAAACGACAACAAGCTGGAACAGAAATTCCAGGACAGTGAATAAGAGCAGGGGCACCAGGAATCCATGCATCAAGCCAAAATCTAGTAGTTTTACCATCACCTAAAACCCAGCAGCTATTTTCATAAACTCTTGTGCACGCTTTAGCCATAGCCTTCCATGTCATCGTAGCCTGCATATTATTAGGAACAGAGATATTAAAAATATCCCTAACTTTATACTTTGCCACCAAACACCTTGCCCACAGAGACGATTTGTTAGTTAGAAATTTTCAAACCAACTTCATCATATAAGCTTCATTTATAACATTGAGCTTACGAAACCCAAGGCCTCCCTCCTCCTTCGGCGTGCAAATTTTATCCCAGGATATCGAATGACATCGTTTTTGCTCGCTAGAACTGCCCCAAATAAAATTTCTACACAACTCTTCCACCTTATCACAAACCGCCATAGGAATTGGAATAGTTTGCATAATATAATTAGGGAGACTCATGATAGATGATTGTGCTAATGTCACCCTTCCTGCAAAAGAAAGAGTTTTCATTTTCCAGCCAGAGAGCTTCTTTCTAACTTTATCAATCAAAAAGGAAAAATCAATGGAATTACAACGTGAGGATTTTATAGGAACTCCTAGATAGGAGCCAAACTCAGTTGTGATTGAGATTCCCAGAGATTCTTTAATAGAATTGGCAGTCCTGAGACACGTATTATTCAAAAAGAACAGAGACGATTTATTAAAACTAATCATATGACCAGACGCCTCACAAAACATATTAAGCAGAGATTTAATTCTTTCAGCCTATGAGACCGAAGCTTCAGCTATCAATGTTATATCGTCAGCAAACATTACATGAGATATTCGTGGACCATTCCTCCCCACAATGAAAGGCACCCAATCATTAGAATCAACACAATCTTGAATAAGATGAGACAGTCGATCCATACAAAGCACAAACAGATAGGGTGAAATAGGGTCCCCTTGACGCAAACCACGACCAGGGGAGAAAGATTGAGAAAGTTCACCATTCCAGTTTACCTGCATTGAAGGAGATGAAATGCATTGCATTATCAAGGCAATAAAGTCTGGAGGAAATCCCACTCAACATAATGTATCTTCAACAAAAGTCCATCTAACCCGATCATATGCTTTCGCTAAGTCAAGCTTAAGAGTCATAAATCCACGATTTACTGTCATCTTCTTAAAAGAATGAATAATCTCTTGCAGGATAATTATATTATCTGTCCCTTGCCTCCTTGGGATGAAGCTACACTGAGTTTCGGAAACAATTTTATCCATAAAAGGACGCAACCTGTTAGCAATAACTTTGGTAACCACCTTATAACTCACATTACATAAGGAAATAGGGCGAAATTCAGATATGCGAGAAGGCTTATTCATCTTAGGGATAAGAGTAAGCAAAGTTTGATTAACTGCACCAATAGATTCAGGACATGTAAAAATGCTCTGAACAAAATGCAGTAACAAATTATAAATTATATCCCACTGAGACTTAAAGAAAGGGGCATGAAATCCATCAGCACCGGGAGCCTTATGATTGCCCATACTGAAAAGAGCCTGTTTCACTTCAGATAGAGAAATCTCAAGCATAAAATGAGAGTAATCAGCAGGTTCAAGAGGAGTGAAACTAGTTACAGTAAATAAATGCCCAGTATGAGAACTATCATCTTTATAAAAATTCACAAAATAATCACGTACCATACATTTCAGATCACCTGGGTCATAAATCCAGTTCCCCTGATCATCAAGCAAGGCATCCACTCGATTCTTTCGTCTTCTAGCTGATGCAGCCTGATGGAAGAAGCAGGTATTTCTATCACCCAAGTTCAGTTTATTTGATCTAGCCATGTGATGCCAATAAGCTTATTCCTGGAGCACGATCAGATTATAATCCTTCCATAATTGTTGCTTCAAACGGAGAAGATACAGATTAACAGATGAATCCAACTGAAGTTGAATACCATTCAGTCTTACTCTTCTTTTCCTGTTAAAAATATTCCCAAACACCTCTTTATTCCAACGAGAAATCCTTTCAGTGAAAGACAATATATTCTCATTCCAAGAGGCTGAAGCAGACCAAGAGCCAATAACCTGATTGCGAAAATCAGGATGAGTGAGCCTCGGAGATAAGAATTTAAAAGCACTCCTTCCCCGAACATGATCATGAGACAGCCGCAACCAGATAGCAGAAAGATCAGAGAAAGGCAAGGGAACATTTATAAGAGAAAACTGTGGAAAGGCATCTCTCCAATTCAAATTAGCTAAAACACGATCAAGTCTGACTTGTAATTCACCCCTTTGCCAAGTAAATGTCGGACCTTTGAATCCTATGTCTGATAATTCACAATCTTCCAAACAAGAGAAGAAGCGATTTCTAGCAGTTTGATTAAGAGAGGCACCTCCTACCTTTTCATAAGCAAATAACGCCTGATTAAAGTCCCCTGCAGCTCATCATGGGACAGTAACAGTATTACAAATACCCCGTAATTCATCCCATAATAAATTGCGTAAACCCTCCTGGGGACTAGCATAAACTATGGTAAAAAACCAACGAATATTCTTATCAACACATTCAAGATGCACAAAATATTGAGAAGAGCTAAGCACTTGAACATCCAGAACAGATTCATTCCACAAGATCCAAATACCACCAGAAAATCCATTAGCCTCAACACGGAAAGACTTATCAAAGTTTAATCTTCTGACAACCTGATCTGCTCTATCACCACTAATTCTGGGCTCAAGAATAGCAACTAAATTGACATGATAAAAATGCCTACAATCCCGAATGATACCAGGAAAATTTTTACCCCCAGCACCACGACAGTTCCAAATGAAAGCATTCAGCATTAAAAAGATTATAATGGACACCATAATTCCAAAAGAGGAATTAATCCCTAACACAGGGGTTCTCCTTATTAGCAACATTACCTGAGCACACAAGCTCTTGCACCACCGAATCAGAAGCTTCATTCAGCATCACTATGTCTGGAGGTTCTTTCAGAGAAGAGGGATTAGCTTGCGGTTCTTTCAAATTAGAGGAATTAACTAGCCCCTTTTGAAAGATTTTATAGATATGGGCAACCTCTTCCTCTGATTTATGATAAACATGCTGCTGGAGAATAGCTTCCCACTCCGCCTTACGATTCTGATAGGCATTCCATTCAAAGTTCTGCTTGTCACTAATCATTTTGAGCATTTGAGCTTCCTTATTTTTCTTTTCCACTGATATTTCCGCCATAGCAGCAGAGTCATGAGCAATACGTGAAGGAGCCTTCACTTGGTTATCAGTTTGTGCTGAAGACCAACTTGGGATTTTTGGGCCTGTTTCGGTTTGGGCTTAGCAGGCCCAAAAAGAGAAACGCTTTAAATTATAGGAAATGAAATATTTGATCGATTACCAATAAAAAGGAATAATGATATAAATATGGGTATTATTCCCCTATAATTAATGCACTATATTATGTAATTTTTATTTTCATTTGACTTTTCAAACTTTTACCAAAACGATATAGATAAATAGAGTAATAAAATAATTTTACATTATTAAAAATGATTATTCGTGTGAAAATGTTAAAAACTTGTTTCTCCTTGATATAAACACATATTGATAATTTTTCTTCGGTTTTACTTATAATTTTTTTTATTATTAATGTCATTATTTTTTTTACAAATATTTTTGTTTATTCAACATTTTTTTATTAAAATTTCATTAATAATTATAATGCTAATTTTTTAAAAAAAAATCAAATATTATCAAATATTTTATTACACATTGCCCTAAAACCAATGTTTTTGTTTTTTTAGTGCCGTAAAAACAATGTTTAAATATCTAAAAAATTATGCATTAATTTAAAGTATTAAAAGTCAAATTTTCACTTTTTCGATACTTGACTTAACATTTTTAGGTTGTTTGTAAAAGATAATGAATATCAAAATCATATTATCAATATTAATGTTACTAACAATATTAATTAACTTTCATAATTATCTTGAATTTTCACCATTAGACATGGCAATGGGTTGGGTTTGGGGCGGATTTCACCTATACCAACCCCACACCCATTAAGAGCGGAACGAGTTCGGGTGCGGGTATGAAAAAGTGAAACACAAACTCATCCCTGTCGGTTTAAGGAAAACCCGCAGATAACTCATTCAATTATTTTTTTAAAATTATCTTTAATTGTATTAAACAAAAATGATGTTAATGGGTATGCACTGATGGTGTAAAGTTTTTTACACCATCAGTCTATCATCCATCATTTATTTGTATTACTTTAATCTAAAAGTCAACGACCATAAACAGATGAATGGTAGATGATGCACTGATGGTGTAAAGAACCTTTACACTGTCGATGCATTCTCCATTTTCTCAACAAAAATATATATGAGATACATTATAAATCAAATAATATATAATTATAAACGTCAAATTTTTAAAGTATCTAAAAACTTAAGAATTAAATCATGATTTTAGCCAAATATATTAGTTTGACTTCACCATTTAACTATTATTATGATGAAAATTATTTAATTTTTATATTAGGATGGGTTTAAGAGTGGCCCATATTTTTAAAGCGGGTTTCTGTTTTGGGCTTCCCAAAACCCAACCAAAGTGAGTTTTTCCAATGAGAATCGAGTCGATTTCAAGCGGGTGCTTGCGGATGTGAATTTAATTGTCATCCCTATTCACCATGAGGATTTATATTAAAGAACAAAATAATATTAAAAATATTTTTCTAACATATGCACTACATGTTTAAAATATTTTAAATAAAAATAAAGTTATATAAAAACTAAATTGTTTAATATCTTGAAAGACGATAATTTTTTATAGAAATTTACTTTTGAAAGAGTTAGTGTATGTCTTGGGTCTCATTAAAAACAAAAAGGTGTGACGCAACGTGCAAGTCACTTGAGGCTATGTTTGGTTTCGATTTTGGCCACCGGCGTTGGTGCCTTGTAATCGCGATTTCATAATGTTTGGATTGGGCATCGGAAATCGATTCAACACTCCAAATCGATTTGAAGCCGAAAAACTCCCGATCACTTTTGCATCAAGCGAGAATCGATTCGAGGGTATTTGAGCAGGTACGTTCCGTTTGTTCTCATAATTTTCCTCCTTACCAATTTGTTATGTGTGAATTCAATGCTCCTAATTATGTGGATTATGTTTTGATGATGACAAAATAATTAGCAAATCATGCCTTGAAGATACTGCAACATCAACATCAACAAGAAGTCAAGAAAAGAAGACAAGTGCCCAATCATTCTCAATCAAATATTAATTGTAAATTTCTAATTTATGTTGAGAGTGGTTGAGAGTGGGTAGAAATAGTTAGTCTCTTCTAGGAATAAATTTTTATATGTTTATTAAGTTGAGATTGACCAAAAATTAATACTTGAGAGGAAAAATAAAATTGAAAAATAATTTTTCCCATATCTGATCAAAATACTCGAGTATTTTGATAAAGACTCGAGTATATACTCGAGTATTTATAGAAAAACTCGAGTATTTGTGCCAGGTCAGCAAATATGACCGTTAGTCTTGTTCGTGCACCAATTCACTCGTGACCGACCAAAAAGACTCGAGTATTTACCAAAAGACTCGAGTATTTTTGTCCAGTCAGCAAAAATGAACGTTGGAGAGACTCAAAAACTCAATGGAGGGCATTTGAGTCTCATCCAACCCAAGAGAGCAATTCAGAACCATTATTGTAAAATTTCTCTTTGAATTTGTGCAAGAACAAACAAGACAACAAGATCATATTGATTCAAGCTTTCATAATTTCCTCTTCTCAAGTGTTAATTCCCAAAAAGCTCAACTTCTCACTCATATTGTCATTTTATTCCAAGTTGAGTTTTAGGCCTCAATTCTTACATTGAGCTGTGCTTATTTGTGCTAATCCATTGTGAGATTAGTAATACACATACAAAAAGCTTGATTATTCAAAGTCTTGGATTGTTCCCAAGCAAACCCTAAGTGGCTTAGGGTGTTGGAAGTCTTGAGAGGTTCTCAAGCACAAGACTAGGAGGTTCCTAGCCCGGTGGAGTTTCTTGAAGGGAGTTCAAGGAAGCTTTGTGAAGAGTTCTTCAATCACCGGAATCAAATTGGGGTAGAAATCAAGAGTTTGGTACACTCTTGAAAGGGTTAGGTTGAGTGAGGCCATTCTCAAGCAATCCTTTGTAATTTCTAACAATTTGATTATTAGTAGAAACTCCTAAGTGATTAGGAGGACTGGATGTAGCTCATTGTTGGAGTGAACCAGGATAAAATTGCTTGAGTGTTGGTTTATTGCTTTTAATCTACTTTCTAGCTCAATAGACTTAAGTCATTTCAATCAATTAGGATTTATACAATTAGGTAGCAAGTTCAAGGAATCTTTGTGTTTAAAAGTTATTTAGATTGCTTGCTATTCTGTTGGATAAGTTCCTGTTTAATAGTGAATTGATTTGAGTTAAAATTGCTGAATTTTCGTTTCTGGTTTTTCTGCTATCTGATAGGAAAAACTCGAGTATTTCAGAAAAGACTCGAGTTGTTCATCACTGAAAAACTCGAGTATTTCACAAAAGACTCGAGTCTTTTGTGTCTGATTCCAGAAAATTCAGTCTTAGCTCCATTCTTCAATTACCAATCGAAATATTTGGTATTAGTGCTTCAAAATACTATTCACCCCCCTCTAGTATTTGCTTAGCCCGCTTGTTGGTTTCCAACAAGTGGTATCAGAGCTCGGTCGAAAGATCGAGTGTAACAACTTTTTCGAAAAAGATCCTTTTGGAAACTTAATGGGCTCTAGCAATAACTTTGGTGGAGAAGGAGCTTCAATAAACCGTCCTCCACTATTTAATGGTGAAGGATATGTTTATTGGAAAACTCGCATGAAAGTTTTTATTGAAGCAATTGATATGGATATTTGGGATGCAATTGAAAATGGTCCTTTCATTCCCAAAAAGAAAATAAATGATGAAATTGTTGAAATTCCAAGGAGTAGTTGGAATGATGATGAAAAGAGAAAAGTCTCATTTGATTTAAAAGCTAAAAACATCATCTTTTCGGCTCTATCCCATGATGAATTTTATAGAGTTTCCCAATGTAAATCGGCAAAAGAAATGTGGGATACTTTGCAAGTCACACATGAGGGAACAAGTGAGGTTAGAGATGCAAGATTGAATTCTCTAACTCACGAATATGAATTGTTCCACATGTTGCCAAATGAAACCATTAGTGACTTGCAAAAGCGATTCTCTCACATTGTTAATCATTTGATGTCCTTGGGAAAAGTATTTCGCAATGGTGAAACTACTAACAAAATTCTAAGATGTCTTGATAGGAGTTGGCAACCCAAGGTAACTGCCATCAAGGAATCAAGAGACATAAATAGCATGGACTTAGCCACTTTGTTTGGCAAACTCCAAGAGTATGAGATGGAGCTTACAAGACTTGGGATGCATGAGGAATCGGACAAAAAGAAAAAGAGCATAGCACTCAAAGCTTCAACCAAAGCTACAAAAGAAGTTGAAGAATGCTCTACAAGTGGAGATTCCGATGGTGAACCAAATCAAGAAGAATTTGGGATGTTTGTGAAAAGATTCAACAAATTCTTCAAAGGGAAGAAAGGTGGATCTTCATCCAATTTCAAGAGAACCAAAGACTCCAAACAAAGAGAAAAGAGTACCAATGATGGAGTTAAGTGTCATGAATGTGGTGGGGTTGGTCACATAAGAATGGAATGTGCCACATTCTTGAAGAAGAATGACAAGAAGACCCAAGAGACCAAAGGGAAGCGTGCATACATTGTTTGGGATGCACCGGAGAAGAGCAATGAATCATCTTCAAGTAGTTCCGGTGATGAAAATGCAAACCTTTGTCTCATGGCCAAGAACAATCATGAGTCTTCATCAAGAGCTAATCATGGCATGAGTGAAAGTGATGATGAGGTAACCTCTAGCTCTTCTTGTTCATCTTCAAACTTCATTTCATATGATGATTTGCAAGAAGCCTACAATGAAATGTTAATTCAATTTAAAAGGCTTGCTAAAATTAATAAGGAAAAAGGAAAGAAAATTTTGGACTTTCAACATGAAATTGATGAATTGCAAAAATCTATAAATGAGTTGAAACTTCAAAATGAATCCTTGGAACTTATTAATTCTAGTCATCAAAGTGATTGTGCAAATCATGAGGAGATTATCACTCCATGTGAGAGATGTGATGAACTTGAAAAAGAAGTGAAAGAGTTGAAAAACAAACTCACAATCTCACATAGTGATAGAAACCTCAACCGGTTGTTGAACTCTCAAAGACATAATCACAACAAAACCGGTTTAGGATATGTTCATAAAAAGGACAAAAAGTACAAGGTGGTTGGAACATTTTCTAAGAAAAATTCATCAAAGAGACCAACTTGTACTTATTGTGGAAAAGTTGGACATATCAACATTGAGTGCCACATTAAGAAGTTTGAAATGAAAAAGGGCACTTATATGTGGATTAAGAAGGGAGAAAGTCCCAACACTAACCCTAAGGGACCCAACATTGTTTGGGTACCCAAAGTGAACAAGTGATTTCATTTTGTAGGTGTGTCTTCGAACGGGAAAACAATTGTGGTATCTTGATAGTGGATGTTCGAAGCACATGACGGGAGATAAGCGGCACTTCATTGAGCTTACTCCAAAGGAAAAGGGTTATGTTACTTATGGGGACAACAACAAAGGCAAAATCCTTGGTATTGGTAAAATCGGAAACTCTTCAAACTTGATTATTGATAATGTGCTTTATGTTCAAGGATTAGAACATAATCTCTTGAGCATAAGCCAATTATGTGATATTGGTAATCATGTAGTTTTTACCTCTACCCATTGCCTCATTAAAAGTGACAAAGATGAATCAATCAAATTTGTTGGTAGAAGGTCAAATAATACTTACTTAGTTGATTTGAACAAAGTCACTTCTTTGGTCTCTACTTGTTTAGTGAGCAAAGAAAATGACACTTGGTTATGGCATCGTAGGACCGCTCATATAAATGTAAACCAATTGAAGAAAATTCAATCTAAAGATCTAGTAGTTGGTTTACCAAAGCAAAATTTTTCTATTGAAGGTGTTTGTTCCCCTTGCAAGAAATGTAAACAAACTAAAAACACCTTTGGATCAAAAATGGTGATGTCCACATCAAGGCCATTAGAAATGCTTCATATGGACTTGTTTGGACCATCACAAGTAAAAAGCTTTGGTGGCAACTATTATGCATTGGTGATTGTTGATGACTTCTCTAGGTTTACTTGGACTTTATTTTTAACCACTAAGAGTGAGACCTACAAATCTTTTAAACATCATGTCAAACTTTTGCAAAACCAAGTGAATCAAAAAGTAATTATTATTCGTACCGATCATGGTGGTGAATTCGAAAACCACAAATTTGATAGATTTTGTGCTAAAAATGGTATTGAGCACCAATTCTCCGCACCAAGGACTCCGGAACAAAACGGAGTGGTAGAGCGGAAAAATAGGGTGCTAGAGGAACTTGCTAGAACCATGTTAAATGATTCTCAAGTACCTCAATATTTTTGGGCCGATGCCGTCAATACGGCTTGTTATGTTTTAAATCGTATTTTGATAAGGCCCTCTTTGAATAAAACCCCCTATGAACTTTACAAGGGAAGAAAGCCAAATATATCTCATTTTCATGTCTTCGGATGCCAAGTTTTTGTTTTAAATAATGGAAAAGAACACCTTGGCAAGTTTGATTCCAAATCCGATGAAGGCATATTTTTAGGCTATTCTTCTCATAGTAAAGCTTATAGAATTTTCAATAAAAGAACTTTAACTATTGAGGAATCAATTCATGTGGTTTTTAATGAGTCTTCAAAAGAAGATAGTGTTTTATGTGATGCTAGTGAAGATGGCATTGTCTTTTCAAAAGAAGAAAAAGAGAGAGAGAATTCAAAAGTTGATGAAGGAGAAGTAAGGGAAGAACTTCCTCCAACTTGGAAATCGGTCAAGGCTCATCCTATAGACAAAGTCATAGGAGATATGTCAAAGGGAGTACTTACTCGTAGGTCTATTCAAAACATTTGCCACTATGTCTCATTTGTTTCTCAAATTGAACCCGATTCAATTAAAAAGGCCATTGAGGATGATCATTGGGTTCTTGCTATGCAAGAAGAATTAAACCAATTTGAAAGAAATGAAGTTTGGGATCTAGTCCCTAAACCCGATGATCATACCATAATTGGTACTAAATGGATTTATAGAAACAAACTTGATGAATCCGGGTTGATTATAAGAAACAAAACTAGACTAGTAGCTCAAGGGTACAACCAAGAGGAAGGTATCGATTATGATGAGACCTTTGCTCCGGTTGCACGACTTGAAGCAATCCGAATTTTACTTGCTTATGCTTCAATCATGAAATTCACTTTATATCAAATGGATGTTAAAAGTGCTTTCTTGAATGGGTTTATAAATGAAGAAGTGTATGTCAAACAACCCCCCGGTTTTGAAAATAGTGAATTTCCAAACCATGTTTATAAATTGAAAAAGGCACTCTATGGATTGAAACAAGCTCCTAGAGCTTGGTATGATCGATTGAGTTCCTTTCTATTAGAAAACAAGTTTCACAGAGGGAAGGTTGATAATACACTATTTATTTATAAAACAAAGGATGACATTTTGTTAGTACAAATCTATGTTGATGATATCATTTTCGGTGCTACTAACGTGTCTCTTTGTAGAAAGTTTTCAAATTTGATGAAAAAGGAATTTGAAATGTCAATGATGGGAGAACTCAAGTTCTTCCTAGGCTTACAAATAAAGCAAGTCAAGGAGGGGATATTTGTGCATCAAGGGAAATATTGCAAAGAGCTCCTTGAGAAATTCGGATTGGACAAGTGCAAGGAAGCCTACACTCCAATGAGCACATCATGCTACCTAGACAAGGATGAACAAGGTACACCGGTTGATGTTAGTAAGTATAGGGGTATGATAGGTAGTCTCCTATATCTCACTGCATCTAGACCAGATATTATGTTTAGTGTATGCATGTGTGCTAGATTTCAAGCTAATCCTAAAGAATCTCACCTATCTGCGGTTAAACATATATTTAAGTATCTAAAAGGAACAATTAACACTGGTTTATGGTATCCTGCTGATGCCAATCTTAGTTTAGTTGGTTACTCGGATTCCGACTTCGCGGGATGCAAGCTTGATCGCAAAAGCACCAGTGGTACTTGCCATTTCTTGGGAAGTTCATTGGTGTCATGGTTTTCTAAAAAGCAAGCTTGTGTCGCTCTTTCTACCGCCGAAGCGGAATATATCGCAGCCGGTAGTTGTTGTGCTCAACTGTTATGGATGAAACAACAATTATCGGATTTTGGTTTGAAACTTGAAAATATTCCGATTAGATGCGATAACACGAGTGCAATCAATTTGACTAAGAATCCGATGTATCACTCAAGAACTAAACACATTGAAATAAGACATCACTTTTTAAGAGATCATGTACAAAAGGGTGATTGCACAATTGAATTTGTTAGTACCACAAATCAATTAGCCGACATTTTTACAAAACCTCTACCAAGGGACACCTTTTATCATATTAGGAGAGAACTTGGTATTTTAGATGAAGCTAATATAGGCTAATTGCATTGTGTGTCATTTTTGGAAAATCACCAAATTAGTCTTACTCTAATGTGTTATTGATTCTTAGTTAAATTGTCCTTGATGATATTTGAAACTGTGTGTGTTAATTGTGTGTGATTTTGTACTGTATTCCAAGTTGGTAGTGAAGCATTTGTGTTTGATTTGTGTTTGGTCTTTTAAAACTGTGTTTTTACTCTCTATTCTGTCAAAATACTCGAGTTTTTCCAAAAACACTCGAGTATTTTAATTCAAAATTAAATCAGTTTTAAATTGAAAAAGTTTTTAATCAGGGTCTGAGAAAAATACTCGAGTGTTTCTCAAAAAAACTCGAGTCTTTATTAAATTACTCGAGTGTTTTTCAAAACACTCGAGTCTTTCGTAACCCCCAATTTTTGAACTTTCAGACCAAACTCGAGTATTTTCCAAAAACTCGAGTATTTTGCGTTTTCCTGAAATTTGAACTTTCGGACCAAACTCGAGTTTTTAAATTTTTACTCGAGTTTTCTGGGGAAATCTGGGCTGAGTCTTTTGAACTGTTTATATATACTCTCATACTCGAGTTTTTGCGTCCCTCTTCTCTCTCGGTTTTCTCATATCTCTCTCCTCAAAACTCAGATTTTCCTCAAAGTTTTGTCAAATCTTACTAGTTTTTCATCCTCTAAACTCTTCTCTCGATTTTATTCTCATCCAGATGCTCCAGCTCCTTCGATGTTTTGATGATGTTGACCTTTGGATTTTATCTTAGTTTTCATTCTGTTTTTATCATGTTGGTCTTTGTTACATTTTCTGTATTTTGAGAACTTGGTGTTTTGAGACTTTGGGTTTATTATTGCACCTTTGATTTGGACCTTTTATGATGTTTTTATGTTAATGAATTTGGTCTTCATTATGATGTTTGTGCAAAGCTTCAGGGGGAGCTCTTTATTGTTATTATATCTCCGTTTTAATTTGCATAGTTGGTTATGGGGTTTTCCGATTATGCACCTCTCCTCCCTTGATCTTTTTCTAAATTGTTACATCTTTTTTGGTGAACCCGACGTGAAAGGGGGAGTTGCACTTTTTGGCGTATGACAAAAAGGGGGAGAGATATTACACTTGTCTTGTCTTGATATTGTTGCACCTAAAATCTCTAATTATGGTATATACTCTGATAATTGTTAAATTCTCTAATACCATAGGCTTGGTGCTAAAATTAAATTGTCATAACATCTTGCTCAAGCTGAATTTTTAGATAGGTGAAAAGTATCATATAGTGAGGGGGAGTTGCATCTCCAAATGGATCAAGTGTTAATTATTTTGTCATCACCAAAAAGGGGGAGATTGTGAATTCAATGCTCCTAATTATGTGGATTATGTTTTGATGATGACAAAATAATTAGCAAATCATGCCTTGAAGATACTGCAACATCAACATCAACAAGAAGTCAAGAAAAGAAGACAAGTGCCCAATCATTCTCAATCAAATATTAATTGTAAATTTCTAATTTATGTTGAGAGTGGTTGAGAGTGGGTAGAAATAGTTAGTCTCTTCTAGGAATAAATTTTTATATGTTTATTAAGTTGAGATTGACCAAAAATTAATACTTGAGAGGAAAAATAAAATTGAAAAATAATTTTTCTCATATCTGATCAAAATACTCGAGTATTTTGATAAAGACTCGAGTATATACTCGAGTATTTATATAAAAACTCGAGTATTTGTGCCAGGTCAGCAAATATGACCGTTAGTCTTGTTCGTGCACCAATTCACTCGTGACCGACCAAAAAGACTCGAGTATTTACCAAAAGACTCGAGTATTTTTGTCCAGTCAGCAAAAATGAACATTGGAGAGACTCAAAAACTCAATGGAGGGCATTTGAGTCTCATCCAACCCAAGAGAGCAATTCAGAACCATTATTGTAAAATTTCTCTTTGAATTTGTGCAAGAACAAACAAGACAACAAGATCATATTGATTCAAGCTTTCATAATTTCCTCTTCTCAAGTGTTAATTCCCAAAAAGCTCAACTTCTCACTCATATTGTCATTTTATTCCAAGTTGAGTTTTAGGCCTCAATTCTTACATTGAGCTGTGCTTATTTGTGCTAATCCATTGTGAGATTAGTAATACACATACAAAAAGCTTGATTATTCAAAGTCTTGGATTGTTCCCAAGCAAACCCTAAGTGGCTTAGGGTGTTGGAAGTCTTGAGAGGTTCTCAAGCACAAGACTAGGAGGTTCCTAGCCCGGTGGAGTTTCTTGAAGGGAGTTCAAGGAAGCTTTGTGAAGAGTTCTTCAATCACCGGAATCAAATTGGGGTAGAAATCAAGAGTTTGGTACACTCTTGAAAGGGTTAGGTTGAGTGAGGCCATTCTCAAGCAATCCTTTGTAATTTCTAACAATTTGATTATTAGTAGAAACTCCTAAGTGATTAGGAGGATTGGATGTAGCTCATTGTTGGAGTGAACCAGGATAAAATTGCTTGAGTGTTGGTTTATTGCTTTTAATCTACTTTCTAGCTCAATAGACTTAAGTCATTTCAATCAATTAGGATTTATACAATTAGGTAGCAAGTTCAAGGAATCTTTGTGTTTAAAAGTTATTTAGATTGCTTGCTATTCTGTTGGATAAGTTCCTGTTTAATGGTGAATTGATTTGAGTTAAAATTGCTGAATTTTCGTTTCTGGTTTTTCTGCTATCTGATAGGAAAAACTCGAGTATTTCAGAAAAGACTCGAGTTGTTCATCACTGAAAAACTCGAGTATTTCACAAAAGACTCGAGTCTTTTGTGTCTGATTCCAGAAAATTCAGTCTTAGCTCCATTCTTCAATTACCAATCGAAATATTTGGTATTAGTGCTTCAAAATACTATTCACCCCCCCTCTAGTATTTGCTTAGCCCGCTTGTTGGTTTCCAACATTATGTTCTTCTCCTTCTCCCTTCTACAGATTTGTGATATACATGCATGGATTTTGTCTTTTCTCTTTCAATTCAGTGCCGCCAATTTCTACCGTCAAAGGGATATTTATGGAGGTCACCTAACAATTTTTCACTTAACTCGTCAACAATTATCTTAAATTCTTTTTTCAATAGTTTGATCAGAAAAGTAATAAACTCACATTCACTGTTGAATTCATTACTTATCATTTATGATGGTCAATTAAAGGCAATGGATGGGTTTTTCCTTTTGATAGGGTTTAGGGTTGCTCCTTTTTCTAATAGACAAACAGGATGACTTGTTTATGTTTGAAAATTTTTGGAGGTGCCCACCGATGCATTCTTAACTTTTGGTTGTGGGAATTTATTGTGAATTTATTCATTTCAACCATAAACTTCTGAAAATTACCAACTAATTTACCTCTTATTGTTTTCCTCTTTTTCTATATTTAGGGAAGTCATTGCCTTCCTCCTTCACAGTCGATCATTTTCTTTGCTTCTGTGAAACAACTCTGAGCTCTTGTATCCTAAAGTAAGTTGCAATTATGAACTTTATAATTTCATTACCTAACTAAGATCAAATATGTATGAACTATCTACTTTATCTAATTTGTTTTTCTTTGAACTGGTCTATATTTAGCTTTGTTTTTTTTTAATCTTACAACTCTCTATAAAAGACCGTACAAGAAAAGCTTTGTTTTGGGGATGCTACTCAATATCGCTACTTCTATTAGAGATGTTGCACTTATCATCTCAATCACTACTATGATGCCTCAAACATTTTCATTTGTTACTAAGGTGAAACGGCTCCTGCATCCCAAGGTACGTTATCCCTTTTACAGTTATCATTGGCTAATATTTCAGATGCTGAAAATTTCTAATCTGACACACTTTTCGGTTTTATACTAGTTATTATATTTTCTTGGATCGCAGTTTTGTGCATTCTTGCAATTCATCTGCTAATAATTTGATTTGCTGAATCACTCTTTGTATGGTTTTGAATATGATTTTGGGTCTCAATAAAAGGTATTCCAGATGTGGCTATGCAAATGAGATGTGGTTTCAGGTGTTTCAACAATAATTTTGTAGGTTTTAGTCTCAATAAAAGGTTTGATCTTGAATGCAAAGCTTTACTTTGTATGGTTATATTAGTAGGAAATGAATGTAGAATATATACTTTCATTATTCTATAGTTGACATCTCACCATTGACCCTTGTCTACACGATTTAGTTGCATTAATCAAAACTTGTTACAAATCAGTTAAACATACTAAATCTTTGCACAACTTTTGCTGACATAGTTCGTTACTTTGTTACTTTCTCATCAAGTCAAAAGTGGTTTTTTTTTGTAATACAGTGTAAAGTGGATTTCTTTTTGTGTGTTTAACTATTGAGAGAAAGAAGACCCCACATGCGTTGAAATGCTTGATTTATTTGCATAAAATATGTGTCTTGCTTCATTCAAGCAAGTCTCAATACTTGTTGCATTTGGGTTTTCCAATATCTCGTTACTTTCGTGTCTTGTGTACATTTAGCTACTATGGCAAATCATCAGTAACGACACATCCTTTGTTTGATAAACTCCTATTTTTGTTGGAATCATATCTTCTGCCTGAAATGCTTAAGTCGATGATGACTATAAGTCAAATAAAAGAATTTCCGCCAAAAGAAATGATTCCGGCAAAAATAGGAGTTTATCAAACAAAGAATGTGTTGTTACTGATGATTTGCTATAGTAGTTAAATGTACACAAGACACAAAAGTAACGAGATATTTAAAAGTTTAAATGCAGCAAGCATAGAGACGTGCTTGAATGAAGCAAGACACATATTTTATGCAAATAAATCATGCAATTCAAGGTACGTGAGATCGTCTTTCTCTCAATAGTTAAACACACAAAAAGAAATCCACTTTACACTGTATAACAAAAAAAATCCACTTTTGACTTGATGAGAAAGTAACAAAGTAATAAACCATGTCAGCAAAAGTTGTGCAAAGATTCAGTATGTTTAACTGATTTGTAACAGGTCTTGATTAGTTTAGCTAAATCATCTAGACAACGGTCAATGGTGAGATGTCAACTATAGAATAGCGAAAGCATATACTATACATTCATTTTCTACTAATATAATACTTTAGAAAAAACCATACAAAGTACGGTTTGGCATTCAAGATCAGACCTTGTATTGAGACTAAAACCTGCAAAATTGTTGAAACACTCGGAAGCCAGATCTCATTCGCATTGCCAAACCTGGAAGCCACACCTGGAAGACCTTTTCTTGGATCACAGTTTTGTGCATTCCTGCAATTCATCTGCTGATAATTTGATTTGCTGAATCATACTTTGTATGGTTTTGAATATGATTTTTGGGTCTCAATAAAAGGTCTTCCATGTGTGGCTCCCAGGTTAGGCTATGCCAATGAGATGTGGCTTCCAGGTGTTTCAACAATTTTGCTGGTTTTAGTCTCAATACAAGGTCTAATCTTGAATGCAAAGTCTTACTTTGTATGGTTTTTTTATGAAGTATTATATTAGTAGGAAATGAATGTAGAATATATACTTTCATTATTCTATAGTTGACATCTCACCATTGACCCTTGTCTATATATTTAGCTGCATTACTCAAGACCTGTTACAAATAAGTTAAACATACTTAATCTTTGCACAACTTTTGCTGACATAGTTCGTTACTTTGTTACTTTCTCATCAAGTCAAAAGTGGATTTTTTTTGTAATACAGTGTGAAGTGGATTTCTTTCTGTGTGTTTAACTATTGAGAGAAAGAAGACCCCGCGTGAATTGAAATGCTTGATTTATTTGCATAAAATATGTGTCTTGCTTCATTCAAGCACGTATCTATACTTGTTGCATTTAGGCTTTCCAAGATCTTGTTACTTTTGTGCCTTGTGTACATTTAGCTACTATAGCAAATCATCATTAACTACACATCTTTTGTTTGATAAACTCCTATTTTTGTTTGAATCATATTTTATGCCTGAAACGCCTAAGTTGATGATGACTATAAGTCAAATCAAAGAATTTCAGCCAAAAGAAATTATTTCAGCAAAAATAGGAGTTTATCAAACAAAGGATGTGTTATTACTAATGATTTGTCATAGTAGTTAAATGTACACGGCACGCAGAAGTAACAAGATCTTGAAAAGCCTAAATGCAACAAACATATAAACATGCTTGAATGAAGCAAGACACATATTTTTGCAAATAAATCAAGCAATTCAAGGTACGTGAGATCATCTTTCTCTCAATAGTTAAACACACATAAATAAATCCACTTTACACTGTATTACCAAAAAAAATCCACTTTTGACTTGATGAGAAAGTAACAATGTAACAAACTATGTCAGCAAAAGTTGTGCAAAGATTCAGTATGCTTAATTGATTTGTAAGAGATATTGATTAGTGCAGCTAAATCATATAGACAACGGTCAATGGTGAGATGTCAACTATAAAATAATGAAAGTATATATTCTACATTCATTTCCTACTAATATAATACTTCAGAAAAAACCATACAAAGTAAGGCTTGACATTCAAGATCAGACCTTGTATCGAGACCAAAACCTGCAAAATTGTTAAAACACCTGGAAGCCAAATCTCATTCACATTGTCAGACCATGAAGCCACACCTGGAAGACCTTTTATTGAGACCCAAAATCATATTCAAAACCATACAAAGAGTGATTCAACAATTCAAATTACCAGCAGATGAATTGCAGAAATGCATAAAAATGTGATCTAAGAAAATATAATAACTAGTATAAAACCGAAAAGTGTGTCCAAGAAAATTTCTTCCTCTCTGTTTCTATATATAGGGAAGTCATTGCCTTCCTCCTTCACAATCGATCATTTTCATTTGCTTATGTGAAACAGCTCTGAGCTCTTGTATCCCAAAGTAAGTTGCAGCTATGATCCTTATAATTTGTTCATGACTTAGCTAAGATCAAATATGTATGAACTGCCTACTTTATCTGATTTGTTTTTCTTTGAATTGGCCTCTATTTAGCTTTGCTTTGTCTTTTTTTTTTAAATCTTACAACTCTCTATAAAAACCTATACAAGAAAAGCTTTAATTTAGGGATGCTACTCAATATCACCACTCATATTTGAGATGCTACACTTAACATCTCAATCACTACTATGATGCCTCAAACACTTTCATTTGTAATTAAGGTGAAACAACTCCTGCATCCTAAGGTAAGTTATCCTTGGCTGATATTTTAGGTGCACAAAAGGGGTTTTCCATAAGCTCTTGGTGTAACAAAGAAGGATAAACGAAATCAAAATGCATACACAATGTGTTTGGATTTTCACCAATTAGTTTGAGACATTTTAGGCAAGTAAATATAATATCTTCAAAACCCTCCAACTTTGGATGGGAGTATAAGTGAGAGTAAAAAAGGTTTTGAATCACTCCACTCATTTCCAAAAAGGGAACCAAACAAATATACCTTAAGTATTTAACTTTGCTTTGTTTGATTGCATAAGAGAAATTGAAAAGAGGGAGAGAAATAAGGAAGAGAGATAATGATGAGAAAATAAAGAGATTTTGTTGTTCTGTGGTTTGAGAAAAAAGAGATAAAAAATGAGAAGAGATTTTTTTTCATTAACTTTTCTCCTCCTTATTATCTTTCACAAAATTGAGAGATTTTTTTTGGTAGTGGGTCCTACCTTTTTTCCCTATCTCATCATTTTTTTTATTCTTTACCAAACAAGGATAATTCCTTATTTTCTTCCCGTTCCTCATTTCCACAAAATCTTTGTTCCCCAAATTTCATAAAAAAAAAGTAAGTGCATGTTTCGTAGATTTTTTTTAAAAGCATTTGGTAGCATAAATTTCCATGGTATAATTTGGATCGGTTTTAACTTTTATGGTCAAATGCCATCATCGATTTAACATAAATATTATTTGTGATTTGATTTGCTTAAAGTGTCAAATTTGACGTGACTCAAAAATTGCTGAAGGTATGACTTAATTTGGTTCCATTTTTATTTTATTTTTTTTTGGTGAAATACAAAGAATGGTTAAAAATATGACTTGGTTTAGCATTTCCTTGTTAGTTAAGTGAAGTTGGCTTTTAGTATAATAAAAACCCAGTTTGATCATCAGAAATTAAAAACCTATGTTATTGCCATTCTAAATCCAAAATAAATAATGTAAGTTTTTTTTTTAACTTAATAAATAATATAAGATGATGTATTAAGTTTTTGTTTTATGTTTTCTTTGAGATATTTATATAAATTTACACAAACTGTTTTTATCTTTGGACTTGTCCCTTCTATTCGTTCCAGATCCATCCTTATTCTGGTTGCTTTGATGACTTATCCCTTCTCAATAAGAGAACGGTTTGAAGTACTAAAATAATTTTTTATCGGCTAACCAAACTTTTTTTTTTATCTTTTTTTACCCATAAATAAAATTAATTGTCACTTTAAATTTTTATTTATTTAATACTCTTTCTTTAGTTAAGAAAATTTATTACCTTTCTTGTTTTTTTTTAAATGTTTTTGACTTTTTGGTTAAGGACTTAGTTCCAAATAACTGAACCAAAAGGCCCAATAGGTACCAATAATCAAAGCCCAAAATCCCGATCCATGTTTCGTATTGTAATTGAACGTATTCTCCAACTCCCGCGTTTTAATTTCATTTCTCTTTCCAAAAAAAAAAAAAAAAACTCCCGCCATAAGAAGAGTGGAAGAAGCCACCGTGTCCGCCACCACGTTACGGAGTCGGAAGCAAGATGCACGGAGCTCCGGCAGAGAGGTCTCATAGGATCGCATACGGATCCACCTCCATGGATCCACTAGGATTACTTGAAATATTAGACATTTACTTCCCTCAGCAACTCTTCACAACCGAAGAAACTTGGCTCAATCTCACTTCCGCTTTAGTCTCTTTCTTTTTTTCTCCTCCCGGCGATAACCTTGTTTCTCAGGTATCGAAATTAGCGAAAAACTCTTCATTCTCCATTCGATTTCAATTATCTTGCTTTAATTTCTTTTTTATTCACATTACTATGTTCCTTTGTTTTTTTAAAATAGAAATTTGTTATTCGAGACAATTTAGAATTTAAAAATTGTAAGCTAGGAAGCATAGACACTACACAAAGTGAATACTCGATACGACAAATTTAGAAGTTGCACGAGATATAAAATTAAGGCTTATCTATGTCTTTAGTCCATGAAAGTTAGAGGTGTTTTGATTTTGATTCCTAGAAGTTTTTTTGACCTTGAATTGTTTTAAAAATTTGGTTTTAGTCCATGCCGTTATGAAAAATCCGTTATTTGCGAACGTGGCTAACGAAACTCCATATCAACATACACGTGTGCAAGTATTGTGTGTCACCGGTAGGATGACGTGGATGATGTGGATATATATGAGCAAAAGTGTTTGTTGATGTGGAGTTTCGTTAGCCATATATATCCACATCATCCACGTCATCGTATAGGTGACACGCAATGCTTGCACACGTGTATGTTGATGTAGAGTTTGTTAGCCATGTTTCCAAATAATGGATTTTTCATAACGGCATGGACTAAAACCAAATTTTTAAAACAATTAAGGATGAGTCAAAGTCAAAAAACTTCTAGGGACCAAAATCAAAACACCCCCAACTTTCAGGGACTAAAACCATAAATAAGCCTAAAATTAATATCTTAAGTTTTACATAAGAGCGCAACTCTTAAATTAAAAGAGAAAATATTATTTTAAAACTTAGGAGTTAGGACGGATAGTTTGTAAACATATTAAATTATTAAGTTACTTAGATTTTTTTCTCATAGACAAAATTTTTGATTGGGAGGAAAAAAGAAAAATTGTGTAGTTATCAGGATTCGAACATCAGTGCTGATATTTTATACCACTTAGGGACTTAGGCTACTTACATTCATCTAGTTTTTGTGTCATTTCCATGTCTTTGAAAGATACGGATACGGAACATAACAACTGTTGTGAAGTGTTTGTGCTTCACAATAGGCCACAATTAGGTTTCTGATGGTATTGCATTCATTTAGGATTACTGTATGAAATCAGGATTAGGTAAATGTTGAACATTTTTGGGGTTTAAATTAAGTTTGTGGTATACGAGTTTGTAAAACAAAACAGGGAAGGAAAAGAACTAAAACAAACAGGACTATTCTGTGCTTGATCTTTAGGAGGCTCGTAAGCTGGATTTTATGGCTTTTTCAGCAAGTGTTAAATACAGAAAAAAAATTTGATAGGCATGTTATTACAGTACTGATATTGAATGTTTTGAAGTGTTATCCTAAGGATAGTTTTGGAATTTTGCTGACAGGTAAAAAGTGATTATGGAAACTTTGCCTTGTCACTTGACTTTCAGCAGTTCAAGAGAATATGTCACATTGAGGAACTTTATGAAATGTTAGAGGGGAAACCCAAAATTGCTCTCTTGTGCATGAGTGTGGCAGTTCACAAGGTATGCTTGAAGTGACCTCTGCTGCTGTACATAAAGTGATTATTATATGCTTGCTCAAGGTTTTATATTACCTAAATTGGAAATAGGTTTTGCTTTCTAAAATGGAGAATGACAAGCTGGAGCTTGGTGCAAAAGTAGATATCCGTCTACATAACTGTCCTGAAACTATGATTGCTTTGAAGAACTTAAAAGCAGCTTACATTGGTACATCATAAATTCATTGTTTTTTTTTTTTAAACTATTGCTAGCCAAAGTCTATTTTAGAGAAAAACTAGAGATGCATTTTAACATCTTTGGTGACTTGACAGACAAGCTTGTCTCCGTGCGTGGTACTGCTGTGAAAGTCAGCACAGTCAGGCCTCTTGTGGTAGAAATGATTTTTGAATGCACTAAGTGTAAACAAACAATTGCGCGTATATTTCCTGATGGAAAATTTTCACCACCATCAACTTGCAATCTGAATGGCTGCAAGAGCAGAATCTTTAATCCATTACGATCTACAGCTCAAACAATTGATTTTCAAAAAATAAGGTGAGTTTATTGCTTGACTCATTACCTCTATTCTTCCACCTACCTTTTTTGCCTGCTGCACCCTATTCATATGCAGCAGCTAAAGTACCTTTTAATCCATTTTTAATGTATGTGCTGCACTAGAGTTCAAGAATTATTAAAACCTGAAGATCATGAAGAAGGACGGATGCCTCGAACAGTGGAATGTGAGCTTACCCAAGATCTTGTTGATGCATGCATACCTGGAGATGTGGTGACCGTCACTGGAATTATACGAGGAATTAACAATTACATGGATATTGGAGGAGGTATGGTAGACCGTACACACTGCATGTTTTTATAATTCATCATATGTGGTGCCCTGCCCTGTATAACACTTCCATGGATGCTGAAATGAAAGCAATTGAAGTTTATGAGCATAGATAACTAAACTCTTATTTTTTTTACTTGAATACCTGTCTAATATTGTTTCAATCTCCTGTATTTCTTCATCTTCACGTTCACATGTTTATCTTGGATTTGGCTACTTCAAAATCATTAATGTCACTGAAGTGATTGACCAACAAATGACCTGAAAACTTTGGTGATGATAGTTTCCTTTAATCGAACATGATCATAAAGCTATGGTGCATAAAAAAAATAATAGCTTCTTAGCTTCATATCTATATCTTCTGTAGAACATGACTGCTTTCCTGTTGCCAATATGGTAGGTGACATGAATTATTTCATGACACCCATAATATAGTTGACTGCTAGATATGGTAGATGGGGACTCGAACATATTTGTCCGACAAACTATTTCAGTTGTTGTTATTTTGTCCAAGTAAGGAGTTATCCTTTCTTTAAAGTATTGGAATATGAAATTTCTTTTCTTAGTGCATTGCTTCACAGTCGTAAAAACATATATTATGATCAATTTGCTTCTTGATTTTGTAGTTCATCAAAAATCCAAATTGGCCATTAAAATTAAATATCCCAATCACTTTACATGAAGTATAAATTTGTTCTCTCTTGAGATATTACTCATATCTGATGCAATTTGTGGGTATTTATGCAGGGAAATCAAAGAACAGGAACCAGGGATTCTACTATTTGTATCTTGAAGCTGTATCCGTAAAAAACTCAAAGTCACAGTCCACACCTGAGGATTTGCAAGACTCAAATCCCAAAGCTAGACCGACTGAGCTGTTTGATTTGTTTACATTTTCTTCAAGGGATTTAGAATTTGTGGTGAAGTTTGCTGAGGAGCATGGTTCAGATTTATTTCGACAAATCCTTCAATCTATATGCCCATCCATCTACGGGCATGAGCTTGTTAAAGGTAAATGTCCATCACATAATGAAATGTGCCTCCAAATTTTTCGTGGTCGGTGACGTGTTTGATGAGGGGGTTAGCCTTGGCACAATTTGCTGCGTTCTAACTTGGTGTTGGTGGATATGGGTGTGGAAGCTTTGGAATATGATTGCATACATCTGGCTTTTTCCAAACCTCATAATGGCAGATTCTCATGGTTTAAGCCACCCTTGCAGTTGATTGTTTAATGACATGTTTCCTTATCCTTTCTGCAATTGGTAGTATAACCTTGCTAATGTTTCCCATTCAAAGGGTCATAATCTTGCTAGCCCAAAATATTTTTGTTCACTTTTATCTTATGAATATCTTGATTAGCATGTGAGCTTAAGTAAATGTTTGGGAAGTAGAGAACATGATTTGTGCCATTTCTAATGCTCCAATGGCATTGTGGGGAATATATTTCAAAATTTTCATTCGAGTGGGACTAATATTAATCTCCTTTTATTTTGACAGCGGGAATAACTCTGTCATTATTTGGTGGTGTGCGGAAGCATTCTATGGATCAAAATAAGGTTCCTGTGAGGGGAGACATTCATGTCATAATTGTCGGTATGCTTAATGTCTTTTACTTACCTTTTCAACTGAATCAAACTTTAGAGACCTTTTTCTTCTGGAGGAATGGAATTAACCTATGTCAAAATTGTTTTTTTCAATTTGAAACTACCATATTGAGGCATAATAGAAAGCTATTAAGATGAGTATTGCAATTTTAATTTTTTAGGCGATCCTGGTTTGGGTAAGAGCCAGTTGCTACAAGCAGCAGCAGCTGTTTCTCCACGCGGTATCTATGTCTGTGGCAATGCCACAACCAAAGCTGGCCTCACCGTAGCTGTAGTGAAGGATCCCATGACCGGTGACTATGCTTTTGAGGCCGGTATATGCTTTTAATTTCTTTTTATGGTTGTACTCAAATACTCAATCAAACTGTTATCCTCTGGCTTCATTTGTACTCTGCTCCTGTTATTTCCAGAATTAGTGGGTTACGTGTGATTGGTCATGATTGATAGTACTATTTTGAAATTTGACTTTAAACTGTGTCTCTCTCAGTTAGCTTTTAGTGTTTGACTCTTCATATTATTCTTATTTGTTCCATATTTTGAATCCTTTGCTGCTATATGATAAATATAGAATTTAAAGTATGACAAGTTCAATCAGTCAGGAACCTAGCAGTATGGGTTGATCCTTTGATGGTTGCCAAAATGATGACATTGTTTTTCTGTTGCTTGTCTCTACTTCATTAAGCTCTTTACAATTAGGCTAGTTTTATCTTAGCTAGGCTCTATGACTATGAGTCTACGACTTAATCACTTTACAATAAATAAGGTGGAAAAGGAGGAAAAATACTAGTTTGCTCTTATGATATCTGGATAAGGATATATTTGGGCCTAATAGGTTTTGCTATGAGCTTTTGCAAAAAGTAGTTCTTATTTTCTGTGAAACATTGCTGGAATTCCTGATAGGTGCTATGGTGCTTGCTGACAGTGGATTGTGCTGTATTGATGAATTCGATAAAATGTCATCAGAACATCAGGTTTGTCCTTTGGTGATCAACTTCCAGTTACTTGAATTTAAATTCTTAACTGAAACCACATTCTGATTTTGTGATAATGCAGGCTTTGCTGGAGGCGATGGAGCAACAGTGTGTGTCGATTGCAAAGGCGGGGTTAGTAGCAAGTTTATCATCTCGGACTTCTGTCTTGGCAGCTGCAAACCCTGTTGGTGGTCATTATAAGTAACGTTTTCAGTTTCATCTTATTCCTGCAATTTCACTTAGTTGACTATTCTTATTTCGATTTTCTGTTTCTGAATTAACATGATAAAAATAATTTATAAACAGTATCAAATCGAAAAAAGTGCAGTAATATTCCTGACATTTTCCATTATCCTCCTTCAACAAGATAGATGTCTTTGAAGTTCCCAATTGATACAAATTTGTATTCTAATCTTGTCCTTGCCATCGCATAGAGCCAATCATGTGGCCCAGCACATTGTTTCTTCTGAAAAAGTCTGCAAGTTATATGTATTAAGGTACCTATATATTGAATTGAAACCCATAAAACCCAAATTGCAGCCGCGCAAAAACCGTGAACGAAAATTTGAAAATGAGTGCTGCTCTCCTGTCCCGTTTTGATTTGATTTTCATACTGCTGGACAAACCTGATGAACTTCTGGACAAGCGACTCTCAGAGCACATTATGTCAGTAAGTTGTACTGTCTTCTCACTTTCTGTTGGTGCTTGTTTGTTCATAAATTACATGCTGTTCATATCTCATTTTGTGTTAATGATGGAAATTGCATCTTTGTTTCATGCATTTTGATAAAAGTAGCATCTATTATAGTTGTGATGAAGTGTATGCTAGGTTTTCAAGAACTGTTTGAACTTTTTCAATGTTAGATAGGGTGGACCCTAAACTCCAGTTTCTTTACTATAATAATGAATCTGCATGTTTCAATTTTCAAGGAAATTAATTATCATTTGACATTAATTTTCATCTCTGCATAATTGTTCTAAGTTTTCCTCTTCTTTTGTCTTGGATTTCTTGATACAGAAGCTGCTCCTCTAAAAAAAAAGAAAAAAAAGATAAGGAATTTAATTGGTAAATATTGTTGCCAAAGTGTGATGAGAATATTAAAAGGGATACATGATTTGTCTCATGTCTAAGATGAAATCATCACAAATTTTTTGCATGTTAGATTTGGGTGCTCTTGCCATAGGACATTATCTCTTCTCTCAGTAGACTTAGGTGGATGATTTCATATTTCTACTAATCATTGTTCTCAAATCATTGTCATTGATTTATTCTCAAATGTATCTTGCAGCTTCATGGTGGGAGTGGACAACATTCACCGGCATTGAAAAGGCAACGTGGAGGTTTATCTCTCCAGTCCTTCTTGGATGGTTTTTTAGATTTTCTAGAGGATCCTAGTAACCTTGTTTTTGGTAAATCCAGATTCACTAATGGATAATATTTATTTTACCAGATCCACATTCTGATTCAAGAACTGCTTCATCACAGAATGCCGAGGGCGTAGATTTACATGTTAGATCTGGTTCTTTAGTTTCGAGGTTGAGACTTGACCCTCGAAGAGACAGGGATTTTGTTCCATTACCCAGTCAACTTCTTCGCAAATACATTGCTTATGCTAGGAGTTTTGTCTTTCCTAGGTGATTTGAGTTCATATCTACCTTCTAATTCTAGTCCAAGTATTCCCTTGGGCAGCTTCTAAGGTCTTGTGCTCTGCAGGATGTCCAAGCCAGCAGCAGAAATCCTTCAAAAGTTTTACCTTAAACTGAGAGATCATAATATTTCAGCTGATGGTACTCCAATAACAGCAAGGCAGTTGGAAAGTCTTGTAAGGCTGGCAGAAGCTCGAGCAAGGCTGGATTTGAGGGTAGAAATAACGGCCCAGGATGCAATGGTTAGTTTTACATGTAAAAAAATATTAGGGCAATGGTTAGGGAACCCAAGAAGGTAAGCTTTTATTAGGAAGTAGTAAAGGGCAGCCTAGTGCATGAGGCTTCCACCTGGTAGGGTTTTGAGAGGGTTAGTGTACTTAATAAATTAAAATACAATGTATTTAGTCTTTCAATAGAAACTTGCATTTTTTGGGCTCCTTAACTAGTAAAACCATAATGCTAACAGTATTAGTCCACTCCCTCTACTTTAGTTTAAGTAAATTACAAATTTGAGGACTATTGTTTAGCATCTCGAGTTATGAGAGTTGTCTTGTTAGTTCACATGAATGTAGACTAATGTTATATTCAATTCTTGGATCAGCCAAAAACCCGCATTTCAAATATCGATAAAAAGCCCATTTAATCAACAGTCCACAGTTTTAGTAGGTCAACAATATTATCTTCCTCTAGTTTTATGCTATGTAGCAGTAATTTTTTAGAATTTCCTATATTAAATGCAGAGTAAGTTGACAACAGAATGTTTCCATTTGTGTTAAAGTTCAAAATGACAGTTTTTTTTTGTCATTATTCGTCGAATCATTCTTGTAAGGACATTGGCTATGCAGGATGTTGTTGAAATCATGAAGGAATCCCTGTATGATAAATATGTTGATGAGCATGGTGTTGTCGATTTTGGTCGAAGTGGGGGGATGAGTCAACCGAAAGAGGCAAAACGCTTTTTAAATGCCCTCAATAAGCAATCGGAACTGGAACAGAAAGATTGCTTTTCAGTATCTGTATGAGCTCTTTTTCTTTTTATCTCTCTGCATTTCCTGTTGGTGGTTTCAGTCCTTAGTAAAAACCATGTGTTACTTTTCAGGAAATATACAGTTTGGCAGATAAGATAGGCTTGAAAGTTCCTGATATTGACACTTTCATCGATAATTTAAACAGCGTTGGTTATCTGCTCAAAAAAGGTCCAAAGACATACCAGGTATGAATCATGATGCCATTTTCACTCTCGTCTTTTGTTGGCTGCAATCTCAAATTTATGTATCTTACTCTTCAGTTTTTATATAAACCCCATCTTAGACTTTTGGCATGTCGGGTATGAGATCAAAATGGTGAAACATTCATTGATCATTTTTAGTTGAAATTTTTTACTAACAACTTATTTATGAATTTTTTATCTCCATATTTACACAATTACACCCTTATCAAAGTTTTTTGCAACTAGAATCTTGTAAGTGGAAGAAATTTTTAGTGACAAAAACATCGTTTGGACTTGTGCAGGTGTTATCCTCTTCTTATTCACGCAGCCAATCATCATTTAGGTCAAGGGGCTAAATCAACATTCAGCTATATGCGTTCTGCATTGTGCTAAAGTCCTAGTCTTGATTCTGTTACAACTCCGTTATTTCTCCTCCAAATGTTTGATATGTACTTTGACATTGTACATATTTAACTCAATATCTCACCCGCTTTTATGTATGTATGAAGGAAAGAAAACAGAAAAACACCCCATGGTATTGAAGTTTTGGTGTCCATGAAACATTTTAGTTCTCATGGCTTCATCTTATAATTAGTTTTATAAATATTCTCCCATCGTGTAAGTTCGGTTCTATTTATAGCTTGTATAGTACTAGTGAAACCCGAATGAAGTTGAGCATATAGTCCGAAACTCTTCCCATTACTATGCTTAATTTGGAATATTATCAGGATCTCATTATAGTCAATGGAAAAATTGCAAGCAACTGTGACACACTGTGACAGTGAGTGAGATATGCAATGTTAACTGTAAGAAATTGGTTGCACGTAATAAATAGGCTGTCTTCAAATATTCTGCATCTTCCATTAGCTATTGATAGTCTCCATGTGAAAAATCCTGGGTAAAAAGATTATTGACGTCTCCTCATGCTGGCAATCATATTCCCATTTTGCCCTTCAAATTATATTTTTAGTAATAAAATGACAATTTTGCCACATGAATGTCTTTTTAAATATAACAACCAAGCTTTTGTCTCATTAAATGAGATCGATTATATGGATCAAATGATGTCACAGTGATTTGTCATGATTATCTTTTTGAATCTTTTAACAAATTTTAGCTCATCGTAAAACTTATTTATCAAATAACTCTAACTCAATCAACTTATTATTTTGTAGCTTTTCAACTATTCTCAAATTTTGCCAGTGTTGCATGCTCTCTTAAAGTACTCTACAACTTTCTTTTGGGAAAAAGACCCCTTCAACAAACACATAAGATAGTTTATTAGCTCATGTTAACGGTATCAATCGACTTTTTAAACCAGTTAATAGACTTTTATAAACGAGTTAACATAAAGCCCAAGTGTATTTGAATGAACATTTGCAAACTTGATTTTGGATAAATTTTGGTAAAATTGATTATGATAAATGTAAATTTAAATTCAATTTATTTAAGTAAAATATTGTTTGGATAATTTAAATCAAAATCATTTTTGAATGAATAAGTGCATAAAGAATATACATTTTATATTATTTTATTTAAAAAGTATTGAAAAATAAGAGTTTAAAAATAAAAAACAATACCGAATGAGTGCAAACGTGAAATCTAAACTCAAGCAACAAATAGTTGCTTCATGTTGAACTCGCATTTGGAGGGAGTACAAACAACCAAACATGTTGAATAAATGCCAAAAGGCATGTTTTGACCCAAAACGTGAGTGTGCAAACGCATAAACATACATACCCAAAAGCTAATCCTCTTGCTAAAGCTGTCCTATAAACGATTACCCATCACGTCTAATGAAACAGGTTTAAAAAACTCCAACCATCGCATCCATTTATTGTACAAAGAAATAAGGAAAAGAATATACGGATTTATGCTTACAGTCTTTGCCAAGCTGCCCCATTGAATCGGACAAACAGGGCTCCATGATATACAACACAACTTTGGAATTGGAACAAATAATTCTACTCCAAGATAATATACAAACCTTGATTCAGTAATCTGGACACAAGATCAATGTATCCTATGTAATAAAATCCAATATGCTTAAGGGGCTAGCTAAAGCTTCAACACAC
The DNA here is from genome assembly GCA_037953625.1 of Crotalaria pallida. Taxonomy (NCBI): domain Eukaryota; kingdom Viridiplantae; phylum Streptophyta; class Magnoliopsida; order Fabales; family Fabaceae; genus Crotalaria; species Crotalaria pallida. The sequence goes on from CM075656.1 coordinate 74,035,645, forward strand.
TGACAACCACTTGAGAAGGGTCAATAGACTCAGCACCTACTCCGGGCCTTGCATAGGAACCATCATGTGTTGACCCTGAGATTGAAGATTTTAAAAGAATAAGTGAGGATTAGTATCACATTCATTATCTATGAAAGCTCAATGGCTTATGCTAACATACAAACCCAAGAGAAAAATCATGCATATCATAAATAAAAGCTGCACAAGTGCAATGTTATGTTATGCATCGAGTTGCATAGAAGCTCAGTCTATTACTTAAGTCATGAAACTCTCTTCCCAATAAGGCTCCATCTTCTTGAGCAGAGCCATCCGACAAAACTGAAGAAGAGCAACCAAGTAAAGGGCTACTTGAACAATCAGGGTCAACGTTGAAGCCACAATGAAGGGAAAATCAAAACTAATTTCTAAAGCTATCAAGAACTATGACAAAATGGTCCTGGAGTACCTTTTTTTTTCCTCTTGAAATAGTATTAAAAGCGAAGGGAGAATATTACAAGAAGAGGGTAAGAAATCCTTAGAAGAACAAAAGAAACAAATAAAAACTATGCAAATGGGTTATGCAACACCTCATGCCAATCTCTTTGCAAACCCAGTTCATAACCTACGTCAAAATTGGAGGATAAGGCAACCTTAGAGCTTAATACACTTCAGGCAATTCATCTCACCACCAGAAATACTTTGAATTTGAAATCATGGCCACTAGCATTGATTGCTGTGGATTTACAGGAACAAAAATCAATCTTATAACCAAAGATAAATTGCATGAACTTCTTCTAACGGAGCCACAAAAGAATATTCCATGTGTTCTTAGCTAAACAGAACCCAAAGATAATGCTTCAGCAGCAATACAAGTGGGTGGGGGCAAAGCTCCAGACTCCTAACCAGAAATTTCGTTGCTCTTAAGCATAAGGTTAAAGATATATAACAACACTTATGTGTAGAGTAGTCTAAAAACAAGTGGCATACTACTATTGCGAATAAAATCATGAACACATCAAGGCAGATTAGCCCAAAAACCTTTAGCATCATTGGAATCTGAACCACTAAAAAACCTCCCGCCAACCACTCAACCAGCACAACAGGATCTACAAAACCTCATAAAATCCTAATGCATTTTTGAAAGAAAACTTAAACAATTCAGAGCCCATGGCAACTTTAATATTTTTTTACTGTTCAATTCATTAAGGAGGAAGAATCTCAAACATCAACTGTCAGTGTACAATCAGGTCCAGAAAAACTGCCCCTTCAAAGATGGACAACATTAAGAGGAAGAGAGGAAAGAGAGATAGATGGAGTCAAGAAAGTCAATAATTTAATGCAACCCACACAACTTTTTATCAAGGGCTTTAATGGGTGCATTGATGCAAGCTACCAACCAAAAGTAGTTATTCACAGTGAAGCAGAATTGCCAGGCATTAAATCTAAAGATGGAACTTACCAACTCTCAGTATGTCATCTAAAATATCAAATCAAAATGGTATTAGAGCTAACTTTGTGTGGACCATTTTCACTAAAGTGAGCTTTAAAGTAAACCAAAAAAAGCCTTTCAGAGGAAAAGGGAATAAACCATAAAGTCCTGTGAATGGAGGTATCAGTAAAAAATGCACATGTGTCTTGAGGTAATATTCAATCTTGATAAAAACAGTCTACATTGCAATTACAAATCAGTTTAAACAGCAATCTTAGAATCTTCATATATCAAATATTACCGCCCAAAAGCACGGGAAGAAAGAGAGTAGTGTTACCTGGGAATTTGTGTAACTAACACCTTGTGAGAAAGAACCTTGGTGAGCAAGCTGAGGATTTCAAACAAAATATTCCAATATCAGACACCATTGTATTCTATATATATTTCCAGTAAAGCAACAAGCATAATACATTTGCAAGTGTGTGTATCGCACCTGAGCATTAGGATTTGATTGACCATCCTTCTTAGAAGCAGATGTATCTCCACCCTTGGCTGAACCCTTGGTATCACCCTAAAATACCAAAAGTTGAAAAGCCATAACGGATTCACACAAACACGTTAGAGAAACATAATAAAAACATGAACAGCAACAAAGTGAAATAGCTATTCAAGCAATGAAAGGAAAATGTGAAATTACCTCCATCTGCAACATCCTCAATCAGCCCATGACAAAGCCAATTCAACAACAACAACAACATAATCGAAAAATAATCAACATTAGTAAAAAGGGCAATGATATATGAACAACAAAGTTGGAGAATTTTTCAAACAACTTCGATTTCAATTTCAATTTTTTTAACACAAGAAAAAAAAGGGCAGGCCAATGCCCAGGCTCCCACTTAGTAAAGTCTGGGGAGGGTAGATATAAACAGCCTTAGCCTTACCCCCGCAAGCAATAGACTGATTCCAGGATTTGAATTCGTGACCTCTTGACCACTAAGCAACAACCTTACCGTAAAAATAATTTTTTTTTTAAAAAAAAAAAGCGGAGATATGAGGGCATCTAGAAGTGCTCACAGAGCTTATTTGAGCAATGAGATCAGCTTACAAGAATAATTTACGACTTTCCTGTAACTCTTAACTTAATGAAATAATCTCTTTTTTAGCTTAATTCAATAAAAGTCTATCGAATAAGCACTTAAATTTTTAGTTGTCTATCCAAACACACCTTCTTCCAACAGCAAAAAAACAAAACAACAACAAGAGGACCCAATAGTAATGATTCAGAGAACAACAAGGGACACGGTTGTTGTTGGGGACCAGAAACAAAGTAATTTTTTTTTTTAAGTGAAACTGAAAATTACCTCTCTGTATCTAGCAAGGTAAATCTTCAAAGGATCAATATAATCCTCAAATCCAAGAGTGGCCATAGCCCAAAGCAAATCATCACCGTTAATCGTCTTCCTCTTCTCCCTCTGACACTTATCAGAGGCCCTACCCAAACACACACATGAATATCATTCATTCATTCATTCAGTTAAAGCAGCACGAATTCGAACAAATTTAAATAATAATACTAATAATAATGAAAGGTAAAAAGTGAAAAAGGGAACACACTCGCTGGTGATGAAGCTGATGAATTCGGAGACGCATTCCTGAACGGTTTCTTTGGCGTCCTTAGCGATCTTGCCGTTGGCGGGAAGAGCCTTCTTCATGATGCGGCTGATGTTGGCGATAGGAAGGTACCTGTCTTGTTCCCTTATGTTGGAGCCGCGGGGGCTGTGGTCCCCGCTCTCGTGGCTCCCTCCTCCTCCGCCGCCGCCGCCGCCTGGGCTTCCCGGTCCGTCCGCCATGGTCGCGGTAGTAGAAGAAGAACCCTAATTCAAAGAAATTGAGATAGAGATTGATATTCATGGTGAAATTGGAAAACCCTAGGAGAGAGAGAAAGGGGATGTGGAAATGAAAATGAAATTGAAATTGAAATTGAAATGAAGATGATGAATGAAGAATGATACCTGTCCTGAAGAGGGGTGTGAATTTGTATTTGGCGGGAGAGGGAGAGAGAGATCCGGTGGGTGAAGAGGAAGAGAGAGGGGATCGGACGCTGGAGAAGAGTGGAAGAAGGAGACGATTGAGATGAGAGGATTGAGGTTTATCACCACCGTTCGTTTTTCCTTTTTTTATTACTACTCTACTTCCCACTCGCACTGCTTACTACTCCTTCTTATCGTTCTCTCTCCTATTTTTTTTTTCTTATTTAAGTTTTTAGTCTTTTGGATTTAGGTGCTCTTTTGGAATTGGTCATTAAATTTTTTTTGATGTTTTGAGTTCCTAAACTTTTTTCAAATTTTGGAAATGGTCCTTTCTTCATTTGAGTGGTGATATGACTGAAAATATGTCACGTCACCTTCGCCATATCAATAGGTAACGTGTTAGATGATGTCACATGATTTTTTTAAATTAAAAAAAATCAAATTTATTGAAAAAAATTAAAAAATATAATTTTTTTAAAAGAAAATCGAATCTTTTAATAAATTTTAAAAGAAATTATTTTTTAATAAAACAAATTATGTAGTGTCACGTGACTCAACATAACATGTCACTCGTGGATACCGTGAGAGTGAGTGACACGTCGGTATAACACGTTATTCGTGACTCAATAAATTATTTCTAAAAGAAATTATTTTTTTAATTAAACAAATTATATAGTGTCTCGTGACTCAACATAACACGTCACTCGTCGATATTGTGAAAATGACGTGACACGTCGGCTATTTCATCGCTTAAGTGACGAAAAGACCATTTCCAAAAATTAAACAAAGTTTAGGGACCCAAATCATCGAAAAAAAATTAAAGACCAATTTCAAAAAAGTACCTAAGTTCAAGGACTAAAATGTTAAACGAATCATTTATTTTTAAGGCTTATTTGGTAATCAAAATAAGAAAATCAAAAAATGATACTTCTTTTGTCATATTTTGTTATTATCGAGAGTTAGGTGAGACACGAAGATATAATGGTGTTATCATGTTGGTTTATCTTATCGTGTTTGCGTAATGTATTTTTTAGGTTTAATTATGTCACAAGTATTTGAAGTTTGAGGTACTTTTGCCATATATCCTTATTTTTTTTCAATGTTTTACTCCTTAAAGTTACTTCTGGGTTTGTCGTATAACTCTGCTACCAATTCTGACCAATTTTGTTGATATGTATCATCAGAAATCCTGGTCAAACGCAGGAGGTTGGTCATGTGGTGCCGCGTGATTTTACATGGGCGAAGACAACCTCTCTCTTCAATTTTTTTCTTTTTTTATTTAACTAAAAATAGAAAAATATTAAGTTTTTTAGTTTTTTATTTATTTATTTTTTAAAAAAATCTTCACCCACGGGGCACGTGGTGGCTAACCTCCTGTGTCTAACCAAGATTCCAATGTTACATTTCAGCAAAATTGGTAGTAAAGGTATATGACAAACCCAGAAACAATTTCGGGGAGTCAAAGATTGAAAAAAAAAAAGAATAAGGGTATCTGGCAAAAGTGTCCTAAACTTCAGGGACTTCTGACATAATTAAGCCTATTTTTTATCATATGGAGAGAGTTGTGTTAGAAATGAACATAATAAGATAATGCAAATTTTTCCTTCAAAAAAAAAGAAAAAAAAAGATAATGCAATTTTCTTGTGATGCTCCTCACATATTAAAACTACATTTACCATCATCATCACTTTACCACCCTCATCACCACTTTATCGATATTATTGTTGTCCAGTGTGCACAAACTTTTAACATGATACTTCATCCGGTTTGAAATATAAGCAACAAAAAACATATCTCTTTTGGTTTAAAATATAAGTAAAATTAACAAACTTTCTTAAATTTTATTTCATTCACAATGACACGTTCCTAAAACATCACTAGAAAATTGTTATTTTATTTAATTTTTGTTTCATTCCCAATGCAACTTTCCTAAAATACCTCTATTCTTTTATAAATTTGATAAAATTAAATACAATCAACAAAAATCTTTAATAAGCGTAAATTTAGTTAGTTTTGCTTATAATTCAAGCCGAAGGGAATTCAATATATTATGCCTATATCCTATCATGCTCTATATTTTATTATATGTTATCTTATGTGATCATGAAACGATACTTTAACATGTTTAAATAAAAGAACACTTTTTATCCAAATATATTATGTATCATAATCTCGTAAGATTAAAATTGATTTTGATGCCCGTAAAAAAATTGATTTTGGTGAAAAAAAGTAATTTTTTGTGTCGATAAAAGGGTCATTAAAAATTTAAAACTAAGTCAAATATCTACCACCCCTCTTGTTTTTAATGTAAGTGTCTTTTGTACAAAAAATAATATATGTTTATTCATATTCGAAATCTAAACTTTAACATTAATCGATATAAAGTAACAATTTTTTTTAACTTCTTTACGCAATGTTTTCATTAATCTTCTAAAATAATTTAAGATGAGTTTCAATTTTTAGCTCCTATTTATCCATAAAAAAAATCAAAATACTCGTAGTGTTAAATAATTTTCAACTTCGGTGTATCATAAATTTCAAAAAATACACTTCAGATACATCATCGAAAATATGTTCCGACTCACCAATATAAAAAATGTAATTTTTTATACTTAATAAAAAGAGTTTTGAAAGTTAAATTATCAAAGGGTCCTTAAAACAAGTCAACTATTGTTTACATAGGATCACTTCCTCCTCGCTCAATACTTCAGAAGTTATCTCAATTTTGAATCTCCTTCTGCAACTCCAACTCTCATTCGAAGAAAAACGTGACAGTGTTCGAGGTTACAATTTCGTGCAAAAAATAAAATAAAAAATGTCATCTTTACTGAACGAATGTTGGGAATCAGTGTTCAAACCCCTCACCCAATGCATCATTACCATTTCTACCTCCACGCGCTCCTCCACTATTATTACCCAAGCAAATAAGTGTTCAGACGTAGGAGGCTAGCCACATGACTTCTAGCGTCTAACTAGGTATCCTGGTGTGACAAGTCAGCAAAATTTGATCGGAAATGATAAGAAGGATATAAGGCAGACCAAGAAGGGTTTGTGACAAAATAACCTAAAGTTTAAAGATCGAAAACATAATTAAGCCGGTTAAACTGCTTTCTCATTATTATTTTTTTCCTTTTTTTAATTTATAGGTGCTACCTCTGACGGTGTGCTGAAGCTCATGAAAGTTGAAGCCTTGAAGGACTAAAAGCCACTTATAGTTTTGTCATTTGCTTAACCTTCCTAAATAGTTTCCTTGCATGATTTTGTTGAAAAATATTGTTCCATGTATTGCAGAAACACAGGACAACTAGATATAAACTAGAGTCATATGAATGTTTGTATGTTATGCATTGCATGTATGAATATACTTTTAAATTGTAATGTGATACCTTTTTCGTAAAAAAACAACTCCTCAAGGAAGGAAAGTATATAAAACCAAAGGATAATGAATCCTTCAAAAGCTAGCAAAGGGGAAGAGGGTGCACGGGTATCTTTTGTTTCTTCTATGGAGCGTGGAATTAGTTTCTTTGAAATTATTTGCCATGTAGGTTATGTCTGTAAAACTTAATGTTATGATGCTTCCATGATATGCCACTTAGGTGAATTGTCCAAAGCATTATACTTCATTTCTCTTATGATTGTCATTTTTTGCCCCATGGTTTGATACAATTTCCCCTCATTCCTCTATATTAGATTCATAAAAGCATGTACGATTACAAGTAAAATAACAAAGAAGGTATCTCTAGACGATGTTTGAGAAGCAATGCAAATCAGGCATTGAACCATTCAAGGCATCATCATTTGCCATTGAGAGTACGTCAGCAGTATTTCCTGGTGCTATATGAGAGATTCCCTTGCCAAAATTGAATTTAAAGCTTCGAACTATCTAAATTCAAAGATTTTAATTTTGTAAGGAAGACTTTGGATGATTGATATCTAGAGCTCCATGACTTAAATTCCTCTTGTTGTGTTCAATAAACACTTGCATTTGTACCTTTCATTTAGTTAAAAATGATGAGTCAAAGTTTTGATCATGGTACTCTTCAACATTTTATTATGTACTATCTTGGTTAGCATGTGATTCTAATTATATTACACTCATATTTGCTTCAATTCACATTATAAATATGGAATTTTACAATAACATCTCACCATTTTAAGGTTGTGGTGTACCGCATGTTATATGAACTATTTATTTTTAACTTGCCCATAGTTTTTTAGGCAATTAATACAAAGAAAATAAAATTATATATAAATTCTCCGTAAAATAAACAATTTAAATTTCTCCCCAATTAAACTAGAGATGAAGATGTTTGTTTAGGGAGAAGGAGAATGGTAGCGTTATTAGTGGCAGCAGAATGAGGGTGATGGGATGGAGGTGGTAACTACAATCATTAGAGAAAGGGATGAATGGAGGTTGTGCAAAAATGAGACAACAGAGGGAAATAGTTTTATGTAAACCTAATTAGTTGGTGTATAATGTATGCATTCTCCAAACTCGAACATAGGCATGCTACCCTTCACATGTGACATTCCAACTCCAACATCCATCTCGGAGGTGTTTGCAACATGGATCTTTAGTAATAAGGGTGTAACAGTCGGATCTAGTTTGATATTTGGAGGAAACTATAGACCGGAACAATCAAACTATGTTTGTTTGATATAGTTTGGTTCAAAAACATTTTTCATACAAAAATTGGATAGGATCGAATTGAATATAAATTGTTTGGTTTGATTCGGTCTAATGATTTACTTGCTAAACTTATTCAAAACTTTAGAAATTTGGAAACTCACTATAAAAATACCATGATAAACTATAATTTAAACACATATAATGAACAATTTATTAAACATTAACCCAAACAATTACAACCAAGCATTCTTATGAAAAAAAATAAGAACAAAATTTCAAAAGAATATTGTAATATGATTAGAAAAAGGCTTATTTATGTCTTTAATCCCTGAACGTTGGAGGTGTATTGGTTTTGGCCCCTATAAATTTTTTTGACCTTGACTTATCCTTAATTGTTTCGAAAAATTGGTTCTTGTCCATGTCGATGGGAAAATCCGTAAATTGCTAATGTGATTAACGAAATGCCACATCGGCACACACATAAGCAAGTGTATTGCATGCCATCAGTAGAATGACATGGATGATCTGGATCCGTATGAGCAAAATAGCCAAAGTCCAATTCAAATGTGTTTGTGGATTGGACTTTAGCCCTTTTGCTCTTGCGACCAAAACTTAAATGGACCAAAACAAAAAAAAAATCTCAACTTTCAGGGACTAAAAACATAAATAAGGCTTAAAAAATAGTAAAAATAAGCTAATCGGTCAAGTTTGATCTTCGCACTCTCAAAATTTGTGTGATCATGAACCAAGCCATTAAATAAGACTTTTTCTTTTTGGCCCCCACCAAAAAGTAATGGGTGGGGGCTAAAAAGAAAAAGTCTTAAATAATGGTCTGAAAAATTAGAGATCGAACCTCTTAATTCGATTTTATCAGTCTCATAGTTGCCAAAATCACCTATACATCTACTTGATGTATGTTTGTATCTCTCTCACAATAGACAACATTGCACTATTAAGTGATTTCTTGTTGCCAACTATATTCTATATCTATATGATTGATTAGTTTGAGACACTTGGCTTAAGCCATATCCAAATGTTCCACGATAGAAATAAAGTGAGTGTGACCAACGTGGGGTTGATCAAGTGGTAGCTCACTTGGTCCCTTAACCAACTGGTCTCGAGTTCGAGCCTTGGGTATGAAGCAACCCTCGCTGGGAGACCCCTACCGCTTAGTGCGAGCTCAGTTGGGTTGGACCGGATGAGTAAGATTCTTGGATAAATCAGATCCGGGTACCGGTTGGTGTACAAAAAAAAAAGAAATAAAGTGAGTGTAAAGAATGACATTCAACCATACGACAACAATGTAGTAAACAATACGTGGTACATCCCAACAAAATATTTTGAAAAAGATTACTTTTATCGTTATCCTCGTGAAACCTACATCTATTCACGTTTAAAACATTGATATTGTTTTTAGTCAATAATGCTATATCACATGAAAAGTTTTCGTAAACTTTGCACGAATGACGTGGAAAATCATTTTCTCCTTTTTATAATTAATTAACTAATTAAATTTAACACTTAAAAAATCAAATTAATGAGTTTAAGGACATGTACAATTTCTTTTCCGCAGAACCTCACACACCCATTCCATGAGTTCATCACAACACCATTTAAATTAGCAAGTTTCTTGGTGGGAGCTTTCTCAATAGGGAAAGGCATGGCCAAATAATACGCCTGCGAATGTAAAAATCACTAAATTGCAATTTGATTATTGACACAGTACAAGATAATACTTGTTAAGGACCTCGAGAGTGAAATTGGCACCATCGTAGTCACGTTGGCAATAGAGGAATCCATTCCCCAGCTGAACCACCACCTCCACTCGCCAACCACGACCACCACCCTTCTGCAATCACAAACCGCCACCGTTCCCATACTGTTCCATATATGGAGCCACTCTTTTCCCCCAATATCCCAAAGTGCCACTCTTTCCATACGGTTCCATTACCGCACCACCAACCGCAACCACCGTCATACCCACATAACCCCACCAAATTACCAACCAACACCTACAAGAGAATAAAATGAAGACATACAACAATAGTAGCACAGAAGAAAAGGGAGAGAAATGGTGGAATTCTGTTGCTTCTAGAGAAAAGGAGAAGTAACAGAGTAATATTAGCATAGAGAGAAAGAAAGAGAAACGGTTGGTCGTTTAGGGTAAAAAAGAGAAGAGACATAGTTGTTTGTGATGTCGTTTAACAATGTCACATCATTCGTAGAACTTTAATGAAAATAAATGTCGTAAGAAGTAGCATTACTGTTTTTAGGAATTATAATTTCAAACACAATCTCAAAGATGACACCCTTGTTTTCCTCGTTATAACATGACATTTCGATAGCTTGATGACAAAAAATGTTCACATGAATTTGCGATGCACAACACGAACTCTCGTGACATATCATATTCCCATAATAACATATTTTCATTGAAAACATCAATTATCACATATTTTTCATGAAGACCCCAAATAACCTTATGACAAGAATACATTTGGACATAACGCTCAATTAATCATTCATTTCATAAGTTTTCATTTTTAAACAAATTACATAAAATATATTCAATTAATCATATATTTCTCTCATAAACTTTGGTCCCGTTTAAAATACTTTTTAATTTCAAGTTTCATATTTTCCATAAATATAAAAAAAACTACTTTCCAATTTCATAATAGCCACTGGTAGGATGATGTGGATAATCCGGATCCGTATGAGTAAAATAGCCAAAGCCCAATCCAAATGTGTTTGTGGATTGGGCTTTAGCCCTTTTGCTCCAGCGACCAAAACTTCCATGAACCAAAACCAAAACAATCTCAACTTTTAGGGAATAAAGACATAAATAAGCCTTACAAAAATAGTAAAAATAAGCTAATCAGTCCGGTTTGATCTTCACAATCTCAAAAATTGTGTGATCATGGACCAACCCATTGAATAATGGTCTGAAAAATCAGAGATCAGACCTCTTAATTTGGTTTTATTGATCTCATAGCTTGATCCAAAATCACCTACACGTCTACTTGATGTATGTTTGCATCTCTCTCACAATAGGCAACCTTGCACTATTAAGTGATTTTTTGTTGCCAACTGTATTCTTTATGATTGATTAGTTTGAGACACTTGCCTTAAACCATATCCAAATGTTCCACGATAGAAATAGAGTCAGTGTGAAGAATGACATTCAACCATGTGACAACAATGTAGTAAACAATACGCGACACATCCCAACAAACTATTTTGAAAAATGGTTACTTTTATCGTTATCCTCGTGAAACCTACATATACTCACGTTTAAAACATTGATATTATTCTTTTTAGGAATTATAATTTCAAGCACAATCTCAAAAATGACATCCTCGATTCCCTCACTGTAACATGACATTCCGACAGCTTGATGACAGAAAAATGTTCACATGAATTTGCGATACACAACGCGAACTCTCGTGACATATCATATTCTCATAATAACATATTTTCATTGAAAACATCAACTATCACATATTTTTCATGGAAACCCCAAATAACTTTATGACAAGAATATGTTTGGACATAACGCTCAATTAATAATTTATTTCATCGGTTTTATTTTTTTAAACAAATTCATAAACGCTCAATTAATCATATATTTCTCAAGTAAACTTTGGTCCCATTTAAAATACCTTTAAATTTCAACTTTCATATTTTTAAAAAATACCAAAAACCTACTTTCCAATTTCATAATTTAACTTGAAGTTAAATTTCATTTTATTTTTCATTTTTCATATTTAATTTTCTGATTTTCAAAAACGTACTGGCAAATTTATCCTTATCACACCATTATCATGTGATATACTCCGTTACTTCAAAAAAAAAAAATCATTACAACAAGATGATATATAGTACATTTTTAATTTTTAATATCTGAAAATTGATTAAAAAATGTTCCCAACTAAATTTTTTAATCCATTTTTCTACCAAACAAACACCCTATTTTCCAAAACTCTATTTTCTTTTATATTACTAATATAATTAATAATTTTTTTTAATATAATATATTTATATTATACACTCACACACACTCTACAACTCAGTAGTGTGTCTGTGTCACGTACATCATCTTTTCTCTCTTTTCTTCTCTTCCCAGATTCCTCTGCTCCTTTTTCCTCCCTCACCCTCTTCCTCTTCTTCTTCTTCATCTCTCACCGTTAATGTAAGTTTCCCATTCTATCCCTTCACTTCATTCTTCACTGTTCCCCTCTGCGTTCTTATTTTTTTCCTTCATTTTCTTAGGTTAGGGTTTTTTTGTTTTTTTTTTTCGTTTTTTCAATTTCGTTTCTCATTTTATGCTTTACTTTAACAATGTGAGTGGTTTCGGGTAAATGCAAAACGGAAGAGAATGAGAAATGGTTAATGATTTTATTTTTATTTTTATTTTTTTGTAATAATAATTAGAATCGCGTCATTTTCACGAACACATAGCACTCACTCACTCAGTCGCGAGTTTACCGCTGAAGCTTTGATCTTTCAGTGTTTGCAGCTTCTTTAGATTTTGATTTTTTTTCTTCTCATTTTTGATTTGTTTTGTGGTTCTTCGACGCAGTAGTGTTTAGTGGAATTTAGGCATGTGATTATTTGATTATTACGAAATATTATTATTATTAATATTATTATTTTATTAGTGGGACCTAATCACCTAAACCCTAGGTTTTGGTGACCGTTCTGTTCTGTTCTGACTTTTACTGTAATTTTTTGGAGAAGCTATTTATATTAAATTAAAAAAAAAAAACTCATCTGGAGAAAGTTTTAGTGTAAAGTGAGGAGGTGTATTAAAATCTCAAGCTACTTAAGATACTGGGTGGTGTCTTTTTTATTTCTCCTTAAATTGAAGTATTTTTTTAATATTGCAAGGTGCTTTTGTATTATCCTTCTTTTTGTGAATAGTATTATTTTTTTTGAAATATTATTAGAGTGCTTGCATTGCATAAGTTTTTCTCTGAGAAAAAAAAAATGCCTTGAAATTTAGTTTCTCTAAAATTTTTTTATTTTTGATTTTTTTTTTGAAAATTTGGTCCCTAAGAATATAGTCCTTGATAATTGATTATTTGATTTAGGTATGCCTGAAATTTGTCCCGAAAAGGACTAGCTTAACTGATAATTGACTTAGGTATGCCTGTAAAATGTCTTAAGCCTGTAGCTATTGTCTATAAGCTACCTCTAATAGCATATGAAATACAAGCTTATGAGCTCCTAGGTTTATGAACTAAGCCCCTTTACCACACACCAATAGGTAGCTTATTTTTGGTCAAATAAGCTTCTTGACTAGCTTATAAGCTTCTACCAAACACACTCTTATTATTATCATCTGTAAATATCTTATTCTGTAATTGTACTAGGTGTCATATCCGAAGAAATACGTGTCTCTTAATGGTAAGAAGTTTAGCCTTTGATTCGAGTTCATTTAATATTTTTAATTGTTTATTAATATGCAGCAACATTTCCTGGACCAATAATGCATGATAAAGGGGAAAAAGCTTGTCCCATATGCACCGAGAAGATGGACCTGACTGATCAGCAGCTGAAGCCATGCAAATGTGGCTATGAGGTTTGATTTGAAGTTGCTTTTCATGTTATGCATGGATTGCTTGTCATGAGAGTTTTTGTTTCTTAATTTATTGTTGACCTTCTTGTTTTGATCCTTGTTCTAATATATGTCTATTATCTTTAAACTGTTAGTGAGCATGTTATTTCACTAAAGGAACAGTGACTTTTTTTTAAAAAAAAATTTATATTACTGTCTTTCTTGATAAATCATTTTGGTCCATTCTCTGCCTTCCTCCACCTTCTCCACAGATATGCGTCTGGTGTTGGCACCACATTATGGAAATGTCAGAGAAGGATGGGAGTGGTGGTCGTTGCCCTGCCTGCCGTGCACCTTATGACAAAGAACGTATTGTGTCAATGGCTGCAAACTGTCAAAGGTTGTTATGGTTGAGGGGAATGTCTTATTTTTGTATTACATTTAATTGTTTGGAAGCAATTGTTAAAGTACTATGTTGTCCTTGCTTAAGCAGATTGGTTGCTGAAATGAATGCACAGCGTAAAAAGAAAATGCAGAAGTTGAAGCCCAAATCAGTCGAAGAGAAGAAACATTTTAGCGATATTAGAGTCATTCAGCGAAACATGGTGTATATAATGGGGTTGCCTCTTAGTGTTGCAGATGAAGCTGTGAGTTCATCAATGCTATTCTGTATTTCAATGTTGTTAGATGAACCTATGTTGAGCGAGCTATACTCTATACGTGGTTTTGTTTCTTGAAATTGTGAATTATATTTACCTTTTTATGTTGACGTCATTTTCATTTGGATTTTACCAGTTACTTCAGCAGAAGGAGTATTTTGGCAGGTATGGAAAGGTTTTGAAAGTGTCACTCTCTCGTACATCAACCGGCTTAATCCAACATTCTGCGAGCAACATCTGTTGTGTGTAAGTTGTCATTAATGTCTGAATGTCTATCACCTTGCATTGTGTTTCAAATAGGAAATTATAGGTTTAATCTCATTTGATCTTCCTTTTTATTTATATTGTTTTGTGTGAGTGTCTATTGGATGCATGTTCTTTGCGGACGATATTGTTCTTATTGGGGATACTAGGGAGGAAATAAACGGGAAGATTGAAATGTGGAGACAAGTTTTAGAAGGGTATGGTTTTCGGATAAGTCGAAGTAAGACAAAGTATATGGAGTGTACTTTTAGCAAGAGGCACATAAGCCCTACTCGGGAGGTGAAGGTTGGAGAGTATGTCATAGCACAAGTCCCAAAGTTTAAGTACCTTGGATCTCTCTTACAGCATGATGCAAAAATAGAAGGGGATGCAAATCATAGGATTCAAGTAGGGTGGATGAAATGGAGGAGTGCCTCGAGCGTGTTATGTGATAAGAATGTACCACTTAAACTTAAAGGAAAGTTCTACCGCACTGCTGTAAGACCGGTGATGTTATATGGGACAGAGTGTTGGGTGGCAAAGGGCGCACAAGAGAATAAACTTCATGTAGTAGAGATGAGGATGTTGCGGTGGATGAGTGGGCATACCAGACAAGATCGGATTAGAAATGAGTATATCCGAGAAAGAGTCGGGGTTGCCCCTATTGTTGAAAAGATGGTTGAATCTCATCTTAGGTGGTTTGGGCATGTTTGTAGGAGACCGGTGGAAGCCCCGGTTAGGAGGGTAGACCAAATGGAGGGTACTACAAGGGCTAGAGGAAGAGGAAAACCTAGAAAAACTATAGGCGAAACAATTAACAAGGATATGGCAATAAATGTCTTATCGAAAGACGTGATTTATGATAGACCTTGATGGTGTCGTTTGATCCATGTAGCCGAACCCACTTAGTGGGACAAAGGCTTAGTTGTTGTTGTTGTTGAGTGTCTATTGGGTTTCATCGTGTTCATTTATAGGTTTGGAAGCTATTTTTTGTAGGCTGTCATTTATATGTCTAGACCCTTATGTATTTATTGAATTATGTTTATTATTTTTAGGTATGTTACTTACTCAAAAGAGGCGGAAGCAATTCGATGCATTCAATCAGTGCATTGTTTTGTATTAGATGGTAGATCCTTGAGGTAAGAATATGCCATTT
The DNA here is from genome assembly GCA_037953625.1 of Crotalaria pallida. Lineage (NCBI taxonomy): Eukaryota > Viridiplantae > Streptophyta > Magnoliopsida > Fabales > Fabaceae > Crotalaria > Crotalaria pallida. Next base: position 74,051,334 of record CM075656.1, read on the forward strand.
TAATTTGACTGCAAGGCTTGCATGGCCATGTGATGATGGGTGGATGTTTGCATTTGCAGAGCTTGTTTCGGAACCACAAAGTATTGCCATGCATGGTTGAGAAATTTGGTAACTAGTACATTTAAGCTAAATTTATAAATTTGTTAGACACAGCTATCTTTGTGCTACTATATTAGTTATATTTCTGCTTCAGCCTTGCCGCAATAGAGATTGCTTATATCTGCATGATTATGGTTCTCAAGAAGACAGCTTTACCAAAGATGACCTAGGATTAGCACTTGCAAGGTATGGTTTGTTTTTCGACTCACATTCCCTCCTCGTTTAAATTTTGACTGTACTATGTCTCACATTTGCATATCCGTTGCTTGACTTCATTTTTTCACTAGCAAGTTATATTAAGGCTTAAATATCTAGGTCTTTTAAGTTCTGTGGTGCTGGGTATCTGGGCCTTCTGTTGAATGATTGCTTTCAGCTTTTTTTCCGGTTAGTTAAGTATAGATATCAGATGTGTGATATCTTGGATAATTTCTTTTTTATTTTTCTCCCTAGTTTTTGTAACTCTTACACAGGTACTTGATGTGTCTTGATTTCATCAGCTTTTAGTTCATGCTATATGATCTCTTTCTATTTGTCTTGAATTGCTTCCCCTCCATATTGCTTGTTAGACTTACTCTCAGTTTCCATTGTCCATTCATTCTTTCTGTTTATGCTTGGGACTAATATCATATTTGATTATAATTCTGTTTTATTGTAATTTGGATGTTAAAGGAGTAGAGTCCATCAAATTATCGGTGCTACAAGTAATTTGAATTGGCGCTCAGGAAATGTTTTGCCTCCCTCTGAAGATGATTCTAGACACATGTCATCAGCCTCCAAACTGGTCTCCAAAAGTGCTTCAGATGTAGGTTCCACGCACATCTTTTTGTGGCAAAGTTGTTTGTTACAGGATGATGTGTTTCTTCATTTTTAACTTGTTCACTTAAAATGTATTATTAATTATTAGGCAGTCAACTAGATTTTAATAACCTCTGGTGTCTTTCTTCATAACAGAAAACTGAGAGCCATACTAAAGGATCCTGTTCAGTCGGGCCCGTGAGTTCTACAGTAGCCCCTGCTGCGACCTCTTGGTAATTAATTTATCGTGGAACTCTACACTTAATTTCGTGTTGTGTGGGTGCTGACAATTTTGGTATGTTATAATAGGGCTATGCGTGTGTCTGGCTCTATTCCACCAGATACAACTTCATCATGTTCTGGTAATTCGGCCATTAGAAAGGTTGAGGCGTCTAATGATCCACAGGTTCCTGTGTCGGTAGTTAAAAGCTCTGAAAAGTCTGTACTTAATACAAGATCAGAGGAAGATAAAAATAGCTCTGAAGGGCATTCTGGTGATGTGTTACTAACTTCAGAGGTGAACAAGCATAACGTTGGTGGAAATTCTCAAACATACAAGTCAGATGTTAAAGAAGTTATTGCGGAGAAACTTCCTTCTACTGTATTGTCTAACTCTGAAAATTCTCCAGCAGCTTTTATGGGTAATGATGAGGATATGGTAGGACCTGCTGCTAGCACAAACTTTGTGAAACTCTCCAAACCACACTGTGATTTCAATATTGACAAAGCAGTTAGTCTTAATTCTAATGGGGATGTACAACACTTATGTTCAAAGTTAACATCAACTAGCATGCATAGTCATCTTGAAGATTCATATTCTATTCCAGATTCAGACAGATTGCACTCTACTCATAACTCAATAGATTCATCTATAGGGCATCATTTGCAGCAAGGTGATCAGTATTCTAATGAACACTCAACCACACCAGATTTGTGGGAAGATATCATCGTGGATGATATGCCAAATTTGGATAATGAACAATCACAATTCTGCAAGGGCGTCAATAATCTATCAGCAGGGCTCTGTTCACCTGGTCTGGCTCAGAATGTAGACCAATCAATCCCTCATCCCTGGAAGCAAGATCAACTTAGTCACCATCATCAATTGGGCAAACCTTCTGAATCTTATAATCAACACTCGAAGACAGGATCTGGGAAACATGTGGAGAGTAAAAATAATGTTAATAAGGATGATTCAGATGTGGGAGAGAATATTTTGTCTAAAGAATTGGATGCATGGGAAGATTCGTTAGTGAAGTTGTTGGATGAAAGTGAAGAACCTTGCAGGCCCATTAATCATTTGGATAAAACACAAACTCTGCTAAAAGTCCAAGATAAGGATCAGTCCAGGTTTTCCTTTGCCAGACAAGATGATTTCATGAATGTTGCATCTGATTTGAAGCCATCGTTTGGGATTACTGGGCATGTTTCTAGAGGAGACTTTGTATCAAATGGTTTTATGGGAAACAAGGATACTCTTGCTGGGAAGTATGCGCATCTTGTGCCGTCAAACAATGCTGCACTATCAGATAGATTTGTTCAATGTGAGTCTTCTGCCATCTGAATTCCCTGCTGAGTATTTATCCATAACAAGCTTAGTACTCCATTTTTTGTGTGTTAGGGTGTTTGTTGTTTTGTCACTTTGTGTTCAGTCCTCTTATTTACTGTGGCGTTCTGGTTGTCCTTTTACTTGGTTATTCATAAAGTGCTTTGCGTTTATGTTCCTGTTTTGCCCTCTTTTTTTGTTTTCCAATGGTTGGGACTTGGAGGGGTGTTTGAACACTTCTACTTAATGGACCTCTCTTTTTTATAGTGGTTGCAGACATTGGTTCACACAAGTAGAATTAGTAAAGCATGCCGCAGCAGTTGATTCTTCATTTACTATTTTACTATTTTACTCTTTTAGTTATTGTTATTCATGAAAATATTTTTATGTTCTTTTTGACTATGTTGTTTGTCTGTTCTTCCATTGTAGTCAAACAAACTTGCAGTTGCATAGTTGCATATCGAGTCTCCCTCCCCCTTCATCAATTGAAAATAATTCAAAAGCTCCTAATATGACATTCTTGCATTGCTGGTAAGTTCAATGGTACTGATATTAAATTCCTTTTTTTATAACTGTTGTTTTTATCAGTGCCAAAAGCTCATGCTTCGAGCCCACCGGGATTTTCAATGCCCAGCAGAATACCTCCTCCTGGCTTTTCACATGATTCTAGTATACCTGGTGTGTCTCTTTAAGGCTTAAGATTTATACGCTATGGTTTTTCCCTTGTATTTCCCTTTCTAACTATCTTAACTAAATTGTACTTGTCATATATCTATATTTTCAGTGCAACATTTGCAACAGTATGTTCTTCCATCTGGAAATATTGGCAGGATAGGAGGAAATGTTCAACCTAATAATGATGCTGCTATATTGGAAGCTTTTCGTAAGGGAATGCTTGCAGAAAGGCTAAGCAATGCATCTTTTGACTTGAGGCAAGGTGTACTTCCTCAATTTAGTCCCGTGGAACATGATGCTAGACTCATGCTGTTGCTGCAACAATCTATACCTTCACAGAATTTAAGATTTCCTGATGTTGCCGAAAATAGATTTCCTCCTCAAAATGATGCTTATAATTCAAGATTTCTTGAACAATTTCAACCTAACAATCCATCAATTTTGGAGCAGTTACATTCTCAACAGTTCAATGGTAATGCTCTCACATCAAATAGTCAGTGGGGTGCTTGGCATGATGCCAAGAACTTTAGTGGCTTGCCTATGACACAAGTATTGGATAATCAGAGAGTGGGGTTTAACAGTTTCATGCCTAGTTATGAGAATATCAAGTTTTGAGCACCTGCGTCCTTTGATCTACCGGAGGAGAATTCCCAATGGTGATTTTATTTCAATTGTAATGCATTGATAGGCCCTCAGACATCCTTCATTGTAAGTTGCACCTGTCGCAAAAATGTTAATATTCCTTGACTCTGCAAATTTTTATAGTTGTATTGGTAAGGCTGTGTGAGGGTTCTTTGAAACCTTCCTTAAATCGGTCTAGAATTCGGGTACCATAGTAACTAGTAAATACCAACAGCTCTTTCTTAGTTGCTTAACTTTGCTGGCAAGCGTGCATTGGTATGAGTTTAAATTGCTGTGTTTATGAGACTTGTGTTTTCGTTTAGCATTCATGCTTCAAACCTAAAAAAGTTTATAATCATGTTTTTCTAATATTCTTTCATATGGGTCTGCAATTAAACTGACTCACTGTGATTTGTGCCATCAAAATATAGAAACGAAGATAGCCAAGACGATAAGCCTTGGGGAATTTGCACACTGTGATTACGTTGGTAATGGGAATTAATTGAGGATAAGAATGGTTGTAGTTCTTCAAGATTTGTATTTTGGCATTTTGCCTCAGGCAGAGAATTGCATGTGTAGCTGTCTCAAGGAGGGTTTTTTTTTTTTTTTTTAAAAAAAATTTTTTAAATGTACTTTTTTTTTTTAAAAAAAAAATCGGGAACAAAAATTGATTATGACAAGTTAGGGGGGGATGTTTAACCAGACACTGGTTAAGGAATCAGGAAGTAGAAATTTAGCATTAAAAAATTTAGTTTAAAAAGTGAATAGAGCCTGAATAGTTATAAGCACTAGTGTTTCACGAGTTTTTATAATTTTATTCCTTTGAGATTATTTGAAGAAGTTTAAAAGGGTGACATTTTTCAAAATGAGCTCTGTTTGAAAGTCTTGCATTATTCCCTAATGGTGAGGTACGTACGCCATAGCATCGCTGCTGGTGCAAGTTGATGCTCCCATTCTGAATTATATTTGGGTCACCACTATGATGTCCAAAGCCCTGTCATATGTGAACAATATACTTAGAGTTTCAGTTTTCAAACCCATACTTGAGTTCCCAAATCCCATTTTTTTGATGGGATTTAGTCGAAACATTTTTTGATATCCTTGAATTGAAAAATGCATTTTTTTATTGACCCCTCATTAAAAAATGCATTTTTTGGCCTTGGGCATGTCCAAAAAAATCCCGACTGAATTCCATCAAAAAATTGGGGTTTAGAAAATACTACTCATGCTTATTTCACAACTGGTCTAATTATGCCGCGAGCTCTATTGGATTGGGCCAAAATCTCGACCCAGTATCGTATTAAAGAGAACTAGTCCTCAGCTTTAGTGTTTTAGTTCTCGGCCCCCATTTTTTTTCAATGGGGTTTAGTCAGAAGGTTTGCAAATGCCCACGAGGCGAAAAATGCTTTTTTTTTTTAAAAAAAATTCGATTATCCCCCTATTGAAAATGCATTTTTAAAGTCGAAAAATGCATTTTTATGATTCAGGAGTTTCGGAAAACATACCGATTGAACCTCACCAAAAAAATGAGGGCTGAGGACTAAAACATGAAGGTAGATTAGTGCACTATCAATTAAAAAAATTAGGGTCGAGGACTAAAAAATGAGGGTTGAGGACTAGTACTCCATATTATATGGTTTAGATTAGTGCATTGTCAATTAAAAAAAAAAATGCAGTTAGAGTAGACACTGAAATTTCTTGTGTGAAACTATGGCTCCATGCTTTATTGGTTAGATACTTTATTCTATTGGTAGGACGTCACTCTTTTTATATTTGCCTGATAACAATTAACCATTCGTAAAATAAACTTTTGCTTTTGACATAATAATAATGATAGATAATTAATAATTACAAAGTTGGAGTGAAAAGGGTGAGACAAAAAGAGTGGCACTAAAATACCAATACTCTCGCAAGCATGTTAATTAAGACATGATTGAATGATCATTTATATGTATAAAAAGTGTTCACACTTGCACAGAATCAAACTAGCTAGTGTGAAAATCCAATGGTTACAAGTGTGAATCACTTTATACATATAGCCACTGAATCAAATTAAAGCGAACAAAATGCCAAAGTTGAAGCGTGAAAGATAAGTTGGTGGTTGCAGTGCTGCTTCATGCTGCATGCCACTGCAGCTGCTTCACTAATATTAGTGATTCAGTTTTGACAATTCAACGGTCATGTTCGCCTTGAAACAGGGTTCATAGGAGGAAAGAGGGGAGAAAGGCTCATTGATACTCACCGAGAAATAGAAAACAGAATTCTTAATGACATGACAAGCACATGCATTGCATGCATGCAGGGTTCCTCCAAAGATCCAACAAAACAACGTTAATACTTAATAATGCAATGGACACTGCAGTGACCCAAACCAAACCTATTCTTCAACTCACTCATGAACCCTACAATGCCTGCAAAGGATCTAGGGCAAGTGTTGGAGAGGGAGCCAAGTTGTGAAGTGAAATTGATGGAGTAGTTTTTTGTAATGTTCACTTATATTCGCTGTGATCCTGTATGCAAAACTCTTTCGGAGAAATTACCGTTTATCAAGAAAGTTAAGTGAATTAATGTTGTTAGTGGCATTGAAAATTAAAAATGTAAACATTTAATATATTTTTTCAAAATTATCCCTGTAATTGTTATTAAGATTTTAAAAAGTGTTGATTTGATAGAGGTATTTTTGGAAAGAAATAATTAAATATTATTGGAAATATGAATAAAGTCTTACGAATACGACCAAATTTTTTTCCTAAAAATGTCTTACATATAGAACCGTACGACTGAAGGAAATACTACTCCCTCTGATCCTTATGATAGGACATGTTTAACCGAATTACACATACCAAAGAAAATATTTAGTTTTCTGATTTTTATAACAATATATTGTAACATTACAATTTTACTCTCTTAATTTTTTTTTGGAAAGTTCACATTCATTGATGAAAAAACAGAGATAATCAAAGAATATAATAAGTGGGAAAAAAAATTTATATTGCATAAGAAATATAAAGTGACTTATAATTAGAAAAAAAAATCTTTTAAAATGTGACATATGAAAAAGACCGGAAAAAGTATATCGGAAGAACTAATAAAAATCTTATGAAACCTTAAAAAAAAAGTAGGGTTTGCTTAACCAAGGGCTGAGGATAAGAAGTAAAAAAGTAGAGAAAAAGTCTTGAAATACTAACCCACTAACTCTTAAAGTATTAAACATTTAATCTTTCAATGTAAAAATACTTTTTTTAGTCTCTTATCCTCGGCCCTTAGGGCTGAGGTTAAGAAAATCCTAAAAAATCCTAATCGGATAAACTTAAGATCTTTAATATACTTTTTTGGATTTTTTAACCTCAGCCCTTAGGGCTGAGGATAAGAGACTAAAAAAAGTATTTTTGCATTGAAAGATTAAATGTTTAATACTTCAAGAATTAGTGGGTTAGTATTTCAAGATTTTTTTTTCTACTTTTTTACCTCTTATCCTCAGCCCTAAGGGCTGAGGTTAAGCAAACCTTTTTTTTTTATAGGTAAAGTTTTTATTTTTTCTAATAGAGATGGAGAAAAGAAAATTAAATCTATCAAAAGGTGAGTTCAAAATTGAACCTATGATTTTCAACTTCCAATCCTTAAAATTTGATACATGATCTGACAATCGTACGAGCTACATCCACTTATTTTATAATTTATATCAATTATGAATTTGATCTCGAGTTTTCATTCTATTTCTTGTTTCCAAATATTTATACAGAAAATAATAAAAATAATGTTTCCTATATAAAATTTTGAAAATAATAAATAAAATTAAAAATATAAAGTCACATTCATAATTAAAAAAAAATAAAAATACGAATATAATTATAATTATCAATAGTTATTAAAAATAAAAGCAAAAAATGTTTTCACAATCCAATTCAGACCCTTAGGCTTCTAAATAAAGAAATCATTGCTTTCCACAAATTATAAGATAGTGTTGGAAGTAGCCTATAATTTGCCTTTAATTTTTTTTCCAACAAATGAAATCTTTTACCCCATAACCCAATATTGTACATTACATTTCATTTTAAGTTAACAAATAATAGTTAGTTGCATTACCATGTTCGGTTTGGTGTTTAATTGCCAAGTGAAGCTTTCACTTCTTGCTTCACAGTAAACGTAATTTTGGGTAAATTTGTCACTCGCCCAAACAAGCTACATAATTTAATGAGTAATGATATATAAACTTACAAAATTAATATATAAATAGGTATGCACTATAAAAAAGTGACAAATGTCACTTATTAACTAATCAATAGTAAATAAATTACATTTGTTTTTTTTATAATATAAATCTATTTATAGGTTGATTTTGTAAGTCTATTAATAATTTTTTAATTTAATAAACTAATTACACAAGTACACATACAACTAGAAACTTTACTACTTTCTAGTTTTATCAAACAGTCTTTTCGCTACCTTTCTAAATTGTTATTTTAATTTTAATTAAGGCTTGCTTATATTTTCAGTTTTTGAATTTTATGGTCATTTTATCACAAATTTTTGTTTTTTCTAATATTAGCGGTTTCTTAAAATTATTTTTGAGTTTGCCATATATCTCTAATATTAATTCGGGTCAAATTTTTCTGATATATTACATTGGAATCCTAATCAAACGCAAAAAATTAGCCACGTTATACCTCATGGAGAAAGATTTTTTTTTATTTTAAAAAACTATTTTTTAAATATTTTTAGTTTAAAAAAAAGATCGGAGAGAGATCGTCTTCAACCACGTGTTTAACTTTCTGAATCTGATAAGATTTCGGTTTGACATGTTAATAAAATTTGGCTGGAATTGATAGAAGGAATATATGACAAACCTACATCTAATTAAGATTTCAATTTGACATATCATTAAAATTTGGCTGAAATTAATAAAAGGAATATATGACAAACTTCGAAGTAATTTTAGAAACCAGACATTAACAAAAATAAAAACATGTGACAAAATAATTTTAAAATTTAAAGACTGAATAAATAATTAAACCTTTAATTAATTATAACAATTTTTTTTTTTACACCAATGGTATCCTTCAACTGATAGCCGCAAATTAATTCTCTCTAACGAAGAAAGATCTCCAAAGTGGATTTTGCATTTACCAACAAAACATTTTTCATTCTCAAATAGGGATCGAACCTAACATCATACTTAAGGAACCTAATCATCCCAATCATTTATCAACTATGCTAAGCTCTCTTGGTTCAATTATAACATATAGGACGATATTAGATTTTGATTAACTGTGACTAACGGTCCATGCATACAAAACTTACTCTGATTCTTCAATTCATGAACATAACCAAGAAACACGTTACCACCTCACATGATGACAGAACTAGAATCTCAGTGGGTGAAAAACAAAAAATATACCAAATTAAAACTAAAATAATAAAAATGGTACTTAAATATAATATATAGTTTGTGAACAAACATTATTGAGTTGATATTCGAAGCTATGGTAGTACGTACGCCTGATACACAAACAGTAGTTTTGGCAGGACAATTGTCTGTTAGTTTACTGTATGATTCATGTCGTGATTGGAAACAGTTGCTTGTAGTCTGATGCTTCCGTGAATGCACAACCTCAGCCGCAAGGAGCGGTTGTACTAATCCTACTATTCCAGCAAAAGCTTTTGGTTCTTTTCTTTTTACAAATCTCATCTATTTATATATTCAATAATTTGGATTTTGGTCCATATCATTAATTCGTTTGTGAGAAAATAGGTTTTGCATTAATAGTATATTTTTTTTATATAGTTGATATATCATTTATCATTTATGCATTCATGATATATATATTTTTAGATAAAAGTAATTTCAATAAATAATAAATGAGTCGACAATATAAATTTTTTTATATAATCAATATACATATACTAAACTCTTAATTTTTTGTTTGTGTTTTGGTCCCTATAGCATTTTAATACTTTGGATTTGATTTTAACTATGTTACTCTCAAGTTTTATTTATAAGTTATATTTATATCACATATATTAAGGAGAATAGTTGCATTTTTCGAAATTTTAAAAATTAATATTATAATTTCATCATCTTAACTTGTATATATTAAAAGTTTCACAAATATATTATTTTACATTAATAAACAAAAGACAATTAAAAAATAATTAAATATTTTTTAAAAAGTAACTTGACTTATAAATAATATCATACAACATTTTTAAAAAATGACTTGTTATAAATAAGGTGTGATTGAATATTATTTTAGATTCTGTTTTTGATATATATTCATGTTTTTTTTTTCCATGATCGGAGTGTCCATCGCCGATCGCAGTGACTAATCTCCTCACTGGCTTGTAAGCACCTCTAATGGGTGGGACAGCTGGCCCCGAGATTTAACGTTGCTGCATGCACAAGGCAAGATTCGAACACCTGACCTTGCTTAAGCGTGGATCAATCCCTACCACTGAACCACACGCTCGGGATTATATATTCATGTTTTGTATTCGGCAATTATCACATTAATTAACACTTAATATATCACGACGAGCGAGCTACAATAATTAAAAACATATTTTAGTTAAGGAAAATATTAAGAAGTGTTTTAAAGGTATTGGTAAAATTGTACCAAAAAAAGGTATTGGTAAAAAAAAATATATATATATATATACATATAGAAAAATTAAAAGATATAATTTTATATTCTTGAGAGATAAAATAAAAAATTATATATATATATATATTCTAATTTTAAAAAACTTAATAAATATTAAGGCACTTATTAACCCGAACTTAGCTTTAGTTAAACTTCAAACGCATCATATATATATATATATCAATCGCACTAAGTATAAGTGTATAACACTATAATAAGTCTATCTCTGCTTGTTTGCGTTGTGCAACTTTCCACGCAAGTCGCTTCATCAAATACATGCATGGTTGTATTTTGAGATACCGATGAGCTTATTTTCATGCCTGCAATCTGTAGGAACTAGGAATCTTAAAATTTGGTCTTTTATTATTTATCGAATAAGAGATACTCCTTTTGAAAAAAAAAAATGATTGATGATGAGTTGATGACTAGCAACTTTGAGCAAGGGAAATGCTTTTCGGTCCTATTATTGATTTTTTGGCCCCCATTTTAAATTTTCATAGACCAAAATACCCTTAATCATGTTAACATTTCCGATTCTATGAATCCGGAAAAATGTTTCCGATTATATTGAACCGTAAAAAAAATCCCGGTTTTCCTGAACCGAAAAACTTCCGGTATAATTAAACCGAAATATTTCCGGTATAGCACAGCCGAAATACTTCTTCTTGGAGTTCTTCTTTTTCAACATCTGCTTGCCCCAGCTAAAATGAACAAAAACAGGAAAAACATAAAGGAATTCACGGGAGGAAAATTACTTCATTCTCAGTAGGCAAGGGGTAGCTTATTAAAGTTGCAATGGCTTTATTACCATCTCCAGGAGATATAGATTCTTTTACAAAAACTATTTAATGCATGAGGTATGTTTTCTTTCAAAATCATACAGATCGGTGCTTTGGAAGTGTTCTTTGAAAATGAAGATCTTTGCCTATTTCTAAAATGAAGGTACATACTTTTGTTTTGGATAAATTTGTGTGGGTTAAAGGTGGTAAATTGTCGGCACCCATTCCAATATGCCGTAGGGACGTTGAAAAAGAAGAACTCCAAGAAGAAGTATTCTGGCTGTGTTATACCAGAAGTCTTCCGATTCAGGAAAATCGAGATTTTTTTTTTTTCAGTAAAATCGAAAACACTTTTCCGATTTCATAAAATCGGAAATGTTAACACGTTTAAAGGTATTTTGGTCCATAAATTTGAAATGGGGCTAAAAAGTCACTAATGGGGCCGAAAAGCAAAGCCCTTGAGTAATACTAATATTCTTAAAACTTTTTGTTTTACACTACTATTATACTTTATGAAAGACAAATTTAGATGACATTGGAGGGAGGGGCCAGATTTATAAGAAGTTATATTAGACTACGTCACAAAATCCAAAATTTGCCTAACACCTCGAAATTTCTAAATATGATATGAAATTGAGGATAAATAATTAAAGACAAAGTAAAAAAATGTTGAGAATATAAATATTGTTGGGTATTGAGTGTGAGATCAATTCCCACGTTGGATAAGATGAGATGGGTGAAAAGGTTTATAAGTGGCAAGACCAATAGATCTATTGCCTTGAGGTTTTGGTTCAGGATGTGGTATCTCACTTATAAGTGGTTCTTCACTATTCCCATGACCCTGGAACAATGTGACTCCCTGGTAGTTAGAGTCTCCCCGGTTGAAGGTCCAGACTCTGGTATTAAAGCCGATGGTTCGACTGGGACATGATGGATCAAGGGGAAATGACTGAAAAAGCGTGGGAATTCACACTTGAAGGGGGAGATTGTTGGGTATTCAAGTGTGAGATGGAGTCTTACATTGAATAGGGTGAGAAGGTACAGGTTGTTGGGAAAAATACCTTTTCCTAAAACCTTGACAGGAACAGTGAAATAAAATAAGAAAATAGAACAATCACTACACAAGGATTTAACATGGAAAAAACTCCAAAACCGAAGAAAAATACCACAGTCGTTACCTAAAGACAACCCAAAAATAATATTATGTGAGAATTTTTACAACACATAGACTACTCTCCCCTTGATCCCAATACACTCACACTCCCCAAAGCAAATACCTTCACTACTCCTCACAATATTCTAACTTAGAATATAAAAGAAGAATAACATAAGTTGGATAAAGCTTAAAGTGTTTTGCAACTGGGATCAGTTCCAAACAAGGAACTTAAGCCCAATATATAGTCTTGGGTTCTTTCCTTCATTCCAATCCCAAACGATGTGCGATTTCCTAAATAAAATATTTCAAGCAAAACCCAACAAATTAATACTTTTCAAAACTTAATTTAAAGTAGGATCTTGAATATAAATATGTTTTTTTTAACTGTTTATTCTTAATTTTAAAAGTTGAAATTAAAAAAGTACTCTTATCTTATACTCACTCTTGTTATAATAAGTAAATGTAATTGTTGACAAAAGCGTTTGTTAAAAATTTTAATAAAATAAAAATGTATTAATAATTGTACTTTTTGATTATTTTATTTTATTTTTATTAAAAATCTTAATTAAGGTACACCGTAAATAAAAGAGTAATATTAGTGTAAAATTTGAGTTTTACTTTTTGAACCCCTTTGTTTACTCACCGGCCCCCATTTTTTCCGCCTTATACAAGGTGGTAGTGCATTTTTCCGCCTTATACAAGGCGGTAGTGTAAATTACCAATTTTTTCCCCCTCTTTCTAGGCGGAAAAATGGTAATTTTGCACGTCCGCTTTGTATAAGGCGCAAAAAATATGATAATTTTACACTACCGCCTTGTACAAGGCGGAAAAATGTACTTCCGCCTTGTATAAGGCGAAAAAAATGGGGTCCAGTGAGTAAACAAAGGGGTTCAATAAGTAAAACTCTAAAATTTTGGTATGCAAACGTATATAGAACTGTATGTGTGGCCATTCAATATGGAAAATGTTTGTTTCACATCCATATTTGACATCAGAGAGATACTTGCCTTTTTGGATAAAAAGTGATAGGTCCTGTAAAAACTGTAGGATCCACCGGTTTTTGTCGATAGGTGTTCCGTAAAAAGTGATTAGGACTTAGACTCATTGATTTTCAACTCTATTAGATTGAACTGTAAATATAATTGTGAACTGATTATTTTGACAAATGCTTTCAGAACTTGTGATTAGTGAACTGACTTTAGCCATGTGAGATTTTGAGCCTTATATTGAGGGGTATGAATTTTATTGAAATATTCTGATTGCGAGACCCCTATTCGTTCATGAGTGTGTTCTCTTTGATGATTGTGCTCTAGAACTTGACTGTGACCATTTCAAAATTGATGATTGATTGTATGCATGAAAATGATTAAGACACTTAAGTTGTGTTGTTGAGACCTTGAGATGTCAAATACTGATGTTTATGTACCATAGTTGATTCAATACCTAGGCAGTAGTTACCATCGCCAATAATAATGTCCGATGTGAATGAACAATACAATCTGATGAGGTTCTTCGATCAGGTTTCAGAGTTGATCAGCTGCTGGCTGGTGCATGCCTGGTATAGTACTCATTGCAAATGCTTCAATAGGATAACATAGAGCCCAACAAAGCCAAAAGCCAATGACTTCACTTAGCCAAGTTGCAGTCTCAGATTTGCCCATTCATGCCAACAGCACAGCCTTGAAGTTTGGAGATAAGAAGCGACAGACTGAGGTAAAATAAAGAGAGATATTTGATGATTCCTTGGTAAATAGTTGGATTTTTCGAATACATTATGTAAGGATACATACAAAATGTTTTATTGAAGGAGATCCATAAAGTGGTTCATATTTCAATGTCATCAAATATTGGTCAAATTTGATAAGAATTTTACTCATAACCTATAAATTTATTAGTTCAAATCATGTTGCTTGTTAACAACAGATGGGCGACGAAAACACATGTAAAATTGGTCTCTATTCACCTAAACGAGTAATTTGGAATATGATTTCTAACTTGAGATTAATGGGTATGCTTTGATGGTGTAAAATTCTTTACATCATCAGTTCATCCTCTACCATTCATTTGTATTACTTTAATCTAAAAGTCAACAATCGAATGAATGGTGAATAGTACACTGATAGTGTAAAAAACCTTTAAATTATCGGTGCATTCTCCATTTTTTTTCTAACTTTTGTAAGTAAAAAATATTATTTGACTATTGGACATAGGTCATTTGTATTTTGTAATAATTTAAACCGTACTCTTATGATTTTTGTTGTAGAAGTATGACTCGTACTTTTTTTTTTAAGGGAATGACTCATACTTCCTTGTACTTATATAATAAAATCTTTTGCCTTATAAAGAAAAAATTATCTGAAAAAACCGCTCCCTTTATGCAAATAATATCCATAAAATTAGTCATCAAATTTGCGTTTGGATAATAAACCAAAAAATCATGTTATTAACATGATAACATTGTTATTGATTAATATATGCGGTTGAGTGTTTACAAAATGTTATTTTGAATTAATTGATTCTGACTATAATCAAATTTAAGGTGAAAAGATTTAAGATTAGATATTTATTCTGAAGTTGAGTAAGAAAATATGCAAAAGTTACAATTTTTTACTTCTTGTAAACATGATAATGAAGATTGCTAAGAGTAAGTTTATTTACCTTTTTCTTAGTGGCGTTGATCAAAGTGTGCGTTTGGATGACCCTCAAACCAGATCCAAACAGACCATAAATATGTTGGTATGAATTTCAAATGAGTTAGGATTCGTTGATACAAGGTGTAAAACTTGGATACTTACTCCTTCACTTAACTTTTTATATATTATGAAATTTGTCAATTCAGCCGTTGAATTATATGTTATTATCATGGTGATCATACATACCAAAGTTCAGATCATTCGGAGATTCATAGGTATGTAATCTAACAATGCATATTTACTTATATTTTAAATAACGTATTATCCATTAAAATAGAATAGTCGGATGAAGTATCAAATAATTTTTCTATTCTATAAAATTTTGTAGACATGATCTATTTGATAATAACATATAATTCAACGGTTGGATTGACAAATTTCATAATATATAAAAAGTTATGTAAATATGTAAGTGATCAAGTTTTACACATGATATTTACGGATTATAACTATTTCAAATTATGTTTATCTTTTTAAAAATGATCATGAAAGGTGGTGTCAACGCAAAACCAAACGTACTTACTTACATGTACAAGTATAATTAAAAAAAATTAAATTAATTGTTAAAAGGGAATGATAATTTATGTTCATTGATTAAGAAAAAAAATTAGCAAGTGATGTTTTTTTTTCTCTCGATAAGGTGCTCCAAAGAGAGCTTATAAAAAGAGGAAAATAATGGGTCGTACTTTTTGGCCCCCACCATTTATTCATCGGTTCTTATTTTGCCTTATACAAGGGGGAAGTGCAAATTTTCACTTTTCCGACTGCAAATTTTCACTTTTCCGAGTGAATTTAAGTGAAAATTTGCACTTCCACCTTGTATAAGGCATAATAAAATGAGGATTGGTGAGTAAATGGTGGAGGTCAAAAAGTAAATATCGAAAATAATTGATATATAGTTAAGTTTTTAATATTGTGTTTGGTTAGAAGTGAAGGAGGAGGAAACAAGTGTTTGTGCCAAAATTTGTGAGAAGAAGTTTTTGGACAAAAATGGTATATTTGACACTTTTGCCGCTACTCAAACAATGGCTAACCAAGTTAGGAGTTTAATATCTTATGAATATAAAAGTTTTGTGGGCTAAGACAAAACTGGGCTAAGACAAAACTAATTTCTAAAGAGATTGATTACTGATTAGTCTTGACTCTTGAGGTATTGAATAAGGCTAAGGGACAACTTGATACTTAAAAAAATGAATTACTAAAGTTAAGAGAGAGAGAGAGAGACAGAGATAAGGTGGAGTAACTTAGTACGGATTTGATAGGTCTTGTATCATAGGGGGAAAGTGAGGCCCTGCCAGAATAATCAACTTTTTACTATTCACATATGGAAAACTAGAAAGTACAACACAGGGTGATGGGGTCAGGCTTGCTTTCTTTCTTTCTATGATGTAGCCCCTTTGGCCCCCCTTCCCTTAATTTATTATCCACATTTACGTTTTGGCCTTAATTTGCAGGGTAGTGTACCCCAGTCAGAGTCAGAGAGTCAGAGTCCTAACCTAAGGCACTGTGAAAAGCCGAGGAATGCGGAATGCCTTTAATCTAAGGAAAGGGACTTGACATAGTTAACCCCCCATTTCTACACGTGTCCAGTTATTATCATGCAATGTGACAAAACTATAGCCTCAATTTTCTATTATCTCGTACTTAGTACTAAGTGCTTACTCTATCTTGCTCTTAAACCTCCTTTTTAACACCTGCATTCTGGAACCTAGTATACTTTTTTTATTATTCGAATGAACAAGACACTAACCAAATCCTTGATTTTCAATGAGTAGTAAAAAAAATATAAGATTAATGGGTATGCGACGGGGTGTAAAGTTTTTTACACCATCAATCTATCATGCATCCATCATTAATTTGTATTATTTTATACTGTCGGTGCATTCTCTATTTTCTCAATATATATATATATATAGACACATATCACATATCTCATTCTTTGTATTCTTAGTATTTTATAAATCAAAATACAAGAACTGCCAAGAAATTATAAAATAATAAATTTTTAATTAAATTTATTTTACCAATTCCTACATTTTGACACATAAAATAATAAAAAATTGAGATAACATATCTTTTCTATAAATAAATCTAGCGATTATCGATATCATTTTTTTACTCTCTCCTTTTTATATTTTTTATAGTTTAAAGCACACAATTAAAAGATAATTAATGAATGTTATATTTTAATTAGAACACTCTTATTTGTTTCTTGAGAAAGAATAAAAAGTACTCAGTAAAATAATTACTCATTAGAAAGATGATAAGTATCATTAATGAATAATACTAAAATTGGCAAAAAAATAGTTTGATCAATCCTTAAAATTATAAAAAAAAATATCCTGAAACTTTAAAAAAAAAAAAAGAAATACATGAAGTAAAGAATTAAGTTATAATAACACCCATACACAAACTTAATATTTTACTCAATTTAAATTGATGTAAATCTAAGCGGTCTCCAAATTAACCAAGTTATTTTTTTCTTCTTTGAAGGGTCTCTAACTTAAGTTAAGTTGAAATATCTTGCTAGAAAAGTGGTCTATCCAACATATTTTTGCATATCACTTGATGCCTAACTTCCATATTTTAAAGCATTTCCCTATCATTTTATGCTTTGTTAATAGGAGTTTGACTTAAGTAGAAATACTAATCGGGTATAAAAGTGCATTGGAAGACGAGTTGTTCGGTTTGGGTTAACAGAAATACTACTTGAAATAAGCCTGCTGTGCTAGATTTGGGGCCAAAGCTTACATTATCTTCTCGGACAGTGTTTTGGAACTTTCTGACAGTGATGCTTAAACACATTACCATGGAATAATTTACAATGACTAGGCTTGACAATTTGACTCATATCCACGGATATCTGGATAATATCCATAATGGATTCGGGTCTGGATAAAAATTTGGATCCGTGGAATATATATATATATATATATATATATATATATATAAATGGTTATGCGCTGGTAATACCAGGAATGAGTCTGGGTTTGGGTAATTGGGTATCGGATCCGCCGGTACCTGGACGAGAAAAAATATTTATTTTTCAAATGATTTAGAATTTAAGTATGCCTGAGAGAAATTGTTTCTAAGTGAATTTGTTTTGCCTCTAGTAAATTTGTTTGTGGATTGCTTAATGATATATCAAGTGTTTGACAAGTAGAAATAAGAAATTTTCATATTGGTTTAGAAAAAATAAGTTTTAAATTTTAATAAATATTTTTTTAAATACAATGGATATCCGTAATCCCGTTTGGGTACCCGAACGCCCGCCGACCCGGTTGATAGAGAGTACCTGGGCAGGTCCCGGACGGATCTGGGTCTGGATAGTATGAACCCGGACTCAACCGGACTCATTGCCATCCTTATCATGACGTGTACTACTCTTCAATTTAGATTATAAGAAAAAAAAATTATCCTTAATAAAAAAATTAGTTGATTGAATTTAATTTTATTAAATTAATTAAAAATAGAGGTATTTTAAGAAAGTATTATTGCGAATGAAACAAAAATTAAATGAGATAATAATTTTCTAAGTATGTTTTATGAAAGTAACATTGAGAATGAAACAAAATTTAAGAAGGATAACTATTTTTATTTGTATTTTAAACCAAAAGAAGTACCCTTTCCGGTTCGAATTATAATAAAAAAAATTAATTTCACGCTTATTAAAGAGGTTAGTTGATTATATTTAATTGTATCATATTTATATAAAAAAATAGAGTTACTTTAGGAAAATATCATTGAGATTAAAACAAAAATTAGATAAGATAACAATCTTTTATGAATGTTTTCGAAAAATAGCATCGAAAATGAAACAAATTTAAAAAATTAGTTAATTTTGTTTATATTTTAAATCAAGAGAAGTATGTTGTTTTTCTTATATTTTAAATCGAAGAAAATATTATTTTTTTTACTTATATTTTAAATATAAGGGAGTACATGAGACAGGAAAGAGGTTATTGCTCTCCAAAATAATTAATCACACTTCTCATATAATCGAGTCCTATTGATCATAATTTTGCGTTTTGATAAATAAATAAATAGGTAGGGACGTAATTTGTAAGACATAAAATACTTTTTTTTTTCTTAAGATATCCACTTGCGTAATTAAGGGATTAATCTTTTTGATATTGTCGAACTTTTTTAGGATAGTTTCCCAACGAAGTCTCTTACATTCTCAAGAGCTGATGATCGAACCCTCAACCACTTGCTTAAATAGTAACATATCTCTTACCATATGTATGTAACTTGTAAGACATAAAATACACATATAGATTTTGGTAACAACTGCACAAATTTTCTCTTATACTTATCAAAAACTTTGCATGAAAGAAGAATTTTGCTTAATCACACCTCTTCAAATATAAAAAGTTAAAATAATTATTGAAAACATGATTCTACTATTTCTTAAAATCTTGAAATTTAAAGTTTTCAATATAAATACATTTTATTTAACTGCTTAACCTCTTCTATTGAGATTAAGAAAATGCAAATAAAAAAATTATAATTTTGAAAAAAAAAACTAAAATTATTATTGATTGATAAAAAATTGTCAATATAAATTTGAAGTACCAATAAAACCATCTCAAAAATATAAAGTGATTTGGATGTCTTACCAAACGCACAAAGCAAATGAAAAAAATAAATAAATAAATAAATCACTTTGCTCTGTAGGGTAGGTATCATTAGGAAACATCATAAGATAGCTTCTTCGGATGCCTTAAATATAACAATAAATATGTGGTGTGATTCATGCTAAAATATATATTCGGCTCGAATTATAACCAAAACTAACTAATTTTACATTTATTGAGGAGATTAATTGATTGTATTTAATTTTCTCAAATTTATAAAAAAATAGAGGTATTTTAAGAGAGTTGCATTGAGAATAAAACAAAAATTAAATAAGATAACAATTTTCTAGGGATGTTTTTAGAAAGTGGAATTGGGAATGAAATAAAATTTTAAAAAGTTGATTAGTTTTCCTTATATTTTAAACCAAAAAAGATATGTTTTTTTGTTGCTTATATTTCGAGGCGGCGGAGCAATCAACAGTAATATGTCGGCAGCAAGATACCTTGGAACAAAGAAGATCTACACGTTAACAAATATGGAATTAAACTTAGTATATTCATGGAATTGGACTAATCCGTACAAAGTACAAACAATACCGTTTGCAAAGGCATATCATATGAAGTGAAAATCCATCGCTTCAAAAGATGGACATGTTAGGACAATGAAAAGAACTCTAACGAAAAATTATAACAGTGGGCTCAAGTCACATTTTAACCATTAATCTGACTATTGTGAGAGTTTACTAATCAATTCTTTAATACACGCCTTCCAATTTAAATTTTAAATATTCTAACCATCAGCTTTGATACTCGTATTAGTTACTAAGTTATTAAGTTATTATTAAAAATAGAGTATTTGTCAAGTTACCACGACATATTTTGCTTCAGCTTTTAAGATACTAATCTCTAACCATCAGCTTTGATACTATTTGTCAAGTTACCACAACATATTTTGCCTCAACTTTGAGGATAACAAGTCTATAAATCTCTCCAACTAGCATACTATTATTTTAATTGGGCAATCATCTTTTCAGATATTTTCAAGATAAAGAAAGATGCACTGAGATAGAACTCATGCTTTGCTATTATAATAGTGTGAGAGATCACACAAGGCAGAATGAAATCAACTACGCCTTCTTTTCATGGCAAATTTTACACCACAGAAAATCAAGTAGTTTAAAGGACAAATGATAAAAGCAAAGGTTCTTGAAATTCAATCACTACTTTTACACAACCTCTCCATCCAAATACTAAGTCTAGACTCTATAAGATTTGCAATTTGTTGGTTCTCTCTGTTAAAATGTTTTCTTGGTTTCAGGTCCTGCAGTAGAAAGGGGGTATGGTGCTGGAGTTGGTGATTGATGGAGGGAAGTGAGGGTTGAAGAACATCATGTTTGGAAAATTAACTTGACTTTCCGCAGCCGATGGTATCATTGTTGAAGGGAATCCTGATGATGCTGCAGTAGCAGAGAAAGGGGGAGGAATCAAAGAGGCCCCGCCATACGGACCATGGAGCTGCCATGCCCTATTTGCCAAGGGATCAGTTTCCATTCTATTCTCTGTTGCTCTTTCCTGGAAAAAGAAAATAATTAAAGACAGGATTGAAGAAACTAACGCAATTGTCATGGTGGTTGTTAGATGAGAAAATCACCTTATAGGGAAGGAAATTGGTACCATTCCATATTGAAGGACGCTCGGACGCTATGGAGAAGCCATGAGATGGCTGAGCAGACATTGATCTTGATGCAGATTGCTCAAACTACGAAACAAAAATATATACCGAACTGAAGTTAAAACCAACAAAATTGTGAAATCAGAAACAGTTGAGAATGCAAAGGGGATTGTAATATTGAAGACTTCAAGAGCAATTGAAGAGTTCCATAATCTATTAAACATTTCTCCACCTTACCATAAGTCTACCATCGACAGGGATATCATCCCAGCTACGTTGAACTTGCAAACCACTCTCGCTGTTGTGCATATTCTTGATTTGGCCATCAGAGTAAGAAGGAGGAGCTATGCCCAAGTTAAGATCAAGAATTTGCCCGCTATCTACATAAAAGTGTTCATTACCATACCTTGTCAATGCATTGACTTCATATTTCAATCACTAAGCAAATCATAAAGCAAGAAAAACTGAAATAGGATAAGCCTTAACCATAAGCAAATAGTACCTTCATTATCACCCTGAGAAATTACCTCCCCCTCATACGAGCTCGCCTCAAAGTTTGTAACTGCCTCCTTTCCATTGCATTTTAAAGCAGCCCTATCATATGCTCTGAAATCATTACATAGTAACTCAATAACACACTGAATACAAAAGAAATGGAGCCCAAAAAGTTTGAGTATTTAATTTAAGATATCTTCATATATGAATGGCAGAAGTAAAAACCTTGCAGCCTCTAATTCGCTATCAAATAGGCCAAGATATATATACCTGCAGGTAATCAATGAACCCAAAAATTTGAATTCTGGTTTATCACAAAAGAAACTATGCTGTTGAGAACCTAAGCAGAAGGTACAATCTAGTTTCACTTTGTAAAGAGAGAAGATAAAAAGTTCAGGTATGGCTTAAATGCAAATACAATCTGGATAAAAAACTTAAGAGAAAAGAAGGCAAGCTGATCAATGCATGTCAGGTTGAACAATGAATGCAATTGAATTGTTGGATCAAAAGGTATGCTTACTTTTTCCCAAGAAACTGCCCCATACGTGCTTCCCATCTGCCGCATTTATGCAAAGTAACTCCCCTATATTTGGAGCTTCCTCTTGAAAATCCAGTGCTCTGTCTCCTCAGAATATGCACAAACTCCTCTTTTGTAAAGTTACTCATCTGCACAATAATTGAAGAGAGACCACAGTTAGAACTTGCATTAACTTTTTCATAGATTAAGGGCCTATTTGTCCAGGCTTGAAAAAGTGATTCTACATCAATGATTTCAGTAAAAGTGATTTTTAAAGTAGATGAGATAGCAATTTCAGATTTTCTATGCAGCTTCTGCTTGTTTTTAATCAAACTTTCCTTACCATAACTATAACTAATAAAATTTTAGTAGGACTATGTGGTCGCTAACCTGCTTTATATCTTCATCATAATCACTGACATTAAAATTGATATCTGCATCAAGCCCACGGAATTTGATAGCAGCTCGATCATATGCCCTAAAATAAAAATAAAAATAAAAGACAAAAAAGAAATCCCAAACCAAAATAATTTGAGAAAAAGTGAATAATCAAATCAACAATAAAATCAAATAGTTTCAAGCTCTAATAGGAAAATTAATAAATCTCTTTCTGAAGAAAAAAAAAAGTAAAATTTCAGACCAAAAAAATTACAGTATATAAAAAAATTTATTGTAAAAAAGTTATATCAGTTTAAAGCTCAAATCTCAAATAGGAAAATACAAAATAGGCAAAGTTCCTTTAAAAAAAACCTCAAAAAAAATAAAAGAAAACAAATTACAGACCAAAATAATTAATAAAAAAAAAAAAAAGAAGAAAAGTCCCAACGAAACATTTCATTTGCTTAATTATTTCAACAATATTGTCAGATTAAGGAAATTTAGTAAGTTACTTAATTACCTTGCTGCAGCATGTGCTGTATCAAATCCACCTACAGTTACAGATTAAAAAAAAATTACAAAAAAAATTAATTAATAAAAAAAAAACGAAATCATCATCAATCACCATTATCGATCATCGATCATCATCATCACCAGTTTTGGTTCCTCACCTAAGTACACTTGTTTTCCGCAATCCCTGCCACCATTCACAAGAACAAATTCAGTAACAACAAAAACGACGCCGTTTTCATTACTTATGCAAAGATGAAAACTCATGAACACAAACGTGACGACCAAGTTTATTTGTAGTACTATAGTAAGGAAGCTGAATAAAACGACGTCGTAGTAGCAGTAGTATATATAATGAAATGAATCATAGCATACCAAATATGCGATTCCCAACGACCGGTTCTACGATAGAACGTGACGCCGCGATACTGCGAACTCCGTGACCTCGGTCCTCTCCGGCTCTTCTTCGCAACCTGCCTCTGCTGTTGCTGTTGCTGAGGAATTATCCTCTGCGACGCGGCGGTTACTGGATATAACGGTACTTCGGTTGGGAAATCGGAGACGTCTACTACTGTTGTCGTCTCCGGAAAAAGCTGGATGGTGCGAATGGGAGAGTGGCGGTTGGCGGTGAGGATGGGGAAGTTGTAAGGGAAGGTGGTGGTGGTGTCGCCGTAAGAAGAAGAATCTTCGGTGTCGGCGGCGGCGGCGGCGTTAAGGAGTGAGGAAGAAGAGTTGAAGCTAGCGGAGTTTTCTTCTTCTACTTCTAATGATAATAATTGTTGCTCCATTTGAAGGAGGGAAGAAGGAGAGTGGTGGTGAGCAGTGTTGTTGAGATTGAGATCCAACATTGTTTGTTTGTTAAGGAAATGGAGGGGAAGAAGAAAGAAAATGAAGGAGCTGAAGAGGTTGAAATGAAGAAGAATGGAAGAAAGTGTGTATATATATTTTCACTCACACACTCGCATCATTGTTGTTGTTGTTGAGAGACTCCTCATCAAACAAATATAACAAATAGACCCAAGCAAAGATGAGAATTAGTGTGTGACATGAGAGAGAGAGGGAGAGGTTGAGAAGAGCACCAACGACACCAAAGTTAATATGGTAGACCCACTCTCTCTCACTCTCCCTTTCTTTTTTATTTTTTCCTTTTTTTTTTCCCTTTGATGTAGTCATTCCATTATTATATTGTATTTTTTTTTTTTAAATCTAATTGGTATCTCGGCTTCACTTTTTGTGGCCCAACTAATCCACCCCGATATCTGGAACTGAGCTGGTCTTTGACTCTATAGTACGAGATCTTCCCAAGGGTTATTGCCTCGGACAGGAGTCGAACCAAATCTCTCATCATTCCAATCAGTTAATCACTACGATCAACCCTTTTGAGTTCCATTATTATATTGTAGGTCATATTTTATATTTACTTTGTGTCTTTAGATTTATGTTGGAAGGTTATTCGGGCATATTAAGAAAGAAGTTAGGGAAATAATATGGTTAATGACATTTGAATTGATAAAATTTGGTATATATATATTTTTTAAATTATTCATATTATTATCATTATTAAGACTTTAAAAAAGTATTGACTAAATGAAGATGTTTGTGGAAACGAAATAATTTATACCATTGGAAATTGAATTAAGTGCTTGTATAAATGGACAAAGCTCTCCCGTATATTTAAGGATACAAAGAGTATTTGTTTGGGTCACTTTATATTTTTAGAAGATATTTAATTTATCAGTGGAGGTTGGTAGAGATGGATGAGGTTTGTGTCTCTTAAACATGTGATCAAAGGTTCGATTCCTAATTCATGTGAATGGAGAATGCCTTACTAAGAGTGTCATCCCCAAAAAGGCTTAATCAATGTGTAAACGCATTAATCATCCAGTTGTTCGATTAATTCTTTCTAATTAAAGCAACCATTAGCAAGAGACGTTGCTTCCGTCCTCCACCATGACACCAAAATCACGGGTCATTGGTTGTCACACCGTCATTTATGAAATCTCATGGTAGAAGTTTCACAGTAGAAATAAAACCTGGGGGAATCTAGTGGAAGAAATCCTATTTCGGCTTTTGGTGAAATCATTACTACGGTAAGGTGTGTTTGTTTCTGCGGCAGCGTGCCGCAAAGCGTAAAAGCTAGCATGTTTGCTTGGACGTTTTGTTGCTTCAAACGCGCATATATGGAAGCTGGCTGTGAATGGCTTCCGTGTGAACGCGGTTTCCAACCGCAGAAACAAACACACTCGTAGCGGTTGTGGGCCAAAAGCATGTTTACTGTGCCCAAACGCTCAAACAAACACACTTGGAAGAGTGCAATGACAAAATTAGGAATGACTACACCCCTTTTGGTTGTCTTTCCCTCTCCCATTCATTCCCGTGACCACCGTGAACCAAGCGAAGATCATGGTGAACCTGGTGGGGATTCCCACAAACAACCTTGTTTGGCACCTTTTTGAAGGGATAGATTTGTGTCATATAGGAGATGTGGGTTTGGTAATGGTTACGTCATGATGGTTGTCCTGAGTAATAAGTTCTTTGCACCGTCTTATGTTCGCTGGAAGCAATGACAAGGTGGAGCAAATGATGGATTTGTTTGTAGCGGAGAATTGAATGTAAAGGTTGGGGTAAAGCAAAGGGTAAAAATGTCATGTTTTTTGTGGCAAGGATTAATCTCAACCATTATTCCATGTTTTAATTAATAAATCCAATGGTTGTAAATAACAAAATGCATCGGTTAAAAAACTTATAAGTTCTTCACAAAAAAAAACTTATAAGTTGAATAAAAAAATCACCCGAGATTTTTTATGTCTATATAATATTACCTCATGTCTTTATTATAAAACATACTTAACTATATTACAAAGAGGGAGTGACTAACATGCAATCTAAATTTGGATGGTTGATATGCAACCCTTTGTTAAACTAATAAGAATTTGCCACCTAATACATGTATGTCATGTCATTGCTTAAAGTAGTCAAAATTGATTTTTGCAATTTAGTCCAACATAAAAAATAATCTAGTTTTTAATGTTGGACTAAATTGCAAAAAATCAATTTTGACTACTTCAAGCAATGACATGACATACATGTATTAGATGACAAATTCTTATTAGTTTAACAAAGGGTTGCATAGTAACCATTCAAATTTAGATTGCATGATAAAAATATTCTTACAAAGAAGAAGGAGGATAGTTACATTTCTTGAAATTTTATAAAGATACTTTGATATTACTCCCTCCGATCCTATATATAGGGCATACTTAACCGTATTCCCCGGACCAAGGAAAGTGGTTAGTTTTGTGAATTTTATGAGAATATATTGTAACATTACAATTTTACCCATCCACTTTACTTGGAAAGTTCACAATCATTAATGAATAAAAAAACATAGTTAGTCAAAACATTTAATAAGAGCATCAAAGAGAAAAAACAATTAATGATGCATAGGAAATATAAAATGCCCTATATATAGGACCAAAGATTTTTTCTAGAAGGTGCCCTATATATAAGACTAGAGGGAGTGCAATTTTACTTTCTTAACTTGTATTAGAAATTTCACAAATATATTATATTGGATTAATAAACAAAAGACAAATATGAGGAAAGACAATAAATGTTAAAAAAATACAAAGTGACTTGTAAATAAAAGGGAAGAATTTTTCTAGAAAATAACTTATAAATAAAAGTGAAAAAATATATGGAAGAGCAAGATAGGATGGGCGGTGAATGAGATCTTGTATTTTAACCTTCATCGGTATAAGTGGCCGGGGTAAAGAAAAGAGAGGTAAGAAGGGATGAGTAAGGTGTATGTGATTGGTGATGCGATGAAAAATGGAGAGAAAAATAGAAAGAGAGTTCAAGTTAAAAAAGGAACGCATAAAGAAAAGAAGTATAAAAATATCATATTTTTTAAACTTTTTTTTATTTTAGATTTTAGAGGTAAAGTTATTCCCATGCCTTTATCTGAGGTTTAGGAGGTATAGACCAAAAAATAGGAAGATAATAGTAAAAATAATTAGTAATGTAATGTGAATATATATATATATATATATATATATATATATATATATATATATATATATATTGTCTTGTTCTAGATCAGGTCGTTCACTAAGGTCACAGATGGAGACCTAGTGAGACGGTTTGATCTAGGGTTGATGTATGATTCTCTGAGTTTCACAGGTATCAGTAGGATTACCTGGGTTGCCCTAATCAATGTGTGTGCAGTATGAACTTAGGGTTTAGAAAGCGTACCTGAGCCCCATGTAGCACTGTACTACTTATAGGGGTGGCTTGATGCCCTAATGGGCCAGCTGTGTTGCGGCCCAGATGGTCCAGCCCAGTACGAGCCGTAAGAGGATATGAGCGACGAGGCTGGGAAGTTGTCATCATGTTCTTGTTGGCTTTAGTGGTGTAAAGGCTGAGTTGAGAGGACGAGCTCAGCCCGTTTAGGCTATGTCCGTTTGCATGTAAGGCATCCATCTCGGCCTGCTAGTATAGCTAGATGGGTGGAATGATCTCGGCCAGATAGGGTCCGATACCCTGTGATCTCGGCCAGAGGTTTAGTCCACCACATAAGCCCCCCAGCTCGGTAAGACTATGAAAGTCTTGCAACGAGTTCGGAAGTGGAAGGCACGTTGGAAACGTCGGAGTGGTTGACAGCTGTTGTTCCTACTCTGCGTCATCATTTCGGATTTGACTCCTGTCTTTTCGCTTGCCCAGAGTGACGTTTGCCAGCTCTGCCATCAGGCACGTGTCATCTCTTCCGTGCGCCAGCGCTTAGCCATTACTATTGTGCGGCTCGAGACAAACCCATTCATTAGCTCTGGGACGCGTGTTCAACAGTCATTGGTCTTCTTATGGATTGGGCCTTATTCTTTGTCCAGGCCCATGAATTCAAAACAGGAGGGAAGTTGGGCAGTTTCCTTTTCTTCTTCTCTTTCTTTCATTCCACTTTCCCAACCGTTCCACTTTCTCCACTAAAACACAAACAATCTCCTTCCGTTACAGAACTGCCTCTTCCCTTCCGTTTCCCAGAATCATCATTCCTCTTTCCAATCCTTCTTCTTCCACCGTTCGCACCATTGTCCTGCATGTGAAGCAAAAGCGATTCGTTCTTTGCTGTTCATCGTTTCCTGAGATTTTTCTTTGCAGACAGACTTTCTCCTCCTTGTGAACTCTTCCTACAACAGGTACACACTGAGTCTTCACTATCTCTTTTTCTTCGTTTATCTCTGTCTTTTGACGCCTGGGTATCGTTGGGTTTTGGCGTTTCTCCTGAGTTTCTGTTTTCTGGGTTTCTGCATTTGTGTTTTTGAGTGACCTTCTAGGTTTTTTGGGTACTGTTAAGCAATAATGAGTGGTAGGTGGTATAAAAAATGGTGTGGGTATATCAACCTTAGCAGTAGTAGTGGGGATGACAGTGACAACGATTCTTCAACTTCTTCCCAATCTTCCACTGATTATGTTGAAATTGTTCCGTATCCTCGGCCTCGTAGTTGTAGTGTCCCGGTATTGATGGAACACCATGATGTGTGTTTGGGGTTGTTGCAGCTGACGGGGGTGACCCCGGTCCTACGTACCCCCAGTGATAAGGGGATCAAGCCACACATAGTTCTTGAGAGTAGGGATGAGAGAACATACCTTAGCCCATATAGCATGGCGATACTTATAGGGGAAGTTGTGTTGTGGTGCCTTATGGGCCTGTTCGGCCCAGTAGGGCTGACGTGGCTCTTAGAGGATAAGAAGGATGAGTTAGTCACCCTTATCCTGTACTAGAGAGCTCATGCTCATCTTGTAGCGGTAGGATTTATTATTGGTTAACCCTACAAGCCCCCCAAGCTCGTATAGGCTCGAAGAGCCTGTGCTGAGCTTCTGAGAGTTGGTGGTGACATAAAACATTGTTTGCGGCTGAGAACTTTTTATTCGGAGGAGTGTCGTGGATGGTTGATTAGGACGTATAAGACTGTTCGCAGTCAAGGCCCTTAGTCGTGTATCGTCATGTACTGAGTTCAAAGTCGAATTGGACTATTGTTTTTAAAGTCACGATGCTTTTAAGGAGACATCCTTTTATGCGCTTGCCATGGTGAAAGCCGAAAGGCTTGTGCCAAGGTATGCTGGCACGACTCAAACTGTTATTTGAGTTCGAGGTGTGCCAAGATTATCACCAATTGGATCGTAACGTTTACGAGGGATTGCTGTCAGAATGACAACCTTAGCCGAGGTGTATTCCTCGATCGCGATGTATCTGGCCAGATATGAGCCGAGAGGCTTTGAGCCGAGAGGCTAAGCCAAGTTATCGGGTCGCAATCCTCGTTTTCACTTGTAGCCTCACCGATCTGAGCGGCTAACCGAGATCGTGGGCAAGTGCGTAAGAACATGATCCGAAGTGAGTGAGTTTAACATATGTCCTTAATAAGGAAGGTAAATTATCAATTTGTTGCCTCATGGGACGTGGTGGTCCTCTTTGGCACGACATTTGATCTCAAGTAACTTATGCATCATATAATACCAGTATCAAGGTTGGCCAATGTCAGCTATGTATATGCCTCATCACATACTAGCCCCCTACTCGGTAAAGCCTGAAAAGGCTTGTGTCGAGTTCATAAGGTCTGTGAAACGCTCAAGATCAACTATGTACACCCTCCTTTACCTGAAAAAGGAGATCGAGAAAGCTCGTAGAAGATTGTGCCGGGTATATAAGAATTGTAAGACATTTATTGTTGTTGTTTGAGGCACCCTCGGACCCGGTATAGGTCCGAAAGCTCGGTGAGAGGTTCTAAAGATGTGGTGCGAAGGCACCCAAATATTGCTGGAGCATCTGCTGCTCAGGGCTTTACAGTTCTTCTCGGATTATTTTGTAGAGTTGTCTGAACTGTTTTGTCAACTTCAATTGTTGAACCCCTCTTGAATCCGAGTAATTAGGGCGAAGGCAAGCTGATAGATCATCATAATAACAAAGCTGAAGCAAACTTTTACTCCATTGCATAACCAACCCCTTTACTCGATAAAGCCTGAAGAGGCTTGTGCCGAGTTAAGAAGTCCTTTAAGGTGTGAGTTGTTTTCCGCCAATTAGATCGTGTTCATCCAAGCCTCTTTGAGAGACTGTCGGATTCAGATCTGTGTAGGCGAACGCTGAGCGAAGGTTGAATATTTGCGAGTTGTGGGTGTGGAATCAGCATTGTGTGGTTCCTTGGAGATGCTGGGATCCGAATTAGATCACTGGGTGTTGGCACTGCGGACCGTTCTACCATATAGGTAAGGTCGCGATGGTGCGCAAACCAAGGAAAAAATGATCGGCAACCGGTGTGAAGGACTTGAATTAAGTTGGGTCGTCATACTCGGACTCGAATTAACATAGGTCATCATGCTCGGCAGATCCGATCGTTATGTTTGTACCTTTTTATGATGTATAAAAACAACGATTAGAATATCAAGTAATAGATGATATGTAATGACATTAATTAGCAAAGTATTCACTGTTAATCACGATTATTATCTAAGATAACACATGTCATGTGGTAAGTGATTCAATAGTAACACATGTCATGTGGCAAGTGATTCAATAGTAATGAATATGACAGTTAAACCATGAAATTGAAATAATATTAATGGGGTAATGAGAAAGATCTTTCCCTGTCAGTCTTCGTGTTTAGACTATTTCTGAATGTTGATATGCCCGGCACCCTCTTGGCAGTGAGACATTTCCTCTTTTATTGTTGGAATGGGCGGTTGCCTAGTATTCTTCATCCTCTTCCTACCAAAAACCCTGTATGCCGCTATGGACAAGTCATTGTGTAGCACTTGTGTGAGCAAGGCTGGGATCCCGAGGAAGGATCTTGACAACGATCGTCTTTTGGCTCTTAGTGACCGTGAGAGGCAAGGGTGTCGTGGCAGAGGGTACGAGGATGTTGTAGGCTTTGGTTGTGTTATTTGAAGCGGGAATCCGAGTAGTGACATTGAGGTCATAATCAATGATAAATTGAAATGGTCACAGTAAGCATGTGTAATAGAGGAGACAGCCATGTCATCGTGAGATTTTGCCGAACCCTGTTGAAGGCACTGTAATATTAGATGTCCATCATGACTGAGTAGTCTAGCACCGATTAATTTGAGGATATCTTTGGCGGTCGGAAGCTCGAAATGGGCCTTTTAGATAAATGGGCCATCATAATCGTACCTCGCATGTGTAAACAAAATTAATAATTGGTAATCGTCGTTATTTAACAATTTATAACAATTAATAACGATAATAACAATTATTGGCAAAGATACGATGTATAATATCGGTATAGAGGTAGTATGATTTGAAGAAACCGCAATTGGTGGTTGGAGAGACTTAGGAACCCTAGGAAAACACCTAGAAGGGGGGGTTGAATAGGTGTTGAAGCTACCTTGAAAGATTTTCGAACGAAACAATCAAAACAAATGATTTTTGCAAATTCTACAGTACTTAATCGATTAACCTGCAATTTACTCGAGTAGTACTCGATTAAACTTGAACTTAATCGATTAAATATGACAGAAAACAGAAAAATCAATTTTTCATTCGAATACGAAAATCAATCAATTCACATGCAAGATCAGAGATTCAGCGGAAATGATTAACACCTATATTCTTATTGATTAACCTAGTTATGAAAATGATTTTCCCTTTATCAATTTGAACAATCAAAGATTCAATTCAATCAATTATGAAAATCAATCTTTCTAGGTTTTCAACCAAGAACGCAATCAAATGACTTGAATATAAAGAGTAAGGGTTTAGAGATACGACACAGTGATTTATCCTGGTTCACTTTCATCCACTTGAAAGCTACATCCAGTCCCCTCTTCAACCAAGAGAGATTCTTCACTATGAGGAATTAGAGTTCTCAAATTACAAGTGATTGCCTCACAAGACTCCCTTCTTGCTAGCTTACAAGAGATAACCGACACCCTTGCCTTGTAATCCTATTGATCTTCTCTCTAATCTAACCTCTACCCCTTGTTGATAATCGACACAACAAGTCTCCAATTGCTTGATGATAATCCACACACCAAGGCTTCTCCTTGCTTGATTCACAACCAAGACTTCTTCTTCTTCTTCAATAAGAATGCACTTGCTTGATGATAAAATCGACACACCAAGACTTCTTGTTTGTTGTAGTGGCTTGCCTTCTTGCAAAGATTACAACACAATAGAAAACACAAAACAATCCTATGAATCTCAATCAAGAGTTATGACAATTCACCATAAGAGATTCAAAGGTTCTTGATCAAAGAATATGAAAATAGAAAAGCTTTGATCTTTGAAAATGAGAGAGAATAGAGTGGCTTGATTCTTTGTAAAACTTGTATGAAAATGATTCTAATTAATCACAAATAATAGGAAAAGGTTTATATAGAATACCCAAAAGTTGTAGCACTTGAAAACTGATTTTGAGAAGTGAAAAACGTATTTTAAAAATCAGTTCAGCAGTACTTAATCGATTAAGCAAGTCGTGTACTCGAGTAGTACTCGATTAAGTTAATCACTTAATCGATTAAGTTGGTACTGTACATGTTTCCAACCTGTTTTCTCAAAAATCCAACCTTTCCTTTAAAACCTTTAAGCCACCTATTGATTCTAGGTTAAGTGAAAACTCAAATTATGATTAAATCATGACTTATGAATGAGATTCACTACCCTCTATAATAATCTACCCAAATAAAAAACCTATGAAGCTTGAGAGGCAAAAGATAAAAGAAATACAAATACACTCAAACTTAGGTCTTCATGAGCTTGCTTTCTCTCTTCTTCATTTGATGTTTGTTGTTGCTTGTTGAGCTTGAAACTTGATCAACTCTTGTAGCTTGTTCAAAAACACTTTGTCATTATCAAAATATTCATCATGTTCATCATGGAACTAACATGATTTAATAATATCACACGTAATAAACATAATAATGACAATTATTGAGGTTAATACCCTCGTAAATCATAGAAGATTGTCTACGAAAAGAAGCATGATTATAAATATATCACGCGTTATAAAAATAATAATAATGATGTTAATAATCGTAAATAATAGATAATGACGTTTATTGTGAAGAATATTTTGCATCATGTCATGTATCTTAAAAGAAAGAAAGATAAAATGATCATATACTATCAAATAATAAGAAGCATATTATGAAAATAATTAGCAAAAATATTTAATTTTAATTCTCCAGATAATTACAAAGAGCATATCAAGATACTCATTTAAATTAATCGTAATTACGTTGAACAATAGCAGGTAGTCAAATAGTAGCATCATGATATGAATGATGATATGGCAATATATATGATAAAAATAAAAAGACTACTTCCCTGGATTTGAGGCGTGAGTCAGTCTTGTTTTGCTGATGAGGCAGCTCCTTATTTGAAGGTTGAATTTTTTTTGAGCCTGTATCTCTTAAGCCCATATAGGTTTTTTTTTTGGGCCTGTATCTCTTAAGCCAGTATAGTTTTTTTTACTGAACTGGTCCAAAAGCCCATTAGGTCTTCTTCTGCATCCACGGAAGCTGTTGTGCGAAGGTAACCCCTCAACAGCGACGCAGCTCCTAGCCCCGAAGACGACGGCGGTTGGCCAAGGGGCCGAAGACCACGACAAATGGTGCGGTTAGCACCGGTGGCAGCGGCGGTGACCACGATCGATCGCGGGTGCGGAGGGGAGCACAAGCCTCACGGTGGTGGCGGCGCGAGCACACCTCGTTGGGAGGGGCTCCACCGTGAAGATTCGGTGACGGTGGCTGGTTTGTGGTTGTACCAACCAGAGTTAGAGGGGCGGTGTTCCTCATGGAAACACGGTGGTGCGACGTTGACGGCAAGGGAGTTGAGAACAACGAAGTTAGTGGCGAATCCAGAATTGTGCGTCTCTGTCCTCCTCCTCAACGCTCAGATTCACGGCGGCGGCGGCGATGCAGACTCGGGTCAAAGTTAAAGAGGACCCCGATCGAACTCGACCACCTTGAAGGAGACAAGAGCCACCATAGGACAGCAGCGATGGCCGTGAGTCGCACCGGCAGCACCTCCATGGATAGCTCCTTGGTGAATAGTGGCGGCAACCATTGTTGCTCTTTCTCATTCCCACAGACGGCGCCAATGTAGTGCCCCGGTATTGATGGAACACCACGATGTGTGTTTGGGGTTGTTGCAGCTGACGAGGGTGACCCCGGTCCTACGTACCCCCAGTGATAAAGGGATCAAGCCACACGTGGTTCTTGAGAGTAGGGATGAGAGAACATACCTTAGCCCCTATAGCATGGCGATACTTATAGGGGAAGTTGTGTTGTGGTGCCTTATGGGCCTGTTCGGCCCAGTAGGGCTGACGTGGCTCTTAGAGGATAAGAAGGATGAGTTATTCACTATTATCCTGTACTAGAGAGCTCATGCTCATCCTGTAGCGATAGGATTTATTATTGGTTAACCCTACAGTAGTATTTACCTCAAGAAATACGAGGCTGTGGTGGAGGATGTGGTACCTCTTGATGCTTATTACCCGATGGAAATGTCTGAGAGAAGAGAGAATATAAGGCTTTATGTTGAAGCCGAAAATAGGGCCAGCGAGGAGAAAGCCGACTATGAGAATATGGTGAGGAGTGAAGAACGAAAAAGGGTTTGGGGAAAAGGAGTAGAAGTTGAAGAGGGGAGGTGTTCGCCACTCGGCACCACTGCTCGGGGTTTCCAGGGGGGGTTATTGGTTGTCACCCGTAAGTTTAACACTGAGCTCCCCTCTTCTTCTTCAGGTTTGATGGCTCCTCGAAAAGTGGTGAAAGATCCTGCCGCTTACCCAGCGCCATCGGATGCCCAACTGTACCCATGGGTGGACCGCGAAGTGCTGGGTATCCAATCCCAAATGTGTTCCGAGGAAAACGTCAATTCGGTTCGACAGTTCCTGCTTCCTTGTCCCGAGGATAGAGCCGGAACTTCATATAAAGTATTACCTTGCTCGGAAAATGACCGAGTGTGCTCGGTTACGGACGAAGAAACCTTTTATTTATACGAAGATATGGTCGTCACTCTCGGCCTCCGCTTGCCATTCACCGCCTTGGAGACTCGGGTTTTAAATGATCTCGGGGTTGCTCCTACCCAACTACACCCTAACGTTTGGGCGTTCTTGAAAGCGTTCTAAAGGTATTGCAGTGCTAAGGCGTTGGTGTGCACTGCTAAAGTTTTCTTTTGGCTTTTCAACCCGCATGTGACCGTTAAAGAAGCTGGCCAATCCGGCAAGATGTGGATGTCGGTGAAAAGTCGGTCATACTATAGTTTATTTGGTAAGTTTCATGAATCGTGGAAGAACTTTAAGCCGAGGTTCTTTAAGTACCAGTACACTGGAATGGGTCGGCCATGGTTCCGTACCGAGAACGACCCCAAATTTCCCCTCCAATGGACAACGGAGTTTTATACTCGGCATGCCACACCTCGGAATTGGACGTCGGCCCCACTCACTCCGGACGAATTATTGACCATTAAGCACTTTTTTAATGAGTGCAAGGCAAAAGCAAGAGAGTTGATGCAATTGGACATTCGACGCATCATAAGTTGCGCCGAGGAAATGGTGTCCTCTGAGATCGGTAATTTTCCTCTTTTTTTTTACTGAATATTTGTTTTGTTCCTTGTAGTTAACTATTGGAAAGAAGTTGAGGACGTAGATCCTACCGTTCTTGCGGAGCAGAGAAGAAAAGTCAAGCCGAAGTTGACTTCAACCTGCGAAACGACCTCGGAAGACACTGCAAGCACCGTTGAAGATATGTCGAGCAAAGCCGAAAAACTGCTGGCGGCTGCAGCTCTTAGGAAAAGGAAACGACCAGATGCAACCGGAACTCCACCTCGGCCAACAGCCCCGATAATCAATTTGTCGGATTCCTCAACTGAGGTTCCGACTCCAGAAGCTGAGATTCGAAACCAAACCCTTCTTAATGCTGAGATAACGGCTTCGGCTGAGATGGTGGCTATTCGTGCATCAGTCCGTGAGCCACTGGACCTAGGAAAAATGACAGCTATTGAGTGGAAGACGCTAGCCAAAAACCTGGCAGAGCATCTTCACCACTCAGCGAACTTGATGACTGCAATCGCAGGTGCTTCTGCGGACGCCGAAGCAGGTTTTTCTGCCAAGGCAAAAACCGACCTTGGGAGGCTCGCCGAGGCAGAAAAAGAAGCTGCCGAAGCCAAGAAGCGTTTGGAGGAGTTGCAAAAGACTCATGAAGAAAATGTGGCCAAGCTGAAGGCTGACAGCGAGGCCGAGCTGGAAAGGGTTAGGGGAATGCTGAAGAGACGAGCTGCCCAAGCATTGAAACACAAGATTTATGCGGCCAAGGCCGACTTCGACCTGGAAAGATCTACGGACGCTCTGTTTGCAAATGCAGTGGAGCAGATGCGGGTGCTCAACTCGGACTACCGTCTTCAGTATGTCGGCGCTCATCCTGAGTTTGGGGTAAGTGATGGGAAACTTGTGGACTGCTCAAACGGTGATGTTGAAGTCGACCTCAGCCGTGATGACCTTCCTGACCCGTTGGCTGAAAAGGAGGAGCTCGATTTTGATCCGAGCACCGTTGTACTGTCCGACGTTGAGGAATGAGCGTAAGTCCCTTATGCTGGGCAGCTTTTATAACTTATGCCGAACTGTTGTTTCTTTTATAACTTATGTTACTGCATGTGTTGTCTTTGAACAAGGTTATGCTTTTGTATGCTAAGTTCGAATTGTGCATCTCGTCTACATTCTTCCTGAGCTACTTCTTAGTGTAATGCAATGTGCTAGGTTAAGTATGAGTTGGTGAGGATTCCCTTTTGTATCTGTTTAATGCGATGGGACTCTCAGTCCAAGCCCTTGAGCCAAAGTGTGGACCTCGTCCCCTGACTGTGCTAGGCCCCAAAGTGTGATCCTGTTAGAGTCAGGTGCTCCCCGTACCTTAGGAAAATTTATAAGCTTTCCTCTGAGAAGAGGTGCTGTATATAAATCGCACAGTCCCATTTAGGTGGCTAGTCTAGAATGGAAAGGCATGTACATTGCGCATGTTTAAGATGTAGATAACGTGAGTGATTGAAACTGCAAAATGTATTATTTATTGTAATTGAAATGTCATTAGTACATGGTCATGCGGTATTATTTATTGTCTAAAAAACATATGACTGAAACTTGAAGTAAATAAAACCTAAGAGTTATGAACAAAATAATTATCAGGAAATAAAAACAGAACGAAAGTAAAAAGAAAGACTTGGGGGTAAATCCTGCTGATCTGCTAACTGAAATAAGCTCTGAGTTTTGTTGCGTTCCAGTTGTTCTTGATTACGACACCACCGATTGTTTCCAATTTGTAGGCTCCCGAGCCAGTTTTGGACACAACCCTGTACGGCCCTTCCCAATTCTGGGCGAACTTCCCTTCCCTAGCATTCTTCAATCCTATATCAGCTCGGCGCAAGACGAGGTCTCCCACCTCGAATGATCTTGGTCCTACCGCTCTGTTGTACTGCCTGGCCTGCCTCTCCTTTGCTTTCTTTTCTCTCTCCGCGGCCTTGTCTCGGATTTCTTCAGTC
Organism: Crotalaria pallida; assembly: GCA_037953625.1. NCBI lineage: Eukaryota > Viridiplantae > Streptophyta > Magnoliopsida > Fabales > Fabaceae > Crotalaria > Crotalaria pallida. The sequence continues at coordinate 74,089,027 of CM075656.1, forward strand.
AGGATCAGATCCTCCTTCAACAACATGTCGTTAGTTTCCTCGGGCCTCTCGAGCATACGGAAAGTTGGAAGTTGGCGTTCGATGGGAATCACTGCTTCACAACCATAAGTGAGCCTGAAGGGTGTTTCTCCTGTCGAGTTCTGTACGGTCGTTCTCAAAGGCCATAGAATCTCAGGAAGTAAGTCGGCCCAGGCTCCTTCAGCTTCCAGTAACCTTTTCTTTAAACCAGCTAGGATAACCTTATTTGCGGATTCAGCCTGCCCATTCGACTGTGGGTGCTCAACCGAGGAGAAACGATGGGAGATGTGCAAATGCTCTACTAAAGATTTGAATGTATCCGCTGTGAATTGGGTTCCGTTATCCGTTACAATCGAATGTGTAACGCCGAATCGAGAGATCACATTCTTGAGGAAAATTTTTTGAATTTTCGCAGAGGAGATGGTGGCTAGAGCTTCTGCCTCTATCCACTTGGTGAAGTAGTCAACAGCGACCACCACATATATGAGTTGTCCAGGGGCTTTCGGAAACTTACCCATAATGTCCATGCCCCACATGTAGAAAGGGCATGGCGAAGCCAGGGAGTGTAGCTCCTCCGGTGGTCGGCGATACAAGTCGCTGTGGTGCTGGCACTGCGTGCAATGGCGAACATGGTCAATGCAATCGGCCATCAAAGTCGGCCTATAGTAACCAGCTCGGAGAATCTTTCTGGCCAAAGACTTTCCCCACATGTGGTGACTAGCTATCCCGCCATGGACCTCGTTCAGAACCGTTTTGGCCTCATCCTTCGCCAGACAACGAAGTAAAGGTGACGCAGCCCCTCTTCTATACAGGATATCCCCCATTAACACATGATGAGCTGCATTCTTGACAAGTTTCTTGGCTTGTAGTTGGTCAGAAGGAATAACGCCGTGCTGCAGAAAGGATCTGATGGGGGTCATCCAGTCAGGTGAGAGAGAAATAGCCAAAACAAAGCTGGGTCCGGGGATTTCTTCCTGGATGACACTTTTGTTGTTTCCAGCCCCCTTAGTGCTTGCCAATTTGGAAAGGACATCTGCCCTTTCGTTGGAACACCTTGGAATATGAGAGATTGAGAACCGAGAGAAACCCGATGACAGCTCCTTCACTTTCTCCAGATACTTCTGCAGGATTGGTTCTTTGGCCTGATATTGTCCGGAAATTTGCGAAACGACCAGCTGTGAATCGCTAAAGATCTGAACCTCTTCTGCTCCGAGCTCCTTCGCTGTTCGGAGTCCGGCCAGTACAGCCTCGTACTTAGCCTGGTTTTTCGAAGTAGAGAATTCGAATTTCAAGGAGTACTCAATACTGACACCTTCTGAGTTCTCTAGTATTATACCCGCTCCGGCTCCCCTCTTGTTGCTGGAGCCGTCCACATAAATCACCCAAGCGGCCGAGCTCGAGCATCCCAGCGGCTCGGTAAACTCGGAAATAAAATCAGCCAAAGCTTGGGATTTGATAGCTCTCCTCGGCTCATAAGAAATATCAAACTCGGAAAGCTCGACTGACCATATGCCATCATCCTTCCTTCCAAGTCCGGCTTCTGCAGGATCTGCCTGATTGGCTGAGCAGTTCTTACCTCGATCGGATGACTCTGAAAATACTGGCGAAGCCGTCTTGCCGAAAGAACCAGGCTGAAAGCACATTTTTCTATCTTCGAATACCTGGTCTCGGGGCCCTGAAGGGCTCGGCTAACAAAGTATATCGGGAATTCCACCTTGGACTCTTCCCTCACCAGGGCCGAGCTCACGGCCAATTCTCCAACCGAGAGGTATAATACAAGCTTTTCCCCTGTTTGGGGACTAGACAAGATCGGATGAGCAAAGAGAAACTCTTTTAGTGCCGAGAAGGCTGTTTCACATTTCTCATACCAGACAAAATCAACGTTTTTCTTCAGCAACTGGTACCAAGGCAGGGCTTTCCTAGCAGCTTGGGGCAGGAACCGAGAGAGCGCGGCGAGTCGGCCGGTTAATTGCTGGACTTCTTTGAAACCGAGAACATCCATGCACTTGTCTGGATTTGCCTCAATCCCACGCTCTGTCAACATGAAACCGAGAAAGGCCCCGGCGGGAACCCCGAACGTGCATTTCTCAGGATTTAATCTCATGTTATGCTTCCTTACTCGGGCCAAAACTGCTTCCAAATCTTGCACATGGCTGTCCCTTGATTTGCTCTTGACGATCATGTCGTCTATATATACTTCCATTTTCGGTCCAATTAGTCCTTCAAAGACCCTATTCATCATTCTTTGATAAGTTGCCCCAACGTTCTTTAGACCGAAAGGCATGACTGTATAACAGTATGTGGCCTTCTCGGTGATAAAGGCTGTTTTTTCCTGGTCAGGTGGATACATCGGTATTTGATTGTAACCCGAGTATGCATCCATGAAGGAAAGAAGTTGATACCCTGCTGAATTGTCGACCAGCTGGCCAATAATGGGCAGCGGACATTGGTTTTTTGGGCATGCTTTGTTGAGATCCGTGTAATCTACGCACATGCGCCACTTTCCATTGGACTTTTTTACCAATACCGTGTTGGACAGCCATTCAGAATACGGAACTTCTCTAATGAAGCCAGCTTCGAGCAACTTCGACACCTTCTCTTGGATGGCTCTGGACTTCTCGGTACCTACCCGGCGCTTCCTCTGTGCAACGGGCTTAGCTTTGGGGTCCACGCTAAGTCTGTGGCAGATGAAGTTCGGATCGATACCCGGCGTATTCGCCGAGGTCCAAGCGAATAAGTCCTTGTTACGACGCAAGAGTTTAATTACTTCTTCCCGAATGGAGGTTGAGAGACTGGTTCCGACTTGTACCGTTTTTGAGTTGTCGGATGGATCCATTGGCACAAATTCCCAACTTCCCTGGGGTTGTGGCCTGAGGTCATCCAGCTCGCCCCTGACGTCCAACTCGGCCAGTAGAACTCTCCCCTTGGACATCGGTGCATGAGCAATCTTCTCCCCTTCGTTCTTCTCTTTTTTGATTTTCCCAAGACTAGAGTTGTAACACAAACGTGCCTCCTCTTGTTCCGCCCTTATTGTGACCACTGTGTCGTCTACGCCTACAAACTTCATGGCCAAGTGGACGGTGGATACTACAGCCCCGAAGGCCTGAAGGCAAGTTCTGCCCAGGATGGCATTATAGGCTAATGGACAGTCCACCACCAAGAACTTGATGATCTCCGTTCTAGCGGCGGGCTGGCCCCCCAGGGTCATTGGGAGCTTAATAACGCCTAGGGGTCGTATCGAATCCCCTGTGAAGCTAATTAAGTTCCCTTCAAAATCTTCCAAGTGGTCTTGACGAAATCTCATTTTTGAAAAAGCGTGCAGAAAGAGGATGTCGGCAGAGCTTCCCTGATCAACGAAAACTCTGGCGACATCAAAGTTGTCGATTCTAGCTGAGATGACCATGGGGTCATTATGGGCGGGCAGGACCCCCTCCATGTCCTTGTCCGAGAAACAGATCGGGATGTTCCGAGAAGGTTTCTTCCGGATTGGATGATGGTGAACTGCCAACACCTGATTAACATATCTCTTCCGCTCGGAGCGGTGTTCTCATCCCCCTGCAAAGCCTCCCGAGATTGTTTGAATGGTGAGATTCTTCGGAGACTTATCGAGCTCATCCATAGAGACGAGATTCACTTGACCTCGGCTCTCCTATTTCTTTTTGGGAGTGGATTCTCTTCTCCTCTTTCCCTTGTCGAGACTCGGGGACCTTCTTCGAGATCTTTTTTCTATTGCTTCTTTGATGTATCGCTGGAGCTTCCCCTTGCGTATCATATCCTCAATGGCATCTCGGAGCCAAGTGCACTAGTCTGTGTTGTGCCCGTATCCTTCGTGAAAATCACAGTATTTGGTCCTATTTACATGTTTCTGATTTCTGAGATAGGGTGGCCTACTAACATGTCTGAGCTCAGTTTGCATTGTCTCCTTCCAGATCTGAGATCTTGGTGCATTGAGTGGAGTATATGTGTTATACCTGCGGGGAAGAGGCTGGGGAGGTGGTGGAGGTGGGCGCCTTCCTTCTCTATCCTCCCAACTAGGCCGACCTCGAGGATTCGTGCGGTCTTCCTGTGCGGGATCGCCTTGGTTACGAGCCAACCTGCTAGACTGACCTTTGTCGAATTCTTCAAGGTTGATGAATTTGTGGGACCGTTGTCTGAGCTCGACCATATCTCGTGGTGACTTTCCAATTCCTGAAGTCGCCCGGGGCCAAACCCTGGGTAAAGAGTAAAACCGCCACGCCCGGTTCGAGATTGGCGATTGAACTCGACTCGTGGTGGAAACGGTTGAGATAATCCCTTAGGGTTTCTCCTGGCTTCTGTGTCACCGTTGCCAGCGTGTGATCCGATTTGGGTTGGATGCAGCTGGCGGTGTATCTATTAAGGAATACCCTTTTCAACTCGGCCCACGAATTAATCGAGTTCCGAGGGAGGGAAGCGTACCACCGCAGAACTGGTGCTTGAAGGGTCATAGAGAACGCCCTACATTTCATCCGATCTCCACCCCCATAAAAATTCATTGTCCCTTCGAAAGACAAAATGTGATCATTCGGATCAGAAAGGTCGTCGTACCTTGGAATGTTGCTGGGTCCGAGGTATCCTTGCAGGGTCTCGAATGCCATTATGTAAGGAGTAAAAGGATGACCTGGGTGCTCCTGTTCGGGCTCTAGGTCGGGATTCAATGGGGGTGGAGGAGGAAGGGAATCATCTTCCCTCCTACGCGATTCAGTGCTTCGGTAAGATCGAGATGGATCTTGCCGCGCCGGAGCTATAATCGGTGCTCGTTCGGCCGTACGCTCCGGACTCTGAGCCGGAGTCATTCGTGATGCTCGTTCGGCCCTGAGTGCCAGATCTTGTGTCGGAGCCAACTGCATGGCTTGTTCGACCACATGTTCCAAATTTTGCGCCGGAGCCGGTTGTGGGGCTCGTTCAGCCATATGCGCCATGGATTGCTACTGCAGACCGGCGATAGCTTGGCACTGTTGCTCCATAATCCTCATCTGCATACGCATCATGGCTAAGATCTCATCATCGCGGCGTCATGAAGACGTGCTCGCGCGATGTGATCGCTGAGAGGGGCCAGCAAAATGCCTGTGCTCTCTGCCATCACGATGTTGGGGTGGTGCGTTCTTTGCATGGTTAGAGTGCGCTGCTGTGTGGCGATCCGATCGCAGATGTTGCGTGCTCTCTCTTCCATGCACACCTTGGTAGGATGATTCTCCTGAGAGCACAGTGTAGGGGCCACTGTGAGTATGTGTGAGAAAAGGGTGGGCAGGGGTCACCACAGGCGGTGGTTGTACTGGCGGTATAGGGTCTGCCACTGGTGGCGGCTGGTTTGGAATTAGGAGATCAATCGCTGGCTGTGGCTGAACAACCCTACTCGCCTGGAGATGCTGACGGAGATCCGCCACCTGCTCTTGACGACCGCCCTGGGAGGACGCCCCCTACCTCTGCGTGAGGCATGGTTTTCTGTTGCATTCTCCATCGTAGGTTTCTTGAAGGTGGGAATCGAAGTTTATCGTTCCCCACAGACGGCGCCAATGTCTTGTTCTAGATCAGGTCGTTCACTAAGGTCACAGATGGAGACCTAGTGAGGCGGTTTGACCTAGGGTTGATGTATGATTCTCTGAGTTTCACAGGTATCAGTAGGATTACCTGGGTTGCCCTAATCACTGTGTGTGCAGTGTGAACTTAGGGTTTAGAAAGCGTACCTGAGCCCCATGTAGCACTATACTACTTATAGGGGTGGCTGGATGCCCTAATGGGCCAGCTGTGTTGCGGCCCAGATGGTCCAGCCTAGTACGAGCCGTAAGAGGATATGAGCGACGAGGCTGGGAAGTCGTCATCCTGTTCTTGTTGGCTTTAGTGGTGTAAAGGCCGAGTTGAGAGGACGAGCTCAGCCCGTTTAGGCTATGTCCGTTTGCATGTAAGGCATCCATGTCGGCCTGCTAGTATAGCTAGATGGGTGGAATGATCTCGGCCAGATAGGGTCCGATACCCTGTGATCTCGGCCAGAGGTTTAGTCCACCACATATATATATATGAATAAAAAAAAGGTACTATAAATGAAGGTGAATGTGAAAAAGTTATGAAAATATCATTATTGTTTGAGGTTTTACTTATTTGCTTGGAAAATTAAACATTTCCGAGACTAAACCTGTTCCAATGTTAATGGTCTGGGATATATAATGAATAATTATACTTTTAATTGTCTGGGATCTCTGAAGCATGGGTACTTCTAAACTGGCAACGTATCCGTATCCAGTATACTTTGGGTATCGTTACACGTACCGTACTCCTGAGTACTTGTAACTAGTATGTTAATGTATATTTTAGGTGTGGATCTTATCAATAATGTAATTTTTGCCTTATAATATATTTTTTTTAATGTTATAATCAATCTTTCGAACTTATATCTTGACTTATTTTGAGCATCAACCTAAATTTTACGATACTCATATATAATGAAAAATTACACTTACTAATGTAATTATTTTTCTTTGGGTATGAGTTGATTAAGAGAAAGAGATTAATGGGTGTGTACTGACGGTGTAATAATATTTTTTACACCATCAGTCCATCATTCACCATTCATTTGTAGTACTTTTATGAAAGTCAACGACCATACACCCATGAATGATGGATGATGCACTGATGATGTAAAAAAATCTTTACACTGTCGATGCACCATCTATTTTCACATGGAGAAAATGGATGGTGCATTGATAATGTAAAACTTTTCATAGTGTCAATGTATCATCCATCATTCACATATTATGATCGTTGATTTTTAGTTAAAAATAATAGAAATAAATAATGATGGATTATGGACCAATAATATAAAAAACTTTACACCGTAAGTAAACACATTAATTATATTGTTTAGTCCCAAGTAATTACACCAGTCTTTCATGAGTTTCCATGGCAGAATTTAGGTGTTATAAGTTTCTTTCATGAGTTTCTTTCAGTGCTATTTTTCAATAAAATAATGAAATGTGTTATAATTGTAACATGTGTTGCATTTTCATCTATTGGTGGTTAATTGTATTATGTTTTTTATTGGAAAAACAGCAATATAAGTTTTATATTATAGGGTATGCAAGTGGAATTGCGGAAGAGATTTTGATTGCTTAAGCATGTACAGTATTATTGTAAGTTTCGAATCCTAATGAATCACGTGCATGAAAAAAGTATTGAAAGGGGTCATCATTTATGTGCCTAAACATATTTAAGAGGTTAATCTCTCTTATTTTTATTGAAGTGGACAACGCTCCAAGAAAACAAAACTTAGAATTGTAATGGGAACTTAGAGTAAATAGTTGTTAATTAGTTGGTCGTATTTAAAGTCGCATTATAACTTTAGATAAAACTTTATAATATATAGAATATCAGGTATTCAAGTCTCAGAATCTTTACTTTTAAAAAACTTTACCTAATAAGTTACTCTCATAGCAACATTCATTGAAAATACATTATTGTTAAAAGAAAGAAAAAACCTTAAACTTGAAGGGAGTTGATATAGTGCCAACATAAATGTAAAATGTTAAGAGAGATCGTATAATTATAAATAAAATACGGTAACATACAGTGTAAACATATAAAAGTAAATAATATAGTTTACCCTTTCACCTTTTACATTATATTATCTCTCGTTTGTTTATTTTTTATATTTATACAATTGTACTCCTTTTTGTTCTTATTATAAGTTGCATTTTAAAAGTTTTCCATAATCATTTTTTATGAAACAATAATTATTTTGTTTTTGATTGATGAGAAATCAATTAAATAAATTAATAATAATAAGATTAAATTAAAAAATTGTTTGTTTTGAAAATTATCAATTAATAGGTACAGTAATTCAATATTGGATGATGGTATAATTGTAATGCTATAAGCCTATAACATTTGTTTAAAAAATTAATAAAGTTAAATAATCCTAACTGATTTTATTTCTTGGTCTCCTCCTAAAGAGAATTTTATTAAGCTTAATGTGGATGGTTCCTTTAAGAAGGGTACAAGGAAGTCAGTCTGTGGTGATATTTTTCGTGATTCATCTAGCAAGTTTGTGCATGGGTTTTATTGTGATTTGGGGTCTTGTTCTTCCACTAAGGCTAGATGAGCTGTGAGGTCTCTTGTGGGGTCTTAGGGTGGCTAGAGATTTGCATTTGCAGACTTAGAGGTGGAAATGGATTCGAAAGTGACTGTGTCTCTGGTTATGAATAATTGTGCTACATGCCATCATTGTTTTCCTATTGTTCGTCAGATTAGGCAGCTTATTTTGTGTTTTGATTGGAGAGTTTCTATCTCTCATATTTTCCGTGAAGCTAACAGGTGTGCTGATTTACTAGCTAATTTAGGTCATTTTAGTGGTTTTACTGTTTCTTCTATAGGCTCTTGTCCATCTGTGTTATTTCCTCTTGTCTGTGAAGATGACTATGGGATTGCATTCCCTGGAGTAATGTAATCTAGTTTTTTTGGGCTTGTTGCCCCGTTCATTATAAAAAAAAAAATGATTATTAATAATTAATAAGAACAGAAAAGAGTATTACTACTCGAGAGTTACTCGCTTTCTTGTCGCCAAAATGAAAAGCCTGAAAAGAGATATTTGCTACAGCAGAGGGAAGATAAAGAGAGGATTAAGGGGACCTCTTTTTAGTATTTGCTATTTTGCTGACAATTGGCACTTTGTCAGTCCATTCACCTCCTTTTGTCCCTACGCATCATCCCTTTTGTCCAATGCTTCACACGTTTATTACATCTTTATTTTATTTTATTTTTTTTTGTTTGATAATCACGTTTATTACCTTTTGATGGGCATCTTTAATTGGTTTTAATTTTTGGGTAAATTATACCCATAGTTTCAATCATAAACATAACTACGTATACTCCTTTATATATAGTTCAAGTTTACTAATTGGCGAAGGCAGCTCAGATTTTTAAAACGCTGCTATGTAGTACTACTACTAATTTACACTTTTTAGTTTAGAAAATTAAAACTGGTGTAATAATTAACAGTCCATGCATCCTGATACTATAACAATAATGCCGGTTTACATAGCAGCATTTTATTCAAGCATGACGATTGTGTAATTTATTAACACGAATAATATAAGAAATTATTATGTAATCCAGGATCAACGATTCTGGATACATCATTATCATCCATTATTTATTTTATGTATTTTTTTAGTTAAAAAAGTAAACATTAAATATTTGAGATGAATCTAAGACCATTAATAATGAATCAATTAATAATTTCACGTATAATAAACGTGTATACATAATGGTTTATTTTATTATTTCACCTAATTTTTACTATTTGATCTGGTTCGATTTTATTAGTTTCGCATTGTAATGAGAAACCATTTACATCCCTAATTCATGTCTTTTATGGGGCTACCATGTCAAGTGTGGATTAGTCAATGTGTGAATGAGGATGAAAATAAGAAATGACACATGTAATCGCTGAGCCGCAAGATATTGGTATTGTTAGCTATATGATGGAAGTATTAAGGTTTTTTAAAGAAAAATGATTTATAGACCTATATTAAAAGACTTACATACAAAATTGTGATATTTATCATTTAAGTTTTTTTATTTTATTTTTGGCTTATTTATGGTTTTGATCCCTATAAGTTGACCTCGTTCTGAATTTAGTCCTTAAATCTTTTTTTGACCTTGAATGGTCCTTAAATCTTTTTAAATTTTGTTTTTAGTCCTTAAATTTTTTTTTGACCTTGAATGGTCCTTAAATCTTTTTAAATTTTGTTTTTAGTCCTTCTGTTTGTCTTCTTTCGTCATCTGCTGACATGACAAACGATGTGTCATGTCAGCCCTTATATTGACTGCCAATGATGCATCTGATGTGGACCTCTCACTCATGTGAGCAGGAACCGAGCATGAACCGAGCATGAGCCGAGCATTAACCGTGCTGAAGATATCGACCGAGTACGATGCAATTGGTAACGGCATAGCTTGGTTCATGCTCGGTTCGTGCTTGGTCGATATCTCCCCTCGGGTTGGCAAGTCATGCTCGGTTCATGATCGGTTAATGTTTGGTTCCTGCTCGGTTCCTGCTCACATGAGTAGGAGGTTCACATCAGATGCATCGTTGGCAGTCAATGTAAGGGCTGACACGACACACCGTTTGCTATGTCAGCAGATGACGGAAGAAGACAAACAGAAGGACTAAAAACAAAATTTAAAAAAGATTTAAGGACCATTCAAGGTAAAAAAAGATTTAAGGACTAAAAACAAAATTTAAAAAGATTTAAGGACCGTTCAAGGTCAAAAAAAGATTTAAAGACTAAATTCAAAACGAGATCAACTTATAGAGACCAAAACCATAATTAAGCCTTTATTTTTTTAACTTAAAAATAACAAAATCTCAAAATCCTATGTGTAGGTTTATGAGTCTCTTAACGTAGTTTTCCCAACCATTACTCTGTTAAATAGTAATAAAATAACAATAGTAGCTGCATGTGAATGTGGTTGGAATTTCAAGTTTGATACTTTGATTCATGGAGAGGAAAAAAAATAACAACAAACCAACAAGCGTGGTTCAGTTATGGGCTTTGCCCTCTTAATTTACCATTCTGCCCCTTAACTCCTAACCAATTTCCATTTGTTCCATGCACATGTCCCTTTTTTCACATTTCTGTTTCAGTTTTAAATTCGCTAATCACATGAGAATATATATATATATATATATATATATATATATATATATATATATACGCCATATATTTCCAATTGATAGGTAAAATAATGTGCAGTGATAACTAAGAGTGGAGTGGAGTGTAAAGTGTGCAATTTTTCTAAACCGCAGAATGGGTGAAAAAAAAAGTTGTTGAAGTGGGATTAGTCACAAACAAGGGGCAGTGCCCACATGTTAAGATCCCACTCATCTTTGTTTTTGCCTCGTAATATTATATATATAATGAATAATTTGTATTTATCTAATAAGTGAATGACTTTATTCCTACTTTATGTTTATCTTTAGTTGAAACAAATTCATAATATGGTTTCATCTTTTCCTATAAAATAAGATTCGTATTGTAAACTTTGCCTCAAAAAATAAAATATAATTTCTCCTTACTTCTTTTTTCTTCCTCAATCTCTTATGTCTTCATATTTTCATTATTTCATAATACGTTATTAGCACGATCATTCTTTGCTCCAAAAGGTGTGTTGAAACAAATACATCAAAGGGTATTGAAGCAAATTGTTTTGAAAGTTATATAAGGAAGATTATGTTTCATCAAGTTTGATTGATATCTTATGTCGGCTTCTATTTTCTTGACTCTACACACATGTTGAGCAGTACATTTTTCGAGGTTAGTTATAAAATTTTTATAGCTATTGTCATATTAAGAATATGCATAAGTGGAGAAATTTATCCTAAATGAGTACATGTATCTTGTCGCTATGTTTTTCAATATGGAATTATAAGAATGCGATAATCTCACAACATGAAATTTATGTGCTTCTTTATTGGCATGTTTTAAAAAATGTTAGTGACGAAAAATTCTAATATTTTTATTGAAAATGATTACTGTCATTATGATAAAAGAAGATTTTGCGAATATAATTATGGATATACTTGTGTATTTGTTTATACCATTGAGTGACGACAATACTTGTGTGAATATGATATTATTGAATGATATTGATCACATATGTTTTTTTTGGAGATATTAGATGCTTGTTAGTTTTAGCAAATAAAACTATGCATGATCTCATATGATCTTGTTTTGAATTCTATTTTCAATATAAATATTTTTGCGATATTTCCAGAAAAATTAAGTGTCCGCTTAAATATACTATTTGAAAAATATTTAAAAATAATAATAATTTAATAACATGTATTAGAAATATAAATTGGTTATTGAAAATATGTGTTTGTTTTTTAGAAATTTATTAATTTTTATTTTTTTCATTGTCATTATTGAAATAATTAGATTGAAATGTACGAACCACATAAATAATTGATCACATGTATACATAATATATTTTTATAACAAAAAGTTTACGGATATAAAAGTTTTAAAATAGCATATCCTAATTTTTTTTAATCGGGGTTAACAATGCGTTATAATGTAGCGGATCACAAATAAATATACCGAATTTCAAAGGTATATGTAAAATTTTATTTTCAAAATAGTTTGGTAAATTTTATCAAAATTAATTGTTCCAATATTTACTTTAGTGAACTTGAGGACAAGGAGTTATAGTGAATTTTCTTTTAATATTTTATACAAGTATGTGTATATAATAAACTCAATTAAAAAAATAAAAAATCAAAAACAAAACATAGTTTATGACGTAACCTTTTCATGCTTACTTGTTTTACGTTAATTTGCAATATTAACTTGAATAGAGTATTTTTATAGTGGAAATAATTTATTTGAAATGTTCTACAAAATGTTTCTTCCATACTCTACTAGTTATATCAAATTATTATTCTATTTAGTATGACTAGAAGCCATTATTAACACTATATTCGAGTACGATGATAATTTAGAGCTCTAAAAGAGTTGTTATCCAGAGATATTGAAATTTTTTTTCAGTTTACACATATATAGTACTATTGAAATACCTCATATCGTAAAACCAAAAGTTTATAAACTAGAAGTTTATAAATTATAATAAAATTTTTTGTTTGACTTGACTGGTTAGACCATCCCAGATCAACTATATGATGCGAAAAAATTAATTAAAGCTTATGTTGACATCCAATGAAGAACCCGAAGTTTCTTCAATCTGATTATCTCAATGTACTAATAATTGTTCCCAAAGAAAGTTTATTCGGCCATCACCATAAAATTTGGATTGAATTTGGAATGAATACAAGGTGATATTTATGTGTAATTACTTCCATCACGTGGATCATTTAGGTATTTTATATTTTTAATTGATGCATCAACTAGATGGTAGCATGATTCTTCATTGGCAATTCGCAACCAGAAGTTTGCGAGATTACTTGTGCAATTGTATCAACTAAAATCTAGTTATTAACTATTGTATGTCTATTGCCATTACTAAATGGGAACATGTATCGCACTGATTCACATCAAGCCATTAAAATTATCATGAGTTCCCCCTTTGGTCAGAAGCCTAATATTTCCTATTTAAGAACTTTTGGATGTGCAGTATATTTTCTACCACAACGCACTAAGATGAGACCTCAAAGAAGGTTGAGAATATATGTTGGATATGAATTTTCATCCATTATAAAATGACTCAAACTAACAACAAGAGAGTCATTCATAGATTTGATTTTCGATCATCGTTTTGATGAATTTGTTTTCCCAACATTAAGGGGAGAAAATAAACAGTTGGAAAAAGAAATTATTTGGAAAGAGTTATCGTTATATTATCTTGATCCTCGAACAAAACAATTTGAACTGAAGTTCAAAATATAATTCATTTGCAAATTTAGATAACCATTTGCCAGACGCATTTACTGACCTAAAAAGAGTGACTAAGTCACATATTCCAGCTGTTAATTGAATTTGTGCCTATCAAGTTGGGGAAAACAACTTCTAAATGATTTGCTTTGATAAATAACAACTAATTTATATGCTAATCTCTGTTAGATTGTTAAATGTCATATGTGACTTAATATATCGTCTGATATTAATTTATTAGCAAAATATTGTTATTCATTCACGGGAAGATGTTGGAATGAAGCTAATAAGCACACCTTTTAGTATGATAAATTGAATAAAAGTCTTTAAGGTTTGAAGTAAATTGAGATGTGGTATGATCGTATACGTGAATATTTAATAAATGAAGGATATAAAATGATCGAATTTGTCCATGTATTTTTATGAAAAGATGTGGCAAGAAATTTGTTATAATTGATGTTTACGTTGATCATTTGAATATTATTAGAACTCTTCAAGAGCTTCCAAACGTTGTAAATTGCTTAAAGAAAGAGTTTGAAATGAAAGATTTGAAAAGAACAAAATTATGTCTTAAATTACAAATGAAATATTTAATGAAATTTTGGTACATCATGAAACATATGTTGCGAAGGTAATAGTGTAATATCTCAGAGATAATTATTCGCATCGGGGGGAGAAATAAATACGCACTGCACTCTTTTTCCTTAGTCACGGTTTTTTCCCGATGGGTTTTTCTGACAAGGTTTTTAATGAGGCAGTATCCACTTGCGTAAGAAGAATTGTGTAAAAAGAATTGTGTACTCCTTTTCCTTCACTAATTTTTCTCGTTAGAGTTTTTTTTAGGAAAGTCTTTTTAAAGAGACATATTCTATTAATAATCATCCAAGGGGGAGTGCTATGAACAATTTGTATGTATTTATCTAATAAGTGAATGACTCTATCATAGTTTGAGTTTATCCCTGCTTTATGTATTTGAAACAAATTCATAATAGAGTTTCATCTTTTACTATAAAATAGGACTTATATGTATTGTGTAAACTTTGTCCCAAAAATGAAATACAATTTCTCACTATTTCTTTTTTCTCCCTCAATCTCTTATGTTTTCATATTTTCATTAATTCATAACCATATATACTTTATAAGTCATAATAAACGAATGCATTGTAGAATTTGGACGGGATTAAGATGCAACATAATCGATCTCATGCTTCGGAGTCAAAATTCTCTTCATTTTCATAGGAAACTAAATGTACAAAATCACATTCATTGATTTAATTTATTAAATTAAAGCATTAAATAAATTATTATTAAAAATAAATACTATTCCCTCCGTTTCACAATGTTTGGCCTTTTAGGTCTGGGCACACAGATTAAGAAAATGTTAATTATTGTAAGTATTATGTATAGTTTGTCTAAAATGCCTCTATTTAATCCTTATTGAAAATTGTAATAGTATTTAATTTTTATTAGTAAGTGTGTCCATTAATTAATGTATAGTGGTTCAGAGATGAGAGAGATGATAAAAGTAGAATTAATGAGGAGTAAGAGAAATGATTGAATGAAAGGTTAATATTGGAAAAAAAAAATATGTTTGTGTATTGAAAATGTAAAAGGCCAAACACTGTGAAACAAGTAAAAAAGACTAAAAGACCAAACATTGCGAAACGGAGGGAGTATTAGACGAAGGAAATGAACAACAAATAAAGAAAAGAAAACAAAGAGTACCGCAATATTATGCTTAGCATCTACAAATATCGGAAACTCCTTTGGCTTTTCAAATATAAGGGTCGGATCCGGATGTACCTAGGTAGTACTTAGGGAACCGGGTGGACAACAAAATATATATATATATATATATATATATATATATATATATATATATATAAGGGGCCATTTTATCATTAGATTTTTGCTCTTTTATCTTTCATTAGATTCATATATTAATTTTTTTTCAAGTATCATTCAATAATGACTTTTTTTAGTGTGTACAGAAAAACATTTATTTTGGAAGTTTAGTCAATTTATCATAATTTAATTCAGTCTTTCATCGATTTCAAATCAAAGCTCAATTATAAGAATATTTTTGGTTTAATGTATCTAATTCTTAAATTTTAGGGTTATTCTGTTACCGGTACCCCCTCCTTTTTTTTTTGATGTATGACTTCCCAAATTTACTTATGAGTTTGTCATATACTTCTGTTATTAATTCCGACCAAATTTATTGATATGTCATACTTGAATCCTAATAAGATGTAGGAGATCAGTCATGTGATGCCGCGTGAACGAATTTTTTTTTTTTAATTTAAAAAATTAAAAAATTATTTTTATATTTCTTGTTTAAAAAAAGGAAAAAAAAGATTGGAGTGAGGTCGTCTTTACCCAAGTGATACTATGTATTCCGATGAGATATATTAGCAAAATTTGGTGAGAGTTAGAAGAAAAAGTATTTGAAAAAAAAAACGAAAACCTGTAACAAAATGATGTAAAAATTCAAGAACTTGAGCCATATTTAACGCAATATTCTTTTATAATTTTATCATATCAGCCAACTCCCAACTCTAACATATATCATGCGCTGACATAATATTTAGAACAATAAGAATTTACTGAGCATTTTTCATTCTGTTAGTGCTGTTACAATTTGTGAATGTGGTCCAGTTCTACTTTTTGTTTCGATTATTCATAGGTTCTCACTAACTTTCCCTTTATGGAAGAAAACCAAATTGTAAAATTTCAACCCACAAAAGCCCAAATTGCATTCCACGTAGTTGAAGCAGTTCAGCCCAATAGAAGAAAGTGGTCCTCACTTTGCAAATGCCAAAATTGAAAAGCAATTATTATGAACTAATGACAGCTAAACAAATAAGAGTAGTGATACAGGGACCAATGACAGCTACGATGATTTTGTAGTGAAAGGGGCAGCACTATTTATATCATGTTGTGTTTTGATGTTTCTCAATTTGAATCTACATCAGTGTAGAGTTGCTTCAACAATCAACTTATTTAAAAATCAGCCACATCATAAAGTAAGTAGTATACTCCAAAAATGTATATATCATGATCTTAATTCTCTAGAGAAGTAACATTTTTCACTTGTTCACTTTATATAAGATCTCACATTAAAAAATTCATTATATCTCAATTTCCCTTATAGCTAATGAAAGTGTACTTTAAAAAGTAAAGTGTTATGTATTCTTAAATAATGATAAAAAAGATTATCATCAACAAATTTTTTTTTGTTAAATTCACGGTATACATTTGCGTAACTACTAACTAAGTGACTAATCTGTTAGTACATTGATCGTGCTCTTTCGGAAGTGGTGCTCCCAGCAAGGTATTCTTTATTCACATGAGTCACGGATCAAATCAGTGACCATGTGCTTAAGAAACATAAATCACGTACATTTGTTCCGGCCTCCATTGGTAATTATCAAGATAGAACTGATGCAGTTGCATTTATTTTTTTAACTTCCATTGTTTTTTCTAAATAGAGCAAATTCTGCCTCAAAACAGAACTTTTCTTAAAAGTAAAATAGATAAATAAAAATAAGAAATTCCAAGTGTTGGCTTAGTATCATAGTATGTACCTACAATGTGATACTGCCTTGCTGCTCCAAAAGCACTAAACAAGGAGAGTAATTTAAATATAGTTTGGCTCACAAAATTTTCCAGTGTAACTGGTCAACAGCTATTACCTGCAGTATTTCAATGCTTCCAAGTTCCAAGTATTACAAGTTAACAACAATTAGAAAATATGATTCTATATATACGCAATGAAATATAGTTTTTTTTGGTAATTTTTAAGCTCTGAATTACTGAAGTTACTTGCTTGCATGTTATGATTGTTGTGAAGTGAAACAACAATACATCATATCTACTATGGTCAATCACTTAACTGGGAGAATGAATGCATGTTATTATTAATTTGGTGTTTAACTTGTCACATAATTTGGTGATAAAATAGAGCTTTCAACTCTTTTGTATGAAGTGATGCATTCACTTTTGAAAATATTGATAGTCATGCAAGTTTCACAAAGGATTTGGACTTGCAGTTGCAGACTAATGCCTATGATAGCAAACATGACATGGCAGAGCCCCCTCTCAGATAATAAATAAGAGCAAAGGGAATTGAATATTTTGTAAATGTGATAGAATGAGAAAGTGTAACTACAATGAGTGTACAATGGTGCTTGGATACTAACCAGCCTCTAACCAATTGTAACTAACCTAACCATAACAACTAACTATCTCTAACAGCCTCCTCTAATCACTATGATAATGTAAGTTGTGACTTTATATTCCCCAATTTTACATTTTTATAGTTCTTGGCAGATGATGTATTTTTATTTCTTCTGTTTTTTTTTTATCTGTGAATTTTTTCTATGAACTGACTCATTTTTACGTCAATAGGTACTATATTAAATATCAAGTACTTTTACCCTATCAATCAGTATCAAGTTTAGATGATTAATTTTTTGATAGCAAGATAGGAGGTTATTTACTTCACTGAACTTGACATTGAGCTTTCATCACTGTTTAAAATGTTATAGGTGCTTTCCCTGATTAAAGTGAATTGTGACTTCAGCATTCAAGCAGAGAATGTCATGCATAATTCTAAGTACTATGCAATTGTAACTTCCAAGTTTAAAAACCATTAGAATTTATTTGAAATTGACACCATGACCAAGTTGGATGCACATTTCCAAAATACTTCAACACAAGGTCAAATTACAGGCTCTATAAAATTAAGAGCAAGTTGGAGGAGATTATTGATTCATAGAGTTGGTGCCATCTCAGTGATCACATTGAGAAAGTTATTACTATGATAGTAAAAGGTTCAGTAAGATATTTTAGCCAAGTTGACATAAGCTCGGAAATAGAAGCCAAACATGACAGACATAGCATTCTTAATTCCCTTCACCATTCGTCGTCTTACGGCCTGGTCCAAATCCTTTGCTAAGCCAGTTGGATTGAATAGAAGCACATGGATGAAAGCTTGCATTCTAAATCCTACCAGCAGAAAAGGTCACAGAGTAAATCAGCCATGACTCGACATGTCAGACCAATCGTTACAAACCCGAACCAAAGATGTGTGAAATTGATGGAGAAAACAAAGAAACAAAGTGAACAATTTTATTGAATGGCTATATCAGAACAGAATAAGAGAACTCTCTTGTTCCCCCTTTCTCTCAAAATATAAATCTTTAGCTAACAAGCAATCTAACTAGTTTTGTTGGACCTAAAACAAACACATCAACATTTGTAAAGAAACATGTCTAAGTAACATACAGGGTAACATATATATGCATCAAATATCTAAACTTAAATCACATAGTGAATGATAAAGGTAGAAGTGAAAAACAAATGCATATGAAGTTCGAAATGTAAAAAAAATGATAGGCTTAATTATGTCACAGGTCCCTGAAGTTTGGGGTACTTTTGTCAGATACCCTTGTACTTTTTTTTTTCAATGTTTGACTCCCCGAAGTTACTTCTAGGTTTGTCATATATCTCTACTACCGATTTTGGCCAATTTTGCTGACGTGTAACATCGGAATCCTGATAAGACGTAGGAGGTTAAGCACCTCGTGCCCTGTGGGCGAAGATTTTTTGTTTTTTTAATTTAAAAAACTAAAAAACTTAATATTTTTATATTTTTAGTTAAATAAAAAAAAAAAAGAATGGAAGAGAGGGGTCGTCTTCGACCGTGTGACATCACACGGCACCACATGACCAACCTCCTGCGTCTGACTAAAATTATGATGTTACATGTTATTAAAATTGCCCAGAATCGATAGTAGGGGTATATGACAAACCAAGAAGTAACTTCGAGGAGTCAGACATTGAAAAAAAAAGTATAAGGGTATCTGACAAAAGTACCCCAAACTTCAAGGACATGTGACATAATTAAGCCAAAATGATATAAAAATGAATCAATTTGGAAAGAGCACGTGCATTGGGCGGTGGAATTATCACTCTTTATAGTTCATACTTCCAACATACTGTTGCCAATTATTATTAAGAAGACAGCAAAGTAAAACTTCTGATCAGCACAACAACATGTAATTGGCAATTGGCATGTATTTTTTGTTTTACATTATGCAATGTGTCACATATATTTCATCCAAGTGAGGGGGACAATGTAAATGACAAGGTTCTGAGTCAACACAAACTCAAATTAAGTGAATCCCTTTGGCATGTAGCATATCATAAGCTAGTAGTTCCTTTACGGATAAATAAAAAGCATCAAGCAGAAGAAAGAAGAGTAAGCGCAAAAAAAAAATTGACTAATTCAGTGAACCCTTTGGCATGTGGCATATCATAAGCTAGTAGATGAGACACTTTAGTCCCTCAAAACGTGGAAAATCACTTTTAGTCTCCGAAGATTTTTTTATGGGACACATAAGTCCCTTCGTTTATCTCGCCAACTGCCTCAATCGCGAATTTAAGTGTCCCATAAAAAAATCTTCTGGGACTAAAATTGAATTTTCATATTTTGAGGGACTAACCATCTAAAAAACACGAGGAACCAAAGTGGTACTTCACTATAAAATAATTAAGCTAAATAATTAATTAAGCTAGTCCCTTTACGGAGAAAGAAAAAGTAAATTTAAGAGAGTAAATAAATAAGAAAACCAGAACAAAAAGATAACATGAGAATGTGAAAGAATAAAATTTGAGGAAAACATTATTCTGGAATCTGCGTTACAAGAAATAACACAAAAATCACATTGTCTAAAGGACTATTAGATCAACCAACCTCCCAAAGTACTAGGCAACATTTTAATTTTGAGATTCACTTTACATTACAGTTACACCAATCCTGCATATAAAGTTTGAAACTCAATATATATTTATCTTACTAATCATATAACTAGTTCATGAATGATGAAATATATAATTCCGAATGAAATGTGAACCCAAGAATCTCAGCAAAACTTGTCTCTCAACCAAAAAAAAGGATAAACAAAGAGAATAAAGCAGCACACAGTCTTTGACTACAAAGTACTTACCAATTCATAACAGAACCAATAAGTTCTTAACAATGAGCATGAAGCAAGGGAAAAAGTGCAAAAAAAATTTGGACCATTTCTCGATTTGTGCGTGTCATCCTTGCGCAGGGGCCATGCTAATCTTCTCTGTATCGTTCCAATTTTATCGGATGTCCCCGAAGGGACACTAGCCAGCTGACACTCCGCGATATATAAAGAGCTTACATGCTCATAAATTGTACGATGTGGGACTTATTCTCAAGCGAATCACTTTTCCCGCATTCAAATGGCTCCTACTCCCAAACAAAGTTGCGGGGGCAAGGTTTTTCAGTGTGTTCATGTTTTCAGTGAATCTGTTTAATGAGTTGGTTGTGTTGAAGAAGCTGTAGCTAGAAGTAAAAAAAGCAGGATTGGTAAAGTTAAAAGGTCACGTTTATGTTTGAGTAACACGTGTACAAATTTAGAAAAGTATGGAAAAAGGACACAATTTTGTTTCTTTAAAGTTTTGCTTGATTAAACTTGGTAACTAAAAAAATAGTGCCATCTAATAGTTTTTGAAGCCTTTTTCTTGGGACAATTTGGTACACTTAGAGTATTTTTTGGCAAGATAATTTGGTCCTCCAAATTTTATTTCATGAGATAATTTGGTCCCTGAATATATGTATTAGATTAAGTGAAGTGTTAACTTTCAATATTCAATTTTTCCCACAGAAGAAAATATTTATGGACAATTTGATGACTTTATTTTGGTATGAACAAATTTGTCCTGTGGATAAACTATATATTTTTTTATCGAGTCCTATGAATAAAATCTTTATTTTTATAGGGAACAAATTGGGTTGATTTGGAGAATGAAATGTTTTATATTAAATATGATTCGTGATAAAGTATTATGATATCATTTGATCCATATAATTAACTTCACATTAAGTTTATTTTGAAGATCAACAAAAATCAATTTTGGTGGCTATAGAAACCAAAAAACAACATTTTATGTCAATAATAAAATAACAAATTAGGTATCATATCAACAGAACATGAGTAGGAGGGAAACAGGGTGTTATAAAAGAAAAAGAAATATCTATGAATATACAAAAAGTCATCTACAACCACTTTTTTTTTTTTATTTCGTTTGTTGATTAAGGGAAATTTAAACGAAAAATGCTTGCTTTTTTTTAAAATAACAATTACAGTGGATTGAGCGTTTTGCTCTAGGAAATATAGAATAACAAAAATATTTAGATAGGTTTGATATTTTAATTCTTTATTGATCATAAAAACCAACTTTCTAATGACCTCTTTCCTCTCTTCAGATAAACGGTTACAATGATTTGACGGCTCATTGGGAGAGATATCCTACAACAGTAAGCAATTTTACAAGAGTAAATTATCATTTTGGTTCTTGAATTTATGCAGCACTTTCACTTTGGTCCCTGAAATTAACCAAAATTATTTTAGGTCCTTGACTTTGTAAAAAAAAGTCATTCACATTAATCCCTGCCCCTAACCCCCGTCAACCGACGTTAACGGAGTGATAACGTGGCTGACTGGAGGCCTTAAACGATGTCGTTTTTACATCCCCGTGCACTTATAACAAAATAAACTGTCACGTTAGTCACATAAGCCTCACTAGTGCTATGTTCAGTTGCACCAGTCTCATGTTCATCTTCATCAGTGTCATGTTTTGAAGTGTCATGTTCAACAGTGCAATGTTTTGAAGTGTGCATATTTTGAAGTGTTCAACTTCAAAACATGGAATTGGTGCAACTTAACATGACACTGATGCAACTGATGTGACTAATGGTACAGTTTACTCCGTTATAAGTGCCACGGGGACCCAAAAACGACATCGTTTAAGACCCCCAATCAGCCACGCCATCACTCCGTTAACGTTCGTTGACGGGGGTTAGGTGCAGGGACTAACGCAAATGATTTTTTACAAAGTCAATGACCTAAGAGCATTTTTGTTAATTTCATTATTTCAAGGACTAAAGTGAAAGTGTTGTGTAAATTCAAGGACCAAAGTGACAATTTACTCAATTTTATAAAGAAAATTGAATAATAAATTTGATTCAATTTGTTGATATTTCAGCAATGTTTTGGTTCACTTTAGCTTTGGAGGTATTTCGACATTGTTTTTTTTTTTTTTCCTCGTTTGTTTTTTCACCTAAATGGTGATTTCTTGGCTTGTCTAGATTATTGCAGTTCCCAACTAGAAAGTGGCAAGATGCAACTTGCATTTTCTTCTGATGTTTCACACACGATTGGAAAGTAGAAAGAAGTTCAACTCTGCAACGTCCCACCAACAAGAGCTTGCCATGAAAGAGAAGCGTTATATTAGTTCCAAGTTCGAACCTTACAACAAATCAGAAAGCCTATCCCAGTATAAAGGTTATTTTATGTTCGGTTGTTGACTTACTTCATGTTCGGAGAAAATAACAATGACGATCGGAAAAGAGGTAAAAACAACTTTGGCATAAGCGCAAGTGCCATGATCCTTATTTTGTACTCCGTATTACTCTAATTTATATGATCGAGTTCTACCTTTATCTCAAAAAGTATACCTTGTAAATTTGCTAGCCAGAGTAAATAAATATTAGCTCTTCTGTCTTTTAATCGCAAGACAGAGCTACATCATTAAACTTAAATATGTTATTGAGATATAAAACTAGCAGAAAGATGATATCTGCAATAATGAGTTTTAAAAGCCAATCTAATCTGAACCCATCTCTCTGTTCCATTCTGATTAAGGACAAATTCAAGTCCAAAAATTGTCCCAACCATCACTCAGGGACAAGTAAGGAACAAACCTTACCCGGGACTACGGCTCAACGGCCTCAAGTCCTTCTATTTACGAATTAAATTGAGCTAAATAAAAACCTACTATTCAATTTTATAGTCGTCTAAAAAAGATCATGAGGTAACAAAAAGTTAAATCTGCAAACCGAAAATTAATGCCATAAAAAACTATTATCAAAGCAAACAATAACTGATATTCTGAAGTTACCCTCCAACAACATAACAAACTCTGTATCAAAACTGCAAGTAACACAATCCAAAACATAGTAATAAAAGTAACAGAAACAAATCTAAATGATACTCAGTGGCGGTGGATTTCACTGAGAAACACCAAGCCACTTAGTAAAGTTGTCAAATTCAGCATAATCGGAGTCAGACACCATAGTTTGGTACCATGCCTTTCCTGCAGCCTTGATAGCAGAAGCCTGCTCCTGAAATCAAGAAGTATCAAAATTAACAGCAATCATCATTTGCCAATTACCAAACTCTCCGATAAGGAAATTATTTAGCAAAAAATTTACAGTACCCCCAGCAACTTCAAAAGCAAGACTCAATTTCACTCATGAAAGTAAATATAATAACTCAATGTCAAGTGAGCTAGCTTCCGAAACAAGAGTGCCAAGTGCAATTAAGCTAAACGTATGTTAGCTACAACAAGCTTATAGTAGCTTATTAAGTTGGTCAAGCTATACAAAACTGTATTAAGCTCAGTCAACAATTTACATTTCATTTATCTCATTTATTACCTTTAATTTTTAAGCAAATGAAATTTTAACCCCAATTCAATATAATAGTCCTCCGAACTCATTCAACACATTTTAGATAAATGCACAACTAATCTAGTAAAAGAGCTCTGATACATTCAGTTAGCTACATAACTATAAACTTCAAACCAGCAGTTATAAGCTACGATCTCAGTAATTAACAATTATAAGTTAATTTTGGCATACAGAGCCTAAGTGTCAAATGCAATGCATAATTAAACAGATACCAAGGGATGTAAATGCAATTTTCACAAATAAACAACACCACAATAACAAAAATGGGTATGTGATAAAGAATACGACCTTAGAGACGGTGGATTTGCGCTTCTTGTCGAGCTTCTCCTTCTTTGCAATAATCCTCTTCTGCTCCGCCAAAATAGCCATCCTCTTCGCGGTCTTGGCATACGGATTCAGCTTCAACATAACATTCAGATTCTTGAGCGGATTCTTCTTGATCCCGCTCCTCGTAACCACCTTCTTCACAGGCTTCACCACAGACTGAACCTCGTCCGAGTTGATAATCCTCGCCAGGTCAGCATTCACCATCTTAGCCCTCGGCAGCACATAGCCTCTCTTCTTCTCCGACCCCTTCTCGAAGGTCCCATAGATCGAATCGAGCTTCTCAAAGGCAGATTTGGTCCAAACAACAAAGCGTCCGAGGTGTCCTCCCGGCGCGAGCTTCAGGAGGTTGAGCCTCTCCACATTGGCGATCTCAACGCCAGGAATGTTCCGGAAGGCTTTCACCGCCTTCGCGCCTTCGGTCCCATACACAATCAGAGGTCCCTTGCGGGAAATGTAGCGACGGTTACGCATTTTTCCCTTGCCAGGACGAATGCCGCGGCTGTCCTTCGCCTTCTCGGCATCACCGAAGGCGCCGATTTCCTTCAGCACCTTGATCGCCTCCTTGCTCTTCTCGACGCCTTCGACAGTGTCGCTGACGACCAAGGGGAGCTCGGGAACGGTCTCGATGCGGTGGCCGCGAGCTAGGACAAGGGAGGGGACGGCGGTGGCGGCGATGGCGGAGACGACGGCGTAGCGCTTCTGGTTGATGTTGATCTTGCGGTGCCAGCGGCGCCAGATCTTGGTGGGAGCGAACATGCGGCCACCGCGACACATGTTCCCGAAGGCAGCCTGACCGGCACGGTGAGTTCCGCCGCCGGAGACACGAGGGATACGGGAAACGGCACGACCGGTTCCCCAGGACTCGGCGGAGGTCTGGTGGCCGGCTTGGCGGCTGACGGCGTAGGGCTGGCGGCTGTTGCGGGAGATGTTGGAGTGGACGAAGGTGACGATGTCGGGGCGGATCGAGGCCTTCATGACGTCGGGGAGGGCGACGGTGGGGGTGGCGTCGGTGGCCATGTCGCCAGAGACGGTTTGAACGGTGACAAGTGGACGAGCTGCTGCTGCGGCCATTGTAGGAGCTTGGAGTGTGCAGCGGCTAGGGTTTTTTGGAAATGAGAATGGAGATGCGTAGGGTTGTGTGTGAATATATGGTGTTATTCTACGTGGGCTTGCTTTGAACGCATTTTGGGTTTGGGTTTTGGAATTTCGGCCCAGTGGTTGTTATCAACACGTTTTAGGTTAGGTTTTGTCTAATTTTTTATTTTTTTTATTTTTAACGTGGTTTTGTCCTTTTTTTTTAATTATGGGAAATAGTATTGTCACCTATGAAACATGGTACTCATAAATTGGTGACGTACCCGTACCCAGTACACCTTGGGTACCGGTACACATACCATACTCAGGGTACTTGTAATCGGTATGTTAAAGTATATTTTAGGTGTGAATCGTTCCAATAATGTAATTTTTGTCTTAAAATTTATATTTTAATGTTATAATTAATCTTTCGACCTTATATCTTGACTTATTTTAAGTATCAACCTCTAATTTTACGATACTCATATGCTATTTCAATACAAAAATCGTTTATTTGCACCTTGTTTATGTATATTTATTTATAAAATTTGAATTTATATCGCCGTACCCGTACCCTAGTTTGTTAGAAAATATCATACTCCGCATCCGGTATTGTACCCGTATCCGATACAGTACCAGTATTGGTGCAACATGGATTGTCACAAATCAAATAGATTTAACCAAATTAACAACCGTAAATCAAAGGGTGAGGTGTTGTTCTAGTTTAATCAGATGTCTCTATTCCTTGAATGTAGCTACCTTAAATACTTTTTAGGTAGAATTTTATTGCCCATAGTAATTATACCTAACTCAAAAAACTTTGTCTATAGTTAGGGGAGGATACCTATGATCTAGATAAAAAAAAATAAAGTTACACCAAAAGATAGAGAGATTATTATTTAACTAAACATTTTATTTACACTTGTCTCTCTCACTCATCTGGTTAAACGATGAAAAACTTGATTATTTGTCCTACAAAAAATGTCAAAAAATAACAAATACCGAATAAAGTATTAATTTGATACTTGAAATTTATATTATCTATTAGCTTAGCCACAAGATCATGGAAAAATAGTGCATAATTTTGACAATCGTCAATTAATTTGGTCATTGACATCGTTGTACATAAGTTTTTTTTTTTGGGTTTATTTCCAAGATATTCACTCGCGCAACTAGGTGATTAATCATTTGGACGTTATCAGACCCTTTCCGGGACTAGTCTCATAGCGAGACATCTTACATTCGAAAGAGTCGTGAATCGAACATCCAACCACTTGCTTAAGTAGCAACATATCTCTTACCATTTGTGTTAGCTTCCATTGGTTTGTACCTAAGTTAAATATAACAAATCATCTCATTTGATATGTGTCTACTTGTCATCTACGTGGCACAAACTCTGATCAAATTTATTGGTTTTGAAATGGAAAAAAAAAATATTAATAAGTTAAATATTGCAACTTTACAATAACCAAATTTAGGTTACAAAATTGACCGATCAAATTGATAATTAGTTACTAATGATATAGTCTAAAATTGACTTATACTGCTAAAGTTCTGGACTGATTTTTCTTTTCTTTCAAAAATGTCAAAGATTATATTAATGTCGAATTCAGGAATCAAATTGATACTCAAAAAATTAGTCGTGCGTGTTGCCTTTCTTATCTACTTTTAAGTCGTTGAGATCCCAAGCAAGTTTGTCTAATATCTTGTTTGGTTTAGCATTCCAACCTCTTCAAATGCAAAAGTAACAGTCTAGCTTTTGCTAAACGCGCCTTTCAAGGCCTCCAAGCGCTGAACCAAACTCATCCTTAGTAGTGTAGTATCCTGCTACATTATCCAGTTGTATGGTATTGTACATTTGTACTCGCATGACAAAAGATTAAAGCTATAACTTTTTTGTTGGTAAAAAACACATGCTCTTCCCCACCAACTTGACAAATGGTTGGAACATTTTCTTAATATGATTATGCTTTGATTAAAACTGATTAGGCAAAAAGAATATATCAAAAAATCAGGACCACTTTCTATTATGACACCCTTTTATGATTTACGATTTTCATGGATAGTTAAAACTGATCCTGCTAAACCAACGAAGACAACCATTCAACCATCATACAGAAGACTCGCTCACACAAGTGAAAACACATGGTGACAAGATGCGGATTCCACAATGAAACCACACTGACTATGGTAACCCCCATTAAAGCTCATATGAACTCTCTGTTTAATAACACTCCTATATGAACTCCACCAGAATGTATTGATACGAGTATCAAAAATAATGTATTGATAAATTTAAAAGCCCTACCACACTCTGAACTTGCCATGATATTCTACCACCCTTGTCAAGTGAATAAGTCACCAAAATCAGATTGCATATGATATGACCAAATAATGTAAAAGTAATTAGTATCATCATATGCTTCGATGTTTCACATATGAGATTGAATAGGACAAACTCTACAAGAAAAATTTATCCACATGAAACTAGGAATAAGTCAGGTATATATTTAGTTAATAATTGAAGCAACTGATGATTACAATAGGGGGATTAAACCCTAATCATCTGGGGAGGTACATTATTCCATTCCAGAGGGGTCATATTTGACGCTTTTTTCCACATTCTTAGCATGGAGTACAGTACACATAAAATGCACCTGAAAAGAAAACACGAAAAATCATTGCCATGAACTATGAAAATTTACCAAACAAGGAGAAATATGAATCTGCATATGTCGGAGTTACAACAACCATACATGGCTATAAGCAATGTGATCAAAATTTACAAAAGAAGAAACACTCGATGCAAGGCTTTGTTATGTTCATGTATTAAACAAGTCTCATCTACCAGTTCAAAATCTCAGAGGTTTAATTCAACTTTAGCAAAACATGGAACTAAGAATCAAGGTTTCAAACCGCGGACCTCATGACCTAATGTGGCGGTCACACACCAGAATTACAGCATGATTATGATTTATGAATAAGGTTTTAAATTGCAGTCCACAACCGCAATTATCGCCGCAATATTGCGATTTTCAAAGTCTCCACAACCGCCTCATGATTATAATTGTCGCTGCATTGGCCACATTTTCCTAATAGTCCACAGTTCACAATACTGCAGTTTTTGTGGTCTCCGCAACCACAAATTGTAACCTTAGTTCCGAACCACAGTAACGAAGCCGTGTCAGGTTTAACAACAAATTTCAAAGACGCTACCATATCACCATGACCACAACCGTAGCAGCCGCAACCACAATTTAGAACCATACATGAATTAACTAAATTCAAATACAAATTTGAGATTATAGAAAGCTTAGAACTAAGAGAAATGAGAAAGAGAATGAGAAAGAGAAAGAGAAAGGATATACCTTAGTTGTAGTAGAGTTCGAGGCCCATGCCGTCGTGGATTTCGTAATCATTGAGAGTGATGTGATCCTTGTAGACGGTGTACCACTTCTGGATTCGAATCTTATCGGCTCTAGTTCCGGTCTGAGCAACCACGAGCTTCTTCAAATCGTCGATGGTGTCGTCATCGTTGCACTTCACGCGAACCTTCTTCCCTAATCAATCGTTCAACACAACCTCTATCATCTCTTCTCTGACTTTTCTCTACTCTCTACGACTACGATAATAGCGTTTGTGAAACTGAAATATGAAGATTGATTTGGAAAGGCATGACCGTTTAGGGTTGACCCGACCCACAACTATAGTCTAGCCCATATCCAAAGATATTGGGCATTGAGTACCTATTTGATAGTTTTAGACTTTTAGTTCATGTTTGGTTCTACGGTGAGTTAGTCCAGAATCAATTTTGGAATGCCAACACTATTAACAGTTGCTTTGCTTCAATGTGATTTTGGGGTTTCTGACTTTAAAACCAAACATGCTATTAGTTCAAGAGAGACTTTTGTTAAGATTATTAGTATTAGAAAGATAATTATATTTTTTTCTTAGAAATATAAAAAACCTGTTTTTTTTATGATTTTTAATTATATTTAACTTATTAACAAATATTTTTAACATTTGTCCTTTCTAATTTGGAATCGAAGATTAACGCTATTCATTAAATTGGTCCAAGAATGATGCTATAGGTTAATTTCATTTTTGACTTTGAAAAATGCAAATTATTTTAGTACTTGTGAGATGGTTATAATAATTACTTTGACAAAGACTAAATTGATTAACAATCCCTTCAAAAAAAAATATTAACAATATGCAAAGTTGGAGAGATCAAATTAATGTTTTTTATAATCTTGTTAACCAAATTAGTGTAAACCTTTAGACTAAATTGAAGTTTTATTAATTTTTGAGAGTTGTATGATTGGAGAAAAATATTACCAACTAGGCTCAACACGCTAGATATTGTGATTGTCTACGAACGTTCATACAGGAATGAATGAACGAAAGAATGGACCGCTGGGGATGCTCTTATGGTTTGAAAAAAAAGACTAACTCCAATAATCTTTGAGTTTTGATTTTTGCTTTTTGTTCCATAAATGACTTTTTGACCCGTATTTTCAATTTTTATGGACTAAAACACTTTTTTATGTGTTTTGACTCTCGAAAGTCGGAAAATTAAACTACATACTATTTCCGACTTTTAAGAGTCAAAATTTTTTTGACTCTTGTCAGTCGAAAAATCAAAGTATATGCAGGCCCTGTTAAAGAAAACCACCCCAAGACTTTGTCCTCAATGTCACTCATACCTAAGCTGAGGTGCTGCACCTGAGAGGCTGAGACTTTCATTCTATCAAGTATCAAGTTTGTTGCAACTAAACCTCATAAGTAGATAGAGGTATCAAGAAAATTTCAGAAATAAGGTGGTATTACCCAATCAAGACCAAGAAACACAGAACAAGAATCGTGGGAGGTACAATCAAAGAAGCATAATACAATAAATTTGATGGGCACTAACCAACCATGTTTTCCATTAAAAAAAATTATTGACATATGTTTCTCTACTTAACTTCAAATTTTAACTCACCTTTTCGGACGAGGCTCCTGTAATTGAGCTTGAAGCTGATGATCTGCTAACACTCCAAATGAACCCAAGGCTGAAAGTTTTCTGAAGGTATACTAGGATTTTCTGACTCTCAAGAGTCAAAATTTTTTTTTACTATTGAAAATCGTAAATAGTATGTAGTTTAATTTTCCGACTCTCAAAAATCAAAATTTTAAAAGTCAAAAATAATAAATATAAAAAAGTATTTTAGTCCATAAAAATTGAAAATGGGAAAAACCTCGTTTATGGGGATTAAAAAGTAAAAGTTTGAGTTTTTACAATCGGCTGAGGACACTTGCCGAAAACAAAAGGTGAAGAGAATATGATTGCGCATACATAAAAGAAGAGAGTTGCATACTATTTATTTGTGGAATTATTTAAGTTTTTAGTTTTTGAAGTTTTATGTTTTTTTGGAATTGGTATTTGAATTTTTATTTGATATTTAGTTTTTTGAATTTTCTCAAACATTTGAAAATTATTATTTTGTCATTTAAGTGATGATATGATGTATAATATGTCATATCACTCGGTTTTTTAGGTTTATTTAAGTTTTTAGTTCTTGAACTTTGGTATTCTTTTATAATTGGTCCTTAAACTTTTTTTCGTTGCTTTAAGTCCATAAACTTTGCTCAAATTTTGGAAATAATCCTTTCATCACTTAAGTGGTGATATGACCGAGTATATGTCACGTCACCTTCGCCACATCTATAGGTAACATGCTAGATGATGCCATGTGAATTTTTTAAATTAAAAAAATTTAAATTTATTAAAAATAATTAAAAACCGTATTTTTTTTAAAGAAAATCAAATTTTAATAAAATTTTAAAATAAATTATTTTTTAATAAAAAAATTTCATGTAGTGTCTGGTGGCTCTAAATAACATGTCACTCTTCGATATTGTGAAAGTGACGTGACATGTTGTCGGCTCTATCACCACTTAAGTGCCGAAAGAACCATTTCCAAAAATTAAACAAAGTTCAGGGATCCAAAACATTGAAAAAAATATAAGGACCAATTCCAAAATAACACCTAAGTTCAGAGACTAAAATGTTAAATAAACCCTTTTTTTATATAAATTAAAAAATATATATATTTAAAAAATTCATGTAGTACGTTACATATTAACATAACGAAGGTGACGTGATATCTTCGATCATGTTATTACTCAAGTGAAAGAATATTTTCAAATATTTGAGCAAAATTCAGAAATCTAAAACATTAAAAAAAATCAAAGAGAAATTCCAAAAAAAATATGTAAATTTAGATACTAAAAACTTAAATAAGCCATATTTATTTAATTGTACAAAAATATAGCCTTTAAAAAATTTATAATAATCATTTTAATTTTTAATTATTGATTTTATTTCATTACTTAAATAAAGACTTTATGAGATAGTAGATACAAATAAGACTGGAACAGTAAAATTGCAAATTGTGCTGATTGTAATGTTGATCTTCATGCATTAAAGGATAGACACGTGTGATGAGGTGGTGAAATATGAGAGTGGCAATAAGGATAAGGAAGGCATAATGACCATGTGTTCCATCCAGCTCAAATTGAGCTCCAAATTAGAATCTTTAGAACATGATGATGCAATTGCAAATGAATGTACCAAGTTTTATTATATCCCATCGTTTCTCTTCACGATCATCCTCTTCTTCATTTTCATTGTCTTCTTATCATCCACCTTTCACAATTCTCTCTTCCAAAAGAGACTTCAAGGAATCTCAACCAACCGGTGATAACAATAACAACGGTATTGCTCCATAATTAAGTTTCTTGTTAGTAATTTTTTTGTTATGACCGGGTGCTCACTCTTGTTAGTGTAGGAGTTTAATTTTCATCATTACTCATGTAATGCAATTCATGAATTTTGTACACACGTGATCAAAATAAGTACACTCACAAGTCACAAGGATTGTCTCTAGTGGCTCGGACATGGTGTAATGAAATCTATACATACAACTATACAAGCTAAGTCTTAGTTAAAAGAGTTAACTAGATCAATGATGTTATGTTCATTACTTTTTATAAATTGGTATGTCTAACAATACATATTTTTGGAAAATTTTGTAAAGGAAGTAAAAGAAAATAGAGAAACACTTAAAAATTATGTATTTACTCATAACTAATTTTTATTTTAGTAAGATTTTGTCCTTGAGAGTCAACTCAGTTAGTAAAAGTGTAAAACTACAAGAGTACTAAATATTCTTGAGTCAATATCACTTTAGATGATTGGATTCCCCACAAGAACTCATGAGGGACTTGCAAAAATTGTTGGTTAAATGTCTATTAGGTGATAAATCTTCTTCAACTGATTGGGACAAGGCATGGTCAAACTTCAAGAAGCAAGGGAGAAAATCACTATTTTCTTCGTTTTCTCCAAACAAGTATGTGAGCTGGAATCCTAGGCGTTCAGACTTCCCACTTTCTGAGGAGGTTGATCCTATCAAGAGAACAGAGAGATCAAACCTCAAGTTCTGGACTAGTCCCACTTTCACTCTAGGTGGGGCAATTTTGATTGTCACATTTCTTTTGTTGTACACCATTCTTGCACCAATCAAGTGATGATCTTGTGAGCTATTGTTCCACAAAATTAGTAAATGATTTACAAATGTAGTTGATGTCTTCTTCCTTTTTCTTGTGTAGTTGTGTTGCTGCATCCACTTGATACCTAAGAATTTTTATTAGCCAGCCACATTTTAGAGATGGCTTTCATACATGCTGAAGTGAGATATAAAATATGGAACATATGATGAAATGATGTACTTGTTTGAACTATTTTTGCAATTTAAAATTCTTGAAAAGTGAAGACTAGATATAATGATGGACTTGGATGGACTAGTAAATGATATTATGACAACCATTAAATCAGGTCTTGTAACAGTTGAAGGTAGTAACATGTTTGGATTAGCTCATATTGATTCAAACACACAGAATTATACTTTTTATTAATCAATTTCCTTCCCTGGGTGGCTGGGTCAAACATGTTACAGCTTGGCTTGGCTTGGCTTGGCTTTGAGAAATTTCTACCTTTTACTTTGTTTTTGGTTGGCTGGTTTGTGTCAGGTAGTGGTTCTCTGTGCTATCTTATATCAGACCATAAAGCTTAACACACACAAACACTAAATGATTTTATATGGTAGCAATTTTGGGTTCAAAAGGCGCTGAACAATTGCTTAAAGAAATTATTAGGTTATAGTTTAAGGATGTTGATTCTTCTCTGTAGTAATTATGGCTGATAAAGTAGAGAAAATTCCCATACTTGGTGAAAGCCTTATTGCTTTCTTATTTATAATTCTAATGCAGCTTATTTGACTTTGATATTTCAATAATATTGATGAGAATATAATTGGATCACAACCAATTATGATTTTCAAATGGCATAATGAGATTCCTTTTGAAGTTCAAAACACAGTGGGTTGACTTGTGAGCCAACTATTTCAAATTACTCTTCAACCATATATTGATATTTCTTTATCACAGTAGGATATGAGGATATTGATGAAAGTGAGGCCTGAGGAGATAAGAAGGATAAGATTTTTGTCTCAAGATTATGGATGGACGAATCCATGAAGATGTTATATGTCTCTCTTACACTTTTTAGATTTGGCAGAGTTTATGCCTTGGAATTCATAAAATGATTGATGGGTTTCTTGTAAAACGGTCAGCACCAGGATTGAAAATCCATTACTTACTTCAGGACCCTTTTTTTTCCCCCTAAGACCATTAGCATCCAGAGGTCATATTACACAAGCCTGGAGATTTTGCTTAAGAAAAATCAAAGGTCATTCAACTTGGACCAAGAGGTGTTGGTAGACTCTGGGACTTTGTTACCAACTGCTTACACATTCAAGTGTTAGGCATGTCTGCCTTTCCCTATTAGAGGTCTCTTTCATGGGAGACATTGGAGACTGTCCAAATCTATACATTGGTTAATAATACAGTACTTTTGATCTTTATGGTTGTCTGGTCATCAGTAGTGTCTTATTCAACGATCAAATAGTGTTTTTTTTTTTTTAAAAATCTTGTCTCCTGGTGCCATGTCCAGTCTTTGCTTAAGCCAATTATAGTAATTACTTTTTTTTATATAGTACATTAATATCAACTACGTAAATCAAGTGAAAATCTCAATTAGAAAAATTTCGAAATAAAAACCACGAAGGGACACACACCATTACTTTTCATACATAGTTTATTTGCTCTAATTTATTTCCTTAGATTACAAGTCATATGTTATAGTGTGCTCAAAATGCAACCAAATGTCGTTTGCACCAATTTAATCTCTTAAAATTCCACACTTATATCCAACATCGTGTCCCCTGTCTCAGTGACACTTCAAAGGCACAAATTTCTTACCCCTCCCCTTTTTGTTTGGGTTTGGTTAGGAAAGCCTAACCAAACACTTTTTGTTATGTGATAAAAGAACCAAGTAACATAACTTGAATTCTCATCATTACTATTAATAATTATATATATGCTTCACACCTTTGTCCCTCAGACACACAATTGTATTCAGCCTTTGGCTATTTGTCTCTAGAAGTAGTCTAGCTTAAACTACAAGTCAATTCTGTTCTACTCACTTGTTTGAAGCAATGACCAAAAACAATGAAAATTATGAATCTCCACCTGCTAAGATGGTTAGGCTTCCTCCAAAAAGAGGCCAGATCAAAGATAAAATGATGAGCCAATTTCTGAAAATGGTAGGACTACAAAGAGCAACTCGCTGCAAGGAAAAGGTATCAGAGGAGGTTCATTCTTCACAGCCTTGCGACTCTGATCAGTAATCATGCTAAGTCCAGAAATGCTAAATTTCAGACTTCAGAGTAGTTCAAACCATGTCTCTGGGTTCTTCAGTAATTGCTTGCTTCACTATGTCTCTGCAGCATTTCATTGTAATTTGTATAATTCTCCATGTCTCTGGAGCATTTCATTGTAATTTATATCTCTATTTATCTGCCTCTTATGTTAAGTTGTTAACTTTAGCTTGGTTTCTTGGCATGTAAATCTCACCTCAAGCTAATACCGAATTGGTCTCACAAGTTTCTTGCGATTTTTCTTTACTTATGTATTCTCTCTTCTGGTAATTTATTGACATTCCCATGATATATTGATTTCTCAGTTGCTGAATGGGAAGTTAAGCATGCAGAACATTCATACACCACATATAGTATCACTTTGTGCTTCAGCAGTAATAAGAATTTGCAAGTATAAAGCAATAAGGAAGATCCCTATGTTGAAATAGGGTAACTGACAGCAAAACAAGGTGCAACCGGTGCAAAACAACCTTGTTTTCAAACAACAAAAATCTCTGTAGTAGGGGATGGAAATGATATCACACTAACAATTATTATACCAAATGTATACAAAATAATAATTTCATTATCATCGAAGGTTTTCATTAGAAAAACCTTCCTTGAAATCAACAGGAGCTAATGGCTACAGGCAAATTCTCTGTTGTGTAGCAGAGGCATAAATATATGGCATGAGGTTATGACTAACTCTCAGAATTAAGCTTCAGCTCTTTACTCCTTTATTTGGATTGATGTCTTTGATAAGCTTGCTTCCAGTTCATTCAACTCATCCAGGTCCAGCTCATCATCGTCTTCGTCAAAATCAACAGGATCTTCAGCATCAGCAGCACTAGTTGTTGCCATACTAGGACCATCTTCAGTAGCATTCCCATTTGCCTAAAATTGAACCCAACAATTAATAAAATAAAGTAAATGGTAAACATAAAAACAGATGCTGCACACATCCTAAGCAAATATTTTAACTGTGCATTCAAAGAAGCAATAGAGGGCAAGTGAGAGAAGAAACTAGGCCCAGAAGCAATTAACGAAACCCCATAAACATAGTAGCACTCAATATATGCTTCAGCAGGCCTACTGATAATAGTACAACTATTACTGATCTTCTAAGTGGGGAAGAAAAAAGACATTAAACTGGTTAAATTTGTAACATAACTCCGTGACAAAAGGAAAACTTTAACACAATTATCCCAGATTCTTTCCAGCAGGCAATGCCATATATAGCAACCTCCATGCAGAGTTTTTGGTTCAAGAATCATTATCATTTTCACGCTTTGGAACTCATTAGTCATTACAGATAACGTTGCATTCCATTTCATTGTGTTTTGTAACAAGCAAAGTTGTGGACCAACTATAAAGCATAATAAAGGCCTTCCGGGACAATTTAGGGAATGCATATCTAATCTTTAGTTGTTTGTATAGACAATATTTTATGTTGCAAGGGTGTCAGGTGGGGGATTATGGAGGGGGTTGAACCGCATCCTGGCATAACCCAAGGTCCAATTAACCCAGAGACAGAGAGATTAACAGTACACAAGTGCACGACACCACAAAAGCAAAACTAGTTTATTTACGATATTATGATAGAAGGATATGTATAAATAGCATAAACAAGCATACCGGTCTTAAAAATGAAGCCAAATGTCAAACACCATTTTTCTCTCCCTAAAAGATTGAATACCCAGCATAGTATGCCTCAAATGACATTGACCAAGCTGCTTCTCAGATTTCAACTATATCCCAGAAATAGTCAACAAAATTCTGCAGAAAAAAACTTACCTTCTGTTCGGTGTCATCAGATTCTGGCTCTCTTTGGTACTTGTCATATGCTTCATCATCATCCACAAACAAGCTTGCATCTGATAAAAATAGTTCACGACCACTGCAAATGGAGGGAGGGAACAATGTGCGACATGATTAGTGAGAAACAACCAAGTTAAAGACTTAAAGATCTTTAGTCCTTATAATTTCAACAAGCAGCTCCATCTTGCTTTTAATATTTTTCCTAAAGTGATAAGAGGCATACCTACATGACACATTCAAATGTGAACTGCAGGAAAAAGAAAGTGGATGTACCTCATGCGGTCATTCTTAGCCCTATCTGCCTGTTGTGCAGCCAAATTAGCATCTCTCTCTTCTATTTTCTTCTTCTTCCATTGCATGAATAACTCAGGAGTCATAGGAGTTGTAGTTGTCACTTTGGCACGCTAAAAAATGATGTAACATTTTGTTAGATAACCTAAAGCAATATTAAATGCCATAGCTCCTTGTTGAAAACATTTTCACCTGATTTTCTATTTCCTCCTCAATTGTTATTTTTTCAGTTTCTTCCGCTAACAAAGCCTTCATTTGAGATTTCAAAACATATCCAGGGGGAAGGGCATGTCTATAGTGGCAATTCTTACCACCATTGGGGCAGACCCAGAACCATCCATATTGCTTTTTTTCCACTGCTTCCAAAAAGTATTTACATACCTGAATAGAGTACACAAACAGCAGATAGTGATATGGTTGAGTTGCATGAGCTAAATAAATAGTATGATTTGAAAATAACGCACTATCATCAAACATCTGAACCAGAAGCACACTGAAACTCAAAAAGAAAATGATAATATCAAGCAAATAAACAAAACAGTGGTAGTTCCAGGAAATTTAATGAAACATACTATGTCAGTTGGTTTGTTCTGGTTGTACTCATTTTTCTTTGACTCCACTACCTTCTCCAAAGTCTCTTGATCCCAATCTTCCATTGTTTCTGACAAAAAGAGAGACAAGCAAAAGTCAGAAAAATGGAAAGCAGTGAAAACCAACAAAAATAGTAGCGAATAATTGCTGCAACTATTGAACTATCATCCAATACCCTCGTCACGCTTATCACTGTAAATGTCAATCTTTTCCCCTTTCCTCTGAATATTCAGATCATGTGAGAACTTGCATTTGAAGCCCTTGGTACACTGCCCCGCTTTGAAAAACTCACACAATATGGACTTAGGATCAACACCTGACCAAATTCAGATATTAGTTTCATGCAACTCTGAATACCAAAAAAAAAAAACTAGCATGGAAAAATTCAGTCCCCGGAAGATTATGGTGTTGTCAGATAGGTCTTTGAAAGTTTTTTGCCATCAATTTGGTCTTTCGTCGGATTCAAAACGTCACCTCATTGGTCCTTCTCAGGAATCGGGACTTAATTGCTGAGCAAAAACACATTCAATTTAAGGGTGTTTCAAATCTTTCAAGGACTTCATTGGTGACAGAAAAACTTTCAAAGACCTATATATCACACTCTCTCAAGGACTGAATTGAGGGTTTAGTAAAAAAATAAAGATGAAACTTGTTGGTCACAATAACTCTGACATAATTACCAACTGGCACTTTAGGCTGACTCACAGCAATTTTGAACAAATCATTTAGCTCTTTTTCCTTGGCCTTCTCTTCCTCCTTCTTTTTCTGTTATCACCATCATTATAACACACCATCAATAATCAAGGGCCTACTCGATCAGGCTTAAGCAAAAATGATTCTACAAAAGTGATTTTTTGATAAACTGAAAAATATAGCTAAACGGAAAAGCTGAATTTAAGCCTCTTATTTTTTTTTTCTTTTTTTTTTTTTTCTGTTGTAAAATCCCAATCAGAGCAATGGGCAAGTGTCAAAGTGATTATGTATCAAATAATCACTTTTTTGCTTTAAAAAAACCTAAACCTTAAACCAAAGGCCCTGGGCTTTTTTGCAATCCTAAAAAAGCGATATTGGTGTGTTGGTAAAGCAGCATAACATGGAGTGTGAGCACCTGAGTTCAAACCTCGGCAGCTGCATTCCCTCCCCCCTCCCCCTTCAAAAAAAAAAAAAATCTAAAAAAAAGTGATATTGGCAAAAGTGGTTTTAAGATGAGCTAAAATATAGCTTTTAAAAAAAACTGAATTCAACCTCCTTTCACATTATTATTTTCTCGACCAATCAAAGCAATGGGCAAGCGCCAGAAGCTATTTTCTAATCAAAATAATCACATTTTTTTTGTGAAAAAAAAAAACTTGCAGCAATTGTTTTAAAGTTATAATGAACAATAAAATTGGATCAAATAAAATAAAATTGAGCTGAGATATGATAAGAAAAGTGACCTTGGCAGCGACTTTGGGATCAACTTTGGGCTGTACGGATTGCTGGAGGTTCTGAACATATTTCTGAACATTTTTGCTCTTGTTTTTGTTCTTGAGACCGAAGGTTTTATCCTCTACGATCTTCTGCTTCTTCGCTAAATCAGCTTTTGACTGCTTCGGCGGCATCTTTGATCGGCATCAAATGGAAAAAAAGGAAGAAGCTTTCCAAAGTTTAGGGGATGATTGGTGAAAAGAGGGGAAAAATTAGGGTTAGGGTTTCGATTGGAAGAGGTGGAGGTAGCTCCCTGTTGAGGTTGCACCTGGCGGGAAGAAATGGTTAGTGTTGGGTTGAGCTGGACCGGACCGGAAATTAGAAAAATATTGAATGTTGAAATTACTGACGTACCCCTTCTTTCCATCATTATAGTTTAAACATAAGAAATTATGAGATTAGGGATGGGCATGCTAACCCATGTGCACGAGTAGTGCATACCCGCGGATATTTACGGGTATTTGTATGGGTAAGAGGTGTTGGTACCCCAATATTTGATGGCCCAAATTACAAGACTCAATCCATATGAAGACCCAAAATCATCAAACAAAAACAAAACAATAAAAGACTCTGAGAAAGGTGTGTAAGCACCAAGAGCTGCCCAGAGCGTCACGTGCCCAGAGCGACAGTCATCAAGGCGACACATTCTGATTCTGATGATGTGCCCAGGAGAAAGAGCAAGACGTACTGATGGCAGTGAGCACAACATGTCCTCCCAAAGCGCCCCAGGTGTCATGGAAACTTGGGGAGAAAGTCATGATAAATGAGAGCGAACAAGGAATGGAGCTTGTGGAAGGCGCACACATGCTCAGGCAAAGGCAACACAACTGCTCAAGACTCCAACGACGACTTGCAGAGGAAGCAAAGAGGGAATCTTTTGGCTACCCAAGACAAAGCCAAGAGTAGTAAGACTTGAGCCCCTCTCCTTCTGCAGCCATTGATGACAAAGCCAAAATAAGGAAACAAACAAAAGGTACCTGATAAAGGAGATAATGCACAACAGTCAAAGGGAAAAAGTGCTATCAACCAGACCAATGGATAAAGCAGGAAAGGCAATAACCAGTGGGCAAAGAAGACAATATAAATAGAGGGACTTCATCTTCCATGAGAGGATAAGAAAATAGGAACTCAACGAAGGAAAACAACACAATAAACACATGAAACACTAGTTCTCTTCTCTAAGTTTCAGAGAAGGAACATTGAAGAGAAGTAAGAGAGAGAACACGAGAGAGAAATACAAAAGAAGGAGGTGAGCCAGAAAGCGCACACCTCCAGCAACCAACAAGAACAACAGAAAGAACAACTCCACTCATCGGAACTTCAACAACTCCAACACATGGAGAACTACACACAGAGAGAGTACAATGAGAGAAAAGGAATAGAAGCTTCCTCTGAAACTTAGGCTTAGCAACATAGAGGAGAGTGTAAAAGCCAAAGCGCACACCCCTCCCCCTGTAAAAATACCACAAGTGTGGAAGCCATTTCCTTGTATTCACCTCTCTGTATCTCATTTCAATGCAATGAAAGCCTAAAGCTTCACTAAGTTTACGAACCCATTTATCTTTGCTTAATCATTTGCTTATCACTAAAAGCGAGCATAAACAACGGGTACTCATGAGTATTTGTGGGTTTTGAATTCTGATTTGTAATTATATATTCCCTCTGTTCTTATATATTGGATACATTCTAGAAGAAATTTGTGGTCCTATATATAAGCCACTTTGTATTTTATTATGAGACATATACTTTTTTTTTTCCAAAACTACCCCTAATAAAAAGTAATTATACCATCCCAATTCCCCACCTTATATCTACACAGCACACTACACTACCCACGAAACTACACTGCCCAAGTAATTAACTACTCCCAAAACTGTCATGAACATGTTTTTTTTTCTCTCTCGTCTCTCAGGATTCACTAATAAAGCAAAGCATTTAATTTTTGAATGGATATGTTTTATGACAATTTTTATAAGGAGGGTAAAAATGTAAATGTAATGATTTTTTTTTCTGAAATCAAGAGAAAAACCAATTTTAACTAACTTTTTTGGTTCGGGGAATACGGTTAAGTATGCTCTATATATAGGACCGGAGGGAGTATTTTGCAATAATTGTTATACATAAAAATTATTATAAGATGATGAATAATAACATAAATATGATAAATTTTTGTCATTATAATTTCATCTTTAAAATTTACTATGAAATATAGATAAAAGAAAATTTATATGTTCTCAGAGTTATAAAAATATTAATAAATATAAATATTTATTAAAAAAATATTATTATATACTCCCTCTGTCCCATAAGTTATGATTTTTTGAAGATTTTTTTTAAGTAATGATCATTTAGAAATTCAATACTCATTTATACTTATTTTTCCAAACATACCTTTATTTATCGCACTCTCTTTTTCATCACTCATTTCTTCATCTCTCTTCAATATAATCTTCATACATTTATTATTATTCTCTCTCTCCTTTTATTAGATGGGGGTAATTTAGTCAAATTGTACAAAATTCTTACATCATTTACTCATTTCTTAATCTGTGTGAAATCTCCAAAAGATCATAACTTATGGGACAGAGGGAGTATATGCGGGTATCCGCAGGGCGAGTATCATAATACTCATCCTCACCCGCAAAGTGAGTACCCATTGCGGGTATTTTTGTGGGTACCCGCAGACATGGGTATTTTGCCCATCCCTACACGAGATTTGGATTCAATGACTTTGAAGTTACGACTTCAGTAATTTTGGCAAATTTGTTGGGTGAAAATTGGGCATCTAAGAATTTAGGCAAAACTACTAGATTAGTCCTGTAAGTTATTTTTTGGTTGCGATTTCGTCCCTTAACTTTTTTTCGTTTCAAATAAACCCGTAAGTTTGTAATTTGTTTCAAATAAATCCTTCCATCCAATTTTGTTTTAACACCGTTAATGGGAGCCTCCTATGTGGCAACCATTGGTCTTACGTGGCTAAAACTCAACGTTACACCCCCAAAATGATGTCATATGAGGCCAAAAGAGAAAACCAAAACAGTTAGGTATAGCCCAATAAGCTTCTATTTTGGTCTCATACGACATCGTTTTGGGGTGTAACGTTGATTTTTAGCCTTGTAAGACCATTGGTTGCCACGTAGGAGGCTCCCATTAACGGTGTTAAAATAGAATTGGATGAACGAATTTATTTGAAACAAGTTACAAACTTCCGAATTTATTTGAAACGAAAAAAAGTTAAGGGACGAAATCGCAACCAAAAAATAACTTACCGGACTAATCTAATAGTTTTGCCAAGAATTTAAATTCAAAAATGATATTCGATGGATTTAGAGGTGGCGGAACAAGGTTATTCTAGGTGATGGTGGTTGAAGCCCTCAAATCATTTTGATGAAAATAAGAGCTTATGTTGTCATCCATGAACGGATCACTATTCCACCTCACAAACTGCTGTGGGAATGGTCACATGGAGTCCTCTCCCATATGATACAATGAGAATAAACGTGGATGAAAACTTTAGGAATTGAGAATCGAGAAGTAATTTTGGTGGTGTATTGCATTCTAGTGGAAGGTGGTTTGTTGGATTCTTCAATTTCTGCGATAATTGTCAAATATTGTTGGATGAATTGTTTGCATGCGAATAGGATTGACACAGTTAGAGTGACACTCAAGCGAGACATAATTGTTTAGAACATTAAGTTTCGGATAATAAAGCGTTATTTTGACTCGCTTGAAGCTGTTCGAATTGGAGGTCATAGTGACACTCTGACCTTGAGTCGAAATATATTTTCGACAAAAGTGTGTTGGAAATGTTTTCTTTTGTTTCTGACATTTCGAAGTCAGAAAATATTTAATATTAAGGGTATTTTGATTATTTTTACAAATAAATAAGAGATAAAAATTACATCATGAGGACCAATAATTAAAACTCAAAATGACCTCCAATGTCATAAACGACCAAAATAAAGCATGTTAAGGCTTAAAACGACCCCCAATCCCTTATCAACTCAACGTGTAAGCTCGACTATTTTACCTTAAATAAGAATGGTTCAACAACTTCTTCTTAAGATCACATCAACTAAGCAACCTCGATTGTTTCATCTCGATAAACTTGACTCAACTAAAATTCTTTGGTTGCTTGCCTCAACTCATCTATTGTGTCGGTTCATCTTGATTTAGTCAAACTTTATTTAACTAATATTAATACAAGTAATTTTGGTTTTAATTGATTTGGTTTAAACGAAACTTTAATCCAATTGATGATTTTTTGCATTTTAGTCGAGTGACTTAATAGTTGGTTTGATCTAGTTATTAATCAACTCTTAAGATAATTGAGTTTCTTAAGCATGTTGTCAAATACTTGATTTTAGTCGTGCACACATAATAATATTTATTGAGAAAGATGAAACTCATTTATGTGATCTTCGCATCTCAAAATTGATTAATCTTTTATTATTAACTACTAGAGGACACCCTTGAGGTCCACCAAGCATAGCCCAGATGGTATAGGGTGAGCATAAATGAGCCTAAGGTTTAGTGTTCAATTCCTGGCTAAGCTGGACATGTTTCGATTTATGAGGGGAGCGCTCAAGTGACTGGGTAGGTATTCCCCTAGTTTGGCAAGACTAATTAGGTCCAATGTGGCCAAGTGGGTCCCAGATTCTGGGTATCAGAAAAAAAAGGACACCCTTGAGGATTACAAAAAGAAAAGTTCAACCATTTCCCACAACTTCTCTTCTTCGACTTGTCACATGGCACAACATGAATCAAAAAAGTTGATTAGTGTCCATTATATGATGTTTTCATAGATTTTTATTCCCCTTTTAGCTTAGTTTTTGGTGTGTTTCCTAAGTGATTTGTCGCTTTTAGTTAGTTTTTTTTATGCTTAGTTTGTGAATAAATACATCACTAATAACCCTTTTGTTGCCAGGATTTCATGTGTTTAGAGGCCAAGATATGAAGATCAATTTTAATGAAGCATTAAGAGCCGAACCGGGCCTCAAACGGTGCATAAAAAGGCGAAAAGGGCCTTCCCGGTCCAATCGGGGCGCCCGGGCGTGAGTCAGGCACGCCCAGGCGTGAAGGGGTCAAAATGCTAAAGATTGGGGTGAAAAAATCAAGAATTGTAGCAAGTTTAACGCCTGAGTGGGCTGAGCCTCGCTCCCAGGCGTGTTCATAAAAAAAAAAATCGTGCGCATAGTAAGGATGCCTGGGTGTGAGCTAAGCAGATTTTTTCGGATTTTTGAGATCTTTGACATACCTTTGGCTATATAACTGAGTTTTCATGGAGGACTCGAACGACAAGATAGAAAACTCATAGGAAAGCTTGGGAGAAGATCAAGAAGGTTCAAGGATTTCCATGGGAAGGGATTTTGGAGGGGCCAAGAACCTACACAAAGACTTTATTCCCCACATAAAGTCCCCCTTGTATATTCTTTTCTCTTTCT
Organism: Crotalaria pallida; assembly: GCA_037953625.1. Classification (NCBI taxonomy): domain Eukaryota; kingdom Viridiplantae; phylum Streptophyta; class Magnoliopsida; order Fabales; family Fabaceae; genus Crotalaria; species Crotalaria pallida. The sequence goes on from CM075656.1 coordinate 74,133,830, forward strand.
CTCTACTATGTATAGCTAAGTTCTCAATAGGGATGTGTAGGATTGTGAATAACTTTATTTGATTATGAATGAATTTTCTTTCTTTTATATCAATTGTTTGATTATGTGCTGTTTGTATGCATAGAACTAGTCACTCTGTGTTTTGGAACTCAATCCCCCAATTGGGAAATTGAGGATTGAATTGACCCTATAATCAAACTTTGCATTTTATCAACTCGTATGAATGCTTTTGAGAAATTGTATAACATTGATAATTCCAGTGATTTAATTGTATGTTATTAAACTAAGACTCATTTAAGGGATTAAGGGGTATAGTTTGATAATAAAAAGTAAAGGCCTTGAAGAATTAAGTTTTTGCTAATTTTGGAATTGTTGTTGATATAGGGAGAGATGAAATTCATAGTTATAGAGTTATAATCCGAATACTGAAACCATATCCCTGACCTTTTAAACGTTCATAGTTTTATTTAATTTTTCTAAATCCAAATCAAAATTATCATTTTCCAATTTTCACTGAGTAATTGTAATAATAAGATGAAAACTATTTGAAATATTCAATCTCCTGGGTTCAACACTCTCTTATCATTTTACTACCGTGTGATCCGGTGCATCTGTCGGTGACGCAACATAAGTTATCTTAATTTTATATTTTGTAAAACATGTTTTAACTGAGTACTTAGTACTCCCTCCAACTTGAAATATAAGCAACAAAAAGCACATTTCATTTAGTTTAAAATATAAGCAAAAATAACTAATATTCTTAAATTTTATTTCATTCCCAATGTTACTTTCTTAAAATATACCTAAAAAATTGTTTTCCCATTTAATTTTTGTTTCATTCTCAATATTACTTTCCTAAAATACCTATATTTTTTACAAAATTGAGAAAATTATATACAATCAAATAACTTTCTTAATAAACGTGAAAGTAGTTAGACTTGCTTATATTGTAAGCCGAAGGATGTAGTTATTATCATCAAATTTTAATACTCCCTCCGATCCATATCATAAGCAACCCTTTTTGTGAGAAAGAAAGAGTGCTTATAATATGGACCAGAGGGAGTATCATTTACTTAATTGAAAAAAAAATAATTTTTCTTTAATCATTATGCACATCATGTAGATATAAGTGCCAGTAAAATTATACTCCCTCCTATATATAAGACATATTCTAGAAGCAATCTTTGGTCCTATATATAAGACATTTTGTATTTTCTATGCATCATTTATTGTTTTTTCTCTTTTTTGCCCTTATTAAATGCATGTGTTTTTTGTTGTTCATTAATGAGTGTGAATTTTTCAAGAAAAGTTGAGAGGGTAAAATTGTAATGTTACAATATATTCTCATAGAATTCATAAAACTAACTACTTTTCTTGGTCCGAGGAATATGGTTAAGTATGTCCTATATATAGGACCGGGAGTATAAATTATACTGCCCCTCTCTTCGTAGGAAATTGAACTTAGTCAATTAATACACTCATTTAATAAAAATTAAAATAAATTAAATATTTTTTTAAAAAAATAAATAAAATTTTTTTCAAAAATGGGATTACTGGATTACTGTGCTTAGGCAACATTACAAAAATCTCCATGATGGTAAAAGTGAACATATGGAGATGACAAGTTAAGAATGGTGATATTTGTTGATGGTACGAGTACGAGGAGGATAACATTCCCTTCCCAAAGAACATCACCCACCTTTCAAATCCAATCCACTCCCAAATCCAAACCCATATATATAATGCTTTCTCTCACTCACTCTACCCATTATTTTATCATAGCCAAACAATAATAATGAGATATTTTGTAATCCTTGGCTCTTCCGTCGTCACCCCTCCCACTCCCAATCCATCATCATCATCATCATCATCATCATCATCACCCACTCCTCCTTCCTCCTCACACCACCGCCACGTCATCAACCTCACCACTCCTTCCCCCTCCACTTCCCGCTCCCTCCAACTCCCGCTCAATCAACATTCCAAACTCCATCTCCACTTTCACCATCATGATGATGACGATGACGTGTCTCGCATCGAGCTTCTGGTTCGGACTGTCGTCGCCGGTATCCGAAGCAGAAAGGTTCGGAGCGTGATTCGCACTCTGAGCCAAGTGCAGCTTGGGGATGGAATTTCTTTGTCTCCTCATTTTGATGCATCTGTTATGGATATTATTGCAAAGGAGTGTTCTTCCATGCTCAAACGTGGCCTCATCGAGGAAGCTGTTCAATTCTTGGAGGTTCTCTCACGTAATTAATTCTTTTTTATTTTCCTTTCCTCGCCATTTTCCTTTCTTTATTTCTATTTTCATTTGTGATATGTTTCATTTCTGAACCAATCACTAACATTGCGAGTACCACCAAGTGACACGTGTCACCTTCATGTATGGTTAAAACTTAGGAGGATATATCATTTCTCATCCGAAAATTCTGGAAGTGTTTATCTAGCAATTCTAAATAATGGATGAATTACCGGTGGAGTCTGGCACAAGTGGAAGGGGCTTGTGTCCCTTAAGTGTGGTCGCGGGTTTGAGTCGTATCCGAGGTGCATGTGAATGGAGTAAGCCTTACTGGGAGCATCGTCCCCGAAAGGGCCCGACCGTGATGCGAGAAATTAATCACCCAGTTGCGCGGGTGGATACCCTGGTTCATAAAAAAAAAATAATGGATGAATTTCTTCCTTCAGGTTTCCAGTTATCGGTCAGAGGACTTGTTCAACCATCTGAGATTATAAAGCAATGTGTTCTTAGTCGTAATCCAAATTTGGCTGTGAGGTATGAATTTATATAGTTGAAGAAGGCAACCTTTTTTCAATTTTCTTAAGCATATTGATGCCATTAATTTGTGTTGTATTCGGTTCCTAATCAGTACTTAGTGTCATATCTTTCAGGTATGCTTGTCTTCTTCCACATGCACATATATTATTCTGCAACATTATATGTGAATTTGGCAAAAGGAGGGATTTAGTTTCTGCTCTGACAGCATATGATGCCTCTAAGAAACACTTGAGTAGTCCCAATATGTACATATACCGTGCAATAGTTGATGTTTGCGGTCTCTGCGGTGATTGCATGAAATCGAGGTACATATATGAGGTATTTTCTATAAGTTTACATTCTTTTACTTCAACTTGTTTGCTGAGACTTAAATCAAAGGGTCCATTTAAAGGCATCTGAGTTTTATTTTAGTGTTTTACACTCCTAAAATGTAGTAGTTCTTAGTGAAAGCCATTTACAATTCGCATGTTTATTCACTCACTCTCTTGCTTTTGCTCCTTTTTGCCTGATTGTTAATTCATACATAGACCAAATTTCAAACATGGAGCTTTTTATACTAACACAAACTTTATCATGGATCAATAATCAATTGACTTCTTCAATTAAAAAAAAAACTTAGAAGTAAGCAGTTGTGACTTGTGAAGTTGAGGTGCAGCTAAATATAGTAAATTTGTTAACAAAATGGCGATACACAATTTTTTTTTTGGTATAACACAATTATTTATTGATCCTTACTAAAAAATGTTATCTCACCAATCACCAAACTTTATTTGAATTCGAAGCAATAAAAGCTGAAGAGGACTGTTGGATGTGAAGTGGTGGCAAGAGAATCAGCACTATGGAATATGAATACTACTACAGTTAGAGATACAAAATATGGCCTAATGCTTCTAGTTTCAAAAATGTTTGGAGAACATATCAAACTTCCATCAGCATTTAGAGGGCAAATCAACTTATATTCTCATCTGGATTTAATTTGGATTCAGTGACAAAGTAAAAACTTCTATACTATCAACGAACTAGTCACTTTCCTGTTTACTATATATGGCGTGAAAAAGTTTTACATTAATAGCTTTTCAATTTTGCTCTTTGACACCCCTAGATATACCAAAAAGTAATAAGGAATAATTGTGGCGAGAGAGAGATTGTTTATGAAGCAGAGTCCCTGACATAGACATGTGACATGATATAGGGACATCAAATTCTAAAAACTGTAGGAGATATATACTGTATTTGTGTGTGTATATATGATACATGTTGTTGGCAGACAAGCACTACTTCTCAAATGTGGTATTCATTTGTAGAATTACTGGTGCAGGATTTGCGGAATCAGAAGATCACTCCTAATATTTATGTGTTCAACAGTCTCATGAATGTAAATGCCCATGATCTTAGCTACACGTTAAATCTGTATGAGAATATGCAGGTAACCAGTGTCCTGTCCTCCTCCCTCCACCCTCCAAAAAATTATTGTGGCATGCATTTATAGACATGTGAAATGTGCACACATCCTCCAATGAAGAAAACAGAATACTAGATCTAGAACAGATATGTGAATTTGTGCATATATACCACTACTTCATATCATTCGTGAAAAATATTTCTGCTTACACGTACATGTGTTCTATCAAAGTCGGCATTTCAGCAAGTGATTGATGATTAGATCTTTTGATTAGATGTTTTAATCCCTTTTCTTAATATCAATTACATGTATAGTTAAAATGTTAAATTTAAATAGATTTTGAATACTTGGCATATGGGATCACTTGCCCTTGCTTTTCCTTTGTTATCATTAGGCCCAAATTTAAATAATAGAAGGCTAATAAGGATTCTTTGCATAACTTGACATGTTAATTGACTGCATATGCATTTATTTTTCATGCCAAGAGTTGGCTAGAGCATAAAAGTTTCTCATAGATCTTTAATTCCTTTTACAAATCCAGAATCTTGGTTTGAAGCCAGATATGACATCTTATAACGTCCTGCTGAAAGCATGCTGTGTTGCTGGAAGAGTTGACCTGGCTCAAGACATTTATAAGGAACTTAAGCATTTGGAATCAGCCGGACGACTGAAATTAGATGTTTTTACCTACAGTACAATTATAAAGGTATCTTACTTTTTGATCAACAGAATCACCATATTTTACTGATTTTTCATAGTACCTACAGCTTTCTTCTTCGCGACTATTTGATGAAGGAGTATGCGACACGTTCTAGAACAAAATATTTGGCATCTCCTGACTAGTTCCCTTCAGGTCTTCGCAGATGCAAAAATGTGGCAAATGGCTCTAAAAATCAAGCAGGATATGCTGTCTGCTGGTGTTTCTCTCAATACTGTCGCCTGGTCATCATTAATCAATGCCTGTGCACATGCAGGGCTCGTAGAACAGGCAATTCAGTTATTCGAAGAAATGCTTTTGGCTGGCTGCGAACCCAATACACAGTGTTTCAACATTATTTTACATGCATGTGTTGAAGCTTGCCAGTATGACAGGGCTTTTCGCTTTTTCCATTCTTGGAAGGGAAATAAGATGTTGGGATCCTTTGGTGAAGGTCACAATAGCAATTTAGAGCAGGGAGACATGCATACTGCTACTACTGTGCCAAATGGCATTTCTCATTCACATATATTGAGTTTTGCTAAGAGGTTCCCTTTCACACCAACTACAGCAACATATAATATTCTACTGAAGGCCTGTGGTACTGATTATTACCATGCGAAAGCATTAATCAATGAGATGAAAAAAATAGGTCTTTCCCCTAATCACATAAGCTGGTCAATTTTAATTGATATTTGTGCAGAATCAGAAAATGTGGCGGGTGCTCTTGAGGTAAAAATTTAATTAATCGAGAATATTATGTTTTTACATATATTTTTCACAAAATTTGGAAACCTTTTTAGTCTAAGTACGTATGGTCATGGTTAAAGAAGGCTGTATTATGATTGGTATTTTGATTAAACTGTCACGGAAACAAAGTGTTTCGTATCATATATGTCAGTTCTTTATCTACCACTTGAACTATTTGGTCACGCCCAGAGAATGGTTATAAAGTATTTTGTTAATCCCATAAATTTGTCATCATATGTTCAATACTTTTGGTTGGGTTCAACTGAATAGGTAAATAGGAAAACCCTTTCAAAAATTAAAAGGAAAGCATTTAATAAATGCAAAACTATAGCTGCAGGATAAATAATAGTGAACCTATAAAATTTGCATGTTTAAACGCCTTTGGAAACTGATTATGGGCATTGAGCCTTACCATTCTTTAATCAGCAAAGCTTACCATGAAGTGAAACTTGAGATAAAACCAGACCTCAAAATAATTGCTAAGAATTAATAAGGCAATATTTTTCCAGCATATTGATATGGTATAATATTATGATAATGCTGTTAGTTTGACAAAATGACCATGTTCCCCTGCAGATTTTGAAAACCATGTCTTATGATGGAATTAGACCTGATGTTGTCACGTATACAACAGCCATTAAGGTCCAAAGCTTTTCTGTCAACATGTGTTCATTTTATAAGCTTTATAAATTACTTGTACTACTCTTCAAGGGGACATTTTTCACTGTCTTTTAAAATTACTTGGCTCTTACACATGGGAATTTGCCTTTTGGTTCATAGGTTTGTGTGGAAAGTAAGGATTTTAAGCAAGCATTATCATTATATGAAGAAATGAAAAGATTTGAGATACATCCAAATTTGGTGAGTGCCTATAGACTACAGTTGTTATGTTCTATTCCCAAAATGGTAAACTTGTATAACTCTATCCACTTACTCAATGCAATTTCGACGTGATTATTGTAATATTCTACAACCATAAACCAACTAAAAGATAAGTTAATTGCTCGACATGTCTGCTCATCGTTTCCAAGACGTGGAAAAGAAATGACAAGCAACGCACAGTATAGCAAACAGATATCTAAAAGCTTTTGGAAATCACAACTTTCTTGTGATCTAGGGAGAAAAAAATGAGAATGCTTCTTCAAGTTAATTCTTCTTGGTTTTGCTAATAACATTCTCACTTATCAGGTGACATATAACACACTTTTAAGGGCACGCAGTAAATACGGCTCCTTACTTGAGGTGCAACAATGCCTGGCTATATACCAAGATATGCGGAAAGCAGGGTATGTTAGTTTATACTCCTTTGTTGTCTGTTTCAAGCTATATCACAGCCTGTGCATGCTTGATCGTATTCAACACAATCAATTTACTATTAGCCTTGGTTTGATATTACAGGCTGTTGGTTCTAGTTAATAGTTTCTCCTGCAGAAAATTGAATTTAGAGAGAATGAGGGGATTCTGATCCAAATATTGAATGCTCACTATGCTTGTGGTGCTAATGCTAATATAACAAGTTCCAAAATGTCATGTGGCATACAAAGAACTGAACCTGGGGATGCTACCCAGGGATACCATGTTTTGGGGACTAGCTAGAAAACCAGGAATATAGTTATATAGTTGACACAAACAGTGTTTCAGTTTTAAACTAAATAGCATATGTATTGCAGGTACAAACCGAATGACTACTATCTAGAAGAACTGATCGAGGAGTGGTGTGAAGGAGTGATACAAGATAATGCAGAGAAACAAGGAGAATTTTCTTCAAGCAATAAATCTGAATTAGAGAGACCGCATAGTCTACTTCTTGAAAAAATTGCAGTACACCTGCTAAACAGGGTAGCTGACATCCTAACAATTGATGTTCAAGAGCTCACAAAGGTGCCTGCCTATAAGTAGCTTAGTCATTATTTTGGCATAAATCTGCATCAACTATGGCTTAAAGACACATTTCTGTTAATTGCAGATTTTAAACACCACGTATATTTTTCTATATCTTCTCTAGATTTCTTCTCAACTCTAAAATTTGGGATAGAAGACAAGAGTTTATAACTTATACTTGATGATTCATTTTTGGTGAAATCTTAATCCTTACCTTTTTGCCATCAAACCTACTGACTGTATCAACAGGTTGAAGCTCGCCTGGTTATTCTTGCAGTTCTTCGAATGATCAAAGAGAACTCTGGTTTAGGTAAGATTGGAAAATTTTAGATCTTTAATGCTGCAATGCCAGTGTTACATGCTCATTTTGCACGGGCTTTAGTCCATAGTCTATACAAATAGCCATTCATGTCCACATGAATTAAGAAAGGAAGCAAATGGTGACACATCAAAATCTATGTAATTTAATGTAAGTCACTGTTGGCCTTTATGGATTGCAGGACATTCAGTGAAGAATGATGACATATTGATCATCATAGGAGCTACAAAAGTAGATGAAACTCCAGCTAAACACATATCAGAAGTGGAAGAAGCAATTGTAAAACTTCTTCAGAATGAATTAGGGCTTGAAGTTCATCCAGCCAGGACCAGATTCGCACCAAGTGACACAACAAAGTTGGAGAAGCACAACCTTTCAAATCTCAGCATAGAAGCACTACCAGGAGAGAATGCATCACCTACAAGAATGGGGTTTCATACCAGGAGACCTGCAGTTCTACATAGGTTGAAGGTCACTAAAAAATCATTGTACCGTTGGTTGCATAGAAAAGTAACTGTTGAACATAGTATTTGATGACTTCTTCATTGTTTATAACCAATAGGAGTTTTGTACATATGTTAAATATGCCAAATCTTTTTTCTTTTTGTTTTTCTCCCAACGGCTTCTTGAATTAGTATTATTACATCTGCGTATAACCCCATATGTATTTGTAACCAAAGAATATATCACGAAATAAAATCATCTATTTTATCCCATTGTTTTCAGTATGATGCACTTTTCATTCTCAATTCTTACTGTGATTTTCACTTCAGGAACCAGGATAGTAAGAGAAACTCAAGCAATTCAAATAGCATTCTGGTTTTGGAATTTCTTAAAGTTGGTCCCAAATCCCAAGTTTATTGAAATATGAATAAGATGAAACCAACATCACATATAAAAGGGGTATGATAAGATATTGTAGATTGCCCATAAACAAAAAAGAAAGAAGATTTAGTACTTTATTAACACAGTTTTTCAAGTTTTTTAGAAGTCCATCCACATTCCACAGCAAAATGGAAAAACAATTCAATCTAAAACAAGCTGCTGGGGACAGAACATTCATTGTGGTTTGGTGGATCAGCCAACTCATCCAGCAGCAGGAAGAAGAACATAACTGTGATTTTCAGGTAAAATAGTCAATTAGTCCACAATGCAGGATGCCAAAACACTCGAAAGGCAGGAATCCTTTTCTCTTGAAATAAAAAAGTCTTATTTACCATATTTTGAAACAAACAATACTTTCATGAGCTACTAGCTAATAGCAATGGAGTCATTCGAAATACAACTGCGTTATATACTTAATAGGCAGAGTTTTGTTGCTCTATTGGCCTTGCTTGGCTTGAATTTGGATTAGTTGGTGCCCTAGTGTGTTTGGAAATCGGATGGTTTATACAAAAAAAAAAAAAAAAAATCCAAATAATACACTGTCAATGACGGGTAATAAATTTATATTCCTATTGTATGAACATCAATTTTTGATTATCGTATTTGACATCGTATGCTTTTATCTCTATCTCTCACTTATTTTAAAGTTATCTTATAAGTAAACTTCAAGGCAAAGCTGCTGTTCAGAGCAAGAAGCAGAGAAGCAGATGTGATGTACAATGCCCTTGTGAGAGTACCACACTTCACAAAGCCAGATAAATATAGGAGCAAAAGAGGGGCTTCCCTCTCTTCTTTCTTCAAGAGCAACATGCTTTTAAGATTTCTTCAATGTCTGGATCATCCCCTGCTTCCTTGTCCTGCTCATATGAACAGTTTTCATATAATGATATCAGAAAAATGTGAACACACATGCTAGGAATATTCTCCTGGTCATATATTTTCTAAAAAATGGTGCAGGTTAGGGGGTGGTTACACACACCTTGTGAATGTATAAGATGTTACTTTTACCAGGGCCTGCAACTATAATTCCACCTTGTTTCCTGCCATCATAATGCCAAGTTCATATTCTCAACTCTCAAGGAGAAGTTAAGAGAAGTTCAGTCAATTACAAAAGGAAGAACATGATATTATCAAGTATCATTGCATTAATAACTTTGAATGGTCAGGAAAAATGAATTAAAATCCACGTGACCTATATACAAATTTAATTATCCATCCCCTCATGTGAAGGTATATCACAGACGCATCTAAATCCTTTTCGTTATATCCCAAACCATAGTAAAAACACAACTTCAGGATTTTGGGCGAAAAAGGTAAAGAGGAAACCAAGAAATATCCTTATTATCATGATCGTATAGACTAAGGTGAATCTTGAAAACTTGTTATAATAAGATAGAGCAAGACTTCTTGTGAGATAGTTTACATACCAGCCTCCTCTTTCTACGGTATCCTTTTCAAATGAAAGCTCCCAATCTTGTCGATAACCTTCCATATACAACTGTATTATCTTAAGACCAGCCTGCAATATAACAGCTAAAATTAACATAGGTGATCCTCTACATTGTTAACATAAAAATCTCATTTTGTGAAACATGTTTCATTCAGCCACTGGTGTTTTATGCACTTTTTATGGATAAAGGAGAGCTGGATGCTTCTCACTTACATTGGGGGTAAATGTGGTTAAGACTCCAGAAACAAATTTTAAGGCTTCATATGAAGCGTGAGAGGGGTCTGCATAGATTTCTACAACAGATAATACGGTCCTGTCAAAGTGCTGATATAAGATGACATAATTACTAAAACTTGCACAAGCATTAGGTGAGTTGCAACTTACCTCCTTCGAATTTTGTTCTCTCAGCAAAGGCTCTGGCCTGCACTAAATATAGGTATATTAACAACAAAATTACACCATATTAAGATCATAGCAGAATGCAGATAATCAATACTCAGAAGCATCGAACTAATAATTGAATCAACAAAAGTGCACTTTAGTGCCCCGACTCAATAAATACAAACAGAACTCCAGTCGAAGAAGATACAGTACACAATCTCTTGCACCCTTTCCCACTAAAAAATCTATCTTATGAAAACAATGTTCTGAATGGATTTGGTCAACTTTGTCACAAAGCTTGAGCCAAAAGTGCAGACATTCAAATAATTCTTCTAACATTTACATACCTGATCAATGCTCCCAGGTCCAATTAATACGAGTGCCACACCAGATGCATCCATTATATCCTGTTGATAGAGCATATGCATTTTATTAGAGGTATAATAAGACAAGGTGAAATAGTAAATTTTCTATTGTACCACTAAAACAATTACCATGAGTAATTATAAAAGATGAAATAGGATTCCACTCAGCAAAACGTTCATTGCAAGCTATATTCAAGGAAATTAGTGCTCATGGTTTGGCCTTCCGCCCATGATAAGTTTTAAATTAAGATATCTTCATCCAAAAGTAGTAAGGTAAAATAAAGCTTACAACAAACGGAAGCTTATACAAGCATTCAACATTCAAAGGTACAAACACAATGGGTCATGTTTGGACAAACATTTAAAGATGAGCTGCAGAAATTTGCGGTGAGTAAACACTAAAAACAAGAATCAGAAATATCTTCTTAGAAGAAAAAGCAATTTTCAGTTATCCAATATCTAAACATTTTTTCAACCAATCACAATCTTTCACTCAGGGAGTAACACAACTTATGGGACATGAGATGTTTATCACTTTACAAGGGCGGTAGAAAAGTTCACCTTCTTGGAAGCAAGGTAATCAGCCCTTTTGCGGCAAAACACACACCTGTAAATGCACAAAAATATAGGAAACATCTTTGCCAAAAAACTCATAAACAAGAGCTAGTACATTTAAGTCACTAAATTTGAGCATCAAATATGAGAAAATCACCCGAAGTGGCGAGCAAATGCCACAACAGCTTTTCTATCTTTCCACAAGTCAGAAATTGAAATCTCATTTCCTTTCAAATCAAACACTTTCACCAAATCCAGTGAACTCTTGGTATCCTCACTCAATGTGGAAGACTCAACTCCTGCTCACATCCACCTCAGAAACAACCATCCTTAAATTACATATGACCATTCAATTAACATAGTGAATAATTAGGATTCTCAAAAAAGTGACCTTTCAATTAACTACTTTGGGGAAAAAAAAAACATTTTTGTTTGAAGCTATAAATTCTAGTCTCTTTTGAAAGCTGAATTTTGGCTCCCCCCCCCCCCCCCCCCCCCCCCCCCCCTCCACAAAGGTTTATGGTTAATCCCAAACAAACTAGCATGTATTATACATGTCAAAAGTGATCTTTTAATTATTTACCAAAAAAAAAAGTGATCTTTTAATTTTTTTTAAAAAAACTTTCTTTAAGAAAAAAGCCTAAACACATGGAACTAACTTTCCTCTAACATTTTGATTATTTCATACTCATTACATGATGATTATTTTAATAAAAAAATCAATTCTAACACTAGCATACTTGTTTGGTTAGACTCCAAGATAAAAGCAGAAGCTATAAGAGTTCAGCTTATTTGAAAAACTAAATTATCACATACTCCCTCTTGTCCTAAATGCAAGAATTCTTTAGGAACTTTTTTCATTTATCCGATTTATAAGATTTCATTTCAATTTTCAATAATATTTAATTACTTCTGTTAACGGCCAGATGAAAATATATTTAATATTTTTTTTTTCAGATTATCCTTATAATGTTTTTTTACTGTAAATTTCTCCTAAGTGTTTTACATTTAGGACCGAAAGGAGGAGTCACTTTTATCAAAAATCACTTTTTGTAGAGTAAATTGATATATGATGACTGCACAAATACATCATTTCTTCTATTTACTTTAGAAAGAGTAAAGAGTAAGACAAAACTTGCCTGCAGAAGAAGCAGCAAAGGGCATGGTTACATTATATCTAGTTGATGAGAGTTTGAGTGAATTGAGATTCTTAGAACATATTCTAAGATTCTGATTTAGTGAGAGGGTGGTGGCATGAGGTACATGCAGCTGGCAATGATTTGTAGCATTGTTAAGGTGAAGTGAATTGGACAAAAGCGTTGTAGAAAGAGAGCTTGCCATGGAAAGTTGTCCTAGGAATGAAGCACAACAACAAACGGTGAAGTGAAACCTTTATCTTCTTACGTGTGTTAAGAATACATATGACAAATCAAATGAGGATTGTGGAGTGTGCACGTAGAAGAGTTTAGAATATGTGATCTTATGAGGTGAGAAACAAGAAACGTGGCATATTTTGTGGCATACAAAGTGCATATTTATAACTTCAACTAAATATTTAATAGTTATATTTATAACAAATTCATTACTATTAGTTACTCCTATATATGTACAAAAATGTTATCACGATTGCAATGGATATGAATGGCTAATAAGAAGGAATTTATCTTAACAAAACAGGAAAATTTTTAGTTCTACTTAACTAAATCTCAATTTTTTTAGTCCAAAGATATCAATGTGATGTGAAACATCATTAGTTTTTGATGTTGAAAATCATCATTAAATTTATGTATTGTATATATATATATAAATCTAATGTTATGTTTTTTGTGTTTAAATAGCATATTTTTATTTTTAATGTATTATTTTCATACTACTTTTTGAGTAGGATAATAATTTGTAGGAAGTGTCTATTATTAATTTTTTTTATCAATTGAGAACATTTACATTTTTAATTTTTTTATTTATTATTAGTTAAAATAATCAAAATTCCCATGTCCATACCACATACTATGAAAAAAATTGCATGCTGTTAGATACTTTTTGTTTTAAAAATGGTAAATTACGACGGTAAAACATAGATTTTTTTTAATAACTCAGCTAATCTAGTTCACTGGGCTGATTAATCCTGAGAGACTAATTTTACCGGGCACTTGTAGAGGCCCAATTGAAGCCATGCTCATGACCAGCAATATTTGATTCAACCATTAGATTTCGAACCTGAGATAAAAAATAAATTTTAGGCAAAATTAATATATTTCAGTAAAAATTTAATATTGTGATAACAAAACGATGAAATTAACATACCTTAAAAACATAAAAGATTAAATTAACTTTTTTTAAAAATAAAAGACTGCTATTGAAATCTAAAAATAAGATAAGGGATAAAAAAAATGAAAAAAACAAAAGCAATACCAAAAGATTTAAGAAGGGGGAGAGAGAGATAAACTAGGCATTGAATTTTACAACAACACGAGCTTGTGTCTGCCGAGTGTGTGGCTCTTTTCCCTCGATACTCATGGCGGCCATAACCCGCCTCATTAACCGAACCACTTCCTCCTCTTATTATTCCTTGGCGCGTCGATGTTTCACTCACGCTCCTCCTCCTCAGCGCGTAGATCCAAAGCAGAGGAACGTGCAGTGGGTATTCCTTGGGTGCCCCGGCGTTGGAAAAGGCACCTACGCCAGTCGCCTTTCTAACCTCCTCGCCGTTCCTCACATCGCCACCGGTGATCTCGTTCGCCACGAACTCTCCTCCGACGGCCCCCTCTCTTCTCAGGTCTCATTCCTTTTCTTTCACTTTTAATTTCTCTATTATGTAGTTTACTGCAAATGGATCTTAATCTGATTTTATTATTTAGCATTTTTTATTTAAACCTCTTATTCGAGATCGCGGTTACTCTGTATTAGCCAAAGTATACGATGGTGTTTGATTTTGCTTAAAATTGTGTTTTTAACTTTTTTTTTTTTAATTTAATCATAATAATTTAATGGATTTGTTTGCCGATGCAGATTATAATTTTAGATTATATTTTTTGAAAAATAATCAATATCTAACATCTACCTAGTAGGAACTTAGATTCTTGATGTAATTTTTTTTATTCTACTTTTATCACTCCTGAGCATTAACCACCTCTTATCACTACGTATCTTTTTTTTTTTTTTTTGTAATTTACTCTGTAAAAATCATCTTCTTTGCGCTGTCCAAACAAAACAGATTTGCTTAAATTCATTTTCAGCTAAGAGACACAAACATAAATCGATTATAATTTTAACAGATTGTAATGTGTTTCGTTAATAAAAATAATCATAATCTAATTTTACCAGCTATACCAAACACACACGTAGTTGCTGAAAAATTTAGAAGGAGCTGAAAAATTTATGGCATGTTTTTGTCACTTGTTAGTTTAGTTGTTTAACTTCTGCTAGAAAATCTGTGCAACCGTGTTTCTAAAGTTTGAAATTTGTTGATTTTAAATTTCCTTTGAACAGTTTAAATTATTGATGTTCTTGCATTCTCCCTGTAAGGAAAAGCCTACCTGCCTGCCTGTCATCTGAGCTGATTTACATTTAAATTTGGAAGATTAAATTTTGGTAGTTTTTTAACTTTCCATTGAACCAAACTATCGAAGTCTCGATTGCTTCTCATTTTTCTTTTTTTCCATTTTTAATTGTACAAGGTATTGGAGATTTTTTGCTATTCTTAATCTCGTTTTCAGATTTTAATACAGCCTAGTTATGGTATTTCAATAGTTCATATTGTTTATTGGGAACTGGTGAGTGTGAATTGGAAAGTATGTACATGTTAATTGTAATAGGTTGCTATGTTCATTGTATATCAGCCTAGTTATGGTATTTCAATAGTTCACACCATCTCTTACGAATTCTGATGATTTGGAATTTTTGGTGTCTCTTTTACAGCTATCAGAAATTGTAAATCAAGGTAAATTGGTGTCAGATGAAATTATTATAAGTTTATTGTCAGCGAGACTGGCTTCCGGGGAAGCTAAAGGTGAATCAGGATTTATTCTTGATGGTTTCCCTCGAACGATAAAGCAAGCGGTGAGTATTTTTATATTTCATTATTGGTCACCTCCCGCCTGTTTGAAACATCTACCGTATTGATAGTCTTATAGTCAGTTCTGAACTTCTGATAGTCAATATAATTTCCAGTGAAAAGTAACAGAAGGAATTTTGCAAGTATGGGTAATATGATGATTTTCATAGGAAACTTAGCTTGTGTAGGTTCCTCGAACTTTTCCTCCTACCACCTACTGCCTTTCAGTTTTCAACATAAAAAGTTCATAAATAGCTAAAAATTTAGTTTTGATTGATATGCTGTAAAATTTTATTTTTTTGGGACTATCATCTAATCATGTTATTCTCTTACCATATCGTATAATTTTTTGGTTTATGATAGAAACTAATACGTCAAAAACTTTTAATGATGTTTCAAAGCATTTTATGCAAAATTGTTTAAACTGTCAATGGATCAAAATTAAACTCAAACCTTTAGAAAAACCAGGTTCTCACCCATTTTTTTATATTAATTAATATGTTTATGTTTCTAAAGACTAACTAACCTAACAAGCAGCTTTGTTTTCTGTCCTTCCCAAACAACTTATATCCGTTTTGTGTGTTGAAGTTGCAACAATTTGGTAACATGTTTATGGCAGCAGTTTGGAACTTTGTATTAAACTTTGTATTGCACTTTTGTATTCTCAGGAAATATTGGAAGGGGTAGCGGACATTGACTTGGTAGTCAATCTGAAGCTCAGAGAAGAAATACTGCTTGAGAAATGCCTTGGCAGGAGAATTTGCAGTCAATGTGGGAAAAATTTTAATGTTGCCTCCATTAATATGAAGGGTGAGAATGGGCGCCCTGGAACAGTCATGGCTCCACTTCTTCCTCCTGCGCATTGCATGTCAAAGCTCATTACTCGTTCAGATGATACTGAAGCAGTGGTCAAAGAAAGGCTTAGAATATACAATGAAACGGTATTTGCCCCACTAATATTATCATTTCATCATCATTATTAGACTTGAGGAAACAATTTGGCTACTAGTGTTAGAAGTTTTATATACGTTATCTTTGTTTTGAGGCCTTGTGATAGGTGTGAGTAAAGTTGTTTAAAAGCTAGTTGTTTCTAATTTCCTGTTGCTTTGAATCACTTCTTGCAAATGATTCTTTTTACCCCTCTTTATAATTGTTTTAATATCTGTTTTCTGTCATGATTCCAGAGTCAGCCTGTGGAGGAATTTTATCGTAGCAGAGGAAAACTATTGGAGTTTGACCTCCCAGGAGGAATCCCCGAATCTTGGCCAAAGTTACTTCAAGCTCTTAATCTCGATGATTATGAGGAGAAACGGTCTGCTGCAGCATAAGCTGTAATAGTATTGTATTATAAAAACTGAGTGTTTCATTCTTTGCATGCATATATTGCATGCTTGCCAAATTTTGCAGGAAAGAGAACCAAAGAAGTGAGATTCTCTATTAGTGTTGTTTGGACAACAAATAATGATATCAGGATGTGTCATATTCTGATAAAACTTAAGTCTTGTAGGGATTTTAATTTTTTTTATTTGGTTATTTATGGCAGATTGGCAGGGGCTTTGGTGCTTTATACAGTAATTTGTTTGCAGCAGTTAGTTTGACAGAATTGCTGCATAGATAATTGGTTAGCAATAAGTTTCAATAGGATTTGGCGCAGAATTATTGTGTCGCAACTGAAATTTTAATGAACTAAAGTATGTATTATCACATGTACTGGAGTAACTTCCAGGAAAACCTAATTGATGATGTCTTGCGTGGCTTAACTATGGTTTTCTGATTTCCAATCTTCATTGATGACTCCTTTTCATTGACCATTCTTTGTTCTGAAATTTTAAATCTTTGTTGGTTCAATATGGTACTATTCCAAAGAATTCTTTTTCTATTGTTGGGTTGGCAGTGTTGTGGGTTTTTCACTTATCTGATATTTGGTTGAAATTTTAATTTTTCCACTGCAGCTGGCCGAGCTGGTTAGCTTAAGTAATTGCTAACCAGTAAGTTTACACAGCTGCCAAATTAAAAACTTGGACAGGGCACAGTACCAGCTCTTGACTGCGTAAGTTTTTGTGGTGCGAGATAGATTGTGCCCTACATTTATCCTCTTTTGCACGGCTTTCAGAAAATAGCCATGGCTCACATGCTTCATGATCCAGAGTTGAAGTTCTCCAGAATAGGACTCATTGTCCTAATACATTGTTGATCTTTTGGGTTGCAAACATGATGGTTTGGCATCTGTTGTATTTGATTAATAATGGTTATATGTTTTTACAGGGATAAATTGGTTTGATTAATGTTGGTTACACTTCAGGAGTTCAAAAAAGAATTTACTAGACACTTCCTTGCACTTGCGTATTCCTTTGTAAAATGGTCAAATTTGCTCTTATAACAAGTATAATGTTTGGGCTTCAATGAGTTCAGTTTTTGCAATTACATAATGAAATTAAGAACCAGCAAATATTTTTTGCAAGGCTTTAGAAATATATTTAAGGATAAAGTAGCAATGAGTAGTTAGGATGGGGTAGCAATGAACAAGGCTTTAAGGTCATCTATGCTACGATAGCTCCTTAGATAATTTTTGTTTCAATGGCTAGCTGCTGAGCTTTTGAAACAAAAGCGAAAAGTGGGAAACTGTTGTAAGAAATGAAAAATCAATAGCAACAGACAAGAAGCCATAATGCTTCAAATTTTGATTTCTGATTATTTGAAATACATATTGATAGTTTAGTCAACAAAATAAAATTGAAATGCTACTATTACAACATCGAGACATGAAACCCTCCCGTAATGTAAATTTCTACTTAGGTGATTTGTGGGATTCTGTAGTTTCTGATCCTGCTTGCCTAAATTTCCACTTTCATAAACCACTTAGTCTTGCTTCAAATTATTCAAGGGGAGGAAAGTCAAAAATCAAGTCATTGCAACGGTTGAGAACAAAAAACCAGCAAGAGAACTTAGGAAAGTAAGGCAAATCCTTACAGGCAATTTTCAGAAAGTCATCAGAGTATTCAATTTTTGCCATCAAACCGTCCATTGATTGAAGCCAGCTCCCGTTTACAACACAAAGATCACACACAAAACTCCAAATCTCCAATGATTGAACATGAATGGGATTTTAAAAGGGTAAAAGAAAGGTTGCCAAACCACTTTTAGTCTAACAACATGGAAATTTCCATGAAAACTGCCTGCCATTGGAAAAGAGAGTTAGTAGATGAGTACGATGAGTTTTAAATAAAGAAATAGCTAATACTCCCTCCGGTCCTTATTATAGGTCACAATCTAGAAGGTTTTTTTTGTCCTAATTATAAGTCACTTTACATTTCCAATGTATCATTTATTGCTTTTTCTCTTTTTTTGCCCTTATTAAATGCTTTGACTATCTATGTATTTTTGTTGTTCATTAATGAGTGAATTTTCCAAGAAAAGTTTAGAGGGTAAAATTGTAATGTTACAATATATTCTCATAAAATTTATAAAACTAACTACTTTCCTTGATATGTGTAATTCGGTTAAGTATGCCCTATAATAAGGACCGGAGGGAGTAATGTTTTGTGAGTAGTTTTTTAATTTCTAAATGAAGAAAACAAGTATGATAGATCATAACAACCCAAAGCAAATAATGTCCTTAAAACAAATACCTGAGAACAAGGGACTCATGGGACAATCATGTAAATATATCACCACCAGTTATTACTTATCAGCAATCCTTATGTGGGGGATGTGAGCAATCTTACTCCAATCCTCCCCCTTCTCTTTTTGGCACCTCTGTTTAAGTATTGGATAATCACTCGTAATTTGAAGATCAGAGATTGAATGAGAATGGCCCTCCTTTGGCAAGCACTTGAGTCTGGGATAGTCTTCAATATGCAAGCCTTTCAAAGAGGTGATATGGCAGAGACCTTTGTATCCAACGTGTTAAGATCAAGGAAGCACCGATACTTCATATTTGTTGCAGTATTGTGTCCAATACGTATCGTGTCCCGTGTCAGATATTTATCCATTGTAGACACTTTTAACCATTTGATATATATGTACACACGGGAAAGTGTTCTTTATATTGGATAATTGGATTTGACTCAATGAGCAAAAACACCTCAGTTCCTCCAACAGCTAACACAGATGCATCAGTTGTATAGTGCCCCTTTGAAGACTCCCTTTCGATGGAGAGTTATTGTAGCAACTAGTTCATGTTTTGTAACCTATTGAAGCATAAAAATCAATTTGCCTCTAATGCAATCTTCCAGTTACAACTAAAACTATAGAGTCCTAGATAAAAATGACTCTAGGGAATAATGGTACAGTATCACAATGGCTATCAAAACAGCATTGTTTTTTTTTTTTTGTTTTCCCATTTGAAATATAACAACAAAATTTCAACATGGGACCAGGTTCTGTGCCATTTCCATTTTCATGATGGTGATGAAACATATACTTAGATCGAATAAAGCAAACTACTGCTAATGCTGATGATAGATTGATAGCTATATCTTCAGCCAGCTTAGTTAAAACTGATGCACTAGAAATATCTTTATTAAGAAGAAAAAGGGTCAGGGAAGTACAAAAGTATCACATAATAACCGGAAAAAGATTTCCTTATAATATTTTCATTACTTTGTTTAGGTCTTTGGCGAAACGCAAAATATAATCTTAAAATTAATAAAAGAAAGAAGTAATCATTCCCATCACAAATAACTTGACTGCTTCAAATTAGAAACATTCCCATCACAATTAACAGTGCATCATTGAGGATTAAGTAGTTCCATTGTAGAAAGCTTGTCATCATTCTCCATCATGATTCATAACCTTTAAAATTAATGTATTTTCAGAGTATAGGGAGGGTATTCAGAGACATATCATACTACTTCAGTAGTTAGTGAAACAATTAATCACGTGCCAATACTAACTCAAGGAAGAAAGCGCTCAGGTCCCGGCAACTTAGGCTTCTTCCATAATGAAAACACATTAGGTGCAATATCAATATTGTTGGAAGTGTTTGTATATATGTACACATATCTCAAAGTGAACATATTCCAGTAAAATCAAGATGCATTTTCTTTAACAACCTTTGGAGTTGAAAACAGACAATGAGCAAAAAGCTAATGGTATCAAAGGCAAATATAGAAACCTGATAAAATTGGTATGGGAACTAGAATTAATACTTATCTTACTACTAGACTCTCACAAAAGTGAAAACATTTACATGAAAAAAGATTCAACATTTCAAAGAAACTGCAAGCAATGCATTTTCTTGATTACCTGTCAAAGCCTTCTAATCTG
Source organism: Crotalaria pallida (assembly GCA_037953625.1). Classification (NCBI taxonomy): domain Eukaryota; kingdom Viridiplantae; phylum Streptophyta; class Magnoliopsida; order Fabales; family Fabaceae; genus Crotalaria; species Crotalaria pallida. The sequence goes on from CM075656.1 coordinate 74,154,613, forward strand.
TGCAATACAGGAACCAAGAGAATGCCACTGAAATTCCCAACAACAACGGTGCAGATCAAGCCCAGCGAACGACTTTAACTTCTGCAAAAAAAACAACCAAAGTCACGCATACTCCATAGTAACCAACTTCTTATATTAATGACATCTAATTATATATTGATATGTATTATATTGTGTGTGTAATCTATGGGTAGAGAAAGAGGACATTAACATGGTTACTTGGCCGTTGTACTTGTATCCTGTAGGCTATGCACCATTGGCCATTGCACTGGGATACTGTTGAAGATCACAAGTCTGAATCTATGTGACTGATGCAGTCATGCTACTGATAATTAATTTTCTCAAGGTAGAACTAAATTTAAAAATGAACATTCACCCAAAAACATACACAAACATATATATTTTGGGGAAGACACACACAGATCTATTGGCTCCACGGCTCCACCCCAAGTAAGAGAGAAAAGATCTTTCAACAATTTGCAGGAAAGATTTTCATTCCATTTCATTTAAAAAAAAAATCTCCCACACAACAAAGCATCCCCTTAAATGTTTCTGTTCCATTCCATTCCCATTCCACCCCTCCCCCCTCTATCCCACCATCCAAACAACACACCATAATGCAATTCACCAATTACAAAACAATGTCAATCGATTGTTTAAAATTCCATTATGAATGTTGCAAAAACGAAATAAAAGAAATACCAATCTATAGCAATACTACAACAACAAACTTTAAAATTCCCACAAGGACCAATTCCCTGACTACAAACAACAATAATCTCTACTGCTACAACACAAGTTTAAATTTCTATCGCACCAATTTCTCAGTAATGGTGTTACATGCTATGTAATTGATATCTACAATTACAAATCGCTAAATGTTCAACTAAATTCCTCTCTATATGGAAGCATGGTCCACTTTCCTTTTGTTGTCCTTTTTGATTGGGCAAGCAACTTTCTTCCCTGACTTAAGAGCAGATCTCATGTCTTTCTTAGCAATCTTCTTTGCCATTGCCTTAAGCTGAACCTTACCGTCCGAAGGAACAAGCACCTCTTCCAACTCCTGCCAATCAAGATCTTCACAGTCCTTATCTTCATAGAGTATCCTGTACCACCCACGTTCTTTGTCAAACATTTTCACCTTGCCTTCATAATATCTTCCCATAAACCACTTTCGAACTTTCCTCCCTACCAACCATTCACCCAAACCCGAAGGCTCGTACATTTCAGCAGCGCGTGAAGCATCACCAGAAGAAATAGTACCGTTGCTGGGAATGATGTCCGGCACCCCATTACTTTCAGTAGCAGACTTGGCACTCGAAGCGTTACTGGGAGGAATAGTGCTCTCGTCGGCAATTATGTCAGGCACCCCGTCAATTACAAAAGTAGGATCAGTGTAAGGAACCTCGTCCATTACAAAAGCAGGATCAGTGTCAGGCACCCCATCAATTACAACAACAGTCTCTCCTGCGGTGCCTGGTGCTGCAAGATTTGATTCCTCCTGATTTCCTTTCTCTTCCATTTCAAAATCTCTCTGAGAAACCTACAACAATATAGTAAACAATAAACAATTAATTAAATGAAATGATAATGTTATGTCTACTCTCTACAATGTATAAAGTTTTAGGTAGATTGTAGCTCAGAACACTAGGAATCAAAATCAATCACAGAACATCACTAGACGCAGCACAAGTGGTTAGAGGTGCGGGACATTTATTGGAGTATCGGGGTCCGATCCTCGGATTGATCTCGTCCCTTTCCTCCTCCTGCTTCCTAATGAGTCCCTTTGGGTTCAATAGGGCCCACCCTGGTGGTAGGCCCTCACTAAATACCAAAAAACTTAATCAAAGAAATAAATAGACCATAAGAAAGCAAAATTAATCAAAGAGCATCCGCTAGAGGTAGCTCAAGTGGTTAAAGCCGTAAGTCATTTAGTAGAGCATCGAGGGTTCGACACCTGGAGCTGCTCTCGCCACACTTTTCTAATCCTTTTTTCCTCTTGTTTCCCCTGGGCCCTAATTGGGTTCCGTGGGGCCCACTCAAAATTAATTAAAGAACATCCGACATTGGGTTCCGTGGAGACCACGCAAAATTAATCAAAGAACAGAATAAACCATATTGTAACTACGAAACAAAATTAATCAAAGAGCATCCGGGGTTGAGTTCCGTGGAGACCACGCAAAATTAATCAAAGAACCGAGTGGACCACCATATTCGAAAATACGAAACAAAATTAATTAAAGAACATCCTCTAGAAGTAGCTCGAGTGGTCATAGCCCTAGGACATTTAGTACTTGGCGGTGGAAAATTACGTTAGGGCTCAAAATCACGTAGGATATGAAGCAACTGTGCTTTCCAGAATCAATTCCAGTGGAGTCCAACATGCACTAATTAGTACATTATCAAGGTTCATCCCCGGAATCGCTCTCGCCCTCTTTCTCTGAATTCTAAGCCAAAGCAATAATAATAATAATAATAATAATAACCGAACAGATCAAATTAAAGAGTTAGAGTTTCTGCAAAAGGAAAAAGAAAAAGTGGATACAGACAGAATGTGTACCCGGCGCTGTGAGTATGAATGAGGGTGAGTTTTTACTTTTTACAACCAACAACAGACATGAACATGATACTGAAATCAAAATAACGGAACAATGTCAACACTTATAAATAATACTCCTACTAAATAAAATTACACTATAATATAATAGGAGTAATATAATATAATAAAATATAAATTGTATGTAAATTTAATAGTGTTTAGAAATTTGATATGCAGAGAGATAGAGAGAGAGTAAAAAGGAGAATGGAATGGAAGACACATAGGATAGGATAGGAGAGAGGAACTCACCGTCACCGGAGAAGGGAGAGAAAAGGTGGTCAGAGCACAGAGGGGGAGAAGTGTGAATTGAATGAAGAAGCTACTATGGGTATGGGGGGAGCAAGAGCAAGGCAAAACCAAAACAATGAATTGATGATGCTCCCCAAAAAAAAAAAAAAAAAGAGAGAACGGTGCAGGGGAGAAATATTGGGCTAGGCGGGTTGGGCTTAAGCCTTTTTTTCTGTGGGGTTTTGGTTTTCTGACCCCTTTATGGTTTTTCTACAATTTTTTTTTTATTTTTTTTTTTGGATTTTGGTCCCTACTTTTTTTTTTAGTTTTGGTTTTGTTTATTGTCGTCAATGGTTTAGGATAATGCAAATGTAGTTTTTAGTTTGGTCCTCATGTTTTTAATATCCGAAGGTTTTGGTGCTTATATTATTATTAAGACGTGTAGTTTTTTATTCTTATATTATTAGCGGGTGTAGTTTTTTTCAATTCTCGCCACTTTTTCATCCATAATTGATGGCAGGATTAAAACCAAATGCAATAGAAGAGTAGGGATCAAAACCAAAAACAAAAAAGTAGGGAGTAATTTCAAATAGGTGGACCAATTTAGTACTTTATTTAAGATTTATTTAAGTTTTTAGTTCCTAAACTTAGGTGTTTTTTTTAAAGTGGTTCTTGGAAAAATTTTTTTAATGTTTTGAATCCATGAACTTTGCTCGAAAAATTGGGAATGATACTTTTATCACTTAAGTATGATATGATCAACGACATCTCACGTTACTTTCGCAACATTGCATTAAAAGACATATCACAACTTGAAACTTTAATCTCATAAATAAGTTACTCATAGTTCATCTATACTTGTATCACAATTATAAGAAAGTCCTAAGTTTTTGCTAGCAGGGGTCATTAACTAGCCCCAATAATTTTCAAGAAAGTTATTCATATGGAAGATATTAGATATACTTTGTTTAATAGCAAGAACATATTGGAATACTTTGCTTCTACCATAAAAGAAATCATAAAAAGAAAAAAATGTCACCAGGTAAATTATCTAATCATAACTAAGAAGAGTCCAATTAACCACGTTCAATGATTATAGGGAAAGCAATTACAGAATGAAATTAAGAACCAACAAATATTTTTTGCAAGGCTTTAGAAATATATTTAAGGATAAAGTAGCAATGAGTAGTAAGGATAAGGTCATCTATGCCACAACACTGAGGCATGAAACCCTCCCATGATGTAAATTTCTACTCAAGTGATTTGTAGAATTCAATAGTTCCTGATCCTGCATGCCTAAATTTCAGAAAGGTCTTTCATGTATTTCCACTTTCTATTCAGAACAGAAAATCAAACCAGCTATGTTTATTTTGTTGGACCACTTAATCTTGAAACTAGGGAAACATTTCCTTCTAATTATTCTAAAAGACATCACAGTCTAGCTTCTACAGACAGCAATTGGCTCAACCAAAAGGCTCAAGCTCCCATGGAAAATTATTGCTGGTTGAATGGATTTGAATCACAATGAGCTTTTGAAACCAAAAATGGCCTGATCTTGTAGCACCTTGTTTTCTCCAATATAGCAAAGACAGATGCATCACCATATCATGGTCACTGACCCTTTTGAAGGCTCCATTCCATTCTTCCATGGAGAGTTATTGTAGCTGCTATTTCATATTTTCAACCTTATTGAAGCATTAAAATCAATTAGCCACTAATGATTTCAAACTAAATTGCTTTTCAAAACATAGGAAAGGCATTTAGAGACACATCATATTACCTTTCATTGGCTTTTCAATGCAATCTAACTAGTAATGACTTCGGGTGTAGATATAGAAGAAAGCCATGAAGTCAAAACTGTAGCTGAGCAATGTTGGGGGAGGCAAAGTCAAAAATCAAGTCAATGCAATGGTTGAGAAGAAATTACCAGCAAGAGAACTTAGGAAAGTGAGGCAAATCCTTACCGGCAATTTTCAGAAAGTCATTCGAGTATTCAATTTTTGCCATCAAACAGTCCATTGATTGAAGTCAACTCACGTTTGCAGCACAAAGATCGAAAACACAATTCCAATGATTGAACATGAATGTGCTTTTAAAGGGGTAAAAGCAAGGTTGCCAAGCCACTTTTGGTCTAACAATGCGGAAATTTCTATGAAAACTCCCTGCCACATTGGAAAAGAGTGTCAGTAGATGAGTACGATGAGTTTTAAATAAAGAAATGGCTACTAATGTTTCGCAAGTAGTTTTTTATTGTCTAAAATGAAGAAAACAAGTATGATAGATCAGAACAATCCAAAACAAATAATGTCGTTAAAACAAATACCTGAGAACAAGGGACTCATGGGACAATCATGTAAATATATATCAAGCCCAGCAAACCGCTTTAATTTCTGAAAAAGAAAAAACCCAAAGTCACACATACTCCATAGTAACCTACTTCCTATATTAATGACATCTAATTATATATTGAATTATTGATATGTATTACATTGTGTATAATCTTTCGTTAGAGAAAGAGGACATTAACATGGTTACTAGGCTATGACCATGGCCCATGGGGTGCATAAATTGTCCAATATCTATCACATATTTTATCATAATTTTATCAAGTTATCTTCAGTCGCAGGTTAAAGGCTACAAGGTTTTTTCAAGGTACATTTTTTCTTAAAATTTGGTCTGGTTATTTGCAATATTTGTCTATTATTTGTGTCATAAGTTGTATATCACAACTTTCTCAACTTAGCATCTACCAACAGTAAGACCATTTTCTCTTGTTAATTATAACCCATGGGGGACACCATGAACAATATAAGAAATGGGGTGTACCTTCTTTAGAATTTGAAGTATTTTAAGTTAATATAACATCACCAATCTAAATTCATTGTATGAGAGTGACTGTATGCCCAGGTTTATGTAATTGTGTACAATTGGAGGCTTAGCTAGTTCATGAAGATAGGCCAGATCCCTGGCTGCACCTTCATCCTCCATATCGGAGAATCTTTCCAGCATTGACAAAAATCACATAAAAGTTTTAAAATGTGATGTGTCCTAAATAAAATCATGGTTTAAAGAGTTGTAAATGGAAATGAGACACGTAAAGGGAATATGGTTTTCTGAACCAAGAAGGAAAAAGACATTCATGAGGTGCTTCTGATAAAAACCTTCTGTAGCCTTCAGATCCTACAGAGTAGTGTGCCACTATCTTGTTTAGTTACCAATTTAGATAATTAATCTTTTGGATTGACGTTGTAGGACAAAGGCTTAAGAATGCATTGCTTTCTTCTTGTTGATACTCTTTGTCCTATTATAGATAGGAATCATTTTATAGAGAGCTATGAACTGACTTGGAAACCACACACTATTTACGACATAGGTAGATAAATTAATTTCGTAGGTTCAATCAATGACAATATTAGTATATACATTGTGCATTGGTTTTTGTTGGTTCTGACAAAGACTTGGATATCCATAACCACATATTGGTATCATAATATATTTTACTGATGATGTACATGATCTATCCATGTAATTCTAACGTGAAACTCATTTAGAGCAACCAACAAAATCTTGGATAGAATTTGGACAGTAAATGCAAATAACCATGATAAGGAATGAAAATGCATTTTTGCATGGGAGAAATGCATACCTGAGAAGTGAAATGAGGCCTAAAACTGAAAGATGTGGGAGCAAGAAGCTGAACAACAGAAGAGATTCAATGCAACAGTTGTGAAGAAAATGGCAGCAAGAGAACTTAGGAAAGTAAGGTCGGTCCTTAAAGTTTGGAAGTTCACTAGAGTCTAGAGCGATCAACTTTTGCCATCATATTGGCCAGGGACAGAAGCCAACTCATTTTTACAACACAAAGATCACAAACACACAACTCCATTAATTGAACATGAATGTGATTTTGAAAGGTAAAAGCTCGGTCGCCAGTCTAACTATGTACAAATTTCCTTGAAACCTGCCAGAGGATAAGAAAGAGTTAGATGAGTATGAATTTAAAATAAAGAAATGGCTACTACTGTTTTGCAGCCTTCTGAGTTTTTTATTATTAGAAATGAAGAAAACAAGCATGACTTATTAGAGTAACAAGGAAAGTAGACAGATCCTCCTCTTGCAAGAAATTAAATTCCGATTATGCTTATATATAGACACATTGTCAAGCTTAAAAATATTGCCACTAAACTCGCACTCTCAACAATTAAAAACAGGCAGGAATTTAAATTTTCTAATATCCTTTTCAAAAATGAAAAAAATACACCATCGGATAGCCTTTTCAAAAATTTGTATTTATAGATATAGAGTTTCCCTTAAAAACATCCATGTCTCCGTGAATATTCTAAAACAAAGAAATTCATTTTAGAAAATCATAAGTTTGAATCTATCTGACTCATGCTATGGAGAATTAATTTTCGCAAGTTAGAACTAAATTTAAAAATGAACATTCATCAAAAGCAAACACATACATATTTTGTAGAACTCACGTATATATATATATATATATATATATATATATATATATATATAAAGATGGACAATAAAACATATTTCCCACATTGTAATCTTGCCTTGATTTTTAACAACCAAGTCAAATTGTAATTTACTAAGAAAAAATAATCTTCTTCACATTATCCAAACAAAACAAATTAGCTTAACATATTATAATCACAAATAATCTAATTTTAACATTTATCCCAAATACGCATTTAATTGACCAATATAGTAGTTTTGTCAATATGGAATTCACATGCAAATGTAAGATGGAACCCACTTTATTTTCCAACAACCAGAACAAGAAGCTACCAGAAAACTGTTTTGGAAAAAAGAAAAACAAGAACCAAAATTCCAAAGCCAACAGTAACGGATCATACAAGCAATCGGAAATTCGGAATAGCCTAAAGTAGATAATATTGTTAAACAAATACCTTAGAAGAATGGGAATTCAGGGGACATTACGTTTGGAAATTGCAGATCATGTAATATCTATGGAGGGGATGTGGGCAATCTTACTCCAATCCTCCCCCTTCTCTTTCTGGCACCTCTGTTTAAGCATTGGACAAGAAAAAATTTCAAGTTCAAAAAGGGAGCTAGGAAGACCCTCCTTTGGCAAAAACTCGAGTCTGGGACAGTGATCAATACGCAAGGTTTCCAAAGAGGTGAGATGGCAGAGACCTTTGTAATCCAACGTTTTAAGATTTGAGCATTTAAAGAAACGAAGAGAACTAAGAGTAGCAGGCAGTAATCCTTGTTCAGGGAATGATTCCACATTTTCATCTTCGATTTCCAACCTATGCAAAGAAGTGCAACCATGTAAACCCCATTTGATTCGAGAGGCAACCAGTTTTGGGCATCTAAATATGTTAAGTTCCACCAGGCTACCAGATTGCAAACCACCCTCAGAGCAGCATTCCAGTTGTGGACAATCCAACAAAAGCATGCATGTTAAAGATGGAAAGAGGGTGTGCATATCCTCAGGAAGTGACTTTAAACTCTCCATCGTATCCATGTTAAAATACGTCAGATTAGGGGCAGAAAATCCTCCTTCAGGAAATGATACAAATTTGGGGCACCCCTCCATTCTAAACCATTCAAGAGATGTGAGGCTTCTTCGATCATTGAGGCTCTCGGAGATAGAAAAACTTTCAAGGTTACTACAATTCACCAACCAGAGTTGCACAACTAACTAACTCAAAGAAGATAGCACTCGGGTTTCAGCAACTTAGGCTTCTGCTTCTTTTGATTCCATAATGCAAACACATTAGGAGCGATATCATTATTGTTGGAAGTGTTTGTATAACGTACACATATATCAAAGTGAACATATTACAGTAAAATCAAGAGGCATTTTCTTTAACAACCTTTGGAGTTGAAAACAGACAATGACCAAAAAGCTAATGGTATCAAAGGCAAATATAGAAACCTGATAAAATTGGTATGGGAAATAGGATTAATACATATCTTACTATTAGACTCTCATATGTAACATATTTAAAGTGAAAACATTTACATGAAAAAAGATTCAACATGTCAAAGAAACAGCAAGCAATGCATTTTCTTGATTACCTGTCAAAGCCTTCTAATCTGTGCAATATAGGAACCAAGGGAATGCCGCTGAAATTCCCAACAACAACGGTGAAGATCAAGCCCAGCAAACAACTTTAACTTCTGCAAAAAGAACAGCCAAAGTCACACATATTCCATAATAACCGACTTCCTATATTAATGACAAATATGGTCAGGTTATTTGCAATATTTGTCTATTATTTGTGTCATAAGTTGTATATCACAAGTTTCTCAACTTAGTATCTACCAACAGTAAGACCATTTTCTCTTGTTAATTATAACCCAAGGGGATGCCTAGAACAATATAAGAAATGGGGTGTACGGTGTACCTCCTTTAGAATTTGTAGTATTTTAAGTTAATATTATCACCAATCTGAATTCATTGTATGTGAGTAACCGTATGCCCAGTTTTATGTAATTGTGTACAATTGGAGGCTTAGCAAGTTCATGAAGATAGGCCAGATCCCTGGCTGCACCTTCAGCCTCCATATCAGAGAATCTTTCCAGCATTGACAAAATCACAAAAAAGTTTTAAAATATGATGTGTCCCAAATAAATTCATGTTTTAAAGAGGTGTAAATGAAAGTATGACACGTAAAGGGAATATGGTTTTCTGAACTAAGAAGGAAAAAGACAATCATGAGAAGTTGTTCTAGAAATAGCCTTCTGTAGCCTTCAGATCCTATAGATATAGCTTTTGAGAAGTTGTTGCTGCTTTCAACAGAGTAGTGTGCCACTATCTTGTTTAGTAACCAATTTAGACAATTAATCTTTTGAATTGACGTTGTAGGACAAAAGGCTTAAGAATGCATTGCTTTCGTCTTGTTGATACTCTTTGTCCTATTATAGACAGGAATCATTTTATAAAGAGCTATGAACTGACTTGGAAACCACACACTATTTACAACACACGAAGATAAATTAATTTCGTAGGTTCAATCCATGACAATATTAGTATATATATTGTGCATTGGTTTTTGTAGGTTCTGACAAGGTGACAATGACTTGGATACCCATAACCACATATTGGCATCATAATATATTTTATTGACGATGTACATGATCTATCCATGTGATTCTAACATGGAAACTTGCATAGTAAGTTACACAATAATGCTCATACTTAAAACTCATATGGAGCAACCAACAAAAAATTGGATAGAATTTGGACAGTATATGAAAATAACCACAATAAGATTAAGATGGAAGAAATGCATACCTGAGAAGGGAAATGATGCCTAAAACTGAATGATGTGGGAGCAAGAAGCAGAACAACGGAAGAGAGTCAATGCAACAGTTGAGAAGAAAATACCAGCAAGAGAACTTAGGAAAGTAAGGTAAATCCTTAAAGTTTGGAAGTTCATTAGAGCATTCAACTTTTGCCATCATATTGCCCATAGACAGAAGCCAACTCACTTTTACAACACAGAGATCACAAACACAAAACTCCATTATTTGAACATGAATATGCTTTTGAAAAGGTAAAGGCTCGGTTGCAAAGCTGCTTTGAGTCTAACTATGTGCAGATATCTTTGAAACCTGCCAGAGGAAAAGAAAGAATTAGATGAGTATGAAATGTCTACTACTATTTTGAAGCTTTCTGAGTCTTTATGGTTAGAAATGAAGAAAACAAGTATGAATTATTAGATCAGAGTAATAAGGAAAGTAGACAGATCCTCCTCTTGCAAGCAATGGAGTTGTATGCATCATATATTCCACGATTTGCTAAATTCCGATTATGTTCATATATATACCGACAAATTGTTAGGCTGAAGCTGAAATCTAAGATTTTTTTTATTTCAGTTCCTGAAAAAATTGAAAATACTGCCACTAAACTTGCACTATCAGCAATTAAAAACGGGAAATTCTATTTATGCCCGGAAATTGCTGCTAGCACCCGTGCAAAATTTTTGAATAACCTATCCAAAAATGAAAAAAAAAAAAAAAAAAACCCCTGTCGGATAGCGGATAACCTATCCAAAAATTTGTATGGATGGATAATAGAATTTCCCTTAAAAACATTCATGTCTCCATGAAAGATTCTAAAACAAGGAAATCCATGGTAGAAAATCACAAGTCTGAATCTATGTGATCATGCTTTTGAGAATTAATTTTCTCAAGTTGGAACTAAATTTAAAAATGAACATCCACCCCAAAAACAAACACACACATATATATGTTGGGGGAACACACAGACACACATATATATCTAAAGATGGACATAAAACATATTTCCCACATGGTAATGTACTAATTTGCCTTGATTTTGAACAACGAAGTCAAATTGCAGAGATAAAAATAAAACAAATATGGAAGATACGACTATTAAATTGGTGTTTAAGTTACTTTTAGTTTTCAATTTGGTCTTGTAACTCTTTATTGTTTCAGTTTGGCCCTACCAACATATATTTATTCACAAATCTCTCAACTCAAATTCACAATTTTGGTATGAATGAATTTTAAAAAAATAATAATTATTAAAAAAAAAACCTTAAAGGACAAATTAACTTGAAAACAAAAAGTAACTTGTAACTTACATGACCAATCCAGTAGTTTTGTCAATATGGAATTCATATGCAAATGCAAAAGAGAACCCACTTTATTTTGAATCAACCATAACAAAAAGCTATAAAGAAAAGTTTTCGAAAAAAGAAAAGCAAGAAGCAAAATTTCCAAGGCCAACGGTGAATGATCATACATGCAATCAAAATAGCCCAAAGCATATAATGTCATTAAACAAATACCTGAGAACAATAGGGGTTCAGGGGACATAACATTTAGATATTGCAACTCCATTCACCATCAATCTTTATGTAGGGGATGTGGGCAATCTTACTCCAATCCTCCCCCTTCTCTTTCTGGCACCTCTCTTTAAGCATTGGACAAGAAGAAATTTCAAGTTTAAAAATGGAGCTAGGAAGACCCTCCTTAGGCAAAAACTCGAGTCTGGGACAGCGACGAATATGCAAGGTTTTCAAAGATATGAGATGGCAGAGACCTTTGTAATCCAACGTTTTGAGATTTGAGCATTTCCAGAAGGAAAGATAAGTAAGAGTAGCAGGCAGTAATCCTTGTTCAGGGAATGATTCCACATTTTCATCTCTAATTTGCAATTCAAGTAAAGAAGTACAACCATGTAAACTCCATTTGATTCGAGAGGCAACCAATTTTGGGCATCTCCATATGAAAAGTGACTGCAGGCTACCAGATTGCAAACCACCCTCACAGCATTCCAGTTGTGGACAATCAAACAAACGCATGAGCGTTAGAGATGGAAAGAGGGTGTACATACCCTCGGGAAGTGACTTTAAACTCTGCATCTTCTCAATGCTAAAATACTTCAGATTAGGGGCAGAGAATCCTCCTTCAGGAAATGATACAAATTTGGGGCACCCCTCTATTCCCAACGATTCAAGAGATGGGAGGCTTCGATCAAGGCTCTCGGAGATAGAAAAACTTTCAAGGTTATTACAATTCTCCAACGACAGTTCCTGAAGCTTTGGGAAGAAATGGAATGAAAAGGCTCTAAGGGAGTCACACCTTGTTAAGCCCAAATGTCGAAGGCAGTTGCGGGAATGGCAAAAGATAAATTCTACATCTGGGCAATCTCTGACAGTAAGGGATTCAAGGCAAGCGTTGGAAATTGAATACATTGCTTTCTCAAGGAAGGATCTTTCTACAAACTGTCCACCAATATAGAGAGTTTTAATCATGGGCGGCAGAGACTCCCATTGCAGTTTTCCACAGTCATCCAGACGAAATTCTTGAACTTCTGGTGCACAGGGAAGAGATGCCACAAGCTGCATGCAATTGTGAATTACTAGCTTCAATAAAGAAGGAAGATATTCAGGCAGCTGATTTTTCAGTTTGGGACAATAATTTACATGAAGCTCTTTAAGACAACAGAAAACTCCTGCAGCATTTTGACAATCCCATTCCTCCCACCCTTCCATTCTCGCAAATGACAAGACTTGGAGGGATGCAAATGGAACTACAGAGGAAAAGTTATTGCCATAAAACTCGGGACCAATAACCTCTATTCCCTCAAGTCCCTCAATTTGGAGCTTCTTTAGAGAGTTCAAGATTCCAAGGGGTGGCAAGGAGAAACAATATTGACAGTCTCTCAACTCTAGTGACACTAAATTGCACAGATAGTTATCTCCAAACCAATCAGGAAATCTAGTACCACCGTATCTTTCAATGGACAACTTTTTTAAATTCGAAGGAGGTCGTAGATTCTCAAGTACATCCCTTTCATTCCGAGATCCATCATCATTCTCGCTCCACCTCAATTTTTATTCCTCCAGATGTATCTTATTTTTCAAGTTAGCGACAAATGCATCTCTGGGATCAGCAACATTTTGCAACTGTTCAATTGTAAGTGTGCCCCGAAGTTTGAGCTGGGCTAATTGATTGATGTTGGACTCACTGCATTTTCCTACATAAAAGGAACTCAACACCTCAAGGTTTTCTAATTTACCCAATCCATTTGGCAGCTTTTTCACTATCGTTCCTCTCAAGTCAAGATGACGCAAATTTATGAGTTTTTGCATGTCATAAGGTAACTCTTCCAGATATATACAATAGGTCAACTTCAATATTTCTAAATTATAAAGAAAACATATTGAATCAGTTAATCTTTTAATGCCACTTCTAGATAAGTTGAGATAGCGTAAATTCTTAAGATTGCCTATGGAATCTGGAACCTCAAAATTGTTGGTATAAAAATATAGGGACAAGACACGCAAGTACTTGAAATTGGACAACAAATCATGTATCATTTTGCTAGACATATGGCTTGAATTTTGTATGGATCCATGCATTTCTAATTTCAGGAATGTGCGCAATTTGTTAGCCTTGTAAATAGCCTCAAACTGCTTAGAATCTTCCATTGGTTTTCCTGAATATGAAAAATGGCGGGTCATGTTTGATACTTTTGCTTTTTTATCTTCCTCAAAACTTAAACAAAACTCTCCATAGACATATTTTGCCAAATCATGAACAAGGTCATGCATGACAAATAGCTTTCCTTTTTCACTTGATTGCGGAAAAAATGACCTCGATAATAGATCTTTTAAAAACTGTTCCCCTAGTTCTTTCATACTCTTATTTTGTTGATGGATCTGTAGAAAATTTTCACTCATCCACAACTCTACTAAATAGTCCTGGTCAAATTCATAATCTTTGGGGAGTAAGGAACAATAAGCAAAACATCTCTTGAGAACAAAAGGAAGGTATTGATAGCTCAATCTTAAAGCTGGGATAACATTGCATCCATCATCTAAGATATCCCACATGTCACTTGATAATATAACATTCCATTCCTCGTAAGATAATTTTGTGTACAAGAGGCTCCCGATTGTTTTCAAGGCTAGAGGTAACCCTTTGCATTTCTTGATAATTTGTTTCCCAATTTCCTCAAAGCTAGAGGTTGGATTACCATCACGAAATGCATATTTAGCAAAGGAAAGTGCTTTTTGTTAAGAAAGTTACTTTCGTGAAAACATACGAATGTATTTTCTTTTTCTATTTGACTTTTTCAACTCTTCCTTTTATTGTTATGCAAGTTTTTGATTGGCCCATGACCACTTCGTTATATTTCGTGCGCAATTTCTTCGTGCTGTATAGCACTACTCTTTAGCAAATAACAACCAACTATCACCTTCTGACAATTGTTTTAGTTGATGTAGATGTGCACATCGCATTGTTGAAGCCACTTTCTCGCTACGTGTCGTCACAAGTATCTTGCTTCCACGAGCCCCGTTAACAAAAGGAGTTTGCAAAGCTTCCCAATTCATGTAATTTTCGTTCCAAACGTCATCCAAAATAAGAAGAAATTTCTTCGTCGACAGCTTTTCCTTCAACATAACCTGTAGCATGTTTAAGTCCATCGTATCATCACTAAACAAGTTGAGTGCCTTCAGAATTGTTCTAGTTACCCTCACAACATCAAATTCTTCTGAGACACACACCCAAGCTTTAAAGTGAAATTCATTTTCCACCCTACTATCGTTGTATGCAAGTTGTGCAAGTGTGGTCTTACCCATCCCACCCATACCCACAATAGAAACAACAGTTAGGTTGTTCCCACTCCCATTGTCAGATAGCAATCAGTCAATGATAATTTTTTTATCGTCATCTCTGATCTCTACCACATACATCTGCTTCATTCACCAAAGATGTTGTTGGCAATCTTTGTGATACTTTCTTTCCCAACCCAACACCAGCACCTTCTTTCAGTCCTAGAATATCATTTTTACTTGCAAGGAATTCTAGGCTGTCAAGGATTTCTTTCATCCTTGATTGCAGTTCCTTATCAAAAGAACTAACTACAGAATGGAAGTAGCTCCATATCTTACTAACAACAGAGGTCTGAGCTTCAGCTCCCAGCTTGGACTTGGAGACTTCATATTGAATTTCATCCAAGAGATCCTCAGCATCAAGAACAATATCTTTGACCTTATCAAGCCAAAACACTAACATGGGTATTGCTGATATGTTTGTCCTCGGCATCATCAATCACTGCGTTGATAGATAACAGTGAAACGTTCAACTTGTCAAGCAAGTTTTCATTCAGCTTTTTTGCACGGAAGTAATCCAAAATTTCAGAAGAAGCCAAGCGATCAAAAGTAACTTGAAGGAATGAAGAGAGAAGAGCACCACCAACTACCTCCAAAGCCATTTTGGTAGCTGAAGAATGGATTCGGAAATGAGGAGACAAAATGCGAAGAGAAAGTGTAGATAGAATGAATGCAGAGAAAACAAACGAGAATATCAAATGTAGAATATGTGCAACTATCTTAGCCTTTAACATGTGGCAAACATTAGGCATACTTTTCTTTGATTTAATAAGTTTCACCCAATTGCATCCGTATTTGATAGAAGTGTTATGTTATGGTATCCGTATTTGATATTGAAATATGAGAATGATTTTTTTTTTCATCCTTTTCCCCAAGTATTACATAGGTACATTCAGATTTGACCCGGAAACGAGACCGAGTTACTTACCATTCGTCCCAACTAATGTTGGTTGTGAACGATATTTTTGTTATACGTGTTGTAAAAGTATTTTTCAAATTTTTTAAATTATTTTTTTAAAAACTTATTGATATATCATTTCAATTGGTCTTTTTAAGGATTTATTTGATGACTATGTGAATCTTTCGAAAAACAAAATTTATACCACTTGATGTCATGTTGATTTTTCGGAATTAAATTGACGTAAAATGTCATCCTGGAACTAAATTGATAACCAAATATACTGTATATTTCAAGGACCACGGCTAACTCATAAATTAACATTGAGAAAAATCACGAAAATTAAAGAAATTAATTAATATTGTTATTTTTATTATAAATATTTGGTATATAATTTTAAAATTATCCTTGTTTTAGTATTGGAAAGACATATAAAGTGTAGTGTGTCTTTTCATTTTTCATAATTAAATCAAAACAATTTTAAAAAGAAATAATAGTATGTTTGGCATTAATTTTTGAGGACTAAATTGATGTAAAAAAAATTTATGAACTAAATTGGTGACAAATATATTTTTCAAAGATCAAGATGGCTATTAACTAGTTAATTTATATTAAGGATAAGAGGAAGTAGCTTGCAAGCAAATGAACAAGTTTATTCGGCAAAAATTAAGTTACTTATAACTGTGTTTGGTAAATACGTTTATTTCAATTATCTATGAACTTATAAGTGTATATCTAATAAGTTATTTTGGGCAGCTCGATTTTCTGTAAGTAATATCTTAAATTCAATACCTTATAACTGTAAGATAATAATAATAATAATAAAAATAATAAAAATAAATCTATGTTGAAAGACTTACTTGCCACATTCAAACAAATAATCCGAATCGGATCCATATATATATATATATTCATATAGTACCTAAAAAATTGATAAGCGAAAAAAATTAATAAGCTATTTGAAGTAATTCATGAGTTAAAAACTTATGTAATTTTATACTTACAAAATAGTTAATCAAATCAAATAAATTTGACTCAATCATCTAATTTATTGAATATATGAACTTTTAGCTCCTACAATCTTTTAAGTAGCTTAGCTTATTGGCCTTGAACTAATTTACTATCATAAATCCTCACTGGTATTTTTTTTAGGTTTAATTTATAATTTTTTTTATTAATCAACTATATTACTTTAAAAAATGAGGATAAACATGTAAAAATTGATATGTTGTACAACTAAAAATATATTCTTTTAATTAAAAAATATAAACTTTTGAATTATTCACGACATTACTTTTTTATAAAATTTATTCATTTATGGGATGCTTATCCCATAAAAATAGAGATGTTATACAACTTAAAATATATTCTTTTGATTAAAATAAAATAAAAAATTTTGAATTCTTCAAGACATTATTTCTTATAAAATTTATTCGTTTATGTGATGTGTATCCTCAATTCTAAAGACTAAGATTAAAAGTATAATGAAAAATATAAATCAAATATGGTGTTTATAATCCAAGGGCTTATCAACCTCAACCTTTAGATCGAATTGGGAATAAATGGCCAACAACCGTTGACTCGGTTGGTAAAGATTGAGTCGAGATTGTGAGAGATCCTGGATTCGAATCCCACCAATGTAAGGACAGTGTGGATGATTAATCTACAAGTACCTCTGTAAACGCCTTTTGAGTCCGGAGGCCTTCCCTAACCTTGATGAGCCCCCAAAACCCAACTCACCTAAACTTTCGTTTAAAAAAAAATGGGGATAAATTCCTAAAAATAAATAAGTTTCACGAGAACTTATGTATTTAAAAAAAATAAAAAGTTTCATGTTTTAAATTTTTCAAAAAAGTACTTCCACCTTCAGGAGCTTATCAAATTAAGAAAATCCATAATTCAAATGTAAAATAATAATATCAACTACCTTAATTAGTTAAATTTCATGATTTTTAAGAAAAAGTGCTTAAATAAAGGATGGATGAAGTAATTGTGACTCCACCAAAATATAACTTCGGAACATATTACTATTAATTAGCCTACCATGAATGAGGTGGTTGTCCAGGATCAAGCACTACAAGATAATTGCATAATAACAACGCTCATTCAACAACGTTTTTGTTTAAAGAGTTGTGAAAAAATCACACTTAATTATTAACAACGTTATTTTTACTTAGTGTTGTCTGTAACTTAAAATGACAACGCTATCTTTGTTGGGTGCTGTTAATTTTTGCACTTTTTTATAAAACAACGCCATATTAAAACGTGGCAGTCTTTTTTTCAAATATGACAACATCATCTTCATAATGCGTTGTTGTTGTTGTTTTTTTTTTCACATTTTCACAACGCCGTTGTTGTTGTTGTTTTTTTTTTCACATTTTCACAACGCCATTTTAGAATGACGCTGTCATCCTTTTTTTTTTTAAAAAAAAAAACAACGTCATCCTCATAATGTGTTTTCTTTTTTTTTTTGTCACATTTTCACAACGTTATTTTAAAATGGCGTTGTCATTGTTTTTTTATTTTTTTTTTGGTCACATTTTCACAACGCTATTTTAAAAGGGCGTTGTCATTGTTTTTTTATTTTTTTGTCACATTTTCACAACGCTATTTTAAAAGGGCGTTGTCATTGTTTTTCCCCATTCCCGCGCTCTCCATATTTTTTTATAATTTTTTAAGCCCAAATAAAAAAAAACACAAATAAAACCTAATTAGTGTTGTCTTTTTGTTTCCATGATATACAAAACCTTGTCTTTCTCTCTTCCTTCTCAAACGTAAAGACGTCTCATACAAAACCCTGTCACCTCTGCCGTACGAACCATCACTGTGAGAGCCGTCACTACTTGTCGTCGATTGCGCTGCTATTGTCCGTTGCTGCTGTCTCGCGTGGCGGTTGCCCGTTGCTGTTGTCTCGTGTGGCGGTGCTGCTGTAGTCCACTGCTGCTGCGTCGCGTGCTGTCGTCCACTGTTGCTGCGTCGCGTCCGTTGCATGGCGCTGCTGCTGTGACGCGTCCGCTGCTGCTGCGCCGCGTCCATTGTTGTTGTTTCGTGGCGCTTCTGCTGTTCTGTTGTGTGGCGCTTCTGCTCTTATTTTGTTGCACCCAAACCATCCGATTATAGCAATCACGTACAGTACAGGTAATAAGTTAAACATATTTTGCTTTATTATTGTTATTATTTTTTTCGTTTGGTTTTGGCTGCAAGGATTGGTTACTTAGAAACAGAGGCCTTAGAGGTATAGATTATCAGAAACATATCTGAGTTGGTGAAGTGAATTGGGAACATACAGAATGTGAATAGTTAAAATATAAACAAATAACCAAGAAACTAAAGATAAAATTACGGACCAAGAGGGGAATCATTGGCAAATGTATGAACATTTTCTACTTTGAAGTTTCTTGTGTCAGACTGGTTTAGTGGTTTATATGAAAAACATATACCGGAAGATGTTAAAAATTAAAAATCAAACAAGAACATAAAAAAATCTAATGGCCTCTCCCTTTGGGTAAACTACAGTTCTTTTTGGGAAGAAGCTCACTCTGCCTCTATGCTCCTTAGAAGACAAGGACGAACGAACAAAGAAATAATAATAATGAAATCCCACAACTTTTTTCCGCACAAAATTCGTCCAACTGAGTTCCATTTTAATCATTTCAAACAAACACAATCCAAAAGCTTCTTGCGACCTCAAAAGCGGGCTAGAAGGGAAGATATTGTGATGTTGGAAAAGAAGTTGAATTACGTGTTAATTGGTAATGCACCCTTGCCAATATCTATCGATGATGATATATCAAAAATAAATGATGCTACAAGCACCTTTGTTGCATGGCCGACCCAACAAGTTTGTGTAGATGTCAAGGTATATGCAATTATTGTTTATATTTCTAATGACCATTTCTTCACTATTTAATCAATCATTAATTAAATGACTTTAATTTTAAACTCTCAAATTTCAGGTACCTCAAAAACCTATACAGAATGAAGGATCAGAACATACAAGGGGATCAGTTACATCTCCAATAAAGAGAAAACAAAATGATAAATCTGAGGTGCTTGAAAAATCTTAAAACACAAATTTTCATTAGTAATTTATCACTAAGTGCCTTAATTATTATATTTTAGGTGCCCAAGAGACCCATTGGTGGTGGAAAAAGGTTCCAACCTACAAAGGAGTTAATTACTTCTTCAAAAAAGGAAAAAGGAAAACCAGAGCATCAGGTACATGAAAAATCCCAAGTGGCTGACAAAGAGTCGAAGCGTACCATTGGTGAGGGACAATTTTGCAATATTCTAAAGCTAATTTTAGAAAAAAAAGAATGATGATGACAACTACTCAACCACCATGGAAAAGCGTATATTCGGGTATGACACTGAAGAAATCATTGGTGTAAGACAAATTAAGGACATCCTTAATCATGAATGGTTAGAATCCTCTGTCATATGCATATATATCAGGTACTTTATCCCACTAAGCTTTATGTTTTCATGTATTTTATTTGAACATTAATAATGATATATAGTACATATATTATTAATTATTGGTTATCCATGCGTATATATATATATATATATATATATATATATATGCATTCCAGGTTCTTGTACTTGTATTATCGTAAAGAGTCAAAGACAATCATGTTCTTATCCCCGCAAAGAACATCTGAAGAGACATCAGATGATGACAACTCTAGATACATAGGTGATACTTTCGGCACATACAATGAGATAAAGTTGTTATTAGCACCTTATAATGTTGGGTAAGTCATTTTTTATATTAGTAAACGTAATTTACAATAATATAATAAATTTATGTATTTAATTTGCACAAACAAATTTGTGTTTACTAAATGATCATGAAACTTTTGTAGGCGACACTGGGTGTTGATTGTGATTAACCGTATAGAAGAAAGGATATATTATTTAGATCCTTTGCATGGCAAACCAAAAAATTACCCTAACATGGTGGAAATCTTTAATGAATACGTATATGAGGTTAATATATTTTCAACATGTTTGATAATAAAAATCATGTACTTATATGAAGTTTTATTGATTTTGTTAGAGGTTTAACGATTTACCGATCCACTTTAGAGACGCCCAAATCCACCGGTTTTGGTTGGGTTCAATTAAAAGTATATTTATAGTATTTTAAATAATTATTTGTACATTATATTCGTGTTATGATGAGTTTTACATTTTTATCTTTTTTGGTTTTCTTTAGTGCCCCAAGCAAGACAATAATGATGATTGTGGATATTATGTGATGCATTTCACGAAAGAAATAATCCAACAAAGCAATCAAGATCCAAAGATTAAAGGTACGGTATGTGACTTCAAAGGCAGAACCAAATATCCTCAATGTATGCTAGCTGAACTTGTGGAAGAGTGGGCTCGATATGTGGTTCATTATGTTGCTAAAACGTAATTGGTAAGTTATCTTATTGTTATGAATAACCTTTTCTTGTTATGAAAATTAACAACAGAAGCTCAAAATATTGAATAATATATAATTTGTTGATTTATGTTTCACTTTATGTTCTTATTTTGCACATTATCTTGTTTGACGTGGTTTCATAATGTAATTGTAGGTTTCTACTATGATTGGTGCAATTGGAAAAAGGAATCAATTGATTTTGTCATCAAGGATTGCAAGTTGAACAAACATCTATTATAATATTTTTTTCAAGTTTATGATAATTATAGGTTTTGGTACTCGATAGAAGTGGAGCAAAATATAACTTTTGATCGGTATCGTAGTAATTTCGTTTTCTATGTTTATGATTTTGAATGATGTCTAACATTGAACAAGTAGTAAAATTACGTTATATGGCAAGAATATTTATAATTATTTTGTGCTTTTTAATTTTAGTAACATATACTTGCATTATTTTATAAATTGTTAATATTCTCTAGCTAGCGTATAATCTTTTTTCAATATAATTTAATTAATAAATTTAAGGAATAATGAAAATATGAAAAAAAATCAATATCATTTAATTAATAAATTTAAGGAATAATGAAATATGCAAAAAAAAAGAAAGAAAAGACAACACCTTTTTAAGATTGCGTTTTCATAAAAATTAAAATTAAAAAAAAATACAAAATACAATACCATTTTAAGAGAGTGTTGTTAATGTTTTTATTTCAACAACGCCATTTTAAAAATGGGTTGTTAGTATATTATTTGTAACAACACAGTTTGAAAAAGGTGTTGTTAGTATATTTATATCAACAACGCCATATTGAAAATGGTGTTGTCAATTCATTAATTTTAACTGCGTCATTCACAAACTGTGTTGTCAATATATTCGTTCGCCTTATCAAGAACGCCTTATTGCGTTGTTGTTCTTTTAACAACGGCGGATTTGACAACGCCCGAAATTCGTTGTTGAAAAGTCAAAATTGACGTTGTTAATCCTTAATTCTGTTGTAGTGAAGTAATAATTTCTCTGTAAACGCGAGCTTGCCCAAGTCCGTATAAAGGCGTGGCCAGTAAGTAAACCGCGAGATTTAATTACGGAGCAAATCCTAATCATATAATGCTTCATTCAATGAAGATAATGGCTAGATTATCGTTTATAATTGAAAATCACCACTCATCAATTTGAGAGAAGATCATATATAAATTATCCTCACAAATAGAAAATTTATAATGGGAAATACATCATGCTCAGCAATCCATAAAGGGCACAACATGAATCAAACTCCAACAACTCAGTGCACATAATGTACACAATATGCATTACTCATATTCCATAAAGGTTTGTTTGGTGGTCAAAATATGATAAGAACATGATATGATAGAGAGCATGATAAGAGTAAGATAACTCTTATCATGTCTAGTGTTTGGTGCACACCAAATAACGATGGCATTCATGAGGTGGTGATGGTAGTGATAGTGTGATGATAGTGGTACTATTCTATCATATTCATTTCAAACTCAATTCCCGACATAAGATAAAAAATAAACTAGACATATAGGATAGGATATGCCAACAGGATAACATTATCGTATCTTGCCGACTCACCAAGCTCAAGAGACTAACATGATAGGGCAACTATCATATTATGTCTTTCTTATCTTATCTGCCAAACGAGCCCTGGAAAGATTTTGTAGTGAGAATGATCTACATTTCAGATATTCTCACAGTGGCAAATTTTCCAGAACCGATCGTAAAGATCAGATAATAAAGATTGTTATATGGTAGGTAGACAATTATTTTTTGGTAAAGGGCTGAGAATAGCTTTGGATCGACTGGGCCTAGTATTTGTGAAGAGATTCTGACACTCGTGTAAGTAAAAATATTATTCTTGTATGAATAAATACATGTGAAGATAAAGTGAACAATTTTAGTCCCCAACCCCCAACTTTTAGCCATAATCCCCATTTTAATTGTGAAATGACAAAAAATATCCCTTATTCTATTTGTCTCTCCAAACCCCCTAAACAACCCATCTAAACCCCAAACCCCACACCTCTCCACCTTCCCTCCTTCCACCCCCATATATTTCCAAATCTATCATAATTGTAAAAAAAGAAAGCTTATAAAAGAAAGTTCCTCTTCTCTTTCTATTTTTTTTTTGTAATTGATGGTATTACGACGAGCCAGTGTCGAAATTTTATTATTATTCCGATACGGGTATGTCTGAATACCCTTAGTTATGAAAAA
This sequence comes from Crotalaria pallida, assembly GCA_037953625.1. NCBI lineage: Eukaryota > Viridiplantae > Streptophyta > Magnoliopsida > Fabales > Fabaceae > Crotalaria > Crotalaria pallida. Next base: position 74,178,151 of record CM075656.1, read on the forward strand.
AAATATTATGTGTCAGTAAATTCTGATACCCTCGTGTATAAATTTTATCATTATTCTGATACGGGTATGTCAGAATACCTTAAAAAAAATGTTTCAGTAAATTTTGATACCCCATGTCCCCATTTGATTTTTTTGAGATTGGTTCGTTGAATTTTATTGAAACAGAAAAGCAAGAAGACAAAGACAAAGACATAAACACGAATGGCTATAATAAAACAAAAACTCATAAAAACCATCCTAACGAGGTATCCTATTCTACTATTTGAATTCTAGCATGAGAGTTGTCAACACAACTCAACAATGGAAGGATTCCACTTTTGTGGAATATTACACGAGCGAGGAAGAATAGAAAGGAATAAGAAGAAGAAACACAGAGAACTAAAAATATAAATAAAATTCAAAACAGAATGAATAATGACTTAGCTCTCTTTTCTACTCGTGGTGGTGGGAGTGAAAGAGGTGGATGAGGGCAATGAAGGAAGGTTAGGGTATTGGAGTTTGAGATTTGGAAAAAAAAAAGATGAAAGTATTTTTTAAAATAAAATTTGTTTGAAGATTGGGAACTAAAGAGTGGGGTGAGGATTAAAACTCTTAAGTGAATACTCACCATTATAATGCTTGCTATTCAGAATGAGTTGAGCCTTCTTTCACAGGGAAGCAAGGGTTTGAGGTCATGACAGTCATTTCTAACTTGTCCAATCACCTAACATGATGTCTATCAAGTGGGGCAAGCCTACCCCATTCGGTAGTAACCTCTACCCCATTTATGCTGGTTTATATGGCCCAATTCATATTTGGTGATAAGTGTTTATTTAAGAATCTCGTTTTTTTAACTATATGCCTAATTTTAACTACCCTTTGAATCATAAAGATGTTATTTTAATGCAGGTTCAAGGAGTGGGTAACTGGAATAAAAAAATCTTTGTTTCGAGAGTGGAGAATATTTTCATTGCCGGGTAGAAACCTCTTGAAGGGTGAATCAAATTAAATACAGATGGTACTTCAAGGGGCAATCCGGGTCCTGCGGGATGTGGCGGAGTCTTCCGGGATAGTACTGGAAAATGGTGCTTTGGATTCTACAACAAGATTGGTTATACTAATGCGTACAAGGCTGAATTATGGGGAATCCTTTTAGGTCTCCAAATTGCTTGGACCAAAGGCTTGAAGAAGCTTATTATTGAATGTGACTCCCTTACAATAATTAATTTCCTTCAAAAGGGAGTGAGCAATGCTAATCTTCCTGGAAATATCTCTTTGGTGCATCAGTGGAGGCTGGCACAAGTGGAAGGAGCTTGTGTCCCTTAAGCATGTGGTCGCGGGTTCGAGTCGTTCCCGAGGCGCATGTGAATGGAGCAAGCCTTACTGGGAGCATCGCCCCTGAAAGAGCCCAACCGTGGTGCGAGGGATTAGTCACCTAGTTGTGCGGGTGGATACCCTGGTTCATCCAAAAAAAATCTCTTTGGTGCGTAACATTTTTTCTTTTATTAGAAAGGATTGGAGACTTATTTTTTCGCACACCTTGAGAGAAGGGAACCATTGTGCCGACTACTTAGCCAACTTCAGCTTGGATAAAAACCATGGATGCTTTATCATTCAAGATCCGGTTGAAGACTTGAACCAAATTCTTTTTGAGAACTATGCTAAGAGAGCTCTACCTAGAAACATTAGAGTGATGTAATTTTCTTTTGTTTTGGGCTCTTTGCCCCTTTGTTCACCCCAAAAAAAAAAGAATCTAGTTTTTTTAAAAAAAAATATCAAAAATCTCATTTTTTTCCATTTTTTTAATTTGGGGTTTTGAAACTTTTTTTTATTGAACCTATTAAAAAATAAATTTTTTTATAAGATTTAGTCAAAAAATTTTGTCAAAATTCAGTCAAAAAAATTTGAATTTGAGAATTAAAAAAATTGTAAACCAACACTTTATGTTTTATGGACCTAAGAAAATGAGGTATTATATGTAATTGATGTGCCATAAAAATAATTAATAACCACAAGTCCAAAACCATCATTGCAATATAATTCACAAAGATGTTTCTTTTTTGTATTTTTGAGAAATGTTAACACCTAATTTCAATCCTAATTCTAATAAATAACATGGTATAATTATGTCACAAGTCTCTAAGTTTATGATATTTTTTCCAAATATCATTATTTTTTTTTCAATGTTTATGCCTTTAAACCAGAGATAAGTTTGATTAATAAATAAAACCAATTTTATTTTCATTGATTGATTTGACTTTTACCAAGATAATGAGACAAAAGGTATTAAAATTTTATTTTCTTAACTTGAATTGAAAATGTTATGATATACTATTCTTTTACATTAATAAATAAAACATATATAAGAGGAAAAAAATAATGTGGTGGACTCGGCCTAGCCGAGGTCCTCGGACGACCTCGCCAAAGTCCTAAGTACCCTTCAGGAAGCCTTCTGAGCGCTTGGCCGAGCTCAATGCTCAACGGCCGAACAGACGTCAGATACGGGCCGACCTCACTCTCCAACTCAGGCCCGACGTCCAAGTCCGACACCTAGGACATGATGACGTCTCCCTTCTTATCCACAAGGACAGCTCACCACCTTATCCGCAAGGACAGCCTATCCACTCACAGCTCAGTACAGGCTGGCCCTACTTGGGCCCAAAGCAAGCCCATTAGGGCAACCAGCCCCCCCTATAAGTAGCTCCGTACTACATGGGGCTCAGGTACGTCCTCTAACCCTAATTGCCATCCTCACACGAGTGATTAGGGTTGCTTCCTGGCTCTTTTCCTTAGCCACCTGAGGACTTCCCCCAAACATCACATATCAACCCTAGACAGAGGCTCCTTTGAAGGTCATCTCCCATACCCTTGGAGGTCCTCACTGTCTAGGACATCACATTGGCGCCGTCTGTGGGAACAGATAAACTTCAACCCCACCCAGAAGATTCTACCATGTCTGAAGAACAGCCAGTCCAGAGGAGAAGGAGGGGGCGTCCAAGGAGGGTGCCGTCAACTAAGGACCTGCGCCTGCATCTCGAAGCCAACAGGGCAGCGAGGTCCTCACCGCCACCCCCTCCACCACCTCCACCTCCTCCCCCGCCACCTCCGCCACCTCCGCCACCAGAATTCACCCACACCCACAGTGGACCTTATACCATCCACACTGGAGATACTACAAATCCAACCCAGCTTCTTGGCGGAGGTCGGCGCGTGCAGCTACGCTCTGAGCTCGGAGAAACCAACACTGAACAGCACCCCCACCGCGGCGAACGTGCTCACTCCGTCAGCACAACACACCGTTCCCACTCTCGACAGTCTACGCTCTCTCGGGATGCTGAACTCTTATCCTTGATGAGACAGCAGATGAGAATCGTAGAACAACAAGGCAAAGCTATTGCAGATCTCCAACAAGTTGCCATGCAACGTTTAGCTGAACGAGCTGCGATTCAAGCTCCAGCCCCAAACGAGTTTCCCCCACCACCCCATCCTCCTCCCCTTCCACCACAACCTCCGTTAACTCCACAAACCCTCGCAACACCACACACGACCGTCACACAACTTACCCTTCCCCCTGACCAGCAACAACCTGAGGTGGATGATTCCCACCCTAGGCATCCCTTTACTCCTGCCGTCATGGCCTATGAACCACCACCTGGGTACCTCGGGCCCAGTAACATCCCCAGATACAATGGCCTCACAGATCCTCAGGAACATGTCCTTTCTTATGAGGGAGCTGTGAACTTTCACGGGGGAAGAGATCGGCTCAAGTGCCGAGCTTTCTCCATGACCCTACAGGCTCCGGTCCTTCGGTGGTACTCAACGCTCCCTAAAAATTCTGTCAACAACTGGGCAGAAATGAAGCGCGTCTTCCTTAACAGATACACGGCTAGCTGTGTGCAACCCAGGTCAGACCACACGCTAGCGACAGTGACCCAGAAACCAGAAGAATCCTTACGCGCATACTTGCACAGGTTCCACAGCGAGTCCAGCTCGGTCCCAAATCTGTCTCCCGAAGTAGCGGTTCTCCTTTTGACCCAAGGATTGGCCGAAGGAGGATTCAAAGATTCACTTATTGGAAAGCCACCAAGGGACATGGCCGAACTGAGACAGAGATCAAACAAATACATCAATCTCGAAGAATTTAACAAGGGACAGTCGAGCAGGCTGGAAAATGCTCAAGCCGCCTCGCAGAATACCCTGCCCCGAGGTCGTCCTCGCGGCAACAGGGATGAAAGAGGAGGAAGAACAGACCAGGGGGACCGAGGTCGGTCCCACACCGGCCAACAAGAGGACCGCCGACGTCCATACATCACCAAATATGACTCTTACACCCCCTTGACGGTCCCACGGTCTCAAGTCTGGAGAGAGACCATGCAGACCGAACTCAGGAGTGTACCTCGCCCCCCCTTTCTCAGAAATCAAAACTATGTCAGGGACAAATCCAAATACTGCAATTTCCATGACGGGTACGGCCACCATACCGACCAATGCACCTGGCTCCGGGATGTCATTGAGGATATGATAAGAAGAGGCAAGCTGCAGCCATACGTCCGAGAAGTAGTGGAAAGACGAGGCCGAAGAAGGTCTCGCAGCCCGGACAATGATAAAGGGAAAGCCAAAGCCAACCCGTCTCCAGAGAAGAAGGAAGAGGAACCATCGCGGGTGAACATGGTCGTAGTTCAAGACCTAGACAAGTCGCCAGAGAACTTCCGAGTAGAAACCATCTCGGGAGGCTTCGCTGGTGGCGGAGAAAGGAGGGCGGAAAGGAAAAGGTACATCAACCAAGTTCTCGCTGTCCATCACAAACCCGTTGGAAAAAAACCATCTCGGAATGTGCCTATTATTTTTTCTGACCAAGATATGGAAAATGTCATCCCAGATCACAACGATCCTATGGTGATAACGGCGTTAATTGGCAATTTTGAGGTCGCCCGAGTCTTCGTTGACCAAGGAAGCTCGGCCGACATCCTCTTTCTGCATACGTTCCAAGCTTTGAAGCTGAGGTCTGCCGACCTCATAGGATTTGAAGGTAATCTCATCAGCTTCACAGGTGAGGCAATTCGCCCCATGGGAGCCATTCATCTCCCGGTGACCCTAGGCAACCAGCCTTCGGCCAGAATGGAGATCATCAAATTTTTGGTAGTTGACTCTGACTCCCCGTATAATGTAATATTGGGACGAACATGCCTACAAGCTTTTGGGGCGGTGGTCTCGACAGTGCACTTGGCAATGAAGTTCGTCTGATCAGATGATAAGGTTGTTACGGTCAAAGCTGACCAAGTGAAAGCCCGACTCTGTTACAACGCGAGCCTACGGGAGGGAAAGAAGAAGCAAAAAGAGTTCATCGATCCGACACTATCCAAGGGAAGAGTCTTATTGGCCGAGGTTCAGTCCGAACGAAATATCCAAATGTTCCCCCCTCATGAAGAGCGGGTGGTAATTCCCCCCTTCACCTCTCTCCCAAGCCAAGATGCTATCATGAATGACAAACTCCTCCAAAAAATCCAAAGTGCAGTCAACAGAAATCTCTTCTCTCTTTCAGTTCTCCCCTACCCCCCGCACGGGGAGAATTTTCTTTTTCATCTAACTGTCACTAACCCCGCCCCCCGTTCGGTACGTCTCCGAGTTAAGGGCCGAGGTGAACTTCTTGCCCATGCTTTCAGCCGAGCTTTTCAGACCCCCAAGCTCGGGTGCTTCAAGAGGGAAATGTTCTCACTTTTCAACATTACCAACAATCTCGGTAATCTCTTCTTTCAGCTCACCTCGGAGGACCATCACAAGGAAATACCACAAGATGCCCCTGGTCCGAAGGAGATAGCGATGAAAGAGCCAGCCGACTATGACAAGAAAGCAAAGCAACCAAGGTCATCTGAGTCCGATCACCTCGCCCCCCGAGGATCAGACATCGGCCCTAACGACCAGAAAAGCGGGAAATGAGCTCGAGGTCAGTAATCCCCAACAGAGGCGGTTTAGAAACATACTCTGGGTAATTACCAAGCTCAAGGAATCCCGAAACTTCACAACACTGAGAACCTGTTTCAAATAGGTTTACCTCAGATATTTTGGCAGTCACCAGCATCCTCATCTCAGGAATTCAAATTCAACTTCCTTTAATTTCCATTATTGTTCATGTTTTCTAATTTCCATTGTGAGATATTCACCTTTCAAAAGAAAAAGCAATGTACTCGTGACTACAATTAATTAAAAGTACAAACTTGCTCATACTCAAGTGCAACAGTCTAATATACGTACGTACTAGCTTCTCATTTAGCACTAGCCACCTAAATGTTGCATGGCGCTATGCACAGCCAACGTCTTCTAGATAAGATTGGCTCACATGCACAGTGTACAAGGGACACCCGATAAAGAACAGACTGCTGTGAAATGTTTTCACATAGCTTCACTCATCACTCTCTTTTACATCGGGGCCGAGGACACCCACCTCGGCTAAGGTGGGTAGATCCAAGCTCCCTACCGTATGCACTTATATACAGTACCTTTATTCAGAGGAACACTTATAAGATTACTGCACTTACTGAGTCGTCCGATCTATTAATATAATATTTCAAACACCAATGATTAGGTACAAGTTCTCTTAGGTCCGATCAGGCCGAAATACAACAAGTTGGTAAAGGACTTGTATTCTCAAAAGTAGTTTTACTTCTAAAACGGCCTCGGTTACCATATGTATGCGACAAGTTAAAGCAAGAACTTGCATAAAAGTTCCAGCATGCAAAAAATTTCAAACACTTGCATCCTTTATTGAAAATCTTCCTGATAGCCACCTAATCAATCGTGGTCCGCACCGAGGTCAAACGGATAAGCATGCAACAAGTTGGTTAAGAAAAACTCGCGTTCACGCAACGAGTTGAAGAAAAGGCTTGCATGACTCCGACCGCGGACATGGTGCATGTGCGACGAGTTAAAGTAAGAACTTGCATAAATATGACAACACGCAACAGGCCAAAACTGCGGTAAACTTGCATTAAAAAGAAAAGTTATATAATAAACAAAACAGAATCTCACATTGTCAAACATGTTATAAAAGAACATAGACAAATCATAAGCTGCCCAGCATAAGGGACTTACGCTGCATCATCCTCGACGTCAGAAAGGACGACCGAGCGCGGGTCAAACTCCTCATCCGTCCTCTCAACTAAAGGGTTGGGCAGATTCTCCTCAGGCTGGTCCAGGTCAACCTCGGATCCACCCCTGTCATAGTCAACCATCTTTCCATTTTCCACTCCGAATCCGGCAGATGCGCCGACGTACCGAATTCGGAGCCCCTGATTCATATGAAGAATCTGCTCAACCGCGCTGGTGAAAACTTTGCTGGCCACCCTTTCAAGGTCGAAGTCCGACTCGTGTGCTGCCACCTTATGTTTAAGAGCTTGGGCAGCCCTCTTCTTCAGCAGACTCCTAACCCTTTCCACCTCGGCAAGGCCCTCCTGCCGACCAGCCTCCTTCGCATCTGCTTTGGCTTGGGCCAAATCTTCTTCATGTCTTTTTCGGAGCTCCTCCATTTGTCGGCGATGCTCCCCCTCAGCCTCAGACAACTTTTGTTCAGCTGACCTTTGGCTACTCTTCAGTTCTTCCACTTCGGCCGCCATAGCCAACCGGGCTTTTTTCTTAGCAGGCGAAACACCGTCCGCCACATCGTCAGCCACCTCGGCCAACACATTAAACATGGTGGTGGCCCTTTTCAATTGGCAAGCCATTTCTTCCGCTTTTTTCTTCCACTCCGCACCCGACATTTTGACAAGAGTGTCTTTCAATGAAGGTTTGGCAAGGGTAGATGGTAGCCTCGGTTGAGTTCCAGTGCTTGGAGGCGGCGCATCAGCAACAAGGGCTACCTCGGTACTGGGACTCGGCGAGGTAGGAAGAGGAGGGGCAATAATAACAGCAGGCGGGGTAGGATGGAGAGGACCAGAGTCGGCCGAGAACGTATCAGAGGATACCTCGGACGACATGACGTCAACAGAAGGAACCTCAGATTTCTTCTTCCTCCGAGCTTCTAAAGCAGCTTTCAGAGCCTTGGAGGACATCTCTGACCAATGTTCTTCTGCAAAAAAAAAATTAGTATAAGGGAATTGAAAGAAAACGTACAAGTATAAGAGCAAAAGTAACTACCAATTTTCGTCAAGACTTCGTTGTTAGGACACTTTAGGAAAACTCCAACATCAAGTTGGAATTTCCGAGCGCGATATTCTGTCTGAAAATGGTGGGCCGTTACGGACTCGTCGGCATCCAAGGCTACACCCGACCACCTTTGCGGCGTGCTAGTATGGTGATTAAAGAACTCGGGGGTCCACTCCAAAGCGAACTTCGGTCCCGTCTCGGACCGAAACCAAGGTAGCGCCGCTCCAACGTACTTGTATTTAAAAAATCTTGGTTTAAAATGTTTCCAAGATTCGGAGAACATGCCGAACAGCCCACAGTGAGCTCGGGCCTTAGCCGACACCCAAAGACGACCAGTGACCCCGTCCTTATTGCTGACGAACGGGTTGTACATCCACAAAAACAGCCGAACAGTGCATACCAAATTTTTGGCTCCGCAGTACTTTTGGAATGCTCGGAGAAACGACCAAGTATTGGGGTGAAGTTGAGAAGGAGCTAGTCCGAGCTCGTTTAAAACCCTCATTTCCAGATCGGTGAACGGGAGGGTCACACCGAGATTATGAATCAGATCGGCGTAAAAGAAGAAGGAATTATTGTCAGTCCGGCTGCATATCCTGTCATTTGCCGAACAGGGAAGTACTTCGTAAGAAGTCCCGGTGGCATCCCCTGGGCAAGGCAGCACGGCCCTCCTTACCTCAGCAAGCTTGTCCTCGGAACAAAGGCTGGACTGGACTCCTTTGGGCTCCACGTCTACCCACTCATATTGGCCGGCATCGAAAGGCGCGGGGTAAAGTTCAGGTCGACTGACACACTTCCTGGGCGGCATGGTACCTGTGGAAGAACAGGGGAGCTCGGTATTAGTCTTACGGGTTACAAAAAATAACCCCCCAGAGAACCCCCTCGAAGTAGTTCCGAGGGGCGAGCATCTCCCCTCTACCACAGGTACCCCCCGTTCGAACATCCCCTCCTTCTCCATCCTCTCGAAGTCGGCACGCTCCCTACCATCAACGAACTCGGCCCATGCGTACTGCCGTATCCACTCCCTCTTCTCCTCCCAATCCCGAGGATAGATTACCTCAACGGGATCAACCTCCAGAACTCGCCTCTCGTATTTCTGCATATACTCCCTTTGGCGACGGAGCGCCTCATCTACCTCCGTGGAGGGACAGGACGAGGAGGAAGAGTCGTCCTCCTTCTCACTACTGCTAGATGACAGGGAGACTACCCCAGCCCATTTCCTAAACCATTCCCTACTCATACTGAACCCAATCTACTCCTTTGATTTTCTGAAAAATAAACAAAAAACATGAATCAAAAACTCTCCAAAAATCCCAAAACATGCCCAACCCAAAGAAAACCAGAAATCCTAATACCACTCCCCAAAAATCAAAACTCTACAACCTAGAGAAAACCCCCCATTCAGCGAATATAAAAAACAGAAACGAAGAAGCACTAAACCCTTATCACATGAACCGCAGAACCGCAAGAACGAAGGAAAAGAAAACGAGAAGAGAGGCAGAAAAAGAAGCAATACCTGATGAATATGAATCTGAGAGGGATCGACGACGACAAGAGATCCCTGGCTGGAAGAGAGAACGAAGAAAATCGAAAGCACTGAAATCGTGAGAGAAAGAAAGTGTTTTCGAAGAAGAAAAGGCTTGGGGGAGATGCAGGGTTTCGTGGGGGGCAGGAAGAAGCGTTTTCAAAAAAAGGGAATGTTTGGTAGAGAATGAGAAAAAGGAATAGTTTATTTAGTCAAAGTAGAAGGAGAACTGTTTTCCCTCCTATTTTGAATTATGGGCCTGGCCTAGACGGCCCAGCCCAACGCGCAACCCCGCATGTTAGGACACGTGGCGCACAGTAGCTGAAATAACGGACCTCGAGCAACGTCACAATGATGGTGACGCTTCGCAAATCGCGATTTCTGACATGTGTCAGATCCAGTAAAAGCAAACGTCACTTCGGTACTGGTGATTAGACAGCTGTCAAACCTGCTCCGCCATAATGAAAGGACGTCAGTGACAGCTGGATCCAACGTATCGGAGACTTATCGTCCGAACTCCCTAGAACCTCGGAACAAGGCTCAGTTGGCCTTGACCGAGTTGGGGGGCTTATGTGGCGGACTCGGCCCTTATGAGGTGGACTTGGGAGAAGGTCCTAAACCAGAACCTCGGAACAAGGCTCAGTTGGCCTTGACCGAGCTGGGGGCTTATGTGGTGGACTCGGCCTAGCCGAGGTCCTCGGACGACCTCGCCAAAGTCCTAAGGACCCTTCAGGAAGCCTTCTGAGCGCTTGGCCGAGCTCAATGCTCAACGGCCGAACAGACGCCAGATACGGGCTGACCTCACTCTCCAACTCAGGCCCGACGTCCAAGTCCGACACCTTCCCAAGTCCGACACCTAGGACATGATGACGTCTCCCTTCTTATCCACAAGGACAGCTCACCACCTTATCCGCAAGGACAGCCTATCCACTCACAGCTCAGTACAGGCTGGCCCTACTTGGGCCCAAAGCAAGCCCATTAGGGCAACCAGCCCCCCTATAAGTAGCTCCGTACTACATGGGGCTCAGATACGTCCTCTAACCCTAATTGCCATCCTCACACGAGTGATTAGGGTTGCTTCCTGGCTCTTTTCCTTAGCCACCTGAGGACTTCCCCCAAACATCACATGTCAACCCTAGACAAAGGCTCCTTTGAAGGTCATCTCCCATACCCTTGGAGGTCCTCACTGTCTAGGACATCACAAATAAAACCAATTTTCTTTTTTAAAAAATAACTTATAAATAAAAAGCAAGAGATGAGGAAATACACATGAGTTGCAACATTCATTCATGGGTGATGTTGTGGTGCTCCGGGTTTCAATACACCGGGCACTTTTTTTTATTTTTTTTTAAAATATATTATATTAAAAAAATATGTTTTGGATTTTCTGTGTTTTTTTATGTGTATGTTTTTGTTATTTGAATTTGAACTTTTTTATTATATGCTTTCTAACATAGGTAAAAAAATTATATTGAGTAAATCTGTATTGCAATTTGACATATTTTAATAAATTTGCATTATAAATCTGTATTAAAAAATATTCTGAATAAATCTGTATTAAAAAAAATAAATTTAAAAAAAAGAACTAAGATGCCTGATGCATATTATTGCGGGGGTTTTAGTTTATTAACCTCCTAATTTAATCACTTGACCCCCTTTTTTTTTGCCAAAATCCGAAATTGCCCTTTTTTTTCTGGGTTTATAACACACTCGCTGGGGCCTGAGCGAAAATTAGAAAAACGAAAAAAAATACAGCTCGCTAAGGGGTCAGCGAGCTTTGTATTTTACATAGCTCGCTGACCCATCAGCAATTTTTTTTTACCTTCTCGCTGCAGGGTCAGCAAGTATGTTATTTTACACAACTCGCTGACCCATCAGCAAGCTTTAAATTTTTTTAATTTTTTCCCTTATCGCTACACCTGCAGCCAGATTGTTAAAACAACATACATAACACAGTGTCCAATTGAATACTTGTTTTCGAAGCCTGGATGGACCGTTGGCCAACATCAGCAACTTGGGCTTTTAGAAGGGAAGTATGTATCTCGTGCAACTCCCTTCAAGCTTAATAATTTCTGGTTTTTGCATAAGGACTTTATGTCTTTTGTTGAAAACAAGTGGAACCGTTTTAACTTTACATCTTTGGTTCTTTGGATGATAAGATTGAGGTAGCACTCTCAGGGCTTAATGAGATTGATCTGGTTAGTGAGGTGAGAGACTTATCTGAAGCAGAAATTGAGCGAAGGAGATACCGTTTACTCCCTCCGTTCCTTTTTAAGTGTCGTTTTTTGGAGAGTTATTTTGTTTCTTTTTATCTGTCATATTGAGAAATTCAAGAGTGTAATAGATGTCATTTTCCATGTTTGCCCCTATTTAATAAGTCTTGGTTTACGTAAGTAGTGGAGAAAAATTAATGATTATAGAAAGAGAAAGGGTATAGTGGAAAAAAAACATAATTAATGTATTGAAAATCTAAGTAATGATTGATTTTCTTAAGGGGTGTGTTTTTTTTGAAATATGACAAATAAAAAGGAACGGATGGAGTATTTGTGTTATGCATGTTGTTTTAACAATCTCGCTGCCCTTGTAGCGAGATGGGAAAAAACTAAAAAAAATTAAAGCTCGCTGATAGGTCAGCGAACTGTGTAAAATAACATATTCGCTGACCTTGCAGCGAGAAGGTAAAAAAGAAAAAAAAAGAAAAAGTATTTTTTTTTCGTTTTTCTAATTCTTATTTAGGCCTCAACGAATGTATTATAAACAAAAAAAGAAAAGGGCAACTTTGGATTTTGGCAAACAAAGAGGATCAAGTGATTAAATTGGGGGTTAATAAACTAAAAACCTTGTTGCGGGTAGCATCTTAGAATTTCCCTCAATGATTCATTTTCAGAGTCCTTTTACTAGTAGTGTAGTATTGTCTCTTTGCATAAAGTTCATTCTCGTAAGAGAGGGGGAGACAGTGATGTTTAGCGAAAAGTCAAAGCAATCGGGCCGCAGATAGTTAGTTGTCCGTACAATCTTGGGGGTTGGCTTGCACTCACAAGTCACAACCACCAATCCCAAGTCACTGTTATCATCGATGACACTCCGATTATTTTTTTTTCATTTTAATCATTGATTGTCATTTTTATACTACCAAGGCATTATCATTGATTGTCCTTTTCATACTCCATCCCTGAAGATGATAGGATCATTTAAAGATTTTAAGTTTACTAAGAGAATTGATTAATTTAGTTAATTGTATTGGAAATATGAATTTTTAATATGTATTTTTAAAATTACCTCTATTAATATATAGTATTGAAAATCTAAAAAGTGTTAAATAAATAGAGGTGTTTGTAAAAAAAATAATTAATAATCATTGAAAATTGGTATAGAGTCTTATAAATAAGGAAAAAATAAAAATATCAAAAAAGTGTGTTGTATTTAGGGACAAAGGGAGTAAGAATTTATTTATTTTTCAATAACATTAATTTTTTTCATGAACATCTTTATTTACTTAACTTTTTTAACAAAGTTTCAATAATAATAATAATAGGTAATTTTGAAAAGGTATACGAAATCTTATCAATTCTAATGTCCTTAATTATATTACTCCCTCTATCCCTATATATAAGACCTTTTTGGTGAAAAATTTCACGTTCATTAAAAAAGTTGGTTAATGTAGCTAATGGTATTGGAAATGTGAGTATTTAATATGTATTTTCAAAACTAACCATATTAATAGTATTGGAATATAAAAGTGTTAAGTAAATATATGTATTTATGAAAAAATAATAATTAATTGTCATTCAAAATTTGTATAAGGTCTTATAAATAGAGACAAACTAAGAGTCTCAAAAGGGTCTTATACATGGACGAAGGGAGTAACTAACCTCTTTAATTTGCGTGAAAAACCACCTCAAATGCTTATATTTAGAGATCGAAAGAGTAATTTATTTAGTTGCATTAAAAATGTGAACAATTCATATTTTTTTCAAAACTATTTCTATAAGTATTATTGGAACTCTAAAAAAAATGTTGAGTAAATATGAGAATTTATGAAAAGAACTACTCCTATTTATAATTGAAAATTGGTAGAGGTTTTATAAATAGATATAAAATAAAAGTTTCAAGATAGTTTTATATACAAGGACAGAGGTACTATATATACATCGACAATGTAATTTGTGCATCATCCCTGCGCATTATTTTTACTTACAAGTCAACTAGTGTTAATTTATGGACAGTGGATTATTTGCTGATATGAAGGTGGGGTTCTTGTGTACTATGGTATTTAATAGATGCCTTGTGTTAAATAAAATTTTTATTTGATTATAAAAAAAATTATTCATTTATTTTAAAGGGAAAAAAAGTTGTATAAAGATTTATTTATTTTTATTATGAATTAGAATGAAAAAACCAAGTTTTTATGCGAAGAGATGTATTTATTTGAAAAATGTTATAGAACAAGTTTATGTGTAATCACAACTATCTTAGCTAATCAAAGTGGATACCCTTTACTTGCTACTGTTTTTTTTTTTCTATAGAAAAACTAAAACTAAGTGAAGGGTATCCAAAGTTAAAAAATATTCTTAGATTTTCTATTAAAAAAATATATATTTTTATTTTATTTTCCCCAATATAATCAATTGAGTAATGAAAAAAAAGTTTTTTTAATATATACCTTTTGTCACATGTAAAAAAATCTATATTGGATAAGTCTACAACTGGAATCGATATAATTATCACACATGAATTTTGTAAATGCGTCAATTTTCAATACAAAATTTCTAAATATGAGTTTTTTAATATATCTTAAAACATAATACTCTCTCCGATCCATAATATAAAAAAACAGAAATTACTGTATTTATCTTGGTATTAAAAATAAAAAACGTTAACTAATTTTTTATTTTTTATATAATTATTCTTAAAATAGTTGTCTCATTTAATTTTTTTTTATTCTCAATGTATTATTTCTAAAATAATTAATTTTTTTATGAATTTAAAAAAATTAAATTAAGTGTGGAATCAATTTTTTTTCTTCGTATAATAGAAAACCGGAAGAAGTATATTAGAGAAACCCATTTAAAAAAAAAAAAAAACACATTACTATTAAGTACTGCTAGCATGTTTTGCAAAGTAAAAAAAGAAGCACCATTGTCATTCACATTCAGAAACTTTGGGAAGCAAAGCACTCCTTCTTGTCTCTCTTCTCCTTCCCTCTCTCACTCTTTGTCTAGTCCGAAATCTGAAGTCTGAACATACATACCCAAAAAGGTCACTTTGACTGTGAGAAATTCAAGATCCCAATAAGAATTAGTTTTCTTACTATTACCTTGAGGTTAACGTTACTTCTTCTTCTTCTTTATCATCTTATTATTACTTTCTTTACTACTAGTTACTGATTCTAATGCTACTTCTTCCCTTAGCAGAAAACAAAGACTAAAAGTACATACAAATAAACATAAGGAAAACTAAGTAGTGCTACTATACCTTTGCTCTGCAGGTTAATTTCTTCATTGTTCAGCTCAAATTTCTCATGTTTTGTATCGTAGAAGTGGGGTTTACATGAATACTGAGTATATTAGTTCTTATCATTATTTTTGATATCCCTGAAACATTTCTTCTACATTACTCTTTTGTTTCTATTTAAATTTATCTTCTAAAATAAACTCACAGATCAATAAAGCTAATTAATACAATTAACTCTCATAAACTATTTTTTTTATACTTATTTTACTTTATTTCTCCATGTAGTATCAATTATTATTAATATTCATGTAAGGACATAAATGAAAAAACAACTATTAATATTCATTGAACTTCGAGTAAAAGGACAATTAAATAAAAACAAAGTTTTTTCTCCAAACAACAGATTAAAAAAATAGAGGGAATACTTATTAAATAAGATTTTTAAAAAAAAAAAAAAAAACCTTTTTTCCCTTAGATTGCTCGCATTTATGGAGCTAATATCTACTTTTATTAATCTAAGGGTGTAACTGTAGTCCACTAAAAGTTGTTGCATTTTCTCAGTATTTTACCTCCCCTCATCACCAAAAAAAAGCATTTTACCTTTATTAAAATATTGTAAAAAAAAGGCAAAAGGTTCTACTCCAGTGACTTTTGTCTTTTATGTGTTTGGTTCAGATTTGAAAATAATATGACCTTCAGATTATTTGATAATGTCCAAAAATTCACCTAACTAAATTCAGTACATTTTTTCCCATCCAAATAACTGTAGAAAACAGCTCATATTATTGTCAAATACAGTACTATATTAGTTATCCGCAGATTATGGTTTTGTTGCAACACCGAAGTTATTCTCAAATATAATACTCTTTCCGATCCTATTTATAATCAGTATTTTAGAAGAATTTCTTAATTTTATTTATAAGTTAGTAATTTGTTAAGTTTGTTTTAGGAGATATTTATTGTTCTTTATAATTATATTTGTTATTTGTTCATTAGTGTAAAACAATACATTTGTAAAATTTTAATACAAATTAAGAGGATAAAATTATAATGTTAAAGTGATTTTCTAAAGTTTCAATATTTGTAACATAATTAAATATGATAATAAGCAGAAGAGGGAATAACTATCTATCTAATTACATTTCAGTGCACTTCAATTTGACTGTAGTTTTGAAATTTTATAACAGAAAATTTTATTTTGGATTATCAACTGTAATTAAATTAAACCTTTGCTGTTTATGATGTTAATTAACTATACCTGCTAGGTGATCATTATCTTGGGATCAGTGGAAGCCATCAATCATCATCAATAGATATTGCTGCTGAGTTTTTCTTGCACACAAAGATGGATATTAAGGAAGCAGAGAGGGTAGTAGTTGCCAAACCAGTTGCTTCAAGGCCTTCTTCTTCTTCTTCTTACAAATCTTTCTCAGAGCTACTTGCTGGTGCAATCAATGCCTCTCCCCCAATTGAATCTTCTCACAATGCAGTTTCTGTCATTAGACCAAAGACAGTGAGGCTCAAACCAGCTGTGAATCACCCTCCTGCTGTTTCTGTTTCTTCTCAGGTGAACTTTGAGTGGTTCTAGGATTAACTGTTTTGCAAGAGCTTGTTGATTTCCAACATCTTTGTTGTTTGACATTTCAGGGTGACATTTGTGGAGCTTCACTTGGTGATTCTTCTGATAAGACTACTAAACCTGATACCAAGCAGTCCCTGATACATAAGCCAGTGGCAAAACTTGTGTCAAAGACAGCTGTTTCTCTTTTGGCAAATATAGTGAGTATCTTCTACCTATGCTTGTATATATCTTAGGATTAAATGTACATTTCGTTCCTCAACTTTTCCTCATCTGTGAATTTTTGCTCATCAGTGAAGTTCGTCCCCTGACTTTTTTCGAACAGTTTTGGTCTCATGTTTTTTAGGTTCTACAATATTTGTCCCCTCTTTTAAGTTACCATCCAAAAAATTAACAGAAAAAGCCTACTTGGCTAATGACTACCATAGTCATGCACATCACTGCCTTTCGTTAGTGTCTTTTTTTATGAAAATTAAACTTGACAAGGGGACTAAACCAAAAAAATGTTTGAGGACCTAAGGTGCTCTAAAAAGGTTGGGGGATGAACTTCACACATGAGTAAAATTTGAGGAACGAAGAATGCATTTAAGCCTTAATCTTAGCATATAGGAGTATTTGGTACACTTCTTTGTTTCTAGCAGATGAGTCTGTTATTTGAGACCTCTTTTTTTCTCTTGTTTTGGAGAAGGGGAATTGCAGTACAAGTCATCAACAACCAGGGCAATCAATGGCCAGTCTTCAACATCTCAACCATGGAAAAGTTAGAACCAACATCAGCTCAAATGTTCATCAGAACCTAGCACCACAAGCTATAACAAATCAGATCAATGAAGCTTGTAAGATGGAACAACAGAACTTAGAGGAGGACATAAAAGCTTTGGCATCCGCAACCAACGGTGATCGACCTTCTTATGATGGATATAATTGGAGGAAATATGGGCAGAAGCAAGTGAAGGGAAGTGAGTATCCAAGGAGTTATTATAAGTGCACATATCCTAATTGTCCAGTGAAAAAGAAGGTTGAAAGATCATTTGATGGAGAGATAGCAGAAATTGTGTATAAAGGTGAACACAATCACTCAAAGACACAACCTCCTAAGCACAATGAAAGGAGTGAAGGTAGACTGTACAACCAGAATGACACACTATCTATGCACTCAGCTCATCATCAAGTCAAAGCTCAACATACTAATGATTCTGCTCTTGTTGGTGCAATTAATGGTGGTGGAGGAATCGTTGGAAATTTTTGTGGTCTAAGTGTGGAATGTGAGGAAGGAAGCAAAGGATTTGAGGCATTTGAAGATGAACCAAGAATTAAAAGAAGGTAAAAGGTCTTTTGCTTGAACAACATAAAAAATAAAAAGCAAAGGGAGAAAAGAGAGAATTCAAATACAAAATGAAATTCAAATTCATTCTGAGTTTCTGATAATGTCATGTTAGATAAATGGAAATATTAATACTATTTTTAAAATGGATGATTTAAGAGTTACATGAGAAATTAACACAAAGTCACTTCTTGATGATTTCCCTTCTTGTGCATTATCAACAAAAATTTGTACATCAAGTAACATACTATGATACTAGTAACTTAAATATTTGATTAAAGGGAAATTTAAGTGGAATGTTTCTTTCTCTTCCTTCAGGAAAAATGAGAATCAGTCCAATGAAGCATCGTTATCAGAGGAAGGTTTAGGAGAACTGAGCGTTATGGTGCAAAGTTCTACAGATTCCGAAATACTCGGAGATGGCTTTCGTTGGAGGAAGTATGGGCAGAAGGTGGTGAAGGGCAATCCATATCCAAGGTTCATACTTATTTCCTGTTTTTCAACACCAATTAATATAAGTTGCTATGCTATAGTATATCAGTGTAATTATTGTAAAATGATTTGCTTCAAGAATGCCTTGGAGGGAGGATGTAATTGGATTCTGCATATGCAGTGCCAGATGATCTTCATTCTTCTCTAATGTCTTAGTGCTATGCTACAGCCTACAACATAGGGTGTGTTTTTTCTAATAATCTTTCTGCTGCTGCTTGTTTACAGATTATGGAACACCACAGCTTTTTTTTACTGGGAAGTTAGACATTAAGAGGGTGTTTGGTTCAGATTATATTTTTAGCAAAACAGTTGTTTTTGCTCCAAAAACAATAATGTGCAAAGGCTCAAAGATGTTAGGAAACTACATAAGCTGTTTTCTGATTTTTTTGAAGGTGGATTTTAGGACATTTAAGAATTTTGAAATATGAATCAAACACACCCAAGATTATTTTAGAATATAATATGATTATTTATGAATATGATCCAAACACATATCTAGTTAATGAATACACAAGAGTTGCTAAATAAATACACCTTGAACTCATCTTATGTTTCTATGCTTGGCATCATTCCTTGGTATTTAGAACTCAATAAAAGTTTGAACTCTCATTCTAATGACTAATATTTTTTTGGTAGCTCCAAATATAAGTACAACGAAAAAAAACTAATTTCACATTTATTAAGAAAGTTAGGTGAGTATATTTAATTTTCTCAAATTAATAAAAAAGAAAAAAAATATTTTAAGAAAATAACATTAGAAATAAAACAAAAATTAATTGAGACAATTATTTTAAGGATATTTTAAAAATAATTGTATTAAATAATTGAAAATTAGTAAACTTTTTTTTCCAACTTGTGATCATTAATTATTATTATTATTATTTTTTTTATATTGGAGATTGGAGGGAGAAAATGTCATAAATTTTTCTGACAACATCAACTAAATTTGACTTGCAGAAGCTACTATAGATGTACTAACATCAACTGTAACGTCCGCAAGCATGTGGAGAGAGCAATAGACGATCCAAGAGCATTTGTGACCACATATGAGGGAAAGCACAACCATGAGATGCCACTCAAGAACTCAGCAAGTATGGTCTCTGACAAAGATTCACAGGCTTCTCTTAGTAAGAACAAACCATGATTGACACTTCCATTATTAGTTAACAAGAACTTTTATGACTGAATAGTTCAAGAAGTTCATTGGAAAATAATGAATGCTGTTACTATTGAAAGTAGGATAGTTGATAATAATATTAGTATTAGTGCTGGTAATTTGTATCGTAGAATTACAAGCTACCTTCTTATGTACATTCTATCTGTTCCCACTTCACTATCATCAATTTTTTTTTTTAACCAAACTTATATTTTATCTTTGAATTGATCCTTTGAATTTTTTTTCTTTCCAATTAGGTTCTTTTATATACTGCTTTCAAATTGTTCTCATAGGTACTTTATTTTTTGAATTGGAAGTCAATATTTTTTTTTTTTGGTGTACACCAAGGGTATCCCCCAGCCGACAGCCGAAGACTAATCCCCTTCGAGGCGTAGAGATCACCGAAGTGGGTTTTGCCTCTACCAACAAAGCCTTTTCCATGCTCACGGCAGGGATCGAACCCCTGACATCATGCTTAAGGAACTCAGCTATCTACCAACTGTGCTGGGCTTTGTTGTTAATTGGAAGTCAATATTATCACTAGGCAAAAGCCTCAACATCATAAACAGATACAACCTTTTGACAAGAAAATAAAATTGATGGCATCTCACTAAGCCAAAGTACTAGTTCATCATTTTTAACAAAAGCATGTTTAGCAAAATAATTTGTTGCTTGGTTAAACCCCCACTTAACATGAACGATGTCAATATAATCAAAAGCTCCTACAGTGGAAAGGTAATCCTAAACAATGACATCAAGATAGGATTTATTGCGATGTTTCCTTTGCCAAGATTGAACCAACCTTAAGCAATTCGAGCACGAGTAATATTCCAAGGTCTATGAGATATGAAGGTTGCTTCGATAGGGGAGAATATATGAGAAACGAGTGCTCTGTTCCAATCATTAGTTGCAATATCAATTAGGTCACTCACTCCCTCCAATGCATTAGAGTAAGCTTGGCCAGAAATAATAAAACCATTTTGCACTAAAGGGCTCCATTTATCTTTTTAAATGTCAATATAATTTCCATCTCCCACTCTCCAAATAGAACCATCTTCAATCAGCTTCTTTGAGGATGCAATGATATTCCAGGTATAACTAGTGGGAGTTTTCTTTGCATATGACTTCATACCACCTATTTTACGTTACCTCACATGATTGTTGATATGGTGTCCCTTAGCTACATTGAAAAACAACATATTTTTTCAAATATTACGGACCAAAACCAAAATGTTTGAAAAATTAAGTACCAATAATAATCTCAATCAAAATACTTTTAGGAATTAAAACCAAAACATGTTAAATTTTTAGAGACCCCAAAATTAAATCATGAATAGTTCCATCAGGAAATGACATATGTGGTGGCAAGTATTAATTATGTGATTATATACATGAGAATGAATATATTCAGTAATTTATTTTAAGAAATAATTAATATGATAATAATATTATTAAATTTAGAAAAGTGAATAACTTAAAAAAAATGAATTACCAAATTTGGTGCTGATGTTTATGCACTATATTAACTTAGTCAATTAAAATTTATAATATAGATTTAGACCTTCAAAATTTTAGTATGTACCAATTTAATTCCTATTTTAGTATGATAAATTTGATTCTTAAAACATGAAAATCTTGAAGAACTAAGTTGGTACGTCCGAAAATTCTCATAAACTAATTAATATGTATTTATAAATTTTCAATGGCTAAATTAGTACAATAAAAAAAAATATCAAGGATCAAATTAGTATTTCACCCTAAAATATATATTTGATGGAAACAAAGACTTGAGGTGTTGACACTCGGCATATTCCTTTTTATATTCAACTTTTTATATAAACATATTCAAAATTTTATTATTATTTATAAAACTGACCATATATAACCATTCAATTAATTATTTATAACACTTTTTTTTAAGGCTGGTTTGGAACTGATCTCGTTTTCACTATTATAAATTTTAAGGGTCTTGTATAAGTTCGGAATCGGCTTTAAAAAGCCAATACTATATAGTAGTGACTTTGAGGAGTTAATCGGTTATAGAGCTCTTTTATGCAAGATTCAAGTATTTTACATACTCGGTAATCAATTAACAAGATGAGGTAACCCGGTTAATTGGGGGAACAATTTGATAAACTGAGCAATACTTGAATGAATAACTGATTACCATGTGTTGATAGATAATCGATTATGCTATTAGGAAACTCGAAAAAAAAATTATTAGGTTTTCAAATTTAATTCTTATTCAATAATTTTTAGTAAACCATGAGTTATTATAAAAAAATCTCAGTCACTCATACATGGTGCGAGGGAAAACATGGTAAGGAACTTGGGAAAAGATACATGACGGTTTTGGGAACCTGTTTGGAGAACGACAGGGATTAGGTTTGTAACCCTGATTCGTCAATGACCGTGAGATTTATTATGGGAGGTAATAACCTTACTTGGGATAGTTTTGCATTAATCATAATAATTTTATCGACTTCCTGAACATATTATGACCAGATAAGCAGAGTCTGATTCTCGGTAGTGCTCATTCCAAGAGAATGAATGTGTGTTTGGGTTTTCAAGCATTTGGCGATACAGAAAAAAGGAAAGAAAAAAAAAGGAGGTTTTGACTTTTGACACATGTTTCTAGGACCTTCTTTTATATTAAGGAAATAGAATAGAATATATTTATTTATTTTTTTATATTCAAGTTTTTTATAAACATATTCAAAATTCTATTATTATTTATAATATTGAATGCAACTTTTTAACGATAATACATATATACGGTCAAGATTAAATTAGTTTATATATGTATTTAAATTTCTAGGTCCATAATATTTAATTTCTCCATGTATGTATTTTTACTATTCAACAACTTTGAATTCCAGTCAATCATAATTTTTAGAAATGCTTAATAATTTTAATGTATCATATGTCTCAACCATCTATTAATAACATGCATAGTATGAGTAGTGCAATCACAATTCAACCCAATATAATAATGATGCGTTTTGCCTTTGCATTATTTGTGTTGTGGAACCTGGCCTCGGTGGCCATGTCCGCTGACGGAATAGGATGTGAGGACGTGGACGACTCTATCGTTATGCAAGAGTGCTCGCCAACTCCAACACCTACCGGGAAAGATTGTTGCTCTGCAATAGAAGCACGTAAACAAATTGATGTTGAGTGCTTATGTAAACAGGGTTGGTTCGAAGAGATTGCTCCAAGGGTATGCACAGATTGCAAGTGCAAGCTTCCTCCGGGATTCAAGTGTGGTGGTTATACTAGTCCTCCTCATCTTCCTGTATATATAGTAGCTTCAATCAATGCAAGCTAAGGACACATGCCATTGATATAATATGAAAATTTATATATTAGCTAGTGTTAAAGAATTAGCTAGGCGTAGTGTGGGCTTTCTTTTCTTTCTTTTATTTGATAGGGTTTTATAAATATTATTGCGTGTATCCATTTTAATTTCATGTTATTGCCGTTTGGATGAAATTATATATCAACCAAATATGCTTGATCAAAGAGTCTTTGGTGAAAAGGATGATATATATATATACATAAATACACACATTAACTATTATAATGTGAAATGCACGGATTATTAATATTTTAAATTTTTTATATTAAATATTTTAAACTAAATATTATTATTATTTTTTATTATTATAAAGTCAAATTTATTATTAAACAACATTCAAAAATAATTATACAAAGAGGTAGGATTCAAATCAAACCCCCACTAAAAAATATTAATCTAAATGACTTTTGTGATCATTTTCTCCTGGTATGAATAAAAAATAATATTTTTTATCTGAGATATTTCTTAATTATTTTATAGATAAATTAACATTTTTATATGATTATTAACTTTATTATTATGATGAATCAAAATTAAATTAGATAGAATTAAATATTTTGATTTTTTTAATGATATTATGAGCATAATTAATGATAAAGTAAAATATCCTTTATTTCATTGGATATGAATTCATTGGAAGATAACTCGCTCATTTTTTAAATATTATATTTGTTTATATATAAATTAGTTTATTTCTTATTTATGTTATGAATATCATTATCTCCTTTATTATAATATTATAATTAGCTCTTACCTCGTGCAATGCACAAGTTATTGATATTTTTATTTTTTTATATTAAATATTTTTAATTAAAAATTATTATTAACAACAACAACGGTAGGGATCGAATCTCTGACATCATATTTAAGGAACTCAATCATCTACCAACCGTGCTAGACTTTGTTGATATACTTTGACAATTTTTGTTTGATGATATTATGAGCATAATTAATGATAAATCAAAATATCTCTTATTTATTTAGAAAAGGAAAGTTGAAACTTGATGTTACAATAAAAAAAATTATTTATTTTTTAAGATAATTTTTGTGGCACGTGGATAATTTAAAAGGTTGAATTTTTCATAAAAATGCTCTCCTTTAAGGAAATCTTCGAAAGGAGATATGAATGCTAAAAAAATATCCTTTATATATATATATTTGGAATGATTAGTCAGTTTAACATCATGATTTTTTTTAAAAAAGAAAAACTTAATGATTTGAATTTATTTCTCTTCTATCAGTTTTATTATTGTTTTTATCTTAATTAATCTCTTTGCTCTGGATGTTGTAACACCCCAAAAATTAATCCCCGATTAGAAATTATAATTATATGTAATTACGTTAATTATTATAAAAAATTATAATGTGATTATAATATAATTATGATGATTAGAATATAATTATGTTTTAAAAATAAATTAAGAAATAAATAAAGGAAATTATTGTATTAAGGTAAATATTTCTTTTTGTGGAAATAAAAGAAGTATTTAATAAGTATTTGATAAGAGAAAAGAAAATAGAATAAAATATAATATTTTGTGATTTTTGTGTCTCACTAACCGGTTAGTGAGATGAGTAACCGGTTAGTGCTCTCAGACACCTAGAACTGAGATTGTTCTGGACACAAATTGAAAAAGGGGAACACGTTTTTGGCCTTCCAACCAGCCACCTTAGCCTGAAAACGCGTCAATCTCTGCTGGGAATGAGTGGTGGTGAAATTGGTGACTTAAACCAAATCAAAACCACACAATCCACTCTTAACATTTCATAAAACTAAGTTTAGATTTCATTTTTCTGTTGTGGCTATCTTTGAGTTCGTTCTCTTTCTCTGAAGCACCAACACTCACAAATTCCATATCAAAACAAAGCTCTTTCATCCCTCTTGAAGTAGAAACAAATCCCATCTACTTTCGTGTACTCTAGAGGAAGTTATAGGCTTCACAACTTGACTCTGTTGATGCTGAAAAACAGAGCACGAATCTATTCTTGAAGCTCTCTTTCTTGATTTCGTTTGGTAAGCTCAAGCTACCTTTGATTCTCAAGTTTGTTTCAATCTCAAGTTCATGTGTCCTAGTTTGAATTCCAATCTTTACTCACGAATTTATTTAGCTTTTTCTTGTTGAAAATCTCTGATCAATACCCCCTGTTGAAACTGAAAACAGAGTTGCAGCTGAGGTGGGTTTTGCCTCAAAATCGTGTTGAACCTTTTCCTTTGCTTTCCAATCAGTCTCAAAAGCTTCAATAGGTAAGGGAGAAGATATTCATTTGCTAGAATGATTATTAAATGGCTTGGAATGTAAAGGAGCTTTACAAGCTCAAGGGCCATAGGTTTTGAATTGGGACTTTGGCTTGGAGGCCAAAATAGGACATAAAACTCATTCAAGCATGTCATAATAACTGAACACGAGTTAAAGGAACTATAAATTTGACTTGAGAAGCTCTGGAATTGATTTTGACATACTAAGTGCTAAATATGTGTTTTATGCATACTTGAAAAGTTATATATGAATCTCATGAAATTGATGTGTATAATTGATTTGAACATGTTTAAATATGTCCATATATGTTCTGTGAATGATTGATAAGGATTGAAAATGAAAGGTTTCTGAATTGATGTTAAAAAGTGACATTTCTGCAGTGATGCTGCAGTGACTAACCGGTTACTGAAACTACTAACCGGTTAGTTACTGTAAAAATTGGAAAAGAGGGAAATTTGAATGTGAATAACCGGTTACACGACTTCCTAACCGGTTAGACACTGTTCAGAACCTGAAAAATGTATTTTTTCTTTAGTCCAATATTTCCCTAATATTTTTAATTAATTCTTTTAAAATAAAAAACTATTTTTTTTATTATTTAAAAGAATGTTTGGATGTCAATTCCTTTTTAACATCAATTCAATGCCAATTAAATAATTTGAATTCAATCCTAATAACTTGGTTGTGATTGAAATCATGCATGGTGTTATGGAGCTAAGATAAGATAATAGGAAAAGACACATTCGATTTAATTAAATCAGTATGAGAATACGCAGAGATTAGGTTTATGACGGTGATACGTCAAATAACCGTGGGAATTAATTATAGGTAAAATAGTCCTATGATGAGTGGGTTCTGCAGACTCGACTCGGGATAATTTTACAATGACTATAATTTTATTCTATCGATCTCTCGGAGTATTTCGTGATTGCGGAGGACGGTCTTTAGTATAATTTACACATGGGTTGTAATTGTATACTTGGTGGAAAGACGTTTACTCCCAATTGCTTTTCCTATTTAGTATGAATCGTTGGTACGTTGTCGTCAAACGTACGTGGAGCGTTTGAACGTTTTCGTTAAAACGTAAATTGGATCGTTTGAACGTTTTCGAGAAAACATAAATTGAATCGTTAAGGACGTTATCGATAAACGTGAATTTCCAAGTGCATGATATTCGTAGAATATCACAGAGGAGATTGCATTGAACATTGCATCGCATTGCATTGCACATGCATTAGAAACATACATTATTGCTTGATATTTATTGTTTATTAATTGTCGATGGATTATTTGAGTTTGCTTACTTGCTTACGTGACTTTAATTGCTACTTGACTAATTGTGTTTGTTTATTCCTAGTTCATTTAATTATTCATTTGTACGTGAATGACACTGTCTTACTCCCTTTGCCCTATTTGTTTATTAGGTGATGTCTCGATTTCTGGCGTGCCTGGAGATGCGTCCCGTGAGAGGGACATGGGAGTATGAGGAGCGTAGGGCCACGTTCGAGGGGGAGGTGGAGCTGATCTTCCGCCACCCGAACCCCTTGGCGTATATGCGTCCTCGTCGGTTCCGCATACCTATGATATATGCCCAGCATGTACCTCCTGCTTTTACTTACAGACATGGTACTCCACCGCCCCAGCCTGCATGTCGCCGTTCTCACTTTCGTTTTCGACCAGCTGCTCCCACTCGCACTCCTCCTGAGAGAGCTGCACCGGAGGATCCTTCCCGTCCGGGTCCATCTCGGACTGTGAGATTTGCACCATCACCGAAACGTGTGCCTCCGGTGGTTCAGGTGGACTCTGAGGAGGAGGATCCCGAGGAGGGCGAGAGTGAGCCAGCTGGGGGCGACGCTGTACAGACTGGAGGGGAGAGTGACCAGGTCGTTCCATCGACTGGGAGCCAGTGGATGGTGGATGATATGTGAGGTGATATGCTAGGTATTTATCATTAGTATGTAGGCTGACTTTAGTATCTTATAGAGTTTTGTGGACTGCTCTGGGTTACACCTTATTATATATATGCATATGTGCACTGACTGAGTTTAGTAACTCAGAGTTATGATACAGTATCTTTTGATCTAAAACAATGTGACATGATGTATATTAAATCAAACTTTCTATGTGAAATAGAACGACGCAGTTTCATGAAAGTATTTGGTTTAAATTATTTCCTATTTTTATGTACCATCATAAGAACATCAATATCATTTCCTTAAATCGCATTAATAATATGCATTTAGCATAACATAATTCCCTTGACGACTTCGGTCGTTATACTTATGGTATCAGAGCAATGGTCCCGACTCTTGGCTTTGGAGTATGGCCTTACATACTAACCACTAGAGTATGTCGGTATTAGAGTGTGTGTTTAGTCTTAAGATCGATTATTGATTCAGTTCATAGTGCAGGTTACTATGGCTGTTAGAAACAATAATCAACTTGCTGAAGCATTAGATCGAATCTCGAGAGTATTCGAGAATATGCAACAGCACCCTGCAGGACAGCAACCACCTAGGAACCCTGTTCCAGCAGAATTTCAAGGCATCTCGAAATTTCGTCAGTGTGATCCGCCAAAGTTTGGAGGAGGACATCACCCAGATGAGGCTCAAAAGTGGATTCGTGATTTGGAAAAGATTTTCCGAACCATGAATTGCACTGATAATCAGAGGGTGACTTTTGCCACCTATGTGCTAACAAATGAAGCTGAGGATTGGTGGAATCATACTACTCAACTTTTAGCTGCTGAAGGTAGAGCTGTGACTTGGAATACTTTCGTAGAGAAATTCTTCGAAAGGTATTTCCCTGAGGATATAAGAAGGAAGAAGGAAATTGAATTCCTTAAGCTGACTCAAGGGGACATGACAGTGGGAGAGTATGCTGCAAAGTTTGAGGAACTGAGCAAGTATTCTCCATACTACCATCATAACCCTGATGAGCGTTCGAAGTGCATCAAGTTTGAAGACGGACTGCGACCGGATTTGAAGTCTACTTTCGGATATCAGAATATTCGGAGTTTTCCAGCCTTGGTGAATCAATGCAGAATATATGAAGAAGACAAGAAAGTCGAAGAAGAGTTTATGCGAGCAAAAAGGAATCAGCAAGGATATGGACCGCAGCGCCATAAGGGTAGGAATCAGCATGGTAAAGGAGGACCTTACCATCAGAAGAATAAGGGTAAAGCTGATTCAGGAGTCAAGAACCCAGCCCCTCTGTGTGATAAGTGCAAGAAGCACCATTTTGGAACCACTTGCTGGACTCCTACTTGCTTCAATTGTGGAAAGCCTGGCCATATTTCTCGTTACTGCAAGGAACCAAGGAAGGTGGAATCTGGAAATGTTGATAGGAAACCAACCAGTTTTGGGAGAGTCTTTACTCTCAGTGGTGTTGAAGCTAGCCAATCTGAAAACCTTGTCCAAGGTAACTTTCTTCTAAATGGTCAACCTTGTAACTTTTTGTTTGATTCTGGAGCCACACATTCATTTGTTTCATATGATTGTGCTAATCGCTTAAACTTAACCATAATCAATACACCCTATAAGCTTGAAGTGTCTACTCCTACCAATCCAGTAGTTGTTACCTCTAAAGCCTGTTTGGGTTGTACCGTTCAGGTGTTAGACCAAATAACCCAAGTAGACCTTATTTGTTGCCTCTGTCACAATTAGATGTTATCTTGGGAATGGATTGGATGTCCAAGAACCAAGTGCTCATTGACTGTGATAGAAAAACCATTACCTATCGTGATGTGATAACCAAAGGATGCATCCAGTTAGCTTGTGCAAAGGTTGAGAAGGAAGTGAAGATCGAAGATGTCCCTGTGATAAGGGATTTTCCTGAAATCTTTCCAGAAGAAGTCCCTGGACTGCCGCCTAAGCGTGAAATTGAGTTTAGCATCGAGTTAATTCCTGGAACTGGTCCTATCTCAATTGCACCTTATCGAATGGCGCCACCGGAGATGGCTGAGCTAAAGAAGCAAATCGAAGAGTTGTTGCAGAAGCAATTTATCAGACCGAGTGTTTCCCCTTGGGGTGCACCAGTATTGTTTGTTAAGAAGAAAGATGGAAGCATGAGAATGTGTGTTGATTATCGACAATTAAATAAAGTCACAGTTAAGAATAAGTATCCATTGCCGAGAATCGACGATTTAATGGATCAAGTTCGAGGAGCTGCAATCTTCTCTAAAATCGATCTGAGGTCGGGGTACCATCAGATTCGAGTTCGAGAAGAGGATATTCCAAAGACGACATTCCGATCTCGATATGGTCATTACGAGTATGTAGTGATGCCGTTTGGATTAACCAATGCCCCTGCAGTATTTATGGATTATATGAATAGAGTCTTCCGACCTTATCTTGATTCTTTTGTAGTGGTATTCATTGATGATATACTAATCTACTCGAAGAATCCGGAAGAGCATGCAGTTCACCTTCAATTGGTGTTAGAAGTGTTGAAGGAAAATCAGTTATATGCCAAATTCTCGAAGTGTGAATTTTGGTTGGAGAAGATTAATTTCTTAGGGCATGTGATTTCGAAAGACGGAATAGCAGTGGATCCAGCGAAAGTTGATGCTGTGTTGAAATGGGAAAGACCCCAGTCAGTTACAGAAGTGCGTAGTTTCTTGGGATTAGCTGGATACTATAGAAGATTTATTGAAGGATTTTCAAAGATTGCTCTTCCTATGACGCGTCTGACTCGTAAAGAGAAACCTTTCGTTTGGGACGAGAAGTGTGAGGATAGTTTCCAGACTTTGAAGGAAAGGTTAACATCATCTCCTGTATTAATATTGCCTGATCCACATAAAAGTTTTGAGGTATTTTGCAATGCGTCAAAACAAGGATTATGATGTGTATTGATGCAGGAAGGTAAAGTTGTTGCTTACGCGTCAAGACAGTTGAAGACCCATGAAGAAAATTATCCTACTCATGACTTGGAATTGGCAGCAATAGTGTTTGCATTGAAGATTTGGAGACACTATCTTTATGGAACCACATTCCAAGTGTTTAGTGATCACAAGAGTTTGAAATATCTCTTTGATCAGAAGGAGCTTAACATGAGGCAACGTCGTTGGATGGAATTTTTAAAGGATTATGATTTTGAGCTTCAGTACCATCCCGGAAAAGCCAATGTGGTAGCGGATGCGTTAAGCCGAAAGACCTTTCATTTGAGTGCTATGATGATTAAGGAGTTAGCACTAATCGAAGAATTCAGAGATCTGAGTTTAGTAATGCAACTAGAAGAAGACAGCATTAAGTTAGGAATGTTGCAGATTACTAATGAGTTTTTAACTCAAATATGTGAAATGCAACAAAGGGATGTAGATCTCCAAGAAAAGAAGAAGTTATCAGCCGAAGGAAAAGAACCTGACTTTCAAGTTGCATCAGATGGAATCCTTCGATTCAAAGGACGAATTTGCATTTCAAATTACCATCAGCTGAGGAGAATGATCTTAGAGGAGGAACATAAAAGCAAGATGAGTATCCATCCAGGATCAACCAAGATGTATCAAGATTTGAAGAAGATATTTTGGTGGTCAGGATTAAAGAAAGATGTAGCTTCTTATGTCACATCTTGTCTGATTTGTCAAAAGGCAAAGATCGAGCATAAGAAACCTAGTGGAGAATTAAAACCTTTGGAGATTCCCCTATGGAAATGGGATAGCATCTCTATGGATTTTGTATCTGGATTGCCTAGAACTTCGTTGGGTCATGAGGCTATTTGGGTAGTTGTAGATAGATTATCCAAATCGGCTCATTTTATACCAATGAATATGCATTATTCCTTAGAGAAGTTAACCCAACTCTATATAAAGGAGATTGTCCGTTTGCATGGTATACCTTCCGACATTGTCTCTGATCGAGATCCAAGGTTTACTTCAAGATTCTGGCAAAGTTTGCATCAGGCTTTGGGAACGAAGTTGAGCATGAGTTCTGCATACCATCCGCAAACAGATGGGCAGTTAGAAAGGACTATTCAGACATTAGAAGATCTCCTAAGAGCTTGTGTTCTGGAATATCAAGAAAACTGGGAACAGTTGTTGCCGTTAGTGGAACTCACTTACAACAACAGCTACCATGCAAGTATTGGTATGGCACCATTTGAAGTGTTATATGGTAGAAAATGTCAAACCCCACTATGCTAGTTCCAAGTGGGGGAGAATTCGATTATCGGTCCCGATATTGTGCTAGAGACCACCGAGAAGATCAAGATGATTCAAGATAAGATGAAGACAGCTCAGAGTCGCCAGAAAAGCTATGCTGACCGGAGAAGAAATTCTTTGGAATTTAACGAAGGTGATCATGTATTTCTGAGAGTGGTACCGACAAAAGGAATTGGTCGTGCCCTTAAGCCGAAGAAGCTGTCGCCAAAATTTGTTGGGCCATATCAAATCCTGAAGAGAGTAGGTCCAGTCGCCTACCAGATTGCCTTACCCCCTTCTCTTGCAAACCTCCATGATGTTTTTCATGTCTCGCAACTTCGGAAGTATGTGCATGATCCTGAAGCTGTAATTCAGATTCAACCGGATATTTTGCCAATCAAGGAGAATCTCACGCTCGAAGCTGGTCCAGTAAGAATCGAAGATCGAAGAATGAAGCAGCTTAGAGGGAAGAAGATTCCATTAGTTAGAGTTTTGTGGAATCGAGGCGATGTGTCTGAATCAACCTGGGAATTAGAAGAGCGTATGCGTAAGGAGTATCCTGAGTTATTTCAGTAAGTTGAATTTCGGGGACGAAATTCCTTTAAGTGGGGGAGAAGTGTAACACCCCAAAAATTAATCCCCGATTAGAAATTATAATTATATGTAATTACGTTAATTATTATAAAAAATTATAATGTGATTATAATATAATTATGATGATTAGAATATAATTATGTTTTAAAAATAAATTAAGAAATAAATAAAGGAAATTATTGTATTAAGGTAAATATTTCTTTTTGTGGAAATACAAGAAGTATTTAATAAGTATTTGATAAGAGAAAAGAAAATAGAATAAAATATAATATTTTGTGATTTTTGTGTCTCACTAACCGGTTAGTGAGATGAGTAACCGGTTAGTGCTCTCAGACACCTAGAACTGAGATTGTTCTGGACACAAATTGAAAAAGGGGAACACGTTTTTGGCCTTCCAACCAGCCACCTTAGCCTGAAAACGCGTCAATCTCTGCTGGGAATGAGTGGTGGTGAAATTGGTGACTTAAACCAAATCAAAACCACACAATCCACTCTTAACATTTCATAAAACTAAGTTTAGATTTCATTTTTCTGTTGTGGCTATCTTTGAGTTCGTTCTCTTTCTCTGAAGCACCAACACTCACAAATTCCATATCAAAACAAAGCTCTTTCATCCCTCTTGAAGTAGAAACAAATCCCATCTACTTTCGTGTACTCTAGAGGAAGTTATAGGCTTCACAACTTGACTCTGTTGATGCTGAAAAACAGAGCACGAATCTATTCTTGAAGCTCTCTTTCTTGATTTCGTTTGGTAAGCTCAAGCTACCTTTGATTCTCAAGTTTGTTTCAATCTCAAGTTCATGTGTCCTAGTTTGAATTCCAATCTTTACTCACGAATTTATTTAGCTTTTTCTTGTTGAAAATCTCTGATCAATACCCACTAATGAAACTGAAAACAGAGTTGCAGCTGAGGTGGGTTTTGCCTCAAAATCGTGTTGAACATTTTCCTTTGCTTTCCAATCAGTCTCAAAAGCTTCAATAGGTAAGGGAGAAGATATTCATTTGCTAGAATGATTATTAAATGGCTTGGAATGTAAAGGAGCTTTACAAGCTCAAGGGCCATAGGTTTTGAATTGGGACTTTGGCTTGGAGGCCAAAATAGGACATAAAACTCATTCAAGCATGTCATAATAACTGAACACGAGTTAAAGGAACTATAAATTTGACTTGAGAAGCTCTGGAATTGATTTTGACATACTAAGTGCTAAATATGTGTTTTATGCATACTTGAAAAGTTATATATGAATCTCATGAAATTGATGTGTATAATTGATTTGAACATGTTTAAATATGTCCATATATGTTCTGTGAATGATTGATAAGAATTGAAAATGAAAGGTTTCTGAATTGGTGTTAAAAAGTGACATTTCTGCAGTGATGCTGCAGTGACTAACCGGTTACTGAAACTACTAACCGGTTAGTTACTGTAAAAATTGGAAAAGAGGGAAATTTGAATGTGAATAACCGGTTACACGACTTCCTAACCGGTTAGACACTGTTCAGAACCTGAAAAATGTATTTTTTCTTTAATCCAATATTTCCCTAATATTTTTAATTAATTCTTTTAAAATAAAAAACTATTTTTTTTATTATTTAAAAGAATGTTTGGATGTCAATTCCTTTTTAACATCAATTCAATGCCAATTAAATAATTTGAATTCAATCCTAATAACTTGGTTGTGATTGAAATCATGCATGGTGTTATGGAGCTAAGATAAGATAATAGGAAAAGACACATTCGATTTAATTAAATCAGTATGAGAATACGCGGAGATTAGGTTTATGACGGTGATACGTCAAATAACCGTGGGAATTAATTATAGGTAAAATAGTCCTATGATGAGTGGGTTCTGCAGACTCGACTCGGGATAATTTTACAATGACTATAATTTTATTCTATCGATCTCTCGGAGTATTTCGTGATTGCGGAGGACGGTCTTTAGTATAATTTACACATGGGTTGTAATTGTATACTTGGTGGAAAGACGTTTACTCCCAATTGCTTTTCCTATTTAGTATGAATCGTTGGTACGTTGTCGTCAAACGTACGTGGAGCGTTTGAACGTTTTCGTTAAAACGTAAATTGGATCGTTTGAACGTTTTCGAGAAAACGTAAATTGAATCGTTGAGGACGTTATCGATAAACGTGAATTTCCAAGTGCATGATATTCGTAGAATATCACAGAGGAGATTGCATTGAATATTGCATCGCATTGCATTGCACATGCATTAGAAACATACATTATTGCTTGATATTTATTGTTTATTAATTATCGATGGATTATTTGAGTTTGCTTACTTGCTTACGTGACTTTAATTGCTACTTGACTAATTGTGTTTGTTTATTCCTAGTTCATTTAATTATTCATTTGTACGTGAATGACACTGTCTTACTCCCTTTGCCCTATTTGTTTATTAGGTGATGTCTCGATTTCTGGCGTGCCTGGAGATGCGTCCCGTGAGAGGGACATGGGAGTATGAGGAGCGTAGGGCCACGTTCGAGGGGGAGGTGGAGCTGATCTTCCGCCACCCGAACCCCTTGGCGTATATGCGTCCTCGTCGGTTCCGCATACCTATGATATATGCCCAGCATGTACCTCCTGCTTTTACTTACAGACATGGTACTCCACCGCCCCAGCCTGCACGTCGTCGTTCTCACTTCCGTTTTCGACCAGCTGCTCCCACTCGCACTCCTCCTGAGAGAGCTGCACCGGAGGATCCTTCCCGTCCGGGTCCATCTCGGACTGTGAGATTTGCACCATCACCGGAACGTGTGCCTCCGGTGGTTCAGGTGGACTCTGAGGAGGAGGATCCCGAGGAGGGCGAGAGTGAGCCAGCTGGGGGCGACGCTGTACAGACTGGAGGGGAGAGTTACCAGGTCGTTCCATCGACTGGGAGCCAGTGGATGGTGGATGATATGTGAGGTGATATGCTAGGTATTTATCATTAGTATGTAGGCTGACTTTAGTATCTTATAGAGTTTTGTGGACTGCTCTGGGTTACACCTTATTATATATATGCATATGTGCACTGACTGAGTTTAGTAACTCAGAGTTATGATACAGTATCTTTTGATCTAAAACAATGTGACATGATGTATATTAAATCAAACTTTCTATGTGAAATAGAATGACGCAGTTTCATGAAAGTATTTGGTTTAAATTATTTCCTATTTTTATGTACCATCATAAGAACATCAATATCATTTCCTTAAATCGCATTAATAATATGCATTTAGCATAACATAATTCCCTTGACGACTCCGGTCGTTATAGATGTTCTGATGCATTTTCTTTTGGCATTAGGGTGTACAAATATCGGCAATAAAAGAAATTATTTAATTTTCAAGATAATATTTGTGGCACGTTGATAATTTAAGAGGTTGAATTTTTCATATAAATGCTCTTCTTTAAGGGAATCTTCGAGAAGATGTAAATGCTAAAAAAAAACTTTTTTATATAATAGGAAGGATTGGTCAGTCTAACATGATGATTTTCTTTTTTAAAAAATAAAAAATTAATTATTTAAATTTATTTATCTTATATCGGGCAATATCTAATTATATTATTTTTATTTCAAACTAGCTCTCTGCTTTGGATGGTCTGGTGCATTTTCTTTTGGCACTTCTGAGTGTGTACATATATGAGTTGATAACTTTATCTTGACAATTTCTCTATAGTTCATTAAATCATGCAATTTTGTTGTCAGATTATCTTTGACCACGTGTTTTGTTACTTTCCTTAACAAATTTTATAGATTTAAGTTGTATTTATCTAAAATAGATAATATATTTATTTATTATCTATTTAATTTCAAATAAACAATTATACAATAAATAATCTATACAATATAAGTGCATCAATACAATCATACAATAACATGTAACAACAAATAAAATTATAAGTAAAGTGCATTAGTTACAATAGTTAGTTAGCCATGGTGCAACTATATCAACTAGTTCTTGCTTCCAAGGTTAGTGCACGCAGTATGTAGTTCCCTAACTTATGCGCTCTAGATAAGAAACTTGAGTTCTCACAAAATTAAGTTGTTCAACCTAGAGAAAGTAAAAAAGAATAGAAGACTAAGGAATGTGCTTTTGTTCTACATTATGTAGCCCAAACCATAGCTCTTGTAATGGTCAAACATATTGAACAATAAATTGTCATAAACTCTAGAAAAACGTTTTATTGTAATTAAGGATAATAATTGTCAAATTAATATGTTATTATTCAAAACCATTAAACGTAATAACCAAAAATAATGGTCGTATTGAAAAGGCTGAATAATGACTCATTCATGACCGTACCCATTAAATGTGCATCAGTCAAGAATAAAAACATGTGGGGTAAAGATTTTTTCTTGAGAATGTCATTACTTTTAACACTAATAACAAAATAATGTTTGTCCAAAACAAAGACATGAGTTGTTGACATTTGGTATATTCATTATTTTTTTACAAATTGAATATTATTTTAATTTTTTTTATAATCATATTCAAAATTTATTGTTAATTACAATATTGATTATTATTCTGTCCCAAAATCTTAATAAAAGTTTGACTAGTCAATAAAAATAATATATAGAGTACTTTTTTGATGTAGTGCACGTTTCGCTCTTTAATTACAAATTGATATTATTACCCAAATTTTCATAACAATACAATTCATATGTGTTATAATATTGTCTTCAAAATAATTATGTTGTTAGTTCAAGCCAAACAAAGACTTTAAAAATTAGTAGATCATCAAAAAAAATTATTGAACGTCTCTTTTTTATTTGGTCAAATATGAATGTTATATATAATTTTTTAAGATTATTTTTATTTTAATTTCGGACAAATTTTTTTTCATTTTTTAATCGAAATAATGAAACAGATGGAGTAATTTTTAATCCTCTTTTTGCATTTTTCCGGTCAATCGTAATTTCTAGAAATGCTTGCTTTCAACGTATCATCTATGACACGAGGTTCATAAACCATCTATAAATACCATGTATGAGTAGTGCATTCACAATTCAACCCAATAAGGTGCAATTCAAAGTGAGATAGAGAGATAACTAAATTAAAAAAAGATGCGATTTGCTTTTGTATTATTTGTGTTGTGGAACCTGGTCACAGTGGCCATCTCCACTAACAGAGTATGTTTAGAAGTCATCGAGAAACCTATACAACAGTGCATTTCAACTACTACCCTACCAGCTTGTTGCTCTATAATAGAAGCACGCAGAGATGCTCAATGCTTTTGCAGACAGAGATGGTTCAAACAAATTGCTCAAAGGGTGTGCAAAGATTGTAACTGCAAGCTTCCTCCGGGATTCAAGTGTGGTGATTATACTAGCCCTCCTCATCTTCCTGTAGCATGAATCAACAAGAAGAAATGCAATAGAACTAACATATATGAAAAATTATTAGTATTATTGTATTAAAGAAGAGAGTTATAATAAATATATAATTCCTATAAAATCAACTTACATAATTGTGGGTGTAGGTTTTTTTTTTTATTTATTTCTTTCATATATGAGGGTTAGTTTATAAATCTTATTGCGTGTATCCGTCTTTATTTCAAGCTATTGTCGTTTAATTTTAATGTTGGTGTGTGTGAGTGAAATTATAAATCAAATATGCTTTGTAGGGTCTGCCGACCATATACGGACCTAAGTCCTACTAAAGGGATTCTCTAAGGGCATTTTCCTTGGTTCACTTAACATGAACGCCTCATCATCCTCTAAGGGCATTTCCGAGCATACCCAAAAGGACCAGGCTCGGACTTGGTGGAACCGAGCCTCATCATCAATCCTCAATCCATCAGGCTTGAGACTCTAGGCCGAGACATACCGTCGGCTAGCAGATAAGCTCAGACCCACCGAGGCTTCTATCCCTTCCGCAAATCTCTCCTAGATTCTCGCAACAGCCTAGACATGAGATCTTCAGCTGATCCTATCCAGATTCTAAGAGCATAATCCTCCGATATTATCTCACAGAATCCTGGCTCAGCTCAACCCTGATACAGGGCCCCGACGACCCATATCAGGCCCCTCCAAACCCTATAAATAGCTTACTACAGCTAGGGTTTCAGGTACGTACTCTCATCCCTAAGTTGACACTCTGCACACACGTTGACTAGGGAGAACCTGCTTTTCCCAACTGGAACTGCAGAAATACCATAAGTCACACATTAACTCTTGATCCTCTCTAGGGCTCCTGATTCCATAGTCTTGAGCACTTAGAGGGGTTAAGGACATCTAGTGTTCCAGGACACTACATTGGCGCCGTCTGTGGGGATCAACTAACCAGTATTCCCATAACCACTGTTCTCATGGCAAACGATAACAATGACAATAACCAGGGGGATCTCCGCCGTCGCATCCGGGGAAGGCCGCCTAAGAGCGGGGGAAGAGGAAATGTTAGGGACAAAATTGCTCCGGGAGGACCCACTGGAGGCGATCATGCTAATACCCCACCAGTTCCTCCGGTGGATCAGCTGGTTGCTCCGCCAGTTCCTCCGGTTCAGGCTAATGTTCCTCCAGTCCCTCCAGTTGTTCAAGCACAAGTCACAGTTCCTCCTCGCGTTGAAAGCAGCGGAGGACGATCCAACCCTCATACTGTTCCTGATGGCCATGTTTCAGAATGGCATGACACTGCAGATTCTGGACCACGTCAATCTCGAAGGGCACCGGCTGGATCACGAACTGGTGAGGATCGGCGAGTTGAGCGTTCCGCTCGTCGTGACCACTCCCGTGCCGAGCGATCCAACAGGGAAGTCCCTCAATTTACTAGGGGTCGTTTTGGAACACTTCAAGGTGGTGAACGTTCCGAAACACAAGGTAGATCTTACATGACTACTTCGTCGGCCCGTAGGAGAGAGGAATCAATCATGGAGATCTTGAGGACTCAAACTTCTTTGATTGAAAAGCAGAATCAGGCTATCGCTGCTCTTCAGCAGCAAAGCATGGCAAGAATAGCCGAGCAAGGCCCTCACGTGGCTCTCGGCAACCCTAATAACCTTCCTCCACCCCCACCCCTTAATCCGGGATTAGTTCCTGGGCGTGTTACTGGGGAACCCCATCCTGGACATCCTTTCATAGCTGAGATTATGGCATTTCAAACCCCGCAGACTTATGTGGGTCATCAGAATATCCCTCGGTATAATGGGACGACTGATCCGATGGACCACATCGCGGCTTACGAATCCTCCATGATGTTTTATGGAGGAGGGGATTTCATGTAGTGCCGAGCATTCTCAATGACTCGAGGATCGGCACCTTTGAGATGGTTCAATTCCCTACCTGCCAACTCGATTCACTCATGGGCCGAGCTGAGGACAGCATTTTTGAACCGATATACAGCCAGTATGTCACAACCCAAGTCGGACCATTCATTGGCTGGAGTCGCACAGAGACCTGACGAGTCTCTTCGCGATTACCTGGCTCGGTATCAACAAGAAGCTAGTGGCATATCAGGCCTGCAATCGGGAGTATCTATCCTCTTGCTCACTCAAGGGTTGCGAGATGGTGATTTCAAGGATTGTCTGATTGGAGAACCACCAAGGGACATGGCCGAACTCAGGGAAAGATCTAGGAAGTTTGTTAATTTGGAGGAATTCCATAAAATCAGTACCGCGGCTCGGGGTCAGGAACAGCGCCCTCGTCAGAACGATTCCCGTCAAACTGATCGTTTTCGAGAGAATAGGGGGAGGAAGGACAAGAGGGAGAGAGGAGAAAGAGAAAAACTGCCTCCCAAAGGCAAGTATGATGTATACACTGAGCTTACAGTCCCGAGGAGTCAAATCCTCCGAGATACTATGCACACTGAAATGCACAACATTACTCGGCCTCCAGCTTTGAGAAAAGCTGCCCAGAGGGACAGGACGAAGTACTGTGACCATCATGGTGGATGGGGGCATACGACTGATCAGTGTACGATGCTGAAGGACTTGATTGAAGAAATGGTTGGGGATGAGAAGCTTCAACAATACATTGGGGAAGCGATGCGGAAGCGTTCAAGGAGAAGAAGTCATTCACCACTCAAAACCGAAGAAAAAAGGAATAGAAGCCCTACACCACCTGCAGGGGGAACCTCCGCCCTACCGTCCGAGCAGGATAAGGGTCGAGAGTCGTTTCTGATCAACACCATTGCTGGTGGATTTGCGGGTGGTGGGGAAAAAAGAAGTGATCGAAAAAAGTATGTGGGACAGGTCCTTTCGGTGGCTAGCCGACCGATCCAAAAGCCCAAAAAGAAGAACATTGTCATCAGTTTCAGTGACGATGACTTTGCTGATATTATCCAAGACCACAATGATCCAATGGTGGTCACTGCCAGGCTCGACAATTACGAAGTGAAGAGGATTCTTGTTGACCAGGGGAGTTCAGCAGACATTATGTTTTTGGACCTGTTCGAAGCTTTGAAGTTGAAAAGATCTGATCTTACTCCTTTCGAGGGAAGTCTGATCGGCTTCACGGGTCATTCGATTGTTCCCTTAGGCCACATCCATCTCCCAGTGACTATGGGGGAACAACCTTCGGCCCGAACCGAGATAGTGAAGTTTTTAGTTGTCCAGGCCCCATCAGCGTACAACGCTATTCTCGGCCGTATGGCACTTCAATCTTTTGGTGCGGTGGTATCGACCGTCCATTTAGCCATGAAGTTTCCAGGATCTGATGACAAGGTGGTCACGGTACGCTTTGAACAAGAGTTGGCCCGAAAATGTTACAACATCAGCCTAGGGAAGTTAAAGATCGAAGATGGGGAGATCATGAAGGAGCCACTCAACAAAGGAAGTGTTAACTTGGCAGATCTCGACGTACGGGAAGAGGATGAAACTAGGCCAACCCCTCAGGGGGACTTCAAAAAGGTAATTCTGGGTCCCGATCCGTCCCGTTGTGTCAAGATTGGTATCGGCCTTGCTGAGGAATTAGAAAGAGAACTGACGGAACTGCTGATAGAAAACAAAGACTTGTTTGCTTGGACTTCGGCAGACATGCCGGGGATCGATCCGAATTTTATCTGCCATAAGTTAAGTGTGTATCCTGGCGCCAAGCCAGTGTGTCAGAAGAAAAGACGGGTCGGAACCGAGAAGGCACAAGAAACTGAAGAAAAGGTGTCTGAGCTACTAGAGGCGGGGTTTATCAGGGAGGTGGTGTATATTGATTGGTTGGCTAATCCCGTGCTAGTCAAGAAATCCAATGGAAAATGGAGAATGTGCGTGGATTACACAGACCTGAACAAAGTCTGCCCCAAGGATCAATACCCACTTCCCTGCATAGACAAACTAGTGGACAATTCGGCAGGCTATCAGAGATTATCATTTATGGATGCTTACTCAGGTTACAATCAGATCCCGATGTATCCTCCGGATCAGGTAAAAACCTCGTTCGTCACAGAAAATGCTATATATTGTTACAACGTCATGCCGTTCGGACTGAAGAACGCTGGGGCGACTTACCAGCGAATGATGAACAAGGTGTTCGGTCCGCTCATTGGGCCGAAAATGGAAGTATACATCGACGATATGATTGCAAAAAGTCTGAAGGAGGAGCACTATGCTAAGGACTTGAATGTTATCCTTGATAGAATTCGGCAGTTTGACATGAGGTTAAACCCAGAAAAATGCACTTTTGGGGTTCCTGCTGGTTCGTTCCTCGGATTCATGCTCACCGAACGGGGAATTGAGGCAAACCCAGAGAAGTGCCGAGCCATCCTTAAGATGAAGAGCCCTTCTGACATCAAGGGAGTACAGCAGCTAGCAGGTCGGGTAGCCGCTCTCTCCAGGTTTCTATCTCAGTCAGCTCGGAAGGCCTTGCCATGGTACCAACTGCTGTGGAAGGAAAAAGAAAAGACGTTCGAGTGGAACGAGGCATGTGAAAAGGCCTTTACTGCCCTTAAGCAATACCTAGCATCTCCTCCAATCTTATCTAGTCCGGCAGCAGGAGAGGTTTTGTTCCTGTACTTATCAGTGGGGGATTCGGTGGTCAGTTCGGTTCTGGTTCGGGAAGAACCAGGCAAAGAATCTCCTGTTTACTTCGTCAGTCGAGCACTTCAAGGACCAGAGCTGAGGTATCAGAAGGTTGAAAAGTTGGCGTTTTGTTTGGTTGTTACGGCTAGGAGGCTGCGTCAATACTTCCAAAGCCACCATATCACTGTCAGAACTGCTCAGCCAATCCGACAGATCCTTCAAAAACCCGACTTGGCAGGCAGAATGGTGACTTGGGCTATTGAACTTTCTGAGTTTGACATCACTTTCGAACCTCGAAAAGCAATGAAGTCTCAGGTCTTAGCTGATTTTCTCACCGAGTTTACTGAGCCATTGACGAGCTCAAACTTGGATTGGAGCATTTATGTCGATGGGTCAAGCAACAAGCTCGGAGCAGGGGCGGGAATAATCCTGGAGAACTCCGAGGGAGTTACCCTTGAATATTCATTGAAGTTCGGCTTTCCCACGTCAAATAATCAGGCCGAATATGAAGCCGTAATGGCTGGGCTAAGGATGGCAAAAGAAGTAGGAGCCCGAGAAGTGAAGATTTTCAGCGATTCTCAGCTGGTGGTTTCGCAAGTTAAAGATGATTATCAAGCTAAGGAACCCATCCTCCAAAAGTATCTCGAGAAGGTAAAGTTCCTATCTTCAGAGTTTGCCAAGGTCGAATTCTGCCACATCCCGAGGGAAAGCAATGGCCGAGCGGACATTCTTTCCAAACTTGCTTCAACAAAGGGTCCTGGAAATAACAAGACGTTGATCCAAGAAATGGTGCATGGACCTAGCATTGTCCTCTCCGTTTCGGTGGATCCAAGTTGGACCTCTCCGATCATAAACTTCTTGGAACAAGGAATCTTGTCGGCGAATCCAGTTGAGGCCAAAAAGCTTGTCAGAAAGGCATCCCAATTCGCTATGATAGATGGAATTCTGTTTCGCCGTAGGGTCAGCGGCCCTATGCTCAGGTGCTTAGACCCCGCCGAAGCAAAGCAAGCACTGGAAGAAATCCATGGAGGTATCGGAAGCCATCATGTTGGGGGGAAGTCACTGGCAAAAAAGATTCTAAGAGCAGGATACTACTCGCCGACCCTGCAACAGGATGCGATTAGTCAAGTGAGAAGATGTGAAAGATGTCAGTTTCACAGTGATGTCTACCAGAAGCCGGCCGAGGAACTCCATTCACTTTCATCTCCCTATCCCTTGTATCAATGGGGAATGGATTTGATTGGCCAGTTCCCCACCGCACCTGGACAACTCAAATGGGTGATAGTGGCTATCGATTATTTCACTAAATGGATTGAAGCCGAGCC
Source organism: Crotalaria pallida (assembly GCA_037953625.1). NCBI lineage: Eukaryota > Viridiplantae > Streptophyta > Magnoliopsida > Fabales > Fabaceae > Crotalaria > Crotalaria pallida. The sequence continues at coordinate 74,221,417 of CM075656.1, forward strand.
CCTTGCAACTATCTCGTCGGCCAAGGTGCAGAAGTTCTTTGAGAGACAGGTTGTGGCTCGGTTTGGAGTGCCACAAGTCTTGGTAACCGACAACGGAACTCAATTCGCTGCAAAGGCATTCCAGGACTTAGTCAACGCTTTGAACATTGAACACTATTTTTCCTCGGTCGAGCATCCTCAGACCAATCGACAAGTAGAATCAGTGAACCGAAGTATCATTCAGGGGATCAAAAAGAGACTCATCGGTGCAAAGGGAAATTGGTTGGAAAACTTGCATGAAGTGCTTTGGTCGTTCCGCACCACCGTGCAGACTTCGACGGGAGAAACCCCTTATCGTCTCACTTATGGTTGCGACGCTGTCATCCCGATAGAAAGGATCGTCTCATCTTTCCGAGCCATACAACAACCGAACCCCCTCAACAACACTTTACTGTGTGAGGACTGTTGATTTGCCAGCAAGTGGACTGGGTCAACGAGTAATATAGTCTGGAAGACCGAATATCGTCCCACAGGGAGTTGTGTTTTTAGTAAATTTTCACCTTAGTATAATTAATTAATAAATCCTATAAACTAAAAAGTTGATTAAATTAAAATTCAGATTTACAATCAATGATTAATTAAACTAACTAATTACTGAAATTAATTAAAACGTGAACACAATGGAGGGAAAGTGGTTAGGAACGTTGGTTGCATTGTAGGTTTCACTTATTCAATTATAATTCAGATTTTACTTTAATTATCCTTCAATTCATGGACTATTCCTCTCAAATAGCAATAGTTAGACGTCTCTAACATTACCCTTATTTTCTAAATACTTAATCCTTGATCCCTCAACAAATTACAATATAAGAAAATATCTATTCAGCACAAGGGAATTAAAAAGCCATATAATCATCCAATTATAACCCTATATTTTGGATTGATTATACCATTAATTGCATGGCCTCTTCAAAATCCCAACTCCCGTTGCGAATTAAGAAATCCAAAACATAAATTGATCAGGTTTATGTATAAAATAAAAACTCAATTAATGCATGAATTGAAAACAGCAAAATTCTAAATCATAAATTGAAATAAGCTACGCCATACAAATTCAGCTTGTTCCTAACACGAGGGTTTTAGTTACACATAGAAATAAGAAGAAGAAAAGGCATAATAGGGAAATTCATAGACAAATTACCCCAAATCCTTCAATCTTCAAATGCTCCAAATCAATGCAATCTCCCTCTTCAAATCTAAATTCTGTTTTTCTCCTCTAAGTTGGCTACTTAACCTAATTCTAAATCACTAATTTATAATTACAAACTATCTCTAAGTAGAATCCCAATCAATTTCTGAAGTTTTGGCCCAATTGGGCTTTTTCTGGTGCACGCGCGCCCCAGGCGCACCCGGTGTCGCGCCCCAGGCGCGCGCCTCTATTGCTGGTGCTGTTCCTCAAGTGGCGCGCCCCAGGCGCACCCGTCCACGAGCCCCAGGCGCGTGGACCTGTTTCGGCTCCGATTTTCTCCGTTCTTTTTCCTATTTCAAGGTCTTTGAATGCTCTTTCCAATTCCATAATTTATTTTTGCATTTGAGCTTCCAAAATCACCTGAAACACTGAACAAACAATCAAAAAGTTCATGGGAAACAACAATTACTAAAATTCCTAAAAACTAATAAAAAGGTCCTAAGTTTGCTATGAAAACAAGCTAAATCAAAGTAAAAGAGGATAAAATGAAGTCCAAAAAGTATATATATCAGACCCAAATCACTCCCCCAAACTTAGCATTTTGCATGTCCCAGGCAAAAGTAAAATAAAAATTCTAAATAAAAGACAAACACCCTAAATCAACATGAACACACCTAATCTAAGACTACGACTCATCACTTCGACACTTATTATCATAAACTATTTACACAATTACATACTAGTTAACATAACAATCTCATTCAGAAATCAGAACTAATGAACACTCTCAACCTCTCAATTGTTTCTCTCAAAAGTGTATAAGGGTCATATTTTCAATTCACTGAAGTTCAACAATGATAATGTGTTACCATAGGCTTGACCATAGACCAACATCTCCACTAAAATTATTGAAAGTATGCAAAAATCAAAAGGTCTTATTTTTGGTTGTAATGGGGCCATGGTTAAAAGTGTCAGGTGGGATAAAAGAAAGAAGAGATAAAACAAAAAACAAGTTTCCCTAAAAAACCATGAATGAGCAATGAATACAATAAAGACTCACACTCACATCAGGAACATTTTATTCTTCCTTTCTTTTCCAAATTTTTCTTCTATTCTATTCTTCTATTCTCTTCCTTTCACATTCATTTGTTTTTATTTTTATTATTTTCACACGGAAGAGAAATAGAACTCATACACTTTTCACCAATTACTTTCACTTTTCATATTCATTCCTCTCAATTGCTCATTCAAAATTTCTAAGGTACTATCAAAGAATATTTCAATAAATGCAGGGTACCAAAGAAAAATCATATATCATTATAAGGCTCAAAATGGACAACTAAGAGAATATTTTCAATGCAAATCATCTGAAGGCCACAAAAACACATCCTAGGTGCCCTAATCATCTTAATGCATGCAATCAATTATCAATTTTGAAATGGTCACAGGTCAAGTTCTAGAAGACAATATCAAAGTGAACACACTCATGAAAAAATAGGGGTCTCAATATCAGAATATTTCAATAAAATTCATACCCATCAATATAAGGCTCAAAATCTCACAGGGCTAAAGTCAGTTCACTAATCACAAGTTCTGAAAGCATTTGTCGAAATAACCCAGTCACCGTAATCATATACAGCTCAATCAAATAGAGTCGAATACCAATGAGTCTAAGTCCTAAACTAAGTATATACATGAATCAAAAGAGAAAAAAGTCCTAAATCTAGAATAATCACCTACTTTCACTAGAGACACAAACCAATACCAAATATGGGGAAACAATTCAAGTCCTGAAAAATCAATTTTTATTTTGTATACTCCCCCAAACTTAGATGTTGGCTTGTCCTCAAGCAAACTACTCTACCCTAAAAACTACAAAATAAAAATTAAAAACCTACACTAAAAAAAAAAACTAACCAAAAATGACAAGGATAAAAAAATTAAGAATACTACCTATCACATCCACATAAATAGCACTAATCACAAGTGAAATGTTGCTCCCCCAAACTTAATACCTGCAATGGTTAGCACTAGTGCACAAAGCACCACTAATGGTAGGAGACAACACTCACGCCTGCACAAAACTCAGCAATATAGATGCAACAAGATAATAATCAAAATAAATATCCATGCATTAAAAATAAATTAAATCCTAAAGAAGGCAAACTCAGATAATATCACAGGTACAGAGTAGGGTGGGGAAAATACATCAGATATATCAAAATAAAACAACCCCTAACTAATCCTCATCCAACCCTCTATCATCAGGCTCAGGCACATCCATCGGATAGTCCAACAGACTCCTCTCATAGTCCGAATAAGGGGGCAGATCAAAAGCATAACCCTGATCAATACTCCAGGCCCTCATAATATCATCGCGGACCTCGTCCCTGCGTAACTGTACACGCTGGAACTCAGACTGCTGCCTCAAATATCGCCCCTGCAGTGCCTGCTCTCTCATCATGGACTGCATCATAACCCTCAGGTCTTCCACACCATCCGACGACTGTGCCGGTCGGCGAGAAGATCCTGCTCTATCCTGGACTGGAGGCTGTGGGTCAAGAATAATGGGTGGGTGTCTATCCTCCCTAGCTGTCTTAATAGCAAGTAAAACATAGTTATCCCAGACAGCTTTGGTAAGCATGGTGGCCCTCTTAATCTCCTTCAGCTCATCACTTCCAGGCACTACCCCCATAGCAGAACACAACTGGTGTATTACCCAAGGAAATCCCACGTATCCCTTATCACTTAAGGCAAAACGGTGCAACTGATCAGAAATCAGCGACGCCACATCAACTACGACACAGGACTTAAGGGCATACACTAGACGACATATGGCTGGGGAAATCTCAATGTCATGGGAATGGGGGTACAAGTTGTGCATGATGAACCTAACCCAAAACCGGGCAGCTCCCTGCATATTCCTCTGAGACACATGTTTTGGCCTTTGATTAATATTTAAATTCCATGTTTTTCCAGCCAAGAACAAATGTCTCTGAAGCATATCCAGAGAATACATACCATCATCCTCATAACTATCCGTGTTGAACAAAGCGGGTGCCATAGTAGGCGAGTAGCTAGGAAGGTGTAGGACACGTGCTATAGTAGCAGCATCATACGGCACCTCCTTGCCTCTCACATACGCAACCCTCCGCTGCTCAACCGTCCCATGCAACAACTCCTCCTTCTTCTCTAATTGTGCACGCCACCAAGCATGCGAATAAAACTCCCACACCAGTTTTTGACTCAAATACTCCGGGGGACCTCTAACCCACGATTCCCATTTGTTCACTTGAATCACCTCCATCACCTCTTCCACACCTCTCAGACCAACCACCTGCTGACCGGAAACGGTCTCATCAAGAACCATGCCCAATTCCGGTTGCACCCTCCTCTTAACCATCTTTCCATCAAGAAATTCGACGACTTTCGGATGTTCAAAAGTCATCCCAACCTCTCCACTACTGTCCACCATTGGCCTCTTTCCCCTTCTCAACAAGTTTTAGTTCAAAAATTGCAAAAGGCAATATATCGAACACCTGGCAGGCAGCACAAAACCTTCAAAATTTCAAAGAGAGAACTCAATCCTAACCTTCCAAATCCAAACAAATCAGACCAGAGAAGGATAGAGAAGAAATTCTTACCTCAAAACAGTGAAAAATTCGTGTTCCCTAGCCCTTTTTTTGAAAAACCGAATTGAGAAGAGAATAGAGGGGAATGGGGTTTTTGAAAATTTTGAATGAAAAAGAAGAGAGATTGATGATGAGAATGATGATTAATGGAGTTGTAAGTGATTAATTTGATGAAATATGGATGAATTTGATGGAATTTATGAATTGGGGATGAATTTGGGGTTAGGGTTCTTAACTTTTCTAATTGGGGATGAAAGGGATTTGAGGGGAATTAAGTGACTCCCCCCAGGCGTGGCTGCCATAAACCAACAGCACCCGCGCACCCCAGGCGCGCCAGACCATGCGCCTCAGGCGCGCCTGGTCTGTACCCATGATTTTTTTTAAGAAAAAGAAAAAGCAGAAAAAAAAATAAATTAAACTACCTAATTATCCTAAACTAAAAAAAATCACCTATCCTAAAGTTCCTATCCTAAGGGAGACTTACTTAAAATTGGGTTGCCTCCCAACAAGCGCTTGTTTAATGTCACGAGCCTGACTCATCGCCCCTAGAAGGGGCTTAAGGGCAGTTATTTTCAGAAGGATGTACAAACTCAAAATCATTACATTGTTCATTAAAGCTTGCAACACAATTTATTTGGGAAAAGTAATCCGCCGTGCATGGTGGTTTTTCAAAAATATTTATCACAGCTTGCTCACCATTCACACGGAGAATAACTTCTCCTCTTGGAACATCTATGATTACCCCTGCTGTGGCCAAGAAAGGCCTTCCAAAAGTTAGAGGAATGTTATCATCCTCTTCTATGTCAAGCACCATGAAATCAAGGGGTAATATAAAATCCTTTACTTTCACCAAAATGTCTTCCACCACTCCATAAGGGCGGAGCGCGGTGTTATCAGATAGTTGTAATAGAATCGGGGTCGGCTTAATCTCTCCTATTCCTAACTTATTAAAAAGTGACAAAGGCATTATATTGACACTAGCACCAAGGTCACAAAGGGCCTTACCTGTATAATCCTTGCCGATGCTTATAGGTAGATTGAAGCTCCCTGGATCCTTCAACTTTGGTGGCAGATTGGACTTTATGATTCTGCTACAATTCTCAGCAATTGGAAATGTCTCTCCAGTGAGCATCCCCTTCTTCTTGGTCAGAAGATCCTTCATAAATCTCGAATACAAAGGCATTTGTTCAAGAGCCTCTGCAAATGGGATATTAATCTGGATCTTTCTGATCATGTCCAGAAACTTCTGAAAGTGCCTCTTGTCTTCATCCTTCTTCAACCTTTGGGGAAAAGGCACCCTCAAAGGCAAAGGAGCTAGCTTGGGCTGAACCGGATTGTGATCCGCAGGTGGACCCTGCGTACTCGATGCTCCAACTTCACTCTCCTTCTTCTTTGATGTTGCATTACCTTTAGGCTCCTTCTCTTTGCTTGAATTTTCATTGGTGGCACTCCCCTTGGCAATTGGTTCATCATATGTTGTGCCACTTCGGAGTGTCACCTTCATGCACCTCTCCTTGCGATTAGCTATGGTGTCACTAGGAAAAGTTCTCACTGACCTCTCAGAAATCTGCTTGGCAATCTGACCAACTTGCACCTCCAAATTACGAATGCTAGCACCCTGATTAGCAAACTGGGCCCTAGTCTCCTCAATGAAAGATTGGGTTGAGTTGTTCAATTTGTCAAGTGCTATCTCCCAGGAAGGTTTATGCTGTTGCTGTGGCTGATTCAATGCTGGGTTGTGCCATGAGAAATTTGGGTGGTTGCGATTTGCTGGATTGTAGGTGTTGGAGTACATGTTGTTTCTATTTCCTCCACCACCCACATATTTTGCTTGCTCCTCAATAGTCACTGCCTTCTCCATTTCATTGGCACATTCCCCATTCCTATGGTTCCCATTGCAAAAGTCGCACACAAGTGTGCTACTCACTGCTCCCAACTGAGTTTGACCCATCCTCTTCATTAATGTTGTGATCTGATCATGCATCTCCTTATTCTGCTGAATGAGAGTCTGCATCTAGGTAGTGCTCAGTTCTGGATTCTTCAAGATAGTCTTGTCAGCAAGGGTTTGACTGCTGTTGTAGGCCATTGTCTCAATTATTTCTTTTGCCTCTTCCTCAGTCTTCTTAATCAAGGACCCTCCAACTGCTGCATTAATCATGAATTTATTTGTGCTCCTCAACCCATCATAGAATAAACGGATTTGCATCCAATCTGGTATAGCATGTGTCGGGCACTTCTTCAACAGCTGGTTGTATCTCTCCCATGCATCATGTAACAGCTCCCCTTCTGCTTGAACAAAAGAGTTGACATCTTGGCGGAGCTTGGCTTGCTTTCCAGCTGGAAGGAACTGGGCCATGAATTTCTTGACCAGAACATCCCAACTGGAAAGGCTTCCAGGAGGCTGATTCCTCATCCATGTAAAAGCCTTGTCCCTCAAAGAAAGAGGAAACATACGCATGCGAATCGCCTCATCTGATGCACCTTCTATCTTGAAAAAGTCCAACATCTGAAGGAAATTGGCTACGTGCTCAGTAGGATCTTGAGTAGGTGCACCTGAGAATTGATTCGGTTTGATGAGATGAATATATTGAGGATCAATCTCAAATGCATCTGCTGTAATTGCTGGCCGGACTACACTGGATGTGCAAACATCTGGATCCACTGTGGTATAATCAGCCAAAGTCTTCCTTGTCAGTTGAGGTGTTCCACCAGAACCATGTGATTCAGCCATCTTTTTTGCTTGCTTTGCTTGCTTTTTCAACCGTTTCACACTAAGCTCCAATTCGGGATCAAGTTGCACAAGACCTCGATTACCTGTAGAACGTAAAAGCATAAAAACGGTTAAGCAGCACCTGTTAAATTAAAACTAAATTAAACTAATTAAAAACAGAAAAATAAAAAGAAAAATAGAATTTACTAATAACTACACTAAGTCCCAAAAATAAACTAAAGAATACTACTCCCCGGCAACGGCGCCAAAAACTTGTTGATTTGCCAGCAAATGGACTGGGTCAACGAGTAATATAGTCTGGAAGACCGAATACCGTCCCACAGGGAGTTGTGTTTTTAGTAAATTTCCACCTTAGTATAATTAATTAATAAATCCTATAAACTAAAAAGTTGATTAAATTAAAATTCAGATTTACAATCAATGATTAATTAAACTAACTAATTGCTGAAATTAATTAAAACGTGAACACAATGGAGGGAAAGTGGTTAGGAACGTTGGTTGCATTGTAGGTTTCACTTATTCAATTATAATTCAGATTTTACTTTAATTATCCTTCAATTCATGGACTATTCCTCTCAAATAGCAATAGTTAGACGTCTCTAACATTACCCTTATTTTCTAAATACTTAATCCTTGATCCCTCAACGATTTACAATATAAGAAAATATCTATTCAGCACAAGGGAATTAAAAAGCCATATAATCATCCAATTATATCCCTATATTTTGGACTGATTATACCATTAATTGCATGGCCTATTCAAAATCCCAACTCCCGTTGCGAATTAAGAAATCCAAAACATAAATTGATCAGGTTTATGTATAAAATAAAAACTCAATTAATGCATGAATTGAAAACAGCAAAATCCTAAATCATAAATTGAAATAAGCTACGCCATACAAATTCACCTTGTTCCTAACACGAGGATTTTAGTTACACATAGAAATAAGAAGAAGAAAAGGCATAATAGGGAAATTCATAGACAAATTACCCCAAATCCTTCAATCTTCAAATGCTCCAAATCAATGCAATCTCCCTCTTCAAATCTAAATTCTGTTTTTCACCTCTAAGTTGGCTGCTTAACCTAATTCTAAATCACTAATTTATAATTACCAACTATCTCTAAGTAGAATCCCAATCAATTTCTGAAGTTTTGGCCTAATTGGGCTTTTTCTGGTGCACGCGCGCCCCAGGCGCACTCGTCCACGCGCCCCAGGCGCGTGGACCTGTTTCGGCTCCGATTTTCTCCGTTCTTTTTCCTATTTCAAGGTCTTTGAATGCTCTTTCCAATTCCATAATTTATTTTTGCATTTGAGCTTCCAAAATCACCTGAAACACTGAACAAACAATCAAAAAGTTCATGGGAAACTACAATTACTAAAATTCCTAAAAACTAATAAAAAGGTCCTAAGTTTGCTATGAAAACAAGCTAAATCAAAGTAAAAGAGGATAAAATGAAGTCCAAAAAGTATATATATCATACCCAAATCAAGGACCTAGTTCTGTCAGAAGAAGTCAGAGATTTAGCTTCCGAACGGGAAAGACATGCCAAGCTTATGCAAGCGAAAGGGTATAATCGCTCAGTAGTGCCCAGAGAATTTGAGGTATGTGACCTCGTACTACGAAGAGCTGACATCGGCCTCAAAAATGCTAAGGATGAGAAACTGGCTCAGAATTGGGAAGGTCCATACCGAGTAGCTTTCAAAAGCGGAACAGGAGCCTACAAGCTCGAAACTCTCTCAGGTGCCCTCATCAACAACACATGGAACGTGGCAAAACTTAAGGCATATTTCAGTTAGAAATTTCTATCCATTTCAATTCTGTTTTCAATTGTTTTTGTTTATTTTTATTGATGGTGTACGCTCGGTGGAACTCCGAGCCCATTGTATTTACTGCTTCGAATAAATAAAAGTGTTGTTATTGAATTCATTGTATTTACATACTTTTCCTTATAACCGACTAGCCACCGTTTATGACGCGAATGATTATAAACAGCTCAAACAAGAGCTTATAACTCGTCAAGTACCTTAAAAGGATTCTCGATTCAAACATGATTTTTTTAAAAAAAATCATTTATACATCGCGGATAGAGGAACCCACCTCGGCTAAAGTGCTGGAGTTCCGAGGTCTTAACACTTGAATTCTTAACAAAAAGTTCAGAAAGAAGCATAAAATAAAAACGGATATTATAAATATTCCAAACCAGTTACAACAAAAAAGATTTAAACCCATCTATTGGGGCAGATACAAAAGTAAAAAAAGCAAAAGAAATAAACTACTCGATATCAGACAGTACTACGCTGTCAGGGTCGAACTTCTCCTCTTCTTCTTCACCTTCGGCACCATCGGCCTCTTCTTCCTCGGATTCCTCGGCGAAATGGTCAGGAAGATCATTGCTGCTCATGTCAATAGGAACCTCATTCGCACCCACAATCTGACCATTCTTGGTAGCAAAGAGGGGGTCAGCGTCTTCAGGAGGAAAGAGATTTGCGGTGAAGGAATCTAACTTATTATTCTTACCCCACACAGTTTTGGCGACGGTGTCGTCCATACCCTCAGTAACTTGAATTCCTTTGTGGGGCTTGCTCAGGTGAAACCAGTCGCCAGCCAATCCTTTCCCTTTCTCCATCCGAGGTCTCTTGGAGGGACGCTCAGGAGTACCCTGAGTACTTGGTTGCACTTCTACGGGAACTGTTTGCTCAGCACTCTTGGTGGCCTGAGGTACCTCGGAAGGAATAGCACGAGGAGCAACAAGAGGACTAGTTGTTGGAGTTGGTTCGGGGGTTTGGCTTTTAGCCGAGGATCCCGACTCTCCTCTCACAGCAGCCAGTTGAGCCATCCTGGCCGAAGCAGCAGCACTCTTCTTAGCTTTTGATGCTTTCTTCCCCATTTTTTCTGCAACAAGGAAATATGCTTTAGACCGAGTAAAAAAAAATTGTATATATACCCAGCTCGGCCTTCACTTCGGCCCGTGTTCTCTTCAGCAATATTTTCTTGGTATCAATTTGACCATTCGCCTTGAGGTATTCCCAAACTCGGTCACACAACCGTCTCTCGGCCTTCGTCAAATCGACCTTATAGTCAAATTGATACAAGGAGGCCCCTTGGTTATAGATACCGTTCGACCAACCCAGAGGGAAGCGAGGTACGACTTTGATTTCTCCTTCTTCCTCAACCTGCTCCATAAACCAGCACACACCAGCCCCATTGTACTCATACCGAAAAAAAAGAGGCTTAAAGGACTTCCAAGAGTCGGTGACTTTAGCGAAAAGTGCGTGGTCCTTCCGAGCTTTCAGTGACACCCAAAGCCCTTTGGAGTTGCCGAACTTGTTCACTTGAGGGGCATATAGCCAAAAGAAAGCTCGAAGTGTGGCAACTAAACCTTTGGCGTCGCAGAACTGTTGGAATGCTCGTACAAATGCCCATCCACTAGGGTGTAGTTGACTCGGGGCTATGCCTAAGTGGTTGAGTACTTCGATTTCAAAAGTCGAAAAGGGCATGCAGATTCCGACCTTTGTTACTATTTCTTCGTAGAAGTAGAAGAATTGTTGATTTTGCGGCACTTCAAAGCAGATCCGGTCGTCGATGTTCACGTGCCTTAACTCAAATTCCGACGCATTCCCATCTGCGCTCGGAGGGGTTAGGAGAGGACGAAGGTGGTTCAAACTGTTACTCGTCAGCAACGAAGGCCTCGTTCCAAGCACCTCCCGATCAAAGACTTCATCGTACTGCGCATGATTGGGCGGTAAAGGATATTCTTCAGGATTGATGTCACACCTGCGCTCCACCATATCTGGGGAAAAAGTAAAAGGCTCGGCGTTAGGATTTTTTACAGCAGATGTTTTAATTCTAAAGTTAAGGCCGAACCTTGGACTTTTCCCCCCCTCTTTCCTCGGATCTCCCAAAGGCTCTTCCTCTATTGCACAGCGCTCGGGGCTAATCCTAACCTGAGCTCTACGTTCAGCAAACCTATAAGCCAACAGCCACTTACTATCCTCAGCGGGATCCGATGGGTATTCTACGGCTAACGGTTTTGTCTCGGTGGATCCCCGGCTGATGGGGGGTGGAAGGATCTACTGCGTCATCGGTATCAGAATTCCCAACATCCCCAGAACGCCCAGAAAATGTTGAATCACTATCACTAGAAGGCTCTTCTCCTAATTTTCTACAGAGTTCGCGATAAATTCTCCTTAAATCCCTCCACCCTCTCATGATTAGCTAACCCCTTAATACTACCTACCCAGAAATCTCAGAAATCCAAGATTTCTCAAACCCCTGAAAAACCAATACGGATTACTCAAATCTCAAACCCCTGCAAAACCCAGAAACCAAAACCCCTTTTATGAAAAAAGAAGAAACCGCAAGAATAAAAACAGAAGGAGTGGAAAAAATTACCTGTGTTTAGTGGTTGGTTTCTCTGAAAAAGTTGACAGTAATGGATGATCGTGAAAAGCGTGGAGAAGAGCAGAAGAAGTGTACGGGAAAAGGAGAAATGAGTGAGAGCTTTTTCTGGATTGAGAGTGAGAAATGCTGGTTTGAGAAAGGGTGGAATGAAATAAGCATGAGATATGAATAACCCCCAGCAAACGGTTCAGTTTACTCCCCTGATGTACGTGTGGGTCGAAAGCCCATTATCTTACTCAGCCACTCACACGATGAAACGTGGCAGTTAAAAATAAGCTCTTTTTCAAATTTCAAAATTTGCAATGATGTGGCACAACTCTCAAGGACACGCGCTGCACCTAGAGAACCCAAAACGTCACCTCGAACAGGCTACCTGGTTACAACTGTCACACACTCCCGAACTAAGGCATCCGAAAAGGTCAACCCTAAACGCTTGTCACCTCGTCACAGACTTTCTAAAGTCTTACGAGCTAGGGGGCTTGTAGGTGTTGGTTTTGGCCTCAAAATCTCGAGAGGGGGGGTGAATCGAGTTTTATTATGTATTGGAAAATTCGTAATAAATTAAAAAATGATTTGAAATGGAGAGATTAAACGTTCGTAATGGATCGCGAAAACGATAGAAATAATATAATAATCGAGTAGCGCGGAAACGTAAAAGAATAAATATGCGGAAAGTAAAAGAGAGAGGGATAGAAAAGCTTGCACCGGTGATTTTTATACTGGTTCAGCCTTCCCGTCGAAAGGCCTAGTCCAGTCCCCAAGCGACCCGCCTAAGAGTTCTTATAACCAAGCAATAGAGCCGCACCCTATTACAACCAAGAGCACCCCGCACACTACTAGGAACCTCCGTTCGCTAGGGGCCTCAATCACACAGCAGGGTTCCTCGCCCTACGAACGCCTCAACGTTCAACTATGGGATTCTCTCCTTACCACTAAGGTTTAGAACGATTACAATGAAAGTGATTACAATAGCTTTTTGTGTTCTCACAACACGGATTCTACAATATGCTCTTATGATAATGAAAAAGAAGTTTCTCTTAGGATTTACTTAGCCAACAAGGTTTGTTCTTAGAAAAAATAGAACAATGAAAACCAGAACTCTTAAAGAAGAAGAAGATGAAGAACGTGAGAATGAATGAATAAAAAACAATCACTGAACGTGAAAAACTTGTTGAAATGTTGGAGTGATCTTATTTAAAAAGAAAAACTCTTTTCAATCAAAAACGATTTTGAATTAATAAAACAAAATCAAAATAGAATAATAAAAGATTTGTAATAAGTTTTAAAATCAAAATATAATCAAAACGATTTTCGAAATAAAATAAAGATTTGATTCTTAAAACCAAAAAGGAAATAATTCAAAATTAAAATCATTTTCGAATTTTATAAAATATATCAGAATCTTTTATATAAAAACAAATCAGGAAATAATAAAAATGATTCTGACACGTCTTTCAGAAAATCAAGAAGTAATCGATTACTTTAGGGAATAATCGATTATTTCTACAAAAATAGAAATTCTTAAATACATTTGAAAAATATGTAATCGATTAGGCTAAGAATAGTTAATCGATTACATCACTCCTGTTCATTATATGATGCAACCATGATAATCGATTACACTGAGGAGTTAATCGATTATTAAGCCTCTGGTTTGCATATGATGCAACATCATGTAATCGATTACTACAAGACTTGTAATCGATTACTAAGCCTCTGAAAAATATATGATGCAACAAATATAATCGATTACTTGACTGATGTAATCGATTACTTTTATAAGAAAGTAACTGATTAACAAAATTCAATTAATCGATTACAGCTTCTCTGATTTTTCTATGATGCAACTGAGTTAATCGATTACTTTGAGAGATAATCGATTAATCTCCTTTGCAGTCATATAAATATGCAGAGTTTTGTAACATCAAGTATTTTCACTAAGGTTAAATGCAGAAAAACATTTTATATGCAGAAAACACGTTTTCTTCTTTTCTTCTAAAATGAAAAACTATGTTGGCTTTGTAACTTCTAAGTAAACTACAACTTCATTACCTTACATTTGATCTAAGGAGAAGGTTTCTATTCTAGGCTTGCTTGAGTCTTCAATCTTGATACTTGACTTGCACTTGTGAGCTTGAACTTGAGTTGGCTTGTTATCATCAAAACATATATTTGCATTACTTTGAAGTCCATAGAGAGTTTGAAGCATGCCTTCCAACCAGCTTGACTTCAAACACTCCCCCTTTTTGATGATGACAAACAACCATTCTGATATGCTCTTTTATTATCTGCATCACAAGTGTTATACAAGCAGAAATAGATATATAATAATAAAACCTTCCTTAATATCACTAAATACAGGCAATATAATGGATTAATTTTTCTCCCCCTGTATGAATGCTTAAAAAACATATATTATGATATCAGAATATCATCCTTCAGAGTATCTCCCCCTGAATGTATTAGCCAAATATATTAGCCAATATCAGAATCTCTCTCCCCCTTTTGTAATCATCAAAAAGATGTGTAATCTCCCCCTGAAACACTAAGGAGATGCGTCAATAATAACATGAGAGATAAAAGATTCACATATTCAAAAGAGGTGAGAGGCAGAAGTTAAACCAATTTCTCTACGAATAAAAAAGAAATTTTCTTTTGGAAGCGGTTTCGTAAAGATATCAGCTAACTGCCGCGAAGTATCCACATACTCAATAATGCAATCACCCTTCTGAATATGATCACGAATAAAATGGTGTCGAATCTCTATATGCTTTGTGCGAGAATGTTGCACTGGGTTTTTGGTAATAGAAATAGCACTGGTATTATCACATTTAATAGGAATGTGATCTAGACTTAGACCAAAGTCTAGGAGTTGCTGTTTTAACCATAAAATCTGGGCGCAACAACTACCCGCAGCTACATATTCAGCCTCGGCTGTAGATAGGGCAACACTAGACTGTTTCTTACTAGCCCATGATACCAATGAATTGCCAAGAAGATGACAAGTGCCGCTAGTGCTTTTTCTATCTACTTTGCAACCAGCAAAGTCGGAATCAGAATACCCAACAAGATTACACGAAGAACCTTTGGGGTACCATAAACCCATATCAGTTGTGCCAGACAAGTATTTCATTATTCGCTTGGCAGCAACCATGTGCATTTCTTTTGGATTCGACTGGAACCGGGCACAAAGACACACACTAAACATTATATCCGGCCTACTTGCCGTTAAATATAGAAGGGATCCGATAATACCTCGATAATTTGTGATTTCTACGGATTTACCTCCTTCGTCTTTGTCCAAGTAACATGATGTGCTTATCGGTGTCGCTACTGCCTTGGCCTTATCCATGCCAAATCTTTTCAGTAATTCTTTGCAGTATTTGGTTTGACTAATAAATATTCCGTCCTTTGCTTGCTTTATTTGTAATCCCAGGAAAAAGTTCAGCTCGCCCATCATAGACATTTCGAACTCTTCCTGCATCATACTAGAAAATTCCTTGCAAAGGATTTCATTAGTAGCACCGAAAATAATATCATCAACATAAATCTGAACTAAAAGAATTTCCTTTCCTTTCTTTTTGATAAAAAGTGTGTTATCAACCTTTCCTCTTTCAAAGTTATTTTCCAACAAAAATTTGCTAAGACGGTCGTACCACGCTCTAGGAGCTTGTTTTAGACCGTACAAAGCCTTTTTCAATTTATAAACATAATCAGGGTGTTCATAACTTTCAAAGCCAGGAGGTTGACACACATAAACTTCTTCATTTATAAAACCATTAAGAAAGGCACTCTTTACGTCCATTTGATATAATTTAAAATCTAGAATACATGCAAATGCTAATAGCAGTCTTATGGCTTCCAACCTAGCAACAGGGGCAAATTTTTCCACATAATCTATCCCCTCTTCATGATTGTAACCTTGTGCAACTAGCCTAGATTTGTTTCGAACAATTAAACCAGCCTCATCAAGTTTATTTTTATAAATCCACTTAGTTCCAATAATCGGATGAGACTCAGGCCTAGGAACAAGTTTCCACACCTGATTTCTTTCGAACTGGTTTAATTCCTCTTGCATTGCCAAAAGCCAATACTCATCAAGCATAGCCTCAGAATAATTCTTTGGCACTACTTGAGAAACAAATGCAAAGAAGTTACACAGATTGCTAATAGAGTTGCGAGTACTTACACCTTTTGAGATATCCCCGATAATATTATCTATAGGATGGTGCCTTGATGTTCTCCATTCCTTAGGCAAATCAGTGTTGAATTCCATGGATTGTTCTTGATTTTTCTCCTCAACATTTTCAACTGAATTTCCATTGCTTTCGGAATGCTCTTTCCTTTTGGCATTTGGCTCCTCATCCTCATTAACGAATAAATCTCCAAGAATACCTGAAATGTCATTAACAGATACCTTTCCCAACCTTTTGGGATCGGATTCGTCAAATGATACATGAATAGATTCTTCAATAGTATTACGAGATTTATTGTATATCCTATAAGCTTTGCTCGAAGCAGAATATCCAAGGAATATACCCTCATCAGCTCTAGCCTCAAAACTTCCTAGATTTTCTCTACCATTATTATGCACAAAACATTTACATCCAAAAACTCGAAGATGGGAAATATTTGGTTTTCTCCCCTTGTACAGCTCATAAGGGGTTTTCTTTAAAATAGGCCTAATCAAAACACGGTTCATAACATAACATGCTGTACTAACTGCATCGGCCCAAAAATATGCAGGCAAATTCATGTCATTAAGCATTGTTCTAGAAAGCTCTTTTAATGAACGATTTTTCCTCTCCACAACTCCATTTTGCTCTGGAGTCCTTAGAGCGGAAAAATAATGCTTAACTCCATGTTTTTCGCAAAACTTTTCAAAAAGATGATTTTCAAATTCTCCACCATGATCAGTTTTAATGGATGCAATGCTCAAATGCAATTGGTTTTGAATAATCTTAGCTAGCTTTTTAAATTCATGAAATGTGTCATTTTTATGAGTAATAAAAAGCGTCCATGTATACCTAGAATAGTCATCCACAATAACTAAACAATAATAGTTGTCACCAAAGCTTTTAGTTTGACACGGTCCAAAAAGATCCATATGTAAAAGTTCCAAGGGCCTTTGAGTTGAAACAAGATTTTTAGACGGAAAAGTAGCCCTTGTGAGTTTTGATTTTGAACAAGGATCACAATTTTCAGAAAAAGAAAAATTTTGCTTTGGCAAACCAACTACTAAGTTTTTAGAAGAAATTTTATTTAAATGAGCCATGTGGATGTGACCTATTCTACGATGCCACAGCCACGATTCATCCTCTTTAGATAATAAACATTTCGCATCATTTGAGGGAATTGAATCAAAATCAATAACATAAACATTGTTTATCCTGCGAGCAATTAGCTTAATAAGATTATCAATTTTTCCCTCGATAATACATCTATCAGAATCAAATATAACCCTATTGCCCTTATCACACAATTGACTAATGCTTAGCAAATTGTGCTTTAGGCCCTCAACATGTAAAACATTTTCAATGCAAGGGTTAGGAGGTGTACCAATTTTACCGATTCCGATAATCTTTCCTTGATTGTTATCTCCGAAAGTCACATGTCCTTGGTCCTTAGGCACGAGATGCGAGAATTTGGATTTATCTCCAGTCATATGTTTTGAGCATCTGCTGTCCAAGTACCACCATGCCTTCCTTCCTTCCGGAGTAACCTACAAGCAAAGAATTCAAGGTTTCTTTTTAGGTACCCATATCTTTTTGGGTCCTTGAGTGTTAGTATAGCCATAGTTTAAATCATGCCACCTTCTAGCTTCATTGTTCGGTTTAACGAACTTCACTTTTCGGTGTATGCATTCATGTGCACCATGGCCCTTTTTACCACAAATATGACATATAAGAGGTTTCTTATGATTACTGACAGGGACAAAAATGGTACTTAGTTTCTTTTGATGTCTTCCGGGTTGATATCCCAAACCCGCTCTATTAAAGAAACATTTTTGTCTACCTAACATTAAATTTAAAGTATTTCTACCTTTTGTAAATTTAGCAAGGGTTTCTTTTAAATCTTCAACTTCTTTAACCAAGTCCTTGCAGAATTTACAAGAAGAAGAACTAGCTTTAAGTTTAATGTCATTACACGAAGTGTTTGAAGAATTTTTTAAAGTCAAATTCAGCTCCTTATTTTGATTTTTCAAAAAATCATTTTCCTTAGTAAGTTCTTTATTCTTTTCTAAAATGGAAGCTGAATTTTTCTTTTCTAGAGAAACCAATAAGGATAACCTCATCGATTCCTCATGTAACTCTTCAAATGCTTCTTGTAATTCATCATAAGAAAAGTTAAGTTCAGTAGTTACCTCTTTGTCGTGAGCCATCAAGCATAGGTTGGCAGTCTCCTCTTGTTCGTCTGAATCCTCATCCGAACTTCCATCATTGTCTAGCCATGCCAAGTATGCTTGCTTTCCCTTCTTTGAACTTGAGGTGCCTTTTTCTGAATTCTCTTTCTTTTTCAATTGATAGCAGTCTGCTCTAATGTGACCAGGCTTGCCACACTCATGACATGTGATGGTTGAGCCTCCACTTTTATTGTTGTCTCTCTTGTTGAAAATTTTTTTTCTCAGGAATTTCCCGAACTTTTTCACCAATAGACTCATGTGTTCATCATTCAATAATTCTTTGTCCGAGTCACTATCTGGTGCAGGTGCTTCAGCCTTGAATGCCAAACTTTTAACTTTCTTGTTCTCTTCTTCATGTTGAGCCAACCTTTTTAGTTCACTTTCGTGTTCTTGTAATTTTCCAAACAGAGTTGCCAGCGTCATTGTTGAGAGATTTCTTGATTCAGCAATTGCCGTCACCTTGGGTTGCCAATCTCTTCCCAAACACCTTAAAACTTTGTTGATGAGATCCTCATTGGTGAACTTCTTCCCCAATGTCGTCAGTTGGTTAACAATCATTGTGAAGCGCTTTTGGATCTCTTGAATTGATTCTCCATCTTTCATCCTGAATAGCTCATATTCACCATTCAACGTATTGATCCTTGACCTCTTTACTTCCGTTGTACCTTCATGCGTGACTTCCAGCGTATCCCACATCTGTTGTGCTGTCTCGCATGTTGATATCCCGAAAAACTCATCATAGCTCAAAGCAGATGTTATAATATTTTTCGCTTTCAAGTCGTATTGGACTCTACGTTCCTCCTCCTCCGTCCACTCAGCCATAGGCTTTTCGACGGTGTTACCATTAACCACATAGGTAGGAACATAAGGACCATTAACAACAGCATCCCAAACTTTTAATCCTACTCCTTGAATAAAAATTTTCATACGGGCTTTCCAATACGTGTACCCTACCTCATCAAACATGGGAGGACGGTTAATAGAACTCCCTTCACCTCCAAACAGAGAGTTTGAAGCCATACTCTTGAGACGGTTAAGTCTTATCACAAGAGACTAGCTCTGATGCCAATTGTTGGTTTTGGCCTCAAAATCTCGAGAGGGGGGGTGAATCGAGTTTTATTATGTATTGGAAAATTCGTAATAAATTAAAAAATGATTTGAGATGGAGAGATTAAACGTTCGTAATGGATCGCTAAAACGATAGAAATAATATAATAATCGAGTAGCGCGGAAACGTAAAAGAATAAATATGCGGAAAGTAAAAGAGAGAGGGATAGAAAAGCTTGCACCGGTGATTTTTATACTGGTTCAGCCTTCCCGTCGAAAGGCCTAGTCCAGTCCCCAAGCGACCCGCCTGAGAGTTCTTATAACCAAGCAATAGAGCCGCACCCTATTACAACCAAGAGCACCCCGCACACTACTAGGAACCTCCGTTCGCTAGGGGCCTCAATCACACAGCAGGGTTCCTCGCCCTACGAACGCCTCAACGTTCAACTATGGGATTCTCTCCCTACCACTAAGGTTTAGAACGATTACAATGAAAGTGATTATAATAGCTTTTTGTGTTCTCACAACACGGATTCTAAAATATGCTCTTATGATAATGAAAAAGAAGTTTCTCTTAGGATTTACTCAGCCAACAAGCTTTGTTCTTAGAAAAAATAGAACAATGAAAACCAGAACTCTTAAAGAAGAAGAAGATGAAGAACGTGAGAATGAATGAATAAAAAACAATCACTGAACGTGAAAAACTTGTTGAAATGTTGGAGTGATCTTATTTAAAAAGAAAAAATCTTTTCAATCAAAAACGATTTTGAATTAATAAAACAAAATCAAAATAGAAAAATAAAAGATTTGTAATAAGTTTTAAAATCAAAATAAAATCAAAACGATTTTCGAAATAAAATAAAAATTTGATTCTTAAAACCAAAAAGGAAATAATTCAAAATTAAAATCATTTTCGAATTTTATAAAATATATCAGAATCTTTTATATAAAAACAAATCAGGAAATAATAAAAATGATTCTGACACGTTTTTCAGAAAATCAAGAAGTAATCGATTACTTTAGGGAATAATCGATTATTTCTACAAAAATAGAAATTCTTAAATACATTTGAAAAACATGTAATCGATTACATCACTTCTGTTCATTATATGATGCAACCATGATAATCAATTACACTGAGGAGTTAATCGATTATTAAGCCTCTGGTTTGCATATGATGCAACATCATGTAATCGATTACTACAAGACTTGTAATCGATTACTAAGCCTCTGAAAAATATATGATGCAACAAATATAATCGATTACTTGACTGATGTAATCGATTACTTTCATAAGAAAGTAACTGATTAACAAAATTCAATTAATCGATTACAGCTTCTCTGATTTTTCTATGATGCAACTGAGTTAATCGATTACTTTGAGAGATAATCGATTACTCTCCTTTGCAGTCATATAAATATGCAGAGTTTTGTAACATCAAGTATTTTCACTAAGGTTAAATGCAGAAAATCATTTTATATGCAGAAAACACGTTTTCTTCTTTTCTTCTAAAATGAAAAACTATGTTGGCTTTGTAACTTCTAAGTAAACTACAACTTCATTACCTTACATTTGATCTAAGGAGAAGGTTTCTATTCTAGGCTTGCTTGAGTCTTCAATCTTGAGACTTGACTTGCACTTGTGAGCTTGAACTTGAGTTGGCTTGTTATCATCAAAACATATATTTGCATTACTTTGAAGTCCATAGAGAGTTTGGAGCATGCCTTCCAACCAGCTTGACTTCCAACACTCCCCCTTTTTGATGATGACAAACAACCATTCTGATATGCTCTTTTATTATCTGCATCACAAGTGTTATACAAGAAGAAATAGATATATAATAATAAAACCTTCCTTAGTATCATTAAATACAGGCAATATAATGGATTAATTTTTCTCCCCCTCTATGAATGCTTAAAAAACATATATTATGATATCAGAATATCATCCTTCAGAGTATCTCCCCCTGAATGTATTAGCCAAATATATTAGCCAATATCAGAATCTCTCTCCCCCTTTTGTAATCATCAAAAAGATGTGTAATCTCCCCCTGAAACACTAAGGAGATGCGTCAATAATAACATGAGAGATAAAAGATTCACATATTCAAAAGAGGTGAGAGGCAGAAGTTAAACCAATTTCTCTACGAATAAAAAAGAAATTTTCTTTTGGAAGCGGTTTCGTAAAGATATCAGCTAACTGCCGCGAAGTATCCACATACTCAATAATGCAATCACCCTTCTGAATATGATCACGAATAAAATGGTGTCGAATCTCTATATGCTTCGTGCGAGAATGTTGCACTGGGTTTTTGGTAATAGAAATAGCACTGGTATTATCACATTTAATAGGAATGTGATCTAGACTTAGACCAAAGTCTAGGAGTTGCTGTTTTAACCATAAAATCTGGGCGCAACAACTACCCGCAGCTACATATTCAGCCTCGGCTGTAGATAGGGCAACACTAGACTGTTTCTTACTAGCCCATGATACCAATGAATTGCCAAGAAGATGACAAGTGCCGCTAGTGCTTTTTCTATCTACTTTGCAACCAGCAAAGTCGGAATCAGAATACCCAACAAGATTACACGAAGAACCTTTGGGGTACCATAAACCCATATCAGTTGTGCCAGACAAGTATTTCATTATTCGCTTAGCAGCAACCATGTGCATTTCTTTTGGATTCGACTGGAACCGGGCACAAAGACACACACTAAACATTATATCCGGCCTACTTGCCGTTAAATATAGAAGGGATCCGATAATACCTCGATACTTTGTGATTTCTACGGATTTACCTCCTTCGTCTTTGTCCAAGTAACATGATGTGCTTATCGGTGTCGCTACTGCCTTGGCCTTATCCATGCCAAATCTTTTCAGTAATTCTTTGCAGTATTTGGTTTGACTAATAAATATTCCGTCCTTTGCTTGCTTTATTTGTAATCCCAGGAAAAAGTTCAGCTCGCCCATCATAGACATTTCGAACTCTTCCTGCATCATACTAGAAAATTCCTTGCAAAGGATTTCATTAGTAGCACCGAAAATAATATCATCAACATAAATCTGAACTAAAAGAATGTCCTTTCCTTTCTTTTTGATAAAAAGTGTGTTATCAACCTTCCCTCTTTCAAAGTTATTTTCCAACAAAAATTTGCTAAGACGGTCGTACCACGCTCTAGGAGCTTGTTTTAGACCGTACAAAGCCTTTTTCAATTTATAAACATAATCTGGGTGTTCATAACTTTCAAAGCCAGGAGGTTGACACACATAAACTTCTTCATTTATAAAACCATTAAGAAAGGCACTCTTTACGTCCATTTGATATAATTTAAAATCTAGAATACATGCAAATGCTAATAGCAGTCTTATGGCTTCCAACCTAGCAACAGGGGCAAATTTTTCCTCATAATCTATCCCCTCTTCCTGATTGTAACCTTGTGCAACTAGCCTAGATTTGTTTCGAACAATTAAACCAGCCTCATCAAGTTTATTTTTATAAATCCACTTAGTTCCAATAATCGGATGAGACTCAGGCCTAGGAACAAGTTCCCACACCAGATTTCTTTCGAACTGGTTTAATTCCTCTTGCATTGCCAAAAGCCAATGCTCATCAAGCATAGCCTCAGAATAATTCTTTGGCTCTACTTGAGAAACAAATGCAAAGAAGTTACACAGATTGCTAATAGAGTTGCGAGTACTTACACCTTTTGAGATATCCCCGATAACCTGATCTATAGGATGGTGCCTTGATGTTCTCCATTCCTTAGGCAAATCAGTGTTGATTTCCATGGATTGTTCTTGATTTTTATCCTCAACATTTTCAACTGAATTTCCATTGCTTTCGGAATGCTCTTTCCTTTTGGCATTTGGCTCCTCATCCTCATTAACGAATAAATCTCCAAGAATACCTGAAATGTCATTAACAGATACCTTTCCCAACCTTTTGGGATCGGATTCGTCAAATGATACATGAATAGATTCTTCAATAGTATTACGAGATTTATTGTATATCCTATAAGCTTTGCTCGAAGCAGAATATCCAAGGAATATACCCTCATAAGCTCTAGCCTCAAAACTTCCTAGATTTTCTCTACCATTATTATGCACAAAACATTTACATCCAAAAACTCGAAGATGGGAAATATTTGGTTTTCTCCCCTTGTACAGCTCATAAGGGGTTTTCTTTAAAATAGGCCTAATCAAAACACGGTTCATAACATAACATGCTGTACTAATTGCATCGGCCCAAAAATATGCAGGAAAATTCATGTCATTAAGCATTGTTCTAGAAAGCTCTTTTAATGAACGATTTTTCCTCTCCACATCTCCATTTTGCTCTGGAGTCCTTGGAGCGGAAAAATAATGCTTAACTCCATGTTTTTCGCAAAACTTTTCAAAAAGATGATTTTCAAATTCTCCACCATGATCAGTTTTAATGGATGCAATGCTCAAATGCAATTGGTTTTGAATAATCTTGGCAAGCTTTTTAAATTCATGAAATGTGTCATTTTTATGAGTAATAAAAAGCGTTCATGTATACCTAGAATAGTCATCCACAATAACTAAACAATAATAGTTGTCACCAAAGCTTTTAGTTTGACACGGTCCAAAAAGATCCATATGTAAAAGTTCCAAGGGCCTTTGAGTTGAAACAAGATTTTTAGACGGAAAAGTAGCCCTTGTGAGTTTTGATTTTGAACAAGGATCACAATTTTCAGAAAAAGAAAAATTTTGCTTTGGCAAACCAACTACTAAGTTTTTAGAAGAAATTTTATTTAAATGAGCCATGTGGATGTGACCTATTCTACGATGTCACAGCCACGATTCATCCTCTTTAGATAATAAACATTTCGCATCATTTGAGGGAATTGAATCAAAATCAATAACATAAACATTGTTTATCCTGCGAGCAATTAGCTTAATAAGATTATCAATTTTTCCCTCGATAATACATCTATCAGAATCAAATATAACCCTATTGCCCTTATCACACAATTGACTAATGCTTAGCAAATTGTGCTTTAGGCCCTCAACATGTAAAACATTTTCAATGCAAGGGTTAGAAGGTGTACCAATTTTACCGATTCCGATAATCTTTCCTTGATTGTTATCTCCGAAAGTCACATGTCCTTGGTCCTTAGGCACGAGATGCGAGAATTTGGATTTATCTCCAGTCATATGTTTTGAGCATCCGCTGTCCAAGTACCACCATGCCTTCCTTCCTTCCGGAGTAACCTACAAGCAAAGAATTCAAGGTTTCTTTTTAGGTACCCATATCTTTTTGGGTCCTTGAGTGTTAGTATAGCCATAGTTTAAATCATGCCACCTTCTAGCTTCATTGTTCGGTTTAACGAACTTCACTTTTCGGTGTATGCATTCATGTGCACCATGGCCCTTTTTACCACAAATATGACATATAAGAGGTTTCTTATGATTACTGGCAGGGACAAAAATGGTACTTAGTTTCTTTTGATGTCTTCCGGGTTGATATCCCAAACCCGCTCTATTAAAGAAACATTTTTGTCTACCTAACATTAAATTTAAATTATTTCTACCTTTTGTAAATTTAGCAAGGGTTTCTTTTAAATCTTCAACTTCTTTAACCAAGTCCTTGCAGAATTTACAAGAAGAAGAACTAGCTTTAAGTTTAATGTCATTACACGAAGTGTTTGAAGAATTTTTTAAAGTCAAATTCAGCTCCTTATTTTGATTTTTCAAAAAATCATTTTCCTTAGTAAGTTCTTTATTCTTTTCTAAAATGGAAGCTGAATTTTTCTTTTCTAGAGAAACCAATAAGGATAACCTCATCGATTCCTCATGTAACTCTTCAAATGCTTCTTGTAATTCATCATAAGAAAAGTTAAGTTCAGTAGTTACCTCTTTGTCGTGAGCCATCAAGCATAGGTTGGCAGTCTCCTCTTGTTCGTCTGAATCCTCATCCGAACTTCCATCATTGTCTAGCCATGCCAAGTATGCTTGCTTTCCCTTCTTTGAACTTGAGGTGCCTTTTTCTGAATTCTCTTTCTTTTTCAATTGATAGCAGTCTGCTCTAATGTGACCAGGCTTGCCACACTCATGACATGTGATGGTTGAGCCTCCACTTTTATTGTTGTCTCTCTTGTTGAAATTTTTCTTTCTCAGGAATTTCCCGAACTTTTTCACCAATAGACTCATGTGTTCATCATTCAATAATTCTTTGTCCGAGTCACTATCTGGTGCAGGTGCTTCAGCCTTGAATGCCAAACTTTTAACTTTCTTGTTCTCTTCTTCATGTTGAGCCAACCTTTTTAGTTCACTTTCGTGTTCTTGTAATTTTCCAAACAGAGTTGCCAGCGTCATTGTTGAGAGATTTCTTGATTCAGCAATTGCCGTCACCTTGGGTTGCCAATCTCTTCCCAAACACCTTAAAACTTTGTTGATGAGATCCTCATTGGTGAACTTCTTCCCCAATGTCGTCAGTTGGTTAACAATCATTGTGAAGCGCTTTTGGATCTCTTGAATTGATTCTCCATCTTTCATCCTGAATAGCTCATATTCACCATTCAACGTATTGATCCTTGACCTCTTTACTTCCGTTGTACCTTCATGCGTGACTTCCAGTGTATCCCACATCTGTTGTGCTGTCTCGCATGTTGATATCCCGAAAAACTCATCATAGCTCAAAGCAGATGTTATAATATTTTTCGCTTTCAAGTCGTATTGGACTCTACGTTCCTCCTCCTCCGTCCACTCAGCCATAGGCTTTTCGACGGTGTTACCATTAACCACATAGGTAGGAACATAGGGACCATTAACAACAGCATCCCAAACTTTTAATCCTACTCCTTGAATAAAAATTTTCATACGGGCTTTCCAATACGCGTACCCTACCCCATCAAACATGGGAGGACGGTTAATAGAACTCCCTTCACCTCCAAACAGAGAGTTTGAAGCCATACTCTTGAGACGGTTAAGTCTTAACACAAGAGACTAGCTCTAATGCCAATTGTTGGTTTTGGCCTCAAAATCTCGAGAGGGGGGTGAATCGAGTTTTATTATGTATTGGAAAATTCGTAATAAATTAAAAAATGATTTGAGATGGAGAGATTAAACGTTCGTAATGGATCGCGAAAACGATAGAAATAATATAATAATCGCGCGGAAACGTAAAAGAATAAATATGAGGAAAGTAAAAGAGAGAGGGATAGAAAAGCTTGCACCGGTGATTTTTATACTGGTTCAGCCTTCCCGTCGAAAGGCCTAGTCCAGTCCCCAAGCGACCCGCCTGAGAGTTCTTATAACCAAGCAATAGAGCCGCACCCTATTACAACCAAGAGCACCCCGCACACTACTAGGAACCTCCGTTCGCTAGGGGCCTCAATCACACAGCAGGGTTCTCGCCCTACGAACGCCTCAACGTTCAACTATGGGATTCTCTCCCTACCACTAAGGTTTAGAACGATTACAACGAAAGTGATTACAATAGCTTTTTGTGTTCTCACAACACGGATTCTACAATATGCTCTTATGATAATGAAAAAGAAGTTTCTCTTAGGATTTACTCAGCCAACAAGGTTTGTTCTTAGAAAAAATAGAACAATGAAAACCAGAACTCTTAAAGAAGAAGAAGATGAAGAACGTGAGAATGAATGAATAAAAAAAATCACTGAACGTGAAAAACTTGTTGAAATGTTAGAGTGATCTTATTTAAAAAGAAAAACTCTTTTCAATCAAAAACGATTTTGAATTAATAAAACAAAATCAAAATAGAATAATAAAAGATTTGTAATAAGTTTTAAAATCAAAATAAAATCAAAACGATTTTCGAAATAAAATAAAGATTTGATTCTTAAAACCAAAAAGGAAATAATTCAAAATTAAAATCATTTTCGAATTTTATAAAATATATCAGAATCTTTTATATAAAAACAAATCAGGAAATAATAAAAATGATTCTGACACGTTTTTCAGAAAATCAAGAAGTAATCGATTACTTTAGGGAATAATCGATTATTTCTACAAAAATAGAAATTCTTAAATACATTTGAAAAACATGTAATCGATTAGGCTAAGAATAGTTAATCGATTACATCACTCCTGTTCATTATATGATGCAACCATGATAATCGATTACACTGAGGAGTTAATCGATTATTAAGCCTCTGGTTTGCATATGATGCAACATCATGTAATTGATTACTACAAGACTTGTAATCGATTACTAAGCCTCAGAAAAATATATGATGCAACAAATATAATCGATTACTTGACTGATGTAATCGATTACTTTCGTAAGAAAGTAACTGATTAACAAAATTCAATTAATCGATTACAGCTTCTCTGATTTTTCTATGATGCAACTGAGTTAATCGATTACTTTGAGAGATAATCGATTACTCTCCTTTGCAGTCATATAAATATGCCGAGTTTTGTAACATCAAATATTTTCACTAAGGTTAAATGCAGAAAAACATTTTATATGCAGAAAACACGTTTTCTTCTTTTCTTCTAAAATGAAAAACTATGTTGGCTTTGTAACTTCTAAGTAAACTACAACTTCATTACCTTACATTTGATCTAAGGAGAAGGTTTCTATTCTAGGCTTGCTTGAGTCTTCAATCTTGAGACTTGACTTGCACTTGCGAGCTTGAACTTGAGTTGGCTTGTTATCATCAAAACATATATTTGCATTACTTTGAAGTCCATAGAGAGTTTGAAGCATGCCTTCCAATCAGCTTGACTTCCAAAAAAAATAATAACATTCTCAAAAAAAAAATCTATACTCCCTCCATTTCATAATGTTTGACCTTTCAGGTCTGAGCACACAGATTAAGAAATAATAAATTATTTTAAGTATTATGTATAATTTGTCCAAAATGTCCCTATTTAATCTTTATTGAAAATTGTAGTAGTATTTAATTTTTATTAGTAAGTGTGTCCATTAATTAATGTATAGTGATTTTGAGATGAGAGAAAATAAAAGTAGAATTAATGAGGAGTAAGAGAAATGATTGAATGAAAGGTTAAAATTGGAAAAAGAATGTTTGTGTATTGAAAATGTAAAAGGTCAAACAATATGAAACAAGAAAAAAAAGGGTAAAAAACCAAACATTGTGAAACAGATGGAGTATTTTTATTATTTTTTTTCCAATGTTTGGCTCCCCGAAGTTATTTCTAAGTTTGTCATATATCCCTACTACTAATTCCGACCAATTTTGTTGACATATAACATCGGAATCCTAGTCAGACGCAATAGGTTAGGCGCATGGTGTCACATGGGCAACAATTTTGGAGCACGAATTAATTATCATATGTGTCTATATATATATATATATATATTTAAACGTTTGTCGGGTAGCACGCAAAAGCACGAAACACACACGATGCGGGCTTAAAGACCATTTTTGAAGCACGATTTTGATCCGTGCTTTTTAGGCACGGCACGATCAAAGCCCGAATCTGAATCGAGTGGACACGAGCATGGCCGGGTAGCACGAATTGCCACATCTAATTCTGAGGGTACTTTTTAAGCGATCAATAAAAAAATAATATTTTATTAAAAATATAAACATAAAACTTATCAATGTATTGAATACAATACTGTCTTGATAACATTTTTTATTTGGTATCCTAAAGAACATTAGCATTTTCCATATTTTAATCATGTGATATGCACAAAACATTGAACATGGTAAAAACTATTCTTTTCGGTTTGAATTATAAGAAAAAAAATAATTTCACATTTATTAAAAAATTTAGTTAATTGTATCTAACTTTCTCAAATTTATATAAAAAAATAAAGCTATTTTAGGATAGTACATTGGAAATGAAACAAAAAAATTAAATGACATGACAATTTTTTTTTATGGATGTTTTAGGAAAATAATATTTGGATGAAACAAAATTTAAGAAAATTAGTTTTACTTATATTTTAAATGAAGAGAGTATGTTTTTTTTCTTATATTTAAAACCGGAAAAAGTATCATATTTTTATTATGCTCTTATTTTTTTTTATCGCTAAATCACAAAACGAGCCCTAATGTCTTGCAAGTATTAAAAAAAAAAGATTTAGAAGGAAATACTATGAGAATACAAAATTAATCTTAGTTTAGAAATAGTAGCTTGTTTTTTTTTTTTTTTTTTACAAAGGGTATCCTCGGGTCGAAGACTAATTTCCTCCGAGACGTAGAGATTATAGAAGTGAATTTTGTTTCTACCAACAAAACCTTTTTCATACCACAGCAGAAATCAACATCATAGTTATGAGATCCAACTATCTATTAACTGTGCTGGGCTTATTGGTGAGTAGCTTGGTTTCAAACTAGTTTTGTTTTGTTTTGTTTTTTTAAAGGCTTATTTATGTTTTAATCACTAAAAGTTGGGAGTATTTTTTGACATTGACTCATTCTTAATTGTTTCGAAAATTTGGTTTCAGTGCTGCCGTTAGGAAAAATTTGTTAATTACTGATATGATTAACGAAATGTCACATCAGCATACACGTGTTCAAGTGTTGCATGTCATCGATAGGATGACGTGGATAATCTAGATCGGCAGGAGCAAAAGGGCCATGACCTAACCCAATGTGTTTGTGGATTTGGCTTTGGCCCTTTTGCTCTCGCGGGTCCGAATCATCCACATTCATTACTTGCACACGTGTATGTTGATGTGACGTTTCGTTAGTCACGTAAGTAGTTAATGAATTTTTCTAACAAGAACTAAAACCAAATTTTCAAAACAATTAACAATTAAAAATGAGTCAAGATCAAAAAAAAAACTTACAAGACCAAAACCAAAACACTCACAATTTTCATAGTTAAAGACATAAATAAGCCTTTTCAAAATAAAACACACAACACAATGACACAAAACACAAACACATGATAAAAGTGAGAGACAGAGACAGAGACACAGTGTGTGTGTGAGAGAGAGAGAGAGAGAGAAAGAGGAGAAAGGAAGCTCTTTTCGAAATTGTGGCTGCCGAAAAACCTTGTGGTTTGGGTCTGGTTCTGTAAATTCAGAGTGACTTGATTGATTGGTTGTTATTCTTCCTGTTCCTGATCACTGTAGTGCAGAGAGAGAGAAGGGGAAAGAAGAAACATGGGTTGGATTCCATGTTCTGGAGCTTCATCAGGCACTAAGAAGAAGAAGAAGGTAAAGAGTAAGATTGATAAGATGCAAGTTCAGGATAACAACCTTGTTGATCAGATCAAACCCTCCCAAGGTACACTCTTATTGTTGTTGTTTAAGGTTATTATGGTCAATTGTGCTTTCACTTAAATGATATTATTTTGTGGTTATAAAGTATGTGTTGTGGTAATTTGTGTCTTGCTTTATATTGGGTTTCTTTCAAAATTCAAAATTGAGTTAGTTTTGTGTGATTGGTATACTATACCTGATTGGTGTCTTGGATGTGTGAACTTTCCTGATAAAGATATTTGGGATTTGATCTGCTTAATGAATGCAATCCTTGTGGGAGTGATTCTTGTATAGTAAAGTATTTATGCTTGTCTATTCAGCATGACCAATCAAAATTTTAAAATAACTTTAAAATAAGCGTGTTAAAGTTTTTGTTGTCTTCAAAAATTGTTAACTTTAATGACGACTAATAAGTATTTGATTGCTTGTGCGTAATAGGCACCGTGCCAATACAAGTCATTCTCCTTGGGTGGTGGCATTGCAGTCTACATATGTACTCCCTCCGTCTCAAAAAGTTAGTAACTTTTTTAAAACTCAATAAAAATAAGGGAACATACTTTTAATGCATTGTCTCCCAAATCAACCAATTACCAAAGCAAGTATTTAATACATGTTTCCTTAATTAACCAATCATAGAATATACAATTCAATTTCAATTTTTTTTATTCATTATTTTAACTTTAATTTGGGACAAAATTTTTCTATGTTTTTTACTAACTTTATGGGACGGAGGGAGTATAATCTATCAATATTTCAATATTTCAATATTCTATTTTCGTTACATATCCTAAAAAAATTCATTTATGTTCATCTAATGTGGAGTTGAATTTGAAGGAATTGTGTGTTTAGCATTTTGAGTGTCTATTTTGTGTCATTTTAAACTGTCTTTTATTCATATGTTGGATACATTCCCTTATTAATCGGGGTATTTCTTGCATAAAGGCAATGTTCTAAGTTGCAACACACAATAGATCAAGTTAATAAACTTATCTGCAATTATGTTCTCTTTGACTCTGTGTTACTTTCTTTAAGCTCATTGGTTTCCTCAGTTACAGATTATACACCAAGCTTAAATTTGTACTATTGATGTTAATTTGAAACTATTCATCCTTTATTTGCATATTTGTACGTTTTTTTACTTGACTTGGAAAATGGAAAAGTGGCATATATTTTCATGTTCTGAGAGATTGAATAAACGTGCTGTAGCTTATGCTTCTCCCCCCGTAAATAATATTCTAATTACTTTGAGTACAGGGAAGTTGAAGAGAAATTTATCCACAAGTTCCAAAGATACATCTAAACATGGGAACACTGATCACATTGCAGCTCAGACATTCTCATTCCGTGAGTTAGCCATTGCAACTAGAAATTTTAGAGCAGAATGCCTTTTGGGCGAGGGAGGTTTTGGTAGAGTATACAAAGGGCGCTTGGAAAGTATTAATCAGGTGAGTCTCTTTTCTCATGAGCTGTTTGTTTATGAAGAATAGGAGAAAGTTGCAGGGCATTGAAGTAATTCTTCCTTTTTCTATGGTATCCATCATTTCCCCTATTCCACATTGATCTCTGCTAACTCTTAATAATTGACTGGGCTTAGCCAATGTGAAACTCGGCATAAAATTTGTATAGGTTGAGTTTTCGACATGTTGCATCTTTTCTAAAATGTTGAATATAGGTTGTCGCAATTAAGCAACTTGACCGAAATGGACTGCAAGGGAATAGGGAATTCCTTGTTGAAGTTTTGATGCTAAGTCTGCTTCACCACCCTAACCTAGTCAACCTTATTGGTTATTGTGCTGATGGAGATCAAAGGCTTCTAGTTTATGAATATATGCCATTAGGATCCTTGGAAGACCACTTGCATGGTATTTGTATTACTACTAATGCAAGTTAATTTTATTTTTCGCTTTTAAATTTTGTATTGTATTGTCTTGTAGTTCATATTGTTCATATATGTTTGAATTGCAGATATTCCTCCTGGCAAGAAACGACTTGATTGGAACACACGAATGAAAATAGCTGCCGGGGCAGCAAAGGGGTTGGAATACCTACATGACAGTGCTAATCCTCCTGTCATATACCGAGATTTAAAGTGTTCCAACATTTTGCTTGGTGAAGGGTATCATCCAAAGTTATCTGATTTTGGTTTGGCTAAACTTGGCCCGGTTGGAGAAAACACACATGTATCAACAAGGGTTATGGGCACCTATGGATATTGTGCACCAGAGTATGCAATGACTGGACAACTGACTCTGAAGTCAGATGTTTATAGCTTCGGTGTAGTTCTTCTGGAAATAATTACCGGAAGGAAAGCGATTGACAATTCAAGATCTGCAGGAGAACAGAACCTTGTTGCATGGGTAAGAAACTTCTACAGTTATCTTATAGGGTTGGCCAATAATTTGAAAGCAAAGGATAAAAGATGAATTGTTAAACTACACAGACAAAACCTTATACCCAGACCAATCTACCCATGAAATGCTCTTGCTTTAATGGCATAACTTTCTGGTTTCATTCACAATACAAGTGGTTAAAAACTTAAGAAGTAGCAAGTATGGATAAAATAGATGCAGAAATTGGCAATCTGGGAATCTTTTTATCCTGCATAATTGTACATTTGTACTTGAACTTGAAATTTGTCGTAAGAAATTATTTGCATTCCATTATTAAAAGCAATTGAACACAGTAATAATTAAGGATCGACATTGTTCCAAGAGAAAAATTTGTCATAATGAAATGCCTTTGAACTTTGAAGCTGATATTTTCTTCCTTGTTTTGGTTCTTTCTTATGGTTTTCCCTTCTTTTATGAGGATTGCTGATCCTCTTGTTCTTTCTTTTCTTCCTTTCTCAACAAATTCTTTTTAAAATAGAATTTCCATTACTTTGATGGTAAGGTGATAGTTGAAGACTTGAAGTTAAGTGAGCTTTTGAAGTTGCATAACTTAATCTCAATAGCTAATCTATAACAACTACCTTTTGGATTCTTTGTAGTATTTATATTTCATAATGAAATTTGATATATGTGACTTGGTCCATGCTCCTTATTTGTGTAGTAACTTTTGGATGGACTACTCTGATTAAATTGCAGGCTAGACCCTTGTTTAAAGATAGAAGAAAGTTTTCACAGATGGCTGATCCAATGCTCCAAGGGCAATATCCTCCAAGAGGGCTATACCAGGCTCTTGCTGTTGCAGCAATGTGTGTTCAGGAGCAGGCTAATATGCGTCCAGTTATAGCTGATGTTGTCACTGCTTTGTCTTACCTTGCTTCACAAAGATTTGATCCCAATACACAGACAGTTCAAAATTCTCGCTTCAGTCCTGGTACTCCTCCCAGAACCAGGAGGGGGCTATGATACAGAGCTCAATGCTCAATGATTGGTGACCATAAGATAGTATGGAGAAAATTTTCAACTATCATGTTTAAGGGGATTCTCAACACGTTTCAAGATATAGATTTATAGGTGTTAATATGAGTTTTCCTTTGATGGTGTTTTTCAGTTCAGACTTCAGAGCATAGTTGTGAAAAACCTTGTGAAATTTTGTTCCACTTTTGGTGCACAAAACTGCTCCTAGATTTTCCATTTGGAGCTAAGATGGTATTTCCACATCTTTTCTTTTCTAATTTTTTTGTATTCAAATAGCAAGTTGCTGGATTCTGAATTCATGTGCCTTCTGTCTATGCAGTGGTTCTACCTGCATTTCATTGTGAACCCCTTGCCTCTATTTTTTTAATGCTGGTTCTGTTGTATAGTGATGAAAGCGATATAGAAAAAAAATTTGTATGAATGTGTTATGTGTATTATTATAGAAAATGCATATCTCACTTTTAATATAAATCATTGGTGTTCGGACTTCGGACACTACAGGAGTAACAACTAATTCATGATTCAACCTGGCAGAGGACCAAAAAGGGTGACAAAACTCTTCTTACAGAGTAATTCAATGCAATATCGTTTCCAAATAGCAAATACTCAAGCAATGCATATCTCACTTTAAAAGTTAATAAAATTAAAAAATGAGACAGGATTCATTATTCACCACCATGAGGGCTTGAGATTTATTTATTTAGATATATAAGGATTGTAGGACAGTACAATGATGATGAGTGGCTCAGTGCAGAAACATCACACTGAGTCTATGACATCAATCAAGCTGCTACATAAACATCACTGACATCAAATTCAAACTCTATCTGCAACTATAGCAGACAAACAAACCAACATTAGACTAAAGAAGCATCCCATAAACACACTTTATTGGCAACAATCTACATCTTAGAGAATGTTCACTGCAACCCATTTTTTACTGCTGAGCCTGCAAGGAACAAATGTAAAACTTCAGAATAAAACAGCCAGAAACAAAATAAGAATTATTCAAAAATTGTGAGGTATGTGGACTTGTGTATAGTACCAAAAAACGTTTCTTGAAAATATCGACGAGTTCCTTAGGATCAACTCTTGTCTGTGTATAAGCATCAATCTTGTTGATCTCCTGCAAAAGAAACAATGGTTCACAAAAAAAAAAAGAATATATATTCAGTAAACCAGTACTTTGAACTTTGAAGCAGTTAGAAATCAGGTCCTTATCAAAGGCCTGAGGACCATGCTCAAATGGGCCATTCTGTTTCCACTTGCAGAGTAAATTGGAGCAGTTTTCTCAAAGTTCAGCTAGATGATTATGATTTAAGATCATTTCACCACACACACATGAATGCAAAGCAGTGCAATTTCTTTAAACCAGTAGATAAATTTAGAGTAACAATCAGTTTAGTGCTAAAAAGATATTCGGTCATCCAAAGCTTTCTGTCACCATAAGTACATGACAGATTAAAAAAAGTAGGGTTAGGTTGAAGGACTTAATTGGTGATTTAAGTCCTTAGAAGGACATATGTGATGTTATTTTAAATATTTGAAGGACTTATTTGATGACAAAACTTTCGAGGACCTATCTGATGACTCTAAGTTGAAGGTTTAGACTTAATTTTAGAGAGAACTAGTTTTCTAATGTACCTCAATCCATGCAGCAAGTTTAGGCCTTCCTTCTGTTATGTCATGCTTGAACACATCAGAAAAGACGAGATGGAATCTTTCAACAAATGGAACATAGGCAATATCCACCTGATTATCACAATCATTTACGAAAATATGAGAAGAAAGCTATAGCCACGAATAAACAATCTACCTAAAAAGCAGCTAAATGAGAAGGGAAAATTTCAATACTACTGATTTCTACTTACCCAACTAAAGTGACCAAGAAAGAATGGCCCATCATCAAATTTACCAAGAGCATTCTCCAAGTAATCAAAGGCAGGACCTGGTTCAAATTAACAGTTTTGAAAAAGTTAGTGCTATATATTTACTTGAACATGATTTTCTTCTACTTATAAACTTAAAATCTTACTGGCTTTTTGAATTGGATCTCCTTCTTTAAGTGAAGTGTAGACCTCTCTGGTGAATGTATCAACATGGGAAATTAACTGCTCACCAAACTCTTTCTTTGCAGGATCCTATAGAAAAAGAAACATTACCCATTAAACAATAAAATGAGATAAGAGGGGAGAGACAAAAGAGAGTGTACAGTTCTTACACTTGGAACTAGAGATGGTCCTTCAAAGTTGGCATCTACGTATCTGAGCAAATCAAGGCTTTCACCCAAGACCTTTCCATTGTGCTCCAAGGATGGCACCTATAACATAGAAGAAAGTCATGATCAATCAGGCGAAGATGAATCAAATTATCAGTTAAATTTACACAGCAAGTGACCTACAAGTAGACCAATTTATCTTCGACAATCACAAAATTATACACACACACACACACACACACACCTTGTTTTCAGGGTAGACTTTCTCCTTATACCAAGCAGGTCTGTTTTGAAGGTCAATAGGAACCAGTTCGATCTTGTCTTGTAGCCCCTGCACAATAATAACTAAATGATCACTAATCAACAAAGAGAATATCCTATGCTATGAAAAGTTTAGGGAGGCTTGAGATTCTCCAAAATTGATTTTGGCAGAAAATTTAACTTCTCTTAAAACCTAAATTTCATTTTTTTTCTTTTACGATTTCACAAACAATTTTAGTAAAATCAAACCAAACACAAACATATAAATACCAGAAGTGACTTTTCATAATTAAAAAACAAAGTGCCTTCGAACATGGATAAATAAGCGGGGATCAAATAAAATATAACAATAGAAAAATTTAAACAAGTTTTTGGTGCCTATAAATATATAGTGGTTTCTAAAAACTAAAAATGAAAAGAATTTGAATAGCAACGTTTTCGGTTTAACCAAGGTATCCGTGCACCTATTACCATGGTAGCAAACCAATCCCCTCGGGGCTGGTGGCTACCCTTCCCAATATTTGTCTCTAAAAGGATTCGAATCTATGCACATCGATAAGCAACGTCTTGGATCCAAGTTGCCTACCGCAGGACGAACAAACTTGTTGGTAAATTTGAATTATGACTAATCCACCATTGAACATTCGATATATACTAGTCTAATAGAAAATAAGATTAATAATTGTACCCTAGTGCTCATATCTCAATATACTCACTTTGATTAACGAAAAATTGTCTAATTGAAATTAAGATTAAAGTTGTAGAATGTCAACATAAAAAGATCAATAATTGTTACCCAAACAAAAATAATAATAATAATAATAATAATAATAATAATAATAATAATAAATAAAAGATTGAGGTTAATACTAGCTGAATAAGTGAATAGATCATTTATCAAAAAGGGCATAGCCTCCACAAAATAAATAAATGAGTGAAGGGACACTTTGGTCCCTCAAGTTTTTCGAGGCTGACACTTTAGTCCCTCAAGAAATTTAATTCATTTTTAGTCCCCAAAGTTTTCCAAAAGTCACAATTTAGTCTTTGTCCAATTTCCGTTAGCCGCTTCGTTGAGGGACTAAATTGGTACTTTTGAAAAACATGAGGGACTAAATTGGTACTTTTGGAAAACATGAGGGACTAAATTGGTACTTTTGGAAAACATGAGAGACTAAAAATGAATTAAATTTTTTTGAGGACTAAAGTGTCCCTGTCGAAAAACTTGAGGGATCAAAGTGTCCCTTCACTCTAAATAAATAAAGAGGGGAGAGCAAAAGGAAGAACCTTGTAGTTCCTAGCGATATATACACGTTGGGCGAAGGGACAAACATAACTGATGTACAACCTAAAACAAAAACATCCAAACAAAACATGGTTACATGCATACTCCCATGTATATGGAGTAGAAATAAAAAAGGAGTTTAATATATAATCAAAAGTTTATCTTCCAGCGAGGTTTGGTTCAGTTGGTGTAAGGCCTCAACTGAAATACTGGGAATGGGATATAGATGCTAGTAGCCCGTGTTCGATTCCCACTAAAAACATCCTGCTGGGAGAGTCAACCACACAGCTCGCTCCGAATTAGTCTCAAGGGCTCCCTATATTAAGGGTACTCTTGGGAACTACCGGCGGTTCCGCAAGGAATTCGGAAAAAAAAAATTTTATCTTCCACCACCTTCCAAACGCTTAAAGAGAAAATAGAAAGTGCACTGAACCTTCGACACATCATCCATTATAAATAAAAGTAAAATACAGGTACAGTGAATGATGAGACGACGATATAAAGTGCACAACCATTAAACTCTAAAGTGTAGGTGCCTTAGGTGGCCCCACTCACACGGGAGATTAGTCTCACGTTCATCAAGTAAGATAATGTTATGGAAACCAATCAAAAATAATACTGTAATTGATTAAAAAAATAGAATAAAATAAAAATAAGGATAATAAAAAAAAGAGGGTGAACCTGGTAGTTCCGTCAAAAATAGGAGGTGGGTCGGAGGTGGAAGTTAAAGGTGGAGGACGAGCTTGTTGGACACTGGTAAATCAAAATTAAGAAGAAAGAAGAAGTTAGTAGAAACTAGAAAAGATGATAACGGAATAAAATAGAAAGAAGAAAAAGTCCGAAAAAGTAACAGTAGTGAGAATAATGAAGAAGGTTTACGCAGTTGCCATTGGAGTGGATAAAAATGAATGAGAGAGAGAGAGAGAGAGAGAAGAGTTGTTTGGATTTGGTAATATGAATCGGAATGGTGTCTACGTGTGGTAAGCTCCCTTCGCTTTTATAGTCAATTTAGTGATCAACTCCCCACCCACTGTTCCTTCTGCGTTAATATTCTATTGACACGTACTTCACCAAAGTGAGAAAAAAAATCGACTTCACATTTCTAAAATCATTAATCATTGTAATTAAATTACTAACACTTTTACTCCCTCCGTTTCATAATATTTGGCCTTTTAGACCTTTTTCCTTGTTTCACAATGTTTGGCCTTTTACATTTTCAATACACAAACATATTTTTTTTTTCAATATTAACCTTTCATTCAATCATTTCTCTTACTCCTCATTAATTCTATTTTTATCATCTCTCTCATCTCTAAATCACTATACATTAATTAATGGACACACTTACTAATAAAAATTAAATACTATTACAATTTTCAATAAGGATTAAATAAGGGTATTTTAGACAAACTCTACATAATACTTACAATAATTAACACTTTCTTAATCTGTGTGTTCAGACTTAAAAGGCCAAACATCGTGAAACGGAGGAAGTAACGAATTTAACAAAAGAGTTTTATGTATCAATATGGAGGGAGTATATCGTAAATATAAAAAGGAATTTCTAATTTAGTTTATTTAGAATTACAACCGTCTAATTTATAGCTGATATGGTAATAATATTAATTTATTAATTTATTTTTCAAACAAGATTTTAAGAATTTTTTTTAATCATCCAAAATTTGATTATAAAATTGCTTACCAAAAAAAAAATTTGATTATAAAATAAAAATACTCAAATTATTAATTGGCTTTAAACCAATACATCATTGATTTTTTTTTTATGAACTCACTGTATCCACCCGCTCAATTGAGTAATTAATCTGCTCATACTTGGATTAAGTCCTCTCAAGAATAACGCTCTCAGCACAACACTCCTCGTTTGCATGAGTCAAGAATAGAACATGTAACTATCTACTTACGGGACATACACCAAACCAAAATATAAGTGATGATTTAGGTTAATTGAGGTTATAAAATATATATATATATATATATATATATATATATATTCAATTTTTACTAATCATGTAAAACATGTTTCTGACTATGTTTTTGGATTTTGAAATATGTGCATGGTTGAATTAAGGATAAAGCAGGTAAAGTTGCCAATCAATTTGTCTTTTGTCATTCAATTAGTCTTTACCAAGTTTCCATTGAGAATGAATGAGAGACTTCGATATGAATCGGAATGGCGTCCACATTCAGGCTCGCTTCGCTTTTATAGGCTCCAGCAAAGCACTCACTTTTGCTTCTGCTGACCATTTGCTAATTGCTACGTCAATGCGTACATCACCAAATTGAAAAAAAAAAATAAAAATAAAAATAAAAATGGTGGACTGTCTTAGGCATGTTTCTTTTAGCTTAAAGAATATAGTTTTGGTTTTTTCTTTTAAATCATTATAATTTAACGTGTTTGTTTGTCAATGTTGATTACTCCTATAATATTAGATATATTTTTGAAAAAATAATTAAAATCTAAAAACTCTCTTATAATAGCTGAATATTATTTTTTGTAAGATTATTTTTTAGATTATATAATTTTTCTAATTTACCCTTAAATTTGGATCCAAATCCGTCTCACACCTATAAGAGTACTCACTGTGGATCTTACCTGCAGATCTTGAGATACCAACGAGTTTGTGGATACTCATGATGAGTGAATATATGAATATGAGTGGCTGTTGGAGATGACGAAAAGAAAACGAGGAATAAATCTAGTTGCGATGAAGACAAAGAGGAGTGCTGGAGCTTGGAGTTGAACGCTCGCAACAAAGACAAAGAGAAGGCGATGGATGTCGTTATAAAGAGGAGGAAGAGGAATTGAAGAGTTGAAAAAGGTAGTGGGGAACTCGAGATGGCAATTGAACCCAAACCTGCGGGTAATACTTGCAACGGGTCTGGGTCTGGGTTAAAAAAAGAGGTCTGTGGATTCAAAGAATGGACCCGCTTTGAACGAGTCTGGGTCCGGGTCTGAGATATTCAGACCCGTGGGTCCCAGTCTACATATCTGCAATATATATATATATATATATATATATATAATTTTAGTATGTTTGTGTTTAACGAGAGAATTTCTTTGATGTCTGTGAGTGTTTAATGGTGGTAGGGATTAATATTAAGTAGAGTGTGTAATGATGTATTGAGAATCCCTCAGTCTATCAAAAAACAGAGAAATTCATTTAAAAAATAATTTTCTCCTTAAAAAAATTGCTAATGGGTACCCGCAAAATCCCTCTGAGTACCCGAAGACTTGCCTACGTACCCATTATGCAGCTGGTACCCGCGCGACCGGGTCCGGGTCCGGGTCCAGTAATTTATAAACGGGTCCGGATAATGGGGTTGGTCCGGCTACCCACTACCCGAACCCATTGTCATCCCTGTGGGGAAGATGAAGAGGAGTGCGCCCATGTTGGAGCCGGGAGCCGCGGTCATGCTGAGAAGAACAAAAAACAAAGAGGAAAGGTTTTCAATTCATATCGAGCAACGACACAGGTAGTGTATAAGATGAAAGAGGAACGGGGAACAGAAGGAAGATAAAAATGAGCAACATTAGATAAAAGGACAAAAAATTGAACAAAAGTGAACAGTACACCTCATATATATATATACATATATATATAACAAGACATTGCCTTAAGTCTAAAACAAATTCTATATATATATATATATATATATATATATATATATATATATAACAAGACATTGCCTTAAGTCTAAAACAAATTCTATATATACATAAGTTATTCTTGTAATTTAAGCAACAAATCTAAGTATCCCCTTATTCGTACCTACCCCATTTAAATAACGGATCTTCAAAAACCCATTCTCATTTTTCAATGGGTTCAAATTTACATACCCAAACCTAACCCGTTCCAGATAATACCCAAAAATACCCACAAAATCCGAATATAATTGTCATCCCTGTTCGAAACTCAAAAGACCCCCACTGCTCCAACTAGTCAACCGCCATCATCGCATCTTGATTGTCCAAAAACTAATATAAAAAATAAAACAAAAACTAAGAAGAACAAGGAAATCAACAAATGAATTTGGAAAAGTTCATATCTTTACTCAATAGAAATACCTTTAAAGTTTTGTTATTAAATTTTTACCTAGTTATAAATTTTTGGTAAACTACAGGGTCCTAAATTTTTTCCCCTCCGGCCCCATAAATGTAAGGACCAAACCTACTCATTTGCTCTCTTATTTTTTCTTATCAAATTATTTTTTCTTTTTTTTTTATATCATATTGGTTTTTCATATTTTTGTTTGCACCATTAGTTCCCAATAATGTTTATGACCGAGTCACTATCTCTATCATATTAGTTCAAGTTAGAGAAAGAAAAGATACATATACATATTATATTTATCTATTTAAAATGAACTTTGACTTTATCATAAATATTTGATGTATGGAACAAACGATGCAAATTGAAAGAAATGCGAAAAATCAATTTGATAATATATAAGTAATAATATAAGAAACCAAATGAATAATTTGGGCTAAACTTTATAACTTTTCTCCCTTTATTTTGACATTTATCTATCAGCTGCTACCATTCTCTACCTTCTGCCGCTCACAACGTTCATCGTTGTATTTCAGTAATATCTTCTTCCTTCTACTAATTACTCACGATTAAGTTTGTAGCTCTTTTTATTTTTGTGCTGACCTATTTAAGTTCGAGTTAAAATACAAATAGTCCCATATTTTATACATATATAGTAC
The DNA here is from genome assembly GCA_037953625.1 of Crotalaria pallida. Lineage (NCBI taxonomy): Eukaryota > Viridiplantae > Streptophyta > Magnoliopsida > Fabales > Fabaceae > Crotalaria > Crotalaria pallida. Next base: position 74,263,834 of record CM075656.1, read on the forward strand.
TAAGGTAACATATATATATATATATATATATATATATATATATATATATGTTATTAATTTTGTCTATGAAATATTTTTTACATCAATTTAGTTGCTTAAAGATTAACATGCATCAAGTAATGTAAATTTTGATTCATGAAAGGTTTTTATGATTATCAAATAAGTCCCTAAAAAGAACTAACGTAATGCCATATTGATTTTTGGAAGATTAAATTGATATAAAAATCATTTAAAAACTAATTAAATTGATGATCAATATATCTTTTAAAACCATCAAAGTAACTATTAACTCTTACATAAAATAAGGATAACGATGCCATAATAAAATTATAATTGTTACCCTCCCATGAAACTTACAAAATGCCCAAACAACCAAATGATAATTTAATTTCATTCTATTCTATTTTATCATACTCTAATCCATCTCATTCTGTTCCTCATCTAAACATAGCGACAGTGTCACAGTGAGTATTGTTTTCTTAGATGGCAGTATAGCACACACCCAGATTATTACAAATTTACAATACTGCAAAAGCATGGCACCACCATTGCACATTTCCTATTATTTATCTAAAATACCCACTCTCGTCAAAATACTCATGGCTGACACTGCATAAAAGGAAAATACTCAAAATAGAGTTTAATTAACATATATATAGCAAGAAAGAGATCACAGCTTTTCAAACAATAATGCTCCGATTTATGTATGGATTATTATGCATATACTGTATTAATTACCAAAAAAACCTTTTTGAAAACTGCAACAAACTCTTTAGACTTTAGGTTCAACCTTGGTCGACTTCCAAGCATCAATCCTATCCAGCTCCTACAAAAGGAAATTTGATATTGAAAATAATATTCTATGGAAAACCAATATTACATCAAGAGCAAGTAGTTTCAAGGCAGGTAAGGCCTCTTAAGTTTACAAGCCAATGTAGTTTGTGTCCAAAAGACTACTCCCTCCGTCCCTTAATACAAGGCACCATTTTGATAGAATTGGTGTCCCTTTTTATAAGTCGTTTTAGAATATCTAGGTGGTATTAAAGAGTTTATTCCAAATACACCCCTCATAATTGCATAGAGTTGATAGGGTAATGTTATGGACCGGTATCACGGGCAAATAATAACCGGTATCACAGACCTACAAGCATCAATTCGGCATACCGGCAATTCGGCATCAATAGTCAATCAATACGTAACCGACATAACGGTTCGGCATTATGCTGCTAATGATGGCATTCATGGAGCAGTTACTTTTCGGCCTTAATGTCCATTATGGCTTATTCATTACATAGTCATATATTCCTCCCTATAAATAAGGTAGTTGCCAAGGTATGAAACTAACTCGATCTCCCGTTGCTTTATACACGGCACACACATCACCCCCAAAATATCCCGACTCGGTGACGGTGTTTTTTAACCGAGAACTCGTTATCATCGTCGTATATCAACAAACCGGTTTGCCGGTACATGTGGGATAACACCCCCACAACAGGTAATAATTACAATAGAGAGAGAAATGAATAGAGTTGTAAAGTTTTAAATATGGGTAACCTTGGAATGACAACATATTTTTTGATAAATTTGAGAGTAATAATTACTTTTCTTAATCTGCGTGAATTAGGTAACAATGACTTATATTAAGGGACAGAGGGAGTATTAATTAAAGAAGTGATCGGTAAATCCTCTAAGAATGAGACCGAATCAAGATGATGAATGTTGATTGCAACCCATATTTGATGCATTTTAATTTTTATTACTCCCTCCATCCCTTAATATAGGGCACTATTTTGCTAGAATTTGTGTCCTTTTTATAAGTCGTTTTAGAATATCTAGGGATAACATTGGAATGACAACCTATTTTTTTTGATAAAATTTAGAATAATAATTACTTTTCTTAATTTACGTGAATTAGGTAAGAGAGAGTATTAATAACGAAACAAAATAAGACAAAGAGGTCAAGGAATGAGATATTAACATTCCACACTTCCAAGGAAAAAAGTGGGACTTATCGTAAGTTGGAGCATAATATAGAACCATCAAATATAGGGACGAAGATGAGTTGTCCCAAAGCATGTTCCAAAGCATTTATTCAAAGTCTGTATTCACTACACAAATTTTAGAAAACTGAAAAATAACTTTTCACCATGATGACATTTTTGTAATATTTGATGAAATTTAATTGGTTAGAGACATGGAGACAAGAAGTTTTGGGACAGGAATCCTCATCCCAAACATAGCGCTTTTATTTCGATTGGGAGGGCTATTAAGAGGGAGCTTATTGGCAAATGCGAGTGTTCAAGTGCAAAACCCTTCTCCAAACATACGCATAGCATGCAAAACAATTTTATTTTATTTTATTTTATTTTTTTACATTTTTTAAAGGGAATGAATGTGCTTTCTGGATTTTATCTTGGCCGCATTTTCTACAACTTTATCAGTTGAGTTAACTATTACAGACAGTAGTAGCCAAGGCCTATATAACTTAATCCCTTTAATTTCGATTGTTCTGTTTCACACACCAAATGCTATGCTACTTGAATTCCTTATCCTCACACAGAATCTTATCATAAGCCAAAGAAGAAAGTTCACACATAAATATACCTCCATGTATGCTGCTAGCTTAGGCCTCCCGGCCCATATGGATGTCATTCTTAAACACATCGGAGAAGACAATGTGGAATCTTTCTACAAAGGGAGCATAGGCAACATCCAGCTAATTATCACCATGATTTATAAATGGCTTAATTATGTCATAAGTCCCTGAAGTTTGGGGTACTTTTATCAGATACCCTTATTCTTATTGTTTGACTCCCCGAAGTTATCCTTTTGTTATGGGTCAAAAGTTACCCTTTGTCTGATCCGGCAGGCGTCGTTGGAAGGGACGTGTTGGAAGTCTCACATCGCCTACCTCATAATATGTGGTATGGTTTAAATATCTGTTAGGCTACTTCACTCATTGCCAATTAGTTTTGAGATGGAACCTTAACATGGTATCAGAGCCAAGGGCCAAAAGTTAATCCTGGTCGGACGTAAGGCACGTGGTATATGACAAACCCAGAAGTAATTTCGGGGAGTCAGACATTGAAAGACAGTCTTCCAAGGAAGGGATACATGAATAAACCTTAACACATCGAAATGAAAGGGAAATTTTGAGACTGTTGTAGGTATGAGACTTCATAGTAAAGTAAAACTTAAATAATGAACTGATCAATAAGATGAATATTCTTTTCGATAGCGTCTCACTTAAAAACTCTACAATCAAGTGTGTTTGACTTGGAGTGATTATGAGATGGATAACATTATAAGAAATTTTACCAAAAAGAGTATAAGTAAGGACAACGCACACTAACTAAATCCATGTTGGTATGAGAGGACACTTATCAATCCACATAGCTACCAAAATCGGTACATTAATCTCATGGGAGATCTTGGATTTGAGTTTGGTTTGTGAATGGAAAAAATTTCTTACCAAAAAAAGTAGTAACATGGCACATGACTTCACGATGAGACTGGTTTTGCACTTATGAACCTATCTCGAAGGGATCTGTGTTCATGGGAAATGATCATGCCTTAGAAATTGTTGGAATTGGTACTATTAAGTTGAAGATGTATGATGGTACTATTTGCACAATTCAAGGGGTACGACATGTGAAGGGTTTGAAGAAGAATTTATTGTCTATTGGACAATTAGATGACCTCGGGTGCAAGACCCACATTGAAGGTGGGATCTTGAAAGTTGTGAGAGGTGCGATTATGGTGATGAAGACAGAGAAGATCTCAGCTAATCTATACATGCTTATGGGAGACACGTTGCAAGAGGCAGATGCATCAGTTGCAGCAACAGGCCAAGAAGAAACAACGATGATGTGGCATCGTAGACTAGGCCACATGCCTGAACGAGGCTTGAAAGTCCTTGCAGAAAAAAATCTCTTACCCGGGCTCAAATAAGTAAGTTTACCTTTCTGTGAGCACTGTGTGATAAACAAGCAGCATAGATTGAAGTTTGATAGATCAACTGCCAGAAGTAAGCACATACTGGGCTTGATTCATTCTGATGTGTGGGAGTCACCGATATTATCCCTAGGAGGAGCAAAGTATTTTGTATCGTTCATTGATGATTACTCTAGGAGATTATGGGTGTACCCAATCAAGAAGAAGTCAAATGTGTTTCCAGTATTCAAGGAATTAAAAGCACAAGTAGAGCTTGAAACTGGTAACTTCTCCATCATGATGACATTTTTGTAATATTTGATGAAGTTTAATTGGTTAGAGATAAAGAGACAGGAAATTTTGGGACAGAAGATCCCCATCCCAAACATAGCGCTTTTGTTACGATAGTTGGGAGGGTACAAAATCATGTTCGACCAAAATCTATTAAGAGGGAGCTTATTGGCAAATGAGCGTTTACAACTGCAAAACCCTTCTCCAAACATACGCATAGCATGCAAAACAAATTTTTTTTAAAACATTTTTTAAAGGGAATGAATGTGCTTTCTGGATTTTAACTTGGCCGCATTTTATACAACTTTATCAGTTGAGTTAACTATTACAGACAGTAGTAGCCAAGGCCTATATAACTTAATCGACTAAACTGTCACTTTAGTCCTTGAATTTACACAACACTTTCACTCTAGTCCCTGAAATTAACAAAATTGCTTTTAGGTCCCTGACTTTGTAAAAAGTCATTCATTTTAGTCCCTCAAATTAACAAAATTGCTTTTAAGTCCCTGACTTTGTAAAAAGTCATTCACTTTAGTTCCTGAAATTAACAAAATTGCTTTTAGATCCCTAACTTTGTAAAAAGTCATTCGCTTTAGTCCCTGCCCCTAACCTCCATCAACGTACGTTAACAGAATGATGATGTGGCTGTTTGGGGGCATTAAACCACATCGTTTTTGCACAAGAATAAACCTTAACACATCGAAATGAAAGGGGAATTTTGAGACTGTTGTAGGTATGAGACTTCATAGTAAAGTAAAACTTAAATAATGAACTGATCAATAAGATGAATATTCTTTTCGATAACGTCTCATTTAAAAACTCTACAGTTAAGTGTGTTTGACTTTGAGTGATTATGAGATGGGTAACATTATGAGAAATTTTCCCGAAAAGAATGTAAGTAAGGACAACACACACTAACAAAATCCATGTTGATATGAGAGGACACTTATCAATCCACATAGCTACCAAAATCGGTACATTAATCTCATGGGAGATCTTGGATTTGAGTTTGGTTTGTGAATGGAAAAAATTTCTTACCAAAAAAAGTAGTCTCACCATTATACGAATGTTAGAACATGATTATCTTTAGCAAAAAAATATTTTGATTACACCAAAAAATTAGTATCTAAAGAAAATATTCCCTTTGGTGCTTATAATAAAGGTCGAAGGGAGTAATTGATTTTAAGTATTTTTTTATCTTGTATAATAGATGCATCTACAATTATTTACACGATAAGTGAAAAAATTGAAGAATATGATCACCAAAAGATAAGAGAGGCAACCTATGAAGTCTAGATATTCCAAAAATGGAAAAGTATCCGTGTCCAATACCGATGCGCGCACGATACTTTCCGATACGTGTCCCAAAAGTATCCAATTAATTTTTATTTAAGTTTAATTATTTTTTTAAAAAAAATAGTTTTAGGATACTTCTCAGATACTTCCCGATAGTGCTAGCAATTTGGGCGGGCGGGCGGGCATTATCCATGCCCATCAAAAGCCCGCTTTTTTGCGGGCATGCCCGCCCGCCCATTATAATATTTTGTGCTGAAAATTCATGCACTGCCCGCCCTAAATGCGGGCAGGGCATGCCCATGGGCGGCCTATTTAAATAAAAAAAATAAAAAAAATCATATATATATATATATATATATATATATTTTTTATATGATTTTTTTTTTTTAACATAAAAAAAATCATATATTCTATCTTCAAAATTCATAAAATGTAGATTAAGATTGCACAACATATAAATGTTCACACTCAAAATTCATAAAAACATAATAATAAAGTTTGATACCCGACAAAAGATGTAGGGCGACTCCTAATTGTGCATCTCCTAATTCTTATTTTTTTTAAAAACTAAATAATGGGCGGCCCACCGCCCGCCGAGTGATGCCCGACAAAAGAAGTGTGCATGGCGGGCGGGGCCCATTCGAAAATTTGGCTAAAAAATGATGTCCTGCTCACAAAAAATGTAGGGCGGGCAGGCGAGGCCCATGGGCATCTGCCCTAATTGCCAGCACTACTTTCCGATACTCCGGGATACTTTTTTATACTTCTCAAATACTTGTTTACTTTATTTTGAATTTTTTAATAATGATTTTTTAAAAAAGTAACTTTTAATTAGTATTTTTTAATAAAATTAAATAACCCTTTTTTATGTCCTTTAAATTGTGGAAACTAATGAGTTTGCACTAACAATATAATGTTTTTTACACTATTAGTCCACCATCTACTATTCATGTGTTTATGTTCGTTGACTTTTAGATAAAATTAATACAAATGAACGGTGGATGAAGAATTAATGGTGTAAAAAAATTTTACACTGTCGATGTACTATCTATTTTCTCTAAATTGTGATCATTATATTTATGTATTAATGTCATTTTGTACTAATGACAATATGAATGAAAATTATCAATGTACAATCTCTTTTTTAAATTTTTAATATATATATATATATATATATATATATATAAATTTGTGTTCACGTATCCTATGTCGTGTCGTATCTTGAATTTTCAAAAATTTTCGTATCCCCGTATCTGTGTCGTATTGTATCCGTGTCGTACTCAGTACCACGGCTTCATAGGAGGCAACCTTAATTAAAAAAGAAAAAACTAAAACAACACAAAAAGAAAGAATATGTCAAAGGACACTCCTTTGAAATTTAAAGTACATTTTGCTTAAAATACACTGATTTAGGCAATTTAATTGCAATTTATTTTTGTGTGCATAAAAAATATTCTTCGTTCATAGTCAAAAACTAAACACATTCGAAAATTAAAAATCACTTAATGAGTTTTGTTATAAATTATAACCAACAAAACATGTTTTTACACTTTTTTTTTTTTGGTACATGGGAAAATAAAACACAAAGCAACAAACAGAAAACACCTGACGCAAGTGGTCCACTGAGGCAAGGTCGCTCATGAAATAAGCATGCACAAAGGGAGGAGGTAACTCCCTGAGCTTGAGAACATCACAATGAGAAGCACCCCACTTAGCCAAAGCATCAGCACAGAAATTAGCTTCCCTAAGAACATGGATAATGGTCACATGCCAAGGCTTAGCCAGAAGAACCTTGATATCACTCAAGACTGCAGCAAAATGATGAAAAATAGGCAGGTTGGACAGCCGCACAGCTTCAAGACAGTCTGATTCGAGAGTAACAACAGAATAATTCAAATCCCAAGCAATCACAAGACCACGCCAAAAAGCAAGAAGGATATCTCCCTTGCCAGCAGAAAAAGAGAAGCCAACCACAGATTTCTATTCAAACCACAGCTACCATCAACATTGACTTTTATAGAACCTGGGGCAGGAAAAGTCCAACAAACGGGACGCGGTAACATATAAATTAAAGCAGCAATAAGTAGAATTTAACTTGTTACTTTCGTTACTGCAATCATTATTTATTTTTTAACGATTCCTCTGTAAACAGATAAATCAGGAATGGGTTGAATAATTAATGAAAGTGTGTGATTCCTGATCTCAGGATCTTGAAAAGTATTGCCATCTCCATGCTGGTACATGCACAATGCCATTCTTGCAATGTTTACTGCAGTATCTATGAAATTTTGAGGCAGAGAAGAATAACGCGCTTCTTTATTCATCTTCTTCCATGTTGTATACATCATGGATTTTATATACTCACATGCCTCTGTTTCAGAAGCTCCAGTTTCATTCATGCAACATTGAACTGCCTTAGGAACATAACCAGTTTCATTCTCCCGCTGAAAATGAAAAATGAAAAATGAAAGAGGAAATCATGAGTTAAAAAAATTGAGAGGCTTAAATATATTTTTAGTTCCCAAAAACTTGATAACTTTTGCTTTTAGTTCTCATAATTTTTTTTTTGCTAGTTTTGGTTTTCATATGTTCTCAAATTTTGGTTTTAGTCCAAAAACAAAAATTGAACCATTAAACAACCAAAATCAATAAAAAAAAAAACCTTCTAAAAACTAAAACAAAAAATTATTAAACTTTCAAGAAAAAAACATATTTAAGCCAAATTAATAAGATGAAGAGAGAATTGTAAAGTGTAATAAACAATAGGAATGCTAGGATACTTTGTATGATGCAAGGTCATTAGCAAGGCGTGAAATCATTGCTGAAAATCGAACTATGTTGGAGTATTCTTCTATATAAACCAGGTCCTCTTTTTTTATTGAATGTGGAATCAAAAAGGGAGCATAAGTTAGTAGAACCGGTGCACTTATGGAAATCCATGCATTCTCTGTATATTCTTTAAAACTTGGCGTATATCCATTATAGTACCATTTTGCCTCGGTGAGATATGATTTACATATATCTGCCCACTGAAAATTTTAGAAGTAAAATGAGTTTTTATATTGATTAATTAAGTTAAAAAAAAATCATATAAATTTATACCAAATAGAGACAATTCACAGGAATTATTGCTTACTGCTTTATTTAGGTACGGACTAATGTAGTAACCGTTCTCTCTAAGCGTCTCATAAGCCAAGTCATTGATAAAGTTATAGAGTGCAAGGAAGCATATTTTCATGTAGCTTGGGAGAATCTCTATGGCATTTAGATCCCATCTAAAATATTCACATACAAAATAACAAATTAATTAATAACTATGATTTAATGATGGAGAAAAATCAACAAATATATACAGTATGTATGTATGTATGTATGGGGAAAGCAATAATACTAACTTGTCAATTGCTTCGGTGAAGAGCTCTAGTTCTTCTAATGTACCATATACATCATAAATATCATCAATCGTGGTTACTAAAGAATTGACCTTTGTTATAACTGTTCTGAATTTTCCAAAATCTGGCTTAAAATTTATCCCCACGGTCCAGATGAAGCTCTCTACCAACCTATCTCTGGCAAAACTCAACTTCTCCACGAGGCCAATTTTTTTCCACCATCTTAGAAAAGAAAAAAAAATTCAGCATTGGTACAAAGTCATAAAGATAAGAGGTATAAAGGTTAGCTAGAATATTATTTGAATATTTATATTTAACATCTAAGCCAACACCTATTATTTAAGGTAAAGAATAATGAGTTTCAATTTTTTTTATTACTCCCTTCGATCTTATTTTTAAGTAAAAATAACTAATTTCACACGTATTAAGGAGGTTAGTTGAGTGTATTTAATTTTTTCAAATTCATAAAAAAAACTACTTTAGTAAATTTACATTGGGAATGAAACAAAAGTTAAATGATTCAACCACATTATGAGAATATTTTATGAATGATTATATTGAGAATAGAAAGTTAGTTAATTTTTCTTATATTTAAGATTATTAGTAGAGTTTTTTTTTTTTTTTTTTGCATATAAATGAAACCGGACAAAGTATTTTTCACATCTTTATCCAAATTGGTAGGTATTGGATTTGAATATTAAATATAAATTTCCAAATAAAATTATTGAAAATTTTTATTACTTTATTAATGGTGAAAGCGACTAGGTAGAGTGGAAAGATTAGCTGTCAACATCAATGTTACCATTTATGGAAACTTTTAACATTTGTTTAAAATTGTATAAGATGGAAACAAGAACCACATAAAAAATTGTCAAACTATTCATTTAGTTTTTAAGTTACTTTTTTCGAAAATGATCTCTTAAATTTATTTTCTTTAATATAGTTGGTTATTTTATTAATTTTTTTGCTAAATTTATTAAAATAATTTTTTCTCTCGCATATTTTTTTCTCATTTTTTCGACAAGGTTTCTAAAGGATTTTAGATTTGGGGTTATTAGAGGAGAAATTAAACATGTATATAGAGTTTAGAAGAAGAAGAAGAAATAAAAATGATATGATATGGTAGTGAGAGAGTCCAAATGAAGAGAAATAAAAATATATGATGGTGAAAACAATAATGAAAGAAGAAAGAGAATGTAGAAAAAGCCAAAGAAGAAAATGAAAAAATTGATGAAAATGTGCTAATAGAAATAAACTTACAACCACTTTCAAAAAAGTTTTTGAAAGATCATATTAAAAAAATTAAAGGAAAAAACAATCAGTTTTTCCCATATAAAATTAAATATACCTTGATGTATATTTTAGCTCTTCTTGGTAGATTGCTTGACCAATGTTGAAATCCAATATAGCTAATTGAAGTATAGCAGGATTCATGTTTTCCTTTCCACCATATACATTAATGAACCAATGTGCCTCCAATCTAGAAATCCTCCAATGTAATGGAAGCTCCAAAGCATGACTGATTAGGAGTGATAAGTAATGGTTACATTTATTTTTGGTCAAAGATTCATTGAGAAATTCCAAGGTGAAATCTCTTGCTTCATCCAATATAGTTTCATCTTCCCATGAATGAAATGAAGCTTCATACAGTGATAACATTCCCTCAGCATCAACAAATTGATCTTTCTTGAAACTACCTGCTTCATCTTGAAACCTTATAAAAACATCTGCAACAACAATATACACACACATATTAACATATTAGAACATTGTGTGACAATCTTTTCTTTCAACCAAACATTATTGAATAATATTGTGGGACAATCTTAATTAACCATTCTTAATATTTTCTAAGTACATTAGAAAGTTCAAAAACCTGTTGATATATCATAACCATGTTGTCTTAAGAGTCTGAACTCGAGTGCTGTGGCATGCAAGTCCTTCTTCCTCTTGGATGTATCCATGTTGTAAATATTGTCTAATATGTTCATTATTTCATTCTTAAAATGATAATCCACACCGAGCCTTTGAAGTACATCAATCATCTCAAGTTGATCAAGATGATTTTCAACTTTTCCAAGCATCACCCTTACTTCTTCACTAAGAATTCTGCTTTGCTCTTTGTATGATTCTTCCTGCACAAAATTAAAGTATAATAATAATGAGTTAGACTTCAACATTTTCCTGAGATCCAATATAACAGAAATTGACAAATACAACAGAAAGATGAATTAAAATTAAACATGCCATATATTCACTACGCAATGATTGAATATAATCATGATTCCAAATTGAAGGTTGATAATTTGCAGATCTTCGGGAAATCGTTTGGCAATTAGAATTGTTTGATGCTCTGCATGATGGATTTTTCTTGGTTGCTATAAATGATGAATTTCTCTCTAGAGGAAGAGTTCTAGCAGGGAAACTAATTGCAAGCGGACCAATAAGTTGGAGAAGAGCCATTAGCTAGAAATGAAAAGAAAACTGATCAAACCAAAAGATAATGTCTTAATTTGTTGAATGAGAACCACACGTTACTACCTGAATGTCCATATTGCAAAACCTCGTATTTATTGAGTGATTATTGGATTCCTCTAATCTAACATGTGATTCTTGTGCTTATTTTCAGTCAGACATGATACCCATTTTGTTTTGTTTTGTTTTTTTTTTTTACATACGTACATAAAATTAGTTTGAGAGAATCATTCAAAATTCTTAGCTTGTGGATTCTCTGACTTCAAATTTACTGCAGTCACTCATGCAATCATTGATCTAAGGGTTAAAATTTTATACAGAATTTTTTCTTCAAAATTTAAATGTAAAATGAATTATTTTCGATGGATAAGATTTCATGCAGTCAGTAAAGTGACCGCAGAAAATCGATTTCCATCATAACAGTTGAGAAGTTATTTTTCATAATGAGATGTGATCGGTTGGTGACAAGATTTGGGACATGGTTGAGGACTGAGGATCTAATTCCGTGATAACAAGACAAAAATGGTTTAGTTGGCAAAGAGTTAGGCCTTTGTAAAGTAGGCAAGGCGTCTCTCACTGCTGGAAAAAACACTTTTAAACTCGGTTGTTTTAGACTTTTAAACTCGGTTGCAGTGGTGATGTGAAAAACGATGATGTTAAAACATACACTTTTAAACTCGGTTGTTTTGTCAACCGAGTTAAAAAGTAGGTATTTTTTAACTAAGTTGCTTATTACAACCGAGTTAAAAAGTAGGTACATGTGCGATCTGCAGCACATATGCGATCGCACACTATTTCCATTTTTTTTAGGGATTCCTAATTTTTATCAATCATTTATATTATATTAGAGTAGTACTCCTATATTTTTAAATATTAAAAAAAACTATTACTAATTATTATTATTAATATATTTAAAAATTTAAAAATACTTAAATATACAATTTTATATAACAATAGAGTCTAATCTCATAAACTTTGGACCTTCGGTTGAAAGCAAGAAAAAAAAGTTTCATCTTGTATTTCAAGATAAAACTAAATGGATAAGGATGAAAAAAAATCACCCCTAGTTTCAAATAAATTTCACTTTCACGTTATAAAAGAAAAATGAATTTCATTATTATTGCCACACATAAACTTCCACTTTGGCTTTTTAGTTCTTTTCTCGTAGTGTTAATGAGTGCGACTTTCAAAAATAATTTGGAAGGTTTTGGGGTTGGATACATCTTAGCATTAGATTTAATTTTTTTTTTTTTTGGTTGACAAAGGGCCAAACAACCCAAAGAAAAGAAAACAAAACTAACTAAGTAAAACGACTCTAGGAAGAGCATTTCCTCTGTAATCTTGAGACAGACACATGATAAGCTCACGATCAGGTTCAGTAAAAAAATGAGAGCCAAACTCCATTTGCAAGTGTAACATCCAGCTTTTAAATTCCAAATTCTATTAGAATTAATACTCTAAGTCTTGCTTTAAAACTTAAGTAGAAGAACTCATAAAATGCTAGGTGTAACTAGGATTCAATGAAAATATCTTAGCCCAAGAATGCATAGGAGTAATAAGGAATGCCTTAGAGCTAGAAAACCATCAAAATATGGAAGTTCAAGGAGGTAATCGATTACCTTGGAGGAAGTAATCAATTACCAGCTCCCTGTGAGAAATCTCAAATTTTAATCAAGGGAAGTAATCGATTACTTTTGGGGAAGTAATCGATTACCAAGCCCCTGTGAGAAATTCACAAATTGAAGAATTGGAGGGGTAATCGATTACTCCCAGAGGTAATCGATTACCTACTCGAAAAAAATAAAAATAAAAAATAGCTTGGAGACCACTTCTTTTGTGGCTTCCCCAAGAAGCCATTGAATATGGTCCACACAATGCTTGGCTTCTTGAGCAAGCCATGCATTTGTAACCACTCAATTCTTTTCCTTCATAAAACAAAAACCAAACAAACAAAACATAACAACAAACACAAACACACCATCTCCTCCTCATTTCTCTTCTAGGGTTTATGAACCCCATGATCTCCATTAACAAATCTTAGAAGAGCAAGAGTAAATTCAACATCTCCATTAATCCAAGCTTTAGAATCAATACCTTTCATCATCAAGCATCATTCTCAACATCTCCATCATGTGAAGTGAGTATGTAAATCACTCTTTTCCTTCTTATAAATTTAGAACCCCCCTCTCTCTCTTAGTCTTCTCTTGATTTTCCAATGTATAACCATCATCAATCTTCATCATGTAGATGAGTTGAAATCACTTTCATTGCTCTTTCGAAAAATTCGAACCACTCTTCCATCTCCCCATTGATTTCTCAAGCTTATAACAAGGGGTAAGTGACTCTTGGTAAGCTAAAAACAATCACTTGCCTTATTCCTCCTCTCTCTCTCTCTCACGAGTTTCTTTATGCTCTCTCTTAGGATTTTCAAGTTTTCAAATCAAGGAGAACTCCCAATCTCATGCCTTCTAATCAAGTTCAAGACAAGAGCAACACACAACCATCTTATAACACTCATAGTAGTATTGTCTATCACCATTTGGTTTTGGCTTTGTTGAGGTGGCAATCAAGACTTAAAAGGTTCAAGGTTCCAAGATTTTAAGCTAGGGTTTGAGGCCAACACTAAGGTTCCTTATATCTTGGTATTGGAGGTAAGGAGTGATTATTACCATACTCTAGGAAAGGGTTTGTGATATGTTTATAATGGGTGCTAAGAGTGTATGCTAAATTTAGGTTTTGACACTTTAGGATAGTTGATATATAAAGACTAGGATGAGAGACTTAGAAAAATAAGTTATAGCTATGTGTTGTGATTTTATGTATGTACTGATAATTGCCATATATGTGTTAAAATGATTTGATGAATATATTTGTTGGTGCATGAATATGTGAATAGTTAGAATGAAATGAACCATCAAAGAAAAGAGAGAATGCATGTGTAAAATAAAGAGGGGAATGTAAAGTAAAGAGTAAAGTAAAGTGCAGCTGAATTGAGTATTGGTGCGTTGATAGACTAGGTACCCCTGTCGGGTGTATCAAATTCCCAAAGGGCCAAATACCCACCAGGCCAAATGCCCATTAGGTTCAAATGCCCGTTAGGCGTCAATGCACCAATGACTCAATTCGTTGTCAATTAAAAGATATGCAAGTGTGATAGAGAATGAAAAAGGATGAAAATGAATAATGAAAGTGATTAAAGAAAAGTGTGAAAATGTGATAGCATAGCCTAACAGGGTGATGCCTTTTGGGTGTAAAAGTCCTGGTTGGATGTTAGAGTCCCTTGGGTGTTCCAAATGCCTGGCAGGTGCGTTAAATCCTAGTGATGTGAATTGATTGTGTGATCCAGGTCTTGTAAGATGTTGTCTGGGTGCAGTAAGTCGCGCATTGTGAATGTGTGCAATAAGCCGCAAGAGGGACTGTACGCTTAGATCACGTAAGACACAGGTGTGCAGCTGTAAGACGCACAGAGGGTTGTGCGCAATGATGGACACACGTTATACCCTAAGATTTTGGGGAAATGAATAAAAGAAAGAGAAGAGAAAAGTAAGATGAAAATGACAAAGTTAATGGGTAACTATGTATTGAAAGAAAAGCAAGAAAAGAAAGAAGTGTAAGTGTTAATCATAAGTGGACTATTGGATTGACATGTGTGGATGAATTATGTGGTGAACTATATGTTGTACTGTGTTTGGTTTAGTATATCATTATGTCGTATTAGAAACTGCTTTCCTATTTTATTGTGTAATGTTCACCTCCTTACCATTTTTTACAGGTACTGAGTCGGAGCTTACACCCGATCTAGCCGAGCAGGAGTAGTAAGTTATATATATATATATATATATATATGTAGGACATATGAAAATGTCCTGGGACCTATTATGATTTGATGTGATTATTTTGATGTGATTATTTTGATGTAAATATGTAAATATCTTTTTGGGTGGCCCAGGACGACTCCTTTGGTAAAGGAGTACTTTTGGGGAAGAATGCTTTCTTCGTAACTTGGTTATAAGACGTTTACTCTGATGTTTATATGCTGATACTGAAATGTGTGCATAGTGATGAACTAAACTTGGTTATATGCTGTAAAGTCTTGCTGGCTGCTGGTTTACATTTCTGAATGTTTAAAACAGGTTTCAGTTTAAAGCGATAATTTTTGGGAAAGCCCGAAAAACAAAGGAAACCCCGTCCGTTTGACGGGAGAATTTTTATAAGATGAAAATAAATTTTTAATCCACTATTTTAAAAAGGGGTATTAAGGATAATTATAATGTAGGTGTTACAACAAGTTTTTGTTGGGCAGAAGGTCCACACAGGTATTTCCCTCCCGAAATTTGTGATCAAACTGAATGTTCTAGTCTTTCTTTCTCCACTGGTTTATGCGATTGAAGAGGCCACTGTTACTAGTCCGGTTTACATGCGAGTCACTGTTAAGAGCATTAATAATAGATAGAGAGTTACACTCCACGTAGAGATTTCTGAAGCCTTTTCGCCAAGCATATTGCATTCCAAAAAGGATGGCCCATAGCTCAGCTTTCAATGTCGTGGTGTGACCCAAATTGTGGGTGAAGCCACCCAAGAAACGCCCTACAGAGTCTCTTATCAGACCTCCGCAGCCAGCTGGGCCTGGGTTGCCTCTCGAAGCCCCGTCAGTGTTGAGCTTGAACCAACTCTCCGGGGGGGGGGGGGGGGGACATCTCCATTGAACAAAGATTGTACTTGTATGAGTAGGATGATCAGCCACTTGCTTGAACACGGTGTTGACCTCCTTAACCTGCAAAGAAATGAAAATATGCATGTCATGAGGATATGTGAAACTAGGGTCGAGTATAAATTTGTTACGCCATTGCCATAAAAAAAATAGAGAGAACAAAGGAAGGTACTTCCCCAAGTGTCACTAGAGCAATTTCCCCAACCTTTGTTCAGAGTATCACGACACCATTCCACTACAAGTAAAACCCTTTATTGCAGTGACTTAAAATGTCGTTGCAGAAAATAGATCTTGTGCAACGACTTATACGTGTTGTTGCAAAACACCCGTTTCCTGCAACGACATATATAAGTCGTTGCAAAACATCTGTTTCCTGCAACGACATTTTAAGTCGTTGCAAAAGATCTGTTTTTTGCAACGACGTTTTCATTGTTAAAAGGTTAAATATTTTTATTTTATTTTTTAAAAAATTAATTAACCAAAAGGACTTAACACCCAACACATATATGTATCCCTTCCTATTCCTTATCAAACCCGCGTAAGCTTAATCCTTAATCCCACTCTTCTTTCCAGATAATACATCAATCTCTGCAACAAAGAAAGATCTCAATCTCGCTCTTCTCACTCACATCTGAACCCTAACTCATATCTTCAACTCTCATCTCGCATAGCTATGGATACCCCTCAAATCTTCGAACCCATACTCTCAAATCTTCGAACCCCTACTCTCAATCGCGCTGTCTTCGAACCCCTACTCTCAAATCTTCGAACTCGTACTCGCGCCATCTTCGAACCCCTTGTTTTACTCTCAATCGCACCATCACTCGCTGCACCAACACTATCTCTCTAATTCGAACCCTTACTGCCTCCGTTCTCTAAGCCCATCTCATTTCCATCCACTGTTGCTGCTCCAAACCTGTTCGAATCAAAGAGGTAGGTGCTTCGTTTGAACGAGGCTTCATGAGGGTCAACACAACCTTGATCCTCGGTTGGTTCTGTTTGTATAGGTAATTTATTTGGTTTAGGGTTTTTAGTTCTGTGCCATTTTTATCTCAAGATGTTTGTTATGTTTTTCAATTAATGCAGTTTAGTCACCAATTTTGGTTTCTAGCACTACATGTTATTTAAACTATATTTGCTTGCCCTATTTTCTTATTTCTTGATTATCACAGTGGAACGCTCTGTTTTATTGCAATTGTAGATTTGTACTACATAGTACTATATTCATGGCGTTCACATTCTAGTTTATATGTGCACCGCAATCAAATTTCTTGAAACATTCTTTGGTTCTGATTGTAGTATAGGTAAATTGCTCATTTTGGGGAAGAATGATGATACTGGATTTAATGCCTACAGGTTTTCCATCACTTGATCCAGAATACTACATAGTGAGGTACTCTTATATTTATCTTTTAATTATCCTAAGATTTTATGTTTTACTTGTTTGATAAATAGTTATTTATTCTTCAGGTATCTTAAACTACTAATTTGAATCATAATCTTAGTTTATTTGCATAATCTATTGATTTCGCGAATCACACCCCTCAGATTTCGATTTGGTAAAAATCTCCTCACAAACCTATGGAAGTGGCAAGGTATTTCATCAATTTCGCGTGGTTTATTTTGTAACATCCCTAATTTATTTCCTGGCATAAGTAGTGTAGTAATAGGTTTAGAGTGAAGAGGAATGGGTATGTTAGGTTAAAATTAGGAATTTAGAAGAGTTATTTGAGAATTAAGAGCCTAGGACTTTAGGAAATTATGATTAGAAGATCCATAGCTCTAAACCCAATTCCCACTGTTGGATGTGAAGATAAGGGTATTAGGAAGCTTGCTTTAAAATTTGAGCAAGATCTTACGGTTAACGAAGAAGTTATGGAATTTTAAGTGTAAAGAAAATAAATAAAACGGAACTGGTAAAAAGACTCGAGTATTTCTGTGAAAAAGACTCAAGTATTGTATCAGAAAACCAATCCTCAAAAATGTTGCTCTCAGGCAATACTTGAGTATTTCACAAAATACTCGAGTATTCTTTGTAAAAATTAAGCAATACTCGAGTAGTTCTTAAAATACTCGAGTATTTGAAGCAGATCAGCAAAATATATATACACGAAAATGACCAACCAAAATCATTATTTCCTTTGCCCAAAGCTCGAACCTCTCCCTCTCTCAAACCCTAATCTCTTCCAATCATTCAATCAACACCAATTCACACCAAATCATCATCATAGATCAACTCCCCACCAATTTCCTACTAAATTCCACCCTAAAAACATCAATTAATCTCAAAACCCCAAATTTCACCTTAAACCCTAACTACTCAAATCTTTAAGTTCTTGCCTTACAACTTGGAAAGAAGACTTAGAAGAGGATAAGGAGCAAGGATTAAGGGCCAGGAGCTTCAAGTAAAGCTAGGAATTTCAAGGGTCAAAGTGGTTATAGAGTAGGGAGCTTCGATTAAGTGCAAGGATTTGTGGTTCATCATCATCTCCCATTAGGAAGGTAAAAGGGGTTATATTACCTTTATTTGGGACATAGATTCGAAGGATGTTATTGTGATAGCTAGGTGTAGTTAGTTAAGTTAGAGAATAAACCCTCTTGTTGTATGTTATAAAAGTAGGAAGTGAAGAACCCTAGGTAGCTGACTTAAATTATGGTACTCTGAGACATACCTGAGTATGTCGACTGATTTGCTGGTTATCTGTTGATTGTTAATGATTGTGGAGAAACTATTATGCGAACAAAGTACAAAATGTAAATATTTGTGACTAAGTGCTAAATGTATAGTTATGATTATTTGTGCTATGAATGTTTAATTATGAATGTGTATTGTTACTGGAATTGTGTGATATTTAAATTTAATGTTGGACCGGTGATGGTGAAATTGACTAAATAATTTGTAAATTATGAATTGGGAATCCGAAATGGGAACTGATCATTTGGGGCACCGGAACACTAGGTATCCGACTAGGTGTTCCAATTACCTGTTAGGGCCAATTGCCTTCCAGGCCAATTACCCAGTAGGTCAAACCGCCCTGTTAGGCGCCGGTGCGACCCATGCATGGATCAGTTTCCCTATTAAATAAATGGACTAATTAATGGAATGGTATATTGTACACAATCCTAACAGGTTATGGCCTAGCTGGGTGCAAAGTCCTGGACAGGTGCCCAAAAGTCCCTAGACAGGTGTTCCAATTACCTAGCGGGTGCTCAAAATCCTAGTGGTGTACCTAAAAAGGGAAAGGAAATGGATAATGGAAATGTTAATGCTAATGGAAATGGAATTTGAATGAAATTGCATAAAAATGTATGTATGGTTGTCAAGACGTTAGTGAGTATTTAGGGCTTAGTTTATTGCTATGCTTCTTAGAAGCTATTTTCCTAAGTTCCGTGTAATGTTGCCCTACTTGCTATATTTTTACAGGTATAGAAGCGGAGCTTACTCAAGTCGTGGCCGAACAAGAGCACATTCCACTACGTGGAGTGTAGTTAGTTGGTTGGTTGACCATCTTATGGTCATGGGGTTTATTTTGCGTTCCTGTTGTATATTTGTATTATTATATTTTTGAATATCAAGTTGTTCGGGAACTGGCTCATATTTTCTGGAAATGTAAAGACTGAAACGAAATTATATTTTGGGCCCTTCCAATCTACTGTTGTTTATACAAAAGTTTTATGCAGGTATTCAGGAAATGATGATTTTGGGAATGTCCCTAAATTAAAATAAACTCCGTCTGATTTTACGAAGATTTTTCATAAGTAAATAATTTTAACTAGGAGTTTTCATCAGAATTAAAGTTGACGAATAAGTTTCTAAAAGAAAATTTTCAAGTCACTAATTTAATATTACGGGTATTTATGGGTGATTAATTAAGGTGTTACATATTTTGTCTAGTTTTCATTTTACGTCTTTATTACAAGTTTGCGATATATTTTAATTAAGTGTCTTGTTTATTAATCTTGAATTATTTTCATGAATGTACAGAGGATACTACACCAATGGAGGAGAAAATTAAAGGCTTACTACACGGGGTACTGATGTCCCAGATGACCTAGTCTTCAATGAAAAATGCTTGTTGATGCACTCAAAAAGGTAAATATCAGTCTTATGTCTTGCTTTTGTGCTTTTTTTATTCAGTTTGTTTGTGCCTTGTTCTAGCTCCTGCATAATTAATTATTATTGTGTGCCAAATAGCTCTTTTGGTCTTAATAATGAAGGTGAAGAATACTGAAGATGCCATTTTTTCAAAGTCAAACCAAATGTCTACAGATTTGGGGTTTGCTTTTTGAATTCTTCATGCTCTGAATTAGCTTCCACTGTTTGAAACAGCAAGCTAAAACAGATTATGAGTATTGTTGTTTGCATCCATCTCGATTTTTGTTTGTGAGTATCATTGTTTTATATCTCAATGTCCACTAACTAAGATTATAGTAAATGGTGTGAAGTATATGTAAATAAGCCTAACACACTGTGGTATGTTATTTTCTTGTATTTTTTGTTGTCTAATATTTGTTGTTGGATATAAGTTTGTATGATTGAGAATATTTTTGAAAAGGAAGACTAACAAATTATAGGTTTATACTTACGGTCCTTCTTATGTTCTCTTCTACCTACTTTCTGTTGGCTTATACTTATGGTACTTCTTTATAGGTTTTCAAAAAGCTCAACTCTGTTATCCATTTCATTTTTTTATTGAGTTCCCTCCCTTGTAATATAACTGGATTTGCCATAGCTGAAAACTTGAAATCACTGAATTTGCTACAGGAGGATTAAGAGTTGAATAAAATAAAGTTGAGGCCTTGGCAGTGAAAAATGCTGAAATTGAGACACTTCTAAGTTCTCTAGAAGTACTTAAGATGCAGGCTTCATATTTCTCAGCCTTGCTATTTGTTGAGTGTGTTTAGATCTCTTCTTTTTTTAAAAAAAAAATAATCTTTAAGGGTCCAATTTTCTATGGGTTCTTTGCTTTGGTATGTTTAACTGATAAGAAAAGCTCAACCTTAAGTCATTTATATAATCTAGTCTAAGTTTATATTTGAATTTGTTTAACTTTGGAATAGAACTTGACAGATCATTAAACAAGTGAAACTCAAATAGTAGTTTGCAAATAACTGAATGAATGTTATGCTTCACTGTAATATGCTCTAAGAGATTTACCATTGGTTGATTTATGTTCCTTGTGTCTGTTGTTTGCAAAATTGAAATACTCACCAAGGAATCAGGACAAGTTAGCATTCAAAAGAAACTATAGATTAATGCAAATTTTGAAATTTTCTACTGATACCTTGGGCTAATGTTAACAGCTAATCTCCATATCTTAAAAAGATCAGGTTCCTTAAAGTCTCATGCTCATGCCATACTCACAAAAGCTTAAGCACATCACCAAACTTCAGATTCATGCTCATGCTTAAAGTCTCATGCTCATACTCATATTAATGTTTATTTGACCATCACTCAATGATTACTGATTTTTTTGGCTAGAAGTTTAAACACGGGGTGGGGGTTACTGAATTTGTTATTGTAGTCTTTAATGTTGAATTTGACATCTGAGCGATTGTGAAATGTGGAGAGGTTTTGTGCTTTATGTGTGTTGTATAAGGCCATACCATATCATCTCAAACATATACCATTTTTTTTGTTTCTTTAAAGATTCTTTATTAATAATGTCATAGTTTGAAAATTCAAAATCAAATTAGCACTTAACTATAGGTGCAGGTCATGCAGATATCAATATTATTTTCCCTTTCAAGTGTTTTTCTGTTACTATGTTTGGTTCCTTTACACATTTTAGTGCTAATTTATTACACATTTCACTGTCCAACCTACTTTTGTCATGAATTGTTCTTGGGTTGCATTTAAATTTTCAATTTACATTCTCCTGAGAATTGACTTTGAGCCAAGTTTTGGGATTGTGCTAGTGGTTTTAATTTAGGCTTAGCCAATTATTGGACATCTTCTTATTATAACATGTGCTGTTAAATTGCAGAATATAATCTGTCTTTTAGGCAAGCATATGATTTCCTTCTATTCACTGTTTAATAATCATTCATTTTTGTGTTTTATGTTCATCAAATTTCTCAAAACCAATTATCGATTTTATTAACAAAATAACGCCTTAGTATTGCAAGCGTGTATGTGTGTCTGCTGCCACACTAATGCAGTATACTACTTAAAATTGGGTTGATTTTCATATAATTGCTTTGTAACTTGGCTTCAGCGTGCAGCTCGATCTCATTAGCTTGGAAATTGATAGGTGAATATTATAAGTATTTCATGTTTGCAGGCTTGGTGTTATTATTTTTGGTTTTAAACTATGGACCAATTGTATTTTCTTTAACTAGAAGTATCCTTACTCTCGGTAAGTCATCGGGGACTTTGTCTATCTCTTAAACTTGGTTAGTTTATGTACTTTCTTTTCTCCCTTTTTTACTATGCTTGTTTACTTGTTTTGAGCTTTAGAGAAACTAAACATTATTTCAGTTGCAAAGGTATTGTTCACTGATTTGTTCAGATAACTTACAATGCTATATGCTTTACGGCTTTGCGTCTATTTCGGGATTTGACTTGCTTATTTTTGCTTTTTGTATCAGATTTGTCACCACCACTTTCAAATTTCAATAAAGGTTGCAACCAACTTCACGATCTCTGTTACAAGCTAAAGCAAAATATTATGGTTATTTGTATTGTTGGATTGATCTATCGAGGATGTGCAACTAAAATTATTGTATAATGTCTTATGTCTTTGATTTTATTCTCTGATGAAATCTTATTAGGTGTTCATTTATGTGTTATATGTAGTGTCCTATTTTAAATGGAGATATTCATTTTGGTCACTATTGATGGTGTGGCTATCAGGTATGGTGTTGAGGTTTAACCTTTCATGGGCCTTTTTCATGTTTTTCTTTATCCCTCTAGTTTTGGGTATGGCAGTTAAATGAAAATATGATTGAAAAGGTTAAGCTTTACATGACATCATTGTAGTATTTAAGTCCTTGCCTATGAGAACTCTTATAATTAAACATTCTATAGAGATTCAAAATTGAACCTAAATATGTTCTGCTCTATTCATCCTTGTTTTATTATTACAAAAGTGCTAATACAAGTTACAATTGATATGCGTCAAGATTATAGTAATAAGCACCCTGTTTTAATTTCTACTTAGATTAGAGTTGTTGTCATAGGGGCAACAACAACAGACAAGTTTCTCAGATTTCTACTTTTGTTTATTTATTTAATTTATCTATTTATTAATCGATACACTTGGACTCAGTTGTTGTGTTTTGATTGTGTTGTAGCAGCAGTCAATATCTATCAGAGTTGCTGGTAGAGCATCGGAAGATTGGACCCTTCACTCAAGTTCTTCCAATCTGCAACCGCCTTCTTAATCAAGGTACCTTCTTAGAACATTGGAGCGTTAGCTCAATAGTTTGACTTAATTTTTCTTATTTCGGTTGTTGATGTGATGAATATGTGTGAATTGCATGTGAGTTTTAGGAATTGCATGTATTTTTTCTAATGCTCTAAACTATAGAATGGCTACTTTGGGTTATTGGAGATTGTTGTGTTGTTCTCTGGTTCCTGTTCTTGGTTTCTTACGTAACCTTTGTTTCTATGTGATTGTTGCGGTGGGCGAAATTTCATTTGGGTGTATTCATTGTGGCTGCAATTTCATTGTGCAGGTGGGGTGGTGATTTTCTTCTGTAATTGGTGTTTGTAACAATTGTTTTTTTGCTTGAATTATTCCTTGTACTTCTTGCTCCTTTTTAATTAACTTTTTTCATATAAAAAAAGCTTGTAAATTAGTTATATCCTTCAATATGTTGTGGTCTCATTCCCTGAATTTTTGGTTTAAAAGAAATCAATTTCATTACGTTTCAGCAAGATAAGAGTGAAGCAGTTGCTGCCTTTGGCAATGACGAGGTTTTTATGGAGAAGTATGTTAAAAAACCCAAGGTACATCAAGTTTCAAGTGATAATGTCCATTTTTCTTATTGAAATCTATAATTTGATTTGACTGAATTTGAGATATTAATTAGTGAATAATGTGCATTAGGAGAACATTTAATTTGATTCGATTGAAGCCTGGGGATTAGAAGAACACTTAAAATTGATTCTTCATATCATTGTTAATGATTTCTTGTACTTATAGATAATTAATATTGTATTTTTTACTTTTCCTAGTTTAGAATTCACTACATGCAAAAGAAAAAAAAAGTAGTTTAGAATCCACTTTATAGCTTAAGTCTTCTTTCAATTGTTTTTAATTTATATATCCATCTGCTTCGTGGCAAATTAGATCCATCTTATTTGTGATTTTGGCATCCATTTTGTTTTCATTTCCAATCTTTGTGTAAGTTAAACCTATAGATTAGATTAATTGTCAACAGGTATGCGTAGATCCCCGTTTCAAGTCATCAAGGCTTTCATTGTTAGATTGGGATTTTATATATGTTAAAGCTCATATTCGCGGAGGTTGTGAAATGGGAGGCGATGGTATGAGAATGGGAAGCTTTGAAAAAAAGGAATATTTTCGCTTCATTTATAGCTTCAGCTGAATATTTGATTGAAAACAAATACTGTTCTAAAAAAAGATTGTCCATAAATGTTCTTATTTTGTATATGTTCTTATTTTATGTCTTGTAATAAATACAATTTAAGATAATTGAATAAATTTTTTGTATGTGTTATAAATTTAGTAGTTCTTTAACCCTATTAGAAATACTTAAGAATTAATTTATTTGATCAAATATTTTTTTTAATAAAACAAAGGCTATTGCAACGACAATTTTGTTGTTTCAAAAACAAAATGTGTTTTGTCTTCCAAATTGATTATAGATTTGAAGTGTTGATATCTTTCATTTACAGGTTGGGGAAGGATGTCATTTGGTGGTCCAAAGAAAATCCACCTCTGGATAAACCAATTGGGAAACACATAATTAATATTTCTTTTAAAATAAATTAACCACGAGTGGATGAAAGTTTGATTTTGGAACCAAAACACATTGGTCCAAGCTTGAACATAATCCCAATAATTAAAACCTACAGGGTCAAATGGTTGAGAAAATTTTTGTATTTTATTAAGATTGGTTCCAAATTTAGAAGGGGTTAACACTTTAAGGATTTGGATAGTGGAATGGGTTATCAAGGCCTTATCGGTTGGGGATTTATGGTGTTTTATGGAGATGGAGTCAATGTCTACAAGAATAAATTCGTAGAATCTCTGAGTTTTGTTTAGAGATAAAGGCTGGAACTGAAAATCTTTGGGAAAGATTCAGGAGGGAATTCTATTGGGATTTTCATCCCAAAATTCTGGTTCCATTTGAATGACAAGGATATAATTACCTTTTTGTGATATTTTGTTGGTTTTTTGGATGTTTGAGGTTGATGGGCTGTTTGGATTTCTTGTTTTGACGAACTAGTTTGTATTTCTTGTTTTGACGAACTAGTTTGTGGTTTAAGAACTTTGGTGGGTTCATAAACTTGATTTTTTATCCTATCAACAATGAGGGATAGGGGAGGATTGGTGAAGTCCATATCATCTTCATCTGAGGCCTGTTTGGCCCATGACTTTTTTGGAAGATGGGTCAGACCTTGATCTAATAAGGCTTCTAAAGTATGGAGTGAGAATCCATAACATGATTTGGTTTCTTTTCCTGTTTGGGTTTTTTGTTTGTTTAGAGACTGAGTTGATAACTCAGTGGTTTGAAGGGTGGATGACCCTTGCTGGGTGGAAGACCCAGGGAGGGTAGATGACCCTGGTTGTTGATTGAGTGGAACTTCTACAAGATCCTGAATCCTTTTACCTCTGGGGCGACCTCGTCTTCGAGAGGAGGACGACATTTTTGAAATCCTTGTTTTAGTTTCCCTGTAAATATTCACGTGTAAGGTAATCAGGGAGAGAATTATTAGTGCCTTTGAGATACTCAATGTCAAAATCAAAAACACATAATATAGCTTGCCATCTGGCAAAAATCTGTTTTGAAGCCAAATTTTTTACACCCTTTTGTAAAATTTCTTTAGCAGATTTGCAATCTATACGAATCAAGAATTTCTGGTTAAGTAAATCAGATTGAAACTTTGCGATGCATAAAACAATTGATAAAACTTCTTCTTTGACAGTTGACTAATTTTTTTGTGCAGGATTCCAATGCTTAGATGCAAATGCAATGATCTGTTTTTTTCCTAAAACTTGTTGTTTGAGAATGTCGCCATAACCAATGTCTGAGGCATCAGTCTCAACAATTTTAAAGGCTTGAGGATTAGGAAGATGAAGACAAAGAAGTTCTTTTATTTGAGTCTTAAGATTCTTAACAATATTAGTGTGGATATCTGTCCAAGGAGGAGGGGGTCTTTTTCAGACGCTCATGGAGTGGTTTAATGATATTGCTTAACTGGGGGATGAAGTCAGCTACGTAATTTAGACAACCAAGAAATCTTTGCAGCTGATTCTTATATAGGATCTGGTTTGGCAACTTACTTCCGAATTCTATGGCTCTTTTAATCGGAATAATAGTTCCCAGATGAATGTCATGAGCTAGAAAAAGGATCTTAGTTTGGAAGAGTTGGATTTTGGTTTTGGAAATAGCAAGATCATTTCTTTTTATGATATGAACGAAAATATTGATATGTTTGAAGTGTTGTTCTATAGACTGGGAAAAGATGAGGATGTTTCTGTCTTGGAGATTAACAGTGAGACTGGGGTAACAATTAAAATAGACTGGACCATGTCCAAGGCTCGTTTTTAGTGTTCCCAAGAGGGAGTCTGAGAATTGATTATGCCTCTTATCTCTTAGACACAAGAGTACAAAAGCATTAAGGCCTTCTCTCATGAGCGGCTTGTAACATCCTAAGCTTTATTTTAAAAGGAATTATTATTAAAAACCCAAAAATAATGGGAATAATAGCTTAACGAATTTTGGGAGATAGGTGGGTAGTGATTATAAGTGCTATGGGTTGTATAGAAGGCATTTGTAGCAGCGGGCAAAGCTAACTAAGCGAAATCGGGTGTTAGATCGGCATTTTAGATGTTAGAAATTGACCGAAAAGAGAAAATTAGGAATTTATTATAGGATGCTAAGAAATTAAATTCCACCGTTGGATATGAAGTTTAATGGGTTAAGAAGCTTGTCTAAAAATTTGGACCCGATCCGACGGTTAACGAAAAAGTTACGGTGAATCGAAGTTTTAAGTTTCTGGTGCACGCCCAGGCGCACCAGGGAGCAATTGGTGCACCAACTCAGGAGGTTTTACGCTCAGGCGCACCAGTCCGTGCGCTCAGGCGCGCGCAAATCGCACCAGCTCCATGTTGGCGCGCCAATTCCCTCCCCAACCAGCATCTGGCGCATCAGCCATGCACCAGCTCGTGTGTTGGTGCTGTTCTCGCGCTCAGGCGCGCCAGACGTGCGCCCAGGCGCACGCGCACAGTAGGCACCAGATCTGGTGCGTTGATCAGCAATCTTGGGGCCAAAGTCTTGATTCCAGCCACACGATCTTGCTGGTCTTAAGGCAAGGAAACAAAACCCAAAAAGAACACAACACCTTCACACTCCCACACCATTTCACCCCATCACCTTCATCATTTCTCTCAACTCCAAGAGCACTCCCATCACCCATTCATCATCAAACACTTGATTTTGGGCACCTCAAACTCAAAATCAACATAACCCCATCAAGCCTTGCACCATGGAAGTTGGTTGAGAGCTCATTTCCTTTCCTCCCTCCATCTCACACGAGTTGCTCCCTCCCTTCTCCTTCTTGGTTTTCAAATTCCACCATTACTTGGAGTAAGTAGAGCTTTATGTCATGATACTAATTTCCTTTCCAACTCTCTTTAGCTCATAGAATTGTATTTAATTCCTTAGGGTTTTCTTGCACTCATGAATATGTAGGAAACTCTATTTTATGCCTTCCAATCAAAACCAAGATAAGGGAAAGGATCAACCCTCTTGCAATCTTCCAAATAGAGTTGTTTATCATCACTTGATTATATCTTTGTTGAGGTGGCAAGCAAAGCTTAGGAAATTCAAGTTCCTAAGGTTTTGAGCTAGGGCACACAAAAGTTTTATTTACTTCTTGCTATTTTGAGGTAAGGAGTGGGTTATAGTGAGTATTACCACACTCTGGGGTTTAGTTTACAATATGCATATAATGGGTACTAAGAATTTATTTGCTAGATAGAATATTGCACCATAGGTTATTTATTAATAAATAGAATTTGTGAACTAAGAATAATAGAAATGATAACAAGAACATGCTTGAATTATGTTGTTTGAGTTATAGAATATAATGATGATAATGTTGATAACATGCCTGGACTGTGATAATTGATTTTCAATATATAACGGTGATAATTGGGCAACATGAATGTTTAAATGTAGTGATTTAAGAGGGTAATGAAATTGTTAAAGAGTTTAAGAGTTGATGATGTTAAAAGAATGAAATGAATTATACCCGGGCGCAGTAAGTCGTGAGTGCACAGGGGTGCAGACGCAGTAGGTCGTGACCAGGGACAGAATGAAATGAATTATACCCGGGCGCAGTAAGACGTGAGTGCACAGGGGTGCAGACGCAGTAGGTCGTGACCAGGGACAGAATGAAATGAATTATACCCGGGCGCAGTAAGTCGTGATCGCGCAATGGTGCGAACGCAGTAGGTCGTGACCAGGGGAGAGTGAAACATACCCGGGCGCAGTAAGTCGTGATCGCGCAATGGTGCGAACGCAGTAGGTCGTGACCAGGGGAATAAGAAACATACCCGGGCGCAGTAAGCCGTACCTGCACGTTAGTGCGGACACAGTAGGTCGTGACCAGGGACAGATTGAAAAGAATTATGAATATGATTAAAGTGTATGGAACAAAAGACTTTATGAAAATGATGTATAAGAATGAATATGCAAGATTGACTTGAGTAACCAATGGAATATTTTGATAATGAATTGTGATATGTTGAGCTTTATTATATTGTGAATAAATTGCTAAATGTGTATGGCTTGGTATAGCATTATGTCGTATTTGGAAACTGCTTCCCCATTTTATGTGTAATACTCACTCCTTACTATTTCCACAGGTACGGAGGTTGAGTTTGCACTTGATCAGGCCGAGCAGGAGTACTCTCCCTCACAGGGAGAGTAAGTTACTTATATATATATATATATATATATATATATATATATATATATGTAGGACATGGGAATGTCCTGGGCCCGATGATATGATGTGATTCATTTTTGTTGTGTATATTGTATATAGTTTTTTGGGGGCCCAGGATGACTCCTTTTGGGTAGGAGTCTTATTTTGGGAAAAGTACTATTTTCCACAACTTGTTTATATTTCCGCTAAACTCTGATGTTTCATACCTTGCTATTCTGATGTGTGCACGATGTTGCACAAGCTGTGATATATGTATATAGCTCTGCTGGCTTCTGGAATTTGAAAATGTTTTTGTTTATCAGGTCGCAGGAAAAACCAGAAATTTTGGAAAGTCCTAAAAACAAACGAAACTTCGTCCGTTGGACGGAAGATTTTATAAGTTTAAAAGAAAATTTTAAATTCGCTATTTTATTAAGGGTATTAAAGGGTAGATAACTGTAGGTGTTACACAGCTTGATAGCAACTTGGACACAACCTATGTGCAAGTATCTGTATTTTTGTTTGTGATCTCTCAAGGTCTCATTGGAGAGAAGGTGGAACTCCTCATATTTAGAGGTGATTGGATTAATAGGGATATTCTTTTCTACAGTTCTTATGATGTAATCAGAACTTTGAAAGAATCGTCCCTGAGGTTTGTAGAGATCTTTTGTGGGAATTATGGGAATTTCCCAATTGTCAAAATCTTGATTTATATCTTGAAATTTGATTTCTTCTTTGAAGATGTTTTTAGAAGAGGTCTGAGCTTCTTCATTCTCAGAGAGAGATGAAGAAGATGGTTGGGATGACTTGAAAGAGATGCGAGTTGAGAGAGAGCGAAACATTTTGGGATAAGAGGTGAGTGAGTAAACTAGGTTTGATAAAATTTTGTAATTGTTCCTCGCCCTATAGTATCATCACCATAATTTGGTTTCATAAAAACGAGTTTCCAGAAGTAAGATAAATAATATGATCTACACAATATTTCAGGTCATAAAAAACTTTTTTTTCCATCATCAGTTCAACTATAGCCACCTACCGTTAGATGTTATTCCTGGTAATCGCAACATCGTCTGAGCTTTATTGCCTCCTTCAGAACTTATTACTCTTGCTGCCTATGCGCAGGAATAACACGAAACTAATTCGTGCTTCCAGTTGAGTGATGAATCTTATTTATATCTATATACAGATTTATACATCAAAATAAAAATGACCTTTGATATTATGTTACCATATTATAGATCTTACTCTCAGTCAAACGTTCCTACTTCCCCATCTGACTCTAATACCAGGGAGTAAGATCTTATTATTATTATTATTATTATTATTATTAATAGGAATACCCTTTCTTTTTTAGGTAAAATGAAAAATCTCATTACCCAACATAAAAATATTTACATCCATAGTTTAAGCTTAGCTAACAACAATTGCCACCAACTAGATTAGGTTCAACCATAAAAAGCCAAGCAACTTCATCATGTACAACCAATTCACATCCTATACATCATCCTTTTCTAATCTTTCTACAAATTCACAACTTAACTAACATCAAATCTACTAAAACCTTGCCATCATGTTCCGATCCACAGAGATGGCACCTACAATATAATAAGGTCAACATAATCAGCAAATTAATCAAGCAAATCAAATAGTTCTGTCAATTTTATGATGTTATAAATTGATAAATTTTCCACCTTAGGATGACTACTTACCTTGCTATGTGATGGGTGGACCTTCTTTATATATATAGGCTGGTTATGAAGATCAATTGGACATCCGGACATGCATCGTGGTGGGGTAAGGGGCCAGTGGGTACAAATAGAAAAGTAATGGACTTTTCTTTTCACATGAAAACATTTTTCTTTCCCATCTCCCATTTTTTTCGTCTCACATGAAGTAGAAGTGTAAATTTATTGGTTTTTCCGTCTCTCAAGAGACGGAAAGGGTGAAAAAAAGCACTTCCGTCTCATGTGAGGCAAAAAAATGAGGGGAAAATGAGGAGAAAAATGGGGGTGTGAAAAGAAAATTTCAAATAAAAAGTTTTGTTATGCAAAACTGCAACATCACGTGCTAAAGTAAGAGCAGCTTCCCCTTTGCCATGTACTTCCCGAATCCCGATACTTTCCTTCCACTGTTCCACATTACACAAGCAATTGTGCAAAAGTATAGTCACGTGCCTTCCATTGTGTATGTGCAAAAATTAGACATTAGTTGAGTGTCGGCATATTAGACAAAAAATTTGATATATACAAAAGTTACACATTCATTGATCTCACATTCTCACAGTATCTTGAATAAAAATATTAGCATTTTAAAGATAAATATATATATATATATATATATGAAGCTATTTTAGAATAAAATTATATTTTGAAAAATAGTATTAAAGAACACGTAAAAAATTAGGACTTTTTCTTTTTGAACCCCCTTGTTTACTTTTTGGCCCCCGTTTTTATTATTTTGGACGAAATTATCCTTATTTTATTGACTTATACAAGACGGAAGTGATTTTCTGATTTTAAGTAGGTGGTAACAAATAGAACAATTTTTCCGACTCTCGAGAGTCAGAAATTTTTCGACTATCGAGAGGCGGAAGTATGTAATAGGTATGTAGTAGGTAGTAGCTATCTGCTGGTTTATTACCAAGTTGAAAGGGGTCACAAAGAAGCAGAAGCGAACAGTACGTGTAATTCAACTAGCTAGATCTGCACAGCAATTGAGGTAGTGATTGAGGTAGTGAGGTGAGGTGTGGGGTTTAGAGTTCCAGCTGCTTCATCAATTAGGTGCAGGTGGGCTTTCTGATGCTCTCACTCTCTTTCTCTATCTCTAGACTGACATGCGTGCACGCCCCACATCTTGTATCTCTTGCACCGTGTGTTCCTACTGGTGCCAACACTAACAAGCTCGATCTTATAAACTTATACGCTCGACTCTTTTAGAATGTTTCCGATTCTAAGTAGTCGGAATTTTTCCGATTCTAACTAGTCGGAAATATCAAATTTGTTTCCGACTTCCAAAAAGCGGAAAGTTATTTCCACCTTGTTTCAAGCGGTAAATAAAAGACAATTTCGTTCATAAAAATTTAAACGGGGACCATTGAGTAATCGGGGGTTCAAAAAGAAAGAGTCAAAAACTAGATACCCTTAAGGAAAGCTCCAATCGAATAGTTGGGTTTCCACAATCCAAAAGACAAAAGTGATTGGTTCATGATAAACTTCAGGGAAGGCTTCACGGCTTTGCTTTGGTGCCATTTTTTTTTAAAAAGCACCAATGTCATCTCTAAATCTTCCAATAATAGAGTAACCCATGATTTTTTTGCACAATCAGTGCTTAATTATCTGCTTATGTGTTTAATTATGTGTCACACAGTAAGGTCATTTTTTCAAATTTTAAAAATTTAACTAAACCATAGTTACAATTAAATTAACTTTTTACTTTTAATTATAAGAAAAAAAACCAAATGCATCTTATATGGGTTTCTATGTTCATCCTTACATTGTCCATCTTCATCTTCTCACGCACCCATATTAGACAATTTCTATTCCAACACCAATAGGGTGTAGATGTTAATGTTATCTTTTTCTCATGATTTGCCATATCGGCATTCTGGATAACATTAAGCCATTGACCTTCAACAATCTTTATGGGAGTGTTATACACCACAAAATCACTAATTAAATGGAGGCATAAGTATATCATATGGATCATACATATGCAGGCATGAGCAGCGAGACTTCGAAAAATAGCATTCTGAAATTTGACAAGTTTATAACCAAATAGTCAGTTTTAAATTATGAAATTAGGAGATGGCGGCTGGCTTCTTTGGGCTTCTCTTTCGAAGGAGAAGAATTTTGTAAATGAGAGAGTGAAGTGTAAGATTAGGATTAGGTTAGAATTCTGTGTTGTTTTAATTTTTTTGTTTGAATTTATTTTTTAAACTTTTTATTTGTAACCATGGTTAAATTAAAAGTTTAAAAATTTTCAAAATGATCTTTAAATATGACACATAAGAAATGACGATTGCGTAAAAGTAACACAAATGTCAACATATAATTGGTCTAATTAGGTTGGCATTGATGTCTTTCCTTACTAGAAGACATAGAAGCTTTTCCCTAAACTTTAACATCAAGTCGTCACTTTGTGTTGTGTGGATATGCTGTCACAAAACGTTTAAAACGTTTCGGGGCCAAGTGGGAGAATAAACAATGAGGCACCCTTAAAAAAAATAAAATAATTTTAAAAAAAAATTATTTCATATAAATTAATCATTATATATAAAATATTTTATTACATAACTTCTCAACTCACTTTTACAACTAAATCTCACTCGAAAAGTACCATTCTTTTAGTGTTTTTGACTGTGAGTTATAGTTGATTACGGGTCTACACGCGCGATGGTTCGTTGATTGTTGGTCTGTGCACGCGGTGGATTATGAGTATACGACTATGCGACAGCGGCCAATGGGGACGAGGGAGTGACATAGGCTATGTCTGTGACGGCGTGAGACAAGGCGTTGTCGTTGTGGTGTGAATTGTGGTCTGTGGGTCTGATTTTTCACAAAGGAGATGAAAATTGAAAACGTGGTATTAGGCATAGCAAGAGTTAAAACGCAAAATATGAGCAGAATTGTTGGCCGTTGGCGGTGATGATTGTATAATAATAGAATTCCTTAGTAGTTAATTCTCACTTTTTTGTAATGTAAAAAATAATGGTGAAACTATTTTTTTTTTTTACTTTTAGTTAAAGCCTCAAGACCCAAATAAAGTTAGGCTCTATTGTTATATAAAATATTTTTAATTTTTCATATATTAATAATAATTAGTTTTTTTTTATAAGTATACTCTAGTATACTATAAGGGGAAAAAATTGGGGGCCCCTAAAAATCGGGAGCCCTGTGTGGCCTGCTCGAACATGTGCCGAGATGGTCCTGTAGCTGTCAATGGCAAAAAAAAAAAAAATAAATAAAATAAAGTGGGTATAATCGTATAAGTGTATAACTCCACTCCTAAAGATGGCTCAAAAGGGAGGGATATACTTTTACTATCTCATGAAAAAATGTGTATTTTTTTAATAAATTAGCTTAAAAATCATCTAGTTATATATATAAATATAATTGTGTGTGACATAAGATATTTGTCTCATTATTAATTAATTTATAAGTGATTTGTGCTATTTTTATGCGATTAAAAAATATTGGGCTTATTTATGGTTTTGGTCCCTAAAAGTTCAGCGTGTTTTGGTTTTAATCCCTAAAAGTTATTTTGACCGTGATCGGTCCTTAATTTTTCAAACATTTTGGTTTTGGTCCCACCTGTTAGAAAAAAATCAATTATTTGTTGACGTGATTAACAAAAACTCAACATTAACAGTTACGTGCTGCTGTGAGATAGCGCCAAATAAGTATTGTGAAATGGATGATTCAGGTCCATAAATGCAAAATTATGCATATGAGACTATTTTGCGTATGGGACCATTTTGTGCCCATGGATTTGTATCATTCATGTCACATCACTTATTTGACGTCTTCTCACACTACGTGACTATTGATATGCTGTTCCGCTAGCCACGTCAGCAAATAACAGTTTTTTCATAATGGAGTGGATCAAAACAAAAATATTTGAAAAATTAAGGATCAGTCCCGATCAAAATAACTTATAGAGACTAAAACCAAAACACGTTGAATTTTTAGAGACCAAAAACATAAATAAGCCAAAAATATTCATTTATTAAAAAATAATCCTTACTCTTAGTTCAGACAGGGGGGCTGTCCAAGTCTTGAAAAAGTATGTTTCTTAGCTTCTCGAGTCTATTCAACCCAACGATGTGGGACACTTAAGATTGATAATGCACCATATCCATTATCAACACGGAAATTGCTTTTTGGCCCATGATAGATTTTTTGGTCCCCATTTTTATTTTTTAAGGACAAAAATACTCTAAGCGTTTTAATCTTTTCGGTTCTACAAACTAATTGGAAAGGTAATTTCGGTACTATAAAGACATAATACATTTATTTCATGTTTCCGGTTTTGTTAAAATGGAATATGGTTTCCATTTTAACAAAGTCGGAAACCATATTCCGTTTTAGCAAAACCGGAAATATGAAATAAGTGTATTTTGTCTTTGTAGTACCGAAATTACCTTTTCGAGTTTGTAGAATCAGAAAAATTAAAACGCTTGGGATATTTTTGTCCTTGAAAAATAAAAATGGGGGCCAAAAAGTCTACCATGAGGGCCAAAAAGCAATTTCCTATCAACACAAAGTCATCATGAATAGAGCTATCGATTCAAGTTGGTCCGGCCCATTTGGGGCATTGGTTTTTGGGTTGAGTTGGATTGACTCAACTTTATATCGAGACAGTCATTTCATTAACTTAACCCAATTTATTGGTTTTTTGATTGAGCTGGGTTGATTCATGAGCCAATATCTGTTTTCTTTTTCGATAAAAAAAATTAATCATAACTAAATTAAGATTTCGTAACATTTTCTTTTGATTAAGATGTTTTTATTGATCATGAAAACAATAAATGAAAAAGTAAAATGTTTTATCTCATCTTAATTTTATTATTATCCAATCATATTCAATAATAAAATATTATAGCATAAAAAATTTTAAATTCATAACAAATGGACTAATCAAACCCATATTGGACTTATCCAACCCATATCGGGCCGATCCGTGTAAAACTAACGAATTGTCTGGTTGGATTAGGCATGAAAATCCAGACTAAAATTTTCTCTAACCCAACCTATATTTATGTCGGATTAAATGGACCAGTCTGTCATGCTTAGCCCATATTTGACACATGTGCATATAAGTGAATGACCTAATAATGCTAAATGCAAATAGTACCATTGACCGTGGCTCCTACTTCCTAGTGGTCCATACGCGTTGCGCAAATGGGCATGAATAATTCATGTTTTTCCTCCCCGTTCCTACCCGATCCTACGTGTAAATTTATATTTTTTTTGGAAAAATTTACATTTATCAAGAAATTAGATTAAGGTGGTTAATGATATTGAAAATATAAATAATTAATATTTTTTTTAAAACTATCTCATAGTTATCGATATTCTAAAAAATATTGACTTAATAGGAATATTTTTAGAAAGGAATAATTAAATATTAGAAATTGGAAAAAGATCTTAAAAAAGACCAATTTTTTTTTCTTAAAGAATCTTACAAATAAGATCGAAAAAAGTAGAAGCTAAAAGAAGAAAACCAATCAAGTAAAAGATGTTGCTAACTTAGCTTGAAAGCAAAAACCATGAAAACAACGTGGATTTGATTTTAACGAGTTAATGAGAAACCTAGTAGTTCCGATCCATCAAAAAGAGGTGGTGGTTAAGAGGTGGAAGACAACGTGGGAGGACGAACTTCTTGCACACCTCTAATATTATTAGATGACACACGTGACAACAAGCTTTTGCAAAATAAATTATTTTCTTTTATTTATAAGTCTTTTTTTTTAAAAAAAAATTGATTATATTTATAAGTCACTTTAAATTTTATAAGAGACATTTATTACTTGTTTTCTCTTATTTATTCATTATTTATTAATATGAAATAGTATATTTGTAAAAAAATTTAATGTAAATTAAGAAAATAAAATTATAATATTAAATAATATTTTTAAAGTTCCAAAAAATGTAATTACTTTCCTTAATTTTTAAATATTTTTTACCTATAATAAATATCAAATAGAGTAATTCATATGATTAGCAACTTAGGAAATGGATAAACTAAAAGAAAGAACCTTACCCGGTTGCCATTGATATCTATTTGTCTTGCCAAATACTCCCTTTGTTTCTAAATGTAAATTTTTATTTGCATGGAGTTGTTCGCAGATTAAAAAAGTTAGTTAATTTTATTAGTGACATTGAAATTAATAATATTTTGTATAATTTTTTAAAATTATCTTATAATTATCGTTAAAACTCTAAAAAGTGTTGAGTAAATAAAAATATTTATATAAAAATAATTAATCAATCAAAATTAGACCAAATATTTATAAAAAAAAAAACAAAATACATCCATTATCTAGTGTGTGGAAGAGAGGAAGAGAGGGAGTATGATGTGATGCAAGACAGAGTCGTGTTTCTTAAATCATTAGATGCAGCCATTGGTTTGTTTTTATGAAAGTGGTGGAAATCATCAAAAATAAAAATTCAAAGTGAGAGAAATTAAATTTGAAAATTGTTATTTTGTTGCGAAGAAGTTAAATTTGGAAAAATAAGGGTTTTGCTATAGTATTCTTTTCTAAAAAAAAAGTTGTTGTATCTTTTTAAATGGTTTAATAAAAAAAATATATATCACATGTGTTTTGATGCTATGCATATCAGTTAAATATAAATATAAATTATAAATTTTATAATTAAGTCTCTAAATCATTTATGTAAAAATAATATTCACCACAAGAAAAGGTGTTGTTTGTGGCGGAGAATTTGCTGCGGTTCTTCAACCCGCCGTCGGTGGTTGATTGAGAGCTTGATTTTGTGTCGGTTCTTTAAACCGCCGCAATAATTACCCTTAATATTCACCACAATAATTAACTTCATTCTCACTCTTAATTTCTTGAATCGTAAGTTTTCATATTAATCTTTCCTTATACCCTTATACAGAAGAGTATTGGTACTGGATATAAGTTGGTGCCCTTATATAGAAGAAGGGATGTGCTTAGTATCTATGCCAAACCAGTAATTCTAATTGGGGTGAATGATGAATGATAAGAGTTGGTCACTTTTGTTTAGTGTTCATGCTTTCCATAGTTACGTTTTTATATGCTTTATTTATTATCATTGGTTTGTTTTTCATTGAATTGCATTACTCAACTGACATCACAAGAAGATATTTCTACAATCTATTTTTTTTTTCTATCATGCAATTTTCCAAGGAGGTAAGTTTATCAGTTTATGTCTTTTGGTGGCAGACATTTCAATTGCTACAACATTATAGAATATAGAGATCTTTTGTCCTGCTCTTCCTTTTTACTTGTGAAATGCTGGGAGATTCATGAATGCAAATATCTTTATGTAATTATACATATTTCTGTGACACTACAACAACATGACTCTCTAAAATATTAGGTACTATTCTCAGATTTCAATTTGGAAGTTTAATTTAACTGCCAACTGCATCTCTTACAGGTCATTCCCATGGTGTTGTTTCATTAGTTGTTGGAGCTAATAGACTCTACTTTGACTCAATGAACAACACAATAAGAGTAAGTATTCATAGGTATCATAAAACTGTCATAAGCATCTAATCCTTTAATGGTTCTTTGCTTATTAAGACTCTTTAAGAGCAATGTTATTGAAGGTTTTGATTTGCTGATTTGATTTGCAGGCTCTAACTGGTTGCTATCTCAGTTCTGGAACCTTGAAACCTTGCAATGTGCGCAGACACAACAAAGCACAAGTCTGTGGTGATATCTGTACTCTGCTGGGACCACACTACAAGAAATTAAGTGATAGAAGAGCACAAGATTAGTTAAATATATTTGGTATGCTTTGTAGTTTTCTGTTATTGGAGAAGAGCGGATTGTAGTTGTTTGTCTTGATATTAATCAATGTTTGAGAGTAGAGCTATATGCTTTGCTGATGTGTTTCCAAGATGTTTTGGTGCAAATTTTTTTTAAAAATTCGTATGCATATTAGCGACGGTTATATCTGTCGCAAAGTTTTTTAAAATATATACACATGTATCTTGCGGAGGTTGTAAACTGACGCTATTTTTAGTTTAATTTAAATTTGCAACTTGTGGCGGTTTTAAACTGCCGCAAATTTTTGTGTCAAAATCCTACAACGGTTGCTATAACCGCCGTAAAACTTGATTCTCGACGGTCGGTTTTGCGTGAGTTACGTAACCGTCGCAAAAAACTGTTTGCGGCAGTTAAAACCGTCGCAACAGGCCTTTTAAAACCGTCGCAAAATGCCCGTTTTTTTGTAGTGATTTTTACCTCTCGTATAATTTATCCTCAATGCCCCCTTCATTTTCCCTTATTTCATTTTCCCTCCCTCCCTCAACACCTCTCTTCCATTAGGCAAAGAGATTCTGAATTTTTTCGTCACCAAACCAAAAGTAAGAAAGGCTATATTACATACTTATAACAAATACTTTCTCCCTACTTATAACAATTTTTTGCATCATTCATTGTGTTTGTTATTGGAAGTTTCATTTTATACTCATAATCAGGGTCGATCCTAGGGATAGGTAGTTCAAGGAGCGATCCCTTAGGGCATAAAGTAAAAAGGGGTTCTAAAAAATAAAAAATTACTATATATTTTAATTTAAAATTTTTAAAAGTCAATAATAATTGGATAAAAAAATAAATACATTTTACTAGGTTATAATTTGTATGTGTTCTTATGTTTGTTCAAATTTTGATGCATATATTTTACATATAATTTCTTTTATATATTAAAGATTCTCATATTTATTTTTATCTTATAAAAAAAATTCTCATATTTTCTCTTACAATTTTTATGACTCTAATTTTTAATCAAATTTTGGTATAGCAATTTCAGATAATTAACTTTTTATTATACGTTAGGAGGTCTCGTATTTTTTTTTTCCTTCTAAGACCCAAAAAATGTTAGGACTAGCCCTTTTCATAAAGTATCTCATTCTTGATCTTTATCCACAATACCTGAAATACTAGGCTTGCCTCGTATTCAAGCACTGCCACTCGTATCTCCTAATGAAGGTCAGCACTAATGGAAGAGAAGTGTCAAGAAGGAGGGAGAAATGAAATGAGGGAGAAATGAATAAGGGAATTGAGGGTAAATCATATTATGGATAAAAATATTATTTTTACATAAATAATTGAGGTACTTAATTATAAAATTTATAATTTGTATTTATGTCTAATTGAGGTGATATAAAGTATATGTAACATTTTCTCATGGACCATTTAAAAATCATAAAATATGGAAGGAAAATCCTAAAATTAAATTTTTCTTTTTGACTTTTCAGTTCTGCATATGGATTTCGCCCACTCTCCCATTTTCATTGGTTGAAGTTTGAAGTTTTTGGTTTCGTGTAAAAAGTGCTTCATACAAATTAGTACTTAATCCATTTTTTAATTTTAGAGCATACATATTGATAAAGTGTATTTAATTTTTATTAGGTAGTGCATGAATGTATACTATAGTAGTAGTTTAGGAATGAAAGAAAAGATAAAAATAAAATTAATGAGATATAAAAGAAATGATTGAATAGATGATTAAAATTGAAAAAAAAATGATTATGAATTAAAATTGTAAAAAAAACAAGTTATAAAATAAAAAAGAAAAGACTTAAAAGCTAAGCCAAAAGTTAAGGAAATGAAAGAGTAATATTTTGATATTAATTTTCATTTAGATTTTTGTTGTACCTTTTTTAGATGACCTAGTAAAAAAATGTCATATGCGTTTTGATACCCTAAACACAAATACAAATTAAATTTTGTAATTAAATCTCGAGTTATTTATGTAAAAATAATATTTTTATTATTCATTTGATTTATCCTCAATACCCCAGTTCATTTCCTCTCATTTCATTCCTCCTTACCAGCTCGTCCACGTATTTCTCTTTCATTCTTCTTCTTTCACCACAATGAAGAGCAGCCACTATTTACCACAGAGCAACCATTATTCATTCCCTCATTTGACCCCCATTATTTCATTCAAATTATTGACAATAGTCTCCTTTGGATTCTTTGAAACTCCATGAAATATCTTGAAATCGGTTATGTGAACTGTTGTTGTGCGCTGGAAGACATTTAGACCCCATTTCCCTATGATTATAAAGCCATAATATTTATGATTTGATGAGAAAGTACCTTCTAATCACCTGAATTAATTTATCAAAATTGAGTAAAGGAGTCCAAAAAAAAATAAAAATAAAATTGAACTACACCACAGTGGATATATCCAAAGAAATTAAAACACAGTTCTAAATCATCTCCACAGAATAAACCATGACTTAAACTAGTTCTTCTGTTTTTTGTTGTGGCTCCTCCCCCTTTGTTAACCAAAAAAAAAATAAACCATGACTTAAACTTTAACTCAACCGAAACGGCATACAACTACATGCTATTATTGTGACAAATTACATAAAGTAATATAACAGTATATTGCGGCAAAATTCAAGGCTTTACATGAAAATGAAAGCTAATTAATATATCAAGAATGAAAAAAAAAAATGGTAATAATAAGTTGTTAGCTAAAATAAAGAAGAATGGAATAGAAATGTTAAACCAAGTTGGGGTAATGGGGTTGATCAAGTGTAGTTGCTCACTTGGTTCCTTAACTAACTGGTGTCGAGTTCGAGCCTTGGCTATGGAGTAACCCCGCTGGGAGATCTCTATCGCTTAGTGCGAGCTCAATTGGGTCGGACCGGATGAATCGGATTCTGGATAAACCAGATCCGGGTATCGGTTGGTATACACAAAAAAGGAATAGAAATGTTAAGGGAGGAGGGGGAAAAATGTGGAGAAAATGATGGAACTACGGAAGTATTAGGGTAAACCACGGGGGGTTAAAACGGGGTCGACCTAAGGCAGGGGCAATAGGGTCGTCCGCCCTTGGCCAAAAAATTTTAGGGATTCAATTTTTTTTTTATGACGCTTAATATTATTAGCTATAAATAGCATAATTTATCATTTAGTTTAGTGGCTTTTATATAACATGTCAAACATATTTTGAGTAAGAAGTTAAGGGATCATATCTCTCAAAATAAGGAATTTTATTAATATTGTTAGTGTAATTGTAAATGAATATTTGTTTTTTTTTTCAAAATCCATAATTGATATAAACCTTATAAATAAGACAAAAAAAAAAGTTCATAAATTGTTTTCAATGACTTGTGTCGGCATTCTTTTCTATTTTTTTTTTCAAGTTTTAAATTGTTTTCTTTACCACTACTAAATAGTATTCCTTCCTGTAATTTAATTAAAACCCTTCTGAGAATTTTTTTCTTATTTATAATATCATGTTTCAATTTTCAATAGAATTATTTTTTGCTTCCCGCGAACATTCATATTTATTCAACACTTTTTAAAATCCCAATAATAATTATAGTGATAGTTTTGAAAAAACATATCACAAGTTGACATTTCCAATACAACTAATAAACTAATCAACTTTCTTGATATTTTTTAATTTCTTTTTAATGACTCATCAGCTGAACTAATGATTAATAATTCTAATCGTTTTTTACATACTCCCTCCGTCCCTACTTATAAGGTCCTCTTGGGCATTTTTACGTCCACCAATGTTGTTGAATTCTATATTAAAATTGATATGTTCTTCCAAAAATACCCCTCTACCAATTATTAGAACATAATAAATTTTTTCATTTTTCAATAATTAATTTAATTCCTAGATACTCCACCATCTATATTTAATGCAGTGAATCAATTTCCAAGTCATTTACAATATTAAACAAGCTCCATTTCATATTCCAATACAATTTTATTTATTTCTTCTCACAAAAACTTAGACCACAATGATTAGATGTTAGGGTAATTTTGGAAAAAATTACAAGATGGTCTTATATTTAGAACCAAATTTTTTTACCTAAGAGGGCCTTATAATTAGGGATGGAGGGAGTACATTGGATGTTATTATTGTTGTTTTGGAATTGGACATAAATACATTAATTTTTTTTAATTATACACTACACGAATTTTCTCGGACAGCTACGGAATATTGCGTAACAATTCCGTTGTTGTCCTCTAGCAAAGTAGTCATTACTACGGAATTGCCGCGGAACAGCTACAACACGGTGCGTAGCGTAAATCAGGTCGCTAATTCGCTACCGAATAATACCGTAGCTATTTGAAAGCTAATTAAAGAATAGTTGTAGCTAATCCGTTGCAATACTGTAGGAAAATAATTGCTCACTTTAAAGTAATAATAGTATTTTTCCGTAGCTATCCAGCTAGAAATATTCAGTAGCAGATTCCAGCTAGAAATATTCAGTAGCAGATCCGTACCCAGTATTTTCACAATCTGTAGCAAATTTGCATCTATTTCCTAGCTGATGCGTGAAAGATAACCACATAATTCCTAGCAATTTTGAAGCTATTCGGTAGCTATTTTTCCAAGGTGTTCTCTAGCTATTCCCTAGCTGAATTGCATCACAATTCTGTAGCAATTCGATAGCAGTTTGGTACCTATTTTCCTAGCTGTTCGCATCACATTTCTGTAGCAGTTGGGTACCTTTTTTCCTAGCTGTTCTCTACCTATTCCGTGGCGTCTGTAGCAATTCCACAACTACGTTGGATTTCTATTTGCATAATTCCATTGGAATTCTATATTTGTTTTAAAATAATAACATAACTCAATTTTTAATTTTTCCAATGCTAACTCTCAGAATAACGGAATACTCAAACCAAACATAATGTAATACAATGCAAAAATAACATAATACTCAAACCAAACCAAATATAACAGAATATCATTTTTCATATGTAATTCTCATATTTCAGAATATCTCGGAATGCAAATAACTTAAGAACCAAGTCAAAATATCTCAGATTGAATATCCTTACTCAATGATTCAAGTCTCTATTCATCCTAATGTACTCTTACTATCATTATGTGTTTGAAAAAAATAATGCAGATAGTAAAACCAACACATACCATTCTACCCTTATGTATTTGAAAACCTACTGAACCTCTAGTGTGCAACACAGCATCAGGCATGGCTGCCCTATTCTTTCGATCAGCATCAGATTTCTTCTTCCACCCAGGGGTCAACCAAATGTCCACCAAGCCACCCCATACTTCTTTCCTCATTCCCTTGGGCCCATGGCCCTTAGTATCAGCCTGGTTTTCTGAATTGAATTTCTTCAAGGCATTCTTCCTTGCATTAGACAAGTGGTTTGGGTAACGGTCCATGCATGTTCAGCTAAATTTAGAATCACAAACAGAATAATTAACTCAAACTACTTTCAAATAATTTTTTTGGGAAAAAGGAATAAACAAATGAGAATGATTCTTATTCCAACAAGTAAGCAGAATAAGGAATTCGGAAGAGAATAACAAGTACCTGAGAAGTATGAATTATATAATCTGCAGAAGAAAGAAAAATAGAGTTAGTGTTGGGAACAGAAAATCAACAATAAAAATCACAGTTGAGGCAATAAGACAATACTAAACAACTAACTTAGTTGCAGCTGTTACAGTACATTTAACTAATAATAATTCAATTCTCACTACTCTTAAACCAAACTTATGTATAAATATTCTGTATCTATCTCACTCAATAATAAATCTGTTTTCTTAGTTCTGCTGTATCTTTCATGTTTCTTTCAGCCACCAGGTTCCCATTTTAATGTAGTTAGGAATACTAGGATGAAAACATATATAGTTCCTCTTTCCATTTCAGGTTGTCCTATGTAATTAGATGCTAATAAGGGCAAAACCAAAAGGGATTGGAAAAGAACAACACTAAATAAGGATCGCTACTTTTTCATAAGCACATAAGTTAGGATTTGTGAATATAAATGATGTTTGTCAACCAGAATTGTGACATTGAGACCCTGTTCACAATTCCACAAACTTGGAAAT
The DNA here is from genome assembly GCA_037953625.1 of Crotalaria pallida. Classification (NCBI taxonomy): domain Eukaryota; kingdom Viridiplantae; phylum Streptophyta; class Magnoliopsida; order Fabales; family Fabaceae; genus Crotalaria; species Crotalaria pallida. Next base: position 74,308,618 of record CM075656.1, read on the forward strand.
GTTGTAAGACTTCTTCAGCAGAACAACCATAGTCAACCTGAACCATAATGTGGAACAAATTTAAATAAACCACAACATTGGGTTGAAGATTTATAAAACTAAAACAAAGTTAGAAACTAAATGGAAAAGAGTTTTAGAAATGGATCAGATATAGTTAGACTAGGCAGGGTGCTATCATTTTAATTATAGCAAGACTTTTATTATAATGGTTTAAGTTACAAAGCATGTAGAGCCAAAGTAGGTGAGGGGAGTCTAACATATAAAACCATTCATAATGTTTCACCTAATAATGTTGAATAGCGTAAGCTTTTGCAAAAGTAGGTCATTGACACTTACATGTAAATTTATAAATAAAGTGCAAAATGATGCCAATTACATGAAGCAGAAAAGAAACAAGAACTTCAAAACTCACATTACCTCTGATTCGCTCTACAGTATCAGTTGCTAACCAGATACTTCAATAACAACCAAACTGCCATCCTAAATTTTGATGAAAGTAAAAAAAATGATGAGTTTGCTACTCCAAGGGAGAAAATACGATGAAACTATTGAGTACGGTGAACAACAGTGAGTTATAGTGAAATGAAAATAGCAATAAATAGCAAGATTGAATGTGCAGATAAAAAAAGTGTGCAGAGAGTGTCCCACTGATATTCAAGACCTCATTCAATCAGATGTAGCATCCTTTTCTGCTTGAATAAAATGCTACCATTTCAAAAAAGAAAAAAAGAAAAAAAAACTCATCATATAACTATGCTCCACCTCTGTCACAAGACTTGAACCTAAAGGTAGAGGGAGTGAGCAGTAAGCCATGATGCTTGTATATATTTGATAGAAATGGTTGAAACATGCTACAGAGGAGTGAGAAGAAACTATAAAGGAACTACATTTATTTTTCACATGTTCTGCATCATATCATATATGGCAACAATGCTATGAAAGGTTTGGTTTACAATCAGTACTGCATTTAGAAGGAAAGGAGAACTTCCAAGGTCACATTGGTATGTTGAGGTTAAATTTTTATGGAGTTCTACTGTTCTAGGTACGGCTATATCCTTGAAAAATTGTTGGTTGCTGTATCTGATGTGTGAATATAGTATATAAAAATTCTTGGCTGTCTTATTTAATTAAGTGTTCAGCTAAGTGGCCACTACTTATTCTATATTGATTTCTTAATTTCATGATAGGAATTTATAAGATGACATGAAACTTTGTTTCATTGATAACACAAAACCAAGGTTGTTGCTCATTAGCTTAAATTGAGTTCATTGGATTTGCAGCTCTGATACAGTTGTGCAGTATATAATTTGTTACTTTTTTTTTTCTCTGTGGCCATTTTGACTCTGTTGTGTTTATAAATGTCTCTTCTATACTAGTATATAAGATTAGATAAAAAAGGATTACATTTTTTTAGAGTCGTATACTAATTTTCGAACCAGGCAATCAACACAATTCAGGGACAATTGACAAAATAAGCATGATTTATGGAATATTATTAAGTCCAAAGCCTCAGGTTCAGTTACTCATTCGCACAGTGGCAACAAAATCCTAAGGAGTGCTTGTTGAATTGCATGTAATTTGCTGGTTGATTTATTTTTAGAAAATGTGCAAGTACTAGGATTTCTTCTTAATGTATGTTGTTCTGTAATGTCCTGATCTAGCACCCAAGTAGCAGTCTATGTATAGTACTGCTCTAAACAGTTCATTTTTTTTTTCTGGAGCAATTCTTTTGCTCCTTTTTCAATAAAATCTTTTTTTTTCTTTGCTGACCAAAAAAAAATTAAAATTAAGAAACAAAGAAAGTGAGTTAAGAAAACAACAACAACAACAACAATCAATTACACAAGTAAGAGCTGGTGGGATTCCTCATTACCCCACAACCAGGAAACAGCAAAAATTAAAGATCTTTGACCCCTAAAAAATTCAAAACCCCATGACCTAATATTGCTCAAAACTTCAACTCAGCACAACAGTGACCCCTTTAACACACAAATCTCTCTCAATCCCAAGAAAACCCTTTTGAATAAAACTAATAAAAATTGATTCTTTAATCAACTTGACATGACAGGAAACCAAAAAAGGTTTGAAATTTGAGTACTATAGAGAGAAACAACTATGCCTTGTGAAACCTAACTACAGCAAAACTTTCATCAAATGGGTATGCTACAGCTTCTAAACCAAAACTTCTTTTTTTTTCTATTTTCTTATAATGAGGTTTATTTTTTTTTCAAAGGTAATAGCTATAAACTTAGATTTTCAAAGGAAAACAATGATAGATAAAATCTAGAGGAAGAAAAATATGACAGAAATTTCAATTCAAAGAAATAGTGGGAGTAGAATAAGAGAGATGTAGGTAGCATAAGACATGGTACAGGGCAGACAACTTAGCATATAGGCAAACTCCACAAGGCAATCAAAATTTAATAGTAGAATATTCGAAGAATTGAGAACTTAAACACAAAAACAACTTAGCATAGCACAAACTCCACACAACAGCATTCTTTATGCATGTGCTCACTAAAGGTGCAGCTAAAAAAAACTATAATTACAAAATAAATCATAAATGGGAAACTAAATACATAACTCTTCTTTACAGCATGGTTCAGATTTTTAGTGGGTCAAAACAAACTGATATCCATGCTTTACTTAATGACCAAACAAAAAACAATTAAAAAGTTAAAATAAAAGAACTGCAGAGATGCAAAATATGGTTTGGAGAAGAATCGTTAGCAGCAGCAGCCTATTTACATTTAAACATTTGGAATGCTAGTATTTGTTAAAAAATAAAGTGTTTTGGAGGAGGGGATTCAAACCAGAGACCTCTCATATCATACACTTGATGTTTAAGTGAACAATCACTAGAACACTCAATGAACTCTGCTATAGTGCAATCAAAATATATGTATGTTGAATGTTTTATAAATCTGATTCCAATATCCGCCAGTGTTATTTTCACTACTCTTCTGGTATTTCCTAATCTAACTGTTTATATGCCAATCGAGTACAAGCCCCAAAAATAAATGAACACAAGTAACTAGCAATTGTAAAGTTAAATTGCAAGACTCACCGAAGAGCAACAGTTCCAGGAAGATAACAGTAAGGCTTCTTCACTCCATCAATGGTTGGTACAGACTTACTTGCAAACTGAAAGCAAAAGAAACATAACAAACAGTTATTCCAAATATTCAAATACAGAAACACACATTAACTGAACTAACCAAATATCAAAACAAAAAAGAAGAATTTGAAAAGAAAGCAAAAAACGAAAAAGTAGAATTACACAAAACTGAACCCAAACAAATACTCAAAAATAAAAACAAAACACGGCTTCAACCAAAACAATATTTTATCACCAACTAACCCAAAAGGCAGCGTAACCAAAACGCAAGGAGGGAGAGTGAAATCATGGCAAGGAAGTTAGGGATTTAGTGAAATTGAAGCAGGGTAGGACGAGGGAGAGGCCGTGAAGGAGGGAGATGGTGGTGAAGGAGGGAGGCGATGGTGAAATGAGGTGGTGGTGAAGTTAGGGATTTAGGGATTTAGGGAGGTGGTGGTGAAATGAGGCGGTGGAAGAGAGTGAAAAAGAGTGTGATTAGGGTTAAGAAAGTGAAAAACGAAAAGAGAAAGGAGGGAGCTCGTTGGGAAGGAGGGAGGCGGAGGCGAAGGAGAAAGGAGGGAGGCTGAAATGAACGGTGAAAAGAGAAGGGAAAAGTGAAAACAGAAGGGAGGTGAAAAGAGAAGGCTGAAATGAAAAGTGAATTGATAGCGGGAGTGTGGAAATTTAGCGGGCTGTGTCAAAATTCATCAGCTACGGAATATTTCGTAGCAAACTAATCTGCTACAGAATTTTATATTGTTAAAAATATTTCCTAGCTAAAGTGTAGTTGTTCCATAGTTGTTTTTCATATAATAAGCGTATTTTATACTATTGAAAACTAACTACGGAAATTTATTTCGTATCTATTCTACAGCTGATTTGCTAGGAAATTGCTAGGAAAATATTCCGTAGCAAAATTCCGTAGCTGTCCGAGAAAATTCTTGTAGTGATATGAGAAAATTTTTTGTCAATCTATTATGAATTTATGTTACCCCACCAATGGATCGTGATCCAATTCAATATCAATTTTCTATAGTTGTGAGTAAGTTCATGACCATGCAAATAAATTTTTTAAAAGGTTGTGACTCTATTCACGACCAGAAAGTTTCGAACAAGGTTACGACTGTAAGGTCGTGAACATAGTTAAGATCGTGGGGTAGCATACACAGAATATGGGATGACAAAAATATTTCTCAATAATATTTGTTAAATTAAGGGACCCATATCTACTTTCTTGCCCTAGGGTCTAAACAAAAGGAAGATTGGGCGTGAGTAAAAATATTAATTTCACGTAAATGATTCAGAGATTTAATTATTACAAAATTTACAATTTATATTTGTGCTAGCTAACGTGGCATCAAAATACACGTAACATTTTTTTGGGTGAAGTACCAACTTGGTTCCTGATGTTTTTTTACTATACTAAATTAATCCCTAAAAATTAATAAATATATATTTAGTCCTACAAGATTTTTGGACGATGTATCAATTTAATCTCTCGAGATTAAAAAAATGAGGGACAAAGTTGGTACGTCCAAAAATCTTAAGGATCAAATTGGTACATCCAAAAATCTTGAAGGATTAAATGTCTATTTATAAATTTTTAGAGATTAAGTTAGTATAGTAAAAAAACATAGGGACCAAATTGGTTATTCACTCCATTTTTTTATCGGGCACCTAAAAAAAAGTAGAACAAACATTTCTTTTGAAAGGGTACAGAAGCAAAAAAGCAAAACCCTTTTCATTTCTTTGACAATCTAATGTTGGGTTGAAACTCCCTTGTGGTAAAGAAAACTAGAAAAGAAAAGGGAAACTCGCCCTTTTATACTTTCATGGCAAAACTAATGGAAACTGCTCAATTGAAAATAGACTACATTCAACACCAACATGTCTTCGGTTTATTACATTGCAGGACTGAACAATAGGATAGTAACTACTAACAACATTGCTGAGAAATCAAACTAACTACAACACAAGGAGAAATAACACATTATTCTTAAACAGAAAAAGCATTCCAAAAATGAAAATACATCTTCATTGACCAGATCATAAACTCCAGAGCATCTCACCATGTTCACTGTTAATCATGCAAAATACAAACATAAACCGTTAGTAAACTAGCAAAAATTGCATAGAGACAGCAACCAAAATGTCTCAATCAAAATTATCAAAGATTAATGTGTGCATGCATGATCCATGATGTTTAATTTATAGTACCAGAAATGCTTTCTTGAATGCTTCTAAATATTTTTCCTTGTCTACTTTTGTCTGCTTATAACCATCAATTTTATTCACTTCCTGCAAGAACAATTCACAACAAAATGAATATCGTTTGGAATCAGTATGTCTACATTAATAACGCAATCAGAAAAAAGACTATTCCATTTCCACTTGCAAAACAGATTTAAGATTCTGTCCAAATCATCTTAGAAATGAGTGGAAACTTGGAAAGTATAACATTCTTTTCCTTGAATAAAAGAGACTTGGAAGAAATTTAAACAGAAGTACTAATTCCAGTATATGATTTACCTCAATCCATGTAGCAAGTTTGGGCCTTCCTGCCATGATATCGTGGTTAAAGATTTCAGAATAAATCATTTGGAACCTTTCAAGGAAGGGAACATAGGCAATATCTGCCTGATAATAACCACAGTTTATAAAATCATCAGCATGTTCAGAACAAAAAAAACACTAATCATGGATTTTTGCTTTTACTATAACTTGTGTTTAATTCATCATGAAATGGCCACTTTTCTTTCCTCCTATAGCTAGTGTTAGCAGTAGAGAGAAAATGAGACAAGGCAAAAGTTCTACGTGTTTCTTGAAGGCTTTTAATGTGGTGCCGTAGACCTACGGGAGCACCAATGAGGACATACCATTTACCTCCTATAGGAGGTCAGATCTGGTATTGATGAACTACTTTTGTACTGTGCACCGCAACTGCTAATACTGTGTCGTTGTTTCTAAATCGGGCTTAGCTTGTCAGTGTTAAATACTTCTTAGTTCCTACCGTCCCATTTAGATTTTTTTTTTTTTTTTTAATTCACATCCATCAAATAAGTAGATTAAAATTGTTAGTAGTATTGAAAATGTAAATATTTAGTTCGCGTAAGATAGTCCAGTTGGTGGTTGCAAGGACACTTAGAATTTTTTCCTCCCTCAGGTCATGGGTTCTAGTCCTAGACCTCCCATGTAAACAATAAAAAATGTAAATATTTAATACTACCTCCGTTCCTAATTATAAGATCTTCTTGGTAGATTTCACGTCCATTAAGATAGTGGAATAATTTAGTTAATTGTATTGGAAATGTGAACTTTTGATATGTATTTTCAAAATTACCTCTATTAATATTATTGGGAATCTAAAAAGTTTCAAATAAATAGGGGTGTTTGTGGAAAAAAATAATTAATGCTCATTGAAAATTGGTAAAGGGCCTTATAAATAGGGATAAAATAAAAGTGTTAAGAGAGCCTTATAATTAGGGACGGAGGGAGTACATTTTTTTAAAGGGTGTTGCTAAGGGCACTTATAATTCTACTTTTATCATCTATCTCATCTCTACACCACTATACGTTAACTAATTGACACACTTGCTAGTAAAAATTAAATACTACTAAAATTTTCAATAAGGATTAAATAAAGGCATTTTAGACAAAGTACACATAAAACTTACAATAATCAACATTTTCTTAATTTTTGTGCCCAGACCTAAAAGGCCAAACAAAATGAAACGGAGGGAGTAATTGTTATTGAAATTCTAAAAAGTGTTGACTTGATAGAGATATTTTTGAAAAAGTAATTAAATATTATTAGAAATTGGAAGAAGATCTTATAAATAAGACCAAAATTTTTTTCCAAAAAATCTTATAAATAAAACCAAAGAAATACTTAAATATTCCTATTGAATAGTCCCATGAATGAGTAATTGTGTTGTAATGGAATTAATGTTAATTTAATATTGCAACTCTCTTAAATTTACTTTTCAAGATATTTTGATGAATGATGACTGTTGAACATAAAATCTGCTTGAAAGATTTCATTTTTTGAATACAAGTGATGCATCTTTTTTTTTCTTATTAAATGTAGCATCGTTTTAATTGCATACAAAACTTTTATTTTAATTTGCACCGTTGTTAGAGGGAGTAGTTTCAAATACTATTTTTATTTATAAAATGATGAGGTTCACACATAAAAAAAATATAATTCACAGATAATTTTTTTTTATTTCGTTTATTGTACCACGTTAATATTTTACATTGCCAATTTTTTTTCCTTCATTAACCTCGGCAAAATATACACCGCACAACATCAGCCAGCATTTAATTTAGGCTTAATTATGGTTTTGGTCCCTATAAGTTGGCCTCGTTTTGAATTTAGTTCTTAAATCTTTTTTTGACCTTGAATGGTCCTTAAATCTTTTTAAATTTTGTTTTTAGTCCTTAAATCTTTTTTTGACCTTGAATGATCTTTAAATCTTTTTAAATTTTGTTTTCAGTCCTTCTGTTTGTCTTCTTCCGTCATCTGCTGACATGGCAAACAGTGTGCATGTCAGCCCTTACATTGACTGCCAACAATGCATCTGATGTGGACCTCCTACTCATGTGAGCAGGAACCGAGCAGGAACCAAGCATTAACCGAGCATGAACCGAGCATGACTTGCCAAACCGATGGAAGATATCGACCGAGCACGATGAACCGAGAACGAACCAAGCTATGCCTTTACCAATTGCAGGGTAAAGGCATAGCTTGGTTCGTTCTCGGTTCATGCTCGGTTCGTACTCGGTCGATATCTCATGCGCGGTTAATGCTCGGCTCTTGCTCGGTTCATGCTCTATTCCTGCTCACATGAGTGGGAGGTCCATATCAGATGCATCGTTGGCAGTCAATGTAAGGGCTGACATGGCACACCGTTTGCCATGTCGGCAGATGACGGAAGAAGACAAACAGAAGGACTAAAAACAAAATTTAAAAAGATTTAAGGACCATTCAAGGTCAAAAAAAGATTTAAGGACTAAAAACAAAATTTAAAAAGATTTAAGGACCATTCAAGGTCAAAAAAAGATTTAAGGACTAAATTCAAAACGAGATCAACTTATAAGGACCAAAACCATAAATAAGCCTTTAATTTATTACCGTGTTATTTAATTTTGTTGATATGTATTTAAAAAAAAAAACGTTTGCTAAAAACATTTTGTTGATATGGATAAAAAAACCGTTTGCTAAAAACATTTTCTTCCTGGTCCAACCCAAACCTAGCATAAACTCATTGAATATAGCAGCCCATTTCATCATTTCGTATTTAATTTTTTTTTAATCATAAATACATAAATGTATTTTTACCCGTATAAAAGTTTTCAGGTAAATGATCCCATCCCTCCATCTTGTATTTTGTTGAGATCAATGGCTATAACCCATGGAACCACTGGTGGTGCCAAAATTTTTTGCACTATATGAAACGTTAACGTGTTCTTAGTATCAACAGTGTCATGTAACAAAGATGTTTGCTATATACATAGAGCATAACAAAGACAAAGATAATTACTTTGAGGGTACATCTAAGTTAACCACTCATTGCAACAGCTAGATCACTAATGTTGGTCTAAATTCTGAAAAAACTTTCTGGTTAAATGTGTAAGTAATAGATCTTAATTTTAAGGATGGTGAGAATTTCAACTTACCAAACTAAATTGGCCAAGGAAGAATGGTCCATCATCAAATTTACCAAGAGAGTTCTCCAAGTAATCAAAAGCAGCACCTGATTCAAATTATCAATTTTAAACCATCCTATTCTATCCTCAAAACATTTTCTTCCATTCAGAAACTTTATATCTTACTGGTTTGTTGTACAGTATCTCCTTTGAATGAAGAGTATATGCCGCCGGTGAAAGTATTAACATGGTTTAGCAATTGCTCTCCAAATTCTCTCTTAACAGGATCCTGGAAAATTTCCTCTCAGAATGACTTTCACCATTTTTTCTTAGAAAAAGTTAATAATAGATGGTGGAAATGAATAGAATGATTAGTTCTTACAATGGGAAATAGAGATGGCCCTTCAAAGTTGGCATCTATGTATCTAATCAAATCAAGACTTTCTCCCAAAACCTTGCCATTGTGCTCCAATGATGGCACCTATACATTAGAAGAAACATTATTTATGATCGATCAATCCAACAAAGCAAATAGCTCTCTCAAGTTAAAATAATATTGACCACTTATCTACCTTATCTTGAGGGTAAACTTTTTCTTTATACCAAGAAGGCTTATTTTCTAGGATGAAAGGAACCAATTTGATTTTATCTTGCAGTCCCTGATAGTTCAAAATTAAAATTAATCATTATACTGTATATATTAAAAAAAACACAAGGCTTTTTCATCTAATTTTAAAATACTCTTATAAGGAACAAATAATAATGCTAGATGAGTCTAGACTTTGTAGTTTGTACAACCTTACAGTTCCTAGTTATCCATGCACGTTGTGCATAAGGGCAGAGATAGCAAATATACAACCTAAAAAGATAAAAAAATAATGCAAATTGAACTCGTTAAATAATTATAATTAGAAGCAAAAGAGGGTGAATTGATTGGATGTCAATAATTAAGAAAGTAAAACAAATAATAGAGCACAACAGAGTTAATTGATGAATATGCTTCACCTGGTGGTTCCATCAAAAATAGGAAGTGGTTCTGAGGAAGAAGTTAATACAGGAGGCCGAACTTCTAGCACACCCCTAATAATTTGCCAAGGACATACACAATAAGCATAGAAATGGCGAAATGAACCAATTAATAAACAATAATGTCAGATTTTACATATATGCACGATAACTTTTGTACTCTCTTTGTCCCATAAGGATGATTAAAAAATTCAAAAGTAAAAAAATTAAGGAGATATGCATTTAATTATTTGTCTGACACATCAACCAATTATCAAATAACTAATTTAATGCATTTTGCATGGATCAACCAATCACAATTCAAAGTTTATAATTTCTAAACTTTTCATTAATTATTTTAACTATAGTTCGGGACTAAAAATTTAGTCATCTTTTACCATCTTTGTGGGGCAGAGAGAAAGGGTGCTTATAATATGGACAGGAGGGAGGATAACACAAAATGTCTATACAACACAAAGATTTCGGTACTTTGTGTTATAATCTTTGTGTTATAAAAGGTAAAGTTGTACATGTGTAGAATAACAACATTGATTAATAACATACTAAAGTATGAAAGTGGTGCAGAGTGCAATGGAATATATCTTACAGTGTTGCCATGGATATGTTTCTCTTACAGCAGAATGAAGAATAATTTAGTACTAATATACTAAGAGTAAATGTTGAATGGAATCCACATTCAAGAGAATGCTTTTATAGTTTTATTTATAGGACATAATTTGTACTACTATTGATGTCGCAAGCAATGACGAAAGTATTTTTTTTTTTCATACAGTAGGAGGCAACAACACTACTAATGTGCTCAAGATTTTAAAATTCTGGCGGCTTTGCAATGGTTGCTGATGACTTGCTGGATGTCATGAGTATTAATTGGGCTCATATCCTTAATCGTTATTGGATTTTAATTCTAAGAAGAGTGAAGGGACACTTTGGTCCCTCAAGTTTTTCGACAGGGACACTTTAGTCTCTCAAGAAATTTAATTTATTTTTAGTCCCCAAAGTTTTCCAAAAGTGACAATTTAGTCCCTGTCCAATTTCCGTTAGCCACTTCGTTAAGGGACTAAATTTGTACTTTTGTAAAACATGAGGGACTAAATTGGTACTTTTGGAAAACATGAGGGACTAAAAATGAATTAAATTTCTTGAGGGACTAAAGTGTCTCCGTCGAAAAACTTGAGGGACCAAAGTGTCCCTTCACTCTTTTAAGAAATATTTTTGTCACTTCACATTATATGAATGCCACCTCACGTTTATGATCCTGACTTTTAAAAAAATTATTTGCACCATCATGACCATTCTCACAACCGTAAAAAATTAGTCGTGAGTTGGATCATAACCCGTTGATGAGATGACATAAGTTCACAATAAGATGGCAAAAGTTTTTAATTTTATGAGTGACCCAATATTGGAGTTGGCAATGAATAGTAATACCATATAAAGGGTGAAAATTCTTCCACTCCTTGTATTTGCTAATTTTACTCTATCATTTATTGTTGAACTACTAAATTATACTTCTATAATGTACATCCACACTACAGAAGTATACATCCGTAAATAAAGGGAGTAAAAGTGTATAACTATTGAATAATGAGAGTAAGAAAAGCACCCACCCATATAACGTGGGTCAGAAGTAAATATATATTATATATGGTTCTTGATGTGAGACTTTGATGCTTAAGGATGAAAAATATTTGATGTTAGTTGCATGCAAGTTGCAAATAATTCTTTCTTTTTTCTTTTGGGTAACTAAGTTGCAAATACTAATTCTTAATGAGGAAGAAGTTAAACAAATGAGAGGATAGAAAAAGTGCCTAATTAAATGAACAGAATTTGCTGAAGAGTGAAAAGTCTCTTTATCCATACTTTTTCAAATAATTCAATGACACCCATTGATGTGATTTCCGGTGGCCATGAAAATTGACCAAAGCATTTTCCTAAATTAGCCCTTTGCTCGTTATTGCATTTTCTCCGGAAATAAAATAATTGAAAGAAAATGGATGAAAGATATCTAAAAATTATCTGATAAGTACACAACGGATATGAATAATTTTCTTGAAACATTGGTTCTACATAGACTGTCATTGAGATTTATTTCGCCCTAAACAATCAAAAGAAGGTTTTATAAACAATGAGTGTATGCACAGTTGCACATTGAAAAAAGTTACATTGTACATGATTTTGGAATGGAAGATTCTGTTCCATCCTTTTTCTAAGTGAAGAATCTAAACCAGATTCCAGCCAAAAATTTATGGCCAGTGTATGACATCTCTAGTTAAGGCATAAAACAGCTTCAAAGGATTCCTCGATTGACAATAGGCATGAGCGAAACACGAACAGATTAAATGAGGAATCATATATAGCTGAAACCTACCATGTATTTGAATTTACTTTTTAAGCTGGTCAGATTTCTTTGCCAAACTTAATAGCACCCCTATGGAAAGACTTGAGGCCACAAAACCAAGAGAGGCTTCTGTTGAGACATGGATTCCTGTAGGAACAGAAGATACAAACGATGTGAAAATAGAAGTTCAGCAGATAAAAATAAAGGAAATCTTTATTTATACAACTTTTTGATGGCATCATATGGGACACCATATAGTATATTCTTATTCTGCTTTGTGATATGATATGATGTGAGAAAAGAGTATATAAACAAGCATATTAGAGATAAAAAAAAATATGTTGTTGATGTTCAAAAATTGTTGTGTGTGGCATCAAAAAGTCGAGTAAATAGTCATTTTGTTGATGTTCAAAAATTGTTGTGTGGGGCATCAAAAAGTCGAGTAAATAGTCATTTTGGTCCCTCAGATATAGAACTCAAATAAATTAGCAATTCGACAAGTATTAGTATACCCACCAAAATAGTCCAAGATCATCTTGACCCCGATAAATCCCAAAACCACAGCAATGGATGGCTGAGAAGACCAAAAATGGATATCAAAGACAGACAAGTGAGAATAAGAAAGCATATAGAAAGCGACAACAAAAAGACATACATAAAGAGCTCAAAGTTATTCTGCAACGATAACACTGATTCAAAAGAGATCAAGTCAACATTTACCTGTAAGTACTCTAGCTCTGACATACTCTCAGAAATTATTGTATAAAGTGACCTTAGACCTACGATGGACAAATTTGTGGCCATTAAATTATTGCTTATTCATATACACATTTTTTTATTAAAAAAAAAAAAAAAATCAGTGTAACATTTTGGATATTAGTATTACATCACAAGGGAAACAAAGGCAAGAGATCTTACCCAAAATGGCAAAAAGATTAGAAGTAAAAACTATAAATGGATCCCGAGTTACACCAAAGACAGCAGGTATTGAGTCAACCTATGTAAAAGAAGGGGGAAACTTCTGTCTGTCAAATTTTCATTCCAAATTAATGAGAAACTCAACACAAAATAGAGGGATGAGGAAAAAAAAAAAAACCTACTGCAAAAACAATGTCGCTGAGCTCGATAACTGCTACAGTGAGAAGCAACGGTGTGGCCTGCCCAAAATGTTTGACCCCTGTTAGAAATAAAGTTTATAATTTAGTACGAAATAAAAGTCTTTGTAGTTATTGACACAAGCAACAAATGCTAAGCCAAAAGAGTTCAATGCATTTGTGCTGTGAAAAGATGACAATTGATAATGAAGTAATTCAAATTTGTAACTAACACTATACAACTTACTTTCCACACCCCATCCTGATTTGTTATGAACCGATTTCCATCATAATATGCTGCAACAATTTTGAAAGAGCAAGACATAAGATGATAAGATCACTAGGTACAAGTTGAATAAATATAAACAGAAATAGCCACAAGCCAGGTGAGATCTGTACAAGGCACCAATATACTTAGCCCATCTATATTGGCACATGGTAAACCACAAGTCTGTACTCCTATGTATGTCTGTGTATTCTAAATTTCTAATCAACAATAAAAAAATTAAAAAATAAAATAAAAAGAACAGAATTCAGCAAAAATAAATTTCGATCCACCCATCTATGCTTAAACATGAATGTTAAAAGGTTTATTTAGATATTACCTAACTCAGCCTAAGTTTTCAACGATATTGTATCATTGCCTTGTTACAAAATGTAAGAACTAACATCATTTTCAAAACACCCAAGCAATCAGCAATAAAATCTATAACTAGGAAAAGAGAAATAAATAATCATGATAAGAACATTACTTGTTACAGGGATAAATTTCTGGCATGTCTTCACCACAAAGTTATTAGATAAGTCAGATTCGTCTTCTTCACTGGCAAATAGCTATTTCAAAGAATAAGAAACATGCTGTGATTAAAAGCCATAGAATTCTGAATACCTCAACTAGAATCATAAACTTCCCAAGATATTGTTAAAGAAGATAAAAATAAAATCATCCATGTGCCTTCAACTAAAAGCTTAAGCTTTAAGGTTCATTGATCCTAGCAACAAGGTGATCGGACTTTGATCCTAGCATCTCTCACTCTTCATAATCAAATTAAATTTTAGCACAAGATAAGGTGGCCATGTTCATTGTCCACGATGCTTCAACGCCAAAGGGCCCGAGCATGAGGGAGCTTGTTGTAGAAATAAAAACATTCATATGCCTTGCCGGCTCAACATAATAGCTTAAGCTTTTAGGATGTCTGGTTCCTTGATAGATATGAAAAACGATTGGAAACGAGGGATCTTCACCTTAATTGATGAGTAGAGTAATACTGCTGCCAAAAGAAGGTTGACTGCCTCAAATCTCTAAAACAACATCAGCAAAAAAAAAGATAAAGGATGGTCATAGAAAGAGTATAAAGCTTTTTCTTTAAAAAATTTACATGTATAAATAAAATATGCAAAGAAATCTATCCATCAAGAAATGATACCTGAAGCGTGACTGTTCCAAGAAGTATTAGTGTTAGACGAAAGAAAATTGCACCAGCAATACCATAGGAAAGTACACGGTTCTGTAAGTTCAATAAGAAAAAGAAAATGGAAACCATGATCCATTAATTAGATCAGAGAGACTCCCTTTTATTCTTAAAACAGCAGCAAAGACTACAAAGTAAGCAACATAGAGTTGGAATCGACTGAGATTTGCCCTTGCTAGAAGGCTTATACATCACCTGATACATAATTGGAACTTTGAAGTACTTGAATATTAGAACAAAGACAAAGAGATTATCAACAGAGAGACTCTGCTCCAATATGTATCTGAAAAAATGCAGAAAGGGCAAAGGTCGTGATCCCAGTCAGCTCAGAGTTCAAGAGTGTAAAACCAGGAATGGAGCTTTTGTTTAAAAGAAGGGTCTTATCAAATGTTTAAGGAATGAGATAGAAAATTTAATTGGAAAGTGGAGTATTCAGTGTGTTTGGATCCGATTATCAGATTCTAAAAAAATCTTAATGTTCAAATTCCCAGCTTAATAAAATCGATAATCTTAAAACAATTGTTGTGTGTCATAATCTACTTTGCCAAACAAGCAGCAGCTATAATAAGAAACAGCTAGTTTTGTTCTGAAAGGCATTTTTCCCCGTATATAATCTGAATTCTGAAACAAAAACACCCTTAGTTTACTGAAAATTCAAAAATTGTAGTTCCTAAATTTCTGATAAAAATATATTATTGTTTGATTCCTAAACCAGTGGTTTCTCATCTGCCTTAAAAGAAGGTGGGGAAAAATGGTGTTAAAACAAACTTAAATTAACCATAAAGTCAGCAGAAACAAAAATCAAAAAGTAAAAAGTAAATATGGAAAGAAACATGAAACCAATTTGCAATAATGCAGTTCCTCACCAACTACCCTTAACCTTGTTCAGGTTAGAAGGGCAATGTGTTTAAGGTAGTGTTTGATTCACGGAATGTTAAACATTTCAACGTGACTTGTCCATGTTCAATAGAATATTAGAAGAGAAAGAAATGCTCAAACAAATTAGAATGCTGTAACATCCCTAGACATCTCACTAGTGAAGGAATGGGAAAATTTGGATTCCTACATTTTGAGGTAGAAATGTGATTGATTGTCATGTATCGGATTCCGAAGAATATGCTCAAAATCACGCTAGAACCAAACAACACCTAAGGAGTTTCTATCACTACCACAAAATTCTTAAAAGTTGGGAAATTCTATATTCCCTCGGAAATCTCTTAATGGCACCCATACAAATTTCCAAATAGGCTATCCAAAATTTTGCGCACCTATCCGATAGGTACAAGCATCAAATCCCAAGTGCGAATATAATTTCCCTAAAATATTAAATGCATTTTAATATATCCACACACATATACATTAGTTCTTTTAGGTAGCATCCGAAAATAAATCTAAATAAAAGATTGACTCTTTTTATTTTCCCGATGGTCCCTGGATGAAAAGGTTGGAACTTTGAGAATAGTATAATAAGAAGCAGAGTTGGTGGGGTTTGTTGTTGTGGATGCATACCCAGCAAAGAATTCAGATGCTTTGCCAGCACCCTCTTTAAAACCCAAACCAACACCAAATAAGACAGCGGTGCACACCTACAAGTAAGTAAGATAGGTATAAATAAATTTAAAAATCATAATATTATAAAGGAAGGGAGAAAATGCATAGAATTAGCATTAGTGATAGGTTTTGGTACCCAAAAGGCAACAGTGGTAACAGAGGAGGTGTAAGTTTGATTGTGATGCTGCTTATTATTCCCCTTGCATTCTTCTCCTCCTCCTCCTTCTGAAGATAGTTGATCCTCCTCCTCCTCATCCTTTTTATCAGTTGGTTTGGAGCGAACAGGTGGAAGACGAGGGTAGAAATGGTAATTTGGTGCTGTGGTGGTGAGGGGAGAGAAAGAGGAATAGGTCTGAGCTAGTGATGAAGAGGAGAGTGGATGTGAAGGTGGTGTCATAAGCATGACCCTCAACTTGTTGTTGGGAAACATGGACATTGGAAATCGAATGATACCATTGGGAATAACAACAACACAAGTCCCTGCTAATCCCATATCGTACAATCCTACAACCACACACAACACAACACAACACAACACAACACAAAATGGTTCTGATTCTGAATAACAAACACAATATATCTTGAGGAGAGGATAGATGGCTCCCAATTCACACTCCCCTACTTACTCTCTTAACAACCTACTGGGCCCCACTTATTCCATCTTCTCCTTGTATCATCATCATCAACCCCAGATTAAATTAAATAAACCACTGATGAATAATGATATTGATATCACACTAGGTCAATAGCCTTATCTGAGAAAAAATTAGGATTTCACCTTTGCTGCTGTTTGTTTTCATCTGCTTGTTTCTCGGATCTCCCTTCCTTTTTTTTTTTAAAGTGTGTGAATTTGTTTCCCCCAATTTATTTAGATTTTGTGTAAGTTGTTTTGTTTTGTGTGTTTCTAGTGGGGATGCCTCTAGTCTTTGCTTCAATAATTGAAAGACTACTCGTCGAGACAGATCTCCCTTTGTCACCTGTTGATTTGGCTAGAGTTCAACGGCTCTCTCGTTTTAGATTTGAGATTCCTTGTTGCCGAACTGAGCGTAGTCCCAACATCAATAAAATTGTTATCTTGGAATTATAGACTATTGAATCTCCTGTTAGAACTCGGGAATTATAGATTATTGAATCTCTTGTTAGAGCTCGGTTTTGACAGTGGCTGATCCATCCATGTCCACATGGAAGAAAGTATGTTGTTGCAATGTATTTTGTTTTCCTTTTAACTATTATTAATGTAAAATATCTTGTACTTGTAATTGTCATATTTGTCATTACTTATACTGTTTTTGATCTATGAATAAAATACACATTTCCTTTAAAAAAAATATCACACTACTCCCTCCTTCAATTATTCATTAATAATAAGCAAATTATCACTTTGTATAGGCAAAACTACTCATTTGATTCATTACCTTATTTTTCAATTTCAAATCGGTCTCTTGCGTTTTTTATTTCAAATTGATCCTTCGTGTTTCTTTTCGCTGTCAAATTCGTCTCCGAGTCACTGTTTATCCTACGTGTCAATATCATATTGGTTCACATAGGATGAATAGTGACACGTGTGCAAATCATAGTGGTTCGCATAGAATGAATAGTGACTCATGAACCAATTTGACAGCGAAAAAAAACATGAGAGATGAATTTGAAACCAAAAAACATAAGTGACCAATTTAAAATTAAAAAGTAAGATAATGGACCAAGTTATAAAGACAGATCCTTTGCATACGTATCATTTTATTGAGTTTTGCTTTAAAAAAATCATGTCGGTAATTAAATCCTTAATTTTATACTTAAAGAATATCATCATTTATCTTTTTTCATTGAACAAAAGGGCAAAAGCCCATAAAACAAAGTAAAAACGTAAACCATAATTACATCTATGGAAAAGTAATCCCACGGTAATCAAGATAAAGTAATCTATTGAGAGCAGAAATAGGTTCTTCAAGGAGTTGATGTCCGAACTCCTTATCCAAGCTAAAGTTAGCTAAATAGTCTACTACAATGTTTCCTTCACGCATAATATGGTTGAATTGAATTCTCCACTCTTTTTGACATAAAGAGAATATACATCATTTATTAATTGTGATGAGTTATGTTAATAAATCATGACATGATGATTTTATTTATTTTAATTGTTGGATGAAAATAAGATTGTTTACCAAATCAAATTAGAATTGTTTGGTAGTACTAGTTGATATAGTACTTTTGATAATTGTGTATAAGCTATAGCTTAAATAGCTTATTTAATACCTACTTATAACTCCTTGCAAATTCTTTTTTATGTTTTTTATCAAGCTCTAATGTTTAGTAGTTTATTTTTTAAAATCCGTATATAATTTTAAAACACATTACCTATAAGCTATAAGATTAGTATAAGCTTTTTTCTTTTATTAAAATTTTTGTTAATTAAAATAAAAGAATTTGACATTTTTTATTTAAAAAATGTAGTTAATACACTAATAATCATACTGAAAATATTATTAACGATGTTTGTAATAGGCTTAATTATGGTTTTGGTCCCTATAAGTTGACCTCGTTTTGAATTTAGTCCTTAAATCTTTTTTTGACCTTGAACGGTCCTTAAATTTTTTTTTGACCTTAAACGGTCCTTAAATCTTTTTAAATTTTGTTTTTGGTCCTTCTGTTTGTCTTCTTCCGTCATCTGCTGACATGGCAAACGGTGTGTCATGTCAGCCCTTACATTGACTGCCAACGATGCATCTGATGTGGACCTCCTACTCATGTGAGCAGGAACCGAGCAGGAACCAAGCATTAACCGATCATGAACCGAGAATGACTTGCCAAATCGAGGGGAGATATCGACCGAGCACGATGAACTGAGCACGAACCAAGCTATGTCATTACCAATTGCATCGTACTCGGTCGATATCTCATGCATGGTTAATGCTCGGCTCATGTTCGGTTCCTGCTCACATGAGTGGGAGGTCCATATCAGATGCATCGTTGACAGAGTCAATATAAGGGCTGACATGACACACCGTTTGCCATGTAAGAAGACAAACAGAAAGACTAAAAACAAAATTTAAAAAGGTTTAAGGACCATTCAAGGTCAAAAAAAGATTTAAAGACTAAATTCAAAACGAAATCACTTACGGAGATCAAAACCATAAATAAGCCTTTGTAATACTCCTAAGAATTTGATGGAGTAAAATAGAATGTTAGTATAAACAGGAAAAAAAATAAAATAAAATCATATAAGGATGTTATATTTAAGGATCGAGGGAGTATTCCAATTCAGTCCCATTACAAATCCCATTTTTAGCTCACGCGCACTTTGATTCTCTCCTTTCAATCTTCTTCTTCTCCACCTCCTCGTGTTCCTCCTTTCAAATTCACTCCCAATGGCAACCACCACCACCACCAAAAACCCTAACCCTACGCAAGAGCCAACAAACCCTACCAAAACCCCGGTGGCCCCCACCACCGACCTCGATCTCCCCCACCAACCAACCCCTGCTCCTGCCGCCCCAAACGAAGCTCCGGCGACTGCTGAAGCTGGGAACGATGCCCCGCTTTCCGATGCTCAGAAGAAGATTCGCCGCGCCGAGCGATTCGGGATCACTGTCCAATTGTCCGAGAAAGAGAAGCGCAATTCCCGTGCAGAAAGGTTTCACCTTTTTCCTCTTCCTATTTAGGGTTATTGTTTTTAATTATCCAAATTTCTAATGTTAACTTTGATTATTTTAATTTTTCTTTTCAAATTTAACCTAATGGATAGGGTATATTACTCTATTAGGGTACCCTTTTGGTTATTGCAAAAAAATATATATATAAAAAAAATAATGGAATGATGAAATTGGGGTTTGTGTTTGATTGCAGGTTTGGCACCACTAGCTCCACAGCAACACAGGGACCGGAGAAATCAAAAGCAGAGGAGTTAAAGAGAAAGGCTAGAGCAGAGAGGTTTTCGCTTTACATTTTTTCTATTATATCTAATATTAAGGCTTTGTTTGGCATGACTAGCTGAGAGTTGAAAAGCCGAAAGCTGAAAATTCATGGCTGATTAATTTTTCATTGTTTGATAAACTTATTTATCAATAGGTATATATCACTTAAAAGCTCATCCTAGCTAATGAGCCATAGGGTATTCCCATTGACTTGTTGAATCATGGATTATAAGCTAACGTTTTGTTTAAATCCTCCTTGACCATAACTAACAGCTTATTTTTGATCAAATAAGCTAGTTGACTATCTTATAAGCCCTTCAAGGATGTTACCCAACACACACTAACTTGCTAGTTTGTTTGATTGAGCTTTGGTGCTTTGCTACAAACTGAAATACCGGTTTTAGGAGAAGCTATCTAATTAGAAAATCACTTTTACCAAAATTGATTTTGGAGATCACATTTCTTAGAATCCTAAATAAACAAGCCCTAAATCATGGGTTTTTCACTGGAAATCAAACTGAGCATTGTTACTAATCCTGCTTCGCAGGTTTGGGATACCTAGTCCAACCACAGCTGCTGATGAGGAGGCAAAAAAGAAAGCTCGGCTTGCTAGGTTTGCACCAGCTTCAAAGGCAGCTGATCCCGTGGAGGAAGATAAAAGGAAAGCAAGAGCACTCAGGTAGTTGCATACTGTATTTTGTTTATCCAATTTTCATATAGAACTGTCTCCTACCACTTATACTGATGGAGCTTGCATAGCATCTTATCTAGTCTTTCTGTTCTCTTTTCCCAGGTTTTCAAATCCATCTTCAGGTTCTCTTTCTCAAGTTAGCGGCGAGGGAAACATTGAGCCAGTAAGACCCTTTGGTCACTTCTAATGCTTTGACTGATAGGAAGATTTTTTATTTTTTTAAATTTTTAAATACTCATGTTGATCATTCTGTTTTTCCTGCTGCAAACTAGAAGGCAGTTATTGCAGGCAAAGCTGGAGGAGGGGATTGAATGGAAGCTTGCATTTTTAGTTGTAGGAAATTTTCTTGTAAGTTACCTTATTCTGCTAGTTCTTATTCGAAATAATTTAATGGTCCTTTTGCTCTTGTTATCATTGACTTTGGTAAATTACGAGTCTTCAATTTTAATTAACCTCATTTTTTATATTATTTCTTTTTGTTTTACAAGCTTTTTCTTAAACTTTTCTGCAGTTCTAGCTTTTAACAAACAGTTCAAGTTACCAGAGTGGCCTCCAGTCCTCCACATCGTATCTACTTTTTGGCACATCAGTCCCTGGATGCATCTATATTTCTTTTGTGAACTGACAGCCTTCCTCTAAGTGATGGCAAAGGTTGTAATGATCTGAAGAAGCTTACTTTTGTTTTGTCTTAGTGTTGGCTTACCAGGTGAATCCTTGGGGTAATTGATGGCAATCTTCATAACTTATCTTAAATTCTGCAAAGATTTAAATTTTGGAATCTACAGCCTTGAAGTAAATTATAAAAAAAGAATGAACCTTTTGCTGAAAGGAAACTTATTTTTTCTTATTTCTTTTTCCCTTCACCCAGTGACTCTAATCTGCTGCTTGTCATTGGTTATCAGTGTGCTAAAAGGTAGTATCGTATTGGTTTTCTTAAACCATCAATGTGCTGATCCAAAATAATCTTTCTAAGATATTTTTTGTTGCCTTGTCCATCTTTGAGGAGTGATGATTAGTTAAGAATATAAGCCCTCGAATATAGAATAGTATGCATGATAGGGTAGAGTCACCATTTTTCTTTCTGCTAGTGTTAGAATTAGCATTATTTCATCATCAATGACTAATGTTGGTTCTCTTTTCTTTTTCTTTTCTGGTTTTTGACTAGGTAAAGGGTTCAATTTCTTGCTAAATTGACCAAAAAAAAAAAAAGAATTATAAATTGTTTTTGGCAGTATTTTGACTTGTATATGAAATTGCTTTTCCTTAATCCCTTTGTCCGGTTTTGGTTTGTTGATTGATGTATGTATATGGCTACTGTTACATACACTCTTTTAGAGTTCTACCATGTTTAGATCATTTTGTGAAGTAGTGAGTAGAAGGCATCTTTAATAGGTAGCATGATCCTAGAAAAGGGATCTATAGACCAGGTTTTGGTGCTTGATTTTGGTGTATAGAGGCGTTGCACTATTTTACTGGATCAGCATTGATGATGAAGCTGGTACTATCTTCTGGCACTCTCTTGTGAAAAAAAAGGTGAAATTTGGTAAGCTGGATGTTTCAAATGAAAAATTTAGAGGTGTGGCTGAGTTCTGTTACTGTTTTCAAGTAGGTTCTAAAACTAAAGTTATTTCAAGGCTGTAGCTTCAAATTTTAATATCTTTGCTGTTATATTGAGATAAGTGAACACTTTGAAGATGTTTTTTTAGTTTGGTTGCCAAAATTTAGAAATAGTCGATGTGGTGGAACCCGTATTTTTTATTTTTTTTTGCTTAAATTACCTTGTAATTTATTTTAAAGTTTTTTGTTTGCATCAATGTTTTGGAGGTATCCTCATTCTGGGGTTGAACTTTTGCTAGCTAGTCAAGTATATATGAATGGAGGACCATTACTTTATTGTGGAGTATTCAGAATCTGTTGCAAACTCATTTTCATGTATTATGTCTGATATTATCTTGAAATGGATGTTGCCATTTATGCCAAATCTCGTGTAGTGGCCCTTGAGATTGACTTGATATGTAAAACATGACTTCTACTTTTAATTTCTTGTAGAGTTGGGCTAGCTGCTGATATTTTTTTTATAGAAAATAAATATTATTAGAAGAGGAGAGAGTATATTACAAGAGGATAAGAAATCGTCGAAAGCACCAAAGAAACACCAAGAACTATGTATAAGGGTCATGCAGCATCACTTACCAATTTCACTGCAAATTTTCCCTATACTCCCTCTGGCCCTAATCATAAGAATCCTTTGGGAGATTTCACGTCCATTAAGAAAGTTGATTAATTTAGTTATTTGTATTGTAAATGTGAACTATTGACTTGTATTTTCAAAATTATCCCTATTAATATTATTGGGAATCTAAAAAGTGTTAAATAAATAGGGGTGTTCGTGGAAAAAAGTAATGATCATTGAAAATTGGTATGAGGTCTTATAAATAGGGACAAAATAAAAGTGTCAAAATGTTCTTATAATTAGGGATAGAGGGAGTATATCCCTAAAAAGTTTATGGGATTTGTACTGAAGCGAAGCCAAAAAAGTGGTATATCCCACACATAATCAAGAGATGAGGTGACAATGAAAATTGAGTATTTTGTATGCATTTAGTTGAGTTTAATTTGTATGCATTTAGAGTGTAAAATTTTTTATACTGTAGGTATATTATCTATTGTCATTTGCTTTACTTTTACTTAGAAGTCGATAAATATAAATCCATTAATGGTAACAACTTATTTTCTCATAAAAATTTTATATTAATTTTATATTTTTTTCTTTAAAAAAAAAGGAAAATTGTATTTCTTTTTACAATCAAATGAACTAAAGGATTTCATAACTAGAGCATTGTCGTAGAATTTTGCAATCTTTGAGTGCCAAAACCTTAGAACTTAGTAAGCAGGAAAGAGTGCAATTCCATAAGGCAGATCCAAGGCTTGCGAAAGATACCTACCAAACAATTTATTCCCGAACACATTAGCTGTCTGACAAAAGTAAAAAAAAAAAAAAAAAAGACAAGGTTTACGTAGGAGATAAGGCAGCCATTGGTTTGCGCTTCTGGAGCATATATAGTGTGTCAATCCTTGGGTTTCTCCAAAAGAAAATTGGATTGAATCAAACAAGAACATCGTGCTTCGAGACAAATCAGGTAAAGTCTTGGAAAAGACTCAGAGGGGCATTATCAATCCAAACATCCTCTCAAAAGACTAGTAGCTGATGATTATTGCACATGATGCATTTGAAGGGTTAGTTTTGGATGGCTGGTTGCTTACTCAAACTGCACGGGGACCATTGTTCTAGCCTTTTCTTTTTGCTTTAGAAGTTTTACTTAAGAGACGATTCATGTAACAACTTCAAATTTATCTGATTTCTGTTTCTCTTGAAATTGGATAGAAGCTCCTTTACATGCATATCTCTTTATGGATTTTTCTGAATTTAATTGTTTCTCGTTCATGTTTATTTACGGCTTTACGCTTGAGGTTCTTGTTTAGTGAATGATAATATGCCATGACCAAAAAAAAAAAGATATCTCTACTCAAATACCAGTCATTATTTGTTAATGATAAATGTCATCTACAATTATTTTATTCTTATATTTTATAAACAAAAGTTTAGGTGGGTCTGCACAAATTGTTTTGGATGGTGGGGTTGGGCAGCAACTAGTGCCTTTTTGTTGGTCTCCCTTGATAGTTGATAATACGTTTCACACAAGTTATTATTTGCATGAGATTTTCAAGCTTCAGCCACAAACACAAACTGCTTTAGGGGCTTGGAATGCATGCTGCTGTTGTGGAAGTGTGATGTTAAATTAAAATGCTTTAGCCTTTATACATTAATTTTGAAAACAGGTAAAGGGGAGTCCCCAATTCTTAATAAGAATTGTTTATCCTACCTCCTCTTATAGAAAGAGGAGATCCCCAGAGAGAGCTATTATCAAACAGATTGGGATTTAGAAACACAACAATTACTGTAATGTCATCATGGAAGTGTCTCCTTACTCCTTCTTCAATCTTCTGTAGATCTGTGAATCTCATTTCTCTCTTCTTAGCTGCTTCTCTAAGTGCAGCTTTCACAAGCCTCCTGGCGATTCCCTATTATATGAAATACATACCAATAGTAAGATATACAGTTATCGAATACGTGGCAAGAGTATGGTAGGTGGTTCATTACTTTTATAATATAGAAGCTAATAACTAGGAATGAGGGAACATGGTTGAATTGATGGAATGGAATTTGGAACCTTACATTACGTGGATTGTTGCTGACTATGTTGACAGCCTCTTGGTTGCTAAGTTGCTCCCATAAACCGTCCGAAGCGAAGATGAGAAATTGATCATTAGGATGGAGTTTATGCATTGATATAGAAGGCTCGCAACTAAGAATTGGCTTGAAGAAGGGCTCATCTAGTCTAAACTTGTATGGTAGAGGCTCCCTGTTAAACTCTGCTTTCTTCAGATATGCATCACCTATGGATCTTGAAACCTGTAAAAGAAAGTTCTGTTAACAATGGAATTGAAGTAGTAATAAATGGTCCTAGTTTGTCTACAAGGAATTAGACACGACTTCTAGGTTGTCACTGGTTAATTAGTCTGTTTATTTTTTAATCTTCGACCAAGTATCTCATTGGTATAGTATAACCGTAAGACTAACCATAGGCTGAAGGTGGTGGTTATGTAAAGCCCTTTCAAGGTGACAAGCGTCCCTAGGATTCAAACTCTTAACTTACAAGTTACAAGTAAAGTTTGCGGGTCGCAGTTTACTTTCACCGCAATCAACCAATGTTATGTGCAAAGAGGGAACCAGAAAAAATGAACAAGGAGAGTGAACATGTAACACGTACTAAGTAAAATCTTTATTAAATATTATAAAATATAGTATTCACTCAAAGTATTTTTGTTTTTATGTGGGCGCGGTTGCGATTTTTGTGGCTTCCTAGTTACTTCCCTGGTTATGTGCAGGTAAACAGGTTTTTTGTTGCTTGTGGCTTTCTCAACCATGTTAAGCATAAACAATCGTGGAGTGTGGTAGTCTAATTATGTACTGCAAATAATATAAACAAGCAAATTGTTTTTGCTTTAGATTTGAGCCTTTACTTTATTTGCTTAAAAGGGTTTAGTAGCTCTATATAATCTGCAATCTTCATTAACAAAAAGCAATATTAACTTCTTTTTACCTGTATGAGGCCTTTCACACGCCAAACATTGTGCTTCAGAACCACAATTTGTGAATCATAGGGGTGCTTTGATCGAACTTCATCTCTCTCGGTTTCTATGTTAACATTGTGTTCTGATGATAATTGAATAGCAGATGTTAACCTTGTACCCCTCTCTACTCTCCCTAACACTGCTCTTGAGTCACCTGCATTTGCAATATATAGCATGCCATTGCAAATTATCCCAGCCAAACAACATGAACCTGTGGCTGCAATCTGTGGCTTGCTTAACCACTGCTTCTTCACTACAGAAAGGAAACCCTCCTCTGTGGCCATAAAGGCCCTTCTGATAACATTTTCTGAAATACCTTGGTGTTCAGCTGCTAAACCTGGTCCACACAGAAAATATGATTCAGTAAGTCCAACAATGAAATGACAAAACAGAAATTGTTCTTGTTATGAGGTTGAGCTTTCTTAAACAGATATTTCTTTCTTTGGGGTCACTAGGTTTTTTTGTTTTAAAGATTTAGAAATCTAGATGGTCATTCAGAGAATTTGGTTTTTGACATAACTTGGTAATCTGATCCATGTAACTGACAATAACATAGCGATGAAAGGCTTTGGTTGTTGTTGGTTACAAGGATTAATGAATGATTTTAAGGGTATCAATGCTTTGAAGACTTTGTTATCGAAAGCACATAATAAATGCTTGTTTTCTTAGGCTTCAATTCATTTGGAAAGCAGCATAGAGCAAGATCTAACAAATCACCAATCAATTCGAATACTATATGATCTTGTAATAAATATGAGAGATCATACTCTTTAAATTGCTGAAAAGATTGTCACTGACAAACTGTGAGGCTGCAGTTCCACCATGACCATCATATACACCTATAAAGGTCCCTTGAGGACCCAAATATTCAGAATTCAAGGGTCCAGATTCAAGTTGAC
Source organism: Crotalaria pallida (assembly GCA_037953625.1). NCBI lineage: Eukaryota > Viridiplantae > Streptophyta > Magnoliopsida > Fabales > Fabaceae > Crotalaria > Crotalaria pallida. The sequence continues at coordinate 74,335,542 of CM075656.1, forward strand.
TTTGATCCTCCAATGAACTATTGGCTTGAACTACAGCCATTGAAAACTCCCCATGTAGATGGTTTCCTAAATCTTTGTACCATAGCAGCCCATCAACTCTCCCTCTTACATCTCTATCATCACCCTCTCCACTTGGTTTCCAACATGATCTAACCATTTTTTCTTTCACAAACCCCTTTTAAGTAATCAAATATATTTTTTTTTCACACCAATAGCACAAATGATCCAACTTTTTTTTTATTCTCTTCCTTCTAATGCTTCAAGAGTATTAGTTCCTGAAGTTATATACCAAGGAGAAAGTAACATCATTAGATAATATGATCATATGAAACAAGTTTGAGCTAAAAACCAAATTGGTATGGGCAGAACTAACTGAGAAATGTACCTTGTGATGAGAAAGCAAGTTATTAGCTGTTATACAAGTTCAGAGAATATGATGGCATGCTGATACACTGTACCTTGAACCTGATTTTAATGCTTTTGGACCTTCTAAGTGTGTCATATTCCAGAAACAAACTTAGCTGTAATAGCATATATGGACTAAATATGGCAGAGTTGGTGTCTAAAGTGGTGAAAAGAGAAGAGAGAACAATGGATAAGAGAAAAAAGGATTTTGAATTTTGGATGCTTTTGGCAGAGGATCTTAGAGTAGTGTCAGACTAGTAGATCTAAGATCAGAAAATGAAGAGAGATTTGAACTACAAAGTCTGACATTATATAATTCTTGTCCTTTCATTTGTCCATTGTGATATTAATGCTATTGTGGCCATGTGGGTTCCCTAAGGTTTTTCATGGCTGAGATTTGAGTTCCATCACCTTAACAAAAAAAAAAAAAAAAAACAAAAAAACTAATAATAATGCATTAGTCCTCAGTTTTAGGTAACTTGGCTTGTCCAACACTTACACATTCCATTCTTCTGGGTAAATGTCTTCTTTTACTTTGGTTTTATTTTCGTGATAATTCAAAACTTTACTTGTTCTGGAGTTTATAACCCACAGGTTTTCTGGCCATCTTACCTCAAATGGGTCAATGCACTTATGCACTTGATCTTTCAAATGTAAGAAGTTTTTAAGGTTTCTTTTAAAGAAAATACTTTTTCTGAATACTAATCCATTTTGAGACAAAGAAATATCAAATGCAACAACAATAATTTACTAGTAATTTAATTAAAAAAATTTGTTTAAAAGAAATTCATGCAGGTCTCAATTTCAATAAAAAATACATATAATCTAGATGACTATAAATAAATACGGGCTAAAATAATTAAATAATGAATAATACAAACTTAAGATAGAATCACGGAGGCTTACCCATTTGTTTAGTTACTGATTTTATCGGTGTTATTCTTGAAAACTATTCACCTAATTGATTTCGTGGACAAAAATGCTTGTGTAAGGTGATGTGAAGATACTCAACATTTTCTTCTCTCTATATTTTTTTTTAAAATCTATTTTTTCATCTATTGGTTATTATGTTTTCAACAGTATTTAATTTAATATTTTAAGTTATTGCTAAATTATTCAACGTTTGTGATTTGTTAATTTCTTTAAGAAATAGAAAAGATATTGACTTTGTATGGTAAACAGATTTTTCTTTTTTATAGTAAAAAATCATTTTTCATATTTGCTTTCTTTTTTTCACACCTAACAAATTTAACCATAAAATGAAAATGAATCTTATTCATTTAAAACATTATTTTAAGTTGGGGGAATGGATTTAGAAGTACAGTGGTGCATACCAACAAGTTTCATTTTCTTTTTTTCTGGTTAAATCTCTTAATTAGCTAGGTAAAAGCAAGCCTGAACAATGTTTTTTTACCCAAAAAAATCAGTTTGATCATTCAGAAACATTTTTTTCAACAAACTTAATCTCGTTATTTGAACTTTCAGAATATAATACTAGTAATTTGTTATCCCTTTCATTATTCTACTATATTTCTATTCTGATCTGCTTTCAATTACTAGCTAGTAGCTACTATACCTTATACTATAATAATAATCTTCCTACATTTCTATCAGCATGTATGACAAGTGTCGTTTAAAAAACATTTTTTCTTGTGTATGCATGGATCTCTGCCTACCATTTGTGTGACACCGGCTCATTGAATCATTAATCCATTTTTTAAGAAAAAAAAAGGTTATGCATTAATGATGTAAATGTTTATGACATTTTTTATCTTTCATGTGTCAATTATCACTAATTTATTTGTCAAAGTCATAAACATAAATTATTGATGGTATGTTAATGGTGAAAAAAAATACTCCATCCGTCCTATAAGTTACTGCCTTCGATCTCTAATATAAGAAAAATTTATTTCTTTTTATTTACGATACAATTGTTCTTAAAAATTTTCTATAAAGTAGTGATTTCATTTAATTTTTGTTTCATTCCCAATACAGCTTTCCTAAAGTAGCCACTATATTTTTTTATGAAATTGAGAAAATTAAATACATTCAAGTATTCAACTAACTTTCTTAATAAGTGTAATTTTGGTTATTCTTATAATAGAGTCTAGATGGAGTATGTTGTTTTAGCCAATACAAATAGATTAAAAAATGAGTAAATAATGTAAGAATATGATATATTTTGATTAAATTATCCCCATTTGATAATAGGAGAGATAATAATAATAATAAATATATAAAGATTATATTGAAAAGAGATAGAAAAATGAATGGTGAAAAAAAGAATGTGATAAATAAAGGTATGCTTGAAAAAATATAAATACGTATTGAGTTATTAAAAATACAGAATTTATGAGACAAAGTAAGACACTCCCTCCGGTAAAATAAATAAATAAAATATATTGTATACTTTTTCAAAAATATTACTATAATTATTATTGAGAATATAAAAAGTGTTGAGTAAATAAGAGTGTTTGTGAAAAAGAAGTAATTAATAACAGTAAAAATTGAAAATGAGGCTTATATTAACGACAAAAAAAAGCCTTTAAATAAGCTTAGCGCATCTCCAACCCAAGCATACATCATGTATGCTTAAAATTCACTTTTTGCTTTTGACGTCATCAATTCTTTAATATACTCTTTTAGATAGTTCAACACTCCAATCCTAGCATACATTTCATAGGCTAAGAGAGGTTCCACATATCAATTATTATATTTTAAGTTAATTTTCAGATCTTATTTATAAATTACTTGTATTTTTTAGGAAGCACATTTTAATGGTTTAATTTTTTTTTTAATTTTATAAAATATAAATAAATAAATAAAACTAAAAAAAATGAACCCGTGAGAAGTTGTGAGCATAACGTAGAGAGGGTTAAGTTGAGAAGTCGTGAGTAGGTAGAATAGCCCACACGACTTCTCACTTCCCTCTTTTTTTTATATAAAAAAAAAATTAGGTATTAAAAATGATAAAAATATATAAAAAATTTGATTAGTTGATGATAGTTTATAATTATTATAAAATATTATGAGTATGGGATAGGTAGTATGAAATAGACAACCAAAGCATATATGATTATACAAACATATGTGTTTGTATAAGTTTACTGTTTGCTTTCACTCCAATGCCATTTTGTTAAGAACGTGTTTGCTTTGGCGTTTGGGAGCCCCAAACGTGCAATGGGCTGAAAGCTTATCTTCAGTGGCTTCCACGTTTGCGGTAACCCACTGCAAATCCAAACACATCCTAAGTATGTATGAACTTTAAGTATACATACTCTAAACATAATGTTAGAATTGACCTTATATATAAAATCGGAAGAGTATGTATAACTTTACATAAATTGATGCACAATCATTAAACTCTACTGTATTTTTTAAACTCAAATTTAGGTTATACCACAAATAGAGTATACTCCAATTTATGAACTTCAACTACCTGGATGTTTGTTAACAGGCTTTAACCGTTCCGACAAGAGGAGACTTAGACATCATCTTTGCATTCTACACAAAAACTTATGGTACGATGATGAAGACACCTTGGAACTTTGAAACCATGCATGCATTCTCTGTGCAGCAACAAACCAGCCTGTTTCTAATCTTCGCCAGTAGTTAATATATACTCGAAAGCAGGGACGGATCCAAAAAATTGCGGAGGGAGGTTTTCAATTTTTTTTAATGGATTTTTCTATCTTATGCACGGGATAATATAACATAAATAAAAAAATTCTATTAGAAAACTAAATATTTACTGCTGTATTTTTAATTAAAACATTTTTATTTAAGGTACGATTAACCTATACACTTGGTACATAAGTTAGAAAAACCCTAATATATAATTCAAAAAACTAAAATTAAAATTCAATAAATCAAAGAATTATACCAATGAAAATGAATTAAAAGTAGCAGATTTAGACTATATAAATATACTACATAATAAGAATAAATTAGTAAAATTAAAAAATAATGTACTCCTAGCAGGTAAGCTATATATGGTCTACTATAAAAAATAAAAAAAAAAAAGCTATATATGGTCTAATCTCCGAAAGTCGTCATACATGTGCCATGCTTTATAAAATGATGCATGTATTAAAATAAATGTTGAAGTAGAGGGGGGTTGAAGTGGGGGGACCTAGGCCCTGGTTTGCCCCCCTCTCTATCCGTCTTGGATAAAAGTTATAGTCTTTTGAATAGTATTTCGTAAGTATTTTAATAAACAAAGTTTTTTTATTTAAAAAAAATTGGGTAATTGTCAAAAATCAAACACTGAATCTTACTCTATGTGGCATAACTAACTACTAAATTACGGATTATTTGGTGAGTTTCTAGCCAATAAGCTATTAGTCTCGTTCGGTGAACACAAGTTAGAAGGAGTTTATAACTAGCTTTTTAAAAAAGGAGCTTGTAGTTTTTGAAAGCTAGTTTTTAGAAAGCTACTTTCAAGAAACCAAACTAGCTTTCAATAATTCATATACCAATTATACACTCAAACAAATTTTAAAATTATTTACCTACCCTTAAAAATTTTGTTATAATTAATTAATTAACTACATAATTAATAAATAAAGAAAATAAACTAATTTAATTAATTATGATTTAATCATTTCTATACTTTATTAATTAATTAAGTAATTAATTAACCATCTATTTAATGAATAAATAAAAAAATGAAAAATATAAAATATAAATAATATAATGTTGTATGTCCTTTTTGATCATTTAATAACTTCCAATTACATCAAAAGCTAGTTTTGTCAAACAACACTATTTCAAATAGTCAACTAAACATCTATAAGCTCACAGCTCCTGGCTAGTTAACAGTTACAAGATATAAGCTCACAATTACAAGTTACAAACTCATAACTACAAGTTAGTTTTGTCGAACAGACTCTAGAAAAGTTTTTGAGCGAATTTGATCCATTAATGATTATTAATATGTGGTCATAGTTAATGGCAAACTAGATGATTTATGTTATGCATGGTTTCCCCCTATAATAAAATGGTTTAAGTAATTACCGCCTTAAGGGTAATTTCGGCTGATTGTAAAAAAGTGTATTGTAATTTTGGCTGTTAAAATTTCTGATTATTTAGTTTGGGGGTTAGTCTACAAACAAACCCCCTTTTATCCCTCAAACCCCACTTTTTTTCATAATACCAATAATACTCCTTTATACAAATCCCAAACCTCATTCACTCAACCTACCTTCTTCTTCTCCAGCCAAACCCCAAACCCCATTCACTCAACCCCAAACCCCAAACCCCCATTCTTCTTCTCCTCCAGCCACCGCTCCCTTCTTCTTCTTCTTCTTCTTCTGCTCCTCCTCCTCCTCCAGCCACCGCTCTTCTTCTCCTTCTCCTTCTCCTTCTCCTTCTCTCCTTCTCCTTCTCCTTCTCCTTCTCCTTCTCCTTCTTCTTCTTCTTCTTCTTCTTCTCTAGCCATGCCTTGTTTTTTTTTCTTCTTCTTCTCCTTCTCCAGCCATGCCTTGTTTTTCATTTTTTTTTATAATTTCTTCTTTCTAACCTTAGTCCAGATCTATGCATCTCCTCCTTCTTCTTCTTCTTCTTCTTCTTTAAACTATGCATCTCCTTCGTCCATAGCTTCTTCTTTCTCCTCCTTCTTCTTCTTCTTTAAACTATGCATCTCCTTCGTCCATAGCTTCTTCTTCTTTTTTTTTTCGGGTTGTGAATAATTCCGACTAGCCCGTGTCGGAAATTCAAAATTCCGACACTGGGTCATCGGAATTTTGAACAGGGAGTGAAGGTGGGTGGGGAGTTGCAGGGAGCGGGGGCTGTGTGTGAAGGTGGTGGTGATGGGGGAGTTGCAGGGAGTGGGGACTGTGTGTGAAGGTGGTGGTGATGGGGGAGTTGCAAGGAGTGGGGGCTGTGTGTAAAGGTGATGGTGGTGGTGGGTAGTGGGATTGTTGGTAGTGAATGGGGTTTGGGAAAAGAGGGGCATTTTTGACTTTTCCCAATTAAAATGGGGTTTGGTGGAGAAAAATGGGGTTTGGAGACTAATCCCCATTTAGTTTTACGGTGTTAATAAAAATAATTTAACGATAAAATTAAAACTTAGTTAATTTTTAAGAAAATAATAATAATTGATTTTATTGTACTCCATTCAGACTCGTTTATAAGCAAATTTAACTAATAGCACAAATATTAAAAATATTAGTTGCGTGCATGCATTTGGTTTTTTTATACCATGTAAAATAAAGTTGATTATCTAAATTGCTCTATATCTGCTAAAGGGCTTGATTAAATTTAGCCATTAGGACTAAAGATAAGAGATAAAAAAAAGACACTAGGAAACTAAGATTATTATTTTCCTAAGTATTAAATTTTTATTTGTTTCAATGAAACATTACTATATTTAAATTTTTTATCCTCAATTCTTAGGACTACGATCAATAAAATTCTTTCAAAAATGATAATATTCAATAATAAAGAGTTAATTAATTTTTTCCCTATATTTAACACTACTAATGAAATTTTTTTCTTTTATAATTAAGACGAGAGAGAATATATATCATGGCCAACCACGTCTTTATATAAGCATCTAACTATCTAATTTTATTTTTTTATAAACACAAATTTAGTTAAGTTGAACGCAAGGAGTTTAACCGGATCAAAGTAGAACTAATATTCACCTAATTCTAATGATGAACTAATGGAAGAGTCGCTTCAATTAATTTTAGAGGATTCGATAAAAAATAAGGAAGTAAAATAAAAATCACAATACTAAAAAATAGTATGGAAAAAGACTAATGGACTAAATCATATTTAAATTATCAGGTCAAAGTAGATATTAGATACCATGAACATACATTAGTTTTTGAGTTTTTTCATTAAAAATAGTCAGCAAGGCTGGCTAGCTGGACTTGTACAAGATAATGATAAAAAATAGATTTAAATATGTTTTTTATCCAGAAAATTTAACAATTTTTTGTTTTAATCTTTAAAAACTTTTTTATTGATTTTATTACTTAAATGTTCCAGAATTTAGATTTTAATTCCTAGTGATTACTTGAGTGACCCTCACATATGACTAATAATAATAATAATAATAATAATATATTGTTGTTGTTGTTGTTATTATTATTATTATTATTATTACTGATGTGAAGAATTGTAATGTTAATACGTGACTAGAACCAAATCTTTAAATTATTGAAAGACCAAAACCAAACAAAACAATTTCTGAAAACTAAAATTGAAAGTTTTCAAGAACATGCAAAAACAGAGTTAAGTCTATAAAATACTATTCAGAATGGAAGAAAAAAAGAATACTAATGTACAGGTCCACACGATAACGATAGTTACTCAGAATTTATCCTCAAAATTTCCACACTCATTATTTCTTATTGAATATAATAGTGCTGACAAGGAGTTCGATCCATAGTCAAATAAAATGTGGCAAGTCTATATATGTCATGTAGTACACAATTTTTCTCGGGTTCATAAAGAAGAAAAACAAGATAATGTACCACAGAGACATGCACCGTGGTACGGGACATAAGAATATGGCATATAAGTTGTTTTTTAAACGGTTTTTTTATTTATAAGTTATTTGTATTTTTTAAGAAATATTTATTATTATTTTATCTAATTTGTCATATGTTTATTAATGTAAAATAATACATTGTGAAATTTTTAATATAAGTTAAAATGGTAAATTTGTAATGTTAATTTTTTTTTAATTTCAAGAATTGTCATTATCTTCATTGATCCGTGTGATATGATTAAATATGAGTTATAAATAAGATCAAAAAAGCATAAAATCTTAAAAAATGATAGTTAAAAGTGTCTAAAATCATCAATATATGTCCAACATGTACACAACAATACCTATCTTACATGATACATAGGTATAGGCATATATGAAGTATCCATACTCCCTTGCAAGTTCTTCGCTATTTAAATAACTTTTCAAGATATTCTTTAAGAAAATCTTTTTTATTCTAACTCGATCCATGCACTGTGTATGAAAAATGCTTTGCTGATAGATGCAAAACCCATTTTCTACATCTTTTCATCTAGAAAAAATTAGTCTTCAACTATTAATCAAAGAATATCTTTGATGTAGAAGAAAAAAGTTTATGTAAAGCAAAGTGAATGGGCACACCAAAGTGCAGGCTTGTTGACGTGTTTCATAATTAAATCCAAGAGGGAAGGAAACACGCAGGAGCAAGTTGCCCATGCCTTTGGTAATCTTTGCTCATCAGTGACAAGCTATGAACTGACTCACCAGTTCTTGCCGGCTAACATTACATTATTCAAGCCTTCTTTCCTTCCCAAGCTAAATGTTCTGATGGAATTGGAAATTAAATTACATGTAAACTATTTTCTTAATGGTACTTTTAAGACATAATTAATAAGTTTTGATTAGAAGTGCAAAGTTAAGAAATAGAATCTGAAAAAAGTAGAAAATTAAAGTCATGCGCTCGCTATTAATTCACTCATACTGTAATTCTAGCATGCTGCAGCATCACTTTAACTGATCTCACTTAGGAAAATACTCCATCATCTAAGTCTAACACACCTTCAAAAAGAAAATATCATCTAACACTAATTTTTACTAACAACACTCTTCACATAACTTTATAATCTTTGATCAAATGACTTTTGTTCTTTTGTTTTATAACGGCAAAATAATTTGATTTTTTTTTGTGAACAAAACTTTTTTATTGATTTTATTACTTAAATGTTCCAGAATTTTGATTTTAATTCTTAGTGATTACTTGAGTGACCCTCACATATGACTACTACTACCAATACAAAATAATTTGATTGATTGTTATCAAGTAATAATAAAAAGTGGTCTCGACAACTATAAGAATATCATTAAGGTTTTTACCATTATTTTGCCATCAATAGTAAACCAGTGAATTAATTTTTTTTAACATTTTGATTTTATGATTTTTACAGGCATTCAAATTAGTGATGCTTTTGTATCTAAAACTTCGTTCAGAAATGTCCCTATTTACTGTACTCTTGGTCTTAGATAAGGCTTTGTCCTGCTTATAAACCAACAAGTCCAAGTATGATAACGCCTCACAAGTCACAAGAATCAAGGGTCAATAACTAAAAATTCACCAAAAAGTGTAGGAACAGAATAGTTCAAGAAAAGAGTATGACCAAACCCCAAAATTGAAAGCCTAGAAATGACAGCGAGCAAATCCTCATCTCACATGCTTTCTGTGATTACTGATAAGCATAGCCAAAATCACAAGAACTTTACCCCCCTCAGTCATTGATCTCATAAACTTGTTAGTAAGAGACCTAATAATGTTTCATGTACTTTAGTAATGGGATACAATAAATAATGTTATTCTTATGTATTTGAATATATAAACAAAATTTACAAAAAATAAGTGAGATATAGATATAAATATATATTATATCAAATCCATAAATAATTTCACATTCTAAATAATTTTATCAAATATAAACAAAATGTTTCATGACCCTGTGCTGTTCCCACCTCCTAGCATTCTATATAATTTCACATTTTTCACTCCTATCATGCATTAAGCATAGAAATAATTTAGCATTATCACTCTATCTTGTGGGAGCTTAAGTTGGGCCAACTTTAATCATTAGCCTTGTTCCCATTGAGCATATAATTCCTTGTTTGGCACGCCTCAATGCTTCTAGAGCTTCAACCACACTTTCATTCACAGGTTTGTGATTAGTGGTGGCCTGTGATGTTGATGGAAATGTCACAGGAACTAATGCCAATGAGTTATCAATAAAACCCTCATGATCTTCATCATTCCCTATCACTGATGATGATTTTGTGCTTAAGCTAGAAAGCCTGAAACAACCCAAAATCAGTAGCTGACTCAAAAGAAATACAATTGAAGGATAAAAATTAAAAATTAAGCTTAATAAGTTTTTGGTCTGATAATATAAACATGATGTTTTTGGATTTAGTACTGTTGAAATTATGCCTATAACAGCTACAACTTGGGATATGTTTTGTTAGTTACTAGGATTTTGTTGTTTCTTTTGTTTATGATCTAGTTTAGAAGTTGCTGATTCTGTAATTGTTGATAATCATGCCTAATAACAAGGATGTATTTGATAGACTCCAGCTAGCAGCAATATTCTTCCTGCTTAATATGTATAATACTTTTCTTTCTTTCTCTGCTAATTTTCTTCTCTGCCTTAATAAAAAGACCAACAATACACTATTTTTTATTAAAATGATGGACGAAAATGAATAAAGTTTAAGTAAGACCTAAACTTAAAATTAGTCATATTTATAAGGACAAAAAAGTTATTTAAGCTTAACTAACTATTAGTCTAATGTGGTACCTGCTTTCATCATTCTCCATATCCCCATAGTCATAGCTTGGATTTGGATTATGACAGATATTTTCAGTAGAAGCATAAGTTGGACTTTGATTAGAGCTGTAATCATCAGTTCCATGAGAATTATATCTGTTTTCTAATGATTTTGAGCTTGGAAGTGAAAGCCTGACACAATGCCAAATGAAATAAGCCATTCAATCAGGTTAAACAAAAATCAATAAGAAGACATAAATTTTTCATCAAATGCAATGACATTTCTACAAGTTTAAATTGGATACCTGTTTTCATCATTCTTCAAATCCTCAGAACTTTGATTTGGTTTCTTTAAACATGAAGTATCATTAAATTGAGATTTGGTCTGAATGAGTACATAAGCTTCTTGTCCAACATTGTGGTTGTGGACTGCATTTTCTAACAAAGATGAATTTACTGCATTAGCCTTTATTACATTCCCTTCTGAACGTTCAGAAGCTGAACTACATGAGGATGATCCACATGAGGACATGTTGAAAGATTCAAGCTTCTTCTTTAAAAGTTTAAGCTTCCTTTCAGCTTTGTCTCTTAGTTTGATCTCTTCGTTAAGTTTCCTTTCGAGCTCAACAAACTGAATAGAAAACAGAATCACATAATCAAGTTTTTTCACACAAAAAACTTCACAAAATAGAACAAAAATGCCTTTTTCTTTTCTTTTCATTGATAATCTAAGGGGGTTTTTGGAACAGCTTTTAAAGAGCTCATCAAATGAGTTTATAAATTATAAGAACTACTCAACTTCTTATATACTATTTTTAGCTTAATTCAATAAGTTTAACGGATAAGCTTATGAAAATAAGCTCCTTTTAGCTTATTTCAAAAGAAAAACTTATTGAAAAATCACTTAATTAAATTGTTTACCACACCCCCCCCCCCCCCCCCCCCCCTATATTTTCACATAAAGGATAATGAAAATTACCTTGTTGGCCATTGATTCTGCATCCTCTTTTGCTACCCTTGAAGCATGTCTTTCTGCAAGCAATCTACCTCTGAGGCACTCTAGAGTATCCAAACCATTGTCTAGTTCCATTTTCTTGCCACTGAGAATAACCAATTGAACAATGTCACTTCCATTTTTTTTTATTGCCACAATTCACTTAGTAATACGAGAAAGAGGATTGAAAAAAAAAAACAACCTCCACGTGTGATTCTGGTTGATAGTAACATCTGTCATTTGGTTATTCTCTGCCCTTTGATCACAGCATGTTCCCATCTTAGACAAGTGCTATGAGACACTTTCTTTTAAAGCTTAGTTAGGCTAAGAGTTAAGATCAGAACCTAAATTGTCTCACGTTATTTTGGAATAAACAAAAAAAACATGGAAGTGTGATTATTCTGGTTTGTTTGAAAGCAGAAACAGAATCTGTGGATTGTGCAGTTGTAAAGTTTCGGAAACATATGCTAACCCGTGTTATAACTTACAAGTATATTAACTTTAGCTTTTTAATTTTATTGTTAGAAAAATGAGATTTGAAGGATTTGTGCATGTATGTTGGGTTAAATCTATTCAATCTATACGATTATGTAAAAGGGATAGAAATAACTAAAAATATAATTTTTTTTAATAAAAAAAGTTTCTTACTAGGAGGAGTGAGCAGGCCCGGCCCCGGGGTGCATTGAGGGCGACCACCCAGGCCCAAAAATTTTAGGGATCCCATAATTTTTTTAATAGTACTAATAATTTAAAAAAAATTAATAGTTGCATATTTTTTATTTTTCAATTATTAATAGTTTAACATAATATTTTAATTTATTTTTTTATTTGCTCGCTTGACTTATAAATAGGTGAACTTAATAACTTCATTTTTATAACTTACTCCTTTTGTCCCTAAATATAACATCATTTTGAGAATTTTATTTTGTCCTTATTTATAAAAACCTTATACAAATTTTCAATGACAATTAAGAACTTTTTTCCACAAACACCCATATTTACTCAACAATTTTAAGATTCTCAATAATACTTATAATGATAGTTTTGAAAAAAAAAAAAAGTATCAAATGTTCACATTTTCAATACAATTAACTAAATTAACCAACTTTAATAATGAACGTGAATTCAACCAAAAGGATATTATATACAAAGATGGAAGGAGTAACATGGAAACGGTTTTAATTACCTATTTAATTAATAATTTTTTTATTTTATTTCAACTCTATTTTATATAATACTTATTTTTATTATTGATTGTTATCATTGTTTTAATTGATTAAAATATAAATATATTGTGTTTTAATTGATTTATTTTTATTAAAAAAAAATTTAAGTAGGGCCCATAAAAATTTTCGCCCTAGGGCCCAAAATAGGTTAGGATCGGGCCTGGAAATGAGGGAAAAAATTGTAAATTGACATAACTTGAATATAGATTCGTGCACTTTATATCTTATAACTCTGTCGACAAACCTACCTATTGGAAACATTAAAGGGCAATCACAACTAAATCTTAAGAAATTCTAATGAAAAGTATAATGGAGAATCTTAATATCAGATCTTCTATGAGGCCCTACTCTATTATTAAGATTATATTGTTGATGTCCTAAGATTCTACTGTAGATACCCTAAAACTATAATACATTCTGGTTGTCATGTACCAGCTCATTAACTTGGTTCATAGAGCCACTAATTGGGTATATCTTATGCTAAATCAATAAATAATAAATTAACAAAATTCAACATAGTTGGTAAATAGCAGGGTTCTTTAAGTATGATATCGAGGGTTCTGATTTGGGTTTAATATATGAAATTTGAGAGTTAATTAACTCATTTTTACTATGGATTTGACTTGTTTTTTAAGTAAATATTAGGATTTTATTATGTTTTTAGTAAGTTTAGGTAATTTAGAATCCTTGAACGTTTTGATCCGTTTTGGGTTTGATTTCAAGAATTTGAAGCTTTATTTAATTTGATGATTTATGCTTTGGAATGGAAATGAGCTTTGAAGACCATGAGATTGGAGCTAGAATGGAGAAAAATGTTGTTTAGTAATGTTGTCTACGCCCAGGCGTGTGCTAGCCACGCCCAGGCGTGATGGGGTTCAAATATCTGAAGCTGGGGTGCAAGTGTCAGAAGTCAATTAATCAAAAGTGCACCAGTTCAAGGGCTGTCACGCCCAAGCGTGGGGTATGCCACGCCTAGGCGCGCAAGCCACGTGAAGAAGAGAAGGAGCAGTTCTGAAACCACGCCCAGGTGTGGATCCTGTGCGCCTAGGCGCACGTGCTGCGAGTTGGGCCTATCTATATTGAAGATTTCAAGGATTCTTATAGATTTATCTTCTAAATTTATTTTAGATTTATTCTAGAATTATTTAAGATTTATATTTTAGATTTATTTTATAAGATTTATTTTGGATTTATTTTAGGTTTAGCTTTTTCTATATATATACTAGAATTTAGCATTAGGTTTAGGTAGCAATTCAGATACATTAGAGATGCAGTTAGATATAATTAAGATTAGAGAAGACATGTTAGAAACATATCATTGAGAGCAAGGAGGCAAGACAATGATTGAAAATCAACATTGGAGGGATCCAATTGAAGGTTTGAAGATCTCTTGGGGTAAATCCATTATTGTCTATGATTATGAGTTCTTTCCTTAATTCTTGTATTTCTTCTCCCATTATGTGTAACTAAACATCTTGTTAGGAATATGGTGTAATTGTATGGATTCGAGAATAGTTATTTAAATTATGTTTTGATGTTTTTCTCTTTAAATCTATTGTTTGATTGTGTTTTAATTCCAATCCATAAACCTGATCAATTTATGTTTTGTTTTGGATCTCTAATTCAACAAGAGACATCTGAGAGTTAGAATAGGTCGTTCTTCCAAACATTATAACCACCTAGTGTGCAGACATACAACTAGGGCTTATATGACTTTAATGTTCCAGTGTGCTTAATTACTGGTTATTCATATGTCAAAATCACTTAAGACATTAAGGGTTCTCATATTGAATAAGAAACATAAATTCGCAAAGACACGTGATTTTTATTACCTCTGGAATGTCGTGGATTTAGGGAAAAACAGAATAAGATTCATAATTAGTAACTTAGGTCCTGCAATGAAACATTGTTCCTAACCTTTTCCAAAATTGTTCTAAATACTCTTTATTTTTTATTTTGTCTCATTCTATCTATTCTACACTCTCTTTTTTAAATCTAAACCAAACTCAAGTTTCACATTAGTAATTAATTACTATCTGCCTAAGAATTATTAGAAACAATTTGCAATCGCCGAGTGGAACGATAATTTTACTTACTCTATATTACTTGTGACCCGATATACTTGTCGGTAGTCCAACAAATTCAATCATTATCGTGGGCATGAAAAATGCTTTGTTGGCAGAGACCACCGAATCACAACATTGACAAATAATTAACATTTTATTTTATGTAACACTTAACCTCAAGTCAATTGTTTATTTATTTTATGCAATGTTTGTTATTGAGAACAGGGTGTAACATCAAAACTTTTCTGATTTTTTAAGTGATGTAATTCATTTTCGCATAATTTATTGAAATTATTTTAAACTTAAAAAAAAAAAAGGCTACACATTTTTCTTAAAATAAATAAGATTTTTTTTTGGTTGCCGACCCGGTTTCCTAAGTACTACCTAGGTACATCCGGATCCGACCCGGGTCGCGTGCCTGGCTATGGCAGGTGAGTCTCCCAACATGAATTTTCTGCATTCACAAGGACTCGAACTCGAGACCTTGCTTAAGCGAAACCGAGCCGCTTACCATTCGTCCCAACTCATATTGGTTTAAAATAAGATTCTTTATGGTAAAGAATAAACCTACATACATTAGGTGAAAATGGGTCAGTTACCCGGTGAGAGTAGACCAAATTATTCATGCAATCCTTGCAATAGTTGCAAATTAAAATTGCTCAATTTAAAGTTTCCTATAATAAATTATTTTAAACTTTAAAAAAAAAAAGGCTACACATTTTTCTTAAAATTAGATTCTTTATCGTAAAGAATAAACCTACATACAGCCCGCGTAAGACAGCCCAGTTGATGGCTATAGGGACACTTAGGATTTCCCTCTCCCCTAGGTCATGGGTTCTAGTCCCAGACCTCTCATGTAAACAAAAAAATAAATAAATAAACCTACATACATTAGGTGAAAATGGGTCAGTTACCCGGTGAGAGTAGACCAAATTATTCATGCAATCCTTGCAATAGTTGCAAATTAAAATTGCTCGATTTAAAGTTTCCTATAAAGAACCATAACTTGCCATTATGAGGTTTCGTATTAGGCTTGAATTGCACTCAAAGAAATGTGTTAGCAGTGACAGCCTTTACTATCAATAATCATCAAACAGTTCCACCTAACTTCATTAATCATTATAGTTCTGCAATTTGATTGATGGAACAAACAGATAAACAAATGTAAGTGTACTGCAAGGAAGAACAATAAGCATCCACATTTATTATATTTGACTGGACCACTTCAATTCATATCTATTGAATGGAATAATGGATGGTTTCTATTGAATAGGGTCAGATAATCAGGTCCCTTTGCTAATAATATTGTTGAGTGCATGACCATTTTAATCTTAGATAAATAACATTTTTATTAAATTGTTGTGGGGGGGGGGGGGGGGGGGTTGTAGGGTTTGTGAATATACTTTCTTCTACTTCGTTTGGTTCAAATCAAAGAAGGGGAGAAATTTTAATAAGGTGATAAAAGAAATTTTCCATTCTAAAATGTTGCAAAATGCAAACCATAAAATTTTATAAAAATCTCTCATCTTGCAAATAGACTTTTAAGAGGTGTTCTTAAGAGTTATCTTAGCTGATAAAGCAACTTTACAAAAATTAAAAATGTTATAACACCCAGATTGAAATCTTGATTTTACACTTTATCCTTCACCCTTTAAAACAATAAAAATAAAAAACCCTTGAACCGTTTACATCCAAAACAATCTCAAACAATCGTTTAATATTTCGTGAAAAAAAAATTTGCATTGTATTAGGCTATACTTTAATATTGTTGTGTCTATCCTTGTGAATTAATTTTTAAAATACCATAAACCAAGAGTCAAACATGTAGTATGTGGGAAGACAAGATGAAAGTGTGGGTTAATAATTTATAAAGCATTTAATTAATAAACTGGTTTTGTTTGTGCAATGCATGAATTATTAATATTTTAAATTATTTTATATTAAATATATTTTAAGGTAAAAATTATTATTAAACAACATCTAATAAGAAAAGAGTTATACAAAAGATGGAAGTTCAAACCAAGCCCTATATTAAAAAATCATTCTAAATAATTTTGTAGATGAATTTTGTACTCTCATATGAATCAAAAATGGTAATTTTTTTATTTGAGATATTCGTTATTTATTTGATAGATAAATTATCACTCTTTTTATATTATTATCAATTATCAATAAGGGAGTGTTAGAAGTGTAAAAATTTGATTTTTTGATACCCTAAAGTCAAAAAATATTTAAAGTTAAAGGTGTTTTAATAATTTTCAGGAATTAATGAGGAACAAAAATTAGAACATGGACCAAATACTAAAACTCAAAATGAAAGAGTAGCCTAAAAGAAGAATAATAATTTTGTCACTCCACTCTATAAATGTTCCACCTTACAAAATTATTTTTCCCAAAAAGACAATGCTAAAAAGTGCCCTAGGTGATTAAATGTGGTTAAAAATTATAGAAAAATATACTTTTTTAGATTCTCGAGAAAACAAATACTTTGGACTAATGAATTTTTTCCACTTTAGTATCCTTGAGACCCTTCCAAAAATACCTGTATCATCCCTCTCTCTTACTCACATCTCCATCCCTGTATCTCTCACCCCACCCCTTGCCTCTCTCTAAAAACCCACCTCACCCATTATTATTCTAAGGGAATTAGTCTACAAACCTCCATTTTATCCTCCAAACCCCATTTTAATGGTGCAATATCTATTATACTCTTCAGCTTTCAAAACAAAAAAAAATCCCGATTCAAATCAATTCCCCAAACCTCACTCCATACACTCTTTCTCTGTGACTCCACTACTTTCCCCACTCCTCCATTCTGGTTCCTCATCGCCAACAACATCATCTTCAGTCGTGCTTCTCTTTGCTCTCTTTGGTACGTTTTTTTCTTCTTTTTTTTTTTGGTATTTCGTTTTTTCCTTCTCTGCTTATCTGGTTCATTAGTTTGCTGCTCCATTCTTCTTTGGTTTTTTGCCTTTTTTTCATTAGTTTCCCATGGTTTTGTTCTTGTCCTTCGTCTCGTTCTTCCTCTTGTTCGCTGGTTCTGTTCATCGTCTCGTTATTTTTTTATGTGCTCTGTGTAATTCTGACATGGGGTTCTCGGAATTTTATTAAAACATTTTTTTAAATTTTTGTATGGAAAAATTCCGACAATCTAGTGTCGGAAAATTATAAAATTTATATAAATTTCTGACACGGGATAGTCGGAAATTGCACAGTTACGTAAAAAAAAAGAAAGAAAAGAGTTTTACCTTAAAGAAAAAGTATGAATGTCCATTAACATAGATGAGGGGTTTCGGGTTTGAGATTTGGGAGAAGGATGAAGGTGGAAGATGAGAGGTTTAGGGTTTGGGTGGGAAGGTGGAAGATTTTGGGGTTTTAGGATTTAGGGTTTGAGATAGGAAGGTGGAAAGGTGGCTGGGGGTGTGGGGTTTGGGGTTTTTTTTTGTGTTTTGAATGATAAAGGGTATAATAGACATTTCCACTTTAAAATGGGGTTTGAGAATAAAAGTAGGGTTTGTAGACTAATTCCCTTATTCTAACTCACTCACGAGCCCAACTCACTCATAAAGGTAAAAATCTAGATAAGTAAAAGAGTCGAATCCTAAATAAAATTGCAGCGTCACTTCAAAAAAAAATTAAACCTTAATTATGCCATAAATCCCTGCAGTTTAAGGTACTTTTTTCATATACCCTTATTCTTTTTTTTTTAATGTCCGACTCCCTGAAGTTATTTTTGGGTTTGTTATATACCAATCTCCTGCGTGTGACTAGGATTCTGATGTTATATGTTATCAAAATTGGCCAGAATTGGTAGTAGGGGTATATGATAAACTCAAAAGTAACTTCGGGGAGTCAGACAATAAAAAAAAGTATAAGGATATCTGACAAAAGTACCCCAAACTTCAGGGATATGTGACATAATTAAGCCAAAAATTAAAGTCATACATAAAAATTTATACAGAATGAGAACCAAACCAATTCCATCCATGTTGTGTAAAAAAAAAAAAAGGCAATTGATTTATGGAGCAGTATGAGAAGAACTCAGCTCTTCGCTTGAAGCTCAAACTTTACAATATATAAGCAAACTTATACACAGATCCATACAAACACAAGTTACATCTAGTTGTTAAATCCAAATCAACCCCCAATTAAAACCCACTAGTTTGGTCACGACCTTAACAATCATGACCCAGTTTAAGACCTTGTTTCTGTAATGGCGGAGATAACCTATCCTCCATTTCTCCTTACAATATTTATTTCTTGAATTAAAACTCCTCATATGTACCTACTGCTACCAATTTAGAGAAGTAGTCAAATTAGGATGATGGAAACAAACAAACCATTTACATAAAAATATTATTGAGTACATCAATTGACTATATAGATTGCAATAAGCGTTCTCATGTATTATGTAACCAAACTCCGTATAGTGTATTTGGTGGAGCGTTTTGTACTGGCAAAAGCACGTTTGTCAAGAAGTTTCCTCTTTGAAGCTTTTGGCTAAACGTGCTTTTGTACCATCCCAGCCGCAGAAACAAATGTAAGAGGTTGCAAGTATGGACAAATTAAAAGAAACAATTAATAATGCAGAGCACAGAAGTAGGAACTTGTAGAGCAAGAAATTAAAGCAAATGACTCAACGCTGTACTTCTCATGAGATCATACGGGATCATGAGGAACCAGCTTGATTTCTGGAATTGAAATATAAGAGTATTAAGTACAATGAGGTATAGCAAAAATGCAGAAGGAACCAAAGAAAGGAGGGTTCACACTTTCCACATTTTGCATAAAGATTCCATTACATCATTCATTTCCCTTTGTACCCTTTCCACCCCACGTGAAAGTCTCTGAGCAGGGAATTCTCTTTCCTAATTCTCACACTTTTGTTGCCTTCATTCATGCCACTATTGTTTGCCACGTGTCCCTCAGCAATAACTAACTCATCATTATGGATTCTTTCTGCTCCCTCTGCCACCTTTTGGGCAACATTCTCACTGTCTGGGCCCCTATTGTTACTTGCGATTGTTACAATACCCCCTCCATTAAAATCAACCTTGTCCTCAAGGTTGAACTGAGGATAAGCCTTGATAAACTCCTTTGCATCCTCCCATGTGGCTTCTGTAGATGGTAGTCCTTCCCATTTAATCAAAACTTGAGGTATAGTGTGAGAGCGCCTGATAATTGTTCGTTGTCCCAGAATCTCTTGAGGCACAAGCAATGGACCTTCTTCCACAGTGGTCAGTGGTAAAGGAACATGTGTTGGGTGATTAGAGCCTCTGCATTGCTTAAGCTGGGAGACATGAAAAATCGGATGAATGCGAGCTGTGTCTGGTAACATAAGCTTATAGGCAACCTTACCTATCTTGTCTTGGACAGGGAATGGCCCAAAAAACCTGAGACCTAACTTCTGATTCTTTCGCAATGCAACTGAATTCTGTCTGTAAGGCTGAAGTTTCACAAAGACTAAGTCACCATTCTCAAATTCCTTGTGAATTCTGTCTTTGTCAGCATATTTTTTCATCCTTTCCTGTGCCTTGAGTAAGTGAGTTTTGAGTTGAGCTAATAATGAGTCCCTCTGCAAGAGTAGGTCCTGAACATCTGGAGGATCTTTAGGATCAATTGAGTACTTGACAAGTGAAGGTGGATCTCTACCATATACTGCCTTAAAGGGGGTTGTTTGAATGCTGCTATGAAAGGCAGTATTGTACCAGTATTCTGCCCAAGCTAACATTTTGGACCAAGTTTTTGGATTGTCAAATGTATAACATCTCAAGTACATTTCCAAGCACTTGTTGAGAGCTTCTGACTGCCCATCAGATTGGGGGTGGTAAGCTGAGCTCAGATTCAGTGTAGTACCACTAAGCTTGAAGAGGTGTTGCCAAAATTGGCTAGTAAAGACCTTGTCTCTATCAGAGACAATGGTTCTGGGAAAACCATGGAGCTTGATTACATTAGTCATGAAAGTATCAGCTACTGATTTGCTGGAAAAATCAGATTTCAGGGACATGAAGTGAGCATACTTAGATAATCTGTCAATCACCACTAAAATAACAGAATATCCATAAAAAGAGGGTAAACCCACAATAAAGTCCATTGCTATATCTTCCCAAACCTGGTTGGGAATTGGTAATGGTTGTAAGAGACCTGCAGGTAAGGTAGTGACAGATTTTGTTTGCTGACAAACGAGACATTCTTGAACAAATTTTGTGATGTCCTTGTTCAGTCCTTGCCAATAAAACTGGCCTGCCACTCTAGCCATTGTTCTAGCAATACCAGCATGTCCCCCTATAGGAGAACTGTGAAATTCTGTCAAAATCTTCTGAATCAAGTCATCCTTCTTTGGAACTACCAATCTGTGTTTCCAAAAGAAAGAGCCATTCTGAATGGAATAATTAGCATGTGGTGATTTGCCTTCCAAACAAGCCTGCATTATATTCTGTAATGTTGTGTCAGTGGCATAAGCTGCTTTGATCTGAGTGATAAGATCATTTTCTATCTGAGACCAAGCCATATAGAAAGACCTAGATAAGGCATCTACAGCCAAATTTTCCTTTCCAGGTTTGTATTCTATAGTGAAATCAAACCCTAGGAATTTATGTAGCCAACCTTGTTGTTCAGGAGTCTGAAGAGTCTGATCTACTAAGCTTCTAAGACTCTTTTGATCTGTTTTTATAACAAATTTGTGGCCCAACAAATAATGTCTGAACTTTGCAAGAGCCTCAGTAATGGCATATAGTTCTCTGACATATGCTGATTGGTGTTGCATTCTTGGTGTCAGCTTCTTGGAGAAGAATGCAATGGGGTGCTTTTCCTAGCTCAAAACAGCTCCAATACCAGAACCAGATGCATCTGTTTCTAGAACAAATGGTTTTGAAAAATTAGGCAGAGATAGCACAGGGGCAGAGATGATTGCTTCTTGTAAAGTTACAAAAGCCTTGCTAGCAGATTCATTCCATTGGAAATTGTCCTTTTTCAACATATCAGTCAAAGGAGTAGCAATTGAAGCATACGATCTGATGAATCTCCTATAATAACCAGTAAGACCCAAAAAGCCTCTGAGCTGCTTGATGTTCTTTGGAATTAGCCAATTCACAATTGCTTGCACCTTAGTAGTGTCCATAGATACCCCTTCACCAGATACAGTGTGGCCCAAGTAATCAACTGATGTCAGTCCAAATGAACATTTAGATAGTTTGGCAAATAACTGGTGCTTACTCAGTATTTGAAGTACTGAATCTAAGTGTTGTAAGTGACTTGACCAAGAGGGACTATATACCAGAATATCATCAAAGAAGACTAGAACATATTTTCTGAGTAATCCTTGGAACACATAATTCATCAAACTTTGAAATGTGGCAGGAGCATTGGTTAATCCAAATGGCATGACTAGCCATTCATAGTGTCCTTGATGAGTTCTAAAGGCTGTTTTATATCTGTCTTGAGGGTTAACCAGAATCTGGTGATAACCTGATCTCAGGTCCAGTTTAGAAAATAATTTGGCTCCAAATAACTCATCCAATAGTTCATCAACTGTTGGAATAGGAAAGCTATCTTTTATAGTCACTGCATTTAGGGCTCTATAATCTGTGCAAAACCTCCATGTGCCATCCTTTTTCTTGACCAGGATGATAGGTGAAGAAAAGGGACTGGTACTTGGTTGGATAATTCCCTCTTTGAGCATTTCATCAACCATCAGCTCAATTTGTTGCTTTTGGCTATGTGGATATCTGTAGGGCCTAATTTTGACTATTTCAGTGTTTGGTAATAAGTGTATGGAATGGTCATTGGCTCTGGTTGGGGGTAGACCTACAGGTTTGGCAAAAGCAGCTTTATGTTGTTGTAGAATGAGGGCAATTTCTGGTTCCATATTATCAGGTAGCTCTAACCAGTCATCTAAGGGGGATGGTGTTAGTTGAATTTGAATTGTGAAAAACTCAGCAATAGAATCTGTTTTACACAATCTCTTTAAGTGGTTAAACTCAGCTTGTTGAGGTAAATTAGTAGAGTTACCTTTCAGGGTGATTAGCTGGTTGTTCAGGTAGAATCTAATAAAAAGAGAATTGTAATCTGCAATATGTGTGCTTATGGTTGCCAACCAAGCTGCACCAAGGACCAAATCAGCTCCTGAAATAGGCAATAAGAGTACTGGCAGAGTAAGGGTGTTGCCTTGGACCTGAACTTGAATTTGCTGGATTCTTCCCTCTGTTTCCATGGCATTGCCATTGCCAACCATCACTTGCATTTCAGATACAGGTTCCACAGGAAGTTTTAGACAATGAGCAATGCGAGGCTGCAAAAAATTATCAGAGCTTCCACTGTCTAGAAGAATCTGAATGCTCATGCCATTTAAGAAACCTGTAAACCGCATAGTTCCTACCCCAGTGGCACCTTTGAGTGCATTAAATGAAAGATGGTGTTCCAATTTCTGCTCAACAGTCTCTTCCTCAGTGACATTTTCAGTGTCTTCCTCCTCTTCATAATCAATTTGGAGGAACATATACTGGCGATTAGGACATCTATGAGTAGAGGTAAACTTTTCATCACAAGTATAACATAGCCCTTTTTCTCTTCTAGCTTGAATTTCTGCTGGTGACATTTTCTTAATTGTGTTTGGCTTTAGTGTTTGTGGGTAAGGTCTCTGATTAGGTTGAGGCAGTAATGGTTGGTTTGGTGGGTTTGTGAAGGATTGTGGTTGATTTTGAGTAGAGGTGTTTCTGGTAAATGTGTATGGTTTTGGTTTGTAGGTGTATTTGTCTTCATACAATCTGGCTAAGGAAATGGCTTTACCAATTGAGTTAGGGGCTTGGGCTATGACATCTCTTTTAATTTCTGGTTTTAATCCACTAATAAAGCAATCCAAGAGTGCTTCAGCACTAACTCCATAAATTCTATTGGATAAGGCAGTGAATTGTGTGTAATACTCATTTACAGAATTGGACTGTGTAAGTTTGAAAAGTGTTGAACGTGGAGAATCAAAAGGAGATGGGCCAAATTCAAGCTCTAAGGATCTAGTGAGTGTTGCCCATGAGAAAATTGGGTTATTACGTTGCATCATTTGAAACCAAGGCACAACCTCTTTTTCAAAATGTATAGCAGCTATGGTGATGCGTTGCTCATCCGGAGTATTGTAGTACTCAAAGAACTGCTCTGCCTTGAATATCCATTGTAGGATGTCAGTACCATCAAATTTTGGAAAATCAAGTTTGATATTCCTAACCTGAAAAGTACTTGAGGAGGATTTTGGGTTCGATCCACCATGAGGAGTAGAATCCTTCAGATCTGAAATCTCACGTCTCAATTCATCAATTTCTGCATCACGATCTCGGTCCCGTTTGTTCAGCATATCCCAGAATAACTTCAGCTCAGGTGAAAGTGTTGAAGGATCCATGATGGTGGTCAATGAAAGCACCAATGTAAGAGGTTGCAAGTATGGACAAATTAAAAGAAACAATTAATAATGCAGAGCACAGAAGTAGGAACTTGTAGAGCAAGAAATTAAAGCAAATGACTCAACGCTGTACTTCTCATGAGATCATACGGGATCATGAGGAACCAGCTTGATTTCTGGAATTGAAATATAAGAGTATTAAGTACAATGAGGTATAGCAAAAATGCAGAAGGAACCAAAGAAAGGAGGGTTCACACTTTCCACATTTTGCATAAAGATTCCATTACATCATTCATTTCCCTTTGTACCCTTTCCACCCCACGTGAAAGTCTCTGAGCAGGGAATTCTCTTTCCTAATTCTCACACTTTTGTTGCCTTCATTCATGCCACTATTGTTTGCCACGTGTCCCTCAGCAATAACTAACTCATCATTATGGATTCTTTCTGCTCCCTCTGCCACCTTTTGGGCAACATTCTCACTGTCTGGGCCCCTATTGTTACTTGCGGTTGTTACAACAAACATTCTCGTAGGAATAGCCATGTCTTGTAATAGCGATGTTAGTTTCTGGAATGCATGAATGAGTGAGTGAGTAGGGGTGGTGAGTAAGTGAATGCGTTGGGGTGGGTTGTGAGAGAGAGGGATGATGTGGGTATTTTTGGGAAAAATAATTTTGTGGGGTCAGCGTACTGATAAAATTTGCAAAAAGAACTAGAAGCATCAGCAGCGGCACATTTTTGTCGTTCGTTCGTGCTCGTACGAATGTGCTTTCCAGTTCGTGACCACTAGAGTAGCATTCGTTCGTCGCTTTTTCACAACTATTACCTAAATTGATAACGGTTGTAAAAGGGAGGGGAAGAGAGAGAAACTAGTAAAAAACGTATTTTTTTTTCATTTCAAATGTAGTCAATTAAAAAATATCCTATGTATTTTTTTTTTCACAAATATATTTTTTTTTTATTCTCTGCTCTCTGACGGAGCCTAAAATTTTTTTTCTTGTTTTCAAATGTAGTCAATTCAAAAATAACCTATGTGTATTCTTTTTCACTAATCTGCACTAGTTTTTATGATTTTGATTAAATTTTTTTTACTTTCTACTCTGAAAAACTATATTGAGTAAAAACTGAATTCAAAATTGACATATTCTAATAAATCTGTATATAAATATGTGTAAAAAAATATTTTAGTAAATATTTTTTGGTTAGTTGATGGTGATTATATTTATTATAAAATATTATGAGTGTAGGATAGGTAGTGGGATCCATTTATAAACGAAAAGTAGGTTCATTGGTAGAGTGAAAATGTGATTGAGATTTTTAAAGATTCTTAAAGTATGTGAAAAATAATAAAATAACGTGTGAGATACAATGAAAGAAAAATCCGTTTACTGATTGAGATGCTTAAAAAAACAAGTACGCTCCTACAGTAACGTACAAGTTCAATTTGTTCTATGTTTTCACTTCTTCTAATCCCATGCACACTCACCTTTCCCTTCTCTCTCTCTCTCTCTCTTCCACCAATTTCAGTTTCAACCCATATCCTACCATTTCTAGAAACTCGTGAACAATGTTTGCGACTTGGCGCACATGTTGACGTTGGCATACACGTTTTTATGATAGAGAAAGAGAAGGGAGTATGTACAAATATGGGAAGGCTAGAGAGAAACCACTGATGACTCTCACGATGGCGCTTGGAATGGAAATCGGGGCAGTAGTTCGCGGCGACAAAATATTCAAATCCCAAGCTTATGGATTATGTGTTATTGCTTGTTTAATTTCTTGTAATTATGTGTTATTCATCATTGTTTCTTGTAATTGGAATATTGTCCAATTTCCATGGCTGTGTTATTGCTATGCTCTTTAACCATGTATGTGTTGTAGCATTGTCCCATATTGTTGTTCATTCACAAACACCACCGCCATGTGCAATTGCATGCTTGACTTCTTGAGGGTTCATGGGAAGATTGAGGATATGACTTTTGTCTTCAGTTCGATGTAGAAGCAAGTTGTCAACAGGAACTTGATTACATACCAAACTGGTGCAGCAAGAGTAGAAAGCAAGCTGGGTTCATCTTACATGCACCAACATATTCACCTCTTTGGGAGTGATTTGAGGTTGAAGAGAGAGAGAGAAAAGAAAGTACTCCTTTTTGTTTCTTAATATAAGTCATTTTTAGGTAATTCACGCAGATTAAGAAAAATAATTATTACTTTCAAATTTATCAAAAAATATGTTGTTATTCCAATGTTACCCTATTTAAAACTTTACAACTCTATTCATTTCTCTCACTATTGTAATTATTAGTCTATAACCCCTATGCAATTATGAGAGGTGTATTTGGAATAAACTCTTTAATACTACCTAGATATTCTAAAACAACTTATAAAAAAGGACATCAATTATACCAAAGTGGTGCTCATAATAAGGGACGGAGGGAGTAACAAGAGAAGTACGTTATGAAATTTGCAATGTTTTTTATGACAAAAATGATTTAGAGACCTACAAAATGAGCCTACAAATTAACGAACACCATAAAATAAGTGACACGTATCACTTGCCTATCATTGATTGGTTAACAAGTGACAAATGTCACATTCTTGTGACGTAGGTTGATATGTAGGTTCATTATGTAGGTCTATATCATCACTGATGTACATTGCATCATACATGTCTTTTCATATTTAAAACATGTACGCTAATTGCTTGAAGTATATATAAAAATTACATAGATCCGAGGATTAACATATTGGGCAAAAATAATGCTACTCCAAAATATTGACATATGTTAAAATTTTAAAGTATAGTAAGCTAATAATCACCTGGCATAAGAAATGTATTTTGGGAAAAAAAAATAAGGGTTCAAAAACCATAAAGGGGTTAGAAAATCAAAACTCCAAAAAAAAAAGGCTTAAGCCCAACCCGCCAAGCCCAATATTTCTCCTTCATTTTTTTTTGGAGCATCATCATTTTTTTTATTTTTTTTTTGCCTTGCTTTCCCCATAGACAGGCACTGATGGAGAGACCGTTGTTGTAATTGATGGGATGCTTCACGCGCTGCTGAAATGTCCGAGCCTTGGGGTTTGGGTGAATGGATGGTAGGGAGGAATAAGTGGTTTAGGGGAAGATACTATGAAGGCAAGGTGAATATGTTTGACAAAGAACGTGGGTGGTACAGGATACAGGATACTCTACGAAGATAAGGACTTTGAAGATGTTGATTGGCAGGAGTTGGAAGAGGTGCTTGTTCCTTTGGACGGTAAGGTTCAGCTTAAGGCAATGGCAAAGAAGATTGCTAAGAAAAATATGAGATATGCTCTCAAGTCAGGGAAGAAAGTTGCTCACCCAATCAAAAAGGACAACAAAAGGAAAGAGGACCATGCTTCCATATTAAGAGGGATTTCGTTGAACATTTAGCAATTTGTAATTGTAGATATCAATTACATAGCAGTAACACCATTACTGAGAAATTGGTGCTGATATAAATTTAAACTTGTGTAGCAGTGGAGATTATTGTTGTTTGTAGTCAGGGAATTGGTCCTTGTGGGAATTTTAAAGTTTGTTGTTTTAGTATTGCTATAGATTGGTACTATTTCTTTAATTTCGTTTTTTTTTTTTCAACATTGATAATGAAATTTGAAACTATTGATTGACATTGTTTTGTAAATGGTGAATTGCATTATAGTGTCTTGTTTGGATGGTGGGATAGAGGGGGGGAGGGGGTGGAATGGAATGGAACAGAAACATTTAAGGTGATGTTTTGCTGTGTGGGAGATTTTTTTAAAAAATGAAATGGAATGAAAATCTTTTTTGAAAATTGTTGAAAGATCTTTTCTCTCTTATTTGGAGTGGAGCCGTGAAGCCAATGAATCTTCCCTTAATCTTTATATCATTAGGGTCGTTATTCTGTACTAACTAAAAAGTGGTTAGTACAGATACTAACTATTGTGTAACCTAGTATTTTCGGTTTACTCACCATTTACCGGTTTTTTCTTTTTATTTGTTTCGTATGCTTTTAGTTATTTTCTTTTCTTCTCTTTCTTTGCCATTCTCTATACTTCAGATCAGTCCCAAATTTGGCGTTTGACCCAGCCAAGCACCGATCCAAGGACCTCACGGTTGGCACGTTGGCCACTTCTCCGCTCCAGCCAAGCCTCCCTTTCGGCCACCTTCACCCGTCACCGCCGCCGTTCACCGCTCGCCCTCATCGCAGAAGACACCACAGCTCCAGATCCGATCCGTTTTTGTTTGTGGCCCCTATGGATCCCTTTACCGCCACGACCAGCCAAAACCGACGGCACCACCAGCATCGCTGTCCCATTCCGAGCCCGAAACCGTCTCCAGCTCCGCCGCCGCCTCGCCACGAGCCGCCGCGCCCCCCCGCCGCGCCGCCCCTCTGTTGTTCCTCTCTCCCACGAGCCTAGTGGGGAACGGGTTAGGTCAACTCGTTTCCACTAGGTCCGGCCCAGTCATAGCAGCCCAGCCCATTTGCTCTTAGATGTCACAATTTAATCCTTATTGAAAATTATCGTAGTATTATTTAATTTGTATTCGGAAATGTGTCCATTAAATAATATATAGTGGTTTATTTAATTTATATATTTTTGAGTACTTTCTCTAAAATGTCACTATTTAATCTTTATTGAATCTTCATTTAATTCATTTATTTTTAATATTATTTTCATTTATTTTTTCTAATTTTTAATTTATTTTTAACATAAATAAAATTAACACAAAAACTATGCTAGTTTAAAAAAAATTAACACAAAGACGTACTATGCTAGTTTAAAAAAATTATTTTAAAAAAAATGTTTTAAAAGCCACCGAAAATGGGAATAAAAAAAAATTAAGGAAAGTGGAGGGAAAACATCTTTGGTACTCCTATGCTACTTGGAAGTAATCCAATTCCAGATAATCAATTTTAATCATCACCCTCCATTTTCCATAATGCACCACAACCATGGATTATACAGTTAGTATACATACTCATCCACTTTTAGTAAGTATTTCATACAGACCCATATCATTAAGGGTAACAAACATGTCAATTGTCAACTGATAAAGTTGCAAATCACTAAATAAAATTGATAAGGACTTTGCAAAACTGTTTTTCTAACTTCACTCACAAGGGTCAAGGGTACCTCTATGTATTACGAGAACTTAAATGCTACTCCATCCATTCTAATTTATTTGTTGTTTTAGTATTTTTTTTTAACTTGTTCCAAATTATTTGTCATTTTAGGAATTTAAAGGTGCATTAATTAATTTTTTTCAACTTTAACCTTACTTTTAAACATTTTGAAATATGTGAAATGTGAAATAATTAATGTACTATGAGGATATTATAGTAAAGTTGTCTTATTATTCTCTTGAAAATTGAAGTCTTAAATGATTTTCTTAATCCGTGTGAAACTCCTAAAATGAGAGATAAATTGGAACAGATAGAGTATAAGCCATCTATGCTCTTAGGCTTTGTTTAGTTCGGGGAATTTTAGGAAGGAGAGTTTGAGGGAAGAGAAAATAGGAAGAAAATAGGAGTTTTCCCCTGTTTTGTTGAGGAGATAAAATGGGGAGAGGGGGTAAAATAGGTGCACAACAATCCTCTATTGAATTAATGGTTGTTTGATAAATCAATTAATGAATTTATGTCATTGCCAATTCAGTTCTAAGTCGCGGCCATGTCAGCTTAAATTAGTTGATTTGTCAAGTAATCATTTATTTTCTAGGAGATTGTTATGCAAACCATCCAAAATTTAATTGGATAGAATTAGTGTCCCTTTTTTTATATCATCATTTCAGTCTCATATTTTTTCCTTCATATTATTGCATCAATCATTTTTCTTTCTTCTTTTCTTATCTCCCTTTTTCTTATGTATTTTTCTTTTTATATTTCCTATATCTTAAAATAAGTATATAAATATATATCATTTTTCTTTTTCATTAGGATCGCTTGATGTTTTAAACAATAGTTGGCTTTCTTTATTCAAAAATCAAAATGGAAGTGATACTAGTAGAATCTTTACTAAAACCAAGCTTTCAAGCCAACTTCCATGAGAAAGACCCCAACAACAAACCCAATCATTTTTTACCCTTTCAGGAAATATGGGATGTGATGGGATCAAGGGAAAGCCTTTGTCAAAGATTATTGTTTAATCCGACCGAAAAACATTATTTTACTGGAGTTTTAATACCAGTGTGGAATTTATTGGAATATTTCTTCAAACAAAATGAAATTCCGTACCTTAAAATAATACAGTAGAAATAATCAGCTTGTAACCAAAAATAAAATTTTATTTAACTAGTACTCCTATAATATTCTTTTAGCGTACTATATTTCCTAAGTCTTGTTATTTAATAAATCCAATACATAATTAATGTTATTTTCCCCAAGCACACCCTTATTTATTATATTCTCTTTTTCCTTTTCAATACCTTTTTTCTCTATTCAATAATGATTATACAGGGATATTATAATCAAAATACAACAAATCTTTACATCATTTAACAATTTTTTAAAACTCGTGCATAATTTTAAAATACACCGCATATGAAACAAATGGAGTAATAATAAGCACTGATGTCATGAATGACGTTATTCTGATAGTAAATTTTAATCTTTATATTGTACTCTTCTTGTTAAGAAAAGCAAAGCATAGATACCCTTCAGGGGATGAAATGACATGTGGCCATACAGTAGTTTCGAAATCAATCATCATGATAGCTACGAGCATGGACATAGCCATTAGCGATAGCCGATATGTCAAATAATACCCCTACGTGCTGTCACGAGATTACCCCGCAAAAAAATATTGGCAATGATACGTAAATTTACAAAATAATTTATGTCACAATAAAATGATAGGGTTAATCAATTAACCCCTGTGGTTTGGTCAAAATTCAGTTTGCCCCCCCTGTGGTTTCAACTTTAACACATTACCCCCCGTGGTTTGTATTACTGACACTTTGCCCTCCCTTTAACCAAAATCGGTGAACCAGTTCCTGAACCGTTCCTGAACCGATGAACTAATGGATGAATCGATTTCCTATATATCTCTTAATTTAAAAAAATGTCATGATGGGAGTCTCCCCCATTTATTATTTATAGAACTAGATTTACCACTGCACCACCAATATTTTTAATGCTATGCTTTTGAAATAAAGTATTTATTATATTATTTAATTTTTAACACTATTTCACCTTAATATATTTACATATTTATATAAATATGTGAATAATGACCGTATGCGGTTTAATTAGAGTCTTATAAATAGACAATATTTGATAAGACCCTATACCAATTTTCAATAAGCATTAATTGAAATGCTACCAGGTTGGTGTGAATATATTTTTGGTTTGCTGAATTTTGATTTCAAGCTATCAGTAGCAAACCAATATAATAAATTTACCTATTTATACTTAATATATTTACATATTGAAATCAAAATCCAGCAAACCAAAAATATATCCACACCAACCTGGTAGCATTTCAACATTTCAATTAATGCTTATTGAAAATTGGTATAGAGTCTTATTAATTAATGCCTATTTATAAGACTCTAATTAAACCGCATATCAGTCATTATTCATATATTTATATAAATATGTAAATATATTAAGGTGAAATAGTGTTAAAAAATTAAATAATATAATAAATACTTTATTTCAAAAGCATAGCATTAAAAATATTGGTGGTGCAGTGGTAAATTTAGTTCTATAAATAAAAAAAATGGGGGAGACTCCCATCATGACATTTTTTTAAATTAAGAGATATATAGGAAATCGGTTCATCCATTGGTTCATCGGTTCAGGAACGGTTCAGGAACTGGTTCACCGATTTTGGTTAAAGGGGGGCAAAGTGTCAGTAATACAAACCACAGGGGGGCAAACTGAATTTTGGCCAAACCACAGGGGGTTAAGTGTAATTAACCCAAAATGATATACTCCCTCTCTCTCTTTCTCTCTCTCTCTCTCTCTCTATATATATATATATAAATATATATAGGATCATTTTGAGATATTTCGCGTCCATTAAAAACTTGAGTAATTTAGTTAATTGTATTGAAAATGTGAATTTTTTATATGTATTTTCAAAATTACCCATATTAATATTATTAGAAATCTAAAAAGTTTAAATAAATAAAGGTGTTTGTGAAAAAAAATAATTAATGGTCATTAAAAATTAGTATAGGGTCTTATAAATAGGGACAAAATAAAAGTGTCAAGAGAGTCTTATATTTAGGAACGGAGGTAGTACATACATATCATTTTATTAATCAATGATCAATTAAGTTTGTTAATATGAGAAAAATGATTTTTTAATTGGATTATTTAAGTTAGGTATAATAATTAAATCCACACATGGAGTTATCAGTTTAAACCCGACCCGATTTTGACGAAAAATTTATTCTAATTAAGTTTGAGGAAATTCGAAAGTCGAAATCGAAACTCACTTTAAAAAAATGTGTGAGCGGGGTGGGTTTGGAATTGTAAGTAGCCGCTCCCAAACCTGCATTAATTAATATAAAAATAAAGTTATTTTTATTATAATAAAAGTTAAATGGTGAAGTGAAACTAGTAACATATTTGGTTAAAATTATAATTTAATTCTTAAGTTTTTAGATATTTTTAAAATTTAACATTTATTATATATATTATTTGAATTATAATGTACTTGAAGTTAAACTAACATTTATTATTTTATATTATTTAGCATTTATTATTATATACTATTTGAATCTCTATTACCAACAAGGCCAGCATAGTTGGTAGATAATTGAGTTCCTTAAACATGAAGACCAACTTCGGTGATCTCTACACCTCGAAGGGGATTAGTCTTCGACTATAGGTTGAAGGAAACCCCTGATGCACACAAAAAATGTATTTCATATATGATTTGTGTTTATTACAATGAAAAATAATATAAAATAATTAGACAGATTACCTGCAGATTTTTCCGAACCCAATGAGGCTAAGTTTGGGTTTCACTTTTTAAATTCGTTCTCCTTAAACTCGCATCCTAATCCATCCTGCTTTTAATGCGTGCAGAATTAAGATTGACAAAAATCTCCCCAAACCTGATCTGTGGACATGCTTAATTTTGAACAAAGATATCTTCAAAATTTTGTTGAAATGAGATTTTATGAATGATTTTTTAATAAATTAAAAAAAAAATCAAACCAATGATGTCAGGGGTTCGATCCTTTCTGGGACAAAATAAAAGTGTCAAGAGAGTCTTTGTTGGTAGAGACAAAACTCTTTTTTTTTTATTTACTACAAAACTCATTTCTGTGATCTCTATGTGAGACCCGCAATTTTACCCAATTTATTTGTGATTTTATAATTGAAATTAGGAAATTATGCTTGATTTTGATACCTAGATTTAATTAAAAATCATATGAAATATATATATATATATATATGAATATAAATATATATATATATATACACGTGACATATATGTATATATTATATATATACCAATGTTTTCCCTAGCCTATTTAAATGAAATATTTTAAGGTAAAGTATTTGATTTAAATGATTTTTAGAAGATGAATTGTCTTTTGATGGATTAGAGTATCCTATCTTTAGAAATTCATATCTTTTCAACCGTACGTCGAAAAATTACAAATGATATGTCAAAACGATCGTATCGAAATCTAGATTATGAAAATATAAAGCTTTGATTTTTATTTTATAGTTTTCGAAATTTTATCACTGCTACAGTAGTAAACGAATTTTTGAGTTTTAAGAATCAATGTATGGTTTTAATGCATTTAATAACCTTTTGACTCAAGTATAATTATTTTTAAAATAAAAATACATTTCTGAATTTGTATAATGTATTAGTATCATTTAAATAAAATGTATTTTCGTATTTTTCTTATTTTAAAATATTTGAAAAGCTTAGGAAGTGTATTTTTGAAGAAATGACCTTAGGACTTCAAAAATTCATAACTTTCAAACCGTAAGTCCAAAAATTATAAACTTTATATGAAAACGATCGTATTAAAATGTAGAATCTTAATATGTAAAAATAAATTTTTTATTTTTATATTTATGAAAAATTTTGTACAGTAGGTAGAAAATCAAATTTTGATAGTTAATATGATTGGATAATTATGTAGGCACATCCACAATGAACCAATGAAAAATTTTCTCTCCTATTTTAATATACATGTACAGTCCAAAAATAAGGTGGAAAGAGGGGAAGAATAGTTCTGAAGTTTGTGAGAATAAACCATGAATTAAAAGGCTTTAGGAATCAACAAAATCCCATTTAATGCTAGTTCATGTTCCAAGTAGTATTTGAAAATTTTTGACCAAGACTTGATGAAGAGGGACCGAAATTTGAGTCTGAAAATTGAGGGAAATGGATCACTTCAACACCTATAAATAGATAGCCTTGGTTCCCACATTTTTCACACACAAACCTTGATGGTTTCACAAGAGAAAAAAAAATTCTAAGAGAGAAATAGAGAGAGAGGGACGAGTAAGCTAGGAAGAAGGGAGGATTAGCTTGGTTGCTTGAAGTTTTCTAAAAAGCTTAAGGAGTAGAGGTAACCCAAAATCACTTATTTATTTAAGTTATTTTTAAGTTGTTTGTTTATATTTTGTTTAAATCTTCTAAATTTCTTCTATGGTCAAGTTCTAAATTTCCTTTTCATTTTAAAGTTATTTTTGAATATATGAAATTTTTCTTAAGTCATATGAATTAAGAATGAGAAAAGGGACACAAAAAGGGGTGTTTAAAGGGATTTATCTCCCCTTTTCTTTAATTCTTAAGATGACTAAAAGTTTTTGATAAGTTTGAGTAATTTAATTTCTGGGTTTATTTTAATTAGAATATAAGAATTGTAGAGAATTTTGTGTGAACAAATAAAGTTTTTATTCATTGTCTTTTTAATTGTTTTGTTCTTTGTTTTAAGGAATGAAAAAGAAATAAGTAAATAAAAATGGAAAATAATAATTTCTAATATATATATATATATATATGAACCGTGTGACATATTAGAAAAAATGAGGATTGATGGTGTATTTTAATATGTGTATTGTGTTGTTGTTTAATATAATAAAAGAGAATAGAAATGAATAAAAGATTTAAAATGGATTTTTATTTTTGGTTTTTATTTCTTTTCTTTTCTGGACCGTGTATGTATGTATGTATATTGTGTGATAATTGTTGTTATTTCATGTATATTTGAGTTATAATTAAGTCTCTAAAAAGAATGAAAACAAATAAGTATTTTCCTTAAAGTAGAAATGAAATGAAAATGACTTAAAGGAACTAGAAATGATTTTTTAGAAATAAAATTAATTCTGGAAAATTTTGATGTTCTTGAAGTGTATGGAATTATATGTTATGCAATTTTTATGTAATTGTTATTGTTTGATTGTATGTTATTTCCTTTTGTTTGATTTAAGTAAATGAACAAAAAAATAAATTTCTGGAAAAATAAAAATAATAGACCGTGAGGTCTATGATGTTGTTTTGAAATTATTTTTGGTAAATTGCTTGTTGTTTGATGTGTAATTAAATTATAGTTAATTGTTTAAAAGAAATAGGAACAAATGGTAGTTGTCATAAACTTATAAGAACATGTATTTTTGAATAATTGTATGAGTATGTGGTTGATGTGTTTATAAATATTAGTTGCTGGAAAAAGTGAATTATTTTCTAAAAGAGATCTATTTTATATTTTGTTAATGATTAAACCTCTTATTTTTAGTATACCAAATGATGTAATTATATTATATAGATGCTTTAGGAATTGAAAATATTTTTCTGACTTTTCTATATGCTAGTCGAATTTTAGAGAAAAAGGAATACAAGTAATTAAATTTTTCTAATTGATTTGATGATTGTTTTAGTATGTTTAGGGAATATATTACATGTTTATATGGAAAAGATTAATTTTGAAAGTTTCATTTTAATTCTGGAAATTTAAATTTTAATCTGAAAAATTTATTTATTTAAGACCCCAAATGATTATTTTTGAGAATGTTAATGATACCTTGTTTATATGTGCAAATGTAATATAGAAACAAATAGAAATAAGTATTTTTGAGTGATTAAAGTAATTTAAATAAAAATATTAAGTTGCTGTCCAGAATTTAGAATTAATGAAAAGTAATATTTTATTAGAAATAATTGTAGTTATAAGTCTTTGGCATAAGTTAGAATTGTATATAATTGTTTTGGATTGTTTTACTTGAACTTATTGAAGTAATGCAACTTTTCTGTGGCTGTACAGCAGATGCAACTATTTTATTTTGTTTAATTTTGTCATTTTATTATAGTAGAAGTTGTAATAAGAATTTAGGAAGAAACGACATGTGTTTTCGATTTTCTGTTTGAGAGAAATTGAATTTTTAAATTTAAGTATGCATGTTGTCTAAAAATCTAAAGTGTGTGGCACCAATGATAGAAATTGTTTTGGATTAAATCAATATGTGAATTTTATGCTAAGACTTTTTATATAGAGAGTTAAAAAGGAAATATAAAAATGACTTTGTAAATGTATGTCTTAATGTTCTAGTTGTTTACTAAATTGCTGTCTTACTGGTGCTTGTATGATAATTGTGGAATGTCTTGTAAAAGTGATTTTGAGTTTGTATTATATACTGTCCAAATTTAATAAATTGATTTAAGTAATTATAAAAATGATTTTAATGTATGTGTGTATGTTTGGGTATAGTTATCATATTGTTTGAATTTAGTAAATAAGAAGTGGGTTGTATTTTGATGTAAAAATATAATGTTAAGAATTTTTAGGCAAGTTATAGTATTTTATTAGATAAGTAAATGTATGCTATAAATATTGTTGTCTAAGTGATACAATACTTCTCTAAATAATCCATATGTAACTATTTTTATAAGTTATGAGTATTTTTGAGTTCTAATTCTTAGTTCTTTGAAAATAGAGGTTAGAACTTTAATTTGATGAAAATTGTGAGTAAGTGCAATTTGTTTGAGTGGCTGTCCAGATTTGTTTTATATTTACCTTAGTAGTATAAGATTTAAGGTGAATTGAAATGATTTAAGTGCTGCCCATAATTGAATAAGTGTGGAAAAAACATTACTTTCTTAAGCTTAATTTCATTTTTAGAATTTGGATGTGAATCTTTTAGTAGGAAATTGAAAAGAATGATTTTTTGGGTAACTGTGAAGTAATGCAACTTTATTCGTGCTGCTGTCCAGAGAAGATTTTTATATAGTTGCATGATATTTAAAATAGAACTTGTTTTGACTTGATAAGTGAATAAGTTCATAATTTAGAATGATTGTTGATGTGTTAAGTGTTTGTATTGATTTTAAAAATGTGTTTCTTGGCTGTCCAAATGATTAAAAAGGTTGCATCAAGTTTAAGTTATTTGTTTTAAATGGCTTATGTTAATCCTTGAGTGGTAGTTGTTGTTGATTTTGAGTTAATAATCTCTTTTGATTTAATAATTAGTTCTAAAAATTTCCATTGACGTTTTAAAGGTTTTGATTTTGTAAAGTAGGATTTATTTTAAGTATTGGAAGTTTTGGTTCAAGTCTTTTGGATTTCCTAAAAGTGATAAAGGAAAGTGTTATTAAGGACATAGGTCTTGTGGTTTGCTTACTTGTAATTGAGTAATTATTTATGAAATTATTTTGTAAATATTATTTGGTAAAGGCTTTCGTTCGGATTTGGGTGACGTGACTTCAAAGCAAGAGGACACTAATTTTGGTAGCTTCAACTCCAGGTGAGAGAGAAGCATTCTTAAGACATAGTGGCATGTAGGGTAATATTAGGACATTCCGTATCATCTCAAAGGTCGGAACTAGGAATCTATCGGTCAAGTAGTAAAACGGCAATTGAGTGTGTATCCCTGCCGTTTATACGAAAAACACGATTCCTCGATATTTATTGTATGTCGGTTGCTAATTGCTTATGCTATATTGTATATTTTTGTATTGTATATTATATTTTGGAAATAATGGTTCATCTTATGGAAAGAAAATTAATGTTCGGTGATTCCTATGAAAAGAGTTCTTTGTGTTTTTCAATCGGTTGTTCCATGAAATGGAATTGGCATATTTTGTAAATACTAATATGAAAATATGAGAATGATCAATGAAATTTGTAAGCGATATTAGTGTACAGTGATGGTGCAAACGACACGATAACTTTGGAAATATTCCCTTTAAGTGACTGGCCACGTGCATGACTGTGT
The DNA here is from genome assembly GCA_037953625.1 of Crotalaria pallida. Classification (NCBI taxonomy): domain Eukaryota; kingdom Viridiplantae; phylum Streptophyta; class Magnoliopsida; order Fabales; family Fabaceae; genus Crotalaria; species Crotalaria pallida. The sequence goes on from CM075656.1 coordinate 74,374,103, forward strand.
CGTGGTCTAAGTCTTGTGGATTCCACTGTACTGTAGAAGGGTGTTTGATGTTTCCCTTAGAGGTCGAGACCCGTTAGCAGCAAGGCTTAGAATGGGTCGACCAAAACTTAGGTTTAAGAAAAGACTTAAAAGACTTAAAAGACTTAGGAACCCCTCTCCTAAACCTACGCGTTGAGAGTGAAGTAGTGGAGAGGAAAGATACCGTATACTTGGAGGTAGGTGTCTCTTCAAGTGGTGATTGCGATAGGGGAAGGCAAGGACGGTGAACGTCAAGAAGCCTCGAGTGCTTCTCTAGGCGGGACAAGACTACAAAGACTTGTCTTTCGGTTGTAGGTAATGTCGTAGCAAGGAACTGCACGATCAACTAGAGATAGCGTTGTCGCCTCCTGGAGCAAATCTTAGATGGTGAGAGGGAACCCGAATGGGGCTAGATGTCGTTGTATTTTGGTGAAGCTGTACGAAATGATTTTACTTCGGTTGTTAGAAACTTTTGGTGCGTACCCTTCGACATCGATGCCAGCATGGTTAGGGTTCCTGTGTGTCTCATCTGCTTTCCGAACTAGGATGTGGTTGGAATGATGGAGGAGATGTAACGTGAGTGCTACCAAATCCTTGAGCTTCGGTGGTGGTACCCCTTCTCGAATTTCCGGTGGTTACGATAAAAAAAACTTAGAGCCTAAAGATAATTAAATATAATGGATATGGTTTCATGATAATTACCCTTTTGGTCTTAATATTCCCCTATTGTAAGCCCGCGCCGTCGACGATCATATCGTTCGGAAGTGCTTACTCTCTCTATTTCCCTTTCCTGTGGACATTGGAGAACAATGTTCACAGATGACAGATCATGTACTATCTCGAGTAGCGGTTGCTCAAGTCGAAAGAGGATCACGAGACGACGTACATACGAGGAGGAAGCAGAAGCAGCAATCAAAGAATATTCCAGACAATTGCGGTGGAGGAAAATGATGAAGACTAATAGTCTAGGATAGTTTTTGTTTTGTATTCCATCTTTGGATGGGTAGGACATGATTACTCTATCCCGAATGTAACCCCAGTTGTAATATGGATTATTTTCAATGAAATAAAAGAAGTTTCTTTGTTATATATCATGTTCATGAAGTAATTAAACTATTTTTCCGCAAGTTAACCATCGACTAAATATGACATTGAGAAAATGAGTTTTTGGAAATGTGTTGGATGTTAACATCTCTTTTTGGGAATAGAATTTTATGACGCAAGTCTAAGTACCAAAACATTTTTGTAAACCAAATGAATTAAATTGTATTTATGAAAATCTTTTTGTAAAAGAATTAAACCGAATTGACTTAGATAATGTTATAAAAAAAATGGCGCAAATTTTTAGTGAAAATTCTATGTCCAAATTGGGGTGTTGCACTCTACGCTTCGGGGGGATTAGTCTTCGGTTGTCAGTTGGAGGATACCCTTGGTGTACACCAAATAAAAGAATCAAACCATAATTATCTCTTTCTTATCTCCTCTCTCCTCTCACCTCAAAGGCCAAAGGTTTTACGATGATAGGGTTTAGTGATAAAGGTTACTGGCAGCTGGGTTGGGTGAGAGTGTTGCTGACAATATGGTTAGGCGAGCATGGTTAACTGGGTTGGGTTGGGTTCGGGGGTTTGGGTAAATAGTTGCAGCCATTGGCGTTGCGGGTCTAGATGAGGAGTTACTGATGGTGGCGTCGAATCGTAGGTTTGGATGGGGACTGGTTAGCAATGGTGCAAGTTGGTGAGTTTGGGTGGGGAGTGGCTGACGCGGGTTCAAGTGGTTGTGCGAGGTGTGGGTCTAGGTGGGGACTATTTGCGATGAGGCCTTGACTATGGTAAAACAGTGAAGAAGAAAAAGAGGTGTTAGTTGTTGGGTAGAAGAAGAAGAAAGAGGAAGTGGGGGGGGGGGGGGGGGGGGAGGGGGGTGTTGTGTTTTCTCCAAATGGGAGTAAATGTGTGGAGGGTTTGGCTGTGGAAATTTTGTATTTTTTTAATTTTAGAAAACGAAATTATTAAAATACCATTATTCTTAACACTTGTTCAAAGAAAATATACAAAGGTATTTATGTTTATAATAATTTGGCACACTGTGTTAACTTGTTCTAACTAAAAAAATCATTTTCCTCATGTTTGTAAACATCATTATCAATAATAAACAAGCAAAATATTGTTTAGGGTGATATATCATTTTTTTTAAATAAAATACTTATTACTTCCTCTTTCCTTAATATAAATTATTTTTGAAAAAAATCACGTTAAGTTAGCCAATGTCATTAAAAATGATAACATTTGATAAATTCATATGTTTTTTAATATATATATATATATATAATTATTATTATTAAAAATCTCAAATTTTTTTTTGAATAAATGAGAGTATTTGAAAGAAAAATAAATGCCATTTAAAATTAAATAAAATTTTATAAATAAGATAAAATAAAATTTTAAAAAAAATTATATTAAATGATTGCGCGCGAGAGTAAAAATTTATACTATATGTTATCAATAGATAAGTACTTTTCCATTTATAATTCAAAGTAAATTAAATTTTTTAAACAACCTAACATAAGATATACTCCCCTATATATATATATATATATATATATATATATATATATATATATGACACATTCTGGAAGAAACTTTTGGTCATATATATATTCATATATATATATATAGGGCACTTTATACTGTATTTCCTATTCATCATTAATTGTTTTTTTTCTTTTTTGCTCTTATTAAATATTTTGACTAAGTATGTTTTTTTGTTATTCATTAATGAATGTGAACTTTCCAAATAAATTGGAAGGAGTAAAATTATGATGTTACAATATATTCTCGTAAAAATCACAAAACTAACAACTTTTCTTGATTCGAAGAATACGATTAAGTATACCTATATATATGACCGGATGGAGTACTATTTTTGAAAACACATTAAAAAATTCTAACATAAAAAAAATGAAAGGATGGATGAATGAAACAAGCAACAAAAGGTGCCGTCCCCAATCACGCCAAGGACAGTAGGATAGGTCCCAACTAATTTTTATCGCTACCGTCCTCGGTCGTACGTACGTCCCGTTACTGTCAGAAGAAATATATGTTTATAAAATAGATCAGGTAAAAGCTATTACTATCAGATATAAAATTCATTCGGTTTCTTCTGGTACATTAGTTTGGTGATTCGTGATTACTCAAATTTATTTTTTTTATTGGCAAATAAAAAAAAATTAAACGAAGGAGAAAAGGTTCAGTCACAAAATTTTGAACATGACCCCAGTGAAGCTTTATTAATTTTAAACGAAGGAGAAAAAATAATCAAGTAGCAAAAATAGTTATTAATTTTGTTACGTGAATGTGTGCCATCATCATTTTCGAGTTTATGATCAAAGATTAATTCCTTTATAAAAACGAAAAATATTATTCTTTTTATCCTATATATAAAATCTTTTAATTTAAATATTTTATTTTGATTTTATTTATAATATTTTATTTAATTTTTAATGATATTTAGTTACTTTTTTTACAAACATTTTTACATACTTAACAATCTTTAGAGTCCATATTATAATTATATGGATATATTCGAAAAAGTGTACCAACTTTTAATATTTTCAATGTCCCTAACAAAATTAATTACATTTCTTGATAAACATGAAAATCTTTAAAAAAATTATATTAAGAATTAGAGACATTAACTTTTTAGAGATTCAACTATTCATCAAATGTGTCGGATAAGAATGTTAATAATTTGATAATGATTTTTATTTCACGACTAGTGAGTTAGATTAGGCATATGCTACTATAGAATACCAATTCAATCGATTTCTTCTCCTTCATTAGTTTGGTGGTTAATCAAATTTCAATTTTTTTTAATAGGCAAATATTTTTTTCTAATTTTTTAAGAATTACGGAAAAAGCTCGATCATCGAAATTTGAATCTAAGCTCGTTAGCACTTCTATCCAGGAACTTTATCATTTGAACGAGCTCTTTAAAACAATTAAGTTAAAAAATATTTATAACTTTTTTGAGTAAATGGGTGTCATCTCTTATGAACCTGTGGTGAAAAATTAATCCATCTTAAAACATAAAAATTGTGCGCTTTAAGGGATTCAACTATTCATCAAGCATGTTGGCTAAGAAAAGTTAATGATTGATAATGATGTTAGTTGTCTTATTACGGCTAATGATATTTTTATTTTTTTATAACTCAGGTAATTCAGTCCACTGGGTTGACTAATGATATTATTAAAATACATGAAATTAAGTTTTATTTGGAGAAATGATTAATGAATAAAAATGTAAAGTGTTTTGAGTAATCTTATCTAATGTCCATAGGAACTTTTTTCTTGGAAGTTAACATATTTTTGTCAAAAGTAAAGATTTAGAAATTGATTTTCTCAAAACAAGGTTTCTACTTTTGAAACATATATATATAAAATTATGGTTAACAAAACCAAAGTCTTTACCAAGAAGATGAATGTTCAATAGATTAAAAGACAGCGTTTATAATATAAGTTTTTTTTTCAATAAAGATTTTATATTTATTGATATTTTATTTTATTAAACTCCATTATCATTAGTGTACAAACATGTCGATGGCTTGCTCTTAAATCATGTGATTATATCATGGTCACAATCATCCCTGACACGTACAAACATTATTCTTAATAACAATGATAAAACCCATGTGAATGTTAGTTACCAATCTTAGGAAATGCCAAATTCGCTGATTTGGCAATGTGTTAGTGACTACACAAGATAGCTTCACACCCTGGGGAAGGTCGTTTCTGACTATATCCCCCTATATATATAATTTCTCATTAAACCAACCTTTGGTTATCACTTATCGTCATCACCAATCACCATGGAATCTTTGATCTTCAAAAACATGCCATCACCCCACCACCACAACCACACGTTTCTTCAGCAGCATGTTCTTCTTCCATTTGTTGGGGACATGGATTTTACATGGTTGGTTGAGTTTATGAAGGGTATGGTGAAGCCAGTGGCTGCTACTGCTGTGGTGTTTCTGGCTGTAGCCTTGTCCTTGTCACAGAAGCTTGGGATGGAAGTGGAGATGGTTGTTGCAATTGTGAGGGCATTCATTCAACTCTCTATTATTGGCTTTGTGTTACAATTCATATTCAACCAGGATAACGCTGGATGGATCCTTCTAGCGTATCTTTTCATGGTAATTTGTCTTCTTTAATCTTTCTTATCTTATTCATTAATTTTCGTTCGATTTAATACATGACCTTATGGCAGTCTCTTTTCCTCTAGTATAGACCTTATGGTAAAATTTAGAGGGCCGAAAAACTCATATGTGAGTAAGTAACAACGTATCTATTAGATTATATTATTAGATGAAATATATATTATTCAGAAATAAACTAACTTTAACTTTATAGGAGTCTTAGTTCAATATATAATTCAATGTTTTGAACATTGAACTACTCTTCTTCTCTCCAAAAGCAGAGCTTTAGACATGACAGATTTCAATATAATGGAAGTTGAGTTTGGGTATTTAGTTGCTTTTTGTTGATGACTTGATGAATTGGTATTATTTGGGTTAAGGCATGGTTTAAGTTGAAATTTGAAATTTAAAATAAAATTTTAGTTAAGGACATTTGTGCTCACTCATAATTCTCTCCTGTTTTTTGAGTTTGATAAGCAAAACAACTTACCAAATGCTAGTATTTCATAGCTGGTTATTAACATTTATATATTCATAAAAAATTTATTATTCCATGAAGTGCTCAACAATACTAAACTTGTAATAAGAGTATCATAATACATGCCAGTAATTGAGAGATCGAGCACATGGGAGAGAGAGAAAGAAGCAAATGAATCTATAAGCAAAAACAAACATGTTTGGAAACTTAGGAAGAAGCAGCCACAGTTATAATTATGTTACATTTTATTTACATCCGAAAATTGTAGCTGATGAAGTCATAACAGCAATCATAATAATATGGTTGTGAAGACTCGAAAACCTCAATTTCAATTGCAATTCCGCAATTTAAAACCATGATTCAAGAATTTTAATGACAAGTATTTATATATGATTTTTTTACGATAATGTCTTTTTGCCTTGTAGGTGTGTGTTGCTGGTTTTACCGCAGGTCAGCGTGCAAAACAAGTGCCTCGTGGAAAATTTGTGGCTGGTGCTTCAATTCTCACAGGAACATCAGTGACAATGTGTGTGCTAGTGTTACTGAGTGTGTTCCCATTCACTCCAAGATATATTATCCCTGTTGCAGGCATGATGGTTGGGAACTCAATGACTGTAACTGGAGTCACTATGAAAAGACTCCGTGATGACATTAAAACACAAATGAACTTGGTATGTATGCCTTAGCTTGTCTTCTTGTATCATCTATCTCTAACAATTTATTTAGCTTATAATATTAACCACACTTACACTTATTTATTTAAAGTTATTTCTATTATGGTTCAAATTTCATAAGACAACTTAATTTTTTTAAGGGTTTACTTAATCTTAATGTATAGGATTGAAGATAAAGAGTTGAGAAATAGTAAAACTATGTTGGGAAGATAAATTCGGTACATTTTAAGTATTATATATATATATATATATATATTTTAAAATACAAACATGCTTTTTTTAATCCCTTGTTCTGGGCCCTTAAAATTGAATTTAAGAATAATTTAAAAAATAATCCTGTATAAAAATCCTAAAAAAAAAAAGATTTTTGGTAAATTTTCTATATATCGAGAGAGATATACTAGTAGAAATGATTCTTGCTTGTAACCGTAGATAAAGCAACTTAGTTAGAGTTGACTATTAAAAAACTGATTTTGATTATAAAAAAATATTGATCTTTGTATCAATTTTTCAAAAGACAAGCAATAGAGTGACAGGCACAAAGATGAATCCCTTTCCAATTCATAAGATAGCATATTATATTAGAGTCAAATTCACAAGGTAGCACATTTGTATATTAGAGTCAATTTCATATGACAGTTTGCAGCAAATATATGATGATAGAAAAACTTGCTAGTGGCAATTGCTGTGCTGAGATGAGATGCACACAAATTTGAACAGATCCACACACGCCAAAAAGTCACTAAAAAATTGGAAACACAAAATTTGAGAACTTATTTTTATAAACAAAATACTCCATCTTGGTTTAGAAAGTCATAGAAATTCTTGTAATCTTTCAATGATTAATTATTTCTTGTACTTGTTTCAAATTTTACATAAAAATCATTCCAATTATACTCCATAACATTATTTGTTATGCTAGCTCAAATAAAATGAATGAGTGTGGTTTGTTATTACAGGTAGAGACAGCATTGGCTCTTGGTGCAACCCCAAGACAAGCCACACATCAGCAAGTGAAAAGGGCTTTGATCATAGCACTTTCTCCTGTAGTGGACAACACCAAAACAGTGGGTTTAATCTCTCTTCCTGGTGCAATGACTGGTCTCATCATGGGAGGGGCTTCTCCATTAGAAGCCATTCAACTACAAATTGTGGTCATGAATATGATGATAGGTGCATCAACTATTAGTAGCATAATGGCTACATACTTATGTTGGCCTGCATTTTTCACCAAGGCATACCAATTGGAAACCAAAGTCTTCTCAAGTTGAATTTACCTTTAAATCTCTCTCTCGGGATAAAATCGGTAAATTTCAACAGAGCATATTCTTATCCTAGGATTTAACAATGTTCCATAGTGCTATGCTCTGTCAAATTCCCCATCTATTCGATCATAATTGTAAATGACTGGGTTTTTTACAATCAAGTGGCAGTTTTTGGGATGATAAATTTGTTTGATAAACAAATTTTGACAAAATTAAAACATAATGATTAAGGTTGCATTGATTTTTTTTTTTTTTTTTACAGTATGAGATTAAGGTTGCATTGATTTATGTGTGAATAGTTTCGAATAATGTAATTGCAATATTATGAATTCGTTCCCCTCCTCAAAATCACTATCCCTCCATTACAATGTAGTTCCCAATCATGATGATGTGGCTACATCGGATCACTATATTGAATTTACATAATTGAATCATGTTAAAAACAAATTTTCAATTACAACAAAAAAGTTTCATACTACAATGGTGCATAGAAATAACACATTTCATACTACACCATCCACAATCGCAAGTTCACATGTTGTAGGGCCTACATAAATGTTGTTCATGTATTAATTTGTTTTCCAGTTACTGTTTTTATTTTAAATATAAGTCCTAGTTAGTACTTTGATTTTGTTTGATTTTTTTTTTTTTTTAAATTTTGAATGACATTAATTTTTTCATAAACACTTTTATTTATTGATACTCAACATTCTTTTAAAATTTTAATAATAATTATAAGAATAATTTTATTAAGTATACAAAGTATTATCAATTTTAATATCATTAATAATATTAATTAATTTTTTTTAATCTTATAAAAAATTAGTCTAAGTGATTATATTTAAACACGAAATGAGTCGAATCATTGGAAGATAGTCCCATACTAAACGTGATGTTCAGCTGTAATCATTGAACTTAGCGAGCACAATAGGTGAATGATACCAAATCTATAGATAGACAGCGAACATTCTCCTCAAACTTTTCTCTGTCGGCAGAGGATGTAGCTGTGATTCACCAAGCATAAGCGATAAGTTATTCTCGTTATAGCAGAGCACTTTTTGACCAATATTAAAGTTGATTCGGGTGCATAATTGGGAAACGTATTTTTAAGTGCGAAAATTGGAAGAATCTTGTTCAATTTGCTATTATAGGTCCATTACATTAGAAATACTGGAATAAAGAAATAGATAAGCCCGTAGCTAATTGACATCATTACATGAAGATTGAAGAATATAAAAGCGGACATATATGGCTATGACTTACTCATCATGTGTCAATAATCATGCTAGAACAGAGAAAGATAAATACATGAAATTTTACAAATCTTAACAAAACTCACTAATAAATTCTTTATTATGGAATGCATTTTAAGATCAGGATACAATGATGTTGAATTTGAATCTTTAAAATAATATGCTATTTAAAGTGAACAAGTGCCAAATGTATTGATATGATTTTATCAAATGGATCGTGAACTTACTTCGCTGAATGCAAATAATATTTACTCTACTTGCAAACTTTACAATAGAGTTTATAATTTGGATTGTTCGATCACGTTCTCAAGCTCTATTAAAATAGATCAATGAATAATTTATTAAGCTAGATAACAAATCTATTTTTTAATGTGACAAGGTATGTGTTTAATTTTTTCATGAACTGTGTGACAAAATATGTGGTTGGATCATGTATGGGTTTCATCCAACTGAATCAAATTCAAATTAATATTTTTGTGTCTAAGTTTACTTATTTAGTATTTGAATTTATCCATTTAGTTAGCTCATTTTGTAGTAAAATCCAAATAAATAATTTTCCATGATTTTGAAAGTAGAACATAAATTTTTATTTAAAAAAAATAGAAGATAAATCAAAGGATAAGCCCATAATAGATTTTTCTTCCCTTAATTACATTTTGGTTAGTTGCTTCCACTTTAGATACTACTAGTAATTTTACCCGTGCATCGCACGGGTTTAAATTTTTTTTAAAAAAAAAAAATTGATTATAGATTTTGGAAATATGTCTTTTTAAATAATATGTTAATATGAACTTTTCATAAAAATGATTTACATGTATTTAGAAATGAATAATCATAAACATTAACCTTTGAATCTAGTTTCAGCTACCAACTTTTTCATTAATAAAAATTAACTAATAATGTATCAACTATGCGATTTCTAATCTTAATTAACAACTTAATTTCTTATATTAAAAAAAATTCAACTCATTTTGATTTTTGTTTTATTTAATCCATCATTCCAAATGCATTTTGTTAGTAAATCGTTTTGCAAGTCCAAATGCAGCTATTTTTTTTTTGCCATATATATCATCATCATCATCATCATTTTTATTACATCTGTCCCAAAATATAAGACTTGTTTTCACACTTTTAATTAATCAGTGTTTATAAGATTCGAACTTTCAAATTACTTGCTTGTATTAAAACTTCATAATTGTAAATAAGTATATTGTCTAAAGTATAAAATAACGCATCATTATTTTTCACAATTTAAATTGCAACATATTGTATAAATTTTTGGATTTTTTTAAATTTGAATTCATGACTGTATTGTATATTGTCTAAAGTATAAAATAACGCATCAATGTAAGCAACTAATAATTAAAATTTAGCATGTTAATAAAAAAAATCTTTACATAAATAATTCTTCAAATAAATATTATTCATAAAATAGCTAGACACAAAACAAAAGCAAGAAATGTTCAAATATTTAAATAAAAAAAAAGCATCTTTTTCAATATTTATGGTTATGTTAATGTCTATCTAACATAAAAAAAATTAGTTATCAATAAGTGAAGGACTATGAATAAATAATATAAAAATATATAATTTTCATCATCGTACATATATTCTATATAGCATTCACTGTATACTATATATACACAATATGAATATAGCTATTAGTAGTTGTTTGGAGCTAAAAATATATACTACTATAAGTATATATACTCTAACGGAAAGAAACCGTTAGAAAGAATAATTAATAATAATAAGTAATGAAATAATAAGAATTAATGGGAATAAACACCCAACTTAATAAGAATAAATTTTTGTAACCACCAACCAAATTAATAATTAATAAATTCAATTTAAAATAAATATTTTTAAAATAATAAAATATTATTATTTTTACAACATCATCACCATGAAAGCTTTATATCACCAATCACCATCCTCTGAAAAAGTGTAAAAACAGAGAAGACAAATGGTGCACAAAATGGAAAGAGAAAGACCTAAACTACAACAACTAAGTAACATTTCTTTCTAATAACTACAATTTAGCAGACTTAGATAAAGAAAGCAACTATGAAAATGCAACTTAGATAATCTTTCTTTCGAGTAACAACAACAACAACTATGAACATGCTTCTCGACATCATCAACATCATTCACAAGTGATGCCTTTGGATCATTTAATAAAATCGCAACTATTTTCCGATCAAGTTCCCTTTCATCAATCATGGCTAATGCAGCCAAGGGTTTGACCCTGAGAACCTCACCAATTTTCCTTTGTCTTTCACCAATCTCAACAACATCAATTACAGATTAACAATAATTTTAGACACGTTTTGTCCAATCCTACTAATGAAAAAATTGAAAAAATATAATAAAAATATCATTCTAAAAAAAAACCACAACTCTTATATAAATAAAGCAATAATGAAATGAAGAAAATAATATAACAAATAGAAACCAAAGAACAGCGAAAATATAGAACAAATATCCAAGAGAAAAAAATCAGAAATGGTAAATACAAAACTTTCTTGGAATTTGAACATCACCAATTTCCCATGAACCTGAAGCAAGTAATATATGCCTCCCAGGTTTAAGTAATATAAAACAATATTACAGATCAGAGAGATTAAAAAAATAATACTACAAAAATGAAAATTAAACGGAGAAGAAGGAAAGAGGATTTTTCAAACCCTAGAATCCCAAAACAAAATTCGAGTAAAAAAAATCTCAAAAACAAAAATTTAAATAAAAATCTCTTTAAAAAAACATATCTGTACAAAAATTAATAGTAAACCTATTCTAAACAAAAATTAAAAATTAAAAAAAACTAAAATTAAAAAAATGTTCATACGCTCATACCTGTTTCACACCTGCAACAAAAGAGATGAAAACATACTTGTACAAAAATTAGAAAACCTATTCTAAACAAAAATTAAAAATTAAAAAAAAAACTAAAATTTAAAAACTGCTCATACGCTCATACCTGTTGATGTTGGTAATATGTCTTACACACCATAACAGTCAAAAAATGAATGAATGAAAGAAAATGAAAAGACTTAATCTACCAATGGATATGGACGGCTATGATTGATTATTGCATTTACAATTGAATGACTGAGATTAAAAGAGAACTTAGGAGGGAAAGTGAAAAATTAGGAGGGAAAATAATGAGGATTAAGGAGGGAAAACAAAAATGTCCCCATACTTCACCTATTTTGTAATATATTGAATATTGACAAGTACTAGATGGTGTTTCAGTTACAGTTTTATTCCCGCCAAGATGGGGAGGGAATGATGACGTGGCAGGTGCCCAATGCGCATGTTGCGTATCAGATCAGATTCCAATTATACATTGCAATCTGGTGACTTCTCTCAAGCTGTCTCAGTTTTCTTTATTCTTTTTTCTCTCTTCAAACGTCATCGTTTAACAATCAACTACGATTATTATTATTGTTATTGTTATTATTCCAATTCCAATACCGCTTAACCTCATTCCTCTCTTCAAACGTCGCCGTTTCCTCGGAACACCGATCCCCATTCAACTTTCTCAATCAATCGCTGCGTACACCTAATTTTTCTTGCTATGTCGGTTCCCAATTTCCCCAATTCTCGGGTTTCATGTCTCCATTTAATCTCCTGCTTAATCTTCACCATTTTCCCAGGTATTAATGCACAAATAAATTTATTTATATAAAAATTCGATTTTTAGGCTTGTTTAGCTGAAAGGGTATTCTATTTAGAAAGGGGCATGTAAAATTGTTTATGATTTGGCGGTTTTTATTTAATACCTGATTTGATATATGTGTGTGATGAAAGTTTGAATCTTTTTGATTTGGGTTGGTTGGTTGGTTTGGACAGGATCGGTATTAAGTGCAGATGTGACTCTAAGTTCTATGGAGATATTTACGACTCATGAATGGTTAAAAGCAAGTCCAACTGTGTATTTTGAATGCAAAGGGGAGAACAGGACCTTTTTGCCTGATGTCAAGAAAAAACATGTCTTTTATTCTTTCAAGGGTGAAGAGTCTTGGCAGGTTTACTATAATTACCATCTTTTCTTTCCATAATTACTTGTGTCTTTAGAAATGTATCATTCAAGCTTAAGGGAAAGCTTAGCTAGACACACACACACACACATATGTGGCAATAGTGCATGGGATTAGTATACCTGCTAGACATGATAGGATTAGAAATGAATGCATTAGATGAAAAAAAAAAAGTTGGGAGGTAGCGCCGATTGTAGAGAATATGGTAGAATTTCACCTTAGGTGGTTCGGGCATGTGTGGAGAATACTTGCAAAAGCCTCAGTGAGAAGGGTAGGACAGGTGGGAGCGCGACGCTTCCATGATTTATATATAAAATAAAATGTTGAATTAAATTTTGATTGACAAGTTGATAACTGTCAGATGAGAGAAGTGGACAAAGCATAGAGAGAAGCAAATGAAAAGGATCTTCACATGTCAGGTAGAGGGTAAGCCAATCACCAGGGCAGAAGGAGACCAGGAAAAACTGTAGGCAAAACCATTAATAAGGATTTAGATGTAAATTGTTTGTCGTAGAACATTATGTCATCGTTTGATCCATGTAGCCGACTCCACTTAATGGGTAAAAAAGGCTTGATTATTGTTATTGAAAGTCTTTAGGAACCACTCATCTTTGTCCAAAGAATTTTTATTTTCGAACCTAGGCAATTAGCTCATAGGATTATATGTATGTTATTTACAAGCAACCATTTGAGTAACTTCAATTTTTTTAAGCTTCAACTCTTGGTGGTTTCATTTGCTTATTAACGTGAAGCTTTGTCATAAACTTCAAGTGGCTTTGCATCTGTATCTACGAGTGTTACTACTTGAAGCAACTAATGAGATTTTGCTGCGTTTCCAGCCTTTGACTAATTTTACAAGTAAAAAATGCAAGCGATGTGGATTCTATGAGAAAGACAACCTTCTTTCAGATGATGTGTTTGATGAATGGGAGTTTTGTCCTTCCGACTTTACTGCCCCTGATGGCAAATATGTCCGGGTCAAGGAAAAAGAATTTAATGCTACCTTTTTGTGCCGAGAGTGCTTATCTTTTCCCGGTGGTGAGTCTTTCAACCTTTTCTTTGAAAATTTCTTTTACTGCTTTCATGCTATTAGACCTTGCAGGCAACTGTGTCACTGAATACTGCAATGTGTTTTTCTCATAACGCAGTTATTATAGTAATGATGCCACTGCAGCCATTATAAACTATAAAGTTTATCAAACGTAATTAATTTCAACTTTGATGAATGATTCTTTTCATTCTCTAGTTATCGTGCGTACATTTCAATGGATTTTTGTTAAAAGAGTGATTAACCTCCATTATCAATAGAATCTGAGTTGCTTACTATAGATTACTTGTATGTTCAAATTTAGTATAGCAGTATATTTAGTTAAGATTCTATAGGAAAAAAATGTATATCCTCCTGACCATTTCCCCCTTAACCAACTGGATGGGGAAATTATTAATTGTGTTAATTTAAGAGAAGGTACATAGGCTTATATATCTTCTCCTTCAAAGTTCAAACTTGTATGCTAATTATCTTCAATAACCTCAGGTCTGACCCCAGCTTAACTGGATAAGACTTGATTGTTGTTGAAATTACTATCACCTTAGGTCCAAAACTATTTTCTTTTTAATGATGGTTTATTATGTCCTTGTGGATCTGTGGAATTACTTCACATGCCTGAATTAGATTTGCCCGCTTGCATTTCCGATCAAACCTCCATGACATTTTCTAAACTATTATCTCATGTCATAAGTTTATGCCAAAACATGAAAGACTGCCCATTGGTGCCCCATTGCGATTTTTTTTTCTGGGAATATGCTTGCATCTATATAGTTAGTCATTTATTGGTTAATCTCTTCTATTTTATATGTTTGCTATAATAATTGCATTTGCATGTGAAGGTTCTTCTTCTGCTATTTCTGAACGTGACGAGAATGATAATAGTAAAGGAGGAACTCAAGTAGCAGTTGTGGTTTCATTAACTGTTTTGGTCTCAATTATACTCATTCTGGTATCGGTGGGTGTGTACAAGTACTGGCAAAAGAAGAAGAGGCAGCAGGATCAAGCTCGGTTTTTAAAGTTATTCGAAGACGGAGATGACATCGAGGATGAGCTAGGTCTTGGCACTGTGATATGATTGTAATCAAAATTTCTCCTGTACAGTAGGTTTACCTCACAATTTTGACTATGTAAAAGGATGAGAAAATATTTTATGTAATTCAACTTTCACGATTAGTTATCTAAGTGGGAAGCAATTTGTTTTTGTCCATAGTCACCTGTTCTGCTGTACATCATACTACACACACTAAAATTCAATTTTGTACTTTATCTGAAAGTGCTGCTCAAATGATTAAAGTAGAAACTATCGTTTATTGGATTCTTCCATTTTCAGATGAGATTGGAGAATTTACTTACTACATAATTTAACATGTACCCCTGCTAATGAGACTAAGGCCTGCTTGGATATAAAAACCGGAAGCTGTTTTATATGAAGGCCATAAGCTTCTCTGTTAAGCTTATTGAAGCAAGCTAAAAGAAATCCATATAATGGCCAAAAGCTGTTTTCTTAAGCTTATTTTTGTAAGTTGTTCACAGAGTCAAATAAACTCTTTCAAATACTCCTTAGATCTTGATGCTAGTCAGAGGCTCTCTGTGTATGCCAATTCATTTTCTTCAGCTAAGGACCGATGGTGTGATGTTTACTTGGCAAAGATTGGAAGAAATTGCCGCACAACAAATCTATTTAGAAAGGATGTTAAAGTTGAATATATGGTACTCTTAAATTTATATGAAGGTTCAAAAGTTTAATCATTGATAGATCAATTGCAGGGGTATAAGAAGTTCACATGGGGTGTGGTTATAGAGTTATTTATCCAATTATTTATCCGGATAAATAACTCTAATTTGCTTCCTCTAGAATTAAGTTCCCGTGCAGTGAGGTTATTGATACTGAAAAATATTTTTCCACACTACTTGCTAACTAATTATCATAATTTTTTTAAAAAATTAAGATTGATCAAGAGTTTTAAACTTTTAATACAAACATTTTCAAGAGGCAATAGTCTCACCATTTTTTTTTAGAAATTGACTATGGAGATCAACCATTTTTTACTGTGCTAATCAATGTTTAGCCATTAAAGAGCTTATTTTGAATTTCACAATGACCTGTTTGTGATCGAGATTCAATGACTTCCCAAACTGGTGACGTTGATGCAATCAAACAAATCTTCAACACAATTTCATGAACTCAATTATACGGTACTTGTTTCATGATGTGCAATGCTTTCCATATCTTAAATAAATGAAAGATATATTTTCTTCACAATTATTCAATTGAGTCGATCAACGGAGTTTATCAGACTTGCAGTTAAATGGGCTCCACAATCACACATGTTCACTGAAAATTTGATGAATGGTTTGTTATTAAAACTGTGTTCAATCAGGTTAAAATTCAAAGCAACGCTTCCCGGATGCAGTCCGGATTGAAACCCTTCTGATCGTGACTTTGAAAAAAGAGAGAAGAGAAAGAACTGGTGCCAGCTCCCTGTTCGTCGTTCTACTGAAAAAAGTTTGACATAAAGAAGCGACTACACTCGGGGGATGGAGGGGCTTACTCCCCCCTTAACCACGCGAACCTTCTACTCCCCAAGGGTGTATTAAAAATTCTCACGGTAATAGACAAATTAAACCAACACTGCAAATTCATGAAGAATCTGAAAATACCATTACATAAAACCGTTCTTCATAACCTTAAATAAACAAACTGAGTTTTTGGGTGAATAATAATTTTAACATACAGTTCAAAATAGTGCATCTGATAAAAATAAAGCAGATAAAATCAGGCCACGTCCTGAGTTCACTTAACAGAAATGTTCTTTTTAAGGCGACTCGCTGCCTCTTGGTGAACGGTGGCGGTTGTCATCACCATCATCATCAACAGGGCTCCTGCCGTCATCCCTGGGGCTGCGGCTAGGGCTGCGGCTACCACCATTAACTCTAGGGCTATCATCTTCATTGTCCCTTGCAGGGCTAGCAGGGCTTCCACTCTTCTCTCTAGGACCATCACTGTAGTCCGACCCATCTTGCCGTGTAGCCAACCTACCGTTACCAGGGGAAGCATCGCCACTCTTCTGTGGGCTGCCTTGGTCGGGTGATGGACTATGCTTCCTTGCCTTGGGACTACTTTTGGGTTCAGGGCTTCTGCGGCGAGGACTTTCTGATCTGTCTTCACGAACCGGGCTTCTTTCTCGTCGGACAGGGGATCTTGATCGGCTGGCAAGGAAAGAGGCACCCAAAGCTTAGCTTATAATCAATGAATTTAATGAACAATATGCAATAAAACAATAGCATACACTGAATACCATTGAAACCTTGCAGCATGACTGCTTCAAAACTACATGGATTATCCTACCTGTAGCTGCGTTCTCGGCTGTAACTCCGATCACGACGGCGAGGAGAGCGTGACCTGACTGGTGAACGTGAATAACTCCGTCCACGTCTGAAGCATGAATAAGTCAAATAGACATCATCAATTTAAATCTCTGTATAACCTTTAGACGCTAATAATAATGTGAAGAAAAAATGAACAATGCAGCAGCAGTCTGAAAACTCAAGAACATGGCCTACCTCAACTTTTTGGGACTATTATTGCAGTTCTTTTCTATATGACCTCTCTCCCCACAGCGGTAACACTTGTTCTTCCAATCCCCAGCTTTGCAATCCCGGGCCCAGTGGCCATCCAGGCCACAGTTAAAGCAGCGGCCAGATCCAGGAGGAGGACCTCGACCCATATACTCCCGGGAACCACGAGGAACCTGATTTAATTAAACATAAGACAAAAATTAAATATCAGACAAAAATAACATGTGAGAATTGATGTGCAACAGAATGAAAAAAGCTTAATTAGTAGATTAATAGCACTAGTAAAATGCCAACATATTAATAGCTCTATATGCAACCATACAATCCAACACCAATGAAAATATATACACGGAACAAGCAATTCCAGATGAATTAAATGAACTCTTAAAGTCATAAGTATAATGCATTGACCCAAAGCTTCTATATCAAAGGAAACATTCCTTCACAGGTAATGACAGATCATAAATGAGAAAACAAAATTTAAAAATGCTATGCAGAGAAAACTTGTTAGGAAGTAATTTCTACCCCTTTAGCAAATTCCACGATAAGACGGCTTCCATCAACATCACGGCCATCCAACTTATATCTTGCATCATCAGCATCTCGAGGATCGCTAAATTCCTGTCCAAAAAAATGTAAAGAACATGCCAAGAAGGTAACACACCAATCTTACCATCATCCATAACTGAATTCCCCAAGGAGATACTAGAGGCCACCTTTGAGCAATTGAACGAGGAGAAAACGACGTTAAAAGAAATAAACAGAAACAGAGAAAGGTTGACAACTTACAACAAAGGCGAAATCATGCTTCATATCCACATTTCGAACTCTGCGGAAATGGTTTCCAGAAACAGTAAGGCCATCAATACTTAACTACTGCAATTGCATGATACTTCGACCCTCAAAGACGAACTAAACACCAGATTGTGATTTGTTGCCATTTGCATAAAAACACGCAATAACATTACAGAAAGAATCGCCAAAGTCAACACTCGGCAGGAATTTATACCACCAAGGCCACCCTCCCACCACAGACCTTCAGGTTTTGGAAAAACCCCAGAAACCTTCAACAAGATCATTAAGTTAAGAAAACATGACACCAAGGGGCTATGGTTGCCATGCATGACACGATGAATAACCAACATAAATCCAAGCACAAAACTGTGCTCGGGAAAACGTATATATTACCCCCTATGTTTTGGCATATAACATAGACGACACTCCCACCCCATTTAATCACTACTTTAGTCCATCACCAACACACAAAAAACAGAGGAATCAGGGAGGCATGGACATTAGTTTTCCATTCATAAAATAGCACTAATTAAACAACATAGATACTAAGATGATACTTCTATGTAAAATTCCTGCCTGTTCTCATAAAGAAAGGAGTGACTCATACAATAGGCATTGGCCTAACTGCCTATTATGCAAAACCAATCAAAATCTGGATATAGTGAGCATTTGATTGGTTGCATCTAATAGGCACCGTGCTCAAACTTGATTTATTCATCCAATAGACACTATGCATGCAAAATTCAAGCAAATGATCCAAAATCAAATTTTTTGGTAAGACCAAACTCCGTACATATTTTCTAGTTGCAAAAATTATGATTGTTAAAGCAATAAAAAGGGCATAATTACCTTCCATATCGGCTGAAGACTCGCTCCAGGTCGCGAGAGCGTGTCCTTGAGGACAAGCGACCAACATAAAGGCGAGTGTTACCATAGCTATCTTCATAGCGAGGCATCTTTGATTCCTTCCTTCTAACTACATAAAATTAACAATTGAAATTGAGTAATTAACTAAATTAACAATTGAAATTGATTAATTAGCTCAAATAAACAATTGAAATTGAGTAATTTGCTCAAATAACAATCGAATTTGTGTAATTAACCTAATTAACAATTGAAATTGTGTAATTAACTAAACGAATGACAACAAAGAGAACCCTTTGCAACATACAATACTATGAACACAACAAATCCATAAAATGAAAATATAAAAAATGATTTATTGATCCTGCAAAGACAAATTATTAAAATGATAGATCCAATTTGAATTACGAAATAAACCAATTCAAACAAATCTATGTGAATTATTGAAATGAGAATTGATGATAGCAAATCGAATTTTTGAATCGGAAATGAAAAGAGAAGAGGTACCTACCTCTCGACGAACGATGAAGAGATGAGTAGTTTGCTGTTATCGCTCTCACACACTTTGACCTAATAATCAGAGAGGATCGGCTCTTCCCAATTTATATTAAACAGAAAAAAAATGGAAAAAAGAGTTATATTTTGTGATGGGCTTCTTATGGATTTGAGCCTGCTAAGCTAAAGCCCAATAAAAAATAAAAAATCTTATAATAAACCCATTGGGTAATTAAAAATTTTGATGTTGCAAAATTGCATTTCCAAAGGAAATTGCTTTTTGGCCCCCTTATTCGACTTTTTGGCCCTCATTTCAAATTTTCGTGGACCAAAATATCCTTAAGGATGTTAACATTTCCGGTTTTATGAAACCGGAAAAATCATTCCGGTTTTGCTAAACCGGAATCACTATTCCGATATTGCTGAACCGAAAATTGGCTTCCGGCTTTGTAGTACCGGAAATATATAATGATTTCCGGTACTACTGAACCGGAAGGTTAAAAGTACTCCAGAAAACCGTGATCCTCTCCAGCTCAAAGCCCATGGGAATCAAGACTGTCATGTTGAAAAAAACATGAAGCAGCAAACCATGGAAAAGAATGGCCGTATAAATCCTGTAAACTGCATTAACAAAAATATTCTTAGTATGGTTCAATCCAAACAATGAACTTTATCAACTCATCAATATATTAAAAAAAAAACAAAAACATACCTTGAAACCGTGAAACAAAAGCATATGGCAAGAAGCAAACTTCGGCAAAGGAATCATATCTAACCAAAAGACAAACCAAGTAAATAGCTCCACAAACAACCACCACAGCAGAAGTCAGAAATGGAATGCTTTCCTGGATTATTTTTAATCTTTCCGACTCTGTAGTACAGGAAATCATTATGTATTTCTGGTACTACAAAGCCGGAAGCCAATTTTCGGTTCAGCAATACCGGAATAGTTATTCCGATTCAGCAAAATCGGAACGACTTTTTCGGCTTCATAGAACCGGAAATGTTAACACCCCTAAAGGTATTTTGGTCCACGAAAATTTGAAATGGGGGCCAAAAAATCGAACAAGGGGGTCAAAAAGCAATTTCCTTTCCAATAGAGTATAGAATTACAAACACATAAATTGGATTTCAAACCCTTTTTAGTATGAACTATGAAAATTTCTGATATTTCCAAGTTGAAAAAATTAGTATTTTAAGTAAGTGTATTTTCTTTGACTGAACCCTGTCGAATTTTTTTTGACTGGACCTTGTTAAAAAATGCATTTTTTTGACGAGATTCAGTCGAAAAAAAATTTCAATAGAATTCAGACTAATTTTTTTTTTTAATATAACTAAAAAATTAAACTTATATTGAAGTATGGAAAATTTTTCCAACATTCTCGAGTAATTTAATAAGGTTTGTAATTTAATAAGAAATGAAAATAAAAAAAATAAGAAAAATGGAGTTTGGGATCCAATTTGATAAGGTTTGTAATTTAACGAGAATTAGTTCCCAACCCCCATCAATTAGCCCCAAACCCCCATTTTATTAATAATCCCAAAATACCCCCCACATAACTTTCAATCAGTTATTCCTTGATCAAACTATTCCCCAAACCCCACACCCCCTTCACCCTCACGCCCCACCAACCTCGGTCATGGCCTCCCTCCCATGCCGTCATCCCCCTTCTCCGGTCATGTTTTTTTTTCTGGGTCTGACAAATTTTCGAGAACTAATTACTCTTCTAACTTCTAAAAGCAATGAATCAAGTTCAAGTTTTGTGTATTGAAAAAAACTTCGATGTGGAAACTTGTCTTGCTATATTAGTAATGTTCTCAACTCTAAGTCTGTAACGATGTTTTCTCTTGTAAAATATATTTTTGATTAAACAAAAAATGTTTAAATATCAAAATAGTTTTTACAAATATTATTTCCTTTGAAATTGGTCATACTATTTTTTTTTTCCTCTGAATTTAAAAAACGTTTTGCTTTTAGTTCCTCCTATTAAATTTTGGTCTTCATAATTATAGTGGTAATTTGTTTTGGTCCCTCTATTATTAGATTTCATAGTTTTTGGTCCATCTATAGTCATGATTTTTGAATTAGTTCACTTACGTAGTAGAAGTTGTCTTTTAATCCTTGAAAATTAATGCAAAAATATCATTCTTAATTGGTCAAACTAATCATAAAATATGTAATACATCACATTTTTTATGTTTTACATCCACATTCAAGCAATTCATGCTTGTTTTTCTTAAATAAGAATTTGTGTTTCGGTTTTTCTTGCGAAGTTAGCCCATAGTACTGAATATTCTCTTCCATGAAAACACTTGTTTTCTAGAAAAATATCAAAAATTATAAAGTGAATTTGGATCCCCTTATGTTATTTTTATCTCGTGCGATTATATAGATAAGAGATACACACACAATAGTCCGCGTAAGACAGCTCAGTTGGTGGCTGCAAGGACACTTAGGATTTCTCTCTCCCTCAGGTCATGGGTTCTAGTCCCAGACCTCCCATGTAAACCAAAAAGAGATACACACACAATATTTGATTAATGGATCCAATCAAAATTTATTAAATTGCACATATTGTTATTTTTCTCCTCCATATTCCAATATGAAGAAAAAAAATGAGATAATCCAAACTCTGGTAATGGTTAGTTTAATTTCCTTTTTCTTTATATTCATTACTTATGCAGGGTGATGCTTTGATTAGGGGATGTAAGTGGTCCGGACTCAGACCGCAAGATCGTTGAGATTAAACTGGATCGGACCGGAAAATGTAGTTCAGTTTGATCTCGCGATCCGATCTGACCTTAAAATTTTCTGACCATTGCTTTATGGTTCGGTCCATGATTTCATAATTTTTGAAATCATGAAGACCAAACCGGACCGGTTATTGTACAAATAAAAAAAAACATGGAATTTCCAAACATATATGATATAAACCTTTAATTTATTTTAGGCGAATGTTAACAAGACAAGCCAATTATAATAAAAGTTAATTGAAACTTGCATTTTTTTAGATTTTCGAGAGATGAAATGATGTGCACTTATGATTATTTTTCTTTTTGTAGTAATTTTAACAAGTGCCCTACAAACACTTGTTAGAAAGATCCTTTATTTTATTTCGAATTGTGCATCATTTTATTTTTTTTATATAATATCTTTCTAGTTTTTTAGAGTAAGACTAAACTGCCACTTTAATCCTTCACTTTGTAAGGAGCTTTCACTTTAGTCCCTGACTTTTCAATAATTCATCTTTAGTCCCTCATTTTGAAAAAAGTTACTCATGTTAGTCCTTGACAAATTTCTCTGTTCATATACGTTAACGTCTTAAACACGTAGCCATTAAATTACCTATATACATATGATCGTTAATGTCTTACACATGATGCTGAATTCAAAAGACATAAATTGGAGGAAGAAGAGGTTGGAACCACTGAAGAGGTAGTTAAGGCAGCCGCAGAAAGGCAGTTGCTAAAGCTATGACAGCTGCAAAAAATATAGTAGCTGAATCTGTGGCAGCAACACAACAACCAAACATTGTATATGTTATTTAACGGTCACGTATGTAAGACGTTAACATCTATGAACGAAAAAAGTTGTCAGAGACGAATGTGAGTAGTTTTTTTCAAAGTGAGGGACTAAAGAGAAATTATTGAAAGGAGAAACTAAAATAAAAGCTCCTTACAAAGTGAGGGACTAAAATAACAGTTTAGTCTTTAGAGCAATGTACTGTAACTGTATAGCGTATAGTTTTTTTTTAATAAATGTATACAGTGTTTTTTTTAATAACTGTACAGGTTATATATATATATATATATATATATATATATAATATCTTCGTAGTTTTTTTGGTTATATAATATCTTATATTTAGAGAAGGAGGGAGTAACGTATATCTCTAATATCTTCATAATTTTTTTATTTGGTAGAACTATTGATCAATTCACATGTTAATTTGAATATTTAATGTTGTTATTTGTATTGATATTATTTCCAATATTTTTAATTTTAACTAAATGTGTTAAATAGATTGGACTGGACCGAACTATTTATTAATGGTTTGATCTGATTTGGTCTTTGTACATAAAATACATTTAGACAACATTAAATCGAACCATGTTAATTTAATTGGTCCGATCTCTATTATCTGTCAAAAACCAGACCGAACTGGACCAAACCGATACACGTCTAGCTTTGATGCACCCCTTTTGAGTTTTTTGAACTAGTAATTTTACCCGTGCATTGCACGGGTTTAATTTTTTTTTTTAAAATTTGATTATAGATTTTGGAAATATGTCTTTTTAAATAATAAGTTAATATGAACTTTTTATAAAAATGATTTACATGTATTTAGAAATGAATAGTTATAAACATTAACCTTTGAATCTAGTTTCAGTTACCAACTTTTTCATTAATAAAAATTAACTAATAATGTATCAACTATGCGATTTCTAATTTTAATTAACAACATAATTTCTTATATTAAAAAAATCCAACTCATTTTGATTTTTGTTTTATTTAATTCATCATTTCAAATGCATTTTGTTACTAATTCGTTTTGCAAATCCAAATGCAGCTATTTTTTTTAGTATATATCATCATCATCATCATTATTATTATTACATCTGTCCCAAAATATAAGATCTGTTTTCACACTTTTAATTAATTCGTGTTTATAAGATTCGAACTTTCAAATTACTTGCTTGTATTAGAACTTCATAATTGTAAATAAGTATATTGTTTAAAGTATAAAATAACGCATCATTATTTTTCACAATTTAAATTGCAACATATTGTATAAATTTTTGGATTTTTTTAAATTTGAATTCATGACTGAGTAAATATTTGATTGTATTAAGCTAAATCATTATACCAAATTATAGCTCATCTTTAATACTTATATATCCGTTTTTTCCGTTGTACCCAAAAAATTTTATTCATAATGATACTCTGTTTAAATGTTTAATATCAATTTGCCTATATTATGACTTGTTTGTATTAGAATTTCTGAAATTACAACATTATATTCGTTTTTTTTGCTGGTTAATTATCATATGACGGGTCGTTTAGACATTATATATTTTTTATGTCAATATTTGATTCAAATTATTTCCTTTTGAAAAAATCATTAATAACCCGTGCAAATTGTAATAATTTCGAAATGCAAATTGTATGTTTGCGGGCAATTTTTATATTTATGTGTAATCCAAATTGTACTAATAAAAATTTACTAAAAATAATTTAAGATAAATATTTATTCTCGTGCGATGCACAGACAAACAAATTTGGAGGTAAAAGCAAGGATGAAGGAGGGAAAATGAAAATGACAAAAATGCCCTCAACTTCTCCTATTTTATAATATGTTGATTGTTCCTCTTATTTATTACCGTAGATTTGTTAATTAAAAAAAAATTGAAGGGTTGGATTGAAATATGAAAAATTGCTAAAATGTCAACCTAGGCTTTGTTATCTTACCCATTTCAACTCCATTCATCCCTCCTCTAGTGACCACTAGCTTCTCCAACCACCATGGCAAAACCTCCGATAAAAGATACAACAGACAGAGAAAGCTTGATTAGAGCCAAAAACATATAAATTACTTACTATTTCACACAATCATGCTACTATTGCTTTTTTGTTTGTCCTCTTTGACACTTTCTTTCATGAATTTTATTAATTTCTTACATTTTATACCTCATATGTCCAACTCTATTTGTATAATATTTTTCTTCACAAAGAGCCAAATTAAAATTTCATGGAAGTTTTCCAATGAACCAAAAGTGTAAAGCATGTTAAGTGAATATGTGGCAGCTGGCGAGAATTCATGCCTTTGTTTTTTCCTTCGTCTAATTAATTACACTACAAACTCACTTTTGTTTTTCATATTCAAATTATATGAATAGAAATTATGTTTGGTGATCTGTTGCCTTTCTTTACAGGTGTGATACTGATCTTCTATTTGGTGTAACACTTATGTTATCTCGTGGAAGCTAATAAGGGAATGTATGATGTTGGAGAATAAACGAAGATGCATGCGTATGTATGTGATGGAAATTGAAAATAACTGTCTGCTTGAGCACGTGCAGGTTAACATGGATGGCAGTTGTTCATAGGTTGAGTTGGGTCGGGTTTGGATGACTTACACTTGGTTGGTGTGCGTGATCAAACAATGTAATAAATTAATCTTATTTTCCGTTATTGAATTCTGTGTTTGATTGTTCTTATTTGTTTCTCATGAAAGAAGCTGTTTCATGACTTTTGAAAATCCTTTATGAATAGATATATGAATTTAGGATTTAGTCATTAATCAAACAACTCAATTGCATAGGCACAGACATGTTTTCTATGAATCGGGTAATTTTATAAAAAGAGGTTTTGACTGAATTTAATGAAATGGTTAGGTTTTAAGGCTCCCTTGACACATCATTGGGAGATTAATCTCTAAAATATAGAAACATGCTAAGACATTAGGTGTTATCTAATTTTGCAAAACCAATTCGGAATTCAAGGAAAATAAATTAATTTGTTATAGAATATTTAGGAACCTGCATCGAAACTACATCCCGCCTTTCCCCTTGTCAAAGATTCATTTATTTTAATTTCTGTTTTTATTTACAAATTCATAAATCCTTTGTCTCGTTCCTACAACATTTTTAACTTTCTGCAACGACACAAAACCGTTGCTTAAAGTACAAAAACCGTTGCTGAAAGTTTAGGCAACGGTTTTTGAACTGTTCTCTAGGTGAGTGTTGCCTATTGTCAATGGCAACGGTTTTTTGCATTTGGCAACAATTTTGTAAAACCGTTGCCCTTTGACTTATAAACAGCAACGATTTCTTCTTTCATAATATGCAACGGTTTTATATATTAAGAAAACCGTTGCCCTTTGGCTTATAAACAGCAACGGTTTTATTAGTCTATCTCATATGCAACACTGACGAAACCGTTGCCTTATGTTTTAGCAACAGATATATAACTATTGCCAACTTCAAATAGGCAAAAAACGTTGCCTTTTGGCTATATAAACAGCAACGGTTTTATTAATCTATAGCATATGCAACAAGGATGAAACCGTTGCCTTATGTTTCAGCAACGGAAACATTTCCGTCTCTATTTCCAAACATTAACATCCGTCTCTAATCATTAAAATTCCGTCTCAAATTTCAAGATTCAACATCCGTCTCTAACCATTGAAATTTCGTCTGTAATTTCCAGCTTCGACATCCGTCTCTAACAACTGAAATTCCGTCTCTAATTCTCAAGCTGGTATAGCTCATTTTTTAAATCCTATTTTTTTTTATCCCTATATTCTTTAAACCTATGTAATTTTAAATCCTATTTTTTTCTTCAATATTCTAACACTAACCTTTTGAGAAAGCTATTCAAAAACACAAATAAAACATATCTATTATCATGAGCAAGAAATGAAGTCAAAATACAAAAAATATCCAAGTATAATCCAAAACAAAACATTGCTAGTTCAAAATACTCCAAAAATAAATTACATACTTAAGTCATTTTTTAAAAAGATAAACTAACAATCAATATCAATTATCATTGTCCATTTGATCTTCATCAATGTCATCTTCCTCTAATGCTTTCAAGTTATGAAGAATCATCATCTTCTGAAACATTTTCTCCCATTGCTCCATCTTTTGTTTCATCATTTCTTGTTCAGCATTCTTTCGTTGAAGCTCAAGAGAAAGGTCCTCAATTTTAGTTTTCATTTGAGTCACTTCTTCTTGTGATACTCCCTCCACGTAAGAAGTAGAGGCAGATGGGAGAATACATAGATTCATAAAACTATCAAACAACAAAAGAAAAAGTTATATTGATTGACAATAAACCAGTTTTTGGACCAGGTTTAAAATCAGTTTTAATACATCCACAAACTTGAAAACCAGTTTTAAAATCAGATTCAAAACCAGTTTTAGGACCAGTTTTGTAATCATTTTAGAATCGGTTTAGGGATGAAAGAGAAATCTTTGAGTACCCTGAAATTACATCACACTATCACATACAAAACAAGACACAAGAGACAAATTAAAAGAGAAATCAGAAATTGAATCACAAGCAGATATTAACAGATCATCATGTGGCATAAATCGATTGAAAGTAATTGTGAATAGTTATAATAATTACCTTGATTGGTTATTAATGAAAGTGCCCTTCCTTCTACAACCGAAGATTTCTCTAAAATTGAAACAACCATGATGATCAGCATAAAAAAAAGCACATGGGGCTTATTCATATTGATAGCCATACCATATTGATAGAAATTACCAAGACACAAAGAAGATAAAATGCTGAAACTAATGATAAGAGGAAGAGAAACAAGACCAGCTATTTATACACTTCCAAGAATAAAGATGAATGCAGAACAGCTGAGAAAAGTAATCAATAAACCAATCACAGAAACTGTCACTGACAGGTTGAAGCAGAAAATTCTAAGAATGCAGAACAAGTTATAGAAAAGGATTGAACAAAACTGACAGGATAAACAAAACTACGATGCAGAGAATATAAC
The DNA here is from genome assembly GCA_037953625.1 of Crotalaria pallida. Lineage (NCBI taxonomy): Eukaryota > Viridiplantae > Streptophyta > Magnoliopsida > Fabales > Fabaceae > Crotalaria > Crotalaria pallida. The sequence continues at coordinate 74,402,328 of CM075656.1, forward strand.
TTTCATTATTCTAGAGTTGTTATATAAGGCCTAGTTATAGAGCTGTAATTCTAGAGCTGTGATATTTTGTAATTCAAATCATGACATCTTAATATAAGAAAATTTTTCACTACCAGAAAAGAGCTCACGTTGTTAAGATATGATTTGGTAAGATATGGTTCGATTCAGACTCAATTAAGTTTGATATGATTTAATTATATAATTAAGCTAGAATTTGATTTATAATTACATTCATTACTGCATGATTAATCAGTCCTATGGATAGGAGTATAGGACCAACTTCTTGCACATATGAATAAACACTAGAAACATATGTCTATTTCTTCTGTGTTCTGTTTCTAATACATATTCTTATACTCCTCTAGTAAGAAAATAATGATTATGCACATGCTGTCTTATGCAAAAGTTCTTGAAAACCGCTTCCTTCCAAAGTGACTCGAACTATCAAATTATGTAGGACACAGTTAATGAATCAAGAGAAAACATCAATCAAAATCTGAAAGCTGAAGTTCAATTAAACGCCAAGATTAGAGAATAGTAGTTAATACTTAGTTCCAAACCAGAAATAATGATATTTTCCCTTGTAGAATAAACACGTGCTGGATATAAATTCAAGTGGTCATTTTTTTGAAAAATACTAGCAACAAGTAACAAACTTTGCCTAATATTGATAAGAAATTTGACCAATCGGAGGAGGAGGCTTGCCTAGAGCAACTCTCAATTTGTTACAATCTAATGATTAAGTCAAAGGTTGGCAGGTTACCCTCCTTGTACGATATGCTTCTTTCTTAAGGCTGAATTTTTGTTATCCTTAAAGGTCTGAAATAATATATGAGAATATAATCAATAAGATATGCGAATCTAAATCATATGAGATCTACAAGTGACAACTGTATAATACAGATGATATACGGAGCTGATCCCTTGACTGGCTTAATTATCGGTCTATCTTGTAGTATGAAAGTGAGCAATGTTAGTCTATCTGCATAACCTGTGTGCCAATTCAGATTTAAGATATTTCTTTTATAACTCTTGTATTTATTTTTCTACTTCACCACTTGAAGAAAAAAACAATCAAGTTGACTTTTTTAACCAAGAAAAATGACATTAAAAAAATTGGTATGAAGAATTTGAATTCATTTCTAAAATGGCATATAATCAAGCTTCAATAACTCATCTCACGTGAGAGAGCATTGATTTCAGGAGCAAAATGCACATGTAAACAGTGAATCTTAAGATATACTATATTAGTCCTTGTTGACCGTGGTATCACAAGAAAATAGTAGATAGTACTTCAACTAAAAGCCACTGCAAAATATGGAATCTTGTTAAGTTCAAGAAAACTACTTCTCTCAACTGTAATTTGGCACAAGGCCAAATAACCAGTAGCATAAAATTAACATGACTTGTAAGTTCATAAATTATTCTATTTAGCAGAAAAAAAAAACACATTGTTTAAAGGTTTCTGGCATCTTAGTTGTTGAATAAGCTGTACTTTTTTTAGCTTCATGCATGGAAATCAAACATGTGGACATTTAAAATGTAACAGATTCCATTTAAACAAGGTGCAATAGTGGAGAAGCCAAATACCCATCGTTAGATTCAAATTCAGAAACGAATATGATGTCCGTACTTAGGTCCATGTGAGCAAAAGTCCAAAGTGGTTCTTCTTGGAAGCCACAGTAGTTAGAATTCCAAGGAGACAACGCGCTGCCAACAAGCACTAGCCTGTAAAGCTCCCGCATATTTTGAGCAACTGCCAGTGTAGCAATACAGTAGTTAAAATTGCAGGCCGTTTCAATAACATTTAACTGTACTTTTAGGAAGCGGTACAGACACGAGACAAGGACACTGGCATGCAAATAAACCAAATTCTAAAAATAATAGGACGTGTCACAATTAAGATACAACATATAAAACTAATATTATAAATTAATATTAAAAAAAAACAACTCTAAATGAAAGCGAAGGTATCAATGTTTCATAAGTTAGTATTAATCATAACAGACACAATAAAATGCTACAATTTATTAAACAGTGGTAGTATCACACTTATCTCACAACAACAACTACAAAGTCTTTTCCCATTAGCAATTAGCAAAGGTTGTTTTATGGATCAAACGAAACTACTCATGTCCTGCTATCTCACTTGTATTGGTACAAAAGATTCAGAATAAATAATACTAGTCGTAACAGAAGTAAAAAATATTAAAATTATGGTCCATAATCTCAATCGAGGGACCAATAACGTGGTTTCAAAAATCTCTGTGAGTAAGTGAATAAAGAGCACTAAGTGAATACCAATCTCACATAGACTCTAAGGCAAATACTACATGCAAACCAAAACAGAAATCATACCCTAAATCAAATATAATTATCAGATTGAAATTAAACATAACCCCGAATCAAATAGAACCCTAAACCAAAAGAGAATGAGAGGAGAATCCAACCCCAAATATCGAAAAAGAAAATGAAGAGTGAAATTGAACTCACCAAATTGTCGAACCCCAAATGAGAAGAGAGAGGGGAGGAAATCCCTAAATGGGACAATCACGAACACTAGATATTTGATTGGGAATGTTTAACTGGGTTAGGGTTTTGGGATTTTTGAGAAAGAAAAGAAGCGGTGTACATGAGTGAGGACGACAAGATGGTGGTGGTGGTATCGAGGGTTTGAGAGAGCAAACGATTGGGTAAGTGATCGGTGGTGGGGCTTGAGCGAGGCAGAAGAGGGGGTTTTCGTTTTCGTTTTCGTTTCCACCGCGCCGCCTTCCCTTTGGGTTTTCGTTTCCGCCGCACCGCCGCGCCTTAGGGTCTTCGTTTTCTTCTTCTCACTCTCTTCTTTCTCTCCTCTGCGTTTTTCTTTCATTTTCATTTCCTCCCTCGAACCCTTGAACTAGTGTGTATGTCATGTGAGACAGGGAAAATAAGGAGATGAACTACTTTGGCCCTCCAATTTAAATTTTTTTTGGGCTGTGAATAGAATTTTCAGCAACAGTTTTTTTAATTAATGAACGTTTAGGCAACATTTAAAAACATGTGGCTATATTTCTTATGCTACAGTTCTTAATTTACATAATTGAAAACCGTTGCTAATTAGTATCAATTTGCTACACACAAAAAACTGTTGCTTATTTTATGTAAAAACCGTTACTTATTTCATATTAAATGACAACAAAAAAAAACCGTTGCCTATTCCATATATAAGCTACAGTTTTTCATCCGTTGAAACTTTCAGTGTTGCCTAAACTAAAAACCGTTGCTTATTTCATATTAAATGACAACGAAAAAAACCGTTGCCTATCGCATATATAAGCAACGGTTTTTTAACCGTTGAAACTTTCAGTGTTGCCTAAACTAAAAAATGTTGTAGTGCGTATTCACTAAGTAATATTAATTAGGTGGAATTAATTAAACGGTCACTCCCTTGGGTACGATACTCGGATTTCATTGTCTATATTACTTGTACGATCTGGTACACTTGCCAGAATCCCAACACATACTCCCACTATGATCGTCTTATATATAAGATCCTACATGTAAAGACTTTATTTTTAATTCGGAATTTATTTTTGATCTTGTATATAAGACTTTATTCTAAAGGTTTTATATGTATTGTTTTATTGAGGTTTTTTTTTATTATTACTTCATCCATTTTTATTTATATGTTCTATTTTAAATAAAATACAATTTTTTAAGAATTGTAATTATTGTTTAGACTTTTAATATATTAATTATGTTTTTTATTATTATTTTTTACCCTCTATAATTATTAATTTTTCCAACTACTTAAGTAAATAAAAATTTATTATATATGAGTAAAGATAAAAAATAAAATTTATGACACTTTTAAAAAATAAAATTTCAGGGACCTATCTGACGCCACGGGTATCTTTCAGGGACCTATCTGATGTCACGTCAGCTTCCGTTAAACACAAACTGACGGTGTTAGACGGCGGGACTAACGGGACGCCAAAGTGATCTTTCAGGGGTATAAGAGATGCCACATATCTTTCGAGGACCTATCTGATGCCACGAGTATCTTTCAGGGACCTAACTGACTAATAACTCTACTTTTTATTATATACTTCCTCCTGTCCTATATATGTAAAACTCTTTTGAGAATTTTTACTTTTATTAAGAAAGTTAGTTAAATTTGTTAGTAGCATTGAAAATATAGAAATTTAAAATACATTTTCAAAACTTTTCCTATAATTGCTATTGAGATTCTATAACTGTTGAGTAAATAAGGATATTTCTACAAAGAAGTAACTAAATGTTATTGATAAGTGAAATTGGAACTTATAAATAGAACCAAAATGAAAGTCTTAAAATGAATCTTACATATAGGATCTTACCACAATATATTATTATTGCTATAATAAAGAAAACAATGTTTTTCAGCAGGTAAAAAGTGATTGAAGTAAAATAGATTTTTTCACTTATATCCTGGATATAAACATAAATTTACCATCTGAATCTAATTATTTTCGAATTGATTTAAAAAAAAAGAAAAAGTAAAAAAAAGTTTAATTGAGAATTCACCTTACATTTTGGTTGTATTTGGCATGCCTAATTAGGAGTTAGGATTTTTTATGCTAGTGATAAGGAGCTTTTAGATTTAGTCAATAAATTATGAGCTTCGTTCGATGAATACAAAATAGAAAAAGCTTATAGCTTTTATAAAGGAGTTTGTAGTTTTTGATAGCTATTTTTTATAAAGCTTCTTCAAGTAACTCTTAAGAAACTAAACTAATTTTCAATAATTTATATACTAGTCATACCCTCAAAAAAATTTCAAAATTATTTATCTACCATATTGATAATTTAATTCTTAATTAATTGTTAATTATAATTTAATAATTAACTTAGAGGTGACAATTCGTTCTATTCGGTCGTGCTCGTGTCCTCCTGGTTTGGGTTCGGGCTTTGACCGTGTCGTGCCTAAAAAGCACGGGTTAAAATCATGCTTCAAAAATGATCTTTAAACCCGCACCGTGCGTGTTTCGTGTTTTTACGTGCTACCCGCCAAACATTTAAAATATATATATGTATGATAATATCTGATAATTGGTAGTAGCACTAGTTATATGTATTAAATGATGTATACTTATTAGTAAATAAGTAAATAAGCATTGTATAGTGTAGTGGATCATTAGATCATTTTCTTTTCTTTCCGGTTTCAGCAAAAAAAAATTAGCAAATTAAAATAAATATAAAAAAATAAAATAAATCGGGTTGGCGTGTTGTGCCGTGTTAGTCCGACATAAACCTGACCGTGTTTCATGCTTTTGCGGGCCGTGCTATAAAAGCACGAGTGTAATTCGTGCTCCAAAATTGTTGTCCAAGCCCGGTATTTTGCCGTGCTTATTCGGATGGCCCGGTTGTGTCGTGCTTTTTTGCCGGCTCTAAATTAACTACATAATTAATAAATAAAAAAATAAAAAATTAATTAATTATAATTTAATAATTTTAATACTTTATTAACTAATTAATGATTTATTTATTTAATAAATATAAATAATATAATATTTCATGTTATTTTCGATTATATAAGTTGTTGGGCATGATCGGGATTAGTCCTTAAATTTTCAAATATTTTGGTTTTGGTCCCTTCCATAGTAAAAATCTGTTATTTGTTTGTGTGACTAGCGGAACATCACATCAGCAATCCATGTGGTATGGAGTGACGTCAAATAGGTGATATGACGTGAATGATATAGATCCACAGACGCAAAATGGTCTGATACGCAAAATGGTTCCGTACACAAAATTTTGAGTTCATGGGCCCAAATCATCCATGTCACATCACCTATTTGGCGCTACCTCACACCACGGAGGTGCTGATGTAGATTTCCGTTAACCATGTCAACAAATAACAGATTTTTGCTAATGAAAGGGACCAAAACCAAAATGTTTGAAAATTTAAAGACTAATCCCAGTCAAAATAACTTCTAAGGGCTAAAACCAAAACACGTTGAACTTTTAGAGATTAAAACCATAGATAAGCCATATCTTTTTATTGGGGTGTTTGTTTGATTTAACCATCCACCCCATTACTGTTTAAGTTTGGCACTGTTGTTTAGATAAGGATTTTGTGACACTATAAACATTACTGTAATGGGCAATCACATAGTTATTACTTCATTCATTCATTATGTTTCATGTGGTTTTTTTCTTCACAAGTATTCAACTCAACTACTTCATGTATTTATATTGTTAATTAATTAGCTTGTTACATGTTTAACATTATCGAAAGAAAAGATAAAAAGATGTCTCAATGAAGCCTCCACATTGCTCCATTTTGAATTTCTGGCTTCACATTAAAAGTTGGAGATTTCTCAATTGTTAAGGCATCCAGGTGTCATGGCAGTTACTTATAGTTTTTCCACAAACTGAAAAACTAAATTAACTCTGCTTGTGTTGAATTAAATGTGAAGGAAGTTGAAGTGCTGAATTTGAATTTGTGTCTTCTCCAACAAAACACTACTTGCATATCTCATTAACACTCAACTGTTGCATCTTCTCCTATGCCAATCCTCATGCAATGAAGAACTAAGCAACAAATTCAACAGTAAATGGTTGGGGCCAGAATGACTGGAATGGAGGGTATAAATTCAACGGCAACAATGACATTAAAATCCGTATGAAAATTTGGAGAAGTCACTATTAAGAGACAAACAATAAAAGAATTTGCTTCATTTTTCCAATTTAACCCTTCACTTCCCCTGTCAGGTTAGTCATTTTCCCTTTACACATTCACAAATTCACAAATCTGTTTATCATCCTGCTAAATTTTTTATTTTCTGTCATCTTGATTAGATCCAAATTCTTTTAACTTAATAATCTTCCTCTTACTCCTTCCATTTCCAATTAAAAAATTTAATAACAATATACGTGCTATGTGATTTTCGCAAATCAAGAACAAATGCATGGATAATGTTACATTGAAAAAAAAACAAATGCATGATACTGTTACATTGAAAAAAAAAAACAAATGCTGTAATTGTGCAAGACTCTTGGGGTTGATTTGGGACTGTTCCAATTCAGAAGAACCTAATTTGCTTCAATCAGAAAACATCATAAACAATGCAAAATTATAATGTTTTAAATCAAACTTCAGTAATTAGATCTATATAAACAAAACAGACCTATACTTCACAATTAAATCAATCACACAAAAGTTGCTATTGGATGGCAGTGTAAAAATAAATTTGTTTCTGTCCCAAATTAGAGCCACGCATTCCATAATCCTTTCCCAATGGATTATTAGTATTATAAATTTTTTAATTTATGTTTCGAGCATATTCTTTCTTTTCAAAATTATCCTTTATTGTGTATCTTTAGAACATTAATGTTCAACATCACGAAGAAACCATGATTCCAACTCAGTTTAATAAAAGTATCAATAGGTTTTCTAAGTTTTATGAGAAGAAGAAATCTTTTATAGTTTCATTGTTACATTACCGTTTCCTACAAGGAGGTTGTCTCCTGATATTTCTATTATATTTATTTTTTGGGCAGTGATTATGATACAACAACCACTGTCCATTATCATTCAGAGTACAAATTTTAGTGGGTTCATTTTTTGTCCTTACAATTTCATTATCCGAACAGATTATCATAACATATTTCAATATTGTTTTCGAAGATGTTAGATATCATATTACTGTTTTGATAGACTCTAATTTCTTTCACTTTCGTACTATCCAGTGAAGGACTTGGGGAGGCATACGATGGGGACATTGCATTTGCAAGTGCCCTAGAGACTTTTGGTGGAGGGCATAATGATCCTATTAGTGTGGCTTTTGGAGGTATGCCATATTTTTTGTTGATATTAAGCATGTCCACGATCACGATATCCACATTCTTAATTAAATGATAGTTGGCATAATCTATATTTACAATATCTATCACACATTGGTTTTTTTATTCAACTGAATACAAACCCACTTGCCAATTTCTATCACTTTCTTAGTACAAGTTTTGCCGATGAACTTCTTGAGTTGCTGAAAAATACAAATTCAACACTTGAGGTTTTCATTGTTACATTTGAGGTTTTCTTATCATATAATTCATTTTTATTATCGGTGGTGCATATACAGAATTATAGAGAAGAAAATAGAAAAAGGTCCATGCTTCAAAGAAACAAAATTATTCTTAGAAAAAGATGCTAAAAGAGACATAATTGGTTATGCAATTTAGGCCCAATTGTTATTTTTTAAATAAAGTCATGATAGGAGTGCAATTTATTTATGCAAAGAATGATGTGTTGTTTGGTTATTAATGATTTTGTCCTTCCTTACATTCTTGATCAGTTACCCTGCCTGTTTGTTTTTCTCTTAACTTTGTTCAAAGTTTCTATTTTTTTATTTTCAAATGAGAATTGTTTAAAGATAAATTTCATGTTGGTCATGTAAATGGTTGAAAAGAAAATGGCCTAAATTTAGTTCCAAGTTGCTTGAGGCAAGTGGTTATGTTTAAATTCAAATTTTCAGTGGTATAATTATTAATAGTTATGTTTAAATTCAAATTTCTTATATTTTGATTATATGTTATTTGTTATGCTATGAGATGATGATTTCATTTGTTTAGGAGTGGTTTTGAGGCAAGTGGTGGTTGGTGTCCTCATTGTTACCATGTTCATCATGCTTGCTCTCTTTTGTAACGTATAAACAGATATATGTACAAAATGTGACTCAAGTTGAAAGATTTTTTCTCAACTTATGTTGGCTAATTTTGACACAACTACAAATAGCCTTGGGTGATATAAATATCAAATCATAGTTGGATGATGTGATAGGAGAAGTTGGGGGGAAATTGTTGTTAGATTTTTATGACAAAATTTAAGTATATGTGGAATGATTCCGGAGTGATAGGTGCAACCTTAATTTGTTCTACTTTACTGTACTTTTGAATGCTACTTCTCAATGTTAAATCCTCACGGTTTTAGTAACTGTGTATGCCTCAATTACTAAACAGATATATATTTTTTTCAGGCAATAGTTATTATATTTTTAATAGTTGTTTAACAAAGCTTTATTTGTTCGGCAATTGTTTTTAACATTTTTATATGGTATATTATATATCCTATTTAAGTTACTTTCTTCATTTCATTTTACTTTAAGTGACATTTTAGGTATAACATTAAGAAATGTAAATAATGTATCATTTTGGATTAACTTTATATGGTGTTTACTTATTTTGTTATTTTTTCCCTTATAATTATATTTATTATATTTATTCAATTATTACCACTCTTCTTAATTAAGTGAGGGTAAAATTATACTCCATCCGGTCCTTATTATAAGTCCCCTTTTTGAGAGAGAAAGAGGGCTTATAATAAGGATCGGAGGGAGTAATATATATATATATATATATATATATATATATATATATATAATGTTGTATCGTTTTCTAAAAAGACACTTATATATTTAGGAATTAATTTTTATGCTAAAAAACAATTAAAGTAAAACGAAAATGAACAAATGACTTTTCCGAGCGTTAGTTTTTAATTAGAAACAAAAGCGGTTTGTTTCGTCAATTTATATGCTTTTCGCAACACCTGTTTGATGGAAAAAAGTTTAAGATTTGTTTAGTTTGCGAAAACTAAGACATACATGTTGTGTGATTATTTTTAACCTAAGATTTAGTGTCTATTTATCGTGATATGAGATTTTTATAGTAAGCAAAGAATACTTATTTATTTTGGGATGATGAATTTTATTGTTCATGAATTTGTGATCCTTTATTATATTATAGTAACCATTTTGAATTAGTAGTTTGCGAAAACTAAGACATACATGTTGTGTGATTATTTTTAACATAAGATTTAGTGTCTATTTATCGTGATATGAGATTTTTAGAGTAAGCAAAGAATACTTATTTATTTTGGGATGATGAATTTTATTGTTCATGAATTTGTGATCCTTTATTATATTATAGTAACCATTTTGAATTAGTACTTATTAGGAAACACATTAAACTGAATTTTTTTTAACCATTTTGAATTAGTACTTATTAGGAAACACATTAAACTGAATTTCTTTTAATGCAAAGGTGGTGGGTGGTGGTGGTGGTGGTGGTGGTGGTTAAAATTCAATTAAAAAATCCAAAATGATTTACAATTATCATTTATTCAATAATAATTTGGTAACGACAAGCAAACGTAAAATAATTTGCTAACGACAAGCAAACAAACGTCCCATGTAGTGCACGTGCCTAAAACTAGAATATAACTTATTAAATACAACAAATTTAATACTCAATAATTAATACTTAACTATTAACAAAGTTTCAATATAAAAAAATAAGACGGGTACAAACCCGTGCAATGCACGGGGTAAAAACTAGTGTATTTATATTGTTAATTAATTAGCTTGTTACATGTTTAACATTATCGAAAGAAATCCGACAATGGTCATGCATACGAAGATGAAAAGACATTTTGCATATGTAAAACCTTTATGTCATGAACTTTGAAATGTTATTTGGATTGATAAGTACTAAATAGATTTTTTATTTTACTTTTTTTAAAATTTTAGGCTGATGTAATATTGTGTTTCAATGTAATACCAAAAACATTCTCTGTATTAGAGTTTTTTTATATCATATATGTCTTTATATTGTATCTTGTAATAAATACAGTTTACGATAATTGGATGATATTTTTTTGTTTTATGTATATGTTATAAATTCTGCAATTGTATAATCATATTAAAAATGCTATAGAATTTGAAGCATAAAATAGATTTATTTGGTCGAATACTTTTTTAAAAAAATAAATGCAATGCAACGACAATTTTATCGTTTCAAAAGCTAAAATGTGTTTTGCAACAACAAAATCGTTTCAAAAGTCAAAGTTGTTTTGAAACGACATTGTGGTTGCAGAAGCCAAATGTGTTTAGCAACAACATTGTCGTTGCGAAACATATTACCTATCATTTCTTCTTCGTCATGGTATTGCAACGACATCTTTTATGCAACAATCTGTGTCGTTGCTGAAAATCATTTTTTGAAACAACGAAAAAAGTCGTTGCTATACCCTTTTGCAACACCATTACCCGAAACAACCAAAGTCGTTGCTGTAAAATTTTTTGGCAACTACTTTTCATTTTTTGCAACGACTTTTGTTGTTGCAATAAATGACTTTTCTTGTAGTGCATTTAATAACTTTCAACTATTTCAAAAGTTAGTTTTGTCGAACAACACTAATTCAAACAATCAATTAAACAACCATAAGCTCGTAGTTACAAGTTCACAACTCTCAGCTAGACTCACAGCTACAAGTTATAAGTTACAAACTCACAACTATTAACTAATTTTGCTAAATAGAGTCAAAGAAATATTTACATCCACAACTATATATCATATATGGCATCCCTAACTAAACCTCTTTTTGATGTTTTTTTTTTTAAAAAAAAGGACAATACCATCTACTCAGACCTCACAATTGATAACAAAACCAAATGCAAATGTGATTAACAAAATAAGAATGTTGGATAAATAAATCGAAACCAAGTGGATCCATATTGTAGAATATGTAAATTGAGGATGCCCAAAAATATCAGTTAAAACAAATATTTTCATATTTAACATAAAATATAACGATAAAAATGTGAATGCATGGATACATTGTTTTAAGACAAACAACTCTTTACCAAAAATACATGACAATAAGAATGCGAATAAATAGGTATGGAATACGCTGGTTTGAAATAGAGGTGACAATTCGGGCTACCCGATCAAATTTGGGCCGGCCCGCTTCGGCCTCGGGCCAGGCTAAAAAGGCTCGATTAAAAATCGGACTTCTAAAATCATGTCTAAATCCATCCTATGCGGGTAACGGGCTTTATACGTGCTGACCCGACATTTTTTTTTTACAAAAAGAACTTTTTTTTCAAACCAAATTTTTTTTAAAGCATCATTGCAATTTGGTCAGCAGAGCAAAGGAATCTATTGACCCATAACAACCGGAAAGAAGTTGGACTCTGGCTCTGATATCATGTTAAGGTTCCATCTCAAAACCAATTGGCAATGAAAGGAGTAGCCCAACAGGTATTTAAACAATGTCATATATTATGAGGCAGACGATGTGGGACTTCCAACAAAACATGTGTTTGTAAGATAAGGAGTAAACTTTTCATTTCAGCTTTGTACACGTACAGTAGAAGCTAAGAAGCTAATAGGGGTGGCTGGGTGCTAAGCTTTAAGGCTTAAGCCTTGACCTGGTGGGCCTTGGCTAAATGGGCCATTATTTTTTTTCCAACCATGTTGCACAACAAAAGCACGCAGGAGTTTAAATTAGAAAAAATAAAAGATAAAAAAAATTAACCGGGCTCCCGGGTCGGGCCGGGCCAACCGGTTCAAACCCGAATGAGTCTCGGGTTTTTGCAGGCCGGTCTAAAAAGGCCCAGATATATTTCGGGCTCAAATTTTATTATCTACACCAGGATATAATGCATGCTTATTCGGATCGGCCCGTTTTGCCGGCTCTAGTTTGAAATAATTGCAACACAAGAAAAAATATTTCATTGTCTTCCAACATTTTTATAGGTATAATAATAATGTCACTATATGGTAAGAAAAGACTAATATTGCTTTTTAACTTTTATTTCTTCATTTTAATTTTTTGAAATTATAACAAATAGAATCATATATAAATTTCAAATAAAATTTTAAAAAATAATTAATGTGATCAATCACGATTGAGAGATAGTTAAATTTCTTAAATATAATACAATAGATTTAATCACTAGCGATCTTAAAAAATTGTTCACTAGTGAATTTTGGTATATCGATAAAGATAAATTGTCTTATAAAATTTAATTGCATCTTGCTTTAAAGCATTTGTTAAGAATATGAAAAATTTTAAAAAAATTATCATAGATTTAAATTATTTCTTTTTTTTTTTCTGGAATCACCAACTTTACATTTTCCACTAACTTTTTATTATTATAATTAGTTCCTTATGCCAGTTTTAATTTAGTCACACGCCGCTGTTAAGAATTGAGGGTGGAGATGACTTGCATATATAGGTGACAATTCGTGCTATTCGGTTGTATTTGGTTTGGATTCGAACTATATAATTGTGTGTCAAAAAGATATGGGTATAATTCGGTTGTATTTGGTTTCCTAAGGTATCCACCCGCGCAACTAGGTGACTAATATTTTTGACATTGTCTGGTCCTTTCGGGGGCTAGTCTCCCAGCGAGGCCTCTTCCATTCGCAAGAACCGAGGATCGTACCCCCAACTACATACTTAAGTAGCAACAGATCCCTTACCATCTGTGTTAACCTCCATCGGTCATACAAAGTATATTACGTGACGATTTTGTACTACATCTTAATAATTAAGTAACAACAAAGCCCCAACACAGTTGGTAGATAGTTGGGTTCCTTAAGCATGATATTAGGGGTTCGATCCCTGCCGTGGGTATGAAAAATGCTTTGTTGATAGTGGCAAAACCTACTTCGATCATCTCTACATCTCGGAGGGGATTAATCTTCGGCTGTCGACTGGGGAATATCCTTGATTTTCAAAAAAAAAAAATCTTAATAATTAAGTTGCATGATTGCATCAGGTGCAATAAATTTTATAGTTTTACGTTTAGTGGTTTTGAACTTTGAGTTTTTTTTAGTCGTTTGCCCTTTTTAGGAAAATGGGTTATATGAGAGTTATCTTATGTGATCACAATAATTTAATAAAAAATGATTGATAAGACTATAAAATTAATATGTAAATAGGCATATATCATAGAGAAAATGACATATATACTTTGTTTATTATTAATTGATTAATAAGTAACATACACATATCATTTTTTTATGATGTATGCTTGTTTTTTTTAGGTCTATAGGTATGTTTTTTTTGCAAGCCCACGGTATCTCCATGGGTCCATCAATACTAACGGGGTTCGTGAGAGTAATCCATTTCAAGATCATGAAAGTACCTCTCCCAGCGGAATGTTTTTCCTAAGAATCGAACTCGGGACTAGTAGCACCCGAATCTCATTCCTAGGATCTCAGTTGGTTTCACAATATCGTAATGTATGCTTACATATAGGTTAATTTTATAGATTTAGGTATCATTGCTCAATTTAATAGTGTTGTGTTACTAAATTATCCTAGAGCAATCTTTTATACGGGTAAACAAGATTACTACATGCATTCAAAACGTAACTTAATTACATATAAGACCCAAAAATGTTAGGTTGACATAATGTAAAGTATTACTTTTTATTAGCTAAGCAAATGAATGAATTATATAAGAAAGAATGACCGGAAATCCTCTGCTAGGGTTTGTCGAGAACGGTGAGAGAAAAAGCGAAGGTCCTTCCGTTCAGGAAGAGGACTTGACAAACAGGAGTAATAAGAAGGTTAAAAGGAATGAAAGCGATGATGATGTGCAGGAACAAATTCATCACAATGCAATAGTCTCATACAAGGATTCCCTATTCAAGGATGTCGGCCACTTTGAATCCCATGAAAACATGCTGAGCGATGAGGATCTACCAGAGAATCGGTGGTACAAAGAAAATAAGTCTGATGATGAGATTGAGGAGGCGCCATTTACCCCTTGTCCCACCATTGATGTTTCCAAAGAAGAATATGAAGAATGGTGCAAACCCTTGAGAAACTCCCTAATTGTCAATTTGTTTGGAAAAAGGGTGAATCCAAAGGTTATGGAAAATAAACTCATTAGAGACTGGAGCAGAAATGGTCCCCTAAAGATCATTGACATGCCTCATGATCATTTTTTGGTACAATTCTCATCGGAAGAAGACTACAAGCATGCTCTTTATGAAGGTCCATGGAAATTGGCGGATCATTATCTCATTGTTCAGAGGTGGAGGCCCTTGTTTATGCCAGGGGTGAATACGGTTAAGAAGATAGCAGTGTGGGTAAGAATTCAAAAACTCCCTCAAGAATTGTATAACCCCACTTTTCTTAGAAGAGTTGGGAGAAAGATAGGGACTATGTTGAAGATCGATCAATTAACATCAATTCATTCTAAAGGAAAATTGCTCAAATTTGTGTTGAAATCGATTTGAATCGTAGCCTGGTTCCAAAGATTAATGTCCTTGGGATGGAAATCCACTTGGAATATGAAGGCCTACATCAAATTTGTTTTGGATGCGGTAAGTATGGGCACAAGTTGGAAAATTGTAATGTCACGGTCGGGACAAGAGAAGCTCCGAAAGAGCAAGCTGGATCAGCGGCGGTTAACACCGATGAAGAGGTGGTGGACACGGCGGTGAAGATGAATGTTGACGGGAAGGAAGACTCCATGGCTGGGCGGCTGATTCAAAAAGAAAATCATGAAATTATGAGCTTAGATTCGGCTGCTATCAGTAAGGAAAGTATGGATGTCCAAGATAATTCTAATCCCTTTGGGCCATGGTTGCTAGTCAAAAGATTTGCTAGGAAAAAGGAGAGATTGGGGAGCAAAATAGAGAATCGGAGTATTTCTGGTGGAATTAATTTTAATGTGCAACGGCCAGCTAATAAGGGGAGATTTGATCTTCTTAATTATGAGGAAGAAGAGGAACATTTTGCGGCTAACGAGCCTAATATCGTGAGTAACGTGCATGGAGATCATGCAGGTGGCAACGTAGTGGATCATCAGGCAACTAATGTGGTGGAGGCGGGCCCTAATGCAGTGGGCCAACAACAAAGTCTTATTTCTCAGCCAAAAAAAGGGCCTAGAGTCCGAAATGAATGGGGAGGAAAAAATCCTCAGCTGAACCGTGGGAAGCAAACCTGGGCCCAGCAAAAACAGCAACGCCCTTCTTCTAAGCAACTTCTCGGCCCAATAAGCAATGAGAAACCAGAAATTGGAAACTCCAGCAGTAAGGAGGTTAGCTCCCAAGGTAAGTTCAAAGGATCAAATGAATACAAGGAAGCTATGCTTGCTAAAGAGAGAGAGGCTCTCCATCTTATGAAAATTTTGGAGAAAAAGAATGGTCATGTCATAGAAAATTATGCTATTCAAACTTACTTGCCGAGGAATGAAGCTATCAACTTTGCCCAAAAAAATACTCCCTCACCTAGTACCTCTCAACCTCAACCGAAGCCTCCTGAGGACTCGGTTCTTGATGGTACAGGTATGGAAGTTGATTTTGATAGAAATTTGCAAATGCATAGTGAACATGGTAAGGATGGTCTAATCCAAGTGGGTAATGGTTCTTTGAACCAAAACTAATTTGTTTTGTTTTAATGAATATTTTATGCTGGAATAGTCGTGGTACTAACAAAAAAACTTTCCAGGTCTTATTAGAGACTTTAGAAACATGTATGATGTAAACTTTATTATTTTACTTGAAACTCATGCCTGTGGTGATGCAGCAAAGAAGATTATTTATAGAACATGTTTGGATAGCTCCTTTGTGGTTGATGCTCGTGGCCATGCAAGGGGGATTTGGTGCTTATGGGACTCTATGCATTGGAAAGTCGACATTATTGCTTCACATTTCCAATATGTCCACATGAAAGTGAAATGGGGTAGCTCTTCGGAATGGTACCTGACCGCTATTTATGGTAGCCCTCAAGTAACTGCTAGAAGGGTAATTTGGAATGAGCTTAAAAATATTTCCTTGAACACTAACGGTCCGTGGTGCTTGACGGGTGATTTTAATTATATCCTCCATCAAGACGAGAGTAGGGGTGGAAATAGCTCATGCTCTAATCCGGACAGTGCAAGGTTCCAAGAAATGGTTAGTGAATGTCATCTTGTGGACGCAGGGTTTATTGGATCTCCCTTCACTTGGAAGGGTGGGAATATTGAAAAAAGGTTGGATAGGGTTCTTTTCAATTTGGATTGGAGAATTATGTTCCAATCTATGACGGTCCATCATCTTCCTAAGCTGAAAAGCGACCATAATCCTCTGTGGTTAAACTTTCGTGAGACAAAAAGGCCAAATCGGGGGCGTAGACCTTTCAGGTTTTTAGCCTCTTGGTTGACTCACCAGGATCTACCCAATGTGGTGGCTTTGCATTGGAATTCCGCGAGTGACTCGAATGACAAGGTAAGTTCCACTTAAAATGGTTTAAAGCATTGGAATACTAATGTCTTTGGTAATATTTTTTTCAAGAAAAAGCAGCTCTTAAATAGATTGGAAGGAATTGAAAAAAAGTTGCTAGTCGGTCCGAACAGATACCTAGACAAACTTCAAAAAGATCTTTGGACTGAGTATGAGAGAATCCTGTTTCAAGAAGAATTCCTTTGGTTTCAAAAGTCTAGATGCAAGTGGATTCGGTATGGAGATAGGAACACCAAATTTTTTCATGGCACAACTATGGTTCGCAGGAAAAGAAGTAAAATTGAATCCTTGCAAAATGATTCGGGGGAGTGGATCACGGATTCAAATCTCCTTGAGGACCATGCTAACAACTACTTCAAGAATTTCTATAAAAGCGATAACGGGTATGATAGTTTTTGTTTACATGGTGCCTTTCCCCTCGTTAAGTGAGTACCATATTCGTACCCTGAATAGAGATGTTTGTGATGATGAGATCAGATGGGCTATCTTTGCTATGGGTGGTTTTAAAGCCCCAGGGAAAGACGGGTTTCAGGCTATCTTTTATCAAAGTCAATGGGCTACGGTTGGGCTTGCACTTTGTGAGCTCATTAAGAATATTTTCAAAAACCCTTCTTTGATTAAAGATATAAATGAGACCCTTATTACTCTGATCCCTAAAGTGGATATGCCTACTAATATAAAACATTTTAGACCTATTAGTTTGTGCAATGTATCTTATAAAGTGGTTAAAAAAATTCTTGCTAATAGACTTAGGAGTGTTATGGATCACATTGTTAGCCCTAATCAATGTAGCTTTGTTCCGGGTCGCCAAGGAAATGATAATATCATCATCACCCAAGAAGTGATACACTCTATGAATAGGATGAAAGGTAAAAAGGGCTTCATGGCTATTAAAATTGATATGGAAAAAGCCTATGACATGCTAAAATGGGATTTTGTTATCGATACTTTACGTGATATTGGTTTGGATGATTCCTTTATTCAACTTGTTTGGCACTGTATTTCTTCTTCTTCTATGAACTTGATTTGGAATGATGAGGTGCTTGATGCTTTCATTCCTGAGAAAGGTTTAAGACAAGGTGATCCTCTTTCCCCTTATCTCTTTGTTTTGTGCATGGAAAGGTTATCGCAAATTATTCAATTAGCTGTTAATAATAAGTTCTGGAATCCTATTCAACTTTCCCGAGGTGGTCCCAAAATTTCTCACCTTGCTTTTGCGGATGACTTAATTTTATTTGCTGAAGTGAACTTGGACCAGGTTGAAGTTATTTCTGCCTATCTTGATTTTTTTTTGTAAAAGCTCTGGTGAAAAAATTAATAAGGATAAGACTAGAATTTTCTTTTCTAAAAATGTTCATTTTAATGTCAGAAAAGATATTAGTGATGCTTTTGGTTTTCAAAGAACGGACGATCTCGGGAAGTATTTAGGTATTCCGCTTTTTCATAAAAAAGTTTCTAAAAATACTCTTAATTATGTTATTAACAAGGCCAATCAAAGGCTCAATATGTGGAAAAGCAAGACTCTTTCTTTTGCAGGTCGGCTTACCTTGACCCAGTCTGTCTTAGGTGCCCTTCCTTCTTATGTGATGCAGACTACGTATGTTCCTAGGAGCATTTGTGACAAGCTTGATAGGATAAATAGATCCTTTTTGTGGGGCGATTAGCAAGAAAGGAAAAGAATTCATCTTATCAAGTGGGATAATATTTGTAAACCTAAGGGAGCCGGAGGTCTTGGGCTCAGAAAAGCTAGAGATCTCAATTCGTCCTTTATGATGAAGCTTGGTTGGGGGCTGTTGATGAATAAGGACTCACTTTGGGTCAGGATCCTTAAACATAAATATAAATGCGGAGATGATATGATTCCAAAGGTGAAATATAGAGCCAATGCTTCAAACACTTGGAAGGGTATCTGCCATAATTGGAGTTATTTGAAACAAGGCCTTATTTGGCGCGTGGGTGATGGAAAAAATATAAGTTTTTGGGCTGATAATTGGAATCACAATCTTGGGCCCCTATTGCACCACTCTCTTGGACCAGTGGCGAATGCGGATATGAAGACAACTTTGGAAGAGATGTTCAATCAGAATGACAGCTGGAATACTAAAAAAATGCAAGGTAAGCTTTCTCCCATGGTTATTAATAACATTGTTTCTGAAACTCCTTTTCTTGGTGCAGGGCAGCGGGACACGTTAGCGTGGAGTTATTCCTCTGATGGCTGGTTCTCTATAGCCACTGCGTACCAGAGCATCCAGGAAGATGATTCCAATGTCAAGCAGTGCAATTTCAACCGTATATGGAGCTGGAAAGGTCCCCAGAGAGTTCGGGTTTTGCTTTGGAAAATTGCTAATGATGCTCTTATGACAAATAGCAACCGAAGAAGGAGAAACATAACCAATGATGATACTTGTATGATTTGCAATACTAGAGAGGTTGAGGACCTGCTTCATGCCCTCCGTGACTGTGTCCATGCGAAGCGAATCTGACAAGCGGTGGTCCCCTCTTTTCATCAGCAACGGTTCTTTTCTTGCAGCATTTATGAGTGGTTGGAGGAGAACTTGAAAGGGGCTTATCAAAGCAGTAAAATTATTTCTTGGGAGATCATGTTTGGTGTTATTTGCGAATCGGTTTGGCATCGAAGAAATAAAAAGATTTTTGAAGACTTTTTCATTGATTTAGATGGCCTGAGACAATTAGTTTGGAGCAAGTACAAGGACTTTACTAGAGCCTTTAATGATCATCGTCCAGCTTACTCTTTGAGCAATAGCTGAACTGGTGTATCCATTAGATGGCAGTATTATCCCTCCTATTCTTGGTGTAAATTGAATTGTGATGGTTCCTATGACAACATCAACAAGCAAGCCACGTGTGGAGCGGTTATGAGGGATGACCATGGGCGTTTTATTTTTGCTTTTGCTGCTAAGTTGGGGAATATGTCTATAACTCAAGCTGAACTCTTGGGAATCCTTCATGGAATTAAGCTGGCTTCAGATAGAAGGATAGGAAGAATTATTGTTGAAACCGATTCAAAGTGTGCTGCTAAATTCGTTTCTGATGGTGTTAACCCTGCTCATCCTTGTTCGAGTTCCGTTAGCACAATCAGGAAGATGTTACAACAAGGGGACTTTAGGATTGGCCACACTCTTAGAGAAGCTAATTCGGCTGCTGATGCCTTAACCAAGTATGCGCACTCTATGCAGGAAGATTTCACGGTGTTTGATCAGCCTCCTAGTTTTCTTAGCCTTGTTTTATTTGCTGATAGCTCTGGGACTTGTTTTCCTAGAGGTTTTTAAGTTTTTGTTTTTCTTTCCTGGGCTCTAGCCCTCGTTGTCCACCAAAAAAAATGAATGAATTATATTCAAGAAGCACAAGGGATGTTCCGAAGTGGTGTAAAACATTGATACTCCTTTCCGTCTCAAATATAAGAAAAAAACTAAGTTCACATTTATTAAGGAAGTTATTTGAGTGTATTTAATTTTCTTAAATTTATAAGAAAAGATAGACTACTTTATAAAACATACACTAAGAATGAAGCTAAAATTAAATGATATAACCCCTATATTGAAATAATTTAAGAATAATTGTATTGAGAATAGAAAATTAATTAAATTTTGCTTATATTTAAGATCATGACATATTTATGGTTTTAGTCCTTGGAAGTTGGAAGTGTTTTGATTTTGGTCCCTGAAAGTTTTTTTGACTTTGACTCATTCCTAATTGTTTTGAAAATTTGGTTTTAGTCCCTGCCATTAGGAAAAATTCGTTAATTGCTTATGTGGTTAATGGAACATCACATCAGCATACACGTGTGTAAATGTTGTATGTTCCGCTAGGATGACGTGGATGATCCGGACCCGCATGAGCAAAAGGGCCAAGGCCCAACCAAAATGTGTTCGTGGATTGGGTTTTGGCCCTTTTGCTCCTGCGGATCCGGATCATCCACATCATCCTATCTATGACATTCCATACTTGCACACGTATATGTTGATGTGACGTTCCGTTAGCTAAGTCAGTGGTTAACGGATTTTTCTTAACAACAAAGACTAAAACCAAATTTTTAAAACAATTAAGGATGAGTTACGGTCAAAAAAACTTCTAGAGACCAAAATCAAAACATTCCCAACTTTCAGGGACTAAAACCATAAATAAGCCTAAGATCATTGATAAAATGTATTTATTTGCTTATATTTGAAACCGGAAGAAGTAATTTGTACTCCAAAGTTGCCTATCATATGAATTGAACCGTATCAATATAAATTCAATGGGTAGCAATAGAATAAAATTTTGAGTCGATGCATTGGAAAGCACTTAAGCACAGACTTCATTCTATGGTGCTTTAAAATTTAAAATAAATTGTTTTGGATTTGAGATGAATTTTTTGACATAGTTTTGGTTTTGTTTTAGATCACATACACTTGCTTCAACACATGGAATTCTTTTCTAAATAGCTACCATTGACGTATAGTAGCAGCCCCACCTGCTTATTGTAAGGAACTTGGTAAGCTGTCAATGTCGGGAAAAATTCTATAATACAACCAATATTGTTTTTCTTGTTGTTGTTAGCAAAATCGCGCGCCAATTGGATATTTGAGTTGTTGCAATATAAATTTATTTTGAAAGAGTGTAGTAATCGATGTCTTCACCAAAAAGATAATGAGATCAACTTCCAAGCACAGGTGATGGGGAAGAGAATGGATGTGCGTAATTAATCTAAAAATTTAGTTGAGGGTTGAAAAGTTGGAAATTAAAAGATTATAATCGACTGAATTGAAAATGCTCAATAAAATTAGTTGATAGATTGATTTTTTTTACTAAGGGTATCATTCAGCTGACACTCAAAGATTAATCCCCTCTGAGACGTATAAATTATCGAAATGAGTTTTGTCTTTATCTATAAAATCTTTTCCAGCCATATTCACAGCAGACATCGAACCTTGGACTTCATGCCCAAAGAATCCAATCATCTACCAATTATGCTAAGCCTAGTTGGTCGATCTACTAGTTTTGATCAGTGTAAATTGATGTAAAAATTATATTATATAAGTTATATGTCACTCCCATTGAAATACCAAATCATAAGGGTTTTTTTTTTCTTTTTTTTAACTTCCATAACCAAACAAGGCATTGTAACTTAATTTTGATCAATTAAGTGATTAGAAAACATCCAATGGTGTTACCCATGGCACATATTATGAAAGGTATACGATATTAAGATGGGTTTTAATTATGACATATTAAGATTTTATTTCAAAATTAATTGATAATTAGAAAAGTTGTCCGACAAGTATTTAAATCATAACACAACATATTATAAAATAAGCCATATGTGTATGTGATTTCCAACATGATCAATATCCTACTATCCAATATGTTATCTTATCCAATTTGGAAAAATGATGTTTTTTAAACGAATGTATTACTCATATGTTATATATTATATCATATATATATATATATATATATATATATATATTTGGTGTACATCAAGGATATTCCTCAGCCGACAGCCAAAGACTAATCCCCTCTGAGGAGTAGAGATCACCGAAGTGAGTTTTGCCTCTACCAACAAAGCCTTTTCCATGCCCACGGCAGGGATCGAACCCCTGACATCATGCTTAAGGAACTCAGCTATCTACCAACTGTGCTGGACTTTATTCGTATATCATATATATTTTTTAACGGTTTTGATGTATTTTAAACATTAAATATAATGCCAAAAATATCTTAATATCCTAATTAATCAATAGTTAATTGATACTCGTTTATTACTTTTTTTTTTGTCCATGACCGAAGTGTCCACCGCCGACCGCAGTGACTAATCTCCTCGCTGGCTTGTAGCCACATCTAATGGATGAGACAGCTGGCCCCGAGATTTAACGCTGCTGCATGCACAAGGAAGGATTCGAACACCTGACCTGGCTTAAGCGTGGATCAATCCCTACCACTGAACCACACGCTCGGGGTTAATACTCGTTTATTACTTTTAATGATAGATATTTTATTTTATTTTCTCACATTAATTTCTATTAAATATGGCTTTTAATATTTCCAGATTACTCTACGGCTTTTCTTCTCTCAGTTTCTAGGTAACTATTTTCCTCGACTTCTCTTCTTTATTTTTCTTCAACTTCTCTTACATCTTGGCTTTTCTTCTTCTTTAATTTCTTCTTTCTTCTTTGGTTTTTCTTCTTCTTTCAATGATATTCGCAAAACATAATTTTTACTATTCATTAACACTGTTTAATAAATAATACGGATTGTAATAAAATATTTTTTTAAATAAACAAGATCTCGTAATTGTAATATAGTAATATGTTTTTTTAGAAAAAAAGCCAAACAAGAAAGAAGAAAAACCACGATAAAAGAAAAGCTGAAGAAGAATAAAGAATGGTTACAAGCATATGAAAAGAGTTACACAAAAACAAGGAAAAGAAAAGTCGTAGGAGGTAATTCGGGAATATTAAAACTCACTCTTGATAGGAATTAATGGGAGTTAATAAATGAGTATTAATTAACTATTGATTAATTAGGATAATAAGATAATTTTGGCATCTTATTTAATGCTTAAACTCAACCCAACCCTAATGGCTGAGTATATCAAAACCGATATTTTAATGATCATTAAACAATGTCTCTAATGGAGTTAAAATGTTTGAATTTTGAATGAAAACAATGGGTTTGTATGTCGAATACACATATAACGCCCGATTGTTTATTAATGCTAATATGCCAGAAGACATAATTTAGTGAGAGATTTTTTTTCTTCTTCTATTTTTTTATACAAATTTAATAATTAATTTTTACTTAATAGTAATTTATTTTTAAACATACCCATAATTGGCTTTAGAAATCGAGTAAAGTGTTTGAATTCGTTTTTTAAATTTAAAAAAAGAAAACAAAAAAAACATCAATATGATAGGAATTTGATAACAGCTTGATTTCGTGGATATTTTGATTTTTTTTTAAAAAAGAGTTATATATAAGTTGATAAAAATAATTTTAACCTTTGCTTAGGTATATTAGCATAATTGTATTAATAAGTTGATAAAAAAATTAACAATGTTTAGTCTGTTACGTTTTTGATTATATATATAACTTTGCTCCAAACTAAAGTATCAATAATAAATAAAATCTCTTAAGGTTGTAAAATATGTTTATGATTGAGTAATTAAGGAAAGAAATACTAAATTATGAGGAGAGAAAATATATAATTCATTAATAGCCAAACACTATATATACTCCATTTAAAACTTGCGGCCAAACGCTACATATAGTTGATTTGTATCTACCAAGGTCAGTTTTTACTCATGGACAATTATACGTAGCACTTCCAAGAATCAATAGTAAAGCATGATTGTCAAGAAGAAATCGCAAAGAACTGCAATATCAATGTAGTTTACCGAAATTTTTTGCAAAAATAAATTCAATTGATTCAATTTAATTATTAAAAATTCTCATATAAATAAAAGTATGCAATTCATTTAAAATTGTCTATTGAATTTTTCAGTTTGACATATTTATTATATATGATGGGATGTGATCTAATATATATTTCTTCATTCACGTACATCGCACGGGTAATCTAAACTAGTTGTATATGAATTATAAAAAGAAGAAACTTTCAAGACAATATCTACTTAGGTAGAACTTCCTCATGATTTCATAGTTATTATTTAAAAAAAAATATAATTAAAAAATATAATAAGTTGTTAGAAAATTTTGAACTCATCCACCAAAATTCGGATGAGTTGTTGGTATAACCTTCTTTATTGGGTTGGTGAAAAAAATAGCATAATTTAAATTAGCCATTGTTATTCAATCAATTAAATCAAATATATATTATAAAGAGAAAATAGATGGTGCATTGATAGTGTAAAAGTTTTTTTACATCATCAGTGCATCATTCACCATTGATGGGTGTATGGTCGTTGACTATTATATAAAAGTAATATAAATGAATGGTGGATGATGGATTGATGGTATAAAAAATTTTACACCGTCAATGCACACTCATTAATCTCTATTATAAAAAAAAGGAAACCTTCAATATAATAACTGCTTAAGTCACAATTCCTCATAATTACTAGTTATATATCATAAAAAGAGAATATCTGCGAGTTATGGAATGTTGATGTGTCGCTTTAACAATAATAAGGAGAACTAATTTTTTTTTATTAATATTAAAATTTGAACATAAATTTGATAATTTGCTAATTCCTAATTGTCACACGTGTAAAATACACTAGTATGTAAACTAAATGTTGATAATTTATAAATAACCAAAAAATTAAATTATAGCAACACACTTGTTTTTCTCAAGGAAAAACCACAAGTACCTTATATGGTTTAACCCAAAACGTGACTTAATCAACAATGATAATGACAAAAGTATTCCTAATTTGTTGTTACACTCTTGATTTTTGCTTATTATTCATAATAATTAAGGAGAAGGCATGCAATTGATGTGTCAAATGTCAAACGTTGTTGCTACCTCCTCTTGTTCTTGCTCCCCAAGAGCAACGCCAAATAAAATAGGAATCGAAAGAAAAATCCCCAAGCTACCGTGATCAACAAGCAATTCCATTTGTTGAGTTGCGTGATTGCCTGCTGCTTCAATACATCAACTCCAGTGGTCACGCAGGTGGAGCTTGTTATATTCATCCCCAACACTTTACTCATGCTCTTTAACAGCTCCACCTTCAGCTCCGCGGGCACCATCCCCAACGGCGTACCGTCGAATATCTGAACCCCCCTCACAAAACACCTTGGAGGATTAATGTCAAACTCGTTTTGTAACACCCCTTCATAAGGGTACTTCACTAGGGACAAATAATGGAACCATATCCAATAGGGAGGGATTCTATCCCTACTTATGAAGAACCCACTGAAGAGAAGAAAGTATGCTAAAATTGCAACCACCACCGTGAAACCCAGCATCACGTGTGACACAACACCTGAAAATAGATGGATAAATGGATATCTGATCATCAAAGACCGAATATATAAACTATGCTTTTGCAATTTAGTTCTATTGGTACAGTGGTGTCAAGGATTGCATTTGGTAGGACAGACCATGGTTCCATCCCCCGCAACAACGCAACAACGTTGGGAGAAGAATAAAATCTTAACCTCGTGACCCCTCGAACTGGATTAGCCGACTCAGTGAACCGGATATCAGAGTGAAAAAAAAAAAAGTTTTCAACTCACTCCACATGTGTACAATGTTTTTTTTAATCCTAATTAATCAATTAGGAATGATTGCTTGTCTGGACCAAGCACATGGTTTTTTTTGTTCTTATATGTGGTTATTATTTTCATTTTAGCCGTGAAGTGCGTCAATAAACAACAAACACCAAATTGCAAGAATTGATTTTTTTTTTTTTACCAATAAAAGCCAAATTGAAAATTAGGAACACGTATTGAGACAAAAATTTCAGTTTTGGTATTTTATAAAAAATTATCGGTTCTTATAAAAATCAATTTAACCGTCCGCGTAAGACAGCCTAGTTGGTGGCAGCAGGGACACTTAGGATTTCCCCCTCCCCAAGTCATGGGTTCTACTCCCAGACCTCCCATGTAAAAAAAAAACAATTTAACCTACATTTGGGATATTTTAAGATCGCTTAACTAACATTTCATTTTTTTTCCTCTGCTTTCTTAATGTGGATATGAGTCTTTTATTTCTTTTAAAGTTAATATGTTTATGCTTTTAAAAATAATACTACACGTGTATTACTAATTTTATTATAATTCTAAAAAAATAATAAAAATCAGGGTCTTGCTTTAGGGCACTTAGTTTGTTAAGTATACTAAAAGTAGAAAAAATTCATAAATCTAATGTGTTTACTATTTCGAGAGTCCAAAAAAATGCATTTTTCCATAACTTTTAACCACATTTAATTACTTAACAAGTGCCATAAGGATACTCTTTAGCATTTTCCTAAAAATTATTATACCCCCTTTTTTTTAATGGAAAATTTATTATACTTTGTAGTCCCTAGTTCCGTGTGCAGATATATACCTGAAAGAAAGGTGACGAAGGAGCTCCCAGCCCAGAAGGAAGCCAAGATGGTGAGGAAGAAAAAGAAAAACCCAGAAAGCCCACCAGCAAGGCCCACGGCCCAAAACGTCGTTGCAGCAAACGCAAACGAAAGGAAAACCAAAGCAGGCAAAGAGATGATGGAGTGAGCCAGCACGTAAGAAGAGCGACGATATGCATTGTAAGCGGTTTCCCTCATGAATATGTAACGCTCTTGTAGAAAAATCGGTATCGCTTCTGCACACGTGTAAAACGTTGTTGACATCGCAAACGCGAAGAACCCTATCCTTTCTTGCACCCCTTTCGGAGAATTATCAAGCCTCCAAAATATCGTCGCTAATATCGCTCCCGTCACGAGAACCGCACCGAGACGGATTCCGAATAGTTCCGGCATTCTCCTCGAGTTTGTTAAGGAACGTTTTGCTATAACCGCCATCTCGATCCAAAACGGGTTCGCGAACGCTGCGACCGACGCCGTTTTGAGAGTGTTGTTGTTCGCTGTTGTGGTTGGTGCTCCAGAGACTAATTTACCCTTGGAAATGCTGGCGCTGATTGCATCCTTCAAGGACATTTTCGGAATTGGTGATTTCTCACCTTTGTTTTTCAACTGCCATGATTTGTTGAACTCGACTAAGCTTCTTGTCCCGTCCGGTGATTCTTCGAGTTCGCGGATTAGGTCTAATGCGAACTCGGTGCGATTCTCGTTCTCCGGTATCGGGTGTCCGAACTCGGAGAAAAAAGACGGTATACTTGTCGGAGAGCCACTGAACACGGTTTCACCGTGCGAGAGAAAGATCAAACGGTCCAAAAGGCCTAGAATTCTGTAACTAGGTTGGTGAATTGACATCACCACAATGCTTCCGCTCTGAGCGATTCGCTGAAGCACCTTCACAACCATGTAGGCGCTGGTGGAATCGAGACCGGAGGTCGGTTCATCGAGGAAGAGTATGATCGGATCATGGATGATGTCAATCCCTATTGAAACGCGGCGACGTTCCCCACCAGAGACTCCGCGATGGCCTTCATCTCCAATGACAGTCGTTGCCGCGTTTCGTAGACCTAGCTGGTCAATTAGAGCTTGAACACGAGCCTTCTTCTTAGATTTGGATAAAGATCGAGGGAGGCGGAACTCGGCGGAGAACATTAGGGTTTCTTCAACGGTGAGCATAGGGAAGAGAAGATCGTCTTGCATGACGTAAGCAGATATCACTTTCAACAAGCTTGAATCCACTACGTCGCCGTTTAAGGTGACGGTTCCTTTGAGGCTCTCTTTCGAGATTCGATCAGCGAGGGCGTCGATGAGAGTGGATTTTCCGGAGCCGCTGGCACCGAGGACGGCCATGATCTCGCCGTCTTTGGCCTCGCCGGTGATGTTGTTGAGGAGGGTTTTGGTTTTTGTGGCGGTGTTAGGTTTGGAGTCAACGGGGTCGTTTTGTTGAGGTGAAGGAGTGAGACTATTGGTGGTGGTGTTGCTTGTTGAGGTGAAAAGAGGGGAGAAGGTGATTTTGCGACGGAGTTTGACGCTGTAGGTTAAGTTGGTGAAGGATAAGAGAAAAGAGTGAGAGGGATGAGAAGGTGGTGGTGGAAGGTTGAGAACATGGTGAGGTGGTGGGAGAGTGTTGTTGTCGTTTTGAGCATCTTCTACGCGTTTAAGGAGTTCACCTAAGGTGGAGGAGAGTCGGGTTAGGGAAGGGTTAGGGGGTTGGACAAGCTCCATGGAGCGGTGGAAGAAAGGGTGGCGGTCGTCGGGGACAGCCATGGGTGATGGTGATGGTGGTGGTGGTGGGTGAGAGAAGAGTGAGTGAGGGTTTAGGACATAGAAGAGAAGTGAAGAGAGTTGGGTGGTTTTATAGGGAGTTTCATGGAGAATTTCATTTGCATGGTCATGGTCTCGTGGGGCCAGTTTGACATAATATAAGAAACCAAGTTTGTACAACAACTCTCTAGAAAACAATAAAGCGATTGATCACCTAAAAACAATAAGCGATTGTGTGATATTTATCCACTTTATTTTTTTCTTTTTACAAATTTTTTAGTACAACTACAAGGGAAAAGAAAAGACAGCAAGAACCAAAATGGAAATTGCATTAATTTGTTCATTATATTCAAATAGAAAAGGAAATTGTTAGCTGTCATCTATGTGCTTTTATATGTTGTACTACAAACTTAGCTGTATAAATAATAAGGTTGGTAATATATATATACTACTTATTCTAGGTTTAAATAATGAATTTCTATTTTATTGTCCAAAATGTTCAAAGGTTTTATAGGATTATTTTATTTTTTGAGTGTGTATTAAACATCGCATCGTGTATCCTTCCTTTCATTTAATTATTAAGGTAGATTAATTTTTCACGTATTTTTTTTATCTAGGTGGTATATATATAGGCTTCACTTTTTGTGGCCCAACTAATCCATCCTGATCTCAGCACCCTCTCCAATTAACCATCGGAGACAACCCTCTTAAATTTTCATGTATGTTTTTATCATGAATTTAACATTTGTTTTCACCCAAAACAATATTTTTATCACTACGATAATACCTTTGTTGATGCATTGAGAACTAATAATGCATATACATATCTCTGTTGCGTGAGAACTCCATAGTTATTGCACTCTCGCACACCTTCAGACTGCTGAGAAATTCCATGTGACAATCAAAATGCCAAAAAAGGAACAAGATGGCTAGCAATATTTGACAAATCAAAAACACAATAGTTGTTGTGTTGATGAAAAATCATAAATAAAGATATAGGATTTTCATGAGAAAAATAAATTAGAGTTTGTTAATGTAAAAATTGTTATATTTAATTAATTTCAGAATCTGGATTTATGTGATACAAGAAAACCTTTTGATGATATGTTTTTAACACCTTAAAAATTGATGAGGGGTGAGTGAAAGGTTAGTGGAAAATAAGGAGATTAAAAAAATAAATAAGAAAAAAAACAGGTGTTATTGTTTTTTTGTCAAAGGAGATAACTTTATCTCTTTATATAAGGAGAATCATTATTCTTTTTCTAAAAATATGTGTAGAAATGATAAATTATATACATCGAAAATACTTTAATAAAAAAACAATATTATCTTAGAGGGTTTCTTCGGTGCCGTCGTAAAAGGATGGGTTTCGGTGTCGTCGAATCCTTAGCCAATGAAAGCACGCCACCTCATTTAATTAGTCATGTCAGCATAATTTCTAATAAAGCATCCAATTTAATCATATTGCATTTTAATCCTTCACATGTTAGGTAACTTTTGATTAACCGAACTAATTTAAATCAAATTAAATATTTCCTATTTTATTTAAAAAAAATAAAATAAAAAAATTAGGATTTGATTTTGAAATAGTTTCTTTCATAATCTATCAGTTCATCAACGCTGCAAATTTCATCACCTATGTTCCTGTGCAAACTTCATCACGGTTTGATCACCAGTACAAGCTTCATCACGGCTTCATGGTTCATCAACACTTCATAAAAATTATTAAGTTGCTTCATCCATAAATAAGTAGGGTACAACACATTCATCATCCATCAAATTTCCGCCGCACACACCAAACACATCTCACCGTGATATCAATTTTCACCGTTATTCTTCACGATATCACAACCAAACACGACCCGGCGTCATCATCATCCCCAATCCGTTAGTTTCCCAAAGCGAAGACAATTTACTCATTTATGCCAATGATTTTGGTCAAACTTTATGTTTACTGCGGCCAAAACCTCCATCAGTGAAATTTAATAAATTTTGTTATCAATCTCTTTAAGAGGTATAATAATTGATAATTGATAAACAATAGTAATGAATTAAAGATAAATAGAAACATAATCAATTTCCATCATTATTGTTTTTATAAGCAATAAATTAAGAAAAAATTTACGATTTCAAATTCAAATAACAGAGTAAGTATCTCTAAAAAATTAAATAAATAACAATGTAAAGATAAACATTAAATTTGGATCAAGATTTTGAATTTTATAACTTTCAATCTCTTTAAGAGGTATGATTGATAATTGATTTAAAAATAAATAAATAACAATGTAAATATAAACATTAAATTTGGTTCAATATTTTTGAATTTTATAACTTTCAATCTCTTTAAGAGGTATAATTAATAAATAATAAACAATAGTAATGAATGAAAGATAAATATAGAAACATAATCAATTGGCATCTTTATTTTTTTTTATAAGCAATAATTAAGAAAAAAATTATATGAATTCAAATTCAAAATAATAGCGTAAAGATCTCTGCCAAAAAAAAATAACAATGTAAAAATAAAAATTAAATTTGGTTCAAGATTTTGAATTTTATAAAAATCAATTAAGATCATTATTGTTTTGAGAGGATCATTATTGTTTTCATTCATTACTATTGTTAATCAATTATCAATCATACCTCTTAAAGAGATTGAAAGTTATAAAATTCAAAATCTTGAACCAAATTTAATGTTTATTTTTACATTGTTATTATTTTTGGTAGAGATCTTTAGGTTGTCATTTGAATTTGAATTCGTAAATTTTTTCTTAATTTATTGCTTATAAAAACAATAATGATCCTTTATAAAAAAACAATAATGATGGAAATTGATTGTGTTTCTATATTTATCTTTCATTCATTACTATTGTTAATCAATTATCAATCATACCTCTTAAAGAGATTAAAAGTTATCAAATTCAAAATCTTGAACCAAATTTAATGTTTATCTTTAGATTGTTTTTTTTTTTTGCAGAGATCTTTACGCTGTTATTTGAATTTGAGTTCGTATAATTTTTTCTTAATTTATTGCTTATAAAAACAAAAATGATGGCAATTGATTATGTTTCTATATTTATCTTTCATTCATTACTATTGTTTATCAATTATCAATTATACCTCTTAAATATATTGAAAATTATAAAATTCAAAATCTTGATCCCAAGCTAAGCAAGGTTAGCAAAATAACTTGGGAGAAACATGTTGTTGATTGTCTAGTGTTAAGAATTGCTGAATATGAGAAACATGTTGTCAGCCAGCTATAATATTATCATGCTATTTGTTGTTTTAGAGTAAGATATACAATTGGTATTAGACAAAAATGTATTATTTAAAGTCACGGTTAATTTTACAATTGTATCTTATTCACATGCATGTAATAGAGTTTTTTTTAATGCTTATTGTATCTGTTTGACAAAAATGGTACTGCATCTATAGTTATGTGATATTTTTCCAATGGAACATAATTATAAGCATGGATTGAAAAATGACAAATTTCAGCTCCGGAATAAATTAAGTATCTCTTATAATAGGTCTACGAAGATGAATGTCAGAGCCTTACGCCTGTCTTCTTCATGACTTAAATGGCAGAAGAAAAGTAAACTATAATAATCTGATTCTCTATATTCTTTTATTCTGAACTCTAAAATAAACCATAATAAAAAGTAGACAACAAAAGTTCATTCTAAAAATAAAAATTTCGAGTAGAGAGTTTCATCATTGTCAACAACTAAAAACAAAATAGATTCTCTAAATGAGTGAAAGTGATAATACTTTCTCTTTTATACAGAAATTCGAGAAATAAATGATTCTTGGGGTATCAAAACATTATAATCATATCTCCCAAAAAAAGGTTCGAGATAAATGATGTTGTCGTGCTTCAAAAGGATGATATTGCAGTTGGCGTTAATGGTGGTGATGAAATGTAAAATCATGCTCGTAATCCTCATCAGAATTAGCATTTGAAGCATTCTTACCAAACTCGGCCATAAGCACATCAGAAAGACAACAATTTAATACACTGCACAATTTAATTGCATTATGGCTGTTTTGTGAAAAAGTAGGAAGTTACGAAAAAATGATTTTTTTTCCAATTGTTTGTATAGAATCTAAATATGATGGGATCTAAAAATAATCATTTTTTTTTAAATTTGTTTTTCTTTATTTCTAAACAAATAGACGATAATAAATTCTTCTAATTCATCAACCAATAACATGATTTTAATTTTACCAATATTATAAAATTTTACAGCAGGACTACCAAAATCCAGAAACAAATATTGAAATTCATGAGTTTAATTGTGAGAATGTTGTGATTTATTATTGTGTCTCTATTCAAAATTAAAATTTCACAAATTTGATTAGTGATTTTTGTTTGGCCATCACTAACACTAAGTAAATAATCACAACAACAAATAAATAATCAATTCTCATTTCATTGATCACTTGCAAAATTCTTTGTTTTTGTTTTTACAATAGAAAGTCAAGAAAAGGGAAGAAAAAAAAACGAAGCATCTGCTTACAAGTGGTTGGGAAATTAATCTTTGTTATAGATCTAACAAACTAAAAAAAAAGAGGGGAAAACATAATCAGAGTTGAGAAAGAGGGGAATACATATGGTAAAGTGATTTGCTAAGAGAAGACGGATTGGGGACGATGATGACGCCGGGTTGTGTTTGGTTGTGATGTCATGAAGAATAGCGGTGGAAATTGATATCACGGTGAGATGTGTTTGGTGTGTGCGGCGGAAATTTGATGGATAATGAATGTGTTGTACCCTACTGATTTATGGATGAGGCAACTTAATAATTTTTATGAAGTGTTGATGAACCATGAAGCTTGTACTGGTGATCAAACCATGATGAAGTTTGCCCAGGAACAGAGGTGATGAAATTTGCAGCGTTGATAAACTGATAGATTATGAAAGAAACTATTTCAAAATCAAATCCTAATTTTTTTATTTTATTTTTTAAATAAAATAGGAAATATTTAATTTGATTTAAATTAGTTCGATTAATCAAAAATTACCTAACAAGTGAAGGAGTAAAATGCAATATGATTAAATTGGATGCTTTATTAAAAATTATGTTGACGTGGCTAATTAAATGAGGTGGCGTGTTTTCATTGGCTAAGAGTTCGACGGCACCGAAACCCATCCTTTTGCGACGGCACCGAAGAAACCTCCATTATCTTAAAGTGGGCATAATGTATTCCCAAGTTTATTGCAAACTTTCTAAAATATTTTAGAGATATTTTCACATTTGCTTAGATCTTTATTGTCATGAGACATGAGAAAGGTGGGAAAAGTTTCATGCATTGAAATAAAGAACAACATACAAAACTCTAAAATACTCAATTTTTTTTTTATTTTCGGCCTTATTTTTTTTATTTGAAATTTGACATAGAAAATTAGATAAATTGTGATTTAAATTATTGCATTTTTTTTTTAAAAAATTTGATATCCGATCCTTTCCAACAGTTATGAGAATTATAAGGGTATACCACAATCCAAATCTATGGAAGCATTAGTTTATACATTCCTCTTAATTAATCTCAACTTTAGAAATCATTTTTTCACTATTTTTTATAGAGAATCCTCGAAAGTTCCAACTAAAAAGACAAAATAATTAACTTCTCATTATCTCAATTGAAGTAATGAGTCTCCCAATGCTCATTACTTCAATTAGTTCCATGTTCTTCGAACGAATCACTTAGTTTAATTAGTAATTATTTCCTTATGCCAATTTTAATTTAGTCACACAACAACCGTCAAGGATTGAGGGTGGAGGTGACTCGCATATAGAAGTGACAAATCATGCTATCCAGTTATGCTAAGGTCTACTCGGGTTCAGACTATGTCAAAAAGACATGGTTACAATTCGAGTTACAAATATATTTTTTAGAACCTATGTTTTTATGAACTTATATAGTCAAGTTAGTCCGATCA
Source organism: Crotalaria pallida (assembly GCA_037953625.1). Lineage (NCBI taxonomy): Eukaryota > Viridiplantae > Streptophyta > Magnoliopsida > Fabales > Fabaceae > Crotalaria > Crotalaria pallida. Next base: position 74,437,112 of record CM075656.1, read on the forward strand.
TGTCAAGCTTTTTTGCCGACTCTACTTAGTTAGAGATGATAATTTATGCTACTATTGATCGTGCTTAGGCTTGCCCGGTTTGGATTTATTTGGCCATAACCATGCAGTGTCAAAAAAGCACATGTATAATTCGAATTCCAAATTTATTGTTTATGCTCTATATTTTTGTGGACTAATTAGATCGGTTCGATGATGTCGGACTTTTTTTGGACTCTAATCACATATAAGTATAACTCATTTTCCAAGAAAGGGTAATCTACTTAAAATTAAAATCAATTTCAAAGTTCACATCCTTAAGCATAAAAAATTGTAATAATTATTCTTGCAAAGTATTTAATCATGCAAAGTATATTACGTAACAATTTTGTACTACAGCTTAATAATTAAGTTGCATGATTACATCACGTACAATATTAATTTTTTTAGTAGTTTGCCCTTTTTAGGAAAATGGGTTATATGAGAGTTATTTTATGACCATAAGAACTTATTAATAAAAAAAAATTGATAAACCTTTAAAATTAATTTACAAATAGACGTACACTATAGAAAAAGTGACATATATATACGCACACATACATAGTTCGTTTATTATTTATTGGTTAATAGGTGACATATACATGCCAATTTTTTTTAATGTATACTTATTTGTAGGTTGATTTTATAGGTTTGCACATCATTGCTCATTTTAATAGTGTTGTGTTATTAAATTATCCTATAGCAATCTTTTATATGGCTAAACAAAATTACTACATATATTAAGAGCCGAAAATGTTAGGTTAACATAATGTAAAGTTTTACTTTTTTAAGCTAAGCAAATGAATGAATTATATTGAAGAAGCATCATATTGATACTTTGTACTCCAAAGTTGCATATCATATGAATTGAACCGTATCAATATAAATTCAGTGGGTGGCAATATATAGAATAAAATTATGAGTCGATGCATTGGAAAGCACTACTTAAGCACTTAGACTCCTTTCTATGAACGTTTTAAAATTTAAAATAAATTGTTTTGGATTATACTTGAGATGATTTTTTTGACATTGTTTTGGATCACACTTGCTTTAACACATGGAATTCTTCTCTAAATAGCTACCATTGACGTAAAGCTACTATTAGCTAGTATGTAGCAGCCCCAACTGCTTATTGGAAGGAACTTAGTAAGGTGTCAATGTCGTGAAAAAATTTACAATGCATCCAATATTGCTTTTCTTGTTGTTGTTAGCAAAATCGCCAATTGGATATTGAGTTGTTGCAATATAAATTTATTTTGAAAGAGTGTAGTAATCGATGTCTTCACCGAAAAGTTAATAAGATCAACTTCCAAACAGGTGATGGGGGAGACCGGTAGAGAAATGTATGTGTGTAAATCTGAAAATTTAGTTGAAGGCTGAAAAATTGGGAACTAAAAGTTTATAACCAATAAGTTATTTGATTTGAATTGTATATGCTCAATGAATTAGAATCAACTGGCCCTAATTAGTGTAAAATGATGTTCATCAATTGACCCATTCAATCATAAGTTTTTTTTTAACTTCCATAACCAAACGAGGCTAACTTAATTTTGACCAAAATAAATGACTTAGAAGCAATCTAATGGTGAACTAATCGCACAAGATCATTTACAAAAATTCACAAAAGCTAGTACGGTTCGTATGTGGTTTGGCGGATTCTAATACTACTCCGTATATTTAAGGGTGAATATTTTTTTAAGGCTTAATTATGTCACATGTTCTTGAAGTTTGAGTATTTTTGCCAGATACTTTTATATTTTTTTTTAATGTCTGAGTTTCCGAAGTTACTTCTGGATTTGTCACATACCCCTACTACCAATTTCGATGACATGTAACATCAGAATCCTAATCCAAGAGGTTGATAACCTAGTTCCGCGTGATGTCACATGGGCGAAGACGACCTCTCTATTCAATTCTTTTTTTTCTTTTTTATTTAACTAAAAATATAAAAATATTAAGTTTTTTAGTTTTTTAAATTTTTTAAAAAATGGATTTTCGCCCACGGGGCACCAGGTGTTTAACCTCCTGCGTCCGATCAGGATTCCGATGTTACGTATCGGCAAAATTGGCCAAAATTAGTAATAGAGGTATCTGGCAAAAGTACCCCAAACTTCAAGAACGTAAGAGTCGGTAAGAGATAATTAAGCCTTTTTTTTTAATAGTGAAGTGTTCAAAACAGAAACTGCGTGCAGTCAATTGCTTAAAACGGATTTATGGTTTGTTAAATGTAAGTTTTGGACTTGGCAGACTCTGCTGCTTGAAAAAAGGTCACCAAACACATCCTAATACATTGTCTTCTTCACGCATTCCTTTATGCACGAAACCAAAATCCCACGGCGCTTGTGCTTCCCCAGTTTACCTACAATGTAATGTTGATACGTTGGTTGGTCCTTATTGGATTAGAGTTTTGCAATTATTTTCCAACATTAATTAATCTAGAGTTTTTGAAATATGTGGCATACTAATATACTATGTCATCTTTTACAAAATTTATATTAAATAAATTAGCATTTAAAATTATTGAAATTAATAGTACATATAAATTTAGGAATATGTCAATTTTTAATACAAACTTATTTAATAGTATGAATTTTTTAATATGTAACTTAAGGTACACGTTTTTTTTTAAAAAAAAACCATTAATTTATAATATGCATATAGTTTAGGTGTGGGTGTTATAACTAATGTAGAAGCGCTGTATCTACCATCCACTTCTCAAGTAGCCTTTTTAAGATCGATAAGGAAAACCACTTTTGTAAGCAGTGTTTTTTTTTTTTTTTTTTAAATTATTATTTGTACTGTCAAAACCTTCTTTCTCGTGGCAACAGAGGTGAACCTAATACAGTGACCTTCGGGAAAAAGTACCAATAATGTAATATGGGTAAACCTTATATAGTTACCTTCTCCGTAATTTAATGCTCTCTCCGGGGAAAAATTCATGAAAATTAAAGGAGTTATTTATTATTAATTTATCATTAACAGTGTTGAAAATATCAAAATTTGGTTTATTTTTTCAAAACTACTCCTATAATTATTATTAGAATATTAAGATTCTAAAAAAATATTAAGTAAATATGAAAATATGACAAAATATTCCTAATAAAAACTTGTATTATGCTCCTCCCCAGGTCATGGGTTCTAGTCCCAGACCTCCCATGTAAACAAAAAAAAAAACTTGTATTATGAATAAAAGGGATTAATGAGTTAGGATTCATTGATATCGTGTACATCTTTAAATAATTTTTATAGATTATGAAATTATTTCATCCAACCGTTGAGTTCAAAATTCTAATTAAGTAGATCAAGTCTCCAAAATTTCATCGAATACAAAAATTATTTGATATTTCATCGCATCACTTTATTTTAATGCATAATACATTATTTGAAATATAAGTAAATATGTATTATCATATTTCATACCTATAAATCTTTAAATCATCTAAAATTTTGTATATATCATAATCATGATAATGACAAATAATTCAACGGTTGAATCGAGTAGTTTTATAGTATATAAAAAATTATTTGAAAGTGTACTTAAATGTCAAAACTCACACTTTAGTGTCAAGAGATGATAATGGATAGCATCACTTGATAAGTAGTAAAAAGGCTTAATTATGTCACAAGTCCCTGAAGTTTGGGGTACTTTTGCTATATATCCTTAATCTTATTTTTTCAATATTTGACTCCTTGAAGTTACTTCTGAGTTTGTCATATACCCTTACTATCAATTTTGGTCAATTTTGCTGACATGTAACATCGGAATCTTGGTCAGACGCAGAAGGTTAGCCATGTGGTGTCGCGTGATGTCACATAAGCGAAGACGACCTCTCTCTTCAATACTTTTTTTTTATTTAACTAAAAATATAAAAATATTAAGTTTTTTAGTTTTTTAATTTAAAGAAAAAAGGGATCTTCGCCCACGGGGCACCACGTGCCTAACCTCTTGCGTTTGACCATGATTCCGATGTTACATGTCAGCAAAATTGGTCAGAATTAGTAGTAGGGTATATGACAAATCCAGAAGTAACTTCGGGGAATCAGAAATTGAAAAAATAAAAATAAGGGCATCGGATAAAAGTACCCCAAACTTGCACTTGTGACATAATTAAATCTAGTCAAAATATTAAGAAGATAAATAACTATATTTCCCATTAAAACTTTAATTTTTCAATTAAAAAAATAGTTTTACCTTCTTATACTCAAAATAGCTCCACCATGATTCAAACCTCCATCTCACAGATAAATTAAAGTTAATTTGAGGTGGATTTAATTTCTTCTATTACAACTAATCACTCTTGGGCTCTTATAGAATAACATTTTGTGATTACGTACGGCGTAGTGGGTACTTGTTAAATTCCACTCATTACATATGAACCATAGCAAGTGTATACGTTTTTCAGCTGAACTTAAGCTACATGAACCCATACCCATCACCCAACAATAATTATCCAAATGAAGGTACTCATGAAACATCTTTCATGTGATATTGGTCTATCATCATATATCTCAGTAGCAGAGTTCGACAATAACGCGTGGATTTGCTGACAAACAAAATGACTAAGGTTTGGATCATAGGATGTATGCAACCCTTAAAAGGTTAATCCAGCTATAGGTTCTACAATGAACCAAGTTGAAAGAAGATTCCATTAGAGGAAATCAATGATGAAGAACCAAATAGTCAAAAAGATTAACATGGAGCACAAGCGTCATGATCCATGGAATTAAGCAATTGTCATCAGTTTCGTTGACAGTTTAATATTGGTGGTTGCCTGTCTCAATCTCCCCTTGTAAAAATTCGATCTACTACAATATTATTTTTAACAGATGGATGGGATGTTGATCAACTAGGAGGAAGTCAAAAGTTCAGTTTCTTCTAGGGCTGAACTAGCAAAATAAGAGGCCCAAGAAGCCAACTGTCCCTCCATATATAGCTGAGTTAATTTGGAAGTGGGACTTTTGTCACCCTACTTATGATTAAGAAGTAAGAACACCCTACTTATTTGTAATTCTAATTCTACCTTAAAAAAAACTGGGTATATAATGAATTATGACCTATAAATCACGACCAATTAATTAAAAATACGGATCGTGACATATAGGTCACGACCATGCACTTAGGAAAAAAAAAAAAGAAAAACAGGATCATGAGATATATCTCATGACATGAAAAAATTGAAAAATTATTCACAGCCCAAAAAAAATTGCATGTGCCGATAGTATTGTGTCTTGTGATGACAAAGAATTACTTGGGTTCTCAGAAACTGTATATTAATAATTATTTCAATTTTTTTCAGGGCATTGATATGTTTCATACGGATTTGACTACTTCGCATCCTATATTGACCGAATGTCGTGTCATCAAGACAGATGTGGAGATTTGCAAATACTAAACTAACAATCAAAATTATCATTTAAACGGGTGCTTTCATGCTGATAAAAAATAAATAAATAAATAAATAAATAAAAAGCGGTAGTTTCATGTGATCCACAGATACTCACAAATAATACATGAGAAAAGGGCCAAAGAACATAAAAAGTTCTTATACCTTCGATGCTGCTTCGGTTGGCATTCCATGTGCAACAAACTTATGCTCTGCCTGTGTTACTCCAGCATCATCACAGATAGCAGCAATTTTCGCTACCGTCTCAAGATTTGCATCCAATTGACCTTTTGGCCAGTTCTCTATTCTACCATCAGCTGGATTGTAGGTAGTTCCTTCCACCTTGAAGGCTTGAAGCGTGTCTACATTAGTACCAATGGCTACCAATTTCGTCACTGACATTCGATTTGTAGTCAATGTACCAGTCTTATCAGAGCAAATCACAGTTGTGCAACCCAGAGTTTCCACACTAGGTAGCTTCGGAACCAGCGCATTCTTCTGAGCCATCTTGCGTGTACCCAAAGCCAAGCAAGTCGTGATCACTGCAGGCAGACCTTCCGGAATAGCAGCCACTACCAAAGCCACGGCGATCTCAAAGTAATAAGTACACTTCTTGAACGAAAACTTGAAATTCCTCGGCCAGCCATCAACAATCTCCCAACTAAGGAAGTACTTAACATTGATGAGCCAAACCAACACACAGATCAATCCAATTATCATCGTTAGCATCTCCCCAAACTCATTGAGCTTCTTCTTCAGCAGTATATCTTCCTCGCTCTGCGACGCCACAAGTATTTGCTTGTGCACCTTCCCGATCTCAGCGTCCATCCCAATCTGAGTAACCAAGCAAATGCAGTTCTGGTTAACAACCGTGGTCCCAGCGAAAACAATGCACCTCTTCCCTTGGATATCGATATCTTCCGGAACAGGCTTGTTAGTTTTATTCACAGCTTCACTCTCTCCGGTTAACGGTCCCTGCTCTAACCGCAATGTCACTCTGGTGGCCACAAGTATTCTGATGAAGGGGTTATGCACTTGTCGACTGGCCACCAGAGTGACACAAATAATTAAAAAGAAAAAAGAAAAAGCTCTATCCACATTAATTTTTTAAATGACTGTATTGTAAGAAATATATGGATTTGGATTCTCTAACATAATGTGAGAGGGACATTAGTGTTAAAAGCACTATATTCCAAAACAAAGCTAAATTTTTTATTTCGGACAGTAATGCTTTTAACATTAACACCCTTGTGTCAAAAAATCCAAATCCGACACATTGAGGAGTAAAGCAGTTTTACTAATACATATAACGTATGCAAGCAACCAAATCTTAGTGTGTACTAACAAATTGAACCAATCCTTGAAAGATTGGTAACCAGTAAGGAATAGCAAGTATAGCATTGGCCTCCTCAGTCCTCAGATTAGAGAGGGCAACTCAAAACATAACCACCTTGCATGTTCCAATAACATCATCGTTAACGTGGACCTGTAACACTGTCAACACAAGGCAGTGCAGGATCGCCTTGTGCCAGTAACATTAAGGAGTGCAGTGTTCCTGTTCAGGACCATAATTCAATCAGCTGGCCTCCTCTAGGCAGACCAACAATTTCATCAGATATAAGTTCAGTAATATAAAAAATGCATAACTAAAAAAATAATGCACATACTCCACCTGCAATTTAAAATATAAGTTTGGAGATTGGTTCATTTTACTACATAGAATTACACAACTAGCTGCTATTTGATCACTAACATAATTGCATTGCACTACCATCATTGAACATAAAACTAATAATCATACTTTAAATCTGCATCTGGTTATTGCATATGCAAACTCACAACTAAACAAATATTTCTGAACAAAATGGTAAGGGCAAAGTAACAATGTAGACAGAACAAATTGCTATCTGCACTTCTAATGGAGGATAAAAAAGAATAAATATCATTATCAACAATCAAATTTATAATTTGTATAATATTCTTAGCTACCTTGGTTTAGAACTTTAGATTAAGGACATATTTTAAAAACACTCGCAACTATCTAGGCAGAAATACATTAGAAACCTTCTAGCTTTACACCTGGTAATAACCTGGCCAGACAATTCTTTAGAACGGGGGAAAGAGCAGCACAAGAAGTCAAAACATCAAGTGATTGAATCACACCTCTGCTGGTGAGTAATTGAAAAGCTGATGAGACACCTTTAACTATGACTTCCTTATGTTCCACATCATAGTTGTCCACAAGAAGCAACAAGAACTCAAGAAGAGTGTGGGTCATGTCAATGTATTTGGGAATAGAATACACCATCAACAAAATTGCAGGCTCTATGGTCATAATATTGTCCAGCCTTTCATCAAAAAAGAGCCAGTCATAAAACAAAGCGAGTTTCACATTGGCCAAAACATAATTCTTCCTACATGACTTCAAAAGCCAACCAATAAAAGCCCATCTCGGAACAATATCTGAGTGAAGAATCTCATTTGGCGGGTGGTGTGCACAGCATATAAATCTAACTATATCAACTATGACAGTTTCCCTATCTGGCTCACTGAGAAACTTCCGAGCAAACCACATCTGGTGACACTTTTGATGCCCCAACCTCACCTGAGTCAGCAAAAACCGCAATTGTGTCTCCATTTCAGGAGTGATCCGGAGCAAAGTGTAGCTACTCGAAGTCCTCATGCAGTAAATTTGTGAAACATCTGAAAATTCTGAAGTATTGAATTTTGATGGATTTAATACCAAGTCCTTCCATATATCTCTAAACTCGGGAACATGAACCAAATCTTGCAACAACCGAATGAAATCCCTCCCTATTTTCAAACACAAATGAAACTCTTCTCTCACTGTTTTCACACATAAATGAATCTCCAACCGCTTCAAAGATTCCAAATTTTCAACATTTGCCTTCGCATGCATACAGTGATCACTCAATACTCGAAGAAATGTATACAAAGAACTCGACAAAATGTGTGGTCCTTCTTCTAACAAACATTGCCATTTATCCAAAAAGAGTGTAACTAACTTCAAACAAAGCCACAAATTGTTAGCACCGAAATCCCCTCCAACAATTTGCCTCAAAAGGGAAACCAGCAAAGCATCATACCCAATCGCCAATACATCAACCATTTCCTCAGCGACCCAAATCAACTGATTCTTCACTGAAACAACGAGCTTTGGATACAACTGGTCAATGACTTTAACAAGTAAATTAACAAATATGGCATATGAATTAGTGACAATGCCATGCAAGTGCTTGATGTGGGTTTTGGCAAAATGGGGTTCTGATAAAATGCCATAAAGAATTGCACGGTTGAGGTGAAAGTACTTGTCAGCTTTTGGAATTGTTAGAGAGAAAGGGGGTCTCAAGTTAGGCTCGAGTGACTCAAAGGCTTGTCTGAGAGAGAGTTCGATTTGATTTTCTGCTTCGTAGGGTGCCGTGGTGGTGAGCTTGGAAACCATCGAAGCCACCCTTAACAAAATGAATCAGGTCTAGCTCAAATTATAAAATATAAACCTGCATATGGTATTAACAAGAAAAGGTTTAAGAACATTAAAATCCACCAAAGTAGAAGAAAACCATTCTATTATAACATACAACAGCTACAATCTTATGGACTATTTTTTTGGTACAACTGAATGTTAAAAAGAAGCTAAGGCCTAGGAAACAAAACACCCATACAATATGCCACTAGCAAAAAATTAACAGCAGCAGGAGGCGCATCCCAAATCTTGAAAGACGCACCGCTGACAACGCCATTTTTAGCAAACCAGTCATAAGCATGTGTAGGAATGACATCCTGCTGGATCAAACGTAACACTTCAAGGGAGTCAGTTTGGCACTGCAATCGGAGAATCCCTCTAGCTTTCGCAAGCTGAAGGCCTCTCAAAAAAGCTAATAACTCCACCTGAAGCACAGTAGTATGCAGTTCTCGAGGAAGTTCGGTTCAATTTTCGAGGAAGTTCATGAACCAAACCGAACAAAGGTATGCAGTTTGGTTCAGTTCAATTCCTGCCATTTCATATGGTTTGGTTCGGTTCGATTCAGTTCAGCTCTTCGATCAATACTCAACATAGCATAATAATCGAGCAGCAAAGCAAGTAAAACAATATTGTTACCAAAATATGTTATTCAAACAGCATAAGTATCACTAGTTGTAGGTAAAACAAAAACAAAATAAAAATCAGAAATCAGAAATCTTACGCTCATCAAGGACTGAAATGGCGGAGACTGAAGCGGAGGAGCTGAGATGCTGCATAAAAAACGACGATACAAGGTAGAGTCGTGAGGGACGGCGGTGAAGACCAGTGGCGGGTGTTGGTGAGAATGTGAGAGTTGAGTTAAGAAGGCAGAGGCAGGAACGACCAAACAGGAAATTAGAAAAGCGAGGGAATGAGGGTTGGTTTTCTTTACTTCAACTCTTTAGTTGTGTATGTGGTTCGGTTTGTTCGGTTTGTTCGGTTCATGTAATGTATGAAAGTGTGAAATTGTAAACCGAACCAAATATCATCGTCTCCTTCTAAAATTAATTGAATAAAATCATGAGATCAAACTGAACCACAATATTCGATTTTATTCAGCTCAATTTCATCGGCTAATCCGGAAATACTTACAAGTTACAACTCGATACATATGTTATATCAGAGGAAGGTTCAATTTAGTAACAGAATTGCAAGAGAGAGTGTTAAGACATTTGCTTTTTGGCCTCCGCCTTTTACTCTGTGGTCCCCATTCGTGTTTATTATGGACGAAGCTGCTCTTATTTTATTGATTTTAACAAGGCGAAAAATCATTTTCGATTTAAACAAGGCGAAAACAAATATTAATATATTTCCACTTAGTTAAAGGCGGAACTCACTAATATTTATATTTTCTGACTTTCCATGGTCGAGAATAAATGAAAATGTAAGTCCAATTCAAAAAGCATTGTGTTGATGGTGCTTGCTTATTACATGTGGATCCTGCCAATGTAAGGCCAATTCAAGAAGGTACTGTTGATGTTTTGTTAGAAGCTGAGCGAGTTGCTGAGGATACAAAGCATTCTATCAAACGTAAAATTGCACAAGCTGCATCTATTGATTTTCAATCGCGAAGTTTGCCTGCAAAGCTTCGCATAGAGCCTGATGACCCTGAGGATGTGGTGAGTTGTTCTGGAAAATTTTCATTTATTCCCGACAATGGAAAGTCGGGAAATATATATTTTTTCCGACTCTAACAAATCAGGAAAAAATCTATAAGTTTGTTTCCGACTTGTAAAAATCGGAATAATTATTTCGATTATTAAGAGTCGGAAGTTGAAAAACACTCATCGTCATAATAGTCCAATAAAAATCGAAATGAGGACCAAAAAAATTAAGTAATGGGGTTCAAAAAGAAAAGGTCGTATATTATTACTCATGCGAGTAATTCAGCTAATTATCACTTGATTTTTTGTTTTTTCTTTTAAAACACAAAACTGATTAATTAACTATCTCCGATTATGCAATTTTTTTTCTAGGTGTTATGGACCAGAAAATTAGACTATGAATCTGGTTTACTGGCATATGGTATGAGGTCCCTATGAGACCCAAGTACACTTCTTAACCGGTTTACCGGTATGAGGCCCCCAAGTGGCCCAATCCATGTCTAATATCCTTCTTATCGGTATGTCTTCTATCCTTCTTATAAGTACACCCCCCACCTGACTAGTCACCGGTGGGACAGGCAAATGGGAAGAGATGACCCGTGTAGCGGTCACCACCCATGTACCAAAATTTATGACACCGTCCGAGCGATATAAAGTAACTCGGTCAGCGTAAGAATACCACCTTGGCTAAGGTAGAGTTATTCATGTCAAAATAAAGATTTTGAGTAATAATTAGAAGCAATCAAATAAAGAACCCCGACCAGAGTGGCTCCTCTCTCAAACCGGCTTTATGGATTTCTTATGGACCAGACTCCTGCACCCCGTATACCGGCAATTCAGCCAAGAGGCCCCATAGAGGCTCAGACTGGTGTAAACCGGTATACCGGCAATTCAGCCAAGAGGCCCCATAGAGGCTCGGACTAGTGTAAACCGATATACTAGCAATTCGGCCAAAAGGCCCCATAGAGGCCAAACACGGTATGAAACCGGCATAACGGCAAACCGGATTGAGCTTACCAACTGGTAACGCTGGGCATCTGACCGTTGAGAAGCCATCCGTTGAACATTGGATACTCCAACTAGTAACCATACCAATACAAGCAAGATCACAAGATCAACGATTTAACAACCACTAACCGGTTATCCGGTTAACCGGTGTAACATCCTAATTTTTATTTTAAGTGAAATTATTGTTTAATACCCAAGAAATAACTGAATAAATTGCTTAAAGAATTTTGGGTGATAGGAAAGTAGTAATTATAAGTACTAGGGGTTATGTAGGAGACATTTGTAGCATTGGGCAAAACTATCTAAGCGAAATCGGGGTTTAAGTCGGCGTTTTAAATGTTAGAAATCAGCCGAAAAGAGAAAATTAGGAATTTATTATAGGATGCTAAGAAATTAAATTCCACCGTTGAATGTGAAGTTTAGGGGATTAAGAAGCTTGTATAAAAATTTGGGCCCGATCCGACGGTTAACGAAAAATTTACGGCGAATCGAAGTTGGAAATTTCTGGTGCACGCCCAGGCGCACCGGTGCACGCCCAGGCGCACCAGGGTGCAACTGGTGCCCCAACTCAGTAATTTTTTCGCCCAGGCGCGCCCTCCCAAGCGCCCAGGCGCGCCTATGACGCACCAGTTGCGCATCTGCCTCAGTTTGGCGCTCCAATCGTCCACCAGCCCCGCACCAGAATTAGCACCATGCACCAGACCTGGAGCTGGTGCCTGATCCGTGCACAGGCGCACCTCGATCGCGCCCAAGCGCGCGCAACAGCTGGTGCGTCCCCAGCCGCACAATCAAGCCTTGGGGGTAAAGTTTTGCAACACCAGCCACACGATGGCTGTCTTTGGTGGCTAGGAAACATAAAAGAAAAAAAAAGAGAGTCACCCACACAAATCACCATCCTTCTTTCTCTCTCTATAATTCGAACCTCTCTCTTTACTCTAGGGCTCAAGCTTTTCTCACTTCAATTGATCAAGACTCAAGGGAGTGACACTCATTCCCTCATCAAGGCTTGTTTTTATCATCTCCAAGTAAGTGTTCATGAGTGGGTTCCCCTCCTTCCCTTCCAAATTCGTTTTCCTTTCTCTCTCTACAATCAATGGTGGGTTTCAATACTTAGGCATTGGAGGCTTCATTCTTCTTGGAGTTTTGATTTGAATCATGGTATAATGATGATCCCTCTCTTTTATGACTCTCTATTTTAGGTTCCATCCTAATCTTGTGGTTTGGTATCTCCTTGGTGGGAAAGGCTCAAGCTTAGGGCAAGTTAAAATCTCCTATCTCTAAGCAATTGAGGTAAGGAGGTTTGTGTTACCTTATTCTAGGGGATAGGTTGTAATATGTGTATATTGGATTGCTAGGAGGTGTTTGTTAATTTTGATGAGAAACCCTAGGATAGTTAATAATATATTAATTTGTGATTATGCATAAAAGTGTAGTGATATATTATGTTGGACTTAAATGAGAATATGATGTTTGAATTAATGGTGAATATTGTTCTAAATTATGTTGAGCCGAAGCTTATGAATGATGATGAATATGTTGATTGGAATAGATAGTTATGACTCTATGGATAGTGAAAATATAATGGAATGATTAAATTGATGAAACCCATGATATTGACAACAAATGAAACAAATGAAAATGTAATTCAAAGACTTAAAGAACAAAGAGTGTGTGATCCAGATCTTGTAAGACGTTGTCCGTAGGAGACTGTACGCCTAGATCGCGTAAGACGCACTTGATGCGCTGCTGTAAGACGTTGTCCGAAGGAGACTGTACGCAATTATGGACACACACACCATATATTAATTAATGATAAAAATTGGATTGTGCCTCTCCAGATCTTGTAAGACGTTGTCCGTAGGAGACTGTACGCATAGATCGCGTAAGACGCACTTGATGCGCTGCTGTAAGACGTTGTCCGAAGGAGACTGTACGCAATGATGGATGCACCTTCCGATTGTGGAATCCAGGTCTTGTAAGACGTTGTCCGTAGGAGACTGTACGCATAGACCGCGTAAGACGCACTTGGTGCGCTGCTGTAAGACGTTGTCCGAAGGAGACTGTACGCAATGATGGAAATCCACGTAATAATTTCTAAAAGTCTTTACGAAAACACAAAGTTTATGTGATGAAAAGTGAAATGTGATCCGATGCAAGAGTATAAATAGTATTGAATTTTGGAATAAAGTGGTAAAGTATTAAGTATGGAATCTAAAGCTATGATGAGTTAAATTTATTATTAGAATTGAATTAATTGAAATGTTTGGGAATGATGCACTGGTTTATATGCAATATATGATTATTTGTGTTTGGCCTGGTGGCTCAGTATAGCATAATAGAAATTGCTTCCCTATTTTATTGTGTAATACTCACCTCCTTACCATTTTTCAGGTACTGAGTCGGAGTATACACCAGGACTGGCCGAGCAGGATTACTCTCCCTCACAGGGAGAGTAGGGTTATGGGTTTTAGATACATCTATTGGGACCTAAGCCTCCGTATTATTTTGATGATTATGTGCTGTTTATGCTTTTTGAGTGAGGCTTAGGATAGTTTCTTTTGGGCACAGTATGTGATTTATTTTGGGCATAGTTGTTGTTATGGTCTCTCGATTTACATACTTAGCTTTTGCTGGCACTCTGACAAACTGACACAGATGTTTTACTCTTGAGCCCATGGGGCAACTATGTGATGCATATATATTTATATTTGAGCCCTGCTGGCTACTGTTGATGTTATATAATTGTGTTTATCAAGTTAAAAATTTAGAAAAGTCCTAAAAACAAACGAAACTCCGTCCGTTTGACGGTTGATTTCCATAAATTAAAAAGGAATTTTTAAGTCCGTATTTTTAATATAAAGGGAATTAAGGGTAATTAAGTATAGAGTGTTACAACCGGCCTACTGGACATTAGAGGTTAACCGGTTAAACCTTGAAGTCTATTCCTGGGAGTATAAGGATGAAGAGTTTCCCTTTCTTAAGAGAACAATCAAACCACGGCTCATCAGGATAAACCCTGGTCTGGGGGCAACTGTTATGGACCAGGAAATTAGACCATGAATCCGGTTTAGTGGCATAAGGTATGAGGTCCCTATGAGACCCAAGTACACTTCTTAACCGGTTTACCGGTATGAGGCCCCCAAGCGGTCCAATCCATGTCTTATATCCTTCTTATCGGTATGTCTTCTATCCTGCTTACCAGAATGAGGCCCCAAGTTGCCCAATTCAGGTCTTCTATCCTTCTTACTGGTATGTCTTCTATCCGATATACCGATATGTAGCCCCGAAAGGCCCAATGACCTCTCCAAACCGGTATACCGGTAATTCAAGATACCCAACGGTCATGATAAGTCTTAACAAGCTTGGCCTAGGATTCCCTTTGCAATGATACCAGCAATAAACCCAAGGTAGCCGTTCAGCACAGGATTCCATCTTCATTATACCTGTCATTAACCACCTACCGTTAGTGGGAATTCGGTAAAACCCATTGATGAAGAGGGAACACAACGGTAAGGATGGAAGGCTTATATAAGTGCAGTAAGGATACCAGATATGCACCTAACCTACTCACACTAACACACACAACACCCAAATACACGATAAGAGAGCTGGTATCTTGGTAATCAAGGTGTCATTCTTCCGTCTAATAGCAACAAGTAGAGGAATTGGACGCTTGACCGTATAGTTCAAGCCCCAAGATTCTACGACAGAACACTAGGCCTCGTTTCTCTTGGTTGCCATTTTTTTTTGTGCATCGAGGCATATCCTCCAGCCGATAGCCGAAGAATAATATCCTCCGAGATGTAGAGATCACTTAAGTGAGTTTTGCCTCTACTAACAAAGCATTTTTCATACCCACGAGAGAGATCAAACCCCTAACATCATACTTAAGAAAATCACTCATCTACCAACTATGTTGGGCCTTGTTAATTTTTACTTTTTCCAAAGTGTTAGTATTTATTTAGTAAAAATTATGACAATGTGAGATAATGTGTTTGCATAATAATAGTATTGAATTCGTCTAGTAAAAGCTTACTTCAATTATCATTTCAAATACAGGTTCGAGTAGTAGGACACAAAAGGAAGCACCTAAACATGTGAATGTATTGTTACATGAAGTGAAACAAGTATATCTCCAATCTGGATGAAAAAAATTGCAAAAAAGAATAACTTATAGTAACTTCTTTATTTAGCTTATAGGTTTCCTGCTATAAAAGAGTGAGGATAAAAACATAAAGGCTGATTGTAATAGGAAAATTTTAATAATTGATCTAAATTCTAATCCCACCATAATTTTACCATCAACTATTTAACTCTGAGTAGTTAGTCAGATTGGCCCCTGACTTTGCAACCATCGATCAAGTTAGTTCCTAACTTTATCAAAACATGAATTTAGTCCCTGAGATTGGAGCCCGTCGATCAAGTTCGTCCCTGGTGTTTGGTGTTGTCAGTCTCCTGTTACGGAATGCACACGTGGACAATAACGGTCTCCTGTTACGGAATGCAGATTTTCACAAAACCCTAATCACATATATTGGGAACAACAATAATGCAGATTTTCACAAATTCATTCATAGTTAGGATTTCTCTTACCTTTTAAAGCTTCCTTACTGATGAAACAATGGAGATTGCACTGATAATGTTCACTTCCTTGAGATTTGCTTCAATGTTTTTGAACTTGGGTTTGAGTTTGCTATGAAGGTATGTGAAATGTTAGAGGGAAAAAGGTGTTTTGTTTGGCGCCAAGAGAATGGGCCAATGTGGATTTTTATTTTTTTTACAGGTGGCATCGTTTTGGCCACCGTTATTGTCCACGTGTGCATTCCGTAACAGGAGACTGACGGCACCAAACGTCAGGGACGAACTTGATCAATGGGCTCCAATCTCAGGGACTAAATTGATGTTTCTTTAAAGTCAGGGACTAATTTGATCGATCGTTGCAAAGTCAGGGACCAATATGACTAATTACTCATTTAACTCTCTTTGAGGTACACATACAACAACATTAACATTATGCTTTCAACTTATACACCTTATCATGGCTTTCTTTTTGTTTGCCCTTTTAGTCTTAATGGTCCCTTCAAGCAATGTTTATTGGTCACTTTCACCTTGCTACTGGCCAAGTTCCAAATTCAGATCTTAGAGCTTTTACAATGGATTTACAAACCTTTGGCGCCCCCAGCTACAAAGACTAGACCAAAATGCATAAACAATTTGGCTTGATAGAACCTAAGGCATATGTGAATCTAATTAATTAATCTCACTTTACTTTTTGCCGCATATATATCATTAAAAATGTGATTCATTCTCATTCATTTTACTTCTAATAAACAGGAAGTGGCTTTAAATCAGTTAGGCCATTTAGAAATTGCATCCAAAACACAATGATACCCAATTTTAAGGCTATACAAACCTAACAATTCTCACTTCATACATAACCATAAAAAAAGAAGGAATTTCTATCTACGCCTTTGTTTTACTAACTGCACATAATGTTTTACAAATTTTGCCTTGAACTATCTAAAATATCCTTTTTACTTTTTTTAACACATCTTCTCCTTCTTCCACTCATTCTCCATTTTCAAATTTCTCTCCACACTCAATACACACTCAAACATCCATTTCTTTTTCTTCTCACAAACCCATCTTCATCTTCACCTTTGTATCCATCTGAATCTCTACAGGGAACCCCTTCTCAAACCATTTTACTTTAATTTCCTTCGTTTTTTTTTAAAAAATTTGGTTCTGCTGATGAACAAAGCATAGATCATACTAATCTACAAAATTTAAATTGAACCAAAATTTAAATTTCCTTCAAAGCATAGACCTTAAATGAGATAAACATAATACCAAGACAAGTATCACATAGCCCAATAAGAACCACAAATTATGATTTTTTTCTCTATAGATAAAAATTATTATAGAGATACATTAACCATAGTATTGGCAATTAGGGCCAATGGGCGGGCATGGGCCGGGCCATTGCGGACTTTGCATTTTTGCGGGCGGGCATGAGCGGCCCTAATTGAGTTTAGGGCGAAAAATTCAGGCCCTGCCCGCCCATGTTTTTTGTGGTCGGGCATGCGGGCCGCCCAATTTTTTTTCCTTTTAAAAAAAAAACTCTGCAGAAAGATTAGCTGAGAAATGTGGAGTCGATGATGGTACCTTTAAGAGAATTCTGTACTTCAGATCCAACATTAACATCACTAGTTCGTTACTTAATTCATGATTCTTCTGAATAGGTGTCTGGCAACAATTTTATTGTTGATTCTGGTACTACCTTACCTGGAGTGTCTATCTATTCCTCTCTGAGTATAACATTGTATACATTGTGGACTGATCATAATTGAGATTGTAATAATGATTTTAGCCATGAGAATGTATTCTTGGTTTGGAGGGAATGTATTTTTGGCTTTTGGGCCACTTGGTCCAATTTCCTTTTTTTTTATAACAATGCCCGCGGGCGGCCCTAAAATACCCGCAAATTTTGCGGGCGGCCCTGCCCAGCCCTAAAATTTTTATGGGCAAAAAAATCAAGCCCTGCCCGCAAATTTTGCGGGCGGGCTGGGCGGGCCCGTGTGCGCTGGCCCTAATTGCCAATACTAATTAACCATGTTGTACATTCCCTTCCCTTCCCTTATCATTTTCTTACTTTTCTTTAGGGTAAGAGAACGATAATAACAGATGAAGGATCAAGGTCACGCTCCCAATTAATGTGTTAACTTTTCATTATGTCATACTTGGACTTGACAGTAAAACCCCAACTAAGTACACAATCAAAGCAATGCACAACACTTTCATAAAAAAAGAAGCAATTGGTTAAAAATCCAAATTTGGTTTTAAATTTCTAATGAATCTTAAGATCACACGCTATGATAAATCTAGTATTTTAATTTCATAACTAAAAAAACTGCATGAATGATGACACTCTGAGACTATAACATCAACAAAATCAAAAATGTTAGAGTTGAAATCTCGTAAAGTGGCTTTGTGCCGCATTCAGCTATGAATCAGTAATAAAAAAATATCAAAAGCAATTGGGTGTTGGGTGTGGAGAGAAATTTGAAAATGAAGAATGGGTGGAAGAAGAAGATGTGATTAAAAAAAAGTATAAAGGGTATTTTAGGTAGTTCAAGACAAAGTTTGTAAAACATTGGGTGCACTTAGTAAAACATGAGTGTGGATAGAAATTCCCAAAAATAATGGTCCCACCATTCCTATTTATCTGTCCTATTTCAAACAAAACTCATTTTTTTAAGAAATTTAATCATTACTTAGATTTTCAATACATTAATTATGTTTTCCCCACTATACCCTTTCTCTCTCTATAATCATTAATTTTTCTTCACTACTTACATAAACCAAGACATATCAAATATGGGCAAACATGGAAATAACATTTATTACACTCTTGAAATCCTCAAAAGAGCATATAAAAAGAAACAATAAATCTCTCTAAAAAAGATACATAATAAGGAACAAAGGGGGTACTTAATAAGCACTCATAAAGCAGTACATGGAAATAGTATATCATTTTTTATAAGCAAAAGAATATTATTAACAAAAAGCAGCTACATAAGCATCATTGTACACATGCACCTCACATTCTATGATATAAAAGTTTGAGTATGGATACACAATCATGTGCTCAAAATAGCCCACAGCAACATAAAACAATACACATGAAAACATCTCACAAAGTGTGAAGCAACAAATACAACTCAAGAGCACTAACTACCACTGACACAAAATTCACATGCCAAATCACTACTAGTAATGGATCTCTACCCTTCTCTTTATAGAAAATCCAATGAAAAAAAATCTTAGGCAACGGGAAGAAACTATAGCATATCCTACCAATCACATCTATCATCTCCCAGCCTTTTCACACCATGAACAAATGCAAGTAAAGAAGTTATTTAAGAGATCATATGGAGGTTCATATACCGATCACCAAAATCACCAAACATCAAACTATCATAAACTTGCCTTACTCCAAAGCCACGTCTTAATTTTTACATATTCCAAAAAAAATCCAAAAAAAATCGTAGCATATGAAAGTTCTCTATGTTGACAATAATATCATTCCTTTTAACCAAATTAGAAAAAAAAAAACATAAGGTAAAGGCTGTTCCATATCTAAGCATAAATTTGTCAGGCAAAAAATTACAAATAATTATAAAGGAATGTGGCGGTTAGGACAACACAACGTAACACACCAAACTAACTATGAAAAATCCCCTCCCAAACTTTATTTACAAACGAGAGAAAAAGAGATAATTAGAGTTTTGAATACGATGATCGACCAATGGGTTAATAAATTGTACTCGTAGATAGACTATTCGAAACTGCCATAAAAAAGATGTCATCCAAAAGCTACAATTTTATAAAAAAGATTTACATTTCCATAATAACATAGTACAAGAAACATTCATGTATCAACTTAATTTCAACCACATTTACATACTAGGGTTTGGAATTGGGTAAAAGAGTGTAATATGAGCGAGATAGGGACTTTGTGAATTAGAGCCACATATGATCAGCATTTGCAAATTGCCCTCCGACCAGAAAAGATAGAGACAAGGATGTAATCCTTCTTAAACATTCATGTGTAACTTATTTTCAACCATTTTTACATACTAGGGTTTAGAATTGGTTTGGAAGAGTGTAAGATGAGCGAGATAGGGACTTTGTGAAATAGAGCCACATATGATCACTGATCAGCATTTGCAAATTGCCTCATACCAGACAGTTGCAAATTAGAACTACATGGAGTGATTGCATTACTGATCAACAAAGTGCGATAAAAGACAAATAATCATTTTTATCATTTGTGCATAGTTTTTTAGTTCATCTATTAATTGATCAGTGTTAGCATAATATACTTTTACAAAATGAAATATATCGGATATTTATTTCCATATATTTAGATTTTATCCGATTTATTTTAAAAATGGATTTGCTCTAAATTTGGAAATTTAGAATAAATTTTTTTAGCACTCCTTTTTAATAAATTAAGTAGAGTTTTGTGAAAAATTTAATTTAATATAAACCTTTTTTCAATTCACACGTGTCTAGTGAAGTTAATGAGATATCAGATTGGCTTACGAGCAAGCTTGCATGATGATTATTTACGCATGTATAACTATTTACGCATGTATAACCTGTTTAAGTCAATTTTTATGAAGCTTTTTATTTTTAGTGTATATATATATATATATATATATATATATATATATATATATTCTCAGTTTATAAACATAACGATTCAAATTATGCTTGGTTCAAATACAACTAACGAGCTCAATTTCCAGGTCAAGTTTAACATACACCAAGTTTATCGAGCTTATTAACAAATCAATTCTTTAATTAATTCTAAGTAGCTCATCCATCCACCCAAAAATTCCATGAACCAACGAAGATTCAAGTCCATCGACATAACATATTCACCCTAATCAACCACCCTTGAACTATACACTAAGAGGGACATCTCAGTAGAAGTAAGTTTAGAAACTTGGCATTGGCTTCAAAGCAGAAAACCGGTGCATACACCATGTGGTACCAAAAATATATTAACTTTGTTTCTTTTGAAACTCCACTTGTACCTTTCATCTGAATGCTCTCTATTCAACATCTCCAACAACTATCTTCGCTTCCTCCCACCACCACACTACCCACTCCCTCACTTCCACCATCACTACCATCAAAACCAATTCGATATTGCACTAGAAAATAAAATAAAATACAATACAAATTTGTATGACGAAGACATTTTCGATTGTAAACTTCAGCTTCCAAAAACTCCTAGACTTTCATGGCTTCCTTGTAAAAATTGTTGATATTGCGATTATCACTTCCATATAGTTTATAGTCTGAGGAGTGTCGAGGGACGTTGTCCTTAGGATCTATTCGCGCACCGTGATAATCCCCCAGGATTCAACCGACTCTTCTATGTTTGTCTCTAACACAAACATAGGCTATATGAACCGGTAGTACCATTGTTTCTAATGTAATCCAAGATGATTAAGTGGAGGACTACGAAAAAGTAATATACACACTATATTTTTCATGCCCTTGTGTGTGTTTGTATATATATCATGATGTATCTTATTGTTATACTCCCTCCGGTCCATATTATAAGCCATTTGACCAATTTTCACGAGTCAGGCTCCTCTCCATTACCACGTTAAACTGGAGACTTCCAGTACTTGCAACAAGATCACAACACGTGGCATGGTACATTTTTAAGGGCCAGGATTTTAAAATGGAAAATAATATTGTTTTTGAATAAAACAATTCAAGAATAATGGCCGAATCTTTCTTAGTTCCTGCTTCTTCTTCGACACAGTTTGGGTTCTCAACTTCACTTTTTTCAAGTCCTGAATCCTTCATGAGTTGAACTCACATTGCGTCACTGCCCTACACCGGTGTCGTTGCTCTCACTGACTCACTCGCTCTCCATCCGCTACCTCGTGTCCCTTATCCGTTACCGTTGCTCGCTCTCTCTCTCTCCATCAATGTAGTCCCATCTTCTGCTATCATAACTTAGTCGCTGCCTCCACCTGAGTAAGAAACCCCTTTCACCCTATTAAGCTATTCCTCCTTCTTTGACTTATTATTATCAGAAAATAGCACCAACTACTTATTTTGGGTTAAATAATTTCATAGACCTTGTAAAATACACGGTGGTGATGTTAGCTATTTCGTTTATTATTTTATTAATCTGTTAGCTATTTCAATATATATATATATATATATATATATATATATATATATATATATATATATATATATAAGCTAAAAAGTCTGTGGATGAAAAATTAATTGGAAATTGTCATGTAGTATCAATTGCATATGTTGACTATCAAGTGTTTGAGAAATTGACCACTTCTCTTTTTTAAGGTATAATACTACTTGGGTTGAAACTTTACCTGAACATAACTGTATTGATTTCGTTCTCCATGAGCACAATTTCTTTCCCTTACATATAATACTGCTATATCCTGGATTAACTCATTTATCCTTGTTTCTGTTCGGTTCTTGTAGTTTCATCTCAATTTTGCTGTTGCATGGTCTAATCGACCATATAATCCATTTAGAAGCTACAAACATGTTGAAGTCTATTGAATCCATGGCCTTAACGTGTTGGAAGGGAATTGAAGGAGTGGCTGAAGAGTAAAAGGGAAATCAATGATATAATCTGCTATTAAAAGACCAAAGAGAAGCTGCAAGGAATTGAAAAATGGAATTTTTTGTTTATAGATTGAACTATGCAGCAAAAAGAATTATGGTCAATGAAGTCATGTGTAGCAACTTATATCTGTTTAGATGAAAAATGTAGAAACCTTTTTGCCTTGTATATATGCTAAGCCATTATCCAATGTATGTTACATACCTGAGGCATTAAATTGCTCACTTTGCTCATATGCCTCTTTTTTAATCTTGTTCAGAAAGTTTTCAAGATTTTAGTGTGGAGCTGAAAATCATTACCATTTGAATCTGTTGAAGCTATAATAAACCAAAAAGATTTGCAGAAAAATATTTCTTGGTATTGGAATGTATACAAATTACAATTGACTGATTCTTTTAAAACAACTTTTGAATAATTGTATTTTCTTTTAGTCACAAAGCTTGTAATAAAATTGGCAGGAATCTTCAATTCAAGCTTTGAAAATTGAATAAGCAAACTTCTTCTACCAAATTATTTGGTAGTGTACAAATAGATTTGAAGAGAACAATTCTTATAGAAATACATCAAAGATTTATACAATTTTTATTGTCAACTAGCATAAAACCTACACTAAATCATGCTTCCCCCTTTTCTTACAGAAATTGGTCACTACACTAAATGCCATAAGACTATCTAACACATCTTGCTTCAGGAATTCTTCTTGTAGCTCGCATTCATAAGTCAAGCATCAACTTTGTTTTCTTTAAGAGACAGAAGCACAAAAAAAAAAAAAAATAGTAGCAGCAGCAACAGAAACACACACAACAGTAGCAGGGAAAAAAAGCAACAGAAGCAACAAAAAACAGCAACTGATATAATCTATCTACCCACTTGTTTTTGGTTCTTTTCCTGTACCTGCATCAAAACCATGGAAACAAAAACAAAAACACTCTGCAAGAAACTACACATTATCATTTATTTTCATCTATCAATATAATGATTTTATTATGAATTAATTGGTAGATAAGTATCAACAAAATCCAGTATGGAAGAGATTTAAAGTAAACATACTAGAATAAGCACAAGTTGTTGGTTGTGTCTTGAGCAACTTGTGCAGCCAGCACAAATAAGATACTAGAATAAGAAGGGAAAGTACATATAAGGAAGAGAAAGAGATTTAGACATGAAGGACAACGAATCCTAAGCTGGAAATTGTTGTCTAAGATGGACACATTTTCAATCATAGTCCTTCATGATGGATTTAATGCCTTGCGCGTTGATGTTGGTAGAGGAAAATGCAAAGTAAAGAAGGGCAGCGTGAGGAGGTCGCACGTCAGAAAGTGCTTGCGTGAGGAGGCGCGACGGGTGTGGCATGGTAAGGAGGCCGCGAGTCTGGGCGTGTCTACGTGAGGAGGAGCGACGGGTATGTCCTGCCAACATCAACCACCTTTCTGGTTGCAGCTCCATGGAAGAAAGTCAGGAGTGGGTATCAAAGAAGAGAAAGGGATACGAGAAATTAGGGATTTGAGGTTTTTTTAAAATGATTTATTTTTATTTTTAAATCTTAGCCGTCCATTTCTTCCCTTGCCACGTGTTGCTCTATCCTTGCAAGTAATGGAGATGTCCAGTAAAGTGTGGTAATGGAGAGGATCCTCGTACAATTTTCACACCTTTTAAGAAAGTTAGTATAGTTAGTGGTATTGGAAATGTAAATATTTGGTATGCATTTTCAAAAGTATCCATATAATTATTATTGGGAATGAAAAAAGTGTTAAGTAAATAGGGATGTTTGTGAAAAAAAAATAATTAATGCCATTGGAAATTGGAAATGAGGCTTATATTATGAACAAAAAAAAAATCTTGAAAGGGTGCTTATAATATGGACTGGATGAACCGTAAATTAAAAATAATACCGGCCTTCTCTCTTCCTCAGTCTTCTTCTCTTCTCTTCTCCGTTTTTCTCTCTTCTGTGATAGCGGTTGGATTCTCTCTCCCCTTCCTTTGGTTGGTGTGTGGGTTTTTTTCTCTCCCAGTTATATCTGGGTTAAATAAATAAATCTTGTCTTTGTGCAAGTGTGTGGTTTTTCTTGTCCCAGTTTCATCTGGGTTTTGTTTTTGTGTGTTTGAGTGTGAAAAAGTTTTTTGTTTGTCTAGATCTGATGACCTTCCTATCTTCTCCAATAACTAGAAGACTGATATTCGGGACAACTTTTCCTTCTAGATCTCTGTCTTCTCCTCTGTCCAGTGGCTCTACCTCCTCAGATATGAGATTCTTTGTCGCCGAACTGTGCTTACTTCCGGCATTGATGAGATAGTTATCTTGGAAACAAAGGCTGTTGAATCTCGTGTTAGAGTTCGAAGCTGGATGTTGATGATGATCCTGATCCACAGAGAGTTTGTTGTTATGGTTGAGTATCTAGTCTTTTTTAGCAATTTTTATTGTATGAAAAATATGTGCTTTGTTATTATTCTGTTGGATCTACTTGTACTATTTTTTTTATGGAATGAATTACATATTTTCCTTAAAAAAATATAATATGGACCGGATGGAGTATATAGCAATAGTGGCCATTTATTTTTCAAATAAAGAGGGAGTATTAGCAATAATGTATATAGATTATAGAATGATACATTTGATATATATTAAAATTACATCAAGTCCATCGTTCCACCAAATCCATCATCACAATCGTAGCTTACATGAATCAGATCCACCATTCCCAACATCACATTGTCGTCAAATTCGTCATCCAACACCTAGCTTCATGGTGCTCGTCTCACCATCCACAACCACTCGCTTTGCCATTTTTCCTTTTCCTTCTACCCCTTTGGCCATTCTTTTCGTCCACCCCCCGCCCCACTATCGTCGTTGTCGTTGTTGCAGGCTTTGCCATACTGAAATAGCCATAGTTAAAATGGTGATGGTCAGCGATCGTGATTGTGGTCCGAGGCATTCACTGGAGTGAGAGGTTGAAGTAAGTATAGAATAGTATTTTAACAAAAACAATAAGAAAATCAAAAAGTATATTTAATTAGGATGAGCGATGGTTCATACACACACCAGTTTAAGTTTCGATGCATTTCTTTATAAGAATGATTGGAATTGACAGTGCAAATAATTGGAAGCAACTCGTGCTAAAGCAAGGTTCAATCTGCCTCTTCATTTTAGCACGGAATATTTTAAATAAACGACTCTGATGAGTCATAATTGATTCCAATAATTCATTCATCGAGGCCATATAAAGAAGGTTGATAAAGATCCACATTCCACAGAGAAAAAAATTAATGTACTGTACACTCACAGTAGACTGCATACTCTCATCCATTGGGCAAAAATATATTTCCCCTAGTTGCATAACCAGATGCATCAGCCATCCAGTTTAAGGATTGATAAGAGTTCACTTTAAATTAGTTAATGATTCAAAGAAAAATAGAACTGTCTGGTTCTTGAGAAATACAAATATGAAAAAGAAATCATTGTTTTTTCCTTTCTTTTTCTAAATGTTAAAAAAGTTGAAAGAGGGCAAAGAAAAGATTAAAAGAAGCAAACATATAGTCCACCCAATGAAAGGCCACGCATCCCCCATGATAAAATGGGATGTCTTTACAGAGAGACCTAAAATAATACCTAACATAAAAATGTTTAGAGTTGGGACCACTTCTTCAGTCTCAAGGATAATTACTTCCAAACAGCTGAAGCGTTGAGCAACTTCTCTAAAGACTATGGTAAGTTGTCTACTCCGATTTTTGTTTTAATCTTGCAGCCGATGTTTCGGATGTACACCTTCCAACAAATTTCAGAACCTCATCAATTAGAATCACAGGAAGTGCAACAGCCAGAACCAAAAGCCACTCGTTGAAACTCAGGGGCACGATACCGAATACTTGTGCTAAGAATGGCACATACAAGATCAAAAAGTGTAGACCAAATGACACAGACATTGCCAAAAGAAGCCAAGGGTTGACCCAAGGGGGCATTGACAAAAGGCTTCCATCTTCAGAAAGGGCATTGAGAGAGTTGAACATTTCAATGGCTACCAACACAGAGAGGGAGAGTGTCATGGCCTTCACTTTACCAGCCTGGAAATAGTCACAGGGAGTGTCAAAAGAGATAACTTTAGAACCAGCAGTGAAGGGAGAAGCGGTGAAGTTATCCCATGAGGAACATTGACCCCAGTTGGCTAGTTGGGAGTAAGTGACAAGTGTATGCCCATCCCCACTTAGGTCAATACCCAAGAAGGAACCATGTGTATACCATATGATGAAGATACCAACTGTAGCCAATCCAACATAAATCCCAATAACCTGCAGTTTAAGAGGGTGAAGATTAACATAAGCAATCTAGATATATTATCCACATTTGAAACATACAGCACAATAAAAGGAGTAACAAAGGGAAGAGAAAAAAAGGAAAATTACCAGATAGCGGAATAGAATCCACAAATTAATTAGTGAGTCGTCGCTGCGACGAGGAGGTTTCTTCATTATATCCTTATCTGGAGGATTAAAGCCCAAAGCTGTTGCAGGGGGTCCATCCGTGACAAGATTGACCCAGAGAAGCTGGACAGGAATCAATCCTTCAGGAATACCTAGGGCGGCTGTTAGAAATATAGAAGCAACCTCACCAATGTTGGAAGAGATCATGTACCTACAAAAATTAACATCATACTAACCATTAGAGAAAGCTCTTAAAGTAAAGTATATATAAGTAAATAATAAGAGTAGATAACTAATATCGATGTCAAACATTAAATGTATAAAAGGATTTGAGAGCTTTTTGATATTAGAGATTTCAGAAAAATGCACAGTAGGATTGTTAAAAAGAGAACTTCGTAGCAAAATCTTTTCGAACTATTAGTACATTAGCTCGAGCCTATCAAAAAGGAAATAAATAAGAATCATTAGATGAGAAGAGGATAATACAAAAGAAGAGGATGAGATATCCTCACAAAGAACAAAAAGATAGAGCTATACAAAAAGGCAAAGTTCAACATTGTTACAAACCCCTGAAAAGAAGCCTGAATGTCAAGAGAGTAAAAAGAAAATCGGTGTGAAATGCATTTGTGATTTTTATTATTTAAATTTTTTGAACTACCAAGGATTGAAACAGAAAGTAATACAGCAAACTATCCTTTTTTGCATGCTGTATTGGCATATGTGGAATTGTGGATCATCAGTCATTAATTTAGAACGTATGTGCCAATTGCTAGCCAATGCACAGAGCCAATTGTAATAGAACCAAATCATTTTATTAGAAGTTAAGAAACATACAAACAAATAGATTCACCTAATAAAAGCCTTCATGTTATTGTAGATAGATCTGCCCTCACCAACAGCAGCAACAATTGAACTAAAATTATCGTCTGCCAACACCATGTCAGAGGCTTCCTTTGCCACCTATACCAGATTAGGGGAAAAAAAAAGAAAAAAAAAAGGTGATTAGCTAGATACAACAAAAAAATAATAATTGGTGTTCATTAATCTTAAATGATTTCGATCATCAATCAGGGAGACCACCCATCAAACCCATATATTTTGAAAATTACAAACTTCAATAAGAATGCGCACGATAATCAATAATATTTAAATCTTGTTGTATCAGAAGCCATAATGTATTCATAGTGAAAACAAAATACCTCTGTCCCTGCAATGCCCATTGCAATACCAATGTCAGCAAGCTTCAAGGCAGGCGCATCATTAACACCATCACCTGTCATGGCAACCACCTCCCCATCCTCTTTGAGAAGCCTCACAATTTCTTGCTTGTGCCTAGGTTCGGCCCTCGAAAACAAAAGTCCACCACTCTGTCTCAAATGGGCTTTTTTATCACGCAGTTCCATAAAATCTCTCCCAGTTAAACTTTTTGAGCTAATGTCTTCATTGGGTCCAAATACACCTATTTCATGGCATATAGCTTCTGCGGTGTTCTTATTGTCTCCAGTAATAACCATGACACGAATTCCAGCTGCTTTGCAGTCTTCAATTGCTTGGTATACCTCTTCCCTAGGAGGATCCTAAGCACAATTCAACATTCAGTTTCACAAAGTTAACACACCAAACAGAAGTGATGCAAGGGAGAAAGCACAATATGAAAACAAAAAGTTCAAAACTTACCCGCAATCCAACCAAGCCAACAAAAGTAAGATCACTTTCAATTGATGAATAATTGGAAGGATCAAGCAAAAGCTGGTGAGCTGGATGGTCATCATTACCACTGTAGGTTTCAAAGTCAGGGAGCTCATCCTTGTATGCAAATCCCAAACAGCGCAAGGCATTAGTTGACATTTCATGAAGAGCTTGCAACACGAGGTTCTTAGCATTATTGTCCAATTTCACAACAGAACCATCAGCCAACTGAATTTTAGCGCTTCTGTCTAACACATTCTCTACAGCACCCTATAAAGTATTAGGGTCAAATGTCAGTTTAAAATATTTTCCAACAAAAAGAAAAAAGAAACCAGAAACAAAAAGAACAAAAGCATATCTAAGCTCACATATAGACCTTGCAAAAGAATTTTTTAATATCGTTACAAGTCAAAATGAAATGGTGAAGGAGAAAAGGGAACAGGCTAGACATAACATCCTGTGTTATGAAACTTAATTTGATAAATATCAATCAATCATCCAAATGCACTTTGCTGTAGAGAGCTCAAATTTCCAACATAGTATTAGCCGTTACACCAGTTTAGCCAAAATACATACAAATCTTGATCTTAAGACGAGCACCGCAAAACATGCTCAGGTGGATTTTGGAGACTCAGAAAGCTGTTTTTTTAACAAACTTTTATTTTTTTAACAATAATATTCTATCATATTTCATCTTTTATAAGTCCTGAATCCTGCTACTGTTTAAATTATTTATCATTTATAAATGGTGGCACCAAGAGTTACTTTTTACTTCATTTATAGAATAAATGACCTTAATGCAGAGGAGAGGAGGAACCAGGGAGTGACATTTTACTCAATTTCAGTATAGATGACTTTAATTCAGAGGAGAAGGGGGGACCTTGCACAAATATAAATGGGCAAGAAAATAGCTGGAATGGAACCGACCTGTCTTCAATTTATTTATGGTAAACATGAGAAAATTCCTACACTCTTCCACATGAAGCAGTGTAGAAACTTCACAAATCATTAATTGTGTGATTCGAGAATAAGTTCATAGAAGGGAAAATCTGAGAAAGTACTGAAAAGTTGACAGAAATAGAAAATACCTTAACCAGTAGTGACTTTTTCCCTAGACTAGAATCAACAATAACACCCATTGACTTCCTGTCGCGGTCAAACTCAAGAGTGGCAATTCGCTGGTCATGTTTATTCCACCATTCACAACAACCTGTATTAAAATTTGAAAGGTAAAGCAAGTTAATTATATCTGCTTCATTACTAACTTGCATTAAAATGCACCAACACTTTATGGTGTCAAATATGTAGTCTTTCTGCCAGATTCCAAATCCATTATCCGAAAAAGAGAACAAAGGTAGTAATAGTTGTTACGTACTGCCTCTTTATCAAAGAAATTATCTATGCATTGATATATCCAAAGCAAAACAGTCTTATTTTCTCATTATAAACCACTAGATATAACAATCCTTTTGAATATGGCTTAGGTACAGTCAAATCAAAAGAGTACTTAAACAACTTGTTTCCATATATATCAGCAAAAATAATTTGTGACAGAAAGATTCGACATACGTAGCACACTGCTTGAACTTGCTGATGGTACATCCTTGGATCCTGCAGGAAGGCCCATCTTCTCAACCAAAACCTGGAATCCCAATAGGAAGCCCAAAAAACTGTCAGGATACCTTTACAGGCTATGTTTAGTAAGTTCATATGAGAAGCAACATTGATTTGCAAATAGTAAACTAACACTCACAGTTATCATTTACACGGTAGTTTCATGTCATGCAAAGATAAATCACAAAAATACATGAGAAAAGGACCAAAGAACATAAAAAGTTCTTATACCTTCAATGCTGCTTCGGTTGGCATTCCATGTGCGACAAACTTATGCTCTGCCTGCGTGACTCCAGCATCATTACATATAGCAGCAATTTTCGCTAATGTCTGAAGGTTTGTATCCAATTGACCCTTTGGCCAGTTCTCTATTCTACCATCAGCTGGATTGTAGGTAGTTCCTTCCACCTTGAAGGCCCGCAGGGTATCAACATTAGTCCCAATGGCTACCACTTTCGTCACTGACATCTGATTAGTTGTCAATGTACCAGTCTTATCAGAACAAATCACAGTTGTACAACCCAGAGTTTCCACGCTCGGCAGCTTCCTAACCAGCGCATTCTTCTGTGCCATCTTGCGTGTACCTAAAGCCAAGCAAGTTGTGATCACTGCAGGCAGACCTTCCGGAATAGCAGCCACCGCCAAAGCCACGGCAATCTCAAAGTAATAAGTACACTTCTCGAATGAAAACTTGAAATTCCTCGGCCAGCCATCAACAATCTCCCAACTAAGGAAGTACTTAACATTGATGAGCCAAACCAACACACAGATCAATCCAATTATCATCGTCAGCGTCTCCCCAAACTCATTGAGCTTCTTCTTCAAGGGCGTATCCTCCTCACTTTGCGACGCCACATGTATCTGCTTGTGCACCTTCCCGATCTCAGTCTCCATCCCAATCTGCGTAACCAGGCAAATGCAGTTCCCGTTAACAACCGTGGTCCCAGCAAAAACAATGCACCTCTTCCCTTGAATATCGGTATCTTCCGGAACAGGCTTGTTAGTTTTATTCACAGCTTCACTCTCTCCGGTTAACGACCCCTGCTCTAACCGTAATGTCGAGCTGATCAACTGCACAACGCGCATATCGGCCGGAACCTTATCCCCAACCTTAAGCTCAACAATATCACCTGGAACCAAATCCTTCGCCGGCAAGCTAGGGATTTTCTTGTTATCGCGAATAACCGCAGCGTGCTCCGATTGAATCTCTTTTAAAGCTTCGAGCGCCTTTTCGGCATTGCTCTCCTGCCACACGCCGACGATAGCGTTCACGATTAAGATCAAGAAAATCACCAACGGCTCCACGAAGGCCGTAATCTCCATCTCACCGCCTTCATCTCCATCATACCACGCGAGCACAAAGGAGATTATCGCTGCAACAAGGAGAATCCGAACAAGCGTGTCGTTGAACTGTTCCAGCACCAATTTCCAAATCGATTGCCCCTCGTGCTTCTCCAATTCGTTCAATCCATAGATCCGTCGCCGAATCTCGACCTCGTCGCTGCTCAATCCAGTTTTCACACTCACCTTGAAGTGCTCTTCGCATTCAGCAACGTCTTTCGCCCACGCTTTGAAGATTTCACGATCCGAATTCTCAGAACTCGTGTTCTCTCGTTTACCGTAGTTTTCCCCTCCTTTCCCCATTCAGATCGAAGGAATAACAAAAGCCTGGAGAAATCAATTTCCGTTAAATAAAATTGTTTCTCCAAATTTTCGGGAAAACGAAAAAAAAAAACAGAAATCACCAGAATCAGTGTTTCTATAACGATTCGGTTATACTAATCAGAAGAAAACCCTAACTCAGAGTTCCGTACAAGGAAGAAAAAGCTTTTCGCGAAATCGAACGGTTAGATTTCGCCGAAAAGAAAAAAAAATCGTTAGCGTCAGCGAGAGAGAGAAATCGTGAGAGAGAAGCGAAAAAAAAGTGGAGAAGTGTGTTTAAGAAACTGGGAGGAGTGTGAGAAAAGGAATGGGGTGAAAGAGAAAGGTTTGTACGAGTGGTAAGTTTCGTTCAACGAATGAAGGGCGCACGCATCGGAGAATGTGATTTGATTTTGATTTCCCTGTATGTTAAGATATGAACTGTGGCTCCACTTGTTCTCTCTCCTTCGTTATAAAAGAGCGTGGCTAATGACGATTAATTAAAGATAACTAAATACTCCTACGATTAAATCAGTTAGGGTTAGTACATAAGTAGAAAGTTCGGGGTAGCTTCGTGCGGGATTATAGTGGTGCATTTTTTTAAGTGTAAATGGAAATTGAAAAGTTCTATGGCTGACGTGGAGGTGTATGATTGGTTGGTGGTATGAGTACTGTTTTCCTATTGGCTGCAGGACGTGAGTGTTGTCGTTTATCTCCAATGGTTCGCAGAAATGTGTCAAATGGATGCACTTTGTGGGCTTTATCTGGAACCTTCATCAATAACAAATCCTTGTGAGTTGTGTTTATTTTGGTGTAACCTTGTCAGTTGTGTGCGACTACCAAACACCAATGCCAGCTAAAGATTCTTTCAGGTAATTTCTCCCTTTCAAATATAAGCAAATAAAAATATTTTGCTAATAATTTTAAATATAAGTAAAATTTAATTAATTTTCTATCTTAATATAATTATTCCTTAAATATCTCAATAAAAATGATAGTATCATTTAATTTTTGTTTCATTTCTAATATAAGTTTCTTATAGCAGTCTATTTTTTTTTATGAAAATGATAAAATTAAATACACTCAACTTACTTCCTTAATAAATGTAAAGTTAATTTTTTTGCTTAAATAAAAAATCGAAGGGAGTACACGAGTCTCAAATACAAGAAGAAGGAAAAAAATATTAACTATCTCAAATATAAATATAAGTTAATTATTTTTATATTTTTAATACAATTATATTTAAGATATTTTTATAAGGTTGTTATACACAGTATTTAATTTTTCTTTTATTTCAAATGCAAGTTTTCTAAAGAAGTTTATTTTTTATGAATTTGAAAAAATTTAATATACTTAACTAATTTTTTTAAAAATTGTGAAATTAGTTTTTTATGTTATACTATATTTAAGACTGTATGAAGTAAATTATCATTATTTTTGGAACAGGTAAAATATAAAAACAAACTTTTTTTAAATTATCGAGAAAAGAAACAATAAACACTTATAATGTTATTTAAATTTTTA
Source organism: Crotalaria pallida (assembly GCA_037953625.1). NCBI lineage: Eukaryota > Viridiplantae > Streptophyta > Magnoliopsida > Fabales > Fabaceae > Crotalaria > Crotalaria pallida. The sequence goes on from CM075656.1 coordinate 74,470,721, forward strand.
GTAAAATGTTTGATTATATTTTTGCTCTTTTATCTTATTTTCGAGATTCACTTTAATCATTATCTTTTTTTGAGTTATTTTAGTTCTTTATTACTCACTCTGTCCCTAATTATAAGATCCTTTCGACACTTTCATTTTGTCTTTATTTATAAGATCTTATACCAATTTCCAACTTTCAATGATCATTAATTACATTTTTCCACAAACACTCATATTTATTTAACACTTTTTAGATTCCCAATAATATTAATAGGGGTAATTTTGAAAATACACATTAAAAGTTCACATTTCAAATACAATTAACTAAATTAATCAACTTTCTTAATGGACGTGAAATTTCCCAAAGAGATCTTATAATTAGGGACGGAGGGAGTATTTAAAAAAAATCAATTTGGTCCTTCCGACATCACAATATTAGTTTTAGCTTAAATATTTACACATTATCTCCCATTGATAGAGCTTTACATATATTCTGACGGCTCGATCAATAGAACTCTGACCGACATCTTCACTCATATCTCTATTACACTGTCACTTTGTTTGTATTATCGACCAACACCGCGAGCAAACTTTCTATGCAATTGGCTAAACAACACCATTATTCCTAGACTTCCTCAGGCGATTATCTTAAATTTTTGCAAATTTTGTCTACATTTTTCAATTTCCAATTATGAGTGTGAATGTTTCGATGTAAAACTAACACCGCTATGCTGAAAGGACCAAATTAAATATTTGAAAAAAAAATAAAGGACCAAAATAAGTCGAAAAAAATTAAAAACCAAGTTGAATATTAAAAATAAGATAAAAGACAAAAAAAAAATTGTAGTTAAGCCTCTAATAAACTTAACTATTGCTGTTTAGAAGCCCAAAAAGTTGATCTTCAATGCCTATTTTCGATGTACTTGAAATTGTCTTTTAAAGTTATATTACACTATTAGGAAAATGCAATTAGAAAAGCATTCTTTTATTAAATCAGTGTATATAATTTTTTTAATTTGCCTTTTATCTTTTCAAAATAATTGTTGTCATTTTACCTCACTTGATATTTATTTCATAGATTAAATGTGAGTAAAGTTTTGAAAACAATAATGAGTAATAGATTACAAACTCTATTAGTATCTTCAAACCCCTTTTTTAAAAGTGTAATTACCATAATGCCTTAATTAAAAAAAAACTAGAATACAAACCCCTTTTTTTTATCCTCAAACCCCCAAAACCCTTTTTCTATCCATAAATCTCAAACCCCTTTTTCATATATCCTATCATAGAAACTTCATCCTCCTTATTCTCTCAAAAAAAAAAAAAATCTCTTCCTCTCCCTTTGATCACTCAACCCCTCTCTCTCCCTTCTCAAAAATAGTAGTTTTTTTGGCATTCACTTTCATCAACATCGAGTTTTTGGTGCATCAGTGGAGTACTTGTTCGTGTTGGTGATTGCGTTGCCACTGAGGTACTTTTTTTTAACTGGAGGTGTGTTTTCCAACTGACCAGTCTCGGAAAAACAGATAATATTCCGACTCGGGGTTCTCAGAATTCATGGTTAATTTCCGATCTACGTGTCTCGGAAAATATTATTTGACTTTATTTTGTATAATTATGATTATTTGTACATGATAATTGCTAATTAGAGTTGTATTTATACATGATAATTGATAATTCCTTACAATTTTTTGCAACTTCATCTGGTCCGTAATAATGCTACTCTCATATCATCTCACACCTTCATGGTTTTCATCATATGATTACTGTTGGTCCCATTTTTTCATGCACGGCAAAACTCGTTTTGCCTTCGCTCATCTGGTCTATCTGTTGCATCATGCTGTATTGTTTTGATTCTTAACTTTTACTTTCTTTTTACTTTTTGCTCCGTGCCACAATCCACCTTCCCTGTCGTTGTTGATACTGCTAGTTTTTGAATTTAGATCAATTTTGTTTTTTCAGCGAGCCACAATCAAGGTAGATGGTGAGTTTGCATTTGGATATGCCAAAGCGGAAATAGGAGTGCACAGGCTTGTGCGCATATCACCTTTTGACAGCAATAAGCGTCAACATACTTCATTTGCTGTTGTAGCAGTGATTCCCATCCTCGGTGATGGATCAACCCTATGGAGAAGAAGAGGAACCGTGAGAGGGAGAAGAAGAAAAGTTTTTTTTTTTATAAAAAAACTCTCAGGGTATTTTTGTTTTTTCAAGAGTGTATTTGGGGTATGGGGATACTAATGAGGGTTTGTAATCTATTACTCAATAATAATTAATGTTGTCTTGAATTTGTAAAGAGAATTCATAAAAGACACTGCTATGAACTGTCTTTATTAGCACACGCCCACAAGTTTAACAGTCACCTGCACAGTGGATTATTGATATCATGGTAACCAGATCGAAAGCCCAAACAAGGGGTCATTACTGCTAACCGGATTGCTAGTACAACAATAGTCAGGGGCAACCCAAATAGAGGCCACAATATAACTGGCAAAGGTTTATCGATCATACGCTTATCGGATCGGAAGCCCAAATGAGGGCCCCATTATAACCGGTTTATCGGTCTCATGATAAACGAGTTGCCAACCCAACAGTTGATGCAAAACGTGTCATAAGGCTCTTGGACTTGACTTATACAGTTAAGTGAACAGGTCCTTACTATTACTATATGACCTTCACAAAAGCATCTTAGAATCAAGGTCATCGTTCTCCCGCCACTATTTAGGTGTGTATGGGCTTGTGTTAAGTTCGGTGTACATACCTTATCCTCATACCCGCTTTTACAAGTGTCGTGGCAGTAATTAGTGCGATGTCATTGCTACTTTATGGTGATCCCTCTATTCCTGTTAACGGCGAGTTTTATCACTACGATTGCTAGCTAGTAAGTACCCGTTACAACTTATCAACGGACAACTTTGTTTACCAATGGTCTAATGTTTCCTCACAACAAGTGTTTCAGTTATTTGGTCCCCCGGGAAAGTGTTGTAGTTTCTAAAACATGGGTACTTCTAAATTAGTGTCGTATCTGTGCCCTATACACCTTGGGTATCGATACACGTACGACACTCTCAAGTACTTGTAACTGGTATATTAAGGTATATTTTAGGTATGAATCATATCAATAATGTCATTTTTGCCTTTGAATTTATAATTTAATGTCATAATCAATCTTTAGTCCTTATATATTAATTTATTTTGAGCATCAACATCTAATCTTATGATACTAATATTTTGTTTCAATGCCAAAATCGTTTGTTTACACCATGTTTATATATATTTATTTATAAAATTTGAATTTATATTGTCATACTTGTACCTTTGTTTTTTAGAAAATGTCGTACCATGTTCCCGGTCTTGTACCTGTGTCCGGTACCGTACCCGTATTGCTGCAACCTTGGTTGTGGTTCACGAACGTGTTGGGTTGTAAATCGGTACATCGATGCCAGAAACGAGCGGTTTGCGTCAAGTGTTGGGCTAGCATACAGTTTACCGTGAAATCAGTAAATCGGTTACAATTGGGTCCGCTTCCAATTCGGGTAGTGTATGACCGATAAACCAGTTATATTGTAGGGGAATTGCTTTTTGGCCCCCCATGTTAGACTTTTTGGCCCCCATTTTTATTTTTCAGGGACAAAAATACCCCAAGCGTTTTAATCTTTCCAGTTCTACAAACTTGTAAAGGTAATTTCGGTACTATAAAGACGGAATACATTTATTTCATATTTCCGGTTTTGCTAAAACGGAATATGGTTTCCGACTTTGCGGAACCAGAAAAATTAATAATTTTCGTCTCTATAAAAACGAAAACGTGTGGTTATCCAATTATCCACCATCCTTTCCATGGCTACAAAAACAGAGGCACAATTTACTCTAAGAATTATTGTAGATGAAGATGCAAACAGAGTTATGTTTGCTCGGTGTAGGAAAGATTTTGCAGAGGTCCTGCTAAGCTTCTTAACCTTGCCCTTGGGTACTATTGCTAGGCCTGTTGCTAAAGAATCAAACATCAAGAAGGTTAGTGTTGGAAGCCTAAGTTCATGGTATGAAAGTGTGGTTAATATGGAGGCAAAGCATTTTTGGACAGAAACTTGTAAAGAGATGCTGCTTCAGCCCAGGAACTCAATGGAAGCTTATTGTCAAAATCTGAAGCTTAACATTGATGACACTGAGACCATGAAGTACTTCATATGTGAAACGGGGATTGCAGTCGAAAAAAAGAGATGCTTCTTAACCACACTTTTCTGTCTCTACAGAGATGGAAATTATTAATTTTTCCGGTTTCGCAAAGTCGGAAACCATATTTCGTTTTAGAAAAACCGGAAATATGAAATAAATGTATTTCGTCTTTGTAGTACCGAAATTACCTTTCCGAGTTTGTAGAACTGGAAAGATTAAAACGTTTGAGATATTTTTGTCATTGAAAAATAAAAATGAGGGGCCAAAAAGTCTAACATGGAGGCCAAAAAGCAATTTCCATACCGTAGCCTCTATTTGGGCTGCCCTCTCGCTATCGTGTACCGGCAATCCGATGGGTCCTACTTTTTTGACCCCCCTATTTAATTAGTTAACCCCCTTGTTTAAAGGAAAATTCCATAATATCCTTACAAATTTTCAATAAACCCAAAATACCCCTTTTTTATTTAGTTTATTAACCCCCCCAAAAAAAGGAAAAAAAACAAAAAAAAAAAGAATTTGAGCAGCGTGGAGGTGGAGTGATTTTTTAGGAGTGATTTACTTTAATGTGTTGTTGAACGTTACTGTTGCTGTTAAATTGTCGCCATCGAGATTCAATGAAAGTTGTTAGCAGCAGTAAAAGCAAATTTTATTTTGCTGCACGTGAGCAATTAAGTTGAAACGGTGAGTAGAATTAATGATGAAACGGTGCAGCCCTTAACAAGGTGAGTAGAATTTTGTTGAAACGGTGGCGATTAATGATTCTCGCTTTGCCTTCAGGGAGAAGGAAAAATAGAAAACCAGCACATTCTCGCTTTGCCTTCAGCGAGAAGGAAAAAAAAGAAAAAAAATATAGCTCGCTGAGGTTCCAGCGAGCTACACAAATTTTACACTTTCGCTGGGACCTCAGCGAGAAGTAAAAAAAAATAAAAATAAAGTAAGGTTAATAGAGTCTTAAACAAAAAAAAGTGGGTTAACTAATTAACGGGGTGAGTCAAAAAAGTAATTCCCTTTTACATGTCTCGCTGACCCCTCAGCGAGTTTTTTTTTTCCCTTCTCGCTGGAGGGCCAACGAGTATGTTATTTAACACAGCTCGCTGACCCATCAACGAGCTATATTATTATTTTTTTTTTTTCCCTGGTGCAGCGAAATTGTTAAAAAAGGACAATCAATTTTAGATATCGTCCTCGTCCTCCTCTGCAATATGCTTTGCCCGTTCTTGCTCTTGCTGTTGTCTCTCTCTTCTCTTTTCAGCACTTTCCTTCTCCTTGTGTGTGTTTGGTGGAAAACGAAGTGCTTGAACAGCTTCATCGTGCAAATAATGGGTCAAATGATTAAATTGGGGTTAAAAAACCAAAAAAAATGCTAAAGTGACAAATAATTTGGAACAAGTTAAAAATGCTAAAGTGACAGATAATATGAAACGGAGGGAGTAGTAATCTTAATAAGTGATTTTAGAGTACATTCGATCCTATACGTAAGACCCTTTTGCTAGCAAGACGATTTATTAATTTCATTAAATGTTTCAATTCCCAACAAATATTTACTTTCTTTTATCTCATTTTCAAGTAAAAATAACTAACTTCACAACTATTAAAGTTAGTTGAGTACATTTAATTTTCTTATATTCATAAAAAAAAATAGATTACTTTAGTAAACTTACATTGAGAATAAAACAAAAATTAAATGATTTAACCACTTTATAGAAATATTTTAGGAATTATTGTCTTAAGGATAGAAAATTAGTTAATTTTAGCTTATATTTAAAATCATTAGTGAAATGTTTTTTTTCCTTATAACAGAAACAGAAGAGAGTAGTACTTTGTAAGGGATGATTAACCTATGCATTTTGGTACATAGGTTATAAAGATCCTTATTATTATTGGGATTTTAAAAAATGTTGAGTTATTATTTAAAATGTTAATAAGGTTTTCTATATAAGATTGATTTTTTTACAAGCATTTTACGTATAGAATGGGAGAATTTTTTTAAAAGATGATAAATAAATAAAGGGTCTTGCTTCAACACAAGTTTTAATTTTTTTTTTTTGAAAATTAAAAAATTACTTCATCCGTTTCGTATGTAATGTTGTTTTAACATTTGTACTATGTTTCATAATTCCTATTGTTTTATAAATCCAATACATAATTAATGATATTTTTCCAAACACACCCCTATTTATTACACTCTCTTTTTTACTTTCAATACATTTCTCTCTTTTCAATAATGATTATATAAGGGCATTATTGTCAAAATACAACAAATCATTGCATCATTTAACCATTTCTTAAAACTCGTGCATAATCTTAAAATACACTACATTTGAGACGAAAGGAGTATATATTTTTCAATATTTTTAAATCATATTTAGATTATTAACAAGTGCCTTTAACATTTTTCAAAAATAAAAGAGTGAAGGGACACTTTAGTCCCTCAAGTTTTTCGACAGGGACACTTTAGTCCCTCGAGAAATTTAATTCATTTTTAGTCCCCCATGTTTTCCAAAAGTACCAATTTAGTCCCTCATGTTTTCCAAAAGTACCAATTTAGTCCCTCAACGAAGTGGCTAACGGAAATAGGACAGGGACTAAATTGGTACTATTGAAAAACTTTGGGGACTAAAAATGAATTAAATTTCTTGAGGGACTAAAGTGTCCCTGTCGAAAAATTTGAGGGGTCAAAGTGTCCCTTCACTCAAAATAAAAATGAGGGATTAATAAAAAGGAAAATGCTAACAAGTGCCCTAAGGACACTTGTTAAGAGAGTAATTATAGATAAAAATTATTGGAAAGTGTGATTTTTTATGTTTTCGAGAGAGTGGTGAATGTGAACTTATAATTTTTTTTCCATATGTAGTAACCCTAACAAGTGTCCTTCCCTAATAAAAATATTTAGACGGAAGGAGTATACGGAGTATTTATGAGGTGAGTAATCGAGAATCCCGGGGAGCAGGAGCAGATTTGATGCGGGCTTTCGTGGAATGTTCGTTATCACGCAAATCCATGATTGCTGGCAAGTCAAAGCTCCATTAATACATTTAAAAAATACTTTCTCCGGTCCTAAATATAGGACATACTTAACCATATTCCTCGGATCAAGAAAAGTAGTTAGTTTTATGAATTTCATGAGAATATATTGTAACATTACAATTTTGCCCTCTCAACTTTTCTTGAAAAATTCCCACTCATTAATGAACAACAAAAAACACATAAATAGTCAAAGCATTTAATAAGGGCAAAAAAGAGAAAAAGCAATAAATGATGCATAGAAAATACAAAATGTCTTATATATAGGACCAAAAATTGCTTCTAGAATATGTCCTATATATAGGACCGAAGGGAGTAAAAAAAACCTCCATTAATAAGGCCATAAGTGGTTGGTGCAACCTTTTCCTTTAAAAAAAAATGGTTTTCTTAACCTCGACCCTTAGGGGTTGAGGTTAAGAGCCTAAAAGTGGATGTATTTCATTAGGAAGTGTTGTATTGGTAGAATAAAAAAACTTTGTATTTATTTTTTCAATGAAATACATCCACTTTTAAGCTCTTAGCTCTTAGGGCTGAGGTTAAAAAAACCCAAAAAAAAAACTCCGTATTGCTAATACATGTTTATCATAGGTAAATATTAGTACTCTATTATACAGTATTGTGTCTCAAAAATTTATAAAAATAAAAAATAAATTAAAAAGTTTTTATTATATTTGACTTTTTAAGAAATGCATTAATGACACTTGTTAGTATTTGTAAAAAAAAAATAGATGGATCGACCTATAAAATCAATGGGTTTATTTAACTTTTTTCCTTAACGTCGAGGATAAAAACATAAAAATGGTTAAATTTTATAGAACAATATATTTGAGAGAGCTAAAACTTTATATATATATTTTTTAATAAAACATGCGTGTTTAGATAGATTATGATGTTTATCCTTGGTCTTTAAGATTGAGGTTAAGAAAATCCAAAATTAATTAACAAATACAACAATAATATATAAAAAAAATGATATTGTATGTGTTATAAGGTAGTATTTTGCTTATTAATATTAATTGATTAATAGTAACACGTTTTATTTTCTTATAATACAATATAAACTTATTTGTAGATTAATTTGTAAGCCTATATATAATTACTCTCTCTGATACAAGTAGTGTATAAACCCTCTAAGAAAAATTAATGATAATTAAAACAATTAGTTAATATTATTAATATCTTTTTGAAACTTTTATTATGCTTTTTTTTTTATGCTTAGCTATTTATGGTCCATTACTTTATTTTTTACTAACAAATTGGTCTCTTACATTTTTTTTATCATATTGGTCTCTCATGTTTCTTTTCACTATCAATTCAATTTGATCTTTGAATCATTGTTCATCCTGATCCTGTGTGGACCAATATAATACACACGCGTGTCATTTCTCTCTCCAACAATACATACGTGAACCAATAAAATATTGTCACGTGAGATGAACAGTGACTCGGGGGCTAATTTGATAGAAAAAAATATATAAGTGACTAATATGATACCAACAAAACGTGATGGATCAATCTGATATTAGTAACTCTAAATCAAATTCAATAAGCGAAAAACCAATCAAATCAGTATGAGTAATGATTGAGAGACTTACATAAAGAGATCTACTCATAAGTCTATCTACACATTAAGATTTTGACATTTGTCATTTAAGTTCTTTTATTTAAATTTTTTAACTTGAAAATAACAAGTGTCATAATCTTATGTGTAGATTTGTAGACTTGTAGGTCTCTAAATCATTTTTCAATCTGTATTTCCAATCAAAACAACATGAACTAGTTAGCCCAACAATATTGCCTCAAATGACAAGGGTTGAGTTCGGGATTGTACGAAATCCCGAGTTCAAACCTTATTGATGTGGTGACGATGTTGGCGAGTAATTTGTAAGTACCTTTGTAAGTGATCTTTAAGTTCGGAGGTTAGCCCTGACTCTGGTGAGCTCCCGAAGCCCAACTCACCTAAATTTTTATTCATAAATTTGATAGCATTTTAATTAAATTAGGCTAATTAAAGAATTAATGTTTATTATAATTTAAAATTTATAAAGATGAGTGATCGGTGTGCATCAAGGAATAAAAATGACATTGCAACAAATGACATCAATGTAATGATCATTCGGTAAAAGAAACATTATCACCTATAATTATTTTATTTAACTTGAATAAAATTACTTTCCATAAATAAAAAATACATATAATTTAAATTAGAACAATATAACGAAAGAACGACCACAAAAGCGTCGTGGGCACTACTGAATATATATAACTAGCTCTTACCCCGTGCAATGCATGGGTTGTTGATATTTTAATTTTTTATATTAAATATTTTAGATTAAAAATTATTATTTTTATTATAAAGTAAATATTATTATTAAACAAAACAAAAAATAATTATATAAAAATGAAGGAGTTCAAACCAAACCCTATACTTTAAAAAATTAATCTAAATGATTTTATTGATAAATTTTGTACTTCCTTATATGAATAAAAAATATAACACTTTTTATATGAGATATTCCTTCTTTATTTTATGAATAAATTGACATTTTTATATATGATTATAAAATTTATTATGATAAATAAATATTAAATCAGAATTGAACATGATCCTTTATATATTTATGTGATGGATGGAGTAGTTTTTTTTTCAATTAATATTTTTTTAAATATGATTATCACATCTGTTGTTATTAATCATAATTAAATATTTTTATCTTTTTAATCAATTATCTTTTCACATCTGTTTTTTTGTTTCTCCTTATTTCTGTGATCCGAACTTTCTTTGTTGGTTGTATGTTTATATATAAAGTGGATATCATGAATGAAAAGATAGATATAAACTTTTTTTTTAAGATATAATGATAATAAGATAATAAGAGATAAGATATGATAAGTTATACCATATAGTAGATTTATCTTTATTATTATTTAGTTTGATGAAATATTTTTTATTGGGATTATCCTTCAAATTTTAAATTTTTATTTGTTTTAGGTGGCTAGTTGTATTTTTTTTAAAATGTTTTAGGTTTCTTTTAAAAGATTTGTTTTAGGTTGTTATTTAAATATTTTATAAATTAATCCATATATTTTTTAATACAAGATAACACTTTTTAGATTAATTACTTTTTTCATAATTATTGTGATTTAAAAAAAATAAATTTATGTCGACAATGTATTCTGATAAAGTAGTTAAAAAAATAGCAGGAACAGACACCCAGTTTTAGGTTGAATTAATGTTGTTGTTACCTTTTAATATATTATGGGATTTATTTATTGGATTTTTATTTTGATTTAATTATTAAATATAATTAATGAAGATATTTTAATGTTGTTGAGATAATGATTTGGAAAATTTGAATAATTTATTTAATTTAATTTGTTATGGTACCAAATTGTCTTGAAAACAAAAGTTTCAAGAATTATATTAGAACTAATAAATTATATTTTATGGAGAATGAAATATACACATCTCAAGTCTTCAAGGTTTGATTTTACATACATAGGCAATACCTCAATTCATAGATTTTATATTTTAAAAACATATTTTTTTTATTCCTGAAATGAGAATTGTTTTAATATTTTAAATAAAGATAAGAATTTGGAATCAATGATTTACTATTCATTTATAATAATAATAATAATTTATAATTTTTATGGTTAGAAATAATACTATGGAACTTTCCAACACAACTTTCTTAAAATATATATTTTTTTTATGAATTTGAGAAAATTAAATATGTTCAACTAACTTTTTTAATAAGTGTGAAATTTGTTATTTTTTTTAATAATAGAAACCGAGGGAGTATATAGATGATTCAGGGTTAATGATAATTATGTAAGGGTGGTTTGACATGGTTTAAAAAAATGAGAATTTATATTGTATTTGATCTTTTTTGTTTAATGATATTATGAGATATTTCTTATATTTATGTGATGGATAGAGTAGTTTTTTTTACAATTAATATTTTTTAAATATGATTATCGCATTTATTGTTATTAATCATAATTAAATATTTTTATTTTTTATCGATTATCTTATCTTGAGTTAATAATAAGATTGAATCTTAAAAATCTTATTTTTATTGTTCTAATGATTTTGATTTAAATTTTTTCTGCAAATATGATGTTATAGATTGGTGTGAGCAATTTGGTACTTGTCATTGAGACTGAGGAATAGATGGATATGCGCATAAGAAAGACCCTTCTTCTAAAACTCAACAATATAAACAACTGCACCTTATTATTATTAAAATGGTTTCTAATGTCAGGGTTGGATAATGTCTTTGATTTATCTTTCCCTTCATCATACCTTATTCTCTCCACTACACTTTGAATATTATTTTCCCCGTTAAAATCAAACAGAAAAACTAAAATCTGTTGAATATTTTTTAGGTCTACCAAAAAAAAAAAGAAAAACTAAAATCTTTTTTTTTACTTTTATTCTTCGGTTTCCCACCCATTTCCCAAGTAGATTTTTTTTTAATTATTCAAATATATATTTTGTACTTTAATATAAGTTCCTCTCTAGCCAAAATTTATTACCATAAATAAAATTAATTATAAGCAAATATTTCAATCCTTTCTAGATAAATATAAACTTTTGTTAGATATTTGAGTTTATCATGGACTCTTTGCTATAACCATAGAAGTTTCATCTCTTTGGGTTTATCTTTTTTAGGATAATGATTACTTTTTTTTATATCAATAAACTTTTGTTAGATGTTTGAGTTTATCATAGACTCTTTAATATGATCATAGAAACCTCATCTCTTTGGGTTTATCTTTTTGAGGATAATGATTAATTTTTTTTTTAACAAAATGATACTGAGGATAATGATTTCACACAAAATTAATTATAAGCAAATATATCAATCTTTTTTAGATATATATAAACTAAACACCAAACAAAAAATAAATAAATAAATTATCTATTTTTTTTTGTACGTGTTGTCCGGTGTTTTTTTTTACGTTGATTAAAAATAGGCTTAATTATTCTTGCGCTTAAACCCAAAATAAATTATTCTTGCGTTTAATTACTGAATACCCCATTAAGATGGATGATGCATCACTTTTGTTGTAGAACTGCCTACTTTTAAATCTAAAGATTGTATATTAAATTGTTATCATGAGAATATATTAAATTGTTATCATGAGTAGAAAAAAAATCATTCATGGTTTATTCTATCTTCGAAACGTTTCCATTATCCTATATTTTCTGGAATTAGAGTTTACCGGTAAGACATAAGAGAACGTAACCAACCAAGCATAATATAATATAATAAATCATTGAAGAATTAATTATTGGTTATTTGGTGACCAAATAATTTGTAAAAATTAAATAACAAAGAGAATGGTAATCATGTGTGAACAACTAATATATTGATATATTGATGTGTGAGTTTTACTTCACATGGTTAAAGTAACACTCCCTTGCCACATCATTATTTACATTTAACAAATCTAGACTAATGATAAAGACCTAAATATTTAGACTAATGAAATCATAGTTCTTCACGCAGCAATGAAGCATATAAAGCTTGTTGTTCTTCCCATGCTGTTGTTGGGAACTCATTGCCATAGATAAAGCTTCTGCCAATGCAAAATGGCAATGGTGATGAATGCATGCAGTCGGATTACAACTTATATGGTGACACATTGGAAGAGGCGGTAGAGAAAGGAGAATGATGAAGAAGGTGGCTTTCATGACTTGGGAAATCATCATATTTATAGTTTGAAATATGTGATAACTAAAAAGATATTTTTTGGGTTTATCATGAATTCAAGCATCATCTCTTTGAATTTATCGATTTTTTGAGGATAATGATTTTTTTAACAAAATGAGGATAATGATTTCACATATTCCACATATAGATAATTTATTTAATTTTAAATATTAATTTTGGACAGATAATTTATTTAATTTTAAATTATTATTTTGATTAAAGACGATGTTATCTACCTACAAATGTTCTGGTGCGAATATTCCTTAAGCGAACAAACGTGGTGCCTCGAAAAGGGATGTTTTTATATAAGTATAGTAGATAGATATATAGAGTGATTTTTTTAATATTTTTTAAATATTTTTGTTGAGGATAATGATTTGTTCAACAAATTGAGGATAATTGTTTCACATACAGATAATGATTATATAAATTTAAATAATTAATTTAATTTCAAATTATAATTTTGGTTAGAGATAATGCTATTTACCTACAAACATATAATGATTAAATAAATTTAAATAATTTATTTAATTTTAAATTGTAATTTTGATTAGAGATAATGATTATCTACCTACAAATTCTCTGGTGCGAGGAAAACTTCACGGGACAAACGTGGTGACTCGAAAATTTCTCCGACAAACGTGATGTCTCGAAAAGGGATCCTTTTATATATAGATAGCAGATGTGGTAGTACTTACAATAAATACTATGGTATAGTGTCGTAATCACCCTTCAAAATAATAATAATAATAATATAATAATAATAATAATAAAGGTCACAATCGAGTAATGTCTTAATCCAAGTGCCCTATTTTGAAGGGAATCCAACATTCCAAGCATATGCTTTCATGTCCGAGAAACAAAGAACGGAATTATAACAAAACAAAACATAGGAAAACTTTTTTTTTTTTTTTTCACTCTCCCTTTGTGATGATATGATAAAATCTCTATAAACTAATAGTATTATTAAGATCATGCCAATAACCGTTGGCACTGTTGATAAGGATTGAGTCTCGGGTTGAGAGAGATATTGGATTCGAATCCCACCGATATGAGGACGGTGTTGGTGGGTAATTTGTAAGTACTTCTGTAAACGCTCTTTGAGCCCGAAGGCCTGCCATGACCCCGGTGAGCCCCCGGAACCCAACTCACCTAAACTTTTGATGATTAAAAAAAATATTATTAAGATCATAAATATTTATTAATTTGAAGAAATATTAATTAATCGATATACTAATAATTTATTACTCCCTCCGTTTTATTAGTAGTGTTTTTTAAGGTTATGCGCAAGCTTTAAGAAATGGTTAAATTATATAAGAATTTGAGGTATTTTGACTCTAATGCCCCTATATAGTCATTATTGAAGAGAGGGGAAAATATTAGAAGTGAAAAAGAGAGTCTGATAAATAGGGACGTGTTGGGAAAAATAACATAAATTATGTATTCGATTTTATAAAAGAACAATACATATGAAATATAGGACAAAAACTCTATAAACACTACATAAGAAATGGAGGGAGTATTTTATAGTGTGCATTCTTCTTTCAACAAATGTAAATTATATTTGCATAAATATTAATATTATTGAATTGTAGACTCGGATTCCTTTCTTTCTTAAATAATACATTTTAGGAAAATAAATTTATTCTTAAATAATTGTTATTCTATTAAATTGAGCCAATATTAATTACTATTTTTATAACTCTACTCTCATCAAATTAACATGAGGGATAATAAATGACAAAAATGATCAATTACTATAAAGATATAAAGGACAAAAATGATCAAACAAATATTGATTAACTACAAATAAAAAAATATATTATATATTTCTTTATCCATATTATATAACTTTAAATGATGATTATTTAGAAATTGAGAGAGTATCATATTCATTGAACTAATGTTAAAACCAAATACAGTACACAACATTAGGAATAATTACAGAGTGATAAGTATTGCTCATTGTCTCCTAAAACCAAAGATTATAATTAAGTATGTTGTAAAATTTGACTACACTAACAAAATCTAGCACAGTTGGTAAATAATTGAGTTTTTAAGCATGATGTCAGAGATTCGATCCGTGTCATGATCTCTTCGAAGAGGATTAATCTTCGGTTGTCGACTTGATAATACCTTTGGTGTACAACAAAACAAATTTGACTACAAATCATATTCATTATATAAACATTATTTGGTTTTTTTTGTAAGAAAAATATATTGACGATGAGTACAAGGGTACTCAACCCAAACACCATGATACAATTCAGTTCTTAAACATCATATATCTAGAATACATTAAAAACCACCCCAGTTATAATACATACATACAAGGCCCCATAGTTCTGTCATTGTACAGAGTTGTTGGCGCAGCAAATTCCTTGTTACTAGCCTTTATACAGCAAAAAGAAAATCTTTCATTATCCTCCTCTCCCGAACATCTGCTTTCATCAGAGTCCTTTGTATGTTATAAGCATGACAGTGGATATGAACTCCAGTGGAATAATGTATAATGGAAACCCTGTCTTTCATTATAATGAAACCCTTTATTATAAGTATGAATTCTTTGTTAACCAATACCCAAAAGGCATTATTTAAGAAATATATATTTAAGAAAAACTTAAGTTGGAAATTTAGTTTCAGCCATTAATGTTTTAAATACAATATTTTCCAAAATAAAATTATCTTTTCTCTCTCTATTTTACGGGGACAGGGGAAAACCAAACTAATGAGTAGGTTTTTCGAATATAAACATTAGCAATTTAACATTGATATCTTTTCTCACAAATACAAAATCCATACAAATGGCAGCGGCGAAGGTAAAACTTTAAGCGTTGATTTTTCTTAATGTACTTATTCTAATTTTTCAAAGAATGGATAACTTGAAATTTGTAATTGAATCATATATAAAATTTACGTGCACTGATAAACAAATATGTATATGTTGATTTTTTAAATCAACTTATCATTTTTTGGTAAATTAAAATGTGCCACACACATTAAAAAAACTCTTAAAAGTTTAACGGAGTTGTAGAAGATTGGAAATTAAATTAATGAAGATTTTTATTAGCTTCTTGTTGGGAAATCTATTACCATTTGGATAAATGACTAATTTTTATTTCCAAATATTATGACTACTTCTCTTAACAACTGTTGCTTTCAAGAATCAACCCTTAATCTTTAACATTTTATGATATCGTATCCTGGGGTTTAGTTTTGTCCAATCACATAAACAACATACATTTGAGAATCTTTTTTTGACTATATTCCCTTAATATTTTCTTCTTCTTTCTCTTTTTTTTTTTTTTTTTTAGAATGTGAGAAGATTGTAATCATGCTAACTTACATTTGACTATTGCTTTTTGGCCCATTTTCAATTTTTATGGATCAAAGCATCCTTTTATGTGTTATTATTTCGGTTCTACAAATTTTTTCCAACTCTTGAGAGTCGAAATTTTTTTAATAACTTGAAAGTGAAAGGATTCTCAACCACATATGTTATTGTTGTTTTATGATACGGACAGATTAAGATCATGAAATAATCCATCCTCTTCCATGTGGAAACCACTACTCTGTGCTAGAATTAAATAATTAAGTTGGAAAAATTAAAATTTCCGACTGTCAAGAGTCGGAAAAATTATCCGACTATTTTTTCGACTCTCAAGAGTTGGAAATTTTTTTTGACGTTGCAGAGTCAGAAATGCTCTTTCATTTTTGTAGAATCGAAAATAATAACACGTAAAATGGTGTTTTGATCCATAAAAATTGAAAATGAAGACAAAAAAATCTCGGATGAGGGCAAAAAGCAATAGTCCTTACATTTAGAGAAGGATAATAGAAATTTTGAAGCAAAGAAGAGAGTGTAATTAAGTTAGATACCAGAAGACCATGTAATGTAATTTTTCATTATTTAAAGTTTTTTAAGTGTTTTTTGTAATACTTTTAACAAACTCTAAGAAAACCTTTATTTTACCTACTAAGAAAAGGGACCAAAAGTCCAAAAAGTGATTGTGTGTTTTACAGTAACTTTCAAATCACATTTGGTCATATATAGAAGTCGTTATTGAAATTAAATTTCAAAAGTACAAACACGCTGCTACCTCAAGTTGGAGGCAAAGGCTGGAAAGTCACTAAATAAATCCAGTCACTATAGCATGATAGAAGACCGGTAACTAATGTGAAGGGCCCTAGTTGGTGTTGACTCCTTTAGTGGAGGGTAAGGGCCTCCCTCTTTCGCTAACACTATATATAGTTTCCATGTGCTTAAGCTCAAGCCGTATAATCACAAGGACATAAAATTAATAAATTCGTGTTTAAACAAAGATAAGTGTCATTTCTTCCTCATCCGTAACAAAAAAAATCTGCCTAAAAAAAACAACGGATTCCTTGTTGAGGAGGAGACAAAAATTCATTGGAAAGTATGCTAACGAAAATGATATGGTAAGTGCTAAGTGGAGTATAATTAGTCTCTAATAGGTAATTTAGTAGTTAAACATGCCAGATAAAATGGAAATATTTGAGTTCGATTTTTGTCACAGCACAATTTTCTTTTTTTTGGTGTGCACCAAGGGTATCCTTCAGCCGATAGCCGAAGACTAATCCCCTCCGAGGCGTAGAGATCACCTAAGTGGCTTTGCCTCTACCAACAAGGCTTTTTCCATGCACAATTTTCTTTTTAATAGGACATTGAAGGATTTTGTCCCTCTAATAATTTAAAAATTAAAAATAAAAATAATTTATTGAAATAATCTAGTGGAGATAAAATTGTTAAAAATACTCTCAATATTTAAAACTAATATATAAGGTTGCTTACATTAAAACATTATTTTAAATTTTAATATGGTGCAACGTATCCGGTAAATATTGCAAGTTTGCAACCTCGTCTCGCTTTCATGGAATAACCTATAAACCTTATTGAGGAGGTAAACCACTTCAACAAGATGACAAACTCTATACGTCCGAGGTGAAATTTGAACTTGGTACCCATAAGTTGCAAGATCAAGTCTTGTGCCAAGTGAGCCACATTTCATCTGCATTAATTTTGTTCTTTGAACATATGAAAGAAATTAGTCTCCAATTATAAGGTGTGGGGAAATCTAAGAAGAAAATTAAAATGAGCCAGGAAAAATTTTATCAACTCGCAACATAATCACAACACCTCACAACAAAAAAAAAATTACGATTGTTTTTTTTCTTTATAAAAAGAAAAAATTATGATTGTAACTTTATTTACAATAATTTTTATTCTATCATAGACTTAATCATGATCATATAAATTGTAATTTTTTCTTTATAAAAAGAAAAAATTATGATTGTAACTTTATTTACAATAATTTTTATTCTATCATAGACTTAATCATGATCATATAAATTTTAATTTTTTAATAGTCGTGACATAACCATGTTAAAAGTTGTGAGTTAGGTCATGTCCAAAATAATTTGTGAAATGGTATAAATACGGTGTGAGTCGGCAAAAAACATCTCAATAGAAATAATGTTCCCTTAACTACCCAAAAAAAAAAATGTTCCCTTAGCTTGTAATATGAAAAGAAGCCACTTCAGGCCATAACCGAAAAAGCCCACTTCCATGAATGGGTGTAAAAGGCCGTGAGGTTGGGTTGAGTCTATATACGGAAAAGCTATATCTAAATTGATCATGTTTAGAAAAAAAAAATAACTGATTTTTTAATCAATTAAAATCAACTCAATCTTATCCATCTGGCAAAAATTTGATTACAAGTAATCTTGATTGAGAAATACTTAGTGATTATCAAAAATACTGGTACGTGATGAAAACGCTACTAGTTAATTGTTACTCGAATAAGGTTGAGAATTACTTTTAGTGATCATCGAAGATTCGAAGTATTAGTATATTACAATCCTAATCAATATCTAGTTATTAATGTCCACATTCAGGCTGCGTTCCGTCACAAATCAAAGGAATATTGATTTTTTTTTTAAATGAAAAGAGGCGATATTGTAATTTGAATATATTTTGGGTATTATATTTCTTATTTTTTTGGTTTGGTATGTATGAAAAGTGTCTCCTAGCCAACAGACGAAGATTGATATTTGTTAAAAATATAAGATTATCGAAGTAAATTTTATCTTTTTTTTAACTAATCCTTTTTCAT
This sequence comes from Crotalaria pallida, assembly GCA_037953625.1. NCBI lineage: Eukaryota > Viridiplantae > Streptophyta > Magnoliopsida > Fabales > Fabaceae > Crotalaria > Crotalaria pallida. Next base: position 74,489,757 of record CM075656.1, read on the forward strand.
ACGCATTTTGGAATTGAACTGACAACATAATGCCTAAAAAATTCAATTACTATTTGATTTTTTGAACTCTAAGTTTTATTGTTTTAGTTTGAAATATATCCTAAGTGACAAAATAACGCTCAAACGATAGTACTAAAATAACAAAAACTACAAAGAAGAATCACCTTCTTTATTACGAGTGTTTCAATGTAAGTGATGATATTTGTGCAGTAAATTAAAAAAAAAATTATTATTATATATATATACGTAATGAGTTTTTAATATAAGAGATGATTATTAGTACAACAATTTTTTAGGTCATTTTAGGAACCATAACCCAACACATTTCATAAATAACTCACCTTCTAAAGTTTAAGTTCAATTCTCAACATATGTACATACATATAGTAGGTGATCTCTATGCTCATTAACCAAAGAATGTTCATTGGTCAAGGCCTATTGCTATTGTGAGAATTGAACTCCTTGTTTTCACAACTAAGTCACCATATTTTATATTTTATTGTATTTTTCTTTGCAATTACCTGCAGAAAAGCTAGGTTATTAAAATAACAGCAATCAAGTCATATGCTCTGTGTACATAATGATTGTTCCACTTGGCCTCTGTTTTGGCACTCTATAGCTGCCCTGAAAACCCAATTTAGAAGTAATTTTATGATATATAATTCCAGCACCTGACAGCACAAACTCTGTTACTCTTAACACATACACCTAATGGAGGAAACATAGTCATTGCAAATCATCACACATGATGGTAATGTCAAAAAATAAATCCCACTATATATCCATTCAATCATCCCTTCTTTCTTTTCACCATACCCTTTTCTTGCAATCCAAGCTTATCTTTTATTAAAGAAATAAACAAATCTCACAATTTATACTCTTTGAACCTCAACACAAGTATTGAAGTCCGGCTCATAAGTGAAGTGAGCCAATAATTTTGTTAAAAAAAATGACATCGGTTTGTATATCGAATTGCATCAACGATGCTCGTGACCCTCGTGTTCCGGTTCGGGCCACTTATGTGAACCTCTACAAGTGGCCCGAATCGGACAAAGAATTTGTGAGGTCAGTAAGTTCTAATGGAAGAAAGGGTTCTTCACAAGTGTATGGTCATCCTCGGGTGGTGGATAGCATCAACTGCAGGCAGATATATTTGAGAAGCTACAAGTTTACAAGGGAGGAAGAGAACGTGGATGAGAAGAAGGCACAGAAATGTTTTGGGAAGGTGAAGAAGGAAAAAAATGAGAAGACAACAAAAAAGTGTTCTGTTTGGAGGAAAGCTAAGGAGACATCATGTTCAGCTTTGTTTGGGATTTTCAGAAGGTTCTTGTCATGCTCAGCTAGTGTTGATGTTGTGGATGAGAAAGATTGAATTCAATAAGCTAAGGTTTGAACTTTGAACTACGAATTTGTTTTTTGGACAGAATTTTAGTAATATTCTTTGGGTTATTGTGGACTGTTTTTCAATAATTAAACATAACATGGGTAAGAAGTATTTATATTATACATGTTGCAGCACACTTATATTGTACATGTTATGTTTTTATTGGAAAACAATCTCACAAGCTCACCTGGAGAATTATACTTAAGTTTTGGTGCTGTGTTTTTCCCCTTATTTATGAATGATATATAGAGACCAAAGGGACTTTTTGGTGCTATTAGTTTGGTTTCTTGAAGTTACTTTTGTTTAAGAGTGTCTGAATCTTAAGGTTGCAAGGCATGGATCATGGAACTATATATAATTATGACAAAAATGAGTCTCTCTTTGTAAATTAAACTCTCCCGTTTGCAGTAAAGAAATTCGGTTAATATTGGAGCTCTTTTTCTTCCTACAATCCTACATTCCTACCCATCTCTCATTCTCTATTTCTCTTCATTTATGTAATTCAATACGGAGTTAAGGTTTAAGAGGTGCTTTGGTTTTTGCCACTTCCACAAAGGGAACATAGCACGGGTTCATTTTTTCTTACTTGCTCTATGTCTTCCATGCAAATGAATTAATAAAGCCTAATTTGCTTTGAATTATGCCTTGTTGCAATCGTTGGAAAAAAGGCACGATTTTATCAAAACAAAACTGTTGATCCTCCATATTGCAATGCGGTTTCACTTTTGAATTTGATATTACGAAAATTTCTTTTTAATCTATGAAATTGTAAAATGTTACCAACATGGGTTGGGACAATTTGATATTACGAAAATTTCTTTTTAATCTATGAAATTGTAAAATGTTATCAACATGGGTTGGAACGAGTGATAAGCGACTCAGTCTCGCTTAAGCAAGGTCTCGAGTTCGAGTCCTTGCGAATGCAGAAAATTCATGTTGGGAGACTCACCTGCCATAGCCACGCACGCGACCCGGGTCGGATCCGGATGTACCTAGGTAATACTTAGGGAACCGGGTGGACAACCAAAAAAAAAATTGTAAAATGTTACCCGTCTCATAGGAAGTGATACCATTTGATTCTTTTTCAATTTAATCTCTGACTTATAAACATTTAATTCAATTTAATTATAAGATTACTAAATCTATTTCAGTTATATTCTTGAGATAACTATTAACAACTCACATGAAACTAAGATAAGCAATGTTTTACAATCTCATAAACAAAAATAAAATGACCTTACAATATCAAGAATCAAAACAATAGTTCCTTGATTTTTCAACTATTGCTGCGACAAAATGAAACACTCAATCGCTATTAAGTATTTAATCCATCTTTTTTCCCCTCTTAGGATAAGATAAGTTACATATTTGAATATTTTTATTACTTTTTAATTTACAATAACCCAGTTTTTTCAATCATTTAATTACTTTAAATATTTTTAAATTCGAAATATTAAAAATATCTAATAATTGAAATTTGGAAGTTAGAATAATCAGGAAATTAAATCCAATTCCCGTTAATTACAAAATATGCAATGTAATCTAGGTAAATAAATATTATCTTCGTTTCTTAATATAAGTCGTTACATTAGAATTTAACGGAGTTAAGTAAGTTAGTTAATATTATTAATGATATTGAAATTGATAATATTTGATATATTTTTTAAAATTATCTTTATAATTATTATTGTGACTCTAAAAAATATTGAGAAAATAAGAATGTTTGTGAAAACGAAATAATTGATGTGATTAAAAATAAAATAAAAAGCTTATAAATAAAACTTTAAAAAAGTTTCTAACAAGTACTTATATTAATAAGAATGACTAAGTGCCTAAACCGATCGCTGAATTTTTTTACATGATCACATTTAGCCTCTGAAAAAAAAATAAAGACCCAAAATAGCCCTTGAAAATTATGTTTATTGAACAATTTCGTCCTTGAAAAAATAAAGTCACCAAACAATATCTCAAGTTTTCTTCTACGAGGCAACTTGTCCTTTAAAATAATTTCGTGAGACAATTTAATCATCAGAAGTTTGGACTAAATCGAATGAAGTTAGATGTATTAATTTGGGTTTCTCGATCAGATTCAGGTAGGCTTGCTTCGAGCTTTAGCCATGATGGGGATGACTCAAAAAACTTGGATATAATTTAAGTAAAATATCTACTTAAACGTTCAGCGACCCACTTTTTAAACAAGATTGGGTCGGGTTTTTATGTGATAAGAGTTGTCTTGCTCAAACTACCTGCTGACACATTTTTGCTATGATACCATCGATTAAAAATGCCTAGGATCCTTTTGATCCTTTAAAAAAAAATAATAATAAAATCGCTTATTTATTGAGCAGGTTCAAATCAATACGATCAACAACAACCCTATATGAAATCAAAATGTTCAGAGATCAATTTGTCTCATGAAAGAAAACATTAAAAATTATTTGGTTACTTAATTTTTTTGAAGACCGAATTATTTCACAAATAAAATTTTTAAGGACTATTTTAAAATTTTACTTTTTTTTGCCAGGGACCTAATTTAACTATGAAAATATTTTAAGAACCAATTGAGCGAGTAAAAACTGAGCCAAAAATAACATTCACTCACCTACAGATTTAAAAATCACAACAAACAACCAAGTCTCATTAAAATAAGATGCATGGGGTTTGATACATGGATAACACAACATAACAATGTTCTTTCATAGATGCATGGGTTTGATATATAGATCAAACAACATAATAATGTACTTTCATAAATTATATTTATTGACAAAACATTAATGTTTAGACCCTTCTTAATTATTTTGGCTATGATTTTTTTCCCTTTTCCACCTCTCACAATTGTAATGGCATCCATTTAATAATACTCTCAAGTCTCAAGCTTAACCAAAATTTTTATCGGAAGGCTATAAGGTCACCTAAAATCACAAATGAAAAAAAAAAAAAAACTAAATCACATTGACTTGTCAGAAATTTATAATAAAAACTTACACCGATTATGTTGTGTGTTTTCATAAAGAGCAAGCATCGTTATCATTTGTACAACTCACAAAAGGTGTTTCCTTGATGCCAATTATATTTTGAATGGCGTTCATGCCATCTACACATGGACTAATCAAAATAGGACATGTAGGATTTTGAAATGTAATTGGCATATGAGGTGTTTGCTTACCTGTTATACACTAAGGATTATTTTGCAATTTTTTAAAAATTTTAACTCAACCATAGTTAACCAAAATAATTTAATCTCAAATTAAAAAAAATAAAAATCTTATAGTCTCTTTTCATATGTTCATCTTCTTCATATGTTTCTGATAGTCTCTAACAGTTGCAATTATTCTCATGCCTCTACTCTCACTCACTATGGAAACAATCCCTTATTCCATCCCTTCCACCAAATCCCACTCACTCACTATCTTCGCAAAACCTTCAAGGTTTCGATCCTCTACTCCTCCACCATTATTTTCATTCAAACCCTCTTATTCCCCCAAATTACTCGCTCTAACTCACCACAGGCTTCGTTTTGTCGCTAAATCCACCGCTAACCATAGTGATCATAACCATCATCATCTCCATGACCATCACCATGACCATCAAAACCATCACCATATGTTCATCTTCTTCGTCCGGTCTCATCCTCCTCCATATGTTCATCTTCTTCATTGATGCCTCTCCACCGTCTCTCCTCCTTCCCGCCGTCTCTGTTTGATGCCTCTCGCGCCGCCGCGTTCTCTCCACGTCTCCGGTGTCCGTTCGCTGCCTCTCGCGCCACCGCGTTCTCTCCCCGTCTCCGTTCGCTTCCCTCTGTTCGCTTTCCTCTCGCGCCGCCGCTGTATCTCGTCCCTATCAACCACAAACATCTTCCTAGTGAAAATCTTCGAAGCATGGCGCTCAAGATCATTCAAAGTCGTTTTCATCACAGGTTCGGTGTACAGGGACTCGTAATCAGCACCAACCTCGTTATCTCTGTAGTCTCTCACAGCGTTATCAAAGCTATGCATGAAATCCACGAGGCTACTTTTTCTAGATACATATCTGTTTATGAAAGAGTTGATCCCTTCGCACCGTGATGTGGTCCTAATACCACCAAAGAATTGGCCTCGCAAATAAGCAGGTGCCCACATTCTCTTGTTTGCATAGGTTGTCTTAACCCACTCAAGGCTTGAAATCTCCCCTTTTGCTGTCATCTTTTTCCAATGAGACTCGAATTTCTCCGGGGTAAAACTGGCATACATTGCAGTGTTGAAATCCTTCAGGAACTGCGAATTTTTAACGTGCTCTCTGGCATTATTATACAGATGCCACCAACATAGCCGATGATATGTGTCTGGGAATACATCCTTTATAGCCTCTCTCATTGACAAATCACCATCTGTGACCACTACGTTAGGATGCTTCTGACACATTGCTTCCAAAAAAGCTTCCAGCACCCACTTGTACGTTTCGATTGTCTCATCAGCAACAATCGCGCAACCAAAAACAGCAGTTTGTCCATGGTGGTTTAAGCCAGAAAAAATCACCAAAGGCCTATTGTACTTGTTCTTTTTGTAAGTTGCATCAAATGCAAGCACGTCTCCAAAGCACTGATAATCAACCCTACTTCCCCCATCCGCCCAAAACAAATGCTGCAGTGCTCCATTCTCGGTCAACGTGAACTTGGCGAACAATGTGGGATCATTAGCCGCCTTTGCTTGAAGGTAACAAAGAGCAGCAAAAGCATCCCCATCTTCAACTCTAGCACGCCTACGCCGATCGAAGTGATTGTAAAGATCCTTCTTGCAGAATCCAAGATATTGATGTCCGCCTTTTTGGGCCAACATATATCCCAAAATATGGCACGTCCTTACACCTCGGGAACGCAAGCTATCGACTTGAGCTTGATCACCTTCGCTCAAGCCCCTATACTTAGGGATCTTGTGCATGAACTGCGGCAATGTAAGCTCGTAGTTGTGCTTCTCCCTAAAACCCACAACTTCCCACTTTTTTGTCTCTTTGTTCTGCCGAACACGAAACTTGGCAGGGCAATTGCAGCGAGTTAACGGCCTGTGTTCCCTGATTCTGTTTAATCTCACAAGATACTTTCTCTCTCTCAATCCCTCCCTGCTACAAACCAGTTCACGCATGACAACTTTTCCCTTCACCTTGCTTATGTTATGTCGTCTGGACACAAACCCATGGCACCTGGCATAATTAGTATAAAACTTGATGGCCTCTTGTTCGCTATAAAACTCCATAGAGAATATGTCATCAGCAGTTAACTCTGTAATTAATTTTTCATGAACTCCTCCCTCCTCATCACTAGTCTCATCTATGTGTGCTTTTTCTTGAGGGACATCCTCGTCAGCCTCACTCACGTTGATAAACGTTTCTTGATCGGTGCCCATCTAAATGCATGTAAAATTTCTTATTAAAATAGAGCACATAAAAAGATTCACTGAACTACAATAACAAATGTCAATAGGAACATATGGACCATGCCTAAAATACACTTTATACGTATATGTAACATTCTAAAATTTTATTAAGTAACTATGTTCTTAAGTGATTAGATTAGTCAAGTAATTATATGTTTAAGTGATTAAATTAATTAAGTAATTCTAAAATTTAGTAATTATAAAATTAGGAAAAATGAAAACTTTAACATTTTAGTAGGTATTTTTGATTTAAAGAGGATTTGGAATAGGTTTAAAAAAAATATTGGTGCAACATCTGATGCTGGTGCGCTCAGGCACACGCACCGGTGCAAGGACCTGGTGCCTAGGAGACGCACCATTCTGGTGCCTGATGACAGGGGAGCTGGCGCACCAGGCAGGAAAATCTGGTGCGGGATTGGCACACCAATTTGGTGCACAGATCAGTGAACAGCGTGCCCAGGCGCGGCCGCGGTGCGCCCAGGCGCGCACCGACTTCCAGATCAGCACCAACACTTAAAATCCAGCACTTTCTAGAACTCTCTTCACTCAACTCGAATTTCCTTTACTCCAAGTCATAAACCAGCACAAATACTCCTCCTCCAAGCTTCAAGAATCACTTCTAATCAACCAACAAACATACGAACACCTCCTACTCACATACATAAACATCACCTTCTCCTTAAATTCCATCAACCTACAAACCCTTCCCTCTTCATACGCCCTTAACCTTCATCATCTTAGTATCCACCCTAAATAAAGTGAAAAGAAAAGCTTAAGGGAGAAGAAGGAGAACTAGAAATAAAGGCTCTTGAAGGAGAAGGAGTAGACAAGGAAGAGAAGGAATTTGTAACCATCCAAGCTTCAAGGAAAGCCTTCCAACACTAGTATACTCCCTCCCCTCAAAGCAAGGTAAGGGAGGTGTGGTTTACATAGTTTTGAAGTAAATAATTATTTAGTAATAATATGAAACCTTAGGAATTTAAAGGATTTAGATGTATAAGCTAAGAAATACAGTGTTAGAATTTTATTATTTAGATGAAAATCTAATGATATGATATACTAGCTCTAGTGCTACACATATATATAGCTGATTATAACTGATTTATATCAATTTTTTGCATATTTCCTTGAACTAATATCAGGAAGGGAACCGATCAGTTCCGAGCCTTGCAAAGGACAGGAGAGCTTGGTCGTGTGGGTAAGATCTATCGCTACTTAGAATGATTTTTGAATTGTGTTCCTGATATAGAATATATATAGTTCTATGAATTATTAACACTTGCTTCATTTTCAGGCAAAACCAATAATAGAGAGTGGAGATGTTAAAGGCTTATTGGATCCAAATTTAGAAGGGAAATTTGATGAGATTCAAATGCGAAGAATGGCTTTGGCGGCATCTCTATGCATTACACGTGCTGCTAGGCTTCGTCCTAAACTGAGCCAGGTAACACTTATAGGCATGTTATTTGTGTATCAAAGTTTGGATAACTTCTGCAACAACTAATTTTTGTAAAATATGGCATTAGTACTTTTCACTATAAAAATCAAAATTTCCCGAGAATAGGTATAGATGAAACATATTTGGAAATACTAAATGACATCAAGTTGCAGATTTCTTGACTTAAATTTATCACTTTCATTGTGTACAGATACTACAAATTTTGAAAGGAGATGAGAAAGTTGAATATTTCTTCAACTCCCATGGAGATAATTATGAGCATTTGGAAATTCAAGAAAGCATTGATGACGAAGTCTATCCAAATTCAAGTGCAGAGTTACACTTAAGTTTGGCATTACTCGGTGTTGACGATGACACCACATCATCCAGTAGTACAGACCACAGCAACAGTGAAAACTCGAAAGAACAATGGAGCAGATCATCAAGTTTTGATTAGTTTCTTTTAATTCTAACACAGTAACATCTATGTCTATAGATCATCAATTTTTGATTAGTTTCTTTTAATTCTAACACAGTAACCTAAAATACCCTTATCTCCTTCCCCAATTCACACACCCGCTGGACTTGACCCTAACTCATTGTTTACTCTCCTCCATCAATGCACAAAGCTATCACTTTTTTCTTCCTCTCACAACCATAAGTAATAAAAAAAAAAGTAATGGTTGCTTGTTAAATCATGGTCTGGCATGAAGAATTAAAAATCGAGTATGGAATTTAATGAATGAAACTTAAACTAGTTGGAGCATTAGAAAATTGGATTTCAGAACAACAACACTGATCTTGGAATGAGAACAAAAGAGGATTTTTTAAGTAAGTATTATCTAAGTACCTGGAGGAATAGTGATGACCGACGGCTGGAGCGGAAACGGCTGGAGCGGCGACGGCTGGAGCGGCGACGGTGACCGGAGAAAATGAGAACGTCCCTCTCGCAGACAATAGCCAAATGAAAATGAACTTGTTTTTTAGATTTAGGGTTCTGAACGATTAGGATTAGGTTAGGTTAGTTTTAATTTTAATTTTTTTGTTTTATTTTTTTTTCTAACCATGATTAAGTTTCAAGTTTAAAAATTTGCAAATTAATCCTTAAATATGACACATAAGATGACACATAAGATGATGATTGTGTAAAAATAATACAAATGTCAATCTTTAAGTGGTCCAATTGGATTGACATTGATGTCTTCCCTCACTAGAAGGCATGGAAGCATCCACCTTTTTAAAATTGTTTTATGAGTAGCATAACATACCAATATACCGTATGACATGTCTCACAATTCACAATTTCAAAATAGTGGGTCGTGAGAAATTTAGGCTTGTTTCAAATTTTGTGGTGAGATATAAATCCTAAGATATTGTGTGACTCTACCAAATAGTGTCTCAATTATATAAAAGAAGAATATGATTAAACTCTGTAAAATTTTCATCTTTAATTTAGAAAAAAAAGAAGTTTAAAAATTGAAATAAGAATTTATTTGATTTATATTGTAGCATAGAATCTTAAATTCTTTATACTTTATCGATTATTATCAACTATTTGATTTGTTAATTGATTTTAATTATTTGTTTCTAATTAATTTGCGTTGGTTTATCTTATTTAAATGGAAGAGCAAACAAAATCAATCATGCCCTAATTAAATATTCTGTATTGTAAAATAAGATTTTTATATTGATTCTAAAATAATTTATCATATTAATTATATATAGATTATTTTATTTTTATTTTGATGAAAAGATTCTTTCATAATTTTATTCTGTGCTCAACCGTACTCGAAACTTGAAACTTAAGAACCAGATAACTCGAAGCAAGAGTAAAATAAAAAAGAAATATTAACAAAATAAATTGAATGAATCAATATAGCCAAAAGAAATAATCAAACATATTTGCCCCACCATTAAAAATAAAGAGACCAAAGAAAAATCAAGTAATAGATATACTTTCAAAAAAAAAAAAAAAAAGAAGAAGAAGAAGAAAGAGAATGCAAAAAGCCAATTCTTGAATAAACCATAAGCAAAATCATTAAAATGTCAAAGTTAGCAAAACCCAAAACCAACGGTGGTTAGTATGTTTTGTTGCATTCAAGCTTTTTTTTTTTTTACAAGGGAAATCTCATCGTCATTGCCGCACATTAATGACTATAATGGGTAACCCCGCCTCCAGGTCATAGCTTGCAAACTGTTTGGAGGAGAGCAACCACTCTCGAAGGAGCGACAGACTCATACCGCCGAGGTGGGATTCGAACCCGTGTCGTTGTGGACCAAAGACAAAGTCCAGAGTCATGTGTGCCACACCTCGTTGGTCATTCAAGCTTTATTAGTATTAAAAAAATGGATTGTCATATCTATAATCACAAGTATTTTTTATCTTTTGACCGATATATATCTAAATAGAGAAATATAACTTTCTTCTTCCACCTTCAATCTCACACTTATCAAAGCCCTTATTAAAATGTTGAAACTAATTAATATCTCAAACAACCAGCATCACAAACAAAGTTTTCAGTATTAAGCTAAAATACAAAATCATTTATGATACTTCTCGTAGGAGTTATCTCACATGTATCGATCAAACCAACTTGTTGATATAAGATGGTGGTGGCAGGTCTTTAGTCGGAGAACTTCATAACCGATTCAAGGTATTTGGGAGGTGGGGTGGGTGCTGTGTGAAAGGAGATAATAGGCTATGTTCTATACTAGAGATGACAATTCGTGGAACTCGATCATGCTTGAGCGGGCTTGGTTAATGTTCGAGCCATGACAGCGTCGTGCCAAAAAGGCATTGGTAAAATTTGTGCTCCAAACTTGTTGTCAAGGCCCTATATTTTTGTGTTCTGTGCCAGGTTTTTTCGTCAGCTCTACATAGTTAGAGGTGGCAATTTGTGTTACCCGGTCGTGATCGGGTCTGATCTGCCTAGTTCGGGTTTCAGGTCATGATCATGTCGTGCCATGGATATAATTCGTGCTCAAAATTTTTGTTTGAACCCTACATTTTTGCATGCTTATTCAGGTCAACCGGTCGCGCTAGGATTTTTTACCAACTCTGATATGTTCTATATCTTAGCACATTACCTGGTATTTATTGCGTAATGGATATGATTATGCTATTATTGCCCGAGGAATAATTCTAGGAGTAACGATCCGAAAAATGATGGTGGATGAATGCCATTATGAGCCATAATTGACACTAATTGTTGCAAAGGTTACAACGCTCAAGTGATGTTGGGTCGTTCGTGCCAAGATTAGGCCCAAATTCCTCATCAATAACAATACCCAAAATATCGTAGAAAATAAAATATATGAGTATGACATGTAATGATTAAACAACCACCAAACAATTGGTGCAAAGCAACTCTATACGTAAAATAAACCCCAAAAAAAATTGTGTTTGGATGAAAATTGATGTAAGCAAATTTTTTTGACGGGGTAAAAGGAGGGAAAAATTGTGTGACAGCAAGGATTTAAATATAGGTATTCACATTTTATGTTTCGGTAAGACGGTAACCGTATCAATTGAGCAACTTATTGAGGACTTTTGTGATAAGAGATACTTCCTCCCATTTATTTTGTTTGACACTTTAGCCTTTTTATTTTGTTCTAAATTATTTGTCGTTTTAAGAATTTGAGAATGGATTAATTAATTTTTTCAATTTTAATCTTGCAATTAATATGTTGAAATATGTAAAATGAATAATAATTAATATATTGTAAAGATATTATAGTAAAATAATATATTAATTCTCTTAAAAATTAAAAAATTAAATAACTTTTATAATCAGCATAAAATTTCTATGACAACACTTAATTGGAACGTAGTGAGTAGTTCTCAACAAAATTTTGTGGTGCCATGAAAAAGTGTCAGAATCATACAATAGTTAAATATCACTTTTCCATCCCCTCTTTTCTCTACTCCAATTATTTCACTTTGATTTTTCCCTCCTTAGCTTTCTCTCCTCTACACAATTCATCCGCAACATTTCTTTCAACCAAACAATAAATAAATAAATACAGTATATATTTTCATATATATGCACTTTTTTCTAAGTATATTTCGATTATGGATTATATTGGCTCAAACTAATAGTCTATGTATAAATGCTTAACCTCCTCATAATAATCACTCTTTTTACGAATATGCAAATAGTAGTTACACCATCGAAGTTTGTTTTGACCTTTTTTTTCCCAATACTATACATTCTATAAGAGAATATTAATTAAATAATATCATGATCTTTATGTTATTCATTGTCAAGTTATTTTTATTATTGTTATTTAGTTGTAATATTAATAATATTTTATCTCCTTATAATATATTGCATTGATACAATAAACGTAATTGATATACATTATCCTAAGTGCTACGAATATGAAACCTAAAAATGTAAAGTGAATATTAAAAATAAAAAATTTGACTTTTAATATTTTAAATACGAAATACATTATTTTTTAGGTAAATTTAAAATTTTTATTATCTTCGTCTATAAATATAAGTCCTTTTAACACTTTTATTTTGTCTTTATTTATAAGACCTTATACCAATTTTCAATGACAATTAATTATTTCTTTCTATAAATACTCTTGTTTATTTAATATTTTTTAAATTTCCAATACTATTAATAGGGGTAGTTTTGAAAATACATATCAAATATTCACATTTCCAACATCATTAACTAGATTAACTAACATTCTTAATGGACGTAAAATTTACCAAAAAGATCTTATATATAAAGACGGATGAAGTAGCTTCTTAAATATTGTCTTTAGAGCACTTTATAACAAAATTCTTTTAATAATTTAATCTTCAATACGTTGTTATTTCCAATAAACTATACATATTAGATACTCCCTCCGGTTCCTAATATAAACATCATTTGACAAATTTCATTTTCTTTAAGAAAAGTAGGTAAGTTATTGGAATTGTAAATTTTAAGTGTATATTTACCAATCTATCCTTTTGATATTCTAGTCATTAATTGGTGTTTCTTTTCCCCACAAACATAATAGAGTATATTAAATAGAGTTAATTTTGTAAAATTTTAGAATATGTGCTTATATTTAGGACCAAAAAATTTTCATCAAATGGTGCTTATATTAGGGACCGAAGGAGTATATTTTTGGGATATTTTTGTGCATCTATCTCAAGAGATTACTATCTAGTTGAAGTTAATAAATGGTTTAATTATGTTACAGGTTTAATTATGTCACAAGTCTCTGAAGTTTGGGGTATTTTTGTCAGATACCTTTATTTTTTTTCGATGTCTGACTCTCCGAAGTTATTTCTGGGTTTGTCATATACCCCTACTATTAATTATGACAAATTTTGCTAACATGTAACATCTGTAACATCCTAGACTTTACTTTAAATGAAATTATTAAATAAAAACCTAAGAAAAATTGGAATAATGACTTAATGAATTTTGGTAGATAGGTGAGTGGTGATTATAAGTCCTAGGGGTTGTATAGAAGGCAGTTGTGGCTTCGGGCAAAGTCATATAAGCGAAATCGGGAGTTAAATCGGCGTTTTCGATGTTAGAAATCGACCGAAAAGAGAAAATTAGGAATTTATTATAGGATGCTAAGAAAATAAATTCCACCGTTGGATGTGAAGTTTAGGGGATTAAGAAGTTTGTCTAAAAATTTGGACCCGATCCGACGGTTAACGAAAAAGTTACGGCGAATCGAAGTTTAGAAATTCTGGTGCACGCCCAGGCGCACCGGTGCACGCCCAGGCGCACCACTGCTCATTGGTGCACCAACTCAGGAGCTTTTTCGCTCAGGCGCACCATTCCGTGCGCTCAGGCGCGCGCAAATCGCACTAGCCACGCACCAGCTTCATGTTGGCGCGCCGATTCCCTCCCCAACCAGCATCTGGCGCATCAGCCATGCACCAGCTCGTGTGCTGGTGCTGTTCTCGCGCTCAGGCGTGCCAACGTGCGCCCAGGCGCGCGCGCACAGTAGGCACCAGATCTGGTGCGTTGATCAGCAACTTGGTGGCTAAGATTTCAATTATAGCCACACGATTTTGGTGGCTCCAAGTCTGAAGTTAAGGGCATCAAAGGCACCTCATTTCATCACCCTCCATCTCCAACACAAAGCCATCACCTTCACCATTTCTCTCAACCCCAAGATCAAGTTTCCATCACTCCCATCACCCATTCATCATCAAGCACTTGATTTTGGGCACCTCAAACCCAAGATCATCAAACCCCATCAATCAAGCACCATGGAAGTTGGTTGAATTGCATTCCCTCTCCTCCCTCTCATCACACGACTTGCACCCTCTCTTCCTTCTTCTTGGTTTTTCAATTTCCACCATTGATTGGGGTAAGTTAGCTTCATGCCATGAATTAATTTCCTTTCCATTCCAACTTTCCTTAGTTCATAGAAATTATGTTTAAAACCTTAGGGTTCTTGCACTCATGGTTATGTAGGGATTTTGTTTCATGCCTTCCAACCCAAACTAAGGCAAGGACAAGGATCACTCATCTTGTGCTCTCTCAAATAGGATTGTGTACCATCATTTCATCATTTCCTTATTGAGGTGGCAAGCTAGGCTTAGGAAATTCAAGTTTCCAAGATTTTGAGCTAGGGCTCACTAAGGTTCTATTTACTTCTTGCTAATTTAAGGTAAGGAGTGGGTTACAGTGAGTATTACCTTACTCTGGGGTTTAGTTTACAATATGCATATAATGGGTACTAAGAGTTATGTGTTAGTTTAAGTTGTTATATTATAGAATAATTATTAAAATAGAACTAATGACATAGGGAAAATATTTGGATGATTATGTGCTTCATTTTGATATTTGGTGATGATGATATTAATGAAATGTTGATGTGTGCTAATTAGGTTATGAGATTTAAGGGTGATGATTGGATAGTGTAAATGTGTACGGTTGTGATTAACTTGAGTAATGGAATTGTTAAAGAGTTGATAATGTTAAAAGAATAAGAATGAAACATACCCGGACGCTGTAAGTCGTTATCGCACGGTGGTGCGAACGCAGTAGGTCGTGACCAGGGGAGAGTGAACATACCCGGACACTGTAAGTCGTTATCGCACGGTGGTGCGAACGCAGTAGGTCGTGACCAGGGGAGAATGAAACATACCCGAACACTGTAAGTCGTTATCGCACGGTGGTGCGAACGCAGTAGGTCGTGACCAGGGGAGAGTGAACATACCCGGACGCAGTAAGTCATTATCGCGCGGTGGTGTGAACGCAGTAGGTCGTGACCAGGGACAAAATAAAAAGAAAAGTAAATGTGATGAAAGTTTATAAAATAAGAGGCTTGCTAAAGTGATGATTAAGTGCATGCGGAAATAATTGAATTGTGATAAGTGATGAATCTTTGTGATATGTTGAGTCTTACTATATTGTGACTAAATTGTTAAATGTGTTTGACTTGGTGTTGCATTATGTCATAAATGGAAACTGCCTTCCCATTTTATGTGTAATACTCACTCTTTACTATCTCCACAGGTACTGAGGAAGAGTTTGCACCCGATCAGGCCGAGCAGGAGTACTCTCCCTCACAGGGAGAGTAGGTCACTTATAGTTATGTAGGACATGGGAATGTCCTGGGCCCGATGACCTGATGTGAATCATTTTTGTTGTATATATAATGTAAATAGCTTTTTGGGGGCCCAGGACGACTCCTTTTGGGAAGGGGTCCTATTTTGGGAAAAGAACTGTTTTCCGAAACTTGTTTATATTTCCGCTTACTCTGATGTTTCATACTCTGAATTTCTGATGTGTGCACGATGCTGCACTAGTTGTTATATATATGTGAATAGCCCTGCTGGCTTTGCAATTTGAAAATGTTGTTGTTTATCAGGTCACAGGAAAACCAGAAATTTTGGAAAGTCCTAAAAACAAACGAAACTCCATCCGTTTGACGAGAGATTTTTATAACTTAAAAAGAAAATTTTAAGTTCACTATTTTATTTAAGGGTATAAAAGGGTAAATAAACTTAGGTGTTACAACATCAGAATTCTGGGCAGACACAAGAGGTTGTTATGTGGTGCCGCGTGATGTCACATGGGCGAAAACGACCTCTTTCTTCAATCCTTTTTTTTTTCTTTTTTTATTTAACTAAAAATATAAAAATATTAAGTTTTTTAGGTTTTTATTTTAAAGAAAAAAGGATCTTCGCCCACGGGGCACCACGTGCCTAACCTTGTGCGTCTGACCATGTTACATGTCAGCAAAATTGACGAGAATTGGTAGTAGGGGTATATGACAAACCCAGAAGTAATTTCAGGGAGTCAAACATTGAAAAAAATAAGAATAATGGTATTTGACAAAAGTACCGCAAACTTCAGGGACTTGTGACATAATTAAGCCCTTAATAAATAATAATAGAACCTATATAAGCAGCAAAATCAAAAGTAGAACCAACGTTTTGGTATTAATATTGCTCGGTGAAAATTGATTTAGAAATTAAGGATCACTATAAAAATTGGTTTAAGCCCCATATTTGTACTTGGAATAGAGAAATTGAAACAATTATATATGATTATATATTTATATTCAGCTACCTTAATTTATAAAACGAAGCATTTTCTTTTTTAAGCACAGCACTATTATTTAATGTTAACTGTACCAAATTAAAATCAATAAATTTACAAAGTAATGATAATGCTCTTGCATTTCAACTGTCAAGCATCGCAAACCTAAAAGCTGGGAGATGATTGCAAGTGTAAAACCACCTTGTGCACAGCATTCAAGTGCCAGCCAAAAGAGAATGGGCGTGAATAGAGAAGATGAATATAATTATGCTGTCACCAAACTCCATATATATATTGGCTTTGCTGAAACTTGCATTTTACTTAGAGTGGGGCCTTTGACCAATATACAGTACTTATTAGTAATTTTTATTTTTATTTTTTTTTTTAAAAAGGAAGAAATAAATAATGATCGAAGACCCAAAATCGTCCATGAAATTTTCCGCTGACATTTTCAGCCCTGGAAAAAAGAAACCACCAATTAGTCATTGAAATTCACAAATGTTGGACAACGTATAGTGCCTCTGTTTCTCACATTCTGGTCCTGTTTGGCACACATATATTGTCAGTCAAATTCTGTTAACAAGCACCCAAACAATATCATATGCTGGTTCTGATTGGCACACATATATTGCGTTTTTTTTTTTTTTTAAAGCTAGCTTGTAATTTTTAAACTCGGTCAATAAATTAATGGTTTCATTTGATGAACATAATTTGGGAAAAGTTTATAATTTTCGAAAACTAATTTTCAAAAACAGCTTAAAAAAATTAACTTAATTTTCAATAATTTAGGTATCAATTATATACAATTTTGATCCTGAGATGTGTAACAGGTGCGAGCCCAAGACCTATAAAAAAAGTGACCCAAAAGTAAAAATATATTAGTACTATTTTCATTTTTTTTTAAAAATTTAGTGTAAAAGTTTCTTGTAATTATATTTATTTTATAAATTAGGGTCTTATATTTTAATTTTGTTCTTATAATTTGCATGAGACCTTCGTTTTTATCCTTTTTTCCCCATGGCCTACAAAAAATTAGGCTTAGTTATACCCTTTAAAATTTTACAATATTATATTTTTTTTTTATAATCTGCAATATATATTAATTACCTTAAACCTACTTTTTTTTATGCAAAGTTTTTTTTTTTTTGGAACAGAGGAGAACTAAACTACCAATATCCATCAAATAATGTCCTTAAATACGAAATTTGGGACCCTTAACTTTGAAATCTTAAAAAAATTGGTACATAACCATATCGGCTATATCCGCTTGCCCCTTAAACCTATTGATCTCTCTCTCTCTCTCTCGTTGTTCTCTTAAACTTTAGATTATTATTTTTTTGTTTGAAAAACATAAATTATTTTCACATTTGATTGTTTTGTGATATATTATTTTAATATTAGATGTTTTTGTTTTATTTATAGCTTCAGTACTTTGATTCCATATTTTAGTTAATTGGAGTTTTGTAAAAAATTAAAACATGTTGAGAGTAATTTGATCTTTAATGAAATGTGTATATGATTAATCACTAATTATAAAATAATAATTTTTTATACTTAAATAATTAATTATATAATTTAAAAATAAAGAACAAAAAATGAATAAATAGAAATAATAAAATGTTGTATTTTTTTTTCCAGTCATTTAATAATTTTCAATTATTTTCACAACTTATATTGTCTATCAGCTCTATTTCAAACATTTAACTAAACAACTACAAACTCATAATTCTCAACTAATTTCACAAGTCACGGTTACAAACTCACACCTTACAATTATAAATTTAGTTTTACCGAAGAGTTCTATCACTCAGAAAAAGAGGTACAATGCACTAGTAGCTTAAAAAAAATTGAGTGCAAAGACATCTTTGAATAGAAAACAACCTAACCCTCCTATTACGCAGATAGCAGCAACTATGATTGAGTAAATAGAACTATTCTATCCAACTCACAGCAACCACTCTTCGTTAGCGTTGAAGCTTGCCCATGATACTATAAATCTTATATTTACTAACAAAACCATATAAGCACTATAATGCACCAAAAAAAGAAGAGGAGCATAAATTCTGGAATTGGGATATCATTAATTCCATACAAGAAAAACAAAATGAAATATAATTGATGTTTCTATCTATGTATAATGTGATAATATACAAAGATAAAATATTAAAAAAAAAGTTTGTTATAAAAAAAGGAAAAAAACTAATCTGATTTTTTTTTACAATTTTTGTATAATGTGATAATACATTTATATAGATAATAATTATTTTAAAATGTCTTATATGTAAATTTTATTTATAATGCTTACCTTTGTTTTTAATCCATATAAAATAGGGATGTTACTATATATTTTAGTACAAAAATATAATTTTGATTGAGATTGCCATAAACTCGCTTTAATTTTATTTTAGTTATTATTATTGTTTAGCACTATGCCTCACATGTATTATTTTTGTTTTAGATTTGGACTCAATAGCATTTTTTTTATATGCATGAATCTTGAGATTGAACCTATGACCAAGTGCTTAACAAGCCCCGTACATCCTGACCTTTATTGAGTTTTGAGAGAGAAAAAAGATGATCGGTCCTAATTTATAAAAAAATAAATTGTGGGAACTTTTACACCACAATCTGAACAAAAATAAGGTGTGAAAATTGTGAGGGTGAAATAAAAATTAAGGTCCTAATTTATCTAAAAAATATTTATGCGAAGCTTTTACACCAAAACTTGAACAAAAATGAGAACCACATACAAATTGTAAATCATAAGATACATTTTATTTTCTCATTTTCTTGTTATTATTATTGTCTATTGAGAATCTGAAATTATAAAAAATTGGTAAAAATAGTGTAGGGGTCCAGTTTTAAGACTTTAACAATGGACCCTAGGCGATCACCCCCGCCCTTTCATTTAGACCAATATTCATTGGTTGGCACCGACTTGTTTCGATTCTTAGTCAACAATTTTCAACTTACGTAACCTCTTCATCGGATGAAAATCGGCCATGTAATCAGTAAGCCTTAGCTTTCTTCTAGAATTTATTATTATCACTATTCAAATAGAAAAAGGAGAGTGATGTTAGTATAAAGGTAATGACTTTAGTTTTTTCACATAAATAAATGAATTGAAAAATATTTTCGGCAGCTTGTAGATGATAAACTTTGATACCATATTAACTCTTCACCAAAAAAGATGTCTCACATCTCCACCTTATATAGAGCTCATTTTCCCATAACCATAAACATCTTCACTATGTAACATACAAATAGAAAATTCGTCAAATAGAAAGAGTTCTATTGTCTGATGTGGATGAAGAAGATTGTTAAAGCATAGAATTAATTCCTTTCTCAAACATGTCCTCTGATTCCATTGGTCCTCACTCCCTGCCACATAATGATGAGTCTAAGTTGAAGAAGGAGGAAAGTTACATAACTTTTTGTTTTGATGAGCTCGGAAATCTTCTTCCACTTAATCAATCTCCTCGTCAGCAAATTGCTCAAAAGGATATCAAAAAATCCAATGCTACCTTCAACAGGGTAAGGTCATATTCAGCTCTTGGACGAAGTATCCCCTTCACCACTAATCTTAGATTATCTTCCGCAAATGATGTCAATCCTTCAGGATCACGTAGATTTAGTTCCTATGAAGCAAACCAATCTGAATTTCTATTTCAACGGTTTAGTGAAAGATTTGGATTTGAAGTGAATGTTCCAAATAAAACTTGGTCCCAAAAATTGAAAGAGACAAAGCAGTTCTGGCTGAATCAAAAGCTCAAAGTTTCACGGGATTACTTAAAATCTTTTTTGATAAAATTAGAAAGCAAAGATTTACAAATTGATGAGCTCAAGAAATCCTATTTTATCAAGGGCAAGATTAACACAAAAATTAATGAAGATGGATCCAAAAATCATGTTAGGAGGTCTTTCTTAAGTATGTTCCAACGAAGTTGTTCTTTGAAGGCTTCGTCTTTGTCAACTCTTTTATCTGGTTTCTCTTCAAATGTTGAGGTGGAAAGGTCAATCGAGGAAGCCATTGCCTACTGTAAACAATCACCGAAGAATCGAGGAAATCAAGAAAAGGCATGACTTGGTAAGATAGAACCTAATGGTGAATGAAAGTGAGGACCAACTTATATTGAAAGAATTTATGAAATGAAATAAATAAACAAATAAATATATTATAAGAAATGCAAATTATTAATATTTTTTTGAAACTAATACATTTTTTTACAGTTGTAACTTGTTCAAACATATTCTCCAATGTGTTTTTGTTTTTGATTCAGTCCTTATAATATGTTGATGTTTTGAATTTGTTTAAATAATGTGTTACTGAGTTAATCTTTTGGGTTTAGGCCCTATAACGTATTTGAGTTCTGAATTTTATCCTATCACATTAGTATTTAATGAATTTTCACTAATGACATGAGATTACAATCAAAGTGATGAATAAATTTTTAAAAAAACTTTAACAAAAATTTTTTGGTTTTATTGACGAAAGTCAAAAAAATCCATGCTTTAGGAGAAATAAAAACATACTTAAGTGTGCTATATTTAAACATTATTGCTATGTTCACCAAAAAAAAAACATTATTGCTACATATATCAAATTTGCCCACTCTCGACTAATCATTTTCAAACATGATCAAACCAAGTTCAATTAGCAAGTAAAATACTAGGAATCTAGTTTTCAATGAATATTATTATTATTTTTTTTTACGTGTGCAAGACTTTTGAAATTTTAACCTATGCAGACTACCGTATCAATAATTTTTTTTAACCTATGCCTGGAGCTCAAGACACCATATCAATAATTTTATTTTTTTTTTGCACATACTACACTAAGATGGTAGCGTAATATTTATTCATTTTCAACAGAGCCCCCCTCTCTCTTTTTCTACCTCCTAGTCTATATGCAAAAAAAAAACATTAATAAGCTAAGAAAATAACGTATTGAGTCAAAAATATTGATAATCCATAAGCTTAGTTTATATAAAGATTTAAAAAAATTGTATATTAGGAGTACTCTCCTAGTGTACCAGGCGAAAAACAAAAAACAAAACACCAAACAAAATTTCAGGAAATTTTTTACGATTATGATGAGATCTGAAACTAATTTGGGGAATCCAAAAACAAGATCCCAAGTATCAAACCGGTTTGAATCAAGACAAATATATCTTATAAACACCCTTATCTCAACTCATTTTAATAATTTATAGTCAAATGCTCACTTTTTTTGTTTTTTGTTTTTTTGGGAGAGCCATCATAATGGTATATTTTTTTTTTTGAGGGGACATAATGGTATATTTTATGACCACAGAGCGTCTGCGACTATTTTTTTTATAGAAAATCCTAACATCACATTTTTCTAAATTTTGAGACTTTAGTATTCTTTAAAATTTATTGAAAAATATTAGCTTGAGTCTTTTACCATGAAGACTCGCTACAAGAATCTACGGGACATGTTCTTTCTTTACCAACTCTCTTTTCTCATGCCACTCCTTTATATCTCATTATTTAAAAGCTAAATAATGGTGCAATGCTTATTGTGTAATGTCGTAATTTTACAAATTTGAAATTTTAACTACTTTGAAGAAATATACTATATATTAAAGAAAAAACGGGTAATACACCGTCAGTGTGAAGTTAAATTTTCTTTAAAAAAAATACATAATGTTGATATGCCAATTCGATCTATATATGTATTTGGTGTTAAAACCAATGATTAATGCTGATGCCTTTGGTGTGTAATGAATGTCAATGGTGTGGCCATAATTAATAAGTATCCAATTCTGATGAACATGAATTTATCACAAATGGGATAATGTCCAATTTCAACTCCATGTTGGTTCTTGAATGCAACACCAACCCACTCGAGCAGTTCAGCCACTACAGCTCCATTATAACAAAAAATTTGCAGATGAGATTTAATAAGATGGTTAATTTAGTTAAAATTTAATAATGTTTATCCATAAAATATTATAGATTCAATTCATTACCGCAATAAACACAACAGATATTAGTCATTACTATAAAAGAAAACATCACAACCAACAGAGATTGAATTGTATGTTCAAACAACGGATCAGCACTGTGTTGTGATTCTGCTTCTACAGTATACACAAAATATATTTTGAAAGTTAAAACCAAACTTTTGCCACATTCATCATCAAGCATGAAGCATCGTTGGTGATTTCCTTCAACTTCAGGAACAGCTACGGGAACAGAAAAATCAAAAGAAACTAATGTGAATCATAGATACATAGTTCACTTATTTAACTTACGTAATACTACTGCATATTGTATCGTGTACTACACACCAGATTCATTATAAAAAATGTTTAAGTAATTAAAAATAACGTAAAAAATAACAAACTGCTATGAATCTTACATAAAAACCAATACAACGTATCATATAACTATGGAACTTCTTGGTATGGTTGTTTTCTGGTCGATTTGGTTGATGAGAAATGAGGTTATTTTCCAAGAGAAGGAGGCAACCTTTAAACAAGTTATGGACTTGATTAAGCTTAGATCTTGGAGATGGTTAGGGGCTAGGGGTAAAGCTTCAAATTTTAATTTTGCTTTGTGGTGTAATAATTCTCTTTCCTGCATTCAGTAGTCCTCTATTACCTAGCTTTCTTCTCATGTAATTCTTGGTTGTTTTTGGTTGTATTTGAGTGAGTACCCCTTTACTCTTTATATCAAGTTTTGCTTTCATAAAAAAAAATATATAACTATGGAACTGATTATACTTAAACTTGAAATCAGTTCGGATCGTCTCATACGATACTAATTAATATAAGTGTGATCAAATCCAACATCCCTTAGAGCACTATTTAAAATATCCCCAAAATACATAGTCGTAAAGGATGCCATGCATGACAAATTCCTTGGCACGCATGCATGACGCATGTAGTATTTTAGTTTTAGATTTGGTCTCAATAGCATTCTTTTTGAGTACTAGCCCCAGTCCCCGTTTTTTAGATTTGATATTAAACCTATGACCAAGGCTCAGCCATACATTTACCGAGCCCTCGGGTTGGAGGGAAAAAAAAATGAATAGAGGGGCCACAATTTATTAAAAAAAAAATTGTCTTAGTTATGTCTTTAACCCTTAAAAATTTAACAAATTTTAATTCCTAAAAATTTATTTGATCAAGAATAATTCTTAATATTCTAAACAATTTGATTTTGGTCTTTCTGTTAACGAATATTCATTAAGTGCTAATGTAACTAATAAATTGCCATGTTAGACTCGACACTTGGCAAATGCGGTGCCACATAGATATTTGACATGGATATGCAAACAAAAATGGTTTTGATTCCTAAAAATTTGTTTGTCTGAAATCAATTCTTAAAGTTCTAAACAACTAAATAATTTAGTGTTGGTACTTCCATTAGCAAATTTTCATTAAAAGCTAACATGACTAACAAATTGTCATGTCAAACTCGACACTTGGCAAATGTGGCACAACATAGACAATTGACATATATGGGCAAACAAAAATGGTTTTAATACCTAAAAATTTATTTGAACGGCTATACTTTTTTTTTTTAAATATACCATGACAATTGACATTGAATGGATAAGACAAACAAAAATTAACATTTATATCCATTCGCCACACTTCACGCACAAAACAATCATTACATGGTTACCCAAATGGTTTATATAAACCTTGTTTGTTTTACACAACTTGCCTATGTGGGACTCAATTGAGCAAGGTGGATGCTCTTTCTCAACTTGACGGAGTAGTGAATATTGTGAGGGCGAAACAAAAATGAGAGTTTGAATTATCAAAAAATTATTTATGTGAAACTTTCACATCAAAATTTGAACAAAAATGAGAACCACATGCAAATTGTGAAGTCGTAAGATGTAATTCATTTTTGTATTTTGTTGAGTGGACAATGCACCTTTTGGTGCTTTTTGTCTTCTTGTGGCCCAAGATTTCCATGCACCAAGCAGCTGTACTATTACTTTTACATACTCCATGTCAAAATAGATGCTCTGTTCAATGACTTTAGGCACATCACCATCTCCTCATTTTGGCTATAAAAGGAGACTTGAAGCTTTGCTTCGGTGCATCAATCAAGAGCATGAAACACACAAGCCTCTCCAACACATACGCAGCTTTAACACACACAATCTCACATATACAACCAGATACAATATAGCTTGTATATTTTAGCTCCATAAAATAGAAGTATTATATCTTATATACTCAATTTTATATATTTGAGAATATTAAGATTTTTAGGCTCAGTTAGTACCATTTGAGAGAGTATTTTGTGACAGAAATTTTTCTTTTTTTTTTATCCTCATCATTATAAGAGGATTTGTTGTACTCTCTTTTTTCACAGTGGAAATTTCTCTAATCGCCGTGGTTTTTTTACTCTCTAAATTGGAGAGGTTTTTCCACGTTAAATATTGTGTGTCCATCTTGCCTATTTTATTTTAACTTCTCTTTAAATTCCCAATTAATTCGATCCTTTCACTTCCGCATTAGCACTGATACCCTAACAAGTGGTATCAGAGCTCTTATTAAATTGGGAATTACAAGATGTCCACTGTTACAAAATTTAACATCGAGAAGTTTGATGGCAAGATTAGCTTTTTTATCTAGAAAGTCCAGATGAAGGTCGTTCTCACCCAAAACGGATTAAAGAAAGCTTTAGATGGAAAGTCGAAGAAGTCGGCTACCATGCCAAATGAGCAATGAGACGAGTAGGATAAAAAGGCGCTTTCAGCAATCCAACTTTGCTTGTCCAAGGAGATTCTTCGTGAGGTAGCCAATGAAGTCACTGCTGCAGCATTATGGTTAAAGCTAGAATCTTTATATATGACTAAGAGCCTAGGAAACAAGCTTCGTCTCAAAAAGTGGTTATACATGATCCATATGGCCGAAGGTACTCCTATTCAATCTCATCTTGATGAGTTAAATTCTATTATTATGGATCTGCAAAATATTGATATTAAAATTGAAGATGAAGATAAAGATATTCTGTTGGTTGTCTCTCTACATTCTACCTATAAACACTTTAAATAAATTATGTTGTATGGTAACAACGATACCTTATCCTTTGAAGATGTTAAATCTAATTTATTGTCCAAAGAAAAATTTGATCTTGAAGTTCATTCTATGGACAAGGGTGAATGATTAAGTGTTAGAGGTAGAACTCTAGAAAAAGGGAGTGCTAGTCATAAAAAATTCAGATCCAAATCCAAGGGACGTAAATCCAACAAATTTTGCCGTTATTGCAAGAAACCAGGGCACGAAATTTCTGATTTCTATTCCTTGAAGAAAAAACAAGAAAAGCAAAATAAAGATAAATCTCATCAACCACCTGGAAGCTGCTAATGTTGAAGGTGACTCTGACAGTGATATCATATTATTTGTTGTCTCTTCTAATAAGAGGAGTAAAACAGAATGTATTCTTGATTCTGGATGTACTTTTCATATGTGTCATCATAAGGACTTAATTACCACTTTTGAACCCGTTGATAGTGATGTTGTTTTAATGGGCAATGATGCCCAATGCAAAGTTTCAGGAATTGGTATTATTCAGATCAAGACTCATGATGGTGTTGTAAGAACTTTGGCTAATGTCTGTTATGTTCCTGACTTGAAGCGGAATTTAATTTCTCTTGACACCTTCGAGTCTCTTGGGTGCAAGTATTCAGTTGAAGGTGAAGTTCTAAAGGTATCCAAAGGTGCTCTCGTTTTATTAAAAGCTAACCGAGTTGGTAGTTTATATGTCTTGTAAGGCTCTGTTGTGACAGGTTCAACAGCTATTTCATCTTCTATGCCTGATAATGATGTCACCAATTTGTGGCACATGCACCTTCTGAGCAAACAAGGTTTTCTTGGCAAACATGGCATCGGTAAGTTAGAGTTTTGCAAACACTGCGTCTTTGGGAAATAGAAAAGAGTTAGTTTCTTCACTGCAACTCACCGCACCAACGGTATTCTTGATTATATCCATTCTGACCTTTGGGGGCCTTCTAAAGTTCCTTCACATGGAGGACGCCGTTATATGATGACTATCATAGATGACTTTTTTCGCAAGGTTTGGGTTTATTTTCTGAAGCACAAAAATGACATATTCACCACTTTTAAGAAGTGGAAAACTATTGTTGAAACTCAAACAGGGAAGAAAGTCAAGAAGCTCAGAACAGATAATGGACTAGAGTTTTGTAATGGTGACTTTAATGAGTTCTGCGCAAATCATGGTAGTGCTAGACATAAAACCATTTCAGGTACACCCCAGCAGAATGGTGTTGCAGAACGGATAAACAGAACTTTACTTGAGAGATCTCGTTGTATGCTCTCGAATGCTGGGTTATGGCATCGACGTGATTTTTGGGCCAAAGCAGCATCTACTGCATGTTACTTGGTGAATCGTTCTCCACACTCGGCACTAAACTTCAAAGTTCCAGAAAAAATTTGGTCGGCTAATCCTGTT
Organism: Crotalaria pallida; assembly: GCA_037953625.1. Classification (NCBI taxonomy): domain Eukaryota; kingdom Viridiplantae; phylum Streptophyta; class Magnoliopsida; order Fabales; family Fabaceae; genus Crotalaria; species Crotalaria pallida. Next base: position 74,516,976 of record CM075656.1, read on the forward strand.
GATTATTCTAATTTAAGAATTTTTGGATGTCCTACATATGCACATGTTAATGATGGTAAATTAGACCCAAGAGCTGTTGAGTGCATATTTCTTGGGTATGCATCTGAGTCTAAGGGTTATCGTTTTTGGTGCCCTAAGTCACGAAAATTAATTCTTAGTAGAGATGTAACTTTTAATGAGGATGCATTATTATCTTCTGGAAAACAATCTTTTGTGTCTCCTTCCACTAATACAGGTAATTTGCAAGGTACTAGCGAGAACGTGGAGTTAGAAATGAAGTCTGTCACTCCTGATGTCGATGTTCCATCTTCGCCAACTTATGAGTCTAGCATTGATGATCATGATGATGATCGTGATCTTGATTATAATACCACTTCTCCTATTCAGCCGCAACAAGATGAATATTCTATTTCCCGAGACAGAACTAGAAGACAAATCATAAAGAGCCAAATACAAAGATGGCGATAATCTAATTGCTTATGCATTATCTGTTGCACAAGAGGTAAATGATGGTGTTGAGCGTACCAGCTATTTTGAAGCTGTTTCTTGTGCCGATTCTTCAAAGTGGCTACTGGCGATGAATGAAGAAATTGAGAGTCTTCATAAGAATGGTACTTGGGCTTTGATTGAGCTTCCCAAAGGCAAAAGACCATTGAAATGCAAATGGATCTATAAGAAGAAAGATGGTATTCCCGAGGTTGAAGATCCTAGATGCAAAGCACAATTAGTAATCAAAGGCTTTAGTCAAAAGGAAGGTATTGACTTTAATGATATTTTCTCTCCTGTTGTTCGTCATACTTCCATTTGTTTTTTGTCTTGCTTTTGTTGCTTTGTTTGATTCGGAATTAGAGCAACCTAATGTCAAGACAGCTTTTCTACATGGAGAGCTGGAAGAAGAAATTTACATGGAGAAACTCGAGGGATTTATTGTTCCTGGTAAGGAGGAACTTGTCTGTCGACTAAAGAAATCTTTATATGGCCTTAAACAAGCTCCCCGTCAGTGGTACAAGAAGTTTGACTCCTTTATGATTAGGCAAGGCTATTCTAGGAGTCAATATGATGATTGTATTTACTTTCAAAAAATTTCAGATGGTTCTTTTATATACTTATTACTTTATGTTGACGATATGTTGATCGCATCATGTGACAAGTCTTTGATCAGGAAATTGAAAACTCAACTCAATAATGAGTTTGACATGAAAGAATTAGGTGCAACTAAGAAAATTCTTGGCATGGATATTCACAGGGATCGTCAAGCTAGTAAACTCTTTTTATCTCAACAGAAATATATTGAGAGAGCGCTTGACAGATTTAATATGGGTGATTGCAAACCTGTTCCTACTCCGCTTGCTGCACATTTCATATTATCTTCAGACCTTTGCCCACAGACAGACGAAGAGATAGAGCGTATGTCACACGTTCCTTATGCTAGTGCAGTTGACAGTCTTATGTGTGCTATGGTGTGCACTAGGCCTGATTTAGCATATGTCGTTAGCATTGTCAGTCGGTATATGCATAATCCTGGCAAAGAACATTGAAGTGCTGTAAAATGGATCTTTCAGTATCTTAAAGGTACCTCCGATATTGGCTTGGTATTTGACAGAAGAAAAGTTGCAACCAATGATGCTATTGGTTATGTTGATTCAGATTATGGTGACGATCTTGACAGAAGAAGATCTCTTTCTGGTTACATCTTTACCCTTTGCAAAAGTGCTATTAGTTGGAAAGCTACGCTTCAGTCCATTGCTGCTTTATCTACAACTGAAGCAGAATATATTTCAGTAACAGAGGGTGTTAAAGAAGCTCTTTGGCTTCGTGGTTTGGTAAATGAACTTGGTCTAACACAGGATGTTCTTATTGTGTTTTGTGATAGCCAGAGTGCTATTCACTTGACCAAGAATAGTCGGTATCACGACAAGATCAAACATATTGATGTAAAGCGTCACTTTATCCGAGATATTGCCACTATTGGTGAAGTTGTGGTTAAAAAGATTCATACATCCGAGAATCCAGCAGATATGTTTACTAAGCCACTTCCAAATACCAAGTTCCAACATTGCTTGGACTTGGTTGGCCTCTACAACACTTGATTGCCCTTTGGGGCTTTACTAGCGATGAGCAACTTGTCGAATTTGAGCCAAGGTAGAGATTGTTGAGTCGGCAATGCACCTTTTGGTGCTTTTTGTCTTCTTGTGGCCTAAATTCATTCCACCGGCCAAGATTTCCATGCACCGAGCAGCTGTAATATTACTTTTACATACTCCGTGTCAAAATAGCTCCTCTGTTCAATGACTTTAGGCACATCACCATCTCCTCATTTTGGCTATAAAAGAGGACTTGAAGCTTTGCTTCGGTGCATCAATCAAGAGCATGAAACACACAAGCCTCTGCAACACATACGTAGTTTTAACACACACAATCCCACGTATACAACCTGGTACAATATAGCTTGTATATTTTAGCTCCATAAAATACAAGTATTATATCTTATATTCTCAATTTTATATATTTGAGAATATTAAGATTTTTAGGCTTAGTTAGTACCATTTGAGAGAGTATTTTGTGATAGAAATTTTTCTTTCTTTTATCCTCATCATTATAAGAGGATTTGTTGTACTCTCCTTTTTCATAGTGGAAGTTACTCTCATCATCGTGGTTTTTTTACTCTCTAAATTGGAGAGGTTTTTCCACGTTAAATATTGTGTGTCCATCTTGCCTATTTTATTTTAACTTCTCTTTAAATTCCCAATTGATTCAATCGTTTCGCTTCTGCATTAGCGCTGATACCCTAAAATATTTAATTATTATTATTATTGCCTATTAAGAATTTGAAATTATAAAAAATGGTAATAATAGTTTTGGGGTCTCCTTTAATAATAGATCTTAGGCTATCGACCCTGCTCTTTCATTAACTCCCTTTATCAATTCTTTGGCTGGCACCGCCTTGTTTTGATTCTTAGTCAACAATTTTCAACTTACAAAACCACTTTACCAGTTGAAAATCGGCCGGATAATTCGCGAAACAGTTTTTCTAGTATGCCTTTCTCTGTGACATTTATTATTATCATTATTCAAATGGAAAAAAAGGAGTGAAATTAATATAAAAGTAGTAACTTTAATTTTCTTACATAAATAAATGAATTTTAAAACATTTCTTACAGCCTGTATATGATAAACTTTGACGCCATATTAACTCTTCACTAAAAAATGTGCCCCACATCTTTTCTTATATAGAGCTCATTTCCCTGTAGCCATAGGCATCTCCACCTTCTAACATAATAACTGAAAAATTGTCAGAATAGAGAGTCTATTAAAATGGCCACAGAAAGAGTTCCATTGTTTGATGTAGACAAAGAAGACTGCTTTAGCATAAAACTAATGCCTCTCTCAGGCTCGTCCTCTGATTCTATTGGTCCTCACTCTCTGCCACCGAATGAAGAGTCGCAGTTTAGGAAAGGGGAAAGTTACATAACTTTCAATTTTGATGAGCTCGGAAATCGCGCCCCATTTGATCAATCCCTTCGTCAGCAAGTTGTTCAAAAGCATATCACAGAATCCAATGCTACCTTCAATAGTGTAAGGTCATATTCAACTCTGGGACGAAGTATCCCCTTCACTACTGACCTCGGATTGCCTTCTGCAAATGTTGTCAACCCATCGGGATCACGTAGGTTTAGTTCCTATGAATCAAACCAATCTGAATTTTTATTTGAACAGTTCAATGAAAGATTTGGATTTGAAGTGGATGTTCCAAAGAAAACCTGGTCCCAGAAGTTGGAAGATACAAAGCAGTTTTGGATGAGTCAAAAGCTCAAAGCTTCTCGGGATTACTTAAAATCTTTTTTCACCAAATCGAAAAGCAAAGATTTACAGATTAATGAGCTCAAGAAATCTTGTTCCGTCAGACGCAGTATTAACACAAACATGAATGAAGATGGCTCCAAAAATCATGCTAGGAGGTCTTTCTTAAGTATTTTTCAACGAAGTAGTTCTTCAAAGTCTTCGTCTTTGTGCACGCTTTCATCTGGTTTCTCTTCAAATGTTGAGGTGGAAAACTCAATTGAGGAAGCGATTGCCTATTGTAAACAATCATTTAAGAAGTGAGGAAATCAAGAAAAGGCATGACCTAGCAAGGTAACAACAAATGGTGAGTGAAAGTAGGGACCATGTTAAATTGAAAAAAAAATTAGGTGATGAAATAAAAAAATAAAAAGCCAAAAATAAATTATGTTTTATTAGATCTGCAATTATAATTTAAAAGAGTTTAATACTTTTTTTTTTACAGTAGTAACTTGTTCAAATTAATTATCTTCCTTTCTCTGGTGAGTTTTTATTTTTATTTTTGTATTATAACATATTTTAGATTTTAGATTTGTTTAAATAATGTGTTGCATGTTGTGTTAATCTTTAGCATTTAGACCCTATATTGTATTTGGGTTTTGGATTTGATCATTCTCACGTGAGCACTTAACTCATTCTCACTAATAACATAAAACAATAATCAAAATAAGCAAAAACTTTAACCAATTTTTTTCGTAGGACGAGAGTCAAGGAGACTGTGCTTTATGAGAAACTAGCATGTCGACAGGCACTTCCGTGCCTATCGTCCCGCATTCCATTATCGTGCTTTTGTCGCAAAGAGTTGTTTATCTTAAAACGATATATTTGTAATACTAAAGTGATAGTTATATAGATGTATGTCAATATGGATCTATTGGCATATTTGACCATTAGAATTCTAAGTTTTGTTCTTTTTATCGCATGTTTAACTCATTTACAATACTAATTTTTAATACATCAATGTATTTATGGTTTTAAACAACTAACATTAATTACAAAGGGAAATTGTATTAAACTTAATTAAATTTATTGCAATGTTAATAAACTAACATTTGTTTAACAAAAAAACAGTGCAGCAGTTATTACTTGAGGAATATCTTAGATATAATAATGATTACATCAGCAGCTTTCAAAATAAAATCAGTATATTTTGGTAGCTTGGACTTATCAAAAGAAGGATTATCTCTTGATGAAACACAATCATCAACATTGGAGGTGACAGTAGTTGCAACAATGCCCACACCTAAGTAATCTCCCTTCTTCAAGAATTCTTGAGCTTACAAAATCTCCCTTGTTTTTCTCTTTCTTGCTTTCTGGTTCAGCAGGATTCATGGTTAATTTGCATGTAACAATTGTAATATATTATTCAAAGGGCATGATGATGCATATATGAAAATGGAGGCTCAAAGGAATAGAAAGGGTTATTTGCCCTGGAACATGAGGAACCGGAAGGAATGGAGATGCTTCAAGATTTTATAATCATTCTTCTATCTTTGAGGTTAAAGATTGATTACAAATATTGACTTGGAAAACATAACATTAAGTTTAAAAGGTAGGATTTTCCTGGTCAAACATGCACATACAGAAGGAATTAAAAAACATGCCACTAAATTAGCTAAAGAACAAAAAGTCACCAAACTCACATAGCATGTTTCTTAAACTTGTTGTTGGGATTTTCTTAATGTTGATATGATATGAGTTCACAATGAAGAGTAGAATTATAATTCGCTTAAGCAAACAACACCAATTAGAAGTGTGTATGTAGGGTCTGCCGACCGTATAAGGACTAAGTCTTACTTAAGGGATTCTTCAAGGACCCTTCCCTCGGTTTACTCAGCACAAACGTCCCTCGCTCGGACTTGTTGGCTCCGAGCGCGCTAAAGGACCAGGCTCGGACTTGATGGGGCCGAGCCTCACAAACGGTCTTCAACCCATCGGCTCGGGACTCTAGGGCCGAGACATAACGTCGGCTGGTAGATGGACTCAGTCTTTACCAAGGCTTCCTATCCCTTCCGCAAATCTCTCCTAGATTCTCGCTAACAGCCTAGACATGAGATCTTGAGCTGATCTTATCCAGATTCTAAGAGCATAAACTTCCGATATTATCTCATAGAATCCTAGCTCAGCTCAGCCCTGATACAAGGCCCATACGGCCCATATCAGCCTCCTCCAAACCCTATAATAGCTCATAACAGCTAGGGTTTCAGGTACGTACTCTCATCCCTAAGTTGACACTCTGCACACACTGGTTGACTAGGGAAAACCTGCTTTTCCCAACTGGAACTGCAGAAATACCGCAAGGTCACAGATAAACACTTGATCCTCTCTTGAACTCCTGATTGCCATAATCTTGAGGGCTTAGAGGGTTAAGGACATAGTGTTCGAGGACACTAAATTGGCGCCATCTGTGGGGAACGAATAATCAGTATTCCCACCACTCACTGCACTAATGGAAAATGATAATGACAACAACCAAGGAGACCTCCGCTGTCGCATTAGGGGAAGGCCACCTAAGAACGCTGGACCAAGGAATGTTGGTGGAAGGAATGTAAGGGACAGACTTGCCCCTAGAGGACCCCCTGAGGATAACCAGGTTGAAAATCCCCAGGATCCTCCAGTTGTCCAGCCTGCTGATCCAGTTGTTCCGGAGGTCCAAGTGCCAGCCACCGTCCCCCCGGTTGTTGAAGGCCACGAACGACGATCTCAGCCGCGTCGCGTTTCTGATGGCCATGTGTCGGAATGGCGTGACACAGCGGATTCTGGGCCATATCAATCTAGGAGGGCCCCTGCTGGATCGCGAACTGGGGAGGAGCGACGAGTCGAACGTCATGCTCGCGATAACTCCCGAGCCGAGCGATCTGATAGGGGAGTACCACACTTTACTAGAGGCCGCTTTGGAACGCTTCAGGGTGGCGAACGTTCCAAATCTCAAGGAAGATCCTACATGACAACCTCTTCGGCCAGGAGGAGAGAGGAGTCAATTATGGAAATATTGAGAACCCAAACTTCATTAATTGAAAAGCAAAACCAGGCTATTGCTACTCTACAGCAGCAAAGCATGGCTAGACTTGCCGAACAAGGCCCTCGCGTGGCTCTCGGCAACCCAATTAACCTTCGCCCACCTCCACCCCTCAATTCGAATGTGACTCCCGAACTAGCAGTTACAGAACCCCATCCTGGACACCCCTTTACAGCAGCAATTATGGCATTTCGGACTCCACAAACTTATATGGGTCATCAGAATGTCTCCCGGTACAATGGGACGACCGATCCGATGGATCACATTGCATCTTACGAGTCTTCCATGATGTTTTATGGAGGAGAAGATGAAATGAAATGCCGAGCTTTTTCAATGACGTTAGGCCCGGCGCCGTTGAGATGGTTCAACTCCATACCAGCTAATTCCATTAGTTCTTGGGCTGAGCTTAGAAGAGTTTTCCTGAATCGATATACAGCCAGCATGTCACAGCCCAAATCAGACCATTCATTAGCTGGAGTTGCACAAAGACCTGGCGAGTCTTTACGCGACTATCTGGCTCGGTATCAGCAAGAGGCCAGTGGCATATCTGGTTTGCAGTCGGGGGTATCCGTTCTTCTGCTTACCCAAGGACTGCAAGATGGAGACTTCAAGGATTGTCTGATCGGGGAACCACCTAGTAACATGGCGGAACTTAGAGAAAGATCCAGGAAATATGTTAATCTAGAGGAGTTCCGAAGGATTAGCACTGCAGCAAGGAGTGCCGAAGGACGACATGAGCAACGTCCTCGCCAAAACGAGGCTCGTCAGAATGATCGTTTCCGAGATAGGGGAAGGAAAGATAAGAGAGAACAAGAGAGAGGAGAAAAACTGCCTCCCAAAGGCAAGTATGATGAATATACCCAGTTAACAGTCCCGAGGAGTCAAATCCTTCGTGAGACTATGCATACAGAGATGCGTAACATCACTCGGCCACCAGCCTTGAGAAAGGCGGTCCAAAAGGATAGGACGAAGTATTGCGATCATCATGGCGGATGGGGGCATACCACCGACCAATGTATCCAACTGAAGGATTTGATCGAAGAGATGGTAAGGGATGGTAAGCTTCAACACTATATTGGAGAAGCGTTACGCAAGCGTTCCAGAAGGAAAAGCCCCTCGCCTCCCAAAACTGAATAGAAGAGGAATAAAAGCCCTTCACCACCAGCGGGGGGAGCCCCTATCCAGCAATCCGAGAAAGACAACGATTTCCTCATTGGCACCATTGCTGGAGGATTTGCTGGTGGTGGGGAAAAGAAGTGTGATCGCAAGAAATATGTGGGACAAGTTCTCTCGGTGGCGAGCCGACCGATACAAAAACCCAGGAAGAAAAATGTGGTCATCAGTTTTAGCGATGAGGATTTTGAAGACATCCTACAGGACCACAATGACCCAATGGTCGTCACGGCAAGGATTGGCAACTATGAAGTAAGAAGAATTCTCGTTGATCAAGGGAGTTCGATGGACATCATGTTTTTGGATTTGTTTGAAAAATTGAAGTTGAAAAGGTCTGATCTCACCCCGTTCGAGGGAAGCTTAATCGGCTTCACGGGACATTCAATTGTTCCTTTAGGCCATATCCACCTTCCAGTGACCATGGGGGAACCACCTTCTGCTCGGACCGAAATGGTGAAGTGGTTAGTTGTCCAGGCTCCCTCGGCGTACAATGCTATCTTTGGCCGAACGGCGCTCCAGTCCTTCGGCGCCGTTGTTTCAACGGTACACTTGGTCATGAAATTCCCGGGGTCGGATGACAAGGTAGTAACAGTACGGTCCGAACAGGAGTTGGCTCGGAAGTGCTACAACATCAGTTTGGGGAAGCTAAAGCTGGATGATGAGAAAATTATGCAGGAACCATTGAACAAAGGAAGTGTCAACTTGGCTGATGTTGACGTAAGAGAGGAGGATGAAACTAGGCCAACCCCTCAGGGGGACTTCAAAGAGGTAATCCTAGGCCCCGAGCCATCTCGTTGCATCAAGATCGGAGTTGGCCTGTCTGAGGAACTAGAAAAGGAGCTTACTGAATTACTAGTGGAAAACAAGGACTTGTTTGCCTGGACTTCGGCAGACATGCCGGGAATCGATCCTAACTTCATCTACCACAAGTTAAGTGTGTATCCTGGCGCTAGGCCAGTATGTCAAAAAAAGAGAAGGGTCGGAATCGAGAAGGCACAGGCGACTGATGAGAAGGTAGCCGAGCTATTGGAAGCTGGATTTAGCAGAGAGGTAGTGTACACTGATTGGTTGGCCAATCCCGTGCTAGTCAAGAAACCCAATGGGAAATGGAGGATGTGTGTGGACTACACAGATTTGAACAAGGTTTGCCCCAAGGACCAGTACCCACTTCCTTGCATTGATAAACTGGTGGATAGCTCGGCAGGTTATCAAAGGCTATCCTTTATGGATGCTTACTCGGGATACAATCAGATCCCAATGTACCCCCCGGATCAGGTAAAGACCTCGTTTATCATAGAAAACGCCACATATTGTTACAATGTGATGCCGTTCGGGTTGAAGAACGCTGGGGCAACTTACCAGCGGATGATGAACAAGGTGTTTGGTCCTCTGATTGGGCCGAGGATGGAGGTTTACATAGACGATATGATTACAAAGAGCTTAAAGGAGGAAGATCATGCTAAAGATTTGAAGGAAATCTTAGGAAGGATCCAGCAATTTGATATGAGATTGAACCCGGAAAAATGCACATTCGGAGTTCCGGCGGGGTCCTTCCTCGGATTCATGCTTACAGAACGAGGAATCGAGGCAAATCCAGAAAAGTGTCTAGCTATTCTGAAGATGAAGAGTCCATCGGATATCAAGGGTGTACAACAACTGACGGGTCGGGTTGCAGCTCTCTCAAGATTTCTATCTCAATCAGCTAGGAAGGCCCTTCCCTAGTACAAGCTGTTGAGGAAGGAGAAGGAAAAGGCATTTGAGTGGGATGAAGCATGCGAAAAGGCCTTTACTGACCTTAAGCATTATTTAGCATCACCTCCAATTTTGTCTAGTCCGAACAATGGTGAAACTCTTTTCTTGTACTTATCAGTGGGAGACTCGGTGATCAGTTCGGTTTTGGTTCGAGAGGAATCTGGTAAAGAGTTGCCCATCTATTTTGTTAGCCGAGCTCTCCAGGGACCAGAGTTGAGATATCAGAAAGTGGAGAAATTAGCTTTCTGCTTGATTATTACTGCCAGACGACTGCGCCAGTATTTCCAGAGCCACCATATCACGGTCAGAGCAGCCCAGCCGATCCGTCAAATATTGCAGAAACCTGATTTGGCTGGAAGGATGGTAACCTGGGCTATTGAGCTTTCCGAGTTTGAAATCACTTTCGAACCAAGAAAGGCGATGAAGTCTCAGGCTTTGGCTGATTTCCTCACCGAGTTTACTGAGCCATTGACGAGCTCAAACTCGGATTGGAACATTTATGTGGATGGATAAAGTAACAAACTTGGAGCGGGGGCAGGAATAATTTTGGAGAACTCCGAGGGAGTCACCCTCGAGTACTCTTTGAAGTTCGGATTTTCAACGTCTAACAATCAAGCGGAGTATGAAGCCGTTTTGGCAGGATTGAGGATGGCGAAGAGGTGGGGGCCCGAGAGGTGAAAATTTTCAGTGATTCTCAGTTGGTGGTTTCACAGGTCAAGGGCACAGGTCAAGGGCGAGTACCAGGCTAAGGAACCCATCCTTCAAAAATACTTGGAAAAGGTAAAGTTCCTATCCTCCGAATTTGTGAAGGTCGAAATCTGCCACATTCCGAGGGAAAGTAATAGCCGAGCGGATATTCTTTCCAAACTCGCATCAACAAAAAATTATGAAAACAACAAAACTCTGATTCAAGAAATGGTGCATGGACCTAGCGTTGTCCTCTCCATTTCAGTGGATCCAAGCTGGATCACTCCATTTGCAGGTTATTTGGAACAAGGGATTTTGCCAACCGACTCGGTGGAAGCCAGGAAACTTGTCAGAAAAGCATCTCAGTTTGCACTAGTTGATGGAATCCTTTTTCGCCGAGGGGTCAGCGGTCCAATGCTCAGATGTCTTGACCCTGCCGAAGCAAAGCTGACGCTAGAAGAGGTTCATGGAGGTATAGGAAGTCACCATGTTGGAGGGAAGTCACTGGAAAAAAGGTTCTAAGGGCAGGATACTACTGGCCTACCCTTCAATAAGATGCGATCAATCACGTGAAAAGGTGTGATAAATGCCAATTTCATAGTGATGTTTATCAAAAACCAGCTGAGGAACTCCATTCTCTTTCATCTCCTTATCCTTTCTATCAATGGGGAATGGATTTGATTGGACAATTCCCCACTGCACCGGGACAGCTAAAGTGGGTGATTGTAGCCATAGACTATTTCACAAAGTGGGTTGAGGCCGAGCCTTTGGCGACCATCTCCTCAGCCAAGGTGCAGAAGTTCTTTGAAAGACAAGTCGTAGCTCGGTTCGGAGTGCCACAGGTATTGGTGACCGACAATGGAACCCAGTTTGCAGCAAAGGCGTTCCAGGATCTGGTCAGTGCTTTGGATATTAAACACTACTTCTCTTCAGTTGAGCACCCTCAAACTAACGGCCAGGTAGAATCAGTGAACCGATCAATCATTCAGGGGATCAAGAGAAGATTGGAAGGCGCAAAAGGGAATTGGGTGGAAAACCTGCATGAAGTGCTTTGGTCGTACCGCACCACCATACAAACTTCAACAGGTGAAACACCTTATCGACTCACCTATGGTTGTGATGCAGTCATCCCCATTGAAAAAATCATCCCTTCATTCCGAGTCATGCAACAACCAAATCCTCTAAACAACACTTTACTGTGTGAGGATCTTGTTTTATCGGAAGAGGTCAGGGACTTAGCCGCCGAGCGAGAAAAGCATGCTAAGATTATGCAAGCAAAAGGGTATAATCGCTCGGTTGTAGCCAGAGAGTTCGAGGTAGGCGACCTTGTATTGAGGAGAGCGGATATTGGTCTCAAAAATGCAAAGGATGGAAAACTGGCCCAAAACTGGGAAGGACCATACCGAGTTGCCTCCAAGACGGGAACAGGAGCCTACAAGCTCGAAACCCTCTCAGGTGCCTTCATCAACAACACATGGAACGTGGCGAAACTTCGAGCTTATTACAGTTAGTTTTTTTTTCGTTTTCAATAGTTTTAGTTGCTTTATTACATTTTGCTTTTTGAATTCTTTTTTGATAATGGAGTACGCTCGGTGCAACTCCGAGCCCATTGTAATTTGCTTTTGTAATTTGCTTCAAATGAATAAAAGTTCGTTATTGAATTCATTGTATCACGTACTTTTCCTCGTAACCGATTAGCCACCGATTATGACGCGAACGATTATAAACAGCTCTAACAAGAGCTTATAACTCGTCAAGTACTTTTAATAAGATTCCCGATTAAATCATGATTTCTTCAAATCATTTTATATCGCGGATAGAGGAACCCACCTCGGCTAAAGTGCTGGAGTTCCGAGGTCTTAACACTTGAATTCTTAACAAAGAGCATAAAAAGAAGCATAACATGATTACGGATATTATAAAATATTCCAAACGAAACAGCAATATAAGTTTAAACCCATCTACTGGGGCAATTACAAAAAAGGTAGCAGAATAATCAAACTATTCTAAATCGGACAATACAATGCTGTCAGCATTGAATGTGTCCTCTTCACCTTCAGCATCCTCGGCTCCGTCCCCCTCGGAATCTTCAGCCAAATGGTCAGGAAGGTCGGCGTTGTTCAGATCTATGGGAACCCCACTCGGGCCGACAATTCGACCTTTTTTCACAGCAAAATTAGGGTCAGCACCCTTGGTCACGAGCCCAGGATTCAGAACGCGGAGTTGCTCGGCAGTGTTGTAGAAAGAATCTTCAATTGCATGGTCCCAATTGAACAGATTCTCCTTGGCTGCCCTCTTATGTTTGATAGCTTTTGCCCTCATCTTCTCCAAGGAAGCTCGAAGCCCGAGTATCTCATCCTTTGCATACTCGTGCTGCTCCTGTGCCAAGGCAGTAGCTTGCTCGGCTTTCCGAGCTTTCTCAATAGCTACCTGAAGAGCAGCGGCATCCTCCTCAACCTTTTTCTGAACCCCCTGAAGTGCTTCCTCGGCCCGATTTTTTGCCCCCTCGGAATCTTGTGCTGCCTTTTGAAGTTGTTCATTTTCAGCAGCGAGCGTTTGGACTTTCCTGTTAAGGCCTTGGACCTGAAGTTCCAGATAATCCTCTCGCTCGTCTGCCTCACTTCTTCTCTTCTTTTCCTCGGCTGCCAGTCCAGTATGAGCGTCATCAGCGTGGTGACCGAGGTGGTGAAGAATGCTCGCACCTCTCAAAAAACTCCTCACCAGGGATTTACAGTTGTTTTCCCAGGTCCCAGGGGTCCAGGCCTCAATCACCTCAGCATCCTCGGGAGGGAAGACAGAGGCAATGAGGGAATCAGACATCTTCTTACCCCACACCGTCTTGGCAGCGGCATCGTCTTTACCCTCGGGGATTTCTATCCCTTTCTTGGACTTGCTCAAATTTAACCAGTCCCCAGCAAGGCCCTTCCCTTTATCCAGCCGAGGCTTCTTGTGGGGGGGCTCGGGTGTGCATTGAGGGGCTGTTTGAACCTGCGCTTCGACGTTCACAACGTCAATGACGCGATCCCCCTTAACCACTTGTTCAACACTGGTGACCTTAACGGTCGGAGGCACTTTGGGGATGGCGGCTGGATTTTTAGGAAACGTCGGCTGAAAAGACTGGCCCATGCTTGGCGACCCAGATGCACTTTCTTTGATCGCAGCTAGTTGTGATACTCTAGCTGCCCGAGCTTCACTCTTCTTGTCCTTGGTTGCCTTCTTTCCCATTGCTTCTGCAAGAAAAATGGGTTAGCACACCAAAAAAATAAAATAAAATAGTAATACCCAGCTCGGCTTTCACTTCATCCCGTGTTCATTTCAACAAGATTCGCTTAGTATCTACTTGCCCATGGGCTTGAAGATACTTCCAAGCCTCATCGCATAATCGCCGTTCGGCTTTCGTGAGCTCGGTCTTATAATTAAATTGATATAGAGCAGGCCCTCGGGTATAAATATCAGTCGTCCAACTCAGAGGGAATCGAGGCACAATCTTATCCTCCCCATCAACAACAAATTGTTCCATGAACCAACATTCCCCAATCCCCGTATGCTCATACTGGAAGAAGAGAGGCTTGAAGGATTTCCATGAATCGGTTACCTTGGCGAACAGGGCATGCTCCCTCCGAGCCTTTAGCGATACCCAAAGTCCCTTTGAATCACCAAATTTGTTCACTTGGGGTGCGTACAACCAGAAGAAAGATTGCAATGTTGCCGTCAAATCCTCGGCATCGCAAAACTGCTGAAAAGCTCGGACGAATGCCCAGCCGCTCGGATGTAGTTGACTCGGAGCGATGCCTAAATGGTTTAGAACTTCCATTTCAAAGGTGGAGAAGGGCATCCGAATGCCAATTCTAGTGGCTATTTCTTCATAGAAATAGAAAAATTTTCTACCTTCAGGTACTTGTAAGCATATCCGATCATCAATGCCTAAAGGTCTCAACACAAAGTCTGAGGCATTTCCATCAGCGCTCGGGGGTGTCAAAGTCGGTCGGAGATGATTGAGACTATTTTCCGTCAGCAGTGACGGTCTTGTTCCTAGTACCTCCCGATCAAAAATGGCATCATACTGCACGTGATTGGGTGGCAAAGGATACTCTTCTGGGTTGGTAACACACTTGCGTTCCACCATATCTGGGGAAAAAGCAAAAGGCTCGGCGTTAGGATTTTTTATAGAACGAGTTTTTATTTTTAACTTGAAACCGAGCCCTGGACTTTTTCCCCCCTCCCCCGGTGGACTCTCCAAAGGTCCTTTCCCCCTGGTGTCAGGGTCGGGGCTAAGCCTAACTTGGGCTCGACGCTCGGCAAATCTGTAAGCTAACAAACACTTATTCTCATCTGCGGGATTCGATGGATATTCTACAGCTAACGGTTTTACCTCGGTGGATCCCTGATTAGTTGGGGGAGTAGTAGAAGGGTGTATAGAATCATCGATATCAAAAGTATAGAATCATCGATATCAAAATTTCCCTCATTCCCAGAATTCCCAGAAAAACCAGAAAAACTAGAAGAACTCGAATCACTATCACTAGAAGGTTCCTCTCCTAATCTCCTGCAGAGTTCGCGATAAACTCTTCTCAAACCTCTCCATCCTCTCATGGTCTAAAGGCAACGAATCCTAAACACAGCTTACTCAGGAAAAAAACCCAAAACCCAGAAATCCCCTAAAATTCGCAATCCCTGCAAAACCCAGAACCAAAACCCCCTTTTACAAAAAAGCAGAAATCGCACAAAATGAAGAAATCGCAGAAGAAGAAATAAGAAGAATAGAGGAGGTTACCTGATTTCAGTTGCTGGAAAGGATGATAGAATGTTGTGGATTTGAAGGCGGAGACAGTGGGAAGGAGATTGGGAAGAGAGAATAAAGGGATTCTGATTTGAGAAGACTCTGGAGTGAAGAAAGGAAAAATGAATAAGGGTAGTAAGAGGCTGAGAGGATTCGAACTAATGAAGGAAACTTTTCAGTTTCCTTCCATGATATGCATTTGGGCCGAAAGCTCGTTAACCCATGCAACCACTCAGACGTGGCGGTTTAAAAAGGCACTTTTTCAAATTTCAAAAATTGCAATGATTTGGCACAACTTACAAGAGAACGTGCCGTACCTAGAGAAACTGAAACGTCACCTCGAACAGCTGTCGCACGTTCAAACTAAGACATCCAGAAGGTCCGACCCTAAACACATGTTAACTCGTCACAGACTTTATAAAGTCTTACGAGCTGGGGGGCTTGTAGGGTCTGCCGACCGTATAAGGACTAAGTCTTACTTAAGGGATTCTTCAAGGACCCTTCCCTCGGTTTACTCAGCACAAACGTCCCTCGCTCGGACTTGTTGGCTCCGAGCGTGCTAAAGGACCAGGCTCCGACTTGATGGGGCCGAGCCTCACAAACAGTCTTCAACCCATCGGCTCGGGACTCTAGGGCCGAGACATAACGTCGGCTGGTAGATGGACTCAGTCTTTACCAAGGCTTCCTATCCCTTCCGCAAATCTCTCCTAGATTCTCGCTAACAGCCTAGACATGAGATCTTGAGCTGATCTTATCCAGATTCTAAGAGCATAAACTTCCGATAATATCTCATAGAATCCTAGCTCAGCTCAACCCTGATACAAGGCCCATACGGCGCATATCAGCCTCCTCCAAACCCTATAAATAGCTCATAACAGCTAGGGTTTCAGGTACGTACTCTCATCCCTAAGTTGACACTCTGCACACACTGGTTGACTAGGGAAAACCTGCTTTTCCCAACTGGAACTTCAAAAATACCGCAAGGTCACAGATAAACACTTGATCCTCTCTTGAACTCCTGATTGCCATAATCTTGAGGGCTTAGAGGGTTAAGGACATAGTGTTCGAGGACACTACAGTATAATACTATTAAAGTACTACTACTTTAAAGTCAGATAAATAGTACCACCAATTGGTGCCATTTCTTAGTACTACCTTTTTTTTTGTTAGCATTTCTAACAGTACTACTACCAACAATTGAGTGTAATTCATTTAGCAGAATTATAGTAGAACCTTGTTGCTTGTCTTCACAAAGTAGTACTATTGAAGTCTATACTACTTGAATTTGAAATGTTGGAACTGCTCCTACTTTGGCTAGATTTTTTTTGCCCTGTTTTTTAATTTTTATATCAACAGATTATGTTGTGTTAGTTACATTTCTTTTGCCCTCATTTCTTTTAATGGTTGAAGTTTTCAATCTACTTTCTGCTAAGATAAATTGACTATTTTCTAAATAAATGCACCAAACTTTAATAGTATATAGGTTGTGCTAATGTTACTTAGTCAAGCACCACCAATTGGAAGTCTAATTTGCTTATGCAAGTAATATACTACCTCTTTGAGAAGAATTAGTGGCTTTCATATATAAGGAATTGCATTTATGTGCCAAGAGGTTCGTGCATTTTTTTTTCACTCAAGCAAGTTGATTGTGATTTCTTACTGCAAAACATATGAATTCTGACTTATGGGTAGGCATTAAGATAATATATTTCACCGTTCCAATTAAGACAAAAGTATGTTCAAGTGTATGGCAACCAAACCATTAAGATAGTATATTTATGCATGAGATGAGATCTACAACTTAAATACCATTAAGTGTAAGCCCAATAAAATTAACCAAGTGCACTACATCAATTCTACTGCATGTCTTAATAAAAAAGTCATTACAGAGTAGCGAAATAAATGTTGATTAAAAACTAAAAGTGATTCAATGTTTGGTAAATCTTTACTCACTACGATCACCATGGGGTCAAACAAAATTGGTCACTTTATACTACATTTTTGTTTTCTCCAAAAATTCAGAAACAAAATAAGCCCTCTAAAAATGACATAGGAGAGTGGAAAGAGTTAACATAGGTAGAAATCGATTATAGTAAGTTACCTTGCACTTGCTTAAGAGATTTGGATCTGTCAAGTTCTTCCTCTGAAAGCATATACCTAAGGATAAAGAACAACATAAAAATTTAAAAAAAACATCGAAGGGTTAAAAATAAGTTATTTGATGATTTTATGTTTATTTTTATGTTGTTCTTTTTGAATTTTTTTTTTCTTATTTTTATTTTTATTTTTGTGTTTCATCCTATGTATTCAAAAGAACAAAAAAAATAAAAATCCATCTTACGTGCACAACGGTGATATTGTCAAAAAAAACCCACCCCAAATACCTCAACTATTTTTATATAAACATGAATTAGTTTTTTTTTTACTTTGGGAATGAGAAATAGAGGATTGAAGGGAGATTACAAAGAGATGAGAAATGAATCGATTTCAAATGAAGATGGGATGGGAGGAACAGAAGAAGAAGTTGAGAGTACTAATAAGAGAGAAAGAGAGAGAGGCGGTTACTGATTTTAAACTAAAAATAGTTGCGGGAACTACTCTTGTGATGGTTGAATTTTACACTAAAACCCTTTGGGTTATAAATAAAACAGTGTGGAAGAAGTGGTAATATTTTCAATTAGGGAGGGTATAATAGAAAAATACAAATTTATGTCCATTTTTTTTAGTTATTTTAGGTAAAAACAGCTATAAAACAATGATTTCTTTATATAATAGTATAGATAATATCATACTTAAATCTGTTTTGAATATTGGCCCACTTCCGAGAAATCATTTTCAAACATAACCAAACCAAGTTCAAGCAAGTGAGATATCAAGGATTTATTTTTTTTGGCCGAAATTAGTTTTAAATCGTAAAATGTTAATTTTTTTTCCCTAGATTCAATTTTGAGAATATTTCATGTGTAAGATTTTTTAAATTTTAACCTATGCAAGCACCCCGAAACAACAATAGTTTTGACTCAATATGCTAATCCTTTAGCGAATCAATAATTTTTTGTATATACTCTAAAAAGTAACATAATATTATTTCACTTATAATAGAGCATCTTGATCCCTAATTAATTCCTCTCTCCTTTTCTCTCCTTCCGATTTTTAACCTATCAAACTTCTGGAATCACAAAAAAACAGCCACCACTCTTGTCCTTCTATTAACGAAAAATCGAAATCGACGAAAGGTGAAATGTCGTATGTATAAGTGACGTCGACGGAAGTGTACTTGAACATTTTTGTTCAAAAGTGACTTCGAAGGAAGTGTACGTACAATCTGACAATGGGTAGATTTCGACAAAAGGATATGTGTCGACAACATAAGTGATGTCGAAGGAGGTGTACTTAAGTGACATGACTTAAAAGTGACTTCGAAGGACGTGGACGTGTGTCGACAAAAGGAAGAGGGGGAAACAAGAGGCCTGCGTCGAAGGAATGCTGGCGCGAAGAAAGATGAGTCAGAGACGTCATATCAGCATTGAGAACAGAAGACTAATTATGGAGGCATTTAATGCTACTTGTGGCTATAAAATCCTCATTTTTTTACCAAGAAAAGCCACGGGTTACCATGAGAAAATTTAAGGAATGCCTTCATCAATTCTGGAATGAGGAAAAAAGATTCATATTACACATTAACACGAGTCCACCAAAGGCTAAACATGTGGGATTAAGGTGTTCGGGTGAAGACAAGGAAATGAAGGAGTGTCCACCCCGAATACCACCTTTATCCTCTTGAATAGCGAAAGGCTAAACATGTGGGATTACATAGAACTCATTTCTGATGCGTCGGGTCACAGCAAAGAACTCCGAATTGGAGGAAGCAGTGAGCCTGATAAATAAGCATTGGAAGGGTTATTGTAATCCCATAGGCCAAGGTTTGTGTCCTGCTAGGATCGACTAAGACCGTCTTTCCTATTAAAGAGTTAAAGGAAACAAGTCCTTTGACGGCATTCTACTAGAAGTGTCGGGGGCATGTTTTTTGATTGAATGCCGGTGAAACAACGTTTGGTTGAATTACATGTCACCAATATCAATCGAATGCGTCTGAGGCCGACAGCGGGTCGAAAGTCTATTTCGACAATAGGCCCGTTTGTCGAAAGGAGCTTGATGTCGGCTGACATATCAGAACTTAGAGGCTGGGGCACAACAACGTCAAAGCTTCAAGCAACAAAGAGACTTAGACAAGAGTCAAAGGTTGCAGTCAAAGAGAAGTGCCAGTCGAAGAGGTCTCAGCAAAGATGTCACCACGGGATTCGACAGAAGTATCCACTAAGCCCAAACCACGACGTGGGCAGTTACATCGTGGGGGATAGCGTAGTGGATAGTTACTAGATCGTGGGTTCTGCGGTTATGCAGAACGTGCGAACATGCTTTGTAAATAGTTTTCGGATTCCTATACCTATAAATAGGAAGTCCTTAGGTTGTAATCGGGGTCGGTTGCTAGGTTGACACACATTAGGCCAAAATCCTAGACGTCTCACCAGAGCAGACAAACGGAGAAACGCCATTGTATAGAACCTCAACCTTCCACCCATTTAATTTCAATGCAACTTTACGCTTCCATGCACTTTTAGTTACACACAATTTACTTTTCCCTGCACCTTTTAATTACATGCAATTTACCTTATCGCAAATTTTACTCGCTTTCCTTTCGATTCCGGGTCATTTATTTTACTGCACCGTTTAATTTTCGCCGCATCGTGTTCTTGGTGTCGGTTTTACCCCTTCCCGCATTTACTTCCACGCTTTCCAAACCCAAATACAGAAAAATACCAAAAAGACGATCAAGTTCCTTTCACAAGATTACCACATAACCTGTCGTTACCCACACCCCACACATCACCGTCAGTTCGGCAGGCGTCGGACAAAAATCCCGCAAACAAGATTGGCACGCCCGGTGGGACAGGTTCAGAGTAACTTGTGCGTGTTTGTATGCGTTTGAGAAGTGGCATAACTTTGCCATCTTCATCGTCAATGGTCGTTACAAGTCAAGATGGTCAACAGACCACCGTTATTTCGGAGATTATTACACCAAGTGTTTCGACAAGTGCTCCTCAAATGACCGGAGGAAGCGGTTCCGCCGTGGAATCAACTATCGTAAGCATAATTCAACGGCCAAATAATGGCCCAAATGGGGGAAACCTCACCAGTGGGTTTACTTTTGGTAGCAGTTCAAATAGTGGGGGACAAGTTCCTCCCTATGGTTTGCCACCTGGTTTTGTCCCAGGATCGACGTTGACATGGCCTTTGAGTAGTTCGATAGGCAGTACGAATGCGACGACGGGGGCCACTAACATGGCCTTTTTGCGTTCTGCTACGGACATGGATGGTACGAGTAATGGTTCAAGATACATGCCTATCAATCCCGTTACGCATATCCGACAACAAATCGAAGAGGCTAATGTACAACTAGTTGATCAATTGACGGCTCAATTGGGATCGGTTATCAACCCGGCAATGTTGGTGACAAATGAGACTTGTGGAAAGATTGCAAAATACATGAAAAGGTTAAACCAAGTCTTAGGCGTCGACGACAACGAACAGAGCGAGTCCGTCAATACTCCACCTGTAGATAGGAATTTACCAAGGCCAATTTTGGTACAAAGTTATCCAAATGGCCAAGAGGTGCGGCACACTGCTCAAGTGTCATCACCACAGCAAGATAGTAGAATCCCGACGACGTGGGATCATGTTCATACTAACCCAATGTTTAGTGCAGGTAATGCGATGCCAGAAAACCAGCAAATGGTCTTCCACCCAGGAGTCGAAGCACCTCAACATGTTCAAAATCTGGCGCAAGTTGCATTCATGCAAAGAGGGGAGGATCTTCAAGCAGCACTAGCAAGGCAGAATTTGGCTCGACATTTGCTTCGACAAGGGAGAGAGACACGAGTCGAACCGGATGACGTAAATCGGATAGTCGAACAGGCGCTAAGTCGGATTGGGTTCAACGTTGGCATGGCTAACCAGCCAGGTTTCAATTCACCCTTTCCGAAATGGGTCCAGTTGGCAGAAATCCCAAGAGGAACAAAGGTGCCAAAATTGTCGAAATTTGCTGGCGAAGCGGGAGAATCTACTGTCGAACATATTACTCATTACATCATCGAATTGGGTGATTTGGCCGCTGATGAGGCAATCAAAATGCGGCTATTTCCTAGTTCTTTAACAAGGAATGCTTTTTCTTGGTTCTCAACCTTGCGATCTAATTCTATACATGCTTGGGTTCAGTTAGAAAGGTCTTTTCACGAACAATTCTATAGAGGCAAATTAAGTGTCGCCTTGACGGATTTGCTAGGCGTGAAAAGATTTGCTGGGGAGCCTATCGATGACTACTTGTCACGCTTCGGACAGATGAGGAGTAGGTGTTTCACTCCGATTCCTGAACCGAAAGTGGTTAAGATGGTTGTGGCTGGTTTAGAATATCACATTCGAAAGAAGCTAGTAACCCAACATCTACTGGATTTAGCTCAATTAGCCGCTTGTGTTCAGCAAATTGAAAATCTAAGAGATGAGAAAACGAAAGGGAGAGACCCTAAAGTTCCCAAAAGAGAACGCAACCATTATGTCGATTCTCAGTCTTCTGACGGGGAGGCATTCGACGGTGGTTCAGAGGTGAATGCGATAGAGCTAGGCAATGAAAAGCCTTATTCATGTTCCGCCTTAAAACCATCCAAACCCGCTAACGAGAATTTGTACAAGAAAACATACACTTTCGACGTTTCCAAAACTGAACAAGTTTTCGATGCGTTGTTAAAGGATAAACAAATTAGGTTGCCAGAAGGCCATAAATTGTTGAAAAAAGAAGAATTAAGAGGAATAAAGTATTGCAAGTATCATAACAACTGTACTCATAATACCGATGATTGCTTTGCTTTCAGGGACTTAATTCAACAAGGGATCGACAAAGGGAGATTGAAGTTCGTAGAGAAAGACATGAAGATCGATACTGATCCTTTTCAGAAGGAAGTCAATGAGATCGAATCCCAAGGAGTGTTTTCTATTAGCACTCTTTAATTGGCCTATGATGCTGAGGTGTTTCCTGAAGTCGGAGAGTCATTCCGGCACTTTTGTAAAAGGAAGCAAGATGGAGACCTTCAGATTTGCCCAAGGTGTCAGGTGGTCCATGATCGAAAGATTGCAACTCAGAAAGAGAGGGGGTCCAGAAGAGAAGACCTGAGAAAAAAGATAAGAGCCAGGGTCCAGGAACGGGAACACATCCGACGAGAAATATCCCGAGAGGCCAGACGGTCTTTGTCTAGTCGAAGAATATATGGAGGACGCCCCTCAAGGCCAGCTGCACATGATCGATTCATGCAAAAAAGGCAACAATCAGGATCGACATCTGGGTCGATCTATGAAGGGTTGACACGCACTCAGAAGAGGAGGCTCCAGAGGATACGGAAAGCAGAAGCCGAAGGAGTCAATATTGACGAGTTACCCACAAATGATCAAGGATGCCTTGTTGCAAGCATGAAGCCGAAGACGGCTCAAGGTCGACAAGGAGGCAAGCAGAAGCAGAGATGAGTGAAGAAATCCGAAGGGTCGAATCAGATGAGTGAGTCATACGAGAGGGACTCAGAAGATAGCTTGGATATCATTGTCAACGATCAAGACATGGTAGATGCTCAGAGTAAGAACATTGGTAGCCTCTCGATCAACAACATTGGTTTGCCTTTCGACATGCCAAGGGACCATGCGCATGAAGAGGGAAACGAGAGTGATGATTCTGACGATTCATATCTAAGTGACGAGGTACCAGGACTCCCCGAATGCCTTTTCCTTTTGGATCGACTTCATTTGGAAGTAGACATCGGACACATTGCTCAGTTTGAGCCACTGGAAGAAAGCAAAAGAGAACACTTGAGGCCTTTACATATTAAGGCCATTGTTGACGGGAAGCCACTAAATCGAGTCTTGGTAGATGGAGGGGCTGCCGTCAATGTTTTGCCTTGGAACGTGTTCAAGAGAATGGGAAAAGCGGAGTCAGACCTAATTCCGACGAATGTGGTCGTGGTTGGTTTTACTGGGAAGATCGCTCAGTCACATGGTGTGACGATGCTGAAAGTCGAGGTGGGCTCGGTCGCAAGAGATACTTTATTTGTGGTAGTCCCATCTAAGGCTAGCTACAACCTGTTGTTAGGCAGGGATTGGATTCATGTTGTGGGGGTCGTTCCGTCAACGGCCCATCAGAAATTAGTTTTGTGGAATCATGAAAATAAGGTGGAGGTGGTTCCTGCAGACGACAGTCCGTGCTATATGCAACAGATGCACGTAGATTTCAAAGTCTACAATCCAAGCATCAAGCCGATCCGACTTGATGCTAAAAACTTTCAGAAACCCATAGTGGACAGGTGCCTAATGGAAAACTATGGGGTTTCAATTGTCGAGATGGACAAGGCCATTGAGCAGCGGCCTTCGACCAGCACTGATGGTTGATCGACAGCTAGAGAGACTGTCGGCCTACGTGGCCGACAGAATGCAATGCACTAATCAGACAGGTGCATTCCAGGATTGTATCGTAGATGATAGCCCTTTGGGATTCGAAAGAGGGTGGACAGATGAAGAATCTCGCTTCATCAGTGAGGATCCCAAAGATGAGGTAAACTTGGGAACGACTGAAAAGCCGAAACCAATTTACGTAAGCTCTTTGTTAAAGGAGGAATTCCGACAGAAGCTCATTGATCTCATCAAAAGGAACCAAGACTGCTTTGCTTGGGGATACGAAGACATGCCAGGACTCGACAGAGAGTTAGTCGAACATAGGCTGACTTTATGGCCTGATCACAAGCCAGTCAAACAAGCAGTTCGACGGTTCGCACCTGACGTAGTCCTTAATATCAAAGATGAGATCGAAAGATTGTTGAAAGCGAAATTCATCAGAACGGAAGATACGTCGAATGGATGGCAAATATAGTTCCCGTTGTGAAGAAGAATGGGAAAATGCGACTATGTATCGATTTCAGGGATCTAAATAGTGCCACACCAAAAGACGAATACCCGATGCCGATAGCTGATATGCTGGTAGATTCAGCGTCTTGTCATAAGGTAATGAGTTTGCTAGATGCGTTTTTCAGGTTACAATCAAATTTTCATTGCTAAAGGCGACGTGTCGAAGACTGCGTTCAGATGTCCAGGTACAATAGGAACTTTCGAATGGGTAATGATGCCGTTCGGACTCAAGAATGCAGGTGCGACATACCAAAGAGCAATGAACCTGATTTTTCATGACATGATTGGCAAGTTCTTGGAGGTATACATTGACGACGTGGTGATCAAGTCGAATACTCAAGAGGAGCATTTGGAAAGCCTGGAAAAGGCGTTTATCAGAATGAGGAAGCATAATCTGAAGATGAATCCGATCAAATGCACCTTTGGAGTCACTGCTGGCCAGTTTTTTGGATTCCTTGTCCATAGAAACGACATTGAAGTTGACAAGAACAAAGCCAAGGCTGTCATAGAAGCATCTCCTCCAACCAATAAGAAAGAGGTTCAGTCATTCCTTAGCAAGGTAAATTATTTAAGGAGATTCATATCAAACCTGTCGGGAAGAACCAGAGCCTTTGCGCCTCTCGTGAAGTTAAAACGAGAAGAGGATTTTAAATGGGGACCTGAACAACAAGCGACGTTCGACGACTTGAAGCTGTATCTGTCGACACCATCAGTGATGATGCCGCCTCAATCAGGTTTTCCTTTAAAATTGTATATATCAGCCTCTGATTACACTATAGGGAGTATGTTAGCCCAGGAAAATGAAAATGGTGTAGAAAGAGCTGTATTTTATTTAAGTAGAGTGTTGAATGATGCCGAAACACGGTATAGTGCAATAGAAAAATTATGTTTAGCGCTCTACTTTTCTTGCACAAAACTTAAACATTATATGAAAAGTTTTCATGTTTTGGTTTTGTCGAAGTCTGACGTTATTAAATACATGCTATCCAAGCCAATTATACATGGTAGGGTCGACAAGTGGACATTAGCGTTAACTGAATTTTCACTTCAATATGTACCATTGAAAGCCGTCAAAGGCCAAGTAGTAGTCGATTTTTTGGCAGATCACCCATGTGTAGACATGGGTTTGTCTGTTAATTTTGTCGGCTTAAGGCCTTGGACGATGTATTTTGATGGATCATGGCACAAAAAAGGGGCAGGAGTTGGAATATTACTCATATCCCCTGAGGGAATTCCCACGGAATTCATGTTCAACCTTAAATATCAATGTTCAAATAATGAGGCTGAGTACGAGGCTATCCTAATTGGCCTTGAAATATTAATTTTCTTAAAGGCCAAAAACGTGGCCATAAAAGGAGATTCTCAGTTAATCATTAGACAATTGGTTGACGAATATAAATGCCTAAGTCCAAAGTTGGCTAAATATCGCAATATGGCACGAAAAATGATGTGCCAATTTGATGATGTTTCAGTCGAACATATATACAGGTGTCACAATCAAAAGGCCAACCATTTGGCCCAAGTCGCATCCAGATACCGTATATCCAAGAAAACTTTGGATAAGGCAACACGGATTGAAGATTATTATATCCCCCTCATGAGAGAGAAGTAATGGTAAACGCATTAGCATCCGATGATGATTGGAGGAAACCCATAGCCGACTACTTGGCGAATCCATCCCCCAATGTCGAACGAAAGTTAAGGCTGAAAGCCACCAAATTTACGTTACTGGGAGGCGATTTGTATCACAAATCAGTCGACGGAAATTTGGAGGTATGTCTCGATAAAGAAGATGCTTTCATAGCTTTGGCGGAAGTTCATGAAGGGATATGTGGAGCACACCAGGCAGGAGAGAAGATGAAGTGGATACTACGAAGACAAAGGGTTTTTTGGCCTACACTAATATCAGATTGCATGAATTTCTCAAAGTCGGGTGAAGAATGCCAAAAACATGGCTACATTCAGAATGTTCCGGCGGGAGAATTGCATTCGATCATCAAGCCATGGCCTTTTAGAGGATGGGCATTAGACGTTATCGGAGAGATTGTCCCTCATTCTTCAAAAGGCCATTCAAGGATATTGGTGGGTGTTGATTATGTTACCAAATGGGTAGAAGCAATACCTTTGGTAAAGGTCGAACAAGGGCAAGTGATTGATTTTATTGAAGACCATATCGTTTGTCGATTTGGAATTCCCAAGACCATAACTACAGATCAAGCGTCTATTTTCTTGGGAAGCGAATTGAAAGGATACTTGGCATCAAGAAGAATCAAGTTACTAACTTCAACACCTTACTATGCACAAGCCAATGGACAAGCGGAAGCAGCCAACAAGTGGATTATTAACATCATCGAGAAACAAATTAAAAGTAAACCACGAAATTGGCATGAAGCATTGACACCGGCGTTATGGGCTATCCGAAATTCTCCAAACGAAGCAACGGGTACGACGCCCTATATGTTAACATACGGCCACGAGGCCATGTTACCAGTCGAAATCAACTTGGAATCGATACGATTTCAAAGGCAACATGAAATGCCTGCGAATGACTATTGGAATTCCATGTTCGACGAATTAAATGAGGTACATGACGAAAGACTATTGGCGTTAGAGAATATCATGCGACAAAAGGAAAAGATTGCTAGATATTACGACGCGAAGGTTAAGTTTAAGTCGTTCTTACGGATGAATTAGTATGGAAAGTAATCTTACCCATCGACAAGCGTTCAAATGAATACGGCAAGTGGTCACCAAAATGGTAAGGACCATTTAAAGTATTAAAGTCTCATTCGGGCAACGGATACGAATTAGTCGAAGTCGAAACGGGAAAAAAGATTAAGGCAATTAACGGTAAGTATTTGAAAAAGTACAAGCCGACAATGACGGAAATAAAAATGCATTAAATTGCAAAATCCATACGACAGAAGCAAAATACAAGAAGCAAATACAACAAAAGGAAAAACAAAATTCATCCGAAAAGATTGCCAAAGGAACACCATTCCCTGGCGAAAGCATCTCGACGTCGGAGTCCAGCCCTGTATTCTTGCAAGTGAGTACCCAAGACATCCGTAATCTGCTGATATGGAGTCACCAAAGCAGCAACCTTAGCAGCCAATTCTTGCCGAGTGGCTTTGATGGATTCCATATATTGGGTCATGTCCAATTGATCTTTCTCCCGACGGGCCAACTCATCCTTCAGTTCCCGAATCTTGGCTCCATTCTCTTCTAACCGCCGAAGTGTGTCATCGGCCTTGGAAGAACAGTCTGCATCCTCCTTTTCCGAATCCATAAATTCGAGATCCATTTTTCTCTGATTTGCTTTGACATCTTCATAAATTTTGATGTCTTTCAGAATTTTCGGACTTTCAGTGGTCCAATTATTCACAAATCGCTGCAAACCAGTCAATTTGGATTCGATGTCTTCTGAAGCAGGATGTTGCAAAAGTGATGTGATGGTAGAAGACAAGAGTTCAAGAGTCGAGGAATCGGCCAATAATTGATCAAAGGGCTGACAACAGATATTCTTCAATGTCACCATCAACTAATCTGCGACCGGTTCGACATCTCTTAAGGGAGAATTCATGGCTGCTTCAACAGATCGTGCTTTGGCCATTAATTCTCGGAGAGCAACGAAAGCAGTAGAAGGGGAAGCTTGAATCGAAGGAGCCATGGTGGTAGATGGAGGCACACAGGAAGGAATCTCAACAGAAGGAATAGCGACGGAATCGGATGCACCAGGAATTGACAAGCTGCCGTCGAAATCCTCAAGTTGGACTAAGTTATTGGGGATCTAAGGAAAAATAAAAAGAGGTTGGTAAAGACCTTTTAATGTTGCATAAAGGGTGAATGAGTAAATTCGCCAGTACCTCAAATGAAGGGCCACATGCAGTAGCGGTCTCAGGTCCCACGACAGCAACAGGGGAGTCTACAACATGAGTGTCAACGTCAAGAGGCTCAGTGTCGACAGCACCTTGATTAGAGCCTTGAACGACAGCCTCAACTGCAACCGAAGAAGAAGTGTCATCAAGACACTGTTGCATGGAAGCCTCAATGGAATGCAGCCTGTCAGTCTGATCAAAAGCAACATCAACTTGAGGCTCATCAGAAGACAAGTCATCAAGAATCACTTGTCGACGTACAGGACGCTTTTGCAGTTGGATGCTGGTATCTTCGACCATATCTTCTTCAACAAATGGATTAAGTGTTGGAGTCGGAAGAAATTCACCAGCATGGGGATCGTGACGGGAAACATCAACAAAAAGATCAGCCGCATCACCATGATTCTCTGAGTAGTGACATGGGGAGACGGCTCTCTGATGACGATTCCTTTGGCCTTTGGACGTGGCTGCGATTGAGCTTTGGATGAAGGATTCGAAGAAGGACGGATAGGAGGAGCTGATGAAGCAGTAGACACTTGAAGCTTCGTTGAAAGAGGACGAACCAAAGAACTATCAGTTCTTTCAGGATCAGCATGAGGTTTGTCCGACGGTTGTTCAGTTCGTCCTTTGTGTTGTCTTTTTTGCTTCAATGAAATCATCGATAGCATGGGAGTGGCGCCGTTTCTCGTGTTTCTTGGGTGATGAAGGGTCACCACCTTTCTTTCTCGACGCGTGGGCCTTGATTGTCGTAGAATAGTCAATGAGGTTCGGCTTGGCCACTGCGAAAAGGACAACAAATGAGAAAGCCGAAAGGAAAAGAAGTTTAAAGGAAAAGAAGAGGTTAAGTACTCTTACCAGTTTTGTCGGCTGCTACATCCGATGGAGTCCTTGTACTCATCCTGTCGACAATGGTATCATAGTTCACGTGGTACGTGTTGAAGTACGACTCCCACCAACGCACGAAATTTGGACTAGCCAAGAAACAAGGAGTGAAGCCGACAGGATTGAAACGGCTAAGAGAGGCGAGGTTCTTCGACACGAACCTATTCAGCACCGATTTCCAAGAAGACTTGTAGTCCATTAACTGCCCATGGTGGAATTCCTGCCACACTGACGCAAGCATGGGAGCAAGCAACCCTTGACAAAGGCCGAACTGCCTCGACACACAGTTGGGATAGTGCAAAAACACTTCCTTTTCTTCATAGGCAGTAGAATCGGGCAGACCACCAAAAAGAACTCGTTGGCTCAAATAATGTCCCCAAAGGATATCATTTAACTACCTCTCCTCAGCATTGGTACCAGGAAAAGGAAGACGAAACCATTCAGGTCCAACAGTCCTATCGACGAAAGGAGAAAAATCAATGTCCTCAGATGACATGGAGATATTGGCAAAGATCTTCATAAAATGAAGAAAGGTGTTGGTACGAGACAACAACACATGAACGTCATAATTCGCCGCCAAGCAACCATAGTTGAACCGGAAACGGCAAACACTATTGTGTGTGGACACCATGTGGCGTTTCAGAATGGCATTCAGCCACAAGTGCAAGAGCCAAGTTGGACCTCCGACATTGATTACCAGTTGTTCGTTGAATCTAATAGTGTCGGAAACATGGCTTATTGTTGAATACAGCTTTGCCTGAAGAAGTTGGCTAAGAGCCACTTTTCTCTCCTCATGCAGGATCGTGGCTAAGGGAACCAAAGATTTGTTAACTTGTCGAGATTTGGTGCAAAAGACAAAAGCACTAAGCCACACTGTTAGAAATTCTACATGCTCCTCATTGCTAACTGTCGGATTGCCTCTATAAGCATCTAGGCGCGCTTCGACATAATTACTGAAGGCAAAAGACCCGCCACTACTGTGTACAACATCGTTAGGCTTGCTTTCTACAGTCAAAAGTTCTCCATCGGGACGAAGACTGGTCAAAGCAGCAACGTCGAAGAGTGTGGGAGTCATCATGCCGTAATGAAAGTGGAAACAATTGGTTCGACGACACCAAAAATAGAATGCAGCGCCGAAGAGTCCATCGTCGTAACGAAGATTGGAAGTTGTTAGGATAAGAAGGTCTTCAAAACCGGCCCTCTTCCATGATTGACTCTTGTGAGGCCGAAGCCTATCAAACCACTCTGTGAACTTGGAGAATGGTTTCACATTCCGTAGAACCCTACGAGAATACTCTTTGTCAAAGTGACAAGTATAAACAGGGTTAAGAGTGACCACGGGACGGATCTCATGAGGATTGGAAATTGGAAAGTTATCACTCATAACAGGATCTCGAGCCTCCGATGAAGTCATCAAAGGTCCCAAGAAAGCAGGAGAAGGGTTGACAGGTTCACCATTGGCATGGATGAAATAAGTCGCAGGGATGATCAGGCTACGCTCATGATATGGGACTTCCAAATCGATTTCGGGATCAAGAACTCCTTGGATCGCCATATTGAAAGAAGGGTTTTTGGGAAAAAAAGGGGTTTCAAGTCAAAGAAGTGCAGTGACAAGCAAGAAAAGATAAAAGGGGAATAATGATAAGCGATCAAGTTTAAATAAGAAGTGAAAAGACGTGTTAGACCAACGCAATGGTCCAATAAGAGACGTCAGTTCAAAAGGATAAACTCACCGTCTCAGAATCCTAATGCTGAAAGGATAGTTCGAAAAGATACAAATTTTGGCATCCTCCGAAAAGACGTGTCGCATATCAAAACTTGGGGGGCCTCTGTTAACGGAAAATCGAAATCGACGAAAGGTGAAATGTCGGATGTATAAGTGACGTCGACGGAAGTGTACTTGAACATTTTTGTTCAAAAGTGACTTCGAAGGAAGTGTACGTACAATCCGACAATGGGTAGATTTCGACAAAAGGATATGTGTCGACAACATAAGTGATGTCGAAGGAGGTGTACTTAAGTGGCATGACTTAAAAGTGACTTCGAAGGACGTGGACGTGTGTCGACAAAAGGAAGAGGGGGAAACAAGAGGCCTGCGTCGAAGGAATGCTGGCGCGAAGAAAGAGGAGTCAGAGACGTCATATCAGTATTTGGGAACAGAAGACTAATTATGGAGGCATTTAATGCTACTTGTGGCTATAAAATCCTCATTTTTTACCAAGAAAAGCCACGGGTTACCATGAGAAAATTTAAGGAATGCCTTCATCAATTCTGGAAAGAGGAAAAAAGATTCATATTCCACATTAACACGAGTCCACCAAAGGCTAAACATGTGGGATTAAGGTGTTCGGGTGAAGACAAGGAAATGAAGGAGTGTCCACCCCGAATACCACCTTTATCCTCTTGAATAGCGAAAGGCTAAACATGTGGGATTACATAGAACTCATTTTTGATGTGTCGGGTCACAGCAAAGAACTCCGAATTGGAGGAAGCAGTGAGCCTGATAAATAAGCATTGGAAGGGTTATTGTAATCCCATAGGCCAAGGTTTGTGTCCTGCTAGGATCGACTAAGGCCGCCTTTCCTATTAAAGAGTTAAAGGAAACAAGTCCTTTGACGGCATTCTACTAGAAGTGTCGGGGGCATGTTTTTTGATTGAATGCTGGTGAAACAGTGTTTGGTTGAATTACATGTCACCAATATCAATCGAATGCGTCTGAGGCCGACAGCGGGTCGAAAGTCTATTTCGACAATAGGCCCGTTTGTCGAAAGGAGCTTGATGTCAGCTGACATCTCAGAACTTAGAGGCTGGGGTACAACAACGTCAAAGCATCAAGCAACAAAGAGACTTAGACAAGAGTCAAAGGTTACAGTCGAAGAGAAGTGTCAGTCGAAGAGGTCTCAGCAAAGATGTCACCACGGGATTCGACAGAAGTATCCACTAAGCCCAAACCACGACGTGGGCAATTACATCGTGGGGGATAGCGTAGTGGGTAGTTACTAGATCGTGGGTTCTGCGGTTATGCAGAACGTGCGAACATGCTTTGTAAATAGTTTTCGGATTCCTATACCTATAAATAGGAAGTCCTTAGGTTGTAATCGGGATCGGTTGCTAGGTTGACACACATTAGGCCAAAATCCTAGACGTCTCACCAGAGCAGACAAACAGAGAAACGTCATTGTAAAGAACCTCAACCTTCCACCCATTTAATTTCAATGCAACTTTACGTTTCCATGCACTTTTAATTACACGCAATTTACTTTTCCCTGCACCTTTTAATTACATGCAATTTACCTTATCGCAAATTTTACTCGCTTTCCTTTCGATTCCACGTCATTTATTTTACTGCACCGTTTAATTTTCGCCGCATCGTGTTCTTGGTGTCGGTTTTACCCCTTCCCGCATTTACTTCCACGCTTTCCAAACCCAAATACCCAAAAATACCAAAAAGACGGTCAAGTTTCTTTCACAAGATTACCACATAACCTGTCGTTACCCACACCCCACACATCACCGTCAGTTCGGTAGGCGTCGGACGAAAATCCCGCAAACACCTTCTTAATCAGGTTGTTATCCCTAGCATATGTGAAAAAAAATAAAATAAAAAATGTATTGATAAACTAAGGAATTGACGTACTGAATCAAAAATATTATTGATACTTAAGGAGCTTTGTGTAGGTTAAAATTTAAAAAATCGTACATCATCCCCTAGCGTATCGGGCGTAAAATCCAAAATAAAAAATCACAAAAGAATATTTTGATTTTTTTTCATGTGTGGGATATAAAATTAATCTGGGGTAAAGCAAATCTCAAATATCAAAGAGTGTTGGATTCTAAATCCTACTTTTTATCCACAAATCCATTTATTTTATGGAATCCCAAATTACCTTCGTAATTTTCCGACGAGCACTTGGAATATTTTTTCGATAGCCCTGAGTCGAAAAACAATCATATTACATCAATATATGTTTTTAAGAGGGTCCTCTCGGAAAAATTTTCCGATACCTCCGAATAAAAAAAAAATTATAGTAAAGTCATTTTGAAATTTTCACCATTAAAATGAGGTGATAAAAAAGTGATGTTCAGAATCCCGCACTCAACATCGAACCAGTTCCAATCAAGACAAACTCATCGCAAAAACATACATAAGCCCAGCCCATTTCAATAATTTATACCTATATTATATGTACTCTTTTTTGTATTTTGTTTTTGGGGAAAGCCACTAAATGTTACTTTACAACCTTAGCTATCCATAATGGAGACTTATAAAAAATCTTAGCATCATATTTTTTAAATTTTGAAATTATGTTATTTTTCAAAATTTGATAAAGAATCTTAATTTGAGTGTATCCATTTTTCATATTTTGGGATCTTATTTACTTTTGGATCTGTCATATACTCCTACTACCAATTCTAGCCAATTTTGCTGACATGTAACATCGGAATCCTAGTCAGACGCACGATGTTGACCATGTGATGTCGCGTAAAGTCACACGAGCGAAGACGACCTCTCTCTTCAATCTTTTTTTTTTCTTTAACTAAAAATATTAAATATTTTAGTTTTTTATTTTTTTAAAAAAAAAAAAGAAAATTTTCGTCCACGTGACAGCACGTGCCTAACCTCATACGTCTGACTAGAATTTAGATGTTACATGTCGTCAAAATTGGCCAGATTAGTAGTAAGGGTATATGACAAACTCAAAAATAACTTCGAGGAGTCCGGCATTGAAAAAAAAAAATAAGGGTATCCGACAAAGATACCATAAACTTCACGGACTTGTGACATAATTAAGCCTAAAATATATGAGATTGAATGAGATGGTTAATTTTGTTAAAATTTAATAATGTTTATCCATAAAATATTATAGATTCATTACCACAATAAACACAACACATATTAGTCATTACTGTAGAAGTAAACATAACAACTAACAGAGATTGAATTGTTCAAACAACAGAGATGAGAGATGAGATCAGCAGTGTTATGATTCTGCTTCTACAGTCTACACAAAATATGTTTTAAAAGCTAAAACAAAACTTCTGCCACCTTCATCATCAAAAGTTGATGCTTTCCTTCAACTTCAGAAACAAACCAGGAACAGAAAAATCCAAAGAAACCAGCATGAATCAAAGTTACATGGTTCACTCATTTAGCCTACGTATCACGTACCACATTCGATTTATCGCATACCAAGTACTGAAACTGGTATGAACCACGTACCGGAACCAGTACTGCGTACCACATAACTATGGGCCTGGTTATACTTAAACTCGAAATCAGTTCTGCTGTCATGCAATAACTATTTTACCGTGGCTAAATCCAGCATCCATTAGAGCACTAGTAATAATAACCCTTTTATTTATTTTTTCTTATAGAACAAGTTTGTAATTTGGGACCTCACAAATTAACTACACTCATCAACCTATCTAAACCTTTTTTTATTTATCAAAAATAAACCTATGTTTCCCAAATAATTTGGCCCGTTTTAACATGTACATAACATGCCTGAAGATTCCCAATCCTTAGTCTATATGATTTCCTTGAAGTTTGGTACATACCCAAACAGCCTTCTAGGAATCATAGCCTATAGTGAGAGAAAACCATTGAATACTTCTTACATGGGAAAACTTCTGCTTAACCTAAACAAATCGAAAGAACTGCATTCAGTCAAGAGTTAATACACTACACAATAGCAAGGCAGACAGAAGATAGCATGACGGTGATAACATATACCTTGAATCCAAAACCAAAAGGCATAAGAATGTGCATGAACTCAAGCTCAAGGGTCAGTCACACTACACAGGCTTCAGATTTTATAAAGTTAACAAAGTGTTACTTCATATTTAAGCTGTAATGAATGCCCTCTAAAGTCGTACACTTTGCTTGGGTTGCTTTAACTAACTCTACCTCTAATCTCCTTTTTCTTCACTAAAAATTATGAATTACCAGAATGAGTGCATATAAGGCAACCTGAGCCTAATTTTGCATTTAACCACAAAAGCTAAAGTTGATGCGAAGCAAACATCTTAAAGTGACTTGAATTCTTTATAAATATCCCTTTCTTTTTAAGTTATATGTCTCTGTTCCCACATAATATTTTAACTTTCAAATACTAAAAAAAACAGTATTTTTAGCAGACATTCAGAAAAGTGAATAAAAATTGAAAAATAAAAGCATATTTAAGATGAAAATAGTTAGGTGCTATGACTAACAAATAAAAACTCCATAAACCCATTAATGAAGGCTCCACTTGTAGAAGAGCTTTAAATTACTCGTTCTAAAGTGGAGCCTGAGCAAAGCTCTTGATGAGTCATACATAGGCAATTCAAAAGGTGCTCTATTGAAGTGCACACTCCATTTGCACACTTGCTCTAGACGTCGATTTTCTAAAGTCACCAACAAAAGTAGCTAAATTGCAATAGAAAAAGCTTAACAATTTGTAAATTAAAACTAAGCTAATCAACAATATGACTTATGATAGGAAAGTTTTTCATCAAAGGAGAACATAGAAAGAAACTGCAAGACATTGTATTAAACATAAGATGATGTAATTGCACATTAAAGCTAAATGCCAAAGAAAGTAAAAATAAGTAACATGACACATGAAACGTTTACATGTAAGGAACTAAGAAAGTAAATGAACTGAGAAATAAAAAGCATCTATCCTCACCAAAATCAACATCCATAACACAAGCAAAATGAAGGCAGAATAAACCTTAACAAATACAAAGAATGATGAACAAAATAAAATCTCAATAATTGAGTGTACAACTTCTCAAGTGACATACAGCTCGAATTAACAATATCAAGGCTATTCTATCCCACAGAAATCATAATCAGCATTAACATTGAAGAAAAAAAACCGTGAAAAGTAAAAGAGCTAAACATACAGGCAGGTATTCCAGTATGGACACTTCTCTAACAATAGAATTGCGTAAAGGTGAAACAAAAAACGAATAAAAGGAGCAACACAACATTGCACTAGCAACGAACCTGAACCACAAACTTGATATTTGTGATATCAACAAAAAGGGGCTGCCAAATTTCTCAAACACTACCAGCTTCAATCAATTTTTCAAAGCTCAAATTCTTCGTCTCTGAGAGCCAACTCTGCGGCCTCTTCCTCCTCGTCATCGAGCACGAAGTACTCATTCTTCTCCACGGGTCTAAACATGTAAAACATAACCATGTAAAACGCGAGGCTCGCGAACTCCTCGGCAGCATTACTCACCCACTGGTACTTATACGCCGCAATAGTCCTCAACGCGAACACCACAATCCTCGTGAAATACAGGTACCCGATAACGACGATATAAAACTGCCTGAAAAGCGTCAACTTGGCGAGATTCTTCGCGGCCTTCCCATCGGTCTTACTCGTCTCCCTGAGCGATCTAATAGACCAAACGATCGGGAAAATGATCGCGCAACAGCAGATAATATCAACGAGCAAGAAAACCTGGTTCCAAGTAACCCAATCCTTAATAAACGGCCCTGTCTCACCTATCACGACAGAAGCCAAATTGGCGAGAACCTGCAACGGGATCACAATCATCAAAACCTTCTTCTCCCTATCCTGCAAGAACGGCTTCAAAAAAGACCATCCAGTCCCTATCAACACAATGACAGTAAACAGCAACACAACCCTAATAAACTGGAAAATGTAAAACAGGACATCCCAGCCTTGAGGGAGACCGGTGACTTTAACATTATGCTTATCGACCGCGGCGCAGATCAAGTTAAGCGCCTTCATTAAAAGGAGTCCAGCCATGAGGAGATGGATCCGGTGAACGGATCGCTTATTCGTGACGCAAATGTAAAGCCACAGGGCCAAGAAACCGACGTAAGTAATAGCGAAGAGAGTGTAGAGCGAAGGCAATTGAGTTTGGCCTGCGGAGAGGTAGTCGCGAGAGCCGTCGGGTTCGAGATTGTAAACCTCGGTGCGGACGTGCATGGAGACGGAGGTTTCGGGAGCGCAATTGGCGAAGAAGAGAGAGTATTCGTTGGGGGAGGTGACGGGGTAGGAGTGATTGAAGGAGGCGGTGGGAGGAGGAGAGAGGTCGCGGAAGGTGAAGAGTTTGTGGATGTAGTGAGAGTCGAGGACGCAGAAGGAAGGGTTTTGCTGCTGCATCTCGATGAGGACTTGGAGGAGGGATTCTTCGTTGAGGAGGAAGAAGCCGAGGCGGTGGGATTGGGGTTGGGAGGCGGAGGAGGAGAGGAGGGTGACGGAGACGGAGGAGACGGAGATGGTGACGTGGCCGGTGTGGGTGAAGCAAAATTTCTCGAAGAGGATCATGGTGCGGGTGTCCGAGTTTATGGATAGGGATTTTATTTCGGCGGTGGTGGGGGAGAGGGAGAGGAGGAAGAAGAAGAAGGAGAATGCCGCAAGAATCGGTAAGGGCTTTTTCGTCATTTTGATTCGGGTGAGTGATGCTGAGAATGGAAGGAGGAAGAAGAAGAAGATGAATGAATGAACGAACGAATGAAATGAAGGAGTAAGTAAGATCGGATCTGAACGTGTAAGACACTCTGCGTGTTAATGTTAATGTGCTACCAAACGACGACGTTGCAATTGCTATGGTATGGCCCATTAATTTTATAATTTAATTTAATTGACTTTATTTTTCTTATGGTCTTCCTTATGCTTAAAGTAAAATAAGTAAGGATTTTATAATTTGTATCTATTTATAGCGTAAAGTTTTTTACATTGTTGGTATATTATTTTTATTTAGAAGTTAATGATTATATACATATAGTCTATAGATGGTGATTAATGCATTCACGGTATAAAAAAACTTATACATTGTCAATGCATAATCTATTTTTTCATAATTAAAAGATACAATTGTTGTTGTTGTTTTAAAAGTGGAAAATATACCAACAAGACCCAACACAGTTGACAGATAACTGGATTCCTTAACCATGATGTTAGGGGTTAGGCATGGAAAATGCTTTGTTACTAAAAGCAAAACTCACTTAGATGATCTCCACGCCTCGAAGGGGATTAGTTTCCAGCTATCGGCTGGAGGATACCCTTGGTACACACTACAAAGTGGAAAATATTTTCATTAAATTTTTCCATTTCATATATATATAAAAAAAAATGTATGCAATTAGAGTGTCCACATTCAGTCTCAGCAAAATGAAGCCTCGCATTAAAAGTTAGAGGATAATGAGTTTTTAAGACATCCAAGTGTCTCACAAACAACTCTATTTTTTTTATTTCGATTTTGCGACGTTTTTAACTGTTACTGACCGCTTTAGAAAAATTTTTAGCTATGATTTTCAAAGTCACTATTTTTTAATAGAATTCCGGATTTGAACTTATTAGCGACTATTTCAAAAACGCAGTGGTTATAAACCAGTCCAATTTTTAATTTTTGAAATGTTGGAATCGCGATGATTTTAACCATCGCAAACTATTCGGAAAAACTGAATGTTCATTTTATTAGGACTTTAACTCTCGTTGATTATAAAAGATTTTCACCTTTTAGCTTATTAGCGATCATTTCAAAAATCTGATGATTATAAACCAATCAAATTCTTAACTTTTGAAATTCAATTTTCTTTTTTGAAATTCTGGTTAAACATCAATAACGTGAAAATTGTAGTCACCCAATTTTGTTCGGGGTCAAAAATATTATTTTGTAAAAATTTTGGTTAATTAAATTTTTATTCTCAAATTTTTATAATTGAATAAATAGTGAGGAAAAATAAAAAAACTTGTTTGAATGTATTATTCTTGTGTATTGAGTTATTTTAAAAAAAATAAGAATTAAAAAAAAAGTTTTAAAATAAAAAATAAAAAATGTTTGTTTGAACATTTTTTAGTTCTTGTGCGTTAAGTTATTTTTGGGATTTATTTAAAAAAAAAAGGATTTAAAGCAAAAAAGGGCTTAATACCAAAAAAAGAAAAGAAAAAGGGGGTTTGGGCCAACCGGACCACAAAACCCGGTTCCCTCCCCCAGTTTCATTTCAACGCAGCCAACAACAACAGCAGCGCATTCCCCCCCTTTCACCAAATTAAAAAACCCTAGGTTTCCAATCTCTAAATCCTCTCCAATCTTCGATCAATTATTGATTCCATCTCTCCAAGCTTTCCTTTTCCATCCCAAAATCACGAATCAATTCGTGATTCTTAGACAAAATCGCGTTTCTTCTCTTCTCCTCGGTTCCCTGCGTGAAATCTGGTCTCTCCTCCTTAATCTTCAAGCAACACAGCAACACTCAAGGCCTAGAAAAGCAACACAGCAACAAGCACAGGGAGAGGAAAAAAAAAAGGGAGCAAACGTGAGAGAACTAAAGGCAATACAACAACGAAGAGCAGACAACGAAGACAACGAGTGAAAGAGAAATACACATAACACAATTTTTCTTTTCATTTGTAGTTTGAGTATTGAGTGAGGAGGACGTTCTGTTTTTTTTTTTTTTTTTTATTCATCGATCTGTTCTCAAGGTTAGTTTCTGATATGAATAATTAGTATATGCTGTGAATATTGGTTTGCCTCTGCCGAGCATGCTCTCTTTTATAATGATATATATCATATGCTCCCTGTAGCTGTATAATTCGTTGGATTTTGTAGGGGTGGGGTTATAACATAATACCACGGGAAGTGAATATAATGTCTCCTGTTTCTGGAAAAAAAAAAAAAAAAAAAGGCTTCATTGCTTTCTTGTTTTAATAATAACGTCAACCATAAAAATTGGTGTCATAGGTTCAAGTTTTGGTTCATTCATAAAGTTGTGTTTCCATTTTTGTTTTCCCATCAATATCAATTGTGATCTCTGCAGATTTTGGCTCAGTACCAATTCTTATCCCTTACTCATTTGCCTTGTGCCAATTTGTTAGTCAATTAAGTTTGCTTAATTTGTATCCCTGCCAATTTATCCCTTTTTTGCTTTGTGTTGGTTCGCAACCTTGATTTTATTAGTCAATTTAATCTTTGTTTGGGCCAACGTTCTCAGTACTCATGCCATAATCCAACTCACCAGCAGCTACTACTCTTCATCTCAGTTTTATTGCCTTAGTTTAATGATCGTCCCAATTCTTTAAAAACATTAGAACAAGTTACTGTTCGTATTATATTTGTTGTGTTTTGATAAGACAATTTTTTTCGCCCAATTTTATTTAGTGGTGGGATCTTTAAGACTTTCTCTCCACATGCAAAAAATACACATTACATTATTTCCTTTTAAAATAAGTTATAAAAAACCTAAAAGATAAATACTTGTTATAAAATAATAAATAAACAAATTTTATTAATTTAAATATTGACGATATGTATTTTGGAAACTCATTTTTTCTCATCTAAATAATGAGGTCTTATGTATATTCCTCTTTGCATAAATTATTTTAAGATGAGTTATAATTACGTTAGAATTAAACAACGAGAAATTTACAAATTTAAAAATAATCTATGTTATATAAAAACTAAATGAATTTTATTAAATAAGTGTTAACAAAAATGCGTTTTTTTGGAAATCCACCTATGTTCCTCTTTGCATCAATTTTTTTTAATAAAAAAAAGTATAAATAAAAAATAAAATTAAAACAATAAGAACTACGTATAAATAAAATTAAATGATGAGGTCTTGTGCATGTTCCTTTTTGCATCAATTTTTTTTTTAATAAAAAAAAGTATAAATAAAAAATAAAATTAAAACAATAAGAACTACGTAGCGTTGATTCCTCACTTTATAAGGGTACGTAGGACCAAGGGCAACCTTGTCAGGCATTACAACAAAAAACAAATATTTTTTGGCAAATCAATTATTTAGGTCTTTTAATTAAAATCAATCAAAGGTACCATCTTCAAATGGGCGAACGGGATGCTAATACCTTCCCCGGCTCGTAATCGACTCCCGAACTCGGAATCTATCTAGTTCGAGACCAAGCTTTATCTGTTTTAATTAATAATTTATTTTTCTGCGTTTTTGTAACAAAATGCGATGGCGACTCCATATTAGGTCAGTCGACCCCCACTCGTAGGCGAGGCCTCGAGGGCGACCCCAGCCGCAAGAAGAATGATATGAGCAATCATATTGCCTATGCTTTGAGACAGATTTGACGTAAATTGAAACTGTCCTAAATATTAATATGCATTATTTGCTTGAACCCTAATCTAACTCAATTTTGACACAACAATGATCCAGATGAAATTAAGGTCAATGACAAAACTTGGGTGAGAAAGAGGGAGCGACAAAATTTCAATACTAATACATAATAATTATATTTTCTTATTTCTTATTCATTCTATAAATTAAAAAGCCAATGACAGTATGACACTGTGGTATGTTACTTGGATTTATTCAAGTTCGAATTCGTTCGTTATATGTGAGGTGCAACCATTGAGAAAGAAATAAGAGATAGAAGAAGCAAAAAAGAAAAGAAAAAAACCTTGTTACCCGGAAAAAATGGTGTTTTGGCCAGAGACTTGCCGAATGAAATTAAGGGGTGGATTGGGTGAGAGAAAAAAAGAGTATTTTAATGAATTTAAATGGAAAATAAATGGAGGGACCAATAATGTTAACGAAAGCAAATGTATGACCCGGGCTAATGGGGGCGAGGAGTGATCGACGATGTAAAAGGCATGTACAAGGAACGGCTCTTGGTAGGCTTCCACGAGAGGGATACAAGAATGAACCTTAACACACAGAAATGAGAGGGGGATCCTAAGACTGTGTAGATATGGGACTACATAGTAAATGAAGACTTAAATGAATTGAATGGTACTAACAATATCAACAAGATGCATCTCCTTTTCGGTATCTCATCACTTAATAACTTCACGAAGTTTCCTCATAAACGTGTTAGTGAGGCAAAAGCACGCTGAAAAGACTCGTGTTGGCATATGGGAAAAGTCATCAATCCATATGGCAGCCAGAGATATTACCTCAAATTTGAGGAACCATTTAAAAAAAAAATTAAAGAGATCACTTTAAAATAAAGAAATAACTTAGAAAACTAAAGAAGCAGTTTTGCTTATTTTAATTAATAACTTTTTTATGTAAAAAATAGTGTAACCATTTTATAGGTCCCACACACAGTTTTTAAAATATTAGGCTAAATATACTTTAAATCTTTTAAAATAGATGGAGTTTTGGTTTTAATTCATACACTAGTACTTTTTTGAATCGGTCTTGGTTCTTAATGTTTCAAAAGTTTGTTTCAGTCTTTATAGATGACGTAAGTGATCAAAATCAGATGTGACACGTGCCAATTGTTGATGTTTTCAATTATGATATTAATACATTGTTATTATTTGATTAATACAGTGATTAAAATCAAAATTTTGAAACATTTAAGACAAAAACTTATCAAAAAAAAAGTTATAAGTACTAAAATTAAAATTCGATCAACTTTAAAAACAAAAATATAATTAAGCCAAAATATTTCTATTACATGTTTCTAAGATATACTCAAAGCTTAACTATAAGACAAGGTGATCATATTAAAACTAGTTTTCCACCTAATCATGATGTCATCTTATTAGCATAATTAATACTTTGTTCTTCATTTTAAGCAAAAGTGTAACACTCTGATTTAGTAACTTGAATATATATATTTATTTAGTAAAAATCTGGCAATTTTTTTTTAGCATTGATGACATGAGCATGAATTCATCTTTATAAAACATTTCTTTTTCAAAAACATATCCATTATCAAAATAAATCATTCATGTCCCACATCACACCTCAAGTTCCAAATCGAGATGTTACCAACACCGCGCTTTGAAGCCTGATCTACCATATGGTCATCAATAATTAAAATCATAAAGTTATTGTCTCAAATATAAAGTTTAGAAAAACTTCGAGAGTTACCATGATATCTGAACAAGGTCAACCTAAATAAATACAAGACTGATTCAATCATGAACTAAATGATGTAATGACATGCATTGGTTGGGAGTTTAATTAGGATAGAGCAATTAATGACTTGTCTCCCATAGGTACATGTAGAGTGACTACACTTTAATTATAGTAGGATATGTTTAGTTGGGTTACCCTAGGGTCTTGTGCACTTATAAAGGAATGTCTAACCATTTAAAATTCAAAATGCACAAAATACATTTTTAAAACCGTACAGTACTTCACTGCAGTGAAAAATATTATTTTTTCAACACAGTAAATATCACTTGAAAATCATAACTCTATTCACTAGAATAAAACATTATAATCTTCCCAAAAATAATAAAAATTTCGTCGACAGAAAAATAAATTCCAAAACGTATCAAAATAAATTATATATTTCAATACGATTGTTTTGACTATAAATTTATCAAATTCGGATTTACTGATCAAAAGTTATGAATTTTCAAAGTTACGTAATCATCAAATAAATCAATAAATAATAATTCCTTTAAAACTAAAAAAAATAAAATAATTCACCCTTATAAAAATAAATTCCAAATAATTTTCATTCGTAAATTTAAATCAAATAACGAATTGATATAAATTCGAAAATAATTGCTCAATCAAAAGTTCTCAAAATTTAATTTATTAAAAATGGGAAAAATGCGGGTATTACAAAAAGTAAATTAAAAATATACTTATTAAAAAAGTTGATTATATGCATTTCATTTTCTTGATTTCATGTAATAAAAGAGTCTTTACATAAATTGCCTTTATTGGGAGTGTACATTTTAAATGAATGAAAGAAAGTTTAAGAGTATTGGGAAAATATTATGAATTTAACGAGGGATATTTTAGGAATAATATTCCCTCCGTCCCTAAATATATAGTCATTTTGACACTTTTATTTTGTTCCTATTTATAAAGTTTCATACCAATTTTCAATGATCATTAATTACTTTTTTCCACAAACACTCTTATTTATTTAACACTTTTTAGATTCTCAATAATATTAATAGGGTAATTTTAAAATTATATATCAAACGTTCACATTTTCCAATATAATTAAGTAAATTATTTCACTTTCTTAATAGACGTGAAATCCGTATAGAGACTTTATATTTAGAGACGAAGGGAGTAATATTTAATAGTGTGAACGGAGTTAGGTTTTGCTTATATTTGAGATTACATAACTTATTTCGTCTAGTCTTATTTATCTGTTAGACTATCATGTTTTGAAAAAAAATACACCTTTTAAAAAATACAATGATTATTTTGATTTTCAATAAATTAATTATGTTTTCTTTTATCATCATTTCTTTTTTTGTAATCATTTTTTCACTACTTATGTAAACCAATAGTACTATATTAAATAAGAGTAAACGTGAAAAATAACATTTATTATAATGAAACAGATAAATAAAAATAAAAAATTTCTAACAACAACAAGAAATAATAAAAAATGGTGGTAGTATGAT
Source organism: Crotalaria pallida (assembly GCA_037953625.1). Classification (NCBI taxonomy): domain Eukaryota; kingdom Viridiplantae; phylum Streptophyta; class Magnoliopsida; order Fabales; family Fabaceae; genus Crotalaria; species Crotalaria pallida. The sequence goes on from CM075656.1 coordinate 74,561,311, forward strand.
TTTTTCGCTTATATTCAAGTGCAGAAGGAGTAACTCACTGAATTAAAAAAAAATAAGATTAGATGAAAGACTAATATATTGAGAAACTATCATACATGTAAGTGATACCTTTTCTGAGCAACATTATTTCTCATATATATGCATGAATCTAGAAATTCAACAAGAGAAAGCAAAATTATTAGATTAGTTCTTAAGTTATTTTTAAGTTACAGATAAGTTTTTTTTTAAGTTTTTTTTAATTTTTTTTTTATCAAATAAGTTATGTAAGTTGTTGATGACGTGTCACTCAATTAATGGTGTTACATGTTAAAAAAAATTGTTGAATAATTTTTTTTTTAAAAAAAAATCTTACTTAATAGAAAAAATTAACGGAAATGATAAATTTTTTGGAGTCAACAACTTACGAAACTTATTTGAAAAAAAAAAATCAAGGAACTAATTTATAACATAAAAATATCTTAAGGAATCAATCTAATAGTTTTGCCTAGAGAAACAACTATATCGGTTGCCGTAGACTTGGGTTTTGACTTTTAGTCAACAACTTTCAACTTAAGAAACTACCTTATTTATAATCGGCCATGTTATCCGCGAAACGATTTTTTCGTATGACTTTCTCCGTAACATTTACTATTATCATTATTGAAATGTCAAAAGAGGATCGCAGTTGATATAAATGTAATATAATTAAATAAATATAAAAAACATTTCTTGTAGCTTATAGTATATATTTTCTTCGATCCTAAATGTAAGCTCATTTGAACATTTTTTTCCTTAATGTAAGTATTTATTCCATTTTCTATTGACATTAATTTTTTATTTTCCAAAAACGGCGCTATTTAATCAACATTTTTTAGGTTCTCAATGATAATTATAAAAGTACTTTTAAAAACGTATACCAAATGTTATTATTTTCAATACAAATAACAATAACTATAACCAGCTTCTTTAATTCATGTGTGTGTGTGTTTGTTTTTTCAAAGTAAACTTACATTGAAAATCAGAGAGAGTAATAAATTAACTATCTTTACCTTATTTTTCAATTTCAAATTGGTCCCTTACGTTTTTTTGGTTTCATATTGATCCCATATGTTTCTTTTCGCTGTCAATTTTTATGTTTCTTTTCGCTGTCAATTTGGTCCCAAAATCACCATTCATTCTATGTGGACCAATATGTTATGGATACGTGTCACTTTCTCTCTCCAACAATATATACGTGGACCAATATGATATTGCCATGTAGGATGAACAGTAATTCTGGGATCAAATTGAATTAGAACAATACCCTTGTTTTTCCTTATATAAAGCACCTTTCCCATAGCCATAGGCATCTCCACCTTCTAACATACAAGCAAAGAAATCATCATAGTATAAAACCACTAAAATGACCTCAAAACAAGTTCCATTGTTTGATGCGAGTGTAGAAGACTACTTTAACATAGAAATAGCCCCTTTTTTCGACTCGTCCTCTGATTCTAATTTGCAGAATGAGGAAAGTTACTTGACTTTCCATTTCGATAAGTTAGGAAATCTCATTCCTTCCGACAGATTCACTCGTCATCAAATTATTCAAAGCAACCTACGGTCGCGCTCAATTTTTCGAAGAAGTATTCCCTTCATCGCTGATCTCAAATTACCTTCTGCAAATGCTGCCAACCCTTCAGGATCCCACTGGTTTAGTTCCTATTAACCAAACTTTCTATCACACCCACACACAAATTTTAACTATATTAGGCTTAAATATATTTTACGTCCTTGAATGTTGATCAAGTTTTTGTTTTAATCCTTATAATTTTTTATTTGGCTAGTCTTAGTCTCTTAAATGGTCTAAAAGTTTGTTTTAATCCTTATGGAAGATATGGTTAGCACCACATGTGACACATGTTTTACTAGTTTTGATGCTTCCAATTATGATATTGATACATTATTATTTAATAAATACAAAAGACTAAACCCGAATCTTTTGAATCATTTAAGACAAAAAAATGATAAAAAAAGTTACAAGAACTAAAACCGAAATTCAATAACTTTCAAAACCCAAAAACATAATTAAGACAAAATATTTATATTACATGTTTCTAAGATGTACTAAAAGATTAATGCTTAGACAATGTGATCATATTAAAACGAGACTATCACCTAATCATAATGTCTTCTTGGCAAACTAAGGTCACATTGAATAAGAAAATAAGATTAGGCCAAAGACTAATATCTTGGGGCTTAAATATCAAAATGGTCCCTGTAAATATTGATCCCTTTGAAATTGGTCCTTGCAAAAAAAAAGGTATGATTTTGGTCCCTGCATTTACGAAACGTTTTGCTTTTGGTCTCTCGTGTTAAATGTGGAAGGAAAACACCGAAAACGTGATGTATTACATTTTATGACCAATTAAGGGTGGTATTCTTAGCTTGCATTAATTCTCAAGGGTAAAAAGATAACTTCCATTATGTAAGAGAGTCAATTCAAAAATTATGATAGTAGATGGACCAACACTTATGAAATCTAATAACAGAGGGACCAAAACAAACTACCAACATAATTATGGGAAATAAAATTTAAAAGAAGAGACCAAAACTGAAATACTTTGTAAATACAGGGACAAAAAAAATAAATAAAATTGCAGAGATCAATTTAAAAAAAAAAATCAATATTTACAAGCATCATTTTGGTATTTAAAACCATCTTAATATAGAGTCATACGTGTAAGTGTTATCTTATCTCAATAGCATTATTTTTCATATATGCATAAATCTAGAGATTGAATCTGGGAGACGAGCCTAAGCCTCTTTCATTTAGACAGGCGAATATTGGCTGGCATAGAGTTGTTTTGATTTTTTAGTCAACAATTTTCAACTTTAAGAAACTACCTTATTGGTCAATCGCCAATGTTATCTGCGAAACACTTTTTTTTTAAGTATATCTTTCTCTGTGACATTCACTATTATCATTATCTAAATGGCAAAAGAGGAATGACGTTGGTATAAATAATTAAATGAATTTAAAAAACATTTCATATAGCTTATACATATTCGTTCTAATATTAAATATAAGTCTCATTTGAGTAATTTTTTTTTTCTTATTGTTGTTTTTATTGGTATTTATTTACACTTTATAGAATCATAATAATACTTATATGAATTTTTTAAGTATAATGTAAAGAGTTCAACCCCTTTCATAAATGTGAGAAAAACTTTGCTAATAAAAATAAAACTCACTTTCATGATTTCTATGTTTTGAAGGCAAAACTAGCCTTCCACCTTTTCATAATGTCATCTTGGCAAAATTATGTCACCCTTAATAAATAAATAAGATTACGTGAAAGATTGATATCTTGGGATAAAGTCATACATATAAGTGTTAACCTATCTCAATATTATTTTTCATATGCTTGTATATAGAGATTGAACCTGAGATGGGCCTAAGCCTCTTTCATTAAGACGGACAAAATTAGTTGAAAAAAAAAATCAACTTAAGAAACTACTCCCTTCATACCCTAATGAAAAATTATAAAAATTATTGTTTCAAATCAAATTAAAATAGTAAATAAAAAATTATATTATTTGATACATAATTGGGTTATCAATTAAAAATATATTAAATAATTGATCTTACAATCAGTTGATTTGTAAGATAAAAAATTAAATATTTGTTCCCTTAATTTTATTGTTTTTTTTTTCAAAAGTTTAATCAAACTTTTTGAAATGGACGAAGTGCTTTATTGACTAAATCCATCAGCTGATCTGTGAAACACTTTTTGACTTCCTCTTTAAAATTTATTATTATCATTATTAAAATGTAAAAAAAAAAAGAGTGAAGTTAGTATAAATATAAGAAATTTAACTTTTTTTCATTAATAAATGAATTTAAAAACATTTCTTATAGTTATATACTAGTATATAATATAAGAAAATGTTTTTTTTAAAGTTAAATTTCTTATTATATTATATTTTAGATTTTATATATATAAAATAAATCTTGACTCAACCTTCACTCTTCTTTTTTTTTTTTTTTTGTTTTTTGAAGTGAACCTTCACTCTTGAATTCGAACAATACCCTTTTTTTTCTTCTAATAATCTAATATAACATAAAAATAACTTAAGGAATCAATCTAATAGTTTTGTCTTTAGAGAAACAACTATATTGGTTGCCGTAGACTTGTTTTGAGTTTTAGTCAACAACTTTCAACTTAAGAAACTACCTTATTTATAATCGGTCATGTTATCCGCGAAACGCTTTTTTCGTATGACTTTCTCTGTAACATTTACTATTATCATTATTGAAATGTCAAAAGAGGATCGAAGTTGATATAAATGTAATATAATAAAATAAACAGTAATATACGTGGACCAATATGATATTGACATGTAGGATGAACATTAATTCTCGGATCAAATTGAATTAGAACAATACCCCTGTTTTTCCTTATATAAAGCACCTTTCCCATAGCCATAGGCATATCCACCTTCTAACATACAAGCAAAGAAATCATCACAGTATAAAACCACTAAAATGACCTCAAAACAAGTTCCATTGTTTGATGTGAGTGTAGAAAACTACATCAACATAGAAATAGCCCCTTTTTCCGAATCGTCCTCCGATTCTAATTTGCAGAATGAGGAAAGTTACTTGACTTTCCATTTCGATAAGCTAGGAAATCTCATTCCTTCCGACAGATTCACTCGTCATCAAATTATTCAAAGCAACCTATGGTCGCGCTCAATTTTTCGAAGAAGTATTCCCTTCATCACTGATCTCAATATAAGTGTTAACCTATCTCAATATTATTTTTCATATGCTTGTATCTAGAGATTGAACCTGAGATGGGCCTAAACCTCTTTCATTAAGACAGACAAAATTAGTTGAAAAAAAAAATCAACTTAAGAAACTACTCCCTTCATCCCTAATGAAAAATTATAAAAATTATTGTTTCAAATCAAAATTAAAATAGTAATAAAAAATTATATTATTTAATATATAATTGGATAATCAATTAAAAATATATTAAATAATTGATCTTACAATCAGTTGATTTGTAAGATAAAAAATTAAATGTTTGTTCCCCTAATTTTATTGTTTTTCTATCAAAAGTTTAGTCAAACTTTTTGAAATGGACGAAGTACTTTATTGACTAAATCCATCGGCTCATCTATGAAACACTTTTTGACTTCCTCTTTAAAATTTATTATTATCATTACTAAAATGTAAAAAAAAAAAAGGAGTGAAGCTGGTATAAATATAAGAAATTTAACTTTTTTTCATTAATAAATGAATTTAAAAACATTTCTTATAGCTATATACTATATAATATAAGAAAATGTTTTTTTTAAAGTTAAATTTCTTATTATATTATATTTTAAGATTTTATATATATAAAATAAATTTTGGCTCAACCTTCACCTTTTTTTTTTTTTTTTTGAAGTGAACCTTCACTCTTGAATTCGAACAATACCCCCGTTTTTTGTTTTTTTGCTAATATATAATCTAATATAAAGCTTCTTTTTTTTCTTTTTTTTTTTTTTCCAAAGCCACAAGCAACTCCGACGTCTAACATTCAAGAAGAGAAATCATCATAGAAGAGAAGAATCACATAAAGCCAAAGGGACCACAGGTGAAGTTCCAATCTTTGATCCAGTAGAAGACTACTTCAACTTAGAAATAGACTCCTCTTTCTCTACTCACTCGTCCTTTGACTTTGACTCTGAAGAGTGCATAATTTTCCGTTTCGATGAGCACGGGAATATTCTCCCTCCCGACGGATCCACACCCACCTTAAGCAACAATGCAAGGTCCCCTTCAACTTTGGGACCAAGTATCATTCCCTCCTTCACCACCACTGATCTCAAATTGCCTTCTGCTAAAGCTGCTGCCAACCCTTCTGTTGAAGCTGGTTCTGGTGCTGATGCTCCAAAGACAACTTTGTCCCAAGAGGTGAAAGAGACTACTAAGCTGTTCTGTCTGATTCAAAAGCTCAAAGCTTTGAGGGATCATTTAAAAGCTTTGTTCACCAAATCTAAAAAGCACAAGAAATATGCTGCTTCTGCCATGCACAGCATTAACACGAATGTTGATGAAGGTGGCTCAAAAAACCGAACTAGTAGGTGCAGGTCTTTCTTGAGTATGTTTAAGCGACGTTGTTCTGCAAAGGTTTCATCCTTGTCCACAACATCTTCATCTTCTTTCTCTTCCTATATTGAGGCAGAAAGGTCAATTGAGGAAGTCATTGCATATTGTAAAGAGACACATGAGAAATGTGGAACCCAAGAAAAAGCTGCAGCCGCCAAGGTAGACCCTAATGATGAGTGAGTGAGGATCTATCAGCTTAAAATAATGAATTTATGTGATAAAATAGTCTATCGGGTAGTTATTACAGGTTATCTTCTGGAAGATATTTTTAGTTCTAAGTGAGTACTTTATATTTTCTGTGTATCTTTTGTTTTTTTTTTCTTTTTTTCTTATATTAAATGTTTTTATTGTTTATGTTTTTTTTTCTATTAATAAATGTGAATTTTCCTATAAAAGTTAAATAGTTAAAAGTGAAATGTTATACTCCCTCCATTTTATATGTAATGTTGTTATTTATGGTTTTATTCTCTGAAAGGTCAGCGTGTTTTGGTTTTAGTCCCTAAAAATTATTTTGATCGGGATTAGTCCTTAAATTTTTAAACATTTTGGTTTTGGTCCCTTCCATTAATAAATCTGTTATTTGTTTGTGTGGCTAGCGGAACATCATATCGGCAGTTCATGTGGTCTGGGGTGACGCCAAATAATTGATATGACTTGGATGATACAGATCCATGGATGCAAAATGGTCTGATACGCAAAATGGTCCCGTAAACAAAATTTTGAGTTCATGGGCCTGAATTATCCATGTCACATCACTTATTTGGCGCTACTTCACACCACGCAGTTGCTGGTGTGGATTTTCGTTAATCATGTCAGCAAATAACATATTTTTACTAATGGAAGAGACTAAAACCAAAATGTTTGAAAATTTAAGGACTAGTCCCGGTCAAAATAACTTCTAGGGACTAAAACCAAAACACGCTGAACTTTTATGGACTAAAACCATAAATAAGCCTTTTAGCATTTGTACTATGTTTTAGGGGTGTAACGGTCCGGTCCAGTCCGATCTTTGGTGGACTTTAGGGACCGGACTGTTCAAATTACTGTGGTTCGATCCGGTCCGGTTCGGAAGTTTTCTACATGCAAAGACCAAATCGGACCGGACCGTTTTGGTCTGGACCGCTTCGGTCCGGTCTATTTAGACCATAATAATAAAAAATTAATAAAACAACTTTTTTTTTCTTTTTTTTTTCCACTAAGACCTCTAAAGAATCAGGCTGAAGAATCAGGGTGGCAGTGAGAACTAAGGTGACAGAAGCATCAACATCAAATAAGGGGGATAGAAGCATATTCATAAGACATTACGACCTGAAAGTGCGGAACAAAGACTCAGTGGTGGCGAGCGTAGCGGCGATGGCTGAGGGAGAGAGAAACCGGAGCGGAGCATCGAGCGAGATCAAACAGAGGGAGAGCAAACCATGGCGGAGGGAGATCTGGCGGCGAGCGGCGAGCGCTTGAGACGGAGGGAGGGAGAGAGCGGACGAAGAGGGAGTGCAGACAGAGGGCGGCGACGGCGGCGGTTTGTGTGAAGAGAGAAAGTGAGAGTGTGTACTGAGAGAGAGGGGGGGACGTTTAAGATAGGGTTTTGAGGGTTGTGTTGAGTGTTGACTTACTGTGTTTTATTTTTATTTATTTATTTTTTTTTTATATTTCAGCCATCGGTCTGGTCCGGTCTTGGTGGTCTCAAAATTTGTGAGACCATGGACCGGACCACATTAGAACGGTCTAGAAATATCCAGACCGGACCGGACCGTGAGAGCAGATCAGACCATATTTTTCGGTCCGGTCCAGTCCGATCCGACCGGTCTCGCGGTCTGGGACCGGGTCACTTACACCCCTACTATGTTTCATAAGTCTTATTGTTTTATAAACCCAATACATAATTAATGCTATTTTTCCAAACACACCCCTATTTATTACACTCTCTTTTTCACTTCCAATACCTTTCTCTCTTCAATAATGATTATAAAGGAGCATTATAGTCAAAATATAAATGCATAACCTTAAAACACACTACATATCAAACAGATGAAGTATTATATTATCTTATACTCCCTCCGTTCCTTATTATCTGTCATTTTTTGGAGAGATTTTTTGTTTCTTTTTATTTGTCGTATTGAGGATTTCAAGAGTATAATAAATGCTACTTTCCATGTTTGCCCCTATTTAATATGTCTTGGTTTATGTAAGTAGTGGAGAAAAATTAATGATTATAGAGAGAGAAAAGGTATAGTGAGAAAAAACATAATTAATGTATTGAAAATCTGAGTAATGATTAGATTTCTTAAATGGTGTATTTTGTTTGAAATATTACATATAAATAAGAACGGAGAGAGTAAGTCAGAAACTTACTATTTATTTCTATATTATGTAATTTGGTTAAGCATGGAAACAAAGAGTAGGAAAAAAATAAGAAGAGTGTTTCAGACCGCTTTGTGCGATAAGTAAATGATTAATAGAAGAGATAATGGGTTCGTAAACTTGGTGAAGCTTTAGGCTTTCATTATATTGAAATGAGGTACAGAGAGGTTGATACAAGGAAATGGCTCCCACATTTGTGGTATTTTTTACAGAGGGAGAAGTGTGCGCTTTGGCCTTACACTCTCCTTTATGCTGCTAAGCTTAGGTTTTAGAAGGGGAGCTTCCTTTCCTTTTGTTGTACGCTCTCTGCGTTGTGGCTGTTGTTAGTCGCGGTGTTTTGGGGGATTCTGATCACCCTTGTTCCGCTTCTGATAGCAGTTGTCGGAGGGGTGTGATTTCTGGCTTTTCCTCCTTTTCTGGACCTTTCTCTTTCTTGATACAGTGAGGAACTTGTCCCCCTCTTCGTTGGCTTATTGCTCTTGTGAGCTTGTAGAGTTGATGGAGTGCGCTCTGATTGCAGCTTCTCCCTCTTCAACCCTTCTTCTCTCCATATTCCTCATTGATGTTATTCTTGTGTCCTTTCTCTGAGTTTCAGAGAGAAGAACTATGAGTGTTTGTTGTGTTTTTTTTATCGCTCTCGTGTATTGCTTCCCCTTCTTCCTGGGCCTCTTCGTGGGGTTCCTCCCTCTCGATCTTTCTCCCTCCGTTGTCCTTTTTTTTTCTCTATCTTTTTCCCTCCGTCGCCCCTCCTCCCTCCTTTCTGAAGAAGAAATGTATCTTATTTATAATGGTGTTTTGGACTAGAGGTTGCTGGCTTTTCGCCTTTGTCTGTTGGTTAATGACCCCTTGTATCATGTGTTCAGAGTTTCTTTCCAGTAGCTTTGTCTTCTTTACCATTCTTGGCTTTGACATTGATGATTACAGTAAAGGAGAGGGATGCAAGTCTTACTACCTTTAGTTTTGTCTTGGGTAGCCAAAAGATTCCCTCCTGGCTTCCTCTGCAAGCCGTTGGAGTCTTGGACAGCTACGTCGCCTTTGGCTGGTCACGTGTGCGCCCTCCATGGGCTTCTACTTCCGGTTCGCCTTCGTTTATCGTGACTTTCTCCTCGAGTTTCCGTGGCACCTGAGACGCTTTGAGACGACACATGACGTTTACCGCCATCAGTACGCTCTACTCCTTCTTCCGGGCGCCTTATCGAGATGCGTCGCCTTGATGGCCGTCGCCTTGGGGCGTGTGTCGCCTTGGACAATTACTGGAGTTTGCGCGCCTTTTGCCTTATTTTTTGTTTGACAATTCCTGGGCCTTCATATGATTTGGGCCTTGTAATTTAGGCTACCAAATATTGAGGTATCAACAATTGCCCCCTTTGCAGTGAGAGGGGAAAAATTTCCTTCTCGGTGCAAATCCTGTTTTTTTGTGTTTTTCTTGCTTGCTTCTTCTTTTCTCAACTTCCTATTCCTCGTTCTTCGCCTTTTTGTTATTTCTTCCGGTATCGCCTTTGATTTTCTGGGGAAGGCGTACAGAAGGGGACACCTCCACATAACGGGTGTCTGTTTTGCACTTCCCCTAGTTTATTGGTTGCTTGGCGGTTTCTGCTTTGAATTTTGACATCCAGTGGGGTCTTGTCAACGGGCCCTCCACTGGTGAGTCTTTTCGTTTTTCCTTTCCTCCTATTCTTCTGATGCGTTCCACGTGTCATCAGGGGGAGAAGGCAAATATCCTTCAGTCTCTAGCACTTGCACGTTTCCCCACGTTCCCTCCTTTACTCATACTTTTCAAAACTTCCTTCAACCTTTCAGTTTTCTTCTTTACCTCCACTTCGTTCTCTCTCTCCTCTGTGTCTGAAACTTCCTTCTCTGAAAGCTTTCTCCGTTACTCCTTTGTTCTTTGCTTTCTTGCTCTCTTCTGTTTGTCCTTCTCTTGCATTTGCTGTCATCATGTCGAAATCAAAGGTCGTCGCTCCTCCTGCGGTTGAAAGCGCTTCCTCAAGCTCCGAGGAGGAGATTCAACTTCTAGGCCCTATTTCCTATTGCTTCATGCAGCAGCTTCCTTGCCCTCGCTATTATCCTGTTGAACTAGGATATCGCCGCTGGGCCTCGGAGGTGAAGGCGGACTCGCCTTCTGGTCCCGACTCGGGCGATTTCGTTGCTGGCTCATCTTCCAAGGCCATGGTGGTTTCCGAGGAGACCGCCGAACTCATTTCCTCTCCTTCCTAAGATAAGGACCACTGCGCATTGGTCCCTTCGTTGCTTCGCTCCTGTCTTCGCCGTTCGGAGTTCCCTTGGGTAGATGTGAACTTTAATGTTCGTGTGGGAGGTACCAATGGCTGGCAAAAGTGGGTTGATCATGTTTTTGCCACTGATGCTGCTTTCGTGGCTATTCTGGAGAGAGTAGGGATCGCTGCCGCCGTTAAGGCGTCGCCTCGGCTTGGTGCTAACCGCAAGCCTAGTGATTTGCTGATGTTGGTGCAGCGCTGGTGTTCCTCCACCCACACCTTCTTGACATCATGGGGGGAGTTTACCCCAACACTTGAGGATGTGATTATACTCCTTGGACTACCTTCCTTTGGGGACGGAGACCTTGATGTGGAGAACGTTGACGAACGTTTCTCTGAATTGTCAGTGCAGCTAAAAGCCGCTTCGGCTCTAAGTGCTAAGTATTCTCGGGACCTTTTCAGGCGAAGGCGTGCCTCGTATGCAAAGGGCTCTTCTTCTCAACGGGTGAGGGGTACTGGGAACTTAGTTCCTAGGAGCCGAAGGGTGAATCAACGTTCCTCCCTTAAATACACATTTGCTAGTTGGGTCCGTTATTTCTTTGGTGATTTTCATGATGGTGAATTCCAGGCTGGGCCTGTCACAGATTCGCGCCTCTGCTGTGCCGCCTTTGTTGTTTTCTGGCTTAGTAGGTACGTGTTTCCTGGACCTCCATGGGAGTCTGTAAGCCCATGCGTCTTTCTCTTTGCTTGCCTTTTGGCAGAAGGTACACGCCTTCCCCTTGCTTCGTTTTACTTAGGCAGTTTATACGCTCGCCTAGACCAGGTATCAGTGCAGATGCGCATTTCTCATGGGCGCTTTACAATCAACTCTTATATTGACTTGATTTTTCTTCAGTATTTCTCGTTTGAGCGTTTTCCTGATTATGGCCCTGTTAAACTTCCCCTTTCCACTGGTGCTGCTGGCTTGGAGCCTCGTTCCTGGTGTTGGACGAGAGGATCTCCAAGAGAACCCTTAGCTTCTCTTATTGACTCAGAGGACAAGTTTTTGTTTCGCCCTTACTCGGACCTCCTGCATCCTCTTTACGACGAAGAGGCTTTTACCACAAGAAACGACGCCGCCACCCCTTTCGAGGGGGTTTATGATTTGTGGAAATTGATTTTATCAGTTCGTTGCTTGCCTGGTTTCGTCCCTTTGGACAATAGGAGTGCTCACGGCGGAGCTCTTTGGCCTTGTGTCTAGCGCCCTGATCGAGTGGCCAGACAGTTTGGGCGTGATCAAGCCCCCTGTGTTCTTGACATTGAGCAGGCCCCGGTGGAAGACTTGGTCAAAGCACTCCTTTTTGGTGCGGCTCCTGAAACTTCTGACATTGCTTGTGTTTATGTTCCTTCCTTCCACATTGGAGGTGTTTTGCGTTCTTGGCTCACTTCTCATGAGGACATCTTGCAACATCTTCGGGATTTTGAAGCTTCTTCCTCACGTTCTGTTCCTTCTTTGCTGCCTATAGTTCATAATGACCCTTATTTTTGCACTTCCATGAAGAAAGCTACGGGTAAACATCTTGGCTATTTCTGTTTTTCTTTCTTTTCTTGCTTTGCATTTAACTTTTGCTTGGTTCTATTTTCAGCTGAGGGAGTTTCGCCCAGTCGCAGGGTTGCTGCGTCTCCCTCTGTTGCCCCCAGGCGAAGCAAAAGGAAGACTCCCTCGCAAGGTCCCTCTGTTTCTAGATCTCCTGCTCAAGGCGGTAGTAGTGGCGCCGCCAAATCTTGCAAGAAGAGGAAGGCAGTTGCAGCTGTTCCTACTCGCCGGTCCAGCCGTTTGCGCACTTCTGGTATCCGTATTGCTCCTTCTTCTCCGGTTCATGTAGATTTGGTCCAAGATGAAATTAATGAGACCAACTCAGATGATTCCCTTTTGTCTCATCATGACTCCACCGAAAGCGGCGGCGTTGGAGGACATTCTCCAGGTTTCATTTCTTGCTTTCGCTTTTCTCCAGTCTTTTCACTTCGTTTTGCTTGGGCAGTTTTCGTAATATCATCGATTCTTTCTTTTTTTTGAGTGTAGGTGGTCATTCATCGGCGTCGCCCTCATCCCAGTTCCCTGAGAACGTTCCTGTTGTTCCACCTGTTTCCGATCATGAAGATTTCATGGACCTCTTTTATCAGCCTTCAGCTGGTGAGGGCGTTTCCTCTTCTGATTCTGCTGCCAGTGATGATTTTGACTTGACATCCCCTGTTGGCACTCCAAGGAATGTTCCTGTTTCTCCCAAGGGTGTGCCTTTGAAGGCCCCTTCAGGTACTGCAGCCGCTGACATCATTTATGAGCTTGTTTCAGATGTTCCAAGACCTGGGAACATGTTTGGTGGGGTGTGCTGAAGTTGATGCCCCTGCCCCTTCAGAGAGCCAAATTGCTACTGTTTCAGAGGCCCCAACTGGAGAGCGTCTTGCCCCCAGAAGCAATGTAGATCTTGTTTCTTTAGCTGATAAGGGTAAGGCTCCTGCCGCGAGGGCAAGTCACGCCTCCGCTTCTCCAGGGTCTTCTTTAGTTTGTAAGTGTTTCTTTCTTCACCTGACTCAAGTTGGGTTTTTTCTTCCTTCGTGTTCTTGTCTCATTATTTCTGCATGTGTTGTTATGTGCTTTTGCAGCTCCATTTTCTGTAGGTGATCAGGCCTTGATTGACTCGTTCCTACGTGCTCACACTTCTTTGATACCTCCTCCAACCTCGCTTCCCCGCCTCTTCCGAGAGTCCGGTTCTCAAACTCTGTTGCGGATGTTACGTTTGGTCCGCTCAGTTGACATAGATGACTTGCCATGGGAGGACAAGGCTGAGGTTCTGGACTGTCTGTACACGCTTCGATTCCAACATTATTCTGGTTCTTGGCTTGAGAATGCCATTGCTGGCTTCGAAAGTTTGCGCCCTCCATTTGATGACGCTGAGTTGGTCGATGCTGAGCGTGCTTTGCAAGAGCGCTGTGCCCCTTTAGTGTCTCGCATCGAAGAACTTTCCTCTCAACTTGATCAAGCGACTACTGAGTTGGAGGCTCTTGACCAGGAGATTAACGATTTGGCTAACACGAAGTATTCTTATGAGGAAGTTTGCAGGGTCACTTCTTTGAATTCTTTCTTCTTTATGTAGGCACTATTTCGCCACTTGTGCTGCTACTTTGACATCCTGCTTTTCAGACTATGGTTTTTGGTTGCCACTTTCTTTTGGCTTCGTAGTTTGTGTGACTTTGCTCAAATTTAGCCTCTGTTACTTTATTGCCTTCGAACTTGTACCTTGGGATTTATGATGCCTTTTGTAAGCTTGGATTCTACTTTGCATGTTTGTTGCTATGTTGACAATTTTTATGCATGTCTTGTCTTTGTCTCTTCATTTTTTTGTTTGTTGTTGTTTGCCTTGCGCCTGGGATTTGCATTTGGATTGTGCATTTTTGCTCTTGTGCGTTTTGTCAACCTTGTCGCTTTGGCGATTGTGGCTTGAACTTCGTAGCTTCATAGCTGCTTGTTATTGTACTTGTGTTTGCTTCTGTTCCTGTATGCTCTTCTTTTCTTCAAGCATTCTGATAGCACACATCTCTTCTTTTTCTTCTTTTCTCCTTCTTACAAGGGCCCTTATGTTTTTGGTGCCCAAGGAAGGTTTTCTTTCCTTCCTCCCCTCTCCACTTTTTTTTTTGGAGCGCGCTTTGGGCGCTACAAACTTGTTGCAGATTTTAATGGCCCCTCATGTCATTGGTGCCAATATTTTTCTCAGGGTGCGCGTTGGGCACGCTCTCTCTTTTTTTTTAAACTTTTTTTTTGTGTTTTGTTTTTTTTTTAAAACAATGGCCCCTCATGTCATTGGTGCCAAGATTTTTCAGGGTGCACGTTGGGCACGCTCCACAGATTTTGTCGCTTTGGACCTTTCCTTTCAATTGTCGCTTCGGACTTTTCAGTTTGCCGCTTTGGGGCTTTTCTTTTCAGTTTGTCACTTTGGACTTTTGCCGCTTTGGGCTTTTCTTTCCGGTTTGTCACTTTGGACTTTTGTCGCTTTGGGCTTTTTCTTTTCGTCACTTTGGACTTTTGCCGCTTTGGGCCTTTCTTTTTGTCGCTTTGGACTTTTGCCACTTTGGGCTTTATAAACTAACGGATCGCCTTGGATCTTGCGTTAGCCAACTCTTTTACAGATTTTTCCGCCCGCGTTTAAGACTAGCGCCCTTGTTTCCCGGGACCTTTTCTAGTCTCGCGATATGGCGTACTTCGCCCGCGTTTGTCCCGGAAATTTTTCAGGAGGTCTATCCGGGTACCGCGATAAGGCACTTGTGCCCGCGGTACGGTTCAACACTATTCTTTTTCTTTTTCTTTTTTCTTCTTCTCTTCCTTTTCTTCTCTCTCTTTTTTTTTTGTAGTGTTGAACCTCGCGTTCTGGCATTATCGACCCTGTTTGAGGGTGTTTGCTACAGTGATACTTCATGTCATCAGTATCAGTTGAGCTCTTTCCGGGGACACCTCATGTCATCAGTGTCGCTTCGAGCTTTAGTATTGGCACCTCTTGTCATAGGTACTGCCTTGCTTCTGATTGATTGCTTAACTCTGACTGCTTGTGCTTCGTAACACCTCTTGTCATGGGTGCTACTTTTTAGTTCTTCTTGAAATTATCAGTGTGCAAATGCTTGGATTTCTTGATTGGCTTCGTGCTCATGCTCGCTTTCGCATGATCTGCTTTGACGCATGGATGAGCTCAGATGTGCCTTACTTCAGAGGCTTATAGATTTCTTGGTTTCTCTTGCGTCAGGGTGCTTTGGCTTGCTTATGCGAGCAAACTGGGATGAACTCAAGATTTTAGCTTAGCTCGCCTTGGTTATGTTGTGTTTGGAGCAGTTTTGGGTTAGTCACTTGTACGCTTTTGGCTTGCTTTCGTCTTGCACTTTTCTCTTGCATATGATTTGATGCTTCAATGTTCAAGTATGCCTTTGAGTAACATACTCTCCGGATTTCATACTCGTACTGGTCATCACAAAGCCTGCATTTGCCCTCGTGCGGCATGTACGCCTTTTCATGCACGCCTTGCAATTGTGATCACGGCCGCCTTTAAAGTTTGCTTTTGACTTCTGGCTGGCTTTTGCTTGGAAATGTCTTCTGCTTCATCCTCATTTACTCTTGGGTTTAGTTGTGTCAACCTTTGCACATGTGCTTACTCTTGCTTTTCAATTACCTTCCTTGCACGCTTTTGCTTCGAAGTCGCCTTCGTCTTTCTGGTTTGAATTCATCGTCAGTTTTTTTTTGTTTTCAGCTTTTGATACAACTTGCTTTTAGTTTTTTTTTTGGCTTGACACTAGCAACGTTCTGTTTTTGGTTTACTTCAGGATCTCTGGCTTCATCACTGTTTATTTTCTCTTGACGTGCCTTGGGTTTTATCTTTGCAGCTTCACATGAGGCTTTCTGATTCAACTTTGCTTTTCTCGCCTTTTCTTGTCAGTTAGTTTGTACCAAATGCACGTTCACATGCGTCTCGCCGCCATGACTCCATGTTCGTCTTCTGGCTCTGGATTTCATGCGTCTTACTATCTTGCTCAGGGTTCAGCCATTTTTGTGAACTCTTTTCTCATTGCTTGATTCTCACCGATCTTTTCTACTCGTACGTCGCGTTTCTTTTCTCGGTACTTTGCTCTTGTTTCATCACTTGCCTTCTGATACTTTACTTTGATCGCCTTGCCTTCATTGGGGCGAGATGCGGAGTTTTTTTTGGTGAAAGCGTACCAAAGGACTTCTCAGATTTTAGAAGGTGGTTGGTTCTTAATCCTACATAAACAGTTTTCATTTTCGGATATTTTCATGCTACGCATGTCCGTTTTATTAGTTGTATCTAGTAAATCATGTATAAAATCAATCATGCGTCGTTATGTAACATTATCAAGGTCATGTTTTCATACAACGCTTTCCCAAAGCGCACCTTCTCAACATTTAAATCATATAGCTTATAACAGAAAACATTGCTCTCGCATGATGGAACTTATGAAAAACAGTTTTCTTTACATCATGCCTTGGTTGAGCCGAGAAAAATTAACAAGATCATGGCAAGAATGACCAGTATGATACACTAATTTCAGTTCTACAACAAACATTCAAATGCATAGAGTTGTCTAGTAATTGTTTTTTTTCTAGTCAGGCATTCGATACATATCAGGGCGGCAGCATTCATGATTGTGACCATACACATGTAATTTTCAACCGTGACACACATAGCCACATATCATATCATGTCTTGTCAGAACAATGTTATTCTAGACAGAGTAAAAATAAATCGTTCTTATCGGGATATTCTTAGACATGAAACTAACTACGTAGAGCATGATGTCATGTAAAAGCGGTACTGCCAAAAGCATGTTAAGACATAGATGCAAAAAAGGTGAGCATACAGCAACCCTATTTCCTTAACTAACATACAGCAACCGATACGTGATTGGATACATTTTTCATGTCATCATGATTCATATCTATTATAATCAATTTCATGAAAAGACTTGCTAGCATATGAATGATAAATTAGACTGAGTCAAAGATTGTGTGTACTTAGCTCATAGTGCAGACAACATGAAGCATTTTTCCACATAAGCTCTCTGATTGCGCATTTTGCTCCTGAGTCTCTACTTTCTTGCGTAGCGCCTTCGTCCGTAAGGGCGTACTTTTGCCCTTTCGGTTGTGTAACCGCCTTCTGAAAAGCTAAGTAGAGCAAACGTTGTCGCCTTCTGAAGCGTCGCCTTTGAAGCGTCGCCTTTCTGGACGATTGGGCTGACAAAGATCTAGGCCGCCTCTTGGACGAGTCTCGTCGCCCTCTGGAAAGTTTGTATCAGAGCGAACCTGGCCGCCTTCTGTGGGCACGCCTTCTGGGGAAATCGCTCTCTGAGGGGCGCCTTCCAGGGAGCTCACCCCTTGGGGAGCAGGCCGCCCTTTGAGAGGGTCGCCCTTGGGTTGAAAGACAATCCCTTTGCTGAGACGCCTCTTCCGTTGGAGACTGTTGATGTCAGTGGAGCGCCTTCAGGAGCTATCTTTTAAGTGGCGCTTCTAGGAGCATTTCCTTCAAAGTTGGAAGCCGTAGCTTCGCCGATTGGATCTGAAGCTCAGCCTTCCAGGATCCGCTCCCGTCCTTCGGCTTGCAGAACTGGGTGTCGGGTCTTAGACGGCAACTGCGGGTATCGCCTCCAGAGCGGCATTTCCCACAGGCGCTTGTTACACCACGTAAATCCCATTTCTTTCAAGGTTTGGAAGCTATAGCTTCCCCAGTGGAGTCGCCAATTGTTTCGGACCGCTTTGTGCGATAAGTAAATGATTAATAGAAGAGATAATGGGTTCGTAAACTTGGTGAAGCTTTAGGCTTTCATTATATTGAAATGAGGTACAGAGAGGTTGATACAAGGAAATGGCTCCCACATTTGTGGTATTTTTTACAGAGGGAGAAGTGTGCGCTTTGGCCTTACACTCTCCTTTATGCTGCTAAGCTTAGGTTTTAGAAGGGGAGCTTCCTTTCCTTTTGTTGTACGCTCTCTGCGTTGTGGCTGTTGTTAGTCGCGGTGTTTTGGGGGATTCTGATCACCCTTGTTCCGCTTCTGATAGCAGTTGTCGGAGGGGTGTGCTTTCTGGCTTTTCCTCCTTTTCTGGACCTTTCTCTTTCTTGATACAGTGAGGAACTTGTCCCCCTCTTCGTTGGCTTATTGCTCTTGTGAGCTTGTAGAGTTGATGGAGTGCGCTCTGATTGCAGCTTCTCCCTCTTCAGCCCTTCTTCTCTCCATATTCCTCATTGATGTTATTCTTGTGTCCTTTCTTTGAGTTTCAGAGAGAAGAACTATGAGTGTTTGTTGTGTTTTTTTTATTATCGCTCTCGTGTATTGCTTCCCCTTCTTCCTGGGCCTCTTCGTGGGGTTCCTCCCTCTCGATCTTTCTCCTTCCGTCGTCCTTTTTTTTTTCTCTATCTTTTTCCCTCCGTCGCCCCTCCTCCCTCCTTTCTGAAGAAGAAATGTATCTTATTTATAATGGTGTTTTGGACTAGAGGTTGCTGGCTTTTCGCCTTTGTCTGTTGGTTAATGATCCCTTGCATCATGTGTTCAGAGTTTCTTTCCAGTAGCTTTGTCTTCTTTACCATTCTTGGCTTTGACATTGATGATTACAGTAAAGGAGAGGGATGCAAGTCTTACTACCTTTAGCTATGTCTTGGGTAGCCAAAAGATTCCCTCCTGGCTTCCTCCGCAAGCCGTTGGAGTCTTGGACAGCTACGTCGCCTTTGGCTGGTCACGTGTGCGCCCTCCGTGGGCTTCTACTTCCGGTTCGCCTTCGTTTATCGTGACTTTCTCCTCGAGTTTCCATGGCACCTGAGACGCTTTGAGACGACACATGACGTTTACCGCCATCAGTACGCTATACTCCTTCTTCCGGGCGCCTTATCGAGATGCGTCGCCTTAGGGCGTGTGTCGCCTTGGACAATTACTGGAGTTTGCGCGCCTTTTGTCTTATTTTTTGTTTGACAATTCCTGGGCCTTCATATGATTTGGGCCTTGTAATTTGGGCTACCAAATATTGAGGTATCAACAAAGAGTGAAGGGACACTTTGGTCCCTCAAGTTTTTCGACAGGGACACTTTAGTCCCTCAAGAAATTTAATTCATTTTTCGTCCCCAAAGTTTTCCAAAAGTACCAATTTAGTCCCTGTCCTATTTCCGTTAGCCACTTCGTTGAGGGACTAAATTGGTACTTTTGGAAAACATGAGGGACTAAGTTGGTATTTTTGGAAAACATAGGGACTAAAAATGAATTAAATTTCTTTAGGGACTAAAGTGTCCCTGTCGAAAAACTTGAGGGACCAAAGTGTCCCTTCACTCAAATAAGAAAGATTATTTTTAATTTGTAATGCATTTATTACTATTATAGTGAGTTTAATGCTTGAATTAACTGTTTCACCTTTTTTACGCTAGTAACTTGTTCAAATTCATTCAAAAGGAGAGAGAGGGGAAAAAAAACTTGTTCAAATTTATACTCTTGCTCTTTTCTCTCCCACTTCTGTACATGTTGCATACTTTCACGAGAGTACTTGATTAATCCTTACACTTTCTTTTGGTTACATCAAAAAAGAGATTAAGGATATGCGATGATAATTTAAAAGTCAACAACCATAAACGGATGAATGGTGGATGATGCACTGATGATGTGTAGAAAATTTTACACTGTTGATGCATTACCCATTTTCTGTCAAAGAAAATAAGAAGAGAAATTATGGTGAGAAAATGAGCAAATTTTATGGTTATTTGGTATAAAAGAAAATGTGAAAAAAATAATCAACAGGCGTTGGCTTAAGTGGTGTGATCCTGCCAACTTGAGAACTTAGGAATGAGGCTCGAAACTAAGAAGTCTCGGGTCCGATTCCCGGTTAACACACCCCGCTGGGAGAGGCATAGGAACGCGACCTCGTGCAGGATTAGTCTCAAGGGTTCCTTGGTATTAAAGATGCTATTGGGACACTTACGGTAGTGGCTAAAGAGTACAAACCAAAAAAAAAATGTGAAAAAAATAGGAGAGAGACACAATTTGAGTTTTCTCTCCTTTTATTTGGATGAAAAAAATAATGAGAAGAGAGAAAACAATAAATATGTCACAAGACAAATATATCTTTGGTAGATCCCACCAATAAA
This sequence comes from Crotalaria pallida, assembly GCA_037953625.1. Lineage (NCBI taxonomy): Eukaryota > Viridiplantae > Streptophyta > Magnoliopsida > Fabales > Fabaceae > Crotalaria > Crotalaria pallida. The sequence continues at coordinate 74,581,665 of CM075656.1, forward strand.
TGAGAGAAGCGAGAAGAGAGAGGACATTGTTATTGTATTTTTTGCTATTGTTATTGTGTTTTTTCTCCATTCTCTCTTCTAATTAGGGAAGAAAATATTTTTTGATATATCCCACCAATTTTTCTCCCTCCCCTCATTTTCTCTCCATTTTATTTGTCTTCAAAATCTCTTCCCCAAAAAACCTCAAATCAACCAAGTCTTAGGCTTTATTTGATTTAGGGGATTTTGGGAAGGAAAGTTTCAAGGAAGGGAAAATAGGGGTTTTCCCTTATTTGGTTGAGGAGAGGAAAAAACTATTCTGAATAATTAAGATCAATGTAACATGGATTTTTCTAAACTATTATCTAGAGAAAATAATCATAAAAATAAACTTGTATTGGAAGTCTAAAACATTTTTATTTGATTTATTAAATTTATTATTTTTCTATAAAAAAATTTTTAGTTTGTTTATCATATATATATATATATATATATATATATATGGTTTATTTATGGTTTTGGTCCCTAAAAGTTCAGCGTCTTTTGATTTTAGTCCCTAAAAGTTATTTTGACTGGGATCAGTTCTTAATTTTTCAAACATTTTGGTTTTGCTCTCATCCATTAGAAAAAGTCAATTATTTGTTGACATGGTTAACGGAACCCTACACCAACAGCTACGTGGTGTGATATAGCGCCAAATAAGTATTGTGATTTGGATGATTCAAGTCCATAAACGCAAAATTCTCTGTATGGGACCATTTTGCGTATGAGACCATTTTGTGCTCATGGATCTGTATATCCACGTCATATCACTTATTTGACGTCACCTCACACTACGTGACTGCTCATATGGTGTTCCGCTAGCCATGTCAACAAATAACAGTTTTTTCATAATGGAGTGGATCAAAACCAAAATGTTTGAAAAATTAAGGATCAGTTCAGGTCAAAATAACTTATAGGGATTAAAGTCAAATCACGCTGAACTTTTAAGGATAAAAACATAAATAAGCTTATATATATATATATTATGTATAAGTTAGAAAAACCATAGAAAGTACTAACTTCGTACAACTAACGGTCAATCCATAACCATAACCATAACAATAAATTTTGATAATTCTTGTGACAATACATAGTGCTATAAGGTGAGATTGAACCTTGGGAGGGGACTATTTGACATTGGGGGTGCAAAAGTCACATGATTTCATGGCCAACTAGGTAAACTCATCATTATAAAGACCTAAATCTTGACAAATGTCATAATCTTGTGGTGTCAAGTGTTAAACTTATATGACGTGGCATAACTAATGTGATTTTTCATCAACCATGTAAACCTAACCAAATATTTTAGAACTGTGAAAACTCAAACAGTAAACAAAAGTTTAGTGATCGATTTGACTTAAAACTTAATTGAGCAATTATTTATTTTTCTTTTAAGCCTATGGGGCTACAATCTCTTATCTGATGTTAAGGAAAATTATACTATGATCTCTTCAAAGATAGAAATTCATGAAATCATTTGCCCGTAGGAAACAACATATATTCACGAGTAAGGAATATATGTTATTCAATTGATGTTAATGTTGTGAATATGATCATGATACTTCATTTTATAACACTACATTTACTTATCAAGCCAACTATGGACTATGGTCACGTTTTTTGCCGGTCTAATTCAAAGGCAAGACATGCTTTCGCAGGAATAGAAGCAAACATCTATATTTATGTTAGAGTAGTTTGTTAGAGTAGTTAGACAAATGGAGGGTAGGGTTGAGGCCAAGAAATGGCATAAACATATTTATACTTTTTGTGAACCCAAAATAAGTTCCATTGATGACTATGAGTCACAGATATCATCAAAAGTGAGTACAACTTTGTTCGGGATGCTGAATATTTTTACTATGCAATCAAATTTTGGATTGTTGAACAACAATCGTTTGATGAACCAATGGTTATTTGACAAATCATCTAGTTAATCTATGTCATTGCCACATCAGCTCTGTATAAGTCAAAATTGAATTCTTGCAATTTGATCCAATATAGTTATTTCAATTTAGTCATTTTGTCTCACACAAAGCTGATGTGACAATGACGTGTTTTCACTAGCTAACCATTGTTTATCAAAGGATGTTGCAACAATCCAAAATTTGGTTTCATATAAGCTATGCCCTTTCCATAAATGGCAGAAATCAAACCCCGGTTAGCATTTCCAACACAGCCATCTACCGATTGCATTAGACCTTGGTAAACAGATCTATATGGCGTATACCGTCTTATACTCATCCTCTGAACCAGCAGACATCATTGACATAGATAATGACTGCCTACTGCTCATTGTTGTCCTGAGACTTCTCAATCTTGAGGCCTCGACACGATGAGCAATCACCCAATAACAAAGTGTTCCCAGAGTCGCTGCCATAATCACTGTTCCTATAACTGTTGCTGCTATAGCCAACCATTTCTGATCCCCAACAACTATGTATGACATTGCAAGGAATGCCACAGAAATTTGCACACAGGCCAACCACATCAACTTATTTATAACCGCTGTCATTTGCTTCTTCGCTTTCCTCTCTATCACAACCACTGATGTTTGCACAATCACAACAGCCAATGATATGAAGAGGGCCATCGAATCAAAGATTATGAATATTTTGAACCCAATATCTGTTGCAATATTTACTTCCCCAGGAGACATTCCAGGAGTGAGTTTTGTTTGGTCATTTGGATACTGCCCTGGGACATTAAATATGGCAGCAAAAGCAACTGTTGCAATAAGGACAGCAACAATAGTGTTGGAGTTGATTGCATTGTTAAGCCCCTCAGCATGCATTTTGTTAAGTCGTTTGGCTATGCCTTGCATACGTCTCTGCGTTTTCATCGTGTGTTCCAACTGATTATGAACCCCACTTTTAATGTCACTCACTGTTCGTTTGAGTTCGAGGGCTGTGTTTGTGGTAGGTGACTTGATGGACTTTGCACTTTGTGCTCCACGAGCTTGCAGAAAGTTGGTGATGTCCAATCGACCGTTTTTCTCTGCTGTATCCAGAGCCGTTTCTCCAGATTTATTAATAATATCTGTGTCTATTCCTCTGCAATCTAGCAGCTTATGAACAACCTGCAAGATTATCACAAAAAATTAAGAGAACTGTGCTTACTATGATTGCAGCCTTGTAGGACATAATTAACTGTTTAAGTTAATCAGGTCAAACACCAGTTAGTTCAGGACTAAAGCAAACTGTTCCAAATTAAATTTGCAAAGAACATGAAAGTTATGTAACAAATAAAAATATAAACACAACAGTTTCTGTCAATGTATTTATTGCATTTACACAGCCCATTTACCACATACATGACAATAACCGTGCTCACATTCACAATTATTGGGAGTTGTGACAGACACTGCACCGTGCATAGCCACCCCACCACAAGTGCTGAATGAATAAGTATTAAGTTGAATTAGGATCATTTCTCTCATGTAAACCAAGAGTCAACACATACAGAAATTATTTCTAACATTTTTCATCTTCCATGTCCTTGAACAGAATAAACGAAATACCCTTATTAGCTCAAGAATAATATATTTCTGTTGCATAGACTAACTTGTTCAAGGTCTTAGAAGATGAAGAACTCTAGAGTCCAATGTCTAGAACAAAAAACCAAAGTTCAGCACTTTGTTAATAAAAAAGAGAAAATTGGATAACAACTTTTTTTACCTGTAGACGACCCTTCCGGGATGCTACATGCAGTGCAGTGTTTCCCTTGGCATCCACCATGTTAGCCGAAGATGGATTCAATTTCACAAGCTCATCCACCAACTCAAGATTTTGTCCTTTAACTGCCATATGGAGTGCTGTCTGTCCCTTCTTATCAATTCTCATTGCAATTTCAGGTTCTTTGCTCAGAAGGGCCTTGATGATCTCCACATGGCCATTTCTCGCAGCAGAATGCAAGACAGTTTTTCCATTGCTTTTTGCTATAGTTACCAGGCTGCTACCTTTTTCCAAGAGAAAATTTACTACATCAATGTGTCCTTGTGCTGCAGCGGTGTGCAATGCAGTAGTGTTTGACAGATCAACTGTCATCGAAACTTCAGGAATGGCCTCAGTGAAAACCTTCAATATCTCTGCAAACCAGTAAAAAGTGAAAGGACTCAGTCAAATTCCAAAGGTTAAATTGACTATAAACTTATAACTGTGATGATCAATACTATTAAGATTGAGTGGAAAACCTAGAAAGCTAGTAGACATAAAGATTCTGGAAAACTTGAAAACAAGAACTCAAATCAAAGCCAAAGTGTATAAAAGGTATTGTTCTGTATCAAGGAATTCAAAAAATAACCAAGTTTCTTGACAAATAAAGTGAATTGTTGTTATAATATGTTAAGTACCATTCATGAGTATGAAGTTAAATCACAGTTAAAGCATAGGTCTGCTCAAATGGATCGAGATACAATCTTAGACATCCTATCCTACTATCTTAGACATTTAAAAAGCTTACCCAGCTCCCCATTTTTAGCAGCAATGTGGAATGCATCGAACCCATTTCTAGCTTTGAGGCCGACCAACCCAATATCATGGTATCTGATCAATTCCTTCACTATATCAAGGTGACCATTTTCAGCAGCAACATATAAAGGAGTTTCGCCAGAGTTATTTTGCTTTGAAAGCAGCTTCTTTAATTCTTCATCTCCATTTTCAGATATGATTTGCTGCACCAATTCTAAATTTCCTGCTCGAATCGCCGAGTGTGGCGGAGAATCACCCCGTATACCTGTCAATTGTTTCTTCATCATCTTTGGAAGGTATCTTTGCTATTACTTAGTAGTGCTCCAAAATCCAACCTATCAAGTTTTCATTCCCTTGAAACCAGACTCCAAAGTCCAGGTACAATTATTGATTGTTAAAATTGTGAACTAGATGCAGCAGCATATAGATTCCAGCTGATTTATTCACACTCAGAGATCACTTCTGAGGTCTCAGTTTAGCATCCAACCAGACTCCACCTCTCTTCACCTTTAGCACCAATTAGACATAGGAAAACACACAAAACACAATATAAAACAAGGGTCAGTACTAGAAACCCAAAAATGTTCCAAAATTGACACAAAGAAATAACCTTTTTTTTTCATAAGGTTCTGAGATAAGCTTATTGAAATAAGCTAATAAGCTAAAAAGGGCTTCTAAGAATGTCACAAGTTATTTTCATAGGGTTTTAGTTTATTGACTCCGCCCACTTAATCACTTGACCCCTTTTTTTTGCCAAAACCCAAAAATGCCCTTTTTTTTTCTGGGTTTATAACACACCTGCTGGAGGGCCAACGAGAATTCGAAAAAGCAAAAAAAAAAAATACTGCTCGCTGGGGGTCAGCGAGCTGTGTGAATTTACACACTCGCTGCTGACCCTTCAGCGAATTTTTTTTTTTTGCCTTCTCGCTCAGGGGTCAGCGAAGCGAGTAGTATTTTTTTTTTTTTCGAATGCCTTCTGCGAGTGTGTTATAAACCAAGAAAAGAAAAAGGGACAATTTTGGGTTTTGGTAGAAAAAGGGGGTCAGGTGATTAAGGAGATTTAGTCTACAAACTACACACTTTAGGCCCATTGTTAATCTCCAAATCCCGTTTTTTCCGATCGCGTTCTATCGGAATATTTTCCGATACCCCCGAGTATGAATTTTCTGACTTTAAAACCCCGTTTTTAATAAACGAGCATTTGGAAAAAATGGGGTTTGAGGCCTAAAGAGTGGGGTTTATAAACTACTACTCGTAATTAAGTGGGGGTCAATAAACTAAAACTCATTTTCATAAGTTGTTCTAACAAGCCTAATTGATTTATCTATGGGCTTTTCCAAGTTCCAACCCACCCACCCTGTCAGATGGGTAAGTAACAGTTAATTGAAATGAAGAAAAAAAACATGAACTAACCAGCTAATCAATTAGTCTTGTGTGGTCTTCTCTATTTTTTCTCAGATGATGAAGGTGAAGAATTGAACAGTGGTGTAGTATTAATAAGAGAACTCCTCCTCCGATCCATGATGTGAGAATTGAGAAACAACGTAAGAATGAAAGTGGGTGGAAGCAAAGGTGTGAAAAGGAAGAGTTGAATTGAATCGAATCACACTTGGTGATGGTGTTGGTCCCCTGTGTTCTGAGCAGCAGAAGAAACAACACCCCAGAAGCACTAATGCTTCAAAAAGTGAGAGAGAAAATGAAAGAGGTGAATGAAATGTTTAGGGAAGTGTTGCAAACGCGGAGAACACGAAGGCACGAGGAGGAGTTAGGTTTTTTTACATTATTATAATTAAATTATAATTATAATTATTATTACATGGTACACAGTAGATGCATGGTCCCCATCCATTGATTGGTAGTGGTGGTGGTTTTCAACTTGCTCAATGGCTAATCACGCGACATTTTTCCACTCAACATGAAGGAACAGGAACACTTGACGTTTTTGCATTTGTTTATTTTTCCTTCCTCTTTTGTCTTTGTTGCTACCTTCATATCTTGAGTGGGTCCGTCTTCAAGTTCCGTTTACCTTTTCTCTTACATTTAATTTTTTTTATATCTCAATTTCAAAGTTAGTAAAATTCAAATTGGTAATCTCTCCGTTTCAGAACATTAGGCCTTTTAGCCTTTTTTTTTTGTTTCATAATATTAGGCCTTTTACAATTTCAATACATAAACATATTTTTCTTTCCAATTCTAACATTTATTCATTCATTTCATTCACTCCTCATTAATTCTACTTTTATCATCTCTCTCATCTCTAAACCACTATACATTAATTAATGGACACACTTACTAATAAACATTAAATACTACTACAATTTTCAATAAGGATTGCAATAATTAACACTTTCTTAATCTGTGTGCCCAGGCCTAAAAGACCTAATGTTCTGAAACGGAGGGAGTATAACTCTTCCATTAGATTTTTATTTTATTTTTTTTAGGTTTTTCACTCCTTTAAAAAATTGATTAGTTGGATCATAAAAAATATGAAACTTAAACACCACCTGATTTCGATTAAAAAATATTAAATTTTTTAATAGCATTGAAAATGTAAAAAATTGATATATTTTTTCAAAATTATCCATATAATTATTATTGGAACTCTAAAAAGTATTGACTTAATAAAAGTGTTTGTGAAAATAAATAATTCATGCTATTGAAAATTTGAAATGAGATTATAAATAGGATCAAATTAAAAATCTCAAAACGGTCTTACAAATAAAATAGGAGAAGTATTATTCAAGTGTTATATATATATATATATATATATATATATATATATATATATATATATATATATATATATATAAGACAATCATTTGTGCAATTATGTGGCTAATTTTTTGAGTGAATACTCACTTTGGTCCTTGTCGATTTTACACAGTACCAATTTGATCCTTGACAATTTATAATACCACATTTAGTCCCTAAAAAAAAATTTATACCAATTTTGTTCCTAACCTTTTTTCCATACCAATTTAGTCCCTCAAGATTTTCTTTCATTCCAACTTGGTCCCTCAATTTTAAGGATCAAATTGGTACATTTGAAAATCTTGAGGGACTAAATTGATATGAAAAAAAGTTGAGGGATGAAATTGGTATGATATTTTTTTTTTGGGGGACTAAATGTGGTATTATGAATTATCAGAGACTAAATTGGTACTGTGCAAAATCGACAGGGACCAAAGTGGGTCTTCACTCCTAATTTTTTTGATATTGTTGATTTTTTGAGAATAATCTCTCGACAAAGTCTTTTATATTCACTAAATTGTAAACTTATATATTAATTTTATCAAATAATTTTGATTTAATCAACTCACTTATCAAATTTTAATTCTTGACTTATAAATTTTCAACCAACTCATGAGTTTTCATTTATTTTATGAATAGGTAAGGTTAAACATAACCCTAAACTATCTTGTTACTTCCGATTTTTAATATAAGTCATTTTTTTATGAAATTTATGAGAATTAAGAAAAGTAATTAATATTATTATTAATAATAATAAGATTTATAATATTTGATATACTTTTCAAAAATTGTATATAATAATTATTAAAATTCTAGAAATTATGAGTAAATTGAGAATTGAGATGTTTGAGAGACAAAAATAATTAATAACATTAAAATTGAATTGAAAATACCTATAAATAAAAATAAAAGTTTCCGAGCCCAATTGGTTATGAGCAATGATTGAGAGACCTACATAAAGAGACCTACTCATAAGCCTATACATTAGGATCTTGACATTTGTTATTTAAGTTATTTTATTTAATTTTTTTAACTTGAAAATAACAAATGTCATAATCTTATGTGTAGGTTTGTATGTCTCTAAATCATTTTTCATTGGCTATTGGCTATACTAAACATATTTTTTTTTAAAACTCCTCTCTCGTAGTCACTCAATACTACTGAAATTTGTCCCAAAACATTAATCAAAATTTACAAAAAGTTTCGTCCTAAATCTAAGTTATAATATAGAATAGAAAATTCAAAAATATATTCTCTAATATACAGTTGAATAATCAATTAAGAATATCCCCTTCCCTTTCAAACTTTGCAGGGAGTATTTAACTATTTATAGTTAGGAACATGCCCGGTCCTAACTTATCTTGGATCCTAGGGCGAAATTTTTTTTGGGCCCCTACTAAATAATTTATTAAAAATAAATCAATTAAAATATTATATATTTATATATTTAATTAATTAAAACAATGATAATAATCAATAATAAAAATAGGTATTATATAAAATAGAGTTGAAATAAAATTAAAAAATTTATTAATTAAATAGGTAATTAAAATTGTTTTCATGTTACTTCTTCCGTCTTTGTATATAATATCTTTTTCCTTGAATGCACGTTCATTACTAAAGTTGGTTAATTTAGTTAATATTGTATTGAAAATGTGAACATTTGATATGTTTTTTTTTTTCAAAACTATCCTTATAAGTATTATTGAGAATCTAAAATTTTTTAAGTAAATATGGGTGTTTATGAAAAAAAGTACCTAATTGTCATTGAAAATTTGTCTTAGGTCTTATAAATAAGGACAAAATAAAATTCTCAAAATGATGTTATATTTAGAGACAAAGGGAGTAAGTTATAAAAATAAAGTTCATAAGTTAACCTATTTATAAGTCAAATGAGCAAATAAAAAAATAAATTAAAATATTATACTAAACTATTAATAATTGAAAGATAAAAATGTGCAACTATTAATTTTTTTTAAGTATAAGTACTATTATAAAAAAAATTATGGGGCCCCTTAAATTTTTGGCCCTGGGGGTGGCCGGGCCTGGTTAGGAATCTTTTGACTTCCAGCTGCCAGTTGCAAATTACTAACATTTTAGCATGTTTGGTCATTTTTAAAATCAATTCTGACCTTAAAATCATTTTGGAACACAAACAATTATTATTAGTGTTGGCATCCCAAAATTTATTCTGAACTAATTCCTCACGGAATCAAACATGAACAAAAATATTTAGTGTAATCGAGAAACGATTTCATCATCCAGAATTCCTGATGGCTTTGGATCATGCATCTGCAAATCAATTACTAGTACTCCGTATTCCTGAAAGTCATGGTCTTAGTTAAGTGTCCATACTCTGGCCACTATTGCAACACTTCCTCACAGTGTTATTGCTTTGAATAAAGCTTCTATAAAATGAATTTACGCATAAAATAAATCTAATTATTAGATAATTACTGAGTTAAATTTATATTCTAATGAATTTTTGCTTATAAAAAAATTTTACGTATTAACTTTAACTAATTAATTTATTTAACTAGATTTTTTTTAATATATAATTATTGTAGTGGACTAAAATAATATAACTGAGCAGAGCATGCAAAGCCGACATATGGCCTCCAAACATCCCTTGATTGTCGCTCATTATCAATTAATAACCATTATTGACTAATTATCATTAATATCGCAGAATATTCTCCTTTTTTTCACTCATTTTTTGGCTCATCAGCCCAATTGAACTAGGTCTATCTACTATTCTACTCCCTCTTTCTATACATACAACGCTTATCATAGGGATCGGATATGTTTTAAACCCTTCTATCTGGAACGGTGTGTCTTTATTCGATTTTCACTATGGATATAAAGGACCAACATCACTCTCGTAAAGTACAACAATCTCGAAAACACATCGTGGTATCCAATAACCGATTTATCCTCGTGTTTATTTGTCACCTGGTCACTCGACAATATTGAAAGGCCGCACTTATATCGAAATAAAAATATTTTAGAATAATAGTTGGAAAATATTAAAATGATGTAATTTGGTATATGAGATTTATTAAAATGATGGCATGTCTTATTGTTGGCAAAGATTTATATAATGCAATTTGCTACTTCCTCCGGTATTAAATATAAGATTTTCTTTTTTTGGGTATTTTTTTATGCAAGCACTTTTCTAATTTTTAATGATATTAATTATTTTTTCTCAAATACTTTTATTTATTCAACACTTTTTAGAGTCTCAATAATAATTATGGGAATAATTTTTAAAAATATATCAAATCTTTTACATTTGTAATATCACTAATAATAATAATATTTTTCTTAAATAACTTGTTTTTTTTTTGGTGAACCAAGGGTGTCATTCGATCGATAGTGAGAGACTAATCCCTTTCGAGGTGGAGAGATCATCGAATTGTATACAATCTCTCCCAAACAAAACCTATTCCCATGGCAAGAGTCGAGTACCTGGCATCATTCATACTTAAAGAACCCAACTATCTACCAAGTACCAAATGTATTAGGTTTTGTTGGTAAATAAGTTATTAAACAAGACTTGTATTTAAAACCTAAAGGATCGGAGTATACAAGAATCTTGCTGGATTTTATAATATTAAGAAAATAATAAAAACAAAAATGATTTATAGACCTATAAAATTAGCATACAAATCAATATACATTATAAAAAGAGTGACATTTGTTATTTGCTTATTTTTTATTGGTTAACAAATAATACATGTCACTTTTTTGTGGTTTAGGTTGATTTTGTAAATTAATATATCTTTTTTTTTTTTGAAATGGTAAATTAATATATCATCACTCTAATAAAAATATAAGTTATAACACTGAATAACGAATTAAAATAATTTAATGAATGCTTATTATTTCAGTGATAAATTCTATCAACGAACTGCTTATAATGAAAATATATATTGCAATCACGTGGATGAAAACTAAACATACTTTAATATGGAAACTTTCATCAGCAAATGGTGATATCAATTTTTTTTTTCCTGTAGGGTTTGAATTTTTTATCTACCAAATGGCAAAGAAAAATTATTGAAAAAACGAGAGACAAAGATTTAAAATTTAAATAAACAAACAAATAAATAAATAAATAATAGAAAAGGACTATATCAGAGGAGAAACGATTGACCGAGCCAGAGTATTGGAGTATTACGGTCGTCGCCGCCACTATGGTGATTTTCTTTTTGGTCCTTTGGATTTATACAGAAATACGCACGTGGCACATGACACATGCAAAACATCGTTGTAGTTGGATGTTTGAGGCCACCACGGCACTCTCACTTCCTCCACCTCAGGCCTCAGCACCTAAAACCTCACCGCTACCTGTGATTCCCTCGTATGAGTCGTATCATATATCATATGGATTTTCTTTGGTTATTTATACGATTATGAGTTTCCATGAAAGCTTTTACTAAGTTAGTTATCTAAAACTAAGCTTTTAATCCAAAATTATGAGCTAATAAGGTAGTTGACTGAATAGTCAAATTATTACTACGCTAATAAGATAATTGGTAGGGCATAAAATGAGATAAATCCCAAGCTACTTTCAACAACTTAATTATAGTACTAGAGTACTATATATCAAATATGATATCGGAAGTTGGAAGCTAGTGACTTACTCTTCTCATTTTTATTATAATAAGTCATAGATTTACCTATAGTACATTACAAAAATAAAAAAGAGTAGCTTTATATTTTTGGAAATTTTCAAAAGATATTTTAATATTATGATTTTACCGTTTTAATTTGTATTAAAAATTTCGTTACTGTTTTACATTAATGAATAAAAATTAAATAAGAAAAATGCAATAAATATTTCTTAAAAATACAAAATAACTTATAAATAGAATCACATGGAAAGAAACCTTTTTATAAAAGAGTCACGTTCAGTCTCATGCTCTGCTAGGGTTTCCCCTTGAAAAATAGGATTCCTACGTGCATGCCCTAAGACTGATACGTGTTCAGTTTCTGTTAAAGAATTCAGTCTTCTTGGTCGTGTTAGCATAATGGCTGAAGACCTTGAAGCCCTTTGGAGTAAGATGACGTTGACTGAAGAGGAATGTGAAGGTTTGACGGTGACTAGTGAAGCTGTTGAGGAACCAGTAGATGCTTTGCATAAACTGGTAGGAAAGATGTTATCTAACAAGTCTGTGAATGCTGCTGGGTTTGGCGAGACCCTGAAACGAATATGGAGGCTTAATACAGGGGTTGCTATAAAAGCCTTGGGGAATAATATTTTCATATTTAAATTCTCTTCTCTTCGTGATAAGAGGAAGGTCGTAGAAGGATCCCCTTGGACATTTGATAAAGTTATGATTGCGTTTCAGGAGTATGATCCAAAAGTGTGTATTTCAGAGTTAGATTTCTCATATGTGGTGCTATGGGTCAGGGTGTATGATCTTCCGATTGGATGTCTCAATCGAAAGGTTGGAGAATCAATTGGTGGGGTGGTAGAGGTAGACACAGATGCAGATGGGCTGGCTTTTGGTGCTTTCCTCCGAATTCGGATAAGGGTGGATATCACTCGACCTTTGCGTCGGGGAATATTCTTAGCAACTGATCCAAAAGAACGCAAGAAGTGGTTCTGGGTGAAATATGAAAGGCTATCTGGTTTCTGTTTCAATTGTGGAGTGATTGGCCATGGTGACAGGGAATGTGAAGCCCCTCTGGTGGAGGGAACGAAACCATATGGGGAGTTTTTAAAGGTTTCAGCAGGTTCTGGGTTTGTGGCTAGCAAGGTGAGGGATGAAAGCAAAGCCATCGCATTAGTCGGAGTTCGTAATACAGATGACTTAGTCCCTAATTTATTAAGGTCTAAGTATGATGGCAGTGCTGGCAGTAGTTCTTATGAAAATAAGAGTAGTAGTACTGAAGCTACAGGAAAGCAAGTAGTAAAGGAATCTTTTATTTCCCCAAGTGAGAGCACGCAGCAGCCAACAGGGGGTATGCAGTTTTCTAGTCCGAAGAGAAAGAGGGATGAGGTGTTAAGTGGATTGAATAATATGGATTGTGTCCAAGGGGGAAAATAGAAACAAAAGGTTGGTGAAGGGGAAATCATTTTGAATGCTGAATCGGCGAGGACTGGGCTCCAGTCCCGCCGAAAATTATAAGAGTGTTATGTTGGAACTGTAGGGGGCTTGGGAATCCCCGTGCAGTTCAGGCTATTCTCCTACTAGTTAGGATGAAAGTTCCCAGTTTAGTTTTTCTCTCGGAAACTAAACTTTTTGCTAGAGAGATGTTAATTTTGAAGAGGAGGTTGGGTTTTAATAACGGTGTGGCAGTGGATTGTAGTGAGAGCAGGGGTGGAGGGTTGGCGTTGCTGTGGAAGGATTCGGTTGATGTTTCTCTTCAATCTTATTCTACTGGCCATATTGACGTAACGGTTTTTAATCAGGGTTTTGGTAATTGGCGTTTTACCGGCTTTTATGGGAATCCTGATCAGTCTCTTAGAAATCAATCCTGGGATCTTCTTCGTTTGTTGGCTGGCCAGTTTGAGTTACCTTGGCTCCTTGGGGGGGGATTTCAATGAGATTTTGTGGTCTCATGAGAAGGAAGGTGGAAGCTTAAAGAACCAAGCTCAAATTAATAGATTCAGAGATGTTCTTGATGATTGTGGTTTGGAGGATATAGAAGTGGTGGGTAATCCTTTCACCTGGAGCAGAAGAAACAGGCAAGGTCATAATGTCAGAGAGCGGTTGGACAGATTCTTACCCAACCTTTCTTGGAGAAATATGATGCAGAAGATAATGGTTTCTCATCTTTCTGCCCCGGTTTCGGATCATGTGCCAATTCTTATGTATTTTGAGTATGTTCAACAAAGAAGAAGACTCAAAGGAAGGGCTGATCGTTTCTTTTTTGAAACTATGTGGGCTGGTTATGAGAAATGTGAGTCGATCATTGCTGAAACATGGGATTCTAATAATGCAGGAGGTCTTTAGACTCTGTGGCGGGAAAATTGAACTTAACAGGTCTGAAATTATCTGATTGGAGTAAACGGGAAATGCCTATTATTTCGAAGGAGCTTAGAAGGTTGCAGCTTGAGTTGGACAACATTACTTCGATCTGCAATCCCTCTACTGTTGACTATCAGAAAAAACAAAAAATTATTGATGAGATGAATGTCCTTTTAGAGAAGGAAGAGTTGTTGTGGAAACAGAGATCTAAAGTTCACTGGCTGAAAGAAGGGGATAAAAATACTAAATTTTTCTATCAGCGTGCCTCTCAGAGACATCAAAAGAACACTATCAAACAATTGAAGAATTCTAAGAATGTTCTTAGTGCTGAGGAGGAGGAGATGGGTGCTATTGCGGTGGATTACTTTTCATCTCTGTTTGATACAGGAAATCCTCCTTTGGAGCCTACTGTGTTGGATGTTGTGTATTCAAGGGTGACCAATGATATGAATATCTTTCTAGACAAGCCTTTTGTTAAAGAAGAGGTGAAAGAAGCTATCTTTCAGATGTTTCCTACAAAGTCTCCTGGTCCAGATGGTTATCCACCTTTCTTTTTCCAGAATTACTGGCATGTGGTTGGCTTGGATGTTTCAGAGAGTATCCTATCTTTTCTAAATGGAGGTAATTTTCTTGATGCTCTGAATTATACGCACTTAGCTCTAATTCCAAAGCTGAAAAATCCTGATGAAATGAAACATTTTAGGCCTATTAGCTTATGCAATGTGTTTTACAAGATTATTTCAAAAGTGCTAGCGAATAGGCTTAAAACAGTGCTGCCAAATGTTATATCAGAATCACAGAGTGCTTTTGTTCCGGGGAGGCATATTACTGATAACGTGATTATTGGCTATGAAATGACACATATGATTAAAAATAAGAAGCTTGGAAAAAAAGGTTGTTTTGCTCTAAAGCTTGACATGAGTAAAGCCTATGACAGAGTTGAATGGATTTTTTTGGAGGCTATGTTGAAAAAGATGGGTTTCTCAGAGAAGTGGATTAACTTGGTGATGAAATGTGTTTCTTCAGTTTCGTTCTCTGTTATTTTAAATGGGAAAATTTTTGGCAATTTCAAACCAAAAAGGGGGCTCCGTCAAGGAGACCCTTTATCTCCTTATTTGTTCATCATTGTTGCTGAAGCTTTGTCAAATCTAATTTCCCACGCAGAGAATTCAGGTCTGATTCATGGAGCAAAAGCATCTTTCTATGGTCCTTCGGTATCTCATCTGTTTTTTGTAGATGACAGTCTAGTCTTTGCAAAAGCTGATCTTCAGGAAGCTTTGGTTTTAAAACAGGTGATTGAGGCCTATAGTGTGGCTTCGGGTCAATTAATCAATTTTGACAAATCATCTATTATGTTTAGTCCAAATTGCACTCAAGCCATTAGAGATGATATTATGCAGTGTTTTGGTATTCAAACCCAGGCGTTTTCTGAGTCTTATTTGGGCTTGCCAACTCAATTGGGGAGATCAAAAAATGTCTCTTTTCAACCTATAATTGACAGAATTTGGAAGAGAATTAAAGGCTGGAAGGAGAAGTTGTTGTCCAGGGCAGGGAAGGAAATTCTTATTAAAGCTGTAGCCCAAGCTATACCTTCGTATGCTATGAGCGTTTTCAAACTTCTGGCAAGTTTTCATTCCCAGCTGAATGGTATGCTTAATAAGTTTTGGTGGGGCTCATCAGTAGAAGAAAGAAAGATTCACTGGATGAGTTGGAAAAAAATGTGTCAACCAAAAAGTAACGGGGGTTTGGGCTTCAGAGACTTAGAATCCTTTAATTTAGCTCTTCTAGCTAAACAAGGATGGAAATTGATAAAATCGCCTGATTGTCTTATGGCAAGAGTGTTAAAGGCTAGATATTTTCCAAATGATGATTTCTTGGAGGCAGCGGTTGGAAATAATCCAAGTTTTGTGTGGAGGAGTATCCTGGAAGGTAGATCTTTACTGTCTAAGGGTCTTCGTTGGAAAGTGGGAGATGGTTCTAATATCAGAATTTGGGATGACCCATGGATCCCAAAGGCTTGGTCTTTCAAACCTGTGACCCCTAGATCATCTAATGGTGCTTTGCAGAAGGTGTCAGATATTCTATCCTCTAATGGAACAGGATGGAACAAACAGGTTTTATCTGATTGTTTTCTCCCCTGTGACAGGGAGGCTATTTTGAGCATACCAGTGGTTTATCCTTCCCATCTAGATGAGCTTATTTGGCATTTCAATGAAGATGGGATCTATACAGTCAAAAGTGGATACAACACAGAAATTCAATATCAATTCCAAGTTTCTAATGGGGGAGCTAGTCCTTCATCACTCGGTTCAACAAAAATCTGGAAATTTCTTTGGTCTTTGCAAATACCAGAGAAAATAAAAATATTTTGGTGGAGAGCTATGAGGAATATTCTACCTTCTAAAGATAATTTGATAAAAAAGAGGTTAGAAATTCCAACTCACTGTTCTTATTGTCAAGAAGCTGGGGAATCATCATTTCATTGCCTCCTTGCATGTCCTTTTGCTGTAGAGGTGCGGAATCTGGTTGGCTTGAGAGACTCGGTGGTGCCTGAATCAATTTCAAACTGTGAGCAGTGGTTTGAATGGGTGAGTGGAAATAAATCTAAGGAATGGGTGGGCTTTTCTTTATCTGTTGCTTGGTACATATGGTTTGCAAGAAATTGTAGAGAATTTAAGCAATTGAATAAGAAAGCTGAGGAGGTGGGGTTTGAAATTACCAATTTCTGGGAGAGTTGCTTGAAGGCGAACCAGCCGGTGCGTATGGGGGAGGATGCCGTAAAACATGCAGCAGCGGAGAGTTTTGGTCGGAGTAGTGTTGAAGAGTCTTTTGAAGCTGATGTGATTGTTTACACTAATGGAGCTTGCTTGGCTGAATCAGAGTTGGGCGGTGTGGGTTTTGTCCTTTTGGATAAGACAGGGCATTTTGTGGCTGGGGGAGCTGAAAGGAATCATCAATTATTCAAGCCTATTTACCAAAAAGCTGCTGCTATTATTAGAGGATTGGAAGTGGCAAAGGAAATGAATGTTTCTTCTGTGTTGGTTAGATCTGATTGCAAAGTGCTTGTGGAAGCTCTATCTTCACAAAAGAAAGACTTATCTGAGCTAGGGAACTTAAAAAGTGTCATTTTTAGTCTAGCAAACTCATTTGATTCTTGCTTGTTTTCTTTCATTGGTAGAGCAAGCAATAAAGCTGCACATTCTTTAGCCAAATGGATAGTGCATGCTTCTGTAAACAGGGTCAGGTTTAATACCCCCTGTTTTTCTGTTTGAGTTTCTTTGTTAGTTGAATAAATTCTAGTTTCAAAAAAAAAAATAGAATCACATGGAATATTCAATAAAGAAAAGAAAAGTGATGCATGGACAATTTCATAATCAACACATATCCAATATAAAAAGCACTCAGTACACCTCTATTAAACTAACTAGTAATTTTACCCGTGCATCGTAACGGGTTTAATTTTTTTTTTTTAAAATTGATTATAGATTTTGGAAATATGTCTTTTTAAATAATATGTTAATATGAACTTTTCGTAAAAATGATTTACATGTATTTAGAAATGAATAATCATAAACATTAACCTTTGAATCTAGTTTCAGCTACCAACTTTTTCATTAATAAAAATTAACTAATAATGTATCAACTATGCGATTTCTAATCTTAATTAACAACTTAATTTCTTATATTAAAAAAAATCCAACTCATTTTGATTTTTGTTTTATTTAATCCATCATTCCAAATGCATTTTGTTAGTAAATCGTTTTGCAAGTCCAAATGCAGCTATTTTTTTTTGTCATATATATCATCATCATCATCATTTTTATTACATCTGTCCCAAAATATAAGACTTGTTTTCACACTTTTAATTAATTAGTGTTTATAAGATTCGAACTTTCAAATTACTTGCTTGTATTAAAACTTCATAATTGTAAATAAGTATATTGTCTAAAGTATAAAATAACGCATCATTATTTTTCACAATTTAAATTGCAACATATTGTATAATTTTTTGGATTTTTTTAAATTTGAATTCATGACTGTATTGTATATTGTCTAAAGTATAAAATAACGCATCAATGTAAGCAACTTATAATTAAAATTTAGCATGTTAATAAAAAAAATCTTTACATAAATAATTCTTCAAATAAATATTATTCATAAAATAGCTAGACACAAAACAAACGCAAGAAATGTTCAAATATTTACATAAAAAAAAAGCATCTTTTTCAATATTTATGGCTATCTTAATGTCTATCTAACATTAAAAAAAAAAAAAAACCAACGAGCTGTTGGTGCAGTGGTGTCAGGGGCTGCACTTGGTAGGGCGAACCACGGTTCGATCCCCCGCAACAACGTTGGGAGAGCAATAAAACCTTAACCCCGGGACCCCCCTCGAACTGGATTAGTCGGCCCAGTGGGCCGGATACCAGGGTGCAAACCAAAAAAAACATAAAAAAAATTAGTTATCAATAAGTGAAGGACTATGAATAAATAATATAAAAATATATAATTTTCATCATCGTACATATATTCTATATAGCATTCACTATATACTATATATACACAATATGAATATAGCTATTAGTAGCTGTTTGGAGCTAAAAATATATACTACTATAAGTATATATACTCTAACGGAAAGAAACCGTTAGAAAGAATAATTAATAATAATAAGTAATGAAATAATAAGAATTAATGGGAATAAACACCCAACTTAATAAGAATAAATTTTTGTAACCACCACCCAAATTAATAATTAATAAATTCAATTTAAAATAAATATTTTTAAAATAATAAAATATTATTATTTTTACAACATCATCACCATGAAAGCTTTATATCACCAATCACCATCCTCTGAAAAAGTGACAAATTAAAAACAGAGAAGACAAATGGTGCACAAAATGGAAAGAGAAAGACCTAAACTACAACAACTAAGTAACCTTTCTTTCTAATAACTACAATTTAGCAGACTTAGATAAAGAAAGCAACTATGAAAATGCAACTTAGATAATCTTTCTTTCGAGTAACAACAACAACTATGAACATGCTTCTCGACATCATCAACATCATTCACAAGTGATGCCTTTGGATCATTTAATAAAATCGCAACTATTTTCCGATCAAGTTCTCCTTCATCAATCATGGCTAATGCAGCCAAGGGTTTGACCCTGGGAACCTCACCAATTTTCCTCTGTCTTTCACCAATCTCAACAACATCAATTACAGATTAACAATAATTTTAGACACGTTTTGTCCAATCCTACTAATGAAAAAATTGAAAAAATATAATAAAAATATCATTCTAAAAAAAACCACAACTCTTATATAAATAAAGCAATAATGAAATGAAGAAAATAATATAACAAATAGAAACCAAAGAACAGCGAAAATATAGAACAAATATCCAAGAGAAAAAAATCAGAAATGGTAAATACAAAACTTTCTTGGAATTTGAACATCACCAATTTCCCATGAACCTGAAGCAAGTAATATATGTCTCCCAGGTTTAAGTAATATAAAACAATATTACGGATCAGAGAGATTAAAAAAACAATACTACAAAAATGAAAATTAAACGGAGAAGAAGGAAAAGGGATTCTTCAAACCCTAGAATCCCAAAACAAAATTCGAGTAAAAAAAATCTCAAAAACAAAAATTTAAATAAAAATCTCTTTAAAAAAATATACTTGTACAAAAATTAATAGTAAACCTATTCTAAACAAAAATTAAAAATTAAAAAAAACTAAAATTAAAAAAATGCTCATACGCTCATACCTGTTTCACACCTGCAACAAAAGAGATGAAAACTATGCTATTAAAAAAAACATACTTGTACAAAAATTAAAAAACCTATTCTAAACAAAAATTAAAAATTAAAAAAAAATTTAAAAACTGCTCATACGCTCATACCTGTTTCACACCTGCAACAGAAGAGGTGAAAACAATGCTTCCAAATCCAGATGCTTTCTTTTTGCCCGGGTCTCTAATTTCTTTTTGTTGTCTTTTCCTGATCGTGATTCTACTAATTTACTACTACCACTAACTACTAATTGATGTTGGTAATATGTCTTTCACACCATAACAGTCAAAAAATGATGAATGAAAGAAAACGAAAAGACTTAATCTACCAATGGATATGGACGGCTATGATTGATTATTGCATTTACAATTGAATGGCTGAGATTAAAAGAGAACTTAGGAGGGAAAGTGAGAAATTAGGAGGGAAAATAATGGGGATTAAGGAGGGAAAACAAAAATGCCCTCATACTTCACCTATTTTATAATATATTGATAATGAATAAGTTCATTTGCTAACACAATCATGTAAACTCATTTTTTAAAGGCTTAATTAATTTTTGGTACTTTATCTTATTTTCAAGATTCACTTCGGTCCTTAATTTTTATTTTGACTTATTTTGGTCTTTTATCTTTTTTCAAAAAATTGAATATGGTCATCTCGTAATAATAATGTTAGTTTTACTCATAATATTCACACTTATTACATTCTATTGATAGAGTTTAACAAATATTTTTACGGCTCTATCTCGAAAGAGCTTCTAATATCTACGTTCAAATCTTTATTACATTGTCATTTCTATCTATATCAATCAACCATATTGCGGGCCAAATTGTTCCATGATTTGCGAAGTAGTACCACTATTCCTAATCTTATTGGGTGATGGTTTGGAATATTTTCAAATTTCGACAGCATTTGTCATTTTTCGATTATGGGTGTGAATATTTCGATAAAATTAATGTTGCTATGATAAAAAGATCAAATTGAATTTTTTGAAAAAAAAATAAAGACCAAAATAACTTTAAAAAAAAGATTAAGGACCAAAGTGAATATTAAAAATAAGATAAAGGACAAAAAATGTAATTAAGCCTTTTTTAAAATAAATTAAGGGTTCGTTTGGTGGGCAAGATAAAAAAAGCATGATATATAGGATATAGTTGTTCTATTATGTTATTATCTTGAGTCTGGTTAATTAGTAGGATAGGATAATGTTATTGTGTTGGTTTATCCTATCCTGTAATTTGTATCTTATGTCGGGAGCTGGGTTAGAAATGAGGAAGATAGTGCAGTTTTCCCTTTATACCCTCACATATTAACACCACTGTTACCATCATCATCACATTGTGTCCACCATCATCACCTCATTAATATCAACGTTAATTTGGTATACATCAAACACTGGACATGATAAGAGCTATCATGCTCTTTATCCTATCCTGACCACCAAATGAACCCTAATTATCTAGCTTATCACTTACATCATGATCTTATTACCATCTTCATTCATCAATCGGTCATGGTTATAAATCATTTATATGATGATTGGCGCACACTTACGTTTTAGGGGATGACTCAAATGCATGAAATAAGAAGAATGCATTGATGGAGTGACGGTTTTAATCATTATCTTCAAAATGAAATCTCTTTGAAAAGGAAATCAATGGTTAAAACCCTCACATGCATCAATACATACTTATCTCCATGGACTTGAGTCATGCCCAAGTTATTGATAAACCATTTATAACCTGTTACTCTTTCAATTAATCATTCATCAATAAATTAAAATACAAACAAATAAGTGTGATAAACCTATGCTTCTTGTGCAGAAGAAAGAGTAAAGGTGGGAAACCATGCAGAATCAATCTACACCCATGGCCACCATTACATTTAGATCTATCTTTATCATCATTTTCTCTGGTACTATCTACAGATCCACACCCATCAATCTACACCCTTTCTGCTGATTTTTCTCAAATCTGGTTTGCTCTCAAACCCCTAAGCTAAAAGCCTAAAACAAATCATTTTAATTTACAGTACAATTTTACTATATTATTACCTCATTTAATTAGCATCACCTTAACAAATTAGGTGGCTGACATTTGAAGTTTTTTTCACAGTATTCAACCATCTAAGTTGACCATAATTGAAAGTGAATTGTAATATCATAATATCAGGTGAATTTTTCTTGACCCCTTTTTACCTTCAATTTATGTTCTTTTCAATGGGTAAACTATAAATTATCAGAATTTAGGTGAAAAGATTGCTGTGACAAAAAGTGGTGAGATCAACATTTTCCTATAGTTTCAAAACAAAAGTTAGTACCTTAGATGACCCTTTGACTATACCTACCAAAATAAGCTCAAAATATGATGTTCACATATACAACATGATATCTCTCTGCTGTTTAATGTGATGGGATCAGCCTTGTTAAGGAACAGTATAACTAATCAATTTAGACATCATGTTGTTGCCCCGAAGGGAAAAATTTGTTGGCCTATAATGTGATACAAAGAAAGATACACAACCGTGAGACAAAATATATTGTCTCATTTGAAACACTACAAGCAACCATTTGTTCTCTGCTTCAATGTTTGTCAAATACAATTAAACCAAAAAAAAAAAAAGCATTGTACTGAAGAACCAAACTTACATTGAAGTCCAAAGTCGTAAAATAATCAAATGGCATAAATTGGATTTACTTCTGTTGAGTCAGAATCTGAATTTTTCCATGAGTATCTTCCATTCCTTGATAACTTCTCTTTCTTCCTCACTCTTCTAAGACGTTTGGATTTCACCACATAATATGTCATAGTACCAAGAACACCACCCATTATAACACTCCCTACAGCAGTAACAAGAATTGCAGCCCAAAGATTCCGACGACCGACTACTATATAAGACGCCGTGATGAATGAAACAGAGGTGAAAACCGAAGCTAACCACATCATCTTATTGATCACTCCAACAACCTTTCTCTCAGTTTTTGTTTCCCCTCTAACAATTGTGATTTGAACCACCACAACAGCCAGAGAAACAAAGAGTGCAGTAGCATTAGAGATGAAGAAGGCTTTGAATGAAGCAGTGTGAACCATCACAGCTCTTCCAGAGTCATCATCACCACCTGGGACTGTGAAAAGTGCTGCAAATGCAACTGTTGCAAATAGCACGGCAACCACAGTTACAGAGTTTGTGGTATTGTTGACTCCTGCCCTGTGCAATTTTCTTAGCTCCTTTGCTATACCACTCACGTTTTGGTTCGTTTTTCGGGTTTGTTCGAGTTGGTAAAAGACATCTTTCTTGATCTGAGTCATTGTTTTCCTTAACTCATCCCTTGGTTGGTTGAGATCATTGGCTTTAACTGCACCGTGATGAATCAGGCACTCTTTGATCTCCAAAATTTCTTCTGTTATTGGTAGTCCTTCAGCAAGGTCAAGAGCTGTTTTGTTTTCTCTTGTCAGGGCATTTACGTTGGTGTCAGGGAGAAGTAGCAGCTCATTCACTATCTGCACGAATTGAGGGGAGTCATAACTAATGCATTTTCCAATGAAGTTCATGATGTTTACATCCATAGACCATAATTTATAAGAGAATGCTAACTCACTCATGCTTTTGATGCTGGAGTCATGTTATTTAATTTGTATAACCAATTTAAACAACAAAATTGTACAACATCCAATTTGGGAAAAGAAAGAAGTGTTTCACCATCTCATAACATACATCCGAATTCAACATCTACATTCAACATTTGCCTCTTTTAAAATATAAAAGATAGAGAAAGAATATGGAAACTTCGGTGATTCTCTTTTATTTTCTAAAATAGACAAAGGTAAAGTGTTAATGTTAAATTTGGATCTACATATAAAATTTTTTAGTTTGTTTCATTTAACCATTTTTTTCATATCAACCTTTCTTAAAGTAACCAATGGCAAGAGAATATCATCATTCATTATTGAAATATGCAAGTAACATTTTTCCATTGATTATATTCCTCGTATAACCCCAAATTCTAATTTCGAACGAAAAACCAAAAATCCCTTTTGATATCCCAGCATTATTGCACAAGAATCATTATCCTTAATTATATATCTCTTGCTCAGTTGCCCCCCCCCCCCCCCCCCCCCCCAAAAAAAGGTACTGAATAAAAAACATAGGGCATACAGATATCTCATATCCATGACCGGTGAGATACAGTCATCAGTCTGCCACATACTAGTCTCGATGTATTATAGTTGTCCTTATTAACTATAATACTCGACTAGGGAATCTTTAAGGATAATTATCAATCAATAAGATCTCACTATCAAGTCATGTACTTGATATTTTTATGACATTGAACTTATAATCCTAAGGACTTTATTACATCTATTTTAATTAAACAATTAAAGCATAAATATAATAAATGAAATGCCTCATTATTATTAATATTAATAATCCATAAACATGAAATAAGTATTATGATACCTCAAACCTCTTCTTTCTGGTGGCCACATGCAAAGCAGTATTGCCAAACTTATCTGGCAGCATTACAATTGCTGCGTCTGCATTAAGAATCAGCTTCACCACTTCACAGGAAACTCCTTTCACAGCCATGTGAAGTGGAGTTTGTCCTTTCTTATCAGTTCTCCGAGCAAGTTGTGGATCCTTCCCTATCAATAGTTTCACAACATCAACATGCCCTTGCCTCGCAGCTAAATGAAGTGCATTCTTTCCATTGGACCTTGATAACTCCAATTGACTAGGATCTTGTGATAGCAATAGATTAACGACGTTTGCATGACCTCTTGTAGCTGCAGATATAAGAGGGGTTGCATTTGATTGTGCAAACGTTGACATCAGCCGCGGGTCATGCTCTAGTAGCAACTGCACAATGGCTGTCACAAAAACCTTCAGCCTAAACTTGTTAACACAAACACACATTGCATGAAATAGTGATTTGATAGATAACATGTATCATTTATCATTCATGTTACACTATTTTACTGATGATTCCAGACTTACCCTCTTTTTTCTTTCTAATAAGTAAAACAAAAACGAGTACATTTTAATGTGCAAGGAAATTTCTCTTTTGAGAGGTATATATAATAACAAAAGTTGATTATATGTATTTTACATCCTACGTATTTTGCTTACTTATTTTTTTGGAATGAAGCTTTTTTTTTTTAATCCTAAAAAGTCAAATTGAATTCCTAGTAACTTAGTGCATGCTTGGAATGAAATTAATTTGGGTTAGAATTGGTTCTTCAATGCATAAACTATTTTTACCTGCCTTAAAAAAATCACATTAGACATTGTTCCAACTCACAGTGGACAGCTTCTAACGTGTTTTCAAACATGTTCTTCCTCTAGTAAAAAAGACTCGTTAACCAAGCAAAACCCAACTGCAAATGGAACGTGTTGAGTCAAGTGGAAGCACGCACACCCCCCTCTCAACATGAGATTTTTCTACTAAACTTCATCGTCATTTGTCATTTATACTCTTATATTATACTCTCTCTAGTTCTTATTATAAGCACCTTTAACTAATTTTCATATCCTTTAAGAAACTTAGTTACTATTGTTAGCGGTATTGGAAATGTAAATATTTGATATACTTTTTCAAAAATACCCTTATGATTATTATTAGGAATCTAAAAAGTGTTGAGTAAATAAGGATGTTTGTGGAAAAGAAGTAATTAATGTCATTAGAAGTTGAAAATTGAGCTTATATTAAGGAAAAAAAAATCTTCAAAGGAGCTTATACATATGACGAGAGTTATATCTACGACGGGAGGGAGTACTTGCATGTTGTCTTTGTCCTTAGTCGTTACTAAACATTTGTACTTGTTTGTATGGACATTGCTCTCAATGCATATTTTTCCATTTCTAATACTCACTCGAACCTTGCTAAAGGGTGTCTCTAGCTCGAGTTTATTTTTATCTTCTTTTTATACATTACATTTCAACAATAAATAATAAAAGAAGATCTTTAGTTCACATTCTGAGATTCTAGACACATAATTGGAAACTAAAGTTGATATATATTTTTTAAGATAATCTCAAATAAAAACTAATACTATACTTGTTTACCTTCATGACCTTGATTAGCCGCAATATGAAAGGGATCAAAACCTGACCGGTTTTTATACGAAAGGGCCTCCATCGTGGTGTAAGGCAAAAACTCCTTCACGACATCAAGGTGGCCCTTCTCCGCCGCGGTAAACAACGCCGTCTCTCCCAACTCATTAACCTCATTAACCATCGCGGACCTGATATCCGCGACCTCTTCATCAAACTCGGCCCCGCTGAGCGTGCCCGTCATCTGGGCATCGATCTCAGCGAGGATTTGTCGCACCGAGCCCACGTCGCCGCGTCTAGCGGCGAGGTGGAGCTCGGTGTCATTATGTCGGCCCGTAACCTGCTTGACATATTTTTTCTTGCTGTCAAGCCGCTTGCCAGAGTTTGACAGGAAGAGGGATTTATTGGAGTTGGAGTTGAGGAGGGACTTGGCGGAGGTGGAGAGGACGAGGGAGGGTCTTGGGGTGGTTGGGGTGGCGGGTTCGGAGAAAGGGGTGGTGTGATCCATTGGAGGCAAGGGCAGTGCCCTAGCCAAGGGTTACGAGAAGGGTAGGAGGAGGAGGAGGTGGTGGAAGAAGGTTGGGATCCCCATGCGAGAATCCTCGCATGTCAACAACAACACCATGCGCGCTCTCTGGTTTTGATCCGCACCATAAGCGGAAAACTGCTTCCAAGGGGGGTGATGATGCTTTTTTGGTTTTGGGTTGTTGGAAAACTGTTTTAACAAAGACATCTTTTTCACCACTAAATCCAATGTCTAATATTACCTAAGGGAAAAACAAAAAATAAAATAGAATTAAAATATCTAATAAATTATTCTCTCGGTTCCTTGTTGTACGTTTATTTAACTATGTTACAAAAATTAAAAATAATAGTTACATTTTTTTAAAATGTAATTTAACATTTCAATTTTATTCTATATGAGAAAATAATATATGCATCAACAGTGTAAATTTTGTTTACACTATCAATATATCATTTATTGTTGATGGATTATCAATATTTAACTTACAAATAAAAATAATGCATATAAATGGTGGATAATGCATCGACATATATATTAAACTCATATTATATACTCCCTCCGTTTCACAATGTTTGACCTTTTAGCCTTTTTTTCTTGTTTCACAATGTTTGGCCATTTATATTTTCAATACACAAACATATTTTTTTTCCAATATTAACCTTTCATTCAATCATTTCTCTTACTCCTCATTAATTCTATTTTATTTTATCATCTCTCTCATCTTTAAACCATTATACATTAATTAATGGACATACTTACTAATAAAAATTAAATACTATTATAATTTTCAATAAGGATTAAATATGGGTATTTTAGACAAACTATACATAATACTTACAATAATCAACACTTTCTTAATCTGTGTGCCCAAATCTAAAAGGCCAAACATTGTAAAACGGAGGGAGTATCTTGTATCCTTATATATGAAAACAAAATAAAATCAATAATTAAAGAGCAAGTGTATATTTGATAAGGCAAATTTGTAGCTTATTTGATGACATGTAGTTTATTCATTCAGTCAATAAATAATGAGTTTTACTAACAAAAACATTTATCAAGGTTTTTAAACTTTGAAAAATAATCATATGTGTACATTACTTTGTGTCTCAAAAATTAAAAAAAAAAACATTTGTAATGATTTTATATTATATTTAGTTTCTTAACAAATTCATTAAAAACGATTAATAGCCGTTGTCATAAATTATATAGTTTAATTATTTTTCTCATCTTTTGTTGTTTACCTATTTCAATTGACCCTTTACCCTTTTTTTTTCATTTGAATCCGTATAGTTGTTGCCATCTCTTAATCGAGTTAGTCTCTCATCTGTTATTAATTTTTAGATGATGTTGCTGATTATTTGTACATGTTATGATTAAGGTCTAAAAGGATCGATAAATAATTACTATTTCGAACTTGTCGTGAGTTAATGACACTTACCTTACACAATTATCTCTACAAGAATTAATGTGACTTGTAGTAGAAACCTAATGACATGAACCATGCTTAAAAGATCTAAACGAAAATAAAAGCTCAGAATAAACGGACCTTACATGCAGATAAGTCTCAAGACTTATTCTTGAAGTAAATCTTCAGAAGTTAAACAACACAATTATCGAAGATTGATAGCAAACTATCTATGGGTTATTGACAATCATAGAAAATCACTGATTATATCCTTATAGATAAGATAACATGAAGATTGTTCTCATAAATAGAAGATTTATCTATATAATACATCAAACCAATAAGCCACCCTAACTATATAAATACCAACTTCATCCAAGGGGTTGAGACATCTCGATCTTAATCTCAATTGAATCACAATTATACTCATCATCGGTATAGAGCATCATCAACACTCTTCAGAGAGAGACATTCAACAGTGAGAGAGCTAGAATTTTGTTGTCCAACACGGTAGCAGATGTATCTAACCCCACAACGAAGGTTCAAAAATCACTTGAAGTTAATCACCCAACATTGCTGAGAGTCTTAACCTTAGGATCCAAAGCGGTGAACCACCTCATTCATACAAGAGATCCTAGATCACAAATGACCTCCCTAAGAGTAGAGGGAATATCATTAACTACTCTTAGGGACAATTCGAAGCAGTCTTGTTCTCCCATGATGCACTATTTCAATGTGCCTAATAGAACTACGTAATTTTGATCCCCAAAACCTTAGTTCAAACGAGTACGTAAGAGCAAATACCTACCATTGCTAGACTAAAAATCCTTAACAATGACCCCATCCTTAACATACTTCTGTCTAATCTGGACATAACAATTACTTAGGGACCAACTCAAATAAATTTGTGTATCAAGTTTATGATGATGTCGTTGATTATTCGTGTATGTGGCAATTAATGTGTGTTTGGTATAGTCTGAAAAATTAGATTGTGATTATTTTTATTTATGATTATAATCTGGTATACCCAAGATTATAATATGTTAAAATTATAATCTGTTTATGTTTGGATCTCTTAGCTGAAAAATGAATTTATCTTTTTTGTTTGGGTAATGTAAAGAAAATTATTTTTACTAAGTAAATTACAAAAAAAAAAAATATAAGATTAGTTATTATAACCTTGGAGTGATAAGGGTAAAATAAAAAAATTATACGAGTCTCAAAAAATAATCTCCGGCACCTGTGAGAGAAATGTTGAATTTTAATTATTTTTTCAAGAATATAATCTAAAATTATAATCTACATTGATAATCAAACATATTAAATTATAATTATTTAAAAAAAATCAAAACACAATTTTATTCTAAACCAAATAACTAAGATGATGTTGTATTAACTATTGGCTTCATTTTCAAAAGGTTTGATTAAAAAAAATTGAATGACATTTAACTCAAAAGAAAAAATTACTTCTCATTCCTATTTGCAATATAAGAATAAACAAATATTTTTTTTATAGTTTATAATGTTAAAAAAAATTAATTAATTTTTTTAAATTTTGTTTCATTTATTTTTCAAAAACATTCATAGAAAGTGGTTATATCATTTAATTTTTTTTCATTCACAATGCTAATTTTTTTTAAATATTTTTTTAAACAAATTTGAGAAAATTAAATATAATCAATTAATCTCCCTAATAAACATAATTTTATTTTTTTTCCTTTTTTTTATACACCAAGAGTATCCTTGAGCCGATAATCAAAGACTAATCCTCTCTAAGGCGTAAAAATCACCAAAGTGGATTTTACCTCCACCAATAAACTCTTTTTAATAATCGCAACAGAGATCAAATATTTGACAATCTAACATCATGCTTAAGAAACTCAATTTTCTATCAATTATGTTTTACTTTGTTGATAATTTTTTTTCTTTCTTAATCGTAAAGAAGAGGAAATACTAATTTGATGAAATAATTTCACCTTGTTGGACCACACCTTTAAAATTTAAAACCTATCATCTACCTTGAAATAATTTCACCTTGGAGTCTTGGACCACCCAAGCAGCTCATCTATCAATTGTTGAAAACTTGAAATGGTGCCATCCAAGTGGCTGAATTTTTCTTGTAAATGACCCGGTGTTCAGATGGATATAGGAGTATTAAGGCAAGAGTTAAATATTTAAAGTCAATAATTTCCAGATCATTCAGGTTTGTTGTGGACAACAACATGCATTTATTTAATGTATATGGCGAAATTCAATTCGGAGGAAGTTTTTCAAATATTTCATATTAAATTTTCTGATCTTTACCTTGAAAAAATTGATAGTTTTTTATTAAAAATCCGCGTTTTAAAGAAGCTACTACAGCCCCACCATGCATAAGCCAAATGTTTGGGATGATGTATGCAACTTGCTGCTGATTTATGTTTCACAAAAGTCACCTTTAAAAGTGACTGTTTTACAGCTCTTCCAAGCTTGTATGAAAAGAAGCAATGACTATGGATATTTGAGGAACTAGTCCAAGAGGGTCAGGATCTTATGAGCCTGTTCAAGAAAGAGTAATTATGTTGCAGATTTTCTAGCTAAGAAAACTATCATGTATAAGGACATATATTGGATAGAGGATATGCCAAGTGACATTATCCCTCTTTTGAACTCTGATGTATCATGTACCTTTTCTTAATAAAAGTCCTTAACTTTCAACAAAAAAAAAAAGAAAAAGAAAAGAGAAGTTACTTCCTCTGGGTTAAAATATACTTCCTCTGTTCCTACTTATCTGTTATATTTCAAAGAAGGGTCTTTCTATAATCAAACCTTTAAAAGAAAATGTTTCTTGAAAATTGATGCACTTAAATGAGTTTAAAAATAATTATTTAGTTTTTCAGTACAATTTTATCATTTATATTCTCTTATCTTATGCATGGGGTGCATAGAATAGAAAAATCGTTCAAACAAAATCCCTCATTTAAGAAATACATTCATTACTTAAATTTTTAATACATTAATCATATTTTTTTCCCACTATACTATTTCTATCTCCTTAATCATTACTTTTTCTCTACTACTTACGAAAACCAATATCCTATTAAGTAGGGGCAAATATGAAAAATAACATTTATTGCACTCTTGAAATCATCAAAAGGACAAATAAAAAAAAACAAAAAAACTTCTCAAAAAAGACAATTAAATAGAAAGGAAGGGAGTAAGAAAAATAAAACATATTTTTCTTGGTTTAAAATACTACTCCCTCCGTTCCACTTTATCTGTCACTTTAACCTTTTTAACTTGTTCCAAATTATTTGTGGCTTTAGGGATTTGAGGGTGTATTAATTGATTTTTTTCAACTTTAACCTTACATTTAATGTGTTGAAATATGTGAAATGAGTGATAATTAATGTACTTTGAGAATATTATAGTAAAGTTATCTAATAATTCTATTGAAAATTGAAGCATTGAACGAATTTCTTAATCCATGTGAAATTTCTAAAGTGACAGTTAAATTGGAATGGAGGGAGTATAAGTAAAATTAACTAATTTTCTTAAATTTTATTTCATTTTCAATGATACTTTCTTAAAATATCCGTAGAAAATTGTTATCTTATTTAATTTTTGTTTCATTCTCTACGCAACTTTCCTAAAATCCTCTATTCTTTTATCAATTTTAAAAATTAAATACAATCAACTACATCCTTAATATGCGTAAAATTAATTATTTTTCTTATAATTCGGGTATGATGGAATATTTAATAGTTTTTTTTGTCGAAATCAGGTGGTTTCTGGGCTTCACATTTTTTGTGGCACATACAACTAATCCATCTCGGATTTGAGAACTATGCGAGTCTTTGACTCAACGGTATGGATCCTTCCCAAAAATTATTGTCTCACTGGGACTCGAGTCTTTGACCCTGAAGTCCTTGAGCGCTAAGAGTATTACTAATTACACTAAAAATGTAAATATTTTCAATGTAACTACAGCCATTAAGCCCAATTTGAAGAGTTTGTTTCCTTAATATAAGTTCATTTTCAAATCTTCAAAGACATTAATTACTGTTTTTTCACAAACACCCTTATTTACTCAACATTTTTTACATTTCTAATAATAATAATAGTAATGGGACTCAACATTTTTTACATTTCTAATAATAATAATAGTAATGGGGTACATTTGAAAGAGAATACAAAATATTTATATTTTCAATATCATTAACAATATTAATTAACTTTATCAAAGGGTGTAAAATTTAAATTTGGTCAAAGAGGCTTATAATAAAAGATCGGATGGAGTATTTTTTTTAATGGACTTGAAATTTTTTCAAAGAGTCTTCTATTAAGAGACAAAATAAGTATATTTTTTTTCAAAATTATCTCTATAATTATTATAGGTACTTTAAAAATTATTAAGTAAACGAAGATGTGTGTAAAAAAATTAATTAATGTTATTAAATTTTTTTTTAAAAAAACTTATATTAAAGACAAAAAATTTGTCAAAAGTACTTTAATTTAAAATCCGAAGAAGTATTACGAAAAAATCAACAATGCCATACACAGTTGCCAATAAATCATTTGAATTTTTTAAACATAACCCTACGAGTTGCATCATCTTCGTATAAAACACCTTTTTTATTGATAGAGCTAAGATTTGCTTTGATTATTTTTGTCTTTCAAGGATTTAGGATATGTTTGGATTCACAGTACAAAATCACGTTAGTCTCGATTTTCACGTTGAAGTATAAGCTGATTTAATAACATTAATTATATATCCAAAATTGATTATGAACTAAATCACCACTCGTTCAAACATACATTCAGTCTCTCCTGTGCAAGAGATGAACAACCTTGAGGTGTAATAATAAAAAGATAAGAAATTTAATCAACAAACTTTGCATTTGAAAAGTTAAATGTTTAAAATTTTAGATATATTAAATTTATGTTCATTTCAAAAAAGAAAAATTACATTTGCGGTGTAATTTTACTTTTTTTTTATTTGTTAAAAAAACTACGTGTCTGTTTGGTACGCAAAATTGGAATTGCAATTTGTAATTTCAATTCATCTCTAAATGGAATTGTGATTCTATGCTTGGATGGTATGAATTATTAGAATGTAAAATTAAAATTTTATATTCAATTTCTAATTTCATTGTTTGGGCATAAGATGTAAACTCCCAAAATAAGAGAGTTTTGACTCTAATTAAAAATATAACCCAAATAGATTTCGAGCTTTTTTGATCTGCTTTAATAATATCAGAACCATTCGGGTTTTGAGCCGACTCACTAATATCACATGAAAACCTTGTGCGATCTAGTTAATAAGTTGGCCCACTAAGTATAGCTAGATGAATAATATTGGCCAAATTTCATCTGGGTTTCTTTAGCCAATATCAGACCAAAAAAATTTAATTTTTTTTTTATTTTAAAAAAATTTAGCAAATACTCTAAGATGTATGAACACTTTTAGCAAGATCCTTTATTTAAATGAAAAAAAAATGAATTAATAATATTTACATTTTAGAGGAAAGTTTTATGAGTATCGGATATAGGACACATGTAAGTTCCATTGAGAATGTTTTGATAATGACAAAAGGTTTTGAACAAGCTACAAATGTGTTGATCAAGTTCAAGCTCAACAAGCAAACAACATTCAACAAATGAAGAAGAGAGAACAAGCTCATGAAGACTTAGTTTGTGTTTAATTGTAATATTTTTAGTTTGAGTCTTTTATTTTTAATGAGTTTGGGTAGATTATTTAGAGGGTAGTGAATCTCTATCAAGGTCATGATTATATCATAATTTGAGTTTTCACTTAACCTAAAATCAATAGGTGGCTTAAAGGTTTGAAAGAAAAGGTTTAGTTTTGAGAAAACAAGTTTTCAAGTGATTTGAACTATCTTAATCGATTAAGACTAATCATAATCGATTAACATATTCAAAGCTACAATGCTTAATCGATTAAGCAAAAGTCTAATCGATTAAGAGCTGTACAACTGGTTTTTAAAATACGTTTTTCACTTGTCAAAATCAGTTTTTAGTGATACTAACTTTTGGGTATTCTATATAAACCTTTTCCTAATCATTGTGATTATCAATCATCATTTTTACATCAATTTTACAAAGATCAAGCCACACTATTCTCTCTCAATTTCATAAGATCAAAGCTTTAACTTTTATATTCTTTGATCAAGAATCTTGGAATCTCTTATGTGATATTGTCATAGCTATTGAAAGAGATTCATAGGATTGTTATGGTTTTCATTTGAGTTGTAATCTTTGCAAGAGGCAAGCTATCTACAACAAACAAGAAGACTTGGTGTGTCGATTATCATCAAGCAAGTTCATTCAAATTGAAGAAGAAGTCTTGGTGGTTTATCAAGCAAAGTGAAGTCTTGTTGTGAGGTATCAACGAGCAACGTGGAAGACTTGTTGTGTGGAGTTATCAACAAGCAAGGGTAGAGGTTAGATTAGAGGGTCAATAGGATTGCAAAACAAGAGTGTGGTGTATCTCTTGGAGGCTATCAAGAAGGGAGTCTTGAGAGGCATTTGTTTGTAATTTGAGAACTCTAATTCCTCATAGTGAAGAATCTCTCTTGGTTGAAGAGGGGACTGGATGTAGCTTTCAAGTGGATGAAAGTGAACCAGGATAAATCACTGTGCAGTATCTCTAAACCCTTAACTCTTTACATTCTTGTCATTTCATATGTTCTTTGGTTGAAAACCTAGAAAAGATTGATTTTTCATAAGTGATTGAATTGAATCTTAATTGTGCAAATTGATTTGGGGAAAATCATTTTCATAACCTAGGTAATCAATAAGAATATTGGTGTGAATCTTTTCCGCTGAATCTCAGAACATACGTGTTAATTGATTGATTTTCGTATTCGATTGAAAAAGTAATTTTTCAGTTTTTGAATGTGCTTAATCGATTAAGGGTGTTCATAATCGATTAAGAATTTGTGTACTTTCTGATCTTAATCGATTAAGACACATTTTAATCGATTAAGAGCTGAGCTTTTTGGAAAAATCATTCGTTTTGATTGTTTCAATTTGTTTCTTTCGAAAATCTTTCAAGGTTTCTTAAACACCTATTCAACCACCCCTTCTAGGTGTTTTCTTAGGGTTCCTTAGTTGTTTCAACCACCAATTGCGGTTTCCTCAATTGGTATCAGAGCTCGGTCGAAAGACACGAGCATAAGAGATTTTTCGTAAAGATCCTTTAAGTAACCGCAATGGGTTCCATGAATCCCTTTGGTGGTGAAGGTGCTTCGATAAGTCGTCCTCCACTATTTAATGGTGAGGGATACGCTTATTGGAAAGTTAGAATGAAATTTTTTATCCAAGCAATAGATATCGATATTTGGAAAGCAATTGAAAAAGGTCCTCATATTCCCTCTAGTTTAGTTGATGGTGTAGCACAATTAACCCCCGAAGATAAGTGGAAAGATGATGATAGAAAGAAAGTTTTGTAACATCCTAGAAAATTAATAGTAATATAATAAACTTATAAAGTAATATATATTTAAGGATAGGATTAAGCCGTAGA
Source organism: Crotalaria pallida (assembly GCA_037953625.1). Classification (NCBI taxonomy): domain Eukaryota; kingdom Viridiplantae; phylum Streptophyta; class Magnoliopsida; order Fabales; family Fabaceae; genus Crotalaria; species Crotalaria pallida. The sequence continues at coordinate 74,617,196 of CM075656.1, forward strand.
AATTGTATAAGGGTAGTGAGGTGATAGGAAGCATAGGCCGACCTCGTTTGTAAGTTTTGGACCTCGGACCGATCCCGGCCGAGCTAAATAGGGCCAGACGCGGAACTTGTGGTCAAGCCGAACTAGCCGACCTCAGCGCACCTCACTCTACTATCCGAGATGGAAGCTCGGACTACTGAGGTCTCCCTATCCCGAGCCGACACCTCCTAGCTCCTCCGTGACAGCTCATGTTGAGCTATTGGTCCTTTTGGGTTCCGTGTCATCCGTACTATGTGTTGTCATTCACTTTATGTCACTATCATTGCTTTATGTCCCTTTCAAGTCACTATTCATGGCTTCCTCAAGAAGCCAATGAATCCTAGCCACATATTCTAGCTTCTCATAGAAGCCTCCAATGAGGACCACACAATTAATCCCCCTAAATGAATAAAAGAAAAGCCCCTACACAACACACAACACTTTGCTCTCTCTCTCTCTCTCTCTCTTCCTCATTCGTCTCTCTCCCCCATTTTCTCTGAAATTCCAGCAACAACCAACATACCTTCTTTCTCTCTTCTCACTCACGAACCTCCCTCTCTTCCACCAAGTCTCACCGGTTGGAGACCCTCCTTCCCGCCGTCTTCTCTTTCCGTCCCGGAGTCCCTGGACCGTCGTGGAGCTAGTGTGCAGCTTGGAGGAACTCGTGGCAGCTTGGAGGAAAGGATTCAAGGGGTGTTAAGCTCAAGAGGTCAAGCATCAAGGAAACCATTCTCAAACTCTCAATTCTTATCTCTCACGGTTTGAGGTAAGGAGTGAGTGTTACCTCTAATTGAGTTTGGGTTTCTAGGGTGTTCATAAAGGGTACTAAGAGTGGGTGTTAGATTAGAGAATGGATATAGGTTAATGTTAGAAGGAAAAGGTAAAAAGGGTAATGGGAACCAATGAATGAACTAGAAACATGAATTTTAGGTGAAGAAGGAATATTATGTTCTTTGGTTATATGCTTATATTTACATGATGGATTGGTTAAATGCTTTATTCATATTGTTATTGTGGTATAAGTGTTTATGAGCTTTGTTATTCACTATTTATATCTGTAGCCGAGCTGGGAGAGGTTGAGAAGGGGTATGGGAAAATGATAAATATGGAAAGTAGGAGAGATAGAGTAATAAGTCAGACAATGAGAAAGGTTAGTGGAAAGGATAAGAGGAGTTGAGCCGAGAGAGGCCGAGCTAAATAAATGGTTAAAAAGGTAAGAGGAATTAAAGAGAAATGGTTATGTGATCGGGTCATAGCAGACGCGTACCGGGTGCGTGCATTGATCTGGTAAGACGCATACTGGGTATGTGCCGCTGTAAGACGGGTACTGGGTACTCGCAGTTATGATTCACACAAGGTTCCGAGCACGGAATCGGTGGGATGTGTTCCTGGTCATAGCAGACGCGTACTGGGTGCGTGCATTGATCGCGTAAGTCGCCGAGATGCGCCGCTGTAAGACGAGTACTGGGTGCTCGCAGTTATGGACACTCCTTACTCCATAGAATGATCGGCGGTAGTGCTCCTGGTCATAGAAGACGCGTACTGGGTGCGTGCATTGATCGCGTCAGACGCATACCGGGTATGTGCAGCTGTAAGACGGGTACTGGGTACTCGCAGTTATGGACACTCCGATATCCGACTTTAAATGTTGTAAGACATGCACTGGGTGTATGCATCCGAAAAGAGTAAAATATTGTAATCTATGTGAAAATGGAATAATGAGTAATAAATCTGAGATAGAGATGGTAGTCCGAGGTAAGAGAGTGGTGGCTGAGAAGCCGAGTGTAAGAATTAAGGAAAGAGTATAAGGGGAATTAATCGTGTGAACCGAGCTAGACGAGATTGTGTGTATGTGAACCGAGCTGGATGAGAATGTATGCATGTGAGCCGAGCTAAGTGTGATTGTATGAGGTGAGCCGAGCTAAGTGTGATTGTATGAGGTGAGCCGAGCTAAGTGATGGTGTATGCATGTGACATATGGATTGATTACTTGTTATTTATATGCTAACTGACTACTTGTGTTTGGCTTGGTGGTTCGGTATGGCATGTTAGAAACTGCTTATTTAAGTTCTGTGTAACTCTCATCTCCTTACCATTTTTCAGGTACTGAGCTCGAGCAGACGCAGTCCCCGGCCGAGCAGGTTCACTCTCCCTCACAGGGAGAGTAAGTCACTAGAGTCTGATAGCCTAGATGGGTCTCGGCCAGTTGGCCGAGCTAAACTGCTATGTATTTTGTATGGATCTTGGCCCGATGGCCGAGCTAAACACTATTTTTGTAATTTGGATTAATGAGCTCGGTGAAGCTATGTTTCTTAACTTTTATTTAATGATGTATGAAGTCTTCCGCTTTTAACTCTGATGTTTTTGTATTAATGAAAATAAATATTATTTTGGCAATTATCATATCCGTTTTAAAAGAAATTTTAAATCCTAATTTCCGGGTTTAAGGGTAATTATTATATAGGGTGTTACAAGTTCAATATGATTTTAAAGCAAAAAATATCATCACCTCCGCTTTATCTTATGATGAATTCTTTAGAGTTTCTCAATGTGCTAGTGCTAAGGAAATGTGGGACACTCTTCAAGTGACTCATGAAGGAACTAGTGAAGTTAGAAGAGCTAGATTGAATGTTTTGATGCGTGAGTATGAATTGTTTTAAATGCTTCCGAATGAATCTATTAATGATATGCAAAAACGTTTTACTCATATTATTAACCATTTACTTGCTCTTGGTAAGACTTTCTTACAAGGTGAACTTTCTAACAAAGTGTTGAGATGTTTAGACAGGAATTGGCAACCAAAAGTAACGGCTATTGTAGAATCTAAGAATTTGGATGCTATGGATCTTGCAACACTTTTCGAAAAGCTTCAAGAACATGAAATGGAGCTTGGACGTTTGAATATGCATGAAGAGTCGGATAAGAACAAAGGAAGAAAGGGACTTGCTCTTAAAGCTAATAGATCATACAAAAAGAAAGAGAGTTCTGATGATGATGATAGTGAAGATTCCGATTCGGATGTTGATGAAAAAGAAATGAAACTTTTACTAAGGAAGTTTAACAAGTTTCTAAGGAGAAAAGGAAGGTTGAACAAAGACAAAGGTAAAGAGAAGGATTCTCCACACTACAAGACCAAGACTACAAAAGAAGGAGTAGTTTGCCATGAATGCGGAAAACCCGGTCATCTCAAGTACTCTTGCTCTAAGTATCTCAAGAAGAAGGAGAAAGAAAAGAAAAATTCCAAACACAAAAGGGCATATATTATTTGGGATGATGAAGAAGAGAAGAAAAGCACATCAAGTAGTTCTTCGGATGATGATGAAGTCGCTACTCTCAACTTGATAACTCTAGTAGATGAAGAAGAAAGTTCAAATGATGAATCAAGTGAACAAAGTGAGGAAAGCGTTGTAAGTCATACTAAATCCGAAATTTCTTCTAAATATGAATTGTTATATAATGCTTATGAAGAAATGCATGAACAACTTGAGAAACTAGCTTTGAAAAACATTGAAAGAAAGAAGCTCATTTTGAAACATCAACAAGAGATTTTAGAACTTCAAAAACAAGTTGATGAGCTTAATCTTGAAAATGAAACCCTTGATCTTATATATGCTAGTTCTTCTTGTGATTGTGCTAGTAGATTGAATATTGTGGTTGATTGTGAGAATTGCAAGTTGCTTAAAGATGAAAATGTTATTTTGAAAAATAAGCTTGCATGTTTCACAAGTGGTGATATTAGATTGCGCACATTGTTAAATTTTCAAAAAGGAAATTCAAACAAGTTTGGTTTGGGTTATACTAATGCTAAGAGTAACTCTCATAGAAATGTTGTTGATTTTTCTAAAGTTGATTTTTCAAATGCACCAACATGTTTCTATTGTGGTACTCATGGACATACTTCAAATGTGTGTTATATTAAAGTGCATGGTATACCTAAAGGAGATTTTGTTTGGGTTAAGAAGGGTGAGAGTCCCTTAACTAACAAAAATGGATCCAAAACTATTTGGATACCAAAAAGCAAAGCATGATTGTTTTGTAGGTATGATTGAAGAGCAAAATGGCTTACAAGTGTTATTCATTCATTTGCATCTTCAAGTCTCAAGTGAAAGTCCTACAATTTGGTACAATTGATATTGTTAGATATTGACAATTATAGTTCTCTCAATTGGTATTACTTTTCTAAAAGTTCAAATGGTATCATTGAGTGATCATTAGATGATTATCATGCTATTGTTGTTATTGTGATATTTCTTTACAATTGATATCTTACTTTGTTAAGTGATATTATGACTTTTTAGTTTTCAATTGGTATCATATTTCATTGTCATATTTCTTGCCAATTGGTATCACATTTCAAAGTATATTTCTTGTGTTTTTCAATTGGTATCAATGTTGTGAAGAAAGGATTTTATAAAAGAGAAATCAATATTCATTGTTATTCTTCTTATTTTGGCTTAGCATTTTATATTTCAATTGGTATATATTACTTTTTGATAATGCCAAAAGGGGGAGAAATGGTTGTTTGGAGAAAGGGTTGTTTTGTTGTTTTTATGTAGGTTGAGCAAAGTTGTTGAAGATAGGGGGAGAATCAAGCTTCTATCAATTGGATTTCAAATGTCAAAAGCATTTATTGAGGAGGAGCAAGAGTCTCACCAAGTGATCAAATGGTTCAAGTATCAACAACTTCAAACAAATGTCAAAAGCATTTATTGAGGAGGAGCAAGAGTCTCACCAAGTGATCAAATGGTTCAAGTATCAACAACTTCAAACAACTTCAAAACATGTTTGTCATTTTCAAAAAGGGGGAGATCGTAAGTTCCATTGAGAATGTTTTGATAATGACAAAAGGTTTTGAACAAGCTACAAATGTGTTGATCAAGTTCAAGCTCAACAAGCAAACAACATTCAACAACATTCAACAAATGAAGAAGAGAGAACAAGCTCATGAAGACTTAGTTTGTGTTTAATTGTAATATTTTTAGTTTGAGTCTTTTATTTTAATGAGTTTGGGTAGATTATTTAGAGGGTAGTGAATCTCTATCAAGGTCATGATTATATCATAATTTGAGTTTTCACTTAACCTAAAATCAATAGGTGGCTTAAAGGTTTGAAAGAAAAGGTTTAGTTTTGAGAAAACAAGTTTTCAAGTGATTTGAACTATCTTAATCGATTAAGACTAATCATAATCGATTAACATATTCAAAGCTACAATGCTTAATCGATTAAGCAAAAGTCTAATCGATTAAGAGTTGTATCTCTAAACCCTTAACTCTTTACATTCTTGTCATTTCATATGTTCTTTGGTTGAAAACCTAGAAAAGATTGACTTTTCATAAGTGATTGAATTGAATCTTAATTGTGCAAATTGATTTGGGGAAAATCATTTTCATAACCTAGGTAATCAATAAGAATATTGGTGTGAATCTTTTCCGCTGAATCTCTGATCATACGTGTTAATTGATTGATTTTCGTATTCGATTGAAAAAGTGATTTATCAGTTTTTGAATGTGCTTAATCGATTAAGGGTGTTCATAATCGATTAAGAATTTGTGTACTTTCTGATCTTAATCGATTAAGACACAGTTTAATCGATTAAGAGCTGAGCTTTTTGGAAAAATCATTCGTTTTGATTGTTTCGATTTGTTTCTTTCGAAAATCTTTCAAGGTTTCTTAAACACCTATTCAACCACCCCTTCTAGGTGTTCTCTTAGGGTTCCTTAGTTGTTTCAACCACCAATTGCGGTTTCCTCAACACAAACCGAGTTTAATACGTCAATTTATGGATAATGTGTCCTAACAATTAATGACACGATTAATTATCATTGTTGTTATATACTCTTTCCGATTTAGAAGATGAAAAAAAATTAAAATCACATTTGTTAAGAAAATTATAGTAGTTGAGTGTTTTTTTTTAATAATTTATAGTAAATAATAGGGGCATTTTTGAAAAATTGTATTGAGAATGAAGAAAAATCAAATGAGATAGTAACTATTTTTTAGGTATGTTTCAAAAAAATAACATTGATAATGAAATTAAATTTAAGAAAGTTAATTACTTTTGTTTATATTTTAAACAAAACAATATATATATATATATATATATATATATATATATTAATATTTCAAATAGGAGTGAGTAACTTAATATACACTAAACCAAATATTTTAAATTTTGTCAAGTTAAATCAAAATTATTTCTTTATACTCCCTCCATTTCATATGTTTATGTTTTTTAAGGTTATGCACGAGTTTTAAGAAATTGTTAAATGATTTAAGAATTTGGTATATTTTGACTATAATGCCCCTATATAATCATTATTGAAGAAATAGAAAGATATTGGAAGTGAGAAAAAGAGTGTAATAAATAAGGGTGTACAGGAAAAAATAGCATTAATTATGTATTAGATTTTGTAAAAAAAAATAGTACATATAAAACATAAAACAAAAACTTTATAAACACTATATATATATATATATATATATATATATATATATAACGGAGAACCAACGTGAGGTTGGTCAAGTGGTAGCTCACTTGGTCCCTTAACCAACTGGTCTCGAGTTCGAGCCTTGGGTATGGAGCAACCCCCGCTGGGAGACCTCTACCGCTTAGTGCGAGCTCAGTCGGGTCGGACCGGATGAATTGGATTCTGAGTAAACCAGATCCGGGCATCGGTTGGTGTACACCAAAAAAAAAATATATATAACAGAGGGATTATTATAAACTAAAATAAACAACAATTTTGAGCCTCAAACTAAAACTTATATGAATATCTTGTGCAAAATTGGCTTCCTTTAGGGAAGATTATCGGGCTCGGCCTTCTCTCTTCTTTAGTCTTCTTCTCTTCTCTTCTCCGTTTTTCTCTCTTCTGTGATAGCGGTGGAAGGGGAGGTGTGTGGGTTTTTTCTCTCCCAGTTATATCTGGGTTAAATAAATAAATCTTGCCTTTGTGCAAGTGGTGTGGTTTTTCTTGTCCCATTTTCATCTGGGTTTTGTTTTTGTGTGTTTGAGTGTGGGAAGGCTTTTTGTTTGTTTATATCTGATGACCTTCCTATCTTCTCCAATAACTAGAAGACTGATATTCGGGACAACTCTTCCCTTCCAGATCTCTGTCTTCTCCGCTGTCTAGTGGCTCTACCTTCTCAGATCTGAGATTCTTTGTCGCCGAACTGTGCTTACTTTCGGCATTGATGAGATAGTTATCTTGGAAACAAAGGCTGTTGAATCTCTTGTTAGAGTTCGAAGCTGGATGTTGATGATGATCCTGATCCACGGAGAGTTTGCTGTTATGGTTGAGTATCTAGTCTTTTTTAGCAATTTTTATTGTATGGAAAATATGTGCTTTGTTATTGTACTGTTGGATCTACTTGTACTATTTTCTGTTATGGAATGAATTACATATTTTCCTTTAAAAAAAAGGAAGATTATCAACACAATCAATTATACATCCAAATAGGAAAAAGGATACTCCCTCTATATCATTAGATAAGATTGTTAAAAAAATCAAAAATAAAAAAAAAATTAAGAAGATATGTATTTAATAGTTTATCTAATACACCAATCAATTATCAAATAACTAATTTAATACATTTTACATGGATCAACCAATCGTAACTTAAAGTTTATCATTTCTAAAATTTCCGTTAATTATTTTGGCATTAGTTTAGAACAAAAAACTTAGCTTTTTTTTTCTTTGCTTATTTATGGTTTTCATCCCTAAAAGTTCAACGTGTTTTAATTTTAGTCCCTAAAAGTTATTTTGACGTGACTGGTCCTTAATTTGCCAAACATTTTGGTTTTGGTCCAATCTGTTAAAAAAAAATCAATTATTTGTTGACGTGGTTAACGGAAACTCACACCAACAACTACGTGGTGTAAGATAGTGCCAAATAAGTATTGTGACATGGATTATTCGGGTCCATAAACGCAAAATTCTGCGTATGGGACCATTCTGCGTATGAGACCATTCTGCGTCCATGGATCTGTATCATCTACGTCATATAACTTATTTGGCATCTCCTCGCACCACGTGACTGGTGATATGGTGTTTCGCTAGCCTCATAAGCAAATAACAGTTTTTTCATAATGGAGTGGATCAAAACCAAAATGTTTGAAAAATTAAGGATAGTCCGATCAAAATAAATTATAAGGACTAAAACCAAAACACGCTAAACATTCAGGACCAAGCTTTTTTTTACATGAAAAATATATACTAGTCCTACGCGTCAAAGCTCTTTATACAGTGCATTAACTCCTGTAGGGAAAAATTCAAACTCTGCCTTTAACTCCTCCGTCTGTGAGGTGATGAAGTAACCGAAGAAGACGTTGATACACCACTAGAGCTTCCTCTAATAAAGAACAGGTTTGCAATGTAATTCTCAACATCTTCAGGGGTAAATGTGACATATTCTTTCATCTCCCTCACCGATCCTCCGCATACAACCACCAGCACCGTATTATACAACTCACGATATCTTGGCACCAAATTTCTCGCGATAGAACCCTTTATCTCGTCTCTCATTTCTCGATCCGCTACCACAAACGAATTTTGTTTCCGATAAGCTTCTTCGAACTTGAAGTTAAAATTCCCGATCACCGCTCTCGCCTCCGCCGGTGACATAGCCGCAGAAATATTCTCCGGCAACGATGAAAAGACTTCTCCCCATGCAACTCTCTCATAGTTCGCAACGAACTTTTTCACCTTCTCTTCGTGCTTCGTTATCCAATCGTATCCGAGAATGAACTGCAGATTCGAGCGTTTGATTCTGGTGAAGATGTAACGGAGATTGTTCGCGAAGAAGAGATAAGAGAGTGAAACGTCTTTGCAATGCTTTGCTTTGGTGTCGAGTTTGCAGAGAAGAACGAGAATCAGCCAAGCTACACGCGCCGTAAGCGGCGGCGGCGGCGGCGCTGTTGACGAGTGTTCTGATTCTGGACTGTATAAGTAAGATTCCGGCACCGGCGAACGCTTTGGTTTAGGGAAATCCTCGCGCGAGAACATATAAGAGAGAACGTTGCTGTAATCGGCGAGGTTTGAAAGATAATTCATGGACTGAACCGTGAGCGAGTGCACGCCGCCGCTGTTCACCGGTGATTTTGAAGAGTCCTTCTGAATCGTCGACTCAAACTCCGTTAACATCGTTTGAACACGTTCGATTATTCGTTGAATCGAAGAATTCACTTGAGATCGAACAGCCGAGGTGGAATCGGATGAGAAAATCGCTTCAATCTCCGGCAGCATTTCGGTGATCGATGCATACATGTCAAGCACGCGGAACATCTTCTCCGGCGACGACAATTTCTTCGGTTTGGCAACAGTCTCAGGGAATCCAAACAAAACAATGGCTCCATCTCTTGAAATCTCAGCGAAGCAAGATTCTCTGATGGAATCGGATGCACCGAACACATGATCGCAGAGGATCCTCTCTCCGTTGAATAGCGTCCTCACTGCAATCGTAACCGCCGCTAACCAGCTCTGAATTTTCAACTCAATAACCTCCCAATCCATCTTCTTAAGGCGCGTGGAGCTCACTTTCTCCACGCCAAGCTTATAAACACCTTCATCAACAATTGATTTCCTTATCACGCTGTAAACGCTCACGCACTCTTTTCTGTAACCGCACGAGACCATGCATTCAGCAATCGCTTTCAAATCCTCCATGACGATCGAAGAAAGGCGCTCCACCTCGGAGATAGAATCACCGGCAGTTCGAGTTTCGTCCGCCGCGGAGACGTAGTCGTCGTAATCGGAGACGCTGGAATGGACGGAGGTGCGTGAGGATCTAACAGAAATGGATTCGGGGTCAAGGTGGGCCCGGTTCATGGATAAGATCTGGTAGAACTCTTTTCTTAATCTCTTCATCGCAATCTGCATTAGGTTCTGTGCGAGGATGAGTTTCTCTGATGAAGGATTCTCGATGAGCAAAGAGTGCATGAACTTGTGAAGCTCTTTAACGTAGTTTATGTATTGCATGGCTTCTGTTTTGTCCTCGTAGAAGAGAGAGGTTACTTTTGCGAATGCTGACGTGTCATAGTTCCATTTTTGTATAAGCGCTTCTGCTGCTTCCATGGAGAAACTGTTTTCATCGTTGGTTCTGATGCTCTGGTCAATGTTATCGGAGAAGCTCAACCGAGGAGGCGTTGAGCGATTAGAATGGTTGGTTATGGAAGACGACGGCGTTTTAGAGGGAAAGCAAAGGCCTCTCATGTTTTTTGCCACAGAGATTAAGATCTTGTCTCTCATGTTTTTTGCTACGGAAATTATGATGATATCTCACAAGCTATGTAGCTTTCTATAATTGGAAATGTTCTTTGTTCCTTGTTTGTTGGGGAAAAGGCGAAAAAAGAAGGACTAGTGAATGAAAGAGGATAGTAGGGAATGGACGTGGAAATGATATGGTGATGGGGTATATATAGAGTTTGGGGAGATGCAAACGACGCCGTGTTGGGTGTTTGAGAATGAAAATTTCTGGCGGTGAAGGGGGATTAAGGAGTGATGGGACTGTTTTTTAATTTTAAGACTTGACTTAATGCATTTTTAAAAAGGGATGATAACAAGTGTTTTTAGGACATGTTAAAAAATTATAAACAATGAAAAATCATTAAAAGTCGTGATTTTTGAAATTTTCGAAAAAATAATAATATGAATTTAGAATTAATTTTTTATATTTAATAATCTTAACAAATCAACAAATAGACTGACACCCTCTTTAATATTCTACTGCCTTGCTTGGGTCAGCCACGGGGGAAGTGTTTATTTTCTTGGCTTTTTCGTTATGGACTTGGTTTCTAGGCGACGCGTGGGGTCTCTGGGTTCACATTCGTTAGAAGTTAGAACTTGGAAGGAAGAGGCTTCGATGTTGAATGAGCAATGTAACACCAAAAATCCTATATTAAATAATATTTTTTCTAGTCCTATTTACAGTATAAGATTTTTTTGGAATTTTTATTTTATCATATTTATAAGATCCTATTTCAATTTTTAATATTTTAATTACTTCTTTCCACAAACACTTCTATTAAGTCAATACTTTTTAGAGTTCCAATACTAATTATATGGATAATTTTGAAAAGGTATATCAAATTTTCACATTTCCAATGCCACTAACAAATTTAATCACTCTCCTTGCTGGGAGTGAAAAATCCGAAAAGGATCTTATAAATAAGACCGGAGGGAGTAATATTATTGGTTTTCCGGAATTAAGGCAGAGAAAAAAACACCAAAAAAGTTATAAAAGTCTTATGAAATAAAAAGGAATTGAGAAATTAAAAATGTAATACGTTTATTTATTTCTATTAAAAAGTACGGAGTATATCAGCAGAATTTCGCAACTTTAAATGAAAAAAAAAAAGAATTATGTGTATACTGTGGTGTGGAGTCTCGTACAATTTTTATATTAATTGTATATAAGAGTATAAGGTTGATTAGCCATGAGAATTAAACTCATGTCTATGGATATGTATACGCTCGAATTCGACCTGATTTTAATGTTGAAAACTCATTTTGGTTTGGTTTTAAAAAACTTGAATCCCAAACCCACTTTAAAAAAATAAAGGTGAGGTGTAGATGGGATTGTGAGTACCCACTGTGCCCTTTTCCAAAATCCAACATGATATAAAAATAAAATAATTTACATTATAATAATAATAATAATTAAATGGTAATTTTTTTTAGAAAAGTTAAATAACGAAGTTAAACTAATTAATATATTTAGAAAAAATTATAATTTAATTGTTATGTTTTTATATATCATTGTTGAAATCCTTGATGTTTACTTTTATATATTATTTGAATTATAATATATTTTATAAATAATTTATGTTTAAAAATGAAGATAATTTAAAAAATAATGAAGGGAATTATCCACGAATTTTTTTGAAACTCGACAAGTATGGCTTTGTGAGAACCTTACCATTTGGAAAAAAAGAAAGAAAGAAAAATAACAAGCAACATAAATCACATTAAAAGATGACAAGGAATACGATCCTACTAATTTCAGCTAATAAAATTCTACAAATTGTTCTACCAATAAAAGTGATGGCTACAATTTAAAAAAATCAATACTACTATATTCATTTCAAAACAGATTGTGATGATTTTTTTCTTTTTTCGAAATCCGGTGGTGTATGCGTTTACATTTTTGTGACCCAACTAATCCACCCCGGATCCGCGAAATGTGCGTGACTTTGACTCAATGATATGGATCCTCATCAGGAATTGTTGTCTCACTGGGACTCGAGCTTTTGACCCTGAAATCCCTAAGCGCCCAGCCAGTTTCCACTAAGCCAATCCACTTGGGTGATTGTGATGAATTTTTAAAGCTGACGAATTGAAGATATCAATTATAGGATGTGTTTCTCGAACTTTATTTAAAAATGATTTAGACTACTCTAATTACATCGATTGATATTATGATAATATGTATTAGCCAAGTTGGTAATTAAATTATGGTGATATTAATTGTGTTAATATTAATTTGCATAGTTGCCTCATTAGAATTTCAATCAAGCTTAAAAGTGAAAAATCAAATCATGGCATCACATTATGAAAAATTTCGATTTCGAAATAAGGAAAATGAGGATAATATTTGATGCAACTTATTTGGTAGTTTTGCTTATTTATGATTTCTAACCTATTTTCATTTTTAGGTCCTCGTGTTTATTCTTTTCATTCTCAGATTTGCTAATGCGAAATCTGATATGGATCTTTTCGGAATTGTTTGTTATTAGGGCATTGCATAAAAAATGAGGTTTTAACAAGCAGGTTAGGTAACAGTAGAGAACAATGAAACAAAAATTCGGTTTTGGTTAGTTTTATTGTTGTTGTTCAAATTTCATCACTTTTATTACTCCCTTCGTTTCATATGTAATATTGTTTTAGTATTTTGTACTATGTTTCATAAGTCCTGTTGTTTTATAAACTCAATACATATATAATTAATGTTATTTTTACAAACACACCTCTATTTATTACACTCTCTTTTCCTCTTTCAGTACCTTTCTCTCTCTCTTCAATAATGATTATATAGGGACATTATAGTCAAAATACAACAAATCCTTACATCATTTAACTATTTTTTAAAATCCGTGCATAACCTTAAAACACAATACATATGAAACAGATGGAGTATATAATTAAAGTGCTAAACTTAGAGCAGATTTCATGTCAAATGTGTTTGCACCTTGCGCTAAGAACTTCAAAGGTATAATATAGTATAGGTTCAAAAAAACACAATTTTTATATCCTAGGTTCACTTTGCATTCCATTAGTGAAATTTAAATATGCTAAAATTTATATTCCATTTATTTGCAAATTAAAATTTATATGCTAAAATTTAAATATTAAAGAATTATAATACAAAAACATAGAGTATTAAAGATTTTTTAAAAAAATTAACCCATATATTACACAAGCTAAAAACTAATTTTTCTCTATTGAAAAGTTGAGTTAACATTGAGAGTTTGAGATCATCCTTGTTATTTTATTTTACTTTTATATATGCTAGTTAGCTTATCTGAGCTATGCATGAGATTTAATTTTGTTTTTTCTATGTTAGCTTAAGTATAAATTTTGGCAATGTGTTTACTATTTTAGAGACAAGTTATTATTTGAGTTTTTACACAAATCATCGTCCGAAGAAATATTGTTTATATCATAATAAGTTTGATAAAGGATTACAAAATAAATGTTCGCAAAATAAGAGCAAAATATCCATCTTCTCTGATACTTATTACTAAGTTTGATAAGATAAACTTATAACTTATCCGATAGCTTTTAGCTTATTGTCTTTTGCAATATTTTGAAAATTGGACCGGTTATTGAACCAGTCAAGGTATTGGTTCAAGATTCAATGGTTGGACCGTGATCGAACCGTGATCCAACCGGTCTTAATGTAGGCGTGTGTATATAATCATATAATTTAGTACTTTTGTGTCTTTTTGTTTTTTCTCTGTTGATTATTGATACCGCCTTCTTGTATGTAACTCACTATTATTTTTTCTTTCACTTCACTTCTTTGCCTCTTTGGCTTTTTGATTTTTGATTTTTTTAAGTTCTAAAATCTAAAGTTTTAATATTCTTTCTCGTTGAGATGAGAGCAAACGCGTAATTGAGACTCATATTGGTGTCGTTTATGTTTCCAGCATATAGGATTTCGTTAATTTAAAAAAAATAAAAAAAAAACCAAATTTTTTGCTGAATTTGGGCTTCCAAATTCAAACCGGGTCAAACCGGTTTTTCACCGGTTTTGGCGGTTTAATACCGGTTCAATCCCGGTTTTTTCCAGAATGGTTTCTGGCTTATTCTGGACCGGCACCTCCATCGGTTCACCGGTTTTCCGGTTGAACCGGCGGTCCGGTCTTGTTTTCAAAACCATGGTCTTTTGAGTCATTTAATAAATTTAAGCTAATTGCATAATTAATGTCGTAGCCAACAATTCTAATTCAATAAGCTAGCTATATACATATAAATTATATATATATATATATATATATATATATATATATATAATTAAAGTAGAATAGAGTGACAAGGGATATATACTATTCTACTTTATAGGCCGAGGATAATATCATCTATGACTTCATTCAGATTTTTTTTTAATATCTCAAAAAGTGTAAAAGTAAGCAAGTCCTTATTTCTTGTATTACAATAGAAGCAAGAAGTTTTCACCGCAATCATAATAATATAAAGCTTGCCGGCGGTCAAATTCTTTGTCATGCATATGCTTCTGTTGTAATGTCTTGCGTGCGTGTGATTAGTCATGCTTAGCTTTTTGATGTCTGTAATGACATTTGATTTCTAGTCATTGCTTAGCTAATTGTTATTGTGTGAACTCATGATTGATTTTTTCTGCTAGAGCCTAGGAGGAATACGATTATATATTTGTGAAAAGGATCGGATATATTGATATAATAAGTAGTTTTTTGGGGTTAGCCGGAAGCATACGGGGTTTACATCAATCAGCAACAGCAAAAAGTTGAGAGAATATTGAATTATATATATTCTTCAAAAACGGCTGTCTGCATAAATTATGATGGTGTGAATCCAGCATCTATGCAAATGTTTTTTTTTTTTTTAAAAATATTATTTTAATGAAAATGTGATAAAGTGACATATTTCATATCATAATACTTAAGTTATTGGAGATTGATTTATAAGTAACACATATATTTTTTATGTGATTGAGAGAATGTTTAAGCGGTTAATTATAAAGATATAACATTATTCTATTTTGATATAAACTTAAATTAGTCCAATAAAAAAATTAGACTTAAATCAAATTTTTATCTTTAAGTTTTTCTTGTTTATGTAAGACGCTTGTCACCCAATTTTTTTAAAGTTATTTTAACAAACAACATTTTTTTTATGATATTAATGAGTGTGCATTAATAAATGATTGATTTATCATCTAGTATTTTATTTTTAGTTTAAAGTTAATGATCAATAATACATAATGATGAATGAGGTGTTGACAATGTTTTTACATTGTGCACCGCCCATTTTTCACTTTCTTTATTATTGTCAAAATTTTCTCTACTTTGATTATTATGCAATTTTCTTTATAACTCTTTGATTATGCAATCTTAATTAGTCATTCCTAGAGATTTCATAAACCACATCGTCCTTATATTGTCTTGTGCAACTTCTTCGATGAAAATTTAAGGGAGAGACTAACATTGCGCATAGTAAAAAAGTTTCATATCTAGATTGAGCAAATAAAAATTGGGACATGCATAAACCTTGCACGCACACATATTAAAATGAGTGAATGTAATAATTTGGTCCCTGATTTTTTTTATTGTATCATTTTATTAATCCCTGAAAATTTATAAATTTATATTTAGTTCCTCAAGATGTTCGGATGTACCAGTTTGTTCTTTCAAGATTTTTGAATGTACTAACTTTGTCCCTCAATTTTATGGACCAAATTTGTCAAACTAAAATTTAGTTGGATCAAATTGATACATCCAAAAATCTTAAAAGATTAAATATGTATTTATAAATTTGCAGGGATTTAGTTGATACAGCATACAGAGACCAAGTTGATACTTCACTCTATAAAAATTAAAAGACGAAAAAATGAATTTGAACCCTTGACATAAAAATATAAAAATATTTAATCTTTGTGAGTGTAAATAATTTTTATTTTGGTTGATAAATCAATTTTTTTTAATTGCAAATATAAATAATTATAAGTATTACATATTTTAACATAGATTGAATTGAAAGTAAAAATAATACATATGAATAATAGATAATACATTATCAGCATAAAAAAAGTTTTACAATGACTGTGTATAGAATAAATAGATAGTTACAAATTATTATTACAGATTCAGTCCAAGGCATAAAAAATAATTAAAAAAAAAATGGAAGCACGCGCTTATATTAAAGTAAACTGAGCCAGTCATTGTTCTACCTTAGGGACCCTGCTTCCCCCGGCGCCATGCATAAGTAATGGAGAAATAAATTCGTAAGAATACGTATCATATCAGAAAATTAGGTGAGCTAGATTTGTCTATGTCTACGTAGAAAGCGAAGGCGTGATGGCACTGCTTGCATTTCTTTATCATTATTCTGATGGACTACATACTTGGCATATACACTTGAATCACGTACACAATCGAGTTTAGTCTAAATAAAAGTCATGACTACTATTGTTATCGGTATTTTGTTTATCTAAGTTATGCTCAATTATCGAACAGCATGGATCTCCAAAGTCAGTATTTGTCGGTTGAAATATAAATTGACAATCGCTAATTAATAGTTACCACATAGTACCATATAATCTTACGTATGGCAACGAGTGGAACGGGTTTTACCAAATCTTAATCCCACGTTTATAAAAGATTAGGATGAAAATGATTGTTGGTTTGAGAAAAATAAGAATGAAAAAGTGAAATTCAAATGTATCTTTATTAAATTGGAGTAAATTCGAGAGTAACCATCTTCATTATTTTCCTATATAATTTATTTTTTGCCACGTCATGGGGGCATATTTTTAGTTTATAAATTTTATAATTAGTTCCCTAAAATATTTATTTAAAAATATTATTTTTATCCTTAACGTAATTCACCCAAAATACCATCATTCTATTATTATTTTTGATCTACCTAAAATACCCTAATTTTAATATTATTTTTCATTTACCCAAATTTTAATTTTATATTTCATCTACCAAATACCCTCATTCAATACTATTTGTATTTACCCAAAGAAAACCCTTAATCAATATTATTATAAATCCATAATGGTTTCCAATTAGGAGACCAAAATATGATTTTAGCAGCCAATTTTGACTTAAGAAGTCTGTTAATCATTGCTTAATCAATGAGAGAGAGTGCATTTATTATGTGAGTGTTTATTGAGTTAGTGGGCTTCAAGCCCAAATGAGAGAGACGTATGACACCGACTTGCTGAGATCTGAGGCGGTGTACACTTTGTCTTTGACAAGTTGCTCTAAGAAATTGAAACTGATATCGGGTGGGGAAAAAAAGGGTGGGATTGAATTCTTAGTATCGAAAATGGGCAGTGAAATCTCCAAGCTATCAAATAGGGATGGTGCAGAGAAAAATAGAGATGGAAACTTTGATGGGAGCTCTTCTCAATCAATATTCAATAGCGATGTTTCTGGTAATCAATACTCAATACAAGATTAAACTCATTATTTTTAACTCATCTTTATTTTTGATTTCCAACATTTCTTTCTCTATAAAGTTGATTAACTTGACATTGCAGTAGGCTTTGTGACTCCAACCTCTGTGCTGAAATCTCGATCTGGGAACTCCGTTCTGGAAAATAATAAAACCCCAATTCGTAATGATGAAACCTGTAGGGTCTGTCGACCAGACACGGATTCAAGCCTTATCAAAGGGATTCTCTAAGGGCACATACCTCGGTTCACCTAACATGAACGTCCCTCGCTCGGACTCATGGACTCCAAGTATAATCAAAGGGCCAGGCTCGGACTTGATGGAGCCGAGCCTCATCCTCGGTCCTCAATCCATCAGGCTCGGGACCCTAGGCCGAGATACACCGTCGGCTTGTGGATAGGCTCAGTCTTATCAAAGATTCTTATCCCTTCCGCAAATCTCTCCTAGATTCTCGCTAACAGCTTAGACATGAGATCTTCAGCTTATCCTAACCAGATTCTTAGAGCATATACTTCCGGTATTATCTGTACAGAGTCCTGGTTCAGCACGGCTCTGATATAGGGCCCAAACGGCCCATATCAGCCTCCTTCAAACCCTATAAATAGCTCATAACAGCTAGGGTTTCAGGTAGGTACTCTCATCCCTAAGTTGACACTCTGCACACACTGGTTGACTAGGGAAAACCTGCTTTTCCCAACTGGAACTGCAGAAATACCGTAAGGTCACAGATAAACACTTGATCCTCTCTTGAACTCCTGATTGCCATAATCTTGAGGGCTTAGAGGGTTAAGGACATATAGTGTTCAAGGACACTACATTGGCGCCGTTTGTGGGAAACGAATAACCAGCATTCCCACGTCTACCATATTCATGGCAAACGATAACAACAATCAAGAACAAGGAGATCTCCGTCATCACCTTCGTGGGAGGCAGCCTGGGGCCAGAGCAAATGTTAAGGACAGAATCGCCCTTGGAGGAGCCCCGCGCCCCCGGGGGAGGCCGCCTAAGGGAGGAACACACCTCAGGGACAGAATTGCCCCTGGAGGAGCAGCTGAAGGTGACCGGACTAACGATCCTCCTGTGAATCAGGCACAAGTCACGGTTCCGCCGGTGGGTCAGGCGCAAGCCATTGTTTCCCCTGTCTTTGAAGGCGGAGGAGGACAATCCAACCCCCACACTATTCCAGATGGCCATGTTTCAGAATGGCACGATACTGCTGACTCTAGACCACATCAATCTCGGAGGACCCCTGCAGCGTCACGAACTGGTGAGGGTCGGCGAGTTGAGCGTTCCGCTCATCACGATTACTTTAGAGCCGAGCGAACCGACAGGGAAATACCACACTTGACTAGAGGTCATTTTGGAACGCTTCAAGGCGGTGAACGTTCCGAGTCTCAGGGTAGATCATATATGACTTCCTCTTCGACAAGAAGGAGAGAAGAAGCAATCATGGATATCCTAAGAACCCAAACTTCTCTAATTGAAAAACAAAACGAGGCCATTGCTGCTCTTCAGCAGCAGAGCATGGCACGACTGGCCGAACCAAGCCCTCGCGTGGCTCTCGGCAACCCAGTTAGTCTTCCTCCACCGTCACCCCTCAATCCGAACGTGATTCTTGAACAGGCCACAGCCAAAATCCACCCGGGACATCCTTTCACAGCTGACATAATGGCATTTCAAACCCCCCAAACATATATGGGCCATCAGAACGTCTCTCGGTATAATGGGACAGCTGATCCAATGGACCACATAGCCTCTTATGAGTCGTCCATGATGTTTTATGGGGGAGGAGATTTCATGAAGTGCCGAGCTTTCTCGATGACTCTAGGTTCAGCACCTTTGAGGTGGTTCAGTTCTCTACCCGCCAACTCAATCAGTTCTTGGGCTCAGCTTAAAAGGGCATTCCTAAACCGATACACAGCCAGTATGTCACAACCAAAGTCAGATCATTCACTAGATGGAGTCACACAGAGACCTGACGAGTCTTTACGCGACTATCTAGCTCGATATCAGCAGGAAGCTAGTGGCATATCAGGTCTGCAGACAGGAGTGTCCGTTCTCTTACTCACACAAGGGTTGCGAGATGGAGACTTCAAGGATTGCTTGATTGGGGAACCACCGAAAGATATGGCCGAACTTAGAGAAAGGTCTAGGAAATTCGTTAATCTGGAGGAATTCCATAGGATAAGTACTGCAGCAAGGGGCAAAGAAGAGAACCAAGAATCACAATCCCATCAGAACGACCCTCGTCAAAGGGATCGCTTCCGAGACACTAGGGGGAGGAAGGACAAACGGGAAAGAGGAGAGAGAGAAAAACTGCCTCCAAAAGGCAAGTACGATGAATACACCCAATTAACAGTCCCGAGGAGTCAAATCCTTCGTGAGACTATGCATACTGAGATGCGTAACATCACTCGGCCGCCAGCTTTGAGGAAAGTGGCTCAAAAGGACAGGACAAAGTATTGTGATCACCACGGTGGGTGGGGGCATACCACCGACCAATGCATCCAGTTGAAGGACTTGATCGAAGAGATGGTAAGGGATGGTAAGCTTCAACATTATATTGGCGAAGCACTGCGCAAACGTTGAAGGAGGAAAAGTCCCTCGCCACCCAAAACTGAACTAAAGCGTAATCGAAGCCATTCACCACCTGCAGGGGGATCTATCCAACTATCCGAGCAGGATAAGCCTCGGGATTCTTTCCTCATTGGTACTATTGCTGGAGGATTTGCAGGTGGAGGAGAAAAGAAGAGTGATCGCAGGAAGTATGTGGGACAGGTCCTTTCGGTGGCCAGCCGACCGATCCAAAAGCCAAGGAAGAAAAACATAGTCATCAGTTTCAGTGATGAGGATTTTGAGGACATCTTACAAGACCATAATGACCCAATGGTAGTTTCGGCCAGGCTCAGCAACTATGAAGTCAGAAGGATTCTGGTCGATCAAGGGAGTTCGGCAGACATCATGTTTCTGGATTTGTTTGAGAAATTGAAATTGAGAAGGTCAGATCTCACCCCGTTCGAGGGAAGCTTGGTTGGCTTCACGGGACATTCAATTGTCCCTCTAGGCCACATCCATCTCCCAGTGACTATGGGGGAACCACCCTCTGCTCGGACTGAAATGGTAAAGTGGTTAGTTGTCCAGGCCCCTTCGGCTTACAACGCCATCTTTGGCCGAACGGCACTCCAATCTTTTGGTGTTGTCGTGTCTACAGTCCACTTGGCCATGAAATTCCCAGGGTCAGATGACAAGATAGTAACAGTGCGGTCTGATCAGGAGTTGGCTCGGAAGTGTTATAATATCAGCCTGGCAAAGTTGAAAATTGATGAAGAGAAGATCATGCAGGAGCCACTTAACAAGGGAAGCGTCAACCTAGCAGATCTTGACGTAAGAGAGGAGGATGAAACCAGGCCCACCCCTCAATGGGACTTCAAAAAGGTAATTTTGGGTTCCGATCCTTCTCGTTGCGTCAGGATAGGTGTTGGCCTTTCGGAGGAATTGGAAAAAGAACTAACTGAATTGATGATGGAAAACAAAGACTTGTTTGCTTGGACCTCGGCAGACAAGCCAGGGATCAATCCGAACTTCATCTGCCACAGGTTAAGCGTGTATCCTGGAGCCAAGCCAGTTTGTCAGAAGAAAAGAAGGGTCGGAACTGAGAAGGCACAGGCAACAGATGAGAAGGTAGCCGAGCTACTGGAAGTAGGATTTATCAGGGAGGTGGTGTATACTGATTGGTTGGCCAATCCCGTGCTAGTGAAGAAGTCCAATGGGAAATGGAGGATGTGCGTGGACTACACAGACTTGAACAAAGTTTGTCCTAAAGATCAATACCCGCTTCCCTGCATAGATAAACTGGTGGATAGCTCGGCGGGTTATCATAGGTTATCTTTCATGGATGCCTATTCGGGGTACAATCAAATTCCGATGTATCCCCCGGATCAGGTAAAAACTTTATTTATTATAGAAAATGCTACATATTGTTACAATGTGATGCCATTCGGATTGAAGAATGCTGGGGCAACTTACCAGCAGATGATGAACAAGGTCTTTGGTCCTTTGATTGGGCCAAGAATGGAGGTATACATAGACGATATGATTGCACAGAGCTTGAAAGAGGAAGACCATGCTAAAGATTTAGTCATTTTGGGAAGGATCCGACAGTTCGACATGAGGTTGAACCCAGAGAAATGCACGTTTGGAGTTCCAGCAGGATCTTTCCTCGGCTTCATGCTGACCGAGCGCGGAATCGAGGCGAATCCGGAAAAATGCCGAGCCATTCTTAATATGAAGAGTCCGACAGATGTCAAGGGTGTTCAGCAGCTAACAGGTAGGGTGGCGGCTCTATCTCGATTTTTGTCTCAATCAGCTAGGAAGGCTCTCCCCTGGTACAAACTGTTGAGGAAAGAGAAGGGAAGGACATTTGAATGGGACGAGGCATGCGAAAAGGCCTTTAATGACCTTAAGCAGTACTTGGCATCTCCCCCAATTTTGTCTAGTCCGATAAGTGGAGAAACTTTGTTCCTGTACTTATCAGTTGGAGATTCAGTAATTAGTTCGGTTCTGGTCCGAGAAGAATCTGGTAAAGAATCTCCAATTTATTTCGTCAGCCGAGCTCTCCAAGGACCGGAGTCAAGATATCAGAAAGTGGAGAAATTGACTTTTTGTTTGGTTGTCACAGCCAGACGATTACGTCAATATTTCCAGAGCCATCATATCACGGTCAGAACAGCTCAGCCGATCCGTCAAATACTTCAGAAGCCTGATTTGGCAGGGAGAATGGTGACCTGGGCTATCGAAATTTCCGAGTTTGAAATCACTTTCGAACCGAGAAAGGCAATGAAGTCTCAGGCCTTAGCCGACTTCCTCACCGAGTTTACTGAGCTATTGACGAGCTCAAACTTGGATTGGAACATTTTTGTGGATGGGTCGAGTAACAAGCTCGGAGCAGGTGCAGGAATAATTTTGGAGAACTCCGAGGGAGTCACCCTCGAATATTTGTTGAAGTTTGGATTCTCAACATCAAACAATCAAGCAGAGTACGAAGCAGTATTGGCAGGGTTAAGAATGGCAAAAGAAGTTGGGGCCCGTGAAGTGAAGATCTTCAGCGATTCCCAATTGGTGGTTTCACAAGTCAAAGGCGATTACCAGGCCAAGTATTCTTCAAAAATACTTGGAAAAGGTGAAGTTCCTATCTTCAGAGTTTGCGAAGGTCGAATTCTGCCACATCCCGAGGGAGAGTAATAGCCGAGCGAATATCCTCTCCAAGCTCGCTTCGACAAAGAGTCCCGAAAACAACAAAACGCTGATCCAAGAAATGATGCATGGACCTAGCGTTGTCCTCCCTATTTCGGTGGATCCGAGCTGGATTGCTTCGATCACGGGTTACTTGGAAAAAGGGATTTTGCCAACTGATCCAGTCGAGGCCAAGAAACTCGTCAGAAAAGCATCGCAGTTTGCCCTTGTAAGTGGAGTCCTGTTTCGCCGAGGGGTCAGCGGCCCAATGCTCAGATGTTTGGACCCTGCCGAAGCAAAACAAACGCTGGAGGAAGTTCACGGGGGGGTTGGAAGTCATCATGTTGGGGGGAAGTCACTGGCTAAAAAGATCCTAAGGGCAGGATACTACTGGCCGACCCTTCAACAAGATGCAATCTGCCATGGGAAGAGATGTGAGAAATGTCAGTTCCACAGTGATGTATATCAGAAACCCACCGAGGAACTCCATTCACTTTCATCTCCATATCCCTTCTATCAGTGGGGAATGGATTTAATCGGACCGTTCCCTACCGCACCAGGACAGATCAAGCGGGTGATGGTGGCCATTGATTATTTCACAAAGTGGGTTGAAGCTGAGCCGCTTGCTACCATTTCATCAGCAAAGGTTCAGAAGTTCTTCGAGAGACAGGTCGTAGCTCGATTCGGAGTTCCGCAAGTGGTAGTAACAGAAAATGGAACTCAATTTGCGGCAAAGGCATTCAAGGATTTGGTCAACGCTCTGAGCATTAAGCACTATTTTTCCTCAGTCGAGCATCCCCAGACTAATGGGCAAGTAGAATCCGTTAACCGATCCATCATTCAGGGGATCAAAAGAAGACTCGAAGGTGCGAAGGGGAATTGGCTGGAAAACTTGTATGAGGTGCTTTGGTCGTATCGCAAAACCATACAAACCTCAACAGGAGAAACACCTTATCGGCTCACTTATGGGTGTGACGCAGTCATTCCCATTGAAACAATCATCCCGTCATTCCGAGTTATGCAATAGCCGAATCCCCTCAACAACACTATATTGTGTGAGGATCTGGTTTTGTCGGAAGAAGTCAGGGATTTAGCCGCCGAACGAGAAAAGCATGCCAAGACGATGCAAGCGAAAGGATATAATCGTACGGTTGTGCCCAGAGAGTTCGAGGTAGGCGACCTTGTCCTAAGAAGAGCTGATATTGGTCTCAAAAATGCAAAGGACAGAAAACTGGCCCAAAGCTGGGAAGGACCATACCAAGTAGCCTCTAAGACTGGAACAGGAGCCTACAAGCTCGAAACTCTCTTGGGAGCCCTCATCAACAACACTTGGAACGCGGCAAAGCTCAGAGCATACTATAGTTAGAATTTTTCTTTCATTTCAATTTCATAGTGTCAATTGTTTTTATTGTTAGAATTGTTTATTTCTTTTTAATGATGGTGTACGCTCGGTGGAATTCCGAGCCCATTGTATTTACTGCTTCTAATCAATAAAAGGACTGTTATTGAATTCATTGTATTACGTACTTTTCCTCATACTCGATTAGCCACTGTTTATGACGCGAACGATTATAAACAGCTCGGATAAGAGCTTATAACTCGTCAAGTACTTTATTGAGACTCCCGATTCAAACATGGTTTCCTAAAATCATTTCTTATGTCGCGGATAGAGGAACCCACCTTGGCTAAAGCGCTGGAGTTTCGAGGTCTTAACACCTGAATTCTTAACGAAAAGTATAAAAAGAAGCATAACATGACTACAAATTTTATAAATATACGAACAAGGTAATACAGCAAAAGTTTAAGCCCATCTACTGGGGCAATTACAAAAAAGGCAGCAGAATAATAAAACTATTCTAAATCGGACAATACAATGCTGTCAGCATTGAATGTGTCCTCTTCTTCCTCTTCACCTTCAGCATCCTCGACTCCGTCCCCCTCGGAATCTTCGGCCAAATGGTCAGGAAGGTCGGTGTTGTTTAGATCTATGGGAACCCCACTCGGGCCGACAATTCGACCTCCTTTCACAGAAAAATTAGGGTCAGCACCCTTGGTCACGAGCCCAGGATTCAGAACGCGGAGTTGCTCGGCAGTGTTGTAGAAAGAATCTTCAACTGCATGGTCCCAATTGAACAGATTCTCCTTGGCTGCCTTCTTATGTTTGAGAGCTTTCGCCCTCATCTTCTCCAAGGAAGCTCGAAGCCCGAGTATCTCATCCTTTGCATACTCGTGCTGCTCCTGTGCCAAGGCAGTAGCTTGCTCGGCTTTCCGAGCTTTCTCAGTAGCTACCTGAAGAGCAGCAGCATCCTCCTCAGCCTTTTTCTGAACCCCCTGAAGTGCTTCCTCGGCCCGATTTTTTTCCCCCTCGGAATCTTGTGCTGCCTTTTGAAGTTGTTCATTTTCAGCAGCGAGCGTTTGGATTTTCCTGTTAAGGCCTTGGACCTGAAGTTCCAGATAATCCTCTCGCTCGTCTGCCTCACTTCTTCTCTTCTTTTCCTCGGCTGCCAGTCCAGTATGAGCGTCATCAGCGTGGTGACCGAGGTGGTGAAGAATGCTCGCACCTCTAAAAAAACTCTTCACCAGGGATTTACAGTTGTTTTCCCAGGTCCCAGGGGTCCAGGCCTCAATCACTTCAGCATCCTCGGGAGGGAAGACAGAGGCAATGAGGGAATCGGACAGCTTCTTACCCCACACCGTCTTGGCAGCGGCATCGTCTTTACCCTCGGGGATTTCTATCCCTTTCTTGGACTTGCTCAAATTGAACCAGTCCCCAGCAAGGCCCTTCCCTTTATCCAGCCGAGGCTTCTTGTGGGGGGGGGGCTCGGGTGTGCATTGAGGGGCTGTTTGAGCCTTCGCTTCGACGTTCACAACGTCAATGACGCGATCCCCCTTAACCACTTGTTCAACACCGGTGACCTTAACGGTCGGAGGCGCTTTAGGGATGGCGGCTGGACTTTTAGAAGACGTCGGCCGAGAAGATTGGCCC
Organism: Crotalaria pallida; assembly: GCA_037953625.1. Classification (NCBI taxonomy): domain Eukaryota; kingdom Viridiplantae; phylum Streptophyta; class Magnoliopsida; order Fabales; family Fabaceae; genus Crotalaria; species Crotalaria pallida. The sequence continues at coordinate 74,643,089 of CM075656.1, forward strand.
ATGCTTGGCGACCCAGATGCACTTTCTTTGATCGGAGCTAGTTGTGATACTCTAGCTGCCCAAGCTTCACTTTTCTTGGCCTTGGTTGCCTTCTTTCCCATTGCTTCTGCAAGAAAATGGGTTAGCACACCAAAAAAAAATAGTAGTAATACCCAGCTCAGCTTTCACTTCATCCCGTGTTCCTTTTAACAAGATTTGCTTAGTATATATTTGCCCATGGGCTTGAAGATACTTCCAAGCCTCATCGCATAATCGCCGTTCGGCTTTCGTGAGCTCGGTCTTATAATTAAATTGATATAGAGCAGGCCCTCAGGTATAAATATCAGTCGTCCAACTCAGAGGGAATCGAGGCACAATCTTAACCACCCCATCAACAACAACTTGTTCCATGAACCAACATTCCCCAATTCCCGTATGCTCATACTGGAAGAAGAGAGGCTTGAAGGATTTCCATGAATCAGTTACCTTGGCGAACAGGGCATGCTCCCTCCGAGCCTTTAGCGATACCCAAAGTCCCTTTGAATCACCAAATTTGTTCACTTGTGGGGCGTACAACCATAAGAAAGATCGCAGTGTTGCCGTCAAATCCTCGGCATCGCAAAACTGCTGAAAAGCTCAGACGAATGCCCAGCCGCTCGGATGTAGTTGACTCGGAGCGATGCCTAAATGGTTTAGAACTTCCATTTCAAAGGTGGAGAAGGGCATCCGAATGCCAATTCTAGTGGCTATTTCTTCATAGAAATAGAAAAAATTTCTACCTTCAGGTACTTGTAAGCATATCCGATCATCAATGCCTAAAGGTCTCAACACAAAGTCCGAGGCGTTTCCATCAGCGCTCGGGGGTGTCAAAGTCGGTCGGAGATGATTGAGATTGTTTTCCGTCAACAGTGACGGTCTTGTTCCTAGTACCTCCCGATCGAAAACGGCATCATACTGCGCGTGATTGGGTGGCAAAGGATACTGTTCTGGGTTGGTAACACACCTGCGTTCCACCATATCTGGGGAAAAAGCAAAAGGCTCGGCGTTAGAATTTTTTATGGCACGTGTTTTAATTTTAAAATTAAGGCCGAGCCCTGGACTTTTTTCCCCTATCCTTGGTGGACTTCCTAAAGGTTTTTTCTCGGTGTGATGGTCGAGGTTAATCCTAACCTGAGCACGGCGCTCAGCGAACCTATAAGTCAACAACCACCTATTCTCTTCTACCGAGTTAGAAGGGTACACTATGGTTAACGGTTTTGCCTCGTCTGACTCGTCGAACCTTTGACCACAAGGGGGGACATGAGGATCAACAATATCAGAACTATCAGAGCTATCAGAACTCATTTCTATGGAAAAACCAGAATCGCTATCGCTAGAAGGTTCTTCTCCTATTCTCCTACAAAGTTCGTGATAAATCCTCTTCCAATCCCTCCAGTCATTCATGATTTAGAAAACAAAAAAGCCAAAACACTATCTACCCAGAACAAAAAACCCCAAAATCCCTGCAAAACCCAGAAATACGAAACCCTTTCAACAAATAGAAAAAAGAGAGCAGAACCAGAAAATGAGTGGTTGAAGAAGAGGAAGGAGTTACCTGCTTTCAATTATTGGGAAGATTGACTCTAGTAGAAGATTGCGGGCTCTGAAGCGTGAATAGTAGAAAGGAGTTTGAGAGTGGAAAGGAGTTCGAGAGAGAAAATAGATTGAAGTCTGACTCTGAGGATAAGAAATGAATGTGGAGTAGTAAGAAGAGGATCAAGAGATTCGAACTATTGAAGGAAACCTTTCAGTTTCCCTCTATAAGTTCGAATGGGCCGAAAGCCCACTAAACTACCCAACCACTCACACAATGAGACGTGGCGGTTGCTAAGGACGCTTTTTCAAATTTCAAAATTTGAAATGATTTGGCACAATTTACAAGGAAACGCGCCGTATCTAGAGAACCCAAAACGTCACCTCGAACAGTTGGCATTATTACAGCTATCACGAGACATCCGAAAAGATCAACCCTAAACACATGTTACCTCGTCACAGACTTCTTAAAGTCTTACGAGCTGGGGGACTTGAAGGGTCTGCCGACCAGACACGGATTCAAGCCTTATCAAAGGGATTCTCTAAGGGCACATACCTCGGTTCACCTAACATGAACGTCCCTCGCTCGGACTCATGGACTCCAAGTATAATCAAAGGGTCAGGCTCGGACTTGATGGAGCCGAGCCTCATCCTTGGTCCTCGATCCATCAGGCTCGGGACCCTAGGCCGAGATACACCGTCGGCTTGTGGATAGGCTCAGTCTTATCAAAGATTCTTATACCTTCCGCAAATCTCTCCTAGATTCTCGCTAACAGCCTAGACATGAGATCTTCAGCTTATCCTAACCAGATTCTTAGAGCATAAACTTCCGGTATTATCTCTACAGAGTCCTGGTTCAGCACGGCTCTGATATAGGGCCCAAACGGCCCATATCAGCCTCCTTCAAACCCTATAAATAGCTCATAACAGCTAGGGTTTCAGGTAGGTACTCTCATCCCTAAGTTGACACTCTGCATACACTGGTTGACTAGGGAAAACCTGCTTTTCCCAACTGGAACTGCAGAAATACCGTAAGGTCACAGATAAACACTTGATCCTCTCTTGAACTCCTGATTGCCATAATCTTGAGGGCTTAGAGGGTTAAGGACATATAGTGTTCAAGGACACTACAAAAACATTGAGTTTCGTTTGTCAGGTGCCGTTTTAGTTTCTCTTTTGTAATATACTCTGATAATATGTACTCCAGGTGGCGTTTTAGTTATGTCGATATACTGCAATTGAAGTGATTAGTTATCTTGAAATACATTATGTGGCTGAGTCATCTGCTCTTTTCTTTTATTCTTTTGTCTGAAAAAAAAAATGGTGGGCTGGAAAGATTTTTTGGTTTTGCATTATTTTGTATTAACCTTTAAGTTACATGATATCTAACAGTAACGTGGGCACTTGGGAAAAAAAAGTTAGATCAATTTGACAACAAAGTTCATATATTTCAATTGAATGAAATGATGGGTCTGTATCTGATTTTAAGAAAAAGTGGACTCAAAGATCAAAATTGAGGTTTAGTAATTAGTAGTACTCAAAATTTTAAGCAATTAAGCACTTCCTGTCACAGTGGAAGGTTGATCAATTTGACACCAAAGTTCAAATCTTTCAAAGCAATGAATTAAAGGGTAAATGTCTGATTGTGGAAAGAGAATCAATCAATTAAAAAAAATAAAGTCAAAGATCTAAATTGAGCTTCATGTTTCAAGTTTTTAAGCACTTTCTGTAACAGTGGGAAAAAGATTGATCAATTTGAGAATAAAGTTCAAATCTGTCATGGGAATGAATTAAAGATTTAAAGGGCTTATGTTTGATTTTTTATCAAACTTCAGAAGATCTAAATTGAGCTTCACAAAAAAAATTAAAAAAGGGAATGTATGCTTTTGGAAAAGTAGAAAGAAGAACAGTAGAGGGTAGTAGATGGATGAGATAAATTGATGTAGTTTTTTGTATGTAATTTTTTATGTATTGATTATATGTATTTTTATTTACTTTTCATTTAAATTAATGTAGTTTTTTTTAATTTTTTTTGTATTTTATTAATTTTAAATTATTGTTGTTAATTTTAAATTAAATTAATTTCATTTAAATTAATTTTTTTGTTGGAGACCGAAATTAATGGTATTGAGAAGACCAAAATTAATGGGATTATTGGGAAAAATATTTACAAAATTTGAGGAATATTTTCAAGTTGATTATTATTAATTAATGGTTTTTGTTATGCATAGATGCATAAGTTACGAAAATTTGCATTCCGTTAAAAAGTTTCAATTTTAGGTATTATAATATTCTTTTGAATGTAATTATTTTATTCCAAATCTGAATCAAATCTTTTACAAACAAAAAAAACATAGAGAAATATATTAGGTAGTTATTATGATTGAAGATTAAAATATATTCTTTTAGTTTCTTAACTTTTGGTTTTTAGGTTTTTTTATTCAATATTTTTTTCATAGAAATCAGTTACTATAAAAAAATCAGTTACTAAGAGAAGAAAAAAATCAATTACAAATTAGTTACTGAAAGTATGAAAATATGGTGTGATTCATTAATTAATAGAAGATAAATTTTTAATAGAAGAGAATATAATGGAATCATTGAGAAAAATGAAATTAATGGCATTGAGAAGACCAAAATTAATGAGATTATTGGAAGCACAAATAGGAGAGAAATATTTACAATATTTAATATCGAAATTAATGGGATTATTGAGAAGAAAAATAGGAGAGCAATATCTCTAACATTTAAGATCGAAATTAATGGTATTGAGAAGACCAAAATTAATGGGATCATTGAGAAGATAAATAGGTGATAAATATTTACAACATTTAAGGAATATTTTCAAGTTGGTTATTATTAACTAGCTCTTACCCCATGCAATGCACGGGTTGTTGATATTAAATTTTTTTATATTAAATATTTTAAATTAAAGATTATTATTATTTTCATTATAAAGTAAAGATTATTATTAAACAATAACAAAAATAATTATAAAAAAGGATTATTCAATATACTTTATTATGATAAATCAAAAATTATTATTATTATTTTGATTTTTTTGTTTGATGGTATTATGAGAATAATTAATGATAAATCATAATATCCCTAATATCATTGGACATGAATTCATTGGAAGATAATGACAATTCGTTTTTTAATATTATATTTATTTATGTATAGATCAATATTAAATTAATTTATTCCTTATTTTAATATCGATAATTAGCATGTTTTATTAATTAGAGTGGAATCAAAATTAAACTTTTTTATTTTTATCCTGTGCAATGCACGGATTATTAATATTAATAAAATATTTTAAAGTAAAGATTATTATTAAACAAAAATAAAAAATAAGCTTGTTGAAAAATTTTGTATTTCCTTATAAATAAAAAATCAATTTTTTTTCTGACATTTTCCTTATTTATTCAATGGATAAAATAACAATTTTTTACATGATTATTAACTTTATTATGATGAATCAAAAGTAAATAAGAATTAGATCTTCCCTATTTATTTAATAGATAAATTAATATTTTTATATGCTTATCAACTTTATTATGATAATTAAAAACAAATCAGAATTAAATATTTTGATCTCTTTTGTTTAATGGTATTATGAGAAAATTTAAGGATAAATTGGAATATCCACTATTTCATAGAACATGAAGACGACATTGAAATTGTTATTTTTTACTATCTTGGTTAACACATTGCATTTTATTATGAATATAATGTTGATTTTTTATATATATATATATATATATATTTAATATTATATTTGTCTATGTATAGATGAGTATTAAATTAATGTATTCCTTATTTAGTTGATCGATGAATTAACACGTTTTATCATGATATTATGATTAATTATTAGAGTGAAATGAAAATTAAACTTTTTTTATATTTTTTGTTTGATGGTATTATGAGTAGATTTAAAGATAAATCAAAATATTTTCTATTGCATAAGACATGATAATTTAGCATATTTTAAATATAATTATCACACCTAATATGAAAAATTATACATAATTAAACCAAAATTATGAATTCTGATTTTTTTATTGGATAATATTATAAGATATTTCTTATATTTATTTGATGGATAAATTAATATTTTTTTACCATTATTATTTTTTTTAATATAACTATCACATTTATTATTATTATTATTTATATTTAAATATTTTGATCTTTTTCATCATTTATCTTATCTCATGACAAAAACGAAAAAAAATCATAAATAAATCGAAAAACATTGTTTCTTAGTCACCAAAATTATTTCTCACCGGAATACGATCAAAGTATTTCTTCTTAATCCTAGGAGAGCCCTTCTCTTCTTTGAAAAGAGAAAAAGATAATTATTTGCATATTCTTTCAACAAAGAATAATCAAAGTAAGTATGTATAACAACTTATCAAAATTTCAAAAAAAAAAAAAAAAACCAAAGTCATGCTCTTGTTTGAAGTAACTCATTGCTGTCATTTTTCCTGAAATTAGCATTAAGCAAAAGTCAATTAAAAGTATAACAAAACATGCATCATCTAATAAGTAATTCATCAAACACTCAAAAATCAAAATTAAGAGCTCTAAGTAAAGGAATAAACAAAAGTCAATTAAAAGTATAAAAAAATATGCATCATCTAATAAGTAATTCATCAAACACTCAAAAATCAAAATTAAGAGCTTTAAGTAGAGGAATGAGAGAAAAAATAAAAATAAAAAAGAGAATTTGGAGAAGAGAATTCTTATAATTAGACAGAACTTTAAAAATTGAGTGAGAGAGCCTATTATATATATAGTGATCTTTTTAATATTTTTTAAATATTTTTGTTGAGGATAATGATTTGTTCAACAAATTGAGGATAATGATTTCACATACAGATAATGATTATATAAATTTAAATAATTAATTTAATTTCAAATTGTAATTTGGTTAATGATTACTATTATAATTTTTTTAATATTTTTGTTGAGGATAATGATTACTTTTTTTTTAACAAATCGAGGATAATGATTTCACGTACAGTTAATGATTAAATAAATTTGTGATTTTTTAATATTTTTTTTAAATATTTTTGTTGAGGACAATGATTACTTTTTTTTTCCAAAAAATAATTGAGGATAATAATTTTACATACATATAATGATTAAATAAATTTAAATAATTTATTTAATTTTAAATTGTAATTTTGTTTAGAGATAATGATTATCTACCTACAAACTCTCTGGTGCGATGAAAGCTTCACGGGACAAATGTGGTGCCTCGAAAATTTCTCCGACAAACGTGGTGCCTCGAAAAGGGATCCTTTTATATATAGATAGTAGATTAATGGTTTTTGTTATGCATTCATGCATAAGTTACGAAAATTTGTATTTCATTAAAAAGTTTCAATTTTAGGTATTATATTATTTTTTTGAATGTAATTATTTTATTCCAAATCTGAAGCAAATCTTTTACAAACAAAAAAAACATAGAGAAATATATTAGGTAGTTATTATGATTGAAGATTAAAATATATTTCTTTTAGTTTCTTAACTTTTGGTTTTTTAGGTTTTTTCTATTCAATATTTTTTTCATAGAAATCAGTTACTATAAAAAAAAAATTAGTTACTAATAGAAGAAAAAAAAAATCAATTGCTAATTAGTTACTAAAAGTATGAAAATATGGTGTGATTCATTAATTAACAGAAGATAAATTTTTAATAGAAGAGAATTTAATGGGATCATTGAGAAAAACGAAATTAATGGCATTGAGAAGACCAAAATTAATGAGATTATTGGGAGCACAAATAGGAGAGAAATATTTACAATATTTAATACCGAAATTAATGGGATTATTGAGAAGACAAATAGGAGAGCAATATCTCTAACATTTAAGATCAAAATTAATGGAATCCAGAAGACCAAAATTAATGGGATCATTGAGAAGATAAATAGGTGATAAATATTTACAACATTTAAGGAATATTTTAAAGTTGATTATTATTAATTAATGGTTTTTGTTATGCATTGATGCATAAGTTACGAAAATTTTTATTTCATTAAAAATTTTCAATTTTAGGTATTATATTATTTTTTTGAATGTAATTATTTTATTCCAAATCTGAAGCAAATCTTTTTCAAACAAAAAAAAACATAGAGAAATATATTAGGTAGTTATTATGATTGAAGATTAAAATATATTTTTTTTTAGTTTCTTAACTTTTGGTTTTTTAGGTTTTTTTATTCAATATTTTTTCATAGAAATAAGTTACTATAAACAAAAAAAATCAGTTACTAATAGAAGAAAAAATATTAATTGCTAATTAGTTACTAAAAGTATGAAAATATGGTGTGATTCATTAATTAATAGAAGAGAACTTAATGAGATCGTTGAGAAGACCGAAATTAATGGCATTGAGAAGACCAAAATTAATAGGATTATTGGGAATAAAATTAGGAGAGAAATATTTACAAATATTTAATACCGAAATTAATGGGATTATTGAGAAGACAAATAGGAGAGCAATATCTCCAACATTTAAGATCGAAATTAATGGGATCATTGAGAAGATAAATTGGTGATAAATATTTACAACATTTAAGGAATATTTTTAAGTTGATTATTATTAATTAATGGTTTTTGTTATGCATTGATACATAAATTATTTTTTTGAATGGAATTATCTTATTCCAAATCTGAAGCAAATCTTTTTCAAACAAAAAAAACGTAGAGAAATATATTAGGTAGTTATTATGATCGAAGATTAAAATATATTTTTTTTAGTTTCTTAACTTTTGGTTTTTTAGGTTTTTTTTATTCAATATTTTTTTCATAGAAATAAGTTACTATAAAAAAAAATCAGTTACTAATAGAAGAAAAAAAATCAATTGCTAATTAATTACTAAAAGTATGAAAATATGGTGTGATTCATTAATTAATTGAAGATAAATTTTTAATAGAAGAGAATTTAATGGGATCATTGAGAAAAACGAAATTAATGGCATCGAGAATACCAAAATTAATGAGATTATTGGGAGCACAAATAGAAGAGAAATATTTACAATATTTAATACCGAAATTAATGGGATTATTGAGAAGACAAATAAGAGAATAATATCTCTAACATTTAAGATCGAAATTAATGGCATTGAGAAGACCAAAATTAATGGGATCATTGAGAAGATAAATAGGTGATAAATATTTACAACATTTAAGGAATATTTTCAAGTTGATTATTATCAATTAATGGTTTTTGTTATGCATTGATGCATAAGTTACGAAAATTTGTATTTCATTAAAAAGTTTCAATTTTAGGTATTATATTATTTTTTTGAATGTAATTATTTTATTCCAAATCTGAAGCAAATCTTTTTCAAACAAAAAAAAACATAGAGAAATATATTAGGTAGTTATTATGATTGAAGATTAAAATATATTTTTTTTAGTTTCTTAACTTTTGGTTTTTTAGGTTTTTTTTATTCAATATTTTTTTCATAGAAATAAGTTACTATAAAAAAAAATCAGTTACTAATAGAAGAAAAAAAATCAATTGCTAATTAGTTACTAAAAGTATGAAAATATGGTGTGATTCATTAATTAATAGAAGAGAACTTAATGAGATCATTGAGAAGACCAAAATTAATGGCATTTAGAAGACCAAAATTAATGGGATTATTGGAAATAAAATTAGGAGAGAAATATTTACAAATATTTAATACCAAAATTAATGGGATTATTGAGAAGACAAATAGGAGAGCAATATCTCCAACATTTAAGATCGAAGTTAATAGGATCATTGAGAAGATAAATAGGTGATAAATATTTACAACATTTAAGGAATATTTTCAAGTTGATTATTATTAATTAATGGTTTTTGTTATGCATTGATGAATAAATTATTTTTTTGAATGTAATTATTTTATTCCAAATCTGAAGCAAATCTTTTTCAAACAAAAAAAAACATAGAGAAATATATTAGGTAGTTATTATGATTGAAGATTAAAATATATTTTTTTAGTTTATTAACTTTTGGTTTTTTAGGTTTTTTTTATTCAATATTTTTTCATAGAAATAAGTTACTATAAACAAAAAAAATCAGTTACTAATAGAAGAAAAAAAATCAATTGCTAATTAGTTACTAAAAGTATGAAAATATGGTGTGATTCATTAATTAAGAGAAGATAACTTAATGGGATCATTGAGAAGACCGAAATTAATGGCATTAAGAAGACCAAAATTAATGGGATTATTGGGAAGACAAAATTTTGGTAAAGCCCAACTAATAAATAAATATACAACATGCTTTTTATCAAATAATATTTAATAAAAACTTTCTTAATTTTTATATCATATAAATATTTAATATGTTACTCAATTACTAAATAATGCACGGGCTTGCTTACTAGTAATTTATAATTTCTCATTTCACTATTCACTCACGTTATTCTTCTCTATCAATCTATCAGACCCTTCTTCTTCTATCACTGTCAAGTACCAACATCATCACATTCTTCTTCTTTATTCATACCTTCTTCATTGAAAAACTTAGGAGCAAACCCAGGAATATACCTTCTTTATCATCATCTTTTTTTTTATTCTTCACTCTCCAACCCGTTTTCATTTTCAAACCCAATCCAAATTCCATCGCCACCACCATCATAGATAGGTTTTCTTTCTTTCTCTTATAGGGATGTTCATTAATATTTAATTAAATCAATTTCATTCATTCTGTTTTTGGTGGCTTATAGTTGTTAAGAGTTGAGGATATACGATGAGACTGACATTGTTTGATATGCTAATTTTTTTTACTCCCTCTGTCCCATTATTTTGGTAAAAAAAAATGTAGTTTTTTTTTGTCCCAAATTAATGTAAAAATAATTTATGAAAATTCTTGAAGATTGTATATTATATTTAAAATCTTAAAATAATTAATGAAAAATCTTAAAGATCGAAAAAATAATATGAAAATTTGTGTAATAGAAATTTGTAATCAATGAATGGGTCATACATTATATTTTATTTTGAAAATAGAATCATGCATTGAATCAAAAAGATATTCTCTCATTTTTATTTACTATTTTGACTTTTACCAAGATAATTGGATCGAGGGAGTGTCTCAATTTTTTTTCCTTATCTCCTACTCCATTAGATGAGCGAAATATCTCTTATCTTATTTTATATTCAAATCATCTCATTTAATTCTCAATTTTTTCTTACCTTATCTCATGTCTATATTAGAGGGGTGAAGTTTATCATATTTTGTGCTCATATCATCTCATTTAATTGTCTCTCATATACTCCCTATGTCACATTATCTTGGCAAAAAAATGAAGTTTTTTTTGTTCCAAATCAAAGTAAAAATAATTAATGAAAAATCTTAAAAATTGTATATTATCTTAAAAATTGAATATTACATTAAATTTTTTAAAATTAATTAATGAAAATTTTTAAAGATTGTAAAAATAATATGAAAATTTGTGATAGAAATTTGTAATTAATGAATGAATCATACATTATATTTTATTTTGAAAATAGAATCATGCATTATATCAAAATGGTATTCTCTTATTTTTATTTACTACTTTGACTTTTACCAAGATAACGGGATTAAAGGAGTATGGCCCTCGGTAATGCCCTCGGTAAATTACCGACGGCTTAAGCCCTCGGTAAATTTTACTAACGCCACATTTACCGAGGGAATCGAGGCCGTCGATTGGCATTCGGTATGGCGTCATTACCGACGGATTTTTGTTAATTACCGAGGGATTTGACCCTCGGTAATCACCGAATTTCTTGTAGTGGTATCTCAAATTTTCTTTCCTTATCTCTTGATTCATTAGAGGAGCGAAATTTCTCTTATTTTATTTTATGAGCATATCATCTCATTTAATTCTCAATTTTTTCTTACCTTATCTCCTACTCTATATTAGAGGAGTTAAATTTATCTGATTTTGGGCTCATAGCGTCTCATTTAATTGTCTCTCATATACTCCCTCCATCCCATTATCTTGGTAAAAAAAAATGAAGTTTTTTTTAATCCCAATTCAAAGTAAAATTAATTAATGAAAAATCTTAAAGATCGTATATTTTCTTAAAAATTGTATATTAATTCTTTAAAACAATTAATGAAAAATCTTAAAAATTGTTAAAATAATATGAAAATTTGTGTGATAGAAATTTGCAATTAATGAATGAATCGAGCATTATATTTTATTTGAAAACAGAATCAAACATTATATGAAAAAAAATTTCTCTTCTTTTTTGTTGACTACGCGTTGACTTTTTCAAGATAATGGGACACGTTGCTTCTCACCACCACTCAACTGTATTAAAAAATAATTATTGCTAAAAATTTAGTTTTTTTTAATGAAAAATTTAAGACTTTTGTCAATGAAAAAATGAAAACTTTTATTTTCTTCATTATTACATTTATGGAATAAAAAAAATAATAACGTGTTATGAGTTTACACAGAATTGTGTTTCCCTGGGTAGAGAGCAACAATCCACCAAAAAAGTTCCAACGTATACGGCTGACAGCACGGGACCCAGAGAAATAAAATCTAAAGGGAATGAACATCTCTAAAAGAGGAAGAAAGAGAACCTATCCACATGGTGGAGGTGGCGCCAGAATTGGGATAGGGTTTGGAAATGAAAACGGGTTTGGAGATCAGAGAGAATAATATAAAAGAAGGTGATGATGAAGAAGCTGAGGTATGTTCCTGCGTTTTTTTTATTTATTTTTTTATGAAGAACAGAGGTATGAATAAAGAAGAAGAATGTGATGATGTTGGTACTTGACAATGATAGATTTAAAAAAAAAAAAGGTCTGATAGATTGATGGAAAAGAATAACGTGGAAGGATAGTGAAATGAGAAATTATAAATTATTAAGAGTGTTTTGGGTAGATGTACAAATAGTATTAAAATGAGAGTATTTAGGGTAGATTAAGTATAAAATTAAAATTAGAGTATTTTCGGTAGATGAAAAATAATATTAAAATTAGAGTATTTTGGATAAATTACATTAAGGATAAACAAAATATTTTTAAATAAATATTTTAGGGTTCTAATTATAAAACTTATAAATTAAAAATATGTCCAGCTTAAGTGGCAAAAAAGAAAAACACTTGGCTATTTTCTATTGGATCACGTTAAAAGGATACAGAAACCCTATGTGGTTCCGAAGTAAAATCCTTATCTTTAATCAAAATGGTCATTACTTCATTGAGAAAAATATTACCCAAAAGACCCCTTTTCCCATAAAATCATCCCCTTTTTCCTATATCACGTCGTGTTATTATTGTCCAAACTCCAAAGTGATAAAGAATTTTGATCTTACAATAAATTTTCCAATTTTTCCCTGGTAACAAATTTACATTATTGTCTACAGCTTTTTGTTTTATTTAAAAAAAAACTTAAACTCATTGCCCTAGGAGTTGGGTGTATGTAGGGCATATGAAGCTTTGAAGATGCAATTAATACTGTATATAAATAACAGACTTTGAGTTTGCACTTTTCCTGCTGGGCACTGTCATCTTAATTTGTTAACTTGATAAGTTAGGTACATCAACGAGAAAGTACTCATAAAAGTTGTCAACAGTGTTACAGAACTTCTGTTGCTTTGTTAATGAATTCAAAAAGCAAAAATTGAATTAAATAAAGGGTGTCTTGTTCTAGATCAGGTCGTTCACTAAGGCTACGATAAGAGACCTAGTGAGGCGGTTTGACCTAGATTTGCTATATGATTCTCTGAGTTTCACAGGTATCAGTAGGATAACCTGGGATGCCCTAATCACTGTGTGTGCAGTGTAAACTTAGGGTTTAGAAAGCGTACCAGAGCCCCATGTAGCACTATACTACTTATAGGGGTGGCTGGATGCCCTAATGGGCCAGCGGTGTTGTGGCCCAGGTGATCCAGCCCGTTATGAGCCTTATGAGGATATGACCGAAATGATACGTGGCCGACATCCTGTCCTTGTTGGCTTTAGGAACGTGTGAGCCGTGTTGGGAAGCGATCTCGGCCCGTTAAGGCTGTGCCTGCATGCCTGAAAGGTATCGATCTCGTCTTATCAATATTGGTGGTCGAGGAGAATGACCTCGGCTGGTCATGGTCCGATACCCGTCGATCTCGGACTGGGGTCTAGTCTAACACATAAGCCCCCCAGCTCGGCAAGACTAACAAAGTCTTGCTACGAGTTCGGAAATGGGACGCGCGCTTAGAAATGGCTGACAGTTGTTGTCATCAACTCGTGATGTCATCACGTTCATCAGGACGGATTTGATGCCTGTCTTTTCGCTTCCCTAGGGTAGCGTTTGCTTATCTGCTTTCCAACACGTGTCAGCCCTCCCGCGTGCCAGCAGTTAATCATTACTATTGTGCGGCTCGAGACACGTCCACTCAATGATATTGGGACACGCGTCAAGTTTTATCAGTAACTCTACAAACCCGTTGTTCTCTGGGCTGCCTGTTTTGGGCCAATATCTCCTTTTAGGCCCACCAATTCAAAACGAGAGGGAAATCAAAAGGTTGCTTTCCGTTTTCTCTCTCATTTTCCAGCTTACTTCATTTTCCACTCAACCGTCTTTACAGTTTCTCTTTATTATTTTCTCAAAACTGCCACTTCTTCTCTTATTCTCTCTTCTTCTTAGTTCACACTCATTCATTGCATGTGAAAGCAAGAACCTCTGTTTCTCATTGCTCATCATTATTTACGATTCGTCACTTCATCAGTGAGGTGTCTCTCTTCTTCCAGTCTCCCCGTTTAGCAAGTACACCACCATTCCTCTTCTACTTCTCTTTCTTCTGGAATTTGGGTTCTACGTTTCTGGGTTTCTGCATTTTTGTTCCCTATGGAGGGTTTTCTAGATTTTTGGTTCCTGGGTTCTCTGTGGGTTATTACTGGGCTTTCTGGGATTCTGGGTTCTTTAGGGAGTTCTTAACAGGATTTTTGGGTTCTGGGGTTCTGGGTTCTTTGGGGATTTCATAGTTCTGGGGTTCTGGGTTCTTTGGGGATTTCATAGCAGTCATGAGTGGGGAATGGTTCAAGAAATGGTGCGGGGTGGTTGACCTGGGCACCAGCAGTGATGATGACAGTGACGATGGTTCCTCTTCGTCTACCGATTCCGTCGAAATTGTCCCATATCCTCGCCCTCGTAGTATTTACCTTAGGAAACACGAGGCTGTGATGGAGGATGTAGAACCCCTTGACTCTTATTATCCAATTTCCATAACCGAGAGAAGAGAAAACATTAGATTATATGTTGACGCGGAAATTAGGGCCGGCGAGGAAAGAGCCGACTATGAGCGTATGGTGAGGGGTGAACAGCGAAAGAGATCCTTGGAGAGAGGAGTAGAAGTAGAGGGGAGGTGCTCACCACTTGGCACCACTGCTCGGGGTTTCAAGGGGGGGTTACTGTTTGTTACCCGTAAGTTTAATACCGAGCTCCCCTCTTCTTCTTCAGGTTGGATGGCTCCTCGAAAAGTGGTGAAAGATCCTGCCTCTTACCCAGCGCCATCGGATGCCGACCAATATCCATGGGTAGATCCCGAGGTGTTGGGTATTCAATCTACCATGAGTACCGAGGATAGCGTCAACTCGGTTCGTCAATTTTTGCTTCCTTGTCCCGAGGACCGAGCTGGGACTTCGTACAGAGTACTACCGTGCTCGGCTAACGATCGGGTATGTTCGGCAACAGATGATAACACCTTCTACTTATATGAAGACATGGTAGTTACTCTCGGTATACGCTTACCGTTCACTGCCCTGGAAACCAGAGTGCTGAACACTCTTGGGGTTGCGCCAACTCAACTTCATCCCAATGCTTGGGCATTCCTACGAGCGTTCGAAAGATATTATCGTGCAAAAGCGTTGGTATGCACGGCGAAACTTTTCTTTTGGCTATTCAATCCTCATGTGACTGTTAAGGAAGCTGGCAAATCCGGCAAGTTGTGGGTGTCGGTAAAAAGTCGTTCTTACTATAGTCTATTTGCCAAGTTCCACGAATCGTGGAAAAATTTCAAACCTAGGTTCTTCAAGTATCAATACGTCGGGACAGGTCAGCCTTGGTTCCGTACTGAAGACGGCCCCAAGTTTCCCCTTCAGTGGAACACTGACTTCTATACTCGTCACGCGACCCCGCGGCATTGGATGTAACGCCCCAAAATATTAAGGTAAATAAAAATGCGGATTAATAAAAACCTTTTTCCAAAAGATTGTGAAAACCAAAAGCTTTGTTTATTAATATCATATTATATTACAAAACAGTCTGAGTGTAAATATAAAAATATAAAATCCTCAAAAATCCCTTTTTACACCCAGAGCATGGTCTTCACAACTCTATCCTTCAATAAGAGGATTCGGACAACAAGATGTCATCCTGGCTGTCTCTGCTAACGCTCCTTAACTCAACAGGAGAGACCTTTGACCTGTCATTCAACAGAACCTACCACCACCGATGTGGTAGTATGGGAGTAAGTCACTTGTCATATCGCGTAAGCAGATTATATGATTGTTCAAACACAAGCATCACAGTTATCATTTTAATGCAATGAATGCATGCTCAAGTGTCTTAACAAACAATCATTAATATTATTAATCTTTCATGCAATGCATGTACGTCTCTCAAAACATTCTTTTCATCACTTCCATAAAAACAACACTCTGGGATGGGCAATCGTGCGCTCGATGTTTCCACAACCTGTATAGCGGCCACACCGTTCTATATTGGAACCCCATCTACCACGATCCCAAAATGAACAAGGGGATGATCCCTGAACCATTGTCCACCAATAGTTCTAGGTCCTTGTCATTTCAACGTTGGCGGCCACACCGGTCCAACCGTCTCATATAGCGGCCACACCGTACTATATGGTTTCCCAATCCCGCATGCACCTTACTCATTTTACGATTCTCGTAACATCATGCATGAGATGCATATTCCATTAATTATCAGCATTTCCATTATTAGGAATAATCATCATCGTTATACACATGGAGGCCACACTGTTCCATGTCTTCATATAGCGGCCACACCGTACTATATGAAATCATACACATATGGCGGCCACACCGTTCCACATGTCTTCGTATAGCGGCCACACCGTACTATACAGAATCACACACATATGGCGACCACACCGGTCCACATGTCTTCGTATAGCGGCCACACCGTACTATACGGAATCACCTAAGCTCACGGTCTCATACCGGAGTTATTCATTCAGGCTCACGATCTCATATCGGAGCTATTCATTCACGCTCCACAATCTCATATCGGAGCTACATAATCGTCATGCATCATTATATTCGTCATATCATCATTATTCATTGTCAATTCCCTGAGGTCTCCAGTCAATAACCACTTGGTATAACGTCTATGCAAAGCCCTCCATGATTATTGCAATGAATTTAGTTATTTATTCACTTCTCTCAGGCACTAACCGGTTACAAGATCCACTAACCGGTTAGTGACAGCAAAACATATTGACTTTAAGTCCAAAAACCTTCCAATCTTGAAACTAATTCCTTCCTACTCCTTATTTACCTTTTAAGACATAATTATAAGCTTCTTGCAGGTCTCCTAACTACCAAAAACATATTTTAAATTCCTATGCCCATTAATGCCATATTCGGGAAAGTTTCATTGTTAAACCTTAATAATTACTATGGTTAATTAGCTTTCTTATTTCAAATTATGGTTCCATTATTAGTCCAAACTCATATCATACCTATATTCTAAGATTACCATACTAAACTTAATTAACTTCACATTTCTTTTTATACTTATGCAATGTCAACCATGACTCTATGGTTATTACCAACTTTAGCCATATTACAAACTAATGTGTAAATTCTAAATCTGTCATTACAACATTGCACAAGTCTTATTATTATGTCATAACAATTACCATTATTCACTAACTTACTTACTCTAAATTATCAGTTATAGTAATTTGGACATGACTCTAAGGTTATAGTAAGACTTAAGCATATCAAATTACATTCCATTAGTTCTAAGTCCATCAATCTAATTTCCAATTAAAACTTTTATCAAACCATAACAAATTTCATCTCTCCCTAGCTTATTTACTCCCAATGATTTGTTCTAATATTATTCCAAGTCCAAGTAATAACTATCCTCAATGATTGTTATACCAACATAAGTCATTGATGCATTCTGTCAGTCACTAACCGGTTAGAGAGCCCACTAACTGGTTAGTTTATGCAGTCTGACAGCATACTGCACTTCTTTCTTGCTCAATTCCTTTCATAGTCCAATTATTACTTCTTGACATCATTGGACAACCAACATATGGTATCTAGTTACTACTTTACAGCAAGTAATTCAACCAAATCAAAGCATCAAATCATCAAACCAATGCATCAAATCATTCAATTTATCAAGTTCATATTCATTGATTCATAATCAATTGATCATGACCCTAATACTTTCTCAATTTCAGCAATCATCACAAGAATCATAACAGAATTATGGCAGCATGCTTCTCATTAATTTCATTCTTGTTTAGGTCCTTAATTCAATTACATAACATAGGGAACCAAGGATTGTATTGGTCTCCAAGCCAACCAATTCTTGTCTTTGTTCCAATCATCAAAATTCACAATTATCATTGCACAAGCCAACAACCATAAATCCTAGCGATATGAATGAGGTCTCCCATACCTTAGACAATTTAGACAGCCCTTAAGCAAGCTCTAAGACTCCAAGAACAGCAGCCACAAGGGTAGCAGCAACAACACAACAGCCACACCAGAAACAGAGCAAGGACAACACTAAACTCCTTTGATTTACAAGCTCTCACACTCACTAATTACAAGATTGATGTGCAACAACTCAAGGCAAGTTGTATGCACGAATTTGAGGAGGAATTTGGGCAGAGTTTCAGCTCTGAAAACGAATGGAATTTGAGCCTAAACAGCAGCACCCAAAACCTCTATTTATAGAGGAGGAAAAGAGGGGAAATTGAGGGAAGAGTGGAGCAAATCGTTCCACCCAGCTCTTCCTCACGCCACACACTTAATTGGAGGTGTTGAGGGGTGCTATGTGGCTTAAAGGGAGTGAAACCACGTTTTTAGCTCGAGATTTCGAGCTAAACCGACTTAAAATTATGCAGATACAGATGTACTAACCGGTTACTGGTTTCACTAACCGGTTAGCCACTGCTAAAAATTCAGAAATTCAAATATAAGACACTACTTTGCTCAAAAATTAATTTAAAAAAGATTTACTTCTCAAAACAAAATTTCCACCGTTGGATGTCAAGATAAAATCATTAGAAACCTTGTCTAAAAATTTGAGCAAGATCCAACGGTTAACGAAGGAGATCTTACCCGATCTTTGCATGATATTTTACCAAAATATCACTTTTTACATATTTCATTTAAATCTTTCTTTGCCAAAGCTATTTTATTTCCAAACTATATTTCCTTATGCTTATTTTTCCAAAATACTTTTCTCAAAAATATTTTTCAATAATAAAATAATTGTTTATCCTTTTTATAAAAATGAGGGATGTTACACTCTCCCCCACTAAATTGAATTTCGTCCCCGAAATTCGTTTTTCCAAAAATTTTCATCTTCCAAAATATTGCTATAAAATAAAATTTTCACCTTACCTTCCTCAAAATGTTTTGGGGAATTCTCCCCCACTAAAAGAATTTAGTTACATTTTCCCCAAAATTTTCAGTTTCAAAAATATTTATAGAGAATATTTCAAATAAATCTTTTCGAATAAATGAAATATTTCGAATAAAATTCTCCAAATCCAACTTTTTGGATAAAACTTTAAAAAAATTCGCTTTCTGCCGCGCACTCTGATTATTCCGGCACGAGCAACAAAGTAATTTTATGACTTTATTCATTAACGATTAGAAATATTAGGGTGATCAGTCCTAATATTTAAACTATCAATAATAAAATCATTCCTTGCAGATACAATCTTTCACAAGAAAGATCGCAAGATGCATCTTTAAGTTAGATGAACTTAAAGATAAGGGTCATTCTTGTCACTATCAGATTTAGTTAGATAGTCAAGTTCTAGAGACATTTCCGTTGGGGAGACAAATACTTGTCCTATTCCGGTGGTTGTCAATCTCTCTAGTCTTAACTGATCTTTCTATTTCTGTAGTGTTCACAGATATTTATCACATCTAACTGTGATAAAGGTTTCAATCACATGAATTGGGTCAGGGTTCCAGCAAGATGCTCAGATTATCAAACGATTCAATTAACACAATCGTAGAATAAAGGACTATGTTAATTCAGAATAGGAGAACAAACACTTCATGCTTTACCTTAATCAGGATAAGACTCGTATCCTCGTATGGTAAACACCTTTCCTTTCTTGATCTGGTTGCCATTCATCACTTTCTTGCCTTTATTCTTCGGACAATCCGACGAATAATGCCCTGGCTTCTTGCAGTTAAAGCAAACTACTCCTTTGGGTACACCACAATCTGATCCAAAATGATGTGTCCCACACTTTCCACACTGAGGTGGATGAGTGATTCCTTTTATGTTTCTTCGTTTGTTATTCTCCTTTGTTTGGGTTTTCCTTAATTGTGGTTCATCAAGCTCCGTTACCTCTGATTGTTCTTCCTCCATTGTTGGTTCCCTTAAATGCCTTTCTTCGATCTTCCTTTTCTTTTGAATTCGAGCATTCTTTTCATAAACCTTCTCAGCCTTCTTATCGTCCTCGTAGATTCTGCATTTGTTCACCAACATTGGGAAATTCCGTATTCCATGATAATTAATTCCTGTTTTCAGATCTGGGCGCAATCCGTTCTCAAACTTCACACACTTAGACCTCTCATCTGGATGATTTTGGAAGTAAGAAGAATACTTCATTAATTCCTCGAACTTTGCAGCGTATTCTCTGACGTTCATTTTACCTTGTTCCAATTTCAGGAATTCAACTTCTTTCTTTCTCCTCACAGCCTCCGGGAAATATTTTTCCAAAAACTTTTCCTTAAATACTTCCCAGGTGATATCCCGATTTTCAGCCTCTAGTAATTGTCTTATGTGATCCCACCAAGTCTCTGCTTCGCCTCTCAGCATATAAGTTCCATACACCACCTTCTTTTCATCTGTGCATCCCATAGTTCGAAAGATTTTCTGAATTTATTGTAACCACCTTTGAGCTTCCTCTGGTTTATATCCTCCCCCAAATTTCGGTGGATCACTCTTTCTGAATTCCGACAACCCGTAGAATTCAGCAGGACCTCGGCGATTAGGTCGAGTGTTATTATCTAAAATAGTAGCAATCTTTTCCAGAAGTTGGTTCGTCACTCTGTTGGCCATTGGATATCTACACTTATAGAGACTTAGATTAGAGTCGCACAACCTATTGAGTATGGAAAGGACCACACTCCACAGCCGAGAGTTGGAACCTGGCTCTGATACCATAAAGTGTAACGCCCCAAAATATTAAGGTAAATAAAAATGCGGATTAATAAAAACCTTTTTCCAAAAGATTGTGAAAACCAAAAGCTTTGTTTATTAATATCATATTATATTACAAAACAGTCTGAGTGTAAATATAAAAATATAAAATCCCCAAAAATCCCTTTTTACACCCAGAGCATGGTCTTCACAACTCTATCCTTCAATAAGAGGATTCGGACAACAAGATGTCATCCTGGCTGTCTCTGCTAATGCTCCTTTACTCAACAGGAGAGACCTTTGACCTGTCATTCAACAGAACCTACCACCACCGATGTGGTAGTATGGGAGTAAGTCACTTGTCATATCGCGTAAGCAGATTATATGATTGTTCAAACACAAGCATCACAGTTATCATTTTAATGCAATGAATGCATGCTCAAGTGTCTTAACAAACAATCATTAATATTATTAATCTTTCATGCAATGCATGTACGTCTCTCAAAACATTCTTTTCATCACTTCCATAAAAACAACACTCTGGGATGGGCAATCGTGCGCTCGATGTTTCCACAACCTGTATAGCGGCCACACCGTTCTATATTGGAACCCCATCTACCACGATCCCAAAATGAACAAGGGGATGATCCCTGAACCATTGTCCACCAATAGTTCTAGGTCCTTGTCATTTCAACGTTGGCGACCACACCGGTCCAACCGTCTCATATAGCGGCCACACCGTACTATATGGTTTCCCAATCCCGCATGCACCTTACTCATTTTACGATTCTCGTAACATCATGCATGAGATGCATATTCCATTAATTATCAGCATTTCCATTATTAGGAATAATCATCATCGTTATACACATGGAGGCCACACTGTTCCATGTCTTCATATAGCGGCCACACCGTACTATATGAAATCATACACATATGGCGGCCACACCGTTCCACATGTCTTCGTATAGCGGCCACACCGTACTATACAGAATCACACACATATGGCGACCACACCGGTCCACATGTCTTCGTATAGCGGCCACACCGTACTATACGGAATCACCTAAGCTCACGGTCTCATACCGGAGTTATTCATTCAGGCTCACGATCTCATATCGGAGCTATTCATTCACGCTCCACAATCTCATATCGGAGCTACATAATCGTCATGCATCATTATATTCGTCATATCATCATTATTCATTGTCAATTCCCTGAGGTCTCCAGTCAATAACCACTTGGTATAACGTCTATGCAAAGCCCTCCATGATTATTGCAATGAATTTAGTTATTTATTCACTTCTCTCAGGCACTAACCGGTTACAAGATCCACTAACCGGTTAGTGACAGCAAAACATATTGACTTTAAGTCCAAAAACCTTCCAATCTTGAAACTAATTCCTTCCTACTCCTTATTTACCTTTTAAGACATAATTATAAGCTTCTTGCAGGTCTCCTAACTACCAAAAACATATTTTAAATTCCTATGCCCATTAATGCCATATTCGGGAAAGTTTCATTGTTAAACCTTAATAATTACTATGGTTAATTAGCTTTCTTATTTCAAATTATGGTTCCATTATTAGTCCAAACTCATATCATACCTATATTCTAAGATTACCATACTAAACTTAATTAACTTCACATTTCTTTTTATACTTATGCAATGTCAACCATGACTCTATGGTTATTACCAACTTTAGCCATATTACAAACTAATGTGTAAATTCTAAATCTGTCATTACAACATTGCACAAGTCTTATTATTATGTCATAACAATTACCATTATTCACTAACTTACTTACTCTAAATTATCAGTTATAGCAATTTGGACATGACTCTAAGGTTATAGTAAGACTTAAGCATATCAAATTACATTCCATTAGTTCTAAGTCCATCAATCTAATTTCCAATTAAAACTTTTATCAAACCATAACAAATTTCATCTCTCCCTAGCTTATTTACTCCCAATGATTTGTTCTAATATTATTCCAAGTCCAAGTAATAACTATCCTCAATGATTGTTATACCAATATAAGTCATTGATGCATTCTGTCAGTCACTAACCGGTTAGAGAGCCCACTAACTGGTTAGTTTATGCAGTCTGACAGCATACTGCACTTCTTTCTTGCTCAATTCCTTTCATAGTCCAATTATTACTTCTTGACATCATTGGACAACCAACATATGGTATCTAGTTACTACTTTACAGCAAGTAATTCAACCAAATCAAAGCATCAAATCATCAAACCAATGCATCAAATCATTCAATTTATCAAGTTCATATTCATTGATTCATAATCAATTGATCATGACCCTAATACTTTCTCAATTTCAGCAATCATCACAAGAATCATAACAGAATTATGGCAGCATGCTTCTCATTAATTTCATTCTTGTTTAGGTCCTTAATTCAGTTACATAACATAGGGAACCAAGGATTGTATTGGTCTCCAAGCCAACCAATTCTTGTCTTGGTTCCAATCATCAAAATTCACAATTATCATTGCAGAAGCCAACAACCATAAATCCTAGCGATATGAATGAGGTCTCCCATACCTTAGACAATTTAGACAGCCCTTAAGCAAGCTCTAAGACTCCAAGAACAGCAGCCACAAGGGTAGCAGCAACAACACAGCAGCCACACCAGAAACAGAGCAAGGACAACACTAAACTCCTTTGATTTACAAGCTCTCACACTCACTAATTACAAGCTTGATGTGCAACAACTCAAGGCAAGTTGTATGCACAAATTTGAGGAGGAATTTGGGCAGAGTTTCAGCTCTGAAAACAAATGGAATTTGAGCCTAAACAGCAGCACCCAAAACCCCTATTTATAGAGGAGGAAAAGAGGGGAAATTGAGGGAAGAGTGGAGCAAATCGTTCCACCCAGCTCTTCCTCACGCCACACACTTAATTGGAGGTGCTGAGGGGTGCTATGTGGCTTAAAGGGAGTGAAACCACGTTTTTAGCTCGAGATTTCGAGCTAAACCGACTTAAAATAATGCAGATACAGATGTACTAACTGGTTACTGGTTTCACTAACCGGTTAGCCACTGCTAAAAATTCAGAAATTCAAATATAAGACACTACTTTGCTAAAAAATTAATTTAAAAAAGATTTACTTCTCAAAACAAAATTTCCACCGTTGGATGTCAAGATAAAATCATTAGAAACCTTGTCTAAAAATTTGAACAAGATCCAACGGTTAACGAAGGAGATCTTACCCGATCTTTGCATGATATTTTACCAAAATATCACTTTTTACATATTTCATTTAAATGTTTCTTTGCCAAAGCTATTTTATTTCCAAAATATATTTCCTTATGCTTATTTTTCCAAAATACTTTTCTCAAAAATATTTTTCAATAATAAAATAATTGTTTATCCTTTTTATAAAAATGAGGGATGTTACATTGGACGTCGGCCCCTCTTTCACCTGCCGAATTGTTGACCACTAAACATTTTTTCAATGAATACAAAGCAAGAGCTAAAGAGTGGGTGCAGTTAGACATTCGGCGGATCATCACTTGTGCCGAGGAATCCGTGTCCTCGGAAATTGGTAAACATATTTGTGCATACCCCCTTTTTTTTTAATATCCTCTGCTGTGTTTCTTGTAGTTAACTATTGGAAAGAAATTGAAGACGTTGACCCCGTCGTTCTCGCAGAGCAGAGAAGAAAAGTTAAGCCGAAATTGACCTCGGTTTGTGAAACGTCCTCCGAAGGCACATCAAGCACCGATGAAGATATGGAAAACAAAGCAGAAAGGATGCTCTCGGCCGCGGCTATGCGTAAGAGAAAGAGGCCTGAAGTTACTGGGACGCCACCTCGGCCGTCATCTTCCGTCATCGTCATACCGGACACTGCTACCGAAACTGGTACCCCGGAAACCGAGGTTCAACATCCAACTCCTAATCGGGCCGAGTTAACCACTCTGAACGATACTGCGGCTGTCCGAGCAAGCTATAGCGAGCCTTTGGACTTAGGCAAACTGACTACTGCTGAATGGAAGAAAGTAGCTGAAAATCTCGCCGAGCATCTTCACCGTTCGGCGACCCTGATGACGGCAATTGCGAGTGCTTCCAGCGACGCCGAGGCGGGTTTCTCGTCCAAGGCCAAGAATGATCTTGGGAGACTTGCAGAGGCCGAGAAGGAAGCTGCTGAGGCAAAGAAACAACTGGCCGACTTGCAAAAGTCCTATGAGGAAAAATTGGCCAAACAAAAAGCTGATAGTGAGGCCGAGTGGAGAAGGTGAGGGGAATGCTGAAAAAACGAGCTGTCCAAGCCCTGAAACATAAGACCGCAACAGCGAAAGCCGGTTTCGACTTGGAAGTGGCAGCCGACGCTCTTTTTGCAAATGCAGTGGAACAAATTCGAGTACTGAATCCGGGATTGCGGTTGCAGTATGTTGGGGCTCATCCCGAGTTCGGGGTGAATGGCGACAAGATTGTGGACACAAACATTGGCAATGCTGAAGTCGATCTGACTCGTGATGATCTTCCTGATCCACTGGCTGAGAAGGATGAGCCTGTTTTTAATCCTAACGCGGTTGTGCTTTCTGATATCGAAGAATGAGCGTAAGTCCCTTATGCTGGGCAGCTTTTTGCTAAACTGATTTTTGTTTTGCAACTTATTGCCGTGCACGTCTTTATTTATAAACAGTTTAAAGTCTTGATGAACAAATATTTAAGTTATGCACTTTGTTTGTGTTGTTGTGTGTCTGCTTAATAACTTGTTACTTATCTATTTAATGCGATGGGAGTCTCGGTCCAAGCACTTGAGCCAAAATGTGGACCTCGTCCCCTGACTGTACTAGGTACTCACAGGGTAAACCTGTTAGAGTCAGGTGCTCCCTGTACCTTAGGAAAATTTATAAGCTTTCCTCTGTCAAGAGGCGCTGTATATAAATCGCACAGTTCCACTTAGGTGGCTAGCCAAAAATGGAAAGGCATGTACATGGCGCATGTTTAAGATATAGAAAACAAAAGCAATGGAAATTGCAAAATGTACTATTTATTGAAACTGAAATATTGTTAGTACATGGATATGCAGCATTATTCAAAATCTAAAAATAAGCAACTGAATTTTTAAAGCAAACAAAACCTAAGAAAAAACGTAAGAGTTCTGAGCAAAATAATTATTAAAAAGATAACACATAACGGAGGAGCTAGAGGCCGATCTTGCTGAATTTTCAACTGAAATAGGCTCTGAGCTTCGTCGCATTCCAAGTGTTTTTGATATCGGTGCCACCAAGGGTTTTCAGTCTGTAGGCTCCCGAGCCTGTTTTAGATAGAATCCTGTACGGTCCTTCCCAGTTCCGAGCAAACTTTCCTTCCCCGACGTTCTTCAAACCTATATCCGCACGACGTAGGACCAAATCCCCAACTTCAAATGATCTCGGAGTTACTCCTCTGTTATACTGTTTAGCCTGCCTCTTCTTAGCCTTCCTTTCCAGTTCTGCGGCCTTTTCTCGGATTTCTTCGCTTAAAATTAACTCCTCACTTAGCAACGCGTTGTTAGTCTCCTCGGGTCTGTCCAACATGCGGAAGGTGTGAAGACGGCGTTCCACAGGAATCACGGCATCACAACCATAGGTGAGTCTGAACTGCGTTTCGCCTGTTGAGCTCTGTACCGTCGTCCTCAAGGACCAGAGGATCTCAGGTAACAAGTCGGCCCCGGCTCCCTCGGCCGCCACTAACCTCTTCTTCAAACCAGAAAGATCAGAATAGCTTTATTCGCGGATTCGGCTTGTCCATTGGATTGTGGGTGTTCAACCGAGGAAAAGTGATGTGAAATGTGCAAATGTTCTGCCAAGCCCTGGAAGGTATCTGCTGTGAACTGGGTGCCATTATCAGTTACAATCGAGTGTGGGACACTGAAACGAGCTATTACATTTTTGAGAAAGAATTTTTGTATTTTTACTGACGAGATGGTGGCTAATGCTTCTGCTTCTATCCACTTCGTGAAGTAATCAACGACGACAACCACATAAATCAGCTGCCCTGGGGCTTTTGGGAACTTACCCATGATGTCCATCCCCCACATGTAAAAGGGTCATGGTGAGGCCAACGAGTGCAACTCCTCCGGAGGTCGGCGGTATAAATCGCTGTGATGTTGGCACTGTGGGCAACGTCGAACATGGTCAATGCAGTCAGCCATCAAAGTCGGCCAGTAATAACCAGCCCTGAGGATTTTTCTGGCCAAAGATTTTCCTCCCAAATGGTGACTAGCGATTCCGCCGTGGACCTCGTCCAGAACCATCCCGGCCTCATCCTTGTCGAGACAACGAAGCAAAGGCGACGCAACCCCTCTCCTGTACAGAATGTTCCTCATTAACACATAATGGGCCGCCTTTTTCACAAGTTTTTTGGCTTCCTGCTGATCAGGAGGAAGTAAACCATGTTCCAGGAACGACCGAATAGGGGTCATCCAGTCTGGTGAGATGGAAATTGCCAACACAACACTGGGCCCAGATATTTCTTCCTGTATGACACTTTTATTGTTTCCCGCGCCCTTCGTGCTAGCCAACTTAGAAAGGACATCCGTCCTCTCATTTGAACATCTGGGAATATGAGATATTGAAAAGTGAGAAAAATTTGATGCCAGCTCCTTCACCTTCTCCAGATATTTCTGCAAAGTTGGCTCTTTAGCCTGATATTGCCCGGAAATCTGCGAGACCACAAGCTGCGAGTCACTGAAAATTTGGACTTCATTTGCTCCGAGCTCCTTTGCAGTTCGAAGACCAGCTATCACAACCTCGTACTCAGCTTGATTATTGGAAGTGGTGAACTCGAACTTCTGCGAATACTCAATACTAACGCCTTCCGAGTTCTCCACTATCACACCTGCTCCTGCTCCCTTCTTGTTACCGGAGCCATCTACATAAATCTTCCAAATGGCCATGTTCGAACACTCATTAGGTTCAGTAAACTCGGAAACAAAATCGGCCAGAGCCTGGGATTTGATGGCTCTTCTTGGCTCATAAGAAATTTCGAACTCGGAAAGTTGGACTGACCAAGCCATCATCCTTCCTGCTAAATCTGGCTTCTGTAAGATCTGCCTAATTGGCTGAGCAGTTCTTACCTCAATTCGGTGACACTGGAAATATTGTCCGAGTCGCCTTGCCGACAAGACCAAACAAAAGGCACACTTCTCAATCTTCGAGTACCTGACCTCGGAACCCTGGAGTGCTCGGCTGATAAAGTAAACTGGGGATTCCAGCCTGGCCTCCTCCCTTACCAGAGCCGAGCTCACTGCCAAATCTCCTACCGAAAGGTATAGGACAAGCTTTTCCCCAGCCTGGGGACTAGACAAAATTGGAGGAGCAGAGAGAAAATCTTTGATTGCTGAGAAGGCTAACTCGCACTTCTCATCCCAAACAAAATCGACATTCTTTTTCAGTAACTGATACCAAGGAAGTGCTTTCTTTGCGGCCTGGGGTAGGAAACGAGAAAGTGCAGCAAGCCGACCGGTTAACTGCTGAACCTCCTTGAGATTCCTTGGGCTTCTCATTTCGAGAACAGCCCTGCACTTGTCGGGATTTGCCTCAATCCCGCGTTCTGTCAACATGAACCCGAGGAAAGCCCCGGCGGGGACTCCAAACGTGCAGTTCTCGGGGTTCAGCCTCATATTATGCTTCCTAACCCGGGCCAGTACTGCTTCCAAATCTTGCACGTGGTTACTCTTTGATTTGCTCTTGGTGATCATGTCGTCTATATACACCTCCATCGTCGGTCCAATTAGCCCATCGAATACTCTATTCATCATCCTTTGGTACGTTGCACCAGCGTTCTTTAGACCGAAAGGCATGACTGTATAACAGTACGTGGCCTTCTCGGTGATAAAGGCTGTCTTATCCTGGTCGGACGGATACATCGGTATTTGGTTGTATCCCGAGTATGCATCCATAAAGGAAAGAAGCTGGTAACCTGCGGAACTGTCAACCAGCTGATCAATGATGGGCAAAGGGTACTGATCTTTTGGACATGCCTTGTTGAGATCCATGTAGTCCACACACATCCGCCATTTACCATTGGACTTCTTCACCAAAACTGTATTTGACAACCACTCAGAGTACGAGACTTCCCTGATAAAGCCGGCTTCCAATAATTCTGAGACTTTTTCCTGGATAGCCCTGGACTTCTCAATACCAACACGCCTTTTCCTCTGTGCCACCGGCTTATCTTTGGGGTCCACGCTAAGTCGGTGGCAGATGAAGTTTGGGTCAATGCCTGGCATATCAGCCGAAGTCCAGGCAAATAAGTCCATGTTGAGACGCAAAAGCGCAATTATTTCTTCTCGTATGGACACTGGGATGTTGGTACCGACTTGAATCGTCTTTAGGCTGTCAGACGGATCGATTGGAACAGGTTCCCAACTTCCCTGTGGCTGAGGTCGGAGGTCATCCTGTTCGGCCCTCACATCCAACTCGGCAAGGAGAACTCTTCCTTTGGACCCCTGCCCCTGAGAAATCTTTTCCACTTCATTATTTTCCTTCTTAACCTTCCTGAGGCTGGCATTGTAGCATAAACGCGCCGCCTCCTGCTCGGCCCTTATGGTGACCACTGTGTCGTCTGCTCCTACAAACTTCATGGCTAAGTGGACGGTGGATACTACCGCCCCGAAAGCCTGAAGGCACGTTCTGCCGAGAATGGCGTTATATGCTGATGGACAATCCACCACCAAGAACTTAATGATCTCCGTTATGGTGGCGGGCTGGTTTCCCATAGTCATCGGGAGCTTAATCACGCCTAGGGGTCTTATTGAATCCCCTGTAAAGCTGATCAAGTTCCCCTCAAACTCTTCCAAGTCATCCAGACGAAACCTCATCTTGGAAAAAGCATGTAAAAAGAGGATGTCGGCAGAATTACCCTGATCCACAAAGACTCTGGCGACATCAAAATTCCCGATTCTGGCTGAGATAACCATCGGGTCATTATGGTCAAGGGAGGACCCCCTCCATGTCATTGTCCGAAAAACTAATCGGAATATTCCGAGAAGGCTTCTTCCGAATAGGTCGATTATAGACGGCTAACACCTGATTAACATATCTTTTTCGCTCAGAACGATGCTCACCGCCTCCAGCAAAACCCCCAGAAATTGTTTGGATGGCCAGGTCTTTTGGTGACTTGTCGAGTTCGTCGATGGCGACGATGTTCACCTGACCTCGGCTTTCCTGCTTCTTCTCTGGAGTGGATTCCTTCCTCCTCTTCCCCTTGTCTGGGCTCGGGGTTCTTCTTCGAGGTCTTTTTTCCATTGCCTCCTTCACATAACGCTGTAATTTTCCCTCGCGGATTAACTCCTCAATGGCATCCCGGAGCCATGTACACTGGTCAGTGTTGTGGTCGTAACCCTCATGAAAATCACAGTATTTGTTCCTATTCACGTGCTTTTGATTCCTAAGATAGGGTGGCCTACCCACATTCTCCACGATATATCGCCGCCTGAGGAACAGAAAGTCCTTTTGGTTCAATATGCACTTGTTGGAGAAGCAGAGCAATGGTGGGAGCAGGTTCAAAAGTGTATGGGGACCAATGAACAAAAAGTGTCATGGGACGCATTCAAGGAAAGGTTCCGGGGAAAGTATCTTTTCGAAGATGTCCGAAAGGAGAAGGAACGTACTTTCCTATGCTTGAGACAAGAGAACATGAGTGTTGATGAATATGTAGGGAAATTTGAGGATCTGATTCACTATGCTACCAGCTATAAGGGTGTGAATGAAGAAATCAAATGCATCAAGTTCCTTGCAGGACTCCGTGAGGATCTTAGAGCAGTTCTTGGAGAGGTACCCAAGGACAACTTTGCTCGGCTAGTACATTGGGCCAGCGTTTGGGATAAAGGTATGGCGAGGTCGAAAGGTGCCAAAGGGAAATCAAAGGTTCATTCTAAACCTGATATCGAGAGGGTTACTTCAAAGAAAGCAAGGCGGATGGTAACCCCTCAGTTTCCCAAGTCTACTTGTGCCCATTGTGGGAAGAAGCATGGGGGAGAATGCTGGTATCGGAATCAAACCAAGAAGAATTTCACTTGTTTTCAATGTGGACAACCGGGGAATTTCATGGCAAATTGTCCCCTGAAGGGTGTACAGGAGGAAGCAGTTATGCTACAGCAGCAGCTGGCACCTGGGAGTCAGCATATTCCGAGGGGTACGTCTTGTATGTTGTGATCTTTTGTAGTTGTTGTTGGAATTAGGAAATTGAGTATTCTTGCAAATTTCCCTAGTCTCCCTATAAAATTATGAACATCTTAGGAGCTGTAAGTTTCTACCCTTATTAAGCTTTTAGTAAAGCCATATGAAGTATACCCCGTCTATCTATTTTAAATGGCTGGCCAATAGTTCAAAATAAGTTAATGTTAGGCCTAAGCGAACGAAAATCAATCAACCCATGCCCTTAGGTATTGTCGGAATCGAATTTCTTCGATGTCGTTTTGATAGCTACATTCCTTGGATTGTATTCCTGATTTAAGTCTCGTTCTGGAAATTAGTGGTCACAGGAAAAGACTTAGAACTTCTGAGTTCTTATAACAGAAAATTGTGCAAAATTTAGTGATATACCAAAATAAATCTGACCTTAGAAAGAGCTTATAAGTGTAAAGCATTAGTTAAGACGCTTAAGCAAGAACTGCGATAATGTTATT
Source organism: Crotalaria pallida (assembly GCA_037953625.1). Classification (NCBI taxonomy): domain Eukaryota; kingdom Viridiplantae; phylum Streptophyta; class Magnoliopsida; order Fabales; family Fabaceae; genus Crotalaria; species Crotalaria pallida. The sequence continues at coordinate 74,674,670 of CM075656.1, forward strand.
ATCTAATGGAGTGTGAGGTTAGAACTGATCACTCTAATCCTTGCATTTGTTAAATGATAACATTGTCAACATCCATTTAACAAGTGATGTACTATTAATAGGCGTGAGCTTGAGATTGATCACCTCAATCTTCGCATCTATTAATGGATACTGTCATTACAACCTTTTAAGTGAAATCGAGACAGCCGAAGCAGTGGCTTCCAAGAAGTAAAACCCTTGTAAGAAAGTCAACTGACCGAAAAATATCGTTCCCAAAACTTATTGTAGGATCTAGAATTTGACCTAGAACAAAACGGAAGGAAGGAGAACCTTAGGTTGTTTTTCCCGATTGTAGAATAGTATTAGTACATATTAGAATCATAGAACGGGTTAAGCAAAACCTTACATGAACTAACCCTAACTATCATAGAGACCGAACCAAAAAGGGGTAACCCAGAACTTACTGGGAATCTTACCAAGATTCCTAGATGACCCTCCGTCATGAGAGCAAATCTTAATAAATTTATGAAGACTCCACATCGAGACTGAACGATTTTAATGATTGACCAACCACAAGTGGTAAAACTCAGCTTGGCCTTCAATCGTAGAAGTGGTGTAAACCTTAAGCATGTTGTGACTCCTAAAAGTGACATAAGAGTCAGATTCCATAGATACTCTTAGTCTATACCAAATTTATTCAAGCATCCTTGAAGGTTCGATTCAAAGTAGGTGAAAGTTTGGTCACTAACAAGCATCAAGACTTGGTTTATAACTCTATAGAGTTAGCTTAGTGAACAACGAAACCCCTAAATCTCAAGTATATATATATATACCCACCTTGGATCATGATTACCCAATCATCATTTGAATGCTCCATTGCTATTCTGTGAAACTTTGACTAATGATTCGGTTAGTAAAAGTGGATCTCCTTCTTCTTATTCTATTTGGTCCAATGCAATTATGGAGTAGTGGCTTTTACGTCATAATCAAAGATTGCCTCCTTCCAGCCGACTAAGAAGAGCGAATTCACGACTTACCCTCAATTCTCATCCTGGAATAATTCATTATCCCTGGAGTTCCCGTTTTATCTACTCGGCTCGTTCCTTATGGACGAGTAGAGTTCTAACCATGATCCGTGGTATTCTGCAAAAGTCTGTGGATTACATGATCTTATTCTGTCTCCCTAAAATTAGCAACATAAATTCTTCATGAAATTCTATGGATTTAGTAATTGTCATCGTTTAATCCTTGCGTTCTTCGTCGGAAGTTCCATGGGAGACGATCAAAAGCTGATACAATCGGTCTCTTACCTTAGGGTATCGAGGTGATATAGTATGTTAATGCCAAGTGGAGGAGCAACTTAGCAATCCAACTTGGGTTTTGTCTAAGTAAACGTGAGTCGAGAATTAGACGAACTAAACGGGAGGAAAATCCAAACCGTAGGCTAAAGTTTCATCAGTGGGGTGGTTCTCCAATTGAGGGACAGAATGGAATTTCGGGGACGAAATTCCAGTAAGTGGGGGAGAATTGTAACATCCTAAACTTTGATTTTAAGGAAATTATTGATTTAAACCTTAGAAAAATTGGAAAAGTGATTTAATGAATTTTGCCAAATATGTGGGTGGTGATTATAGGCCCTAGGAGTTGTATAGGAGGTATATATGGCCTTGGGCAGGGTCAAATAAGCGAGATCGGGAGTAAAATCGGCATTTTAGGTGTTAGAAATCAACCGAAAAGAGAAAATTAGAAATTCATTATAGGAAGCTAAGAAAATAAATTCCACCGTTGGATGTGAAGTTTATGGGGTAAAGAAGCATGTCTAAAAATTTGGACTCGATCCGAAGGTTAACGAAAAAGTTACGGCGAATCGAAGATTTGAAAAGTGAAACTCGCCCAGGCGCATGAGCCACTCGCCCAGGCGAGTTCACTATTCATTTGAGCTTAAATCCAGTGAAAAACTCGCCCAGGCGAGAAATAGGCTCGCCCAGGCGAGTCCCTGATTTTCAGCAGCACGTGTTCAGATGCCAAAACCCGCCCAGGCGAGAAATAGGCTCGCCCAGGCGAGCGACGCAGACCAGATTGAATCTGGTGCGTCCAATTAGAACTTGGGGGCCAAGTTGTGGCCTCTTGGCCACACGATTTTGCTTTTCTTGGGCAAGAACAAGCACCCAACAACAAGAACACCACTCTTCATCATCAACACCATCTCTTCATCCATTTTCCCTCCATCTTCAACACATTTCCATCATCAAAACCACCAATCCCACTATAAACACATTGTTTTGGGCACCTCAAACCCAAAACCACCAAGCTCCACCAAGCTTTCACCATGGGTGTTGATTGAAGCTTCATCCTCTTCCTCTTTTGGTCCACACGAATTACTCCCTTCTTCATTCTCTTTGGATTTTCAATTTTTCCACCATTGATTTGGGTAAGTGAGCTTCATGCCATGAGTTATTTCCTTTCCATTTCAACTTTCCTTGATTCATAGAAATTTAGCTCTAAAACCCTAGGATTCTTGCACTTGTTGCTATTTAGGGATTGTGTTTCAAGCCTTCCAACTCAAATCAAGGCAAGGACAAAGATCATTCCTCTTGTGCTCTATCAAGTAGGGTTGTCTATCATCACTTCATCATTTCCTTATTGTGGTGGCAAGCTAAGCTTTGGAAATTCAAGTTTCCAAGATTTTGATCTAGGGCTCACTAAGGTTCTATTTACTCTTTACTAATTTAAGGTAAGGAGTGGGTTATAGTGAGTATTACCTTACTCTGGGGTTTAGTTTACAATATGCATATAATGGGTACTAAGATTTTTGTGTTAGTTTAGGTTGATATGATATAGAATAATTGTTAGAATAGAATCTATGACTTAGGGAATTTATTTTGATGCTGATATATTGCATTTTGTGGTTTGGTGATGTTGATGAATTATATGCTTATGTTGTTTAATAATTTGAGTTGTGATAATAAGTGAAATTGTGCTAATTAAGTTATAAAATATATTTGTGATCATTGGATAGTGGAAATGTGTAATGTGGTGATTAATTTTGAGTAATGGAAATTTGCTAAAGAATTGATAATGATAAGGAACTAAATGAATTATACCCAGGCTCAGCCAGGGAATTTACCCGGACGCAGTAAGTCGTGATCGCGTAAAGATGCGAACGCAGTAGGTCGTGACCAGGGACAGAATGAAATATACCCGGGCGCAGTAAGTCGTGATCGCGTAAAGATGCGAACGCAGTAGGTCGTGACCAGGGACAGAATGAAATATACCCGGGCGCAGTAAGTCGTGATCGCGTAAAGATGCGAACGCAGTAGATCGTGACCAGGGACAGAATGAAACATACCCGGGCGCAGTAAGTCGTGAGTGCACAGGAGTGCAGACGCAGTAGGTCGTGACCAGGGAATTTACCCGGACGCAGTAAGTCGTGAGTGCACAGGAGTGCAGACGCAGTAGGTCGTGACCAGGGACAGATAAAAAGAACATAAATATGATTAAAATACATGGAACAAAAGACTGAAGAAAATGTTAAATAAAAATCGATTTGAGAAACTAATGAATACTTAACATTGAATTGTGATGAATTGACTCTTATTTATGATGTTGTGATTGAATTGTTAAATGTGTATGGCTTAGTGTTGCATTATGTCTTAATTGGAAACTGCCTCCCCATTTTATGTGTAATACTCACTCCTTACTATCTCCACAGGTACTGAGGAAGAGTTTGCACAAGATCAGGCCGAGCAGGAGTACTCTCCCTCACAAGGAGAGTAGGTCACTTATTGTTATGTAGGACATGGAAATGTCCTGGGCCCGATGATATGAATCATTTTTGTTGTATATAAATGTAAATAGCTTTTTGGGGGCCCAGGACGACTCCTTTTGGGAAAGGGGTCTATTTTGGGGAAAAACTGTCTTCCTAACTTGTTTATATTTCTGCTAACTCTGATGTTCATACTATGATGTTTTAAACTTGTTTCTGATGCGTGCACGAAGATGCACTAGCTGATATATATATGGGAATAGCCCTGCTGGCTTGCTATTTGAAAATGTTGTTATTTATCAGGTTGCAGGAAACATAAATTTTGGAAAAGTCCTAAAAACAAACGAAACTCCGTCCGTTTGACGGGAGATTTTCATATGAATTAAAAATAGCTAAGAGTTTTTACCGATCAATTCATGAGTCGAAAAAGGAATTTTCAAGTTGCTATTTTTAATTAAGGGCATAAAAGGGTAAATAAACTTAGGTGTTACATTTTTGGTATCAGAGCGGTTTCCCTCGGCCTTTGGAGTGTGGACTCACATCTCTATATGGTTACTCACCAAGCGAGTAACCGATATGAGTAAATAAGTGACTAAATTAGAGTAATAAGATAGAGTACTTATTACTGCTAAATAATATATGTATTAACTTGTCATTTTCTAGGATTAGGAGTTATGGCAAGCAGGTGCAGTGACGATGATAGGATCGCTGCAATCATAGAAAGTTTGGTCCAAATCAATCAAAGACAAGCTGAATTGGTGGCTACGGCTGTGACAACCATAGCCTCACTTAACCAGTCATCTCAGTCAATTCAGGATCCCTCCCCAGCTGCAATTCATTGGTTGACTGAATTCAAGTGGCATGGTCCCCCTAAGTTCGAGGGTGGCTATAATCCGAATGTAACTCGGAAGTGGCTTCGGGAGATAGAAGAAATTCTCCACGATATATCGCCGCCTGAGGAACAGAAAGTCCTTTTGGTTCAATATGCACTTGTTGGAGAAGCAGAGCAATGGTGGGAGCAGGTTCAAAAGTGTATGGGGACCAATGAACAAAAAGTGTCATGGGACGCATTCAAGGAAAGGTTTCGGGGAAAGTATCTTTTTCGAAGATGTCCGAAAGGAGAAGGAACGTGCTTTCCTATGCTTGAGACAAGAGAACATGAGTGTTGATGAATATGTAGGGAAATTTGAGGATCTGATTCACTATGCTACTAGCTATAAGGGTGTGAATGAAGAAATCAAATGCATCAAGTTCCTTGCAGGACTCCGTGAGGATCTTAGAGCAGTTCTTGGAGAGGTACCCAAGGACAACTTTGCTCGGCTAGTACATTGGGCCAGCGTTTGGGATAAAGGTATGGCGAGGTCGAAAGGTGCCAAAGGGAAATCAAAGGTTCATTCTAAACCTGATATCGAGAGGGTTACTTCAAAGAAAGCAAGGCGGATGGTAACCCCTCAGTTTCCCAAGTCTACTTGTGTCCATTGTGGGAAGAAGCACGGGGGAGAATGCTGGTATCGGAATCGAACCAAGAAGAATTTCACTTGTTTTCAATGTGGACAACCGGGGAATTTCATGGCAAATTGTCCCCTGAAGGGTGTACAGGAGGAAGCAGTTATGCTACAGCAGCAGCTGGCACCTGGGAGTCAGCATATTCCGAGGGGTACGTCTTGTATGTTGCGATCTTTTGTAGTTGTTGTTGGAATTAGGAAATTGAGTATTCTTGCAAATTTCCCTAGTCTCCCTATAAAATTATGAACATCTTAGGAGCTGTAAGTTTCTACCCTTATTAAGCTTTTAGTAAAGCCATATGAAGTATACCCCGTCTATCTATTTTAAATGGCTGGCCAATAGTTCAAAATAAGTTAATGTTAGGCCTAAGCGAACGAAAATCAATCAACCCATGCCCTTAGGTATTGTCGGAATCGAATTTCTTCGATGTCGTTTTGATAGCTACATTCCTTGGATTGTATTCCTGATTTAAGTCTCGTTCTGGAAATTAGTGGTCACAGGAAAAGACTTAGAACTTCTGAGTTCTTATAACAGAAAATTGTGCAAAATTTAGTGATATACCAAAATAAATCTGACCTTAGAAAGAGCTTATAAGTGTAAAGCATTAGTTAAGACGCTTAAGCAAGAACTGCGATAATGTTATTATCTAATGGAGTGTGAGGTTAGAACTGATCACTCTAATCCTTGCATTTGTTAAATGATAACATTGTCAACATCCATTTAACAAGTGATGTACTATTAATAGGCGTGAGCTTGGGATTGATCACCTCAATCTTCGCATCTATTAATGGATAATGTCATTACAACCTTTTAAGTGAAATCGAGACAGCCGAAGCAGTGGCTTCCAAGAAGTAAAACCCTTGTAAGAAAGTCAACTAACCGAAAAATATCGTTCCCAAAACTTATTGTAGGATCTAGAATTTGACCTAGAACAAAACGGAAGGAAGGAGAACCTTAGGTTGTTTTTCCCGATTGTAGAATAGTATTAGTACATATTAGAATCATAGAACGGGTTAAGCAAAACCTTACATGAACTAACCCTAACTATCATAGAGACCGAACCAAAAAGGGGTAACCCAGAACTTACTGGGAATCTTACCAAGATTCCTAGATGACCCTCCGTCATGAGAGCAAATCTTAATAAATTTATGAAGACTCCACATCGAGACTGAACGATTTTAATGATTGACCAACCACAAGTGGTAAAACTCAGCTTGGCCTTCAATCGTAGAAGTGGTGTAAACCTTAAGCATGTTGTGACTCCTAAAAGTGACATAAGAGTCAGATTCCATAGATACTCTTAGTCTATACCAAATTTATTCAAGCATCCTTGAAGGTTCGATTCAAAGTAGGTGAAAGTTTGGTCACTAACAAGCATCAAGACTTGGTTTATAACTCTATAGAGTTAGCTTAGTGAACAACGAAACCCCTAAATCTCAAGTATATATATATACCCACCTTGGATCATGATTACCCAATCATCATTTGAATGCTCCATTGCTATTCTGTGAAACTTTGACTAATGATTCGGTTAGTAAAAGTGGATCTCCTTCTTCTTATTCTATTTGGTCCAATGCAATTATGGAGTAGTGGCTTTTACGTCATAATCAAAGATTGCCTCCTTCCAGCCGACTAAGAAGAGCGAATTCACGACTTACCCTCAATTCTCATCCTGGAATAATTCATTATCCCTGGATTTCCCGTTTTATCTACTCGGCTCGTTCCTTATGGACGAGTAGAGTTCTAACCATGATCCGTGGTATTCTGCAAAAGTCTGTGGATTACATGATCTTATTCTGTCTCCCTAAAATTAGCAACATAAATTCTTCATGAAATTCTATGGATTTAGTAATTGTCATCGTTTAATCCTTGCGTTCTTCGTCGGAAGTTCCATGGGAGACGATCAAAAGCTGATACAATCGGTCTCTTACCTTAGGGTATCGAGGTGATATAGTATGTTAATGCCAAGTGGGGGAGCAACTTAGCAATCCAACTTGGGTTTTGTCTAAGTAAACGTGAGTCGAGAATTAGACGAACTAAACGGGAGGAAAATCCAAACCGTAGGCTAAAGTTTCATCAGTGGGGTGGTTCTCCAATTGAGGGACAGAATGGAATTTCGGGGACGAAATTCCAGTAAGTGGGGGAGAATTGTAACATCCTAAACTTTGATTTTAAGGAAATTATTGATTTAAACCTTAGAAAAATTGGAAAAGTGATTTAATGAATTTTGCCAAATATGTGGGTGGTGATTATAGGCCCTAGAGTTGTATAGGAGGTATATATGGCCTTGGGCAGGGTCAAATAAGCGAGATCGGGAGTAAAATCGGCATTTTAGGTGTTAGAAATCAACCGAAAAGAGAAAATTAGAAATTCATTATAGGAAGCTAAGAAAATAAATTCCACCGTTGGATGTGAAGTTTATGGGGTAAAGAAGCATGTCTAAAAATTTGGACTCGATCCGACGGTTAACGAAAAAGTTACGGCGAATCGAAGATTTGAAAAGTGAAACTCGCCCAGGCGCATGAGCCACTCGCCCAGGCGAGTTCACTATTCATTTGAGCTCAAATCCAGTGAAAAACTTGCCCAGGCGAGAAATAGGCTCGCCCAGGCGAGTCCCTGATTTTCAGCAGCACGTGTTCAGATGCCAAAACCCGCCCAGGCGAGAAATAGGCTCGCCCAGGCGAGCGACGCAGACCAGATTGAATCTGGTGCGTCCAATTAGAACTTGGGGGCCAAGTTGTGGCCTCTTGGCCACACGATTTTGCTTTTCTTGGGCAAGAACAAGCACCCAACAACAAGAACACCACTCTTCATCATCAACACCATCTCTTCATCCATTTTCCCTCCATCTTCAACACATTTCCATCATCAAAACCACCAATCCCACCATAAACACATTGTTTTGGGCACCTCAAACCCAAAACCACCAAGCTCCACCAAGCTTTCACCATGGGTGTTGATTGAAGCTTCATCCTCTTCCTCTTTTGGTCCACACGAATTACTCCCTTCTTCATTCTCTTTGGATTTTCAATTTTTCCACCATTGATTTGGGTAAGTGAGCTTCATGCCATGAGTTATTTCCTTTCCATTTCAACTTTCCTTGATTCATAGAAATTTAGCTCTAAAACCCTAGGATTCTTGCACTTGTTGCTATTTAGGGATTGTGTTTCAAGCCTTCCAACTCAAATCAAGGCAAGGACAAAGATCATTCCTCTTGTGCTCTATCAAGTAGGGTTGTCTATCATCACTTCATCATTTCCTTATTGTGGTGGCAAGCTAAGCTTTGGAAATTCAAGTTTCCAAGATTTTGATCTAGGGCTCACTAAGGTTCTATTTACTCTTTACTAATTTAAGGTAAGGAGTGGGTTATAGTGAGTATTACCTTACTCTGGGGTTTAGTTTACAATATGCATATAATGGGTACTAAGATTTTTGTGTTAGTTTAGGTTGATATGATATAGAATAATTGTTAGAATAGAATCTATGACTTAGGGAATTTATTTTGATGCTGATATATTGCATTTTGTGGTTTGGTGATATTGATGAATTATATGCTTATGTTGTTTAATAATTTGAGTTGTGATAATAAGTGAAATTGTGCTAATTAAGTTATAAAATATATTTGTGATCATTGGATAGTGGAAATGTGTAATGTGGTGATTAATTTTGAGTAATGGAAATTTGCTAAAGAATTGATAATGATAAGGAACTAAATGAATTATACCCAGGCTCAGCCAGGGAATTTACCCGGACGCAGTAAGTCGTGATCGCGTAAAGATGCGAACGCAGTAGGTCATGACTAGGGACAGAATGAAATATACCCGGGCGCAGTAAGTCGTGATCGCGTAAAGATGCGAACGCAGTAGGTCGTGACCAGGGACAGAATGAAATATACCCGGGCGCAGTAAGTCGTGATCGCGTAAAGATGCGAACGCAGTAGGTCGTGGCCAGGGACAGAATGAAATATACCCGGGCGCAGTAAGTCGTGATCGCGTAAAGATGCGAACGCAGTAGGTCGTGACCAGGGACAGAATGAAACATACCCGGGCGCAGTAAGTCGTGAGTGCACAGGAGTGCAGACGCAGTAGGTCGTGACCAGGGAATTTACCCGGACGCAGTAAGTCGTGAGTGCACAGGAGTGCAGACGCAGTAGGTCGTGACCAGGGACAGATAAAAAGAACATAAATATGATTAAAATACATGGAACAAAAGACTGAAGAAAATGTTAAATAAAAATCGATTTGAGAAACTAATGAATACTTAACATTGAATTGTGATGAATTGACTCTTATTTATGATGTTGTGATTGAATTGTTAAATGTGTATGGCTTAGTGTTGCATTATGTCTTAATTGGAAACTGCCTCCCCATTTTATGTGTAATACTCACTCCTTACTATCTCCACAGGTACTGAGGAAGAGTTTGCACAAGATCAGGCCGAGCAGGAGTACTCTCCCTCACAGGGAGAGTAGGTCACTTATTGTTATGTAGGACATGGAAATGTCCTGGGCCCGATGATATGAATCATTTTTGTTGTATATAAATGTAAATAGCTTTTTGGGGGCCCAGGACGACTCCTTTTGGGAAAGGGGTCTATTTTGGGGAAAAACTGTCTTCCTAACTTGTTTATATTTCTGCTAACTCTGATGTTCATACTATGATGTTTTAAACTTGTTTCTGATGCGTGCACGAAGATGCACTAGCTGATATATATATGGGAATAGCCCTGCTGGCTTGCTATTTGAAAATGTTGTTATTTATCAGGTTGCAGGAAACATAAATTTTGGAAAAGTCCTAAAAACAAACGAAACTCCGTCCTTTTGACGGGAGATTTTCATATGAATTAAAAATAGCTAAGAGTTTTTACCGATCAATTCATGAGTCGAAAAAGGAATTTTCAAGTTGCTATTTTTAATTAAGGGTATAAAAGGGTAAATAAACTTAGGTGTTACAGCCGGAGTTCGGCCATATCTCGGGGTGGTTTCCCGATAAGGGCCTTTCTGAAATCGCCTGGGGCCAATCCTTGGGTAAAGAGCAGGACAGCCACCCCTGGTTCGAGATTGGGAATCGAACTCGACTCATGGTGGAAACGGTTGAGATAATCCCTTAGGCTCTCTCCTGGCTTTTGAGTCACCGTTGCCAACGTGTGATCTGACCTGGGCTGGATGCAGCTGGCGGTGTACCTATTGAGGAACACCCTTTTCAACTCCTTCCAAGAGTTAATAGAATTCGGAGGGAGAGACGCGTACCATCTTAGGACTGGTTCTTGCAGGGTCATAGAGAACGCTCTGCATTTCATCCGATCTCCCCCTCCATAAAAGTTCATTGCCCCCTTAAAATCCAGAATGCGATCATTAGGATCAGAGAAACCATCATACCTCTTAATGTTGCTGGGTCCGAGAAATCCCTGGGGAGTTTCGAACGCCATTATATACGGAGTAAAAGGGTGACCTGGATGCTCCTGTTCGGGCTCGAGGTCCGGATTCAGGGGTGGCGGAGGAGGGAGTATGATCTCGCCCCTTCTGAGAGAGCCACTGCTTGGCAAGGTCCGAGGTGGATCCTGTCGTGTCGGAGCCTTTATCGGTGCTCGTTCGACCCTTTGCTCAGTATTCTGCGCTGGAGCCATAAACAATGCTCGTTCAGCCTCATGAACTGGATTCTGCGTCGGAGCCTGGAGCGCGGCTCGTTCGACCACGGGTTGCAGATTTTGAACCGGAGCCGGCAGGGCTCGTTTGGCCATACGCGCCATGGACTGCTGCTGCATATCAGCGATGGCCCGACCCTGTTGGTCCATAATCCGCATCTGCATGCGCATCATAGTCAAGATTTCGTCATCTCGTCGCCGAGAAGACGAACTCGATCGGCGAGATCGATGAGAGCCACCAGCGGAACTCTCATGTTCTCTATTACCCTGGCGTTGGGGCGATGCGTTCTCTGCATGGTTGGAGTATGCTTCCATGCGATGATCCAACTGATGATGTGGAACATTCCCCCCCCCCATTCACGCCTTGATACGACGATTCCCCTGAATACACGGTGTAGGGGCCGCTGTGCGTGTGCGTGAGATGGTTTTGGGGTGGGGTCACCGCGGGTTGTGGCTGCACTGGCTGAACTGGATCTGCCACAAAGAGGGGCTGGTTCGGAAGCGGGACCTCACCAGCAAGCTGATCTTCGAGATGTGGCTGCTGTTGGACAGCCCTGTTGGCCCGGAGACGCTGACGGAGGTCTGTTCCCCGTGGCGGTACGGCGGCTGCTCTGGGTGGACGTCCCCTTCCTCTACGTGGGTGGCGGTCTCCTTCTACGTTTTCCATCGTGAGTTTGGTGAGGGTGGGAATCGAAGTTTATCGTCCCCACAGACGGCGCCAATGTCTTGTTCTAGATCAGGTCGTTCACTAAGGCCACGATAAGAGACCTAGTGAGGCGGTTTGACCTAGATTTGCTATATGATTCTCTGAGTTTCACAGGTATCAGTAGGATAACCTGGGATGCCCTAATCACTGTGTGTGCAGTGTAAACTTAGGGTTTAGAAAGCGTACCTGAGCCCCATGTAGCACTGTACTACTTATAGGGGTGGCTGGATGCCCTAATGGGCCAGCGGTGTTGTGGCCCAGGTGATCCAGCCCGTTATGAGCCTTATGAGGATATGACCGAAATGATACGTGACCGACATCCTGTCCTTGTTGGCTTTAGGAACGTGTGAGCCGTGTTGGGAAGCGATCTCGGCCCGTTAAGGCTGTGCCTGCATGCCTGAAAGGTATCGATCTCGGCTTATCAATATTGGTGGTCGAGGAGAATGACCTCGGCTGGTCATGGTCCGATACCCATCGATCTCGGACTGGGGTCTAGTCTAACACAAAGGGTAAATAAATTAAAAGCCATATATATGCATGACGCACGTCTGTATTAAGGAGAATTGACGGAATAAGGAGGTTCTTTAATTTCCCATTGTACAAGTGGCAAAGTAAAATGTTACATAAATGATAAATCTATGCCTAGCTAATTAATTTTTTTTTCAAAATTCAAACTACACTTGAGGGTTAACGCGTGTCTTTAAAACACATAACATATAATGATATGGAATAAATGTGAAAGAGATCAGATAAGTCCCATATCAAAAAGTGGTGGGTAAAATGAGAAACATAGAATCTGTCAAGTGTCAACTCCTTATGCATTATTTGGATTTGGTCCATTAGTATTTCGATGTAGCAACTTCCAAGCGATGATGCACTGAAGGTCAAAATGAAGATTTGCATTCTTTTGTCCAATTGTCCTATCATTATAATGAAAATGAAATTGAAAGTGATTCTCAATTCATGCATTTGATCATATATAGACTTCTGTATATATATGGTTATATATCCATTTTGTCATTTTGTGCCTGAATCGGGTATTTTGCATATGTTCTAATCAAACCATCTCGATTAACAATTCTGTAATAAGACTAGAGAAACTTAATCATCCATATTGGTAAATTCACATATAATTTATCATAATAATAATTTCTACACAAAATTTGTGGTCCTAAAAGAAAGCTAGACACAGAATTTATTTTTTCTAATAATGAGAGCTTTTCCCATTCAACCTATATTTTTTTTGGTGCAACTATTCAACCTATCTTATTCCTTTCACAACATATTTAGTTGGCTTTTGTCATCACGATGATGATGACTACTTATATAGCTATTAGCTAAACTGGAGACTCATTTACGAAAAGGGCAAATTGCCTATGTGATCAACCTATTAGTATAGTAGTATTTTCTAGACGATCTATCTATCATTTTCTTCAAGTTTGAAATAATAGCCTATATATGATGCGATGCAGCAAAATTCGTAAAAGTCAAATATTTTTTTTCAAATTTTACATCCACATCACGTACGTGCAGAATATGTGAGTTTTTAAGTTCACATTTTGTTTTTACTTTTCCTGATGTCTTGCATGGCCAGTTACATGTTTCAGGCTATCAACCTCCGCACGCGCGCAGTGACTTTTTTGTATATATTTAAGAACATTCTCTGTTTATTCTTTGATAATTCTCTTTTGTTTTTATCAGGGGAATTACTCACCAAATTATTCTCTTTTTTGCTGTCTCTCTCCTCCCAGTCTCCTTGACCAATCGTTGATCCCTCCAAGGTGTTGTGCACAGTAACATATAAAGACCACATATTGTTACAGATAAAAAAATAAAATAAATTGGAACTTCGCTCATAAGCAATGTTCTCCCGTCAGTTAATATTGAGTTGTTTTATACGATTCTCTAAGCTATGATATATTGATAGAGTCCCTAAAAACAGTCGTGTATTCCGAGTGATTTAATTTTTTTTTTCCAAAAACATCCTTTCAAGTTAATAGTTTTTAGAATCCCAATAATAATGATAGGAGTGATTTTGAAAAAATATATTAAATATTTACATTGTCAATGCTATTAATAACCATAACCCACTTTCTTTATGGACATTATTTTTCCAAAAAAATCTTACATATAGAACCGGAGAAAATATAATTTATGGATAATCCTTCATAAAAGATGGCAATAAAATTTATTTATTATTTTTATTACTAACTTTTTCAAGAAATTTATCGCTTCTAAAAATAAAGAGTAAAACATCAACAACAACAACAATTAAGCCTTTGTCCCACTAGGTGGGGTCGGCTACATGGATCAAACGACGCCATAAAGGTCTATCATAAATCATGTCTTTTGATAAGACATTGATTGTCATATCCTTCTCAATTGTTTCGCCTATAGTTTTTCTAGGTCTTCCTCTTCCTCTAGCCCTTGTAGTACCCTCCATTTGGTCTACCCTCCTAACCGGGGCTTCCACCGGTCTCCTCCACACATGCCCAAACCACCTAAGACGAGATTCAACCATTTTTTCAACAATAGGAGCAATCCTAACTTTTTCTCGAATATACTCATTTCTAATCCGATCTTGTCTGGTATGCCCACTCATCCACCGCAACATCCTCATCTCTGCAACATGAAGTTTATTCTCTTGTGTGCCCTTTGCCGCCCAACACTCTGTCCCATATAACATCGTCGGTCTTACAGCAGTGCGGTAGAACCTTCCTTTAAGTTTAAGTGGTACCTTCTTATCACATAACATGCCCGAGACACTCCTCCATTTCATCCACCCTGCTTGAATCCTATGATTTACATCCCCTTCTATTTCTGCATCCTGCTGTAAGATAGAACCAAGATACTTAAACTTCGGGACTTGTGCTAAGATATACTCTCCAACCTTCACCTCCCGAGTAAGGCCCACGTGCCTCTTGCTAAAATTACACTTCATATACTCTGTCTTGCTTCGACTTATCCGGAATTCAGACCCTTCTAAAGCTTGTCTCCACATTTCAATCTTCCCATTTATTTCCTCTCTAGTATCCCCAATAAGCACAATATCATCTGCAAAGAGCATGCATTTGGGCACTGGTTCTTGGACATGTTCCGTAAGCACATCCAAGACCAATGTAAAGAGGTAGGAGCTCAAACTTGACCCTTGGTGTAGACCTATCGAGATGGGAAAATCCTCTGAAATCCCACTTTGTGTCCTCACGCTCGTCTTGACCCCGTCATACATATCCTTAATGGCTCTAATATAGGCAACACGCACCCCTTTCTTCTCGAGAGCCCTCCATAGTACCTCTCTAGGCACTCTATCATAAGCTTTCTCTAGATCAATAAAAACCATATGCAGATCCTTTTGTTGCCTTCGGTATTCCTCCATCAACCGGCGCAGTAAGTATATTGCCTCCATAGTTGATCTCCCCGGCATGAAGCCAAATTGATTCTCAGTAACATGAGTCTCTTGTCTCAATCTTCGCTCTATCACCCTTTCCCAAAGTTTCATGGTATGACTCATAAGCTTAATCCCTCTATAATTCGCACAATCCTGTATGTCACCTTTGTTCTTGTAGATAGGGATTAGAGTGCTCCTCCTCCACTCGTCCGGCATCTTCTTGGATCTTAAAATCTCATTAAACAACTTGGTGAGCCAACTGATGCCCCTCTCTCTCAAGGTTTTCCATACCTCAATGGGGATACTATCCGGACCAACCGCTTTACCATTATCCATCCTTCTCAATGCCTCTTTTACCTCAGTCTCCCTAATTCTACGGTAAAAGGTATGATTTTGGTCCCCTTCTCTAGTGACTATCTGATCATGATGTGAACTTTCATGACCTTCATTGAAAAGGTTGTGAAAGTAACTCTTCCATCTTTCTTTTACATCCAAATCTGCGACCAAGACTTTGCCATCTCCATCCTTAATGCACCTCACTTGAGCCCAGCACAGTTGGTAGATAGCTGGGTTCCTTAAGCATGATGTCAGGGGTTCGATCCCTGCCGTGGGCATGGAAAATGCTTTGTTGGTAGAGGCAAAATCCACTTCGGTGATCTCTACGCCTCGGAGGGGATTAGTCTTCGGCTGTCGGCTGGGGGATACCCTTGGTGTACACAAAAAAAAAAAACAAAACAAAAAAACATCAAATTCACCAGTGATATATGTGTAATAGCGATCCGGTCTGGTCTCCATCTCAATCTGAAATAGGCATAGAAAATTGATCATCCAATTGTCTCACAGCTTTACAACCCTCATTAAACGTTTTAAATATATTTTCGTAAAGGTACACAACATGACCGCATAGCGCAGTGGATTAGCGCGTTTGACTTCGGATCAAAAGGTCGTGGGTTCGACTCCCACTGTGGTCGGTAGTGGCGCAACATCTTTTTTAAAATTATTCATTTTAACTAGTGTACACTATGATTTTGCTTAATGGATAAAGTATGTACATGAAAATGGCAGTGGAAATGTATCTATATTATGAGAAAATAGTTAATGCATCGACAATGTTTTATACAATCAGTGTATCATCCACCATCGTTGACTTTTAAATTATGTTTTATACAATCAGTGTATCATCCACCATCGTTGACTTTTAAATTAAATTAATACAAATGAACGGTGAATGGAGACTGTTGGTGTAAAAAAACTATAATTTATCCTTTATATTTTTAAAACAATAATAACGATTCAAAAAACTTATTTTTGTCCTCTCTCTTTATTGTATTTATTTGTTATATTGTTCATATTTTTTGTTTTAATATCCATCATATAACTTTTTTGTATTCAGTTTTAAAAAAAAATTCATATTTAAAAATAAAACCTTATTTTTTTTATGAATGTAGCTGTACTTCAAAATTTATTTAAGCAATAGATAATTACATTTTATTTTGGAATTTATAATGTAAGTATGAAATAGTTATTTTACAACTAAAAAAATTTTAAAAATAGTAAAAAAAGTTCGTGAGGCCACCATTGTGAAGAGAAAGTTTCTAAATTTCTTTTGTTTAATAAAAGATTTCTCAAATTTAAATCTGATTGCAAAAATGTTATCGATACTCTCATGAAGATGAAGACTTATATGAAATGAGAAAATATTTGCCGTTCTACTATTTGAATCACACCATGTTTCGTATGCATTTTGCATATGGGATTAGATTGAAAATTCCTTATTTTAGTTTTTTTACAAACCGTTACATTTTGCATATGGGATGACATAAAATATAAGTCATGCGATATATATATATATATATATATATATATATATTCTTGTATAAAATAAGAAGTGTTTTAAGTGTAATTAGAGAAATTTATAAATCCTTCCAAATTTGTTGTTTTCCTTTTGTATAATATAGGCAGTAAGTATTATTATTATTATTATTACTAGGTCTCACCCCGTGCAATGCACGGGTTATTGATAATAATTTAATTTTTTATATTAAATATTTTTAAGTAAAGATTGTTTTTATTTTAAAATAAAGATTATTATTACACAACAATAAAAAAATTATACAAAAAGGCAGAGACTTAAATCAAACACTACACTTAAAAAAAATAATTTAAATGAGTTTGTTGAGAAATATTGTATTTTCTTGTATAAATAAAAAGTAACACTTTTTATCTGATATCTTCCTTATTTATTTAATAGATAAATTAACATTTTTATATGATTATCAACTTTATTTTAAAGAATCAAAAGTAAAACATATTTAAATATTTTTATTTTATTTTTTTGTTTGGTGGTATTATAAGTAAATTTAAGGATAAATTAGAATAATTCGTATTTCATAGGACATGAAGACAACATTAAACTTGTTATTCTTGACTGTCTTGATTAATTAACACGTTGCATTTTATAAGGAATATAATGACTGCTCTTTTTTTATATTTTTAATATTATATTTGTTTATGTATAAATAAGTATTAAATTAATGTATTTCTTATTTAGTTGATCGATGAAGTAACACTTTTTATATATCATTATTACATTTATTATGATATTATGATTAATTGGAGTGAAATCAAAATTATTTTTTTTTTAATATTTTTTTGTTTGATGATATTATGAGTATATTTAAGGATAAATCAAAATATTTTC
This sequence comes from Crotalaria pallida, assembly GCA_037953625.1. Taxonomy (NCBI): domain Eukaryota; kingdom Viridiplantae; phylum Streptophyta; class Magnoliopsida; order Fabales; family Fabaceae; genus Crotalaria; species Crotalaria pallida. The sequence continues at coordinate 74,692,359 of CM075656.1, forward strand.
TATTTCATGGGACATGATAATTTAGTATTTTTTGAATATAAATTATCATCTTTTTAATATGATTATCACATTTATTATTATTATTATTATTCATATTTAAATATTTTGATATTTTTCATCGTTTATCTTATCTCAAATTAATCATAAGATTTGATCCTAAAAAATTTTTATCCTAATTATTCTAATCATCTTAAATTATTTTTTTTTTTAATTTTTGAAATGTACGTACCTTTCAATTTTCAAAAACTGTGACAGATTAAGTTGTTTTTAATATGTGGTTTTTTGTAAACTATTTGTGTGAATTTTCTTTTTTGTTTTTCATTTGTTTAATCTATTTGTGTGAACTTTCGAATCGCCCAAAGTAGTACTCATACCCCTTTTAATTATATATCTTACTCATTCTTGATTAGAAATTTAGAATGGGACACTTATATATCCTCCCTTTTTTTTTAATGCACAATCATCAATGCTTGTTGGTAATTGATCAAGGAACTTTGTAACTAACGTAAAAACCAAGTTGTCTTTATTTTTTATTTTTTCTTGGTAAATTTTATAGATATAAAGAAAAAATCATAAACTCCTAGATCCATAAAATCAAACAGAAAAACTAAAATCTTTTGAATATTTTTTTTATTATTCAAATATATATTTTTGTACTTTAATATAAGTTCCTCTCTAGCCAAAATTTATTACCATATCATATAAGTTTCATCTCTTTGGGTTTATCTTTTTGAGGATAATGATTACTTTTTTTTTATATCAATAAACTTTTGTTAGATGTTTGAGTTTATCATAGACTCTTTAATATGATCATAGAAGCCTCATCTCTTTGGGTTTATCTTTTTGAGGATAATGCTTATTTGTGACTTTATCTTTTTGAGGATAATGTTTATTTATTTTTTAAACAAAATGATACTGAGGATAATGATTTCACACAAAATTAATTATAAGAAAATATATCAATCTTTTTTGGATATATATAAACTTGGCAAAACTATTATATTGGTCCTGCAAGTTATTTTTTGGTTGCGATTTCGTCCCTTAACTTTTTTTCATTTCAAATAAATCCGGAAGTTTTAACTTGTTTCAAATAAATCCTTCCATCTAATTTTGTCTTAACACCGTTAATGAGAGCCTCATATGTGACAATCATTGGTCTTACGTGGCTAAAACTCAACATTACACCCCCAAAATGATGTCATATGAGGCCAAAATAGAAAACCATAACAGTTAGGGATAGCCCAATAAGATTCTATTTCAGCCTCATATGACATCATTTTGGGGTGTAACGTTGAGTTTTAACCTTGTAAGACCATTGGTTGCCACGTAGGAGACTCCCATTAACGGTGTTAAGACAGAATTGGATGAAAGGATTTATTTGAAACAAGTTACAAACTTCTGGATTTATTTGAAACGAAAAAAAGTTAAGAGACGAAGTCGCAACCAAAAAATAACTTACAGGACCAATCTAGTAGTTTTGCCTATAAACTTTTATTAGATATTTGAGTTTATGATGGACTTTTTAGTATGATTATAGAAGCCTCATCTCTTTGGGTTTAACTTTTTTTTTAGGTTGATTCATAGTTTAGATTGGGTGGGGTCTCCGAAAAAAAGTTTAAAAATTTAAAATTCAAATCAAATTGAAAAATTTAAACCATTGACAGTGCCCATGCAATACTGATAACTAAGATCCAACACTTGCAATTGGTGGTTAGTTTACATAAAGGTGGGGTGTGATTTCAACCAAAATCGATCCGGTGCGAACTCGTGAAGTGTTGATCAATCAACTTATGATCTTTTTCGAGCTTATTAAAAAAAGGGTTAATTTAAATAGTTGTTAAAAAAATTATTGTTAAATTAAATAGATTGTTCAACTTTTCAAAATCTTTATCTCAACCAAGATATTATCTACATATAGAACTAATTGATTATAATTTTTTTTAATAAAACAAACGTGGATAGATCAACCAAGAAGCAAAAATAAAAACATGTTACTGTAGTTGTTACAACGGTTACTATAAAAAAATTGATTGATTCCTTATTGATCATTAAATCGGTTGTAACACTAATTTAATTTGATAATTGAATATGTGATATAACCTTGCCGCAAAACTGACATTTGTATTTATATTATCTAAGATTAAGATATTTTTTATTGTTGCGGATATATAATTGTTGTGGATAATATTTTCAAGGATTTGCTTAACTTCAACTTTTATGATAAAAAGTTAAAAATAGTAAAAAATATATAAAAAAATTAACTTAACTCTCATTTAAATTATTAAATATCTAGTTTTTTTATTTAAAAAAAACCACTTACTTTAATCTTTTATCCTCAACTCTAAAGATTATATTAAGAAAATCTTGTTTCTAATGTATAAGTAACTTTTAAGCAATCTTGAGAAACCGCAAATACAAATTGTCACGTGACCCAATATTTATTTATATATTATTATGTTTAAGATTAAGCTAAAATTAAAATTAACATTCCCACATCGTAGTATATATATTCCCTAAGATTTGGGAAAAATCATCATCTAAACATCTTTACCTATCCTAAATTAGCCTAGGGCGGGCTGGTTGGTTGAGAGTTAACGTTGTGACCATGGCGTCGGCTGAAAGAGGAACGCAAAAAAGGAGGAGCAACTTTGAAGAGTTGCCAGAGGAGTTACAGATAGAAATCTTATGTAGAGTAATCCCTTACAAGCATTTGGTTCGGTGCAAGTGCGTCTCCAAGCGTTGGCTCTCTCTAATATCTAGTTACCGCTTCCATTCATGGACACACATGTACATGAATAAAATAAGACTTAAGCCAGCATATGTTCATTCTGATTCAGTAGTCCAAGATTCAAGGTTTAAATCCAAAGGCTTCACCCTCACTTTTCTCCCTTGCCACCAACCCAAAAAACCAATCTATGTTTTCAACACACTCAATGGCTTGTTCTTGTGCTCAGCAACCAGCAACCCTCATCTTCCTCAAAATATTTATTATGTCTGCAATCCATTAACCATGGACTGGGTTGCTCTTCCTTCACCTCCTCACAGGTCATATCTACGACCTTACATGCTTCTTGTTACTGTCAAACTTATCCACGACGGTGATGATTCTGAACGATATCAGGTGGTCCGTGTTTATCGTCGCCGTTCAGGTTACTTGCTTGCCTTAGCTTATTTCCAAATATACCCTCAAATATGTAATTGATTGATTAATTAATGAAATTTTAACTCAATATGTCCGCTGCCACTGCAGACTCTGGAGTTCTTATGGTAGACATATTTTCTTTTGAGGCTAAACAATGGATATGTCGTGACGTGACATTGTCGGTTAGTCGCTTGTGTAAATGGACATCGGATATTGAGATCAATAATGGGATACTGTATGCAGCGTGGAGTAAGGCTGGGACCAAAATGGTGGTGGTGGTGAACTTGAATTCTAATGATCATCACCACCACATAATTCAACTCCCGAAACTTGGACAACCCCTATCACGCTACGGAGGATTCAGAATTGTAGAATGCCGCCGCCGTGGGGGTCTACGTGCCGTCGATGTGGCATTTGCCGAAGGTACTTTTGGAATTAATTAAACTTACCTTCCTTAGCTTGCAATTAACTAACTGGTGTTCATGAATTTCTAGGATTTTATTATGCATATTTGCATTCAATAACTTGTAAAAAATATCAATGTAAAAGTCCAAAAGGGTGTTGAGTTTTTTTAAGAAGTAAGGAAGAAGAAAACTAAAAAAACATGAGTATTGATCCTAACACCTATTCATTTTCAAGTCCTAAGCCGAATTAAGTCTGAAGTGTTCTAGATCAGGTCGATCACTAAGGCCACAGAGTGAGACTTAGTGAGGCGGTTTGATTTAGGGTTTATGTGTGATTCTTTGAGTTCTTACAGGTATTAGTACACTACAAAAAAACGGGCAATTTGCGACGGTTTTGGGAAGCCTTTTGCGACGGTTATAACTGCCGCAAGAAGTATTTTGCGACGGTTTCATAACTCACGCAGAACGGTCTGTCGGGAATCAAATTTTACGGCGGTTATGACAACGGTTGTAGAATTTTTGACGCAAAAATTTGCGGCGGTTTGAACGGCCGCAAGTCGCAAATTTAAACTACCGTAAAAATAACGACAGTTCAAAACCGCCGCAAGATGTCTGTTTATATTTAAAAAAAACTTTGCGACAGTTATAACCGCCACTAAACCAAGGATGAAATTTAAAAAAAAAAAGCTGCAAAATATCTTTTAACCTCTATATCCATGTCTTTCATTCGATGTTTTCTTAAATTATATTAGCATATAAAAAAATCAATTATATTAATTAAATATCTAATGCTATATGAATTTTAAAGATCATTCATATGACTTTTGTATATCATTAATACAGCTTCAAGTAAAAACATATTAAAGAAAGACATTAAAATTTTAAAATGCCTTTAGAACTAATCCTTGACTCTTCTCAGAATCCATAACAAATTGCAGTTCTGCAAGCTTTTGTCTAGTACACCTTGTTCAAGAGCAATAAGTGAATGTTGTTCTTTGATGCAGTTCTTCAAAAAGATCATTTAGATCACCTGATGCTTATGGATAAAAGTGTTTTGGAAATGAAAGTGAGAAGGATAAAATTGCTAACCTTTTCAACTTTTGTGGGTACTGATGCTTCAAACTTGCTAACCTAAAGTCGATGAACAATAGAAGATAATATCACTGCAAAGCAAAATATACAAAGCACCGATAAGTAAATATGCTTCCAAAATGAAAAGATTAAGAGAAATTTAAAACATAGAAAATAACCCAATCTCCACTATTGCTTAGAATAGAATAAGGGCTAGATGGCTTATCAGAATCCAATGTCGAGGATGAATTCCTCAACTCATTTCTTAGACATGAATTCATTAGACACAAAGTCAAAACGGTTATATACCTTAATACCTTATCCTGTAGCAATCAAAGAAAGGGCATGAGCAGGGGATAGCACAACTTCCTCTTTGATTCCTTCAACATAAGTCCCCTATCACCATGTTTAGAGTCATTACAAGATTCAAAGTGCATGGACTTAGCCACTGTTTGTATCATGGTAGTCAAATTCACATCAAAATACACCACACCAATATAATGATTCCTATTTTTCTCTTTGTGTTCTGCTTATGTTTCTTTAAGGGAGTTATAACTTCTATTATGTAGTGAGACTAGGAAGAGTGGTGGCCATCTTGAGTTGTTTAATGCTCCCTCCAGTACCTAGTTACTATGATTTTAAATCTTTCTTTTTCATCTAAATGAAGAACTCTCTATGATCCTAATCCGAATATCCTGATACTTTTTAAATTCTAAAGCAAAAATGAAATAGAAGGTTTATCAGAAAATATTAAGACCTTTACCTTTAGTTTTCCTGATACTTCAGCAGGATTGGCATTAGAACTTCAATTTTAGTCCTCAAAAAATCGTTCATCAACTAATTGCTATCTGCAGTTCAGTTGGCTGAATATCTGAACTTTTTTACTGCTTGATGTGAACAACGTCCTAACCACCCATTTTTACCCCGACAACTAGACGGTTGAATACATTCAAAAAAATTTAAAAATTTGGTATGTGATAAATCATACATATTCCACAAAACTAGGTAGTAACCATAAAGAAATAATGCAAGGATTAGGTTAGCACCCCATCAGATGCTGTAATGATTGAATAAAAATTTACTTATTCTACTCAATAAATAATCAGAGGCACTACTTACTGATGGAAACACTACTAACCCAGCCATACATATTCAAAACATTGATTGTTAATGTTAAAATAAAATAATGAAGTAGTGCTAAATATTAAAAAAGAAAAAAAAACAGAAAATGAAGTGTTAGCAAAACTCGGATGTGGACTATTAAAATGCAAACACGAAAGTAGAAACTCGAAACCTGAGTGTTGATTAATGAAAATCACTGTAGATCTCTACTGCATTTGAACCCCTTCTCACCTGAAATCAAGTTCAGTAACTTTATACATTGGGTAAAAAAATGAACTCCCCTAGAAACTCTAAATGTAGCAATAACAGAGGCGGGTTCTTTAAGTTAAGAATAAACTGAACCTGGCCTAGGCATTTATCCACTAAATGCATGTTATACAGATTAAATAGGGAACCATCCACTAAATGCATGTTATGATGTTCATACATACCTCAATTATAATTGGCTTTCCATCTTTCATTGCCTTTTTCAAATCACCAGCCAAACCTAGAAACCAAACATCAATTAACATATGAACGGAGTCAGCTATAAAGGGAAAAGAATAACCATTGATTCTGTCAAGAAATAGATTATTTATAACGATGATAACCAAAATATCATGAATAACTATTAAGGAGAATGTTTCTTTATTTATTATTTTGATTTATAATTATTTTATATAGAAGAAATTCAGTACAACAAACATAAAAAATTGCAGAGTAAAGGGAAAAATTGAGATCATAGCAACATAGTACAACTGTAACAACTAGAAATTTCTCCTCCCTTTATAATTGAATTGTCAGGTGAACTGATATGATATGAGCATAGAACCAGGTATGTTAAAAGACCATGTTCTTATAAAACCATGTTCTTCTAGTAAGTAGCATAGATTGTGAGTAGAGAGATATAGTGACCTCCAATGAAGGAGAATGATTGCAGAAAGAAAGAGCTCTTCTGCACCATTACAGTGTAGAACAAGATGCTTGAAGTTTTGAAATCTCATTGAAGTCAAAACCATATCAGAGTAAGTTGCTCTGGAGATCCAGAATATACCCGGCCTGCAAACAATGTCCATTAGAGTGAATTTAAATGAAGGTATTGGCGAGAATAAGAATATGCTTTGAGGTAAGGACAACAACATTTTGATGAGATGCAATGGGGTTCTAAAAATCGTAAATTCATAACAATACTTGAGATTTGAGAATAAGGATAACAAACGCAACTTCTTTAAGAAATAATAGCTAACTGCAGTTTCAATATATGACTACATATTACACATTGGTTGACTGGAATTTTTATAATGATCATAGGCTAGTATTAGAAATTATCAAGTACATTTGTGGAGACAAAGGTTTCATTTTTAGAAGCCAATGATGTTACCAAATACCACAGCTAGTCATCTAGTATGTATTTAATAACCCATAGTTACTAAATAGCTCAGATTATGACTTTTATTCCATATATTTAACCAGCTCACCCAACCCAAATTTGAGGGCCCGAGCACCATTTTTGTGCTCTAATATGGTACTATTATTAGTACAGTTGTGTCACTCTAATAAACTTATTGCAACTATTAAAGAAGTTTAGGGTATACAAGGAAAGTAAAATTCCTATCATGCTTTTATCTCAATTGAGTAGACCACCTAAAACTCCTAAATATATTTGAACTTGTTATAACTATGGTAAAATATTTCCTGCAGAAATAAAACAAACAGGACAAACATAAACCTGCAAGTCCTCCAGTTTCTGTGAAGAATTTGAAGCACAAATAGGAGAGACTACATATTGTTTTGTATTGCATAACCAGGAATTAGCTTCCAACAATGCATTGTTCACATCGTTAAGTAAGTTTATCATGAGCCAAAGTAAGTTTATTAAAGTTGGTAAACATAAAATGAACATCTTAAGCATTTTTTTAAAACCTGATCATGTCCTCAAAGTCAGAAATAGGAGCCTCGTGTGAAAGAATCTCTCTAGCCCTTTCCTCCCAAGGCAAGGCAACAGCAAGCACACAAGATAAATTGACGAACTGTTTCTCTTTCTCAATTTGTAGACTAAAGAATCAATAACAAAAGTAAGTAACTGATTAAAATAAGGCCTAATGACATGTAATTTTGGACGAGGAAAGGGAATTAGAAATTACGTTGTGGCCTCCTTCAACAGTTTCTGAATGAATTCCAAAGACATCTTCAAATCACGTGCCTGTACAAATTTCACACAATTTCGATCAGTTTCCAATATCGCAAGAATTACTTGATCACAAATAAAGCAAAGTTAATTAGCCGCGGTACACTAAGAAACCTTTATCTTTCAACTTCTTAAAAAAATGACATCAAAAAGCAGTTTTGGTAAGAAACTAAGAATGATAACTTTACTTTTAGAGCCTTTTCCCTGCAATTAGCCTTCTTCAGCTCAATCTCAACCAATGGCAACTCATCAACTGCAAAACATAAACCAAACCTTGCGGCACTGTAAATTAACAAGTAGAGAATAAACAAATGCACCAGCCTTAAATCAAAACTATCATGAAGCTGAAAGAATCCATAATACCTTGAATTTTTAAAGATAAACCTGCAGCAAAATAAAGCCTTAGCATGCTATAGGACCTATAACCAGCGATTGAATCAATTTGAAACCCTAGAACTCAAAAATGCAAACAAAAAAAGTATGGAAACAGAGAAATCAAATTTTGAAACCCTAAAATTAAAAGCTCAATTGCAAGCAGCAGAAGCAGAGCGTTATGGAGTGGGAGTGAGAATGAGAGATTGAGAAAGGAACTCACCGATCCTTGTGAGATTGAGCAGAGAAGGGAGAGTGATACTCGAAGGCAGAGAAGGGAGAGTGCTCCTCGAAGGCAAGGGAGTTCGAGAGTGAGAAGAGAGATCGAGAGTGAGAGTGAGCAGCGTGAGAAGGGAGAGTGAGAAGGGAGTGAGAAACGAGTGGCGTATACGTGCGAAGTGTACGTGTAAACGTGCAACTTACGGGGGTTATAAAACTGCCGCAATTTTGGAGTATAAAATTAAGCACCGACGGGAGTTCACAGAACCGCCGCAAATATTCTGTCACAAACAGCTGCATTTCTTGTGGTGGTAGGATTACTTGGGTTGCCCAAAGTGTGTGCAGTGTGAACTTAGGATTAGAAGACGTACCTGAGCCCCATGTAGCACCCTACAACTTATAGGGGTGACTGGATGCCCTAATGGGTCAGATGAGCTGTGGCCCAAATGATCCAGCCTGCTACGAGCCGTAAGAGGATATGGCTGAGATGTCTTACTGGCCGTTGTTATCCTGTCCTTGTAGGCTTGAGTGATGTGAGGGCCGAGTTGGGGAGCGAGCTCAACCCGTTCAGGCTGTGCCTGATTGCCTGAGAGGCATCGATCTCGGCCTATTAGCAGTGGTGAGGGAGTAGTGTGATATCGGCCAGATAAGGTCCGATGCCCTATGATCTCGGTCAGGGGTTTAGTCCACCACAAAGTCTATAACCTTTATTAGAGGTATTATAGAAGGGTGTTAAGTTAAGTATAATAATGCAGAAAATATCTACCATCTATATGTGCCTTTTTAATTTAGGACTTAAGGAGCTTCTTAGAAGCAAGTCTAGAGTTAATCTAAACGTACTTATAAATACCAACGTGTACTTGGCATTTGATATCAAGCAAGCTGTGAGTTTCTCTTAGAAAACCCTTCTCTTCCTCCAACAGGTACTACATCTCCTGCCCTATATATTTGGGAACTCAAAGAAAACTACAAAGGAAAAGAAGATGATGCATGGAGTCTGATGCACTGTCTTCCCTTCACAGAAATGATTGCTGTTACCAACAAGGAACGGCTATCCGAGTTTAGTAAATGGTTCTCGGATATTGCAAACGGAAGATTGCCTCTTCATTCACATGATGTCACTATTCATTATTTCGACCCTGTTGATGGGAACCTTGTCTATTTGAGTTTACATAAACGTTTCTTCTCCTATGACATTTGCAACAAAACATTGACTTCTCATCCTCGAATGAAATATTCCACTTATGAGATGTGGAAGCCTTTATTCCAGACTGTTCTTCCACTGCGGCCGACACCCGTTCCTAGCTATAAATTGTAGACCTTACTCTCATGCAAGTTATAGCATGGTGCCCAAAGTCAAGGCACCACCCATGGTGCCTTTAATCAGTTCCATTGAATTGTTGGTGCATGAAATGAAGGGCTGAGATTTCGTACTCACTTTCCCCCTTAATTGTGGTCAGCGGTTTGAAGCACTGGGAGCTGGGCGAAATATTCTCCGTCCCGTTTTGGTTTTATTCTTGGCTATTTCGTATTTACAAGCACCGCGTTTGTCTCTTTGCGTTTGTATGTACTGGACTCTGCCCCACCACATTAAAGAAGTAGTTCTATTGTTGCAGTTGAATTGAATGGTGCAGTACTATTTGTTCCTTGATTTCATTAGTTTCTTTTGTTTCATTGGTTTCTTTAGTTTCATTAGTTCCTTATTGCAGTGAAGGTTTTTTTTTTTTTTTGTTTTAATTTTGTTTTAATTCTTTTAAGTTTAATATTTTGTAATGCATTATTTAATTTTTTTTCTTAATTTTTTCCTATGTACGTAGATTTGACCCAATATTAATTTTTTTCATTAATGAGTGGGATCTTTGGAATAAAGGTTGAGGTGGTAAAATTTTAATGTTACAATATATTGTGATGGAAAGTATCATGGCCAAAAGTTGGTTTGAACGGTGTATATTTTAATTAATCCTTTAAAATTTTTTGGTGAAGTCCCAATTCCAGGGCGTCATTGACATTATTCCCGTAATACCCTAGCGGAATGTTTTTAGTGAGAATCAATCATGGGTATAGTATGTAGGAGGTGTATCCCCTTCCCAAGATGAGGAGTTCGGGCCTTACAACAACTGATCCAAACCCCATTAATCTTTTTATATTATATTATGCAGAGTAGTTTAGTAAGACCAAAAAAATAGGAACATTTTATTCTTACCTAATTTGTAGTAATTAAACTTTGCAATACAAACCATAACCTTAGAACTCCTCATTGTAATTTTAGCCATGGATAATCTGCCAAACCGTCACCCGAGCCGTAATTTTATTATTGTTGGGCACTTGTTTCTTAGTAGAGGTTGTTAAATTTTAAGATCCATTTTTAATCGTCTTTCTACTAAGTATTATTGGTTAGATTATTTTTGTCCCTTATTTAAGTAAGTACATATGTTCTTTGTGAGTAAATTTATATATTTTAATGTGATTAACTTAAATATTAGTTTTTTAAATTTTGTGGGAAGTTTATTAAGAGCTTATAAAAGATAAACCATAATCCTAACCGTAATCCTTAACCCTAACCCTAACAATAGTGTTAATGATTTAAGCATAAAACTTATCTGAACAAATAAAGAATTTCTTGTCTGATATAAATAATTTCAAAGATGCGTAAAATGTACAATCTTAATATATATTTGTTGTGCAAAAATCCATGTGCAATCGTTTCTAGCTCCCTATAATTAGGGAGCTAGAAACAGGAATCAATATTGTTCGGCAGCCTATTAAGTTGCACTTGTACCTTAGTTGTGAAGAATAAATTTCTGCGATAGAAACCAAATCGTTGTAGTAGGTCACTTTATAAAAATTATTACATTAAAGAAGAACGAATAACAATAGCGTTTATCATTTGTCCCGTTTACCAAACCATAAGCCTTATGTGAGAAACCTTAACCCAACCCTAAATGTAAACCTATGACGAATTGTTCACGCAAAAAAAATAACAACTAATTTTTGGCTAATTTTTGCCTTGTTTTTATATATTGTGTTAGACAAATTGAACATGCAAATTGTTAACCTAAATGTAAACCTATGAGAAATTGTGTTAGATTCTTTGAACATGTATTAGTTGTTAAACTGTTAAACTGTTTACCGAAATATATATAATGAAAAAATATATTTTTTTTTTAAAAATTAAGAAGTGGTTCGAGGGAGTAACCGTATCGGACATGTGGTTTGTGCTTAATTTGTAGTTGTAATGAAATATTTTTTGACGTGAATGTAATGCATGCTTCGACGTGGGTTCCAAGTGTTAGTTAATAGTACCAACTACAATTTTGGATCGAAGTGTCATTTCATGCAAGCAGGGTTTATATTTTTTTTTGTGTAATACTCCCTCCGTTTCAGAACATTAGGCCTTTTAGGCCTGGGCACACAGATTAAGAAAGTGTTAATTATTGTAAGTGTTATGTATAATTTGTCCAAAATGCCCCTATCAATCTTTATTGAAAATTGTAGTAGTATTTAATGTTTATTAGTAAGTGTGTCCATTAATTAATGTATAGTGGTTTAGAGATGAGAGAGATGATAAAAGTAGAATTAATGAGGAGAGAATGAAATGATTGAATAAAGGTTAAAATTGGAAAGAAAAATATGTTTATGTATTGGAATTGTAAAAGGCCTAATGTTATGAAACAAGAAAAAAGGCTAAAAGGCCTAATGTTCTGAAACGGAGGGAGTAATAATTAGCAATTTCAAATTATTGGGAAGTTGTGGTATATGAGCATAGTACCTATAGCAAAGGAAAAAACCCTAACCCTATCCCTGACCCTAATCATTTCGTTAAAGCTAACCCTAACCCTAACCATAGTAACTGTGTCAGCAACGATTTTTTTTTAAATATGTTTGAAATAAAGATTTTTAAGTTACCTAGTCGTTTGACACATAAAATGACACAAGACTAAATGAATCTATTTTTTAATGGACGCGTATAATTGTGAATGCTAAAAAAGTTAAGTGACTGCCTCCACGCGAAACTCATGCATGCCTCCACGTGTTTAGGTCATGCATGCCTCCAATTGTTACTTAAGACCAACTACAAGCAACCATGGATGACATATTGTTTTAATTACTTGTGTTACTTATAAGTACTTGGTATGCAACCATTTTTTTTTAATATACAGTTATTAAAAATGTTAAGTATATTAGTTTTTTGATGCAATAATTTTTTTGGTGTTACTACCATGCAATCAAAAATTGAATGGTTGCTATGCAACTCATTGTTAAACCAATATAATCTTGTCACCTAAGACATATATGACACATCATTACTTAAATTAGTCAAAATTAAGTTTTGCAATTTAGTCCAACATAAAAATTAAACTAAGTTGTGCTCATTAGAACCACCAGCAGCATACTTTGATTTTTTTTAATAATGTTTTTTAAAATTAAAACTTATAATATATCTATAGGTACAAAGGACTAAAATTTTAATTTACTATTTAAGTTGGACCAACTTGCAAAAAATTAAATTTGACTACTTCAAATGATGACATGGCACAGGTAAATTAAATGGCAACTTTCTATTGGTCTAAGAGAATGTTGCATAACAACACTTCAATTTTGGATTGCATATTAGAAATGTCCTATTTTTTTTTGTATGAAATAACAAACAGCCCTTTCCAAAATAATATATTTTAATTTAGCATGTTACATTAAGTTTAAGTATTAATTTTTAATAAAAAAATTGGTTTAACAGCAAGTAAGGAGATAGTACATGGATTGACGGGGACGTTATATGAATTGCTAGTTAATGCTGCAATAACTATGCTGGTATGATGGTGTGAAAGTTACAGTTGTTTGGTTCAATTTTTTCCCCGTTATATGAAATTTGCAATAGGGTCCTTGACTGGGGTCAAAGGTCAGTCAATGGGCACCACATGTGGTGCCTTGACTTTCAGGACCATGCTATAACGCCCCTACTCTTACGGGTAACCGAAAGGGGACGATGGAGGGGCGTTGGATGATGCTGAAATGCTCAAGTGGCGGGGGTAGCTCACAATCATATTTTACAACAACTTTAATTCCCTCGGGAGGAATAATTGTAAATCAAATTGTAACAATTACTGCAATTGCGTATAAACTTTATTTTTGTATCTTTTCTTTGGAATTAGAATTTAGTGGTAAGACATAAGAGAACGTCACCAAGCATAATATAATATAATAAATAATTGAAGAATTTATTATTGGTTATTTGGTGACCAAATAATTTGTAAAAATTAAATAACAAAGGGAATGGTAATTATGTGTGAACAACAAATCTACTATGCTTATATAAAAATTAAATATCCTTTGTCACATCATTATTTACATTTAACAAATCTAGACTAATGATAAAGACCTAAATATCTAGACTAATGATAAAGACCTAATTAAATGGTTGACCCCAATCACAGTTCTGAGGAAACCGCAATTGGTGGTTGAAACAACTAAGGAACCCTAGAAGAACACCTAGAAGGGGGGGTTGAATAGGTGTATAAGAAACCTTGAAAGATTTTCGAAAGAAATGAATTGAAACAATCAAAACAAATGATTTTTGCAAAATCTACAGCATTTAATCGATTAAACTGAAATTTAATCGATTAACCTGCAATTTAATCGATTAAACCTGAAAGTTCAAAAGTCCTTAATCGATTAAACGAACAGTTAATCGTTAAATCTATCAAAAACTGAAAAATCACTTTTCAATCGCATACGAAAATCAATCAATTAACACTTAAGATCAAAGATTCAGCGAAAACAATTAACACATATATTCTTATTGATTACCTAGGTTATGAAAATGATTTTCCCTTTATCAATTTGAACAATAAAGATTCAATTCAATCAATTATGAAAATCAATCTTTCTCTAGGTTTTCAACCAAGAACACAATGAAAGACTTGAATGTAAAGAGTTAAGGGTTTAGAGATACGACACAGTGATTTATCCTGGTTCACTTTCATCCGCTTGAAAGCTACATCCAGTCCCCTCTTCAACCAAGAGAGATTCTTCACTATGAGGAATTAGAGTTCTCAAATTACAAGTTAAGTGCCTCACAAGACTCCCTTCTTGCTAGCCTACAAGAGATACCACACCCTTGCCTTGTAATCCTATTGATCTTCTCTCTAATCTAACCTCTACCCCTTGTTGATAATCGACACAACAAGTCTTCACTTGCTTGATGATAATCTACACACCAAGGCTTCACTTTGCTTGATTCACAACCAAGACTTTCTTCTTCTTCAATTGCTTGAATGAACTTGCTTGATGATAAACGACACACCAAGGCTTCTTTGTTGTTGTAGTTGGCTTGCCTTCTTGCAAAGATTACAACACAATTGAAAGCACAATAACAATCCTATGAATCTCAATCAATAGCTATGACAATTCACAATAAGAGATTCAAAGGTTCTTGATCAAAGAATATGAAAATATGAAAGCTTTGATCTTTGAAATTGAGAGAGAATAGAGTGACTTGATTCTTGTAAAATTGATTATGAAAATGATGTATATTAATCACAAAGGTTAGGAATAGGTTTATATAGAATACCCAAAAGTTGTAGCACTTGAAAACTGATTTTGAGAAGTGAAAATCGTATTTTAAAAAACCAGATCTGCAGTATTTAATCGATTAAATCTTGCCTTAATCGAGTAGTAATCGATTAAATATGGTCTTAATCGATTAAACATGTCTGATACTTGTTTAAAACTTGTTTTCTCAAAATTAAACCTTTCCTTTAAAACCTTTAAGCCACCTATTGATTCTAGGTTAAGTGAAAACTCAAATTATGATTTAATCATGACTATGATAGAGATTCACTACCCTCTAAATAATCTACCCAAATAAAAGACCTAAGAAGCTTGAGAGGCAAAAGATAAAACAATTACAATTACACTCAAACTATGTCTTCATGAGCTTGCTTTCTCTCTTCTTCATTTGATGTTTGTTGTTGCTTGTTGAGCTTGAAACGTGATCAACATCTTTGTACCTTGTTCAAAACACTTTGTCATTATCAAAACATTCATCATGGAACTTACAATCTCCCCCTTTTTGAAAATGACAAACCATGTTTTGAATTTGATTGAAGTTGTTGATGCTTTAACAATTTGATCACTTGGTGAGAAACTTGCTCCCCCTCAATCAATGCATTTGATATTTGAAATCCAATTGATAGAAGCTTGATTCTCCCCCTATCTTCAACAACTTAGCTCAACCTACATAAAAACAACAAAACAACCTTTCTCCACAAAAACATATCATTTCTCCCATTTTTTCAAAACATACCATTTCTCCCATTTTTTTTTAAAACATACCATTTCTCCCATTTTTTTCAAAACATACCATTTCTCCCCCTTTGGCATTATCAAAAAGTAATATATATACCAATTGAAATATAAAATACTAAGCCAAAAAGAAGAAATAAAGAAATGATCATGATTTCTCTAAAACAAACATTTCTTCACAACATTCCAATTGAGATATAACAAGTACTATACTTTGAAATGAGATACCAATTGGCAAGAAAATATAACAATGAATTATGAACCAATAGAAATACTAAGAAGTCATAATACCAATTGAGATATCATCAATGTAAAGAAATATCACAACAATAATAGCATGATAATCATCTAATCATCACTCAATGATACCAATTGAACTTTAGAAAAATAATACTATTTGAGAACAATTCAATTATACCAATTAAGAAGACTAAACAATTGTAAATATTCAACAATATCATTTTACCATTTTGTAGGACATTCACTTGAGATGCAAATGTAATACCAATTGAAGATGCAAATGTATGAATAACACTTGTAAGCCATTTGCTCTTCAATCATACCTACAAAACAATCATGCTTTGATTTTTGGTATCCAAATGGTTTTGGATCCATTTTTGTTAGTGTAGGGACTCTCACCCTTTTTCATCCAAACAAAATCTCCTTTAGGTATACCATGCACTTTAATATAACACACATTTGAAGTATTTCCATGAGTACCACAATAGAAACATGTTGGTGCATTTGAAAAATCAACTTTAGAAAAATCAACAACATTTCTATGAGAATTACTCTTAGCATTAGTATAACCCAAACCAAAATTGTTTGAATTTTCTCTTTGAAAATTTAACAATGTACGCAATCTAATATCACCATTTGAGAAACTTACAAGCTTATTTTTCAAAATAGCATTTTCATCTTTGAGCAACTTGCAATTCTCACAATCAACCACAATATTCACTCTACTAGCACAATCACAAGAAGAACTAGCATATATAAGATCAAGAGTTTCATTTTCAAGATTAAGCTCATCAACTTGTTTTTGAAGTTCTAAAATCTCTTTTTGATGTTTCAAAATGAGCTTCTTTCTTTCAATGTTTTTCAAAGCTAGTTTTTCAAGTTGTTCATGCATTTCTTCATAAGCATTATATAACAATTCATATTTAGAAGAAATTTCGGATTTAGTATGACTTACATCGCTTTCCTCGCTTTGTTCACTTGATTCATCATTTGAACTTTCCTCTTCATTGACTTGAACAAGCAAGTTGAGATTAGCAACTTCTTCATCATCCGATGAACTACTCGATGTGCTTTTCTTGTTATCTTCATCACTATCCCAAACTATGTATGCTCTTTTAGATTTAGAATTTTTCTTGTCTTTCTCCTTCTTCTTGAGATACTTAGAGCACGAATACTTGAGATGACCGGGTTTTCCGCATTCATGGCAAACTATACCTTCTTTTGATGTCTTGGTCTTGAAGTGTGGGGAATCCTTCTCTTTACCTTTGTCCTTGTTCAACCTTCCTTTTCTCCTTAGAAACTTGTCAAACTTCCTTAGCAAAAGTTTCATGTCTTTTTCATCAACATCCGAATCGGAATCTTCACTATCATCATCATCGGAACTCTCTTTCTTTTTATATGATCTATTGACTTTAAGAGCAAGTCCCTTTCTTCCTTTGTTCTTATCCGACTCTTCATTGATACTTAAACGTCCAAGCTCCATTTCATGTTCTTGAAGCTTTCCGAAAAGTGTTGCTAGATCCATAGCATCCAAATTCTTAGATTCAACAATAGTCGTTACTTTTGGTTGCCAATTTCTGTCTAAACATCTCAACACTTTGTTAGAAAGTTCACCTTGTAAGAAAGTCTTACCAAGAGCAAGTAAATGGTTAATAATGTGAGTAAAACACTTTTGCATATCATTAATAGATTCATTTGGAAGCATTTGAAACAATTCATAATCACGCATTAAAGCATTCAATCTAGCTCTCCTAACCTCACTAGTTCCTTCATGAGTCACTTGTAAAGTGTCCCACATTTCCTTAGCACTAGAACATTGGGAAACCCTAAAGAACTCGTCATAGGATAAAGCGGATGTGATGATATTCTTTGCTTTATAATCATATTGAACTTTCTTTCTATCATCATCCTTCCACTTGTCCTCGGGGATCAATTGTTCTACACCTTCAACTAAACTAGAGGGGATATGAGGACCTTTTTCAACTACTTTCCAAATTTCACTATCTATGGCTTGGATAAAGATTTTCATTCTAACTTTCCAATATGCATAGCCTTCTCCGGCAAACAATGGAGGACGATTTATTGAAGCACCTTCACCACCAAAGGGATTCATAGAACCCATTGCGATTTTCTTAAAGGATCTTTACGAAAAAGCTCTTATGCTCGTGTCTTTCGACCGAGCTCTGATACCAATTGAGGAAACCTCAATTGGTGGTTGAAACAACTAAGGAACCCTAGAAGAACACCTACAAGGGGGGTTGAATAGGTGTATAAGAAACCTTGAAAGATTTTCGAAAGAAATGAATCGAAACAATCAAAACAAATGATTTTTGCAAAATCTACAGCATTTAATCGATTAAACTGAAATTTAATCGATTAACCTGCAATTTAATCGATTAAACCTGAAAGTTCAAAAGTCCTTAATCGATTAAACGAACACTTAATCGATTAAATCTATCAGAAACTGAAAAATTACTTTTCAATCGCATACGAAAATCAATCAATTAACACTTAAGATCAGAGATTTAGCGAAAACAATTAACACCTATATTCTTATTGATTACCTAGGTTATGAAAATTATTTTCCCTTTATCAATTTGAACAATAAAGATTCAATTCAATCAATTATGAAAATCAATCTTTCTCTAGGTTTTCAACCAATAACACAATGAAAGACTTGAATGTAAAGAGTTAAGGGTTTAGAGATACGACACAGTGATTTATCCTGGTTCACTTTCATCCGCTTGAAAGCTACATCCAGTCCCCTCTTCAACCAAGAGAGATTCTTCACTATGAGGAATTAGAGTTCTCAAATTACAAGTAAGTGCCTCACAAGACTCCCTTCTTGCTAGCCTACAAGAGATACCGCACCCTTGCCTTGTAATCCTATTGATCTTCTCTCTAATCTTACCTCTACCCCTTGTTGATAATCGACACAACAAGTCTTCACTTGCTTGATGATAATCCACACACCAAGGCTTCACTTTGCTTGATTCACAACCAAGACTTTCTTCTTCTTCAATTGCTTGAATGAACTTGCTTGATGATAAACGACACACCAAGGCTTCTTTGTTGTTGTAGTTGGCTTGCCTTCTTGCAAAGATTACAACACAATTGAAAGCACAATAACAATCCTATGAATCTCAATCAATAGCTATGACAATTCACAATAAGAGATTCAAAGGTTCTTGATCAAAGAATATGAAAATATGAAAGCTTTGATCTTTGAAATTGAGAGAGAATAGAGTGACTTGATTCTTGTAAAATTGATTATGAAAATGATGTATATTAATCACAAAGGTTAGGAATAGGTTTATATAGAATACCCAAAAGTTGTAGCACTTGAAAACTGATTTTGAGAAGTGAAAATCGTATTTTAAAAAACCAAATCTGCAGTATTTAATCGATTAAATCTTGCCTTAATCGAGTAGTAATCGATTAAATATGGTCTTAATCGATTAAACATGTCTGATACTTGTTTAAAACTTGTTTTCTCAAAATTAAACATTTCCTTTAAAACCTTTAAGCCACCTATTGATTCTAGGTTAAGTGAAAACTCAAATTATGATTTAATCATGACTATGATAGAGATTCTCTACCCTCTAAATAATCTACCCAAATAAAAGACCTAAGAAGCTTGAGAGGCAAAAGATAAAACAATTTCAATTACACTCAAACTATGTCTTCATGAGCTTGCTTTCTCTCTTCTTCATTTGATGTTTGTTGTTGCTTGTTGAGCTTGAAACGTGATCAACATCTTTGTAGCTTGTTCAAAACACTTTGTCATTATCAAAACATTCATCATGGAACTTACAAGTTCTTCACGCACCAATGAAGCATATGAAGTTTGTTGTTCTTCCCATGCTGTTGTTGGGAATTCATTGCTATAGATGAAACTTCTGTCAATGCAAAATGACAATGGTGATGAATGCGTGCAGTGGGATTGCAACTTATATATGGTGACACATTGGAAGAGGCGGTGGTTCATAAACAATAAAAAAGAGAGGAGAATGATGAAGAAGGTGACTTTTATAACTTGAGAAATCATCATATTTATAGTTTGAAATATGTGATAATTAAAAAGATATTTGGGTTTATCATGAACTCAAGCATTATCTCCTTGGGTTTATCAATCTTTTTGAGAATAATACTTTTTTTTTAACAAAACAAGGATAATGATTCCACATATTCTACATATAGATAATTTATTTAATTTTAAATATTAATTTTGGACAGATAATTTATTTATTTTAAATTATAATTTTGATCAAAGACAATATTATATACCTACAAATGCTCTGTTGCGAGTATTCCTTAAGCGAATAAACGTGGTGCCTCGAGAAGGAATGTTTTTATATAAATACAGTATATTATTCACTATATGAGTGAAACATGCATCTTTGATATTTAGATAACGTTTGATTTGATAACTCGTTTGTGCCTTCTTACGCTGCTCTTTCCGGTTAGTTGGTTAACGAAATTTATATATTTTCCACTCCCTCCGTTGCATATGGTTAAAAAATTCAAAAGTAAAAAAAAAAATGCTACCTCAGTCCCTAATTGTAAAGCCTTCTTGACATTTTTATTTTGTCCTTATTTATAAAGTCCTTTACCAATTTTCAATGAGCATTAATTATTTTTTTCCACAAACACCCCTATTTATTTAACACTTTTTAGATTCCCAATAATATTAATAGAGGTAATTTTGAAAATACATATCAAAAATTCACATTTCCAATACAATTAACTAAATTATTCCACTTTCTTAATGGACGTGGAATCTCCCAAGAGGGCTTTATAATCAGGGACGAAGGGAGTAAAAATATGGAGACATGCATTTAATGGTTTGACTAACACATTAACCAATTATCAAACAACTAATTTAATGCATTTTGAAAGGATCAACCAATCACAATTCAAAGTTTACAAGTTTACAATTTCTAAACTTTTTATTAATTATTTTAACTATAATTTGAGACAAAAAATTTAGCCATTTTTATCATCATTGGAACGGAGGGAGTAATTTTTTTTTATCAAGATAGTTAATTAGAAATATTTATCCTATCATTTTTAGAAGAAAGAAAAGTACACAAAATTTGTACAAAATGTGTATGAATCTAGACAAAACTCAAATAAAGATTCATCATTATCATTATTATTATTTTTTTTATTTGAGATGTGATGATTTAAACAATTAGCATGCAAAATGCACTTTTGAGTTTTGACATTGCTGTTCATTGTTTGGTGTCAACAATGAATTCTTCCTATTTGGCAATGTTCAACCGTTGTGTGTATTATGAACTAATTTTTATTATTTTTATATATAATCATATTTCCCAAAACATTAAAAAAAGTAATAAAGACCCATTAATTTATTTCCAAAATTTTGATGTACTTAATAAATATTCCAAAAATAAAAAGCTCACAGCTCACACATGGCGGGCATACCTCATACACCACCTTCTCTGTTTGTTTCTCTACAAGGCTACATAAATAAACAACACCACCACCAATTAAACTCAACAATCAATCAACCACCTTCAACTCCTGTCTCAATCTTCTTTCGTTTTTTTCCGTTACTCTCATTCTCTCTCTCTCTCTCTCTATAAAAATAAAAATTAAAAAAATAAAAATAAAATCAGTATGAAACAGTTACACAAGCAAACGAGCTTAAGCCACAGACGCGACGAAGAAATGACTCCATCATCATCATTATCAACAGCACAAACAGTAGCTACACCACCGTACTCACCAAAAGCACCGAAGCACAATAGATCCCTCCCCAGATCCATCAACTACCTCCTCCGCGAGCAGCGTCTCCTCTTCATCCTCGTCGGGATCTTAATCGGCTCCACATTCTTCATCATCCAACCCACACTCTCTCGCATCTCGGCCTCCGACCCCGGCCAACCCTTCCTCAACAACGCCCGATCCAACAACAACGCCGCGTTGTTCGTGTCTCGCGTCGGGCGCGTGCCGGCTGGGATAACGAGTCGGAGGTTGAGGATCGTGGTTACCGGCGGGGCCGGTTTCGTAGGGAGTCATCTTGTGGATAGGCTTATTGAGAGAGGGAATGACGTGATCGTGGTGGATAATTTCTTCACGGGGAGGAAAGAGAATCTGAAGCATTTGTTTGGGAACCCGAGGTTCGAGATGATAAGGCATGATGTGGTGGAACCGATTCTTCTTGAAGTTGATCAGATCTATCATTTGGCTTGTCCTGCTTCTCCCGTTCATTACAAGTACAATCCCGTCAAGACTATCATATCCTTCTTTCTCCTTTTTCTTTATTTGCATTGCACTGCATTGCATTTTTACTTATATATTTATGTATAGTTAGTTATAACATGTGATTGCTCTGTGTGCCTAATGTTTCATTTTGAGTAATTAATACTTCATGGATACTTTGAGATACTTCGTTCTGGATAGATTATACAATGTTTCCATTTTCAAAAATTATATATATATATACCTACAAAATCAACTGCACCACAAAGAAAGTGATGCATGTTACGAGGTAGAACTTTGCTTATTATTGATTGGTTGACAAATGATTTGTTGGTTGATCTGTAGGCCTATACATCATTGCTCTTTGGTTTTGGCTTTTGAAATTCAATACTAATGTGGATGGGAATATCATAATTTCTTTTTAGATACATGTTAGCATTTTATTTTTGTTTATAATGAAATAACTCATGCTAACTTTTGGAACATTGTTTCAGTTGTTTTATGATTCGTGCTGCTTTTATTTTGAATTTTACAGTAATTGAACACATTGTACAATAACCGTGTTGTGCCCTGTGATTTTTATAATTTTCTTTATCCCTGAGTCCATTTCGTATCCTAGGAAACACAGACACGAACACGAAACCTTATGGTTATATTGATATGGAAAAATATAGGGACGAAAAGCATGGTATCAGATCGTATATGTATGACTTTCATATGTGAGTAGATTGTTTCTATTTGGATGTGAGGTTTAGATTGTTTTGGTGATCCTTAACTGTGTCTGGGTGACTGACATACAAGACAAATGTGATGGGTACACTTAACATGCTTGGACTGGCAAAGAGGATTGGTGCTAGGTTTCTGCTAACTAGTACTAGTGAGGTCTATGGTGATCCATTGGAGCATCCCCAGAAAGAGACTTACTGGGGGAATGTGAATCCAATAGGTTAGTGTTGGGTTTTAAGTATACTTGGTCATGAAATATGAATGATGCGTGATGGTTTTTATCATGCTGAAATTTGATAATGTACTACTAATTTGTTGTAGGTGAGAGGAGTTGTTATGATGAAGGAAAGCGGACTGCAGAAACCTTGACCATGGATTATCATCGTGGTGCTGGTGTCGAGGTAGCTTATTCTGTATTTGATTGATCATAGTTGCTGTTGGTTAACAAGTTTGTGTAGTGTTTCAATATTCCATTTTGTTACTCACATGATAATTTGTTTTCATCCTGGTTTGTTCCATTGTCTTAGCTTGAAAACATCCATATGGTTTCATGTAAAAGATGTAATTTTGAGTTATGTAATTTGGAGGGTTGAATAGTAGACCCTTAGGCAGTAATTCGTAGACATATCAGAACAGGTGTATTTAATAAATAGAACAGGACAACACATGAGATATTCCTTTTGAGTTGACTTTGCATATTCTGTTTTAGTTTCAAGCTATAAATAAAAACAGTTAGCTTAGGAGTTACTATGATTTAGTGCTTTACAATAAAGCTGGCATAAAGACGAATTTACTGTTAACTTACAATCTTATCCATGTCCAAGAAAATTTTCTCATTGATATAAAAGTAACCACAGGTTAAGACCAAAATAGACTTGGATAATCTTTTTCTTTTATGGGTTGCTGGTATTGGTTACTTATTGCATGTATAGGATTTGAATAACTTATGTTCAATCTAGCCGATGCATGGTTAAATGCTTGAAAAATTCTTCAAACTGAACAAACTTAATAAATTGTGCAAACCGCACATTACTGTTGTGCTTGCGACTGATCTGAAGTCTTG
Organism: Crotalaria pallida; assembly: GCA_037953625.1. Taxonomy (NCBI): domain Eukaryota; kingdom Viridiplantae; phylum Streptophyta; class Magnoliopsida; order Fabales; family Fabaceae; genus Crotalaria; species Crotalaria pallida. The sequence continues at coordinate 74,716,415 of CM075656.1, forward strand.
CTGGTTTTTAGGTTCGTATTGCTCGAATTTTCAACACATACGGGCCCCGTATGTGTTTAGATGATGGACGTGTTGTTAGCAATTTTGTTGCACAGGTTCGACTCCCTTTCTTTACTTATATTTTTCTGATAGAGTTTTATACTCATATACTAATCTTTTGCACATGTTCACAGGCTATTCGCAAACAACCGTTGACTGTATATGGTGATGGAAAGCAAACAAGGAGCTTCCAATATGTGTCTGATTTGGTATTACAAATATGATTTTTGCAATTTTTATTAGTGAGGTTTTGGTATCCTATGAATCTTTTCTTTATGCTATAAGCTAACAGCATGTTTTGCTTGCTTCCTATGGGACTTGGAGAAATAATCTAAAGCTCAGAATTTTGTGCTTAACTGAAACCCTGATTGTCTGATGAATCTGATTGAAATTCTAAACAATGAGTACTAGACTAGAGTTTTATGGGAGGGGGAGAATTTCAGCTTAAACTGCAAGTTTTATAAAAGTGCTTAACTAGCTTGTGAGACCTGATCCTCTTTGCTTGAAATCCTTGGATCACTAAATGTAAACGGATTTCTAGGGAGTAGCTGAACCTGAGAGGATATATTTAAGGCTTTAACAGAATCAGCTTTTTAAAAGGGTTAAACAGGTTTTTTCTATCATTACTTACTTTTACTTGTGATTTAATTTAACTATTATGTGAAAGTAGTTATCTAAGCCATTAGGAGTTTCTAAATTGGATATGTTAAAATCAAGAAACCATTTGTGGTCTGCACTTTTTTGTGAGAACCTGTACAGCATTGTAAGGATGCGGTCGTGAACTTTTTTTCAATTTCACAGGTTAATGGGCTGATGGCTTTGATGGATGGTGAACATATTGGACCTTTCAATCTGGGTAACCCAGGGGAGTTTACCATGTTAGAGCTTGCTCAGGTATCTGTTTCCTTTCCAAGTCAATCATTTCACTTCAGTATCATCCTTGTATGGGTTTCCAGTTATGGCTTTCGCTTGTTAGGTGCTGGTCAGATCATGCTTTGACATACCTGTGTTGTCTGTTCCCTGATCCATGGCCGTATATAACATATTAAGTGTGCTCTTCTGCAGTAGAGGCACACTTTTAGAATAAATTTTGGTGTTCAGTGAGAGTATGCTGTATCAAAATTATTACTTATGGGCATTTTCCTCATTTCATAAATATGTAGGTTGTGAAAGAAACAATTGATTCAAGTGCTACAATAGCATACAAACCAAATACTGCTGACGATCCGCATATGAGGAAGCCAGATATCAGCAAAGCAAAGGAGCTGCTGAACTGGGAGCCAAAAATCTCACTAAGAGAAGGATTGCCTCTTATGGTTAGTGATTTCCGGAATCGGATTTTGAATGAAGATGAAGGAAAAGGGATGAAATAAGAAATTGTACGTGGAAGTGTCTCCCCACCATTTTTTTTTCATATCATACACAGTTAACATCAACAGAAAAGTTCCGGTAATAGGCCACTTTTGTTAGAACATATGTCTACTGTTTATTAACATTTATGCTTATTAGCACACAATAGACTTATTTGTCAAATTTTGACAGAATTCTTTTTTAGTTTTTTTCTTATCTAATTTATTCTTTAAAGTTGCAGTGTACTATTTGATTTGGTTTCAAGGGAATGCAGAATTTTCTAAAGTGAATTTATCATGGGATGAATTACAAGGATTCATTGCCAGTCTCGATTTGCTGATGGGGAATTTGATTTAGATGTCATGCAGTTGTATGCATTATATTTTACTTTTAAACGTTCAGGTCATATGCGATTAAATCTTTAAGGTTTGAAGATGAATATTTTACTCCCCCAAACATTTCTAAACAGTGCAAATAATTATGCCAATAATTTGTGTTTAAATTTAATAGAAAACCATTTATCTTCAAAAATAGTCTCTCCTAGCCATGTGTACAGTTGCTGAACATAATTGAAACTGCAACCCAGACACTAAAGAATTACACGGTGTTTTGTTTTGTTTTTTTTTTTTTTTTTTTTGAGTTATTCAAACTTAACTGTTTTTTTTTTGTTGGGTAAGTCCGATAATCATAAAGCCAACGGGTTCTCCATTATCATTAGTGTTTTTTTTTTATAATAATTTTTATTATCAAAGTACTTAGAGATTATTATGCACGTTAATATTGTCCTGCATTATATTTTCTTAAACAATTATCTAGATTTATTAGAAATTATCACAGAATTATCATAATGTCAAACTACCTCTATCAAATATGTTATAAATGTGTCTGCCCACAAAACCACAAGCGTCTTCCCTAAATTCCATCAATTTATTCTCTCTTGTTTTCGGCCTTAGTTTCTCATAGAATTTAAGTTAAGAGGGTTTATAAGATAAGAAATGGGTTAATTTTGTTAGAAAAGTATATATTATCATTTGTTTTTTAATAACTACTTCCTCCGTTTCACTTTAAGTGTCTTTTTAACATCAAAGTTTTGTTTCAAAATAAGTGTCTTTCTACCAAATCTAGGCAACATTTAATACTGTTTTTCCTTATTTACCCTTACATTTAATGTTGTTTTAGTTTTGAAATTTGTAATACTAGTAATGATGCATTGACAAAATAAAAATATTAAATAGGGGTATTTTTGACAAAATACACATAAAACTTACAATAATCATCATAATCAACACTTTCTTAATCTATGTGCAAAAGTCCAAAAAAATACTTAAAGTGAAACGGAGGGAGTAGTCAATTTTACAGTGTTTTTCAGTTAGTCCAATGTATCATACAATCATGAAGCCAATTGGTTTCTATTTGCTCCAACATGCAGTAACAATCAATATCTAATCTTTTTAGTACACCCAAAAAAATTAGGACACGTTTTATCTTTTCTTGACGCATTTTATCTTTTCTTTCCGGGAAGTGTTTATAGACTTAATAAAAAATTAATCAAAAATAATTATCTAAAGTTAAAACTTGGTTCTACCTCTGTCCAAAATCTTTTAACCTCTCTTTAATATCTATTGTTAATGTGTCTTCCCACGGGGTTACAGGTCATATACTTTACTTTTCTTTAACCTTGTTCCCCATCGTCTTCTCTCTATTTTCATAGGAAGACTTCCTTTTCAACATATACAATTAGAAGCACCAATAACATACATCTTCATTCTTATCTTTTTGTAGGGCAATTATCTTTTGGAGTCTCCACCACTACAAACAGAGCCGGCTTCCTATCAATGGGCTACTTCGACGCGTGCCACGGTTCATAGCCTTTAATTATGAATGGACTATTTCAACACGCGCCACGGTTCCTACTCGCTATCACACAACATTACAACAAATGATGAATTCTGTTTGGGATTAGGAAATGGTGGAGTGTTATATGTTAAAACGGCATATAATTTTCTTATGGATAAATTTTTTCTCACTACTATCTTAAATTCAGGTCTTCAGGTGCTCTTTTTCTTGTTTGGAAAGTGCGAACTCCCTCCACAGTTCATGCATTCGTGTGGCAATTTGGGATCGTCTTCCAACAAAAAAGAATTTGATAAAGAAAGTGATAAGGAGAGGGTATATGTTACTTTGGATTGTGCTTTGTGTGTGGGAAGGTGGAAGATTCTCTGCATATTTTTGTTGTGTGGTTGGTAAGGTATGGTCTGAAATATGTGACTTAGTGCATAATGGAAAGAATGTATGGGATGTTTTTCTTAATTATATATGGAGATGTGGAAAGGAAAGAAGAGCAAATTAAAGAGTGTAACTATCTGATTTGCAGTACTGTGGCTTTAACGTAACACAAAAAGGTGTTTCAAGATGCAGATCCATATATGACAAATGTGGTGGAGACAGCTAACTGGAAGTCGTGGTTGTAACACCTACACTTTTCTAACCTTAACTATCCAATATTAAAATAGTGAATTTAAAATTTCCTTTTTAATTATTAAAAATCTCCCGTCAAACGGACGGAGTTTCGTTTGTTTTTCAAACTTTTCCAAAAATTTATATTTTTCCTGCAACCTGATAAACATATTCATTTATAATATACAGAGCCAACAGGGCTATCAACAACACATAATCATAAATCGGTGCTACATCGCACCCCACATAGCATCAAATTAAAATAAATTAATTACAATTAAATAACCTATAATCCCCTATAACTAATTCACACTCCACGGAGTGGAGTGTGCACCTGCTCGGCCAATAATCGTGTAAGCTCAAATCTCGGTACCTGGAAAAAATGGTAAGGAGGTGAGCATTACACATAAAATAGGAATAGCAGTTTCTGATATGACATAATAACCGACTAAGCCAAACACACTTAATTCACATAATTCACATAATCATCAAGTCATTTATAACATGCTCATTAACACATCATAAACAAGGTATCATATCTCAAATTCCATTCACTTATGCTTTGCACATTTTTCTTAATCTTTTCCTCTCTTAATTCTCATATTTTAACATATTTTCCAGATTTTTGGTAGTTTATTGTAAGCTTTTCATCTTTTCGTGGACTATCCGATTCGCGCCACATCGCAGTCGGATTCCACACATTTCATCTTTTCGTGGACTATCCGATTCGCGCCATATCGCAGTCGGATTCCACACATTACATCTTTGTGCACACGGTCCGATTCGTGCCACATCGCAGTCGGCTGCGCGTACGAATCCGATTCGCGCCACATCGCAGTCGGAGCGTACGATCCGATTCGCGCCACATCGCAGTCGGATGCACAAAGTAAGGGGGTGGTGACTCCTTTGACGCGGACTCGTCCGATTCGCGCCACATCGCAGTCGGACACCGATTCGCGTACTTTCGCAGTCGGCCGCAAGGGAGCACCTGGTAATCCTTTGACGTGGACTCATCCGATTCGCGCCACATCGCAGTCGGATACCGGTTCGCGCACAATCGCAGCCGGCCACAAGGGATTACCATATAATCTTTTCGTGGACTATCCGATTCGCGCCACATCGCAGTCGAATTCCACACATAAAAATATATATATTACTCTGGTTGTGGATTATCCGATTCGCGCCACATCGCAGTCGGATTCCACACATCTTCTTATCATATTCTTTATTAAGTACTTCTCTCATCCATATTATTGGTTTGATTATCTCTTATTCATTTATCCTTCTCTTTTCTCATCATTTATTTATTAAATACTTACACATTTTCTGAGTCCATACTCAATATATCATTCTTTAACATCATTCAATCACTTAGCAATATAAGTACATATAACACATAATAACGCATAACATCATCATACAACATATGCACATAATCACAAATATACCCCTAATCTCAAATATACACAATTTCACAAGTATGCACATTGAACACATAAGCTCATAATTAATAAATTCACATTCCAATTTATTTTCCCTCATTATTTACTTAATTTTCTAAGTTCAAATTATCAACTTTACCAACTACTCTAAAGTGTAAAAATCTCAAAACCAACAACAAACTCTTAGCAAGCACTATATACATACTAGAAACCGATCCCTACAGTAAGGTAACACTCACTCCTTACCTTGCCTTTCCAAAGACATGCTCCTTTTCGTAAGATAGAGACCAAAAGTATCCGAGTCCTTTACTTACGCGCGGCGACAGGTTTTAAAGCTCCTTTGTCGTTTAACCGGGCCAAACAAATTAAATAAAAATCAATATCATGCGTTTTCTGAAGAAGAGACTTTAACTTGGAAACTGAAGCAAGTTAATTTCGAAAACTTTTAATTATTCATAGATCAAAGTCAAATAGAAAGTTAGACTTGAAACCATTTCGTTCTCGATCAAATGGTACGCTTCTTTATTAAAAACACCTTAACTTTCAGAACTAATATAATTTATCAAAACAAACCAAAATCACGTAACTTGATAATAACTCAAAAATCAAATGCTAATATTACTTGACACTATTAATTCCGAATTACAAGGAAATGCCTCGACCCAAAATAAGTCCAATTTACCTTTCTAACGTTCAGGCTATCACACTTCCTTTTAATTCGACATTAAAGTTAAAGTCGAATTAACGTATGTCGAATATATATATCGGATTCCTATTTAATTGGTGTATTGTTAGTTCAGGGACAATCCGGCCCAACCAACCTACCACTCAATTACTTAGGAACCCCATGCATTTAACAAAATACTTTTAAATCAAATCGTACGACATAACCATTAACCCGGGATTACAACTAGTCAAAGCAACTAATTGAGTTATTATCAATCACGATATTTTAATCTTAATATGAAATCATAACACCATCAAATTTCAAAAACATAATAAGGTTCCAAAGCAATTTAACACTTTATAATTTTTACCATTAACATTAAAATTAGTACTAGTATTAAAATTAAAACACCACATAGAGCAATTAAAAAAAGGTATTAGAGATATACCCTCAAATATGATGTTGAAGCGAATAGAGACAACGTCGGTTCACAGCTTCACAATCCCGGCATCCCCGACCGGCGTCGATGACGAGAACGACATGGATCTGAACCGGAAAGAGAGAGAGAATGAGCTTTGAGCTCCGAAGCTCCAACAATGACATCACCAAACGCCACAACACCGAGGAAGCGGCGACGGCGGATCTACAGCATCCGGAGGAGAAGGAACACGTGAGAGACTGGACCCTTCGACTACTCACAGAAGCGGCTCGCGGTTTCATCAACGAAGAAGGACGCGAACGCCGCGGCGGTCATGGGTGTGGCGGCAGCAGAGAGAGACCGTGGCAGAGAGAGAAATGCGATAGAGGAGAGCTTAGAGAGAGAGAGAGAGTCGCGAGAGAGAAAGCAACAACAAAGGGAGAGAAGCTAAAGGCGGAGGCGGTGATGGTGTGTGAGCGGCGGTGACCGGATCGTGGAAGAAAGAGAGTGGCTGGGAGAAAGAGAGTCATGGAGGGTGGGGGTGGCGGCTCCCCCTGAAGAAGAAGAAGGAGGAAATAGATTTTACCCCCTGCACACACCTCACATACGCTTTTCTTCTTTTTTTTTTTTTAACTTTTGTTTATTTATTTATTAATTATTGTAATTAGAAATCAATATTATTTTTATGAGCATCTAAAAATAAAACTTAGTTGTCAAATCAAATAAGCAAATATATTTTTAAGAATGTCCTAAGTCAAATATTTAAAAACACAAAACATAATTCATTGTTGAATATATAAAGGTTATGTAAAGTATTTAAAACGTTTAGCATTATTTTAATATAATAATTTTTCTTTAAAAGAATTAACTTTAAATATAATTAGATACTCTTTCGTAATTAACAGAATGTATTTTTATGAAAATACCCAGCACTTAATTGATTGCTTTCAAGACACAATTATTTAATTCGATAAAACTTATAATTAGACTAGGGATTAAAATTAGGGATGTTACAATTTTTTCCCCCCAAAAAAGAAATTTCGTCCTCGAAATTTGATTAGCGTAAATCGTAAAGTTAGGATTTAAGAATCTTTGTTCATCATTCCAATCAAATTAGACAAACACAAACAAAAACAAACACTACATATAGCACAAGGGTCTTCTAAAATCATTTAACAGGAGAAATAATACCTTAGTGGTAATTGAAATGTAACTGTAGCAAAACGAATTTCAATGACTGGTTAAGAAAAAGGTTATCAAATTCAATCATTGAGGAAACCATTGTTCATGACAATGCCAAATAAAGAAATCATCACTTGGTGGATAAAATGGCAACCACCGTTAAGTTGGTTTTAAGCAAAATCATTTAAATTCTCAAAACTGAAAAAGAATTTTAATATTTAGCAAGTGAAAGCTATTGGGAGGATATGTTAACTCTTTGTCATAAATGTAAAACAAATTCAAATTTCTAAGAGGCAACATAAAAGATAGTGCAAAGTAGTAGCTTTAAAAACCCAATTGGTCTAAACAAAATCAGCATTATGCATATGGTTTGAGTTCGTATAACATGTTAAGCACCTAAAACGGTAAGATATTTGAAAATCTTGCTGAGAACAATTCTTGTAAGAAAACATAATTCACTTACACATTCGAATGCGATATTAATTTTGTAAGAGCTTGAAACAGGAAGAGTGGCATCTCTCTTTTCTACAATAAATAAAACATGTAGTAAAATCTATGCAGAAATTTAGATTCCAAAAAGATATGAATTATTAATCATGACTCAACCAATAGAGTATCATTTCTTAAATGAATGTCAGTTTAAATTTACAAGGAGAAAAACTGAAACCTGAAAAGAATTAAAATTCGTTAGGCTAGTGTTCAAAACATTTTCCTGGCATGATAGTTTGGAGAAACTCCTTGAAATAAACTAAGTAACGTAATAGGTTGGTAGTGGCCCAAACTAATATAAAAGACTTATGAGTAATGGGCTCAACAAGAAAAGCTATGTGTTGAAATTTATTTAACAATTTTAGTTCGAAAGGATTATAATCAATGGTTCAAAACCCAAAATTCATCATTTTCAGACACGTGTGCATGCAGTTATGCAAAATCAGGAAACAAATTCATTTAAATTAAAAAGTCAACAAATCTACCTTACATTTTACACAGACTCCAAAACAAAAATACATAAAATTAAGTTCATAAAGGTTGAATCAAAAAGGAATTCCAAAAGCAAGAAAAGCTAACTATACGAAAGTGTAAGAGACAAATCTTGGACAATTAAAGCAAATTATCATCTCATCAAACACATTCCTTCGAGTGGACTGGAAACAAGGTAGTAAATTAAAGAATGTAAAAGTAACAAATTTCGAAGTCCACAATCGAATAGAGGATGCATAGGATTTATGGCTAGTAATCAGTGAAATGACTTTGCAGCGTAAACGGTTTTAGATGTATAAATAAAATCGAATATCTGGCACTTCATCAAAACAAAAACATAAACAAGTGTTTTGGAAAAAGAAAAACATATGTATAAATTAGGCTTTCGTAAATCATATACTGTACTTTATAAAAATTTTCTTAAGTAAGAAACATGAACCATTCAATGAGACTCTCATTGGAGGAAGGGATTACTTATGAAGATTCGGAAAAACTTGTTCGGCTAAAAAGGAAAATTATTCAAGCATTTAAGAGGAAAAGACATTTAAAATAAAATCCAATGATCAAGGCTTACAAAATACTTGGAATAAATTTCTGGTTATTTCCGCTGCGCACTCTGATTTGAGGATACTTAGGATTCTATAAAATTGAATTAGAACAGACAATTTCCCTAAGGTTCTAAGACTTCACTCAACTTTAGAGATATTCTGAAACTCGGGGATTTGATGATTTCACTTCCAACAAATGTAGTCCTCAAGATGGCCAATCTCGATTATACATTACCTTGGTGGTAAAATCACTTTGTCCTTCCTATGTTTCAGAAATGAAATTCGAAAACATATAGTGTTGCATTGTCACATTTAAAAATTGGCATACTTACTTCGAAAACAAGGATCGTTCCTTCCCGTTGGGGTAGCAATTTCATGCTCTGGCCCGTTGGGGTTCTTTCACTTTCCTTAATCTCGGATTTCATCCATTTTCTAAATGCGACAATGTCCATTTTCCAAGAAATTGGGTTCATTTGGGCAAAACTCGAGACGCATAAGCCAAAATTGACTTAAAATTCAATCAAACATTATCTGCATCATTGCGAAACTCTAATATAAGGCTAGCAACCTGCTATTCTATTCGTCTGACTTAGATACTAAGCTATCTATCAGTTACTCGCTTGGTGAGTAACACAACAGGAGTTGTGAGTCCACACTCCAAGGCCGAGGAGAAACTGCTCTGATACCATAAATATAACACCTACACTTTTCTACCCTTAACTACCCAATATTAAAATAGTGAATTTAAAATTTCCTTTTTAATTATTAAAAATCTCCCGTCAAACGGACGGAGTTTCGTTTGTTTTTCAAACTTTTCCAAAAATTTATATTTTTCCTGCAACCTGATAAACATATTCATTTATAATATACAGAGCCAACAGGGCTATCAACAACATATAATCATAAATCGGTGCTACATCGCACCCCACATAGCATCAAATTAAAATAAATTAATTACAATTAAATAACCTATAATCCCCTATAACTAATTCACACTCCACGGAGTGGAGTGTGCACCTGCTCGGCCAATAATCGTGTAAGCTCAAATCTCGGTACCTGGAAAAAATGGTAAGGAGGTGAGCATTACACATAAAATAGGAATAGCAGTTTCTGATATGACATAATAACCGACTAAGCCAAACACACTTAATTCACATAATTCACATAATCATCAAGTCATTTATAACATGCTCATTAACACATCATAAACAAGGTATCATATCTCAAATTCCATTCACTTATGCTTTGCACATTTTTCTTAATCTTTTCCTCTCTTAATTCTCATATTTTAACATATTTTCCAGATTTTTGGTAGTTTATTGTAAGCTTTTCATCTTTTCGTGGACTATCCGATTCGCGCCACATCGCAGTCGGATTCCACACATTTCATCTTTTCGTGGACTATCCGATTCGCGCCATATCGCAGTCGGATTCCACACATTACATCTTTGTGCACACGGTCCGATTCGCGCCACATCGCAGTCGGCCGCGCGTACGAATCCGATTCGCGCCACATCGCAGTCGGAGCGTACGATCCGATTCGCGCCACATCGCAGTCGGATGCACAAAGTAAGGGGGTGGTGACTCCTTTGACGCGGACTCGTCCGATTCGCGCCACATCGCAGTCGGACACCGATTCGCGTACTTTCGCAGTCGGCTGCAAGGGAGCACCTGGTAATCCTTTGACGTGGACTCATCCGATTCGCGCCACATCGCAGTGGGATACCGGTTCGCGCACAATCGCAGCCGGCCACAAGGGATTACCATATAATCTTTTCGTGGACTATCCGATTCGCGCCACATCGCAGTCGGATTCCACATATAAAAATATATATATTACTCTGGTTGTGGATTATCCGATTCGCGCCACATCGCAGTCGGATTCCACACATCTTCTTATCATATTCTTTATTAAGTACTTCTCTCATCCATATTATTGGTTTGATTATCTCTTATTCATTTATCCTTCTCTTTTCTCATCAATTATTTATTAAATACTTACACATTTTCTGAGTCCATACTCAATATATCATTCTTTAACATCATTCAATCACTTAGCAATATAAGTACATATAACACATAATAACGCATAACATCATCATACAACATATGCACATAATCACAAATATACCCCTAATCTCAAATATACACAATTTCACAAGTATGCACATTTAACACATAAGCTCATAATTAATAAATTCACATTCCAATTTATTTTCCCTCATTATTTACTTAATTTTCTAAGTTAAAATTATCAACTTTACCAACTACTCTAAAGTGTAAAAATCTCAAAACCAACAACAAACTCTTAGCAAGCACTATATACATACTAGAAACTGATCCCAACAGTAAGGGGACACTCACTCCTTACCTTGCCTTTCCAAAGACATGCTCCTTTTCGTAAGATAGAGACCAAAAGTATCCGAGTCCTTTACTTACGCGCGGCGACAGGTTTTAAAGCTCCTTCGTCGTTTAACCGGGCCAAACAAATTAAATAAAAATCAATATCATGCGTTTTCTGAAGAAGAGACTTTAACTTGGAAACTGAAGCAAGTTAATTTCGAAAACTTTTAATTATTCATAGATCAAAGTCAAATAGAAAGTTAGACTTGAAACCATTTCGTTCTCGATCAAATGGTACGCTTCTTTATTAAAAACACCTTAACTTTCAGAACTAATATAATTTATCAAAACAAACCAAAATCACGTAACTTGATAATAACTCAAAAATCAAATGCTAATATTACTTGACACTATTAATTCCGAATTACAAGGAAATGCCTCGACCCAAAATAAGTCCAATTTACCTTTCTAACGTTCAGGCTATCACACTTCCTTTTAATTCGACATTAAAGTTAAAGCCTTTAACTCGAATTAACGTATGTCGAATATATATATCGGATTCCTATTTAATTGGTGTATTGTTAGTTCAGGGATAATCCGGCCCAACCAACCTACCACTCAATTACTTAGGAACCCCACGCATTTAACAAAATACTTTTAAATCAAATCGTACGACATAACCATTAACCCGGGATTACAACTAGTCAAAGCAACTAATTGAGTTATTATCAATCACCATATTTTAATCTTAATATGAAATCATAACACCATCAAATTTCAAAAACATAATAAGGTTCCAAAGCAATTTAACACTTTATAATTTTTACCATTAACATTAAAATTAGTACTAGTATTAAAATTAAAACACCACATAGAGCAATTAAAAAAAGGTATTAGAGATATACCCTCAAATATGATGTTGAAGTGAATAGAGACAACGTCGGTTCACAGCTTCACAGTCCCGGCATCCCCGACCGGCGTCGATGACGAGAACGGCATGGATCTGAACCGGAAAGAGAGAGAGAATGAGCTTTGAGCTCCGAAGCTCCAACAATGACATCACCAAACGCCACAACACCGAGGAAGCGGCGACGGCGGATCTACAGCATCCGGAGGAGAAGGAACACGTGAGAGACTGGACCCTTCGACTACTCACAGAAGCGGCTCGCGGTTTCATTAACGAAGAAGGACGCGAACGCCGCGGCGGTCATGGGTGTGGCGGCAGCAGAGAGAGACCGTGGCGGAGAGAGAAATGCGATAGAGGAGAGCTTAGAGAGAGAGTCGCGAGAGAGAAAGCAACAACGAAGGGAGAGAAGCTAAAGGCGGAGGCGGTGATGGTGTGTGAGCGGCGGTGACCGGATCGTGGAAGAAAGAGAGTGGCTGGGAGAAAGAGAGTCATGGAGGGTGGGGGTGGCGGCTCCCCCTGAAGAAGAAGAAGGAGGAAATAGATTTTACCCCCTGCACACACCTCACATACGCTTTTCTTCTTTTTTTTTTTTTTTAACTTTTATTTATTTATTTATTTATTATTGTAATTAGAAATCAATATTATTTTTATGAGCATCTAAAAATAAAACTTAGTTGTCAAATCAAATAAGCAAATATATTTTTAAGAATGTCCTAGGTCAAATATTTAAAAACACAAAACATAATTCATTGTTGAATATATAAAGGTTATGTAAAGTATTTAAAACGTTTAGCATTATTTTAATATAATATTTTTTCTTTAAAAGAATTAACTTTAAATATAATTAGATACTCTTTCGTAATTAACAGAATGTATTTTTATGAAAATACCCAGCACTTAATTGATTGCTTTCAAGGCACAATTATTTAATTCGATAAAATTTATAATTAGACTAGGGATTAAAATTAGGGATGTTACAGTGGCAATGGATCAATATTTTGGGTTTTGATACTTCATATAATAATAATAATAATTGGTGCCTGTGTCCAGTGTTTAGCTAATTATTATGTGATTGTAATTAGGGAGGTTTTGTTGGCTAAAGGGTATTTCTTGTACCTTGTACCAAGTCCGGTTAGAGGTGGTGTATCTTCTGAGGTAGTGCTATGCTCTTTTTCCCTTGCTTTGAATTTATTCCCTTTTGGGTTTTTTCTTAACAAGGTTTTTAAGGAGGTAGGGTGCCTTTGAAGATTTTTATCATGGATGAGGTGCTTTATTTGTATAGTTTGGTAGGTGTAGGTGGGAGATGTATTATGTATGTTCCATTATCTTCACTTTAATGTGAAGGAAACTTATTGTATTTCGGCTTTGGGGCTTCTTTGAGCACATGATAGGGTACCATATGGCAAACCCTTCATAGAAGGTGGGGTCATTGTTGTGTGCTTTGATGTTTGGTTGCCTTCTTTTTAATGGATTCTTTTTGTTTGCTGTTAAAAAAAAATCACTGGAGCAGTTCAATGCACCAATGGGTGCAAGGAAAAATATGAAATTCAATTTGATTTAAGAATATTTTTACCATGTAACCAAATTTTGGATGGTTACACAACAATCCCTTAAATGAACCAATGATTGTTTGACACGTCAGCTAATGAAGTTCTAAGTTACTGCCATGTCAGCTCAGATTAGCTGATTTGTCAAACAAACATTGATCCACTAAGGGATTGTTTTGTAACCATCCAAAATTTGGTTGCATGAAAGTAGTGCCCTTGAAATTATGGCTGAGATCTAAACAAAACCAACGGTTACATTCACTTACCATTAATAAGATAACAATAACAGAGGGATTAATTTTAGTAATAGCACAAGTTTGAGGAGTAATTAGGAAGAAAAAATAGTTTGTGATGCCTCTTTCCAAAAGGTGTAAAGTTGAGAGGGTTTCTATGCTCTTTTCCCTTATTTTTTTTTAATTTTGGAATATAATCACTAAATCATGTAAATCCAAAAGGAGAAAAGATATGGATAGAAAATTTCTCGAGATAGAAAATTTCTCATAATCACCGACTTCTCTTAGTCAAGCTTATAGTTAAAACTAATTTGAATAAGATTTTAGTTTTATAACAATCAATTATTCATCTAAAAAAATATAGGAAAAGAATATAATATCAATAAAAAGTATTAATGGTATTTAAAATTATACTAGAATAATTAGTTTCAATTTTGTTTGGATTAGTTAGTTTGTAAGGCAAAATAGGTTGGTTTAGATAGCTCGTCCGAAACCCACCCAAAAAACTTAAAAAAAAAAGTCTCAATCATGAAAGAAGCTGATTTTGCAACGATCATGGCTTGAATACTCCTGAACCTTTTTTAACTAGTAGGTTAGGGTTGCGGTTCTAATCGAGCTGATTATCTCGAATTGACAACTGACGATTAATATTTATTTTGGGAATTTGGTTAACCCCAAACACTAACACCCAAAAATAGATTGTTTAGTGTACCAAAAAAAAGTAAAATAGATTGTTTATTGTATGTCCACAAGAGCTAATTAAGTTGTTAAAGCCGCAAGATATGAAACGCTAAAATTGGTTTAAATCTTCACAACCTTAAATATTTGCATATCGAAAAAAAAATAATTAATTATAAAATCAAGTATATAGATTTTTGAATTTTTCAAAGCATCATCTCTCATAAAATTTATTTATTTCAGGAGTGCTTATCATTTGACCCTTATAAAACCCTTGTTTCTACGAACGAGCTGTTGGTGCAATGGTGACAGCACTTGGTAGGGCGAACCACGGTTCTATCTCCTGCAACAACGTTGGGAGAAAAATAAAATCTTAACTTCGAGACCCCCTCGAATTGGATTAATCTGCCCAGTGGGCCGAATACCAAGGTGGAAAAAAAACCCTTGTATGTTTCTAATAATTTAGATTTTTAGGAATTCAATATCCGAATATATTGTATTGATATTATTTATTTTAAAATTATTTAAAAAATTGAGTTTTATATCATAACACCATTAGTGTGTTTTAAGATTATTTGAGTTATTCTGTATTACTATTACTATTATTATTATTATTATTATTATTATTATTATTATTATTATTATTATTATTATTATTATTATTCAATCTTGATAAATTTGAGGTGATATGAGTTTGTTTAAGTGCTTGAAATTTATTAATGTATGTCATAGAAAAAAGTAATAGTAATACAGAAAGAGTTTGGTAGATAAAAATATGTATTGAAAATCAATGTAATCATTACATTTTTTAAAAGATGTATTTTTTTTTAAAAAAAAATGAGACAAAAAAATAAGAACAAATTAAAGAGAACAATTAAAAAAATGCATTAAATAATTGTTTAATAATTAGTTGATTTGAGAGATAATGGACTGCATTAAAAGCAAGTTCTTTTATTTTTAGAAGAAATTGCACCCACCTCCCCTGAGGTTTGCACTAATGACACAGACACCCCCTCTAGTTTGGAAAATGACACTCGCCTCCCTCCTTGGTAATCAGTATTGCACTTACAACACTCCTTATAATAAATGATTACTTTATTAATGAAAATGTTATACTTAGGATTAAAAAAAACATTTATACCCTCAAAGAACTCTGGATGCGCCTCACACAAATTTCAAGTGTTTTTGATGTATTTTTTCTTTATAACAATAATACGATAAAATTATTTTTTTTATAAAATTTTTTTTACATGAAAATATAATAAATTTTTATGATATATTATTTATTAAAACACATATTTTTGTATACATATTTATTTAAATGATTTTAGAATAACGCAGAAGACCTAACATCATTATTGAAATACAAACTCTATATAAAGATTAAATCTCTTATATTCATATCCATATATGATAGGAACAATAGCAAAATTAAAAAATTTGGCTATAATAAGCATGTTATCCCCACAAATCCCTAGTGTATATGCACTCTAAATCCCACTACTTGGCACAATTTTTTATTGTCTCAGATTGACTTGCAGAAGCGACTTGGTTGGTCATTACATTTTCTTGTAAAAAAATTAATTTTATCTATTATAGTAAAAAATGCACCAAATATATTTCAAATTTGTATAAAATACCTTTTGAGGGTATAAAAGTCTTTTTCAATCATAAACATAACATTTCCGTTGGTAACCTAACCATTTATTACAAATAGGGGGTGTAAGTGCAACGTTGATTGCTAAGGAGAGGAAGTGAATGTCATTTTCCAAACTAGAGGGGGTGTGCATGTGTGTCATTATTGCAAAACTCAGGGGAGGTAAGTGCAATTTCCCTTATTTTTATTTACTATTCAAAATTTTATTATTACCTCCATTTTTATTTATATGTCTTATCTTAAACAAAACACATCATTCAAAAAATGTAATTATTATTTATATTTTCAATATATTAATTATGTTTTTCTTCAATATACCCTTTATCTATTTATAATCATAAATGTTTTTCATTATTTATGTAAATCAAGACCCATTGAACATGGATAAACAAAAAAAATAATATTTATTGCACTCTTAAAATCCTAAAAGAACAAATAAAAAAAATTCTAAAAAGAAGACAGCTAATAAGGAACAAACAGAGTAACATTTTAGGTAGAGAAATCGTACCATATGCTAAAGTAAACAAAATTAAGAACAAGTGGTTCAAGTAAGGGATCTATTGTTACTTATTACTTAAGCAAGTGGTTGGGAGTTCGATCCCAGACTTGGAGACTACCCGAAAAGGATTAGTCACCTAAGATAGATGTCTTGGGAAAACAAAAAAAAATAATAAAAAAATGATTTATTGCATAATAATTTATTCAACCAAAATTCTTAGAGCATTAATTAAAAAAATTTAATTAGTGACCGTTTTTAGATTGATATTAAGATCCCTCATTAGCATTTTTTTTTTACTTATTTTCTTTCCTTAAAAAGAACCCGTAGCATTGTCCATAATTTTATTTGTCCAGTTGACTTGGATCAACTTCTATAGATGTAAACACTGAACAGTATGAAGACCAAAAAAAAAACTTAAAAAATGACGACCCCAAAAACTGCAATATCAAAAATAAAAATTAGGTCAGCGTCAATATCAAAATTAATATACAGACTTGTTTTACAACACAGAAAAACCCAAAAAAGAAGAAAACATATATATTGGAGATGCATTCTACTCATAAAGAGCATATCAACTCATCGAAAATATCTCATATTTGCAGATGAATTTAGATATCTCATCTTATCATAACAGAATGCAAGCTATCTCATCTTAAAGATTATTAAGTGCATTGTCAAGCATTATCTTTTACTAGTATCTATACCCGTGCGATGCACGGGGTATAGTTCTTGGGTGGGGTAATTATTAGATAAATATTTTCACTAAGTTTTATCTATATTAATCAAAAGCAAAAAAAATTATTTTTTTTATGCACAAAGCATAAATATATATACATAACTTTTTAATATATTTTCCAGAATCACTTCAGAAAAAAATAAAAATTATTATATCCTGTAAAAATTAGAGTAATTAACTTTGTAGAAAATCATAATTATCATTGATGTATTATACAACAATATTATGCAACCGAATTCCAAAAGAAATCAACCTATAGATTACTAATCTAAAAAGTAACCAAAATTATATATATAAAAATTAGTACAACCCTGCAAACAAATTGTAGGCCAAATATCATCCATATATCTAAAAAATTACTAAAATTATCTTTTTGAACATTTCAACATTGTGAATAAATTGTACCCCAACATTTATGCAATTAAAATCTTCCAAAATAACCAAGTTATCTAGAATTAAAAAAAAAGTCAAATCATATCTAAAATGTCCCAAACTTTACAATAACTATATCCCAATAAAAAAATCTTTTATATAAAACCAACATTTTAAGTTACTCAAAATTGTGTACAACTCATTGTTTGATTGACTTCTGTCGATGATTTTTAGTTTTCTCTATTATTGACTTCCCTAATTCCTTATGCAATTTTTCAACTTCATTATGACATCATTATAAAGAAGATAACCGTAAATATATATATATATATATATATATATATATATATATTTTCGTGAAATTAGTCTTTTTATAGATTACATTAGTGCAAAATCAACATCCTTTATTGTCTTCCCCCATTATTATTCATCCCCTATTTAATAATCTCTTTGAGAGAGAAAATCTCATTTTATTTTGAAAGCATATGCTCCCTTTAACTCGAATTACAAAAAAAAAACATATTTTTTTTTTGTTTAAAATATAAGAAAAACTAACTTTATTAAAAAAAATTTCTCAACGTTACTTTTCTAAAACATCCATAAAAAATTATCTTATTTAATTTTTGTTTCGTTTTCAATATTACTTTTCTATAATACCTTTATATTTTTGATAAAGGTATTTATTGAATACTTTTTAGATTCCCAATAATATTAAGACCATATACCAATTTTCAATAACTATTAATTATTTTTTTCACAAAAACCCATATTTATTTAACATTTTATAGATTCTCAACAATATTATTAATATGGGTAATTATGAAAATACATATCAAAAATTCACATTTCCAATACAATTAACTAAATTAATTAATTTTCTTAATAAACATGAAATCTCTCAAAGGGGTCCTATATTTAAAAAAGATAGAAATATTATTATCAATACAAATTAAAGTAAAATTTTATAAGATAGGTCTACCAAAAAATATTTTATATAAATTATATATATATATATATATATGAATTATGTATGCATTATTGTTGTTGTCGTCTTTCGTTATGGTAAAGCATAATTTTATGATTAAAAACATTAGCACAATATACATATATGTAGTAGAAACCTTGGCTGAACATGTAATATTATATCAACATCTATATATAATTTCATTCAAGCAAAGAAATCGTCCAGACTTCATTCAAGAAAATCTATTCCCGGTTCAAATTTAGGAGTCATAGACTTTGAACAAAAATCATTCAAGCAAAGCTTTTCAAATAGAAAAATCCTGAAAAAATAATAAAAAGCTGGTGAAAGAGAACATATTCTAATATTGAAAATCAATAATCACTATTGTTTGACCTCAGAAATATTATTATCTATTACAATACCCACTAATCAATATTAACTTAAAATATAGGGATAGAAGATTGCACTACCACATTAATTGCAGAACAATGTATTTGATCATATCAGTAGGGCAATCTCCCGTTTCCATTCCTAAAACAATGTATTTGATCTTATCCAGAAAATAGAAATGTCCATGCTCACATTTGTTTAAGTTGCAACAATCAAACATGGCAAAAAAGTTCTAGCACGTACACAGTAACAGAACAATAAAACTACAGATCAAGCTGGGTGCAAATACTGCTTTTTAAGCAATCATAGGAAAAACGTCAATCTCAAATTTCATACATTCAATCGAGCAGGAAGTTTATGTTTCTATGACTGCAGAAAATGTAAACAACCATAAGTTCCCAAAATCTTGCAATTATTTTTCTATTCATTAATAAGTTTATGCTACCCAATCTCCACCTTAATATTCAATTTAAGTTCAACCTCTGATCTCTATCTTTTAAATTCAATGGATCAGCAAGTTTGATGAAGTTATACTAACTTTTCGTATTTGAAATAGCAACAGGTAAAATAACGCAGAAACTGTAAGATCCATATTTTTTCATGTATATTTTTTCAAGAGTGAACATAACATATTTCCAATGCAGAAGCAAAACATGGCCATAGAATAGAACTGAATGGATAAGTAAAGAAACCAACAATAGCATATTTTGTCAAACAGTTGGGGTGCACAACAAATATTGTCTTCCTTCAATTCAAAAATCATACTGATTCAACCGGCAAAATCACACAACATACAAATACATAAATAAAATTGCATTTTTTTTTTCAAAAATGAACAAAAAGCAAATATAGCTCCATTGAAACACATGGAACCACCTCCTTGTACCTTATAAAAAACCTCTAATAGAACATTTCATATTAATGTCTTCTCAAACATTAATTAGAAACTTAAAGAAATAAAATGAAATCCTAAGCCCTCCATCATACTCTTGTTTCACCCACCACCAGCCCCAACTTCTCTGCAGTGCTCTGCTCCATCTCAGATCCTTGCCTTGATCGTTGTTGTTGTCAATAGTGAGGAACTGTAAAGCACATTGAATAAAAAAAAACATTGATTGAACAAATATACTATATTGTGAGTATTCAAGTTAACAATTACCTTTAGCAATATGACTTTACCTTAACACCAAAGGTGCTTCTTATTAACATTCTCACCCACTCTCAGATTCGAATTTCATCACCCATCACCATCTAGATCCACCAATGCTCTGTATCTCATATCAATCCCAACCTCTCTTAATCCTAGATAATGGTCATATATGAATAACTTTACACATATGAAACCACCAAGTTATGGGTAAAACTTGTAGAAGGAATACCTTTATTTATACTTGAAGACTCAGGAACCCTAAACCCTTTTTTATCCCTAGAAAATTCATAGAGAATGATGTAGAAATTAGTAAGGCTTAGAGTTCCAAATGTTTGGAAAAAAAAAAGAGTTCCAAATGACAATCCTGACACTTAAACAACACCATTCGTTTTCCAATGAGAATTATGAAAGGAAGTGAAGGGTTTTAAACTATAACTTTCATTAATAAATTGTCTTCATTTTTCCTTTTTGTTTAAAACCCTTGTAATAACATTGAAAATCTGAAAAGACATACTAATACTAATACTAATAGTAGTACTAATAAGTATGGTAGCAGTGACATTATTGGCAATACATGCATAGAAAAAAAATACTTGCATTGGAACTTGAAAATAAGAACTCAGCCACCTTATCAAAACGTAGTTCATGATTACATTCCGTAAAATCATCCATAATTACTAAAAATAGAAATAAATTCAAAAAATTCCAAATGTAATATTCATATATCATGCCACTTGGCAACCTAGAAATGCAACTTGGCAAAACTTTCCAAAATTCTTCCTTCAAATTTAACATATTAAGATTTTTAAACAATTATCTAGATTTATGAGAAGTTATCATAAAATTATCATAATTTCAAACTACCTTTATCAAATTTATTATAAATGTGTCTTCCCACATGACCACAAGCCACATATAATAACTCAGTCTTCCCTGAATTCCATTAATTGATTCTCTCTTGTCTTCGGCCTTAGTTTCTCTTCTCTCTACTTCTCTTTATTCTCCTCCGTCTCTTTAACTCCTAATTTTCATAAAGAAACTTTTCTTCCCTCAACACAACCATGAATCCCAATTCTCCAGCCTTTGAAGAAGACCACGAATCATCATCCCTTACCCTTTCACTCTCCCCTCCACAGCCAAAATCCCAAGTTCAACCAATAATTCTACAACAACAACAACAACTAGAACCACCACAACCAAAGAGACCTAAACCCAACTCTTTCGCTTTCCAACTTCTAGAATCAAAAGCACCACCGGCACCTTCGTTCTCATCGCTCTTGGAGGACGAATACTCTTGCGAGTCACTAGAACCGCAACAGCCAACAGAGCCTTACACACAATCACTCCAAGAATTCCAATTTTTGGTGCAAGCAAACCCTCCTACGCTTTTAATCCATCAAGAACCACTCCCTCCATGCGAGTTTCCACCGCAAGAACGCAATCTTCAAGATCAAGAAACTGGTCCGAATAGGCCAGTTCGCTTGCGAAGGCAGGCGGCTCGGGCAAGGAAGCTAGGCAAGACCGAGACCATAAACCCACCGTACCATTGGGCTACTTCGACGCGGGCCACCGTTCACAGCCTCGACCACTTGCTATCACACGACATTGCATCAATAAGTGGAGCAGTTCAATGCAAACGGTGCGAGGAAAAATATGAAATTCAGTTTGATTTGAAAGAGAAGTTCAATGAAGTTGCTTTGTACATTGCTGAGGAAAGGGATAACATGTATGATCGTGCACCGGAGTCTTGGAATAAGCCTGTGCTCCCAACATGCAACCGTTGTGGCAAAGAAGATAGCTTGGATCCTGTGATCTCTCCCAAGAAGAGATCGATAAATTGGTTGTTCTTGCTCTTGGGACAGATGATTGGGTGCTGCAAACTTGATCAATTGAAGTATTTCTGGAAGCACACCAAGAATCACAGAACTGGAGCCAAAGATCGATTGGTTTATCTCACTTATTTAGGTTTATGCAAACAACTTAGCCCTGATGGACCCTTTGATCCTTAAATTACTGTTTTATTAGTTTATTTTTATTTTATTATATTTTTTTAGGTTAGGTAATAATATTCTCACATTATTTTTCTCATACCATTTTTATACTTACAACATTATAATCATTATTATTGTCATTCATTATTGGAAACCATTTCATCCTTAATTAGGTTATGTTACTATTTTATTCGTTTAGGTGATGATATTCTCACATTATTTTACTCATACCATCTTTAAACCTAAAACTTTATAATCATTATCATCGAGAAGCTCTCTTGAAAACAAAGATGAATGAGCAATGATTGAGAGACCTACATAAAGAAATCTATTCATAAGCCTACACATTAGGATCTTGACATTTGCCATTAAGTTCCTTTATTTAATTTTTTTTAACATGAAAATAACAAGTGTCATAATCTATGTGTAGATTTATAGGCTTGTAAGTCTTTAAATCATTTTTGATCGTGAATAAAGGATGATGGTTTTAAAATGGTGTTGGAAAAAAGTATGTGAGGTGACCATGCATTATTTTTTATTTTTTGGTCTTTCTGGGTTTGTGTTCTTTATTTTTAGAGGTTCAGTTATACTTAGATAGAACACCTGTGTTTTGGTGACTTAATTGGAATACTGTAGTGTACGTTTGATTTTTCTTTTATCGGATATTCATGTTTTAAGTGTTTTAGTTCCCCATTTTATATTTTATATTTTTTGTCTCTTGATTTAATTTGCTACTAGTGACGATATATTTGAGAGGGTTTCTCCGATACCGTCGCAAAATAGTGAGTTTCGGTGTCGTCGAATCCTTAACCAATGAAAACACGTCATCTCAACATAATTTCTATTAAAGGATCCAATTTTATCATATTACATTTTAATCATTCACATTTTAAGTAACTTTTGATTAATCTAATCAATTTAAATCAAATTAAATATTTCCTATTTTATTGGTTTAAATCTTGACAACCTTAAATATTTGCATATCGAAAACAAATAATTAATTATAAAATTAAATATATAGAATTTTGAATTTTTCAAAGCATCATCTCCCAAAATTTATTTATTTCAGGAGTGCTTATCATTTGACCCCTATAAAACCTTTGTTTCTACCAACGAACTGTTGGTGCAGTGATACCAGCATTGGTAGAGCAAACCAGTGGCTGAGGATCTCAGGAGCGCTCCCCCGAGATTTTGCCCCCGCCCCCCCCCCCCCCCGAAATTTTGTTAATTATATATTATTTCTTTGTATTCTAAATCATTAGTTTGTAACTGGCACAATGGCTAAGTAATAGGAGGTAATAGTAGGGCAGTGCGGTTTCTTCTATTCTGGCCACGGGCATTGTATTTTTTCAGTTTTACTTGCTTAATTTTATTTTAAAAAAGATGAAAATTTAGAAGAAAAAAAATGAGCACCCAGAGGTTCAAATAAGTGATTGGTCAATTATCACTGTGTCATTTGAACAGTTCACATCATTAACACTATGTGCAAAATTGTAATTAAAAAATACTCATAATTTAACTTTCCAGAATTTTTATTTTCTTAAAAATCGAGATACCATTCCTTGTAACATCTCCTGAACTTTTACTCATGCTCCACCATTGGGGCGAACCACGGTTCTATCCCCTGCAATAACGTTGGGAGAATAATAAAACCTTAACCTCGAGATCCCCTCGAACTGGATTAGTCGGTCCAATGGATCGGATACCGGGGTGCAAACAAAAAAAACTCTTGTTTCTAATAATTTAGATTTTTATGAATTCAATATCCGAATATATTGCATTGGTATTATTTTAAAATTATTTAAAAAATTGATTTTTATATCATAACACCATTATTAGTGTGTTTTAAGATTATTTGAGTTATTCTGTATTACTATTATTATTATTATTTCATCTTGATAATTTTGAGGTGACATGAGTTTGTTTAAGTGTTTGAACTTTACATGATTCATGTATGTCATAGAAAAAAGTAACAGTAACACTGAAAGAGTATGGTAGATAAAAATATGTATTGAAAATCAATGTAATCATTATATTTTTTTTAAAAGATGTATTTTTCTTTAAAAAAAATCAGACAGAAAAATAAGAACAAATTAAAGAGAACAATTAAAAAAAATGCATTAAATAATTGTTTAGTAATTAGTTGATTTGAGAGATAATAGATTGCATTAAAAGCAATTTATTTTTAGGGGAAATTGCACTCACCTCCCCTGTGGTTTGCACTAATGACACAGATACCCTCTCTAGTTTGTAAAATGACACTCACATCCCCTCCTTGGTAATCAGTATTGCACTTACAACACTCCTTATAATAAATGATTATTTTATTAATGAAAATATTACACTTAGGATTGAAGAAAACATTTATATCCTCAAAGAACTCAGGATGCGCCTCACACAAATTTCAAGTGTTTTTAATGTATTTTTTCTTTATAACAATAATACGATAAAATTATTTTTTTTTACAAAATATTTTTTACATGAAAATACAATAAACTTTTAAGATATATTATTTATTAAAACACATATTTTTGTACACAAATTTATTTAAATGATTTTAGAATAATGCAGAAGACCTAACATCAATATTGAAATACAAACTCTATATAAAGATTAAATCTCTTATATTCACATCTATATATGATCGGAACAATAGCAAAATTAAAAAATTTGGCTATAATAAGCATGTCATTCCCACAAATCCCTAGTGTATATGCACTCTAAATCCCACTACTTGACACAACTTTTGGTTGTCTCAGATTGGCTTGCAGAAGTGACTTGGTTGGTCATTACATTTTCTTTTAAAAAAAATTAATTTTATTCTATTATAGTAAAAAATGCACCAAATACATTTCAAATTTGTATAAAATACCTCTTAAGGGTATAAAAGTCTTTTTCAATTATAAGCATAACACTTTCGTTGATAACCTAACCATTTATTACGAGGAGGGGGCGTAAATGCAATGTTGATTGCTAAGGAAGGGAGGTGAGTGTCATTTTCCAAACTAAAGGGGGTGTGTGTGTCATTATTGCAAAACATAGGGGAGGTGAGTGCGATTTCCCATTATTTTTATTTACTATTCAAAATTTTACTATTACCTCCATTTATATTTATGTGTCATATCTTAAACAAAACACATCATTCAAGAAATGTAATTATTGTTTATATTTTCAACATATTAATTATGTTTTTCTTCAATATACCTTTTATTTACCTATAATCATTAATGTTTTTCATTATTTATGTAAATCAAGACCCATTGAACATGGGTAAACAAGAAAAATAGTATTTATTGCACTCTTAAAATCCTAAAAGAACAAATAAAAAATTTTTCTAAAAAGAAGACATCTAATAAGGAACAATCGGAGTAACATTTTAGGCAGAGAAATCGTACTATATGCTAAAGTAAACAAAATTAAGAACAAGCGGTTTGGGTAAGGAATCTATTGTAACTTATTACTTAAACAAGTGGTTGGATGTTCGATCTCAGACTCGGAGACTACCCCGAAAGGATTAGTCACCTAAAATAGATATCTTAGAAAAACAAAAAAATAAAAAAAAATGATTTATTGCATAATAATTTATTCAACCAAAATTCTTGGAGCATTAATTAAAAAAATTTAATTAACTTTTTAGTGACCGTTTTTAGATTGATATTAAGATCCCTCATTAGCATTTTTTCTTTTTTTTTTTTTACTTATTTTCTTTCCTTAAAAAGAACCCGTAGCATTGTCCATAATTTTATTTGTCCAGTTGACTTGGATCAACTTCTATAGATGTAAACACTGAACAGTATGAAAACAAAAAAAAAACTTAAAAAATGACGACCCCAAAAACTGCAATATCAAAAATAAAAATTAGGCCAACGTCAATATCAAAATTAATATACAGACTTGTTCTACAACACAGAAAAACTCAAAAAGGAAGAAAAGAAAACATATATATCGGAGATGCATTCTACTCATAAAGAGCATATCAACTCATCGAAAATATCTCATATTTACAAACGTATTTAGCTATCTCATCTTATCATAACAGAATACAAGTTATCTCATCTTAAAGATTATTACGTGCATTGTCCAGCATTATCTTTTATTTTTAAACAATTATCTAGATTTATGAGAAGTTATCATAAAATTATCATAATTTCAAACTACCTTTATCAAATTTATTATAAATGTGTCTTCCCACATGACCACAAGCCACATATAACTCAATCTTCCCTGAATTCCATTAATTGATTCTCTCTTGTCTTCGGCCTTAGTTTCTCTTCTCTCTACTTCTCTTTATTCTCCTCCGTCTCTTTAACTCCTAATTTTCATAAAGAAACTTTTCTTCCCTCAACACAACTAACCATGAATCCCAATTCTCCAGCCTTTGAAGAAGACCACGAATCATCATCCCTTACCCTTTCACTCTCCCCTCCACAGCCAAAATCCCAAGTTCAACCAATAATTCTACAACAACAACAACAACTAGAACCACCACAACCAAAGCGACCTAAACCCAGCTCTTTCGCTTTCCAACTTCTACAACCAAAAGCACCACCCGCGCCTTCGTTCTCATCGCTCTTGGAGGACGAATACTCTTGCGAGTCACTAGAACCGCAACAGCCAACAGAGCCTTACACGCAATCACTCCAAGAAGTCCAATTTTTGGTGCAAGCAAACCCTCCTACGCTTTTAATCCATCAAGAACAAGAACCACTCCCTCCATGCGAGTTTCCACCGCAAGATAGCAATCTTCAATATCAAGAAACTGGTCCAAATAGGCCAGTTCGCTCGCGAAGGCAGGCGGCTCGGGCCAGGAAGCTAGGCAAGACCGAGACCATAAACCCACCGTACCAATGGGCTACATCGACGCGTGCCACCATTCATGGCCTCGACCACTTGCTATCACACAATATTGCATCAATAAGTGGAGCAGTTCAATGCAAACGGTGCGAGGAAAAATATGAAATTCAGTTTGATTTGAAAGAGAAGTTCAATGAAGTTGCTTTGTACATTGCTGAGGAAAGGGATAACATGTATGATCGTGCACCGGAGTCTTGGAATAAGCCTGTGCTCCCAACATGCAACCGTTGTGGCAAAGAAGATAGCTTGGATCCTGTGATCTCTCCCAAGAAGAGATCGATAAATTGGTTGTTCTTGCTCTTGGGACAGATGATTGGGTGCTGCAAACTTGATCAATTGAAGTATTTCTGCAAGCACACCAAGAATCACAGAACTGGAGCCAAAGATCGATTGGTTTATCTCACTTATTTAGGTTTATGCAAACAACTTAGCCCTGACGGACCCTTTGATCCTTAGATTACTATTTTATTAGTTTATTATTAGTTTATTATATTTTTTTTAGGTTAGGTAATAATATTCTCACATTATTTTTCTCATACCATTTTCATACTTACAACATTATAATCATTATTGTCATTCATTATTGGAAACCATTTGATCCTTAATTAGGTTCTGTTACTATTTTATTCGTTTAGGTGTTGATATTCTCACATTATTTTTTGGTCCATGATCGGAGTGTCCACAGCCGACCGCAGTGACTAATCTCCTTGCTGGCTTGTAGGCACCTCTAATGGGTGGGACAGCTGGCCCCAAGATTTAACGTTGCTGCATGCACAAGGCAGGATTCGAACACCTGACCTTGTTTAAGCGTGAATCAATCCCTACCACTGAACCACATGTTCGGGGTTATATTCTCACATTATTTTACTCATACCATTTTTAAACCTAAAACATTATAATCATTATCATCGAAATGCTCTCCAGAAAACAAAGATGAATGAGCAATGATTGAGAGACCTAAATAAAGAAATCTACTCATAAAATAAAATAGAAAGTATTAATATGTTATGAAACTATTTCAAAATCATTTTTGAACTGATATGTTATGAAATAAACTATTTCAAAATCAAATCCTAATCTTTTGATTTTAATTTTCTAAATAAAATAGGAAATATTTAATTTGATTTAAATTGATTAGATTAATCAAAAGTTACTTAAAATATGAAGGACTAAAATGCAATATGATAAAATTGGATGTTTTAATAGAAATTATGCTGACATTGCTAATTATATGAGATGACGTGTTTTCATTGGTTAATGGTTCGATGACACCGAAACTCACTCTTTTGCAACGACACCGAAGAAAGGCTCTGTATTTGAATGCTTTTAGCTAGTGGATTTCATGGTTATAATTTGCGCAACGGACATGCATTTAATTAATTATGTGAGTTAAAGAGCTGGAATAATTTGTTTTTTCAGAATCAATAAAGAAAATATTCTCACTTCATTTGGTTTTGTGATAAATTTTTAGTTTGATTTTGATACATTCGCTTGTCTAAGAGACTCAAAATTTGTGATAAAGATATGCAAGGTTACAAAAGAGGCAGGCGCTTTTTTTTTTTTTTTAATCGTGTAGAGAAAAATATGTATTTTAGCTCAAATTAAAATATATATTTATCTTATTTGAAAGAAATAGTGATTTTTATTAAAATATGAATTTATCTTCTTTAAAATTAAAAATATGTATTTATCAAATCAAAATATGATTTTATCTTATTTGAATTATGTAGAGAAAAATATGTATTTTATCTTTTATTTAATCTTGTTTATCGCCTAAAAAAGTGATATATTAACAATGTATTTATTTATTTATTTTTTGAAAATTTTGGAATATAATCATTAAATTATATAAATCCAAAAGAAGAAAAGATATGGATAGAAAATTTATCATAGTATAGAAAATTTATCATAGTTGTTGCTAGAGATAATCACCGATTTTGAGTCAATCATAAAGTAAAAACTAATTTGAATAAGATTTTATATTTACAAGAATCGATTATTCATCTAAAGAAATATAAGAAAAAAATATAATATAAAAAAACGTATTAATGGCATTTAAAATTACAATAATAAAATAAATGTCAATTTAGTTTTTTTTTTTAAATGAAAGTCAATTTAGTTTGGATCTAGCTTGTTTGGCAAAACAAGTTGGCTCAACCGAAACCCACTCAAGAAAGTGAGAAACTTGGGAAGTAAAAAAGCCAGCTCAATCATAAAAGAAGCTGATTTGCAATGATCACTTTATGGCTTGAATACCCCCTAACCCTTTTTAACTAGCTAGGTTAGGTTTGCAATCGAGCTAATTATTTCGTGTAATTGACACAACTCACAATCAATATTTGTTTTTGGGGATTTTTTTAATCTCAAACCCTAATACCCAAAAATAAATAATTTATAAAATTAAAGCATCATCTCCCATAAAATTTATTATTTTAGGAGTGCTTATCATTAACCCTGATAAAACCCCTGTCTTTTGTAATTTAGATTTTTAGGAATTCAATATTCGAATAAATTGTATTTATATTATTATTTTAAAATTATTCATACAATTGAGCTTTGTATATACTTATTAGTATGCTTTAAGATTATTTGAGTTGTTGTTGTTATTATTATTATTATTATTATTATTTCAACTTGATAAATTTGAGGTGATATGAGTTAGTTTAAGTGTTTGAATTTTATATTTGAAACTTATTTATTTTTATAATAAATAAATTTTTATTTTATTGAATATTAAATTTGTTTTATTATTATATATTTTGTACCCATGAGAACCCAACCATCCATGAGGATGAGAAGAAATTGTCCCAACGCTAGAGTTAAGGATGAGATTTGGAGTGTAAATGAATTTGAATTGATTCGTAAATTCATCAAACTTAAACCAAACTAACATATATTTAATAGTTTGGATAAGTTTAACCAGGTGAATCGATTTTTATTTTATCAACCTTAATGAAGTATGAGTTGAGTTTTAAATCTACAATTTTGAAAATCGATCAACTCAAACAATTCATTAAATTTATTTTATTTTTTATACATGTCATGTCTAACTTATCTCGGAACTTGACATTCAAAGCTTTCCTTTATTTATTTATTTTTTTTTATTGTAAGGTCAAGAAGGATATGAAGTTTTTTTATGAACATGTTAAATTATGATTAATGCTAAAATTTTTATTATTTTTAATTATTAAGTGCTAAATTTAGATCATCACTTAATGCTAGACTATTTGACTTGATGCTAAAAAGCTTACAAATTTCAAACTTTGAATTATAAGCAATTCATCATTACAAAATACATTACATTAGTTGTTTGATAATTGTTGGTTCATGTATTAAACCACTAAATACATGGAAAGAGGGAGTATCATGGAAGTATTGCCTTTCGCACATATATAATACTCTCTACGTCCCAAAATATTACTCTATTCTTATTATTTATTTTTTTTTATAAATTTTTTGTTTTTATTTATTTGTCTTATTTAAAAATTTTAAGAGTGTAATAAATGTTATTTTATATATTTATACTTATTTAATAGAATATTGATATACACATGTCACTGAAAAAGTAATAATTACATAAATAGTATATTAGAGAAAAAAATATGTATTGAAAATCAATGCAATTATTAAATTTTTTATACGATATATTTATTTAATAAATGAGACAGATAAATAGGAACGAAGAAAAAATTAAAAAATGCAATAAATATTTGCTTAATAATTAGTTGATTTGAGAGACAATACATTGCATTAAAAGCAAGTTATTTTATTTTTACTAGAGAACCACACCCGTGCATCGCACGGGTACAAAATGCTAGTACTGAAAACCATACAGGTTGCTGGTAGTTACTTGTATTATATAAGAATAGTGGACATCAACAGGTTGCACGGTAGTTTTTTTTTCCTTTGCAAGTTACTGGAACTGCTATAGCAGTTTAATTTTACACTACAATGTGGGAAATAGGTGGTAATTTTTTCAATTAGGAAGGGTATAATAGGAATAACAAAATTATGTACAAAAATTAGTTATAAAACAGTTTAAAAAAAGGGTTTTCTTTATAATAGTATAGATTTACTATTCAAAATTTTACTTCTACTACCGTTTTTATTTGTATATCCTATTTTTTTTTGCTACTTATTTATATATCCTATTTTAAACATATAAAACACACCTTTTAATAAATATAATCATGATTTAGATTTTCAATATATTAATTATGTTTTTTCCCACTATAATATTTCTCACTCTATAATAATTTTTTTCAATTATTTATGTAAACTAAAACCTATTGATAGAGCTAAATAAAGAAAAATAATATTTATTACATTCTTGAAATATTCGAAATGACAAAAAAAAAATAAGGAAGGAGCATATTGAGTAATATTTTAGGTAGAGAAATCGTACCAAACACATCATGGTTGGTCCTAACAGTTTTAGAGCCTCGCGCGAAATTAAATTGAGAGGCCTATTTTATCAAAATTTCTAATTATGTTCATGGAATTATTTGTAACATTTTCTCTAAAATAGAATTCAAAAAATACTATCAACATTCACTGGTGCAACATTTAAAGCAATCAGCAAGACCTTATATAAGCTTTAAAACATAACAACTAAATGATATTATATTATCAAAAAACAAACAAAATAACAACGAGTATATGTTTTAGCTGATTTTAATTAAAACTTGAGGGCATAGCTATATTAAATTAAATTTATTATCAAAATTCATCACTTAACGGCAATAAAATTAAAAGAAATACACATACACTTAATACTAGGTAATAGTTCCCCTTTAAAAAAAAAAAACATTAGTTAATAGCTCTATATATACAGAATCAACTAATACGAATTTATAAAAAAAAATAAATAAATAAACAAACACTAATATGCATCTATACTTAATACTAGTTAATAATTCTATACATAATAAAAGAAATAATTAAAAATATTAGAACGTTGGAGTCGAAACATGGACTTCCTAGTACCACGGCCACACACGAAGCAACCAAGTTATGTACTCCGTACAATGTTTCCATGGCATAGCTTATTGATTTGGATATGTTATGTTATATTTATTATTCAAGGGGATTAGTCTACAAACCCTCATTTTATCCTCCAAACCCCATTTTTTCATAATACCAATAATACCCCTTTATACAAACCCCAAACCCTATGCACTCAACCTACCTTCTTCTTCTTCTCCAGCCAAACCCCAAACCCCCTGCTTCCAGCCACCGCTCCCTCCTTCTTCTCCTTCTTTAGATGCTTCAATCCAATTATTATTTCAACGAAATTCAGTAGATGCCCAATGGTGAGGGTAGCGAAGAAGATGAACTGGATCTAAGAAAAGGTGAGAGGTAATGGTGACGTTAGTGGTACAATAGAGAGCCACCGCCCAGAGAGAGAAAGAGTCAAAGACTTAAAAACTTGCATAGCCTTCAGACGGGAATCAAATCTAATTAAATCTGAACAAGGCTGATCTGGAAGGGTGCACAATAGCATCCACCATGGTATGCATCAAATACTGCCCAAAAAAACCAATTCACAATATAGTGTGATATCAAAAATACAGTTTCTAGAGTTTCTAAATTATTGACAATCCACCTGATGAGTGCGTCCAGTTTCCAACTTCCACTCAACCAATGCACAGCTTCCCCCAGCAAGCTAAGTATCTCAATTACTTAGTACCTGATGAATGTAAGTTGCAGGGAGTGGGGGTTGTGTGTGAAGGTGGTGGTGGTGATGGGGGAGTTGCAAGGAGTGGGGGGCTGTGTGTGAAGGTGATGGTGATGGTGGGTAGTGAGTTTGTTGGTAGTGAATGGGGTTTGGGAAAAGAGGGGCATTTTTGACTTTTCCCAATTAAAATGGGGTTTGGTGGAGAAAAATGGGGTGTGGGGACTAATCCATATTATTTAATAGTACTTTGCAACTCTTTTTTTGCCGCAAATGTCGTGGGTTCTAGGCCTGCGTCTCTCAAGCCCAAGTGCTGGGCCGGCTTAGAAGAATTTAGACGTAAAGGCTCTTCATTATCAGAAGTGTACCGGTTTTGTATTATCGGAAAATATTTTCTGGTTTCACCTAACTGGAAGTGTTAATTTTCGCAAGGTCATTTTCGTTCATGGAAAATTGAAATGGGGGTTAAAAATTCGGAAATGGGGGTCAAAAAGCAATTTCCAAAAAATTAATTTATTGCATAATAATTGAGTTTTGATTTTTGGCCCCCAAAGTGAAATTTTGGCCCCAAACGGAATAGCTTTTCCGTTCCTAGCAAGATGGAAATTTTTCATCTATTCTTAAATGGAAATTTTCCGTCTACCGAGAGATGAAAAAATTCCATCTACAGATAGACGGAAGAAGCTATCAGTAGCATACCTCCATTATAGCTACTTATATGGTCCATATATTGCACATGATTTTCAGCAAAAGTTCATCATAGATGCTCAAAACTACTCCCTCCGGTCTTATTTTTAAGCAAAAAAACTAATTTCACAGGTATTAAGAAAGTTAGTCGAGTGCATTTAATTTTCTCGAATTCATAGAAAAATTGACTACTTTAGGAAACTTGCATTGGGAATGGAACAAAAATTAAATGTTACAACCATTTTGCAGGGATATTTTAAGAATATTTGTATTAGGAATAGAAAATTGGTTAATTTTTGCTTATATTTATGATCATGAATGAGATAAAATTGGTTAATTTTTGCTTATATTTAAGACCACGAATGAGATAAAATTGGTCAAATTTTGCTTATATTTAAGACCATGAATGAGATTTTTTTTTGCTTATAAATGAGACCGGAGGCATGGCTGACATATATAAAAAAATCACAATGGAGTTGCAGTTGCTGATAACTTCTTTCCGTCTTTCTATAGATGGAATTTTTCCATCTCTCGGTAGATGGAAATTTTCCGTCTCGTTAAGAACGGTAAAGCTATTTCGTCAAGGAAGAAACGAAAAAAATGACATCCAGAAGGGTAATTTTGTCCACGAAAAATTGAAATGGGGGACAAAATTTCACCATTGGGGACCAAAAATCAAAACTCTAATAATTTATATAATCAATATTTTTAGTAAGGTTGTAAGTGATTTCGGATCCGATAATGAGATCGCTGGGATTGAATCGAATCAGACTGAAAAATGTGGTATGGTTTGTTTTAATCTCTAAATAAAACCCTTTATTCCTCACGATTTTTTTTTTCATATGTGAAGGTGAACTACTATTACTTTCGCTGAATGTCATGTTTGAACTTCAAAGTTCTTTGCTTTTCTGTTTTTCATTCTTGCCCTTTATATTTCTGAACCTATTCTACTATTTGGACTTTGCTATTTGCTTTATCCATAGTCCATATGCTTTAAGTGTGTGTTTTAAATAAATGTGTTAAATAGACCATACTAAAACAAACTATTTATGTTTGGTCCAATCAAATGTGGTCTTTGTATATAGAATACATAAGACTAAACTAGACCAAACCCATGTTAATTTGATTTGTCCGATCTGCAATATCAATTAAATATCAAATCGGATCGTTATACCCCTAAATTTTTAAGAGCATTAATTAAAAAAGGCTTAATTATACTTTTATCTTTTATTTTATTTTCAAGATTTATTTTAATTCTTAAAGGTTTTTTTTGAACTTATTTTGATTTTTTTTTAAAACTTTTTTTCAAGTTTTTTTTTATTCATTTTGATTTTTTTTTAAATTTCAATTTAGTCCTTATGTCATAAGGATGTTAATTTTATCCGGAATATACCATTTCATCGATAGAGTGGCTCCATCCATAAAACACCAACTATAGTCTTTGTTCATATTTCTATCATGTTATCATTTTGTAAAGATTTTTTTTATTATTATTTTGATCTTTTATTTTCTTAAATTCAATTTGATTTTTCTTTTTGATAATTTTATTTGATTTTTCTATAATAAAAGTATTGGTCATGTTAGAAATGCTTAACATATATTTTTAAGTAAAATTCACAATTTCTCAACGTAATAAGCACACAGGTTTTTAATTTTAAAGTGTTCATATTTACATTGATATTAAGATCACTAATTAGCATTTTTTTTTAAAAAATTCTTTACTTTAAAAATACCCGTAGCATTGTCCATAATTTTTGGTCCAGTTGACACGGATCAACTTCTGAAATGGATGTAAACATATTATGAACGAAAAAAAAGCCTTAAAAAAATGACTCCAATATCAAAAATAAAAATTGAAATTTGAGTGTGGAGTAGATTGTGAAATCCATTTAAAAATGAAAATTGAGTTTAAGGATAAAAGGACCCTTAAAAAAAAATGAAATGATGAAATGAAAAAGTATATATGATTGCTTAATTTTTGAGATGCATAAAAATAATAAAATAACAAGTGGAAACTACTTAAGAACATAAATTGAGTTTAAGAATGCGAATGCTCTTATTTATCTAGTGCAATTTTTTTTTTTTTTTTACTTTTTTTCTTTATCTAGTGCAATTTTCAGATTGATCTTCAATAATTTTTATGACACCTTTTTACTCTACATAATTGGTAGAGTGCATCAATAAATTTTGTGCTTTATTCCCTTTTATCATAAAAATACCCATAGCATTTTATTACTCCTTAATAAAATTGATTCAGATTTTTTTTTTTGGGGGTTGACAAGGGAAATCCCCCTTAAAACCCATGAAGGTGTCCTTCGGACTTGATACTCCTTTCGTCGAATTTATTATTTTAAATTTAATAGGATGATAAAAAAAACAAAATTTGCTAATCTAAACTTAAAACAATTAATGAAAAATTACAAATGGCAAACTTTGATATTTTTTACTAGTTAGTTAACGTGTTAGAGAAGTAGTTAAATAATGTCTCTTTATTATTTTTTTTTGTTGTTATTTTTATCATCCAGAGGGAGCAAATTTAAACACTGAATTACAAAAAAAAAAAAACAAAAAAAAAAACTTGAAAAAAAAAGACAACACCCAAAAACTCCAATCTCCAATATCAAATATAAAAATTAAAAAAAAATTGTTTTTTTTAATAAAATTAATAAACAGACTTGTTCTAACAACACAGAAAAACCAAGAAAAAAAAAGAAAAAACGAGATGCATTCTACTCAGAGAGAGCATACCAACTCATCGAGAATATCTCATATTTGCAGACGTGTTTAGCTATCTCATCATAGCAGAATGCACGCTACTACTCAAAATCAAAATTAAGACCAAAATCAATTACTCTAACGCAGAAGACAAGACAGACAGATCTCATCAATTTCATTTCCACAAAATGATGAAACATATTTTGATATAGAAAACAAAATGGCATCAGATAATATGAAGGAGAAGTGTAGCTCTTATTGTGCAGTGCAACTTAATAACCCTAACCTATGTGTGATTGACGGCGAATGCAGAGAGCATGCTTCAGAGCAATCATAGTTACAAATTTATAGCTCTCTAAACGGGTATTCTGGAATGGCCCAGGCCCAATTGTTTGTTAACTGATATACTCCTACTCTCTCGGTCCATGTAAGATTTTTGACAAAATTAATTTCTATAAAAAAAATAGATTAATGTTTTTAGTTGTATTGAAAATTTAAATAATTACTTATAATTTTTTCAAAACTACTTTTATCATTAATGTTTTTGAGACGAATTAATTAAATATTTTTGATAACTGAAATAAAGTTTTACAAATAATATCAAATTTTTTATCCTACAAAAGTGTTAAAGAAAAGGACTTGAGAGAGCAAGCATCACATCCACCTAGTTTTGTTATTTTTGTTTAGTTAGTAATTTATGAATATGTAAACAATAAGTATTAGGCTTTGTTTGATTGCACGAAAGAAAGTGGGAAGAGAAAAATAGGAAAGTGAAAAATAGGGAGGAGAGATTATGGTGAAAAAATGAATAGATTTTGTTGTTGTTTGGTATGAGAAAAAATGTGGAGAAATAAGGAAAAGAGAAAAGTTAAGTTTTCTTTCCTTTTGTTTGTTTGGAAAGAAAAATGAGAAAAGAGAAAACATAAAATTTGTCAAAAAACTATACCCTTGTTCTACATAAAGGAAATGAATATATTTTTTTCTCACATGTATGTATATTAAACATAACCAAAATTTTTTTATTTATTTCAATTCTTTATTACATGATAAAATTTCCGAGTCAAAAATATAAATAAAACAATATTTTTACTGAAATAAAAGAATTATTTTTTTTTCAATTAAAAAAATAAAAAAAAAGTGAAGCAAAGTGTATACGCGAAGGACAGTTGGATAATTTTGCATCTGAAATTAAGTTTCCTCTTCATTCTCTCTTCAATTGGGAAAATAATTTTTTTTATGGGACCCACCAAAATTTATCTTCTCCCCCATTTTCTTTGATAATCCAAACAAGAAAAAATCTACTTATTTTCTCTCCTCCCATTTTGTCTTGTTATAAAGAAAGTGTTAGTGCCCATAAGGACTAACACAATTGATTGAAAGATATCTAAGCTCTTTAATCGTAATATTAAAGGATCAATTATTATCATGCATATGTAAAACCTTTGATGATAACAAAAAAAAAAAACCCATGACACCGGTATCGGCATAAAAACCCACGACACAGGTATAGGCAAAAAAACTGGTGGAGTTAAGAAAATACAAGCAGAAGTTGTCTACATGCAAATAACATACAATTAAGCTTGGTTTAAAGCCTTATGTACTGCAATCAATTCACAAGTACACCCCTGCAACACTATGATGGGTGAGCTTGAGCTATGCCCAAAACAAATAAATCCATGCTAGCTAAATAAAACACACTTGGCTACACCAACATTTCCCTAACACCAACTAAACAAAGCAACATTGACTATATTTAGGTCATTTTTTCCTATGAGCCTGACATCTACAGTGGATCAATTAGCTATAGATCAGGTGATGGTATATCCTGTTTTCATGACCACTATAATTGGACGTAAATTGAATCATACGAAATTACGACAATAGATACCTTTGAGTCTTTGACGTCAGAAAAGAGGAAAGATCAAAAAAACCTGAACAGCATGTTAAATTATCACATTCATCAATTGAAGTGAATTCAACTCTCATGCATATTCAATAAACGGGTGAGAACTCATACATGTCCAAACAGAAAGCTTATGCGTGCTACTGTTGCTTCATTGCACTTGAGACTATGCAGTATGGAGAAATTTAGAGGGCCACAGGATAACAAGGATCATAATTCATATCCATCATTCAGAGTTATGCTAATAAAGGCATTAATAGAGAGTCAAACTAGAATGAGCATTTGATGCAATCCTATAGCAGGCATATAGAAACTGGGAATCTAATAAGATATCTCTGACAAAACTAAAAAACATTATAGCATAATACTTGACATAATTTTCTATGCAAACCTGTGCGAATCTCATCGGGGGCTTCTGTTTTCAATGTTATTCTCCAATAATACTACCCACAAATGTGTAAAAGATATTAATTATGTAATTTTCTACGGAACTAATCATTCTTAGTCAGGAAAGTGTTCAGCATAAAGAGTATTATCATTATCCTACACTGCTGTTATCGACTTATTCCTGCTCTTCTACATCTAAAAGATAGGAAGAAGATCCATCAAATTAAAGGAAACAAAGTTCTAATTTAACGAAATATGGTAAAGGGGTGCCCAGCAAGGCGGCAACTATGGTGTGGTTTCAGATCACAGAAAAGTACCCTAACGAAATATAACTAAGTGCTAGAATGCAAAGACAATATAATGCCATAAAAATAGACTAATTCATCAGTTCAATTTTTCAGCATCAAAACAACTTTTTTCTTCATTGCGCTCACTATCTATATCCACCACAAAACAACCCAACAATAACTTTGTACCACCATCACGATTCATTAAGCAAGACTATCGAACTAATCAACTACAGTAACACCTGGATTACCATTTTTTAACCGAAAAGCACAGAACATACATCAAAATAAAACGGAACAAAAACTCATCAACACCTCTCTACATCCACAATGACAATGATTCTCAGATACTGGCGCCCGCTCATTCCCTCTCAAACTTCTGCGAGAAAAACTTTGTCGCAAACATGTTATCCTCAAAATACTCCCTGTAAGGGTGATTCTTTGGAACGAGCTTCCGAAACTTCTCAAACTGTTTCTCAGCTTCATCTTTCTTCCTGAGCAAGGTATATATAATACCCTGACACAGATAAGGCCTAAAATCTCTCGGCTCCTCCTTCACCAAATCCTGATAATTCTTCAGCGCCTCTTTAAAATCTCCCTCCGTCATCTTAATCTGCGCAATCAACAGCTTAAAATCCCTCGCATCAGAATCCTTCTTCTCCTTCTTGCAACTCTCCAATGCTTCCTCGACCCTCCTCAACACACCGAACAACGGCTGGTTCAACTGCGCGGTCGCCATCACAAGGCCATGGTACGCATCGACGCGAAGCGGATCTCTCTTGAGAATTTCCTCGAACACGTCGCGCGCGACCTCGAGTTCGTCATTGTAAAGATACAAGTGAGCCTTGAGCAGAGGCCACTCGAATTCTTCGGGTTCGAGCTCGATCAATCGCTCGATGACCTGAATTGCTTCGTTGATTTTGCGAGCTCTGATTTTGAGCTCCATGAGGGAGCGGAGCGCTTCGGTGTCGTTAGGGTTTTCGCTGAGACGCGACTCGACGATTGTTTCGGTTTCTTCGTCGGAGGCGGTGGTTTGTTGAGTCGCGGTGGTGGAGAGAGGTGGCGAGGGGAGAGGGGCGGCGGAGACGGGCATGTGGCGCATGAAGAAGAAGGCGGTGGCGGCGATGACGACGCAGGTGGTTTCGACGACGGGGGAAATTAGGGTTTGGAGGAATGTGGGTTTTGTGGGTTTGCGAAACGGGGAGTCGTTTAGTGAGGCTTTGATGGGCGAGAGCTTAAACGACGTCGTTGAGGAGGGAGGGAAGGAGGTGAAGGAAAGGGTGAAGGGTGAGGATAAGGGAGAAGGGAGAGATGAACGGTGGAGATTGAGTGAGAGGTGGGAGGGAGAGTTGCGGAATTTGGAAAGTGAGAAATCCATGATTGAGTGAGTGTGAGTGGCGAGTGGGAGAATGGAAGAAGGAGAACAGAGGAGAGAGCTAAAACCCTGAAGCTGAGATTCCGAAATGATTTGTAGTTTTAGTACTTACCCCTTTCCAAAAATCAGTTTTTAAAAAAAAAACAAAACGAATATTTTGGCATAAATAAAAATGTTTGAGATAAATATTTATAAATTTTGAATTAAATGAATGTGTGTATAATGTAAATGATTTTATTCTGAAAACAAAAGTATAAATGATTTTTCTCATGTTAAAATAAACTTTGTATGAGAAACGTAAAAATATAATTATCTATGATTTAATTAAGGTATGTTTGGTATTAGAATATGATGATAAGGATAAATAAAATAAAAGAGCTGAATAAGAGTAATATATATTTTTTTATAAGCAAAAAAGAGTAATATATGTTATGGTTATAATAAACTTTTATCATTTTCAATATTTGATGTGCATTTGATAATAATTCATCATATAACGGTATGATATAGCATATATGTAACGACATTGTTATAAATTCAACATCCATTATTAAAAAAAGCAAGAAGAAGAGTACAATTTTATTGTTTTTTCTCCTTCATTTTCATGTAATGAAAGTTGGTATTGATATAGTGCTATAAATTATGTGCAAATGATAAAATTATCATTATTTTAAATTTCATATAATTTAAAATATTTTTTTTAAGTATTATAAAAAAAAATATTTTTTTAAGCTTAATAACTGTAATAATGGTGGGGCGATATTGACAACAACGATGTTGGTGATGGCAGATGCGATTTAGACAATTAAGATGGTGATGGGGTGGCGACAACCACAACTATGATCATGATGATGATAACAATTGTGGGTTTCGACAATGGTTGAGTTGTGATTGCAAGTCAAGTATAGACAATGATCGGAATTTGAAGCAAGAAGGAGGAAGGATGGGGTGGGGATCAAGATGGTGATGGATCAATAGAGTGCTAGGAGGGAGGATTTGGTGGGTGCTTGAGACAATGCTAAACTTGAGATGGGGGAAAAATTAAAAAGATAATTTCAAAATTGGAACCAGATATAATTAAGAATGATAAAAATAAAACATAATGAGTATAAACTCGTTAAATCAAAATGAGTATCTTAGTCATCACTCATTATCATATTTTACTTGACACTAACTTAACTCCAATAATAAGGTAAAAAATATATTAAATAAGCAATACGCTAAATTGATGAAATTTCTACTCGTTGATAACTTCCCCCAAGCTTCCATAGACGTTGATGATATAAAAGTGAGTGTTGGATATCAAACCTTAAAAAAAAGATTTGAATCCCTTTTTTATTTTTATTTTTTCAAAATCACTCTCCCCTCTTCTTATTCATTCCTTTCCCTTTCTTCTTCATCCACACGTACTAGTCACCACTCACCTTCTTTTATCCTAGTCTTCTTTTTTCTCACTCACTTCTTCTTACCCGCTTCTCTTCATCGCGATTTTCGTAATGTATTTCTCCAATTTTAAAAAATTGGCAAGTTCTGCGATGTTTTTCTTCAATTTGGAAAAATTGGAAATAGAAGAATGTGACCAATTGAAAATTCGGTACACATCCTTAACAACAAAGAAGCTTAGACACCATAAGGAGACGATTGTTATGGATTGTACATCAATGTGATAAATAGTGGTTAAGTGAACTTTTTGAGTTGTCGAATTTGAGAGGTTAGAGAAGATAATTTTAAAATCTTTATTGAAACCAGAATTTTTTCATTTAGGCATGCCTATTTGTCGTTACCCTCCTTGATATGTATAGTCATTGTTCTAAATCGGTAATCAATCATGTTTGTCCCTCTCTCGTTCACCATTGTTTTGAATCTTTGCTATCTATTGTGTTTCTCTTTCTTCTTTATTTCTTTTCTTTTTCATTTATTCTGTCACAAACCTGTATAAAAAATGCGTTTTTTAATGATATTAGGTTGGAAAAAATATAGTTTTTAACAAGGTCTAAACAAAAATAAATTCAAACAAAGTTTAATAAAAAAATACATTTGCTTGAGATGCTGTTTTTTTTTTTAATTAAAAAATGTCAAAAACCAAATTAGAATAAAGAATAAATAATTTTTTTTTAAATAAATTTTCGCATATAAAATAAAATTCAGTTATAATTTCACGTACTCAAAATCCAACACTATAAGAAAATCACCAATCAATAACCCAAAATACCGTTTGCATTCATACCTGAGTCTCAA
This sequence comes from Crotalaria pallida, assembly GCA_037953625.1. Classification (NCBI taxonomy): domain Eukaryota; kingdom Viridiplantae; phylum Streptophyta; class Magnoliopsida; order Fabales; family Fabaceae; genus Crotalaria; species Crotalaria pallida. Next base: position 74,759,086 of record CM075656.1, read on the forward strand.
GTTCTATTATTTTCCTCTTGAGTTCACTTAAAAAAAATTAGTAGATCAATTAAAGAAGAGTTAAGAAGAGAAGATTTGTGTGGCGCAGTAATGCAGTATATGTGGCAGGATGGAGTGTGGGAGTAGCACTATGAAGGTATAGGCCCACATGCATTACAAACATACGTCCAGCCTTCACGGACACATTGGATACTGATTGGTCTATCAAATTGAGGGCTTATAGTTGTGGGCCAGTTTGCAGCCTCACATTGGACCTATACCAGATTAAGGGCTGATGAACCCATCTCATGGTTTTACGCACTTTTCAAGCCAAATAGTATGTCAAAATTTTTTAACAAAGATAATTTATGAAGAATAATGGCCGTCGATCACTAACAAAACAAGGATACCCAATTTGAGACCTTCATTTGAATTTAAATTAGAACAATCTCAAATATTGTTGGGATTTTCTTTGTTATTTGAGAGTGAGGGCTTTTGTTATTTCACTTATGATTAGATATACTTCAATTATTTTTTTAATTTTAATTTTACCTTTTAAAAAAAAACTTGGTACAAATTGAACTGTAATCTATAAATTACAATCAATTTATTAAAAATTCGGATCATGACATATATGTCACAACCATGCACTTTAAAAAAAAATTGTCAAGGTCACAAGGAGCAAGCCAACTTTAAGAGATATAAACCCAAAATATAACTTGAAGATAAAAATTCAAGTTATTATTGGGAGAGTAAATTTAAGTCGAGTGAGGAGCAAGCCAACTAACTTGAAGACCAAAACAAGCTACTTGAACAAGAGAACAAGCAATTGGAGCAGAGTCTCCAATTCAGACTTTACAAATAAAGCTCTCCATGGAGAGAAAATGACACTAGGGTGTGCTACAAACACCACAACAATTTCTCATAGAGAGTCTTAGAGAGAGAATTTCCAATGGGTTGTTAGGGATAGAGAGTTCCTAATAAGATGCTAGAGATAAAGAGTTTCTATCAAAATGCTAGAAACAAAGAGTTCCCAACAAGATTCTAGAGGAATTTTAATACGAGGTGCTAGATGGAAACTAAATAGAGAAATCATAGATAGTAGTGATAGATTAAAGATATTTTATTTCATATTTTTAAGGTAAGATCGAAAGCATTCTTCTTACACGTGTAGAGGCATACACATTTTATACCTACTTTTTCATAGTAAAATTTTTTATGGTCTGTACCCATTAAAATTTCTAATTTTGGTGGAAGTTTTTTCAAATTAAAATTTTTGGTGTTATATTTTCTATTTCTACTTATTCTATTTCTCAATAAAATATTTATTTGTAAATATTACTTTTTCATTATTTAACTTTTTTTTTTGGTAAAAATTACTTAACTTATCTTAAGTCACACGGAAAAGAGAAATTAGTCCAACAATTATTCTACTGGCTCGATTGTTTTACACCATGTTTGCTTGTTCATATTAAACAAATTTTTTTATAGGTAAAGTATTTTTTATTTTTCGGTGATAGGGGATTTAAATCCACCAGATGCTTATGCCTAGGATCGAATCCGAAACTTCCAATTCTCAAACCTTAAGAGTTGTTACATAACCATGTGGGCTACACTCACTTGTCTGTTCATATTAAACATTTGAGTCGAAGGATTTTTTTAAACATTAAGAAGTTAGATATTCGTCATTTATATCTCATTTGTTCATCTTTTGCAATCAAATAAATTAAAAATAATTAAAGAATAGCATAAGATAATTCAATGATACGAAAATTATATGATACTCCCATGAAATATGAATGTGAAGTTATAGTGTTATGCAAATATATACTTGATGATGTATTTGCCATGGTTGTTAAGCTTCCATCTCAAAACCAACTGGCAATGAGTGAAGTAGTCCAATAGGTATTTAAATCATACCATATATTATGAAGCAGGCGATGTAGGACTTTCAACAACAATGACCCTTACAGAACAAAATAAGTTTAACATTTTTTTAATCACATATAATTATATAAACGTGATATTTATTATATGTTATTATTTATATAATTAATAATTATTTTAGGAATGATATATGTTAACTCTATATGATTAAAAGGAGATTAGACTAATTTTGTTATGAGAATTTGTCATTTCTTCATGATCAACATGGTAAACCTTCACAAACTAGCGAAATACGAAAAGTGCTAATTTACAAATCTCATTTTTTTTAACCGAATCCTATTGGAATTTTTTTTCTGATATCACTTAGTTGAAAAATGTATTTGTTTATTGATCTTCTATTAAAAAAAATTGTATTTTTAAGATCAGAAAATATATTTTCTCCATTGAGGAATATAAAGAAAATTCCAGCGAAATTCAATTCAAAAATTTAGAATTTAGAATTAAAAAACAAGACTTTGAAACTAACACTCATACAAAAAATGGTCCATGCATACAACTCGCACATACATTATTAATTACCCAAAGCCCTTTGCAAAATACCAAACAGATAATCAAATTCATAAAGGCAATAATCTAAGTTACACACTATTGCATTATCAGGTCAGCTTCACGGCTTTAATTACTGTCGTCATATAATGTATTAAGAATTTTTTATATGCAATTTTTTGAAAGGATTTTTTCTCTGTATCCTCGATAAAAAAGAAGGAATGGTTGTACCGCTTTTAAGTGATTCAATAAGAAATAACCTTTCAGGGCGGTTGGTGAGTCAAGAAAAGACTTTGATCCTGTTATCTAAGAATGTTACTAGGAGCACTAAAGAGTTGTTGAGGAAGTCTAGGTTTCGGGAGATGCATTCTTTGGGGAGGTACCTTGGTGTCAATATTACTGGAAAAACCCCGAAGAAGAATGATTTTCAAAATGTTATTGACAACATCAAGGCTAAGCTTTCTGGTAAGAAAGCTAGGCAACACTCTTTTGTGGGCGGGTTACGCTTTCCAAGTCTGTTTTGGACGCCATTCCCCTGTACTCTATGATGACAAGCTTCATACCTAGGGGTTGCTCGGATGATATTCAAAGAATGCAGCGACGTTTCATTTGGGGTGAGGAGGAAAATAGTTGGAAATGTCACCTTCTGAATTGGGGAACTCTCATGCGTCCTAAAGTGCTTGGGGGTTTAGGTGCGAGGAACTTAAAAGCTATGAATGAAGCTTGTTTACTCAAGCTCTGTTGGAATTTCATAGAGAATCCTGATGCACTTTGAGTCCGGGTCTTGGCTGGGAAATCACTACAAGAATAAACATTATTATCGACGCCCGTTACCGAGGGTCATCGCGTCCGTCGGTAAAATTAAAAGTACCGAGAGATTTAGCCCTCGGTAACATGAAAAAACTTTCCCACCGTGCCAAAAAATTACCGAGGGCTAATCCCTCGGTAATTCCTTCGAAAATATATAAAAAATAAATAAATATTAGATTTTAATAAATAAAAGTTACCGAGGGATAATCCGTCGCAAATTCCCTCGGAAATAGAAAAATAAATTAATAAATTTACATAATCCCTCGGTAATATTAAAAGGCCCTCGATATTACTGAGGGATCATGGCCCTCGGTAATCCTTTTTATCTTTTTACATTCACTCATACACTCACAAGACATAACCTAGCTCATCAATACCACTTCCACTCTCCCTCTCAAGCCGCTGCTGAGGGAACCACGACGACGACGGCCCCAACAGCCACGGCGACGACGCCTCCCCCAGCACCGACGGCGACGGCGCCTCCCTCACACACACTTACATTCTCCCTCTGACGCCGCCAGCACCCAGGAAATAAAGACGACGACGGCGCGGCTTGCTCCACCAGCACCCAGCAAACACGACGACGACTTCCTCCTTGCTCCCCCAGCACCCACGACGACCATACCCTCCCTGCGACCAGGTATTGTGTAGCATGTCTTCCTCTTCTCGTTTTGGATCTTGATCTGATGTGGGTTCATATCTGACCCAATGCTTATTGCTTTTGTTCATCAGTGATTTTTGATTCAACTTTTTTTGACATGCATTTATATAGTCATGTATTTAAATTTGTTTTCTCATTAGTCATGCAGAATGCTAATTGAGATTAATTGTATGTAATCAGATGACAAAAATGCGTGAATGTGATGTTGCTGTTAATTAGATACTATCATAGGAATTGCATCAATTCAGTCGTTTGATCCGGGACTGGCGGGTGTTCTATAATTATAATTATACTAATTATAATTGGTGGTGACTTGAGAACCTGATTGGATTGGAGGCACAACAACTTGGTTTTTCTTTGATGCTACAAAAAGCTTTTCTTTTCTCTCATCTTGCTTCATCTGTTGTTGCCGACACTCCAAGCTGCAAAAACCACTATCTCCTCTGCAAAAATAATTAAAACAAAGCCTTCCAATCATCAGGACACCCAATAACAATAAGAGTAACAAAATAAAAGAGCATAGATAGGTCAGTAGCTTGTTTTCAATATAAATAACAAAATCATGTATGTAGCAAAGTTATAGTATTTTCGTGCGTGCAAAAGTGTGTCCTCCCCTCATTTGAAACAGAGAGATGACCATGGCTGCCACCACTCCAACATGGTTATGGCATTTTCTAGCTATGACTAAGGATTGAACTCCGGTCAGTAGGAAGAATTGCATATTTCTTCCTACTTAAAATTTTACTTAAAAAGTGACCTCATAGGAAGAATTGCATATTGGTATCAAACGCATACAACATGTTATGTAATTATGACAAATCAAAATAAGTTATTTATCAACTATATGTTGTATATCATCATTATTATTAAGTGTATGTAGTTTGGTGTTTACGATTAACAAATTATTACTATATATATAAGACAAGCATATGTATCTGACAAAAATGAGACAGCTTGAGCCAAAAATTTTTGTATCTGACAAGGCCAGTAGCAATTAGACACATGAGGAGATGTTGCAGACAAACTTAATTTTTAAGAATGTATATGTTTATGGACAAATGAAACCATAGCTCAACAACAACAACAGCTAAGAATTTGTCCCACTAGGTGGGGTCGGCTACATGGATCAAACGACGCCATAAAGGCCTATCATAAATCATGTCTTTTGATAAGACATTGATTGCCATATCCTTATCAATTGTTTCGCCTATAGTTTTTCTAAGTCTTCCTCTTCCTCTAGCCCTTGTAGTACCCTCCATTTGGTCTACCCTCCTAACCGGGGCTTCCACCGGTCTCCTCCACACATGCCCAAACCACCTAAGACGAGATTCAACCATTTTTTCAACAATAGGAGCAACCCCAACTTTTTCTCGAATATACTCATTTCTAATCCGATCTTGTCTGGTATGCCCACTCATCCACCGCAACATCCTCATCTCTGCAACATGAAGTTTATTCTCTTGTGTGCCCTTTGCTGCCCAACACTCTGTCCCATATAACATCGCCGGTCTTACAGCAGTGCGGTAGAACCTTCCTTTAAGTTTAAGTGGTACCTTCTTATCACATAACACGCCCGAGGCAATCCTCCATTTCATCCACCCTGCTTGAATCCTATGATTTACATCCCCTTCTATTTCTGCATCTTGCTGTAAGATAGAACCAAGATACTTAAACTTCGGGACTTGTGCTAAGACATGCTCTCCAACCTTCACTTCCCAAGTAAGGCCCACGTGCCTCTTGCTAAAATTACACTCCATATACTCTGTCTTGCTTCGACTTATCCGGAATCCAGACCCTTCTAAAGCTTGTCTCCACATTTCAATCTTCCCATTTATTTCCTCTCTAGTATCCCCAATAAGCACAATATCATCCGCAAAGAGCATGCATTTGGGCACTGGTTCTTGGACATGTTCCGTAAGCACATCCAAGACCAATGTAAAGAGGTAGGGGCTCAAACTTGACCCTTGGTGTAAACCGATCGAGATGGGAAAATCCTCTGAAATCCCACTTTGTGTCCTCACGCTCGTCTTGACCCCGTCATACATATCCTTAATGGCTCTAATATAGGCAAAACACACCCCTTTCTTCTCGAGAGCCCTCCATAGTACCTCTCTAGGCACTCTATCATAAGCTTTCTCCAGATCAATAAAAACCATATGCAGATCCTTTTGTTGCCTCCGGTATTCCTCCATCAACCGGCGCAGTAAGTATATTGCCTCCATAGTTGATCTCCCCGGCATGAAGCCAAATTGATTCTCAGTAACATGAGTCTCCTGTCTCAATCTTCGCTCTATCACCCTTTCCCAAAGTTTCATGGTATGACTCATAAGCTTAATCCCTCTATAATTCGCACAATCCTGTATGTCACCTTTGTTCTTGTAGATAGGGATTAAAGTGCTCCTCCTTCACTCGTCCGACATCTTCTTGGATCTTAAGATCTCATTAAACAACTTGGTGAGCCAACTGATGCCCCTCTCTCCCAAGGTTTTCCATACCTCAATGGGGATACTATCCGGACTAACCGCTTTACCATTATCCATCCTTCTCAATGCCTCTTTTACCTCAGTCTCCCTAATTCTACGGTAAAAGGTATGATTTTGGTCCCCTTCTCTAGTGACTATCTGATCATGATGTGAACTCTCATGACCTTCATTGAAAAGGTTGTGAAAGTAACTCTTTGGAGGAAACCATAGCTCACTTGGAGGAAAAACATTCTGAAAGAGATACATAGGAAATGAGCCTTCTTTTCTTTGGGTGGTTAAATGAATAACTCTAATTCAGTGTTGCTTGTACAACATACCTATTTACTACATGTCCCTTTATTAAAATGTTGAACCAAATAATTTTTTTTTTATAAAACACCGTTTCACTCTTTTTTTCTCGCCTCTTATTTCCCTAAACAAAACAAGATCCTAAAAATGATTAGATTTTTTTGTTGGTGTCCTATTAAGTATAACTATGAGATCGATAAACTCTGGTTGTCGAGGTGATTAGTTAGATAGAAAACAACAACTATACGGTTTTTAAAAATGGTATCTATACCAGCTTTATTTTATTTAAAAAAAGTTTTTACAAATAAAATACAAACCTGATTGGTTTAGACTATGATATTAAAGAAAACATATTGAGTTTTGTCTAAAGGGTCTGTGTGGTTCCAGGGCGGATCTATATAGAGAGGGCAAGACTTGTGACAGTCTAGGGGTCCAACTTGAAAAGGGTCCCAAAAAATTTTTTTTGTTAACCACACTTAACTTTTAAATTTATTTCATGACTATAGTTCTGCTTCATGCTTGGTTTTGTTATATATGGATTGTGCAGATTGAATATAAACAACTATCTTACACCCAAAAAAAAAATTACTAAAGCAAAACAAATTAGTAATCCTGCACACATCCTTAAAGCAAAACAAATTACTAATACCAAGGATTATGATGAATTTCCTATCCTGGGTGCTGGGGAAGATAACATAACTCATTCATTTAATTTGGAGATATGCTGCAGGCCTAAGTGGTTTGGAACTTAGTAATCCTGCAGTTCAAAAACATTTGTTTTTTTTTCTCTCATTGATGCCTTATTTTCTTTATTGGGTTTTGCTAATTGCATAAAATTAGATGTACGCATACTTCATGTCTTAATTTTTCAAAATCAGATTTTTTTTTAGTATAGTTATTAGTATAGTCATCAGTGATTTTTTTTTTAGAATAGGGGGCTGTTCTTATGTGTTTTTAGTATAGTTATTGTGTGGTACGGTATAGGATCTCTTCTCATTTTGTGTCTCTATATATAATTAAAAAGATGCTATGTTCTGTTTTGGTTCTGTGTTGTTTTTTGCTGTTGTTCTGCTATTTTTGCTGCTGTGCTGATGCTATTCCTATCGTTTTGTAGTCACCAGAGAGTTCTGCCTCAAATAATCTAGATGAATCGAAGCTCGTTGTTGGTTGGAAGCAGCTGGTGGGAAAAAAAGGGAAAGTATCTGGTACCGGAAGTGCAGGTTCTTATGTTCTCCGAGGTCAAAAACCACTTACCCAGCCATCAGGATCTACTACCACCCAGCAACATCTTGAAGATCGAGTCAATACCTTGACTTTAGAAAATCAATCATTGAAAGAAAGATTGGCTAGTCTTGAGAAGATTGTCATGCATAACATTTTGCCTCGCTCACCTCCGCCTAGCCCGCTTGACCATGACCAGTACTTGGGCTCAGATGACGATGATGGTTATGATGATTAAAACATATGGTTTATGTAATAAGATGTCACATATTTGGTACTTTCGTAGTTTGTTATGTAGTTTTGATATTGGGTAACATTTGGATTTAGTACCTTTCGAATATTTGTTGCCTTGTATTTAAAATTTCATTAACTTTTTAGTAATTCCTGAATTAGTAGGTTTTATCTTTTGGAGTATATGATAATTGTTTTTCTTATTAAAAAAAATTTACATTTTGTCGTTTTATAAAAATGTTTAATCAGGTACTAAAAAATAAAAAATAAGTCTGGAGCATTTTTTGTCTTTTAAATTACCGAGGGCAACATCCGTCGGTAATATATACAATTTCCGTTTTAGTTACCGAGGGCTGTGACTCTCGGTAAAAGTTTGAATTACCGAGGGCCAAACCCCTCGCTAAATGAAAGAATTTTTCGAGGGCCTTGCCCTCTGTAAAGCCCTCGGTAAATACCGAGGGATACTCCCTCGGTAAAATAAAATTATTTCCGAGGAACCAGCCCTCAGTAAGGCCCTCGGTAAATTACCGAGGAAAATTCCCTCGGTAAGTGTTACCAACGCCACTTTTAGCGAGGGAATCGAGGCCGTCGGTTGGCCGTCGGTAACGCATTATTACCGACGGATTTTGGTTTATTACCGAGAGATTTGGCCCTCGGTAATCAAAGAATTTCTTGTAGTAAATATAGCAGAGGCTACCCTCAATCACCTTTAACTGCCTAGAGTTCTGATTCCTCAGTGTGGAAGCATTTGGTTCGTCTTGCTCCTGTTGTTGATTCAACTGAATGCTGGTCTGTAGGCAATGGTAGTGTTATCCGAGTTTGGGAGGACAACTGGATTCATGAGGTTGGCAAGCTCTTGTCTCTCATTCCTTTCATTCTAGACCACATGAAAGGTTGGAAGGTTAATGATTTGGTGGATAATAATGGCCGTTGGAACATGAATATTATTTATAGCATTCTTCCTAAAGAGATTTCTGATTGTTGAGCAATATCCCTCCGCCTTCAAGTTCCAGTGAAGAAGATAAAAGACTCTGGCCTAGTAATAAGTTGGGCTTTTCACAGTGGCTAGTGGTTATGCTTATTTGAATGGCTAGAATTTATCTTCCTCAGATGGTTTATGGAAGAAAATTTGGAAAATTCAAGGCCCTGAGCGTATCAGGGTGTTTTCCTGGCAAATCTCTCATAACGGACTGCTAACAAATAGCCGCAAGAGCAAGTGGGGCTTGGGGAATCCATTTTGCCTTCACCACCCTGGAATCATTGAAGATGTTCTCCATGTTCTTAGAGATTGTCCTAAGGCTAAGGCAGTTTGGCTTGGGTTGGTTGAACCAAATTACAGAGGGCATTTCTTCTTATGTAATCTTGAGCATTGGATCTCCATGAATCTCTGCCTCTCCATTGGAAGACAGAATCAGTGGAAGTGGGACTCTGTTTGTTCAACGACGTGTGCTTCTCTTTGGTTTTGACGCAACATGGAAACTCATATTGATGATTTTGCTAGGCCTCCCCAATGCTTGGTCTCAAATTCTCATCGAAGTGCAGAACTTCAAAGCAACATGGAATAAGCCCCGGGTGCTTGGGCAATCTTGTCGGGTCTTCGCTCCCTGGTCTCCTCCTCCAACAGGTTGGATTAGAGTGAATTCTGATGGCTCTTGTAGATCTGATAGTCATGATATTGGGTGTGGTGGTGTGCTTAGGGGATCGTAGGGTGAATGGATTAGGGGTTATTCAAAGTTTTTGGGTGTTTCTACTTCCCCCCTTGTTGCTGAGCTTTGGGGTGCTTTAGAAGGACTGTATCTTGCCTGGGACCTTGGCTTCGGATTGGTGGAGCTGAACCTGGACTCCATGGAAGCTTGTAGTCTTTTAACGGGTAGTCAGGCTGGTTCTTTCAGAGGGCACGCTCTGGTGTCTAAATTTAATCTATTGAAGAGCAGGGACTGGACTGTGGTGATCAAGCATATCTATAGAGAGTCTAATATGGTGGCTGATACATTGGCTAAGCTTAGTTTTAGACACGATCATCCTAGTAACTTGTTGTTGTATTGTTTTCCTCCTCTAGAAGTTGAAGTGGTGATTCTTACTAACTCTTTTGGTTCCTCTGAATTGAGAATTTAGAGCAATCCTCCCCCGTTGTAGTTTTCCATTTGGGCCCGAGAGCCTCGTCAACTACCAAAAAAATAAATAAAATAAGAAAACCAAAAGTACCCCCAATTAATTATCTCATTTCATTACTCCCTCACTCACTCCATTGACCAGGACCCTTTTTCTTCTTAAAAATAGCATTTTCCCACCTTATAATTCTTCATCTTCTTCAACAATATTAGTATACTTCTCTCCCAAAGCACTTGCTCGCCCCAACGACACACCCAAATCTCACACTAACAATAACACTAAACCCCTCCCACCCCTAACCCTAGTAATTAATGACAGTAATTCAAAATCAAAGAAACAAGCTCGCTGATACACCCCACCACCTCAACCGTTGATGGCACCCCTCAGCGGCGACGCCATCACCTACACCCGCCTTCCCCGACCTAAACACGACTTCCAAGATTACCAACCTCCTTTCCATTCTGCCCCATTCAAACTCTATGATTCTACCCTTTTGAATCAAAACTAAATGTAGGTAAAAAAAATTTGGGAAAATACTAAAGAAGAAGAAGGAGGAGGAGATGAATAGCACACGAATTGGTTATGTAATTGAGAACGGGAATTTTTAATTGGTTATGGAACTGGATTAGAATAGGAAGAAATAGCACGAAGAGAAAGAAGAAGAAAAAAGAAAAAGAGCCCTTGGTCATTGGAATGACTGAGGGAGCAATGAAATGAGATAAATTAATTGAGGGTATTTGTGGTAAATTATGTTAGGGGTAAAAATGTTAGGTTTGCATTAATAACACAAAGATCTAATTGCAAAAATTATAATTTATATATATGCCTAACTGACGTGGCATAAAAAAAATATATGACACTTTCTTATTGGGCCACCTAAAAAAGGTACAACAACCCTTTATTTAGAATGGGTATCAAAGCAAAGCCTCTTTTTTCAAGGGAGGTGGAAAAGAGCACTTTTTTGAATTTTGAATTCCAACACTATATTAATTTATGTCTTACAACTTAATGGTTAGAATTTTAGTAATAAATATAACTAATTAATTATCTTCATTTGTATGCGAGTTGAATTTCCCTTATACTCATTTTGGCTCAAATTGAAATTCACTTTGGCAACTCAAATATATATATAAGGCCATAGAAAGATGAAGGGTGAAAGATGAGAGTGTGCAAGTTTGTCATAGGCAAGCGAAGATGAAATTAAAAGAAAAAAATGATGAAAAATAAAGAATTAGAATATGTTGAAGCTAATAATTGTTCTAATTTATTTAGCTCGTGAGTTAACCTGACTCCCTACTCTAGTGGGTCATGTGTTGAGTATTTCAATAGTTACTCCCTCGTTAATTAAAGTGTTATTTAAGAAAATGCAAATGGATTAAAACAATGTTAATTATTGTTCATATCTTTACTCAAAATTGTATGTGTTGAATTTGAATATTAAATATAGATATCCAAATACCATTATTGTAATCAATAGTTGTTGTTAAGTCGTTGTGAGGATCTGGGCATTTCTCATATTTCATTGAATAATTGAACGAAATTCTTTTCTTTGTTGATAAAAAAAATGAAACAAATACCAAATTAAGATGCTATTAGAATATTAATAATAATTTTTTATTTATATATACATCTCGAGTCTAACACGTATTTAAATTAATTATTTAGTGTTACACGTGTATGCCATTTCACACTCTCTCAGTCACTATAGAGTGCTGACTTCGAACTTCTATCCATTGCGACAAATCAAATGAAGCCATCCAATTGCCCTCTCAATTGATAGGACGACGTCGTTCCCTTGATCCAATATTGATTTGTCCTTGTCACAATCCCACTTTGACCCACGAATTTGGATGTTATTACATGATGATGATGATAATAATAAAACAACCAGCTATGGCCTATGGCCACCCTCGTTACTATTTTGACGATCAACGTTGTTTGCGTCTGAAATCTAAACTCGTTGTTTGGAAGAATCTGAGGAAACCATGTTTCGAATTCTTTGCCTTGTCTCTGTCTCTGACGCCCTCTCAGCTCTGCTTCTCGTGTATGCCTCGAAGAACTCCTTGTTCTCTTTCTCTAACTCCTTCCATACTGCTCCACATATACAGATATTAGATAGATAGCAGTATAGCACCACATGCATGCACGTGTTTCATTCAAATAACCAATTAACTATTTTAGGTTCCACGAAAAAAGAAAGGATAGAAAATAACAATGATAATTATTATAACATCATGGATCAAGTAGGCCAAATTGCATAATATATACATGAGGGGTGGGAATGTAAATATATGTAGACTTTGTATAAGGTTTTTCTAAAATGAATTTGAATACAAATCAATCAAGCTAAAGTGAATTTATCTTCAGTTTCTTATTTTCCATTTAAGCTATTTTATATGATTTTTTTTTTTTAATCTTTACCAGTTATAGGTCATTGTTTTTGATGTGATCATGTTAATAGTAAGAGATCAAATCTATCAAAAATTGACTGATAAAAAAAATCTTCAAAATGTCATTCTTAAACATCTTTATTTGCAAGAGTACAATAAGATGGATGAGATAGACTATTAGCACTCCAATTTACTTATTCGTACTCTTTATTAACCAATTATAATTTAGTTTTTTGTTTTTTTTAAATTATAATTGGCTGATAATAAGGGTTGGTAAACAAATCGGAGTATCGTTAGCCCCATCTAATAAGATAAATGACCTTCTAGGAAATCTTGTTTTAACCTCTAATCCTTTATTAATAGTTTTGATATGGAAAAACAATCTCTTTAAGGAGGGTATCTATTCTATTTTTTTAATCTAATATTGGTATCATAACTCATTCATTAAAAGATTAGGGGGTGAATAATAAATATTCTCTTTTTTATTTAGTATTTTATAAACATTATTTTGCAAACAGTCTCTACATTTGTTCGTATGTGTATTTTGTTTTGTATACATAATGCACAAAGATATGCACTGTTATCATGCGAGTTAAAAAGATCGAGACGGCCCAATTGTGGTTGTGTCTAGCTAGCCTTAAAAAGATGATTAATTTGGAGTGAGGAGATCATCATCACATTTAATTAAAACAGAGTTTATGAATCTAATTTTCATGTAGAAAAGGACAAAAGGTGTCTTATCTTACCAGTGGAGGTAATAACCGGGTTGATATTTGCATGTTTAGAAAGAGCTTCCATGCATTCTTCTTTGCTCATGTTGAATAGAATACACTCCTCTATCAGACGGTGCACCTATACATGTATCCATATATCCATATAATTAGATCCTTGTAATTCTAATTTCATAATTATTAGCACCAAAATGATGCATATATAAGAAAACAATGGAGCTAGCTATTGTAATTTACAAGAAATTAAATATATGTTTTGATCAGAAACAATATTAATTAAAACTTACCAGGTGGATATAAGAGGCAGAGGAGGAGTCATCCATGGCCTTTAATTTACTTGATTCTTCTGATGAGTGAGAGACTTATATTAGAAGCTAAGGTGCGGTGGTTCTTCTCCTTGAATGTGTGATTTGATGGGTTAATATATAAAGTATGCTATAGCTTAGGGAAATGAAATTTTAAATTGAATTGGAAGCAAAAGCACGGCTAGAAGAGAGAAGAAAAAGAGAGAAAAGACAAGAAAGGTGACTAGAAAGATAGTGAAATTGGTTGGATTTATAAGAAGGTGCTTCAGCTTATGGAAAGACTGAAAGTTAAATGAATTAATAAATTAAAGATAGGTGACAGGAACAGAGAGCACATTATATAAATAAATTAAAAAGATGACATAATGAAGAGGGCATTTGAGCATATAGTGTTAGAATAAGGATGAGAGAGGTAGCTAGCTATGGTGGGATCCATAGTCCCACGTGGGAGCAAAGCAAGGATTGGTGGAGAGGAGATTATAGGAGATTCTACATGAGCACCAAAAGGCAATTGTATGCTTAGGACGTGGCAATATGGGGCCTTAGTTCACGTGATACAAGGGACCCCATGATCTATCTGTATGTCCAAAGTGGCATTAATTGGTCTAAGGCATCATCTCCTTTTTAGTAGGCACGACTTATACATATTACATTATTGTTTATGCATTTTAATTAGACTTAATTGTTCTCACCGGCCATGATTTTTTATAGAAATTCAATTAATCATTCTGGTCCCGGCCAAAAATCATAGACTTTTTCTTTTTAATCCTACATTCGACTTTTTACCCTCATTTCGTTCTTTCATGGACCATTCTGCCCTTAAGTCAAAAAAAGCCTTCCAACTCTATTGAGGCGAAATTTACATTCCGCTTAACAAAAGACGAAAACAAAAATTAAAATACATTTAATTTTAATGATACACATATGCTACTATTTAATGGAAATATAAGTGAAATACAACCTCAATATATCTATTAAGAATTAAAAATACAATACAAACAAACAATATTATTCAAATAAAAATGAAGAGTTTTGCAATACCTTGTGGTTAAGTTTGTTCTTGTGCAAATATAATGATCAAGTGTGGACAATATTCCTTGATGATAGTGCTTCAGTTTGATGTTTTTGTTGAGTTCCTTCTTTTTTTTCATGCTCTTTGTTTGTTCTTCCTCCTAGCTTCTGTGAGAAGCAAAGCGCTCGCGCTTTGTTTTTATGTTTCTACATTATGAACGGAGGGTCTGTTTGGAAATTCTAATTAATTTTTAATGTTTCCGCTTTAAAGAGTTGGAATTACAAAAAAAAATCGCCTTTACAAACTCGGAAGTTATTCCACCTTTTTCTAATCGAAAATATATATTTATATTTGTTTCGCCTATTAAAAGGCGGAATGTCAATTTCGCCTTCGAAGAGTCGGAAACTATAATTAGCAAAAGGGCAGAATAGTCCATGAAAAAACGAAATGGGGACCAAAAAGTCGAATGTGACCGTTCGAAAAGATCATTTTTACATAATCATGGATGATATAATAATTTCTCATGTAATATATCTAAAGGTCAAAAAGATTTAAAGTCAAGATTAAAAAAATTTAAAGTTCCATGAAAGAACCTAGAATTTCTTGGGCATATCCTTCCTTTATTAGGACTCTGAGAGTGATAGAAATAATAATGATAGAATCGAGATATTCGGTTAGAACACATCTTTATTTAGATATAATTTGAAAGAAAAAAAAAAGAACTAACTCAATTATGAAATTGAAACTAGAAATTGTGAAATTCTAGTTAAAAGCTAATAGATGTATAGTTTGCATATTAAATTAGAGTTGTTTGATTTTAAAGATATATAATACTGGCTCTTACCCAATGCAATGCACAGATTGTTGATATTTTAATTTTTTTATATTAAATATTTTAAATTAAAGATTATTATTAGCAACAACTAAAAATAATTATATAAAAAGATAGGAGTTCAAATCAAACTGTACAACAAAATAAAATTAATCTAAATGATTTTGTTAATAAATTTTGTACTTTTCCATATAAATCAAAAATAACACTTTTTATCTGAGATATTCTCTATTTATTTGATGAATAAATTCATATTTTTATATGATTATCTACTTTATTGTGATAAATCAAAATTAAATAAGAATTTTGTTTGATGATATTATGAGCAGAATGTCTCTTGTTTATTTTGAGAAGGAAAGTTGAATCTTGGTGTTACAATAAAAAATTATTTATTTTTTTCAACTTTATCTTACCGATTTTTCTATATTTCCTTAAATTATGGAATTTGTATGCAATTTATCTTTGACCACGTGTTTGGTTGCTTACCTTAACAAATTTTATATATTTAAGTTATATTTATCCAAAATAAATAATCTATTTATTTATTATTTATTTAATTTCAAATTGTAATATCTTCAATGAGGATAATGATTTAGAAAATTTGAATAATTTATTTAATTTCAAATCATAATATTTTGGTTAGAGATAATGATTATTTACCCATAAAGATTTATCCAAAATAAATAACAATTCAACTTATTTAATATGTGTTTATCTAAAATAAATTAATGATTTGAAAAACGTGAGTAATCTATCTAATTTCAAATTGCAGTATTTTGGTTGCAGATAATGATTTCAAATTGTAGTTTTAATTCTCTTGTACAAAAAATTAAAAAAAAATATTTAGATCAAGTATAAAATCAAAATATATAATGATTTTTATCTATTCTAAAAACAAAATATATTATCGAAAGAATTGCAGCAGTCGTAGATGTCTTCAAAATACTGAACTAAAAATAAGATTAAGCAGGAACTTAAGAATCATACAATATAAATTAAGATGAGTGAGAAATATTAGAATTATAGAGATTTAATGATGGAAAAAAATGCAAAAATTGAAGATTGACATAATTGGGAGATTGTTGTTTACGTGAATAAACATATTGAATTGAAGTAAGTAATTAGGAGGTTGTTGTTTACCTTCATATTTTGCAATAGTTTTCTTTGATAGTGTCACTCCGACTTTCCTCCATGATGTTATCAAGCAATGTTTTGAAAACTGGAGAATGACTAACCTGATTCAATTAAAAATTTTAAAAACTCAATAAGTTACATAATAACATAAGCAAAATCTCATAAAAGAAACTAAGCTAGACAATTTTTTATGTGTTAAGTTTACAAAAAATATAAAGTATTTGCATGATACATATTCAAGAAAGATAGAACGAAAAAATAAAAGGGAAAAAAAAGAATAAAGATGAATGCAAAGATGAAAGAAGAAAAAATAAAAAATACTCAGGTTATATATAATGATTTGGAAAACTTGTAAAATTGAGGATAATGATAAACTTGTAAAATTGAGGATAATGATAAACTTGTAAAATTGAGGATAATGATTTCACATGCAGATAAGATAATAATTAAATAAATTTTAATAATTTATTTAATTTCAAATTGTGATTTTGTTTGGAGATAATGATTATCTACCTACAAATGCTCTGGCGAGAGGAAAACTTCAACAACAAACGTGGTGCCTCAAAATTTTCTCCGACGAATGTGGTGCCTCGAAAATTTCTCAGACAAACGTGGTACCTCGAATAGGCGTCTTTTTATACAAGGATAGTAGACAATATTGGGTTAAGAGTAAAATTTACCATTTATTGAAAAATTAAAAAGCCAAAATAAAAAAAATATCTATTGATAACTCTCAAAAGTTAAACTTTCAAAAAATAAAATCCCTAACTTCAAAATTACAACCACCGACCCCATTATCTTTTTTTTTTCCATTAAATGGCTTTATAATTTTTTAATTGAGATAATATGATATAATCTATTAAGTTATGAACTAATGTTACCAAATATAATAGAAACTTTTTAAATTAATACATGATAAATTAATAAATTGTTTTAAATAATATATTTCTGAAAGATTCTTATATAAATAATTAATCCCATTAATATCATAAATTAATAATTTTTCAAAATTCCTGTTTATTACGTTTTTCTTACAAAATTCTTCATGATGTTTATATAGTGGTTTTTTTCTCTATCATATAGTATTAAACTAGCTCTCACCCCGTGCAATGCACGGGTTATTGATAATTTAATTTTTTATAATAAATATTTTAAAGTAAAGATTGTTTTTATTTTAAAGTAAAGATTATTATTACACAACAATAAAAAAAATTATACAAAAAGACAGAGACTTAAATCAAACACTACACTTAAAAAAATTAATTTAAATGATTTTGTTAAGAAATATTGTACTTTCTTGTATAAATAAAAAGTAACACTTTATATCTGATATGTTCCTTATTTATTTTTTTTATCATCCTTCCTTATTTATTAAAGAATGTTTTTAATATTTTTTTGTTTGATGGTATTATGAGTATATTTAAGGATAAATCAAAATATTTCCTATTTCATGGGACATGATAATTTATTATTTTTTAATATAAATTATCATTTTTTTAATATGATTATCACATTTATTATTATTATTATTATTCATATTTAAATATTTTGATATTTTTCATCGTTTATCTTATCCCAAATTAATCATAAGATTTGATCCTAAAAAATCTTTATCCTAATTGTTCTAATCATCTTTAATTTTTTTTTAATTTTTGAAATGTATGTACCTTTTTTTTAATCTGTTACAATTTTTTTGTAGAGATTATAACAACTAAAGTATTTATCCATTGCAAAATTTTTACAAAATGATAATCATTATATTTAATCATATATCCATATTATTTGTAATGGTTGAAAAAAATCTATACTTTATTAGTATTTAATTTGTTTTACTTTTTAAAAAAATATTGGAATATTCTCAATTTCGATATTGCAATACTGATAAAATATTGTTTGGTTTAAAAATTGTTTCAGGTAAAATTAAAAAATAAGCTCATAATAATAAATAATATAAAATTATGTATAAAAAAAATTATCATTTTTATAAGATAATCTACCTTTATTATATTTTTTATTATAATTATCATTTAAATTTTAAAAATAATGAATTATGTTTATCTCCTTTTTGTAATTTGTGGATAGCATCAAAATTTTTTATTCCCGAATATCCTAACCAAATAACCCATAAGTTTTTTTTTTATAGATTAATCCCTCAGTTTTTTAATATAACACTTTTTATATTAATTATTATTTTTTCATAGTTATTGTGATAAAGAGCAAATAAATTTATCTCGATAATACATTTAGATAAAATGGTTACAGAAAAAGTAGGAAGAGATTTAGATTGAATTTATCTGTTTTTGTAGTTTGTATCTTGTTGTTATCTATTAATATAAATTTAGATAATGTTTTTTTATAATGTTTTTTTTCTTTTAATATACAATTTTGTGTGTCAAACTTCCCCAAAATTTTTGGGTCTGTAGTTTGTATCCTGTTTTTTTTAATGTTGTTGTTATCTTTTAATATATTATGAGACTTATTTATAGGATTTTAATTTTAATTTAATTATTAAATAGAATTAATGATGATATTTTAATGTTGTTGGAAGAATGATGTGAAAAATTTGAATAATCTATTTCACTTAATTTTTTTCAGATACATGGCCAAATTGAACAGAGGTATCATAAATGAATTGATTATGCATTTCAGTATTCCAAAATGCATTTATTGCATTGCATTTATACCAACTGTTCAATGATTAAGCTTATATCCCTCAAATTTTTACGAATGTTATTATCATTTTATTTTACTTGGATGAGTTCCTGATGGGCCAAATATTTCGCCAATGTAAAAAGTAAATAATTCCCTTGTTTTGATGTTTAAGGGAAAGAAGGGAATTTGGAGTTTAAGTTTATGCCATAGTAGATAGATAGAAGGTATGTGTTATTATAAAATAAAATCCCATTGTAGTCATGCTCCATGTTCTAATCTTATAACACAGACCTAGAGGCTAGAGGCGGTATTATATATGATTCAATAAACAATTAAATCTAAAATAAATCATGCCCCCCATGCTTACATCCCATCCAGCATATTACATAACATAGATCGTGTGAATGAATTTAATCCAGTGTTTTTACTTCTTTTGATAGGTGCAGGGAGAGGTAGAGGTTGATAAGTGATACAGAATTATTTCAGATGAGCAGGGCATTGGAAAATAAAAATGAAAAATAGCAGTTAGAGTTTACAAAATGAATATCAAAGCTATAGTAGATTCGGAGTGAAAAATCCAAACCTCAAATGGGTTTATGTTTTGGCCTCCAAAACGGGTTTGAAAATTCGGATCACGGAGATCATAGATAGCTACAATATGATCTTGGTTGGGTCCGTCGAGACTAAGCATGAAAATAGGAAGATCAGAGTTGGATGCGAGTGATTGTGACAGTGTCAGAGTGAGAAAAAATATGAAATAATAAAATTAGAGAATTCTTGGAAATAGAGAGATTTGAAGGTGAAATAAAGGTAAAAAATGAAGGTGAGACCATGTTATATATAGTGATATTTTTTTAAAATTTTATTTTAGGATAATGATTACTTCTTTTTTCAACAAACCGAGGATAATGATTTCAGATACAGATAATATTCAAGCATCATCTCTTTGTGTTTATCGATCTTTTTTAGGATAATGATTTTTTTTAACAAAATGAGGATAATGATTCAACATATTCCACATATAGATAATTTATTTAATTTTAAATATTAATTTTGAACAAATAATTTATTTATTTTAAATTATAATTTTGATTAAAGGCGATATTATCTACCTACAAATGCTTTGGTGCGAGTATTCCTTAAGCGAACAAACGTAGTGCCTTGAAAATTTCTCTGATAAACGTAGTGCCTCGAAAAGGGATGTTTTTATATAAGTATAATAGATTGCATTTAGTTCATGTACAATAAAATCATAATGGTAAGTGTGTTGTACTCATTTTATACAATAAATATTATTTGCAATCAAAATAACAAACTACTATATTATTTTTTTTCAAGAAATAATGTATAATGTACTTATTAATTCTTAATAATGCTATGTACAATAAATTTATTTTAACATTAATTCAATGAATATGATACGTAAATTTATAATTTAATAATTTTTATATAAATATAATTTACATTCGTTCAATGAAAAATACACTCTATAAAATAATAAACTATTAATTTACCGTTTAATAATTTTTCTCGAAATTAATAAAATTTTATGAGGCCAACAATATTAATTTACATAAGTTTTATTGTAAGTTCGAAATACCAGATAAGTGGTGAAGAGATTTTTATGATATTGGTTAAAATTATAGAAACATGACGTCGTCGGCCCATGACTATAGGCTTCTTATAGCCTATTAAGAAACCAGAAATTTTTTTATTAAAAAAATATTTTTAATTTTTGAAAAAAAAAAAACACTTAAGCATTCATACCCATGTGGGATGGCTACTATCATTCACGCACTAGATGTTATATATAATAGTTTCTTGTATGGTTGTGGTAAAAAATGCTTCACAAGTCGTATATTATATATGATAGTGAAAAAAATGCCATCCTTCTTTTATGGGAAAAAATTAGCAAATTACATGTTAATTCAAAAGAAAGAAAAATAAGAAAAAGAAAGTACATTGTGATAAATAAAGCCGGTCTGTTAGTCAGTTTTATATATATATATATATATATATATATATATATATATATATATTTTAAATTCCCCTTTCTTATATCAAGAATGATCCATAATGGATAATCAAACATTAATTTTTTCCGAGGCATAAAATGATTGAAATGAGTTTAATCTCTTTTAATAAAGTTATACACAATATGAATTTAAACTTGACATCTTACTAAAAAAATCACATATCTTCGAACTTTGATAACCTTATTGGTTATTATTGCAGAAACTGTGGAAATGCTATTCCAATCTTCATTATAAGAGCAGCGAATATTTATGCACACATGGGTTAATGAATAAGGTTTTTGGTTTAACGTTTATCTTGATTTGGTTAAAATGTCATGACAGCACTGAAGTCTGTCACCATTTTTTAGCAATTATTAAAGGTTAAAAGCATGGTTGCATGATTAAGTTGCCAACCACAATTTACGGTCTCTGTGTCAAATAATAATATAATATTTTAAAGGTGAAGCATTATAAATAAAATAGCAGTATTAACACTTAAGATTACAGCTAGAAATGACAATGACATGAAGTTGTTTATGTAGCAATGGGTCGACTATGGCAGCGCCTTCAAGACTTAGAAAAAGATTATTAGGATAAATTAAAAGAAGAGAACCTACATTTGGATTCAAATAGCCATCGATACATATTCTACAACAAAAAAATTTCTACTTTGAAACACTCCAAACAGTGCTTATCATTACACATCAGCATGGGATAATGTTTTGCCCCCTTTGTGGCCTTTTGTACTTGTGAAATTCTTACATTATAACGCACCAAGTTAATGAGTATAATGATTAATGTGACACAAATTGATTCTATTTTGTCAATGCAATAATGAATACAAGGATTTCTCAACACCCATCCCGTCCTTCCTCTTTCTATCAAGTATGCGTTTTTTATTTTCAAGTTTTGTTTAACTACTTTAGACATCTGAACATGGAAATGAAACATTCTTATTTTAGGTTCAAAGTCTTTTAAAAAATATTTCCGAAAATCATTTATTCCAAGGAAAGTGATATCGGAAGTAAAATTGCTCTATCTCACCACCCCATCCCTTCCTTCTCCAAATTCTCTTTTCCATTAATGCACTGTTTGTTAGCTATATAACGTCAGGATAAAGATCACCATTTTTTCCCTCTAGATTTCATTATGCTTGTACATATACACGCGTATAGGCATAGGCAGCAATCATGATTTAATCAGGATCTTCATTAATTTTTAACGATGAAAAATTTTTTAATAATATTCATGTATTAAGTACACTTGCATTTAATTTTTTTTTAAAAAAAGGTACACTCGATAAAAAATTAGAATTAAATTAAATAAATGATATCTTAATAACATCTTGATTATTGTTACTTTAAAATGAATATAATAGTCTTTTATTTTTAAATTTGTAAATTACCTATTTCTAATAATATTTTACTTTCCGAAGAGTGTAGCTACCTAGGTTTAAACCTTCGCACTCATACTTAATATCACAAAGCTCTACCAACAATGCTAAGTGCTACCAACGAGGTGTAACACACCTGACTCGGGACTTTGTTCTCGGTCCGCAAGGACACGGGTTCGAATCCCACCTCGACGATATGTGTCCGTCGCTCTTTCGGGAGTGGTTGTTCTCCTCCAGGCAGTTTGCAGGGCTATGACCTGGAGACGAGTTTGCCCATCAGAGTCGTCAATGTGCGGCAATGACGATGAGATTTCCCTCGTAAAAAAAAAAAAAAAAACAATGCTAAGTGCTAACTCTTGAAAATTGAATATTATCTTCATTTCTAAATATAAGCAATTGGAGTGGCCTATAGCTTGATCCTTTTTGTAAGTTTTTACCTCAATTTTTTATGACATTTATTATTTCATTTTCTCAAACACTCCTATTTTTTTTAAAATTTCAATGATAATTATTGGGAATAATTTTACACATTAAAGACATTTTGATAAATATATAGCATATTCGTGACACTTGTTATGATAAGAATTTCAAAAATGAATCCTATGAATTTGAAATGCTAAGCAAACAAGTTTATTTGAAACAACATTCTGATCAAATTATGTTTTGAATTATGATTCTTAATTATGTTTTGAATTATGATTCTTGTGAACATAAATTGAAACCATAAAACAATTGCACCCTATAACAATCATTGTACTAAAGAAGACAACGTAAACGTATGACCCCACTTCAACCACTTCCTTGTAGCGGTTGGTTAAAACTTAAAACAGAGGTTTATTTACTAGCTCAAACACCGATTGGGGAAAGGGGATGGGAAAACATAAGGAATAAAATACATACAAACACCGACTACAAAACAAAATACATTTCACTATACAGAGGAGTAAACAATCAAATGACTTCAAATATTTGGATGCTATGACACTCATTCTCAACCATGTTTTCTCCTCCAGGCCATCATGCTTGAGGGTACTTATAAAGGGTAACCATGTCTTTTAGGCTCTCTTGAGAAGAAGGGATGTCTTAATGCTTCTCTAGCTTTAATCCGTTGTGCAGGGTCATACCTTAGCAGCCCTTGCAAGAGGTCAATCAAATCGCCAGCAGAATGATCCACGTGCTGCATTATTAGGTTCTGCGAGGGAATATTAAAGAAAATAAACATGCATAAGGAATTGTACTGATAACCTTTAAGCCATTGCAATGCTACATAATATAACGAAAAAAGTACAAGTTCCTTTCTTAAAACAAGCACAAAATAAAAGGACTTGTGGTTTAGAAAAACAGCACAAAATGAAGACACTTTGATTGTAAAACAAAATGTTAAGTACTTTCACATTTAAATATCAATAATGTTATTTGGACATCTGCATCTAAGATCCAAGTCCAACACCTACCATTTTGAGTAAATATGTGAAAAATAATACGAAGGGGAAAGGAACATCTGACCGAATAACATTTTTGTTTAAACATCCGACCAACTAAGCCAGTTATGCACTGACCTGAACCTCTCCCAATTTACATTCAGAATTCTCTCTTAAGATAAAGAATTGTGCCATAAAGCATGCAGTAAGAAATGGTTGCACAAAACAGTAGCAAGTAAATGGAAAAGAAATATCCCTTGGCCATAGAACTGTATTCTCGTAAACAATATGCATATGATTTTTTTTTTTTAATTATTACAGTATATGATATAATTATTGAAGTATGAGATTAGATACAGCCAAACCACAAAGTAGGCATTACTGGCAAACGAGGCAATTTCCAAACTGCCCTCATGCTTTCTCTTGACGTTGAACTATCAGGCCAACCTAATCGTGCACCCCTTCTAAAATATTTCTCAGCTCGGCGACTGCAATGTCAAGCATTACATGAGAATCCACATATAGGGTTAAAGACAATATAATTTCTCAAAGCGAAGAAAGCTCCAAAAGCTCTTACTCAGCCCTGATCACCATATGGGGAGGTAGTGGCCCTAAAACTCTCTCCATCATGGCAAGATGTTCTAAGTTCTCATGCGTCTGGAAAAGTGCCTCACCCTGTTCATATACAATGACGAGGAGCATTAGACAAGGGAGAGAAAAAGGAAATTTGAAGTAAAATTGCTCAAGAACAGTGACTCCAGCGATAACAAATTGTCTGGAGCTAAAATGTACACATGAAGAGGCTTGGACCTCTTAGCATGAAAACAAGAGAATAAAAGTTCTAACAACCCTATCCTACTAAATCCCAAATTGTAGTATGATCCGTGCAAAATAGTGACTCCGGTTATGGAAACAATGAAACCTCCTGAGCGAACAGCATTGAACAAGCATTATGTTGAGGTTCTTTTTTCCTCTCTTCTTTTTAACAAAACATAAGTCATGAATTCTCAAAGTAAATAAATAAATAACCTCAATTAAGTTTCTTTGCATGCAAGTAAAAACAAAATATTGGAAACTGAACTCAAAACAAAAGACACATCCTCTATTTCTTGTCCATCTCTTGCCCTTTAGCTGCTGCACATAAGATTGAGAATCCAATAATTGTACCCCATAATGCAGGGATTTCAGGAATCAAAAAGAGCATGAGAAAAGCCAAGAAAATAGCGAGTAGGTGAAGTTACTATCATCAGAACAGAGAACAGCAAAGACCTCCGATGAACTTCAGACAGAGCCAATGGATGGAATTAAGGGGAGGATGGGCTTTTTGAAGTGATTTAGGAAAGACAAACTAAAACTCAGCACATTTGCTTAATTTTCTAGTTGGAGGCAATAGGAAATACAGTTTCAACATATAGATAGCACAGATAGTGGTGTTATCCATATCAAAATATCCAAGTTAGAAGGGTAGTGTAGTGCTAGAACTCACTGCTCGCCACTAAATGCAATTAACAACCGTGATTCTAGCTACGTAGTTTTTAGGTGTTGTCTCTTTTGTTCTTATGAGGATTTCTTATCCTCGTTTTGTAGTATTCTCCTTTCTCTTCTAATAATATTTCTTTTTTTGTCAAAAAAGAAAACAACTGTGATTCCAACTGCATGCATGAGTAAAGGAAAGAAAAGAAGGGTTTAGACAGATGATTACTTACAGAGCAAAGCTCAATCAATATGCAGCCTATACTCCAAAGATCGCAAGGGTAGTTCCACCCAAGACCTACAGAGAAACAAAAGATGGCCAATATAATGTATGGTTACGGATATAATGAACAGACATTTCACAAGGAATGACAATTACCTAAGATAACTTCTGGTGCACGATAGTGTCTTGTCGACACCACATAATTGTGATCCTGATGTTCAAATGCTGTACTCCCAAAATCGATGAGCTTAATGGCACTAGACTTGGGTAAATTCTTGAAATAAGAGCCATCTTTCATTGTTCGTGACAGAAACTTAATTGACACAAGTAAAGAATTTCCAACAAAAAAGAACAAATGTTAAATTCTGATATTCGGGAATTGTGAGGAATAAGTGAATGAAAACTTCCACGGTTGTAGAACCTTTCTTTTTCAAATATAGAACATGAATTAATTCTTGTTAGTTATTTTTCACCAAAGAAAAAATGCAACTACATGGCCCAAAAGCGTATCAACACCCCATTGCCAGTACCGAGTACCAAAAAATTAATTTTAACTGACAAGTGAAAAACGAAGTTGAATAAGGATATAAGAAGAATAATTAGGAAGATGATACCTTGTAATCTGGCACTTTAATAATTTCTGATGAGACTAGAAGAATATTCTCTGGCTTCAAATCAGTGTGAATCAAGCACAAGTCATGCATAACTGCGGATATGAGTGACACAATCAGTCACTCAAAAGCATAATCAATTGTAATAATAACTATTTTAAGTGTACTCAATAATAGTTTAGGTTCTTTCAAATATCAAAAGATTATATCATTCATATTCAAGCAAGTTATTACATATGCACATGTCTTAAACTCCCATGCATAAAATATATAATTAGGTAGTTGGTACAGGATATGTCCACACACATGCTACAGACTCCAAAAGTTGTCTGCCAAACTCCCGAACAAGATCAATGGGAAAAGAACGGTAGCTGTTTTTGCGGAGAAAATCGTATAAGCTTGGTCCAAGCTTCTCAAACACCTGTTCAAACCATTTAAATCCATCCGCAAGTTTCGTAACTCACAGAATATTTAAGCATGATGGAATATACATTCCTATCATCTTAATCAAATTGCAAATATCAATAAATACTTACAATACAAATATGATTACGATAGTCAAACCAATTCCGTATTTGCACACAACTGCAAAGAATGAAACCACTTATACCACAATCACCTTTAACATCTACAACCAATAACGAAAGACAACCAAAAACAATTCTTACCGTGCACCATTCACATCGTGTCTGGCTAGCATCATCAACACATCGATTTCAGTCATTGCAGCCTCACGATACTTGTTTATAGAGCGGACAACCTTAATTGCCACAGCTTCTTTCTTTTCATTGTCAAAACATTCTAAGACTTGGCCAAATGTTCCTGGATAAGTTTTGGATGTCCAAATTAGCCAAGTGGCCAACATACTTAGAAAACAGATAAAAAGTCAAAGAATGTGATCTTAATAAGCTTAAAAACTCTTTTAAAATAAGGGATTTGGAAATGGCAGGATATCAAAATAACATTCTTGGAAACTGAAGCGATATCTACCTTCGCCCATCTTACTGAGAATTCTGTCTGCAAACATAACATAAAAAACAATGTCAGAGAAGACCAAATATGACATAAGCATTTATAACTAATACTTAAAGTGCAAAAACATCACACAAACAAATCAAAACTACCCCCACACACATTTAATTGTTGGAAATAATCATTCATACTCATACGAAACCACTTTAGACAAGTTAAAAAAAAAGGGGTTAGGGAAAAGTATGTGCCATGAATCAACTAACATCAAATTGCACCCGATAAACTTCACATAGTAAAACAAGAAGTATCACATACATCGAGGTGTAAGATTTTCACCGATGGCAAAAACGTAGTGACCGTCTTTATCATCAGCCCCCCAAGGAGGTGATCCATTGCGAGGCATTCCCCGAGAAAACATCGATGATGAATAAGCATGATTTGGAACCTCTTGGTTGCAATATATTGCAGGAAGAACCTACAAGCATTCGCAGATCAATCATCCCAGAAATTAAGCAAAATGCTTCCATCAGCATAAAGTATATTCAAGCACTGCAACCTAAAATTGCTTATGAATCCATCTGTTTTATAAAGCAACATACAAGAAAAATATTTTTACTTTTTATGGTAAAAAAGTAATCGACCAAATTAAGGGCTTCTTTGTTCGAACTTGATTATTAAAAAAAAAAAAAAAACACTTCTAACATTTACTATATGCTACACATAAAACATCAAACACTGAACATAACCCATACCATATATATGTTCATGTTCCATCTTATTCTAACCTGCTTACCAAACACTACTTAATTAAGCTAAATCTATCCAGCTACATAAAAATTCAAAGTAGAGATTTTTATAAGGAAAAAAAAAACTTTTCAAACAAGCATCAAATTAAGAAACACATAACTGACATAAGTCCAATTATGCATAGAACATTCACGATTAAGATTATAAATACTGCATTAAAAAAAATGAAAACCTTAGGGGGAGGAATTGGAGGTGGTGGTGGTGGAGGTGGAGGAGGAGGCATATCCCATGTTAAACGAGGTCTCTTCTTTGGTCTCTTATCCATGATCCTATGTGAAAACTCCATAATTCTCTGTGTCTCCATTTATCTCTGCAAATAGTTTTCGTCACGAAACATTGAAATTCTTCAATTATGGAAGGATCGGAGATAGAAATAGTGAATTCGAATTAGGAAAATTTGCCCCCAATTTGAAACCCTAATGTTGGGATTGGATTGGATGAGATCTAGGAACAGAGTTTAACCGTGGTTAACAGAATCGGGTATGCGTTGCTAACCCATGGTTAGGAGGCGGTGGTGGGGCCTACAGTTTGATTGTTAGAATCTTCAAAGGTCAAAAGTGGAACCAACTTGGAGGAGGGAGAATGGACTTATTTTTGTTGAGTTTTAAATTTTGGTTTCCATTACTAAAATTCTGGCCGTCATTTCATATTTTTATGGACAAAAAATTTTTTTGTGTGTTATTTTTTTTGTCACTAACTAGATAGAAAATTTTCATCTATCCTTTGATGAAAAATTTCCATCTAGCGAGAGACAGAAAATTTCTATCTATCCCGTGATGGAAAATTTTCATCTAGCGAGAGACGGAAAAATTTCATCTCTAGAGAGACGGAAAAATAACATTACTAGAGTTATATGCTAGAGCCTCTCGATATATCAGTTTTTTCATTTGTTCCTCTATCAAAACATGCTGCTCAAAGTCAAAGCTGAAGGAAGTCACGCACACATGTTCATAACTAATGTCATGCAGTGATGTGATCTTCAACTGCAAAAAAACAATATGCATGTAAGCGACGATACACAAACATGCATTTCAGAATAATATTATCAATGTAAGTCTGACATCAAAAAAAGCAAAACTTGGTAGATGCATATTATCAACCAAGTTCTCTTATTTGCATAACATTTTTGAATATTAGTAACATATTTTTATTCAGTAACACTCTTGAATACTTTTTTTTAGGATGAAAAAGGGGCATCGCATAAAAAGAAATTTTTCCTTGTAAGTCCATGATCGATGCATTGAATAGGTAAAGTTTTTAACAAATACGGAAGATGCCAAAAAGCATAAAATTTATTAAGTATGCATAATGATATTATAACTTCTTCTGTCTCTCGAGAGATGAAATTTTTCCGTATATCGGTAGATGGAAATTTCCCGTCTCTCGGTAGATGGAAATTTTCCGTCTCTCGGTAGATGAGAATTTTTCGGATAGATGAAAATTTTCCGTCTCGTTAGGGACGAAAAAAATTACACACAAAATGATATTTTTGTCCATGAAATTATGAAATGGAGGTCAAAATTTCAGTAATGAGGGCCAAAATTTGAAACTCATTTTGTTAGAGCATTGTCCTAATAAGTAATAAGTTAGCCCCCAAACAAAACTAGGACTAAAAAAAAAAATAGGCAAAGGCTTAAGGTCTTCGTTGTTAAGTTTTGTGAGTTATACTCAACTTAGTTTATTTTTTTTTTTACATTGGAGGTCTGGGACTAGAACCCATGACCTGGGGAAATCCTAAGTGTCACTGCAGCCACCAACTGGACACGGACTACTCAACTTAGTTTAAGCTTCTTACAAGCTAAAAATTCTTCTTGTTTCAACGATTTTATTTGGTCGAACGGCTTATATTGAATGAGTATCACATGCTTATTGAATGAGTAACTTAGACAAAGCCTAAAAACAAAAGATTCTAATTTTTTCTTTAAATACTTTTTATGTAAATATTTTTTTTTTTAACTTTTTATACGTTAAAAAGGTAGCATACAATTTTCAAAATTGTAACATACATTAATATTTTTGAATACCAATATTTTTTGTTTTGTAAACTGAGTTTTTAACATGTACCGTACATTTTTTCACATATGTTAACCCAGAAA
Organism: Crotalaria pallida; assembly: GCA_037953625.1. Taxonomy (NCBI): domain Eukaryota; kingdom Viridiplantae; phylum Streptophyta; class Magnoliopsida; order Fabales; family Fabaceae; genus Crotalaria; species Crotalaria pallida. The sequence goes on from CM075656.1 coordinate 74,789,371, forward strand.
CATACAACAACAACAACAACAGTTTTAATTTTTTTTTTTAATCAATAAGTTAACATCAAAATGTATGTACATTTTTGCACATGCACTATAGCGTACAAGTTAAATTGGCAAAAAAGCAAATACGATATTGATGCAGCGTATTATAAAAATTGCACTGTATGCTTAGGAAAAGCGTATTGCAATCCAAATGCTATAATTGTTCAGGAACTAAGATACTGTCATACTGATAACACGAAGAGCAAGTGAAGGCATGTTTTCTCATACTCTTTCCTATATATAGTAATTATCCCCTTATGCTTTCCAAAAATAAAACTAATTCTCCCCTTCGAATTAAGCCATGATTTTTTCCTTCTTGATTACGGATTTGAGATACATTGTAACCCTTATGACTATATGTCTATATTGAGCTCAAATTAAATATGATGGTGATCTTTTAGATGCCATAAGCATGGAAGCTGGAGTTCCTTCACCAAACTTCTCAGCACTTGCTATATGGTAGAAGTTGATTTTATCTCAGCTAAATCTAGTTGGAGAAGCTCCAGATCTCTAGGTTTTTTCTTCTCCATGAAATTCTTCATCGATCTCCTACTTATTTATAGCTTTTTTTTTTTAAGTAAACTACTGCCATTCATGTATATTAAAGAAAATATTTAGTCTTGAATTGATTTAGAAATTACATAAGATTAAGAAATTAGTAAATTATGTAAAAATTTGATATATTTTAACTAAATTACTCTTATTTAATAATAGAAGAGAGTGATAATAAATATATGAATATTATACTGAAAAGAGATAAACAAATGACTGGTGAAAAAGATATTGTAACAAATAAGGGTGTGTTAAAAAAAGTATATATGAATATCGGGTTTCTGAAAGTACTATACATAACATATGAAACAATAAAATGGCTAAGTGAACATAACTTATGGGACGAAGGTAGAGCTGTCAAAATAAAAGGTACTATACATAACTCAAGTTGTAACAGACTACCGGATCGGGTTCGAGCTAGCCCGCTTCGAGTTCGGGTTAGATCGGGCTCCGGCCAAAAAATCCGGTTACAACTTGAGTACCCTAATATGAAACCCAAACCCGCTCTATATGTGTTACAGGCCTAGTGCGAGCCAGCCTATATCCTTAAAAAAAATTATGCAATTTTTTAAAAGTTTTATTATGAAATGCTATTTCAAAATTTAAAGTATAGAATCCATATTTTTTTAACATACTGAAAATTGATAGTTTACAAAAATATCAGCACATTAGTAAAAAAAAATTGATTCCCTCATCCAACCATGTTCAGATCACATGTTTCGGTTTTTTTTTTTTTTTTTTGAAGTTGATTGGTTCATTTTTAATAGAGAATAATCATTACTTATTCTTAATATTTTTTACACATGTTTTTTAACCAATAACAAGTTTTTGTTTTCCTTTTACACTGAACACTACCTACACATGTAAAGCTAAGAAATAAAGTGTGTTTTTTTAAGGGTTGGCTCGAACCCGAACCCGGTCGATCCGGGCCAAAAAGCATAGATTGAATAAATATGTCATACTAAGAAATCCAAGCCCTATAATTTTTTGGATTTTTTTTCTTCGGAATAGTTCGATCGGGTTAGCCCATTTTGACAGCTCTAGACGAAGAGAGTAATAGTTTCTCTTTCTAGAAAAGCAATGCCTTGTAAAATGGGAGTTACGTGCAAATTGCAATACACTCCCCCATAAGTGTACAGTGCAACTTTTAAAATACTACTATACACTGGGAGCGCACACGCTTTTTTTAAATGCAGAGACTAAAATAAAAAAAAATTACAATGACTAATTTCAAAAAAGTTAATATTTATAAGGATCATTTTGGTATTTAAGCCTAATTTATATTTTAAGTCAATCAAAAACAAACTTTTATGTTATATGTTTGGAATGACGAAAAGTGTGTTAATAGGATGTATATACAATTGTAAAGTTCAACAATTGTTTCACAAAGTTTAAATAAGCTTTATAAATTTAATTATAGGATTATAAATTGAGATAAAAATAAAGGGAGATGTTATTTGCACCCTAAACACTACTACTTACACCCAAGTTTTATAATTTTTTTCATCAACTTTCCAAAATTACCCTTAACCTATTACTCACACCCATATATTTGTTATTTACACCCGCTCCTATTATTTACACCCTAAACCTATATATATCAATACTCGTACCTGTGTATTACTACTCACACCCACTCACTTTCTTCTCCATGAAAACCTTCTTCTCCATAAAAACCCTGTTCACCAAAACCAAACCACCAGAAAGAAGAAAATTATTAAACTCTAATAACCCAAATGCTGACATATTGAACCGTCTCAAAGACGAAATGACTCAGGCACGTTCAAAACATTAACATATAGATGTTTTTGTATTGTAGTCCCAACTAATTTTCTTGACTATAATCGATTCTATTCAGTAGTTTGTGTCTAATTATTTGTGACAAATGTTTTTATTATTTACCACATTATTATTTTTGTTTTAATAGGACAAATTAAAACTTGGAAAAACATAGATTTTATTCTAGTGTCTCATTAATCTGTAATTGCTTATTAATATTATGCTTATTAATATCAAATAATACACGATGATACTTGTTCCACTCTGATTGATATTAGCATCTGAAGACAAAATTGTTGAATACTTGTGGTGTATGTGCTAATAATAGGTGAGAACTGTGATGATAGATAACATTGAGAAAGTTTTGGAGAGAGGTGACCGCTTGGAAACGCTGGTTGAGAAAACATCAACAATGAACAGCAATACAATTCGTTTCAAAAGGCAATCCCAACGTGATAATACAATTTGGGAATCATTCCAAAATTACCCAAGTTTTATAATTTTCTTCTTTCTGGTGGTTTGGTTTTGGTGAGCAGGGTTTTTATGGAGAAGAAGGTTTTCATGGAGAAGAAAGTGAGTGTGAGTAGTAATATACTGGTGTGAGTATTGATATATATAGGTTTAAGGTGTAAATAATAGCAGCGGATGTAAATAACAAATAAATATGGGTGTGAGTAATAGATTAAGGGTAATTTTGGAAAGTTGGTGTAAAAAATTATAAAACTTGGGTGTAAGTAGTAGTGTTTAGGGTGCAAATAACATCTCCCAAAAATAAATGTCTATGACATATGTGAGGTAACTTTTGGAACTATATTTGTTTTTTTTTAAGAGTTACATGGTTAGAGGGAAAAGTTGACATAATTAAAGTAAAGAGAAATGAGGTAGAATGGCTTCATCTTCAACTTCATTCAAGATTAGGAGAATTCAAATCTTTTCATGAAAATTTAGATTTAGAAATAAATAAATGAATAAATAATCTATTTTTAATTTTTTTTTTACAATGTCTATCATTGCTCCTTTCTACCATCTTTCTTCTATATACATTACATCATTGTTCTAGTAAAGTTTATCAAGACGATGAAATTATAACTATAAACAAAAGCCGATTATGATGCATGAGGTAGAAAAGATAGGGAATAAACAAAGCATTTAACCTCAAAAAAGTTTTCTCTTTTTTCCACTTAATACCTGATTATGCATCCTAATTGGATCCATATCATCAAATAATATAAGTTCATTCTTCATGGAGGACATATGAGAATGTTCATAAGAGTTCTCATTAGGAAACGCCAAACTTAAAGAAGTTGGAATACCACCACTTGGATTAACACTTTCCACATCATCTGCTTTTGAATAATAATCATGATCATAGGTACCACTTGGTAGAATGCAAGAGGAAGATAAAGAAGGAGGAGTTTGCCACTGTTGAAGAGGTGTAAGCAAAAGTGTCTGAAGTAATGGTTTAGCTTCGGTCACAGTTTGTAGCAATCTACCTTTTTGGGGCAGTGGTTTCTCGCAAGCTACCTTATCAATTGCTAGTGAAGAACTACCAACCATGTTAATATTATCTCTTGAAGCACCTAATTTGCTTTGGTAATTTGGTTGCTTTGGTAATGCTAGATTGTTTGATTCAACTTTTCTCGTATGAGAAGATTCCTTATAGGAATGCTTTTCATTTATTGTATGAGACCCTTGGTATTCAAAATGCTTCTCATTTGATGAAGGGCTTGCCAATGATAAGTCAAAGAATGCTTTAGAACTTATATCTGATGCTCTGGTGTTTTTCATTGATAGCTTTGTTTTGTAGTTAAGCACTGTTGGGGGCTTAGGATATTGACCAAATTGTGAAATAGAACCGTTTGTTTCAGCTGAGTTACATGGTTGAAGATTTCTTAGTAGAAATTGAAGTTGTTCTCTTGCTTCATCTCTTTCCTGGCAAACTCTCTTCAATAACTTGAATAAATGCTTAATAGTCTCTTCATATTTCATTATCTCAGTATTGCCTTCCATTGTTGCTGACATTTGTTTAAGCTTGGTACAAAGAAGCTTGTATTTTAATCTTAGAAGCCTGTGTTTAATCTTAGCAATACTCTATCAAGAAAATATAAACTTAAGTTAGTATGAAACTTAGAATTCAAAATATCATAGTAGACTATTGACAAGCTATCAATAACTAAGTAATACACATTTGAGTCTTTTAACTAAAAGATTGAAACCTAAATGGTAAGATGACACCCCATGTGACTTAACTTATTCAATATAGTAGCTTACAAACAAATGAATAATTTTAGAATCAACAAAATCATAAGTGGTTTTAACTTCGATTTGATTCCTAGGAGAGGAACACTTGTTGTGAAGAATAGCCACACACTATGGAATAGATTAGTTCATTGCTCATAGTGCGAGAGGACAACTTTGGCTAACACAAAAAACGATAATACCAATGTGAACACACATAATTTTGTTCCCCAAACTACATACAATTTTAGTGGGATTAGTTACATTCTTTGTTATCAAGTTCATATTGTAGACATGATTACTTAACATCAAAACACAAACTAAAGCTTAAATGCAATTTTGGGGAGGGTATCAAAATAAATCTTGCATAAGTACACTACCAAGTTATAATCAATGGATTCATTGGAGTATTAAACCATTTAAAAAGACATTATAGCTCTTAATACAATTATTTGAAACTAATTTCAAGATTTTGATTAATTATACTCGAAAGAGATATGTTCATGCAAAATTCACACATCGTGACTTCACATCCGTAACCTCCCACCTTATAAAACATTCCCAAAACTCTAATTTAGATAGGCAACAAATCATGGGCAGAGCAACCAAAATTAGTCTTTTCAAATAGTTGATATACCCTAACATAAAAAGTGTGTATATCTATGTATACATATATGATTCTCATTTGGAAATAATGTTAGGTAATTAACCAAACATCAAAAGAAAACAATGAAAATATATTTAGAAAGAGAATAGAAGATTAATCATTCACCTCATTCAAATCTCATTTAGCTAGCAATGAATAATTAACTTGGTGGTTGTATCCGAATCTACAAAATTTCTATTAGTTCTAGGTTGTACACAAGCTTCTTCTATAATTTCAAGCATGTAACCTCGTGCATGTGATGTAGGTACAATTGTTTTCAAGACAAAAGAAAATGATAGGATTTCTAAAAACAATAATAACAATGTTGTTTTATATTCCGATTCAACACTTCGTGTATTAACTACTCCGTGGTTATAGGGATGTTGCTTTTTTTAAGGACCAATAATTTAGAGATGGATTATATATCCAACTCACAATTAGGCTTTGACAGAAGAAAGCACAATTTTGTTGAGTGTAATTAATACTATTGAACAAACATGCATTCCATTTCAACCTTTTGTTGGATTTTTGTTTATGTGAACAAATATAACGTTTTTAGTTATAAGAATTACGTAACTAAATGTGAACTGGTTCTTATGAGACCAAAACCTACTTTGTAACCAATCAACGGAATTGACTCTACCTACCTCTTAACAGTTGTGATTGGCAATTGTGGCTCACTTTAATCGAATGAATCGCAAGTAACAACTTTTGAATTTCATTTTCTTTTACATTACATTCACAAGTTGTAGTTTTCAAGGACATACTAAATAAATTATAGGTGACATAAAAATGTTGTCGATTATTACACCTTTTTGATGTTGGGATTTATTAGTCGTACATAAACGAATTTATGATAACAACTTTTTTTTTACAGAACATGTGATTTTGAAAAGAAAAAAAATACATTGTGACCATTAATTCTTATGTGCTTTACATTATCCAGTTATGCTTAAATATTTTCAATACATTATCCAGTTATGCTTAAATATTTTCAATCATAGGCAGAATTGTTTTTGTCACTATATTTGTTACAATTAAAAAAAATTAGTATTAGTTAAAGAAAAAATCTTGGTGAAAATAGTTTTTAAAAAAAAAGTTCTTTAACAACCAAAATATTGTATTTATTCAAAGATGATTTGAGAAATAAAAATTAATTCAATGAAAGAATTTTAGAGACAACCTTTTGATTATCTCATTCTCTAAATTTTAGAATGTTGCATTTCATTCTATTAAAAATAACACTTTTTATATCATTTTGGAATGTTTCACAAAGAGACATATCCAAAACTCAAGAAAATAAAATTAACTTTCAATACTAAATAATTTTTTATTTCATTTTAAAAAATGTCAGTGTATTAAAATAATTTTAATAGAGTTTTTTCTAAGCAAAATTTTGACAAGGATTGTTGGGGATGGGGGGATCTACAGCTCTACCAGCTGAGCCACGTCTTAGGATCAATACATCTCTAGATTAAAAAGATGAATATTGAATTTTAGTTAGTGTGTTGTTAATTGAAACTAATTTATTGTGAAACAATTCTAGAAATTGTTTCTTACATTGAGCACTATCCTAAAAAATGTATTCAATTGATTTTTTTTTTTTTAATTTTTGAGTGTTTGATATTTTTTTAAAAAAAATCAAGTGTATCCTTATGGTATATGTATTTTCTAATTTTTTGGGTGCGCGAACGTGGATGTCCTTCTTAACAAATGTTATTGTCAGGATTGAATCTAGGTCCTAGACCTTGTACGATACCTAAAGATCTTCTAGACCCGCCTTGCACAATTGGAAAAACTCCTTGTTAGTCTTGAGTGTTTGATATGATTTTCGGTGTTTAATGAAATGATTTTTAGTGATATGTAATAAAGTACTAGTACTTGCACCCGCCCAATGCGCGGGTATAATTCTAATTAAACCTTTATATTAAAAAAATTGTTATCAATATTCTAATTATCATACTAAATTATTGAATGTAAATATTTAAATTATCTTGCTAAACTACTATTTGAAGTTTAGAATTTAATTCTTCCTATCTTATATACAATCGCCAAATCACAATAATTATCTTGCTAAACAAAATATCTTGCTAAAAAAATAATTAAATTTTTTTAACAATATACAAATAAGCAATGCATTTATAAAATTTGCATACTCGATTAAAATTAGGCAACTCGATTAGAATCAAGACACACGAGTAAAATTAGGTAACTCGATTAAAATGGGGATACTCGAGTAATATTAGACCGCTCGAGTAGAATTGAGTAACTCGAGTATAATTAGGACACTTGATTAAAATTGACATACTCGCTTAGAAATGACCCACTCGATTACAGGTAATCCACTCAATTAGAAATGACCAACTTGATTATATTAAATATTTTATTTAAATAAAATAACAAAATATATTTAATATCATTAAAAAATAATATAAAATTGAAAAAAATTGTAAAATATTTTTTAAAAAAATTCAAAATTTTTTTTTTTATATTTTAAAAATAAAAAAAATTCACAAATATTTTTAAAAAATCTGTAAAATATTTTAAAAAATTAAAATTTGAAAATTTTCGTTCTTTTTTCTAAAAATTATAAAATAATAAAATTCATATAATTTTTTTAAAAACTCGGTAAAATATTTCTAAAAAATTCTGATAATTTTATCTTTATTCTTAAAAAATTTTCGCATTTTTAAATCTTTTACAGATTAATACTCCCTCCGGGTCTATTTAAAAGACCCTTTTGAGGTTTTTGTTTTGGTCCTATTTATAAAACCCTTTTTTAAATTTTTAAATAGCATTTAATTACTTTTTTCTAAATATATCCCTATAAAGTCAACAATTTTTAAAGTTCTAATGATAATTTTAGAAGTAGTTCTGAAAAAATATATCAAATTTCCACACTTCCAATGCCACTAACTGATTTTTCCACCTCCCCAATGGGAGTATAAAACTCCAAAAGGATAGGAGTGAGTAAAAACAGGAAGGAGTATATATACTTAGAATGATCATCACAAATAAAATAAGCTGACTACGGTTTACAATAAAAAAATAAAGGCGGAACATGAAAATCATATAGTGAACCAAAAAAAATCCACATTCTATAGTACAATCAAATATCCACATATATTTATAAAAATAACAAAAAAAATCCAGCTATAATGGCTGGGTAAACTGAAAAGCAAACTCACAGGCAATCATTACATAGACTACCCAGTACCCACATAGGAGAAGAAGGTAGCTGAGACAAAATGCCAAATGTCGCAACCGTCCCGAAAGGCGCCGCGAAAAAAAAATGAAAAAAGATAATTATATAATTAGTTTAATATTTAAATTAATTAAAGAGATTTGGAGTCGCCACCAATTGATTTATCCATAAAAATGGAATGGTGCAATTGGACACCTAAAAAAATGGTCTTCGTATCAGAGATTGGATTAGGGGGTTGATTACGAGTAGGGAAGGTATTAGCACCCTACCACGTCCGTTCTAAGAACGGTTACCTATTTGGTCTATATTATTTGCTTGATTAATTTGGTTTGGTTTTCAATTATTAATAAAAAAAAACAATTGTTCATTATTTTTATTTTATATATCCCACTTTTATCAGCATATTATCAAAGATGATAAATGACTATGATTGAGAAATGGGTTGCCTAAATAGCAATTTTTCTGCGGAATAAAATCAAATCCTATAACATTTGGATATAACAATAGTGAATTTAAAACTTCTATTTTAATAAAGATTTATAGCAATAAAAATTAGTTCTAAAATTATTTCAAAATGATTTGTTTACAAAATTTCCTTTTCGGTATAGGATTGTGTTGCAGTAAAAAAAAAAGGTTCTAAACTTGTAAGCAAAATTATTATCTTTGAAATAATTATTTTTAATTGTTTATATTCACCATTGTTATAACGGTTAAGAATCAATGAATTTATTCACATTGATTTTAACACTAAAAAAAAATTTAACGAAATATTTACTTTGATTTTTTTGCCATTTAGATTTAGCCAACACTCATGGCCAACTCTAATATAAAAAATATGCCTCAAGATAATTAGGTAAAATTTACGGAACCGCCTTTTCCTAATTTTCTATCGTCGGCGACTTTAAAGTATTACTTTTACCTTAAAATTCCAAACTTTTAATTTTTTTTAGAACCAAACCCAGCCAACACTCATGGCCAAATCCGATTGAAAAGAAATGCCTCGAGACTAATGGATAGACTTTGGAGTAACCGTCACTCCGGACATCTTCCAAATTTTCCGTCATCGGCTTTAATTCATGAACATTTTTTTATTCAACAATCAAAAAGGATTCATAAAATAATAATTAAAATCTCAACAATTGAAATATAAAAGACTACATTTTTATTTTTTAATATTTTTAAAACAAAAAAAAACAAAACTGAAAGCAAAAGAGATGAAAAGAGGTACCTGGAATGGACGAAGGGAGTACTACTGTGTTGAAGGCCAGGAACTTAGACTGGCAGAGGAAGTGTTTTATTATTCAACACAAAAACCGAGAAAATGAGACTAAAGACTGAAGTAGAAGAGTAGTAGGCACGGAAATCGAAGCACAATATTTTTTTAGAGTAAATTACTTATAAAAAAAATCCTTGTTTTCAAAATTGTGCATCAAATTCTCTTCCGAAATTGTAAGGAGAAGAGCTCTATTTATAGGAAAAAAAATTAGGTTAAGAAAAATAGGGTTTCTCTAATAGGCTTTGAAAGCCCAGTGAAATATTCCCTGGTTTATTCCTTAATCAAATCTTTTAAATTTGTTAAAGATCAATTCTCAATCTTTTAAAATCAAAACAAATATGATGATAATCCTTTTATAAATAAAACAAATCCTTTTAATAAAAAAAATTATCTTTATCCTCACAAAAAACTTATCAAATCTTTTACCAAAAACACATTTTTATCTTATCTTTTTTAAAATTCGTTTTTTTTTATTTTTTACAAAAAAACTTTTTTTTTTTCCAAAATCTTTTCTTATTTTTTAAATAACCCCAAAAATAACTCAATACACAAGAATAATACATTCAAACAAGCTTTTTATTTTTTCTCACTATTTATTTAATTATACAAATTTGAGAATAAAAATTTAATTAACCCAAAATTTTTACAAACTAATATTTTTGACCCCGGACAAAATTGGGTGTCAACAGCTGCCTCTCTTTACTTGTTGCTTATTAGATGGCAAACAAAATGGAATTTGTATGCTATCAAGATAAGTAATGAGTAAAGACGTAGACACCAATTTTGTTGAAGAGAGCGTCAGATATTGAAAGAACTAAGGTAAGTCAGAGTTTTTGTTAAACTTTGGAAAAATAAACGATGATAAATAAATCCGAGGACGCAGGTCGGGGTACTGCTGGAACTCGTGGTAGAGAAAATTAAAAAATAATTAAAACCGAGGACGCAGGTCGGGGTACTGCCGGAACTCAGGAACTGAAAATAAAATAATGAAAACGAGGACGCAGGTCGGGGTACTGCCGGAACTCGTGGTAGAAAAAATTAAAAAATAATTAAAACCAAGGACGTAGGTCGGGGAATTGCCGGAACTCGGGAACTGAAAATAAAATAATGGAAACGAGGACGCAGGTCGGGGTACTGCCGGAACTCGTGGTAGAGAAAATTAAAAATAATTAAAGCCGAGGACGTAGGTCGGGGTACTGCCGGAACTCGGGAACTGAAAATAAAATAATGAAAACGAGGACGCAGGTCGGGGTACTGCCGGAACTCGTGGTAGAGAAAATTAAAAATAATTAAAGCCGAGGACGCAGGTCGGGGTACTGCCGGAACTCGGGAACTGAAAATAAAATAATGGAAACGAGGACGCAGGTCGGGGTACTGCCGGAACTCGTGGTAGAGAAAATTAAAAATAATTAAAGCCGAGGACGCAGGTCGGGGTACTGCCGGAACTCGGGAACTGAAAATAAAATAATAAAACGAGGACGCAGGTCGGGGTACTGCCGAAACTCGTGGTAGAGAAAATTAAAAATAATTAAAGCCGAGGACGCAGGTCGGGGTACTGCCGGAACTCGGGAACTGAAAATAAAATAATGAAAACGAGGACGCAGGTCGGGGTACTGCCGGAACTCGTGGTAGAGAAAATTAAAAATAATTAAAGCCGAGGACACAGGTCGGGGTACTGTCGGAACTCGGGAACTGAAAATAAAATAATGAAAACGAGGACGCAGGTCGGGGTACTGCCGGAACTCGTGGTAGAGGAAATAAAATAAAACTTAAAGTAAACTTGAGACATGCGACAATGATGGCAATCTTTGTTGTGGCTGTGAATGTCTATGATCACTTACACTAATAATGAGAGGATATGTGATTTCGAATGCTTAATATGCATGGATATATTGACGTGATGCAATGCAATGAGCCAAAAAATAGGAAATTGATCATAATTTTGTCATTGTGACTGCCCCTTGGCACCCTTATGCACTATGCCATGCTTGAGAAGGGATTAGACCGGATCTCTTTCGCAGAATCAACAAACAGTTAATCACTTCTTTGGTTGCACTATGTTTCCCGCCTCAGGGATCCCACTAAATATCTCGTAAAACATTATTGTTATTCACAAATATGAACTTTCTGCTTTAAACAAAAGTTTTACACAACATTTCTATATTGTCAATACAAGTTCGTGAATGAATGCATCATACCATGTAAAACATACTTAGGATTTTTTACAAGGCCATTCTTGACAAAGGCAAGATTTAGTAAACATATTCACATTTCTGCAAACGATCCTTTTAATGAACCATGTTAATTTCCCTCATCAAGAATTTAGCACTCTCCCTCCTTTCTTCTGAAAGATCTAATGAGGTCGCAATCAAATGCTTTGGATTAAGAAAATTGCCCCAGTGTCCAGTTGTAGATTTTGAGTTTCACTTGGCTGTTCGTCTCGTCTTTCTTTGCACTGGTTGTTTGCCACCTATTTTTTTTATTATTTTCTTGAAAATGATAAAAAAAATCTGCCCCAGTTTAACCCATGGTTGCTCATGTGGACATTGTGTCTTGCATGCTACTAGCTTGAGGTACCTTTTTTTTTTTTAAACGGTAGGTCGCCCTTTCGGGTTTTCAACCTAGTAAATTGCTCTAACTTTTGCCTAGGCCGCCTTTTCAGGTTTTCGACTTAACGAGCTCATTCTATTTTATTTTTTAGTTTGCACGCTTCTTTAAAAGTATATACTTATGCTATGATCACTGTAAAGGAAATGGATTTTGTTTGTAACAATAAAATGCATATGATATTTATTAGGATGCAGGATCTTCCTCTATTATATTGGAGTCAGTTTTCTTTTACCCTGATGTTTATCTCAAACTGTTCAATTTTCAACGAGGTCTTTTAAGCTTGTATCGTGACCTGGCTGAAGGTTTATGAAAAGAAAGGGTATATGGCTCAAAGCATTTTGTTTCCCCCCTTCTCCTTTTCTCCTTTTCTCCCATATCCTACCTCTCAACAAATCTTTTTTTTTATCAACAACATTCAATCACTACTAGAAATTGTGAAGAGATCTTGATTTACTTTAACCATTGTCTAAGATATCCATTGCAGATTCTCAGCGGGGTTTTCTTCCCTTTTTTTTTGTTTGTTTTTTTTTGTTTTTTTTTTATTCGGGAATTTTCTCTTTTCTTTTCTTTTTTTTTCTTTTTTATTACTTTTTTTTATCCATATTCTGATCCCCACTCATCCCGTGACCAATTACTTTGGGGCTTTGAAACCAAGGCAGGCTTTTTGTTAGTGATTGAATGCTGAGCAGAAAATTTGTCAAACGATTCTACCCGACCCTGGTTATGAATATTCAATAGGTGGTATAGAAATGATCTCCATTCATGATGTCAAGGCTCAATGAGGTGACTAGGGGTATCTCCTTAGTGTTTAGGATTCACAAAGAAGCCTCATATCATTAAAAAGAACTGTTCGAGAGTCCACATCATATAGGGTTTTATTTACATCACCCTCCACCTTGATCCATGAATTAAACATTCCTTACTATGCATATGAAAAAAATGTTTAGTAAAACATTGATGTGATCAACGCATAAGAATATACTACTAAACAAACATACAACTTCCTTTTTCTTTTTTTTTATTATTCTTTTTTAGATACTCTCAAGCATAATACTTTTTTACAGCATCTGAATTCACTGAGAGTCGCAAGTCTTCTCCATCCATGTTGGTCAAAATCAGGGCCCCTCCAGAGAAAGCCTTTTTTACGACATAGGGTCCTTCATAATTCGGAGTCCATTTTCCCCTGTGATCTTTCTGGATAGGAAGAATTTTCTTAAGTACTAAATCCCCTTCTCGAAAGTGACGTGGGCGGACTTTCTTAGCATGAGCCTTAATAATCCTCTTTTGATACAATTGGCCATGACATAAAGCAACTAACCTCTTTCCTTCAATGAGATTTAACTGGTCAAAACGGGTTTGGACCCATTCAGCTTCTTCTAGGTTTGCTTCCATGAGAGAAGCTTCAGAAGGTCTAGGCTTCAACAGGGGACTTCCTTCTTTAACAAATGTGGCATTTGCTATCTCCAGTGCTTGGAAGGCCGTTTCAAAAGCCTCCTCAGCTGCTTCAATATAAGGAGTATTTGATGGTTGCGTTACCAATACATCTTGTTTGGGTGAGATTTTGTGGAGGTAAATATGATTGGTTAGGGTTTATAGCCTGTCGTGTGAAATATGTTTGGGTGGAATTTTTTGGATAATGAACAGTTGGTGCATGGTACTGGTGGGGGTTTTGATGAACATATGTATTGGGCTGATATTGAGTCCCCTGTTGGCGGGAGGTATAAGTATTGGTGTAAGCATTCTTAGAATAATGGTTGGTTCTTTGATATCCCTTCCCTTCATTAGTTACAACATGAGTTTCTCCTTCCTTCTTTTTCACAAAATTTGGTCTCTTTCCAGTGCTCGATCCGAGATTGTCTCCTGTGATCTTTCCACACCTCAATCCACTGTCAATTCGTTCTCCCACCTTTTTTAAAGCATTGAAGTTGTTAGCAGTACTACTCACCATGCGATCATAGTAGGGATTTTGAAGAGTCTCTATAAATAATGAGATTTGTTCCTCTTCCTCTATGCTAGGCATGACTTGGGCAGCCACGGCCCTCCACCTTTGTGTATATTCTCTAAAACTCTCATTCTGCTTTTGGAACATACTTTCAAGCTGAGTGCGGTCAGGCGTCGAATCTTCATTGTACTTGTAGTACTTAACAAAAGCATCAGCCAAGTCCCTGAAAATTCTGATATTGTCTTTTTCTAATCGTATATACCAATTCAAAGCCTCGGCAACGAGACTATCTTGGAAGCAATGGATCAATAACTTGTCATCCTTGTGGTATGCCGACATTTTCCGTACATACATATGGAGGTGAGTATTTGGGCAGGTAGTTCCATTGTACTTCTCAAATTCTGGCAGCTTGAATTTTGGGGGCAAATTAACTTCCGGGACTAAACACATCTCAAAAGCATCTTTTAGTCCTTGATAGTTTGCTCCTTCAATTGCTTTCAATCTTTCCTCTATCAGATCCAACTTCTCTTTCTCCTTGCCTTGAGTGCCATTAGGAAAGTGTGGTTTATTCCCCCCAAGCTTTGCCTCGGGTATGTGCGGAATAATATGGGCTTGTGGCCCAGTAGTGATGTGTGATTGGTGAACCGCATGTGTAGGGTCTTCTTCAACGTCGACGTGCGGAGTTAGTTCCTCGTGAACAGGAACCTCTTCAGCGAAAGGTGGGACATATCCTGGAGGAAGTCCGTAGGGTGGCCAATTGACCATAGAGTATACGTGTTGCCCAGATGCACTGTGTTGACTATTACGAACGTTTGGGGTGAAACCCGGAGGATATTGGGGAGAAACAAGCTGTTCAACATCATCGGTTTTAGGATTCCCATTCCCCTTTGATTCATTTTTTTGTAATGTGAGTATCATTTCCATCATCTTATTCATTTGACTTTTGAGTTCTGCTAACTCTGTATCGTTCTTTTGATTCGCCTCACGTTCTTCCATAATCTTGACTTGCAATCGAGTCCGATAAGGGTGCTTTGGAGGCAGTTTTCTTAATTTCCATATTTTTTGAATATTTAATAAAAATTTATGAAAGATGAAGAAATGAATGAATGAATGATTGTGATCCAAAATTGTAAATTTTATTGCCAAATCTCCATTATTACAAAATCAAATTCCAACGAAAAAAAAACACAGAAAAACTCATCTAGTCCTACCATTATTACTGCAATCGCTTATTCTAAAAAAAAGAAAATCCTCTTTATTTCTACTTCAATAGAAATTCCCAAAATATTCCAATTCTTTCTTGATGGTGACTAAGAATTCTCGGGCCTTCCCAGGTGGTGTTTCCTCCTCAGCTTCTTCAGCCTCTCTTGCCCTTTTTTGCGCTTTCCTTGCAAGTCCTTGGATATCATTAAGAAGTTGGCAGGTTTTTTGGAGAAGATCTTTGTGTTGCCCTTCAAAGTGTTGACTTCTATCACTCCAATAGACTCTATCCGCATCCAGGGACACTTTTTCTTCTTGTAGCAGAAAAATAGTTTTGCTGCTTTCCTCTAGTTTTGACTTTAAATATTTTAATTCTGAACGCATGGCTCCATTTTTTTTGGTTGAGGGAAGCTATCATTTTGTTTTTCTCAGAAAGTGAAACATCAAGGTTTGAGTATTCGTTTTTCCATCTTCGAGTTTGTTGTTCCATCCAAGCAGACCTTCCTTTTTCAACTTGCATCTCCTCTTCAATCCTTCGCAATTTGTTATTCCATAACTCCTTAGTTTCAAGCTCTTTTTCCTTCAGCTGTTGGTACATTATTTCGTATTTTCCTTCAGCCTCGGCAACATAATCAAATGGTTCATTGAAATTATGGATAGGAAGATGAGGACCTTCAACTTTAGGGGCTACAAAGCCTTTTCCGCGGTTAGCCTGCCATAGAGGATATCCGGGAGTAGTTCCTGTAGAAGATCCTTGCTTCACATATCGAACGTCCTTCCAGGCTTCGGTGGCTTCTTTGACTTTCTTAGATACATTCTCGTCACTGTACGAGAATTCGAAATCAGCTAGACCATGGGTCATGGGGATAAATTGCTTTGACCCCAACTGTCTTCCAACTAGGGCAGGAGCATAGCCAGTAACTCCCCATGGGCCTATGAGAGGAACCCAAGGTTTATCTCCACACCTATACACTGCATAGGTATGAGACATCCAGGGAGCCATCCAAATTACTTCCTGCAAACCTAGGAAAAACATGATCCATTGATTCTTTGTCGGCATTTCAAGAGGCCATGCCGCATTACCATATTCTCTTGCTGGGTTATGAAACCCCGGTCTATACAGATTCCATTCGATCTTAGGGAAATCGAAGCATGTTTGGATGGGAAGGTGACTGATCATCCAGATGGTCAAGAGCTGAGTACAACCTCGGAATCGTCCCCTCTTATTAAACCTACAATGATTCAATGATCAGATAGTTTCCGCCAAGATGGGTATTGCTGGATTCACCTTATGCTCTATTTGCTCAAATAGTTTGACTACCTGACCATCGATTTGCCCCTTTACCTTTGGAAAGATTACTAATCCATAAATGGCAAGAGCAAACGCAATCAGCCCATGATCCGTATCTATGTTGTTTTGGAAAAACTGTAAGAGATAATGAGCATTCAGATTACCCTTTTTATCTATCATCTGATCTTGAATTTTACCGACATGAATGCCCAACAATCTTGAGAGTATCCTTGCAGTAGTTTTCCTTTCGTAAGGGAAATAGACCTTTTCTTTGGAAGGTATATCCACATTTATTATTTTGTAATACTCTTCAATCGTAGGAACCATGTCAATGTGCTGGAAGGTAAAGCATTGGAACGAAGGATCCCAGAAGTGTAGCATAGCCTTCAACATCGGAATGTTGGGTCGGACTTGAATGAGGAACGCTATGAGCCCATATTTCTTAGCAAAGTCTTCGGACCTCCTCATTTGTTGCCAAACTTGTTTCAGAGCTCTCAAATCGTTTGGTTCAAAGTCAATTTTCCCTATTGCTGGCAAGGGGATAACGACTCCCTTAGGCAGACAATCTCCTTCTTCTCGCTGTATAGCTTCTGACTCTTCTATGACTTTTGACCTATCTTCAACCACAACGGACTGGGAGGACATGCCGAATTTATCCATGCTTTCGAAGAATTGGAGTAATAATCTGAGATTTAGCAATAATATTACAATTTTGGACCGTGAATGCAAATGGATATGTGTAAGCAAATACGAAATAAAAGAAAATGAGGATTTATTTTTAATGCAAGCTGGTTAATTAATGCATAGTTTTAAAAGGAAATTCCAAAGACACCAAGTAATTTCTAAAGTCAAAAAGATGCAAAGGGTAGGTTCTATGACTCCTATCAACAGGTCCCCAAACTGCCCCTTATCATGATCAATTTGATTGACAAAGGGGTCTCCTATCCTTGCCCATCATAGGCTTCAAGCGGAAAGGATTCAGTTTGAGCGAGGGGTTTTCATGAGCCTATACGGAGACCGAAGGTCTCTCAAGGCAACACTACTTAACCCTCTCTATCTAAACCTAAAAGGTGTTGGGCCCGAGTATAGGGCTTATGCATGGGAACAATAAATAATCAATAAGGCACAAGTATGTAGAAATGAAAATGAAAAACCAAACAACAAAAAAAAGAAAAAAAAATTTAAATCAAACAATACATAGAGACCAAAAAAAATATGGCTTAACCCTCAAATTTCCCCAGCGGAGTCGCCAGCTGTCGCAACCGTCCCGAAGGGCGCCGCGAAAAAAAATGAAAAAAGATAATTATATAATTAATTTAATATTTAAATTAATGAAAGAGATTTGGAGTCGCCACCAATTGATTTATCCATAAAAATGGAATGGTGCAATTGGACACCTAAAAAAATGGTCTTCGTATCAGAGATTGGATTAGGGGGTTGATTACGAGTAGGGAAGGTATTAGCACCCTACCACGTCCGTTCTAAGAACGGTTACCTATTTGGTCTATATTATTTGCTTGATTAATTTGGTTTGGTTTTCAATTATTAATAAAAAAACAATTGTTCATTATTTTTATTTTATATATCCCACTTTTATCAGCATATTATCAAAGATGATAAATGACTATGATTGAGAAATGGGTTGCCTAAATAGCAATTTTTCTGCGGAATAAAATCAAATCCTATAACATTTGGATATAACAATAGTGAATTTAAAACTTCTATTTTAATAAAGATTTATAGCAATAAAAATTAGTTCTAAAATTATTTCAAAATGATTTGTTTACAAAATTTCCTTTTCGGTATAGGATTGTGTTGCAGTAAAAAAAAAAGGTTCTAAACTTGTAAGCAAAATTATTATCTTTGAAATAATTATTTTTAATTGTTTATATTCACCATTGTTATAACGGTTAAGAATCAATGAATTTATTCACATTGATTTTAACACTAAAAAAAAAATTTAACGAAATATTTACTTTGATTTTTTTGCCATTTAGATTTAGCCAAAACTCATGGCCAACTCTAATATAAAAAATATGCCTCAAGATAATTCGGTAAAATTTACGGAACCGCCTTTTCCTAATTTCTATCGTCGACGACTTTAAAGTATTACTTTTACCTTAAAATTCCAAACTTTTAATTTTTTTTAGAACCAAACCCAGCCAACACTCATGGCCAAATCCGATTGAAAAGAAATGCCTCAAGACTAATGGATAGACTTTGGTGTAACCGTCACTCCGGACATCTTCCAAATTTTCCGTCATCGGCTTTAATTCATGAACATTTTTTTATTCAACAATAAAAAAGGATTCATAAAATAATAATTAAAATCTCAACAATTGAAATATAAAAGACTACATTTTTATTTTTTAATATTTTTAAAACAAAAAAAAAACAAAACTGAAAGCAAAAGAGATGAAAAGAGGTACCTGGAATGGACGAAGGGAGTATTACTGTGTTGAAGGCCAGGAACTTAGACTGGCAGAGGAAGTGTTTTATTATTCAGCACAAAAACCGAGAAAATGAGACTAAAGACTGAAGTAGAAGAGTAGTAGGCACGGAAATCGAAGCACAATATTTTTTTAGAGTAAATTGCTTATAAAAAAAATCCTTGTTTTCAAAATTGTGTATCAAATTCTCTTCCGAAATTGTAAGGAGAAGAGCTCTATTTATAGGGAAAAAAATTAGGTTAAGAAAAATAGGGTTTCTCTAATAGGCTTTGAAAGCCCAGTGAAATATTCCCTGGTTTATTCCTTAATCAAATCTTTTAAATTTGTTAAAGATCAATTCTCAATCTTTTAAAATCAAAACAAATATGATGATAATCCTTTTATAAATAAAACAAATCCTTTTAATAAAAAAAAATTATCTTTATCCTCACAAAAAACTTATCAAATATTTTACCAAAAACACATTTTTATCTTATCTTTTTTAAAATTCGTTTTTTTTATTTTTTACAAAAAAACTTTTTTTTTTCCAAAATCTTTTCTTATTTTTTAAATAACCCCAAAAATAACTCAATACACAAGAATAATACATTCAAACAAGCTTTTTATTTTTCTCACTATTTATTTAATTATACAAATTTGAGAATAAAAATTTAATTAACCCAAAATTTTTACAAACTAATATTTTTGACCCCGGACAAAATTGGGTGTCAACACCAAATATAGATGAAGTGACAAATCAAGCAAAATAGATAGAAGCCTACCCAAAAATAGAATTCCAAATGAGACCTTTGAAATAATCATTATATGACAGACAATGAGAGAAATTATACTAAATACTTATGTTTTCAATACAACTAACAACATTAACTAACTTTCTTAAATGATGTGAAAATTAATCAAAGGAGTTTATAATAAAGACTGAATGGAGTACTATTTACTGATATTAATCCTCAATTTAAAAATATATAAAAACATTAGGTTTTTTAATTTTTTAATTTAAAAATATCAAATTAAAAATATCAAATTAAAATATTAATCCTGATTTTAGTTTCTGTAGTGCAATGACAGTCGAGTATCAATTTCCAGTAAATTTTATACCTGCGATTTTGCAATTCTTTTCAAAGGTAGTTAAATCCGAATCTACTAATTTTTTAAGAATTTTTTTTATTATTTCCTAATAAGAGTCATATGACTATCCTCATCCTCAATGCATTAAATTTGATACTCGATTAAATTTAGTCCACTCTATTAGAATAAGACACGCGAGTAAAATTAGGCAACTCGATTAAAATTATGATACTCGAGTAATATTAGACAGCTCGAGTCAATGCAACTTGAGATGGGATAGCGACGCGAGCAGAGGAAGATGGGTTATGGAGTAGAGGAAGAAGAAGCAGGTGGAAGAAGTGAGAAGCAAAACGTGGTTTTGAGGAAGTTGCTATCTAGGGGTGTAAGTGGTCCGGTCCTGTCCGAGCGAAAAATGCAGTCTGGTCCGGTCTCACGATCCGGTCTGGTCCCAAAAAGTTCAGACCATTCTTGAACGATCCGGTCCACGGTCCCAGATATTCTTAGACCGCCGGGACCGGACCGGACCGATAGTGTTAATAATTAAAAAAAAACTACAGATATTAAAAAAAAAACCTACAGATCTCATACCCTAAGTTCCCAAGTTCACAGCCCCACACATCAGTTGAAAAGCCCACAGCCCCACACGAGTAATGAGTTGAAACCCTACTACTACCAATACAAGTTCAAACCCTCTCTCCCTTACACAACTGTCGTCGCCGTCCCGTCGCTGTCCCTCCGCCCAGACCTCCCTCCGCCTTCCCTCTCTCTTCCCTCTGTTCTCGATCTCTCTCCCTCCGTTCACTCGCCTCGACCTCTCTCTCCCTCCGTTCACTTGTGACTCGCCACCGCTCGACAAGCGCCGCTCCCCACCGGTTCTCCCTCTCCAGTCGACACCGGTTCTCCCTCGCCGCTCGAGAAGCGCCGTTCTCACTCGCCGTTCTCCTCTCGAGAAGCCACCAGATCTGGATGATAGTTTGGAAAAATGTTAGTGAATCTGGAAAAATGTTAGTGAATCAGATGTTCTAATCCTTTGTTGAAAATGAGAATAGGTAAGGCACAAAGATGTTACCAATACCATTATGATGATTGTCCACAACAAACTTTGTCTACTTTTCATCATCTTTGTGCCACCAGATCTCGCCACCATTTTTCTTCAAATTCGTTTGTATTCCATTGCTTAAATCTGGATGTTTCAAGACTTTTAAATTGTTGTAAGAACTTGCCACTTTGATGAAAAAAAAGAAAGAAAAGAAACAAGTTTTTTATTAAATTTTTGTTATTATGGTCTAAATGGATCAGACCGGACCGTTTTCCGGTCCGGTCTTTGCATGTGAAAAACTTCTAGACCGGACCGGACCACATAAATATAATCAGTCCGGTCCCTAAAGTCCCTCAAAGACGGACCGGACCGGACCGTTACACCCCTATTGCTATCTACTCAATAACATCTATTGTAGACTTACAGCCTTAGCCCATAGGCAATGATGATAAAGACAATGATGATATGCTACAACAGGGAGAACCTACAGCCATAGCCAATGATGGCTAAAATGATAATATCATTAAAAAATAATAAAAATTAAAAAAAATTAAAAAATTGTAAAATATTTTTATGAAAAATTTAGAAAATTATATATATTAAAAATAAAAAATATTCACAAATATTTTAAAAAATCTGTAAAATATTTTTAAAAATTTTGAAAATTTTCGTTCTTTTTTCTAAAAATTATAAAATAATAAAAGATTCATAAAATAAAAAATTTATAAAATAAAAAATTCATAAAATAATAAAAATTCATATATTTTTTTTTTAAAAACTCGGTAAAATATTTCTAAAAAATTCTGATAATTTTATCATTATTCTTAAAATTTTTTTCGCTTTTTCAAATCATTTACAGATTAGAATTTTTTGAAAATTGACTTAGTTTTCTATTTTTTTTGAATTTTCTTATTACTTCTTAATAACAGTCATATCACCATCCTCACAATCGTGTTATAGGCATTCAATTGATCCATATTCAAACAACCATGACATTGAATATGCATAGCACTAATGTGTTCTTTATCATAGTTAAGCTCATTTTGCAAATACACATTGAAGAATGAGTACTATTAACTGACATTTATAAGACCCTTTTGGAGTTTTTCACTCCCACCATTCAGAGTGGATAAATTTGTTAGTTGCATTGGAAATGTGAAAAATTGATATACTTTTTCAAAACTACACCTATAAATATTATTGGAACTCTAAAGAGTGTTGACTTTATAGGGGTGTTAGTAGAAAGAAGTAATTAAATGCTATTGAAAATTGAAAAAGGCTCTTATAAATAGGACCAAAATAAAAACCCCAAAAGGGTCTTATGAATAGGACCGGAGGGAGTATTTAAATACTTTTTTCCAAATACATTTCTATAAAGTCAACAATTTTTAAAGTTCCAATGATAATTGTAGAAGTAGTTTTGAAAAAATATATCAAATTTCCACACTTCCAATGCCACTAACTGATTTTTCCATCTCCCCAGTGGGAGTATAAAACTTCAAAAGGATAGGAGTGAGTAAAAAAGGAAGGAGTATATACTTAGAGTGATCATCACAAATAAAATAAGCTGACTACGGTTTACAATAAAAAAAAAGACAGAATATGGAAATCATACAGTGAACAAAAAAAATCCACATTGTATAGTACAATCAAATATCCACATATATTTATCAACAAAAAAAAAGTCTATCTATAATGGTTGGGTAAACTGAAAAGCAAACTCATAGGCAATCATTACATAGACTACCCACATAGGAGAAGAAGGTAGCTGAGCCAAAATGCCAAATATAGATGAAGTGACTAATCAAGCAAAATAGATAGAAGCCTACCCAAAAATAGACTTCCAAATGAAACTTTCGAAGTAATCATTATACGGTAGACAATCAGAGAAACTACACTAAATACTTATATTTCCAATACAACTAACAACATTAACTAACTTTCTTAAAGGTTGTGAAAATTAATCAAAGGAGTTTAAAATAAGGATCGGGTGTAGTACTATTTACTGATATTAATCCTAAATTTAAAAATATATAAAAATATTAGCTTTTTTAATTTTTTAATTTAAAAATATCAAATTGAAATATTAATCCTGATTTTAGTTTATGTTGTGCAATGACAATTGAGTATCAATTTCCCAGCAAATTTTATACTTGCGATTTTACAATTCTTTCAAAGATAGTTAAATCCGAATCTACTAATTTTTTTCAATTTTGTTTTATTATTTCTTAATAAGAGTGATATCACCATCCTCATCATCGATGCATAAAATTTGCTTACTCGATTAAAATTAGGCAACTCGATTAGAATCAAGACACGAGAGTAAAATTAGGCAACTCGATTAAAATGGGGATACTCGAGTAATATTAAGCCGCTCGAGTAGAATTGAGTAACTCGAGTTCCTCAATGCATAAAATTTGTATACTCTATTAAAATTAGACAACTCGATTAGAATCAAGACACGCGAGTAAAATTAGGCAACTCGATTAAAATGGGGATACTCGAGTAATATTAAGCCGCTCGAGTAGAATTGAGTAACTCGAGTTCCTCAATGCATAAAATTTGCATACTCTATTAAAATTAGGCAACTCGATTAGAATCAAGACATGCGAGTAAAATTAGGCAACTCGATTAAAATGGGGTTACTCGAGTAATATTAGGCCACTCGAGTAGAATTGAGTAACTCGAGTTCCTCAATGCATAAAATTTGCATACTCCATTAAATTTAGGCAACTCAATTAGAATCAAGACACGTGAGTAAAATTAGGCAACTCGATTAAAATGGGGTTACTCGAGTAACATTAGGCCGTTCGAGTAGAATTGAGTAACTTGAGTATAATTAGGACACTTGATTAAAACTGACATATTCGCTTAGAAATGACCCACTCGATTATAGATAGTCCACTCAATTAGAAATGGCCAACTTAATTATATTAAATATTTTATTTAAATAAAATAACAAAATATATTTAATATCATTAAAAAATAATAAAAAATTCAAATTTTTTTTAAAAAAACTGTAAAATATTTTTATGAAATATTCATAAAAATTTCTTGTAACACCAATATCTGTTCCTTTCAGAAGACGTACCGATGAAACAGGGGCTCGGAATCGAATAATCTGCAAAACCATTTCACAATATCATCGTACACAATGCCACTAAAATTAGAATAATACAAAAAAATAATTTAAAAAAAAGGACTGAAAGATTTACAGGATTAAAAGGATTATATGCACATGTTTTAATATCTCGAGGATAAAAAAAAAGTATAACGACCGATTACAAAAGTATAACGACCGATTAAAATCATATTTAAGCCAATTTACATACCTATCAGACTACCCTTAGAATTTAGAGAAGGATACCTATTATGTGAAGTTAACAACAGCACTAACATAATACAATCTCAATAAATTGATGCACAAACTCTGACGTGTATCTTCATAAGTTTCTCTATTTGATATATTGACTAAAATTAAAAGATAAAACCTCTACGGACAAACAAAAGCTTCAATCAAAGAACCCACTTCCGCTTCAGACCTTGCTTCCACCTTAAAACGCATCTGCTTCCTAACCAAGGAAGATAACAATAAATGTTAACTCATGTCACTCACATCTCGAACAAAAGAAAATGTATAATCATTGTTAATTCATGTCACTCAAAATTTTTAATCAATTCTGCAAATATTAAAACCACTCCACCAATCATCACATATATGGCAGAAAACTCATATAAAAAGCCAAGCCTTGAAGATAAATCAATCCCTAAGCAATTTGGACGTCTCTATAAACTTGGAATTAAAAGCATATGTATGACATATTAAACAAAAACTTGGTAATTTTGAAGGATCACAATTTAGTCAAAAGCGAATTAGTTGAGCAGATAAAGACTACACTTAATGCAAGTGCTTAACGACATCATTCAATCTCAATTCTGCACTTTGAGACTGAAGCAGTGGACAAAAAGTTAGAAAAAAAACCAAATGAAAAGGAGGCTTGATATTTTGACCATGAAAAGGAGACTTGAAGACACTATTATAAATAGGGACAAAATAAAAGTGTTAAGAGAGTCTTATAATTAGGGACGGAGGGAGTAGTATACTAATGATTTTTAAAAGTATTAATATAAGCAGCTACCTACCTTGTAATTGTAGGATGAGGATGAGTTGGAAATTCTGGAACTCTGGGATTGAAAAAGAATGAATGAATGGTTTGAAATCACATAGATACAATAATCAATCAATGGGAGATTTTAAAAATAGGAACATGTGGGTGTGGGTTGGTGTGGTGATCTTCTTCTTCACCGGATACAACTTGGGCCCAAGAGGATCTGGATCGTTCATTAGCTCCTCAATAATCCAAAAATCTGGCAAGTGAATTTAAAATGTATATTTGATATCAAATTAAATTAAACTGGATGTAGTAAACTTAATATGAACATTTTCTGCAGCAAAGACATAAAAGTATTCTTACATGACATCACCTTAGGATTCTGCATTGCAAGCTTTGTTCTTTCCTTGATTTAATCTACAAATCAGATCCAAATCAAATCAAATTCCACAAAACAGATCAACAACAATGGAGTTCAAAACAAATTCCAGAAATCCAAATCAACAAAAATCTACAAAAATGCAATAAAAAATCGAAAAACCATAATAAAAAAAATCGAAATATCAAAACAACACAAAAATTCCAGAAATTCAATATTTACCCAAAATTACAGCAGAAAATTGGAAAATAAAAAAAAAGAGGAGAGGAGAAATCTTGCATGCATGATCGGTGTCTTGATGATGATGGCTTGGTGGCGGATCCGCGTTGATGATGATGGTTGGTGGCGGATCGATGGAGAGTGGGTTGGTGGCTTGGTTTGCCTTTGCTTGATGATGGCGGTCGTGGCTTGGTGGCGAGCGGCGGATCGGAGGGAGGGAGATGATGAATCAGAGGCAGCCAGGCGGATCCGAGGAAGTGAGATGATGATGGATCGGAGGGAGTCAGACGGATCGGAGGAAGAGGGAGATGGAACGGATGGAGGGAGAAGGAACCGAGGGAGTGAAATGATATGGAGTGAGGCAGTGATGAGGGAGTGAGGCAGTGAGACAGATCAGAGTCAGAAGAGATGGAACGGAGGGAGGGAGATGGATCGTAGGTAGGAGGGAGAAGAAGTGAAATGAGAGTGAAATGAGGGCCGAGATGGAACCGAGGGAGTGAAATGAGGAAGAAGGAAAGGTGTTATTATTTTTTTAATAGCAAATGATGATACCGTGGTGTAGGGAGTGCCTACAAATAGAGGCAATGATAACTAAAATGATAGGTAAGAAGGGGGCAAAAATTAGATATAACATGGGCAACCACAAAAAGGTATGCATTAAGGCTATTTCAGTAAATTGCGCAAATAAAATATGCTATGCTATGAAGGCTATAAGCTTGAGAACGTACCAAGGAAGGCAGAGGCGTGAAGCTCAGCATGTGGAGAAATCCTAGTGGAAATGAACAGTCCAAAAGGCGCCTGAAACCAACTTCTCTTTTGTATGTTGTATAGATTTCTAAAATTTTGAGAATGAGTTTATTGTAAAAAATTGTCTTTAAAATCCTTTTAATTTTGTTTATTTGTAATAATTTTTTTGCTAAATATTTTTTATTTCATTTAAAAAGAGTGCTTTGTGCAAGACTTAGTGGTATTTTTTATAATTTTTTTCATGCTGAGTTGTTGTAAATTTTTATTTCTAACAAATAAAATGAAAAATTATTTTTGTCTCTAATTAAAATAATGTGATGAAAGTGAATTGTCTAGATGATGTTATGAGAAACGAAGAAATATAAAAAATGTGACACATAATCTAATTTCAAAAGAATACGATGTGATATAATGTAAAACAAATTATATTCATTTCCTTTGTTATTGATATTGTGATATTAAATGATGAAATATGAAAAAAAAAAGAGGATAAAGTGTAATATATAGGAGGCTTAATTATGTCACAAGTCCCTGAAGTTTGGGGTACTTTTGTCAGATACCCTTATTCTTATTTTTTCAATGTCTGACTCCCCGAAGTTACTTCTGGGTTTGTCAAATACCCCTACTACTAATAATTTTGACCAATTTTGGTTACCTGTAATATCGGAATCCCGATCAGACGCAGGAGGTTAGACACGTGGTGCCCCGTGCGCCGCGAAGATCCTTTTTTTCTTTAAATTAAAAAACTAAATTACTTAATATTTTTATATTTTTAATTAAATAAAAAAAGAAAAGAAAAGATAGAAGAGAGTGGTCATCTTCGCCCACGTGACACCACATGACCAACCTCGTGCGTCTGACCAGAATTCCATGTTACGTGTTAGGAAAATTGCTCAGAATTGATAGTAGAGGTATATGACAAACCCAGAAGTAACTTCGAGGAGTCAGACATTCACAAAATAAGAATAAGAGTATCTGACAAAAGTACCCTAAACTTCAGAGACTTCTGTCATAATTAAGCCTATATAGGATTTATTGCCCAAATAAAACAATAGTGTTTCTCCTATCCTATAGCAAAAGAGCGAGTTTCGATGTTGTCGAACGGTTAGCCAATAAAAATACGCTATCTCATGTAATTAGTCATATCATCATATTCACTATTATTACATAATCAAATTTTAATTTTTTCGTTTTAGTCCTTCATATTTTAATTAATTTAATCAATTTAAATCAAATAAAAAATTTTCTTTTTTATTTAAAAAATTAAAATAAAAAAATAGGATTTAATTTGTTTCTCCATCTTTCATCACCAACTCGTTCTCCTTATACGTAATAGCGTTCATCACCAATTGTGCTCGACTTTGTTGGTAAATGAAGTATCATTTAAATAACAAATATGTCATTTCTATTTTACAAAATAACATATACGAGTGAATACATAATTATTTTATTGGTCTTACTATCAAGTATCTTTAGGACATTTGTTAAGGTTATTAGACATGGAATATTAATCCTATGTCTATGTTATTGTTTCTCTCGAAAATCTCAAAAACCATATTTTTCAATTAATTTTTTAGAAAATAATGTATGCACCGACAGTTTTTACACCGTCAACATACTATTCACCATTGATTAGCTAGTTATGATTGACTTATAAATAAAAGTAATGCATATTGATGAC
Organism: Crotalaria pallida; assembly: GCA_037953625.1. Taxonomy (NCBI): domain Eukaryota; kingdom Viridiplantae; phylum Streptophyta; class Magnoliopsida; order Fabales; family Fabaceae; genus Crotalaria; species Crotalaria pallida. The sequence continues at coordinate 74,817,841 of CM075656.1, forward strand.
CATTTATGCATGGATAATATAGAAAACTTTACAATATCAAAAATTACAAATATTAAACTCTTAATTTTTTACTACTTATAGTTTCTTACCAACTACCCTTGGAATTAGGACTTGGAGAATGTGGCATTATTTTTGAGTTGTTTGGTGTGTTGCTTTAGGAACCATGAGATGAATCCAACGTTACACAAAATTTTGACTGCACCACTAACTGCACAAGTGGTGAAGTCAGACGATCTGCACCATGCCACCATAATCACCAACGCCGGTCCTCTCATCTCTGTTCTCTCTCGTCCCTTCTCTCCCTCATCTTCGTTCTCTCGGTGACCGATGGCCATAACCGCCACCATCTCCGTTCCTCTTACATCCCCCACGCGCCGCTCTCTCACCTCCTTCTCCTCCGTCAATTTTCGTCAATCCAACTTCCCCACACTTCCACCCAATTTCAAATCCCCAAATCATAGCATCGCTGCTTCTGCTTCTTTTTCCATGAGCATTGACGCTCCCGTCAAAACCGCCCCTCTTCCTTTCTTCCTCGATCGCAGAGACACTCCCTTTCTCCACTTCGCCAAGTATCACGGCCTCGGAAACGACTTCGTTTTGGTAACCTCCTTCATCTTCTTCACCTTTTTTATTTTTTTTATTTTTTTATTAATATTTTAAGCTGTCATTTTTGGCTTACTCTTTATATTTTTGTTTTGCATTGTTTTAAATATTGTTGTATGAGTGGTTTCAAATAGGTTGATAATAGAGACTCTACTGAGCCCAAGATAAGTCCTGAGAAAGCTATTCATATTTGTGACCGCAACTTTGGTGTTGGTGCTGATGGAGTTATCTTCGTTTTACCTGGAACCAATGGCACTGACTATACTATGAGGATTTTTAACTCTGATGGTAGTGAGCCCGAGGTAAATTCCTTTTTACCAATGAAGTAATATTGATTCATGCCGTGGTGTTGAATTCGATGGACCACTTTTATTATCGTTTGGAAGTTCACTTGTTTCCTTGATTGTCTCTTTTTTAACTAGATGTGTGGCAATGGAATCAGATGTTTCACCAAATTTGTTTCCCAGCTTGAAAATTTACACGGGACGCATAGGTATGGTCATTATCTAGTGCTTCCTTCTAAAAGTTTTATGGCCATTGTATGTATCTGAGTGTTCATGTTTGCGTTCGGTGTCTATATCTGCTTTCATGCTTTGTATTTTGGTTTTGCATTCTCTTGTTTCTTATGGCTAGTTGCTGGTGATCTTATCCATCTTGGGCAATTTTCCATCTGCATTGGATATCTGTAAAGTAAGTTATCAATTTTTAGAGATAAAATTTGCGCATTAGATAATATTTAAAGGTGAAGATAATAATAAATTGATGACGATTTTAGACCATGGTCTCTTTGCTAGTGCCCCGTCAACTACTACCTTTTGATAATGAATGGCTTGTTGAAATTTCATCTGATGTTGTGTCTTTATACTTTGCAGTTTTACCATACATACCGGGGCTGGGTTGATTGTTCCTGAGGTTCTTGAGGATGGAAATGTAAGTTTTTTAGTGGATAATATGTGTACAATTTACTTCCTGACATGTGATATGCTTTGAAGGCACCAGCTCGTGCTGCTTTTATGGCGCCTTTTAATTTACTGTTGTGAATTGTTTCAATGTTGAGAAAGAATACTGTTGTATTGGGTTCATTTCTTCTGCTTGATAAACAATGATACTATTTCAGGTCAGAGTTGATATGGGGGAACCAATTCTTAAAGCATCAGATGTACCTACTAAGTTACCTGCTAATAAGGATCATGCTGTTGTTAAATCAGAGCTAGATGTTGACGGAACTATCTGGAACGTGACTTGTGTTAGCATGGGAAATCCACATTGTGTAACTTTCAGTGGAAAAGGATTCGAGGTATGTAATGTTGACATATAATGGGCGCAGCATGTTTCAACTTCCTTTTTTTTTTTTAATAATATTATAACACATTCTGGATCTATTCAATGAAATGAAACACTGTGCGAGTAGGCAGAAAAGACACTGTCAATGATCACTAATGAGATATTATATAAAAATACAAGGTCATTCACTCATACAATTGGATGTATGACCATTTATATCAAAACAAAAAACGGCTCCTTTAAATTTTATTACTTTTCAGTTTTCACGGCATTTGTTTTCCCAGCACATTTTTAAATGAGAGTTTAATCTGTCTTATGGCAGTGTTACTGAAACTTGACATCTTTCCACTTTTGGCTACATATGTCACATCTGTTTTAATCCTTGTTGAAACAGAATTTGTTTGTTGATGAGTTGAAGCTAGCAGAAATTGGCCCAAAATTTGAACATCATGAGGTGTTCCCAGCACGAACTAACACAGGTCAGATTTGTCTATTTCTATTTCTTTAGAATATGGTCTTCAACTTTTGTTATGATGTTTATCATGTGCCCATCCTCTCAACCTTTTATTTCTATCACTTGTACTTTTTGTGTGTTGCTTGATGATAGCGATTTACATGAACACAGCTGAGGCGGCAACTTACTGATTTGTAACCATTCTTAACTTAATGCTTGAGAACATGATGCAGTTGTTATCTTTTTTGGGACTTGTTTAGACTGTATGTCTAGCTTTGGTTGGGGGAGTGAGTGGTCCTGTGTTTTTGCAGAGCCTACAATCTCCAGTTGTTTCTAGCTTTGATGCATTATTCCTTGTGCTCAATCCAAATTGCCAAATGCTTGTAGTGAGATTATCAGTCTAATCTTGTTGCATTTCGTAATGGTGTGCCTCATGTGTTTTAATTTGCAGAGTTTGTGCAAGTTCTTTCTGATTCTCACCTGAAGATGCGTGTTTGGGAGCGTGGAGCAGGTTAGAACATCTAATATGCAAGCAGTGTCTTAGTAGCGTTGTGTTTGTGATTATGGTGAATTCAAGGTGTCTTAGACTTTTGTATATGAGAGTTCATTGTTTTGTTGTTTTTTCTTTCAACTGTTTATGTGCAGGTGCAACTCTAGCCTGCGGAACTGGAGCTTGTGCTACTGTTATTGCAGCAGTTCTTGAGGGTCGTGCCCAGAGGGTAAGAACTTTGCTACTTTGCTTTTATAGTTTTAACAATGTGAAAACTATTTTTCTTTTCGGGTAATAAAAGTTTAATAAATGTGATCGTCATGGTGCATGGTTTAACCCTCCTTTCTTCAAAACTTGTACAATCACAACTTCTTCATAACAAATCCTTTTGAAAAGCAAACTCATTAATTTTGATTCCATGAAACTGTAGATTTATAAAATAAACAATAAAAATAACCAATTCTATTGTTTGAACTTTTTTTTTTTGGTGATAACTATTGTTTGAACTTTGAATATGAATATGATGGAAATACTTCCTCGTTGCCATCATTTTCTAAAATGTTAATTGTCAAATTGGTGCAGAACTGCACGGTTGAGCTGCCTGGAGGGCCTCTGCAGATTGAGTGGAGGGAGGAAGATAATCATGTCTATATGACAGGCTCGGCAGATCTAGTTTTTTATGGATCTTTACCCCTTTGATATGTTGCCTCGAATTTTGTTAAAGCTAGTGCTTGTATGAATTATGAATTGTTCAATAACAATAGCTCTCTATGTAGAGGTGGATTTTCATCATGTTTGGTGAAGCGTATTTTCTTGTATTAGCAACTTATTTTCCAAAATCTTAACTATGTTTGGTAATTTTCAGAAAATAATCTTCAACTGTATTCCAAGCAAAAAACAATTGAAGTTTTTTTTTTTCTTCTCATAAGCTTCCATTTGAAGCTTTAAGGCTTTATTTGGCAAAATTATATTATAGTTATGGCTTCTAATTTATAGTTGTAAGTATGTAGTATATAGCTGTAAAGCTATTGCAGCTTATAGCTGTAAAGCCATTAAATTAGAAATTTCTGCAAAATTAATTGTGAAACTAATTGAAATTTGTTAAATGACTTAAAAGGATATGTAATATTTATTTGTTTGTATGTTTTTATTTAATGTACTTCATTTATTGGAAGTGAATAAGTATTTTGGAAAGTTATTTCAAGTAATTTTTTATTAACTAGCTTTCAAAAGCTTCAAACTCCACTTTTAAAAGTTACAAGCGCAATGATTCTACTAATTTATTAACCAAATTTAAAAAAATTACAAGCTCATGTTTTATTTAAACAGTGCCTAAAATGATTCTTTGTAGGATTATTTAACTTTCAATTGTTTCCTCCATTGGACCCATCACATTTTAACTGCCAAATATATATTATTCATTCATTCAAATAATTTTATTAATATTTTTTTAATTATTGTATATAAGCGATTTGTTTTTTACAACATAAAATTTATAAACAAAAAATATTATGTTAAAATTATTTTTCTACAAACATGAATGGATTTAAATTATGGTTCATAATTATAATTAGGATATTGCTAACGAGTGCATTAAGAGTTCTCTTTAAGTAATTAATAAAAAAACAACAATCTATTGAAAATATACACATAAAGTTGATCAATTTATTGAATACAACATTTTCCAATAATATTTTTCTTATAATTATTATAATCTAATTTTTTTCAGTTATACCAAAAGATTAGAGGAGAATCTTTTTTTATAATTTTCTAATGCTGGTACACATTCAGGTGAATCAAAAGATGATCCGTACACTAACAACTAGTAATGTGTTGGTTCTTAAAAACACCCTAATGAAGGACAGAAGGAACTTCACATGGTGAAGGTGGGAGTCAATTATTGGCGAATATCTAATTCCACACTTGATGACTCTGCCACTGACTTGAGGTAAGAGTTAAGCATTTTATTTATGTAGAGATTTTTAATTGATGGTATACTTGGACCAATTGGCTTCAATGCAGGATTTGGTATGCTGATTGACTAGATGATTTGAAAGTTACTTGTTTAGTAAACTGCATGAAGTATATATAATGATGGGGCAAGTAAAACACCGCATAAGTACCAAATTCACAAGCATATTTGGTGATTTAATTGTTGAGAATGTCCTTTTTCTCTTTGAGCTACATTTCCATTTTCCTCTTCTTAGTTCTCTTATGTTAAAAAATTGTTGAGCTGGAAGTATAGTACTTCATATGGATATCCTTAAAATCATCAATAAATTAAAAGAGGGCTAATCCTTTAGTTTTCTCCCAACATGGCTGCCAAGAGTCCAGTGTGACATTGGATACCAAGAGTCCTATACCAAAACAATAGTATGTGAAATCCATTGATATTTATTTTCACATTTGAATTTTTGTTGCATTAATAAGAGAGGATTGAAATAACATCAAAATTTTAGTGAGAAAACTTTGTTACACTGCATAGCAATTAAACTTCTAGCACAATAAAGTGAGTGGATAGAATTTAATTTAGTCAACAACAAATCTTGTATTTGTGCTGATGTGGTGTTTGAACCTTTGTACTTTGGGAGGCACCCCTATTACCTTAAATGGTAATTATATTTGTGATGACCGAAGGAAGCTAAGTGCTTATAGGGCATCGTAGTTTATATGTTTGCTTTTATTGATTTGAAAAAAAAAAATGAATTACGTATACTACAAACACTCACTTTTAGTTATCACAAGGATAATTGCCGTTTAACATGGGTGCGCGGTTCACATATTTTTCTCTTATTTTCGTCTTAAGCTACTTCCGATTTTGCACAAATAGCATTGTTAAGGCAAATTATCCCACCTGTGATCATAGCTTCCTGTTTGGCTGATTTTTATGCATATAATTTTTTTTATGTATATAAAAAAATAGTTAACCAAAAGTGAAAATAATACCATTGAGCTTAACATACTGTAAATTGTAATGCAAACACCAAAGTCTAATAGCTATACCTAATTACAGAAACTTGTGAAACTATTAACTGAACATCTCAGAATCAAATGAAAGTAAAAATTGACAAACAAACGAGGGGCTAAACTAGAAACAACAGACGACACAAACTTTAGGAAACAAGAGACATAACATGTAAATACCTAAGCATCAAAGGAAATGATCATCCGACATTTTTTTTTCTTGAACAAGTGTGAGAATATCATTACTCGTCAGGCTTCAATTGTTTGTACAAACCCAAATAAGTGAGATATACTAATCGATCTTTGGCTCCGGTTCTATGATTCTTGGTGTGCTTGCAGAAATACTTCAAATATTGAAGCTTGCAGCACCCAATCATTTGACCCAAAAGCAGGAAGAGCCAATTGATTGCTTTCTTCTTGGTACTCATCACAGGCTTCAGGCTATTCTCTTGGCCACAGCGGTTACACGTTGGGAGCACAGGGTTGATCCAAGCTTTCGGTGCTCGATCATGCATGTTGTACCAATTCTCTTCAATGAACCCCGCAACCTCTTCAAACTTCTCTTTGAGATCAAATTCAATCTCATATTGTTCCTTGCACCCGCCATTGCATTGAACTGTTCCAGTGATTGAAGTGATGTTATGTGATAACAAGTAGTCAAGGCTATGAACGGTGGCTCGCGTTGAAGTAGCCCATCGGTATGGTGGGGTTATGGTTTCACTTTTGCCTTCCTTCATTGCCAAAACCGGTTGCCTGCGTGCAAGAACTGCCCGAGCCGGACCGGTTTCTTGATCTTGTAATTTAAACTCTTGCTCTTTCTGCATGGCATGCTGTTGGTAATTAGGCACGAGAATTGGAGTATATGGCTCAGGTGGTTCCCAAAGGTGGGTTTTTGGGAGTGGTGGTGTTAGTGTATACTGATTTGGTTGCAGTTGCGGTTGTGGTTGTGATAGTGAAAGTGAAAGGTCTAGGTTAAGCAATGGATCATGATTTTCTCCACTATTCATGATTGATTGAGTTCAGTTGAGATTACAAGGAGGAAAGGGAAGAAATTGAGAATGACGAAGCTGGATTGAAAAGGTTAAGGGAGAACTAAATGGAGGGAGACAGGAGACTAAGTGGTTTTAGTAACTGCTTTTGATAAGTTATGGAGAGGAAAACAAGGAATAGTATCAGACTTATTCAAACTAGTGAAGTTAAATTCAAACTCAAACCTGTCGTATGCTAAGTGATAAATTCTCATTTGAAGTCCATGGATAATCACCCGCCAATAAAGGGATGGTAAATGAAGTCCTAACCTGGCCTCACTCTATTTTTATTTAAAAGAAATATAAATAGAGCAAGATTTTTTTATTTTTAAAAATTATCATAGGTTAGAGATTGATCATAGCGGAGAATTCAAAATTGATTTACTTCACAATTCATTAAAAAAAAAAAAAAAGAAGAAGATTGACTTGCTTGAAAACTTGTAACTCCTTTGTGCGAAAAACTTGCATAAATAAAATTAATGTTTAATTATATTTTTAGTTCTATTGTTTTTTAATGTCTGACTCCTTGAACTAAGTTTAGTCATATGGTGTTACTAGCTCTCATCCCGTGCAATGCACGGGTTGTTGATATTAAATTTTTTATATTAAATATTTTAAATTAAAGATTATTATTATTTTCATATAAAGTAAATATTATTTTTAAACAATAACAAAAATAATTATAAAAAAATTATTCAATATACTTTATTATGATAAATAAAAAATTATTATTATTATTTTGATTTTTTTTGTTTTTGATAGTATTATGAGAATAATTAATGATAAATCATAATATCCCTTATTTCATTGGACATGAATTCATTGGAAGATAATGACAGTTCATTTTTTAATATTATATTTATTTATGTATAGATCAATATTAAATTAATGTATTTCTTATTTGGTTGATCGATAATTAGCATGTTTTATTAATTAGAGTGAAATCAAAATTAAACTTTTTTATTTTTATCCTGTGCAATGCACGAATTATTAATATTTTAATATTTTAAAGTAAAGACTATTATTAAACAACAATAAAAAATGAGGTTGTTGAAAAGTTTTGTACTTCCTTATATAAATAAAAAATAACATTTTTTATCTGAGATTTTCCTTATTTATTCAATAGATAAATTAACATTTTTTTACATGATTATAAACTTTATTATGATGAATCAAAAGTAAATAAGAATTAGATATTCCTTATTTATTTCATAGATAAATTAATATTTTTATATGATTATCAACTTTATTATGATAATTAAAAACAAATCAGAATTAAATATTTTGATCTTTTTTGTTTAATGGTATTATGAGAAAATTTAAGGATAAATTGGAATATCCACTATTTTCTAGAACATGAAGACGACATTGAAATTGTTATTTTTGACTATCTTAGTTAACACATTGCACTTTATTATGAATATAATGTTGGCTTTTATATATATATATATATATATATATTTGATATTATATTTGTCTACGTATAGATGAGTATTAAATTAATGTATTTCTAATTTAGTGGATCGATGAATTAACATGTTTTATCATGATATTATGATTAATTATTAGAGCGAAATGAAATTACACTTTTTTATATTTTTTTGTTTGATGGAATTATGATTAGATTTAAAGATAAATCAAAATATTTTCTATTGCAGAAGACATGATAATTTAGCATATTTTAAATAATATTATCACATCTAATATGAAAAATTATATATAATTAAACCAAAATTATACATTCTTATTTTTTTATTGGATAATATTATAAGATATTTCTTATATTTATTTGATGGATAAATTAATATTTTTTTACCATTATTATTTTTTTAATATAATTATCACATTTATTATTATTATTATTATTATTCATATTTAAATATTTTGATCTTTTTCATCGTTTATCTCATTTCATGACAAAAACGGAAAAATATCATAAATAAATTGAAAAACATTTTTTTTCAAATAGGCAAAAGACTCACCAAAATTATTTCTCACCGGAAAAAATCATAAATAAATCGAAAAACATTGTTGATTCAAATAGGCAAAAGACTCACCAAAATTATTTATCACAGAAATACGATCAAGGTATTTTCTTCTTAATCCTAGAAACCTTAGCCCTTCTCTTCTTTGAAAAGAGAAAAGGATCAATTATTTGCATATTCTTTCAACAAAGAATAATCAAAGTAAGTATGCATAACAACTTACCAAAATTTAAAAAAATAACAACTTACCAAGGTCATGCTCTTGTTTGAAGTAACTCATTGATGTCATTCTTCCTAAAATTAGCATTAAGCAAAAGTCAATTAAAAGTATAATAAAATATGCATCACCTAACAAGTAATTCATCAAACACTCAAAAATCAAAATTAAGAGCTCTAAGTAGAGGAATAAACAAAAGTCAATTAAAAGTATAACAAAATATGCATCGTCTAATAAGTAATTCATCAAACACTCAAAAATCAAAATTAAGAGCTTTAAGTAGAGGAATGAGGGAAAAAATAAAAATAAAAATAAAAGAAAGAATTTGGAGAAGAGAATTCTTAGAATTAGATAGAACTTTAAAAATTGAATGGGAGAGCCTATTTTATATATATATATATATATATATTGATTTTTTAAATATTTTTGTTGAGGATAATGATTTGTTCAACAAATTGAGGATAATGATTTCACATACAGATAATGATTATATAAATTTAAATAATTAATTTAATTTCAAATTGTAATTTTGGTTAGAGATAATGTTATTTATCTACAAACATATAATGATTAAATAAATTTAAATAATTTATTTAATTTTAAATTGTAATTTTGATTAGAGATAATGATTATTTACCTACTAATTCTCTGGCGCGAGGAAAGCTTTACGGGACAAACGTGATGCCTCGAAAATTTCTCCGGCAAACGTGGTGCCTCGAAAAGGGATCCTTTTATATATAGATAGTAGATGTGGGTAAAAGTTTCTTTCTTTCTTTTTTTAAAATTAAAAAACTGAAAAAATTCAACTATTTTTATCTTTGTCCACGTGATAGATATAACATGATTAATCTCTCGCGTCGTCTAATTAAGATTCAATTTCGATATGATATGTCAACAAAATTTGCTCGAAGTTAATTGAAGGGATATATGGCAAACTCAAAAAAACTCTAAAAAATCAAACATGAAAAAAAAAAAGAATATATAACAAAATGGCTATAAAATTCAACAATCAGACATGAATTAAGGTTAAGCAATGGATCATGGTAAAGAAAGATGGTGGAATTTAGAAAAGACATGAATGATGTTATGTTAGCGAAATTATGGAAGTTGCTTGACACCATAAAAGCTATTTTTTTTGTTGTTGCGTACACAAATAACTGTTTTTTTATTGTTGGTACATACACAAATAACTTATTTGATAGTAACTTATTTGATACGACTATATCATGATGAGGGAAACAAGAAGGAGAAGGCTATATCTATCAAATATATATTTGAAATTCAAATAATTATTGTTGATGTAACAACTTTATTTATTAAGTATGAAAGAAATTATGAAAGAACATAACATGATGATTAATTTGAGATGGTTAGAGTTGAATTAAAATTCTAACAATATCGATTATCCGCATTGTAAACCACTTCATATATTTTTTGTTGGCTTTTCAGTCTGTGAAGAGTTAGGAATGTTGTGATTTTGTTTCAGGAAGTTTTGTTTGTCTTGTGATTTTGTTTCAGGAAGTTTTGTTTGTCTTTATCCTTACTTGTTTTGAAGATTTGATTTTAATGCATGTCCTTGATAAAAATCAATCCTTAACTGTTGATTAGCTAACATAACATAATGTCACGTCAGCATAGACGTGTGCAAGTATTGTGTGACACCGATACAATGACGTGAATAATTTGGACATAATCTAATACTCCAATTTTTCATGCACAGAATTAAGATTCTTTGTAAAACTCCATCAGTGTTTGTCATATCATGATGACTATAAGCATGGATGGAAGAGAGAATTCGCAATAGTCAAGGAGTAACAATCATTATAAGCCTTCTATATCATTTGTCCCAAGCCAGTAATAGCCCAACACAGTTCTGCTCGCTAAGATGTTGCATTTCGTTTGTGCTATCCTGGTTTACTTTTTGAGGTTTAACTTATCCAACCATTTTTGCCATATGATAAAAAGCATTTCCATTTTCTTGACCACATCTCTTCTCTTGAGTTGCTAGTAATATTATTAAAAACTCCATGAACCTCCCTATAAACAAATATAGGATGTTTTGAATTTATTTAATTTGATGTTTAATGTTATCTGAGAATCAATAATTAACCTTTTAAACTTGTGAATGTCAAAGTTAGCCGATTATATTACAATGAAAGAATAAAGTACTAGGCAATGGATTAATGTACTGGTAGAAAATAAAATGTCATATAATATGATGGGTGGTTGTGCCTAGTTGGATGCATTCGTACGTTTCTGTAATTGGTTGGAAAATTTATGTTACAATGTAGCACAGGTGATTTGGTGGTGGATGTGTTTGCTGGGTGTTGCTATATTCTTTTTCCTTTAATTTTTTTTTTTTTTTTTTGGTTTTTTCTCTCAAGGTTTTTAAGGAGGTAAGATTCCTAATTAAGCCGAGTAGATAGACTTGGTGTCACTATATTGCTATTGTATGGTAGATGGATTAAGGGGTCATCATAATGTAATGATTATGGTTGTAACTTTCCTTCACAATCTCGTGAAAAAGACTCATGTGTAAATTTTGGTTGTTTTGGTTATATTTTGAGGTCATGATTGTGTATCCTTTTGCAAACCCTTCATACTAGGTTAGGCATTTGTGTACTATGATACTTAATAGACATTTGGTGGTTTACTAAAAATTTTTGCTGTTCAAAAAATATTATAATGATAGAACATAGGGATGTGTTTAATTAATAATGGGGTTTGATTTGTCAAAGATATGAAATTAAAGTTATTTTGTTCTTAATTATGAAATTATATTATCTAAAATATTTGAAGATAATGGTTTCTCAACGTGTATTGTGAGTGAAATGAACACATAGATACCTCAAATAAGACTTATACATAGGATCGGAGGGAGTACCTTTCAAATAAATACTTTGTCCATCTAATAAGGATGGTAAAAAATTATTCAATTCTTTTTTTCAAACTAAAGTTAAAATAATTAATGAAAAATTTAGAAATTGCAAATTTTGAATGTGATTGGTTAATTAATGCAAAATGCATTAAATTAGTTGTTAGATAATTGTTATTTTGGTATTGTAATTTAAACTCTTGCATGGCATACTGTTGGGTTGGTAATTAGGCACAAGAATTGGAGTATATGGCTGAGGTGGTTCCCAAAAGTGGGTTTTTGGGAGTGGTGGTGTATACTGATTTGGTTGCAGTTGAGGTTGCAACAGTGACAGTGAAAAGTCTAGGTTATTAAGCAATGGATCATGATTTTCTCCACCGATATTCATGATTGATTGAGTTCAGTTGAGATTATAAGGAGGAAAGGAAAGAGAATGATGAAGCTGGATTGACACAAGGTTAAAGCAGGGAGAACTAAATGGAGGGAGACATGAGACTAAGTGGCTTTAGTAACTGCTTTTGATTAGTTGTGGAGAGGAAAACAAGGAATAGTGGATATCAAACTTATTCAAACTACTGAAGTTAAATTCAAACTCAAACCAGTCTTAAGGCGAGACGCTTGGCATGTGGTGGCTGAGATGCGTGATGTCGGTGATGTCGGTGGAGCGTGCTGATTTTCCAGGTCGGCAGGGCCTTATAAGTGTCCCTAAACGGTCGACGTTAAGAGCACGTCGGCTCGTAGGTCCTGTCCACTACATGTTCATCCAACAATTATGGAGGGTGCCATATGATAAAAAGCATCTTCATTTTCTTGACCAACTCTCATCTTTGATTTGCTAATAATATTATTAAAAACTCCATGAACCTACGTATAAACAAATATAGGATGTTTTGAATTTATTTAATTTGATGTTTAATGTTATCTGACAATCATTGATTAACCTTTTAAACTTGTGAATGTCAAAGTTAGCCAATTATTATAATGAAAGAATAAAGTAATGGGCAATGGATTAATGTACTGGTAGAAAATAAAGTGTCATGTAATGATTGATGGTTGTGCCTAGTTGGATGCATTCGTACGTTTATGTAATTGGTTGGAAAATTTGTGTTATAATGTAGTACAGGTATGGTTTGGTGGTGGATGTGCTTGTTGGGTGTTGCTATATTCTTTTTCCCTTGAATTTTTTTCTTTGGGTTTTTTCTTTCTAAGGTTTTTAAAGAGGTAGGATTCCTAGTTAAGCCCGTAGATAGACATGGTGTCACTATATTGCTATTGTATGGTAGATGGATTAAGGGGTCATCTTAATGTAATGATTATGGTTGTAACTTTCCTTCACAATTTCGTGAAGAAGACTATGTGTAAATTTTGGTTATTTTGGTTATATTTTGAACACATAATTGTGTATCATTTTGAAATCCTTCATACTAGGTGAGACATTTGTGTACTATGATACTTAATAGACTTTTGGTGGTTTACTATAAATTTTTTCCGTTCAAAAATATATTATAATAATATAGAATATAGAGATGTGTTTAATTAGTAATGGGGTTTGATTTGTCAAAGATATGAAATTAAAGTTATTTTGTTCTTAACTATGAAATTATATCATATAAAATATTTGAAGATAATGGTTTCTCCACGTGTATTGTGAGGGAAATGAACACATAGATCCCTCAAATGAGACTTATATATAGGATCAGAAGGAGTATCTTTCAAATAAATATTTTGTCCATCTCATGAGGATGGTAAAAAATTATTCAATTTTTTTTTCAAACTAAAGTTAAAATAATTAATGAAAACTTTAGAAATTGCAAATTTTGAATGTGATTGGTTAATTAATGCAAAATGCATTAAATTAGTTGTTTGATAATTGATTGATGTGTTTGATAAATCATTAAATACATGTCTCCTTAATTTTTTTAATTTTACAATTTTTTTATCATCTTTATATTACGTTTTTCTTAGATGAGTGATACTTTCATGTTCCTTTAAGTTTTGAAACTTAATCCCCATGCCCTTGTATTCTTGAATTGTTTGACAATCAGATAGTAAGACATCACAAGAATCCTAACTTATAATATACCAGGGGTATAAGTGATTCGGTTTCAAATCACTAGACCGCTCAGATCGAACTAGATTGGACCAAAAAATATAGTTCGATCTGATCTCATTGTCTGGCCGATCTTAAAATTTCCAGACCATTACTTTATGATCCAATTCACGATTTCATTATTTTTAAGACCGTTAAGACCAGACTGAACCGATTACTTAAAAATTAAAAATTATGGTCTAACCAGTCTCGTTGTCACTATATGTATAAGTTTTATCTGTTTTATTTAAATGAGTAGATATACTAGAGCGGTCAAAATAAGCCGGGCCGACCCGAAATAACACGAAAAATCATAGGGCTCGGATTTCTTAATATAGCATATTTATTCAATTCGGTCTTTTTAGCGCTACACGAAAAATTCACATTTTCTTAACTTTACATTTGCATGTGTTCATTATAAAAGGAAAAAAAAATTATTGTTGGTTAAAAAAAAACATGTGTAAAAATTGAAAGAAGTTTATTCATTAATTTTTTTTGAAAAAAAATATATAAATTGTTAGTGACATCAGTCCTAACACTTAAGTCCCTATGAATATATAGTACGGAATGGAAAAAAAATACAACAACTAATAAATAAGGCAACACTGGAAATATATATATATATATATATATATATATATGTATATATATATATATATCACTTGAAAATATTAAACCAATCAATCTTCAAAGAAAAAAATAAAATTTGAACCAAAACATGTTGTCTGAATATGGTTGTATAAGGGAATCTAATTTTCTTGTACTCATGTGCTGATATTTTTGTAAACTATCAATTTTCAGTGTTAAAAAAATAAACAGGAACCGTAGAAATTAAAAAAAAAAGAAATAAAGAAGTTTGGACTGTTGAAATTTGAAAATAAACAAATAAATAGGAATGGTAGAAATTTTCGGTATGTTAAACTATGTATGTGAAGTGGTTGAACTTTTGAAAATTTTCGGTATGTTAAACTATATATGTGAAGTGGTTGAATTGTACAAATTATATATATAAAAAAAGAGGATGCGAGCTGGCCCGAAAAGGGTCCGAAGCTCGCTTAGGGCGGGTTTGGATTTCATACTAGGGTACTCAATTTACAACTGAGTTTTTTGGCCCAAGTCCGATTTGGCCCGAACCTAAAGCGGGCGGGCCTGAACCTGGCGCCATAACCTATTTTGACAGCTCTAAGATAAACTATGATGATGAGTTGTATGCTGCCTGCTGCATGACACTGAGTTACTTTACCTAATAGGGCAATACGTTACCAGCTCAGCCTATAAAAGGACATGATTCAACTTCTTTATATCTCATCCTTATTTAATAATTATGTGTTAAATAGACCAGATTGGACCGGATTGGACCATTTAATAATTATGGTCCGATCTAGTTCGATCCAGATATTTTTTATGTATAAATATTGGATCGAACCGGACCGTTACACTCCTATACTAGTACTGTATAGTATTATTTTTCATTACTCCCTAGTTATTCTATTTTTTTATAGGCTAAGTATTTTTTTTTTTTGGTTTTTTTATACGGGATAGAGGACGGGAAATTAAATCCACCAAATGGTGGCGCCTAGTATCGAACCTAGGACTTTCAACTCTCAAGCCTTAAGACGAAACTTGACCATGTGCGCTACGTCTTGTGAATGAGACGAAACTTAATTCTTGTGTCTGTTTTTATGCCCAGATTGATCAAGACTCAAGCTCGCAGTCCCAACATGCATCTGTTGAAGGGATTGGATGAAGTAGAGATGACAATTTTAGCTATTCGGGTTCGGGCCAAATAATTTGGGTTTAAAATTTGTTGTTTAGATCTGTTAAGTCAAAAGCAGCAGACAACAACTTTCGGTGGCATAAATTCAACAATCAACAATTCAATTCAAAATTGAGTTGTGCTGCCAACCAAAGCAATATGTTGCACCATCCATTTCTTGCATGTAATAGTTCCATTTTTATTGCCTATACAAGGAGATCTTGGCATGGCACATATTATCATCAACGCACAAGCCTATGCAACACATACACAGCTTTAACACACACAACCCCACATATACAACCCGGTACAATATAGCTTGTATATTTTAGCTCCATAAAATACAAGTATTATATCTTATATTTTCAATTTTATATATTTGAGAATATTAAGATTTTTAGGCTCAGTTAGTACCATTAGAGAGAGTATTTTGTGAGAGAAATTTTTTCTTCTTTTATCCTCATAATTATAAGAGGATTTGTTGTACTCTCCTTTTTCATAGTGGAAGTTGCTCTCATCGCCGTGGTTTTTTTACTCTCTAAATTGTAGAGGTTTTTTCCACGTTAAATCTTGTGTGTCCATCTTGCCTATTTTATTTTAACTTCTCTTTAAATTACCAATTAATTCGATCCTTTCGCTTCCGCATTAGATCTGATACCCTAATAGTGATATCAGAGCTATAATTAAATTGGGAATTACAAGATGTCTACAGTTACTAAATTTGACATCTAGAATTTTGATGACAAGATTAGCTTTTCTATCTGGAAAGTCCAGATGAAGACCGTTTTTACCCAGAACGGATTAAAAAAAGCTTTAGATGGGAAGTCGAAGAAGCCGACTACCATGACAAATGAGCAATGGGACAAGTTGGACGAAAATGCGCTTTCAACAATCCAACTTTGCTTGTCCAAGGAGGTTCTTCGTGAAGTAGCCAATGAAGTCACTGTTGCGGCATTATGGTTAAAGCTAGAATCTTTGTATATGACTAAAGCCTCGCAAACAAGCTTCGTCTCAAAGAGCGGTTATACACAATTCGTATGGCCGAAGGTACGCCTATTCAATCTCATCTTTATGAGTTTAATTTTATTATTATGGATCTGCAAAATATTGATATTAAAAGTGAAGATGAAGATAAAGTTGTTCTGTTGGTTGTCTCTCTACCTTCTACCTATAAACACTTTAAAGAAATTATGTTGTATGGTAACAACGACACCTTATCCTTTGAAGATTTTAAATCTAATTTATTGTCCGAAGAAAAATTTGATCTTGAAGTTCATTCTATGGACAAGGGTGAGGGATTAAGTGTTAGAGGTAGAACTCTAGAAAAAGGGAGTACTAGTCATAAAAAATTCAGATCCAAATCCAAGGGACGTGAATCTAACAAATTTTGCCGTTATTGTAGGAAACCGGGGCACGAAATTTCTAATTGCTATTCCTTGAAGAAAAAACAAGAAAAGCAAGAAAACGATAAATCTCATCAACAACCTGAAGCTGTTAATGTTGAAGGTGACTCTGACAGTGATATCCTATTATCTATTGTCTCTTCTAATAAGAGGAGTAAAATAGAATGGATTCTTGATTCTGGATGTACTTTTCATATGTGTTCTCATAAGGACTTATTTACCACTTTTGAACTCGTTGATAGTGGTGTTGTTTTGATGGGCAATGATGCCCAATGCAAAGTTTCAGGAATATGTACTATTCAGATCAAAACTCATGATGGTGTTGTCAGAACTTTGGCTAATGTCCCCTATGTTCCTGACTTGAAGTGGAATTTAATTTCTCTCGGCACCCTCGAGTCTCTTGGGTGCAAGTATTCAACTGAAGGTGGAGTTCTAAAGGTATCCAAAGGTTCTCTCATTTTATTAAAAGATAACCAACTTGGTAGTTTATATGTCTTGCAAGGCTCTGTTGTGATAGGAACAACAGCTGTATCATCTTCTATGCCTGATAATGATGTCACCGAATTGTGGCACATGCGCCTTGGCCACATGAGTGAAAAAGGCATGTATCTTCTGAGCAAACAAGGTCTTCTTGGCAAACATGGCATCGGTAAGTTGGAGTCTTGCAAGCACTGCATTTTTGGGAAAAATAAAATAGTTTCTCCACTTCAACTCACCGCACCAAAGGTATCTTGATTATATTCATTCTGACCTTTGGGGGCCTTCTAAAGTTCCTTCCCATAGAGGTAGCCGTTATATGATGACTATCATAGATGAATTTTCTCGTAAAGTTTGGATTTATTTCCTGAAGCACAAAAATGACACATTCACCACTTTTAAGAAGTGGAAAACTCTTGTTGAAACTCAAACAGGGAAGAAAGTCAAAAAGCTCAGAACGGATATTGGATTAGTTTTGTAATGGTGACTTTAATGAGTTCTGCGCAAATCATGGTATTGCTAGACATAAAACCATTCCAGGTACACCCCAGCAGAATGGTATTACAGAACGAATAAACAGAACTTTACTTGAGAGAGCTCGTTGTATGCTCTCAAATGCTGGGTTATGGCATCGACGTGATTTTTGGGCCGAAGCAGCATCTACTGCATGTTACTTGGTGAACCGTTCTCCACACTCGACACTAAACGTCAAAGTTCCATAAGAAATTTGGTCAGGTAATCTTGTTGATTATTCTAATTTAAGAATTTTCGGATGTCCTGCATTTGCACATGTTAATGATGGTAAATTAGATCCAAGAGCTGTTGAGTGCATATTTCTTGGTTATGCATCTGAATCTAAGGGTTATCGTTTATGGTGCCCTAAGTCACGAAAATTAATTCTTAGCAGAGATGTGACTTTTAATGAGAATGCATTATTATCATCTGGAAAACAATCTTTAGTGTCTCCTTCCACTAGTACAGGTAATATGCAGGGTACTAGCGAGAAGGTTGAGTTTGAAATGAAGTCTGTCACTCTTGATGTCGATGTTCCATCTTCCTCAACTCATGAGTCTAGCATTGATGATCATGATGGTGACCATGATCCTGATGAGAATATCACTTCTCCTATTCAGCCGCAGCAAGATGATTATTCTATTGCCCGAGACAGAACAAGAATACAAATCATAAAGCTAGCCAAATACAGAGATGACGATAATCTAATTGCGTATGCATTATCTATTGCACAAGAGGTAAATGATGGTGTTGAGCCTACCAGCTATTCTGAAGTTGTTTCTTGTGCTGATTCTTCAAAGTGGCTACTGGCTATGAATGAAGAAATTGAGAGTCTCCATAAGAATGGTACTTGGGCTTTGACTAAGCTTCCTAAAGGCAAAAGACCATTGAAATGAAAATGGCTCTATAAGAAGAAAGATGGTATTCCCGAGGTAAAAGATCCTAGATGTAAAGCACGGTTAGTAGTTAAAGGCTTTAGTCAAAAGGAAGGTATTGACTATAATGATATTTTCTCTCTTGTTGTTCGTCATACTTCCATTCGTGTTTTGCTTGCTTTTGTTGCTTTGTTTGATTTGGAATTAGAGCAACTTGATGTCAAGACAACTTTTCTACATGGAGAGATGAAGGAAGAAATTTACATGGAACAACCTAAGGGATTTATTGTTCCTGGTAAGGAGCAACTTGTTTGTCAATTGAAGAAATCTTTATATGGCATTAAGCAAGCTCCCCGTCAGTGGTACAAGAGGTTTGACTCATTTATGATTGGGCAAGGTTATTCTAGGAGTCAATATGAGAATTGTATTTGTTTTCAAAATTTTCCAGATGGTTCTTTCATGTACTTGTTACTTTATGTTGATGATATGTTGATTGCATCACGTGAAAAGTCTTTGATCGGGAAATTGAAAACTCAACTCAACAATGAGTTTGATATGAAAGAATTAGGTGCAGCTAAGAAAATTCTTGGCATGGAGATTGGCAGGGATCGTCAAGCTGGTAAACTCTTTTTATCTCAACAAAAATATATTGAGAGAGTGCTTGACAGGTTTAATATGAGTGATTGCAAACTTGTTTCTACTCCGCTTGTTGCACATTTCAAATTATCTTCAGACCTTTGCCCACAGACAGACGAAGAGATGAAGTGTATGTCACACGTTCCTTATGCTAGTGCAGTTGGCAGTCTTATGTATGCTATGGTGTGTACTAGGCCTGATTTAGCATATGTCGTTAGCATTGTCAGTCGGTATATGCATAATCCTGGAAAGGATCATTGGAGTGCTGTAAAATGGATTTTTCGGTATCTCAAAGGTAGCTCAAATATTGGCTTGGTATTTGACAGAAGGAAAGCTGCAACCAATGATGTTATTGGTTATGTTGATTCAGATTATGGTGGCGATCTTGACAGAAGAAGTTCTCTTTCTGGTTACATCTTTACTCTCTACAACAGTGTTATTAGTTGGAAAGCTACGCTTCAGTCCATTGCTGCTTTATCTACAACCGAAGCAGAATATATTTCAGCAACAGAGGGAGTGAAGGAAGCTATTTGGCTTCGAGGTTTGGTAAATGAACTTGGCCTAACACAATATGTTCTTATTGTGTTCTGTAATAGCCAGAGTGTTATTCATTTGACCAAGAATAGTCGGTATCACGACAAAACCAAACACATTGATGTAAAGCGTCACTTTATCAGAGATATTGTCACTGTTGATGAAATTGTGGTTGAAAAGATCCATACATCAGAGAATCCAACAGATATTCTTACTAAGCCACTTCTGAATACCAAGTTCCAACATTGTTTGGACTTGGTTGGTCTCTACATCACTTGATTTCCCTTTAGGGCTTTACAAGCGATGAGCAATTTGTCGAATTTCAGCCAATGTGAAGATTGTTAAGTCAAAAGCAGCAAGCAACAACTTTCGGTGGCACAAATTCAACAATCAACAATTCAATTCAAAATTGAGTTGTGTTGCCAACCAAAGCAATAGTCTGCACCGTCCATATCTAGCATGTAATAGTTTCATTTTTATTGCCTATATAAGGAGATCTTGGCATGGCACATATCAACACACAAGCCTCTGCAACACATACGGAGCTTTAACACACACAATCCCACATATACAACCCGATACAATATAGCTTGTATATTTTGTCTCCATAAAATACAAGTATTATATCTTATATTCTCAATTTTATATATTTGAGAATATTAAGATTTTTAGGCTCAGTTAGTACCATTAGAGAGAGTATTTTGTAAGAGAAATTTTTTCTTCTTTTATCCTGATAATTATAAGAGGATTTGTTGTACTCTCATTTTTCATAGTGGAAGTTGCTCTCATCGTCGTGGTTTTTTTACTCTCTAAATTGTAGAGATTTTTTCCACGTTAAATCTTGTGTGTCCATCTTACCTATTTTATTTTAACTTCTCTTTAAATTCTCAATTAATTCGATCCTTTCGCTTCCGCATTAGCGTTGATACCCTGACAAGATCCTATATTTTTATGTACTTATTCAGGTTGGTCAGATAGTGTTGGGCTTCTTTGCTGATTCTACTTAGTTAAAGGTGGCAAACTATTTTATGCTATCCGGTTGTGCTCATATTGACCTGGTTCGTGTTCGAGTACAAGTTCGAGCATGATTATACCATGCCAAAAAGGCATGAGTATAATTTGGGCTTCAGATTATTGTCCTGGCATTATGTGTTTCTGGGTTTATTTGGGCTACCCAGATGTACTGAGCTTTTATGCCGACTCTAGGATGATGACATAGAACACTCAAGAAAATTACCCAGAGAAAATTTAAAAAGGATCCAAATTAGATAGCAAAATCCTACACTGAGTAGCATCTCCAAAATAAACTCCTTTCGCATTTGTGATTTAACTTTGGTTATATAGTTAGTTAGTTGGACAGACTATCTTGAAAGAATACGTGTTTGTGTATATTTAGTAGTAATGATATTTTAGGCTACAGGTTGAATTGCTTTATAATGGTATCTTCCTTTCATTTTTCAGTATATATACTCATTTAATTTCATAATTCATCCAATCCAGCCATGTAAAAAAAATTAGCATCCATAAGTATTGGTATGTTTGATGACAAATAGTGGAAGGATTCAATGGATGGACTATGGAGAGTGCCTTCTCTATATAGCAAAAAATGCAAAATACTATAATAACTAGTTGCTAGAACTCTGGCTAAAGATTATTGTTGAATTTTTTGGTAGCTAAATGATTACTCGTTCTAGCTGAACTTGCTTGTGGTTTAATTGCTAATGCTACAAATGACTTCAATTTTGGTTCACTTCAAGATTGTTCCTTATATTGTTAGGATTCTAAGTATGAATTTTGTGGGTAAAGAAGTCTCACAATGTATAATAACTAGTGTACTTGGCCCGTGCTATGCCCGGGCTAGAAATTTGTAATTTATATGCACAACCAGCTTTCAACATGATGGACAACTATGTGAAATTTGCTGGAAAACGATTGAACGGTGCTTTTACGGACACGATAAAGTAGTTTTATAAATTATCATATATCATTTTTCATTAAAAAAAATACATATTAAATGTAAGAAGAAAATTGAATATGTGAGTAAAGAGGGCCAATTTTTCAGCACAATAATTCGGGACAAATGTTTTTACATTAATTACATATTAATTATAGTGAAAATGAGAATGTGATTGAAGAATAAATCGTATAAATGTTATTGTATTTTGAATTTAAAAATAATTAAATTATTTTTTGTTGACTACTAAAAATGTGATTAACAAACAATGATCCATCCAACACTGCAGCATGCAAGTATCTTAAAGTTGTATTGTTAAGGATATTATTTTCTTAGAAAAAAAAAGAGTGAACCTGTAATATTAATATGAGAAAATAGTTGTAATATTAATATGAAAAAATAGCTGATGCACTAACGGTGTAAACTTTTTCATATTATCAGTGCATATATAGCAAACTGTAATCCGACATCGCAGTTAACATAAGACTTTACTACAACACATGAATATTTAATTTATTTTTCACGTAAGAGTGAAACCCGTCTGAAATGATGATTAAAAAAAACGTCTGAAATATATATTCTTTAGACTATATTCTTTTAATTTTTTTTAAGTAGAAACTCAATCTAATCACCTAACCATATCGAAAGTTATCATGCTTAGTTTTTTGTTAAAAAAAGAGTTAAGTTACTAAAACTTCATTATATCCCTTAAGCAAATGCTTAACATGTCAAATGTAGTAATAACCACAAAACACCACTTTTACGTAAAATTCAAGATGTTAAACATACAAAAAAAAATTCCATTAGTTATGACATTAAGAGGATTATTACAATTACATAGCTGTTCCAACAAAAGTCAATTGCAATTGCCGCTAAACAAATTTGTAACTTGCTAAAAGGCTTTTTTTTAAGGTTGAGTTAACTTAAGATGTTTCCATTTGCTTTGGGCGATTACACTCGTATCACGTGTCATCCATAATACTCGCACTTCTGAGCAAGCCATACAATCCTATTGCACATCAATTTCATTCCATCAGTTCTTGAGTTCTTCTACATCTATCAGGTGCAGGATCCATCATAATCCAACAATCAAAACCATATGGACTATATTCTGTAACTGGAAGAAGTGAAGCAAAATTAATTATAAAATCGTATCATCAATTGTATAATGTAGCAAAATCTTTGACATTTGGCCTACCCTTGAACATATCATAGTAAAAAGATGCAGCAGAACATAACAAAGGATGACCCTTCTAAGGAAAGAGAACAAAATTTAGCATAATTAAATCCCTGATAATCAGGAATTGATCCCCAAAAGAAAAATCAGATATGACTCCCACTCTCCCCTCTCCACTCTTCCTCTAATAAACAAAAACCCAACTTCTCTCTATTTAAAGTTTGATTGAAATATTACCTCTCTTGTCACACATGCCGCTCCTTCGTTGTGATCTGAAAACATAAAATGAAAGAGCACAAACCAATCAGACCATATATTTTTGTAAACTAATGGGGAGATTCATGCTACCTAAAACATCATGACAAACTAAAAAAGAAAAATTCAATAAACAACATATAAGATAGAATACAACGAGTCATGTTTCAAATCATATTCCAGTAAGTTTCACATAAGTACATGCTCCATAAGTTATGCATATATTTAAACAAACATATCATGTTTATGAAATTCAAAACGAATAGTAATTGACAATGAATGGAGAAATAGTTCTCGACACACAAATGCATATATTAAAACAAACACATCACATTTCCTCACAGCATATAATGGAGAAATCTTTGTCATATTATTTTTAAACTTTGCTAGCCATGTATAGACACAAGATAATGTTTCTCCCTCGCTAATTTTGGAGCTAACTTGTAGATCAATTTTCATTATTTGATCTCATCAGGAAACTCAAAGTACTTTCTAAAGTTAAATCATTTTAAGAAATTGTCACAGTGAATGTGCCTTTCAATTTGAAGTCAGAACTAACCACAACAGAATAGCAACATAAACAAAATCCATCATAAAATGACATGACACGATGGCAACATAGTTAACTTCTGCATGTCAATCAAGAAACTATTCATTCAGTAATTGTGAGGATACAATTTGGTAATGTGAATCACATCTTTGAAATTTACAATCACAACATAGCAAATCAAGAACTAATTCTAAACCTAAATTAGATTCACAACTGTATAATATGCACTGACCGAAAAAAATGAAAAAAAAAGGTATCACCTTGGTCACTTGGGGTAAAAACCATTTATAAGTACTTGCCTTTGAATTCAAACCCAAAAAAAAAAAAGAAACTCAAAATACTAACCACCGAGTACTTTTATGAAACATGTGGTGTGCACTAGTTGTTTAGATGGTATCTTAATCTATTGAGCAAGGTGTGCCAGGGCAGGGAGGATTTACCTGAAGACAAAAAAATCAGCAAAGCGAAGCAAAGAATTAGATGAACAAATCATGATTCCAAAAGCTTTTCCTTTGCATGTTTTCAGCTTCCTCTGTAGCATGTAATCTATGTTCGTTGGTTCTCCAAAAAGCTTGGTTCGAAGCTTCAGTGAGGCTGGATATTCTTGCAGAGGAAGGAGAAGCTAAATCAGGACAGATGAGAGAGAAGAGAAGGAGACAGCCAAAGCTAAAAAAAAAAGAAGAAGGCAACACTAAAATAAAGAAGAACTTTTTTCCAAATACAACAAATTAAAAAAGTAACAATTAGAAACAAAGAGTACTCACCAAACACAACAAATTGCAGTAATATAAAGCAATTCACCACCAATACATAGTTTGACCACTAATTAACATTATGTGCAAAGGAACTCTAGAAATGATTTGCCTTGGCACAAATACAACCTTCAACAACTGCATATATTTCCAAAACTCTAATTTATGTCAGTCAAGTTGTTGTCTTCACAAAACTTATAGCAGATGGCACACACAAAAATAGCCATGTCTACAACCCCTATATGTGTAGTTGCAAACAATTTAAAATTGGAATTCACTGGCAGAGGGAAATAATGTTTATAGCAAGTGAAATGGATTGAAGATGGAAAAAAAACATTGCAATTTGCAACACCTTTATATTACAATGCTTCCCCTGCTCTCTTGGCCCTTCTCCAGCCAACACATGGCTGAATTGTAACATGCTTATTGGGTGATTTTCAGGTCCAAATAAAAAGTTAAAAAGACACACTAAACCAACTGATTCAAAATTCCAGTAAAAAGTACAAATATTGGCATCCATATGATTTTCAAGCCTAAATCAAAAGTAAAAAAAAGTTCAAAGGTCAAAAATAGAGTAACATGCTAGAGGGCACAAAGAGTAAAAATCTAGTGCAATTATTATATCTTGCACCTTTTTTGATAGTGAAAATCAGAAGGAAACAGGAAGAAATGTTTCTTTTGTAGTGGAGTTTCATTTCCTACCTGAACACCGCCCTATGTAATATCTCAGTGTACAAAAAGAAAAAAAAAGAGAAAGATGAGAACATATGACAAAAAAGTGAAAGGAATTGAAGATGTTATAACAATAATCCAAGAGCATAAAATAATTAGAACATAATGCATAAATGGGAGTAACTTATCGCTAAAATGACATATAATAATTTGAAGAAGTTAGTTGAAAGAGTGAAACATATTTAAGAAAGGATACATATTTTGTGCAGGGAAGCCCCTCTTTGAATAATAAATACTTTATGATCTGCTCAATGACAGAAACACCCGTTCCTGATGTTCATTCCTCTAATTGCAGAAAAACCTTTGTTTAATAGGAGAGTTAAGGGAAACACAAAATGATAGTGATACAAATTACTCAAAGAAGGATTTAAAACTAATAAAAATCAAAATAACCGTTTGCTAATTCTAAATTATTGTCAGTCATACAATTTTTGTGTCTCTTTTTGTCAGCTGTAATAAATACACCACAAAACATATATGTAGCAAATTAGAGCCTCCAAATATGATTCAGTCGACATCTAATTGGTCACCAACAAAGGCTAGCCAAGATCCATTAAGATGTGATTTCAAAAATGCTTATGATACATAAGAGTGCCTCAATGTCTATTTATACTGTGTGTGTATGATAGCAATAGGGACTGATCCGGAGGACAGAAAAGTGGTTGCATTGAAGATGTGTACTGTACTGATTTATGCATGTTCTTTTGATAATATCGAATATATTATATATTAGTATGTCGGATCCAGGAGAATTATAACCTCCGTAGAACAAACGAAAAACCTACCTGCAAAATAGACCATTTTCCTTCAAAGATTTGAAAATCACTTTCAACCATCTTGAATTCAATATCACGTTTCATACCAGAAGGAAGAGTCTCCAATTCTTTCTCATAACAATCTACAACTCCTTTAGCATTAAATTTTATTCCAAATGCCAGGTTCTATTGTCCAATCGGTTCAGATAGTGAGATAGAAATAAATATAATTCAAGCCAAATGCTATGAAAGCAAGAAGAAAATTCATGGTATGTACAAAAGTATATTGCATTAGAAAACTCCACATCTTCGAAATTTTTTGAATTAACATTCGTTGTTTTTTTGTTTTACAATTAGGACCATAAGGTCCAATATACAAAAGCAAAATCAACTATGAGGATACAATATAATAAGTACTGATACTCTTCTGGTATGTTGTTTATCTTATCTTTTATTTATAGTGTAGCATTTATCAGCTCTCAGGGTATAGGTACATAAGACATGTTAAAAATTTACTTCTTGCTAAGGGTTTATCTCTGCCCCTCAATGTTTCTGAACATCTTGCTTACTACGTTCACCACAGTATAAAACACTCCTTGCAAGCTTGTGCCTCATATTTCCAGTCAAAATAAAAAACAATACCTATACTTCAACAAATCAAAAACAATAATTTTTTTTTAAAAAAAAAAAACCTGGAGGGGTTGGAGGAGGAGGACGATGGTAGGAATCGGGATTGGAAGAGAGGGGCTACCGGCCTTTGTCGGCGTTTGGAGTGCGACTTGATCTCGGCGCATGCGGTGACGACGTTTGCGATGTTGAGAAAAGGCAGAGCCGATGGAGGAAGGAGACATAGATGAAGACGAGGTCACCACTCACCGGCTTGAGAGGACCGTCTTCCCTCTCACCATCAGCATTAGACCTTCACACTGTCGCAGAGCCATGGACATCGCCATTTATGGAGAGGTTATGGACCAAAATACATGAAGAAGATGATGAAGAGGTGGAGACGAGGAAGAAAGTAGTACGAAAATGCTTCTTCAAGAAGCATTAAGAATAAGCATTAAATGAAAAGCATGTGAGTGGCTTCTCCCGTGTATGCATGAACATCCATGTAAATCAAATTGTCCTCCAAAGCAGATCTATTTACATGCATACCACTGAGTGAGCTGAATATCCTCAAACCTTGACACCTGTCCTGCACAGTAGAGTGAACAGTGGGTTTAGAAACTTTGGATTTGTAAGTTGTTTTAATGATTAAGTTTAAGCACATATAAGTGAGATCTATAAACTTATTATCTTTAAATTTTGGGTTACGATGTGATGTGAAATTCACTCCCATTTTATTGAGCTTCCCTTAAAAAGAGGGGTGAGGTTCAAATGCATAAAAATGGGAACCATGCACTGATGCATGTGTTGTTAGAGCCGTTGATATTATCTAATGTGGCACGAAGGGGCAGGATGCGCGATGGCTACTTGTTTCGTCGGTTGAAATGTATCGGTGCATCTTGCAAATGTACCCCTAGTTCAAACGACATCGTTTTATCACTTGGAAAATGAAGATCTGAGTTATGTTACCCGCTTCTTTTTTTTTTTTTTTTGCTTTTATCGTTTAGCAACATTGCCATTTTCCAAGGGAAAACCAAAAGGCATCGGTGAACCTTTCATGGAGTATTTAACTAAGCTTAGTGAGGTGTTAAGTAAGCAAGCAACAATGATGGTAATCAAAAAGAGCATAGTCGTACTATCCATTGAGCCGAGCTTAGTAAATGTTTTGGTTGACAAGCTTGATTATGTGTGCGTTGGTATGGTTATTGAAGTTTTGTGGGTAGAAGTTAATGTGCTGCAAATTTTTTCTTTTGCCATGGTTTTTTGTTTGGTTTCAGACTTTCAGTGACTCAGTGGTGTTAAACGGGTAAAGGAGAAGAGTTTCCTTTGCCGGGTCGAATATGGGTACCCAAACACCGAAAACCAGTTTGAGGTGAAAAATGCCTGTGTATTATGGCCCAAACACCGATCCGGATGCAGCCGACGACGGCGTGGTGGTCACTCCGAGCTGGCTCCGGCCTAGTTAGTGGGGTCGTGCACAGTCTTGGCAAGACCGTTGTGGAGTGCGGCGGGTCACTAGGGAAGCAATTTTCATGGTCGGTCATCTTCGGGGATGTTGGTGGTGGGTGGGGAGGTTCCGGTGCTTGGGAGATGGTGGTGCTGGTGACAGTAAGGGGATAGTGTTTTGGTGGTGTCATTTTGGGATATTATGGTCATTTTAGTTGTTATGGGCTCTACTATAAAAAAATAAATTTGGGGACCTCTTTACAAAAAAACTAAATAAGTTGATGGCGGGTAGTAATGGGTAAAAGTCAAAACATGCATTGATGCATGTTATCATTTTTATGCATTTGAGCCTCACCCCAAAAAGAGTAAAGAATCTTCATAATAAAGTTTTATTTTTTGTGTTTTCCAACCCGCTGCTCATATTTGACTGTGTGTGAAGTCTTTTTATGTTCTTGCAACACTCTCTCCATGTGAAAGCATAGAACAAGCTTTCATATAAGGTTTTACCAACCAAAGCAATTGGGAACACAAAGAAAAACAAGCCTTTGCCACTAATTTCATCAACTCCATGTGCTGCATACTGAATCTAGCTGACTTGGTAATATTCAAGAGAGATCAGATCGTCCTGTCATGATACACAAATAAAATAGTGGTTCACTAGTTCCAATTCGAAGTTGCCTGCTCTTTTCCTCATAAGTTTGGTTATAGTAAAAACTACATAGAATGTTCTTATTAGTTAAATAAATGGTAGCTGATTTAAAAAGTGCAATCGTTAATATGTCAAATGTAGTAAAAATCATTGGAATATGTATTTTTTTATATTTTTGAAACATGAAATAATATTTATCTAATTTTTTTAATTATTTATTTTAGTAATCTTAACAATTGTCTTATTAGTAAGAATCTAAAAAAATTATCAAAGGAGTGGTTAATGTCTTAATGAATCACCGTTGTTTTCCTGGCTTTCCTTTAATGCAAATAGTATTCAAGTAAATTTGTTTTGTTTTATTCTTGTAACCAAAAGAATTTGTCTATTAGTCTATCTAATAAATATTTTTTTTGTCAGCTCTATCTAATAAATAATAATTATGCATAATGAATAAAACAATTTTTTTACTTATATACAACATTTATTTATTTTTATACAAATATATGCAACATTTGTAAAACATCGTCTAAGATTGTGTTTGGTTCAAATTATCAAATAATTTTATTAATAATATTATCAAATAATTTGAATGCTTAAAAAAATTATCAGCAAATGCAAATTATATTTAAAAAGGTATAAGAAATACACCCACTTGGTACATACAGAGTCTGTGCACATAGAAACAGAGAATTGAATGCTTAAAAGTGAAGTTTCAAAAATTATGTTTATTTTCAGTCGAAGAAGGTGGTAGGATTATGATTATATTTTATTTGCGAAGCACTTTCAGCAGTAGAAATAGCAACACATAAGAGAATTATTAAAGTATTTTTTTTATGACTCGATCACTTGACACTTGTGCTGTTTGCTATGTTGTTTGTAGTGCCCTTTGTGGATCAAACACAACAAAAAGTAAAAACATCCTATGCCAAAAGCAACAAGAACATTCTATGCAGTTCACCTAATTTTAAAAAAAGAAAAAAAGAAAAAAAAAAGAACATTCTATGCAGTTTCTTGTGTAGCAGAACTTGCCACCGAGAGAACGAGCCGTGGGCAAACAAGTTCCACGAAATTAAACCAGAAAAAGACAAATATAATATCAGCGTTACACCAGCAATTATGTAAGCATTAAGGGCATTCATGTCATTTCATTAAGTCAAAAGGGTAGTCCAACTTATTTATTATCATTATGGCTTGAACAAATGGACTTTTCCACCTTAAGATTCTTCACTCTTTCCATCCTTATATAAATATCATACTCTCTGCACAATATTTTCATAGTTTCATCAACACTCACAAGTCACAATATCAACACAACATTTTCTTTTGTAACAATCTTTCAAGCTTATATTATTAGCCATGATGAAGAGGCAGAGAGACAATGAAGGGAATGTGGAATTTGAGTGCAAGACCTGCAACCGCAAATTCTCTTCTTTTCAAGCACTTGGAGGCCACAGGGCTAGTAGCCACAAGAGGGTGAAACTAGTTGAAGAAGAACTTAAAGAACAAGCCAAATCTCTAAGCTTATGGAATAAACCAAAAATGCATGAGTGCTCAATTTGTGGCATGGAATTCTCTCTAGGACAGGCACTAGGAGGCCATATGAGAAAGCATATTCACAATAAAGGTGCCACCAACAATGAAGCTTTCTCTGCCATTAACCATGTTATTGCAAAAATCCCAGTTCTGAAAAGATCCAATAGTACAAGGGTTATGTGCTTGGACTTGAACTTTACACCTCTTGAGAATGACTTGTTGTTTGGAAAGAACGCATCAGCACCCTCACTTATTCTTTCTCTGTTCTGATAAAGTTTTTTTTTTTTCCCACCTCTTTTTGGGTACACATGTTTTCTTTCAATTTCTTTTGTAAAAAATTCATTGATTTATTCATTAAGTTATAGATGATGGTTTCTTATTAGCATTCATTTTTTTTTATTATTATTTTTTTGTTATTGACAAACAGATATAGTTATATCAATTATTCAACCGTTTAAATGTTGCAGCTCTATATGAATGAATGAAAGACCGATTATCCTTTTTATTTATATTTTTGGTTGACGTATAATTAGTTCTGAACCCATTAATATGAAAAACTCCAAAATGCACTTGTCTTATACTCCCTTAGTATCTATATATAAAACTTTTTTAAAGTTTTTATTTTGACCGTATTTATAAAATCGAAAGAAGTACTTAATTTCCCTCGATTCTTCCGCTATTCATTTTCTTCCTTTCAAGACCCTTCAAACCCTTAACTTCAAACATCAAACATCAACCTCCAAACCTCAAATCCTTTTATTTTCCTCACTCTTTAACATACTCGCCATGCATCATTTTCATTCAACACTAACTTATATTTTGAAGATTATTTCAACCTTCCGAGTTCTTTGGAGATCCTATAATTGGATATTAGATAGGTGAGGTTGAAAATACTTCATCTGTTTTTTTTTCTTTTTAATTTTACGTTTTCTGCATCATTCTGTTCTTTCCGAAAGATTATTATTGGAAACATTTATTTTGACTCGGGAATATTGAAATATTTGAAAATATTTATTCTAACAAGTAATTTTCGAAAACCCTAAAATCATATGATAATTCTTTTTTTATTTAGCCTATTTTGGTAATATAATTGTGGTTGAAAAGATACAATAGACAAGTTAAGTTTGAATTTGGCCTCTAGCTATTTTGTAACCAGTATTAAATTCCGATTGCAAGGTATTAGAAAAATATTAGTTAAGTGAAAAATTTTGACGTCAAGATCTTGGAAAATCCCAGTTTCAAATTGAACAAGGGTATTTTAAGGGCGATTACAACAGAGTTTTGAAAGAATCTGGTGGAGAGTATTAACATCAAGACTATGGTGGAGAGTATTAACATAGATTTTCTACCAGACTCTATCAAGAGTTAGATTATGCTAATTTTTAAAATTTGGTGGAAAATCTTAAGTTGAATTTGTAAATTTAAAAACTCGACTTAAGACGATATTGCGAAAGCAATATAGTATATTATAAACCATATCATCACTAAAGTGACGAAATGATTATTTCCAAAAATTAAAGTAAAGTTCATGAAATCAAAACATTAAAAAAAAAGTTAAAAGATCAATTCCTAGTAAACAACTAAGTTAAAGAACTAAATACTCAAATCAGACTACTATATATTAATTACCATGTGTCTTTTAGGATGCCCCCAAAAAGTAGTGCAACACACATTTCCCTTCATGTTTTGGTTTTTTTTTTTTTCATTAACTGAATTCATTTAAGTAAATTTAATTTTAGAATGAAGTATCAACTTGGTTCTTGATAATTTTTAATGCATTAATTTAGTCTTAGAAAATGTGTATATATTAACTTGGTTTTTCAAGATTTTCGGATGTTTCAATTCGATCCATCAAGATTTTTTGATGTACCAATTTGTTCCTTAAAACATGAAAATTTTGAGGTATCAAGTTGGTACATCCAAAACTCTTGAGGAACCAAGTTAGTATATCCAAAAATCTTGAGAAATTAAATACGAATTTATAAATTTTCATGGACTAAATTGATTCACTAATAAATATTAGAGATGAAATTGGTATTTCACACTAAATCTAAATTTTAAGGAATCCGCACGAACTCAAATTGTATATGGTTGCAATCACTCTTAGTTCCTTGCCTCAAACTCATGAACTCTTATATATATATATATATATATATATATATATATATAAACTTAAATATCAAATTGTCCTTACAAATATTAATCTATTTGAAATTAGTACATACTTTTCCTTTTTTTTTATTCTATTTTTTTTTTGGTTTTAGTTTTGCCGTCAATTATGATTTAGGATAATACAAATGTAATTTTGATTTTGGTCCCTTATTATTACTACTACTGTACGGAGGTTTTGGTCTCTATTTTTTCCTTTCGTTTTGATTTTAAACCTTATTCTTTTAGATCACTTTAGTATTTTTCATTCAAAGTTACGCAAAACCAAAATGAAACTGAAAAAGAACGACAAAAAAATAAAATAAAATGTAGGACTAACTTTTAAAATATCAATATTTATAAAGACCAATTTGATGTTTAAGTACCAAAAGCAGGTTGATAAGAATGCAAGTGATTAGTACTTACCCAATGTGTAGTTTTTGTCAAGCAGCAGAAGAAACATGTGATCATTTGTTTTTCACTTGTAATTTTGCTGCTGAAATTCTTGTCTTATGTAAGAATTGGCTGGGTATTAGGCGGTTGGATCAGCATAGAAGAAACTGGTTGAGGAATATAAGGCACATATGGAAACAAAGACAGACAAGACAGAAAGTATTGTATTGTGTGTTAGCAGCTGCTGTTGCTCACATATGGTATGCTAGAAATGCACTTATATTTCAAGGGAAGGCTAGCACTCCACAGGGCATATTTGTACAGCTCAAGAGTGAAGTAATTGTGAGACTTAAAGGGATAGTCAATGAGAAAGACAGGAGGAAAGAAATACAATTTATAGAGATTATAAATATGATTTATAGGGATGAGAATGAATTTTGACTCATGTTGAGTTGAAATAATCTTGCTTGATTGATCCCAACCTAGTTGGTCCGTGGCAATCTTGTTTGATTATGCTTTTGATTTCCTTTGTGTTAGTTTTTTGTCGGGTAATGAGATTTTTCACTTACCTAAATTTGATGTTTAAGGTTATATACTAGCTTAAAACCTCCATTTTTAAAAAAATAAAAAATCATTCCCTTCGATCCTATATATAAGATCCTTTTAAGATTTTTATTTTGTTCATATTTGCAAGACCCTATTTCAATTTCCAATAGTATTTAATTACTTCTTTCCACAAATATCATTATTTACTCAAAACTTTTTAGAGTCCCAATAATAATTAGTACTCCATCCGGTCCTATATATAGGACATACTTAACCGTATTCCTCGGACCAAAGAAAGTGGTTAGTTTTGTGAATTTTATGAGAATATATTATATTGTAACATTACAATGCCTTATATATAGGACCAAAGATTTCTTATAGAAGATGCCCTATGTATAGGACCAAATGGAGTATAATGATAGTTTTGAAAAAGTATCAAATTTTGACATTTCCAATGCTAATAACAAAATTCACTAAATTCTTTGATGGAAATGAAAAATCTCAAAATAATCTTATATACTAGCTCCAGTCCTATTTATAAGACCCTTTTGGGGTTTTTCACTTCCACAAAAAAAAGTGGTTAGTAACATTGGAAATATGAAAATTTGATATACTTTTCAAAACTACCCCTACAATTGTTATTGGAACTCTAAAAAGTGTTGAGTTTATAAGGGTGTTTGTGAAAAAAAGTAATTAAATGATATTGAAAATTGAAAAGAGGTCTTATAAATATGACCGAAATAAAAACCTCAAAAGAATATTATAAATAAGACCGGAGAGAGTATAAAACTGAAGATAGTAACTTAATATATTCATAATGTCATTACAATAAAATAATTATGAAACGTCACTTAACACTAGATGGAATAGTCTAAATTTGGAGAAATTATAACATTCAAATCAACGATAATTTAATAAGTATTGAAAATAGTTATTTAATTATTTTTCTCTTATTTTGAAAATTTATTTTTCCATGTATTAAATTACTTTTGATCTTACTCACCCAAAAAAATTATTATTAGTATGAACCATAAATAAAATTATGATCCAGAAACAAATAATACTCGGAGATTTTGCTGCCGGTGTTCCACTCTTATTTTTCCCATATGCGCCACTAGCTACTTTGACTTTTGACTGTAAATCAAATTTTCATTACCACTTAAATGTGATGGTGAGAAAATATATTTTTTTTATGATTTTATAGGTATGATTTTTTTGAGAAAATTTATATTTATTAAAAAAGTGAATTAAGACTGTTAATATTATTAAAAATGTTAATATTTAATATACTTTTAAAAAATTATTATTATATAATTATAATTGAGATTATAAAAAATATTAATTTAATAAAATATTTTTGAAAATAGATGATAAAATGTTATTAAAATTGAAATAAAATCTGTCATCAAATAAATAAATAAATAAATAAAATCATGTTTAATTTCTTTAAAAAAATCTTCGGTATAAAACCGAATACTTTTGTACTATAAAGAAACATACCTACCACAAGGGTTGAACATTAAAAAGCAAACTACGTCAGAAAACAATCTCCGTTTCCGGTCAAATGCGTTTGTTTGTTGCACCCAAATTAGCACTGTATATGTGATATGTCAACACCCGCAGTCTATGAGGAAGCATTAAAGGGTAAGATAAAACGAATTTGGATCATTTAATTTGGTTTTCTATTTTTTTTAGAGTTTACTTAAACTCATTCCTTAGGATTGAAAATAAAAGGTTAAATAAAAAAAATAAATACACATTGAGAAATTAAGTTTATTTTCTTTAAAGTATTAAATTTTTATTTTTTAATACAAAATTATTTTATTAAGCCTCTTATCATCAACCTTGAATGCTGAGGTTAAGAAAAAAAAAATTTCGCCATAATTTTATTAATTATTATATCACTTTCAATTTCTTTAAATTTTTTTAAAAAATATTATTCAATGACTAAAATTTATAAAGTAAAAAAAATCAGAGGATCGAAAACCAATCAAATAAAATAGTTATCGAATTATAAAGTAGTCCTTTAGTATGCGTTATGAAAAATAAACAAGTGGTTTGCGCATTCAAAAAGAATTAGGTGCTTGGTTTCGCTTATTATTCACTCCTTTTATTTATAATATAAAACAGAAGAGAATCCAGCACTTCCACGTTTCAAAGAAGAGCAACCAAAGCAACTCCTATTGTAGTAAGGTAAGTAGCTCGCCACACATGACTGGTTCACTTGTAGCTCGCCGAAAAAACATCAACAAAAGTAGCTATCTACGCGGTTCAGAGAAGATCAGAAGAATGGTTGTTAAACTAGTGGGCGTAAGCTCCACGTGAGCAAAACGTAATTTAGCTTTATATTTAAATACCCAAAATATACAACTACTAAGCCAGCGTCGCACCAAAAAAAGTGTGGGCATTCATGTAATTATATCTAGTTGACTATACAAAAAGTCAGTGCTACAATATTTTTTTCTTCAAATCCATATATGGCAGTTGTTTTTTGATCCAAGTAAAATGAATTTAAGTCTAATAAGTATCTCAAGATTTATGTGTATGAAAAAATATTATTATAAAAATATTCTCCCTTATTAGACATTTTATTATACATAAAAAAGACTAATTTCTATAGCAAAAAAAATGAAATAAAATGAAATTTGATAATGTTGACCATAGAAAACTTTAACCAGCTGATGAAATATTGCTGCCACTGTCTAATTATTCTACATCTTTCTAGATTTAAAACTCTTGATTTTTCATGTATTTGAATTATTGATAGATAGAAGAGAGCCTCCATGACTAGTTTATTTCTTGACTTTGTTCCTAAGTAACGGCTTATAAATATAAACCTCCATTTCAAAGTGCTACACACCAATCAGGCAATCACAATTCATTCTAAAATTTCCTTTACTCTCACACATCTCATTTCTCAAATTCCTTTCCATACTGCACCTCATTAATTACATTACATATATTGTGTTACATAATTCTACCTACGTAGCCATGAAGAGGCAAAGAGAAATCGAAGTATTAGAGAGCATAGATTTGGCTAATTGTCTTGTGCTTCTCTCTCCTCCCCAAAAACAACAAAGCAAATTTAATGACCATGTTGAATTTGAGTGCAAGACATGCAACCGCAAGTTCTCTTCCTTTCAAGCACTAGGTGGTCACAGGACTAGTCACAAGAGGCCAAAACATGAGGCTGAAGAAATCAAAGAACAAGCTAAATCTCTTGGCTTAGGGAACAAACCCAAATTCCACAAGTGTTCCATTTGTGGACAAGAATTTTCTCTAGGACAAGCACTTGGTGGGCACATGAAAAGGCATAGAACTGCCAACAGTGAAGTGTTTCCTTCAATAAAACAGGTTGTAGCAAAAGTAGCACCGGTTTTGAAAAGATCAAATAGCTTAAGGGTTATGTGGTTGGACTTGAACTTAACACCGCTGGAGAATGATTTGAAGTTATTGTTTGGAAAGATGGCACCTAAAGTTGATGCCTACTTATAATGATTTTTTTTTATCACATAACTTCTTCCCTTACGTGATCACTAATTTGTATTTAATTACTCGAGTTCTTTTCATTTAGAATTGTGTATTGTATTCTTTCAATCATTTAACTTAAAAACTTTTCCTTCTTAGTTGATATTGCTTATATACCTATGTAGTATGAAAAAATAACAATCACAATGTTAATTAATCTTAATGATGGTTCTTTTCGACTTGGTTTCGGATTAGTTCGATCCAATGAAACTTTTGGATATCAAGGTTCCATAGACAAGAAAAAAAAGGTTAAATTTCTACGATATTAAAAGAACTACTTCCAAACATGTGAACTTAATAAAAGATATCTTAAATTGTTAGTTAGATATTACTCTTTTTCAAGATGCGTGGGTTGGATAGTGTACCTATTAGCCGAACATGTGAAAAATTTTCATTAAACAAACAAGGTATAAGTAATACCCTTTCAACAATAAAACAAGACCTTGTTCACATAGATTCGGAATTTACACAGAGTAATAAATTAAGGTAGTGTTTGGTAAGGCAAACTTATAATTTATCTTGGTAGCTTTTAATTTATTGATTCGGTCAATTCAATAAGCTATTAGAGCTGTTTGGTGAAAAAAATAAAATAAGCTTATAGCTTTCAAAAGGAAATCTTATAGCTTTTGAAAGCTAACTTTTAAAAAGCTACATCAGGTAACTTTGAGAAAAAATAAGAACTTTCAATAAATCATATCTCAATTTTAGCCTTTTTTTGCTTTACTAAATTATATTATTATTTACCATCTTCAGTAAATTAAAATGTTTAAATCATTTGCTATCTCAATTGCACACTAGAATTCAGCTTCTTCGTCCACAAGAGAATATACAAGACAATTGGAGTTGGAGACACGAAGCTTCATGGGAGTACTCTGTGCGTTCAGCTTACAAAGTCATTCACCTGTTCGGGAGCATGAGAATACTTTTTTCAAAAAATTCTTGTGCAAAATGGTTCCACTCAAAGTCTCAACATGTGTGGAAGGTAGTACTTGATAGAATTCAAACTATAGAACTCTTTTGAATGACACGGGAATTCAACTGCATATTAACAACATTAATTGTGTTCTTTGTGGCTTGCAAGAGGAAACATCTCAACACCTATTTTTTACCTACAACATCTTTTACCATATTTGGTGCAAAGTATGTAACTGGTTGGGTATAACGGTTGTTTTTACATACGATTGTGAGGACCGAGGAGCATTATCTACAATTCGAATGATGCGGATATCTTGAAAGAATTTCATCCTCAATGTGAAAATCAATTTGGTTTGCAACAGTATGGATTACATGGAAGATTAGCTAGGAACAATTTTTTTTAACAGGGAGGTTATCTGTCAAGAAAATGCTTTAGAGTCAATACAACTACATTCTTGGATTTTTGGAGTACGTCTTGTACTATCTTTAATAAAAATTTCTTTGCCTATAAAAAAACATGTTTAAATTAGTTGCACAACTAGTTTTGCTAAACAGCTCTAGTTCAATAAGCTAGCTATTCAGCTATAATCTCACGGTTATAAAGTTAGGTTCACAACTATCAGCTATAAGCTCAAAGCTATTGGTTACAAGCTCACAGTTATAAATCAGTTTTACCAAACAGACTCTAAACCTCACCCTTTTACGTCTTTTTAGCAACTTTGTAACATCCCAATTTGATAACTTGAAACTTATTTAATTAAAAATACACTTTTTAAATATTAGTAAAATTGGGAGTAAATTACTTTTATGATTAAGTAATTACCACAATTCTCTTTAAAATTATCTTAATAAAAATTCCACAATACAAATTTACCTTGATAAATTTTTTTCAAGTTCCAAATCGAATTGTTACGAATAATTCCTTTATCATGCTACTATTATTCATCTCAATGATATCCGAAAAAATATTCCATAATTGAATTGAATAAAACTTCATCACTTTATTGATTATTGCAAATTGAACTAGTGTTGCAAAAGCACCAACCACACATAATTATTTGAAAATAAAACCATGGGGGTACAATATAATAGGAACAAATAATGATGTCTAAAAAGATAAAATAATAATGCTATATGCAACATACAATTATATAATAAGAATTCATGGCGTTAGAACCTTTCCATTGTGGGAACATAAAAAAAAATTCACGTATCCTTATCCCTTGCATTTTCTTAAACTTTACACGGCTCAAGCAAAAATCAATTCTAAAAACAGTAAGATTCTAAGCATAAAACCGAATTATTGAGCCTTTCAAAAGGGGGTTTAGTTGAAAAAATGCAATTCTTTTTTATGGGGTTTCATTTTTCTGTTGAGAAAAATGCATTTAACATAATTCAATTGAAAAATGCATTTTTTAATGAGATCTAGTGGTTTTTTTTTTTATGGAGTTCAGTCGAAAAAATGCACTTGTGTCAAACGGGATTTTTTTTCCAAGTAAGGGTTCGAAATCCACAACGCTTTTTAAAAACCTATTTAGCTTAAATAAGTTAGACTTGAACTTTTTTAAGAAAGCCTATACAACCTAACAAGTAGGGGTGTAAAGGTCCGATCCGGTCCGGTCTTTAATGGACTTTAGGGACCGGACCAATTAAATTAATGTGATCCGGTCTGGTCCGGTCCGGATGTTTTTCATTTGCAAAGACCAGACCGGATCGCTACGGTCCGATTCGGTCCGGTCTATTTAGACCATAATTAATTACTTGGTAGGTTGAAAAAAAATTAGAAAAAATGAGCCAAAATGAATGGGCCTTCAGGCCCGTTTTCCACTTGGGAAGTGGGAACCCTAAGCTTCCCTCTCTTTCTCCGACAGCACCAGCTACTTGCTTCTAAAACGGCGACAGCGAATGCGGAAGTCGGTGCACGGCTGGCGAGGACGCTGAGGACGGTGGGAGTAGAAGAGGATGGTGGCGGTGGCGAGGGGTAGGCTGGTCCATTCGTGCAACGGTGGCAGTGGTGAGGGCTCGCGGTTGGACTCGAAGAGAGCGGTTGCAGCAGAGAACGCCGCAGAGAACATTGAGGAGAGATAGAATCGACATGAGGGAGAGAGAACCGACGTGAGGGAGAGAACCGACGTGATCGAGGAACGAGCAGTAGCAGATCGAGGAAGGAGAGAGAGAATCGACGTGAGGGAGAGAGATCGTCGTAGATCTGAAGCAGAGAAGATGAAGGAGGAGAAGGCACAAGGCAAACAAATCTGGAGCAGAGAAGGAAAGGAAATGGTGGAGGAAGTGAGTTAGTGAGAAGATTAGGTTCCCTTTTTACGTTTTTTTTATATATATATTTAAGCTAATCGGTCCAATCCGGTCTTTGCGGTCTGAAAAATAGCTGGACCGTGGACCGGACCATTATAGAACAGTCCACATATTTTGAGACCGGACCGGACCGTGAGACCATTTTGGACCGCATTTTTCGGTCCGGTCCGATCCGATCAGTCTCGCGGTCCTAGACCGGACCACTTACACCCCTACTAACAAGCTTGGCTATATAATTTTATTATATATATAATTACATATTTAATATATTTATCATTGTTAGGGATGGTTTTGTATAAGTGTGGGGTGACATTGATTTAAAATATTATTTTGCAACCCCACACTTATAATAGCATTTGCCGGAATATCGGGAAATTATTGTGAGGTTCGGGGCCAATGGTTTCGACCACATTCATATCGCTGGATGTATTATTAATTAATTAAAAATATAAATATTTAATTAATTAATATAATTAATTAAATATTTATATTTTTAATTAATTAATAATACATCCAGCGGTGTGGATGTGACCAGACCAATGATTCCGGAACACACAATAATTCCTCCTAAATACCCTTAAATTTTTTTTTCCTTTCATTTTTCCTTGAATTCTCCCTTATTCTGGTTTTCTCTCATATTCACTTCCCAGTTACTAGAAACACAGACAAAAGTTTTAAGTAACCCCCCTTTAATTCCATTCTTTGCATCTATCATCCGTGTTTCTTACGAAGCTTCCTCTTTCTCTGGGGAAGGCTCCGGTGCATGGTTAATTAAACCATGCATCGGTGCATGGTTTAATTTTTTTTTTTTTTTAAATTTTTTTAATAGAGATTTATTCAGAATATTTTTTAACACAAGTTTGTATATAGATTTATTAGAATCTGTAAATTTTGAATACAGTTTTACTCAATACAGTTTTTTTAAGAACACAGAGTAAAAAAAAAAATCCAAATTATAAAAATCACTTCATATCCGTAAAAAAAGAAAACATATAGAATATTTTTTAATTGATTAAATTTTAAAAAAATAAATAAAAAACCCAGAAATAAAGGCATGCACCGGTGCATGTTATATGTTTACATGCACCGGAGCCTCAGCCCAATCGGAGCCTCAGCCCAATCGAGCCAGGCGCTTCTCGTGTGTCTTTGGATATAACTTGTACAAAATAAATGGTGTAGCAAGAAGACAAACAAGTGTAGGCACACTAGCTGCTTTGAACCAGGTAACCCAAGGGCTATCACCCCAAGCTCCTCTGCTAATTTCATACATAGCAGGTTTTGAGCTGCCGCAATTAGGAAAAGGGCACTAGAGTAACCAGTAGACTGCCACATGTCAAAAAGGCAATGCACAAGTAGTCACTTCATTATACTCATCACCAAATTGTTGACAATAAAAAATAAGGATTAATCTTGCAAATAAATAATATACTAATGCATAACGATGAGTTGTCAAGGGTGCTCACGACCTTCAAATCGTGAGACCAGTTCACGACCCGTGCTAAATATGTTTTAATAAATATAAAGGTTGGATTGTGAGGGATGTTCGCGGGTGCTAACGACTTGTTCTTAATGCATTTTAATGAAATGAACTTAAAAATTGGGTCGTGAAATTAGGCCGTGAGAGGTGCTCATGACCCGTTCTTAATAGATTATAATGAAACTTAAAAGTTAGGTTGTAAAAGATGTTCATGACCTGTCATGAGACCAGTTCACGATCCAAATTACCTTTTGAAACCAATATTGTAAATAAAGTGCTGCAAATCATCGATAAAAATTTCAAAGCTTGTGCTATAGCATGGGTGCCATTTTTAATTATTATAAGATAAACGGCAAGTATGTGCTTGCTGTTGCAGCAATTACAATTGCATATTGTATTGTACAACTACCATTTTCCATATACTATGTTGTACATCAGAAGAGGTTGGTACACGAAAAGAGGTTCAAATATTTGGCTTAGTAACAGGTAAAAAGAAAATTCATACAATATGATTTGTTCCTGAATTTTGTGTTTTGGGTAGAGGGGGAAAAAAGAGAAGAAAATGAAAAAAGGGAAAAAATAATTAGAAAGAAAATGGAATGAAAGGAAATTTTGGTAAAGGGATAAAATTAAAATTTTTTATAGCATTGGGGTAATATAGTAT
This sequence comes from Crotalaria pallida, assembly GCA_037953625.1. Lineage (NCBI taxonomy): Eukaryota > Viridiplantae > Streptophyta > Magnoliopsida > Fabales > Fabaceae > Crotalaria > Crotalaria pallida. Next base: position 74,860,417 of record CM075656.1, read on the forward strand.
GATAATGAGATGGCAAAATAATTTCTCTTGAATTTAGTTTTTGACCCATAAAATAATTGTTTGCCCTTATTTTTTTTTGAAAAAAAAAACCTTAACATTAAAACGAAGAAAATACATTTCTATCAAAATTATATTTTGATACCCGTAATCGGAAAATATTTAATATTAAGAGTGTTTTGGTTTTTTTCGCAAAAAATAGGGGTCCAAAATTATATTATGGAGCCAAAAACTAAAGAGTGTTAATTTACAATCCCTGCTTTTTTGGTCCCAAACCTCATTTTTATTATGAAAAATTATAGTATCTTTGAGTTGGAAAAATTAGCATTCCAGATCGACATGTGTATTTTTCGGACCGAATCCTATTGAAAATTTTTTCCAACTGAACCCTTTCGAAAAATGCTGTTTCTTCTTCTTCTTCTTCTTTTTTTACAAAACCCCTACTATTGAAAAAGAGATTTTTCAAGTAGGAAAATGCATTTTTTGGATGGGGTTTAATTGGAAAAAAATTTTCAACCGAAAAATACTTGGGATTTGGTATCCAAAAACACTATTTTCTTGAATGGAGTATAAAAAAAATTTCCCGACGCCCCTAAATAAAAGAGGTATTTCAGATTAAAAAAAAAATCGTAAATCAACACTCAAAACTAAATCCTCCTTTTAGTTTCCTTCTAATGGGCCCTAAGAACAAAGCATGCTCATTGGGCTAATCTGATTCTCAAAGCTGGAGGCCCACGGAAATTCGTCTTCAATGGCTATTTATGGAAGAAATACTTTATTTTTTATGAATTTTTTTTTTCTTTTCTTTTATTAGGGGAGGAGGGAGATAGCATAGTCCTTGGAGTTTGAATCTTTTAGTTTTTACAGAAAATTATGACTTTAATACTAGGTTTTTTTTCGTTTTTTTAATAGATTTAACACTACCTTCTGTAAGTTGAGTGTCCTTCCACTCGACACTATCAAATTATGCTTAATGGAACTTGGTATATTCTATTTATTCCAACATTCCTTATAACAAGCCTCTCTTTTTTTTCATAAATAAAAATATATAAATCACATTTTTGTGCTTGTTATAATAATGTTTCCCTTGAATATGATTCAAATCAGAGGCCATTATATTACAGTGTGATGTTTATATTGTTATGTCACTGTTCAAGGACTAAGAAGAAAACAACAGCATAAATAAAAACAAAAAAAAAAGATGTCATTGATGACATGCACAATCCCTCTTGTGCTTTTTTTCCCCTTAAATATGAAAATGGTCCCGTAAAAGTTGACTTTTTTGAAATTGGTCCCTGTAAAAAATAAGTTTTGGTTTTGGTTTCTGCATATACATAACGTTTTGGTTTTGGTCCCTCCTATTAAATATGGATGAAAAACACCGAAAAGTTAATGTATTACGTTATATGACCAATTAAGAATGATATTTTTGCATTAATTCTCAAGGGTAATAAAAAACAACTTCTATTACATAAAAGAATCAATGCAAAATCCATGATTGTAGACCAAAACCTATGAAATCTAATAACAAAGGGACCAAAACCTATCAAATATATTAATATGGGGACCAAAACAAAATATCAATATAATTATGGGGACAAAAATTTAATAGGAGGGTCCAAAATCAAAACGTTATGTAAATGCAAGGACCAAAACCAAAACTTTTTTCTTTTACAGGGACCAATTTCAAAAAAGTCAACTTGTACGGGGACCATTTTCATATTTAAGCCTTTTTTTTTATTTATTTATTTTTATAATTTTGACTTACTTTAATTGGAACTACCTAATCATTGACAGGTTTTTATAATACTAACTTTGCATGCTTTCGACCTTAAAGGCTTAAACTGCCCTGCTGCTTGAATTAATAAGATTCGGATCCCTCATGAAAATCGAACCTTTAGAAGGATCCACTAATTAGTAATCTCACAAGTCTCTGCGAAATGATGCTAGAAACAAAGCCCTATAATTTTATGAACAGGCCAGGTGGTAGTGTTTATATATCATTCCAATTAACAAATTAAAGTGGAGTTGCATAATCAATAACTATAAATTGAGTGAACATGTACAAAGTAAGCTATTATTTCTTGTCATTAATGGTGATTCACACATTACAGAAGCAATTGTTGGCCATATGATTATATTATTTTGGTTTTTGAATATAAGTATCAGTTTTGAATTTTTTTTTAATTTCTTTTAAATTTATATATATTTCAATTTTTAATGATATTAATTATTTTTTCACAAATATTCATTCTTGTTTAATATATTTAGGAATTTTAATGATAATTATAAGAGTAATTTTGAAAAAATATATCATATATTATCAATTTTGATGATAATAACAATATATATTAATTAACTTTATTAATTTGTGTACAGAGCTACTCCAAATACTTATGTTTAAAAACGGATCGGAGAAAGTATATTGGGTCCAATACCATTGTGAAGTTGAGAGTTGAGAGTTGAGACTGAGACCCATAATTACATGACAAATATTCCAATTTTCTTTTGATATGTGTATAAAGGTTTCCGTCATCATGCGTTGAAACTTTCATGTGGGACGTTCATGATTGAGGGATTACACAGAACTCTTTAATAAGGCTGTTAATGATGAACAACGTGGCCTTGATTTGTTTAGCATCTTTGCCATTAAATATTGAAATGCAACTCATGTAAAGATGCACTCCATGAGTTTTTCCATTATGGAGATCCGCTTAGAATTTAAAAAAAAAAATTAAAAAACAAACAGCAATCCACTATGCTATATATCGATTAAATGAAGTCACTAAACATCTGTCTTTTAAACTATTCTGTACATACATCAAAATATCATGGAGAGTTTGGGACCTAAACAATTTTCTGGCTGGTAAATGGTAATGACGACCAAACCACATTCAAGACACTTAGAAAAGGAAATGTTTTTTAACTTATAATAATCGAGCGTTTCTAACCACCCAATTTTACTTATACCATGTGTAGGGATGGCAACGGGGCGGGGAACGCTCGGGGAGACCTTTCTCATTCCCCATCCTCGGGTCTCATCATTTGCCCCCCATCCTCATCCCCATTTCCCATGTCGGAGGTTGATTAGCTCCCATCCCCATTCCCCACCACCCCACGGATTCCCACGGGTCCCCACAGGAACCTAACTTCAATTTGACCTGTTATGAAATTCACAACGTCGAATAGCATTTTTAAACTTGTACACTACAGAAAAATAATCGTTAAAATTCAAGAGATTCAATTTAAAAAATCGTTAATAATAATAATTATACTTATAATTATAATAATATATTTGAAGTTACTAAAAAACCTATTTTTTAACTATATAAAGCCTAAATATCTAAGGGCATATAAGTAAAATTATCGGGGACGGGGGAACCAATCCCATTCCTTACCCCAAAATTTGTTCGGGGAAAAAATCCCCCCATTCCCGCCCCCGCTGGGGAAAAATCCCTAAACTCGGGTACCCAAACGGGGCGTTCCCCGCGAGGATCCCATTTGCAGTCTCCCATTGCCATCCCTAACCGTGTGTACAGTTATTATTCTACCCATTTTTATTTTGATAAATTCTTTATCAACAAGCCCAACCCAATTGATACATAATTAAGTTTTTTTCAAGAGCACTATGTCACATTATCATGTGTACGAAACAAAAATTATTAAAATAAATAAATTAATTCATTAATATATAACATGGATAAATCCTTTTTTTAGGTAAAATGATGTGTCTATAATTGTCACTCGGAGGACATCCTACATTAAAAAAATAGTAAATGTGAGAAGCACTTTACTCCTAATTAATAACCAGTATCTCCTAATAACTTATACTCCTAATTAAAAAAATAGTAAATGCGAGAAGCACTTATCTCCTAATTAAAAAAATGGAGTAATAATTATTGATGAGGGAAGCCGGGTACATCATTTTAACTGGATAAACTAAGACACAAATGCTACTCAAAGGATTTACTTTAGCCAGGGATCTTCTTGAATAGGGATTTGAACCAACATCCTTTGACTCTTTTAACGTTATGGTATACGGAGTATTCTGTTTTTTTTCTTTCTTAAATATGCTTTTTCACCATGCAATTATTTGATTTTAGTTTCTCTCCATGATATATCTTACTTTCACATGAGATTGACATGTATTATATTAATTGATAATATGATAAATTGCAGTATAGATACATCATTGACAAAGGCAAAAAATAAAATTATCAATTAAAATTTAAAATAAGGACTAAAAATAAAACAAATAAAATTGAGAAGATTAAAATCAAAATCACTTATATTTATAAGGACAAAAACATGTTCGAACCCTTTATTCTTATTATAATTATGATTATTATTATTGGTCAATTGGAGGTTTACAAGAGCTTTGCCTTACAAATGAAGGGAGGAAAGGGGAGGAGACGATAAAGGGTGAAAATAGCTATAGGCCAAAGGCCTTGACAAAATCATATTTAGTTTTGTGTTTCAATTCAAATCTTAGGGTTTATATTTGTCTTATTGGCCCAACCTATTTCAAGGTTTGATCTGACTTATTAGAAACTTATTAACAAATTTGTTATTCAAAAAACATTTAAGTAGTTTTATGTGGTTAAATAGGTTGATGGACATCGTCAATTGTAAATAGGCCAATAAACCTTTACCTATATGTAAATATGACGTTATAAATATTAATATATTACTTATAATTTAAAGTATAATACATAAAATATCAATAATCTTATATAGTCTAAGCTGATAGGCCTAGCTAATAATTTTTTTAAAAATTTTTTTAACCCAACTTAATTAAATATATTGCTTTTTTTTTATTAATAAAAAAAACTTGATATTTACGTTTAACAAACCAAGCCGAGTCAAGTATTAAATAGGCCGAGTCATAAATCGTCATAGGGGTGAGCGTGGTATGAGCTTAACTTAACATGAACCCGATCCTAAAGCATTGCAGACTTAAACCCATGCCCGATCCATCATGACTGGATGGATTCTGAAATCTATCATTTTTTTTTTAAAAATTAAATCATAAATTTCAAAAAAATATGGAACTAAAGTTATAGTATATTTTTTAATATAATTTCTCTCGACTTATTTATAAATCATTTTCTAAAAAATTAGAGTTGCTCATTTTATATAATTTCAATACAATATTCATTTTTTCTCTTATCTATTTGCCCTTATTAAATATTTTAATTATCATTATTTTTTTGTCAATGATCAAAGAGAAACCAATAGGACAAATCAATAGTCCTTAGATAATGAGATATTGAGATTAATTATATTAAAAGTTTGCTGGTTTCAATATGTCATTCTTGTAATACTCTTAAATTAGCATAGAATTATAATATTATAGTTTTTTTTAAGAAATATAAAAATTTAACTAACTAAATTTAACTTTATTAATTTTGTTATTTAGTTAAAAGTGATAGACTTATAATAAGAATTGAAAGGAGTATATTGCAAGACAAATAATATTAAGAAATATATATTACAAAGAGTAATTAGGATCTGTTGATATCAGGTGTAAAACTTGATCACTTACACCTTCACATAATTTTTTATATATTATGAAATTTGTCAATTATCCAACCGTTGAATTATATGTTATTATCAAGTAGATAAAATCTACAAAATTTCATTGAATATAAATATTATTTGATACTTCATCCGACTATTCTATTTTAACAGATAATACGGTATTTAAAATATTAGTAAATATGCATTATTATATTACATACCTATGAATCTCCGAATGATCTAAAATTTGGTATGTATGATCGTCATGATAATAACATACAATTCAACGGTTGGATTGACAAATTTCATAATATATAAAAAGTTATGTGAATGTGTAAGTGATCGATCAAATTTTACATCAGATGTCAACGGATTCTAACTATATTACAAAAGGCTAGAGATTTAAGCCAAAAACTCTCATTACTAATATTTAAACATAAATATTTTAAAAGAGAATGTGATATTGGGACAAGTTGTAACAACCTCGAAACTTAACCCGAATACGTCCCAAAAGCACAATCCATCTATCTTCTAAACTTAAACATGTTAAAATATGTTCTGAAATGGACCGAACCCTGTCCTTGAAATAATGAAGAGCGGACTCTCTTTATGGAAAAGAAGACACTTATCTTTCGGTGGTCGAATCACTCTACTAAAATCAGTAATGTCTTCGTTGCCCTTGTATTTTTTCTCTTTCTTTAAAGGTCCAAAATTTGTATTAGATGAAATCAATAAAATTCAGAGATTTTTTTTATGGGGAGGGAAGGAGGAGAGAAGAAAGGTTTGTTGGGTAAAATGGGAAAGGGTTTGTAGGAGTAAGGAGCTAGGAGGGAGGGTTAGGAATAAAAAACCTAGAGGCTTTTAATTTGGCTTTGTTGGGAAAGTGGAGATGGAAATTAGTGTGCGAGGATAGCCCACTATGGAAAAAGGTGCTAATATCAAAATATGGAATTAAAATTGTACATGATAGTCTTAACGAGGAGGGACGGGTGTTCAGTAGTAAAGGATCGTTGTGGTGGAGGGATTTGGGTAGGTTGGAAAACTTAAATAGGGAGAGTGGGTCAGATTGGTTCGTGTCTGGAGTGAGAACGAAAAATAGGGGATGAAACTGATACACTGTTTTGGGAGGACATTTGGGTAGGTGAACAAAACTTAAAATCAATGTTTCCCAAATTATATAGAATAGCAGAAAACTGGGAGTCCACTATAGCATCAAATGGGGAGTGGATTCAAGGGGAGTGGAGCTGGAGACTGAACTAGAGAAGGGAATTATATACTTGGGAACAGCTGGAAATTAATTGTTTATGCAGGAAATTGGAGGAAGAATCACTACAACAAGGAATAGGTGATAAGTGGATCTGGAAGTTTGCTGATGACTATGTGTTGTAACAGCAATAATAGAAACAGAAGAGAAAGAGAGAGAACACACAGAATTGGTCACGCAGTTCGGCCAATGATGCATACGTCTGCGACTATAAAGCAGCTATAGTTCCGTATTATTTCTTGTGCTAATTAGGGTTACAGTGTGTTGTAACAGCAATAATAGAAACAGAAGAGAAAGAGAGAGAACACACAGAATTGGTCACGCAGTTCGGCCAATGATGCATACGTCTGCGACTATAAAGCAGCTATAGTTCCGTATTATTTCTTGTGCTAATTAGGGTTACAGAGTACAAGCATATATAGTAGAAAACAGATTACATTAAAGCCCATAACCCGTACCTCGGGGGGCTTCGCCCCCCGGGGGCCACTTCGTGGCCTAGTGACCCTTTGCCCTTTTACAGCACCTATGAGCCATACTCAACACCATGTCTACTCAATCAAAAGTGCTTACGCGAGGATTCAACAATCTTATGCCTTTGAAGATCAAGAGGACTCATTTGTCTTCAAATTGCTTTGGAATAATAATGCACCACTGAAGCTGACGGCTCTAGCTTGGAGATTGCTACATAATGGACTTCCAACTCGAGCAAACCTTAGAAGAAGAAACATAATCAATCAATACGATAATATTTGCTGGGGATTATGTGGAATGCAAGAAGAAACAGTGCAACATCTCTTCTTTTACTGTCCTATCGCATACAAAGTGTGGAAAGATTGTTATGCTTGGTTTCATTTGGTCACAATTTTGCCTGCACAAAGTTCTGTTGCGCTGTCTTATCATGCAGGTTTGGTTAAAGCTAAAAACATCAAGAAAAAGGCTTGGCTGAATCTATGGCTGGTTATAACTTGGGAACTTTGGGTTTCAAGAAATAAAACAGTATTTGAAAATGAGTCTGTATGTGCTGATAGTATTGTAGAAAAAATTAGAGTTCGTTTTTGCTCAATTCTTAAAGCAAATAATGCAGGGATCAGTAACTCATATGCAGATTGGGTACTTAACTTAACCCTTGGGAGTGTATCAATCAGGTGTAGGCTTGTTGGCAATGGGTGCCTTATAATTATTTTGTAACTGCACTCTGTAAAAGGATGAACTCCTTTGTTCACGCCTTTGGTCTTTTTAATAATATTTGTTTGCCTATAAAAAAAAATGACCGAAATTTGGACATCTCTAGATCTCATGAACTGACCTAACATATTTTCATATCTAAGGATGAGAAAAGGTGGAGATATTGAACCTACAATCAATATCTTGGAACAACACTATGATGTATCCGTTTACTCATTTTATTTTAATTCAATTGATAGCTTTGAATGTTGACGGGAATCTTTAGCCTGGAATGCCTTTCATAGCTAGAAACACATCTCTTTTTTTAGTGGGTGTGTGCGTGAATGCTTGAATCCAAGACATGACCACCCACATGTTGCATGAAATCAACTATTTTGCAAAATAAATTATAAATGAGAAACTGTTTTGTGGTTGATCTTAAGAGAGAAGTATTCACCAAATCTGATTTGCAAGATTGGAGAAGTCAACGAGTACGTATGCTGTTCTCGCAAGTTGAGATATATAGTTATTAATTCTTAGGTCGTGAGCAAAATATGGACCACAAGATGATGATGATTCGATGAAACTAAAGTCAACAATCCTTATTACAAATCCCACTTGTACATTATGGGTTATTATTATCAAACAACCTTACATGTTTTACCCATGTTTCAATATGGATTTTATCGTTATATGTATATCAATACCTATAGTATGTTATTAATTAGGAAAAAGACTCAAGAAACTTTTTAAAGTGAGCAAGTCTATGATTTCTCTTAATGGTGTAACAACCCGTGAAATTGTGTTTTATCAATTCTATGATGTGTAACTGGATGAAGTCCATTGATTGTATAAAGGTGAGTACCCCTGGCCTTGTGCTCCTATAATTCCATTCCTTTTGCTTAGAAAGAAAAAGTATGGGAATGGTTAAACACTTAAACCTGGGAAATCCATATAACTTTGCTGGAATCGTGTATTAGTAGTGCAAGTCATGTACTCATGGCATTTTTAATAGTGGCATGTATTGTAGTACTCATGGTACATGTACATACAGTAGCATAATAATAAGTCGTTAAACTTCTCAGGACGATCCACCATATAACATCAAATTAAATTCAGTAATTAATTACAGCTAGTACATTTCATGAACATGTTTAATTAGTTATCACTGACATTACATTGCCTCAAATACCATCACCACTGATATTGTTACAACAAGATGACATATTTGAGTTCTTTAAGCATTTTTTTATAAGAAAAAGTGTATTTAAAAGATATTTAAAGTTTAATTCCTATCATGAGTATGCAAATATTTTATTGCTTTATAATTTTTCCACCTTAAAAAAATTAGTTTTCAGCTATTTGATTGGATGGACAAACTTTTGATTCACTACAAAAATGTAAATATACTCATATTGCGTGTCTACGACATAAGATTAGACTACGTTAATTTTCTAGGATATAGTAGTATATTCCAACAACGTGAATAATAACCTCATTCTTCATTTAAGCAACTTTTCCACTTAAACAAAAGTTTAGTGCGAGAGAGCTTTTTCTGTTTTAAATCAGGACAAACCATCATCTTTATCAATAAATAAATAAAAAATTCACATGCAAATCAAATCACCTACTAATAAAATTTCACTCCTTTTGAATTTAAGCCATAAAATTATCATAGAAATTTGATCAAGTGAGCCTATATCCTCGTTACTTCAACTTCTAACACACCATGTTTTCAAGAAAAGAAAAGACTTAATTATGTCTCAGATCCTGAAGTTTGAGGTATTTTTGTCATATATTTTTATTCTTTTTTTTTTCAATGTTTGACTCCCTGAAGTTACTTATGAGTTTGTCATATACCCCTACTACCAATTCTGACTTATTTTGATGATATGTAACATCAGAATCTTGATAAGACGCAGGAGGTTAAGCACCTGGTGCCCCATGAGCGAAGTTCATTTTTTTAAAAAATTTAAAAAACTAAAAAACTTAATATTTTTATATTTTTAGTTAAATAAAAAAAGAAAAAAAAAGAATTGAAAAGAGATGTCGTATTCGCCCGTTTGACATCATACGATACTAGATTATCAACCTCCTGCATCAGACTAGGATTCTTATGTTACATGTCATCGAAATTGGCCAAAATTGTTGGTAGTAGGGGTACATGACAAATTCAGAAATAACTTCGGGGAATGAGACATTGAAAAAAGTATAAAAGTATCTAACAAAAGTATCTCAAATTTCAGGAACTTATGACATAATTAAGCTAAAAGAAAATACAGAGCAATTCAAGGCAGTTATATATACAACAATGTCATTGCTGGCGAATTTCTACCACTTGAAAGTTGCTTTTCGTGGTTTGTGCCAGTGCTCCACATAATGGTAAACAAATAAAGATTGAAAAGAATTTTAAAGTTTTCCCCGGTCACCAACTAACATTCAGAAGATTCGTTGAGTTCATATACAGTGTCGATATGTGTTGTTCTTGCCTCAAGTAGTCCACTTGCTATTGCGGCTAAAAGGAAGACCAATATGATTTGGGAGTTCAACCCACGTGCCAAAGAATGTTCGTTGATTAAGACTACATACATCGTATCCACTTTAGAAGTTAATCATCTTTATGCCAAATGTCAGAATTCTGTGTACATCTAAGTTATATTCTCTTTGAAAAATATTTATATGGACCACTAATATATACTCTTCATAATGATATTAAAGGCTTTTTTTTTAAAGTTTTTAATCTTAAATTTAGGTGTTCTTTTAGAATTGATCCTTAAACCTTTTTTTCGATGTTTTGAGTCCCTAAACTTTGCTCAAATTTTGGAAATAATTCTTTCATTACTTAAATGGTGATATGACCGAGGATATGTCACCTCACATTCGCCACATTCATAGATAATGTGTCAGATGATGTCATGTGAATTTTTTTAATTTTTTAAAAAAAAATCAAATTTATTAAAAATAATTAAAATTGTATTTTTTTTTTAAGAAAATCGAATCTTTTGATAAAATCAAATCATATAGTGTATTGTGGCTCTACATAACACATTACTCGTCGATATTATATTGCGAAAGTGACGGGACATGTCGTATATTATATCATCACTTAAACGACAAAATGACCATTTCCAAAAATTAAACAAAGTTCAAGGATCCAAAACATCGGAAAAAAGTTTAAGGACCAATTCCAAAAAAACACCTAAGATCAGGGACTAAAATGTTAAATAAGCCTAATATAAATCAATGTCCGAAATCTTTAAAGGGAAAAAGAAAAGGTCGATGTGCAACTATAAGAAACACATAAAATAATAGAAAATTGTACATGTCATTTATTTAATACGGAGTATTATTGTTCATTATGCTAAATTATGAGGGTATGTACATGATTTAAAAATAGTGATTTGAGTTATTATTGTCATACACTACTTCTCTTTTACACATTTCTAGCATTCATAAACCTCTGTTGCTTCATTCACGGTGATTCTTTGATACTCCATTTTCAATTTTGTTTCAATGTTTTCTTTTTATGGTATCATTGATTTTATAATTAAAAACTGCGAGAATTGACATTAAAAGTTGAAATGATGATAAATTTTATCATTGACCTTATGGTAATTAAAAGATAATGATAGCCCAGTTGGTGGTTGCATAGACACTTAGGATTTCCCCCTCCCCAGGTCTGGGTTCTAGTCCCAGACCTCCCATGTAAACAAAAAAAAAGATAATGACATCTGTCATCATTTTTTTGGAAAATTGTTAAGGTCAATGATGTTGTCACGTTGATAGAACGACTATCATAGATAAACTTAGATATGGCGAAAATGATTGTAAAGTACAGGGTGGTATTAGATTATTTGCAAGTAAGGTAAAAATTAAGGGTTTTACTTCGGTACCCTTTCAAAATAAAGGGTTTTGGTACCCTCTTATATTTATTCAATTAAATTATGACAACTTCAATATACTATCATGTGAAAAAAAGTGTATAAGTTTAATAATATTTTGTAATCAAATATGTTTGATCTTATTTGCAAATTTTTTTAACTAAATCAATTCACAACCACTCTCAAATCATGAACCTTAATATATATCAAGTTTTTATTCATCTTCGAGCTAGCAACATCAACATCATGTCACTATTAAAGTTAAAAGCAAAGCTAATAAAAAAAATTAGAACAAAAATTTTAGAAAATATATATATGAATATCATTTAAAAATAAAGCATCAAAAAATTTTCCATCATTAATTTGTACGTACTTCAAAGTGTATTTCTTTTCCGGTCATATATACACATATTATCATAATCATAACTAGTAGTATCTATGCCCGTGCGATCGCACGGACGGATAACCTTTGTTTTTGTTGATTTAAAGGTGAGAAAAATATTAAATTCAAATTCATGCAAAACAGTTATTTTATTTTTTATTTTTTCAACTGCTCTTGGAATGATAAAATTACTTACAAATTAACTCTTTTTAGTTGATTTAGTTAAAAATTGTGTTTCCTTTGTAGAATAGTATTGATAGTTTGAATTGAAATATCTTTTGGTTATCCCGTGGTACATGTAATGGCTGGTGCATATCCTATAATAACAAAAAAAAGCTGGAATAGAGGCGAGTGAAAGGAGTCACGGCACCAACTTTCTCGAAGTTGGCCAAGAACAGCAAAGCTTAACTACAAAAGCTACAAAATCATTACTCCATTCCGTACTTAATATAAGCACATGTCAATAATTAAGGATATTGTTAATGATAATGAAGAGATAATATTTAATTTATTTTTAAAATTAGTTTATAATTATTAGTAAATAAGAGTGCTTATGAAAATCAATAATTAATATTATAAGAAATTGAAAAAAGCTCTAAACCATATATTAAGGATCGTAGGTAGCACTAAAATAGCCCTAAACTCATTATTATTTGTCCAACGGTGGTTGGTTCAAGTGGTGCAATCCTGCCAACTTGGGAATGGGGTCTGAGACTAAGAAGTTTCAGATTCGATTTCCGATTAACACACCCCGTTGCTGGGAGAGGCATAGGAACGCGACCTCGTGCATGATTAGTTCCAGGGATCCCTTGCTATTAAAAGTATTCTTGGGGACACTTGTAGTACCGACCAAAAAGCTAAGTATAGACAAAAAAAAAAAAAATTCATTACTATTTGTTATGACTTAAGCATATGAGAAGAGTTCAACTCATAAAACTAGTATCATATTGGACTTTTTTAAGTTATTCAATGTAAGACTCCTAACTTGATATGGAAAGATTACGCCAGAAAATCTATGAGTGTGCTTATCTCATACTAGTACATATATCTATATGGATGTCATTATGATGAAGACGCTAGCTGCTTTGGATTAATGATGACCATTCCTGCCTTAATAATTGGTAGGATTTTAATTGCTACTATTGTGCATGCAACATCCTTTTTCTTTCCCGTTGATATTTTACGAGTGTTTCTCATTGACCCAACCCCACCTTTCTTCAAAAATGTCGTTAAAGTAATTAAGGAAATTGGATTGATTGATCGATCGATGGACCTAATAAAGATGTGCTAATCTGATTTGTTCCATATGATAATTTGATTTTATTTTTTGTGTGCACTGCAAGTGTAGCTGGAGACCACGGAATTGGTTGTCTATATCAACTAAACTTTTTCCCTGGATACAACATAGATAGAATAATAAGATATTTGTTATTACCTTAAATATTGAGGTTTACGAAATATTTTTTTATTCTTGCCAAGACAATTCTAACCAGATTAAAAGAATCTAGCAATTGTTAGGTTAATTAGCATTAAAATTAAGGGTAACCGGTACTACTAGCTAGTAAGCTAAGTGAAGATGACTGGGACATGCTTTACATGGAGTGCAAACATAGTTAGACCAAATACTACCAAGTCCTAGCAAGTACCAATAAACGAAACGACTACTACTAGTATATAAGGTTAGTACCTGCTCCGTACTTGACTTCCAGCCTGTTCCGCGTGCCAATGTAGGAAACAGTCCCAATCCATGGTTACAAACTTACAATTAATATTTCGACTATAGTAGTAGTAAATTGATCTCTCCGATTCACATTACATACTCTCTACCCCTTAAAATAATATAATAAAATAAAATAAGATAAGATAAGATAAGGGATGAGAATAGAAAGTCAGAGGTAAGTAAATAGTACTCCACCCGTTTTCAAATATTAATAAAAAAAACATTTCTCTTAGAATATAAAAAATATTAATTAATCTTCTTAAATTTTATTCTCAATGCTATTTTATTAAATCATTCGTAAAATGTAATTATTTCATTAAATTTTTGTTCATTTTTAATGCTATTTTTCTAAAACACCTCTATTTTCTTATAAATTTAATAAAATTAAATATAATCAATAACTAACTTAATTAATAAACGTGATTTTAGTTTTTCTTCCTTATATTATAAACCGAAGGAAGTCATTTTTTTTGAAAAATTAAATATCAAGTCTTTTGGTTGCGTTCATTATTTTTTAGAAGAATGATATTTTTATACTAGTTTCATCATCAACATCTTTTACATTTACTTAATAATCATTAATCAATAAACTTTTACTGCTTCAGAACTGAAAGTCTTTTAATCAAGGATTATAAAGCAGGTGTAGAGAGTGAAAAAAATTATTAGTTGGTTCTGAATCATCACATCATCTATGATCCAAGCCAATTATAATTTGACACGTAATATAAATAATTGCCTAATATTTTTTTGATTCTTTTATTTTATTTTCTCACATGGCAAATTATGAATGACTTGGATCATGAATGACATGGTGATTGGAAACCAAATAATAACTTCTCGTAGAGAGTTGTGTAAGCAAAATTAGTGTAAGATAAACATTTTCTTTTTTTTTTAATAATAAAATTTTTTTTATGCAGTTATAATTAACCCTTAATTCTCATCTTTAAGGGCTGAGACTAATAAAACCCAAAATATTACCCCAAACTAAATTTATGATAATATATACTTTCTTGATATTTAATATATATAAGATTGTTTTTTGAGAAATTCACATTCATAAAAAAAAGTTAATTAAATTTGTTAGTGAATTCGAAAAAGTGAAAATTAAATATATATTTTCAAAGTTATTAACTGAAACTTTATAACTACTTTAATGAGTGTTAAGTAAATAAGAGAAATTGTGGAAGAAAAAAAGTAATTTAATAATACTGAAAACAATAATGAAATTTTATAAATATGACCAAAATAAAATTTTTTTAAAAAAAATCTTACATAAAAGACAGGGAAGAAGAATACTTTATGGTTCATTACACAAAAGGGTAACATATGCTTAAAAAAATTGCCACTAAAGTGAAATTTTTTTAGTAAGAGTATTTCCGCCATTGTTATGTATATATATATATATATATATATATATATATATATATATATATATATATATATTTAGGTCTATGTTTTTAATCAAGCGCGCTCATGGTATCTCCATAAGTTCATCATTATTAATAGGGTTCCTGATATTAACCTGCTTCAAAATTATATATGATGGTGTCTTTCTCAGCATGTTGTTTTTCCTATGAATTGAATTATGAACTACTAGCACACAAATCTCATTTATAGGATTTTAGTTTGTTTCACAAGGCCAATAGAGCCAACTCTCATGGGTTATGTTATGTATATTTAGAACAAACATGTATACTTAAAATAATTGCCACTTTATTTAGCTTTTATAAGTTCATATACTCTTATAAACATACTTCCTCCAGTCTTTATTATAAAAAATAACCAAAATCACATTTATTAAGAAAGTTAGTTGAATATATTTAATTTTTTCGTAATCATAAAAAATATAGCTATTTTAGGAAAGTTGTATTGGAAATGAATAAAAATTAAATGAAATCACTATTTTCTAAAAATATTTTAGAAATAATTGCATTGAGAATAAAAAATTAATTAATATTTTTTTATTTAAGACCAAAATAAATATGTTTTATGAGACAAATGGCAAACGTTTTCATTGATTCATGCACCGAAACTCCGGCAAATGCTTTTGACTAATATCAATGTATGATGAATATAATAAGCCCATTTTACACACTGTACAATCAATTACTCCTTTTATTTTTTTATCTGTTTTTTCTGATATTTTTATTTTTTTTTTTTAAATTTCAAGAGTGTAATAAATTATATTTTTTATTTTTATTTTTATCGAACAAGTTTTGGATTTTGTAAATTATGAAGGAAAAATTAATAATTATAGAGAGAGAAAAAGTATACTAAGAAAAAATAAATAATATATTAAAAATCTAAACAATGATAATATTTATGAAATGATGTATTTTGTTTGAAATATGATTATTAAAGCATGTGTTTTGTTTGAACACAAGACTTCCAACTGCAAAACTTTAAGACTTAGTACATGATTATATAAGTTACATTTATTGTTGAAATCAACATACCAATTTCCATTCATATTGCATCATTTACTAAAACTAATAGTGTAACACCCCGCAAATTCCTCGTATTAATTTAAAAATACTAAAGATAATTATTTTTGAGAAAGTGTTTTGAAAGGGTATTCTCTTGAATGATTTTCTAAATTACGTTTTAAAGTAACGATTGATTTTAAAGAAAGGATTTTCAGAAATAAAATGTTAAGAGTGAGGAAATTGAGTTCTTAGGAAGGATTTATGTATTTGATATTTTCATACTTTAAAGGAATATTTCTTAAACCGAATTTCTTTTGTGATTTCATGTGATAAAGGATTTGTAAGGAATGATTTGTTTTGGGGAAAAATCTCATGAGTTTTAAATTGAATTTTTGATTGAATTATTTAAGTATTTAGTATTTTGTATTTTAAGGAAAAAGTGATTTTATGAAAAATAAAATAAAAATGATTTTGTGCATGTGTGTGCATAGGTGTCGGCCGTGTGTATGTGTGTGTGGTGCATGCATGATGCAAAAATTTGACTTCCTTGCACCCTAGGTTAGTAGCCAAATAGCCCTAGGTTTAGTTTAGTGATAAGCTTGATTAGGAGTTTGACCAACCAATAGGAAGTGAGCTTAAGCCTAATCCAACCTCATTTGTCCAATGGCTTGGCTTGAGCCATGCAAGCTTTGATGTGGTCAATTTTACCCTCTTAGTAACACTCCTAGGCCGAATTACTCTAAGGGCAAGAAGGGAATTGTTGGTTGCTTTCTTATAACCCCAACCGTAGCACTTCCCATTCATTTGCTTCACAATTCATTTTCCAAACCAAGCACAATTCTAAGAGTTCTCCTTAAACTCTGAGAGAGAGAGAGAGAGAGAGAGAGAGAGAGAGAGAGAGAGAGAGAGAGAGAGAGAGAGAGAGAGAGAGAGAGAGAGAGAGAGAGAGAGAGAGAGAGAGAGAGAGAGAGAGAGAGAGAGAGAGAGAGAGAGAGAGAGAGAGAGAGAGAGAGAGAGAGAGAGAGAGAGAGAGAGAGAGAAACCGTGAGCTCAAGGAGAGAAGGAAGGAGGAAGAACAAGCCCAAAGCCTTAGGATTCTTGAAGATGAAGTGAAGAAGGTTGAAGATCTTCTCTATTTCTTGTCTAATCAAAGATCATAGGGTGTTAGTAGTAGTTCCTAATTTCCAAGCCTTGTAAGATTCATTTGTTGTTGCATGTCCAATTTCCTTATAGATCCATGTTTATAAGTACTTGATTAGCTTTGATCTTGAGTTTCAAGAGCCACACAAACTTGTAGAACCTTAAACCATGGACTTTATCATTCGGCCATACTTAGAAAAATTAGGTTGTGATGATTTTTATTTTGAGTTCATACATGATTAGTTTGATGTGGTTAAAGTTGATCTAAGTGATTTGGGTGCTTTGATTTTAACTTTGATTTTTTTTTTGATCTTTGATTTCCTTTTCAAAAAGACTTTGATCTTTGTTTTGATCTTGAAAGAGGTCTAATTCCTACCTTGATTTTCCATGGCTTTGATTCTTAAGTCTTGCATGTGGTTCTTTTGCTCAAAAAGTTTTGTTCCTTTACTTGCATGTCACGGTTTTAAGGAGAAACAAAGGAAAACAATTCTTTTTCAAATTTATTTCATTTGGATTTAAGTTTATGTATATTTCAAAGTTAAGGATTTAAAGTTTCCTTCTTGATTTTGTTGATGCATGCTCGGTCAAGCTTTGAAATTTAAGAAATCATGATTTTTTTTCATAAGGGGTTCATGCATGTGATCCTCTTTTGATTTACTAGATTTTAAAGCACATGCAAAGGAAAATAAAAATGAAAACATGTTGGAGGTGACAAAATAGGTCACGGTTTTGGGGAAGAAAAAGGAAGTGGTATTTTCTAAAACTATGTGTTTACATATGCATGTTTTTAATTTAATATTTTAAGGTTTTTGCATGAAAGAAAAAGTGCATCAAAGATTTTGTTTTCCAATGGTGATGATTCGACCTATAGTAGGTTAAATAGGCTAAGATTCCTTTTTGCATGTGATTGTCTCCTTGAAATGATTGTGTTCTATGACTTTGATTTAAGAAGAATTTATTTGAATTGTGTAGTTTTGTTTTGGTCAATTCGGTTTTCATGAGAGAAGATGGGTAATTGTATTTGATTATTTTCCAAAAATATTTTCATGAATTGATTTTTATTCCTTGTTGTCCAAGATTTTATTTCCAAGTATTTCAATTTTGAAAATGTTTTTGAGTTGTGAAACATATGGATTTTAAGTGTTCTTGATGAATAAAAAGTTAGAGTGAAAGTTATGGATTTTTCGATGTTTTACAACTTGAAAAAGGTGACTGGACTCATTCCATACCACCACATAAACCAATTATTTTATTTATTTAATTATGAGTTTTTAAATGATTTTTGAAAAGGATTTAAATTGTTGAAAGTAAGGAAAATAAATATAAATATGTTTGTTTAAATTCTGATGCAATTTGGTGTGTGAATGTATGCATGACCGAGTGCTTAGTTTTGTGAAACTAAACTATTTGTGAGTAGTATGATTTCTTGTGATGAATGACTAAATTGGTTATATGTTTCTAATTAATTAATAAAGTATTAATTCTAAACTAAAGAAATTATTTAGAAGTAAAATAGCATCATTAAGTTGCCTTGATTGATTCTAAATGTTTGTTTGTGAAAGTGTTTGTTTGAAAATGAATGTTTAATTTATCATTAAGTTGAACGACTGGTTTTGTGATTAAATTGAATTCAGATTTTGATTAATATGATTCTTTTTGTGAAGTAATCCTTCGCTGTTCCGGACTATTTTAAAATTGTTTCTTAAACTTTAAAAATGTTTTCATGAGATTTAAAGCAAAGTTTTCGAGTAGTAGTTAATTTAAGAAAAAGCCGGATTGGGGAACGGTGAATTTTTCGGTGTTTTCAAACAATGTTTAAGGTGCTGTCCGAAAAGGACCAGCAACCAAACAAATTGGTTTAAATCATTTTATTAAATGTTTTCAAATGGTTTTAAAGTATTTAAAGTGCTAGAAAATAAGGGAAGTGTTTTGATAAAACCATAGTGTTTTAAGTCTTTCAATTAAGAACAAAAAGTATCATGAACTAAGGAAAAAGGTTTTCTTAATACACGTTAGTAGAGTAAGAGTATTTTACTTAATACGAGGAATCAAAAGTGTTTAAGTTATGGAAAAAGATTTTCATAATACAAGTTAATAACGCGAGCGTATTTTATTTAGTACGAGGAATTTGAAAGATGAGGGATTGGGGCAGCCGGCAGTAGAAAGGATCCAAGGTAACGGTACGCATTAAAAAGCTGGAACTCAGGTGAGAGAGAAGCTTTCCTAAGACACCGTGGTAGTTAGGTGGTATATTAGGACGTTCCGTATCATCTCAAAGATCGGAACTAAGTGGTTCGGAGTCAGTAGTATAGTGGCAATTGTTTGTGTTGTGTGGCCACTTATACGAAGGTGACAATGACCACATTGTGTTGTGTGATGTTTGTGAGAATAATAGCATGCTTATACATATTTATTTAGTTATGCCTGATGTTATTTATTGCTGTTGATTAAAGAAAGTAACACCCGATGGACGTTTGTTACGTCCTGAATAAAGAAATGAAAAGGAAAAGAATGAGTTGTGAGAGTAATAAGATTGAAAGTAAAGGTATGATGAGAAAAGAATGATGAGGAAGAGAGAAGAGATAAAGAATTGAGATTTGGGGGAAAAAGGTGAATGACAGTGATGAGTTCGAACCAGAGCTGGGAAGAGTGATATTGATAAGAAATGTGATGTTGATTATGGAATGGGATGTGATCTGAGCGGAGCTGGGCTCCTTTGTTTTTGGTTTTAGACTGGGAACTAGTGTCGAGTTGAGCTTGCTCCTCCATTAGCGCTCAGCATGGTTTTAGTCTGGGACTGGTGTTGAGTTGAGCTTGCTCCTCCACTAGTGCCCAGCAACAATGCGATTCTTGTAAAAGGTTTTGAAAAGCAGTTTTTTTAAAAAGGTTTTTGAGAAAAACTTTTTGAAAAGATTTTTGGAAAAGAAATTTTGTGGAAAATGGTGAAAAGTAAATTTTAGAAAAGGTTGGTAAAAAAGGAATTCTTTTGAAAATGTTTTGAACAAAGGTTCTGAAAAATGTTATGAAACGTGTTTTCAAAGAAGTTTTGAAAAGAAGTTTTGTGGAAGGATGTGAAAAGAGATTTCAGAAACTTTGTGAAATGATGTTTTGTAAAAGTTCATGAAAGGGGTGTTTTGAGATAGTTTTTGGAAAGATTGTTTTGAGAAAAGACTGTGAAATGAGATGGTCGTGAGAAACAGAGTATGTTGAGAAAGTTGGAGAAATGAGATTAGAAATTGTGATGTGATCCCAGCTCTGTGCTATGTAAGACAAAGATTGTGCAAAGTTAGTGGTCGGGACTCATTAAAGGGTTGCACGAAGGATGGGCCGACCTTAGGATTAATTAAAAAAAGATTAAAAGACTTTAAAAGACATGCGCGGTGAGGTATGAGAGTGCGAAGTAGTGGAGAGGAAGAAACGATAAGTATCTGCGGATACTTAGGACGAGATTGCATTAGGGGAGGACGATGACGGTGAAACGTCAAGAAGTCTAGAGTATGTTTCTAGGCAGAACGAACTCCACAAGTGGCGCACTAACGTGGTAGGGACTGGGTCTAATGCCGTGGCAAGTTCTGCGGGCCCACTAGAAACATACTGTCGCCCCCTAGATTGCAAATCGAGAACAGTGAGAGGGACTGGAACGGGGCATTATGTTTGCCACTGCGTGGACAGTGAGCCTTGTTATTATTGAAATGATTTGAGGACGAGTTCCTCCTGGTCTGGGACCATTTATGTGTTGTGACAGCTGTCGTGCCCGCATGGTAAAGGTCTTGTACTCTTGTTTGCTTCCGACTAGGTTGGGTGGATGACCGAGGAGATGTAGACGTGAGTGATATCCGATAACGAAATGAGTACCCCGATGATGTTTTGTAAGAGGAAATTATGAGTGTGAGAAGGAAAAGATGGAGAAAGAAAGAATGTTTATGGGAAGTGGAATCAATAAGAGAATGAAAAATGAATAATGATGGATAATAATAAGGATAATAATACGAGATAATAATGATAAGGATGTCAATAATATTCTTGATGTGTTGTGTGCATGTATGTGGTATTGTTTGTTTGTATGGTTCTACTATCTTGCCTACCGTAATCCCACACCGTCGTCGTCGTTCGGAACGCTTACTCTCTCCTGTTCGTTGTTATATTGGTGCTGCTGATATCGCAACGGGCAGACGGAGCATCATAAGGAGATCATCACTCTAGAGGAATGAGAGCAGGAGCTTAAACGACAGCAGGGAAGCAGCAACAGAGGGGACTTCACTTTCGAGAATGAGGAGAGCATACAAGAAGAAAAGGGAAGTTTCATCCGGTGGTGTCCGACAGAAAGAGTTAGGGGTAGTGCTCTTAGTTAAGTCTATTGTTTGGGTTTTGAGTCAAGGATTACCGAGCAACGAACCATTATGAATTCAAGCCGAGTTTTATTTTGAAAGGTGAAGTACTTCAAATTTGGAAGATGGAGCAGTGTAAATTTTTGAAATCCATTATGAACACTTCTAGATTCAATGCAATGAATCATGATGCTTTTTGAAACCAAATCATTTCATGGAAACGAAGGTTTATAAATATAAAATGTTTTAGTAACCACTCGATTTTCCGTAAAGGATATTAAGTCTGTCAATGACACTTCAAAAATGTTTTAAAAAAAATAAAATTTGGCCGCATTTTTACAACTTTAATACGTAAAAGTGAAATATTTTGGTTTACGAAAATCGGGCTGTTACAAATAGTACTATGCAATGCACTGTGCATCGCACAAAAAGTTGTTTTTTAAAAAAGTAGTATATAATTTTTTTAAATAAAATAAAAATGATATATCTTAATTAAAAAATCAAATATAAATGATAGACCCCTTTTGTTAATGTAGGTGGGTTTCTGAAAATACACAATGTTTATCTGTGAGCTGTGAAGGCTTGTAGTTATTTTTGCTGAAAGTATTTTTTTATACTTCTTTGCTTTTTTTAGAATGATTTTTTATATAAAAAATATAAAAACAAATGAATAAAATATCAAGATTAATATTTGAGATCCGTTTTAGCATATGAAATATATGTTATTATTGAAGTGATAAGTTAGCTTAAATAATATGTTAGAAATCGATAATATGAAAAGCAAAAAATAGATATACTTATACGAAGTCAATGCTTAGTGTTGGAGATGCTCTAAATGTAAGAAACAATTACTCATTTCATTTCTTATATTTTGGCTTTTTAGGCTTGATTGGGCACGTATATTAACAAAGTATTGATTATTGTAAGTTTTATACAGTATGTGTTTCATTTAAAATGTCAATATTTAATCATTATTGAGAATTCTAATAGTATTTAATTTTTATTAGAAAGTGTGTTCATTAATTAATGTATATTGGTTTAGGATGAGAGAAATGATAAAAGTAGAATTAACGAGAAGTATGAGAAATAATTGAATGAGAAATTAAAATTGAAAAAAAAAATATGTTTATGCATTGAATGAATTAAAGAATGTTTTTTTTATAGAAAAACTAAATATTTAATGATTCAATGGATAATAGACTTATTTTTTGAGGTCTTCTTATTATTTTTGACTCTTTATCTTCAACTCTAAGAATTGAGATTAAGTAAATTAAAAAAAAAAACTAAAAAGATTAAAAGATATGAAAGGGAGAAGGAAATGAAAGGAATTAGTTACTCACTCGATGTGCTTATCTCAAAAGCAAGTACTTCATAAATTTCATTGATCTTGGTATATATTTGTACAATTCTTAATGGTGCATTTGGTTTTCACTTCAACCATTCTAATCAACGTCATGCAGGTGAGCCACCTTTGAAATTTTGTCCCTCCCAAAGTCCTGCTTATCTATTCTTTATCTTATCAAAAGTAAAAATAAAAAATTTGACCGTCCTTAAAACGAATAATTCGAAATTCAAAGTTTTATTAAGACTCTTTCAGCCTACGAATTCCCTCGTTTGATTACAGATTCATGTTGCATGTCACTAAATGGTATGCTGGTTCGATCTCCCTGAAATACAAACTTCTTATTTGTACATCAAACTCCTACATCTACCATTTAAAAGATAATTATGAGAAAAAAAACATAATTTCTTATCTTTGATACTCTTTTTCTTTTATATAAAAGATAGATGTGAAGGCTAGTTAGATCTTAGACGTATAAAACAGGGGAAAGGTTAAAATACGAACCGGTCAAAAGTTTGCACTGGTGCAAACTAGGTTGTGGACAGTTGGATCATTTGTGGAGTATATTGCTGAAAATCAACGGCCATGTGCTTCTATCACTGCTCTAAACGTGTCATCCTTCATAGGCAGTAAACTAACATCAAAAGCTGAACTGTTTCGATTTTTTTTTCTTAACTTTAATTTTAACTTCGTTAAGAATCAATTATTCAAACATTTTTCCATGTACAAATATATTTGCTCACGTTTTTATTATATGACATATTTAACTGAATTATACATATTAAGGAGAGTAATTAGTTGTTTTATGAATTTTATATATTATAATTTTAATTTCTTAATTTTTTTTAAATTTACACTCCTTAATGAAAAAACATAGATAGTTTAAACATGTGATAAGGGAAAAAAAATCAATAAATGATGCTTAAAAAATATAAATTGACTTGTAATTAAAATTAACATCTTTTTCTAAAAAATGACATATAATGAGAACACGAGGGATAGAGGGAGTACTTTTTTTTATATTTTATTTTTTAATGTGGGAGTACTTGTTTTAGTCTATTATATATCCCCGGGTTTGAAGTTAATTTTTTTTTAATATTTAAAAGTTTATGTAAGTTAGGTATAAAAATACTACTATTTTTGTCTCTGAATTTATCATTTTGACATTTTTATTTTGTCCATATTTATAAGACCTTAGACGAATTTTCAATGACAATTAATAATTACTTCCTTTCATAAACACCATTATTTATTTAGTACTTTTTCGATTTCCAATACTATTAATAGGAATAATTTTGAAAATACATATCAAATGTTCACATTTTCAATATCATTAACTAAATTAATCAACCTTCTTAATGGACGTGAAATTTAAAAAAAAAGATATTATATATAGGAACAAAGGTAATACATAAATTCATCAACAAGGTTCTGATATCGATAATAAGATTGGAAAATGATATATTGAAATCCAACAAGGTCCAGCACAGTGGGCATATAATAATTTGGTTCCTTAACTATGATGTTAAGGGTTCGATCTCTGTCGTGGGTATGGAAAATGCTTTGTTGACAAAGGTAAAACTCACTTAAGTGATCTCTACGCCTCGAAGGAGATTAGTATTCGACCATCGGTTGGAATGTGCAATTGGTACACACAAAAAAATCATATACTGGAAAAAAAAAATATAAATAATTATGTTCAATTTTTCATTAAAAAATATTTCTCTTTAAGTTTTTATTCGAGATCTATTTACTTTCTAAAAAAACCACCAATGAAACCACCAACTTATCTACAAACATGTGTTTTGGCCATTTATACGGTGAGTTCCATGTTTAACTTTGGTAAAATCACAACAGCCATTGATCTTCTACAGTATAATTCTCAAAATATCCAACCGTCTCCAACCTAGTTTGCACCGGTGCAAACTTTTGACCAGTTAGTAACTTAACCTTGCAAATATGCAAATAAAATTATTGTATCCAAAATTCTGTTCCATCGGGATCTAATTTAGGATGTAAATTAAACGTTAATTTCATCATTCGTATTTCATAATCTTCCCAAGAACAAAACAAGAAGCAAGACAATGCAAACTCATTCCAAATGCAAGAAAACATTCCAATGAAAGCAAGCCAACATACAACATGAATTTCAACTTTCAGCTTCGTAAGAGACAATTCACTTGCATAACACTGTGTTTCCAAATTCTTGGACATTTAATTCTTTAAGGAGGTGTAACATCATGATAAATTTCCAATCCCATGGCTTGTTAAAATATTTAGACTGGTATTGTTAATTTGTCTCATTATTGACTCGGCAAATCATATATAGAAATGTAACCAAATAAAGCTAGCCACATATGGTACCGGCCTAGATATTGAAATCTATAAATTAATTTCTTTTGATCTTTATAGTCAAAAAGTTCAAATTCGTAATGCGTCTTTCAACAAAGTTCACAATAAAACGAAGAGTACTAACTAGTTTAAGTGACCATGAAAGTGGAGCTTGTTTGATATGGTTAAACATGTACACGTTGTTGATCCGTGAGGCAGAAGGTAAATTATATGTTTAAATAAATGGTCATTGTTGAATAATATTGCATTAATATTTAATTTTAATATTGCGATCAAAGTAATCATCAAAGGAAATCTTGAACATAAAGAAGAAGTCGAATTAGGATGACTCCGAGTTCCAAATGGATGGAGTGTTTAATGAAAGGCTACGTCATCATCCCACATCACCAATATGCAAGTTTCCTTGTCGGGAAGGAAGTGCATTCTGATATAACATGCAAATCTATTTATTTTAGGATATCAGGCATATAATTTTTTTTAAAAAAATCTAAACTGAGCTATATCCTCTGGCCACCTTTTTCTATTTACTAACAAAGTCTTTTCTATATCCACGACAGAGATCAAACCTCTGACATCATGCTTAAAAAACACAATTATTTATCGACTGTGTTAAGCTTTGTTGATATGTGTGTAGATAAATTTGAATCTTGATTAAGTGAACAAGGGGAAAAAGAAGGAAATAATTGATATATGTTACAACCATTTCATAAATTGATATATGTTACAACCAGAGAAAACAATTGTAGCAAGGGTCTCTTGATAATATTTATTATTTTGCAACCAATGGACATTATTTGAAGAATTAGTCTTTTTTTTATCAGAAAAATATATATTAAACCAGGACAAATAGCGCCAAAACAGTTGAAAAAGAGTTGATGATGGTTGTGTTGTGAAAATATCACTACCTTTAAAGCAAGATTTTTGGATAATTGTGGTGCAATTATATCAATCGGTTCGTACTCTTAAGGTTAGCACGACAGTTCCCTTTCCCGTGCTTTCAAAACAAGGAACTTGAATTCTGACAAAGTTAGATTGCTCAACAATAAGAAAATGAAAGGAAGACAAAAAGGAGTGTATTTTCGTTCTATATGTCAACCGGTGATAGAGTGGCCTTTTATACCCTAGCATACAACACTCCAACAGCTTAAAAATAATGGCCCATAAAACATAATAATCAAGATAATAACTGTCTTAAAACAGTTGAATTATGAGTACATATTGAGTAACCCAGATTTAAAAATAACTTTTTATTGCTTTTATTAAAAGAAATATAAACATATAACTACTTCAAAATAAAATGAATAGCGTACACAATCATATAGGGGAAGGCTCCGGTGCATGGTTAATTAAACCATGCATCGGTGCATGGTTTAATTTTTTTTTTAAATTTTTTTAATACAGATTTATTCAGAATATTTTTTAACACAAGTTTGTATATAGATTTATTAGAATATGTAAATTTTGAATACAGTTTTACTCAATACAGTTTTTTAAGAACACAGAGTAAAAAAAAAATCCAAATTATAAAAATCACTTCATATCCGTAAAAAAGAAAACACATAGAATATTTTTTAATTGATTAAATTTTAAAAAAATAAATAAAAAATCCAGAAATAAAGGCATACACCGATGCATGTTATATGTTTACATGCACCGGAGCCTCAGCCAATCATATACTATATGGACTTCATATCTATATTAGTGCTATATACTATAGTTGTGCAAATAAATATCTTTCGGATATTACGTAAACATTTTCTTAATTTTTAGCTTTAAATTGCTTTTTGGTTTCACTTAATTAAGATTCAAATCCTACTAGTTCCAGCCCACACACAAGATATCTGACTTGTTCCATTTCCACAATATTAATCCCACTGGTTTTTTTTTTTTTTAATTTCCTATGTTACCCTAAAAAATCAAACCATAATGTCTGTTGAGATTTGTGAAAATTGAATTTCACCAAATAGTGTATATATGTATAAAAGTCCATAAAAAAATATTTAATTTGTAGTCCTTAAATTTAGGAGTTCTTTGGTGGAATTAATTCTTTTACTTTTTTTTTCTTTTTCTCGCACTTTCTAAACATTTACCTCAACCCTTTCCACGCGTTATCACGTGATTGGTGTGATCCATATGGCATTTTATCAATTACATCATCACTTGATTGGTGGAAATTGACGGAAGTATTATTTTCAAAGAAGATTAACAGTGTATGGGAGAAAAAAAAGTAAAAGGATTAAAATTCTACTGAACTCCCGAAATTTAATGGCTTAAAACTTGAATAAATTTTTTAAAAAAATCATGTATAAAACAAATGAAAAAGTGAGAGAAAATTCATCAACCTAGCTAGTCCCATAGTCCGTAAGATCCAAGTACAATTCATCCTTTTTGAGTGCGGTTAAGCCCTCTTTTCTTGCCAAGTATATGCTTTCTAACCTGGCAATAATATTTTAAATATTTAATTAGCTTTTGCTTTATGTCAATTTTTTCGTTTTGTTTAATGAATATCTTAGCATATAACTTGTCGCTTGATGGATTAGGTTATAGGCCCGATCTATAGAATCTTCTTAACTGCTGAGAGTTTGACACACGGACAACAAATTACAGCTTCAACATGACACTCTGTTCATAGGCATTGGTCCCTCTCATCATGCTCCAAACCATCCAAATAAAATATTTCCTTTCGGTCTTAAACTTATCTTAACTTCTTTTATGTATATATGTTCAACTAATTAATGGGGCGCATGATTAGGGCACTTAGCCTTGAATCTCCGTGATAGATA
Source organism: Crotalaria pallida (assembly GCA_037953625.1). Classification (NCBI taxonomy): domain Eukaryota; kingdom Viridiplantae; phylum Streptophyta; class Magnoliopsida; order Fabales; family Fabaceae; genus Crotalaria; species Crotalaria pallida. The sequence continues at coordinate 74,888,716 of CM075656.1, forward strand.
TGACTAACTAATGTAGGTTTGATTGGATTACTGATGGATTTTATTTTCCTTCTTCTTTTGTATTGAAGCTAATCTTTGACCTTGTTAAGCAAAATGAGGAGTTCGCTGGCACGTGTTGAATCTAAATCTTGTGAAAGTTACTTAATTACGTGATTGACATAATAATATACTTCATTAGTATTTAGTCATAAAATACAGAAAAACATAATCACGATACACCTATACCTATTTTGCATTAAGAAAAAAAGCCTATTTCGGTGAAATGAAATTAGATTTGTTGGTAGGTTTTAAATACATCTTTTTTTTTTTGGTGACCGGAGTGTGTCCACCGCCGACCGCAGTGACTAATCTCCTCGCTGGCTTGTAGTCACCTCTAATGGGTGGGACAGCTGACCCCGAGATTTAATGCTGTTGCATGCACAAGGCATCTTTAGTCCATGTAGTTTTTTATTACTCCCTTTATTTGCCAATAAAATTAGAACATAATCATAAAAAAAATTTCTCAACAACTTTAGTCTAGAAATGAACCACGCGATATGAGTTAGTTAAACAAAATCTCGTCAATAAAAATAAGTTTTTGATATGAGCTAAATTCTTATTCATTTTCTTAAAAATTGAAAGTAGTCATGATTGAGCTCACTTTTTTTGGCCGCTCGTGGATGGCCATGAGTCCATGACCGGGCCAACGACGGAAAATTTATAGAACTAGTGTAAGTTGATCGGTATATTATCGATTTGATGTAACTTTTTGTAAAATTACGAAATTAGTGTAACTTTTTATAAATTGTGATTGGTATTCACGATTTACACCACTTTTTATTTTTTATATTTTTTAAAAACAAAAGTTGTGGATGGAAGGACCGATTTCACTTTTTAATTTTTACATAAATCATGTTAAAGAGCCACGATTCTTTATTATTAATATTTTTTTAATAAAAATCGTGTTTGAAGTACACGATTTCCTTTTCTGAGTCACGATTTGTAGACTTTTTTATTAATTTTTTCTTTAAAATTTCCCATAAAAAAAGAAAAAATAACTCTTTTTGTCTCAAAATAATACTTCCTCTGGTCTTATTTATAAGACTCTTTTGGAGTTTTTATTTTGGTCACCCCATCTCAATTTTCAATAATATTTAATTACTTCTTTTTATAAACATCTCTATTAAGTCAACACTTTTTAGAATATCAAAAATAATTATAGAGGTACTTTTGAAAAACTATATAAAATTTGAGTTAGATGATTCGAATTGATGTTTGATTAACTATTTCCTTGATAAAATTAAACTATTTGCACTATTTGGTTGTAGAGTCTAGACCAGATAGATATGTTGTTCAGTGCAAAAATTATGGTGCTGGATGTGAATGGAGAATTCGTGCATCATTCAATAAAAAGAGTGATAGATGAGAGATTAAAAAAATTAAAGGGGTGCATACTTGATCTTCTACAATAATTACTCAAGATCACAAAAAATTAAACTCATATTTAATCTCTGACTATATTGTTGATTTAATCAGTGAAGATCCAAACATCAAAGTAAAAGCATTGATCAAGGAAATAGTTAATCGTTTTGGTATTATTTTGTACTACCCTTATATAATTTTTCAAAAGTATCCCTATAATTATTTTTGACATTCTAAACAGTGTTGACTTAATAGAGATGTTTATAGAAAGAAGTAATTAAATATTATTGAAAATTGAGATGAAGTGACCAAAATAAAAACTCCAAAAGAGTCTTATAAATAAAACCAGAGGGAGTATTATTTTGAGACAAAAATAGTTTTTTTCTTCTTTTTCATGGAAAATTTTAAATAAAAAAGTCTACAAGTCGTGGCTCAGAAACACGATTTTCATAAAAAAAAATTAAAAAAATTAAAAGATAAATCGTGGCTTCCAACCATGATTTATATAAAAATAAAAAAAAAATAAAAAGGAAATCGTGTACTGAAAACACGATTTTTATTAAAAAAAATATTAATAATAAAGAATTGTGGCTCTTGAGCACGATTTATGTAAAAGTTAAAAAAAAAAAATTAAAAAGTGAAATCGATCTTTCCATCCACAACTTCTGTTTTAAAAAAATAAAAAATAAAAAGTCTTTGTGTAAATCGTGGATGCCAATCACGATTTAAAAAAAAAAAAAAAATTACACTACTTTCGTAATTTTACAAAAAGTTACACCAAATCGGTAATGTACCGATGAACTTACACTAGTTCCCTAAATTTTCCCTTACTCTAGCTGCCATGTTTAAGTGAAGAAAAATATTACGTAGTAGCAATATTTTGTTGAGTATGTCAATTACGCTTCATTGCGAGATTCGGTTTATATCTTTGTCTCCCTTTATGTCTCCTTGTAAGTAATAAAATGACCAGACTGTGCGTGTGAGGTGTGACATTAGCCAGAAACCATTGGTTTTATTCAAAAGAAAGCAAGAAGGGGGCATAACCTTAGGTCGTTGGAATCAATTAATAATAAGTTGTTGCACTGTATTAGCTAGGCAGCAGGTGAAGCGCACCAAACTTCCGTGAAGCTTCTATACCACCAAATGAATTACGATTTCTAGTTCTTTGGTATGAATTATTTTTCTTATAAAAAAATTGAATTACGATTTTTTTTTAAATTTTTTTTTAACGGGTTGTTTTACCTGAGAAAAACTTGATTACTATAAAACGTTCAACATTTTTTTGTTAATTGAGGCTATTTTTCATTCCATAAATAAGCAATTAATCCTTTTTGGACTAGGCAGCTGCCTTTTCTAATAAGTTTCTTTCCCATAAAAATGTATGTACAAAAATAGATTAAAAAATAGGTGAGAAATAAAATGTAAAAAAAAATTGTAATCAAATAATACAGTTGAATAAAGATATAAATTTCACAATCAGCAAAAAAAAAAAAAATACAAATCTTATATATACTCATTTTTAATACTCCCTTTGTCCTTATATATAGGATCCCTTTGGAAGATTTGACGTTCATTAAGAAAAGTTGATTAATTTAGTTAATTGTATCGAGGATGTGAATTTGTATATGTATTTTCAAAATTACCCATATTAACATTATTGAGAATCTAAAGAATGTTAAATAAATAGGAGTGTTTGTGAAAAAAAAAGTAGTTAATGGTCTTTGAAAATTGGTATAAGGTCTTATAAACAGGGATAAAGTAAAAGTGTCAAAATGATCTTATATTTAGAGGCGAATGTAGTAATTCTTATATGTATAAAGACTTAAAGACCATCTTAATATATGATACTTTATAGAAAAAGAAAAATCTTAATCTATGAAATAAACTAATAGCATGTTTTGTTCTGATATCCAAAAAATCAATTTTGATCACAAAATTACATTAAAGTAGAAATAATTGTTAATAATATTAATATTCTAAAATTGATTTAGGACTAACTCATCGCATAATCAAATATTCACTAAGTTGATCAATTGAATTTTGTTGTGCCCCTTCAAATCAATCAAGTAGCAACATGACTTTAAGTGTCAACTCTTCGCATGGTTGATGGATAAGCAAATGTGGGGGTCTGGGGTTTTAGTTTGGCTTGCTTTGTGTCTATCATAAATTTCCTGCTTTTAGCCGCTTCTTATGATTTGACATGTACTGATGAAGGAGCGAACTGGGACTGAAGCAGGGTTTCTACGGCTACCTAGCAGTATATGGAGTTTCGGTTTTATTTTTTTACTAGTTTTTTGTTTGCTACCCAAAAACTACAAGAAATATAAAAAGATTTCCATTTAAAAAAAATACTAACTTTATATATATATATATATATATATATATATATATATATATATATATCATTGATACGGTATAATTTTAGCTTAAGAGTTAATGGAAATAATACTAAATATGTAAATTTGCTTTTAGAATATGCATTCTTATGATTAACAAAGTCCAACCTAATAAATACATGAACAAATTTCTTAATCATGATGAATATGATTCGATTGTTGAGGTGTGTGTAAAAACTAAAAACATACTTCGTTGATATTAAAAAAAAATTGTATTCGATAATCTTTATATTTAGAAAATAATGAAACTTAGATTATTGATTGATATCCTTGACTCAATAAAAGATTATATTCCCTAAACGTGTGTCAATAATTTAAGGCCTTTGGGACTTTTTTTTTTTTCAAAGTATTCACCTGGGCAATTGGGTGATTAATCCTTTCGATATTGTCGGATCTTTTAAGGGTAGTCGTCTCCCAACAAAGCATCTTATATTCACAAGAGTCGGGATCGAACCCCAACTACTTATTTAAGTAGCAACATATCTTAAGACCCTTGGGATGAGAAAGATAAAAAGCTAATTAATAAATAGAATTTTTTTTATTAAGACAAAATTTATTAAAAAGCGTAAAAAGAACAAAACATACTTCCTGCGAAACATACAAAGTATTTCAAAATTTAATAGTACCCTATCACCCAGTGACCCAACCTACTACTTTTTAGAAGCCATCACCCACCAACTGCACCCATTCTTTATACATAGAACCAAAATAAATCAGCTTATGTAGCAACATAGTAGTTAAAATTAAACACACCAACTCCAACCTACAGTACCCCTTTCATTATAACCTATAGTAAAAAGAACATTTGTATATTGTGATAAAATTGAATATTTAGTGCTATAAGATATATGGTGGATATAGTTTTTCAATACTTTTATTTTATTTTGTTTTAACTTTTTATTCTCAATGCTTAAGCAATCCCATTATTTTATACGTCACTTATGTACTAATTTATTTATTTTTTAAAATTATTGGAGCTAGTGAGAAAGTGTTAATATATATATTTGGTTTAAATGAATGTGTATATTTGATTTCTGGATATATATGTAGTAAATTTTGATTTTATTTTCTATACTCTTTTTTAATTTGATTTTTCTATTTTTTGAAAGTTTTTATGTTTTAGTACTTGTTGATGACATATTAACATTATAGTTAATCATACCAACAATTAATATAACATAAATCACATATCTATATTAGACATGTCAAAATATTTAAAAAAAAATTAAAAAGACTAAAAGAAGAAAAATATATGGACTAGAACATATATAATGATAATTTACTCCTGAAAACTCATTTTTTTAACTCTTGAAACATATCCTTGCAATCAGGGACGGAGCTACGTTGCTCATTGTGAGGGCAATTGCCCTCACTAATTTTTATTTTTTTTTCAAATATATATATATATATATATATGTATATGTTATCTTCGTCCCAGTATATAAGACTCTTTTGAAACTTTTATTTTGTCCATATTTATGAGACCTTATACCAATTTTTAATAACAATTAATTACTTCTTTCCATAAACACTTATATTTACTAAAAAAAATTTAGATTCTCAATACTATCAATAAGGGTAATTTTGAAAATACATATCAAATATTTACATTTTCAATACAATTAATTAAATTAACTAAACTCTCTTAATGGACGTAAAATCTTCTAAAACGGTATTATATATAGGGACGAAGGGAATATATATTATTTTTTCTCGTCTTAAATGTAAGTTTCTTTTTACTAAAAACAAGTCTTTTAAGAATATTAGTTAGTACTCCCTCAGCTCCTGCTTGAATTATAAGCAACAAAAAATATACTTTTTTTGGTTTAAAATATAAGCAAAATTAACTAACTTTATTAAATTTTGTTTCATTCTCAATGTCACTTTCTTAAAACATCTCTAGAAAATTGTAATTTTAATTAATTTTTGTTTCATTCTCAATACTACTTTCCAAAAATACCTCTATTTTTTTTATAAATTTGAAAAAATTAAATACAATCAACTAATGTAACCTCCTTAATAAGCATAAAAGTGGTTGGAATTGCTTATAATTCGAGTCGTAGGGAGTATTATTAATATTGTTAAAAATGTAAATATTTGATATAATTTTTCAAAATTTCTCTTATAATTATTCTTAGGAGTCTAAAAAGTGTTGAGCAAATAGGAGTGTTTATGCCATTGAAAATTGGAAAGGAACTTATACATTAAAAACAAAAAAAAAAAAAGTCCAAAGGAAACTTATATTTAGCACCGGAGGAAGTATATATATTTCTAGATTTGAAATAAAGTTTAATGGCCTTGAGTTTTTAATTTTTTAAAGTCCATGTCTTGGAGTCGATAAATTGGTGACCGATGAATATGATGAATTGCCTCATAAAGTTGTAGGCTAAAGTTTAGGAAAGTTCATGATGAAAAAATAATAATTTTAGTGTGGAAAAAAACATTGAAGTATTCTTGACACGAATAAATAGACACCAATAATAAAAGTTAGTATGGATGTTCTTTTATTTTGAAATTTCAGTATTGTAATACAAGTTTATCATAAAATTTTGGTATATGGTAATTTACAATATGTAATATGGGTTGAATACCCCCTTAATATGTCGCCCTCACATTCGAAAATTTCTGGGTCCATCCCTGCTTGCAATATAAGGTTCCATCGATATGACTCAGTAGTACTACTTAATAGTTAATACTCATCCCATTTCAAGGAACATGCTCGGTAGGAACACGTAGCATGCTAATCACTCCATAGCTTGTTCTTGCTGTGATAAGAACCCTGGGTACAATAAAGAAGAGATTTTTTTTTTTTTTAGGCAAATCAAAGAAGAACTAATACTTTTCAGTTTTCACTTTTCATTCAGCCTAGAGTGAGGACCATTGGCCCACATAGTATCACACTGTTCCTGTTGAAGAATAATTATGAATTATTAACAAATTTGATTAAGAACATATCCATCAATAAACGAAATTTTCATATTTTTTTAAAGGAATTAATATATTATTTTATTATTTTTTACATTTTTTATACGTATGAACTTCAATAATTTTTTCACATCATCAATGAATTTATTTTTCATTCATAAACGGATCTCATAACTTATCCTACACTCCTAATATTTTACAATAAATATAAATCATCACCGACTAACCAAATTTTTTTACCAAAAAAAATTAACTATATTTTTAAACACTTTATTATTTTTTTATTGGAAAACTATTTTAAAAAGTGATTTAATATTTAATTATATTTTTTATTTATTACATTATTATTATTATTATTATTATTATTATTTTTAATGCCTGAAAAAAAAATGAGAAGTCGTGTAAGGCAAAAGCGACTTCTCAAAGTGTCCTTTTTTTAATATTTTATTTAATACTTTTTTTATAAAATAAAAAAACTTAAATCATCAAAACATACCTTCTAAAAAATACACAAGTGATTTTTAAATAAGACCTGAAAATTAACTTAAAAATAGGCCAGAAAGAAATATTTAAAAAGTATTTTAATGTTTAATTATATTTCTTTATTTTTTATTGATTATAATTTTTTATTACTTTTAATGCTTAAAATATAAAAAAGCAAAATAATAATAATAATAAGTTATTCATTAGGGGGGCATTATTGTATTTATTTGTCCATTGTGTTTTGCTCTTCTAATCTGATTTTATCTTGTGGTGTTTGGGTTGAGTACCCCTGTACTCATCTTTAATAAAATTCTTTTGCTTTTAAAAAAAATAAAATAAATAATAAGTGTGAAGTCGTCTTAGACAAAAACGACTTCTCACTAGGTAGCTTCATTAAGCCAAGTTGAGAAGTCTCTTAGATACAAACCAACTTCTTAAGGAATGTAGCCCATATGATCATTTACAAGTCTTAAGATTTTGGGAGTTGGAAGTCCTGGGATCAATCGTGGGCGCTATTATTTGGTGGATTTAAATCTCCTTCCCATATCCCGGTAAAAGAAAATAAAAATTACTTTGCCTATAAAAAAAACAACTTTTCAACATGTCCTTTTTTTTTACATTTTATTTAATACTTTTTTTTTTATAAAATTTAAAAAATTTTAAACCATCAAAATATACCTCCTAAAAATACAAGTAACTTATAACCTGAAAATTAACTTAAAACCAAGACCGGAAAGAATATTTAAAAAGTATTTTTTTATTTTATATTTTTTATTACGTGGCCTAGTCGGTGTGAATTTTTTATTGTTTCTGGAATTTTTGAGATCTAGCCATTGTGATTTTTTTGCTATTCTCTTTCCAATCCCATTTTCATTTCATTATTTTAATGAGCAACTAAGGGTATCCACAACAGAGTCTTAACTTAAAGCTTTGTTTGGTTGCACGAGAGAACATGAGAAGAGAGAAATAGGGAAGAGAGATTATGGTGATAAAATGGGTAGATTTTGTGGTTGTTTGGTATAAGAGAAATAAAATGTGAAGAAATGGGGAAGAGAAAAAAGTTGAGTTTTCTTTCCTTTCGTTTGGTTGAAGAGAAAAGAGGGAAGAGAGAAAACAACAAATTTGTCAAAAGACAACCAAACCCTTGTTTTACAAAATAAAAATATTTTTTTTTACATGTATGTATATTTAATATAGCCAAAAAAAATTTTTACTTCAATTTTTTATTATATGATAAAATTCTGAGTCCAAAATATAAAAGATAACAATTTTTTTATCGAAAAATCTTTATTTTTTTTCCAATTAATTTAAAAAAATCAAATAAAGTGAATAAGTGAAGAACAGATAAGTAATTTTACATGGCAAAACACATTTTTCTCCCATTTTCTCTTCTATGGGGGAGAAAATTTTTCTGGTGGGACCCACATCATTTTCTCTCATATACCAAACAAGGAGAAAAACTTGTTTTCTCCTTGTTTTCTCTCCCCCCCAATTTTCCTCCACCAAAATCACTTCAAACAAGCAGACCCTAAGACTCACCATACTCTGACATATCACATTATATCATCATTATGCTATCAGACTCAACTTCAAACTTTTCATATCTTCCACCACAACAAAGTTTTAACACAAGATTCACTAAACATGCATCAGCATTACATCATCATGTACTTTTATACACAATTTTATTTCAATAATACTTTTGTAATACAATTTCAATAATATTAGTTATGTAAAATTTATAAAAAATAATCTCAAATAATATTTAAATATTAAAATTTAATCATATTACATCGTCATGACAGTGGACCGTCGCTACTTGAACGGCTATTGATTTCAAACTATTTATTTATTATTTATTTATTTATTTAATTGAATATAAAAGTATGTATTTTTATTATATTTTTATTTATTTATTTGAATATAAAAATATATATTTTTATTTATTTATTTTTCCATAACAAGATAATATATTTAAGAATAAAAGAGAAAAATTATATATTTAAAAATATTTTTTTTATTTTTTAAAAAACAATATTACTATTATTATTTGTAATTATTATTTAATATTAATTTATTATTATTTATTATTATTATTATTTGTTTATTAGGGTATCATAAAGTAAAAAAGGAAGAAAAAGACAAAAAGTGGGTCCCACGGAGTCTTAAGTTAGGTATGCAAAATTACAGACTCAACTTAAGACTCTCCACCAGACTCTCTTCAGACTTTGTTGTGGATCTAACGTGAACTAATTAGTTCACGATGCTCAAATTGGCCCCGAACATAAGCTTTCCACATTGGTGAACCAAAGGACGAACGGTTCATAACTGGCCACGAACGAAAATAGGAAGCCCAGTAAAGATGCTCTAAGTAGAAGTATGCTGGAATAATTCTTAATCATTTACCAAAGGTTTCCTATTAAATCACCACATGGTAAGTACATATAAAAAATTGGAATATATGAGATTGTTTCTTGATTTTATGGATATCGATCGATTTAGTTTATGAAATTTTCGAAACTTTAGATTAGTTCTTAAGATAGGAAAATATGAGTCACATTAGTCACATTGTGGGCACCAATCTAATTAGTCTATGACTTTCTTGACCACTAACGGCAGGGACTGATGCGACTCACGTTTTACTATCTTGAGGACTAATTTGAAATTTCAATAATCTCAGAGATTAATTTGACTGGTGTCCATAAAAGAATCGGTCAAACCAATTGACAATCAGTCAAAACCGTTATAAGTCGAGAAGAATCGTTGTAAATTGGGCCGATTAAACCTAGAGTTCACCATGAGACACTGAAATCAACTAAAGGAAAAATGCATCATTTTGGAAGTGGGGATTAAACACACTACCTTCAACTCACTAAAATAGCATAATAGACCACTAGGTCAAATGAATTATGTTTGAAAGTTATGCAAATAATTATATTTATATTATTTTTTTGTTAGTTAACTGATATACAGTTTAACTAGCATCCTATTGACTGCATTACCAAAGTTTAAACTATTATCATAATACCTTGATCGGTTTAACAATCGGTACAATTTTAATAACGTTGATAATCACATTATAGAAGTTATTTTGTAATGGAGTCAATGATTTTCTTCGTGATCAAGGGGCCAGTTTCATCACCGGAAAACCACGAAATCCACACGATGATAAAACAAAAGAGCAATTAACGATGTTATTCAAGATCAAGCTTATAGAAAGGCAAGCACCCTTTCAAAAAAAAAAAAGAAAGAAGTGGTTCTTCTGAAAAATAATTTGGGCAAAATTGAGCTAAAGAAGGAGAGTCGTCTTCTCCCTAAAGTTTTACATTGATAAAAGTGTCTTTTAAGAACTTTGTCATTCCATGAAAGGATGCCTTTAGTTGTGAAACTAATGGGGAAAACTCTTGGTTACTACACAATGAAGGAACGTTTGAGAGTAACTTGGAACCTTGCAGGGGTTTTTAATATCGTGGATATGAATAACTGGTTTTACCCGATTAAGTTTGAAAGAGTGGTGAATAGAGTCAAAGTTATTGAGGGAGGGGCATGTATGATATTCGATCATTGCCTTGCAGTGAACACATGTGATCTAGAATTCATGGCGCCTTCGACAAAGGTGAATCGTGACCTTGTTGGAATAAGGTTCACGTGTTTCAATTTGATGTATTATGATGTAAATGTAGTGAAACTCGTGACTGCTGCGATGGGGAAACGTATAGAAGTAGACACGAACATCGACAATGTTAATAAGGGACATTTTGCAAGGGTACTTGTGGAGATAGATCTCGTCGGACACGTGGTTGGAAAGTTTGGGTTTCATAGTAACCAATGCGAAGTGAAACTATTTTTAACGAATTTAATACATGTTTGGTTTCGTGATAGAAAATTATGTTGTAGTGCACGTTTCATGTAATGCAATTATCGGTATTTTTTGTGTTTGTAACTCGCGAAACGTGGGTCAAAACACGTTCCTAACACGTGTGATTTTGCAGTTGTAAAATGACCATAAAATCCCAATCACAATAAAAGGGCTTTATTTTCAAGATTCAAAAAAGTTACTTCAGTCCGCGTAAGACAGCCCAGTTGGTGGCTGCTGAGACACTTAGAATTTCCCTCTCTCAAAGTCATGGGTTAAGACCTCCCATATAAAAAAAAAAAATTACTTCAAAAAGCCAGCACCTTCACATTAGTCCCCCCTCCCTCTCCTGACCCATAATCACAGGACTGGCCGACTCGGTGTATTCGTTACACACATATATATTTGATAACCAAGTACCCCTTTTTACTTTTCCAAGGAACCCCTGCCTCAAACACCAAACCTCTTCTCTCATTCTTTCTCTCTCAAAAACTGCACCAAACCAAGAAAGGGAAACGAGCAAAAGCTGTAACATACCATTTTCCTCTCCCTCTATGTTCCCCTCTTACATTACGGAAAAGAAAGTGGCATCTTAAACAGTCTTTTTTGATCATTCTGTGAAACTGAAATATCTCTCATACCTCCTTTCTTGTCCAATATTGTAAGTGCTTTTTCTGTCCACTTGCTTATTGGTTCCTTCATTTGTAACAAAGCTTATGCGCTTTAGGCTTCTACCCTTTACATCTTTTTCATTTGTATTCAGAGTTCAGACTTCTTAAATAAATAAAAAGTTTAAAACTATCGTAGCTCTTAAAAAATCTTTCACTGATCACTCTCTAACTAACTGATGGCAGTGTCTTTCTCTCTATTCTTGCTCTTTCTAAGTTAAGAAAAACTTTCATTTTTTTTTAAGCTTTTTCTTTGTTTCATTTTCACCACCCTCTTCAAGGAACTTTGATTTCATAGTAGATTCATCTACGCAAATTTTTCTTTGATGGGTCTTCCTTATTGAAAGAGAAAATCAGAAAAGGTGCAACTTTTTAATAGATGGTGAAAGAAGAGGTCTCAATCTTCGCTTTAAGATGATTTGGAAATCTGAGAACGAAGCAAAAGTAAAGAAACCAAAACCTTTTTTTTCTTCTTCTTTAGTTTCTCATCTCTGCATTGTTTTGTTTATTATCTGTAAAGCGCAAAACTTGGGCTATAAAAGAATATTCCTCTAGAAAAAAAAATAAATTTGATCCTGTTCTCTAACTCTTTCTTCTCTTGTGCATGTTTTATATCACCAATTTTCATTTTCATTTTATTTTTATTTGTTCTCTTTGGAGACTCAGAATAAAACAGAACCTGTCTCCATTTCCCCTGCAACTAGGTCTTTTATATATTAACGTTGAAAACCTCTCTACACTTGTTTAAGCTTTTTTAAAACAATTTTTATAGAAAATTTTTTCATACCAGTAAAATAAATACATAGGCTGCGTTTATTTTATATCATTTCCATGTATGACGACTTTCTTACATGAATAAAAAAAAAAATATCTCAAATTTTGTTATAAAAGTAACCCCCTTGTGGATTTTTTAGAATCTTCATTTTGCTATTAAACCTTTGCCATATACCTACTTTGAGCTTCCAATTTCAAGTTGTTCTTATCGTTTCGTTGTTACCTGATTTATGATTCAGTTTTGAGTGATCTGAAGGTGGATGAAAAAAATGAGAACCAATCCGAAGAAGATATCCAAGGTACTCATGTCACTAGCTATGTGTTCTTTACAACAAAAAATTATTGTATATATATGGTGTGCATCAATAATCTCAATCATATTCAAACTGATATAAATTTATTTCAAATTAATTAATGATTTGAACATGGTTGAGATTATTGATTCTATATTTTTTCACATACATGTACTCTTTCATATATATCATATTGCTGATCATGATACTGATTTTTTTTTTTTTTTTTTTTGGTTTAGTCACCGTGGCCAAAATTAGCTGTGAGGAAGTTGCTGAATCTAAAGAGCAGTGCTGACAAGTTTGTAACAGGTGAATTTCTATTACTTTATGTTTAAAGTGAGTAATTAAATGTGTATATTCATTATTTAATTATTGAGTAAATTGTCACTTTGGTCCCTGAATTTACACAGCACTTTCACTTTAGTCCCTGAAATTAATAAAAATGTTCTTAGGTATCTGATTTTGTAAAAAGTCATTCACGTCAGTCCCTGTCCCTAACCCCCGTCAACGGACGTTAACGGAGTGATGACATGGCTGACTGAGGTCTTAAACGAAGTCGTTTTTCATCCTCGTGACACTTATAACAGAGTAAACTGTCCCATTAGTCGTATCGGTGCATCAGTGTCATGTTCAGCTGCACAAGTCTCATGTTTTGAAGCTGAACACTTCAAAACATGACACTGATGCAGCTGAACATGGGACTAGTACAACTGAACATGGCACTGATGCAGTTTATTCCGTTATAAGTGCAGGCGACGCAAAAACAACGTCGTTTAAGGCCACTAGTCAGCCACGTTATCACTCTGTTAACGTCTGTTGACAGGGGTTGGGGCAGTGACTAATGTGAATGACTTTTTACAAACTCATGGACCTAAAAGCATTTTTGCTAATTTCAAGGACTAAAATGAAAATGCCGTGTAAATCAAAGACCAAAGTGACAATTTACTCTTTAATTATTAGTGGATTAAAAATTTAATGTATTTTTTTAAGAAAAAGTAAGATTCAATGAATTTTTTTTTTCTTTTTTGGTGAAAAGATTCAATGTATTTTAGATCGGATCAATCGTGACATAATAGTGATTAGATCAATCGTGTATAAGTTTTTATTTTTCCATCTATACACACAAACTCACTTTTTTTTAATAACTATATTTGAGTTTGGTTTATACGTCCTGGGCTAAAATTGAAAGTTAATAATGTTAATGTTGAATTGGTTAATGTGGGATTCAGAAGCTACAGTAGAAAGGAGGAAGAGCTGCTCTGACCAAGACTGTAGAGTAGACGATTTCTCAGGTATTTGCTTGGTACTTGTCTTGGACTTTTGAGCACATACTTTTGATACTCTGATCCGTGTTTACTTATTGCATGGTTTAGTACTAATGATTTAAATTTTATTTAGATCATTGATTTAAAATATATTTTTTTATTTTCTTAAAATATTCTAAATCAAGGGTTTAGATAGGATTGAAACCATTGATTATGAATCATGTGATAATTTCTCGCAAGAGACAATCAATTCAATATGATTGGATCTTGAGTAATAATTTTTTTCTCCATTTATTTTTTTGTTTTTTTTAATTAATTAATTGTATGAGCTTCAAAAAGAAATATAAATAAAAATATTTCAGAAGAAGTCATCAAAATCGTTTAAAAAAAATGCTAAGTTGGAAATTCCATATATGTTTATTTTTGTATAAGCTTTCGTAATTTTGACATTTGGTGGCTTTTGTGAGCACAATTGATCCAGCATGAAACAAATTGAATAAGGAGGATCTAGCATGAGTTTAACATTGATCAATTTAGTTTTGTATTGATCTAAACTCACTAAATGCCAAAATCACTTATCAAAATCCGTAAGAGTATATTTGGATAAAGAATTTTTCTTCATCCTGACACACCCTTAATTAATTTTCTATGAATCATAATGTTGGTCTAATGGGCTTGCATGTTGAAGCCTGACTAGAATAGTTCAGCATTAGTGTAATTATGTTACAGCAGCTATTTTAGATTTTTCTATTAAAATTGATAATAAGTAGATGATTGAGATTTATCTGTAAAAAAGGTTATGATAACATAATGAAATGATCATTTTTCTTAGGTTTAATAGTTTTTTATTTGTATAAATGTATAAGTCATTGTGTACTTGCACCAAAAAATAAAATAAAATAAAATAAAAGTCATTGTGTAGATGCATCTTTTTCCTTTATTTGCTGAAATAATTGATTTTGGACTTTCTTTTTCAAAGAAGGGTGGTTGATGGATTCTACAAATGGAATGAAAGGTGCAGAACTTAAGAAGGAAGCAGCTCACGTTCCTGTCACTGATGATGCTCTAGACCTTAGGTATATACTTCCATCATATCTTATCGGTTGTTGAAATAATATGTGGCTACCCTAAAATTTTAGTATAATCATGTTTATTTATTTAGAGTTAAAAAAACCTTGACTTGGAAAAAAGTGATCAAGGTATTGAAGGTGTGGTGTGAATAACTCTTGTGTAGGATGTTCGTCGGGACATGGAATGTTGGAGGGAAGTCACCAAGCGAAGGTTTGGACTTAAGGGATTGGTTGAGGTCTCCTTCACCGGCAGATATTTATGTTATTGGGTATATTTCTTTTTCTCCCTTTATTTTTTTATTTTTTTTTTCTTAAACTTGTTTTCTCAGTTTCCCATTAACCTTTCGAGTGTTTTTTTCTTTTACCTAATTGTATTCTGTCCCACCCGTTTACTTTTTATGCATTCAAGAAACCTCTTCAAATATTAAACAAGTACACAAACCAAACTCATAATTACGCTACAAGTTTTCACAACCTTATGAAGTAGTAGTAACTATTTTATTATATCATGGGCATGAAATGGTGACTTATTATTATTAAAGTCTCTACCTTTTTATTAATAAGTGGCCGACCCCAGAGAGCTTATATGTCAGAATCATGCATTTTATATATAAATAGATTATTTAGAAACATGTATTACGCAACCCAAACATGCTCACAGCTCATTAGTAACATAGTATCGTGCATCAACTTGTTCATTAGCTTTAGAAGCTTGTGAAAATGGCTATTTTATCCCTCATATCTAGGCCCGGCCCTGGGTGGGCATTGAAGGCGACCGCCCGGGGCCCAAAAATTTTAGGGCCCCATAATTTTTTTAATAGTATTTATATTTAAAAAAATTAATAGTTGCATATTTTTTATCTTTCAATTATTAATAGTTTAGCATAATATTTTAATTTTTTTTATATTTGCTCACTTGACTTAAAATAGGTTGACTTATCCCTCATAGTTTTGGAACTCAACTAGTTTTTTTTGTGCATTGCTTCCATTATCAAGTTCTCGTCCAAAAACTGGAGTAACAAACAATGCATCAAAGCCTAATTTGTATATTTCTTTTTCCATATCAATAAATAATTATGATACATCCTTCATTTTTGGGGTAAAAAAGTAAAAGACTGATTTTCCTTGTATTGCTTTGTACCTTTTTGTTAGGTTCCAAGAAATTGTTCCTCTAAATGCAGGGAACGTGCTTGGGCCAGAGGACAGTGGACCGGTATCAAAGTGGCTGGGCCTTATTAGAGAAGCCTTGAACGCCACCAATAGCAGTGTTGAATTTGACCGTGAAGGAAGCCCAAAGCCCAGTTTGTCAGATTTTTTCTCTTTAGAAGCAGAGTTGGAGAATGAAGAAAGCTCTCCTAAAAGCCCAAGTGATGAGAGACACTATTGTCTAGTAGGAGGCAAGCAAATGGTTGGAATATTCTTGTGCGTGTGGGTACGCGCGGATCTTTTCAACCACGTCAGCAATTTGAAGGTGTCATGCGTTGGTAGAGGCATCATGGGCTATCTTGGAAATAAGGTTAGTTACTCCATGTCACGTAACAAGATTAAGGTTCTTATAATAAGGCTAGTTATTTTGTGTTCCTAGTGCATCTAAGTTAATTGCATTAAACTAGTCACATTATTAATTGAAATAATTACTCAAGGTTAGTTATATTATATTATTTACTAGTAATTCATAACGTGGCTAAGTGAACTTATATGGTTTATGAAAGAATTTCATATAAATTGGTATGTCCTGTAATAAGGAGGTGAAAATGCTTATGATCATTGCTTCATATTACGCAGTGGGATATGACATTTGAGTTGTAGTTCAAGCGCAAATGAACTCTGATGCACTACCTAAATAGTGGTACGATAATGAATAAATGATTGCTTACATTGTCTTGTTTTTTTGGATGCTTATTACTAACAGGGTTCAATATCAATCAGCATGACATTGTACCACACTACCTTCTGCTTTGTTTGCACTCACTTGGCCTCTGGAGAGAAAGATGGTGATGAGGTTCGAAGAAACTTGGATGTTGCCGAAATCTTGAAGAAAACTAAATTTTCTCGCTCTTTTAAATCTCTCTGTCATCCTGAAAGCATATTGGAACATGAGTAAGTCCTTTCTCTTATTTCATGATTTACTCTTGGCTCAATAACTTTCACACAACTTTGATTTTTATAATACATAATATTTGTACTTTGCCTCAAAATGAAAAGTTGACAATTTTTTGTTGCACTAATACTCTAATAGCATTGCTTCATAGTTCTGATTTCATTTTGATTTTGTTTTGGTTATGTGTAGTAATGTTATTTGGCTAGGGGACTTGAATTATCGGCTTGCTGCTGGTTATGATGATACACATGAGCTACTAAAGAAGAATAATTGGCAGGCACTATTAGAAAAGGATCAGGTAATTAAGTTTACTCTGATATTTAATTTTTAGTTTTTTTTTTCCCTTATTACAGTGTATCAATGTGTGTGTGCGTGCGATGCTATGGGCGTTGCTTTCCCACGCCTCTAGTTCTTTTGTTTTGTTATCCCTTGTACCAAAAAAATGTGTGTGTGCGTGCGTGCGTGTTACATAACGTGTTCCTCGTCATATGACACGATGTAGTGTTGATTTTACTATGCAGCTAAGGATAGAGCAGAGAGCTGGTAGAGTGTTTAAAGGCTGGAATGAAGGAGGGATAGACTTTGCTCCAACTTACAAGTACTTGGCCAATTCTGACAACTATGTTGCCCAAACCTCCAAATCAAAGGAAAAAAGAAGGACTCCTGCTTGGTAAGATTTCATAATTCCATGTTAAATTAAACTATACTTGTTATCCACAAATGTCGTGCATGTTGATCGATTGAAACCTTGATCAGATGATTGTTTATAATATGCACAATTTGCTGTTTAAATATGCTTTGTGTGATGCAATGGTCAGATGAGGTTTCCCCTAGTTAAACCCAAACCAAAAAATTAAATTAATATCTTCATTCGGTTGAAACTTGAAACACTTATTTTAGCACCATTTGCATTTTTTAAGAAACTAGTGACAGATGCATTTGAAAAGAGCTTACTTGTGATGTATAGTATCTTCTGTTGTTCCATGCTGAATTAGTCAAAACATGAGAAACAATTATCATGTTAACGCTGCCACTAGAGATATTTAATGATATAATAAAATCCAAGTTGGGAGATGGGAAGCATTTTCTATTTTTCTTGATATTTTATAGAAATAAGTGACTCCAATGCAAGTAGTCTATCTTCATCATCAAACATTTGTTTTTTTATAAAATTAACTGATTAACTGATGTCACGTTAGCAAACAGACCAATACCATGCATTAGTCTAGTGTTCACATTAATAATGAATTAATGAGCCATATTTCTTCATATTTTATTCAATGATTTGGCTAGACCCTTGATTCTTGAAAATAAAAATTCATTAAGGTAGCATTTGAACGGTGAATCGAACAACATGGAACAGGACAGAACATTGAGTTGTACTAAAAATGTTTTATTATTGAGTTATTGTCACTGATTTAAATTTGATCATGTGTGATGTCAAACAGGTGTGATAGGATTCTGTGGAAAGGTGAAGACCTAAAGCAGATGTGGTATGTTAGAGGAGAGTCCAAGTTCTCAGATCACAGGCCTGTATACTCACTATTCTCGGTTCAAGTTGACTTGACAAGCAAGAATCTAACACATGCTGATACGACAGTTATCTCAAGGTCCTGTCCCTCAAAGCCGTTGACGAATGCTGCATTGTCATCAACTTGTGCTGCTAAAGTCCAAGCAGAAGAGCAACTCTTGTTACTAACAAGGGTACAAAGTTGCATAGACACTGCACCTAGGTTCTGAGAGTCCTTTGGTGAAGGGCAGTTTCAAAATTCAGACATGACTGCCAGGTAGCTGCAGCTCGCGGTTTGGTGTAGGATATGGATGGCTTATGTATCGTACCCGTATCTGCGCAACATAAATGATGGCTAATATATGATGTGTATAGCTATACTCCTAAATCGGAGACCTGCCTAGGGTGGGAGAAATGAGGAGGAAGAGGGAATTTTTCACATGAGGAATTTTAGAGTAATGTGAAAAAGAAAATTAATGTTTTTTTTTTTTTTGGATTTAAGTGGTGAGTTGGAAAATCAACATGGTGGATAGAATCTTCATCACCAACTTAAACACCAACAGTCCACAACAACTCTTGTAATTAAGAGAAGTGTAACTAGACTACAAATCAAGAAAGGGGGATTTTTTAGTGAAGGAAAAATGTTGATTGGTAATATTTGTAAATTTTAAATTACGTATATAGTAAGAATGAATATGAATGGTTTCATTGTACAATACTATTATTTTGTATGTTTAGTTAATATGCTTGTCTTGTTCTGCTTGTATTCTTATAAAATAGATGATTTGCTAGGATTCTTTCACCAGTCGCCATGAACTGTGGCCTTGGAAGGTTCAGCATTCATCAGGTGTAACCAAGTCTAGCTTAAACTTGTAAATCCTTTGGATAAACCATTGCTAACTGTTTATCAAATCTAACATAGATGTTAGGATGCTTCCTAGTTCAAAATAGAAGGGAACTCTGCAAGCAAAGTGGAGCTTATGTGCATCCAACTCTGTTTCTTAGTACTATTATGTATAGTTTTTAATTGCTGTCTTGAACTTCAATTGCAGTTGCAAGATTGCAATTTAGGCAATTACATTGCGGCCATAATATAAAATTTGGCATATTTTGGGTAACTATTTATACTCCCTCCGGCTCGAATTATAAGCAAAACTAACTAAATTTACGCTTATTAAAGAGGTTAGTTGATTGAATTTAATTTTCTCAAATTTATAAAAGAATAGAGGTATTTTAGGAAAATTGTTTTGGGAATGAAACAAAAATTAAATAAGATAATTTTCTAGGGATGTTTTAGGAAAATGACACTGGGAATGAAATAAAATTTAAGAAAGTTGGTTAATTTTGCTTATATTTTAAACCAAGAGAGATATGTTTTTTGTTGTTTATATTTCAAGCCGGAGGGAGTATTTGATATACTATTTCTGAGCTTAAATATAAACCTTTTCAGACATTTTTTTTCGTGCATAATGTAAGCTTGTTTTAACAATTTCGAATCGTGCATAATGTAAGCTTGTTTTAACAATTTCGAAAGGCAATAATTACTTCTTTTACATAAACATTTATATTTACTAAACACTTTCTAAATCTCCAATAATAATTATAGAGGTAATTTTGAAAAAAAATATATTGAATGCTTATATTTCTAATGTCATTAAAAGCATTGACTAACTTTCTTAAGAGGAGCTTGCTTTGAAGACTGCAAGGACTACATATAAATTGGATGGTACTCCATTTGTAGTTTTTAACTAATAAGGGAGTTGGTTGGAGTATACATCCAACCTCTGAAATTTCTTACTAGTTTGAGTTTATACTTGAAATTGAACTCAATATATTGTGTATTAAAAGTTACACTATCTTCAATTCAAGGTATTTTTCTTACCTTACAGAGATAGCTTACTATCACACTAAAAAACTAAACCTTCATAATTGAAGAATCACAACAACTAGGAATATAGACAATTGCTGTTGTTAAATAGGCATTTAGAGTCCACTGATGTTGGAATATCCCAGCATCATTGAAAAACTTGCAATTGAGATTGAAATTGCTATGTTTAATTTCCTTATACTTATTCATCTCGAACTATGATAGCAAAATTATCTTTTGTTGCATTGCCCTCTTCTTCAATTTGCATTGTTGGCAATATTTGCTCTTGAGTAATTGGAGTCAGCTCTTTGCCACTTGATGAGTTGTAATCTTTGCTCTTGCCCCACACCACAAGGTACAGCCCCAAAATAATGATAATGGCACCAATAATCCTGTAAAATGCATCAGATTCCTTTAGTTTAATGTTGTTTTTTTTATTGAGTTCTTTGGGCATATGTTTTGGTTAGTGCTAGATTTTGATAATTACTACCTTCCAAGGAACATTTGCTCTGCAAGAATTAAGGAGCCCAAGATAGCTACAATAACCATGCAGAGGGGACTAAATGCTGTTACAAAGACTGGGCCTCTGGTTTTCATCACCACTCCCTGTATGTAATAAGCCAGTCCTGAGCAAACAATACCCTGCATTGCCAATGTTTTGTGAATTTACAGAGGAAATAAAATATTTTTATGCATACAGCATAAACATTTTAGCTTCAGTGCTCTCCATCTAGGAATAGGAAAGTTGGTGACCATAATCAAGCAGCTCTTGAATTATCATTTTGAGCTAAATCTCTAATGAGCCTTGGGGGGGCAATTGTTAAAGTCGATATTTTGAGATAAGGAAATTATAATGAGCCAAATAATGAGTCTCTTAAAAAAAAAAAAAAGGAAACTATTATAGATATCCACTATGTGAGTTCGACTTTTTTCTAGACCTTATGAAAAGCAAGAACTTTTATAGCATCATGTTGTTATTTTCTCTAATGTCAATTAATGTATCAATTATGAATAGTAATACAGGACAATACAATATAAATAATGTAAGATAAAACCCTTTTTCAAACCAATTAAAATAAGTTACGTTAACTATTTGTTCAATGTTGTCTTGATGGCCTATGGTCATTAGATGAAGCCTATTTTTAGGGGGGGAAATAGCAATTAGCAATATTTTTGAGTCCTAAAATAATAATATCTTACTTTTGTGTTTTTAAAAGGAAAGAATATTAAAAATATCAATATGTTAGAGGCTTTGTGACATTGTTAATATCAGTTAATCCTTTTATGTCAATATACATTATTGTTCATTAGCGTTGTGACTTGCTTAAACTAGGCTTTGGATGTTAGTGTCGGTTAGACCAGGATTCCCTTAACCTCAATAGTTGGAATTTGGAAGATGTTTTCATATAAACATAAAGAACTTACACTATAGACAGCAGCCAGTAGTTTTGTATCCCAATGCAGAGACCAAATAGAAGGGTTGCCCCTTTCCATGATTAGGGCCACTATGCCTCCTTCAACTGTTCCCAATAAGCATATCCATGCTGTAAGAGAGAGCTCAGCAGGGTAGGCTTCAAGTGTTATGGACTAAACAAAGAGATTATGCTGTATCAGTGACAACATAAAATTGAGAGGGGAAAAATAAAAGTAAACAACCATCGTTTGTCACATTAACTTTAACTTTAACAAATTATCGTTTTTTACCATGATTTTGTAAATACTAATTTTAGTCCCTAAGATTATATCTTGCGGATACCTGCTATAATATATAAATTTTATGGACCAACACGACTATCATTTATAATTTCAAATTTTAGGGTTACCTAAATATTACTTGAGTAGCTCCCATTCCAAAAAGAAAAAAGAAAAAACCTAATGTGTGCTCTAGAATATATATTAAGAATATTTAAAAAAGTTAATTTGAATGAGAAAATGATTTGTCAAATATTTTAAGATGAGATATTTTAAATTTTCTCATCAAAGCTAACTGAGGATGTCTAATTTGTGCCCTAAGGCATGCATAAAAAAATTTCTTCCTAAAAATTCAAAATTGACAATTTTTTTTTAAATAGTTCATAATTAACACTACTAATCATAATAGACCTCCCGTATTAAATTGATAAAAATCCATAGGTATTAGGGAATCTAAATGACAGTTTCTTGATGTTAAGGATTAATGTGACAATTATCATAGATTATATGATGATTTTTTTTTTTTAAATGTAACCAGGATTTTTATTTTTGATTTGCATTTTATTAAGAGTGAAGACTCAAGAATGTAATCACTCACTTGGAGAACCATGAAACCAGCCCAACTAAAGCACCCAATTGTGATCATTATTGATCCCTTTATTGCATGTTGAAGATTTGCCCCACCACCAATATGCTGGTTATGGTTACGGCTTCCGTGTGTCCCAAAAAATTCTAGTATTGGGCCTTTTAACAATGTCATCACCATGGCACCTGCAACAGTGGCTATAGTCCCAACCACCTTGGCTTGACTGCGTATACTTTTTAATTTTATCTTCTCCATCCTGAGCATGAAGAGGAGATAAATTGCTTAAAACTTAAATAGTAAGATAAAGTAGTGAACATATTGAGTGAAAGGCAATACTTGTTATTGTAAGAAATATAAACATTGAATCTTAACTGTAAGATTTTGTTTGAGTTTAAAAGATAGTTGTACTTGATCAATGACTAGTTGGTTCAGTGATAAAATCCACTGAACATTTCAATTTCTATTTACTCAAAGTGGGATTTATATTAGTGGGATTTATATTAGGAGAAGCAATCACAGACTTTGAATGGACTAATCTGAGCACATAAATAAACCTATAATGAGTATCACTTAAAATAAAAAATTAAAAAATGAAAGTTGTATGTGACATTTTTAAATAATCATGTTATTACTACATACTAAGCAACTTTTAATTTTTGCCATCCATGACCACATAGTAAACATTTATTATTCCCACAATCACGAAATGTTTCTCACTAGACACTAGGCATGTCCTTCAATGATGATTTGCTTAAACATTTCATGGTTCTCAAACTGGTAGTGCTAAGTTTACGCAAGCAAGTTAAAAATAAGGCCACTTCATGTAATATGCTTTATGAGTCAGAAAAATATTCAAGTGTGTCCAAATGCATACAACTACTGGCATAATCTAGATTCAGACAAAAATTTATATATTTGAGTACACAACACGGCTTCTTACAAACAGGAGTAAAAGACGGGAGAGATTAAGGAATATATTGTGGAAAAAGTAAAGATTTAAAATATGCTACACGGTACTAAAAAAAGGTTTTTCTTTCTGAATTCGGGATACCGTTTGCATAACTGATGGATTTTTTTAGGCCGTGTTTTGATCAAAGTAAGTTTGGTGAACTAAACTTAATTTATGTTTAGATATATAGTAGTTATCAAATTTATGTTTACTATCTTTAACTTCTTTAATAAGACCCATTTTATTTTATATTAATAAGTAAGCTTTTATGAAAAAGTGGATTGTTTAAACCAATACATTTTAAAGTTTAAAATGTTTAAGTTTTCATTATAAAGTTATACTAGTAACACGGTACTAGTAGTAAAACGTGGAATGAGAAAAATACGGTACATCTTAAAGCCTAAAATTAAGATTTTTTGGAGTTAAGAAATGAGAAAATGAGGGAAAAAAAATCTAAAATGCCGCCAAAAGTCAAGAAATGGAGGAAGTATTATGGTACAATCTGAAACATTCATATTCATTGTAGGGAGTGAAAATTTTACCTGAGAATGCAAGCCATGACGAAGGTAATGGCAGGAAGCATATTGGTCATGGCAGCGGCAAAGGTTGCTGTTGTGTATTTCATTCCCAAAAAATATAAATTCTGGTCAATAACTGGCCTGCCAGTAACAAGAGTTATAATAACAAAGTTACAAGTTTGTTTTACAAGTGGATTGTAGAAGAAAAAATAATGTTACAGTATATGAAAGTAGTAATCCTATATAATACAGTATTCTATATAACTTTTTTTAAAAGAAAAATACTCCCTCTTCAATATATATTAAAATTGGATAAGTAGAAGGACAAAAAAGATTTCCCTCCTAAAACACCCATTTTCCCGCCTAATGGTGTATTTCTCTCATAAATCCATCATTAAGTGTGTGTTTTGTATCTTTTAATCTTAGCCGTTCATCATATTTTATTAGATTAAATCATAACCGCCCACTTTGTATCTTTTAATCTTAGTCGTCCATCATATTTTATTAGATTAAATCATAACCCCCATCATGTTTTCTTAGAAACACAATATTAATAATTAATAATAGTCATCATCAACATAATCATCAACATATTATAAAATAGGAAAAGTTGAGGGTTAATCTTACTTTCCCTCCAAATTATTTTTTTAAAAAAATATTTTCTATATATATATATATAATGCACTACACAATATCATTAAATAAGACTAATAAAAATATAAAAAAAATATAGGTAAAAAAATAGTAAAAAAAGTCTAATATTATTATATTATTATATTAAAATTGGAGAAGTAGAAGGGCAAAAAAGATTTCCCTCCTAAAACACTCGTTTTCCCTCCTAATGGTGTATTTCTCTCATAAATCCATCATTAAGTGTGTGTTTTGTATCTTTTAATCTTAGCCGTCCATCATATTTTATTAGATTAAATCAAAATATTTTCTATATATATATATATATATATATCTAATGCACTACACAATATCATTAAACAAGACTAATAAAAATATAAAAAAAATATAGGTAAAAAAATAGTAAAAAAAGTCTAATATTATTATTTATTATATTAAAATTGGAGAAGTAGAAGGGCAAAAAAGATTTCCCTCCTAAAACACTCATTTTCCCTCCTAATGGTGTATTTCGTTCTCTCATAAATCCATCATTAAGTGTGTGTTTTGTATCTTTTAATCTTAGCCGTCCATCATATTTTATTAGATTAAATCATAACCGCCCATTTTGTATCTTTTAATCTTAGCCGCCCATCATATTTTATTAAATTAAATCATAACCGTCCATCATGTTTTCTTAGAAACACAATATTAATAATTAATAATAGTCATCATCAACATAATCATCAACATATTATAAAATAGGAGAAGTTGAGGGTTAATCTTACTTTCCCTCCAAATTATTTTAAAAAAAAAAAATATTTTCTATATATATATACATATATATCTATTGCACTACACAATATCATTAAACAAGACTAATAAAAATATAAATAAAAATATAGGTAAAAAAATAGTAAAAAAAGTCTAATAAAAATATATATATCCAAAATATTAAAGTAAATTGTCAATGTGTGTGAAATTTCAACTAAAAAGTTTCATTCAAAATATTAAAGGAAAAAATTATCATTTAATCCATATATATTTATCAATCTGTATCTATAGTTTTATTTTTCCAATTTGCATAAACTCATTTCAATTTCTAATAAAACTTAATTACCTTTTCCAAAAAACGCTTATAAAAAAACTTCTTTTAAAAAATATTTCAATTAAGTCAGCACCTTTTAAAATGTCAATAATATCTTTAGAGGTAGTTTCAAATAAGTATATTAAATTTGTACAATTTCAATGTTACTAACAAAATTAACCTACCTTCATGATGGATGTAAATTTCTCATAAAGATTTTAGATTTAGGATTGAGGGAATACTCCCGACATTCATCTTATTTAACGATTGAGGAAATACTCCCGACCACAAGGATGGTAGAAAATCACAAAAATAAGAAATATTAAGAAGACAAACATTTAATGAAGGTGACTGCCTTCAAAATGCTTGAGGCAACTAACGTGTTCTCGCCGGTGATGTAAGGATAAGGATCTTTTTCTCTTTTAAGTATTTTGCTTCTCATATATAAGTTTGTTCATGGTTCTTTCCAAATAGATGTTCTTAAGCCGTGTCTAAACTTTAGAAGTTGGAAGTACAATTGGTTTTTGTTTTGTTTATCTACATTTTTACTTTTCAATTCAACATGTTTTTATTGGTCATTACAAATATATTTTTTTCACTTCAACATGTGTCAAATAACTATGATTTTTCCTTGATAATGATAAGTGTGTGACAAAAAACATATTTAAATATATACATTTTGCTTAATATATAGATAGAAGTTTGTGTATTATATATTATACCAATTTTATATTATATAATTGTCCCACCAAAAAAACACGAAAAAAAAATAATAACAGTTATTCATAACTATTTTTAAAGTATACATGATTGTTTCACATATTATAAATATTTTTCAGAATCTTTATCGCATTTTATCTAATTGTAAGTATTGTATTCTGATTTGATTAGGGGTGTTCGCGGATCGGTTCGGTTCGGTTTTGAGGCAAAATATCATCCGATCCGATAACAAAATATACATGCGGTTCGGTTTGGATCGGTCCATTTTATTAACAAATCCAATTGGATCCAATCCAAATAAAATCTTGCGGTTTCGGTCCGGTTCGGTTCGGTTTCAAATTTCATTTTTTTTCCTTGTTTTGATACATATTATGCATAACTGTAAAGTGATGAAAATAATTCCTGTTTTGAATTAAGCAATATAAAATTCATTGCACATAAAATTCAGCCACATAAAATTCACCATGAATCAGAACCAAATAGGCAAAAACAAATCTGTAAATCAAAAATAACATTAAACTAGTACTATTTATTTTTTTTCTATTTTTCCTGCATCATCCCCTGAATAAAATAGTAACACACTACTTAACACACTTAACAGTAACAATTAAAATGGTAAAACATTAAATCTCACCTAAACCCAAACAACCCCACCTTATCAGAATCACCGTTCAAAAAATAAAAAGAAAAAAGAAGCTGTTTTTTTTTTAATCATCCATAGAATCAGATTCTGCAAACTAAAAACAGAGGGAAAAGTCTCACCTAAACCCAAACAACCCCACCTTATCAGAATCACCGTTCAAAAAATAAAAAGAAAAAAGAAGCAGTTTTTTTTTTATCATCCATAGAATCAGATTTTGCAAACTAAAAACAGAGGGAAAAGTTTATTTGGAATTTTGTAATGAAACAAACAGGGAGGAGCGGCGACGACGACTGGTCCTGGTTGAGGCCTTGAGGAAGCGGCGACGGCGACGGCATCTGCTTGAGTGTTGATGGGTTCTGCATGCTTGAGTGTTGATGGACTCGTGAGATGATGATGATGGCGACGGATTTGTGGGTAGTGAGGGAGCGGCGGTAGAGCCGTAGAGGAAAGGCAGCGGCGGCAGGTGGTAGATAGGAGAGGCAGCGGCGGACGGGTTTGTTAGATGAGAAATTGAGAGAGAAGGTAGGGTTTGAGAGAGTGAGAGGAAACCTAAAAAGTAAAAACTAAAAACACATCTGCTAAAGTGTAAAACTGTGCGTTCCATTTTCACATAATAAAGGATCGGTTCGGTTTGGACC
Organism: Crotalaria pallida; assembly: GCA_037953625.1. Classification (NCBI taxonomy): domain Eukaryota; kingdom Viridiplantae; phylum Streptophyta; class Magnoliopsida; order Fabales; family Fabaceae; genus Crotalaria; species Crotalaria pallida. The sequence goes on from CM075656.1 coordinate 74,916,764, forward strand.
GGTTCGGTTTTTCAACTGAAATCGAAAACCGAACCGAACCGATCGGTTTAGAAAAAATCAGTCCAATAAAAAACCAGTAAAAGCGGTTTTTTTTCGGTTTTCGGTTTTTCGGTCCGGTTTTGCGGTTTATAATTGGTCCGGTTCGGTTTTGAACACCCCTAGATTTGATTACATAAATTTGTCTGATCATAAAAAAATAAATTTCAATGTAAATTTGTAATAATTAAAAAAATACCATATAAAATATAATTCCAAAAAATGATAAATTTATTGTCCGCTAAAAAAAATACATGTAAATAAAATTAATGTTTAATGTTTTAATAAATGGAAAGCCCTTAAAAAATAAAGGATAACAAAATTTAAGACCTGTGCATCGCACGGACAATTTTCCTAGTTTTTAAAATATAAACACTAGATAGAAGTGATGTTTTATTCCTTTTCATAAATAATTGATCTTATTATTAATTACATTAATTATTTTTTCACAAACATTCTTATTTAATTATAAGGAGTTAACTTATGAATCATTAATTATTCATCTTAGTTCGTGAGTTTTAATTAAATATAACTTATAAATAGAAATGAATGAAGTATATAAGAGGTAAAAAAATATGAAAAATTGTGTAGTTCTCTTTTTTTTCCAAACAAAATAATTGTAAGATGTTAATGTATGCTTGATTGATTAAGATGATGATGTACATTATTGTTAGAAGAAAAATGACATTTTCAGGCGGTTCTTTTCTCCTGCATTCCTTTTATACTTTTTTTTTTTAAGATAAAAAATAGATTTAAAAATTATATATAGCCATATAGGGTAGGTATTCCTATAATCAGATTTTGTTTACAACCTCTCTCTGTATCTATTATTTTCTCTATTTTTATAAAGATGATAAAAATGGTAAAAAAAATTTCTTTCAAACTAAAGTTAAAGTAATTAATGAAGAAATATATAAATTGAAAATTTTAAATTGTAATTAGTTGATCGATGTAAAATGTATTAAATTAATTATATGATAATTGATTAATGTGTTACGCAATCATTAAATGTATATATGTCTTTTTAATTTAATTTTATTTTTTTTAATTTTTGACCATACTTGTAGGTGGAAAGAGTAATATTTTTTTGGTCTCCCATCCTTTCGATATGGTTCGAACCTTTTGGGATGACCATCTTAATTGAGATTCTTTCCATTTGTTAAGGGTTGGGAATAGAACTTCTAACCACTTGTTTAACTGACATAATCACACACTAATTATGCCAACCTCAATTTTGATTTAAAAACAACAAATGATTTTAAAGGTTACTGTATAAAGTAAGTGTAAAGAAAGACGTAAGGAAAGAGAGTAAGAATATCGTGGTAGGAGAGAGTCACGCAGAAAATTACTCCAACACGCTGAGAGCCACTATCTTCATGAAGATTGAAAATGTCATCTTCACTCTTACTTTCCTGTTAAAACAACATAGCATTACTTCATGTTCATCTTCAATCACACACAAATAAAGCAAAGAGAGAGAAAGAGAGGAAAATGGATCTTCTCCATGAACATAATGTACGTTACATCAATCAAGCTAATAAAGCAATTAGAACCATTATTAGAAGAAAAAAAAAGAGTTTTTTAATTAATTATGATTAAGAAAGGATGATGAAGAGAAATACTAATGGGGATTATCTAAATTCGAGTGGAAGAGATACATACTTGTCTAGAATAATTGCAAAAGGGGCTATGACAAAGAAGGCAACAACATGACGATACACAACAAGCACATAGTTGCTCATTCCCTGGTTGAGTGCAGCCTTAGTTATAATATCCATACCAGCGAATCCAAACTGCAAGAACACCACACCAATGAATGGCTTCATTCTTTCAAACCATTTTTGTGTACAATCCATCTTTTGTTTGTTTCACCTCCAAAACTTAATTAACCTATATGTTTCTTGAGCCACAAGAATGTGAGGTAGCACACAAGTCCACCACTGAAGGCTCGTGTTTATATAGGAGGGTAAAGTATACTATACGCTTTTTGCCTATAGGCAAATATATTACGAGGATTGTCTCAAATATTTAGAGAGCTTTATGTTAAAATAAATAAAGGTTTTTTTAACATATGTCTTATGTCATAGGTTAAAAAACTCATATTTGATAAATTTGCATCAGGAATTTATTACATTAATTTTATAAATGTATCAATTATCGATACAATTTTATTCTTTGAGCCAAATGATAGAAAAACTCAATAAATAAATTGGTTTTTTTAAGGTCATGACAACAACGACAACAACAACAACTAAGCCTTTGTCCCACTAGGTGGGGTCGGCTACATGGATCAAAGGACGCCATAAAGGCCTATCATAAATCATATCTTTTGATAAGGCATTGATTGTCATATCCTTCTTAATTGTTTCACCTATAGTTTTTCTAGGTCTTCCTCTTCCTCTAGCCCTTATAGTATCCTCCATTTGGTCTACCCTCCTAACCTGGGCTTCCACCGGTTTCCTCCACACATGCCCAAACCACCGAAGACGAGATTCAACCATCTTTTCAACAATAGGGGCCACCCCAACTTTTTCTCAAATATACTCATTTCTAATCTGATCTTGTCTGGTGTGTCCACTCATCCACCTCAGCATCCTCATCTCAGCTACATGAAGTTTAAGGTCATGACAACCATTTTGAAAATCCCAAAAATAATTAACATTTTTAGTAAATTTAATTAATAAAATTTGGAAACTGCAAAAAAAAAAATCGCACATATATACATCCCACAAAAATTGTACATACAAAGTAAGAAAATAGTGAACGGTTTCTGATTGTAACTTCATTTATTAAATAATATATTTCTTTATAATAAATGTTTATAGTATTACATATTTTTTATATCACTCAAAAATAAATTATTTTTAATTTAATATTGCTCATTAATAAATATCATTTTCTTCTAAATATTTTTCTTTCAATTTCTTATTACAAAATTTATTACCTATCTTATTATGTCTCAACTTAATTTCAAAATTAATATCAAACTTTGATTGGAAAAATATTATACTTCTATCTTTCCATGAAACAAAATAAAACACTTATAAAATCTTTTAAAACTGCCATCCTTATACAATTGCACACTTTCGGACATGAGAAGACTCTGTATGTATATTAAAAAGCTAGTGATTAGTTATTAGAAGTGTACACTATACGTACATGTAGTAGCTATGTTGTTCCACGCAATCAAAATGGAGTCACGTTTATCAACGCACCCCATCCCCTGATTCTTTAAAAAGTCGGTGTCTCTACTTTCAATTATTATTATCTTTTGCCTAGCTAGTTGAATATAATACTCATCGTGGTGGAGTAGCTTTTATGGTATTTCCTACTTGTTTCTTTTATTACTATTATTATTTAGTGATTTGCTAAATTTACTTTCAATTATTCACGTATGATACCAACGGGGTTTGGTTCAGTTAGTGTAAGGCCCCAACTGAAATCTTGGGAATGAGATACATGTGCTAGTAGTCTCGTGTTCAATTCCCACTAAAAACATCCCGCTGGGAGAGCCAGCCACGCAGCTCGCTCCGGATTAGTCTCAAGGGCTCCCTGGTATTAAGGGTACTCTTGGGGATACCGGTGGTTCCGCAAGGAATACGGACCCAAAAAAAATTATTCACGTATGATTGGTCCATGTGGCTAGTGCTTGGTTACCCTCAAATAATATCATAAGTTTGAGTCCTATGAATTTTTAAAAAAATAAATGCTAAGAGTTTTATCCCCCTTAATGGATCTTCTCAACTTAATTTGGATTGATAGGAGTTCAGTGTCATTTTCAAATAACAATCTTCTCGGACCAAATACCTACTATTCGTGAATACTTTCCTTTCTTTGGACAAATTTAGTTTGCACAACTACTTCTATGATTAAAAGCAATTATTAACATCAATGATTAAAGCTTGTCCGTGTGGCAGCTCCCTCCTACTAGTGGAGGTAAAATTTCTATGTTGGAATTACAAATATCTTCTTAATTAGTGTATTATTCCTGGTACATACATATCCCAAAAGATATACTCATCTGGATAAAAAGGGCTGTGAATTATTCAGCTGCATTATTGAATCTAGTCCATTTAGTGATGAATAGTCGAAGGTGACATATGAAGGATGATTGTAACAAGCATAATAATCATATCCTCCGTTATTAATTCGTTTTGCTAATGTATGTAGATGTGTACAAAGTTTTGGTCTAAGGTCAAGATATAGTCCAAAGTATGGTATATAGTAAGCTATGCACCACTCAGGTCCACTTCCTAGTTGGTAGCTTTAAGCCCTTTTATGCGGTTGTTTCTTTGTGCTTTTAATATGTGCAGCCACTAGCATGGCCATTTGAATACTCCACCTCCAATCTGGAACCCATTACACATCATAGTTTTGAACTTTTGCTATACATAAGTGCATTTCTGCCCCCACTCTGTGTCAAAACAACTACTGCCTGGTTATGTTTGCTTTGCATGACAACCGGTTTCAAGCATTGGATTGGGGCTCATGAGATTTGCTCGTCAATGGAGTCTTACTCAACACGGGTCCATATTTTAATATTTGTTCCCTGTATGGCAGAAAAGAGAATCAACAAGTAACTATTTGTTTGGGTAAAGTATTTTAAACGTTTAAGAAATGAAGGGTTAATTTGTTCGTTGGGCAGGATAAGAAAGACAGGACATGGTAGTTGTCCTATCCTTTTATTATCCTGAGTTTGGTGAGTCAGCAAGATAAAAAAAATGTTATCTTGTTGACATGTCCTATCATGTCTGCCTAGTGTGATTTACATCATATGTCGGGAGTTGTGTTAGAAATGAGTTAAGTAGGTTATGATAGTCTACGTAGTTTTCCCTTTATATATACACACATTAAACCATTGTTGTCATCATCATCATATTGTCTCCATCATCAACATCTCATCAATGTCGTAGTTAATTTGGTGTGCATCAAACACTGAACATGATAAGAGTTATCCTGTTCATATCATATCCTACTCTATATTCTATCATGTCCTTATCCCATCATGACCATCAAACAAGCCCAAGTATTTTAAGACTCTTAAAAATAGAGAGTATGGAAGATAAGAAGAGATAATTTGAAAAATATCGAGATTAGAGGTTGATTAAGGAATTCAAGATCTCTCCTCTTGATATGAAATTTTTAAATTCTCCATCAATATCTAAATTCAAACTCCTCAAAAAAAATCTTACTTCACTTTCGCACTCCTTTCTTTCAATTAACTTGACATATTTTTAGTTTCTAAGAATTTAAAATCATTTATCCAAGCACACTTAAAAATACCAAAGGAAATGATAATTAATTAATTATACTCAAAGAAAATATCAATAAATCATTTTACTTTTAAAATAAATAATTAAGGAAGAAAATTGTGCTTGGAGGTTCATCCCTACTCTTAGTCTTAAAAAAGGCAATGATATTTAAAAAAGGCATTGACATCTCATATTTGCATTTTACGTTACCTGTTGTTAATTAAACAAAACTAACATTCGCAAAATTCGCGGATCCAGGATGGATTAATTGGGGTATAAAAAATGTGAAGTCCGGACACTTGGTTTCGAAAAAAAATAAACAAAACTAACATAAATGTGTAGAGCACACTGTTTGAAAAATCAAATTAAGATAGGCGAGTTTTCTTTTTAAATTTTAAAGAAATCGTGGATATCGTCAAGACAAATTTTAGAATTAAATACTAAGATACATTTTAGCCTCTTTTTCAATTAGAATTCTGATTTTGCAATAACTTTTTTGATGATTTTTGTTTTTCTAATTTTTTTAAAGAAAATCTTTTCAAATGATTTTAAAGGAGAAAAACAAAATGATTGCAACCAAGCATTAGTACAAATAGAAGGCAATAAAAACAGCATTAGCATCACTTCTTACGTGTACTCAATTCATCAAATAAAGTAGAACAGGATGAGGAAAAGGAAAAGGCATGCTGGGTCTGTTTCGGCATATTAATCGTGACGAACCATTTTGTTGCAACTGAAAGTATGAGAGCACCTAGTTTTTTTATGAATTTGGGAGGATAATGCATGCTACTTGACCCTACTACCTATGATTCACTTGCATCCTTAAGTATTACTCTTCTCATACCTAAACTGATACAGGTACATAACGTCTTCCTTGGGGGTCTCAGTGCAAGTCTTGTTTGTTTTAGCATATAAAACGTGACACGATGAATTTATGGCTTCTAACGTCCAATCTTAATTCTAGGGGAAAGCTATATCACTTTATCCTATTAAGATAAAGATATATTACAGAAACAAACGACCAAATGTTTTCTGTATATATAGTACAATTCATACATAAAGTTTTTTTTTCCTATTGCTAGTTAATTTTTTTATAGAAATAGAAAAAATAATACAAATATCTAGTTTATTTCTAAGATTATCAAAAACTGCATTTTTCAATATTTTTAACTCTAAATAACTCCTTAAAAAATGCCATTAAAATATGGTTACTAGCATTTTCCTTGTAACAATTAACTACATAAATTAAATGATGTGCAAATGAATCATGCCATTAGAGAAGGCTATTTAGTTTTAGTAATTTTTTTTAGCTAAAATATAGTTTTGCTCTATTAACTTTTTCAAATGTGAGATTTTAGTCTCTCAATATTTTTTTGAGCGGATTTAGTCCCCCAAATTTTGTCGCATTTAGTCCTTTTGTTAAGAGGAATTATTGTGTGGTCCGGAACCAATGGTCCCGGACACATCCACACCGTTAATTTCATTAAATATTTATATTTTTAATTAATTAATAATACATCAAACGGTGTGGATGTGGCCGGGACAAATAGTCTCGAACCACACAATAATTTTCCCTTTGTTAGAGGGTTGTCATTCATCGATTATATGGCACACTTAGCCAAGCATAAAAAACGACGTGTTAATCTACATAGCAATTTTTTTAAAAAAAAAATTTACTTAAAATAATATTGAGTGACCAAAAGCATACATTTGAAAAAATTAAGGGATTAAAATCGCACATTCAAAAAAGTTAAGTGATCAAAATGCATTTAAGCCATAATATTTTTAAAATATGAAAAATTATTAAAAACCTAAAAAAAATAATTATAAAACTGCATATTAAAAAATAAAAATTATAATAAAAATTAATTATATGCACTTTGGGGTATCAATTCATTGTTCTTCTATTATAATTCTATTTTTTTTTAAATACGAAGTTTTATAATTTCTTTTGTTAGGATTTTAATGATTTTTCTTTTTTTAAAAATATTTTTGTTTACTTTTTCAAAAAATATTTTTATAGCTGACATGTTATTTTGATCCCTTAACTTTTTCAAACATGTAATTTTGGTCCTTTAACTTTTTCAAATGTGTGACTTTGGTCCTTCAATATTATTATTTTACGTTTTTTTTTTAAATTGCCACGTAGACTAACATGTAACTTCCGATGGTTGACTAAGTGTGTCACGTCATCAATGACATGGCAACTCTTTAACAAAGGGACTAAGTGTGCATAATAACAAAACTTGGGGACCAAATCCGCTCCAAAAAATATTAGAAGACTAAAATTGCACATTTAAAAAAAAGTTAAGGGCAGACCAAAACTGCATATGGCCTTCTTTTTATAGTGATTGCCCCTATAGCTTTTGGGGTCTCTTCAACCTCTAGCTACTCAGTCACGAACTCATAAATTTTTAACCGTGAAACGACTCATATATAAATATGCCACATTAAAAATATAATATATATATATATATATATATATATATATATTTCAAAAGAGCCTACTAATTATTAGTGTGAGAATAAAAAAATACTTAATAAATGACTTAATCCAAAAATATTTGATAATAACATTACCACATATTCATATCATAAATAAACATTTAATATATTTTTTTTATAATTGTTCTCTTTGAGTTAGTAATCATTCGTACAGAAAAATTAATATATATAATTGTGATCCTCATGTTAAGACTTTTGAAGGAAAAATTCCCAAAATTAGACAAAAACATGGATAACTCCTTAGCAAGAATCAAACCTTTGATATAAGGGACTAAAGGTTTACGCCAAACCACTATGCTAATTAAGGAGCTATATTTGGTTGCTTTTGGTTTGAATAATATATATAACAATGAATACATATTTTAAAATATAAAAAAAATTGTGGGGGTTATAGCCCCACTTTCTCCATGTGGGTCCGTCTTTGGCTACTGATTATTATTCACCTAATGTACTTTTCTCATTATGGCTTTCAATAATATTTTTGTGTCATGATCACACCATTTAAAGAATGACTCTAACATTTTTTTTTATTTATCAATAGGTGCTATATCCACTCTATAATATCCCTGTTAATAAATTAAAGTTTGAATTTTTATGATTTATATTACTATCTCATCACCAACAATTTGTATCACAAAGGTAAGATATTTAAATTAAGTGACTCGTAACCAAAAAATAAATAAATGATTTTTCTAAATGTGTGTCTTATAACATATATCAAGAAATCCATATTACTCCAATAAATAAGTTTGCATTAAAGATTAATGTAATTAATGGGCATAAATTTTATAAATACAACAATTTTTAATGTAAATTTATTCAATATATTTTATTTTATTTTTTTGATAATTAAAACTGTGGAGGGGAACTTCACAGTCCCGGCACCTGGAGCAACATGGGTGGAGTGTCTTCCCAAGGGATGTTCTCCACAAGGGTTCGAGTCTCTAACCTTTTGGTCTTATGTTTCAATATCTTTTTTTTTTATAAAGTAAATTTATCCAATATCATAAAGCACACATTTAAAAAAAATCATAAATAAATTAATTGACTCTCGGAGAATAAGCCTAACCTTTTCACCTATAATTAACCTCAACCCTTAGAGCAGAGGATAAACATACCAAAGTGATTAGTATTTTTTTGAAAATGATGCATTTAATAAATCAAAAAGTTTATGCTATTATTTTTTCGAGAAATACTAACCACTTTTGAGTGTTTATCCTAAAAAAAAACCCAATATAGAGTTAGCGCACTTGCAACCAAACTCGCATTGGATATATTTTTTTCGATCATTATTATAGGTAACATTTTGAGAGATTTTTTTTCTAATTATAAATCACTTTATATTTTCTATGCATCATTTATTGTTTTTTCTCTTTTTTGCCCTTATTAAATGCTTTGATTATCTATGTTTTTTTTTATTGTTCATTAATGAGTATGAATTTTCCAAAAAAAAAAGTTGGGAGGGTAAAATTGAAATATTACAATATATTATCATGGAATTCATAAAACTAACTCCTTTCCTTGGTATGTGTAATTTAGTTAAGTAAGGGAGTATTATATTTTCCTTTTACTTAAAAATCTTGTAATTTCAAATTTTGTCTCCAAAATAAACATTTTAATTTTCTAACATTGTGGCTTTGAAATTTTTTTAAAAAAAAGTACTTTTTTCAGAAATGATTTATAGATCTATAAAATTAGTCTACAAATCAATATACAACACAAAAAAAAATGAAATATATTACTTGCTTACTACTATTGATTACTAATTAACAAATAACACATATCACTTTCTTATAAAATAAATTAATTTGGTTGTTGATTTTATAAGCTTAAATATCATTACTCTAATTTTTTTAGAAAGCCGAAAGGGGTGGAGCAAAGGGCATCGCAAAGTTTGAACAAGTGGACTCACAATTCTTGTTTTGCCACTTAATTAAAGGAGTTCACTCAACCAACAAGGTTCAACACAGTTGACAAATAACTAGGTTTTTTAACCATGATATCAAGGGTTCGATCCCTGCCATGGGTATAAAAAAGACTTTGTTGGTAGAGGCAAAGTCACTTAAGTGATCTCTACACCTCGAAAAAGATTAGTTTTCGACCATCAACTGAAGAATACCCTTGGTACACACCAAAAGGAGTTCACTCAATGAGGTATATGATTTTAGATAATGAATAAATCATTAATCATTTTGTCTAGCCCTATCTTTTCTTAAGTTCAAGATTCTTTTTTATTATGCATAATATACAAAGGGTATATATTCTAACATACATTTTTATTAATTAGTAAGAGAAAATATCAATAGAGGAAAACTATTTAAACATTTTAATAAATATTAATGAATTAAACATAATTACTTTTATATCTAAAAATAGACATAATTTTTTTCTTATAATAAAAAATGGATATAATAAAGTTGAAACCGCTATTATAAAAAAAAATAAAGTTGAAACAGGATAATATCATTTTCTAGGCTCTTACTGTCGCACGGAACCGTAGACCGTAGTTACGTTAAACATTGCTTTCTCTCGTGTTATACCAATCTCGATCTGCTAGCTTATGCATTTCCATTTTTAATTTTTGGCCAAGGCCAAGGTCTGTTGATGCGAATCGATAATGCACAAATTAAAAGTTCCCCTTCATCGTGGCCAACAAATAGCATCAAAGATTCAAAATGCTGATTTGGGATTTGCATGTTTTTATTTCCCTTTATGAAATTAAACCGTCGATAACCGAAAACTAATCCCCATCCAAAACGTAAAAATCACCGAAATGAACTTGCCTCAACTAATTAATAAAGCATTTTAAGAAATCAGCTATCTATCAACTATCTTATTGGTTGTGTGCATGTGATTTCTATTATTCTATGTATGCACAAATTCTGATTCAAATTTTAGTTTGTCTTTACTTTTAGAAAACAAGCCTATGTGAGCCAAGAAAGTGGTCAACACTCAACACAAACTAGTGTATTATTTTCTTTCTTTTGAGAGAATCAGATATCTTTACGTTTGATCAATTGAATTATTGTATGAAGATTGTTTGATCTTCCTATAAGAACTTTTTTTTTTTATTTAAACTTCTGTTGTCCAATTGAATCAATGTTTCTTAATCACTTTATCCCACCTTTTCTGAGTTGAATTATTTTATTTCAAGTACTAAAGATTTAAAGAAAACAACCGGGTCACCCACAATACAGAAGCACTTGAAAACTTGATTTTTAATAAACTCTTGAGTTAATTTTCATATGTCATTTTTTTAAACTAGTATGAATTCAAACAAATTTTAATATATATATATATATATATATACATATATATATATATATTACTGAAATATGTTACTTACTCCCTTCATTTCAATTTTTTTGGTTTTTTAGGTTTGGACACACATATTAAGAAAGTATTGATTATTCTAAGTTTTATATGTGTTTTGTCTAAAATATCTCTATTTTGAAGATATCTAAAAATATTTCAACTGAATCTCATAAAAAATGGAGCTGAGGAAAAAACGGGGGCGAAGAACTAGGACTGTTAGCTAAAATTATTATATATATCCAATTGTTTTACATATCTAATTCCCAGAAATAAAATTTTATCCGACAAAACTACTAAATTGGTCATTTAAGTTATTTTTTAGTTGTGATTTTCTTAACTTTTTTTTGTTTTAAACAAGTCTTGAAGTTGTTGCCGTTTAACAAATCATTCATTTCCGTTAAATTTTTCCATTAAGTGACATGTACTCAACTAATGATGTCACATATTTTTAATGGAAAAAAATAATGAAATGACTGATTTGTTACACGGCAACAACATCAAAACTTATTTTAAACGAAAAAAAAAAGTTAATGGACAAAATCGCAACGAAAAAATAAAGTAACTTACAGGACCAATATAGTGCATGTTTGGTTCCGGATAAGTTAGTCCAAAATCAATTTTGAAATATTAACGCTACTAACAATTGTTTCTGCTTCAACGTACTAATTTTCAAACTCTTTCCCAAACACGCCAAGAGTGGTTTTGCCATTTTATGCCGCGTAACAATCACCCCCTAATCTTGAACTCTTGAAATACGATCTTGCCTTCACCCGATACCCTACCGTAAGTGCATGAACATGCCTTACCTTTTCTTAACTCGAAATGTGGGCTGACCAGGATACATCGTATTGGGTTCTAGTTTTTTTTTACCCTCTCAGATAATTACTTGATACTTTATTTACGTAAAAATTCCATAATAACTTTACTAATTTTCAATAATTCCAAAATATCTCCCTCTTATTTTATTTTTACCCCTTCTTAAAAAAAAATAAAAATTATTAAACAATCCACGCTTAACCCTTAGCGAGGGTTATAAAATATATAGTTTAACAAGCACACCACGCTGAGGGCACAACGAGGATTGTAAAATTTAATTTTTACAAAACTCGCTGAGCGAGTGTTATAAAATCAAAATTTTATAACTCTCGCTTTTATAACACTCGTTGAGAGTTCAGCGAGAGTTATAAAATTTAATTTTTACCAGCTATCTCACGTTTACACTGCTGTTTTGAAGCCTAACAATAAGTTGCAAATTTTGATTGATTGATGGGGAAGACAAGAAAAAGACAAATTTCCTATCTTCTGAGAATTTTGAGCCTGCTTTTATCCCTTCCAAGACTATCCCTAATCCTGATGATAAGAAACCTAAGGACTGGGATGATAGATCAAAAATTTCGGATCCAACTGCAACAAAACCAGAAGATTGGGATGAGGATGCACCCATAGAAATTCTTGATGAAGAAGCTGAGAAACCTGAAGGATGATTAGATGATGAACCTGAGGAGATAGATGATCCAGAGGCAACAAAACTAGAAGATTGGGATGATGAGGATGATGGCGAATGGGAAGCCCCTAAAATCGATAACCCATGATGACTAAGAATTTATAAAACTCGTTGATTCCCAAGCGAGTGTTATAAAATCAAAATTTTATAACTCTCGCTAGGGGGTCAACGAATGTTACAAAATAAAAAATTATAACCCTCGCTGACTTGCTGGGTTAGCGAGGATTATAAAGATTAAATTTTATAACCCTCATTGAACCCTCAGCGAGTGTTATAAAATTTTATTTTTATAGCGAAATTTTTATAACCCTCGCTAGGCTCAACGAGGGTTTAAAATAAAAAATTGGGGAGCAGCGAGGGTTCGCTGAACCCTCAGGGAGTGTTATAAAATTAAATTTTATAACCCTCGAACCTTCAGCTAGTGTTATAAAATTTTATTTTTATAACTCTCGTTGGGGTCAGCGAGTATTATAAAATAAAAATTTATAATCCTTATTGGGGTCAACGAAGTTATAAAGATAATATTTTATAACACTCGCGAGTGTTATAAAAATTTAATTTTTAGAAAATTATAACTTCAGTGAAGGTTATAAAATTTAATTTTTATAATCCTCGCTGGGGAGTTCGCGTTATAAAAATTAAATTTTATAACCCTCGGCGAGAGAGGCATTTTGGATAGTTTAGCTTATTTTTAGTAAAATTGATAGTGTTTTTTTAAAATAAAGGAAATTATGAATGCTCTCCTATTCCGACTTCCTCAAAACCTCTGGCAGCACAGTCGAGACAGCGATGGGTTCTCTGCCCCTGCGGTCCCTTGTAGGCTTGTACCCAAAACAATGACCCTTCATATATGATTGCAACTTCCATGGCTGTTACGCGGTTTATCCAACGCCAACTTTTTTCCACGTTTTTAACTCGCTTTTAGTAATAGTTAATTTGGTTTTTAAAAGTTATACTATTGATGACTATCAATTTAGTTCAAAAAAATTTTGAAACCAATTTAGAAATTTATTTTATGACCATATGAATTTTTCGAAAACCAAAATTTACACTACTTAATGTCATGTTAATTTTTAAAAAATTGATAAAAAATTTTCAAAAACTAAATTGATAATCATTGTATCTTTCGATACTCAAAATACCCTTGAGTGTTTAATTTATTACAGTATTATTTTTTTAAACTTCACAAATACAACACATATATGTGAGTACTTTAAAGTACTCACATATATTTGTGCCATGAATAGGACAAACTTGATTGGGTTAATATGGTTCGAGCCTTGAATATACTCCTTCAGTCCTTCGGTCCCTATTTATAAGGCATTTTTGAAAGATTTCACATCCATTAAGAAAGTAGATTAATTTAGTTAATTGTATTGGAAACGTGAACTTTTGATATCTATTTTCAAAATTACCCCTATTATTATTATTGAGAATCTAAAAAGAATTAAATAAATAAGGGTGTTTGTGGAAAAAAGTAATTAATGATCATTGAAAATTGGTATAGCGTCTTATAAATAAGGACAAAATAAAAGTGTCAAAAATGTCTTATATTTAGGAACGGATGGAATATTGTTTTAGGGACTCGGATTAAACAAATTTATTGGTGAGTGAATTGATTCAGTTTGAGTAAGTTGGTTCAAAAGAGGAATTTATAGTGTTACCAAAAGACTAGAGTATGGACTTTACCACTTGAATGTTTGTACATAATGTCAAAACACAGCATCGTTAATGATAACACGTCTCCTAAAAACTACTCCCTCCGTCCTTAATATAGGGCACCATTTTGATAAAATTGGTGTTCCTTTTTATAAGTCGTTTTAGAATATCTAGGTAGTATTAAAGAGTTTATTCCAAATATATCCCTCATAATTGCATAGGGGTGATAGAGTAATAATTACAATAGAGAGAGAAATGAATAGAGTTGTAAAGTTTTAAATAGGGATAACCTTGGAATGACAACATATTTTTTGATAAATTTGAGAGTAATAATTACTTTTCTTAATCTGCGTGAATTAGGTAAAAGTGACTTATATTAAGGGACAGATGGAGTAATTTCTTCAGCAGTGCTATATGGTGCGAATAAAGCTCAACGACAATGCACGAACATCACTTGGTCCAATAAGAAAACAATTCCTGCAAAAATAACGGAGTTGAAAAGTCAAACAAAATCTGAAGTGCACTATTCGTGCATAGTGACGACAAAAATTTACTTCAGATTTTGTTTGACTTTTCAACTCCGTTATTTTTGCAGGAATTGTTTTCTTATTGGACCAAGTGATGTTCGTGCATTGTCGTTGAGCTTTATTCGCACCATATAGCACTGCTGCCTTTGAAAAACTCATATTCCCGTCATTTTGCGTTCTCTTTCATTTTAATTAATGTAGACGACTTTAAAAAATCAATAAATGTTATAAATTTCGAAATAAATATAAGGTAACTTTCGGATTGTATCTTCAAATTATATTAATGATCAGATATTATATTTTGAAAATATCAAAATTAAGAATATAATTAAAAAATTAATTAATATTTTTTCAAAATTTGAATTTATTGAAAAGTGCCAAAACGAAAAATAACATGATAAAGAATGAAGTAAAATTTATATAAATAAATAAAGTATCATATTCTAAGTATTTAAATAGTATCTTTTTTTTTAATATTTAAATAGTATCTGAAATCACTGATTAGTTCATTATTTGGGGGGCAATTCAAATCAAAGTTCCTGTACGTGTCCTTGTCTTGAATTCCGCCATGCTTTGATGGTTAAAGCATGGATAATGAATAGAGGGTAATTCGATGTATTTTGCCATATTCTTGTTAGGGTTAGTGTAATTCGGAAATAAAATGATTGAATCAATTGAAAATAATTAAAGAGAAGCAAGATAAATTAAGCAACATAAATATATAATATTTTCGTGGAAAACTCTCCAATATAAAGAAAAAAACTGTGGGTGATTACGAGTAAAATAATTCTATTATGAAATAGAAGAGTGAAACAAATTCTCTTAGTTTATAATAATGAGTATAAAAGAAGAAAATTTCTTTCTCACAAAAATACTCTCAAATGAAAATTGATAAGTTAAAAGGAAATTCTCTCACACTAACTCGCACAAAAGAACGAAGAGTACAACAACTTAAGCATTTGTGCTTGTATTAATGAACCTGTGATGCACAAGATGTGATACCGAGATGCATGCTCAAAGTGACGTTGTGATGCAATGCATGCCCATTTCCTTTTATAAGCAAAATAATTCATTGTGCATGAAAGCTTTAGTTGAGAGGTGGTTGACCACCTTACTACCTACCCGACAATGGCAATGTGAAAGCTTGAGTTGGGAGGTCATTGAATTTGAGCCATCTACCTACCCAACAATCTTTATTCTAGCACAAATTCAACAAGTTGCTCATCATCGAATAAAGTTGCAAAGGGCGTTTAAGCTTGATAAAGATCAACTAAGTCCAAACAATTTTTGTGCTTGGTATCATGAAGATTTTCAAACAATCACTTCATTCATAACCACTAACAATTTTGAAGAAACAACACAAAAAACAACTTCAATATCTCTAATCAGTTCAACACAGTTATTTATCTTTTATGCAACTGGGGATGCATACGCAATTAAATTACACCATCAGTGTATCTAACTGACCTTTTAATCAATCTTCTAGATTTATCTCGAGTAATTAATAGAATAATCATATCCTTGCGGCTAAATTGGAGAATCAGTATTATCACCACAATCATGATCATCATCGTAACCATCAAAGCTTTCGCTAATATGGCCGAGGCACATGTCATAATTTGGTGACATCATTATCAAACATAAAAGAAGAAACATATATTGAACCTATTATAACAAAGTCTTGCAAGACATATAAGCTAGTAAGCTACCAACTCGGTTAGCTAATAATTTTTTTTTTAAATGCTCCTTCTAATAACTTAAGAACTCCAGATTTAACTAAATATATACTTGCACTTGAAAAATTTAAGAATGCCAAGAGAAATTAGATTCCGCTTGAAGTCAAGAATAAAGAAAACACTAGTCAAAGTCCTAATAGCACCATCATAAGCCTGATTCGAATAGTACCTATCCCTGAAATCTTGCATTGGATACCATTGTCCTTCAAGACAGAACCATTATCAACATATTCAAAAGTGGTAAATAAATCAATATGTGAACACATATGAAAAGTACAACCAAAATCTAGAAGCCATATCAGAGGAGGCAGCAAATAGTGAAACACTGCCATCGAAATCCAGATCAACCTCAATATTAGCAACTTTAGTGGGTTGTTTACCTTTGTATTATTTTTCTGGCTTTTTCTTCAAGATATAGCAATCATAAATTTCCCTCTTGAGTTTTGCAATAGCAACAAATTTTGTTGGATTTGCGTCCATTGAATCTGGATCTGCATTCTTTGTTACTATTACTCAAATATTTTTAGCTCCACCAACACAGAGACCCTCACCCTTGTCCGCGGAATGAGCTTCTTGATCGAATTTTTTTTTTGACATTAAATTAGACTTAACATTTTCAAAGGATGAGTTTTTGAGAGGGGGGAAATTAAAGCGATACCATAGTTTGAACTCAAGTAGTGACGCTTAATATTTATCATTTTTAGCAACTAAGTTGATTCTTAGATACACAAAATTATAATTATTCTAGTCCAGATTGTCTTTTTTATGAAGCATTGTCTCTATTTCCTTCTCTCTTCCATTTTACTACACTTTATGATGGATGCATGTTTACCTTAGCTTCTGGACATATTGATTAACATAAACAGTTGGTGAAAGAGAAAGATAATGTTTGATGCATGTTGTTGGTATATAGCAGAAACAGAGTATGATTAGTTTTATAAAAATAAGATGAAATTATTTATGTATTTATTAAATGGTGAGAATTAGACAAATATAAACTATTACTACTACTGCTGCTTTTTTTTTTATAAGACAAAATTTTTATTAAAACACTAGAAGTATAAGGAATACTCCCAAGAAAAGAATTACAAATCGAAACAGCAGCAACAAAGCAAATAAAAACTAAAAGAGCAAAACAGCCACCTCCCCCCAATAATAATAATAATAATAATAATAATAATAATTAGTTAAAAAAATAAGAGTGAAGACCCACTTTATCCCTGTCGATTTTGCACAATACCAATTTGATCTCTGACAATTCATAATACCACATTTAGTCCCTAAAAAAAATTTCATACCAATTTTGTCCCTAACCTTTTTTCCATACCAATTTCGTCCCTCAAGGTTTTCTTCCATATCAACTTGGTCCCTCAATTTTAAGGACCAAATTGGTAGGTACATCTGAAAATCTTGAGGGATTAAATTAATATGAAAAAAAGTTGAGGGACCAAATTGGCATGGAAAATTTTTTTTAGGGACTAAATGTGGTATTATGAATTGTCAAGGACTAAATTGTTACTGATGTGCAAAATCGACATGGACCAAAGTGGGCATTCACTCAAAAAATAATTATTATAATAAATGCCAAATATAAAATGATGTGTATAATGGTTATATCTAGCTTTATTCAAGAGAAGTGTATGTATTAAGTTATTTTCAATCATTGTCTATCATGATGATAAGAATGATGATAGAATAAAGAAACGAAAAAAAAAATGTTATAGCAGCAATTGAATTATGAAAAGTAGATGCTAAAAGCTCCATTTTATGTTGAAGTTTTTCATGGGAGGCCGACGTCTTGGCATTGTAACATGGACATCCTAATAGGATACAAGATTATTATAGAGATAAGGTTCTTCTGGGAAGGGTTTACATGTAAATTGTAAAGTTAGCTTGGTCTAAAGTTTCACGTCTTCATGATTCTTATGATCCATCATTTTTTGTTTAAAGTTTGTTCTAAAGTTTCACACGATTAATTCTTTCTTTAATAAATTAGGAAACATCATTTTTATTTCGCTTCACAATAGGTATCTGCTTTTCCTGAATATGTCAGGATCAAGCCTTTTAGTACCCGTTCATTCCCGGCTCATTTGCCAATGCGATGCAATGATATAAAATTGGTTTAACTATGTATTTAGTCTTTAAATTTTAAGGTTATTTTGTTTTTTTTAAGTCTTGATATCTGAAGTTACTTTTGGATTCACACGTAGAAGGTTAGACACGTGATACCACATGTTGTCGCGTGGGAGAAATCGAATCGACCTTTCTCTCCACTCCTTTTCTTTTTCTTTTTCTTTTTCTTTTTTTCAAACTAAAAATATAAAATTATTTTCTTTTTATTTTTTAATTAAAAAAATATTTGTTCATGTGATATCACGTGATTAACCACCTGCATAACTGCATTTGTGTTTGACTAAGATTCCGATATGACGTGTTAACAAAATTTGATCAATATTTATAGGAGGAATATATGACAAACTCAAAAGTAATTTCGGGAAGTCAGACATTTCAAAATTATAAATAAAAAATAAAAAAAATTAAAAAAACCTTTAACAAAACGATTATAAAATTCAAGAACTTAGACACATAATTAATGCATGCAATCATACAAAATTTGTATTTAGTGTCGCGCTACGTTCATAGCATATCCAACGAGATTTTGATCGAATTCATCCTAGGCACTGGCTAATGGCAAGTATCTTTCAGCTGGTCGCGTTGAACACCCAAAGTTGATTGTGTAATGTTTTGTCCAAGCGTCAAATAATAATGGTCTAAAAGAAACTACAAAATACCCCAAAAAATGTGGGCATCGATATGCATTTTTTATTCATGGGGATGCTTTCAAAATTCCACTTTTTAGACACGGATCTTATTTTAAACTCAAAATGACTATATAATATCCTCGGTTTTTAATTTTTCTTCCAAACTCAAAATCTCCCCACTTTCTCTCCCAAACATCCCTACTCTCGCAAACCCCTCTCCCACAAGTGGTATCTTCTTTGTAGCTTATAAAGAGCGGTGCCACCATCATTCACGTCGATATATATATATATATATATATATATATATATATATATATATATATATATATATATATATTGATATACGTGTATTGAAATTTCATTTCAGTTCAAACAAGCATGTTCTTTTCAATACGGGATTGTTGGAAAAATGTTATCAATAATTTTTATTTTATCCAACCTACCCATATCGGAAATATGTTTATTTTTTACGAAACTGGGGTGTCAAAAAGCCAATAGTGATGAAAAAAAAGAGGAAAGCAAAGACAAGGTGAAGGGATTTGAGATTTGAATAGGAAGGTGAGGGGGTTTGATGGGAAAAAATTATACACCAGGAGTATCATAGTCATTTTGACTTTAAAATGGGATTTGGGGTCTAAATAATGAAAGTTGGGAACTAAATCTCAATGGCAAAATGCACTGCCTGATTAATTGGAAAAAATGAGCATCTCAGAGTAATAATTCCCCATTAGCTTCTTCACTGACAATCAAAGTGCAAGGATAACAATTTGAGTTTGCTCATCACTGATGCTCCTAAACAGAAATCGGAAATTTAACAAACAAACACGTAAGCATAAACTACTTTGAGAACTGGTTGAATTTTGAAACATGGTATTGGTGCAAATGAAATGAGGCGAGGTCTCTGGTTGAACCATTGGAAGGGCGACTCAGGTACAGTGCGAGGGTTCTGAGAATTATATAGGCGAGGTCTCTGTTTGGACACTTGATAGTCTATAGCTGTCAAAACGGGCCGGGCCGAACCCGATCCGGGTGCGAGCCAAATGATTCTGGGCCAAATAGCCTGGGTGCAAGTTGTGTTCACTAGCATGCAGTCCAAACCCGCACTTTACCCAGGGTTTTTTGGCCCGGCCCTTGTTTGGGTTTTTTGGCCCGGCTCTAGACCGGGCTAATAAGCCCGGGTTCAATTTATGACCACATTACTGGAACCCAAACCCGCACTTTCCCCGGGTTTTTTGGCCCGGCCCGCATCGACCCGACCCATTTTGACAGCTCTACTTGATACTGTATTCCGGGCATGTATTACCGGAAACCTTCCGGTTAGGAAAAACCGGAAAAGTGTGAAAATTTATTCCGGCAAGGTAGAACCGGAAAGACTTTTCCAGCTTAAGAGAAAGAAACATTTTGGTCCACCGAAATTTGAAATGGGGGCCAAAAAGTCGAACGCGGGGGCCAAAAAGCAATTCTCAACCATATAAGGCAATGAGCTTGTTTCACAACTGGCCTGAACGGCTTAGCACGAACCGGATCGAAGAAAAAATCCAAATAATCCGGCCATAAAAACCCAATTTTGTTCAGGCTAAATTTTCCCTACCCAAACACTACTTTTTAACATGTACAAGGTTCAAAATTTGGGACCACCACAATCCCAGCTGTGCTTCATGCCTTCTTGGTTTCAGCCTGAGGGCACACTATGCATAACCAACCTCCTGAGAAAAGCAAGAATTTAAGCAAACAACAAATGGACATAATTAATTTCCCCCAACAGATTGAAGATCTACCATTCACATCCAATGAGTAACAAAGTTGTCAAATAATAAGAATAATACAAGCACTAATGACAGTCATTGACAAAATTAAACTTCTCAGTCAATTGTGTCCACTCTGAGCTTCTCATTAAGAACCACAGCAAGCAGATTTTTGGGCAGCCTGAGAAGACCCTGCCCCCTGATCTGGTTGGTTAATCTTGATTGTCTGGGGCTGCAAAGTACCAAATGAAAACTCAGTGCAGAAATGAAGAGATAATTCAATTTATAGTAAGTGCTTTTTGGGCAGTCTGAAAATGAAATACAATGAGTCTTGCATTTAATAACAGAAGGTAATCAGAAGATGATTCAAAAAATAGTAACAAGATAAACCATAATAACTAGTAATAAGAACTAAGAAAGTCCAAAACAAAACCTCAGATTTTGAGTCAGTATCTGCAAGTCTTTGCTTGATGTCCCGAGCTATTGAAAAGAAAACCTCTTCCACATTCAGATTTGTTTTTGCACTCTATACAAGCATAATGAATGTCAGCATTGAACAGCAACTTACACATGCAATTTTAACAAGACCAATTACTTACAGTCTCGAAAAACTTGATACCATATTCATCTGCAAGAGCTTGACCCTTAGAAGTTGGCACAGCCTAAAGAGAAGATTGTTGGGCATCATGTTCAGCAAAGCCACATATGCACAATGTTAACAAGCATTCCCAAAAATATGATGAGTGAAGGACATACCCGTTTGCTTTCATCCATGTCAGCCTTGTTACCCACCAGTATTTTGTTGACATTGTCAGAAGCATGCTGCTCAATGTTGCGAATCCAATTCCTAATGTCTGGACAGTAGACACAAGATGAAATAAGTCTAATTGTCACGTACAAGAACTTAAACCCATTGCAAGCACTGGAAGCACCCCAAATTAACAAGTTGAAGAACTAAGTTGATTGAATAATAGTTGTATTAAGTCATACAGATTTAAGGAAATGGCATTTAAGGAAATTAAGTATGTAGGGGAAATAATGAAACAATGAATGACATAAGCTTAAGGGGGCAGGAGAAATTACTGTTAAAAGAAGACTCGTCAGTCACGTCATACACAAGCAATATACCCATGGCTCCACGGTAATAAGCTGCAAAATAAGGTTACAACTTTGAGAGGGTAGCAAAGCCAATCAATATCAATTAGAAACACAAAGCAAGATCCAAAGATATACTATAACATTTATAATGCTAAATCAAAACCAAAAACAGTTAAAGGAGTTGATGCTGATAAAACATGAGGTTATAAACAGTGGGGACAATGTGAAGATCCAATTACTTGATAAGTCTAATGATATGCAGAACTTCTCAACAACAGCAAAGAACCAACCTTCCAAAGAATTCTGCACAGACAATTGAATAAACAAGCATGCTGTCTCAATACAGCCAGCAACTTATAGGAAAGAACTAAAGACCAGAAACTCATACCTAGCAATGATTGTTTGCAATTTGCATTGTTAAGAATTATAAATTTAGGATTAGGGCAGAAAAGAGAGACAGAGCGGGAGAGAGAGAGAGAGAGAGAGAGAGACAACTGTTATGAACCCACTCTTCCAAAAGTTTTAGCTTGTTAGGTAAAGGCCGGAAATATGGTTTGAGTAAAACCTCAAATCAGTGCTTGAAAGATTATGGTGTCAATATTGGTCCTAGAAAGATTTTTGACACTAATTTTTAAAGATTTAAAATGTCACCACATTGATCCTTCTAATGACTTGAGTCCCTAATTAAGTCATTCAATTTAACACTCTTTCAAAATTAAAATCTTTTAAGGACTTAATTGGTGACAAAAAAAACTTTTTAAGTACCTATCAGGCAAAACCATAATCATTTGAGGACTGAATCGAGGGTTTACTCGAAATGGTTGTACATATCTAACACACCCTCATACAAGAGTTATTATGTCTTGAAGGGTGCAAAATGCAAAGACCCACCTACCCTGTGCTGAAATTTAACTTTTATTACAAGAATGAAGGCACTGTCGATTGAATTGCAGAACACTTGGTCATAAAGGCTTTGATACAATATCGTGAATCAAGTCTTCCAAAATCTTAAGTTGTTAAGTGAAGGCATTTGAATAGTTTTAAATATCTAACAACGGCTAAAAAAGGAAACCAAGAATATAATTGATAGATGTAATGCGCTACTATGCCTTAACCTTATACTAATAGTTAGGTCTTAGTACGAGCCCAAGCCGACTTATGACCTAATAACAACAACATGAAAATATATGCTCCTAATGAGAAAGACAACATTTGAATTGGAAGCTGGGAGTTGCAGAACAAGTGGTCAAAACTGACTAGTTTAAACTACACTGGTTTAGCAAATTTGAGAAGAAAGGGATTTTCCTCAATCAATGATAGCCAACATACACTCATCACTATCAAAGATAACACAGTTAGTCTATGCAACACATCCTGCAAATTATAGCACAAGCAGTCAAGCACACACGTAAAACAACTAAATACTTGACAAGACACATAATCCACAATGGATGTCGTTCAGAACACTAAAAGCTACACCTCAGGAGTGTTTCCCATTTTAATTTTTGGAAGGAAAAAGGGAAGAAGATATATAGGTAAATAGCTATCATGTAAGATTAACATCTTCACAGAAGGACGGGTAAACTTACTATACACATAAAATGTTTATAAGTCAGATATACGGAATTACAATTGAGACCACACTAAAACATTCTAGACTCCTAATTAAGTAATTATTCAGGAAAAACATTCACCGTAA
The DNA here is from genome assembly GCA_037953625.1 of Crotalaria pallida. Taxonomy (NCBI): domain Eukaryota; kingdom Viridiplantae; phylum Streptophyta; class Magnoliopsida; order Fabales; family Fabaceae; genus Crotalaria; species Crotalaria pallida. Next base: position 74,940,602 of record CM075656.1, read on the forward strand.
CATACTAACCAGTGGTAATAGTTCGAAACCGCTCTTGACCAGCTGTATCCCAAATTTGCAATTTGATTCGCTTGCCATCAAGCTCAATGGTCCTTATTTTGAAATCAATGCTGGAAAAAATACATCCATTCTAGTAAGATAAGTGTTACAACAGTAACTTATTCAGTTAGATTAGTTAACTAACTAAAGTAGTTGAAGTTAGTTACAAACAGTCTTGATTAGTTAGATGCATTAGATGTTAAAGCAAATCTCAGATGTATGTGTGTGCGTCAAACTCTCACATCTTCAATAACAATTTCAATAATAACTTAATAAGAGTCATCTCCACATGACAGAGAGAGTAAAGAAAATGAAGATGCGAATGCACAAATACACATACCCAATGGTGGTGATAAAACTAGTTGTAAAAGACCCATCTGAGAAACGCAATAGAAGGCAACTTTTACCCACACCTGCCAATATGAAAATAAAAAAAAAAAGTAATCAGGTCCAAATAGTCAAATACAATCTAAGGCATAAATCCCCTAAAAAATAATAAAACCAACTAGATGGGGGAGAAAACAGAAACAGAAAAAGGCCTCCAAAGGCAATCAATGTTAATAGCTGCCAATTCAGGAAACGTCAAACATGATATAAACACTCCAACGGGTGGTATTTTCATTTCATATAACATATTTTTTTGGTCTACCAGAGTATCATCTCATCTTATAGATGAGATACTATTCTATCAGGTCCCATTAGGGCCTAAGCGGCCTCCCAATATTTTTTTCCCATACTCATGGAACTATCTATGCTCGAGCTTCATGAACCCACCCAATCCTTTTCTACTTGGACCGATACGAATCGGTTCCAATTACACTGTCAATGCATAAAAATTAAACGCATATATAATTATACTAGTTTTTATCAATTATACCTTTATTTATCCCAATCTGTCTTTCACCTTCAATCTCCCTCTCGCTTCAATAATAATTACATAAGTGCATTAAAGTCAAAATACTTCACATCCTTAATCATGTAATTATTCTTTAATCTTAGTGCATAACTGTAAACTACATTACATATGAAACTAAGAGAATACTATGTCTTAATTTTTTTTTAAAATTATTTTCTTCGTTCTCCCTCTGCCCTCGAATACTGTAGTAAAAGTAATGCAAATAAATGATGGATGATGTACCAATAGTGTGATAACTTTACACTGTCAATGCATAAAAATTAAACAGAGTATAATCATACTAGTTTTATCAATTATACCTTTATTTATCCCAACCTCTTTTTCACCTTCAATCTCTCCCTCTCACTCCAATAATAATTACATAAGTGCATTAAAGTCAAAATACTTCACATCCTTACATCATGTAATTATTCTTTAATCTTAGTGCATACCTGTAAACTACATTACATATGAAACTAAGAGAATACTACGTCTTAATTTTTATTTTTTTTAATTATTTTCTTCGTTCTCCCTCTGCCCTCGAATACTGTAGTTATGTTAGGTTTCATCTGATCTACTCATCTACCCTTCTTACTTGTGGCTTTCTGAATCAACGAGTTTTCTTCAAACAAGCTCAAACCACCCACAGCGAAATTCTACAATATTTTTCTCAACCGGTGTATCGATTCTTAATCAATTTTATCCCGATCTAGTGTTTTCACTTATTCATAGCAAAATAAATAAATAAATAAATAAAATTAAAAAAAATATAAAATAATAGGCAAATAAAAAAAGAGAGAGTAAAATGGCGCGGGAAAATGAGAAATCAGGTGGAAAAAAAAAAGTGCAAAGAAAATTAGGAAATGGAATGGAATAATACCGCTATCACCGATGAGGAGAAGCTTGATAAGGTAATCGTAATCGGCACGCGCTCTGGCAGGTGGAGCAGCCATCGACAGTAATTCCAAATCAATCACCACCAACAATAATAATACAAACACCGATGCTACTGCTTCTTCTCTCTCTGTGTGTGATGTGATGTGAGATTGTGAGCGTCCTGCCTCAGTGGTTGGTTACGATTACAATTTCACATTACAACGGAGATTTGTTAATTATTATTATTATCGCATAACACTATAGGGATATTTTAAATGATTTTATATACTATGAATAATAATTTAATTATTATTGCTATTTATTGGTATTATTGATAAATCGTGGGAAATTAGAAAATAGAGAGACATACCTAAAAGTAAAAGAGAGACGAGGAAGGACAAGGGCTGAGATCTAAAGAGGGAGGTATGGAACTGTGGGGAAGGGGGGAAGGGGAAATGCGTGTACCGTCAGCACCGGTCGGCCGTTGAATTGATAAACTATAAAGTTTTATTTTCCCTAAGCATTTCGGGCTTTATAAGTTAGTACTAGGTCCAAGCCCGTGCATTGCACGGGAGAAATACAAAATATATAATTAATTTTAAAAAGCCCATGTCAATTTATTGTTGAATTCTTGTGAGAAAATTTAGTATGAATAATGTATAGGTTTTTTTTCTGTGTGTGTGGAACTATAGAAACCAAAACTTCAATTGAAATAGTTAAAGTGAAAACTTTTAAAATGAATGTTAAGAAGAAATGATGAAACTACTAAGAATTAAACATGGTAAGCCATAATCATATTTCAAAAAATGTTAGCATAGAAAGTATTGCCTAAATCTATGTTATCCACATGGGAAGTGTGGTAGAATTTAGAAATGAAGTAAATCAAAATCGCAACTAATGTATCCTTAATAAACACATCCATTAGAATTTGAAGAAGAACGATAATAATATGCAAATATGAAGTACCTGTGCATGGGTTCTGAGTTTAGTGATATGGATGCTAAAGTTAAAAAGTAAAAGTACATGTCCACAAGAGAATTTTAAGTAATTACAACTTAATAATTATATAATGAAGAAGACAAATATCTTTGATTGAAGAGAATTGTTCATGTTGTTTATGGTTGTCTTCATCTTTAATAGCAAAAAGTCTTCTTTTGATATCCTGCAATTTCACATTGTAAAAGGAGAAGCAAATTTCATTCCAATAGTATAAAACAATTTATAAATACTTGTTGAATGCATACATCACTTTAATGCAATAGTTTTGTTTAATGCAATAGTGTTGTTTAATTTTTGTTTAATTCTTGTGAATCAAATGTTGGAATTAATGGCATTCTCGTTTTAATCCGAGCAACTGAGCACATTGGTGAAGAGCTTGATTCGAGCAGCTAAGCGTAAATCGGTTTTAAACCGAGTGTAAGCCGAGCTTGAACTAGACGAAGATTAGTTTTCGCTTAAAGCTCGGCTAAAGCTTTAGTCGAGCTTAAGTCGTCCGCTTTGCTGTGAGCTCGTCTCCTAGTCCAGAGTGATCTAGCCGAGCATTTTTCGAGCTTAAGTTGGCCGCTTTGTTGTGAGCTCGTCACCTAGCCTAGAGTGAACCAGCCGAGCTTGGTCTACCAAGCTTAAGCATTTAACCGATCTTGAGCTCGGTTTTATGTCTGTTTAAACTGACCATTGCATTCTTTATGAGTTTTTATTTGTCAATTTCGATTAGGCTTTAATAAAATTTTATTAGCCTTAATTTCTTGTCTGATTAATGGTTTAAAACCTAAAGCTATATAAGTTTGTTCCATCTTTCTGGGAAGTATAGATACACACGATAATATTTCTTTCTTTCTCCTCTATTTTTCTATTCTCTTCTTTCTTGTCTGAAAAAACAACCTTCTGAGTGAGATTTCAAGTTTTTTGCCTCGAGTGCACGAGTTAGAAAACTGTTGTGCTAACTTTGGGAACAAGAACCAGTCTTAGTAGTTGCACCTCGGCTACCTGGAAATCTTGTTTTTAAGGCAACGACTTTTACCACGACACAACTTCCATCAAATCATTCAATTTTTCCAACATCAAAGTCAACGTAAATTAAATCTGGAAATGTGAATTGTTATGATATATATGCCTGAATAGGAAACTATAAAATTGCTATCATTGTTGAGGTAGTGAACTAATTTTTTTCTTGTTTAATTCTTGAACCAGTTTCTGTTGAAGAGAATTTTGGGGTAGGCATTTCACTCAATCCAAGCGTGCATATCTTGTTCTGAATCTGTGATGATATTTTTTTCTTCTTTAAACTCATATTAGGGGTAATGAAACCTTGTGAATCATTTTCGCTTGACATTGATTGTATTTCCTAGCAAATGTTAGTTTATAAGATGTAAAAAATTGATTTAATTTAAATAAAATAAGGGAATTTGAATTTTGTTGCTTACATTTAGGCTTGAGTTCTATGTAGCATTAATAGGAGCTTCAATTTGGAAATGTGATTGAGCATTTGATTGAGCTTCCTGAAATTATACGTGGTTAGTATTGTATAATTTAATGTGATTAATGCTTATACATTTTTTATTACCTCATTTCCCAAAATATGTTGGCGAAATGCATTTAAAATCTCTTCATCCTAAATCATTTGAACCACTGTATATGTCTCTTTTCTCGCCATGATATTGTACTGCTGACTGATCTCAATAAGGAAAACAGAATCTTGATCACATAATGTGTACAGGTCTGGTGTGAATGAATCTATAATATTCTTAAACAAGAAATGTTTTAGTTGAAATCGAATTCCCCGGAAATGATTTGAAAAATTTAAAACAAAAATGATGCAATCAATATATTTCCATGTTGATTTTGAGCTATATCAAAATAAAAGTAAAGTATAAACCTGAAAGATGAGTGATCACTAAGAATGGAGAGTTTGGAGATTCTTGAGATTGAATTGTAGTTCTTAGTTCATTACAGTGAGGGTGCAAATTATGTGTTGTCATTGGTGCGTTCTCTTTTGCATTAGTAATATATCTGGAGGTAGATGAAATAGATACTAATGACCTTAAAGTTGTTTTGTCGGGTTTCAAACATTTTAATTTGTTGACGGCAAAAATGTTATTCCTTCTAAATTTAAAATTCATAGCACAAATATTAATTTCATAAAAGAAGCTAAAATTGGTTAAGCATGATACCAATATAAATAATGATAATAATAACCTGTAACTGTGGTTTTTTTAGGTGTCCAACTTGAAACCAAACATTTAATCATGTCACCAAAAGGTTGTTTATACATTTGAATAGGTGAAACAATTGTGGATGGGGTTAATATGGTTTTGCCAGGTTTCAATAACCTTAACTTCTTACTATTGAGAATGTCATCCCCTGCATAAAATGTTGAATATGACCTTTACTGAACAATTTTAAGATCAATAAATTCAAAAGTATCAATATATTTTGAGTTCTAGGACATATATGTAATGGAAAATCAATATTAACTTGAATTAAAATATTTCTCTATAATCTTTTATACCATGTCGCAATCACAATTAATATCACATTTATGTATAAAAAAAATTATTATACCTGGTAGAGCGAAATCAGACTTTACTTGAGACATAAACGGAGTAAACGTAGTTAATGATTTGTTTACTTCATTCTCTGCGAATACACCATTGAAGTTCATTTACTAGTCATGATTATTCAGAGGTACAAATTGATTTACGAAACTTTTGAAATGTGAAAATGTCATAACCTGTATTGGCATTCTCAGCAGCAACACTTGAACCCAAACAATTAGTTACATCACCCAATGGCTCTGTACACATTTCAAGAGGATTCAATAACCTTAATTTCTTTCTACACATATTCTCATTCCCTGCACAAAGTAGTTTACAATATTATTGTCCTTAACTTCTTGCAAAAATAGGTAAAAGAATCAAAAGTAGTTTACAATGTTTAATTTATGCAGGATATAAAGCCAACCCAACTTAAAGGTTTAGGAGAGTCATCCGTATCCCTATTCTTCTAAAGAAATAAGATTTTACTCATTTTAGCACAACTCAAATGACTCTTGTGTGAGGGGTAAAGTATAAAACTAACACTAGTACAAAATACATTTTTCAGACCGGTTTCGAACCATTTTTCAGACCGGTTCCCAACCGGTCTTAAAGCCTCTGTTGCTAAAAATACATGTTAAATGAGACCAGTTATAAACCAGTCTTTTTTATATTAACGAGACTGGTTATTAACCGCTCTGATTTAAATTTTTGAACCAGTCTGAATAATTATTTTGAACCGGTCTGAATAATAATTTTGAACCGGTCTGAATAATTCTTTGAACCGGTCTGAATAATAATTTTGAACCGATCTGAATAATTCTTTGAACCGGTCTGAATAATAATATTGAACCGGTCTGAATTATAACTTTGAACCGCTCTGAAAAATGAACCGCTCTGAATTAAAAAATGAACCGCTCTGTAAAATGAACCGCTTTGAATTAATTTTTGATCCGCTCTGAATTATTCTTTTTGAACCGCTCTGAATTATTCTTTTGAATCGATCTAAATTAATTTTTGAACCAGTCAATCTCAATTTTTGAACATATACCAATTTAGTAATGCTTGCCATATTTATAGTCATCCCATCTAAGCCTCTACTCATAGGGAATTTAAAATTTTTGCCAAGAAGCAATACATAATTATATATATATATATAAAGAAAGATTTATCAAATAAAATTTTATTAAAAACTAGAAGCAAAAGCATTGCTTCCGGATAAAGATCAAAACCAAATACATTACACCATAGAATTAACGGGTTGCTTACAAAGATCAAATACTAGCGAAAACACACCTCTTACTGTTGGAAACTAACAAACAGAACAAAAACTCCTAACCTCCTACACCAGCAAAAAGAATAAAAAAAAACTACATAACTAGAGTCGTCAATATCCCTGCATAAAAACTCCAAGATTGCAAAGTCACTCCTTCAATTTTTCCATGCATCTGCAACATTCCTGCTGGAAACCAGATACACTTATTTGCATGTTTGGAAATCAGATACACTTATCTTTAATTAAAAGCAAAAACAGATAAAAATTGTCTCCAAGACAATGGAGAAAATCCACAATCACAACAATCTGGTCCCAGAACCACATTTCACAAATTGACAAGAGGATAGCTTCCTTTCCTTAATTTAAAAACAACAATTCAGAAATTTAACACAAAAAACCCCAATCCTATTTTATGAATTTTACACAAACCCTAACTTCAACCAATTTAACACATGTGGGAATTAAATCTTTAATTAATCAACACAATTAGAAGAAATTGAACCTATTTAATCAACACAAAATCAACAAATATGAATCAAAAGAGAAGACAAATTGGTCCATTGTTGTTAAGTGTCTAGGAGATTACATCATCGTTCAAACAGTTTGGCTCTTCTATTATATATTAATAATAAAAAGTGTGCCACAAATTTTTCTTTTTAATAAGTTCAGGACTCCAGTCCCGGTATCTATCTCTAACTCTCTATAGCATCATGCCATCACTCCCTTTATTATAGAATCATAATAATCATAAAGCCAGGGATCAGCCACCTTCATTGTGTACAGCGCATTAAGAGGACAGAAGTTGAAAAAAATGAGGAAAAGAATCAGAAGAGCATTCTAATAAACAAAAAATGGCAAGGTTAGGTTAAGTAGGAGTAGGATAGTGAATACAACCTTGATAAGAAAAATGGTTTTTATAAGAGTCCTAGAGTTTATTTGTCCCATAAAATCTTTGTCATTCAGAATCTGCAATAGTACATACCACTATCAGTGACACAATTTTGCTTATGCAGAAATTTTAGCTAATTTCTTAACTCTACTCTTTTACCACCAGAACTATATATTACCAAGTGGCTATAGATGAATTGTTTTACATCTGTTGAGCAGTCAATTCAATGCCACAATTGAATGATGTCACATCATTGGAGTGTCCTATGTGCCAAAAAGTTAACATTAGGAGAACTTACAGCTTCAGTGATTGGAGTTCTGATGAACCAAGGTGCAACACAGTTGGTCCTGATGTTGTCTCTTGCCCACTCACATGCCAATTTTTTTTGTAAGCTGACCTATTTCATTTCTAACCAAATGCACCAAAGATTAGCAAACACAGCACATTGCCACAAAATCTTAGCATCTTTATGGAAACCAAAAGCTCTAAAATTAACGAGAAACTGATGCAAATCACTAGGGAAGATCAAACTAGTTAAAAATCAGAATACTTTAATTACATACCAAATTATGTCTGTACAAGATTGCCAACAGAATTGTACTTGAATCTGGGTTAGATTGGCCCACCCATAACCTTAAAAACGTAGCACCTGAAGCATAAAAATAGTGAACTGTGTATGAGCACATCAGTGTTTTTGAGTACGAGTAAACCAAAAAGCATGGAGGGCATGGAGTATCAATAGACCATGAAATGTAGATTTTGTTATTTCATATATGGTAGCAGAAAACAGACAATGTTTTAACATTCACAATCCCCATATCCAAGAAATAAACAAGAAGAACGTGATCTCATCTGTAACCACATAAAAGTTCATTTCATTTAACTACTTCCATTTTTTCATCTATACACAACCAGAAACTTCATTTTAATTTTCAATGAGCAAAGATAAAAGAATTATTATAAGGAATTATCATGCCTGTTGCAGATTGGAAAAGGGACAAGTCAAGACGAGAAATAACATCATTGTCAATAACAACATCAAATCGGCCTTCAGCTGGGGGCATAGGAGGTGAAGCTTTAGACTCATCTGTTAACCAAAATCTGTTCAAATATAGTCCCATTAAAATGCATAGAGCACTACTACAACATAAGATTCCACTATTTTCTTTATTCACTAATTGTATTAGCATTTTACTAAATTATTTTAAATAAAAAGCAGACGAGTATTCTAGTTCAAAAATATGTTAGTGTGGCTTGCTATCAGCAGCACAATTTCTGCTAATGACAAGAGCTAAGCAGGAAGATTCAAAACACATCAAGAGCAGCACATACATTTTAATGTTAATATGTTATCTTTAATTTTAATGCTCCACAGGTGACAATTTCATTATTCTCTTTACACCACCAATCATATTTATATCTTTATATGATAATTGGACTTGCTAGCTCTAGCATTAATTAGAATAAAGTACCATGCCCATCTATCTATCTCTCCTAATATATCATTGGTCCATTTGCTATTTTGTTCTAATGAATTATGAGAATACAATAAAATGACTGAGCAATACAAGTGTACCAAATTTAGGTGTTACCATCTTCATCAAATAAAGAGATGTCAAAGTTTCCTTGGGGGTTGAAGGCAACTGAGACTGCAAAATTTCCCCTGTGATACACGGTAGCACTAGAACTACGAGAAATTGAAATGGGTTTGCAGGAGAGGCATGAAGTTGGAGGGGATGTAGTAGTTTGTGTTGGCATACGAGAATTATTATTTTAATTTTCAATACTATAGCACATTTGAATTTAAAAAATTAGCTTGTTTCCTAGTAGTCCAAACGTGATAGACACTAGCAACTATGTAACTATGCAGAGCCCACTTCTTAACTTTTTGAAAATTTCAAGCATAGATCATAATTTTGCTCGACCTATAGAGCTGACCAGACAAGGTAATTTGTAGCTTCCCACTGATATGAGCCAAGGCAAGAGCAATGTACTGACAAACAAAGAAAATGTAACCAACAACATCAGTCAAGGACAGAATAAACGATAAGGGAGATGAGTGTGTGTAGATGATGTACTTAAATACCTGGAAAATGGCAGAATGTTCTGAATCAACAGGAAGAATTTTTATGTTATGCTTTTGAGCAAGAGGAAGATCAAAAGGGGCTCCAGCAATCATTGTCTCTTTGTTGGCAAATGCTATGTCTTTCCCTGCTTCTATGGCTGCAACAGTTGGCTAAGAAAATAATGAGAGGAAGTATAAGTAGCTGATAACTATTTGCCAAAAACATATTTAGTTTTAGTGTCTTATCTCTCAAACTAACTTTGCTAAGAATTTCATAAATGTGTATATCAATTGTTCGGAAAGCAAAACTAAAACATTTGTTGAATGTAATTAATGACACCAATGAACTTTCAAGCTATAATGATAGCCCCTGCACAAGAATAAATAACAATTGGACTGCACAAGATCGCAGCAAGAGAATAAAACAAAATTTTGGACTGCAAAATTCATTGTTAAAATCGAACAACAATTGAAACCGTTAAAGCCATGGTAAATCAATAAAAACCATCCTGCTTTTGTATCCCAGTAACTAATAAGTAACATTGTCCATGAAAGTTAACCAAAATGTTCATAAAGACTGAAGTCATTTACCAAATGATATGCACAAATAACCATCAGTCCAACATATTTTCCAGCAGCACCAATATTAGGTTGCAGAGAGAAGGAGTCAAACCCAATAATGTCACACAATAGGTCACCTAAATTATCAAACATTTCCTGAAACCATATTTTCTTGTTTAGACACAAAAAAAACAACTACTATCCCAACTCCTTTTGTCATTATTGTTCTAATTTTATTTAAACTTGCAGGTATCTGATAACCTGAGCTTGTTTAGTTGGTGCAAAAGGGTGAATGTCAGTAAAGCTAGGCCATGTAACTGGCTTCATTTCAGTTGTTGCATTCAGTTTCATTTCAGCTTAATAATACTACCATTCTGAATTGGAATTTCCAAAACAATCTAACACTTTATAATTACCATTAATAATATTAAAATTAGTACTATTATTATTAAAACACAATACAGAACAGTTAAAAGGTATTAGGGATTTAACCTCAAAACTGATTTTTGAAGCAACAGAGGCAACCAGACAGGTTCGATTCTAGATCTGACAGCAGCACCACTACAAGTGGCGGCACACAGCAGCGAGCAATGACCCATAGCCACCGGTTCGGTTCGAACCCACAGAAGATGCCGACAACGAACGGAGAAGATGGAGGCCATGGCTTTCCAGTGGTCCGATTCGTGATTCGTACGACTCCCCAACAGCGATGGTGAGGCAAGACGCCGTAAACTTCAAGGTGGTGGAGATGACGAATGGCGATGTAAGAAGCAGCGACGACGGCTGGGTTGCCGGTGGTTCCGATTCGTCGCAACGCCGGAGGCGGTGGAGGCTAGCAGAGAGAGGGTGCGACAGCGGTGACGGTCTACCCAACAGCGATGGTGGCGGGGTTTTCGGATCGCAACTCGTGATAACCATAGGTGGAGAGAGAGAGAGAGAGAGAGAAAGAAAGAGAGAGCGCGAGGGAGGCAAAGGTGAAGGCCAAATCGCGATTTGCGAGCCTCCCCTCACGACGGTGGTGGCTGTCTGGGTGGCGCTGAAGGGCGGCTGCCAACCCTATAAGAGACGAGGGAGAGAAAGAAAGTGAGGGGCAGGGGCGGCGGTATGGAGAAAGAAAGTGAGGGGTAGGGTTTTTTCTTTAAATTAATCTATCTATTTTTCAGACTGGTTGTCAAAATTAACCATTCTGGTATGAACCAATGCCAACTTCCAGACCGGTTCCGCATCGGAACCAGTTTCAATTAATATATTTTTAGACTGGTCATTTAAATGAACCAGTCTGGTTTAAATTAATTCCAACTTCCAGTGCGGAACCGGTCTTAATGAAGTGGTCTGAAAAATATATTTTGTACTAGTGTAATCTTCAAGCCTTCACCTAAAAGTTCACTTTTTGTTGTGTCAAGAATTTAAGTTGCTTCAATTGTCCACTGCTTCTTTTAGTACCATCTAATTAGCAAGTGAGTACCACATTTTTCGTCTGTTTTTTTAACCTTAAGAACTTCAAAAATGTCTTGCTACTCTTAAGTACTTTAGAAGTTTATCTATCATTTCACCCATAAGACCATAACACAACGCATAACACAACAACACACAAAATCAAAGCAAAAAGATGGACATGCAATCACATCTATAACATAATAATACACAACAAAGTGGGAGAAAAATATAAACATGTGGTATAGACAGATATTAGGGAAGAGTCTTTCATTAACCATACCTTCACTATCATCAAGACATCGACCATGACGATTCCTTTTACTTCTACTACCACTACTAGCAAAATCCATCCTCTGCAGGAGAAAACGGGGCTTGCTGAAGAAGGAACTCACTTGCTAAATTAGGAGAGAGAAAGAGAAAAGGGACAGTAACACGGAGGGATGTAGATTGAGCTCAAAGAGAGAGTTGGAAGTTGGAACGGAATGAGCCAAGAAAACGGGGCTTGCTAAATTAAGGGAGAGTAAGAGAAAAGGGAAAGTAAGAGAGATGATGAGTTGAATGAGCTGAGAGAGAGCAGATGTAAGGGACAAAGCAAATTTTGGGAGCCAAAATTTTGTCCCTTGCCTCATAATGTGTTAAAGCAAAAAAAACGAGGGGTCCACAAGAGGGTTAAAGAGGCGGGATAATTTTTTTTGGGGGGAGGGGGGGGATGTGTGGAGTGATTGAGAAGGAATTAGCACTAATTTAATATTATATAAATAACACATCCCTTCAATCAAATTTTAGATTACTTCATCCTTTTTTACATTATATATGGCTTGAAGTGTATTTACACTTAAAAAAGTTAATTAATATTATTAGTAATATTGAAATTGATAAAATATACTTTTTTAAAATTATGTTTATAATTATTATTAAAACTCCAAAAATTATTAATTAAATAAGAATACTTGTGGAAAAGAAATAATTAATGTTATTGAAAACTGCACCAAATGCTTCTAAAAAGAATCAAGATACTTCCACTATCTCTGGTTCTTATATATAGGAACCAAAAGAGTATTACACAACAACTTTTTTTGATAAATCAATAATTGTTTGATAAGTCAACTTATTTGATTCATTTAAAATTGACATGACAGTAATTTTTTTTTTACACCAACCGGTACCCGGATTTGGTTTACCCAGAATCCGACTCATCCGGTCCGATCCAACTGAGCTCGCACTAAGCGGTAGGGGTCTCCCAGCGAGAGGTTGCTCCATACCCAAGGCTCGAACTCGAGATCAGTTGGTTAAGGGACCAAGTGAGTTATTACTTCACACATGACAGTAATTTAGAAATGATATATTACACAACAATTACATGAACTTATTGACTCATTTGTTAAGGAATTAATCTCTTGTTGAAAATAGTTTCTTTTGTCTAAACATTACTACTCCCTCCGGTTCATTTATAAGACCTTTTTGGAGTTTTTCAATCCCACGAAAGAAAGTAGATAAATTTGTTAGTGACATTGGAAATGTGAAAAATTGATAATTTTTTCAAAACTACCCCTATAATTATTATTGGAACTCTAAAAAGTGTTGATTTTATGGGGATGTTAGTGGAAAGAAGTAATTAAATGCTATTAAAAATTGAAAAGAGATCTTATAAATAAGACCAAAATAAAAACCCAAAAAATCTTATAAATAGGACCGGAGAAGTACGGAGTATTAAACAAGTTACTTTTCAAGTAAGTTAGCCAACCAGCATCGAACAATGGAATACACGTACGTTATAACGTTATAAAGAGAATATTAAGAAAAAAATAAGGTAGGTGTGGTTCTAGAATTCCAGCTGGACAGCAAGTGAATGACTTTTATGAATCAAATTCACGTCAAATGTGAGATTAACCATGAAGCTTTCTTCTAGAGGTGGCGGATTGGATTACCAGGTCGAGTAAAGGACGGTCGGCTTCGTAATCAAACTGTGATCATGTTGGCCTGAAAATTTTGGATAAAATTTGAGTAAAAAAACATCTAATTAAATTTAATAGTGATTTTTTTAGTTAATTTTGGCTTTTTTTTTAATATGATCTTAGTAGACAACCCAAATATTTGACAAATTCGAACTTTATAATTCAAGAAAAAAATTCAAAATTTATTCAAGTTATATTTAAGAAATATAAATTCGTTAGTACTTCTTTTGATCCCTATTATAAAAAAAATGGTGCATACATTTTAATCCCAAATAAAATAAAAAATTAACCAACTTTTTATTTTTAATATAATTATTTTTAAAATGTTTCTAGAAAATAGTGATATCATTTAATCTTTGTTTAATTTCCAATATAATTTTTTAAAAGTAATCATATTTTTTATAAGTGAAAAAATTAAATATATTCAACTAACTTTTTTAATAAGTGTGATTTCGGTTATTTTTTCTTATGACAATAGACCGAGTTTGTTTGCTGGTTATACTTTCTACTTTCTTCCTGTCGCTGGACATATGATGTCAGGTTGTGAAAATAATTAGGTTGCGGGCCCCACGTTCCCATGTAGTACTAAGGAAACTTGTAATGCAGTGATTGGTTGAGATTAGAGAGGAAAACAATTTGTGTTATTTACTCCTGTCATGTTAAAGATTAAAGAGGAAAATATTATATTTGTAAGGTTTTATTTAAATTTCTAATAATATTTAATTATTTTTTAAAAAAATATTTTTAAAATTTCAATAATAATTATAGGAGTAATTTTGAAAAAATATATTAAATATTTACAATTTTTAATATCACTAACAATATTAACTCACTTTTTTGATAGACTTAATTTTCTTTGAAAAAAATTACAAAATAAGGTCGCCGTATGAAGCATTAAAAAGATTTAAAAAAAAAAAAGTCAATACTAAAAGCAAATGCCCAACAAAAATGCCATAATGCTGGTGAATCAAGACAAATTATTCCTACCATACCATTCTATCACACTGAGCATTCACAACACAGCTGTCTTGATATCAGTTTCTGACACATTAGCATTACATATCATTTCAATTCTCCTATATAATTCAACTTTAGACTTTTCATATTTTTCACTATAGCAGTTAAGACTCGTCAGACTTAAGCATCAACATTACATTATTATGTACTTTTAAACTAAATTTCATTTTAATAATATTTTTGAAATGAAATTTCAATAATATTAATTACCTACTATTTCTAAAAATAATATTAAATATTTATTTAACACATTAATATTTATAAATTTCTAAAAACTATATTTGCATTCAAAAGTTATATTTAAAACTGTCATAACCATTTTTATAAGAAAAAAATTAACTGCAACAATAGTTTCAATAACTCTATGTTTTCTACATATCCATCTTTTTAAAAAAATTTAATATATATCCATATGTGAATAAATATATATATTCAAATACATTTAATATCCATTTATTTTTTCATAATAACACAATATATTTAAGAATAAAATATGAAAAATATATATTTAAGAATATTATTATTTACTATTTAAAAAATGTTAATATTTATTTATTACTATTTAGTTAGTTATAACTATTATTATTTCATTATGTTGTGGTTGCCCTTACAGTAGAGATTTTTCTTTCACATCAAGGATATATTTCAACCGACAATCGAAGACAAATTCCCTTTAAGGTGTAAAAATTATTAAAGTGAATTTTGTTTTTACCAATAAAACATTTTTAATACCCACAACAGAGATCGAACCCTATATTATGCTTAAGAAACCATATTCACTCGCTTTGTTATATCATACACCACGCACGTTGTTGGTCCTATCTTGTGTATTACTACTATATTATGCTTTAGGAAAACATCTACGTAAGCCTATCTTGTTCTATCATTTTCGGGAAAGACAACATAATGGAAATGCAAACATTGCTGTCTATCTTACTCCCGCATGTTGAAAAATAAATTAAACGAAGAAGTAGTCCTAGAAATACTTACTTTATCAACTAATAATTTGACAAGAACCTTGTTACCTTTCTTTTTCTTTTTTCTATTGAATGTGTTGTATATTTACTATACTTATATAAAAAGATCCCTTTTCGAGGCACCACGTTTGTCCGCTTAAGGAATACTCGCATCATGTTTGTCCGGATTACTCGAACCAGAGTGTTTGTAGGTAAATAATATTACCTCTAATCAAAATTATAATTTGAAATTAAATAAATTATCTCTCCAAAATTATAATTTGAAATTAAATAAATTATCTATATTTGAAATCATTATCCACATTTTGTTAAAAAAAAATAATCATTATCCTCAAAAAGATAAACCCAAAGAGACGAGGCTTAAGTTCATGATAAACTCAAAAATCTAACAAAAGTTTATTTATCTATAACTCTTTTTAGTTATCACATATTTCAAACTATAAATATGATGATTTCTCAAGTCTACACATACTTATGTCTTCCATAATCATGAAAGTCACCTCGCTCCATCATCATTCTCCTTTATTTTTTATTGTTCATCAACCACTTCCTCTTTCAATGTGTCTGCCCTCCTCGCAAAAACTCAAAAGAGTTTTCCTCTTTGCTTTGTGTTAATGAGAATGAGTCAATTGAAGACCTAAAAGAGGAAGAACTGTGACCATATCAACATCAATACAGAATTGTAACGCAAGGAAAGCCGCAGTTGCAAGTTGCAACGTAATAGATGAAAATAATTGTATATAATAGCATTTGCTTATAATTAATTTTGTTTATTGTAATAAATTTTGATTATAGAGGAGTTTTCCACAATTGTATATAATAGGATTTGCTTATATACTTGATATCTTTGATGTTTTGTAGTTGTGACATTCTTCTTTTCCTATTAACAGATTTTGCATAAGATCTTAACCTGGATCAGGTGTTCTTAATTATTATTTCTAGATTTGCATATTTTCTGATTGAGGCACCGTTTAGTGACATGTATTTGCAAATGAATGTTTATTTATTATGGAATGCCCTTTTTTAGTGGGTCTTTTATTTTTTTTAGCTTTTTTTAATGAAAAAAAGATCATTCTTTAAATGGGTCAAATGAATGTTTATTTATTATGGAATGCCCTTTTTTAGTGGGTCTTTTATTTTTTTTAGCTTTTTTTAATGAAAAAAAGATCATTCTTTAAATGGGAAAAAATACGAGGTACGAATGAAATAGATATACTTTTTCGGATTTGGGAGCTGATAAAAAATAATAATTTTTTTCCTATTAAAATTAATTTTTTTCAATACCCTTATAAATAAATAAATAAAATCTATCAATGTATATAATAAGTATTATCCTTGGGGATATGTAAATAAAGATTATAAAATATTAAAACTATTTTTTTTTGAACGAAAATAAACTATTTATTTAAACTATAAGTAGTATAGTAGAACTTTTATTCCCTACACGTCAACCCAAAAGCTAAACTTAAAAAAAAACACAAAGTTACATGCATTTCAAAAAGTAAAAAAAAAATCAAAATGATTAGAAGATTAGGATAAAGAAGATTTTTTTAAGATCAAATCTTATGATTAACTTGAGATAAGATAAACGAAGAACAAATCAAAATATTTAAATATGAATATTAATAAATGTGATAATTATATTAAAAAAAAGATAATTGTAAAAAAATATTAACTTACAGTTCAAATAAATATAACAAATACTTATATTATTTATTATTTTGAGCTCCATTTTTGAGCTTTACTTGAGACAATTTTTCCTAATACACTGTTTATAACAAACAAAACAATATTTTATCAATATTGAAATTGAGAGTATCCCAATATTTTTTTAAAGGTAAAACAAATTAAAAAATTATATTTTTTTTCAAACATTATAAATAATATGGATATATGATTAAATATAATGATTATAGTTTTATATAAATATATTTCAAAAATATTATTTCAAGATAATTCAGATAATTAGGATAAAGATTTTTTAGAATCAAATTTCATGATTAACTTGAGATAAGATAAACGAAGAAAAAAATAAAAATATTTAAATATGAGTAATACTAATAAATGTGATAATCATATTTATAAAAAAAATGGTAATTGTAAAAAAAATTATTAATCTATCCATCAAATAAATATAAGATATATCTTATAATATCACGAAATAAAAAAAAATCAGAGTGTATAATTTTGGTTTAATTATGACTTTTCATATTAAAGGATTTATTATATTCAAAAGATGCTAAATTATCATATCCTTTGAAATATGAAATATTTTGATTTATCCTTTAATATACTCATAATACCATCAAACAAAAAATATATAGAAAAGTTTAATTTTGATTTCACTTTAATTAATCATAAAAAACGAAATAATGGTATTTAAAAACGTGTTAATTCATCCATCAGCAAAATAACATCATTTTAAATATTTAATAATTATCTATACATAAACAAATATAATATTAAATATAAAAAAAATTCAATATCGTCTTCATGTCCTATGAAATAATGAATATTCTATCATAAAAAAATAGTGGATATTCTAATTCATCATTCAATTTGCTCATAATACCATCAAACAAAAAAAATCAGAATATTTAATTCTGATTTATTTAAATTCATCATAATAAACTTGATAATCATATAACAAATGTTAATTTATTCATTAATTAAATAAGGAAGGACAAAAATTCCTTAACAAGTTCATTTAGATTAATTTTTTTAAAGTATAGGGTTTGATTTGAGTCTCAGTCTTTTTGTATGATTATTTTTTTATTGTTGTTCAATAATAGTTTTTACTTTAAAATATTTAATATAAAAACTGTAAATATCAATAATCCGTGCATTGCACGGGATAAGAGCTAGTTATATATATTCGAATATTCGTTATGCTATGATTGCTATATGGGACCATCAAACAGGGCTGCCACCACTTTCTTTGGTCCTAAACGCTTGACGAAAATGGCGCATCCAAACTTCAGGTATGCATGATGAGCTTTCGGCTTCTCTTGTTTTCTTTTAAGTTTTAACGCTTGTGCTCACTTATCACGTCAGGGATAAGAAATCTAGACCAGAGTTAGTTGTAGCTAACTGCATCTTAGATAGATGTTAAAATGTATCAATTTGGATCATTGAATCCGAATAATATTTAAGATCATTATAATCAATCTCTATGTATTAGTATTATTTTTAGACTTAATATATGTATCAAATACTACTACCGGTTTTTTTACTTAAGTGAGGTAGTTTTACAAACAATTTACGAATAAGGGATAATTTTCAAACTATTTATGGAATATGAAGCAGTCAACGAAACTATTTATGAAAATGAGACAGTCAAAGTCAACCAAAATTTTTATTATTTTAGTCAATATCACAGTGCCATGTGGCAGCTCCTGATTGGTCTGAATCAATTTTGCAAAAAAAAAATGTATTAGTATTACTTTTAGACTTAATATATGTATCAAATACTACTCCTTACAATCAAATTTACTAAATATTGTTTTTCCTCTTATTAGATTAAATAATAGCTCCATTTTAGGAATTGGGTATCTATTTCTTATAGCTAAATCATTTAGTTTTTTATAATTTATTACTAATCTAGATTTTCCTCTTTTCTCTTCACTATGTTTAATTATTATCATTGCTGAGGAAGAGTAGGCTGATTGGCTTTCTCTTATTAATTTATATTGTTTCATTTCTTCTTCTTTTTTTTTTATAATAAACGGGGTCAAAGACCCAAACGAAAACTAGCTAATCACGGGGTATAGAAACACCATAGGCATCTTCAACAATGATAGGAAAGAGCCTGGGCGCGGGGGAGGGGGGAGAGAGAAAAAGTAAATACAGTTTAAGGGGTCGTAGTGGCCTTCATTAGCAAGGAAATCCGCACATCTATTAGCTTCACGGTAGACATGAATGAGGGAGGCATTCCAGCTATGGTAGAGGATACTTCGGATAGCAGACACAATGCCATAACAGTGGTGAGTCGGGTGACACGTCTTCTCAACTAACATGATAGCCGACATGGAATCCATCTCAATCTCAGGGTCTTCAATTTGCAAGTCCTTCGCATGATGCAGACCCCATAAGAGACCCCGGAGTTCGGCCTTCAAACTGGTGCAAGTTCCTATATTGCAAGAAAAAGCATGGACAAACCTTCCCGTGGCATCTCTGATGATACCGCCACAAGCAGCAGTTATAGATGATGTTGACAAAAAGGAGCCATCAACATTGAGCTTGAACGAACCCAATTTAGGAGGGTTCCATCTTATGAGAGCTTCGTGCTTCCAAGAAGTACGCAACATAGAAGAGGTTGAATTGTCCTTGATGAAATGTGCATAACTAATACAGTAAGGGAGAAGATTCGAAAGTAAACTCGTCTTGCGATTGAAAACCAAGTCATTTCGGTCGCTCCAAAGCTTCCAAATCAGCGTCGCGAACAAGATTGGCCAGTCACACTGGATGGAGGGAATATCTTGGTTTGACAAATTACATTCTAACCATTGCTCAGTACCCAGGCTGAAGAATCTTCCCCAGGCCTTTTCGGATATAATCTGGTTCCACATTTCCTTGACATCTTCACAGTCCCTAAGCATGTGTCCCATCGTTTCCGAGTATTGCGAGCATGTGGGGCACAGGTATCATTAGTCATATGGCGATGGACCCTCTTTGCATTGGTTAATAACTTCTGGTGGCAAGCTTTCCATAAGAAAGTGCGTATAGATTGAGGACCAGGCCATTTCCAATTTAAGTCAAATAACTTTCTTTCCCTAGTAGTAAGCACATCATCGTTCTCAGCGTTGATAATATTGTAAGCTGACTGCATAGAAAAGGTACCATTAGATTCATGAGCCCAAGCAATAAAGTCACCATCGCCTTCTGGTGACGGGGGAACCACACTCGCAATGTGCCCAACCAAACTGGCAGGAATATGAGCCGCAATCAAGTTCTAGTTCCACGCACCCTCATGAGCAAAATCTGAGACGGTGAAGTTCCTGGACCAATCAGGAATGGAGACGCCATCAATGTCATGCAGCGGAGGGAGGTATGGAATCCACCTATCACTCCAAAATCTTGTTTTTGTTCCATTCCCCAAGATCCAGTGGGTAGCGCCATAAACAGAAGGGCAAGCCCGCACAATACCTCTCCACGTCAACGAAGCACCTGCATGAGGATTCAAATTAATATTCGGTATATCATGAACTTTATATTTAGAAATTAAAACTTTAGCCCAAAGAGTAGAAGGGTTTGAGAGGAGTCTCCAGGCTAGTTTCATCATATAGGCTTCATTAACAAGCTTAAGATTGCGAAAACCAAGACCACCATCCGCCTTAGGCGTACAGATTTTCTTCCAAGAGATTAAGTGACAATTCCTTCTTGTACTGTTGCTTCCCCAAATAAAATTCCTGCAAAGTTTCTCAATTTCATCACAAACAGCAGCAGGGATAGAATTGGTTTGCATCACATAGCTAAGCAAATTCATTATGCATGATTGTGCAAGAGTAATTCTTCCAACAAGAGATAGCGTTCTCATCTTCCAAGCAGAAAGCTTCATCTTCACTTTATCAATAAGAAAAGAAAAGGACGCGGCAGTCACACGAGTCTGGTGAATAGGAATGCCAAGATATGAGCCAAAATCATTAGTAGCCATAATGCCCAAGTTATTACTAATGGACGATATAAAAGAATCAGTGGCATTTCTAGAGAAAAACACCGAGGATTTATTGTGACTAATTTTATGGCCGGAAGCAGAGCAAAACACATCAAGAATACTATTAATAACACCACACTGTCTCACCACGATAATGTCGTCAGCAAATAACAGATGAGAATTTTTTTGACCTCCACAACCAATTGAGAAAGGCTTCCAGTCATTAGACCTCACAGCATCCTGGATGAGATGTGAGAGGCGATCCATACACAGGACAAAGAGATATGGAGAAAGAGGATCACCCTGTCTCAGCCCTCGTGTTGGTTTACAATTTATGTGCATAATAAATTCCTTTTTATCTTTTTCAGTCCATGATTTCCAATTTATTTCTTTGCTGTAATCTTTTAATTCTATTTTTGTCATTGGTTTAGATTTTTAGCAATGAATTATGGATTATCACTATGATTATCTATTAACCTTTTTTCTATTTCATCTTTAATTTTGTATAACTTTTATTATTGGTTTCTCTTCTATTTCTACGGGTAATTTATTTCTTAAGAATTGTATTTCATTTAGTCCTTTTTTTTTGGAATGGTTCATCTTGTCTAGTGTATAGTCTAGTGATTCTTATTCCCCATGTTTTGTGTTTACATGGAGTTGCTAATGTTAATACTTTGCTCCACATAATTATAGGTTCGTAATTCATTAAAAAGTCTAATCCTAAAATTACATCACATGTTGAATCACTGAATTGTTGAAGTACTAGTGTTTTTAATTCATATTCTCCTATTTTTATTGGGACATTTTTTGCATCTAATTCTATCATGTGAACTTTTTGTTCAGCACTGGCCATCATTAATGGTTTGATTTTTTGCTTCCATAATTCTCCCCTGGTAAGACATTATATTTTGCTATAGTTATACTTGATCATGTGTCTATTAGAGCATGATATTTTCTTGATCTATATTTTTGGTAATTGAATTTTACTAACACGTAGTATAACATTTAAATTATCTTAGGAATTACTATTGTTTGATGATCTACATTAATCATTATCCTTTTTTCTTGAATATGACATGGTTTTACTTGTTCTAAAAAATCGTTGCCTAATATTAATTTTGTTGTACTATTATCATTAATTTCTTCTTGTACCCATAATTTCAAACTTATTATTTTTGTTTTATCAATCCTTATGGTCGAACTAGTTTTGGTTCCTTCTAAGTCTATTTCTATATTATCCTTAGTATATTCCATATCTATTGTACTTCTTTCTTTGTTTGGGTTTATCAAGGTTATAATTTCTTTCCATATTCCTTCCTTTTTTATTTCTAGTAAGACATAATTATCTATTTGAGATGTTAAATCTATTTGTGATGTTTTCAGGTTTATTGGGGCAATTGAAGATGATATAGGTATTTCTGCCAAGTGGAGCCTAGTCTTATTTTCTCATATCCTAAAGCTTTTGGATTTTTCTTGGCTAGGTACATGATTAAAATTACTAGGAGTTGAAAAACTTTTTCTAACTACTAGGGGTTGACTAGAAACTAGGCTAGGTAGATTAATGTTTATATTAGTAGATGTATTAACTCTTAATAATCTTTGTCCTAATGTATTATTGTAATTTATTTTACAAGGATTTATATTCTGATAATCTATTGTCTTATATAATTCTAGTTGTAATTGTTGTGAGATATTTATATTTACCGGATCTAAAGGAAGTACTTGTAATATTGGCATAAATTGTTTGTCTATAATTACTTTACCACTGTTTCTTCTATATATTTCATATTCATTCGTAAATACTAATCCTATCATAACTTCTATGCTTATTATTTTTGATCATGGTGGCATTTTTATTCCATCTAATTTATGATAAACTATTAATGTTTGATCCATATTGGTATCTGCTCTAGATAAAGCAAAGTTTGTATTTAGTGTAAATTTTAATTTTTGGTATATTAAATTTCCTGTCAATATTCCTAATATACTATCCTGTACACTACTTATAATTCTAATTCTTCCATCTGTAATCAATAGTTCTATTGGTGTATTTATTCCTTCTTGAAAATATGCTTTTACTAATATTTGTACTCCAGCTACATATATACATATATTTCAGTTATTTCATCTCTAAATGATATTTTAGCAATTTCAACTTCTATTGTATTTTTACTTAATAATGGTATTCTTAATACTTCTTTTGCTAACTTAGAATCTATATAGGGGTTTTCTTTTGTAATATTACACATGCACTTTTTTCTCTTCTTTTTGTTTTTAGTATTTTTGATACTTTACCCATCAAGCTTTGTTGATGAATTTCTTCTGGTTTTATATCTAAACTCGTCTTTTTTATTTTATCATGTTTTTTTCATTAAATGTCACCATCCTTTCGAATTATGTATACCTTGATTTGCATTTCTATGTTCTTGGTATTCATCATAATTTTGACTACTTTCTCCTTCATCTTCTTTTGATTCACCGGGATCTACTGTTCTCATCATATATATATAGCTTATTTCATTTTCTTCTTCTGAACTAGTTTCTTCTGATTCTAATATTTGTATTTTATATATTTCCATCTCTGAATCTTCTATTTCATTTTTATATTCTATCATTTCATCATATTCAATTGGCTCGAAGTCTATTTCATATGCATATTTTTACTTAAGTGGGGTAGTTTTACAAACAATTTACGAACAAGGGGTAGTTTTCAAACTATTTACGGAATATGGGATAATCAACGAAACTATTCACGAGAATGGGACAGTCAAAGTCAATCAATTTTTTTATTATTTTAGTCAATATCACAATGCCACGTGGCAGCTCCTGATTGGTCAGAAAAAATTTTGCAAAGAAAAAAAAAAAGGCTGTTAACACATGTGACACATGTCACGACGTGATGCATTGCGTCGTTGCGTATGACACAACAGGTGGCATCATTGCAGTTGACGCAACCCACCATGTTGCGACACATGACAGCTGTGTTGACCCAATGGTTCCCTTGCTACCAACCTGCAAGGAACCACATGGACACACTACAGCATTTTTGGTCTTAGACCACGCTCAAAAACCGTGGTATAAGGTCAAAAAACCGTGGCCTAATCTTTACACCACGGTTTTCGGTTCGTATAGTAGCTGGCGTGGGCTATTCTAATAGGCCACAGTTTTTTGACTTTAAGCCACGGCTTCAGAAAACCGTTGCATAAAAACATGAACAAACCACGATTTTATATAGCGCATTTAGTCCACAGTTTTCTCTACATTTTTGTGGCCACGGTTTCTTTACCTCCTTTTAGCCACGGTTCGTTAAACGTGGTTCTTTCTTTAAACCACGGTTTTATGCAAAGTATTTAAGCCACGGTTTTCCTTTCTATTTTTGGCCACGGTTGTTTTTTACTTTTTTTTGCCACGGTTTTCTTACATAGTTTTGGCCACGGTTTTAGGCACAATTATAAATGTGGGTAATTAGAAAATAAAATCTAAAAAAATATATATAGCCACTTAAATCGTGGCTAAATTAGATATTTTTTATTTTCACATTATCTCTTATTCGAAAATTGCATCTAATAGTATCCAATTTCATTTAATCATTATTCAAATAATAATAAGGAACCCATACATTAAAAACATTTGCTGTAATAATACAACAAACTATAGGAAAAAATACAATTTATAAAGCGATTAATTAAGTTTCATATACATAAAAAAAATGCAAAAATTCCACACTAAGTGATAAGCATTTCTTTGTGAATGCTGCTTCTAGACATATTTAGGAGGGGGATACTCAAAGATAGTACTACTTCGATATTGTGGAGGACCATCCTGAAAACACAGCAAGACAAAAATCAATAAATCAAAAAGGTCATTTGCATAAAACTACAAGACTTTACAAATAATAGTGACATCAATAATCTATTAAGTAAAAATTTGAATCTATTTTGAAGAATAACACTTTTCATATTAGCAAAATCATACCTTTAGACAATACCAACTACAAGGAACAAGAGAACACCAAACCACCCCCAACTAGGACAGCACCACAGACAACAAAAACCACAGAGAGAACAGCAGCAAAAAAGCTACATTACAGCAATCCAACAGCAGAAAAAAACCACAAGGAAAACAACAACAGAGCAACACAAAAACAGCAAATAACACCAGAAAACAACAAAAAAAGGCAGAAAGATTCAACAACAAAAATGATCACACTCAAACCTCCAAACCCGAAAACCAACCGGACCCAAGAAATCAAAAATGATCACGCCTTACTATCTTTCATGCAGTCGCGGTAAAGAAAACACACTTCTCAGGACAAAAAAACATAAATTCAAGAGCACATCAATTATGAAACCAAATATGTGTCTCCAATTCAAGAATAATAAATTTGACAAAATAAAAGCAAAGTCTAGAACATGATACTGCAGTTTAATCCTCAATTTAGGCATAGGCATCAACTCAACAACACACCATCAAATTAAATGTTAAAAATAAGTGAGCCGGGATCTTGATATGCTTTGTTATAAACTAATCGAGTTGCAACCATCAATATACAAAGTACAAACCATATGCCAAGGACTGAATGCAAGAAAAATGGCAATTGTTAAGTTTGGCACAAAGCCAACAATAAGTGAATGCAGTTTCAAACTTAAAAGTGTATCTGTGATATCATTCGCTTATTGTTTCTTATAAGAGATAAAGTGTATCAAACATTCTGAAAGCAATAATAAGCAAATACAATATCAAACTCATCAAATAAGGTACCCCACCTCTCTTATCTTGATATTGCACCCAATGACTTTAGACAAAAATTGAAGGAAGATGTTGCCAATAGCCTCAAAGAGCTGCACATACATTCAGAATCACAGACCAAAGATTAAAGAGCCATTAAAGAGAACTATAATAGATAAAATGTTTCAGATATCTTGTAAAACACAATTAGAAAGCCACCACCCTTGCTGCTTTACTGCCACCGTGAATCGCACCCAAAGGCCACAGTTGTTCAGATTTACATAACGGGTTATGTTGTTAAGACTTTTCTGCCACCGTTCTCACAGGTTTGCATCCCAGGTTAAATGCAGCTGATCAGTTCAGCACAAGTGCCATAGGTCATACCCAAAAAAACCTAAATATATAAATAAAAGGCACACATCATTGCCTGCTCAAAATTACTAACCTTCAATCTACAATACTCAACATTCTACACTCATATTCCCAAATGACACAAATTAACACATCCAGATTAAATTTTGACACAAACCCTTAGAAGTGGATCTGAGAAATTGAGAGTACCTTCAACGCATGGAGGGAAAAGGTCACTTGTCTCGGTGGTCTCACCTCTCCTTATGAATGTGCTAATGCAGTCATTTAGGCGTCCCATGAATGGTTCAAGATTAAGATACTCACCCTTAGCAACTAACAAAATAAAGAAAATTTAGCAAAAGATCTAAAGAACCCTACATTCCTATTTATTACAAGCATTTTATGGAAAAACATAAAAACCTCAAAATTAGCTTTGGAGTACATAATTTCTTCTGCATTGAGAACAACCACAAGGAGCTTCTCTTGCCATTCCTTGTTCTTCTTAGCAGCATGACTGTGAGCGTCATTCAAAACCCTAATCAAACACATGGTGTGCAATAAAGTCAAGAACTAAATGCACAAGTATGAACAAAGAGAGACTAAAAAATGAAAGAGAAGAAAAAAAAAGGAAGACCCAGAACCTGAAAATCTGCTGAATGACGGAAGCTCTCAAGGGTTGGTGGCGCTCGCTATGCCAATCTCTCCTCACACACTCGTATGGCCTTGGCCCTGGCCGTTTCATCTTCAAACAACAACACACTCAATCACTCACATATAACCTAGAGAGAACACAGAAACACGAGGGAAAAGAAGAAGAAAAGGAAGAATAAAAGGAAATGGGAACAATTAATTGAGAGAGGGCGTGTTTGTGTGTTAGGTCAAGAAGATGAATTGTCTATCAAATTCCAAGCGACACGGCTAAGGCAGCATCGAGGGTATGAAGGTTGTGGACTCACAGACCCATATCCAAATTCATATCCACAGCATGTCGGTGGTGGTTCAAAGGTCGCGAACAGCGTAGACGGAGGCGTTGTCGGGGGCGATACAGCGGCAACGTGGTCCTGGGTGGAGAAGATGATGGCGGCGGTTTGGATGGTTCCCCTTGCTTTCTCTGCTTTTCAGATCTCTATTCTGAAGAGATAAAAGAATGAGAAGCGGAGCATTTGGTCATCTGGATTTGGTTATTTTGTTTTATTTTTCTTTGCAAGGATACAGTACCAAAGTACTCCCTCCGGTCCTATTTATAGGACCCTTTTGGGGTTTTTATTTTGGTCCTATTTATAGGACCCTTTTCAATTTTCAATATTATTTAATTACTTCTTTCCACAAACACCCCTATTAAGTCAACACTTTTTAGAGTTCCAATAACAATAATAGGGGTAATTTTGAAAAAGTATATCAAATTTTCACATTTCCAATGCCACTAAACACTTTAACCACTTTCCTTGGTGGGTGAAAAACCCCAAAAAAGTCCTATAAATAGGATCGGAGGGAGTATCTTTTAAAAATACCACACTTATAAAATTTACCATTATTGATTCCGGCTAGAGAGTGATATTTGTTCTTTTTGTTTAGTTTTAGTGAGTTTCATTCGGAAGCTTATTCGTTTCTGAGTGAGTTTTCTTTTTTATTCAGGAAGCTTATTTCTTCTTACAAGTGTTTTTGTCTTTTTTTTTTAAATTTAGTTCCCGCTTACTCTAATCCCGCTAAAATTTGACTGGACTTGTGGCCACAATTTTTCTATCAAATTTATAAACCACACTAAATAAACTGTGGTGTAACATATTATTATAAAACCGTGGTCCATATAACATTTTTGGCCACAGTTTAAAAGTTAATATTATAAACCATACAAAATAAATCGTGATGTAATAAATTGTTATAAAAACCGTGGTCTATATAACACTTTAGGCCACAGTTTAAAAGTTAATATTATAAGTCATGTATATATAACCGTGGTCTAATATAATTTGTTAAAAAACCCTGGCCTTTAAAAGTCTCACGGTTACCTTGGATGTTACGATGGAAAATGAAAAATTTACATATTATTAACCACATTAGTGAAACCGTGGTCTATATTATGTTTTGACCACGGTTTTTTAAAAAGAAAAAAAAGGTGGTCTAAAGTCAAAAATATTGTAATGACACAACGAGTGACCACTGAGCCAAAGGCTCTGTTGTGTACTGACAGTGAAATACATATATTTATTATAGTTTTGTTAAGCAGTTTTCCATAACACCAAATTCAACCTTTAAAAACATAATTTTGTTAAACAAATTTTTTTGTCATTTCTTTTAATTTCAGTCTAATATCTAAATTATTTATTTTTTTATTTTTTGTCATTTATTGTCTCTCTATAATTAATTTCTTATTCTATCAATAATAATGGTCTTTTTTATTTAAGTGGAGTATTTTTTACAAACAATTTACGAATAAGGGATAATTTTCAATAACAATGGATTTTTTATAATTAATACATAATGAGTAAGAAATTAATTACCGAATGACAGTAAATGGCAAAAAGAAATAATAATAATACAAACAATTTACGAATAAGGGATAGTTTTCAATAATAATGGCTTTTTTATACATGATATATAATGAGTAAGAAATTATTATAGAGAGACAATAAATGAAAAAAAAGAAAAAAATTATTAAAATACAAATAATTAATTTATAAATTAGACTGAAGTTAAAAGAAATGACAAAATAATTTGATTAACAAAAATATGTTTTTAAGATTGAATTTGGTATTATGGAAAATTGCGTAACGAAAATATAATAAATATATTTATTTCACCATAAATACACAACAAAGCCTCTGGTTTGGTGGTAACCCGTTGTGTTCATGTGGTTCCATGTAGGTTTGAAATCCATGTTTTTTTTTGCAAAATTTTTTTTACCAATCAGGAGCTGTCACGTGGCACTGTGATATCGACTATGATTATCCTATTTTTGTAAATAGTTTCGTTGCTGCCCATAAATAGTTTGAAAACTATCTCTTATTCATAAATTGTTTGTAAAACTATCATATTTAAGTAAAAAAGTCCTACTCCATTCAGCAAATGAAACTCACACGTTGAAAGCCAGAGAAATAGAACTCTATCATATGCCATGTGGTATAAATGTTTCTTTAAAAAAAAATCATCCCTAAATCTCAAAATCTAACAACAAAACCAACCGTCAATTAATAGTTTTTTACCTCAATATCCTTCAATTAATAATGTTGCGTTTAATTTTTTTTTTTTTTATATATCACTATATCACTATATCAGTCCAATAAAGATAAAGAGTTTTGGCAATAAAAACACTTGTTATGATTTTAAATAAAATAAAAATATCACAAATTTCAATTTATTTTATCTCATAAAAATAAAACACTACATTTTCAAATGAATTTTATTTCATTTAACTTCTTTGGTCGGATCCGGATGTACCTAGGTAGTACTTAGAGAACCGGGTGGGCAACCAAAAAAAAAATGCTTTGAACACTTTCATAAATAAAGTACTTTATTTTTTGGATTTAAAGGTTTAGTTTAAGAGACTAAAAAAAATTAAATTGAAGGCATTGAAAAAGTAAGTAAAAAAATATTTTATCTATTCAAATTTACACTTCACTTAAAAAAAAATTCACTCTGAGCTTCCTTAAACGCAATTCAAAAAGTTGAATATATCATAATTTTTTTTATACCAAAAATGCTTTATTTTGGTATAATTTAACTAAGAAGTAATTGACTAATGGTTAACATGCTAGGAAGCTCAATTTTCAAGTAAAATTTTGTTTGAATTTTGGGAATAACAAATTTATATGACAATTTTTTTTCGAAATCAGGTGGTGTCTAGGTTTCACATTTTTTATGGTCCAACTAATTCACTTCAGATTCGCGAACTGTGCGAGTTTTTAACTCGACGGTATGAATTGTCCCCATAAATTATTGTCTCACTGAGACTCGAGTCTTTGACCTTGAAACTCCTAAGCACCCAACCAGTTTTCACTAAGACAATCCACTTGAATTTATATGATAGAATTTAAATAGGGTATTTTAATTACGTGATTCATGTTAGTAGAAATCCAAAGTTAATCTCAAACAAAAATAAACAGAGGACTTTGCCCATGGATAAACAAGGACACGTGTTAAAGAATCAAACACTATTTTTATATATCATTCATGATGCGCTAATAATTGGTTAAAAAAGTAATCCATGATGCACTAGTAATTGAGTTAAAAACATCAACATTACAATGAAATTAAGTTTTCCTGGAGTTTATCCGGTTGTCAAAGTATTACTTAAGTATATTCGGATCGATCCATGTCGCGTATTTGTATATAGTAGGTGAGTCTGTCAATATAAATTTTTTGCATTCACAAAAATTGAACTTAAAATCTTGTTTAAGTTAAATTGAGCCACTTACCACCCGTTTTAATCTATGTTGGTCAATGAAATTAAATAATAACGGATTTTATCCGGATTTAAAATTTGAACTTGAGTCGGGTGAATATAGACACGCATAATGTGATTAATCAATGGTTGCTGAAAAAATCTTCAAAATGCATCTTCAATCCTTTTAAGGTTTTTCTAATAAGTATTGCGAAATACGTGTTAAGAAGTTTAGAAGTTTATATTGAATATATTTGTAACAAACATTGATGTAATTAACACAATTTATAAATACATCAATTTTCAATTAAGACTTTCCTAATGAATTTATTAATATTTGTCCTAAAACATAGTTTAAGTTTTTTTTCTCATGTGATTTCCTAAGTAGTACCTAGGTATATTCGGATCCGATCCGGGTCACGTATTTGGTCATGGAAGATGAGGCTCCCAACTTCAATTTTTTGCATCCACAAGGAATCGAATCTAAGACCTTGCTTAAGCTAGACCGACCCACTTACCACTTGTCCCAACCCATATAAGTTAGTTAAAGTTTTTTTATTATCCACTAATATAATCTTTAATTATCTTGTGCCTCATTTTCATAAATAAATAGTTAAGTTTAATTATAAAAAAAAAAAGTTAAATTTAAATAAGTAAAGGTAAAATTACACATTTAATCTCTTATTTTTTTATATGTTTCAAAATGGCTCTCATCTTTTTTTCTTCTCATTTTGGTTTTTGAACTTGGTTGTTTGTTTCAATTTGGTTATGAATATATTTTACTGGAAAACTAAGTTAAAATTGATTAAAATAATATTTTTGTTAACGTGTATTATTTGTTTTGATCAATTTTAAAAAATATATCAATGAAATATATTAAAAATTAACATAAGTGATGAAGTTGAGACAAACAATTAAGTTTATGATAAGATAACATAATTGATCCAATAAGTAATTTTGTCATAAATAAAATATGGCTTAATTATGTTATAGGTTTCTGAAGTTTGGGGTGCTTTTACCAGATATCCTTATTCTTTTTTTCCAATGTCTGACTTCCCAAAGTTACTTCTGAGTTTGTCATATACGCCTACTACCAATTCTGACCAATTTTGCTGACATGTAACATCGAAATCCTGATTAGATGCAGGAGGTTAAGTACTTGGTGCCCCGTAGTTGAAGATCCTGTTTTCAAAAAATTTAAAAAACTAAAAAACATAATATTTTTATATTTTTAGTTAAATAAAAAAAATGAAGAGAGAGGTCATCTTCGCACGTGTGACATCACTCGACATCACATGACCAACCTCCTGCGTCTGATCAGGATTCCGATGTTACATGCCGACAAAATTGACCAGAATTGGTAGTAGGGGTATATGACAAACTCATAAGTAACTTCGAGGAGTCAGACATTAGAATAAAAGAATAAAGGTATCTGGCAAAAGTACCTCAAACTTCAGGAATTTGTGACATAATTAAGCCATAAAATATTTTAAATAAGGCAAATGCTAACAAACAACTCAGTATAATAAATTAATATTAACAAATATAGCCTTTAAAATTGTCAAAACAAAAAAAAAAATATTGTTGGTTTATTAATTTTTTTTACCTTTATAACCTCAAGTAAAGGCACTTGTAAGCATGCATTTGCCTTAAGATATTGTGAGTGACTAGGGATGACAACGGGGCGGGGAACGCTCGGGGAGACCTTTCCCATTCCCCATCCTCGGGTCTCATTTGCCCTCATCCTCATCCCCATTCTCCATGTCGGGAGTTGATTAGCCCTCATCCCCATTCCCAACCACCCCATGAGTTCCCACGGGTCCTCACGGGGAACCTAACTTCAATTTGACCTGATATAAAATTCACAATGTCGAATAACATTTTTAAACTTGTACACTACAGAAAAATAATCGTTAAAATTCAAGAGATTCAATTTAAAAAAATCGTTAAAATGATCGTTAATAATAATAATTATAATTATAATTATAATAATATATGTGAAGTTACTAAAAAACCTATTTTTAAACTATATAAAGCCTAAATATTTAAGGACATATAAGTAAAATTATCGAGGACGGGGGAACCAATCCCATTCCCCGCCCCAAAATCTGTTCGGGGGAAAAATCCCCCCATCCCTGCCCCCGCTGGGAAAAAATCCCCAAACTCGGATACCCGAACGGAGCGTTCCCCGCGGGGATCCCCATTTGCAGTCTCCCATTGCCATCCCTACGAGTGACCTAGTATTAGTATGTAAAAAAAAATTAGGAACCAAGATGGGTTAAAATGAGTGGTAAGTGGTTTGATCTCGGTTAAGCAAAATTTCAAGTTTGATTTCTTGTGGATGCATAAAATTTTTGTTGATAAACTTCCCTGCCATACCAACCGGGTCGGATCCGGATGTACCTAAGTGGTATTTGGAGAACCAGATAGGAAAAAAATTAGAAAAAAAGAAAAAGAAAAAATTATATTCGGATTCCTTTCTCCTTTAATAGATGCTTTCCTTCTTCGTTGCTTTATATGGCAAACTAGCATTAAGATGGCGTGAACCTCCTTCTATTCCCCCCCTCCCCTCCTTCTATAAAACCACTCCTCCTCTTTCTTCGCTCTTTCCATTCACACCTCTCCTCTATTCTGTTTCTCACTCTTCCAATTTCGAGATCTGCGCTTCCTCTTCAATCCTCGCTGGTCAGTTTCTACTCTCTCTTTTCCTCCGCTTCTATTCTTATTCGCATATCACCGTTTCACTTCCACTTTCGGTAGCTTCGTTTTCGGGTTTTCACATGAACCGAACCGAACCGAACCAAACCTTTTTCATTCTCGCTCTTTCATTTTCACTGTAGATTGTATGCTGACTTGACTTGACTATTTGCTTGCTCAGCTGATCTTTTTTTCGGTAACGGCGTTTGTTTTTATCAACGGTTCAACAAAACTCTGTTTCTGTTGCGTTAAGTTTGTTCCAATGGAAATTTCTCAGATCTGTTTGCTTTTTTTTTTTTTTTTTTTTTTTTTCCGTTTCTTTCTATTTTTCTTTCATTTTTAAGTCCTAGACGTTTTTAAAAATGGAACAAAAAAAAAAAAAATCAAATGCAGAGTGGATTTTTTTTTTCTTTCCTTGCTTAACCAGTTCTTCGTTGATTGATACTACTTCTAAATATTCGTTGTCACGCAGCTGAGATGCCTGAAATCGTGGCTGGTGCCGATATTGTGATGGATGACGAGATCGTAAGTTGTTGTAACTTAAACCCCTACCATATCATGTTTAATATTGGTGCTAAGAAAGTAATAAAATACTACTCCTATTAATATATCTTTATCTTTTTAAAGCTTTGTAGTGCTTGTCTTTTATGATATGATTAATTATAATTATAATATTATTATTAGCATTAGTCTTCGGACAAATTATTCTCGTGAGTTTTTTTTTTTTTATCAGCACAGGAGAACGTGAGTTGCATTAGTCTATGTCGTAAATGACTTATAGTGGTCTTAAGGTGGATTAACATAATGTCGTTTTGGCAAAAAAAAAAATAAAAAAAAAACAAAGATCATTGATTATCGGTCAAATTATTCTCTGAAATTGTGAGCACCAGTCAAATTAGTCCCCGCACTTGGGGATCACTAACGACAAGGATTGATGTGACTCGCATTTTGCTATCTCGATGACTAATTTGAAATTTCGATAATCAATTTGATGGGTCCCCACAAAATCAAAGATTAATGTGACATATTATTCTTTTATTATTATTTTAAAACAAATAAATTAATAATTTTCTTAATTTTGAAGATAAACATCTAAAACTAGATATGTTTTCTTTTAAGACTAAAAAATATAATATTGAGGATTTGTAGTGCTAGGCATTTTTCTTTTTAGTTTTGGACATTACATGACTGATAATTGGGACCAAAATTGTCCAACAAATAATAATAAAAACTAATAAATCGAAGTAGAATTTTGCCCGTGAGCTAAAAGTTGAGGGGTGAGAAGTACATGTATGTCAATAATTTTGAGTTCACAAATGCCAAATTGAAAATATTTGTAAATTTTTAAGTATATAGTGTGATGGATGTTTAAAAGGGTTATTAGATTATTGATTATCGGTGTTTATTTCAGGCAACAAATGTGGTTCCATCCATTGAGTCTAAGGCTCAAAACAAGGTTCCCACTTATGATCATTCTGCACATCCACCTCTTAATGAGAGGATCCTGTCATCCATGACCAGGAGATCTATTGCTGCACACCCTTGGCATGACCTTGAGATAGGTAACCATCATACTTAACCTACATTATACTTTGTTTGAGTAGGAATACTAACAATGCTAACATTTCTCTTGTTCTTTAATTCTTATGTTGAAAAAAAGATAACATGTTACTGCTATAGCAATGTGTTGTTAATTGGTTTTCTTCGTTATGCAGGACCTGGAGCTCCAAATATCTTCAACTGTGTAAGCATGCATACTCATGACTTCATATGCAGTCTACATTCCTAAATATATATATATATATATATATATATATATATATATATATATATATAAACACACACACACACACACACACATATATATATATATTAGATTTTGAATTTGGTTATACAATGCGTGGCTTAATATTGCAGGTGATTGAGATTGCGAAAGGGAGCAAGGTCAAATATGAACTTGACAAAAAAACTGGACTTATTAAGGTAATAATGGTTGGCTTACTGAGTTATTTTCACGTCTACAAATGTTTGTATGACATTTGACATTCTGTTGTGCATGAATGTTTCTTTGTACAGGTTGATCGTGTGCTTTACTCATCTGTTGTATATCCCCACAACTATGGGTTCATCCCACGTACTATTTGTGAGGACAGCGATCCCCTTGATGTCTTGGTTATCATGCAGGTATTTGTATCAGTTTATGTTATCAGCTTTTGCTTGTAAAATAGCATGCATCATGCATTTTTTCTTGCAATTCATTAAGATGAGCTTTCCTAAGGCTGCCGGTTTTGGCAAGTTTTCTATTTTTGAATCCTTGACCATTGCCTTGAGGATACTAGTTAGAATTTTCCATTGTTAAAATCCTTTTTAATCATTGAACTTTATCTTTGTTACTAAGCTATGCATCTGTGATCCAAACTTTGACCAACTCAAGGTGATATAATATATAATATACAACTCCAATTTCAGCTGATGAATAGATTATTATAGATTTATAGTCAAAGGTCGCCTTGTAGTTATAAATCATATCACATCCTACTATTAGATCTATCTTAGTTTTTGTTATAGGTGCTGTGTAAGATGTTAAAACCTTATTCATATTTGGACAGGAGCCTGTTCTTCCAGGTTGCTTTCTTCGGGCCAAAGCTATTGGTCTCATGCCCATGATTGATCAGGTACTATATTAGACATTCCCATCTCTTGCACAGCAACACAAGAATTACTCTTCTTATTATTGCATATTTAACAACCATTAATTGTGATGAAATACAGGGTGAGAAAGATGACAAAATAATTGCTGTCTGTGCTGATGATCCTGAGTATCGACATTACAATGATATCAAGGAGCTTCCTCCTCATCGTTTAGCTGAAATCCGCCGTTTTTTCGAAGACTGTATCCTTGCGAAATTAAAATTTTAATATATTGTTATGCTTGCCTATTTGTTAAAACTGTAAACATGATGAAGTACATTATTTGTTTTAGTCAAGCATACGAAATGAATTTTATGTTTTTCATTCATAAAAGGAATTAGACAAGAAGAATGAGAACAAGGAAGTTGCAGTAAACGACTTTCTGCCTGCCTCAACTGCTTTTGAAGCAATCAAGCACTCCATGTAAGTAAAAGTCATGACTAATCTGGAAATTGGATTGTTTTAGAAGTTTCGATTGATTTTTTTCCCTTTTTCTTTTGGGTACATCTGAAAATAGTTTTCGGATTGGTTTATGGATTTAAATCTTGTTATTTCCGCATCATTTCCTATATTTTCTTCGAAATTGTTGTTTTTAAAATTAATTAAACTGTTTGCTTCTTTTTCAAGTTCTTTTCTGTTTTATGCATATACTACTTCTGTATTAAAAAAACACCTTGCACACAAAAAAGTTCCGGCATGCATATGTTCAGCAGATAGCTGAGTTTCGTTGTTCGAGGTTTGATTCCTGTGTTTATAAAATAGATTTTGGTAGGAGAGTCAAAACCAGCTTTGATCTCAACAGAAACCAATTAGTCTTTGGCTATCGGTCAGGACACGGTTCACACCAAAAAGATGCTTTTACACTTATAAAAACTTGTGATTTTTTTTATTGAATATGTGTAGTGTAAAATCATTTTTCTTTTTCCTCATAAATCAATTACATTACACTCTTTTTGTCTCATTTAATGTTATTAAGCATAGCTTCATTAGCTTGTGTCCATGGCTTTGAGATAATAGTTTCCTTTGTTGTGAAGGACTCTATATGCTAACTACATAGTGGAGAGCCTGAGGCGGTAGTCATTGGTGCCCACCATGGAGTTGATGGGTCATATATCTTACCGATATGAAGACATTATTTTGAATAGCCACCTTTTTATTACTATGATGATTATGGCGAAAAAAAAATGCAAGCTTTGTAGCCTTGTCGCATGTATATGTCTCCCAACACATGCATATTCTATGTGTTTTAAATTGTTTTTGGTATCTGCTATACTCGATACCAAATTCAGCAAAGTTTTATATTCTAGCCTCACTTTTGTTATCGAATAGCAGTAGTGCAAAAGGGTTCTAGGTGCATCTTATTGAGAGATAAATACTTGATATTTGTGCTGGGAAGGAGAGGTTTGGGAAGGTTTGAAGAAAAAGAATGAGGCAGTTTATTCTTAATTTTGGGATAATACTCCCTATTATATAAAAATATATACTTTTGGAACCTCTACAACTCTTCTATGTGATTTCCTTAAAGTAGAGCAAAACAAAGAAAAATCTAAACATCTAGCCAATCCACGTGACAATCAGTAATCATGATTAGTTATTACCTTTTTACTTTTTTATGTTAAAAATCTTTTATTTATAAAAAGGAAAATGCTAAGGCACTAGTTAGGCATATAAATATAGTTAATTATTGTTGAAAAATGTGTTTTAGGAGATGCTCGAGAGATGAAGTATGGTAGACTTATGATTAGTTATTTTTTCTTCAAATAATCTTAATAAATATCCTTAAAACACTTGTTAGCAATTTAAAAAAAAATCACTTATCATGGTCATAGTCGTCAAATTAAGTTAATTGACCTAATTCATGATCTATCTGTTGATTCTTAAATATTCTCCTTTGAATTATTTAATTTTATGCTCCTCTTTTTCATTACAATTGATTTATTAATGAAAATATTTGATGGTTGGGATTAAAAGAAGCAAAAAAACATAATGATAATTTTTTTTTTTGGTACATAAACATAATGATAATTTTGTTTGTGTTGTTTTAACCCTCCATAATTTATCATTATCTTGTTTGGCAACCGTCACAACTACAACTACCATCATTGTTGTTGCCACAATTTATTTTTCTCACTCTAAAGTAGGAGAAGCAAGATAAAGGTTGAAGATGATGGCCAAAAAAAAAAAATCACATAAAATTAGAGGATACATCAAAATAAGTTAAAAAGGGGATCATTGAAGAACTTCCCTGAAATGTTATATTAAAAAGAAGAGTTTTAGTTTTTGGTTCACCTGATGTAATTTTGGCCCCCATTTTTTCATAGAAGATCAAAATAATTTTCGCATTGAGGGCAAGCTTAAATAATTAAAAGTGTAAAATGTACTTAAAAAATAATGTATATAATTTATTAAGGTACCATTTTGTAGTTTTTCATTATTGACTTAAGTTCTTTTTCTATTACCAATCCATATACCATGTGGTATTAGCATGATTTTAACTTTAATAACTTTTCATTTAGTACAATTTTTCATAAAGTAGAAAAGTGATCACATAAGCTCAAAACACATTAACGTGACGAGCTCGGCACAAATAAGTAATTTGCTTTTTTCACCCTCGATTTTATTTTTTAACACCGCTATTTTTTTTAGAAACATGTTTCCAAAAGTATTATTTTTTAGGACAAGGGTGCTAGTAGCTCCGGGTTCGTTTCCCACTAAAAACATCTTGTTGGGAGAGCCAGCTACGCAGCTCGCTCCGGATTAGTCTCAAGAGCTCCCTGGTATTAAGGGTGCTCTTGGGGATACCGGTGGTTCCGCAAGGAATACGGACAAAAAAAAATATTATTTTTTAACTTTTCAATATCACATTTTCTAAAGTATTAAAAAAATACTCGAGAGTGAGATAGTGCAATAATAAGAGAAGATGAGGTAAAAAATACAATAATATTATATGTATATCCAAAATTGATATCGGGATGTATATCTGTTTGTCTTATACGCTTGTATTTATTTTCTACAAACAAGACAAACAGATGTATATCCAAATGTCAATTTTGGAAGTACATATAACACCACTCCTCGTTGAAATAATTCATTAAACAAGATAAATTCATTCAACAACAACACTTCGAACCCTAACATGAATAACTTCCTCCTTCACACCCTTGTGGGCATGCTCCACTTTCGTTTATCGGTTAACAACCCTTCGAAAATTGAGTACCTCTCTCTGATAATTTCTTGATTCATCCTTGTGATAATCCATATTTTTTATTTTCTTTCACAAACATGATTCTATTATGTGGAAGATATCTATTTTCGGGCATAAAGAAAAAAAATTCCTCCTTAATAAAGGAAAACAGACATCCCTTACTCATGAAAATATACTATTTTTGAAAATGTGTTAGAGGTGAAAAAGAAAAAAATGACGTGAAAAAATAATAGTACCCCATTATATTACATCAATATAATGTGATATCGGATACGATATTTTAAAATAAAACTAGAATATGGATAAGGTAATATAAATTTAAATTATATATATAAAATAAAAATAAATAATATTGACATTGAAATAAGATATGAGTATTTTAATTTTGGTATTGTAGAGAGGGAGAGGATCAAGAACTCCTCAATGTGACGTGCTGTTCTTCAACATATAACTATTTTGTTATGGCGCTAATAGGAGGTGGAGATTACTCATATTTTTAGGGAGGTGAACAATTATGCTGATTTATTTGCTAATAGAAATTTACAAATGGAGTATGACATGTAGGAGATAATCAACCCAGATGCCGATCTTAGATTTATTATTTTTCAGGACTATAGTGGCACTGTGGTGCCTCGTCTCATACGGACTTTGAAGCAGTAATTTTTTGTTTGGTTTTTTTTTCCCCCTGTTTCAGCCCCTTTGAATACAAAAAAAAAATAATAAAAAAAATTAGAGATTGAAAATCAAAATAAATCAAAATATAAAGACGAAAAATTGATTACTCCTATAACCATAAAATACAAATTCTAAAATAAAAATAAAATCACACCCAAAACATACATAGACATGCATCACCTAAAAGTGTGCAAAAATACTGTATATGTATATATATACCAATACCCAATATATTCTCCTACGAATATAACAGTACTCCTTCCAATCTTGTTTATTAACAAAAATAACTACCTGCACAAGTATTAAAAAAAAATAATTAGATGCATTTAAATTTCTTAAATTCATGAAAAAGTAGATTAGTTTAGTAAACTTGTATCGGGAATGAAACAAAAACTAAATGATTCAACCACTTTACAAAGATATTTAAGAAATGATTGTATTGAGAGCATAAAGTTAGTTAGCTTTTACTTATATTTAAAACCACTAATAAAATGTCTTTTTTTGCTTATAATAAAGACAAGAGAGAGTATCATTACTAATATTAGTTGACGAGTGTCCATACCCCACAAATAATATCTGTTTGTTGTGGTCCTATTTATAAGACCCTTTTGTGATTTTTCATTCCCACCAAAGAAAATGAATAAATTTTTTAATGATATTGGAATTGTGAAAATTTGATAAATTTTTTCAAAACTACCCCTATAATTATTATTGGAACTCTAAAAAGTGTAGAGTTTACAAGAATATTAGTAAATAGAAGTAATTAAATATTATTAAAAATTTAAAAAATATCTTATAAATAAAACCAAAATAAAAATCCGGGCGCTATAAAAATGATATAAAACCATAATTCTCCTCTCTTCTCTCTCTCAAGTCTCAACGCAAGTCAAATACAAATAGCCGCTGCTCTCATTCTCTTAAACCCTCTCCACTCCTTCTCTTTCCCATTCACTCATTCCTTCGTTCAGAACTTTCATCAAACACCATGAGCTCCTTCAACAACAACAACAACATGGACAACCTCCTCCTCCAAACCCTCATGGGCAGGCTCCACCTCCGTTCTCCCATCAACAACCCTCTCATCACTCAATCCCTCGAGGACTTCCTCTTCAACACCAACCTCGACGACGACTACGACGACGACGACGACGAAGAAGACGAAGAAAACGGTTACGCTTGCGGGAACAAATCCGACCTCGCAAAAGAAGAGTCCAAGCTGGAGCGCGAAATCATCAAGGTCATTAACCGAGGTGACACTGATTCGCTGAAGCCGAATTCCGGCCAGGCGGTTTCGGTCCGGGGCCACCACATCTGCGTCGGGTTTCACGATGAGAAGGGTTCGGATTACCGTGTTTGGGAGTGGCATGGCCATGTGATGATGTTTGATGAGGAGCATGGGTACTCGCCGGAGTATATTTACGGGAATTATTTTCAGAGGTTGCCTTCGAAGGCTGGTGGCGGTGTGAAAGCTGAGGAGGTGGAGGAGGAAGAGAAGGAAGAGGAGGAGGAAGAAGAAGAAGAGGAGGAGAAGGTTGGGAATTTAGGGTTGAGGGAGTTGATTGATACTAAGGATTCTAATGAGGGGAGGATTCTTCATCGGAATATGAATGCCGGTTCTTCAAGGTTTGCTTTTGAAACAATCTCTTTTTTTTTTTATGCTTTAATTCTCTAAAATTTGAAAATTTCGTAAACTATACTATGTGTAGCACCAGGTTTTTAAATCTTGGTCTGCGGCCGCTACAGTCCTTGCATTGTCGAGGTTTTGGAGTTGCCAAAACCACATCACTCATGTAATCGCTGATTAAAACCTTGAGTAGGCTGATACTTGAAATATTTGTGTTTTTTATAGGCTTATTTATGTGTTTAGCACCTAAAAGTTCAACATGTTTTGGTTTTAGTCTCTATAAGTTATTTTGACCGGGACTAGTCCTTGAATTTTCAAACATTTTGGTTTTGCTCCCTTCCGTTAGTAAAAATCTGTTATTTGTTTGTGTAACTGGCGGAACATCACATTAGCAGTCCATGTGATATGGAGTGACGCCAAATAGGTGAAATAACGTGGATGATAAAGATCCA
This sequence comes from Crotalaria pallida, assembly GCA_037953625.1. Classification (NCBI taxonomy): domain Eukaryota; kingdom Viridiplantae; phylum Streptophyta; class Magnoliopsida; order Fabales; family Fabaceae; genus Crotalaria; species Crotalaria pallida. Next base: position 74,982,579 of record CM075656.1, read on the forward strand.
GTGACGCAAAATGGTCCCGTACGCAAAATTTTGAGTTCATAGGCCTGAATCATCTATGTAACATCACCTATTTGGCGCTACGTGACGCCCCGTGGCAGTTGATGTGGATTTTCGTTAACCATGTCAACAAATAACTGATTTTTTTTGTAATGGAGGGGATCAAAACCAAAATGTTTGAAAAATTAAGGATTAGTCCCGGTCAAAATAACTTCTAGGGACTAAAAACAAAACACGTTGAAGTTTGGGGACCAAAACAATAAATAAGCCTTTTTTATATGCTTTTCTGTTTATACATCGTTCAATTATTTTTATGAATTTTGCCGAATGAATCTTTGCATTTGTGTTTCAAATCCCTATTCATGCTTCCTAGAGTCCTAGATATTTTACTGTTACTAAACACATTTTTTCTTGTCCAAGGTTTTGCTTTGAAATCCCTTTTTGCTATATTTCTAATTTCCCTATTTAATAAACTAACCATTAGTCAGCACATTTTTTATTTTATTTTATCTTGCCAATTTTGTCTACCTGTTTAGCTGTGTAGATTTAATACTTTACAATGGTTGCTGAATTAGTATCCGATATATGATGCATTAAATACGTCAATACTTTTTTTTTTATATACTTTTTGTCTATATATTTTTCAATTATTTTATGAATTTTTTTCTATACCAATATACTGGTGTCCGTCCCTTGTATAATCATATCCGTATGTGTGCTTCCTAGCTGTTTACTCTTTAATTTGTTACATATGCTTGCACTAACAAATTCTAACATCCGTTACAAGTTTCTAGTCAATCACATGTATTGTTTGGTTAAGCTATCATGTAGCAATTGATTTCCATGATGTGGTAACTAATTGTTAGCCCATTAACGTAACGATATACGCCGTTAATAATTCTTTTTACTTCATAGGTTGCTATAAAATGGGCATAGGAAAGTGGTGAACATATGACAGTTTTTATGGTATACGTCTTCTTTAAGGGTATTGGTTCCGGAGCAAGTTGTTGATCATTGATTACTTGTTAGTTATATTTAATGAATTTTAAATGTTTTATAATAATAGCAACAACGGAAATTTTATTTTGACAACTGACTATGGGGATGGTACCGTTATGGATACCTTAGAAGGTCCTGTATATACTAGTGTATAGTTGTTTCTATCCATGCCCAGATTATCCGATGAACTTTAGTCGTGCATGCTACCTGACTAAAAGGAGGTTGAATGAAAAATTTATCTGTTTTTCCCTTGGTCGCCATAGAGTGATACTAAAATTAAATTTACAGAGGTTTATCAATATTGGGGGCTGACTTTGTATGTTGGCTTAGTTCTTTTGGTAGCTGGAACTATTAGTGCAGGTGAGCTTTTGTAGATAGAACAATTCCTTCTTACAATCTAAAAATGATGTTCGTTTGTTGGTTAAGGTCACTTTGGCCTCTTCTGTTTCATGACAGCTCAAATGGGTGAGAACTGGGGAAGAATTGCATTCATTCAGAGCCAGGCTTATAAGATATGCTTATAGAGCTAATACCTTGTTGCATGTACGATTAGATTTTAGGACTAAGTACCAATGGTTTTCTTGTCATCATATAAAGTAGATGAGCTTCTTCATGGTTGATGAATCTGGAATCCTACTCTCGATGACTTGTTTTGTCTGCTATCGTTTTTGTTTGACCAAGTAGTACCTTTTTAGAAACAGGTAGCTACCTTTTTAATGCCTCTCTATCTGTTAACTGTATTAAAACTGTTTTAAACAATTCCGCATTCCTTTGACATTCTCCCGTTTGATATTCTTTTTGTGTTGTGTGTTGTGCTATACAGTTCACTATGCTAGCACTGTTGTTAGTTTTCCAACTCAAGGAAACTTCTTTTAGCTTTTTATTACCAACGGCATCATTTGATCCAATATAAATAACCCCATCTAGTAGACTTTGGTTGTTGTTGTTGTTGCTTTGTTTCATAAAATGCAAGTTTGCAACTGAATTAAACATTTTCTGTGTCCATGTTTGACATACTCATGTTTTCCCCTGCTGAAATTGATAGGTACTAGATAAAGAAGTTTTCTTCTTGCAAGCAGAGGATGTAACCCGCATCTCATTCCCTTTGTCAAGAAAAGATTATTTTCCCGTTTTCCAAAGTGCAAATCCTGGAGTTAAGCCAGAGTGTCTCTTTGATCTTCAAATTACATGCTGGAATTATAGAAATTAAAGGATGTTAGACATGGTTTTGTATTATATACTATTTCAACTATTACCTTTGCTCAGCTAATAATAACTTGTGATTTGTTTATTTCCCCTTTTTCATTAGAGTTAGCTGTTTTATAAGTAGACCCGTTGTCCGTTGATATGCTTGATTCTTTTGCCTTTCAGCAACTCGAGTTTTCTGTGCAGACATGCTTGATTTGCAATTGCATTGCAAGCAATTGCAAATAAAATATACCTGATGCATTATCATTCGTGAAACTACCGTGCTAGTGAAATGACCTGCTATGTTTTGCAATTATATTCATGGAATCATGTTCAGAAGTTTTTGATGTTGAATTGTTGATTGGAGCGGTGGGAATATTTTTCTGCTATCGTTTTTCGAAGTTAAGTGTTGCGGGGTTGCCATAACTGCTATTGGGTATTAGAGTTTCTTATTTCAATTGCTGTCAAGAACTAAGTACCAAAGGTCTTACATAGGTTACAAATATTAGTTCAAAATTTGGCAATATCACTCAAACTGATGTCGTCGAAGTTTACAGTGTTTTCAAGGAAAAGTTAGTCAATACTATCATCATGAACTTTATCTTGCTATGTATAAGTCGATCGTTATTGAATATTGATACTTTTTTTGGTTTCCCAACATATCCATCCGCGCAACTGGGTGACTAATCCTTTTGACATTGTCGGGTCTTTTCAAGGGCTAGTATCTCAGCAAGGCCTTTTACATTCGCAAGAGCCGATGATCGAATTCCTAATCACTTACTTAAGTAGTAATAGATCCCTTACCACCTGTACTAGCCTCTACTGGTTGAATATTGAATATTTATTTTATGAAGGATTGATAAAGTCTATTGTGGGCTGCTTAGAACAACTCGTGTTTCATTTGAGTTTTGCTAAGGTGAGTTTTAACAAGCACATTTAACACACCACAACTAGCTTTGTACATCCCACCTTGACGGTGAAAATGTCAAATTACTCTGCCCACCTCACTCTCTCTTCAGCACTCCACTCCCCCACCCAATCGGCACTCGTTGCTTGTGTGAGATAGTTGCCTGTCGCACACAGTCTCCCAACACAGTCTACAAGCTGCATGTGAAGTATAACATTAAAAAAAGAAAAAACCTTGGATCTTGACCGTATTCACAACTTTGAGTCTTGATGACCTTGGTATAGTCACAATCATGTTGAAATGGTTAAAAAAATTGGTTCGTTACTCTAATTCACAATCCAAAAGTAATTTAAAAATTTAAAGAAAAATAATAATAAGTTGGGTGTGAAAATGGGTGTTAAAATACTCTCATCGTGAATTGTTCACCTAATTTGCCAAAGCCCAAGCACACAAACGGGCTAACCCGAATAGTCAAAGACTGAAAAACACGAAACATTTCCATCTCCCGAAAAACAATCTCAGCCGTCAACAAACAAACCCTCAATCAACGTAAAACATACCCTCCACGTCAGCGATCCGCATGACACCCTTCTATCCAATCACAACCCGCTCACTCTCTCTATAAATACTCATTCTCTCCACACCCTTTCTCTCATTCAACAAACTCGTTTTCATTCCCTCCATTTTCTCTTCTCTATTCACTATTCCCAATCGCAATGGCTCCAACAAAGGCAGAGAAGAAGCCAGCGGAGAAGAAGCCCGCGGAGGCGGAGAAGAAACCAGCACCGAAGGCGGAGAAGAAGATTTCCAAAGAAGGAGGATCCGAAAAGAAGAAGAAGAAATCGAAGAAGAGCGTGGAGACTTATAAAATCTACATATTCAAGGTTCTGAAGCAGGTTCACCCTGACATCGGGATCTCGAGCAAAGCGATGGGGATAATGAACAGTTTCATCAACGATATCTTCGAGAAACTCGCTCAGGAATCTTCTAGACTCGCTAGGTATAACAAGAAGCCTACGATTACGTCACGCGAGATTCAAACCGCTGTGAGGTTGGTGCTTCCGGGAGAGTTGGCGAAACACGCTGTTTCCGAAGGGACTAAGGCTGTTACCAAATTCACCAGCTCTTGATTAGGGTTTCTGTTAACCTGATTTAATGATCTGATTTGATTTTATTAGGTTTATTTTATATTTAAGTTTGACTTTGAGGTGGTTATTGTTATTATAGGTGTAATGCCGTCAACAGATGAAATTCAAAATTCGAAATTATATAATATCATTGAAGATGTTCTGGCTTCATTCTAAACTGTTATTTTATTATTATTATTATTATTATTATTATTATTATTATTTAGTATTTGGAATTATGATATGATTTTATTTGTTTTTGTTATGTGCATTTGGTGATTAATAATTTAATTAGTTTTTAGTGGTGAGGTTAATTGTGGAGTTTGATTGATGTTTTGTGCGAAAAGTGTGGTTTAAGCAATGGTAGCTTGTATTATTTGTCACAAAGATTTATTCCAAAAGTGTGGATTATTCTAAACTTATTTGTTTGACAGTAGATTCTAGAGGTGCTCTTCAAAAGCTCATTTGTGAAGCAATCGCATAGCTGGGAATTTTGGCTTTGATACAGAGCAGGTTTAGGTAAGACTTTTATGCAGTTATTTCTTGCATTTTCCCTGTTATTATTTATGTGTATGAAAACGATGATAAGGTGCCGCATCTCGAGACTTGTGTTATACTTATATTTTGCTTATTCTATGTGAAAACCATTGAAAAGAATGGCATAACTTGGTCATGTGTGTGAGATTTTTTGAAAAACATGACCCGATGCTTGATATGAATGGTGTCAGTGTCACCTGTGTGCTATATACTAACTAAAAATGGTATCAATTTTGTGTTTATAATAATTCGTCCTTGTTCCCCATTCAGAAGTGTTAATATACCAGTTATGTTCATGTGTTGTTAATGTGAGGGAGTTGTTTGCTGTAAATTGAAGACTTATTTACATGACAGAGCCTTCTCAATTTAAAAGTAATGTCTTGCATTTGGCTTGCAAACAAGTATTTATTCTAGCCTGATACTTGGGTTTTAGTTTGTTCTAATGTCATGGAGAAGATGTAGTTATAATGTGAATGGTAATAATTACAGAGTATTAGAGAATTTTTTGGATGAAGATATTTTGCTACCAGTTAATTGTTGGTAAATTGTTTTGCTTTCGAAAAATGACATCCTATGCACTTGAAAGGTCAAATATAATGTTGGGAATGCTACCTAATCAAAACCAATACCCGTCTTAATGCACAAAATGTTGCAAAATTTTTCAGTCCCATGAGCACGTAACATTTTGCTGATTAAGTTTGTTCCTAGGCAAGGACTACAATCAAAATGACAGTACTGCTCTATGATTATGAAGTTATTTCTACATATTGTTTTCCTCTTCTTAGATAAAGGGAGTTTTGTGTTGGTTGTTACAACTTAAGACTGTTGCACTCATCTCCATTCTTAGATAAATGAAGTACCATTACAAAACAAGAGTAATTCTGCTTATGAGTTGTATTACTTCCAGCTTCATTGACAGTTTAGTGTACTGACTCGCATCGATAAGCAAAACCACACAGCATATCCTTAGTTTTGTTCTTGTTTTTATGTTGCTCATTGATCATTACCTTTTAGCTGAAAATTGGGTATGCAATCTAGAATTTCTACCAACATCTATCTTATTCTAATGAGTTAGTTAAGTTTGAAGTGCAAATAGTTAGAATGGATTGTATATCTTCAAAAAAAAAAAAAAAAACTATTTAAGTTCAGAAATTGAGAACAAAGAACAGTAGCATCTGTTAACTTCAAAAGTGTGCGGAAGTGATGGGTAGGTGATTCGTTTAGCAAAGTGAAAAACTCTGAAATGTGATGATCTGAGAGCTCAATGTTGAGCTTCAATATATTTGCCTCCCCCCTTACCTTTTTTCCCACATTCCTAGCGACGTAGAGCTTTTTAATCAACAGCTTTTTGAAAGTGAAAAAGCTTTTTGGCGTGGACAAATCAATCTAGATTAGCTGAACATGCATATGTGAGTATTTATTGTTCTTGCTTTTCTATAATTGGTATAGAACTCACCTCCTTAGATTATAAAATGGAAGGGCATTTGCAGAACGACTGATAATAATTGGAATGCTTAAGAAGTGCCTATATTGGCCGTTATGGGGTTATTTTACTTTAATTAACAGTTTTGAGAAACGCAACTGGAGCACCTTTACTGCATTTAGACAGTACCTTATGCAGTACATTTTTTTTTGCGGATCACATTTTTACATAAAAGGGCTTAGTAAGTGACTACTTAGGCTTTGTGTGGTGAAATTTTCACCGTGAAGTTAGTTGCTACATAGTTAATAGCTGTGAGATCTTGGCTTAAAGTTTACAGCTATGTAACTAATTAGACAGTAGTTTTGCAAGAAGTTTGTTAAATTATTCAAGAGCATGTACTATTATGGGTCTCACTAAGGAATTGATAAAAAATAAATTTTGTTTGTGTCCTTTTTCTCAAAAGTGAGAGACTAATCTCCCGTCTTCAATTGCTATTAGGGTCTTGTTAAACATGTGACTCCTAGGAATGCAAATTTGATATCACATGGTTCTTTGACACCTAAATATCCAAGAATCTTTTAAGTGACCACTAAGTTAACACGGTTAAAATTAAAAAATAAAAATAGCTTTTAACGGGGCACTTACCAATTTATCAAATATAATATTTTCGATAAAAATTACTTTTTTTTTAATTTTTAAAAAGTGACCTAAAGGCTAAAGGTACATTAGCATTTTCTGAATATTATATGGCTAATTGGGTAAAATTGCCATTTTTAAAAATTAATGGGTGAAAAACTAGACATAAATTTTTGGAAGTACTTATAATTTTATAAAAAAATAAACTACTACTTATAAGTTACTGTATTTTTCAAAACTCAAAAACTCAAGTTGCAATTTTCCTTTTCAAAAAGCAATTTTTTTTCAATAGATCTCCCTTCATTCATGGGTGATTTTTTTATGCTCTTTTTAGTTTTGTTTCAATGCATTCTTTTTATAGTATCATTGATTTAATAATTAAAAACTTTTATAATTGAGAATAAAAGTTGAATTCATGATAAATTGGAAGATTGTTGATGTCAAAGACACCATCATAGTGGAGCGACTAACATAAACGAAGTTGGATATGATGACAACGGTGATAAAGTAAGGTGGATGATGTTAGACTTTTTGCGTTAGAATAAAAGTGGATGAAATTTAATATTAAAAGTAAAAAAAAAAAGAATTTTTATGAAAAAATTAAACAGTGTGTATTGAAACAAAACAAAAATGGGAGTATCAAAGAATTTTCCTTCATTTATATATATTGAGAAGGTTTCATACTAGATTGGATTATAAATTCTCCTACCAACATAAAAAGGAAATTATTATCATCTAATAAGAAAATTATTCTTTATCTCATTCATACTCTTGAACCTTTTTTTAATCTTAGATGCGTTTTACACGATATGTAATTATTCATCACACTTTCTTATTTATTAAGAATTTCAATAATTTTTTCACTCCCCCTGAACGCATTTACTTTTGTTGGAGTTAAATGAGTCTTACACACAATCCCACTTTTCTTCAATTTTTGTTTTCTGCCTGTCTTCCAACCTTATTTCTTGCAATATTGCAATACTGGCAAGAATGTTCCTAAATAGGAATAGAATAGAATTCAGATAGGAATGATTGTAGGTCTAGCTGTAACAGCAAAAAATTGGCATGGATGTTCCTAATCTGGGAAGAATGTTCTTCAACCTCCCACTGTGGATGCTCTTTTGTAAGATTTTCCTTTTTTTTTTAATCAATTACTGTAACTTGTAGTAGGGAATATTAACGAAGCATTCTATAACAAACTCACACCACTTTTCAAAAAAAAAAAAAAAAAAACACACACACACACGCGCACACTCTATGAATGTGATGTAAGAAATGGGCCTAAGAGGGTTAAGAGCTATGAATGTGGGCTGTTATTAAGACAATGTCAAGAAATATCTAAGGATAGAAACTCAATGATCGAAACGTGTACGTTGGAGATTCAGTCATCTATAACAGACAATAATCTCGGACCCAATCAAAAACAAAGTATCCTTGACCTTCTAGATTCCCTTCCTATAAATACCATTTTCCTTCTCCAAACCCAAACCAACAAAGCAACAACCCCATCCTCTCTGTCTTAAACTCTATCCATTCCTCTTCTCATTAATCAAAGTCTAAATTATTATTAATAAGATCCGTCTCTGTCTGTGGCTCTGTTCTATGGGTTAACTCCGATCTACTATTTCATTTCATTTCATATCTCTTTAAAATTTAATTTAATTACATTAAGATTTGTTGTTGTTTCACTGTGAAAAAGGTGTCTGGGGATTTAGGGTTTTGGGGTTTTCGAAGAGCATAGAATAATGCCTTCGGTGCCCGTTGAGCTTCTCCTACGTCATTTGGTTCTTTCTATGACTATTTTTCACGGTGGATCTTCATCTCATCGTCTTAAACCTCCTTTTATAAGTAATCGGCCTAGTTATCTTAGTTAACGTTAGCTCTTACCTGCTCCCCCGTTCTCTCTTTTTTTTCTCTGCTTCATTTGCTTTGTTTGTTTCATCGTTGTTGTTGTTGCTGCTGTTGCTTTTTTCTGTCTCTGTTTCGCTTCGGATTCGAAGAATTAGGGTCTGTGATTGGAGCTTTGTACACTGTCTTTTGAGGTATAGTTTTGCTTAATTTGTTAAGATTTTTATGTGTTATGTGCAAAGTTAGCTTTTTTATATTTCTAGTTAATAGCATATGTTGGTTTGATTGGATCTATTCATAGTGTGATTATTTAGCTGAGAATAATGTTGTTTATGAAAATGGTTGAGTGAGGTTGGGGTGGTGCTGTTAACTTATGTTGATTTATTGGTGTTCTTTTATGTTGCTGAAATTTGCTTATTAATTTTGTCATTATGCTGCTTTTTTAAATCGCCTCAAATTAATTGAATTGGCTAAGTTTGAAGTCGCAAGTTTACCATGTAATTTGTTGTTGGTTGAGAATTTTAGCTCGAGGGCGAGACTCGGGGCAACAGTAAGGTTGCTTGCCTTGTGACCTGGAGGTCATGGGTTCAAATTGCGGAAACAATCTCTTTACTTGCGGGGAGGTAAGGCTACGGACATTTACCATTGCCGGACCCCACTAGGTGGGAGCCTTATGCATTGGGCCACCCTTTTTAGCTTATTAAAGGGAAAAAAAATATTTTCTTAGTTTGATTACTTTGATACATCATACATTGCTTTGGCAATTTCATATGAAGAGACAATGATATCATTAAATTTTATAGACCCTTGGCGTGCTACAATCCGAAATGTTTTTGACCAATGGAGGAAGGATTAGTATATACTCCCTCCGTCCCTAAATATAAGACTTTTTGACACTTTTATTTTGTCCCCCTATTTATAAGACCCTTTACCAATTTTCAATGATCATTAATTACTTTTTTTCCACAAACACCCTTATTTATTTACCACTTTTTTCTTGGTGGACGTGAAATCTTCCAAAGAGGTCCTATATGTAGGAACGGAGGGAGTATTTTGCAAAACCGAGAATGTCCTTCTAAAGGCATCTGTATTTGCATGTTGAGTTCTAAGCGTTGTATTTTTGAAAGCATTTAGTAGCTGTTAGTCATTCTTTTTTCCGTAAGTTTGGTATTTTATTTATTGCACTTTGCAAAACCTCTACTATGTATCAACAAGAACAATATACCTTTACTAATGGCAAAATACGTGTGTCGGGTGTTTTACTTTTCTTTCCATGTGATTCAGCTTAAGAGATAATTTATTTTTTGTTGTTTCTTTTAGTTAGTTGCCTTGTAGTACCTGATACATCTATGGACTTGCACTCTCCTGTTAATGCTGTGTATGATGGCTCGATAAGTAATCTCGAAATTACTTGTGGTGAATCGTTACATATTGAAGATGCTCTGGAAACTGAAACTGAAAGTGCAGCAAAGAGGAATGATATCTCCGATGTTGCAAACGAAAACCTTTATGGAGATCTTAAACAGCAAGAAACAAATCCAAATAAGAAGTGCTTGACAAAATCTGCAACCTTTCCGGTTCCTGAAAAGATGCTGCCTTCAAGCTCTTCTTCTGATGAGGAGTCTGCACATCAAACCTTCTCACGTTCAGCGTCTTTGCCTGTAAGTTCTCAAGGTTACTATGTTAGGTCGTTTGTAATGTCTGGAACTCTAAAGTTTCAGCAATGTGTTCTTTTCTTAATGAGGAAATGTGGAACAATTCAGAAAATATTGTTCAACTTTTTCATTAGAAGAATCCTGGTGTTGTTCCTCAATAATTTCTTTCATACTCCATCTATTGTTATGTTGGAGTATTGTATATTGCGCTCACCCGTTCACAGTTACTTTCTTTTAAGAGGAGCCACCGATTAAGTTCAATTTTGTATTCTTTCTTTTCTGTTTTTGGCTAGGTTTAGTTTTCTGTTTTATGTTAGAAAAAAGGTATTTACAGCGCCCCCCCCGGTGTGTGTGTGCGCAGCATTTCTTTTTCTTTGGACCCTTTTCATCTTAGACGACATGCATTTAAGGCAGATGATAGAATACACAATAAAATTTAGTTGTGGACATTTATTATTATGGACAAATATATCTGCATAAAAAAGGTTATGTACAAACATATATCATATATCTGCACATTCAGTTTCTTGTTTAATGGTTTCCTTTTTCTCTGTGCGTTACATCTCAGACTCCTTCAAATATCATATCTGCCATGAAAGGTAGTCGGGAGAAACACATGGGAATACAAATGAAATTGACTGTGAAATGGGCCCCTGATGTGTATGATCCGATACCTACATTAATGTCGCACACTGTAAAAAACAAGAAACAACAGAAATCCAAGAAGAAGAGGAATGAAAAGAAGAATGGAAAGAAGGGTCAGAAGGGAAATTCATCTCGAGGGGGCAACGGCAAAGATAAGAAGCAGCCCCGCAAGCCGGGTGGGACTTCTGAATTGTGCTACAAGCCACCGGATACTCCTGATAAAGTGATCGAAGCTTCAACTGAATTAAATGCTCTTGATGTTTGTATCCAAGATTCCTACTGTGGAACCAGTTTCTTAAAGAAATCAGTTACGGGAAATTCATCTCGAGGGGGCAACGGCAAAGATAAGAAGCAGCCCCGCAAGCCGGGTGGGACTTCTGAATTGTGCTACAAGCCACCGGATACTCCTGATAAAGTGATCGAAGCTTCAACTGAATTAAATGCTCTTGATGTTTGTATCCAAGATTCCTACTGTGGAACCAGTTTCTTAAAGAAATCAGTTACGGAACTGCACTACCCTGTTGCAGAAGCGCTAGGAGTGTAAAAAGCCTCGAATGATTTTATCCGAATTCCAGCTATGTACATAAATAAATGATGTTTTGCTGTTAGCATGTGTGGTGAAAAGACTTGGTATGTTTGACACTCATCATAATTCTCTGTACAAACCAGCTTGAGTTCTGTCTAAGGACATTTTGTATGCAACCATTCTGAAAGAGTGAAAGGAAGTATATGTGGAGTGGGTCTTTTCTGTTGACCATCTTTATACTACTCAGTTTCTATTAAAAATTAGTGCTTTTGATGATCAACGGTGCTGATAAAATTTAAAAACTAAATATCAAGACTATTTTATGCACCTAGAAATGAAATTGCACCACCTTCATTTTAGTAACCATAAACAAAGTATAGTTAGGTTAATACTTTAACTATGATCTCTGGAACATGGTACTTCAAAACGGGAGATGTACTCTTACCCGGTACATATTGGGTATGTATGGTCCTCGAGTATGTATCGATTTATTATTATTTCGATTTCAAGTTGGGTACATATATCATACCGGGTACAAGTTAATATGTATCATTCCAAAACTATCTCAGTTATGTTTGACTACACATTGATACATTGAATATGTATCATACCGGTTAGTGTCAATATTATTTGTTTGTATATATTTTATGTATATTTATCTATGATTATGAATTTTTAATATCGTATACGTATCCCAATTTTTTAAGAAATGGTGTACCATGTATCTGCAGATGATTGCGATGTTTCCAAAATGCAAAACGATCAAGGAGGTCCTGATTTTGCTTTGGTTGAAATAAATGGAAACAAAATAAAACCCGAATCAGATTATGCTTTGCTGAAATTAAGGGTTAGCATTTTAAATACTCACTTTCGAGAACTAAATTAAGGATTAGCATTTTAAATACTGTCTTTCGAGAACTACCTAGAAAATCCGTTGTTGTTGTGTCTTTTCAATGGACAAACATGAGTATTCATTTGTGAACTGTGTTTTCATAACCCAATGTGCGTTACATTATTGGATCCTTGTGTCACCACAATATTTTGTGTATGGAAAAGGCTTTGATTGAAGAAACAAAAGTCCTTCTAATGATCTGTACAATTCGAAAGGAATTAATCTCCCGTATCGGTCAAAAGATCTTTCCTGTGCCCAACAAAACACACAAACAAAGACATAATTCAATCTTGATGGTGCTTTGTTGCACGATTATTAGATGCTATACATCTATTTTCATTCACATAAATCTATCCTGATAGTGCCTTGTTGTGGCTATTACCTGCCTTATATTTTGAATTCAGTGAAAGCTAGGTTCTATCTTTACTCGAAAACAAGGAAATAAACATAAAGTCCCTTTACCGTTTTGGAGAAGAAGGCCAACAAACATTGGTTGCAACCAAGTTTTCGAGACAAAGTATTAATGTTGGTAAGATTACATTGGAGAGCATTACTGTTTCAATCGTACAAACATTGTAATCCCTCCGGTCCTATATATAGGACATATTCTAGAAGCAATCTTTGGTCCTATATATAAGACATTTTGTATTTTCTATGCATCATTTATTGTTTTTTTTTTACCCTTATTAAATGCATGTGTTTTTTGTTGTTCATTAATGAGAATGAATTTTTCAAGAAAAGTTGAGAGGGTAAAATTGTAATGTTACAATATGTTCTCATAGAATTCATAAAACTAACTACTTTTCTTGGTCCGAGGAATATGGTTAAGTATGTCCTATATATAGGACCGGAAGGAGTATCAGAAAGTGATGCATTCAATACTTCAAAAATTTTAACATTGTACTTTGTAAATTGTAATCCAAGTTTTCTATGTCTAGATTTCTTAACTGGTGCACTTGAAAGACTCGGTAATGGTAGCCATTAGCTAGTATTGGTAGCGAAGTTTTTATTATGGTATTGAAGTTCTTTTTCTGTTTTTTGGTTAATGAAGTTCTTTTTCTGACTAACCAAAGAATCGTAAGTTTTTATTACATGAAATAAATGAATGATACTGTAGCTTATAAAAAAACAATAATAAATGAATGATGACACAAAATAATTGTTTTCCAATAATGTTGATAGAACGGATGAGAAGACCAATAGAGAGAAAAGAAAAAGAAACTTTAGGTGCAGCTCTAAATCATGTTATTCAGAAGAGGAAGATTAGTCTCCACTGGACATCAAATATCTCGAAAATAGCAATGCCTTAATGCTTAAAATCCAATTATCAGTTGCATATGATTGATACAAAAATTCCTCAAAAAACTGCAGTATAACTAATAATAATGTTACAGTCTTTAAAAAGTCATTCCAACACAGATGAGAACAAATCAGAATGATCAAAGTTTTTTCTTTCTTCAATAATCAACCACACCACCCAATGGTCTTGTTAACTGTGAAACCTGTTTCAGAGGGCTGAGATGGTGATTGCGGAGGAGGAGGAGGAGGAGGTCTTGGTTCTCTTGGTTTGGCAGGATCAACAAATATAACCCATCCATCCAAAAATTTAGCATTCATTGCTTCTCTTGCTTTTTCAGCTTCTTCTATAGTTGCATACGTTAGAAAAGCAAATCCTTTCGATCTTCCGGAGGCTCTATCAGTTATCACCTTAGCTGTATAACCAGAAAGACAGTATTAAGCATAACATGCAGAAAGATGAATATTGATACTGGAATCAAGCACAGCAGGATTTTTTTTAATCATAATTACCTTCAATCAACTGTCCGAAAGGAGAAAATGTTTCGGTAAGTTTTTCTTCTGTTGTCAGTCTTGAAAGACCTGCTCAAAATTAAGAAAACAAGAAAATGCAGATTATTCACATTTAGCAATTTCAAAATGTGTTACAAAAACTTGTACTTTGGAAGCATGGTAGATAATTATGTTGGCTATCAAGCGTACACATTCAAAGCAACCCAAGTGGACAGTGACATAACTTTGCTTTTGGCAATGGTATTGTTAGGAACGGAAATTTTAGGTACAATCAATTGGCAAGTATAACTACACGTCTACACCAAATTGGAACTGCAGGAGAGATATGAACTAAAGAGGTTCATATATTCTTTCTTCTTTGCCTTTATATGCAAACAAAATTCCCATTTCCACCAATACTCATACTGTTTTTTTTACCAGGTAACCTCGCACCCTATTACCAAACTTGCCCTCCCAACTAGTTTTCTATCCAGGAATGGAACCTTGGTTCTCTCATGCGGCAGTAGTGAACCTCTGCCACTGCGTCAACACCCTTGTTGGTATACTCACACCGGTTGTACCATGTTTTTCCCAACTCAGTCTTCCACGATTTCCAAATTCTTTCTAGTCCACATCCATGCCGATCCCACCTAGAGGGAATAAGGCTTGGTTGTTCTCGTTGTCGTTGTTCTAATACAGATCCATATGAGAGAGCTAAGATTAAAAAGAAATGGAACTTTTGGGAGGTCAAAACAAACACAAAGAAAGGATGCTCAGACAAAATAACTACTAAAAAGAAAGGCAAGGTTTACAATTCGCCTGCATTTTTACCAAGGAGGCACCAAATAAAAGATAAGAATAGGGTGTTGCTAGGGCACGCGTTAAGTAATCCACTAAATGAATGTTTCTATTGAAAATTGAAGTTCACTTCATCATTTTTCAAGATGAAACCACATAGTATTTTACTTCCGTGAACAATGCTCCATGGCACTTGTTAGCATTTTTCCTAAAAAATATATATCATGTGCTGAGCTGCAAGCCAAAAAGAGCATACAGTAAGCTATTTTCATGAGCTTATTTTTTCATAAGATGTTACCATAAACCCAAATAAATTCTCAACAAAGCTCTCTTCCAAACAGCCCCTTTAGCAAAAGTTCAACCAAACAACCACACAGATATCAAAAGCTGATTTTTTTTTTTAATCCAAAAAAATAGGCTTTGTTAAAGGGGAAAAAACAAGTAAACGAAGGGATCAAAGGGGAGTAAACGAATATTTCAAAGAACCCTCACGAGGAAAAGAGCATCAACACTTATGTATGAGATTAATTGCACAACATAGCGCATCAAAATCATGCCATTAACAAAGTTTCTTTTTTTTTTCTCATTTTGAGACAGGCTATCCAAAATTTTCCACCGTGCCCAAATCATTTCATTTGAAGACAAAGGGTTTGAAGATAAAAAAAGATTACTAAAACACAAATCTATCTACACAGATCAAGAATAATGAAACTGATAAAAGTGGTAAAAGAAAAATAAGGGAAAGGAACTAACCGCTGACAAAGAGTTTGGGGGAAGTGAGAGTTGAGCTGAGACGAATGGAAGAAAAGGTAAAGTGCGAAGAAGGAAGAAGACGCTTGAGTCCAGAGATAAAAGCCATTTTGCTACAAACAAACAAACAACCTCAGAAGACTCCTCCCTCACCCAAAAGCCACAGCGACAATAAACCTTCGATCCCTAAAACCCTCGTACCATCTTTGCGCAAATATATACTTACTCCGGTGTCTAATGCGATAAAGAAAACAGGGTTACGTTGGTGTTAATTGTTAAATGTAAGGAAAATAACAGCAATGGTCAAATGGTAATTCACTTGTTTTTTTGACCAACTGGTCTCGATGAAAAATCCCTACCAATTAGTGTGAGCTAAGTTGAGTCAAATCGGATGAGTCGGATTTCGGGTAAACCAAATCCGAGTATCGGTTGGTGTACACAAAAAATGTCAGGAAAATAACTCATTTTCTATTCCCATAACAATTATTCAAATTCATACTACCTCCGTTCCTTATTATCTGTCGTTTTTTGGAGAGATTTTTTGTTTTTTTTATCTGTCGTATTGAGAAATTCAAGAGTGTAATAAATGTTATTTTCCATGTTTGCCCCTATTTAATAAGTCTTGGTTTACGTAAGTAGTGGAGAAAAATTAATGATTATAGAAAGAGAAAGGGTATAGTGGGGAAAACATAATTAATGTATTGGAAATCTAAGTAATGATTGATTTTTCTTAAGGGGCGTGTTCTTTTTGAAATATGACAGATAAAAAGGAACAGAGGGAGTATATAATAGTGATTTCATTTAATTTTTATTTCATTTTCAAAACAATTCTTTTAAAATAGTTATATATTTTTATGAATTTAAAAAAAATAAAAAATTTCAACTAACTTCTTAATATATATGATTTTGATAATTTTTTGTTGTAGTATAGACCGGTGGGAATACTCCATCCCGTTTTTATTATAGGAATTACATATTCATATAAAGATAGTTAATTTTTTAATTGTATGAGAATATACTCTAAAAATACATGTTTACGCTCTTAACTTCTTTTGAAAAGTTAGCAGACATTAATAAACAAGAAAAAAATTGATAATCAAAACATTTAATATGAAAAAAGGAGGAAAAAACAATAAATAATACATAAAAAATATAAAATGTTTTATAATTAAGACCAGTAACATCTTTTAGAATGTGGCTAATAATAAGAATCGGATAAAATATATCTTTTTAATGTGCCTTTAACTCTAAATTTTATATTTTATGTTTCCGTAAGTTTATCAAATAAAAGTAGGTGACATAAAAGGTCGTGAGTGTTGGATACTACAATTGCAAGATAATCAAGTTTTTTAATCATGAATCATGATATCAAGAGTTTAATTCATGTTTTGCATATGGAAATGACATTTACCGGTAAAGAAAAACTTAATTCGATGATCTCTACAAATTGAGAGAAATTAGTTTTTAAATGTCAGTCGATCTTTAAATAAATTGGAATATCGTTTGTCTTTAGGTGTGAGTCTGACATGTTTACTTGACGTGAACTTTTTAAAAGTGGAATCTATTTTTTTAACATTGTATTTTTAGTTTTGAACCCCATTTTAATTTGTTTTTTCGAAAATGCCTTACCCCCTCCAAACCCCAAATCTTAACCTCGTTTTCTTCCTACCGCAAGCTCTTATGCCTCATCGAGCTCGAACATCATATGCTCTCTTCTAAGTTGTTGCCACCATCAAAGACATGACAACAACATCATCTTGTCCTTGAGTAACCACCCCATCTCCTTTATCCTTTCTCATCACCCCCACCTTCACTCTCCTCTCTTCACGAACAACCATCATCGTTTTCTCTCCCTCTCTCCCAAAAACCATAGTTCGCGACAACACTGCAAGGCTCGACATGAGTAAACCTGCATCTAAAAACTTCTTGAACGAAAAAGAGCTGTCGTGCCACCAATGGAGGCTTGGTTTTCACAATAGCTGAAGAAAAAGGGAAGGCAAATGGTAATTGGTGATGATGGCTCAATGACCATTGTTTTTATATCGACGAGAAAGGACAAAGGTTAAGACGATGATGGTGAGTGAGGTCGGCATGTTGTGACTTTGTGATAGCTTGGTAGGGTTTGATGGTTTGGTGCTAGAGAGAGGGAGAGACAAGGTTGGAGGGAAAGAAGAATGAGAGTGAGAGAGAGCGGGGGGAGGGGGGAGGGTTGGTGTTGGAATTGGGTTGGGTACATATTCAATATAAAGGTATTTTGAGAAATTCCATGTTTCAATGAGGTTTGGAATTACTTAATTGGGATTAAAAAGAAAAAAGAAACACTTTGAAAGTTTCTTTCGGAATAAAGCCTTTAAATAGATATAAGATATAAAATGTAGGCTCAAATATATTATGCAGGTTGGCCATTTATGATTTTTCGTCTTTTTTATGGAATATTATCTTACCTATTATTGTAAGACTAATGCATCGATCGAGTGTAATGCTTAGGCAAAATACTCATCGAAATAAAAAACAATCACAACAATAATAATAATACTGTTATATTTTCTACCGATTAAGGTTAAGTTTTTTTTAGATGAACTAAAACCTAACCATTTAGTTAAATTAAATTTTAAAAAGGCCTTAGTTTATTTTATTGAGCAAATTGACCATGTTTTACCCAGATCTGGTATTGATTAGGTCGTATCTCTCCAAAAACGATTTTATCTATTTTTGCTCCTATCGATATTCAAAACTAAAAAGTATAAATTATTGAAAATATAATCTATCTAGACTAGATTTTTAATTTACACCTTTAAAGGTTATTTTTTTTCTTTATCTTTAAAGTATTTTGTCTATTAATTTATTCTTGAATCAATTATTTAGTTATGAGTTAATTTCTAACATGAATCTCAAGGCGTCCTCTACCAATTTGCATGAAAAAAAACACATACATAACTCAATCATGATGGTGTGCTTTATTATGCTGCTATTACATGTTATATATCTATTTTCATCCACATAAATCTACTCTGACAAAGATAAACATTTTAAACTTGTCATTTTTGTTCTAATCAATTTGGTCCTATGTTAATTAAACTTGATCATGTTCAGATTTTATCCATTCAAAGGACAAAAAAGCTCAAACCAACATTTCAGTCTGGTCGACAAAAGACCAAGAAAAAGAGTATTAGATTATAAATCTCATAAATTGAATCCCAAATCTTATGAAACTTCCGAATTGAAAAAACCAGTGTTCCAATTTGTCCTTCTCCTAGGTCATATAAAAGAATTAAGGATATCTTAAAATTTTCATCATTAAAATTGAAAATAGGGTTTGTAATAAAAAAGCGGATTTATATTTAAGGACTAATAAAAAGGGCTTTAGTTTATTGACTCCTCAGTTTACATATTTTTAGTAAGGATGTTTTTGGGTTTTGACAATAAAAAAAGGGGAGGGGTCAAGTGATTAAAATGGGGTCAATAAACTAAAACCCAAAAAAAATAAAGAAAAGGAGAGGCCCGATCCAACCTGATTATGAAAAAGGGCCACATATTGGGCTTCTTATATCTATAATCATTCAGGAATTTTCCACACTCCAATTCTCGCTTGCTGCTCTTCTTCTTCTTCTCCTCCTCCTCCTCCTCCTTCTTCTACTTGTAGTTTGGTTTGATTTTAGGGTAACAACATTTGCAGCGCCATTCCAACACGACACAGCTGACTCCGCCAATAACAAGTGAGCCGCGCTCCCCTGTTCTTATCCCTATTTCAATTTCTAATATTACCATTACTACTATTAGCAGCAGCATTCATACATACATATGTATATATGTATATATCAATATCAATGAATGAATTTCTGATAGAGAGAGCGAGAACGTGTTTATATTTGAATTTTATTCGTGGCTAAATGTTTTTGTTATATCATTTCATATTTGTGCATTGCTAGGGTTTTTGAATTTCATTTGTTATCACTATGTTTGTTTGTTATGCGTTGAGTTTTTTAATTTTTTATATTTTTTGTTTAGGTTTTTGTTAATTCAAGTATGGGAGATAGTGAAACAGTAGTTGTCGAAGCATCTGAGGCCGAAGCGACTTATGTGTCAGCTGATACCGTCATGAATCCGGTTCCTGAGGAGGCAGGTCAGGCCATTGCTGTTGAGTCTGCCGCTGTCGAAGGCGGCAGCAAGAGGACTGATGCTAATTCTGATCTGCAAGCCCAATTTGGCGCAGAAGAGGAAAACAAGGAAGCTGTTGGGCATGAAGCGATGGAGACTGCTCAAGTTTCCGAATACAATTCGGTTGTTAATGGTAGTGTTGTTGGACATGAAAATGGGAATGTGGAGAACGTTAGTGGATCTGCTGATGGTACGATTATATATATATATATATATATATATATATCCTGTCTTGGATGTTATAATAATAATTGAACGTGCTGCTAACCAAACCTTATTTATGAGTTGACCCATAGTTACCTTGTCAAATAAGTTTTACGTGGGGGGTACACTTAGTTGGTACGCTGGGTTCACGATACGCTTTAGACAGTACTTATATTATTTGATCTACTAGTTAAATGGGAGAAATCTATTAAAATGGTAAAGCCAAAGCTTCCGCAAAAAAAAAAAAAAAAAAACAGCTTAATTGTGTGTGGCTTTTGTTTTGTTAAAAATTGCTCTTATCAAGCAAATTGAGCGGGTTTAGAAAGATGTCAACTTTGATAATTAAAACAGACAATAGCTCATAATAGGCCCAACAGCTTAGAATAACATTAGAATGACCGACGTGGGAATAGGCCCACCGACTCCAATTAGGTTTTTTTTTGTCTTTCTTCTTTGTGCAGCACCGTTCATGCTTCTTGCTGCTTCTTTTTTGATTTTTTCCTACTTGCCTTTGTTCTTTAGCCTTTGGATCCATTAATTTGCGTACTAATCTGCATTCCCCCGCTTACCAAAACGCAAAAGAACCGTGAATTGGTATGTGGTATGGTAGGGGTGGGAGCAAATTTGGTAACTATGATTTAATCGTCTTAATTTGTTGATCTCACTGTTAGCAGCTGTCATGTCTGCCGAAGAAGATCGACTGTGGAATATTGTAAGAGCTAATTCTTTAGATTTTACTGCTTGGACTGCCTTGATTGAAGAGACGGAGAAGGTTGCAGAGGTATGTTGACCTACATGCCATTTTATTGTAGCTGTCATTGCATAAAAGATATGGAATTGATTTTATTTTTGTTGTGGTTGAGTTAGGTGGGTGTTGATTGCTTCTAGGATATATGTACCCAATATCTGTGGTACTTAGGTGATAAACATTTTCTGGATGAATTTTCATGACTGAAGTTTGCTTCATCCAGACATATGTGATGTTTCTCTGTTGTGAATTCTGAGATACTTTGTTACCCTTGTTACTCATTAATGTATAGGGTTTGGCAATATTATGGTGAAGACTTGTAAATGAAATGACTGGTTCCAAGTGGTTTAAGAATTCTTTAATGTCGTATATATGCTTGCTATACTGGTGTTATTTACTCTGTGTGAACAGGCGTTGACTGTCTATTTTGTTCATAAATTATGCATTTCTATTTTCTTTTGTATTAATTCAAAAAAAAAAATGTAATTATTGTACTTGTTTATAAGAGTTTTTGTGGGTGGTTTCTTTGTGATTAGTTTGCCCAATGTACAATGAAACAAGCATAATTATATGTTATCTAATTCCTGTTAATGCATTTTGGTAAAGGTGATCTATTTATTGTACCATGTGCCATTCTTCCTTCCCTTCCTTTGTCTTTCACATTTTGTGGATGCTCAATGTTCTTGCTATTTTATTTTCAATTTGCAACTAGATGTTTTATAAATTATCCTTGTTGTCCATGCCTTTTGTTCTGATATTTTTGAACCTCATTCATCAATAATTTCTCCATTGAAGGACAACATTTTGAAGATTCGAAGAGTTTATGATGCTTTTCTAGCAGAATTTCCTCTGTGCTATGGTTACTGGAAGAAATATGCTGACCACGAGGCACGACTTGGCTCTGTTGACAAAGTTGTTGAAGTTTATGAACGTGCTGTTCAAGGGGTTACATATTCTGTGGACATGTGGTTGCATTATTGCATATTTGCTATAAGCACTTATGGGGATCCAGAAACAGTTCGTAGGTAATTGATGCTTAGTTATTTGTTATCCTTTTCTCTTTTTGCATTGGGAGATTTTGATCTCATTTTCCATTCATTGGGCTCTGGTGTTTCTTGCCTGCTTTCTAACCTTATTTCAGAATGTGTGCGACAGTGATACCTCCCTTTTATGGCGGAAAAGCTTTGATGGGATTGCATGTCAGAATGTTTGTCATTCTGATGTCGAAATCCTTGGTTTTGAGTCCACTACATGGGGTAGTCATGTGAAATTTTTAGGGCCATTCCCCCCAATATACTTTTCAATTTGATTTCATAGTACATAGATGTGTAGTTTATTTTTGGAATGGTAGCTGTCTTTAACTTTGACACTTTGAGGTGCATCAATTTGCAAATTGCTGCCGTGAAGATCTCATCTGGTTAATGGCTAAGATGGCCTCTATGACTGCTCCATTTCTCGGCCATAGTATGAATTTTTGCAGGAAGGTAAATGCAGCGTTTGGATGTCTTATGTGATGTTACGAGTGATTTGTTTGTTCCCTTGAACAGAAGTGTTGCTGACTGCCATATGGATGTTCATCAGTAAATAGATACCTGAAGTCACATATTAACCTGAACTGCGTGTTCATATGTTTCAGGCTTTTTGAAAGAGGATTAGCTTATGTTGGGTCAGATTATCTTTCTTTTCCTCTTTGGGATAAATATATTGAATATGAGTACATGCAGCAAGACTGGGCTCGCCTTGCCATTATCTACACCAGAATATTAGAGAATCCCAATCAGCAATTAGATCGGTATTTCAGCAGGTGATTACTTGCTTTAGTAGTATTATCCCCAATGTTAATTTTTTCAAACTATGTAATAAATGTTCTCTCCCTGTTAAGTTTTTATTTTGCGTATATTGTTTCCCTCTACTTTGTTTTTGTAATATTAATTGGTAAAAATGGTTTTGCAGCTTCAAGGAGTTGGCTGGAAACCGACCATTGTCAGAGTTACGGACTGCTGACGAGGCTGCTGCAGTGGCAGGTGCTGTTTCAGAGGCAGGTGCTGTTTCAGAGGCTGCTGGTCAGGCTATTGAGGGAGAGGTTCGTCCCGACGGTGCTGAGAATTCTCCCAAACCTGTAAGTGCTGGCTTAACAGAAGCAGAAGAGTTGGAGAAGTATATCGCCATAAGAGAAGAGATGTATAGGAAAGCTAAAGAGTTCGATTCTAAGATCATTGGTTTTGAAACAGCTATCAGGAGGCCCTACTTTCATGTTCGACCCCTTAATGTTGGAGAGCTTGAGAACTGGCATAATTATCTGGATTTTATAGAAAGGGAAGGCGACTTGAGCAAGGTAACTGGGTTGGTTTCTTTTATGTGTTCTTTTCCTAGTTTTTATTGACATTGATTGACTTACATTAAGTAATATCTGCTGTATCATATGTTTATCGGCTAATCCGTTGGATGAGGCATCTTTTTAATCCGGAAATTGAACTGAGACTAAAGCATGGGCCTTCAATTTGGTTTCCTAAGGCTAAGTACTTCAAACCCTAATTTGTCAGTGGACATTATAGGTTCATCACGTGTTTGTAAAAGTTTATTCTTTTTAAAGTGCGAATGTTATGAATGCAGGTGTCATCTAATCTTCCTAATCATCTGTCTCAGACAAGGAAGGTCCCTCCTTTCATATTTGAGGGGCCTCTCTGTCCCACTAAGGAGTATTTCTTGATGCTTTTTATTTTCCTTCTATGCTTTATATTATTGATTTTCACATGTGTATATCGTTAGGAACAATTTTCATGATATTCTTTTTTGTTGTGTGTGAATTAGATTGTCAAGTTGTATGAGAGATGTGTCATAGCATGTGCCAATTATCCTGAGTACTGGATTCGCTATGTTTTGTGTACGGAAGCCAGTGGAAGCATGGATCTTGCTAATAATGTTCTTGCTCGGGCAACCCAAGTCTTTGTCAAGGTAGTCTCTTCTAAACATCGAAGTATGGTTTTGTGTAGCTTGGTAGCTTCAAATTGCTGTGGAGTTGGCTATCATTTACTGCATATAATCTTGTATTCATCCTTGAGTTATTTAGCTTTGAAATGATTTTATAGTACCTACTACCTAGCCCTGGTTGATCATGTTGGATTTACTAAAGTTAATTGTTTGGCACTGACTTGGTTTTTATTTCATGAAACTTGCATTTGTGCGGTGATATGCTTTATTATGTATATGTTATTCAAGCAAAAGTTGGTTATTGTTGATGCTTTAGAATAAGGGCTTTCAGATGTGAATGTCATGTCATTATATTTTTAGGATTCTCTAGTCATTTGTATGAATATGGCATTTTATGAATTTGCAACATTGACAAAGAAATAGGTATGGTGGCTGCAGTATGTTCCAAAAAGGAGTTGTACTTGTATCCATGGCTTCTGATACTATATCAAAGATCAACAAGCTTTTTCTGTCATGTCAGTAATAGATTCATGTCTTCCATTTGTAGGTCTTTTCTCTTGATTTAGAAAATGGAATGTTCAAGTAGTACATTTTGTTCGTGACCATAATTGACTTGTCAAATTGTTCCGATTGCAGTCATAATTCACATTTCTTGTGTCAGGGGCAAAACACCCTTTGTTTTTCTTCATTTATTCATATTATTTTGTTTGTAATAATGCAGAGACAACCTGAGATACATCTTTTTAGTGCTCGGTTCAAGGAGCAGACTGGAGATATAGCTGGTGCCAGAGCCGCCTATCAACTTGTGCATGCTGAAATTTCTCCTGGTCTTCTTGAAGCCATAATTAGGCATGCCAATATGGAATATCGGCTGGTATGATGACTTAGATAAGTGTTTTTCAATTGTGGTTTCTGTGGTAATTTGAGTTTGTATTGCTTACAACTTTTTGATTGTTGTTGCAGGGGAAGTTGGAAGATGCCTTCTCTCTGTATGAACATGCCATTGCCATCGAGAAAGGAAAAGAACATTCGCAAACATTGCCAATGTTGTTTTCTCAGTATTCTCGTTTTGTTCGTTTGGTAGGTTTCTCAACATATTGTTTCTCAATACTCTCACGAGTTGTTCTTATTTAAAGCTTGTCCTAGGTTGGATATGCGTTCTTATTTTTGTCCGACTTTGTTACATTATTATGTTGCGTTTCTTTTTTGTAGTATTTATTTCTTTTGTTATAGAAGGAGAACAACCGATAGCTCCAGTAATTGCTATTAGCTGCGTTTTTTGGTTAATCTGTCTGCATTCTGTTGCATGATATTGATTTCTGTGCTTTGTGTGATTGTTATTTATGGCAATAAATAAAGCAATAAAGCATTCAAATTGAGCAATAATAGCTTGATTCAATGGATATTTTCTTGCCTTATTCTTGACACCCGTTTGTCTCCTTTGTCACAGGCTTCTGGGAATGCAGAAAAGGCAAGACAGATTCTAGTTGAAGGGCTTGAGAATGTTGTATTGTCAAAGCCACTAATTGAGGTATGTCTTTGCTTTTGCTTTCTATGAGACTCTAAACTCACTTGTATTGTGCAGTTGGAGATTCTCCGTTTTCATAATTCCTAGCGTTCTTCATATCTCTTGAAATTCTTTGATTGCATGTTACTGCCAGGCATTATTACATTTTGAGGCCATTCAACCCTTGCCAAAACGAGTTGATATTGACTTTTTGGAATCATTGGTTGTCAAATTCATAATGCCCAACCCAGAGAGCCCTAGTGTAGCAAGTGCAGCTGAGCGTGAGGAACTTTCATGCATTTTTCTGGAGGTAAATCATTATGAGAAGGATGTTCTAGAATATTTTAAATCTGAGGTTTTATTGATGAAGAAAATAATTTCTAATTTTCTTCTGCTGATAAAAATGTGGTTTTTTTTTTTATTATTAAAGGCCTGGCTGCTCTGTTTCTCCCTTACCTTATATTTATGAATTATAAATTATTAATTCTATCGATTTCATAATTGTTATGAGCTTTTTGTTGATATTTCAGTTTTTAAATCTCTTCGGAGATGTTCAATCTATCAAGAGGGGTGAGGATAGGCATGCCAAACTATTCTTGCCACATAGGAGCATGTCAGAGTTGAAAAAACGTCATGCAGAGGATTTCTTAGGTTCAGATAAAACAAAAGCGGCAAGAACTTATTCTGCTCCATCACCTGCCCAAGCCGTGATGGGTGCATATCCAAATGCTCAGAACCAGTGGACCAATTACGGAGTACAACCCCAAGCCTGGCCCCCGACCACGCAAGCACAAGGGCAACAATGGACAGCTGGTTACACCCAGCCGGTAAATTTTCTTTTCCTCTTATTAGCTAATATGCTGCTTAATTGGGGTTTGTTTATGTGGCCGGGGGTCAAACTATGAAACAAACTGTGCCGGGGGTCAAACTATGAAACAAACTGTGCTATGTTGATAACTTCTGTTGGCATAGTTAGTATTTAGAAAATGTGCGATATTGGCTCCTTTTGTTTTTATAAATGAACTTGGGCACACAAGACGTGTCATGACATAAAGCCACAGCATTAGAAAGCAGCATATTAGTACAAATGAATCAGAATTTCTCTCTCTTCAATCGTGTTGATATCTTCGTGAAAATCATGCCATGAATGTGTTTCATTTATTCTACGTTTGTTGGTTTTTCATGTGCTAAATTGTGATATCTGTATTCCTGGGTTAGCATTTGTTTTGCTGCGTTTGAGTTCATTTGCCTCCTATTATTATTATCTCATGTAATGTATATACATTGTTTCATTTGTGACTTTTAATTCATAATTTCATGGTTCTTTAACTGAGCCTCTACAAATGTTCTGGTCGATCATCATTTTTGTTTTGAATTCATCCAATTTGATATGATGCAGGCTTCCTATGGGGCTTATCCAGGTTACGGGGCCAACTATGCGACTCCACAGTTGCCTACATCAGTTCCTCAAAATACTGCATATGGCGCCTATCCTCCTGCATATCCTGTACAGGTACGAAGTAGTTTCAGCTCTTCAATTTTAGTAATTGTTTGGCCCCTGGTGTGTTCTGTGATTAGTGGTTAAGTGTCTTTTCCAGTGGCTCTGCTACATTTATCTTTTAACTAATTCAAATTTGAAGATGGGTGTGTTGAATATTTGTTTGGTATTGAAGACAGGAAAGTGGAAAAAAGAAAGGGGGAAACGTTTGAGTTCCAAAGCTAAAAAATAATAGTGTTGTAGCATCTGAAGTTGTTTGTATTTAGGGAAAAGTGCACTTGGTACCCCTAACTCCTAAGTTTGTGATCGTGACACATGCATCCACTCTAGATTCAATAATGACATTGACTTCCCCTGTTTTGCATTTCACAATGCATTCAACCCCTGCTCACCTAATGATACATTAGAAAAACTAATGAAAATGCATAGCATGTTTGTGTCACTTGCATGTTTGTTCAATTCATCTAGAGATTAGCACCTTATCGATGGACGTGATTTATAACAGAGCACTATAGTGTCGTTTGATCCATGTAGCCGACCCCACCTAGTGGGAATAAGGCTTGGTTGTAGTTGTTTGTTAAATGCATGAAGATATAGTGGTATCCAATTCCGGCATTGGGTGATGTTTATCATAGCGTAAATGTCATTTCTGAATATTTTTAGTCTAAAATAGCATGTATATGTACATGCTACACATTTCCGTTAGTTTTCAAATAGACCGTTTTACAGGGGTTATTGAGTTCAATTTCCATGGCCTTGGACACCATGAGCGTCGTGGCCTTTGTTTCTCAGTTGATACTTGTGTCTACATTTTCTTGCTAAACCAGAGTAATTATTCTGATTCTTTTGTCTGAATTTCAGGCGGCAGCAGTTCCTCAACAAAATTATGCAGTTCCTCAACCCGTTGCAGCTCCTCCTCCTGCACAGCAACCTGCTGCAATTCCGCAGGCCTATTATGGAACAACTTACTATTGAGCTTTCGAAATGTTATAGCTACTTTTTTTGGTTGCTGTATTATTATTACCTTTGTATTTTTTTCCCTTCCAGTTTTCATATTATAGGGAATTCAGAGCGTAGATGTAGTGGTTGGAGTAAAGTTAAATTACCGAAGACCCAAAAAAAAAAAAAAAAAAATTTAGACTGATTAGCAATTGTACGTTAGTTGTTCGGTGCCCAATACTTGTTATTTGTATTTTGTTCTTTTTACTTATTGATGCTTCTTTTTCAATATGCGAATTTAAGTCATAACAATTAATACTTTCTTCGGTCTATTAGAAGGGATGAAACTTTGATATCTCGTTACTGTAATATTTAGAAGAAAAATTGTTTGGTTGTTGGCAATATTTCAAAATTAAATGATCTTTTAGGTGCGAGTAGAAGTCAATAGAAAAAGATTTCGGTGGTTCATAGAATTATGCAATTAACTTTGGTGAGTCTTGACTCGTCAATGGAAGAGATTATTCAATAAACTTTGGATATATAGGTACATAAGTTGATTTGATGCTCCTAGCGAAAGTAAGAAGATTGGGAAATAGATGAGAGATGTTATTTACATCCTTAACATTGTTACTTACACCCAGTTTTTATTATTTTTTATACTAACTTTTCAATATTACCTTTATCCTATTATCCTACTACTTACTAAAAATATATTTATTATTTATACCTATTCCTATTATTTACACTCATGATCCTATAATATATATATATATATATATATATATATATATATATATATATATATATATTACTACTCACACCCACCTTCTTCATGAACTCTGCTCACCAAAACCTGTTGCTCATTCAAAACCTTGCATACCTTCCTAAAAACTTGATCAATTAAAAAAATATTGTTTGTATTAAGATTGGTCATTAAAATTTGGCAGTAGATTGTCACGATAAATTAAACACTTGAAGAAACTACTCTTTATTGAAATTTAACAGCAATTTGTATTATTAGATAACCAAAATTGAATACAGGCATGCACTACGTGTTTACAAAATTTTCATCGAAGCAAACAGGATCGCCAGACTACGCATCCACTTCTAAGTAGTCTAAAATCTTTTCCCAATCCTTATAGCTATACAGATACAAATCGATCAGGCATAGGGCAATTCTTCGATAATTTTTTTTGGCTTAATTATGGTTTTGGTCCCTATAAGTTGAGGTCGTTTTGAAAATAGTCCTTAAATCTTTTTTTGACCTTGATTGGTCCTTAAAAGTTTCATAAATTTGGTTTTGGTCCTTCTGTTAGTCTTCCTCCGTTAGATGCTGACGTGGCAAACGGCAGGGCCACGTCAGCCCACACCTGGCTTTCAACGCAGCACCTTAATTATGGTTTTGGTCCCTATAAGTTGAGATCGTTTTGAAAATAGTCCTTAAATCTTTTTTTTGACCTTGATTGGTCCTTAAAAGTTTCATAAATTTGGTTTTGGTCCTTCTGTTAGTCTTCCTCCGTTAGATGCTGACGTGGCAAACGGCAGGGCCACGTCAGCCCACACCTGGCTTCCAACGCAACACTTGATGTGGCTGCTCCCCATGTGCCTCCCACGTGACCTCCTTTATATGTAGGGTTGAGCACACCCATCTTCTTCTACCCTAGATCGCCGCCGAGTGAGTGAGTGGAAGGAATAGAAAGCTTGCTGCAACAATGGCGTCGAAACCAAGCACCACGAAGGGAGGTAAGTCTGATAGCGTGAGAAGCTGCAAGTCTCGTGCATCCGGATCCGTGACAACATCGAGGAAGACAGTGTGTGGCTGTGGTGCAATGGCTATTTTGATGACCTCTCATAGCTTTCAGAATCCATATAGGACAGTGTGTGGCATCAAAATAGCCATTGCACCACAGCCACACACTATCTTCCTCGATGTTGTCACGGATCCGGATGCACGAGACTTGCAGCTTCTCACGCTATCAGACTTACCTCCCTTCGTGGTGCTTGGTTTCGACGCCATTGTTGCAGCAAGCTTTCTATTCCTTCCACTCACTCACTTGGCGGCGATCTAGGGTAGAAGAAGATGGGTGTGCTCAACCCTACATATAAAGGAGGTCACGTGGGAGACACATGGGGAGCAGCCACATCAAGTGTTGCGTTGGAAGCCAGGTGTGGGCTGACGTGGCCCTGCCGTTTGCCACGTCAGCATCTAACAGAGGAAGACTAACAGAAGGACCAAAACCAAATTTATGAAACTTTTAAGGACCAATCAAGGTAAAAAAAAAAGATTTAAGGACTATTTTCAAAACGATCTCAACTTATAGGGACCAAAACCATAATTAAGGTGCTGCGTTGGAAGCTAGGTGTGGGCTGACGTGGCCCTGCCGTTTGCCACGTCAGCATCTAACGGAGGAAGACTAACAGAAGGACCAAAACCAAATTTATGAAACTTTTAAGGACCAATCAAGGTCAAAAAAAGATTTAAGGACTATTTTCAAAACGACCTCAACTTGTAGGGACCAAAACCATAATTAAGCCATTTTTTTTTAATTGATCAAGTTTTTAGGAAAGTATGCAAGGTTTTGGGTGAGCAAGGTTTTGGGTGAGCATGGTTTTTCATGGAGAATAAAGTGGGTGCCAGTAGTAATATACAGGGTATGAGTATTGATATATATAGATTTTAGGATCATGAGTGTGAATAATAGGAATTGGTGTAAATAGTAGATATATGAGTGTGAGTAGTAGGATAAGGGTAATATTGGAAAGTTAGTGTAAAAAATTATAAAAATTGAGTGTAAGTAACAATGTAAAGGGTGTAAATAACATATCTCATAAATAAAATTCATGTGCGTCTTTATGTGGTGTCTATTCGTGTAGTTAGCCAATTCTGGGATGGCTTTGTTGCTTTTCTTCGTTTTGGTTTCATTCAGCGTCCCACACCCTAGCAGCCTCACATGCTTCATATTAATGAGAATTGCCGAGTCCAGTTTTCATTCAATTTCACCCTATCAAATTTGTTGTGTTGTTAATTAAAAGCAAAATGCAATTGCTTTTTCTCACAAGGGGCGTGGAGTAATTATTACTTGGTCCTGAATCATCATTTGGTCCATGATCCAGGCTAAAATGATTGAATCGATAACAATTCAATGCATGTGTCTTGTGCTTATGCACGTCTTATCGTTAATTAATTCAAAACTAGCCATCATAAATAAATGGAATGTGTTAATAGGTCAACATGCATAAGAGGTATAGAAAATATCAATTTTCAATATGGCTCCGAGCTAGGTTCATGACCAATGGCCTTGAGTCTAACTCATGATTCAAGTTGTTTTAATCAAAATGCGGTGGCAGAACCACGGTCACGAGCATAATTTTTGGCATAAGTTATGACTTTGTTTACAACCGACGTTTTACTTTGAAAAAAATTGGTATTTTTAAAAATAATTAATTGAGGTGACATTGTCACATGATTGGGTTGACAAATCACTTATTTAGGAAATTAGCATTCTTGATCCATAGTAGCTTAGGCTTTCCACTATCAATCTAACATATTTACATTTAATATTCAAATCCATAAATTTTAAATTATTAATTACAAATATAATCAATCTAGATATTGATTATTACTAATATTACCTTCATCTATATATATAAGACTTCATAGTTTTTACGTCAACTAAAGAAAATAAATTATTTATATGAATGGAGGGAGTATAATTTATCATATAAAAAAAATAAAAAGATTTTCTAATGTTGCTTTGGATTTAATGGCAAAATATTTATATATTCAAGGTGACAAACTATGACTTGACATTGTACCTTATGCTCTTTTGAGTTTATTTAAGCTAAAAGTAGCCATGTAAATAACTCTTTTTCTATTGATTAGAATGTGCCTTTTTTTTTTTGGGTTTACATAGGAGGTCTGGGACTAGAACCCATGACCTGGGGGAGGGGGAAATCTTAAGTGTCTCTGCAGCCACCAACTGGGCTGTCTTACGCGGACAGAATGTGCCTTTTTGAAAGAATATTAAGAAGGAGAAGATATAAATGACTCTTAGAATGTGTCTTTTTATTTTAAAAAAAGAAGAGGATATGAATGGATTTGAAATAGTAAATTGCATTATGCTAATAATAAAGGGATTTAAAAATATCAACCAAAATTTCAAACTTTCATTTTTAATTTAACTTTTCCGTCACTCAGAAGGAGATGGTATTCACAAAATCGAAACCTAAAACTAAGAGGAGGGTGGGGCGGCTGCCTTCTCTCTTCTTGGCGGCTGCCTTCTCTCCTCTTCCTCAGTCCCCTTCTCTTCTCCGTTTTCCTCTCTTTTGTGATAGCGGTAGAAGGGGAATGAGATCTTTCCCTCCCTTTCCTTTGGTTGGTATGTGGGTTTTTTTCTCTCCCAGTTATATCTGGGTTAAATAATCTTGCCTTTGTGCAAATAGTGTGGTTTTCTTGTCCCAGATTCATCTGGGTTTTGTTTTTGTGTGTTTGAGTGTGTGAAAGTTTTTTGTTTGTCCAGATCTGATGACCTTCCTATCTTCTTTAATAACTATAAGACTGATATTCGGGACAACTTTTCCCTTCCAGATCTCTGTCTTCTCCTCTGTCCAGTGGCTCTACCTCCTCAGATCTGAGATTCTTTGTCGCCGAACTGTGCTTACTTTCGACATCGATGAGATAATTATCTTGGAAACAAAGGCTGTTGAATCTCTTGTTAGAGTTCGAAGCTGGATGTTGATGATGATCATGATCCACAGAGAGTTTGTTGTTATGGACTTATGGCTGAGTATCTAGTCTTTTTTAGCACTCTTTATTGTATGGAAAATATATGCTTTGTTATTGTACCGTTGGATCTACTTGTCTACTTGTACTATTTTCTGCCATGGAATGAATTACATATTTTCCTTAAAAAAAAAAGAAGGAGATGGTATTCATTGGAGCCACTTTTTCATTTATTTTATTAAAATTTATATTATTAAGATTTGCTTGATTTATACTACTTTCAAAATTCAAATATTTAATCTTTTAATTAGTAAATAAAAGTTTAGGTTCTATTTATGGATTATAGACCCGGCCCAACAACAATAAAAGGCCCAAATCAAATCCCCTATCAGAATACTTTCTCAGGTACTCCCCTCCAAACCCCATCATCTCTCTTCCTTCCTTCCTTAGGTTAAAAACTCCAACTGCGGCACCACCCCAATTTCTCTACCACTGCGCGCGCCTCAGGTTCTCTCTCTCTCTCTCTCTCGTTCCAATTTTCAGATCTTATTATCCGAATCCCTTTTACTTCAGTTTTTTTATCCGCGCCCTTTTTCATTTCTCAATTTTTCTTGTATAATAATAATATTCTAGGTTTTACGATTTTATTTCCCGTAACTTTGCCTCATTCTCGTGTAGATACTTTTTCTCTCTTTTTATTCCTATCCGTGAAGCGCAAACTGTTTTTTATTTTTTATATTTTATTTTTCCTTGTGTGTAATTATAATTCTTTATTTAAATCTAATTTAATATTTTTTTCGCCGAACAGGAAGTGTTTTGTGAATTCTCAAGATGAGTCAATTCCTGAAACCGGAGAATGCCTTCAAAAGGGCTGAAGGTTAGTTCTTAAGCGACGATAATTCACTGATTGCTCGAAAGATTGTGATTTTAGTGTTGGTGTATGTAATTTTGTAATGTAATGATTTCATTTGGATTGTGTTTTTGTGAAATTCGATGTGCAGAGTTGATCAATGTTGGGCAGAAGCAGGATGCGTTGCAGGTTCTTCATGACCTCATCACATCAAAAAGATACCGTGCGTGGCAGAAGCCGATGGAAAAGATAATGTTCAAGTATATTGAGCTTTGCGTTGAAATGCGCAAAGGGCGGTTTGCGAAGGACGGGCTCATTCAGTATCGTATCATATGCCAGCAAGTGAATGTAAGCTCGCTCGAGGAGGTTATCAAGTACTTCATGCACCTCTCGACCGAGAGAGCCGAAAAAGCCCGTGCCCAGGCTCAGGAATTGGAAGAAGCTGCGCTGGAAGAAGCCCTGGATGTCGATGATTTAGAGGCTGATAAGAGACCTGAGGACTTAATGCTGAGCTATGTCAGCGGCGAGAAAGGAAAGGATAGATCTGATCGGGAGCTTGTTACTCCTTGGTTCAAGTTTCTCTGGGAAACATACAGAACCGTGCTTGAAATTTTAAGGAACAACTCAAAACTGGAAGCTCTGTATGCTGTAAGCATTCTTATATGCCTTTTACTATTTGGTGGTGTTGTTGTTGCTTCACACTTATCGGTTCTACTTAAAAGCATAGATCTTTATGCAATCAATATTATTGATATTTATGTGGACTATTTAATTGATCTAAACTTGACACTGGTGTTTTGTTATTTAAAATTTAATTCGGAACTGTTTTTTCATTTTTTCTATTTCTCAGTCTGCCTGCTCTTGATAAGGATGATGGAATTGCTTTTGAGTTATTTAGAGCTGTTCCAATTGTGTTTCAACTTTGAAGACATAATAGGGCATCATGGATTACTTCATAAATTTATTAGCAAATATACATGATTATCAATTTCGCACATTCTATGTTATGTATACTTTTTTTTTTAATCTTTCTGTATGGAAATTTTTTGTAAGCGTGGTGTAAGAAGGTGTAGAGAATATAGAGATAGGAAGAGAGGAGAGAGAAAGTGATAGATGTGATGTGATGTGAAGAAAGGAGAGACATGGAAAGTAAGATAAAGAATATATAACAATGTTGTCAAATCGCAATTCAAATTGGGAGTTGCTAGTCTATATTTTGAATTGTGAGGTGAAATCGTGATATAATTTTTAGGCATGAGAAAATTGACAGATTGACCAAAATCATGAGGTGAAATCTACTAGATAGTGAGGTAAGAAAAAGTAGTGTTGTTCTATAACTTGTAATTTTTTCTGAATTTTGCACCATTACTAAATTTAGTCATTTAACATTGGCAAGGATTCTTGATGGTCAGTAATTAATTGATTGGTTTGATGATTTGTTGTTTTTACTGATCTTAACTTATTATTGAATGTTTTCTTGTGAAGATTGATATTTTTAGTATCTGCCCTGGTTTTTTTAATACAGACTTTCTAATAGACACTAATGCCATGTGCAGATGACAGCTCATCGTGCTTTCCAGTTTTGTAAGCAGTATAAGCGAACAACAGAATTTCGCAGACTCTGTGAAATCATCAGAAACCATTTGGCCAATCTTAATAAGTACCGTGACCAACGGGACCGGCCTGATCTTTCTGCTCCTGAAAGCTTGCAACTGTATCTCGATACAAGGTTTGAGCAGCTGAAAATTGCTACTGAACTCGAACTCTGGCAGGTTGGCATTTTCTCATTTTTTTGGTTATCTAATTACGTGTTTTCTTAGCGTGTCAGTCACAGATGGCAAATATTCAACCATACAATTTACTTTTGTTTGCAGGAAGCTTTTCGATCAGTTGAAGATATACATGGGCTAATGTGCTTGGTCAAGAAAACACCCAAATCATCTTTGTTGGTGGTTTACTATGCTAAGCTGACAGAAATATTTTGGATATCCTCAAGTCATCTATACCATGCATATGCATGGTTCAGGCTCTTTTTATTACAGAAAAGCTTCAATAAGAATCTGAGTCAGAAGGATTTGCAATTAATAGCTTCATCTGTTGTCCTGGCTGCACTTTCTGTTCCTCCTCATGATCGCACTCATGGTGCATCTCATTTGGAGCTGGAGCATGTTAAGGAGAGAAACTTGAGGATGGCTAATCTTATTAGCTTCAATCTTGAAAATAAACCCGAAAACAGAGAAGTGGTATTTGACTTTCCCTCAATTGTACTCCCAATTTAGCTTTTTTTTTTTATTTTTCCTAACTCGTTTGTTCATGTTTGGCTGTTTCCAGCTCTCAAGGTCATCACTTCTTGCTGAACTTGTAAGATTTTCTCTTTGATTAACTTTATATATTTATGGTCATCACTTTACATTTTTTGAAATACCTTGCCTGGGTTGCAATGTCTACCACCAAGTTAAATGTAATCTTTGGAATTTTTGATGATAGAATCAGTCTAAAGTTTGTTTGTTTGCTTTCCTTCCAGACATCCAAGGGTGTGATGTCTTATGTAACTCAGGAAGTGAAGGACATTTACCATCTTTTGGAACATGAATTTCTGCCATCAGATCTTGCATTAAAAGTACAGCCCTTGTTAAACAAAATCTCCAAGTTAGGTGGTAAGCTTTCATCTGCTTCAGCTGTACCTGAGGTTCAGTTGTCTCAGTATGTCCCAGCTTTGGAAAAACTAGCTACTTTGAGATTGCTACAGCAGGTGCCTTTTCTTGATTGGCCCATTTTTTTTTTATTTAAATGTTCCTCTCCTTACTTTCAGTTATTATTGTGCTTGTTA
The DNA here is from genome assembly GCA_037953625.1 of Crotalaria pallida. NCBI lineage: Eukaryota > Viridiplantae > Streptophyta > Magnoliopsida > Fabales > Fabaceae > Crotalaria > Crotalaria pallida. The sequence continues at coordinate 75,018,683 of CM075656.1, forward strand.
ACTTGTTGCCTCTTGGTCTTCTAGGTGTCTAATGTGTACCAGACAATGAAGATTGAGACCTTATCTGGGATGATCCCCTTCTTTGATTTTTCGGTAGTGGAAAAGATTTCTGTGGACGCTGTTAAGCAGAAATTTATATCAATGAAAGTTGACCACATGAAAAATGTTGTAATTTTCTGCAAACTGGTAAGTTTTCCTTCTGTTTACTGTGGTTGGCTACTTGGCTTCCTTGAACTTTATGATGCAATGGGAACATTTTTTTTATTTCAAGTTCTCTTTAATTAAATTAAAGATCAAGTTTCTAGTATTTTATATTATTCCTGGAATCCATGGGTGTATGAACATGTTTATGCTGAATCACTATATCCTGCAACATATATGAAATATTGAGTTCTTTGGTTATTTTCAGTCTGAAATGTCTAGGGTTAGCTGTTAACATAAATGTCTGCTGTGGTTGTGAGCTAAAGATGTGGTATCTGAAATCAATTATGTCAATTTCTTGATTTCTATTGCAGAGTCTTGAGTCTGATGGTTTAAGAGACCACTTGGCCAATTTCGCTGAACAATTGAACAGGGCAAGACAGATGATTTATCCTCCAGAGAGAAAGCCATCAAAACTTGGAGCTTTGCTCCCCAGTTTGACTGAGACTGTTGCCAAGGATCACAAGAGGGCTCTTGCTCGGAAATCAATCATCGAGAAGAGGAAAGAAGAACAAGAGCGACAGCTTCTTGAAATGGTATTACTATCTTGTTGATTAGTATTAATATTGTATATTTTAAGTGATTGATTTTCTAAAATGAATAATATTTCTTATAACTTGGATACTCGAAGGAACGTGAGGAGGAGTCGAAGAGGCTAAGACTGCAGAAAATAACAGAAGAAGCCGAGCAAAGAAGGCTCGCCACTGAGTATGAACAGAGGAAGAATCAAAGGATCCTCAGGGAAATAGAGGAAAAACAAATGGAAGAAACTCAAGCTTTGCTTCAGGAAGCTGAAAAGCGTATTAAAAAGAAGGGAGGAAAAAAGCCACTCATTGAGGGGGTAAGTTTATGTCTGCTTTTACTTAAATTTGCATACTGCTAGGTCTGCAATTGTTGTGTTGACCATAAACCCTATCTGTAGGATAAAATTTCTAAACAGACTCTGATGGAGTTGGCTTTGACGGAACAACTCCGGGAAAGACAGGAAATGGAAAAGAAACTTCAAAAATTAGCTAAAACCATGGATTATTTGGAAAGAGCAAAAAGAGAAGAGGCTGCGCCCCTGATTGAAGCTTCATATCAACAGCGCTTAGTGGAAGAGAAGATTCTTCATGAACGCGAGCAACAGGTATGTTGAATTCTTTTGTTTGCCCAAGTAGCAACATAGTTCTCATTTGACATTTCATGTGGCACCTGAATATTCACTAGCCACATCTTCTCTTTTAAAATCGATTTTGTCTTGCACTGACTGTTGCACCGTGGTTTGATGCAGCAAGAGGTAGAACTGAGCATACAGCGTCATGAAGGAGATCTTAAGGAGAAAGAGAGGCTTATCAGAATGCTAGGCAATAAAGTTAGTATCATCACCATCTTTTAGCTTCACTTTTATGTTTCTTTGCCATTATCGTAGGCAAATTGTGTTTATTACAGGCTAGGGAAATATGAGGACATTTTTGTCTGAAATATTTTTGTTATTTGTCATTAAATTATTGGAACTGTCAATTATTAAAAACAATTGCTTGCGCTGCTTCTTTCCTAGCAATTTTTGTTTTTTTCTGGTATTTTTCTCACATGTGAATGATTATGCAGGAGATATATCAAGAGAAAGTTGTAAGTCAACGGCAAGCAGAATTTAACAGATTGAGGCGTGAAAGGGAGGAGCGTATTTCCAGGATTTTACAATCCAGGAGACAGGAGAGGGAAAAAATGAGGAAGTTGAAGTATTATCTGAAGTTAGAAGAAGATAGACTAGAAAAATTGCGTGCAGAGGAAGAAGCACGGAAGCAAGAAGGTAATTATTTGATTTTCTTAACCTTAACCCATGGATCTGAGGATAAAGAGAACTAAAAAGCAACTCTGAATTTTGAAGTAACAGTTTCCAAATACTCTTTTACCATTTTTTATCATCTTATCCTCAGCCTTAATGGCTAAAATTAAGAAAACCTTTTTTCTTAACCTTGTCAAGGAACATATTAAGGACTGAATTTTTTCATGTTTATTTAGAATTATTTCTGAGCAACATGTATAATATATATTTTCAGTTTGACCTTTTGTATGAATCCATTCTTAACAAGGAAATGGTTTTTTCCGCTGTGGAGTCATTTTACCTTCTTTTAGAGAAAACCTAACTTGTTCATTTTACCTTGGGTTTTTTTGGTGAATGTAAATCCATTTCTAAAATTACATCAATTAACTAGCAAACGAACTTGGCCACCTTCTTGGCTATTTTACCTTGTTTTGTATTTACCTAACTCGTGGATTTTTTTATTGTTCAGAGGCCGAAAGGAAAAAGAAGGAAGAGGCTGAACGCCTTGCAAGATTAGCTGATATAGCTGAAAAGCAAAGGCAGAGAGAGCGTGAAATTGAAGAAAAGGAAAGGAAAAGAAGGGAAGAGTTGCTGGGCCGAACCACTGAATCAGCTTTCAAGCCTTCTGAGCCTCTTGCCCGTCCACCTGAGTCTGTATCTGCTGCTCCTGCTGCAGCTGCTGCAGCACCTGCCTCAGGTAAATATGTTCCAAAGTTCCGGCGTGGGTTGACTGAAGGCGCAGGTGCTGCTCCTCCTCCAGAAACTGATCGTTGGAACAGTAGCAGCAGGCCGGATGGTGACAGGTGGCGTAGTGGTGATGATCGGAGACCTGCATTTGGTTCGGGCTCAAGGGCTTCATCCACTTGGTCATCATCCAGGAACCGTTGATCGCTTTTGATTGCCTGATATACTGTGCTGGTTGTGATTTTTGCGGACTTCGTAATCTCCCCTTTTTGAGTTCTCGAATTATTTTTGATACTGATTTGTTAAATTTCTCATGTCAGAAAAAAGTCTTTATTATGATCGAGTTGGATTTGGTATGGTAATCGTGAATTCGAAACATAAGATATTTCAGACCTCTTTATATATACTTGTTGCTATTCTGATATTTGCCCATTGTGGAAAATAATCTTTAGCTCTAGTTTATTGTTTTATTTGCATATGCTTCCTGTTGGAATCCTTGTGCGGCAATTGTTTTGCATATTTCCACCGTTTTGTTATTTTTTAAACAAGTTTCAAGGGATGAACTCTAAGGTAGGAGCCAGCGCTGGTAAATGTAGTGATATCATCCTTTACCCATTAACGATCAGCAGCTGTTGAGATTTATTAGGTATAAAGGAGCTGGGTTAGAAATAAGTTAAAATAGTGCAGTTTTTTCTTTTATTTTCATAAATTAACACTACTCTTGTCGTCAAGATAAGTGTTATCATTTTTCTTATTTTAGTCACTAAACCAGCCCTTATAACACTACTAAGTACTAACTAATCCACAGCTATTTCAAAGGGCACTCAACCAAATGCCCAAAAATATTAGTTTTTCAAACTCAACTTAGGTGATTTCCCAAATTGAAATAGTTTGTTTGACAGCAATACAAAATAAATTTAAAAAAATTAGCTAAATACGTATAGAAACTAGTTTTTTAAAAATAATTTATTATCTCAAATTAGTTGATGTGTCAAAATCGGTGTATGTCTCTAGTGAATTGAGTTTTAAATATTGTGAAACATTTAAGTGTGAGTCGTTCGATTAAATTCTAGTAAAGTAAGATTCTATTTTTTTTATTATTAAAATAAAAATAACTCAAAAATTGATGATGCATTTGCATGGGATATATATTGGGTGTTGGTACACATACCGTACTCATAAGTATTTGTAATGAGTATATCAAGGTATGATTTGGATTGTGAATTATAGCAAAACTATTTTGACTGAAAATTTGTGTTTTTCCCATTTTTTTTCTCATATTAATATCATAATTTTAAATTCAACTCATAATTAATCTATCGCTCTTATATCTCGATTTATTTTAAGCCTCAATTTCTCATTCTAAGACTCTGGTATCCTATATTAGTATCAAAATTATTTATTTATAAAACTTAAAGTTATATTACCATACTCCTATCCGGATTATTTGGAAAATGTTGTATACGATACGATCCCTGTACTGATACAATACCACAAGATAGCTTTTCACTCTCTTCTCCCTAATATGGTTTCCATTGGTCTCCCCTAATATGGTTTTCTAATGTTCATAGAGAAGCTAATTCTTGTGCGAATATTTTGACTAATTTGGGCTATGAGTTTGATTTGGATTTTGTTATTTTTGAGCATCCTCCCCGTCAAGTGTCGCAAACCTTCCTCTTTGATGTTATGGGAGTTGCTACTCCCCCTTTAATTCCCGTGGAATTTGTTTTTTTGGACTTTTGCCCTGTTGCTTACCCAAAAAAAGTAAAAAATAAAATAAGTGTCAGGGCCTGCAACCGGGGAGTCACATCTCACCACATCCTGAACCCAACGCTGGTTCTGATACCATTGTCAGAACCTGCAACCGGGGAGGTTCAAGCCATAAGTGAGATACCACATCCTGAACTAAAATCTTAAGGCATTGGTGTCTTGCCACTTATAAACATTCTTACCCATCTCATCTATCCACTTGATCTCACACTTGAATACCCAACAATATCCCCCTTCAGATTCACCTCACACTTGAATACACAACAATAAGCATTATTAACAACTAGTAATTGCACGGGTTTAATTTTTTTTTTTTAAAAATTTGATTATAGATTTTGGAAATATGCCTTTTTAAATAATAAGTTAATATGAACTTTTTATAAAAATGAGTTACATGTATTTAGAATTGAATAATCATAAACATTAACCTTTGAATATAGTTTCAGCTACTAACTTTTTCATTAATAAAAATTAACTAATAATGTATCAACTATGCGATTTCTAATTTTAATTAACAACATAATTTCTTATATTAAAAAAAAAATCCAACTCATTTTAATTTTTGTTTTATTTAATCCATCATTCCAAATGTATTTTGTTAGTAATTCGTTTTGCAAGTCCAAGTGCAGCTATTTTTTTTTACCATATATATCATCATCATCATCATCATCATCATTATTATTATATTTGTCCCAAAATATAAGACCTGTTTTCACACTTTTAATTAGTTCGTGTTTATAAAATTCGAACTTTCAAATTACTTGTTTGTATTAGAACTTCATAATTTTAAATAAGTATATTGTCTAAAGTATAAAATAACGCATCATTATTTTTCACAATTTAAATTGCAATATATTGTATATTTTTTTGGATTTTTTTAAATTTGAATTCATGTCTGAGTAAATATTTGATTGTATTAAACTAAATCATTATACCAAATTATAGCTCATTTTTAATATTTATATATCCGTTGTACCCAAAATTTACTATTCATAATGATGCTATGTTTAAATGTTTAATACCAATTTGCCTATATTATGACTTGTTTGTATTAGAATTTCTGAAATTACAACATTATATTCGTTTTTTTTGCTGGTTAATTATCATATGACGGGTCGTTTAGGCATTATATATTTTTTATGTCAATATTTGATTCAAATTATTTCCTTTTGAAAAGATCATTAATAACCCGTGCAAATTGTAATAATATCGAAATGCAAATTGTATGTTTGCGGGCAATTTTTATATTTATGTGTAATCCAAATTGTACTAAAATTTTTTTACTAAAAATAACTTAAGATAAATATTTATTCCCGTGCGAGGCACGAACAAACAAATTTGGGGGGAAAAGCAAGGATGAAGGAGGGAAAATGAAAATGACAAAAATGTCATCAACTTCTTTTATTTTTATAATATATGGTGATATGTTGATAAGCATTATTATTGCTACATCAGCAAGATTGTTGGGAATGAAGTTAAATCCGGCGGGTGTGTACTCTTCTCTGCGTATAGCACCAAGGAAAACATACACAATACTACAGCGGTCAACCACAACTCTTCACTCACTCATTAGTCACTCCACAACACACACAAAAAAAAGATTCGGAATCTTTTACCAAACAACAACAACAACAACAACAATAGTTTCATTCATCCACACACGCAACTAATTTATTATTCAGATTTTTTATTTTTTATTTTATTTTTTCCCAACCAACCTTTCTCTGTTCGTCTTATAGCGTGCCGGCTATTCCTTTGCTTGCACGTCACCATCATCCCTTACATTTTTAATTAATTAATTAATTAAATAAATAAATGATTATATAACTATATATATATATATATATATATATATATATATATATATATATCGATTCATTCAATTGGATCGAGAATTACAAGTTAGAACGAATCCGTATGGCTTCTGGAATTGACCGTGACGATGAATCGGCGGTGCCACTCGTCACCGATGAATCGTTGCGGCGGATCCAAGACTCCAAAACCAAGAGCCATACGAAGGATGTTCATATTTTGAGCTTGGCGTTCCTTTTGATCTTTCTTGCTTATGGAGCTGCGCAGAATTTACAGAGCACTCTCAACACTGTCAGTTCACTTCCTCTAATTATTATTTTATTATTAAATTATAAGCATTTGTCAGATTAGTTACCTAATTTCATTTTGCTCTTAAATGTGTTTAATCATTTCGGTCCGTGACATTTTTTAAGCTGTAGGATAGATTAGTGGCAGTTACTGAATTTAGGATCTTATGAATTTGAGTGTTAAATTTGTGAAATTATGAGCATTTGTCAGATTAGTTACTGAAATTAGGAACTTACGATTTTAGTCTTAAATTTGTATTATTAGTCCCGGATATTATAATCCGTCGGTTGATAGGTTCGTATATATAACATGTAAAGTTTAGGGATTAATATGACGGATGTTTATAGTAATTTTAGAGGTTAAGTTGTTGTTTGATGAATGAGCTTATAAGCTCGTGTTTGATAAGCTGCTTTAGGTAACTTATGGCTTATAAGCTAGCCAGCTAGGGGCCTATGTCATTTTACAGTTGTCAACTAACTTATCTACTAAACTTACCAAACAATTCCGATTCAATTGGTTAGTTCATCAACTTTCAATTTTTAGCTCCCAGCTAGAAGCTTATCAGCTAATCTTTCCTGACAATTAATGTGCCGGTTTACACTTTTCTTTTTTGGGCATTTGGTTTACGAGGAAGGAAATTGAAATCTGAAGTTGCAAACTTGACTTTGATTTCAGGAGGAGAATTTGGGTACGACTTCACTTGGGATACTGTATTTATCTTTTACGTGTTTCTCTGTGATTGCTTCTTTGGTTGTGCGGGTTCTCGGCTCTAAGAGTGCATTGATCATTGGGACAAGTGGTTATTGGTTGTATGTAGCTGCAAACTTGAAGCCAAATTGGTAATTACTAGCTGTCGTGTTTTGAATTTTTCATATACTCTGCTGTTATCACAAACAAGAATATGCACAGTATATATTTGAGTTATTTGATAAGTTTCCTTCGCTGTGAAACTAAGTTTCATATTCTGATTTAGTGTTGGTGCAGGAGCGAGCGACTTAGGGAACATAGGGACCTAAATCTAAGTTAAAAAATGCGTTACTTTCTGACTTCGTTAAAATTTATGATTTCATCATTAGAATTGATGGATTGTAGAAAAATGAGGCATTTTCTGTGAATTGAAATTAAAATTATATATCACCCGTGAAAACTAAATTCATCTCTAAACAACTTGTAGTTTGTAATTGATTGTATTCTGGGATCTATGCATGATTTCTTAGTAATTTTTAAGGTTGACGATCATTCTTCGTTGTTAGACATAGCTGTTAGTTCTGTTCCTATTTATGAGGATCGTTTCAGTTTTACTTTATGAATCCTTTATCATTTGATGATTCTTCCTCCAGGTATACACTGGTTCCAGCCTCTTTGTATCTTGGGTTTTGTGCTTCAATAATCTGGGTTGGACAGGTATATGTAACATGTCAAGGTTCTGTAGTTCATCCAAATTGGCATTTGTACTTGTATCTTTACTAATCTTAGTTTGACCTCCAGGGAACATATCTCACTTCCACTGCACGCAGTCATGCTTCAGATTACAGTTTGCATGAAGGTGCCGTAATTGGTGACTTCAATGGGGAATTCTGGGCTGTGTATGCACTCCACCAGGTGATCATATTATTTCTAATTCAAGACTGATCGTTTTGTTGTTTCTATTCCCTTGAATAAAAGAAAAATATTTTAGAATTCAAAGTTGATTACTTGATTATTTATTTATTTTTTTTATGTGTTGCAGTTTATTGGAAATCTTATCACATTTGCTCTACTGAGTGATGGGAAGGTATGCTAGTCTTTTGCATTTTGGGAGTTTTCTTTTAATACTAGCTAATAGCTATTGAGATTTGAGAATGAAGAATTGGGCTTATGACATATTTCAGAAAACAAGAAGCTAAGTTTATGATTGACAGATACCTTTGTTCAAACTCTGTTGAACCAGAATAGCTTAAATTTATTGGTAGAGGCAAACCCACTTCCGTGATCTCTATGCCTTGAAGGGGATTAGTTTTTGGCTATCGTTTGGAGGAAACCCTTGGTGCACACCAAAAAAATAACATAAATTTTTCTATTAAAAAAAACATTGAACTTGTGATAGACATCTGGGTGAATAAGGACATGTAAATATGTAATGGTATGCCAATAAGGCTGATGGTTTGACACTATAATTATTGCTCTATTTTATTTTTAATTCCATAATTTCATGTATTACACTTGTTTAATACTTTGGAAGATGTTAATTTTATGGTGTGCAAAAGATTTCAAGGAAATACAATTGTGTGATGGGTTTTTGCTTGCACCCTTTAACAATAAATGCTTATCTCTCATACTACTACTAGCAAGTTTCAAGTTTTGATTTAAAATATTTTACACATTCTCAGGGTATGATTTTGTCCCTCATCACCGCAGGAGGGAAGCACCAATGGCACAACTTTATTGTTTATTGTATTCCTTTTCGTCATGTCCTTTGGTGCAATACTAATGTGCTTCTTGAGTAAGAGGAGCGGTAATAGTAAGGGAGAAAATGAGCTTTCAGGCGCCGATGCTGGTTTTTATGCATCCCTCAAATCTCTATACAGATCACTTACCAGTGCATTGTCCGATGTAAGGATGTTGTTGATCATACCTCTCATTGCATATTCAGGTCTACAACAAGCATTTGTTTGGTAATTTCTTGTGAATTATAAGACATTCATCCTCATTGTCTTCCAATAATGGTTTTCTGATCTATGATGTCCTTTCATGTCCATTATGTCTTGTTTGTTAATGAAATTCTCTTTAATAGGGCTGAATTTACCAAGTATGTTGTAACTCCTGCAATTGGTGTTTCCGGTGTGGGCAGCGCAATGGCAGCATACGGAGCTTTTGATGGAATAGTAAGTATGGGAATGCGAAGTATTGTTCCTTGTTTTGGTGGTTGAAAGTAACTTTGATTGCATCATGCAAATAATGGGCTTTTGAAATGTCTTGAGCAATTATTATAAATATTTTTACAAAGCAAATTCTACTCATCACATAGAAATACATTCTCTTGAGATCAATTATATTCTGTTGTTCTCATTTTCTTTAAATTTGTCAGTGTTCTCTGGCTGCTGGTCGGCTTACTTCTGGTCTCACGTCTATTACATCAATAGTATCTTTTGGAGCTTTTGTTCAAGCGATTGTATTAATCTTACTTCTGTTAAATTTCAGGTCAGAAATAAATACTTCGTTTGACTGAAGTTTATGGATATTATTAATTCCCCCCTGTATTTCCATCTTGCTTATATCATTCTTTCCCACTCTTGACACAGCATAACTAGCGGGTGGCTTGGTACTCTATACATACTATTTTTGGCCGCTTTATTGGGCATTGGTGATGGAGTTCTAATGACACAACTCAATGCTTTGCTCGGAATGTTATTTAAGCACGACACGGTATACAAAATGCTATGCACATCTTTATTTCCCTAGAAATGGATGGTTATTATTCAAATTTCTCTTATTCACCTTGCCTCTCCATTTTTTTTATTGAGATTGCTGGTTCATCTCTCCAAGCTGATTACTCCAGTTATAATTTTTGTTCACAACTTGTACATCTTACATTATTGTTCTCATATTGCTTACAACTTTTTTCTTGTTCCTTTTTCATTATCACTTATTTTTCCCGATACGCCTGGAATCCTTTTATTGAGCTTTTTTCTTTATAGCTTATTCGAACATTATCCTTTTATTGCTTTTGGTGCAGGAAGGGGCATTTGCACAGCTAAAGATATGGCAAAGTGCTACAATTGCCATCGTGTTCTTTTTAGCTCCACTCATCTCGTTCATGGCCGTGACTGTTATTACGCTTGTTTCACTATGCTTGGCATTTGGCAGTTTTCTATGGCTAGCTCTCATGGTGGCGAGGGCATCACCATCCTCTACCAGTGAGTGAATTTTTTGTTGCTACAACTGCCAGCATAATAGATCCTCATAGAAGTTCTCTCTTCTTGCCTGTAATCTTTCCAATCCGAATGTCTGTTTTTTTTTTCCCCCCGAAATTCCCTGCAGTTGAATGAGCTGTATAAATTATGAAATATGCTAATTGTAATTTATAAGCTCCCGTGGCTATGTTTACTAAAGAATACTCCTGGTCCTGGACAAACGTACCTCAGGCTGAATCAGTAATACTATTCACACCCTCAAGATTCACACACTTTCATATAAACTCTTTAGCTGATTAAATCTGTCTCCAATCAATATGTGTGACCTGCAGAGGAGGATGTATTGCTTGTTAGAGATCAGAAGTGTTAGTCTGAACAATCATTAGGGTTTAGAGTTCGAGTCTTTGACAAACTGGTTGCGTCAAATACTTGTTAACGAGAATGTAAATTGCTTTTTGGCCCGCTTGTTCGACTTGTTGGCCCCATTTCAAATTTTCTTTGACCAAAATATCCTTAAGGGTGTTAATATTTCCGGTTCTATAAAACCGGAAAAATCTTTCCGGTTTTGCTAATCCGGAAGAAATTTAAATCATTTTCTAGTTTTGCTGAACCGGAAGCTTTCCGGTACTACATAACCGGAAATGTTAAAAAATATAATATTCCATACCCAGCACGCGTGCCTCCATTTTCTTGCTTTAATATTTCCTTTACCCACCTATTCTGAACAGCATGATAGTATAACATGGACAGTTCAGTTGTTCTTAAGAAAACGAAAATGAAAAACCATGTTGATTGAAACAAAATTAATGGTACGGTGGTGTATGACGATATGGTGCGGTGTTGCAGGGAGTTCTCATTGTGCAACATGTAATCATTCCCACATTTGGCGGTGATGAACCCTGGTATAACACATACTTCCTCCCTTTCATACTACTCCTTCCGTCCCTGCTTATTGCTTATAGTATTATAACTATAAGCGCTCGTACCCTTCGAAAATGGAGGCACTTGTGCTGGGTATATTATTTTACCTTTCTGGTTCTGTAGTACCGGAAATAATTATATTTTCGGTACTACAAAGCCGAATCAAAGTTCCGGTTCAACAAAACTGGAAAGGGGTTTAAATTTATTCCGGTTCAGCAAAACCGGAAGAACTTTTTCGGTTTTATAGTACCGGAAATGTTAACACCCTTAAGGATATTTTGGTCCACAAAAATTTGAAATGGGGGCCAAAAAGTCACACAAGGGGGCCAAAAAGCAATTCCCAACGAGAATTTTGCCACATTGTGATCTTGTCTGGCCCAAACGTAGTTTATAAAATAAAAAAAGACTTAATTATGTCATAAGTCCCTAAAGTTTGTGGTACTTTTGGCAGATACTCTTATACTTTTTTTTTTCAATATCTGACTCTCCGAAGTTACTTCTGGGTTTATCGTATACCCCTACTGCCAATTCTGGCCAATTTTGATGACATGTTGCATCAGAATCCTAGTCAGACACAGGAGGTTGGTCATGTAGTGCCGCGTACGGGCGAAGATGACCTCTCTCTTCAATTCTTTTTTTTATTTAACTAAAAATATAAAAATATAAAGTTTTTTAGTTTTTTAAATTTTATAAAAAGAGGATCTTCGCCCACGGGGCACTAGATGCTTAACTTCTTGCGTCTGATCAGGATTTCGATGTTACATGTCAGTAAAATTGGCCAGAATTGGTAATAGGGGTATCTGACAAACCTATAAGTAACTTCGGGGAGTCAGACATTGAAAAAAAAAAAGAATAAGGGTATTTGACAAAAGTACCCCAAAGACTTGTGACATAATTAACCAATAAAAAAAATAATGACAACATTTCTCAAGCTAAAAGTATAGTTCTGTCTAACCCTTTTGGACTGTTGTGCCTAAATAACGACTAAACAGTCATCCTTGGTCCCCGAAAGATACATTGATAGTTAATTTAGTTCCCAAAATATTTTTTATATTAATTTAGTCACTCAAAGTTCAACTTGGCATCACGAAATATAAATTTTGGTCATAAAAAGATCCATATGGTCATCAAATAAATTCCTAAAAGGACCAATGCGATACTATGTTAATCTTTTAGGAATTAAATTGATGAAAAATAATCTTTTGGAAATTAAATAAGGTATAACTTTTGAAGACCAAAATAACTATTAACTCCCAAAATAATCATCCTACTCCACCATGTTTTTACACCTACAATATTTTATTTTTTAATGTTTTGGTGTCTCTCCAATCTCTTGTCTAATGTTAAACCAAACCCACAAAGCACGCTTTGGTGGCTAATTCTACACCTCACAACTTAGTCAGCATAGTCATCATTGACCTAAGTTATGCTCCACTTCAAACCTCATTGGTCCATCACATACCATTTCTCCACTTCAATATCCTCCTTAGACTTGGTAGTTATGATTAGGTAGTTCTGCACCCATTTTCACTGCATTCCTCTTCTGTTTATAAACACAAGCATCCTTTTAAACGCCAACCGTTTCATGAACCCTCCACCATCCCAAAATGTCTCGTTGGCTCTCTAACTTCACCCGTTTGCAACTCACAACCACATGGCCTATACTAATCTATGCTGCCACTTGGATGACACTACTTATCTTTGTGGTGGCAGTGGCCACTTTCTCCCTGCAGGTGGCGTTTGTCTCCGCCATATCTCCTTCTTCCTTCTCCCAAAATTGCAATGATGATGGGTACATTAGAATGCCCTTGGATGTTCCAGGAGACATCCTTTGTTTTCCTGCTCATCTGTTCATGAAATCCAAGATTGATCTAATCGCTCCGCCAGTTTTCGCAGCGGTAATTGTTGCCGCTTCTGCTTACGTGGTGCGAGCTGTTGGCTTGTGGGAGCATGAACAAACTCATTGAGATGCACCATTACTTGGAACTATTAGTTTGGACTTTGGAGTTAGATTTTCAAAAAGGATACGTGAACTTAGAATTTTTATTAAACTAATTGATTCATGAGCGTTGACCTTGGTGAATCCACACAACGATTTTGATACAGTATATATACTCGGAATTAGATACAAGTTTAAGCCATCATGCTGAAATTTCTGTCTTTTATTCTATTCTGTTTTTTTTTTTAATTAGGCTATGCCACTCATTTCAGTCAGAAATTCCTACTTTAATTGATTGAAAGACCAATTTAAGAGGTGCTTATTTAAGGGAAATCAAACTGCTCCAACAAACAACCATTGGCTTAACTTAATCAAATTTTCACATACATAAAGTTCTGTGAAGAGTAAGTATTAAACAAAGTCAAGCATACAAATAAAATGTTTGGATACATCCTCATCATAGAACGAAAAGAACTGTAATTGCAACTGGATAACTGGCTTCTTATACATAACGAATTTTTAGAAACTTGATACTGCGAACTAAGCTTCTGTCCCCAAGTGGAAAACAGAAAACACCAAGCAGCAAATGCACTCAAGCTTTTGAAATTGAACTGACCAACTTGTTACTGAAATCCCAGAGTTTCTTTCCTAACAGTTGGTTTGAGGCAAATGAACTTGGTTTGAACTCATTACAATCCACAAAGTACTTCCCAGTTACACCTTTCACACTTGGGTGGAGAGCGACATAGCATGTTGTGGCTGCTCCCTGCAAGGTAATGAACAAAAACAAGATTGTTAGTTACTTCATATGGTGCCTGTTTCTTTAAGGTCTGTTTATGAGTTGATTTCGGCATAAGGTTTTTGCGAGAAGCTGAAAAACTTGCTTATCAAAAACATTTCTAGTGAAGTTCAACTACCCATATGAATGTTAGAAGTGACTTTTTTTAATTAAAAATAACCAAAACAGACAGTTTATTTTATTTTTTAAGCCCTCTCAAATGTGACGTTTGAATCTGTTTTGGAATCCTAGAAGGATGAGGTGAAATAGCATACCTGTGGAACATTCTTCCATATGTAAAAGGTGAAGAGCTTCAGGCAATCTGCATTAATCATTTTATGGCATTAGACAATAACCAATGAAAAGAAAAAGGGCAACTACTTTTGTGATTTGTTAGTTTGTTTAAGGAGAATTAACATACGCATAAGGTAAGAAGAATGTCTCATAAGAGGAGTCATGATTACTCCTGGGTGCACTGAGTTGGCTGTGATGTTCACACCCTGTTCCTGTATACAAATGTTAGAAACCAAAAGTAGATCAATACCATGCTCATTGAATTATATGATTAGAGGCAACAATCAAAACAGAATGTAAAATGCAAATCCTCAGCTGTGCCTGAATTCCTCCGAGATAGGAAGCCAAACCAACAGACAAAATCACATAAGTAACAGACAAAAGATACTGTGGTGACTATCTCCGTCTCTCTCCATGTTTTGAAAATTGGACCAGCCGGTAGACAGTGAACCGGCTATGTTTCTGGTTTGAACATGAACTTAAATTCTCATTAGTCCAAGACTCAGGTTTTTGGAAGTAATTAAGATAGTTTATTTGAGTTTATGAGAACAACATATGAAATTTGAGTTTAATATATTGAAGAACCAATCATGAAAATAAGTTGATGAAAATTACTTATGACCTTCATATAACCTCTTTAGCTTATTTTAAAAAAAAAAATTTAAATAAGCGATAATCAAGTCGTTTAACCAATCACGCAAGGTAGATGTCTCACATTTATTTGTTTATTATGATAAAACTCATATTGTAATTTTACAAATAAGGTCAGAGAAGCACTAGTTGGTTCACCTGCAGGCGACGAGAGAGTTCATTTGTGTGTAATATGTTGGCTAACTTTGACTGCCCATATGCTCTCTTATTAGTATAGCTGAAAAGTTGCACCAGTAGAAAAAAGAATAAGAATGTAAAGATCAACACATCAGAATCACAATCATGATTCATGAAGCAATAAGATTACATGTTTCCAAATTCAGGGTAGAGTTGAAGTGGAGTCAAAGGGAAACATACCCTTTTCGATCATTGATCTTATCAAATCTAATACCCTTTCTGTAAGTGAAGTTATGAGCAATTGAGGACAGGTTTATGATCCTTCCCTCAATTCCAGAGGCTTTTGCAGTTTGTTTCATTTTGTCTAGAAGAAGATTTGTCAAGAGGAAATGGCCTGTGAAGTGAAAGCGATGAGTAGAGAGAATACTATTACCAATTACACCATAAGAGTTAACCAAATAATGTTATGCATGATTGCTGAGACATTACCAAGATGGTTGGTTGCAAACTGCATCTCAATCCCATCCTCTGAGAGGTCGAAAGGGCAGAACATGACTCCAGCATTGTTTCTGAAATGAAGAGACAATGCTTTAGTTCAAATTTGGAATGATCAATTCGACAGAACATAGAATAAAACCCATCTTGTAGGGGATTTAGTAAGAATTCGGATTCTGTTAGCTAAAAACTGAAAAGGTAAGAAAAACTTATGGCCGATAAACTAACTAATTAAATTGAAAACATTTCTTGACTTATCAAATCAAGACTAATAAACTAAGGGTGATTTAAGAAAGGATTTTTCTTAATATGTGTCTTATAACACATGTTACCAATACTTAAAAAAGTTATAATGGTTTGTCAAATACTTTGGGTGTGATATTTTAAGTTTATCCATAAAACTAATTACTTAAAGTATGCTTAGCATTTGTCCTATAGCACACATTAGAAAACTCCTTTTAAAAATTCTCCGTTACCAAATTTTATTTTTGGTCAAATAAGCTAGTTGATTAACTTATAAGACATTCAAGGATGTTTCAAACACACTCGTTTTTACATTCATGCCTCCTTTTTATGTTTGTATTTTATCTCTTGTTATCTTACGTGATATTCTTGTATGTCTTTTTATAATATATAAATTATTTTTCCTTACTCATGATTGAGTTTAATCGGTCTTTTCTTCACAATTAAAATGAAATGAACCTTAAATTGAGAATGAGATAGAGGGTGAAAAGAAAAAGAACAACATTAAGATGTTGAGAGGAAGATCAAGAGCAATGAAGTTGTCCACAAATGATCTGACAGACTTCAAAGAGCATAGATCAAGCTTAAGTATGTCCACTTTGGCAGATGGATTCTCCTCAAGTATATGTTGTCTAGCTTCCTCTGCAGACACCGTGTTTCTAGCAGCAATGATCACATGTGCCTTTCTAAGAGCCAACACTCTTGCTGTTTCCAACCCAATACCACTTGCTCCTCCTGCATAGGATATATAGTTTAAGCGTTTAGTAGAACGGACTAATGATACTCTCTCCGTTTTTGATTTTAAGTCTTTTTTTAGAGAAATCTTTTTTTCAATAATATATGTCTTTCTATAAAAGAAATAGGAGTACAACTAAATTATGGCTTTTACAATTTTACCCTTTATTATTATCAAGGGTAAAATTAATTATAGAAAGATAATAAAGCACAAAATAGGAAAAATATGAATAAATTTAATTCAAACAGTCATATCAATTACACTTCTTAATTTACTTATATGTCAAAACCTTAAAAAGTTTATATTCAGAAAGGGAGGGAATATATTTTAGCAGAGGCTATGCTCATGTGATGGCCATACCTTATGCACATTGATAGGTGGTAGTAATTAATGCACGTACAAGTAGATGGTGGAAATAACATGGGCTGAGAAAACTTTGTACGTCATTAGGTAGTATTATTTCGAGGACACGAACTTATAAATATCATGCTTAAACTTTTATTCAAAATTGCTAAATAGTACGAAATTTGTTTCACAAATTGGAGTGCCAAAGTTTAATGATATTGAACAATCATTAAACAGTGGTGTGTTTTGTGATTGTTCCTTTCTTAATTAATTTCAGTCAATTGCAGACCTTCAACTTCTTTGTTTGGAACGAAGTTCATTTTGTTTCTGGTGTGTTTGATGCACATCGAGGAACAAGAAAAGTACACCAATTTTATTGATGAAGAAAAGATTGGAAAACTACACAAATTTGTTTTTGTTTTTTTGTACATTAAACAACTGTTCTTGTTTCACGGATCTGTTCAAGTTTAAAAAGGTAAAAATGGAAAAAATAAAATAAAAAAATAGCAGGTATAGAAGTTAGAGAGGAGAAAGCAAGCAAAATAGAAAGGAGATAACTACAGTTATGAAAGAGAACATATGAAGCAGTATGAAGGAAAGAAAAAGGAAAAACCATATAAAAAAAAAATAAAAACCATATAAAAAAAAAAAAAAAAAAACGTTTCATGTGTTTTTTTTTTTGATAACCAGAGCCTGGACCCAACCAGGTCGACCCTTGGACCTGGGAGGTAGATATCTACTCCTTCCCTGGAGCGTGTTTTTTTTTTTTGATAACCAGAGCCTGGACCCAACCAGGTCGACCCTTGGACCTGGGAGGTAGATATCTACTCCTTCCCTGGAGCGCCTCCCTCATAAATCTTAGGCATATCCGTCCTGGCCAAGATTCGAACACGTAGCCACTAGGTAAACCCAGCATATCCGTCCTGGCCAAGATTCGAACACGTAGCCACTAGGTAAACCCAGCCTTAGCGTGCTCTCCTTTTGCCAGTTGGGCCAAGCCCAGGGGACGTTTCGTGTGTTAATAGATGTTTTGGTAAGTTTTTTAATAGTATAGATAGATAACTCATAAATTATTGAGATTTGTTGTACAAAATACAAATTGCATGGTTCAAAACTAATAGTAAACATGTTGGTGGTAACATTCAGATTGATATGTATAACATAAGGTATTAGGAAAAACATGTATATGCATATTCTGTTACACTCGTCCAATATATGAAACTTATCAATAACGAAATTCTACATTGCAATTGAAAACTAACCTGTGATAATTACTGTAAGGTTGCTGGCATCAATTCCTTCAGTAACATGTTCTGCAGTTGAAGCTGATCCAAACCCACTTGCACCAACTTTCCCAGTTACCAATGATATAATACCCTTCATTAATTCTTTAATGTCTACTAGCACAAAAAAAAAATACTTTAGAGAGTAGAAACCTCAGAGCTTCCTTTATGAGTTGTATGTTGTGACACAGTAACCACTTTCTATGAATTTTATATGCAATACACGTATGAGGAAGCAAATAGAAAAGAAGAGTGAATAAGAGAGGTTTGGGGATGGGGAGAAAGTATGGAGCACTAAGAGCAGCAGGGTATGTAACCATATATAAGGGCCAATGGATAGATAGGTAAGGGATTATACCGCGTTTTGTAACTCTGATCTTTATGATTATCATTGGTAAAAAAAATATTAAAAGTATTTAATACTCTATGTTGGTGGAATAATAGCATCAAGTAAAGATTATCACATAAAGAATATTTCTGTGAATTGAATAATAATAATAATAGTAATTTGGTTGAATGTCTTTGCTAAATGTGTTTATTATTCATATGGAAAGAAATCAAGTTGACAGCTATATATATACTGTATACATGAATGTAAAGTGAGTCTAAAAGTGGTTAATCAGTGAGTTTTAAAGCGATTAA
Organism: Crotalaria pallida; assembly: GCA_037953625.1. Taxonomy (NCBI): domain Eukaryota; kingdom Viridiplantae; phylum Streptophyta; class Magnoliopsida; order Fabales; family Fabaceae; genus Crotalaria; species Crotalaria pallida. The sequence goes on from CM075656.1 coordinate 75,037,582, forward strand.
TTTGGCATTATTACAATTAAAATACGGCTATTAGTAACTTGAATAGCTGGCATTATATATGCCTCCCACAAGTAAGGTTGTGTGGGCAGTAGTAAGTAAGTAAGGGCATCCACTCAGCATTATATCATCATTTTGTTATCAGATTCAACTTCAGATTTTTTAAATTTTCCATTACACCATAGTCTTAATACCAGACTCACCAAACATGTATCAACATTACATCATTATGTACTTTTATACACAACTTTATTTCAATAATGATTTTGTAATACAATTTCAATAATATTAATTACGTAGAATTTATAAAAAATAATCCCAAATAATATTTAAATATTAAAATTAAATAAAAGTTAACATTTCAATAATTAATGGTACCTACTAAAAATTATAAAGTATATAAAAAATACAATATAATTCTAATTCTAATAATTTAAGTAACGTGTCCTTCTTGTCCTCCAAAATGTTCCCACAAATGCTCCATTAAATCCGCTTTCCAATTGATAATGTTGCGTTCGATTACGAAGTCGTCTATGATTTTTGATGTATATCCTTAAACGGCTATTGATTTCAAATTATTTATTTATTTATTTATTTGAATATAAAAATATGTATTTTTATTTATATATTTATTTTTCCATAACAAGACAATATATTTAAGAATAAAACAGAAAAAGTATATATTTAAAAATATTTTTTTTTATTTTTAAAAAAGAATATTATTATTATTTGTAATTATTATTATTATTTATTATTATTTATTTATTTTTAATAATATTTATTTATTTTTTATTATTATTGTTATTATTATTTGTTTATTAGGGTATTATAAAGCAAAAAAAGAAGAAAAAGACAAAAAACGGGTCCCATAGAGTCTTAAGTTGAGTATGTTATTTTATAGACTCAACTTAAGACTCTCCACCAGATTTTGAAGATTAGCAGAGTCTTGAAAGAGTTTGGAAGAAAATCCGAACTTAAGACTCTCCACAGACTCCCTCCAGACTCTGTTGTGGATGCCCTGAAAATTTAGACAAGGTTGAAATATTTGGATAATTGAACCATGTAATTTCATATTCTTAGCTTTGAGTATGTAATCAACAAAGCATAACACAATTGATAGATGACTGAGTTCTTTAAACATGATATCAGGGGTTCAATCTCTGTCGTGAGTATAGAAAAAACTTTGTTGATAAAGGCAAAATCCACTTCGATGATCTCTACACCTCCTAAGAATTAGTCTTCGGTTTGAGGATATCCTTGATGAAAAAAAAAAACTTTGAGTGTATACGTTTAAAGGTAAATTGTGTTAATCATGAGAGTGATTCGAAATTAAATTGCACTAGGTGTTATCTAAAATTGATTTTATGAAGTCCATATCATGGTTTAGCTAATTATTGATCTATCATCCCTAATCTTAGGTAATATTATGATCTTTAATTTTACATCTTATCATATATATATTTAATAGTCATATAGGTCCACGAAAGATACCTGTGGAATCAATTAGGTCCTTGAAAGATTTGTGGAATTTCTTAAACCCCCAAAGATCATTTTGGAATCAGTTAGGTCCCTGAAAGATTTGTGGAATCTCTTAAACACCTAAAAGATCAATTTGGCATCACGTTAGTCCTCCCATGAGGAACCTAACGGAATCCTACGTGGCACGTTAAATGCTTTTTTGGCTCAAATGTGGAACTAACCTTCTTAACACTCCATCGTGGCTTGTGATCAACAAAGCATTTAACATGCCACATAGGATTCCGTTAGGTCTCTCATGTCGAAATTGGATAGGGGGACTAACGTGACGCCAAATTGATCTTTGGGGGGTTTAAGAGATTCCACAAATCTTTCAAGAACCTAACTGATTCCACGGGTATCTTTCAGGTACCTATGTGACTATTAACTCTCTCTCTATATATATTTATAATTCTTATCCTAGAATTTAGGTTGCTTAATTTATATCTTATTATTAAGGTTGTCAGAACCGAACCAGAGATCAAGCCGGAAGAAGTTCCGTATAGGGTTTAACCGTATTAACCGGTTAAGCCAGAAGGTTAGATCGGTATTTATATATATACTTATATAGTAAAAAAAAATTAAAAAAATACACTAAAAAATCTGCATATGATGCCGTAGGAGATTGACGGTTTTTGAAAACATTAATTAACAAAATAGAGCACTACAAAATATTAACAAAATACACTACAAAGTAACATGTGTTTCAGAAGTTAGAATAGACAGTTTTTGAAAACATTAAGAAGATCAAGCACAGATGAAGACATTACCTTACTTTTTTTTTTTTGCTAAGCAAAGAGAAGATTTCATTAATAAAAAGCAGAACAAGGTGAAATGAACAGAGAAGTTCACACACCAGAGAAAGTACAAAGCATAACTACATCATATAGCACCTGCCTAATGTTCTAGATTACCTTACTGTATGATGCTGCAGGAGAAGATGGTGAGGCGGAGGCAATGGCGACGACGAGAGCTACGACGACGAAGCAGCGGGTGGCGAGGGCGCGGCGGGCAACGGCGAGAGCGTGGCGGGCTGGGGGCTGCGATCTGCTCCCTTTCTTTGTTCTCCTATCTTTCTTTCTTTTTTTTTCTCATTGAGGCGTTGAACTTGAGCAGCAGCAGAGTACAACAACAGCCTTTTAGATCTAGGTTTTAGTTTAGGTTTTTTTTTTTTTTTTAATAAGAGTTGGTTGAACCGGGTCCGATTTCCCCGGTTCAACCTGGTTCAACCCGGTTCAACCCGGTTCAACCGCTTTGCCCACCGGTTTTTTCCGGCTTCAAATTACAAACGGTTTATGAAGAACCCAGGACCGTCATTGCCACCGGTTGACGGTCCGACCGGTCCGACCGCCCGGTTCGGTCCGGGTTTGATAACATTGCTTCCAACTTCCATGGTGTTTGTCTTATCAATTTATCTGTGGTTATCTTTTGTAGTGAGCTTTTTATTTTTTTTTGGCATTCATTGTAGTGAGCTTTTTTTCACCTATAGCAATAAAATCCACGGACTTAACTGGAGTTCAGCTCCATTCAAAACGTTCATAATGTGGTACAGGCTGAGGTACAGGGAGAATAGCATGAGTTTTATTAAGTTTGGGTGGTTGCATGCAGGGTCGGTCCTGACATTTTCAAGACCCTAGGCGAAATAAAAATAAAAAGCCTCTTTTTATAAAAAATTTTGAATTTCAAGTAAATTTTCTATAGTATGAAATATTATCGGTATTCACAAGTCTATGTCATTAAATGCAATCAACAAGATTACGTAGGCTACAAATATAATACCTTAATAGCATCATATTTTAAAAAAATAAATAAAATAACAAAATGGGTACCTAGAAGTAGACTATCCTTTATGATTTGCCCAAATCCTAATGCTGAAATAAATAAGAAAAAACGTTAATTACCATGAGCGATCTTAATGTGATTTTACAAGTTTGTCTGCTAGTTTTCTTTTTTCCTTCTTTCACATCCAGACAAATATTTTCTAGGCACTATCTTAGAAGACAGAACAACAAAACTAGAAAGATATCAATAACACCTAATACTTGAGCATTAATTACAAATAGCATAATACAAAACAAAAGGAACCTGTCAAAAGCAAACAAAGGAGATAAACAACCGTGCAATCACAACAAAAGAATAAATTATTTAAGATACAATACTACAATTAAAAAATTAATTTATTCTAATTTCTAATTTAAAAATATTTCTATTATATATATATATATACGTATATGTATTAAAAAAAATTGGGACCCCTAATTCTCTGGGCCTTGGGCATAGGCCCCACTTGCCCCTATAGGGCCGGCCCTGGTTGCATGCATGTTGAAAGGTTGTAAATTCTATTTATTTGGAAGGCTGCCAATACCTTCAACCACATAGGTAATCTTCATCTATGTTAATCGCTAAAATAATCATATTGAAAGAAATCTATAACTCCTTAATGTTAGATTTTGGGGGGGGGGAAAAATACTTTTCTTTTCAAAATATTAAAAGTATTTTTACAAATTTAAGCCTTGAACTCAAACAAAAAGGATTGTATTGTATGTGAAAAAGCATTTTCTGTATAAAAACGAAAAAAGGTCTTAAAATTAAAATAAACATAAATACCAAACACCCTTTTACGGTAATGTAACGTATGACATAGGGTTGTTTAGATCCGAGCAATCAAAAAAAATAGCAAACCAATCCAAAAAAATCATAAACCGAAAAAATCGAAATTGTTTGGATGTTTTTGTCTGAATATTGATAAACCGATTGGTTCATTTTGGTTATTGATTTTAGTTCTAAGAACCAATTTGGACCGAACTGGACCGTTGTTCGTTTTGGTTTTTGATTTTGGTTCTAAGAACCAATTTGGACCGAACTGGATCACTAGTTATAAATATATACACACAAAACACACTGGAATGGGATTAATACTCATGCATACGCTGCACATATATGGACAATGAAATCTCTCAGTTTGTGCTAATTAGAAATTGCAACAACAATAATAGTTGTTTTCATGCATATATGTTTATGACTTATAGAAAAAAATATTTTATGACTAAATAATTAATTTTTATAAAAATTACATAAAAGTTTTAATGAAATTAAAATCGAACTGATCCGAAACTGCATATTTTTGGATTTGATGGTATTGGATTTGATTATGTAATTGGATCGAATCGAACCTAATCACACGTATATTTTATGATTAGATCAGATAGTTTTATTGTCTCAAAACCGAATTGAATCGACCGTGAACATCCCTAGGACTACAAGTGATATGATTGGATAATAGAGATAAAATTATAAGTTTTAAAATATAAAAATACAGGTGAAGATGTTAAAAAGATGATATAAATCAGAGAACTTATAATTTAAAGGCTTTACAAAACATTATACTATAACTTTTTAACTAAAAATAATAGTTTTTTTTTATAAATGTTGTATCAAATTTTTGTTGCCCTTCTGCGGTTGCTCGAATCCAAATTAATCAACGTCCTATAATAAAAATATAGATATCAAAGCTGTCTTAAAATTATTAGAAATGTGAAAAGAAGCTTTTGAATGCATGAAAACCAAACTTTCACTGTTCGGACCACACAATGAACTAACTCAAGGGAGGTTAGGTTGTTGCCTTTGCAGGGGAAGGTAAATGGGCCACTGGGATGCCTATATAATACCAATAAACTTTCTCAATGCAACTTGTGAACTAATTTCAGTTGTGGTTGTGGCCACTATTCATTGCTCTTTAACCTACTCAGTACTATGAATATATGCCTCAGGTCTACTCCAATTTATTGTGATTTACAGCCCTTTTGACTACTTACTACATTGCTATATTATTTTTTGAGTTGCCTTAAGAGGCAAAACTTTAGAATTGAAAATTTAATATTTTTTAATATATAAAAACATTATTTTTTTATGTAAAATTATTACCTCATTTACTTTCTTAAATTATTATGCTTTAAAAACACTTGTTAACATTTTATTTTATTTTTCACCCTTTTCTATTAAAAAAAGAGATGACCAAGTATTGACTATATTATCAATGTAACCAAATCAACACCAAAACAATTTCCTAAAACTAATCCTAAGTTCACAAGGAAAAAATACCTTTACAATTAATAACAATAATTTGCATTTTCAAATTGTTCAAAGATAATTACAATCTAAAACCATAATTATGGATTAATGATATAATTTTTTAAGAAAAATCAACATTTATTATATCAACAACATATTGAACTTTCCCATTAGAGCTCCTCAATAAATGAAGCTTTCATACAAAAAGTTTGAGAAATACAGTTTTCTCTATAATATCATGTGTCATTTGTGTTAATAATTAAAAAAATAAGAAAAAAATTCCTAAAACTAATTCTAAAATCACGCAAAGCAAAAACCCATTACAAAAAATTCTTTTCAACTATATAATTACGACCTAAAACAATGACTTAGCTTGGATTAAGAAAATGATATATAAACACTTACGAGCACTGCACAGGTTAGGTTTTTTTTTAATTGTGTTTTTTAATTATTTTTTTTAATGTGATGATGATGGAGCTTTAAAACTTAGAGAAGTAAATATGGGAAAGAATATATTAATAATTAGTGAAAAATGCTAGCACTTGTTAATGAGCTTTTTGGATGAACTCTCTTTTCACATGATTCAATGATAGAATCTCGTGACCACATGTTTAAGGGACACAAACTATGTTGGTTAATGAATTATATGTAGTTGAAAAACGTTGAAAAATATAGTTTTTGATATTCTGGAGAGAAGAAAATTAGGAACTTGTATATATTATTTTTTCTATTTGTAAGAAGTTTAACAAGTGTTTTAGCATGACTCTTAATTATGGGGGAAATGAAGATTTATGTTTAAATATTAAATTGGTCCCTATAAATATTATCCTTAGATTTTTTTATTTCTATTTTTTCGTTCTGTTCTGATTTTGGCTCTTCTGTCAACTACGTTAGTTTGGATTTAATTATGATAATGTGTGAATATAGTTTGGATTTTGATCATCTTGTCGAGGTTTTGGTCCATACTTTTATATTTTGATTTGGCTTTGAACCCGACTTTTTCATTTCATTTGGTTTTAGTTCCTATCCCGTTAGACCACTTTCACTTTTTTATCTAAATTTGACGGGGGAAATAAAACTAAAACGAAACAGAAAAACAAAGACAAAAAATAAAATAAAATAAAATGAGATGTAAAAACTAATTTCGAAAAGGCTAATATATATTTATGATGACTAATCTAGTATTTAAGCCTAAAATTTATGTGAAATGTATTAAATCAAGTGTGCGTGGAACACAATTACTTGTTTATTTTAGGCAAAACTAAATGATTAATTAGTTTCGTATTTCAATTTTATCTTTAACATGATTAATATCCCCTAACAATTTTCAAAACTAGGAACCGAATTGGTATTCCCTCCGACTCGAATTATAAACAACAAAAAACATAATTCTCTTGGTTTAAAATATAAGCAAAATTAACTAACATTATTAAAAAAAAAATTCATTTTCAATGTCACTTTCCTAAAATATCTCTAGAAAATTGTTATCTTATTTAATTTTTGTTTCTTTCCCAATACTACTTTCCTAAAATACCTCTATTTTTTTATAAATTTGAGAAAATTAAATACAATCAACTAACCTCCTTAATAAGCGTAAAATTAGTTAAAATTGCTTATAATTCGAGCCGGAGAAAGTAGTATTTTTTCATCTTCCAATGAGCTCAATTAACCACTAACTTCAATTCAAAAAATATTAATGTTAAAAAATGCTTAAATATGTTTGGCAAATTCCATTTGCACCCGAATAATGTTGCTCGCATCCAGTGCCGTTATAAATTTAATAATGAATTTTCAAAAAATTCCCCCAATGAAAATTACTCTTCTCATTTTTAATTTTCTCGCACTCAACATACCAACAACACTTTTCTTCTTCTTCTTCTTCTCTCCCTTCAAGTTCAAACATTGCAAAAAAAATTTCAATTACCCACAACTCTTCACATCCACGGTATCAAGCTTCACTAATACCTCATCATAACTAACCGTAGCCACCGTAAACAATATCGTCGGGATCGTACAATCACATCACAACTCTATTCAGATCTGAAATCCCCACCCAGTCGACCAACTTGGTCAATGTCATCATCGCATCCCGTGATCATTGCTTAAACTACCATCCACCATCACCCCATTTGTTAAGAAAAAAAATTGATCCTGAAATAAATCAAATAAACAAGTAAAAATTAATAAAGAAGATGAAGAAATGATGAGGACAAATATAATATTCCCTCCTATTCTATTTATAAGATCTTTTTGGATTTTTATTTTGGTTCTATTTATAAGATCTTTTTTCAATTTTCAATAGTATTTAATTACTTCTTTCCACTACTACCCCTATAAAACTTTCTCAAAATACAATGAGAGAAGTAGCTCAACAGGTATTTAAACCATGTCATATATTATGAGGCAGGTGGAAAGAAGTTGGGCTTTGACTCTGATACCATGTTAAGATTTCATCTCAAAACCAATTGGCAATGAGAGGAGTAGCCCAACAAATATTTAAACCATTCCATATATTATGAGGCAGACAATGCAGGACTTCCAACGATAAATTCTTTCAAAAATATAGTAATATCTAATGAGCTCAAGATTTTTAAGAGTTACATCAACTCTCGTACGTGGGAAACAATTTTTTTTAACTCCCTACATAGATAAAGAACTCTCGTATGTGGACAGCTCTATATTGATCATGTGTGAACAATAATCTCTTCTTTTTGCCAACCCCTATATGCTATGCTTCAACTCCAAATGTAAGTTTGCCTCTTTACATCCAAAAAAATAGCACCGTTGTAGTACAATTAAAAGCAACAATAATAGGAAAAGTTACTGATCAACGGTTTTCTCTTAGAATTGCACGTTAAGACAAAGCAATAAAAAAACATTTAATAGAATTGAAGTATCTATATCCATACCTATCTATAAACTAGTATAAAGGAAAAGGTACATTTTCCAAATTTACCTTTGATTAAAATTAAAATTCCAAACTTACGCTTTCACATTTCTTCCAAACTAAAATATATTCCTCCATTATGTTTATAGAGTTTTTTTTTCTCTTATTTCATATATATTATTCTTTTACAAACTCAATATATAATTAATATTGAGTATATGGACCAAACTCTTGGAAGTTTGCTCCATGAGGATTATCATAGGTAGGGGTGGGAATGAGCCAGGCCGGCTCATGGAGGCCTATGGCTCGGCTCATATAAGGCCTGACTCGGCTCGGCTCGTTTAATAAAAAGGTCAGGTTTAAGCTTTTCGAAAAGCCTAAATATCTAAATAAGTCAGGCCCGAGCTTTATAAAAAGCCTATTAAGCTCATTGGGCCGGCCTATTTAATTTTTTAAATATTAATATATTATATTTTATTAGTGATTTAAATCAAAAGTAAAATTTTAATATATTCTATATAATATTATAATTAAAAATAAAAATATAATTCATTTCCCTCTTTATTAAAGTTAATCCTAACATATAAAAAACAAATCCTAATAATTTCACTCCCTCACATCAACAAATCCTAATACTTCTGTTGATATATAGTTTGAGTTTTGATGTTGTTTACTGTTCGTTTTATTATATTTCTTTCACATAATTTGAGAGTATAAGGCACTTGTATGTTTGTACTTAAATGTAAGAATTTTATTGAATAATAGGCTTTTAAGCGAGCTTATGGGTCAGACCAAGCTTTGAAATAGGTCGAGCTTAGGCTTCAAATTTAGCCTATGACGAGCTCATAGGCAGGCTTGAGCCTTGAATTTGGAACACAGGCCAGACTTGTTTTTGTTAAGGCCTGGCTCGGTCTGACTCATTCCCATCCCTAATCATAGGAGAGTAACTCTCCCTAGGATTTAGATTGCTTCCTAGATTGCTGTTTTTGGGTGTTTTGTTCCTCGTTAAAAAAAATAATCTATTGGTACTCTTTTCTCTTTCCCTCCATTTTTTTTTGAAGCAATTGGTTTTTAAAATTTATACATGCTCTAATTGATTTTATTCACTATTTTTTTTATGAACTTCGTGCATCCCCTCTTAATACAATAGCAAACAAAAATTTATTAATATCCGAGGGAAAAGATTCCTATGAAGATAAAAATCACAGCTGTGTTCAAAGTCTAACAGGAAGTCTCAAAATGGCTTGCAATGTCAATGATTACACAATATTTACCCACTCTTTTTTGAAACATAAGTTGCTTATTGTAATATTACACAATTTCTTTCGTACATATATAAACTCTAGACAATTTAATTTGTTTAATCCATTTGAATGCAAAACTACTTAAAAAGAACTTGCGATATTGATATTGAATTATTGATGACTTACATATGTTGGTAACTGTTAATACCAAAAATATTATCTTGGTATTTGTTGACAATGTGTTGATAACCAAAAATAAATTTTTGACACTCAAATATTTTCCAAATATGTCGAAGCAAATAAAAATCCCTTTGCCATTGGCTTTGTTGAAAACATGATATGTAGTTGTCTTGAAAGTAGTTATATATTTGAGAGATCTTTTGACACTACAATATGGCCTTCGACAAGTTGAAGATTTCGAGAAGTGCAGGAACTATACTTCGATACAAGGCTATGATTAATGGCCAATCGACAAAATAATCAGGTGGATGCCAAGAAGTACTTCGACAACATCAGCACTTAGTACTCACGTGATACATGTGCAAAGGCATGAGGCATTGAAGTTTGACACTTAAGATGCATGAAGACTTTGACCAAACAATGGTCATGAGACTTCGACTAAGTATATATGCATGAACCTTTGCCAAATGACTAAAAGATTGTCCACAATACTTTATAATATAAAACTCAAGTATAATGGAGAGAGTTCGCCACATTTAATTTACTTCGACAAGTAGTTACAACATGTTAATAAAGGCAAGTGTCGAAGTATAGAAGTTATCACGCATGAAGCAGTTACATGGTACGGAGCACTTAGTGGAAGTTACTAGTAATTAGGAAAATACATGCAGGTGCGGTTACTAATAGTTATTTATTTTAAATAAAGCATGTATGTATAGGGTAGTTATTTAGTAGTTATCTTTATTTGCCTATAAATATTAGGATTTCTGATGTAATATAGGTTGACACTTGGTTACTCCTACACATCTCACCGAAGCAGCAGATTGACGGAAAACACCTTGTGACCTTCCACTTTTAATACAATGCAATTTCCTTTTTCCTTTAAATTTCAGCCTTTAATTTCTTGTCACATTTACTTTCTTGCAATTTAATTCCCAAATCCTTTACTTTTCTTCGCATTGTCCCTTTACCAATTTCCAACGCTTGAAAAAGAACAAGATTATCACATAACCTGTCCGAACTCACTACCTCAAACACATCCTTAAAAAGACTTAGTATTTATCGGAAATCTGAAATTTTTTCCCTTAAACAGTAACCTACAAGCTAAGGGTGCTTAACATGATGATTTACCATCATGTTTCCTCTGTTTCCCCATGGCCAGTTTCATGCATCTACGCATAGTCTTAGTTGCTACCTTCTACACCATGTTCCTTTAAGTTCTTCAACCGCCTATTTTACTTCGTATATTCGAACCCTCACACGCTCTACTAACCAATTGGATATTTTTTATTTTTTTTAACACTTGAGTGCAATGATCATCATCATAATCAGTCATCACATATTCAAATTATTGGGACAAGGATTGAGTATTCATTGGTTTAATTTATAATGTCGCGGTTACTGTTTAAAGTTTTTTTCCTCATCACAGGTTTGCATGCTCTCTAACAACTTCATTCTTTTTTTATTTATGATGGTCGTGTTTCGATGCAACAATATTTTAAACGAGGGGCCAAAGCACTTGTAAAAAGTGATGGAAAAAAAAACACTGAGATTGCAATGATTATGGATGAGAAGGAACTTTAATTTACAAGCCTTTGGCATTTACAGAGTCCTCTTGCATTTTGCACATAATAAGAAGGGGGATTTTATTAACACCCTTGTAGTCCTGTGTGGAGGTTGAAATACGTTATGAACCCATGTCATTTTCTCTTTCTTACAATATATATATATATATATATATATATATATATATAGACCAATATGACATTCACACGTAGGATGAACAGTGATTTTGGACCAAATTGACAGAGAAAAAAAATACAAGGGAACAATATGAAAAAAAAAGATAAGGAACCAATTTGAAATTGAAAAATAAGATAATGAACCACATGAATAATTTAACCTTAAATAAAAAAAGTGATAAGTGTGAAAGTGAGGTTCGAGCGAGGTAAAAAGTTAAAATGAAAAGGAGATCCAGCTTTTTTAAAAATTATGAATAAAGTTTGTTAGCAATATTATTAAGAAGTGAATAAAATTTGTCAATATGTTTTTATCTCTCAATGTTGATTGAAATTTTTGCCCATGCTATTTTTTTTACCAAGTTAATTTTTATATTTTTCAAATTTAGGTTATAACTCGAGTAACATTATTTGAACAACCTTATATATATGATACATGTCATATAAGGTTATACATTATAAAAAAATATATATCCCAAAAATTATCAACTATTTAATCTGATTCCTTTATATTATCAAAAAATCTGATTCCTTTATACACTTTGGATTCTCTAATTTAATTTTTGTGTGACTCTATTTAATTCAATTTCTTAACTATTGGATCATTTTAAATTCATTTAAATTTATTTTTTTGGTAAATAAATTCATTTAAATTTAAACCTTAGAAATATCCAATAAATATAATCTGTTAGTTAGAGAGTAAAGGATCCAAATTATTGCTTGATATTAGGCGGAATATCTTTATTTCATCTCTTTGATCAGTCAAAATTTAAAAGTGTAATTATTTTATCTCAAACATGATAAATTAAAATCTAAAATGGAAAGTATTTTATTTAAATTGATCACTTATTTTTTTAAAAAAAAGTATTTTCTCAATAATTCTCAAATGGTTAATTGATGTTATCAAATATTTTTCATTTTATAATTTTTAAATATTCGAATTTTGAAATCATAAAAGGAAAAAAAAAAGATAAAAAAAGATTGTGCATAGATTTTGAAATCTTCATATTTATCTGTTCTATACTTCCATTACGTAAAATTATACTATATTTCAAATAATGTGATGATTGTTTTGATTTTCAAAATACTAGTAATTTTACCCGTGCATCGCACGGCTTTAAATTTTTTTTTTTAAAAAACAATTGATTATATATTTTGGAAATTTTAAATAATAAGTTAATATGAACTTTTTATAAAAATGATTTACATGTATTTAGAAATGAATAGTAATAAATATTAACATTTGAATCTAGTTTTAGCTACCAACTTTTTCATTAATAAAAATTAACTAATAATGTATTAACTATGCGATTTCTAATTTTAATTAACAACATAATTTTTTATATTAAAAAAATCCAACTCATTTTGATTTTTGTTTTATTTAATCCATCATTTCAAATGCATTTTGTTAGTAATTCGTTTTGCAAGTCCAAATGCAGCTATTTTTTTTACCATATATATCATCATCATCATCATCATCATTATTATTAGCTAAATCATTATACCAAATTATAGGTCATCTTTAATACTTATATATCCGTTTTTTCTGTTGTACCCAAAATTTATTATTCATAATGATGCTTTATTTAAATGTTTAATACCAATTTGCCTCTATTATGACTTGTTTGTATTAGAATTTCTGAAATTACAACATTATATTCGTTTGTTTTGCTGGTTAATTATCATATGATAGGTCGTTTAGGCATTATATACTTTTTATGTCAATATTTGATTCAAATTATTTTCTTTTGAAAAGATCATTAATAACCCGTATAAATTGTAATAATATTGAATGCAAATTGTACGTTTGCGGGCACTTTTTATATTTATGTGTAATCCAAATTATACTAATAAAAATTTTCTAAAAATAAATTAAGATAAATATTTATTCTCGTGCGATGCAAGGACAAACAAATTCGGAGGGAAAAACAAGGATGAAGGAGAGAAAATGAAAATGACAAAAATGTCCTCAATTTCTCCTATTTTATAATATGTTGAATAATATTATTTTTCTTAAGATGCCTTTTTTTCCTCATCAATTAAATGAGTAAATTGTCACTTTGATCTCTGAATTTGTCACCAGCTTTCAGTTTAGTCCCTAAAATTGAGAAAAATGCTTTTTCGTCCCTGATGTTGGCAACGTTATTTCACGTTAGTCCCTCGGTTAATCTTCCGTTAACGCTTCACTGACGTGGCCATTAGGGGTAATAATGAAATAATTGACTAAATTCAAGGGACTATAATGAATAACTTATTTGTACCTTAGGGACTAAAATGATTTTTTTTTGTAATTTCAAGGACTTATATGAAATACGATGGTTTGGTTTGTTTGGGGTTGATTCCTGATTCCTGAAGTTTACCCTGAAAGTGGACTGTATACTCTGTTTTGTATACATTGCTATAAACAGAACAAGATAAGGATTGATTGAAATAGGTAATTCTTGATTCCTGCATTGCATGCTGATTTGTTTACAATGATACATGCTTAACTATTCCTTCAATACACTTACACATTTTTCGCTGTTGAGTCCTCAAACAACCAGAACAAGACCCACAAAAAAACCCAGACTCAAACAACCAACATCAGTCTTGTTTAATACTACATATTACATGTTTAGTTTCGAGGTGAGGTGTTTACTATTTTAACTAACCCCAGAACAAGACCCACAAAAAAACCCACACTCATCTTCCCTTTAGCAATCAAATAACAATAATGCATACCAATTTCATAGATTTTCTCAATATAAGCCTCTTGACCCTTCTCAAAAGCTCTCTTGATGTTGCGCTCAACAATATCTTTAGGCACATCAAGCTCCTTCGCTTTCTCAAGTACAACAGCCAAAACTGGATTTGATGCTATATTTGGACCACCTTTCTTGACGCTGTCAATCAACATGATGAAAGTCATTCACAGTATGGCTCCTTAATCAATTAAGGAAAACAGGACATTATGCTAATTGGCAATTAGTTTGCCACATAAGCAAGTTTTGTGATTGAAATAACAGAAGATTGACAAAGGGACTAATGAGTAATGATCACAAATTGAAAATTTGAAGGACTAAAAGTTAAAAAATAGACTTGAATCACTAAAGATGATAGACCAAAAGTGCAATGAAGTCAATGGTTTACGTGAAATAAAAAGAGTTAAAATTTAGTTTTTAATTGAAACTAATTTTTTCAGCTTCTTACAAAAAGTATCCTGCCAAAAACATTTTTGCAAAATCGCTTTTTTGAATGTCCCGAACAAATAGATGCTAAAAGTTGGAGGTAAGTATAAGAAGCACTTACGCAGAGACAACTTCTTTCCCAATCCTTGAGAATAGTTTAGCCTTCTTAGCATTTTGGGCTTCCTGTATTTGAGGCAAAGATGAAAACAAGAAATAAAAATCACAATAATAGTGAGAAAAAAAATGATATATCAGTATACAAAATCACAAATTAGCATTTTGTGGGTCTTGTTATGGTTGTTTGAAGACTCAACAACGAAAAATGTGTAAGTGCATTGAAGGAATAGTTAAGCATGTATCATTGTAAACAAACCAGCAATGCAGGAATCAAGAATTACCCATTTCAATCAATCCTTATCTTGTTCTGTTTATAGCAATGTATATAAAACAAAGTATACAATCCACTTTCAGGGTAAACTTTAGGAATCAGGAATAAACCCCCAAACAAACCAAACCATCGTATTTCATATAAGTCCTTGAAATTACAAAAAAAATCATTTTAGTCCCTAAGGTACAAATAAGTTATTCACTATAGTCCCTTGAATTTAGTCAATTATTTCATTATTACCCCTAACGGCCACGTCAGTGAAGCGTTAACGGAAGATTAACCGAGGGACTAACGTGAAATAACGTTGCCAACATCAGGGACGAAAAAGCATTTTTCTCAATTTTAGGGACTAAACTGAAAGCTGGTGACAAATTCAGGGACCAAAGTGACAATTTACTCTACCTTATTTGTTTCTATTCACGAAATCAATACGCTAATAAACATAAAAAATATCAATTGTTGCATTTTTTTTATTGGCAATTGTTGCTTAAAAAAAATAAAAATTGTTAGAACACCCTTTTGGTACATGGTATGGTATGGTATGGTTAGAGCATCGAGTCAGCATCCAATAACACACCTATTTGGACGGTGTCGGTGATTGATCCAAACCAAACCAAACCCAACTCATAACATATCTCACAAACTCATCACTATCTCCTTCATTTCTTTTTCGTATTCTCAGATCCACCGCCACCTCATGGCTGCCTCATCACGGCGGCTCCGGGACCTCCAATCCCAACCAGGCAACAAGATCTGCGTCGATTGTTCCCAGAAGAACCCTCAGTGGGCCTCCGTCTCCTACGGCGTCTTCATGTGTCTCGAATGCTCCGGCAAGCACCGCGGCCTCGGCGTCCACATCTCCTTCGTCCGATCCGTCACCATGGACTCATGGTCCGACATCCAGATCAAGAAGATGGAAGCCGGCGGCGGCAACGACAATCTCAACGCCTTCCTCGCCTCTTACGGCGTCCCTAAGGAAACCGATATCGTCACCAAATACAACACCGCCGCCGCCGCCGTCTACCGCGATAAGGTCCAGGCCATCGCCGACGGCCGCCCTTGGCGTGATCCTCCTGTCGTTAAGGAAAATCTCCGTAACGGCAACGGAAAACCGCCGTTAGGAGCTTCTGCCGGTGGAGGCTCCGGTGGGGGCTCCGGCTGGGATAATTGGGATAATGAAGACGGTTATGGATCGAGGAACAATGATATTAGACGAAATCAGAGTACCGGTAATGTTAGAGGAGGGTTTGGTGGTGGTGGTGGCGGCGGCGGAGGAGCACCGGCGAGGTCGAAATCGACGCATGATATTTATACCAGGTCGCAATTGGAGGCATCTGCTGCTAATAAGGAGAGTTTCTTTGCGCAGAAGATGGCGGAGAATGAGTCGCGACCGGACGGTGTTCATCCATCGCAGGGTGGGAAGTATGTTGGGTTTGGATCGAGTCCGAACCCTGCGCCGAGGAGTAATCCTCAAAATGATTATTTCTCTGTTGTTTCTCAGGTGATATATTGTTGAATTGGATTCGAGTTTGGTTGTTTTTTTTGGTTTAATTGTGTGGTGTTAATGTCTTATGTTTTGTGATTAGGGGTTTGGTAAATTATCGTTGGTTGCGCAATCTGCTGCACAATCTGCTGCGAGTGTTGTTCAGGCAAGCACAAAAGAGATTACTGCTAAGGTAATTTAATTTGCTTCGATGCTTTTGGTGGTTTGATTGTTTAGCTGGTTTATGCATGTTTGGTAGACGCGTTATAACAAGACAAGACGGAGTAGAATGCTTGGCAAGTTGGCATGTTTTTTAGGCAGAAGAGAACTTAACAAAGTGTTAAAAAGTAGAACATATTTGTTCCGCTACGAACAAAGTGGAACAATTTGAGTACACCATGGTTGGTTAGAAAATAACATAGTGATGCAAATTGGAGTGCCAATAGCTTCACCCTTTTGTTCCATGCTGCTGTTACGCTCACCAAACACCACCTAATATATGTTTTGTATGTCTAAACATTTCTTTTAGCTCATTAATAATTGGAACAGAATTCATTCACACCGTGCAGCACATGTATTCGTTTCTTCTTCTAGAGTTTTGCATTGTGTACCTCAAAATGACACCTTTTCTGTTAGCAATCTAAAATGAGTAAAATAACTTAATGGAATAAAAGAGAGAAAATTGTTTAGCCCATGACACTCACTCACTCGTACTTTTCATCCCTTTTCCTCATATTATTATTTTATATGTTGTAGTTTAGAATCAGTTTGCACCTAGTTTTTAGATTTGAAAAAGAGAGAAAATTGTCATGAGTAGGATAAAGTTGGATTCTCTCTCTCTCTCTCTCTCTGCTGATTTTCTCTTTAAACCTGCATCGCTGGTGCCTTGTGAATAAAAGTGATCAATAACTGTTTTTGGTGAACATCTTTAATGCCTGCCTCTATTACCTTGCTTGACGAGGTGACCTGGTAATGGAATTTGTGGGTGAATGTTGATTGTAATAGCTGAAAGTTTTAAGGGTGTTGAGATCTTGGATTTAAGGTGAGTAGAACATGTTCATTTTAAGGAGTGTATGTGGTGTAGGGTACACTGTAATTGTTTCTGATTGAGTGTCAGATTTGCTTTATGCTTACTAGACGTTCTTATCATACTTCTCCCAGCAATTTTTTGCAGGCAATTATCCTTCACCTCATTAACTATATTTTATCTTTTGCTTCAGGTAAAAGATAGTGGTTATGATCACAAGGTCAACGAAACTGTCAATGTTGTTACTCAGAAGACATCAGAGATTGGACAAAGGACATGGGGTATAATGAAAGGAGTAATGGCAATGGCTTCCCAGAAGGTTGATGAGTTCACTAGAGATAACCCAAATATGAAGTCTGATAACTGGCAACAAAATGAAAATGATAGAAATGGTTTCTATCAAGAGTACAATCAAGAGAATAAAGGTTGGAATTCTTCTACTGGAGGAGGACAACCTTCATCCATTGGACCAACTAATACTTATCACTCAAACTCTTCGGATGATTGGGGCCACAAAGGTTCTAGGAAGGAGGAACCAGCAAGTGGGTCAAGTCCTCAGCCATCTAATACTTACAATTCAAGCTCTTGGGATGATTGGGACCACAAAGATGCTAGGAAGGAAGAACCGGCTAAAGGATCAGCTTCGAAAACCCCTGATGGTTGGGCCGGCTGGGATGATGGCAAGGATGATGGATTTGATAATTGGAATGCATCTCATAATAAAACTGTTGGTCATAATGGGAAGTCAGATTCTGCTTGGACAGGAGGAGGATTTCTCTAAGGTTTGTAAATTATGCAATTATCTTTGTAGACTTAGGGCTGAAACTGAACTTCGATAAAGGAAATTGAACTAATGAAAATTTGCACAGTTTATTTTAATGATTTGCACTTGGAGTTATTTTTAATACTGTTATTTTCTTGAATGAATTTTTGACAATCTCAGTCTTCTTTGCCGGCCATTAAACTTTTTTAACATGGTTCAGTTTCTGCACAATCTCCTTGTAGGTCGTGCATTGATGATTTTTAATTTCAACCGGTATGATCACAGAACTTAATGAACTTCTAATGTGTGCTTGTTTGTGTGGGGAGGGGAAGGACGATGGGTTGCATAAAAGGAGTTAGCATCTTGAGATTGGAAATCATTATATTGGGTTTTGTTTTGTGCTATTGTTTTTGTGTATAGTAGATGTTTTGTTCTAGTTCAAGTGCACTTCTTTGAACTAAATTGTTAATTGTTATTCTTCTTGGACCAGGTTGACCCTATATTTATTATCATTTGCAAAATTTTGTCATAAGTGGCAAAAATATGGTAACTTTCAGACTGATGGCATGCAGGCCAAGCAGGGGTGTCATTAAACGTGATGGATGTGACCTGGTTGCCAACTGTAATTTTGTTGGTCACTGTTAAAATCAGGCCTCATAAGTGCTGGAAGAATGATTTTTTTGAGGTCAGTGTATCGTCAGCAAGTCCCCTTCTGTAACTTCTTTTCTTTTTCTTTTTTTGGGAACTTCTGTATTTGGATGGAAATGTAGTTTACTTTTACATGTACAAGTATTCAAAGAAAGGGCTAATTGCCCACATTTAAGAGTACTTCCACCTGGAAGTGTGATTAAACATTATTGTGACTTGAAAGTTTCATTATTGCTTTAAATTTGTAGACACTTTTTTCTTTTTTATAAACAAATTTGTAGACACTTAATTTGAATTGTTTGTAGTTTTACTTACTTCATATTGAATATGTGGTTCTTGTGTTGTTCTTTTCTCATAATTTATCATTATTCTGTGTGGCAAGTTTACTATACTTCCATTACACAAGTTAGCTCTCTCTCTTTTTTTTTTTGAAAAAAAAAGAGGGCTATATTGGTCTGGTTCATGTCAATTGTCACATGAACTACATAATTTAAAGAGATACTCTTTATTATGTGAGTTCATTTGCTTTAAAAGGGTGTTTGCTAAATTACTGCATTCTCAGATTCCTTGGTGCGAGTGTTTGCCATGGAATGAGGGGTTTGGTATTTGTCATTTGTTTATTTCTACTTTATGCAGGACAGTAGTAGTTTGTCATGGAATGAGTGTTTGCCATGGAATGAGGGGTTTGGTATTTGTCATTTGTTTATTTCTACTTTATGCAGGACAGTAGTAGTTTTCATTTTATAGGTGGACTGTTAGATACTCGAGTAACAGAATTCAACATAACATTTAGTAACTGCTATGATTTGGTTATTGTTGGTTGATCATCGATGGAAAGGAGTGAGAAGTAAGGGAGATTTTCAGGTCTATCGAGTACCCAGAAGCCATTATAGCACTCTATCTTCTGTCAGTATCATTTAGATAATCTCTAGCTTCGTTTGTTTCTCGACAATACAACCATTTTTTACTCATTTCTATTCCAGTCTATCATGGACCAATCTGAGTTATTTGCATATTTCTTAAACATAAGGTGTTCATATAGGTTCATGATCATGAACTCTCTACATACAAGACCCGAGATGGGGTTTTATTATTGTACATGATTTGATATCAGTCTACACGGATAATTCAATTTCTGAAATAGTATCGTCAATCACTGAACCCATGGCCCTAGCTGTTTCTTCGAGAGTAGTGTCGTCTTGTATGATTAGCACTGAACTCATAATGCCCTTTCCTGAAGAAGTTAAGAGATCTCCAATGGACCCCAACTCAGCATGCTCAGGGCTAGGAACTTTTATGTTTTCCACCATGGTTGTTGACCCAAGAAGTTGTTGTCCCTTTCCAACAATTACTAGCCCGTATTCCTTACTCTTTCCAATTGTTAGCACCTCCTCTATTATGTTGCTTGTGTCCTTTTCAATGTACTCCACTGACCCCTGCCATTTAGATTTGAACTCGTTTACTGCTACCTCATCCAGCTCCTGCTCATGACATTTAAATTTGTCAGAATGATCATAATTCATATGTTGTTTCTAGTTTATCACTTAGGGAGTTAAGTTATTGGTTTTTCTATTGTTTGCCATGAACATTGGTTTAGGGATACAAAAAGTAATTATGTTTAAACTTTACATTGTGAAGTGATTTATTTATTATATTGAAAGCTGATATACTTAGTTTTTCAGTGTAAACTTTATTTGTATTAATTTCTAAATCAGTGTCATGAGCATATGATAAAAAAAATCTTTAAGTTAAAGGAAATATACCGTCTCTAATTCAGACTTATTAATGGATATTGATGAGGAGTTGCTCGTTCCCTCGTACTTGGCCTCCTTGTTTGATGTGAATCTAACAACAGCCAACCTTATTGCTGGTTGTTCTGCCATCCTGCTTCCCAACTCTAAAGCCTTCCTGTCATACCGTCCACCAATGAATATTATGCACACCTTCAGTGCAACAGCATTGTTCTCAGCTCCTAGTTTGGACTTCCTTTTGTCGCTCTCACGGTCGACGAGCAATGCAACCGCACAGGGGGCGCTTTGAAGCACCCTTTGATTCACTTCCCTCCACCCTTGCCCCATGTTTACCATTGCTTCTTCGTCTTCCCCTTGCCACCTTTTGTGGAAAGGAAGTATGATCATTGCCACACCCTTCTCTTCCGCAACATGGCATATGTCCTCATGCATTGTGGATATTGCTGAGACAGCCTTTAGATGATGCATAGTAACCTGACCCTCTTGACCATATGCCTGGAACGCTGTGGTGATTTCGTCATGCGTTGACCCTCTTTGGAATCGGTTGATAAAGGGAAACCCATTCTTTCGGTTACGTTGAATCATCAAGATCGAGGATGAGCGATCGGTATGTTCAACCAGTTGCATGATGTAGAGGTTGAGCTTAGAGTTTTTTGCTCGAATGGATTCTATGAAGTTGGTTAGTGATGGTACATTGCCAATTCCGTGGATGCATGCAAGAATGGGAAGCTCCTCTTGCAAGTCTGTTAGAGGTGGCGGTCTTGACAATCGGCGACTAGATTTAACAGCACGTGACGGTTTATATATGGCCAAGATTGTTGGAGTTGTAACAAAGGTGGTGAAGAGAGCCATGAGCACCAAGATAGTAAATATTTCGTCGTTAAGCACCTGCGCAGCAATGTAATGCAACAATCAGACTTATATCGCCCATAAACACAATGGGAGAAAAGTGAAAATAAATAACAAATACTACCAACAACTTTCCCAAGCCTCACTTTCACAACAAAATAAATTAGTGAGTTTTTCTCTATGCTTTTTGCATATAGTTTGTAATCTTGATCGTAAGACTTTTGCTCTAAAAAATCGATGAAAAAGATGATCAATAATTATCAATTGTTATAAAGTAAGTGCAAGAATAATTGAGGAAAAAAGTGTGAGAATATTCTTGATTAAGTTGTAGCTCAGTCACTTAATCGCTCCAAGTGATACAACAATTTGACCGGTGTCTCGTGTGAAAACCAATTACCTTTAACCTGATTCTAGATTTTTATCTTCTCGAATACGTTTTCAATAAGATGACAAAGTTTCTTACACTCTTGTTATATTTATATTCCTTTCATTAATTAATGATAATTATATTAAATAAAAATATAATTATAAATGGTTAGTAAATAATGTAAATTGATGATTCATATTACTAATAATATTATGGAAATTTCTATTATGCAACCTAATTTTGGGTTGTTGCTAAACAATCATTTGTATGAACCAATGATGCATTGCCACCTCATGTATTGTTGTTATGTCATTTTTTAAAAAGTCAAAACTCATAAGTGTCAACCCAAAAATATGTGAGATGACAAAGTATTATTGGTTAAACAAAAGATTGTTTGACAACAACCCAAAATTAGGTTGCATGGAAGTAATGCCCTAATATTATTCTCCCTATGATACATCTTCATCTAATAAGAAAATATCTCTGATTATTTCAACAAAAAATTATCTCTCTTTATCGTTGCAAAAATGGTGATAATGAACATTGCAAACCAATAGCAAGATACCATCTTAAATGGAGGTGAACAAAGCATTATGTTCTATAACTTACTCTAGAATCATCTTATTCACATGCTTAGATTATTTTAAAATGGTTTTGCCACCACTATCTTTCCCGACCTATGGCAAGCAGTGTGCATACTGGGAGATAGTTTTTCCGGTGTGAATGACTAGTCCACCGAGTTTTAGGTAGGAACAAATACTCTCTCTGGGATTCTAAATCAAAGTGAGATTCATAAATTGTTGTTAACTAAAGCACAAAGTCAAAAGTCAAAAGTGATATGCTGATATTACTTGGAAATTAAAAAAATCGCCTTTTAGTTCCTTTAAATTAAAGGATTCTCTTTTCCACTCCAATCTCACATGCATAAACGAGAGATTAACAAATTCTAACCAAAATATTAGATTCAAAAAAAGTAAATAATGAGAAATAAGAACGTTAAATAGGAGTACGAAACAATTAAGAATTAACATGAATTCGAATTTATTAGAATTTCCATCTATTGATCTACCTCACAGAAATACATATTTCTTATATGTTGGGATAATAATAATAATAATAATAATTAAAAAAAACACGGATATACATATATGTACGCACAATTATATTAATTATATTGAATGTTTATGTTAAAGAAAAACGTTAATTTGTATGCTAAGTTAAAAATTGATTTATAAAATATAAACGATCATAAAAAAAATTACAAAATATAACTAAGACTAAAATAAATCTCTTCTAAAGAAGGACTAAATAAAATTTAAAAGGAAACACAATATCAATCAATCAAAATGTTTTGGTTGATTAAAACTTAGAAACTAGATTGCATACTAGGGGAAAACAAATTAAATTATATCAGCATCATAATCAACATATATAAACAACATATATAACTAAAGTTTTATAGATCATAATCTATAAGTATCCCTTATACTTTTTGTTTTTTGGAATGAATTTTTACTTCTAAAAAAAAAGTTTTATAGATCATAATCAAAATAATGATAAGAAAATTTAAACTGAAAATAAAAAGCGTGTAGAAACAAAACTTAGACATAATATCAACAATTATATATACCCCAAATGAACAAGATAGATGCTAGAAACAAATTTAGACTAGGGAAAAGTATTTTAGGAATGATTCCTATGATTGCATACAATCTCTCAATTCAAACAAAGCTTTTTTTCCTGTTGTTTTCTAATTAAAAAAGTCATGAGAATTATATCAAGGCTGGAAGAATCAGTTTTAAAAATAAGCACTTCCAAAAGCAATAGTGAATAGCTAACAGGTGGCTAACTTAGACTTCTCCAATTAACAAACAATGCAACAAAAATTGTTTCGAGTACACTATTAGAAAAGTAATGTTCCAGAATATAATCTTTTAATGAGCATATCAATGTCTACCAATAGGGGAAAAAAGAAATGATTAGTGATTTAGTTCTTATATAATTAAAGTCAGTGTAGCGCTAGCCAACTTAGCTTGGAGCACTGAACCAATAATAAGGATTAGTGAGAAAACAATCAAAATCCAAATGATGCGCAAGTGAATATAAAATTAATTATTTAATAAGAGTGATGTTACATGTACATCAAAAATTGATATTTGAATGTATATATGTTTGTCTCATGTGCAGAAATAATTTGTTTTTTCATATAAGATAAACAAATATATGTATATTCGCATATCAATTCTAGAAGTACATATAACATTGTTAAATTTGATACTATACTTTCTCCGTCTTACAAGGATGGTTAAAAAAATTTAAAAGTCAAATGGTTTGTTTAACACATCAACCAATTAGCAAACAACTAATTTAATGCATTTTACATAGATCAACCAATCACAATTTAAAGTTTACAATTTCTAAACTTTTCATTAAATATTTTAACTATAGTTTTGGACAAAAAATTTAATTATTTTTTATCATCCTTATGAGATGGAGGGAGTACTGTTTAACAGCTTAAACGGCCTATAAGTTCAGGCTAATATGAGAAATTAAATCTCAAATTATTTTAACCCGGTTCGCTTGAGCCATAAAAACTCATTCGATCACTTTTGAACAAAAAGGCTCAGACATTTTTTCAGCTGGAATATACTTCAAATTCTTTTGGCGAAACCCAATCAACCCGACCCCGACCCTTGATTAGCTAGGTTGATCTGAAGTCTGAACCATCTTGACAACTCATTTTCCTAGCTCTATTCATATCTTGTCCTCCTTCTCCTTCTATTCCTAAACATTTTTATTTTGTCCTTGTTTATAAGATTTTTTATCAATTTTCAACGATTATTAATAACTTTTTTTCTTCACAAACACCCCTATTCATTTAACATTTTTTAGATTCTCAATAATGTTAATAGGGGTATTTTTGAAAATACATATTAAAAGTTTACATTTTTAATACAATTAACTTAATTATTTTACTTTCTTAATGGACGTGAAATCCCCAAATGAATCTTATATTTTGGGACAGAGGGAGTATTTCTTAGTATTAATATAATGAAAGAAGAAATCAAAATTTATTACCTTCTTTTCCTTGCCGATGTTGAGAACAATAAGCTCCACCAACCCTTTTGTATTCATCAAGACTCCAAGCGCCAAGGATTCCCTCAAAGGTATCATGCTCATCATAGCCACAACAAAAGTCCCTAAGATCTTCCCAGCACATGCAGTGGATATAACAAGCACCAATAGCCCCCATTCCTCCATACCATGCAACTTAGCCACATCAGTTTTCAACCCACTTGATGCAAAGTACAAAGGAAGCAACAATGTTGACACAAAGTCCTCAATCCTTTTTATAACCCTGCTTGCAAACTCACCACCTTTTGGTATTGTTAGACCAAAAACAAAGGCTCCAAAGATTGAATGTATCCCTATGAGGTCGGTTATAAACCCTGATAGCATCACCCCCGCAAGAGTAATGCATATGCAGGCTTCATCTAGAGCTTCATTTTCACGGGAACATTGCCTTGCTACCCAGTTCATCATAGGTCGGACCAGAATCATCATTAAGGCAACAAACGCCACACCTGCGTGTATCGATCATCAACGTTTCAATACTTTATTTTTTTTAATATCAAATTGGTACTCATAAATGTTGACCTCTTTAAAATGACTTCAAACATTTTATTTTTCTGGGTTTTGTCCATGTTTTTTCATTCGATTTTGGTTTTGGTTCTCACCGTCAATTATTGTTTAAGATAATGCAAATGCAATTTTGGTTTGGTCCTCATATTTTCACTAACCCGAAGTTTTGGTCCATGCTTTTCCGTTTTAGTTTTGGTTCTAAGCTTTTATACTCGTTAACATGCATTTTTCATTTAGACGTAGTTGATAGTATGGACCGAAATCAAAATAAAATGGAAAAATAGGGAAAAATAAAATTGCAAGAACTAATTTCAAAAACTCAACATTTATAGGTATCAATTTGATATTTAGCTTTTTTTTTAAAGGAGCTTTAAAGTTTTTTCTTTGTTACAATTTTTTTATTTTTTTTAAATTAAATTCAAAGTGTAATTTCAATAATCACTTAAATGGGAAGATGTAATGATGATGTAAACTTTAAATAAAATTAGTGTACATTTTTGTTAAGTATCTAATATTATTAAAGTGAAACTTAAGGGAAACGATTAATTTATCATATTATAAATTATTTTAAATAATAAAAAAGTAAGAAAAATGTAATGATTCTTTCTCTAAACTTTTTCCTTCATGTTTGGTACTATAATTATTTTTTGGCTTAATTGCACTTTTGGTCTCCCAATTTTGATAATTTGGCGATTTTTGTCCCCTAACTTTTAATTTGGCGATTTCAGTCTTCCAATTTACAATTCGTGGCTACTTTGGTCCTTCTGTCCGCATCGTAAACAAAAAATTTGATTTTGATCTCAGCATTTACAAAAGATTTTGATTTTGATCCCTCCTGTTAAATTTTTGGTTTTCATAATTATGCTGGTAGTTTGTTTTGGTCTCTCTGTCATTGGATTTGATAGGTTTTGGTCTTCTACTATTATGGATTTGAATTGGTTCTCTTATGTAATGAAAATTGTCTTTTTACCCTTGAGAATTAATCTATGAATGTCATCCTTAATTGGTCATAGAATGTAATACATTATGTTTTCGACCTTTTTCATCCACATTTAACCTGAGTGACCAAAATCAAAACATTTTGTAAATGTAAGGATCAAAACCAATTTTTTGTTTGCAAGAACCAATTTCAAAAAATAAAGATTTACCTTAACTATTTTGATATTTAAGTGAATATATTAATTCAAAATCATACCTGAAAAGAGCACGGAGATGGATGTAAGGGGGTTGCTTTGATGTCCACCACCAGCCAATGCAACAGCCAAGGCCAGCAAAACCCATGCAGCCACGTCGTTGAAAGCCGCCGCGGCCATGGCGGTTTCTCCAACGTGGGTTGTCAAGAGTTTGAGCTCCGCCAAGATGCGTGCAAGTACAGGGAAAGCAGTGATGGAAAGTGAAACCCCTATGAATAAGAGGTGCTGAAGGTACCCAACTTTGTGGTCAAAGTGGATAGCTTTTTGAAGGAGGAAGGTGACTCCCCCGGCTAAGAGGAACGGTAGGAATATTCCGGCAACCGCGATACTGAAAGCTTGCTTGCCGCTCCGGCGAAAGGTTTGGAGGTCAAGTTCAAGACCCACCAAAAAGAGAAAGAAAAGAAGGCCAATGCTTGCTACTGATTCCAGTATGGGAGTGCTCCATGAAGGGAATATTGTGTGTAAGAAATATTTGT
Source organism: Crotalaria pallida (assembly GCA_037953625.1). Taxonomy (NCBI): domain Eukaryota; kingdom Viridiplantae; phylum Streptophyta; class Magnoliopsida; order Fabales; family Fabaceae; genus Crotalaria; species Crotalaria pallida. The sequence continues at coordinate 75,064,969 of CM075656.1, forward strand.
TACGGCCAATAGCTGAGGGTCCTAGCAAAATTCCACCCTGATACATTAATCCAACATGTTACATATTATTGTCCGAGTAACATTTTTTTTTTTTTTTGGGAATATATGTGGTGTCCATTTTGAAAAAAAAAAGAAATAAATTAAATTAAATATTAAATATATATGACGATATTCAAAATTTGATGTTTAAATTAAATAATATTCATTTTCATCCTATTTATAAGATACCTTTTAGCTAAAAGAATTTTTTTAGTCATATTTATAAATCTTTTTGTATTTTTTAAGAGATATTTATTATCCATTTTTTTCTTATTTGTCAATGTGAAATGATTCGTTTGTGAAATTTTTAATATAAATTAAATAAGTAAAATTGTAATATTAAAGAATATTTTTAAAATTTTAAGAAATGTAGCTACCATTTTTAATTTTTTAATATAGTCAAACATGAAGTGTATCTCCATGCTCGGTACTTGAAGAGTTATAATTTTATTTAAATCAAACTTTGGCCAACTCAATTGGTTGAAGCTTCTCTTCTTGTTGGTGTTTTATTTATTTATTTATTTTTTTTTTTGTTAATACGAAGCTTCTCTTCTTGTTAGTTTCGTAAAGCATCGTTAATATTAATTTTTTGGAAGCTCTAGTAGTTGGTACTTCAAAATTATTTTGAATCCCAATTAATCTAAGTCGAATTAAGAAAAATCATTCATCTGAGCATATACATCCTCTATTTTTAATATCATTTATATACTCGAACCTGGAATTTAAGCAAAATCGAGCTCCTTAGCATTTTGATAAAAAAAAAATAATGTTGTTTAGATAGTTCTTTTTTTTTTTTTTTTTGAAAGTTGATGATGATATGGTTAGTATTAAGTGTAATTAAATGATAATTGTAAAGCACTGATTATGATTTTAACTTACGAGAATCTCAGCAATAACTTTGGGTTGACGCAGGGGTTTGAGGAGGAAGGCAAGGGTGCGGCTCACGAAGAGGACGAGTGTGGTTTGAATAATCAACAATGGAAAAGTGTAGTTCAAAGGATTGTCACCTTGCCAGGCTCCATCCGATGATGTTTTGATGGTGCTGATGTTGACCATCATGGTTTTTAGTTACAAAACTTCTAAGAGTGTTGTTTGCTAGTAGATGAGGAAAATTACCTAGGAAGTTGGAAACTTGATATGCTTAAGTGTAGGTTAAATAGGGTTTTTATAGTGGATTGGGGAGAAGGTGGTGGGGTACCGGAATGCACAATTCACATATATGCACTAATATTCTATGTAATCCAACATGTTGGCGAATAAAGAGGGAGCAATATGTTACTTCCACTATAAAGTTCTTCCAAATTTATGCCATATATATAAGCAAACTTGTATTAAAGATGAGATACTCAAACCAAGGGTAAAGGACATTACATAATTAAAGAGAAATAAAAGATGCAAGATTGCAAGACATAGGACTCGTGCATCAGTCAACCTTCCTATCCTATTATCGGCAATTGGACCCACATCTACGGGTAATATTTGTAACTGGTCCGGCAAGAATTGGAGTCGCGGGTATATAATAATAGGTTTGGCAAGAATTGATGTTGAATGGGTTTGCATTGGGTACGAGTAATGGGGTATCAGACCCCAAAAAAGTACATATTATTCAATTTATTTGGAATTTAAGTATCTTTATGTGAGATGATTTGTTTCTAAGTGAATCTGTTTTGCCTTTAATAAATTTGTTTGTGAATTGTTTAATGTTATATCAAGTGTTTGACAAGTAGGGGTGGGAATGAGTCAGGCCGGCTCATGGAGGCCTATGGCTCGGCTCATATAAGGCCTGACTCGGCTCGGCTCGTTTAATAAAAAGGTCAGGTTTAAGCTTTTCGAAAAGCCTAAATATCTAAATAAGTCAGGCCCGAGCTTTATAAAAAGCCTATTAAGCTCATTGGGCCGGCCTATTTAATTTTTTAAATATTAATATATTATATTTTATTAGTGATTTAAATCAAAAGTAAAATTTTAATATATTCTATATAATATTATAATTAAAAATAAAAATATAATTCATTTCCCTCTTTATTAAAGTTAATCCTAACATATAAAAAACAAATCCTAATAATTTCACTCCCTCACATCAACAAATCCTAATACTTCTGTTGATATATAGTTTGAGTTTTGATGTTGTTTACTGTTCGTTTTATTATATTTCTTTCACATAATTTGAGAGTATAAGGCACTTGTATGTTTGTACTTAAATGTAAGAATTTTATTGAATAATAGGCTTTTAAGCGAGCTTATGGGTCAGACCAAGCTTTGAAATAGGCCGAGCTTAGGCTTCAAATTTAGCCTATGACGAGCTCATAGGCAGGCTTGGGCCTTGAATTTGGAACACAGGCCAGGCTTGTTTTTGTTAAGGCCTGGCTCGGCCTGACTCATTCCCATCCCTATTGACAAGTAAAAATAGAAAATTTTTATGTTTGTTAAAAAAAATTAAAATTTTATTATTTTTTTTAAATGGGTAATGAATATCCGTGAACCCGTTTGGGTACCTGAACGCTTGACAACGAGTCCAGGTAATGGGATACCAAACCCATCCGGACCCATTACCATCCCTATCTTATCCAAATGATAATTAGAAAATTAAATTTATTCTCTTTAAAGTATTAAATTTTTAATTTTTTTAATGCAAAGTTATTTTATTAAGTTTTTTTCCCTCAATTTTAAGAATTACGGTTAAGAAAGTCCGGGTTAAAAATATACGAATACAAATGATAATTAAGTTAAGTGAAAGATAAAAATAAATGAATACATTAAATACAATATTATTAAGTTAAGTAGCAGGCCTTCGTGCACGGTGCAAGAGATATTTCTAGTATTAATTTTTTTACTAAAGTATCACTTTAATCTCTCATTTTGTAAGGAGCTTTTACTTTAGTCATTTTTTCAATAATTCATCTTTAGTCTCTCACTTTGAAAAAAGCTACTCACATTAGTCATTGGCAACTTTTTCCGTTCATAATAAACATTAACATTTTACACACGTGATTGTTAAATAACCTATACAAACATCTGATTGTTGTGCTGCTGCCACAGATTCATCCGCTGTTGTATTTTTGCAGCTGTCACAGCTTCAACAGCTGTCTTATATGCTTCTGTAGCTGTCTTAGCTGCATCTTTAACAGCTCTAACCTCTTCTTCCTCCAATTTATGTCTTTTGAAATTCAACATCATGTGTAAGATGTTAACAGTCACGGGTGTATAGGTTATTTACATGCCACGTGTGTAATATGTTAACGTCTATGAACATAGAAAGTTGTTAGAGACTAATGTGAGTAGTTTTTTTCAAGATGAGGGACTGAAGAAAAATTATTGAAAAGTCGAACTAAAATGAAAGCTCCTTACCAAGTGAGTGACTAAAATGACAGTTTAGTCATTATTTTTTCATATTGATTTCAGTAGTTATTTATCACATAGTTAAAGATTAATCGATTTCATAACTTAGAGATCATTCAAATGTTTTTCATACGTACAGGATCAATCTATTAGTTTTGTCAATATACTATATGTAACAAAAATGAAAGGAAGAAGGAAATGATTAATGAATTTAACTTACAAGAATCTCAGCTATAACTTTCGGTTGACGAAGGGGTTTGAGGAGGACGGCAAGGGTGCGGCTCACGAAGAGGACTAGTGTGGTTTGAATGATCAACAATGGAAAAGCGTAATTTAAAGGATTATCACCCTGCCAAACACCATCCGATGATGTTTTAATGGTGTTGATGTTGAGCATCATAGTTTTTACTTTTTAGTTAAGAAACTTCGCTGGTAAATGAAGAGAATATTAACTATTTTTTTTACAAGCAAATGAAGTTGGAAACTTGTTATGCTGCTTCTTCTTCTTTTTTTTTTTTTATTTAAAAAAAAAATGGAAACTTGTTACATGCTGAAGTGCAAGAGGAATAGGTTTTTATAGTGGACTGGGGGGTAGGTTGTGGGGTATGGCCGTATGACCGTGTGGGAGTGCACAATTCACACATAGTAGTCATTAATATTCTATCTAATTAAACAAAAACAACATTCATTGTCCACACTTCATACCATGATCTAAAGTTTAGCATATAAAAAATAAAAAAAATAAAATGATGTTTATTAAGGAAGTTGGTTGATTGTATTTAATTTTTTAAAATTTATAAAAAAAAAATAGAGATATTTTATAAAAATAGATTGGAAACGAAACAAAAAATTAAATGAGATAATAAATTTTTAGGGATATTTTAGGAAAATAGAATTGAAAATAAAAACAAATTTAAGAAGGTAAGTTAATTTTGCATATATTTTAAATTTTTAAAAAAATACTTTTCACACACTTTTATTCTAAACCGAACAAATTTTTATTTCATAATTTTTTTTATTAATTCACACACTTTAATATATATAAAATATTAAAAATGTAATATATTCTGGATTAAACATGCTGGGAAATAGTGTGCTAAGAATCACTTGTGCTCCGCCTAAATGAATTTTTCTGCTATATAACCCAAAAAAAAAAAAAAAAAAAAACATGCTGGGAAATAAAGATGGAGCAATATGTTATATCCACTCTAAAGTTCTTCCGAATTTATGGCACATCACCATGTAACTTTGCTGTTTTTTTCTTAATCGTTTCATTCCCTGGCCTGACTCTTTTTTTTAGTAGTTTAGGCAAACTTTTTCAATAATACAATCTTATTTTCAATAATCAAACTTTAGTCCAAAAACTAATAAAAGGCAGTAACCTGGTTATGTTGGACTATAGCGAGGTAGGGTTTTCCATTTATAACACATCATGATGACATCAAGCTGATACATAAAATGACGTCTCAACACTAGTTAATTAAGCGTGTAACATCAATACTTGAATTGGGTAAGAATGTTTTTTTTTTTAAGTGCAAGATTATTCACAAAGTGCGTAGTAGACTAGTAGTTATATCACTTTCGATGCAAAGATTATATTCCACTAATTTAGGTATTCATATGTAGAGAGTTTTTTGTTTAAGGAAAAGCTCATTGGAAAACTTAATTACTACATAAGCAAAGGAGAGAGGAAATGAGAGAAGAAACTAAAAATGATTGGATCACATTTTCAATATTCAAAATCGAATACTTATAGGCTTATGACATTCAATTTAGCTAGTCAAGCTAAGGTTAAATTATTCTTTAGGTTCCTGAGCTATTTTGGAAATTTTTAAAAAGTCTCTAAATTTATAAAATTTATCATCGTGTCTTTAAATTTTAAAATAATTTGTATTTCAGTTTTTAAACCTTAAAATTCATAACTAGATATATTTATTATAATCTCTAAACAATAATTTGTAATAATTAGGTTCTTAATTCTATTTTCTTAAATAATAATTATTAATATAGTCCACATGGTCTTATACCAGTATTAAGACTTGGAAGTTGGAAGTCCTGAGTTCGATCTTGAGCGCCACTATTTGATGGATTTAAATCCTCCTCCCTTGTCATCATAAAAAAAAATCAAAAAGGCTTTGCCTATAAAAAAAATAGTTAAGTAAATAAAATAAGAGGGGGATATACTTGAAGCTTTTTTTTTTTTAAGCATCCTTGGTAGAGTATTGAATTCAAGTTAGTTATATTTCCGATGGGCTAAATCTTGTAGGTGTTTGAAAAATATACGGGAGTATTTTTCTTTAAAATGTATTATCTCCGTTCCATTATCTTGGTAAAAAAAAATAGTTTTTTTTGTCCCTGATTAAAGTAAAAATAATTAATGAAAAATCTTAAATATTTTATATCATATTAAAAAATTTTAAAGTAATTAATGAAAAGTCTTAAAAATTGTAAAAATAATATGGAAATTTGTTTGATAGAAATTTGTAATTAATGAATGAATCATGAATTATATTTTATTTTGAAAATAGAATCATCCATGATAGTATCAAAATAAATGGTTCTTGGAGGGATGATCCAGCGGTGGTGAAGGACCAGGTAAGGAAAGTGTTTGAAGATAGATTTTCAGAGCAGATGTGCAACAGAAAGTTCAATAGATTATCAGATATGCAGTATCAATCGTTGACCAGGCCTTTTGAAGAAGAGGAAATTAAGGCAGCAGTGTGGTCTTGCAACGGTGATAAGAGTCCTTGTCCAGGTGGCTACAATTTTTCTTTCATCAAACGATTTTGGTCATTATTAAAAGAAGAGATTAGTTCAAGATTTTTATGCGAAGGGAAGGTTTTCGAAGGGAAGCAATTCTTCTTTCATTGTTCTAATACCAAAAGTTGACAATCATGTACAGACCAATTTCATTGGTAGGAGTACTCTTAGCATAAAGAGTGAAAGACATAATTGAATCTGTCATTTCAGAGTCTCTGCTTTCATCGGTTCAAGATCCATTTTGGATGGTGTAGTGGTGGCTAACGAAGTGATTGAATTTGCTAAAAGGAGAAAGAAATCATGTTTAGTTTTTAAAGTTGATTTTGAAAAAGCATATGATTCTGTGAATTGGGGCTTTCTGGATTACATGATGATCAGGATGGGCTTTAATAGCAAGTGCGGAGATCTTGGATTAAGAACTGCCTTACCTCTGCTTCTGTGTCTGGAAGCCCTACTAAAGAGTTCTCCATGAATAAGGGGTTAAGACAAGGAGATCCAATGGCACCGTTTCTGTTCACTAAAGAGTTCTCCATGAATAAGGGGTTAAGACAAGGAGATCCAATGGCACCGTTTCTGTTCTTTACGTTGCTGAAGGGTTAAGTGGTTTGGTGAGAAGTGCTGCTGAAAAAAGTCTGCTTAAAGGTTTCACAATTGGCAGAGGAGGATTGGTGAGATATCTCATTTGCAGTATGCAGAGAACGTGAAAATTATCAAGAGTATTTTGAGATGTTATGAACTTGCTTCTAGCTTAAAGATTAATTATCACAAAAGCATGTTGGTTGGAATAAGGTGTAATTCTCATAAATAAGTTGTAGTTTTAATTTATTCGTTACAACTACAACAATAGGGACCTTGAAATTACATGACTTTCACGTTATAGAGATGATAAGAGAATATAATTACTAACCTCTATCCATTGCTATACTTGAGAGAGTTCTCCAACGTTCTTTGACCAAAAGCCAGGAAACAAAGTTTCTATTCCTTTGCCGTCTCTACTATTCTTTGTGTCGTTATGTGATGGTAAAAGAGAGAATACATTATAGCCAGGAACAGGACATGTTTCTCATAAATAGGTAAAACCCCTATCTCTTATCCATTGGCTTCCATCAAGCTAATGGGCCTTCAGAAACAATCCCCTTATTATCTAAATATGATTTAGCCCATTAAGATTTAATTAATTATTTACTAAACACAATTCAATATATGACACATGCATATCACATGAGACATACTAAGATATAAAATCTTACATTCTCCCACTTGGCTCATGTGACATAATTCAACGTTATGGTTTAATAAACAAAATAATTAAACAAACAATTAATACGCATTTATATAGCTAAATCATTCTATAATTAGATACTCGATTAATCATAGTTAAAGATAGGAACTAATTTGAGTCATAGCGGTTGTATGTCATTTATTCGACATAGTTCCTTCCATGTACCACAAAGTAGTCTTTTCCTTAACTTGATCTATAATTGGGAAATATATAATTGGTCCATAATGTCTTTGTTCAAGACAATACCTGTTTACATTACTCTAATATAATAATGCATGTCGTTCTAGAAAACAGGTAATCAGAAACATAATAAACATATCATAAATGAGCTCGGCTCAGAGTGTCAATTACATCATCATACATAAGGATGTCAACATCAAATTCAATTTTACTTAATAACAGTAATGCCTATACTTTCAACATGTTCAATAAATGTTTAGGCGATAACCCTTCTTTCAAGGAATTAGCAATCATAAGATTGGTGCTAACATGCTCTATTGACAATCTTTGTTTCTGATCTCATTCTTTAGAGACAAAGTACTTCATTCACATACTTTTAGCACCTTTATAGTACTTGTCATTGCTGCAAAATACTACACTACGTTTTCAGCGGCTAAGCAATATTGTCGACAGTTCTAAGCCCCGAAATAAAATTTTGCAGTCAATTAGTTTGAATTGTAACCTCAAAACTTGTTACAAATTCAACATTCTGATCACCTCAATGTGATCATTCATTACAGAAGTAAACATGCATTTATTCGTTCCATGCTAATACCTCAAGACTTTATGAGTATAGTTAATACTTCCTAAACGTAAATTTTATTCAGTCTAAATCATTCTAGTACTTCAATGATATATGCTTTCTGAGATAAACCTAACACTTCATGTGACATATTCTAGAATATTCATTTTCTAATCACATGGCTCGACTCACCTATATCTTTCATTCAAAGTTACTAGAAAAAACTTCTTAGTCTAGTGTAAAAGACTAAGATAATAAGTTGCAAGCAAGATATAATAACATACAGAATCAACATAATAAACCCACTCCCACTGACCTTCAGATACTTACACAAGTTAATTGTGTTTCCTTAAATCTAAAACGAACAATAGTATCATTGACTATCTTTCAGATACTATTGGTGGGATGTATGTTTAAATTTGTATATTAATTTCCTCAAATTTGCACATTATGTGTTCATTCTTTTCAATTGAGAACCACATTAGTGGGTCACCCACATAAACATCCTCCTCTAAAATTCATAAAGGTTGTTTTCACATTATTCTACTGTCGTTCCAAATCATTACGGACTACATATGCCATGATGATAATATTGAATAAATTCTTTTCAGGGTCAAAATTCCTCATTAGTGGTCAATGCCAACTTTGCAAGGAAAATCATTGACAACACATTTGGCCTTGTAACGTTCAAGTTTGTCACGAGAGTTATATTTTGTCCAAAAGACTCACTTACCCCCCAACTCTCGTGTAACCTTTAGGCACATCTACAAGGTCTCACAATTAAAATATTTATCAATATTATCACAACTTACGGCTTGTAAAACAACACATCGTTATCATTAATGACTAAGTCAAATTTATATTCTTGTAGATAAACCACTTAAAACATTCGAAATAGCAATTTCTTTTTTTTTAATACTATTTCTCATGGTTCTTCTACAATAAAATCATTGTGAATAGTGAATTCATTTCGTACTTTATTGTTATACGATTCAACAATAAAAAAACTATTGTTGAGGTAGAAGAACAAATTACAAATTACAGGAACTTGCACCCTAACTCCGTTAATTTACACGTTATGTGGAACTATACTCCCACTAATTTCACAATTCTCAGTAAACCTGTCATTCACAATTTTAATGGTTCTTATGCTATGGTTAGAACAATAAGATCTATACTTTTTGATTTATATGGATAATCAGTGAAATACTCACTGATGTTTTATATCCATTTTCTTTTCTGGCGGATTGCAATTCTTGTTTCTGCCGACAACCTTAAACATGCAGGTGCCTTAAATTGGGTATCCTATAAACACAGTTCAAAATTGTCTTTGACACTGTCTTACTAGGAACCCTGTTCAATAGACAAATGGCAGTTTCAAGACATACATTCACAAATGCGGGTAAAGACTAAATATCATATTTCTAACCATATTCATTACTGTTCTGTTGTGCCCTGTATACACCATTTCGCTGCAGTGTAATTGACATACACACAAATTACTCAATTCTTGAGGAGTTTAACGAACAATCACAAATGTTGCCCATTTTAATTAATTCTTTCATGTTAGTCATCATCTCTATCATAATTGATAACATTCATCTATATGTACTTAACTTTCTACTATATTCAAGTAAATTTTCAAGACATAACTATAACATGAATAATTATCAATAAAGATGATCACATACCTTTTCCTTTCTAAAAAGAAAGTTAACATCAGAGGTCCACAAGTTTTTAAGAACACATTTTCAAGAAGTTGGATCCTTCTTGTGACTCCTTTCTTTGTGTCTTTGGTTTTTCTTTCCTTTAATACAATCTGCACAAATAATTAGGCCAATAAAATCCAAATTTGGAAAGATTTTGTTCCTTATAAAGCTTTCCATTCTTTCTTTGGATTTATGACCCAAACACTTATGCCACAAACTAACAAAAAATCATTTAAAATTCAATTTATATAACTATCACTAATATACAAATACCAATGTGATAATTATACTTAAATAAATTGAAACATCCATAACCAAACATAAAAGAGTATCTAGTAACATTAATCCTAGATAATAAACCAAACTCCTAGAAAAACTAGGTACCTAAAAGGTTTCTAATGAGCCTAAGTGATGTCCAATATGAAGGATTAAACATTAAATCCTGATAAGTTCTATTAGAACCTTCACTTTATTCCCACAAACACATACTTTACATGTGGGTTTATGGTATGGATTAAACAAAATTTATTATGCTAGAAACATGTTCCGATTCATTCAGGAACAATCCACCAAATTTATGTGGATCTTTGATTAAGTTTGACTCAAACATACATAAGCTTTAAACTTATCTTTCATAGAATCAAGATTTTCATTTTATGCACTTTTTCTGAATTCAACAATTTTGCACAAAATGACATTTATGATAATGAGGTTCTTTCATATGAGTTTTCACATATGCCTCATTAATTCTAAGTGATCCTTTACCCTTATCATGTTTCTTCACACATTTATTTTCAGCTCCTTGATGTCCTTAAAGGTTGGATAAATAGATTTCTTATATTCTTAAATCTTGTTTCCTCTTAAACTAAGATATTGTGCAATTTACTGCACAACCCATTATCTTTCATGGCGTTATAGCTCATTCAAAAACAAGTAACACTCAATCGATAATGAGCGAGGATAAACTATAATAAGAAGTTCTCATCCACAACTATTTCTAAAGACTCAAACTTAAATCTTGTTGCAATAATTTTAATTTTAATTATACGTTTATAAATAGTACACAAATCACCAAACTTTATGGGGTTAGGGTACTCGTTAATGTCCCAGAAAGAGACTCAAAAAAAATATTAAGCATTCTCTCACAAAATTCACTTATTTTTTAAGTACTTTCAATTTTGGAGAGAATTATCTTAATATTATCTGCAACACTTATCCTCATGAACATAACATAAGTGTTTGTCAAATCTTTCTAAAAAATTACTTAGATTTTATAATAAACTTTATCCTTATTGTTGCTAACACCATTAATAGCAACAAACTTTTCTTTAATTGATAAGAAAGACTTGCAAACTCTAGTCAGAAAGTTTAGCAAATAACATTGACATATGCAAGTCATGAGAATGCAGAAAATTAAGAACATGTACTACATAACATAAATGTTTTGAGACATAAGGTACATGTTACTTAAACAATTAATATATACTAATGTTCTCCTTTGGGTTACAAATTAGTACACGACATTCAAACATAATGATGCTAATAAAATTAATAATCAATAATTGGCAATGATATATGCACCAATTAGTATTATCTATTGTCTTTGGATATATAAATAAACCAATAGCACAAACATATTGCCTACAGTTATGTCCATTAATTATAAGAACAACTAATCAAACCTTTGGGCGATCCATAAATGCCTTATAACAATGAACTACAATATACCCATAGAACATAAAACCATTATGTCATTCATATAGCATCAAATCTATGAGTAATTGAAAAATCATCATATGATTTGAAATTAATTTACTTACTGATTTGACCACTTTGGTGATTAACAAAATCAACATACAATTAATTTCAAATCAAATTCTTTATTATAATAAAATTATACAATCGAAATTAATATCTTTATGATTTGACAACTTTAATGATGATCAAATCATCATACATTAATATCAAATCAAATCATCATACATTAAAACAATAATCAATAATGGGTAATGCAACGTGCAAGAATTAAATATTTATTATCTTTGGAAATAAATAAAACAGTGATGCACATGCAATACCTTCAATCATGTTTATTAATCATAAGAACAACTAATTTATCTTTGGGTGATCCATAAATGCCTTATAACAATAAACTCAATGACTCATGGAACAACAAATCTTGATGTTGTACGTTTATAGCATCATCTATGAGTAATTGAAATTAACTATTATATGATTTAGAATTAATTTAACTTTTCAGGTTTGACCACTTTAGTGATTAACTAACCTATTATACATTAATTCAAATCAATCTGTGATATAATTTAATAACAAACTATTAATTCACAGAAACCGTGAACATGAGTTCCAAATAGAAACTTGCCGGAACAGAATTATCAAAATAATCAAATTCATGTACTCTTATCACGTTAGTATATATATCGCTTTAGAATATATAATTTAACAATGAACTGTTGGAAAACCATTCAGCCGTGACTTGATGAGTAGTTCTAAGGCATTATATATATATATATATATATATATATATATATATATATATATATATATATAATAAAAAAACTATGCGTGAATTGAAGCCATTATCACTGTACATTATATATATTGCGTTTGCAATTCACGATTTCTATTACTGATGAAACAGTAACACGAAATCAAATTCTATATATTGATTTCAAAAGTTAATTGGACAAATAAATATATTTAATAGGTATGAAATTAAACTTTCGCGGAAACCATAATATCCCTAAATACAATAATTAGGGTTCATACTAAAATAAATCCCTAAATATAATAATTAGGATTCATACTACATCACAAAATTTTAATCGGAAAATCATGAATTTCTCAACCTATGCTCTGATACCACATATAAGTTGTAGTTTTAATTTATTCGTTACAACTACAACAATAGGGACCTTGAAATTACTTTCACGTTATAGAGATGATAAGAGAATATAATTACTAACCTCTATCCATTGCTATACTTGAGAGAGTTCTCCAACGTTCTTTGACCAAAAGCCAGGAAACAAAGTTTCTATTCCTTTGCCGTCTCTACTATTCTTTGTGTCGTTATGTGATGGTAAAAGAGAGAATACATTATAGCCAGGAACAGGACCTGTTTCTCATAAATAGGTAAAACCCCTATCTCTTATCCATTGGCTTTCATCAAGCTAATGGGCCTTCAGAAACAATCCCCTTATTATCTAAATATGATTTAGCCCATTAAGATTTAATTAATTATTTACTAAACACAATTCAATATATGACACATGCATATCACATGAGACATACTAAGATATAAAATCTTACATATGATTCTGTGAATTGGGGCTTTCTGGATTACATGATGATCAGGATGGGCTTTAATAGCAAGTGTGGAGATCTTGGATTAACAACTGCCTTACCTCTGCTTCTGTGTCTAGAAGCCCTACTAAAGAGTTCTCCATGAATAAGGGGTTAAGACAAGGAGATCCAATGGCACCGTTTCTGTTCACTAAAGAGTTCTCCATGAATAAGGGGTTAAGACAAGGAGATCCAATGGCACCGTTTCTGTTCTTTATCGTTGCTGAAGGGTTAAGTGGTTTGGTGAGAAGTGCTGCTGAAAAAAGTCTGCTTAAAGGTTTCACAATTGGCAGAGGAGGATTGGTGAGATATCTCATTTGCAGTATGCAGAGAACTTGAAAATTATCAAGAGTATTTTGAGATGTTATGAACTTGCTTATAGCTTAAAGATTAATTATCACAAAAGCATGTTGGTTGGAATAAGGTGTAATTCTCAGTCCAGTGCAGCTATCCTCAACTCCAGAATTGGAAGTATCCTTTTAAATATTTGGGCATTCCTCTTGGTGCATGTCCGGCTAGAGTATCCACTTGGAATCCCGTTGTTGAGACCTTACAAAATAAACTTTCTTGTTGGAAGCGTAAGCATATCTCCTTCGGTAGTCGTGTCTCTCTTCTATTCCTCTATATTTTTTCTTTTTTTGTTGCTCCAAAATCTGTTATAAATACAATAAATAAGATACAGAGGAGATTTTTGTGGGGTCAGGATCACGTTAAAGTGAGTTGGGTTAGTTGGAAGGAGATATGTAAACAAAAAAAGGACGGGGGTTTGGGTGTGAAGGATTTGGAATTATTTAATAGGGCATTAATAGGAAAATGGAGGTGGAGATTATTGGGTGAAGAAGAGGAGGTCATTAGCAATTGCATAAGGGGCGGTAAAGAATCATTTTAAAAGAGGGCCAGGGTGGTGGAAAGGGTTAGGAGATATAGAGAAGAATGATGGGAGAGGTTGTGAAAATTGGGTTGTGAAGGGTATTAAAAGAGAATTAGGAGATGGGAAGGAAGTATTATTTTGGAAAGACAAGTGGGTGGGGAGCATAGCTTTGAAGGAGAGATTTCCTAGATTATATAGGTTGGCTGAAGATTCCTAAATTATATAGGTTGGCTGAAGATAAGAAAGCTGTAGTGAGGAATCTAGGGGAATGGAGGGAGGGACACTGAGAGTGGTCGGTTAAATGGAGAAGGGGCTATTTCAATGGGAGGAACATCTATTGAAACAAATGAATGACGTTTTAGTTGGAGTTAGACCTGTCATGGATACAAAAGATCATTGATCGTGGATTCATGATAAATATGGTTCATACTCTGTTAGATCAGCATATAACATCTTGCAACAGGATAATTCTGCAAGGAAGCCGATGAGATTTACAAGGAATTCTGGAGCAACAATGCACCTGCAAGAATGTCTACTTTGTCATGGAAAGTTTTGAAGGATGGCATAGCAACAAGTCTGAATTTGAAAAAAAGAAATATTATCCGTCAGGGTGAGGATGGTACATGTGTTGTTTGCAGAAAGGAAGAGGAATCTACATATCACTTGCTATTCGGCTGTCCTATTAGTTATTTGACATGGCAGCGTTGTTATACTTGGTTCGGAGTTCAAACTGTGCTACCTATGTCTAGAATGCATTATTTTCAGCAACACGTGGAACTTCTGAATCTGTCTCGGAAAGTAAAGGCAGCATGGATTAATTTATGGATAGTGATTATCTGGAGTATATGGATTAACATAAATAAAATTATTTTTGAAGGAGAACATTTGAATGTCGAAGGAATTGTCGAGAATATAAGTATTAAATTTTGGCTTATTATCAAAGAGGATATACATGGCAACTGTTACTCATACGGGGATTGGTGTTTAAATCATCAAAATTGCTTGGCACTGCTGGAGAGATCATAGCAGTATTATTTAATTGATTATAATAAGTAATGATAAGTCCTTTTGTATGTCTTGAAGGCATTTTTAGCATGCTGGGGTAGTTTATTTTGTTCATGAATTTCATATGATTGTATGCTACGACGGTGTTGTGTTGCAGAGGTGTTTGATGTCTACATTGTATTGACTGTTTTTGAGTATTCCTTATACTCATTTTGTTATTAATAAATTTTCTTTGCTGATAAAAAAACTTTGACTTTTACCAAGATAATGGGACGGAGAGAGTAGTTTGCACCTTGAAGTCTAATATGAATGAATCTTAATCGAATTCTGATGTAGAATTATTTATGAATTATAATGATCTTATTCATTTAATTATCGTATTTTTTTATTAATCATTTATCATATTCAATTGTTTAGAGTTGTTCAATTTAAGCAAAATTTACTTTAGATGAGTTACACCTTAATTACAAATGACTTTAAAGATTATAAACTTTTAACATTGGAAAACTCAATTACTAATAATTTTAAAGTTTAGGGACTTATTTAAAAATTGTTAAATAACTCAAGGACCTAGAGAATAATTTAACATTTAATCAACCGGGCTAACACTAAAGAAATGAGAAAATAATTTTTTTATTAAGTGCAAAAACACACAGACTGGGTATTAACAGACTGGGTATTAACTACTCTTCAAAAAAATCACTTGTTAAGGATCAAATCACATTACTTTAAGACGAGAAATTTTAAGTGCAAGATACATAAGTGCGTAGTAATTAAATCATTTTTTATATTATTATTTCACTCCTCATTCATAAGACATATTTCCATATTTCTTTATTAATACTCACAATATATATATGACAAAACTCTACTACACTTTTGCACTTAAGTACTGTATATGATAATTGATATTCACATCTTTAAAAAAAATTATGACATATATCTATCCTAACTTTGTTTTTTAAATAACATATATCCTCTATAAGAGAGTTTTCAAATCAGGTAAGATTATTGTGAGAGTTGAAATTCTCTATACCAATAATTTAATATAGTAGTTCAAAAACCTGAACTTAGAATATTTGATTAAGTGGTTAGATTAGTGTCCGATTTTGAGTAAATAGTTAAATTAGTTTTAGAGTTTATGTGCATTGGTTGGGTTTTTTTTTTCCCAAAACGATCAACTAATTATGTTATTCCTAGCTAATTAACATCATAGACAAATGTATCTCACATTTTATTATTTCATGAACCTATTTAAAATTTCAAAAACTAAATTGATCGATACTCATATAATAATATATGCATAATCTGATCTAACATATATTATTTAATATTTATTATTATTTTTGACCTTCTGAAATTTGTTTTAAAAATTCCAAAGTGCTCTCCATTTTTTCCAACTAATTAACTCAATCATCGTTTCCTGTCTCATATTAACTGATTCGATCGGGCACTCAATTATCATTTTCAACCTTTGTCATCGACACTCACAAGTTACTTAATTTTCAAATAAACTTCTCTCACGTTCTCCCTTGACTTTGTTCGATGCTGAAAATGGACATTGGGACCAGAGAATAATAGTAGTAATAGAAGATTAATTAAGAGCTGAGGGAGGGAATAAAAAGCTGGAACTTTTGTGCGTGAGAGCACGAATAAGACCACAGTCCATGGGCACCAATGGTTAGAGATAAGTATCATACATTCATACGTAATAATGGTAATCATTATCGTTATTGAAAATGTGATATGCTTATTATCAAAATTAAAAAAAAAAAAAAAAAAGTGATATGCTTGATCATGAATAATGGCCCAATGCCCAATGCCAGAGAAATGAGGTATAAACATTTTCTTCAAGTTCCAATCAATAAGGAAAAGCTCCACGCAATGTGGCATCATTTTCTTGAAAGATCAAGTTGCAGTCATGCTCACGTGGATGGGGACAGGGGTAAATGGGTACTGATGATTTTGTAAGCAGTAACGGGATTCTTCTTTGGTGGAGAGAGTAACAGACGAAGTGCATATTTCATTTTGCAATAAATTAGTCAAAAATAATTCTAGAATATTGATAATATTAACATTTACTTCTACTCAAACATGATTTTGGAGTCAGAATTAATTTTCTAACTCGTAACCGAATATGAGTAGTGTTGTTGGGGATTGAGTTTTGGAGGGGAAGGGAATAAGAACTAGAGGTATTTTTAATTTTTCCCTAATCAAATCAGGTTGAAAACAAGTACCGTGGAAAAAAAAAATATATTTCTATCGTGCAATCCAAAATTGGATGGTTGCTATGCAACCTTTTGTTAAACTATTAAGAAGTTGTCATCTATGACATGTCATTATTTGAAGTAGTTAAAATTAGTTTTTTGCAATTTAATCCAACATAAAAAGTAAATTAAAAATTTGGTCCTTTGTACCTATAGACAAATTATAATTTTTTTTAAAAAAAATTAAAAGTTATAATTTGTCTATAGGTATAAAGGACAAAATTTTTAATTTACTTTTTATGTTAGACTAAATTGCAAAAAACTAATTTTAACTACTTCAAATAATGACATTGCATAGGTGACAACTTCTTATTGATTTAACAAAAGGTATGCAACCATCCAATTTTGGATTGCATATTAGTAAGTGCCATAAAAAAATCTCATTAAAAGAGCACTAGGATGTTCACACTAATTCGGGACAACTAAATTTAAACATGTTAGGCCTATTCTGAATTCACGAAGCCAGCGGTATTAGTTGGTTTTGTACCATTATATTATGAGTGATACAAATTAGTAAAAAAATGATAAATATCATAATTTAATTAAAAATTAAAATAAATAAAATAAAAAATATTAATTTTTATTATGTGTTATTGTTTTATTGATCTAAATCAAAAATGAATAATATATTTTTTTTTGTGTACACCCCCAGCCGATAGCCGAAAACTAATCCCCTCCGAGACGTAGAGATCATAGAAGTGGGTTTTGTCTCTACCAACAAAGTCTTTACCATGCCCATGGCAGAGATCGAACCCCTGACATTATGCTTAAGGAATCCAACTATATACCAACTGTGCTGAGCTTTGTTGGTAATGAATAATATATTAAACTAAGACCAACTAATAACTTTTCAGGTAATGGATTGCAAAAACTTGAAATCCTCCCCCAAAAGTCCAACATTAATATCTCACTTATTAAGTTTTCCCTATGAGAAGGCTTTGAAATTTGAAACTATTTTATCGATTTCAATTTATATGTAATTACATACATCTGTCAAAGAGAGTAACAGCAGTTAAGAATGACAAACTAATAAAAGGCGGAACTATTTGGGGGATTATCGTGTGGTCTTTATGGCTTCTAAGAAATGAAGTTGTTTTCTCAAATCGCAGGATTGATTATATACATTTATTGGACTTGATCCAAGTTAGATCATGGAGGTGGTTCTCTGCAAAGGCAGGGACGGAGCTTCTTAAGAGCAGGTGGAGTTCCTGCTCCCCCCGAAAATTCTAAATATATATATATATATATATATATATATTTTGTAATGACAATTAATAGCATAATAGCATTTGGCTCTTTGGCAAGCATGTGATGGGTACGATTCCCGTCCAGGCAAATCATTTTTGTCAATTTTGTTTTTGATACTGATAAAAGTTAAAATTCTGGCAAAAATAATTGACTCCTTTAGAATTGAAGAATAATTGAACAATACAAAACCAATGAGCCAAAGTGTTTCATTATCATTGAATGTAAATTGTTAAATATAAACAATAAAATATTTGATTCCACCAAATTTTTTGTTCAAACTCCTGAATCTATTGTAGATGTTATTTACTGCATCCCCCTCAATTTATAGTCAAGATCCGTCACTGTGCAAAGGTAATGCATTGTGACTATGGTTTTGTTGAATGGTGTATTGATCCCATTATTTGTATTACTAATGCTTTGGCCTAATTCTTGGCTCTTGTTATAGTCCATTCTTGTATATAGGTTGAGCATCCTTTGTGCTCTTTTAATAAATTTCTTTCCTTATCAAAAATAATAATAATAATAATAAAAGGCGGAACTACATCAAAAACACCGGTAAACATTCCCAAAAAGTGATCATGTTTAGCTAAACAATCGATAATAGCATTTGATTCTCTATAAACATGGACCTAGATAACCACACCATCCTGAATGAGTTGTTTAATATCTCTAACTAAGAGAGCACACTCATGAGTGGGTAAGCTAGGAAAATTATTAGTTAATCATGGACCATATGATTCAGACACATCTCAATTGTTGGTAGTTTATTTTTTATTTAAAAAAATCAAAATTTAAATAATGGATGGTGGTGATTATTCTGGACCATGTGATCCCGGACTACCTAATAATTGCTCGGGTAAGTTATCACTCTTTCTTTAAGGAAACGAATAATCACCTGAGATTCTGAGTCCACCACTTTACAAAATCTTCTCCCAAAAATTAGGCGCAAGACATGAAGGATAGCCCATATAATTTCGCATATAATTTGGCACGAGTAATAGATTAGGCGTAATATAAATTTTGGTTCACTCACAATCTCATATTCTTTATTTTTGTTTTGTCACTTTCAAAACTTTTGGAACTTTTTCTCTTTTTTTATCGTAAGTATTCGAAGAATAATTTGTTGATTGAGAGAGACAAAATAAAAATAATTATACATTAATTTGATTTTCTTATTCTTTACATTAGCACATATTTTATTCTTGGTGAAGGCTAAGTTACACCTCGTTTTGTTTTGGTGTTTGCAAACACCACTGTTTTTTACCTGTTACAACAGGTATAGAAGATTACCCATTATTTATTGTTATATTTTTCAAAGATTTTAGAAATTTTTATCTTTAATTATTTTTTACTCACATCATAAATTCAGAAAGTAATGATTTTCTTTATTTATTTTTTTATTCAAAATTTCAAACACACCATAATTTTGTTAAATTAGAATTTATGATTTTTTAAAAAAATAATTATAAAAAAATTATACCATAGATAATTAAAAATATATAATATGAAAAAGGTAATTTTTCAATTGGAACAAATTAACATAATATAACAAGTTATTATAGACAACAATACACTATGAGATTCGTAGAAATATGTTAATTATCAATATTTATGAATTTTTTAAAAATAAAATAATTATAAAAAATATAGCATAGATAATTTAAAAAATGTAATATGAGAAGGGTGATTTTTTAGTTAGAACAAATTAACATAGTACTTCATCCGTCTAATTATCTTGGTAAAAAAAATGTAGTTTTTTTTTCACAAATCAAAGTAAAAAAATTAATGAAAAATCTTAAAGATTGTAAAAATAATATGGAAATTTGTGTGATAGAAAGTAGTAATTAATGAATGAATCATGCATTATATTTTATTTTGAAAATAGAATCATGCATTATATGAAAAAGATATTCTCTTATTTTTGTTAACTACTTTGACTTTTACTAAGATAATGGGACGAAGGGAGTATAACATATTATTGTAGACAAAAATATCCTTATTTGTTTTGTAGATATATGTTATAAAAATTTATGATATTTTAAAAAAATTATTAACAGAACTTTTAGCATAGATAATTAAAAAATATAATATGAAAAATGTGATTTTTCATATGGAACAAATTAACATAGCATAACAGTTTATTGTAGACAAAAATACCCTTATGTGTTTTTTATAAATATGTTAATTATAAAAATTTATGATTTTTTAAAAATAAATAACTATAAAAAAAATTATCGCATAGATAATTAAAAAATGAGATTAATGAGTATGCACTAACGGTGTAAAGATTTTTACACCATCAATTCATCATTCATCATTCATTTGTATTACTTTTATCTAATAGTCAACGATCATACACCCATGAATGGTGGATGATGCACTGATTATGTAAAAAATCTTTACACTGTCGGTGTACCGTCTATTTTCTCTTAAAGAATATGATATGAGAAAGATAATTTTTCAGTTGGAACAAATTAACATAGCATAACATATTATTGTAGACAAAAATAGCCTTAAGTGTTTTGTAGAAATATATTTACTTACTCATTAATAACATTAACCATGAATATTTATATTCAAATATTAAAGTTAATAAAGCAAACTATAATGCATTGAAAATAGTATGCAATAGATTGACGACCGCTTCTAATAAATCATGATTTCAGGATGTTGAGTCATCGTATAAGTTCACACTATGGGTCATGGTCTACTAGATTAACATGTCATGTGAATGATACATGGATCCTCATTTAACGTGTTAGATATAACTGAAAAATTAGATTATGATTATTTTTACGGTTCATTTAAGTTTTTAGTCCCTGAAATTATGTACTCTTTTGAAATTGATCCTTGATTTTTTTTCGATGTTTTGGGTCCCTAAACTTTGTTAAATTTTTGGAAATGGTTCTTTCATCACTTAATTGATGATATGACCTACGATATGCCACGTCACTTTTTCCAAATCGACAAGTGACGTGCTATATGGTATCATGTGACACCACATAAATGTTTTTAATTTATTAAAAAGTTTGATTTTCTTTAAAAAAATAAGATTTTTTAATTTTTTTAATAAATTTGAATTTTTTTTAATTTAAAAAAATTCACGTGATATCACGTGACACATTACTTATCAACATGGTGAATGTGACATGACATATCGTTTGTCATATCATCACTAAAGTGATGAAGGACCATTTCTAAAAATTTAACAAAGTTATTCAGAGACCTAAAGCATCGAAAAAAAAAGTTCAAGGACCAATTCCTAAAGAGCACCTAAGTTCAAGGACTAAAAACTTAAATATGTCTATTTTTATCTATGATTATAATGCGGTAAGTTTATAATTCGTTAAAATTATAATATGTTTATGTTTGGGTCTCTTAGCTGAAAAATGAATTTAAGTTGATCTATTTGTTTGGATATATAGTGTAGAAAATATTATTTTTATTGAGTAAATTACATAAAAAAAAGTATGGAGTTAGTTATTGTTGTTGGAGTGATAAGGGTGGAATAGGAAAATTACATTGGTTTAAAAAAATAATTTACAGCGTCTAAGAAGGAGATGTTGAATTTTGATTATTTTTCCAAGAATATAATATAAAATTATTTTTTAAAATAGATTTAATAATCTAATATACTAAAAATGAAAAAATAAATTATAATATACAAAACGAAAAAATGAACTTGGTATTAGTAAATTATTTTATTTATACCCTCAAAGTTCATGATAATCCTAGTTATTTAATTACATTTCATGCGTCGGAGATACAAAATAATAATTGATTTACATGTTCATAAATTAATATGTCAAAAATAATTTAATGAAATTAGAATTTATGATTTTTTTAAAAACAAATAATTTCAAATAAATTATAGCATAAATGATCACTAAAAAAATTAATATGTAGATATTTTTATTTAGTACTTATTAATAAAAAATATTTAAATGTAAACAATAAATAAGTTCATTAATGAGGTCTATATTTTCAAATTCATTAATTCCATACATATTACTTATACAACAGGTTGCAGGTAGAATCAATTTTTTAATTAACACATGGTACATTCAAACATCACATATTTTCGGTGTTTTTTAGACAAAACCTTCTTTCAAAATTTTATATTTTTATTGATTACGAAAGAGATGCGGAGAAGGATTATGAAAAAAGACATTTATAAGTATAACCGATTCATTTTATTTATTTTTTCTTCAAAAAAGGTCGACTCTGAACTCTCCCATCTTTCGATTCTTGGATCCGTGGAGTCAATGTACATGGGACCAAGACTCAAGAAGGTCCTCTCTACAAAATTTGAATTCACTACTCATTTCAAAGTCACGCCCAAGGTCTTTTTTTTCCTTTTTTTCCTTTTTTTCGTCATTTCTTTCCTTGGTCGTACGTAAGTAGAGAATATGATAACTACGGAGTATTTGATAAAGCTAAATCTTTTTTATTTTTAGGGGTTGATAAAGCTAAATCTTTACTTGAAATTTGAAAGGAAAAAAAATGGAAGAATTGAACCATCAAGAACTTGATGAATGTTCATTACATTTATATATTAAAAAATAAATAAAAAAAATAAAACACACACTTAACTTGATGAATAGCTGTTGCAAACAAATTGGACCACTTTTCAGTAGTTCACAGAAACTCAGGTTTGTATTTAAACATTATTTACTTGAATCTGAGTTTACGATTCACTCTGGGGGGCCAAAACTGGCACCCATGCATAGCATGTAATATACAATTTGCTGAAAGCTATACCAATAATATTCTCCTATAAATTTTTATTACACCCGATTCTACTCCCTTCCGTTTGGTCTTCATACCATGATAGACCTAGATTCTGCTGGTTAGGAGTTACATACCTTTCGACTTAGCATGCATATTGCTTGAGAAAAATATTTTCATCACACTATTTTTTCTGCACCCCTTTTAGATAATTATGTTTACAAGTATGTGCAAGAAAAAAGAGTGCAAGAATATTATTTTTTGGTATTACTAAGTGGCTTTGCCACCTCTATCTCTCGCTTACCACAATAATAAAATAAAAATTACACTGTATTGTCATTGCCTACGGATAACTCTTTACCACGAGATGAACCTTCAGCCTTGTCATATCCATCAATAACCTTGGACAAGGGTGCCTCCTCGGTCAATGCCACATCGTGCTGTTGAATCACAAGCACCGATGATACCACACCGTGCCCTGACGATGCTAGTATGTCTCCTATAGGGCCTAATTCGGCGTGCTCCGCTTGCCTCTCCGCCAATTCTGCCACCATGATCGATGGAGACCTGCCCTTACCAACAATGATGAGATCGTAATCACCACTTTTGCCTATTGCCAAGACCTCCTCCACAACGTTCCCACTCTCCTTCTCAATATACCCCACCATGCTACCCCACTTGATTCGGAACTCTCCCATTGCCTTCTCATCCAACTCCTACAATTGATTATACAAATTAACAATGTGTTCAATTAGTTAGTACATAATAGGAATGAATAAGCTTCTTGTGTGCTAAGTGCTAACTTTTGAAGTATGTAACAAAATTAACATTTTAAGTATGTGACAAACTAGAACGTATGCATGCAAAAAAGAAAAAAAAAAGTATATGATTGAATTACCTGTTATTAGATAATGAACTAATAAGGCTAATTTTATTATTTCAAAGTGTGCATGTGTATATATTGCATTATACTAAAGCATAATTAACACAAGTGAATAGATGGTTCGTGCAGTTAGTAACTTATTATTTAAAAGTTTAAAAAAATAAAAAATAAAAAATTACCTTCTCGTGTTGGGGGTTCATTTTAGCAGTTGAGAAGCTATATCTTTTTTCACTTGTCGTACTAGATGAGCGACGTAATACAACGTTGTCGTTACCATTGGCCCCTTCTTTCTCTACGAACTTTACAACGGTCACTTTAACTGCCGGGTGCTCAGCCATTCTCTCTCCCAATTTCAAGGCCTCTCTATCATCAGGCCCACCAAAAAACAAAATACACACTTGTTGGGCCACAGTGGCGTTTGGGCCAGGAGTATGAGACCCATTTCCATACCCACGGTCCACAAGCACGGCCACAGAGCAAGGTGCATTTTTCAACACCCTTTGGTTCACCCCTCTCCAACCATGGCCAACATTCTCCAACACCTCTTGTGCCTTACCACTATCATCCTCATCAGCTTCCATTCTCCAATGTTTGTGAAATAGTAATATGATCATGGTCACCCTCTTTTCCTCAGCCACGTGGCATATGTCCTCATGCATGGTGGAAAGAGAGGATATAGCAGTTGTGGGCCTGACCGAAACACGACCCAATTGGCTATAGGCCTGAAATGCCCCTGAAAGCCTATCACGCCACTCACCACGACTGGACCGATTAAAGAATGGGAACCCATTTTTGCGGGCCCGTTGGGCCAAGATAATGGACGAGGAGCGTTCTGTGAGCTCAACGAGATGCATGATGAAGAGCTTAAGGAGAGATTTTTTGGTGCTACGAGTTGACTCTATGAGGCTTATTATGGAGGGGACATTGCCGGGGCCGTAGACGCAAGCGAGGACTCGTAGCTGGTCAACGACCGAGTCATACTTAGAGCTGGTGGAGAGGTCACCAAGTTTGCGGTTGGTCTTGGCAGTGGCGCCGCGAGCCGGTTTGTATATAGCCATCACGGTTGGGGTTGTGATGAAGGTGGTGAAGAGTGCCATAAGTACCAAGATTGCAAACATTTCATCATTCAATACCTGAAAAAATAACAGCATGCCACTTAAAGTTACCAATAATAATTGCGTAGTTAAATAGTAGGAAAAGGGAATTAATAGGACACAATTCTTCAATGTCTCTATTTTCATTGAGATTCTACTATGTTTTGTATTAGTTGTCAAATGTTCAATACAACTTTCACCTTTAATCTAAACTTTGTTAAGATTATATTTCAAAACCAATTACCACAAAGTGAAGTAACTCCATAAATATTTAAACTATGTGATATATTACGAGACAGGTGGTGTAAAACTTAAAACAAACGTCGTATCAATTATGAAGAACTTTGCAAAAGTATTACAAAAGTTTATGTTAAAACGTCAATAGTCTAATACAACTACTTTCAGTTTTATCTAGACTAGCCTAGAGATCGTCTATGTATAGCTTTGGATCAAAGCATGACATATTCTCGGGTTCTTTAAGCCTTATCGTATACTGGTAGTATATAATTTTGTTTGATATGTATTGTTTTTTATGTTTTTTTTCTCTTGTTTCATATGTGTTATATTTTTTTTTATAAATTTAATTATAATTTAATTATTTTTTTAGTTATAACATTTTTTTTACAACTTATTTTTTGCCTATCATATTTTTCTCTTTTTGCACTAATAATTATATAGAAGTACTAGCATAATAAAAATATCTCACATTTTCACATCATTTATTTAAACATACCTTAATTTTTATGCATAACCAATCTTAAAATACAGTGCATATGAAACAAATGGAGTAATTTTGATTACTTCTTATGAATTTAAAATCCTCACCACAATTTAACAGTTTCTACAAAATTCTTTTTTCTAAAAAAATAAAAAATCATGTAGGCAAAGAAAAATATTGATTGTCCTAAGCAATTAATTAAGTTATTTGACATCAGCTAGCCTCATAAAAATTATGGCAAACATTTCATTAGTATACTCCAGTCATTTTGCACATCAAAGTCAATATAATATGATTATGTTAGGCCAGGTTCGGAAGACTTACAATACAAGTACAATTAAAAATGCAAAAAAGAAAATTTTGAAATGGTCTCATGCCGTGTGCCATATGCTGAAAAATTAGCAGACACGTATTATTTTCTATGGAATATCTTTTATATCTTCTTAGAGGAAGAATTTTCCTTCTTCCAAATAAAGATGGTTAAACTAGCAATGTTGTTTAGATTTCAATTTTTATTCAGTTGGAGGTCAAGTCTTTACAATGGAAAATGATGACAAACGCGTCTGACAATCTTAAAGAGAAATATTTTGAGCCGTTTGATGAATGGCTTCCATTAATGGCCCCACATGATCCTTTCACGTCTGTGTCAGCTCGTACTTATACACTTCTACTTCTACATATCTATCTAAACTTGAAGTATGCCTTTTAATTATTAGCCATTAAAATATATATTGAAATTTTAACAAGATTTAATAAATAACTATTAAGTCATTAAAATATTACTTATTATGCATAAATACGATATATATTTATGCAACGACTAAAGACTGCCGACAAAGATCACATGTTCCGTAGTCTGTTCCAAACCCTGTATCTACTACACACATTTTTAAAAACTGAAAATTAACTTTCCAACTTGCATGATATTTTTGTAATAATTGATGAAATATGATTGGCTGAAGACAGAAAAATTAAGGACAGAGAATCCTTATCAGCAAGATTGTACCATACTCTAAAAGTAAACGATGGCCTTTAAACTTGTGGAGTATATCGGTCATGGGAATTATTATTAGACAAATCTAGCACATGAGGTAAAGGCCATAAGCTAAGCTAATCCAGTTGTCCATTAGATTGCATTTCATCCCACAATTGTAATTGTAATAATTACTAGCAGGAAAGATAAGGAAATGACTCGATGGGCTCATGTTCTTCTTATGTCTACATGAATGTAGCAAAGCTAAGAATTTTTTCATATATATAAAAATAAGATTTTTATGTGGTTTATATTTATAAGCTCTTATGTACAGTATGTGATTTGTAGTAACAACTCTAGTTCTTGGACGTTAAGTGAACACGCCGCCCTTCCAGAGAATTAAATATACTTAATCGTTATTATTGGACCGACTGAGTTTCTGATTCAATTTGCCGGGAAATGACATCAATCTAGGCGAAATGTTTATACGTGATAAGTTAAAAAATGTTTTTCTTAACACCTGAACAGTGTCTCGTATCATGCATACATCATACTGACACAAATTAATATACTATGTACAGATATATAGGTGAAATAATTTAAATATTCAAATCATATAAGTAATGAAAATTAAAGATTACTAATTAATAGTCAGCCAAAATGATCTTGTGGAGCTTTCACATAGCAAGATGTTTATTTTTTTTTTGGTTTACACCCTGGTATCCGGTCAACTGGGCCGACTAATCCAGTTCGAGAGGGGTCCCGGGATTAAGGTTTTATTCCTCTCCCAGCGTTGTTGCGGGGGATCGAACCGTGGTTCGCCCTACCAAGTGCAGCCCCTGGCACCACTGCACCAGCAGCTCGTTGGTAGCAAGATGTTTATAGATCCAAGTGAAAAATAATGCTAGCTAAAGTTATTTAATTCGATTCACACACAATTATATATATATATATATATATATATATATATATATATATATATATATATAAGGTCATTGCTCTTAAATTTTGATGATATATATCTAGAGGAAAAAAATTTTGACACCTGGTCACTTTGACATTTCTCTCATAATCACCAACCTATGCCAAAAACGGACTTACGAAAACCTTAACTTCCAAGTTTATCTTCCAATATTTAAATAACAAAATCGTGAAAAAGTGTTTGGTATACGTCTTGATGGAAAGCAGAAATTTTTGATGCTATACTTATTTGATCAAAACGTTTATGGTGAACCTCATATTCAAAGATGCTAATTCGACGTAATCCCTATGCATAAAGAGCTGACAAACTAGAAAACTAATTTGGAGCTACGGAAAGAAACCAAGATTGAAATTTCATGCAATTTGACTAGTCAGTAGTCACTGTTTTGATCTAACTTAGCTTCCCACCTTGTTCGGCAAGGCAACTACTGAACCAATACTATTATATTTTTCAACGGTGATTCTTTGGTACTTTTTTTTAGTTTGGTTTCAATAATGCTCTTTTCTCATAGTATTATTGATTTAATAATTAAAAACCTTATAATTAAGATTAAAAATTGAAATAATGATAAATTTTAACATACCACAAGGTAATTAGGAGATAACATCATCTGATATATCATTTTTTTGAAAGATTGTTAAGGTCAAAGATGTTGTTATGATAGTAAAATAATTGTCACATGTTAATCTAGATATGATGATAATAGTGATAGGGTGGGATGTGTAATATTGAACTATTTGTAATAGGATAAAAATGGATAAAATTTGAGATTAAAAATAAAACTAAAAAAGAATTTTCATGAAAAAAATGTAAAAAAGATGCATAAAAATCATTCAAAAAGGCAGAAGAAAAGCAAAGCCCCATACGTACTGTAGAAGAATCACCATGTTTCCCTGTTCCTAATCTAATTGAAAATTTAATAAATAAGTTTAAAAAAATAATAAATAAAATACTCATCTCAATTTCGTTAATTAAAAAGATTAATTTACGAAATTATTTTCATATTTTATGAATGAGTGTTGATAACTCTTGGTGCACTTTTCGGGTACAAGAATAAAGCCTTCTATTGATCAGAAATAAAATTAACTCACTCGGGACAAAAATATAAGAAAAAGATAGAAAATAAACATTATCATCGTATAAAATATAAGAAAATTGTAACTAATTTTTATTTATTAAATGTTGTTATTCTTAGAATATTAATTATTTAATTATTACTCAATGTAGTCGAACACGAGATTTTTACTTTCAAATAAGTCTCAAGTCTCTTTCATTTACTTTATCAATATACTTCTAAAGTATTCATTTAGTCTCTTACATTATTTTTCAATTTCAAATTGGTCCCTTACCTTTTTTTCGTTTCATATTGGTTCCTTATGTTTCTTTTCGTTGTCAATTTGGTCCTATAATCACTATTCATCCTACGTATTAATATCATATTGGTCCACGTATATATTGTTGGAAAGAGGAAGTGACACGTGTCAATAACATATTGGTCTACAAAGGATGTACAGTGATTCAGGGACCAAATTGACAGTGAAAAGAAACATAAGGAACTAATATGAAACAAAAAAACGTAAGGAACCAATTTGAAATTGAAAAATAAGATAAGAGACCAAATGAGTAGTTTAATCATGGTTTTATCTAAGACTTTTTCAGAAATTTATTTTAATCTTATGTGGAAATTTTTATTTCAATTTTTAATAATATTTAATTACTTGTTTTCAATAATATTTTTTAAAATATTATTAATAAGTCTTATTAATATATTCTTATTAATAAGTCAATATTTTTTAAAATCTAAATAATAAGTACAACGTAGGGATAATTTTGAAAATGTAAATTAAATGTTACCATTTGCAATATCACTAACAAAATTATTTTGTTTTCTTGATAAACATAAATTTTTTTTCTAAATTGATACTTCATCCGTTCCTATTTATCTATCATATTTCAAAAAAAAAATACATCATTTAAGAAATGTAATTATTATTTAAATCTTCAATACATTAATTATGTTTTTCTCACTATACCTTTTCTCTCTCTATAATTACTAATTTTTCCATTATTTATGTAAACCAATATCTATTAAATATGAATAAATATGAAAAATATAATAACATTTGTTGCACTTTTAAAATTCTAAAAAACAGATAAAAAGGGGAAAAAAAACATTAACCGATAATAAAAAACGGGTGGAGGGAGTACATTTTTGAATATTTCTACCATGCAACCAAATTTTGGATGGTTGCATAACAATCTCCTAAATAAACCAATGGTTGATTGACACGACAGCTAATGAAGTTTTAAATCACTGCCATGTCAGCTCATATTAGTTGATTTGTTAAATAATCATTGGTCCATTAAGGGATTGTTTTGCAACCATCCAAAATTTGGTTACATGGAAGTAATACCTTACATTTTTTACCCACTTAAACGTAAACCCGCGTTAGTATGCTGACGCATGAAGCCTAACTTCATTTGTATGCCAATTAAAGTCATTTAGTACACACTTGGACTGTTGTGTTTAATGTTTAACTTGGTGTTCAATTGTTTTCTTTTGCAGTGGAGTAAATACTAACTCCTCGTAGAATTTTTTTTCCTTCCTCCGAGTTTAGATATAAGTAGGGTCTTTCTCTCTTGTGCATCAGGTGCATAAGTTAATCAAAGGAAAATGTTCAAATGACATCCGTATTTGACATATGGGGCAACATCTGCTTTTTTGGATAAAAATTGATGGGTCCTGTAAGAAAGAGAAACTGCAGGACCCATCAGTTTTTGCCAAAAAGGACAGATGTCTCGTACGGATGTCAAATACTGATGTTTATGTAACAGAGTTGGTTAATCAAACCTTAAAAAAAAGTGTTTATTGGAAATTGAGACTCGTAAATGAATTACTCCGTAAAACATAGCTATTTAGTTTTCCAATACAATTTTATCATTTATATTCTCTTATCCTATGCATGGGATGTATAAGATTAAAAAACCGATATAAGAATTTACGTAGGACTTTCACTTGGAATAAAAAAGTTAGTCAATATAATTAGTGGTATTAATTACTAGTTATAATATTTGATATACTTTTAAAAAAAATATCTTTATAATTTTTTTTAAACTCTAAAATGTGTTGACTAAACAGAGATTTATGTGGAAAAGACTTATATTTAGAGACAACAAACTCCACAATTTAGTACTTATATTTAGAAAAAGAGGAAGTATTACAAAAATATCTTTATAATTTTTTTAAATTCTAAAATTTGTTGACTAAACAGAGATTTATGTGGAAAAGACTTATATTTAGAGACAAACAAACTCCACAATTTAGTACTTATATTTAAAAAAGAGGAAGTATATTTTTATAAGTTCATTTCCCAATTTTTCATTATATTAGTATTTTTTATTTTCATAAATATTTTTATTTTTAAATATTTTTTAGAAATCTAATAATAAGTAATTTTGAAAAATATATCAAAATTTTGTACTTCTATATCATTAACCATATTAATTAACTTTCTTAATTCATGTGAATTTCCCCAAATGTGATTTATAGTAAAGATCACATGAAGTAATTTTTTTATAAGATTAACAAAATGAAATTAGGTTAACTTACTGCTATAGTTTTTTATGTATTTGAATCCGAAGGTAGTAATAATTTTATAAAAATTCTTAACTTTGACCGTAAGAGTCAAGGATAAGAAGATAAAAGAAATTCTTTTACATTGAAAAACATTCTGAATGTTTGTTACTTAAAGTGATAATGTACTTAGGTATGCAACTTTGATTTTTTATCCTTAATCCTAAGTGTTGGGTTAAACAAATTAAACCTTTAATTCACTTATTAAATAATTTTCTAATATATACTCCAGGATACATGTTAAGTAATAAGTTACTAACTTTTATATATATATATATATATATATATTTATATATATATAAACACTAAAAACGTATTTCCCAATCTATTAAACCATCAATTTCTTATGTGAGTTCGTTTTTCTTTTTCAGATTTCTTAACATGCATGTGTCCATGTGCAAACATTAAAAAACCTCATTAAAAAAAAGATATCATTTGTATTAATGAAATTATTGAGTGATCAACAAGAATATTGACGTAATCGTAAGACAAACAACAATCTGCAATATGAATCAAATATTGATCCTTAGAAAAAAATATCAATGGAGACTTGAGAGTGCAAGTATAATTAAGACTAAGAAAATCCTGTATTATACTAACTTGAAAATATATAGGATGAGAGATAGCCACTTAAAAAAAATACTCCAATAAATTATTAGGTCAAATGAATTGTCCGTAAAAGTGGGGGTTATCACTTAGCTTTGCATTCAAAGAAACCAATGAATCACATGTGAGGGGGGCACCAATTTGCATTTAAGGAAACAAATTAATCTCATAAAGTAACTGAAAAAGAAGGAAATCACTCCCCCGTCCCTGAATACAAGACCTCTTTTGAGGAATTTTACGTATATTAAGAAAGTGGAATAATTTAGTTAACTGTATTGGAAATGTGAATTTTTGATATGTATTTTCAAAATTACCCTTATTAATATTATTGAGAATCTAAAAAGTGCTAAATAAATAAGGGTGTTTGTGAAAAAAAGTAATTAATGATAATTGAAAATTGATAAAGGATCTCTTATAAATGTCAAAAAGGTCTTATATTTAAGTACAGAGAGAAACTTATTAGTATTCTCTTACTTCAACTTTCTTCCAGGGTATGTTCCCCATGTTCTTGATACCACTAATGTGTTTTTAACAACGGGTATATATATCAAAGCAATAATGTTTTTTTGTCAACTCTCATCATGTTTATATTTTTTTATTAACCAAAATAAAATATACCATATATAAGATTCAAAGTATATATTACTATAAGTTATAGTAGTCTATTATAACGAATAGTTTTACAAGACTTCCATTTAAAACGTAGGTAGCAGTAGTAGTATTATATACAATGTATGCAAGAATACAAGGAGTAGTATATATTAGAACTAAATACAGTACTTTATTCTTTTTTTATTCGAAATTTTCTCATTATATAATTAGGGAATTTAATTAGAACATTTGTTAGTGAATAGAGTAACTAACTAAAACATGAGCCACGTGAAACACAGATGGTGAAAGCAAGCATTGAAAAATAAAGTAGAAGGCATACCTTTTTCTCCTTTCCAATATTGAGCACAATGAGTTCCACCAAACCTTTCGTGTTCATCAACACGCCAAGTGTCAGCGACTCCCTCGCCGGTATCTTACACATCATCGCCACCGCAAACGTCCCCACAATCTTCCCTGCACACGCCGTCGATATCACCAGCACCAACAACCCCCACGCCTCACCACCGTGAATTTTCGCCACGTCAGTTTTTAACCCACTCGAAGCAAAGTACAGCGGTAAAAGTAAACCCGATACAAAATCTTCAATTCTCTCCATTAACCTCTCCGCAAAGTTACCACCCTTCGGAATCGTCAACCCGAAAACGAAAGCTCCGAATATCGAATGGATCCCGATTAAATCCGTCATGAAACCCGAAACCAAAACGCCAGCTAAGGTTAAACATATATAAGCCTCGTCTACGACGTCGTTTTCGGGTGAGCATCTTCTCCCGACCCATTTCATAACGGGTCGGATCGCAACCATCATGAAAATGACAAACCCGATTCCGGATAAAAGGACCCATATTGATACCAATGGGCTTTTATGTCCTTGGCCTTCGCCATTGCCTGCCAAGGCAACGGCGAGAGCTAATAGGATCCAGGCCGCGACGTCGTTGAATGCCGCCGCGGCCATGGCCGTCTCCCCTACTCGCGTCGTGAGGAGCTTGAGCTCTGCGAGGATGCGAGCGAGGACGGGGAAGGCGGTGATGGAGAGGGCGACGCCCATGAAGACGATGAACTGGGCGAAGCCTACCTTGTCGGTTCCGTCGACGGTCTTGCGGAGGACGATGGCGACGCCGATGCCGCAGATGAAAGGGAGGGAGATTCCGGCGAGGGCGATGCTGAATGCTCTCTTGCCGCTGCGGCGGATGGAGTTCAAATCGAGCTCGAGGCCGACGAGGAAGAGGAAGAAGAGGAGGCCTATGCTTGCGACGGATTCGAGGATTGGTGTGCTCCATGATGGGAAAATGCGGTGCATGTAGGTTTTGTTCCGTCCAAAAGCTGATGGACCTAGCAGAATTCCACCCTGCAGTCAAATTCAAACAACTAACATTGTCATCACTTCTTTAACATTACATCACTTCTTTAACATTACAAGTATATTTAGAATTGATATCTAATATCTAAATATACATGTAATATTACTCTTAATTTAAATTCCACGGCAACAATCAAAGATTCGATTACATCTTATTACTAAGACAATCTTTAATTTGTTATTTCTTTCGTCTTTTAATCAATTTTTGAAAATTCAACTAATATACGGAGCATGCTTTTAATGCATTATCCCTAAATTATTCAATTACCAAAGCAAATATTTAATACATGTTTTTTTAATTAATCAAGTATTTAAAGCAAATAGCTAATTTTTTTATTCATTATTTTAACTTTAATTTGGGACCAAAATTTTCAATGTTTTTTTAGTAATTTCATGGGACGAGAGAGTATAAGATAACAAGACAGTCTTAATTTTATTTTATTTTTTTACAAAAAAATGTCCATATGAGAATATTCTTGATTTGGAAAGATTAATTAAAGTAATAGAGGAGTGCGTGATGGAGGATTTGGATAATTTGTTGTGTATGTCATCAAATTAAAGGGGGGAGGAAAGATATAAACAGGAAGATGATGAGGTGAGTGTAAGAGAGAGAGAGAGAGAGAACGTACGACAATTTCAGCAATAACTTTGGGTTGGCGGAGTGGTTTGAAGAGGAAAGCGAGGAAGCGGCTGACAACGAGGATTAAGGTGGTTTGAACGATGAGGAGTGGGAAGGCATAGTCCAAGGGATTGTCTCCTTGCCAGACACCATTTGAGGATGTTTTGATGGAGGTTATGTTCAACGGGGCCATGAAAATGAATAATGGAGGGTTAATTTAATATAATCCCCGTTTGAAGAATCAATATGGATATGGGAGCAAGTCAACAGTCCAATGGAGAAGACTTGTGAGAAACGGTGCACTTGAGTCCTAAAAATTTATGGAGGGATAATGGGAGTGCTTGGTTGCGGGGTGTTGTGGGTGCCTTTAATTTATAGGAGTATGTGGAAGAGAAACACACGTGTGCTTCGCGTGATTTACTTCTTGGGCGCTGCTGAATGGTTGCATGTATAGTGTATAATCCGGAAAATCATTAGTGAGTCCTGGTCTCCTAGATTTTGGTTAAACCATGATAATTTATTTTTTAATTAAAAAAAATCAAAAATTAAATAATGAACGGTGATGATTATCTTGGATCATGTGATCAGGACCATCTAATAATTGCTTGTAGAATCCAGTTCTTTCTCACTTTTTTTTAGTTTTTACCACTTCATCCGTGTTAAAATGCACTCCATTTCTTTTGTAATAAAAAATAGAAAAAAATTTTGTCCTAAAATAAAGTTAAAGTGATTAATAAAAAATTTTGAATTGCAATTGTTTGATCAATATAAAATACATTAAATCCATTGTTTGATAATTGACTGATACATTAATTAAATACATGTTTTTTTAATTTTTTTTATTTCTTTTATTTTTTACCATCGAGATAGAGGAAATAGTAAGAATTTAATTAAATAAAAATAAAATAAAGAATTGTTAATTTAATTTATTTTTTCAACTAAAATAAAATAGAGTTTTTGATTCTCCGGGTATCACTTCAGTCAAATAAAAAAAAAAGGCTCCTGATTCCTCTCTTCCCCTCTTTTCCTTTTTTTTTAAATTATAATCTCCTTTATATTTTTCTGGTCTACTATCTTTCTTTCATTATTATTATTATTATTATTATTATTATTATTATTATTATTATTATTGTTGTTGTTGTTGTTATTATTATTATTATTATTATTATTATTATTTTATAATTTTTTATTATTCTATTTTAGTATTGAAATAAATTTAACACAAAAATATCCATCGAAGATGTTGTGGTGCAACTTGTGTCTCACCGTTAAACACTCCAGTTTCATCAGACTGAACTTGAATGAAAGAATATAATTTGACAAAAATTGAAAATTTGTTTATCTGATTAGCCAAAAAAAAATACAAGAAAAATTAAATTCAAATTGAAAAATTAAAAGTTTATTTAAACCCATAATGTTTTTAGATTATTGTTTGCTTGTAATGTTAAATTAGTGGAGGCTAGGCTAGTACAATTAATATTGGGATTGTTGCTGCTTAAAAAAGTGGTTAAGAGTTTGATTCATTGACTCTTGCGAATTTAAAAGGTCTTTTTGGGAGAATAGCCCCAAAAGATTAGCTTAAAATTATGTGACAAAACGATCTAAAATTCTAGGACTAAAAATATAATTAAACTAAAAAACAATCATAAATTTATAACTACTCTTTTTTCGAAAATCTCAGAAGTTACATTTTCTAAAAACTCCATACTACATTTGATTTTTTTAACAAGTATAGTAAGGACACTAGTTATAAGTGATAATAAAATTGATTTCTTTGTGATAAAATTTCAAGATTGAGTCTTGAAAAAAATGGATTTTACAATGATCTACTCCCTTCGTTTTTATTTATGAGTCACACTTAAGTGAAATATACAGATTGTAACACCTACAATTAATTACCCTTTTATACCATTATATAAAATAGTGAATTTAAAATTTTCCTTTTTACTTATAAAAATCTTCCGTCAAACGGACGGAGTTTCGTTTGTTTTTAGGACTTTCCAAAATTTCTGGTTTTCCTGTGACCTGATAAACATTCACAATTTCAAATTTCAAAGCCAGCAGGGCTATATAC
This sequence comes from Crotalaria pallida, assembly GCA_037953625.1. Taxonomy (NCBI): domain Eukaryota; kingdom Viridiplantae; phylum Streptophyta; class Magnoliopsida; order Fabales; family Fabaceae; genus Crotalaria; species Crotalaria pallida. The sequence continues at coordinate 75,101,874 of CM075656.1, forward strand.
ATATATCACAGCTTGTGCAACATCGTGCACACATCAGAATATCAGAGTATGAAACATCAGAGTAAAGCGGAAATATTAACAAGTTGTGGAAAATAGTTCTTTTCCCAAAATAAGACTCCTACCCAAAAGGAGTCGTCCTGGGCCCCCAAAAAGCTATTTACATTATACACAACAAAAATGAATCACATCATATCATCGGGCCCAGGACATTCCCATGTCCTACATATATATAAGTGACTTACTCTTCATGTGAGGGAGAGTACTCCTGCTCGGCCTGATCAAGTGCAAACTCTTCCTCAGTACCTGTGGAGATAGTAAGGAGTGAGTATTACACATAAAATGGGGAAGCAGTTTCCAAATACGACATAATGCTATACCTAGCCATACCCATTTAGCAATTCATTCACAACATAATAAAGCTCAACATATAACAATTCATTATCAAAATATTCCATTGGTTACTCAAGTCTATCTTGCATATTCAATCCTATTCATCATTTTCATAAAGTCTGTTGTTCCATACACTTTAATCATATTCATAATTCTTTTCAATCTGTCCCTGGTCACGACCTACTGTGTCTGCACTCCTGTGCACACACGACTTACTGCGCCCGGGTATGTTTCATTCTCCCCTGGTCACGACCTACTGCGTTCGCACCACCGCGCGATCACGACTTACTGAGCCTCGGTATGTTTCACTCTCCCCTGGTCACGACCTACTGCGTTCGCACCATTGCGCGATCACGACTTACTGCGCCCGGGTATAATTCATTTCATTCTGTCCCTGGTCACGACCTACTGCGTCTGCACCCCTGTGCACTCACGTCTTACTGCGCCCGAGTATAATTCATTTCATTCTGTCCCTGGTCGCGACCTACTGCGTCTGCACCCCTGTGCACTCACGTCTTACTGCGCCCGGGTATAATTCATTTCATTCTTTTAACATCATCAACTCTTAAACTCTTTAACAATTTCATTACCCTCTTAAATCACTACATTTAAACATTCATGTTGCCCAATTATCACCGTTATATATTGAAAATCAATCATCACAGTCCAGGCATGTTCTCAACATTATCAACATTATATTCTATAACTCAAATAACATAATTCAAGCATGTTCTTATTATCATTCCTATTATTCTTAGTTCACAAATTCTATTTATTAAATAACCTATGGTACAATATTCTATCTAGCAAATAAATTCTTAGTACCCATTATATGCATATCGTAAACTAAACCCCAGAGTTAGGTAATACTCACTATAACCCACTCCTTACCTCAAAGTAGCAAGAAGTAAATAAAACCTTAGTGTGCCCTAGCTCAAAACCTTGGGACTTTGAACTTCCGGAGCCTTGCTTGCCACCTCAACAAGGATATGATCAAGTGTTGATAAATAACTCTATTTGGGGGATTACAAGAGGGTTGATCCTTGCCCTTATCTTGGTTAGGATTAGATAGCATGAAATAGAGCCCCTACATAAACAAGGGTTCATGAAAACCCTAAGGTAATTAAATACTACTCCTATGAGCTAAAGAGAACTTGAAAGGGAATTAATATCATGCCTTAGAATCCAACTTACCCCAAACGATGATGAAGTTTGAAAACCAAGAAGGAGAAAGGAGGGAGCAATTCGTGAGTCCAAGGGAGAGGGAAGGAATGAGTCTTCAACCAACTCCATGGTGCAAACTTGATGGGTTTAATGATTTTGGGTGTGAGGTGCCCAAAAATCAAGTGTTTGATGGTGAATGGGTGATGGAAATGCTCTTGGGGTTGAGAGAAATGATGAAGGAGGTGGGTTGATGTTGGAGATGAAGCATGAAGGAATGAGGTGCCTTTGGTGCCCTTATGATCAGCCTTGGAGGCAGCCACCATCGTGTGGCTTAGATCAAGACTTTGGCCCCAAGTCTCTAATCCAACGCACCAGATCTGGTGCCTGCTGCGCGCGCGCGCCTGGGCGCAGGTCTGGCGCGCCTGAGCGCGAGGACAGCACCAGCTCCTGGCCTGGTGCGTGGTGCGTGCGGCTGGTGCGGTCAGAAGTGGAATTGGTGCGCCAAAAACGGGACTAGTGCGTGCTGATGCGATTTGCGCGCGCCTGGGCGCACGGAAAGACGCGCTTGAGCGCAAATCTACCTGTCCCAGCCACCATGAATAGTGGTGCGCGCCTGGGCATGCACCGGTGCGCCTGGGCGTGGGTCAGAATTTTCAACCTTCGATTCGCCACAACTTTTTCGTTAACCGTCGGATCGGGTCCAAATTTTTAGACAAGCTTCTTAATCCCCTAAACTTCATATCCAACGGTGGAATTTATTTTCTTAGCATCCTATAATAAATTTCTAATTTTCTCTTTTCGGTCGATTTCTAATATCTAAAACGCCGATTTAACCCCCGATTTCGCTTATATAATTCTGCTCGAAGCCACAATTGCCTTCTATACAACCCCTAGGACTTATAATTACCACTCACCTATCTACCAAAATTCGTTAAGTCATTATTCCAATTATTTTTTTGGTTTTTAATAATAATTTCATTTAAAATAAAATTTAGGATGTTACACAGATTAGCATAAGTAGTTAAATCCTTCTTTTAAAAAAAAAATTACACCGACAATTTTTTTTAAAAAAAAATAAATACCTCTTAAAAATATAAAGTGAATTATTTGTGTAAAATCAAAAAAAAAATCTAAAATAAGAATGGACAAAGTATTAAACAATGAAATCTTAATGACCTAATAAAACTATTAATTGTGGTAAGAGTCGAAATGAATTTCTTATTATTCATCTGTTATTTGATAATTGTTTTTCTAAATTGTTTTACACAAGCCAAGAAAATTGTTAACTTTTTTTTATAAAAATTGTTTTGATTTTTCCTGATATACCATTCTCAATTCTTCTCCCCACCTTATCCAATTTTATTTATTTTTTCTCTCTACACATATAATAATAAGAGTTTAATTTGCATACTTTGATTATGTAAAATTTTTTAACCTATCGATACATCATTCATCATTTATTTACATTATTTTTATTTAAAAGTCAATAATAATAAACCCACAAATAATTAATGATGCATAAATAATGTAAAAAAACAACTACATAGTCATCAGCGCACAACTTAAAATCTCTAATAATAAAGGTAAGAGTGTAATTAAAAAAATATTTTCTTAGAAGGGCAGCACAAAAGTGCCAAATAAAATAGTTTTATATTAAAAAATGAGATTCTTTTTTATCAACGAAAAATTTTATTAAGGGAGAGCATAATCGATATTCAATCACACAAGGTCACAAAATTACATGCATGAGACATTGAATACAAGATTTTGGGCTTATAAATTAATCATTACAGGAGATATGGTTATCACCTAAAACAATTAACCAATGTCAAGATCTAATTTTTAGTGAGTATATTAATTCCATAATATCCACTTCCCCTTAATTTCTTTGTAGTCAGATAAATTAGACACACCTGCTCCATACCATGTGAAGTGTTCTAGATCAGATCGATCACTAAAGCCACAAAGTGAGACCTAGTGAGGCGGTTTGATCTAGGGTTGATGTATGATTCTTTGAGTTTCACAGGTATCAGTAGGATTACCTGGGTTGGCCTAATCACAAAGTGTATGCAATGTGAACTTAGGGTTAGAAGAACGTACCTGAGCCCCATGTTGCATTGTACTACTTATAGGGGTGGCTGGATGCCCTAATGGGCCAGCTGTGTTGTGGCCCAGATGATCCAGCCCGTTATTAGCCGTGAGAGGATATGATCGAGGTGGTTCACTGGCCATCATACTGTACTTGTTGGCTTGCATGATGTGAGGGCCGAGTTGGGGGAGCGAACTCAACCCGTTTAGGCTATGCCTGATTGCCTGAGAAGCATCGATCTCGACCTGTTAGCTGTGGTGATTGAGTAGTGCGATCTCGGTCAGATAGGGTCTGATACCCTGCGATCTCAGCCAGAGGTTTAGTCCACCACACCATGATACCCATATTTTTTTGCCTTTTTTTTTTAGCAAACAACTTCCGATGCGATAAGAAGAACTCTGATTCAATTTTATTTTAAAAAATGAGATATTTAATGAATAATTTGAGAAAAGTGAATTTAGTTTTCCAAAATACTTTTACTATCAATCAAACTTGATTACTATAATTAAGCAAATTAAATCCTTAATTAAAAAAAGTAACACATACATATCGTCCTGATTTTGAAAATTAAAGTCAAATAAGAGCAAAATTCTTTAGAAAAGAAATGGAAATTATATATAATGGAAAGGAAGGATGGAGTAGAATGTTGTTGTAATTTTCAGTTATTTAAACTTCTGATGAGATCTAAATACTTATATATTTTAGTCTTCAGTAGTGAAGGAGTTGTAACTTGAAAGATGTAAGTATAAGGATATGCCCATTATTACGTTATCATAGTAGTAGGTGATAAACTAACTAATAAGGTTTAAGTCCCGACAGGCCAGGGGCAGAATCTCCTGGCTTGATGGCTCACACAAAATTTTTCAAATTTCATATATATAATATGCATGGTTTGAGTCTAAATTATTTAAAAAAATATATATATAAACACCCCTTAAACTATTTGTCTTTTACAAATAGTCATCACAAACTATTTTTTTACACAATTACTCCTTAAACTTTAATATTTGGCAACATTAATACTTTCGTAAACTCAAAGTTAATTTTTAACGGTAAAAACATCTTACAAATAATTTGTTGTAATTTCAACCATTGAAGAATCTTTATATATATATATATATATATATATATATATATATATTAAAATTTTAATTGTATTTATTTAACATTCTTTTTAAAAATTGAGAAATGGTAGTGGTGTGTAAAAACTAATGCTGCACAAATTGAGAAGAGAATGTTGTTTCTTTTTAATTATAGAGAAGATATTTTAGAGAATAAGGATAAATGAATATCATTAAAATTAGAAAATCAATTATAAATATATTATATGGTTGAGACTTGAGATTACAACAAATTGAATTGTAAGGTGTGTTTTTACACTTAAATCTTAATTTTAAATTAACAAAAATATTAATTTTACGAAATGTTGAAGTTTAAGGAGTAATTGTATAAGAAAAATAGTTTGTGGTGATTATTTGCAAAAGACAAATAGTTTAAGGGGTATTTATACTTTGTTCCCTTAAAAAATAATAAGAGTGAAGACCCAATTTGGTCCCCCGTGTTTTCCAACTGAGACACTTTAGTCCCTCAAGAATTATAATTCACTTTTAGTCCCTAAAGAATTTAAAAAATATCACTTTAGTCCCTGTTTTCATTCCATTAACTACTGTCATTGATGGTATAAACTGTAACATTTCAATCTCGGGTGCTAATGGTCTCCCAGCAAATGTCCCTGGTGCTTCTAGAAACAGTGACAGTAGTTAACGGAATGAAAACATGGACTAAAGTGGTATCTTTTAAATTCTTTAGGGACTAAAAGTGAATTATAATTATTGAGGGACTAAAGTGTCCCAGACGGAAAACTTGAAGGACCAAATTGGACCTTCACTCAAATAATAATAATAATTTCTCTACCAAAAAAACAAAGAAATAATTGGAGTTGAGCTTCTTTAAACGTTATATTTTCTTTATATGGCCACCTTATTACTCAAAAGATGCATGCAAGCTATTCCTAACGACTAGTTTTTTTTTTTTTTTTAATCTAATATAATTAACTTATAGAAGGACATGATAATATCATGCTATGTATTTAACTCGTAGTGCGTTTAGTAAAAAAAAAATTGAAATTTTATTTCGCCTTAAGCCCATCTGGTTAATTGCCACACGTCCTATAATTATTCAAACAAAAATCTAATCAATTGGAAAAAATATGACTCGGCGATAATCTTTTCTTAAAAAAATTTCATTTCTCTTATTAAAGGTAACTTGCTGTTGTAGTTGTACAGTGCTTATCATTTAGGGGGTGACCACTTTTTCATTTATAAGCTTCGCTAGCTAGTTGTTGCGAATGGCAGAAGAACATGGAAGGAATAACACCCACGAACGTGCATGTGATTTATTATAAGCAATAATTATTAGGCCAGAATGGAAAGCATTAATCATATAACACTACGTTAGGGCGGAATCACTTATTCGAATTCTTCACTTACAGCTTCATTAGTACTCCTTTCGTAATAAGCAGTAACTTTTAAGGTTATGCAAGTGTTTTAAGAAATGGTTAAATAATGTAAAAATTAGAGTATTGAATATATAGATAAAAATATTAGAAGTGAAAAAGATAGTGTGATAAATAGGGGTGTGTTGAGAAAAATAACATTAATTATGTATTGGGTTTTGTAAAAAAACAATACATATAAAACATGATACAAAAACTCTATAAACACTACATATAAAACGGAGTGAGTATTTCTTTTAACGTTGCTCTATATCACATATAAAGAATGTTTAATTAAATTATTTATGAAAAATATCATATCTCAAAATAATAATAAACTGATTTTTTATACAAATTTAATTTTTAAAATATTATTAACATAGAGATTAATGGGCATGCACTGACGGTGTAAAGTTTTTACACCATCAGTTCATCATCTACCATTCATTTGTATTATTCTAATTTAAAAGTCAACAACCATAAATAGATGAATGGTGGATGATGCATTGATTGTATAAAAAACTTTACACTGTCGGTGCATTACCCATTTTCTCATTAACATATATATACCTTAAAATACATTTTAGAAAAACCCGTGATTATCATTATTATAATAACAAAAAAAATACACCATTTTCCATATCAAATTAAATTTATTAAACCCCTTAAAAAAAATTTAAATTTATTAAAAAAAACAATAACATTGTGTAAACATTCAAATCCAAAATCAACAATCTATACTTGTCACCTTATATATATATATCACTACTAGAAAAGCTTGTTTTAGTGACCAAAATTTGTGACCGAAATAAAAACGGTCACAAATAGTGACCGATATAGTGACCGGAAAAGAAACGGTCACTAATATAGTGACCATAATGAAAAAACAGTGACCGGGAATTTTTTACATTCCCGCTACTTTCAATACTCTTTTCGTTCATTAATATTGTCTTCTTCTCAGAGCTAGACAGAGAGAGCAGAAGCCGAAGCACAGATCGAGAGAGAGAAGGAACTCACCATCACCGCCACCTCCCTCTTTCACCATCACCGCCACCTCTCTCCTTCACCACCACCTCCGTCCTTCACGGCCTCCTCCCTCATCCTTCCCTCCTTCCTTGCTTCCTCATCAATCTCTCTAAATCCCTAAATCCCTAAATCTCTCTAAATCCCTAAGTCTTTCACCGCACTTCAATTTCATCTTTCCCTCACTTCCCCGCCTCCAATTTCACTCTCCCCCCCTCCGTTCAAGGAACTCCACCATCTCCATTTCCTTAGAGCCCGCCATCGCCCCTCTCTTTCTCTCTCTCGTCGCCCCATTGCCTGACCACTCTCGCACTTTCCTCCGTTCCGTTCGTTCCTCTCTTCCATCACCTCCACCGGAGACAGCACCTGAGCTTTCGAGTTCGAGACTTCGGCCCCAAATCCTTTTTCCGCCGTGATCGTCCCAAGCCAGGACTGCAATCATCTCCTTCGAGCCACTTATTACGGGTTCATTGCCGCTACTGTTTGGGTAATTTCATAACCTTTATTTCCATACTTGCTGTGTTGCTCGCGTATGACTAGACTATTCATGGAAGCTACTCTTTGCAAAGCATAAGACCCCATATATCTTGAATATTGATTTGCACATAGTTCAAGGCATGTTTAGTATAATTATCTGTAATCTACTAACCTATCATAAAGTATAAACACTTGTTAATTTTGACTTCAGTTGAATAGCAAAAAACCCTTGTTTTATATTGTATTGTGATTGTTCATCTGCTGTGTTGACATTATTAGATTAATGAATATCATCTTTTTATGAATAACTTGCTAAAGAAGGATCAAGAAATGATGGCACTTGGTTTATGTGGATGTAAAATGTAGGAGGATGACTGGATGGTGTTAAATTGATGTCGGATGTACGACCCTTGAAATTTTAAATCTGCACTGCAGGGAGTTTTAAACTGCTGATACTATTGTGTTCTGCGTACTAAATTTGAATTCTTGCATTCTGTACTACATTAGGTTGAAGACATGATTATGGAGCAAGCAGATAAGAAGACACGCTGAAATTAGGATTTGGTGTTACACTTCGTTTTATTTACTTTGAGTGCATTAGCGTTTTGGTTACTTCCCTGCCTCCTCCAAATTCGAACGCCGCCTCGAGGACGCTTTTCTTTCGATTAGGTGCAAATTTTCTTGCGATTTGGTTACTTCTCTGCTAATATCGTTTTGGATTTGATTTCTCTTAACTTTAATGGTTAGTTCTCTGCTAATGAATGTGTAGGTGTGGTTTAGTGATTGAATATGTATTAGGGGTCTAATTTCCTGATATTGGTTCTGGTTTAGGATTTTATTTCTCTTGACTTTAATGTCTATGAATATGTCTTTTGTTCCTGGTGGTGGGGACGTGTTTTTGTGTTCTGTTTTGCTCTTTTTTGCTTTGGGTATTTCCTGGTGGTGCAACAGTTTCCAAAATACTTAGGCACATGAAAAGTTAAAAATAGATAGGGTGAAATTAGTTTTTATCTGAATTTGTTGTGCCAAGGTAAAAAGATGAATAAGAGGAAAGATTTAGACAATTAATTAGTAAGTCATTGTTTTGTTCGTAATTTTCGAATGATTTAATTTGATAGATAATTGTATTGATCTGATTACTGATCTGTGTGATGTGATTGTTGTTGCATTTGCAGCCACTTTATTGTCCCTGAGTTGGGCCCTGATGTTAACTTTACCTATTCTTCTCACAAGGTTGTTGAGGAATACGAGGAGGCTTAGGCGGTATGTAATTATTTTTGCTTTTATGTATTGAAGCCAATCATATTCACATTTGCTGCATATCTACTACAAAGATTGCTGTGTGTGTTGTCAGATATAGATCTGGGTCCGAGTTCAATAGATCTTAAAGGGTTAGGTAGCTGGTTCAAAATCATTATGTGTTAATTTGCACTTTTGACATTCACATTTGTTGCATATTATTGAGAAACATTTTTGTGTGCGACATTAAACTTAGATCAGGGTCTGGGTTCAATAGATCTCAAAGGTGCTAGCTAGTGCCTAGTGCGTAAGAAATGATTGTGACAATTTTCACTTTGTTGTGTATTTTTCATTTATTGTGGCTATCCATGTATAACACAAGTGTTTTTTCACTGCTGTTGGCTGTTGTGACCAAAGGTTTTCATAGACTTTTTGATATGTTAATTAATATCAAGATTGGTATACCACTATGTCTAGCCGATCCCACCTAGTGGGACAAAGGTTTGGTTGTGTTTGTTGTTGTTGTTGTTTTTGTTTTTGTTACCTGTAATTAATATCAAGATTATCATAGAATGTTTTGTTTTTCCTTTCTCTTGCAGCTTGGAGTTGATACCGTTCCTGTCCTCATTGGCCCAGTCTCATACTTGTTGCTCTCCAAGCCCACCAAGGGTGTTGAGAAATCCTTTTCTCTCCTCTCTCTCCTCCCAAAGACTATATTAGCTAGTGTAATAAGAATATGATTATTACTTATCTGCCTAACTAATTAAATAATGTTGGTCTAATATATATATATTACTAATATTCTTACTGTATAATGTGTAATCAGCTTTTAAGGTCAATTCTTCACAAGAAAATATACTTCCAGCAGCAAAATTGTTCAAGGCCAACGTCCATGAAGAAGTGCCTAGAGGATAGGAAGATGCCAAAGAAGAGGAATGGGGATGAAGCAGAGGACACAGCTGAGATTGATGGTTCTAAATGGGTCAAGACTGATTCTGAATGTAAGTTCATATATGTTCATATTGACTCACTCTTGTTTACCATTTTTCACAGACATGAGTGCCATAGACTCTTATATACCATACCATTTTTTGTTGTTGCAGATATTGTTCTAGAGATCTAAATCTGCCTCAATTTTTACTACCTCTGGTTTTGCTTGTTCAGGTAATTAATTAAGATAGATACTCTATATACGAGGCTATGTGTGAATACAGTGGATATTCCAAGTGCTTGAATTTATATGTATTAGTACTAGCTGGAAATAGTAGTAGTGAATCAATCTTCATATATATGACAATGAATTTGAAGACTTAAAAATTTAATTTTGCAACAGATTGAAGCAACAAGCTAAGTCAAAGATACATGCATATACAAATAATGATAATGGATTGGAGGCATATTTCAAGTGGAGCTCATATAATTTTTTAAATGGAGTATGAGTGTGACAATGCACCAAAAAATGAATGGTGTAGATCATCAGTGGTATCTCTATTTTGTTTACAGAGCTTCCCTTTTTTTCATGATTGTTTTTTGCATGCGGATGCAGACCTACTCATGTTATACTCTTAAGCACACTTTCTCATCCTATTTTTACTTCACCTTTTTCTCTGCTAATTTTGTTAGCTACTCTCCGTGTAATATGATCAGCAATGAATGAATTATAAAGTACTTAATATGATTATTAGATTTGATATATTATGTTATTTTGTTGTTGAGTTGAATCTCAGAACATGCTTGCAAAAAGGTCCCATTTTGATATATAATCTTTAGATTAAAACAAGTTATTATTTGCATTCAATAGGTGGAGTTAGGCAGTAACAAAATGTAACTGAGCTCTATTCTTTCTACAAGGCTAACAAGTAAGCAATACTGTGACTGCTAATTTCTGGCCTGTTTGGTCGACCTGCCTTTACTGACCCTGATTTTTTTTTTCTTCAGGATTTCTGAGGAAGAGTGCGTTAAAGCAATTACTGAGGAAATCCGCAAAGTTGTTGAACTCCAAGAAGAGCTTGACATTGATGTCCTGGTTCATGGAGAGCCTCAGGTCAGCTTTAATATCTTCTCAAAATTACTAATTATCATCTTGTTGAAGTAAAGAATGAGAGATAGCTTCGCTACACTCATATTTTTAATCCTCTTTCATTTTTGAAGAGTGGGAAACGCTCTGCCCTTACTGTTAGTTAGACTGTTGATTCTAAAATTGCACTTCCAACTGATTATATATATATATATATGCCTTTTGCACTGCAGAGGAATGATATGGTGAGCAATTGTCCGGCTTTGCCTTCACTGTTAATGAGTGGGTGCAGTCCTATGGATCTCGTTGCGTGAAGCCACCAATCATATATGGTGATGTGAGCCGCCCAAACCCAATGACCGTCTTCTGGTCATCCAAAGCTCAGAGCTTGACCAAACGCCCAATGAAGGGAATTCTTACTGGCCTTGTCACCATCCTCAACTAGTCCTTTGTTATTTGTGTTTGGTTTAAAATTTCTGGATTATTATTAGGACATGGTTTATGTTATTTGTTGATAGATGTTGGACAACAATTAAATCTTATTTTATATTTTTATTTGTCGATAGTGTTTATTTTTCTAAATTTTGTGAAATAAGTGTAGCTAATATATATTTTGCGATAAAAACAGTCATTAGTAATTCAAAAGTTGTGGTCACAAATTTTTTAAATAGTGACGGAATACTAACATGACAAATGCGTCACTAATAGTGACTGAAAAAAAAGTAACCACAAAATATAGAAATCCGTCACTATTAGTGACTGCAAACCGGAGTCACAAAACTTAAAATTCAGTCACTACTAGTGACGGTTAGTAATTTGTGACGGATGTTTCCGTCACTAAAATTAAAATTTCCGTCACTAAATTGGTCCCGTTTTTTATTTGGTACTTTTGCGACGGAATGCAATATTTTGTGACTGCGAAATTCCGTCACAAATTAGCGACGGAATAGAATTTTTTTGTGACTGCAAATTTCAGTCACAAATTAGTGACGGAAAAATTTTCCGTCACTAATTACTTTGCGACGCCAGTTTTAGTGACCGCACCTATTCGGTCACTATTTCGGTCACTAACAAATTTAGTGACCGAAAAATGCTATTTAGTGACCGAAATTTTCGGTCACTAAAAATGAAATTTTTAGTAGTATATATATATATATAAACCATTCTGAGTTTCTATATTTATTGCCATCGATCTCCTTTAATTTTTTAAGAGAGATAAGTAGTACTTCTTCCGTCTCTAAATATAAGGCCCATTTGAAAGATTTCACGTTCAGTAAGAAAGTTGACTAATATAACTTAGTTAATTGTATTGGAAATATAAACTTTTGATATGGATTTTCAAAATTACCACTATTAATATTATTTGGAGTCTAAAAAGTGTTAAATAAATAAGGATCTTTGTGAAAAAAAGTAATTAATAATCATTGAAAATTAGTATGAGGGTCTTATAAATATGGAGAAAATAAAAATGTTAAAAGGATATTAGGGAGAGAGGAATTATAAAATATTGATGTTCATTACATTAACACACCGTCCCCAGTAAATGTTTCCTTATGTAACAATGTAACATTTCGAACAGGTCAACTCCCTGTAAGTTAACATCATACTCGTAGGCACACATTACAATATACATGGAACTTTGTTTGCTGGAGGGTATACATATTTTGAGACAGTCTCCTGCCCCATCATGTGTGTTTTCTTCTACCACTCGCATTCATGTCCAACCAACTTGGAGCAAGTTACTCCTTCCTTGTTTTTTTTTTTACTTTTTATATATAAGTCATATTTAAAAAAATTGTTTATCCTCTAAGTTATTTATAAATTGCATTTAACCTAAACATATAAATCGGAGATAACGACATTTGCTATCATTTTTTGAAAGATTATTAAGATCAGGGATGTTATCACGTTAGTGAAACGACTACTGTCATAAATGAATCTGAATATGACAACAATGGTGATAAAGTATGGTGGGTGGTGTTGAACAATTTGCAATAGGGTAAAAATGGATGAAATTTCGGGTTAAAAGCGAAGCTAGCAAACAAAGAATTTTTATGATCAAAATTTAAAAAGGGTGCATGAATATTATTTAGAAAGGGAAGCATCAATGAATTTCCCATTAATTAAGGTGGATAGTTAATTTGTTGTTTTTAACAAAAAAAAATATTAATTTTACAGTTTTACCTATTTTGCTTGTATTACTTCTTTTTATGAAGAAATGAACTTAGTTAATTATGACACTCGTTTAATATGATAGTTTAGGGAAAAAAAATTAAATATCTCCTAGAAAATATAAAATAGCCTACATATAGGAACAAACCTTTCTTTTACGACTTAACCTACTTATAAAAACGAAAAGAATATATTATATGGGTCTTGTTAATGAGTGTCTTTCGTAACCTTAGAAAACAATTATGAATGCACATTAGTTTTATTTTAGGAATATAAAAAAGTACATTTTATGATAGTTATTCACTATATTTGATTACTTAACAAATGTACTAATTAAGGGCATTTGTAAGCATTTGTCACACCCACACACACACACATATATATATACACAAATGCTTTATCCGATCCTAAATATAAATCTCTATTGAATAAAAGCAAGCACCCTATAAGAAAATTATTAGGGCTATCTAAATTACTCATTTGGTCCCTTACCTTATTTTTCAATTTCAAATTGGTCCCTTACCTTTTTTTGGTTTCATATTGGTCCCTTACGATTCTTTTCGCTGACAATTTGGTCCCAGAATCACTATTCATCCTACGTGACAATATCATATTGGTTCACTGATAAGAGTCTGATATATAGTGTTTTTGAGCATTGATTAACTCCCTTTTGCTATGGATTTGGTTTGTTTCTTGAGTAAATAATAGGTTTTTGTTATGTTTTTAGGAAAGTTAGGTAATTTAGAATCCTTGAACGTTTTGATCTGTTTTGGGTTTGATTTCAGGTATTTGGAGCTTAATTTGATGATTGATGCTTTGGAATGGAAATGAGCTTTGAAGACCTGAAGATTGGAGCTAGAATGGAGAGAAATGATGTGTTTAAATGTGACCCACGTTTGGGGTTTAAATGTCAAGAGCTAGGTGCAAAAAGCTGGAATTAATGAAGAAAAACTCAGTCAATTCAGTGAAAGTCACGCACAGGCGCATGGTAAGTTGCGCCTAGGCATGACAGACACGAGAAGAAGAAGCTAGGAAGAAATCGGTGCCACGCCTAGGCGTGGGTGTGCTGCGCCTAGGCGCGTGTGCCTGAATGGACCTACGAGTTGGGCTTATCTATTTGATTTTTGAAGATTCTGATAGATTATTTTTAGGATTAACTTTTTCTATATATTATAGGTTTTGGCATTAGGTTTAGGTAGCTTTTAGAGAAAGAGGGTGCTTACATATTTTGTGCATTCATTCAAGGAGAAGAGTTTAGGTAATCCTTATTGTATATGATAGGATATTCTATTTTGTTTCTTCTAATTTATTCTTTTGTAATGTGTAACTAAAACCCTTTGTAGTTAGGAACATGTGGATTTGTATGGATGAGTTTATATATTTATGAATTGATGTCTTTCATTCAAAACCTATTGTTTGGTTGTGTTTTAATTCCAATTCATGAAATTGACCACTTTATGTTTTATTTTGAATCTCTAATCCAACAAGAGAGATCTGAGGGTTAGAATAGATCATTCTTCCAAACTTTATAACCGCCTAGTATGTAGGGATACAACTAGGGCTTATATGATTTTAATATTCCACTGTGATTAATTAATGGTTTTTCGTATGTCAAAATCACTTAAGGGATTAAGGGTTCTCATATGAATAATAAGAAACATAAATTCACAGAGGGATCTAGTTTTTATTACCTCTGGGATGTCGTGGGCTTAATGAAAAATAGAAATTCATAAGTAGTAAATAAGTCTTGCAATGAAACTAGTTCCTAACGTCTTTCTCTATCTGTCTCACAAACCCTATTTTAATTAGTTTATTTTTAACGGTTTGTTTATTAAATGGTAAAAAGTTTATAGATTTCTCCTTTAATTACCCTTTGGTGAGAATTAATTGGAAACAACTCACAATCCCCGAGTGGAACGATAATTTACTTTCATTATATTACTTTGTGCACGATCTAATATACTTGCTAGTATCAAGCCTAGTCCAACATTCACGTATATATTGTTGTAGAGAGAAAGTGACACGTGTCCATAACATATTGGTCCACTTAGGATGAACAGTGATTCTAGGACCAAATTAACAACGAAAAGAAACATGAGGGACCAATATGCATGAAACCAAAAAAACATAAGAGACCAAATGAGTAGTTTAGCCAAAAATTAGTTACAGCATGTTTGGTTATAGAGTTGAAAATCAATTTTGGCCCCAAAATCACGTTGGAGCAGAAGCAACTGTTAGTAGCGTTGGCATTCCAGAATTGATTCTGAGCTAACTTATCGCATAACCAAACATGCACTTAGTATTGTAAGTAGCATTAGAAATGTAAGTATTTAATATATTATTTCAAAATTATCCTTATAATTATTAATAAAAGTCTAAAAATATTGAATAAATATAAATGTTGGTGAAAAAACATAATTAATACTAGATCATTTAAAATTGAAAAATAAACTTATATTAAAGAAAAAAGTTCCAAATGGGGCTCACAATGCAATCAAGATCGGAGGAGTATATACAGTGATTCTTTTATTTAGCTTGAGATGGTATGGACTATGGAGTATATAATATATTTTTTATTTTTAATTTAAATTTTCAATAAATGCACCATAATAATAAGCTTTGTTGGATCCTTAATTATATTATCAAATTAAAGATAAAAATTCGATTTTTGAGAACAAATCACTATCCAAAAGAATTTTGAACTCTTTAATTCATTTTTTTACGTCACTTACTTTAACTCTGTTTTCAACCATTATATCACTTTAAATTTCTTTGAATTTAAATTACTAAAAATATTCAGTAACAAAAATTTGGGAATGAAAGCATCCAAATACATCCAAAGGGAAACTAAAGGTGTAGACAAGTCGTATTAAAAGGATCCAACTTAAACATATTTTACAACAGCATGATATTAAATTTTTTATCGATGCGAGAATATTATAAATGAAAAATGTACAAATACTTCTATAGATATTTTATAAGCTATGAGACTTGACATGTTTTTGAAACGGCTTAGAAATTAACTCACCTAAACTATTATTAATATATTTTTAAAAAATAGTCAACCAAACATAATGTTATTTATATTGATTTGTATCGTAGTAAACTCATCATTTCATGCTAACCAACCCATCTAATCAATTTATTTGGATAGGATTGGGGGATAAGAAAACTTTTGACCAACATTTTTTTAAAGTCTAAGGTCATGAGACTCAAAAATAAATTTAACATATGAAAATTTACAAATAAAAGAAATACTAACATATTGGATGTCTAAAGATCACGTAAAATGATTATATGCGGTCAATTTTTTTTTTAATTGAATAGTTTTTTAAATGATAAAATTTTAATCTATATCATATTGATAACTTGTATTGTATTGGATCAGATTTAAAAATTTACTCTCAATTTGAAAAATCAAACTAAACAGAACGAACAAAACTATTTCGGTTTGGATTAGATTTCAATTTTTGGTTTTTTTTATAGGAGATTTCAATTTTTGGTTTAATTTGTTTTTAAATTGAATTAATTAATTAAGTGGCACTTCTTAATAAGCCTATCAGTCTATTTTATATGTGTGTATATATTACACCTGTGCCTCTCAAAAATCCAAGATAATGTATGTAGTTTTCGAAGGATAGGTCAACTTTTTTATTTTTAAAGCAACATGAATATACATGAATGGACTCAAATTAGGGATAAGGAGAACACACTAGGCGAGGTCGGTGTTTTGCATCCAGAAAGGTGAAGGTCAACTTCTTTACCAAAATAAATATATATATATATATATATATATATATATATATATATATATATATATAAATAAAAGTCAACTCTTGCAAACCCAATTTGAATTGTAATGGGAAATGCAATTACAAATATACTGCTACCTCCGATTTTTATTATAAGGCATATTTAATTTAATTATACATAAAAAGAAAGGCATGTTAGTTTTATGAATTTTATGATAATATATTGTAACATTACAATTTTACTCTCTCAACTTTTTTTAAAAAATTCATTCATTAATGAACAACAAAAAATACATACATAAATGATCAAAACATTTAATAAGGAAAAAAAAAGCAAAAAATAATGCACATAAAATATAAAATAACTAATAATTAAAACTCAAAAAAATCTTTTAAAATGTGATATATAATAAAGACAAAAAGAGCACTATATATGCACATTGAGATAGAACACCTACAATTTTCATTTTGGGTGAAGAATGGAAAGTTTTGCCATGTCTCTTTCTTAATGTTTTCTACTTTCTTTATTCAAGATGGTATGTTGGGTTTTATAAACAGGAGTCCAAAGTTGTATTAGTCCAAAGTTGTATTATGTGTCCAGTTTTTGAATTTTAGGATTATTTGTTACATATATATATATATTTTAATGTTTGGTTCTTTAAAGTTATTTTTGAGTTTGTCATATATCATTCCTATCAATTTCAATCAAATTTGCTGACATATCAAACCGGAATCTTAGTGAAAAATAGGAGGTTAATTAGTTACGTGATGTCACCTGGGCGGAGGCGACATCTTCTTCTCTTCAATCCTTTTTTTTTTAAACTAAAAAAATATGAAAATATTTTTTTTAATTTTTTTAATTAAAAAAAAAATCACGCACGTGGTGTCATGTTACATCGCATGACTAATCTTTTATATCTTATTAGAATTTGTGTGTGACATATAAGTAACATATGGCCGAAATCGGTAACATAAATACACAGCAAACCCAATTACATTTGATTTTCGTCTCTCCATGCTAGTCCAAGGAATTGAGGCTTTTGGGTATGACAAGGCTTCTGAAATCACTACTGCTTCCCAATTACTCTTTATAATGTGCATATTAAGAAAATAAGGCTTAATTGCACAATTGGTCATTTATTTTATTTATTAGATTTACTTTGGTCCTTTATTTTTTTTTTTGCAATTTACTAGTCCTTTATTTTTTTTAAAGATTCAATTTGGTCCTTCCGTTAAAATAAAGTTAAATGAGAAGGAATATTCCAAGAATATTCCCCTTCTAGGCTTAATTGCATAATTGGTCCTTTATCTTATTTATTAGATTCACTTTGGTCCTTTATCTTAATATTCCAAGAATATTCGCTCTTCTTCTTCCTCTTCCTTTGTTCTCTCCTTACAGCGGCAGCAACCACCATGGGCGCCGCCGCCACTGCCCATGTCACCGTTGCCGCCTTTTTTAGAAATTAATCGAAGTTGTTGAAGCGTTTTGCACGTGTTTCACACGTTTTCTAGCAGGTTCAAAGGAGGAGATCATTGTTGATAACCAAGATTTTAGAAAAGGGATCCTAGAATTCGGATTTTTAGGAAAAAAAGAACGAAAAACACGAATTTATTTGAGGAATAATGAAAATAAAGCTTAAAAACCGTGAAAAATTGAAGAATGTTGAAGAAATTTGATGATTTCCGAGGGAAGAGGATGTGAGCGGTGAGCCCATGGTGGCTGCCGCCGCTGTAAGGAGAGAGCAGAGGGAGAGGAAGAAGAAGATGAAATATTCTTGGAATATTAAGATAAAGGACAAAAGTGAATCTAATAAATAAAATAAAAGACCAATTATGCAATTAAGCCTAGAATAAAAAATATTCTTGAAATATTCCTTCTCAATTAATTTTATTGTAACTGTAAGGAATCAAAATGAAATAGTACCAAAGACACAAAGAAAACGTAAAAATTCAATTAGGAATATAAAAGAGAAGTAAAAGAAGAGAAATGACACACAGTATTTACATAAAGAAAAACTTTAAATTAGAGAGAGAGAAAAATCTCACGGGCAAAGATAAAGTAATATTATTCATTATGTGGGAAAATGAAAGAGTACAGTTGTGTTGTGTGTGAGAAATGTTTATAACGAACTCTATATACATAATTTATAATAGTCCAAAACCTAATCACAAATTGGGTTAAAGATATCTAAAAATAAGATATAAATGATATAACTCTATGTATCTTAAACTCCTATTTTTCTCAAAAGGGATTTGAGACAAATCTCAATAGTAATTAATATGAATATATTATTTGTATTAATATAATGTAGTGTTTATCTCATTTCCTTTATCTCTCTTATAATTATATTTACAATAATATTTCTAAAATAATAGTTCTATAAAATCAATGGTTTTTTCTATTAAAAAATACTTATTTTGGAACGAATAATTTGTAACACGAGTGCAAATCTAATTACGTGGTATTTCTAAAAATCAAGTGAACACCGGAAATCAGCTCGATGCCCAAAAGTCGGGTTAAAAGCTTACGGTTCAAATAACATGAGCTGATAAATTTGAATGCCACAATAATAACGAATTCAAATATACAACGCCAGAATAAAAAAACTTCATCGGACTTTAAACACTAGCACCGTAGCAATGATGATGAACTGATATAGACTCGAGTATATGCACTAAAGTTCAAATGAAATGGCTAGAACTAAACTCATGCAAATAAGTTTTTCATGCATTTCTAAAATCTTGAAAATATAAATCATAATCCATAAATATTATCTTTTAAAATAGATAATTACATGCATATTTATTGGAAAACAATTTACATCATATTTTTAAAGCAAATACATGAAAATTGAAAAAAAATTATATATCCTAATGATTCAACATGAAAGTGACTCCGATACCACTTGTTGGAAAATTGATGACATATATACTAAAGAAATAAAAACATATTATCTAACCAACATACATTCATGTCAAATCATCAAGAAAGAATGAAGCGGAAGCGTACTTGTATATATTCATGAATGATATGATGTATGTATGAACTTGTCCTCGATCTTGTATCAAAATCCATGTCCATGACGAACATGAAGATTTTTTGGTTTTCTAAGTCATGAATACACAATTGCTCTAAGCCTTTTCTAATGATGGAATGTTAAATAAGGGAATTGAATACAAATGACTTGAGGATCATAACACACACACACATATATATATATATATATATATATATAGAGAGAGAGAGAGAGAGAGAGAGTGTGTGTGTGTGTGTGTGTGTGTGTGTTAATAGTCACATAGGTCATCGAAAGATATCCGTAGAATCAGTTAGGTCCTGAAAAATTTGTGGAATCTCTTAAACTTCCTAAAGATCAATGTGGCGTCACGTTAGTCCCCCCTATCCAATTTCGTCAAGAGAGACCCAACGGAATCCTACGTGACACGTTAAATACTTTGTTGACCCCAATGTCATGTTGGACTGTTAACAAGACGCCACGTCCATTAAGAAAGTAGAATAATTTAGTTATTAATTGTATTGAAAATGTGAACTTTTGATATGTAATTTCAAAATTACCCCTATTAGTATTATTGGGAATCTAAAAAGTGTTAAACAAAGAGGGGTGTTTGTAGAAAAAAATAATTAATGATCATTGAAAATTGGTATGAGACTTTATAAATAAAGACAAAATAAAAGTGTTAAGAGAGCTTTATATTTAGGGACAGAGAAAGTAATTGAATTGAGAAAGATTAATAACATGAGCTGATAAATTTGACAAGTGTAAAATATTATTAAAAAAAAAGATATATATAAACCTTTAGTAACTTTTTTTTCATCCGGTTTCTCAAGTAATACTTAGATGCATCCAGATCCGATCCGGATCACATGTCTAACTATAACGGGTGAGTCTTCCAATATGAATTTTATGCATGGAACCGATTTTCGTAATTTATTAGTTACAGTATAAAGCGTTTCAATTAATTTATCAAATTAAAGCTTACTATAAGGGAAGGTTTTTCCGAAATCAATCTCTAAATCAAACAAGAATCACTAGCATATATGTAATATTCTATAGCTCATGCAAACTACGGTCCTGAGTGGATGAACATGCACTCACGAGATGATGCCTCGTGAATACAAAAGCGAGTAAGTGACCCCAACAAGATAACAATTTTGTATTACCTGTGAACCACACTTTCTCTCTATTTTTTTCCTTGATCAAGTATGTGGATTGATAACCAGTGGAGGCTGACACAAGTGGAAGGGACTTGTGTCCCTTAAGTATGTGGTCGCGGGTTCCAGTCGTTTCTGAGACGCATGTGAATGAAGCAAGCCTTACTGGGAGCATCGCCCCCGAAGGGCCCGACCGTGGTGCGAGAGATTAGTCACCCAGTTGCGCGGGTGGATACCCTGGTTCATAAAAAAAAGTATGTGGATTGATATTTTTTGGTCATTGCTTAAAATGTTAACAATTGTATTACCATTAGCTATACTCAATCCTAATTTAATTATGATGGGTCTTTTTATGATCGATTTTGCTCATTGGTTTTTTGCCTCTCGAGAGTGTATTTCATCTCATGCTTAGAAACTTTTGGCCATAGTCCACTGTAATTGAGTTCAGCGTACCTGCTCGTGCTCCACATATTTTCTAGGACGAAATTAGTTTGAAAATATATGGTGAGGAATAAAGTTGAATTAACAAATTAGAATATGTCCTCTTCCTACTATAGATAAATATATAACTAATTTCTCAAAGCAAGGTTATTAGAAGTCTTATCAGGAATCCTTAACATAGTATATTTATCCGTACACATAAATCTTTGAATAAAAAAGATGCCTGATAAATTAATTTTTTAATGACAATGGTTGGTATTATTTTTAATTTACGGTTTTCATTAAACTTTTTTTTATATATAAAGGCGGGGTTTGATTAACCTTAATTCTTAGAGTTGAGGATAAAAGATTAAAAGTTGAAAAAGGCATAAAGAAACTAAGTTCATTATCTCTTAAATAATTTATATTTATTTTTTCAATATACGCTTTTTTAATTTAGTTTTTCATCCTCGTCCTCTAAGTTTTATTTATAGGTTGTTTTCATTTATTTATTTATTTTTTTGGTGAACAGGATCTCATTTATATGTCATCTTGAAATTTCTAAAAAATATTTATTGCTTTTTTTAAATCTTATTTTCTTAATTAATGTATAACAATACATTTGTAAAATTTTCAATATAATTTAATAAAATAAAATTGTAATGTTAAACGTTTAAAAAAATTAGAGTGAAGTACCAATTTAGTCCCTGATGTTTTTTCACTATACCAACTTAGTCCTCAAAAATTTATAAATACACGTTTAGCCTCTCGAGATTTTCTGGTGTGCCAATTTGATCCCTCAAAATTTCGGATGTTGTACCAATTTGGTCCTTAAAACATGAGAGACCAAGTTGGTATGTAAGAAAATCTTGAGGGACCAAATTCGTACATTCGAAAATTTTAAGAGACTAAATATATATTTATAAACTTTTAAAGACTAAATTGTTAAAGTGAAAATAATAATTGGGTTAGAAGCAACGGGTGGTACTTCACCCATAATTTTAAGAAATGTAAATACATTTCTTGATTTATGTAATGTAATTAAGTATTTCCTATGACAAGAAGAGGAGAGAATATACAAGATAATTGGGTTAGAAACTACGGTACGACATTAAGTGGATTGATTAGAAAATGAAAAAAAATGGTTGTATATATTTTTTTTTTTTTTTATAATGAACATAAGCCTGTCGACATTTATTATTTATGATTTAAAATAATAATTTTTAAATAAAAATAATATAAATGAATAGTAATAGATAGATGGCTTTTTTACTTAAGTGGGGTAGTTTAGCAAACAATTTACGAAAATGAGGTAATTTTGAAACTATTTACATAACATGGGGTAGTCAACAAAACTATTTCCGAAAATGGAGCAGTCAAAGTCAAAATTCCCCAAATCAAACAAGTCATCCGGAATGACTTCTTCTAAATGACACGTGGCGCAACCGGATGGGTTAAGTCACTCCGGTTGACTCAACCTGTTGCGTCAACCGGAGTGACTCAACCCACCTGGTTGCGCCACGTGTCCTGTCTGTCTCCCCCCCCCCCCCCCAAGTCTCCCAACATTTCAACACACATATCATCCTTTAATATATATTTTTCATATATTTATTTTTTTGTCAATCATCTTTCTACATAAATATCCGGTATATTTTTTGCGGTAAATTTTTATAGCTTTATTTTTATTAAATTTTTTTAAATTTTAATAATGTTAAATTTATGCACGAGTTTATAAAAAAGTGATACTCTTATTTAATTTTGTTATGTTTTTTAGTTTTATGCATTAGCAGGGTTATTTATATATATATATATATATATATATATATATATATATAAAATTGTGCTTTTTATTTTTTATGCTATTGTACATGGATAGTAATTCTCTCATTTAATTTTTTTTTAATATTTTACTCCTTGCGGTCATATATATAGGTCATACTAAACCAAATCTCTCCGACCAATAAATACAGTTAAAAGTAGTTTATTCCTTGATTTAAAAAAAAAAAAAACATACATTGATTAACAAAGCCCAGCACAGTTGGTAGATAGCTGGGTTCCTTAAGCATGATGTCAAGGGTTCGATGCCTGCCGTGTGCATGAAAAAGGCTTTGTTGGTTGAAGCAAAACTCACTTCGGTGATCTCTACGCCTCGGAGGGGATTAGTTTTCGGCTGTCGGCTGCGGGATACCCTTGGTGTACACCAAAAAAAGCATACATTACATTTACATTTTTATCCCTCCATATAGATGTCCAAGAAAAACAATAGTGTAACCACTGCCACTACTCACTAGCATCAAAAGATAAAATCCACCTTATATTTTTAATTTTTTAAATTTATATGTACATATTTACTTTATCGTTATTTTTGTGCTTTTATTTATTATTATAATGTTTAGTTGTAAGATAAGTTCAGGTGTAATTTTGTATATTTTAGTTATAGTTTTTTTTTTATTTTAATTTTTTTATATATTTAATTTATTTTTAATTTTGTGCTTTTACATTGTTATTAATGTTTAACTATTTTAATGTACTTATTTATTTATTATTTCTAATGCACTTATTTGTAATTTATTTTAATGCACTTATTTATTTAGCTATTTTAATGCACTTATTTATTTACTGTTTCTAATTTATTATTTGTAATTTATTTATATAAATAACAATGTCACACTCTATATATTCATGTGTAAAAATAAAAAATTTTAAAAAATTAAAAAAATTATTACTTCTTATAGACTGGTGTATAAATTTAAAATTACTTAAAATTAAAATAAAAAATAATTGTAGAGGTTTAAAAATTTACCTCGAAAAGTATACCGAAAATTTGTATAAATTGATGATTGAGAAAAAAATTTTGACAAGATATATTGAATTAGAGGAGACAGGGGGAAATAGCGGTGGAATTCGTTGGAGACCGGGGGGAGACGGGCAGGACAGGTGGCGCAACCAGGTGGGTTGAGTCACTCCGGTTGACACAACAGGTTAAGTCAACCGGAGTGACTTAACTCACCTGGTTGTGCCACGTGTCATTTAGAAGAAGTCATTCCGGATGATTTGTTTGACTTGGGGAATTTTGACTTTGACTGCCCCATTTTTTAAAATAGTTTTGTTGACTACCCCATGTTATGTAAATAGTTTCAAAATTACCCCACTTTCGTAAATTGTTTGCAAAACTACCCCATTTAAGTAAAAAAGCCTAGATATATTGATTGTGTTAATACAACTTACACACATTGAACCGTTAGAAATTTGTTTTAAATTTTAAGGATTTATTAGTTGATAAAATTTATATAGGGATTTATGAGTGTAAAAATAGATTGGTTTTAGTAAAAATTGTTTTTTTTAAAGAAAACCTTCCTCGTTTGGGTATTTATGCTCAACTCTAAGTTAAAGAAATTAATTTATATATAAAAAGAGAAGGGATCCATTTACACCAAATAAACTTACAGCATTTCTTACATCATTTATAATTTTTTTTATGTAATATAAATTTAATCGAACCGATCATTAGATTGAAAGTTCGTATCGTATAGATTTCTATATCAAATTTCACAAAAAAGCTAAACTCCTTTATTAATACTTTATTTATATACATGAAGAATAATATAACATATATTTTTAAAAGTAATGAAAAATATAACGATTTGCTTAATTATGTATTTATTTATGTTTGAATATTCTCAAATTTAAGACAAATAATATAGATGACATTTAGTAATATTAATCAATGGATGAATTGATATATAAATTATAAATAATGTAAGAGTTGAAGTAATTTATGTTGATGTTAAAGAATCTCATATCTATCTATGTATCTGAACTATATGTATGTATGTATTGATGATATTAATTAAAAAATACAAGATCAAAAGTCAAAACAAAGTTTTATTCTATTTAACCTCTAACAATTGGTTACTTCATTAGTAAATTGATTGTTCATGAGGTGTTACGTTCCTCCTTATTTTTATATATATTTTGATAAAAAGAACTTTCTTTCCAAATAAAGCAAAGAAATATAAACCATATTTCTTAATAAAACAAGTAGTTCAGCTAGCTCAGTTCACAAAATAAACATTGTGTACTTTTCCAAACCCAACTACAACAAAGCAATAAAATATAATGCAAAAACCAATCCCCCCTCCCCCAGCTTACAACATACAGAGCAATAATTAGAGCAACTTAATTCTTATTTTGTTCCTCTTTGTTAATCAACATTTCTATAGTTGACTTTCTTCTTAACTTGTTATTTTCTCTCTCTACATAATTCGAGCAACTTGAAATATTTCAAACTTCAAATATAATTTCATGGACATGTTAGTTACTGATAAAAATGTCAAAAATGAGGAAATATTATTGCAAATAAGGAAATGCAAAAGGTCAAAGCCCACTATGCTTGTGAGACAAGGTTCATGGTCATTATTTCAATGGGCATCCTTGTCACTCTCCTATTCCAGAGTACTACTGCGCAAATATGTATTTTATCATGCTAAATTTCAAGTAAGATTATTATGTATTTTATTACTTCTATTTCTGAAATGAAAGTAGTAGATCATTTTAGCCATTACATATTTATTTATAAAGTTTAGATTAATTTTTATCAGAATAATGACCGTTCTTTGTTAAACAATATGCAAATTTATCTCATTAAAAATAATTAAGTGTTAATGGATATACACAAACAGTCCAAAGTTTTACTCTATCGCAACATTATTATAATTCATTTGTATTACTTTTATTTAAAAATTAATAATTATTAACAAATAAATGATGAATGATGCTAAAAAAATGTTTACACAATCACATTGTCATATAAAAATTATATATTGAATTTAATATTAATAGTATTACTTAATATACTATAACATACCACTTACAATGATATTTATCTTGTGCAGATATGCGCTAATAAAAATTTTCAAACTCAAAATCTTAAATTAATGATGAGGGGTGTTTATAATTGATTGAATATTGATAAAAGGTTAACACAAATATTTTTTTTAAGGGGTTTAACACAAATGTTCAAAATTACGACTATTTTCATTCCTTAACTTTGGTATTTTAGTTTTTTTTTTTATTTCATATCTTTTGTTCTTTTATAATTTCATTGCATAAACATTTTTTTTTCTTCTGATTTTAAGCCTTCATTCAACCATTTATCATACTCTTCATTAATTATACTTTTATCTTCTATCTCATTTATAAATCATTATACATTAATTGATGGACACACTTCTTAATAAAAATTGAGTTTGCTTAACCTCAGCCTAAGAACTCAGGATAAGAAGTTAAAAGTAGTAAAAAAAACCTAGAAAAATTAAGTTCACTATCACTTGAATCATTAAATATTTAGTTTTTCTATAAAAAATGCACTTATTTTAGTCTCTTATCAGCCCTAAGGACTGAAGTTAAGAAAATCCATAAAAATTAAACACTACTCCACTAAAAATTTTCAATAAGGCTTAAATAAAAACATTTTAAACAAAACACATAATATAAAATTTATAATAATTAATATTTTTTTTAATATATGTGATTAAGTCTAAAAAAACCAAAAATTAAGAAATGAAGATAATAAAACGTAATTTTGGCTGTATTAGAAAAAAAAAATGCCACTATAAGTTAAGTGGGACATCCCCTATAAAAAAACATTTTTCGTCAAAAGCACCTTGGTTCGCCGTTACTGAAATGCCATTGAAAATGCTACATAATTGACACATAATTACATAAGTGCCACAAAAAAGCTAAGCTAGAAAAATGGATTTAAAAAAAATGTAAAAAGGAAAGAAAGGTGGCGTGGAAATGAATAGTGATATGCACATACAGTCGGTTTGAGAACCTAGCATTATGTAAGGGGATAGATTAAGGCCACTTTTCATATATGAAAATTAGTTACACATAAGTCTTAGCACTTGGTGAAAGGGAGCGCAACCCTTGGTATCCGTGAAAGGTGCAATCACGAGTTTTCCTTTTTTATTCATGAATACATGAATGCACATTGCGTTTTGTCCACGCAAAAGGAAAAGAAAAATGTACCTTATCGAAGAAACAGTTGTGAATCACAAAAATCACCTGCTAACTAGTTTGCCTTTCTTTAAACCTCCCGCGCTTAGCTTCTTCCATGCATCAAGTTTGTGGATCAACTAGTAATGTAATCAAGGTTCATTTGGCTTAATCAATCATCTTCGAATTGAGATTTAAACATGCAACTACTTTAAATATTTGGGTTAAGAGTTGTCATTTATAATAATTCTAAGAGATGTTTCTAACAAAATTACATTTCATTGATAACAATACATGTGGTTCTCGGAAGGAAAATAAAACAACCAATCTACCTTTAATTTCTTTTTTTTTTTTGGTGAAACAATCTACCTTTAATTTCAATCTATCATAATAATTCATTAATTTGAGTCTATCCATTTTTCTCGGTCATCTTTTTTTTTTCACCCTGGTATCTGGCCTATTGGCCGATTAATCCAGTTCGAGGGAGTCCCGGGGTTAAAGTTTTATTCCTCTCCCAACGTTTGTTGTGGGGGATCGAACTGTGGTTAGCCCTACCAAATGCAACCTCTGGCACCATTGCACCAACAACTCGTTGGTTCGGTCATCTTTCTTTATATATATATATATATATATATATATATATATATATATATATTAATGGGTGTGCATTGATGGTGTAACGTTTTTTAAACCATCATTCATTTGTATTACTTTAATTTAAAAGTCAATGACCATAAACACGTGAATGGTGGATGATGAACTGATGTTGTAAAAAAAATTTACACTGTCCATACACTATCTATTCTCTCTCTCTCTCTCTCTCTATATATATATATATATATATATAAAGTAAAGTTACATCCACAACTACACCGTTAATATACTTAAGCAAAATTTTAAATAATGTTCAATTTCTATATTAAGTATGAAATAGATTTTGTTGATAAAAATAATAAATATTATTTCTATAATTAATTTTTACCGATTGGGAAGGGGCTAATCTTTGTCCTGGTGAGATTTTTTTTTTTATTGATTGAATATGTAAGATACAATACTTGACTAACATCTCCCATACAATAATATTACATCCTACATAATTATATATATATTTCATTCATTCTATGTAAAAATATGATATAATTATCAAAAAAAAAAAAAATATGATATACTTTGATATTCATCCATTTTCATGACATAGTCGGGCAAAAATATTTTTCTTATTGTTATTTCATTCCCAGGTAATGTTTTCGTATATTATTGCAAACAATCAGATTCTGGACATCATTATGGGCTCAAGATAGTGCTAGTGATGATGAATTATTTCCGTACTTTATGCTTGGTGGACGATATATGAGAATGATCAACGAAAATACTATAACACTTCTTGATCACTAAAAACATTTGTATATGCATGTAGCTTTCTTTGAAACTTGAACAAATTCTACATATATAGATGCACTCGATCATGCACGAACCAACGTACACACATGAATCAACCACTTCCTTTAATTTGATTCGTGGTGGAAAAACAACTGATTCATGTGATTATTAAAGTAACCATCTGGATCAGCTCCCCCACATGAAATATACACCACTTTGAATGTTACTGTATACATATTATTGTGTTATGACACTCGGAAGTCAGAAATGTTTATCCAAACTTTTTAGTATTAACTAATTATTGGTTGTAATTTTTTTTTATTTTATGAATTTACGAAAAAGGTATGAACAAATAATTAAGAATGCTAAAAATCACATTATTTATGAATAGTAACATGCTGGGATCAAGATTTATATTAACTACTAGAATTCACCCCGTGCAATGCACGGATTATTGATAATTTAATTTTTGATATTAAATATTTTAAAGTAAAGATTGTTTTTATTTTAAAGTAAAAATTATTATTACACAACAATAAAAAAATATATACAAAAGATAGAGACTTAAATCAAACACTACACTTACAAAGATTAATTTAAATGAGTTTGTTGAGAAATATTGTACTTTCTTGTATAAATAAAAAGTAACACTTTTTATCTGAAATCTTCCTTATTTATTTAATAGATTATATGATTATCAACTTTATTTTAAAGAATCAAAAGTAAATCATATTTAAATATTTTCATCTTTTTTGTTTGGTGGTAATATAAGTAAATTTTTTAAGGATAAATTAGAATATTTCGTATTTCATAGGACATGAAGACGACATTGAACTTGGAGTGGAATCAAAATTAAACTTTTTTGGATATTTTTTTGTTTGATGGTATTATGAGTATATTTAAGGATAAATCAAAATATTTCCTATTTTATGGGACATGATAATTTATTAATTTTTTTAATATAAATTATCATCTTTTTAATATGATTATCACATTTGTTATTATTATTCATATTTAAATATTTTGATATTTTTCATCGTTTATCTTATCTCAAATTAATCATAAGATTTGATCCTAAAAAATCTTTATCGTAATTGTTCTAATCATGTTGAATTTTTTGTTTCAATTTTTGAAATGTATGTACCTTTGTTTTTAATCTGTTACAGTTTTTTTGTAGAGATTATAATAACTAAAGTATTTATCCATTGCAATTTTTTTACAAAATGATAATCATTATATTTAATCATATATCCATATTATTTGTAATATTTGAAAAAATCTATACTTTATTAGTATTTAATTTTTTTTTACTTTAAAAAAAATATTGGAATATTTTCAATTTCGATATTGCATTTAAAAATTGTCTCAAGTAAAATTAAAAAATGAGCTCATAATAATAAATAATATAAAATTATGTAAAAAAATTGTCATTTTTATAAGATAATCTACCTTTATTATATTTTTTATTATGATTATCATTTAAATTTTAAATATATATATATTTTTTTCTAGGTTAGCTTTAGAGTTGACATATTGTGCCAAATATTAAGGGAAGTTTGTGAGCTATGATGTATACTCCAAACCCATCAACCTATACAGAATTATGATCTCTCCATGTATTACGTGAAAATTTCTAGATGAGACATGCAAATTCTTTTTCTTATGTGTTTTATAAGTATTGAATCTATCTCCTTTATATAATTTGTGGATAGCATCAAAAATTTTTATTCCCGAATATCCTAACCAAATAATCCCCAAGTTTTTTTTATAGATTAATCCCTTAGTTTTTTAATATAACACTTTTTATATTAATTATTATATTTTCATAATTGTTGTGATAAAAAACAAATAAATTGATTTTGATTGAATTTAGTTGTCTTTATCTTTGGGTCTGTAGTTTGTATCTTGTTTTTTTTTAATGTTGTTGTTATCTTTTAATATACATTTAGATAATGTTGTTTTTTTTTAATGTTTTTGTTGTTCATCTAGTTCCTTGCCTTATGTTATCATTATCATGTTATTTCTCTTTAGTATGTGACAAAAACATTGTCACTCCTTTGTCATTGCCTTCAATTTTTTGCTACCTCTGGTTGAACGTCATTTTCATAAAATGAATTTGGGTCCTATTAAATTTGTCACGCCTTTTCCTTCTAATTGGCGTAAGCAAGATTTTCAAATATTATTTTAAAAATAATGAATTATGTTTTGAGGATGATAATATTTAACAATGTAACAATATCGTTTATTTTTATTGTTACGTGCTTAATTGTTACTATCGTTGTTTTTTTTTTTTTGAACAGTTACTATCGTTGTTTATTTTTTTTTGTGAACAGTTACTGTCGTTGTTTATGTTATGAAGATTTGACGGAATCACATTATACATGCATTTTTATTGTTTTATTGTTTAAAAAAAGAAAAAGCTGTTGATAATCTTGGCCCGCACCTTTTTATGCGTTAAAAAAATATGAGTAATAGATTACATGATTATTTTTATTTTTTTACATGATTATTAATTCTATTATGGTGAATCAAAAGTAAATCAGAATTAGATATTTCTTATTTATTTAATAGATAAAATAATATTTTTATATGATTATCAACTATATTATGATAATTAAAAACAAATCAGAATTAAATATTTTGATCTTTTTTGTTTAATGTTATTATGAGAAAATTTAAGGATAAATTGGAATATCCACTATTTCATAGAATATGAAGACGACATTGAAATTGTTATTTTTGACTATCTTGATTAACACATTGCACTTTATTATGAATATAATGCTGGCTCTTTTTTTTATATATTTAATATTATATTTGTCTGTATATAGATAAGTATTAAATTAATGTATTCTTTATTTAGTTGATAGATGAATTAACACGTTTTATCATGATATTACGATTAATTATTAGAGTGAAATGAAAATTAAACTTTTTTATATTTTTTCGTTTGATGGTATTATGAGTAGATTTAAAGATAAATTAAAATATTTTCTATTGCAAAAGACATGATAATTTAGCATATTTTAAGTATATTTATCACATCTAATATGAAAAATTATATATAATTAAACCAAAATTATACATTCTGAATTTTTTTATTGGATAATATTATAAGATATTTCTTATATTTATTTGGTGGATAAATTAATATTTTTTTACCATTATTATTTTTTAATATAATTATCACATTTATTATTATTATTATTATTATTATTATTATTTAAATATTTTCATCTTTTTCATCGTTTATCTTATCTCATGACAAAAACGAAAAAAAAAATCATAAATAAATAGAAAAACATTGTTTCTTCAAATAGGCAAAAGACTCACCAAAATTATTTCTCACCGGAATACGATCAGAGTATTTCTTCTTAATCCTAAAAGCCTTAACCATTCTCTTCTTCGAAAAGAGAAAAGGATCAATTATTTGCATATTCTTTCAACAAAGAATAATCAAAGTAAGTATGTATAACAACTTACCAAAATTTCAAAAAAAAAAACCAACTTACCAAGATCATTCTCTTGTTTGAAGTAACTCATTGATGTCATTCTTCCTGAAATTAACATTAAACAAAGTCAATTAAAAGTATAAAAAAATATGCATAATTTAATAAGTAATTCATCAAACACTCAAAAATCAAAATTAAGAGTTCTAAGCAGAGGAATAAACAAAAGCCAATTAAAAGTATAACAAAATATGCATCATCTAATAAGTAATTCATCAAACACTCAAAAATCAAAATTAAGAGCTTTAAGTAGAGGAATGAGGGAAAAAATAAAAATAAAAGAAAGAATTTGGAGAAGAGAATTCTTAGAATGAGATAGAACTTTAAAAATTGAATGGGAGAGCCTATTATATATATATATATAGCGATTTTTTAATATTTTTTAAATACTTTTTTTGAGGATAATGATTTGTTCAACAAATTGAGGATAATGATTTCACGTGCAAATAATGATTATATAAATTTAAATAATTAATTTAATTTCAAATTGTAATTTTGGTTTAAAGATAATATTGTTTACCTACAAACATATACTGATTAAATAAATTTAAATAATTTATTTAATTTTAAATTGTAATTTTGATTAAAGATAATGATTATCTACCTACAAATTCTCTGGTGCGAGGAAAGCTTCACGGGACAAACGTGGTGCCTCAAAAATTTCTCCGGCAAACGTGATGTCTCGAAAAGGGATCCTTTTATATATAGATACTAGATTTTGATTAGAGATAATGATTATCTACCTACAAACTCTCTGGTGCGACGAAAGCTTTACGAGACAAACGTGATGTCTCGAAAATTTCTCCGGCAAACGTGATGCCTCGAAAAGGGATCCTTTTATATATAGATAGTAGATATAAACCTCATTATTTATACTACATCAAAATTTTGATATTTTATACGACATATATATATTGAACATTGTATTTCTATCTCTTACTTCTTTGTATATATGATTTCCCAAACAATATGAGAAAAAACATTAACTATCATATTAATGTCCATATTTTAGTGTCATTAAAATATTTCCCATTACGTGGTGTAAGATCAAAACAAGCTAAGTGATTCTATATTTTTTTATAGGCAAATATTTAACGTTGTTATAAGTAATTTTATGATATTTTATAATAATATAATTTTTCTTTTCTAAATAGCCAATCAATCGAAATAATTATTACGTGTGAGAAAGGGATCGGATTGTTTTAGAAGCATCCACATCCTCTCGTCCACAATATTCGCTCTTAAAATTAAAATAAATTTTGCATAATTTTCTTTCATCCCAGCAATTTAAAAAAATTCATAAATGAATCTCACACTTTCTTCGTATTTTTATACTTAAATATCTACTATCTACTATCTATATATAAAAGATCCCTTTTCGAGACACCACCTTTGTCGGAGAAATATTCGAGGCATCACGTTTGTCCCGTGAAGCTTTCCTCGCACCAGAGAGTTTGTAAGTACATAATCATTATCTCTAATCAAAATTACAATTTAAAATTAAATAAATTATTTAAATTTATTTAATCATTATATGTATGTAAAATTATTATCCTTAATTATTTGTTGGAAAAAAAAGTAATCATTGTCCTCAAATAAAGTATTGAAAAAAATATTAAAAAATCACAAATTTATTTAATCATTATCTGTACGTGAAATCATTATCCTCGATTTGTTAAAAAAAAAAAAGTAATCATTATCCTCAACAAAAATATTAAAAAATTTATAATAGGATCTCACATTCAATTTTACATTTTTTTCACCTTTAGATCTCTCTAATTCTAATAATTTTGTTCTCCTATTATTTCTTATTTTATATCCTAACTAGCTCTTACCCCGTGCAATGCACAGGTTGTTGATATTTTAATTTTTTTATATTAAATATTTTAAATTAAAGATTATTATTAGCAACAACTAACAATAATTATATAAAAAGGTAGAAGTTCAAACCAAACTGTACAACTAAATAAAATTAATCTAAATGATTTTGTTGATAAATAACATTATCTCTAACCAAAATTACAATTTGAAATTAAATTAATTATTTAAATTTACATAACCATTATCTGTATGTGAAATCATTATCCTCAATTTTTTGAACAAATCATTATCCTCAACAAAAATATTTAAAAAATATTAAAAAAGTTCAATATATATAAATAATAGGCTCTCCCATTCAATTTTTAAAGTTCTATTAAATTCTAAGAATTCTCTTCTCCAAATTCTCTCTTTTATTTTTATTTTTTCCCTCATTCCTCTACTTAAAGCTCTTAATTTTGATTTTTGAGTGTTTGATGAATTACTTATTAGATGATGCATATTTTGTTATACTTTTAATTGACTTTTGTTTATTCCTCTACTTAGAGCTCTTAATATTGATTTTTGAGTGTTTGATGAATTACTTATTAGATGATGCATATTTTATTATACTTTTAATTGACTTTTGCTTAATGCTAATTTCAGGAAGAATGACAGCAATGAGTTACTTCAAACAAGAGCATGATTTGAAATTTTGGTAAGTTGTTATACATACTTACTTTGATTATTCTTTGTTGAAAGAATATGCAAATAATTGACTTTTTTCTCTTTTCAAAGAAGAGAAGGGCTAAGGCTCCTAGGATTAGGAAGAAATACCCTGATTGTATTTCGGTGAGAAATAATTTTGGTGAGACTTTTACCTATTTGAAGAAACAATGTTTTTCGATTTATTTATGATTTTTTTCCGTTTTTGTCATGAGATAAGATAATGATGAAAAAGATCAAAATATTAAATATGAATAATAATAAATGTGATAATTATATTAAAAAAATAATAATGGTAAAAAAATATTAATTTATCCATCAAATAAATATAAGAAATATCTTATAATATTATCCAATAAAAAAATAAGAATGTATAATTTTGGTTTAATTATATATAATTTTTCATATTAGATGTGATAATTATATTTAAAGTATGCTAAATTATCATGTCTTATGCAATATAAAATATTTTGATTTATATTTAAATCTACTCATAATACCATCAAACAAAAAAATATAAAAAAGTTTAATTTTCATTTCACTCTAATAATTAATCATAATATCATGATAAAATGTGTTAATTCATCGATCAACTAAATAAGGAATACATTAATTTAATACTCATCTATACATCGACAAATATAATATTAAATATATAAAAAAAGAGCCAACATTATATTCATAATAAAATGCAATGTGTTAACCAAGATAGTCAAAAATAACAATTTCAATGTCGTCTTCATGTTCTATGAAATAGTGGATATTACAATTTATCCTTAAATTTTCTCATAATACCATTAAACATAAAAGATCAAAATATTTGGTTCTGATTTGTTTTTAATTATCATAATAAAGTTGATAATCATATAAAATTATTAATTTATCTATTAAATAAATAAGCAAGATCTAATTCTGATTTACTTTTGATTCATCGTAATAAAGTTAATAATCATGTAAAAAAATGTTAATTTATCCATTGAATAAATAAGGAAAATCTTAGATAAAAATGTTATTTTTTATTTATATAAGGAAGTACAAAAATTTTCAACAAGCTCATTTTTTGTTGTTGTTTAATAATAATCTTTACATTAAAATATTTAAATATTAATAATCCGTGCTTTGTTCAGGATAAAAATGAAAAATTCACTCTAATTAATAAAACATGCTAATTATCGATCAACTAAATAAGGAATATATTCATTTAATATTGATCTATACATAAATAAATATAATATTAAAAAACGAACCGTCATTATCTTCCAATGAATTCATGTCCAATGAAATAAGGGATATCATGATTTATCATTAATTATTCTCATAATACCATAAAAAAAATTCAAAATAATAATAATAATTTTTGATTTATCATAATAAAGTATATTGAATAATCCTTTTTTATAATTATTTTTGTTATTGTTTAATAATAATCTTTACTTTATAATGAAAATAATAATAATCTTTAATTTAAAATATTTAATATAAAAAAATTTAATATCAACAACCCGTGCATTGCACGGGGTAAGAGCTAGTTTTTAAATAATTGTTTATTTAAACAACCCCTCCAACCATGACAAAAATTAAAAACTGGTGCTTATGGCTCAAGAACGGTTGCAACAACATTGTTGCTGACACGTACTTTAAGTAAATACTTGCTTATCAAATGTGATTATGATTTCATAATCGACTAATTGTAATTGTAATAATATATATTTGCTCCTACTTGGCCACTTCACTTCAAAAATGATGTAGTTTATGTCAACCATGGTTGCTTAAAGTTTAAGCCAAAATGATTAGATTGGTTCCATAAGTTATTTTTTAGTTGTGATTTTGTTTATTAACTTTTTTTCGTTTCAAATAAGTCCTGAAATTGTTACCATGTAACAAATCAGTCCTTTCCGTTAATTTTTTTCCACTAAGTGACACGTGTCACCACAAGAAATTTTTTAAAAAAAAATCATTAAACCATTTTTAATATGTGTCACCATTAGTTGATTGACATGTGTCACTTAACAGAAAAAATTAACGGAAATGACTGATTAAGTTAGATGGCAACAACTTCAGAATTTATTTGAAACGAAAGGAAAAAAAAAAGTTAAGAGACGAAATTGCAAATAAAAAATAATTTACAAAACCAATCCAGTGATTTTGCCCAAGTTTAATTTAAACCTAAAAAATACAAACAAATGCTTTTTAATTTAAAAAAAAAAAAAAGCAACAATATGCGATATAACTATGAGCCGATGATGCGTCATTAACAGGAAGGTGCGGCCTTCTACATATGCTTTTTTTCCATTATTCGGCACCTAGACATTAAGCACAAGAGAATAATCAAACCCTGTTTTGCTTTCTTTTAGTAGGATCTCTCTTTTTCATTATACCAACAGAGAAAAAATAGAATCTATCTTTTTCCTGACCTTTATATTATAACGTAACTTGTAAAACTATATCCACTAATCTCCACCAATAATAGAGATCACTAAAATTTTTTTATATTATTATCATAGATTACTAATCTTTTTTTTAATTATTTTTAGGGATGACTAATCTTTACTTACGTGTGAGGTTTTATTGTTTTATTGCTTGTTTCCGTACTCGGGAAACTTTAATTAAATTAGATAGCAATGTAATATGATTTTTTTTTAGAGAATAGTATAATATGATTGTAACATATCATAACCGTCATGTTTGTATTTTAGCCAGTGAATAAACCTTAAAGTCTTAAACAACGTAACTAGGATTAATATTCTTTCTTCCCAAAATGCATGCGCTCGTCCAGATCACCCTTGATAAAGGCATAATATCAAATTCAGAAGTACAGAGTACTACATATTTTACTTCTGTGTTTTTGGATAAATTTTATTTATTTTTTTTTAAAAAAAAAAGGCATATTATCAAATAGATATATACTGCATTGCTTCCATTTCCATCCTTTTTACCTTTTTTTTTTTGTCTTGATGATTATATTTGCTCAGGATCAATTATTGATAAATCATTTGACTTTGACATTTTGCTCTTATCTTGTGAATATTAATATTGAAGGCAAAATACAATTCGCCACTTGTATCCATTAATTCATATTCGAGTATGAGTAGGGACAAAGATCATCTGAAGTTTGTTCCCATTACACAAATTTTTAAAAACTGGAAATTAATTAATTTCCCAATTTGTATGGCATTTTTGTAATAATTGATGAAGTATGATTGGCTGAAGACAGGGAAACAGGAAAATTGGGGACAAATCTGAGTAGACTTACAAAAGCAATAAACCACTCCCTAATAAGAAAATCTTGAATGCTCCATTTTTAAAGTTATTTTTTGCACCCTTTTAAATTTTATATGCGAAAATTTATTTTTATCCCATTTTTAATATTAACGGTATATCCATTTTTACCTCATTGATCACCTACATCATCAAACCATTTTGCCCACCACAGTTGGTACCAACCCCATTTTTTCAGTTGCTTAAGTCCCACCATAGCCAATCTCTTAACAAAGTTAGTTTTAGGAAATATAGAAAAGTACAAAGAAGATCCTAATTTTGGTCTCAAAAGACCATATAGTGTCGTCTACCAAAAAAAAAGACCATATAGTGTCATTTGTAGTTGAAGAGCACAAATGTAAAGACCCTGTATATATTGGACATCTAGATTTAGTAGATTACTTATTGTGAAAATCATTAGGTTAATATACAATAGTGATTGTCACTAGTTACAGCAAAAATGCCCTTAATTAGGGTACGGTCTTCCTTTTCTTAGTTACTCACAAACAACTCCTTAGCTTCTAGCGTCTATAATTTTCAATAGAAAAGTAAAGGAGTTGAGTCTTGGGGACATGTGAGTATTATGGTGGGCCGGGCAATTGGGTGGAGAAGATGACTCTTATTTTATAAGAGAAGGAATGGATGAGGTCGAAGTGGATAGGAAAATAAGGGCAAAATTGTTATTGCGTTTTTTTTATCATTTAATCTCAGTCATCCACTTTTTTAATTAATAAATCTATGGTTAAAAGAAAAGGGAGCATGGAACACACAAACTCAAAAGGAATCATAGAATAATCTCCCATAATTAAATCTAAATGTAAGTTTAGTTATACTCTTGTTCTAGATTGTTTTAGATGTCAAGGTGTCGGAAATTTATAAAAAAAAAAAAAAAAAAAAAAAAACAAAACGTATGTAGAAGGTGTATCTTTCAATTATGATCAGCCATCTTAGTTATCTCACTTGATCCATTAGTCATAAGCTTAGGAGTATTTAAGCGAGTATTTGAATGGATTTGTCAGCAAAAACTTCCATGGCGTTCCCCCATTATTGGATCAAAAAGAGATTGTTGTTTGGCTTCATTGCTTATCTTTCTTTGATGTCGTGATTGCATGAAGGTTTGAACCTTCAATCGCGCAGGGTTTTACATGGATTAATTATAAAACCATAAAATAAGGTTATTAGAATAAAAAAAATAATGAAAAATGTACATTATTTTGTTTCTCAACAATATAAAAAAAATGCATGTATCAACAACTTTTTACTATATTTGGATTTTTAAGGTAGTTGATAGTATTTACCTAAACTAAATAGTCTTCATTTTAATTAACAAGTTGAAGAACATCCTTAATTTTTTTTATTAAAAAAACCAAATTATCAATTCATTTACCATAACATTTCACAAGCCAAACCTGCTGAGTGGCACATTTGGACTAATTTTGATTTTGATTAAGCCATTATTTTATCTTTCCTTTCCTGCTTAACAAAATGTGCAATATGAAATTGAGAGTTAAAACCTCTTTTTTTTTTCTCATTTTTCGTAATGAGGTAATAATAATTCAAGAAAATGATTTATTAGAATTCCATCCAAAAATGAGTTATTAAAATTCCATTAAAAAATGGTTTGTGAAAACCTTAAAATCCTTATTGTAGCTTTGAAGTTCAGGCCATCAATCCTTATCCAAAAAAAAAAAAGGCACCATAAAAAATATTAGAAAAAGACCTTCTTAGGCCGTATTAAAAAGAGTGTGGACTTTTTGTGCATAAGCAGCAGCCAGCATGCAACAGGAATTTCCAAACATCTTACGGGCTCAGCCCAAACCAGAGCCTATATAACATTTAAGAAAGAGCAAAAGTAAAGGTTCAAAAGATAAAAAAAAAATTGGAGCTTTGAATTTCGGCCCCCATAGTTGAGATTATGGCACCCATTTCACATTTTCATGGACAAAAATACCCCTTTCCGTGTTAATTTTTCCGTCTCCAATCAAACGGAATTTTTCCGTCTTCCAACAGATGAAATTTATCTGTCTTTTTGTTCACGGAATTTTTCCGTCTTTGCCTAGATGGAAGTCACTAAAAATATAGATAAATCATGGAATGCTCGTGGGCTCCTGGCATATGTGTCTTGTGTTGTTCAGTGGTTGCTTGTGTGTAGAAGAGGTAGAGTAGCTTTTCGTTTATATTTGTTACATCCATTTTTTTAATGTAAAGAAGGGTTGGCTCACTGAACATCCCAGAAGGAATAAGAAGCAAGATGCTGCATCAGCTTGCATCAGCATCAACATCAACTGCTGGACCTTCCATCAAATCTGGGAAGGGTGGAAAGAAGATGAGATAATTCTCCATCTGAAATATTGTGTTAACTTGTTGACATTGGAGTCTTTCTGGATGTTTTATCAACGCAACTGAGTTGAAGTTCTCCTACTCCAAATATCTGTTTTTTCAACTTTTATAGCACACAGTGTAAACAGTTTTGCAGTTTGAAGAAGACATAAAAATTCCGTTTGTTGCTAGACGAAAAAATTTCGTTTTCATGTTTTTGTCTACGAAAATGTAAAATGGGGGCCGAAATTCAAAGCTCAAAAAATTGAAACATGGCTTCGCCCGGACTCGAACCGGAGACCTTCAGTGTGTTAGACTGACGTGATAACCAACTACACCACGAAACCAATTGATAGTGCAATGCTATTTTTTATCTTATTTAAATACTGGTTATGATTCAGCACATGAATTTTCTTTTTATACAAGGTAATCAGACTAATACGAGCATGAACTGTTTTCAACTTTTCATATGTGTGCACCAAAAAGAGACTGTAGCTCATGGACTCTTGATCGAATCCTTTTATCTGTCAAAAGGATTTGCAGACAGTATAATGTGATACGAAAAAAGGACATTAATGAATTAATATGGACTCAGAGTAATTCATCAAATATAGAAATAGACATTAGTAACTTTGAGAAGGGGGAAAAAAAGGTTCTCATTAAAATCACATTTTACAAGTTTTGTAATACTCCATGTGTTAAAGTGCGGTGATTGAAAAAAAATTATTCTAAATTTATTGTGTTTTAGTAACAAATTAAGCACTTTGAAACATAAAATCACAAAGTGTGAGAAACAAAATTTGATCCATCACATGGGAGCTATCTCAATAAATATACACTCTTAAAATTCAATTCAAATCATCAAATATGATTCACTTTTTGATAAACCAAAGGTTGTCAACTCTACAATCTTCTCTGCCATTGCCTTCAAATGCATGAATGTCTAAATCCTATCTAATCAAGACATAACAAAGTGAGCATTACAAGGAATTCTACTTCAGCAGATATAATCATCATTTATTATTTGAAAGGACAGAGCATATTGTTCTAATTTGACTACCTATGCATACAGTATATGTAAATGTGATATCTGGTTAGACCAATAGTTGGTTCACGGGGCCAACCGCAAACGTGAAACCTAGTGAGAGGAAGCTTTCTGGCAAACGCACATTTGCCTCCTCCCACCGCCCAACCAAACACGCCTTTAGTTGTGTTAAAAAAAGTTCAAAAAACACTTCACATTGTGGTTAAAAACTATGGCATGAAGTAAAATATATCAAACTTTTAAGGCAAAAACCAACCATTAAATTAAGGTATTATTGTTGGGCAAATGCTCAGTGTGATGTATAGTCCTCTGTAGTCTGCTACAACTTCACTTGTCACTTGCAATGGCTTGTATGTTTAAAGGATAATTTAGTTGTTCATATTAAAAGTTTAATCAGGATATTGATTATTGGCGTGTTTTCATATGAAACAAAGCTATTAGTCATTATTAGCTAGGATACATTGTTTGTCATCGTTACCCATTTTAATTGCAAAGCCAACTTTCTCTTAATTGAAAAGCCAATAGGTATTAGGATTCCAAAGAACGCATAATGAGAACCACATTGATATATATAAAACAGAACTCATACTTAAATTCCATGATTAATCATCCAGATCTAAAACAACATCAACAACACTTAAGCAAGAAACTTAAACCAGCAACATTTACACCTAACACCACCATCCCCAATTCTATTCAAATTTCGAAACCCTAACATCACCATCAACAGAGCCAAACAAACAAATCAACCACCGAAACCATAGAGGGTCCTTCCTTGGCGCTTGAGCGCATACACGACATCCATAGCGGTAACGGTCTTCCTCCTCGCGTGCTCCGTGTAAGTAACGGCGTCACGGATGACGTTCTCCAAGAAGATCTTCAACACGCCGCGAGTCTCCTCGTAGATCAGGCCGCTGATTCTCTTCACCCCTCCCCTGCGAGCCAAACGCCGAATGGCAGGTTTCGTAATTCCTTGAATGTTATCGCGAAGCACTTTCCGGTGCCTCTTCGCTCCTCCCTTTCCCAATCCCTTACCTCCCTTTCCACGACCCGACATTTTGCGAAATCTGAAATGGAGAAAATGAAAATTGGTTTTGTTGTTTTGGATTTGAGTTTGTTGCGGTGATTGAGATTGTGAGAGAGGTGAATTGGGTTTGGGGTTATATAGATAGAGAGAGAGGGAAGGAGATATGTGTTTTTTCTATCTGTTGAATGGAGTGGAGAGATGAGGGCCGTTGATTTTAAAGTTATCGACGGCTGTGGATTGCGATCCGGGTCATTTGGGATTTTAGCCGTTGATTGATGTGACGGACGGTGACGATTCTGATGGGGCTTTCTTGTAAGGATCGATGACGTGGAAATATAGAGGGTTTCTCTGCTGAATCGGTAGAGCGATTTTGGCTGTTGATTTAGAAGGTACTCTAATCCTATTGACGGTTGACGATTGTGAATTGTGGATTTGGGATTCCGATGATATTGAATGGGTTTTTTGATACTATTGCGGATCGATGACTTGGCAGTTGTATGGGTATTGCCTTATTGGGCTGTTTTATTTTATTTTATTTTTTACTATTAATTTCTTAATTTATTGATTATTGATTATTGATTCGTTAATTGGATTTTTGGATTGTTGGAATTTTTGCATTTGATTTTAGGATGCTATTGGGTTTAAATGGGGTTGATTATTTTTATATATTAAACTAATTTTTGCATTTGATTTTAGGATACTATTGGGTTTAAATGGGGTTGATTATTTTTATATATTAAACTAACAAGTTGCTGCCAAATCACTCTTTTTTTTTTACACCAAGGGTATCCCCAGCCGATAGCCGAAAACTAATCCTTTATGAGGCGTAGAGCCTCTACCAACAAAGTTTTTTCCATGCACACGACAGGGATCGAACCTCTGACATCATTCTTAAAGAACCCAGCTATCTACTCAACATATGAATGCACGGTTTTTGCTTCAAAAACTACCTAATATGGTGGGTTTAGAATTTGCACGGCAATTTTTGTGATTTTTTTTTATTTATTTTTTCGTACTTGTTACAGTTGCAAAAGCCCAATAACTTCACGTTTTTAGCCTTTTAGGTTTTGAATTTTTATTAGTTGTGGTAGTTGTATAAATAATGTAAATTTGAATAGTTATTGAAAATATATTGAGTATAGGCTAATTTACATCAACTACCTTTTAGTTGAAAATCATGTTTCCCTTTATACAATAGTACAAATTATCAAATTAAATTAAATAATGAGAGTTTGTTTTTCTACCATACCACTTTTCATTTTGTCTCACCATGCTTCTCTGTACACAAATGCACCACCTTCCGGAAACACGGTTTCAGATGAACAAAATTATAACATTGTTGGATTGATTTATTTGTTAACGTATATGTTCAGAAATGCATTTTCGAAATATCATAAATCGTATCCGAAAACGTGTTTAAGGGAGAACAAAAAGTATACTATTTGGAAACACGATTCTAGATGAAAACACATCATTAATGAACTATTAAAGTATTTGAATGGCTTTAACAACATTGCAGTTTGAAAAAGTATTTTACTTTGAAGAAAAATACAGCTATAAACGTAGGGCAATTACTAAAATTGCACAATGAGCACATAACACAACAAAGTAAGAAAATCAAGAAATTGAATTGCATAAAAATGCATCATATATTAATCATCGAATATATTGGTGATGAATGAAAGGATGAAAAGAACGAACTGTGAAAGGCGAATGGAAGGAATAATGTTTTGATGTATAAAACACTGAATCGAGAATTACAAAACATTTATAGAAGAAAAAGGTAGTTTCAAAATTTTAATAATAAAAAAATAAGTGTGGTGCCAAATGATAAATGGTGTGTTGCCAGCGTTGGTAAAAGAAACATCTTTAAATAAAACAAAACTTTTTTTTATATATTTTATGAATGCCTTTGTTTCTGATTTCTTTCGTTCAAAATAATCACTTTTATTATGAAAATAAACATTTTTTTTTATATTTTGACATTTGTTTGTTTCAATTTCTATAAAAAGTTATTCAAAAATATTATTTTGACATCTATGATTAACATTCAAACTCAACACTTGTTATTTTAAGTAAAAAATACGTGAGGCTTCCAATAGGTAGGTACGGTGGCCCCATCTATTTTTTACTTAAAATAGCAAGTGTTGGGGTTGGATGTTAATCATAATTGTTCAAATAACATAGTTGAAAAGTTATTCTAGGTGAAGTTGAAATTTATAGCTTTTCATGAAACATTTTTTATGAAAAGTATTTATGTGTTTCTTAAAAAAAAA
The DNA here is from genome assembly GCA_037953625.1 of Crotalaria pallida. Taxonomy (NCBI): domain Eukaryota; kingdom Viridiplantae; phylum Streptophyta; class Magnoliopsida; order Fabales; family Fabaceae; genus Crotalaria; species Crotalaria pallida. Next base: position 75,146,619 of record CM075656.1, read on the forward strand.
TCCTTTATTTTTTGCAGGCAATTTTTTTAAGAGGGTAAAAGCGTTCACCCTTAATGTCTCACAACTTAGTTTTGCAAAATTAACCTTTCTGATTTTGTAAAATAATCATCATTATGCCCTTTCCACTTTTTTTAATATTAAAAAATCTTTCTTTACCGCACCCAAATAATCAATATTATTATAAATCCATAATGGTTTCCAATTAGGAGACCAAAATATGATTTTAGCCGCCAATTTTGACTTAAGAAGTCTAATGAGAGAGTGCATTTATTTTGTGAGTGTTTATGTGAGTGTTTATTGAGTTAGTGGGCTTCAAGCCCAAATATATTTGTTTTCCCAAATATATCGGATGGGAAAAAAAGGGTGGGATTGAATTCTTAGTATCGAAAATGGGCAGTGAAATCTCCAAGCTATCAAATGGGGATAGTGCAGAGAAAAATAGAGATGAAAACTTTGATGAGAGTTCTTCTCAATCAATACTCAATAGCGATGTTTCTGGTAATCAATACTCAATACAAGAATAAACTCATTATTTTTAACTCATCTTTATTTTTGATTTCCAACATTTCTTTCTCTATAAAGTTGATTAACTTGACATTGCAGAAGGCTTTGTGACTCCAACCTCTGTGCTGAAATCTCGATCTGGGAACTCCGTTCTGGAAAATAATAAAACTCCAATTCGTAATGATGAAAACATTGAGCTTCGTTTGTCAGGTGCCGTTTTAGTTTCTCTTTTGTAATATACTCTGATAATATGTACTCCAAGTGGCGTTTTAGTTATGTCGATATACTGCAATTTAAGTGATTAGTTATCTTGAAATACATTATGTGGCTGAGTCATTTGCTCTTTTCTTTTATTCTTTTGTCTGAAAAAAAAATGGTGGGCTGGAAAGATTTTTTGGTTTTGCATTATTTTGTATTAACCTTTTAGCTACATGATATCTAACAATAACGCGGACACTTGGGAAAAAAAGTTAGATCAATTTGACAACAAAGTTCAAATATTTCAATTGAATGAAATGATGGGTCTGTGTCTGATTTTAAGAAAAAGTGGACTCAAAGATCAAAATTGAGGTTTAGTAATTAATAGTACTCAAAATTTTAAGCAATTAAGCACTTCCTGTCACAATAATCCAATTAAGGTTGATCAATTTGACACCAAAGTTCTTAGTAAATATTTTGGTGGAAGGTTGATCAATTTTGTAAATATTTCTCTCTTATTTGTCTTCCCAATAATCCCATTAATTTTGGTCTTCTTAATGCCATTAATTTCGATCTTCTCAATGATCCCATTAAGTTCTCTTCTATTAATTAATGAATCGCACCATATTTTCATACTTTTAGTAACTAATTAGCAATTGATTTTTTTCCTTCCATTAGTAACTGATTTTTTTTGTTTATAGTAACTTATTTCTATGAAAAAAATATTGAATAAAAAAAACCTAAAAAACCAAAAGTTAAGAAACTGTTATGGACCAGGTAGACGGAGTCGGCATGCCGAATCCGAATACAAGATTGAGGCCTAAGAGGCCCATTAAGTACAATTTCGGATTCGGGATAGAGAAGGCCCATTGAGACCGGATACAAGACCGGATTCAGGATTGGGACTGAGAAGTCCACTGGATCGGATCCGCATACAAAACCGCCGGATTGAGGCCGGATTGGCCCAACAAACCGGACCCGGCATTGGGACCAAGAATGGCCCAATAAGCCGAATCCGGATACCGGAATGGCTTGGTTCGCGCCACCTGAACCTGAATTAGACATGAGAAGGTACCCTTAGCGAATCTTGAAGGCTTGATACGAATACCGGATACCAACAGGATTGGGACATAGGATTCTTTACCGTTATGACAATACGAATTCGGATACGTGCATTAAGGGACCTGAAGGAATCCCATTATCTTCAACATAGGATTCTATTCGCTTTAATACTCGCCATGATATCAGAGCCGTTTAGAGAATCTTACCCGCCACATGAAGGCGGTCGTCGATCCGGTATCTGCTGGTATGAGCCTATATTATCTGGTAAGCTGTCAGGTATGATCTAACTTAACTCGCACAAGCACACACACCACCCCCCAAAGCTGAAAACGACAAGAGAGTGTGTATCTTGGTATTCAAGGTGCTCATTTCGTGTCTGACATCAAGAGTGAGATTGCTGGATTCTTAGACCGAATTGTCTAAGTACTGTAATCCTACGACAGAACATTGACGACCACAGTGGGAGCGATAAACTTATTCCCACCACTTTCTGAAGAAGTCCATGGCAAATCAGTCGCACGAGGAACGTACTGAACCCAGCCACCACAGTGTGCTGGACGCAACGAAAAATGGAGAACAAACACCTTCCCGTCAAAGGGACCTCAGGGAACGATTGAGTGAGGGAAGGAGAAGAGCCGAACAGGAGCGTTCGAGACAAGAAGAACCTTCTCGTCAGGAGCAGGAAAGATCGCGACAGAGGCCCCCCACTAGAGAAGAGAGCCCTTCGCATTCTCGACATGAGAGTAAGGGGTCATCCGGCGGATGCTCGCAGAGGAAAGCCAGCATGGAAACAGAACTGGCCCGCTTGCGTAAGCGGTTGGATGAACAGGACAAGTTGCTGAAGGAATTGAGGAAAGGAACTGCCCAGTCTGGTGTGGTAAAAGGGAATGAGGTGGAACAGGTGGCGGAGCCTGAGGAAAAAGACCATCCATTTTCGGAGAGCATCATGGCTTTCCCCATGCCCGAGAATCTCAAAGCTCCGGCCAACGTGGATCCTTACTTTGGGAATTCGGATCCGCAGGAGCATATCGACAGCTTCCTGGTGGCAATGTCGTGCCAAGGAGCCAAGGATGCATACAAGTGCCGCACTTTCCCTTTGACTCTCAAGAAAGCTGCTTTGCGCTGGTATTCCAAATTGGAACCCGACTCGATAACAGGATGGAAAGACTTAGCCAACAAATTTTTGGGACATTTTACCACAAGTAAGGCTCAGCCAAAATCAGAACACCATTTGTCTCAAATCAAGCAAGAGAAAGGAGAGTCGCTGAGAGATTTTCTCACTCGTTTCAACACCGAGTACCTATCAATCAGTGACATAGAGGCTTCGGTGGCTCTGCACCTTTTGATGTGTGCATTAAGACCAGGAGACTTCACAGATCATTTGGTGATGCACTGGATCAGAACCATGGATGAAGTCATGGAGAGAGCTGAAAAGTACATCAATTTAGAGGAATATCAGAAAGCACAAGACAAGTTTACAGGTGATGCATCTGGGAAAAAGAAGGAGGCCTTTTTCAACAAGGGGATAGGAAAGGGAGACAAGAGCAGCAGGCATGATCTGGGGCCTAAAAAGCCCGAAGGTAAATATGACCATTATACGCCTTTAAACACTACTAGATCACACATTCTGCGTGAGATTATGAATGCAGAACTGATGGAAGTGGACCGCCCACCCCCGTTGAGGAGGCCTCCGACGAAGGAGAATCAGAACAAGAGGTGTAGCTGGCATGGCAGTTATGGACACACTGAAGATGAATGTGTCCAACTCAAGGATGCAGTAGAAACCTTGATAAGAAGAGGAAAGTTGAATCGTTATATCTGATCCTTCAGAGGAGGTCCCAATGAGCGTACCCCCACAAGAAGGGTTAGGAGTCCTATCAGAAGAAGGACGGGAAGCCAGCCTAGAAGGAGATCTCGGACACCACCAAGGAGAAGTAGAACTCCTAGGCGTGCAGCATCCAGAAACCCTCCAGAAAAGAAGGAGGATGCAGGTAAAAGTGGTAATGAGGACCTGGAATTAATTGGCACTATCGCAGGTGGTTTGACAGTGGAAGGGGAATCCATAACATCCCAGAGAAAGCAGTTGAGGCTGGCTACAATGGCGGTGGCCGTGTCAAACAGGCATAAGGAAGTACACCCTCCGATCACATTCACCGAAGCCGATTTGGAAGGAGTGATCCCCAACCACAATGACCCGCTGGTAGTAACCGGGATCATTGACAGATTTCGAGTTTGCCGCATGATGGTGGACCAGGGAAGCTCCTCAGACATCATGTTCACAGAGTTATTTGACCGTCTGAAATTGAAGTCAGCAGACCTGCACCCCTGTCAAAAGGAACTGATTGGATTCACGGGGGACACTATTAGGCCCAGAGGATACATTGATATCAGACTGACTTTAGGCACGCCCCCTCAGTGTCGAACGGAAAAGTTGCGTTTTCTGGTGGTGGATTGCCCCTCTGCCTATAATGCAATTTTGGGGCGGCCCACTTTGAAAGCTTTTCAGGCGATCGCCTCCCCCTTGCATATGGCGATGAAGTTCCCAGACGAGAAAGGATCAGTCGTTACCATCCGGGCAGACCAGACGCAAGCTAAAACTTGTTACATTGCAAGTCTGAAAGCAACCAAAGAAAACGCTAAGAAACAGGTGCAGGCAAAGCGGGCTAAGGGAATAGCGTCATCCTCAGGGGTCATGATGGTGGATTTGGATATGAGAGACGACATTAAAGAAAAGAGACCTAAGCTGGAGGGGGAGTTAGAAAAAGTTCAAATTGGAAGTGAGCCAGAACAGTGGACACAGGTGGGGAAAGACTTAGAACCAGAAGAAAAGGTCAGGTTGGTGGAGCTCTTGAAGAAGAATAAGGACTTGTTCGCATGGACCGCAGCAGATATGCCGGGAATAGATCCGGACTTCATTTGTCACCGCCTATCGGTTGATCCCAAGTTCAGGCCAGTCTCACAAAGAAGAAGGAAGATGGGCGCTGAAAGACAGAAGGTGATCGCTGCGAATATGGAAGAGCTCTTGCAAGCCGGTTTCATCAAGGAAGTCCCCTATACTACTTGGCTTTCTAATGTTGTTTTAGTCAAAAAATCCAACGGCAAATGGCGTATGTGTGTAGACTACACTGATTTAAACAAAGCGTGTCCAAAAGACACCTATCCTCTCCCCAATATTGATAAATTAGTTGATAATTCTGCTGGTTATCAGTTATTTTCCTTTATGGATGCCTATTCCGGTTATAACCAGATTCCCATGTTTGGTGATGATCAGGAGAAAACCGCTTTCATGACTGACAAAGCCGCATACTGCTATACAGTAATGTCGTTTGGTCTTAAGAATGCAGGTGCAACCTACCAGAGGATGATGGACAAGGTTTTTGGAGAGCTGATAGGACCCACGTTGGAAGTTTATGTCGATGACATGATAGTGAAATCGACAGAGACAATGAATCATGTGCAGGACTTGGAGGCAGTTCTTGAAAAGGTACGTTTGCACAATATGCATTTAAATTCGCTGAAGTGTGCTTTTGGTGTCACAGCAGGAAAGTTTTTAGGTTTCATGCTTACTAGCAGAGGAATAGAGGCTAACCCTGAAAAGTGTGATGCAATCACGCAGATGAGGAGCCCAAATTCCGTGAAGGAAGTGCAGCAACTGACAGGTCGCATAGCGGCATTGACTAGATTCCTGTCGAAGTCAGCATACAAATCCCTTCCATTATTCCAACTGCTCAAAAAGGACCAAGAGTTCAGATGGACGGAGGAATGCGAAGCGGCCTTTCAGGACTTTAAGCACTACCTCTCCAATCCCCCGATCCTGAGTAAACCTGAACCAGATGAAATCCTTTATTTGTATCTGGCCGTAAATGATGAGGCAGTCAGTGCTGTTCTGGTCAGAGACTTGGCTGATGGTCAGAAACTGGTGTATTTTGTGAGTAAGGTATTACAAGATGCTGAGAAAAGATACCAAAAGATTGAGAAGATGGCGTTTGCATTGGTGGTTACAGCGCGGCGCCTCAGACAATATTTTCAGAGTCATCCAATCGTTGTCAGGACTGATCAGCCTATCCGGCAAGTCTTGCAAAAACCAGACTTGGCAGGTCGCATGATCGCCTGGTCGGTGGAATTGTCCGAGTATGGGATTACCTATGAAACAAGAACAGCAATCAAATCTCAAGTGTTGGCAGACTTCGTGGTAGAATTAGCACCAAAGAAGGATTCAGAAGTCTGGACCTTGTTTGTTGACGGCTCATCTAATCAAACAGGTGGAGGTGCAGGCGTGATTCTGGAGAATGCCCAAGGAGTGTCAGTGGAATACTCACTGAGGTTTGATTTTCCTACTTCCAACAACCAAGCTGAATATGAAGCCTGCCTGGCAGGGATGACGATGGCCAAGGATTTAGGAGCGCGTGCAATCATACTCTACAGCGATTCACAGTTGGTGATTTCGCAGATTAAAGGGAATTTCCAAGCCAAGGAGCCTTTACTTCAGAAGTATCTTACCAGATGTAAGGAACTGGCAGGAGGGTTTAACAGTGTAGACTTTCAACACATCCCAAGGGATCAAAATTCCAAAGCAGATATTCTAAGCAAGCTAGCCAGCACCAAGAAACCAGGAAATCACAGGTCCGTGATTCAGCAAGCAATCTCTCACCCCAGTGCAACATTGGCAGTGGAGGATGAAGAGTCATGGGCTTCCCCAATCCTAACATTCCTGGCGCACGGGATCCTTCCGAGTGAGGACGATGCCGCAAGAAAAATAAGGAAGATGGCTCCGCATTTTATTATCCAGGATGGTTTACTCTATCGAAGAGTATTTTCTTCCCCTCTTCTCAGATGTCTGACTGAGAGAGAGGCTGAATTGGCTCTGAAGGAAGTGCACGAGGGGAGATGCAGCCACCACCTTGAAGGAAGGAGTCTGGCGAGGAAGATATTGAGGGCAGGATTCTATTGGCCCAGCATTCAGTTAGATGCCATGAAGCACGTGAAAAGGTGCGATCGCTGTCAGAAACATGCTGATGTCCACTTGGCACCACCAGAAGAACTCCATTCCATATCAGCTCCATGGCCATTCTTTCAATGGGGAATGGATTTGTTAGGACCATTTCCGCAAGCAGCAGGTCAGGTGACTCATCTGGTGGTGGCGGTGGACTATTTTACAAAGTGGATCAAAGCTAAAGCAGTCGATGTCACCACATCCACTCAAATAATAAAGTTTCTCAACAACCAGGTCATATCCCGGTTTGGGGTTCCAGCCGTGTTGATTACGGATAATGGCACTCAGTTTACAAGCAAAGCCTTCAAAGAGTTCCTTCAAAAATTAGGTATTAAGCAGCGTTTATCTTCGGTGGAGCATCCGCAGACCAACGGACAGGCCGAAGCTGCTAACAGATGCATTCTAAGAGGATTGAAGAGGAGGTTGGAGGATAGCAAAGGCAAGTGGGTGGATCATACAGACACAATTCTCTGGTCCTACAGAACCACACCTCATTCCACCACTGGCGAGACACCATTCAAACTCGCATACGGAAGTGAGGCGATGATTCCGCTGGAGGTTGGGTCCGCTAACATGAGATCAAGGTACTTCAATCCAGAAGCTAGCGTAAGGCTCATTAGGGAGAATCTGGACTTCTTGCAAGAATTAAGGGAAATGGCAACTGTTCGTATGGCAACAATCCAGCAGCAGTCCGCCAAGCAATACAATTCTAAAGTGGTTCCCAGAACTTTCAATGAAGGTGATTTGGTGCTGAGAAGAGCTGACGTACATGGTACTGAACCTGCACATGGGAAGTTGGCGGCTAATTGGGAATGACCATATCGAGTCCGATCAAAAACTGGAAAGGGAGCATACTTCCTGGAAACACTGACTGGTAGAGGCATCAAGAATCCATGGAATGCAGCTAAGCTTCGCATCTATTATAGTTAAATTCTGTTTTCTGTTGTTTGAATTCCAAGAAGGTCCTAAGACCATTGTCGTATGTCTAGCTCTTTCTGGTTTCTTTCTGTTTGAATGAAAGGTCATTCATAGACCTCTGTTTGATTTAAGACGTAGCATTTGGTTTATAATTATGTTCAATTTTAATTTTCTGTTATATTAATGAGAATTATGAAGTTCCATAAGATACAGAAGTTGAGTATAATACCCCAAGAGATGGTTTACGCAAATACGAATCTGGTATAAGGTATCAGAATCCCCCCCAAAAAAAAGGGGCGATCAAAGTAACTTGCATCCGGTATCAGGATTCTGTACAACGAATCTGGTATCGGGATCCGAATTGATCAAAGTATCTTGAATTCGGAAGAAGTGAGGTTTCAAGAATCCGGGATCAGGATTCTGTACGAACGAATCCGGTATCAGGATCCGAATTGAACAAAGTAACTCGAATTCTACACAATGAATCCGTTATCTGTCCGGTATCAGTATCTGAATTGAGCAGTCCGAATTCTGCTTGTCCGAATTCTACACAATGAGTTCTTATCTGTTAGAACACTTAGTGTTTTTGTCAGAATAAGAACCAACCATCTGATTTCCGAATCCCCAACCAGCATTCGGCATCCGAAGTTTTACACTTAGAAGAATTTAGTTACTTGAAAATTCCTAAGTATCCAGTTATAGTTACACCACCTGTTTGACTAGCCATCAGATAGGAAGTGAAATGGGAGAGTAGATGCTCTGTCTGAAAGTGAGCACCACCCATGTACATATGATGATCCCTGTTAGTTTCAAACTGATAAGGTAAATGGAAAACCATTCGCTGGCTAGAATAGGCTTCCATAGATCAGTAAAAAGTGGATACGCAAAGGAAATATAACACGAAGATTAAACCAAGTTCATTAATTAAAAAGTGCGGGAAATTAGAAACGAATACAACTAATGGAAAGTTCAAAGCAGAATTCAGAAAGGGAAAAAACAAAATGCAGAAACAACAATGCAACAGAAAACTTGAAAATTAAATTAGAACGCTAAACAAGCAGCATCTCTAAATGGCAGCGTCACCATCATCCTCATGTCCTTCAGCATCTTCTTCTTCAGATTCTTCAGCATCCACAGGGACTAGAGGATCAGGGCAGTCTTCATCAGCCAAATTAACAGGCACTCTACTACCATCCTGAAGGTACTTGTAAAGTACCCCATCTTCAACCTTATGCAGAAAGTGCATGCCTCGAGAAGAGAAGTCGTTGTTCAGAAAGTTAGCTTGTTCTACAGCGTTCAGAAAAGAGGATTGGACTGATCCAATCCATTTCTCCTTGTACATATCCCTTTGCTGCTCAGCCTCATCCCTTTGCTGTTCGGCCTGATTAAGGGCGTCCCTCAGCGTCTTCAAAGCAGCATCGTTAGCATCATTTACTTCTTTCAGCTTGTCATTCATTTTCTTCGCGTAGTCTTCCTCAGCTTGGGAAAGGGCTTGCTTGGTCCTCCTCAATTCGGCTGCTTGGGAAGCAATCTGTTCAGCCATTTCCGCTTCCTTTTGGACATAAGCAGCCAGGTCCACGGCCTCTTGACCGACAAACAGAACCTTCTCAGCATTATCCTCTAAGAATTGGAGTGTGGAGGCAGCGCGGAGTTGTTGCTCCTTTAGGGACTTCATCAAGTTGACAAATTCACGACGAGTCATTCCTTGGAAGCGGCGAGAATCAGAGTCTGTGACCAGCATACGCCCAAAATGTTCACTCAAGTTTTCCTCCCACACCGAGGAGGTAAAACCAGAAGACCCCTATCCAGCATCAAATTGCGATTGAGTGGGAGAGCCGGAGTGAAAAGCCTCTTGTTCCTTCCTCTTTCGAGCAATACCTTCGGGGCTGTCCAGAATGATTGTGGCTGGTGGGGGACGACTAACACCGGTTTTGCTGCGCTTCGGGGGTCTCCTTGGAGCATTTCCAATTGCAGCAGCAAGGGCAGCCAAATCTTGGGGGCTCGCCATTTTTTCTGCATAAGAACAATATGAAAGCATTAATAATTCTAAAAGTTACAAGGAAAGTAAAGAGGAATACATTAGAAATCCTACCGAATTCCGAACGCAAGGAATCCGGATCCGTGTCAATTATCTTCCTGGTATTGATGTACCCAAGCCGTTCATACCAGGCAAAGAAAAAAGCTATGGTTGTTCGCTCTACTTCAGTAAGGATGTTGTTCGGGGTAAGGAAGGAACAGGCTGCAATCTTCGAGTTTTTATCAGACCAGAAGAGAGGGAAATATGGATTCCCCCCATGGTCAAAGAAGAAAGGCCAAGCATGTGGGGCTCCTACTATCTTGAAGTATTCACTCTTAAATCCCTTCCATGTATCAGAGTAGGTTTCAAAAACCTTGTAGTTGAGACGGGATTTCAAGGTAACCCAAGACCACTTGCCTTTAACTTTACTTGAAGCAAATGGTCCAAAGAAGGTGAAAAACACAGGAAGAGTGCAAGCCAGATTAAAATGGTTGCAAAAGAGTTGGAAAGCCCTCAGATAACACCAACCGTTAGGATGGAGTTGTGTTGGGGCAAGCTCTAAATGACTAAGAACCCTACACTCGAAGTCAGTGAAGGGGATTCGGACTCCACAAGTCTCAAACAGAACTACATACATGAAGAAGAAATTTTCAAGAGGGCTACCAACAGAGCAAATTCGGTTTTGAGAAGAAGGGGCTTCTAAGGCATAAAAGTTGGGGGCAATCCCTGGCCTGGCAAGATCAGCTTTATTATGGTATGTTTGCAGACGTTGGACGTCTACAAAGATGGAGGGTCTACCTAAAGCATCAAGGTCTACATCCTCATAACCAGTAATTACAGCAGGAAGGATGAACTCCTCCGGGCTTGTTTCAGACCTCTTCTTTCCCATTTCGGATTCCTGAGAGGAAGCGTAGAAGGAAGACTTAGAAGGAGCGCTGGAGACTTCACTAAACATATCCCTAATGATCCATTTCTTTGCTAATTCGTCTAAAGCTTCCTTTTCTTGTTCAGAAAAAGGAGAGTTTTGAAGGCCACTAGGTTGGCTAGCCGAAGTGTTGGGCTTGATAAAAAATGGCTTTGACGAATTAGAAGAAGAAGAGCATAGGGGTTTGTTGGGAGGAAGTGGCTCCATGATTGAAAGGAAGAAGTAAAGGATAAGAAATTATGTACCTGAAGATGAAAGGAAAGGAAGAAGTGAAAATTTGGAAGCAACGAAGAGGGAGTTCGTATGCTGCAGAATAATATGGAGAAGTGAAGTTTCAGCACTAAGAACTTCTCTCTATTTATAATGCAAATTCGGTTTTCTGAGGAGGTAAGTGAAGGGATGCATTGAATGACCACTCAGTGCAAGTCATTACTCAGAAGTCATGTCAGTTGGAAGAGAGAAGTCATGATGGAGCAGTGATAAGTCACAGCTGCAATGAAGCATCACCTCTTTTCATTTTCCCAAGAAGTGCATGCTCTGAAGGGTAGTGGTTACACCTTTTCAGGAGTCAATTCCGTTCTCAATGGATACATTTTTTCAGAAATCAATTCGGCTTCCAATGGATACACCTTGTCAGAAATCAATTCGGTTCCCAATAAATCTTTAAGAGCAGAAGGACTGAAGTGTGATGGAGACAAGACATAAAGAGGGCCATAGGAACTCTGACCTGTGTCAGGTTGGGAGCATTAAAGATAGATTGGGAACAGAAGTGCATGCTCTGGGTAGGTAGCGTGTTGCAATTAAAGAAGTCTTGGGAAAGGACCAAATTCGAATTCAAAATCCTGAGTTCAGACTCAAAGTGATGAACCTTGATGTCAAAGTCATCATTTTGGGAAATTAAAATAAATTCGTGACATGGGAAATCAGAATTCGGCAGTACGAAGCAAGCATCTCGGATTCGGCAAATTGGTTCCTGTTATACATTAAGAATCTGAATTTGGATTGTTGAAAGCTGCTCAAGAACTCATGGCACATTGCATGAACCATGACTTGGGGGGCTACTGTTATGGACCAGGTAGACGGAGCCGGCATTCCGAATCCGAATACAAGATTGAGGCCTAAGAGGCCCGTTAAGTACAATTCCGGATTCGGGATAGAGAAGGCCCATTGAGACCGGATACAAGACCGGATTCAGGATTGGGACTGAGAAGTCCACTGGATCGGATCCGCATACAAAACCGCCGGATTGAGGCCGGATTGGCCCAACAAACCGGACCCGGCATTGGGACCAAGAATGGCCCAATAAGCCGAATCCGGATACCGGAATGGCTTGGTTCGCGCCACCTGAACCTGAATTAGACATGAGAAGGTACCCTTAGCGAATCTTGAAGGCTTGATACGGATACCGGATACCAACAGGATTGGGACATAGGATTCTTTACCGTTATGACAATACGAATTCGGATACGTGCATTAAGGGACCTGAAGGAATTCCATTATCTTCAACATAGGATTCTATTCGCTTTAATACCCGCCATGATATCAGAGCCGTTTAGAGAATCTTCCCCGCCACATGAAGGCGGCCGTCGATCCGGTATCTGTTGGTATGAGCCTATATTATCTGGTAAGCTGTCAGGTATGATCTAACTTAACTCACACAAGCACACACACCACCCCCCCAAAGCTGAAAACGACAAGAGAGAGTGTATCTTGGTATTCAAGGTGCTCATTTCGTGTCTGACATCAAGAGTGGGATTGCTGGATTCTTAGACCGAATTGTCTAAGTACTGTAATCCTACGACAGAACAGAAACTAAAAAAAATATATTTTAATCTTCAATCATAATAACTACCTAATATATTTCTCTATGTTTTTTTTTGGAAAAGATTTGCTTCAGATTTGGAATAAAATAATTACATTCAAAAAAATAACTTATGCATCAATGCATAACAAAAATCATTAATTAATAATAATCAACTTGAAAATATTCCTTAAATGTTGTAAATATTTATCACCTATTTATCTTATCAATGATCCAATTAATTTCGATCTTAAATGTTGGAGATATTGCTCTCCTATTTGTCTTTTCAACAATCCCATTAATTTCGGTATTAAATATATTAAATATTTGTAAATATTTCTCTCCTAATTTTATTCCCAATAATCCCATTAATTTTGGTCTTCTCAATGAAATTAATTTCGGTCTTCTCAATGATCCCATTAAGTTCTCTTCTATTAATTAATGAATCACACCATATTTTCATACTTTTAGTAACTAATTAGCAATTGATTTTTTTTTCTTCTATTAGTAACAGATTTTTTTTTGTTTATAGTAACTTATTTCTATGAAAAAAATATTGAATAAAAAAACCTAAAAAACCAAATGTTAAGAAACTAAAAAAAATATATTTTAATCTTCAATCATAATAACTACTAATATATTTCTCTATGTTTTTTTTGTTTGAAAAAGATTTGCTTCGGATTTGGAATAAAATAATTACATTCAAAAAAATAATATAATACCTAAAATTGAAACTTTTTAATGAAATACAAATTTTTGTAACTTATGCATCAATGCATAACAAAAACCATTAATTAATAATAAACAACTTGAAAATATTCCTTAAATGTTGTAAATATTTATCACCTATTTATATTCTCAATGATCCCATTAATTTCGGTCTTCTCAATGCCATTAATTTCGATCTTAAATGTTAGAGATATTGCTCTCCTATTTGTCTTCTCAATAATCCCATTAATTTCGGTATTAAATATTGTAAATATTTCTCTCCTATTTGTGCTCCCAATAATCTCATTAATTTTGGTCTTCTCAATGCCATTAAATGTTGTAAATATTTATCACCTATTTATCTTCTCAATGATCTCATTAATTTCGATCTTAAATGTTGGAGATATTGCTCTCCTATTTGTCTTCTCAACAATCCCATTAATGTCGGTATTAAATATTTGTAAATATTTCTCTCCTAATTTTATTCCCAATAATCCCAATAATTTTGGTCTTCTTCATGCCATTAATTTCGGTCTTCTCAATGATCTCATTAAGTTCTCTTTTATTAATTAATGAATCACACCATATTTTCATACTTTTAGTAACTAATTAGTAATTGATTTTTTTTCTTCTATTAGTAACTGATTTTTTTTGTTTTATAGTAACTGATTTCTATGAAAAAAATATTGAATAAAAAAACCTAAAAAACCAAAAGATAAGAAACTAAAAAAATATATTTTAATCTTCAATCATAATAACTACCTAATATATTTCTCCATGTTTTTTTGTTTGAAAAAGATTTGAATCAGATTTGGAATAAAATAATTATATTCAAAAGAATAATATAATACCTAAAATTGAAACTTTTTAATGAAATACAAATTTTCGTAACTTATGCATCAATGCATAACAAAAACCTTTAATTAATAATAACAACTTGAAAATATTCCTTAAATGTTGTAAATATTTATCACCTATTTGTCTTATCAATGATCCCATTAATTTCGATCTTAAATGTTGGAGATATTTCTCTCCTATTTGTCTTCTCAATAATCCCATTAATTTCGGTATTAAATATTTGTAAATATTTCTCTCCTATTTGTCTTCCCAATAATCCCATTAATTTTGGTTTTCTTAATGTAATTAATTTCGGTCTTCTCAATGATCCCATTAAGTTCTCTTCTATTAATTAATGAATCACACCATATTTTCATACTTTTATAGTAACTAATTAGCAATTGATTTTTTTTCTTCTATTAGTAACTGATTTTTTTTGTTTATAGTAACTTATTTCTATGAAAAAAATATTGAATAAAAACAACCTAAAAAACCAAAAGTTAAGAAACTAAAAAAAATATATTTTAATCTTCAATCATAATAACTACCTAATATATTTCTTTATGTTTTTTTTGTTTGAAAAAGATTTGCTTCAGATTTGGAATAAAATAATTACATTAAAAAAAATAATATAATACCTAAAATTGAAACTTTTTAATGAAATACAAATTTTCGTAACTTATGCATCAATGCATAACAAAAACCATTAATTAATAATAATAAACTTGAAAATATTCCTTAAATGTTGTAAATATTTATCACCTATTTATCTTCTCAATGATCCCATTAATTTCGGTCTTCTCGATGCCATTAATTTCGATCTTAAATGTTATAGACATTGCTCTCCTATTTGTCTTCTCAATAATCCCATTAATTTCGGTATTAAATATTGTAAATATTTCTCTCCTATTTGTGCTCTCAATAATCTCATTAATTTTGGTCTTCTCAATGCCATTAATTTCATTTTTCTCAATGATCCCATTAAATTCTCTTCTATTAAAAATTTATCTTCTATTAATTAATGAATCACACCATATTTTCATACTTTTAGTAACTAATTTGTAATTGATTTTTTTCTTCTCTTAGTAACTGATTTTTTTTTATAGTAACTGATTTCTATGAAAAAAATATTGAATAAAAAAAACCTAAAAAACGAAAAGTTAAGAAACTAAAAGAATATATTTTAATCTTCAATCATAAAACCAAAAGTTAAGAAACTAAATTCATTCCTGTTAGATATATATGTTTACAATATCTGATACCATTCTGCATTTTTCGTTGCATAATGAATGTGTTTGATTTGGTAAATAATACAAAGCTTTTAGCAAATAGTTTCCATTGTTATACAATAGAATAATATATTTTAATTCAGATATAATAATGTATATATGTAACAAATATTATCATTCACTTTGCAGGTTCAAGCAAAAAAATTCAGCACTCTCTGCCATCTCTGAAATAAAACTATAATTTTGAGACAAGAAGAATTGTTTGGTTTGAAATTTTTCGGTTTCTTAATTCATTTCAACCACTATTGCAGATTTAACCTTAATCAAAAACATTGTTTCAGTTATGTTTTTCTTACCATAATACTATGATTTTTATGTCCTAATTTGAAGTTTTGCTATCAACTTATGAAATTATTATGAATTTATGAATGTAAAGGGTATGAAATTACTTTGCTGGCAATTCAATTAGTTATTCATATTCAATGTTAACTTGATATGGATATACTGTACAAACAGAAACTAAGTTCAGTATACTACGTTAACTGAACAACTTTAACTGAAGAAACGGAATGTCCAAAACTTATGTGGATGGTTAAATATATTGGGAATGAAGACATACCAAAGTCTACCTCTTTTTTAGTTGTGCAGAGGAAATAGTAATTGCAAACAATTTTTTTTGGTAAAGCCCAACATGTGCCTATGAAGTTTTTTTGATAGCTTTCCTATGTGAATTTTTTTTTGGTAAAGCCCAACTAATAAATAAATATACAACATGCTTTTTGTCAAATAATATTTAATAAAAACTTTCTTAATTTTTATATAATATAAATATTTAATATGTTACTCAATTACTAAATAATACCTTTCCCTGCACGGGCTTGCTTACTAGTTTTATAATAGTTTTTCAATAGTAGAATCGTTTTTCATACTTGTAATAAAAAACAAAATACATTCTAATTTTATGAGAATCATTTTGCAAAAGTTTTTGAAAAAATAAATTTTTTTTTTGTCTGTATTCCTTGCAGAACCACCCGTATTCCCAATAACACCCTTAATACCAGGGAGCCCTTGAGACTAATCCGGAGCGAGCTGCATGGCTGGCTCTCCCAGCGAGATGTTTTTAGTGGGAATCGAACACGGGACTACTAGCACCGTGTCTCAGTCCCAAAATTTCAGTTGGGGTCTTACACCAACTGAAACAAACCTCGTTGGTTTTGAAAAAAAAATAATTTTGAAGCTTGAACGAGCCTACATTATGTTGGTTTTTTTTAGGATAATAATGATAATGACATTATGTTATGTTTTAGTTATTTGATTTAGTTTGGGTTTATCTTTTTTAGTTTTTTTTTTAAAGTTGACGCAAAACCCAACAAAAGAAAAATTATAAAGAAAAAAATTGTACGGGATAAAATAGAGCCTTGTTATAGCATAAGCAATAACCCTAGTCAAAATATGAAGTAGGATTCTTGCAGGATATAATATTCATACCTCGACGTGATTAGAAGGTATTTTTCTATTTGTTAACCGAGGAGTCTTGATGTGATGAGATTCCAATTATAACCATAATCGCACATTTGCACACCCACCGTCCCAATTGCTCTATTTCCTTGGTGTGTTCACTAGAGGACCTTTTGGGTGTTCTTTCTCTGTTCGCGTCATATATAACTCTTGATCAAGTTAACATATTGCTTATTGTTCACGATATTACAATCTCTTATACAAATACTCATATCATCTATATGATGTTTTCATACTAGAGCATTTACATTTTTCGTGCTAACCTTGAATTACAGAATGAAAATGATATAATTTGAAAACGATGACATGAAACTATTTGCTCCTTTCTCCTTGTTATCTTAATATATCTCCCTACCATGTCTCCCACTTAATTCCCATTATTAAACAAAATTGTGGTTTCCTTTGTAACTACACACAATTTTCATTTTTCTCGATGTGTTTTTGTTTCTATTTATGCTCATTGAAGCTAAATTGATACTCACACTTTAAACATTGTTAAAATTGAATAAGTTTGGATGGCAAGGTGGGTAAGGAAAAACAAGGACAATAGTCAAACAGAATCAATCAATTAATTATTTTATGTTTATTTTAATTAGGTCACTTTTTTATGTTTAAAGAACTAAATAACAGACTTGTCACAAATAATTATTTTCTATTATTGACTCGATCAAACACAAAACACATTCCACCATTGTTTTCTTGACTCGCTATCTAATTGTCCCTTCTCCATTACCATCGTCAAAAATATATTCTCGTCAATTTTTTCACTTTCCACAACCATGAATATCCACCACTTTAACCACGTGTTTTTTCTTCTTCAACCAAAACAGGACGATAATCACACCAAACATCAACCTTTCGAACACTTATAAACAAACACTATGAAGAATGAACAATCCCACATGCATGCATAAAAATTCAAAATCCGTCTCCTTCACTTATCATCAACACCAAGCAAAACCACTCTTCACCATTTAAATCATCACATTCAAACTCATACCCAACAACTATACTAAATAGTCTTTAAATATTAAAAATTGATATCACAATTAGTAGAGAGACACATGCAATGGATTAAAAATGATGAATAGAGAATGAAAGAAAGAATCATCCAATGTCATGTTGCCACTTTTTAATATTATCAAGCTCTCACATTTAACGATTTAAGACTAATATTAAAAACCCTACAAATCCAAAGAAAAAAATAGAAGACAAAGTTGAAATTCCTAAAGAAGTTGTTACTTATTTTGCATTATAATTTTGTTACTCATTAAGATGTTTCATGTTTGTCACGATTCAGTGCGAAAAGTTATTTTTGTATTTACTTTTAATTCACATAAAATTACCGAATGAAAACATGCACCATTTTATATTTAAATTTGAATAACAACTATGGGTTGGTCTAGTTGTGTAAACTCTTACTATATCCTCATGTATCATAACATGTCAAAATATTGATACTTGAAACAACATTTGATACGAAAGACAACCGTACAATCTAAAATGAATTAGTTTTATGGGCAATTGCACATCCCAAAAAAGATTAGCTCTATGTATATTGGTTGAAGATATCATCATTTAACTCAATAAATAATTGTAGTATATTTGATTTTCAATTATTAATAAAAAAAATACGGGTTTGTTTAAGGTCGAAAATAATAAATTAAATAGTGGTAAATAACATTGAAAAACTTAATTTTTTTTGAAAGGTTGAAAAACTTAATTTATTATAACTTAAATTTGAATATTTAATTTTTACAATTTAAATATGATTCTTTTAACCACTTCCTATTTGGGTCAAGAAAAAAAATTGATTCTATCACAATTAGTAATTATTAAACTATACTAGGATTTTTTTTTATAGCAAAATTGCTTTTTTGGTCTTTTAAGTGATTTATTTGTTTCGAAGTAGTCCCTCAAATTTTTTTTTGAAAGTAGTTCTTTAAGTTTACTTTCATAAGCACACTTATTCTTCTGCCCATTTTTTTCTCCTAGTCTTCTTTTCTGGTAGGTTATTAGGATTTCAAAAGGGGGTTTCAATTCAGGGCTATTAGAAGACAAAGTTCACATGTATATAGGTTTAGAAAAGTGATTAAGATAATTTTTATGGATATTGATTAAAGTAGGTGTTGATGGTTGGTGGTGGTGATGAGAAAAAAGAAGAAGAAAAAACGGAGAGGAAAAAAGAAAAAGAAGATAACGATGATGGGATTGAAGAGAAATAAATGTGAAATGATGTGATGGTGAGAGATAACTTTTGAGGAAGAAAAATGAGATAGAAAAAGCAAAAAGAAAAAAAAAAACTTGTCATTATGAAAAATGGTATGTTGGTCGGAAACTCTCCAAATAAGATGTAGGGATGGATTGAGAGAATATTTTAATGAATTTAACGGAAAAATAGACAAAGAGGTCAATGTTTTTAACTGAAACAAACTTGAAGGATTCTTTTCGAAATAAAAAATTTGAGGATCACTTTGAAATAAATAAATAATTCAGGGACCAAGAAACAATTAGTAATCCATATAGACTCGTCCACATTGCTTCGTCACTTGTGTCGGAGCTTGGCAAAGGGAAACAAAGACTCGGCGAGAGAAGCACGATAACACCCACCCCCTGCGTCAAAAGGTAAACTTCACCTCATTCCCATTTTCGTTTTCTCATCCCTTCCTTCATTATCCATCATGAGATCGTGCACCTTTTTTTTTTTAAAGAAATTTCTGGATATTATTTATTCGTCATTATCAGTTTTCAGATCTAGGTTTTTGTTTCTGTTCCCTGTTTGATATTCTTTTATTCTATATATATATATATATATATATATATATATATATATATATATATATATATATATATATAAATCCCTTTATCCCTTGGTAATGAAATTGAAGCAACTGGTTATTTCGTGAAGGATCTGTTTTCAATTATAAGGATCGAAGATTAGTTTTGGAAAAATGAATCAAAATTTGATAAATTTTATATGGTTGTGATAATTTGATAATCTTATTAACACCAATTTCTCTATTACTTATACCGAGTTGAATAAGCCATTCAATTTTTTTTACAAGGTCGGATAAATTATCCTATCTATTTTACACTATCGGATGGATCATCTGTTGGGTGTGAGTAACAGAGAAATGGGTCTTAATAAGATCTTCCGTTGTTCCACAAATTGTAATATGAGAAGAATAAATACTCCAATTTTGATATCCCAAACCAGGTTGCTGACATATTTTCATTAATTTCTTTGGTAAGCTTATTGAAATAGATAAGCCCTAATAAGGTCTCTTAGCTTTTACAAGGATTGAAGATTGAATTGGAAAATAGGATCCCAATTCGGAGGAACTAGGTTAATGTTATGTGTGATGACGATGTTGTAGATTGAGCTGTTCCACAAATTGAAATGTAGCTTCCATTAAAACATTATGATATGAACAACAAATTCGATCTGTGCTGACATAAATTAATTTTGTTGACGGTGATATTGCAGATGATTGATGATAACGATCTGGGTTTCTTTGCCAATTTTCTTGGCATCTTCATCTTTGTGCTGGTGATAGCATACCACTATGTCGTGGCTGACCCTAAGTATGAAGGAAACTAAGAATGTTTTAAAGTTAAAGATGTAATTTCGATGCTTTAGACTGAGGTGTTTTAGCAAATGGAAATGAAGTTGATATATAGAACTTCAGTTTTGGAATGTTAATGATAGCTTACTAGTGAAACTTTCATAAACATTGCAGGTGCTTAACAAACATACTTATCTGTGCTTCCAGAAGCTATGTGTTGTGGTTAAGGAACTTTCATTAAAAATAATGAAAATGTTGAACTTATTTTAAGGTTAGAGGGTTTTGTTAGATGCGTGTGCTACCATATTCAACTTTATTGCAATTATGCCGCGAGTCATTAGTATACTATAATATCGTCACTATAGTCTCTTGCATTAACAAAGTTACACTTTCGTCCTTGACTTTGACAAATGTATGTCACGTTAGTACCTGAGGCAAACAACCATTATAATGCTTTTAATAAAAGTCACAGGTGGACACTAGATAGACTAAGTTCCCTTGGTGCTGTTTCATTCCCCATCAAATATTGGTTGATGGCATTTTCACAATTATTTTAGGTCATTCATATATTATAGAAAAAGACCAAGTTCCCTTGGTGTTGTGTCATTCCTCATCCTTAGAACTACTACTTGGGCTACATCTTATAGTGATTCCTTATTATTTGCTCCTCCAGCTTGGGGATGCCATTTTTAGTGGCAAATATTCTTATCTGTGCTTCCAAAAGCTATGCGTTGTGGTTAAGGAACTTTCATTTAAAAATAATGAAAACGGTGAACTTATTTTGAGGTTAGAGGATTTTGCTACTGTATTTAGTTTTGGTGCAATTGTGCAATGAGTTTTGGAGTTTCAAACGTAAAAGTAAACCTTTCCTGTTCCGTGTCCACTTCAATATGCTCTCTTTAGGATCATGATTTTCAGTCTCAGTTTTTCGTTTATATATACTGTATCCTGGATGGTGTATTTGTGTTTCAATCATGTAAAAATGACTAAAACAACAGTGAAGTCCTTTTACATTGCATGCATATCTTATGTGAATTCAGTCTGAGATATCACATGCTAATATGTTTGCCATGGATGCTACCTGAAGATGCTTAAAAGAATTAGGTAATTTCTTTCTTCAATAGTTAGTTGATGCTGCATCAAATATTGGATTTTATTACTAGATACTACAAAAGTCAGTTGTTGGAGTTGGATCCCCCTTTTTTTTTTACCCCCAATAAGTTAATTCTACAGAACTTATCATTTACATAGTATTGGTTAATGGCAGGGCCATTCTTAAGGTGACTTCAAAGTCATGCTGCTAGATTTACTGTGAACGCAGAGCACTTATCTTCCAGTAAACTTCTTTCAAGTTTACTTCAGTTGAGCCATTCTCCCATATAAGTAGTTCTTTTACTTCACTTTCGATCTTTAATACTTCTCTCATCAAGGTATTGGTGCAGAATCCCAGGCAACTGTAATGTAAAAGCAGTTGGCCTTTAAGCATCTCCTCATCTTTGTTAGCATGAGTTTTGCTAGCCATCTCCTCCAGAAGTTGGAGGAAAGACTTTGTGATGCCATCAACCTCTTCATTTCCGCTCAATGTCCTATATGCATCTGCATTGGGATATTCTCCTGATTCAACATCACAAGGGAGATTTTTATTCTTCAAATCATTTTCAAGTTTCCTAAGGGACTTCATCCTGATTATCGCTTCGAGGCATTTCAGCATGGTTCCAACTCTGGTTTTGAAAAGCTCTAAATTCTCCGTCACTCGATCTTGGAGGTCCACCCCATATACTCCATTTTTCTGATACAATCTTGGAATCTCTTCCATTGAGTATGCCACAAAAAGTAAGAGATCTACCATCCTTGATAAAGATTCCAGCATCTTATTGTAGCAGGCACCTTTATATGGCAGGAACCAGAAATTTGGCTCCAACTCAGCTTCTGCTGTAAACTCTTGCAATTGACTTACATGAGATTTCAGCCTCTTCTGTCCTTCTCTCAGTGCTTGAGAACTTGAAGTTGGCACATCTCTTTGGCTTGGAAAATTTATGGCTATCCCACCAATGCAATCTTGAAGTGTTCTCAAGCTCTGAGAAAGCTCAGATTTTGCTAGAGTTGCAGCTCTCGAGGGTCGTGAAAGAATCTCAACGAAGATGAAGCAAATGAGTCCTATTGTGGCTTCTGCGATTCTAGCAACTGCGAACTCGGTAGGAGGGCCATAGTGTTTCCTACCAAGGATTAATAAGGCCCCTATAACTGCTGAAATCCCACCAGCTTGTCCATACATTCTACTATGCCTTAGAAAAGAAGTGAAAATCACCCATGGCAAAAGAGGCAGGAACCTTAGATTCACTAATCTTTGGAAAATGAAGCAACAAATGACCCCATAGATTGACCCCATTGCTGTTCCTTGCCCTCGCGCATTTGCAACTGAAAATGTTGGTTGCCTTCCAGTCACGAAACTGATGGCGATTGTCAGTCCTGACCAATATCCATTTTCCTTGTTGTATATTAAACCAAACAACACAGCAAGGCCTAATGAAAGTGAGCACTTGGCTGCAAAAGCCAAGTTGTGATATCTGGGCAATAAGTTCATAACAAACTCTCTGATCTTAGAATCACCACTTTTCTGAGCTTTTTCTGCCATGTCCTCAGCTTTCTTTGCAATGGGCAAGTCATCTAGGAGAAGTTGCATGCAGTATAAGAAGAATGAGGTTGGGAGATCTTTATAGGCTATGGTAAGATTTTTGTTCAAAATTTCCTTCATGCTCTCTGTAGCTGTTGTTGCATCAAAAGGATCAAAGCAATTAGCTTGCTGACCTAATTTTGAGTTGAATTTTCCTCTGCAATTTAGCAAGACACCTCTGAGCTCCTCATCAATGACACCAACAGGAAAAGAAGTGCAACTTGATAGAGCAATGTCCATCCCTCTTATTGGTATCTCCAAGTCTTGCAGTTTCTCTTCTAGGCCAATGCAGTGGGGGTTGAAAATTCTTGTTTGAGGCCTTTCCCATAGCATGCCATCCTGTTTGTTGAAAAAACAAAGACAAAATATTTACATCATCTTGCACCACAAAAAAAAAAAAAAAAAAAGAAAAAGAAAAAAAAGAAAGAAGGGGAAAATGCAGTGATAACCCTCGAGGTTTAATTTAATCTCTCTTGTTTCAAACGTTACACTCACCTCTCTTGAGATTTAGTTATTATTACACTGACCTGGGAGATAAGTGTAGCTTTTGAAACAAGCAAGGTGATAAGTGTAATTAAACTAAATCTCACGAAAATCAATATAAATTTTCCCAAAAATAAAAGGAGGAAAAATCTCATGTGCAACTGCAAGTTCAGCATTGAAAGCAATGCTTTAGGTTTATATATTAGCTTACCTGGTTGCTTCTGATACTCTGGAGAAGCTTGGCTCCTACTGTGGAGAGGGGCTTAGCTTGTGTGAAGAAACCATCAGCAGTTGAGTTATCTGAGGCAGATATAGTCTCAATATTGCAATTCAACCTCTCAGAAGCATTCTCAGTGTATAATCTGTAGAACTTCCTGGCCTGAAAGTAAGAGAAAATATGAAATTTGTTTATTATTTTTTGTCCACTTGGTGAATTAAATTAATAAATATACCAATTTGCACTTTTACTACAAAAGCTCAAATATAAATATTCTATGTTGAGTTCTCATAATCTTGTGTATACATAACAAATGACTCTAATCGTTAGGGGTTCGAGGAATCGGATATAATTATTTGGGCATCAGTTCAAGGCAATAATAATACAAGAATAGATTATGGTTCGATTCCACTTTTAATTTGTTAAAGAGCTTTATCTTCGAATCAGTTCCTTTTGTTCACATTGTCTCCTACCATAGTTTTATTTTGTGGTACGGAACCCTGATTGCAGCCATAATGTTGTGTTATTCACAGTATATTACCTAGTGGACTGGTTTTTAAGTTAACTTTTCCACATATATTTAAGTTTTACAAATTGATGCTTTTTACAAATAATTTCGAAAAAAAAAGAGCATAATTTGTCAGTAATAATAACTTTTTATGATTAATGTTAAATATGTTATTCGTGATTAGTGGATGTTGAAATAGATGACATTAATTTGTGTTCACTTAAGCAAATTGGGAGTTCAATTCATATGTAAAAAATGTCATGTGAGGATTGTCCATTTTATACTATTAGTGGATGTTGAAATAGATGACATTAATTTGTGTTCACTTAAGCAAATTGGGAGTTCAATTCATATGTAAAAAATGTCATATGTGAGGATTGTCCATTTTATACAAATAATACTCAAAAGAATTAGTCAACGTGATTACAAATACCCGATCATTAAAAAAAGTGCTATTAGTGGCAAAAGATGTTCAGTTTTCTGTGTTCCACAACCAGCCAAATGCTGCTGACTACACTCGGCCAAATTCCCCTTTCTCTTTCCCAAACATGCACATGGAGACAAGATTGCCGATTTGATCCAAAGTTGTTGGAAAATGCTTGAGTATATATTTTTTTTTTAAATTCTTTTTGGTGAATGCTTTAAGAATTTATTTAATTTTCTGTCATATGTCTGATAATTATACAAATATAAAAAAAATTCCAATCAAGAAACAGTTTGATTGACCATTTTTTAATATAATCTTTTTCATAGGTAAATAAATATTATTAAGTGAATACTAGAAGTACTCTAAAATAAACCATCAAATTTTACAGGTTCGAGACATATAAGAGATATTGCTAATACACCAATTTGCAAATGAAATATATTAGTATGAAATAATTTGATAATAATTTGATTGTGATAGTAACGTGTTAAAATATTTTTATTGGTATGAAATTAATACTAAAATACTGCAATTGAACGTGTCAAAGGAATATATGGATGTTTTCTAAGCGATCATGAAAAAGAACTCACACTAATGATGAACAGAATGAACCAAACGTCTCTCTCTCTAAGCAAACACTTCGAGACAAATTGGCTTAAAGTTTTTTTTTGTTGAAAATTGCTTTGAGAACTTACTTTAAAAAGTTGTTGTGATATTATGCTTGATCTTTTATATCCATAACTTAGATATTTCATATTTGGGTAAAAATATTCGAAAGAAGGAATAGTGCCAAGTTACAAATCGGTTGTATTATTAACATCTTTATCCCGATGGTACTCGGGTAAATAATTAGGGGATTAAAAGTCAGTAATTGTCAATTGACATCAACTAGAGTAAAAAATTGGGGGATTCTTGCGAAAAAAGTTTTCTGTTTGAGATATGCAATCACTTTTCTCTTCATTTTTTTTTACCACACTTTGAATCGCTTTTCTCTCATTCTTTTTTATTAATCAATCATGGTTTTACAGAGAAAAAAATAATTTTGAAATATTATCTACCTTTATATATGTAAAATTGTCTTGACAGAAACACATAATAATTTACTCATCATATAAGTTACTACTAAGATAGAAACATAATTTACACATAACTTTTAATAAAATTGTCTTGATAGAAACATATATAGGTAACCTTTAGTAAGTTACTAATTTGCATGATTAATGATCAAAGTATTAAAAAAAAAGAAAAAGAAAAGAAAAATAAGTTTAAGTAATTTATTTGTTATATTGAAAGATGACATGCTTAATTGATTGGTTTCCATATGGAAATTTTTTGTATTGTGTCCAAATTAAAGACCGGTAATTAGTTAGCACCATCAACAATTATTTGTGATGCCTATGCTATACTTTTGCTTCTCTAGCTAATTGTTTAGCTAGGAACATGAATGGAATATTCATGCTCGTCTATGCATAACTTAAAAGTGATCTTAGTTAAAATGTTTCTAAATTTAAATCACATATAGCACAAGATTAGCAAGCTAAGCAAGACAAAATAAAGTTACCTCAAAATAGGCAAGCCTAGGATATGGGAACAACATGGCCAAAACAGAAGCAATAGCTCCAAGGGCAGTGGAGCATGCAACATGAATTGGATGAATGACAACTCCTGATTGGGCACCATGAATCACCGTGCTCACATAAACAATCACAAGCTGTCCAAATGCAATCCTCTTAGTCATCAAATGTGTTGATTCCGGCAGCGCCACCACGAAGGAACAAACCGCCACAGCCAGCGCCGCCACCCGGTTAGTGAAGTGTTCAGGTCCTATAACATGAAGGCTAAGTAATGATAGGATCATAACTTGGAGTGTTGCAAGAAGGACATGCCAACATCCTCTTAATGTGTCACCAAGTGTTGCATCGGAGACTATTAGGATTGTTGTCACATATGAAAAAGCTGGGAATTCAAGGTAGTGCCTTATAGATTCAGGGCCATAGAGGGAGGTGCAACCAACTATGGTGCATGCCAAAGTTGTTCTTAGAGCTGAGACTAACCGAAATCGCCATATTTGTGATCTTGTATTAGCAATTGTGGTTGTTTTAGACATAATGAGAGGGAATAAGCTAAGGTAATAATACTTTGATGCACAAGATCAATAAAGAGTGTGACTTGTGAGTAATTTGAGTACTAAGGGGATTTGTATAATTGTATATGTAAGAGTGTGTGGTTGATAAGAGGCCTATGGAGTGGCACGTTTGAGTTTCCTAATAAATGCCAAATGGCTTGCCTCTCCTACTTGGATGAGAAAGAGAGTCATATTACTGCATTTAAACTGAACAATAGTCCAAAGGGAGCAAAGACCACCCAATACTTTCTTAAAAATACTTTTTCAAAAATCTTTTTTACCCTTATAATGACACTTGCATAGATATTGTATCCTAGTGTGAGCATGATTGTTTATTATCCTATACAGTATCATATAGGAGTATCAAATTGAAATAAATGCATCATTCAATTAAGTGAGATTTTCTTTTGTTGTGAGGGTAATTTTTGGATCAATGATAGATGGTGATGAGATAAAGTTTTTCCCTTCCTTTTGTTTTGTTTTTTTTTTTTTTGTTTTTTTTTTCCAAAAACCGAATCGCAAAAAGCACTAGAGGGCATAATTCATTTCTATTACCATCAACCATTTTAATAAACATCATATTTAAATGTTCAAATGTAAAAATTCATATTTTTCATTTTTCAATTTTTTTAATAGGTTGGTTCTTTGAGTGGAGTAAGTTGTTGAAAGTTCTATTTCAGTGTAACTTGCTTCTTGTTTTCTGCCCATTCCTAGAAAAAAAAATGTTGTTAGTGGAAAGTAAGTGGTAGTTATGCTAAAAGGGACAAAAGAATTCTGAGATTTGACTCATAATAGTGAGTCTGCCAATAATAATTATTTTCCGCACAAAATTGTTTAGGTAAAAAAAAATTAAATTTTAGAACATTCGTACAAATTAGTGGGATAGATCCCACGAGGGATTATTAGTTGTGTTCTGCATCAGTAGCACAATTGTACAATACTTTTACATTTTATTTTGGCTTTGTTCTCTAGTATCAAATATGGGTAAAAAAGAGTGATATAGATTAAAGAAGAAATTAAAGTAAGAATCAAAACCAAAATAAAATGTAAAGATAGAGACCAAAACCAAAATTAAATATAAAAGTAGGGATCAAAACAAATGTAAAAATAGTGTTTTCGGTCCATATTTGTCACCATGGACCAAAATCAAAACAAAATATAAAAGCAAGGATAAAAACCCATATTTTTTAAAGACTAATTTCAAAAAATCAATATTTATAGAGATCATTTTGATATTTAAACTTAAACCTTTAATTTTATTTCCAACTCGTCAGTATTACTTAATATGTATACCAGATGACCAATCATGCAAAATTCTGCTAAGTACATCTTCAAAATTAGGGATCCAGATTTTCTGTCCCAAATCATGTCCTCAACCCTGTCTCCAACCAATCACATCTCATTATGATAAATAACTTCCTAACTGTTATGACATTTTTGTAATATTTAATGAAATGTGATTGGTTGGGGACATGATTGGGGACATGTTTTGGGACAGAAGTTCCTGATCCCAAAATTAGATAACGCAGCCAAAGCATAAGTGACTACTTACTGTTAACTTTAAACTATAGGTAATAGGTGGCTTCTCTAGTACTGACGAAAATGGAATGATTTGATACAAGTTCGCCATGAAACAATTAGATAACATATAAACATGTTGTCCTAATCATTGTTTGGGTGTTATATATTCCAGCCATATTTTTTTAACATTTTTAGAATATTTATATTACAAATCACATTCACATAAAGCTTACATAAAAAAAAGTGCAAGCATTAAGCAGTAAAAACCATACAATAATATGGCACCACTTACAAATACGAGCATTAGCTGGTACTATGATTACTTAGTGCCTGTTTGATCATACAATAGGAGGAGACAAATGCACATTTACATACAGAAGCTCCATCCTTATAGCTTTTACGTTTGAACTTTGAGGGACTGAAAACATGCTATAAATTAATGTGTGTTTGAAACCGCGTTACACCCGACAAAAAACACATTCCAAACCTCCCAAAAGGCAAAAGCTACTACGGGCTGCTTCTCCCTCAACTACTGCCTTTTATGGGCAAAAAGCAATAAACTTTAATTTCGTGGCGTGACAGACTTTCTTATCATAAGTTGGAAACATAACCATTTATCCATTTGAATTAAGATCCATAATTTATAAAATAATTTTTTTTCACTTCCCCGAAGAGCTAAGAAAAATAAGAGTTTTAAAATGGTTTAAAAAAAAGCATTGAAAACATAAGTAAACTAATATAATTTTAAAATCTTAAAAATTGAAATTTCAATGTAGAACTTCTTTATTAAGTCTTATTTTCAAAAGAGTTGAGGTTAAATTTTTTTTAAAATATTATATAAAAATATTTAGATAACAAATACACTTGTTAATGACACAAAAATAGTGAGATGTTACCGGAAAATATAATTTTTGTTATTCCCAAAAAACCGAATATAATACACTTATGATATATATATATATATATATATATATATATATATATATCTTATTTATGTCTTTAGTCCCTGGAAGTTCAGCGTATTTTGATTTTAGTCCCTAAAAGTTATTTTGACCGGGACTAGTCCTTAAATTTTCAAACATTTTGGTTTTGGTCCCCTCCGTTAGTCTCAGATCCACAAACACAAAATGGTCCGATACGCAAAATGGTCATGTACGCAAAATTTTGAGTTCATAGGCCTGAATCATGCATATCACAAAACCTATTTGGTGCTACTTCACACCCCGTGGTTGCTGGTGTGGATTTTCGCTAACCATGTAAGCAAATAACTGATTTTTTGTAACGAAGGGGACTAAAACCAAAATAGTTGAAAAATTAAGGACTGGTCTAGGTCAAAATAACTTTTAGGTACTAAAACTAAAACACATTGAACTTTTAGGGACTAAAACCATAAATAAGCCTATATTTAATTGTATTAATATTAACATATTTCCTAGCAATAAGCATATGTATTTATCGTGCTATGATCGTTAGTACATGCGAGAATGACACTAGTGCCTTGTCAACTTTAAGTGGATCAAATAATCAACCTTGAATATATTTAATCAGTGGCTGGGCAAGACACACATGGTGGGATTTAATCCTAAGATACGTGATCTCGAAAAATCTACTTTGGCATCTTTAATTTGTTTATACACTAATATACACATTCTGAATTCTCTTTATTTTTATGTTTTTAAAGTTTACCCAATAGACTCATATTGGTATGAACACGAGCATGAAGGCAACGAGAACTTTCTCTTTATATATTCGAACTTGTATTTTCATTTCAAAGATTCTGGATTACTTACCACCCTAATCGTCCATTTATAGTTGCATTGCTAATTTACTTTTTGCCATGTAACTTTAATTTGTAGCCCATTCTAAGTTTTCTTTTAACACAATGTAAGTTTGTGCAATGTATTCTTCGGATACTAAATTTGAGAATGAAAATATCCGAAGAAAAAGACCTTACCCGCGTGCCCAAATCCCAATGTGATTTTTTGTTGCAAATGGATTTAATAATAGAAATAGAATGTGGCCATATGCATGATAATGTTGCTGAGGCTGAGTACAAACAGTAGAATTTGTAATCAGTCCGAATCCCCTTTTTGAACAAATTGTGCACGTTCCCGTAGTGTGTAGAATAAACTGGAAACAAATCTAAAAAAAAACATTGATGACCCTACGATAATATTTTTATGTAGGCCGAATGTTTTTGTACACCTTAGAAAGTAAGCAAAGCAACTAGCTTGACTTTCATGGCGCGGAATAGAACTCCAAGCCAAGTTCACTTGGGGGGGTATATGATCTTACTTTATTCTCTGTATTATGTAAGTTATTAGGATTGTCGCCTTTATAAATGGTTCATCCATCGTAACAAGTCTAATATAGTATAGTATTGACCTAATTGGACTAAAAAGTTAGTTCATGGAGGGTTTTGTTTGATTTTATAGAGGAAAATGTTAAACTTAACATTCAGAATAATTGAGGATTAAAAGTTTAAAAGAGAATACCAACTAAAGATGCCCTATCTAGAAGAGGTATCATTTTTGATGAGGAGAATTTGTTTTGTCTTTTTTGTAATGAAGCTCTTGAAACTGTAAATCATATTTTTGTTAGTTGTTCTTTTGTAAGAAATATTTGGCAGCACCTTTATAGTTGGTTAGGTGTTCATATGACCACAACACAATCTGTTATAGAGCATTTTATCTGTCATGCTGAGATGAAAAAAGGAAAAAAACGGGGGCAGGCTTGGAGAAGTCTATGGTTTGCAGCGGTAAGGTGTGGTTAATTTGGCTACTCCGAAATGAAATTGTCTTCTCCAATGCAAGAGCGGATCTTATACAGATTATGAATTTAATCCAGATTCGATCATGGCGATGGTTCTGTGCCACAACATCACAAGATCTTTATGATTTTAGTCAGTGGTGTACCAACCATTGGGGTTGTATGTTGTCGATCTCTTGATGTATGGCGTTAATCCATTTTATATATATGAGTTGAGCACCTTTTGTGCTCCTTATATTTCACTCTTTTGCTTAGAAAAAAAAACTTTTTATTGAAAAATGATAGATTTATTTCTACAAGGATCAATTAACTTAGTTTTTCAAAATATATTTGTTTTTAATTATTTATTTAACTAGTACTCTTTATCATCATCCTTATTTAAGATTGATGTTAACATAACCATTTAGAAAGGATTCAATGTTTTACATAATCCTTACTGTCCTTAATATAAGACCATTGTAAAAAAATTCACATCCGATCCACCAAGATAAATTGTTAATTTGGTTAGCAACATTATAATTATAAACATTTAATATATATTATTTTAAAATTATATTTCTCTATATTAATTATTGGTAGTTGTGACACATTAATTTTTTCTCCCTACCTAATAACAGTAATTTTGAAATAATAATGTGATTGATTAATTAAAGGAAAATTTTATAAATCTTTCAAAAAAATCTTATATTAACGATGAAAATAAACATTTAATAATTAATATGGGCATGAACTTATTCAAAAAGGTAGGAAGTCGAATATTACTTAGTTATGTTTTTTTTTTGAACAAAAGGGTAAAAAACCCATATTACTTAGTTATGTTTAAACTACAATTAAATAGTAGTTTATATTTAGCTATGATTTAAGTCTAAAAATGTGTAGCAAATCACTTTAAAAAAATAGCAAACAAACGCCTAAATATGACTAATATTGTATTTGGTAAAACTGGTTTAAAAGTTAGCCTAAGCTTGAATAACTAGCTTAACACCGAAAATCTAAAGGTGAAAGGCCAACAAGATCAGATAACCTATTTGCTAAAACTAATTGAAAAATTAACCGATGAAAATGTTAAAATATTATAAACGAGTTTATAAGTTAAGAAATTATAAATCATAAGTCAGTTTAAGATGCTTTTCAATTTAGAACTTGTAATCATGTTGCTCTTCTAAAAACTCTCATAGCGAAACAACGTTACGAGCTTAATTTTGATCAAATAAATTAAGGGTGTTACTACCATGCAATCAAAAATTGAATGATTGTTTTGCAATCCATTGTTAAACCAATAAAACCTTGTCACCTAAGACATGTATGTCACATCATTACTTAAATTAGTCAAAATTAAGTTTTGCAATTTAGTCCAACATAAAAATTAAATTAAGTTGTGCTCATTAGAACCACCACGAGCATACTTTGATTTTTTTTTAATAATGTTTTTTAAAATTAAAACTTATAATTTATCTATAGGTACAGAGAACTAAAATTTTAATTTACAATTTAAGTTGGACCAAATTGCAAAAAATTAAATTTGACTACTTCAAATGATGACATGACACAAGTAAATTAAATAGCAACTTTATATTGGTTTAAGAAAAGGTTGCATGACAACACTTCAATTTTGGATTACATATTAGAAATCTACATAAATTAATTGAGTGACTTATAATGTCCCTCCATGCTTTGTAAACACACTCTAAATGAGATATAGTTATCAAATCTTGATAAAAAGATTCATTAAAAGAGAGAGGCATTATTTTTGGGTAATAAATAAACTATCTAATATATTTTCTTTTTTGAAGAGGTGGCCCCTACCTAATATTTGTGGGACTGCATATACTCCCTTCGATTCTATCCTACATATAAGTCCCTTTTGTAGATTTTTTTTTGTCCTTAATATTAACCCCATTTCCAATTTTCAATAACATTAATTACTTCTTTTCCATAAATACCCTTATTTACTCAACACTTTTTAGATTTCCAATAATAATTATAAGGGTACTTTTGAAAATGTATACCAAATATTTACATTTTCAATACCACTAACAATATTAACTAACTTTCTTAAAGGGAGTGAAATTGGTCAAATGGTGCTTATATTATTGACCGGATGGAGTATTTGTTAACATAAGTTATACTAATTAGAATTTCTAGATCATCAACGTGAGGTTTGTCTAGTGGTAGCTCACTTGGATCCTTA
Source organism: Crotalaria pallida (assembly GCA_037953625.1). NCBI lineage: Eukaryota > Viridiplantae > Streptophyta > Magnoliopsida > Fabales > Fabaceae > Crotalaria > Crotalaria pallida. Next base: position 75,179,810 of record CM075656.1, read on the forward strand.
ACCAACTGGTCTCGAGTTCGAGTCTTGGATATGGAGCAACCCCTGCTGGGAGACCCTTACCGCTTAGTACGAACTCAATTGGATTGGACCGGATGAGTCGGATTCTGGATAAACCAGATCGGGTATCGGTTGGTGTTAAAAAAAAAAAGAATTTCTTAATCAAATAGATGATACAAATCACAAAGTTCCCATCACATTAACTCAAATGTTACCACCTAATGATCTGGCTCTGCTACAGAGAAAGGATGCTGGTGGTGGAGAAGGAGTTTGCAAAGGATTACTACATAGAAAACTCAAACTGAACTTCTGTTATTGATTAAGAAGCTTATTCTGAAAATGTCACATTCATATAATGCAATTGCAAGGACTATGTTACTGGATCATTTATTAAATCTCCATTCCTACCGTCCTACCCCAATTCCAATCATCCCCTCTAACATAGAATTGCATGAACGACAACTTCAAGTGGGCCAGCTAAGATAAAGTTCCAATATCTGATGACTGATTATTTGTATTCCCTCTAATCTTTATATGCACTGAGAATGAATACACATGGCCCACATTTATGTATTACTTAATTATTTAGTGGTGCATGGAGCTCCCTCTAACCCAGGGTACAGGGTTCTACGAGAGACCGTAGGGAAGCAAACTACTCATCCAGCCTAGTGAACAAGTGGGGGCCGGGCACAGCAAGCATCAATGTAAATAAAATGTTTAATTCGATGCAATTGATTGAGGTTATTATTTACATATTTTTAATTTATACACGCTAAGATGTATACCTTAACTAACTTTATCTTAAACAATTCATCATTAAGAAAGACATGGACCTTTTTCTTTGTCTTTTTGTTACAAGGCTTTTAATTTCCTCTTAGCAGTGATGATATTTACACATCATTTCTATCATCCTTCATTCATAAATTATTTTCTTTCTTGAGTAATGAAATAAAATAAACACATCTTTCAATACTCATTTTTTGTTTTTTCTTTCCCAAATAAGTACTAGTATGTAAGAAGGATGATATAAAATATGCTACTAAAAACAAGTTATAAAAAAAAGACTGTGTTTTGACATATTAACACGTATTACATTATTTATTTTTCATTCATTGGCCGTATGCATGATAATGATATTCAATAATGTTGGATTTACTTCTGTCTCTTAATCAACAATTTTCAATCTATGAGAAATTAAAAAGGAAAAGGGTGAATAAGCTTAGTGGTAGCATGAATTTTCCATCGTGGGAAATAAATTCTCTAGCATAATACAGCAGGAAGAAAAAAAAAATTGAGCCAGAAAGTTGCATTGCCATGAGATGCACTCTCGGGTTTGGATATAGGAATTCCATTCTACAACCACTGGGCCCAATTTAGAAGAGGGCTTCAGCTCCCATTAACGAGCTTAACACAGCCTTTTTTTTTTTTTTTTTGATAAGAGAGCTTAACACAGCCTTCTTTTTACTTTTTTTTTTCAACAAAAAAACTTCTAGAATTTGGGCATACGAACTCAAGAAGACTGTGTTAAGCATAAGAACTCTTTAACCCAGTCCACATTAATGTTTCCATCACAAAAAAGTTGTTTCCATTCTTTCCTATTTATTTACTCTAGGAGGCAGGTTCGTGGAAGGTCTTATCAAGAAACAAGAAAAAGGGAGAAAAATGGAATGATAACGGGGTTTGAATCTGCACATTATCATTTCCAATTAATTCTTACGACTTAACCAATTAAACTGAATCAACGGACCTCCTTTTTTTTCTTTTAAAAAATGAAACTTAAGTATTTAGGTCAATGGCAGAGCTTGGAAAAAATTTCAGGGGTGCAAGTTTTAGTTTTAAATATTTATCTTAATAGTTTGTAAGTATAAACAATTGAGAAGCTTTGTCTAGATGACTAGATGGTATATAATGTTGTATAAGTGCTACCAGGTCAAGGGATCAAGTCCTTTGCCTTGTCTTTATCGAGCACTCAACCTAGAGAAATCCAGTCTAATCAACGAACCAAGAGGCAAACTGATACACGAATATATATTGATTTAGGTCAACAAATGTCAAACATGGCCATGGATAGTCTTAGCTAAAGTTAAACGTATCAAGTATTGCTGGCTCCATATACATTTATATAAATAGGAAAATTTGCCTTTTGTACTTTTTCACACTTGAAATGCATAAGAGTGCATTATTCACCCATTCATGCTTACGTGACCACGTGGTGAGGTTTGGATTGACAAAACTTGCATATCACATGTTACCACGTGATGAAATAGTAAATAAGGACATCTGGAACATAAGGGAGGGACTTAGAGCATAAGTAGTGATCAAACATAGGTAAAGTCTGGTTTTCTGAAAATGCTTTTAAAAGAGTTAAGAATAAAGGTTGATGAACATGAATTACGTTTGGTTTGGAGTTAGACATTTGAAAAGGTCAAAGAATATGTTACTAGGAAAATTTTTAGATACTCGATCTCCCTTTTAAATGATATTCATGCATTCCTTTCTATTATTTTCATGAAAATTCCTTTTTATTTTTGCTTTTAACCTCAAATTTCATTCACTTTTACTCCACTGCAACTGGTCTAATACCACTTACCCTACTATTTCATCATCGTTGTCATATCCAGCAACACGACGTATGTCATTATCTTCTACTTACCTGAATGTCTATATTATTATTTATTATTATTTCAACTTATAATCTCAATTATCAAAGTTTTTAATTACTAAATCAATCAGTTAAAAAAAATACTAAATCAATAATACTATGGAAATGAGACATTAAAACAAAACTGAAAAAAAAATATAAAAGAATCACCTATTATACTAACATTCGTCGAGCCTACTTATGTATAAATTCCATAACTCATAGTTTATTATTTATTAGGGTTCTAGTTTTTGACTCACCCCATTAATTAGTTAACCCCTTTTTTTTTAATGAATATACCAAAATAACCTTATATATTTTAAATAATCCTAAAATAACCCCTTCCTATTTTTTCCTTATCCTTCTCATTCTTCTACTAAATTTGAAATTTGAAATTCAAATTCTCTCACCTTTTTACCTTCCACTTTATTACTCCCTGCCCCAATTTATTACTCCCCACGTTTACCACCGTTTACCACCTCCCACCTTTACTCTCTCCTATGCAAACTTCTCCTCTGCAAACTCTCCTCTGCAAACAAGCACAACATCTTCTCCTTTGCAAACTTCTCCTCTGCAAACAAGCAACCACGTTTTAATCTCTTCCTCTCCTCCACGTTTTTAATTTCTTTCACAAGCACAACATCTTTTTACTCTCCTCCACAAGAACAAACACAAAGGTTAGTGGGTTCCATCCTTCCACAACATACTGCAAAGTTTTGTAATTTATTTTTAATTTTCGTTTTTTAATTTAATTGTAGAATGTGTTTAGAAATCTTAGATTTGTTGATTATTAGTTATAGATTTTTGTTGTTTAGTGTTTAGGATATGTTTATTGAATTTTTGTTTGAGTTTTATCGTGTCTGTTCTGATCTGGGAAGGTTTTATCGTGTCTGTTCTAACCAGCAAGAGTGTTATTTTTCCAGAAAAATAACACCCTCGCTGAGGGTGCAGCGAGAGAATGAATTTGTTCCCTCGCTTTATTTTTCTGCACCCTCAGCGAGGGTGTTATTTTTAATTATTTAATGTTTTTAAAATTATAATAATATTTATAAAAATAATTATTTAAATTTATATAAAATTTATGTATTTAATATTTTATAAAAAATAATATTTATAAAAATATTTGTTGTTTTGAATTTGTTGATGTTGAGATCAGGAAAGATTAAGAGGATCTGAAAAAAAATAGGATAAATATTACTTAATTTAATAATTACATATTATAGATTAGGAAAGATTTAGAGGATTATAATCTTGAAAAAGGATTAGGATAAATACTACTTAATTTAAATAATTAAATATTATAGATTAGGAAAGATTAAGAGCATTATAATCTTGATCTGAAAAAGGAATAGGATAAATACTACTTAATTTAAATAATTAAATATTATAGATCAGAAAAGATTAAGAGGATTATAATCTTGATCTAAAATAGGAATTGGATAAATATTACTTAATTTAAATAATTAAATATTATAGATTAGGAAAGATTAAGAGGATTATAATCTTGATCTGAAAAAGGAATAAGATAAATATTACTTAATTTAAATAATTAAATATTATGCTTGGGAGTCAGCGAGTGTTATAAATATTTGATTTTAATTTTAATTTATTTTTTTTTAATATTTTTATTTTATTTGATTATTATTTAATTTTAACTTTTTATATTTAATTTACTTATTTTTTAATTATTTTATTTTATTTTTTATTTACTTTTAATATTTTATTATTTTATTTTATTATTATTTAATTTTAAATTTTTAATTATTATCTTGTTCTTTCTTTAAGTTTTATATTTTTTAAGCCTTGAGTATATATTTTTAAATTGACGGTACACATGAATAATTACTAATGTATTTAATATTTATTATGTTACAAATTACTAATTTTATTTATTTTTTCATTGTATATTTTAGCAACATTGATTTCTATTTACCTTTTTTTTTCACATTGTATTTTGCAATTTCAGATGCCGAGGATGAAGAACGCAACAGTCAGCGGCAACGGGGATGACGATGACATGCCCATGATGAGTGATTATTTGACTGTATCGGGTAGACGGCGACGGCTGGAGCGAGGAGGACCTTCCCATGCCGTTCCTGATCCTCCTCCTCCTTCTTCAGATGATGACGATGATGATGGTGGTGCTGATGATGGTGGTGCTGATGATTCACAGACCGAGATCGTCTATGAGGATCCTCAAGATACTTCGTTGTTGCAGTCATACGACGAGCACCAGGCGAAGGAAATATGGCAAGGACGGGTAAGTATTCGTTACGAGACCAAAAATTAATTTAAATTTAATTTTATCTATTTCTTTAATTAATTGATATTTATTTTTATTTATTTGTTTTACTGATTTTTCTTAATTTAAATTGTGCAGGATCGTCTCATAAACAGATCTCACAACCATGAATTTGACATGCTATCATTAGATGTCGTGCCACAGCAAGTGTGGGCAGTCGTCGAGGCATCCGGCTTGGCTCCGTTGATCTCTTCGTCATACAGCGTAGTCGACAGGCGATTGATCGGGGCATTCGTCGATAGATGGTATGAGGATACAGACACGTTTCATCTCCCATGTGGGGAGATGACTATCACCCTGGATGACGTGTCGTCTATCCTGCATATCCCGGTGACGGGGACTTTGATCGGTTGGGATAAACCCAACCAGGCGGATGCAGTGGAGCTGATGATTGCGTTGCTCGGTATGGGTCATGCCGAGGCTACCAAAGAAGCGATGGACATCAAGAGTGGTGCTATAAGGTTTAGTAAGCTGAAGGAGGTATACAGCAGATCGGTTATTCAGCAGCGATATGATATTGCCGCTAGATGTTATCTCCTTTACTTGGTGGGTAGCACATTGTTCGCTGATAAGACGAACAACTCCATTGGTTGTCATCTGCTTCTCGCTTTGGATGACCTTAACATGGTTGATCAATATGCATGGGGGGCTAGTGCACTAGCCTATTTATATGATCACCTGTCATTCGCCAGCAAGGCGAATAAGTTCTCTTTGGCCGGCTCCATGTACTGAGGATGTTGTAAATTTGCATCAAAGTGGTGCAATTATTTGGGTTTTCCTCCTTCAATGTCGCCAATATTTGTCTCGGCTTCACTCCATTCTTCGCCATAGTGATGATCTTTTCATGCTCTTCAGGCGTAGGTCTTCCGAGGAATGAGTGTCCGATGAATGAGTCACACTTATCGTGGTTATGGAACCCACAAGATACCCTTACCTTCCACGCTCCGATTGACGAATATGGTCTACCATGCACCTTGAAGGTATGTCTCTGATACCCTTACCCACAAGTATGTCTCTGGCACAAAGAAGAGGAATTGTCCATTCAAGGTGCATGGTAGACCATATTCGTCAATCGGAGCGTGGAAGGTAAGGGTATCTTGTGGGTTCCATAACCACGATAAGTGTGACTCATTCATCGGACACTCATTCTCCGGAAGACCTACGCCTGAAGAGCATGAAAAGATCATCACTATGGCGAAGAATGGAGTGAAGCCGAGACAAATATTGGCGACATTGAAGGAGGAAAACCCAAATAATTGCACCACTTTGATGCAAATTTACAACATCCTCAGTACATGGAGCCCGCCAAAGAGAACTTATTCGCCTTGCTGGCGAATGACAGGTGATCATATAAATAGGCTAGTGCACTAGCCCCCATGCATATTGATCAACCATGTTAAGGTCATCCAAAGCGAGAAGCAGATGACAACCAATGGAGTTGTTCGTCTTATCAGCGAACAATGTGCTACCCACCAAGTAAAGGAGATAACATCTAGCGGCAATATCATATCGCTGCTTAATAACCGATCTGCTGTATACCTCCTTCAGCTTACTAAACCTTATAGCACCACTCTTGATGTCCATCGCTTCTTTGGTAGCCTCGGCATGACCCATACCGAGCAACGCAATCATCAGCTCCACTGCATCCGCCTGGTTGGGTTTATCCCAACCGATCAAAGTCCCCGTCACCGGGATATGCAGGATAGACGACACGTCATCCAGGGTGATAGTCATCTCCCCACATGGGAGATGAAACGTGTCTGTATCCTCATACCATCTATCGACGAATGCCCCGATCAATCGCCTGTCGACTACGCTGTATGACGAAGAGATCAACGGAGCCAAGCCGGATGCCTCGACGACTGCCCGCACTTGCTGTGGCACGACATCTAATGATAGCATGTCAAATTCATGGTTGTGACATCTGTTTAAGAGACGATCCTGCACAATTTAAATTAAGAAAAATCAGTAAAACAAATAAATAAAAATAAATATCAATTAATTAAAGAAATAGATAAAATTAAATTTAAATTAATTTTTGGTCTCGTAACGAATACTTACCCGTCCTTGCCATATTTCCTTCGCCTGGTGCTCGTCGTATGACTGCAACAACGAAGTATCTTGAGGATCCTCATAGACGATCTCGGTCTGTGAATCATCAGCACCACCATCATCAGCACCACCATCGTCATCATCTGAAGAAGAAGAAGGAGGAGGAGGAGGATCAGGAACGGCATGGGAAGGTCCTCCTCGCTCCAGCCGCTGAGGGTGAAGCGAGCCAAAAAAAATATAATATCGCTGACCCCCCAGCGAGCGTTATAAAATTTTAATTAAAATTTTATAACTATCGTTGGGGGGTCAGCGAGATTATGTTTTTTTGTGGCTCGCTTACGACTGCATATGTATTGTTTGCTTAATGTTAACCACTTCAAACACATACTGAACAAAGAAAAAACATAAAGAATCAAGTTTATGATCATAGAATTACCTTAATGAATGTTTATGAATTGCTTGCAATTGAAGAAAGATGGAGGAAAAAAGAAGTTTTGGGTTGATGAAGGTTGGAAGAGGTTGTTGGAGAGTTAACGTGAATAAGAAGAAAAGAAGGAAGAAGAAAAAATAGGTTTCTATTTAATAAGAGAAAAAGGGGTATTTTGGGTAGTTTATTTTATAGTAAGGCTAATAAGGTATTAAAAGAAAAAAGAGGGTTAACTAATTAAAGTGGTGTGTTAAAAAACTAATTTCCATTTATTATATGATGAGTTCGACAATATCTTGGGTAGTTGGGTTTTTGTTTATTTAAACGTGTTCATACCTAACTTAACATGATGATAATACACTTGTTGATGGGGTTTTTATTTTGCCACCCCAAGATCTATGGATGCCACCCCATATGTATAATTAATACCCATCATGCCCTTTTAAAAAAAACAAGTTTTAATAGTCGTAATAACCCCTTACGACCCATTTTAAAAATAAATTTTAACACTGGTCGTAAGCAGGTGTTACGACTTATGGGTCGTAACACATGCTTACGACCCAATGAAAAGTTAAGTTTTTAAGTAGGTCGTGGATGGTTGTTACGACCCAATGAAAAGGAGGAGGGGATGATGCTTTAACCTCTGCCTTTCAAGTAATTGTTGGATCAAATCTTTAAGTTGCTTGCTAGCATCAACAACATCTTGAGGTGGCATCTCCTCAGTTCCAATTTCAAGAACAAATGGACTTGAATGATCATGCACCTTCTCATGGGCAGTCTCCAAAACTTCTTTCGGCAATACAAAATGATCAGGTTCAGAGATAAAACCAAGGGGGAAGCCAAGCATTTCCCTAGTCTTCAACCAACGTTGTGCACATTGGCGAGCTAAACTACGCATGCGGCCAAAATATCGAGCACGCTCTGTTATCCCAACAAAGCCCCTGGAGTCTAAGATATTAAAAGCATGAGAAGTTTTCAGGAGCTGATCATACGCAGGGATTGCAAGGCCTGAAGAAAGTAAGGAACGAGCTTCCTCCTCAAAGAAATCAAAATGTTTCTGAACATGATCAACACTGGCATGCTCCAAGTAATATGCACTCATTTCCTTCTCATTCTCCAAGAACAGCTCTCCATATGTAATTCCATCTGAATATTTGATCTTCTTGAAGTGATCAACTCCCTGTAGTAACATGAGGATACGTTCAAGGCCATAAGTGATCTCTACAGATACAGGTGATAACTGGAGGCTTCCAGCCTGTTGAAAGTACGTGAATTGAGTAATCTCCATCCCATCCATCCAGATTTCCCAGCCCAAACCCCAAGCACCAAGAACCGGACTCTCCCAGTTGTCTTCTACAAATCTTATATCATGTGCAGTAACATCAATACCTAAAGCTGATAGGCTGAGGTTAAAGCATCATCCCCTCTTCACCTGTATTAATTAGGTTGATGCCTCTCCAACTTGATTTCAACATGTTCGGTTGTGAGGTCGTAACAACCATCCACGACCTATTTAAAAACTTAACTTTTCATTGGGTCGTAAGCATGTGTTACGACCCATGGGTCGTAACACATGCTTACGACCAGTGTTAAAATTTATTTTTAAAATGGGTCGTAAGGGGTTATTACGACCCGTATTGTTTTTTTTTTAAAAAGGGCATGATGGGTATTAATTATACATATGGGGTGACATCCACAGATCTTGGGGTGGCAAAATAAAAACCCTGTTGATGAGGAGGTGAAGCCCAACTAAGGTCATGGGTTGCAAGCCCAAAGCCCTCTTCTTTTTATTTTAATTTTTTATATCATAGCACGTTTCAATAACATGCACTGATTTCCATTAAAATATTTGAATGTTAATCTATACCTTTCAATTTTTTAAAATAAATTTAAAGCATACTTAAGATCCCAATTTCACGAAATTATTACTAACTTAATTATTTGAACATTATTAAATATAATTATATAAACGAAAAATCTTTAATTAATCTCTAAAATTTTACGTCGAAACACTTTTAGTCCAAGAAAAATTGTAAAAAAAAATCAAATTGATTTATAAAAAAAATCAAAATGATGATCGAATCGATCATTTTCATCGTTACACAATAAAACCCGATCTTATTATTCAATCAAGATTGATCCAATTGGCAATAAATTGGCTCATAGCATAAAATATCATGAGTTCAAATAGCACTGTCCATGTAAGAATTTAATTGGTGGATAACATGTGAATTACTCTATAAAACACTTACAAAATCATGAAGTTTGCTTAGATATTAGTGAATCGGTCAATTCATCTAAATTTTTGCTAATAATAATAATTAAAAAAAATACAACATGATTTTCCATGGATTTTCTTTAAAATAACTTGTGGTTTTTCTTAAAAATAACTTGCGGTTTTTCTTTTCTTTTTGTCAGAAGAAAAATTCCCTCACAAAACAAAAACTCCACCACTTCTTTTCTTTTCTTTTTGATTTAAATTAAAAACATGAATTTTCCCCCGAAGATTCTAATTCTAAAAAAAGAAGCAAGCAAAGGTAATCCACCACTTCGCAACAACCTATAGGCCAATCCAATTTCGTACGAGTGGGTGCCAATAAAATTGGAAGGGAGACTCCAGCCCGCCAAGGGCCCACTTTCTAGAAAAAAGAACCACAAACACCGAACACCAAATCCAACGGCTGTTATTCGCCTCAAAGAACATTCTAGAATTTATTTATTTATTTATTTTTTTTAAAAAAAAACTCAAACCCTAGCTTTATATAAACTCAATCACACACCATTCTTTCTTCCTCTCTGCACTGCATCTCAAAAAAACACGGTATACACCATCGCCGTGTTTTTTTTGTTTCCACTTCCTCTCTCTCTCTCTCTCTCTCTCTCTCTCTCTCTCTTTTCCGATTCGCCGACGAAACTAAAAGCGAGATCCAATGGCCGGCAAAGGAGAGGGACCAGCGATCGGTATCGATCTCGGAACAACGTACTCTTGCGTCGGTGTGTGGCAGCATGATCGCGTTGAGATCATCGCCAATGATCAAGGCAACAGAACCACGCCGTCTTATGTTGGATTCACCGATACCGAGCGTCTTATCGGTGATGCAGCCAAGAATCAGGTTGCGATGAATCCTATCAACACCGTCTTTGGTAAGTTATCTCAGATCTCGTTTTCGATCTAAATTTATTTATCGTGTTCTTATGTTGTTTTGTATTAGATCAATATATGTATTGTTATGTATTTGATTTTATAATGTTTGATGCTTGATTGTGATAGTTTAGAAGCACGTTTGATTTTATCGCGTTCTAATATACATGAATTCAAATTGTATTGAATTTGAGCTCAGCATTTCTTTTTCTGAGGTCGTTGTTGAGATCTAGGTGTTATATAGATTTTGCTTTGTGAAGTAAATAAACTGTGTTTCTAGATCTACTGCATTGTGGCATGTTTGATTTAGGTTAAAATTTATTTGAAAATTGTTTTGTTATATGAATAATATCTCAGATGTATTAAGTAGTTATTTAGTTACATTTCTCAGATCCCGATGTACCAAATCTGTTTCGAAAGCGAACTGAATTTTTCCAATTAATTAATTGTAAATGTTGTGTCCTTGTTATAGTTTTGGAATTATAATAAATTTTTGTCAAAGTTATTTATATTTATTTTTTATGACATGTCATTATATTAGTATTGATCTGTTGTGAATTTTGTTTTATTCTTCAAGTTGCCAGATTTTTCTCTAGTAGATTCCAATGTTGCCTTTGTATTTATTGGAGCTAAAATTTGAGTAAAAGTTTTGTATGTTGACAATTGACATATGCATTAACTTGTTGGTTTGTTTATACAAGTGCTCGAACATTATGTCATGCTATTTAGTCGTTGCCTTGAAACTGCATCTATCGAGTCTAATGATTAAGCAAATAATTTTAACAATAACACTAGTCAACTAATCAAGAAACAAATCATGGCAGCTAAAAAAATTTAGATTAACTATTAGATGCGCCTATTAATGATGTGTCTTTTGGGATGGCCTATTTTTTCTAAGTTTTTTGTGTTGACATATTTACGATGTCTTATATAATTTGGTTTTATTTATGAAATATTTTGTTGCTTTCAGATGCCAAGAGGCTGATCGGTCGCAGATTCAGTGATGCCTCTGTTCAGAGTGACATTAAGTTGTGGCCATTTAAGGTCATTTCTGGTCCTGCTGAAAAGCCAATGATTCAGGTCAGCTACAAGGGTGAGGAAAAACAATTTGCTGCCGAAGAAATCTCTTCTATGGTACTCATGAAGATGCGTGAGATTGCTGAGGCCTATCTTGGCTCCGCTGTGAAGAATGCTGTTGTTACTGTCCCAGCTTACTTCAATGATTCTCAGCGTCAAGCTACCAAGGATGCTGGTGTCATTGCTGGTCTTAATGTCATGCGTATTATCAATGAGCCTACTGCTGCTGCCATTGCATACGGTCTTGACAAGAAGGCAACAAGTGTTGGTGAGAAGAACGTCTTGATTTTTGATCTTGGTGGTGGTACATTCGATGTCTCTCTCCTTACCATTGAGGAGGGTATCTTTGAGGTGAAAGCCACCGCTGGAGACACCCATCTTGGAGGTGAAGATTTTGATAACAGAATGGTGAACCACTTTGTTCAAGAGTTCAAGAGGAAGAACAAGAAGGACATCAGCGGCAACCCCAGAGCACTTAGGAGGTTGAGAACTGCTTGTGAGAGAGCAAAGAGAACTCTTTCATCCACTGCCCAGACCACCATTGAAATTGATTCTCTTTATGAGGGAGTTGATTTCTATACCACCATTACCCGTGCCAGATTTGAGGAGCTTAACATGGATCTCTTTAGGAAGTGTATGGAGCCAGTCGAGAAGTGTTTGAGAGATGCCAAGATGGACAAAAGAAGCATCGATGATGTTGTCCTTGTCGGTGGTTCCACCAGAATTCCCAAGGTTCAACAACTTCTCCAGGACTTATTCAATGGAAAGGAGCTTTGCAAGAGCATTAACCCTGATGAGGCTGTTGCTTATGGTGCTGCAGTTCAGGCCGCTATCTTGAGTGGTGAGGGAAATGAGAAGGTTCAGGACCTTCTCCTTCTCGATGTCACCCCTCTTTCCCTTGGTCTCGAGACCGCTGGTGGTGTGATGACTGTCTTGATCCCCAGGAATACCACAATCCCAACCAAGAAAGAACAGGTTTTCTCAACATATTCCGACAACCAGCCTGGTGTGTTGATCCAGGTTTTCGAAGGAGAGAGAACAAGGACCAGGGACAACAACTTGTTGGGCAAGTTTGAACTCTCAGGCATTCCTCCTGCTCCTAGGGGTGTTCCACAGATCACAGTGTGCTTTGACATTGATGCCAACGGTATCTTGAATGTCTCTGCCGAAGACAAAACCACTGGCCAGAAGAACAAGATCACCATCACCAATGACAAGGGTAGGCTCTCAAAGGATGATATCGAGAAGATGGTTCAAGAGGCTGAGAAGTACAAATCTGAGGATGAAGAGCACAAAAAGAAGGTCGAAGCCAAGAATGCATTGGAGAACTATGCATACAACATGAGGAACACCATCAAGGACGACAAGATCGGTGAGAAACTTGCTGCAGCTGACAAGAAGAAGATCGAGGATGCCATTGAGCAAGCTATCCAGTGGCTGGACAGCAACCAACTTGCAGAGGCAGATGAGTTTGAGGACAAAATGAAGGAATTGGAAAGCATCTGCAACCCTATCATTGCTAAGATGTACCAGGGTGGTGCTGGTCCTGATGTTGGTGGCGCAGCTGATTATGATGATGCTCCTTCTGGTGGAAGCGGTGCAGGACCCAAGATTGAAGAAGTGGACTAAGTGTAGTTCCTTTTACCGGATCATGATTTATTGTTTTGATGCATTTTTTGTTGGATTTAATTGCATGGTTTTTAGTTTTGGAACAAGACAAGTTAATTTAGTTTTCCCTTCTGTTGATTGTTTAAGCGTTGTGCCGTTGTTTGCCGTTTTTCATTGAACGGAGGCACAGAAACAATTATTTATATAAATTTTCCCGTTGTTCTTGAGATTTTTCCCCCTATTTTTCGTTAAGCAGGAGGGCATAGCCCCGTTACTTCAAAATCCTGTGTGAACATGGATTTATACCCAAACAGATGCCTGACTGAACGATCGTTTGTTTTGTTCGTGTGTGCACAACTTATTAGGGTTCAAATTATTCTCCCAGGGTTTATATATTTCACCTTTTCTTTTCACACCCCCCATTTTCCGCCCTATCCCCCATTTTTTCCGCCTCACATGAGGCGGAAGTGCTTTTTTTCACCCTTTTCGCCTCTTGAGAGGCGGAGAAACCAATAAATTTACACTTTCACTTCATGTGAGGCGGAAAAAATGGGGGGTGGGGAGAAAAATGGGGGGTGTGAAAAGAAAAGGTCTATATATTTTACTTACTGTTGTTATTTTTATGAAAATTAGTATTATTCATATATTTTGCTTTATTCCTCTCTCTTTTTTTAAGTTGTTCAACGGCTACAGAATTATCGTTCACGCTCATCTTTAATTGAGGCACCATTGTTGAGAGCCCAAACATGTTCAGGAGAGTTTTTACAAAATAAAAATATTTTCATGTCTCATATTTCAAATCTCTCTTTATTCTCATATTATTCCAGGCAGCAGCTGATTATACTTGCTTGATTTGGAAAATGTTACCCTTACATCATGTATTTAGGTATAAGATGTTGAAGAAAGATAAAAAGAGAAGAGAGAAATAATTGATGGTTTAATATGATAGGAAGAAAGAAAAATAAGATGTAAATGATGGTGTTGAGGAAAAAATTGTAAGAATATCATTACTAACTTGAATTTCACTTTTAGTGTGGCGGTGTGTCTAATCATTGCTAGCTATCTATTTCTTTGATTTTTCTCATTGAATTTGAGATATTAGTCATTAGATCTTAACATTTTAAAGTTTTGTTTTGTTCGACTTTTTTACTGACCAATTTTCATTAGAGAACGTTGGGTAGCACCCCATTGTGTAGTGAAGATGATAGAATTTGTTGGGACATAATGCAAAATACTTGAGGTCAATTTTGATCTATGTTGCAGTCTTCACTTATGATGAAACTAAAGCTTGATTGTTGTTATCTTTCATAAGAATATAGGGGGAAATGCAGGGGAGATTCGCTTAAAAAAGTTAAGGCAAATGTTAACGAGCGCACTTGATACACTTGTTATGAAGCCAAATGAAGTAAATAATCATTGAAAAATGCATTTTTTTTAGATTCTCGAGACACAGAGTAATGTGCACTTATAATTAATTTTCTAAGTTTAGGAATCTTAACTTAGCAAAACCCAAAAGTTAATTGTTCTGGCTTAAATGATTAGTGAGCTACAAAAGCGAGCACATAAAGTTGTGCAATAATTGATTTCATTGGTCCCATGCCATGCTTAAAATGTGGTATCTCGGGCTTGACCTAAGGACATGACACTCCTCATATCATGTGGTTATTAATAATGTATTCAAAATATATCTCGCAATCTTTGCTATGATGAATCTCGCGGTGAGTGAATCGTTCACCTGTTGTCTAATGGAATGTGACAATGCAGTGGATGATACAAGTTTGCTTGCAAATTTTTTGACTTCACATACTTTCTTGTTTAAAATTTCTAGTAGAAAATTTAGAACACGTTTATAAAATAATCTCAAGAGCCAGTTATTTTTTTTTTTAAAAAAAAAAGTTTCTTTATAATATTATTCCAAAACATGAAACTTAATTTCGTTATCAATTTGTTCTTGACGTGCTCTTGATATAAAAAACAGTAAACTTGATATACCAGAATGGTGACGAGTTCTTGATATACAAAAATGCTACTACCATTTAACATTCCTTTTTATAAAAAGCAAACAGAGAATTTTGGACATTTGAGTTTATCTCATTTTTTTCCTTGAAAGAAAGGTTGTCATGCTTGATATCAGTTCTTGGTGTATATATAACACTGCTCCTTGAATTTCATATGCCTTAACATATCTTTGCTCCAACTTTAATCTATTTTTCTCTTCCCTGCATGATATCTTGGACCTCTCTTATAAAAGGTAAAAACAAAACGAATGTGCTATATGCCTTTGCAAAAGATTAGCTATAGATACAACATAGACTGTAAAAGAAACCCTTCTGTTGCACACAAATGCAATCTAATTGGTATTGACTTAGCCTAATTGGATTTGCTTAATCTGAAGATGACTCAATATGAAAAATAAGATAAAAAGATGGACCAAAAAGTACATATACTGCTGCTACACGGGAAACTGAAAACACTGAAATATGCTACTATTAAAAACATTTTTTACTCAAATATTTTTTCTTTCAACATTTACTAGCATGAGATGAGCTGTAAATTTTTTTTTCAACTTGCACTACTTACTCAAACTGAAATTTCAATGTGATGCATATAAAGTGAAGAATCAGTTTAACACTTTAACTGAATTCTCACATAGCTATAGCAGATTCCAGTGTGCAGTAATAAAATTGTTAAAACGTGATAACCGTTTTACAAACTAAACTTATTACTACAAAGACACTAAAAACACATGATACATGGATTCAGTTTATTAAGATACACATGACAGATGTGTACTCTAATTCTCTGAATTCTCCATCTACACTTCTACATCATTTACTCCAAAACAGAAATGCTATTCATTGGATACCAATAAGAGAATAGACAAGTAAATCCAAAATAGACCGGCAAGGCAGGGTAAAATCTAATAATTTCATATTTGATCAAGAATAATGTCAAGAGATAAATAATGATTACAAATCAAAAGCTGCTAGTAGATGCATGGACCCGAAAAAACCATCACAATTAGTAAGAAAAAAATTTGAGGCAATTGCAGGAATGCACTTCTGTATTATAAATTTCACAGGTACAAAGTTAGCAAAACAATGATTTATGGGACCATGCTAGCAATACCAACAATTTTTAATGTGTGCCTAACTCAAGTCAACATTAAGATCATTCCCTCCAAGATGAGGGCGACGACAGACACGAACTTCATGCTCTTCCGATCCCTCGCGAAGTTTGGGCACCATGATCTCAAGCACTGATCCAGGCCCATCATAGTATGCTTCTATATTGGCATCTTCAGGAATTCGAATCGAAAGAGGGATTTCACGAACAAATTCACCTGGAGGGCAGTGCTCCGGCGATGGATCAGTCAGCTTGAATGTCCTGTCATGTCTCTTGATGAATGGTTTCCCAGATGTGCTCACACAAGAAACCTTGATGATACCATGAGTGAGAGTGTTCCTCCAAGAAACTTTCACACTCGGAAGATCCACACATGGCAGACTGATAATAATCAAGTAACCTTGCTCATCCTCGTAGACAGTTTTTGCAGCTGTGACAGGTCCACCAACATTCTTCATCACGCCGTTGAAGTCGCTCAACCAGTGTGGCTCAGTCGGGTGCATTTCGATATCTGGAATCCGACCGGATGGAGGATTAACGGGCAAGTAACATTCTTCATCATTCCCATAAAGGAAAAAGTCCTTCCTCTTCTTGCCACCGCCAGGAGAAAGATCAATGCTGTCACCGTTACTGTGGTTAGACGAATGTGTTGACAGATTCAGTCCTGATCCATTAAGCAGTTTCTTAGGAGGGTGAGGATTAGGAGCACTCTTAATCGGATGAGGCGGTCGGTCAAGTTCAAAGTCGGTGTTGGGAAGATTTCTCCATGAACTGAAATCGCTTGCTTCAGGAGGGATCTTGAAATTCAAATCTCGGCCAGTGAGTTCCATCCACCTTTTCTGCTCATCCTTATCGAGACCCATCAGATTCGGTGACGGAACGACCTCAATGCCATGAACACATTGAGGATTTGAAAGACCTCTGTAATGCTTCCTTTGCATCCTGTGGGATCGAACAAAACCCTTGTCAACACTAAATGGAAAAGGGCGCTCCCCTTGGCGAGAGTGCCCATTCATGTAACTCCTCAGCTGCATCTTACCCAACGCATTTTCAGGCCTCTCCTTGAAAACCCACATGTACATGTTTTCCATGTCATGTTGAACCATGAAAACATCAAGCTTGAGATCCGATTTATCAAACCCCGAAACACCATTGCTGTCCTTAATAACCTTGGTCTTGGACTTATCATGCAACACAGGCTTAAAGTAAAATCGGAAGAAAAACCAAGCACCCCATATGCTATCCACTCGCTTCGTGCATTTCTTTCCAGCTTTTGGAAGAGTGAGAAAACTCTCAGTCTCGTATCCCTGAGTGCCAAGACCAACATCTAGAATATCACACGGATCAGGGTTCCATGGCTGAGGCGGCGGGCTACGTTCGGCCGAGAGGGGCAAGTTGATATCCGGCGGACGCGAAAGTATGATTTGTGGATTCATCTCCAAATCAAGCTCCTCATGAGAAGATGCACTTGAATCCATTGACAAGAGTGTTGAAGGGTGATGATTCTCCATTGGGAACGCATTGAGAAGAGAATCAGCCATTCTAGTAACTCATGTAATTGATTCTGATGATAACTTTTATTGCTTCTGCTTTGTTCAATGTTTCCATTTCATGACACAATTCAACAAAATAACCTTATAGACAACACCTTCATCATATGAATCCAATCCCTACTATCAAAAACCCTAGATTTATAAACCAGATGATAGAATCCTCACATACCCACTTCAAAAAATTTAATTTTTTTCCCAAATCCTAAACCAAAAATAAATACATAAAAATCCCAACCTAGAAATTTTGTATTTTTTATCTCTGGAGAATGCAAAAAAAAAAAAAAGGACTCGACTTTATATGAAATTTGCTACGGGAAAATAATATCTAACCCTACAAACCCAAGGGATCTCCAAGTTGAATCTTCAGAAAAAAGGGAAAAATTGAAAACCGTATATATTTTCTTTTTCACACAATATTCTTCTAAAATATTATTATTATTTTATTAAAATAAAAATTAAAAATGGATGGGTTAGAAAAAGAGAGAGGCAGAACGAAAATCAAAGGGGATCTTCTTGAAAGAGTACCTTTGAGAATAAGGATCAGAAAATGGGGAAAAGGAACATTCAAAGCTGAAGAAGATGGTGATGCAATTCTCCATCATCTATAACCATATATCCGAAACCCTTTATTTTCTCTCTATTTTTTTTTTGGAAAATAAAAAAAAAGAAAAATGAGCTATTTTTTGTTCTTCGACTCGTCAAATGAAACACGGAACATGATAGAATAGGAGAACGCAACCGTGGCGAAACATCTTACGTGGGTCATGGTTGCTTTAACCGGGTCGGTTTGACCCATCAACCAACACTTTCTTTTGTGAAAGGTATCAATATCAACCACTATTCTAACAAATATATTTTTTCCTCGATAAAATATCTATCCTTCATTGTATCGTTTAAAAAAAGACAAATGTTACCAACGAGGCTTGGTTCAGTTGGTGCAAGGTCCCAACTGAAATCTTGGGAATGAGACACGGGTGCTAGTAATCCCGGATTCGATTCCCACTAAAAACATCTCGCTGGGAGAGTAAGCCACGCAGCTCGTTCCGGGTTAGTCTCAAGGGCTCCCTGGTATTAAGGGTGCTTTTGGGGATACCGATGGTTCTGCAAGGAATACAGACACACAAAAAAAAAGACAAATATTAACAAGTGTCATAGAAAAAATATTTGTTAAGCAATCAAATATAACATATTAATATTGAAAAAATGTAATTTTTAAGATTTTCAAGAAAAAAGATAATCTTGATTTATTTTTTAGAAACTCTAACAAGTGTCCTAACAAGATTTTTTTTTTAAAAAAAAACTATGCTTCACTCAATTTTAGCATATGATAGAAAATTTAACATTGTGTATATCTAAATATACAAATTGAAGAAGTATAAAGATAAATCAATGAATATTTTATAACATATATTGTCTAAATAAAATTATGTCATCATGAATATATTAACATGTTGGGTAAAAGATAAGTTGAAAAAACTTGTTCTTAGAATCTATGGCAAATGCAAAAAATTAGTAGAAGTATGGTAGGCAAGTTTTTTATTTTTTTTTCCTTGGGAAAAAAGAATAAATCATAACTCTAATTATCAATAAGTAAACGTTGATAATGACAAGTTACTTGTTTTAACTTTTCAAACCGATTAGATTGTATAATGTAAAACATATTCTATCATTTCTTTGATCGAATATTGAATAACTTATAAGTGAATATGGAGTGTATAGGATGTTTGACGTGTCCTAATCCAACTTTCTAATATGAAAATTGAATTGATTTTTATGTATGATGTTAGGGCTCGTCTCCAATGAAAGAACGTGGTAGCCTATATCAATATTTTTGTGTGTGTTCGTGTGAGTTGAGTTTGAAATACATGAGAGTTTCGGTTGCATATATTGGATTGCGAGGGTGACTAGGGTTTGCAACTTGGGGAAATCAAGCTTATCGAGTTGTTGGGATAACCAGAATCTCGAAAGTTGTTGTCATCTAAATCAACTTATCAGTAGGAACAAACGATCATGCTGGGAGTCACAGTGATATTCATAACCTAGTCAATCATGAGTAACATGGACTGATATTTGAACTTCAATAACTTGGACTTGGGCTGCTCAGCTAGTCCAATAACATAGACCTAGCTGATGTGATCACTTGATCAACATGGTCAACTTAATTTAGTCATCGGTCTGTAATAGAATCTTTTTTAAAAGGCGACTCAATGATAGTTTTTGGCATAGATTTTGATCTTTTATGTATTTGATTGTTGCAAGATAATATATTTATGTTCACCTTAAAAAAAACTTGTTTCTTATAACTATTTGTAAAAAAAACTTAAAAAAAAAATTAAAAGATAATACGTGGATCATGTTTTTGAAAAAGAAAATGAGTTTTATACCTTTAATGTAAAAGTTTTTTCATCTTATCAATATATTATATACATGAATGATGGATATAATGATGACAATGAAGAGAATATATTTACACTATTAAAGCACTCAAATAAAAAAAAAATGTACACTCTTAGAACACACAAATTAAACTAACTGAAATCTGACTACAATATATATTTTTTGTAGCATGAATTTTTATCTTTAAGAATGACTTTGTGAATGTAAAAAAATAAAATAAAATAATAAGAATGACTTTGTGCTTAAGAAAGCACGGGCTTAAATTTTTCCTATATTGTTTTGTTGACCCAATAAAACCGATTCTCACACTGTAGAGGCCCCATATTGTTACATGCTGTATGAAATTAAGTTCAGCCCACTTATGCTTCTGGTTTTGGGTTTTAGTTTATTCACCCCTAATTAATTAGGTTAATGCGAAAAGTCAAAAATATCTTAAAAAAAAGATTTTTTACTAGCTCGGTCAACCAGCTTGTAAACCCCCCAGCTAGCTAGCGGAAAAAAAAAATATTTTTCATTAGCTCTCTCGGGGGTCAGCTAGCTTGTAATTTTATAAATCTCGCTGATCCCCAGCTAGCTAACTCTCTCGGGGGTCAGCTAGCTTGTAAAAATTACAAGCTAGCTGACCCCCAAGAGAGCTAATGAAAAATCTTTTTTTTAAAGCTAGCTCTCTCGGAGGTCAGCTATATTGTAATTTTTACAAGCCAGCTGTCATCCGAGAGAGCTAGTGAAAATCCTATTTTACAAGTTAGCTGACCCCGAGAGAGCTAGGGAAAAATCTTTTTTTTCGTTAGTTAGCTGTTTACATAGCTCGCTGACCCCTCAGTGAGTAGTATTTTTTTTTTTTTTTTTTTTTGCTTTTTGATTTCTCACTTAGCCCCCAATGACTGTGTTAAAACCCAGAAAAAAGGTGCAATTTTGAGTTTGGAAAAAGAAAAAAAAGTTACTTGTTGGTCACATGTTGAAAGCCACATGCTACGGTATTGTCTCCGCTATAAAGAACTTGTTGTGCCGTCACAGGTCCATCTCCATCTCCATAAACCATATATCTCGTGAAGTAAAAAGATATGCTGATTTACTAGCTAATGAAGGTCATCGAGGACCATATTGTTACATATTGTGAGGATGGTTACGAGATAACCTTCTCTCATATGATTTGCTAGTTTGTATCTTTGGGTTTTACTTCTGGTTGAATTTTTTTTTTTTTAAGAAAAAGCCCAAATTCATTATTTATAGAGTTTTGGAATTCTCACCCCCGTGCTGTCCCCACACTCCATTTTAAATTGTTAAATGACCATTTTATCCTTCATTAAAAATATCAATTCTCCACACCTCATAGATTATTTCCACACCCCCATGAATTATCCCCACACCCCATACCTAACCCTTTCATCTTCCTAAACATTCTGAATATACTCCCACATTTAATTCTCA
This sequence comes from Crotalaria pallida, assembly GCA_037953625.1. Lineage (NCBI taxonomy): Eukaryota > Viridiplantae > Streptophyta > Magnoliopsida > Fabales > Fabaceae > Crotalaria > Crotalaria pallida. The sequence goes on from CM075656.1 coordinate 75,201,563, forward strand.
AATCATTATTTTTCAAAATATCTCTCACCCTTCAACCTTTCATCTTCCAACCAACTTTTTGTTGTTATTCATTTACATCATATTTTTCTCCTACCAAGTTTAAGGTACGTTTTTTTTCCACTGTACGTTATTTTTTCGATGAACCAGTGTCGGAAAAAAATTTAAAAAATTTTCGTGTTAATTCCGAGAACCTGGTCTCGGAATTTATTGTTTCCGACAACAAGATCTCGGAATTTCTTTCAATTTTCCGATAACAGGGTCTCGGAAAATTGGAAAAAAAACTCTTAAAAAAATTGGAAATGAAATTTTCATTTTCTGAAACTGGTGTGTCGAAAAACTTATGCAGATACTCCAAATTCGAAAACACCTAATTACAAGCACAATGCAACAAAAAACCTAATGTTATATTTCTAGGCTATACTAATATGTATAAAAAACAAAAAAAAATGAACTAACCTACACAAACCACCCCAAATCAGTACCCAATCAACGACCCTAACCCTAAGCGAAAAAATGAATTGTATACCCAAAAAAAAAAACAAGAAGAAGAAGAGAAGTGACGGTACGAGATTGTGAAAAAGAAGAAGAAAAGTTGTTAGTGTGAAATGGAGAAGAGAAGTGAGTTGAAGAAGTTGAGAAGAAAAGAGCAGGGGAAGAGAACGTGGAGAGAAGGAGAAAAAAGAAAGAAGGTTTTAGTTTAAATTTGAAAAAGACATTTTTGTATTTTTACACATAAAATGGAATGTGAAAATTGTGTACGGGGTGAGAATTCTAGAACTCTTATTTATATTTAAATTTTGGCCTTCAAATAAAAATCAAATAGTCCAACACCTGTGAGTTACATAACATTCTTGCCTTATGTAGTTATGTATGTGCTCCCTTAGCTTGTACTCCTCCTCAGTCTTTGATACAAGTTTTTTTTTTTTTTAAAAAAACTTTTTTTATTTTATTTATAATTTTTTTAATTTTCAATAATATTAATTATTTTCTAAAAATTTTATTTATTCAATACTTTAGAGTTACATAATAATTATAAATGATATTTTAAAAAAATATACTATATAAAATATTATATTTTTCAACACCACTAATGTTATTAATTAATTAATTTAATTTCCTTAATTCTCATCGACTCCTTCGAAAGGAACTTATTGTATGTAACAACCACCGAAGGTAAGTACTCCCTCCGATCACAATTATAAGAAAAAAAAAACACTAATTTCATATTTATTAAAAAAGTTTGTTGAGTGAATTTATTTTTTTTGAAATGATAAAAAAAATAGACTACTTTATGAAACATGCATTGAGAATGAAAAAAAAAATTAAATGATGCAACCACTTTATTGAATTATTTTAGGAATAATTGTATTAGAAATAGAAAATTAGTTAAATTTTGCTTATATTTGAGATCACAAATGAGATGTTTTTAGTTACTTATAATTGAGATCGGAGGAGTATATACCCATTGCATTCCATTTGAAATTGAGCATATATATATATATATATATAGGCTTAATTATGTCACAAGTCCTTGAAGTTTGTGATACTTTTGTCAGATATCTTATTCTTTTTTTTTTCAATATCTGACTCCCCGAAATTATTTCTGAGTTTGTCATATACCCCCTACTACCTCGCCCGTGTGACATCACGCAACACCAAATGACCAACCTCCTGAGTCTAATCAGGATTTCAACGTTACATGTCAGCAAAATTGATCAGAATTGGTAGTAAGGACATATGACAAACTCAGAAATAACTTCGGGGAGTCAGATATTGAAAGATAAAAAACAATTAAAGGTATCTGACAAAAGTACCATAAACTTCAGAGACTTGTAACATAATTAAGCCACACACATATATATATATATATATACACGCGCGTATGTAGTACTACACCATATACATGTAGTACTGTATATATACACACACGTATATATAGTACTACACTACAATGCCAAAATTAGTTAGCAACAGTAATTTGATATAGCAAATCAAATGACAGCCAAGCTCTGCAGTGACACATTAAATTCCATTTACCATACTCAACTACCCCTCACCTGTCCTAATTTAGTTTTTCCCCTTTAAAAAGGAGACTCCCAAACACTATGAAGCACCACAAATCAAAGTAACACAACAAATAGAGTGAGTGAGTGCAATAACCTAGCTATCTAGCTAGTGTAATACTACTACTCCTTTTAAAGTGTAGTGTGAGAGACCCTAGCCTGCTGAGATAATAGTTGCTAGAGAGATGGCTAAGCGGTGTTGTATGTTGGTTCTTGTTCTTGCTATGGCTGTGGCCACAAGTAGTGCAAGAAATGCACCTAGTGAAGCTGGTTTGAAGGACCAGAAGAACGTTGCCACCTTTGGTGGCATTGGTGGTTATTCAGGAATTGGAAACAATGGGCTACCTTTTGGAGGTGGTGCTGCCGGAATAGGCGGTGGGTTCGGTGGACTTGGTGGTGGGCTCGGTGGTGCTACTGGGCTTGGTGGCCTTCCTACTCTTGGTGGCGTTGGTGGTGTTGGTGGAATTGGAGGTGCTGGTGGTGGTGGACTTGGTGGCGGTGTTGGTGGTGGTGTTGGTGGTGGCACTGGTGGTCTTCCTTTCCCTTGAAATCAACATATATATGCATGGCTTCATGTTTCTTCGTTTGCATTATTATTATATATCTTAGAAGCCATGATATTTTCAAACCTCTTTTTTTAAACGTCATATTTTACGCATATTCTATAATCATTGATTACAAAACTTTTATTTTCGAATAATCACATGATCAATGATTTATAAAATATGCATGAAAAATGATGTTAGGAAAAGAGGCAAGAGATTATCTTTACCCATATGCTAGTCTTTCTTTTCGTTGGGAACAAATCAGTGTGGTTTGTGGCCTTTTGTGGCCTTGTATTGCGTTTGTGTTATTTATCATGCAAGCATTCTAGTGTGTTTTTCTTGCCTAAGGAAAGTTATATAGAATATTTTGTAACGAATCATTATTTCATCTTTATTTGCTTAGGTTTGTCACAACCATATGGTGGTACTCTAATATGGTTTTTTATATATGGAATTCTTATATATTTCACTTGGAAATAAGCTATGTGAGATTAGTTTTGTATTAACTAAATGTTTTTTCTGTCTCGTTTTTGTTTATGAATAATTGTTTCAAGGTTTAGACGCTATTACTGTTCTGAAATAAATTTCAAGGTTTGACATGCATTCAATACTATTATACTGAAAAGGTATCAAGAAGTACGTATATAAGCATGAAATACCGAGCTTTTACTTCCCACGAGTACAATTTTAGACAAAATTAAATCCTTTGCTTCCTGACTTTGTAATTGGTCAGGTTGGTTCCTCACTTTATAGGTTGATCAAGTTAGTCCATGACTTTGTCGAAATAGTATTTTAGTCCCTGAGATAGGAGAACGTCGATCAAGTTAATCTCTGTCGTCACTATCGTGGGATGTATTTGCTTTAAAACGGGATAAAAACAGGGACGTATGTGAATTAAAATGCAATCCCAGGGACTGAATTGCTATTTTGATAAAGTCAAGGACTAACTTGACTGATGCCTACAAAGTCAGAAACCAATCTTACTAATTACTCAAAAAATATCTTACAACCAGGAATAATATGATTTGTTTCTTATAAAAAGTAAAACCTCAGCTATTATCCACTAGTTTTTATAAAGCCAACGAGCATTCGGAAACAACCTCAATTTAACTAATTATGATTCAACCAAATAATATTTAATTATTTATTTGAATAACCTACATTAATATAAGTCACATGAGATACGCTAAGATATTAAAATATTACATTCTCTCACTTGATTCTTGTGACATAATTTAGCATTTTGGTTTAATTAATAAACAAAATAATTAAACAAATCATTAATGCGTAATTCTTGTAATTTGTTCTCGCATCTCAATAATAATTGTTCTTTAATTTTTATTTAATTATGATTCAACTCATCAATAATGTTTACTTATTTATTTAATAAACTCACATCAATACACGTCACAGGACACATGTTCTTTTTATCTAATTATAATTCAACCCATGAATAATATTTACTTATTTATTTATTAAACTCACATTAATACACGTCACACGACACATGTTAAGATATTAAAATCTTACACTTCTAAGATGACAATTTCTTTTACTTATTGTTAAGGTTCCATATCAAAACTAATTAGCAACGAGAGGAGTAATCCAACAAGTATTTAAATCATACCACATGTTATGAGAGATGCGATGTGAGACTTTCAACACGCCCCTTCCAACAAAGCTAGTCGGACTAGGTGAAGGGTAACTTTTAACTCACAACGAAAGGGCAACTCTTAGCCCATGTCTATGGAAAAAAAAAGTTGGGTTCTAACCATGATATCACTCTTCTCATTATCAATTGATTTTGACATGAAATCTTAACACTTTTATAACCTTCAAACAAAAACCACCGTTTGGACCAGCGGGTATAATCATATTCAATATGTTTATATTAAGTGATGAAAATGTATAAGTCGCACTTGAAATTAAAGTTGGTTTTGTTATGATTGTATTTCTTAAAAGATGTATTTTAGTTAAAATAGGACATATAAATAAAAATGGAGGGAGTAATAGTAAGTTAATGTAGCCAAATGCTCTAGATTAGTAGATTGCCCTCTTACTCCTCTTAGGGGTGTGCAGGACCCGGATCGCCCCGATCATCCGCATCGGACCGGTTGTTTTAGGTCGGGTTGGATCCGGTTGTTTCGGGGCGGGCTGGACCCGGTCTCATGTGTAGAAAGTAGAGGGGTTCGACCCAAAGAAAACTACCAGGCACCGGGTACGAATCGGGCTCGAGTTTGACTCAAGGTCACCCGCGATCCAACCCAATATATGTAAACATTTTTTTATATATATATATATTAATGATGTCAACATGTTTTTATTTTATTTGTATATTATATATTTATACAATACATTATATATTAAACGACTTCATTTCTAACTTAGCAATTTAATTACTTTTTATTTATTTATTAAGTGACATTTTATTACTTAACGTTACTATCAAAAGTCATATTTTCTTATCTTTGTTGTACAATATTATATAAATGGCATTATGTAATATTTTCCTAGTTTAATTATTTTTTGAAGCAGTAAATGAAATTTTGAATCTAAATTTAGCATAGTTTTTTTTTTTAACATCGAAACTTAGTATCTTGCAATGATTTGCTTTATTTTAATCCCACTTTTAAGTTTGTGATTCTTGTCCCGGGTCAACCCGAACTCGTCCTCATCTTGACCCGTCTTATTTAGACCCACATATATTTGGGTTTTTTCGGGTTCAAGAACGAAAATGGGTTTAAAAATTGACGCTATTAATATTTGTGGGTAAGATGACGGTCACGCTAAACCCGTCCCGCTCACCCCTAACCCCTATAGATTTTGTTTACTGTAACTACTATGTCAATATATGTGCATGTTTGGCCCAGCGTTTTTTCATGCTAAACGAACAACTGTTAGCCGTTAGGCCAGCGTTTTCAATGTCCCTAAGTTCTTATGGATTTTAAATGCGGCAAACGGACTTTAATGAGAAAGCGAACTTGTTTGCAAAATTTTCAATTTAGTTCTAGTGAGCATTTATTATTGGAATGGTGAAAATTAGGCTTAACTCAACCTATATATACTGAGTTCGGCTCCTCTCCAGTACTGGACTCTTCAGTACTGATATGAGATTGTGACATGTGGCAAAATAAAAATCAGTGATCAGGATTTAAAGTTATAATTTAATTCAATTTAATATTAAATAAAAAATCAAAATAAAAAATGTATCAGCATCTTCTCTCCTCTTCTTCTTCTTCCGAGAGTTCCAAACCCAAAACTCCACCGCGTCGTCTCACCCGGCCGTGGCCACCATCGAGAGAAGAGATGAAGGCCCTCATCAAACCAGTTTCAGAGGAAACGTCGGGTCATGGTCATTGGGTTCGCCCCGCATCATGGTCTCCGTGAACGGTTGCTCCATGGGCCGTCGTTGGCCATGGAAGGCAGCCTTCATCGTCCAGATCTCGGGATAAGTCAAAAAGAAGGGGCAACACGGGACGGCGGCGCAATGACGGAGAACACGGTGGCGGCGACATCACGATGATAGGCTTGCGGAGAGGTGGGTTGCCGCGGTGGTGGGACAGTGGAGGCGGCGGGGTTGTCTTTGGTGAGAAAGAGCACTTCCAGCCCATAGACACGTTTTTTCTTCTTGAAAGTGATGGACCTGTTTCTATTTTTAATTTCCTTCTCATTTTATTTTTTATTTAAAATTTAATTTTTTTTAATTTTAAATCATAACCGTTGAATGTCTTGTTTGCCACGTGTCACAATCTTGTTTAGGTACTGGACCCTCCAGTACTGGAGAGGATCCACACTCATATACACCCTCACGGCCTCACGTACTTTATGTGAAGTTTGTAATACTATACTCCCTCTCGTTGTATCATAAAGGAAAAAAAAATAATTTTTTCGTTTTATTAGTTGATTTTATTTTTTTTAAATTGATAAAAATAAAGGTATTTTAGGAAATTAACATTGAGAATGAAACAAAAATTAAATAAAATAACAATTTTCTAGGGATGTTTTAGGAAAATAATATTGGAAATTAAATAAAATTTAAGAAAATTAGTTAGTTTTGCTTAAATATGTCATATGTCCCTGAAGTTTGGGGTACTTTTACCAGATACCCTTATTTTTTTTCAATGTTTATGCCCTTAAACATATCTCCGGTTTGCTATTTGCCCCCATGACATATTTCGGTCAGTTTTTGCAATGTTTTTTGCCCTCAAACTTATCTCTGGTTTGCTATTTGCCCCCATGACGGATTCCGATAAGTTGTTGCAATTCTTATGCCCTCAAACTTATCTTTAGCTTGCTATTTGCCTCCATGACGGATTCCGGCATGTCTTTGCACATGTGGATCACCGTGATCCTAGTCACCAATCAAAACTCTTCGTCTTCAACCTTTCTCCAACCACCATACAGTCTCCACCACCATACAGTCTCTGCCACCATACCTCACCCCACCAGCTCCTACCACCATACCACCACTGCTGCCAAAACCTCAAAGACGATCTTCAAACCTTAAAGTTGCTCCGCTCCGACATCGAGCGCCACCCCAATCCCCCCTCCCATCCCATCGCGACCTCTTTCAGTCTTACTTTATATCCCTCTGCCTCATCGAAACCTGCTTCCCTATCTCACCCGATCCGAGCCACGTCAACTCTCTCACCTTCATTTGGTTCAATGCCTTCAAACCGAAGAACAAGTCCTCTCAGCAAGACATTTTCCTTGATAAGGCTTCCGTGCTGTTCAACTTAGGCGTTGTTTATAGTCAAATTGGATGGTCGTATGATCGAAACACGGTTGATATGCGACGACAAGCTTCGCATGCATTTATCGCTGCGGCAGGGTCATTTTCTTATTCGAGGGAGAATGCATCGGTGAAGGCATTTATTGGGGGTTTTGGAACTATGGATTTGTCGGTGGAGTGCGCGGGGATATTGGAGAAATTGACGTTGGCTCAGGCACAGGAATGCGTGTTCGAGAACTCCATCGCTAAAGGGAGCACGCCAGGTGTTTGTTCTAAGATCTCTAGTCAGGTCCATTACTATTACCATGTCCGATTTTATAAGGGTGCTAATTTCATTTTCATTAGTTTTTTTTATGATGTTGAATTAGTCTCTCGAATTTGCCTAAAATCCTGGATTTCGAAGAGTATAGAGTAGTTTATTTGATATGGTGGTGGGAGTTGGTGGGGTGAGGTATGGTGGCGGAGACAGTATGGTGGTTGGAGAAGGTTGAAGATGTAGAGTTCTGGTGGGGGTGACTAGGACCACAATGGTCCACATGTACAAAAACTGACCAAAATCCGTCACAGAGGCAAATAGCAAACTAGAGATAAGTTTGAGGGCATAAACATTGCAAAAACTGGTCGAAATCCGTCATAGGGGCAAATAGCAAGCCGAAGATAAGTTTGAGGGCATAAACCTAGCAAAAACTGGCTGGAATTTGTGATAGGGGCAAATAGCAAATCGAAGATAAGTTTGAGGGCATAAACATTGAAAAAAAAAAGAATAAAGGTATCTGGCAAAAGTACCCCAAACTTCATGAACTTGTGATATAATTAAGCCTATTTTAAACTAAAAGAAATCTTTTTTTTCTTCTTATATTTCAAACAAGAGGGAATACTCACCATCGGTGGATAATCCAAAATCGAAAATTTAAACTTTAATATCATGCTCCCTCCAATTTTGTGAGTAAGATTTGTTTGGGAAAAATTATGTCCACCAAGAAAGTGGGTTAAGATTGTTGGTGATATTGAAAATGTAAATAGTTAATATACTTTTTCAAAACTAGCCATTTAATTATTATTGGGATTTTACAAAGTGTTAACCAAATAGATATATTTTTGGAAAGAAGTAATTAAACTTTATTGGAAATTAAAATAAAATCTCACAAACAGGAGCAAATTTTTTTTCCTAAAGAGGTCTTACAAATAGGACTTTAGAGCGTATTAGAATTGTATTTCTTGCGATTTGGAATTTTTTTTAAAAAAAAAACATATTTTTTTTATTTAAAATATAAGAAAAAATTTACTAACATTCTTAAATTTTGTTTCATTTCCAATGTTACATTCCTAAAATATTCATAAAAAATGGTTATCTCATTTAATTTCTCTTTCATTCTTAATGCACTTTCCTAAAATACCTATGTTTATTTTATAAATATGAAAAATTGAATACTATCAACTAACATTTTAATAACAAATAATTTTAATTTTTTTCTTATATTTATAAATTAGAGTGAGCACATGTTAAATCTCAAGTCAACTCAAAAAGTTAATTTGCATTGACTTGATCATATTATCATTCCACATAAAACTATCTTAACATGTATGCTTTAAAGAGGCATACATGTTAATTAGGGTCTATTTGATGGCTATAATAAAATAAGAACAAGATATAATAGAAGGTAGAATATAAGTATAGTTACTCTTATTCCATTGAGTATTTTGTGCACAACAACTAATAATGGTATTGACGTGAGGTGGAGGTGGAGGTGGAGGTGGTGACGATGGTTGAAGATGAGAGAAGGCTTTGAAAGAAGAGAGAAGTGAATTAAGAATTTAGTATTAGACCATTTGATTCAAATCCTTGTTAATCGAAGAGTGTGAATTACTGAGGTTAAGTGAACAAAAGTATAAATAGTATAATACCATGTCTTAACTCAAAACCTTAAGGCATTGAATTCATAAATTTTTTCGCTTATATGTTGTTCAACTTACCATATTCTAATAATATTGGAGTAGCTTATTTTTTCTCAATGTTAAGAGTCTCACATTGAGTAATCTAGAAAGCTCAATGTAATATTTAAGTCATGAGTCTCTCCCATCTAATGGACTAATCATTTGAATTGGGTTCTCCTCGTGTGCTTAAGTCCTAACACTCTCTCAATAATTTTTTTTTCCTCTGTCTGCTGGGAGATTTTGGTAGCCTACTTCAACACTCATTTCCCATTGAAAAATATGTACATTGATTATGTAATCTGTTTGCAGGAGGGGGCTACTTTCGCTTGGTTACTGTCTTACTGACTTACTGTTATCAGGGGCTGACTTTTTCCTCCCCTGCGTTTTTCTCTTTTCTAGTTTTTATGTTGTGATCTGTACTCTGTTTTGTTTTTAGCAGGGAGTATTCCTTATACTCTTCTTGCTCTTGAATGAAATTTTATCGTATCCAAAAAATTTGGAAGAGATTTTGATGCTGGATAGATTGGTCATTTGGTCCCATGCATTTCAAAAAAGAAAATCTGGGTGATGTGTGCTATACATTTGATCTTGATCTCCTTTCATTTAATCCTCGGACAGCACTAGCAGGTGTTATTTGGCCGGTCGGGAAACATGTGATCACCCCTCACAGATACGTGTTTAAGTCTATTGGTGGTCCTTCCTATAAGTTACTAGTGGCAACAGGTTTTCATAGAGTACTTCAGTTTAAAGAAAATGTAAAACGAAGTTCACTCATCAATGTGCGAGAATGTAGCTAAGATTTACAGTATTATTCAAAAATGTGTTTTAAACTTTAGAATAAGATATTTCATGACAAATATCATGTTGTATTAATGGGATATTGTTGTTCCCTCACACAACTGGTAACGTTTAATGTGGTGCCAAAACCGGTGGTTCCATTGGTTTGAGACATTGATCTCAACCAAATACGAGATGGATGGTTCAGATCAATTACCTGAAAACTGTTGTACGAGTAAAAATACATTGTACGTATTTATGAAAAAAAATTATAAATTCGAAATGGGCCTTTAGTGGTTATGGCAGGTTCTATGGCAGGTTCTCGCCGGAGGAGGATGACACCATCATCAGGGCCCACTCCATGTTCGGTAACAAGTGGGCCATCATCGCTCGTTTACTTAATGGCCGAACTGATAACGCCGTCAAGAATCACTGGAATTCCACTCTTAAAAGAAAATCCTCCGTCGTTACCGATCCCGACTCCCCCGAGTTACTGCCCCTTAAAAGATCCGCTAGCGTCGGAGTGGATATAACGGTATCGGGTTTAATATTAAATCCGGGTAGCCCATCCGGGTCAGGGTCAAGCCAACCGGGTTTAATTCCCAGTCCAAGGAACAGCAAAGCTAAAACTTTAGTTGCTGATCCTCCAACTTCACTTAGCTTGTCTTTGCCCGTGTCATATTTGAATAAAAATGGGGTCGGATGCGCTTCCGGGTTGAAGCAGATACAGGATTCCGAACCCGTCAGGTGATGATGGCATGCCCGGTGACGGTGGTGCCAGAGAAACAGTTATTCAGGGAAGAGTTTTTGGCGGTGATGCAAAAGATGATAAAGAATGAAGTGAGGAGATATATGTCAGGAATTGAAAGGATTGAAATGAAGAATGGGACTTGTGTGCAAACTGAAGCAGCGATTAGAAACCCTCTGGTGGAGCGAATGGGAATCAGTAATATCAAGTAGAAGAGAAGAAGGATGTGGAAATTCCATTCGGTTGGGTTTTTTTTAATTATTATTATTATTATATTACTACAATATTAGTTTAATTAATTATCGCTTTTGTTAAAGTAATAAATTTCGTGATGTACAGAAGGACATAAGCAGAGATATCAAAAATGAGAGAATCATTTAAACTGTGCATTTGTTTTTTAAAACATTACCGGTGATTCATTGCAAGAATAGCCAAATATTACCTACAGGAGCCAGTAATAATACATCCCCACCGGTAGTGCCGTATCATTAAAATCGTTCCACACAACTCGTCATATAAATTCAAAAAAGTGTTTGCAAAGTGTACAAAATCCAGGGAATGAATTCACTGGCTCCCTAGGGACGACATGGTCTATAACTTCATAACAGGATCTGATACCGTATGGTAGAATGGTGGAGAGTACGAAACTCTATTCCGAAATGTGTATGATGATTTACTTCCTTGAGTCTCGGTTATAAGGAAAAAAAAGACATTTCACTTGTGATCTTTAATATAAACAAAAATTAATTAACTTTCTATTATCAGTACAATCATTTCTAAGATATCTCTACAAAGTGATCGAATCATTTAATTTTTATTTCATTCTCAATGTAAATTTACTAAATTAATCTATGTTTTTATGAATTTGAGAAAATTAAATACACTCAATTAATTTCCTTAATAGGTGTGAAGCTAATTTTTTTCTTAAAAATGAGAGCTTAGGGGTACAAGGTATAATTGAATAAGTTTATAAATGACACTTGATTGGTATTATTAAGTGATGGCAACTTTAAAATACTGCTTCAAAAGAAACTAATTTCATACTCCCTTCGTTCCTAAATATAACTTGACATTTTTATTTTGTCTTTATTTATAAAGCCCCATATCAATTTTCAATAATTATTAATTACTTTTTTCCACAAACATCCCTATTTATTTAACACTTTTTAGATTCCCAATAATATTAATAGGAGTAATTTTGAAATTACATATCAAAAGTTCACATTTCCAATACAATTAACTAAATTATTCCACTTTCTTAATGGACGTGAAATCTCCAAAGAGACTTTATATTTAGGGACGGAGGGAGTACTATTTATTAAAAAAGTTAATTGGTTGCATTTAATTTTCTTAAATTCATAAAAAAAAGTACTTATAATAGGAGAAATATTTTGAGAATGATTATATTGAGAATAGAAAATTACTCTCTTCGTTCCTTTTTAACTATTCGTTTTTTGAGAAGTTTTTTGTTTCTTTTTATATGTCCTTTTGATTATTTTAAGGTATAATAAATGCTACTTTTCATGTCTACCACTATTTAATAGGGTATTCGTTTTCGTAAGTAATGGAAGATAAGTAATGATTTTAGAAAGAGAAAGGGTATAGTGGGTAAAAACATAATTAATGTATTGAAAATCTAAGTAATGATTGCATTTAATTCTTAAAGGGTGTGTTTAGTTTGAAATATGACAGATAAATAGAAACGGATGGAGTAGTTAACTTTTCTTGAGAAAAAAATAAATGTGTTTTTTCTTAAATTTGAGATTGGACCTACACTTTAACAGAAAGTAGTAACTATATATTCCCTCCGATTTTATATGTAAGATTCATTTGGGGTAAAAATTATGTCCTTAAAAAAGTGAATTAATTTTGTTAGTGACATTGAAAATATAAACATTTAATATAATTTTTTTTAAAAAAATTATCCATATAATTATTATTAAATTTTAGAAAATATTGACTTAATAATAAAAGTATTTTTTTAAAAAAATAATTAAATAATATTTGAAATTAAAATATATCTTATAAATAAGAACTGATTTTTTTTTTAAAAAAAAAATCTTTCTTGAAGGATCATAAAGAAAGAGATAGTACTACTTCACCTTCTCAACTCTATTGTTCCTCCTAGTGTGCCTAATAAGAAGGGTGCAGTGGGTAAATTTAAGTGTAACAGGTGTGTGTCTGTTAACCACCAGAAGGATTGGTGGATATTTTGAATAATGAAGGAGTAGAAGTGTAGAATGAAGTAAGTAGGGCATGCAGTTATATCTGCAGATGGCAACAGGCTCCGTGTTACATTTACTAGTTCCAGTACTGACAAGGCACTGAAGGGCAGCTAGTAATAATGTCACCCAATTGAATGATCGAATTCATTGTATGAAACATATATACGTGTCAAACCAAGTAGTAAATGAGTATCACCTACTTTCTATTCTAGCTTCTATTGCATTACCTAACTGCTTGCCTAAATTTTTATGGTTTTCCTAATTCTATTTGTTCCGGCTCGAATTGTAAGCAACAAAAAAAACATATTTCTCTTGATTTAAAATATATGCAAAATTGACTAACTATATTAAATTTTGTTTTATTCTCAATGTCACTTCCCTAAAACATCTCTAGAAAATTGTTATCTTAATTAATTTTTATTTCATTTCCAATACTACTTCCTAAAATAATTCTATTTTTTATAAATTTGAGAAAATTAAATACAATCAACTAACCTCCTTAATAAACATAAAAATGGTTAAATTTACTTATAATTTGAATACGAGGGAATACTGTACTAGGCAAAAGTACTTCATAATGGCACTAGGCTTAGTCAAGGACGCACGGTCAAGGTCTTATTTATAGGTCTTATTTATAAGATTCTGAATTTTCATTTTCATCTCATTTGTAAGATTTTTTTTTTCAATTTTTAATAGCATTTAATTACTTCTTTTTACTAACACTCTTATAAAGTCAACATTTTTTAGAGTTCCAATAATAATTATAGGGGTAGTTTTGAAAAAGTATATCAAATTTTCATATTTCCAATGTCACTAACTAATTTATCCACTTTTCTTGGTGGAAGTGAAAAACCCAAAAAAGTTTTATAAATAGGACAGGAGGAGTATGCGCGTAGCCTTAAATTTCTACATATGTACACATGTCCTGAGTTTTGGTACCAATAAGTATGTGAACAGTGTTATTTATGATAGATCAAGCTGTTTTAGAAGGTTTGAAGTTTGGTTGGATGTGATTGTAAGGAGGCATTAGATTAGATGATTTTAATAAGAACTTGTCCGAATTAGGAGTCATTTATGTAAATTACAAATATTACTAGTATAGTCTATATTTGATCTTGCATTTTCATGTTTGTTCCCTAGGAAGAGTAATGAAGCTGCCTCACATCACATGTTATTAGCAAAATGAGCTAAGCATTCTTGTGGCTTTGCTAATTTCGCCTATAACCTTCATGATTTATATACATATTACAGTTGACACTTTTTTATTGTTGAATGACTTTAATTTCTTTAAATATATATTAGCAAAAATAACTACCGGAGGTATTAAGAAAAATAGTTAGATGCATTTAATTTTTTCAAATTCGTAAAAAAGTAGACTAGTTTAGTAAAGTTGTATTTAGAATGAACCAAAAATTAAATGATTCAACCACTTTATAAAGATAGTTTAGGAATGATTGTATTGAGAATAGAAAGTTAGTTAGTTTTTGCTTATATTTAAGATCATTAATTAAGTGTTTTTCTTTCCTTATAATTGAGATCCGGGGAGTATATTGTTAAGGTTGGACTTAACATTTCTTTTTTGTTTCCATGTGCCTTCTCATGTTCACCCCTTGTAAAACTAGACAAATACTAAAAATTAAGGTCAGAGTACATAGGACTCAACCAAACTTATTAATTCACCGATAATGTTATTTGAATATCTAAATTTAATATTTAAGTCAAATACTTATTATTTTGAGTAAAAAAAATAATGGACCTTTCAATTTATTTTTTTATTATATATCTTTTATATCTTTATCTAAAATAATAAGTATTAAATTTAAATATTAGTAGTATATATCCGAATTAACTTGTCGGTAACTAATTAGTTGTCCACTTGTAAATCGGACTTTCAAGTTCACAAAAGGGTGGGCTCTTACTAAAACACTAACACTAAGTCAAAAAAAGTGTATGAGGTAGATGAAAATTTTAGGTTTTGAAGACTGAAGTGTAGTATGTCAGGTTTTATGAAAAAGAATGGATTAGGGAATGTAATCGTTTACCCTTTGATCTTTGCATTTATTAGTTCAAATCAGATAAAGGTTGTTGAACTCGCAGATAAACCAAATTTGTTGAAGTAGACAGGACTGGATAAGATCCTATCATCTAGTATTTGGATAACTTTAGAATTTTTTTTTATTGATTTGAAGTTCTTTCCATTATAATAAATTTAGGATGTGTTTGCTTGGTAAAAGTGTTTCCTGCTTTTATTTTTTAAAATTATAATTAATTATAATTATGATCCTATATTTTTATTTTTATTTTTTTATTAATTATGGATGTGATCCCGTGTTTTCATTTCATTTTTTTTATGCTTATTTATGTCAGGTGCTCCTGTAATTTGCATCTATTTTGTCAGACGCCCTTTAACTTTATTTTTCAACAAATATACCCCTAAAGTTTGCTCCGGTGAGCCATATACCCCTGCATGTCATTTCCGGCCACCGGTGCTGACGTGGACCACCGGAGTCAGCAAGTGGTAGAAACAGGAGCCCTTCTAGTTTGAGTCTTTTTTGTCAGATACCCCTATATATAACTTCAAAAATTCATATCTTTTAAACCGTAAGTCCAAAAATTACAAATTTTATATCAAAACGATCGTATTGAAATATAGAATTTTAATATGTAATTATTTTACTTTTATAGATAGTTCTTTAAAAAATTATTTATTTGGAAATTTTCTATACGAATTTTGAATTTATGAATTATTAAAAATAATTTATGAATTGGATTGAACTAGTTTTTATTGTAGTTTGAGGAACATAAAAAATTAAAAATCATGAGTTTTGACTATGTCAGTCTCCGATGATTTTCAATTTAGTTTTTTTTTATAGTTTTTTGCAATTTATTTTTAAAAGCCAAAACTCATGATTTTTATGATCCTCAAACTATAATAAAAACTAGTGCAATCCAATTCATAAATTATTTTTAATAATTCATAAATTCAAAATTCGTATAGAAAATTTCCCAAAAAAACAATTTTTTTAGAAAACTATCCATAAAAGTAAAATAATTACATATTAAAATTCTATATTTCAATACGATCGTTTTGACATAAAATTTGTAATTTTTGGACTTACGGTTTAAAAGATATGAATTTTTGAAGTTATATATAGGGGTATCTGATAAAAAAGACTCGAACTAGAAGGACTCCCATTTCTACCACTTGCTGACTCCGGCGGTCCACGTCAGCACCGGTGGCCGGAAATGGCATGCAGGGGTATATGGCTCACCGGAGCAAACTTTAGAGGTATATTTGTTGAAAAATAAAGTTAAAGAGCGTCTGACAAAATAGGTGCAAACTACAAGGGGCACCTGACATAAATAAGCCCATTTTTTATTTTTTAAATTTTGTTAAGGAAACCGTAAAAACAATAAAAAAAAGTTGTTTTCATTATTTCCTATATAAATATTTGGAAATGAGAAATAAAATAAAAACAAGTGATCACATTTATAATTAATATAAATTATAAAGTAAATACATGGTCATAATTATAATTATCAATAATTTTAGAAAATGAAAATAGAAAACATTTTTGTAAAACAAACAGGCCCTTACCTTTTTTGTGAATCTTTTAGACTCAACTTCGATTAATTGAATTTTAACATCGTCGTCCATTATAGAAGTGTTTTTAAATTTTTTTTGATAAAATTGTTTTTAGGTCCCTCGAGTTATTTATTGGTTCCAAAGTGGTCTCGCAAGTTTGTTTTTGTTTGAAAATGGTCCTTCAAGCTTATTTTCGCTAGCACAATTGATCTTTCCGTCAAATTTTTTGTTTCTCATCATCTTCTCAAGTGAAACTCTATTTCTTCGTCAATATATTTCAGCGAAACTTCATTTTTTCTGGCAAATCTCTATTATCTCTAACTCACCCTTATTTTTAACCCAACTAATCCCATCACACCATCTTCTGGACATGGCGGAAAATGGTGGCAAGATCGTTGGTCCGATTTGAGCATTTGTTGGTGAAAAATGGGCAAAGAAGAAGCAAAAATAAAAAAAATAAATCTTTCTGCTATTATGAATCTGTTATCTCGTGACTGGAGGGTGCAGGTTATTCATATTTTGCGTGAAGCCAATTTATGCGCTGATGCTATGGCAAAGGCTGGAGGTGCTCAACATGAGAGACTTCTGGTGCTTGATTCTCCTCCCAGTGCTGTGTTTCAGTTTCTTCTAGCTGACAGGATGGGCTCTTTATTTATCAGGAGGTAGTTGTTCTTTCTTTTCCATTATACCAAAAAAGAACAAATGACGTTGACAGAAAATCCTGTCAGAGAAGATGACTAGAGACAGAAAAAGTAACAGGAGGACCAACCATGCTAATAGAAATAAATTTGAGGGACCACTTTCGAGAAAAAAAGTAGAAGATCATTTTGGAATAATTAAATAACTTAGGCAACCAAAGACATATTTTTGCCAAAATTTTTCCAACTTACTTAGAGTTGACAAAGTTGGTTGACTTGAGTCCACACAATAAATGTACGAGGAAAAACCCTCATATAAACACTAGACTAGTTTGGCATGGTCTGTTCAAGCTCAAACCTGATTGGACCATGAATGATCTTGTTAGGATAAAAGATCCTATCCAACTATATTAAATTTTGACTTAATATTGAGCTTAGGAAATAATTTTTTTGAACAAATAACCCTCCAGCTTTTCTGACTTGACCTGGTTGTGACAAGCCCAAAACAGGCTTGATAGCCCAAATTATCATATCTAAACTAACATGAGCTAATTTGGTTGACTTTTAATCATGATACACAAATATGGTTATTGGATCATGTTGTAAGATACCTCCACGCTTGGACTTTTAAAACTTTGTGGATTTAAAATGAGTTTTGGATTTTGAACCCCAACAAATTGGTTCTGAATGAAATTTTAAGATGAAAAAGAATAGAATACCCTTTTCTCTTTCAACCCTTTCTCCCCCTTTTTCATTTGCTTATTCAATAATTCCACCACCATCTCAAACCTCTGTTCGTCCTCACTGACCTTCAACTCTTGTAGAGTACTTTTCTCTGTATTCATGTGCTTTAGCCTTGGCCGACTAATGTCAAAGCACGTGTCAAAGTTGTTTGTCTTCTTTTGCCCCACTTTTAGTTGTTGCGCCATGGAGCAACCATTCAAACCCTCTCTTTACTTCCTCAAGACGAAGAAGCTATGAGGAACATGTTGCTTTCACCATCACAAAGGAAGGTGCAGAAATGGTGGAATTGGATCGATGTTGGAGAGGTGGCAAATGCCAGTGACGATTAAAAAAAGCAGTGCTTAATGAAAATGGGGAAGAGGAATGAGGAGTTAAATTTAAGGGTTAAAGTTTTGCCATCTAAGTGCTTCATGAAGATGTGGATTCCCAATTTTGTCTGGGCAATTTTGAAACATTATACTAAATGTTATTAATTCCAATATCACTAATAATATTAACTAATTTCCTTAATTTATGCGAAAGTCTATTCCAAAAGGAGGGAGCAATAAATAAATTCCTTTTTTTTCACAACGGCCTTAAAGACAGTCTCGACAGAAGAGATCAAAGATCCTTGTGCTAATGTATTGTTGGTGATGACTATGGATTCTAATGTTGAATTGAATTGAAGATGCAAGAAGGAAGAAGAAAATTGAAAGATTTTTGGGCACTACTTTTATGCGGTCAAAATTGAGATGGTAGCACAACAACCACCAATAAACCCATGGTTGTATAACAAGTCATTTAATGAGAAATGCATGCCATCATTTACTGGTCAAAATTGAATGTTCTGTCACTTAATCATTAGTTTTATTAGTTGATTGTTGTTTTACTATCTCAATTTTTATTGCATGGTAGAAATATTCAAGTGTTTTTTTTATTATTATTATTTTTTTACGGAAATCATATCATGTAGTTATGGATGGGGTTCAAAATAAGAAGAAAAGGGAGATGATGGATGGGTGTGGAGGAGGAAAGAAAGGAGGAAAATTTTGAATCTCTTGAAAAAATAAGGGGTTCAAAATTAATTTTTTGTTTCAAAATCCAAAACTCATTTGAAGTTTTGAACTTATTCTCATTGGGTTTTAGTTTATTAACCCCCAATTTAATCACTTGACCTCTTTTTTTGTCAAAAACCAAAATTTCCCTTTTTTTTCTAGGTATATAACACACTTGCTCGGCCCTAAGCGAGAATTCGAAGAAACAAAAAAAAAATACTGCTCGCTGGGGGTCAGTGAGCTGTGTAAATTTACACACTCGCTTACCCTTCAGCGAGCTTTATTTATTATTATTTTTTTGCCTTCTCGCTCCAAGGTCAGCGAATTTGTTATTTTACACAGCGAGCTTTATTTTTTTTCCCTTTTTTGCCTTCTCGCTGACCCCAGCGAAATTGTTAAATTTGTGAAGGTCGCTGATCCCCCAGCGAGATTGTTAAATTCGTTAAATAATGCAAGGCACGAACTCAGCACAACACATGATAGAGATTATGTAACAAAGCCAAGTGTAACAAATGGAAATAATGAAAAATAAGTGAACAACACATGGAAGAGTACAATTGGGCAAAAGGAATCAACAGCTGTCAAAGTAGTGCAGTGAATACTCAATAATAAACTAACGGACTTGAGGTGCATAATATTCACACACTCGCTGAAGCGTAAGCGAGAGTTCGAAAGAAAAAAAAAAAAAAAAAACTCCCACTGACATTCTGAATTGACAAGATCACCTTCATTTTCTTTTATCCTTTTCATTAGTTAATTTTAAAAGTTAATATTCCTTGATCTAACATGTGTAGTCGTCGGCTCGTGGTTTGGTGAACTGATCAAAGTTGCAAAACCAAACTACTAGTTGAGCGTTCGTACCTTCTCTGCAACTCCATACACCCAGATCTACATGACGCCATGAACCTTGACACCAGATCCGGTCAGAGCTCTAACCACCACACAACCTCCACCTCTACCTACTTTTCTCCATTCGAATGAATCTATGGAAATTAGTTGAAGTTTACCAAATTCCGAGTAGGCTGAAGGGAAGTAGAATGAATCTAACATGTTGGGAAGTTGAAGCTGAAGGGAAAAGCATTGGATGTCAAAGCTGCTGCCGAGATTAAAATCAAGGAGAAAGACGATAAGAGTTACCACGGTCACTTTTCTCAAACTAGCACTTCGGGTATGCAATACTAATACTCTACTTTTTCTCGTGAGTAAAGAAGAAACAAAGAAAAAGAAGAAGGTACAGATTCTACGCTTCATGAGGAGGGTATGTGTCATTTTTGGTTTTGCAAATTTGACGTGACTCCTGACGTATGTATAAAAGTACATGTTCACTCTATTAAGCCAAAAATACTGTTATTCCAAGGTAGTGACGTATGTTTCAAGTTTTGACCTCGTATGCTAACCCCTTAACGTAAAAAGGGTATTCTATGGAGGTCAAAAATCATAAACAGGGTTAGAAAATCAAAACCCAATTAAAAAGTGTTCTTATCGGAATCTTAGCCAACTTTGCCCAAGCAACTGCAAATGGTTAAAGCTCTAATTCACGATTTAAAAATAAAAAATAAAAAATATATATATGCTCATAGAACAAGAAGCAAAAGACCATTGTAAAAAAGAAATTAGGCTGGGGAAACTGAGGATGATATGTCACATATATAGTCCTTCTGGCACCCCTTCTTTCTTCTTAAACATCACTTTGTCCTTTGCCTTCTTAAAATCAGCATGTGTCACCTGAAGAACAGAATAAAAAGAATTGGTGGAAAAAAAAAAGGTGTACAGAACAAAAGAGAATATAGAAAATTTCACACAAAGTAGAAGACATCGACCAGTAAAATATGAATCACCTCAATAGAGTCCAAGTTTGACCAAAAGGAATGCTCAAGTTACCAATGAAATGCAAAGTAAGATCTTTGGATATGAACTAAAGCAGGCTTAATGTTTCAAACACATGCCAAGGTGAACTTTCATCACATGATTCTAAATTAAAAACATTTTTTTCTGCCTTGCCGACTTTTACCCAATTAGTTTATGTTTCTTATCATTCACTGGCACAATTACCCTGCTTCAGTATCCTAAGCAAATTGACATTCAATTCACCGAAACCCTGTTCTCAAAGGAAAACAGTGGGAGCTATCTTTTGTCTAGCTTGTTTGTTATATAGAGGGAAAGGTGAACACCAGTAATAATATTTTTATAAAAGGGGCAAAGAATTACAGATGGCCTCTCTCCTTCCCAATTCCAATTCCTCAATAATTTAGAGTGCGATGGTGCAGACTGCAATAGTTTAGCACGACTAAACTTCACATATCCAACAGCCTATGTTATATTTTGTCAAGTTTAATCTATGTTTTTGGGTGATACAAATGCGCTTGTCAGTATTACAAACTTGGCAGCTCCAAACAGCAACAGAATACCATGACTTAATTCCAATGGCTTGTATTGTTTTAGCCAATAATTGAACAGAAATAAAGAAGATATTTCTCACCTTCATTCGGCGTTCTCGTAAAGCAAGTAAGCCAGCTTCAGTACATATTGCTTTTATATCAGCTCCTGAGAACTCATCCTTGGTCATAACAAATTCTTCTAAGTTGACATCATCAGCTAATGTCATCTTTGATGTGTGTATCTACATTTGAGAAATTACAAGTCCTTCAGTAATATGATTAAGCAGATCATGGATATTAAGATAGAACAGAGAATTGGCAAAAACAGCACATGGAGTGTTGCTTTCACAGAACTAGTCATGTCTACCTGGAAAATGCGTCTTCTAGTTTTGATATCAGGAAGAGGAAATTCTATCTTCCTATCTATTCGACCAGGTCTCAGCAAAGCTGGATCAAGACTTTCAATTCTGTTGGTTGCAAGAATCACTTTTACATCTCCTCTTGAATCGAAACCATCTAACTGGTTCAGCAACTCCAACATAGTCCTTTGAATTTCACGCTCTCCACCAGAGTGGGCATCATACCTGCAGAGCATATTAACAAGCAAGTAAGCTCCTGAATGCATTGATAATTACTAAGTGATCCAAGATAACACTCTTATACCAGCACACCCTCCCTCGTCTCCAAAATGAAGAGAAGTGGAATTGTACTACCCATGGAATCCTGATGTTGGAGTTCAAAACTCACCTCTTTGTACCAACTGCATCAATTTCATCAATGAAGACAATAGAAGGTGAAAGATCATCAGCAACTCGGAAAAGTTCCCTCACAAGCTTAGGACCATCTCCCAAGTACTTTTGTATCAATTCACTTCCAACAACACGTAAGAACGTTGCTGATGTTGAGTTTGCCACAGCCTGAAATCAGACAAGCCTATATCTTAAACAAAACTGATTTTGCACATGTGCTTGTGTAATACACCACGAGAAATAAATAGTTTCAGAACTCACTATTACTACTTAACTTGGTTTTAGAGTTCAAATAAATTATGTTTGCCACATGTGCAAGGAATAAACAGTTTGACATGGCATTTTCACATGCTTCCTTCATATCTTAATATTATTACTTATTAGCATAACATATTGTGAATATGTGACAAAAGCACCCTTTAAACAGCACATAGAAGAGTTGAAAGGTAACCATGCACAACCATACACACAGGACGAAAACCACTCTCCAACATGCATATCTGATAGCCATACAATATTAGAAATATATTTGAACTCCATACTTTCATCTTTAAGTCATTCATTCATACGGAGCACGTTTAGCTTAAAAGTAAAGAGTGAAAGGAGAAACAAAAAAAAATGTGTAAAATTGATTTCCCAAACCCAGTAAGAAACAGGAACAAATGCACACCTTTGCAAGCAATGTCTTGCCAGTCCCAGGTTCTCCGTATAAAATGACACCCTTGGGAGGTTTGATTCCAATGTCTTCATACAGTTCAGGATGTGTCAGGGGAAGCTCAACTGCTTCTTTAATTTCCTGTATTTGAGCATCTAAACCACCAATATCAGCATATGACTCCAAAGGAGCCTTCTCTACCTTCATGACAGAGACCATTGGATCAACTTCATCTTGAAGAAGCCCAACAACAGAAAGAACCTGGTAAAGAACAATACATGATAAGAAATTCATCATATCTCTTGCATATAACCATATCAATTATGCAAGAGATGACTGATTCAAAATAACGAGAAACAATTTCACCAACCTCCACGCAACATTGTTCAAAAAGAACATGCAGTTCAAAATATGAAGAAAAAAAATTATCACCCAAAATCTTTCAGACCCACTTTACACAAATTAGTTACAAGGTAGTATAGCACCTTTCATTTAAAGTTCACCATTTCTTCAACAACATTGGACGACAGGAACACTTCCTCGTTTAAGTTTTAGAGGTTATGAGGCAATTGGCACTTTTGAAACACCCAATGCTAATAAGAGAGAGGAAAAGCACTTTGCAATCACTTTCATACAATAGGAGTGTCCCAAATCTGTAGGTTGAAGTGTAAAATGAGCGGCACTTCACTTACAACCATCACACATTTCTTAAGTACAAAGCAAGAATAGAGTATCATTTTTCCAAATTTTCCAATTTCCAATGTGTTTGTACAAGTTCATCTAGGCAGTATTTGGAAGAGCTTACAGAGGTCTTATGTGACCTTATAAGAATAGTTTACTTCAATATGCTTACCAAAAAAAGCTTATGAAAGTAGCTTATGACTTCCCTATAAGCTCCTTTTAACTTATTTTATATGCTCAATAAGGGAAGCCTATGAAATTAGCACTTTTCAGACAAGCTTACAAAAATAACTTATGACCTTCCTTTAAACTCTTTTTAACTTATTTCAATAAGCTCATCGGTGAAGCTTAGGTAAATAGCTTGCAACCTTCCTATAAGCTCTTTTTAGCTCATTTCAATGCACTTATGGAGGAAGCTAAACAAAATATGCTCTTTTACCTTATTGTCGTGGACCGGACCTCGGTCCGACCTACCCCATCTTAACCGACTGTAGGTCGAACAACAATTACCCAGACTCCTGTTCCAGTCACTTGGATTCAACTGCTCGGGTAACCTTTTAACTCGACACAGGCTCAAATCGCCTTACCGAGCTAGGGGGCTTATGTAGCGGACCTGACTCCGGTCCGATCGATTCGATCTTATGCCAACCAATTAGCACTGAGTTTAAGAGCACTGACCACGATCTGGTCGGATTCAGAGTGCACCGAGCTAGGGACACTTGAGTGAACAACAGGCTTACGGGATCAGAGCCGAGCCCAGCGTATTCACCCTTATCAGAACTTAATACGGTCCCAACAGCCTAACCACCACTCCTATGTTCCCATACAGCTTGAGACACAAGGGATAACTACTGTGTTTATCTTCTACAGGTTCTAGAAAGGCTATCTAAACAGTACCTTTCCTAGTCCTATACAAACACATCGAGCTAACAGGCCCATACAGTCCCACACGCACACAGCAACTTCCCCTATAAGTATCACCATGCTATAGGGGCTAAGGTATGTTCTCTCAACCCTACTCTCAAGAACTACGTGTGGCTTGATTCCCTTTTTACTAAGGATACGTAGGACCGGGTCGCCATCGCCAGCTACAACAACCCATCAAACACATTGTGGTGTTTCATCAATATTGGAACACCACACTTATTGCAAAAACGACGGAATAAAGGCTTGATTAAGTTGTTTACCCAAACACGCTCTTAATTGCACTACAATGTGACATATCTAATTCAACCTAAACCACCATTTCAGTCTAAATTCTAAAATCACAAAATCACTACTCCATCTACTAAACCCTAGTCCTAAGAAAACACAACATCACACACACTTATATTACACAATCAAAAAACAATTAAATTAATTAAATAGAATAAATTCAGAAAATAATAATCAAAACCCTAACCTTATTATGCATCAAGATAGCACAACCAGGTTCAAGCTGATCCTTATCAACGAAAGACAATATCCCAACGTAATACTCGGGCCCCACCGACGACGAAACAATAGCGTGATTCTCATCAATCAGCTCCTCCAAATTCCCAACGCTCATCGGCGAGCCTCGAAGATCATCGACCTTGGATCGATCCTCTTCGGCTTTCTCCTCCTGCGGCTTCAACCGCTCCTGATTCGCAACGAACTCTTCTTCCATCAGCAAGTAATCCTTGATTCTCTCAAGCTTTAGGAGGCGGAGTTTGCACTTCGAGTGCGGTGTCACCGTAGGTAACCGCGCCGCCGCCTCGGGGCCTTTTTGCCTGCGCTGTTTGCGGCCGACGCGGGTTGGTGGTGCAGGCGGGTCGAATTTCTTGTCCTTTTTGTCGGCGCCGTCGGGTTTGCGGTCGCCGGGTTGCCGGTTCAGACCGCCGGGTGTTCCTTGACCCATGGATGGTTTCGGAGAATGTAGAGAGAGAGTGAGTGGGAAATGGGATGAGAGAGAGAGGTACTTTGCTTTGTGTTCAAGTTAAATGAAAACTGAGGGGCTGTTTTTTTGTTTTTTATTGGGCCTATGGGCTTTTTTGGTTCAGAACTTATTGGGCAAGTTACTTAGATGGGTCCACTAATGAGAATGGGTTTTAGACTTTTAGTTTATTAACCCCCTATTTAATGGAAATTGCTTTTCGGCCCCCAAGACCGACTTTTTTGGCCCTCATTTCAAATTTTTATGGACCAAAATATCCTTAACAGTGTTAACATTTCCGGTTCTATGAAACCGGAAAAAAAAATCGGAAAACCGGAAGAATGCCGGTATAATTAAACCAGAATACTTCCGGTATAGCACACCCAGAATTACCTACAACAGTGTAGGGGATTGGCTTTTCTTCACCACAATTTCATCCCCCACATCATTCACAGAGACATGAAGTCGAGCAATCTCAACCTGGCAAGGGAAATGAACTTAGGCTGGAGAAAGCTCTTCTTTTCCTTCGAAGTTAAGGCATATCCCACCACTTTCTCTTTCTCTGTTTCTAAACCCTCCTCCTTCTCTTCTCCTTCTCCGTTCAACTTCATCCCCAAATAAACCCTAATTCAAACAAAAATCAATTCTTTTATATATAATTTATTATTATTATTTCAATTTTGCTTCTTCTGGAATCCGCCCACCCCACCCAATTAGTAATTACTAGTGGTAGGTTCAATCACAATAGAGATTCAAATTAAAATTTCTCTTACCCCAAAACATAAAGAGAGTTTTTTTTTTGTTCAGTTTAGAGAAATGAGAAAGCAGAGAGATGGATGGTGGTGTTGAGGTGAGGTGAGGGTAAGGGAGAGAGAAGAAACAAGTGTCACACAGAGCGAAAGAGAGAGAGAGTGAGAGAAGAAACAAGTGTAAGTGTAATTCCGGTTGTGCTATACCGGAAGTATTCCGGTTTAATTATACCGGAAGTCTTCCGGTTCAGGAAAACCGGGATTTCTTTTTCGGTTAAGCAAAACCGGAAAGACTTTTCCGGTTTCATTGAACCGGAAATGTTAACACTGTTAAGGGTATTTTGGTCCATGAAAATTTGAAATGGGGGCCAAAAAGTCAGTTATGGGGGCCAAAAAGCAATTTCCCTATTTAATCACCTGATCCACTTTTTCTGCCAAAACTCAAAATTGCCTTTCTTTTTGTTTATAACACACTCGCTGGCGGGCCAGCGAGTATTCGAAAAACAAAAAAAAATAATGCTCGCTAGGGGATCAGCGAGCTGTGTAAATTTACACACTCGCTGACGATTTGTGCATCAGAATAGCACGCTCAAGGTTCAGCGAGTGTGTAAATTTTACACAGCTCCCTGACCCCAGCGAGAAGTTTTTTTTTTTTTTTTTTTAATATTCGCTGGCCCCCAAGCGTGAACGTAAAATATGTGTAATTTTTTTTATAAACACTCATATTTACTGAACATTGTTTAAAGTTAATTTTTTTTAAAAGGTTTGCTATAAAGTACTTGAGTCTAACATTCTACTTTATAGCAACAAGATCTTAAAAATTAATTTTTTAAAGTTAATTTTTAATAGCAACAAGACCTACATACTGCATAGTGAGGTCAATTGCTCTAACTAAGTTACTAATTTTTTTTAATAGGCTTGCTTAACCTCAACCTTAAATAAGAGATTAAAAAATAGAAAAAAAGTATTTGAAACATAAATTTACTAAATTTCAAGTTTTAAAAGTTTAAGTTTTTAATGTAAAAATGCTTTAAAAAACCTTTTATCCTCAACGTTAAGGATTGAGGTTAAGAAAATCTTTTATATATATATATATATATATATACACACACATATGGATTATTGTATAGACATTAATTCCTTTTGTCTTAAAGTGTAAATTTTATTTGACCAAAAATATTTCTTTTAAGAAAATTAGTTAGTATTATTAGTGATATTATAAATATAAATATTTGATATGTTTTTTTTAAACTACCCCTATAATTACTATTAGAACTTTAAATAATGTTGAGTAAATATGAGTGTTTATAAAAAAAAATTAATTAATATCATTGAAAATTGGAAAGAGAACTTACATTACGGACCAAAAAAAAAAGTTCAAAGAAAGCTTACATCTATGATCTGATCGAATATATATGTTTCCAAGTTTGAAAGAAAAGTTTAACAAACTTCGAATTTTTATTTTCTTAATGTCCAAGCCTTGAAGCCCAAAAAATCTTGACAAATGGGCGTGATGGGTTACCTCGTAAAATTGTAGGCTAAGGCAGAGTCAAGCTCAAGATAAAAAAATAAACAATATTAATGTGTTACATTATTTTCATTGCAAATAAACAATATCTTAAACAACAATAATTGTTAAAGTTTGTATGAATGTTTATTTATTTTGAAATTTCAATATTGTAATTCAAGTTTTTATCATAAAATTTTTGTAGATGATTTACCTTTTGTAATGAGGGTTGAATACCTTTAAATAATGAATGCTTTTGTCTATAAAAAAAAAGGTTATATTTTTAATATTATTAATTTATATTTACCGCCCTCGCATCCAAAATTTTCTGGGTCCGTCCCTGAACATAGTTTATAAGTATAGACACGTACCTTAACAAAAACTAGAGGAGAGAAAATAAGATCAGGTCCAAGCACATGATCATGAACTAGCCCCTCGTCAACATAATACAAACCCTTCTCATCAAACCACTCCCTCAACGTCCTCTCACGTATAGAGACTCGGTCGTCCTCGCACCAACATCGTTGTTGGATTCATAAGTAGGTTCATGGAATCACCATGACAAATTCTATTGGCAAGTTGTAAAGAGAATATTGAAGTATGTCAAAAGTACAAATGAATGTATCTTTAATTTAAATTCTAACAAGCTAGAGTTGACCAGGTACACAGATATTGATTGAGTTGGTGAAACTAAAACTCGAAAAGCTTTTTCGAGTTTATGTTTTTCATCTTGGTATGTGAGTATTTTTCCGGTCTTCCAAGAAGTAACAGGTAGTTGTGTCTTCCAACAGCAGAGACAGTACATGACAACAACAAATTGTGCTACTCAAACATTTTTTTTTTTGGTTGCCCACCCGGTTCCCTAAGTACTACCTAGGTACATCCGGATCCGACCCGGGTCGCGTGCCTGGCTATGGCAGGTGAGTCTCCCAACATGAATTTCCTGCATTCACAAGGACTCGAACTCGAGACCTTGCTTAAGCGAGACCGAGCCGCTTACCACTCGTCCCAACTCATGTTGGTTTGCTACTCAAACATTTTGGTTATGAAGAATATTGAGTAAGTTGCAATACTAACAAGATAGTCCAATAAAAATATTATGTGCTAATAAATCAACAATTTCTTTGACAAATAATCCAGTCTTTCATGGGGCACAGTAAGTATATATTGACGTCAAACATCAATTTATTCGAAACTTGATAAAAACAAATAAATTGGGGTAGAATATTCCATTTCTGAAAATCAAGTAATAAATATATTTACAAAATCAATCAAAACCCATCAAAAAGTTGAAGAATAAGATATAGAATGACAAAGTTTGGTTTAAGCAAGGTTGTCAGAACCGAACCGGAGATCAAGGCGGAAGAAATTCCGTATAGGGTTTAACCGTATTAACTGGTTAAGCCGGAAGGTTAGAACAATATTTATTTATATAGTAAAAAAAATTAAAAATATACTACAAAATCTACGTATTACAAAAAAAAAATAATTTTATAAATTTTGTACAAGTATTATACATATAATATAATACCTTATCAAATATCACCATAATATAATATATTTTTTTACTATATAATATATCACAAAAGCAGTAATGGGCCGGGGTTAAAAGCCTTAGTGTCTTACTAAGGCAAAACGAAATTGGTTTAAATTTTAAAACTTGAAAGCCTTACAAGGGAGTGTTAGGGTTTTAAGTTTTACTAAGGCACCGAGCTTATGGATTTGTGCTGCAAGTGCTGAGGTGATGACGGCGAGGAGTGAGGCGGCTGCAGCAGGCGAGGCGACGGCGACGGCGAGGCGACTGCGACGGATCTTTAATTCATGAGTGCGATCTCCATTTTTCTTTCTTTAATTCGTTTCCACATCTCTGTTCTCATCTGTTTTTTTTTTTAAATCAGTGTTGGTTGAACCGGGTCCGGTTTTCCGGTTCAACCCAGTTTTAAAGCTTTGAACACCGGTTTTTTCCAGCTTCAATTTAGAAGCAGTTTTAGACAGGAACCAAAACTGCCATTGTCACCAGTTGACGGTCCGATCGCCCGGTTCGGTCCGGGTTTAATAACACTAGGATTAAGAGAAACAACTTGAGAATTGAAAACCAAATCCGTGAGGTCCAAAATTTTAACAAAGTTAGTAGAAGGTAATCGCAACCAATAGCAATAGTGAAAGGAGGTTGAAAGTAGAAAAAAAAAAAAAAGAAATTGGCATCATGCCTTTGCATAAGGCGGTGCAAAAGTTTGACATTGATGCCATAACTTTCAATCGTTTTTCAGCATAATGATCTACTAAGAAAATATAGAACAAAGCATAAACATTTACTCCTTCCGACTCGAATTATAAACAATTTAACCACTTTTACGCTTATTAAGGAGGTTAGTTGATTGTATTTAATTTTCTCAAATTTATAAAAAATAGAGGTATTTTTGGAAATTAGTATTGGGAATGAAACAAAAATTAATTAAGATTACAATTTTCTAGAGATGTTTTAGGAAAGTGACATTGGGAATGAAACAAAATTTAATAAAGTTAGTTAGTTTTGTTTATATTTTAAACCAAGAGTAGTATGTTTTTTGTTGCTTATAATTCGAGCCGGAGGGAGTATCTACTAAGAAAATATACACTCTAACAAGTTCTGTTATTCGAGTATCGTGTATTTGTAAAATTGACTATCAACAAAAAAGCCAAATTTTTTTTAGTATATTATTTATTCTTTCAATATAAATATTTTTATGAGTACAAATTTTATCCCTTTAAGTGTTTTGTATTTTTTTCATAGCATCTCAATTTTTATAAGGCAATATTATTTTAAGAGAAAATAGACAGTGCACGAAAAGATTTTTTACACGCCATTCATATGTTTATGCTCATTGACTTTTAAATAAAAGTAATACAAATGAATGATGGATGATTGACTGATGATGTAAAAAAACGTTACACCGTCCATGTACACCCATTAATTTCTTATTTTAATTACTAACTATCCCTGTCGGATCAAGTGACGTCCTTTAACATTCTTCCATTTACATCTTTAAATAATGATAATGATAACAACATACTCCCTCCGGTCTCATATATAAGCCAAAATAACTAATTTTGCAAGTATTAAGAAAGTTAGTTGAGTATATTTAATTTTTTTGAGTTCACAAAAGAAATAGACCATTTTAGAAAAGATGTATTGGGAATGAAACAAAAATTAAATGATACAACCACTTGGTTGAGATATTTTAGGAATAATTATATTGAAAAAAGAAAGTTAGTTAAATTTTGCTTATATTCAAGACCATAAATAAGATATTTTTATTTGATTATATCTAAGACAGGAGGGAGTAAGCCATAGGTATATCAAATAAAATTATATCTATACATTATTTTATCATTGTTGCACCTCTATACTCTTACGTACTGTCGTGCCTAACATGTCGAAGTATGACTAACTTTAAAAAAAAAAAATCTTAAATACCGAAAAAAAAAAAATCTTAAGTGACATTATTTTAGATTTATTTTGTCTATCTAAAATAATCCACCAATATAAAATGCATCGTTGTAAATTGACGTGTCTCTAGCATTCTTTTATTTTATTTAATAGTAAATTTAGCATTTTCAACATAGTATGCTTGTGCATCCTTGTTGTCGTTAATTTAAAATTATCAATTACTGTTTTCAACATAGTATGCATTTTACCAACGAGCTGTTGGTGCAGTGGTGCCAGGGGCTGTACTTGGTAGGGCGAACCACGGTTCGATCCCCCGCAACAACGTTGGGAGAGGAATAAAACCTTAACCCCGGGACCCCCTCGAACTGGATTAATCGATCTAGTGGGCCGGATACCAGGGTGCAAACAAAAAAAAAACATAGTATGCATGTTCACCAAAAAAAAAAGGATGCTTGGTGACGAACTGACGATAATTTAAAATTAGTTTTCCAAGGACAAGTTACTCATTATTATTGTTTTTTAATGGTATATTATTATTGTTAATTAATTTCTTTAGTATTTTTTCTGTCGTCAATATATTAATTTTTATTTGAAAAAGAAAATCAAAGTTACAACTTACAACTTTTATACTAAAAATTACTCTCTTTGTCCCACAAATAAGGTAAAATAAGGTAATTTTTTTTTCTAAACTAAAGTTAAAATACGGCAACGGAAAATCATTTTTTAAAATTAAAATAATTATTGAAAAAACTTAAAAATTACAAATTTTGAATTCTAATTGATACATCAATGAAAAATATTTTAAATTAATGTTTTGATAATTGGTTGATGTGTCAGATAAATAATTAAATGCATGTTTCATTCTTTTTTTTTTTTAACTTAGAGCATCCACACTCATGATCCCAATTTTTGTCCCTAAATGGACCTCACTCATTATTTTATTATTCTTCACACTTTCCCACGGTTTTAGTAACAAGCACATATTTTCTCCACACCCATGAACCCACTTTTGTCCCTAAAATTCGGACCCACACACTACCCCACACTCTTAATATTTTACAATAAATTACAACCACCATCAACTAACTAGATTTTTCCCACCAAAATCATAACTATAATTTAAAATGTTTTATATTATTCTATAACGGCTACTCTTTGTAAAAATATTTTATTTATTTCCGCCCTAAATAAATACCATAACAAACTTAAATGCAATAAAATTAAATTTAAAATGCATTAAAAATAAAAAAATCGGAATAAAAATTGGAGAGAAATAGAAAAAATAAAATACATTAAAGATTCGAAAAAGAGAGAAATACATAAAATAAGTCACACCATACAGAAAATAAGTAGAATGAGAATACATTAAACGTAAGATAAAAATACATTAAAAATTAAGGGCTAAAAATTAATAGTTACGTCTTGGTTGAGACGTAGGGATTTAAAAAAAATTAATACCTACGTCAAAACATAGACGTTGGTGTTAAAATTATATACAAAAGCTACGTCTTGGTTGAGACGTAGGGGGGCTAAAAATTAATACATACTTCTCGGCCTTGAAGCATGTACTCTTTTACCAAAAAAAAAAATTAACAGATAGTTCTCAGCCTTTAAGTATGTACTCTTTTACCAAAAAAAATTTAACACATACTTCTCAGCCTTGAAGTATGTACTCTTTTACAAAAAAAATTAACACATACTTCTCAGCCTTGAAGTATGTACTCTTTTACCAAAAAAAAAAAATTTAACACATACTTCTTAGTCTTGAAGTATGTACTCTTTTACCAAAAAAAAATTTAACACATACTTCTCAACTTTGAAGTATGTTATTATAGCTGAAACGTAGAAGAATTAGCCGTTGCATTCTTCCTCCTTTTTCCAATTGTTTATTGGTTTCTCTCTCCTTCACCTCTTCCTTACCTGACAACAGCAGTGTCCCAATGTATGGACACTAGATAATTAGGGATGAAAAGCGGGTCCACACAGGTGTCTCTATTTATTTACGGTCCCTAAAATTTTAGGGACAAGGAAAAAGAGCCCGGTGTGGATGCTCTTATGCAATTTTTTACTATCCTCAGGAGACAAAAGAAATATAGTACTCCCACCGATCCTTATTATAGCCCTTTTTCTCTCTTATAAAAATGATGCTTATAATAAGGACCGGAGAGAGTACATAATTAGAAGATGATTAAATTTATTAACAACATGTTTGATTACGAGTTAGAAAATCAATTTTGACCCTAAAATCATGTTGGTAGCGTTAGCATTTCAAAATTAATTCTGGGCTAACTCACTGCATAATCAAATATCATCCGATCCGATCCGATCCGATCCGATGATGGTTTATTCTTTACCATATAGGGAAAATAATTTCGATGATAAAAATAAAAGGCAATAAAACAAGACTAACTTCATTGTTTTTATAATAACTCGAAAGATTGTCGGCCAAGAAACATAATAGCGCACAGCGTGAATAATACCAGTAGTGTTTTTCTCTTTTATCTGGGCAATTTTTTGGCGGTTTTTTTCAAATAGTAACATTTAATTTTATATGGATTTTCTATCATATACATAAAATATATAGGATAAAATAATATAAATAGTAAAATTGTATATTGAAGAACTAAATAATTAATATTTTTTAATTCATTAAGTGTCTTAATTTTCAACAAAAATTTGCTTTTAAAAATATAATTAACCTACACACCCATTGCATAAATGAAAAATATCCATTTTATTTAAGAATTCTCTCAAATTCTGATGCACTGAACTTGTTGACGATCCCTTTCCTATATTGTTGCATCAACACGAGTATGATACTGGATATGGGTACAATATCGGGTACAAAATACGTCATTTTCTAAAAAATTGGGGTATATGTACGATAATATAAGTTCAAATTTTATAAATAAATATATGTAAACAATGTATAAATAAGCAATCTTGGTATTGAAATATAATATGAGTATTTTAAAATTAGAGATTGAGAGTCAAAATAAGTCGAAATGTATGGACGAAATTAATTATGACATTAACGTACAAATTGTAAGGCGAAAATGATATTATTGATATAATTCACACTCAAAATATACATTGACTTTTCATTTACAAATATTCAAAAATACCAAATACGAGTACATCATCAATTTAGGAATACTCATGTTTCATACCTTTCCACCCTCGTTCTCATGAGGATCTATAAATAAGAAACAATGAACTTTGAATATGTGAGAATTATTAAACCTAGTGGGTCATGCTTGTGGGACCCACGTGAAATTTTTTGACAAATTCAAAAAACAAAAGGAATCTTTCAATGGAAAAAGAGAAGGAAAACTTTGAAAGGAAGGGTGGTGAATGCAAATGTTGGTACCGCGTGTAGAAAATTTCTAGGAAATTACCAAGAAATTAGTACTCTTCCGGTTTGGAATATTTTTATAAAATGTAAAACAAAAGTTAACTAATTTTTTAAAAATTTTGTTTTGTTCTTAATATTCCGTATTACTTTCCTAAAATTTCTTAAAAATAGTTATTTTATTTAATTTTTGTTTCATGCTCAATATTACTTTTTTAAAAGAAAAATGATTTAGAGACTTACAAGCCTACAAACCTATGCATGAGATTATGACACTTGTTATTTTCAAGTTAAAAAAATTAAATAAAAGAACTTAAGTGATCTCTTGTGCTTTGTTTGGTTGCACGAGAGAAAATGAGAAGAGAAAAATAGGGAAGAGAGATTATAGGAAGAAAATGAGTAGAGTTGATTGTTGTTTGGTATGAGAGAAAATATGAAGAAAATAGAGAAGAGAAAAAAATTAAGTTTTCTTTCCTTTCGTTTGGTTGGAGAGAAAAGTGGAAAGAGAGAAAACAATAAATTTGTCAAAAGACAACTACACCCTTATTTTACAAAATATAAATAAATATATTTTTTCTTTTTCACATGTATGTATATTTAAAATAACAAAAAAAATTTTACTTCAATTATTTTTTGTTTAATAAAAATTTCGAGTCCAAAATATTAAAAAACAATTTTTTTATTGAAATAAAAATGCTTTATTTTTTTAATAAAAAAATTAAAAAAGGTCAAATAAAGTGAATAAGTGAAGGACAGATGAGTAATTTATGTGTCAATCTCATTTTTCTCTCAATTCTCTCTTCTCTTGAGGAGAGAAAACTTTTTTTCATGGGACCCACCGCATTTTTTTTTCTCCCTCATTTTCTCTCCTAAACCAAACGGAGAGAAAACTTTGTTTTCTCCCTCTCTCTTCCCAAAATCCCTTCCCAAAATCACCATAACCAAACAAAAATTTTATGTAGGTCTCTCAATCATTGCTTTAAAATACCTCTATCTTTTTTTTTTCTTTTTTTAAAAAATTTTGATAAAATTAAATATAATCAACTAACATCTTTAATAAATGTGAAATAAGTGTTTTTCCTTATATTTTAAATAAATTACCCCCTCTGTCACTTGTTATACAGTAAGTCACTTTTACCTAATTCATGCAAATTAAGAAAAATAATCATTACTCTTAAATTTATCAAAATATATGTTGTGATTCCAAAATTACCCTTATTTAAAACTTTACAACTTTATTTATTTCCCTCTCTATTGTAATTATTACTTCGTCACCCCTATGAAATTGTGAGGGGTATATTTGAAATAAATTTTTTAATGTTATTCAGATATTTTAATACGACTTATGAAAAAGGACAAGAAATCTATCAAAATTGTGTATTGGAAGGAGGGAGTAAACCGGTAGGAAGAGTATCTAAGGTAGCACGTCTGTTTAAAAAAGAAACCATCAATAATATTTGTACTTTGTTTGATTTCCAATAATCAACTCCAAATTTAGGGGATGATACAATGAGACAACTCAATGAAGCATCATTGAATGACCGTGTAAATTCCTTAAACACAATGAATCCTCTTGATTTGAGCAGAATTTCATTCTCCTCTTTCATTGGAACCTCATTACACAAAGCCTCTTTGCTTGGACATTTGGAGTTTTGTGAGGTCCTTCTTGACATAAAGCAAAGTTTAGCCACTGAAGTGGACTCTGAAGGACGTTGCCCTCTTCATCTTGCTTCCTCTGAAGGCCACACTGAGGTTGTGAAAGCTCTTTTGGTAACAAACTCAGATGTTTGTTTGATTAGGGACAAAGATGGTAACCTTCCTATACACTTGGCTGCATCAAGAGGACACATTGGAGTCATTGAGGAATTGATCATATCCAACCCAAAATCCATTGGAATGTTGACTAGTGATGGTTCAGTTCTTCACTTGTGTGTTATCCATAACCATTTTGAGGCTTTGAAATTGCTAGTGCAATTAGTGATAGGCCATCAAGAGGTTCTACATGCCAGAGACAAAGACGGTAACACCATTCTTCATTTAGCAGTGAGGCTCAGGCAAATCAAGGTACTATTTTACCAATTTTATAACATGCATGTAGACTACTAATCACTTATACTTTATGTAAACTTCTTAGGTAACAAAATCTTGCTATAGGCACTCAAATCAGCATTTGACATGTATAGAAATGTTGTCTTTTACTCTGATTTAATATGTTTCTACACATGAAACACTAACTGGAATACCTGTCATGAAGTTCTTATCCCAGAATCGTCTATGAATCTTCTCTAGCACAATTAAATACTCTTATATATGATTAACCAATCTTACACTAAAGTAAATTGATCAATCTAAAAACAGTTTTGACCACTGCCACATAAATCTTTATCTGCAAATGATCGAGACCCCCAAGAATCACTAATCACTTGATATACTTATATCATAATTCATATGGAAGTAATTCGTATAATCTTGAGCTGAAAGAAGAAAAAATTGAATATTCAGTAATTCATTGAATGAAGAAGAATGATATAATGAGAGTGAAATAGACCTTGTATCTACCTACACAAAATTTACTAGTAACCTCTAAATAATTGAAATATTTTTAACTAACTCGATCTAACAAAGTTCAATATCCGTTTGTCGATTAAGAAATTGAATGGTGTCATTCTAGGGTGAGTACTGACTGGGTCAGGCCCGCACACAGGTCAGAACTCAGAAGGGCACTGGTCTAAGGCACATGACTTTTAGGGCCAAAAAAATATTTTGAAACGGAGAAGCCTTGAATTATTTTAGTTTTATTAGAGTATCTCCACTCATTGAATGAGGGATTAATTCTTTCGGTCATATAGTTTATAAAGCCACTTTATTAGATGTGTCTATGTAAGAATCGAGTCTAAGACTTTTGGCCTAACATATCGAGTTTCTAAGAGTCTGAAAAGAATCGGTCATATTGTTCAAAGTGTGCATATTTTGAAGTGTTCAACTTCATAACATGGAACTGGTTCAACTAAATATGACACTAACGCAACCGATAGGACTAACGTGACAGTTTACTCTGTTATAAATGTCACGAGGATGCAAAAACGACGTCGTTTAAGGCCCCCAGTCAACCACGTCATCACCCTGTTAACGTCCATTGACGGAGGTTAAGGGCATGAACTAACGAGAATGACTTTTTACAAAGTCAGGAACCTAAGAGCATTTTTGTTAATTTCAGGGACTAAAGTGAAAACGCTTTTAAATTCAAGTATCAAAGTGATAATTTACTAGTTTTTTTAATGACTTTTGCAGATCTTAACATACTTACTTTCTCTCCCTGAAATGAGAACGGCAGCAAACACTTTGAACAAGATGGGTCACACAGCTTTGGATGTGTTGGATATGAGTCAAAGAGATCTTGAAAGCTTAATAATTGAACACATTTTAATGGAAGCGGGAGTTCAAATATCTACAAATATAGCTTCTTCACAATATTCACCAAATATTGCTAGTGAAGTAGATTCACATCAACCAGTTACTAGTAGATGGAAAAGGTGGGAGAATTTCTGGGCAACATATCTACAATACCAAGGCAATTGGATAGATGAGACACGTGGCACGTTGATGGTGGTGGCAACTGTGATAGCCACCATGACATTTCAATCAACTTTGAACCCACCAGGTGGAGTCTGGCAAGAGAATACAGAAAGTGGTGGATACAAATGCAATGCATATGGTATATGTGAAGCGGGCACTGCAGTTGTAGGTTATGTTTGGTCAGAAGATTATGTAAAATTTATGGCCTTTAACACTATCTCCTTCTTTGCATCACTTAGTGTGGTGTTGGTTCTCATTAGCGGGTTTCCACTTAAGAATAAAGTCATAATGTGGATTTTGACCATTGCTATGACCATTGCAGTCACATTCATGCTGCTAACATACATGTGGGCACTAGGTTTGGTAACCCCTCATCATATTTATAATAGGTTTTATAGGTTGGTCTATATTTTTGTAGGGGCTTGGGGTATCATACTTGTGATTATTGGTTTGATACAAACAGCTCGCTTAGTCTTCTGGATCAAGAACAGGCACATGCCCTCTAGAATTGGTCCGGATCAGATGTAATGCTCTTAGAATCCTGTTATTTAAAATAAGTAATGAATATCCTATTCGACTTTATACAAATCTAATATCTGTGTTGCAAAAATGTTGATAATTGGATACGAGGATATTCGATAAAACCAAAAACTTAATTATTTCACAAGTTCCTGAAGTTTGAGGTACTTTTGTCGGATACTTTTTTTTATTCCCAATATCTAACTTCCCGAAGTTACTTCTGAATTTGTCATATACCCCTCATAGCAATTCTGATCAATTTTGCTGACATGTAACATCAGCATCTGAGTCAGACGCAGGAGGTTGATCACGTGGTGTCGCGTGATGTCACACAGGTGAAGACAACCTCTCTCTTCAATCTTTTTTTTTTCTTTTTTTTCTTTAACTAAAAATATAAAAATATTAAGTTTTTTAGTTTTTTAATTAAAAAAAAAATCTTCGCCCATGGGGCATCACGTGCCTACCTAACCTCCTACTTTGACCAGGATTCCGATGTCAGCAAAATTGACCAGAATTGGTAGTAGGGTATATGACAAATCCATAAATAACTTTGGGGAGTCAGACATTGAAAAAAAAAGAATAAGAGTATATGGCAAAAGTACCCAATCTTCAGGGGCATATGAAATAATTAAGCCAAACCAAAACGTTGCTAAGACATTTTTTAGACTATGCACAAAATTCAACCATGGATGCAGTTAGTTTAGAAATGTATGAAGCTGCCAAAGAGGGCCTTCACATTTAGTGGAGGATTAGGGTTGTACATTTATTGTAGTGCCATCTCCATATCAAAGAATATCTCAACCATTGAACATTTATCCGTGTTTTTTTTGGAAGAGGGTTTGGGGTCTAAAAACTAAAAAGAGAAAGGATTTGGATCCTTCAAAATGAGATTGCTTCTAAAGTGAGTAAGTAAAGGTGTATTCCATAACTTGCATTGTGACCATTAAATGATGTAAGGGACACGCTTACTTGCTCACTTTAGAGATATCACATTATAGACATAAATCCAAAGAGAAGAAAAATAAGGAACAGAGTAACCATAATTTACATGTTAGGATGCTATTGAGGACTGTTCAAAAGTTCGTTATCTTACACTACAAAACTTGGCAGCTGTTGTATAAGTGCCGGAAAAACTTAACCTGCAATGCACACAAGTCCACTGTTAATTATGGTTATGCTTGTTTTGTGCACTATACGGTATTTAGGACTTGCAATGCATTACCATTGTGAGAGCTAGTGGAACAGCTATACAATTATATGCAGCAACATTTGAATGTGCCAGGCTTTGATTGTAACTATCAAACAAATCATTTTTCTCCTGAACATCATAAAGGAAACAAATTAACATACTTAGAGAGATAGCCCCACATTAGCAAGCTAAAATTTGTTGGTACTCATAAAAATGTGAACAACTAAAAATTAGCACACAAATGATTTAGTGCAGTCCGATTGGTTCTGAAAAAAGAGCATACTTCTTATGACATAGTAAAACAACTAGATCTGGAAGTTAATGAGCACAAATTTTATATCATTAAAGACCCATACTGCACAATAAACTATTATTTTTTTTCCTCACCATAACTAATCATATCTTGTAAAATAAGAAAGATAAAGCAATTTACCTGACTGGTGGTTTTCTGGATTCTCAGGGGGCCTACTGGTACTTGGCTTGCTAAAACTTGGTAAGTTCATTGCCTGATTCTACACATGGAAATAGACCTCATACAAGTTAGTAACATCTTTGTGCCCAATTAAAAAAAAAGATAGGACTAAGCAAACATTGTAAAACTTGAGTTTTTCATACAGTTCTGAGAGATTTTTACCCAATATATATATTAAAAAGTTTGAACTGTTTTTTATGTGCCTTGTAAACCAGCACACTCTCCCACTGAATCAATTTATGTAGTGGTGGCAGGATGTCTCATGGATCTCACGAGGGTGTTGGAATAGTCGATTATTGTTCAATCAATTAGAATATAATTAGTTTTTGTTTGAATATGTTTGCTGAAAAACAATTTTAATATAATCTATTTCGTTTGGATTTTAAAAAAGAATGGATTTTGTATGGTATATTACCAACAAGAGTATGAAGTTTATTTGTTTAGATAATAATATTGGAAACAATAGGAAATCAGGAGGGTTAACTGGTTAAGATTGGAACCAAAAAAAAACATCACTTTTTGGAATCAAATTTCAATCCAGCCACCTAGCTTATGATTCAACAGAAAGAAACAGATTCACAACCTGTTAAAAAATTCTAAATCAGAAAAAACATTAGAAGACAAATACCTGCATTGATTGAAACTGCATCTGGTGGGGACCAAGGTATTGTTGATAAGGATCAGTGAAGTTTGGGATACGTGATTGATTTGGATCTGGTGTACCAGCTGAGGTGAGCATATTATCATTTGGCTGATTTGTTGCTTGCGTTCTGGATGGATCAGGTGCGGGAACATGCGGCATATGGAAAGGAGGCGGCATAGGAAACCTTGGTCCCAAATGAGCAGCTGCAGGCAAAGCCGAACCGGCTAACATATTGTGAAATGGCATTACTGGTCTGTTCATTCCCATTTCCATACCCATACCCATTCCCATCCCCATTCCCATTGCTGGCATATACGGCTGGATTCCAGCAAACATCATAGGCATCATGCCACATCCCATGGACATCATCTGCATATAAATGGTTGCACTCTCTTTTCATGTCAGACATTACAACATATGATCATAGAATATAAATAACGCAATTTTACATGATATTATATGGCCTTTTGTTTAGATTAGGAATGCAGAGATGAGAGTTGTTGTACATGTGTAAACTTCATTAAATAATATTAAAATTTAAAATCCTTCAACTGAATAACATGATATGTAATAC
The DNA here is from genome assembly GCA_037953625.1 of Crotalaria pallida. Lineage (NCBI taxonomy): Eukaryota > Viridiplantae > Streptophyta > Magnoliopsida > Fabales > Fabaceae > Crotalaria > Crotalaria pallida. Next base: position 75,242,958 of record CM075656.1, read on the forward strand.
AATATCTGGGCTCTGCCCCCCTTCCCTCTCAGAACTAAAGGATGTAAAGTCACTTTCTAAAGATAACTTTTACTAAATAAGAATGCAACAGAGAATTACACTGCTATCCTTGGCTATCCTAAGTCTCTGGTTACCTTCTTCCTAAAACCTTTCTGAAGCTAAAAACATCCATAAAATGTGATGTGGATGAATTAACTACAGTCAAAGCTTATCGCTTCTGTAATGTTTCACCACTAGAAGGAGATGCATCCTTATTAAAACATATTGGTTTAAAAGAAATGAACTGAGAATAAGTTAATCTGCCTACACAATTTATGAGCACATGGAACAGTATATGTAAATCAGAAATGAAGAATCTACCTGCACTTGTAGCTGCAGTGACTTCAAGTAATCAATTGCTTCATCAAGCATCGAAGCTTTGTCAGACTATGAATTCAAGAGGAATCAAAATTAAAATTAGAAACAACAATGAGGAAGCAAAGAAAATCTAAATTCCAGCCTCTTATTTCAAGGAATAAAGTACTGAGAACTTTAAAAAGTTCGTCCGCTTACCTTATTACAACGAGGTATAAGTTCTTGCAGAGCTCTCATCTTTTCATTAATCCGATCACGACGCCTCTGCACGTAAAATGCAAATATGATATGAACCCAAGAATAGATCTAAGAATTTTTTTGAATCGATAGTTTGGAAAAAAGAACAACAACAGGAGAATCAATCTCTTTTCCAAGAGTTTCCCTTTTTACAAAGGCCTAACCCTTCACCAACTAGCCTATGCTCTGCCATTACAAACTAATAATTCTGCATAATCCTTCCTTCTACCTTCTTTCCTCTATTCTCTAGTCTCAATCCTTCCAACTAAGTAACTGCCTTCACACCATGATTACCCTCTCCCTAGTCCCTTATATCCTAACCAAATGCAAAGTGAGAACTTTGATATTTATGAGAAGAACCGCATAAAATATGTGAATTCAATAAAGAAATGTATTTACAGACCCTCTCGGAGAGATTATGGACCTCTGCAGCACGAGATCTCTTTTTAGATGATCCACAAACTTGTTTTTTCCCTTCAGCAGATCCAAAATCAACATCCTTTGGCAACAAGTCAAACAGAAATAAGAATACAGAAGAATCAAACAATAGAAATGTAAACAGATTTCAGAAAAGTAACCTAGTAAACCGAGTTGCCCAGCGGAGAATCAGAAACATAAAAGAAAAATGCTATTGAACTAATGATCAACCTAATGTCTCTTTTCCTAGAAAAGTTGATAATTTCAAAGTTTCGCTAAACTGGCTGTCCGACTAGGCACGGGTTATAAACCAGTAATATTCTTGCCACCCTCAGGTCAAAAAGTGCATGTTGAACCCCTAATACGTATATAAGCTTAGGTAATAACTGCACCAATTATATGTAGATTACTCCAATCAAATTTACATTTTCCTTTCACAAAATCATACAAACATAGGTTTGGTCATTTATACTCAGTTGAACAACTACTTCTGTAGGGACATGGAGTCAAATAGGGTTTCATTCTAAGAGTGAAAATGTCTCACCAGCACAGACCATGTACAACAATGTCCTTCCTAAATATCCACTTCTCTTATTTGCATAACTTTTCCATGTAACATGTTATGCGTACAGATAAACCTGGACTAATGTAAGCTGCTCACATTAGGTATCATGGCAGCTTAATTACTATGCATATTATTGGGAACCATATCTCTGCATCCTTTTCAAGTTTATTCCCACCAAACAGCCACCCAAACCTTACTGTATCCAATCCTTCCATCATTATCCTTCACAAACCTCCAATTAAAAAAATCACAGTAGCTCTAAGCCAAGACTAATTCCAATATGCTTTAAGTCTACCAGACATTTTCCTTTTTTAGTTTACAACAAATTAAAACTTTGACCACTACTCAAATCTCGCTCTACCCCTAACCTTAACACTATGAGGCATATGCCGTAGTGGTAAAGTGAGATGACATCAAGTTAAAAGCAAAATTTAAAAAAAGCAAGCAAAGTCTATGATATCAAAAAATGGCAAGGCTGCATTATAAGGAGCCGAAATTTAACAAAAGTAAACGAAGAACAGCATATGATATCAAGCTGTGTGACACATATCCTTTGTTAAATTCAAGACATGTAGGAGACAAACCTTGGGTTATTAACGAGAATGACATGCTATCTATGCTGTGGTTAAATAGAACTATTTATGTTTTTTTTATAAGCACTATAAAACATGAAAATAAAAAAGCAACATAAGGAAACAAACACATTAAATCTAAATAAAAATAAATAAATCATGCATCACTACATCACATTAATAAAGTTTTACTATGACAATAACAATAACTACACAAAAAGTTGATCAAATTTTAACTAAGGCTCTGGTTGAAAATTAAACTCAGAAGCTTATAAAAAAATGACAAATGCTTACTAGTGTTCCACTACACTAAAGATAGTAATAAAAAACTTTTTATTGCAAACCAAAAATTTTACCTTTTAATACAGGGTTATGTTAACCTCATTTGAAGTTAAATTAAGGTAAGTGTACAAAGGGAAACAAATTTTACTAGTCTTCAAAATACTAAAATCTCTCATTCCTTAGAGCGGAGTTACTTTGTTACACATTTTATCCCCGATCTTTATAGCCGAATATATTAAAGGAAAATGCTAATTAAAGCATAAACTAGTCTCTTACAAAGATAGTATGAGCAATATTTGGGAAACCAAAAGATATATACCAAAAAGTGATGAATCTAACTAACCAATTGAGGAGAAAATCTTCATTCTTTATCTGGTCCCTGTGAAGACCATGTATTAACGGCATATCTTCATCCTTAAAAAAAAATTAAAAAACTCTATGGTTTCCTACACTTCGTCTCCACAAACAACTTTTTTTTTTAATGCCCTCAAGAGAAAAAAATGGGTTAGTACGGTGTAAAAGAAGTTAACGACTAAGAATTTCTTTTAAACCAGCTTAGCACATCATCATCCACCATTTCATCTTAACAATAATCCACTCTATGAAAAATAATTCACATGAGTATTGACTATTGAATGATACATCAACAATGTAAAAACCTTCACTTTGTGGATGCACACATAGATTAAAACTCCAATAATAATCTCATTATATGATAGTACTCCTCAAGAAACCTAATTTCAGTATTTACTGACGGAAGTGTAAATTTTTCAATTTAAAAACCTATGCAGCGAGTCCCAAAAATATTTCGTCCCCAGATATGTTTGCATGAACAAAAGTCTTAAATATAAAACCACACACGTGGCGCAGGCATGCGCCGCCAAGAGACGTGTACAGCAGCGTTGTCAGTGAGTGAAAGTGACACTACCAATGCCACAGCCCACAATTACAAACCACAGAGCACCGCATTTCAAAAAGTTAAATGTTCGATGCAAAAGAACAGAGCAGAGCAGAGCATGCTCTCGTAACCCCTCGTCAGTCGTCACTCACCCTGCGCAGTGCGCACGTTAGCCTAATCCAACGCAGAGAGTATTGTAGTACTGTATTATGGTAACTGTAACCGACTAACCGTAACCGTAATAAATAAAGTAATAATAAAAAAAATCAAATAAAAAATAAAATCACTGAGTCAACTCACTCACCTCGCTCTGACTCTCCCATTCATCACCTTCCACCCGCCCCTTCCGCTTCCGATCCTCAGCCGTCGCCGCCTTCCGATCAAGCTCCCCGCTGCTAGTCGAATCCCCCGGCGATGACGTCATTCCAAACGTCGTCGTAGCCCTTCCTTCTCCGCCAGAAGTCGTGGCGGCGCTCATGCTCCTACCGTCGCCGTCGCCTTCCGTCGGCTCCGCTGAGAATCTCGAAGCCGCAACCGCCGTCGTTGGAAGAGGCGTGTCGCACGAATCGACCATGGTACTCGATTCCCTCGTAACGTTCTTCGAACTCGACGACGGTCCTGGCTCTGTTCTCGCATTGTTCTTCGAGAAGCAGGAGAAGTTTGCCGTGTTACCACGCGCCACCTGCTCCGTCCTCCTCGGCGGCGGAATCGGAGGACGTGGCGCCACCGGTTTCTGACTCCGCCGGAGCTCTGTAACCTGAGAATTTCGTGTTTGCATGGCACTGTTGTAGCTTTTCTTCGCATCGTTTTTGTAATCAGCGTTAACAATTCTCGGCGGCTGCAGCGGCGGTGGCGGCGGCGCATAGAATAAATCGGCGCCAAGTGTTTGATCCAATGGAGGAATCTCATCGTCGATTGGATAGTGATGAAGCCACGAAGTCATCTCATCTTCTTGCATGAACAGATTTTGATTATTATTATTATTATTATTATTATTATTATTATTATTATTATTCTCTACTTGTTCCGTTTGATTCGACGGAGCGGAGGGAATTGCATCGGCGGAGAATATCTGTGGAGGCGGCGGCGGCGATGGCGGTTTTTTCATTGGTCGGTGGTTCTGGCTTTGTACCACGACTTGACCGTTTTGCCATAACAGCTCCATTATATCATCGTCTCCCCTGTTTCATTTATTTTCATCAAAATTAATAAATTAATAAATAAAATAAAATAATGAAAGTTAGCAAAGTTCTAATTTAAATTTTAGTTGCGGTCACAATATTGCAATTTATTCAATGCATGACGATTTTTATTTTCGATCCCGATCACAACTGCAATTTAAAACCTGTGTATTGAAAATGAGAGAGAGAAAATTACATGAAGTGTTTCTTTGGGTAACCTTCTTGGTCATCCATATCAATATCAAAATCTGGAACACAATGATTCATATTGGAAAAGAAATTTCCTACAATAAAAATAAAAAAGAGAGAGAGAGAAACTATATATGAGAAAAGAAAATAAAAATGATTTAAAGGGGAAAGGAAAGTATATATGAAAGAGGACAAGTAGTTAGTACTTACTAGTACAGTTGAAGTAGGTAGTAGGTAGTGAAGAAGAGGAGCATGGTGAGGGAATGGAGGTTAATAAGGGAATATAGTTGAAGAAGAAGAAGAGAACATGTGGTGTGTTGGATGGCTGGTAGGTTTAGCTTTTGAAAGAAGGGAGGAGGCACTACTGAGGCAGTAGTACTCAAACTCACAATCATAAAAACCCAGAGAAGAGACGACAGTGGGAGATAAACATGTCCCTCTCGAATAATGCAAAGCTAAGCTAAAGGTCCAAAAGGGTTTTGGCACTATGTACTAAATTCACTTCTTCTCCTTTTAATTTCTTTTCTTTTTCTTTCCTTTTATTATTATATACTATTTTTAAAAAAAAAAATTAAATTGTGCTTTTTATTTTATGACTAGTTTTTTTAAAGGGAAATATATATTTTATTCATAGATCAGAAACAATACGAGTAATGACAAACATGACAAGTACTAGATATTTCACACTAATAATAGTTAAAGAGAAAGCAAAATACATTGCAACAACAGACTCTTTCATATGGACATGGATCATCAGCAACTGTCAAAACTGGACTCTAATAGGAGATTCAATAGCCTTTAATTCCAATATAACAATCTCATTGATGAGACTAAGCTCAATTCGGCGACAAGAAATCTCAAATCTCAAACGAGAGAGTCGTTGGACGGTAGCCAAATCAACATTCGGCAAAGGGAGATCTATCTCGATGATTAGCCTTCCAATTATTGGAGCAAAGAGGATGACCATGAGATCTCTACACTAAATAAAAACACACAAAACAAAACAACTTGCACAAAAACAAGACAAAACTCAGATAAACTGAGGAAACAAACCCACACACTTTCTCAAAGGAATGGGAGGGACATATCTCCCTCCCCTGCCGACAAACAACATATGAAAACAAGCAAGAGCAGAGGAAGAATCCTAATTGTTATCTATATATAATTTGATTTTATTAATTAAATTTGTTATTTTATGACTAGTTGTCCGACCTTTTTTATTTAATTTTTTTTATTAATGTCCCACTTTTTCTTATTTCTTCCATTACAGTTTAATTGCCTCTCGGAAAATTTTATAAGGCACCCATAAATTTTTCTATAGACACACTCATTTAAACAGTTGGATGATTTATGAACCACCCAACAGGTTTTATGAGTATTGATAAAATTTTCATTATCGCTTGAACATTTTAATTTATTCTAACTAATTTCTTTTTTAAAAAATCAAGAATGTATTATTAATATTATTCAACTCTACCATTATCTTTTAACATTTTCATATATGTAAAACATGGAATCATGTATGAGGATATCGTAGTAAAATTACTCTGTTTCTTTTTGAATCTTAATATCCGAAATTAACTTTTTTTTTTGCAATTTATTTTTTTTTTAAATAATCCAAGTGGTACTTGTCTCCTTCAAGAAAATTGTTGAGAGCAAAAAAGTTAAAGATGATTCTCAACTTCATTCTAACTTTTAAAAGAAAATAGTTAAAAAAAATGTGTTTCAATGTAGTATGTAGGGTGGTTGATGACTGGATGTATCATAATACTGTACACATACACATGCATATCTTTAATTTAGGGAACGATTAATATCGACTATGGAGATAGATGAGTACAGATTCTGTAGTACATATGGGGCACGAATTGTTATGTAGGGGGGCATGCACTTATTATGTCAACGTACTAGCTCCGGTCCTATTTATAAGACCCTTTTGGGGTTTTCATTTTGGTCCAATAAGACCCCTTTTCAATTTTAAATAGCATTTAATTACTTCTTTCCACTAACATCCCTATAAAGTCAACACTTTTTAGAGTTCCAATAATAATTATAAGGGTATTTTTGAGAAAGTATATCCAATTTTCACATTTTCAATGTCACTAACACATTTATTCACTCTCCTTGATGGAGTGAAAAATCCCAAAAGGATCTTATAAATAAGACCGGAGGGAGTATATGTTATGAATAAACTTTAACATATGTTTGCTAGTGATGTTATGCTTATCACCTAACATTATCAAACCGATTAGTTAAGGCTCGGTTGGGACGACGGTTGTCGGTTTCTGGTTTTTTATTTTGAAATCGTATTTTCAAAATAATTTTTTTTTAATTTGGGTTAAAATGATTTTTATACTTATTTTTAAAACAATTTCACCTTATTCTTAAAACAACAAATAATAGTTTCATAAATTCAGTTTTGAATTGTAAACTTATACTATGATATCTTTTGTGTCATTCGATCAATCACCACCATCGTCATCATCACTCCTCCCATTACCATAATTTTTGCGGTCACCGCTACTACCGTGACTATCATAATAATGATCATCACCTTGAGCTAATAATGACAATAGCCACTTTAACAACAACCACCACCTCAATTTCATGGGTCTCGCGATTTAATTCAAAATCACTTACACCCTAATAAATAGGAACTAAGGAAATAGTTATCTTCAAGTCTTTCTTGGTAAGGATCGGAAGAGTTTTTTTAAAACACTTTAATTTGATAAATCAATTAATTAAGTGACTTGTGAGCCAAGATTTTTTAAGTCACTTACATTTTTCAATTAGTTAATTAATCAGCAATTAAATCAAACACTTGCATTTCAATTCCTAGTTTTAAGTTCATGTTTTTTTTTCTACAATTAATTTTTCAGTTTCTTAACCGCTCTTTAGCTAGTTGTGCCAAATACAGTAAGTGTATAAGTTTTGGTTAAATGATAAAAACTTTTGAAATATGGTAGAAACATAGGGTCCATTTAATATTTAAGATAAGAAAACATAACATGATATCCAAACATGCTCACCTAGTGATTATTCTAAATGAATAATTCAATTTTTAAAATAAAATAAAAAATATTATTAAGTGTCGATAATAATTAAGTAAAACAATTAAATTATGCTTTTCATACTTGTGTTTTATAAAAGCAATCTACATTCACAAGGTTCTAAGTGTGGCTATATGTATTAGGCGAGTTTGCTAAAATAACATTTTGTTAACCACATTATTAAATTTTGTGTGGCTCGTATGATGAAAGCTCCATCTATCTCTAATCTCTTTGTCTCGTGCTCATCAGTGTCATATCATCTCTGGGTTCATGTTTTCAATTGGCTTGAAATAACATGCATGCTGCAGGTTAAGTCCATTCTGGACTTTTATGGTAAATTTGGCATTCACTTCTTTGTTATCAAGACCCGTAATGCCGCTTGGATGATTTGGTTTGGTTATGTTTGGTACTTAGTATGGCTCATTCTCAATGATATGACTTTTAATAATGGTGATTGTGATTTGGCTTCTTTTTTGGAGGCCATTAAAGTTAGGACTTGATTCTAATTTACTTTATTCGTCGTTAATTATAAGTTACTTTTACCTAATTTACGAAAATTAAAAAAATAATTATTATTTTCAAATTTATAAAAATAATATGTTGTTATTCCAAAATTACCCATGTTTAAAATTTTACAATTTTGTTTATTTTTTTATCTATTGTAATTATTACCCTATCACCTCTATGTAATTATGATGGGTGTATTTGAAATAAACTTTTTAATGCTACTTAGATATTTCAAAAGGACTTATAAAAAGGGACAAAAAATCTACAAAAATAATATCTTATAACAAGAGACGGAAGGAGTAATTCTTTAATTGATAGGAATGTATCATTCTCGAACCGGTCCCCTTTCTTGTTTTTCTAATTAATCCTCTATGTTATATGTAAGTTGTCTCTTGTATTTGGGTTTGAATACCCCTGATGCTCGCTATGAATTGATTTGCTCATGAAAAAAAAAAATAGATTAAGAGATCTTTGACATATGTTTTGAAAATACGAGGATGTAGATATAAAAACAACTTCCAGGGAGGACGAGGAAGTTAATTACAATCACATTCGATCAATAGTAGGAAGGCTTAAAATTAACAATAGTACTATTACTCATCTATTTCAAGTATATATGAATTTTTTAACCGGTTATAATATCTATTATACTTGCTTCTTATAGTATTTAGATTTTAAAAATTTTAATACTCGTTTTTTTTTTTTTAACCGGCACAAGTACTGGGTGTGTGCCCCTCTAAGATTCTCCCCTTTGTTTTTTCATTTGTCCAGAGAATCTAGTCATCAAATTTTAAGACTAGTGGCTTACATTAATGGAAAGCTTTCCATTATTGACAGATTGTGTTTGACCGTGAGTGCTGTGTCTTCTGGCATTGAAATGAAAATCTTCAAGCAAAATTATTTGTTAACCTAGTACCGGTACTTAGATTAGTACTGTAGTAAACAGTAGAACTATGATAAGGACGGATCAACGACCGAAAGAGGGATAGCATTTAAAGTAAATATTTTTATTTAAATGTATCAAAATATATATATATATATATATATATATATATATATATATAAAATATATGTAAAAGAGTAGGCAACTGAGGAAGCATGCTAAAAAGAAGAGACACGAAGGACTCCAAAGCAACTATGCAAGGAGATGAAAGAAAGTAATTGAATGAATTGTTGCAAATGTTGGATTGTTTTACGTTAATAAATTATGTAAGAATATATTTTAGAATTATTATTAATATAATTATGTGAATTATTATTTTTTATATATATTATTTAATACAGTAATTAGTAAATATTTTACCGAGATTTTGATGTAAGTAATTTGTAATGGATGTGTTATTTATTAATATGTCGTTTTAGAAGTCCTTACTTCCGGCTAATATGATTAGAGCACATTATGTAAGATTTTAATATCTTAGTATGTCTCATGTGATGCGCATGTGACATGTATTGATGTGTGTTTAGTAAATAAATAATTAAATATTGATGGGCTTAATTATAATTAGATATAAGGGAGGTTGTTTCTAAAGGCCCATTAGCTTGATGGAAGCTAATGAATAATAGTTAGGGTTTTTACCTATTTATAAGAAACAGGTCCTGTTCCTGGCCATAAGGTATTCTTTTCTCTCCCCATCACAGAACGGCTAAACTAAACAAATAGCATAGAAAAGAATAGTAGAGGAGGCAAAGGAATAGAAACCAGGTTTCGTGGCTTTTGGTCAAAGGACATTTGGAGAACTGTCTTCCTTCTGACTCTAACAACTCTAGCAATGGATAGAGGTTAGTAATCGTATTCCTTATCGTCTCTATAATAGGTGAAAGTCATGTAATTTCAAGATCCTTATTATTGTAGTTGTAACGAATAAATTAAACTACAACTTATATGTGGTATCAGAGCCATAGGTTGAGAAATTCATGATTTTCCAATTAAAATTTATGTTTGGGTATGAACCCTAATTATTGTGTTTAGGGATATTATAATTTTCGCGAAAGTCTTTCACACCCATTGAATTATTCACTTGTTCGATTAACATTTGCAAATCAATAAGGATTTGGTTTCAATAAAAGGTAGCCGTGAATTGTTTACCGTGAACTAGCGTGATTTCTAGTTGGAAATCTTAATTTTTAACGCATGCGCCGCAATATTTCCAATTTGCAATCTGGTCACGGCTGAATGAATTTTAACGCCAAAGCTGTATATACTAACATGATAATGACTTACTAGGTTTATTAGTTTTCTTATCAAGTATATACTAACATGATAACGTGACAATGCCGTTCACGCATAAATGAGTTTATTATAAATTTATTGTTCTGCCTTACTTGTCACGGCTAATATATATATATATATATATATATATATATATATATAATAGTTTATTTTTCTGGATATTATGTATTGATAATTTAATAGTTTATTATTAAATTATATCACAGATTGATTTGAATTAATGTATGATAAGTTAGTTAATCACCAAAGTGGTCAAACTTGAAAAGTTAAATTAATTCTAAATCATATAATAGTTTATTTCAATTACTCATAGATGATGCTATAAACGTACAACATGATGATTTGTTGTTCTATGAGTCATTGAGTTTATTGTTATAAGGCATTTATGGATCACCCAAAGGTTTATTAGTTGTTCTTATGATTAATAAACATGATTGAAGGTAATGATGTGCATCACTGTTTTATTTATTTCCAAAGATAATAAATATTTAATTCTTGCACGTTGCATTACCCATTATTGATTATTGTATTAGTGTATGATGATTTGATTTGATATTAATGTATGATGATTTGATCATCATTAAAGTTGTCAAATCATAAAGATATTAATTCCGATTGGCTAATTTTATTATAATAATGAATTTGATTTGAAGTTAATTGTATATTGATTTTGTTAATCACCAAAGTGGTCTAATCAGTAAGTAAATTAATTTCAAATTATATGATGTTTTTTCAATTACTCATAGATTTGATGCTATATGAATGACATAATGGTTTGATGTTCTATGGATATATTGTAGTTCATTGTTATAAGACATTTATGGATCGCCCAAAGGTTTGATTAGTTGTTCTTATAATTAATGGACATGACTGTAGGCAATATGTTTGTGCTATTGGTTTATTTATACATCCAAAGACAATAGATAATACTAATTGGTGCATATATCATTGCCAATTATTGATTATTAATTTTATTAGCATCATTATGTTTGAATGTCGTGTGCTAATGTGCAACCCAAAGGAGAGCGTTAGTGCACATTAATTGTTTAAGTAATATGTACCTTATGTCTCAAAACATTTATGTATTTATGTAGTACATGTTCTTAATTTTTTGCATTTTCATGACTTGTATGTGTCAGTGTTATTTGTTAAACTTTCTGACTAGAGTTTGCAAGTCTTTCTTATCAGTTAAAGAAAAGTTTGTTGCTATTAATAGTGTTAGCAACAATAAAGATAAAGTTTATTATAAAATCTGTGTAATTTTTAGAAAGATTTGACAAACACTTATGTTATGTTCATGAGGATAAGTGTTGCAGATAACATTAAGATAATTCTCTCCAAAATTGAAAGTAATTAAAAAAAATTAAGTGAATTTTGTGAGAGTACCCAATGTTTTTGTGAGTCTCTTTCTGGGACATTAATGAGTACCCTAACCCCATAAAGCTTGGTGATTTGTGTACTATTTATGAATGTATAATTAAAAGGAAAATTATTGCAGCAAGATTTAAGTTTAAGTCCTTAGGAATAGTTGTGGATGAGAACTTCTTAGCATAGTTTATACTTGCTCATCACCGATTGACTGTTACTTGTTTTTGAATGACCTATAACGCCATGAAAGATAATGGGTTGTATAGTAAATTGCATAATATCTTAGTTTAAGAGGAAACAAGACTTAAGAATATAAGAAATCTCTTTATCTAACCTTTAAGGACATTAAGGAGCTGAAAATAAATTTGTGAAAAAACATGATAAGGACAAAGGGTCACTTAAAATTAATGAGGCATATGTGAAAATTCATATGAAAGAACCTCATTATCATAAATGTCATTTTGTGCAAAAATGTTGAATTCAGAAGAAGTGCATAAAATGAAAATCTTGATTCTATAAAAGATAAGTTTAAAGCTTATGTATGTTTGAGTCAAACTTAATCAAAGATCCACATAAAATTTGGTGGAATGATCCTGGATTAATCGAAACATGTTTCCAGCATAATGAATTTTGTTTAATCCATACCATAAACCCACATGTAAAGTACGTGTTTGTGGGAATAAAGTGAAGGTTCTAGTAGAACTTGTTAGGATTTAATGTTTAATCCTTGACATTGGGCATCACCTAGACTCATTGAAGACCTTTTAGGTACCTAGTTTTTCTAGGAATTTGGTTTATTATCTAGGATTGATGCTACTAGATACTCTTTTATGTTTGGTTATGAATATTTCAATTTATTTAAGTATATTCATCACATTGGTATTTGTATCTTTGTGATAGTTATATAAATTGAATTTTAAATGATTTTTTGCTAATTTGTGGCATAAGTGTTTGGGTCATAAATCCAAGGAAAGAATGGAAAGCTTTATAAGGAACAAAGTCTTTCCAGATTGGATTTGTCCTAATTATTTGTGTAGATTGTATTAAAGGAAAGAAAAACCAAAGACACAAAGAAAGGAGCCACAAGAAGGATCCAGCTTCTTGAAAATGTGTTCTTCAAAACTTGTGGACCTCTGATGTTAACTTTCTTTTTAGAAAGGAAAAGATAGTGATCATCTTTATTGATAACTATTCATGTTATAATTATGTCTTCAAAATATACTTGAATAAAGTAGAAAGTTAAGTACGTATAGATGAATGTTATCAATTACGATAGAGATGATGACTAACATGAAAGAATTAATTAAAATGGGCAACATCTGTGACTGTTCGTTAAACTCCTCAAGAATTGAGTAATTTGTGTGTATGTCAGTTACACTGCAGCGAAATGGTGTATATAGAGCATAACAGAACAATAATGAATATGGTTAGGAGTATGATATTTAGTCTTTACCCGCATTTGTGAATGTATGTCTTGAAACTGTCATTTGTCTATTGAGCAGGGTTCCTAGTAAGACAGTGTCAAAGACAATTTTGAACTGTGTTTATAGGATACCCAATTTAAGGCACCTGTATGTTTAAGGTTGTCGGCAAAAAAAAAAACAAGGATTGCAATCCGTCAGAAAAGAAAATGGATATAAAACATCAGTGAGTATTCATTGATTATCCATATAAATCAAAAGGTATAGACCTTATTATTCTAACCATAATATAAGAACCATTGAAATTGTGAACGACAGGTTTACCGAGAATTGTGAAATTAGTGGGACTATAGTTCCACATAACGTGGAAATTAACGGAGTTAGGTGCAAGTTTATGTAATTTGTAATTTGTTCTTCTACCTCAACAATAGTTTCTTTTATTGTTGAATCGTATAACAATAAAGTACGAAATGAATTCACTATTCACAATGATTTTATTGTAGAAGAACCATGAGAAATAGTATTAAAAAAAGAGAGAGAAAAGAAATTGCTATTTCGAATGTTTTAAGTGGTTTATCTACAATAATATAAATCTGACTTAGTCATTAATGATAACGATGTGTTGTTTTACAAACCGTAAGTTGTGATAATATTGATAAATATTTTATATGTGAGACCTTGTAGAATTGCCTAAAGGTTACACGAGAGTTGGGGCGTAAGTGAGTTTTTTGGACCAAATATAACTCTCGTGACAACCTTGAATGTTACAAGGCCAAATTTGTTGTCAATGATTTCCCTCGCAAAGTTGGCATTGACCATTAATGAGATATTTTGACCAATTACCTGAAAGAATTTATTCAATATTATCATCATGGCATATGTAGTCCGTAATGATTTGTAACTGCAGTAGAATAATGTGAAAACAACCTTTATGAATTTTAGAGGAGGATGTTTATGTGGATGACCCACTAATGTGATTCTCAATTGAAAAGAATGAACACATAATGTGCAAATTTGAGGAAATTAATATACAAATTTAAACATACATCTCACCAATAGTATCTGAAAGATAGTCAATGATACTATTGTTCCTTTTAGATTTAAGGAAACACAATTAACTTGTGTAAGTATCTGAAGGTCAGTGGGAGTGAGTTAATTATGTTGATTCTGTATGTTATTATATCTTGCTTGCAACTTATTATCTTGGTCTTTTACATTAGACTAAGAAGTTTTTCTAGTTACTTTGAATGAAAGATATAGGTGAATCGAGCCATGTGATTAGAAAATGAATATTCTAGAATATGTCACATGAATTGTTAGGCTTATCTCATAAAGCATATATCATTAAAGTACTAGAATGATTTAGAATGAATAAATTTTACGTTAAGGAAGTATTAACTATACTCATAAAGTCTTGAGTCTTGAGGTATTAGCATGAAACGAATAAATGCATGCTTACTTCTGTAATGAATGATCACATTGAGGTGATCAGAATGTTGAATTTGTAACAAGTTTTGAGGTTACAATTCAAACTAATTGACCGCAAAATTTTATTTTGGGGCTTAGAACTGTCGACAATATTACTTAGCCGCTGAAAACGTACTGTGATGTTTTGCAGCAATGACAAGTACTATAAAGGTGCTAAAAGTATGTGAATGAAGTACTTTGTCTCCAAAGAATGAGATCAGAAACAAAATTGTCAATTGAACATATTAGCACCAATCTTATGGTTGTTAATCCCTTGAAAGAAGGGTTATTGCCTAAACATTTATTGAACATGTTGAAAGTATAGGCATTATTGTTGTTAAGTAAAATTGAATTTGATGTTGACATCCTTATGTATGATGCAATTGACACGCTGAGCTCATTTATGATATGTTTGATATGTTTTTGATTATCTGTTCTCTAGAATGACATGCATTATTGTATTAGAGTAATGTAAACAGGTATTGTCTTGAATAAAGACATTATGGACCAATTATGTATTTCCCAATTATAGATCGTGTTGAGGAAAAGACTATTTTGTGGTACATGGAAGGAATTATGTCGAACAAATGATGTACAACCGCCATGACCCGAATTAGCTCCTATATTTAATCATGATTAATAGAGTATCTAAGTATAAAATGATTTAACCATGTAAATGCGCATTAATTGTTTATTTAATTATTTTGTTTATTAGACCATAATGTTGAATTGTGTCACATGAGCCAAGTGGGAGAATGTAAGATTTTAATATCTTAGTATGTCTCATGTGATGTGCATGTGACATGTATTGATGTGTGTTTAGTAAATAAATAATTAAATATTGATGTGCTTAATTATAATTAGATATAAGGGAGGTTGTTTCTGAAGGCCCATTAGTTTGATGGAAGCTAATGAATAATAGTTAGGGTTTTTACCTATTTATAAGAAACAGGTCCTGTTCCTGGCTATAAGGTATTCTTTTATCTCCCCATCACAGAACGGCTAAACTAAACAAATAGCATAGAAAAGAATAGTAGAGGAGGCAAAGGAATAGAAATCAGGTTTCGTGGCTTTTGGTCAAAGGACATTTGGAGAACTGTCTTCCTTCTGACTCTAACAACTCTAGCAATGGATAGAGGTTAGTAATCGTATTCCTTATCATCTCTATAATAGGTGAAAGTCATGTAATTTCAAGATCCTTATTATTGTAGTTGTAACGAATAAATTAAACTACAACTTATACATTCTTTATTAGATTCTTTGTTGGATTGCTATTTATTAAGTTTTTCTATATACCAAAAGTTATTGCTAACTGAGGGCACTTGTTGAGGTTACTGCATGTAGGAAAAAATCATAAGTCTATATTTACCATTTTTTGAAAACATAAAAATCACATTTTTCAATAACTTTTATCTATAATTGCTTCATTAACAAGCGACACTTGTTAGCATTTTTCATACCAAAAAGTTTCTTTAAACATTTTCACTTTTTAAACATATCAAAATAAGATGAATAACACTAATAAAGCCCATAACAGTTGGTAGATATATATGTTTCTTAAGCATGATGTTAGGAAATCAATTCATGCCATAAGTATGAAAAAAATGGGAAAGGCTCAAATACATGTTAATATCAACCATGCATTGATGCATGGGACATTAATTACCATTGATATCATCACACTTTACAATAACGGCTGATGTTGGCCAGGAGCACCTGTACTTCCCATTTTTAAAGTTGTTGCAAATATGACTCAACTGTGGTAAACAACTCAACACCATCTTTCTTCTTTCTTTTTTTTTTTTTAAAATTTTTTTTAGGTAACGCCATCTTTCTTCTTTATACTTGTATATATATATATATATATATATATATAACAAAGCATATCTTCTTTGTACTCCCTCCTGTCCTATATATAAGCCCATTTTGAAGACTTTTTTTCATCCTTAATATAAGGCACATTTCCAATTTCAAATGGCATTAATTTCTTCTTTTCCACAAACACCCCTATTTACTCAACACTTTTTAGATTTCCAATAATAATTACTCCCTCCGTTTCTATTTATATGTCCGTTTTCAGAAAAAACATGCCCCTCAAGAAAACTAATCATTTTTTAAATTTCCAATACATTAATATGTTTTTTCCCACTATACACTTTCTCTTTCTACAATCATTAATTTTTCTCCACTACTCACAAACACCAAGACACATTAAATAAGGGCAAACATGGAAAATAACATTTATTACACTCTTGAAATTCTCAAATGGACATATAAAAAGAAACAAAAAATCTCTCCAAAAACGGACATATAAATAGTAACGGAGGGAGTACAGGGGTACTTTTGAAAAAGTATATTAAACATTTACATTTCCAATACCACTAATAATATATGAACTAACTTTCTTAAATGGTGTGAAAATTAGTCAAAGGTACTTATAATAAGGACCGGAGGGAGTAACACTGAAGGTACAGGATCGAACCCAAATTTCATATAAATTACTCCCTCCTATTCTTATTATAAGTCATATTTTAGAAGATTTTCTTGGTCTCATTTTATATTTTTTATGCATCATTTTCTTGGTCTCATTTTATATTTTTTTATGCATCATTTATTGCTTTTTTTCTTTGTGAAGCAATAAAAAAATATATGATGCATAAAAAAACACAAAATGATGCATAAAAAATATAAAATGAGACCAAGAAAAAAAGCAATAAATGATGCATAAAAAAATATAAAATGAAACCACGGTCCTTATTATAAGCCCCTTTGACTAATTTTCAAACCCTTTAAGAAAGTTAGTTAATATTGTTAGTGGTATTGGAAATGTAAATGTTTGGTATACTTTTTCAAAAGTACCCCTATAATCATTATTGAAAATTTAAAAAGTGTTGAGTAAATATGGGCGTTTGTGGAAAAGAAGTAATTAATGCAATTGAAAATTGGAAATGAGCCTTATATTAAGGACGAAAAAAAAGTCTTCAAAATGGGCTTATATATAAGACACGAGGGAGTACAAAGAAGATGTGCTTTATTATATATATATATATATATATATATAAAGAAGAAAGATGGCGTTACCTCAAAAAACAAAAAAAAAAAGAAGAAAGATGGTGTTGAGCTGTTTACCACAGCTGGGCCGTATTTGCAACAACTTTAAAAATGGGAAATTGGGAAGTGCATGTGCTCCTGGCCAATATCAACCGTTATTGTAAAGTGTGATAACATCAACCGGTAATTAATATCCCATGCATTGTATACATGGTTGATATTAATATGTATTTGAGCCTTTCCCGAAAAAAAACTTTGTAAGTAGAGGCAAAACACACTTCAATGATCTCTACACCTCACAGGAGATTAGTCTTCGGCTTAAAGGTATCCTTCATATTAGAAAAAAAAAAAAGATGAACTACTCTCTCACATTTTTCATTTTTTTAGTGCATGTTTGGATATGTGATGAGTTAGTTCATAATCAATTTTGAAATGTCAAAGCTAGCATGTTTGGTTAGCGGAAGCAAAATCAATTATGGCCCCAAAATCACGTTGGTGTAGAAGCAATTGTTAGTAGCGTTGACATTTTTGAATTGACTTTGGACTAACTCACCGCAAAATCAAACATGCACTTAACAGTTGCTTCTACTCCAACGTAATTTTGGGGTCAGAAATGATTTTCTTACTCGTAATCAAACATGCTATTAAAGATGGAACACATTAGCAATAGAGTGGTTGATAGACTCAATTCAATCTTTTATTTCATGATGATTTGATGAAAAGATTTAGCCTCCATCCAAAATTGTTCATTTTGTAACAAAGATAAGATTTAGGTTATCAATTATTATTTTATACTTCCTCCATTATTTTGGTAAAAAATGCAAAAGAATTTGTCCTATATTAAAGTAAAAAAATAAATGAAAATTTTTAAATATTGTATATTGTATCAATTATTGATAAGTAAGTAAGGAAAACATGTTTAATTTTTTTTAAGGCAATATTGCAATATGTATTAATTGTAATGATATGAAAATTTGTATAATATCAATTTGTAATTAATGAATGAATCATGCATTATATTAAACAGATATTCTCTTAGACTTAGTTGATTTTTACCAAGATAATAGGTCGAAGGTAGTACTTAATACTTTAATCACTAGAATCCTTTTATTTCCATCGGGCAAGATATTACGTGAAAACATAGATCTAGAGTAGAGTGGCCAAAGGAAATTTAGTCCAAAATGAGTGGTTGGATGAGAAGTTGAGAACTATCATCTTATAGCTTCTTGGCTCTATCATATGGCCTGTCTCTCAACATTGAGACATATTGAATGACAACTGATTCATATATTAAAAAAAACATAATTAATATTTTATAAGACGATTGTATAGTTTTGTCACACAAATTATAAATTAAATTTAGGTTTATTTATGTTTTTTTAATAAAAGTTTAATGTATTTTGATTTTAATCCTTAAAAGTTATGTTGATCAAAATTAATTCATAAATTTTCAAGTATTTTGATTTTGGTTCCTTCCGTTAGGAAAAATATGTTATATGTTGATGTGGTTAGCAGAGCAACATATCAGCAGTCAAGCCATATCAATAGCCAAGCCACGCACGTGATGATGTGAGGTGACACCAAATAGATGACATGACATGAATGATAAAAACTTACACAAACCAAATGTGATCCCATATGCAAAATGATTTCATATACAAAATTTAGCTTTTAAGAACTTCAATGATCCATATCACATGACCTACGTAATGTTACCTTGCACCACTTGCTAATGATGTGTTGTTTTGTTAACCACATAAGTAAATAACACATCTTTTTTTAATAAAAGAGACAAAAATCAAAATATTTAAAAAATTAAGAATTAATTTCAATCAAAATAACTTTTAAAAACTAAAACCAAAACATACAAAATTTTCAAAGACAAAAATATAAATAAGTGTTAAATTTATTTATTTATTTTTTGGTGAATAATAAGTGTTAAATTTAAACCTCACCGATACACGAAACTTTGTTCGTTGATATGCACATAAGACCTGCCCAGAGTAGACCTGGACTTAACAGAACATGTGGTTGATTATGTGGGCAAGGAGAAAAGGGAGGTAAGATAGTGGACAATTATAATAATTTAATTATTACCGGTATACTTTAATAATTACAATTTCGAATGCACCAACAATAATATACAATATCATCATGCCAACAAGATTCAGAATTCGTAAATGATTGTGTTTTTTTAAATATAATATTAAAAGTTTATCCATATTATATTGAGAATATTTTATTGAGAAAAACAAAACTCATTTTAATAATTTTTACATCTAAAAAAAATTAGTTTTCAATTGAAAAATACCCTTTTAACATACCTCTTAAATGGTAGATTATTATGTAAATTGCTTTGACCTGGTGGTATTAAACCCGAGCATGTGGTTCAGTGGTCGGCGGTGGACACTCCGGTCATGGACCAAAAATGGTAGATGATTGCTCAACAATTTAAATATTTATGGACTAAATGAACCATTTATATTTATTACGAGACTAAAGTGATTAATTGATGCTTTATCTTTAATAAACCAAATTAAAGGGGGCTATTTAGTATTTACTGTAATCATTTTTCTAAATATTCTTAATATTTATAGCCTGTAGGCATTATGTTTTAATTTTTTTTTTTCTAGTTTCATTTTCTCCATAAGGCATAGTATTTACAAAAAATGCAAGACCTTCAGGCTTCAGCACGCAGCAACATAACAACATACCTAGGTCAGGATTATCTCTTACTCCAGTATATATAGTCATATTATCTGAGCATCAAGTATTGTAAAAAGAAAAATTAAAAAAGCACTGTACTACTTACCCTTTTTTTTAGGCACACTGTGAATCAACTTTCCCCCATAAAACTTCATCAGGAGTGAAGATTACATAATATTAGGATCAGGTGAAGATTAATAGAGAAAATGGGTTAGGAAACAAAAATTAATAAGAGCACCGTGTGTTCCCATTGAATATATGCTAAAGAAACCATGAGTCCCCCACATAATAGAAACAAAGATAGCTATCCCAATCCAAAGTATGTGGCAGGTTCTTTGCGCAATCCCACAAGATGGGCCAACTTTATTCCTATTCACATGCCTAGGTTCTTTAATCGTTCAATTACATTCCTTCAAAATTAAAGCAATAATAGTAACTATAAAGAAGATTTACACTCTAACTTTCATTGTGATGTAAAATTCAGATTATGAAGTTAAAGATATTCAATATACATGGGGTATCTAAATAAAACAAGAGTAGTGCTACTTATGACGAATATTTTGGCTACGAATTCTACGAAATGGTCAAGTGGCCAATCAGGAGAAGGTGGGATGATACCACTAACCAATCACAATTAAGCTTTTAGCCCTCTACGAATTTCGTTTTGTATTACCGCACTTGGCCCGAAAAAATGCAGGCGAGAATGCCCGCCCATTGAAATATTTAGTGCCAAAAGATTAGGTCCTGCTTGCCCTAAGTGCGGGCAGGACGGACATGCGGGCGACCCGTTTTGTTTCAAAATAAATTTGACTCACGTTTCTGACCAGTGTTGTAATACATAATTTTTTTAAAATGCGGCAGCCCGCCCGCCCGCCCTCCCTAATTAAGTACTGTGGACCCGTGTTGTGTGTGTGATTGTGTTTTTGTGTCATACTGTCACTTGCGTATGAATATACGGAGGTGAGGCAAGTGTGAATGTGTTACCATGTGAATTCAAGTTTTCTTTTTTTTTTTTAAAAAAAAATACGGGCCCGCATACATGCTCGCGAAAAAGAATGGACGGGGCCTGTAGGCTAATGCCCTAATTGCCAATGCTACTACCTAACATTTTCCATTAAACAAACCATTTTAGATTGAAAAATGATTAATTGACCTACAAAATAAACCTACATCACATAAAAAAGAGTTAAGCTTTTTAGGGAGAGTTAAGCTTTTTAGGAACTCTAGCGAAAGATAATTCCAATTTGTAACTTACAAGAGTATTACTTGGAATAATATATTTTATTTATATTTTTTTAATTAAAAAAAGAGAATGTAATTAATTAATTTAGTTTTCATAGATGTTTCTACCTTCTAATTAAGTAATTAAGTCACGTATGAACGAAGTATTAATTAGATGAAACTATCATCCTAACAACACGCAGGTCAGTATTTATATACCACAAAAGAAATGATATAAACAAAATTCCCCTGCTTCTATACTTGTAAAATAATTCAAATAAATTGGTTCCCATTCTCTATTCTGCTATTCACGAGATCATGGAACCATACAGATCGAGTAAAGAGATTAGCAAACACATAGGTAAATCATGGCACCAAGAACACTTGCATTGGTCATATATAACTCTACCTATAAATATGTTGTCTATATTTGCCTTCGAATACATGTATCCAAAAACTTATATTTATTTTACTCTGGATTTTTTTTTTCAATAAAGTTCTTAGACTCACTTGGGCCGAAGGTGTAATATACAAGTTGCCTCTATATGCAGGCCAGGAAGAAATTGATAAACTAAATTACACAATTTGATGTTAGTTAAAGGCCATGTCATGATGTAAGGAAGATAATCAACATAGCAACTTCAAAATGACCAAACAAAACTGCAAATATAACAAAAATTTCTTCATTTTGATATTTTGCGCATCAGGCAGGCATATCCTTTTTCACTTGTATTATTCAATACCTGCAAATTGAAGAACGGAAATATTAAAAAACAAACATATAATTGATGCTATATATATTATTTATTTCTCAAAGGAATTCGAAACATCTTATTTTAATGATTTAATCTAATCTAACATAGTTCAGCCAGCATAAGTCAAAATCACAATGTATAAAGAAATACTACTTTGGTTTCTAAATCGCATAAAGTATGCCAGATTGAAACTGAAGTGATTCAACACAGAGTATTATTAAACCAAAATAAGTCAGGATTCATAACTCCTAATGATTAATGAGTAAGTGACAAATGCTATTCACAGTAGTCCAATTAAACAAAATCATTATTTGTCAAGTTGTCAACCAAAACTAACCAAAAAAAAAAAAAAAGAACCAATTAGTACTAATCTTACTTTCAACGACGGACGAAGCAATCATATAAAGTACTGATTCATCATTATTACTCCCTCCGGTCCTATATATAACCTTCTTTCAAGACTTTTTTTTGTCCTTAATATAAGCTCCATTTCCAATTTTCAATGGCATTAATTATTATTTTTTCCACAAACACTCCTATTTACTTAACACTTTTTACATTCCCAATAATAATTATAAGGGTACTTTCGAAAATAATACCAAATATTTACATTTCCAATGCCACTACTAGCCTTCTTAAAGGGAGTGAAATTGGTCAAAAGTGATTATATTAGGTACCGGAAGGAGTAGTATTTTTTTTTAGTTAATCATAATAATCAGAACATAATAGGGATATAGTATTGATAATGGAGACCATGACCAGCTCCTAAAACTAACAAAGATGACAATTACTTCGCTTTATATATATTCGCTCATATTCATCATGCATCATCCATATAGATGAGCAAAACGCATGCAGCACCCACCCACCCAGTGATCCCTCTAACTAATCAAGTCTACAAGATGTATTTGGGATTCACCAGTGTTGGAATAATGGATAGTCTCATGCACATTACTCATTTTTAGTTAATTTTTAGTTTTTATATATAATCATTTATTTCCCACGCGTGGCTTGCATTGTCTTCCAAAAACACACCGAACGAAACACTTCTCTTTCTCCTTTCTTTTTTGAGCAATCTTCATTTTCTGTGAGATTCCAAGTTCTCGACTCTGAATATATGGGTTCGGGTTCGTGAAGCATTGTGTTAACCTTAGCTTGGGAACAAGACCAATGATATAATTGCACCACGACTATCCGACAATCTTGCTTTTAAGGTAATGATTATTTCACGACACAGCTATCATCAACATTACTTTCTAACAACCAGCACCAACCACTATAATCTTGTAGTATAGTGACTCGGATAGATAATAACAAACTAAGTTGTGCTTTATTGTTTTGTGCAATAGGGAGGTGAAGACGTTCGGGGTGGTCCTCGGGTTGACGGCGACGCTTTTGCACTAGCTAGTGCTTATGTCATGAACGATTGGAGTTGTGGTGATGGGTTTTAGATGCATTAAATATATATATTGAATGGTTATTTGCTTTAGTTTTGTCCAAAATTTTGAGCTTAGCTTGTGCGAGGAACAGTGTAATGGTAAATGGTAATGCATTATTGACACTGCTATATTTACATGTTGGTTTCTCATGCCTCTGATCTCTTGATATATTTTGTCAATAGCGCCTACAAACTACAAAGTCAAGTAACTTGACACACCAAACTTACTGCTAATTGAAAATCTAAAAATAATCTGCTTTAGTAGATGACGATGATTGCAAGATTCAGTACCTGGAAAACTAATCTTGTATATCATATATACTATCATATCCATATTATGCTGGAATTATTTTCTGTAAAATTTATATTATCTTGAACAATATCACTATGCCCAGACAGGACTTCTTAACTTTTATTATGAGTAATAGGTCCCAAAAAAAAAAATTTGTGATTGTTATAAATAGCCTATAGTATTATTGAGGTCATTAGTCATTACAACTTAATTACAAGCATGTGCATATTTCTTGTGGACATGGCTGATAACTGAATAAGGCTTACTAGTTACCAAGTTATAATTATGCCATCAATTATTGTTGACAATTCTACTGTAATTTTTATTATACCAATTTTTTCTTTTCGTTTATGTCAACTTTTAGACCTTAGTCACTAATCACTATATACAGTATATAAGAACATTAGGACCAATCAATCAAAAAAACAAAATAATATAAAGGAGCCGTCAGAAGCCTACTTTTGCAAGTTGCAAGCAAGGAACCAATTAAGTCTTGCATCTTACAATGATGAAGTCCATAATTCTAATATAACATGTAGAGTAATTTTTTTTTTTTATCTGAATGATTAACTCTTTTCTATGCAGTCAACAAGACCATGCAATTAAAAACCCGAACATGCTGTTTATACTGCTTTCTTACTCTGACTCAAAAGTGCAGAAGAAAAGAAGTCTTACCATCATATGGTTAATTATAATACTAAAAGACCCAATAATCAGTTGCAGCAATCCTTCCATACCAATTACCAAGTTAGAGAAAAAGCATTGAAAGAGATTGTGTAGTAAATTCAACCAATTTACTTCATTTGTAAAAAAAATATTACTAGTACATTGCTCTTACCAGTGTAAATTCAACAAATTAACTTCATTTGTTAAAAAAAATTTAACCGTAAACAACTCATACTGCATTCAATATATGTCGAATAAGGGTACGTTAATAGCATTAGCTTATATTGTTGTGGTTATAAATGTGAAACTAATCGAAAGTTACGAAATTGTAGCTAATACTGTATTTGGATATTTAATTAGTTGAATTATAGTTGTTTGACATAGTCATGAAATTTTGTAAAAATTACAAAATACGGAGTAACTACTAAAAAGACATAAGATATTATATATATTTTTTATTTGTTTAGATTTTATTGTATAATATTATATATAATGATAAAAAAATGAGATCTTAATTATTAAAAAGCTACAAGCTCCTTCAGTTCTATAGAAATTTATGGCATGATTCATGATGGATCAAATTTAATGTTCTACACTTTGTGTTACTTATTTCATATGTCAAATTAAAATATGGTGATTGGTCCATTAAAAATAAATTCAATTCAAAATTTATTATTTTATATTTTTTTTATCAATCCTCATATTTTAACATATGAAGTATCACTAAGTATGAGAAGACAGATTTACTCCCTTGCCCCAGTCAATATATGAGATAAGCTAAAACACAACATAAATAGAAAGAAATCATGCAGGCGTGTAAATGTAATTCAAACCTCACAATATAATGTAAGTTTATTTATTTTAGATATGCATACCATAGATTACCTTTCCTTATTATTCAAGTTTATCAACTCTCGTTTACGATTTTTCTTTTGAATTTAAACGAACTTCCTATGTTTATATATTTTTCTTTCTAGTAAATGAATATATGAAATGTCAAATTAGTAATTTAATATTATATCTTTTCCATAAAATCTATGGGCAAAATTATTCAGAATCACAGCAAGATTTTAATTAATATATTTTTTATTAAAAATATTTAGTTTACTTTATATTATTAATTATAAAAAGAACAATATTATCTTTATTTAAAACATTAAAATAATATATAACACTCTTGGAAACTTGGGTGATGCTAGAAATGAAATAGTACATTAATCTTTCCATTTCAATTTATCTGTCATTTTAGCATTTTCAATTTATTTCAAATTATTTATCGCTTTAAAAATTCGATGATGCATTAATTAATTTTTTTTTTAACTTTAACCTTGCTTTTGAATATTTTGAAATATGTAAAATGTGTGATAATTAACGTAATGTAATGATAATATAATAAAATTATCATATTTTTTTCTTAAAAATTGAAGTATTAAATGACTAGTCCGTGTGAAATTTTTAATTCGATAGATAAATTGAAAAAAAAGGAATAATAGTGTAATCTAAATGCAACTCAAGTCAACCAATAGTTGGATTCTCCAATGGTCAATATTAGATCCGTAATAACAACATTTGTTAAGAAAATAGTCACACACTTTTAAAGGATTAGTTTCTTGCGGATAACGTTACAGATATTTTTATTAAAAAAAAATTTATGTAACTGAATTGTCTACCTTAGTCAAAAGAAATAAAAGCTTCATATATTTATTATTCTTTAACAAGCTACAATTTTGTCCTCATTAACTAGTTCATCAAATGATAAAGACATGAAATATAAAATGAGCTAAAGTTTATTGATTTTTCTTAAAAAAAAACATTTTCCTATATATAAAATTAAAAAAAAAAACACTTTTGAGGGTAAATTGTAGTTACAACTTATGCTTAATTTGTGAGCTAATGTTTATTGATCTTGTGAATGATTGAATTAAGCTTAGTAATGCTTAAGGGCTTCTCTAGGTATATATCTACTCCTGCTTCCATAAATTCTTCCATATGTTCTTCCACGGAGCGCGATGATACAGCAGCAATCATGCTACGAATCCCCATTGATCTTAGTATCTTTGTTGCCTAATACAGATACACACAAAATGAATCACATTACACATATATCATTTCTGATTCTCTTGCCATAGTTGACTAGTGTGCCTATGAAACAATAACCATTGTACATTTTTTTTTCTTTTATAAATAAACTGTTGAGAGAGAAAAATAATAAACTAATCCATGTTGATTAGAACATAGTAATAAGTTGAAGAACATATAAGTAGAAAGACTCATGAACCTTATACTTTAAGGTTTTAGGTTAAGACATGATGTCATATTATTTATATTATTGTTCACTTAACCTCATTAATTCACATACACTTTCCAATTAAACAATGATTTGGATCAAAGGACCTAATACTATATTCTTAATTCAATCAATTCTCTCATCTTCAAATTAATTCTTCTCAAATAATTTCTCTTATCTTCAATTAATTCTGATTTCATAATTGTAATATAAACTTAATTAATTCTGATTTCATAATTTTAATATAAACCTTTCATTGGAACAAAGTAAAAGCAAGCCAAATTAATTTACGTTGAATATAATTAATTATATCTAACTTAATTATTAATTTGTGAAATTATATCAATAAATATATATTGTTACCTCAATGCCATCCATTACAGGCATATCCTTATCCATAAGAATAAGGTCAAAACTTTGTCCAGAGCGATGAATGTCTATGGCTTCTTTGCCATTTTCCACCACTTGATTTTTCACCCCAACACTGTTCAACATCTTTTGATGAATCATTTGGATGAGCACGTCATCATCAACAATAAGTGCTGTTAATTGACGAGATTCCATGACTTTCAAATGCTTTGTCACTTCTTCACTTCTCCCTAAAAGATGTGATATACATAGAAATATAATTAGTACTCAGTATCAAACACAATAATGCTCAAATTTTGATGTAGAATAATATGACTCAACACAAACCTGGTTTTAGAGAAATCTTTGAACCAATTATATGACGAGGAAATGGATAAGTGGCTAGCTAGGTGAGCTCTATACGTATATTTATACATATACCCCTCCATGTGGTTCAAAATGCCAAAAAGATTTAAAGCAAAATGGATTAAAGAAACATAAAAAATTGATGTCCGAGAAGTATTAACAAATATATATTGGATTCGGAGAAGTATCTAGTAGGATTTTGTTAAATAGTCTTAAAATCTACAGGATTGTTTCTTTTTCCTAAAATGGATTATTTTCTTCCAGAGAATCTTTCCTTTTATGTGCAAGACAGGCAGACATTATATTTCAAAGTATATTTTCTTTTTCTACACTTTTCGATTTATTTACCGCGAAAAGCAAACTAAGCCATAACTTTTTTAAATTTAACGTTACTGTTCTTCTTAAGCCATGAGTCTAGTCTATCTATATACAGTACAATAATTCAATAAGAAGCCAGAGGCATATGTTCATCGTGCTAAATGAAATCTTCATTTTTTTTGGGATTAAAATTTTTTCATATTTCATTTTGTTAATGTTTACCATGATGTTAAGTTAGTTTAGTCAGTTTATTAACTTTTGCTGTCTAAAAGCTTGATAGTATGCCAAAGTGGGACAACATTTACTTTCCACTTTAGTATCCCTCACTTATTTTCTTTATCGAAAAAAAAAATAGTACTTATAATCAATAATCAAAGGAAATAAGTAGCGCATGGTTGTTAAAAAAAAAAAGTAGTTTTAGATTTTTGATTCTCACTTTTTGTGGTGGTGGTTATTTATGGCATAGATCTGCATCTTTTAGAAGTTACGTTCAGCTTTGGTTTTTTCCCCCTTTTATGTTTAGAATTTCAAAGAGCGAGGAAACGTGAAAGCTAAGCTACAAATGGATCGGATTATTTTGTATTTAAAATTTCAGAAATAATAAATTAAACGTGGCATTAAAATATAATCCATCCGTCCTTAAATATAAGACATTTTTTACACTTTTATTCTGAAAATAAGACCTTTTACCAATTTTCAATGATCATTAATTACTTTTTTCCACAAACATCCATATTTATTTATCACTTTTTAGATTCCCAATAATATTAATAGAGGTAATTTTGAAAATTAATAACAAAAGTTTACATTTTCACTACAATTTATTAAATTATTACACTTCCTTAATGGACGTGAAATCTTACAAATGGTCCTATATTTAGGGACGGAGGTTGTATGTTCATACTCCGTATAAATTTTTTAAGTATGTGCTTAAGACTTTTTGTATATTTCATCGTAATAGTTAAAACTAACTAATTAGAGTTATTCATTTTCCATGTTCTCATTTTGACGATGTACCTTTTGGATCATTTGAAGCCTTTGCCTCTTAATAAAATCGTCTTTTACTTTAAAAAAAGACTAATTAGAGTTATTCATTAATTACCGTGATATCATTATGCATGTATTTTTAAGACTCAATCTCATTTTTATAATGTAATTAAATTAGCTATTATGTCTAAAAATTATCTCCAATATTTTTTTCTATATATTAATATTGATAAATTTTCAAAAATTGTATCTGCATTCAAATAACACTTAAAAATTAAAATTAAATAAAATTTAACATTATAATAATTGAAGTTAGACAATGGTACCTAATTAAAATTATAAAATACATTTTAAAAAAGGAATACATCGTAATTCAAATTCTTATATTTTAGTTAAGGCTTTTTCATATTTGAATATAAAAATATATACTTATATTTTTTTATTACTATTATTATTATTATTATTATTATTATTATTATTATTATTATTAGGGTGATATAGAGTAAAAAGTAAGAAAGTACAAAAAAGTTATTCTTTATTTATTTTTATTATTGTTTATAATAAAATATTATTTATTTATTATTATTATTAGTAGGATGATGCAAAGTAAAAAAGAGATAAAGTACAAAAAATTGGATCACACAAAGTTATAAGTTGAATTTTAAAATAAGAGACTTAATTTAAGACTATTCACCATATATATTCATGTATAAATTGAAACTATGACGGCTAAATATATAGCTAAACTATGATATGTGAAAATAAACATTGCTAAAAATATCAACCCTTAATGTCACGAAATTTTGGGAGTTTAACTTTGTTAAAATTAATATTTTCTATAATAATAATAATAATAATAATAATAATAATAATAATAATAATAATATACTAAGAAGGCTTTTGGTTGTTGAGCTAAGACCTCATATTAGAAGTACACCGTATATAGCACAATCCGGTTCTTGATTTTCTCATTCAAAAGAACCAGATTCAAAGCAAAAGAATGAGATGTTTAGTAATTAATGTTGTTTCTTAATTTTACTGGTTAGGGTTTTATTGTTGAATGATTTAGAAAGGCTTATTTATGGTTTTGTTCCCTAAAAATTCAACGTGTTTTGATTTTAGTCCCTATAAGTTATTTTAACCGGGACTAGTCCTTAATTTTTCAAACATTTTGGTTTTGGTCCCTCAATTACAAAAAATCAGTTATTTTCTGACATGGTTAACGAAAATCTACACTATGTGCCACGGGATGTGAGGTAGCGCCAAACAGGTGATGTGACATGGAAGATTCAGGCCTATAAACTCAAAATTTTGCGTACGGGACCATTTTGCGTATGAAACCATTTTACGTCCGTGGATCTGTATCATCCATGTTATATCACCTATTTGGATTTTGGCGTTACTTTCGACCACATGGACTGCTGATGTGATGTTCCGCTAACTACACAAACAAATAACAGATTTTTACTAACGGAGAGGATGACCAAAACCAAAATATTTGAAAATTTAACGACCAGTCTCGGTCAAAATAACTTCGAAGGACTAAAACCAAAACACGCTGAACTTTCAGAGACTAAAAACATAAATAAGCCATTTAGAAAACTAGAAGAGAGTTAGAGAGAGAAGTTGGCTCCAGCTTCTCTCTACTCTGATTCTCCTCTCCTCCCTTTTCTTGCTCTGGTTGTATCACTCTGTTCGCTTACTGGTTTCCTCTTTTAAGTGAGAGTAAGAGAGGGGGAGGGAGATTAGTCCCTCCCTTTCCTTTGGTTGGTGCGGGTTTTCAATCCCAGTTTTTTTGAGTTTCTCTCCCAGTTTTTCTAGGTCTATCTCTTGTCTTTGTGCAAGTTGTGTTTATAAATAAGTTGTTTTTTCAATTGTTTTGAGTGTTTTTGCTGTTGATGGAGGCCTATGTTTGTTCTATCTTCCGGATCCGACGATGGTCCTCCCACCTTTAAAAATAATTGGAAGTGTTATAGCAGTGACAACCTTTTCCTTGAAGGTTTATGTTTTATTTTCTGCTCAACGGCTCTATTCCCTCATTTTTGAGGTTCCTTATCGCCGATCTGTGCCTACTCCCTGAATTGATGAGATTGCTAACATCTTGAAGATAAAGGCTATTGAATATCATGATCGAGCCCTCTTTTGGAAGATGATGCATGTCTGCTTGTGGAAGGCTGTTAACGCAGTATACCTGATTCTATTCTATATTTTTCTTGTAACCTCTATGTATTTGTCTTTATTATTGTGTGGTCTGTTTGTACTCTTTTTCATTGTAGAATGAAATGTTTTATTTCCCCGTTAAAAAAAAAGTAACAAGGTTGAAAGTATGAAAAAGATAAAAAAAGGACTTAATATAATTTTTTTTATTAAAAAAAAGATTTTAAGGATTCAATTGCAAAATTTAAAATTATTAATTAAGTGAATAATGTGGCATCCATGTAATATTATAATGGTTAAATTACTTATTTGGTCTCTTACCTTAATTTTCAATTTCAAATTGGTCCCTTACCTATTTTTGGTTTTATATTGGTCTCTTATGTTTCTTTTCGCTATCAATTTGGTCCCTGAATCACAGTTCATTCTACGTGTCAATATCATATTAGTCGACGTATATATTGTTGGAGAGAGAAAATGACACGTGTTCATATCATATTGGTCCACATAGGATGAAATTCAGGGACCAAATTGGCAGCAAAAAGAAACATGAGAGACCAAATGAATAATTTAATTACATAAAACTGAGAGGATACCACAATCCTATATTACAAGATAATATCAAGGCAATGCCAAAAATAAATGAATACTATGACACAATTTTATTTTCTTTCAATAATATATCTAAAGTTCCACTCGTGATGACCATTTTGGATACTGTTGGTAGTGCAGAATGTTTTAAAACAAAAACCAGATCCACTTGAATTGTAGGGGGATCCACCACTAGTACAACCATACCATGCATATTGGATTTGGATGCCTTACAGTTCAAAATATAATTAATTGCTTTTGCAAAGGTTTGCTTTTTGTTGTGCTCATGAATCAATTCAAGCTTCAATGATAAATTATCCAAGTTTGACGGACGGGACCACACATCATTTGTCTTACGGTTTATGTTACCTTATATAGAGAAATGCTAATTTGTACGACAATTTGCTACAGGATATTTGAAGAATAATTAATGCTTATAATCTTTTTTTGGTTTATATGAGAGGTCTAGTACTAGAATCCATGATCGGGGAAAGGGAAATGCTAAGTGTCCCTGCAGCCACCAACTGGGCTGTTTTACGTGGACCTTATCATCTTTTAGTATCCACTCTTCTAAAATTAATCATTTAATTTAATATAACATAAAAAATTAAAACAATAAACTGAAAAATAGGATTCTGCGTCCCATCTAATTCTTGATTAGAATTAGTGGTTTTCTCCCATTCTCTTCTCTTCTCTTCTCACTTTTTGTCGGTTACCAATTTCAAACCTCTCAATTTCCTTGTCTACTTCATTCTCCTTTCCTTTCCAGCATTTTTTTTCCTTTGGGCTTGCAATTGTTGTCTGATGACAATCTCACAATTTCATCATTCTTTGCAAATCAGCAAATAATTTTTGTGACAGATGATAGAGGTGTTGCTGCTTTAATTTGTTATAGGCACAAAGACAAGGAGATACGAGGGAAGCACAAAAGATAGGCAACTTGGAGTTATAGAGAACCAGAGGAGAAGAGGCCATGCGATGGTGCAGGAAGGTGGCCTATTGAGGAGTGCAAATGAGAAAGATGAAGACACAGAGACGGGAAGGAGGAAGATAAACGAATAATTAATTTTAGAATAATTCAAAGTAGTTCGTCGAGTGTCGTATATCATGGTTCGTACTAAATAGCGCCATAGCGGTGCTCCCTTTTATATATATATAGACACACACGCGTAATTATTAGGTGGTTCGGGACAACATGGTTCAGGATAATCACCACCATTCATTATTTAATTTTTGAATTTTTTTAATTAAAAAATAAACTATCAACGGTTGAGATGTGCCTAGACCACATGGTCCACGACTAACTAATAATTTTCCTATATATATATATATATATATATATTTTTAAACTGACTTTCTATATGTTAAAGATTGCTATTGATTAAAAAAAATAGGCTTATATATTTTTTTGATTTTTTTTATTTTAAGGTTTTAATTTGATATTTTATCTTTAAAAAAAGTCAATTTAGCCCTTTAATTATATTCTTAATTTTTTTCAATTTCATCCTTTTACCATAACAATGTTAGATTTTCATCGGAATATAAAGATTCCTTCTTCTGGTCCTTGGAATCTGCATTTTTTTGCCCTGAGATATGTATTTTCCATTGTGTTTGATATTTTTGTTGGTAAAATGTCAATGTCGTTCCATTTTTTTACAAAATTTCATCTATATTTTTGTCTTTCTTATTTTAAAATTGTTAATTCCGACAACAAAATGTAGATTATGTTGATTTGGAAGGAATTTCTGGTAAAATCAATATATTTCGGTGAAATTTTAACAATCTTATGATAGAAAGATGAAATTAACATACGTTAGAAATATAGAAGACTAAATTGATTATTTTTAAAGATAAAAGACCAAATTAAAACATAAATATAAGATAAAGGATCAAAAGAATATTTAAGCCAAAATAATAAAATGTAGATAGATCTTTAATAGATATAATCCAAATTTATTTTTAGACTGATCATAACCCATAGTCTAAACATAATTATTCATTAATAATTTAAATTTGCTTTATTCCAAACATGTATCCAATGTCAAAGTAAATTCATGAAAAAGTAATTTACTTAATATCTTGGTATGTATATGATTATATTTTTAGTTTTACCAGTATTAGAAAATTCTTTTATAATTGAGGGAGAAGAATTTTGTTATTTTATTGTTTATATCACTTCATGTAATAAACACCGATCAAAACAAATTAATTTTAAATGATAGTTTAATAATTTATAATTTTTTAGTTATTTTAAAATTTAAATAATGGTTATTGTTTTGGGAACGATAATACCTTTTTCACTTTTAATTTTATATCGTTGGCGATGCTTCTTATTATATTCTTAAAAAAGTTGTTAAAATCATGCTTTAGAGATATGAAGTAAAGTATTGCATACAAGAGAGAATTGGACTTGAACTCAAGTCCAGATGTGTTCCGAGGTGATCTCTCAAATCTCAACGATTTCGCTCTTTATCTTAATCACCAACTTAGCATTCACGTGGCACGAGGGTCGATTGAGCCATTAAGAGGCTGATCGCGCCAACACATCAGAAAAAATCGATTGGACCATTAAGAGGTCGATCGCGCTAATACTTTAGGATGGTCGATTGCCCTAACACGTCACGTGGCATGAAAGCCGATTTAGAGTTATGGCCGATC
This sequence comes from Crotalaria pallida, assembly GCA_037953625.1. Classification (NCBI taxonomy): domain Eukaryota; kingdom Viridiplantae; phylum Streptophyta; class Magnoliopsida; order Fabales; family Fabaceae; genus Crotalaria; species Crotalaria pallida. The sequence continues at coordinate 75,277,537 of CM075656.1, forward strand.
GACCAATTAAGGATGGTTGACGATTAAGGCCAACTGACCATTGCCTGACAAGACTTCGACGTTTTCCTTATCCATCATACACGTGAAGTGTCCTTTCTACTGCTTGACAAGGAAGTTCACTTATCCCGAGGTTGACAAAACCATCAATACTAGCCCAAACCCAAGGCATCATCACGGGACGTGCTTATAAATACCTCCTCCTTTCCAAATGAAACAAGAAGAGAAGATCACTATTCACCTACTTCCACTTCTCTCTACTCACATTACTCTTCTTTGTTATCTTTATTAAGTACAATAATTGTATAACTCTTAGCCCACAATCATAATATAAATATATATATATACACACACTCTCTACTAACTTGAGCATCGAAAAACGCATAAAAATCCCACTTAAAGATGAGTTAAGACCGATCCCAGCCCAATAAACTAATCAACTTCCACATCACTTCAGTCAACCCCTCGTACCATCCTCAACCAACAAGGTGATAATGAGTTCAGTTTCCTCTTAGTAAGATATGAAGTTGATGAAGGTTCATTATAACTTTATGATGATGATGATGATATGGTGGATCTTAGGAAAAACAAGTAATTCAGGAGAAAATTCTTGTACTAGTATCTCTTGAAGGAAGAAACTAGAGAATTTTCACCTTTTGATTTGCACTGGATTTGAGTTCTGCTTTGTGGGACCCAAATGAATTGAATGACTTGAAATCTACTTGAAAGAAGATTTTCTTCCTTAAAACTGCGCGGAAAAATTCTCACTTTACTTATTGTGCCAAAACTCAAAAGATAGGCAAAAGTATACAAATGATTCTTAACCTATAATTATCATAAACACATGGAACAAAGCGGTGAGTAGTACTATACTCTTTTGTTTTAATATTTTTGTTTTATCCATTTTACATTTTTATTTATTTTATTTGCATTATTTTTTTATGATGAATTAATGGATTTAGCTAATTAGAACACTCATTAATAGAAGTAATTTAGGGGAAAAAAGTTAAATATCTCCTAAAAATATAAAGTGATATATTTATAGGAACAATAATTTTTTCTAGAATATGATCTATATATAGGAAAGAAAAAAGTAATTAAGAGGGAATTTAAAATAAATACTTTTTTTTTTTGCAAAATTCTAAGCATCTTTCATGGTAGATAATCATGTTTTTTTATTTTAGTATGACTTTTATAATTGTCAAAGCTCTCCTTACCAAACCATGCACCGATATATATATATATATATATATATATATATATATATATATATATATATATATATATATAGTATTAGATGTTTTCAACATTGTCAGTGTATTATTCATCAACCATATGTTTGTTATTAATGAATTTCAAATAAAATTTTCCTAATATGTGTTTATAGTACATGTTAAAATTACTTAAAGATGTATGTTAACTTTTTTTTGTTATAAGATTTTACTTAAAATAATTTATCCGATACTTTAGGATGTGATATTTTGAATTTTTCCTTAAAAACTCTCTTAATAATAATAAAGCATGCTTAATATGTACCTTAGAAGATACAAAAAAAAAAATAATAACAACAACTCTTTCAAATAATATTCATACACATGAACAATGGAAAAAAAAAAAAAAAACTTTAGACGGCCAATATACACCAATATGCATATGAGATGACAACTGCTTATAAGCTCAACCAATTATTATTAGCTAGTTCTGTCTTCTTCTAACATCTGGTCTCCAAAAGCTTTTAAAAATTATCATCCAGTTGAAGCTGGGTTTTGGTTGATTTGTTTCCAATAATATTACTTTATGTGCAACCATATATACATACATCTTCTGTAACAATAAACATTACAGCTTCAAATAGAAAAGTGAACTTTTTTACATTTCTATATATGCAATGTCTTTTCATGTTTGGATTTTTTTTTCGCTGAGGATATATCTCTAAGTAAAAAATGGAAAATTAATCTCTTTTAAATATCAAGATATCCTAAAAAGTGAGTTTGCATCTTCCAATAATTTTTTGGATGTACAAGGTATGAATATAATCCTAAAGCATGTTGAATCTCATTGCTAGCCATAATGTTTGAATTAATTTTTTTTTTATAATATAATGTTTGAAATTTGAATAATAGTTTAAGGCAAATTTTATACCAAGTTAATTGTGGATCAAAATTCGACTCTTCTCAAACAATTATCATAAAATATTTTCTTATAAAAAAAATTACAATCAAATATTGTTTAAACATTAAAGGGTATTGAAACTTTCCAATTTGATTATAATTTTTTTTTAATGTGTGTCAGCGCCCTAACGTACATTTCAAAAAACTCATAACGAATAAGTTTGCATTATAAAATTATAATTTGCTCACTCTAATTTTGATGTGGCATTTGAGCTACTCAATTGGATTGCGAAAGTTATATATCTGAGCTCAATCAATATAGAGTCGGGCTCAAACAATCTCGGGTCGATTTGCGAGGACTTTTTATACTTGAACTAGTTCATTTTACGGGTTAATCCAACATTAGCATTAGGCAGATCATATATATATATATATATATATATATATATATATATAAACTTATTTATGGTTTTGGTCCTTAAAAGTTAACGTGTTTTGTTTTTAGTCCCTAGAAGTTATTTTAACCGGGATCAGATCAGTCCTTAATTTTCCAAACATTTTGGTTTTGCTCCTCTCCGTTACAAAAAATCAGTTATTTGCTGACATGGTTAACGAAAATCCACACCAACTGCCACGGGATGTGACGTAGCGCCAAATTGGTGATATGACATAGATGATTCAGGCATATGAACTCAAAATTTTACGTATCGAACCATTTTGTGTCCGTGGATCTGTATAATCCACGTTATGTCACCTATTTGGCGTCACTTCAGACCACATGGGCGGCTAATGTGATGTTCCGCTAGCTACACAAACAAATAACAAATTTTTACTAACGGATGGAATCAAAACCAAAATGTTTGAAAATTTAAGGACTAGTCCCGGTCAAAATAACTTCTAGGAACTATAACCAAAACACGTTGAACTTTTAGGGATTAAGCACATAAATAAGTGTATATATATATATATATATATATATATATATATAAAGAGAGAAAGAGGTCCGCGTAAGACAGCCCAGTTGGTGGCTGCAGGGACACTTAGAATTTCCCCTTTCCCAGGTCATGGGTTCTAGTCCCAGAACTCCCATGTAAAAAAAAAAAAAGAGAGGGAGGGAGAGGGGATAAGATGGGGAAAGAAACAACACACACTACTAGCGAAACAAACAAATCTAACTTTTTTTTTAAGGATCCCTCGACTAAAAATCTCTCACAATGGCCCCTCTCAATCTTCTTTTTCCCTCCGCCACTGGCTCAAGGATAATTATAAAGATTCATTGATGAATAAGATAAGAGGCAATTATGGAGCATTTTTTTTCCTCCTTATTATGTTATGTAACATTCACTTTTGAGACAATATAAGATCTCATAGTACACTAACGATGGATCATTTTGACCATAGCAAAACAAGACTCATAGAAACGAGCAACGGATAACTTGCCAGCATAAGTACTTTTTTCTTGCATCCATTACACGGGTGGCATTTTTAACTTAAAACTAAGACATGCTGTGGTTGATCTTATCAAGAATTGATGTAAGCTTAGCATTTGTTAAGGGTTTCACTTGGTAGTCATCAAGCCCCGCATCCATAAATTCTTGTATCTCCGATTCCATTGAACGTGATGACACACCAACAATCATACTACAAATGCCCATTGAGCGAAGTTTCTTTGTTGCCTACATAAAACCACGCAGCAAGATCATTATTCTCACTATATATACAAATGCATTTCAACAAAATAATAATAACAATAATATATAGAAAGAAATAAAAATAACAACTTTATTTGCTTATCATTCTTTTCATCTTTCTTTCATCCTTGCAAAACAAAATATAGTAGCAAACCAAATTTAGATAGATAATGATTTCAACTACTTGTTAGATTATTTTATATGTCAAGTTTTAGATTGATGTCTATGACGTGGTCAAGGCAACAATATTACGATTTTTGTGAACTTCGCAATTGCAATTGTGATTGCGTCATATTTTTTTTCTTAATTGTCCATAACTATGATAAACATAACAAAACAGCAACAATTACTACAACAAAATCTCAATTAATTTTAAACTTGGGCATAATAATAATTAAGTACCTCAATGCCATTCATGATGGGCATATCCATGTCCATGAGAATTAGGTTAAAGCTTTGTCCATAGCAATGAATGTCAACGGCTTCTTTGCCATTTCCCACTGCCTGATTTTTCACTCCAGCATTCTTCAACAATTTTTGATGAATCCTTCGGTTAATTGTATTGTCATCTACAACAAGTGCCGTTAATTGGGTGGCTAAGTCATGAGGTGCCATCAGCGTTTTGTTTTTGGCTTCCATAACTTGTTAGTATAGCATATGCCTAAAAAAAATTCAGTTATCTTACACTGGACAACAAAGTTATATTATCACCAAATATTTACATATCAAGGTAATGTAGCACTAGGATAGCACTAACCTGGTTGGGAAATCTTTCTCCTGATTTTGAGACTAAAGCCCCTAATATAAGAGTAGGAGGGGAAGTATGAAAAGGGATGGATGCATAACTAGCTACTTGGGATGCTATATATATCCTTCAACAAAAATGATACATAGGAATACAAAATCAACCTACATCATAAAGAAAGTCATATGTCATAAATTAGTATTTCGCTTATTATTGATTGGTTAACAATTGACACATACATGTCACTTTTTTATGATATAAATTTATTTGTAAGTTGATTTATATTCCTATATATCATTACTTGACCTTCAAATATGGTTATTTAGGATAATGTTTTTTATGTTCATCAAAATAGAAAGATGTCACTTTGATTTTTGAAGTACTTTTTAAATTACGTGCCAACAAATAAAGAAAAATAAAAAATAAGTTAAAATAGAAATAAATAATACAATATCAAACAAAAATATTAAAAAGTTGATATTCAAATATCATCTAATTAAGCAAGTTGTGAAAAGAATGAAAAGAAAAGAAAAAAAAGGAAGTGCCAGATTGAATTCGTAAGCATAAGATTGAACTGGAAGACGTGCCTTTAGATTTTGTTCAAAATCTCAAAATCTTAGGGCACTGATATTTTTCCAAAAATAGGTATGATTCTATATCTCTAATAAACTTGTAGGGCATGTTTTTTTACTATCTTCTACTAGACAAGAAGACAATAATATTTCGAAATAGATTTTTTTTGTGACCTTTCGTTAGTTGCCTTACATTTTTTCTTGACACGAAAAACTAGTAAGATAAACTTAGAACTCCACTTCTTCTTCCTGAACCATTGAGTGTATACCTTACAATGCAAGAAAGAGAATAAGCAGAGGTAAGTGTATACGTCCACACAACTTTATTTACTAGGACTGGAACGAGAATATTTGATTACGTAGTGCCTGCAAGTTGCTATTAGAATCATAGGATGCTACTGGCTTTTCTGTACTCATTATAAATAGAACTTGATTCTTATAAATAGTAAATATCTCTTTAAAGTTAGTCCTTCACCATAACTTTTTCCAGTTCCATTATTTTTTTACGCCTGGAATGATATGTCTACTCCCCCACGTGGGTAAATGTTAAGTGCATTATTGAGTACTTATCCATTCCTAAATAAGTGTTTTTTAGAGGAAAAACTTTGTTTTTATATATAAGTTCTTTTAGAAAATGAAGAAATATTATTGTTTTTACAACTTTACCCTTAATTAATAAGAAAAACAATAAGTAAAAAAAAAGACTAATTACTATAAAAAGATATAAGGAATACAAGAAAAATACTGCATAAATTTACATTAATAAATATATTAATTACCTTTCTTAATTTATGCTCAACAACCTTAAAAAAACATTTATTTAAGAACGGAAAAAGCAGCTTAGTGCACGATATTCATATTAGTGAGAAATGACATCCTTACAATAAATATATATATATATATTACACACACACCCTACACCTTCGTGTTAAAAAGTGTACTTATTATATCAACTCCCATTGTCACTTAATTTTAATACGTTTTTTTTTCTGTTAAGAAAATAAAGATTTAGTGGATATTTAAATTAAAATTTTATTTTCTTGATCAATTAGAGAGAATGATTCAGACTCATGATATGTTGGTTACTTGGTTTGGTAGTCATTCTTCAAGCCTCTAGAAACTTGAGATAGGCCAAAAATCGTAGACTCAATTTCTACCGAGATGCATCCAATAAAAAAAGCTCTTTATAAACTACCCGATTGAAGGGAATAGTTCCTCATCCATTCGATGTCGAAATACCCCGATAAAATCAAAAGAAAAGAGAATGACACAACCACCACCGACAGATAGTGGTAATGTTATCTCCCTTCTCATAAATCAGAACCCTTCGTATCAAGATAAATCAACATATGCAAGGTGGGAAACCAATGGAATACTAGGGAAGGGTTCTTCCTTAGTACATAACTCGTTATTAAAACTAACTACTCTTTTGTATGTGTTGGTGTAGCTGAGCAATTTCACTTAACTACTCTTTTGGGATATTTTTGCCAAATATCCTTATTATTTTTTTTTCCAATGTGTGACTCCCCGAAGTTTCTTCTATTATTTTTTTTTGTCATATATCCCTACTATCAATTCTGGCCAATTTTGCTGACATGTAACATCAAAATCCTGATCAGACACAGGAGGTTGTTCATGTAATGCTGCGTAATGTCACAAGGTGAAAACGACCTCTCTCTTTAATCCTTTTTTTTTTCTTTTTTTATTTAACTAAAAATATAAAAAATATTAAGCTTTTTAGTTTTTTAATTTAAAGAAAAGCAGGATCTTTGCCCACGAGACACCACGTGCCTTACCTCCTGCTTCTAACCAGAATTCTGACATTACATGTCAGCAAAATTGGTCAGAATTGGTAGTAGGGGTATATGACAAACCCAGAAGTAACTTCAGGAAATTAAATAATGAAAAAATAAGAATAAGGATATCTGACAAAAGTACCCAAACCTCAATTAGAGACTTGTGACATAATTAAACCTTCAATAATTATAACTTGTTTAATTATAACTTGTTGCGGCTTTTGGTCGGTTCTTTGCCAAGTGCTGCATCACTAGGAGGCATATAGTCAATTTTCTTTTGTATCTTGTTATAGTTAGGTCTCAATATTCTTTTTTATCTTGTCTGGTACATTTAATCAAGATCTCAAGTTCGATTTTTGGTGGATGCAAAAAAACTATGTCGAAAAACTCACCTACCATAACCAGACACGCAATCTGGGTCAGATCCGAATGTACGTAGGTACGGAAACTGGGTGGGCGCCACCAAAAAAAAAATAAAAAAGAAAAAAGCTAACTCTCAAATGGGCATATTCCTTAAGCCATATTGAGCAAAGATAGTTTCAAAACAAAAGGAGAAGCATAAACTCCATTTTGAGCAGAAATACTCATTTCTGAAGACTACTGTTTTTTAGATTCCTGGCCCACACGAGCAAGCGTTTTAAGCAAAATTCACTCGCAGTGCGGTGGTTTCGTAGGGCAAAAGTTGTGGCCATCTTATGAGAGAATCCATCTATTGACCAACGAAAAAAGAATCCATACTTTGGAGCAATTAGAAATATAGCTTGAAAAATGCAAAGAAACTTTCCAAAAATACCTGAATCCAAAACCAAAATATTCAAGTAACTGAACCAATGAGGCTTTCTTGAAAACATTAAATACAATCAATATTGTTCACTCAATGAAGATTACAAATTTGCGCACTGTATTCCACCACCACCAGCACTCTTCAGATTCCAACAAACATTGGCAGGGAAACAGGAAAGACCAAAAAAAAACTATATATAACCATAGAACAGAGGTAAAAAGACAATGGAAAACCACCTCTAGAATACATGCACACAAATATACAAAAGTACACAACAGTGAATAAGACAAACCACCCAAAACCCATAAATTTTCTTACCAATGATGCTATTCATGGGTGGCATCAATTGCCTTGCCTGTCCTGGCCTGTGAGATTCGATTCGCATAAATAGTGACTAACTTCAATTGTGTGCTGTTAAGCCCTTGCAAATACGGCAAGAATGCTTTCCCAAGCATGATATAGATATCCACGAGACAGAAAACAACGGTCTGTAAACATCCACCATTAACATAAAATGAGAATAATGAAATAAACCATCATTAAAACGGGAAAAAAAAAATACACGCAAAAAACAAAGCAACAATGCTTAGCATTAGTGTAAAGTGAACAAGGGTTTATCCGACCTTGATTAGTTAAGGTGGGTTGAGCTCTCAATAAATACTAGCTAATCAAGCACCTTACTTTCTCACTTTACACTTGCTCATTTTAGAGGAGCTTCTTCCATTCAGTTAATATTTTAAATGCAAGACGGAAGGTATTCATGAAGAACGGTGAAAAGTGGCCTTGTGTTAGGATGAAACCATTGTTAAAAACAAAGTTGGCCTTCAATAACAAAGAAATGTTTAAAAGTGTAAAACAGAGCCCGGCCCAAATACCTTGCGAACATCTGCACTCTGGTTTCCAAAAGCTTCAAAAAGAGCAGGCAGAAACGAAGGTAACTGAGCCATCAGTTCCTCCTGAGAGAGCCGGCCCACAAGCTGACAAAACGAACATGATGTTAAATATAGATGTTTATAAAGCATATTTAGATCATGCACAAAAGTGGATCACTATTTGTAATTGCTCCCTACTAACTCTCATTTCATTAGACAAGGGCCCGATCATAAAATTTTAATACTACAAAGCAAGGGTATGATATGTGGTGGTACAGGTACAATATGATCCAGATTACGGATAAGGGGATATAGTGAATAAAAAACATGATATATGATTCAGATAGGATTATTAAACACATTCATAAAACAAGAAAAAGCAATGACCCGTTAGCATGCACTAGTGATATGAAATCCAGTTGTATTTCCTAACCACTATCATTCACTGATTTCGATTACCAAGAATTGAAACGCTATTATAGTGTGTGTACATCATCAATTCCCATCCATGAAAGCAATCAGGGAACAGTGTCTGTGTTCAGGACCTTTTCCTAAGAATAAAGAAAACTCTGAAAGCAAGTCGTAAATGAACAGATGAAATGGAATAGCAGCTGGAGTAACCAAGAGGTACCCAGGATGTGTGATGTATCTATATCTAAAATTTAATACATGAATACATACATACATACATACATACATACATACATACATACATACATACATACATATATACATGTATATATATATATATATATATATATATATATATATGATATAACATAGAAAGATACTCCCAGAATATGATTTATAAGAACTACAATTTGTATAGGGATATATAGAACAAAGTAATATTTCCTCCATTTTTATATAATACTGATTCATCGAGAATTTCTTTAATTAAAGAACAGAATTAAAGGTTATCTAAGGCAATTTACCTTTGTCAAGCAATTAATGCAAATAACTAGAGTTTTCTCATCGTCGGTGACCAGTAGAGGGACAATAACCTGAAACAGTTTAAATTCTGAAAATCAGTTTTAAGTTAACTAGGTAAAGCCAACCTACATTAACATTTTAGAGGGACTAAGAAGAGCCAAAGTAAAGTCGAGAAATACTTACACTTAAACATCTGAATGGATCATACTGTGACAAAACAATGGTCAGGCAGTGCTCTGCTTCACTTGAGACCTGAATAAGGGATACAAGAGGCTGAGTGCCAGAGCATAGGGAGGAAAAGCAACTACAGAAAATATAAACTAGAACAGAACAGATTGGTTTACCTTAGGAACAGTATCTTTTGTAACATGAAGCAGCTTCTCAATTACAATCTCAATTGAATTCTCCATGGCATCTTTCTGAAAACAACAAAAAAAGTAAACAAGGAGAATTTCTTATGAATTATGATATAACTCCTGCTATAAAAAATGCCTACAAAAGGAGAAACATCTACAGTTGCAAGTACTGACATGAGCAAGAGCATAATCCAACCAAAAAATGGCACACAAATGAGTATGAACCTGGTTTTTAAGCATTTCAACAATCAAAGAAAGAGTGAGCTCTCTGATTGAGGAATCTGAATCATCCAGCACCTCAAGCACAACTGTCAAAATCTGATTGAAGTACTGCAAGTATACCATGAAACGCCATCACATAAAGAAGACAAATCCAAGTATATTGTTCATTGTTGTTTAACAACATAATTGCAGAAATGTGAATTATTTTACAAGGATTTATGTATTTATCAATCAAACAGATGATAGCACATAAAGAATCAGTTCACCAATCCAACGACAAAAGTCTTCCGGCTGAGCAATGTTGGCTATGTTTATACAAAGCACAAATTCACCTATAACATATACAGGTTTCAAATTTTCCGATACAGAATAACAGATACAGGCTGAAAAACACAACTTAGAGGATCTAATTAACATTGGATTATGAGAGGAGTGACTAAAAACAATATCTTAAAATAGGAAGATCAACAGCACTACTTAACATTAACTGTCAAATGAAAAAGTTGGTATCACGATAAAAACCAACGTTTGTGTGATTATGAAGGATGGATTTTCTATTCAATCCAAAATATATTGCATTCTTTTCAACAAGTACCACAGACAAGCATTCATACAACTTGGAGACAGAAAGAAAGATACTAATTATCAAATTAAACATACCTTTGTCCAAGTAGAATGATCATTTGTTATAGAAGCTTCAACTAACTGTTCAAGTGCAGTCCTTTTACTTGAAATAGGGCTTCCATCACCCCCACTACATATCTACATATAACAACAACTATATCTGTTCAGTTGAGATAAATTACAACTATATCTACATAAAACAACAACATAAATAATGATCAGTTACAAGCACGTGCTACATAAAACTGTCTTCACAAGCAGCCCCCTGTCCTTACATTATGATATGACTTGGCTGCTATGAAACAAGCTTCGGGCTGATTTTAAATGTTTTTGCATTTGTTTTGCAAATGGATTGGGTTGATCTATAGAGCCAATGGTCATTTTTCTTATTATTATTTTTTTTTCTACTGCAGTTTGCTTCGATGCTTTATCTCCCTCCTATTACTGTCACTCTCACTCTATCTATTTTTCAAATAGAGATTTTTTCAAATGATAACAAAATTACAAAGCGAACTCATCTTCTAAAGTTGCATAACTCACCACGTGAAGAATTTGGGGAACGCTGGGTCCCGTGTCAGTCATAGAGTTAATCTTTAAAGCTTCAGCTGAGTGATGATTAAGTTCCAATTCAGAAGGATGTTCTTTGTCATGTACATAGCCTTCAGAAACATTTAAATTCTCTAATGATGTCAAACCATTAACATCCAGATGAGGAGTTGAAAGACCCTCAAAGCTCATGCTACTGTCCACATGTCCAATTTGGCTAGTTTGAGAGCCAAAGTTTTGACCCAGTGGATTGACTGCATAAGCAAGATCTTTAGCTTTTGCACCAAGACTACCACTGTTAGAATCAGTCTCAATATTCCGATACAAATGTTCCTGAGTTTCACCGGGAGCTGCTTGGTCAAGACTGGCTTTAATTAGAGTTGAATCTTGGGAGCTCCACTTCCTGCCACTATCACTATCTATGGAACCAGCAGAATACCTTCCAAGGTAATGAGCTTTCCTAGAAAAACCGACATATCCATCTTCAGAGGATGTTCCCACAACATCAGATGGATCGTATGAAGACTTGCGTTGTCGCTCTTTCTTGTTCTGCAGATAGTTCATTAGGTCTACTTCAATACGAGGAGTGTACTGTTTAAGAGCTCGTCTCAAGGAATTTTGTTCCTCAACTGACAAACTAAGAATAAAATTAAGAACTGCAATTGAATCGAAGTGAGAGTACACTGATATAATGCATGTAATTGCTGCTTCTTTAAGCTTTGTATTTTTGTCGTGAACCAATGGGATTAATTTAGCAAGCCATAATTTTAGGATGCCAATATTAGCAGCACCTTCTGGATTCATTGCATGCTTGTTAAAGGAATTGATTGCAAATTCAATAACAGCCAGTTTAGCCTTTGGAGATCTTTGTTCATCTAGTGAGCGTAACAAGGCAGGTAAGAGAGAATCTATACTGTAAGTTTTACTAACAACTTCCAAAGTTGTTGAACTTGGCTGCCTAACAAGCTCTTTTGGGTCAATTAACCGAGAAAATACATGGGGTAATATTCTTTCAATGTAACCCTCAAAAGGCTTTCGGCATGCTGGAACAATATCTGCAAGGGTTGAAAGAGCAGCCTGTGCAACTTTATGGTGGGGATCATCCAAGTGCTTGAAAAACAACTTCATTACTTTCTCAAAGTTCTGGACAACTTCTTGAATTCCGTTCGGACCTTGCTGCAACAGAGAGTGTAGATAGTTGAAGGCAGCAACTCTTGCAGACCAGTCAGAACCTGAACTAAGTCCTTCACTCAAAGCTTCATGAAGAGATGTTGGTCCATCTACATAACTTGTCACCTCCCCAAGAGACAGCTGGTTATCATCAAAACTCCTCCTCCTGCCAGCAGACATACGTCCAGATACATTCTTTCTCGATAATGGCCTCTGGAAATTGGGTACATAACTATTGTGCGAGTCCCTAAAGTTTCCATCTCTATAAGGACCATCCAAATAATGTTTATCAGTGTTGGTGTTCGTGAATCTCCTAGCCTCCCTAATGTCACTGTTGTGCTCGACAGAACTTTTTTCTTGTAATCTCTCAGGACCCCTTTTACTCGAATATGATAAAGGGTCAATACCAGCATCACTATGATATGATAACTTGGCAGAATCTTTGGAAGCTTGAATTTGAGTAATTATGTCAGACAAACCCAGACCACCATTTCTTTTGCTAGTTTTACTGACACCAGACACAGTTGATTCTGTTGTTAAAGAGCTAGTCAAATGATTAGATGCAGGGACAGCAGCAGGGAATGGTGGATCACGAGATGATGGAGGGTCAACTCCTGCACTAGGGACAATAAGAGAAAAATTTAGCCGCTCATTAGTACTTTATAAAAAACCATCACCCATCAAGCAGCATCAAGTCCACAAAAATGAGATAGAAATTAAAATATTTAACAGGCAAAGTTAATTGGTACCTAGATCCAAACTTGATGGCCGATGAGATGAATTGTGCTTATCAGACAAATCCAGGCCTCTAAGCATGCTTTCAATAGCAGTGACCTTCTGTTTGCTTGCATGTAAAACACTTTCCAAACTCCTTTCTGTACCCTTTCCAAGTGACTTGGCTTGTGAAAGAAGTACACCGGAGGAGATAGATGTCCCTGATGATAAACTCGAACTTCTATCCATTGCAACAATGGCAGAAGTTCCATAACCAGGTAGATATGATGAAGCAGAGGCTTGACTAGGTAATGACATCGGTGCACCTCTATCACGAACCGAAGGTGAAGCATGTCGCCTATGTATTCCTCCATCCTCTTCATTTATTAACTGCAATTTACATTTTCTTTAGAAAAGTAACTTGGGAAACAAAACAAAGTAAGAATAACACCCTCAGGATCATAAGCGTATACCCTTTGAATAACAGGGTCAAAGGACATAAATAGGCGACGAGAACGCTCCGGCCAAGTTTTTGCAAACATTCTGTAGCACATCCTTGCAGTAGATCGTACCTATCATTTTTAATACTGATCATTTTCATGCACATATACCTTTACAACAAAAATGAGGTTACATATGAACAATGTCATGTCAATGAACATGATAACAAGCTTCTGTCTTATACCAATAAAATTTTATAAGCAAAAAGGTCCACAAGAAAAAAGATAGCAAATGAGCATATTTTACGACCTTTTCTTTTCACACCCCCCATTTTTCTCCCCACCCCCCATTTTTTCCGCCTCACATGAGGCGGAAGTGCTTTTTTTCACCCTTTCCACCTCTTGAGAGGCGGAAAAACCAATAAATTTACACTTCCACCTCATGTGGGGCGGAAAAAATGGGGGGTGGGGAGAAAAATGGGGGGTGTGAAAAGAAAAGGTCTATTTTACAGAGTAACAATATGTGCAAAACAATTTCAAATATCTTAGCAAACACGGTTGTATAATGAAACAGAATAACAAATAATCATGTCATTTTGGAAACCCCTTCAAAAAGATAAAACTGACACCTTTTCCCACAAGGTGGTGTCAGCACCCCTAATACATTCATATATTGTTTTTATCATTTGACAAACAAAGTTAATAATTTCTTTAGGAGAGTAAAAAACAAAACAAGAGTACAAGTGTAGCGGAGTTGAGAATTTGTGTTTGATGAGTGGCGATATAAGAAATGATAAGATAGGAATGAATGTATTAGAGATAAAGTATGAGTGGTGCCTAATGAGGTAAAGATGGTTATATCGCATCTGAGATGGTTTGGACATGTGAGAAGAAGACAAATAGAAGCCAAGGTTAGAAGAGTTGATCAAATGAAGAATGTCCCAATAATTAGAGGAAAAGGAAGACCAAGAAAAACTCCAGGTGAAACCATTAGAACAAACATGTGGTCTTTCAGAAAATCTTGTTTTTGATAGAACACATTGGATCGTTTGATCCACATAGAAAGTCATGGAGCGAGGAAGTCAAGAAGAACATTCACTAGTTTGACAGATGTCAGATGTGGGAAGCAGAAAAGGAGGCTTCTGAGGGAACGGAGGGGGGGGGGGGGGGGGGGGGGGTGTTAAGGAAATATGGAGGTGAGTGGTGCGGGCAGGCACGAACTGGGCAAGCTTTCGAAGCTTTGGGCAGGGAGGTTTGCAGGCCCTTGAAGTCTTCTCTATAATTTCTATTTCTGTTCTAGTCTCTACATGGAGATTAGAGAAAGAGGAAGAGAGATATGCTTGTATACAGAAGAACCTTCCTCTGGAACAGATACCATGTCTCACTACAAGATATTAGAGTTCCTAGAAGCATATAAGTAAGATGGTTTATGCTGCTGATGAGTGTATCTGTATGAAAACATAGGATAGGCCACTTTTTCTTTGGCTAGTCATAATAGAAGCTTCATTTCTGCACACAGCATGAGAACCACTTTAACTTCTCACGACTGCAACTGCAACCCACTTAAAAATAGGAGCAACAAAATGGAAAGGCTAATGAAAGTTGACATATATGCCCAAACAATTTATGTTTACATAAGTCCAATAACCAAAACTTTAAGGCTACCTCACTCATTGCATCTTTGACACAACACTTTATCATGTCCTCAAATAAATCAGCTGATCGATGTATTTCTGGTGCATCAGGCCAATGTTCTAGGACCAAAAGAGCATATTCACAACACCTACATCACAAATGATATTAATCAAAAACGAAAAAATCACATGTCTCTTTCCAATAGTTTATGGGAAATTCTAAAGACATCCTCCTTTTTGGGTTACCCACCCACCCAAACCATCTGGACAAGCTGTTCAAATGTATATTTTATAATGCATACCTTGCACGAAGTACTGCATTGCGATCATTTTTTGCACAATCAACTATACGAGGAAGCACACGAGCAACTTTGCAGTTGCGCAGCATCTGTAAAGTAGGGACATTGGTGAAAATGTCACATAGTATGGAGATAAGAATATGCAGACAATTAGATGAGCAGCTTGCATTACCGTTTTAATGCAGTTATCAGAAGACTCTGCAATTACAAGCACAGTAATCACAACCAGCTTGAAAAGGACCTGATTATCAGATCAAGAATTAATAAAGATTCTGAAACCATCACAATCATGAAAATCAAAGATAGCAAGTAGAACTTACTGGAATGAACATTTCAGCACATGTTTCAAAATCACCCAAGAGTTCCTTTGACAAAAAGCACAGTAGATGGCAAGCCTAGAACAAAGCACAAAAAAACCAAAAAATAGTTACATATGAGCAAGAATATAACAAGAACCTGACCTGGAGACAAAGTCCATGAATTTAATTATCAATACTAAGACAAAACCAATGAACAAAATAAAAGTAGGGTATCATTCATAAAATAAATTAATGTTTCACTTTAAGATCCATAAAACAGGATCACTTCCACAGAAGATCATCTCTCCTAGGTACAACAAAAGGGAAGGAGGAACAGGAAACTAAAACTTTCATCTTGGCACATTGCAATGTTTTGCTTCTCTATTAAACAATTTGATAGAAACCCATTGATATTGTTTATTCAACAAAAGGGCACTCAGCTCATCACAACATAGGAAAATTCTCTGGAAAACCAGAAACAGCAAACAAGATAGAGAAAGAGGACTGAACACTAATGAGCTGCAATGATCAGTCCTCTCCCCCTCTTCTCCACACACCCGTGTATACCATTTGCCCTCTTATCAGTTATCCTCAGCCCCATTCAACATATACCATCTGTCCGTTCTGTTATATTCTTCCCTCTCTCTCCCCCAACAAGGTTGCTCCACTCCCTCATTTGCTACTTTCGCAGATTATATATCCTTCCTAGAACCTACTACAAGTCTACAACCCCTTTTCCACCTCTTGTATACATGCAGAGTTGCAGACCCTAGTCATTCTTAGGCCCATCCTTCATCAGTCCCACCTCAATCTCCATCTCCTACAGACAAGTCTATGGGCAATCACAATTATTAAAATAAGAAAATATGGAACAAATGGAGATGTACCTGCTTCACAATGCTAGATCTTCGGTCTGACAATTGTGTGCTTAACGGTCCAATTAGTTGCTTCAGAAGTCCTCGGAAACATGGATAATCAGCAGCACCTGATAAGGAGAGTATCAACAATACATTCGAAAGTGCCATAGGGGGTACAGAATCGTGTGTTACAATTTAATAGCTTGATGAAATTACAATAAATAATAAATAAGGTAAATTTCACTAAATCATTAACCAAAAAGGTTTATAAAATTCAAAGAAAAGCAAAGCAAAGGACTAAAAAAGAAATAAATGAAATAGTATAAGTGTTGAATATAACCAATTTAGTTTGAAAAGTGCAAAAAATGTTTAAGCCACCAAATAACCCCCCCCCCCCCCCCCCCCCCTTCTTTTGTAGAACTAGGATCCTAAAATCTATACATCCCTCACCAGCCATAGTGCCCTAAAATCATTTAAATTTGCTTTTAACTTTCTATCAAAGATGTACTTATTTACATAATTCTTTGATGCCATAGTTCACTTGGAACTTCTGAAGACTCATGTAATGAATCACATCAAATAAAATCTAAAACCAAATTCTTATAAAATTACCATAAACATCCTTCAAACCAATCCTTCAAGTTAAAGGCATTCTACAGTGGCCAATGTTATTGCCTTCAAGTCTCAAAATAGGAATAAATTTTTAAGATTGTGGCATAATGTTAGGTAATGCCCTAAGTTAGTTGAAATACATGTTACGTGTCTATCAGTGAGTTAGTTGGCAACTGGGATAATTAAAGAAATAAGGCACATTCCCTATAGATAAGAAGCGGGGTTTAGAGGCAAAGAATAATTCAGGAATTGAGAATAGTTAAGCGTAAGAAGAGAATCGGGTCTCTATCGAATAACAGAAGAGTAAGAGAGAGGCCATGCTCTTAAAATCCTGCGATTTCAGGGTAACAAGCCAATAATATTCAGCTCTTTACTTGTTCTTTGCAATTCTGGCCCAGTTCCAATTACATAATATAAGCATGTATAGATAGATAATTCTGTACATACTCATAAAAGGAAGTATGTAAACACCAACCTCCTAGAACAAGACCTTCAATTCTCTGCATAGCAGAAATACGAATTGACCAGTCTTTGTCTGGTACAAGGGTAGCCGCAATCTTCTCAACTTCCCTGATTAACTCCTTCTCGGAATATACCTTGATGGGGTCTACGGGTTTGTCAGTGACATCACCATCTCCTGCTAATAATTGAATAAACAAAATTTACATTTAAATAGTTCATGTATTTGAATAATTCGTATCTTAAAATAAATATCAGCAATTAAGCTAAAAAAGAAAGGACAATTTAAACTGCACACTAGCCTGAGCATGCACAAAATGTTAACAATATCTAATGTGCAAATTCCTTTGTGAATTTACAGCTTGGGATGCTATTTATCACTTTTACTCATCATTTTAGCTCCCTTCGATCATTTTGCTTCCAAACTGAAATCAACTCTACTTTTTTTAGATTTTTCACTAGCATCCCATGTAAAAACATTATTGATGAAAAGCATAAGAAAATATCCACAATTTGACGAATTAAATAGTGAGAACAAAACGCCAAAGGGTGACCCATTGCATGAGGCTCCCACCTAGTGGGGTCTAGGGAGGGTAGATGTAGAATCCCAAAGATCATACAGACTAAAATTTTGAAATTACCCAAGGAGACATGCTAGCTACAATGTCCCAAAATTCCAATTATCGAAAGAAAAAAAATTAATCATCATAATTAGTGAAAACTGAAGTTGCACTCCTTATCATCCAAATTTAAACAGAAATTACACCCCTTATCATCCAAATTTAAAAGGTCTGCCAATCTAATCATGATATGAAAGCTCAGATAAAAGATAGGACGGAAAATAGATCAAAGTCAAACAACTCTAAATTTGATCCAGAGGATGTGATGCCAAAAGCAAACATGTCCATAGTAACCACATCATTTGGACGTTTAACTTATGATCAAGCATTGTCACTATTGTGCAGCTCATCTCAAAAAGTGGCAGATAAGGTATAGTAAAGTAAATTATAAGGCAAATAGACAGTTATAGAGCAAATGAGAAAGGGGAAATATATGGATAAAATATAGCCACAAAGCCTTACATTAATACTAATTAGAATAGAAACGCTTATTAACCAAGAACCACAGATATTCTAACCTCCGAAAAGAGAGGTCTCCCTTGATGAATTTTTAGCCTTTGGACTACTTTTCTTTGGATTAACAGTCAAAGGCTTAATTTCCCCGGTAATATAACCACTTGGAACATCTGAAGCACGGACTTTTGGTTGAATTCCCTCTAGACGGGCATTAATATCTTTCACCTGAAACCATCATGATGCTAGTTAAAAAGAAATATAAATTCTCACAGCAGTTGACATTGAAAGGTAAAATGGCAAGAATAATAATATTTGTCCCCAAGAGCCAGCTCAATTGGTAGAGTTGCGGGTTCAAACCCAAGTGGCTGCCCTCCCCCCAACCCCCCACCCAGGAAAAAAAAATGCCTGCCTATAAAAAAACAGGTAAAATGGTATTCAAAGGTTCAAACTCCTGAGCTTAAATGTGTGTTTATAACTATGAAATATTAAATAACGATGAGATCAGGTAATTGATTCTTTGTTTGATCTTTGGCATTTACCAAAGATGAAGGAAGATTGTGGCGTTGAAGTTCATCACGAAATTGAGGCCCAGCTTGTACATACATCTCCTGTCAAAGAAAATATGGAATGTCAAAGAAACGTAATAACAGTAACATTAAATTTAAATATCCAAAATAGCTCTTCACTGGTATGAACTATGAGTACATCAATAAATCAACTTTTTTTTATAGCACCATCATACCAAAATAGCAAACCATTCAATAAACCATAATATCCGGTATTCAATATTTCAGAATCATACATATAATTGAATAATCTCCTTTGAAACAGAACTTCAAACAACTAGATCATCTCCCTTGAAAAATTATTAAAACAAGTATCTATAAAATCAGTTTCAATATTGCGATATATCTTAAAGACTGCAATCAATCTCGCTGTGAATCCAATCCTTTCAAGTGCTGAAGAGGCAAAGCCTTCAACGCATTAATTTGATCATACACATCACAATGAAATCAGATTCTAATGCAAAGTTTAAACTAACTATTGCTATAGCATAAACCCCTTTTGGGTAACTAACATAAACTTAATAATGTAACCTTGTCATTTAGCCAATACATACAATATTAAATGACTACAAGATAAGTTATACTTACCTCAATGCACAAAATAGCTGCATCCCTAACAGCAGGATTAGGATCATTCAGCAAATGCAAAACCTGACATTGATTAAGTTATGGAAGGAGTTAGTATCAAATCCTTAAAGCAACTAACGATACAAAAGCTAAGTACTTCGAATTAGTAAAAGTCAATGAACATACAGGAGGAAGGATAGCCCGTTGAAGTGGGAGCTCAGTAGATGCAAATAAATTAATTGCAGATGTGACAGTTCGTGTGAACTCCTCCCGGACCCTCCAGCTTCTGTGTGCCCAAGCAAAGGATCCCGCCCTTTCAACAATTATAGTAGGAGAAGAGACCTGCAAGTAATAATAATATTTCAAAATGAAGGGAACTCAGAAAGTCTCATTCTCAAAAAATGCAAATGGAACAGCTTAACAGGACAGATTTTTTCTTTTTTTGAACCACATGTAACCTCCTCAGAAGCAACCCTGTTTGAGCCAAGTAGGACCACTATGGTTGGCACACATTTAGACATAAATAACATAAATACCAAATTACACATGGAAAGATCATGCATTTACTTTGAAGGAAATGGTATATTTGAAAGGAAACATTCAAGCTACAATATGGTCATGTATATCATGAAGAATAAAAAACACCTCCAATAAACTTACCGTGCGAAACTCCATTCATTTGGAGATAAATCACAACCTTGTGCTGAAATCAACATTTTGCAACAAACCAAGCCCAATCTATAATACAAAGAAATAACCTAATCTAATAATTTCCAGCACAACTTGTCTATTTAGAAACTGTGATATACCTGGAACAGTCTATAGGTACATGTTAACTTAATTGAGCGCATGGCCACAAGTTTCAGTGGGTACATGAACACCCGTTATCAGTAATCAAAAAGAGGCAGAGGTAGATAACTATCAAAAAGTCAATGAAACTCACTTCGTTCAAAGTTAAAATTAAGAGTCAAACATAGTTTGGCTCATGAATGGTATGATTTACTATTTGGAAGTTTATTCTTTAGGATATTGAAACTATCAAAACATAAAATTCTGCATGCTTTTTCATATGCAGAGATTACTTGGACACAGTTCCTCATGTGTTTCTTAGTGCTCCACCGAAACTAAAGTTAACAACAAATAGACAGGTGCGAGATGAATTTATAAAGTAGTAGGAACTGCAACAAGTAAAACATGACATACAAAAGGTGATGATAACAAGGACACACAATAAACCAGAGAGACAGGTTTTTGGTTTATTTAGCCTACTAGGAAAACATTATGAAGAAATGATGTTGTGGCATTGCATTGCAATGACACCATGAAAAATCAATGGCTGCAAAACAAAGTAACTAACACTGAAGACATCTTATGGATAATCCCACAACTATGATCAAAGATGTTGGCATGTTATTATAATTTATAACTAGAAAACCTAACAAGAGCCAATAAACTCAAGCTAACCTCATGTCCAAGCAAGAATTGGTCATCATCACCACCACCCCATCAGAATTTTCATTCTCTAGAACCACAGGACAACTATTGGTTTCTCAAAACTTGCAAGGCTAATAATCAAGCATCCAATATAAAAACCTTCATATACAGCTGGTATGATTTTGAGATGGGACAAGCTTCGGCTTCAAACACACAAAGTTCTATATTCTCGGTCTCACTTTTCAATTGATCACTATTCTTAACAACTTTTCTTAGAATTGTGCATGCTAGGCCTAACTCAACCCCAAAAGCTAGATCAAAGGGTTATAACTTATAAACATGCCAAGGACTAAACATCTAGGGCAGTAGAGCGTGAGGTTTGCAAAACTGGACATCTGCAGGTGGCCCAACATCCGAGCGTGTTGGAAGCCTGCCGGACCCTAAAGGGCTTTTCTCGCACATGACGGAAAACAAGATAAGATAGTTCTGGCACCGATACTATCTTAGAAGTTAGAAATGAGCAGGTTAGATCTAACTCAACACCAAAAACTAGCTAATAGGGTGAGGGATGCCTAAGCCTTATGAAAATTGGCTTGGCCATATTCCCATCCGAAGTGGGACTATCTTAACAACTTTCTACTTAAGATTTTAGTTATATCTTATATGTTATTTTAAACAATAAAATGATCGAATCACATTCAATGAAAATGGCCAAAAATAAAGCTCTCGCATAAAGATTTTAATTATACGCTATTTTAAGTACAACATAAAATAATCCAAACACAAGCATTCGATTAAAGTAGTAGTTAAAAAGGAATTCACACTTCACGAACACTCTATGAAGCACTGATACGTCAAAATGATTGTTGAACTGGATACGTTACTCGATAGCTTTTAATACTTCTTGTCCATATATCTTTCAATTATTTTATGATTATCCGTATCTAAAATGTCCGTATCGTATCAATATCTCATATCTGCAGCCGCACGCGCTTCCTATTGTCACCATTCACTAAAACTCGATACAGTTAGAAACAAAATCACTTAAGGTTAATAGCAAATTTCTACTTCAGACTTCAATTGATCCAAACGCGATAAAATCCTAGATTAGAATTTATAAAAGAAATCACACTTCACTCTCACTCACTATCCACTCAAATTCACACACTAATTTCAACAATCGCCAACAAAATCAACTCAGTTTCAAAGTTCACATGCAAGTGCAATGATTAACGATCAGGTATTCGCGAGGCGTTACCTCCATGAAGGTTAGCAAGAGCCTCCTGGCGGCGTCGCGAACAGGCTGCTTAGCGTCGCCGAGGCGGTCGACGACGGCGGGAACAAGGGCGTTGAAGTGGAGCTTGAAGTGGTCGCCGGAGAGAACAGCGGCGGAGGCGAGAGCCTGGAGAGCGCCCTGAGAGACACGGAAGTTGTTGTCCTTCAACAGATCCAAACAGGAGTCGACGAGAGAGGTAACTTCGGAAGAGGTGAGGCTCTTTCTAGAAGCTTCTAGAAGCTGGTGGAGACGCTCCACTCCAGCCATTCGTTCCTTCGTGTCCTTGGCGCGTGCCAGTTCCAACGCCTCTTCCATTGTTTCGGGTTTGGATCTGGTGCGGGTGAGTTCAGATCTGGTTCGATACGGTGACGAATCGGAGAGGAAAGGGGGACGAAATATTGGATGAGAAATTGGATAAGATGAGATGAGAGATAATGAATGAATGAATGAAGCGGTAAAATAAGCGGAGCCGTAAGGTTTTTGGTTGGTAGAGAGAGAGAGAGAGAGAGAGAGAGAGAGAGAAGGGAAGAAGACGAAGACGAAGAGAGGAATGAGTGAGTGAGATTATTGAAAATTGAAAACGAAAACGAAAATGAAAATGAAAATGAAAATGATGACTATTAGGTTGAGGTGCGGTGTGGGGTGAGGGTGGTGGTTGAAAGATTAACCATCCTTGTATTTCAAATTTACCATTTCTACCACTCCTCTTTCTTTCTTAGTCACTCCCTTTCCCTCCTTTTTTTAATTTTTTTTTCTTTTGATTGGATTGGATTTAAAATTTAAAATTTAAAATTTTAATTATATTAACACCTGAAAATACATGTGATATCAATTTGATCATTTGGAGATTTTTTTTAATGAAGATATTAATTCAATTATAAAAAATAATAATAAAAATTAATAAGTTGATGAAAAAACATAGTTTGATTGATTTACATAGTTTGATTATTATTAAAAACATTTTGATTATTATTAAAAACATTTTTTAATAATAATCCGCGGTATCTCTGATATTCTATGTAAATCAATCAAGGCTTAATTATGTCACAAGTCCCTGAAGTTTAGGGTACTTTTGTCAGATACCCTTATTCTTTTTTTTTTCAATGTCTGACTCTTCGAAGTTACTTCTGAGTTTGTCATATACCCCTACTATCAATTTTGGTCAATTTTGCTGACATGTAACATCGGAATCCTGATCAGATGCAGGAGGTTAAGCACATGATGCCTCGTGGTCGAAGATCCTTTTTTAAAAAAATTTAAAAAACTAAAAAACTTAATATTTTTATATTTTTAGTTAAATAAAAAAAGAGAAAAAAGAATTGAAGAGAGAGGTCGTCTTCGCCCGTGTGACATCACTCGACACCACATGACCAACCTCCCGCATCTGATCAGGATTCCGGTGCTACATGTCGGCAAAATTGACCAGAATTGGTAGTAGTAGTATATGACAAATTCAGAAGTAACTTCGGGTAGTCAAACATTGAAAAAAAAAAGAATAAGGATATCTGGCAAAAGTACCTCAAACTTCAGAGACTTGTGACATAATTAAGCCATCAATCAAATTGGCCACAATTAGAATTAATTTATATTAGACATTAATTCAATTATAAAAAATTATTAATTCAGGCATAATAATTTTTCTGTTTATTCGTGGAAGAGAGGTCATGAATAAACACCAAAAATTGAATTTGCAATTTTTATGTTTATTAATTTATATTAGAAATTAATTCAATTATGAAGAATAATAATAATAAAATATTGAGGATATGCATCAAAATATTGGATTTAAGTTAACAAGCATTCTAAGAAAAATTATTAAGATATACCGAAAAACCACAAGTTCATATTCCGTCTTTTCTTAAAAACATTAAAAAAAACACTTTTAAGCAACTTCTTACCATATTTTGTTCCTTAACATTATTATTTGCTTATAAAAAGTTTTGTTTAAACTTAACATTTGGATAATAAAAAGTCAGAGAATGGTAAACAAATTTCGAGAAACCAAATTCATTATTTTTTAAGTATTTGATATTTAGTTTTTATAACCAAATCAATATATGTCAGTAGTGTTATAAATATTGTATCGTATTGGTCGGTTCAATCAGAAAATCAGTGAAACGGACCCCTAATCGGTATAGTATGTCTATCCAACCAGTTGTGCATCAAACTAAACAAAATCGGTTAAAACCGACCGAAAATTTGTGAATCAATTCCTTTTTTTAAGGTAAAATCTTAAAACGATATCGTTTTTCAATTTTTTTAAATAAAAGAAACTTAATTTTTTTTAAGTACGATAAATAATTTAAATTTAAATTATGAATTTGTTAAACGATTGAAGTGTAATTGTTATGAGTGTTTGTTTTAAAGAATTCAAAATAGAGTATTATAAATTATTTTATAGATTCTATATTTTGAGCATGTTTTCTTATGTATAAAATTTTACATAAATTTTTATATAAAAATATATATTGTGTCCGAATTAACCGTTATACATTTATTAAGTTTAATTACTATTCTATTGGTTAAATCACTAAACCAATAAATCATTACCCTAGTCGGTTTGATCGTCGATATGGTTTTAATAACAAATCTCACCGTTTAAAAAATAACTAAATGTCGCCTGGATTTTAGATGTGATAAAATGATTTTTTATTCTTGTTTGAAATAACAAAAGATGATACTCCGGCTCTCTTCTATAAAAAAAAATAAAAACAATGTTTTGAAAATCGGACCGGTTATTGAACCAGTCAAGGTGCTTAGGTGCTAGTTCAAAATTCAATGGTTGGACCATGATCAAACCGTGGTCCAATCGGTCTTAATATAAGTGTGTGTATATAATCATATAATTGAGTACTTTTACCTTTTTGTGTCTTTTTGCTTTTTCTCTATTGATTATTGATGTTGTCTTCTTATGCGCCACTCATTACTCACTATTCTTTCTTCTTTTACTTCACTTCTTTGCCTTTTTGCCTTTTCAATTTTTGATTTTTCTCAGTTCTAAAATTAAAGTTTTAAAATTTTTTCTCGTTTAGATGAGAACAAACGTGTAATCAATTAGTAAAACTCATATTGGTGTCGTTTGAGTTTCCAGCATATAGGATTTCATCATTATTATTTTTTTAAAAGCCCAGTTTTTTTTGCTAAATTTGGGCTTCCAAATTCAAACCGGGCCAAACCGGTTTTCCATCGGTTTTCATCGATTTTAGTGATTTAGTACCGGTTCAGCCGGTTCAATCCCATTTTTTTACAAAGCGGTTTCTGGCTTATTCCGGATCGCACCTCCACCGGTTCAACCTGGCCGATTCCGGTCCTGTCCGATTTTCAAAACCATGAAAAAAAAAAAGAGACGAATTTCTTGTACAAACTTCAAATGAACAGTGATATTTCACCTGATAAAATCTAATCATGTCTAGTTTAACCAAAACATTTTTTAGATAGTTTGGTTTATATATTGCTGTACCATTTGATCAATTGCAAGTTCATCAAAAATTTGATCAATTGTAAATCTGCTAATTCTTTATCGGTTAACATTTTCTTTCCATATATGATGCATTGCATTGCTACCGTTTATTTCCCTGTACAAGCAGAAATTATTGTGCTGTGGACAAAAGCTAAGTGCATTGCTTTCACGAAGGCTTTTAAAATTATCAAAAGAACCAAATAATTATTAAGCCGAGAAAGAAAAACTTAACATGATTAGTAATAGTTGACATCAATTTATCAACAATATGTGACTAAAAAGCTATACCTAACCCCGGTTCTCAAACCTTCTTGGAGTTTTGTCCTGGGACATTGAACCTAAGATAAAAAACATGATTGTAGGATCATTATTTCGTAACGAAAAATGGTTTATTAGCCTATAAAACAATTTATAAATCAATTTTTTTAACAACAAACAAAGAAAATTCATTAGAAAAAACAATCAAACATCAAAGTATGCAACAAAATCAAACACATCTTTTATCAAGAGTTTGTCTAAAAATACACAATCATGTGCTTAAAGTTGTCCAAAACTAAGGTACAAAAATTAGCTGCACACTATTGTGAAGCATACAAAGACAATATGATATACGTCACAAATTTATAAATCAACCTATATTAAACAAAAACGTGACATACATCATAAATTGTACTATGTTTAATTTATAAATAATTGGTTATCAAATGATTATTTGGTCTTTTAATACTGAATTTTTTAATTAAAATTTTTTATATTCGCAGGAGTTGTGGATCAAATCTCGCATTACTTGCTTAAATGACATAACTTCATATCAACTTTGTCAATCTCAATTAGTATTAATTAATTAATTAATTATTTTTTCATTTCAATTTGCAAAGTAAAATCGAGATAAGATTCTAAATTAATTAAGACATGTTTTATCAAGTTTAATCCAAAAAAAAAAAAAAAAGTAATAGGTGCAGATTGGTACAATACTACAAATGACATTAATTTGTGTATCATTTAAAAATGTCATCCACTTTATGCAAACAATGCTCGGAAAAAAAATTAATCACTCTACTTACATTGATGGGTACCCAATTATAGAAAGAAATTTAAAAAAAAAAGAAGAAGAAGAAGAAAGAAACCCTTCACGTTAAAAAATGGATAGGCATATTAACTTGCAGTAACATATTACAAGTGACTGACTTGCAAGTAAAACCATAGGGTAACAATTTAAATGTACTACACATTCCAAAACATAATCTTCTTTGACATTTTTTGTAGACAAACCTCATCAAGTTGGAAGTGGGATGAATTAACCTATCCTCATAAAACTAGGCTTGAAAGCAAGCTTTTGTTGGAGAGAGACTTGAAATGAAGGCATCAATAAACAATTGTACTATTTTCTCATCACATTAAAACAAGACCGCAATGCCAATAGAATGTTAGAAATTTTCAAACATTTTGTAATACTAGTAGGTAGTAGTTCATATGATACTCATTAAGTGACAAGGGTCTATTATCCACGAAATGAACCTCAAATAAAAATTCCACTAATAATAAAATGTGTCGAATAAAGTATTGCAAAAACCTAATTGCTAACCTTGCTCTAACTAAAGAGTATGAGTGAGGTCTGATTCGCTTAGATGATTATTTAAGTATTTTATTTAAGCATATAACTATGGAAAAGTTTCACCTGTTCTTGTCATCTAATGACAGCGTGCAAAGTAGACATTAAGATGGTCCCATGATACCTTGCATCTCCTTACTTTCATCATATAATGATGGCTAAGACTTCATATATAAAACAGATTAGAAGTTCCACCAGCTAATTAATAACTTCAAATTGTTTGTTCACGGGTCTATTAATAGCATTATTATATGGAGTTTGTTAAATACTTCTTTTTATCTTTAATATAAGAATTTTTTTGATTTTGTAAACCAAAAAAAAAATTTTTTTTTTTGATTTTTTTATTTATAAGAATTTATTATGATTGCCAATTATAATTATTTTTTTTCGCAAACATTTATGTTTACAAAATATTTTTTAGAGTCTCAATAATAATTGTGAAGTTAATTTTAAAAAAGTATTTAAAATATGTACATTTTGAATATTACTAATAATATTAACTAACTTTCTTGATGGGCATAAATTATTTATATATATATATATATATATATATATATATATATATATATAAACAAGACCATACCAGATAGACAAGGTTTTTAGAAAGGATAAACTTTACTGGATGATGGAAACCGTTAGGGAAAAAAATAAAGCCTAACTTCGTGACGAAGCCAAATCAACAACCCAGTTTGGACATAGTTCTAGAAAAATTTTAAAAAAAAATCAAGAAAACTTTTTGGAAAAAAAATGTACATTATCACTTTTTTTTAGTTAGCAACTCACTGAGTCACGAGTGTTTTTAGAAGTTCATCATTATTATTAACAAAATTTTCAAATAATTCTTCTAATAAGATGTTTTTTCTAATCCCTTCAAAAAAAAAAAAGTTTTTTCTAAGAATCAACTTTGGCATTACTAACACGCGAGAGTGCACTTAGCAAATTAGCAATAGAGGCTTGCTTATGCGAGTTTTGAGATAGCTGCAAGGAACACAACATTGCCATACCTTGGGGCTTGGGGCATCCCATAAAATTTGAATGAGACATTAAACTGCATTGAAAATAATAATACACCATAATTAAAGTAGAGAATCTATATGGTTGGGAAAATACGAGTAAAATCGCTTTATGCTATTATAAAAAAAAAAAAAAAATCGCTTTATGCTAGTACTATGACATATGCACTCTAAAAACTGACACTTACATGTACAGGTACAATTTTATTACTTTGCCAATATTTCATATCCCTTCTTTTTAGCCTTTAGGCAATTATTTGCTTCGAATGACATAATACTTATATAATAGTATATATAAATACATAATTAATTTTTTGCTAGATAGTAAAGGTGTTCCTTAATCAGAAGCCTAACAACAGCCCTTCAAGGAACCGTTTGTTTCAAGATGTAAAATTATGTTCCTAAGAATTTTATTGTCAGGAATGCTATTGTCAGGAATATCATTGACATGAATATTAAAAAACATATTTGGTTGACATTTGTAATTCCTGGCAATTTTGTTAATATTCTTGGAAATGATCCATTCTCAAACTCTTTGATGAGAATGAAGATGAATGAAAATGAATATGGGAGGAGGAAAAAAATTTACCTGTGAAAATTTTATTCATGAGAATATTTTTTTTGTACTTTCTACCAAACACTAGAATATTTTATGTCACGAAACAAACGCCCCCTAAGAGGTGAAGAGATCGTTGAAAAGAGTACAATCTTTCCCAAAATTCTTGTCCATACATATGATATGAATCAAACATATTCACATAATGCTTAATAAACTTAGTCATTTATCAAATATGTTGAACATGCATATAAAACATGAGTTAGGATCCGTTGACACCATGTGTAAAACTTGATCATTTACATCTTCACATAACTTTTATATATTATGAAATTTATCAATCCAACCATTAAATTATATGTTACTATCAAGTAAATTAAGTCTACAAAATTTCATAGAATATAAAAATTATTTGATACTTCATCCGACTATTCTATTTTAACGAATAATACGTTATTTAAAATATAAGTAAATATGCATTATGCATTATTAGATTACATACCTATGAATCTTCGAATTATCTGAAATTTGGTATGTATGATCGTCATGATAATAACATATAATTCAACGGTTGGATTGACAAATTTCATAATATATAAAAAGTTATGTGAAGATATAAGTCACCAAGTTTTACACCAAGTGTCAACGGATCCTAACTCATAAAACATTAACATAATGTATTTCGATCATTGACAAGTGAGTATAACTCACTTGATCATGTACCCAACATTAATTTCCCTTCCCATATCCCGTCAAAAACTTTGATTATCTTTAAAAAAAAAAAAAAAAAACTCACTTAAACAAATTTTTCTTTCATTTCTATAATTGGCTTTATTTGTTTAGGAACTTTAACGAATCAACGTTTATATTGACATACCGTAACTGAGCCAAATAGAAGAAAAAAATCCTTAATAAATAGAAGAAATTGTATTGCCCTCTCTTAACTAAGCAATCTAACTAAGCAATGCATATATAATTAACTTCGAATTTATGTATAATTAGTCAGAAATTTGTTGTGAGAACATCGAAGTTGAGAAGAAAAAATGATCCTGGTACTGTTCTCCAGCTTGACTCAATTCTGTCCCTATCCTCGAGGGTGGGATGTCTTTTTCATTTTTTTACAACAACACCATGTCCAAGTTATTTTATAATGGTACTGTAATGATGCAGGTGCCACAACAACGGATAGAGAGAGGGCTATTACGAAACCAATAACTTTATGTTGGGCCCACATGAATGTTAAAGTTAAGCCAAAAACTTTAGGAAAAAAGCGTAGATTCTGACTTGAAGCTTTCAAGGAATTTGAGCTACCATGGCATCTTTAGACATAACAAGTTGCTGATAGCATATGAAATCATTCCAATTCAACCATTCCATGAGATGCATGCATGATCAGATTCTAAGTGTTAAATTCCCACATCAATTAACAAATACATAATGAGTCGTTTATAATAACCAAAACAAACCCCTATGTACTAGCTTTTGGGGCGAAGATATAACAGGTTACTCTAATAAATCATTACAATTTTTTTAATTATTTTTTTTAAGACCTTTAATATTCCGAAGTCACGTTAAGCTCTGTCTGTATCCAGTTTTGCCCTTCACAAATTTGAACCAAAAGCTTTACTTAAAATAAACCAAACATCAGGTTAACAAGTCAATTCAAATAAGCCCCAAGTTAAAACCCCTATGAAATTTTCACATTGGCGTATACTTGAAAATTTAACAGCTCACAATCTCACATGCAAACATGTGCAACCAAAAAGGGAACTAACTACCTCAATAATCCTTGCAAAAAAGCAATGCAGCATGGCCACGTGTATAAAAAGCAACGTCACTTGCATTCCAGTGTAAATGGATCCGAGGTGGAGACCTGACACAAACACAACCTTTTCCAAACCAAGTTTATGGAGTGATTTGTAAACAGTAGATTCTCAAAAACTGCCGTGAAAACTATTCCTATAAAATAGGAGTAACAAAAAGTTACATTGAGACACCCTTACATTAACTTAATTAAACTCAAAGTTTCTCTCTTTTCAAAAAATTTGCTTTCACCTCTTCTTACACGGGGCCTATATAAGTGTAAAATTATTAGTTGGTCCTGGACCATGGTGGTCCGGACTCATTTCAACCGTTCAACATGTTAAATTTTTTTTAAAAATAAATAATAAATGGTGGTGATTGTACTGAACCACAAAGTCCCGGACCACCTAATAATTTCTCCTATATACTTCAATCGGAATTTAAGTATAACGAGAATTGAATCTCAAAAAAGGTGAGTGTGAAAATTTTTGGAAACATAACGAGCGTTGAGCGAAATTCCCAAAGTAACCCAAACCAAGTGTTTCTATTTCGCCTTGATACAATAGATTTTTGTAACAACAAAAAGATTGCAATCCACAAGGAAGACTAGGAAGTAGAGCCACCTTCATAATTTTTGGTTTACATGGAGGTCTGGGACTAAAACCCATGACATGAGGGAGGGGGAAATCCTAAGTGTTCCTGCAGCCACCAACTGGACTGTCTTACGCGAACAGAGCCACCTTCATAATTAAACAGAGGTTACAAAATGTACAGATATTAAATGTTGTATAATGAACTATAAAAGCATGTAACAAACAGACAATAAAAATTTACCAAGCATTACATATGGAAGCGAGTTAACAACCACTAAAAGCATATGTCCAGCAACTTAAATTGAAATCACACCAAATTCAATTTTCTAAGGATCATCATCATAAGGTGCAGCACAGGATGATGGTGATGGAAGAATCAATATAGGTTTTCCATCATGGACAAATTCAGTGTGTAGGGAAGCATGTTCTGGCTTATAGTCCCACGTATGTCCCGTCAAGTCCAAACGCTCAACATTACCTAAAGCATGATAAATTAATAACTAGTATAATATAGTTGAATCTGAATGCAGCAAGAATCTTTTCAAGTGTGAAATTAAAGTTGTCAATAGCCTAACTCTACACCCCAAGTTGTCTTATATCAGATCAAGTAACTTGAAGCATAGAAGCATTTGAACAATATTAAGTTATGCTGGTTCAATTTGTACAAGCGAGCATGGATGATATTTTCCCCTTTAATAAAGTATTCCAATAGTTTTATGTGTTAACATATACTATCATCATAAAGTGATAAAACACACTAAGGAATAATTCAGACATAGTAATATATATTTAAAACATAAATAATTGAAACTTCAAAACATATTTTAGTTATTTAGATTTCAAATGGTTTTACACATTGTCCTAGGAGAAATGTATATACCACGTTCTCTCTTCTAGTAGAAACCCAGGTCGAGCCAAGAGTATAATACTTCTAGCTAAAGTTAGTTGCTTCTTGTAACTATAATAGTACAAACTAATATCCAAGTAAACACTAATGAGAGTTTAATGGACATGCTTTAACAGCTAATAAATTTAATAATAACCAAGTTACTCAGCTGCCAGCACCTAGGAAGCACGAAAACCTCTGTTTATTGAGGTGCCCAAGTGTTTGGTTGCGCAAAATAAATTGTAGGAAAATTAAAGATAAAAGATGTAGTTTATCTTTTTTGTTCTTTGTAAAAAGACAAAATCTTTACATCATAAAGAGATGTATCTTTGTATTTGTATATTTTTTTGGTGAGGATTATCATCATCAGAAAATATACTTTGCCATGCTATTGAGGGTAGCAACTAGCAAGGGATCATTAGTAGGTCAATAACCATGCAAATCATATGAAACCAGTCATGCAATTAGTCGAGCAAACAATTATGCAAGCTATATTAAAAATGTCAATGTTGATCATATTTGACATTTATGTCGTGTCCCAGTATGGTCCTATATTTCAGACGTCTGTTTTTCGTATCAATTCTTCACAGCTAAGAGGTCATCAATTCAAAAGGGGGGAAAAAAAAAACATAAATACCTTTTGCAAGTTTTAATGCACAACATATTATGCCCAGTGATTCTATTGGCATAAAATTACTTGCTGCATTCACATCAATTAGCTGTGGAGCCTGTGGTAAGAGCCTAGACAAAAACTTGGCAGTTTCAATCCCACCACGGTTTTTGCTGTGAAAATTTAAAAAAAAAAAAACATATCACTTGATCGCATGTGCAACATTAAACAGACAAAAAAAAAAAAAAATACCAGAGCTTTAAGTATTAATCTTAACCTTATGTCAATTCTTTCCAGTTTAAGTTCCTCCATTGGAATATGAAGCTCTCGAAAACCAGACGGACCCAATCCAATGCCAGTAATATCAAATACTTCAATAGGTGTGCTCAAAAAATTTCCCAAAGCTTCAGCTGCTTGACTGTACAAAAACAAAATCAATCAAAACACAAGTGGAGAGATGGATTGAGTCATTGAGGGATAAATAGTTAGATTTTATTCTTTATACACAAACCTGCCAAGGTAATTGTCAGCAATAGAAAGAGACTTCAATGGTCCTTTAAAGGTAGAAAGGGCATTCAGAAGATGACTCACTCCAACACATGACAGCTCACAAGTCTCCAATTTCAAACAAATTAAGTGGGAGCACATTTCAGAAGGTCCACTAAAGAGTGGAATTAAATTCCTGTAAAATTGATGATACATAGTGAGAGAATCCAATTTCATATCTTAAAAATATATTAAAAAAATGGAAATACAGTTGACCTGATTCCATTATCCCCAATGAAATTGTCACTTATATCCAGGTCCTCCAAGTTCGGCATGTGTGCAAGAGCATACGTAAGACTTTCTGCATCATCTTCTTGTAAATAGTTTCCTCTACAAGCCATAACTAGATTAGAAATCTTTTGTTCATCAAACACTAACAAAAATAGAATTATAAATCCAAAAACCTTACCAACACTATCTTAAGATCTAGTACTTTTCTACTTGCTTCTGGTAATTCATCAATACTAAAATACTAACAGGGGTTGACGACAGAAGAAATCTCATATCGCACTAAAGTACACAGCTACAGTATGATTCTACCTCAGATTGAGTACACGCAACAGTTGCAAGGACTTTCCAATTCCAAAAGACGGTTGTGAACCACTTGAGAAACTCTTGCTAAAATTAGAAAGCCATCCTGAGATCTTGAAGAGTGTGCATGAGACATTAACTTGCAGTAATAAGACATAATAGAGAAAGCATATCTTGTATATGAATAACTCACTTTATTTTCAGAGAGGTCAAGGACAGATATGCTAGATGAAAGATCGAGAAGAGTTGCAAAAAGTGCTTTTGCAAAAGCACGTTCATGGTTATTGTCAGATAATTTTAATGAGCATAAGGACCTAAAAGCACAATGAGAGAAGGTTAACAAGAAGAACAACCATTATCTAGTTATTTGTCCAAGTAAAAAAATAAAAAATAAAAAACAGATAATATAATTAATCATTAAGCAAATTGTTGCAAATGATTACAATAACATGATATTACTACTGTCACGTGAAACACAATAGGAGATTATCAAAAGTATTTTTTGATAAAGAAAAATCATACTCCCACACCTTATTTTGAGGTGTCGGGGGTATTGAGAGGAGAGATATAAAAAGAAAAGTGAGAGAAGTGATTGATGGCGTGATGTGAAAGGAATAAAGAGATAGAATCATAGAAAGAATGATAAGGTGTAAATGAGAGTGTCAAAGAAAAAGTTGTAAGAATATAAGGGTTGTTTGATAAAAGAGATTACTGGAATATAAGATGAACGAATCTCAAGAAGGTATCCAATTCCTTCAATATCTCTCAAATAATGTCATAATTACATTATGTGGAAATTATATACAGACATTATCCTTCTCTCCAAACCCCATTGAAAGCCAAAGAAAAAACAACTATACATTGAATTCCTTGAGAAATATCAGATGCATCAGCAGTTGTTTAGTTATATTAAAATGAAACATTGACAGTTGTTTAGTTGAGGGAGAGCCAAGATGCAAGGATAAGGTTAGTGCTTATGACTTATGTGACCTGGAGGTCATAGGTTCAAATCCTGGAAACAATCTCTCCACTTATGGGATAAGGTTGCATACATTTGCCCTCCCCAAACCCAATCAAGGGGAAGCCTCGTGCAGTAAGCCGTCCCTTTTTTTTAGGGTTGTTTAGTTATGTTAAAATCTAGTTAAATCTTGGAGACAGTTTTGAATTCTGATTATTTTGAGAACATGTAAAGCCTCAATCAAGTATAAAACTCTAAATGAAGTTTCTTTTTTTGGTGAACAACTATAAATGAAGTTTCTAACAATCACAAAAACATAAATAAAAAAGGTGAAATCATGCTACCTTCCTGAAGACAAAAATGACACAAGTCCACTAGGTAAAGAAAATGTGCATGGATCCCGAAAACTTGAGAGAATGATTGAGAAGTGTTGAATCCCATGTCTTTGTACACTGTTTATGGCTACAGAACCACATATGGCATTAATAAAATCTTCGGAGAATGTGCAGTGAACAAATTCCAGCGATGTTAATGTTTTACTATGTTGAGTGAGAAGTTTGCATAATCCATCAATCTGTGAAATAGTGCATATGA
This sequence comes from Crotalaria pallida, assembly GCA_037953625.1. Classification (NCBI taxonomy): domain Eukaryota; kingdom Viridiplantae; phylum Streptophyta; class Magnoliopsida; order Fabales; family Fabaceae; genus Crotalaria; species Crotalaria pallida. The sequence goes on from CM075656.1 coordinate 75,313,351, forward strand.
AATCATCAACGAAAAAGTCAAACATGGATTTTGTACTTGGAAAATCTGTTAATATAATCAATTATATTTGCAAAGTAAAACATATTTTAAACACATCAATCTAAACAGTGCTTTACCAAGGTGTGGAACTTACAGCACATTTTGCAAGGTACTGGATACTTTGACATCAGGTCAGAACTCATTTTGAGAGAAAGAGAGAGAGAAAGGAGGGAGGAAGGGAGATGAACCCAACTAAAAAATTATAATTGATTGTAGATTTGGGATAGGTACATTATGCATACATTATAGAGCCCAACCAAATACATTATAGAGTGTACATTTCCATATGAGGAAGGAAGCTTACTTGTTCTTTGGATCTGAGCAATATTAGCACCAAACTCTGCAGCTTGCACTCCCTCAACAAACTCTACAAGTCAGAGTATATGACAATATAATATGTTTCATGGTTTTAAAACCTGAGTTGAAATTTAGCAAAATGTCACACGGTAAATGTCTTGAACTGTAAACTAAATATGATGTAATATCTTGTGGACAACACGACATACAAGAGTTGAAATTTAGGAAAACATCACAATGTGCATGTCTTGAATGGTAAACTATAAATCTCATGGACAACTCATATAGTTACTACTTTATAAAGGTAAATAAGATTTTTTTTCCTTTTGTTGCATTTCAAAATGCACGAATTTCAGTTGATTATGAACATTAACCCTCCTAATTCAAATTATATTTTGGACATCATTCTCATGAATCTAGTTTGCAGCATTTTTAGATATGCCAATAAGAACTCACAAAAAAGAGAATAAGAAAAAAGGATCAAATTTATATAATTAAAGTATCACAGACTAAATGTAAAAAAATGCTTTGAGAATAACAATTAAAGTAGTTGCCAATATATGCCATTGAAGAGTAACGTTCAATTGATACTTCATAAATTATAAGAGTGCCTCATGAAAAAACTATTTATAAGTTATATATTTTATAGGCTTAATTATGTCACAGGTCCCTGAAGTTTGGGGTACTTTTGTCAGATACCCTTATACTTTTTTTTTCAATGTCTGACTCCCCGAAGTTACTTCTGGGTTTGTCATACACCCCTACTATCGATTCTGGGCAATTTTGATGACATATAACATCAGAATTTTAGTCAGACACAGGAAGTTGGTCATGTGGTGCCGTGTGATGTCACACAGTCGAAGACAACCTCTCTCTTCAATTCTTTTTTTTCTTTTTTTATTTAACTAAAAATATAAAAATATTAAGTTTTTTAAATTAAAAAAAACAAAAGATTTTCGCTCACAGGGCACCGGGTGCTTAACCTCCTGCGTCTGGATTCCGATGTTACATGTCAGCAAAATTGGCCAGAATCAGTATTAGGGGTGTATGACAAACCCAGAATTAACTTCGGGGAGTCAAACATTGAAAAAAAAAGTATAAGGGTATCTGACAAAAGTACCCCAAACTTCAGGGACCTGTGACATAATGAAGCCTATTTTATAATATCTAAAAGTGTTTCTTTATGTTTGTGTGGTCAACGCTTTCAACAAGCTTGCAAAAGTGATAGACGCATTTGATCAGATGAAAATATTATGATTATAATTCCAATAAGACAAATGTCAAATACAGTCTAGAATTCATCAAGGAGCTTTACACGATATTCCAGAAAGCACAACTTACGCTAGTTTCTGCAGTACATAGAACATTTTGCAGTCTCAGACAGCTGCATCAAGATGAAGTGATAATTGAAAGACTTGGTCAAGACAAAATGCAGTGATGCATGACATATTTAACAACATACTTGTAAACTTATCCATGATGCATTATCACTGTTTAGGCTTTGGCCGACATTAAACTAAACAATAGAAATCCAGCTTAACTAGTCAGCAAGACCCGAAAATATTAACTATTCAGCACCTGGGCTTCACTAACATAAAAGAAATATTTTATTCAAGAACAAATGAAATTGTATGGCTCAAACCTTTCTTTCATATTTAAAGGCAATCATAACTGATCATTTCCGTATGAATGACACAGAATAAAACTAACATCTTACCTCGCATGGCTGCCAAACTGTTGGAAATGGTAAGACAATTTTGAATGATCACAAGTTGAATGATTTGCATGACCCATAAAACCAATATATTCCAGTATGCTATCTGAAAAAGAAAGGAGTGAAGTGAAGAAAATTTAATAAATTATTGGTGAGAAGTAGAATGCAACTTCACATAGAAATTTTCCTAAAAGAGAGAAAGCAACCTATCATAGTACCTGACATTTGTATGTCACCAATATATCCATTAAAAGATGGGACTAGTGCTATCTCTGCTGCCTCATTTAAACAACTGTTATTTCATGCAGATTGTAGAAAACATTAAATTTTTACCAAGGCAATATTAAAAGATAAACAAAATATAATAGTTATATGTGCTCTGTTAGTATACTTCTGCAAATGGGTTTCCCAGTATGCTTGTTGCCAGTCTGTTGGTTGGATTTTGTCAATGACATCAGGCCATCGTAACTTAAATAACGTCTGCCAAGTTGTATTTAGACTCCAATCCCTGTGATAACATTCCCCACAAATTCATAACCCAAAAAGGTACCGGGTACAACAGGAATGCATTTGCACAAAGGGAGAAGTATGAAATTCTTTGTAACCTGCCACGTTTTCTCTTGTTTGTCAAGGTATCGTGTGAAAAACCCTCTGCATTCAGGTCCTCAAAAGGCCTGTTCCAATAGTAATACAACAAAGATCCAACCAAAATAAGAAACAAAGAAAATGCATAAAGGAAACACAAGCAACTAAGAACTAAAGCAATGCCCACTCTACTAAAAAAACGGAAACTCTCCTATTCTCTGTACAACACCACACCATTAAGTTCAACACAAAAACTATAACAAGGGCCAATACATAAAAAATAGGAAAGAGAAAATTACACTGACCTCCGTATGGTTTTATTTAACTAAACTTGGTACCCTTGTTCTTTCAAAAATTACACCAATTTCACTTGAGTTTGTAGCTTTTGAAACGAAGAAGGGTAACCGTAATTGAGTCAATGTAATTTGCCACAAAAAAACCTTTCGCCAATTAATGATAGAGTTAAACCGTCATATTGGTCCTCCAAGAATGCAGTAACCACCGTACCAATGTAGACAAAAAAACATATTTAAACCTATAAATATATATATATTTTTTTTTAAAGTGAGCAATATTCCATTTAATACTTATAAAAAAAAATTAAAAAAACAACTACTTAAAGGATGATAATATTAATGATTATACTACATTGATGTTGAAATCTTAAGAAGAAGAAGATAATAGAGAAATGGGCAGTAGTAGTAAGAAGCATACAGGTTTTGGTGAAAGTTGCGCAAGGCGAGTGGGGGCAAGCGCGTGATCAAGGTATCGAGTAAATGGAATGGAAGGTCGTATATATCATCCGCAACAACAACATCATCATCATCCCCTACATTACATTGCAATCATATAGTATGATACTAATAAATTGACGAAAACAAATTAAGAGTGCAAAAAAATTACCGAAGAGAAAGTGTTGGGAGAGTGCGTCGATGCAGAGAGAAATTAGAGAAGGAACCTCCTCCTTCATTGAATTAATCGGAGCTGTGATTTTTCTATGAAAAGGGGAAAACGAAATTCAAAGAAAGAACAAGTAGTTGAGCAAGCAACTTGAGAGTTGAGACTATCAACGACTCTTATATTTATTTATCGTCGGGTTATTGTTACAGTATATTTTTAGGTGAATGCTTCCATGCCTTCTAGTGAGAAAAGACATCAATACCAATCAAATTGGATCAATTATATGTTGACATTTGTGTTGTTTTTACATAATCATCATTTGCTATGTGTCATTTACAAGGATCTATTTGCAAACTTTTAAATTCTTAAATTACCATTGCTACAATTAAAAAATAAATTAAAACAAAACAAAACCAAAAATTAAAACAAAACAAAACAATTTTTCTAACCTAATCCTAAAATACACTAGACTTGACTCTGGCTTCAGCTACAATAGCAAACCTGCACCGATGCCGCCGAGCAAGAATGGAAGAAAGAAATGAAATTCATTTCTAATGATAATAGGCACATGGTAGTTTTACATTATATGATAACATCGGAAATTCATTTCAAGTAACAATATGCAGGCATCTGTTTGTGACGGTGCAAAAATCAAGTAGGCACATCGTATATGCCGACTCCATCATAATCCGATTATATCATGAAGAAGACTTAATTTTTTTTAAAAAAAAATCATAAACCAGAAAAGAGTAGAACACATATACGAACATAGAAATTTGAAAAAAGACGAAGATCTTGTTATGAACATAGAAACCAGCAAAATGAGGATGAATTTGTTTTTTTTTATAATTAAAAATAAATAGTTAATTTAATTATCATGATTGAGTTAAACTTTTAAAATTTTGCAAAAAAGAGCTTATTATATGACACATAAGTAGACACATAAGTAAACAACTAAGCGTTGATTATGCAAAAAAAATCCTACATGTCATTATGTGATTGATAGAATTAACGATGACATTGATGCCTTTTAAAACAAAAATGACACCAAAGTAATTCCCATATTTTTAAGGTTTAGATATCAAAATCATACTTATAAATATTGATTTTTTTTTTTAAATTAATTTTTATATTGTAGTATATTTTTAGGTTTTGGTTATGCTTTTTCGTTTTATTTTGGTTTTGGTTGTTAACTATGATTTATAATAATGTAAATGTAGTTTTGATTTTGATTTCTAATATGTTCATCATGGGAAGATTTTGATTTTTATATTATACTAATAGCATAGGTAGGTTTTGATCCCTAGCCGATTAATTCATTTATATCCATAGTTGACGTTAAAAACTAAAACCAAAACGAAAAAAATGTAAGGACTAATTTTAAAAAAATCAGCATTTCTAGGACCAATTTGATATTTTTAATCGAATTATAAAGATCAATGAAATTAGATATAGTTACTTAGTTGTCTTATCTTTTTAAAAATGAAAATATTACAATTTTATATTTTTATTTTATTTAATATAGGAGCATTCCACAATTGGCAATACAAAGTAACAAACTTTTAATTTAGTGTTGTTATAGATACTCTTGATTTATTCAGTTGCCTATACATTAATCAATGCTACAAAAAATAGGAGGAATTAATATGAGTATATATGAGAGAAAAAAAATAAAACATAAGGCACAATTGGATACTTATGAAATTGGGCCTCTTTTTTTAAAAATGGGTTTCTCTTTACACAAACATCATAAAAAAGGCCCAACAACTTCTATCTTCAGGACCACTAATAAAAACTTCTATTTTCAAGTTGGTTATTATTAATTAATGGTTTTTGTTATGCATTGATGCATAAGTTACGAAAATTTGTATTCCATTAAAAAGTTTCAATTTCGGGTATTATATTATTCTTTTGAATGTAATTATTTTATTCCAAATCTGATTCAAATCTTTTTCAAAAAAAAAAATCTATTACTAATTACTAATAGAAGAGAAATTTACTAATAGAAGAGAACTTAATCGGATCATTGAGAAGACCGAAATTAATTGGATCATTGAGAAGATAAATATGAGAGAAATATCTACAACATTTAAAGAATATTTTCAAGTTGATTATTATTAATTAATGGTTTTTGTTATGCATTGATGCATAAGTTACGAAAATTGTTAAAAAAAAGAGTTTTTTAATAATCTTGGGTTGAGAATAGGAATCTAAAAAAGATAAACTATATTATCTTGAAAAAATCAAAAGATTATGGGTTTTTAGGATTGAAGTTAAGAAATCTAAAAAAAAATTATTTAAAATGCTTCATTTGTCTTAAAAAAATGATAAAAAATTACAAAAATAAAAAATCATGAAAATAATCTAACAAATCAACAAATTCTAAAACAACCAAATTAAGAGGGTTAAGGAAAGTTTTGTCACTTGACATGTTTTAATTTGAATTTCTTTAGAATTTGGTTATTTTTAAAATATAAAATTTAAGTCATGATAACAAATTTTAATCAATTGTTTGTTAATCAAATTTAAGTCATGATATGAAACCTTTAATAATTTCACCTTTAAATTAGGGGCTTCGCGTAATGGCCCCGTGCATGTGCACGGGCTTGCTTACTAGTTTATTAAAAAGATCATTAAAATATTTTAAAATAAAACTTAATAAAAATAGAAGAAATTAATTAAGGTTATGTTTAGATTGATAGGATGTAATAAAATGGAGTGGATTGAAACGGTGACATAACTAAATTTGGATATGACTAGTCAAAGTTAATAGTAGAAGTAAAGAACCATGAAGATGAAACGCATTTAGCTGTTGGTAATGTACATTGTGTTTGACTGTTTGCACTAAAACATTCACTTTTCAGGTTTTGAAGAGAGTTGCTAAGCTTTATGCTGCAAGCTTGGTTCGGGACATTGGCCTTGATCTTCGGCCAGATGATTATGAAAAGGATGACATGACTGAAGAAACTAATGGCCTTGACCTTTCTCTCTAGTTTATGATTAGCATCATTGTGTTGCAACTCCAATTCACTATTTGCTATTCTTGAAACTCCAAATCACTGTTTTCATATTTGTATGCTATGATTCATGTGGTTCAAAACATCTCCATCATTTCTTTTTTGTTTGTGTAACTACCATTGCTTTGAAGAATAAGTTTTTGATGATGATTTTGGCCAAGCATATGTATCTTTACTGGAAAATACTCAACTGTAGTTGCCAAAGGGGGAATGGAGACTCTCAGACCTGCTTTGCAGCGTGTGTATATGACAAGAGCTTCTGCATACAGGGATGCGCTTAAAAGTTTTATTCAGGGGTACCAAGGGAGTGTTCAGCAAGTAATGGAGTGGAAGAATCCAAAACTCAAGAAGATGTTGATATATTGAAAAAATCAACTTGAACTTTCTTGTAAGAGGCAATGTGTTATTTCTTTTCCTGCAGACCCTCTAGTTAATTAGACTCAGCCACTCAGGCACTCAGCTTTGCAGAAATTTGCAAAAGCAAAACTCAGGACTGACACTGGAGATATATTACCCCAAATACACCAAGTATTTTAGAATTTTCAATTATATATACTAGTTCAGGGTAATGTACATTCAAACGCTATAATTTAGGGGCTATATATATTCTTTATGCCTAAATAACATAACCATATGACGCCCATTATTTATACATGCCACGTGTGTTAATGAAATTTCATGAAGAACATCTAGATATGTATATTGGCTCGATCATCAGTCACTCATAAACTTTTCAATAAACAGCAATTTTCGTAAAATGCCAACACTTGACATCTCTAAATGATCTTACATATAGGATCGGAAGGAGTCGGATGGATTGATGAGTTGAAATGTGTGGCACACACTATGAAGTTATGATGAGTGGTTACATGCAGGGACAGAGGTTCTAAGGAGTAGATGGGACCTGCTCTCCCTCAAATTTCCTAAAATTTGAATATATATAAATTAATATCACATTTTGGCATTATGTCTCTTTGTTGCGTGGTGGTATTTGACTGCGTGTATAAGCCAAGGTCCTTGGCACAAACAAAATGTTAACAATTTTGCGAAAAGAGGAGATTGTGGAACCGAACCTAGATTCCCATGGTGATTTATGACACAGAATGCCCCCAAGCCAAAGCATCTCAATTGATAGGGAAGGCAAAATTTTAACTCTAAATATTATAAAATTTGTGCACCTCCTAAAATATTGGTCAAGATCCACATCACTGGTTACATGTCACCAATAATCTCCACAAGAGCAACTGCCATGCTTAAAATGATGGAACCTGTGAATATCTCTAACAATTATTTCTCGTTCTAGAAGTTGAGAAGCATACTTGATGAAGTTATGGCAATCGGTACAAATGCGGAGGTTCTTCATAATTCGAATTGGTGTCCTAGGGGAAGTGTTGATGATGCCAAAGACAACTGCAAGCTTTTCACTGTGATGGCTAATAAGTGCTTCACCTTGTTCTTCTTCTACATCCTGCATGACCAGTTTCACATCAAGGGAATATCCAATTTCCTTCAACCTTCCAATTAAAATGTCTAGATATGAATATATCTCCCTGTCTTGTGGGTGAGACCTATCTCCCATGAAAAAAGTGTGGATTTGATCTTTTAGCTGAATCCAAGATTGACCAGGCTGCTTCTTGACGCCTCTTTGATGCATTAAACTCCTAACTCTGGCTGCCTCGCCCCATTTTTTATTAGAAGCACACATATTTGATAGCAAAATATAGGCTCCTGGATCACTTGGTGCAACTTGAAGTAGGATTTCAGAAACCCACTTTCCCATCTCAACATTCTTATGAAGATGGCAAGACCATAAAAGTGATTTCCATACAGAAGTCAAGTGAGAGATACCATTTTCAAAGATGAGGTTCTTTGCCTCTATTAAGTGACCTGCTCGACCATAAAGATCGATCATAGAAGTGAAGTGTTCCACTCCAGGATCAATGTAGTAAGCATCTTTCATCATCCTAAAATATCTACGACCTTCTTCAATCAGCCCTACATGGCTGCATGCATTCAAAACCCCCAAAAAGGTAACCTCATTTGGTAAAATTCCCTGATTAAGCATCCCTTCAAAAAGACGAATTGCCTCCCTCCCTTGACCATGCAATGCACAACCAGAAATCATTGAAGTCCACAAGACTACATTGGGTTCATTGATTTGCCTGAATACCATCCAGGCATCATCCAAGCTGCCAGATTTGGAATACATATCAATTAAGGAGGAACCAACATAAGCATCTAACCTATGCCCAATTTTCAGAGTGTAGGCATGCGTCTGCCGACCAAATTCCAAAATTCCAGCATTAGCACAAGCAGAAATAATGGTTGTGACAGTCCAAATATCCACTACAACTAGTTCACGAACCATTAACCTGAAAGCTTTTAAACCATCTTCATATTTGCTATTCCAAACGTAACCAGAAACCATTGAACTCCATGAAACTATTTCTGCCTTTGGTTTCATGCAAGTATTCCGTGTTCTCAGAAAACCTAGAGGTACATCTTTGAGAAGTAAAGATGCCTTATCCATTCTACCACACTTGCAATACATTTCAATAAGCGAGCTCCTTACAAATCCATCACCGCTAAAACTAAATTTTAAGACACGCCCATGAAGTTGTCTCCCTAGCTCCAAAAGTAATAAAGAAGAAGCCAAAATAAGAGCAATGGAGAAAGTGACCGGAGAGAATTCAGTCCCATATTCTACCATACAACATAGTTGATCCAATGCGCATCTTTCATAACCACATTGCATCAGCCCATCTATGATTGTATTCCAACTAACAACATCCTTACAAGGCAAGTTCCTAAACATCTCAAGAGACTTCTCGGCATCCCCCACACGCAGATATGCACTAATCATTATATTCCACGACACAACATCTCTCTCATTCATCAATTCAAAAAAGGTCTCCCCATGTCCGAAAGCCTTGCATTTCAAGTAAAGGTCAAGAACAGAATTCTCCAGCACAACATCTCCACAAACCCCATTCCTGAGCATCCATGCGTGGATTCCTTTACCCAATGCAAGCTTGTTTAAAGCTGAACAACACTTTAAGACACTAGACAACACATACTGGTTTGGAGTATGTGCACCCTTTTCCTGCATTTGTCTGAAAAGGCTAAAGACAAGTTGCGGTGAAGATCGGGTTCGAGCAAAAGCGGATATAAGGATGGTCCAGGTGTGCGTGTCTTTGAGGGGAATTTCATCAAACAGTTTTCGGGCATCACTGATAGTGTTGGATTTGAGATAAAAAGTCAAGAGATAATTAGCCAGGTTGGGAGAAGTTTGAAGGGAGCCATTCTTGAAGTAGTGGGCATGAAGTGCAGAGTGGCGCCAACGGGATTGGGATTGGGATTGGGATTGGAAGGGTGAGGTGGCAATGCAACAATAGTTATTGGCGTATTTCAAAGAATAAGAGCCAAGGCCACGATAACGATAACAACAACACCCGAAGATCATTCAGATCATAATAAGCTAAGCTGGTGATATCGGTATTGAATTAATCAATTCCAAGTAAGAAAGCCAACAGCAAACTCAAGATCGCATCGCGGGGGAAGTTAGCGAATGCAGAGCACAGGTGGGCCCCAGCATGCATCAACAAGGGCCACGAGGCCCCCTCAGCGCTCCCGCGGGGGTTTTTATTTTGCCACCCCAAGGTCTATGGATGTCACCCCATATGTATGAAATATACCTATTATGTCCTTTTTAAAAAAAACTTTTAATACGGGTCGTAAGTGGTACTTACGACCTGGAAGTCGTAGCACTCCCTTACGACATTTTAAAAAACTAAGTTTTAACACAGGTCGTAAACAGGTGTTACGACCTAAGTTTTTTCACAAGTCGTAAACAAGTGTTACGACTATAAAGTCGTAACAGTCACTTACGACTATATAGTCGTAATAGTTGCTTACGATTTCTTTAATATCATATCTCTTATATGAAATTTTATCACATGTGGTAAACAGGTATTTACAGTCGTAAGTGACTGTTACGACTTTATAGTCGTAACACTTGTTTACGACTTGTGAAAAAATTTAGATCGTAACACCTGTTTGCGACCCGTGTTAAAACTTAGTTTTTTAAAATGTCGTAAGGGAGTGCTACGACTTCCAGGTCGTAAGTACCACTTACGACCCGTATTAAAAGTTGTTTTTTTTAAAGGACATAATAGGTATATTTTATACATATGGGGTGACATCCATAAACCTTGGGGTAGCAAAATAAAAACCCCCCGCAGGAACTGCATACTGTATTTCTTCATCCGGCCCAGATTTTGACGCAAGGGCCCAGATTGATCCAACGGCCCAGATGAATAGAAATACAGATGCAGTTTCCGCTAGAAATATAGGGATCCGGTCCATCATGGAATTGCTTTTTGCCCCCTTTATGATTTTTTGCCCCTTTCATATTTTCGTGGACCAAAATACCATTAAAATCTATAGAAAATTAGGTTCAAAAACCAATAATGATTTCACAAAATAGTAAAGTGTATATATACACACACACATTATCTACTATCCTTATATAAAAAGACGCCTATTCGAGGCATCAAATTTGTCGGAGAAATTTTCGAGGCATCACGTTTATCGAAAAAAAATTTCAGGCACCATGTTTGTTGTTGAAGTTTTTCTCTCTCCAGAGCAGTAGATAATCATTATCTCCGAATAAAATCATAATTTGAAATTAAATATAAATTATTAAAATTTATTTAATTATTATCTTATTCGCATGTGAAATCATTATCCTCAATTTTACAAGTTTTCCAAATCTTTATATATAACATGAGTATTTTTTCTTTTTTTCATCTTCCATCTTTGCATTCACCTTTATTTTTTTCTTTTCATTCTATTTTTCTTTAACACATTATCGAAATTATTCTATATATAGTTTGACTCCTATACTAATCTTTCTGAAATATGTATTATGCATATACTTTATATTTTGTTATCTAATGCAGTTTGTATGCAAAAAAATTTTTTGTAGGCAGTGTATGTAAATTTAGCTCATAAAAAAATTGTTTAGCTTAGTTTCTTTTACGAGTTTTTCTCTATGTTATTATGTAACTTATTGAGTTTTTAAAAATTTAGATTGAATCAAGTTAGTCATTATCCAGTTTTCAAAGCAATGCTTGATAATGTTATGGAAGAAAGTCGGAGTGACACTATCAAAGAAAGCTATTGCAAAATATGAACGTAAACAACAACCTCTTAATTATATCCACGCTTAATCTTTGCATTTTTTCGTTATTAAATCTCTCTAATTCTTATAATTCTCACTCATCTTAATTTATATTATTTAATTATGACAACCTCCCAATTATGTCCATCTTCAATTCCCAATTTGGTCCATCTTCAATTTTTACAATTTTTTCTTCATTAAACCTCTCTAATTCTAATATTTCTCATTCATCTTAATTTATATTATATGATTATTAAGTTCCTCTCTAGTCGTTTATTTCAATTAAGTATTTCGAATACGTTACATGAGACTGAAAGTTTGCATATTCTCGAAGGGCATATTATCAATTAGCATAATCGATATGGTGATATTGTTTAAGATTGACATATCAATTATATTGTGTAGTGATTGAAATAACTTATTTTAAAATCAATATGGTACTATTTTATTTACACTCAATTATTTTATATTTTATGAATGGTGTAAATAGTTTCCAAATTATTTATAATGGCACACTGGATTATGAGAGAAGAATTTAAAAAAAAAATAATAATTCAATATTGCATATTTTTTTTGTTTACGAGAGAAATCCATTCGTTATTGTCGCACATTGACGACTTTGATGAGTAACCTCGCCTCCAAGTCATGGCCTGCAAACTGCCCGGAGGAGGTCAACCACTCCCGAAGGAGCGACAGGCTCATACCGTTGATGTGAGATTCGAACTCGTGTCCTTGCGGACCAAGGACAAAGTCCCGAGTCAGGTGTGCCACACCTCGTTGATAAATATTTGGACAAAAGTAATAATAATTCAATATTGCATACTTTTTTATTTTAAGGGAGATTGCATACTTGAAAAGTGAATAACAAGGGGTTCGAAAATATTTCCCGAAAAAATATTGAGTTAGGTTTTGACATTAATTTTTTTTAGAATAAAAAACTATGATTAATAATTAATTAGATTGATTTTTCTTTAACTTGGATTTAGAATGAAATATATAAAAATATGAAATAAGTAATTTGAATTATTGTCCATGAATTTGTGCAATATTTGCGGAACAACTATCCATCTATTACAATAAATAAAATTTATCATAGAAACACTAATAACTTTTCTCTCCACTCTTCTATCTAAATAAAATATTGCGGAACAATTCTTCATATTTCTTGAATAGATGCACGGGTTTAATTTTTTTTTTTAACTTTTCTCTCCACTCTTCTATCTAAATAGATTTTGGAAATATGTCTTTTTAAATAATACATTAATATGAACTTTTTATAAAAATGATTTACATGTATTTATAAATGAATAATCATAAACATTAACCTTTGAATCTAGTTTCAGCTACCAACATTTTCATTGATAAAAATTAACTAATAATGTATCAACTATGTGATTTCTAATTTTAATTAACAACATAATTTCTTATATTAAAAAAAGTCCAACTCATTTTGATTTTTGTTTTATTTAATCCATCATTCCAAATGCATTTAGTTATTAATTCGTTTTGCAAGTCCAATGCAGCTATTTTTTTACCATATATATCACCATCATTATCATCATTATTATTACATCTGTCCCAAAATATAAGACTTGTTTTCACACTTTTAATTAATTCGTGTTTATAAGATTCGAACTTTCAAATGACTTGCTTGTATTAGAACTTCATAATTGTAAATAAGTATATTGTCTAAAGTATAAAATAACGCATCATTATTTTTCACAATTTAAATTGCAACATATTGTATAAATTTTTGGATTTTTTAAAATTTGAATTCATGATTGAGTAAATATTTGATTGTATTAAGCTAAATCATTGTACCAAATTATAACTCATCTTTAATACTTATATATCCGTTTTTTCCGTTGTACCCAAAATTTATTATTCATAATGATGCTCTGTTTAAATGTTTAATACCAATTTGCTTATATTATGACTTGTTTGTATTAGAATTTCTAAAATTACAACATTATATTTGTTTTTTTTGTTGGTTAATTATCATATGACGGGTCGTTTAGGCATTATATATTTTTTATGTCAATATTTGATTCAAATTATTTCCTTTTGAAAAGATCATTAATAACCCGTGCAAATTGTAATAATATCGAAATGCAAATTGTATGTTTGCGGGCAATTTATATATTTATGTGTAATCCAAATTGTACTAATAAAAATTTACTAATAATAACTTAAGATAAATATTTATTCTCGTGCGATGTACGGACAAACAAATTTGGAGGGAAAAACAAGGATGAAGGAGGAAAAATGAAAATGACAAAAATTCATTCAACTTCTCCTATTTTATAATATGTTGAATTTTTTATGTCAATATTTGATTCAAATTATTTCCTTTTGAAAAGATCATTAATAACCCATGCAAATTGTAATAATATCGAAATGCAAATTGTATGTTTGCGGGCAATTTATATATTTATGTGTAATCCAAATTGTACTAATAAAAATTTACTAAAAATAACTTAAGATAAATATTTATTCCCGTGCGATGCACGGACAAACAAATTTGGAGGGAAAAGCAAGGATGAAGGAGAGAAAATGAAAATGACAAAAATGCCCTCAACTTCTCCTATTTTATAATATGTTGATGAGATGCTCTGGTTTAGGTTTCTTGAATAAGAGATGCCCTTGTTTAGTTTGGATAGATATAAAAAGCCTTAGAATAAAAACAATGACTTGAATAAAAATAAAAGGATGTTAGTGTATACGTACTCATGAATTACATGAGTAATGTAATACAAGAAATGAGTAAAACATGCGAAAATAACTCACCAAATTAATATTTGATATTGCAAATATGGAAAGAACAAAAGATGAAAGATGTCACACACAAGAGGACATAAACAATTGTAAAATATACGAAAACAACTAACCAAATGTTGATTTGATCTTGAACCCGAATGAGTCAAATCCGCTAAAAAAACAAAAGTAAAAGATGTAACACTCAAAAGTACATAATTAATTCAATATAATTCAGAGCAATATATAAAAAAGAAAAAAGAAAAGGATTTTACTCACCAAATTTAAAACAAAGCATAGAAAATAACATGGAACATACCACATGCTCCACTTCTTTAAGTTTCTAATTGTCTTGAATTTAATTTGCCAACCTTTTATAGAGGATCTTGAAGATATCGATGTGATTAACAATGCTTATTAATTGTTACATCGTATGCATTGTATGCCTTTTATATTAAGATTTAATAATTATTTTAAAATTTCAAATTTTCAAAATTTTTTTGAGGATAATGATTTAATATAAAGATGATATCTTGAAAATAATGATTATTTTAAATTTTAATTTTTTTTGTTGGGATAATGATTTTACATGAAGATGATTCCTTAGTTGGGGATAACGATTTCAACAAACTGAGGATAATGATTTCACATAGATTATTTATTTAATTCCAAATTATAATTTTGGTTAGAATTTAATGTTATTTACCTACAAAAAAGCTCTGGTGCGAATATTCCTTGAGCAGAAAAACTTAAAAAGGGGTTTATATATATATATATGCGCGCGCGGAAGAAAGGTAGGTAGTTGTATGTTAAGGAAAAAAAAAGAGATGATTAAATTATGGCTGGATAAGCTAGAAATTAAAATACAAATGTTGGGTTCACGTTATAAAAAAGGGCTCTCCAGGGACTAAAATAATTTTTTTAGTATATATATATATATATATATATATATATATATATATAATATGTATGTATGTGTCACACAATTGGAGCAAAACTTTTACCAATATAGTGACCATCGCATATATAATATTACTCAACTTAAAGTTCGTTGAAGAAGCACATAAATACGTTATCTTATAACAACTTGCAAAGTTCAACAAGGTTCAAGGGTAATGGCCGATAATAAATTAAGATTTAACTTGAAATATTTGAGAGTCACAAATGGTAATCACACACCAAATTAAACATTAACCATGATTTAAATTAAGGAAGAGTATATATAAAATTAGTTGTAAGAGTCCATGGCAATGATGGTGCTGAGATTCATAGGGATCATAAGGTGGTTGGCTCCACTGAAGATATCATCGACAATGATCTGGAGAGCACGTTGGGAAGGGTGGTAAGCATCCCAAAATGCATAGGCATCCCTATTTGGGCACAGGTGCGACAAGGGGTTGCACACTCCTATCCCATTGTATGCACCTTGACCACAACATGCTACATTTGATGTAACAAAACCTGCATTATATTCTCACCCCAACAAAAAATGTAGTAAGTAATTGTAGCAGAAGGATTATATTGGTTCCCCATATATATTGTAAATATGCAACCAAAAAAAAAAAGATTTAATTGTTATTCCCATTTCATAAAAAGATTATGGGCCTTATTAACAAACGCTCTTATATTACTTTACGACAAAAAACAATTATAATCATAGTGCATGATACATTTATCTTTAACTAAGTGAACAAAAACATAATTTTTAAGCTTCAATTTTAGATATTCAAATTATCTGAAAATCAACTCATTTGATAATATACACGAGAAAAACACAAAAATATGGATCACAGTAAGAAGAAAAGGAAACCCAATAAATGAAGCAATTAGTGAAATAAAAGGATTGATGAACGAACCATGTTCTTGAGGGTTGGTGATGAAGTCCATATGCATTTGGAAGGCATTAACAGCAACAAAGACATCAGAGCCAACTTGGGAATTGAGATCTATGATCATTTGAATTAGCAATGGGTTGAAAATCTGAGTAGCTTCTTGTAACTCTGGCACACATTCCCCATTCCTGCTCCTCATTGCAAGCATAGAAGGAATACACCCAAGTGGACCTGTTCCAGTCACTAGCACCCTACGAGCCCCCAACTCATACAGTTTCTGCATTCACATTCAATTTAATTATTATCACACAATACTTAATTAAATAGTTGAACCAAAATTTGGTCCTGATAAAAAAATAATAATAACCAAAATGACTCATTTAGCTTGTCTACTATCTTAGATTTAATCAATATAGTCAACACATATCAAATATAAAACAACATGACATATGATATATACAGTTAAGTAGACGTGCAGCACAAATCTAATTTACCTTTTTTGTTAAAAGAATGATGATTTTTCTTAAGATATATTGATAAACTATATTAACTTTTTCTTGTTATAGAAATTAATTAGAGTAGTATATTGCATTTTAATTGGTTTATTAGATGAAAATTAATGTTTAATTTTTTTTTTCATATATAACTCTTATATATGTAATAAGAAAATGTAAAATTATTTTTGAAATGAAAAATAAATCTAGAATGAAGTATCAATTTCGTTCCTGAAAATATATCAACTTGGTCCTGATGTTTTTGCATATCAATTTGGTCGCTAAAAATTTTCGAACATACCGCCTACTTGAGGGACCAAATCGATATAGAGCAAGATTTTCATGTTTCAATGACCAAATTGATATATCCAAAAATTTTGATAAACCAAATCAATATAGCGCAAAAACATAAGGACGAAGTTATTTTTTAAAAATTTTCAATAATTAAATTAGTCCAGTTAAAAAACATCAAATATCGAATTGGTACTTCACTCCGTGAATCTATTATAAATTTACTACCAGGCAATATATGCCCCTGAAAAAAAAGTACAAAGAACCTAAACATGCATGGCTAATAGATTATTAACAAAGGAAATCAGAGAGGAGTATCTATTTCCATATTATTTTTTTTAGTATAAAGTGCTTTTACTAGTGCTAAATTAAATTCTGAGTATGAAAATTGAATCCCCCCATCGACATAAGTCTAACAACTTAGAAGTGCATGCCATGTTACTTAATCCTTAAAAAACTGCAAGACAACCGAGTACATAAATGAAGCCAATTTTATATTTTGGCAGTCAAAAAATGATAAGAATGATAATTAATTAATTAATTACCAAGAGAATTTTGGTGTACTCAGAGATAAGGTAGTGACAAAACTGAGGGACGGTGAAGTGGCTTCTGGTAGGAGAGAAAGGGGTCAAGAAATAGTTGTTCACAAAATCATTACCACCTAAAGTCATTAACACCAAAGCTCCATTCACAATTTTTTGTGCCTGCTCAGCCCCTACCTCTGCCCTTAATCGTTGTTGATAGAGCTGGAACAATTCAAATTGTTTGAAGATTTTGATGATGCCCACCTGTTGTATATATGTAATAGCATTCACAAATTTTAAAATGCTAATCATGCATGCACAACCTCATGTCCTAATCTCAAATAGAGGTCAAATTATATCAAATTTGGATTTGGTTTTTGGTAGTGACTAAAAGAACAAATTAAGTTGAATATCCAACTTAATTACACTTGCAGCATAAAGAAGGTGTTGTTTCTCAACATTGAAATGACATTTGGAGTGAGAGAAATTAAAAGCATATACTCCATTGAACTAGTGTACGCAAGAGTATGGTTGTGCCCAGCTTAAGCTACCTCCTTGTTTTGTATTTGTCTTATTGGATATATATGCCTTATACTCCTTGCTTAATAATTTTTTTTTTCTGATAAAAAAATCTCAAGGATGGGTAACTAGCAAAGTTTTAAAAAAATTTATATGTCATCTTCACATAATAAATTAATTGTAAAAATGTACATTCGATATATACTACAATCATCCTATATTCTAACATTCTTAATACAAATATATGCTGAGAAAGATAAGAGTTCTTTAATTACAAATTGGCAGCCGGTGTTATTGAGGATTCCTATCCCAGCAGAAGCAAAGTTGGCCCCAATCAAGAGCCTTTGTCCTGTTAACCCAGGGCTCAAATATGGCATCGTGGGTTCAGACCCAATTTTCTGGCCTGCATGCATTAAACATTCCACATTTAATTTTCACACTAGTTACTAGCAAACATTATACTATCATTATCATATTAAAAAATGACTTGTAAAAAATCCAACATCTAGTTTTCACAAGCACGCGCATGTGTGTCTATATATATATATATATATATATATATAAACTTTTCTAAAGTGAATTTAATATAAAAACTACTAAACATGTTTTTATTTTGGAACATTAGTTAGAGTGAAGAAAGATTTAGATCGATTTTAGCATATCAAGACAGATACACTTTTATTTATTTATTTATTTTTTGTTACAAAAACTGGGGAGGGAACTTCACAGTCCCGACACCTAGAACAACATGAGTAGGTGTCTCCCCAAGGGATGTTCTTCACAAGGATTCGAATCTGACCTTATGGTCTTATAAGTTCTCAATATCCTTATGGTCCTAGCATGCTTCCACTAGACCAAACCCATTCATTTACAAACTTATTTATTTACTTTACTCAAGTTCGTTTTAGAGAAATGGAATTTTGTGGTGCATGCATATAGATAAATAGAGAGAAATAATGGATGACTAACTGATAAGGTCAGCAAGGTTGTAGCCATTGGAGAAGCGTCCAGTGGGGTGATGAGTTGGAAAGTCAATGCCATAGGGGAAAGAGTCAGCACGTGCCGTGGTTACCAAGTAATTGTTGTTGCCACTATCGACCAATGAGTCACCAAACACAAAGAAAGTACGAGGTGCTGCTTCTTCTGCTCTGTTTGGAACACTTAAAACAATCACTACTACTACTGCCACCACCAGAAAGAGAAGAAGAAGGACTCTCGTACTTGCCATAATATATGAAGTAGTTAGTTATGAACTTAATAATTAAATTTGCTTTACGTGCGTGACATCTTTGGTTGGCTTTCAATGGTCTTATATAACGGTATTGATTACTGTACTTTGTTAATTACTGTAGTAATATAATACTGTTACTTTATCATTGCATCTGCAAAGAAAATGAAATGTCATTACTTCTGTATGAGCTGTTTTTCTTTTTATGGATTCTTATAGGTAGGTCTACCAAATCAATGAAGTACTAGCACATCTCAATTTATAAATTTAACTTAAACACATTCTTGGTCTAAATTAAACTGAAAGAAATTTATAGTAACCTTCAACAATTTGCTGTTATATTATTTCATAAGTTTATTACTGCTGAAAACATGTGTAATCAAATTCAACTACTAATTGAGTTTAGAAAATGGACTAATATTTGGTGTATTATTTTAAGGGGAGATCGTCTTATCAACACTCACATTTTTATTGTTCATATTCATCAAATAATTAATTATCAGGCTGTACAAGATGGTGTTAAAAAAATTCAGATGGCATATCCAACTTTGTAAAATAGTGCAAAAAAAAATTGGTTATCTTCCTACTCTATTACTAGGGTAACAAACTAATCCTCTAATGAAATATTGGTTTTTTGGAGTCATTTAAGATAATTGGTACTCCCTTCGGCTCGAATTATAACCAAATTCAATAACTTTTTCGTTTATTAAGGAGGTTAGTTGATTTTATTTAATTTTCTTAAATTTATAAAAAATAGAGGTATTTTAGGAAAGTAGTATCGGGAATGAAACAAAAGTTAATTAAGATTACAATTTTCTAGAGATGTTTTAGGAAAGTGGCATTGGGAATGAAACAAAATTTAATAAAGTTAGTTAATTTTGCTTATATTTTAAACCAAGAGAAATATGTTTTTTTTGTTGTTTATAATTCGAGCCGGAGGGAATATGTGTTAGGTTATGTTCCATCTCAAAATCAATTGACAATGAAAGGGGTATACAAATAGATGTTTAAACCCCACGTCAAAAAGAGTGAGATATGCAATGTGAAACTTCCAACATTACCCTAATTGGATTTTGATATATATATACTATATGGTTATTAAATAAAAAACCACGTGCATGTATATTCATAAGACTCTACAGCATATTCTTCATTTTTGTGAACGATAACTCGCTGCAGTATAGCACAATGTCCATGCTTTGTTGTTGCCAGTACGTGATATATACTTCTATTTCGGTATTTTTCTCTAGTTTGTCTGTCTGAGAAATTTAAATTCGAGAGTAAGATAAAATGTATGTAATACAGGTTGTCATTATAAGTCTAAGATTTGTAAGAACAATTAGAAAATGATTCAACACAGTTGAATCAGTATTGCAGAACTCAATCAATGAAGAAGCTAGAAGCTTCGAATCAGAGGAAGAAGAAGGAAACAAAATTGAACTTGAACTCTCTTAAGAAAAATGAGTCAATATTATTAGCCACATGGCAAAAATGAATTTATATACAAGGCTGGAACTACCAGCTATCAACTAATCACAATCAGTTGCAATTCTAACTACTTCTAACAATCTAACTAACTCCTAACTAACTAATTAAGTTACAGCTGTACAATCAATTCCATCACGTGGTAAATGTGATGAATGTGCAGAATGTGCATCTAATTCCTTCCTCACTTCAGTTGCAATAGCCTTCAACTCATTCTTCACTTCAACTGCCTTTGCTTCAGCTGCAGCCTCACTCGCAGCTTCACTTGCTTTGTTTGATACCCCCCCCCCCCCCCCCCCCCGTAAGCTGGAGCGCAGATAGCAATCAAGCCTAGCTTGGAATCGAAACCAATGAACAATCGAGGACTTAATGCTTTAGTGAATACATCAGCCAGCTGCAAAGTAGAGGAAATAGGAAGTAATTTGAGTAAACCCTGAGAACTCTTCTCCCTTACAATGTGACAATCAATCTCAATGTGTTTGGTACGCTCATGGAAAACAGGATTTGCTGCAATATGTAGAGCAGCCTGATTATCACAATATAAGAGGGCTGGAGACTGAGGAAGCATATGAAACTCATGTAACAGATAAGTCAACCATTGAATTTCATGTGTAGTGTGAGCCATAGCTCTATACTCAGCCTCACAAGAGCTTCGGGAAACGGTTTTCTGCTTCTTGGTTTTCCAAGAAACCAATGATTGTCCAAGGAAAATGCAATAACCAGTGATCGATTGCCTTGTGTCTGGACAAGCTGCCCAATCACTGTCACAATATCCTTTGAGGACCAGTTGAGATGAAGCAGAAAAGAAAAGGCCCAGTGGTGGATTACCCTTGAGAAAACGCAAAA
This sequence comes from Crotalaria pallida, assembly GCA_037953625.1. Classification (NCBI taxonomy): domain Eukaryota; kingdom Viridiplantae; phylum Streptophyta; class Magnoliopsida; order Fabales; family Fabaceae; genus Crotalaria; species Crotalaria pallida. The sequence goes on from CM075656.1 coordinate 75,335,058, forward strand.
CTCTCAGTGCAGCAGTGAAATGAACATCAGTAGGAGCATGCATAAATTGAGCTAGCTGCTACACAACAAATGTGATGTCTGGCCTTGTATTAGTTAAGTACAATAACCTGCCCACAAGTCTTCTATATTCAGAAGGATCAGATAGAGGATTGCCTGAAGAAAGACTTAAATGAGCATTACAATCCATTGGAGTGCTAATTGGTTTACATCCAAGTAGGCCAGCATCTGAGAGTAACTCAAGGGTATACTTCCTTTGATTCATAACAATGCCACTTCTATTTCTAGCCACCTCAAACCCAAGGAAGAATCTGACATCTCCAAGGCCTTTGATCTTGAAAGTAAGATCCAAAGCCTTTTTGACTGAATCAATTTCTTGGTTATCAATGCCAGCAAGAAGTATATCATCTACATATACCAACAAAGCAGTGAAATGTGAGCCCTGTGATTTGGTAAATAAGGAGTGATCATGCAAAGACTGACTGTAGCCAAGGCTGAGTAGGAAGGTAGATAATCTCTCAAACCATTGCCTACTTGCTTGTTTCAACCCATATAAAGATCTTTGTAATTTGCAAACCAAATTAGAATTAGGCACAGTCAATCCTTGAGGCAGTTTCATGTATACTTCCTCATGTAAATCACCATGTAAGAATGCATTGTTCACATCCAATTGTTGCAAACACCAGCCTTTGATAGCTGCAATAGCCAAAAGCATTCTGATAGTGGACATTTTAGCCACAGGTGAGAAAGTATCCAAATAATCTACTCCTTCTTTCTGTGTATATCCTTTGGCAACAAGTCTTGCTTTAAGTCTCTCAATGGAGCCATCTGCTTTATGCTTCACTTTATACACCCATTTATTACCAATTGGCACCTTTCCATGAGGCAAATCAGTTAAGATCCAGGTTTCATTCTGCTTCAAAGCATCTAATTCAGCATTCATTGCCTGGACCCAGCCATCATGATGTGCTGCTTCTTTGTAGGATTTTGGTTCCACAATAGAAGAAGCACTAAGAACATAATGTTTGTAGGCAGCAGATAAGGCATCATAAGAGACAGAAGAAGATAGAGGATATTTGCAATTGGTATCAGTTAATAACTGATTACAATGAAAATCCTTCAAGTAAGCTGGAGCTTTATGATTTCTGGCTGAACGTCTCACAGGCTCAGCTTCAACTACATGTGAGTGCATAAGAGCATCAGAAGAACCTGAAGAAGAATTGTGAGGCATTGGAGAAGAGAAGGAATCTGCAACATTAGGCTCAGAGGAATTGTGTGATCTATTGTGCACACGAGCATAGAAGACATCATCATATTGCACAGTAGGAGCACAGGGTAGCACAGGATCAGAGTTTTGAGGAATGGAATGAAGACCAGCAAATGGAAAGACCAATTCATGAAAAACAACATTCCTGGTCACCATAATTTCTCTGCTTGTAGTATTCAAAACTATGAAACCCTTAGTGTCTGCCTTGTATCCTAGAAAAACACACTTAGCTACCTTAGGATCCAATTTAGTTTTGTGCAATGACAAAGTACTAGCATAACACAAAGAGCCAAATGTCCTCAAATAACTATAATCAGGTTTGGAACCATGCAGCTTATGGTAAGGAGTATCCTGATTCAGCAAAGGAGTAGGCAACATATTGATGATTTTGACTGCATGAGTGATAGCATAACACCAATAGACCTTTGGAAGTTGACTTTGAATCATCAAGGATCTAGCCACATTAAGAATATGCTGGTGTTTTCTTTCAACCACACCATTCTACTGAGGAGTGTAAATGCAGCTAATTTGATGAACAATTCCAGTGGTAGAGTAAAAGCTATGCATAATAAATTTTGGTCCATTATCAGTGCGAATAGCCTTCACTTTCCCATCAAACTGAGTTTCTGCCATTTTGACAAAGGCTTGAACCAAGGCAGATGCCTCAGCCTTGCTTTTCATCAAGTAAACCCATCAAACTCTAGAACAGTCATCTACAACAGTAAGGAAATATTTGTGTCCATGTACAGATGGAATTGGATAGGGCCCCCATATATCAATATGAATAAGACTAAAACAGTGTGTACTATGTGTTTGGCTGTCAGGAAAGGGTAATCGTTTTTTCTTAGCTAGATGACATATTTCACAAACAGATTTAACACAAACAACATGGACAACTATTATTTATTTGCTTGATACAATCAAAGGAAGGATGAGCTAGTCTAAAATGCCATAGGCTATCAGTAGAAATAGAATGAACAGAAACATTTCTATCTATTTGAGAAACATTATTCTTAGCAACTAAAGGCAATTTCAGTATATAGAGACCTGCAACAACATCAGCTGTACCAATTGTCCTCAAGGTACTCACATCCTGTATGATACATTTGGATGAGTCAAAAGACAAGCTACAAGCCATATCTCTAGTAAGTTTAGTAATGGAAATCAAGTTCAGTGAAAAAGATGGAATGAATAAGACATCACTGATGAGGAAATGTGAATTTAAAGTGATTGTGCCTGAGTATTCTGCAACCACTCTAGATCCATTAGGTAATTTGACAGATATAGGTTTAATTTTGTGAAATGAATCAAAAGTTGTAAGAGATGAACAGATGTGATCAGTGGCACCACTATCCAGAATCCAATAGCTACATGTAAACTCAAACATTTTACCTGACTGTGTATTCAAGTTTGCAACTGCAGCCTCAGTCTTAGAATTTGTGATAGTGCTTACTTGATTGACAACAGTGCCTTGATTTCTGACCATCTCTTGCATTATGTGCTTCAAACCTTGGAATTGTTCTTTGGTGAAACCAAAGTGCTGCTCAGTTTTCTCTTTCTGACTTTCTTCTTCAGTTTGAATTGCTAAATCTTCATTTTCATCATTATTTTCTTCAGTTGCATCAGTACAATTTGCATATCCCTGATTTGGTTTGCTAGATTTCCAATTTGTTGGAAATCCATGCTTCTTGTAACATATATCTACTGTATGACCAATTCTACCACAGTAGGTACACTCTTTATTGTAATAATTGCTGGATCGTGAACTTGAACCAATGGATCCATTAGATCCTGAACCTTTGAGATTATTCTGACTCTTCCATTAGAGAATCTGTTGTTACCACCTCGATTATACACAGCACAGACCTTGTTATCAATTATGCTTCCAAACATCTGTCTCTCTTGCTGAGTAACCAGGGAGAACACCTTGCTTAACATTGGTAAAGGTTCCATGAGCATAATCTGAGATCTAACACTTGCATAGAAATCATTTAGATCTCTTAGAAATCTAATAACTCTCTCTACTTTGATGTATTTATCGAATTTATCAAAAGGATCACAAGCACATTTCATTTCACAATCACATGTAGGCGCAGGCCACAAATTATCAATCTCTTCCCATAATATCTTCAATTGAGTAAAGTAACCAGTCACAGTAAGTTCACCTTGCTTAATTGTTGCGATTTGCTCTTGAATCTCTGCAAGTCTGAACATATCTCCATGATAAAATCGATCTCTCAACTCTTTCCAAATAACAGCTGCATTACTCATCCAGAGAATGCTTTGTGCAATTTCTTGATTCACAGATTTGATGATCCATGAAGTAACGAGATTGTTCGCTCTCAACCAAGCTGAATATGCAGGATCTTCTCTTCTCGGAATTGTGATGCTTCCGTCCACGAATCCTAGCTTGTTTTTAGAGATCAAACTCATTATCATTGCTTGATTCCACTGGTGATAATTCTCACCATTTAGAAGTGGTGAAACTAAAATCGCGCTTGGATTTTCAGATGGATGAACATAGAAAACTGAATTTGGATTCTGAAATGGATCAGCAACACTCAAATCGAAATTGGAAGCCATGAATGATCGCAGCAGAGCTCAATGAGCTCTGATACCATCTAAGATTTGTAAGAACAATTAGAAAATGATTCAACACAATTGAATCAGTATTGTAGAACTCAATCAATGAAGAAGCTAGAAGCTTCGAATCAGAGGAAGAAGAAGGAAACAAAATTGAACTTGAACTCTCTTAAGAAAAATGAGTCAATATTATTAGCCTCATGGCAAAAATGAATTTATATACAAGGCTAGAACTATCAGTTATCAACTGATCACAATCAGTTGCAATTCTAACTACTTCTAACAATCTAACTAACTCCTAACTAACTAATTAAGTTACAGCTGTACAATCAATTCCATCACGTGGTAAATGTGATGTATGTGCAGAATGTGCATCTAATTCCTTCCTCACTTCAGCTGCAATAGCCTTCAACTCATTCTTCACTTCAACTGCCTTTGCTTCAGCTGCAGCCTCACTCGCAGCTTCACTTGCTTTGTTTGATAATAAGTGTTAATTTTGTGAGTTTAACCCTTATTACACTGGCTAGCGTTTCATATCCCAGATAGATTAATAGATTAAGCAATTAAGAGGACTCAATGACTCTTGATTTGATAATTGGCCTCTTCAAGGGACATTACTTACACTTTTCACGTGGATTATTCCCCTTTGGTTAAGTGACTAAATTAATTTACAATGACATTAATTACTTCTTTTTCACAATGGCACAAACATTTTAATATGATCAATATTTTTTTGAGTTCTAATAATTACAAGGGCGGATATAAAAATATATCAAATATTTATATTTTCAATGACACTATCAATACTATTTCACTTAAAAAAACAATACTACTTAAATCTTAATATTATTAAACTGAATTTTTAGTCCAAAAAAATCACATATAAGATAGGAGAGAGTAATTAACTTTCTTAATAACAAACACGAATTATAACAAAAGATCCTATATTTAAGGAAAAAGGGTAATTTCAAAGCAAAATTTTACTGTAAGATTCAAGACAATTGCATTAGCAGGCACTAATGGGGTCCCTATCTAATAATGGTGATTAAAACGAAATTGTCACGCTGCATTGACTTGCAGTTTTTGACAACTGACAGCCTCGGAACCTCTTTCTTCAACTGTGACCAAATAATAGTAAGTGAATAACACAATCCAATTTATTCCATGAAGTTGAGTACCCATGAGATTTGCATAAATTACCAAAATAGATTTATCATGCATTGTTAGTGTAAATGTGTAACAGCTAAACCTTCAAAAATTGAAAAAAAAGGCCCCATGTCATTTTTCATGGGCATCTACCCCCTGCAATGCCGTTCAATGTTCATTAAACCAAGTATATATGTTGATTGTTGAATAGCTATAAGTACATCTCAAGTAACTAGGGTTAATAATTAGTTGGAGCCAAAGAATGGTTCGTAAAAAATTAGGTGTCATGCTTAATTTTGTTATGAATTTATTAACGGAATTAATGTATACTGTACTTAATTTTGTTAGGAATATATTTGAATTAATGTAATAAAACTAAAGTATTTAAAAATGGTTATTGAGCATCTTTAAAAAATGGTTAATTTTGGGATATAAAAAGTTTAATTTTATTGTTGATGCCTAAACATCTCCCATGGCAGGGGATGCTTGGTTTGATTGTTTCCATTATTATTGTGATATGATATTCTGAACCGACCAGTACCGTACAATATCTGTAACACTGCTGACATATATTAATCTGGTTATAAAACTAAATATCAAATACTTAAAAAATAATGAACTTAGTTTCTCGAAATTTGTTTACCATTCTTTGACTTTTTATTATCCAAATGTTAAGTTTAAACAAATCTTTTTATAAGCAAATAATAATGTTAAGGAACAAAATATGGTAAGAAGTTGCTTAAAAGTGTTTTTTTTAATGTTTTTAAGAAAAGACGGAATATGAACTTGTGGTTTTTTAGAGTATATCTTAATAATTGTTCTCAGAATACTTGTTAACTTAAATCCAATATTTTGATGCATATCCTCAAATCCAATACATGTGTCCTCATTATCCAATAACATTTTTGTTGGAGTATTTACAACCTCATTGGATTTCCTTTCATGAGAGTTAGTAAGCATTTTGAAAAAAAAAAAAAAGGTTCAGCAATGAGATGCTATAAGCGATCAATTCTTCAAAAGAAGAATGATCCAACTTGTTTTTACTCTTTGCTTGAACCGATCAAATTTGATTTGCAGGAGAGAAATATCAATAAGCTGCATTACCCACAATAACATTTGTGCTTTTGCCAACATTATAAGAATTTTCTCATACAATTACGAAAATTTCTTAGGGAATTTCCCATAGTAATTTTGTAGCAAACCAGCTATGGATTTGTTATGAAATTAATATCCCTACCTATTTTTCGATTAGGCAACAAACGTGCATGACCAAACAAACAACTATGGAATAACTAGCTAACAAAATAGATTTCGATAGCTAATGTGTTTCTTAGTAAATATAGCGTAATAAAATTGCTAAAGATGTGTTTTCCTTGCAAAATGAAAGCTAATTTTAATATTTTCTTTTATTATTTCTTCTTTTTCATTGTGCTCAAAACTCTTGATTCCCGCTCACATTACACTTCTCCCGCTCACAAAACCCTCATTCTAGTCTCTGAAAATAACATCCATATTGGATGCAAGTTCACTTAGGTATGATGGTATTTGATACAGTAACATCTGTGAAGGAAAAATAAACAGCAATACTACTTTAAAGAATATGCAGAAGGGCGAAGTCGAGCCCTTGATCTCGCGTTTACACGCCCAATACTAAAGCCCATGAGCCAACAGATACATTAATGTTTTTGGGTACCATAAATATATATAACGTTTATAAAATTTGAGGGGGAGCAGGTGCTCCAACCTGCTCCTTCCAAGCTCCGCTAGATATTAATGTAAAATACTTGTTAATATTATAAATATTAATAAAACATTAAAAAAAACTAACTAAATTACCTTGGAAGGGCATGAAAACTATTAACACGGAAGGGCATTCTTGGAATTATGAAAATGATTAATATTTCTGTCTCACCCTTGACGAAAAAGTCTATTTATTCATTTCGTCTCTCCATAGACGGAAACCTCTTCCGTGAGGATGTAGACGAAAATTAAATACACTGTAAGGGCGTTTTTGTCAACGAAAATATAAATGGGAGCCAAAAACTCGACTGTGGGACCAAAAATCAAATCTCATTTATTTAACGTTTTTTTTTGTCTTTTTTTTTCTAAATTTTTGGGCTATTTCTTTTAGAGTCTACCTTTTTTTCCCAAATCAAAAATCACCCATGACTTTCTTTATTTTCTTTTTCTTACCTTCTCACTTTCCGTAGTGAAACCATGTAGAAGGATTTTTTAAAAAATAAAATTAAAATTACATTTTTGTATGAAGTCATCACCATGTAGAAAAGATTTTGTTTCTTTAAAACAAGAGTTACACTTTATATAGCGTCGTACTCAAGATTTTTTCTCCAAACTTTTAAGCACTTCTATATAAAATTATGAGTAAAGCTTTCATGTTTTCCTTTTATTTTGTAATTTTATACCTCTTTCATTTAACATCATTGATTTGTAAGGTAAAAAAATTTGACAATTGAGATTGAACGATGATAATGGATATAATGACAATTTTTGCCATGTTGTATTTGATCACCATCGAAACTTGAGGATGAACCTTGTATATATGGTTTTCATTTTTCACGATGTTGATATGGGTGTCGATTGTGACTTAGATGACGGAGGTGGCAAAGCAAAGTGGAATCCGACTCAATACTGTGACTATTTATTTTGTTGATGGTGTCATGACTATAATGGAGGGTGAGTGACTAGAAGTAGTGGTAGTAGACAGAGGTGGCAATTCGGGCTATCCGGGTGGGTTCAGGTCGGGATGAAAAGACACGCATAAAATTCAGATAAAAAAAATTTTAATTAAACGATTCGCTTTTTTAAAACTAATTCGGGCTTGTTTTAGGTGATCTTAGCCCGAATGTTTGGCGATTTCGGACTTTATAATTGTAGCTAAAAAAGCCCGAGATGTATTTTAAGAGTAGAAACCCACTTATATATCCGGCTTATTCGAGCCGGCCCAGTCGGCAGTGGCGGAGCTTGATCAGTGTTTCGGGGGTGCACTTTTAACTTATATATATAATAATTTGCAAAATTAAAAAATGTAACATTTTTTGACTTGGTGGTGTAGCATTCCTGCCTTTACTCACAAAGGCCCAAGTTCGAATCCCATCCACCAAACAAATTTTTGTTTTTATCACATATATAACAAAGGAAAAATTAAAAACGCAAGTTGGCATGGTAGGATTCGAACCAAGATCCACGAACACTATGCATGTAATGCCTAGCCACTGAGCCATTAAAGATTTATTGACATATTGTGCATTAATTATATATAATTTAAAAATTTCAGGGGGAGCAGGCCAATGAAGCTCCGCCACTGCCAGTCGGGTCGAATTTTTTTGCTTACTCTAGTAATAGATGAGAGAAAAAAGGAGTTTTTTCAGTATTAAAATAAAAAAAGGTGCATTATTTTCTCGTAAAAAAAAGCATCCAAGAATTTTCCTGAACTCATATGGCAAGTGAGCGTGTATGAATTAATTTTGAAAATTGCTTTTTGGCCCCCATTTTCGACTTTTTGGCCCCCATTTATAATTTGCGTGGATCAAAATACCTTCAGCTTGCTAACATTTCCGGTTCTACAGTACCGGAAAAAACATTCCGATACTACAGAGACCAAAGAAAATTAAACATTATTTTCGGTTTTTATGAATTGGAATTTTGCTTCCGGTTCTATAGTACCGGAACAAATAAATTGTTTGGGAGGTACTACACAAGTGGAATATTGCTTCCGGTTCTATGTACCGGAACAAACAGACTCTGCCAACTTCTTAAATAACTTTTGATAGCTTATCTTCTTTGAATCACCACTCCACTAGCAGCACTTTGGCCACAATCTTTCCTTCTCTTCATTACATGACAGCAGTATTTCGGACCTTAGAAGCCTCTGAAGTGCACTCTTGTTAACCTGATGCCATCTTCTCATGCTCCAAACAGGGGCACTTCTCTTTTTTCTAACTCACTTTGAAAGTTCAAGGTCCCTTCCAACTTGAAGTCTCTTGTTTGGACTGCTATACTATATAGGATTTATACGAATACTTTGTTGCAGGTAAGCAAACTTCAAAAGTCCTTGCACCTAAACAATTTGTTCCAGTACAGTAGAACCGAAAGCAATATTCCGGTTGTGTAGTACCTCCCGAACAATTTATTTGTTCCGGTATCGTAGAACCGGAAGCAATATTCCGGTTCAGAAAAACCGGAAATAATGTTTAATTTTCTTTCGTCTCTGTAGTAACGGAATGTTTTTTCCGGTACTGTAGAATCGGAAATGTTAACACGTTGAAGATATTTTAGTCCATGCAAATTATAAATGGGGACCAAAAAGTCGGAAGTGAGGGCCAAAAAGCAATTTCCTTAATTTTTACTCATGTAAATTAGCCTAAAGTTTTGGATCACTTGATCTCAAAAACATGTAAAGCTTGGTCATATAGTGGGCTTAAAGCCCATCACTTTGTATCCATATCTCATTTAACGGGATGAATGGTGATGGTACTCCTTCTAGACTTCTAGCATACATAGGTATACCTAACTCTGTTGACACTCGTTGAAATTGATCATCATCTTTTTTTTTTGGTGAACCAAAGTGAAATTGATCATCATTGAGAAAAGGTTCTTATATACTTCTGCTATAATCCCCACACTTTATTAGTTAACATTTGTGTGGCTTTCTTAAGCATGCCATATGTTGGCAGAATGTTAATGTGTTATGATTAGTTACCAAGGAATCGAGAAAACAAATTTTGTATTGAAAAATTGTTAAATTATCAATATTCTTAATTTGACTACTTCAAGATTATGTAACCATTGAATTGGGTGTCTAGAATCTTGAATCGTGCTAAATCCAACAAGACAAACCATTGTCCATGTTCCCATGCAAACCGTAAATCCTTCCTTATAATGAAGAAGCAAAAGTAAAATATTCTTCTATCCTTTTAATATATAATATGATTGAGAAATTACAAGCAAGAAAGATAATCGCACTCCCTTTCAAGTAGAGCTGTCAAAAATGGGCCAAGCTCAACGGGCTGGCCCATTTAATCTGACATAAGCATAGGCTGCGTTAGGGGAATTCTAGCCCGAATTTTTTTTGGCCCAGCCCAGGCTAGCCCGATATGGGCAGGGCCGACCCGTTTGGCCCGAATTTAAATTTTTATTAATGTTATAATATTTTACTATTGAATAGGAGTGAACAATAAAAAAATTAAGATGAGATAAAGCATTTTGCCTTTTCATTTATTATTTTCAGAATTAATAATGACATCTTAATCAAAAGAAAATATGATAAAATTTTAATTTGGTTATGATTAATTATTATTTTTCATGGAAATGAAATAAATATTGACCCATGGGCCAGCCGGGCCCAGCCCGAAAAACTAGTGAGTTGGGCTGGGCTATGGAAATGGCTGGCCCAAAATAAAATGGGCCAGCCCAACCCTTTAAAACTGCTGGCCCTAATGGGCTGACTCGAATGGGTTGGTCTAGCCCGAATTGATAGTTCTACTTTCAAGAATCATGTGTAAGCTGTAGGCTTTCTATCTACAAATTTAGGATGGGGTTTAGTCCCCAAACCTTCTTTTTATCCATCAAACCTCATTTTTTTGAATAATCCCAAAACTACCCTCCTCTAAACCTCTTTTTACACTCCCTCCATTTCATATTTTCATTTCTCAAACCCCACACATCCTCCAACTTTCCAACTTCCTCAACCCACTCAACTTCCACCGTTCTTCTTCCTCACCGCCGTCGCCGCCGCGGCGATTGGTGTAACATCCCTAGCAGGCAAATGGATTGCGACTATCCCCACATACCAACACAAGTCTTTTCAGCGTGCTTTGTCCTCACTCACACACTTCCCGGGAAAACTTCCCAGGAAGTCACCCATCCTAGAATTACCCCAAGTCAAACACGCTTAAACATGGAGTTCTTATGTGATGGGCTACTGAAAAGAAGATGCATCTTGGTGATATGGGTAGCACTAATCAATTCATTTAAGCATTCCTGTACTGTGCAGTCTCATTCCTACACAATCTCAGGATCACCCTCTCATTTTGGTGTGTCAGTTCATCCATGTACCTCTCCCTTAGAAGTCTGCCAGGAGCCGCTCCTTGTCCGTGCCTCTTTGCACCGGCGATCACTCCCCACCCTCATCAGCCCGGGTCTTACAACTGGGACTCCCTCATTCATGTATGAACTTCCTCTCTCCTGTTCATGTAGGGTTTGGTTTGGTTTTTCGTTTTTGCTTTGTATTATTTGATGTAGATGATTAATAGATTGTTCAAAGTTAGATTTTCATTTTTTTTTAGTAGTTCTTTTTGTTCATTTGTTATGTTTTAAGCAAACTTATTTGTCTTCTCTTCGTTGTAAGTGTTTGTTTTTTTTTATTCTGGCACTGTAAAATTTCGACGAACCAGTGTTGGAATTTTAAATTTCTGACACGGGGGTATCGAAAATTTACACAGTGTTTTTTTTTCGTTATAAAAATTCCGACATATATATGTCGGAAAAGTCTGACAAAAAAACTACCTAAAAATTTCTGATATACCCGTGTCGGAATCTCAAAAAATTATGACATTGGTTTGTCGGAAATTGCACAGTAGTGCAAAAAAAATAGAAGGCATGAATTTTACCTTCAATAAGTATGGAAGGTCCATTGGTACTCCTTTTGAACGTGAAGGAGAAAAAAAATACTTGTATTTTTGGAGGGGTTTTTTTTTTTTTTGGAGTGAAGGAGGTTTGATGGTGGAAGATGAGAAGAAGAAAGAGGGGTTTGTGACATGGCGAAGGGATGGGGTTTGAGGTTTTGGATATTGGGGTTTGGGGTTTGAGGTTTTGGTTTTTGAGGTTTTTTTTCTGTGTGTATTTTGAATAATAAAGGGCAATGTAGACATTTTCCATTTAAAATGGGGTTTGGGGATAAAAAGGGGGTTTGGGGACTAATCCCATTTAGGATCTCAAGGATGCATGGGCTTAAGATAATTATTCTCTATGTTTATTTTTGTTTTTTAAAAAAGCTTATCTTTTAGAACACAGAGCTGTCACGGGATTTATGGGTTATGTGCTTCATTTTTTAAAGTTGAAGATGCCATAATTTTTGGCTTCTAGTTAAGTTAGAAATTTGTACAGTGACTAGCCATTTGCCCTAAACACCTGCCATTAGGGAATATTCTCAACCTTTTTCTCACTTTATAAAAATGTCTCAACCCTTTTACAATTTTGAAGAAGTTTGTCTCTTCTGATTCAGGTTTCAGTTTGTCTTCTACTCTTCTTAATTCAATTTTGAACGTATATATAATATGAAAGAGAATCTTTTTCTCTATTTCTCTTTCATTATGTTCCGGGTTCCAGGAGTAATATGGATAAATAATACAAGTTGACCACCTCTATTGCTGATTATCTATAATACTTTGATTAATTATAATTATATTTCAAGGGATGTTTTTACGATTTGCCAACTACATAGCTGCACTATTTTTCTATGGTTGAGTTTGCACTTATTTTATGTTATATAATCAAAACATAATGATTATAGTCCACATCATTTTGATCTACATCGCCTCATACCAAAATCAATGTGTAGGTGTAAAAGCGCGTATATATGAGCATTACTCATATAGTCATTAAGTCGTATACTTATAGGATGAGTTACTTTTGTTATCCACAAAACTATATTTAGCCCATGTAATCATGAGTGATCCCCAAACAAAACAAATTCTAAGGGTGTGTGGGGATAAAAAAAATATTGATAGAGAGATACCTGTTTCAACTTTTTGAATTGTTCTTGGACCACCAATTTTCTTAGTAAACCTGCCATTAGTTGCAGGGAGAATCTTATGTTGAATTGTAGCTGGAAAATAAAAAGATTGGACAAAATATAATATCGTGAATATAACTATTTGCAATTTCCTGATGTTTTGTTCTATTGAATTACATAAATGTAGCCGGAATTTAGAAAATATGACACTTAAAAAAATCTAAATTACGTGCAGAGACTTCTATTATGGTTTGAACTTGGGACTAAAAAATATATGAGAGATGTTGTGGGTGGTATACTTTGTAACTTAATTAGTATAATCTCACCCAAAGGGAAACATGAATTAATTTAGAGTTTGCTAATTGAACATGATATTGTTCCTATTTTGTAAAGCCATCATGATTTACCTTATGTTAGAGAAACTATTGCATGATCAAATTCCAACGAGGGTAGAATAAAAAGATGCAAAGGAGTTATGTTGTTATAGACCCGGCAACCCGGACCAAGCAATAGTCTCTCCTTACGTTGTGACTTATGAATCCAATTCATTCATTCATCATGAATCATGATTCAATGGGAGCTAGTAGAATATCAGATAATTGGAAGATCATAGAGGCAGACAGGGAAGAGAGGATTGAACATTAATGTAATGGTGGGTCCATGTCCCATCCAAGTTGTACAAATGGTGCAGCAGTACAGGTCCACAGTTATTGCTACTTTGGTACCTGCTGGGACAGGTTGGTGACAATGTTTATAATACTTTATATGACTACATAAACACACGGTGACACGGCTTTGAAATTTTGATGATTGAGTACTCAAAGACAAGCGTGTATTCACTACTAATATATTCTACTGTCAGAAATAAACTACATTAGAGTTTACACTTATTGCAATGTACCTCTAGCTTGCCTATTTAGTATTTACTGCTGTTATTTTTCTCTTTCATTCTTTTCTTCCATTTGCAAAACCTGGGTTTCCTTTTCAGGGTGAAGTTAGAAAATGGTGGCATACTTCAATGCCATACTAACAAACTTCTTCTGACCTATCCAGATTTCAGCTAGTGACTTTTATTCCCTATTTATTATTATAAAGTAGGAAGAGGAAGACATTAATGTTCAACTGCTCAAAAGAAAATGTTAAACAGAAGTCAATCTGCTCTGCACTAGCCAGTGATTTTGTTACAGGGTCTCTACTCTCTAAGAAGAAAGAACCAGGGTAAATCTAATTATATGTTTCAGCATTCACTTTGGTAATTTATTTATATAAAAATTACAGTCATTTATTTATATAAAAATTACAGTCATTGATATAAAATAACTACAAATGGAAACATTTTCTTTTTGGTAGAGCATTTAATCAATTAGGTAAGTAGGGCCATGTGCTGTTGGTAATCGAATACAACAATAATAGAGTTACAACTTACAAATATATTTAAAAAAAGGAGAGAGGAAAGGCACATGAGGGATTGAAGCATTCAAGCCCTGCCTGTCAAATCAACCACAGCATCCTCCACAAGTTCTTCTAGCAACTTCCCTTCTACTTCCTTCACCAAAATATCAATCTCAAATCCCATAAGCTCAACCCACCCTTTCCCCACAACCTCTTTTCTGACAACACTCTCCAACACCAGGCTGTTATTGTCCCCACAATCCCCCCAAACAGACCTCATGCCACTAGATATTAACTCTTTCATTTGGGTCACAATTTGGTCCACCAATAGGGGAGCTTCACCCTCTGGGACTTGGACCATGCTGTGGCCCCCACCCCACAACCTGCCCAGTAAGAACTTCTCTGATCCATAACCAGTGATTTCCATGACTGCAACATTGACACAGTCAAACACAAGCTTCTGATTTGATCTTCTCTGCCTTCTCTTGGCTTCATGGAGAGGTTGAGGCTGGGGCTCCTTGTCCTTCAGATCTGCATATGTGTCCCTCAATGATGGGTCCAATGCACTTTCAAGGGAATGCCATCTAGAGTAAAAAGAATCAGACTGCACTTGATCATCAAGTCCAGCTGCTGATAGTAGTTTCTCAACAAATACTAGCAAGTCTTGTTCCTCAACCTTGGTGTCTAGGGAAACCAAAGAAGGTTTTAATGGATGTGGACTTGATACCTCTGCACAAGATTCATCCCATGATAGGGTCCGTGCTATTGATCCTATCGGTGGTGACTTGTCAATTAAATTAGACTTCAGGGCCACTCTCGATCCTACAGAATAAATAGACGTAAGGTAACAAACTAACAATTAAGACAACGAGTAAAAAAGAACTTTTTGAAGGCCTAAAGCATTACCCAGCTGACCACCCTTCATACAGTCCAAGGATGCGTGACCTGCATTATCATCTTCAAATGGAGGTTCTAAAACTGAGATTGGACTCGGCTGATCCTGGTTTTCGCTTGACATCCCTGGTACTGCAGGCTTTGACACAGTCAAACCAGACTGAAACAATCAAAACTGTCTTAGAACCCTTCAGTCTATTTATTTACCAAATTCCAGTACAGAAAAAAGATTATACTTGTATAGTCACAGGACATCATTCTAACTTGTGGTAACAAAAAATCAACGAGGTTGTGCTTTACGCCTCTACTCTACTAGGTTTAAGCTGACTGAGAAAAATCACTTTTATTTATCAAGTCGCTTATCTAATTCTTTTTTTTTTTTTTGGGACAAGAACTTATCTAATTCATTTGTTTCACCATTCTAACACATAAACAGAAAATCACAAACAATTGTCATACAAATTGGTTCTTATAGAGAACTTGTCACTACATCACCCCATTTCCTTAACAGTGCACCAGCAGCCTACAACTCATACATGCACCTTTCCAGCAGCACAACTTTCAACTTTCAAGAGTATATTTTGGTTAGTTAGGCACAAAGTTACCTCTGGATCATGAAGGAAAACTTCAGATCCCACAGTTAAATAGTATTTTCATGGTGTCACTTAGAAAGACATTAATAAAGATTAAAAACTAGCCAGCTTTACAATCTAATAACATATATTGGGGTTTACAAGAAGCAATCTGTACTTGTACTATATTTAAGAGCAAGAGATGATTTAGAGGGCATTCATGACTGGACTCAAATAGCAAACAGCAAAAGAAGGAAAATTTGCATAATGCACTATAAAAATAGAAGATTAAAATATGCGGAATAATTGTAGCTATTACCTCAGGAGATATTATGCCTTTTCCTTTAGGATCAGAATCTAATAAAGTTTTGCTGGATGATTCAGGTAGATCTGGAGGAGAACACACCCCAAATGCACCGCTGTTGCAACTTTGAGACACAGCATCCCTAAGGACTCCAAGTGAATTTAGTGAAGATACTGATGTTTCAGAGACAATAGATTGCGATTCATCTTTAGATTGAGACAGAGAAGACTTTTCCTTGGTTGATTTCTTATTCCTTGAGAATAAGAAACTCGTAACTTTCCCTTTAAATGATGATTTCATACTCTTTGACTTTGTTAGTTCCTTGGAATCGGGTGTTTTGCTGGTACCATGATCACAAGCTTCACCGCCTAGCCCAGTTTCATATACAGTAGAAGATACAGGGACAGATTTTGACCTGGGAAGATTTTGAGGAGAGCCATCCATGCATATTTCTTCATTGAAATTACGACTGCAAGAAACCGATTCACTTGGTTCTTGTTCCTTACTAATACCCTCAACCTCAGATATTACAGATTTCTTTGTATCAGAAAGAGCAAGCATCTCACCCAATGTAGAGCTCCTCCGCAAATGCCTTTGTTCTTGAAGACCCTTATTTGATGCCATTATGGCCCATCTTTCAGAAAGTCGTTTCTTGGCCTCTCTGCATACTGATGACTCAGGAGAACAGGATGCACGACTGAAAGATGATGAAGAATAAGGACTGCTACAACGATTGATGTAATCCCAAGAATGCCTTGGAGATGGTGACATAGCTTCCAAATCACTATAATTCCCAGCAGTAAACTCATTATCTGATTTGTAGAATGAACTCTCATCACCAGTGTAGCCATTGGAAAATGCTGAAGAATAAAAAGTTTCATCTCTTTGATGGCCACTCATATTTTCATGCATTTGATGTGTAATTTCTTCTGCCGCTTTTCTTGATTCCCGTGCATCACTGTCTTCGGGTCCTTGATAGAAATTTCCACTTTGCATATTCCGGGGTGATGACATTGTTGGAGAAGCAACAGACTTAATCTCGTGTGTCTTCCCAGAGCTAGGCCTCAATACCACAATTCGAGTAGGTTGAACAGGAAATTCGTCAACTTTCTGACAGGCTGGAGAGTATCCAGGGCTACTTTTCTCCCATGCAACTGCTTGACAAACATTTGCTGGTTTCTTAATTTGTTTGTCATTCTTCTTACCATTTCCACCGGACTTTCCATTGTCAACCACCTTTGAGGGTTTAAGAACAGTAATCCTCTTCGTCTCAGCCAGTGGAGTAGACGGAAGTTCATAAAGATTTGGAGAATCCAATAACCTGATTAATAGATCATTATTGGAGCTTAAAACCTCCAAGGCATCATCAAACTCCTTGGACTGACGCAGTCTCTCATCTGTAGACAGACGTTTTGCTTCCATGAATTTCTGGTAAATGAGGGCCATTTTTTTGGCATTAACATCTTCGTTCCACTTTTCTCTATCTGGTGTCTTCTCCCTTACATTGCCTGTTCTCTGAGACTGCAGCCATATATCATAAATATCTTTGTAAGCAATCTGTTCTGCACTAGGATGAATTTCATGAAGCATTTCCTTGTCCATAAACCTATCTTCCCGCTGCCAATGTTTGAATGGTGTCCCTGAATGACCACACATATGCTGAGAATAATCTCCTCTATGGCTTCTCTCCACAGCAAAATTAGACTCTCCTCGTGGGAGGGCATCAAGCCCCATCAATTTGGCAACTACATTTGGTGGATTGTGCTTGAAAACAATTTCTCTAGACATTTCCTGGTCTATGAGCATCTTGATGGGTGTTCCATTTATTTTCTTATTTGGAGATGCTTTCATCGAGTCAGAAACAATCTGCATAGTTCCAAAAAAAAGGCAAAGTATATAAATTAAAAGTAAAAAGAGCATTCCACATGACATTATCATCACATTATTAATAATGTTCTCTTTTTTCTTTTTAAAAATACCCAAATGGCTTGAATGGCAATTTAAAATAATCCTATCCAAATTACCAGCTTTTCCTCCATCTGATCACCAAATGGAGGACTGATGACCCTCGCAACATCTGACTGACTTCTTGAAAGTGAAGAAGCTGCATATCAGGTACAACTTAGTTAGATGGGATAAAATAATGGCATAACAAAAACTCAACACCAGAAGTCATAAGTACAATTATTCTATACAGCTTTTAAATAGATAAAAACAATTGATAATTTAAAGACACCTCCAGCTGGGGAACTTGATACTACTAATGAAATATAAAAACAGACAGATCACCAAGAAATAGGTAATGTAAATGATTCTGTCCAAAACTCGGTCAACCAAAGCCCAAAGACAAAAAGCTCCACATAAAAAACTAAAAGGAAATAGGGAGTTACAACCACTCTACCAAACCCCAATACTATAATCAAGGAGAGAAAAACGCAAATTATCTTAAACACTAAGAATTCCAAAAGGAGTGTCAATGTGGCTTAAGCAAGATAAAGCAATGACTTTTTTATTTTTTATTTTTTATTTTTTTTGTGGTAGCTGGAAACCTCAAACCTTCCAGGGCAATAAGCCAATAACCAACATATTTACTATTGACAAAGAGCTTGGTTCCCTTAAACCAAGGTCTAGATCGATCTTTGCCCGCTTATATGAGTCAACCTACTCAGCTCAACTCATAAAAATAGTAGCATGTGAGAATTAAAAGAGTTAAACAATAAGAGAAAAACAAGGAAATCACCATCGCGATGCGGCTTGTCGGTGAGTAACCTGTTTCCGGTCACAGCAGGAGTCAAATCAAAGAGGTTAACCATTCTTCCCAAGCATCCTGGAAAAGGCTTCTCAACATTGTGAACTTTTCTTCTCTGCACCCCATTCATTTCAACACCCTGCACATATAAACCCAACTCCCTCACATTAATAATCCTCACACTACACCATACATAATTTTTTTTTTTTAAAAAAAACATTGAAAGCTTCAGAAGGATCTTTAATCCGTAGAATATCAAAACGAACATAACAATAACAAACCCCATATCTTATACACCATTTTTTACCCCTAATGATTAATTAGTAACAAAGTACAAAATTGTGATTAATTAATTAATGCACTAACGCCACAGATATACCTATTATACTTATACCTACTGAAAAACCGTTAAGCATTCAATACAACTGATTAATCACTTTTTAAATTTTTCTAAAAAGGGTTTAAAAAATTAGCATGCTAAAAAAAGTGTAAAATAATAACACTTGTTGATATAGTAATCCATGTAAACATTATAAAAAACTGCTAAATATCAAAAAATATATATATATATATATATATATATATATATATATATACTAAACATCCAATACATCCGATTAATCACTATTTTTTTTTAAAATGAAAAAACAATAGTACACACACACAAACGAAAAAGAAGACAAGATCCAAAATAATAAAAATAAAAGAGAACGAATGCAATTAAAACAAAGAAGAAACGCAGCTAAGTTATAGGGATACCTAAAAATAAAAAGGGGAAGAAACGGTGTAGAGCTGATTCAGCGGGGAATTTGAACCCTAATTTTTCAATCCGGAACCAAACTAAGTCAAGTGTGTGTTAAATAAACATGCAGCGAAAAGAACGGGAAGAGTTTTCCGAAGCACGAGAACACGGGTAGTAGTAGTGGTAGTAGTAGTAGTAGTTTCTTCGAAAAAACTTCAAATCAAAGTGATGCATTCATTGGTGAGGTTGAGATTTGGAAGAAGAAGAGAGAGATTGATGATGATGAAGAAAGGTTTGTTCGGAAAAGCGTAACGACATTCTTTTTCAGATTAAAAATTTAAAGCTGAGAGAGAGAGAGAGAGAGAGAGAGAGAGAAGTGAATCCAGAAAGAGAGTGAGAGAGAGAGAGAGAGATTGAAAGTGATAATAATAATAATAAAGGAAGAAAGGGGAAGGAGCAGCGAGATCGAGGATAAAAAGGTAATTTAAGAAAAAAGCTGAAGAATAAGTAAAAAGAAGGGTTGAGGGACCTGATGAGGAGTGGTGGTGGCGGTGGAGGAGCAGCTGCGAGATCTGACGTGGCAGGGAGGGGAGGGGAGGGGAGGATCGGAGAGAAGTGTGTGTGTGGTGTGGGTTCGAGAGAGAGAGAGAGAGATGAGAGTGGTCGTTCTCCTTCTACACCGACTGATCAGTGGTTTGTGTTTGTCGGACTTGAACTAAAAAAGCTTAACTCCCTTTTTCTCCTTCTTTCCATTACCAACAACAAAACAACAATCACTCTCATTGTAATACTCCTCCTAAGATAACACTATAACAACGCGTCATTAATTAATTAATTAATTAATTATTAGGGTATTTCTATCATGCAATCTAAAATTGGATGGTTGTTATGCAACCTTTTCTTAAACCAATAAGAAGTTGTCACCTATGCCATGTCATTATTTGAAGTAGTTAAAATTAGTTTTTTTGCAATTTAGTCCAACATAAAAAGTAAATTAAAAATTTAGTCATTTGTACTTATAGACAAATTATAACTTTTAATTTTAAATTTAGTCACTTGCATTAAGCCTTTTTACACAAGTGACTAATTTTAACTACTTTTAATTTTTTTTAAAATTAAAAGTTATAATTTGTCTATAGGTACAAAGGACTAAATTTTTAATTTACTTTTTATGTTGGACTAAATTGCAAAAACCTAATTTTAACTAGGTTTAAAAAAGGTTGCATAACAACCATCCAATTTTGTATTGCATGATAGTAACTCCCTAATTATTATTCTTAGTATTCCATAGTCCGATATTGTATATATTTGATTTTAGAGATATACTGTAAATGATAGTTACATTTTTTCAAAAAAAATTGTGAAATACTATAACATCAATCTAACATTCTTTTTAAATTGTGAAATACATACATTAGTGTTGCAATTATATTTTATAAATTTGTTTAATAATTTTATTAATATATTGTTTCACATTAATAAATAAAAGACAAATAAAAAAACAATAAATATTTTCTTTAAAAAATAATGTGACTTATAAATAATATAAAAAATTATCAATACAACCGGAAGAGATAATATTTTTGAAATTGCCACGTACGGTTATTTTTAATCTCAATGCAAAAAGGTAAAACCGAAAATAAGGGGTTTAAGGACAACTATAATAGAGTCTTGATAGACTCTGATAGATAGTTTTAACATCAGATTTTGTATCAGGCTCACTCAATATGATATTATATTTCAAAATTTGATGGAGAGTTTTAAGTTGAATATGTAAAATAAAATATTCAACTTAAAACTTTGTGGGACCTTATGTTTTTGTCTTCTTTCTCATTTTACTTTACATCAACTTAATAATAAATAAATAATAATTATAGCTAACTAAATAATAATAAATATATTTTAATATTATTTTTTTTAAAATAGTAAATAATAATATGGTTAAATATATATTTTTTGTATTTTATTCTTAAATATATTATGTTATTACAAAAAAAGTAAATGAATATGTTAAATATATTTAAATATATATTTATTCAAGTATGGATATATAAAAAAAAGTATTTAAAAAAATGGATATGTAAAAACATAAAGTTATTGAAATTATTGTTGCAATTTATTTTCTTCCTTACAAAGATGGTTATTGCACATTTTTAAATACAAAATTGAATATTTTAATTTTAAAATAATATTTGAATGGAAATATAATTTTTAGAAATTTATAAATATTGATGTGGTAAATGAATATTTTTTTATTATTTTTAGAAATAGTGGCTAGGCATAATTAACATTATTGAAATTACATTTCAAAAACATTATTATTAAAATGAAATTGAGTTTAAAAGTACATGATGTCTAAAAATGGTGAGTGTGGTGAATCTTAACTGATATAATGGAAGATATGAAAAGTCTGAAATCAAGTCTTATAACAAAATATGATATAATACTGATGTGTCAGAGTTTGATATTAAAACTCTATTATGAATGGATACCCCATAATTAACAATTTTTAAATTATTGAACTCGAATATTCAAGTTTTTAGAGATAATAGACATGTGTTTTCAATTTTTGTTTTACTATTCTTTACTTTTTATTCTTAGAAGTGAAACAAATCCTTTTTTATTTACTTTTCTTGCTGCACTACTATTATATTTTTTTCCTTTGAGTAAATATTTATAATTTATTACTCCATCCGATCTCATTTATATTTAAAAAAAAAAAAAACTTTCTTGGTTCAAATATAAAATGAATTTAACTTAACTATTATTATTAAATACAAACATTCTTAAAATATTTTTATAAAACAATTGTCTTATTTAAATTTTGAAAAAATAAAATACACTCAACTAAAATTATTTTTTATAAAGTCGAAGTATGAACTAAAGATATCTTAGGTCATAGTCTAGTAGCTCGTGCAATCTTGACATTGTCTCACCAAGGGGTGTAACGGTCCGGTTTGGTCTGGTCTATAATGAATTTTAGGGACAGGATCGATTAAATTAATGCGGTCCGATCTGATCCGGTCCTGAAGTTTTTCATATGCAAAGACTGGACCGGACCGTTTGGTCCGATTCGGTCCGGTCTATTTAGACCATTACTACAATTACTACAACAAGTACACAAATTGCAGAAGCCATAATCTGAAATGCAACCTAGACATATAGCACCCGATAACTTGCAATAATCGGAGGGGAATGGCGAAGGCGGAGGACGAAGGAGGAGAACCGGAGGGAGATCGACGAAGCCATGAAGGAGTCGAAGTTGTGTCAGAGATCTGGGGAAGGCGAATCGCGAGTGACGGTGGATCGTGGCGTGGTGAGCGGTGGCGGATCTAGTTTGCCGGCGGAAGGGAGAAGACGAAGGAGAAGGTGGAGGACGAAGGAGGAGAACCGGAGATCGTCGAAGGATCTGGGGAAGACGAAGGACGACGACTGCTGCTTCTTCTACTACTTCATTGGCAGTGGATCGAGAGATCGATGGAAGGAGGTGCAGAGGGATCCACGGAGATCGACGAAGATCGACGATTTAGAGGGAGAACGCGGTGGGAAGAGAGAGGGAAGGCAGCGAGAGGTCGCGGCGGCGGCGGCTTAGGGTTGTGTGAGGGAGATAGAGTTTGATAATGTGACTACGTGGCTGAGAATGGGAAAGTGTGAATGTCCTTACAGGCTGTAACGTCTCTGAACCTAAAACAAGTTCAGACAAGCAAAAAGAACGTCTCAATTAGCCCCTGAACCTAAACAAGAGCCTAAAAACGTATGAAAATGGGTTTGGGTTGTCAGCCTTTATTTTATTTATTTTTTAATATTTCAACTACCGGTCCGATCCGGTCTTCGCGATCTGAAAGATTGTCAGACCGTGGACCGGACCAAAGTAGAACGGTCCAAAAATTTTGGGACCGGACCAGACCATGAAATCAGACTTTTTCGGTTCGGTCCGATCGGTCTCGCGGTCCGAGATCGGACCACTTACACCCCTAGTCTCACCTATGCTTATGAGTTATGTAGATAGACCCAAAAGGAAATGGATAAACCATACACTATTAAGGATCCATATTTCACAACTTTAGGGTCTGTTCGACAAACTAATTCTTAGCTGTGAGTTTGTAACTTGTAGCTGTGAGCTTCTAACTTGTAGATGTTAAGCTAGCTAGGAGCTATGAGCTTTTAGCTGAGAGTCTATAGCTGGTTAGCTGACTATTTAATATAGTGTTGTTCGGCAAAACTAGCTTTTGAAGTAGCTAAAAGTTATTAAATGACCAAAAAGGATATGCAACATTTTTATTATTTTATATTTTTCATTTTTTTAATTTATTAAATAGATAGTTAATTAATTAATTAATTAATAAAATATAAAAATTATTAAATTATAATTAATTAAATTCATTTTTTCTAAATTTATTAATTATGTAGTTAATTAATTAATTATAACAAAATTATTAAATTATAATTAATAATTAATTAAAGGGTAGTAAAATAATTTTAAATTTTGTTTGAGGATATAATTGGTATATGAATTATTGAAAGCTAGTTTAGCTTGTAGAAAACTACTTCAAGTAGCTTTCTAAAAGCTAGCTGTCAAAAGTTACAAGCTCCTTTTTTAAAAGTTATAAGCTCCATCTAATTTGTATTCACCCAACGGGACTAGTAGCTTATTGACTGAATCTAAAAGCTCTTAGCTCGCTAAAAAGTTCTTAGCTCGTATTGCCGTATAGAACCTTAGTTTTTTTTCATCATTTTTAATCAAAATCTCAAAATTAAACATAAAAATCATCGAAGTGAGTTTTATTTCACTCAATCATTTTTTTATAGGATCCTTCACACCTTTGATGAATGATTAATCTCGCTTTTAAGATATTGAGACTACCTCTTTCAACAAGTGTCGTTCACATAGATCAACATCAACCTTTAATATTGTAAATTTTTTAAATTTAGTTTTGTGTTACCGATCAAGCATTTTTTTAATTTTGTATATATATACAATATCATTTAACGTCATTTCAAATTCTATTATGAGTGAAGTATCACTTTCATCCATCATGTTTTTTAGATGGGACAACACTTTAGTCCCTCAAAATGCGCATATTTACTTTTAGTCTCTGAAATTTTTTTTATGAGACACTTAAGTTTCAAAAGATTTTTTTATGGAACACTTAAGTCAACAGTTGAGCTAGTTGGCAGAGTGGACAGATGGACTTAACTGTCCCATAAAAAAATCTTCTAGGATAAAAGTGAATTTCCACATTTTAAGGAATTAAAGTGTCGCATCTAAAAAACATGAGGGATCAAAGTGGTACTTCGCTTTATTATATTTTTTTGGTGTACACCAAAGGTATCCCCCGGCCGACAGCCGAAGACTAATCCCCTCCGAGGCGTAGAGATCACCGAAGTGGGTTTTGCCTCTACTAACAAAGCCTTTTCTATGCACACGGCAGGGATCGAACCCCTGACATCATGCTTAAGGAACCCAGCTATCTACCAACTGTGCTGGACTTTGTTGGTTCGCTCTATTATATTTATAATTGAACTTTTTTCACTACCGACCGCACCTAATAATAACTCTAGTTTTTTTGAACGTAATAATAACTCAAGTTGGTTTTAAGGATTTATTTGCCCTATGCTTGATTACAAATACTCTACTAATAAAGGTTAATGTAAATGATAAGGGTGTTTGTCGGTATTTATGTTAGTGATTATTCCCTCCGTTCGTTTTTATCTGTCATATTTCAATAAAAACACGTCCTTTAAGAAAATCAAGCATTACTTAAATTTCCAATACATTAATTATGTTTTTTCCCACTATACCCTTTCTCTTTCTATAATCATTAATTTTTCTCCACTACTTACGTAAACCAAGACTTATTAAATAGGGGCAAACATGGAAAATAGCATTTATTACACTCTTGAATTTCTCAATATGACAGATAAAAAGAAAAAAAATAACTCACCAAAAAACGACACTTAAAACGGAACGGAGGGAATGTTTGATAACTAGTTCTTGTGAATATAAGAGGTATTGACTCCTATAAACCATACAATACCTTATATCCAAAATAATTAATCACATAATTAAATGGATGAATATTCAATCCAAATATATATATATATATATATGACAAAATGCTCTTGTTTATCGGTCAAGGATGTGAAAAAAAAATTATCATGTAATCTAATTCCTTTGCATTGTCAATTGTGAATTATTGTAGTTGCATATTGTAACCAAAAATAAAATAGTCAAAGAACTTAAATAATTTAACTGGCACTTACACGTCTAATAATGTGTAAAAAGAAAAAAAGAAAAAAAAAAGAAAAGAGAGAGAGAAAAGAACAAGCATGAAGATTTTGAATTTGTGATGTAGCATATTTATTTATTGCACTTTACGCTCCTCTTCATCCCCGGTCATCCATGGGATGTGATATACATTATTCTACCTGCATTTGCTTCGATATTTTGTTCTTTCATAATTGTGATGCTAGCTAGCTTAACCGAGCATTTGAGAATCATATACAGAGTTCAAATACAAATATTTAATTTAGGTCATGGTATATAAAAACACCACACATAAACAAATAAATAAAATATCCACGGACTTTTATGATTACATTCGACATTTTATGCCCAATAATGATTTTTTTCTTATTAATACGATTAGACTCACTGTGGATAATTTATTGTTTATTAATAGCTGGATAGAGTATATACACCAAGAATTGGAATATTTTAACTCAAAGAAATATGTTAACCGAAATAATTAATATATTCACCAAGTTGAGCACTCTACATGATTAGCTACGCTAACCTGAGGATAGATTTATCAGAAATAATCCATTGGAATTCGTTCAACGATCAGCTTTGCTACGTGATGAGGAAGGTTCGTTCTGTCCGGTGGGAGGAATTACTGTGTGAAATCAACGGTGTGGATGTTCTACACAATAATTTCCCGTCCGTTGGGTGCATGGAGTTTAGTGAAAATTGTGTGTTCACTCATCACCACGCGCATTCTAGAAAAAGTATTTAAAATGATACCAATATATATATATATATATATATATATATATATATATATATATATATATATATATAACGTAATAAAATTTAGTTTGGCGGAAGCGCGCAGATCTTTCATCATATAAATATAACAACACCCACAACCAAATAAATGTGTTGATTCAAGTAAAATAGAAATTTTACCTAGTTAAGCTACCTATATTTTGGGAGATCATTTTATTACGTTAGCTGGAAAATAAAAATAAAAATAAAAAACTATAATAATAATAATAATGATGATGATGATGAGGGATCCTCTTCCATCAAGTTAAATTATATTATTTTTTACATCACTCATAACTCTTACACTAAGTTAAATTTAATCGAATCAATTGTTAGATTGAAAGTTTCTATCATGTATATCTTCTATATAAAATTTCACAAAAATTCAAAATCATTTAATACTTCATTATTTACATATGTCAAAATTAACAAAATATAATATATGTCTTAAAAGTATATGAAAATGGAGCTATTTGAATTTATATTCAACGGTGTTTAAATTTTCTAAAATTTAACACAAATAATCTATATATGACGTAGAGCTATTAGTCAATGGATGGATCGGATTAAAGAAATTCATATTGTATAAAAAGATATAAGCGATGTAAGAATTGATGTAATTTAACTTAGATGTAAACGAATCCATCTTTTATTTATATATTTGTCATCCCAATTATTTAGAAGCTACTCTCATTTCATTATCGATCTCCTTCAAAGGTTTTTAGCTAGCTATCATTATATTTGCACATTACTTATTTACCACCAAGCTAAGTCAGCCATTTGTTGGTTTACATTAAAGTATTAATTATGGTACGTTTAGTTATGTGTTTGAAAAATTTTGGGTGCAAAAATGGGTTTTTAGCATTTTTCAACATATTTGACACACGAAGTAATTTTCTCTCCAAACCCGAGTCTAACTTGAAGCAACTATTCGTTGTTTTTGAGTTAAGATTTCACGTTTGCAATTGTTCAGTATTTTTTCCCCAATTTTAACATTTTATTTTTTTACTAGTTTTTTGGTTAAATGATATGTAATATACTTCTTTTGACTCGAATTATAAGCAAAAATAACTAATTTTACGCTTATTAAGGAGACTAGTTGATTATATTTAATTTTCTCAAATTTATAAAAGAGTTAGGAAAGTTTCATTGGGAATAAAACAAAAATTAAATAAGATAACAATTTTATAGGGATGTTTTGGGAAAATAGCATTGAGAATGAAATAAAATTTAAGAAAGTTTGTTAATTTTACTTATATTTTAAAACAAAATAAATATTTTTTCTTACATTTCAAGCCGGAGGGACTATTCCTTTTATGTACTCATTCATTCAAAAGTGATCTTGTTTCAAATTATCAAAACGATATTACTTTTTCTAAAATCAATTGATTTCAAACTCATTTTTATCAAAATCAATTTTACAAAATCAAGTTTATCCAAAATTAAGTTGTAAAAGCTCATTCAAACACACTTATTGATACTTCGTTTTCCATCTTAAGAGAAAGAAAGAAGGAAATAAAATTTTCAAGAAGTAAGAAGTGTGGAGGTAATTTTTTGATGCTCAGAACTCAGAAGTGTGAAACTAGGTTTTATGTAAAAAAGTGCAAATAACATTTTTTTTTATCTTTTAATAATAATTATTTTTCATTTGAAATACTATATATAAAGATCAGTTTTTTAAAGGCTTATTTATGTCTTTAGTCCCTGAAAGTTCAGTGTGTTTTGATTTTAGTCCCTATAAGTTATTTTGATCGGGACTAATCCTTAAATTTTCAAACATTTTGGTTTTGGTCCCTTCCATTTGTAAAAATTTGTCATTTGTTTGTGTAACTAGCGAAACATCACATCAGAAGCCCATATGGTCTGAAGTGAAACTAAACAGATGATATAACGTGAATGATACAAATCCACGGACGTAAAATGGTCCGATACGCAAAATAGTCCCGTACACAAAATTTTGAGTTCATAGGCCTAAATCATTCATGTTATATCACCTATTTGGCGCTACATCACACCTCGTGGTAGCTGTTGTGGATTTTCGTTAATCATGTCAGCAAATAACTTATATTTTGTAACAGAGGGGACTAAAACCAAAATATTTGAAAAATTAAGGACCAGTCCCGATCAAAATAACTTCTAGGGACTAAAATCAAAACACGTTGAACTTTTAGGAATCAAAACCATAAATAATTCTTTTTTAAATATGTGTTTTATAGTTTGAGTTATGACTAGGAGATAGGGAGAGCAAATCAATTTCGAATGTCCGATCCGTGAAAACAATTTAAAAACAAATTATAGTACGTCCGTGTACAAAGGATTATTTCATTTTATGAGTTATGTCATGGCCGGTGCTCGTGTCAAAGTCAAACAATTTGACGTCGTAATTAAAATCTGGGAAGCTATACTCTGAGAGTCTGAGTGTTCACTCGGAATGAAGATAATTCTCCTTCGGCTCGAATTATAAGCAATAAAAAACATATTCCTCTTGATTTAAAATATAAGCAAAATTAACTAACTTTATTAAATTTTGTTTCATTCCCAATGCCACTTTCCTAAAACATCTCTAGAAAATTGTAATCTTAATTAATTTTTGTTTCATTCCCAATATTACTTTCCTAAAATACCTCTATTTTTTATAATTTTGAGAAAATTAAATACAATCAACTAACCTCCTTAATAAGCGTAAAAGTAGTTGGATTTGCTTATAATTTGAGCCGGAGGGAGTAACTAATAATGGCTTGCCAGTTGCCACCAACTATGATGACTTTTACCTAGCCATGGGTGGTTCTATATTAGTACTATTATATAAGCTTATTTAACCTTTTAGTCCTTAAATAAATGTGTTTTTTGTAATTGGTCCTGTAACTTTTTTTTGATGTTTTGGGTTCCTGAACTTTGTTCAATTTTTGGAAATGGTCATTCTGTTACTTAAGTAATGATATAGACGACGACATGTCACGTCACTGTCACAATATCGACGAGTGATGTATTGTGTAACACACGTGACACTACATGATTTTCTTATTAAAAAAATCATTTATTTTAAAAATTATTAAAAGATTCAATTTTCTTTAGAAAAACAATTTTTAATTATTTAATAAATTTGATTTATTGATGTGATGAAGCTGACGTGATATGTCCTCGATCATATAACTAGTTAAGAGAAGAAAGGATCATTTCCAAAATTTGAGCAAAGTTTAGGAACTCAAAACAACGAAAAAAATGTTTAAGGACCAATTAAAAAGAACACATAAGTTCAGAGACTAATTACCTATTATATACAATGAGCAGTTAAAAAAACAAATGAGGTTTTTTATAAGCAAATTTTTTATTACAATTTTGCATATTTAATATTTAATCACTGTCCAAGTTTTTATTAATTAGAGAACGTGAATTTTTTTATCAATAACAAATAAAAGATTTTTATTGAAAAAACAAAAACAGAGTACAAGTTGTACTAGAAAACGCATACAGTCACAGTATCAGAATATGTAGCCATTGCATTCTAACCTGCGTATTACAGTCTTGTTTTTGTTAAGGGAGTTAGGTAAACAGTGTATACGATTTGACACCACATCTTAACTTAAAATTTTAAGACATTAGGTTCATAATTTTTTTCACTTATATGTTATTTAACTTACCATGTTTTAATCAACGTGAGACTAGTTTATTTTATCTTTTTCAATACTCATCAGTTTTTACTAAAAAAGAAAAAATTTATACCGTTATTAGAGCACGAACTTATGTGTTTATATTTTATGTTTTGTAACTTTTTTTATTGAGCTACTAAACTTATTAGAATATTTCTATCTTACAACAAAATTTTGTATGGTTTCACAATAACCTTTTGATAAATTAGTGATTACTTGACAAATCATCCAGTGAATTCATGTTACAACCATTTCAACTTTATATAAATCAAAAATTGAATTCTTGTAATTTGATCAAATATTATTTCAATTTAGTTTTATTGTTAGACGTGACAATGATATATATATTTACTAAACTAGGAAAATTCTTAAATTTTGCTATATTGAAAATTAAAAATGTAAATAAACAAAACAAAAACCAATTGTACTTCCAACTTCTAAAGTTTAGACACGGCTTAAGAACATCTATTTGGAAAGAACCATGAACAAACTTATATATGAGAAGCAAAATACTTAAAAGAGAAAAAGATCTTTATCCTTACATCACTGGCGAGAACACGTTAGTTGCCTCAAGCATTTTGAAGGCAGTCACCTTCAATAAATGTTTGTCTCCTTAATATTTCTTATTTTTGTGATTATTTCTACCATCCTTGTGGTCGGGAGTATTTTCTCAGTCGTTAAAAGAGAGGAAGGCCGGGAGTATTCCCTCAATCCTAAATCTAAAATCTTTATGAGAAATTTACATCCATCATGAAGGTAGGTTAATTTTGTTAGTAACATTGAAATTATACAAATTTAATATACTTATTTGAAACTACCTCTAAAGATATTATTGACATTTTAAAAGGTGCTGACTTAATTGAAATATTTTTTAAAAGAAGTTTTTTTTATAAGCGTTTTTTGGAAAAGGTAATTAAGTTTTATTAGAAATTGAAATGAGTTTATGCAAATTGGAAAAATAAAACTATAGATACAGATGAATAAATATATATGGATTAAATGATAATTTTTTACTTTAATATTTTGAATGAAACTTTTTAGTTGAAATTTCACACACATTGACAATGTCTTGCTAAATATTTTGGATATATATATATATATATTTTTATTAGACTTTTTTAACTATTTTTTTACCTATATTTTTTTATATTTTTATTAGTCTTGTTTAATGATATTGTGTAGTGCATTAGATATATATGTGTATATATATATATATATATAAAATATTTTTTTTAAAAATAATTTGGAGGGAAAGTAAGATTAACCATCAACTTCTCCTATTTTATAATATGTTGATGATCACTATTATTAATTATCAATATTGTGTTTCTAAGAAAACATGATGGGCGGTTATAATCAACATATTATAAAATAGAGAAGTTGAAGGCATTTTTGTCGTTTTCATTTTCCCTCCTTCATCCTTGCTTTTCCCTCCAAATTTGTTTGTCCGTGCATCGCACGGGAATAAATATTTATCTTAAGTTATTTTTAGTAAATTTTTATTAGTACAATTTTGATTACACATAAATATAAAAATTGCCAGCAAACATACAATTTGCATTTCGATATTATTACAATTTGCACGGGTTATTAATGATGTTTTCAAAAGGAAATAATTTGAATCAAATATTAACATAAAAAATATATAATGCCTAAACGACCCGTCATATGATAATTAACCAGCAAAAAAACGAATATAATGTTGTAATTTCAGAAATTCTAATACAAACAAGTCATAGTATAGGCAAATTGATATTGAACATTTAAACAGAGCATCATTATGAATAATAAATTTTGGGTACAACGGAAAAAACGGATATATAAGTATTAAAGATGAGTTATAATTTGGTATAATGATTTAGCTTAATACAATCAAATATTTACTCAGTCATGAATTCAAATTTAAAAAAATCCAAAAATTTATACAATATGCATGTTGCAATTTAAATTGTGAAAAATAATGATGCGTTATTTTATAATTTAGACAATATACTTATTTACAATTATGAAGTTCTAATACAAGCAAGTAATTTTAAAGTTCGAATCTTATAAACATGAATTAATTAAAAGTGTGAAAACAAGTCTTATATTTTGGGACATATGTAATAATAATAATGATGATGATGATGATGATATATAGTAAAAAAAATAGCTGCATTTGGACTTGCAAAACGAATTACTAACAAAATGCATTTGGAATGATGGATTAAATAAAACAAATATCAAAATGAGTTGGATTTTTTTAATATAAGAAATTATGTTGTTAATTAAAATTAGAAATCGCATAGTTGATACATTATTAGTTAATTTTTATTAATGAAAAAGTTGGTAGCTGAAACTAGATTCAAAGGTTAATGTTTATGACTATTCATTTCTAAATACATGTAAATCATTTTTATAAAAAGTTCATATTAACTTATTATTTAAAAATACATATTTCCAAAATCTATAATCAAATTTAAAAATAAAAAATAAAAAATTCAACCCGTGCGATGCACGGGTAAAATTACTAGTTTAATCTAATAAAATATGATGGACGGCTAGGGGTGGCAATGGGGAACGTCATTCGGGGATCCCCGCGGGGAACGCCCCGTTCGGGTCCCCGATTTCGGGGATTTTTCCCCGTCAGGGTCGGGGATGGGGGGGATTTTTCCCCCGTACAGATTTCGGGGCGGGGAATGGGATAGGTCCCCCCGTCCCCGCGGGCCCCCGTTCCCCGCCTATTTTACATATACACCCTTAGTTTTTAACTTTTATGTAATTAAAAGAATTGGTTTTTTTGGTAATTTCACCTTTCAACCCTAATTTCAACTACATACCAGCACTGCAGCAGCCATTCGCCCATTCCACTTTCAACTAAATCCCTAATTTCTTCTTCTCTTTCACCGTGCTGATTCACTCTTCCGCCGCACCTTTCTCTTCTTAGTCCTCCTTCACCATGCGACTCCTCCGGCCTCCGCCCAATATTAACCTTTTGATTATTTTTATTCTATTTCTTAGATTGAATTATTTGACTTTTAATGATTATTTTTAAGTACTATGCATATTTTGAAAATACTATTAAGCAGGGTTAATTTTATGACGAGTCAAATGGAAGTTACGATTTTTTTAAAAAATTTCGCGTATGTGTTGGGGACCGTGGGGAATGGGGATGAGGAACAATTTCTACCCGAAATGGGGTTTGGGGATGGGGATGAGGGAGGAATGGGACCCGAGGATGGGGAATGGGAAAGTACCCCCCGCCCTATCCCCACCCCGTTGCAATCCCTATGGACGGCTAAGATTAAAAGATACAAATGGGCGGTTATGATTTAATCTAATAAAATATGATGGACGGCTAAGATTAAAAGATACAAAACACACACTTAATGATGAATTTATGAGAGAAATACACCATTAGGAGGGAAAATGAGTGTTTTAGGAGGAAAATCTTTTTTGCCCTTCTACTTCTCCAATTTTAATATATAAGTAAGATTAACCCTCAACTTCTCCTATTTTATAATATGTTGATGATGACTATTATTAATTATCAATATTGTGTTTCTAAGAAAACATGATGGACGATTATGATTTAATCTAATAAAATATGATGAACGACTAAGATTAAAAGATACAAATGAGAGGTTATGATTTAATCTAATAAAATATGATGGACGACTAAGATTAAAAGATACAAAACACACACTTAATGATGGATTTATGAGAGAAATACACCATTAGGAGGGAAAATGGGTGTTTTAGGAGGGAAATCTTTTTTGCCCTTCTACTTCTCCAATTTTAATATATATTGAATATTGATGAGTGTATCCCACGTATGTAGTCATGTACCAAGTCTTAAGACGTGGGAGTTCGAAGTCCCGGGTTCGATTATAAGCGCCACCAATTGGTGGATTTAAATCCCCTTCCCTTATTCCCATAAAAAGAAATTAAAAAAATACTTTGCCTATAAAAAATATATATAGTCACTAAATGATTTGTCAAGAGGTCACTGATTCATCAAGAAGTAATTGTGTAATCATCCAAAATTTCGCTTTATAAAAATAATTTGATTGCATGAAAATAATGCTCAACTTATTAAAGACTAAACAGTGAAGGACTGAAGGATATACTAATATAAACGAGGAAACGGTGAAAAAGAAGCACCTTGGTTGTAGCCTAATGCTTCTTCCCTAATTTTGTTAGTTTGACATGTTAATAATTATTTGTTTGACGTTACCCCTAATGAGCCAAATCCCATACAAAAACTACTTTGAGAGTACGAAGAAAAATGTACCATGATATAATATAGCCGTTAATCCGGGGAGAAAATCTTGAATGGGCCACAAAACATATCGTTTTCCTTTACGTCTGTCAATGAGTGACGTACAAGATGCACATGCAACTGAAAATGACCCTTTAAATTAAATAGAATATATCTAACCACAACTAAATCTAAAGTGTCACTTATAAGTTATAATGCATAATTTGCGAACAAGTATGACTGTATGAGTATCCATATAATGGAAAAACAAACAATTAAGGTGAAAACCCCCACCTTTATTCTTATATTCCATTCCATTGACATAATAAGTTACGTGTAGTACGATATGGGCCTGATCCCCTTGGCTTCTATTATTAAAAAATACTAGCTAAAAATGACTTGTATTTTATAATCAATAATGTGTTTTTTTTTAAACTTTTAAAGTTTTATAATAAATGTGTATGTATTAATACTAAAAGAGAAAATAGAGAATGCACCGACAGTATAAATGTTTTTTACACGATCAGTACATCATCCATCATTCGTAAAAAAAAAAATTAATTATCTCACAGGTTCCTAAAATTTGAGGTATTTTTGTTAGATACTCTTATTTTTTTTTCAATGTCTGACTCCCGAAGTTACTTCTGGGTTTATCATATACCCCTACTATCAATTATGGTCAATTTTGCTAACATCGAAATCCTAGTAAGACGCAGGAGGTTAGATACGTGGTGCCACGTGGAAGAAGATCCTGTTTTTTTTTTAAAAAAAATTTAAAAAACTAAAAAACTTAATATTTTTATATTTTTAATTAAAGAAAAAGAAAATAAAGGGTTAAAGAAAGATTATGTCTTCGCCAATGTGACATCACGCGACACCGTACCATATAGCCAACCTCCTTCGTCTGACTAGGATTTTGATGTTACATGTTAGTGAAATTGGTCAGAATTGATAGTGAAAGTATGTGACAAACCAGAAATAACTTCAGGGAGTCAGACATTAGAAGAAAAAAAAGAATAAGGGTATCTGACAAAAGTTCCCAAAAATTCAAGGACTTGAGACATAATTAATTCTACTGAAAATACTAACTGTTAGTATTTGTTAGTATTAGAAATGTATGCAATGCATTCTCATATATATTATATTATATATAGTTAACTTGTTGGCCATGATTTAGTTTTTAACTAACTAACCGTGCATGTCAAACAAAAAAGACAACCAAGAAAATAGTTATCGATCAATGATGTATAAATTAACATCAAATATTAAGGAGAACATACTTATATTAGAGTTAACTTACCAATTAACCATCATTTAGTTTTTCAACTAACTAATAATTGGGCAAAACACAATTAAGAATATAATTTATGGTCAATAATGACATATAAGTTAATATGAAGTGTTATGACTTGAGCAATAATGAGGAAAACCAACCTAAAATACTAGTTCATTATCAATTGAAAGAGTCTCATGACTTAAGTATCAAATTTAGTTTATTTTTTTCTTAATGTAAATTTCGCCTAACATCATGCATATTACCTTCTCTAAAAAAAACAATAAAAACACCATGCATCTTACCTTGCAAGTTCCAAATCTCTTCAAAGGATTCATGGAAAAAGTTGGTTAATTATATTTGTATTTAAGTTTCTGCTTGGCTTAACGTAGGGGATTACAAATGTTTGCTCCTGAAGTTCGCTATTTGCTTTTCGTAATTTGTATGTAAAAATTATTCTTACAGCAAGGTCTAATTAATAGAATTTTTGCAATGAAATGAATGCTACCTAATTCCTTGTAGCCACTTTGAAAAACATGGCTCATAATTCTTACTACTTACTATCATAATTGCATTATAGCTACTCCGAATCTAAAATTTTTCTCTATAACTCTTTCAAGTGTCTGACGCCATTGTCATCCTTATTTAGTTCACACATGCATATATATCATGAAAGCTTCCACTACCTCATTCAAAATTCTCATATAAGGGGGCGACAAACATAAATAATCATTAACAACATAATGATCATTCCAATAGAGGGCGTGGGGAATTTTTTTTCTACCTAGTTAAAAATTCTCATGAAAGGGAACAATAAAACAATGACATGGATAATCATCAACAACATAATCATTAATGAGGAGGTGGGGGTTTTAAAGGATTTTTATAATTCATTTTTTTAACCATGCATTACCAACTAGTACCGTACTATTCGTGGGTTTAAAATAGTCCTAGTGTTTTCCTATGAATGAGTAATAACATAATAACAATAATCATGACTAACGAAGGTTAATCATGACCCTTAAACGGTAATAATAACTTTATTTTAAACTATTTTTTTGAATTTTGATGCAAGGAACTCTAATATATATAATTCTATGTCACGTGATTAAGTACTCCCTTGTTCTATTTTAAATGCTTTGTATGTGGATTAAGGATGTTAATTAAAGTGGATAATAATTTTCATATTAGCCTTTAATTATTTTGACATTTTATTTTCACTTATTAATTTTATGGGTTAAAGTGAAAAATGTAACAAATGCATAGATATATAAAGTGGATAAAATGCTTATAATAAAATCAAAATAAAATTAAAAACTAATGATTAAATAAAAGATTAGAGGGAGTAAGTGTTCGTTTGATGATCAAGGCGAGAGAGAAACTAATGCCATGCGATTTGTTGGTGGACATGTATTTAAAGCCCAGTTACAGGGCATGACAACGGGTCGGGTTTAGGGCGAGTTTTGACAATACCAATCTCGCACTCATCAAGAGCGGGACAAATTCGGGTGTGAGACGGGTATGAAAAGTAGTGAAAACCAAACTCATCCCCGTCGGGTTCGGGAAAATCCGCGGGTAACCCTTCCAATTATTTTTAAAATTATTTTTTATTGTATTAAACAAAAATCATACATAAGATACATTATAATTCAAATAATATATAATAATAAATATCGTATTCTAAAAATATCTAAAAACTTAAGAATTAAATAATGGTTTTAATTAACCAGAAGGTGGTGTATGAGTGGAAACCAGTTCTCTGTGCAAGATGCTCAACATATGGCCATGACTCTAAGATGTGCAGGAAAGGTGTTAAGCAGCAATGGGTCCAGAAGAATAAGCCTTCACAAAAGGAAATTGATGAGGTGGTAAGTGCTGTTCAGATTAAGGAAGTTATTGTCTCTGGTACTATTCCACTAGAGAATGTAGAAAGTGCTAGGGCTGAGGCTGACCAGGTTCTTGAAGCTGCCATAGATAAAGGGAAAGAGATTCAACTTGACAGTGGAAAAGGAAATCAGCAGGAAGTGTCAGATACAGAAGGGAATGAGGAGGGGTGGACTCCAGTTCATACTAGGAGTAAGACACATAATAAGAATAAGGGTTTGCTGAGAGGGTCTACCTCAAAGCAAGGAAATGATGGATAAGATTGCAGCTTGGAATATAAGAGGGATGAATAGCCCTCTTAAACAAGATGCTATTCAGGAGTTGTGTAGGAATAATAGTATAGGTTTGCTTGGCATTTTAGAGAATAAACTAAGAACTAGATGTTTTCAGCAAATAAGAAATAAGGTGGCTTATGGCTGGGGTTCCTTAGATAATCTGGATGTGTGTGATATTGGTAGAATTTGGATAATTTGGAAGCAGGATAGCTTTGATGTGATGTTAATAGCTAGATCCCATCAATATATGCATTGTTTAATTACAATGAAGCAAACTATGAAGTCATGCTACATTACCTTTGTATATGCTTCAAATGATATGATTGAGAGGCAAGAGTTATGGCAGATTCTTAATGGGGTTCAAAGCTTTATTGATAAGCCTTGGTTGGTGATAGGGGATTTCAATTGTTACATGGATGATAGTGAGAAAGTTGGTGGTAATACAGAAGCATGGCAGATTTTAAAGATTGTGTTGGGACTTGTGACCTAGTTGATATGAGATTCATTGGTCATACTCTCACTTGGTCCAACAAACAGACAGGGGTGGATAGGGTGTGCTGCAAGTTAGATAGAAGCCTTGTTAATGACCTTTGGTGCTCAGAATGGCCAGAGGCTTTTACTAATTTCATTAATCCTGGGGTGTCAGATCATTGTCCTATTCTTATAGAGTGGGGTAATCAGCAAGTTAGGAAAGGAACTGGGTTCAAATTTTTTAATATGTGGTCTGCTCACAGGGATTTCAAGTATCTAGTGCAACAGAGTTGGAATAGGGATATTCAGGGTTATAAAATGTTCCAGATTTGCAAGAAGCTGAAGAACTTGCAACAGCCTCTGAAGGAGTTAAATAGAGCAGCTTTTGGTGATATTGATAAAAGGGAAGCTCAGATTAGGAAGGAGCTTGATGAAGTGCAAACAGATCTCATGACAAGGCCTATGGATATTTCTCTTCAGCATAAGGAGAAGGTGTTAGTTAGAGACTATATGGAGGTTAAGGAGGCAACTTATAGTTTCCTTAGACAGAAGGCTAAGTTGAGTTGGCTTGTGAAGGGGGATGAAAACACTAAGGTGTTCCACAATTCAATTCGTAAGAGGCAGTATTATGAATAGGATTCTGAGGATTCAATCTCACCAAGGAGTCATTACAGGCCAGAATCAGGTTGAACAGGCGTTTCTGCTCTATTATGAAGATCTGTTCAGGTCAAGAAATAATATGAGTAGAATGAATGGTGCTATTTTTATGGAAGGAAATGTTCTTTCATCAGATCAGCAGGTTTCTCTTATTCTCCCTTTCTCTGATCAAGAGATTAAGGAAGCTATGTTCTCTATCCACCAGGACAGGGCTCCAGGTCCTGATGGCTATGGGGCTGGTTTTTTTAAAGCTGCTTGGGAGATTGTTGGAACTGATTGTGTGGAGGCTGTTCATCAGTTTTTCCAGACAGGGAAGCTACTTCAAGAATTAAATCAAACCCTTTTGGTTATGATCCCTAAGGTGGATAGCCCTACATCTGTGAGTGACTTTAGACCTATTGCCTGTTGTAATAGCCTTTATAAGTGTATTACTAAGCTTATTTGCAGCAGATTAAGTAAGGTACTGCCTCATCTAGTGCAAGATAACCAGGGTGCTTTTGTGAAGAACAGGAGTATTCTCCATAATATCTTAATTACACAGGACTTAATTAAGCTTTATCAGAGAAGGAATGTTTCTCCTAGATGCATGATGAAGATAGACCTGAGGAAAGCCTATGATTCTATTGAGTGGTGCTTTTTAGAACAGGTTCTAGAGGCTATGAGATTTCCTCCTAAATTCATTTCTTGGATCATGGTGTGTATCAGATCAGCTTCCTACAGTATAGTGATTAATGGTGTGAAGGGCCAGAGCTTCAAGGGTACTAGGGGTATTAGACAGGGTGATCCCTTGTCTCCTCTACTTTTTGTTCTTGCTATGGAAACTCTAACAAGACAATTTCAGTATGCTGCAAAAGATAGAAATTTTAGATTTCACCCCCAGTGTAAGGAGCTTGGACTGGTTAATATTGCTTTTGCAGATGATCTAATGGTGTTTTCAAAAGCACACCCTGCTAGTGTGTCTATTCTTTGGAGAGCTTTTGATCAATTCTCACATTGGTCTGGGTTACAAGCTAATCAGGTTAAGTCATCTATGTTTATGGCTGGAATTGATGTGCATGTACAACAGGACCTGCTTCAAATTACTGGGTTTCAGACAGGAGCCTTTCTTTGTAAGTATTTGGGTATCCCTCTTATGACTAAGAAATGGAATAAAAATACTTGCAATTTTCTGATTCAGAAAATTACTTCTAGACTCCTTATTTGGAAGACTAGGAATTTATCCTATCAAGGTAGATTGTGCTTGGTTAATTCTGTGCTTATGAACTTACATGTTTACTGGGCGTCTTGTTTTATTCTCCCTAAATCTGTCATTAAGGAAGTGGATAGGCTTTGCAGGGGTCTTTTATGGGGCAGAAATGAGCAGGGTCGATATAGAGCTAAGGTTGCTTGGAATGAGGTTTGTAAACCTAAGAGAAATGGTGGTCTCAACATCAAAAATACAGAAATCTGGAACTATGCAGCTATTGGGAAGCATGTTTAGTGGTTAGCGAGTGATCAGGAGAATCTATGGGTCAAATGGGTGCATGCTAATTACATCAAGGACCAAAATTTTTGGGATTGTGTAGCTCTACCTCATCATAATTGGCATTGGAAGAAAATAATTAAAACCAGAGACAAAATCAAGGCTGGGTTTCATGGCAGTACCTGGATTGCTGACATGCAAGGAGTGTATAGCATCACTTCGGGTTATAGATTCCTGGATGGTGTGCATCAAATTTTTCCTCTTCACCGAATCGTTTGGAATCCCCTCACTCTACCGAAGCATCGGTTCAACTTCTGGCTCCTTGTTCTTGGGAAGCTTGATACGAGGGATCGCATGCGGTGGCTGGGCATTCCTAACTATTGTTGCTTGTGTGAAGCTGCAAATGAAGATCACAAGCACTTATTCTGTGAGTGTGTGTGGTCTAGAGAACTTATTAGAAGATGCTGTGAGTGGATTGGGTTAGATTCATACCCTTTTAAATTGGAGCAGTGGCAGTTTGCTTTTAGGGACAAGCACCGTAGATGGATTGTGGTGGCTCTTTGGGCGTCAGCTTGCTACCAAATCTGGAAGGAGAGGAACCTGCGATTGTTTCAGGATACAAGGAGACCTATGGAGCACATTTTCAGAATTGTGAAAAGGGACTTAGCTGTTAGGGTTCATAGCAATTTAGATAAGTTTAGGACATGGAATAATACTATTTTATTACAGAGGATATGTAATGGAATTTAATTTAGCTTCTTAATTTTCTGAACCCTTCATAGAAGGTGGCAGGGAATTATGAAGTTGGGCTACTTTAGCACTCTGAACCCTTCATAGAAGGTGGCATGGTGTTAGAGTGGTGCCTGGTTTTGTATTAATTTTTGTTCTGTGGTAATAAGATTTTCCTTTTACCAAAAAATAAAAATAAAAATAATGGTTTTAGCTAAATATGTTAGTTTTGCTTT
Organism: Crotalaria pallida; assembly: GCA_037953625.1. Lineage (NCBI taxonomy): Eukaryota > Viridiplantae > Streptophyta > Magnoliopsida > Fabales > Fabaceae > Crotalaria > Crotalaria pallida. The sequence continues at coordinate 75,376,382 of CM075656.1, forward strand.
ACCATTTTAACAATAATTAGAATGAAAATTATTTTAATTTTATATCAGAGCGGGTTTGGGAGCGGGGGCGGGGCGGGTACTTAAAATACCAAACTCGCCCCACCCCTATATTTTTAAAGCGGATTTCGGTTTCGGGTTTCTCCAAACCCAATCAGCGCGAGTTTTTCCCATCAAAATCGGGTCGATTTCAAGCGGATACCCATAGGTATGGGTTTTTTTCCATCCCTACTTACACTAGGCTAAGCTGTTTTTTTATTTTATTTTTTTAGATAGGCTAAGGTGTTTTGATTCGATAATAAGTACAAATGTAAATAAAAAACACAGGGAAATAACTCTAAAGTTAGAACCAAGAACTTCAAAGTAATTCAAATTCATTTTAATTTTAAAAAAATTATTTGTTTTTAAGATTGTTTTTTTCCAACATAAATATTAATTTTAAACTTGGAATATGCAAATTCAGCCGGTCGCGGCCGAGGTCCCGGGTTGCCCTCGGGGCCTCGCCTACGAGTGGGGGTCGATTGAGCCATATGGAGTCGCCACAACATTTTGTTACATAAATGCGGAAAAAAATAATTATTAATTAAAACGGATAAAGCTTGGTCTCAAACTAGATAGATTCCGAGTTCCGGAGTCGGTTACGAGCCGGGGAAGGTATTAGCACCCCATTCGCCCATTCGAAAATGGTACCTTTGATTGATTTTAATTAAAAGACCTAAATAATTGGTTTGCCAAAATAATATCTGTTTTTTATTGTTGTGCCTGACAAGGTTGCCCTTGATCCTACGTAACCTTATAAAATGAGGAATCAAGGCTACGTAGTTCTAAATTAACTTTTAATGTTTTTTAATTTTATTACAAAAATGTTTGATGCAGAGAGAAAATATGCACAAGATCTTGTCATTCAGGCAAGAAAAGGTGGATTTCCAAAACACATTTTGTTAAAACTTAATTATTAAAATCTATTTAATTTTTATCTAAAAAAACATTTGTTTTCCTTCTAATTTTTATAATTTATTTTATATAAAAAAATTATTTTTTATGTGTACATATTTTTGTGCGGAGAGACAACCCGAAAGATCTCTCCATTGAATTTGGGAGAGAAAAATCGACTTACCAAAACGCAACAAATTTTGGAACAACAATTTAAAAATATATACATTTTTAATTTATTATTATTGTAAATAAAATTATTTTTATATATTTATTTTTGGTGCGGAGAAGAAGTCCAAAAGATCTCACCACATATTAAAGTTGGGTGAGAAAAATTGAGTCACTAAAAGACAACCAATTTTAGATAACAATAGAAAAATGACTACACTTTAAATTATTATTATTTAATTATTTTTAAATAAAAATATAAATTTAAAAGGAAAAAAAAAAGTAATAAGTAAACAAAAATAATAATAATAATAATAATAAAAAAAAAACAAACATGATGCTGCAAAGGAGGGAGTTGTGCAACAGAATTTGAATTTGAGTGCTTAGCAAGGAAACCGAAAGAAGGAAAAAACAAAACAAAACAAACCGAACGCCTACGGAAATGGAGTATCACGTACGAGTCTCACTGAGTACAAGTGTTTTTTTTTTATTTATGTGCACCTCTCGCCCAATCTTTGTATTTTTTTTGTGCATCTCTCTTAAAAAAAATTTCCTTTTTTCCCCAAAGTGAGAAAGAGACTTCAATTTATAGTAAAAAAATTATGTTTAGAAAAATTTGCCAAAAATCAATTGTAATCTTTTTCAAATACTTATGATTAAGAAAGAAGCTTTAATTAAATCAAATTGATTCTCAATTTCTCAAATTGATTTTCAAATGATTTTGAAATGATTCTCAAAATTTTCTAAATTGATTTTTAATTAATTATCAAAATCTTTCTCTTTTTAAAAATAATTGATTTTCAATGTTTTGAATTACACTACTACAAAAAACACATTTTAGACCAGTTGATTAAAGCCGGTTCCTTGCGGAACCAGTCTCTTAATGGACATTTGTTAAAACTAGACTGGTTACTTTATATAACCAGTCTGAAAATATATTAAATAAGACTGGTTCCGTGTGGAACCAGTCTCTTTTTTGCTCTTTTGTTCAAATTAGACTGGTTCCGCACGGAACCAGTCTCATACACTAGTACAAAACATAGTGTTTAGACCGGTTCCGTGCTGAACCGGTCTGGTTTAAGGAATTTAAAAAAAAAAGAAAAGAAAACAACAAAACCGGTCTTCCTCTTCTTCCGTTCTTCGCGTTTCTTCTTCTTCTTTCCCTATCAGCGCAGCTAGGGTTCCCTCTTACTCTTCCTCTTCATCTTCTCCATGGTGACCTCTTCCCAACTTCATTCACAGCCCCCGCTAGGGTTCATGGCCGCAATACCGTTCCTCTTCTCACTACACCGCTAGCTCTTCCTCTCACTCCGTCGCTCACACCTCCTCTCACTCCGTCGCTCGCTCGATTCTCGGCTCAACGAAATCGTCGGTGAGTAGCTTTTTCTGCTTCCTCATCGCCACCACTGCCACCTGGTCCCGATCCCCTTGCTCCTCCTCCCCTGGACGATGTTGCTGACCTTGATATCCATGCTCTGACTCTGATTTCAGACGAAGAACACGATCTTCTTGATGAAGTTGAGAACGATCACGAGCATGACCATGAAGAAGAGGAGTAGCAGGATCATGATCACGCGGCTGAGACCAGTGGTGTCTCATTAGATGATCTCAAGCTCAAGATCATTAACAGGCAAACATGATTTCTTTCTTTCAACTATGATTGAGCATTATTTATTATTTTTTTAAAAAAAGCTAAGATTATGATGTCATATTCATACTTTAAAACGTTGAATTTGTGTTTTCACATATACTTAGGTTTTTCGATTGAGTTTGTATATTCCTATATTGATTTTGCAAGTGGAGTATTATTTCAGCGATGAAAACTTGACTACTGATAAGTATCTTTTGGGTTTCATCAAGAGGAACAAGGAAGGTTTCGGTAAGTGATATTCTTTTTCTTTTTTGGAGTAATATAATATTATGTCTATATTGAAGTATTTATTGTTGTATCTGTTTTATTGGTATTGTTGTAAGGCTAAGAGAGTGAGGAAAAGAGGAAGACTAAGGATTTATTGTTGTATCTGTATCTGTTTTATTGTTGTATATTGTTTGATTAAATTGAACATAATAAGGATTTAAATTATGCCAATAGTTCTTGTATTTGCTAGTTTCAATAGAGGATTTTTGTTTTGATATTTAACATAGAAAAGAGTATATGAGTTTTGGTCTTGCTTGAGTCCACTAGTTAAACAATTGAAGAACATGTTCTAATAATCTTTTTTTAAATTTAGAATGGAATGGGAGTGAGATGAGAGTTGTTTTTGCACTATTTTCTGTTTAAAGTATCTAAAGGATTCATTTTGATAATCTTCTTTGACCGTTAATTACATAGTATAAAACTTTAAATTATGCTAATAGTTCACTTGTTTGTAAACTTAAACACTGTATTTTCTCAATTTAACTTTTGTTTTGTTGCGGAGTGATTATGCAGGTTGAGGGACTCGTTGTTGAGTTGACATTGTCATCTTGTTATGATTATGTTGAGCAGTCCCGTGAGTTTGTCTTGAAGCACCTTGGCTTACGGGGTATTAAGAATATTGATAGAAGGGTCTCTAACCTATTAAAATTATTACTGGAAGGATAAACTTGAAATTGATTATCATGGAAATTTCTTGCTTGCAGCAACAAAATAGCCAGGTTTGTAAACTATTGCTGGAAGGATAAACTTGAAATTGATTATCATGAAAATTTCTTGTTTAAAAATGAGGCTTTTCTGTACACCATAAAGGCAATTTTGTCAGTGCTTATGGTGTTAATATTCTTATTAGTATGTATTGTTTGTAAACTATTGTCGGCCTTTGATAATTTTCTCTTTTCTGATTTAGATACGAGGTTTCTGCGATATCTTGCGTATTCGATGGGAGTCGTCCCTTAGTCGAACAAAGGAGCGTGCTTCATTGATGATGGAAAACATGGTATGATTTGTATTTTGGTTAATATGTTAACTTCATTTAAGCATCAAGTTTTTCTTACACTTCATTTTTCTGTAAGCCACATTTTAACAAAAGATTCTTGCAGTATCTGATGACTTAAATTTAGGCATTAAGCTTCTTACCAGGGAAAAAAAGAGATACTAAGCTATCAAATTGATTTATTTATTTTAAATTTATTATGGGTTATGCTGACAAAAACTGGATTAGAATCAGTGTACATCAGACTGAACTGAAAATCCTCAGCTTGATTCCTTCTATTTTTTTTAATGCTGGTGCAACGTATTTATGAATCTTCTCCAGATGTAGCAGAAAGAATTCCTTTCAGCTATGCTGTTTATATGCCCAGTATTCCTGCATTAAGAAAGTACAAACTTTTGCTCTGGTTACCTTTGCTTCCAATTTCAGGGAATATGGTGAACTTTTGGTGCACTGTGGTTTGATTGGGGAGGCATTGAAAGTGTTTGAAGATTTGGAATTATGAGATAATCTCATATACTGCTACATGTATGATAGCATTTGAGATGAATAAACCAAAGGAATTCTTTTCTCTCGCACTTCACCCTTCATTTGCAATGAGGTCTCTTTTGGTATTTTATTTGGAAAACAGACTATTGGAGAAGAAAGCAACAACTGTTGAACTCATCAGGAAACGTCTTTCATAAAGACCAAATGATCCCAGATTGTGGTGTGTAACTTGGCTCTTCTTATTTTTTGTTTCCTTAATTAGATTTTGATTGCTTTTGGAATACTCTGGCTATTTCTCTGATAAGATGTGTTTTATTGTATGTCTGGTCAATCTAATGTTGAATTAAAGTGGCCTTTCAATACAGTTGTGAATGATTTATTGTTGAGTATGGATTGCAACTATTGAGCATCAGAAAAGACTTTTGAAACTATTTTGGTCTTTTGGTTATATAGTACTTGATAATGTAGCTATTTTCATATATGTATCCCAACTTTTATCTTTGTGTGTTAATTTTCTTACAAATGTTGCAGGAATATTGACTTGGCCTTGATCAAAATATAAGGTGGCTGGACAATGGAGCTTATAAAAGAAAATGTTGCTAGGTTGCAGAATATAAGTAGGTTGCTAGATAGGACGTTCCTTATAAGGAATTTTTCAAAAATTAATGTTCTTGAGTTACAGGCCGACTTTCTCATTTTGTGTAGCTTATGTTAGTTTCACTGGGCATAGAAATGTGTAGAGGTCGGCTTTTTCGTTTTGTGTAGCTTATGTTATTAGTTTCACTGGGCATAGGAATTTATACTTGGCGTTGATCAAAATTGTAGTACAAATACATACATAAATATAACGTGGTTTTTATAATATAATTTTAGCATCTAGTTATTATTTATTAGTTTTATTATATATTATATTCATGTGTTTTTTTTTTTATTGAGACCAGTTAAAAACACTAAATGAGACTGGTTCAATATTTAAACGAGACCGGTTCAAAACATTCAATGAGACTGGTTAAAAATTTAATTGAGACCGGTTCAAAATGCTAAATCAGACTGGTTATTTTTAAATTTTCAGACCGGTTCAAAATGCTCAATCAGACTGGTTATTTTTAAATTTTCAGACCGATTCAAAATGCTCAATCAGACCGGTTAAAAATGCTCAATGAGACTGGTTCATATTTATATAGAAACCGGTTATTTTTTATTTTCAGACCGGTTTGAAACCAGTCTGTTTAGTTGGGAACCAGACCGGTTCGGAACCAGTCTCATTTAAAGGCATAGCAATAAGACCGCCACTTCTGAGACTGGTTAAAAGCCAGTCTCAAATGGGGTGCGGAACCGGTCTCTTTTGACCAATCTGTAGTAGTGTTGGTTTTGTCAAAATTTTAGACACAATCTTTTCAATTAATTTTCTTCTCAAAAAATTTCAATGCACTTTTTATTTTGTTTCTTATTATTATTATTTTTTAAATAAATCCCAAAAATAACTTAATACACGTTAATTACAAAATAACGGTCCAAGCAGGGTTTTTATTTTGCCACCCCAAGGTCTATGGATGCCACCCCATATGTATAAAATATACCTGTTATGTCATTTTAAAAAAATAACTTTTAATACGGGTCGGAAGAGGTACTTACGACCTGAAGGTCGTAGCACTCCCTTACGACATTTTAAAAAACTAAGTTTTAACACGGGTCGTAAACAGGTGTTACGACCTAAGTTTTTTCACAAGTCCTAAACAAGTGTTACGACTAAATAACACCCTCGCTGGGGGTGCAGCGAGATCATGAATTTGTTCTCTCGCTGTACCCCCAGCGAGGTTTTTTTTTTAATATATATAATATAAAATATTTCATTTATTAGTTAATTAAAAATAAGATAATTATTTCATTCTAATTATTTATATCTTATCTTATTTGATCTCAACATCATTCTAATTATATCTTAGTTAATTAAGATATCTTATATGATCTCAACATCATTCTAATTATTTATTCATTGCATAATTTTAATTATTTATTTAATGTTTTAAAAATTATAATAATATTTTTTATATAATTATTTAAATTTATATAAAAATTTTGTTATTATATATTTTATAAAAATATCATGACGTTATTTTTAGGATTCAAAAACTTTAAATTATTTTGAATTCGTCCATCTGTGTTATGATATATTTGACTCCATCAATTCTCATATATAGAAGATTTAAATTTGTTTATGTTATGATGTTGAGATCAGATAAGATATATAGCATTATAATGTTGATTTAATTTTTTATTTATTTTATTATTTATTTTTAATATAATTTTTTTTATTATTATTATTTAATTTTAACTTTTTATTTTATTTAATTTTGATTTTAGTTATATTTTTTAAATTATTTTATTTTGTGTTGAATTTTTAAATTTCATTATTTATTATTTATTTTTTAAATTTTAACCGTTATTTGTGTTTACAGCTTAATCATGCAAGACAACAACGATGACGAGATGAGTCATAGTGCACCGGTGGATCATGAAAAGGTCGAATATCCGGATTTTACTAGTGCGTTTGAGACTGACATGATTTTTCCTGATTGTGAAGCCCTGGTGAAATGGGTTCGTGAAGTTGCATATTCACAGGGACATGTTCTAAGGATCCTTAGGTCTGATAAAGGAGGAATGGGCCAGAAGCAAAGGATTACACTCTGTTGTGAAAGGTTTGGCATATACAAACCAAAAAATGAGAAGTTTGAGTATGTCACCGGCTCAAAGAAGAGAAATTGTCCGTTCAAGGTTCATGGTAGAGCATATTCGACACTCAAAGCATGGAAGGTAAGAGTATCTTGTGGCTCCCATAATCATGATAAGTGTGATTCATTCATCGGGCACTCCTTCCCCGGAAGACCTACGCCTGAAGAGTATGAAAAGATTATAACTATGACGAAGAATGGAGTGCCGCCGAGACAGATACTGGCCACATTGAAGGAGGAAAACCCAAATAATTGCACTACATTGAAGCAAATTTACAATATCCGCGATAAATGGAAAAGAGAGGTCAGGCGTCCGAGAACACAGATGCAGCATCTTCTGAAAACTTTGAGGGATGATGGTTATGACACTTGGTACAGAAAGGACGAGACCACATATATTGTGAAACAAATTTTTTGGGCTCATCCAAAATTTGTTTCTCTTTTGAGTTCGTTTAATACTGTGCTCATCGTGGACAACACCTACAAGACTAACAGATACAAATGGCCGTTGTTTGAGGTGGTCGGGCAAACATCTACAGAAAAGTCATTTACTGTTGGATTTTCTTACATGGAGGCGGAGAAGTATCCAAACTTCGTATGAGCATTAGAACAAGTGAAGAGATTGTTTAAAGATGATGATGACATGCCCAAGGTGATTGTCTCTGATTTTGAAGCTGCATTGGTGAAAGCAATCCATACCGTTTTTCCATCTTCGGCGCATTTGTTGTGTCAATATCATATTAAGAAGAACGTGACAAAACATGCGAGGAAGAGTGTTCGTAATCTGGATGATGTGCCGTTACTTGAGATTCTTTGGGCCAAGGTAGTCCATTCCAAGGATGAGGAAGACTATAAAGCTTCATTAAGCCGATTTCGGAAAGTGAGTTGGAAGGCGGTTGGTCTTTATGAATATGTGGATGAGACTTACTTGGCCGAACAGAAAGAAAAATTCATTGATGCATGGACAAGTAATCATATGCATCTTGGTAATACTACAACAAATCGGTAAGTTTTTTTTACTTAATTTGGCATGTTGTATTAATTTGTCATGATTCTTTGCATATTATAATACATTTAAATTTCATCATTTTTAGGGTAGAAGGTGCTCATTCGACGTTGAAGGGATTGTTGTCAAGCAGCAACGGGGATCTCTGCACATGTTTAACAGCTATGCATAAGATGTTGACATGTCAACACAATCTCATTATTGAGTCTTTCCAGAAGAGTCTCACAAGATTGGATCACAGGGTGAATATTCCGCTTTTCCGTAATTTACATTATTATGTGTCAAGGGAAGCAATGAGTATTATTTATACCCGACTGTGGAAGTTTGATGAGTGTGAACATTGTGATTGCAAGTTGAGAATCACACATGGCTTACCATGTGCATGCGAGGTTGATAGATACAGGAAAAGTGGTAAACCTATTCCTTTGACGGCAATTCATGGTCATTGGAAGATTCTATCATTCAACAATACAGACAAAAAAGAGGAGCTATACATCGACCCAACTCCTTTGATCGAGGAGTTTTGGCGAGTATTTAATGGTACCAATGATGTAGGAAAGAAGATTTTGACGGACAAGTTTCGAGAGGTTAACAATTTATACTATTACGAAATACTGATTTTAACAATTTTTTTAAATATTATCAATTTTTAAATGTTAACAATTAAATTTGTTTTGTTTAGGTTGTGGATCCAGCAACTACCTCATTGTTGCCACCAAAAGAAAAAGCAAAAACAAAAGGACGTACAAGCGATCATGAGAGATCAACAAAGCGTGATCCATCGGGATGGGAATATGCTGAGAAAGAATAAAAAAAAGGCTTCAAAAAAAGCTTCTCAACAAAGCTCTCAACAATCCCCCAAAAACCATCCTAAAGCTTCCCAAAATTCCTCCAATAATCCTCCAAAAGCACCTCCAATGCAAAGCTCTCAAAAATCCTCCAAAAGTAGCCCTCAACGAGCAAAAGTGAGATCTCAGTACTTAGAACAATTTCCCTCCTTCATGCAACAATATATTGATCAAATTATTGATGTGAGATCAGATGGGAATTGTGGTTTTAGATCGATTAGCTTGTATGCGTACAAGTGTGAGGAATCCTATATGCTTGTCCGGAATGATCTTATACATGAGATGAAGCAACACAAGGAAATGTACCTTGAGCTGATTGGGACCAAAGATTATGACGTTGTGTTCAAATCACTACATGTGGGCAACATTGGCACTGTTCCTGGAGATAAATGGTAGACTCTTCCAGAATTGGGGCATGTCATTGCTAACAGGTAGAACGTGTCTCATCTTTTAAGTTGTATCATCATACGAGATATTGTTTTACAATTTTACCGTCTACTAACTTGATGCATGGAATTGCTAACAGGTACAATGTGGTCCTTGTTTCGATGGCTCGTGATCTGAGAGCTTGTGTTACGTTTTTACCGTACACTAAATCACCTCCCATGCACCTGAAGACCCGAGGCATGGTCTCATCATAATCACTAGACAGTATAGCACATGGACCAATTGTTGAAAAATGGTCCAGTATCCATGCCTGCAAATAAACCATCAATTAATTAATTTAAATAAAGAATTTAAAAAAACATTATGAATTTAAATAAAATGATGAATATTATTATGAATCAAACATTATGAATTCGTATTTGTTTACCTGTAGCAAAGACATGTATCCGGCCAAGGAAACCTTATTCGCCTTGCTGGTGAATGAGAGGTGATCATATAAATATGTCAGTGCACTAGCCCCCCAGACATATTCATCAACCGCAGTGAGGTCCTCCAAAGCGTACAGCAGGTGACAGCCAACAGAGTTGTTCGTCTTGTCTGTGAACAATGTGTTACCCACCAGGTAAAGCAGATAACATCTGGCAGCAATATCGAATCGTCTGATCCCAATCGATCTGTTGTACACCTCCTTGAGCTTGGTAAACCTTATAGCACCTGTCTTAATCTCCATCGCCTCTCTGGTCGCCTCAGCCTGACCCATACCAAGCAGCTCAGTCATCAGCAAAACTGCCTCCGCCTGGTTGGGTTTATCCCAACCAATCAAATGCCCAGCCACCGGGATATGGAGGGTACATGACACGTCGTTCAGTGTGATAGTCATCTCCCCACATGGGAGATGAAACGTGTTGGTATCCTCATACCATCTATCAACGAATGCCCCGATCAATCGCCTGTCGACTACAGTGTAAGATGAAGCGATCAACGGGGCCAAGCCGGATGCCTCGACGATTTCCCGCACTTGCTGTGGCACGACATCTAACAACGGAAAATCAAATGCGTGGTTGTGGCATCGGTTTAAGGTACGCTCCTGCACATTTTAAATTAAGAGAAATTAGTAAAACAAATAAATATCAATTAATTAAAGAAATAGATAATTAAATTTAAATTATTTTTTGGTCTCGTTACAAATACTTACCCGTCCTTGCCATATAAACTTCGCCTGATGCTCGTCGTATGACCTCAACAGTGAAGTATCCTGATGATCCTCATAGAGGGTCTCCGTCTCTGTATCATCGCCACCATCATCATCACCATCCGAAGAAGAGGGATCAGAAGAGGGATCAGGAGCGGCATGGGAAGGTCCTCCTTGCTCCATCCGTCGCCGTCTACCCGACGTTGTCAAATACTCTCCCATCATGGGCATGTCATCGTCATCCCCGTTGCCAATGACGGTTGCGTTCTTCATCCTCGGCATCTGAAATTGCAAAATACAATGTCAAAATAATAAATTTTAAAATGCAATAAAACAAATAATAATCAAGAAAAACAATAACATAAAAATTACAATTAAATAATAATGAAGAAAACCAATAAAATAAAAATTAAAAGTTAAAATTAAATTATGATAAAATAGAATAAATAAATATTAAAAATAAATAATAAAATAAAATAAATAAATTAAAAAATAAATAAAAAATAATAGCAATAAATAAAAAAATAAAACAAATAAATTAAAAAACATAAAAAAATAAAAAAAAGTTAAAATCAAATAAAATAAATAAAATAAATAAAATTAAAATCAAATAACCCAAAGCATAATATTTAATTTTTTAAATTAACTAATATTTATCATATTCCTTTTTCAATAATATAAACATTATAATCATCTTAATCTATTCTAATCTCAACATCATAACATAAACAAATTCAAATCTCCTATATATGAGAGAGAATTGATACAGTCAAATATATCATAATACGTATGGATGGGTTTAAATTAATTGAAAGTTATTATTAATTATTTAAATTAACTAATATTTATCCTATTTCTTTTTTTTTCCTCTAAATCTTATCTGATCTCAACATCATAACAAAAACAAATTCAAATCTCATTGATTTGTATTGTCCTTAAGTTGATGTTCTATGATCTATTCATAAAAGATTAATAATTTTAGAAAATATATATATATACACACGTCTATTTTTAAAATTATATATTTTGGGAAAATATAAAATAAATTTTTTATATATAACTTTAAATAATTATTTTTATAAATATTAATATTATTAAAAAAAAACACACCCTCGCTGGGGTGCAGCGAGAGCATGATTTTGTTCCCTCGCTGCACCCCCAACGAGGGTGTTATTTTTCCAGCGAGGGAACAAAATCATGCTCTCGCTGCACCCCCAGCGAGGGTGTTATTTTTCTGGAAAAATAACACCCTCGCTGAGCCCTAAGTGAGGGATCCCTAAATCGCTTTTGCAGCAGAACACTGAACCAGACTCGATTTTCATTAAAAAAACCAATCAAGATTTCTAAACACATTCTGACAAGAACCTATAACTATTAAATCAAGATTAATAAACACATTCTACAATTTAATGAATAAAACGAAAATTAAAAAAAGAAACAGAGAGCAGAACGAAAGAGGGGAACTAACGGTTGTGCTTGGAGGTTGGCTTTGCTTTGGCTTTGTGTCTTGTGGCCGCTGTGTTGGAGGTTGCCGCTGGCTTTGGCTTGGAGGTTCGCCGCTTCAGAAACGAGCAGGAGGTGAAGACAATGAAGGAGGAGGACAGGAGGTGGGGAGGTACGGTGGAGGGAGGAGAAGTTGTTTTTTGGAGCAGTAAAAAGGGTATGAGAGATGTAGTTTGTGAAAAGGTACGAGAGATGTGAAAAGGTATGAGAGATGTAATTTGAAATTCAAATTTCAAAATGAGTTGAAGAAGGAAAGGGATAAGAAAGGAATAAGAAAAGGTTATTTTAGGATTATGGAAAATTTGTAAGGTTATTTTGGGATATTCATTTAAATAAGGGGGTTGTTATGGACCAGAAGTAGAACTATACTTCGGTAAACTGGTTTATCAGTAAGGTCTAGCCCAGAGAGGATTTTTGACCTCATGAAACTGGTTAACTAGCATTAGAAGCCCTTTAAGGGCCCTAGTCTTCAGTAAATCGGCTTACCGGCATAAAAGCCTTCTTAAGGGCCCATGACGCCTACAAACCGGATTACCGGTATGTGTGGCCCTTTAGTGGCCCAAATCCTCTATTCCTCCAAACTGGTAAAGAAGAAGACTTCTCAGTGACTAACATAGGATTCCTTACCTCGTTAAACCGGTATGGCGGTTTCTCAGAAGACTAGGCCATTAAGCCTGAATTCCTTGGATTCCCCTATCATGATGAGTAGCAACTCACCAATAATGACCCCTTTACTCCTGCCATTATCACTTGCCGTTAGCAGTAATTCGGCCACTCCATTGATGAGGAGGGAAACCCAACGGTAAGGATATCAGCTTATATAAGCAAGCAGAGGGTAACCAGGTATGCATCCTTCAATATCACACAAACACACACACCACCCCCAAACTAAGAACGACAATAGAGCTGGTATCCTGGAAATCAGGGTGCCTATCTGCAGTCTGAAAGCAAACCGTAGAATACTGGACACTTGACCGCTTAGTTCAAGTACCAGACGTTCTACAACAGAACATTGGCGACCACAGTGGGAGCGGCAAACTAATTCCCACCACTTTTGTGAAAGAGATGGATAACTGGTCACAGGGAGAACGTGCTGAACCCAGCCACGACAGTGCGCTGGAATTAAGAAAAAACCCGAGCGGAGAACAAACACCTTCTCGTCAAAAGGACCTCAGGAAACGATTAAGCGAAGGAAGAAGACGGGCAGAGCAAGAGCGTTCGAGACAAGAGGAACCTTCTCATCATGAACAGGAGAAATCGCGACAGAGGCCCCCCACCAGAGGAGGAAGCCCTTGCATTCCCGACATGAGAGTAAGGGGTCATCTGGCGGGTGCTCACAGAGGAAAGCAAGCGTGGAGACAGAGCTGGCTCGTTTGAGCAAGCGGTTAGATGAGCAGGACAAGTTGCTGAAAGAGTTGAGGAAAGGAACATCCCAATCAGGCGTTGGCAAAGGAAACGAGGTGGAGCTGGTTGAAGAACCTGAAGAAAAAGACCACCCGTTTTCTGAAAGCATAATGGCTTTCCCCATGCCTGAAAATCTCAAAGCTCCAGCCAATGTAGATCCATATTTTGGGAACTCAGATCCACAGGAACATATTGACAGTTTTCTGGTGGTAATGTCTTGTCAGGGGGCTAAAGATGCGTATAAGTGTCGCATTTTTCCCTTGACCCTGAAGAAAGCGGCGTTACGATGGTATTCAAAGCTGGAACCCAAATAAGGCACAACCGAAATATGAACATCACCTGTCTCAGATTAAGCAAGGAAAAGACGAATCACTAAGGGACTTCCTCACTCGATTCAATTCAGAATATTTGTCTACCAGTGACATTGAAACCTCTGTGGCACTTCACTTGCTGATGAGGGCTTTGAAACCTAGTGAATTTGCTGATCATTTGGTAATGCACAAGATTAGAACCATGGATGAAGTCATGAAAAGGGCAGAGAAGTACATCAATCTTAAGGAATACCAGCGGGCCCAGGATAGTTACGTCCCTGGAGGATTTGGTAAGGAGAAGGAGGCTGGGAGAGGAGATTCAGGATAAAAATCCTTGGAATGCAGCTAGACTTCGAATCTACTACAATTGAAAACCCCCTTCTGAGTGGATTGACAAGAGAAAGCAGTTTTTAGGATATTTAAATTCCAATAAGGCCTTTTGAGCCACTGTTGTCTTTAGTCAGTGTGAATGCTTTCTCGGTTATAAAGATTTGATGCTATAATAAACAAGAATTTCAGTTGGCATTTGTTGAGTTCTTTTTATCGCCATTAAACCGAACTAACGGTTTAGAAGTGCAATATAAAACATAGTTTACATAAACCGATTAAACGGTTTAACGTCGTTTAACTCCACAAAACCAGTTTAACGGTTTAGTAGTGTAGTTCGGACATTTAATACAATGACAAACCGGTTTAACGGTTTGGACTTGTGAGGAAACATCAGTCTAAACTCACAAAATCAACGCTCAAAAGTCCAACTTCGAGGGGATTTTCCAATCCTATGGAAATTTATAAGACCAACTTAAAGTACACCACCTATTTGGCTAGCCACCTTGTAGGGAGTGAAATGGGTAAGAGGATGTCCTAAAAATCAATAAGAGACACCACCCATGTACTGATGGTAAGACTACTGTTAGACTTCTTTCGAAGTCTAATAAGGTTAAAAGGAATTTCCTTCGCTGGCTAGAAGAGAAATTACCAAATGTCTATCAAGTATGGGCACAAATTGAATACCAGACTTGAGCACGTTTAAATAAAGGCAATACTTTTTTATTCATAAAGAAGAGAAGAAAGTTCATTTCTGAGAAATAATGCTTGCATAAATCCAGAAAATTTGAATGACATGTACGTGGAGAAACCGGTATACCGGAAATACTGCAAATTATCCAAATAAGGACACGTTTACCGGTTTAGCGGCAAGGTTCTTCAAGAACCCAAGTCCTTTTTCCCGTTTACCGGTATACCAGCTTTATGAGGCTTCAAAGAAAGTCAAAACCAATGTAAACCGGTTTACCGGTTTGTCCCTTTAATGCACGAGTATTGCAAAGCCTTATTTGAGGCCAAGTAAATCGGTGTCAGATATTGAGACCCTCCAAAAACAATAGTAAATCTGCTTACCAAAAAATCAGGAGAGCGTAAAGATACCGCGTTAAACCGGTTAACCGGTTAACCGGAGTATCGGAGCATCTGTCTTAAATCCTTCAGTAATGTGAAAAGAAAAGAGGTTCATCAGGACCCAGCCTTTTTTTTGACGAACTTAAACCGGCAAGGAGGTATATTTAGAGGAATTACCGGTGTGATGATATGAGGCTCGAATGCTTCATAAAACCGGTTAAGCTTCTAATTGAGCTACTTCTCATGAAAACAACAAAACCAAGGTTCATAATTATAAACCATGGTCTGGGGGCAACTGTTATGGACCAGAAGTAGAACTATACTTCGGTAAACTGGTTTATCAGTAAGGTCTAGCCTAGAGAGGATTTTTGACCTCATGAAACTGGTTAACTAGCATTAGAAGCCCTTTAAGGGCCCTAGTCTTCAGTAAATCGGCTTACCGGCATAAAAGCCTTCTTAAGGGCCCATGACGCCTACAAACCGGATTACCGGTATGTGTGGCCCTTTAGTGGCCCAAATCCTCTATTCCTCCAAACTGGTAAAGAAGAAGACTTCTCAGTGACTAACATAGGATTCCTTACCTCGTTAAACCGGTATGGCGGTTTCTCAGAAGACTAGGCCATTAAGCCTGAATTCCTTGGATTCCACTATCATGATGAGTAGCAACTCACCAATAATGACCCCTTTACTCCTGCCATTATCACTTGCCGTTAGCAGTAATTCGGCCACTCCATTGATGAGGAGGGAAACCCAACGGTAAGGATATCAGCTTATATAAGCAAGCAGAGGATAACCAGGTATGCATCCTTCAATCTCACACAAACACACACACCACCCCCCAAACTAAGAACGACAATAGAGCTGGTATCCTGGAAATCAGGATGCCTATCTGCAGTCTGAAAGCAAACCGTAGAATACTGGACACTTGACCGCTTAGTTCAAGTACCAGACGTTCTACAACAAAACAGGGGTTAATTAAGTAACCAGGAGGGTCAAAAAAGTAGGCCTTAAAGTAGAGTTGTGAAGACCAAAACAAAAAACAAATCTATTTTAATATGAAATCTCCACCATTTCAAAAAAGAAAAAAAAAAAAAAAAGAAGTTCGGTTACTCATTTAAACAGTTTTTCAAATCAAATGGCCAGATTCAAAGATGATCGGCCTACCCTTATGTAGGCCTTGGCCCCAAGTCTAGCTGTCGGTAGGCAATAAGCCCAATCCATGCATCACGTTGAAGTTGACAGGGAAAAATACTCCTCTTATGATAAAAATCGTCTATATATACCGTAGGGGAACGTGGTAGCAATTTTGTTTTTTAAGATTAATGGGTATGCACTGATGGTGTAAAGTTTTTTACACCATCAGTTCGTTATCCACCATTCGTTTGGATTACTTTAATTTAAAAGTCAACAACCATAAACGGTTGAATGATGGATGATGCACTGATGGTGTAAAAAACTTTACACTGTCGGTGCATTACCCATTTTCTTTTTTTATTTAATTTTTCCCCTCAAAGTAGCATGGTAGCAAATTTAAAATGACCTTTTATGGTAAGTGTTTAGTGTGGAGTTTTGTTAGAAAGCGTAACAAGAGTGACGAGATTATGTGACATGAATATAAATTTAAATGATCCCTGATGAGATAAAACTCTCAACGTTTTTTTCCCCTTTTACAAGAATCCCGAGACTCAACAAAAAGGGGGGGAACCAAGCAACTGCAAGCTCAGAATTTAAATTGATATTTGATTGACGTTTTAAATAAACAAATAAATATGTAACCAAAAATAAATAAATAAATAAACAAATATATATATGTTTTTGTAATTTTTTTATTTTTATAATTTTTTATTATCTTTGTGAAATGAAAAAATAAAAAATATTACATTGAAAAATTAAAAAAATGTTTTAATTTTTTTAATAAAAAATAACTACTTTTAAATTTTTACTCTTAACTTTACTTATGAGGTTAAGAAAATCATCATTTTCATAAATAGCATGTTTGTGACTTTGCAGCTTTAATGCACGTGGTCCTATTTCAATTCAAGCAATGAATCTTCATAAACTTCAGCCGACAAATATTGTATTTAAGGGGGAATACTGTATTAAAAAAGAATATGCGGATTCTTTTTTTTTTTTTTTTTGTTACAAGAATATGCGGATTCTGTTGTGTATAAATGGGTATAGAATTGTCTCCAAGTGATTTAGCCACTCAGAGTTCACTTGATGATTTACAAATGGATGAGTTGTAATAATAACATTATCCAAAGGATTTGGATATGGTGCATAGGTGGCAAAACCGTACTGGAGGAAAAGATTTATACATTTTCTGAGGATTAGATAATTCTCCAACATAAACCAACAAATTTATTAGTTCTTCAATTCTAAGCCTCTCAATCTTAGTAATTCTTGTCTTGTCTTAGCTATTAACTTTTTAGATTACATTAGAAGTAGAGCTTTTGTGTGTTAGAGGAAGAAGTGATCATGGCTAGTTGCAACATGGCATCAGCTGCTTCAGGTTTTGTGTTATCGCCTAATGTTGCTGGCAGTACTAATAATTCAGCATCAAAGATCACTATGTTGATGTTCCCTACCAAGAATAATAACAATTCTTCTAGGCTTGTTGTGAGGGCAGCTGATGAGGAGGCTGGCGGGGCGGCGCCACCCGCAACCGCCACACCTCCGGCCGAAGGTGAAGCTCCTCCTAAACCCAAACCACCCCCAATTGGCCCAAAGAGAGGTGCTAAGGTGTGTTAATTATTTACACTCATCTTTTAATTTGTAGGACTAGCTTAATTTTGAAGTTTGGACTCACTATATATTTTATAACATGGTCAATTTAATTTAGGCATAGTGTGCATAATCACATTGTTTTGATAGCTTCAATAACTACATATATATTTTTAATTTTCTATTATTTTAAATCTGCCACTCATGATCCTTGGTGTTGTTTTAATATATGGTAATTTTAAGTATATCAATTAAAGTGGGTTCAGGGCTGCTCAAATGTAAGGGTAGTAAAGATCTTGCTTTAAGCCCCAAAAATAATGTTAACGATTAATTAATATTCTCTCTTCCTAATAAAAGGGATCTCATCTTATTACCTTTATGCCTCGGAAAATAAATATTGCTTATTTTAATAATCAGTTTAAAAAGGAGGGATGAAAACTGCAGGACATTGAACACAATTGTTCATGCAATTATTTCTTTGAAACTTCTAAGTTCTAACATAGATGAGGCTTATATTCTTCTAATTTTTGTATGTTATGTTGGTTGCACTTACCAGGTTAAGATTCTTAGGAAGGAATCCTATTGGTTCAATGGTATAGGTTCAGTTGTTGCTGTTGATCAGGTTTGTTTTCTTTTAATTAATTAATTTTGCTCAATTTTTTTTTTCTTGTGCCATGAATGTACCCAACCATGATTATATACATTGAGATTAATGGGTATGCACTAACAGTGTAAAGTTTTTTACACCATCTATTCACCATTCATCCATGTAATTTTTTACACTGTCAATGCATTACCCATTTTCTCATATATATATATATATATGTATATAGAGAGAGAGATATTAAGTATTCTTGTTTCATTGATTTCAATTTGTTGAGCACGCAGGACCCCAAGACTCGCTACCCAGTTGTGGTTCGATTCAACAAAGTTAACTATGCCAATGTATCAACAAACAACTATGCTTTGGATGAGATTGAGGAAGTTAAATGAGTCATCTATGTCAATTATTGTAATTAGACTATTGTCATGCTACTCTAGTTACTAGCCTAAGGGTTTTCATGTCACAATGTGTATCATATTTTCTGTGATATCTACCCCTTGAATCTTGATCTTTATACACTGTATTCTAAAATGTGCAGTTGTTCACAATCAGAAACCTTTTTCCCTGCTTTTTATTTATATATTTTTAATTGAAATCACTAAATCAAGTTATTAAGCATGTTAGTGCATTCCATCTTTTAAGGCCTATGTATGCCTAGCGGACAATTGAAATGAACTAAAAGCAAAAAATTGAAATGCTCCTCAGGAAAATTAAATATAAAGAAAAATGCTGTATCCTCTTCATAAATATAATTTCTTTCTCAATCTTCTTTATTTGATTTTTTGAATCCGGAGTTTTCGTTGATCTAAAATTTTCTATTCAGTTACTAATAATTGATTTTCATTTTTATACAGTACATATAAATCGAGGTATAAGATCCAAGACTACATGCTTAATCAACTCAAGTCATTTCCACAGTTCTACTTCTTATTTAGTTTAAAAAAGTTAATTACTAGTAGTTATTAATTTGTTTTTAACTTTATTCATTTTTTTAATACAAAGTTTTTTTTTTCTTTTTTAAAGGGGATGTGCGAGAGCACATCTTTCAGATTTTGAACCCAAATATAAGTTCACACCTAACGTATTGCAGCTTTATCAATAATGAGCATCTTTTACACATAAAAAGCAGTCATAAAAACCAATTTTTCAATATATCATTTTACTATAAACAACTCTTTACGATAAAAACATGACAATGGAAATGCGGGACGACAGACACGGTGTTGGGAACCAATTTATTTGGGCCAAAATAAGCAAATAAACTGGTAGAAAGATGCAAAGGCCCAAATAAAGAGAAGAGAGAAAGAAGGAAAAAGCGGCCCTGTACGTGGACAGGAAGCAAAGGATATTTGGGAATCCGCCCCTCATAGCTGTACACAAAGGGCAAAGTGGCCAGCTGGGCGGACGGTCCCTGGGAGCTTCTGAGGGCTGTGGCTGGAAGGCTCTGAGCAAGCTTTGCCCAAAGAGTGATAAACAACTCATGTGGACTTGCACAATGATCGGAGAATGAAGCTCTATGCAACAATACGGAAATGGAGGGAAGCTAGGAGAAATAGGGTCTTAGGAAGTTAATCACTAAAAAAGACCTTTCGCTCTGCCTTAGGAAGATGAGCTTAATTTGACTAACTAAAATGGTACAAGGTGTAAGAGGGAGCAGAGAGAGAGAGAACGGTGCTTAATGGCTAAGCAAGGGGGTTTTACGAGGGTGACAGTGACTAGTGAGGGAGTAAGAAAGCTTAAGAAGAGGAAGAGGGTAGGAGTAAAGGATCATCGAAAAAACATACAGAGAAGAGAGGAGAGGGATCACAACAAAAAAACAACACTAAAAAAAAACATTAGAACTAGAGAGGGAGAAGGCGGAAGAGGGGTGTGTTGCTAGAGGGACGTTCGCTGCCCTTCCCACGAAGATCATTGTGCAAGACTCGCTTACTCTCCCCTACCACAGGATCTCAGAGGCTCTAAACTCTCATCATCGCTCAATCTCTCAAGTATTACAAACCCAAAATCTCATTATTTTATCTTCCCATTTTTTGACCCCCAACAATTGGCGACTCCGCTGGGGAGATTGAGCAATGACGAACAATGGCCATGAACCTGTGACGCCAAGAAGGTTATCCTTCAACCTGGAGTTTCCAGAAGAAGAAACACCCATGGAGCAGCCCCAAGGATCAAGGGGAGACCCTGTTTCCTCCCCCAAGCGAGAGGCGGAGCCGCTGCTGAATCTGTTGAAGGAAATGGAAACTCCTTCTCTGGAGCAAGGGGCGGGACCATCGCAGGTCACTGTCCCGGCAGCCTTGTTGTCTTCTTTGTTGGCCAACCAAGACAACTTGGCGAAAATGATGACAGAAATGAAAACACAATTGATTGGGAAAGAGGCTGAAGGAGGAAAGACTCGAGTGGAGGAGCAACTCGTAAAGATGGGAGAAGATGCCCCTGTCACCCAGGCCCAACTAAAGAAAATGCTGGAGGATCACAAGGGAGGAGGCAGAAGGGCGATTGAGATCCAACTCCCGTTCACTGCTGAAGTTCTTGCTTAACCATTCCCCGTTGGGTATGTGCCACCCGCCTTCAGGAAGTTTGATGGGACAGGGAGTGCAAGAGAAAACATCATGACTTACTTGGATGATTTGGGGATTCATAGCCAAAACAAGTGCCTTCATCTCAGAGAGTTTTCAAAGTCACTTGTAGGAAGGGCATTTACGTGGTATAGCAAGCTTCGCCCTGGATCGCTGCACACATGGGAAGATATGGTGGCAGAGTTTTGCAATAAGTTTTTGGAAGAGGAGGGCGCGTTGCATATCATGGATCTAGGGCGAGTAAAACAGAGGCCCGGGGAAGGACTGGTATCCTTCATTAAAAGGTATCGAGATAAAGCGCTTCATTGCAAGGAAACTCTACCCGAGGCGGATCTGGTTTAAGGGTGTATCAAAAATGTAGAAGATGGCGCCCAGATTTTTCTGTCCTTGAGTGAAGTGGCTACCTTCGCAGAGTTGATAAAAAAGGGAGCGGACGTAGCCGAAGCCATGAAAAGGCAAGGGAAGAGAGCCAAAGATGACGGCTTGTTGGAGGCATATGCGGCTGAGGAACGAGGGAAGAAGAAAAGTTACAAAGAAATCCCTCCGCCTCGGAAATATGGGAAAGACGAGGAGCCGCCTGCACTGACCATCTCCAAGGAGTTGGTGTATCAGCTGATAGAGGATTGGTACAAGGAAGGAATACTTAAGAAAGGAGAAGGACGTCGTCCGCCTACGAGCCAACAGATGGATGACCCACGTTATTGCGCTGTTCACAGAGAGGCGAGCACTCGCGGTACTATGTCTTGCTACGTCGTGAGGCGTATCTTCCACAGGCTGGTGGGACAAGGGAAGCTAGTCCTGCCTGAGCAGCCGAGGGAAGAGGACCTGCGAATTCGCCCTCTACCGAACCATGGAGTAAATACCATTAATGGGATAGAAGAGCAACTTTTGGAAGATGAAGAAATGGTGGACAATGAGGAAGGAGAGCTAGAAGAAATACTCAGAAAGGGGATAGCGAAGACAAGGGGATTCCGCATCTTGTTCGCTCAGTTAAATTTGGGAGATGAGGTACAGGCGGAGGCGGATGGGGCTTTGGTAGAAGCTATAATGAAACATGGAGGCGGACTTTGTTCACCCAATGCTTCCTTGACCCGGCTGGCAAAGGCACACGCCACGACTCTCATTTTCAAAGAACCCGTTGATTGTGAACAAGGGTTTTGTCACAACAAAGCATTATATGTAGAAGCAAGTGTTGAGGGTGTCACCATGAGAAGGGCCTTGGTTGACAACGGTTCTGGGGTTAACATCATTCCAGTGGATGTCTTTCATGCCTTGGGGGTACGGGCGGAAAGGTTACAGAGGTCAACCATGAGGTTGAATGCATTTAATGGGGCAGCAGTGGCTGTAATAGCCAGTGTGGTCCTGCGCTTAAGGGTGGGAGCCATTGCAACAACAAATACTTTCCAAATCGTAGCAGGCAAGCCCAGTTACCACATTCTGCTCGGAAGGCCATGGATCCACCAGCATCGTTGTGTGCCGTCCACGCTCCATCAATGTGTAAAGTCGAGCTACAGAGGTGGGAACATTGTGATACCAGCGGTTCAAGCTCCATTTGAAGCGTCTGAGCTTCACATGATTGAAGCTTCATTGTTCAGAGAAGTCGCCCCCACAGGAGCTAACACGATCCGAAGAATGGAGCCAGTACGCTTTGTCAAAGAAAAAGGAAAGGGCGGAGCTTCGACGAGTGGTTTCAAAAAGCCACGAGGCGATATGGAGGAAGAAAAGCAGGAAGCATCTAAGAAAGGGAGAATTGAGAGATGCCGCCTCACTGACGGCACCCTGACTTGGAGGATCTTATAGGATGAGGCGGGGTTGGCTAGGCCCAAAATAGAAGAACTAGTCAACCCCGGATTATGGTGCACGCTCCACACGCCAGTGGAAGTGTTGCAAAGAGAAAGGGAGAATTGTTATGGAGTCATAGAAAGCGAACAAGAGATCGAGGGAGATTTGGAGGAAGTAAACATGGGAGAAGCAGAAGGCGAAAAGAAGCCACTATTCATATGCAGAAATCTGAGCGAGGCGGAGAAAGGGGAGTTAGTGGCCTTACTAAAGGAGTTTAAAGAAGTATTCGCATGGAGCTATACCGAGATGCCTGGGTTGAGCAGGAGTTTGGTAACACATAATCTAGAGGTAAGGCCAGATGCGACACCTGTAAAGCAGCACCCAAGGAGGTTCAGCCCTGAAGTGGAGGCCCAAATAAAGAAAGAGGTTGAGAAACTATTAGAGGCGGGATTCATAAAGCCAATTCAACACCCAGAGTGGTTGGCTAACATTGTCCCTGTAAGAAAGAAGAATGGCCAAATTCGCTATTGTGTGGACTTTAGGGACCTCAATAAAGCTTGCCCAAAAGATGATTTTCCTCTTCCCCACATCGATGGTATGATAGACACCACTGCATCTCATGAAAGGTTTTCATTCATGGATGGGTTTAGCGGGTACAACCAAATCCGGATGTCCCCAGGAGATGAAGAGAAGATAGCTTTTAGGACCCCTGTGGGAAACTTTCATTATGTGGTAATGCCCTTTGGCTTGAAGAACGCAGGGGCGACATATCAAAGAGCTATGACAGCTATATTCCATGATGTGATGCATGATTTTGTGGAAGACTATGTAGATGATTTGGTGGTGAAATCCAGGAGGAAGGAAGATCACGTGAAGCATCTAAGAAGTGTGCTGGAAAGGTGTCGGAAGTACAAGTTACGCATGAACCCTTTAAAGTGTAAATTCGGAGTGGCGTCTGGGGCATTCCTGGGGTTCAAGGTTCACAAGGATGGCATATCTGCTGATGAAGAAAAGATCAAGGCAATACAAGAAATGGAGGCGTCCAGAACAAGAAAAGAGCTGCAGCGAATGGTTGGGAAGTTGGGTTACATAAGGCGATTCATACCAGCCATGAGCGAGTTATTAAAGCCCTTCAAGGATCTGGCAAAGGATAATGGGAAATTCATGTGGGATGAGAATCACCAGTCCGCCTTTCAGAAAATAAAGGAAGTGTTGGTATCTCCTCAAGTCATGAGCGCACCAGAGAAAGGAGTTCCACTGAAAGTATACTTGGCCCCCTCTGGAGACACCATAAATGGCTTAGTGGCGCAGGAGAAAGATGGAGTGGAGCGGCCAGTAGCTTATTTTGGGAGAGTAATGAAAGACGCAGAACTTAGGTACTCGCCTCAAGAAAAGTAATGTTTGGCGCTAGTATACGCAGCTCAGAAGTTCAGGCATTACTTTCAGGCCCATGCGATTTGGGTAATGACTAAGGTTGAAGGGATTAAACATTTGTTGCAAGGAGCGGTATTGACAGGGAGATTAAGCAAGTGGGCATTGATGCTTACAGAGTATGAGATAATGTTGGTTACGCCTACAGCTTTGAAGAGTCAGGCCCTAGCAGACCTCATGGCCATCTGTCCAATCTCTACAGAGGGCGAAGAAGTGGAAGAATTGAGGGGAGAAATGCCCGAAGCCAATATGCGTGAAGGAAACCCACGATGGATCCTCATGTTTGATGGGACGCCTTCGTCGCCACAAGGAGGAGGAGGCGTGACACTAACCAACGGAAGAGGGGAGTCTTTATCATTCGCCCTCAGGTTGGAATTCCCTTGTACCAACAATGAGGCAGAATACGAAGCATTGATTGCTGGGTTAAAAATAGCAAAGGAGTTGGGAGTGGAAAGACTTGTGATAAAAGGAGATTCCAACTGATGAGCATTTTATTTCCCATTATTCCTTGCATTATTTTACTCCTATTATTGATACTTGTTGCCTATTTGACATTGTTTAGCTTGATTTAGTGATTTAGAGTTTATTGGACTAATATTCTGAATATTGTTTAATTTGGGATTATTTAGCCTAATTAATTCTATTTCTATTTTCAGGTCATATTTGGCTCAAGGGTTTTTTGGACATTTTGGGAATGAAGATTTAATGTTGGAAGAGAAGATATATGATGAAGTGAAGATTGTAATCTATCTTTAGGATTAGTTGAGATTTAGTTATATCTTTTAAGATTTAGATTTTATCTATAAGATATTTTTAGATTTAATTTAGAGATAAGCTTTCCTTAGGATTTGGGCCCATGATTTAGGCCCGTTTTGTGATTTAAAAAGCCAAATTCGTGTAAACCCTGGAGAGACCTTCCATTCACGTTTTTTTACATTCTCTCTCATAGAGAAGGCTTAGTTTTGCTCTCCAAGCTTGTGGTGGCTGCTAGGGTTTCTCTCTCTTCCCTTTTTTCTACACGTTTTTGGTATTTTTCTTCATGGAAGGCTAAACTCTTAGGTTAAATCCCTTTGGTAATGTATCACATACTCTTGAGGTTTTGTTCTTAATGCTATTTCGTTTTTATTCACTGTTTTCATGCTTATTGATATGTTATGGTTCGCTTAGTTCCATTGTATAGAGATAATCCATGTGTATGAATGCTTAATTTATGAAAACTCGTAAAAACTCCATGCTTTGGCTTTTAATGCTTAATTAGAGGTTTGGGTTTTGGGGTGCGAATTGAATTTTCGCTTAGTATTTAATTCTCACGAGTTGGACAGTGAAGAGGAAAGAAATTGATCTTTTGTGACCGATGATAGAGTTGTGAACGCGAGCCAAAGGGGTTTATCCGCTTTTCCTTATCTGTTTCTTCGTTTTGATTTAATTCTGTTTTGATTTCAATTATTCAATATTCAATACAAAAAAAAACCCCTGTTTTCTATGCATACTATGTGTTCGACCTTTTGCTTGATAAGATATTCCTTGGGAGACGACCTAGGAGTCACTTCCTAGTACTATACTTTAAACTGTTTTTATTTGTATCGGGTACGGCCTCGATCAAATTTGGCGCCGTTGCCGGGGAGTATCGGTTCTTGCCAAAGGTCATTAGTAGTTAGTTAGTGTCGTAGTTAGTATAGTTATTATAGTGTGTCGTGTCTGATTTAGGGTCTAGTAGTCAATTCTGATAACCGGTTGAAGTTGCACTGTTTGCTGTTTTGCTATTTTGTTGCAATTAGTGTATTTGATTGATTCTGTGGTTGCTAGTTCACATAGTTGTGGGTGAAATTTTTGCACGAAAATTTATATCCACACTACTTTTATCATATAAAAAGGTTTTGAGGCACCACGATCACTCAGATCATCACTGGTTGTGAGTTCCAGAAAAATTTTCCAAGTTTTAGCAGCACTTTCTTCAAATCGTCGCAACTTTTGACCCGTAACTCGGAATTTGACGAATTTTATATCAAATCGAAGGGAATTTTCTGTCCTTGAGTGAAGTGGCTACCTTCGCAGAGTTGATAAAAAAGGGAGCGGACGTAGCCGAAGCCATGAAAAGGCAAGGGAAGAGAGCCAAAGATGACGGCTTGTTGGAGGCATATGCGGCTGAGGAACGAGGGAAGAAGAAAAGTTACAAAGAAATCCCTCCGCCTCGGAAATATGGGAAAGACGAGGAGCCGCCTGCACTGACCATCTCCAAGGAGTTGGTGTATCAGCTGATAGAGGATTGGTACAAGGAAGGAATACTTAAGAAAGGAGAAGGACGTCGTCCGCCTACGAGCCAACAGATGGATGACCCACGTTATTGCGCTGTTCACAGAGAGGCGAGCACTCACGGTACTATGTCTTGCTACGTCGTGAGGCGTATCTTCCACAGGCTGGTGGGACAAGGGAAGCTAGTCCTGCCTGAGCAGCCGAGGGAAGAGGACCTGCGAATTCGCCCTCTACCGAACCATGGAGTAAATACCATTAATGGGATAGAAGAGCAACTTTTGGAAGATGAAGAAATGGTGGACAATGAGGAAGGAGAGCTAGAAGAAATACTCAGAAAGGGGATAGCGAAGACAAGGGGATTCCGCATCTTGTTCGCTCAGTTAAATTTGGGAGATGAGGTACAGGCGGAGGCGGATGGGGCTTTGGTAGAAGCTATAATGAAACATGGAGGCGGACTTTGTTCACCCAATGCTCCCTTGACCCGGCTGGCAAAGGCACACGCCACGGCTCTCATTTTCAAAGAACCCGTTGATTGTGAACAAGGGTTTTGTCACAACAAAGCATTATATGTAGAAGCAAGTGTTGAGGGTGTCACCATGAGAAGGGCCTTGGTTGACAACGGTTCTGGGGTTAACATCATTCCAGTGGATGTCTTTCATGCCTTGGGGGTACGGGCGGAAAGGTTACAGAGGTCAACCATGAGGTTGAATGCATTTAATGGGGCAGCACTGGCTGTAATAGCCAGTGTGGTCCTGCGCTTAAGGGTGGGAGCCATTGCAACAACAAATACTTTCCAAATCGTAGCAGGCAAGCCCAGTTACCACATTCTGCTCGGAAGGCCATGGATCCACCAGCATCGTTGTGTGCCGTCCACGCTCCATCAATGTGTAAAGTCGAGCTACAGAGGTGGGAACATTGTGATACCAGCGGTTCAAGCTCCATTTGAAGCGTCTGAGCTTCACATGATTGAAGCTTCATTGTTCAGAGAAGTCGCCCCCACAGGAGCTAACACGATCCGAAGAATGGAGCCAGTACGCTTTGTCAAAGAAAAAGGAAAGGGCGGAGCTTCGACGAGTGGTTTCAAAAAGCCACGAGGCGATATGGACTTTAGGGACCTCAATAAAGCTTGCCCAAAAGATGATTTTCCTCTTCTCCACATCGATGGTATGATAGACGCCACTGCATCTCATGAAAGGTTTTCATTCATGGATGGGTTCAGCGGGTACAACCAAATCCGGATGTCCCCAGGAGATGAAGAGAAGATAGCTTTTAGGACCCCTGTGGGAAACTTTCATTATGTGGTAATGCCCTTTGGCTTGAAGAACGCAGGGGCGACATATCAAAGAGCTATGACAGCTATATTCCATGATGTGATGCATGATTTTGTGGAAGACTATGTAGATGATTTGGTGGTGAAATCCAGGAGGAAGGAAGATCACGTGAAGCATCTAAGAAGTGTGCTGGAAAGGTGTCGGAAGTACAAGTTACGCATGAACCCTTTAAAGTGTAAATTCGGAGTGGCGTCTGGGGCATTCCTGGGGTTCAAGGTTCACAAGGATGGCATATCTGCTGATGAAGAAAAGATCAAGGCAATACAAGAAATGGAGGCGTCCAGAACAAGAAAAGAGCTGCAGCGAATGGTTGGGAAGTTGGGTTACATAAGGCGATTCATACCAGCCATGAGCGAGTTATTAAAGCCCTTCAAGGATCTGGCAAAGGATAATGGGAAATTCATGTGGGATGAGAATCACCAGTCCGCCTTTCAGAAAATAAAGGAAGTGTTGGTATCTCCTCAAGTCATGAGCGCACCAGAGAAAGGAGTTCCACTGAAAGTATACTTGGCCCCCTCTGGAGACACCATAAATGGCTTAGTGGCGCAGGAGAAAGATGGAGTGGAGCGGCCAGTAGCTTATTTTGGGAGAGTAATGAAAGACGCAGAACTTAGGTACTCGCCTCAAGAAAAGTAATGTTTGGCGCTAGTATACGCAGCTCAGAAGTTCAGGCATTACTTTCAGGCCCATGCGATTTGGGTAATGACTAAGGTTGAAGGGATTAAACATTTGTTGCAAGGAGCGGTATTGACAGGGAGATTAAGCAAGTGGGCATTGATGCTTACAGAGTATGAGATAATGTTGGTTACGCCTACAGCTTTGAAGAGTCAGGCCCTAGCAGACCTCATGGCCATCTGTCCAATCTCTACAGAGGGCGAAGAAGTGGAAGAATTGAGGGGAGAAATGCCCGAAGCCAATATGCGTGAAGGAAACCCACGATGGATCCTCATGTTTGATGGGACGCCTTCGTCGCCACAAGGAGGAGGAGGCGTGACACTAACCAACGGAAGAGGGGAGTCTTTATCATTCGCCCTCAGGTTGGAATTCCCTTGTACCAACAATGAGGCAGAATACGAAGCATTGATTGCTGGGTTAAAAATAGCAAAGGAGTTGGGAGTGGAAAGACTTGTGATAAAGGGAGATTCCAACTGATGAGCATTTTATTTCCCATTATTCCTTGCATTATTTTACTCCTATTATTGATACTTGTTGCTCATTGTTTAGCTTGATTTAGTGATTTAGAGCTTATTGGACTAATATTCCGAATATTGTTTAATTTGGGATTATTTAGCCTAATTAATTCTATTTCTATTTTCAGGTCATATTTGGCTCAAGGGTTTTTTGGACATTTTGGGAATGAAGGTTTAATGTTGGAAGAGAAGATATATGATGAAGTGAAGATTGTAATCTATCTTTAGGATTAGTTGAGATTTAGTTATATCTTTTAAGATTTAGATTTTATCTATAAGATATTTTTAGATTTAATTTAGAGATAAGCTTTCCTTAGGATTTGGGCCCATGATTTAGGCCCGTTTTGTGATTTAAAAAGCCAAATTCGTGTAAACCCTGGAGAGACCTTCCATTCACGTTTTTTTACATTCTCTCTCATAGAGAAGGCTTAGTTTTGCTCTCCAAGCTTGTGGTGGCTGCTAGGGTTTCTCTCTCTTCCCTTTTTTCTACACGTTTTTGGTATTTTTCTTCATGGAAGGCTAAACTCTTAGGTTAAATCCCTTTGGTAATGTATCACATACTCTTGAGGTTTTGTTCTTAATGCTATTTCGTTTTTATTCACTGTTTTCATGCTTATTGATATGTTATGGTTCGCTTAGTTCCATTGTATAGAGATAATCCATGTGTATGAATGCTTAATTTATGAAAACTCGTAAAAACTCCATGCTTTGGCTTTTAATGCTTAATTAGAGGTTTGGGTTTTGGGGTGCGAATTGAATTTTCGCTTAGTATTTAATTCTCACGAGTTGGACAGTGAAGAGGAAAGAAATTGATCTTTTGTGACCGATGATAGAGTTGTGAACGCGAGCCAAAGGGGTTTATCCGCTTTTCCTTATCTGTTTCTTCGTTTTGATTTAATTCTGTTTTGATTTCAATTATTCAATATTCAATACAAAAAAAAACCCCCTGTTTTCTATGCATACTATGTGTTCGACCTTTTGCTTGATAAGATATTCCTTGGGAGACGACCTAGGAGTCACTTCCTAGTACTATACTTTAAACTGTTTTTATTTGTATCGGGTACGGCCTCGATCAAATTTGGCGCCGTTGCCAGGGAGTATCGGTTCTTGCCAAAGGTCATTAGTAGTTAGTTAGTGTCGTAGTTAGTATAGTTATTATAGTGTGTCGTGTCTGATTTAGGGTCTAGTAGTCAATTCTGATAACCGGTTGAAGTTGCACTGTTTGCTGTTTTGCTATTTTGTTGCAATTAGTGTATTTGATTGATTATGTGGTTGCTAGTTCACATAGTTGTGGGTGAAATTTTTGCACGAAAATTTATATCCACACTACTTTTATCATATAAAAAGGTTTTGAGGCACCACGATCACTCAGATCATCACTGGTTGTGAGTTCCAGAAAAATTTTCCAAGTTTTAGCAGCAGTTTCTTCAAATCGTCGCAACTTTTGACCCGTAACTCGGAATTTGACGAATTTTATATCAAATCGAAGGGAATTTTCTGTCCTTGAGTGAAGTGGCTACCTTCTCAGAGTTGATAAAAAAGGGAGCGGACGTAGCCGAAGCCATGAAAAGGCAAGGGAAGAGAGCCAAAGATGACGGCTTGTTGGAGGCATATGCGGCTGAGGAACGAGGGAAGAAGAAAAGTTACAAAGAAATCCCTCCGCCTCGGAAATATGGGAAAGACGAGGAGCCGCCTGCACTGACCATCTCCAAGGAGTTGGTGTATCAGCTGATAGAGGATTGGTACAAGGAAGGAATACTTAAGAAAGGAGAAGGACGTCGTCCGCCTACGAGCCAACAGATGGATGACCCACGTTATTGCGCTGTTCACAGAGAGGCGAGCACTCACGGTACTATGTCTTGCTACGTCGTGAGGCGTATCTTCCACAGGCTGGTGGGACAAGGGAAGCTAGTCCTGCCTGAGCAGCCGAGGGAAGAGGACCTGCGAATTCGCCCTCTACCGAACCATGGAGTAAATACCATTAATGGGATAGAAGAGCAACTTTTGGAAGATGAAGAAATGGTGGACAATGAGGAAGGAAAGCTAGAAGAAATACTCAGAAAGGGGATAGCGAAGACAAGGGGATTCCGCATCTTGTTCGCTCAGTTAAATTTGGGAGATGAGGTACAGGCGGAGGCGGATGGGGCTTTGGTAGAAGCTATAATGAAACATGGAGGCGGACTTTGTTCACCCAATGCTCCCTTGACCCGGCTGGCAAAGGCACACGCCACGGCTCTCATTTTCAAAGAACCCGTTGATTGTGAACAAGGGTTTTGTCACAACAAAGCATTATATGTAGAAGCAAGTGTTGAGGGTGTCACCATGAGAAGGGCCTTGGTTGACAACGGTTCTGGGGTTAACATCATTCCAGTGGATGTCTTTCATGCCTTGGGGGTACGGGCGGAAAGGTTACAGAGGTCAACCATGAGGTTGAATGCATTTAATGGGGCAGCAGTGGCTGTAATAGCCAGTGTGGTCCTGCGCTTAAGGGTGGGAGCCATTGCAACAACAAATACTTTCCAAATCGTAGCAGGCAAGCCCAGTTACCACATTCTGCTCGGAAGGCCATGGATCCACCAGCATCGTTGTGTGCCGTCCACGCTCCATCAATGTGTAAAGTCGAGCTACAGAGGTGGGAACATTGTGATACCAGCGGTTCAAGCTCCATTTGAAGCGTCTGAGCTTCACATGATTGAAGCTTCATTGTTCAGAGAAGTCGCCCCCACAGGAGCTAACACGATCCGAAGAATGGAGCCAGTACGCTTTGTCAAAGAAAAAGGAAAGGGCGGAGCTTCGACGAGTGGTTTCAAAAAGCCACGAGGCGATATGGACTTTAGGGACCTCAATAAAGCTTGCCCAAAAGATGATTTTCCTCTTCTCCACATCGATGGTATGATAGACGCCACTGCATCTCATGAAAGGTTTTCATTCATGGATGGGTTCAGCGGGTACAACCAAATCCGGATGTCCCCAGGAGATGAAGAGAAGATAGCTTTTAGGACCCCTGTGGGAAACTTTCATTATGTGGTAATGCCCTTTGGCTTGAAGAACGCAGGGGCGACATATCAAAGAGCTATGACAGCTATATTCCATGATGTGATGCATGATTTTGTGGAAGACTATGTAGATGATTTGGTGGTGAAATCCAGGAGGAAGGAAGATCACGTGAAGCATCTAAGAAGTGTGCTGGAAAGGTGTCGGAAGTACAAGTTACGCATGAACCCTTTAAAGTGTAAATTCGGAGTGGCGTCTGGGGCATTCCTGGGGTTCAAGGTTCACAAGGATGGCATATCTGCTGATGAAGAAAAGATCAAGGCAATACAAGAAATGGAGGCGTCCAGAACAAGAAAAGAGCTGTAGCGAATGGTTGGGAAGTTGGGTTACATAAGGCGATTCATACCAGCCATGAGCGAGTTATTAAAGCCCTTCAAGGATCTGGCAAAGGATAATGGGAAATTCATGTGGGATGAGAATCACCAGTCCGCCTTTCAGAAAATAAAGGAAGTGTTGGTATCTCCTCAAGTCATGAGCGCACCAGAGAAAGGAGTTCCACTGAAAGTATACTTGGCCCCCTCTGGAGACACCATAAATGGCTTAGTGGCGCAGGAGAAAGATGGAGTGGAGCGGCCAGTAGCTTATTTTGGGAGAGTAATGAAAGACGCAGAACTTAGGTACTCGCCTCAAGAAAAGTAATGTTTGGCGCTAGTATACGCAGCTCAGAAGTTCAGGCATTACTTTCAGGCCCATGCGATTTGGGTAATGACTAAGGTTGAAGGGATTAAACATTTGTTGCAAGGAGCGGTATTGACAGGGAGATTAAGCAAGTGGGCATTGATGCTTACAGAGTATGAGATAATGTTGGTTACGCCTACAGCTTTGAAGAGTCAGGCCCTAGCAGACCTCATGGCCATCTGTCCAATCTCTACAGAGGGCGAAGAAGTGGAAGAATTGAGGGGAGAAATGCCCGAAGCCAATATGCGTGAAGGAAACCCACGATGGATCCTCATGTTTGATGGGACGCCTTCGTCGCCACAAGGAGGAGGAGGCGTGACACTAACCAACGGAAGAGGGGAGTCTTTATCATTCGCCCTCAGGTTGGAATTCCCTTGTACCAACAATGAGGCAGAATACGAAGCATTGATTGCTGGGTTAAAAATAGCAAAGGAGTTGGGAGTGGAAAGACTTGTGATAAAGGGAGATTCCAACTGATGAGCATTTTATTTCCCATTATTCCTTGCATTATTTTACTCCTATTATTGATACTTGTTGCCTATTTGACATTGTTTAGCTTGATTTAGTGATTTAGAGTTTATTGGACTAATATTCTGAATATTGTTTAATTTGAGATTATTTAGCCTAATTAATTCTATTTCTATTTTCAGGTCATATTTGGCTCAAGGGTTTTTTGGACATTTTGGGAATGAAGATTTAATGTTGGAAGAGAAGATATACGATGAAGTGAAGATTGTAATCTATCTTTAGGATTAGTTGAGATTTAGTTATATCTTTTAAGATTTAGATTTTATCTATAAGATATTTTTAGATTTAATTTAGAGATAAGCTTTCCTTAGGATTTGGGCCCATGATTTAGGCCCGTTTTGTGATTTAAAAAGCCAAATTCGTGTAAACCCTGGAGAGACCTTCCATTCACGTTTTTTTACATTCTCTCTCATAGAGAAGGCTTAGTTTTGCTCTCCAAGCTTGTGGTGGCTGCTAGGGTTTCTCTCTCTTCCCTTTTTTCTACACGTTTTTGGTATTTTTCTTCATGGAAGGCTAAACTCTTAGGTTAAATCCCTTTGGTAATGTATCACATACTCTTGAGGTTTTGTTCTTAATGCTATTTCGTTTTTATTCACTGTTTTCATGCTTATTGATATGTTATGGTTCGCTTAGTTCCATTGTATAGAGATAATCCATGTGTATGAATGCTTAATTTATGCAAACTCGTAAAAACTCCATGCTTTGGCTTTTAATGCTTAATTAGAGGTTTGGGTTTTGGGGTGAGAATTGAATTTTCGCTTAGTATTTAATTCTCACGAGTTGGACAGTGAAGAGGAAAGAAATTGATATTTTGTGACCGATGATAGAGTTGTGAACGCGAGCCAAAGGGGTTTATCCGCTTTTCCTTATCTGTTTCTTCGTTTTGATTTAATTCTGTTTTGATTTCAATTATTCAATATTCAATACAAAAAAAAAAACCCCTGTTTTCTATGCATACTATGTGTTCGACCTTTTGCTTGATAAGATATTCCTTGGGAGACGACCTAGGAGTCACTTCCTAGTACTATACTTTAAACTGTTTTTATTTGTATCGGGTACGGCCTCGATCAAATTTGGCGCCGTTGCCGGGGAGTATCGGTTCTTGCCAAAGGTCATTAGTAGTTAGTTAGTGTCGTAGTTAGTATAGTTATTATAGTGTGTCGTGTCTGATTTAGGGTCTAGTAGTCAATTCTGATAACCGGTTGAAGTTGCACTGTTTGCTGTTTTGCTATTTTGTTGCAATTAGTGTATTTGATTGATTCTGTGGTTGCTAGTTCACATAGTTGTGGGTGGAATTTTTGCACGAAAATTTATATCCACACTACTTTTATCATATAAAAAGGTTTTGAGGCACCACGATCACTCAGATCATCACTGGTTGTGAGTTCCAGAAAAATTTTCCAAGTTTTAGCAGCACTTTCTTCAAATCGTCGCAACTTTTGACCCGTAACTCGGAATTTGACGAATTTTATATCAAATCGAAGGGAATTTTCTGTCCTTGAGTGAAGTGGCTACCTTCGCAGAGTTGATAAAAAAGGGAGCGGACGTAGCCGAAGCCATGAAAAGGCAAGGGAAGAGAGCCAAAGATGACGGCTTGTTGGAGGCATATGCGGCTGAGGAACGAGGGAAGAAGAAAAGTTACAAAGAAATCCCTCCGCCTCGGAAATATGGGAAAGACGAGGAGCCGCCTGCACTGACCATCTCCAAGGAGTTGGTGTATCAGCTGATAGAGGATTGGTACAAGGAAGGAATACTTAAGAAAGGAGAAGGACGTCGTCCGCCTACGAGCCAACAGATGGATGACCCACGTTATTGCGCTGTTCACAGAGAGGCGAGCACTCACGGTACTATGTCTTGCTACGTCGTGAGGCGTATCTTCCACAGGCTGGTGGGACAAGGGAAGCTAGTCCTGCCTGAGCAGCCGAGGGAAGAGGACCTGCGAATTCGCCCTCTACCGAACCATGGAGTAAATACCATTAATGGGATAGAAGAGCAAATTTTGGAAGATGAAGAAATGGTGGACAATGAGGAAGGAGAGCTAGAAGAAATACTCAGAAAGGGGATAGCGAAGACAAGGGGATTCCGCATCTTGTTCGCTCAGTTAAATTTGGGAGATGAGGTACAGGCGGAGGCGGATGGGGCTTTGGTAGAAGCTATAATGAAACATGGAGGCGAACTTTGTTCACCCAATGCTCCCTTGACCCGGCTGGCAAAGGCACACGCCACGGCTCTCATTTTCAAAGAACCCGTTGATTGTGAACAAGGGTTTTGTCACAACAAAGCATTATATGTAGAAGCAAGTGTTGAGGGTGTCACCATGAGAAGGGCCTTGGTTGACAACGGTTCTGGGGTTAACATCATTCCAGTGGATGTCTTTCATGCCTTGGGGGTACGGGCGGAAAGGTTACAGAGGTCAACCATGAGGTTGAATGCATTTAATGGGGCAGCAGTGGCTGTAATAGCCAGTGTGGTCCTGCGCTTAAGGGTGGGAGCCATTGCAACAACAAATACTTTCCAAATCGTAGCAGGCAAGCCCAGTTACCACATTCTGCTCGGAAGGCCATGGATCCACCAGCATCGTTGTGTGCCGTCCACGCTCCATCAATGTGTAAAGTCGAGCTACAGAGGTGGGAACATTGTGATACCAGCGGTTCAAGCTCCATTTGAAGCGTCTGAGCTTCACATGATTGAAGCTTCATTGTTCAGAGAAGTCGCCCCCACAGGAGCTAACACGATCCGAAGAATGGAGCCAGTACGCTTTGTCAAAGAAAAAGGAAAGGGCGGAGCTTCAACGAGTGGTTTCAAAAAGCCACGAGGCGATATGGACTTTAGGGACTTTAGGGACCTCAATAAAGCTTGCCCAAAAGATGATTTTCCTCTTCTCCACATCGATGGTATGATAGACGCCACTGCATCTCATGAAAGGTTTTCATTCATGGATGGGTTCAGCGGGTACAACCAAATCCGGATGTCCCCAGGAGATGAAGAGAAGATAGCTTTTAGGACCCCTGTGGGAAACTTTCATTATGTGGTAATGCCCTTTGGCTTGAAGAAAACTCCTTCGTCTGGATCCTGAAAAAGCCGTTTTACTATTTCTTTTTTATTTTACAAGTTTTATTTTCTTAGTTTTTGGTCTCTGATTTAATTGTTTGACTTGGTTCCCTTTTGAATTTTGTCCTCAAACTTTTTGTGGTATGTTTTCATGATTTTAGGGTGCTGAAAAAAATAAAGAAAAAATTTTAAAAAAATAAAAAAAATTTGTTGCCTATTTTGGTCATGTATATTAGTGACAGTTTGCTATGCTACATGGTGTTCTGTTCAGTACATGACTAGGGGCAACCCAAGCTACTTGCATCTATATAATCCTGAAATTGATAGAACTTATCACAGACTAGTTAGACAAAATAGGAATCAGTCCATAGGTAGTGAGTCTATTGAGTCTTTACATAGTGAGTCTGCTTCTTTTTCTTCTATTCCTATAAATTCTGATTCTTATTCTGATTATTCTGAAAATATGGCTCAACCTCCACCACATGAGAGGACATTGAGGGAGCTGGCTGCACCTGATTTCACTATTGAAGATTTGTGCATCCAGTATCCCGATGACCCGTATGAGCTAAGGTCTGGACTAATTCATTTGTTGCCCAAGTTTAATGGTCTTGCAGGTGAGGATCCTCATAAACATCTCAAGCAGTTCCATATTGTCTGTGCTACTATGAAACCACATGATGTGCAAGAGGATCATGTTTGTCTTAAGGCATTCCCACACTCCCTAGAGGGGCTAGCCAAGGATTGGTTGTACGATCTGGCCCCTGGTTCTATCACAGTCTGGGATGACCTGAAGAGGGCATTTTTGGAGAAATTCTTCCCTGCATGCAGAACAACAGCAATCCGAAAGGATATATCAGGGATCAGGCAACAAAGTGGAGAAAGTCTCTATGAGTATTGGGAGAGATTCAAGAGACTGTGTGCGAGCTGCCCCCACCATCAGATCTCAGAGCAGCTGCTTATTCAATATTTCTATGAAGGTCTCAACCTCATGGAGAGAAACATGCTTGATGCTGCAAGTGGTGGTGCCCTAGGAGACATGACACCTTTAGAAGCCAGAGTCAAGATTGAGAAGATGGCTTCCAATTGTCAACAATTCCATGCAAGGGGCAACAACGATGCAATCATAGTGAGAGGA
Source organism: Crotalaria pallida (assembly GCA_037953625.1). NCBI lineage: Eukaryota > Viridiplantae > Streptophyta > Magnoliopsida > Fabales > Fabaceae > Crotalaria > Crotalaria pallida. The sequence continues at coordinate 75,413,993 of CM075656.1, forward strand.
GTGAATGATGTTGGCACAAGTTCTGGTAAGGTTGAGAAGCTTGAACAGAAGATAGATTCACTTACAACTTTGGTCACTCAATTGGCCATCAACCAGAAGAAGTTGTCTCTGCCTGCTAGATTATGTGGCATATGCACATCCGCTGAGCACCCCACAGATGCATGCCCTTCTGTGCAGCAGCAGCCCACGACTGGTGCTGACCAACCTGAGGCATATGCCGCCAACATCTTCAACAGTAGAAACCAGCAACCACAAAACTTTGATCTCTCTACCAATAGATACAACCCTGGTTGGAGGAACCATCCCAACCTGAGATGGTCTGATCAGCAGCAACCTTCACAGGTTCAATTTTAGAACAATTCTAGACCACCATATGTACCTCCTCCAGTCCAGCAACAGAGACAACAACAGGCTAATTCTGCACCACCAGCTCCTAGTACTGAGCAGCAGCCTTCATTGGAAGAGCTGATGAAACAGATGACCATGCAAAATATCCAATTCCAACAGGAAACTAGAGCATCCATTCAAAGACAAGAGGCCTCCATTCAATCTTTGACCAATCAGATGGGACAGATGGCAACAGCAATCAACACTATGCAATCTCAGAATTCTAACAAGTTGCCATCCCAAACAGTGATCAATCCAAACCAGAATGTGAATGTCATTAGTCTAAGGTCAGGGAAGCAGATTGTCACACCCACACCAGAATCTGACCTCAACAAAGATGATTTAGTTTCAACCAACAAGAAGAGCCAAATGGTCGAGGAGAGTGAGCACACAAGTACCAGAAAATCCCATCCAGCTCAGCCTTCCACAAGCACAACACCTGCTGCTGCCCAACAACCACCCCCCATTCCTCTTCCTTTCCCACCAAGGGGGGTGACTCAAAGCAAGAAAATGGAAGAGATTGACAAAGAGATACTTGACACATTCAGGAAGGTGGAAGTCAACATACCCCTTCTTGATGCAATCAAGCAGATTCCAAGGTATGCAAAGTTCTTGAAGGATCTATGCACACACAAACGGAAGCTCAAGGGCAATGAGAGGATCAGCATGGGAAGAAATGTCTCTGCTCTTATAGGTAAACTCGTCCCTCATATTCCTGAAAAGTGTAAGGATCCTGGAACTTTCTCTGTGCCTTGTATCATAGGTAATACTAAATTTGAGAATGCTTTGCTAGATTTAGGAGCATCTATTAATGTTATGCCTATGTCTGTTTTCAAGTCTCTTTCACTTGGACCTCTTCAACCTACGGGTGTGGTTATTCACTTGGCAAATAGATCTACTGCCTACCCCGCAGGTTTGATAGAGGATGTCCTGGTTCGGGTTGAAGAGCTTATCTTTCCTGCTGATTTTTATATTCTTGATATGGAAGAGGACACCTCTCGTAGTGCTGTCCCTATCATATTAGGGAGACCATTTTTGAAAACAGCCCGAACCAAGATAGATGTGCATGCATGTACACTTTCCATGGAATTTGATGACAGTGTGGTTCGATTCAATATTTTTGATGCTATGAAACATTTTTCTGATGACCACTCTGTCTTTCATGTTGACTTGATTGATGATCTGATTGATGAGCATTTTCTAGACTTTTTGCATGATTATGATTTGCCATCTTTCACTAGCTCATTTACTTGTTTTGCATGTTCTGATTCCGAAATGTGCACTGCATGCATTGAAATTGACCAGTTTTTAAATTCTGCTACTGCATCTGTTGATTCATATGATATAGATTCAGATCATGCTAACCCTAACCCCATTTCTGTTATGCATGAGTGTAATCCATTTGTTCAGGTGCAGGCGGCAGAATCCAATTCTGCTGCTCCTTTAGTTCCATCTGTGATGCAGGCACCTTTATTGGACCTGAAGCTCCTTCCTCCTCATCTCAAATATGCTTACTTGGAGGCTGAGCAGAAACTTCCAGTGATCATCTCTACCTCCCTTTCTGTTGATCAAGAGAAGAAGCTGCTGGATGTGATTAGAGCAAACAAAAGGGCAATAGGATGGACTTTGGCAGACATACCTGGTATTAGCCCCTCCATGTGCATGCATCGGATTTTATTGGAGGATGGGGCTAAACCAGTGAGACAACCCCAGAGACGGTTGAATCCCCAGATTCTTGATGTGGTGAAGAAAGAGGTCACCAAGCTGCTGCAAGCTGGCATTATCTACCCCATTTCAGACAGCACTTGGGTAAGCCCGGTTCAAGTAGTTCCCAAGAAGTCTGGGGTGACAGTTGTCAAAAATGAGAAGGATGAGCTGATTCCCACTAGAGTGCAGAACAGTTGGAGAGTCTGCATTGATTATAGGAAGCTCAACCAGGCGACCCGCAAGGATCACTTTCCTCTTCCCTTCATTGATCAGATGTTGGAGCGCCTGACAAGTAAATCTCACTATTGCTTCTTAGATGGTTTCTCTGGTTATTTCCAAATCTGTATTGCACCAGAGGACCAACATAAGACTACATTTACCTGTCCTTTTGGTACATTTGCTTATAGGAAGATGCCTTTTGGCCTATGCAATGCTCCTGACACTTTTCAAAGATGTATGATGAGTATTTTTAATGACTTACTTGAGCATTGCATAGAGGTCTTCATGGATGATTTTAGTGTATATGGTTCCTCTTTTGATGCATGTCTTGATAGTTTGTCTAAGGTGCTTAATAGGTGCATTGAGACTAACCTTGTCTTGAATTTTGAAAAATGTCATTTTATGGTAGAACAAGGCATAGTCTTAGGGCACATTATTTCGCATAAGGGCATAGAGGTTGACCCTGCTAAGCTGCATGTAATATCACATTTGCCTTACCCCTCTTGCGTGCGAGAGGTGCGTTCTTTTCTTGGCCATGCAGGTTTCTATCGCAGGTTTATTCAGAACTTTAGCAAGATAGCCCTTCCACTATCCAACTTGCTTCAAAAGGATACCGCATTTGACTTTGGAGACCAATGCAAGAAGACATTTGATGAGCTAAAGAGAGCACTCACCACCACTCCCATCATCCAACCACCTGACTGGACTCTCCCATTTGAGCTCATGACCGATGCCTCGAATTATGCTTTGGGAGCAGTTCTCTCCCAAAGGGTTGGTAAGATGTCTCATGTGATTTATTATGCATCTAGGACTTTAGATTCAGCACAAGTTAATTACACCACAACTGAAAAAGAGTTGTTAGCCATTGTCTTTGCACTTGATAAGTTTAGATCATATCTATTAGGTTCTAAGGTTGTGGTGTATACTGATCATGTTGCTCTGAAGTATCTTTTGAAAAAGACAGATTCCAAACCTAGGTTGATTAGATGGATGTTGCTCCTCCAGGAGTTTGATCTTGAGATTCAGGATCGGAGTGGTGCACATAACCTTGTCGCAGACCACTTGAGTAGAATAGAGAGAGAGGAGGATGCATTTCCTATCCGGGATGACTTCCCGGATGAGCAGCTTTTAGTTTTGCATGTTTCACATCCCCCTCCCCTTATTCCTTGGTTTGCTGATATTGTAAATTATATAGTTGCATCTGTTTTTCCACCCTTGGCATCCAAAGCTCAAAGAGACAAATTGAAGAGCGATGCCAAGTATTATGTATGGGATGACCCCTATTTGTGGCGTTTTTGCAGTGATCAGGTCATTCGCAGGTGCATTCCAGACCAGGAGATCCAATCGGTTCTCCAATTTTGCCATGCTTCACCAGTTGGAGGCCACCTTGGCACTCAAAGGACAGCACGAAAGGTGCTGGATTCTGGATTTTATTGGCCTACCATCTTCAAGGATGCAAGCAAAATCTGCAGCTCATGTGAGCAATGTCAAAGGGCAGGAGGCACCCTATCTTGGAGGCAACAGATGCCGCAACAACCTATGTTGTTCTGTGAGGTGTTTGATGTCTGGGGTATAGATTTCATGGGCCCCTTTCCTGTTTCTTTTGGTTTTTATTATATCTTACTTGCTGTGGATTATGTATCCAAATGGGTGGAAGCTAAGGCCACCAGGACTAATGATGCTCAGGTTGTTGTAGATTTTGTCAGGACTAATATCCTTTGCAGGTTTGGCATACCTAGAGCCATAGTCAGTGATCAAGGCACACACTTCTGCAATAGATCCATGCAAGCTTTGCTCAAGAAGTATGGGGTTGTGCACAAAGTTTCTACACCATATCACCCCCAAACCAATGGGCAAGCTGAGATTTCAAACAGAGAGATCAAGCGGATTTTGGAGAAGATGGTGAAGCCTAATAGAAAGGATTGGAGCACACGATTGGAGGATGCTCTATGGGCCCATCGGACTGCTTACAAGGCACCCATAGGGATGTCACCTTATCGGGTTGTTTTTGGTAAGGCATGCCACCTGCCTGTGGAGATAGAGCACCGTGCATATTGGGCTGTGAAGCAATGTAACTTAGCTCTTGATCAAGCGGGTGAGGAGAGGAAGCTGTAGTTGAGTGAGCTAGATGAGATCCGTTTGGAGGCTTATGAGAACTCCAAGTTCTACAAAGAGAAGACCAAGAAGCTCCATGATAGCTCAATTTGCAGAAAGGAGTTCTTGGTTGGTCAAAAAGTGTTGCTCTACAACTCTAGGCTTGGACTCATGAGTGGAAAGCTCCGCTCTAAATGGATTGGACCGTTTGTAGTCACCCAGGTGTTTCCTTATGGCACTGTGGAGATCAAGAGTGAGTCAACAGACAAGAGATCTAAAGTCAATGGCCACCCACTCAAGCCTTTCCTTACTACCCCTTCTTTGGATGATGCACCTGTGGAGGAAGCCTCATTGGTCGACCCCATTTTTGACCCACCATGATTTAGGGAGTCTTCTTTTCTCCTTCCTTACTACTTTTATTCCACTTGTCTATATCTGTCTGATTCTGCTATTTGTGTTCCATTGAGGACAATGTGTGATTTATGTGTGTGGGGGGGAGAGTAGTTTAGGTTGCATATTTTTGCTTTGATTTTTTTTAGGTTTTGCTAAGTTTTGGGCATTTTCTTGCATGTTTTTGCTTCATTTTAGTAGAGTCTTGGTATCTTGTGTCTGAATTCATGCATTTCTGTGTGTAAAGTTGCTTTTGATAATTAAGAGGTGGTAACACTATGATAGAATTGTCCCTTTTGTGAGGATTTGAGCCTTAATTGTGGGTGGATTGCTATATATGCCACCTAATTTTTCTTTCATGTGTGATTGCACTCTGGATTACTTGCACTCTAGAACTTGACTTGACTCTTGTTGATACTTGATATTCCCATGCACATTTTGAAATGATTTAGGCATTTTTTTTCTTGAATAAGCCACAAGCCATATGAGCCTACCTTGAATGAATTTATCCTTTGATAGCCCCTTTGAGCCTTTATATCCCTTTTCTTTGTTCTTTAGCTCATTACAAGCCTATGACTGAAAAACCATGATTGTCCTAACCTTAGGGAATGTTGGAGCTTTGGAATTGTTTTGGGAATGGGTATTAAGTAAGCGAGGGTGCTTTGTTCTTCATCTCTTGTGAGTTCTGGGTTTTGCCTCTATGGTCGGTGACGTAATTATGGCTTTATCTCATTATGCCATTTTTATTGTTTCTTCTTTTCTTTCGTTCATGAAGTTCTGCAATGTAATGCAATTAAAAAAAAAAGAAGAAGACAAAAAAAAATGGAATAAAAGGTTGATTGAGGCATGGAGGATTGGAATTAGAGGTTGTTGTTATGTTTACCATTTCATTCTGGGGTGGATTGTGCTTATTTTTTTACTTGTTCCCCATTGCTCCTCTATTCCCTGGGTTTTAGCTACATTTCCCATATTTTTATCCTACCTTGTCCTTGGCCCCATTACAACCCTGAAAAGACCTTTTGATCTTAATGTGCATGTGTGTTGATTGTTGATGTTAGAGGCTTGTCAAGCTTATGGTTGTGTTTGTTTTTCATGATGTGCCTTGAGTGTAAACACTGATTAACCTTAAACACTTGAGTGTAAACACTATTGAGTGATCCTTGTGAGTTTCTATCATCTTTGTGACTACCCTCTTGATGTCATTGGTTTTCTTTGCATATTTGAAATAATTGGATGATGTTCATGAATGCCTTGATTCTTTGGTCCTTATTTTCTTCGTGTGCTCGATTTTGCCCATTTCTTTGCATTTCCTAGAATTCATTGTGAAGTATGTAATCTCTTAGGTTTGCATTCATTAGTTTTAGTAATCTTGTTGCATGATTCACTTTGGTGCATATTGATTTTCTCAGTCCTAATTCTTAGTTTTGCCCAGGAGTGCAAAAGGATAAGTGTGGGGGTATTTGATGAGCATTTTATTTCCCATTATTCCTTGCATTATTTTACTCCTATTATTGATACTTGTTGCCTATTTGACATTGTTTAGCTTGATTTAGTGATTTAGAGTTTATTGGACTAATATTCTGAATATTGTTTAATTTGGGATTATTTAGCCTAATTAATTCTATTTCTATTTTCAGGTCATATTTGGCTCAAGGGTTTTTTGGACATTTTGGGAATGAAGATTTAATGTTGGAAGAGAAGATATATGATGAAGTGAAGATTGTAATCTATCTTTAGGATTAGTTGAGATTTAGTTATATCTTTTAAGATTTAGATTTTATCTATAAGATATTTTTAGATTTAATTTAGAGATAAGCTTTCCTTAGGATTTGGGCCCATGATTTAGGCCCGTTTTGTGATTTAAAAAGCCAAATTCGTGTAAACCCTGGAGAGACCTTCCATTCACGTTTTTTTACATTCTCTCTCATAGAGAAGGCTTAGTTTTGCTCTCCAAGCTTGTGGTGGCTGCTAGGGTTTCTCTCTCTTCCCTTTTTTCTACACGTTTTTTGGTATTTTTCTTCATGGAAGGCTAAACTCTTAGGTTAAATCCCTTTGGTAATGTATCACATACTCTTGAGGTTTTGTTCTTAATGCTATTTCGTTTTTATTCACTGTTTTCATGCTTATTGATATGTTATGGTTCGCTTAGTTCCATTGTATAGAGATAATCCATGTGTATGAATGCTTAATTTATGCAAACTCGTAAAAACTCCATGCGTTGGCTTTTAATGCTTAATTAGAGGTTTGGATTTTGGGGTGAGAATTGAATTTTCGCTTAGTATTTAATTCTCACGAGTTGGACAGTGAAGAGGAAAGAAATTGATCTTTTGTGACCGATGATAGAGTTGTGAACGCGAGCCAAAGGGGTTTATCCGCTTTTCCTTATCTGTTTCTTCGTTTTGATTTAATTCTGTTTTGATTTCAATTATTCAATATTCAATACAAAAAAAAACCCCCCCTGTTTTCTATGCATACTATGTGTTCGACCTTTTGCTTGATAAGATATTCCTTGGGAGACGACCTAGGAGTCACTTCCTAGTACTATACTTTAAACTGTTTTTATTTGTATCGGGTACGGCCTTGATCACCAACCTAGTCATAAAACAGCTCAAAGGAGAGTATGGGGTAAAGGAGGCGTCTTTGATGTCTTGCAGAGAGAGAGCGTTCAAACTCATGGAAGGATTCAGAGTAGAAGGACTAGAACATGTCCCCAGAGCCGAGAACAAGTGTGCGGATGCCTTGGCCACGATTGGGAGCCAGGAGGAGGCGGGAGACGGGGAGAAAATAATAACATTTAGAAAGGTGCAGAAGGAAAGGACAGAAGCTGAGGAGAAGGAAGGGGCGAGTTGGAGAGATGATGTGATAAGACAACTGAAGAGTAAGATGCTGGTAAAAGCAGCAAGAGATTATTACTTGGTGGGAAAGTGTTATACAAAAAGAATAATGAAGGATTGCTGATGAGGTGCGTGACAGAGAAAGAAGGTAAGGAGAAAATGGACAAGCTTCATGAAAGCATTTGTGGACAACTTGGCCCAGGGTTGTACAGAAGACTACAGCGTGTGGGGATTTACTGGCCTAAGATGAAGGCGGAAAGCGATGCGATGCAGAGGAAATGTGTCCGGTGCCAAGAGGTGAAAGAAGAGGAAGAGGCGGGCAGGGTAGAAGAGGAGGATTGGAGGAACCCTCTGAGGAAGTTTTTGGAAGAAGGAAGTCTCCCTAAAGGAAAGGTAGAGAGTGAAGCACTAAGGAGAAAAGCGGAAAGATACTTTTGTGAAAAGGGGGAGTTATTCAAAAAGGCGTTCAATGGGGAAATACTGAGATGTATAGGCGGAGATGATATTGAAAAGGTGTTAGAGGAAGTTCACAAAGGAGTATGTGGGCGACATCTAGGGGGGCGGAACCTACACCATGAGCTGATGAAGTTTGGGTATTATTGGCCCACGGTGAAAAGTGATGTAAGAGAATACAACAAGAGGTGCCAAGATTGTCAGAGACATGGAGATAGGATCCACGCTCCGTCTGCACAAATGCAGGGGCTAGACACGCCTTATCCTTTCCACACATGGGTGATGGATTTTGTTGGGCCTATAGAACCGCAGTCAAGAGGGAAGAGATGGGTGTTGGTGGAAACAGAGCACTTTACAAGATGGGCTGAGGCGGAAGCGGTCACAAACGCTGATGGAGAAACAGTAGTGAAGTTCATAAAGGAGCACATAATTTGTAGGTTTGGACTACCAAAGAGGATAGTATCAGATAACGGAACGCATTTCATAAATGAAAGGGTGAAGGACACATTGGCCAACTTCAATATAACACATGGCAAGTCAACGCCCTACTATCCCCAGTCCAATGGGCAGGCGGAAGCGACAAATAAATTGTTGATTGGGATTTTAAGGAAGATGGTAGGAGACACACCCACTGATTGGAGCGAGTACTTGCCTCTTGCATTATGGGCGTATAGAACGACAAGGCATGGTGCTACAAAAGCCACTCCCTTTTCTCTGGTATATGGTGCTGAAGCAACGTTGCCAGCTGAGATCACAGTGCCTTCGCCAAGAATGATCAGTGGAAGAGAAGGGCGAAGGGAGATAGAGGCGGAACTCATAGAAGGAGAAAGGGACAAAGCAAGGGAAGAAATGTTGAAACATCAGAGGCGTGTGATGCTAATGTATGACAAGCTGGTGAAGCCTAGGATGTTCAGCGAAGGGGAGCTAGTACTCAAAGCCACGGATGCGGTTATGAGGAATATTCATGCTGGAAAATGGGCGCCTAAGTGGGAAGGACCTTATGTGGTACAAGATGCTCATCCCAACGGGTATTGCTTCCTTCTCAATCCAAACAGTCAAAAGAAAATAGGCCCCTTGAATTTTAAATATATTAAGAAGTATTACCCCTAGAAGTAGATAAGAGCTAGTTCTTTGATTTTGAGAGGCACAAGAGACATATATGAATGCCTTGATGGAAGAATCATTTTTGTATAATATGAAGAGCTCTCCTTCTTGAATTATATCATGAATCTATTGCCATTGCATTATGTTGAATTATTATTTCTTTTTTTTCTTTTAGTTATGAAATGATGAATATGTATGAATCGATACGATAGGGTAACGAGAGAAGGAGGAATGAAATCTAAATTACAAGATTAAAATCAAAATAGTAGTAATAAATTTGGAACACCCTGATAACGAAAGACGCATTAGTGGTAGAATTAGGAAATCCATAAGGACAGGGATGGGGAATGTGAAAATGTGCGTGCAAAAAGGGAAAACATAAAGTGTAAGATGTACAAAAAAAAAAGAAGAACGAAGATGAAGAGAACGTGTGCAAGAGCACAAAGAGAATATGTGCAAGAGCACAAAGAGAACGTGTGCAAGAGCACAAAGAGAATATGTGCAAGAGCACAAAGAGAAAACGTGCAAGAGCACAGAGATAAAGAGTAATGTGCGTAAAGCACATAGATAAAGATTCGCACAAAACATGTGCAAGAGTGCATAACAAAAATCGGAAGGAATGATGAGATGCTGCACCCCGGCTTCACGACAGATAAGGGATAAGTGGATAGAGGCCACCCCACTTGTCCTTCGGACCTACAAACACTAAGTGTTTAAGAAGATGCAAAAGATTGCAATAGATTGGAATAAAAGAGTGGCAAAGTGCACATTACTATTACTGCAGGTACATAGCAAAAACATAAAGTGTTACATCAACACATCAAGTTCGTAACCTTACTTGGATAGCAAAAGGGAAAATATATAATATCTTAAAGACAAGAGCAGGCAAAATCCAAACACCATAAAATTTGTACAAAATATTCTAAAAGCTTCAGAACTGAATAAGGGAAGCAATGGAAGAGCGGGCATCTGAGCGGGCCTTTTCTGCAACTTCAAGGGAAGCAACCTCATCATCAACCAAGGCAAGACGAGCACGAGCATCAGCAAGCTTATCCTCAAAAGAAAGAACTTCTTGGAGAATAGTTTGACGCTTGGAGATTAGTTCGGTTTTAGCTTTTGCATCCGCCTCCACAATAGTTGGAGTCAATGAAGAAACAATGGACTTCATATTATCATGGAGCCTCTGGAACCAGATACCATCAAAACCCAACAAAGGAAGAGAAGAAAGGTGCTGGAGGACGGTGATCAGTTGCCCTGAAAGTAATTCCTCAATACTGTGTGACTTGAACTGACGTAGCAAGTCAGCAAGAAGACGATAGGCGGAACAACGCAAGGGAAGCGGAAGGGAAGCTGGCGGAACGATTATATCATCATGAAGCGAAAGGAAAGAGACAACCCACTGGATTTCTTCTTGAGGCAAGATGGCAGAGAGATCAGGAATGAGATTACCTAAAAAAACAAACAAAAAAAAAACAACAAGTGTGAGGAGCATACAATGAATGAAGCAAATGATCGAAGATATGTGAACAGATGAGATACCAGTAGCTGCGAAAGATTGTTTATTCGCAATCAGCCTATCAGCTATGGCTTTGGCAGCAATGAAAGGATTTGTATCAGACTGAGAAGGCATGGGTACAGCAGGCTTTAAGGAATTAGCCAAGGCAACTAGAGTATCCGCCGAGGCAGCAGGAAATGGGGCAGCAACCACGTCAGAGACCAATTCCACATGATCCTCTTGCATTCGATCAACTTGCAATTCCTCACCCTGCTCGACTTCCACAGAAACCTGCTTTTCTTGGGAATGGTCAACTTGCATAGGTCCTTGATCAACTTCTGCCATATTTCCTTGGGAAGAAGGAGTAACATGAGGAGGCGGAGTTAAAAAAAAAGGGGGGCAGAAAAGGAAAAGGGAAATAAATATAAGTACAAGAAAGGAGATGAATAGATAAGTAAAAAAAATGGCAGTGCATAACTACCAGAACCTGGAGGCGGAGGGGAGGGACTAGTGGTAACATCCAAGCCTCGAGGCGGAGAGGGAGTAGAAAGCAACATCTGATTTATCTCACTAGAAGTATCAATTTGTTGCCTTTGACTACATGAACTGCCCAAAGGAGCAGAAGGTGTAGATGAGCTCTTCTGACAAGAGGAATGAGCATTCATGGGATTGGGAGCGGATGCAGGAGCTGGATCACCATCCAATACAACAACAGTAGGAGGGGTAGGTGCAGGAACTTCACCATCAGCAGAGGAACAATCACCTAAATCAACATGGTCAGATGTAGGAGTTGAAGAAGTAAAGCGAGAACGCAGGCGAAGCGAAACCCTAAGCTGAGAATCTGGCGGGCTGGATGTGGCCGCCCGCTTCTGTTTTTTAGGGGGTGGGGCAGAAGCCTTTGGAGATGCAGAGGCGGAAGCCTTGGCCTTGGAAGCTTTAGCATTGGAGACTTTAGCTCCTTTGCCTTTGGTAGAAGGGGAAGCAGCATGTTTCCTCTTAGAAGCGGAAGAGAAGGCGGAGGAAGCCAATTCAACTGTGATTGAGAAAATGAAAAAAAGGGGGAGACAGCGAGGAGGAAAGAAGTTTTTCTTAAAAGATAGAATAGCATGAAGTGAAAAGAGAAAACCAAAGAGGAATAGGATATACCTGTGAGAGCAACATCCTTTTTGGAAACCGGCGCATAATAAGGATCCCTCAAAGCAATCATCTCAGAGGGAGAAGGAGCATTACTTTTAGTGGCTTCAAAGTTGCGTAAATGAGCAAGAACAGCATTGTGGTACATGACCCAGTCTTGGAGAACAGAACCAACCCGAGAGCGGGGAGCAAATAAAGCATCATCATAGGTAGGAAGAAGAGCAAGGGGCTTAATTAAAGTAGCATCAGCTATGGAAGAAGGGTCAACAGGATTAAGAGCCAGCACACAAGGGGCTTGATCAAAACCAAGCTGCCTTGCAACACGATCTGGCCTATACGCGTAAGGCCACAGAGCACCACCAAAAGACCCAAGAGCGTCCGTGATTACAAAACCAGGAAGAAAGCGAGGAGATATGATCATAAGCCAGAAATCGAAAGTACCTTCAGTGCGCTTGGATGAGTTGTTCCGAGTGTTAAAAGATGACTCCAAGTATAGGTCATGAAGACCTTCACAGCCAGGAAGAAGGTTTGAAAGGAAAGGTCTGAACACAAAACAGTCTTCATTGTCAATAACATCAGAGAGAGATCGCCTGGGTTTTCCGTTGAACCAGCCAAAGACTCGCGGTTGAACAAGGAAAACCGTAGGATCACTGGAAGCCACAGGAGGAGTGGCTGTTTGGCGAATGGGACCGTAATCAAGGAAATGTTCAAAAAGAAAATACTGGATGAAGACCAAATCAAGGAAAGAACTAATGGAGAAACGACCGAAGGAAAGCCTCATCTGCTCTGCTGTTTGGTCCAAGCGGGCGTATAAGCGGCCCAAGTACATCGGTGCCAAAGGGAGGCGAATGCCGTTAACCAAAAGGCAAGCAAAGACAAATACGGCGGAACTGACTGACTCCCAGGGTGGACCAGGAAAAACGAACCTGCTTAGCCAAAAGGAAACGAAGGTCGCCCTCTTCAAATCCAAGTCAACAGTAGGCCCTGGTTCGAAGCAACCGTTATGGACATCCCCATGGAAGTACCGAATCCATGTAGCGAATGTATACTTCAATGAGTCCTTCTTCTTGACTCTTTTTGCCTTTGGGATCAAACATCCAGTCCCTACTACCTTAGAACCCCCACTCATATTCGCCCTGCGACGTTCAAAGACGTCCCGAGAATGACGAGCGGACTGCCAGGTGGCCGCTTTGAGTTGTTTTGTCATCTCAATAACATCAGAGCTCACAGAATCGAAAGAAAGGGAGTGCTCTCCAAAGGCGGGGAGTTTGAGCAGTAGAGTGACATCTTCTAAGGTAGGAGTAAACTCCCTCCAGGAGGAAAAGAAAGTGTGGGTTGCTGTACACCACCGTTGTAGCAAACTCAAGATCTTCCGCCTTCCTATTTGAACCCAAGTAAGGAGAAACCTTAATGGCGGAAGCAATCCCAACTTGCTCAAGCACCTTGACGAAAGGGGAATCATGCACGAAGACATGGCTCACCCATGAGGACCAGCCACTAGTACCAGAAATGCTACTACGAAAACAGGGAGAAGACCAAGGGAACTCTTCAGCTGCCAGACGAGAACAAAGCAAATAGGGGCCCACTTCGAAGGAACATTCACTGGGAATGGGGACAATTAACTTTGCTTCAACAGGAGAGACAACAGGGGATTGAGGGCCAGAAGAATCGAGCAGATTACCAGAAGAAGGAGGCTTCGCAAAAGGCCGAACAGGGATGGGAATCTCCGCCGAATCCCGGCGAGAACCACTGCTTGCGAGCTCCGCCCTAGGTGGAGGAAGTGAAGGGAGAGTGTGAAAGAGAAGGAGGTTTGGGATAGAGGAAAAGTCGCCAGTTTGCTCGCCTGATTGGGCAGGAGACATCGAGCTACTGTCAGGAGAAGAGGAAGAAGACGAAGACATGATGAAATTAGGGGAAATTGAAAATTTGAAAATGAAGAAGAAAAGGAAGGCGTCGTTGTAAATAAAGGAAATGAGGAGTAGGATGTGTAGGTGGCGCGAGTTTCGAAGCCTATTCAAACTAATGAGGAAGTGGGTAAGAGGATGGGAAGACGTGCGTAGGTGGTTTTGCAGCAAAGTGAAAACTGCAATTGGCAGTTCTCTTTCTCCCACGTAGCACGCGGAAACCCAGGGGCGGTGGCTGTTTTCCCTTTCCTGCAAAAAAGGGCTATTGTTGGGAACCAATTTATTTGGGCCAAAATAAGCACATAAATTGGTAGAAAGATGCAAAGGCCCAAATAAAGAGAAGAGAGAAAGAAGGAAAAAGCGGCCCAGTACGTGGGCAGGAAGCAAAGGATATTTGGGAATCCGCCCCTCATAGCTGTACACAAAGGGCAAAGTGGCCAGCTGGGCGGACGGTCCCTGGGAGCTTCTGAGGGCTGTGGCTGGAAGGCTCTGAGCGAGCTTTGCCCAAAGAGTGATAAACAACTCATGTGGACTTGCACAATGATCGGAGAATGAAGCTCTATGCAACAATAAGGAAATGGAGGGAAGCTAGGAGAAATAGGGTCTTAGGAAGTTAATCACTAAAAAAGACCTTTCGCTCTGCCTTAGGAAGATGAGCTTAATTTGACTAACTAAAATGGTACAAGGTGTAAGAGGGAGCAGAGAGAGAGAACGGTGCTTAATGGCTAAGCAAGGGGGTTTTACGAGGGTGACACTGACTAGTGAGGGAGTAAGAAAGCTTAAGAAGAGGAAGAGGGTAGGAGTAAAGGATCATCGAAAAAACATACAGAGAAGAGAGGAGAGGGATCACAACAAAAAAACAACACTAAAAAAAACATTAGAGCTAGAGAGGGAGAAGGCGGAAGAGGGGTGTGTTGCTAGAGGGACGTTCGCTGCCCTTCCCACGAAGATCATTGTGCAAGACTCGCTTACTCTCCCCTACCACAGGATCTCAGAGGCTCTAAACTCTCATCATCGCTCAATCTCTCAAGTATTACAAACCCAAAATCTCATTATTGTATCTTCCCATTTTTTGACCCCCAACACACGGGAAGAGAATGTAATTTTACTAAGAATGTAATGCATACACTCAATGATAGTAATTTACACGAAAATGAACATCTTTAACAAATAAATAACATTTAAAAATACCGATTTTTCAATACACCATTTTACTATAAACAACTCTTTACGACAAAAACACGAAAATGAGAATGCGGGACGACAGGCACGGGAGTGCCTGTCGGCACGCTAGTAAAGATTAACATAACAATAGTATTTAGAATATTTTAGTTAAGGATAATTTAGCTGAGCAAATTAATTTTACTTTTTCCTTTCAAATTAATTTTACTTATATACAGATTACAATAAGGAAATAATGTTTTTGCATATAATTGATATTGATAAAAATGGAGCTAAAACTATTTTTTTTTTCAAAATAGATCTTACTTTTTTTATGTTTATTTTGTACGTATTAAATATACTGGTTAATTTAAGTGGTCTTTCATGGACAATGGAAATGGGTTAGTTCCTTTTTCTTTAACATCTGTCATTTGGTGAAAAGGAAAAATTGATTTATTTCATGATATAGAAATTATTGAATTAAATTTTACTTTTTATCAATTAATTTTTTTCCCGCACATATCACATTGAGCATATACATGATATCATGCTTAAAAATATAAACTATAATTTAGATCTTACATCTATAGGCATATTTTGAACAAAAAATTTATATATATGGGCTAATTTTAGCTGCCTTTCAAGGATGTGAGAGTTGGTTTATTTACTCTTTTTTAACATCATAGGTGTCAAAGGCAAAAATAGAGATTAATTTAATTTATTTCCGAGATATAGAGATTAAAAAAATATTTTTTTTCTTTACATGGGAGGTCTGGGACTAGAACCCATGACCTCGAGGAAGGGGAAATCCTAAGTGTCCCTGCAGCCACCAACTGGGCTGTCTTACGCGGACCAAAATATTTTTTTTCTCTTACATATAGTTTTTTCTTCACACATATAGCATAAGTTGAATATATAATTGATAGCATCATTGTAACACCCCATTTTCATAACTAAAAACTTGTTTGCGGAAAATGATTAATTTAAAAAAATAAATAAATAAACTTTATCATAGTATCTATTTTACGAGAAATTTAAACGGAAATAAAATAAGTCCGAAATAACAAGATTATACTAAATGGTATCATTACCCAATATTCCTACAAACACAATAAATACTAACTACCACTAAAGAAACTACTACTAAAATCCTAAAACACCTAATGCTAATTTCCAAGCTCCTCGTGGTTGAAGTCTTCCTCTTGTTCTCCTCCTGTATTCTCTAGACCAGCAACATCTACACACGGCATCCAGTATGCAGGTACAAGTACCAAAAATTGCGAGAATAAGATACTATGCAGGAATAGCAAATCAAATGGATGTCACAAACAATACAATAGTCAAGGCCATAGTCAAAAATAGCATTTAACATTTACACATATAAACAAATAATAAGTCATTCAATCATATCAAACACAATCATCTTACACACAAATGATATATGATGCATGATGAGTGTTTTATGCGCTAGGATTCATCATGCACAATTAAATTATCTTTCATGATGTAATGCATGTGGATCCATACACGACACATTATACCCTATTCCTCAAATCAAATCAAATCAAATAATTCGGTGCCCCACGCACAATCAATACTCATTCCAACCAAACTCCGTGGAAAGCGATCGAGATGTACAAGTATCCTATAAGCTTATTCCACCTGGGTGCTCACAAGGAATTCTCTCACGATCATGATAATGAAAAGAGGTTGTCAGTGATCGCTTGGTTTGCTTGGCTATCCTGGTTCTACAGGCTGCAGCCTGGACCGCCACTGGACCACCTCGCCCAATTGACCCTCTAGACTCGATGTAAAACACCACCCGATCCCTCCGCCATTTCCCGGAACACTGTCGTATCTTTCCGATCCCAAACCACGCATCCACTAAGACAATGTCACGATGCATGCTACTAACCATTCACAACTAGTTGTTAAAGTCTTTTAAACATTTTATTTATCTCTCATCTCAATCATAAATTATCTCAAATCAATTCAATCTCACTAACTAACTCTTCTAAGTGATTGCCTCCGGACCACCAAAACACAACACTATAAATTATTCCAATATTTGTCACTCAGCCGCACAATGGGTTGAGCAACATTAATCATCACTCTTATTAATTCACTCATCATTAACTTCTCATATTTTTGGATTTTCATTATATTTTTAAGAATTTTACTTTCTCACTCTTTCCTCATCTTCCACTACTAACATTTCTAATTCTCACATTCTAATTAATACATTTAAATTTTCAGTCTAAACTAACCTATTAATTCTAAGGGACTAACTATATTTCAAAAGTAAATTTCATATATTAAACACTAATTCACTCATAATTCTTTCATTTCACTCACCTACTCAATAATTTCTAAAATCTCCTAAAACTTTCATACTCTCTACTAAAATCTTTCACAATCCTATATTTATTTTATAAATCGCTCTTCTCATATTTACACTCAAACAAATACACAATATAATATACAACAAGATATACGATAACAAATAATAATATAAAAAATTAGGCATGTAAACAATTATATATCAAGACCACAATAAAATAAATCAAGTCACATTTAGTCAAAACAACATTAAATCAATCAAGCAATTAAATTTCATGGGGTCATACAATGACCATATATTATAACTTTTAGCTATGTCAGAGACATATTCATTCCGTGTGATCACACCCAATCGTAATGCGTTGATCATAAAATTCTTTCTTTCTCCTAACCATGCAACTTGTATCACTTCGCCATGTCTTTATGCTCAACCTTTTGAAGGTTGACGTTAAGGTCGGTTGACCTAACATCGTCACCATACCACACAAAATCAAACAACAATCAACCTAATTCGCAAAGTCCAACTCAAATATGACAGTCAAACAACCCTTTAAACCCTCTTTTTTTATTTACACTAAGCCAATATCAACAGTGGATTAGTGGTTTGACTCGTAATGTCATAAAAATATATTTTCAGTTATCCATAAAGCAAACTAACAAAATACCAATAAGAGATTATTCAAGGTCCGCTTAAAACAAATTTTAAATTTAAATACCAAAATGTAACGTAAACAACCAACGTCGAAATCAATTAAAACGAGTGCTTTAAAACTTTACGTACATCAAAACAAATTAAATTCGAAATATAAAAAATTGATAAGTATCAAGGTATAATATCCTGGGTAAGTTTTTAAATCAAGAAATCGATTAACAAAACATTTTTAAAACTAATCGTTCGGCCTAATGGTTAATTTGACATTATCTTAATTAAAGCAACTAATTAAAATCATTAACAATAATAGTATAATTGAAATCAGTACTAAACCATAATACAACTTATTTTTCAAAACAATAATAAAATCTCCAAAACAAATTATTATTATTATTATTATTATTATTATTATTATTATTATTATTATTATTATTATTATACATAGTACTACTACGTTACTGTTTTGAAATATAGAATAATAATATATACCTATATTTAGATTACAGTAGTTATATGTTATTATTACTAGCGTGCCGACAGGTCATCCCGCATTTTCATTTTCGTGTTTTTGTCGTAAAGAGTTGTTTATAGTAAAATGGTGTATTGAAAAATCGGTATTTTTAAATGTTATTTATTTGTTAAAGATGTTCATTTTCGTGTAAATTACTATCATTGAATGTATGCATTACATTCTTAGTAAAATTACATTCTCTTCCCGTGCCTATCGTCCCGCATTTTCATTGTCATGTTTTTATCGTAAAGAGTTGTTTATAGTAAAATGATATATTGAAAAATTGGTTTTTATGACTGCTTTTTATGTGTAAAAGATGCTCATTATTGTGTAAATTGTTATTTAGTTCTATGGACATTGTTGTTTGTCGTGCTCAAGAATATTAATTTAAACAATTTCAACAAAATTATACATGATTTATTATCATGTTAATATGTTTGTCTATGGGGAAGACATATCAAAGTTTTTATAACTTGTTATTATAGTATGAGTTGTTTGTAACATTAGTGTATATATTAACAATGGTGTATGAGTTGTTGAATGTAAAAAATAAATTAACTTAGAACCTGAAGTTTATAGGTCTTTGTCTTGCTAATTTTTGTTCTCTCTCTCTGGGCTCATTCTTCTCCTTCTTTATCGTGCATACTCGCGTTGTCTTGCCAAACGTTCTTCCCTAGACTCTTGATTATCCATGTTACTATGTAACATTAAGAAAAATATTAACATTAAAAATTAAGAAGATATATAACTTATTTAATGTATTAAAAAAATTGTTGCATGTATAAATAAACTGTTGATGCTCAAATAACATTACCTACTACTTCTATCTCTGGCATATTGCCTTTGTCTTGCTAATTGTTGTTGTCTCTGCTCTGGGCTCATTCTTCTCCTTCTTTCTCTTGCATATTCGCGTTGTCTTGTTAAACGTTCTTCGATAGATTCTCGATGATCCATTTTTCTATTTTTCATGTAGAGAAATACTAACATTAAAAATTAATAAGATATATACATTATAAATAAATAAGCTTATATTTATATAAGCATTAACATGGCAAAGTTTATTTTGCAAGCGTTATTTTACACTACTGAGAGAACTTGAGATAGCCACTTTTTTATGAGCTAATCAAATGCCTTTGTCAAATTTCAAAACTTGTATGTATGTTTAAGTTTTTTTTGGGACTTTTGCACACTCTAATTTTATCCTTAAAAATAGTTAAGCATATTTAATTTTTTTTGGTAAAATATACTTTACACCGGTTAAGACTTGATATACTAAATAATAAGCGCCCTAATAAAAAATTTATCTATAGATTCAATCAATTTAATAAATCATTTTTCAATATTAATTATTGTTATTATCTTTTGAAATTATTAAATATTTAAAATAATAAATTGAAAAAGTGATTTAGATAATTTGAAAATATGAGAAGTTTCACTTGCATTTATCGAGTTCCTTAAAGTTAAAACATCAAAAAAGAAAAACAAAATATTTTGCGTTTTAAACAAATACTCAAATTTAAGATAGAGCAAAAACTCACAGCCACGTATTAACACAAATAGAGCCTAAGAAGGGTACCATGTCATATCCTTCATTCTTCAAAAGTATATCTATACGTCTCGTAAAATGTTAATATCTTTATATCTTTTTTGTGTTTCTGGAAGTAAAGCCATTGCACGGATTCTTTTCCAAAAAGTGGACCAAAATAGTAAAATTTTTTTTTTTAATTTTTTAAGTAAGAGAGATATTGATTGTAAGTATAATATGTATTGTAAAATATAATAATATAGAGTAGGTTGTGGATTCTATTTAAGAATGAAATTTGAGTTTAGTGATGAAGTTAAATAATTATTGAAGTTCTTAATTTTTGGAGAAACGTAATAAATTATAAGGTTTTTTTTTGTGAGATTCACTTAAGAACCAAAAAATGGTTCTAGAATGAGGATGCTCTTAGTAACATCTACACGGTGGGGGGAAGATATTAAAATTATATAGAGTAGGTTGTGGGTTCTATTTAAGAATTAAATTTGAGTTTAGTGATGAAATTAAATAATAATTGAAGTTCTTAATTTTTGGAGAAACGTAATAAATTATAAGTTTTTTTTTTTAGATTAACTTAAGAACCAAAAATTGGTTCTGAAACGAGGATGCTCTTAGTAACATCAACACGGTGGGGGAAGATATTAAAATTATGTATGAGTTGGGAGGTACAGGGAGAGGGACACAACACTTTTCAACCACTAATAAAAAACAAAAAAAAATTAAAAATAAAGGTTTGTAGAGATAAAAAATCACAGCAACGTATTAAGATAGAGCAAAAACTCACAAATTTATATATTTTGCGTTTTAACATTAAAAATTAAAAAATAAAAAAAAATTAAAAATAAAGGTTTGTAAAGAAAGCATGTACCGGATCGTGTGGTAAAATAGTTGATGTTGTTTTCGGCCTAATTTACTTTCAGGAAAAAAACTTGTACCGGATCGTGGGATGAAAGAGATGATTTTGTTGCAGGCGTATGTTAATTTCAGAATTATACCTATATTTATAATTGAGTTGAGTTATTTTTCATATGTATAGATAAAAAAGATATGT
Organism: Crotalaria pallida; assembly: GCA_037953625.1. Lineage (NCBI taxonomy): Eukaryota > Viridiplantae > Streptophyta > Magnoliopsida > Fabales > Fabaceae > Crotalaria > Crotalaria pallida. Next base: position 75,434,969 of record CM075656.1, read on the forward strand.
ATAGATAAAAAAGATATATCAATGAATTTTTTTTAAGATAAATAAATATATCTTTATCTTGTATTGAAATATCTAAAAGAAGAGATGAAGTTAAAAAAACCAATTATAAGCACCAAAATTAACATCAAACAATGGGGCTTAATATATTAGCGGCACGCTAGCAGTGGCAGACCATAGTAGGAGCAGGTGTGCTCCCCCTGAAAATTTGCAAAGAAAAAATCATATATACATATATTACTTACATAATGTGACATGTTTTGTTCAGTGGCTCAGTGGCACATAGAGCTGTCAAAATGGGCCGGGCCGGGCCGGGCCGGGCCAAAAAGCCCGAAAAATCATAGGGCTCGGGCTCCTTAATATGGCATGTTTATTCAACCCGGGCTATTTAGCACGGCCCGGTTCGGGCTCGTGTTCGGGCCGGGTAAAGCCGGCCGGGTTCGGGCCGGCCCGCCGGCCCAGAAAAAAAGAAAAAAATTCAATTTTTTTTTAATTTTATATGTGTAAAAAGACACTTATAATAAAATTCTCTTAATTTTTATCAATATTCATATATCAAAAATGCACCTGAACAAATCAAAGCACAACATTAATTGTCATATATGAGTTATACATACATTTTAATTTATGTAAGAATAGAAAATCAAATATATCCTCTAAAAAATGTGTAAAAGAATAAAACACTTATTATTGTTTAAAAAAATATGTGTAAAAAATAAAGGAAGTTTATTCATTAATTTTTTTGAAAAATAAATATATATTTTTTTGAAGGGGTTGAATTGTATAAAAAAAAAAGAAGAAGAAAAAGGTGATGCGGGCCGGCCCGCACCCGGCCCGAAGCCCGCTTAGGGCGGGTTTGGGTTTGATACTATGGTACTTAATTTATAACCGGGCTTTTTGGCCCCAGCCCGGTTTGGCCCGAACCCGAACCGGGCCGGCCCGAACCCGTCCCGCAGGCCCGTTTTGACAGCTCTAGTGGCACATAGCCTTTTGCCAAAACCAGCATTAGAGGTCACGAGTTCTAGTCCATATGTGGGCTTTTTTATTTTTCAATAGAAATCTACCCAAAGTCGTTGTTTTGGGTAGCATTTTAAACCTTTTTTTTTCTTTTCTTTTCTCCCTCTGGCTTCCCCTCCATGCTTCTTCTCTTCTCTGACCCTTCAGTTGCTCTTCTTCTCCTAATCTCCTGCGAGTTGCCAACTGCCGAACTCCACCGTGCACTGCTTCTTCTCCACCACCGGCGCATCACGCACGCTTCTTCTCCTCCGCCGGCGCACACTTCTTCTCCACCTTCTTCTCCGCGCCGGCGCACGCTTTTTCTCCACCTTCTTCTCCACGCGGCGGCACCGCCGGTTCCAGTTCCACGTTCCACCGCCACTGCTGTCTGCTGCGGATTGTGGTGCTGCTGTTGTGCTCCCTACTGCGGTTGTTGCTGCTCTTCCTGCTGGCTGCTGCGGTTGCTGGCTTGCTGCTGCTCTTCTTGCTGCGGTGCTGCCTTGCTCTTCCCCTGCCACTGGTTGAACCGTTGAAGGTAGTCACAGGTATTAACACCTTCTTCTGCCACTGCTGCGGTGCTGCCTTGCTCTGTTATTTACTTTACTTGTAGTCTTATACTGAATATTGATTTAATTTCTAATTTTAGGTGTCTAAACAATAATGTCTAAACATAAAAGAATTGATTCTTATTTCAAAATGAAGCTTTCTGATAAACATGAAGAAGATGGTCCCTCTTCGACATCTTTGCTTCAACAAAATTCTGCAATTGATGAAGTAGTTCTTCCGAATGAGCAACCTTCAAAAATACAAAAAGTAGTAATTGATGAATTTGATGTTAATTCTCTAGAACGCGATCCTGCTAATCGTCCTCAAATTTGGGAATATCCAGTGAATCAAAGAGATGAGATGCACCCCCTCAATTAACATGCAGAGGGACCAAGATATAGCTTTACAACAAAAAGTCTCAAGATGCACCCCCTCAATTAACTTTTGCTAACTAGCTTTACAACAAAAGTCTCAAGATATAGTTAATGCTATGCAGTTGGTGCGTACAACAAAAACACTTATTCAGAAGTTGAGAGATGATGGTTGGCAAGATTTATTGAAAATTGTTACATTATTCTGTGAACAACATGACATTTTTATTCCTGATCTCAGTGCTGCTTATATAGCACGTAAAGGGCTCGCTCGTCATCAAAAAGATCATATCACATTCGAGCATCATTGTAGAGTGAAAATCTTTCTAGTTTCAATTGATAAGCAGCTGCATGAATTGAATCGAAGGTTCAGTGAGCAAACAATGGAGCTTTTAACTCTCAGCACTAGTTTGGATCCCAAGGATGCTTATAAAGCGTTCAATATTGATAATATTTGTACTCTTGTGGACAAGTTCTATCCTATGGACTTTGATGGGCAAGAGAAGATTAATTTAAAATATCAACTTCAACATTTTATTCTTGAAGCCGCTAACAATCCAAAGTTGAAGAACCTCTCAACAATCTTTGAGTTGTGTGAATGTTTGGCAAAAACAGGGATGACAAGTACATTTTACTTGCTTGATCGAGTGATTCGTCTTGTCTTAACTCTTCCTGTTTCTACAGCTACAACAGAGAGATCATTTTCAGCGATGAAGATGATTAAGACAAGATTGCGCAATAAGATGGAGGATGAATTTCTTGCAGACAATATGGTGGTCTATATTGAGAAAGAAATAGCTGAAGTTTTTGACTCCGATTCAATCATTGATGAGTTTAAGTCTTTAAAAGAACGTCGAGAAGCACTTTAAATGAAGGTACATTTTCTCTTTTACATGTTTTGTTATATATATAGTGTTATCTTACATTCATATATTATGTTGAAGCTTTGACACAATTATGTATGTTTTTTTGGATTTTGTTATTTTACATATTTTGATTATAAATTTTAATTAAATTAGTTGCACCCCCTCAATTCTTTCTCATCCTCCGCCACTGCACGCTAATATATCTATATTAAGATAAACACCAAAAAAGAGTACCATATCTATACTATTATTATTTATTTATTATATAATAATAACATGCTAAAAAAAACAAACATTATTATTGCAAAATATATCATAGTGAACACTATTATTATCCGCAGATCACGGGCTTCCCGTACGGCGGTTCACACGTATGACCGCTTCATTATCATCCATGCGTCCAACATCGTTGAAAGTCTTATCTGCGGATTTCAGCGTTTCAGCCACCGCTCCTGTCTAGTTTCTTCCACTTTGACCGTCACTTTGTCTCGCCGAACACCATTAACAAAGCCACCGCCGCCTCTCCCTTTCCCCTTCTCTTTTCTATTCAGTCAGATCTGTTTCCCTTTCCCTCCGATCCATGATCAGCAACACGAAACAACCGCCAACCGCCACATCTGATGCCCTTCATCGTCACCAACATCAAGCCACCGCCGTTAGCCTTCATCTTCATCTTCATCATCATCAAGGCACCGCCAATCACCAAGCCATGCAAGTGGATTCTGATTTCTCTTCATTCAATTTATTTATTTTTTTATTTTTACGGTTTGTTTCCTTCTCTGCTGTATTTTTTTCTTTGTTTCCTTCTCTGTTCCAATTGTGTTTGCTTCTCTGCTGCAATGTTGTGGTTGATGCTATAAAAAAAAAACCAAGACAAAAGTAAGTAACGATTCGTTGTGAGTAATTTTCCCAACAGGAATAAGGTAAAAAAAATACGAACTAAAAATAAAAGCAAGCATTAGTTGTTATTAATTTTTTTTTTCCAATTTTATGCTTTATTTTCTTCTTTGCTGCTATGGTTTTTTTTTTTCTCTCTCCATTGTCATGGAAGAAAGAACTATGGGTTGGACAGAGTGAGGGAGATAATGAGAAACTTCTTTTTGGAACTGCTTTATTTTGTGTTTACTTTGTGCAACTGATATTGGTAGAGCAGTTAGTAGTATGGTGGGGGTATTTTGGGAATGACAAAATTACATACATTTTAACTGTTTTTTTAGTTAAAAAATGTGTTTCTTTTATATAATAGTATAGATTAATAGTTAATAGTAGTATAATAAACAAAATGTATAATATACGTTACTGTTCTTAATATAGTGTTACTGTTAAAAATATATAATATAGTAAATAATAGTAGTTATATATGTTATTATTAGATTATTTTATATATAACGTACATAGTTTCTTATTATAAATAATAATAGTAGTATATAAAAGTATAATATTTATAATAGTTCGTATATGGTAGGACATAGTAAAAATAGTATATACATATGACACTAGCTATATAACAGTAGTTAGGCATGATACTTACAAGAGTGTAAAACGGTTTTCAATAATAACAAAATATATAGATCAGAGGCGGAGGTTGAAGGAAAGAAGAGCTGAGTAAATATATATCTATGTAGTATATTATTAATACAGTAGCCTATAGCAATTAATAATAGAATATGGAAGAAGTACCTAAGAAAAAGCAGAAGAGTATTTTGGAACGAGGAATTGATGGCTCTGATGACAAAGAGAGAAAAAGTGTTCAGCTTTTGTGTATTTTTTTTCTCAATCAAGAGACAACAAAGGTATTTATAGAATAAGGATGTAGGTCAAAAATACTTAAAAAATATTTTTAAAAGATAAGGACTAGTTAATAGGGGATAAAAATTTAACAAATAAAACATAATTAGAAATTAGTTAAAGATTATGCTTTTAATCTTCTTTTTTTTTGAAAGATGATAGGATTGAAACCAAATCCTCTAATCTAGAATTTTGTATTTTATTTAATTATTTATTTTTTAACACTTCTATCATTCTAAATAATGACCAAAATTATAAAAATCTATATATATGTATTTATTTATTTATCTTTTTCAAAAACCCCAAACAGAAATACTAATAATAAAATCTATACATTAAATAAATACATATAGAAAATCATAAAGTTAGATAATTTGAAATTATCAAAAAAAATTTATATTGAATATATCAAAACCAAAATAAATTATAAAAAGGAATGTTTTTTTTACATAGGACAATTACTCTAAATTTATAATGCGGAAAATCACGGTATTATTACAATCATGAGTAAAAAATCTGGTTGTCTAACATTTTTTGTGGTTCCATTTAAAAAAAAAAAAATCAACTACCGTACCCGTTCTTTTTTGTGCTTAAGTCCCTTCATAATAAAAGAAGTTTGAACAGTTGGGCCATTCTTTTCAAGTGACTGGTTAGTGATCACATGTTTACCCACTTCCGTTTGTCCTAATGAAGAAGAGCTGGGGCAGACAAACAAATTAAAAATATTAATAATCTTAAACACAACAAAACTATTATCGTGCAATACTCTATTTTACCAATACTCGTTCATAAAATAAAAAATAGCTAGACTAATATTACTTTCCAGATTAATACATTCAATGTCGTCAATGATATAAGCACAGAAAAATCGTTCAACTAAAATTTGTCAAGATTTAATTACGGTTGTTGAAAAAGCCTAAGGGGCAAAACTACCAATCTATCCTACAATCAATGACAATCCTTACTCATTGACAAATCTAACGTTTTTTTCCTAATAAAAAGGAAATGTATGGTTGGCCAAAAATAAAGGGAAAAAAAAAAAAAAGAAATGTAAGGGGTGCAAAATTTTCATACTACATTTCGGGCTAGAAAATGTAGGGCTTGTATCTTACGAAGTTTGTATAAGCCCATTAAAGATCAGTCCCAGCATTCAACCTTTCAGCCCAATTTATATCGGGTTATGGATTGGAAATCAAGTTTGGTCAAACTAGCTTTTTAACGTCCAGCTAGTTTTTTCAGCACAAACGCACTCAAAATATGCTTATGTGTGTCAAAGTGGTATTGAATATTTCATGGCATTGATAGTAGGATTTTTCTAATATATGCTTTGATAGGAAGCAAATTAAAGAGTTTTTATCAAGAACATTAAGCTAAAGAAAAAAAAAATAAAGAATAAAAAAATTGATAATTAATAAATTTCATTCATTTTTCATTGATACTAGATGAAGAACAATACACGATTTATATAGTGATGATAAGACCCTAGAGTAAGTATAAGCCATACAAGTGGCAACATCATAATACTTAAAGAACATTTTAGAAATCATAAAATAACAATACTTATTTAATTAACTAATTAAATTAAATAACATACACTATCCTATCCTTATTTTTTTCATATGGGCCAAATAATCCATTTCACTATTAATTGATCCAACATCGTATCACGCTTTAAGGTATATGTTAAAAATATTTGAAAAAAGTTAGTTTAAACGAGGAACTAGTTTGTTCAATATCTTAAAATATAATATTTTAAGTTTTTTTCATAAACAATTGTTATATATAAAGTATACTTAACGTGTGCTTTAGAACCCACATTAGAAAAGAGAATGTTGCTTGAATGTCAATTCCAAAAATTCAAATATAATTTTTATGCTGTTAGTACAGTTAATTAAAATTCATTCCTGTGTAATTTTTATGCAAAAAGTTAAATAGTATTCGGTTATTAACTTTGTCACACCTTGATGTTAAAAATAACAATGATGCCGATAAATTTATTTTAACTAAGCTCAATGGATTATTTGGTTGTATTATGTCATTCAGGTTCTTGGACCTTGGTGTGAATAAATTTATGCTCTCTCTCTTACTTTGAAATGGACTCAAATGTCAGTCTTAATAAGTGTTGTTGTCAGCCCAGGCGTCTATATGAGTTAGTCATATATAGTTGGCTGGTTTTGGAATCGGTTTGCATTTAACCTCAAACTGATCTTATTATAGCTCTTGCGTGGTCCACTCTTTTCACAGCTTGACTTGTGAGTTCCCACTTGAGTGAGATAGCGGTATAGTAACCATTGTCCTATAGTAACCATTGGGATGGTGTGACAACTAGGTCTGCCTGACTAGGGGTTGCAGCCTGGGATGAGGAACAATGCTGTTGTTGTCTACCCAACATGGTCACGCATGAGAGACCCTATCTTTGTTGCTATGTCTTTCATTTAAGGATGTTTGGTGTATTAATCAAGTCCCATCAAGTAAGTGTTAATCATATAACTAATTATCAATCCCAATTGATGAGAAAAACAAGTTTCTAGCAACATGCATCCATTTATCATTTGATTTTAATTCAATTCAATTTGAAGAGTTACTAGGTTATCTTGGGTGTATTCGGCATTTTTTGCATGTTATAATAAATAAAGTCTTCCAATAATAATAATACAAAAAATAACGATAATCAGTATGAACTAAGTATTACATATCAAAACTTTTATCACAAACCATATAATTATGCTATAAGCTATTCTTGTTGACTTATTAAATAATAGCTAATAATAAGTTATGAGTGTTTTCAAAAGTCCTCCCAAACTAAATAAGGTTATATATGCAAACTTTTTCTTTTTTGCAAATAAACTCCTTAACTAGTTTATAACACTATTGCCAAACACACACTGAATGTAGCTCGAATGGAAACTAATATTATATGTGTGTATACCTTTCTAATAATATGCTTCCTTAGCGTCTAGTCACTCTAATTTCTTGAGAATGGTTTTGATTGATTGCATTTTCCATGAAAGAAAACAGAGTTTTTTTTTTTTAATTACATTTAGTTGCAGAAAAGGATGCATATAATAGTAATTATTGCTAATATATGAACATCTAACTAATGGAGTAAGCGAGGAAGAAGATGGATGAATGTAATTATTGAAGTATTTAGCAGAGAATCGAGAGAGAAAAATATTAAAATATAATAATGATTATGATATTCACGTGAAGAATGTAATTTGACATGCTGATCATTGTGCATGAAATTGGGTTTGCTAATAAGTAGTACCTCAGCAGTACCAAGAGTACAAGAAATGTGAACAATTACTCAAAATATTCAGACATAATTTAAAATTATAGATTGGATATAGCTGGATACATGCTGATGTATGTTCTTGGTTGTTTGGTGGGTTTAAGATTGCAATTTTATAGCTATATATGGTTTAGCATTGTGTTTGCGATGTAATAATGCATATGCACACAAAATTTCTTGAAGAATTTGCTTTTTCTCACATCTTCAATTTCATGTTTGGATTATTGTCCAAAATTGGGTGAAAACATGAATTGTATAATACTTTTAAAATATAATATTTTAAATTTTTACATAAAAATTTACGTTTTAAATTATGCTTAACACGTGTTTTAATACACATAATAGAAAACTAATATTGCTATTTCTATTCTTCCATTATGGATTCCAATTTGGGCCTTTGGGGGATATAATCCATGCATTGAGATTAAAAGCTTATTATTCTCTCAATTTTACTTATATTCCATCATAAAATATTCAAATAATAATATGATAATTTTATTCCATTCCATTTCATTGGATACCATTTTTTTATTTTTAAATATTCAAACATAGCCTTAGTATTGACATCTAGAACCCTTACCCAAAGAAATACGTTCTATTGGATTTTCTTAGGCCCACCTGCTCTAGTCCATTGTGGACATTACCATGTGAAGAGAGCAAGTTCTGATTTGCACATTATATGGTTTGAGGAAGCATAAGAATGATGGGCCCTTGCGGTGAAGACTTGAAGAGTAGTAATTGCTATCCCATGTGTTTATTTTTAATGCTTTTATTAGTGAATGTCTTCAATTGGAAGTTTTTTTCTTTCTTTCTTTTTTTGTTTAAATTTTTTATTATGGGTTCTTGTGGTGAAGAAGAGTAATTGCAATCCCATGTGTTTATTTTTAATGCTTTTACTAGTGAATGTCTCCAATGAGAAGTGTTTGGAAGCTTGTAATGAAGGCTAAGAGAAACAAGACAAACTGCAGCTGTTAAATGCAGTCAAGTTTGAAGAAAACTGAATGTCTGACTGACTTGAGGGAGAGGGTTGTTGTGGTGAAGAATTTAGATGGGCCATTGAGTTGAAAACTTTTTATTATTTTTTGAATCAAACAGTATGGGCACTCATATGGGCTGTTTCTAGGTGAACAAGGATAATATGCAACATCACGAGGGATTTAGATTTCTAAAGTGATGGGATTGTCACTAACAAGAGTATATTTATCCTCAAATCATTTAAATGGATTATAATTATAATGTACTTTATCAAATCAAGGTCCCTTACATGCTGATTTTAGAGGTAATGATAGACCTAAAGTGCATGCGTGTCAATGAAAGAGTAGTCTCTCAATGAAAGCATCATCTAATAGACTTTTTTAATAATCTACCAAAAACACTATAAAACTCTATAACTATTCCTGAAAAACACTTCGAATAATACATATAAGCTAAGCTAAATGTCGACAAGTGTTTAAGAATCAATAATATAGTAAGAATTAGTTAGTTGAAAAATGTAGTATCTTATATTTTCGAGAAAAAAAAGTTAAATTATGATATTTTTTTCTATTATTAGTAACTTTAACAAATGTTTTTACACTTGTTAGCCAAACCCTAAAACTAAACTTTGATTACCTTCATTTGTTAGTTGATGAATAACAGCACATTGTTTAAAGACAATAATAATGACAACCCTAAAATTAATAATAACTATACAAGTAAAATCATCTTAACAACCAGAACCTTCTAAAATAGAAAAAACCATCAGTTAAACTAGTTATTTATTTACAAGCTAAGTAATAATAATTATACAACTCATACTTTGATAATGGGCCAATCATGCTTTAGCTTCTTACTTTGATTAGACCTAATCATAATCTCACTTTAGAAGATCCAAATCTCATCACAAGAGATTCTCTAGTGCTAATGGAGCAAGAGAAATTTCTTTAATTTGTTTGTATGTGCCATCTTGAGGCCGTTGGGTAGAGCCTATTGTTAGCCTTAGTTAGAATTAGTTGAATTGTTGGTTGCTTTACTTGAATATATAAACATGTATTATTGTCAACTTCGCTTCACACATTTATAATATTATTACTGTTAGATTTATCTTATTTTCGACTATTTTTATTGACCGTCATGTTTTCACACTTGGAGAGAGTTTATATCAGCTTATAAAAATAGAGTTTTACTAACAAGTATTTTTAGGGTACTTGTTAAAATAATTATAAAAAAAAATTAATCATGAATCCATCGTATTTCATTTTTCGAGAATATAAAAAAACATATTTTTCAACATTATTTAACTACATTTGAATGCTTAACTAATGTACTAAGAGCACTCGTTAACATTTAATGTAAAAATAACTTGTAACATTCCAGCTAGTAACTTGTTTTTAGCTTATTCTCAAAAAGATTTATCAAATAAGTGCTTAATTAAACCGTTTACAAAGATGTTCACTCAATAACTCATGTACTAAAACACTAAAAAATTAGTTTAAAAAAAATGTTTCGCTAGGGGGTGATTTTTTTATGATATTTTGATGCTATTTAATCCTCGTGTTTATGGTATCTGTTGTAATGCTGTAGCTTTCATACTGGGCGATAAAACAGTACTGTGTTTTTTTCCCCACTGTTGTACTGGTTTAGAGCAGGGTGAAAATCTCTTACTTTCCTGCTCCATTTTGGAATAAAATTTTTTCTCTTATAAAAAAATGATGACCCTAAACTTCTAAATTTAACATGTCAATTGACAAACATTTAATGATTCAGAGAACGAAATTTATGTTGCTCCTGGAGCACTGAAATGTCTGTCTGTGGCGATAGGGGTGGAAACAGGCCAGGCCGGCCTACAGGGGCCTATAACAGGCTTAATAATAGGTCAGGCTCAGGCTAGACTTTTTTTGTAAACAGACCAGACTCAGACTATTTAAAAAGCCTATATAGTCTAAACAGGCTAGGCCTAGGCCATGTAAAAAGCCTATTTAGCTTAACATGCCGACCTATATAATTTTTATTTTTATTATTATTAATTTCATATGTATTTTAAAATAAAAATAAAAAATACAATAAATAAAAAACTTAACATGCACAGTTATTAAATGGGGATGGAAACAAGTCCCACATTGCTAATGTGAATTCACATGCATTCACTTTGTGCAAGTATGCAAGTCATCCTATAGGAGGCTTAATATAATGCAAAATATGCAACTATGCAGGCAACTTACATGATGTGGGACTTAATAATATTGATGTGCACTTTGCTTATCTTGTGTTGGTCAAGCTTGGACTTGGGAAATGCAAGTCCCACATCTTTTATTCATGGAGCACAACATGGGAATGTAAGCTATAAAATGGGAATGCAAGTCCCACATCTTTTATTCATGGAGCACAACATGTTCTTTAAGCTATAAAATGTTGCTTTAATTTGCCAAGTCATGTTGTGATTGAACCATAAGATCACCGATTTTGAGTGATTTTTTCGGTTCTCACCGATTTTGCTTGGACCATTACCGGTTCATTGAATAGGCCAGACTTTTGCACAGGCCACACCTAGACTTGAAAAATTTATTTAAATAGGCTAACAGGCCAGACTAGGCTCGAATAATTTATTTAGGCCAAGCCTTAATTTATTTAGGCCAAGCCTGGTGTTTCCACCCCTATGTGCTGACAAACTTCCTCTGAGATTGCATTCCAATAAACATGGCAAATTATCATTTAAACATCAAAAGGTATCTTAGCAAAGGCAAAGAAATGATTCAACGTTAACCTTCCATATGGCAATTTTTACTTTTGGCTGAGATATATGCATTGTATATATGAAGGAAAAATGTTTAACGAAAATATGCAGTATATAAATGGCAAACTCTCAATTGAACATATAAAGAGAGGTTTTTTTTTTTTGATTTATTTCTCATGTTATTAAAGTTCCTAATTCTTATCACTAAATAGTTAACACTTCAATCTCAAACAAAAAGTACCACGTTAAAAGGATCTAAATCTTCTATTTATTTCATTTGAGATTTCATAGCTTTATTTGACCTACTTTATAATCGTTGATCAAAATTTCTTAAAACAATGATGATACCAATAACTGAATAAAAAATGTCTGATAGTTCATTCCACTGTGTGTGAGTAGCACTTTTCCTATAGTCTTCAACCTTTCTCAGTCACATACTCTACAGAGTTTTAGGCATGTGGTAAATTCTTTAGGGGTGTGATCATGAAGTGTATTTAATTGGCTTGGTCTATTTTTATGTTCTGTCCTCTCTTAAATCATTACTGTTTATTTTAGAGAACTGGTGAAATGCAGTTAGTTTATCGTTACTTCATGTTCATGGCCTACTTTTATTGATCACATAGTCTAAGGCTTTAGAAACAAAACCCTTTCTTTTTTTTTTTTTTGGGTTTTCTTCTGTCACAGCTTATACATGGTTATAAATTATTCCTTATCGAGATATTATTTTCTCCCATTAATCTCACCCAAATTTAAACTTCACAATGTACCCCTAAAAAAAGAAAGAAAGAAATTGAACTTCACTTCCATTATCACTTTATGTAAAATATCATACCTCTTCATTAAAGTTCTGAATACCAATAAGAAATCTGTTACCAAACAGAAATGCATATTTACTGATGAAAATTACTAAGGATTTATCACTCACCTAACAACATCACTTGTTTAAAGAATTTCCTAAAAATAAAAAAAAATTCAAAATTTTACATAATTGGACATCTTTTTTCATGCTTAATAATTAGTTTCACGTACCGGTGATATGTTTGTTTCATGGTTGCTCTTCAATCCCTAGGAATTTGAGGTGTCAGGCAAAAGATCTCAAACTCGATTCCTACGAGGACGCATCCAATAGGGAGATTTTATATGCGACTAGGCCGAAGGGATTAATTTCTTACTCAATGAGTGAAGTGTTGAGTATTCAAGTGTGAGATAAAGTCTTACATTAAATAAGTTGAGATGACGAAAAAAGTTTATAAGTACCATTGCAATGTGATATCTCACTTATTGATAGCTCCAATTACCATAACCCTAAAGCAATGAGATAAATTCTCACTCTCTAAATGCGAAATATTATGTTAAAATAAAAAAAGTAATAATTAATCTCACGGCTATGAATGTGTAGATAAAGAACATTTTCTAATACTTAACGACTGGAACATGTTCCTTGAATTTTGGAAGAATTGCATAATTTTAAAGTCAGATCATATTACAAATGATTTACACATCAGTACATCACCATCAGAAAAGTTCTATTATACTCTGTATGCTCATATGTCACAGTAATTAGTTTCCAAGTGATGTGAACTGCTCTATAATTAGGATCTATGCTTTACAGAAATGATTTGACTGTAATTTACATAACAAGAACTTTGTGGCTCTGAGCTTTGAGCATGTGCATATGGCAGCAGCAATTGTTTGTAAGCTCTCAGCATTTATCTATGTGGATCAAACCAAATATAGCAAATTATAAAAAGGAATATTTATGTAGCCATCTCTATTCTTTATCTACAGTCACTTTGGTGGCCCCTACCCATCTGATGTTAAGAAGTTTATATGGGCTAGTTGTCAATCACAAAAATTGAATCCTGTGGGCCATTGCTGGATATACTTCTCTCTACTGTTTTTAGCAAAAAAAAAACAATGTGAGTTACAACATCTATGTTTGCAAATGTGTCAGATGAACAGGATAATGAACCTTACATCACATGAATGATCTAGTGTAAGTAAGATATACTCAACTCAACCTACAGAAGAAATTTGGATCTGTTAATTTGTTGGCTAGCTGTGTTAATTAACATCTTCACCAAATTGTTTAGAAAGTGCTTCTATGAATTTTCTTTTTCCCTCATAGGTTACCATTTCTTTTTCTCATAGGTTATTACACATAATACAAATGATTGGTTAAATTTTTTACTAATTATTTCATACACATAAAAAATAGGCTTATTTAAGTAATTAGTTCCTAAATTTAGGTGCTCTTTTGAAATTGGTCCTTAAACTTTTTTTTCCACGTTTTGAGTCCCTAAACTTTGCTCAAATTTTGGAAATGGTTCTTTCATCACTTAAATGGTGATATGATCGAGGACATGCCACGTCACCTTCACCATATCAATAGATAATGTGTCAGATGATACAACGTTAATTTTTTAAATTTAAAAAAAAAATTCAAATTTATTAAAACTAATTAAAAATGATTTTTTTAAAAGAAAATTGAATCTTTTAATAATTTTTAAAAGAAATGAATAAAAAAAATCATGTTGTGTCAGGTGACACTACATAACACATCACTTGTCGATATTGTGATCGTGACGTGGCATGTCGTCGGCTATATTATCTCTTAAGTAATGAAAGGACCCTTCTCAAAATTTGAACAAAGTTCAGAGATCCAAAGCATCGAAAAAAATTTAAGGACCAATTCTAAAAGAACACCTAAGTTCAGGACTAAAAGGTTAAATAAGAAAAAAAATATAAGCTCACTTGCCTCTATTCAACAGAGTTGGCAAAATAAGTTGGTCCAATCACTATCATTTGATTAGTTAAATAAGAAGATTTAGACAACAAAAACTAGGCCCGAATAATACCACATTTGTTTTTTTTGAATACTTTGATAAGTCCTGAACTCGACTAAGCTATGAATCAAAGTTGAACAGACTGGCTTGATCATGTTAAAAATTAGATCCAATGTCTAGCTATGCTCGAATCACTTTAACCTGAACTCGTTAAGATAGAACTTTTATTTATTTATTTTAGGTTTGGGTATAATTAGTTATAAACTCACTTTACACACATTATCTCATCATGATTACTCAATTTTCACCATAAAAATGTAAAATTACAGATAAACCTTCTTTACATCTTATGTTCCTAGCTAGGCTTCAATTCTGTCACATGGTTCAAATGTGAGAGACGTGCTACCAAGGTAATGTGTACATTAAGGACTCAGATTAAGTACCTGTACTTCTTTCCTCATTGATCAGTTATTGGTTGGGATCAAATGGAAGTGTAGAAAAGGACTTCATAATCTAAGGTGAAGCCTCTAAATAGAAAGTAGTTAGTGACCTTTCTACTTTTCTCCTCATCAAGTGCTTGGGATTGCCCTATCTAACCGAAAACTATTGGCTCTTACTCAAATAATGCGTGTTCATGCATCCAACAGTATATTCTTTTATTCGTACTTGCTGATTATATATATGAGAATGGAAGTAAAAAACTTTCACTACTATTCAACCACATCAGTTTTTTTTGCCAAATGAAGGATAATTTGTCATTGAATCATATTTTTTAGCTTAAGCTATTAGACAAAGACCCATAAATGACTTTCATTTTGGTATATCGATAAAGTAAGATTTAAGAAAATACGTAAACTTAGTGAAGATTTATAATGAAATTTATATAGTACAGTAATATTTATTGGGTTAATTATGTCATAAGTCCATGAAGTTTGTGGTACTTTTGTCAGATACCCTTATTCTTTTTTTTCGATGTCTTACTCCCCGAAGTTACTTCTGGATTTGTCATATATCCCTACTACCAATTCTGTCCAATTTTGCTGACATGTAACATCGGAATTCTGGTCAGAGGGGCAGGAGGTTAGGCACCTGGTGTCCTGTGGACGAAAATCCTTTTCTTTTAAATTAAAAAACTAAAAACTTAATATATTTTTTTTTTATATTTTTAGTTAAATAAAAAAAGAAAAGATAGTATTGAAAAGACAGGTCGTCTTCGCCCATGTGATGTCACGCTGCACCACATTACCAACCTCCTGCACGTCTAATTAGGATTATGATTTACATGTCAGCAAAATTGGTCAGAATTGGTAATAGGGGTATATGACAAAGTCAGAAGTAACTTCAGGGAGTCGGATATTAAAAAAAAAAAAGAATAAAGGTATATGACAAAAGTACCCCAAACTTCAGGGACTTGTGACATAATTAAGCCTTATCAATGAGCTGAAAATTTATGTGTCTATCTTCGCTAATATTTATATATAACCTATATTTATGTTTAAGATATAAATATTAATCAATGTCCCAAAAATAATAATTAAGGATTCAAAGATAGAAATGAACATTGAAACTTACAAGTAGTGTATTTTACATTGAAAAAACTCAGTTACATTTTTCAACATTTTATTTTTTTGAAACCTTAACCAATACCCTCTCATCTTCAACAAATATTACATGCAAAACTTACCTTTAAAAAGCTTGGGAAAAAATAATTCAAAGAGATAGAGTGAGAGAGTGAAAGATCAAAAGTGAAATTGAGATTTTATAATTTAACTTAATGACTGAAGTATAGTACTTGTTACATACATAATATCAGTTACATGAACATTGGAAAATCCAAGAAAAAAAAATAGAATGTGAAAAGCCTCATCATCCTTGGTTTAGAAAAAAAAAATGCCCAAATGCATAAAAAAAATAGCTTGGGTCTTCGGAGAGGGCTCTGTCTCTGTGCTATCTGCTGTTTATGGTGTGTGTATATATATATATATATATTTTTTTTTTTTAATGCAACAACAAATTCCTGAGACTAAAACAAATTAAATTAAAGCAGAACTTGCTAGCAACTTTAGAACTGTGAAATGCAACGTCTATGACAAGCAGTGGTTCTCTGCTTCTTTTGCTTAGTCTCTAGTTTCCACACTTTGCCAATATCTTGAGCAATTTTCATAGCATCAGATGAAGCACCAGAGAGCCCTCTCTTTGTGAACCCTACTGCATAAAGTCCTGCATTTCCTTTCCAACCATGTGGGAATGGCATCTTTGGGTATCCATTCATAGAGAAAAATTCACCTTCCTGTATAAAAAATAACCAAATAAAGATCAGTTCAATGTTCCTCACTAAAAAAAATACTAAAAACTAATAATCAGATTTGAATTTGTTGCGATCAAGAATACCGGTGAGTACACCAATAAAACTGACCGCAACAAATTCTGATTCCATCATAATCACAGGAAAAAAAAGAGAAGCTTCTAAAACAGGACCAAGATTTTAAAAAAGGTTAAGCTTGAAAAAGGACAAACACCAATCTGCCCAAAAAAAGCTTTTAGTACTGACAATCTTCTGTGATGAGAATATTTTTTTTAAAAAAATAAAATCTATTTTTCTATTACAAAACTAGAGAGTAGAAATAGAAACATTTTCTCACCTGAAGCCAAGAAGGGACATTGCTTCTGTAACCAGTTGCAAGAACAACTGCATCAACATCAAGCTTTTCACCATTAACAAGCTCAACATCTCTATTATTGAACCTCTTGATTCCTGGCACAACATTTATGCCACCAGATCTAATCTTTTCCAAGGTTCCAATGTCCAAAACTGGTGTCTTTCCCTTTGTGTTCTTCAACTCCAATGGACCCGTTGAAGGCCTTTTGATTCCATACTTCTCTATGTTACCAAGAATGAACCATGCCAACATCAATAGAAGCTTGTCAACTAGCCAAAGGGGTAGCCATTTCAGCATCAAAACCGCTAATTCGAATGTCGATAGCCCGAAAATCTCTCTTGGTAAGACATGAACCTGTTTGCCAAAAACAGAACATACCTGGTTAGATTTTATCCTCAAAATTTCAACTTTTTTTTTTTTAATTCAAATGTTTGAGATTTTGATTCAAAACAGAAACTTTGCGAGCATTTGGAAGAGTTTACAAAGAACTTTTTTAAGCTTATCTTATCATATAAGCACTTAAACTAAACTCTTTCAAGCTTATCACATAAGCTAAAAAAAAAAGAACTTAAAAGGAAGGTAATAAACTCTTTCCTTGTCGAATAAAGAGCTTAATTAAGTCGTTTATCCAAACACGTCGCTAATCAACTATTTCAAAAGCTTAAGACACCAAGAATCAAAGTCTACACGATTCAGTCGTATCGTGTAGACTTTGATACCATATATGTAGCTTAAGCTGTTTGGTGAAGACTCGTGAAAGAAACAGAAAGGCATAATAATACTCACCGAGCTACGAACAACCATGGAAGGCGAGGCATGGTGGTTGCAAAGGTCAAGAGAGAGCTCCATGCCCGAATTGCCACAACCAACAACAAGAACTTTCTTTCCCTTGAAAGGTTCACCTGACTTGTAATCACAAGCATGAACAACATCACCTTTGAACTCACTTAGCCCTTCAATCTCAGGCATAACACACTCAGCATTTTCACCAGTTGCCACCACAAGCCACCTACAAATGTACTCAACCTCATTCTTATTATTACTACTTGTGGAAGAAACTGTCTTAACCCTCCACAAGCCACTAGTCTCATCATACCTAGCAGATTGGACACACTCATTGAACTGTGGGTTGATCTCAAATTTCCTTGCATAGCTCTCAAGGTAATCTATGAACTGCTTTTTTGAAGGGTATTCAGGGAAATCTTCAGGGAATGGAAGCTTAGGGAGTTGGCAAAATTGCTTAGGGAGGTGAAGTTTCAACCTATCATAGGTTCTCTTTTGCCACAGTGAGGCTATGCAATCTGCTCTTTCGAGAACAACAAAGGGTACCCCTTCATCTCTAAGGCATGCTGCTGTGGCCAAGCCTGAAGGGCCTGCCCCTACAATCACAGGGCCATTGACCCAAATGCAACGCCTTGAGAAGAAGTCTTCATGATCAACTAGGCGAAACAAGTTCTCCATTTTTTTTGAAGTGGAAATATTTGTGATGAGTTTGGAATTTTTTGAAAGTGGTTTTGAAATAATAATAAAGGTTTGGAAGTTATAATAATTTAAGAGTGATTGAGAGAAGAAACTTTGGTTAATGGTTTATATGGTATTGAGAATGTGAGTTATGGATTGAATGAAGAAAGAGGGAAGGGTTGAAGGTGCTTAAATAGGGGAATTGGGCATGATAGGTGCATGTGATAGGACATTATTTACAACATTATTTTTCTTTGGTATGTGAATATTTTATGACATTATATTCTGTGACATTATTTTATTAGATCATACTACGTTATACTTGTTAAAATATTGTGCCAAAGATTAGCATATAATTTTGAGAGGATTTATTGAATTATTCTTTACTTGGAAAGTATTCTTTCATCATCACAATCACAGTGGGGCTTACTTTTCTTTTCTTTCCCTTACTCTTAAAAAAAAATAAAAAAATGAAATGAATAATTTCAGTGTACAAAATATGTTAGGTAGGGAACGGGATTTTCATGCACTCAAT
This sequence comes from Crotalaria pallida, assembly GCA_037953625.1. NCBI lineage: Eukaryota > Viridiplantae > Streptophyta > Magnoliopsida > Fabales > Fabaceae > Crotalaria > Crotalaria pallida. The sequence goes on from CM075656.1 coordinate 75,453,979, forward strand.
ACTCAAGTATGACATGTTTACAAATCACTAATACTCGTAATCAATAAGGACCTCCTACTTTTAAAAAAAACTAAAAAAATAAGGACCTCCTATGTGGAGGGTTTAACCGCTATCAAAAGGTAAATAATCATTAATCGATGTGTTAATCTCATAATTTTAATCATTGTAAGTCAATTTTGTCCTTAACATTTAGTGAGCAAAAGTTAAATTTTAATAAAACATTTCATGTGGTAAGTTAAATGTCAACTTGAGGATCTAACCGTTTAGCCTTTGAAAAAAATAAATCAAAAGTCAAATGCTGCATTGACTAATCAATTGGATCAAATTTTAGAAATTAGTTGGATTTTTTTTAGGGGGAAATTAATTGGATTAAATGTTGTAAATATCGTGATTTGTAATTGATACATTTATCTATTCTTTTTGGTGAACATGCACTTATCTATTTACTTATGCGGTTCTAAAGTTTTTTTTTTTTTGAGAACCAGGGTATCCACCCGCGTAACTGGGTGACTAATCCGTCCCACCATGGTCGGGCCCTTTCGGGGGCGATGCTCCCAATAAGGCTTGCTCCATTCACATGCGCCTCGGGAACGACTCGAACTCGCAACCACATGCTTAAGGGACACAAGCCCCTTCCACTTGTGCCAGCCTCCACTGGTTTTAAAGTTTTTATTAATGTTGTTATCTTATTGTAGTTTCTCTGGTGATTGTTGATACCGCTTTATTTTAAGTATGCGTTTATGTGTTTATTTATGTATCTATAAACGTTTATTGTTCAGGGTTTTATGTTGTTGTTGTTGGCTTTGTTGTGAAATTATTGTAGTTTTTTAGATGATTACTGGTATCACTTCATTCTAAAACCTGTATATAATACATACTATAATATTTTTCCTTTTGTTTTTTTTTTTTTTGTTTTTTTTTTTTAACTTTGAATTTTTCAGTGTTACTTATTGCTGACTTTGTTATATTTTTCCTAATATCATGATTAAAGAGGTTAAAAAAAGTTAAATGGTGTCATCAAAATTTGAATTTTGGGTGTTTTTTTTTTTTGGTTTACATGGGAGGTCGGTCTGGGACTAGAACCTATGACCTCGGGGAGGGGGAAATTCTAAGTGTCCTTGCAGCCACCAACTGGGCTGTCTTACGCGGACAATGATTTTTTTAAACTTTGTATTTTTTTATGAACGGGGAACTTAGTAGAAGGAGAGATTTGAAATAATGGATTTAAATAAAGTTGCATATAAATGTACTTGACATTACATCTTGATCCAAAATCTTAAGGCAATAGATCTATAAGTCTTATCACTTATTTATATATATATATATATATATATATATATATATAAACTTTAACTTATTTGAAACTTCTTTACACAACTCACTTGAAAATTCTTAACAATATTAAAATTGACGTGATCACATGATCAATATTCAAGTTGGACACAATATTGAAGTTATTATCTATTCCTAATACCAATCTTATTATTAAAAATCAATCAGCTTACTAATTAGATAACTAGATATTAAATTGGCTGTTGTACATAAAAATAGAGTAAATAGATTATGATCAAATAAAAAAGGGTTATTTACAATAATTTTATTTTCACTCCCAAAAGTGGGTACTAAATCTGAATAAATGATATGTCTACCAAATGTAATGGATAAATTTAACACAAAAACATTTTTGGATGAAATTATGGATGTTGTGAGCAAACATACGAGAGTCAAGACATAACGAAATTTTGAAAATGTCTCCTTTGAATACCACTCAAACAATGTCTAGTAGATAGTTAAGGCATATAGGACGGAGTTACGCGAGCAAACTTCTATTTTAATCGTTGGTAAAATAGTAGTGAATGATGTAAAGCTGTTGAAAAAAATAATGAGATATACATTGATTGACCATTTGACCTCATGCTATATTTATTTTGGCAAAGACGCGAAGGTCCATATATCCCCAAACTACTGCCACATCCATAATATATCACTTATTGAAATTGTGTTATTATTTAATTGAGTTTCATGTTTCATTATTTAAATTTTTTAAAAGTTAATATGAATTGCAAATTTTCTTTTTTTTAAAAAAAAAAAAAAATTGCTGCTAATTATCTAATTCATATAATTTTCTTGTTTTACTATTTCACGATTTTCACCATATATATTAGACAATAAAGAATAATGGATATATTCTCATTCAGTCGAATTTCTTCTATGTATAAACATAATTTGTATTAACACCAATGTATAATTTGATCTCAAATGAGAAAATGACTCTTTTCTCAAAGGATAATTAAATGATGGATTATAGTTTTATCTTCTTTTGTTATAAACAACTTATATTTTTATTTGATATCTCATTATTTACATCCTGTTATTATTATCAATTTATTATGCATAATCAATAATATTGAGTCAACTTTAATTATAAAATTTACAATTATGAACAAACATAAAATATATTATATAAACATGTCATATAAATAATAAAAAGTATAGTTCACCAAAAAAAAAATATAAAAAACTTGTGAATTCCATTGGATAAAAACTAGTATTCATATCTATTGGAAATATTTCCAGTAAGTATTTCATCTAAAGTAGACTAATCACGTCTCACCATAACACAACCTTGGAACAAACAATTAACAGCCATGTACATCTTTTGTAGATGTCCTTTTCCTTGCATCAATGTGGAAAACCTTGCTGTAGACAGTTAACAGCAACAAACATATTTTATAAATGTCCTTTCCTTGCAACAATGTGTTGTATAATTCTAATAGTAGCTTCACTCAGAGGTAAATAGTAGTAATTAATTCCAATCATCCGAGCAAAGCCCTCGTGTCTTCTACTATATATATACGTATTATTTTAACGATTTTCATTGTTTGGAGTAAATGCGAAATGCTTCCAATTCTAGGACTGGTGTGAGGTAGTTTTGGGGTGAATTAGAATTGATTTAGGGTTTTATTTGTTTTATTAAGTAAACTTTGATAAGTTAGGGAGAATGAGAGATAATTATTACTGTATACAATAAATCTTATAAATAAGATATTTCCTAACATGTGTAAAGTGATTTTTCGGTGGTTGAAACATTTTAGCAAAGTAGGTTAAGTAGCGTATCAGACTATAACTGATAAACATATATTATGATGCCTTTATGTATTATGATGGCTAAGATTTAAAGTAGCGTATCAAGAACCCCCAACCTCTTAGATAGTCATTTTTGATCTCTCATTTCTCTCTTTCACAAATCTTTTTCTCGCTTTTCACTGTTATCCCCATTGTTGTTCACCTCATGTATTTAATTCAAAAACATTCTTGGGGTTGTATGTAGGGTGGTTGTGTGAAGGGACGGCCGGATTGATAGTGAGAAGAGAGAAGGAGATTTATGAAAGAGAGAAATTAAATGAGAGATAAGAGAGACATATCTAAGAGTTTGAGGGGGGGGGGGGGGGAGGTGAATTTTGTTTAGCTTCCAAAAAATATTATTAAAATACTTTTGTCTTCAAATATCAATCTCTTAATGTTTGAGGATATTTTTTGTGCACCATAATTTGATACATTATGTTAAAGTATTCTAAATAAAAATTCATATTCTACCGCACATGTTAGCAAATTCCTATAAATAAATGAGAAGTCTTTTTTTTTTTTGGTAATGTTAAAAAGAAGCCAAAGAAAAAAAGGCGCTAAGGCCTTACAAATTAAAAAATCCCATAACAACTGCTAAGAGAATGATATATATATATATATATATATATATATATATATATATATATATATATATATATATAGAGGTAAAGTAATAAAAAACGATTATTGGAAGCACCATGCTTAACAAAATAATCGGGGTGATGGTTACCTTCTTTAAGAGTGTGGTCGAGCTTAATTAACTTTTCAAGGATGAAGCAACAACTCACGGGATAGCATGGACAAGTATTTGGGGAAGAACATTAAGAACCAAATTGAAGGCGGCGTCTTCTTTTAAGTCTGTATTATATTTAAAGAATTTACTTAATGCCAATATTCCAACATATAGTCAGACCATGGTAAAGAGCAAATAAGTGAATAACTCAGTCTTGAGATTATCACCAAAGTCAATCGAACCTAAAAATCCAGACATCAAATAGCCAACGAAATCATGAATAATACCTTTGAACCTAATTTTATTTGGATTCCCGAACGGTGAACAAGCTACCATCGACGTTAAGAAAATGTAACCAAAAATGTATGCACTAAAACGTACAACTATAAAAGATTTGCAATGACAAATTTAGGAGGGGGCAGCTTTGGGTTTGGTCTTTTTCTCTTGCATTTGTTTTGTTTAATGACCTATATACTCCTCTGTAACAAAAAAGTTACTAAAATTTTAAAAAGTCTGACAAAAACAAAAACATATGTTTTTAATATTTTATCTATTAAATCAACAAGGTGGAAAACTAATCATTTAATGCATATTTAATTAATTACCCAACTGTTGATTAGATAATATAAATTTTAAATTTTTATTCACTATAATAACTTTGATTTAGGATAATATTTTTTGTAAAATTTTACTAACTTTTTGAGATAGAATAAACATATCATATCTTTTTGTGGAAAATATATTTTAAAAATATTACTATTCATATATTTATTTATATATGTGTTTAAACTTGTATTTTACATATATTTTGTTAACTAATTATACACATGCATTATTTTTTTTTATAAAAAAAAATGTTTTAAAAGAAATGTGTGATACTCATTTATAAAATTTTTCTTATGGATCTCTTTCTCCAATTATTTCTCCATTTAATAGAAGTTTTATCGTCTTTCGAACTCTTCTACTTGAAACGAATTAGTGAGTTGCTCTACATTGAACTAACAAGCGAACTACCTATTTTATTTTTTTTTATTTTATCAAAGGTATCCTCTAATCCCCTCCAAAAACTAATCTCCTCCGAAACATAAAGATCACTAATCTAAGTGGGTTTTACCTTTATCAACAAAACTTTTTTCATATTACCTACGACAGGAATAAAATCTCTGTCATCATGGTTAAAAAATCCAACTATCTAATAACTGTGTTGTTGGATCTTATTAGTCTACTATTCTTTTCTTTCTTCCTTTCTTTCTTTTTTTTTTATTTATAAAAAAATAAATTAATGCAAAGGAGTGATGGTCCTCATCGCTAGAGCTTCAGAAAAAATGCTGACATGGTGAAAAATGCTGAGTAGGATAGGTCCAAAGACCCACGTGGAGTGGATGAGCTAAGGTGCGAATGAAAGCATCAGGTAACGCAATATCGTGGGTCCCAGCTCCAAAACCATGGGCATTGCCACTTGTAAGGGCATTAGGCCCACAAAGCCCATTCTTGACAACCCAACCCCGTTTTCACACACCACCACCGCTGCCATGTGTTGGTCCTACATTTTGCCAACTATGTGTAGTTCTTCACTGACTTCCTCACTCGCTTTCCACCTTCCAAGTACTACCAACCAAGCACAAAAAATCTCGACTCACTTGCTTTTACAAACCCTAATCAGCAATAGTAATACTACTATCTAGTAGTATAAATGTATTATAATAATACTACTTCCACCAAATTAATGGTATTTGTTTTCTTGGTTTTGAATTTCTTCTCGGTCGTCGACCACATTAGTAATTTAGTATACTATAATTAGTTAATTCTTTTGTTATATATTGCTCTAAGGCAATGGTTAAAAAATTAAAAAAATGCAAAGCTAATATTGAAAAATTAAAAAGTTTCCTCTTAATTTATTAAATACGTTATTTTTTTTCGATAAACTTAATATTTTTAGCTACTTCAACAATTATTATTAAAGTAATAAATAACAAATTAAATTCCAATTAGTTATTACTTCACATAATATATTAACTAGTTATTGGGAGAGTAGTAGACAAACTGGATCCTAAATATTCTTTGCCATACGCATGAATTTAAATTCTTATAAAAGCAATTGTTATGAATTATAGCTATATATCATTCTCAAGATAATAGTAATTAATAAGATAAAGAGATACATTGATAGAAAATATTAGGGTTTTTTTAATATGTATTTTTAGCCGCATATTTAAAATATCTAAAAGAGTAAATTTGTATAAAGAAATGATTTATTTTATACCTGGGAATGAAAAAAAAAATAGTACTATGAAAATCCACTATCTTTAATATTGATAACATTTATATACCATAAAACACATTAAAAAAAATATAAAATTGTACTATAATTGTACAACTTAAATTAAAGGAAATGGAAGTGGATACATTACTCAAGTGAATTTATAGGGTTGAGTTATTAGTACTACTCTCATATGCCTATTTTTTTCACCGAGGCATCCTCCCGTCGAGAATTGAAGACTAATCATGTTCGAGGCATAGAGATCACCCAATTTTATTTTGCCTCTACTATAATAGAGTCTTTTCTATACCCACGACAATGATCGAACCCCTAATATCATGCTTAAGAAACTCAATCATTTATCAATTATGTTAGGCCTTATTGGTCTCTCATGCATATTATGCCTATTTAAAGACTTATTATAATTTTTTAAATTAAGAAACAAAAATAGTTATCAATTCATGAAGAGTGTGGATATGCATTTTGGAATGGCAATAACCCTATCCTTATCTATGATATCGAAGGTCCAGATCTTAGTACAAAATATCAGGGTCAAAGACCAAAAAATGAAGACAAATTAGGTCATTATTAGGGTATGTATCTTTTCATCACTTGGATAAGAAATTAATTAATCCCTTTCGAAATACTCTGGCAACCCATATCAATAAGTGTCGATTTTATATATTGAACCCCAAACCCTTGTCGTCTTTATAAGATATTTATGGGACTAATTTTGCTTACCCACTACATAAAAGTTGAAAATTAATTAACCACATCGTAAGAAATAATTAAAAAATTAACTACTCCCTTCGGCCTTATATATAAGACTTTTTTAGGGTTTTATTTAATTTGGTCTTATTTATAAGATCCTATTTCAATTTTTAATAGTATTTAATTACTTTTTTTTTCACAAACACCCTTATTAACTCAACCCTTTTTAGAATCTCAATAATAATTATAAGGATAGTTTTGAAAACGGATATCAAATTTTCACATTTCCAATGTCAATAACAAATTTAACTATTTTTCTTGATAGAAGAAAAAAATCCCAAAGGATCCTACAATTAAAACCGGAGGAGTACTTCTAAGTGTGAAATCATGAAAGTGATTTGAAAAGGTTATATATATTATTACACATGCAAGTACTATAATCTAGACTAGGCAGTTCTTTAATTAGTTTGGACTATTTGCTAATTTAACATCATTCTTAAGCTATTCAATATGCAAGTTGCACGTATGATTTCACCTTAATGTACTTTAATTTGAAGGACAAATAAATGTGTGGTTTAATGTGTTAATGTGTTTGCTATACTTCATTGGTACATACGTGGAAGGCTGAGAAATGATTGAAGCATGTCACTTTCGGTGTGTTGAGAGTAATTAATCAATCAACTCAACGTACATGCTAATGATAAAGTATACAAATTAAATTTAAAGTAGGTCTAAACCAACTTCTTCAATGATTTGATTAGGAACCGTTATTAATAAATTGAATTACCTAACTAGCTCTAGTTAGGGTTCTGAATATTAGTAGTGTTAACCCTAATTACTAATAGTAGGCCATATACATGCAAGTACAAACTTTATGGCTGTATATGAAGAGCTTTTCTTGAGGAAAATCGCCGTGTACCCCACTTCTCCACTTTGAGAAGTGGTTAAAACTTCGTGGGAAGGAGGGAAGCATGTGCATGAGGCTTTGAACTTCATAGGAGTCTCTCCTTTTCATGAAAAGATTGTAAACTACGAGCTTGGCGTTTCGCTAAAAGTCATGTTGTATTATTAAAATTCGCTTTGGAATGAATGAATGGGATTATAGCAAGCCACCATCATTCCAATCTTTCTCTATATGATCCTTTCAAATGCTCCAAAAAACAATGCTCCAAAATCCAAATGGCTACACACCAAAGAGATATGAGAGAGGAATATACATAGATATATGTTCCTTATAGCTAGCCATATCACATAAGGATGTTATGAAAGGGATATGTCTTAATAAAAATTAGTCTAGTTGATAAGAATTTGATTCATATTTTACAATTAAATAAATATGAATTTTGCTGACAACATGAAAATTTTATTGATAAATGTAATTTATAAATATATTTATAAATTATAAGTACTTTTTGAACTACAAAATTATCTTAACTCTAATAAATTTTGGTATCCAACTCAACTAAACTTTTGTTTATTAATAATATACAATAGGGATATGTTCAATTTCTTATCCCTAAACTTCCCTCACCAGCCTTGCACTGCTCCACAGCCAGCTTGGGAGCCCCCCATAGTGCACAGGACCTTTTTCTAATGTTAGTATGTTACTATATATGTGAGATTCAAATATATTACGTTTCCCCTTTAAATAATTATTCTCTTTTCTGATTTAATTTTGGTATGCAAACTAGTAGTAATGAATATAATTAACTAGATACTTTAAGCTTTTTGAAGTCGGCGGCGATGATGTGCTTGCTATATTCGAAAAATAATAGTTAAAAAAATAAACGCGTTTTGTAAGAATGTGTGTATATATATAAGCTTTATTCAGTGTCATATCGTTAGTGGGCACTCGCTATTAATATTAAACTATAGTTACCTGTAACCCATGCGTTCTTTAAGCATGTTATTATTTGGGTTTTGATTTTTATTATGTATATAAAAAGTGAAAAGACAATTTATTTTGGTCATCTTTATACCAAAAGGAATTGATTTTTCCATTTGAGTATTTGACTATACACCTTCATAATTTTTTTTTTAAAAAAAGGAAAAGAAAAATTATAGTTGCATGTAAAGTAGAGGATGAGTGTATATATAACGAGTCTCAGTCACGCGTAATTAAAGAAAAAATCAAGAAAGGCGAAATCATATCATATGATATATGATAATATAACACTGGCTAGCTAGCTTCTTCGAAGTTTAAGGTATGCTGACTTCAAATAAATGCTGAAATTTCAATTGACAACTTCACATAAACAGAAAGTTAACGTTCCCATTTGCTTTGGGATATGGTCATGGCGGTGCCACTAGTACGGATTTCGTTTATAAATTAGGAAAAGGTATTGATTAAGAAAGTAAAAAAAGGTAATTTTATTTTTAAAAATGTTGATTATAAAATATCTATAACTAATAAATTTATATTTTCATTAAAAGTTTTTGTTTAATGAATTTCTTAATCAATATATATCCTTAAAACCGGTTAACAATACCATATAAATTAGTACTTATTAGTACTACACCCCAGCCCCACTCACAAATACATTCTATCCCCTTTGCTCCTAAGAAATTTCTCAGTTAGTGTGGGAGTTTGAGAAGAATATTGAGAACCGAGTAAGGCGTGTCACCAAAAAGTTTCTTGGGTTATATACTTTATTTGTCTCGTCCAAAATGCATAAGGGGGATGTTTGTTCTTAATCATAACAAAAGGATTCTTAATTTGGTTACACACACAAAACGTGTGTGCTTTAGTATGAATTTAATCTAAATCGTAGTTTGTTTTTATTTGAGGGTTGTCCATGAGATTTCAGATCCAAAATCTTCATTTCTATCGTTTATAAGTGCCTAAATGTTTTTTTAGTTCTCATAGTTATGTATGTGATTGGATGAAATTAGTCTCCATTATATTTTTTTGGTCGAATTGAGTCTCTAAAGTATCAAGTATCAACTTTAGACGATTTTAGTATTTTAGACCAAATATAACAGGTTAATGATGCTGACATAGTTAAGAATAATATATAAACGTGTTGTAACTATATCATCGACCTTAAAAAATTAAACAAATAAAAATAGGAGATTTCTAATATGCAATCCAAAATTGGAGTGTTGTCATGCAATCTTCTCTTAAACCAATAGAAAGTTGTCATTTAATTTACCTGTGCCATGTCATCATTTGAAGTAGTCAAATTTAATTTTTTGCAATTTGGTCCAACTTAAATAGTAAATTAAAATTTTAGTCCTTTGTACCTATAGATAAATTATAAGTTTTAATTTTAAAAAACATTATTAAAAAAAATCAAAGTATGCTGCTGCTGGTTCTAATGAGCACAGTACAACTTAATTTAATTTTTATGTTGGACTAAATTGCAAAACTTAATTTTGACTAATTTAAGTAATGATGTGGCATATATGTCTTAGGTGACAAGATTTTATTGGTTTAACAATGGGTTGCATAGCAACCATTCAATTTTTAATTGCATGGTAGTAACACCCATAAAAATAATAAAAGTTATTTAAAATTTAAGTTTAAGTGCACTCTTGGTCCCAAGTTATTTAATTTGGCAACAATAGCCTCCCTTCATTAATATTTTTTTTGACAAGTCGTGTTCCTAAATTATAAAGTTTTAGCACTTTATGTCGTCCATCCATGTAGAGGCTAACAATGCTAACATGGTCGACGATGATATGATTGATATTTGTTCAAATCGAAACTTGTCAACTAAAAATGAAAGCTTTGAAAACTTACTCAAAAATGTAATTATTGAATAGTTTATAATCTTCTCCTTGATATTTCTCGTCGCTTTTATCATATTCCCCATGTCAATCAAGCATTTCATCTTCTATAATTCACTTTACAAATCTTGTTTCTCATATTAGATCCCTAAGTTGTTATTCTGCGTTAACGTGCCCAAAACACACACGCGTGTAAAAATAAAGTTTTTTGAAAACAAAATTTAAATAATTTATTTTATTTAATTATATAATGCGGATGTTTTGACTATGACAGTATATCATTGCCATCCGTGTAAACATTGTTAGCCTGAATATGGATAAAAAGACTAAAAGTGCCAATATATAGTTGATAGTTGAAGGACTCAATTTGTATAAAAAAAAAAGAAAAGAATAATGATGATGATGATGATGACAGAAAAGAAATAGAGACTAATGTTACCAAAATCGTGCAACTTTGAGAACCTAAATTTTAAATAAATCTTATTTTATTTATTTATTTAATTATCTAACGTAGAAGTTGTGATTGTAATACGTGTATGCCATTAGTCACATCAATATTGTTGGCCTAGATTTGAATACAAAGACTAAAAATTAATAATTTAGGGACTCAACTATAATTTGGATGCAAAGACTAGAAATGTTGAAAATTGATAGTTTGTTAGCTAGCCTGGTTTCTCTTCTCGGTTCAATAGGTTGGACAAACTCAGTTAGCTAGATCAATTAATACAAAAATGCATTCCATAAACTTTTTTCAAGAAAGTTTATCGTTATATTGAAAAATATTTACCAACAAAACTCATCACAATTGATAGATAATAATTGAGTTCGACTCATGTCATGGATATTGAAGAGGTGATATCTCCGCCTCAAAAGAATCTAGATATGTAAACAAGTTGTTGAATTTAATAAAAAATTATCTAACAATGACGTTGTTTGGATGTTCGAACAACAAGTAGTACTTGTCGTGTAAATCCAATGAATATTGAGCTAAACTCGATACCTGTCCATTCTTTTCCCTTTTATTATCTTTTTTTCTTCTTATTTTCGTCACACGTTGTTAGGTATCATCAATTAATTGTTTATTTTACATTATCTACATATCTAAATTGTTTACTCTTTTTTTTAGTTCTTATAAACTACATAGTCTACCCAAATTATACTATAAACTAATCTTATCATTATTTTAAATGTAAAAGAATTGTCTGACGCATAAATTCAAGCCGAACTTTAATTTGTATTTATTTGATGTAAAATGATTACGTGTCAATTTTGGGGTGTTATTTTTTTTATAGGAAAAGATTTTGAAAGGCACAGGAAATAAAATATGTTTAGAGGTTAAATCCGAGAATTCCTACTCTCAAATCTTATAGATTTAATACAAAACCATGCATGCTACACTAGCTTATTTTAATTCACTAACCAAACAATAATATGTATTTTCATTCTTGTCTTATAAAAAAATAATATGTATTTTCATAGTAAAATGGATCTTGAATTAATCCTTTTTAAAAGCAAAAATTAAAGTAAATTTTAAATTTTTTTATATAAGAAAAATATTTAAAATTTTGAAATTTTTAATGATAATCGATCCTTGATATATCATGCATTCTCAGATAATTTAACTATCTATCAATTGTATTGTACTTTGTTACTGTCATAAAGCTACCAATTTAATATTAAATTATCGAGGTAATTATCTTTTTTATCAACCAAAGTACATTAATAACAAGAGAAAATAGTTTGTACACTGACAGTGTAAAAGTTTTTTTTACACTGTTAGCACATCATCCACCATCCAATGGTGTATGGTCATTGACTTCTAAATAAAAGTAATGCAAATAAATGATGGATGATGTACCGACAGTGTAAAAAACTTTACACCATCAATACATACATATTAAACTCTAATAACAATGTATTAGGACTAACAAATGAGTTTACCCTAAAAAAACAAAAGAGTTTCAGCTCGCTACAAGCATAATACAAGGTAAAAGTAGTGAGTATAGTATAGTAGCACGCAATTAAGTAAATAAATAAATAAAAGGTTCTTCCTAATGTAGAACCAAATACAAGTCTTAACCTTTATCAAATCTAGCACCTCAACAATATTATTAAACCCAACATTATTGAAAATAATATTATTTCTCAATCGCCAAACAGACCAAACGATAGCAAATCCGAAAATCAGCCCACACTTTTTTTTTTTCCTCCTAAAATAATAATCTTTGCATACAACAAAGAACTGCATGCACTGCTAGAGATGATGAGAAAGGTTCAAAAGACAAATCAACCCACCGAAAAAATTTGAAGAATATTTTTATCATTCAATCAATATTTACATTTAGATTGTTAGAAAATTAGGAGAAAAATACACCGAAAAACATAAAAATAACAATATAATCTGAGGCATGTCGAAGATATAATTTATTCGCGCACCGCGACGATTTCCCAGGATTCAGCAAATCCTTCTGGTATAAATATCAGGAAAACAGAATTAGCAATATATTATGTAATGATATAACCCAAAATAGAAAATGATGAGTATTTAGAACTTGAAAGTGAATGAACAATAAACTGCGTAGAATTTCAATGTGCACATAAGAAAATAAAATTCTACACTGAAAACTTATTTTCTTTTCACGTACTGATATATCCTCCTCTTCAGGCAGGAGTCAGTTTATATAATAAGAAAAACCGAAACCATGTGTCCGTTGGATTTGAAATTTCCAAACGGTGCAACCCTTCTTAAGTATATTAGTGGTGTCGTGGAACTTTAAATTGAAACTGTATGTTGTGCAATGTGCTTCTTGAATGGAAAGTGTATTACATATAATTTTTTAAACAAAACTGTTGTACACATGTATATATATCAAAGGACAGAACCTTTTAAAATACAATATTAAATTTATAAATGCTTTTGAAATAAAATAAGATAAATAAATAAATAATAATTATATTTTACAACAATCCTCCACTTATTTCAAAAACATTTTAAAAAATTTTCGGGGTTAATATCATGGATGTAATGCATCTTACATGGTGCCTTCTGGGCAATAAACCAAGTCTAGACTAATAGAATTTAACATACCGTGCAATGGTCGAGCTGGGCTCTATGAACCAATGACACTCTGATGTATGTAGGGATTCTATCAGTCACACTACAACCAACAATTCCTGTTGTTAACGCCAATTTCTACTCTTACGGCCATGCGCGTGCCTGGGTGTTCATGAGTGCTCTAAAAATTGTGCTATCAATTTCATAGGAGCGGCTCCACTCCACACTCGTATAGGTGATTTCATCAAGTATTTGCTGCACTTCATACACCTCCATAAAGGATATGACTTTCATTAAGAGCTTTTAAATTCACTCTCTCTTAAATGTAGTATAGCACAACTCTACACCATGGGAAAGGAAAAATTAATAGTGCTAGAAGTATTAACAAGTGACTTGTTATTACCCATATGAACCTTATTCATGGGATCTCCAATCACAAAGTTTGGGTTCTCATCACCGATAATATCAGGTTGGCTTAAATATAAGTCTCATTCCCCTCGATGTTTCTTGTATCAACCTTTTTCCTAAAGGCTTTGTTAGAGGATCGACCAAATTCACTTCTAACTTCACATAATCAATGGAAATTACTCCATTTTATTCTCAACAGTTGTTTTATCACATCATGTCTCAATCGAATATGCCTATTCTTACCATTGAAACTTTTATTCTTTGCTATAGCTATTGCCGCTTGACAATCACAATGCATGGACACTGGAGGAGTTGGTTTAACTCCTAATGGAATACTTGCTAAGAAGTTTTTCAACCACTCAGCTTCATTACCAGCCAAATCTAGAGCTATAAACTCGGACTCCATTGTTGATCTAGCAATAATATTTTGCTTGGCTAATCTCCAACTAACTGCACCACCTCCGAGAGTGAATACATAACCACTAGTGGATTTTATCTCATCTGAATCTGATATCCAGTTAGCATCGCTGTATCCTTCAAGTACAATGGGAAATCCACCATAATTCATGGTTCCTCTCAGATATCTCATAAGTTTGTTTATTGCAGCCCAATGTTCATCATTTGGCTTATGAGTGTATCTACTTAACCTACCCACAGCATATGCTATGTCAGGCCTAGAAAAGTTCATCAAATGTAACAGACTTCCTATAATTTGTCCATACTTAGTTTGGGCTACAGGGTCACCTTTGTGTTTCTTTAATTGAGTGTTAACATCATAAGGGGTACTCACTACACTATCCTCAAAATGATCAAACTTTCTAAGAAACTTTTCAACATAATGTTCTTGTGATATCATTGTGCTATCATCTTCCTTTATAATTTTAACACCTAAAATCACACTTGCTTCACTCATGTCTTTCATATCAAATTTAGATGCTAAAAATTGTTTAGTATCATATACAACATCATTGCAAGTGCCAAAAATAAGCATATCATCCATATATATAAACAAATAATCACACATTCATCGTTTACAAGTTTAACATACACACATCTATCCACTTCAATAGAATAAAAACCAAAAGAAGTAAGAGTATGATCAAATTTTTCATGCCATTATGATCGAGGCCGTACCCGATCAAAATAAAAGGTGTTTATTCTGTAGTACTAGGAAGGTGATCCTAGGTCGTTTCCCAGCGAATATCGGTCTAGGCAAAGTATCAAACACGTAGTGTGCAGTAAAATGGGGGGGGGGGGGGGTTTTTTGTGTGTGACAAATGTGAAGAACAAAACATAAACAGAATATAAAAACTAAGAAAATCAGAAACAAAAGCGGGCAAACCCCTTTGGCTACGTACACTACTCAATCCTAGCTCACTAAAGATCGATTCCTCTCCTCTCCTCTGTCCAACTCGTGATAACCAAATACTAAGCGAAAATTCAGTT
This sequence comes from Crotalaria pallida, assembly GCA_037953625.1. Classification (NCBI taxonomy): domain Eukaryota; kingdom Viridiplantae; phylum Streptophyta; class Magnoliopsida; order Fabales; family Fabaceae; genus Crotalaria; species Crotalaria pallida. Next base: position 75,469,447 of record CM075656.1, read on the forward strand.
ATCACTCCAAACCCTAACTTCTAATTAAGCATCAGAAACCAGAATTGGAGTTTTTACGAGTTAATACAAATTAAGCATTTATATTCATGTATTATCTCTACGAAATGGAATTAAGCAAACCACTACACATCGATAAACATGAAAACAGAGAAGAGAAAATGAAATTGCATTAATAACAAGAGCTCAAGAGTAGATAATACAATACCAAAGGGATTAACCCTTGAAGTCTAGCCTTCCATGGCCATAAATGAAGAAAAACGAGTAGAAATGGGGAAGAACAAAACCCTAGCAGCCACCACCACTTGGGAGAGCCAAGAGAGAAGTTCTAACCTAGAGAGAGAGTGAGAAATCTGAAATGGGAGTGTGTCTTGGGGGGTTACACGAATTTCCCCTCTTAAGACACAAAATGGGCCTAAAACATGGGCCCAAATCCTAAGAAACACTATTCTGAACATTACAATTAAAAAGGGACCTAAATGCAAATTACAATCTTCACTTCAATACTTCAATCTTCATTTCCAAACTTCCCAAAGTGTCCTTGTGCCAAATATTACCTGAAAATAGAAATAGAATTAATTAGGCTAAATAATTCCAAATTAAACAATATTCGGAATATTAGTCCAATAAACTCTAAATCAATAAATCAAGCTAATCAATGTCAAATGGGCAACAAGTATCAATAATAGGAGTAAAATAATGCAAGGAATAATGGGAAATAAAATGCTCATCAAATACCCCCACACTTATCCTTTTGCACTCCTGGGCAAAACCAAAAGATAGGACTATGAAGATCAATATGCACCAAAGTGAATCATGCAACAAGATGACTACAACTAAGAAATGCTAACCTAAGAGATTACATACTTCACAATGAATTCTAGGAAATGCAAAGAAATGGGAAAACTCAAGCACACAAAATGGTTAAGGATCAAAGAGTCAAAGCATCCGCGAACATCATCCAATTACTTCAAGTATGCAAAGAAACCAATGACATCAAGAGGATAGTCACAAAGATGATAGAAACTCACAAGGATCACTCAAAAGTGTTTACACTCAAGTGTTTGGGGTTAATCATTATTTACACTCAAGGCACATCATGAAAAACAAACACAACCATAAGCTTGACAAACCTCTAACATCAACCATCAACACACATGCACAAAATGATCAAAAGGTCTTTTAAGGGTTGTAATGGGGCCAAGGACAAGGTAGGATAAAAATATGGGAATGTAGCTAAAACCAAGGGAATAGAGGAGCAATGGGGAATAAGTAAAAAGTAAGCAAAATCCACCCCAAAATCAACAACCACTAATTCCAATCCTCTTTGCCTCAACAACCTTTTATTCACTTTTTTTTTTTCTCTTCTTTTTTTTTTTCTTTTTATTTTTGCATTTTTTTTTTTTTGTATTTTTGTCTTCTATTTTTTTTTTTTTGTTTTTGAGAGATATACAAAAAGAAAAGAAGAAACAACACAAATGGCATGAAGATGAAGCCATAACTATAACAACCAATGAGGCAAAACCAAGAACTCAACCAATTAAAGCATAAAGCATACTTCTTACCTAATACCCATTCCCAAAACAATTCCAAAGCTCCAAAATTCCCTAAGGTTAGGACAATCATGGTTTTTCAGTTATAGGCTTGTAATGAGCTAAAGAACAAGGAAAGGGATAAAAAGGCTCAAAGGGGCTAGCAAAGGATACATTCATTCAAGGTAGGCTCATATGGCTAGTAGCTTATTCAAGAAAGAAAGTGCCTAAATCATTTCAAAATGTGCATGAGCAATCAAGTATCAACAAGAGTCAAGTCAAGTTCTAGAGTGCAAGTAATCCAGAGTGCAATCACACATGACAGAAAATTAGGTGGCATATATAGCAATCCACCCACAATTAAGGCTCAAATCCTCACAAAAGGGACAATTCTATCACAGTGTTACCACCTCTTAATTATCAAAAGCAACTTTACACACAGAAATGCATGAATTCAGACACAAGATACCAAAACTCTACTAAAGTGAAGCAAAAACATGCAAGAAAATGCCCAAAACTAAGCAAAACCTAAAAAAAAAAATCAAAGCAAAATATGCAACCTAAACTACTCTCCCCCCACACTTAAATCACACATTGTCCTCAATGGAACACAAATAGCAGAATCAGACAGATATAGACAAGTGTAATAAAAAGAGTAAGGAAGGAGAAAAGGAGACTCCCTAAGTCATGGTTGTTCAAAAGTGGGGTCGACCAATGAGGCCTCCTCCACAGGTGCATCATCCAAAGAAGGGGTGGTTAGGAAAGGCTTGAGTCGGTGGCCATTGACTTTGAAGCTCTTGTTCGTGGACTCACTCTTGATCTCCACAGTGCCATAAGGGAACACTTGGGTGACTACAAACGGTCCAATCCATTTAGAGCGGAGCTTTCCACTCATGAGTCCAAGCCTAGAGTTGTAGAGCAAAACTTTTTGACCAACCAAGAACTCCTTTCTGGAAATGGAGTTATCATGAAGCTTCTTGGTCTTCTCTTTGTAGAATTTGGAGTTCTCATAGGCCTCCAAGCGGATCTCATCTAGCTCACTCAACTGCAGCTTCCTCTCCTCACCCGCTTGATCAAGAGCTAAGTTACATTGCTTCACAGCCCAATATGCACGGTGCTCTATCTCCACAGGCAGGTGGCACGCCTTACCAAAGACAACCCGATAGGGTGACATCCCTATGGGTGCCTTGTAAGCGGTCCGATGGGCCCACAGAGCATCCTCCAATCGTGTGCTCCAATCCTTTCTATTAGGCTTCACCATCTTCTCCAAAATCCGCTTGATCTCTCTATTTGAAATCTCCGCTTGCCCGTTGGTTTGGGGGTGATAGGGTGTAGAGACTTTGTGCACAACCCCATACTTCTTGAGCAAAGCTTGCATGGATCTATTGCAGAAGTGTGTGCCTTGGTCACTGACTATGGCTCTAGGTATGCCAAACCTGCAAAGGATATTAGACCTGACAAAATCTACAACAACCTGAGCATCATTAGTCCTGGTGGCCTTAGCTTCCACCCATTTGGATACGTAATCCACAGCAAGTAAGATATAATAAAAACCAAAAGAAACAGGAAAGGGGCCCATGAAATCTATACCCCAGACGTCAAACACCTCACAAAACAACATAGGTTGTTGCGGCATCTGTTGCCTCCAAGATAGGGCGCCTCCTGCTCTTTGACACTGCTCACACGAGCTGCAGATGTTGCTCGCATCCTTGAAAATGGTAGGCCAATAAAATCCAGAATCCAGCACCTTTCGTGTTGTCCTTTGAGTACCAAGGTGGCCTCCCACTGGTGAAGCATGGCAAAATTGGAGAACCGATTGGATCTCCTGGTCTGGAATGCACCTGCGAATGACCTGATCACTGCAAAAACGCCATAAATAGGGGTCATCCCATACATAATGCTTGGCATCGCTCTTTAATTTGTCTCTTTGAGCTTTGGATGCCAAGGCAGGAAAAACAGAAGCAACCAGATAATTAACAATGTCTGCAAACCAAGGAGTTTGGGGAAGGGGATGGGAAACATGTAAAGATAAAAGCTGCTCATCCGGGAAGTCATCCCGGATAGGAAATGCATCCTCCTCTCTCTCTATCCTGCTCAAGTGGTCTGCGACAAGGTTATGCGCACCACTCCGATCCTGAATCTCAAGATCAAACTCCTGGAGGAGCAACATCCACCTAATCAACCTAGGTTTGGAATCTGTCTTTTTCAAAAGATACTTCAGAGCAGCATGATCAGTGTACACTACAACCTTAGAACCAAGCAAATATGATCTAAATTTGTCAAGTGCAAAAACAATAGCCAAAAGTTCTTTTTCAGTTGTTGTGTAATTAACCTGTGCTGCATCTAAAGTCCTAGAAGCATAATAAATCACATGCGACAGCTTACCAACCCTTTGGGAGAGAACTGCTCCCAAAGCATAATTTGAAGCATCAGTCATGAGCTCAAATGGGAGGGTCCAATCAGGTGGTTGGATGATGGGAGTGGTGGTTAGTGCTTTCTTCAATTCATCAAATGCCCTCTTGCATTGGTCTCCAAATTCCCATGGGGCATCCTTTTGAAGCAACTTGGAAAGAGGAAGGGCAATGTTGCTAAAGTTCTGAATAAACCTGCGATAGAAACCTGCATGACCAAGAAAAGAACGCACCTCTCGCACGCAAGAGGGGTAAGGCAAATGTGATATTACATGCAGCTTAGCAGGGTCAACTTCTATGCCCTTGTGCGAAACAATGTGCCCTAAGACTATGCCTTGTTCTACCATGAAGTGGCATTTTTCAAAATTCAAGACAAGGTTAGTCTCAATGCACCTGTTAAGCACCTTAGTCAAATTATCAAGACATGCATCAAATGAGGAGCCATAAACACTAAAATCATCCATGAAGACCTCTATGCAATGCTCGAGCAAGTCAGCGAAAATACTCATCATACATCTTTGAAATGTGGCAGGAGCATTGCATAGGCCAAAAGGCATCTTTCTATATGCAAATGTGCCAAAAGGACAGGTAAATGTGGTCTTATGTTGGTCCTCTGGTGCAATACAAATTTGAAAATAACCAGAGAATCCATCTAAGAAGCAATAATGAGATTTACCTGCCAGGCGCTCCAACATCTGATCAATGAAGGGGAGAGGGAAATGATCCTTGCGAGTCGCCTGGTTGAGCTTTCTGTAATCAATGCAGACTCTCCAACTGTTCTGCACTCTAGTGGGAATCAGCTCATCCTTCTCATTTTTGACAACTGTGACACCAGACTTCTTGGGGACAACTTGCACCGGGCTCACCCAAGTGCTATCTGAAATTGGGTAGATGATACCCGCTTGGAGCAGCTTGGTGACCTCTTTCTTAACCACATCAAGAATCTGGGGGTTCAATCGTCTTTGGGGTTGTCTCACTGGTTTAGCCCCATCCTCCAACAAAATGCGGTGCATGCACATGGAGGGGCTAATTCCAGGAATATCCGCTAAAGTCCATCCAATTGCCCTCTTGTTCTTTCTTATCACATCCAGCAGTTTCTCCTCTTGATCAACAGAAAGTGAGGTAGAGATGATCACTGGGAGTTTCTGCTCATCCTCCAAGTAAGCATATTTGAGATGAGGAGGGAGGGGCTTCAGGTCCAATGAGGGTGCCTGCATAATAGATGGAACTAAAGGGACAGCAGAAATGGATTCTGCTGCCTGCACCTGAACAAGTAAATCAGACTCATGCATAACAGATATGGGGTTAGGGTTAGCATAATCTGAATCTATAACATATGAATCATCAGATGCAGTAGCAGAGTCTAAAAACTGGGCTATTTCAGTGCATGCGGTGCACCATCCAGAGTTAGTGCATGATGGACAAGTAAATGAATCAGTGAAAGATGGCAATGCAAAATCATGATGCAAAATGTCAAGCATATGCTCATCTATCAAATCATCAAGCAAGTCCACATGGAAAACAGAGTGATCCTCAGGAAAATGTTTCATAGCATGGAAAATGTCAAATCGGATCACACTGCCATCAAACTCCATGGAAAGTGAACCTGAATGCACATCTATCTTGGTTCGGGCTGTTTTCAAAAATGGCCTCCCCAAAATAATAGGAACAGCATTACGGGGAGAGTCATCTTCCATATCAAGTATGTAAAAATCAGCAGGGAAGATCAACTCTTCAACCCGAACCAAGACATCCTCTATCAAACCTGCGGGGTGGGCAGTACTTCTATTTGCCAATTGAATCACCACACCCGTAGGTTGAAGAGGTCCAAGAGAAAGAGACTTAAAAACAGACATAGGCATGACATTTATTGATGCTCCTAAATCTAGCATAGCATTTTCAAACTTAACATTGCCTATGATGCAAGGTATAGAGAAAGTTCCAGGATCCTTACATTTTTCAGGAATGTGAGGGATAGGTTTACCTATGAGAGCGGAGACATTCCTTCCCATGCTTATCCTCTCATTGCCCTTGAGTCTTCTCTTATGAGTGCACAACTCCTTAAGGAACTTCGCATACCTTGGAATCTGTTTTATTGCATCAAGAAGGGGTATGTTGACTTCCACCTTCCTGAATGTGTCAAGAATGTCCTTGTCCACCTCTTCCACCCTTTTGTTTTGAGGCACTCTTGGTGGGAATGGAAGAGGAACAGGAGGAGGTTGTAGGACAACAGCAGGGCTTGTGGTTGAAGTCGAGGAGGGTTGAGTTGGATGATTCTCTTTGGTGCTAGCATGCTCACCTTCATCTACCACTTGGCTCTTCCCTTTAGAGGAAGCTAGAGCATCATTGTTGAGGTTAGGTTGTGGTGTGGGTGTGACAATCTGCTTTCCCGACCTCAGGTTGATGGCACTCACATTCTGATTCTGAGGGTTGATCACAGTTTGGGATGGCAACTTGTCAGAATTTTGAGATTGCAAGTTGTTGAGAGAAGTTGCCATTTGACCCATCTGATTTGTCAAAGTCTGAATGGATGCCTCTTGTCTCTGAATGGATGCTCTAGTCTCTTGTTGAAATTGGAGGTTTTGCATGGTCATTTGCTTCACCAACTCCTCCAAGGTAGGTTGGTTGGATGGAGGGGCTGATGGTGCAGGATGAACCACTTGCTGCTGTTGGTGCCTTTGCTGCTGGATTGGAGGAGGTACATATGGTGGTCTACTCGGTCCAGCGGTGTTCTGAAATGGAACATTAGGAGGAGGTTGTTGTTGTTGATCAGACCACTTCAGATTGGGATGGTTCCTCCATCCAGGGTTGTATCTATTGGAAGAGAGGTCATGATTATGTTGTTGTGGGCCTCTATTGTTGTATATGTTTGCTGCATAGGCCTCGGGTTGGTCACCACTTGTCATCGGCTGTTGCTGCTGAAGGGAAGGGCATGCATCTGTGGGGTGCTCAATGGATGTGCATATGCCACACACTCTAGCAGGAAGTATCATCTTTTTCTGATTGACAGCCAATTGTGTGACCAATGTTGTGAGAGAATCAATTTTCTGCTCAAGCTTCTCAACCTTGCCCGAGTCTGCACCAACATCATTTACATCCCTCACAACTATTGCATCATTGTTGCTTCTTGCATGGAATTGTTGACAATTGGAAGCCATCTTCTCAATTTTGCTCCTGGCTTGTAAGGGTGTCATATCTCCCAATGTACCACCACTTGCAGCATCTACCATGTTTCTTTCCATGAAGTTGAGACCTTCATAAAAGTACTGGATGAGAAGCTGCTCTGAGATCTGATGGTGAGGGCAGGAAGCACACAACCTCTTGAATCTCTCCCAATAATCATAGAGACTCTCTCCATGTTGTTGCCTGATACCAGAAATTTCCTTTCTGATTGCAGTGGTCCTATTTGCAGGGAAGAATTTTTCCAGAAATGCCCTCTTCAAGTCATCCCAGCTTGTGATGGAACCAGGGGCCAAGTCAGATAACCAATCTTGTGCTAGACCCTCTAAGGAATGTGGAAATGCTCTGAGACAGACATGATCCTCTTGCACATCATGTGGTTTCATTGTGGTGCACACTATATGGAATTTCTTGAGATGCTTATGAGGATCCTCACCTGCAAGACCATGAAACTTGGGCAACAAATGGATTAGTCCTGTTCTAAGCTCAAAAGGAACATCCTCATCAGGATACCGGATACACGAGTCTTCAATAGTGAAGTCAGGTGCAGCCAGCTCCCTAAGTGTCATTTCCCTTGGTGGGGGTTGAGCCATGTTATCACAATGTATAGAATCAGATTGAATAAAAGTAGAAGGAATAGAAGAAATAGAAACAGAATCAGAATTAGATGGACTATAAGATGACTCTGACTCACTACCTAATGACTGATTCCTATTTTGTCTAACTAATCTGTGATAAGTTCTATCAATTTCAGGGTTATAAGGATGCAAATAACTTGGGTTGCCCCTAGTCATGTACTGAACAGAACAGCATCAACCATAGCATACTGTAACAGATATGCATGACCAAAATCGGCAACAAAATTTATTATTTTTTAAAATTTTTTTCTTTATTTTTTTCAGCACCCTAAAATCATGAAAACATATCACAGAAAGTTTGAGGACAAAATTCAAAAGGGAACCAAGTCAAAGAATTAAAACAGTGACCAAAAACTAAGAAAATAGAACTTGTAAAATAAAAAAGAAACAGTAAACAGGCTTTTTCAGGATCCAAACGAAGGGGTTTTCTGACGAAGTGAGAAAAATCAGATTATTCAGAAAATTCCCTTCGATTTGATATAAAATTCGTCAAATTCCGAGTTACTGATCAAAAGTTATGCCTATTTATAGTAAGTGCTGCTGAAACTTGGAAAATTTTTCTGGAACTCACAACCAGTGCATATCTGAGTGTCTGTGATGCATCAAAACACTAATATATGATGAAACAAGTGTGGATACCAATTTTCGTGCAAAAATTCCACCCGCAGCTATGTTGAATGGCACTCACAGAATCACTAGAATAGCATCAGTTGTGCAGAACAGCAAATCAGCAAACATGGCAACTTTCAATCAGTTATCAGAATGCTTATTCACACACTAACTACACTAACTAATCTAATTAACTACTGTATGATCTTTGGCAAGAACCGATAGTCCCCGGCAACGGCGCCAAATTTTGATCGAGGCCGTACCCGATCAAAATAAAAGGTGTTTATTCTGTAGTACTAGGAAGGTGATCCTAGGTCGTTTCCCAGCGAATATCGGTCTAGGCAAAGTATCAAACACGTAGTGTGCAGTAAAATGGGGGGGGGTTTTTTGTGTGTGACAAATGTGAAGAACAAAACATAAACAGAATATAAAAACTAAGAAAATCAGAAACAAAAGCGGGCAAACCCCTTTGGCTACGTACACTACTCAATCCTAGCTCACTAAAGATCGATTCCTCTCCTCTCCTCTGTCCAACTCGTGATAACCAAATACTAAGCGAAAATTCAGTTATCACTCCAAACCCTAACTTCTAATTAAGCATCAGAAACCAGAATTGGAGTTTTTACGAGTTAATACAAATTAAGCATTTATATTCATGTATTATCTCTACGAAATGGAATTAAGCAAACCACTACACATCGATAAACATGAAAACAGAGAAGAGAAAATGAAATTGCATTAATAACAAGAGCTCAAGAGTAGATAATACAATACCAAAGGGATTAACCCTTGAAGTCTAGCCTTCCATGGCCATAAATGAAGAAAAACGAGTAGAAATGGGGAAGAACAAAACCCTAGCAGCCACCACCACTTGGGAGAGCCAAGAGAGAAGTTCTAACCTAGAGAGAGAGTGAGAAATCTGAAATGGGAGTGTGTCTTGGGGGGTTACACGAATTTCCCCTCTTAAGACACAAAATGGGCCTAAAACATGGGCCCAAATCCTAAGAAACACTATTCTGAACATTACAATTAAAAAGGGACCTAAATGCAAATTACAATCTTCACTTCAATACTTCAATCTTCATTTCCAAACTTCCCAAAGTGTCCTTGTGCCAAATATTACCTGAAAATAGAAATAGAATTAATTAGGCTAAATAATTCCAAATTAAACAATATTCGGAATATTAGTCCAATAAACTCTAAATCAATAAATCAAGCTAATCAATGTCAAATGGGCAACAAGTATCAATAATAGGAGTAAAATAATGCAAGGAATAATGGGAAATAAAATGCTCATCACATTATTTTGGCGGTGCTTGTTTTAAACCATATAAGGATTTGAGAAGTTTACATACTTTGTTTTCTTTCCCACTAACTTCACAACCTTCAGGTTGCTTCATATAAATTTCTTCTTCTAAATCACTATTTAGAAAAACAGTTTTAACATACATTTGGTGAATCACTAATTTATAAATTGAGGTTAATGCTATTAAAACTCTTATTGAAGAAATTCTAGCCACTGGAGCAAATGTATCAAAATAATCAATGTTTTGTTTTTGAGTAAAACCTTTTGCTACTAATCTAGCTTTATATTTTTCAATTGAACCATCAAGAAAATATTTTCTTTTGAAAATCCATTTGTAACCAGTGGGTTTTTCTCCTTGTGGTAAATCAACAAATGTCCATGTATTATTTTTTACAAGAGAATCGATTTTATTTTTAATAACTTCTTTTCATAATTGGGCATCAGAAGAGTTAACAGCTTCAGAAAAAGAAACAAGATCGTTTTCAACTAAATACATGTAAAAATCATTTCCAAAAGAAGTTGCTTTTCTTTCTCTTTTACTCCTTCTCAAATCCCCATGTTGGTTTTCCTCATTATTTGTTTTACTACTTTCTAAAGATGCATAGGGAAGACATTCACATTTCATAGGAAAAACAATTTTCTAAGAAATCAGCATTTTTAGTCTCTATTATAGTATTGCAATCAAGAACATCACTTTTTAACACTAAAAATCTATATGCAACACTATGTTCAGCATACCTAATAAACATACAATCAAATGTCTTTGATCCTAATTTTCTTTTCTTAGGGTCAGGTAGTAACACTTTAGCAAGACAACCCCACACTTTTAAATATTTTAAGTTAGGTGCATATCCTTTCCATAACTCGTAGGGGTGTCACTCCAGTTTTCTTATAGGGTATCCTATTTTGCAAATGACATGCACTTAAAATTGCTTCACGGTGCACCAGAACTAATTAGCATAGCATTTACCATATCTTTTAAGGTTCTTTTTTCCTTTCAACAACACCATTAGATTCTGGTGAATAAGGGGGAGTAACTTCATGGATTATTCATTCTTTTTCACAATAATCATTAAACAAAATATACTCTCCACCTCTATCTGATCTAACTCTTTTAATCTTTTTTTTTCTAATTGATTTTCTACCTCTGCCTTATATAACAAAAACATATCAAATGCCTCATCTTTATTCTTGAGCAAATATACTTTAACATATCTTGAGAAATCATCGATAAAAGTCACATAATATTTTTTACCACCTCTAGTAATTGTTTGTTTCAAATCTCCTAAATCAGTATGAATTAAATTAAGTAATTCAGTTTCTCTTTGAAAATTATTATTATGTGACTTTTTCGTTGATTTTGACTCAAGACATATTTCATATTTATTTAAGCATGCATTACTAACACAAGAAATTAAACCAAGAGATTGCATTTTCTTAATATAATTAAGACTAACATGTCCTAATCTAGCATGCCACATATCATGTGATTCAATCAAGTAAGCAGAAGATGGTGGAATTTCATTCATGTTATCAACATTCAGTACAAACAATCCTTGGTTACAGTACCCTTTCCCTACAAAAACGTTGTTCTTTGTCATAACAATTTTGTCTTACTCAAAAGTCACTTTAACCCTCACTTTTCTTAGTAGTACTATAGAAACCAAATTGGCCCTAATATTATGCACGTGCAGCACTTCACTCAAAGATAATGTCTTGCCATATGTGACCTTTAATAAAACTTTTCCTTTTCCAAGAACTGAAGCAGTTCGAGAATCTCCTAGATAAACTTGTTCTTCTCCTTCACCCACAGATGTATAGGAGGTAAAAGCACTTCTATCCTCACATATATGTCTGGTAGCCCCAGAGTTTACCACCCATTGTCTCACATTAGCAATCATTAGGGCTCGGGAAACTACAACAGCAATAATATCATCTCCTTGAACCAAATTTGCATTAGGCTTAGAAGGATTCTCATTTCTTTTACGATGCCTATAAACTGATGCATAGTGCCCCGACTTTCCACAAACAAAACAATGACCTTTGCCTTTTTTATTAAAAGAGGGGTTAGAAGCAACTGTAGGAACAAAAGTACTATGACCAGAATCCTTATTATGTGCGTACCTTTTCTTATTTTGTACCATGTTTGCTTTTGCACCCATTGCTTTTTCCCTTGCAACTTTGAGTTCTTTTCTGTTTGTGTGTCCTCAATAATAATGTGCGTGATCAAGTCCGCCAACGACAGTTGCTTGTGTTTGTGCTTTAGTTGTTGTTTGTAATCCTTCCATGATTCATGCAATTTTTCTATCAATAAACCAGCAACGAAAGCTTCAGGAAGAGTGATATTTTCTCCTTTAAGATCCTCCAACAACTTGTGATATTCGTTAAATTTGTTGCTTGATATCCTTTTCCTCCAACATCTACCATTTGTAGTAATAATTCCCAATAACAAATTTATGTTTTCCAGCGTCCTCAGCTGTGTACTTCAAATTGAGAGAGTTCCAAATATCCTTTGCTTCCTTATAAGAACAGTACACATTGAACAGATCATTAGGAAAAGTACTAACTATAGTGTGACGGCATACCTTATTGGCATAAGTCCATGTCTCAAGTGCCTTTGGGTCAGCGGGAGATATTGGTTGGTCATATGTGAGTGTTGTAGCAACACCATGCATGTCCATTCCAGCGCCTAAAATTCTTGTCATCAAACATTTCAATTTTTGATATGTCTGGAAATGGTTTTGCATATGAAACTGAAGAAGGAACAACATGGTGTATGGAAGTAGTGGTGGTTTGAAGGTTGGTTTCGGTTTCAGATACACCATTGTTAGTAACAGTGGTGTCAGTGTGATTCGGTGAAGATGCCATAGATTCTTAAGATTGTTAGAAAATTAGGAGAAAGATACACTGAAAAACACAAAAATAACAATATAATCTAAGGCGTGTCGAAGACACTGTCCTTAAGAATCTATCCGCGCACCGCGACGATTACCCACGATTCAGCAGATCCTTCTGATATAAATATCAGGAAAACAGAACTAGCAATATATTATATAATGATATAACTCATAATAGAAGAGGAGTATTTACAACTTGAAAGTGAATGAACAATGAATTGTGTAGAAGAATTTCAATGTGCACATAAGAAAATTAAACTCTGCACTGAAGACTTATTTTCTTTTCACGTACTAATATATCCTCTTCTTCATGCAGGAGTCATATTATATATAATAAGAAAAAACGAAACTATATGTCTGTTGGATTTGAAATTTCCAAATGGTGCAGCCCTTCTTAAGTATGTGATGTCCTAGACGGTGAGGTCCTCCAAGGGTTAGGGAAGAAGACCTTCAAAGGAGCCTCAATCTAGGGTTTCTGTGTGATGTTTGGTGGGAGTCCTCTGGTGGCTAAGGGGAGAGCCAAGAAGCAACCCTAATCACTGGTGTGTGAGGGTGATAATTAGGGTTGGAGGACATACCTGAGCCCCATGTAGTACGGAGCTACTTATAGGGGGGAGCTGGTTGCCCTAATGGGCTTGCTTGAGGCCCAAGTAGGGCCAGCCTGTAATGAGCTATGAGTGGATGAGCTGTCCTTGTGGATAAGGTGTACACATCATCCTGTCCTTGGTATCGGAATCCCTGCATGGTGTCGGACAAGGAAGTCGGACCTTAGTAGGGGCATGAGGTCGGCCCGTGTCTGGTGTCTGTTCGGCCGTTGAGCTTTGAGCTCGGCCAAGCACACAGAGGGCTTCCTAAAGGGGCCTCAGGCCCTGAGTGAGGGCTACGTGGAGCTCGGCTAGGCCGAGTCCACCACATAAGCCCCCAACTCGGTCAAGGCTATCTGAGCCTTGTTCCGAGGTCCTGGTTTGGGTCCTTTTCCCAAATCCACCACATAAGCCCCCCAGCTCGGTCAAGGCTATCTGAGCCTTGTTCCAAGGTTCTAGGGAGTTCGGACGATGAGCTGCCAAGAGCTGGATCCAGCTGTCTCTGACATCTTTTCATTATGACGGAGCAGATCTGAGAGCTGTCCTTTCACCTGCTCCGAAGTGATGCTTGCTTTCTCCAGGTCTGACACGTGTCAGAAATTACACCTAACGAAGCGTCGCCATTACTGCGACGTTGCTCGAGGTTCGTGCTTCCGGCTATTATGCGCCACGTGTCTCCATATATGTGGCTGCATGCTGGGTTGGGCCTTTTGGGCCAGGCCCATAGTTCGAAGGTGGAGGGAAAACGGTTTCTCTTCTCCTGCTTTTGACAAAACCGTTCCTCTTTGACTCTCCAAACAGTTACTCTTTCTCTCTCTCGCACGAATTCCTTCCTTTCTCAACCCGATTTTCTTCCTCTCTGCATTCGAAGCCATTCTTTGCTCTTCCTTCGAAACTGCTTCCTGAAACTGTCCTTCCCTTTCAACAGGAGATCAGTTGCAGTTGCGAGTCTTACTCTCTTTCCAGTTCATCCCTCACGTTTGTATTCTCAAGGTACTTTCTTGCTTCAACTTCTTCATTTTTGTTTCTTCTTTCTTCTGTACTACTTTGCATGGGAGGGATTTAGGACTTTTGGGTTTTATATTTATACGGTCTTGTTCCTATGGAGATGGGTGGTTTTCTCTGGTTATCGGGGTTTTGGGTTTGCGGTTCTGGGGGATAAACTTTGGGGCTGTTAGTGTTTCTGGGTTTGGGGGTTTTTGGGATTTGGGGTGCTTTTGATTCGTGTTTTTGTGTTGGTTTTTCAGAAAACCAAAGAAGTGGATTGGGGAAATATGAGTAGGGAGTGGTTTAGGAAATATGCAGGGGTAGTTTTCCTGTCATCAAGCAGTGTCATCAAACAGTAGTGAGGAGGAGGACGCCTCGTCCTGTTCCTCCACGGAGGTATACGAGGCGCTCCGTTGCCAAAGGGAATATAGGCGAAAGTATGAGAAACGAGTTCTGGAGGTTGATCCCGTTGAGGTCATCCATCCTCGGGATTGGGAGGAGAAGAGAGAGTGGATACGGCCATACGCCTGGGCCGAGTTTGTTGACGGTAGAGAGTGTGCCGATTTCGAGAGGATAGAGAGAGAGAGGACGTATGAACGGGGGGTATCTGTGGTAGAGGGGGGATGCTCGCCTCTCGGAACAATTTTGAGGGGGTTTTCTGGGGGGTTATTTTTTGTAACCCGTAAGACTAACGTCGAGCTTCCCTATTCTTCCACAGGTACCATGCCGCCAAGAAAGTGCGTAAGCCGACCTGAACTTTATCCTGCACCCTCCGACGCCGATCAATATCAGTGGGTCGACGTGGAGCCGGAGAGAGTGCAATCTAGTTTAGATTTTGAGGATAAGCTCACCGGAGTGAAGAGAGCTGTACTACCCTGTTCGGGAGATGCCGCTGGTACTTCTTATGAAGTTCTCCCTTGTTCGGCGAATGACAGAATATGCACTAGAACTGACGACAACTCCTTTTTTTATGCCGATTTGATCCATAACCTCGGCGTGACCTTGCCGTTCACCGACCTGGAGATGAGGGTTCTGAAAGAGCTCGGACTGGCCCCTTCGCAACTTCATCCCAACACCTGGTCGTTCCTGAGGGCGTTTCAAAAGTATTGCGGGGCCAAAAGGTTGGTATGCACAGTTCGGCTCTTTCTGTGGATGTACAACCCGTTCGTCAGTAACAAAGACGGGGTTACTGGTCGACTTTGGGTATCGGCCAAAGCCCGAGCTCGCTGTGGGCTGTTCGGAATGTTTACGGAATCTTGGAAGCATTTTAAGCCCAGATTCTTCAAATACAAGTTCGTGGGTACTGGTCGACCTTGGTTCCGAGACGAGACGGGTCCGAGGTTTCCCTTGGAGTGGACCCCGGAGTTCTTCGATCGCCACCTCGGCACGCCACAAAGGTGGTCGGGCGCGACTCTTGATGCCGACGAGGCCGTCACAGTCCACCATTTCCAAACTGAATATCAGGCTCGGAAATTCCAACTTGATGTTGGAGTTTTCATGAAATGTTCTGACAACGAAGTCTTAACCAAAATTGGTAGTTAACCTTGCTCTTATACTCTTGTAATTTTCTTTCAATTCTCTTACTGATTTTCTTTATCTTTTTGTTTGCAGAGGAATACTGGTCATCCATGTCGTCTAAGGCACTGAAGGCTGCGTTGGGGCGCAAAAGAAAGAGGCCGGAGAGTACTTCCAATGAGGCCGCGGCCGCTGATACAACGTCGACCGACTCCGCTCCTCCACACCCTACTCCACCTGCGGTGATCACTGCCCCACCTCCTCCTCAATCTCCGACACCAAGTACTGAGCTTGTCAATACTGCCGGTACCCCAAGGCAGGCGACCCCCACTTCTAGGGCCTCGGTCAAAGATGCTCTTGTAAAGATGTCGGGAGCCGAGTGGAAGAAGATGGCCGAAGGGTTGGCCTATCACTTGAAGAGATCAACAAATATTTTCAATGTGTTGGCCGAAGTTGCTGACGACGTTGCGAAAGGCGTGTCGCCAGCCAAGAAGAGGGCCCGATCTGATATGGCAGCTGAGGTGGCTGAGCTGAGGAATAGTAAAAACTCTGCCTAGCAAAAGTTGGCCGAGTTAGAAGAGAAGCACCTTCAGCAGATGGAGGAGCTTCGGAAAAGTCAGGAAGAGGCCCTGGCCCAAGCGAAGGTGGATGCAAAGGAGGCTGGTCGGCAGGAAGGCCTGGCCGAGGTGGAGAAGGTGAGGACATTGCTGAAGAGAAGAGCCGCTCAAGCTCTTAAACACAAGGTAGCCGCATCTGAGTCGGACTTCAATCTTGAGAAGGCGGCGAGTAAAATTTTTACTAATGCAGTAGAGCAGATTCTTCACCTGAACCAAGGGCTCCGAATTCGGTATGTCGGCGCCTCTGTTGTGTTCGGGGTGGAGGACGGGAAGATGGTCGATTATGACAAGGATGGGCTCGAGGTTGACCTTGACCAGCCCGAGGAGAATCTGCCCGATCCTTTGGTGGAGAAGCCGGATGAGGAGTTCAACCCAAGCTCGGTTGTCCTGTCCGAGGTTGAAGATGAAGCAGCATAAGTCCCTTATGCTGGGCAGCTTGCGATTTGTCTATGTTTTTTGTAACATGTTTGACAATGTTGGATTGTATTTTGCTTTGCTTATTGTGTACAACATTTTATTTTTGTGCAAGTTCTTTCTAATTTTAACTTGTTGCATGCTGTTATATTTATGCAAGTTTTTATTCTAACTTGTTGCATACGTACTATGTCCGAGGTCGGAGTTATGCAAGCCTTTTCTTTAACTTGTTGCACTAATGCGAGTTTTACTTTACCAACTCGTTGCATGTTTACTCGTTCGTCCTCGGATCCGAACTGCGATCGGTTAGGTAGTCACCAAGAAAGCTTTTCAAAAAGAATGCAAGTGTTTGAGACTTGTTGCATTTTAGATAACCTAAGCACAACTGTTTTTGAAAATACAAGTACTGTTTTCACTTGTTGTATTTGGGATTGATTATAGCTAAAAACGTCATGCTAGGAGCGTTTGATCGTATCAATAATGAGACCAAGCTCGGCCGACTCAGTAAGTGCAGTAATCTTATAAGTTTTCCTCAGAAAAGAGGTACTGTATATA
The DNA here is from genome assembly GCA_037953625.1 of Crotalaria pallida. Lineage (NCBI taxonomy): Eukaryota > Viridiplantae > Streptophyta > Magnoliopsida > Fabales > Fabaceae > Crotalaria > Crotalaria pallida. The sequence goes on from CM075656.1 coordinate 75,486,689, forward strand.
AGTGCATATGGTAGGGATCTCGGATCTACCCGCCTTAGCCGAGGTGGGTGTCCTCGTCCCCGATGTAAAATAGAATGCTGAGTGAAGCTATGTGGAAACATTTCACAGCAATCTGTTCTTTATCGGGTGTCCCTTGTACACTGTGCATATGAGCCGATCTCCTTTACAAGACGTTGGCTGTGCATAGCGCCGTGCAACATTTAGGTGGCTAGTGCTAAACGAGAAGCTAGTACGTACGTATATAAAACTGTAGCACTTTGACTAATGGGCAAGTTTGTACTTTTTTATTAATTATAAACATGAGTACATTACCTATGAATTAAAAAAGTGGGTATATCCCAAAGTGGAAAATAAGAGCATGACTAGGGGAAGTAAGTGTAAAATGTTAACAGAAATGAAGATAGAACTTAAACTTTTAGTTGGGGTCGTTGATAACATCTGAGGTAAACCTAGATGAAGTAGGTTCTCAGTTTTGCGACGTTCCAAGAATTTTTGAGCTCGGCTCCTTCAAGAGTCTCTAGTCTGTATGCCCCAGAGTGTGTTTTTGAAACGACTCTGTAGGGGCCTTCCCAATTTTGAGCAAATTTCCCATCTCTTCGGTTTTTAAGACCGATGTCAGCTCTCCTGAGAACGAGATCTCCGACCTTAAAAGACCTGGGTTGTACCGTTTTGTTATACTGCTTGGCTTGCCTTTCCTTTGCTTTCTTTTCCCGAGCAGAGGCGGCGTCCCGGATCTCTTCGGCCAGTATCAAGTTTTCTTTGATCAAATTTCCATTTTTTTCCTCGGGTCTGTCCCTCATTCGGAAGGTATGAATACTTCGTTCGATGGGGATGACCGCGTCACAACCATAGGTGAGTCTGAAGGGGGTCTCTCCGGTTGAGGACTGAACCGTGGTCCTGATTGACCAGAGGACCTCGGGTAGCAGATCAGCCCATGCTCCTTTGGCCTGCGTAATTCTCTTCTTGAGGTCGTCGACAATAGCTCGGTTGGCGGCCTCAGCTTGGCCATTAGTCTGGGGGTGCTCTACCGAAGAAAACCGATGAGAGATCCCGAGATTCTCAGCTAATATCCGGAAGTTGTTGGCAGCGAACTGGCTACCATTATCGGTGATTAATGTGAGTGGAAGGCCAAAACGGGAGATGACTTGTTTCATAAAAAATTTATGGATCCTTGCCGAAGTGATGGTTGCTAGAGGCCCAGCCTCAATCCATTTGGTGAAGTAGTCTATTGCTACCACGATGAATTTTAGCTGGCCTGGAGCCGTTGGGAACTGTCCCACAATGTCCATTCCCCACATGCTGAAAGGTCAGGGGGAAGCTAGAGAGTGGAGCTCCTCGGAGGGTTTCTGATAAACATCGCTGAAGAATTGGCATTGAGGACATCGTCGAACATGGTCAATGGAATCTGTAACTAAGGTCGGCCAGAAATATCCAGCCCTTAGTATCTTCCTTGCCAAGGATTTACCTCCGACGTGGTGGCTCCCCATTCCTCTGTGAACCTCGTTCAAGGTCTCTTGAGCTTCCTCAGAGGTAAGACATCGGAGGAGTGGGGAAGACATTCCTCTTCTATAAAGGACTCCATCCATAATGACATACTCGGCCGCCTTTCTCTTAAGTTTCTTTGCTTCCTTTTGATCGGCAGGGAGTATTCCATGTTCGAGGTATGCCCTTATCGGATGCATCCAGTTCGGTAGTACTGAAATGGCCATTACTACACTTGGGGTCGAGATTTGTTCTTGAATGAGGCTTTTATTGTTCCCTCCGCCTTTCGTGCTTGCCAACTTGGAAAGCACATCGGTTCGGGAGTTTGAACTGCGAGGGATATGGGTGATGGAAAATTTTGCAAAATCAAGAGCCAGGGATTTAACTTTATCGAGGTATTTCTGCAGGATGGGTTCTTTAGCTTGGTAGTCTCCAACGACTTGGGAAACCACCAATTGGGAGTTGCTCATAATTTGGACTTCAGTTGCACCGAGCTCCTTAGCCATGCGGAGGCCGACAATGACTGCTTCGTACTCGGCCTGATTGTTCGAGGTTAAAAACTCGAATTCAGGGAGTATTCGATGCTGAGTCCTTCCACATTTTCCAAAATAACACCAGCTCCTGCACCCTTTTGATTGCTCGAACCATCAACATATATCACCCAAGTATCCGAGCTAGAGCTTTGGTGGGGCTCTGTGAACTCGGACACGAAATCTGCCAATACTTGTGACTTGATTGCCTTCCTCGGTTCGTAGGAGATGTCGAACTCGGACAGTTCGATTGCCCAGGCCATCATTCTCCCGGCGAGGTCGGGCTTTTGCAGAACTTGTTTAATGGGCTGGGCGGTTCTTACGACAATAGGGTGGCTTTGGAAATATTGTCGTAGCCGTCGTGCAGCCAGGATGAGACAAAATGCGAATTTCTCAATCTTGGAATACCGAAGCTCGGGACCTTGCAGAGCTCGGCTTATGAAATAAACGGGGAACTCAATTCGGCCCTCGTCTCGGACCAACACCGAGCTGAGGGCGGAATCTCCTACGGAAAGATAAATGAAAAGATTCTCCCCCTCCCGAGGGCTGGAGAGAACTGGAGGGGAAGAGAGATATTCCTTAAGCACAAGGAAAGAGGCTTCACAGTTCTGATCCCAGTTAAAAGTTGTACCTTTTTTCAAAAGTTGGTATCAAGGTAAGGCCTTCTTAGCAGCTTGAGGAAGGAATCTAGACAGTGCCGCCATCCTGCCAGTTAATTGTTGCACCCCTCTGAGGTCGGCAGGACTCTTTATTTCTAATATAGCTCGGCATTTGTCGGGGTTTGCTTCGATTCCCCTCTCGGATAGCATGAATCCGAGGAAGGCACCAGCGGGGACCCCGAAGGTACACTTCTCCGGATTCAACCTCATCCTATGTGCTCTTACCCTCTCAAGAACCATGGTCAGATCTCGAACATGGTCTTCCTTTTTCTTGCTCTTTGTAATCATGTCATCGATATAGACCTCCATGGTGGTACCAATGATCCCATCAAAAACTTTGTTCATCATCCTTTGATAGGTTGCTCCAGCATTCTTTAGGCCGAAAGGCATGACAGTGTAGCAGTAAGTTGCCTTTCCGGTTATGAATGTGGTCTTGTCTTGATCAGGGGGATACATAGGGATCTGATTGTATCCCGAATATGCATCAGTGAACGACAACAACTGGTAGCCTGCCGAACTATCGACGAGCTGGTCAATAATCGGCAGCGAATACTGGTCCTTTGGGCAGACTTTGTTGAGGTCGGTGTAATCCACACACATCCTCCAACTGCCGTTTGCCTTTTTAACCAAAACAGTGTTTGCAACCCATTCGGCGTATGGCACTTCTTTTATGAATCCGGCTTCAAGCAACTCGGACACCTTTTCCTGGATGACTTTTGCTTTCTCAGTCCCAACTCGTCTCATCTTCTGTGCTACCGGCCTTGCCTTCGGATCTACACTGAGCTTGTGACAAATGAAGTTCGGGTCGATCCCCGGCATATCGGCCGAGGTCCAAGCAAACAAATCCAAATTAGCTCGTAACAGTTCGATAATCTCACCCTGGATCTCCTTAGGGAGGTCGGCACCCACTTTGACAGTTCTGTCGGGGTTAGAGGGGTCAATTTGAACTTCCAACCACTCTCCTTGAGGAGAAGGCCTAAGGTCATCCTGCTCGGCCCGAACATCCAGTTCCGCCAATAGGATCTTCCCTTTGGCCAATGTTGGACCAGTGAGCTCCTCTTGCTTCTTTTTAACTTCCCGTAGACTCGCGTTGTAGCAGAGTCGGGCTCTCACCTGGTCGGCTTTGACTGTGACGATCTTGTTATCGGAACCGACGAATTTCATTGCTAAGTGAACTGTTGAGACCACTGCTCCGAAAGCGTGTAAGCAGGTTCGTCCCAGTATCACGTTGTAGGGGGATTCGGAATCAATGACTAAAAACTTGATGATCTCCGTTTGGGCCGAAGGCTGCTTGCCTAAGGTCACCGGGAGATGGATGGCTCCTAGGGGGCGAATTGCCTCGCCCGTGAAGCTGATAAGGTTGCCTTCAAATTCCACGAGGTCGGCTGACCTCAGCTTCAGCTCTTTAAAAGTGTGAAGAAAAAGAATATCGGCCGAGCATCCCTGATCGATGAAGACTCGGGCGACTTCGAAGTTGCAAATCATCGTCGCGATCACCATTGGATCATTGTGATCTGGGATGATGCCTATCATATCCTGGTCGGAAAAGCAGATGGGGATGTTCCGAGGTGGTTTCTTACAGATAGGCTTGTGGCGAACCGCTAGTACTTGATTGACGTACTTTTTCCTATCCGACCTCTTCTCGCCGCCACTGGCAAAACCCCCCGAGATAGTTTCCACTCGGAGATTTTCCGGTGACTTAACCAAATCTTGTACAATAAAATTTTATGTTTGTTGTTGGAATTCGTTAGGGGCTGGAGCTTGAACGACAGCTCGTTCAGCGAAACGCCGCACGGGAGATCGTTGAAGGTTTGTACTGACTTGGCTCTGGTTTTCTATGGTCTTCGTTTGGTGTACCATCATGGCCAAAACCTCTATTGTGCGAGAACGTAAAGACGGTGGAGGTGGTGGCGGGGGAGGAGGTGGAGTTGGGGACCTTGCTGTCCTGTTGGACCCAAGGTGCAATCGCAAGTCCTCAGTTGACGGGACCCTCCCTGGGCGCCCCCTCCTCCTCTTTTGAACTGGTTGTGTCTCAGACATGGTAGAATTTCTGGGAATGAAGTTTATCTTTCCCCACAGACGGCGCCAATGTGATGTCCTAGACGGTGAGGTCCTCCAAGGGTTAGGGAAGAAGACCTTCAAAGGAGCCTCAGTCTAGGGTTTCTGTGTGATGTTTGGTGGGAGTCCTCTGGTGGCTAAGGGGAGAGCCAAGAAGCAACCCTAATCACTGGTGTGTGAGGGTGATAATTAGGGTTAGAGGACGTACCTGAGCCCCATGTAGTACGGAGCTACTTATAGGGGGGAGCTGGTTGCCCTAATGGGCTTGCTTGAGGCCCAAGTAGGGCCAGCCTGTAATGAGCTATGAGTGGATGAGCTGTCCTTGTGGATAAGGTGTACACGTCATCCTGTCCTTGGTATCGGAATCCCTGCGTGGTGTCGGACAAGGAAGTCGGACCTTAGTAGGAGCATGAGGTCGGCCCGTGTCTGGTGTCTATTCGGCCGTTGAGCTTTGAGCTCGGCCAAGCACACAGAGGGCTTCCTAAAGGGGCCTCAGGCCCTGAGTGAGGGCTACGTGGAGCTCGGCTAGACCGAGTCCACCACAAAGTATATTAGTGGTGCCGTGGAACTTCAAATTGAAAGTGTATGTTGTGCATGCAATGTGCTTCTTGAATGGAAAGTGTATTACATATATACTTCAAAACTGCTGTACACGTGTATATATATCAAAGTACAGAACCTTTTAAAATATAATATTAAATTTAATAAATGCTTTTGAAATAAAATAAGATAAATAAATAAATGATAATTATATTTTACAACATAGATTGTCTGAATGATAAAAAATTCTTCATTGTTATCCAAGTGGATTGTCCTAGTGAAAACTGGTTGGGCGTTTAGGGATATCAAGATCAAAGGCTCGAGTCCCAGTGAGACAACAATTTCTGAGAATGATTCATACCGTTGAGTCAAAGACTCGCACAGTTCGTGGATCCGAGGTAGATTAGTTGGATCACAAAAAATGTAAAGTCCATACACTTACCACCTAGTTTTGAAAAAAAAAATTGTTATACAACAATTAAAAAATTTTCTAATAAAAATTTATTACAAGACATTTAATATTATGTAAAATTATTTGACCCATTTTAACTTAGATGATCTGATTTAAACTTATTAAATAAAATGTAACATTTTTATTGATCAAGCATTGTTTTGCAACAATCCAAATTTTGATTATAGTTTACAAACTTGAATTAATATTTGCTGTTCATTAAAAAGTGTACGTGAATTAACATGGGTTGGGATGAGTGGTAAGCGGCTCGGTCTCGCGTAAGCAAAGTCTCGAGTTCGAGTCCTTGTGAATGCAGAAAATTCATGTTGCTCACATGCCATAGCCAGACACGCGACCCTGGTCGGATCCGGATGTACCTAAGTAGTACTTAGGGAACGGGTGGACAACAAAAGAAAAAAAGTGTACGCGATCTTTATATTTTCAGACAGGATTAGTCTTCCACGTTAATGACTGTGATACCCTTAATACACATAAGACATGATCTCTTATATACAGTACGTCCTAATTTCACGGTAGCGAGCAAGTAGCCATGGTATTAGTATAAATATCGAGATAGAAATGAAGTTGAGCGATAGGATCACATGGTAGAGCACCATAATCGTTATGAAAATAAAATATAAACACACAAAAAATAAACGAAGAAAATCTAAACAAATCTATGAGGTCATAACAAAAACCTTAAAAAGATTCTTTGTTTTCGCAAAATAAGTTTTCTTGTTCTTTAATTTTAAGTCATGTGAGTAACTAAAAACCCTCATTGATGCTGCAGTGATAAAATTATACTCCTAGCTTCTAAGTTTTCTTTGACTGGAATATTTCTGGCATGTGTTTTTGGATGTGGAGCGATAAGAGAACAAAATCTTGTTGTAAATATGATTGGTATTTAAATATCAACATTATTATTGGGTAGGATTTTTGTCATAGTAACGATTACGATAAGGAATCATATTGGCAACATTAATGCATTGCTTACCCATTAATGACACGGCACAAACAAATTCAAAGGCTAATTATTTTAGAGATCTTGTTAACAAGTGTCACAAGGATACTTTAAAAAAAATATACTCCCTCCATCCCATAGAGTTAGTAAAAAAATATATTCTCTCTGTCCCATAAAGTTAGTAAAAAAAATATAAAAAATCTGGTCTCACATCAAAGTTAAAATAGTGAATAAAAAAATTTGAAATTACATTATATATTTTATGATTGGTTAATTAAGGAAAATGCATTGAATACGGATAATTGATTGATTTGAGAGACAATACATTAAAAACATATTTTCTTATTTTTGTCAAATTTTCAAAAATTTGCTAACTTTTTGGGACGGGAGAGTAGTATACATGAAGTAATTTAGTGTTAAAAAACTAAATTCAAGATTTTTAATAATGTTGAATAAACTCACCATTCCACATACAAAATAAATCGTATATTTTCTTAAACTATGTTTTAAAAGTACTCCTACTTGTTAGTAATACTCCCTCCGTTCCTATTTATCTGTCATATTTCAAACAAAACACGTCCATTAAGAAATCCAATCATTACTCAAATTTTCAATGCATTAATTATGTTTTTTCCTACTATACCCTTTCTCTCTCTATAATCACTAATTTTTTTTCACTACTTACATAAACCAAAACATATTAAATAGGGGCAAACAAGGAAAATAACATTTAATACACTCTTGAAATCCTCAATACGACAGATAAAAAGAAACAAAAAATCTCTTCAAAAAACGACAGATAAAAAGGAACGGAGGGAGTATTTTTTTATTTTAATTTGGAGAATACTTGCTACTGAAATTCGTGCATTATTTAATGAAGCATAAATGATTATTCCCTCCGGTCCTATTTATAAGACCCTTTTGGGGTTTTTCACTTCTATAAATGAAAGTAGATAAATTTGTTAGTGACATTGGAAATGTGAAAATTTGATATACTTTTTCAAAACTACCCTTATAATTATTATTGGAACTCTAAAAATTGTTGACATTATAGGAGTGTTTTTGGAAAGAAGTAATTAAATGTTATTAAAAATTGAAAAGAGGTCTTATAAATAGGACCAAAATAAAAAAACCAAAATGGTCTTATAAATAGGATCAGAGAGAGTATTTTTTATTTGGAAATGATGACTTTAAGATGGCTGAGAATTGTTTTAGCTAGGTACTTAGTTTTCGAACAGTAATTTTTTATTTCTTTGTAAAGCATTTTTCATTTTTAATAGGATTTTTCAAGTTCTATGATCCGGTGAAAATTGGATGATTTTCATTTTTTTTCATTTTTTCCCATTTTTTATACAATTATTATTATATTTTTAACGGCATTCAATTTAATAATTTAATTATTGTAAAATTATTTAACATTTAGTTGAAATCATCTTCTTAGCGTCTGTTTGGATTTGCGGTACCTCACCACAAATACACAAGCTGCTCTCAATGAGCTTTGTGCTGGAGGCGTGTTTGGCAGCCCCAAATATCAAAACAAACGTGCTCTTTAAATATGGAGAGAATCTTGACTATGAGAATTAAAGACTAATAACTCCAAATCTCTATGCTTTAATTTGGGTATGTAATTTATATATTTCTTTTTTTAAATAAAATTTTACTCACTTTAGAGTAAGTCTTCTTCGAATAATTTTTTTTAATATAAGTTTTTTTTTTCAATTTTTAATAGTAATAATTACCTTTTTTTCTTCAAAAATTCATATTTATTTAACATTTTGTCAGTTAATTTTGTAATTTTATTATTTCCTCCTTTTCATTATGTTTGGCCTTTTAGGTTTGGACACACAGATTAAAAAAATGTTAACTATTGCAAATATTATGTATAGTTTGTCCAAAATGCTCATATTTAATCCTTATTGAAAATTGTATTAGTATTTAATTTGTATTAGTAAGTGTGACCATTAATTAATGCATAGTGGTTTAGAGATGAAAGATGATAAAAGTAGAGTCAATGAGGAGTAAGATGGAAATGATTGAATGAAAGGTTAAAATAGGAAAAAAAAAGTTTATGTATTGAAAATGTAAAAAAGGCCAAACAATATGAAACATAAAAAAAGTTTAAAAGGCTAAATATAATGAAATGGAGGGAGTAATATTTTTGAATTGTAAATTTGAAATAACATATCGATGATGGCCACATGATTGCTTTCCATTACTATTGGATAGCAAAGATCCAAGCGGTTATGATGAGTTGAATAGTTGGGTAAAACAGTTATGAACCAATTAAGTTTGAACTTGAAGTCACCTCAATATTAGTCATCTACATACCATGCCAGGGGCATTGCACCTGGCACAACCAGAGCTTCGCATGTGGCAACTATTGACCTTGTTTTAAGCTTTCTACCGTGAAATAAGGTTATTTTTTAATTTAAAATCACCCCTTCTCTTTATTCTAGGTGCCGCACCCATAGACCCTCTTCCATGGTTATAGCAAAACCCTCACGTTCCACACACGGATTTCAGATTGGCGAAGTTTTCTTCTAAATTTCGGGGTCAAATTGAGCTGAACATGCATGATGCATAGTAACCAAAGTTTAATTAATTCTTACTATATCTATAGGTTGCCCCTCCTCAAATCGGTCAAAGTAACATGAGACACGGATCGATATATTTATAGTAATCCATTGGGCTCAAAATAAAGGTACCACCTTCTTTTCTATTTAGTACAGTATTAGTAATTCTGAACATAAATTCATAAATCAATAAAATTAATCAATACTATAACTCATATAAATTTTTAATTTTGTTTTCCAAATTCAACTTTTTATCTTTTCATCAATATTTATCAATGTTACCATTGCTAGTTATTCTATCTGATCTTAAATATAAGCTTCTTTTTAACTAAAATTATGTTTTTTAAGAAGGTTAGTCAGTTTTGTTAGTAACAATAAAATTATTGTAGACATTTGATATATATATATTTTTTTAAACTATCTCTATAATTATTATTAGAATTTTAAAAAGTGTTGAATAAATAAGGATATTTACAATAAAAAATATAATTAATGCCATTGGAAATTGAAAAATGAGGTTTACATTAAAAAACATTTTTTTAAATGGAACTTACATTTAGGACAGAATGAAGTATTTCTTTCATTATTAATACTACTCCATTAACTATTTTCAAATTTCTCATACAAAGATTAAAATGAAAAATACTTTATTAAATTTTTAAAATGACAAATAAAAACAAGTTTAAAAAATAAATAAATAAGAATGGAGGGAGTAATGTTTTATAAAAATGTTGTTTTATTTAACTTATTGTTATTTTAGAATTTGAAGAATATATTAATTACGGTATTTATTAGTTTTTTTTCCTTTTAAAAATAAACTTAGAAGAGTTGGATTTTTAGAGCTCATCATGGTCTTCACTATAAACCTTATAATAACTTTGAAAATACTTACATCGGTGCTTATACTTAAAAACTTTACATTGTTCGTGCATTATCTATTTTTTCTTTTAAAAAAATTCAAATGTGTAATCTCATTTTTAAAAAAGTAATATGTATTTCCTCTTATCCTAAATATAAGTTTTTTTGGAAATAAAAAGCTTGTTTCTTAATGTAAATCTCATTTTTAATTTCTAATGAAATAATTACTTATTTTCCATACATACTTTTATTTATTTAATATTTTTTAAAGTTTCAATAATAATTATAAAAATAATTTTAAAAAATATAACCAATATTTATATTTACAATAAAATTGACATTAAATTTTTTTAAAATTACATATTTTTTAGTTAAAAGAATTTATATTTAGTAATGGAAGTAGCATAAGAAAATGGTTTATCTAAGAGTAGTATCTCGAGATAATCGGATGTGACCCTGCACTAAAAAATACTACTCCCTACATCTCTGAGTTAAGTCTTTTTAGCAATTTAGTTTTGTTTCATAAGTTAAATTCATTTAGAAACTCAATACTCATTTATACTTATTTTTCCAAGCATACTCATACAGTATTTGTTATGTCATCTTTTTCACCACCCATTTTCCATCTCTCTTCAATATAATCTTCATACATTTATTATTACTCTCTCTCATATTATTAAATAGGGATATTTTAGTTTAAACATATCAAATCCTTACATCATTTACTCATTTCTTAATCTACCTAAGATATCTTAAAAAAACTTAACTTATAGGACGGATAGTTCTAACTAATTGAAGGCAGGTCGCATTTTAACCGGTTCATACTGTCCTCGGGCACGTATAGTATAAATTTTTTACTCTATTCGATATTAATATAATTTTTTTTGGGAACAAATTAAATTCATATTCATTTAAAAAATTACTCCCTCCGTTTCATATGTAGTGTTTGTATAGTTTTTGTCTCATGTTTCATATATATTATTCTTTTGCGAAACCCAATACATAATTAATATTATTTTTTTCAATAGACCCCTGTTTATCACACTCTCTTTTTTTCACTTCCAATATCTTTCTCTTTTTTCAATAGTAATGATTATATAGCGCCATTATAGTCGAAATACATCAAATTCTTACATCATTTGATCATTTCTTAAAACTCGTGCATAACCTTAAAAAACACTACTTATAAAACGGAGGGAATAATTAATTTTGATAGTAGTATCAAAATATTAATATTATAAATAAGATTAGCACAGTTGGTAGATGACTGATTTTCTTAAGTATGATGATTGGGTTCTTCGACAGGGATTAATTAGTTTCTGGCTATCGGCTGTAGGATATCCTTGATGAAAAAATATTTCTTCCTTGTTTTATTTATAGGTCACATTTTATAAAGATTTTCCGATCTTATTTATAAGTCACTTTGTATTTTTTTTGAGATATTTATTGTTGTTTTTTTTATTTGTCCTTTATTCGTTAACGTGAAATAAAATATTGTAAAATTTTTAATACAAGTTAAGAAAATAAAATTATTTTTTAAAATTTTAAAAAATATAACTATCCTTATTAATTTATATGATATGGTTAAATATAATATATAAATAATTAACACTAGAGAAAGCATAGAAGTATTATCACCTCTCTACTTGTATAAAACTACTAGTATAATGTTGTTGGAATTAAGTTTCAATCCGGATGTAAAACAATTTATTGATTGATTAATTTAGAATCTCAAGGCTTTATTTCTAGAAGGGAGGGGACTTTCCCACCTTCCAAATGTTTACATTACACGGCTGTTTTTGATGCAAGAATAGAAGATTCATGCATTCCACGCATTCCTTCCCACTATTTTATCCACTTAATTTGATATTTTATCATGAGAGAAGTTAAAACTTCATTGAAGTAGATATTTATAAGTTAACTAACTTTTTATTCTCAATACAATACAATTATTTATAAAATGTTTTTAGAAAATAGTGATCTCATTTAATTTTTGTTTTATTCTCAATGCAATTTTCCTAAAGTAGCAAAGTTTTTTTATGATTTTGATAAAATTAAATACATTCAACTAATTTTCTTAATATGTGTGATTTCGGTTATTTTTCTTATAATAGGGACCGGAGGGAGTAATCTGTTATGTTTTGATAGTGTAAATAAGATTATTTTTTACGAGTAAATTACAAAAAATGGTATATTGTGATAAAAGGGATAGTTAATGTATTGGAATGATAAGTGTAAAATAGAAAAGTTATATGAGTCCAAAAAAATAATCTTCAGCTGCTATAAGGAAGATTTTAGATTTTGATTATTTTTCCAAGAATATAATTAATTAATATTATAATCTAAATTAGTAAACAAACACATTAAATTATGATTATTTAAAAAAAACTAAAACAATAATTTTCATCAAAACTAAACATGTACTTAGGGTATGTTCGGCAAAACTAGCTTGTAGCTGTGAGCTTATAACTTGTAGCTATGAGCTTCTAGCTTGTAGGTGTTAAGCTAGCTAGGAGCTATAAGCTTGTAGCTGAGAGCTCATAGCTATTTAGTTGAATATTTGAAATAGTGTTGTTCGACAAAACTACTTTTTGAAGTAGCTAAAAGTTATTAAATGATCAAAAAGGACATGCAACATACATTTCATTATTTTAAATTTTTCAATTTTTTTCTTTATTTATTAAATAGATAGTTAATTAATTAATTAATTAATTAAATATTAAATTATTAAAGTATAATTAATTAAATTCATTTTTTCTTAATTTATTGATTATGTAGTTAATTAGTTAATTAATTATAACAAAATTATTAAATTATAATTAACAATTGATTAAAGGGTAGCAAAATAATTTTAAATTTTGTTTGAAGGTATAATTGGTATATGAATTATTGAAAGCTAGTTTAGTTTCTTGAAATAGCTTTCTAAAAACTAGCTTTCAAAAGTTACAAGCTCCTTCTAATTTGTGTTGACCGAACGAGCCTAATAGCTTATTGTTCTGTCGTAGGATCACAGTATTTAGACAATTCGGTCTAAGAGTCCAGCAATCTCACTCTTGATGTCAGACGTGAAATGTGCACCTTGAACACCAAGATACACACTCTCTTGTCGTTTTCAGCTTTGGGGGGTGGTGTGTGTGTTTGTGTGAGTTGAGTTAGATCATACCTGTTAGCTTACCAGGTATCTTATACACATACCAGCGTTGTCCGTATTGTTAGTTTCATGATGAATGTTTTGATAATGACAAAAGGTTACACAGTGTTTTGAACAAGCTACCATGTATTGATCAAGTTCAAGTTCAACAAGCAACAACAAACGTCAAATGAAGAAGAGAGAAAACAAGCTCATGAAGACTTAAGTTTGAGTGTAATTGTTTTTGTTTTATCTTTTGCCTCTCAAGCTTCATAGGTTTTCATTTGGGTAGTTTGTTTAGAGGGTAGTGAATCTCATTCATAAGTCATGATTTAATCATAATTTGAGTTTTTACTTAACCTAGAATCAATAGGTGGCTTAAAGGTTTTAAAAGAAAGGTTTAGTTTTGAGAAAACAAGTTTTAAACAAGTATCAGACATGTTTAATCGATTAAGAACATATTTAATCGATTAGTACTCGATTAAGTAAAGATTTAATCGATTAAGTGTTCGTTTAATCGATTAAGGACTTTTGAACTTTCAGGTTTAATCGATTAGTACTCGATTAAATTGCAGGTTAATCGATTAAATTTCAGGTTAATCGATTAAGTGCTGTAGAATTTGCAAAAATCATTTGTTTTGATTGTTTCGATTTGTTTCGTTCGAAAATCTTTCAAGGTATCTTGTACACCTATTCAACCCCCCCTTCTAGGTGTATTCCTAGGGTTACTTTGTCTCTCCAACCACCAATTGCGGTTTCCTCACGTATTGATGACCGCTTTCATGTGGCGGGTAAGATTCCTCCAAACGGCTCTGATATGATGGCTGGTATTAAAGTGTATGGAATCCTATGCTAGTGGTGTGAATGGGATTCCTTCAGGCTTCTTAGTGCACATGTCCAAATTCATACCGGTATAACGGTCTTGAGACCATATCCGAATCCATCCTTCAAGATTCGCTCTAGGTATCGTATCTGGTATCCTGTTTGGATAGTGCCTCCCAACTCAATCCGGATTCAGCTTTAATGGGATACTCCTAGCCTCAATTCGGAATCCGGTTCCTTTGGTCAACTCGGCCTCAATCCGGCGGTGGCCTCTGGGCCTAGTGGACCTCGTCAATCCGGCCTCAATCCGGCCGTGGCATCTGGGACTAATGGACCTCGTCAATCCGGCCTCAATCCGGTATCTGAATCCGGCCTGGTTGGGCCTCTCAATGTCCCAATCCGGTATCTGAATCCGGCATACCGGTTCCGTTTACATGGTCCATAACAGTAGCCCCCCAAGTCATGGTTTATGAATATGAGCCATGAGTTTCAAGTGACTTCATCAATTCAATCCAGCTGCACTGATCATACCGGATTACCGACTTCGAGATGTTGCTTTTGTCTTTGTGTATCCATACAATTGTTGATCCATGGAAATTCTATTCTAGCCAGCGAATGGTTTTCCATTTAACTTATTAGTCTTTTACATTCAAGACTAACAGGGACCATACTAGATACATGGGTGGTGTTCATTTTGTACAAGAACATCTTCTACCCATTTCTCTCCTTATCTGATGGCTAGTCAAATAAGTGGTGTATTTAGCTTTGGATACTGAATTCTTATATCCGGATTTGGATTTTTTGACCGTTTTGCCGAATTCATGGTATTAACAACTCATGTTTTAGACCGAGATGTCGAATTCCTGATGCTGATATGAGGCACTCTTTGAATCTGAAAAAGATTAGACTCACTCATGGGGTCTTTGATTGAAGGAAACCGATCTGAGACGACCAGCTCATGGGGGTATAACACTTAATTCGGCTTTTCTATTAATCCTGCAACTCATGGAATTTTCAGGATTCTTATTAATAAAATGGAAACTACCATAACTTGGAAGAGACAATGGTCCACATGACCTTATTTCAAAACAGAAACAAACTAAAAATACGACAGTGATCTATAAGACTTTCTTGGCAAAACTATCCTAAGCTTTCTGGTACTCCTCTAAATTGATGTTCTTTTCAGCCCTTTCCATCACCTCGTCCATAGTTTTGATCTTGTGCATCACCAAATAGTCTGTAAAATTTCCTGGCCTCAGAGAGCGCATTAAGATATGAAGGGCCACCGAAGCCTCTATGTCACTGATAGACAAATATTCTGTATTAAAGCGAGTGAGGAATTCTCTCAATGGCTCCCCCTTTTCCTGCTTAATTTGAGATAAGTGGTGTTCGGACTTTGGCTGCGCTTTACTTGTTGTGAAGTGTCCCAGGAACTTGCCAGCCAAATCCTTCCATCCTGTTATCGAATCAGGTTCCAATTTAGAATACCAGCGCAAAGCCGCTTTTTTTAGAGTCAAGGGGAACGTGCGACACTTGTACGCATCCTTAGCCCCTTGACATGTCATTGCAACCAGAAAGCTGTCAATATGTTCCTGTGGATCTGAGTTCCCAAAGTATGGATCTACGTTGGTTGGAGCTTTGAGGTTCTCGGGCATGGGGAAAGCCATTATGTTTTCTGAAAATGGGTGATCCTTTTCCTCAGGTACCTCCACCAGTTCCACTTCATTTCCTTTACCCACGCCTGACTGGGCTGTTCCCTTTCTTAATTCCTTCAGCAACTTATCCTGTTCATCCAGCCGTTTACGCAAACTAGCCAGTTCTGTTTCCATGTTGGCTTTCCTCTGCGAACACCCGCCGGATGACCCCTTACTCTCATGTCGAGAATGCGAAGGGCTTCCTCCTCTGGTGGGGGGCCTCTGTCGCGATCTTTCCTGCTCCTGCTGAGGTTCCTCTTGTCTTGAACGCTCCTGTTCTGCCCTTCTCCTTCCTTCACTCAACTGCTCCCTGAGGTCCCTCTGACGAGAAGGTGTTTGTTCTCCATTTTTCCTCGCTTCCTGCATGCTATGGTGGCTGGGTTCAGCACGTTCCTCTTGTGACTGATTTGCCATGGACTTCTTCAAAAGGTGGTGGGAATGAGTTTCTCGCTCCCACTGTGGTCGCCAATGTTCTGTCGTAGGATCACAGTACTTAGACAATTCGGTCTAAGAGTCCAACAATGCCACTCTTCATGTCAGACGTGAAATGTGCACCTTGAACACCAAGATACACACTTTCTTGTCGTTTTCAGCTTTGGGGGGGTGGTGTGTGTGTTTGTGTGAGTTGAGTTAGATCATACCTGTTAGGTTACCAGGTATCTTATACACATACCAGCGTTGTCCGTATTGATGACCGCTTTCATGTGGCGGGTAAGATTCCTCCAAACGGCTCTGATATGATGGCTGGTATTAAAGTGTATGGAATCCTATGCTAGTGGTGTGAATGGGATTCCTTCAGGCTTCTTAGTGCACATGTCCAAATTCATACCGGTATAACGGTCTTGAGACTATATCCGAATCCATCCTTCAAGATTCACTCTAGGTATCGTATCTGGTATCCTGTTTGGATAGTGCCTCCCAACTCAATCCGGATTCAGCTTTAATGGGCTACTCCTAGCCTCAATTCGGCCTCAATCCGGCGGTGGCCTCTGGGCCTAGTGGACCTCGTCAATCCGGCCTCAATCCGGCCTCAATCCGGTATCTGAATCCGGCCTGAATCCGGCCTGGTTGGGCCTCTCAATGTCCCAATCCGGTATCTGAATCCTTCATACCGGTTCCGTTTACATGGTCCATAACACTTATCAACTAAATCTAAAAGTTCTTAGCTAGCTAAAAAGTTCCTAGCTACCCTTGCCGAACAGAGCCTTAATATGTTTGTTTACCGTATAGATTATAATCTTAACTTATATTCTTGAAAAAATAATCAAAATCTAAAAACTTTTTTATAGTAGTTGGAGATTATTTTTTTGAACATGTAATTTTCTTATCGTACTCTTATCACTCCAATATATTAATTACTACATTATCACTCTGTACTCCTTTTGATAATTTACTCAATAAAAAATAATCTTTTTTACACTATACAAACAAAACAAATCAGTTTAAATTCATTTTTCAGCTAAGATATTCAAATATAAACAGATTATAATTTTAACATAGACTTATTTAAGTTTTTAGTCCTTGAACTTAGGTGCTCTTTTGGAATTGGTCCGTGAACTTTTTTTCGATACTTTGAGTCCCTAAACTTTGCTCAAATAATTTTGGAAATGGTTCTTTCATCACTTAAGTGGTGATATGACCGAGGATATATCACATCACCTTCGTCATATCGATAGGTAACATGTCAGATGATGCCACGTGAATTTTCAAATTTATTAAAAATAATTAAAAATTGTATTTTTTTTTTAAGAAAATCAAATCTTTTAATAAATTTTAAACGAAATTATTTTTTTAATATAAAAATCATGTAGTATCTCGTGGCTCTACATAACACGGCGAGATTGAATATCCGGATCGAGTCAGAGTTCACGTCACTCGTCGATATTGTGAAAGTGACGTTGTCAGTTATATAATCACTTAAATGACGAAAGGACCATTTCCAAAAATTAAACAAAATTCAGGGATCCAAAGTATAAAAAAAAAAATTAAAGACAATTTCAAAAGAGCATCTAAGTTCAGAGACTAAAATGTTAAATAAATTTTTAACATATTACTCTCTCGGTCCTATTTATAAGTCATATTCTAGAAGGATTCTTTGGTCCTATTAATAAGTCACTTTGTATTTTCTAGGAGGCATTTATTGCTATTTTCTCTTATTTGCCCTTTGTCCATTAATGTGAAGTAATACATTGTGAAATTCCCAATGCAAGTTAAGAGGGTAAGATTGTAATGTTGAAGTATTTTTTTAAAGTTTCAAGAAATCTAACTACCCTCCTTGGTCTGTGTGATATGGTTAAGTATGCCCTATAAATAAGACCAGAAGGAGTATAATCTTACCAGATTGTAATAAAAAAAATAATCATTATCTCATTTTACCAACTACTATTATCAATATTCAACTGCACTAAGCGAGTGTAAAGCACGCAGCTTCTCCTCACCGTCCTCCATCCTGTTTTCGGTCCCTTGTGATTGCAAATTTGCAATTTACTTACACTTGGACTGTGACCCAATTGAGTAACAGCAATGTTATTTGACTTCTGTTATTTAATACTACGGAGTATTCAAGTGACATTGCACTTATTTTAACTTTTTTTTTATGGGAGGTCTGGGATTAGAACCCATGATCTGGAGAGGAGGAAATCCTAAGTGTCCCCATCAACTGGGCTGTCTTACGCAGACTTAACTATTTTTTTATTGGAAGAGAATAATCTAAAAAAATTCTTATATATAGAGGAGTGAATGGAGTAATAAACAAGAAAGGGTGTTTTTCTTTTAATTTAAAAATTAACTACGTAACTCCCAATTAAATAAATATCTCCAACCTTTTTTCCAACAAAAATTTACCTTTTCAATCATCGGGGTTGACTCAAGTGGTACAATCCTGCCAACTTGAAAACTTGAGAATATAATGAGACATGAGATTAAGAAGTCTCAGGTTCGATTCCCGGTTAACACACTACGCTGGGAGAGACATAAGAACACGACCTCGACCTCGTGTAAAATTAGTCTCAAGACTTTCTTGGTATTAAAGGTGCTCTTAAAGACACATGTGATATAGTCCAAATAATACATAAAAAAAAAAAGAATGCTACAATACTTTTGAAACAAAGAGAATAATAAATATACACTTATAATTTACTAAAATTTAAACTCACAAATTGCAATAGCATTTGATAAAAATATTCTGCTTTTGATTCTTCAAATATTGATCTTCGAGTATTTGTTAAAACTGTGCAACTGAAAGTTATAGAATGAGTAGTGGCGAATGAGTAGGTAATCTGGGAAGGAGCAGGTATAATCAACATATCAACATATATTAAAATAGAAGAAGTATGAGGGCAAAAAACATTTTTCTCCTCTGATATTGCCTTTTCCCTTTTAATGGTTGTTTTTCCATCCTAAACATGTTATTAATGAAGAGTACCTAATTGTTAATCTCAGCCGTTCATGATGTGTTTTTAAAATTAAATCTCAACCGTCCATTTCATTCTCTTTTCTCATCGCCTCTTCCTCTCCCGAAAACACTGAATCATGTTATTTAAAATTGTAATATTTTTGTTATTTTTTCATTCAGTTCAAATGCAATCACTAATGTAATTTTTCTTCAATTGCTAAATTCTATTATGTGTATGTCATCTTTCTTTTTATTTTCTTTAATTGTAGATTTTGATCCTGTGCAAATTTTAAGAGAAAACTACAAGTTTTCATTGTCATCAACATATCAGCATATATTAAAATAGAAGTATGAGGGCAAAAAACATTTCCCTTTGATGTTGCCTTTTCCCTTCTAATGGTGGTTTTTCCCTCCTAAACATGTTATTAATGAAGAGTACCTAATTGTTAATCTCAGCCGTCCATGAGATGTTTTTAAAATTAAATCTCAACCGTCCATTTCATTCTCTTTTCTCATCGCCTCTTCCTCTCCCCAAAACATTGAATCATGTTATTTAAAATTGTAATATTTTTGTTATTTTTTTCATTCAGTTCAAATGCAATCACTGATGTAATTTTTCTTCAATTGTTAAATTCTATCATGTGTATGTCATCACATTTGACACACTTTCTTCTTTTTCTTTTTCTTTTCTTCTTTCATCGGTCTTTTTCTTTTTCTTTTTTCCTTTTTTCATCATTCTTATTCTTATTCTTTTCTTTTTTTCTTCTATCATTCTTTTTTTTTTCTTTTTCTTATTTTGTGACCCTAAAGATTTGATTTGCTTTTTTTTTTATGGATTTTTTATTTGGGTATTTTTTTTACAAATTTCCAAATAAGTGAATGAAGGAAAAGCCATAATGGGTTTTTGATTTGGCACAAATGGGTGAAGACTCTCTCTTCTTTTTTTTTTTAACATTTTTGGCACAAGTCCTTCGATTTTTTGAATTTTGGGTTTTTTTTTTCTAATGGTTTTTTTTTCAAACACGTATTTTTATGTCCAAAAAAAAGTTTAAATTAAGAATAAAAATTATGTAGGGTATGTGATTTTGTAACAGTTGGTAATCCTGTAAAATTTCTATTAGGCGATTTTTGGGTGATGATGATTATATCATTGTAGGTTGGAGGGTCTGCTCCTTATGCGACAGGTTTAGGATTCTTTTGAACCTACCTGAGGCCTATGATGACTTATATCAGTCTATGTTGAATCACAGTAAATCACCCATTACTCTTTCTTATGTAGTTTTTAGAGATATTCTGTAAATCACCCTTTATGTTGAAGCAGGGTCTTTTTTTTTTTCGTTCCTTGATTATGTATTGTTCACACCATAGTGTAATGAAAAGCTGCAGGTTCATGATTTTTTTCTTTGACGAGATTTATTTATGATTTCAACATTTACATTATTTGTTGTAAGATTTATTTTAACTTTGCTCTGCTTTGTCTTCTAGCAATGAGAAAGATCAAAATTTGAAAGAGTTTGATTATAATGCTAAATTGTTAGGTGAGATGAGATTATTTGAAGAAGTGAAGAAGTGTAAATGCTGCTGATAAGAGTTGAGTCAAGGAGATACAATGAGATTGGGAGATTTCTTTTGTATTGGTCACGACGGTGATTGTACCATCTTGGAAGCAATTTGTACACGGATTTCATATGCATTCTTTCTTATGAAGAGTTTTGGGGATAACTTATTATCTATATTGCTTGCAATGATATTACTACTCAAATAAAATACATGTCATTCATCATTAAAAAAAAGTCTATATCAACTTATCATCTAAAAAACACATTTTCAAAATCTATACTCAAATCAATGTATAGAAAAGACAATTAAAACCCATGCATTGCACGGGAAAATTTACTAGTATACATCATACACACATATATACATGGGCATGGCAAATTTTAACATCATAATGTCCGATCCATTGGCATATGTTAGCGAGATCAAGAGATTGAACATGTTCTTGGACATTTTTTGGTGTTTATTTTTCGGGTAGTGTCAAAATTTGGCAGTAAATTTGAGGACTTAACTATAAACCACTTTACTAACAGGAAAAAGTGGAATAAGTGTAAAAGTGATTTTTTTCATAAGTCAACTAGATATTATTAACGAGTGCAAGGAGTACCCTAGCTAGCTTATAAAATTGAGTTTAAAAAATCAAGAAATACATGAGATAAAGCTCATAAATCAGTTAGAGAACGAAACCCTCCTACTTGATATAATTGTAGCCCAGTGCCATAATCTTACTTTAATCTCTTCTAACAACTTTGACAGATCTAGAGTAGAATTTTGAAATACAATAGAGCTACGTACGTGAAAACCATGCATAAACACCTAACCACAACAAGTCAAATTGATGTACCAATTCTCTTAGCCTCTTTGTTACGGAAGATGCTGCTGAAATGGTTGAAATGGTGATGAACGTAACAGCGGTGGAAAATTGATTTATATATGATTCTAGGTTAGTTCTTCAATATTTCATTTTCAAACTAATATTCATACTTCTATTCTGATATTACTTTTGAAAAGTCAATTTTTGTTTTCATTTTTAACTTTAACCATCATCCATTATTCCCACTCCACTTCAAACAACTTTGGCACCATCCACTCAATCATCACCACACTACACTTCAATTGAGATGTTGCATTCACTTGATGGTTGTGGGATTGAGGAGTGACTCATAATCATGAGCCTTAGCATATCATATTGATGTTGGTTTATTTTAGGTTGCTGATCGTGGGTAGGGGTGAGCAAGAACCGCACCGACTCGGTGATCTGGACGGGACCCACTTGCTTCGGGTCGGGTTGGACCTGGTCTCATGTGTCAAAAGGAGACAGATCCGACCAACATCGGATACAGGACGAGTTCGCGTATGATCCAAGGTCACCCGACTCAACCCGTATATATATAAACATGTGTTTTTTTTAAATGATGTAAACATGTTACTCGTATTATTTTTTGTTTTATATTATTTATTTATATAATACATTGTATATTTAGTAGTGGATTGAGTAAACAGTGTCACTTCAAACTTGACAATTTAGTTACTTTTTATTTATTTATTTATTAAGTGACACTTTATTACTTCATTTTACTATCAAAGGTCCTATTTTTTTTATCATTGTTGTAAGATATTATGGAAACGACATTTTGTAAACAATATTTCTCTAGTTTAATTAGTTTTGATAGCAGTAAGTGAAATCTTGAAGCTAATTAAATTTAACATATTTTTTTAACATCGAAACTTAACATCTTGTAATGACTTGCTTTACTTTGACCCCACTATTAGGCTTGTGATTCTTGTCCCGGCGGGCCAATCTGGATCCGTCATCATGTCCCTTCTTATTTAGACCCAAATATTTTCGAGTTGTTTCGGGCTTAGAAACGGATAGGGTTTAAAAATTGATCCGGTTAAAATTTACGTATCGGATGACGATCGAAATAAACCCGTCACAACCCGTCCCTTGCTCACCCCTAATCGTGGGTGCGTGGTGATGTTCTTAAAAACTGTAATCGGGGATGAAGATGGAGTGGTGTATATTGATTAGATGAAATTGTAAGAAAACAGTGGGTATAAGGTAGTGGCATGATGATTAGCACTTAGCACTAAATAAAAAAAAAAGGGTTAAAGTAATTAAGACAACAAATGTAAATTTGTCATTTCATATTTTTCATCTTTCAAACTCAACTTTTCATTTTTTATTAATATAAATCAATAATAAAAAGCTTCGTCTAATTTGCTCTCCCCGAAAGTGGAGCATGCGATGCTCCCCTGAAAAAAAAAATTTAAAATGCTCCCCCCTATTATAATGGTTGGATGATTAAAAATCATCAACGAACCAGATTAATTCATGGATAACTGAAGAACAGGTAAAAGAGCATATTTGCATCAAGCCTTACGTCTTATCCAAGACGTAGGTGTTAAAATTATATACAAAAGCTATGTCTTGGTTGAGACGTAAGTGCTAAAAATTAACACTTACGTCTTGGTTGAGACGTAGGAGTTTAAAAAAAATTAATATCTATGTTAAATCTTAGACGTAAGTGTTAAAAATATATACAAAACATACGTCTTGATTGAGACGTAAGGGCTAAAAATTAATATTTACGTCTTGATTGAGATGTAGGGGTTAAAAAAAATTAATACCTACGTCAAAGCTTAGACGTAGGTGCTAAAATTATATACAAAAGTTAAGTCTTGATTAAAACGTAAGGGCTAAAAATTAATACTTACGTCTTGGTTGAGACATAAAAGTTTTAAAAAAATTAATACCTACGTCAAAGTTAGACGTAGGTGTTAAAATTATATTAAAAAAATGTACGTCTCACACGAGATCACACGAGACGTAGGGGTAGTACCCAACAGAAAATTTTTGATATGCACATATAGCATTAGCTGAAACCAAGACGTAGGGGTTTAATTGCAGAAAAATTAAGATGTGGCCCATGTGGTTTAGACGCAGGGGTTTAGAATTGCAGTTCTTGCATGGGGTCAAAAGTTTTAGCTGACGTATACTTTTAGTTGGGTTTAGAAAATTTTCATCCTTACGTTTAAGCTGATACATAGGGGTTAAATTTAAATTTAATTCATTCTTTTAAAAAAAGTCTTACGTCTTAACTAAAACGTAAGGGTTAAATTTTTTTTAATAAATATGTATTAGAAATCTATATTAAAAAAATATTATGAGTACATCTGCATTAAAAAAAATATTGACCCATACGTCTTAGATGAAACGTAGAGTGCTTTTAAAAAAATTTAATACTTACGTCCATACCAGGACGTAGTGTGTTTCAAATAAAAAAGTCCGGTCTGTAGAAAAAATACTCCTACGTAAAAATACTCCTACGTCTCAGGTGGGACGTAGGGTGTTTAAAAAAATTAATTCATACGTCTTAGTTGAAACGTAGGGTATTAGATTGGACCAAATTGTAACTAAAGCTATACGTCTCAGCTAAGACGTATAATAGTTTTATTTACCGGTGGAAAATCATCGGTTACCAATTTTATATAAGAAAAACATTTTAACAAAAATTTAAGGGGGAGCAAATTAGAATGTGCCGTAATAAAAATAGGAGGGAGCATGACACTAAAAAAACTCAAAACTCAAAAACAAAATAGCATAAAAAATCACCCATGATTTTTTTTTGTTTTCACCCTAGTATTTGGCCCACTGGGCCGACTAATCCAGTTCGAGGGGGTCCGGGGGTTAAGATTTTAGTGCATGTTTGGTTCTGCGGTGAGTTAGCCCAAAATCAATTCTGGAATGACAACGCTACTAATAGTTGCTTATGCTCCAACATGATCTTGAGACAGAATTGATTTTCAAACTTTGGAACCAAACATGTTATTTATTCCTCTTCCAACGTTGTTGCAGGAGATCGAACCGTGGTTCGCCCTACTGAATGCAGCCCCTGGCACCACTGCACCAACAACTCAACTTGATGGTAAAATCACCCATGATTTTAATATCAACAAAACAAATTATGTTATGAAAAATACTTCCTCCGTCCCTAATTATAAGGCTCTCTTAATACTTTTATTTTGTTCCTATTTGTAAGGCCTTTTACCAATTTTCAATGAGCATTAATTATTTTTTTTCACAAACACTCCTATTTATTTAACACTTTTTAGATTCTCAATAATATTAATAAGGGTAATTTTGAAAATACATATCAAAAGTTCATATTTCCAATATAATTAACTAAATTATTTCATTTTCTTAATGAACGATGAAATCTCCTTAAAAGTAACTTACAGCGAGGAACAAAGGTAGTATTGTCATTCTTCCGCAACCTATTTTTCACTCCCAACTAAAATATACATGAATTCGATCTTTTGCACTTTATATAGATAAGCTCAAATCTTTTTGGTGTGATTATTCAACGGTCAAATATAAGCGGTCATCATCAATTCATCATTGTTGCATATATATATATATAAATAAAATGTATTCCCTCCTGTCTCATTTATAAGAAAAAAAGAAGTTCCACTAATATAAGCAAAAATCAATCAACTTTTTATTTTCAATACAATTATTCTTAAAATATCCTCATAATATGGTTGAGTCATTTAATTTTTGTTTCATTCTCAATGTAAATTTTTTAAAGTAATCTATTTTTTTTATGAATTTGAGAAAATTAAATATATTCAACCAACTTTCTTAATAAGTGTGAATTAGTTATTTTTCTTAAAAATAGGATCCGAGGAAGTACAGGACATCAATTTATATATACCTAAATTTTATAATCGATTTTAATTACACAAGGGATCCGTTTTCTACATATAAACGACAAAATCACACCAGCAACAATAGCTACTTAGCAACAAAGATACACCCCCTTGAAATAGGGTTATTAGAAATTTGTTGGTCAATTTGACTTAGTGCATAGATAATTAATTTGAGGTTAGAAGCTTGCTGCCACTATTTGGCTTGTTCCTGTTAATAAATTAATTAATTGCATTAAGAGTACAGTGATCGTCTAGCATCAAATATATATATTCTTAAGTATATAACACTTAACTAATTAACTAACAACCACCCATAACGGCAGATATATGTATAAAGAACTTTAAAAACCCATCAATTAACAATTATACATATCTCGACTACTGTCTAAAATCATATGGAATTGTTTGGTCTATAAAACAATAATACAGTATTTTTAGTTCAAAAAATATAATTTCAGTTTAATCATGGTGCAATCACAAATTTAGGTAGGTTGAATTATAATTTGAAAGTCTTGCTAGTTCATTTTCCAATTCAGATTTTAAAACATTAATCTCAACTTGTTAGGAAGAAGGAAATATAATACTCTTAGAGCAGAACATGCCGTTTACCAAAATAAAAGGTAGAACATGGCTGAAGGATTAGGTGCTTAATATGAATCATTATATTAATTAACTGCATCATCATATGAAATCCATTTGACCATATACGTATATAACATCACAAAGAGAGAGATGTGGACTCTCCGGAGAAACACATGAGACCACATGGAAAGGCTCTCTAAATTTTCAATTTGGAATATTTAGACCTTACATGAGACCGTTATTATAAATTTAAAAACTTTCATGTGCTGTAGATAGTTCTAATTATCATCAATTATCTTGCTATTGACCAGCTTGCATATGATTGTTCAACTTACAAACTTGTTCCAAATCAAATATATAAATGTACATTGGTGAGAAAAATATTCATCAATAGTATATTGGTATAAATCAAGATCATTGTAACACATTAATGGTTTCTTTTTATTATAAGTACGCTTTGGTAGTAAAAAATGGTATAGAATATGTATTTTGCAAAAACTTTTGTTGCATTGAAATATACTTCATACCCAACCACATCGAGATGGTAAGAATCAGAACCAAGAAAACATGGTATATTTTGGCAGGGATCAAACCAAAACTTTCAAACAATTAAGGATTGCTTCTAATAAAAAAAAATGAAACTTCTAAAAACTAAAAAGGCTTAATTATGTCACAAATCCCTGAAGTTTGAAGTACTTCTGTCAGATACCCTTATTCTTTTTTTTTCGATGTCTGACTCCCCGAAGTTACTACTTTTGGGTTTGTCATATATCCTTACTATCAATTCTGGCCAATTTTGCTGACATGTAACATCGGAATCCTGGTCAGACACAGGAGGTTGGTCATGTGGTGCCGCGTGATGTCACATGGGCGAAAACGACCTCTTTCTTCAATCCTTTTTTTTATTTAACTAAAAATATAAAAATATTAAGTTTTTTAGGTTTTTAATTTAAAGAAAAAATGAACTTTGCCCACGGAGCACCACGTGCCTAACTTACTGCGTCTAATCAGGATTCTGATGTTACATGTCAGCAAAATTGACCAGAATTGGTAGTAGGGGTATATGACAAACCAAGAAGTAACTTCGGGGAGTCAGACATTGAAAAAATAAAAATAAAGGTATGTGGCAAAAGTACCCAAACTTCAGAGACTTGTGACATAATTAAGCCAACTAAAAACATACAAAATATCCTAAACTTTGAAGAATAAAAATATAAATAAACCTTTTTTTTAATAAGCCCAGAATAATATATGGAGAGGGCCGGATATGATGTTCTAACTTAATAAATGTTGTGTTCTAACATCCCCATCCCTCACACAGTGACGGACCCGTAGATAATATCTACGGGGCAAAATGAATATACATATATATATATATAGGTTTTTCAAAATATTTATTCGCACAACTAGGTGACTAATTATTTTGACATTGTTGAACCCTTTCGTTGGTAGTCTCTCAGCGAGACCTCTTACATTCGCAAGAGTCGGGATCAAATCCTCGATAACTTGTTTAAGTAACAATAGATCTCTTAGTATCTGTGCTAACTTCTACTACTACTAGTATATACATTTGTATTTGATTTCATTATTTTCACCTTACCACATTTAATAATGATTGAAATAATATTATAAACTCTTCAGATTGAAATAATATTGTTCTTCCACTTCGATCCACTTAAATTGTCAAACTGAAAAATGGGAACATGATCACTTTCATCAATTGTTTCCTCAACGCTAAACCACAAATTTTGAGCAACTATGATATATAAGATGTGTGAGCATATATAGATAGTAACATATCTTTCATATCAATTTTGGAAAGTCTTGGAGGGGGCCAGGACGCATTTTCGGAGCCATGAGCAAATTGAAAATGACCAATTTGGACTTTTCCATGCATCAAGTAAATTAATATCGCTAGTAAGACAAAGCTAAGAGTATATTATTGCATAACTCTTATAATTGTGACAAAGAATTTCATGATAGCGATTGCTTCGGCTACCTAGTGGATTATATAGGTTATGGTTGGCATCTTTTTTTTGGCGGCAAGTTTAATCATTTTCACTTAATCAAACAAACTTCTATGATTGTTACCAACTTCTGTTATTCTTAATTCAACTCCGTTATTCAAACATATGTATTTGACATCTATACGGGACACCTTCCTTTTTTAGGCAAAAACTGGTGGGTTCTCTTTCTTACAGGACCCACCAATTTTTACCTAAAAAGACAGATGTCCCATCCTGATGTCCAATACAGATGTTTGTTTAACATTTTTGTTCTTAATTTATCTTACAATTGCAGCCATTTTCATAACGTGTTTACTTTTTCATATCGAAATACGCTGCAGCTTTTTTTTTTTTAAATCCCCGTGGAAGCTTCTACTTATTACACGCTTGATGGTCCAAATGGAGAAATTTCATTGAGTACAATTTAGAGAATTGCTTTCATGTAACCTAATTTTAAGTTGTTGTTATGCAATTTTATGTTGATTCAATGATATTGTGCCACCTAATATGTAATTGCCAAGTATTGCCAAGTCGTTGTTTAAAAAGTCAAAATTGTAAGTTAGGTGACAAAGTATCATTGGTCCAATATAAGATTGCATAGCAACAATCCAAAATTAGGTTTCATACTAGAAATATTCTACAAATTATTATAGTATAACAAATGTTAACATGTGTTTTTAATTGATTTGTTAACAAGTCAATTATAGTAAAAAATTATTGAAACTTCTATCTTTTTGTATTTTTTGAGGAACAGAGTGATATGCATTAATTATTGTTTTTCTTATTGCAGTAACCTTAATAAATATTAGTTAACAAGACTCTTATTATATTGACTCTTTTATTTCATTATCCGTGAAAGATTAATATGCTTGTTATATATGAAAAACATTTTTGTCCATGTATGTATCAATGCACACATTCAATAGAAAGAATATATTCTCGTTCTTGGAATATTTTTTTGTGTGGGATCACACATATCCTTCGCAAAATGTAATTTTATTCAAGTTGAATAAACATCCACGATATGTCGGTAACTCGGTATAGTTTTCACGATAGCATGCATTTTGATACAAAATAACCAAACTTGAAAATCATGCTCATAGAGAACCCTTCTTTTGTTCATTCTTGATTTTCTTTTTTGCGAATGTCCTTCCGATCCACCTTGTTATCAAGGTTAAAGATTAACCCTTATGTGAAATTAGACATGTCTTTTCGGCCTATGTTTTTATATTAAAATTGAACCGCGACTCTCTCTCCTAAATTATAATGTAACTCTACCATTACACCAATCGAGTTGTAAATATTCTTTGAATTTGTTTGCAAGGATCATGTAACAGTTACTTCTTATCTGCCTTATTTTCTAAATATCTAAAATTATTTTAATTGTTCCTGTAATCTAATTGAAACAATTATCAAAATAAATATTGATTCTCACATAAACCTACACACGTCAGTCACCTTAGATTTGTATAGTTTCTACGTATAGTATTACCACTCAATAATAGATTAATTTTTTTTAAATAAAATCACTTAATAATAGTTGGTATCATCAATTTTTTTATTTTATTTTTTTGCATATATACCTCAATTTCGATTTGCTGGCTCGGATTGATACCCCAGACTGCCAGAGATGTGAGACACTTGTAATGTTGAATGAATATTATTTAATTTTAAGTCAATTTTAAAGTTTACAAAAAGAATTATGATGCCAACTTAAAACCTAAATGCAAAAAGAATTTAGGTCAAATGTAACCAAAACTATACCTAATTGCACAAAGCTAAAAAGCAGTTTGTACAAACAATAACCAATGAAAAGGAAGAAAAAAAGCATTGCTCAAAATATATCAATGTATAACTTTTAAAAGATAAACCCTTAAATCATTAAATTGTTATTATCATTTATAGAACAATAACCAATGAAAAGGAAGAAAACAAGCATTGCTCAAAATATATCAATGTATAACTTTTAAAAGATAAACCCTTAAATCATTAAATTGTTATTATCATTTATAGAATTTAAAATGGGTCCTATAGTGCCAGATTGCCATATACTACAGTGAATCCAAATTGACCAAAATGTGGATGTGCTTAGGGGCATTTCCACAACTAGGTATGGTACATAGGATAATGAGAGATTTTGATTTCATAGCTATAGGTTGAGGACCTTTACACCACTGGGAATGGACCAACAATTGGTGAGCATTTCAGGTGAACCTTGTGAATATTACTCCACAAAGCATGGACCATAATGATAAGCTATTAAAAACCCCATTTATCTGTTTTCTTTCGACCAAAGCTTATCCAAATCTAAGACCAACTCTACAATCATGTCTTGATTTTAGTTTGTGACAAATAATTCATGACCGTGAGATTATATAATCCAATTAGAATTAGTAAGGTTATGTACAGTTGTAATGGCTAGAAATCAAATTTAATTAACTCTATAGGGTGGTCCATTACCAGCATGGTCCCAAACCCTTTACCTCGGGTAGAGCTACTTGGGTCACAACCCTTGTGCTTGTGCTCTATAGGGAAACTATTGGGGCCAGAACCATGTGAATTACCAATGGATCGGCCTAACAAGTTTTAATTTTATGACTTTGTATTTCCACGACCAAAACAAGAAAGGGAAAGGAAAAAAAACCTAAGACTTTTGATTTCTGTTCTTTCTCTCAAGTGTCTGTCAAAGACTTCTTATAATTATTATTATGAATAATGCATGCTATCATTAAATACTCTTCTAACACTTGTATAGCTCGTTAAAATTGTGTTGATAGTATTTGCATGTTATAATTGTAGCAAATAACTAAATAAGTTCCACATCAAGAAAAAAGTGTTGCTTTCATATTTTCGTTTTTTAAATATCATCTCTTCAAATGGTAAGAGACTAATCTCCTTTACATGGTTAGCGAAACGGAAACTCCTTCTAATTAATTTTTTTTTTCTTTCATACATATGATCGAATCCATGAATCGAACCCAAGATCTTAAATGAAATTGCTTTCGCTTTTACTAGATTGACTTCAATGTTTTTTTTTTCTTTTTATTTTTACTTTCTATGAATGAATAACATAGATGAGGAGGCTAATTTTTCAATTTCGTTTTATAATTTCAAATTTTGGGTCACACAATTTAATTGGAAAAATCTTTTGTTTGCCAATTTGGTAAGTTTTATCATACTTTGATATATACTTTTTTTTTTTGGTGAACGATATATACTTATTTTTTTATAGTACTTTTGATTATTTTATGTTGATTATAATGCCATGATATTATGAATTGCCACTTTTAAAAAGGATTAACTTACTTTTTCCTTCAAGTTATTTTTCTGTTTTTCATTCCAAAATCAAATTCCACCTTTTCTCTCATTCAACTAAAGTAGGGGTAGTTTGGAGTTAAGCTATAAAGCTAATTAGATCAATTTGGCTACTCAATTATCAATTCTTTTTTAACACCAGGAAAATTTTATCCACACTTTCGGTCTTACTATTTATACTCGTCAGATGAGTTATCCAACTATGTATTAACACCGTTCAATAAACTACCCCCCCCCCCCCCCCCCCACCCTCTTTTTTTTTTTCAAAATTTTAGCTAGCTTTTTTTTTTCCTAATTTGGTTAGTTATTGGTTACCACGTGTGTAGGCACAACTTTTGCAACATTTCGTTTCCCTGAAAGCCACATTTGCAAAAGTTATAATTTCATTAGCATTAACAACAATTACTGGTGTTGCATTAATGATTATAACATAACTATTGATGGGATAAACAAGCTGGTAGTAAAAAGTATCAATAGAAATAGAATTTAAGACTAGTCATTAATATGAACCAATGTTCATTCTTGTAACTTTACAAAGTCTAAATTTGGGTGGAAAATGAGCTTGGCAGCCAAAAAAAAAAAAAAATAGAGGCACTTATATTAAATAGACCAAAGGGGATAGGAAAAGAATTAAAGAAGGAATATACAACGCTAGCTCATTACTGCTCCTAAAATTATCACCACCCCTATTAACTATGATGATTTTAAAATTGAATGCCAAAAGAATGAGGGGAAAAAATTAACTATACAAAACCAATGGCAAGGGCCAAAACTAATAGTATTATTATTGTCTATAAAAGCATACTAAGCTTCCTATGCCAACTCATTTAAAAATTGGAAGGATGGATTCTCAAGAAGCTCATCTGCTGGTTTCATGTCTGAGAAATCCTTCAATTGCAGTGATGTAGAGAGGTCGTCCACTGAGAAGGGAATACTGTCAAAGAAGCAAAAGTCATTTTTAATTAACATCTAGCATGCTTGCATAGTAAGAACTATGAACAAATATGTTCTAACTAAAATAAACAGCAAAGAATTGCAAAATGGAACACCTAAGCCTTTGCTTAGCAAATAATAATAATAATAATAATAATCACATAAGAGCAACTCCAAGATTCCTACCATGCAACTCTTATGGACCCTACCATGTTTAGTGCCACTTCATTTCTCTCTAATTTATGCAACTCAAGCAACTCTCCGCTCCAACCATGTCCCTCAAGTTACCCCGCATTTTTATATTTCATTAACATCTAAAATTTTGTTTCGGCTTAAAATATTTACTCATTTCTATAATTAAGTCTGTAGGACTCAAACTATATGCAACAGTTGCTTGGCTATGCAACCATTGCATACACCTCAAAAAACTTTTTGTTTCTCCAATCATGCAACTCTTGTGTAGCTCTATGCAACTCCCGCCAGAGATGCTCTAAGTTGAGCTTCACCATCGTTTTGCATGTTACACAACAAACAAATTACATGTATCAACACTCGATAATCCACTAAACGGAAGATAAATATTTCCTCAATAAGTAATTCTAAGTTCAAAGTGCATGTTACATTAAACCAACCACCTGAAGTCATTCAATATACTAGCACTCTCACCTGGAACTGTCATCCAACAAGAAAGAATCGCTCTGAGCACTGTTGGAGTCTTCGGCCATAAGCATCTTCATGCTTGAAAGGACCTGGAAGGAAGATTTGAGTGTGTTAATCAAGCATTTACAACTTTAGGGATTCTTTTTTGTTGTTATAGGGGAAAACACAAAAGAACTTACATCTGGCGATACGCTTCTAGTATTGTAGTTATCATCCCAGTAAAGTGTGCAAATTCTATACAGCTGCTGGACGCTCAGGACCTGTAATAACAGAGAAGGGGCGTGTGGAAAAAAATAATAGGGTAAAGACATTAGGGAGACATATAGACAACAAAAGACATTGGTATGTAGTAAGAGCAATAGACAATGCTTTCATGATCAAACATATAAAACTTCCAATATAGAGTTTGAAATGGATAAAGACTTACAGGGCATAGATCATTAATGATTTCATCAAAGGAAATCCTATACTTCTGATGAATAACCTGTATACAAAAAAGAATGACAACAATTAAATCAGATAGACGTAATTAAGAGAGTTTGGATTTTGATCAACTTCATATAAAAGTAAGATATTTATTAACAACAACAACAACTAAGCCTTTGTCCCACTAGGTGGGGTCGGCTACATGGATCAAACGACGCCATAAAGGCCTATCATAAATCATGTCTTTTGATAAGGCATTGATTACCAAATCCTTCTTAAGATGGAAGAAAAAAGAATAAACCTCCACATTGTCTTATTCAATTCATCATATTTATTCTAAGATCATCATAAAGAGGACAACTTTATATTTCTTGTGAAGGTAACATACATGATGTTCTTGTTTACAAACTAATATGGATAAAAAAGTTCCAAGGTTTTTAATTTGTCATTAACAACATGAGCAAGATAATCTATAGCATGAAAAGGTGCCATATTATCAAACAAGATGAACATACCAAGAATCCAACAGCCTGTCTTATGTGCCTCAGTTCATCCCAACATGACCCTGCATACTGCAAACCAAAGGCAATTAGTCTCGATTTTACAAATATGTGCAGCAGGCCAGTCGAAAAACATCAACAAAACAGCCGTAGGCCATCATTACCTTATTTCAATAAAATCCAATTAATATGTGTACTAACTCAAGATTTAACATATTAAGAAGGGAAATGTAAAAACAAGTTACCTCTTCCTTTGCTTGACAGCACCATAGCTCTAATTCAGCCAATCCAGCTTTCACATATTCCCCATTGCTGAATGTGCAACAATCGCGGCGCAGAAGAAGACTAGTAATAAATTTTATTTTATTTTTCAAAAAAAGGTGTTAATATTTCCGCATTTTAAGATAACATCATGGTCCAATAAAAAAAAGTCCTTTATATTAACGGATGCATGTAAAAAACTACTTACCTATTGAAGAGTTGCATGTTAATATATGAGAATGTTTGACTGAAGATCTTTTGTATTAGAACTGACGGCACCTGAAACCCAAATCCATGGTTCGTGTTTCAGCAATTTTAAGAAATCGAATGGGCAAGGCTAATAGGGAGGTAATTACTTAAAATTTAGAAGTTAATAAATTGTAATTTTGCTTCTTACAAAGTTCTCTTTCAGTGTACAGAGGAGGGTATTGAGGGATTCAATAATACTCTGCCAGTGAACCATGGCAGAATCTTTACCAAAGGTTCGACCAGATCGCGACACTCCCTTTGAAGTTCTTGGTGCCTGTATATCAGTGATAAGATTTGCATAAGGAACGTAACAAAAAAAATACCTTCAGAAGTATTTGAAATTCCTAGAAAATATCTTCAAAAGGATGATAGTATATAAGGACAAACAATGAGAACTATATGGGACGAGGTATCCTATGATACTTTATCCAGCCCATAATGATTAGTTTAAAGCTCACTCGGATGAAAAAATCACCAACTAGATTTAAACACACCTGGATACATAATGCAAGTACCGATGTTAATTCCTTCTTCAAGTTGTCTCGAATGATGCCATATATTTTCTCCAAATAAGCTGTGATCTGCTGCTTGAAAAGTAAAGCAGGGTATTTAGCCTCTACCTTGTGCACAGTTTCCGATGCAGGGGCAGCAACAGCAAGGGTGGCAGAAGAAGGGGATGAAAGAAAACCCTGCAATATAATCATCAAATAAATAAGTGGAATTTTTGAAGAGTTAAAATAGAAGTCAGATAGCATAGAGTATAAGGAAGACTCCATTACCGCCATTCTTCCAAAAAGGGATGTTGGATTAGGTGGTTTTCTAACTGGGGTTGCAGCCGTTACACCACCAGATTTCAAGCTTTGTTCAAGTAAAAACAATAACGCAGATGTATTTGATAGCCAATAGGCCATATGATCATTGCCATCATGATTCTGTAAAGTAAAAAAGAGTGGAGAAGAAGAAAGGAAAAAATTATTTTAGATAAGCTCTCCAACACTTTTCTTTACTATACCAGAAAAGCACCATAAATATAGAATACCACAAAAAATAGGATAAAATCATAAGAGAAATTACATTACCTTTATAATAATTAAATGTCATACAAGTCTGATATGTTATTCAATTTACGTAGTCAAAATTCATCAGAGAAAGTACATCACCTACATAATTAAATGCTCTTATCCTATGTCTAAAATTTTCAACCAAGTTTTTTTCCTTATGAGTATAAAGCATAATTCAGAATAAAGTAATCGAGTCACCTCAATTTCAGAACCAATCATCTGGACAAGGCGATCAAATACACCAGTTCTTTCAGCTTCAAAAGATTTCCAGTGGAGAAGACATTTGTAAATGGTAAATGCAGCAACGGGCTTTCCATGATTGAAGCCAATATTTTTCATAACACAGTTGACAAGTGAATCAACATTCTCCTACAGTGAAACAGGAATTTAAAATTGGGAACAGTTATTTGCATGAAACTGACGAGAACTAATTAAATTGCAAATTTTAAGCACATACATGTTGTCGTTCAATGAAAGATCTCCTCAACTTAGAGTCAGACTCTGTACCAAACTGTTTCACAGGCGTAACACATGTTTCCTGCAAAGGTGCTCATTTTAGATTTCACAAAACAGAGTCACTTGTTGTAGAAAAGCACATATATGGAAAGAGTAGCAAACAATATACTTACAAAAAAATTCTGCTTTTCTGTCACATGGTGACCGTTTTCCAACTTCTGCAGATAAAAAAGACAATATTTCAAAAGGTGCACACTTATGCACAGAAAAAGAGGGCCTACACACTTTAGCAAATTTAAGTTA
The DNA here is from genome assembly GCA_037953625.1 of Crotalaria pallida. Lineage (NCBI taxonomy): Eukaryota > Viridiplantae > Streptophyta > Magnoliopsida > Fabales > Fabaceae > Crotalaria > Crotalaria pallida. The sequence goes on from CM075656.1 coordinate 75,522,863, forward strand.
CCTCAGGTTCAGGGGTTGAGAGGTGCTCTGCTATTGTTTTCACAGATGAGTTTAGCCGAGATTGTTTCTGAAGAATATGGTTTGCAGATTCGATGTCTGAGAATTTCTCTTCGAGCCTATCAATATCAATTAAGGCAAAAAAAAGGGTCATGATGACAGAGATCTTGTAACCGCAAAAAGAGTCTGGATGCTTACTCTTAAAACACTACACACAAGTAATGGTTGAAATGAAATCAATAAAATATTTATCTGATGCCAACAAGATTTAATCATGAACAAAACCTTTGCATAGCAGTTTTCAACTGGATTACTTTTGATTCTGCTTCTAAAGCTTGCTTCAACCTTTCTTCACCTATTCTGTTTGCCTCTTCGTACCTTTTTTGGGTCTCATCAATTTTCTTTTCCAGTGAGCTCACCATGTTCTGTAACAAACTCCAGGAAGCACTATATTAATAAATAATATAAGAAATGGCAGAAACCTATCTTCCATAGATTGCAATAATATTCCAAAAGTATAAATATAAATAAGACTTTCTTTCAATACAGTGCAGATATCTATGCCCAAAGAAAAATAAACCTCACCTTGAGTTTTTCATTTTCGCTACTGAGCTTCTCCATCAAAGCAGGATCAATAACTGGAATCTCCTGTATGACAGGAACTCTCTCCTTTGCTCTTTTCATAGCCTCCCGCTCCTTTTCAAAAAGCATTTTAGTTTCTTTAAACTGAAGTTGCGTCTCTTGCAAAGCAGACTGTAATCTTTTGTTCTCTTGTGTTTTTGCTTCTTCCATGTCAACCTACATTTAATATTAGAAATTGAAGAAGATTTGTAAGGAACGATAGTAAAGAGTGTGTGAGTGCATACAATCACTTCTTTAAATCTTAGTCAGAAAAGGCAGACAAAATAATCTCTTATCATTAATTACACAAATGAAGTTTACTCCAGTAAGAAAAGTTTCTGAAACAAGTAACGCTAGAGAGCTAATAGAGCATACTATAGTATTATACTCAAACTAATAGGTTCGTTATGCTTAATTCATGCTGCAGAAAATTGTCACTTTGCACAGTGAAATTATTTTAGTTAGCAATTAGGACTGGCAAAATCATAGTAATTTACCCTCAAACGTTTTTCTAGCTGCAACCTCAATGTAAGGTCTTCAACTTGCTTTTCAAGCTTATTTTTGGCAGCTTGGAGAGCACCTGTCTCTCTTGCAGCCTGTAACAAAAATAAAAATAGAAAATCTCAATTACCAAATAACAAAAGTGAAACAGGTGAATGAGTGAGAATGAGGGGAACCTTAACACAGTTCTCATAAGGCATTCCAAGGTATCCAAACGTGACAGGAATTCCTTGTTACAATGCCCCAAATGGGGCCAAAGGATTTGCCCGAAGTAATTATTAGCTACTTAAATAACCATAATCTATAAAGGGCTTCTGCCGAAACCTCAATGGCAATGCATCTACCAATTCATTGAATTGTAAATTCACTTTGCATAATCTCGAGTCCTATTCGTAATATTTTTACAAACTTTAAACTTTAAACATATTCCAGTGATGGATTCAAGGATTACCATCTTGAGTTTCCGCAGTTCACGTCGTGCAATTTTTCCTCTCCATGCACATTGTGTGGTAATAGCTGCCTTCTTTAATCTATTAAAATGAAGTTGATCCAAGTGTTTTCGACAGTGGCTCTGCGGTAACCAAAATCATCAGCATTGGAAGGAAAAACTATATGAAACCAAAACAAAAATTCTATGACAAAGTCAGCAACAATGATTTTGTATCAGAAGCATGGACAAATAACAATAGTAAAAATATTTAAAATATCTCATAATGAAGATTTCTAAAACATCCTCTACCTGAATGACAATTGCAGCTCTAGCCCGCCTTCTAAAGCGTAGCTCACAACGGCCAGCCATCCCCCGCATACCAGTCTGAATATATACAGCAGAGGTATGCAATTCTTTGTATGCCTTCCTAGCAGTATACATGCGGAGATATGTCTGTATCATCAGACTAGAAGCTTCCTTCCGCATTACCTCATAAACTTGCCGAGCAAGTTGTCCTACAATCATTATAAAGAAACTCATCAGACATCACAAGTTTAAGTTTTCTCCTGAATCCAACGAGTGAGCTAATATTTCAAGAAGCAATGAGGAGACCTCTGCATGCAGCTTGTATATGCACAGCAGACAAACGAACTGAGATAAAACTTCGGCGGGCCAAATAGGAACGAGCTTTCCTCTGAATGATGCTTGCTGACTTTCCTAAGATCTCACTTCTACGGGTATCTAGTTCTGCCATTTGACCAGCTCGAAGAAATACCTTTGTTTTACCAATCTGCAACAGTGAACAGAAACAGTATGATTAGTTACAAAACAAAATATAAGCCTTGAATGGCAAATCTGCAATCACCTAATCTACAATGGTAAACATCATGGTATCAAGCACAGATGGGTATAATTAGCAATTCATGTTTGCTGCCCAAATGACAAAGACATGAAATAGTGAACATTCCTAAGCCTAAAGTCTACTTTCAAAATTTACTGCCAGAGGAACAGTAGTGAAGCATGCAACGGGGAAAAAAAGGAAAGGTTACCAGAACTCCTGGCAGCAATTACAGGCTCCGAAATTGTTAAAAGTTTGTTATTGAAATTTATAAAGAATATATAGTTTGGAGAGTTTTCTTCTACTCAAGTCAGTGTGGAGATTTCTGAGGATTAACAATCTTCCTATCCAAGTGGTTCTTATTTCATAAACTAAAAATTTGTTAATCCACATTTAAAAGCAAAGTTATCCCAAAGTATAATGACCATTGACCAGAATACAAGGATAAGATTTCCAAAGGATTAAAGCTCTGATCACATAGTAATAGTCACCTGATAGCCTTCAAGTCCAACATTCTCTAGAATCCTCTTGCAAGCAGCGACCTCATCAGTACTAAAGTCATTAAAATATTATATAAGTCAGCATTTTTAATTTATAATAGCTAACATGCCTAATAAGGGAGATGAACAACTTAGTTACCTTCCATCTAACACTTCAGGAGCAAGAAGGCTAAATCGATCCACAAATTCGTCAAATGTTTTTCTTGTTGGAAACCCAGCGCAGCTTATCCTAATGGCCTCCATAACTCCCTACAACCAAACGTACAATGTAATAGGCATAACGTCACATAAACTTCAATTATAGCATGAACTATAAAGTCCAAAACCAGGAAAAAAATGCTAGCAGTCTTACCCCACAGCGCAATTGCTGCAAAACATTTTTATTCTCAAAAATTGCTGGCTTAAGAAGATTATTGGGTTTTACACAACGAATGTAGTGTGGCTCAGTGGCACTGAGAGTTTCAAGTAAAGCTTGCAATTGTTGCTGCAGAGACAAATGAACAAATTTCAAAACCACAAAGATTAAGCAAGAAAGACAAATCAGTTGTTTGCCAGAAACATAAAAACAAAAACAGAGAAAAAAAAACGACCTTAAATCGTGAACCTATTGACGAAAACTTTGATTGTTTGGATGATTCCTCAGGTGATGGGAGAAACAAACTCGATACAAAGGGGCATTTGGAAGCATATAGAAGTGCTTGGTGTTCTGCAACAACGTAATCTTTGTTCTTGTCGAGGAAAAAATCAGTTTGATAGGTGACCTACAATCAACAAAGAGGGTGTACATGATTTCCAAAGAAGAAATAAATTACATCTTTCACTCTAGACCTGTATTGCACCATATATGTAAATCCTATTTATTATATATGTGAACAAAAAAAAATTCAACTATCTCAACTTACATCACCAGCATAATGGCAAATTGTGAAGTCACTGCGGGATAGTTTGGGCTTGCTAAACCTTTTATGGTTTTTGAAGGTCTGATACAGCTTTTGGGCAAAAGTTTCATGTGTTGATTTAGGAAACATACTGTATAACACAAACACGTAAAACTATCTGACCATCAATAAAAATATATTTTTAAAAAATGTGGGCTGTCAGAATTAAACATATTTACCAAGCTTCATCCAGTAAAGCAATAATGCCACCAGGTTTCTGAAAATGAGTGCAAGACAATTCGGGAGTCAAAAGAAATCCAAAGATACATCATAAATTATTCAAGAGAAAAAGGCAACCAAGAGAAGGATCCTGGAGTCAAAAGTAAGGACCTTTTCAATGAGATCCAGAATATCTTGATTATCAACAAATTCAATGTAACTCCAATCAATCTCCTCTTTTTTGTATTCTTCTTGCTCCATTTTGAAAACATGCTGCAGAACAAGATATTTGAGCATTACAAGAGTATGTTTGAATAAGTAAATAAATAAAATAGGTCACATTATTGTCTGTGTTCCAAATATAGAAGCAAGAGATACAATCAATTATAAAGAAAATAGCTGTTTCTCAAACAAACCTGATTAAAATGTTGCTGAAGCTTTTCATTGGTCAAATTAATACAAAACTGCTCAAAACTGCAAAGTACACATAGAAACCAGGTATAAATATGAAATCAACAATGCCACCTTTATAGAATATCAAACTACAGCTTGCGTCTATTAGAGTAATCCTTAGTCCAGGTAGACCGCTAGTAATGAGTGATTAAAAAAGCATAACATTTCATCATAATTTAGAATCAAACTAAAAAAATGGATTCATCACTTATACTTTCTTGATCACAAATGATATCTCCAATTCATTCTAGAATCTCAGAGTATGATGATGACTACTTAAGAAGGACATCATTGACTGCCAAAACAATCAAGAAATTTCTCGGATTAACAGTTCACATGAACAGCTTTGGTGCTCAAATTAATTACTCAACAAAACACGTAACAGTTACACACCTGTTAGTCTTGAAACTCTCAAAACCATAAATATCCAGCACTCCAATTAAGGATTTTGACTCGGGGTCTTGACCAATGGAATTATTGATGTTATCAACCAACCTACAAAAGCATTGCAGAAAATTACAGAAACATAGATTAATACTTAGAAAAAACCTGACAAACTTGCCAAGGTTCAAATAAATATCTTCAAGCAATTTGTTCACGGCCTTACCAGTCAAACAACCTTGTGTACACAGTCTTAGCTAAAGCATCTCGGCTGAGAGCAGCAGTTTCTGGATCCAGACATTTTGTGATTGTTTCATCACGAGTGACAATTACCCGTTTGCAAAGAGAATCTTCAAGTGCCTTTGCATCACACCTGAATATGACGCATGAGCCAACGACGACAAGATATGAAATGCAAACCTTTAATCAATGCAAGAGGGCAACGATTGCTTACATGAAAAGCTCAGCAGCAGTCTGTAGATGGAAACGAGATTTTTCATCTTTGGGCATGGATGAGTCTATCTCCTTCCCTTTCGCAAATTCAATGTTGCCAAGATGCAAAATTGCAGCAACGACCCGAAATATTGCATCCTGAAGAGTAATGGGATCAATGGAAAAACAAAACATTGGAGCACAGATCATACTAGAAGAATCTAATCATGAACTTAAAGAAACTCCTAATAAAATACCTGCTCCTCGGAACTTATTCCAACAACATCCATTGCACTCCTTGTGGCACTATATTCTTTCGATTCATCAACCCCTTCCAACTCATAGCAATTTGATTGATTCAGATAATGAAACGATCTCGGGTTTCCTAATTTATACTTCTTAACATCCTGTCATAAAGAAGGTCCAGAGAAGTTAAAGCAAATAAAATCCAAAATAAGGTAAGCACAAATTTAATGAAAAAATACTTCAAAACTATTTCATATACTGAATAGACCAATTTGATTAACTATGCAGACTATTTCTGTCACCATTCAAAGTTAAAAGAAGTTAACCCAACATGGTGCAACTTCCAAATGCTATTATTATCCATCATTCTCAACAAATGAATAAATGATCCCAAATCAGGGAAGCCATGTTAACATGAAAACCTACACCATAAAGATGTTTAATTAGGAAAAAAGCCAAAGATGGAAGCCTGACATGCTAAAGTTCCATCACCCTACCTCCACTTTCCACTAAAAGCAAAAAAAAGAATACATAACTACAAGCTATGAGCCTCAAAGCCCTCAACAAAAGGTCATAACTCAAAATTAACGACTTAGACCAGTATACATTATCAAAATTAAGCAAAAAAGATCCATAAGGAAATGAATTATACTTACTCAACTCTTTTCTCTATCAAACCACTCTACCGATCCCTTTTCAGATTTTTTTTCCTCTAATGGTAAGTTACGCACTTTTATGTTCAATCCAGAAAGTCAGTGCATCATGATAGGGAAAGATTACTTATGGTGAAATGATTCGCTTATTTTTTAAAAGCTCTCGGAACTTTTGCTTATAAGTTGTTGCGAATAAAAAGTAAGCTGATTTAAACATACTCTTAATGTAAGCAAAAGAATCCCGTTACCTCCGGGGGTGCAGCACAGAGCATGTAGAAACAGTGATAATTCCTTTCTGGATCTGACACCTGGCAAACACGTGATCTTTCCAGAAGATAAGTTCTGATAGCAGCTCCTGAAATTCTTCCCTTCTGGTCAAACTGAATCTCCACAAACTTACCAAAACGACTGCAGAAGTCACAAGTGAAAAAATAAAACGAATAAGACAGTATGGCACAAAATTTTGTAATCTAACAACTTAAGAAAACTTCTATAGTTTCCCACCTTGAATTATTGTTCCTAACAGTCTTTGCATTGCCAAAGGCTTCGAGAACAGGATTAGACTGCAAATCAAGGAACAAAGTGTGGAAAAAAAGGTAAAGTTAAGTGGATATTAGATACTTTATATGCTGGAAAAGGCTTAAATAAGCAAATATATTTATGGTAGTCAAATCATCTTCCCAAACTAAATTTGCAACGGCCTTTTTCTCTTACCTCCAGAACTTTTTGCTCAACAGTTCTACCTTCAGCAGCAGTAGCAGCTCTCCCTCCCATGTAAGCAAGATACCTCATAAGTAACTTAGTACTTTCTGTTTTACCAGCTCCACTTTCACCACTAACCAATATTGACTGGCTGATTCTCTCATTTATCATAAGCCTAAACCGACAACAATATATACAGTCAAAATTGTAAAGTAATAGCATGCTCTATTCACCTAACAGGCATGAAAATTACCTATATGCTGCATCTGCAACAGCAAACGGATGTGGACTTAACTCACCAAAAGTGGCTCCTTTATATTGCGCCATCATATGGCTATCATATAAATGAGGAAGTTTTATGAAAGGGTTGACAGCGATTAATATATTCCCAGTGTAGGTCTGGAAGCACAATATCGATATTAGCACATGCCAAGAAATTATGAAAACATGAAGATACTAACAAACACAGTATAAAAATGTATCAGTGGTAAAGTTCCCTCCATACAACAAAATCAATATTTGGAAAGTTAGCAACTGCAAAACATACATAAATTTCATTGATATCATATCTTGATCTCAGATTATCTAGGACGCCAGGTTCGTGCAGATATGCAAGCTTTGTCATATCATCCACTCCACTTGGTGGGACTTCATTATCTTTATGATAAACACTGGAAGCTTTAACAAAAACCTGAAAATTTCAAGATAAACGAGAGGGGCAAAAAATTCACAAATTTTAAAACAGAAAGTTCCAAATTCTGAGTTAACTTAAAATCTACATTATACTATCCTTACAAAGGTTCTCGGTAGTCATTTATGTTTAAGAATTTAAAGCACTCAAATTAAAAGTGGTAAATCAAAGAGCAATTAAATGCATTAGTGAAGACCAGGATCAACTTTTAGCAAATATTGCAATGCACACTCACCGTCTTCCCTGAAGTGCAAAGGACTTTGATTTCTTCTCTGTTAACCTCCAAGACCTCTCCATCTATCCAAGCTACATCAGAATCCTCCACCCAAATATGGGACCCAACTATAGGAGCAGCAGCAACAGCAGCCTACAATGCAGAGAGGGTCACAACTTAACTATACTATTTTCCAACAGAATTCATTCGCTCTAATGAAATTTATGCATATTTAAGCAACTGGAGCGAAACTAATAAACACTGGGAAAAGGGGGGAAGTCGTAGTATGTCCCTTTAAATCGCACAGAATCAATAGAAATATAACTACGTAAATGCACGCTAGAAACAGAAATAATACACAGATGGTCACAAGCACAGGAAAGGACGTAAACTTGTCCCTCTCACCTACGCAAGCATGCACGTTTACCTTTTAAGTATGTTACTTTGAAATTAAGCACCTACATTGTCAAAGAGTAAGGCTTGGCAATTTCGATTAAACTTATCAAAGAAAAAAATGCAATGCTCGATTATAATTTGGAACCAAATGCCAATAAAAAAGGGTTCTTACACATAAATTCAACAATGTCCAATTTTAAGAGGCAGCTCAATAGATTTGTAGTACCTAGTCCAAATAGTTTGACACAACTTGTGTCATGTATTCTTATTAGTAAAGCAATTTAAATATCAAATACTTAATTAACGAGAGATGATGAGTGACAATGTTTGTTGACCGATCAGAACCCACAACACAGGGTTGATACAAATTTTGTGGGACAGCATATATTATCCCCTAGTTCAGAACAGAAGACTAAGAATACAGCATTCTCGATTAAGTTAACTTTTCTCCCCAAAAATCCGTGTAAAATAACTGTAAATTAATGCAAATTACAAATTTTTACGACGCTGCGGACTCCTGTCTCTCCAAAGAATATAATTAAGATGAAAAACACTATCACTATAGAATCGGGAGCAATAATCAAATACTCATTAATCATTAGAGTAAGCCCTGTCGGGGACATCCGTTAAAATTGGAATGATACAAAGAAATCATTAGTGTAACAATTTGAAAAGACAACAAAACCCTTACTACTGTTATTTCGAAGTTATCTTAAAATTTTTATCGGCTGCGTCTAATAGGCGCGCGCATAAATTTTATTCCAGAATTGAACTCCTGCACTGTCAGTTGGCAATAAGAAAAGGGCACAATGGGACATTCATAAAATTGGACTCCAGTCTGAAGTCTGAACCTTGATAAGAAAAATCATACTAACCAGTTCTAAGAATAAAAAAAGATACATTTCTGCTTTCAATGCAATAACAGATCAGTTCAATAACATAGGAAAACGACAAGCTCATTCTTGTAAAAAAAAAAAAACACTAAAAACGACAACCCCATTTTCAACAAGGTGGAAATCAATGTCAATAAAATGAGAATAACGGAAGACTTGAAATTGACTCAACCAAAACCACAAAACGAAAACCAAAATGAATGAAGAATCAATACCATTTTCTGATAGAGATCCGATCAAAGACTGAGCTTGCTTTGCAACTGGATCTACTTGCAACACTTCCAATGGCAACTCCACCACTAAAAAAAAAAAAATTTTGACACTTACCCTCCACGCTTTTAAGCACACACGCTTCACAACAACTCAAAACGATGAAAAAACAAAAGGGTATGTGTCATATGTGTGTGAATGTGGATGAAACAATGAGAACTTCAAAACCCTTCAACAAGGCCGAAACTTTTTCACACTGGCTTAACTGCAGAGCTTGCTTGTGTAATGGGTTTTATTTGGTTCAGTAGTTTAGAGTGTGTGTGAGTGTGTTTTCTTCATGCTCTCATTGTTTTGTTTTACAAAGGTTCTTTCTGCTCGAAGTTTATTGATGAAATGGTAATAACAAAGAAAATGATGTCGATATATAGGATTTGGTAGCTTTGTTTTGCTTATAGGTAGGGATGGCAACGGGGCGGGGATAGGGCGGGGGTACTTTCCCATTCCCCATCCTCGGGTCTCATTCCTCCCCCATCCCCATCCCCAAATCTCATCTCGGGTAGAAATTGTTCCCCATCCCCATTCCCCCACGGTTCCCACGGTCCCCACGGGGTCCCCAAACATACGCGAATTTTTTTTAAAAAAATCGTAACTTCCATTTGACTCGTCATAAAATTAACTCTGCTTAATAGTATTTTCAAAAGATGCATAGTACTTAAAAATAATCATTAAAAGTCAAATAATTCAATCTAAGAAATAGAATAAAAATAATCAAAAGGTTAATATTGGGCGGAGGCCGGAGGAGTCGCACGGTGAAGGAAGACTGAGAAGAGAAAGGTGCGGCGGAAGAGTGAATCAGCACGGTGAAGGAGAAGAAGAAATTAGGGATTTAGTTGAAAGTGGAATGGGCGAATGGCTGCTGCAGTGCTGGTATGTAGTTGAAATTAGGGTTGAAAGGTGAAATTACCAAAAAAACCAATTCTTTTAATTACATAAAAGTTAAAAACTAAGGGTGTATATGTAAAATAGGCGGGGAACGGGGCCCCACGGGGACGGGGGGACCTATCCCATTCCCCGCCCCGAAATCTGTACGAGGGAAAAATCCCCCCCATCCCCAACCCCGACGGGGAAAAATCCCCGAAATCGGGGACCCGAACGGGGCGTTCCCCGCGGGGATCCCCGAATGGCGTTCCCCATTGCCACCCCTACTTATAGGTAATAAAAATAGACCTTTTCTTTTCACACCCTCATTTTTCTCCCCACGCCCCATTTTTTCCGCCTCACATGAAGTGGAAGTGTAAATTTATTGGTTTTTCCGCCTCTCAAGAGGCGGAAAGGGTGAAAAAAAGAAAAATGAAGCCTTTCGTTTCTTATGTGTGTGGGTGGCATTAATTACGGAAGTGCCCCTCCATTTGGAATTTTATATTAGCAAAAGAAAAAAAAAAGAGTAAACTGTCATTTTGGTACCTGAATTTACATAGCACTTTCATTTAGTTCCTGAAAATCTGAAATTAGTAAAAATGCTTTTAAATATCTAACTTTGTAAAAAATCATTCATTTTAGTCCATGCTCATAACCTCGTCGACAGACGTTAACGGACTGATAACGTGGCTGACTGGGGGCTTTAAACGACGTTATTTTTGCGTCCATGTGCACTTATAACGAAGTAAATTGTCACGTTAGTCCCATCAGCTGCACCAGTGTCATGTTCAGTTGCACCAGTCTCATGTTCTGCTGCATCAATGCCATTTTTTGAAGTGTTCATCAGCTTCAAAACATGGGATCGGTGTTCAGCTTCAAAACATGGGACCGGTGCAGCTGAACATGGCACTGATGCAGCCGATAGGACTAAGGGATAGTTTACTCCATTATAAGTGCCACGAGGACGCAAAAACGACGTTGTTTAAGGCCCTCAGTCAACCACGTCATCACTCCGTTAACGTCTGTTGACGGAAGGACTAACGTGAATGACTTTTTACAAAGTAAAGGATCTAAAAGCATTTTTGTTAATTTCAGGGACTAAAGTGAAAGTGTTGTGTAAATTTATGGACCAAAGTGACAATTTACTCAAAGAAAAACATTAGGTGCAATCATACCAGCACTAACGCACCGGATCAAATCAGAACTCCGGGTAAAAATTAAAAAAAAAAAAAAAAACGTTACCCGTACCAAATTCAATAGACTTTTTTTTTTTTGGATAAGTTAAACAATTTTTTTTTGCATTTTTGGAAAATTATTTTGTCTTAAGTACAAACAGCATTTTTTCGGGTGAAACTAAATTTTCCCATCGATTTTGATATGTAATTACTTTTTATTTGATGACAACCATGGCAAGCAAAGTTGAGGGCAAAAGATATAGAGTTCGTGAAGTTACTTCGTTTTAAATATTTTTATACTTTAAAAATTGAAAGAGTTCAAGACTTTAAATTGTGTAATTTATTTGCAAATCTCGTTTCTATTGCAAAATAGTTGAAATATATATCCTTTTTTGTTTTTTTTTTTTTCCAACATTCCTAACATATTCATCTCTCATAAGAAACTTTTAAACCCCATTTCTTTTTTCGCCTTATTCCATCCTTCAAATCCATTGCTTACGTTTGTTGTCGCTATCTTATTTTTTCATTTTTTTTCTTGAGGGGTCATGGTGGGAGGCTTGACAAAGTTCTCGAAAGGATTGTTTATACCAGGAGACATTTCACACTCAGAAAGAAGAGATTGTTGCCCGTGATCTCCTATTGACTAATCTTGTGGTAACATTGACATAACAGGATATGCTAGGTTCCCGTGCATAGATGATATGTTACATATGAATTTGTGATGTTCAAGTATAGTGTCTCAAGCCCTTGAAGTTGATTATGTTGCCCAACAATAGAAGGAGGAGAAGATTGCACAATAGAAGGTGACAATTGATTTCCAAATTGTCCTGATGGGATTGTTGAAAGAGACAAATTTCCAAAAAGTTGAGCAATACTTTTTCCTTTTGTTTAATCTATAAAAAAAAATATTGATATATATATGGATGGAATAAGGGCATGGGTTTGAAGTTGAGAGAATGGAATAAGAGTTCGGAGTTTGGAGAATGAAATGGGAGAAGTGATGAAAATTATGTAACTATAATAAAGAAAGAGGGAATTTCAACTTTTTAAGGATAATTTTGAAATTAGAAGTAAAATTGTGGTTTTCGAATAAATTAAAGGATTTAAATTTCTTAACTAAAATCAAAATATTTGAGGTGCTAAGCTCCTTTAAGGGTATATGAGGGGAAAAAAAGGTTAGACTAGCCCAAATTGATTACAGGTTTTGAGTTTAAAAACACGTGAGTGAAATAATGTTAAATATTTGATAGAATCAATGTGTTAAGTAGTTAAGATTTCTTTATTATTATTATAAGGTATTATAAGGAGGTATCTCGGAATAGAATTCAGGATCTGAGAACCTAAATTAACTAAATGTCCCGTAGCTAACCAACTGAGCTGACCCTACAGGACTAGTTAAGATTTTTATTATAAGCCCAAGTAAGTAAGATCTATTCATTCTTTTTAGGCAAATGCTAAAAAATGAGTTTTGCCATGAGTTTTGTTGGTGGTGTGCCCTACATTCATGTATTTTATTTTTTTCTTAACAGTCAATGTCAGTAACACAAGAATATAGATGATGTGTTGATGGTATTATAAAAAAAAATAAAAAAAAAAAACCTTTGCACTATCGAAGTATCACCAATTTTCTCATATTTTAGGGCATTTACAGCAGAGTCTTAACATCAAACTCACTGAATTCATGCATTAACATTACATCATTAGGTACTACAAAATTTCATTTCAAAAATGCTTTTCTAATATAAATTCAATGATATTAATTACCTATGACTTCTAAAAATAATCTCAAATAATATTTCAATATTAAAATTGAACAAAAGTTAACATTACTATGATTGAAGTTAATTGGTACTTACTAAAAATTATAAAGTGCATGAAAAAAATACAACATAATTCAAATTCTTATATAATTTAATTAACGTTTCCTCCTTGTCCTTCAATATGTATTTTTATTTATTTATTTTTTCATAACAAGACAATATATTTAAGAATAAAAGAGAAAAAAAATATATTTAATAATATTATTTTTATTATTTAAAAAGAATATTATTATTATTATTTGTAATTATTATTATTATTTATTATTATTTACTTATTTATTTATTAGGGTAATATAAAGTAAAAAGAGAGTAAGGACAAAAAAATTGGGTTAACACCGTAAGTTGAGTCTCTTATTTTACAAACTCAATTTAAGACTCTCTACCAAATTTTGAAGATTAACAAAGCCTTGAGAGAGTTTGATAGAAAATTTGATGTTAAGACTCTCTCAATACTTTGCTATAGTTGTCCTTATATCAACCGATGATGGTAACGAAATTGAGAATAATTTTCAAGAGTTTTCCCGCCCGACAATTAAAAAATAATTCCATTTGAGACGTAAAAATTGCTGAAATTAAAAATATTTTGTCTCTACGAATACAACAATGATCAAACTACTAACTTCATGCTTAAGAAATTGAATTTTTTCTAAATAAGTTAAACTGTTCATTTGATTTCTTTCCTTATTTTTATTATCAAATTGTGCCCTCACTTTTTTTTTTGGTATCATATGGATCTCTCAATTTTATATTCGTTTGCACCCTTTGTCCTAGAATCATTGTTCATCTTAAGTTGACTAATATGATACAGACATTTAGGATGAACAAAGTGATTCAGAGACAAGCGGTTCACACAGAAAAAATGCGAGAGACCAATATGATACCAAGAAAACGTGAGAACTAATTTGATAGCTAAAAATAAAATAAGAGACCAAATGAGTTTTTTTTTACCTTATCAATATTGTTCAGATCACATTTTAATTTTGGGATAAGATCAAATTAAATTACCAACGAGCTGTTGGTGCAGTGGTGCCACGGGCTGCACTTGGTAGGGCGAACCACGGTTCGATCCCCCACAACAAGGTTGGAAGAGGAATAAAACCTTAACATTGGGACCCCATTCGAACTGAATTAGTTGGTCTAGTGGACCGGATACCAGGGTGCAAACCAAAAAAGATTAAATTAAATTATATCCTAATTTAATGCATCCAATTCAGTTTTATATCATTACATTAAATTTATTAATTAATACTATTTCTTTATTCATAGTGTTTTTAATTTTAGTATTTTTTTAAATTAATTCATTGAATTCTATCTTATATAGAAGTAATATTTTAATATTGAATTTTGAAAATCTTACCATTTTTTCCAAGGTTAACTCTATATTACAGGTAAGGAATTTGATAATGTAAAAAAATTTTACATCGCTGGTGCACAACCTATTTTCTCTATTTTTTTTTCTTTAATTAAGCCAAACAAGTAAGATCTATTCATTTTTTTAGGCAAATGCTGAAAAGTGTTATTAGAATATTTGTCATGAGTTTTGTGGGTGTGTCCTGTACATATCATTCCCTAATCATGTATTTTTTTTCTTCTTGAAGTCAATGTCAATAACACATAAATAATAGGTAATGTGTTGACTCAGCATGAAAAAACTTTTGCACCGTTGAAGCATCACAAATTTTATCGTGTTTTATATCAACCAATGATCGATGCATGGTAACGAAAATGAGATTAAATATCAAGAGCTTTCCTGTCTGACAATTGAAATATAATTCTATTTGATGTGTAAAAATTGTTGAAATAGATTTTGTCTTTACAAATATAGCAATGGTCAAACCTCTAACATTAAGAAATTAAATATTTTATAAAGGCTAAAATGCTTATTTGGTCCATTACCTTATTTTTCACTATTAAATTGGTCCTCAAATTTTTTTTGGTATCATATTCGTCTCCCACATTTATATTAGTTTGCATCGAATGTCTCGGAGTCACTATTCATTGAACCAATATGATAAGAATCAGACACAAAGGGTGAATAGTTACTATAGGGCAAATTAAATTGTGCAAACGAATTGAAAAGAAACATGAGAAATAACATGATACCAAAAAAAAATTTAAAAACCAATTTGCAAAAACAATATAATGTAAGAGATCAAATGAGCGGTTTAACGTTTTCTAAAGTCTGCTTAACTTTTATTAGTATTGTTCATATTACATTTTTAATTTGTGATAAGAATAAATTAAATCATATCATATCCTAAATTAATGCATCCAATTCATTTATTATATCATTACATTAAATTTATTAATTAATACTATTTATTTATTTAGCGTATTTTTAAATTTAGTATTTCTTTAAAATTAATTCAATGAGTTCTTTATTTAAATTTATTAATTGATACTATTTATTTATTAAATTTATTAATTAATACTATTTCTTTATTTAGAGTATTTTAAAAGTAAAATTAGTTTAGTCTTTTTTTTATTATTCAAGGGTATCCCTACTTTATGGATAAGAAATTAATCGTTTGGAGTTGTATGACTCCTTCCTAGCAATAAGTGTTGCTTTTAGGGATCAAGCATTTATTTTTGGGTTTTACTTTTCAAACCCCATTCAATACTCATTGAACCCCATTTGACTTTCGCGGGACGAAACTACCCTTATATTCCGCCTTACGTAAGGCGGAAGACCTTTCCGCCTTATACATGGCGGATACAGAAGTAACACAAATCCGCCTTCTAAGAAGCGGGACATCTCCGCTTTGGAATAAGCGGATAATATTTTTGTCTGTTCCGCTCTCTATAAAGCGGAAAGGTTTATAATTTTTTTAAATGTCGAAAATACCCCTCCGTTAACACACCCTCTTCCTTTTGAAATTTGAAGTTACTCACTCACTCCAACCTTATAACTCCCAAACCGCAGCACCCTCCTTCCACTCCCTCATACTCTCTTAATACCATTCAAGTCTCTAACTCTCTCCCTCACAAACCATATACTTTCATTGTCTCTCACTCTCCACTCTCGATTGATCGATTGTTGTTCTCTATCAAGTAAGTTCTCTGTCACAATCATTCTTCTTTGTTGGAATGTGGACCGTTCGTCTTCTTTGTTGGAATGATGTTTGTGTAGTGTTTGGTTGATTGTTCCTCTTTTTTGTTCTGCATGTTTGTTAATAGTATGCATGTTCGATTGTTGTTGTTTATTGTGTGTGTTCTTCTTCTTCGATTGCATTCGCTGTTGAACTGCTGCTGTGTGGATCCGCCTTACAGAACGCGGATAGGTTCCGCCTTACAGAAGGCGGATATGTACCGCCATACAAAAGGCGGATAGGTACCGCCTTACAGAAGGCGGAAGTGTTATTAATTAGGAATTTAATATTTAATATTTATTTTTAATCAATTTTAATCAAATTTTAATCAATTTTAATATTTTAATCAATTTTTAATATTTTAAATTTAATATTTTTAATATTTTAATTTTAATTTTAATCAATTTTTAATATTTTAATTTTTATTAAATTTTAATATTTTAATCAATTTTTAATATTTTTTTTACACTGTTTGTGTCTAATTAATTAGGAATTTAGTTAGGAATTTGTATGGCTAATACTTCGGAATGCAATTAGGAATTTATATAAAGGTTTTTTCTGATTAGCCTGTTCATGTTAAACCAATGGCTATGTGTGTATGTTACACTTTTTTTGGATGCTTGAAACTATATTCTATAACATTTTATCCCGCGAAGTACCAATGGCTATATGAGTATTGTTAAATTCACTATTTTTATGAGTTATTTTGTTTTTTTTTACTGATTAGTCTCTTCATGTTATTTTGTTTTTTTTCTGATTAGTCTCTTCATGTTAGTTTTTTTTTCTGATAAATGTGGTATGGGTAATGTACATTTTAAATCGTGTAACATAGTTTGAGAAATTATCTGACATAGTTTTATTACAATTGTTTGCAGTCTGGCGAGGACGAAGGTGACTGCGAGGACCCGACCACCGCATACTGTACACCCAGCTAACAGGAGGATGCAGCGACCGGGCCAACAGCCACCGGTCGAGCAGCCATCGGGTGCTATTCGTGCAGGCAGACACGCACCCAGCGCTTCCAACAGGAGGAAGCGGAAGGCAGATGCACTTGCTACATCCTCATCCGAGGCAGCAGAGGAGCCAGAGGCAGTGGCACCAGGAGGTCAGGTGGAGGGTGTACCTCCACCTCCATCACCACATGGGCAGGACGATCTACCTCCACCCCCAGCACCGGTAGTGCAGGAGGGTGCACCACCACCACCATCAGGAGATCAGCGTTCACCACCACCACCATCACCACATGGGCAGGAGGGTGTACCTCCACCACCATCACCACATGGGCACGAGGGTGTACCTCCAGCCCCAGCATCTGCAGTGCAGGAGGGTGCACCACCACCACCACCACCACCATCAGGAGATCAACGTTCACTACCACCACCATCACCACATGGGCAGGAGGGTGTACCTCCACCTTAATCACCACATGCATCAGCACAAGCAGGCAGTACAGGAGCAGCTGATCATTCATCTGACGATACAGGATCCGATTCGTCGTCGTCGTCGGATCATGTGGTTGCTGAGCCAGCTGCATCAGGTTCTGGGTCTTTATTTCATACATCGGAGGCATCTTCTGATGATGATTCTACGTCATCGGAAGAGCATGTGGGTGGGGCCGTTGAGGAGCCAGTACAGCACCCAGTTCAGGAGCAGGAGCAGGTGCAGCTTGAGCAGGAGCAGGGGCAGCTGGAGCAGCAGGAGGAGCAGTACCCTGTACCAGATCCGCAGGATCAGACACTGCTTCAGTCATATTCATCTCACGTAGCGCGTGAGATATGGCAAGCCCGAGTAAGTATTATTATTACAATTAATATAGTAATTACTGAATATGCTGTATATTTAATTGACATTACTTTACTTATTCATTAAGTTGTAATGTTGTAATTTTTCAGGAGCGTGGTATTCTAGGCCGATGTACTTCTCGGCGATGGGTGTTGGATACGATTGAGCAGATGACGCCGCAGGTTAGAGAGATCATTCAGCGGTCTGGGCTCGCATCGTTGGTGGGAGTGTCCTACGAGCAGGTGGACAAGCGCTTGCTGTCCTCCTTTGCGGAGCGGTGGTACAAGGAGACTCACTCATTTCACCTACCGGTCGGGGAGTTGACCGTGACACTGGATGACGTGTCATCTTTGCTTCACATACCGGTACAATGGAGGTTTATTAGAGGCGCGCAGCCGAGTAAGGAGGAAGCTGCCATTTTGATGAGGGAGCAGCTCGGCGTTGCGCATGCCGAGGCAGTCATGGAGGTGGATAAGAACCGTGGTGGGAACGTACGGTTCATCACATTGGAGAGATGGTACACGGATCATGTACAGGCGGAGAGATGGGAGTTTGTCGCCCGGTGCTATCTCCTCTATATGGTTGGCAGCACGCTCTTCCTGACTAAGAGTATATCATATTGTTCCTGCCTGTACATCCTTCCCCTTATGGACCTGGACCTCGTCGATGAGTATGCCTGGGGAGCGTCTGCATTGGCCCACTTGTATGATGAGCTTGACGAGGCGAGCAGGAGTAGGGCGAGGCAGCTTGGGGGGTATTCTACCATGTTGCAGGTAATTAAAAATTGTTATATTTTTTTTATATTTTAATTAACGAGATGTTAATATTGTTATGTAACACTTTTTTTTTATTACACGCAGGCATGGATAAAGGAGTACTTTCTGTACATCGGTGTGTCGATCCCACGTGATGGATATGTGGAGCAGCAGCCCCGGGTACTGCGTTGGGAGTACGGTGTTGGCTCGGGCACCATGGAGTATCAGTATAGGTCGCACCTGGAGTCACTGACTGTTGATCAGGTCAGGTGGCGACCATATGACCCAGACCACCGACCCGCCCGGCCGTTTCAGGAGATCAGCCTCTTCTCGGGCTTTCTCGGAGTGGGGGAGACGAAGATGGCATACCTCCCGGAGCGTGTATTGAGACAGTTCGGGTACGTGCAGACCATTCCCCGGCAACCACGTGACCCTATCAGTTGGGAGGATGTCGAGCTCAAGTGGACTCAGTGGGGGCTGCACACACTGCCAGATGAGGTTAGAGGGCGACTTGTCAGATATCCCGGGGAGCATGTCGATGGCTACATGGACTGTGTGCATTGATTACTTCACCCGTATTTATTCCCGGCAGCTCAGAGGGTTGAGGACCCCTTCACCCGCATACGGGACTTGGTAGGCCCCATTTTGGAGTCCGGGATCCTTCCGCTTCAGCACGAGACTGCGCTGCAGCAGGTTATGGCCATATGTGATAGGCAGGTTGGAGTTCACGCAGCCCGCGGCGGCCATGTACCACCCGGTGGAGCTGCCCGAGGCCGTGGTATGGCTCAGCGTGGGGGTCGGGGCAGGGGAGAGGGTGGTAGGGCTCGTGGTAGGGGCAGGGCTCAGCGAGGGGGTCGAGGCAGAGCTGGAGAGCAGTGACATTACTATCTACTATCAATGATATTACTATCTATGGATATTTTGGATATTTTGTGTGACATATCTATCGAGCAGTGATATTACTATCTATGATGGATTTTATATGGTTATTTTGGTGTGCACCCAAATACACTGGAGGCAATGGGCAGTTTTCTCGCAATATGATGTGCACCCAATGGGCATTAGCGATGTTCCCAATCGCCCATACATGAGCAGTCGAGGTCGGACCGGTTCTGTATGGGAGAAAGGTGTGAGACATCCCAATACTTGCAGGTTGCAAGGATATTGACACAAAGGCAACATTGTACTTTGAAGCAACGACGGGACCCATATCGGGGATATCCAACCACTTGTCCATTGAAGCAAACCCACCATCGTCGACATGTAGACTATCCAATAACTCATTATATCGCTTCATGCCCACTAACTCAATGTAGAGCTCCCTATACTGTAACATCTCATCTATCAAATCACGGCGCACCAGCTTTTAACTATTTTCATCTCCATATGCATGCATAGATATGGCTCGGAAACCACAGTTACCATCACTACCAACATTATGTATCGAGTGGATATACTGTTCTAGCACGCTTGGAGGCGTGAATGAATGAGTAGGGTTGCTTGCACCTGTATTAGTCTGAGAGGCTTGAGAAGGTGGGAACTTTCTGCAATTATCAGACTTTGTATCCGATGACGTCTTTGACTTCTTATTTTTCTTTGATGTTTCTGGTTTGTCCGAACTATTAAGCATGTCATCAACCTGCGAGTCCACGTGCTCCCATTGCGAAGGAAAACGTTTTGTTGACTTATCCTTCTTCGCCTTCCTACCCTTCGTCTTAACCCTCTCCGTCGGTGGTTTCATCGTGGTCGTTTCCGACCCCACAACTTCACGAAACCTGTTCCAAAGCCGCCATTTTGTAGCTTTGTCCCCGACGTTGAACAACTGCATGTATTCCTCCCACAACGGTACCGGATCTGGATCAACATCTTCCCGTTGCTCTGATTTCTCCGGTTCAACTTTTCCACACTCATACATAGATAACCTCTTCCAATGAACATGGATCGCACCAAGTGGAATAGGCCGTCCGATCTTCATGTAACCGGCAAGCTCGCAACAGCATGGAAATCCATGGGTTGCTCTGATTAAGCAATCACAATGATCACCACCGATACTCAGAACCTCTTTGTGAATCAAATGCAGAGCTTCCCGTGAAACTACATATCGCAACTCGGAGTACAGTGGTATGTTCATGGTGCAATCAAGCCTTGTGATGCTCTTCTGGAACGAGTCCTCGATGTCACAATGCTGAGATTCGAGCATGTCATGCATGACATCAAAGCATGTCGCCAAATCTCCCATGCTATCAGCCAACGCCCGCTTGAACATGGAGTGGTGACTCTCAACCCTGTTTAACAATAGAACTATCAAATTACAGAAGTCTTAATTATAACGAGTGAAACATTAAAGTCTAATATCGGATTTTCTAATTTTACCTGTTCGTGGTTGTGTTGCCATGGTGCATATGCTGCTGTACCCAAGCATCAACGAATTTCTCCTTGTTGTTCTTCAGGTAAGTCCTCTCAACATAATCTAGTATTGCACCACACCCAGTCCCGGCAACCTTGCACACATCCTCGAATGCTTTCAGTGCACCTTCATACTGATCTATGACCCGGCAATGGATAACACTCTCCCAGGCTTTCTTCACCGGCTCCATTTTTTTTAAGTCCCGGAAGTACTTTTTAAACCTTCCCCTCACATTGCATTTGATATGAAACTGACAGAGGAGGTGTGCAGACATGGGAAAGACCTCACTAATAGCTCTCACAAGAGCACCGTCGAAGTCACTGACAATAACCTTCGGCATGTGCCGATCATCAGCAAACAATCGGCAAAACTGCTTCAGTGCCCAGGCGAACGCGTCATGATTCTCGGTTGACATGAAACAAAAGGCAATCGAGAATGTTTTCCGTGTTGATGTCTCACCCAGAATCTCAAGCAAAGGTAGTCTGTATTGGTTTGTCTTGTATGTGTTGTCCATAAGAAGCACAAGACTGAAGTTGCGCAACAAAGCAATGCTGACAGGATGACCCCAAAATATATCCTTAACCACATCGGAATCAGGGAATGTCCTGTGAGAATACTCGTATCGGTGCCTCTCCAAACATAGCAACAGATGCTGCATCTGCGTGCGGGGGTGTCTCACCTCTCTTCTGTATCGCTGGCGAACATTGTAAATTTGTTTCATCGTCACCGCATGCCCTTTGTATCGTTGATTCAAAACACTCATTATCTTCTTCGGCCTAACACCACTTTTCGTCAGGTCAACCACAAGAGCATGTTGTTCCGTTGTTAGCCTTGCAGGAATCGGATGCCCCGTGAATGTCTCGTAACGCTCGTGGTTATGGGAACCACATTTCACCTTCAATGACCAGTTAGCATTACAAAGACTCCGCTCCGCATATAATCTGAATGGACAATTATTTTTTCTGCTCCCACTCTCATTTTTGAGTTTTGCCTTCGATGGATGGTAAACACCACTTCTTTCGCAAGCAAATACAATCCTTTGCCTCTTACTTTTCCCAAGTCCTAGATCGGATTTAAACACTTTCAGGACAAATCCCAGTCTATAACCGACTCCGAGGACCCATTCAACTACCTCATCTCGATTCTTCAAACCATTCTTCATGACAAAATAATTGCTATGATCAGGGAACTCTTTCTTAGGAACCTTTCCGCCAAGAGGGTCTTCAAATTCCATGTTCAAACTAACTGCATTACATGCAAAACTCATATTATTAATATGTTCCCATAACTTCTCCAAATATTATCTTAATTATTGTATCTTTTAATGCCTTTGTTGCTGTTAACAACTAAATATCTCATTATGGAAAAAATAGGATCACTTTCATTATTAGTGCAGGAAACCCTAACTGGAATGCAAATGAAATTTGTTTTCGCCTCACAGAAGTCGGATAACTTCCGCCTGTGTGAAGTCGGATAACTTCCGCCTTTGTGAAGTCGGAATATTGCATTAATGGCGTCTGCACCATTAATGCAGTCCAACCCCTCACAATACAAAAAACAACCACCAAACCTGTATTAAATGTCTTTATGATGCATATAAAAGCAATCAAAACAACCACAATCACATGCTCTTTCTCAAATATATAGGGTTTGTTCAAATACCTTGATCAAGAGTGTGGAGAATGTTGTTTCAAACACAAGAGTGTGGAGTGTTGCTTCAATATCTTCTTTGTCTTTCGTCACTGTTTCTTCTTCAACATCTTCTTCTCTTTCATTTTTTCCTTTTTTTCCTTTATGTTTTCTTTCTTCTTTCTATTCTTTGCTGTTGGTGTGTTGTAGTATGGCTTGTGACTTATAACAGAAGCTACGGTTCTAGCTTCTTTCTTAAATTGCACGGAGGGGCATTTTTGGTATTGGACAATTCTTTTAAGTCTCCGCCTCATACCCGGCGGAATTTTCAAACTTATTTCCGCCTTATGAAAAACGGATAAGTTCCGCTTTATTACAGGCGGAACATATAACGTACTTTTGTCCGCCATCTATACGGCGGAAATTTCATCCGCCTCAGGTGAGGCGGATTATAAGGGTATCCTCGTCCGGCTAAACTCATATGGGGTTCAATGAGAAAGAAGTGGGGTTTGAAAACTAAAACCCTTATTTTTTGCCTTGTACGATATTTGAGAATACAAAAGAGCTTTACACACTAAATCAACTTTGGTAATTCTTATTAAATTTTAGTATTTTTATATAATTTTTATCTTGATTTTGATTTTCAAGTTAAATTCAAATTTAATTTTTTTTATATTTTTATTAATTACTAGTGGAGTTTCTGTTTGGTGTTGAATTTTTAAATTCTTACTATATTTTGGTATGGTTGGTATTTTGATTTTGATTTCAAATTTAAATTCATATTTAGTATATTTGGTAAAAGAATTTATATCAACCCTTATAAAAAAAACTCCCTTATTTATCAAACACAATACAACACTTATAAGAATTTTTAGTTCCACCATGATAGTAGTAAGGCTTTAATGAATTGAGCAACTTGAAATTCGTTTGATATTCGATTTATTAAGTAGCTCATGAATTTGACTCCTTAGCCAAATAAACCGAATTTGAATTGGCAATTGAGTTCATTAAATAAACAACTGAACTAAAGTCAAGTATAGTCTAGCTTATTTGCTTGTAAACTAGCTTGATAAAATAATATAATATGTATAAGTTAAATCTATTTTTAATTTTCACAAATACTTGAATTTGAAAGTAATATTAAGAAAAAATAAATGAATTAAAGTGTAATAATTAATAAGAAAATATTTGATATATACACAATGTAACAAAATATAAAATATTAAATTCATAAATTATCATGAAGATATAAAATTTTAAAAATGTAAAAAAAAAATCT
The DNA here is from genome assembly GCA_037953625.1 of Crotalaria pallida. Classification (NCBI taxonomy): domain Eukaryota; kingdom Viridiplantae; phylum Streptophyta; class Magnoliopsida; order Fabales; family Fabaceae; genus Crotalaria; species Crotalaria pallida. The sequence continues at coordinate 75,546,972 of CM075656.1, forward strand.
ACCAAAAAAAGAGATAAAGAATTTAAAATAAAAAGAAAGGAAGAAAGAAAAAGGTATATAAAATCATAAAGATAAAACAAAAATGGTAGTTGTATAAGCTTAATATCGGGGGAAATTTATTTAGTATACTTTTATTATGGGGTAACATATTTCATAAAGAAAAATTATTATTCAAGCTAACAAATTGAGCTATTTCGAATTTACGAACTAAACAGTTGGCGAACTCAAATCGAATCAAACATGAACCTAAAAATTAGATCGATTTAAAACTCGGTTGAAGTTCGATTTGAACTATTTATTAACGAGCCAAACCTAGATGAATCAATTTTAATTCAGTATGTTTCATTTCCAACCCGAATAGTCTGTGAGGATAAATTATTATTGTTGATGCTTTTTCCACACCTTTTATTTGTTAACATTATTTTCTTTACTTAATAAAAATTTATACTATTATATAAAGCAAACACTGTTTTTTAACTAACAAAACTAAAAAAACAGTTAAAATGTACATAATTTTGTTATGACCAAAATACCCTTCTCATACTACTACTTTACCATAATTTCACACATAACTATAACTGTCGCGCATGATGATGAAACTGCCGTCATGTTCACACGCTAATTAAATAACTAAACAGGAACGGATGGAGTAAACGTGTAAGCATTTTTATATACTTTAGAGAGAAGGACGTCATGTCCTACCCTCAGCATTTTTTGCAATGTATACAAAATCTTCACTCGCTAATTAAGGCTCATGGTTACATCTCTTGATATTTGATGGCTTCTCTTTCATTTGGTTACCCAATAGGTCATGGCGTCCATAAGAGGGAATGGATGCTAATCCATTTGTGCGGGAGAAGTATCACAACCCAGCATCCAATTTGGTTGGTCCCAATGTAAAATTATATGGTATAGCATTAGATCTTGAATGGAGATTGCGATAAAAAGCACAACTAAATGTACTAAGTTTCTCACCAATTCTTACTCATCACTCACTCCAAAATAAAGAAAGCGGTTTGCTAATTTTCTTTGGCATGCAATGAGTAACAGATTGAAGATATATTTGCCATGGAGCAATTTTAGAAAATTTTAGAAGTCTCAGTTTCAAATTCCATATTGTGGAGCCAATTTCCTATTCAGTAAAATTTGTTTCCTATTTTTTTTTTAATTATTAATTTGTTTCCTATTCTTATTGTGAAGTCACGGAGAAGCGAAAGATTTTGCATTTTGTCTCTTATGAAATAATAAAGCATCTATCATCACGCCAAAGCCACCACACTGCATAAACAAACAGGTACCATCATCTCACAGTAAAATTATCCAAGTAAAATTTCCTTCTGTTAAAACAAATAACAAAAATTATTCAAAGGGCTATCTGTTGCTATATGGGCTTTTATATAAATATATAAATGTTTGATTTAAAAAAAAAAGATTTATAAGGTAGTTATATTGCTAAATTGGATTGGGTAAAAAAATAAATCTTTGTATATATAAAAAGATAACACAATACATATATTATCAGTTCAAAAAAATAAAACTGACCCTTTCTCCCACTCTTTTGTTAATAGTTATAATTAACATGAACAGTTTCCAAAATAAATTGATTCTTTCTCCCATTTTTTGTTTGTCGTTTTCAAGATCACCATTTTCGTTTTCTAATTGTGGCAACCTCCACCTTTTGCAAGGCATATTTCTCTTATTACTGAAACCCAAAAAGAAGTTCATAAAATAGGTTGCAGCTATTCCTTATCATCCAAATTTTTGACACAAATGTGTTGTGTGGTACTATGTGATTTTTGAAATAACTATGGTTACCGTTCCATTATGTAATTAATGTTAATATCGGTAATGACTATGGCATTTGAATTTATTGTTAATTTCTCTTTATGCCATATAGTTAATTACTAAGTCAATGTACGTCTTCAAGAAAACGCAATTTTTGTCTTTGAAATTAGTAGCAATAAGTGATCTAAGGATCTCTTCTTCCACTGTTGACCTGTAAGAAGAAAAAAATCATTCACTTTCTAAGCATTAAAGAGGGTATATGTATCCAGACTTATGAGATACTACGTCAATTAATTTGATAGTGTTCATTGATGTCTTTTTTGAGACAGCTTTTACTTTTAACTTTTTAATGTTTTTCTATTTTTTAGAAATTTTTTGTACAATTTTTATTGAGACTGTTGTTGTAAAGAAAATATGTAAATTTGTGTGCAAATTTTATTAAGGTGGTAATCTATTACTTTTTTTTGGTTTTTTGGTGTGGTGGTAATCTATTACTATCATTAAAAGAAAGTATTTTAACTAATTTTTTTTTGCATAAATTAGCTTATGCTCAAAATACCCCTCTCATTTATCTAAATTTCACTAACTTTAAAAAAAAACTGTCGTCCCTTACATAACTGTCGTGCCATGCATCTTCTATACTTAGTGTCATCTTCTAACTTACTAAGTATGGAAAACATAATATATGTAACTGTCAACTATGTGCATGATGTTAACTACATTAAAAGTGAAGTCTTATTTTAGAGATTAAAAATGCTGTTTATGGTACCACATTCTAACATTATTTATTTTAAATTTGGTGTGCCTTTCATTCTTTTCTTCCTTAAAACTCAAAATTATTGAAATAAACTGTCATTTTGTTGTTATTAAATTAAATCAAGTTTCTGTGTTTTTTTTCTTGATGAATAGAAAAAAATGGAACCTGTCGGGCATATAATTTTGTAGAAAAGGGATAATGTTCTTGAACTTAAATTTTAATTCCTTCGACCTTTATGTTATATTTTTAATGATGAAATAATCACTGATATTGAAGTCAAAATTGCTACGTGGACATTCTTTCAACTTGGTAAAAAGTAAACATTGTTAATTTAGTTCATTTCATATTTTTTATTTTGTCTTAAATTTGATATGAATATTGTATCTTTCTTAAGTCAATCATCTTATCAAAGAATGATGAGCCTATTACCAGTGGAGGCTGGCACAAGTGGAAGGGGCTTGTGTCCCTTAAACATGTGATCGTGGGTTCGAGTCGTACCCGAGGCGCATGTGAATGGAGCAAGCCTTACTGGGAGCATCGCCCCCGAAAGGGCCCGACCGTGGTGCGAGGGATTAGTCACCCAGTTGCGCGGGTGGATACCCTGGTTCATAAAAAAAAAAAGAATGATGAGCCTATTCAAGTATTGCACTATGAGCATGGTCAGAAGTATGAATAAAAAAAAGAAGCTATTGTCTAAAGTTTCAAACATATTTCTCTTTAAGCTCCTTATCGCGCACTTTGAATTAAAAAAAACAGAAATAAACTTATTTTTATTCATACTGATTATGCAATATATCATTTTATTATTCACTATTTACAACAAAAACACGACAATAAGAATGCGGGTCGACAAGCACGGGCTGTCGACACGCTAGTTATATATAGGATAAACAATTATAAAAGATAAAGTTATATTCTATTCCGCCGTCACATATATAAAATCATCATGGAGTTTTTATTTTGATTTTATTTATATAACACAATATTTCAATTTTCCAATTGTATTTAATTGTACTTCTTTACACAAACACTTCTATAAACTCAACACTTTTTAAAATCCCAATAATAATGATAAGGGTAGTTTTGAAAAAGTATGATAATTTTCAAATTTACAATGTCACTAACAAATTTAACTATCTTATTTGATGAAAGTGAAAAATCTCAAAAATTCTTACATATAGGACCAGAGTGAATATTAAAAAGTTAAAACATCATTTTTATTAACTAAGAATACAATTTAATTTCCCACTATAAAAATTTACACTTTCAAATTTGTTTATTTAAATTCCATAAAGAAAACAATTAGTTCTTGACAGAAAAATATACGGAGTATTTGAATGCAAGAATCCTGGACAAATGATCAGGACCAACGAGATGTATGTGTTGCCATAAAAACAGTATCATAAATTGAAATTCAGACCAAAATGGAAGGACATTTCAGCAATTAAGACCACCTAAGTAAGAAAGGGAAACCCTTCACTTTTGTAATGCTAACAAGACAAACTTGCTAAATCCTAAATAAATCTGCATCATTTATTTGTTTTTACCATTTATATATCAACCAAATTATTAGCAATGAAGATAAATACGAAAAACTTTGTAGAGCCAAATTTTCCAAATTAAACCCATTATACAAGCACGGTCTGGTCAAAGGGTTTGAATGCTTTCATTCTTTCACCCACAATAATAATATATTATCAGCTCATATACATATATAAACCTTTTGTTTTTTCATCATTTTGAGTTAAGTAGCTCTTAGAGGTGTTGCAAGTAGATTCAGTTCGAGCTGCTGAGTTTTTAAATCTATGTCCACCAAGACCCTAGAAGGCAAGTTATTCTACTTCACTCTCATCAGGTTTAGGATTTTCCATAAAAAATTCAAGTGATACCCTCATACTCTTCCCCGCTACACAATAATTTGTAAACATACCTCACAAAATATAACTATTAGGATACAGTAGCAAAGGTTAGTAAGCATCGTTATGCAAACACGATTCATCATGATCTCAACGCCTTGAGAAATAGCAACCAGTTGATATATAGAAGACAACAATTTAAAAAATCAAACCAAATACTCTTACAGACAGATTGTTTGTATTAATTCCCTGTCTGTTTCTTCATTCTACTTTGTTCAAGACCACTCTTCATAATTTATAATACGAAAAAATTCACAACAAAACTCTAGGGAAGAAATACTTTATCTGCAACGAACATTACATGCCACAAGCTAACAAGCTGGCCTTTCCTTGCCTGGCTACATACAATCAGGGGAAAAAAACAACTTCAGTTCAGATACATGATATTATGGCATTCTGCTCATATATGCAGTATACTTGAAACACTGCAAAAAAAAGTATAAGTTAATTAACCAAAGCATATATAATAGTTAAAGTATATATGGTATTCTTCACTTTATGGTATTTGATCTTCTCATATTCAAGTCTCTTTTAAAAGGAATATCTAAAACAGTGAACAACTTTCCAAAGACATATACTGCAAGTTGATGAAAGGGGACATGCAGTACAAATGTGAGTGTATGTCTAAGTTGCAGCAAATAATTTAGCAGATAACATTAACCTGACATCACGAATATTACTTTTTACCCTATTATAAAGCAAGGATAATTAATAGTAATAACATTCTCAAATAGGGAAAGTTACATACCCTAATTGTTTGTTATCTTCCTATGGTTGCAGAGAGTCGCTAGGGAGTGAGAGTATACTTCTTGTATACATGTAAGTACCCAGCTGCTGCCTAAAAGCCAAACAGCCCAAACTATCATCACAACATAACACCTCTCCTTTGTCATTAAGTTTCACAATTGACAAATCTTTGCCATCTAATCCAACAATTTCTCCACCTTTCGTGAAGTATATCGGTGTGAAGCAGCATGGAGGAACGGCATAGGCAGCCATATAATTGAACTTAGTCCAAGATGACTTCCCTTCACACTCTTTCATCATCCACAATTACCTCCAATCTTAACTCTGTATCATAGCCATCAGTGTAAAAACCATCATGTGGCAGAGGTATCTTGGATACATTTCTTTCAATGAAATCGAAGGCAATAATTCCAACGGACATGGCATATTCAGTGACATTCAGCCAATGCATAGCCCCATTAACAAATGAAATGCATGGTGATTCACTTTGTCTCGCAGAAGGAAGGCCTGGAATGTCAACTTGTGTCCATGAATTGGTTCTCATGGAGAAGAACACAACGGAGTTTACACGGAAGAATTCGTTGAAAAATCCCCGGTAAACCTCACTCATAGCTATAACTATATAGTAATCATCTCTAAGTGCATCATACTCAAAACTATAACGAATATTATAATGATATTCGTCAGATCCAAGAATGCCAGACAAAGCTGGAGAAAATGAAATTGTTCTGTTGACACCGGTAGCAGGGTTACTCACAAAGAAAGCGGAAGGAGTCCAATATATTGTCATTGGGGGGTGAAGTGCGCGAAAAGGATAAAGCCTCTGCGAACACCTATAATATCAATATTAAACTCATCATCAAAAATTGGTGACCACAAAATTGGAAAAACCAAGTCCATGAAATGTTCCTCTAGTGATCCCTCTAAGTCAAGGGATTTGACACAGGATTCTCTCGGGAGCACGTGCAGAAGGAGTTGATGATCATGCGGTGTCGTAAGGTCAAAATGCAGTTTAGCAAAGTTTGGATCGGAAACGAGAGAGGCCCGTGACTTTTTCGCACACATGAAACGAAGGAGTGACTTCACAGGCAACCTCAACTGGATTTCCCACAACAATTCTTCGGGAAAATTGAATGCCATGATGTATCTGAAATTCAGATATTAAAAAAAATTAAAAAAACATCAGAAAAATTCAGCAAAAGCACATAACAGTGGTTAGGCATGGAATGAAGCAATGAAAACAACTCAGAAATATGATAATCACAATCAATTAAAACACATTTTAAATGAATATATAGCTAAACCTAAAAGCCTAAAACATGATTTGATGGAGAAAACTGCAAGATAACATTCAATTACTAGAAACTATTTCAATTGATTATGCCACAAAATTCATGGAATTAAAAATCACAGTCTAACGAATTTAAACCTGTTTAATCAAATTAAAATCATTTTCAATAAACAATTAATTTGTAGCAAACTAGGAGCATATATCTATGAATGTATGTAAATAAAAAATAATAAATCATACCAAAAGCAGGATAGGAAGAAGAAGAAGAGAAACGGAGAATGGTAGACTCTGCTACTCTGGTGCTTGCAGCAGGTGCAAGAGAGAGTTTTACTTTTTCTTTTTCTTTTTCTTTTTTTTTTATTTTTCTAAAATTTAAACTAAGAGTTTTGGATTGGATAAAAGGCTTTGGTGGTTGGGCTATGATGTTAGGTTGATCCAGCCCGATGATTTTTTTTTTTTGTCAATTTTCGGATACCATTTCTAATTTCTAACAACTATTTATAATTTGGGGTAAATAATGCTTTTCTTGCTACATTTTGTTTGCTAATTTTACTTATTTTATTTTCTTAAGAACTAAGAAAGTGTATATTTGTATTGTATATTTACACTATGAAAATAATTTTTTTTTTAGTAAAAAATAAAGTTAACGAATAAAAGGTATGGAAAAAGCATCAACGATAATTTATCCTTACATACTAGATAGTAAGACCGAAAATGAAATATATTGAATTGAAATTGGTTCAGCTAAGTTCGGTTCGTTAAGAAATAGTTTGAATCTAGTCCGAGATAGTGCCGAACAGAATCCGATTATATACGGATAGTCGATTTCCGAGTTCGATCGCACACAATCGGGTTTGCAGCGGATCACAACAAATATACTTCAACTGAATGTGAAGTTATGCAAAAACCGATTAAATGGCGACCAATGCAGAAACCAAAAATGAATGCGAAAAGCAGTAAAAGAGGACACAAAGATTTTTATACTGGTTCACTTTCCACCACTGAGAGCTACGTCCTGTCCCCCCTAAACCTTAGGAAGCTTTTACTCAAAATAAAATAAAGGGTCCCAATAGGATTTACAAGAAAGCCTATCTCACTAAACCTATCCCTGTCACATAGTGTACCATACTCTTGACCACTACCCCAAACCAATTTGATTTTGCTGGTTGAAGAACCTCTTCAACACTTCCACTGCGGAGACTTCCTTGACACTTTCAAGGACTCCTTCTCTTCTTCAATCACACATGAGAGTAGTAGCAGAATATTGGCTCCAAACTCCAAAACCAGTTACTTTTGAATATAACAGTGTTGATGCAACTGAGTTTCAGATTTAGAAAGAATTGGTAGAGATGAAGGTTTTCAGCGTGCGTTTTTTTTTCCTTTTGGAAACTTCGTTTGCTGATGTTGGAGGAGACAATCACCTTTTATTCATCAACAATCCCCAAGAATCAGGGAGGAATAAAAATTACCACGTGATTAATTAATGTTGACGAGATTCCCTCTCCAACAGTCATATTCTGATTTGGTTTAATTTTGAATCAGATCTTTCATTTATTGCCAATTTCTTTTTGACAGATTCTGATGATTAGCGAGCTTCGAGCTTTCAGTTGGATTGAGCTTCCACAACGGATAACTTGACGAGAACTGAGCTTGTGCTTTTTAATGATGCTTGCACAGCCATTGACCAAGTGTGAACCGAGCTTGATATTTGATCTCAAACTGAAACTTGATATTCGAGCTTTTTGACGAGCGAAATATTCAATCTCGAACTGACCTTAGTCGAGCTAAAAATTCAATCTCGAACTAAGACTTTAATACTTTACTCGTCTGCACCAAAGGCCGAGCTGATGGTTCTGCCGAGCCGATGATTTAACATTTCACTCGTCTACACCAAAGGCCGAGCTGATGGTTCGACTACATTCGTTGTGCATCTTCAAGCTTGCTTCTGAGTTTCTGACTGCTTCTGGTTCAACTCTAGTTCTTCCGATCGTCTTCCAAACTGAGCTTCTTACTTTGTTGCTGGTGCGACATCCAGTTCTTCTGAGCATATTCCGAACTAAGCTTCTTGTTGTTCAAGCTGAGCTAACCACCTGAGTCTACCGCTGCCTGATATCTAAAGGTACGGTACGTCGGCAAACTCGGAATCTGAGTTGTTGTTGTTTTCTTATTTCTCAAAACACGTTCTTCCGCGCAATTTGTCTTCATCAAAACTTGGTATCCCTTGCTGATTCTACAAAAACTTGGGAACTGGAGGTCCCGAGTTTGATCCTGGGCTCCCCCATTTAATAATTCGTTGGTAGATTTAATTTTCGTTCCCATATCCCGTAATAAAAAACCTATTTATAATTTGTGGTAAATAATGCTTTTCTTGATACTTTTTGTTGATATTTTTGCATATTTTTCTTTTTTGTAGAACTACGAAAGTGTATATTTGTATAGTATATTTACATTATGAAAATACTAGCGTGTCGACAGCCACTCCCGTGTCTGTCGACCCGCATTCTTATTGTCGTGTTTTTGTTGTAAATAGTGAGTAATAAAATGATATATTGCATAATCAGTATGAATAAAAAAAAAGTTTATTTCTTTTTTTTAATTCAAAGTGCGCTATAAGGAGTGTAAAGAGAAATATGTTTGAAACTTTAGACAATAGCTTTTTTTTTTTATTCATACTTCTGACCATGCTCATAGTGCAATACATGAATAGGCTCATCATTCTTTTTTTTTGATGAACCAGGGTATCCACCCGCGCAACTGGGTGACTAATCCCTCGCACCACGGTCGGGCCCTTTCGGGGGCGATGCTCCCAGTAAGGCTTGCTCTATTCATATGCGCCTCGGGTACGACTCGAACCCACGACCACATGCTTAAGAGACACAAGCCCCTTCCACTTGTGTCAGCCTCCACTGGTAATAGGCTCATCATTCTTTGATAAGATGATTGACTTAAGAAAGAAACAATATTCATATCAAATTTAAGATAAAAGAAAAAAAATGAAATAAACTAAATTAACAATGTTTACTTTTTACCAAGTTGAAAGAATGTCCACGTAACAATTTTGACTTCAATATCAGTGATTATTTCATCATTAAAAATATAACATAAAGGTCGAAGGAATTAAAATTTAAGTTCAAGAACAACACTGTCCAAAATTCATTATCCCTTTTCTACAAAATTATATGCCCGACAGGTTCCATTTTTTTCTATTCATCAAGAAAAAAACACAGAAACTGGATTTAATTTAATAACAACAAAATGACAGTTTATTTCAATAATTGTAAGTTTTAAGGAAGAAAAGAATGAAATGCACACCAAATTTAAAATAAATGTTAGAATGTGGTACCATAAACAACATTTTTAATCTCTAAAATAAGACTTCACATAGGTGACAGTTACATATATTATGTTTTCCATACTTAGTAAGTTAGAAGATGACACTAAGTATAGAAGATGCATGGCACGACAGTTATGTAAGGGACGACTGTTTTTTTTAAAGTTAGTGAAATTTAGATAAATGAGAGGGGTATTTTGAGCATAAGCTAATTTATGCAAAAAAAAAAAAATAGTTAAAATACTTTGTTTTTAATGATAGTAATAGATTACCACCACACCAAAAAACCAAAAAAAAGTAATAGATTACCACCTTAATAAAATTTGCACACAAATTTACACATTTTCTTTACAACTACAGTCTCAACAAAAATTGTAACATAAAGCTAAAAGTAAAAGCTGTCTCAAAAAAGACATCAATGAACACTATCAAATTAATTGACGTAGTATCTCATAAGTCTGGATACATATACCCTCTCTAATGCTTAGAAAGTGAATGATTTTTTTCTTCTTACAGGTCAACAGTGGAAGAAGAGATCCTTAGATCACTTATTGCTACTAATTTCAAAGACAAAAATTGCGTTTTCTTGAAGATGTACATTGACTTAGTAATTAACTATATGGCATAAAGAGAAATTAACAATAAATTCAAATGCCATAGTCATTACAGATATTAACATTAATTACATAACGGAACGGTAACCATAGTTATTTCAAAAATCACATAGTACCACACAACACATTTGTGTCAAAAATTTGGATGATAAGGAATAGCTACAACCTATTTTATGAACTTCTTTTTGGGTTTCAGTAATAAGAGAAATATGCCTTGCAAAAGGTGGAGGTTGACACATTTAGAAAACGAAAATGGTGATCTTGAAAACGACAAACAAAAAATGGGAGAAAGAATCAATTTATTTTGGAAACTGTTCATGTTAATTATAACTATTAACAAAAGAGTGAGAGAAAGGGTCAGTTTTATTTTTTTGAACTAATAATAGATGTATTCTGTTATCTTTTTATATATACAAAGATTTATTTTTTTACCCAATCCAATTTAGCAATATAACTACCTTATAAATCTTTTTTTTTTAAAAAAAATCAATTATTTATATATTTATATAAAAGCCCATATAGCAAGAGATAGCCCTTTGAATAATTTTTGTTATTTGTTTTAACAAAAGGAAATTTTACTTGGATAATTTTACTGTGAGATGATGGTATCTGTTTGTTTATGCAGTATGGTGGCTTTGGCGTGATGATAGATGCTTTATTATTTCATAGGAGACAAAATGCAAAATCTTTCGCTTCTCCGTGACCTCACAATAAGATTAGGAAACAAATTAATAATTAAAAAAAGAATAGGAAACAAATTTTATTGAATAGGAAATTGGCTCCACAATATGGAATTTGAAACTGAGGCTTCTAAAATTTTCTAAAACTGCTCCACGGCAAATATATCTTCAATCTGTTACTCATTGCATGCCAAAGAAAATTAGCAAACCCCTTTCTTTATTTTGGAGTGAGTGACGAGTAAGAATTGGTGAGAAACTTAGTACATTTAGTTGTGCTTTTTATCGCAATCTCCATTCAAGATCTAATCCTATACCATATAATTTTACATTGGGACCAACCAAATTGGATGTTGGGCTGTGATACTTCTCCCGCACATATGGATTAGCATCCATTCCCTCTTATGGACGCCATGACCTATTGGGCAACCAAATGAAAGAGAAGCCATCAAATATCAAGAGATGTAACCATGAGCCTTAATTAGCGTGTGAAGATTTTGTATACATTGCAAAAAATGCTGAGGGTAGGACATGACGTCCTTCTCTCTAAAGTATATAAAAATGCTTACAGGTTTACTCCATCCGTTCCTGTTTAGTTATTTAATTAGCGTGTGAAATTATGGTAAATTAGTAGTATGAGAAGGGTATTTTGGTCATAATAAAATTATGTACATTTTAACTGTTTTTTTTAGTTTTGTTAGTTAAAAAACAGTGTTTGCTTTATATAATAGTATAGATTTTTATTAAGTAAAGAAAATAATGTTAACAAATAAAAGGTGTGGAAAAAGCATCAACAATTATATATAAGAGTAGTTTTAAAAAAATATATTACATGTTGACATTTTCAACACCATTAATTAACAACTTTAATTTATTTTCTTGGTGAACGAGGATTTTTTCAAAAGAATGTTACATATAAAACATGATGAAGTATTTTATTTTGTATTTTATGTTGCACTAACACTCCTTATGACCAAAATTTCAATTAAAATCAATGATTTTTTTTCTTCTTTTCATTCTCGATTCTCATGTCACCTCTTCAATCATATGTTACAAATTTTCGTTAGTTTGTACTCGTTCGGTAATGAGACAGGATATTGATACGTTACAAAATTTACAAAATTCATAAAGATAAAATAAAAATGGAAGTTGGTTGTATATGGTTTGTATAAGGGGAAATTCATTTAGTATACCTTTTTTTTTATCATGTATACCTTTTTTTTTATTATTATTATGAAGTAGTGTATTTCGTAACAAAAAATTATTATTCGAGCTTACGAACTGAACTATTTCGAATTTACGAACTAAACAGTTGGCGAACTCAAATCGAATCAAATGTGAACCTAAAAAATAGATCAATATAAAGCTCGGTTCGAACTAGATTCAAACTATTGCTTAACGAACCGAACTTAGCTGAACCAATTTCAATTCAATATATTTCATTTTCGGTCCTACTATCTAATATGTGAGGATAAATTATGGTTGATGCTTTTTCCATACCTTTTATTCGTTAACTTTATTTTTCACTAAAAAAAAATTATTTTCATAGTGTAAATATACAATACAAATATACACTTTCTTAGTTCTTAAGAAAATAAAAATAAGTAAAATTAGCAAACAAAATGTAGCAAGAAAAGCATTATTTACCCCAAATTATAAATAGTTGTTAGAAATTAGAAATGGTATCCGAAAATTGACAAAAAAAAAATCTTCGGGCTGGATCAACCTAACATCTTAGTTCAGGTGTTTGAATCCTCCCTTGTTAGCTGTCCCACCCATTAGAGGTGCCTACAAGCCAGCGAGGAGATTAGTCACTGCGATCGGCGGTGGACACTCCTCCGGTCATGGACCCAAAAAAAAACCACTGTTATGTGCTTTTGCTGAATTTTTCTGATTTTTTTATTTTTATTTTTTTAATATCTTAATTTCAGATACATCATGGCATCCAATTTTCCCGAAGAATTGTTGTCGGAAATCCAGTTGAGGTTGCCTGTGAAGTCACTCCTTCGTTTCATGTGTGTGAAAAAGTCATGGGCCTCTCTAGTTTCCGATCCAAACTTTGCTAAACTGCATTTTGACCGTACGACACCACATGATCATGAACTCCTTCTGGACGTGCTCCCGAGAGAATTCTGTGTCAAATTGCTCGACTTGGAGGGATCACTAGAGGAACATTCCATGGACTTGGTTTTTCCAATTTTGTGGTCACCAATTTTTGATGATGAGTTTGATATTGATATTATAGGTGTTCGCAGAGGCTTTATCCTTTTCGCGCACTTCACCCCCCCAATGACAATATATTGGACTCCTTCCGCTTTCTTTGTGAGTAACCCTGCTACCGGTGTCAACAGAACAATTTCATTTTATCCATCATTTTCTCCAGCTTTGTCTGGCATTGTTGGATCTGACGAATGTCATTATAATATTCGTTATAGTTTTGAGAATGATGCACTTAGAGATGATTACTATATAGTTATAGCTATGAGTGAGGTTTGCTGGAGATTTTTCAACGAATTCTTCCGTTTAAACTCCGTTGTGTTCTTCTCCATGAGAACCAGTTCATGGACACAAGTTGACATTCCAGGCCTTCCTTGTGAGAGACAAAGTGAATCACCATGCATTTCACTTGTTAATGGGGCTATGCATTGGTTGAATGTCACTGAATATGCCGTGTACGTTGGAATTATTGCCTTCGATTTCATTGAAGGAAATGTATCCAAGATACCTCTGCCACATGATGGTTTTTACACTGATGGGTATGATACAGAGTTAAGATTGGAGGTAGTTGGAGGCTGTGTTTGCCTGTTATATGGTTCTTGTGCGCAGCCGGGGTTTGATGAATTGTGGATGTTGAAAGAGTGTGAAGGGAAGTCATCTTGGACTAAGTTCAATTATATGGCTGCCTGTGCCGTTCCTCGATGCTGCTTCACACCAATATACTTCACGAAAGGTGGAGAAATTGTTGGATTAGATGGCAAAGATTTGTCAATTGTGAAACTTAATGACAAAGGAGAGGTGCTATGTTGTGATAATAGTTTGGTTTTTAGGCAGCAGCTGGGTAGTTACATGTATACAAGAAGTCTACTCTCACTTCTTAGCGACTCTCTGCAACCATAGGAAGATAACAAAGAATTAGGGTATGTAACTTTCCCTATTTGAGAATGTTATTACTATTAATTATCCTTGCTTTATAATAGGGTAAAAAGTAATAATTAATATTCGTGATGTCAGGTTAATGCTATCTGCTAAATTATTTGCTGCAACTTAGACATACACTCACATTTGTACTGCATGTTCCCCCCTAATCAACTTGCAGTATATGTCTTTGGAAAGTTGTTCACTGTTTTAGATATTCCTTTTAAAAGAGACATGAATATGAGAAGATCAAATACCATAAAGTGAAGAATACCATATATACTTTAACTATTATATATGCTTTGGTTAATTAACTTATATTTTTTTTTTGCAGTATTTCAAGTATACTGCATATATGAGCAGAATGCCATAATATCATGTATCTGAACTGAAGTTGTTTTTTCCCCTGATTGTATGTAGCCAGGCAAGGAAAGGCCAGCTTGTTAGCTTGTGGCATGTAATGTTCGTTGCAGATAAAGTATTTCTTCCCTAGAGTTTTGTTGTGAATTTTTTCGTATTATAATAAATTATGAAGAATGGTCTTGAACAAAGTAGAATGAAGAAACAGTCAGGGAATTAATACAGACAATCCGTTTGTAAGAGTATTTGGTTTGATTTTTTAAATTGTTGTCTTCTATTTTGCAACTGGTAGCTATTTCTCAAGGCGTTGAGATCATGATGAATCGTGTTTGCGTAACGATGCTTACTAACCTTTGCTATGTATCCTAATAGTTATATTTTGTGAGGTATGTTTACAAATTATTGTGTAGCAGGGAAGAGTATGAGGGTATCACTTGAATTTTTAGTGGAAAATCCTAAACCTGATGAGAGTGAAGTAGAATAACTTGCCTTCTAGGGTCTTGGTGGACATAGATTTAAAAACTCAGCGACTCCAACTGAATCTACTTGCAACACCTCTAAGAGCTACTTAACACAAAATGATGAAAAAACATAAGGTTTATATATGTATATGAGCTGATAATACTATTATGGCTTATTTATGTCAGGGTCCCAGTAATTTCACCCTATTTTGTCATATACCCCTAATCTTTTTTTTTATATGAAAATACCCCTGTACTTTTCTCCAGTGAGTAATTTGTCCCTCCTCTCGATTCCGGCAAGTCGGTGCTGAGGTGGACCGCCGGAGTCCTTATCAGGGGTCCCTGTACTTTCACCCTATTTTGTCATATACCCCTAATCTTTTTTTTATATGAAAATACCCTTGTACTTTTCTCCGGTGAGTCCCGATTTCGGCAAGTCGGTGTTGAGGTGGACCGCCGGAGTCCTTGTCAGCTCCTTCCACCTCAGCCACGTGGTATAAAATCGGAGGTCCACGTGTCAGCTCCCTTAAATTATTTTTTTTAAATTTAAAAAAAAAACACCCACAACCCTAGACCCCTAACATTCAAAAAAAGCATCTTCATTTAAAAATCACAGAGCTCCCTGCCTCACACATCTCCACTGCCTGACCAGTAGGAGTCTCTTCCTCAGCGTCTGGGATAGTAATTCCCAACTCTTTAAGCTCCAACATAGTTAACCTTCTAATAGTATTGCCAATTAGGGCGGGCGGGCGGGCATGGCCCGCACCCGCACTTGGCCCGCAAAAAATGCGGGCATGCCCGCCCGCTCATTAAATTATTTAGGGCCAAAAAATTAGGCCCTGCCAACCCTAAGTGCGGGCAGGGCGGGCATGCGGGCAGCCCGTTTAGTGTAAAAAATATTTGATTCACCTAAATAGCATTGGGCCATTGCCAATTAGGTCATTAGCCCGCGGAGCCCGCCCGCATTTTTTTTTCATACTTTCAAAACAACTCAACAGATGCTACTCCAAGCCTCCAACAAATCTAATCCATAAACAAATGTCTGAAATATGCATAAACTAATGACCAGAGGGGCAGGGAAGCACAAAATCAAAGATAGAAAACATAAATCTAATGTCCAGGGGCAGGGAAGTCTAAAATCAAAGATACAAAGACATAAATCAATAGCAAAGTTTGATACAAATCAAGAACAACAACTCAACATGAGTTGCTCCAACAAATTCTTGCCCTCGTTTTTCGGTGGCGGCGTGAATCTAGGGAGATGAGAGAGAAGGGTGGCTCGAGGGTGCGGTGCCGTGCTCAAATCGGACCGAGAGAGAGAAAACGCGTGTGGGGCGGCGCTGGCTTTGATGGAGTTGGGTCCGGCGATGGGGCAGCGGCGAAGGGAGCTTCGGAAGGGACAGTGGTTTCTGCAGAAGGGCATGTCGCGTGTGGGTGTGAGAACCGTGAAGAAGAGGGTGCGGCTGTGAGTCTAGGACCGTGCGGCTGTGTGTGTGAGGGTGAGCTTGTGTTGTGTGCGGCTGTGTGTGTTAGTGTGTGATTGTGCGGTTGTGTGTGTGAGTGTGAAAATAATTAGGTTTAGGTTGGTTGTGTCTTGTGTGTGTGTCTTAGTTTTTTTTTAATAAACGGGGCTTGCGGGCCGCCCGCAGCCCGCCCGCAAATGCCCGCGAATAAAACGGGCGGGGCGAGCGAGCATGACTTGAAGATTTTTGCTAAAATCAATGCCCTGCCCGCAAAAAAATGCGGGCGGGCGGGGCCCGCGGGCCAAAGCCCTAATTGCCAATACTGCCTTTTAATAACAGGTTCATCCCCTTCTACACTAAGAACCCCCAACTCCCTCCCCATCTTCCACAAGTCTTTCGCATCCTCAACTGGATCGCCCTTCACCTATGCAATTTCAAGTTGTCGATTGGAACCACCCGACAAAACTGGACAAGATTACTTACCCGTAAGCCATTGTTATTGTTATGCATACTCCTCTGCTTGGGCCTTTTTCTTTTATAAATTTTTGGAAGCAAATTTTTCTTCTTCTTTTTCTTCTGGCCATGATTCACTTTCACCACTGGACCACACACACCTCAAATGGTGAGGTGAAAGAAGATATCGATCTAGAGCTACATGACTTCATGGTGAAAGGGTGATGAGAAGAAGAGAAAAACGAACAACAAAATAGAGAAGAAGAAAGATGAGAGTTCGAGGGAAGGAAGGAGAAAGAACCAGAGAGATAATGGGAGAAATGAATGAGAGAGGAAGAAGAGAGGAGAAATATCGAGGGAAGAAAGGGAGAGAAATGAAGATGGCGGCTGGGGAGGGAAACAAATAGGGTGTGGGTGTTTTTTTTTTAATTTTAAAAAAAATTTAAAAAAAAATTTAAGGGAGCTGACACGTGGACCTCCCCGGTTTTATACCACGTGGCTGAGGTGGAAGGAGCTGACAAGGACTCCGGCGGTCCACCTCAGCACCGACTTGCCGGAATCGGGAGGAGGGGCAAATTACTCACCGGAGAAAAGTACAGGGGTATTTTCATATAAAAAAAAGATTAGGGGTATATGACAAAATAGGGTGAAAGTACAGGGACCCCTGACAAGGACTCCGACGGTCCACCTCAGCACCGACTTGCCGGAATCGGGAGGAGGGGCAAATTACTCACCGGAGAAAAGTACAGGGGTATTTTCATATAAAAAAAAGATTAGGGGTATATGACAAAATAGGGTGAAAGTACAAGGACCCTCGACATAAATAATCCTATTATTATTGTGGGTGAAAGAATGAAAGCATTCAAACCCTTTGACCAGACCGTGCTTGTATAATGGGTTTAATTTTTAAAATTTGGCTCTACAAAGTTTTTCGTATTTATCTTCATTGCTAATTTGGTTGATATATAAATGGTAAAAACAAATAAATGATGCAGATTTATTTAGGATTTAGTAGCAAGTTTGTCTTTTTTTTTAAAGGAAAATATGTAATTCATTCCATAACAGAAAATAATACAAGTAGATCCAATAGGACAATAACAAAGCACATATCTTCCATACAATAAAGATTGCTAAAAAAGACTAGATACTCAGCCATAACAGCAAACTCTCTGTGGATCAGGATCATCATCAACATCCAGCTTCGAACTCTAACAAGAGATTCAACAGCCTTTGTTTCCAAGATAACTATCTCATCAATGCCGGAAGTAAGCACAGTTCGGCGACAAAGAATCTCAGATCTGAGGAGGTAGAGCCACTGGACAGAGGAGAAGACAGAGATTGGAAGGAAAAAGTTGTCCCGAATATCAGTCTTTTAGTTATTGGAGAAGAGAGAGTTATTGGAGAAGAGAGGAAGGTCATCAGATCTGGACAAACAAAAAGCCTTCCCACACTCAAACATACAAAAACAAAACCCAGATGAAATTGGGACAAGAAAAAGCACACCACTTACACAAAGGCAAGATTTATTTATTTAACCCAGATATAACTGGGAGAGAAAAAAACCCACACACCTTCTCCTTCCCCTTCTACCGCTATCACAGAAGAGAAGAAAACGGAGAAGAGAAGAAGACTGAGCAAGTTTTTCTTTTTAGCATTACAAAAGTGAAGGGTTTCCCTTTCTTACTTAGGTGGTCTTAATTGCTGAAATGTCCTTCCATTTTGGTCTGAATTTCAATTTACGATACTGTTTTTATGGCAACACATACATCTCGTTGGTCCTGATCATTTGTCCAGGATTCTTGCATTCAAATACTCCGTATATTTTTCTGTCAAGAACTAATTGTTTTCTTTATGGAATTTAAATAAACAAATTTGAAAGTGTAAATTTTTATAGTGGGAAATTAAATTGTATTCTTAGTTAATAAAAATGATGTTTTAACTTTTTAATATTCACTCTGGTCCTATATGTAAGACTTTTTGAGATTTTTCACTTTCATCAAATAAGATAGTTAAATTTGTTAGTGACATTGTAAATTTGAAAATTATCATACTTTTTCAAAACTACCCTTATCATTATTATTGGGATTTTAAAAAGTGTTGAGTTTATAGAAGTGTTTGTGTAAAGAAGTACAATTAAATACAATTGGAAAATTGAAATATTGTGTTATAAAAATAAAATCAAAATAAAAACTCCATGATGATTTTATATATGTGACGGCGGAATAGAATATAACTTTATCTTTTATAATTGTTTATCCTATATATAATGCATATATTAGAAAAATGCTTTCTTTATTAGGCTAATCCTTATTAATTTTTGGTGTATATCTTGAGCATCCTCAATCAACTACTAAAGATTGATTTCTTTTGATATGCATACAAATTATCGGAGTAAGTTTCATTTTATTCAACATTTTTTTTAAACACAAAATAGGTATTAAATTATTGATATTATACATGTTTAAAGAACTCGGTTATGTATCAATTATTTAGAGAAATGATGCATTCATCCTTATTTAGAGTGATGACTTATAAGTCTAAAAATTAGAGAAAATTGTGATCATCATAGTAAATATTCATAGTGACATACACACCTATCTAGTCTTAGGAATTTCACCCATTTTTCTTATTTTGCATTTCGTCCAGTCTTATTTGTAAGATCATTTTAAGAAAAAAAAAATTAAGCCTTATTTATAAGATATTTTTCAATTTCCAATAACATTTAATTACTTCTTTCCAAAAACATTCCTATTAAATCAATACTTTTTTTTGGATGAACCAGGGTATCCACCCGCGCAACTGGGTGACTAATCCCTCGCACCACGGTCGGGCCCTTTCGTGGGCGATGCTCCCAGTAAGGCTTGTTCCATTCACAAGCGCCTCGGGTACGACTCGAACCCGCGACCACATGCTTAAGGGACACAAGCCCCTTCCACTTGTGCCAACCTCCACTGGTAAAAAAATCAAATCAATACTTTATAGTTTTAGAATCTCAATAACAATTATATATAAGAGTAGTTTTAAAAAAGTATATTACATGTTGACATTTTCAACACCATTAATTAACAACCTTAATTTATTTTCTTGGTGAACCTGGATTTTTTCAAAAGAATGTTACATATAAGACATGATGAAGTATTTTATTTTGTATTTTATGTTGCACTAACACTCCTTATGACCAAAATTTCAATTAAAATCAATGATATTTTTCTTCTTTTCATTCTCGATTCTCCTGTCACTTCTTCAATCATATGTTACAAATTTTCGTTAGTTTGTACTCGTTCGACAATGAGACAGGATATGTTACAAAATTTAAAAAATTCATAAAGATAAAATAAAAATGGAAGTTGGTTGTATATGGTTTGTAT
This sequence comes from Crotalaria pallida, assembly GCA_037953625.1. NCBI lineage: Eukaryota > Viridiplantae > Streptophyta > Magnoliopsida > Fabales > Fabaceae > Crotalaria > Crotalaria pallida. The sequence goes on from CM075656.1 coordinate 75,567,330, forward strand.
AAGGGGAAATTCATTTAGTATACCTTTTTTTTAATGAAGTAGTGTATTTCGTAACAAAAAATTATTATTCAAGCTTACGAACTGAACTATTTCGAATTTACGAACTAAACAGTTGGTGAACTCAAATCGAATCGAATGTGAACCTAAAAAATAGATCGATATAAAGCTCGACTCGAACTAGATTCAAACTATTTCTTAGCGAACCGAACTTAGCTAAACCAATTTCAATTCAATATATTTCATTTTCGGTCCTACTATCTAATATGTGAGGATAAATTATCGTTGATGCTTTTTCCATACCTTTTATTCGTTAACTTTATTTTTTACTTAAAAAAAATATTTTCATAGTGTAAATATACAACAAATATACACTTTCTTAGTTCTTAAGAAAATAAAAATAAGTAAAATTAGCAAACAAAATGTACCAAGAAAAGCATTATTTACCCCAAATTATAAATAGTTGTTAGAAATTAGAAATGGTATCCGAAAATTGACAAAGAAAAAAATCTTCGGGCTGGATCAACCTAACATCAGAGCCCAACCACCAAAGCCTTTTATCCAATCCAAAACTCTTAGTTCAAATTCTAGAAAAATAAAAAAAAAAGAAAAAGAAAAAGTAAAACTCTCTCTTGCACCTGCTGCAAGCACCAGAGTAGCAGAGTCTACCATTCTCCGTTTCTCTTCTTCTTCCTATCCTGCTTTTGGTATGATTTATTATTTTTTATTTACATACATTCATACATATATGCTCCTAGTTTGCTACAAATTAATTGTTTATTGAAAATGATTTTAATTTGATTAAACAGGTTTAAATTCGTTAGACTGTGATTTTTAATTCCATGAATTTTGTGGCATAATCAATTGAAATAGTTTCTACTAATTGAATGTTATCTTGCAGTTTTCTCCGTCAAATTATGTTTTAGGCTTATAGGTTTAGCTATATATGGAGTAATTAAAATGTGTTTTAATTGATTGTGATTATCATATTTCTAAGTTGTTTTCATTGCTTCATTCCATGCCTAACCACTGTTATGTGCTTTTGCTGAATTTTTGTGAAATTTGTTTTTTATTTTTATTTTTTAAATTTCTGAATTTCAGATGCATCATGGCATCCAATTTTCCCGAAGAATTGTTGTCGGAAATCCAGTTGAGGTTGCCTGTGAAGTCCCTCCTTCGTTTCATGTGTGTGAAAAAGTCATGGGCCTCTCTCGTTTCCGATCCAAACTTTGCTAAACTGCATTTTGACCGTACAGCACCCCATGATCATGAACTCCTTCTGGACGTGCTCCCGAGAGAATTCTGTGTCAAATTGCTCGACTTGGAGGGATCACTAGAGGAACATTCCATGGACTTGGTTTTTCCAATTTTGTGGTCACCAATTTGTGATGATGAGTTTCATATTGATATTATAGGTGTTCGCAGAGGCTTTATCCTTTTCGCGTACTTCATCCCCCCAGTGACAATATATTGGACTCCTTCCGCTTTCTTTGTGAGTAACCCTGCTACTGGTGAAGACAGAACAATTTCATTTTCTCCATCATTTTCTCTAGCTTTGTCTGGCATTCTTGGATCTGACGAATATCATTATAATATTCGTTATAGTTTTGAGTATGATGCACTTAGAGATGATTACTATATAGTTATAGCTATGAGTGAGGTTTTTCGGGGATTTTTCAACGAATTCTTCCGTCTAAACTCCGTTGTGTTCTTCTCCATGAGAACCAATTCATGGACGCAAGTTGACATTCCAGGCCTTCCTTATGAGAGACAAAGTGAATCACCATGCATTTCATTTGTTAATGGGGCTATGCATTGGTTGAATGTCACTGAATATGCCGTGTCCGTTGGAATTATTGCCTTCGATTTCATTGAAGGAAATGTATCCAAGATACCTCTGCCACATGATGGTTTTTACACTGATGGGTATGATACAGAGTTAAGATTGGAGGTAGTTGGAGGCTGTGTTTGCCTGTTATATGGTTCTTGTGCGCAGCCGGGGTTTGATGAATTGTGGATGTTGAAAGAGTGTGAAGGGAAGTCATCTTGGACTAAGTTCAATTATATGGCTGCCTATGCCGTTCCTCCATGCTGCTTCACACCGATATACTTCACGAAAGGTGGAGAAATTGTTGGATTAGATGGTACAGATTTGTCAATTGTGAAACTTAATGACAAAGGAGAGGTGCTATGTTGGGATGATAGTTTGGCTTTTAGGCAGCAGCCGGGTACTTACATGTATACAAGAAGTCTACTCTCACTCCCTAGCGACTCTCTGCAACCATAGGAAGATAACAAACAATTAGGGTATGTAACTTTCCCTATTTGAAAATGTTATTACTATTAATTATCCTTGCTTTATAATAGGGTAAAAATTAATATTCGTGATGTCAGGTTAATGCTATCTGCTAAATTATTTGCTGCAACTTAGACATACACTCACATTTGTACTGCATGTTCCCCCCTCGTCAACTTGCAGTATATGTCTTTGGAAAGTTTTTTACTGTTTTAGATATTCCTTTTAAAAGAGACTTGAATATCAGAAGAATACCATAAAGTGAAGAATACCATATATACTTTAACTATTATATATGCTTTGGTTAATTAACTTACACTTTTTTTTTTGCAGTATTTCAAGTATACTGCATATATGAGAAGAATGCCATAATATCATGTATCTGAACTGAAGTTGTTTTTTTTACTTGATTTTATGTAGCCAGGCAAGGAAAGGCCAGCTTGTTAGCTTGTGGCATGTAATGTTCGTTGCAGATAAAGTATTTCTTCCCTAGAGTTTTGTTGTGAATTTTTTCATATTATAATAAATTATGAAGAATGGTCTTGAACAAAGTAGAATGAAGGAACAGTCAGGGAATTAATACAAACAATCTGTTTGTAAGAGTATTTGGTTTGATTTTTTAAATTGTTGTCTTCTATATTGCAACTGGTAGCTATTTCTCAAGGCATTGAGATCATGATGAATCGTGTTTGCGTAATGATGCTTACTAACCTTTGCTATGTATCCTAATAGTTATATTTTGTGAGGTATGTTTACAAATTATTGTGTAGCAGGGAAGAGTATGAGGGTATCACTTGAATTTTTAGTGGAAAATCCTAAACCTGATGAGAGTGAAGTAGAATAACTTGCCTTCTAGGGTCTTGGTGGGTTTATATATGTATAGGCTTATTTATATTTTTAGTCCCTGCAAGTTATGGGTGTTTTGGTTTTAGTCCCTAAAAGTTTTTTTGACCTTGTCTCATCCTTAATTGTTTTGAAAATTTCGTTTTAGTTCCTGCTATTAAGAAAAATTTGTTAACTGTTTATGTGACTAACGAAATGGCACATCAGCATACACATACGCAAGTATTGTAGGCTACCGGTAGAATGACGTGGATGATCTGGACCTGCAAGAGCAAAAGGGCCAAAGCTCAACCCAAATGTGTTTGTGGAATGGGTTTTGGCCCTTTTGCTATAGCTGGCCCGGATCATTCTCGTCATTTTATTTGTGACACGTAATACTTGCACACATGTCACATGTTTGCTGGCGTGGCATTCTGCTATTCACATCAACGGTTAACGGATTTTTCCTAAACTGCAACCAAATTTTCAAAACAATTAAAGGATGGGTCAAGGTGAAAAAAACTTACAGAAACCAAAATCAAAACACGCTCAACTTTCAGGGACTAAAGATATAAATAAGCCATATGTACATGAGCTGATAATATTATTATTGTGGGTGAAAGAATGAAAGCATTCAAACCCTTTGACCAGACCGTGCTTGTATAATGGGTTTAATTTGGAAAATTTGGCTCTACAAAGTTTTTCGTATTTATCTTCATTGCTAATAATTTGGTTGATATATAAATGGTAAAAACAAATAAATGATGCAGATTTATTTAGGATTTAGCAAGTTTGTCTTGTTAGCATTACAAAAGTGAAGGGTTTCCCTTTCTTACTTAGGTGGTCTTAATTGCTGAAATGTCCTTCCATTTTGGTCTGAATTTCAATTTACAATACTGTTTTTATGGCAACACATACATCTCGTTGGTCCTGATCATTTGTCCAGGATTCTTGCATTCAAATACTCCGTATATTTTTCTGTCAAGAACTAATTGTTTTCTTTATGGAATTTAAATAAACAAATTTGAAAGTGTAAGTTTTTATAGGAAATTAAATTGTATTCTTAGTTAATTAAAATGATGTTTTAACTTTTTAATATTCACTCTGGTCCTATAGGTAAGATTTTTTGAGATTTTTCACTTTCATAAAATAAGGCCCCGTTTGGGGTGGTTGCCAGTTTCTGGTTTTTGGTTTCGAAAGTGTATTTTTAAAACAAAACATGTTCGGCAAAATTTGAGCTGAAATGATTTTTTACTCATTTTCAGAACAATTTCACCTCTATTTTCAAAATAACAAATAATGGTTTCATAATTTCATTTTTGAGTTGCAAACTTATATCACCTCATCATCTTTTGCATCATTCAATCACCACCACCATCATCACTCATTCATTCAACCACCACCACCATGACTGTCATCACACTACCATAACCATTATGGTCACTGCTACCACCATGACTGTCATCCAACTAACACCATTGTAACCGTCTAAACCCCAACCACCACCCTGACCCTTATAGCCACCCCAACCATAACTACATTCTCACCTACTACCATTGTCCCTCCTTGTACCACCATCATCTTCGGACAACCACCACCCAACAACTATCATCACCACTCGGACCACTACCATAGTGACCACCCAAATCACCATTGCCCTCGCATGACCACCACCACCATCGCAACATCACTACCACCTCAACCACCACCACGACCACCTCCATGTCCATCGCAACTATCACTTTTTAACACAATCACCACATCCTCACCCCCCCTCCCCCACCATCTCTCCTTCAACCAACACCACAAAAGTTACTACTCGAAACTGCAATCACTATAACAACGGCCACAACCTTCTACTAGTAATAACAACAACCACGCTGAAGCTGTTATTAAATTATTGTGGTAGTATACAAGATGATGGTGTGTAACATTGTAGGAGCGCTATAAAAATTATAAATTTGAAATTAATTTTGAAAATTGAAAACCAAAAAATTTGAAACCGACATTATAAAAATGGGAACTAGTTTTAGTTTTTTAAAATTTTAAAACTCAAAACTTAAAACCACTCCGAACGGGGCCTAAGATAGTTAAATTTGTTAGTGACATTGTAAATTTTCAAATTTGATATACTTTTTCAAAATTACCCTTATCATTATTATTGAGACTTTAAAAAGTGTTGAGTTTATAGAAGTGTTTGTGTAAAGAAGTACAATTAAATACAATTGGAAAATTGAAATATTGTGTTATATAAATAAAATCAAAATAAAAACCCCATAATGATTTTATATATGGGACGACGGAATAGAATAATATAACTTTATCTTTTGTATTTGTTTTTTTTTTTTTTGTTTTATAAAACTGTGAAGGGGAACTTCACAGTCACCTGGAGCAACATGGGTGGGGTGCCTCCCAAGGGATGTTCTCCACAAGATTCGAACCTCTCACCTTATGGTCTTATGGGTTCTCAATATCCTTATGGTCCTAGCATGCTTCCACTAGGCCAAACCCATTTGGGTATCTTTTATAATTGTTTATCCTATATATAATGCATAGATTAGAAAAATGCTTTCTTTATTAGGCTAATCCTTATTAATTTTTGGTGTATATCTAGAGCATCCTCAATCAACTACTAAAGATTGATTTCTTTTGATATGCATACAAATTATCAGAGTAAGTTTCATTTGATTCAACATTTTTTTAAACACAAAATAGGTTTATTGATATTATAAATGTTTAAAGAACTCAGTTATCTACCAATTATTTAGAGCAGTGATGCATTCATCCTTATTTAGAGTGATGACTTATAAGTCTAAAAATTAGAGAAAATTGTGATCATCATAGTAAATATTCATAGTGACATACACACCTATCTAGTCTTAGGAATTTCACCCGTTTTTCTTATTTTGTATTCCGTCTGGTCTTATTTGTAAGATCATTTTAAGAAAAAAAAATTTGGCCTTATTTGTAAGATCATTTTCCAATTTCCAATAACATTTAATTACTTCTTTCCAAAAATGTTCCTATTAAATCAATACTTTTTAGTTTTAGAATCTCAACAACAATTATATATAAGAGTAATTTTGAAAAAGTATATTAAATATTGACATTTCAACACCATTAATTAACAACCTTAATTTATTTTCGTGGTGAACGTGAATTTTTTCAAAAAAATGTTACATGATGAAGTGTTTTATTTTGTATTTTATGTTTCACTAACACTCCTTATGACCAAAATTTCAATTAAAATCAATGATTTTTTTCTTCTTTTCATTCTCGAATCTCCTGTCACTTCTTCAGGCATATGGATTAGCCTCCCACAAGTTAAAAAGAGTGTATGTTAATAACTCCCACGGACTAGGCTACATGTCCTGACACCATAGAATCTATTTCAGGATATTGTATTTTTTGTTGATGGATCATTGATTTTATGAAAGTTAAAGAAGCAACATATTGTTTACAAATCATCACTAGAAGGGCATTGGCTATCACATCTTGCCGTGAAATCCAATGACTTACTTGCTCCCTCCTCCTCGAATTATAAGCAACAAAAAAAATACTTTTTTTGGTTTAAAATATAAGCAAAATTAACTAACTTTATTAAATTTTGTTTCATTCCCAATACTACTTTTCTAAAACATCTCTAGAAAATTGTAATCTTAATTAATTTTTGTTTCATTCCCAATACTACTTTCCTAAAATACCTCTATTTTTTATAAATTTGAGAAAATTAAATACAATCAACTAATCTCCTTAATAAGCTTAAAAGTAATTGGAATTGCTTATAATTCGAACCGGAGAGAGTATCTTCTACAACAATTTTCAGTACCATTTAGGCTACGGCTCAGGTGCATAGAAAATGATAGCATGCATTTAGTGCATGTTGAATTTGCACCATTGATTTAATAAAAAAATATATCAATGGTTAGGATTAAATAGACAATTTTGTGCATTGACTATTTTGCACTTAATATCAATGGTTAGGATTAAATAGACAATTTTTTATGAATAGTGGTTAGGTGACGAAGGAAGAGTGAAAAGATTAAGTGCAAAATAGTCAATGCACAAAATTGTCTATTTAATCTAACCATTGATATATTTTTTTATTAAATCAATGGTGCAAATTCAACATGCACTAAATGCATGCTATCATTTTCTATGCACCTTAGCCATAGCCTACATTTTATTCAGCATGCTCTTTTTTATTGTGATAGTGTATCTGTCAGACACATAGCAACTAATTCAGTATTCCATGAATGCACTAAGCAAAGAGATGGTGTCATGCGTGGCTCGTGAGAGATTGCTTTCTAAATCATATCATTTGCTTCCTATTTCCTCAGTAGAGCAAATGACAAATATTCTCACCCGAGCTTTGGATCCTTCACCTTTTGCTTATTTGCTGTCCAAGTTGGGAGTTATTGACATACATTCTTAAGCTTGTGGGAGGCTATTAGAAGTATTAAGGCTATAAATCGTGATTTTATAATGAAAAATGATGAATTTCAAATTTCAACAACTAATAAACTTAAATTGATGCAAGTTTTTTTTAATGTATAACCAATGCCTTTAGAGCGCATCAGCAAGTACTAGTCTTATCTGCACTATATAAATAATTAAATATGCAAAAAATGATAAATAGACATACAAAATATTATCAACTTATAAATAGATGTATAGGCTTAAATATCAAAATGATCCTTGTAAATATTGATCCCTTTGAAATTGGTCCATGCAAAAAAAAAAAAAAAAAAACTTTTGATTTTGGTCCTTGTATTTACAAAATGTTTTGATTTGGGTCCAATTTAGATGGAAAACGCCGAAAACGTAATGTATTACATTCTATGACAAATTAAGAATGATATTCTTGGATCAATTATCAAGGGTAAAAAGCCAACTTCCAGTACATGAGGAACCAATTAAAAAATCATGAGAGGGACCAAAACCTATTAAATCTAATAATAAAGAGACCAAAATAAACTGCTAACATAATTATAGTTAATCTTTTTGGGGCCTAGCCCCCGATGTTTACCAAAAAAAAAATTAACAGGAGTCAGGAGGGATCAAAACCAAAATATTTCGTAAACGCAAGGATCAAAACTTTTTTTTTTTTGCAGAGACTAATTTCAAAGGAGCCAATAATTACAATGACCATTTTGATATTTAAGCCTAAATGTATATCACGAAGAAAGTAACATGAGTCACTTACTTACTATAGATTGATTATCAAATGACACATTTCACTTTCTTATGATATATATAAATATTTGTAAGTTGATTTTATAACTCATAAATATGAGACAATAAGTGTGGTTTCACACTTTGTATCACTTTTTCAAAGTGTGAGGATTGATCCAAGAAAAATAATTTTAATTAAAAACTTATATTATTATTATGCAAATGTTAATAAGTGTTTTAAGTGCACTTATTAAGAAGTCAAATGTAATGATATGCATTCTTTTTATATTATAGAGACACAGAGTAACGAACAATCATTATTATTTTTTTTTCTAAATTTAAAATTCTTAACAAGTATTATCAATACCATTATTATTGTTGTTGTTGTTATCATCTCAATCCTTGTATATAATAATCTTTTGAGATTTTTATTCTGTGATTATTTATAAGATTTTATAATAATTTTCAATGATAATTAATTGTTTCTTTCTACAAACACTCCTGCCTACTTAACCTTTTGGATTCTCAATAATAGTGGTAGTTCTGAAAATACATACTCTGTATGTCTCTTATTATAAGTTACTTTTACCTTATTTATGCAGATTACGAAAAATAATTATTACTCTCAAATTTATTACAAAATATTCATTTCAAAGTTGTCCCTATTTAAAACTTTACAACTTTATTCATTTATCTCTCTATTGTAATTTTTATCCTATCACTCGTATCTAATTATGAAAGATGTATTTGGAACAAACTCTTTAATACTACCCAAATATTTTAAAACGACTTAATAAAAAAAGACAAAAATCTATCAAAATAATGTCTTACAATAAAAAATGAAAAGAGTATCAAATATTCACGTTTCCATCACAATTAACTAAATAAATCAACTTTAAAAAAAAAAAAAAGCATTAAATCTGGTAAGAAGATTTCATATATACACGGAGTATTATTATTATTATTCACCGACCAGCATATAAAGTCAGAGAGAATGAGAGATATCCAGAAACAGAGGATAAAAACAGAGAGTTTCTTTGGCTGAACAGAATTGTTGACTTGTCCAATTTCGTCTCTCTTCATCTTTCTTTTTTGTTTCTCTTTCTTTCATTTCATTTCCTAATAACCATTCATTCATTCCTATGGATTTATCTGAATCATCCCTGTCCTGTAGGGCTGAATCAATCTTAGAGAAGCTCCTTTCATCTTCGACTGTTGAACAAGTTTCTCTAGATATTGGTGTCTCTGGCGATCTGCAAGAGTTTAAAGAGGCTCTGTCATCCCTCAAAGATAGGCTTTTGGTGGCTGACTATAGGCCACAGCTGCACCCTGATCTGCTTGAATGGCCATGGATGCTCAAACAAGTATTATCTGATGCTGAAAACATGTTGGATGAAATTCATTGCCAATCATCATCATCGTTAGGAGGAGGAAAGCAGAAATGGCTAAAACCTCTTGGTAGTAGCTTCATAACCAAGGTTGGTAGCTTCTTTTTCTCATCTTCTAATCCATTTCTTTTTCGCAATCCTCCAAAGTTGGCTACACAAATTAAAGAACTCACTAAGAGAGTACAGCATTGTGCTGCTGAAAAGTTTGATGTTGGTACATTTCCCTATGACATTATTGATAAAGATGTGAGAGGAAGGGAAATTGATAAAGAAACAATCATAGAGAAGCTTTTGATGGAGCACCATGATTATGATTCTCATTGTGATGATGATGATGATGAAAGTCTCTCCGTTCTTCCCATTGTTGGGATGCGAGGCTTGGGTAAGTCCACACTTGCTAAAATTGTGTTTCGTGATAAAAGAATACGCAAGTGTTTTTCGGTGCAGATGTGGGTGTGTGTTTCTCATCAGTTCGACATTGAGCAAATCATCATTCAAGTGATTAATTCTGCATGTTTTTTTTATATTACTTACCAATTGATCAATAAAGGACAATTTAAAATGGGACAACTTCTAGAACTTCTCGAAAGTAAACTTGCTAGAAAAAAGTTCTTACTTGTCTTGCACAATGTATGGAATGAGGATCCTCTCAAATGGGATGAGTTGAGGAGTTTAATACCAACAGGCGCGAATGGAAGTAAAATTCTATTGACTACACATAGTCGTTCAATTGCTTCCATGACAAGCAACATTCCCTCTCATAATTTAGAACCCCTTTCTCTAAAAGATTCATTGTCTCTGTTTGAAAATTTTGCAACAAGAAGAGTAGAAAAAAAGTATCCGTATTTGATAGAGATTGGGAGAAAAATCGTGAACCAATGTGGAGGGATTCCTTTGGCAATAAAAACATTATTTGACATGATTGAGTGGGAATCTATGAGCTTTCGTGAGTTTCGGGATTTTTCTACACAGAATAGCATTTTACTTGCACTCAAATTAAGTTATCATTTCATGCCATTTTATTTGAAGCAATGCTTTGAATTGTTCTCCCTTTATCCAAATGATTATGTATTTCACAGTTCATAAGTGTGAATTCAATGCTCCTAATTATGTGGATTATGTTTTGATGATGACAAAATAATTAACAAATCATGCCTTGAAGATATTGCAACATCAACATCAACAAGAAGTCAAGAAAAGAAGACAAGTGCCCAATCATTCTCAATCAAATATTAATTGTAAATTTCTAATTTATGTTGAGAGTGGTTGAGAGTGGGTAGAAATAGTTAGTCTCTTCTAGGAATAAATTTTTATATGTTTATTAAGTTGAGATTGACCAAAAATTAATACTTGAGAGAAAAAATAAAATTGAAATTTTTTTTTCCCATATCTGATCAAAATACTCGAGTATTTTGATAAAGACTCGAGTATATACTCGAGTATTTATAGAAAAACTCGAGTATTTGTGCCAGGTCAGCAATTATGACCGTTAGTCTTGTTCGTGCACCAATTCACTCGTGACCGACCAAAAAGACTCGAGTATTTACCAAAAGACTCGAGTATTTTTGTCCAGTCAGCAAAAATGAACGTTGGAGAGACTCAAAAACTCAATTGAGGGCATTTGAGTCTCATCCAACCCCAAGAGAGAATTCAGAACCTTATTGTAAAATTTCTCTTTGAATTTGTGCAAGAACAAACAAGACAACAACACATCATTGATTACAAGCTTTCATAATTTCCTCTTCTCAAGTGTTAATTCCCAAAAAGCTCAACTTCTCACTCATATTGTCATTTTATTCCAAGTTGAGTTTTAGGCCTCAATTCTTACATTGAGCTGTGCTTATTTGTGCTAATCCATTGTGAGATTAGTAATACACATACAAAAAGCTTGATTATTCAAAGTCTTGGATTGTTCCCAAGCAAACCCTAAGTGGCTTAGGGTGTTGGAAGTCTTGAGAGGTTCTCAAGCACAAGACTAGGAGGTTCCTAGCCCGGTGGAGTTTCTTGAAGGGAGTTCAAGGAAGCTTTGTGAAGAGTTCTTCAATCACCGGAATCAAATTGGGGTAGAAATCAAGAGTTAGGTTCACTCTTGAAAGGGTTAGGTTGAGTGAGGTCATTCTCAAGCAATCCTTTGTAATTTCTAACAATTTGATTATTAGTAGAAACTCCTAAGTGATTAGGAGGACTGGATGTAGCTCATTGTTGGAGTGAACCAGGATAAAATTGCTTGAGTGTTGGTTTATTGCTTTTAATCTACTTTCTAGCTCAATAGACTTAAGTCATTTCAATCAATTAGGATTTATACAATTAGGTAGCAAGTTCAAGGAATCTTTGTGTTAAAAGTTATTTAGATTACTTGCTATTCTGTTGGATAAGTTCCTGTTTATTATTGAATTGATTTGAGTTAAATTGCTGAATTTTCGTTTCTGGTTTTTCTGCTATCTGATAGTAAAAACTCGAGTATTTCAGAAAAGACTCGAGTTGTTCATCCTGAAAAACTCGAGTATTTGACAAAAGACTCGAGTCTTTTGTTTCTGATTCCAGAAAATTCAGTCTAAGCTCCATTCTTCAATTATCAATCCAAATATTTGGTATTAGTGCTTCAAAATACTATTCACCCCCCCTCTAGTATTTGCTTAGCCCGCTTGTTGGTTTCCAACAATAAGTAGTTTCGCTTTGGGCAGCACTAGATATCCTTCCTTCACCAAACATAGACGAAACTTTGACAGATGTTTCCCATCAATGTTTGCAAGAACTAATGCCAAGATATTTTTTTAAGGAATTTGTCAACTTTGGCACTTCATACTATTTTCAAATACATGATTTGGTGCATGATCTTGTTCGAGATATGGCAAAATATGAGTGCCTAATGGTAAATTCCAATAGCCAAGATATACCTGAGAATGTTCGACATCTATCATTTGATGTAAATAATCTATTTGATAAATCTTTCACCATGTATATTAATGTAAGAACCATACTATTTCCTATTGAAGGAGCAGGAGCAACCAGTGAAGATTTCTTAAATATGTGTGTGTCAAGTAGAAGGTACTTGCGAATTCTAGACTTAAGTGATTCTACATATAAGGTTTTGCCTTGGTCCATTGGTAAGTTGAGACATTTAAGGTTTTTTAGCCTTGAGCGAAACAAAAAAATTAAGAGAGTTCCTGATTCTATCTGCAAGCTTCAAAATTTGCAAGTTTTGAATCTCGTTGGATGTATAGAGCTTAAGAAATTGCCCAAAGGATTAGGAAATTTAGCCAGTCTCCGACAATTAGGGATAACTACAAAGGAATCTACTTTACCTGAGAATGACATTGCAAACTTGGTTTCTCTTGAAATTCTGAAGATTGAATCTTGTGACAAACTAGAGTCTTTTTTTGTAAGGATAAAACTTCCCTCTCTCAAAACATTAGAAGTTACAAATTGTAAGAGTCTAAAGCATTTGTCGCTTGATATTGACCATTTCCCTCAATTAGAGACTTTGTTAATTGACAATTGTAGCTATTTGGAACTGATAAAGAGACATGATGATCAAAACTCTAATTTGCAGTTAAAAGCAATCCGCTTTCATTCTTTGCCCCAACTAGTAAACTTGCCTCTTTGGTTGCAAAAATCTACAAACACATTACAATCCTTATTGATTGTAGATTGCAAGAACCTAGAAGTGCTACCTGAATGGCTATCAACTTTGAGTGTACTGGGATCGTTTGGTTTGGTAAATTGTCCAAAGTTGATATCTCTTGCAAATGATATTCATCTCCTCACTTCTCTTGGATATTTAAGAATTGAAGATTGTCCAGAATTATGTAGAAAATATCAACCGCAAGTTGGAGAGCTTTGGCCTGGAATATCTCACATCAAACAAATTTTCATTGGTGAATCAGAAGATCTAAAGAAAAAAGAAGAAGAGTCGAAGGAATATTAGAAAAAAGAGTAAGCTTTAATAATCCAGGTAAATATCAAAGGACTTTCTTTTTTGTTTCTCTAATGTAGATCGTCAATTTTAGGGATATGTTGATGGTCCAAATTATGTTATATTTAATTAATTTTATTTCCTCTTTATCTTAGTATTTGTTTATTTCTATTGATGTTATGTTAATGCTAGCAGGTAAATTATTTGGTGCAACTTAGACTTGCACTATTATAAGTGCTCTGCATGTTCCCCCTCATCAACTTATTGTATATATCTTCGGAAAGTTGTTTAATGTTTTAGATCTTCCCCGTAAAAGAGACTTGAATATGAGAAAAATACCATAAAATATTTGAGTTGACATTTTCCTTCCTGCTTTTTATTTCCAGGTGATAAATGGACAGCTTGTGGCATGCAATGTTTATCGCAGATCTAGCCACTTGTTGCTATTTCACAGACAATGATCATGAACTCAGTTTTTCATATTAATTGGTTTTCAATTATCCAAAATTAGAAGTGTACTTTTCTGTGTACACTCTGTCACCATATAATAAGTTCATGAGTTGAGTTCATGCTCTATTTTGATTGAATACTTATTCATGCTCTATTTGGTTTTGTTATTCTTTTAAAATTTAGGTTGTATAAAAAGTCCAATTATTTTTCCTTGTTTTGATTTTGGCTTAGCATGCCGTATTTTTTTTCTCCCCTTCTGTTTATACCAACTGCTTGCAAAATGAATTACTTCAGATATTACATTTGAGCATTTGGTACCATTTGTTGTATCTCTGCTACATGCACTATAATTTGTTAGATTCCACATTGAGCATCCACACCGGAAGGTTGAAGAACGTGTCTTAGAAAATTTTTACCACTGCAACCAGCTCCAAAATTTGTTCTTTTCTTATTTGGGTTTTGTTCCTGTTTAAAAACTTTGATGCCATTATTAAAATAGGGAGAACCAGAATTGAAGAGAAGTGGGGTAGTGTGTGTGGATCTATTTAAAAACGAAAATGAGTTTACACATAGAGTGAAAAAATGGTTAAGATTTATAATGCATAAGGAAATGTGAATAATTCTTCAACTTGCTATAAAGGATGCAGCTTACCATTCATCAGCTGTAGAAATTAAGTGTGGAAATAAGCAAATCAGGGAAGAAAGTGTGGAAAAAAAAGGTAAAGTTAAGTGGATATTAGTGTGGAGTACTACTTTATATGCTGGAAAAGGCTTAAAAACAAGCAAATATATTTATGGTAGTAAATCATCTTCCCAAACTAAATTTGCAACGGTCTTTTACTGTTACCTCCAGAACTTTTTGCTCAACAGTTCTACCTTCAGCAGCAGTAGCAGCTCTCCCACCCATGTAAGCAAGATACCTCATAACTAACTTAGCACTTTCTGTTTTACCAGCTCCACTTTCACCACTATCTAATATTGACTGGTTGATTCTCTCATTTATCACAAGCCTAAATCGACGACAATATATATAGTCAAAATTGTAAAGTAATAGCATGCTCTATTCACCTAACAGGCATGAAAATTACCTATATGCTGCATCTGCAACAGCAAACGGATGTGGACTTAACTCGCCAAAAGCTGCTCCTTTATATTGCGCCATCATATGGCTATCATATAAATGAGGAAGTTTTATGAAAGGGTTGACAGCGATTAATATATTCCCAGTGTAGGTCTGGAAGCACAATATCGATATTAGCACATGCAAAGAAATTATGAAAACATGAAGATACTAACAAACACAGTATAAAAATGTATTAGTGGTAAAATTCCCTCCATACAACAAAATCAATATTTGGAAAGTTAGCAACTGCAAAATATACATAAATTTCATTGATATCATATCTTGATCTCAGATTATCTAGGACGCCAGGTTCGTGCAGATATGCAAGCTTTGTCATATCATCCACTCCACTTGGTGGGACTTCATTATCTTTATGATAAACACTGGAAGCTTTAACAAAAACCTGAAAATTTCAAGATAAACAAGAGGGGCAAAAAATTCACAAATTTTAAAACAGAAAGTTCCAAATTCTGAGTTAACTTAAAATCTACATTATGCTATCCTTACAAAGGTTCTCGGTAGTCATTTATGTTTAAGAATTTAAAGCACTCAAATTAAAAGTGGTAAAATCAAAGAGCAATTAAATGCGTTAGTGAAGACTAGGATCAACTTTTAGCAAATATTGCAATGAACACTCACCGTCTTCCCTGAAGTGCAAAGGACTTTGATTTCTTCTCTGTTAACCTCCAAGACCTCTCCATCTATCCAAGCTACATCAGAATCCTCCACCCAAATATGGGACCCAACTATAGGAGCAGCAGCAGCAGCCTACAATGCAGAGAGGGTCACAACTTAACTATACTATTTTCCAACAGAATTCATTCGCTCTAATGAAATTTATGCATATTTAAGCAACTAGAGGGAAACTAATAAACACTGGGAAAAGGGGGGAAGTCGTAGTATGTCCCTTTAAATCGCACAGAATCAATAGAAATATAACTACGTAAATGCACGCTAGAAACAGAAATAATACACAGATGGTCACAAGCACAGGAAAGGACATAAACTTGTCCCTCTCACCTACGCAAGCATGCACGTTTACCTTTTAAGTATGTTACTTTGAAATTAAGCACCTACATTGTCAAAGAGTAAGGCTTGGCCTCTTCGATTAAGCTTATCAAAGAAAAAAATGCAATGCTCGATTATAATTTGGAACCAAATGCCAATAAAAAAGGGTTCTTACACATAAATTCAACAATGTCCAATTTTAAGAGGCAGCTCAATAGATTTGTAGTACCTAGTCCAAATAGTTTGACACAACTTGTGTCATGTATTCTTATTAGTAAAGCAATTTAAATATCAAATACTTAATTAACGAGAGATGATGAGTGACAATGTTTGTTGACCGATCAGAACCCACAACACAGGGTTGATACAAATTTTGTGGGACAGCATATATTATCCCCTAGTTCAGAACAGAAGACTAAGAATACAGCATTCTCGATTAAGTTAACTTTTCTCCCCAAAAATCCGTGTAAAATAACTGTAAATTAATGCAAATTACAAATTTTTACGACGCTGCGGACTCCTGTCTCTCCAAAGAATATAATTAAGATGAAAAACACTATCACTATAGAATCGGGAGCAATAATCAAATACTCATTAATCATTAGAGTAAGCCCTGTCGGGGACATCCGTTAAAATTGGAATGATACAAAGAAATCATTAGTGTAACAATTTGAAAAGACAACAAAACCCTTACTACTGTTATTTCGAAGTTATCTTAAAATTTTTATCGGCTGCGTCTAATAGGCGCGCGCATAAATTTTATTCCAGAATTGAACTCCTGCACTGTCAGTTGGCAATAAGAAAAGGGCACAATGGGACATTCATAAAATTGGACTCCAGTCTGAAGTCTGAACCTTGATAAGAAAAATCATACTAACCAGTTCTAAGAATAAAAAAAGATACATTTCTGCTTTCAATGCAATAACAGATCAGTTCAATAACATAGGAAAACGACAAGCTCATTCTTGTAAAAAAAAAACACTAAAAACGACAACCCCATTTTCAACAAGGTGGAAATCAATGTCAATAAAATGAGAATAAGGAAGACTTGAAATTGACTCAACCAAAACCACAAAACCACAAAACAAAAACCAAAATGAATGAAGAATCAATACCATTTTCTGATAGAGATCCGATCAAAGACTGAGCTTGCTTTGCAACTGGATCTACTTGCAACACTTCCAATGGCAACTCCACCACTAAAAAAAAAAAAATTTTGACACTTACCCTCCACGCTTTTAAGCACACACGCTTCACAACAACTCAAAACGATGAAAAAACAAAAGGGTATGTGTCATATGTGTGTGAATGTGGATGAAACAATGAGAGCTTCAAAACCCTTCAACAAGGCCGAAACTTTTTCACACTGGCTTAACTGCAGAGCTTGCTTGTGTAATGGGTTTTATTTGGTTCAGTAGTTTAGAGTGTGTGTGAGTGTGTTTTCTTCATGCTCTCATTGTTTTGTTTTACAAAGGTTCTTTCTGCTCGAAGTTTATTGATGAAATGGTAATAACAAAGAAAATGATGTCGATATATAGGATTTGGTAGCTTTGTTTTGCTTATAGGTAATAAAAATGAAGCCTTTCGTTTCTTACGTGTGTGGTTGGCATTAATTACGGAAGTGCCCCTCCACTTGGAATTTTATATCAGCAAAAGGGAAAAAAAAAATAATAATAAAAAATAAACTGTGATTTTGGTCTTGAATTTAGACAGCACTTTCACTTTAGTTTCTGAAATAGTAAAAATGCTTTTAAATCTCTGACTTTGTAAAAATTCATTCGCATTAGTCTTGTCCATAACCTCGTCAACAAAGTGATAACGTGGCTAATTGGGGTCTTAAACGACGTCGTTTTTGCATCCACGTGCACTTATAAGGAAGTAAATTATCACGTGTTAGTCTCATCAACTGCATCAGTGTCATGTTCAGTTGCACTAGTCTCATGTTCTGCTCTTATTCCAAAAAATATGGATGAAATAAGAGCATGGGTTTGAAGTTGAGAGAATGGAATAAGCGTTCGGAGTTTGGAGAGTGGAATGGAAGAAGTGATGAAAATTATGTAACTATAATAAAGAAAGAGAGAATTTCAACTTTTTACGGATATTTTTGAAATTAAAAGTGAAATTGTGGTTTTCGAATAAACTAAAGGATTTAAATTTCTAAACTAAAATCAAAATATTTGAGGTGCTAAGCTCCGTGCCTTTCAGGGTATACGAGGGAAAAAAAAAGGTTAGACTAGCCCAAATTGATTGTGATGTGGTTTATGTGGTTGATTACAGGTTTTGAGTTTAAAAATTTGTGAGTGAAATAATGTTAAATATTTGATAGAATCAATGTGTTAAGTAGTTAAGATTTTTATTTTTTTAATTACAAGGAGGTATTTGGGACTAGAACGTAGAACTTGGGGCCTAAACTAATTAAATGTCCCGTAGCTAACCAACTGAGCTGACCCTATGGGACTAGTTAAAATTTTTATTATAAGCCAAGTAAGTAAGATCTATTCATTCTTTTTAGGCAAATGCTAAAAAATGAGTTTTGCCATGAGTTTTGTTGGTGGTGTGCCCTACATTCATGTATTTTATTTTTTTCTTAAGAGTCATGAATATAGATGATGTGCTGATGGTATTATAAAAAAAAAAAAATAACATCTTTGCACTATCGAAGTACCACCAATTTTCTCATATTTTAGGACATTTACAGCAAAGTCTTAACATCAAACTCATCGAATTGCATTAGCATTACATCATTAGGTACTACAAAATTTCATTTCAAAAATGTTTTTCTAATATAAATTCAATGATATTAATTACCTACGACTTCTAAAAATAATCTAAAATAATATTTAAATATTAAAATTGAACAAAAGTTAATATTACTATGATTGAAGTTAATTGGTACTTACTAAAAATTATAAAGTGCATGAAAAAAATACAACATAATTCAAATTCTTATATAATTTAATTAACGCTTCCTCCTTGTCCTTCAATATGTATTTTTATTTATTTATTTTTTTCATAACAAGACAATATATTTAAGAATAAAAGAGGAAAAAATATATATTTAATAATATTATTTTTATTATTTAAAAAAGAATATTATTATTATTTGTAATTATTATTATTTATTGTTATTTACTTATTTATTTATTAGGGTAATATAAAGTAAAAAGAGAGTAAGGACAAAAAATTGGGTTACCACTGTAAGTTGAGTCTCTTATTTTACAGAATCAATTTAAGACTCTCTACCAAATTTTGAAGATTAACAGAGCCTTGAGAGAGTTTGATAGAAAATTTGATGTTAAGACTCTCTCAATACTTTGCTATAGTTGTCCTTATATCAAGCGATGATGGTAACGAAATTGAGAATAATTATCAAAAGTTTTCCCGCTCGACAATTAAAAAATAATTCCATTTGAGACGTAAAAATTGCTGAAATTAAAAATATTTTGTCTCTACGAATACAACAATGATCAAACTACTAAATTCATGCTTAAGAAATTGAATTTTTTCTAAATAAGTTAAACTGTTCATTTGATTTCTTGCCTGATTTTTATTATCAAATTGTGCCCTCACTTTTTTTTTTGGTATCATATGGATCTCTCACTTTTATCTTCGTTTGCACCGTTTGTCCTAGAATCATTGTTCATCTTAAGTTGACTAATATGATACAGACATGTAGGATGAACAAAGTGATTTTGAGACAAACGGTTTACACAGAAAAAAATGCGAGAGACAAATATGATACCAAGAAAACGTGAGAACTAATTTGATAGCTAAAAATAAAATAAGAGACCAAATGAGTTTTTTTTTTGACCTTATCAATATTGTTCAGATCACATTTTAATTTTGGGATAAGATTAAATTAAATTACCAACGAGCTGTTGGTGCACTGGTGCCACAGGCTGCACTTGGTAGGGCGAACCACGGTTCGATCCCCCACAACAATGTTGAAAGAGGAATAAAACCTTAACCTTGGGACCCCCTTCGAACTGGATTAGTCGGCCTAATGGACCGGATACCAGGGTGCAAACCAAAAAAGATTAAAATAAATTATATCCTAATTTAATGCATCCAATTCAGTTTTATATCATTACATTAAATTTATTAATTAATACTATTTCTTTATTCATAGTGTTTTTAATTTTAGTATTTTTTAAATTAATTCATTGAATTCTATCTTATATAGTAGTAATATTTTAATATTGAATTTTGAAAATCTTACCATTTTTTCCAAGGTTAACTCTATATTACAGGTAAGGAATTTGATAATGTAAAAAAATTTTACATCGTTACTGCACAACTTATTTTCTCTATTTTTTTTCTTTAATTAATCCAAACAAGTAAGATCTATTCATTTTTTTTAGGCAAATGCTAAAAAATGTTATTAGAGTATTTGTCATGAGTTTTGTGGGTGTGTCCTGTACATATCATTCCCTAATCATGTATTTTTTTCTTCTTGAAATCAATGTCAATAACACATAAATAATAGGTAATGTGTTGACTCAGTATGAAAAAACTTTTGCACCGTTGAAGCATCACAAATTTTATCGTGTTTTATATCAACCAATGATCGATACATGGTAACGAAAATGAGATTAAATATCAAGAGCTTTCCTGTCTGACAATTGAAATATAATTCTATTTGATGTGTAAAAATTGTCGAAATAGATTTTGTCTTTACCAATATGGAATTGGTCAAACCTTTAACATTATGCTTAAGAAATTAAATATTTTATAAAGGTTAAAATGCTTATTTGGTCCATTACCTTATTTTTCACTATTAAATTGGGTCCTTAAAATTTTTTTGGTATCATATTCGTCTCCCACGTTCATATTAGTTTGCATCAAATGTCTCAGAGTCACTATTCATTCTACGTGAACCAATATGATAAGAATCGGACACGAAGGGTGAATAGTTTCTATAGGGCAAATTAAATTGTGCAAACGAAAAGAAACGTGAGAAATAACAAGATAAAAAAAATTAAAAACCAATTTGCAAAAACAATATAATATAAGAGATCAAATGAGCAGTTTAACGTTTTCTAAAGTCTGCTTAACTTTTATTAGTATTGTTCATATTACATTTTTAATTTGTGATAAGAATAAATTAAATCATATCATATCCTAAATTAATGCATCCAATTCATTTATTATATCATTACATTAAATTTATTAATTAATACTATTTATTTATTTAGAGTATTTTTAAATTTAGTATTTCTTTAAACTTAATTCAATGAGTTCTTTATTTAAATTTATTAATTGATACTATTTATTTATTAAATTTATTAATTAATACTATTTCTTTATTTAGAGTATTTTTAAAAGTAAAATTAGTTTAGTTTTTTTTTTTATTATTCAAGGGTATCCCTACTTTATGGATAAGAAATTAATCGTTTGGAGTTGTGTGACTCCTTCCTAGCAAGTGTTACTTTTAGGGATCAAGCATTTATTTTTTGCCTTGTACGATATTTGAGAATACAAAAGAGCTTTACACACTAAATCAACTTTGGTAATTCTTATTAAATTTTAGTATTTTTATATAATTTGTATCTCGATTTTGAGTTAAATTCAAATTTAATATTTTCTTTACATTTTTATTAATTACTAGTGGAGTTTCTATTTGGTGTTGAATTTTTAAATTCTTACTATATTTTGGTATGGTTATTGGTATTTTGATTTTGATTTCAAATTTAAATTCATATTTAGTATATTTGGTAAAAGAATTTATATCAACCCTTATAAAAAAAACTCCCTTATTTATCAAACACAATACAACACTTATAAGAATTTTTAGTGCCACCATAATGGTAGTAAGCTAAGGCTTTAATGAATTGAGCAACTTGAAATTCATTCGATACTCGATTTATTAAGTAGCTCGTGAATTTGACTCGTTAGCCAAATAAACCGAATTTGAATTGGCAATTGAGTTCATTAAATAAACAACTGAACTTAAGTCAAGTATAGTCTATCTTGTTTGCTTGTAAACTAGCTTGATAAAATAATATAATACGTATAAGTTAAATCTATTTTTAATTTTCACAAATACTACTTGAATTTGAAAGTAATATTAAGAAAAAATAAATGAATTAAAGTGTAATAATTAATAAGAAAATATTTGATATATACACAATGTAACAAAATATAAAATATTAAAGTCATAAATTATCATGAAGATATAAAATTTTAAATATGTAAAAAAAAAAATCTACCAAAAAAAGAGATAAAGAATTTAAAATAAAAAGAAAGGAAGAAAGAAAAAGGTATATAAAATCATAAAGATAAAACAAAAATGGTAGTTGTATAAGCTTAATATCGGAGGAAATTTATTTAGTATACTTTTATTATGGGGTAACATATTTCATAAAGAAAAATTATTATTCAAGCTAACAAATTAAGCTATTTCGAATTTACGAATTGAACAGTTGGCGAACTCAAATCGAATCTAACATGAACCTAAAAATTAGATCGATTTATAACTCGGTTGAAGTTCGATTTGAACTATTTTTTAACGAGTCTAACCTAGCTGAACCAATTTTAATTCAGTTTGGTTCATTTCCAGCCCTAATAGTATGTGAGGATAAATTATTATTGTTGATGCTTTTTCCACACCTTTTATTTGTTAACATTATTTTCTTTACTTAATAAAAATATTTTCATAATGTAAATATACTATACAAATATACACTTTCGTAGTTCTAAAAAAAATAAAAATATGCAAAAATATCAAACAAAAAGTAGCAAGAATAGCATTATTTACCACAAATTATAAATAGGTTTTTTATTACAGGATATGGGAACGAAAATTAAATCTACCAATGAATTATCAAATGGGGGAGCCCATGATCAAACTCGGGACCTCCAGTTCCCAAGTTTTTGTAGAATCAGCAAGGGATGCTAAGTTTTGATGAAGACAAATTGCGCGGAAGAACGTGTTTTGAGAAATAAGAAAACAACAACAACCCAGATTCCGAGTCTGTCGACGTACCGTACCTTTAGATATCAGGCAGCGGTAGACTCAGGTGGTTAGCTCAGCTCGAACAACAAGAAGCTCAGTTCAGAAGATGCTCAGAAGAACTGGATGTCGCACCAGCAACAAATTAAGAAGCTCAGTTCGAAAGACGATCAGAAGAACTAGAGTTGAACCAGAAGCAGTCAGAAACTCAGAAGCAAGCTTGAAGATGCTCGGCGAATGTAGTCGAACCATCAGTTCGGCCTTCGGTGCAGACGAGTGAAATGTTAAATCATCAGCTCGGCAAAACCATCAGCTCGACCTTCGGTGTAGACGAGTGAAATGTTAAATCATCAGCTCGGCAGAACCATCAGCTCGGCCTTTGGTGCAGACGAGTAAAGTGTTAAAGTCTTAGTTCGAGATTGAATTTTTAGCTCGGCTAAGGTCAGTTTGAGATTGAATATTTCGCTCGGCAAAAAGCTCGAATATCAAGTTTCAGTTTGAGATCAAATATCAAGCTCGGTTCACACTTGGTTAATGGCTGTGCAAGCATCATTAAAAAGCACAAGCTCAGTTCTCGTCAAGTTATCCGTCGTGGAAGCTCGGTCCAACTGAAAGCTCGAAGCTCGCTAATCATCAGAATCTGTCAAAAAGGAATTGACAATAAATGAAAGATCTGATTCAAAATTAAACCAAATCAGAATATGACTGTTGGAGAGGGAATCTCGTCAACATTAATTAATCACGTGGTAATTTTTATTCCTCCCTGATTCTTGGGGATTGTTGATGAATAAAAGGTGATTGTCTCCTCCAACATCAGCAGACGAAGTTTTCAAAAAGAAAAAAAAAACGCACGTTGAAAACCTTCATCTCTGCCAATTCTTTCCAAGTCTGAAACCCAGTTGCATCAACACTGTTATATTCAAAAGTAACTGGTTTTTGGAGTTTGGAGCCAATATTCTGCTACTACTCTCGTGTGTGATTGAAGAAGAGAAGGAGTCCTTGAAAGTGTCAAGGAAGTCTCCGCAGTGAAAGTGTTAAAGAGGTTCTTCAACCAGTAAAATCAAATTGGTTTGGGGTAGTGGTCAAGAGCATGGTCCTTGAAAGTGTTACTGAGATAGGCTCTCTTGTAAATCCTATTGAGACCCTTTATTTTATTTTGAGTAAAAGTCCCTAAGGTTTAGGGGGGACAGGACATAACTCTCAGTGGTTGAGAGTGAATCAGCATAAAAATCTTTGTGTCCTCTTTTACTGCTTTTCGCATTCATTTTTGGTTTCTGCATTAGTCGGCATTTAATCAATTTTTGCATAATTTCACATTTATATTTGTTGTGATCCGCCGCAAACCCGATTGTGTGTGATCGAACTTGGAAATCGACTATCAGTGTATAATCGGATTCTGTTCGGCACTATCTCGGCATTTTTAATAAAACCAGCAAGTGTATTTTATCCATTTTCAATTAAATTCGAAAATCCGGTATCTCTGCTTCAAACTACTATTCACCTCTCATCTAGTAGATTGTTAGGCCGATTGTTGGTTTCAATAGTTTTAAAATTTGATAGTTGATACATGACTACGTGGTTGCATAATTATCGGAAATTAATTAGAAATGGTATCCAGTAATTGACAAAAAAATCTTGGAACTGTATCAACCTAGCTAACATCCCAGCCCAACCACCGAAAGACTTTTATCCAATCCAAAACTCTCAGTTTTAATTAAAAAGAAAAAGAAAAACTCTCCCTAGTTTCCTACAAAATTAATCATTTACTGAAAATGATTTTAATTTGATTAAACAGGTTTAAATTCGTTAGAGTGTGATTTTTAATTCGATTAATTTTGTATTATAATCAATTGAACTAGTTTCTAGTAATTGATTGTTATCTTTTCTCTGTCAAAATCATGTTTTAGCTATATATTCATTTAAAATGTGTTTTAATTGATTGTGATTATCATATTTCTAAGTTGTTTTCATTGCTTCATTCCATGCCTAACCACTGTTATGTGCTTTTGCTGAATTTTTCTGAATTTTTTTTTTAAAATTTTTTTAATATCTGAATTTTAGATACATCATGGCATCCAATTTCCCTGAAGAATTATTATCGGAAATCCAGTTGAGGTTGCCTGTGAAGTCACTCCTTCGTTTCAAGTCATGGGCCTCTCTCTTCCGATCCGGACTTTGCTAAATTGCATTTTGATCTTACAAATCCTTCTGGACGTGTTCCCGATAGAATCCCATATCAAATTCCTCGACTTAGAGGGATCACTATTAGAAATGATAAACCAAATGAGAAATGATTCAACGGCTGTTGAACCTGAAGAACAATTGATCAACACAAGAGAAGTGTGATCAGAATTGAATGAGAGAATCGAATAGAGAGAGAAGATTCTAGAGAATTCAATAAAGGAAATTAAAGTTTGTTATATTATTAGCCACATGACAAAAATCAAATTTATATACACGGCTGGAACTACCGGCTGTTATGAAGTTCCAATTGGGCCTGAAATTAATAGAGCTCAAGGCCTTTGAGGCTGTGAAGTTAGAAAGCAAGGGGTTAAAAAGGCAAAAAAGGCAAAAAAACGAGGAGGACAGTGAAGAATTTGGTGAAGGCTCCCTCTCTCTCTCTCTCGTTCTACTTCGTCATCTTTCTATCACCCCCCTTCCCACCTCTTACATCCATATCTCCACCTTCCTTACATATTAGTATGAATTAAGTTTATTTAATATCCTCATATTCCATAACTTCTCTTGTAATTGTCTTTCAATTTATCAGTACCTATTTTAGTTGTTGTTAGGTATTTGGGCATTATTATTGTTATCAATTTAGATCTGAATTGGGTATTATTGTGATTAAGTATGTTTATTAACAAACCCCCAGAATCAGCCTCGTTACAATGGTGCTTTCATCGATCTCACTCCGCTGCAACGAAGGAGAAAATTGTTGGCCTTTTGGACAAAATGATTGCTATTTGTGATAGATCTCTAGCTGCGAGTGAGCAATTTCAAAGAGATTTCGCTCACCTCAAGGAAAAAATTGCAGCTCGTGAGAAGAACTCAAGGGTGGAGGCTGATCAAATTGAAGAAGATGAGTCGATGAAGCGTGATGATTCCAGCGATAATCACACCAGTGAAGTTGTGGATGATGATGTTACTCTCGCAATCAAACCAGATCTGGAGGTCATCGGCGACATTGATGGATCCACCCAGGACCTTGTCAAGAGTACGACATCTTCGGCTCAACCAAGCATCGAACACTTGGTGCTCAACATCCTTCCAAATTGGGATGAGCTTAACAAGCCTACAAGTGAGTCTGGTCTGCGTATAGTAAGGTTAAGTCAACCAAGGATAAGTGGTTCTATCAATTACAATGACCTACCCTACTACAAGAGCCTAAAGAGCAAGATTGGATTTGTGACACAAGATGATGTTCCGTCCCCTCACCTAACTGTGAAAGAGACACTAACATATGCAGCCCGCCTTAAATTGCCAAACACATTAACTAGAGCGCAAAAGGAAAAACGAGCTTTAGATGTCATCTATGAGCTTGGCTGGGAGAGGTGTCAGGACACGATGATAGGAGGGTCCTTAATTAGAGGAGTATCTAGTGGAGAGAAGAAGAGAGTTTGTGTTGGCAATGAGATCATAATCAATCCTTCTTTTCTGTTTCTTGATGAACCGACTTCTGGTTTGGATTCTACAACAGCCTTGAAGATAGTTCAGATGCCACAAGACATAGCAGAGGCTGGTAAAACTGTTGTGACAACAATCCATCAACTATCAAGCAGGCTCTTTCATAAATTTGATAAGTTGATCCTTCTAGGAAAAGGGAATTAGCTTTACTTTGGAAAAGACTCTGAGCCAATGGACAAATTTCTACATATAAGGTGTTCACCTCTTATTGCTATGAATCCAGCAGAGTTTTTACTAGACCTTGCAAATGGAAACTTAAATGATGTTTCAGTACCATCAGAGTTAGAGGATAAAGTTCAGATAGGAAATGCACAAGTTGAAACAAGGAATGGGAAACCATCACCAACACTTGTACAAGAGTATTTGGTGGAGGCATATGAGAATAGAGTTGTAGAAGTTGTTGCCATACTTACATCAAGATTGACAGCCTCAATTGCTCTAGAAAAGGCAGGACAGGTAAAATCTGAAAAATTGGTCCTTGTTACTGCTGCCACAGGAGGAACTGGGCAATTTTCTGTTCAGCTTGCAAAACTAGCAGGAAATAAAGTGGTTGCAACTGTTGGAGGTGGGTCAGCTCGGGTTCGCTTACTCACAATTGCCATTGGATTCCTTGCTACAGAAATTACTATAGTTTGGGATCCAGGTGGTAGGCATTTTGAGCAAATTGGGTCTTCTCAAAACTTATCTACTGTGATGGTATTGATCAAACCATGTTTTATTGCTCTTTATGGAACAAGCTTACTCTACCATGACCTTGAGAACAAGGTCATTTTTAATGGGGGCGGTATTGTTATGAAATTCCAATTGGGCCTGAAATTAATAGAGCCCAAGGCCTTTGAGGCTGTGAAGTTAGAAAGCAAGGGGTTAAAAAGGCAAAAAAGGCAAAAAACGAGGAGGACAGTGAAGAATTTGGTGAAGGCTCCCTCTCTCTGGTTCTACTTCGTCATCTTTCTATCACCCCCCTTCCTACCTCTTACATCCATATCTCCTCCTTCCTTACATATTAGTATGAATTAAGTTTATTTACTATCCTCATATTCCATAACTTCTCTTGTAATTGTCTTTCAATTTATCAGTACCTATTGTAGTCGCTGTTAGGTATTTGGGCATTATTATTGTTATCAATTTAGCTCTGAATTGGGTATTATTGTGATTAAGTATGTTTATTAACAAGCCCCCAGAATCAACCTCGTTACACCAGCTTCTAGCAACTTCTAACTAACTACCTTGCTAACAACTAACTAACTAGAAATTAACTAATTCAGCTAGTTAATCGATTACCAATCAATTAACTAGTTAATTTACAATGGTAATACAATAACTTGCTCAGCTCAGCAAGTTAGTGACCAACCTAATCAAGTAACTCCTATTGCCTTTGATCCTGAGTCATCCACTGATCCCGTGCTTCTCTAATACTGAGCTCGGATCTGATCTGATTCCGAGCTTCTCTAATATTGAGCCCGGTTCTGATCTTGAGCTTCTATGTTAACTGCTCGGCTTCGTACTCGGCTGCTCTGTACTTGATCCTGAGCTCGGCTCGGCTCCGTACTCGGCTGCTCTGTGCTCAATCCTGAGCTCGGCTTCGTACTCGATCCTGAGCTCGGCTTCGTACTCGATCCTGAGCTCGGCTTCATACTCGGCTCCGTACTCATGTTTAATAATCACTAGAGGAACATTTTGTGGACTTGGTTTTTCCAATTATGAGGTCACCATTTTTTGATGGGTTTTAAATTATAGGTGTTCGTAGAGGCTTTATCCTTTTTAATGGGGTTATGCATTGGTTGATTATCACTGAATACGGTGAGTTAGGTAATGCAATTATTGCCTTCGATTTCATAGAAAGAAATGTAGTATCCAAGATACCTTTGCCACATGATCGTTTTTTCCCTGTTATCAATGAAAAAGAGTTAAGCTTGGAGGTAATTGGAGGTTGTCTTTGTCTGTTATACGACTATCGTTCTAAGCAGGGGTTTGTTGAGTTGACTTAATGGTT
Source organism: Crotalaria pallida (assembly GCA_037953625.1). Lineage (NCBI taxonomy): Eukaryota > Viridiplantae > Streptophyta > Magnoliopsida > Fabales > Fabaceae > Crotalaria > Crotalaria pallida. The sequence continues at coordinate 75,596,137 of CM075656.1, forward strand.
GGAAATTTGGGCAGCAGCAGGGTACTTACATGTATACAAGAAGTCTTCTCTCACTCCCTAACGACTCTGTGCAGCCATAGGAAGATAACAAACGATTAGGGTATGTAACTTTCCCTGTTTGATAATGTTATTCCTATTAATTATCCTTGCTTTATAAAAGGGTAAAAAGTAATATTCATGATGCCAGGTTAATGCTTGCTGCTAAATTATTTGCTTCGACTTTGACATACACTATATATCACATTTGTCCTGCATGTTCCCCCCTCATCAACTTGCAGTATATGCCTTTGGAAAGTTGTTTACTGTTTTAGATATTCCTTTTAAAAGAGACTTGAATATAAGAAGAATACCATATATAATTTAACTATTATATATGTTTTGGTTAATTAACTTCGACTTTTTTTGCAGCATTTCAAATATTCTGCATGTTTGAGAAGAATGGTGAAGAAACCGCAATTGGTGGTTGAAACAACTAAGGAACCCTAGGAACACACCTAGAAGGGGGGTTGAATAGGTGTAAAAGAAACCTTGAAAGATTTTCGAACGAAACAAATCGAAACAATCAAAACAAATGATTTTTGCAAATTCTACAGCACTTAATCGATTAAACTGAAATTTAATCGATTAACCTGCAATTTAATCGATTAAACCTGAAAGTTCAAAAGTCCTTAATCGATTAAACTAAAACTTAATCGATTAAATCTATCAGAAACTGAAAAATCACTTTTCAATCGAATACGAAAATCAATCAATTAACACTTAAGATCAGAGATTCAATGAAAACAAATAACACCTATATTCTTATTGATTATCCTAGTTATGAAAATGATTTTCCCAAGTTAATTTGAACAATAAAGATTCAATTCAATCAATTATGAAAAATCAATCTTTCTCTAGGTTTTCAACCAAGAACACAATCAATGACTTGAATGTAAAGAGTTAAGGGTTTAGAGATACGACACAGTGATTTATCCTGGTTCACTTTCATCCGCTTGAAAGCTACATCCAGACCCCTCTTCAACCAAGAGAGATTCTTCACTATGAGGAATTAGAGTTCTCAAATTACAAGTAAGTGCCTCACAAGACTCCCTTCTTGCTAGCCTACAAGAGATACCACACCCTTGCCTTGTAATCCTATTGATCTTCTCTCTAATCTAACCTCTACCCCTTGTTGATAATCGACACAACAAGTCTTCTTTGCTTGATGATAATCCACACACCAAGGCTTCACTTTGCTTGATTCACAATCAAGACTTTCTTCTTCTCCAATGAGATTTGCTTGATGATAATCGACACACCAAGGCTTCTTTGTTGTTGTAGTTGGCTTGCCTTCTTGCAAAGATTACAACTCAATAGAAAACACAAATGACAATGCTATGAATCTCAATCAATAGCTATGGCAATTCACAATAAGAGATTCAAAGGTTCTTGATCAAAGAATATGAAAATATGAAAGCTTTGATCTTTGAAATTGAGAGAGAATAGAATGGCTTGATTCTTGTAAAATTGATTATAAAAGTGTTCTCATTAATCACAAAGATTAGGAAAAGGTTTTTATAGAATACCCAAAAGTTGTAGCACTTGAAAACTGATTTTGAGAAGTGAAAATCGTATTTTTAAAAACCAGTTCAGCAGTACTTAATCGATTAAATCTTTACTTAATCGAGTACTAATCGATTAAATATGTTCTTAATCGATTAAACATGTCTGATACTTGTTTAAAACTTGTTTTCTCAAAATCAAACCTTTCCTTTAAAACCTTTAAGCCACCTATTGATTCTAGGTTAAGTGAAAACTCAAATTATGATTTAATCATGACTATGATAGAGATTCACTACCCTCTAAATAAACTCTAACCAAATAAAAGACCTAAGAAGCTTGAGAGGCAAAAGATAAAACAATTACAATTACACTCAAACTAAGTCTTCATGGGCTTGTTTTCTCTCTTCACTTGATGTTTGTTGTTGCTTGTTGAACTTGAAACTTGATCAACATCTTTGTAGCTTGTTCAAAACACTTTGTAACCTTTTGTCATTATCAAAACATTCATCATGGAACTTACAAATGGCATAGTATGTATCTGAACTGAAGAATGGCATTTCAAATTAATGTTCATTACAAACCTTTGCTACCGTATGGTAATTGATATATTTTGCTGAGGTATGTTTACAAATTATTATTGTGTAGCAGGGAAGAGTATGAGGGTATCACTTGAATTTTTAGTGGAAAATCCTAAGCTTGATGAGAGTGAAGTAGATTAACTTGTCTTCTAGTGTCTTGGTAGACATAAATTTAAAAACTCTGCAGCTTCCAACTGAATCTACTTGCAACGCCTCTAAGAGCTACTTAACTCAAAATGATGAAAAAACAAAAGGTTATATATGTATATGAGCTGATAATATTATTTTGAGGATGAAAGAATTGAATGAAAGCATTCAAACTTTTCAACGAGACCTTGCTGTGTAATGGGTTTTAACTTGGCTCGACCAGGTTTTTTGTATTTATCTGCATTGCTAATTTGGTTGATAAATGGTTAAAACAAATAAATGATGCAGATTTATTTAGGACGTACGATTTAGCAAGTTTGTCTGGTTAAGGTAACAAAAATAGTGAAGGCTAGAGTTTCCCTTTCATACTTGGGTGGTCTTAATTGCTGAAATGTCCCTCCTTTTTGGTCTGAATTTCAATTTACTGTACTATTTTTATGGCAACACATCTTGTTGGTCCTGATCATCTATATCCAGATCCTTGCATTCAAATATATTTTTCTGTCAAGAACAAATTGTTTTCTTTATGGATTTTTAAATAAGCAAATTTGAAAATATAAGTTTTTTTTTAGGAAAATTGTATTCTTAGCGGAAAAAAAAATGATGTTTTAACTTTACAATATATTTTTACCTTTTATAATTATTTATTCAATGCATAATGCATAAATAAGGAAAACCATTTTTTATTAGTTTAATCATTATTAATTTTTGGTGTGTATGTAAAGTATCCCTCAATCAACTACTATTAAAGATTGATTCTTGCTAAAATGTATAGAAATTATCAAAGTAACTTTTGATTTTATCAATAGTTTTTTTATTTCAGACACAAAATAGGCTTTAAATTTTTGACATTATGATTAAAGAACTCACTTATGTTTTAATTATTTAGAGTGATGATGCATTAATGCTTATTTAGAGTGATGATTTTTTTAAGTCTAAAAATTAGAAAAAAAATTCACTTATCATTAGAGAAATTCCTTGTCTTATATTTTATGTTTCACTGACACTCCTATGACCAAAATTTCAATTAAAATTAGCGATTTTTTTCTTCCTTTCATTCTCGATTCCATTATCTCTTCTTGACGCATATGTTATAATTTTCTTTTAGTTTTTACTCGTTCAAATTTATGCATGAGTATTATAAAAAAAAAATAAATTTATGCATGAGTATTATACAATCATGTATTTTAAACTCAATTTCATTTTAATAATATTTTTGAAATGTAATTTTCATAATGCTAATTGCATACTATTTTTAAAAATAATCTCGAATATTTATTTGTCACATCGGTATTTATGAATTTCTAAAAATTATATTTGCATTCAAATAATATTTAAAAATTAAAATATTCAATTTTGTGTTTAAAAATGTGTCATAACCATTTTTATAAAAAAAACGAATTGAAAAAATAATTTCTATAGCTCTATGTCTTTTATATATCCATATTTGAATAAATATATACTCAAATAGTTTTTTTTAAACTCTCAAATATTTATTTTTTCCATAATAACACAATATATATAAGAATAAAATACTCAATAAATATATACTCAAATATTTTTAATATAACTATTTATTTTTTCCATAATAACACAATATATATAAGAATAAAATACAATATATATATATTTAAAAATATTATTATTTACTATTTGAAAAAAATATTAATATTTATTTATTATTATTAGTTTATTGTTATTATTAATATTTATTTATCATTAAGATGATGTAAGGTAAAATGAGATAAATGACAAAAAAAGGGTCTCGCAAAGTCTTAAGTTGGGTATTTTATTTTACATACTTAGCTTAAGACTCACTATCAGATTTTGAAGTATAGATGAGTCTTGAGAAAGTCTAGTAGAAAACCAAATGTTAAGACTCTCCACCAATTAACTCTCTCAACACTCTGCTGTCATTGCTCTATCAACTTTGGTAATTCTTATTAAATTTTAGTATTTTAATATAGTTTGTATCTTGATTTTGATTTCAAAGTTAAATTCAAATTTAATATTTTTTTATATTTTAAACAATTACTAGTCTAATTTCTATTTGGTATTGAATTTTTTTAAAAAATTCTTACCATATTTTAGTAAAGTTGGTATTTTGATTTTGATTTTGATTTTTGAATTTAAATTTATTTTTAGTATATTTGGTGAAAGAATTTCTATGAACACATATAAAAAAAACTCCTTTATTTACCAAACACAATATAAGACTTAGAAGAATTTTTAGTGCCATCATACTAGTAGTAAGGCTTCAATGAATTGACCAACTTGAAATTCGTTCGACACTCAATTTATTAAGTAACTCGTGAATTTGAGTCATGAGCCATATGAACAGAATTTGAATTGGCAATTGAGTTCATTAAATAAACAACTGAACTTAAGTCAAGTATAGTTTGGCTTGTTTGCTCGTAAACTAGCTTGATAAAATAATATAATATGTATAAGTTAAATCAATTTTTAATTTTCACAAATACTTGAATTTGAAAGTAATATCAAGAAAAAAAAATAAATGAATTAAAGTGTAACTATTATTAATAAAATATTTGATATATACACAATGTAACAAAATATAAAATATTAAAGTCATAAATCAGGAAGATAGAAAATTTTAAATATGTAAAAAAATCTACCAAAAAAAGAGGTAAAGAGTTTAAAATAAAAAGAAAGGAAGAAAGAAAAAGGTATATAAATTCATAAAAATAAAATAAAAATGGAAGTTGCTTGTATATAGTTTGTATAAGGGGAATTTATTTAGTATACCTTTTTTTTTTATGAAGTAGTGTATTTCGTAACAAAAATTATTATTTGAGCTTACGAACTGAATTATTTCGAATTTACGAATTAAACAGTTGGCGAACTCAAATCGAATCGAATGTGAACCTAAAAAATAGATCGATATAAAGCTCGGCTCGAACTAGATTCAAACTATTTCTTAACGAACCGAACTTAGCTAAACCAATTTCAATTCAATATATTTCATTTTCGGTCCTACTATCTAGTATGTAAAGATAAATTATCGTTGATGTTTTTTCCATACCTTTTATTCGTTAACTTTATTTTTTTCTTAAAAAAAATATTTTCATAGTGTAAATATACAATACAAATATACACTTTCTTAGTTCTTAAGAAAATAAAAATAAGTAAAATTAGCAAACAAAATGTAGCAAAAAAAACATTATTTACCCCAAATTATAAATAGTTGTTAGAAATTAGAAATGGTATCCGAAAATTGAAAAAAAAAATCTTTGGGCTGCATCAACCTAACATCAGAGCCCAACCACCAAAGCCTTTTATCCAATCCAAAACTCTTAGTTCAAATTCTAGAAAAATAAAAAAAAAAGAAAAAGAAAAAGAAAAAGTAAAACTCTCTCTTGCACCTGCTGCAAGCACCAGAGTAGCAGAGTCTACCATTCTCCGTTTCTCTTCTTCTTCCTATCCTGCTTTTGGTATGATTTATTATTTTTTATTTACATACATTCATACATATATGCTCCTAGTTTGCTACAAATTAATTGTTTATTGAAAATGATTTTAATTTGATTAAACAGGTTTAAATTCGTTAGACTGTGATTTTTAATTCCATTAATCAATTGAAATAGTTTCTAGTAATTGAATGTTATCTTGCAGTTTTCTCCGTGAAATCATGTTTTAGGCTTTTAGGTTTAGCTATATATTCATTTAAAATGTGTTTTAATTGATTGTGATTATCATATTTCTGAGTTGTTTTCATTGCTTCATTCCATGCCTAACTTTGCTATGTGTTTTAGTTATGTGCTTTTTCTGAATTCCAAACTTTGCTAAACTGCATTTTGACCGTACAGCGCCGCATGATCATGAACTCCTTCTGGACGTGCTCCCGAGAGAATCCTGTGTCAAATTGCTCGACTTGGAGGGATCACTAGAGGAACATTCCATGGACTTGGTTTTTCCAATTTTGTGGTCACCAATTTGTGATGATGAGTTTAATATTGATATTATAGGTGTTCGCAGAGGATTTATCCTTTTCGCGCACTACACCCTGCTACCTGTGAAGACAGAACAATTTCATTTTCTCCATCATTTTCTCCAGCTTTGTCTGACATTCTTGGATCTGACGAATATCATTGTAATATTCGTTATAGTTTTGAGTATGATGCACTTAGAGATGATTACTATATAGTTGTAGCTGTGAGTGAGGTTTACCTAGAGTTTTGTTGTGAATTTTTTCATATTATATTAAATTATGAAGAATGGTCGTCAGGGAATTAATACAAACAATCTGTTTGTAAGAGTATTTGGTTTGATTTTTTAAATTGTTGTCTTCTATATTGCAACTGGTAGCTATTTCTCAAGGCGTTGAGATCATAATGAATCTTGTTTGCATAACGATGCTTACTAACCTTTGCTATGTATCCTAATAGTTATATTTTGTGAGGTATGTTTACAAATTATTGTGTAGCAGGGAAGAGTATGAGGGTATCACTTGAATTTTTAGTGGAAAATCCTAAACCTGATGAGAGTGAAGTAGAATAACATGCCTTCTAGGGTCTTGGTGGACATAGATTTAAAAACTCAGCAGCTCCAACGGAATCTACTTGCAACACCTCTAAGAGCTACTTAACTCAAAATGATGAAAAAACAAAAGGTTTATATATGTATAGGCTTATTTATGTTTTTAATCCCTAAAAGTTAGGGGTGTTTTGGTTTTAGTCCCTAGAATTTTTTTTGACCTTGACTCATCCTTAATTGTTTTGAAAATTTAGTTTTAGTCTCTGCTATTAAGAAAAATCTGTTAACTGTTTTATGTAACTAACAAAATGGCACATCAGCATACACATATGCAAGTATTGTAGGCTACCGGTAGAATGACGTGGATGATCTGGACATGCAAGAGCAAAAGGGCCAAAGCTCAACCCAAATGTGTTTGTGGAATGGGTTTTGGCCCTTTTGTTATAGCTGGCCCGGATCATTCTCGTCATTCTATTGGTGACACGCAATACTTGCACACATGTCACATGTTTGCTGGCGTGACATTCTGCTAGTCACATCAACTGTTAACGGATTTTTCCTAAACTGCATGGACTAAAACCAAATTTTCTTACTGAGACCGAAACCAAAACACGATCAACTTTCAGGGACTAAAGACATAAATAAGCCATATGTATATAAGCCAGCCGATAATATTATTATTGTGGGTGAAAGAATGAAAGCATTCAAACCCTTTGACCTGACCGTGCTTGTATAATGGGTTTAATTTGGCTCTACAAAGTTTTTCGTATTTATCTTCATTGCTAATAATTTGGTTGATATATAAATGGTAAAAACAAATAAATGATGCAGATTTATTTAGGATTTAGCAAGTTTGTCTTGTTAGCATTACAAAAGTGAAGGGTTTCCCTTTCTTACTTAGGTGGTCTTAATTGTTGAAATGTCCTTCCATTTTGGTCTGAATTTCAGTTTACGATACTGTTTTTATGGCAACACATACATCTCGTTGCTCCTGATCATTTGTCCAGGATTCTTGCATTCAAATACTCCGTATATTTTTCTGTCAAGAACTAATTGTTTTCTTTATGGAATTTAAATAAACAAATTTGAAACTGTAAGTTTTTATAGGAAATTAAATTGTATTCTTAGTTAATTAAAATGATGTTTTAACTTTTTAATATTTACTCTGGTTTTATATGTAAGACTTTTTGAGATTTTTCACTTTAATCAAATAAGATAGTTAAATTTGTTAGTGACATTGTAAATTTGAAAATTTGATATACTTTTTCAAAACTACCCTTATCATTATTATTGAGACTTTAAATGTTGAGTTTATAGAAGTGTTTGTGTAAAGAAGTACAATTAAATACAACTGGAAAATTGAAAAATTGTGTTATATAAATAAATCAAAATAAAAACTCCATGATGATTTTATATATGGGACGGCGGAATAGAATATAACTTTATCTTTTATAATTGTTTATCCTATATATAATGCATATATTAGAAAAATGCTTTAATTTCTTTATTAGGCTAATCCTTATTAATTTTTGGTGTATATCTAGAGCATCCTCAATCAACTACTAAAGATTGATTTTGATATGCATACAAATTATCGGAGTAAGTTTCATTTTATTCAACATTTTTTTTAAACACAAAATAGGAATTAAATTATTGATATTATACATGTTTAAAGAAGTAAGTTATCTATCAATTATTTAGAGCAATGATGCATTCATCCTTATTTAGAGTGATGACTTATAAGTCTAAAAATTAGAGAAAATTGTGATCATCATAGTAAATATTCATAGTGACATACACACCTATCTAGTCTTAGGAATTCCACCCGTTTTTCTTATTTTGTATTATGTCTGGTCTTATTTGTAAGATCATTTTAAGAAAAAAATTTGGCCTTATTTGTAAGATCATTTTCCAATTTCCAATAACATTTAATTACTTCTTTCCAAAAATATTCCTATTAAATCAATACTTTTTAGTTTTAGAATCTCAATAACAATTATATATAAGTGTAGTTTTGAAAAAATATATTAAATGTTACATTTTCAACACCATTAATTAACAACCTTAATTTATTTTCTTGTTGAACGTGAATTTTTTCTAAAGAATGTTACATATAAGACATGATGAAGTATTTTATTTTGTATTTTATTTTGCACTAACACTCCTTATGACCAAAATTTCAATTAAAATCAATGATTTTTTTTCTTCTTTTCATTCTCGATTCTCTTGTCACTTTTTCAATCATATGTTACAAATTTTCGTTAGTTTGTACTCGTTCGATAATGAGACAGGATATTATATGTTACAAATTTTGGATTAGCCTCCCACAAGTTAAAAAGAGTGTATGTTAATAACTCCCGCGGACTAGGCTACATGTCCTGACACCACAGAATCTATTTCAGGATATTGTATTTTTTCTTGATGGATCATTGATTTTGATTTTATGGAAGTCAAAGAAGCAACATCTTGTTTACAAATCATCACTAGAAGGGCATTGGCTATCACATCTTGCCGTGAAATCCAATGACTTACTTATCTTCTACAACAATTTTCAGTACATTTCTTTATGGAATTTAAATAAACAAATTTGAAACTGTAAGTTTTTATAGGAAATTAAATTGTATTCTTAGTTAATTAAAATGATGTTTTAACTTTTTAATATTTACTCTGGTCTTAATGAACCGAACTTAGCTAAACCAATTTCAATTCAATATATTTCATTTTCGGTCCTACTATCTAGTATGTAAAGATAAATTATCGTTGATGTTTTTTCCATACCTTTTATTCGTTAACTTTATTTTTTTCTTAAAAAAAATATTTTCATAGTGTAAATATACAATACAAATATACACTTTCTTAGTTCTTAAGAAAATAAAAATAAGTAAAATTAGCAAACAAAATGTAGCAAAAAAAACATTATTTACCCCAAATTATAAATAGTTGTTAGAAATTAGAAATGGTATCCGAAAATTGAAAAAAAAAATCTTTGGGCTGCATCAACCTAACATCAGAGCCCAACCACCAAAGCCTTTTATCCAATCCAAAACTCTTAGTTCAAATTCTAGAAAAATAAAAAAAAAAGAAAAAGAAAAAGAAAAAGTAAAACTCTCTCTTGCACCTGCTGCAAGCACCAGAGTAGCAGAGTCTACCATTCTCCGTTTCTCTTCTTCTTCCTATCCTGCTTTTGGTATGATTTATTATTTTTTATTTACATACATTCATACATATATGCTCCTAGTTTGCTACAAAATTAATCGCTTATCGAAAATGATTTAAATTCGTTAGACTGTGATTTTTTTTGTCCAAATTCCTTGCGGAACCACCGATATCCCGAAGAGCACCTTAATATAAGGGAGCCCTTAAAACTAATCCGGAGCGAGCTGCGTGCTGACTCTCCCAACGGGATGGTTTTAGTGGGAATCGAACCCGGGCTATTAGCACCCTTGTCCATTCTCAGGATTTCAGTTGGGGCCTTACACCAACTGAACCAAACCCCGTCGTTAGACTGTGATTTTTAATTCCATGAATTTTGTTTTAATTCCATGATTTTTAATTCCATTAATCAATTGAAATAGTTTCTAGTAATTGAATGTTATCTTGCAGTTTTCTCCGTCAAATCATGTTTTAGGCTTTTAGGTTTAGCTATATATTCATTTAAAATGTGTTTTAATTGATTGTGATTATCATATTTCTAAGTTGTTTTCATTGCTTCATTCCATGCCTAACCACTGTCATGTGCTTTTGCTAAATTCTTCTGAATTTTTTTTTAAAATTTTTTTTTTAATATCTGAATTTCAGATACATCATGGCATCCAATTTTCCCGAAGAATTGTTGTCGGAAATCCAGTTGAGGTTGCCTGTGAAGTCACTCCTTCGTTTCATGTGTGTGAAAAAGTCATGGGCCTCTCTCGTTTCCGATCCAAACTTTGCTAAACTGCATTTTGACCGTACAGCACCGCATGATCATGAACTCCTTCTGGACGTGCTCCCGAGAGAATTCTGTGTCAAATTGCTCGACTTGGAGGGATCACTAGAGGAACATTTCATGGACTTGGTTTTTCCAATTTTGTGGTCACCAATTTGTGATGATGAGTTTAATATTGATATTATAGGTGTTCGCAGAGGCTTTATCCTTTTCGCTTACTTCATGCCCCCAGTGACAGTATATTGGACTCCTTCCGCTTTCTTTGTGAGTAACCCTGCTACCGGTGAAGACAGAACAATTTCATTTTCTCCATCATTTTCTCCAGCTTTGTCTGGCATTCTTGTATCTGACGAATATCATTATAATATTCGTTATAGTTTTGAGTATGATGCACTTAGAGATGATTACTATATAGTTATAGCTATGAGTGAGGTTTTTCGGGGATTTTTCAACGAATTCTTCCGTCTAAACTCCGTTGTGTTCTTCTCCGTGAGAACCAATTCATGGACGCAAGTTGACATTCCAGGCCTTCCTTATGAGAGACAAAGTGAATCACCATGCATTTCATTTGTTAATGGGGCTATGCATTGGTTGAATGTCACTGAATATGCCGCGTCCGTTGGAATTATTGCCTTCGATTTCATTGAAGGAAATGTATCCAAGATACCTCTGCCACATGATGGTTTTTACACTGATGGCTATGATACAGAGTTAAGATTGGAGGTAATTGGAGGCTGTGTTTGCCTGTTATATGGTTCTCGTACGCAGCCGGGGTTTGATGAATTGTGGATGTTGAAAGAGTGTGAAGGGAAGTCATCTTGGACTAAGTTCAATTATATGGCTGCCTATGCCGTTCCTCCATGCTGCTTCACACCGATATACTTCACGAAAGGTGGAGAAATTGTTGGATTAGATGGTACAGATTTGTCTATTGTGAAACTTAATGACAAAGGAGAGGTGCTATGTTGTGATGATAGTTTGGCTTTTAGGCAGCAGCCGGGTACTTCCATGTATACAAGAAGTCTACTCTCACTCCCTAGCGACTCTCTGCAACCATAGTAAGATAACAAACAATTAGGGTATGTAACTTTCCCTATTTGAGAACGTTATTACTATTAATTATCCTTGCTTTATAATAGAGTAAAAAGTAATATTCGTGATGTCAGGTTAATGCTATCTGCTAAATTATTTGCTGCAACTTAGACATACACTCACATTTGTACTGCATGTTCCCCCCTCATCAACTTGCAGTATATGTCTTTGGAAAGTTGTTTACTGTTTTAGATATTCCTTTTAAAAGAGACTTGAATATAAGAAGAATACCATAAAGTGAAGAATACCATATATACTTTAACTATTATATATGCTTTGGTTAATTAACTTACACTTTTTTTTGCAGTATTTCAAGTATACTGCATATATGAGAAGAATGCCATAATATCATGTATCTGAACTGAAGTTGTTTTTTTTCCTTGATTTTATGTAGCCAGGCAAGGAAAGGCCAGCTTGTTAGCTTGTGGCATGTAATGTTCGTTGCAGATAAAGTATTTCTTCCCCAGAGTTTTGTTGTGAATTTTTTCATATTATATTAAATTATGAAGAATGGTCTTGGACAAAGTAGAATGAAGGAACAGTCAGGGAATTAATACAGACAATCTGTTTGTAAGAGTATTTGGTTTGATTTTTTAAATTGTTGTCTTCTATATATCAACTGGTTGCTATTTCTCAAGGCGTTGAGATCATGATGACTCGTGTTTGCATAACGATGCTTACTAACCTTTGCCATGTATCCTAATAGTTATATTTGGGAGGTATGTTTACAAATTATTGTGTAGCGGGGAAGAGTATGAGGGTATCACTTGAATTTTTAGTGGAAAATCCTAAACCTGATGAGAGTGAAGTAGAATAACTTGCCTTCTAGGGTCTTGGTGGACAGATTTAAAAACTCAGCAGCTCGAACTGAATCTACTTGCAACACCTTCTTCTTCTAAACCATCTTGTTGCGTACAGAATGGTGGGTTTTCAGACTCATTGATCGATCCCATAGGTGTTGCCGGGTCTTTGTCCAAGAATTGCATTCCACCACTATTTGTGACAGGTATGGTTGTTGTATTTGGAGGATGCATTGGATATTAGTAAGGGAAGAAGTGGTGATTTGGAGTAGATGAGTTCATTTGTGTATTTGGGTAAAATGGATTGAATGAGTTTTGTGGAGCAATTTGTGGATTTGGGTAAAAAGGTGTGTGAGAACTTTGAGGATGTGGGTAAAAAGGTGCATATCCACTTTGAGAATTTGGTATGTGATGAGGATTTTGAGAGTTACATGGATTTTGAGAGTTAGAAGCATGAGACACACTTGATAATAATTTTCTAAGAGTTTCTAATTCAACTTGAGCAGGATCCATGAAAATAAATTTATGGACTTGAAAAAATTGAATGTCAATGAGATGAGAAGAAGAAAAATTATAAAGAGATTATAGTGTATGAAATAGATTGAAATAAGAACTAATTGAATGAAGGTATTGTGTGAATTGAACTTCAAAATTACTCATGCATATATAGTAAAATTTGTTAACAGCTAGTTATATTACCGTTGCTGCAATTGCAACGGTAATAATCTGAAGACTCATTGCTCTTGTATACACATAGCAACGGTAATAATTTCATAACCAATGGTCTCATACTCTCATTTGTTGAGTACTCCCTACTTCTCTATTATACACACACAAACACTCCCTACTTTTCTACTATACACACAAAAACACTCCCTCCTCTGCCAACAAAAGACCAAAACCCGATTAGCTCTCACTCTCCCTTCCACCTTGCCTCACTCTCCCTCCGATCTGCTCACTTCCCTCCCACCCTCCGCCGTCCCTCCCTCACGATCTTCTCACCCTCCGCCGATCTCCCTTCTCAGTCTCCGATCGCAGTCGCGATCTCAGTCTCTCACTCCACGATCTCAGCTCGCGATCTCAGACTCTCCCTCCACGATCTCAGTTCGCGATCTCCGTCTCTCCCTCCACGATCTCAGTCTCTAATCTCACTCTCAGCTCCAATTGATCTCCGTTTCACAACTCTCCGATGGCTCTCCGATCCATGGATCTACTTCAACTCACGCGATCTCTCTCCAATTCACTCTCTCCGACATGGATCTCGACATGCAGATGTCGATCTCTCTCCACCGCCACTGATAGGTTCTTCGTTCCCTTTTTTTTCTTTCTTATATTTTTTTCTGATTTGTTTCGTTTTTTTTTCTTTTTCTTTCTGCAATTTCCTATATTTTTTTATTTTATGTAATTTCTTTGCTTTATTTTCTTTTTCAGTGATGATTTTTATTGTAATTTTTTTTTATTGTAAATTTGTATCTTGTTGTTGTGGATGAACAACTGGATGTTGATGATGAATTCGGTGGGTATTGCTGTTGTTGTTGAAATTGCCGTTGCATTCTCCCTCCTTTTTCCAATTACTTTATTCGTTTCTCTCTCCTTCACCTCTCCCTTTTCTGACACAAAGCAACACAAAGCAGTGTCCCAATTTATGGACACTAGCTAATTTGGGACGAAAACTAGGTGCTCCACACCGGTATCCCTAATTAGTGGTTGTCCCTAAAATTTTATGGACATACCGGTGTGAATGCTCTAAGAGCTACTTAGCTCAAAATGATGAAAAAACAAAAGGTTTATATATGTATATGAGCTGATAATATTATTATTGTGGGTGAAAGAATGAAAGCATTCAAACCCTTTGACCAGACCGTGCTTGTATAATGGGTTTAATTTGGAAAATTTGGCTCTACAAAGTTTTTCGTATTTATCTTCATTGCTAATTTTGTTGATATATAAATGGTAAAAACAAATAAATGATGCAGATTTATTTAGGATTTAGCAAGTTTGTCTTGTTAGCATTACAAAAGTGAAGGGTTTCCCTTTCTTACTTAGGTGGTCTTAATTGTTGAAATGTCCTTCCATTTTGGTCTGAATTTCAATTTAGGATACTGTTTTTATGGCAACACATACATCTCGTTGGTCCTGATCATTTGTCCAGGATTCTTGCATTCAAATACTCCGTATATTTTTCTATCAAGAACTAATTGTTTTCTTTATGGAATTTAAATAAACAAATTTGAAAGTGTAAGTTTTTATAGTAGGAAATTAAATTGTATTCTTAGTTAATAAAAATGATGTTTTAACTTTTTAATATTCACTCTGGTCCTATATGTAAGACTTTTTGAGATTTTTCACTTTCATCAAATAAGATAGTTAAATTTGTCAGTGACATTGTAAATTTGAAAATTATCATACTTTTTCAAAACTACCCTTATCATTATTATTGGGATTTTAAAAGTGTTAGAGTTTATAGAAGTGTTTGTGTAAAGAAGTACAATTAAATACAATTGGAAAATTGAAATATTGTGTTATATAAATAAAATCAAAATAAAAACCCCATAATGATTTTATATATGGGACGACAGAATAGAATATAACTTTATCTTTTATAATGGTTTATCCTATATATAACTAGCGTGTCGACAACCACTCCCGTGCCTGGATACATATACCCTCTTTAATGCTTAGAAAGTGAATAATTTTTTTCTTCTTACAGGTCAACAGTGGAAGAAGAGATCCTTAGATCACTTATTGCTACTAATTTCAAAGACAAAAATTGTGTTTTCTTGAAGATGTACATTGACTTAGTAATTAACTATATGGCATAAAGAGAAATTAACAATAAATTCAAATGCCATAGTTATTACAGATATTACTCCCTCCAGTCCTATTTATAAGTCACATTCTAGAAGGATTCTTTGGTCCTATTTATAAGTCACTTTGTATTTTCTAGGAGACATTTATTGTTATTTTCTCTTATTTGCCTTTTGCTCATTAATGTGAAGTAATACATTGTGAAATTTCCAATGCAAGTTAAGAGGGTAAGATTGTAATGTTGAAATATTTTTTTAAAGTTTCAAGAAACCTAACTACCCTCCTTGGTCTGTGAGATATGGTTAAGTATGCCCTATAAATAGGACCAGAGGGAGTAACATTAATTACATAATGGAACGGTAACCATAGTTATTTCAAAAATCACATACCACACAACACATTTGTGTCAAAAATTTGGATGATAAGGAATAGCTGCACCCTATTTTATGAACTTCTTTTTGGGTTTCAGTAATAAGAGAAATATGCCTTGAAAAAGGTGGAGGTTGACTCATTTAGAAAAAGAAAATGGTGATCTTGAAAACGACAAACAAAAAATGGGAGAAAGAATCAATTTATTTTGGAAAATGTTCAGTTATGTATCAATTATTTAGAGAAATGATGCATTCATCCTTATTTAGAGTGATGACTTATAAGTCTAAAAATTAGAGAAAATTGTGATCATCATAGTAAATATTCATAGTGACATACACACCTATCTAGTCTTAGGAATTCCACCCGTTTTTCTTATTTTGCATTCCGTCCGGTCTTATTTGTAAGATCATTTTAAGAAAAAAAATTAAGCCTTATTTATAAGATCATTTTTCAATTTCCAATAACATTTAATTACTTCTTTCCAAAAATATTCCTATTAAATCAATACTTTTTAGTTTTAGAATCTCAATAACAATTATATATAAGAGTAGTTTTAAAAAAGTATATTACATGTTGACATTTTCAACACCATTAATTAACAACTTTAATTTATTTTCTTGGTGAACGTGGATTTTTTCAAAAGAATGTTACATATAAGACATGATGAAGTATTTTATTTTGTATTTTATGTTGCACTAACACTCCTTATGACCAAAATTTCAATTAAAATCAATGATTTTTTATTCTTCTTTTCATTCTCGATTCTCCTGTCACTTCTTCAATCATATGTTACAAATTTTCGTTAGTTTGTCCTCGTTCGGTAATGAGACATGATATTGATATGTTATAAAATTTACAAAATTCATAAAGATAAAATAAAAATGGAAGTTGGTTGTATATGGTTTGTATAAGGGGAAATTCATTTAGTATACCTTTTTTTTTGTCATGTATACCTTTTTATTATTATTATTATTATTATTATTATTATGAAGTAGTGTATTTCGTAACAAAAAATTATTATTCGAGCTTACGAACTGAACAATTTCGAATTTAGTGGGAATCGAACCCGGGCTATTTGCACCCTTGTCCATTCTCAGGATTTCAGTTGGGGCCTTACACCAACTGAACCAAACCCCGTTGGTCGTTAGACTGTGATTTTTAATTCCATGAATTTTGTTTTAATTCCATGATTTTTAATTCCATTAATCAATTGAAATAGTTTCTAGTAATTGAATGTTATCTTGCAGTTTTCTCCGTCAAATCATGTTTTAGGCTTTTAGGTTTAGCTATATATTCATTTAAAATGTGTTTTAATTGATTGTGATTATCATATTTCTGAGTTGTTTTCATTGCTTCATTCCATGCCTAACCACTGTTATGTGCTTTTGCTGAATTTTTCTGATTTTTTATTTTATTTTTTTAATATCTGAATTTCAGATACATCATGGCATCCAATTTTCCCGAAGAATTGTTGTCGGAAATCCAGTTGAGGTTGTCTGTGAAGTCACTCCTTCGTTTCATGTGTGTGAAAAAGTCATGGGCCTCTCTCGTTTCCGATCCAAACTTTGCTAAACTGCATTTTGACCGTACAACACCGCATGATCATGAACTCCTTCTGGACGTGCTCCCGAGAGAATCCTGTGTCAAATTGCTCGACTTGGAGGGATCACTAGAGGAACATTCCATGGACTTGGTTTTTCCAATTTTGTGGTCACCAATTTTTGATGATGAGTTTAATATTGATATTATAGGTGTTCGCAGAGGATTTATCCTTTTCGCGCACTACACCCCCCCAGTGACAAGATATTGGACTCCTTCCGCTTTCTTTGTGAGTAACCCTGCTACCGGTGTCAACAGAACAATTTCATTTTATCCATCATTTTCTCCAGCTTTGTCTGGCATTGTTGGATCTGACGAATGTCATTATAATATTCGTTATAGTTTTGAGTATGATGCACTTAGAGATGATTACTACCCTTATCATTATTATTGGGATTTTAAAAAGTGTTGAGTTTATAGAAGTGTTTGTGTAAAGAAGTACAATTAAATACAATTGGAAAATTGAAATATTGTGTTATATAAATAAAATCAAAATAAAAAGGCTTGATTGCATAATTGGTCCTTTATCTTATTTATTAGATTCACTTTGGTCCTTTATCTTTTTTTTGCAATTTAATGGTCCTTTATTTTTTTTAAAAGATTCAGTTTGGTTCTTCCGTTAAAATAAAGTTAAATGAGAAGAAATATTCCAAGAATATTTCCCCTTTAGGCTTAATTGCATAATTGGTCCTTTATCTTATTTATTAGATTCACTTTGGTCCTTTATCTTAATATTCCAAGAATATTCTCTCTTCTTCTTCCTCTTCCTCTGCTCTCTCCTTACAGCGGCTGCAGCCACCATGGGCTCACACCCTCTTCCCTCGAAAATCATCAAATTTCTTCAAATTTCTTCAACATTCTTCAATTTTTCACGGTTTTTAAGCTTTATTTTCATTATTCCTAAAAAAAAATCGTGTTTTTCGTTCTTTTTTCCTCAAAATCCGAATTCTAGGGTCCCTTTTCTAAAATCTTGGTTATCAACAATGGTCTCCTCCTCTGAACCTGCTGGAAAACGTGTGAAAACACGTGCAAAACGTTTCAACAACTCCGATTAATTTCTAAAAATGGCGGTGAGGTGGCATGGGCGGTGGCGGCGGCGCCCATGGTGGCTGCCGCCGCTGCTTGTAAGGAGAGAGCAGAAGAAAAGGAAGAAGAAGAGGGAATATTATTGGAATATTAAGATAAAGGAGCAAAGTGAATCTAATAAATAAGATAAAGGACCAATTATGCAATTAAGCCTAAAGGGGAATATTCTTGGAATATTCCTTCTCATTTAACTTTATTTTAACGGAAGGACCAAACTGAATCTTAAAAAAAAAATAAAGGACCAATAAATTGCACAAAAAAGATAAAGGACCAAAGTGAATCTAGTAAATAAGATAAAGGACCAATTATGCAATTAAGCCAAATAAAAACCCCATAATGATTTTATATATGGGACGACAGAATAGAATATAACTTTATCTTTTACAATTGTTTATCCTATATATAACTAGCGTGTCGACAGTCACTCTCGCTTGTCGACCCGCATTCTTATTGTCGTGTTTTTGTTGTAAATAGTGAGTAATAAAATGATATATTACATAATCAGTATGAATAAAAAAAATTTATTTCTGTTTTTTTTTATTCAAAGTGCGCTATAAGGAGTGTAAAGAGAAATATGTATGAAACATTAGACAATAGCTTTTTTCTTATTCATACTTCTGACCATGCTCTTAGTGCAATACTTGAATAAGCTCATCATTCTTTGATAAGATGATTGACTTAAGAAAGATACAATATTCATATCAAATTTAAGACAAAAGAAAAAAAAATGAAATGAACTAAATTAACAATGTTTACTATTTACCAAGTTGAAAGAATGTCCACGTAGCAATTTAGACTTCAATATTAGTGATTATTTCATCATTAAAAATATAACATAAAGGTCGAAGGAATTAAAATTTAAGTTCAAGAACAACATTGTCCAAAATTCATTATCCCTTTTCTACAAAATTATATGCCCGACAGGTTCCATTTTTTTCTATTCATCAAGAAAAAAACACAGAAACCGGATTTAATTTAATAACAACAAAATGACAGTTTATTTCAATAATTGTGAGTTTTAAGGAAGAAAAGAATGAAAGGCACACCAAATTTAAAATAAATAATGTTAGAATGTGGTACCATAAACAGCATTTTCAATCTCTAAAATAAGACTTCACTTTTAATGTAGTTAACATCATGCACATAGTTGACCGTTACATATATTATGTTTTCCATACTTAGTAAGTTAGAAGATGACACTAAGTATAGAAGATGCATGGCACGACAGATATGTAAGGGACGACTTTTTTTTTTAGCATAAGCTAATTTATGCAAAAAAAAAATAGTTAAAATAATTTTTTTTAATGATAGTAATAGATTACCACCACACCAAAAAACCAAAAAAAGTAATAGAGATTACCACCTTAATAAAATTTGCACACAAATTTTCACATTTTCTTTACAACTACAGTCTCAACAAAAATTGTAACAAAAAAGTTCTAAAAAATAGAAAAACATTAAAAAGTTAAAAGTAAAAGCTATCTCAAAAAAGACATCAATGAACACTATCAAATTAATTGCCGTAGTATCTCATAGGTCAGGATACATATACCCTCTTTAATGCTTAGAAAGTGAATGATTTTTTCTTCTTACATGTCAACAGTGGAAGAAGAGATCCTTAGATCACTTATTGCTACTAATTTCAAAGACAAAAATTGTGTTTTCTTGAAGATGTACATTGACTTAGTAATTAACTATATGGCATAAAGAGAAATTAACAATAAATTCAAATACCATAGTCATTACAGATATTAACATTAATTACATAATGAAATGGTAACCATAGTTATTTCAAAAATCACATACCACACAACACATTTGTGTCAAAAATTTGGATGATAAGGAATAACTGCAACCTATTTTATGAACTTCTTTTTGGGTTTCAATAATAAGAAAAATATGCCTTGCAAAAGGTGGAGGTTGACACATTTAGAAAAAGAAAATGGTGATCTTGAAAACGACAAACAAAAAATGGGAGAAAGAATCAATTTATTTTGGAAACTGTTCAGTTATGTATCAATTATTTAGAGAAATGATGCATTCATCCTTATTTAGAGTGATGACTTATAAGTCTAAAAATTAGAGAAAATTGTGATCATCATAGTAAATATTCATAGTGACATACACACCTATCTAGTCTTAGGAATTCCACCCATTTTTCTTATTTTGCATTCCGTCCGGTCTTATTTATAAGATCATTTTAAGAAAAAAAATTAAGTCTTATTTATAAGATCATTTTTCAATTTCCAATAACATTTAATTACTTCTTTCCAAAAACATTCATATTAAATCAATACTTTTTGGTTTGGGAAATGTTATTAACACACGTTTCATTACTACTTGCACCCGGCTTTTATAATTTTTTGCACTAATTATCAATATTACCCTTATGTTAATATTTACACTTATATATTTAATACTCACACCCAATCTTTTTATTTACACCCATAATCCTGAAAACCTATTACTTAATCAACTATCACTACTCACACTCACCATCTTCAACCTCTTATCCTCAACCCACATAATCATCTTCAACCTCTTATCCTTCTCACTCAATTCCATGAAAATTAATTCCATGAAAACATATGATTGCATAGAGTTTATTTGAAAATTATAATGGAAAACTATTGAGAAGAGGCAAAGCAAATCTGACGAGAGATGGGATACCAATTAGCAGGTTTAGTGAGCCCCATTTCTACTTTTTTATCTCATTATTTTCACTTTTCAAACAAAGCTACACAACATAACAAACAGTACGCAGTAAACAGTGAACAGTACGAGTAATAAATAATAACCCAACACCTATTAACACCAACAGAGGAAATAAATTTCTGCAAATTGAATGCGTTTTTTTAACGGGGAGAGGATTTTGTGCTTTTTTATTTCAAGTCGATAATAAACTAATAATTATTTCTCTGGATTTATATTTTTTATGGGACTCTAATTAATTTTCGAAGTGTTGGGTGAGAAGGATGAGAGGTTGAAGAAGATTATGTGGGTTGAAGATGAGAGGTTAAAGACGGTGGGTGTGAGTAATAATGATTGGTTAAGTAATAAGTTTTTCGGATTATAGGTGTAAATAATAAGATTGGGTGTGAGTATTAAATATATGAGTGAAATAATAATATAAGGGTAATATTGATAATAAGTGAAAAAAAATTATAAAAACCGGGTGCGCGGGTGTTAATAACATCTCCCTTTTAGTTTTAGAATCTCAATAACAATTATATATAAGAGTAGTTTTAAAAAAGTATATTACATGTTGACATTTTCAACACCATTAATTAACAACTTTAATTTATTTTCTTGGTGAACGTGGATTTTTTCAAAAGAATGTTACATATAAGACATGATGAAGTATTTTATTTTGTATTTTATGTTGCACTAACACTCCTTATGACCAAAATTTCAATCATATGTTACAAATTTTCGTTAGTTTGTACTCGTTCGGTAATGAGACAGGATATTGATATGTTATAAAATTTACAAAATTCATAAAGATAAAATAAAAATGGAAGTTGGTTGTATATGGTTTGTATAAGGGGAAATTCATTTAGTATACCTTTTATTATTATTATTATTATTATTATTATGAAGTAGTGTATTTCGTAACAAAAAATTATTATTCGAGCTTACAAACTGAACTATTTCGAATTTACGAACTAAACAGCTGACGAACTCAAATCGAATCAAATGTGAACCTAAAAAATAGATCAATATAAAGCTCGGTTCGAACTAGATTCAAACTATTGCTTAACGAACCGAACTTAGCGGAACCAATTTCAATTCAATGTATTTCATTTTCGGTCCTACTATCTAATATGTGAGGATAAATTATGGTTGATGCTTTTTCCATACCTTTTATTCGTTAACTTTATTTTTCACTAAAAAAAAATTATTTTCATAGTGTAAATATACAATACAAATATACACTTTCTTAGTTCTTAAGAAAATAAAAATAAGTAAAATTAGCAAACAAAATGTAGCAAGAAAAGCATTATTTACCCCAAATTATAAATAGTTGTTAGAAATTAGAAATGGTATCCGAAAATTGACAAAAAAAAAAATCTTCGGGCTGGATCAACCTAACATCTTAGTTCAGGTGTTTGAATCTTCCCTTGTTAGCTGTCCCACCCATTAGAGGTGCCTACAAGCCAGCGAGGAGATTAGTCACTGCGATCGGCGGTGGACACTCCGGTCATGGACCCAAAAAAAAACCACTGTTATGTGCTTTTGCTGAATTTTTCTGATTTTTTTATTTTTATTTTTTTAATATCTTAATTTCAGATACATCATGGCATCCAATTTTCCCGAAGAATTGTTGTCGGAAATCCAGTTGAGGTTGCCTGTGAAGTCCCTCCTTCGTTTCATGTGTGTGAAAAAGTCATGGGCCTCTCTCGTTTCCGATCCAAACTTTGCTAAACTGCATTTTGACCGTACAGCACCCCATGATCATGAACTCCTTCTGGACGTGCTCCTGAGAGAATCCTGTGTCAAATTGCTCGACTTAGAGGGATCACTAGAGGAACATTCCATGGACTTGGTTTTTCCAATTTTGTGGTCACCAATTTGTGATGATGAGTTTAATATTGATATTATAGGTGTTCGCAGAGGCTTTATCCTTTTCGCGTACTTCATCCCCCCGTTGACAATATATTAGACTCCTTTCGCTTTCTTTGTGAGTAACCCTGCTACAGGTGAAGACAGAACAATTTCATTTTCTCCATCATTTTCTCCAGCTTTGTCTGACATTCTTGGATCTGACGAATATCATTGTAATATTCGTTATAGTTTTGAGTATGATGCACTTAGAGATGATTACTATATAGTTGTAGCTGTGAGTGAGGTTTACCGGGGATTTTTCAACGAATTCTTCCGTCTAAACTCCGTTGTGTTCTTCTCCATGAGAACCAATTCGTGGACACAAGTTGACATTCCAGGCCTTCCTTATGAGAGACAAAGTGAATCACCATGCGTTTCATTTGTTAATGGGGCTGTGCATTGGTTGAATGTCACTGAATATGTCGTGTCCGTTGGAATTATTGCCTTCGATTTCATTGAAGGAAATGTATCCAAGATACCTCTGCCACATGATGGTTTTTACACTGATGGCTATGATATAGAGTTAAGATTGGAGGTAATTGGAGGTTGTGTTTGCCTGTTATATGGTTCTCGTACGCAGCCGGGGTTTGATGAATTGTGGATGTTGAAAGAGTGTGAAGGGAAGTCATCTTGGACTAAGTTCAATTATATGGCTGCCTATGCCGTTCCTCCATGCTGCTTCACACCGATATACTTCACAAAAGGTGGAGAAATTGTTGGATTAGATGGTACAGATTTGTCTATTGTGAAACTTAATGACAAAGGAGAGGTGCTATGTTGTGATGATAGTTTGGCTTTTAGGCAGCAGCCGGGTACTTCCATGTATACAAGAAGTCTACTCTCACTCCCTAGCGACTCTCTGCAACCATAGTAAGATAACAAACAATTAGGGTATGTAACTTTCCCTATTTGAGAACGTTATTACTATTAATTATCCTTGCTTTATAATAGAGTAAAAAGTAATATTCGTGATGCCAGGTTAATGCTATCTGCTAAATTATTTGCTGCAACTTAGACATACACTCACATTTGTACTGCATGTTCCCCCCTCATCAACTTGCAGTATATGTCTTTGGAAAGTTGTTTACTGTTTTAGATATTCCTTTTAAAAGAGACTTGAATATAAGAAGAATACCATAAAGTGAAGAATACCATATATACTTTAACTATTATATATGCTTTGGTTAATTAACTTACACTTTTTTTTGCAGTATTTCAAGTATACTGCATATATGAGAAGAATGCCATAATATCATGTATCTGAACTGAAGTTGTTTTTTTTCCTTGATTTTATGTAGCCAGGCAAGGAAAGGCCAGCTTGTTAGCTTGTGGCATGTAATGTTCGTTGCAGATAAAGTATTTCTTCCCTAGAGTTTTGTTGTGAATTTTTTCATATTATATTAAATTGTGAAGAATGGTCTTGGACAAAGTAGAATGAAGGAACAGTCAGGGAATTAATACAGACAATCTGTTTGTAAGAGTATTTGGTTTGATTTTTTAAATTGTTGTCTTCTATATATCAACTGGTTGCTATTTCTCAAGGCGTTGAGATCATGATGACTCGTGTTTGCATAACGATGCTTACTAACCTTTGCCATGTATCCTAATAGTTATATTTGGGAGGTATGTTTACAAATTATTGTGTAGCGGGGAAGAGTATGAGGGTATCACTTGAATTTTTAGTGGAAAATCCTAAACCTGATGAGAGTGAAGTAGAATAACTTGCCTTCTAGGGTCTTGGTGGACAGATTTAAAAACTCAGCAGCTCGAACTGAATCTACTTGCAACACCTTCTTCTTCTTCTTCTTCTAAATCAATAGCTTCTAAACCATCTTGTTGCGTACAGAATGGTGGGTTTTCAGACTCATTGAACGATCCCATAGGTGTTGCCGGATCTTTGTCCAAGGATTGCATTCCACCACTATTTGTGACAGGTATGGTTGTTGTATTTGGAGGATGCATTGGATATTAGTAAGGGAAGAAGTGGTGATTTGGAGTAGATGAGTTCATTTGTGTATTTGGGTAAAATGGATTGAATGAGTTTTGTGGAGCAATTTGTGGATTTGGGTAAAAAGGTGTGTGAGAACTTTGAGGATGTGGGTAAAAAAGTGCATATCCACTTTGAGAATTTGGTATGTGATGAGGATTTTGAGAGTTACATGGATTTTGAGAGTTAGAAGCATGAGACACACTTGATAATAATTTTCTAAGAGTTTCTAATTCAACTTGAGCAGGATCCATGAAAATAAATTTATGGACTTGAAAAAATTGAATGTCATTGAGATGAGAAGAAGAAAAATTATAAAGAGATTATAGTGTATGAAATAGATTGAAATAAGAACTAATTGAATGAAGGTATTGTGTGAATTGAACTTCAAAATTACTCATGCATATATAGTAAAATTTGTTAACAGCTAGTTATATTACCGTTGCTGCAATTGCAACGGTAATAATCTGAAGACTCATTGCTCTTGTATACACATAGCAACGGTAATAATTTCATAACCAATGGTCTCATACTCTCATTTGTTGAGTACTCCCTACTTCTCTATTATACACACACAACACTCCCTA
This sequence comes from Crotalaria pallida, assembly GCA_037953625.1. Classification (NCBI taxonomy): domain Eukaryota; kingdom Viridiplantae; phylum Streptophyta; class Magnoliopsida; order Fabales; family Fabaceae; genus Crotalaria; species Crotalaria pallida. The sequence continues at coordinate 75,621,759 of CM075656.1, forward strand.
CTTTTCTACTATACACACAAAAACACTCCCTCCTCTGCCAACAAAAGACCAAAACCCGATTAGCTCTCACTCTCCCTTCCACCTTGCCTCACTCTCCCTCCGATCTGCTCACTTCCCTCCCACCCTCCGCCGTCCCTCCCTCGCGATCTTCTCACCCTCCGCCGATCTCCCTTCTCAGTCTCCGATCGCAGTCGCGATCTCAGTCTCTCACTCCACGATCTCAGCTCGCGATCTCAGACTCTCCCTCCACGATCTCAGTTCGCGATCTCCGTCTCTCCCTCCACGATCTCAGTCTCTAATCTCACTCTCAGCTCCAATTGATCTCCGTTTCACAACTCTCCGATGGCTCTCCGATCCATGAATCTACTTCAACTCACGCGATCTCTCTCCAATTCACTCTCTCCGCCATGGATCTCGACATGCAGATGTCGATCTCTCTCCACCGCCACTGATAGGTTCTTCGTTCCCTTTTTTTTCTTTCTTATATTTTTTTCTGATTTGTTTCGTTTTTTTTTCTTTTTCTTTCTGCAATTTCCTATATTTTTTTATTTTATGTAATTTCTTTGCTTTATTTTCTTTTTCAGTGATGATTTTTATTGTAATTTTTTTTATTGTAAATTTGTATCTTGTTGTTGTGGATGAACAACTGGATGTTGATGATGAATTCGGTGGGTATTGCTGTTGTTGTTGAAATTGTCGTTGCATTCTCCCTCCTTTTTCCAATTACTTTATTCGTTTCTCTCTCCTTCACCTCTCCCTTTTCTGACACAAAGCAACACAAAGCAGTGTCCCAATTTATGGACACTAGCTAATTTGGGACGAAAACTAGGTGCTCCACACCGGTATCCCTAATTAGTGGTTGTCCCTAAAATTTTATGGACATACCGGTGTGAATGCTCTAAGAGCTACTTAGCTCAAAATGATGAAAAAACAAAAGGTTTATATATGTATATGAGCTGATAATATTATTATTGTGGGTGAAAGAATGAAAGCATTCAAACCCTTTGACCAGACCGTGCTTGTATAATGGGTTTAATTTGGAAAATTTGGCTCTACAAAGTTTTTCGTATTTATCTTCATTGCTAATTTGGTTGATATATAAATGGTAAAAACAAATAAATGATGCAGATTTATTTAGGATTTAGCAAGTTTGTCTTGTTAGCATTACAAAAGTGAAGGGTTTCCCTTTCTTACTTAGGTGGTCTTAATTGTTGAAATGTCCTTCCATTTTGGTCTGAATTTCAATTTAGGATACTGTTTTTATGGCAACACATACATCTCGTTGGTCCTGATCATTTGTCCAGGATTCTTGCATTCAAATACTCCGTATATTTTTCTATCAAGAACTAATTGTTTTCTTTATGGAATTTAAATAAACAAATTTGAAAGTGTAAGTTTTTATAGTAGGAAATTAAATTGTATTCTTAGTTAATAAAAATGATGTTTTAACTTTTTAATATTCACTCTGGTCCTATATGTAAGACTTTTTGAGATTTTTCACTTTCATCAAATAAGATAGTTAAATTTGTCAGTGACATTGTAAATTTGAAAATTATGATACTTTTTCAAAACTACCCTTATCATTATTATTGGGATTTTAAAAGTGTTAGAGTTTATAGAAGTGTTTGTGTAAAGAAGTACAATTAAATACAATTGGAAAATTGAAATATTGTGTTATATAAATAAAATCAAAATAAAAACCCCATAATGATTTTATATATGGGACGACAGAATAGAATATAACTTTATCTTTTATAATGGTTTATCCTATATATAACTAGCGTGTCGACAACCACTCCCGTGCCTGTCGACCCGCATTCTTATTGTCGTGTTTTTGTTGTAAACAGTGAGTAATAAAATGATATATTGCTTAATCAGTATGAATAAAAAAAATTTTATTTCTGTTTTTTTTATTCAAAGTGCGCTATAAGGAGTGTAAAGAGAAATATGTTTGAAACTTTAGACAATAGCTTTTTTTTATTCATACTTTTGACCATGCTCATAGTGCAATACTTGAATAGGCTCATTATTCTTTGATAAGATGATTGACTTAAGAAAGATACAATATTCATATCAAATTTAAGACAAAAGAAAATAAAAATTAAATGAACTAAATTAACAATGTTTATTATTTACCAAGTTGAAAGAATGTCCACGTAGCAATTTAGACTTCAATATTAGTGATAATTTCATCATTAAAAATATAACATAAAGGTCGAAGGAATTAAAATTTAAGTTCATGAACAACACTGTCCAAAATTCATTATCCCTTTTCTACAAAATTATATGCCCGACAGGTTCCATTTTTTTCTATTCATCAAGAAAAAAACACAGAAACTGGATTTAATTTAATAACAACAAAATAACAGTTTATCTCAATAATTGTGAGTTTTAAGGAAGAAAAGAATGAAAGGCACACCAAATTTAAAATTAATAATGTTAGAATGTGGTACCATAAACAACATTTTTAATCTCTAAAATAAGACTTCACTTTTAATGTAGTTAACATCATGCACATAGTTGACAGTTACATATATTATGTTTTCCATACTTAGTAAGTTAGAAGATGACACTAAATATAGAAGATGCATGGCACGACAGTTATGTAAGGGACGACTATTTTTTTAAAGTTAGTGAAACTTAGATAAATGAGAGGGGTATTTTGAGCATAAGCTAATTTATGCAAAAAAAAAATAGTTAAAATATTTTTTTTTATGATAGTAATAGATTACCACCACACCAAAAAACCAAAAAAAGTAATAGAGATTACCACCTTAATAAAATTTTCACACAAATTTACACATTTTCTTTACAGCTACAGTCTCAACAAAAATTGTAACAAAAAAGTTCTAAAAAATAGAAAAACATTAAAAAGTTAAAAGTAAAAGCTGTCTCAAAAAAGACATCAATGAACACTATCAAATTAATTGCCGTAGTATCTCATAAGTCTGGATACATATACCCTCTTTAATGCTTAGAAAGTGAATAATTTTTTTCTTCTTACAGGTCAACAGTGGAAGAAGAGATCCTTAGATCACTTATTGCTACTAATTTCAAAGACAAAAATTGTGTTTTCTTGAAGATGTACATTGACTTAGTAATTAACTATATGGCATAAAGAGAAATTAACAATAAATTCAAATGCCATAGTTATTACAGATATTACTCCCTCCAGTCCTATTTATAAGTCACATTCTAGAAGGATTCTTTGGTCCTATTTATAAGTCACTTTGTATTTTCTAGGAGACATTTATTGTTATTTTCTCTTATTTGCCTTTTGCTCATTAATGTGAAGTAATACATTGTGAAATTCCCAATGCAAGTTAAGAGGGTAAGATTGTAATGTTGAAATATTTTTTTAAAGTTTCAAGAAACCTAACTACCCTCCTTGGTCTGTGAGATATGGTTAAGTATGCCCTATAAATAGGACCAGAGGGAGTAACATTAATTACATAATGGAACGATAACCATAGTTATTTCAAAAATCACATACCACACAACACATTTGTGTCAAAAATTTGGATGATAAGGAATAGCTGCACCCTATTTTATGAACTTCTTTTTGGGTTTCAGTAATAAGAGAAATATGCCTTGAAAAAGGTGGAGGTTGACTCATTTAGAAAAAGAAAATGGTGATCTTGAAAACGACAAACAAAAAATGGGAGAAAGAATCAATTTATTTTGGAAAATGTTCAGTTATGTATCAATTATTTAGAGAAATGATGCATTCATCCTTATTTAGAGTGATGACTTATAAGTCTAAAAATTAGAGAAAATTGTGATCATCATAGTAAATATTCATAGTGACATACACACCTATCTAGTCTTAGGAATTCCACCCGTTTTTCTTATTTTGCATTCCGTCCGGTCTTATTTGTAAGATCATTTTAAGAAAAAAAATTAAGCCTTATTTATAAGATCATTTTTCAATTTCCAATAACATTTAATTACTTCTTTCCAAAAACATTCCTATTAAATCAATACTTTTTAGTTTTAGAATCGCAATAACAATTATATATAAGAGTAGTTTTAAAAAAGTATATTACATGTTGACATTTTCAACACCATTAATTAACAACTTTAATTTATTTTCTTGGTGAACGTGGATTTTTTCAAAAGAATGTTACATATAAGACATGATGAAGTATTTTATTTTGTATTTTATGTTGCACTAACACTCCTTATGACCAAAATTTCAATTAAAATCAATGATTTTTTATTCTTCTTTTCATTCTCGATTCTCCTGTCACTTCTTCAATCATATGTTACAAATTTTCGTTAGTTTGTCCTCGTTCGGTAATGAGACATGATATTGATATGTTATAAAATTTACAAAATTCATAAAGATAAAATAAAAATGGAAGTTGGTTGTATATGGTTTGTATAAGGGGAAATTCATTTAGTATACCTTTTTTTTTGTCATGTATACCTTTTTATTATTATTATTATTATTATTATTATGAAGTAGTGTATTTCGTAACAAAAAATTATTATTCGAGCTTACGAACTGAACAATTTCGAATTTACGAATTAAACAGTTGGCGAATTCAAATCGAATCAAATGTGAACCTAAAAAATAGATCGATATAAAGCTCGACTCGAACTAGATTCAAACTATTTCTTAACGAACCGAACATAGCTGAACCAATTTCAATTCAATATATTTCATTTTCGGTCCTACTATCTAGTATGTAAGGAAAATTATCGTTGATGCTTTTTCCATACCTTTTATTCGTTAACTTTATTTTTTTCTAAAAAAAAATTTTCATAGTGTAAATATACAATACAAATATACACTTTCTTAGTTCTTAAGAAAATAAAAATAAGTAAAATTAGCAAACAAAATGTAGCAAGAAAAGCATTATTTACCCCAAATTATAAATAGTTGTTAGAAATTAGAAATGGTATCCGAAAATTGACAAAGAAAAAAATCTTCGGGCTGGATCAACCTAACATCAGAGCCCAACCACCAAAGCCTTTTATCCAATCCAAAACTCTTAGTTCAAATTCTAGAAAAATAAAAAAAAAAGAAAAAGAAAAAGAAAAAGTAAAACTCTCTCTTGCACCTGCTGCAAGCACCAGAGTAGCAGAGTCTACCATTCTCCGTTTCTCTTCTTCTTCCTATCCTGCTTTTGGTATGATTTATTATTTTTTATTTACATACATTCATACATATATGCTCCTAGTTTGCTACAAAATTAATCGCTTATCGAAAATGATTTAAATTCGTTAGACTGTGATTTTTTTTGTCCAAATTCCTTGCGGAACCACCGGTATCCCGAAGAGCACCTTAATATAAGGGAGCCCTTAAAACTAATCCGGAGCGAGCTGCGTGCTGACTCTCCCAGCGGGATGTTTTTAGTGGGAATCGAACCCGGGCTATTAGCACCCTTGTCCATTCTCAGGATTTCAGTTGGGGCCTTACACCAACTGAGCCAAACCCCGTTGGTCGTTAGACTGTGATTTTTAATTCCATGAATTTTGTTTTAATTCCATGATTTTTAATTCCATTAATCAATTGAAATAGTTTCTAGTAATTGAATGTTATCTTGCAGTTTTCTCCGTCAAATCATGTTTTAGGCTTTTAGGTTTAGCTATATATTCATTTAAAATGTGTTTTAATTGATTGTGATTATCATATTTCTAAGTTGTTTTCATTGCTTCATTCCATGCCTAACCACTGTTATGTGCTTTTGCTGAATTTTTCTGAATTTCTTTTTAAATTTTTTTTTTAATATCTGAATTTCAGATACATCATGGCATCCAATTTTCCCGAAGAATTGTTGTCGGAAATCCAGTTGAGGTTGTCTGTGAAGTCCCTCCTTCGTTTCATGTGTGTGAAAAAGTCATGGGCCTCTCTCGTTTCCGATCCAAACTTTGCTAAACTGCATTTTGACCGTACATCACCGCATGATCATGAACTCCTTCTGGACGTGCTCCCGAGAGAATCCTGTGTCAAATTGCTCGACTTGGAGGGATCACTAGAGGAACATTCCATGGACTTGGTTTTTCCAATTTTGTGGTCACCAATTTTTGATGATGAGTTTAATATTGATATTATAGGTGTTCGCAGAGGATTTATCCTTTTCGCGCACTACACCCCCCCAGTGACAAGATATTGGACTCCTTCCGCTTTCTTTGTGAGTAACCCTGCTACCGGTGTCAACAGAACAATTTCATTTTATCCATCATTTTCTCCAGCTTTGTCTGGCATTGTTGGATCTGACGAATATCATTATAATATTCGTTATAGTTTTGAGTATGATGCACTTAGAGATGATTACTATATAGTTATAGCTATGAGTGAGGTTTGTCGGGGATTTTTCAACGAATTCTTCTGTTTAAACTCCGTTGTGTTCTTCTCCATGAGAACCAATTCATGGACACAAGTTGGCATTCCAGGAATTCCTTGTGAGAGACGAAGTGAATCACCATGCATTTCATTTGTTAATGGGGCTATGCATTGGTTGAATGTCACTGAATATGCCGTGTACGTTGGAATTATTGCCTTCGATTTCATTGAAGGAAATATATCCAACATACCTCTGCCACATGATGGTTTTTACACTGATGGCTACGATACAAAGTTAAGATTGGAGGTAATTGGAGGCTGTGTTTGCCTGTCATATGGTTCTCGTGTGCAGCCGGGGTTTGCTGAATTGTGGATGTTGAAAGAGTGTGAAGGGAAGTCATCTTGGACTAAGTTCAATTATATGGCTGCCTGTGCCGTTCCTCGATGCTGCTTCACACCGATATACTTCACGAAAGGTGGAGAAATTGTTGGATTAGATGGCAAAGATTTGTCAATTGTGAAACTTAATGACAAAGGAGAGGTGCTATGTTGTGATGATAGTTTGGTTTTTAGGCAGCAGCTGGGTACTTACATGTATACAAGAAGTCTACTCTCACTTCCTAGCGACTCTCTGCAACCATAGGAAGATAACAAACAATTAGGTTATGTAACTTTCCCTATTTGAGAATGTTATTACTATTAATTATCCTTGCTTTATAATAGGGTAAAAAGTAATATTCATTATGTCAGGTTAATGCTATCTGCTAAATTATTTGCTGCAACTTAGACATACACTCACATTTGTACTGCATGTCCCCCCCCCCCCCCCCCCCCATCAACTTGCATATATGTCTTTGGAAAGTTGTTCATTGTTTTAGATATTCCTTTTAAAAGAGACATGAATATGAGAAGATCAAATACCATAAAGTGAAGAATACCATATATACTTTAACTATTATATATTCTTTGGTTAATTAACTTATACTTTTTTTGCAGTATTTCAAGTATACTGCATATATGAGAAGAATGCCATAATATCATGTATCTGAACTGAAGTTGTTTTTTTCCCCTGATTGTATGTAGCCAGGCAAGGAAAGGCTAGCTTGTTAGCTTGTGGCATGTAATGTTCGTTGCAGATAAAGTATTTCTTCCCTAGAGTTTTGTTGTGAATTTTTTCGTATTATAAATTATGAAGAATGGTCTTGAACAAAGTAGAATGAAGAAACAGTCAGGGAATTAATACAAACAATCTGTCTGTAAGAGTATTTGGTTTGATTTTTTAAATTGTTGTCTTCTATATATCAACTGGTAGCTATTTCTCAAGGCGTTGAGATCATGATGAATCGTGTTTGCATAACGATGCTTACTAACCTTTGCTACTGTATCCTAATAGTTATATTTTGTGAGGTATGTTTACAAATTATTGTGTAGCGGGGAAGAGTATGAGGGTATCACTTGAATTTTTAGTGGAAAATCCTAAACCTGATGAGAGTGAAGTAGAATAACTTGCCTTCTAGGGTCTTGGTGGACATAGATTTATAAACTCAGCAGCTCTGACCAAATCTACTTGCAAAACCTCTAGGATCTACTTAACTCAAAATGATGAAAAAACAAAAGGTTTATATATATATATATATATATGCTTATTTATGTTTTTAGTCCCTGAAAGTTAGGGGTGTTTTGGTTTTAGTCCCTAGAAATTTTTTTGACCTTGACTCATCCTTAATTGTTTTGAAAATTTGGTTTTAGTCTCTGCTATTAAGAAAAATCTGTTAAATGTTTATGTGACTAACGAAATGACACATCACCAGACACATATGCAAGTATTGTAGGCTAGCGGTAGAGTGACATGGATGATCTGGACCTGCAAGAGCAAAAGGGCCAAAGCTCAACCCAAATGTGTTTGTGGAATAGGTTTTGGCCCTTTTGCTATAGCTGGCCTCGATCATTCTCGTCATTCTATTGGTGACAAACAATACTTGCACACATGTCACATGTTTGCTGGCGTGGCATTCTGCTAGTCACATCAACTGTTAACGCATTTTTCCTAAACTGCATAGACTAAAACTAAATTTTCAAAACAATTAAGGATAAGTCATGGTCAAAAAAACTTACAGAGACCAAAACCAAAAACGCTCAACTTTCGGGGACTAAAGACATAAATAAGCCATATGTATATATGAGCTGATAATATTATTATTGTGGGTGAAAGAATGAAAGCATTCAAACCCTTTGACCAGACCGTGCTTGTATAATGGGTTAAATTTGGAAAATTTGGCTCTACAAATTAAAGTTTTTCGTATTTATCTTCATTGCTAATAATTTGGTTGATATATAAATGGTAAAAACAAATAAATGATGCAGATTTATTTAGGATTTAGCAAGTTTGTCTTGTTAGCATTACAAAAGTGAAGGGTTTCCCTTTCTTACTTAGGTGGTCTTAATTGCTGAAATGTCTTTCCATTTTGGTCTGAATTTCAATTTACGATACTGTTTTTATGGCAACACATACATCTCGTTGGTCCTGATCATTTGTCCAGGATTCTTGCATTCAAATACTCGGTATATTTTTCTGTCAAGAACTAATTGTTTTCTTTATGGAATTTAAATAAACAAATTTGAAAGTGTAAGTTTTTATAGTAGGAAATTAAATCGTATTCTTAGTTAATAAAAATGATGTTTTAACTTTTTAATATTCACTCTGATCCTATATGTAAGACTTTTTGAGATTTTTCACTTTCATCAAATAAGATAGTTAAATTTGTTAGTGACATTGTAAATTTGAAAATTATCATACTTTTTCAAAACTACCCTTATCATTATTATTGAGATTTTAAAAAGTGTTGAGTTTATAGAAGTGTTTGTGTAAAGAAGTACAATTAAATACAATTGGAAAATTGAAATATTGTGTTATATAAATAAAATCAAAATAAAAAGGCTTGATTGCATAATTGGTCCTTTATCTTATTTATTAGATTCACTTTGGTCCTTTATCTTTTTTTTGCAATTTAATGGTCCTTTATTTTTTTTAAAAGATTCAGTTTGGTCCTTCCGTCAAAATAAAGTTAAATGAGAAGAAATATTCCAAGAATATTTCCCCTTTAGGCTTAATTGCATAATTGGTCCTTTATCTTATTTATTAGATTCACTTTGGTCCTTTATCTTAATATTCCAAGAATATTCCCTCTTCTTCTGCTCTCTCCTTACAGCGGCGGCAGCCACCATGGGCTCACACCCTCTTCCCTCGAAAATCATCAAATTTCTTCAACATTCTTCAATTTTTCACGGTTTTTAAGCTTTATTTTCATTATTCCTAAAAAAAAATCGTGTTTTTCGTTCTTTTTTCCTCAAAATCCGAATTCTAGGGTCCCTTTTCTAAAACCTTGGTTATCAACAATTGTCTCCTCCTCTGAACCTGCTGGAAAACGTGTGAAAACACGTGCAAAACGTTTCAACAACTCCGATTAATTTCTAAAAATGGCGGTGAGGTGGCATGGGCGGTGGCGGCGGCGCCCATGGTGGCTGCCGCCGCTGCTTGTAAGGAGAGAGCAGAAGAAAAGGAAGAAGAAGAGGGAATATTATTGGAATATTAAGATAAAGGAGCAAAGTGAATCTAATAAATAAGATAAAGGACCAATTATGCAATTAAGCCTAAAGGGGGAACATTCTTGGAATATTCCTTCTCATTTAACTTTATTTTAACGGAAGGACCAAACTGAATCTTAAAAAAAAATAAAGGACCAATAAATTGCAAAAAAAAGATAAAGGACCAAAGTGAATCTAGTAAATAAGATAAAGGACCAATTATGCAATTAAGCCAAATAAAAACCCCATAATGATTTTATATATGGGACGACAGAATAGAATATAACTTTATCTTTTACAATTGTTTATCCTATATATAACTAGCGTGTCGACAGCCACTCTCGCCTGTCGACCCGCATTCTTATTGTCGTGTTTTTGTTGTAAATAGTGAGTAATAAAATGATATATTACATAATCAGTATGAATAAAAAAAAATTTATTTCTGTTTTTTTTTTATTCAAAGTGCGCTATAAGGAGTGTAAAGAGAAATATGTATGAAACTTTAGACAATAGCTTTTTTCTTATTCATACTTCTGACCATGCTCTTAGTGCAATACTTGAATAGGCTCATCATTCTTTGATAAGATGATTGACTTAAGAAAGATACAATATTCATATCAAATTTAAGACAAAAGAAAAAAAAAAGAAATGAACTAAATTAACAATGTTTACTATTTACCAAGTTGAAAGAATGTCCACGTAGCAATTTAGACTTCAATATTAGTGATTATTTCATCATTAAAAATATAACATAAAGGTCGAAGGAATTAAAATTTAAGTTCAAGAACAACATTGTCCAAAATTCATTATCCCTTTTCTACAAAATTATATGCCCGACAGGTTCCATTTTTTTCTATTCATCAAGAAAAAAACACAGAAACCGGATTTAATTTAATAACAACAAAATGACAGTTTATTTCAATAATTGTGAGTTTTAAGGAAGAAAAAAATGAAAGGCACACCAAATTTAAAATAAATAATGTTAGAATGTGGTACCACAAACAACATTTTTAATCTCTAAAATAAGACTTCACTTTTAACGTAGTTAACATCATGCACATAGTTGACCGTTACATATATTATGTTTTCCATACTTAGTAAGTTAGAAGATGACACTAAGTATAGAAGATGCATGGCACGACAGTTATGTAAGGGACGACTTTTTTTTTAAAGTTAGTGAAATTTAGATAAATGAAAGGGGTATTTTTAGCATAAGCTAATTTATGAAAAAAAAAATAGTTAAAATAATTTTTTTTAATGATAGTAATAGATTACCACCACACCAAAAAACCAAAAAAAGTAATAGAGATTACAACCTTAATAAAATTTGCACACAAATTTTCACATTTTCTTTACAACTACAGTCTCAACAAAAATTGTAACAAAAAAGTTCTAAAATATAGAAAAACATTAAAAAGTTAAAAGTAAAAGCTGTCTCAAAAAAGACATCAATGAACACTATCAAATTAATTGCCGTAGTATCTCATAGGTCAGGATACATATACCCTCTTTAATGCTTAGAAAGTGAATGATTTTTTTCTTCTTACATGTCAACAGTGGAAGAAGAGATCCTTAGATCACTTATTGCTACTAATTTCAAAGACAAAAATTGTGTTTTCTTGAAGATGTACATTGACTTAGTAATTAACTATATGGCATAAAGAGAAATTAACAATAAATTCAAATACCACAGTCATTACAGATATTAACATTAATTACATAATGGAATGGTAACCATAGTTATTTCAAAAATCACATACCACACAACACATTTGTGTCAAAAATTTGGATGATAAGGAATAACTGCAACCTATTTTATGAACTTCTTTTTGGGTTTCAATAATAAGAAAAATATGCCTTGCAAAAGGTGGAGGTTGACACATTTAGAAAAAGAAAATGGTGATCTTGAAAACGACAAACAAAAAATGGGAGAAAGAATCAATTTATTTTGGAAACTGTTCAGTTATGTATCAATTATTTAGAGAAATGATGCATTCATCCTGATTTAGAGTGATGACTTATAAGTCTAAAAATTAGAGAAAATTGTGATCATCATAGTAAATATTCATAGTGACATACACACCTATCTAGTCTTAGGAATTCCACCCATTTTTCTTATTTTGCATTCCGTCCGGTCTTATTTATAAGATCATTTTAAGAAAAAAAATTAAGCCTTATTTATAAGATTATTTTTCAGTTTCCAATAACATTTAATTACTTCTTTCCAAAAACATTCCTATTAAATCAATACTTTTTAGTTTGGGAAATGTTATTAACACACGTTTCATTACTACTTGCACCCGGCTTTTATAATTTTTTGCACTAATTATCAATATTACCCTTATGTTAATATTTACACTTATATATTTAATACTCACACCCAATCTTATTATTTACACCCATAATCCTGAAAACCTATTACTTAATCAACTATCACTACTCACACTCACCATCTTCAACCTCTTATCTTCAACCCACATAATCATCTTCAACCTCTCATCCTTCTCACTCAATTCCATGAAAATTAATTCCATGAAAACATATGATTGCATAGAGTTTATTTGAAAATTATAATGGAAAACTATTGAGAAGAGGCAAAGCAAATCTGACGAGAGATGGGATACCAATTAGCAGGTTTAGTGAGCCCCATTTCTACTTTTTCACTTTTCAAACAAAGCTACACAACATAACAAACAGTACGCAGTAAACAGTGAACAGTACGAGTAATAAATAATAACCCAACACCTATTAACACCAACAGAGGAAATAAATTTCTGCAAATTGAATGCGTTTTTTTAACGGGGAGAGGATTTTGTGCTTTTTTATTTCAAGTCGATAATAAACTAATAATTATTTCTCTGGATTTATACTTTTTATGGGACTCTAATTAATTTTCGAAGTGTTGGGTGAGAAGGATGAGAGGTTGAAGAAGATTATGTGGGTTGAAGATGAGAGGTTAAAGACGGTGGGTGTGAGTAATAATGATTGGTTAAGTAATAAGTTTTTCGGATTATAGGTGTAAATAATAAGATTGGGTGTGAGTATTAAATATATAAGTGAAATAATAATATAAGGGTAATATTGATAATAAGTGAAAAAAAATTATAAAAACCGGGTGCGCGGGTGTTAATAACATCTCCCTTTTAGTTTTAGAATCTCAATAACAATTATATATAAGAGTAGTTTTAAAAAAGTATATTACATGTTGACATTTTCAACACCATTAATTAACAACTTTAATTTATTTTCTTGGTGAACGTGGATTTTTTCAAAAGAATGTTACATATAAGACATGATGAAGTATTTTATTTTGTATTTTATGTTGCACTAACACTCCTTATGACCAAAATTTCAATCATATGTTACAAATTTTCGTTAGTTTGTACTCGTTCGATAATGAGACAGGATATTGATATGTTATAAAATTTACAAAATTCATAAAGATAAAATAAAAATGGAAGTTGGTTGTATATGGTTTGTATAAGGGGAAATTCATTTAGTATACCTTTTATTATTATTATTATTATTATTATTATGAAGTAGTGTATTTCGTAACAAAAAATTATTATTCGAGCTTACAAACTGAACTATTTCGAATTTACGAACTAAACAGCTGGCGAACTCAAATCGAATCAAATGTGAACCTAAAAAATAGATCGATATAAAGCTCGGCTCGAACTAGATTCAAACTATTTCTTAACGAACCGAACTTAGCTGAACGAATTTCAATTCAATATATTTCATTTTTTGTCCTACTATCTCTAGTATGTGAGGATAAATTATCATTGATGCTTTTTCCATACATTTTATTCGTTAACTTTATTTTTTACTAAAAAAAAATATTTTCATAGTGTAAATATACAATACAAATATACACTTTCTTAGTTCTTAAGAAAATAAAAATAAGTAAAATTAGCAAACAAAATGTAGCAAGAAAAGCATTATTTACCCCAAATTATAAATAGTACTTAGAAATTAGAAATGGTATCCGAAAATTGACAAAAAAAAAATCTTCGGGCTGGATCAACCTAACATCAGAGCCCAACCACCAAAGCCTTTTATCCAATCCAAAACTCTTAGTTCAAATTCTAGAAAAATAAAAAAAAAAGAAAAAGAAAAAGAAAAAGTAAAACTCTCTCTTGCACCTGCTGCAAGCACCAGAGTAGCAGAGTCTACCATTCTCCGTTTCTCTTCTTCTTCCTATCCTGCTTTTGGTATGATTTATTATTTTTTATTTACATACATTCATACATATATGCTCCTAGTTTGCTACAAATTAATTGTTTATTGAAAATGATTTTAATTTGATTAAACAGGTTTAAATTCGTTAGACTGTGATTTTTAATTCCATTAATCAATTGAAATAGTTTCTAGTAATTGAATGTTATCTTGCAGTTTTCTCCGTGAAATCATGTTTTAGGCTTTTAGGTTTAGCTATATATTCATTTAAAATGTGTTTTAATTGATTGTGATTATCATATTTCTGAGTTGTTTTCATTGCTTCATTCCATGCCTAACTTTGCTATGTGTTTTAGTTATGTGCTTTTTCTGAATTCCAAACTTTGCTAAACTGCATTTTGACCGTACAGCGCCGCATGATCATGAACTCCTTCTGGACGTGCTCCCGAGAGAATCCTGTGTCAAATTGCTCGACTTGGAGGGATCACTAGAGGAACATTCCATGGACTTGGTTTTTCCAATTTTGTGGTCACCAATTTGTGATGATGAGTTTAATATTGATATTATAGGTGTTCGCAGAGGATTTATCCTTTTCGCGCACTACACCCTGCTACCTGTGAAGACAGAACAATTTCATTTTCTCCATCATTTTCTCCAGCTTTGTCTGACATTCTTGGATCTGACGAATATCATTGTAATATTCGTTATAGTTTTGAGTATGATGCACTTAGAGATGATTACTATATAGTTGTAGCTGTGAGTGAGGTTTACCGGGGATTTTTCAACGAATTCTTCCGTCTAAACTCCGTTGTGTTCTTCTCCATGAGAACCAATTCGTGGACACAAGTTGACATTCCAGGCCTTCCTTATGAGAGACAAAGTGAATCACCATGCGTTTCATTTGTTAATGGGGCTGTGCATTGGTTGAATGTCACTGAATATGTCGTGTCCGTTCGAATTATTGCCTTCGATTTCATTGAAGGAAATGTATCCAAGATACCTCTGCCACATGATGGTTTTTACACTGATGGCTATGATATAGAGTTAAGATTGGAGGTAATTGGAGGCTGTGTTTGCCTGTTATATGGTTCTCGTGCGCAGCCGGGGTTTGATGAATTGTGGATGTTGAAAGAGTGTGAAGGGAAGTCATCTTGGACTAAGTTCAATTATATGGCTGCCTATGCCGTTCCTCCATGCTGCTTCACACCGATATACTTCACGAAAGGTGGGGAAATTGTTGGATTAGATGGTACAGATTTGTCAATTGTGAAACTTAATGACAAAGGAGAGGTGCTATGTTGTGATGATAGTTTGGCTTTTAGGCAGCAGCCGGGTACTTACATGTATTCAAGAAGTCTACTCTCACTCCCTAGCGACTCTCTGCAACCATAGGAAGATAACAAACAATTAGGGTATGTAACTTTCCCTATTTGAGAATGTTATTACTATTAATTATCCTTGCTTTATAATTGGGTAAAAAGTAATATTCGTGATGTCAGGTTAATGCTATCTGCTAAATTATTTGCTGCAACTTAGACATACACTCACATTTGTACTGCATGTTCCCCCTTCATCAACTTGCAGTATATGTCTTTGGAAAGTTGTTTACTGTTTTAGATATTCCTTTTAAAAGAGACTTGAATATGAGAAGATCAAATACCATAAAGTGAAGAATACCATATATACTTTAACTATTATATATGCTTTGGTTAATTAACTTACACTTTTTTTTTGCAGTATTTCAAGTATACTGCATATATGAGAAGAATGCCATAATATCATGTATCTGAACTGAAGTTGTTTTTTTTACTTGATTTTATGTAGCCAGGCAAGGAAAGGCCAGCTTGTTAGCTTGTGGCATGAAATGTTCGTTGCAGATAAAGTATTTCTTCCCTAGAGTTTTGTTGTGAATTTTTTTTCATATTATTATAAATTATGAAGAATGGTCGTCAGGGAATTAATACAAACAATCTGTTTGTAAGAGTATTTGGTTTGATTTTTTAAATTGTTGTCTTCTATATTGCAACTGGTAGCTATTTCTCAAGGCGTTGAGATCATAATGAATCTTGTTTGCATAACGATGCTTACTAACCTTTGCTATGTATCCTAATAGTTATATTTTGTGAGGTATGTTTACAAATTATTGTGTAGCAGGGAAGAGTATGAGGGTATCACTTGAATTTTTAGTGGAAAATCCTAAACCTGATGAGAGTGAAGTAGAATAACATGCCTTCTAGGGTCTTGGTGGACATAGATTTAAAAACTCAGCAGCTCCAACGGAATCTACTTGCAACACCTCTAAGAGCTACTTAACTCAAAATGATGAAAAAACAAAAGGTTTATATATGTATAGGCTTATTTATGTTTTTAATCCCTAAAAGTTAGGGGTGTTTTGGTTTTAGTCCCTAGAATTTTTTTTGACCTTGACTCATCCTTAATTGTTTTGAAAATTTAGTTTTAGTCTCTGCTATTAAGAAAAATCTGTTAACTGTTTTATGTAACTAACAAAATGGCACATCAGCATACACATATGCAAGTATTGTAGGCTACCGGTAGAATGACGTGGATGATCTGGACATGCAAGAGCAAAAGGGCCAAAGCTCAACCCAAATGTGTTTGTGGAATGGGTTTTGGCCCTTTTGTTATAGCTGGCCCGGATCATTCTCGTCATTCTATTGGTGACACGCAATACTTGCACACATGTCACATGTTTGCTGGCGTGACATTCTGCTAGTCACATCAACTGTTAACGGATTTTTCCTAAACTGCATGGACTAAAACCAAATTTTCTTACTGAGACCGAAACCAAAACACGATCAACTTTCAGGGACTAAAGACATAAATAAGCCATATGTATATAAGCCAGCCGATAATATTATTATTGTGGGTGAAAGAATGAAAGCATTCAAACCCTTTGACCTGACCGTGCTTGTATAATGGGTTTAATTTGGCTCTACAAAGTTTTTCGTATTTATCTTCATTGCTAATAATTTGGTTGATATATAAATGGTAAAAACAAATAAATGATGCAGATTTATTTAGGATTTAGCAAGTTTGTCTTGTTAGCATTACAAAAGTGAAGGGTTTCCCTTTCTTACTTAGGTGGTCTTAATTGTTGAAATGTCCTTCCATTTTGGTCTGAATTTCAGTTTACGATACTGTTTTTATGGCAACACATACATCTCGTTGCTCCTGATCATTTGTCCAGGATTCTTGCATTCAAATACTCCGTATATTTTTCTGTCAAGAACTAATTGTTTTCTTTATGGAATTTAAATAAACAAATTTGAAACTGTAAGTTTTTATAGGAAATTAAATTGTATTCTTAGTTAATTAAAATGATGTTTTAACTTTTTAATATTTACTCTGGTTTTATATGTAAGACTTTTTGAGATTTTTCACTTTAATCAAATAAGATAGTTAAATTTGTTAGTGACATTGTAAATTTGAAAATTTGATATACTTTTTCAAAACTACCCTTATCATTATTATTGAGACTTTAAATGTTGAGTTTATAGAAGTGTTTGTGTAAAGAAGTACAATTAAATACAACTGGAAAATTGAAAAATTGTGTTATATAAATAAATCAAAATAAAAACTCCATGATGATTTTATATATGGGACGGCGGAATAGAATATAACTTTATCTTTTATAATTGTTTATCCTATATATAATGCATATATTAGAAAAATGCTTTAATTTCTTTATTAGGCTAATCCTTATTAATTTTTGGTGTATATCTAGAGCATCCTCAATCAACTACTAAAGATTGATTTTGATATGCATACAAATTATCGGAGTAAGTTTCATTTTATTCAACATTTTTTTTAAACACAAAATAGGAATTAAATTATTGATATTATACATGTTTAAAGAAGTAAGTTATCTATCAATTATTTAGAGCAATGATGCATTCATCCTTATTTAGAGTGATGACTTATAAGTCTAAAAATTAGAGAAAATTGTGATCATCATAGTAAATATTCATAGTGACATACACACCTATCTAGTCTTAGGAATTCCACCCGTTTTTCTTATTTTGTATTATGTCTGGTCTTATTTGTAAGATCATTTTAAGAAAAAAATTTGGCCTTATTTGTAAGATCATTTTCCAATTTCCAATAACATTTAATTACTTCTTTCCAAAAATATTCCTATTAAATCAATACTTTTTAGTTTTAGAATCTCAATAACAATTATATATAAGTGTAGTTTTGAAAAAATATATTAAATGTTACATTTTCAACACCATTAATTAACAACCTTAATTTATTTTCTTGTTGAACGTGAATTTTTTCTAAAGAATGTTACATATAAGACATGATGAAGTATTTTATTTTGTATTTTATTTTGCACTAACACTCCTTATGACCAAAATTTCAATTAAAATCAATGATTTTTTTTCTTCTTTTCATTCTCGATTCTCTTGTCACTTTTTCAATCATATGTTACAAATTTTCGTTAGTTTGTACTCGTTCGATAATGAGACAGGATATTATATGTTACAAATTTTGGATTAGCCTCCCACAAGTTAAAAAGAGTGTATGTTAATAACTCCCGCGGACTAGGCTACATGTCCTGACACCACAGAATCTATTTCAGGATATTGTATTTTTTCTTGATGGATCATTGATTTTGATTTTATGGAAGTCAAAGAAGCAACATCTTGTTTACAAATCATCACTAGAAGGGCATTGGCTATCACATCTTGCCGTGAAATCCAATGACTTACTTATCTTCTACAACAATTTTCAGTACATTTTATTCAGCATGCTGTTTTTTATTGTGATAGTGTATCTATCAGACACATAGCAACTAATTCAGTATTCCATGAATGCACTAAGCAAAGAGATAGTGTCATGTGGCTCGTGAGAGATTGCTTTCTAAATCATATCATTTGCTTCCTATTTCCTCAGTAGAGCAAATGACAAATATTCTCACCCGATCGAGCTTTGGATCCTTCACCTTTTGCTTATTTGCTGTCCAAGTTGGGAGTTATTGACATACATTCTTAAGCTTGTGGGAGGCTATTAAGGCTATAAAACGTGATTTTATAATGAAAAATAATGAATTTCAAATTTCAAGAACTAATAAACTTAAATTTTTGATCCAAGTTTTTTTTAATGTATAACCATTAACCAATGCCTTTACATCAGCAAGTACTAATCTTATCTGCACTGTATAAACAATTAAATATGTAAAAATGATAAATAGACCTACAAAATATAATCAACTTAAAAATAGATGTATAGGCTTAAATACCAAAATGATCCTTGTAAATATTGATCCCTTTGAAATTGGTCCATGCAAAAAAAAAAAACTTTTGATTTTGATCCTTGCATTTACAAAATGTTTTGATTTGGGTCCCTTGTGTTTAATGCAAATGGAAAACGCCGAAAACGTAATGTATTACATTATATGACCAATTAAGAATGATATTCTTGCATCAATTATCAAAGGTAAAAAGCCAGTTTCCATTACATGAGGGAACCAATTAAAAAATCATGAGAGGGATCAAATCCTATTAAATCTAATAACAGAGGGACCAAAACAAGCTGCCAACATAATTATAGGGACCAAAATTTAATAGGAGTCAGGAGGGATCAAAACCAAAATGTTTGGTAAATGCAAGGATCAAAACCATTTTTTTTCTTTTTTTTGCAGAGACTAATTTCAAAGGAGTCAATAATTACAAGGACCATTTTGGTATTTAAGCCTAAATGTATATCACAAAGAAAGTAACATGACTTACTTACTATTGATTAATTATCAAATGACACATTTCACTTTCTTTTATATATATATATATATATATATATATATATATATATATTACTCATAAATATGAGACAATACGTGTGGTTTCACACTTTGTATCACATTTTCAAAGTGTGAGGATTGATCCAAGAAAAATAATTTTAATTAAAAACTTATACTCCATCCCTCCGTATCTAAATATAAAGTATCTCTGGAGGATTTCACGTTCATTAAGAAAGTGGAATAATTTAGTTAATTGTATTGGAAATGTGAATTTTTAATATGTAATTTCAAAATTACCCCTATTAATATTATTGGGAATCTAAAAAGTGTTAAATAAATAGGGGTGTTTGTGGAAAAAAGTAATTAATCATCATTGAAAATTGGTATGATGCTTTATAAATGGGGACAAAATAAAAGTGTCAAGAAAACTTTATATTTAGGGTCGGGGTATTATTATTATTATTATTATGCAAATGTTAATAAGTGTTTTAACTGCACTTATTAAGAAGTCAAATGTAATAAATAATCATTAAAAAAATGCATTCTTTTTATATTATAGAGACACGGAGTAACGAACGATCATTATTATTTTTTTTCCTTATAAACTTAAAATCCTTAACAAGTATCACAGTTGTTACCAATATTATTATTATTATTATTATTATTATTATTATTATTATTATTATTATTATTATTATGATTATTATTGTTAGCTCAGTCCTTCTACTCCTCCTTAACTTTTTGAGTAATATGTCAGATTAGTCCCTGACTTTGTAAGCGTCGGTCAAGTTAGTCCCTGACTTTATCGAAATAGCAAGTTAGTCTCTGAGATAGGAGAACGTCAATCAAGTTAGTCCCTGTCGTCACAATCGCAGGGATGTATTTGCTTTAAAATGGGATAAAGATAGGGACGTATGTGAATTAAAATGAAATCTCAGGGACTAAATTGCTATTTCGATAAAGTCAGGGACTAACTTGACCAACCCTTACAAAGTCGGGGACTAATCTGACATATTACTCTTAACTTTTTGGATTCTCAATACTATTAGTGGTAGTTCTAAAACATACTCTATATGTCTCTTATTATAAGTCATTTTTATTTTATTTACGCAGATTACGAAAAATAATTATTACTCTCAAATTTATCACAAAATATGTTTTCATTCCAAAGTTGTCCCTATTTAAAACTTTACAACTTTATTTATATATCTCTCTATTGTAATTTTTATCCTATCATCCTATGTAATTAACAAAATACCGTTCTATTAGTGCTAATCAAATATATTACCAACTGACTTACATATGAAATCAATCAATCAAAGAAAGGAACAAAGACATGCCACATGGAGGAGTAAATAGCGAAAATGTGTCAAATGTGAAGTCTTTTTTTTAGATTATTTTTTCAACAATCAATTCCTTTCAAGTATGAGATAAGTGTGATGTATGTTGTCATAAATTTAGGGTAAATTATTAAATTCCATTATAACCTTGAATAATTAATTTAGAATTATGCTATCAAGTATTATATTTGACCAAAAATATGCGTATACAGTACATTCAGAAAATGAAAGAATTTGTCAATTGGATAATGAAATAGAAGTTGAGAAGATAGTCAATGATAAGGCATGCCACGCGTCCTAAGGGATTTCTTAAATTAATTAATAAAAAATTAAAATATACGGATCACAACATTTCGTTTCCATACACACTGTTTCATACCAGTACATTGTTCATAGTGAAGCACTACCGGTATATTGTTCTATGTCAGTGCACTGTTCCAAGTGAAGCACTACCGGTATATTGTTGTATGCTCTTTCAACCCCAACAAAATGTTGCAGTACTGTTCCAACAACAAGGTATCAGAACTCATAAATTATATTTGCTATTTTCCAAATTTCCAAATTTCTATTAACAAAATATTGTTTTATTAGTGCTAATCAAATATATTTCTGACTAATATAGGAAATCAATCAATCAAATAAAGAAACAAAACATGCCACTTGAAGGAGGAAAATAGCATCAATATGTCAAATGTGTAAGTATTTGTCTCAGATTATTTTCAGCAATCAATTCCTCATACTAGGGGTGATTGTTATGAGGTATGTTGTCATACATTCAAGGGTAAATTATTAAATTCCATTATAACCTTGAATAATTAATTTAATTTAAGGTTATGCGTTTAGGTACCTGACCAAAAATATGTGTATACACTCTGGTCATTACCAATACTTGCACAGTTTAAGCATTGTTCATTGTTCGAATCTTTAGTGGAATAGCAAAATGTTTCAGTGTTATTCCAACGTCAAGTATCAGAACTCATGCATTATATTTGTTATTTTCCAAACTTCCAAATTCCTCTTAACTAAACACCGTTCTATTAGTGCTAATCAAAAATATTACTTACTGATATGGGAAATTAATCAATCAAACAAGGAAACAAAGACATGCCACGTGAAGGAGTAAATAGCAGAAATGTGTAAAATATATCAAGTGTTTTTTCTGATATAGGAAAGACAAATGCAGTGTATGTCCCTCTTTGAATGACAAACAAATGCAATTCAAAGCATGATATCTTGTTGCCTTTAGATTTGGGAGTCCTAGTTTTGCGGTTTAGCTGTAAAATATTTTAGCACCATTGGTCACAGTTTATATAGGGATTGGCTGATTTGTTGGATAGGTGTTATCTTACATTTAAAATTCATGTAGATGCACAATTGTTGTATGTGCATGTGCATCCCTTATCCTGTAATTGGGGTTATATTTTTGTTTCGGTTAAAACATTGCATCCTGTACTCGCTTCGTGAGGGGTATTATACTTCTTCACTTCTGGATTGAATTTTTTTAACTTATAAAAAATATCCTGAATATTATTAAAGAGTTAGGAGCCGTTGATACCAGGTGTAAACTTGGTCACCTACACCTTTAGATAACTTTTTATATATTATGAAATTTGTCAATCTAACCGTATAATTATATGTTATTATCAAGTAGATCAAGTCTAAAAAATTTCATAAAATATAAAAATTATTTGATACTTCATCCAACTATTATATTTTAACCGATAATACGTTATTTAAAATATAAGTAAATATGCACTATTAGAATATATATATATATATATATATATATATATATATATATGAATATCCAAATGATCTGAAATTTGGTATGTATGATCGTTATGATAATAACATATAATTCAACGGTTGGATTGACAAATTTCATAATATATAAAAAGTCATGTGAATGCGTAGATAAAAGTTTTACACCTGGTGTCAACGGATCCTAACTCTTTATTAAAATTTAAAAAAAATCAAAATATATATTTTTGACTCCAATTCTTGCAAAAATATAAATTCAAAGTTATTGATGATATCAATTACTTCTTTTTCAATAAAGTCTACCTAAACTATCATGAATTTAATTTTATATTTTTTTAATGTTAAATTGAATATATTTAATTTTTTTGAACTATTTGATTTTAAACAACAAATACAATGATTGATATATATCATGTATTAACCAATCATAATGTTACAAGAATATTATTACTGACTAATAATATAATTAAAAATATTCGTACTACTCGTGCAAAGCACGGGTTAAAAACTAGTTATCTAAATAATCTAATCTTCTAAATAATATAAAGTAGGAGATGCTAATTGCCGTTTTAATCTCCCGCCTAAACATGCTTATGATTGGTTTCTATTTATATTTGTTATTAATTGTTTAATTAAGTGTTGTCTTAATTAGTGGGTTACTGATCTTAATCTGGGCCGTCCGTTGTCTAAATAATCTAACAGAAAAGATCTGGGCCGTTTGTTTGAATTGTGGCAGCTTCCAATTCAAAGCGTGCGTCGATAACATTCTCCCATTCCCTCCATCGTGGCCTCGAGTACTGGGTTTAGGCGGCTGCAGTGTTAATGGCTCATGGATGTCGATGCTTCGGTGGCTTTGGTGGATCAATGGCTCAAATTTATGATTATTTCACTTCGGTGGCTTTGTTTATTATTTTTTTTATCGGTTATTCAGCTCATTCAGTAGCTCAGATTTCTCTTTGGTGGTGCTGTTGTTGGTTGTGTTTGAGGAGTTTGGGTTTTTATCTGGATTTTTGTGGTGAGTGATGTGTTATGTTCTTTATTGTTCCTCTTTGTTCCTTTGTGTGTGTATGGATTTGTTCTTCATTTTTTGCGGTTTTTACATCCCTTCTTTTATTTTTCCCATTCCTACTTTTATGTTCCCAGTTTTAATCGTGTTGTTGGAGAATGGAAAATGGAAGTCGGTCTAAGAAGGCTCGGGTTATTGCTGATCAGAGAGCTTACCGCCATCCTGGTACCTATAGCATCAAAATATTCTAATTACAGTATTTACATCTAGCACAGTAAAAGAACCATCGATTTGTTTTTATTCGCAATTTGCACTTTGCAGATTTCATTTGCTTCTATTGGCATAACATGACCTCCCAGATAACATGCATATGAATGAGACATATAAAAATTATATCCTTCTATTAGCTTTCTAACATGATATAAAAAGAATATGTGAGATTGTAGGTAGAAGCGATCTTTTATAATTGCAGAAAAGTGGTACGTTTGAAAAATTAATAGGTAGAATGGCAGACAATAGAAGCCAAATATGGGTCCTTCAGTATACCCTTAAAATACCCAAGCTTTCAAAATACAAGTATGTTATCTATCAAATGCAATTTTTACGGCTCTTTCATCTTAGGCCTGAAGCAGATTATCTACCCACCCTTAGTATTGGTATTATACGATGACTAAATCAAAGAGATGCAATGAGCATATATCCATTGCTAATTACAGCCGGAGAGGGCCATCCTAATTGAGTGGGCCTTTACTTGAAAAGCTAAAAAGAAAAGAAAATACCAAACCCAAAATTACTGAAGGAACTAATTCTTTTAAATCTTATATTTCCAGTAGAAATACAATTCCTTCTATCAAGTGGGAAGCTTAACATTGCCAATGCTAAATCACAGTTGAGCTTAATATTTCCTTTTCTAACTTTATTTTCTTTTGGGTTTTTGTTATAGGTATTGATATAATAAATAATAAACTAATAATACTACACGACATTTAGTTACTGTTATGACTAGGAAGTTCTTAGTTAGTTGAAGGGGTAGTCTATAAATAGATCATTAGGGAAGAGTGACGGGTATCATTTTGTATTGGAAAGGAAAGGGAAATTAGGGAGAGTTATAGGTCTCCCAAATACCTAGAGTAGAGAGGAAGAGAGCTTTGTAATTCTTTGGTACTTTACCTCTATGTAACAGTCCAGGATTCAAATCAATAAACACATTATACATTTTAATCTGCTTCAGTTCTATATCAAGGGGATAATCAATGAGTAAAGGGAGGAATTTTTTATGTAAAGTACAGGGAGGATTAAGTTTTTGTATACTTTATTTACCAATCTAGAACAAGAACTTCCCATATACTTCGAATATCGAACATGGGATACAGATTGAATCAGTTTCAACTCCTTAATTCCAATCCGCCCCACCAAAAAAAGAAGTAACTTACCAATGTAAACACTCATAAATGATCCAGCACATACTGCTTCAACTACCATGATAATCCTGCATAATTTAGAAGCAACCAAAAGGAAACATAAACATTGTTATATTGAGGTGTTTTTAACAGTTAAATTTTTGCGATTTTGGTGGGAATTAATCTGACTTTATTTTGTTGTCAGCTCCCCATGATGATAGTGAGATTAAGGTGTCATGCATTTCGAAATTAACACCAGGGAAGCATGTAATAAAAGGTTTGATTATCTTTAATGTGTTCTGTTTTCATGAGGAATAATTCTGTTGTGGTGTGATATGTTTGGTTTTTAACTTGGGTTTGTATTGTGAAAGGATGAAGGTCAAGTGCAGTTAATCATGTTGAGCAAGTGATTAGTTCGAGTAGTGCAAGGATGGTCAATTTGTTTGGTGGTGATGAGAATAGGAGTGTCATGGAAATCCTATCAAGACTACAACAAATATGGTGTACAAAGAGATATTTCAAAATGTGGTTCCTTAATGCAGCTTCAATTTATTACAGTTTTAGAGATAACTATCATATGTTGATTATCTTGAACTTACTTGGTGCTGGGGCTGATGGGTGCAGTGGATCAATTGTAGTACTTTGACTTTATGTTGATTCTGCTATGTTATGTGGTTTTTTTGTTTTTTTTGGGTGGTTTCGTTTTATGTTTTCTTCTGTTATGTTCGTTCTTTTTTTCGCACTATTCCAGACTGAATGTTAAGTTTCGTGAATGTTAATCAATTATATGTTTATGTTTGTGTGCTTATCCTGTTCTCTTTTATTTATTTATTTTTCGGTATTGATTTCTGATAGAGAAGCAACATTTATTTTCAGATCAAAATCCATAAGGGGAATTGAATACACTCTATTACCGAAAAACAATTTAATTAAATGACGCTGGGGTTATGAGTACATAAATCAAATGGTTTGATGGTTTTTAAGAAATTGGTATATGAACGGGTTGAGTCATTGGTTATAGTTCTGTAATAAATGGGCTCCTTTTTTGACGAGTATTTGGGAACTGCATAATTTGTTTTCTTTCCCATCAAATAATTTCATATACTCTTGCAAATATATAATAATGATGATTATTAGTAATTGGTTCGTAGTTAGAATACCATTATAAAATAGTATTAAATATTGTTATTTATTATTGCGTTGGTAGACATAAGTGAAACTGTTGCAGTTCTCTAAGGAAAATCATTGGTTTCTATATATTACACTATACACTATATTGATTTATACTTGGATCCTATTATTTAAATACAATACACTTGGTACTGCTCCTTATCTATGTTCTGGCTAATTCGTGACATGGGTAGTAAAGAATAATGGCACCTTGCATGATATATAGAGAACTTAGAGTTTTGCAGACTAAAATACATAGAGCTTGGGATGCCGCTCCTAATGGAAAGGTGATAAGCATCAACATGATCCTTTGTGACAAAAAGGTATAAACTGGATTTTTAACTTTTACTCACTTCAATTTTGTGTCGGTTTTTTATTTTTTATTTTTTGATTTTTTTTTTGGATTCGTTTTTTAATTTTTCGTTTGTTGTATTCTTCCCTTTTTCTTTTTTTTTTAGGGAGATGAAATACATGCTATAATTACTGATCAAGATGCTATCAAAAAACATAGAAAATATGTTGAAGAAGGAACAGTCATTCAACAATTGTTACATACCATAACAATATTTCTGAATCTCAGTTTGACAAGATAACAACAGAGGTATTTATTAACAAAATATTTTAATTGTGAAAATTCCTCTCAAAAATTTCTTCGCATTTTTTAATTTTTTTTCCCTTTTGTAAAGGTGACAAATTTATCATCTGAGTTGCCATTTCAAATCCAGTCATCTCCAATTTGTTCAAAACAAACAGGAAATGTAAGTTTGTGTGCAATTAATTTATGACAAGTTTATGTGCAAATTTTGCAACGTGTGTATTTATTTAATTGTAATTGTAACTAATTTAACATAAATACAGCAAGGTAGCTGCTCTGTTGACTCTGAAGCACAAGCAAATTTTGTTGCTACTCCTTTGTCAACAACTTCAGAAAAAAAAAATAAAAGGATAGTCGACATTATTGATAATTGTTCTATTGGAATCGAGGACATAGAAAGTCCGCAATATTCCACAACAAAGAAAAAAAAAACGTGGAAAAAATAACTGAAAATATTACTTTTCGAAAGTATGTCACTAATTATTCGTTGTGATTTATTTTTAATATATTTATAATATATTTATTATACATGTTTTTTTGCGTTTTTCTTTGCAGTTTTGTTGTTGTCATGCTAATGAATGCAGTGGAGAAGTAAACAAAGTTCAAAGTTTGGAGAAAGTCCTATCAAGATTATTGCTTTTTTTTTTATATTATCATATCTTTGGATTCGTTATGGTTTGCACTATGTTATTTTGATTGATGTTTTTGGATTTGTTATCTTTTGATACTATTTGATATTATTATTATTATTACGGTCTGGAAATTCGGTTGCTCATTTATGTTTTTCTAATTTTTATTACTTCAGTATTTTTATATCTTAACAACATGAAAACCATGCTTATACCCGTGCGGTCGCACGGGTCAGCTTACTAGTTTTATAAAGAAAGTGATGATTACAAAAGCGTCTCTACGTAAGTATAGTAGATTACCCTTCCTTTACTTACTTGCTCTGCGATCCCTTCTCCGCCGTAACTGACTTCGTTGTTAATGTCTCGTCGGCGTTCGCAGCTACTCTCTGCTGGTTTGTTTATGATTTATTTATTTATTTATTTATTTATCATTTATTAGCTTTGGATAATACTGCTTTTGCTCTAAAACTTTACTGATACCTGTTGTGGAATTAGAAATTGAGATCTCAACTAATTGATTCTTCATTCTTCATTCTTCATTTGTTTGTTATTCATTCTCTTTTGTGATATCTGAATAATAGTAATAGTAATGATTTCAGGGAACAGCAGCATGGAGAACAAAAACCCTAGCCTCCCTGAACACTTGATATCAGAAATCATGTTGAGGTTACCAGCGAAACCACTCGTTCGCTTCAAATGTGTTTCTAAGTCGTGGCTTTCTCACATCTCCGATCAAAAATTTGCCAAATCACACTTCGACCTCACTGCGGTGAAAAATGAAAAACTTATTATCCACTTGTCGGTTAATGGCTATGGTGCGGGTTTTAATAAGGTTCGAATTGTAACCATAGACTTGGAGGGTGAAACACTGCAGGAAAGCTCTGTGGAATTGGTTTGTCCAATTTCAACGAGTCTGTTTCCGTGTAGTAAAACTAGGAATGTTTGCAGAGGTTTTATCCTTTTCGAGTATTGCATTCCGGAGAGACTCCTTGTGTGGAACCCAACAACAGGTGCCATCAAAAAAATTCCATACTCTGTAATTATGGGCAAAACCCGTAGCGAACTCGAGTTCAACGTAACTAGTCATCGTAGTGGTCTTGTGTATGACGCAATAAGAGATGATTATCTTGTAATACAAGCATGGATTGACAATTTGTATGGTGGTGGTGATGATGATGATATCCCTTGTCTTGTACACTGCTTCGAGTTCTTCTCCATGAGAAACAATTCATGGACACAACTTGATGCTATCCGCGTTCCTTTTGCCAAAGAAAAACCTCACTTTTCATTTCTTGATGGGGTTATTCATTGGTTGGCCGTTAGTGATGATGGTAAATTAGTTAAAGGAATCACTGCCTTCAATTTAGCAGAAAGAAAGGTATTTGATATGCCTCTACCGCATGATGGTTTTCTATGCGAAGGATTAAGATTTGACGTGATTGAGGGATGTCTTTGTCTATGGAGTTGTCCTAGGGAGCAGCCGGGTACTATTGAACGATGGGTGATGAAAGAATATAAAGTGAAGTCATCATGGATCAAGTCCAACTATGTGCTTCCATATGCCATTTCTCATCCCCGCTTTATTCCGATGTACTTCACTAAAAGCGGAGGATTTGTTGGATTTGATTATCCAAATATGATAGTGAAACTTAATGACAAAGGAGAACTGCAATGCTGTTATAATGATGATTATCCTTGGTCTGGTCACATGCACCATAAGTATAGTGAGTCTCTTCTCTCACTCCCATGTGAATGTTCACAAGCAGGAGAAGAACACTACTAACAGTAAAATAGAATCTCGGTATGTAATGTTTTCTCATTTTTGGTCATGCTATTCCTATTAACCTTGCATTATAAAGGGTAAAAAGTAACATACATGATGCATTACACAACTTGTGTTTTCCTGCTATGTTTCTACATATCCACCTTCATGAAGTTGAGTTTCGAATGCTTGAATTTAATTCCGTTTATCTCTTTCTTTCTTAAGTGGTTTTCAGAATTTTCTCTTACTTAACTATATGCTTGTAGATATCTACTTCCTCACAATCCCACCCCACCTTGGTGACATGCATTGATAGCAGTATCTTGGCAAGATAACTTTCTGCTTGGCTAATGCTACTTGCTAAATTTTTTTGTGTAACTTAGACTATTATATATATTATATATACAGGAACACATCAAATGTGCCACCCTTTGTACTACTCCACTGGCACGTGGAGTAGTACAAAGTGCGAGACAGCAGATGTTATACATGTACTGCATATTTTCCGCCGCATCAACTTTTCATTATTTTTGTTGCGTTACTTTATGCCTTGGTTTTAGACGTTCCATTTCAACAGATGCTTGTATATAAAAAGAAGTCCATAAGATATATCTGAATCGAAGTCGTGTTTTCATTTGTTTTTTTTCCTGATTGTTGACAGGTGAAGAATGGGGCAGCCTGTGGCATGAATTCATTGGAAGTCTGGATTTTTTTGCTCATGAGTTTGTTGTGAATTTTCATATTGACAGACTCAAATCTAAAATTTTGCTTTTTCAATCTTTTAATTCGGGTATTTATTTTGTTGAATTGTTGTCTTCAAAACTAGTTTCTAATCTATGGCCTTGGTTGGTTTTCCGCAAGGAATTGATCATGAACCCAGTTGGACATATTGATTAGTTTTCTAATTATAATGTATGTTCACAAATCACAAGTTAATCAACTAGTTAATTCCAAGTACCTATAACTTAGCGTTTGATTAATACAGTATTTATTGTACTCAATACTTACTAAGCAATACGGCATACCATAACAAAGAGAGATAGTAAATTCACTACATTATGAAATTCTGAGTTAACTTAAAATCTACATTATGCTATCCTTGCTGAGGTTCCCGGTAGTCGTTTATGTTTAAGAATTTAAAGCACTCATTAAAAGTGGTAAATCAAAGAGCAATTAAATGCATTAGTGAAGACCAGGATCAACTTTTAGCAAATATTGCAATGCACACTCACCGTCTTCCCTGAAATGCAAAGGACTTTGATTTCTTCTCTGTTAACCTCCAAGACCTCTCCATCTATCCAAGGTGTGATGTCCTAGGGCGAGGAGAACCTCTAAGGAGGGGGAATCTACCTTAGAGGAGACTCTGCCTAGGGTTTATGTGTGATGTTTGTTGGGAGTCCTCTAGTGGCCAAAGGGGAAGCCAAAGAGATACCCTAATCACTGGTGTGTGAGGGTGGCGATTAGGGTAAGAGGACGTACCTTTGCCCCATGTAGTCCTGAGCTACTTATAGGGGGGAGCTGGTTGCCCTAATGGGCCAACTTGGGACCCAAGTAGGGCCAGCCTGTAATGAGCTAGAAGTGGTGCGCTGTCCTAGCGGATAAGGATGGGGTGAGCTGTCCTTGCGGATAAGGCTGGGGGACGTCATCATGTCCTTGGTGTCGGAATCTTTGGGATGATGTCGGGCCTGGGAAGACGTACGGAGATCGGACCTGAGCAGAGGCATGAGGTCAGCCTGTATCTGGCGCTTGTTCGGTCGTTGAGCCCTGAGCTCGGCCAAGCGTTCAGTGGGTCCCTTGTTAGGTCCTTGAGCTTTTAGCGGGGTTTATGGGGAGTTCGGCCTAGCCAGGTCCACCACATAAGCCCCCCAACTCGGTCAAGGCTCTTTGAGGCTTGCTCCGAGGTCGTGGTTCGGGTATTCCTCCCGAGGTCCATCACTTTATGACCGAGTTTACCACATAAGCCCCCCAGCTCGGTCAAGGCTATTTAAGGCTTGCTCCGAGGTCGTGATGTTCCGTCTCTAGTTGGCGCGTGTGAGCTGCAACCTTCTGGTTTGGCAGTGACGATGACATGAGCTTTGACAGCTGTCTAATTACTTAGACTTGGAATAACATTTACTTTTCTCAGGCATATGTCAGACATTCACGGTATACAGAGCGTCATCATCATTGTGACGTTAATCGAGGTCCACGCTTTTGGCTGTTGCGCGCCACATGTGTTGGTTCTTATGGCTCCTCACTGGGTTGGGCCTTCTGGGCCAAGCCCAATATTCAAAAAGAGAGGGAGGATGGTTACTCTTCCCTGTACTTTGACTAGCAAACTGTCTCTGTTGCATTTCCTATTGAACGGTTGGTTTATCTTCTCACTATACCCACGTTTCTTCTTCCCTGCGAATACGTTTCCAAGGCAAGGTTTGGTTTCAGCGAGACTTCCGTGACTTGTTCTTCCCTTCCTTCGACATACTCATTTCTTTTCTGCGATATACACAAGGTATTCTTCTTGCTTCTTCTTTCCTCATTCCTGGGTTTTGGTTTATGCATTTGCGTGATTATTTGGGTGGGTTTTTTGTGGGTTTATCTGCGTAGCAATGGGTTAGTCATGCTTTTAAGGGGACGGTCTTTCTTGTGGGCACACTGAATTTTCTGGGGAATCTTTGGTTTAAAAGGTATTTGGGGTATGGTGGGTAGTGCTAGGGGCGTTTGAGTAAGCGCTTGTTGGGGTGGGAGCCAGAGGAGTATTTTCGTTGTTCTCCTATAGTAGCAAGGAAAAGGACGACCCTTCTGGTATCGGATCTTCTTTTTTTTTTTTTTGGGAACCAGGAGCAGTTCCTATTGAGGCTGTTCGGGGAGGAGCGCGGGGTACCTGTGGATGGGGGTTTTTTGTGGGGTTATTTTTCATGACCCATAGAACTGACATTCGAGCTTCCCTGTTCTTCCACAGGTACGATGCCTCCTCGGAAATGTGCCAGTCGTCCCGACTTGTACCCAGCTCTTACTTACGCCTCCCACTATCACTGGGTGGACGTTGAGCCGAAGGGGATCCGGTCTCAACTGGATTGCGATGGCTTACTCTTCAACGTGAAGGGAGCGATATTGCCCTGTTCCCAAGATCCTAGCGGGACTTCTTATGAAGTTTTGCCCTGTTCGGCCGACGACCGAATCTGCTCTCGAACCGACCCCGACTCTTTCTTCTTCTACGCCGACCTGATACATAAGCTTGGCATAACTCTTCCGTTTACGGAGTTTGAGATGGGCGTTCTGAACGAGCTGGGGGTGGCCCCTTCGCAACTGCATCCGAACACTTGGTCCTTCCTCAGGGCCTTTCAGAGGTACTGCGGGGCAAAGGGGCTGACATGTACCATTAAGCTCTTCCTTTGGATATACAACCCCTTCGTTGGAAACAAAGAGGGGGTGACTGGTCGGTTGTGGGTGTCCACCAAGGCTCGAGCTCACTATGGGCTTTTCGGATTATTCGCCGAGTCATGGAAACATTTTAAACACAGGTTCTTCAAATATAAATATGTCGGTAACGGGCGACCTTGGTTCCGAGATGAAGCGGGGCCAAAATTTCCTTTGCAGTGGACCCAAGAGTTTTTTAATCGACATCGAGACACACCCCAACAATGGTCGGGAGTGACTCTTGATGCAGCCGAGGCGGAGGCGGCTTTGCATTTTCGTACTGAATACCTTAGTCGAAAATCCCAGCTCAATGTTGGGGTATTCATGACTTGTGCGGATGACGTGGTTTTAACTGAGATCGGTAATATTTCTTGATGTCTTGTCTTTGTCAAGTCCTTTCCATTTATTTAATGTGCTTCTTTTTCTTTTCGCAGAGAAATATTGGTCCACCATGTCGGCAAGGGCTTTGAAAGCGTCCCTGGAGGCCCGCAAGCGGAAGAGGGGAGAAAATGTTTCCCGAGCAGCTACGGAACCTGCTGCTCGGCCGACACTGCCCGACTCTACTCATCCGACCTTTAGTTTCCTCGCCCAATCGCCGGCGACGAGCGCGGAGGTCGATAGTGCCGCTGATGCTCCACCCCGGCCGCCTGTTGTCAAGAGGTCGGTCAAAGAAGCTGTTGTTAATCTTTCGGGGTATGAGCTGAAGATGATGACCGAGGGGTTAGCATTTCATCTGAAGAGGGCTACCAATCTCTTTAGCGTTCTATCCGAGTATGGAGATGAAGTAGCTGCAGGGATATCGGCCGATCAAAAAAGGAGTCGTGCCGAAATCCGAACTGAGGTGGTCGAGCTAAGGACCAGTACCAGGGCCGCTGAGCAAAAGTTGGCCGATATGGAGGAAAAACACCGTCAACAGGTGGAGGAGCTTCTCAAGGATCA
The DNA here is from genome assembly GCA_037953625.1 of Crotalaria pallida. Taxonomy (NCBI): domain Eukaryota; kingdom Viridiplantae; phylum Streptophyta; class Magnoliopsida; order Fabales; family Fabaceae; genus Crotalaria; species Crotalaria pallida. Next base: position 75,655,574 of record CM075656.1, read on the forward strand.
CGAAGCTCGGTTTGCGCAAGCGAGGGTTGAGGTGAAAGAAGCTAGTCGAAAGGAAGGCTTGGCCGAGATGGGACAAGTGGAGGCGAAGCTTGAGAAAAGGGTTGCTCAAGCTCTGAAGCATAAGGTAGCGGCGCATGAAGCTGATTTTAGTTTTGAGAAATTTGGTAACAAGATTTTTGCCGGAGCTGTGGAGCAACTTTTGCATTTAAATCTGGGCTTGAGGATCCGAGTTATTGGTGCCTCCGCTGGGTTCGGGGTTGAAGATGGGAAGCTGGTCGACTATGACAAGGACGATGTGGAAGTCGATCTGAACCGACCCGAGGCGGATTTGCCGAACCCGTTGGAAGAGAAAACTGACGAGGAGTTTGATCCGAGTTCAGTTATACTGTCCGATGTGGAGGATGAGTTAGCGTAAGCCCCTTATGCTGGGCGGCTAATATTTTGTGCGAGTACTATGTTTTGTGTACAACAGCTTTTCATAGTGTAAACTTTGTTTGGATCATGCTTGTAGCACATTATAAATTTCAATGCAAGTTTTGTTTTTAACTTGTTGCATGCTTTATTTATTTTAAGCCTAAGGTTTAACTTGAAACCCTGTAAGGTACTATGAAATTTTGAAAATGTAAGTTGAATGTGAATTAAGAAGGAGTGAGTTTTAACTTGAATATCTCAGTAAGTGCAGTAGGCTTATAAGTGTCCTCTGAAAAGAGGCACTGTATATAAGGGAATACGGTGGGGAACTCGGATTACCCGTCTTGGCCGAGGTGGGTATCCTCAGCCCCGATGTAGAAGAGGTTGTTGAGTGAAGAGATGTGAAAACATTTCACTGCAAGCTGTACATCATCGGGTATCCCTTGTACATTGTGCATACAAGCCGGTCTCTTTTAAGAGATGTAAGCTGTTCGTAGCGCCATGCAACATTTAGGTGGCTAATACTAAATGAGAAGCTAGTACGTACGTATGTAAGACTGTGGCACTTGAGAAAAAAAAAGTTCTTTTCATTACTTAAAGGATCAGTACATCATTCCTTGCAAACAATGGCAATCTACCGAGGTGAGATTAATTGTAATATATCTTAAGTTTCGCGACGTTCCACGAGTTCTTAAGTTCGGAGCCTTCAAGAGTTTCTAGTCGGTACGCCCCAGAGTTTGTTTTTGAGATTACTCTGTAGGGGCCCTCCCAGTTTTGGGCGAACTTCCCGTCTCTTCGGTTCTTGAGGCCAATATCGGCCCTTCGGAGTACCAGATCTCCTACCTCGAACGACCTGGGCCGAACTTCTTTGTTGTGTTGCCTGGCTTGCCTTTCTTTTGCTTTCTTTTCTCAAACCGATGCCGCTTCTCGGACTTCTTCGGCCAGGATTAGATTTTCTTTGATCAAATTTTCGTTTTGCCCTGTGGGTCTCTCCCTCATCCTGAAGGTATGGATTCTTCGTTCAATGGGGATGACCGCGTCACAGCCATAGGTTAATCTGAACGGGGTTTCACCTGTAGAGGTCTGGACCGTGGTTCTGATTGACCAAAGGACCTCCGGTAAGAGCTCGGCCCATAATCCCTTAGCTTCCAAAATCCTCCTTTTTAGTCTGTCCACGATAACTCTGTTGGCGGCTTCAGCTTGTCCGTTGGTTTGGGGATGTTCAACTGAGGAAAAATGGTGGGAAATACCGAGGTTTTCTGCCAATATCTGGAAATTGTTGGCTGCAAACTGACTGCCATTATCGGTGATTAATGTTAGCGGGAGCCCGAAGCGAGAAACGACTTGCTTCATGAAGAATTTTTGGATTCTTGCCGATGTGATGGTGGCTAGTGGCTCAGCCTCGATCCACTTGGTAAAGTAGTCCACGGCTACCACTATGAACTTTAGTTGACCTGGTGCTGTTGGGAATGGTCCCACGATGTCCATTCCCCACATGCTGAAGGGCCAAGGTGATGCCAGGGAATGCAGCTCTTCAGACGGTTTATGATGAATGTCACTGAAGAATTGACATTTGGGACATCGGCGAACGTGGTCAATAGAATCCGCCACTAAGGTCGGCCAAAAATATCCAGCCCTTAGTATTTTTCGTGCTAAGGATTTGCCTCCAACGTGGTGGCTCCCAAACCCCCCATGAACTTCGTCCAATGCCTCCTGGGCTTCGTCAAGAGTGAGACACCGCAGAAGAGGAGATGACATTCCTCTTCTGTAGAGGATCCCATCTATAACGACATACTCTGCCGCCTTCCGTCTTAAGGCTCTTGCTTCTTTCTGATCAGCCGGGATGATATTGTGTTCCAAAAACGACCTTATTGGGTCCATCCAGGTTGTTGAGATCGAGATAGTCATCACCACGCTCGGGTTTGAAATTTGCTCCTGAATTAGGCTTTTGTTGTTCCCTCCGCCCTTGGTGCTTGCCAACTTGGAAAGAACGTCGGCCCGGGAATTGGAGCTTCGGGGGATATGGTTAATGGAGAATTTTTCAAATTCTAGAACCAGGGTTTTGACTTTATCTAAGTACTTTTGCAGAATGGGTTCTTTTGCCTGGTAGTCTCCGGTGATCTGGGACACCACCAACTGGGAATCGCTCAAAATTTGGACTTCGGATGCGCCGAGCTCCTTGGCCATGCGAAGACCAGCTAGGACGGCTTCGTACTCTGCTTGGTTATTCGAGGCGAGGAACTTGAATTTTAGAGAATATTCAATGCTGATTCCCTCTGCATTTTCCAGAATTACTCCTGCGCCCGCTCCTTTCTGGTTGCTTGATCCGTCGACGTATATAACCCAAGTGTCCGAGTTAGGGCTTGGATGGGGCTCTGTGAACTCGGACACAAAGTCTGCGAGCACTTGAGACTTAACCGCCTTTCTTAGTTCATAGGAAATATCAAACTCGGACAATTCTATCGCCCAAGCCATCATCCTCCCTGCGAGGTCCGGCTTCTGAAGGACTTGTTTTATAGGCTGGGTCGTTCTTACGACAATAGGATGGCTTTGAAAGTATTGCCGAAGACGTCGTGCAGCCAGGATAAGGCAAAACGCGAATTTTTCCACTTTAGTATAGCGGAGCTCGGGGCCTTGCAAAGCTCGGCTTATAAAGTAGATTGGCAACTCATTCTTACCTTCTTCTCGGATCAGCACCGAGTTAAGTGCCGAACTTCCTGCTTACAGGTAAATGAAGAGGGTTTCTCTTTGGGCGGGACTAGAGAGGATTGGGGGGGATGAAATATACTCTTTAAGTGCCAAGAAGGAGGCTTCGCACTCCTGGTCCCAATTAAAAGCTGCTCCTTTCTTTAGTAGCTGGTACCAAGGTAAGGCTTTTTTGGCAGCTTGGGGGAGGAATCTTGAAAGCGCGGCCATCCTTCCTGCTAGTTGTTGCACTCCTCTGAGGTCGGTGGGGCTTTTCATTTCCAAGATAGCTCGGCATTTATCGGGGTTGGCCTCAATCCCCCTTTCTGATAACATAAAGCCGAGGAAGGCGCCTGCTGGAACGCCAAAAGTGCACTTTTCTGGGTTCAATCTCATATTGTGTGCTCTAACACGCTCTAGTACAGCAGCCAAGTCTTTGACATGGTCTTCTTTTTTTCTGCTCTTGGTAATCATATCGTCAATATACACCTCCATAATATCACCTTCGATGCCGTTGAAGACTTTGTTCATCATCCTTTGGTAGGTTGCTCCGGCATTCTTCAGTCCAAAGGGCATGACAGTGTAGCAGTAGGTCGCCTTTCCGGTTGTAAAAGTAGTTTTGTCCTGGTCTGATGGGTACATGGGGATTTGGTTGTAACATGAATAAGCGTCCATGAAAGATAACAGTTGGTAGCCCGCCGAGTTGTCGACGAGCTGATCGATGATCGGCAGTGGGTATTGGTCTTTTGGGCATGCCTTGTTGAGGTCGGTATAATCTACGCACATTCTCCAGCTGCCGTTTGCTTTCTTCACCAGGACGGTGTTTGCTACCCACTCAGCGTATGGGACTTCTTTGATGAACCCTGCCTGCAATAGGTCGGAAACTTTCTCCTGGATGACTTTCGCCTTCCCCGTCCCTACTCGCCTCATTTTCTGAGCTACTGGTTTGGCTTTCGGGTCTACACTCAGCTTGTGGCAGATGAAATTCGGGTCAATTCCTGGCATGTCAACCGAGGTCCAAGCAAATAAGTCAGAGTTGGTTCGCAGTAGGTCTATTATTGCTTCTCGGATTTCTGGGGAGAGGTCGGATCCCACCTTGAGGGTTTTATTAGGGTCGGAAGGGTTGATCTGGATAGCCGACCAATTTCCTTGTGGGGAGGGTCTCAAGTCGTCTTGCTCTGCCCGGACGTCCAGGTCGGCTAACAAGATTCTTCCTTTAGCCAACATCGGTCCGACGAGCTCCTCATTCTCTTTCTCCTTTACTTTTCCCCGTAGACTTGCATTGTAACAAAGTCGGGCTCTGACCTGATCGTGACGAGTGCGTCGTCTGAGCCGATGAATTTTAACACTAGATGAACTGTTGAAACTACTGCTCCAAAGGCCTGCAAACAGGTTCTTCCCAAGATAGCGTTGTAGGGGGAATCACAATTGACTACCAGGAATCTGACAATCTCCGTTCGGGCCGAAGGTTGTTCGCCTAGGGTTACCGGGAGGTGGATTGCTCCTACAGGACGGATCGCCTCGTTCGCGAATCCAAACAGATTTCCTTCGAAGCTTCGGAGATCAGAGGTTTTCAACTTTAGCGCCTGGAAGGTCTGCATAAAGAGGATATCGGCTGAGCTGCCCTGGTCTACCAGGACCCGGGCGACCTTAAAGTTGGCGATCATGGTCGCAACCACCATTGGATCGTTGTGGTTAGGGACTATGCCTTCCAGGTCGTGATTAGAGAAACTAATGGGTACCTTTTGAGGTGGTCTCTTGTAGATCTGCTTGTGGCGAACGGCCATGATTTGGTTGATGTACTTTTTCCTTTCCGCCTTGGTCTCACCATCATCGACGAAACCTCCCGAGATATTACAAACTGGGAAGCTTGCGGTTGAATTAGGTGGGGGAGGCAAGGGGGGGGATCTGGTGTCCTGTTGTCAGCAAACTGTAGAGGCTGAGCGGGGCTACGTTCCTCGCGGAACTCTTTCTTCTTTTTCTGGGTTGAGGTGTGTTTAGTCATGGTAGGTACTGGTGGGAGTGATTTTATCTGTTCCCCACAGACGGCGCCAATGTGATGTCCTAGGGCGAGGAGAACTTCTAAGGAGGGGGAATCTACCTTAGAGGAGACTCTGCCTAGGGTTTATGTGTGATGTTTGTTGGGAGTCCTCTAGTGGCCAAAGGGGAAGCCAAAGAGATACCCTAATCACTGGTGTGTGAGGGTGGCGATTAGGGTAAGAGGACGTACCTTTGCCCCATGTAGTCCTGAGCTACTTATAGGGGGGAGCTGGTTGCCCTAATGGGCCAACTTGGGACCCAAGTAGGGCTAGCCTGTAATGAGCTAGGAGTGGTGCGCTGTCCTAGCGGATAAGGATGGAGTGAGCTGTCCTTGCGGATAAGGCTGGGGGACGTCATCATGTCCTTGGTGTCAGAATCTTTGGGATGATGTCGGACCTGGGAAGACGTACGGAGATCGGACCTGAGCAGAGGCATGAGGTCAGCCTGTATATGGCGCTTGTTCGGCCGTTGAGCCCTGAGCTCGGCCAAGCGTTCAGTGGGTCCCTTGTTAGGTCCTTGAGCTTTTAGCGGGGTTTATGGGGAGTTCGGCCTAGCCAGGTCCACCACACAAGCTACATCAGAATCCTCCACCCAAATATGGGACCCAACTACAGGAGCAGCAGCAGCAGCCTACAATGCAGAGAGGGTCACAACTTAACTATACTATTTTCCAACAGAATTCATTCGCTCTAATGAAATTTATGCATAATTAAGCAACTAGAGTGAAAGAAAAAAATGCAATGCTCGATTATAATTCGGAACCAAATGCTGATAAAAAAGGGTTCATGCACATAAATTCAACGATGCCCAATTTTTTAAGAGGCAGCTCAATGGAATTGTAGTACCTAGTCCAAATAGTTTGACATAACCTTGCGTCATGTATTCTTATCGGTCAAGCAATTTAAATATCAAATACTCCATTCCTTATGTAAAGATGGTAAAAAATGATTAAATTTTTGTCCCAAACTATGGTTCAAATGATAAATGAAAAGTTTAAAAATTGTAAACCTTGAATTGTGATTGGTTGATCCATGCAAAATGCATTAAATTAGTTGTTTGATACTCTCTTTTGTCCTATTTATAGGGCAAATTTAACCATATCACACGGATCAAGGAGGATAGTTAGATTTCTTGAAACTTTAAAAAAATGCTTCAACATTACAATCTTACTCTCTTAACTTCCATTGGGAATTTCACAATGTAACTACCTCACATTAATGGGCAAAGGACAAATAAGAGAAAATAACAATAAATGCCTCCTAGAAAATACAAAGTGACTTATAAATAGGACCAAAGAATCCTTCTAGAATGTGACTTATAAATAGGACCAAAGGGAGTAATTGATTAATGTATTAGACAAACCATTAAATACATATCTCATTATTATTTTTTTCAAAATTGAATTTTTTTAACCATCCATCTTCTAGAACGGAAGGAGTACTTACTCCCTCCTGCTCATATTATAAGCAAAATCAATTAATTTTACGCTTATTAAAGAGGTTAGTTGATTGTATTTAGTTTTCTCAAATTTATAAAAGAATAGAGGTATTTTAGGAAAGTTGCATTGAGAATGAAACAAAAATTAAATAATATAACAATTTTCTAGGGATGTTTTAGGAAAGTGACATTGGGAATGAAATACAATTTAAAAAATTTGGTTAGTTTTGCTTATATTTTAAACAAAAAAAAATATGTTTTTTGTTGCTTATATTTCAAACAGAAGGGAGTAATTAACTAGAGATGATGAGTGACAATGTTTGTTGACCAATCAGAACCCACGACTACTCTGCACTAAGTTGACACTCTGCACTAAGTTGACACTGGGGTTGATACAAATTTTGTGGGACAGCATATATTATCCCCTAGTTCAGAACAGAAGATTAAGAAGACAGCATTCTCGATTAAGTTAACTTTTCTCCCCAAAAATCCGTGTAAAATAACCATAAATTAATGAAAATTAATCAACTTTTTATTCCCAATACACCATTTTTAAAATATCTCTACAAAGTGGTTAAAATATTTAATTTTTTTTTATTTTCGATGCAAGTTTCCTAAAGTAGTCAATTTTTCTATGAATTTGAGAAAATTAAATACACTCAACTAATTTTTTTAATACCTGTGAAATTATTATTTTTTTGCTTAAAAATAAGATCGGAGTGAGTATATATATAATAAAAAAAAGTATGTACTTTTTATGGTCTCTAATATAAGAAAAAAAATACATACTTATATTGATCTCAAATATAAGAAAAATTTAACTAATTTTATATTTCCAATAAAATTATTCCTGGAATATTTCTAGGAAATAGTAATTTTATTTAATTTTTGTTTCGTTCCCAATACAACTTTCCTAAAATAGTTATATTTTTTTTTATAAATTTGAGAAAATTAAAAGTACTCAACTAACTTCCTTAATAAATGTGATTTCAATTAGTTTTTCTTATAAAATAGCCAGAGGGAATAATCTACTATCCTTATATAAAAACATCCCTTTTCGAGGCACCACATTTGTCCGCTTAAGGAATACTCGCACCAAAGCATTTGTAGGTAGATGACATCGTCTTTAATCAAAATTATAATTTAAAATTAAATAAATTATTTGTCCAAAATTTATATTTAAAATTAAATAAATCTACTATATGTGGAATCATTATCCTCATTTTGTTTTAAAAAAAACATTATTCTCAAAAAGATTGATAAACCCAAAGAGATAATGTTTGAGTTCATGATAAACCCAAATATCTTTTTAGTCATTACATATTTCAAACTATAAATATGATGATTTCTCAAGTCATGAAAGCCACCTTCTTCATCATTCTCCTCTCTTTTTTATTCTTCATAAACCAGCGCCTCTTCCAATGTGTCACCATATAATAAGTTGCAATCCCACTGCACGCATTCATCACCATTGTCATCATCTATAGCAATGAATTTCCAACAACAACAACATGGGAAGAACAACAAGAAGAATGATGATTGGGGTCAACCATTTAATTTATGTCTTTATCATTAGTATAGATTTGTTAAATTAAATAATGATGTGGCAAGGGAGTGTTACTTTAGTAAAACTCACACATCAATATATTAGTTGTTCACACATGATTACCATTCCCTTTGTTATTTAATTTTTACAAATTATTTGATCACCAAATAACTAATAATTAATTCTTCAATTATTTATTATATTATATTGATAATCAAGGTGTCAACTTGTGATTGTTTTTTTATTCTTTGGATGTGTTTTTTTTAAATGCGTGTAAAGATAAATAAATAATGAAACGTGAATGAGACACAAAAAGAGATAGTTTTACTAACTTTTAACATTACTGTATTACTTAATCTCTTATCATAAGAACAATGGTTACGTCATAAACATAAAATTTTTTATCAACAATTTTAATTAAAAAAGATTGATTTTGGTCACCAAATAACCAATAATTAATTCTTCAATTATTTATTATATTATATTGATAATAAAGGTGTCAATTTGTGATTGTTTTTTATTCTTTGGATGTGTTTTTTTTTTTAAATGCGTGTGAAGATAAATAAATAATGAAACGTGAATGAGACAAAAAAGAGATAGTTTTATTAACTTTTAACATTACTGTGTTACTTAATCTCTTATCATAAGAACAATGGTTACGTCATAAACATAAATTCTTTATCAACAATTTTAATTAAAAAAGATTGATATATTTGCTTATAATTAATTTTGTTTAATTAATTTTGCTTATAAATCATTATCCTCAAAAAGATAAACCCAAATAAATGAGGCTTATATGATCATTGTAAAGAGTCCATCATAAACCCAAACATACAGATTGATATATTTGCTTAGTTGCAGGTTCTTTTATAATTAATTTTTTTATTTTATTTATTGTAACATATCAAAATAAATTTTATTTATTGTAATGATCAAAATACAAGTAAGTTTTTGTATTTATATTTGAATGTCATAAAGATAGTGTGGCATTGGGGTGCATAAACACATAGAAGTATGTTCCAACCTCAAGTTTTTTCGAGACACCACGTTTGTTCTCTTAAGGAATAAGGAATACTCGCACTAAAGTATTTGTAGGTCTTTAATCAAAATTATAATTTAAAATAAATAAATTATTTGTTCAAAATTAATATTTAAAATTAAATAAATTATCTATATGTGGAATATGTTGAATCATTATCCTCATTTTGTTTAAAAAAAATCATTATTCTCAAAAAGATCGATAAACACAAAGAGATGATACTTGAGCATTATCTGTATGTGAAATCATTATCCTCAATTAATCTTATGAAATATTTTTTTTATTCGCACTGGAGCATTTGTAGGTAGATAACATCGTCTTTAATCAAAATTATAATTTAAAATTAAATAAATTATCTATCCAAAATTAATATTTAAAATTAAATAAATAATCTATATGTGGAATATGTGGAATCATTATCCTCATTTTGTTTTAAAAAAATCATTATCCTCAAAAAAATCGATAAACCAAAGAGATGATGCTTGAGTTCATGATAAACCCAAATATCTTTTTAGTTAATTATCACATATTTCAAATTATAAATATGATAAATCTAAATCTCTTCCTACTTTTTATGTAACCACTTTATCTGAATGTATTATCGAGATAAATTTATTTGTTTTTTTATCACAATAATTATGAAAAAATAATAATTAATATAAAAAGTTTTATATTAAAAAACGGAGGGATTACATCCTGTTTTTTAAAAATATAAATTTTTAATATAATATAAAATTATGGAATACGAGATATTATAATAGATGTAGAATATTTTATAAAAATGACAAATTTTTTTTACATAATTTATATTTTTATTATTATGAGCTCATTTTTTAATTTTACGTGAGACAATTTTTAAACCAAACAATATTTTATCAGTATTGCAATATCGAAATTGAGAGTATTCCAATATTTTTTTTTAAAGTAAAACAAATTAAATACTAATAAAGTATAGATTTTTTCAAACATTACAAATAATGTGGATATATGATTAAATATAATGATTATCATTTTGTAAAACGTTGGATAAATACTTTTTTTTTGTTACCCAGGTGGTATCTGGGCTTCACTTTTTGTGGCCCAACTAATCCACCCCGACCTCTAGAACTGAGCGAGTCTTTGACTCTATGATACGAGATCTCCCCAGGGGTTGTTACCTCAGGCAGGAGTCGAACCTTTGGTTCCGCACTCCCTCAGCACCCAACCAGTTAACCACTAGGGCCAATCCTCTTAGGTCAATGGATAAATACTTTAGTTGTTATGATCTCTAAAAAAAATGTAACAGATTAAAAAGAAAGGTACATATATATACATTTCAAAAATTGAAAAAAAAATTAATTCATGATGATTAGAACAATTAGGATAAAAAAATTTCAAGATCAAATCTTATGATTAACTTGAGATAAGATAAACAATGAAAAATATCAAAATATTTAAATATGAATAATAATAAATGTGATAATCATATTAAAAGGATGATAATTTATATTCAAAAAATACTAAATTATCATGTCCCATGAAATAGGAAATATTTTGATTTTTCCTTAAATATACTCAGAATACCATCAAACAAAAAATATAAAAAATAAATAAATTTTGATTCCACTCTAATTAATCATAATATCATAATAAACGTAATAATGGTATATAAAAATATGTTACTTCATCGATCATCTAAATAAGAAATACATTAATTTAATACTCATCTATACATAAACAAATATAATATTAAAAATATAAAAAAAAGTAGTCGTTATATTCCTTATAAAATGCAATGTATAGATTTTTTCAAACATTACAAATAATATTGATATATGATTAAATATAATGATTATCATTTTGTAAAAAGTTTGCAATGGATAAATACTTTAGTTGTTATAATCTTTACAAAAAAAACTGTAACAGATTAAAAACAAAGGTATATACATTTCAAAACTTGAAAAAAAAATAATTCAAGATGATTAAAACAATTAGAATAAAGATTTTTTATAATCAAATCTTATGATTAACTTGAGATAAGATAAACGATGAAAAATATCAAAATATTTAAATAAGAATAATAATAATAAATGTGATAATCATATTAAAAAGTTGATAATTTATATTCAAAAAATACTATATTATCATGTCCCATGAAATAGGAAATATTTTGATTTATCCTTAAATATACTCATATTGCCACCAAACAAAAAAATATAAAAAAAAGGTTTAATTTTGATTCCACTCCAATTAATATTAATAACATAATAAGCGTAATAATGGTATATAAAAACGTGTTACTTCGGACAAAAAAAAACGTGTTACTTCATCGATAAACTAAATAAGAAATACATTAATTTAATACTCATCTATACATAAACAAATATAATATTAAAATATAAAAAAAAGTAGTGGTTATATTCCTTATAAAATGCAATGTGTTAATCAATATAGTCAAGAATAACAAAATTCAATGTCGTCTTCATGTCCTATGAAATATTGAATATTCTAATTTATCCTTAAATTTACTCATAATAACACCAAACAAAAAAGATTAAAATATTTAAATATGATTTACTTTTGATTCTTCAAAATAAAGTCATAATCATATAAAAATGTTAATTTTTTCCATTAAATAAATACGGAAAATATCAGATAAAAAGTGTTACTTTTTATTTATACAAGAAAGTACAAAATTTCTCAACAAACTCATTTAAATTAATTTTTGTAAGTGTAGGGTTTGATTTGAGTCTATGTCATTTTGTATAATTTTTTTTATTGTTGTGTAATAATAATCTTTACTTTAAAATAAAAAAAAATCTTTACTTTAAAATATTTAATATAAAAAAATTAAAATATCAATAACCCGTGCATTGCACGGGGTGAGAGCTGGTATAGTATACTCCCTTCCTCCCTTTGTATAAGACCATTTGATAGAATTCATGTCCATCAAGAAAATGGTTAATTTAGTTAATCAACATTTTTTTATTTTACAATTAATATTTTTACTTAAATATGATTATCACAAATGTTAATATTAATTAGAATTAAATATTTTAATATATTTTTATTTGATAATATTATGAGGAGATTTAAAGATAAATAAAAATATCTTTTATTTCATAGGGGGCATGAAGGAGACATTGGAACAAATTGATGATATTATGAGCAAATTTAAGGATAAATCAAAATATTCTGTTGGAGATATAGGATATAATAATTGAACACATTTTTGGATATCATTATCATATTTATTATTGGATATTCCTTATTTATTTGATGGATAAATTAGTAATTTTTTTATGATTGGTGTTATATAACAATAATAATGAATGTTTAAATATATATTTACGTTAAGATTTGATTTTTTTTTATTTTTTAGATGAATCGAAATTTTTTTGTAGTTATGTCGGTATGAAAAAAAGGTCAATTGAAATGTTTTTTAATTGTATTTGTTATTATATTCATTTCATATTAGTTTACAAAATTTCACGAATTTTCCAAAATAAAAATTTGCAACACATAGAAATAGAAAAGAGGAGACAATTAAAAAATAATAATATCTCTCGTCCAAGAAATATCTTTACTTTTATGTACATTTCTTATTTGAGATAATATCTTCTATTTTTTACCTTTATGGAAAAACATATCAATTAACAAAGGTTATTCGCTAATATGTTGCGATGTTTTTTTTAATTAACGAAAATAAATACAAAATCAGAATAGCAAAAAAGTGCAAATATGAAAACAGTCGAAATTTTAGGTGAGAAAGATTAAAATCTCAAATTGTAAGAATAATGAAAAATAGTAAAGAATGAGAGAAAAAACTTTTAACGAAAAATGTGAACATAATAATTTTGATAAAAATGAAATTAAAATAGATGAAAGAAAAATAGAAAAAAAATGGAAGAAAGAACTATGAACAAATATAATGTGATTTTTTTTTAACAAACAAAGTATGCCCATAATGTTAAACTTTTAAATGTATATATACTAAGTAGTAGATTTATATATATTTAATTTGTATTTATCCAAAACGAATAACAAAATTTACAAATTTAAGTTGTATTTATCCAAAATAAATATTTTATTTATTTATTCATTATCTCTTTAATTTCAAATTATATTATTGTGGTTGATGATAATGATTTGAAAAACTTGAATAATCTATCTAATTTCAAATTATAATATTTTGGTTAGATATAATAATCACTCCCTCCATCTCTAAAATTGATTAATTTAGTTAATTATATTGGAAATGTAAACTTTTGATATGTATTTTCAGAATTACATATATTAATATTATTAGGAATATAAAAAGTGTTAAATAAATAAGGATATTTGTGAAAAAAATAATTAATAATAATTAAAAATTGGTATTAGGTCTTATAAAAAGGGAGAAAATAAAAGATAAAAGTATCGAAAAGATATTACATTGAAGTGAATAAATACAATCCCACCCCACCTTGGTGACGTGCATTGCTAGCAGTATCTTGGCAAGATAACTTTCTGCTTGGCTAATGCTACTTGCTAAATTTTTTTTGTGTAACTTAGACTATTATCTATACTATCTATACTATTATATAAAACAAACTCTGTTTGTACATAATTTTGTAATTTCCCATCATACCCTCCCTAATGGGAAGGGAAGTGTTTTAATAACTAAAAAGGGTAAAGTTGAAAACTTATCATAATTTACAGTTACACATTGCATTTTCAAAAAACAAAAATCAAATGGGAAGAGAGCGATTTATAAATTACATTTATAAAGACCAAGTTTTCAATACATAATTCTACTATAAATAACTCTACGACAATGAGAATGCGGGCGACAGACACTCAACACGCTAGTATATATTATATATACACGTGGAGTAGTACAAAGTGTGAGACAGCAGATGTTATACATGTACTGCATATTTTCCGCCGCATCAACTTGTCATTATTTTTGTTGTGTTACTTTATGCCTTGGTTTTAGACGTTCCATTTCAACAGATGCTTGTATATAAAAAGAAGTCCATAAAATATATCTGAATCGAAGTCGTGTTTTCATTTGTTTTTTTTTTCCTAATTGTTGACAGGTGAAGAATGGGGCAGCCTGTGGCATGAATTCATTGGAAGTCTGGATTTTTTTGCTCATGAATTTGTTGTGAATTTTCATATTGACAGACTCAAATCTCAAATTTTGCTTTTTCAATCTTTTAATTCGGGTATTTATTTTGTTGAATTGTTGTCTTCAAAACTAGTTTCTAATCTATGGCCATGGTTGGTTTTCCACAAGGAATTGATCATGAACCCAGTTGGCCAGATTGATTAGTTTTCTAATTATAATATGTGTGTTCACAAGTTAATGAACTACCTTAATTCAATAAATGTTAATTCCAAGTACCTATAACTTAGAGTTTGATTAATACAGTATTTATTGTACTCAATACTTACTAAGCAATACGGCATACCATAACAAAGAGAGATAGTAAATTCACTAAATTGTGTTAGACACTAGTTGGACCTTTGGGATCAACCATCAACCTAATGTTTTTGGCTGGTTATATATCAAAGTTCTGATGTATCTTCGAAGGTGCTGAACATCTAGATTTCATGTGCAAAGTTCAGTGGGATAAACTGAAATGGAGGGAAGGAGGAGTACCCAAAAGGCTTAAATCGCATCACCATTTTTGTATATGGAATTCAAGAAGATATTACTGAAATTCAAATCAAAGAGATTTTTGGCAGATTTGGAAACATTAAGGATGCCTACGTTCCACTTCACAAAAGACCGAATCGTAGAAAAAAAAGTTAGTTTTCCTTCGTTTCAACAACAGATCTGCTGCAGAAGATGCTATCCACACATTGGATGGCATTCTTTTATGGGTTTTGATATTTGGTCCTCATGTTAGAAAATATTGGTCCTCATTTTATATTTTCAATGACCAAAAAGACTTCAACATTTTAATTTTTTTCATCTTTGGGATGTCGGAAGGCTTTTTCCGTTTTTCGTCTCAAGCTTGTAGAAAGCAAAAAAATATACCCTTCCTTCAAGTGTGAAATGATAAGGTATATTTTTTTGGAAAAAAATATACTTTCTGTCATGTTAGAGACCACCGAAAAAGTATATTTTTCTGATTTTTCTTAGCTTCTCTTATTTTTCTGATGTATTCATTGCGGATCTAGTTCTTTCTCTAAGAGTTTTGCTTTTGCATGCAATTAGTTGGTACTGGTGTTTGATCGATTTGTCAAATTACTGTTTTAAGTTTCACAACCAGCTTTTTATCGGTGCCTCTTGTCGCTATTTCATAAGGAATTGATGATGAACTAGTTACTTATGCATATTGATAGTTTTCCAATTATGGAAAAGAAGTTTACTTTTTCAATGTGGACATTCTAACAACATATAAGTGCATGACTTCATCAGCATTCAGCACTAGTATTTCCTTACCCGTGCAATGCACGGATCTATATTTTTATAATATGTTTGTGTGCTTGCCATCCATTGTTGATATGACACTATCACAATTGTTTACATCAACAAATAGTATGACACATATATCATGCGAAAGTTAAACACCTGAATTAAATCAAAAATTTGGAACGTGAAAATCAAAACAAATATTTCAAAATTTTGATTTAATTCTATTCAATAACATTATTCAGATGAATATAAATAATATACTATATTTCAAAAAACAAATATCATGATTCATAATTTGAGTAGAGTGTTGAAATTTAAAAAAAAATAAAAAAATTGAAAAAAAAAATATATTGAAGTGCTTCTATATCATGAACAAACTAAATTGATTAATCAATGCTACAATCTTAGACTCCAAATATAACATTGGTTTATTAATACAAGAAGATTAATTTAGATGATTTTATCGAATTTGCCTTTATTGGTTTAATGATAAAATGTTGATTGACTATGATCGAAGGATTATTAGCTTTAACTATTAACAACCTTTCTTGCGATCTTTCTACATATCGATTAGGTTAAGCTGTTAGGTTAATGCTACTAGCTACATGTTTTAGTGCAACCTAGACTTACAGTAGTACACATATGTACTACATATTTTGATCCCCATCAACTTTTCATTATATTTGTTGTGATGAAAGTTACTCAACGTCTTGCTTCATATGAAGAATTTTAATGTCCACCCGGTGACATGTCCACTCGGTAGATTGAAGGGTGAGGATATGGTTTGGGCAATCAACGGTTGGTGTTAGTGACCGGATACCTGGTGAAGGTGTGGTGTACCATGCGGATGGCAAATTATGGAACACCGTAGGGGCTTCTTGAACACTACCATGTTGGATTGAATTGTGGGCCGCTCAGTTGGGCTTCAATTTTTTTTTTTTTACAAAGGGTGAGTTATTATTATGAGCTTCAAATATATGAGTATGTAATGATAAAATATATATATATATATATGAGTATGTAATAATATGTAACGTAATTAGACATTAAAAAAAAATGTAATTAGTAATAATTTAGTACAATATGTAAGTATTAATATGTGTGCCTACTTTTTTAAATAGTAATATCATTTAAAATAATTTGTTAATGATTAATTAAAATATGATGAGTATTTTAATATATAATACTATGATTATTATTAAATGTTAATAATAAATATTTGTTAAATTTATTATTTTATTTATTTGTTAACTTGATTAAAGTGTGGGGTTCACTTGACTAATGTGTGGAGTTGACTGAGTTAACTTGACTAAAGTGTAGGGTTCATTTGACTGATGTGTGGGGTTGAGTGCGTTAACTTGACTGATGTGTGGGGTTGACTGACTTAACTTGACTAAATTGTGGGGTTGACTTCACTAATGTGTGGGGTTCACTGGGTTAACTTGACTAAAATGTGGGGTTGACTTGACTAATGTGTGAGGTTGAGTGGGTTAACTTAACTAAATTGTGGGGTTGACTTGACTAATGTGTGGGGTTGACTGGGTTAACTTGACTAAAGTGTGGGGTTGACTTGACTAATGTGTGGGGATGACTGGGTTAACTTGATAAAAAAAATTAAACGTGTTGAAAAAAAAAATGTACAGTTGTTTTTTATTAAAATTCCGTATCATAAACTGTTATGTTTGTTTTTTTTTTTAAAAAAAAAATCATAACTTTGATATTAAGCAACTTAATACGGATTTCACTTCGGTTTCCTTTGGGGTCGATAACAGTACAAGTTTTGCATTCATCAAGTCCCAAAAATTTAGAAAAAGGAAGACTCAATTTCACAGTACTCTTCACATGAAAGCAATGAAAATAAATAAATAAGTCAGAACATAAAATATGATTAAGGGAATAAAATCATATGAAAAAAAAGAAAAATCACAAACCATGTGAGGTGAACAGTAAAGCGTGAATTTCTGCATTTTCAATCTTGAATGGAAGAATACAGATAGAGTTAAGTTGTGCACTGAGGATCAAAGGATTAACATAACAACAATGCTCATATGTATTTATAGAGAAGAAAATCAGTTTATATTTGAGTTAGTGAGATAAGGTTTAACGGTTGGTTACCAATTCACTTCACCAAGGTAAAGGAACTGAAAAAAAACCGGTTACCATTTCAAATTTAAAGCCTACAATAAAATAAAAAAAGTAAAAAATAAAACTGAAAAAAAAATAACGGGGAGCATTTCAAAATTAAAGCCTACAATAAAATAAAAAAAAAACTGAAAAAAAAACGGTTAGCATTTCAAAATTAAAGCCTACAATAAAATAAAAAAAAAGTAAAAAATAAAACTGAAAAAAAAACACGGTTAGCATTTAAAAATTAAAGCCTACAATAAAATAAAAAAAAAGTAAAAAATAAAACTCAAAATAAAAACACGGTTAGCATTTAAAAATTAAAGCCTAAAATAAAAAGAAAAAAAGTTAAAAATAAAACTCAAAAAAAAAAACGGTTAGCATTTAAAAATTAAATCCTACAATAAAAAAAAAAGGTAAAAAATAAAAGATGCCTAATCTGTCATTTCCTTCTCTTGAATTATCTGATAATTTTAGACTAAATATTTAACCTTGAACTTCAACTTTATTTCAGTTTTACCAAGTTGGTAAACCTTCTGTTCTAGGTAAAAAAGCAGGTGGATAGGTCCACCCGTTTTAAACGGATGGACATTAAAATCGTTCGCTTTATATCTTTCCTTTAACATACAAATAAGAGAAGAATCTCATAAAATATATCTGGACAGGATTTGGTTTATTTTTTTCTTTCTTTTGATTGTTTAGAGGTGAAAAATGGGCAGCTTGTGGCATGCATTGCATTCATTGTTGATCTAGTTGTTATTTCTTCTCAAGAGTTTTGTTGTGAATGTTTCATACAAAATAGCTTCACAACTCAATTTTTGCTTTTGCAATCAGTTTGTAAGACTATTATTTGTCAAATTGTTGTCTTCACTTGATTTACAGGACATAGATCAGGAACCTATTTTTGCATATTGATAGTTTTCCAATAATGGTGAAGTAGAACTGTACTTGTCTTATGCATATATGGACACGTTGTCAATGTATAAGTTCATAAGTTCTTCCAATGTATAAGTTCATAAGTTCTTCCATATCTCGCTTGATTGCATATTTATTCATGCTCTATTTGTTTAGCTCTAGGTTTTAAAATTTAGGTCGTATAAGGTACATTTATTTTTGTCAATCTTTTGATTTTGGCAAAGCATGCAATATTCTTTTTCAATGTTCATACCTACATGCATCATGCAAAATAAACAATAGTTCAAATATTACTTTTGGTACATTTGTATCTCTACCACATAAAATTAGGTGTCATGCACTGTGATTGGCCGATTCTACTTGTAATAAAGGGTAGCTTATTATTCAGCGAGGATTACCTCCAATAAATAAAGAGTTTAATATGTGTGCACCGATAGTGTAAAGTTTTTTACACTGTCAATGCATCATCCACCGTTCATTTGCATTACTTTTATTTAGAAGTCAATAACCATAAACCCTTGGATGATGGATGATGGGGGTGACAGTGTAAAAAACCTTTACATTGTCGGTGTTTAAATTATTTTCTAATAAAATAAACCCTTACATTCACACTCAACAATTGCAATTAAGAGAAAGTTACTGTGAAAAAGTTATTAATAATGTTACAACCTAATGAAATTGCCTAGCATATTTTGCATAAGATGATTTACTCTACGCTACCATTTGGGAAATATCTATATACCCGAGTTGAAAATGCTCCTCGAAGTGAGGTTGAGTGTCTAAGTGAACAATCAAAGAGTATACTATATCAATAGATTCCTTTTTTGGGACCGATTCATCTTCATCCTCACGGAACATACCAGCATACAACTAGTTGCCTCTAATGTAAAAACGATGCCAAGCGTGGATCTGTACGATGTGGAAGACCAGTTCGAGCTCCCAAAGCTCTACACTTGGAAGCTGCCTGCAGTCATCACCACAAGATTAATCCCCACGAAAAGGAAAAAGGAAAAACCATAATCCAATTTTCTTACTTTGGTTTGAAATACCAGACTGAATTATGAATCATAAATAATAATAATAATAATTTAGAACAACTTACCACTTGAGCAGCAAATGGCAACATTTTCTCTGGTGCCATGTTCGCGCAGATAGCTGCAAAATAAGTCAAGAGAGCATAATTCAGTAACCAAAACGTTTTAACAAAAGTAAACACGGAGGGAAGTTGGGTAACTTTTGGCAACTTTTACAGCTATCTTAATCTCGGAGGACTATATATGAGCTCTTTTTTTTTTCCCACCTGCTAATTGAGCTTACTTTGATTAGTTATTAGGAGGGTATCACTTTTTAAATATGCAAAAAGACCAAATAATCTGAAATGGCTCGTATAACATAAACAATCAGCTTGGGTCAGTGACTACTCCTACCATAAATAATGGCTCCAATAAATGCATCCCCTGCACCAGTTGTATCGACTAGTTCAGAATCAGGTATCTTCTCTGCTGTTCCAACAAAGAATCTCCCACAAAGTGCCCCTATTCCTTTTGCTTTGAATTTTGTCACCACCTGGGAATATTAACGGGTAAAGATAAAAAGGTGAAAAATTGTTTTATATTGAAAATACTTCAGTTTATTAATTATTAATAGAATTCTTGATGTCAATTGATCCAAATAGCTGACTCCACTTAGAGGGATAAAACATTCTGAAGTTGAAGACTTTTATTGTATAAAGCATTTGTAACATACATGCAAAAAATGAAGTGGCCCCCTTCCAATGTGTCTCATGCCAAAAATACAAAAAAAAAAAAAAACAAGTAATTAGATACACCTTAATATTTAAGCATGTGGTTTTACTTTCATGCTTGTTTTTGCATGGCTTGCATCTTATAAGCTAAACTGCATAATCTGATGGTCAAGTAGTAAAATTTGACTGTTCTGGTGAATGTTGGTAAAACTCGACCACCCAAGATCCTCAATTGTCAATATGATAAGGCTTTTATATATCAGTCGTGACCATCCAAAATGATAAGTTGCATCTCTAGAATATATGTTCACATTTAAAAATAAATTGTTGAAATTCTAGGTTCAACAATATTTTACCGATGATATACAGGTTGGGACAGCTAAGCTATCGTCTTTTTCTTTATACAAGATTTCTAAGAAACTCTCTACATCCCTTTCTTCTATGTCAGCATCCTCTGCCAAAAGAGCATTAAACTCGTAAGTTAAATATTTGCTTGAAAAATAATGCAATTCAAAACAATAATTATACAGTACAACATCATGCTATCCTTCAAGAATTGAAAAAGGAAACTGAAAAGGCCAGTGGGGGTATTCACCATTTGCACTTCTTTCCAACATTAGACATCCATCTTCACCCAAAGTCACAATCACAAATTTGATATTTGGCAATCTTAAAAGCATAGAAACCAGTGCATTTGGGATAGATGGTGCCTGTGTCCAAGCCTAACAAATATACAAGACAAACTCCAAATGAACTACACCACAAAACAAAATGACTAAACATAAGCAGAAACACATGGACATGGTACACACCACATTAGTAATTAGAGGACCACACCACCTAATAGGCAATTCAAACTCATTGTGAATCATGATATAAAAAAAATGAGTTAAAAGGGAGTATCTTTTTATTTGAAAATGTAAACTGAATGTGACAAATGAAGAATTTCTTTTTTGGTTTGGAATGCTTAAAAGAGGAACATTTTGAGAAGGAGAAAAGTTAGGTAAAGTTCTTTAGGTGCTTGTGGCATTGTTCGCCAATAAAAACATGAGTCCGGCTTCTTAGTCATCTCATTAATGAGTTATGAGAAAATAATACACATGCTATGTTTTTATGGTGAATAGCACCACTAGCACAGTAGCACTAACAAAATTACCTGAGTTCTGTCCTTCCGAAAACACCATGAAGTGTATATTCAAAGTTTTAGACAATGGAGTTTGAACAAACTATGGGCTAAATAGTCCTGCTCACAACATGCTAATGAAACCAAATTTACATAGTCCAAATCAATTCAAAATGCATGCAAGCTAAAAGATAAGTCAATGAAAGAAGAGTTATAAGTTCCTCGTATTACCTGTGGAAACCTCGCAGAACATACAGCAAAATCAGCAAGCTTCAGGAGCTCATCCAACCCTTCCCTTGGTGATTCTGCCTCGACTAAAATAGGAATATTGCTGCGAGCTGCCTGTAAAAGAAAATTCAATAACTCTGTTCAAAACGGAATTGTTGGTAAGGACTCCATTCAAAATTTCACCCCTTCCCTGGAACCCAGGATAGACCATGTTCAGGCAGGCTAAAACATTAAGTGTTCTTTATATTCCAATGTCATAGTCATAGTTCCCACTTCCTGTTCTCCAAGTTGGGGGAAAAAAAAGGTAACACCTGCGGGACAAACCAAAGCCCAAAAAAGGGAAAGCTTTATGCCCAATTCCCTATCTTTTTGAACAAATTGTGATTATCAATTGAGTTGTAAATGCAAGTTATCATTTACCAGTATGCATGCCTTAAAAATTCCTGCGATAGGAAGAAACTGAAAGCAAAAGATAGTGATTACCTCTTGTGCAACAAATAGAGCAGTTTCAGTAGACATTCCATCAAAATAAACTAATCTTGCCTCATCAAATGCGGATAATAACATCGACTGGGACAAGTCATCTAGCATCATGGGAGGATCTCCTGGGGTGTAAATACTTGTACGAGTTTTTCTGGAAGTATTGACACAGAAGTATTGTCAATAAAAATATACTTCCAGGTTTTCCAGCATCGTTTCTGAAACCAATAGACTTGGTGCATGTTTTGTATAGCTGGTAAAATGAGACTATGATTATTTTTCTGTGATTATAATTTGGTAATCTTGAAAAATTATAATTTGTTTATGTTTGGGTATCTTAGCTGAAAAATGAATTTAAGTTGATATGTTTTTGTTTGGATAGTGTAAAGAAGGTTATTCTTACTGAGTAAATTACAAAAAAGGGTATGGAGTGACAAGGGAGTAGTTAATGTGTTGGAGTGATAGGGGTAGAATAGGAAAAATACATGGGTCTAAAAAAATAATCTTACAAAAAATAATCTCTAGCTACTATGAGGGATTTTGATTATTTTTCCAAGAGTATAATCTAAAATTATAATCTGCATTGGTAAACAAAAACATTAGATTATAATCATTTTTGAAAAATAAGCTCAAAACAAACACACCATTAACTTGTAAAGGTTGTTATATGATTAAAGAATTGAAATATGTTCACGTGGCACATTTATGAGCAATTTCAAATGTAGTAAATGATATATAAATACGACTACATGAGGCATTGGCTAATATTAACCCTAGAGCTCAGGCATACAATCATCAAACTGTGTTCTGTAATACTTTTCTTAGGATCATCATTCCATTTTAAGTTTTGGATCAGCAGTCATCATGTTAAAGAAAACTACTCATTAGTCTTGGTGGGAAGTAAGGGGCAAAACATAAAAGTCAATGCCTACGTTTGGTTGTCGATTAGTACATACGAAAATGTTGAACTACCACCTTTGGACACCTGAAACGAGAAAACAAGAAACTTTCAACTCAGAAAATGATAAGTAATTAGGAGAGTGGTGCAAACAGTCAAGCATCACAATTCTTTATCAGTTCACAAATTAAAAATAAAACATTGCAGGAAAAAAAGAAAGACTGACCTCCCCAATTTATTTTAATGTTAACGGTTCATACACACAATGGAGACTCAAGGAAGAAGGTTTTACAGTTGAGCCAACAAAAAAAATGTACAAGGTTTGGGTTGGCATAGGAGTGGGATGATGATATTCCAGCTCTAGGCAAAAGAGCCTATCATACAAATGCATTTCACAAGCAAAAGTAGGTAAGTTCTATCCTATGGATTAAAACAAAGCAACACACAATACAAATATGAGTAATAAGAGGGGAAATATAATAGTCGCTTTTATCGAATGACACTCATAAATATCCTAAATGGATGCAATTATTTTTTAAACTTTTTTGAAAACATTCACTTAAAGGTTTGTTAAGAAAAGAAAAGGAGAAACTCCACTTATCTCCCTTGAGATTTGAGTCAATCGCCCTCTGCACAACTTTTTGTTACAGAAATTACAGTGACCTCCCTTGAGGTTTACAATGTCATTACACTTACCCCTTGAGGTTTATTTTATAATTACACTTAAAACCACTTACAAGTTACTGCTCAGTGTAATTAAGTTGAACCTTAGTTGAGATCAGTGTAACTTTCCCAAAATAAAAGTATAAAAGAAAACATGTTGTGATTGGATAAATAACCATTCTTCAATAAATATGGATGTGGTAGAAATGGCATCAACAAATTGCACCCTAGCACATTTGAACCTTTGCAGAAATTGAGAACAACAGTATTACATACAGAGCAGAGTAATGAATCCAACCAAGTTGAGGAATTGTAAGTGTTGAAGTTACCACAATAAAGGAAGTATCAACCCCATCAGCTTGTAGCTCGTTCAATATGTCCCTGCCTTGAGCATCATCTGCAACCTTGGAGATGAGCCTGGGTTTCAAGCCGAGTCGAGCAGTACAGGTTATAGCATTACCGGCATTCCCACCTCCTTGAACCTACAAAACTCAACACATGCATGCAGGTGGAAATTAAACACAGAATAAATTGAATTGAATGAACCAAATGCAAAATGAAATAAATGTATCTTAAGAAGCACATGCAGTTCAAAATAGTTGTGATTCAATATGAACACTTGGGGGCAGTCTAAAAGTGTGTTTGGTAACAGCACCAAGTAGTAGCTCATAACCTAGTCAACTAACTTATTTGGCCAAAAGTAAGCTGCATGTTAGTGTTTGGCAAAGAGGTTTATTTCAATATCCTACAGGTATAAGCTCATATTTGTCGCCTGCTCCGTTTGGCACATTCTGAAAGCTATAAGCTAGCTTAATCGCTACAAGCATATCAACACCATCGGCGCACTTCAATAAGCTACGAGCATAAAGTTCACATTGAAGGCTTATAAGCTAGGAAGTGAAATTTGAGAGCCAACAAGCTAGCTGATTGAATCATAATTGCTTGGCAAGATTAGCTGATAAGAGATAAGCTAACTGATAGGTGCAAAATGAAATTAGCTCCAAACTTAGCAGCTAGCCTTTCGCCTTCCCGATCCTAGTTTATAAAATTTCAACTTATAACTTATAAGCTAGGAAGTGAAAGTTGAGAGCTGATAAGCTAACTCATTGAATCAAAACAGTTTGGCACGATTAGCTGATAAGCTAACTGATAGGTGTAAAACGAAATAAGCTCCAAACTTAGCAGCTAGATTTAACGGCTTTCGCCTTCCAGCTCGTAGCTTATAAACTTTCGACTTTAAAACTTTCAGCTAGCTTGTGCAGGTCAATCTGAGCCTAATTGTATTCTACAACCTTTTATGATTATTTGTTCAGTTTTTTTACAGTTTTAGATAGAAATTTCATAATAATAATTATAATAATTATATTATATCAATAGGAGCATTTCATTAGAATTTACAATAATCCATCCAAACTTAAAAAACATTATTCTTCTCTTTAGTCTAAGATTTAAGAAATAAGAATGACAAATACCTTGAAGGAGGTGGTTCGGACCTTGTCGTCGGGGTTCGGAAATCCATCAACGGTAGCTAAGAAATCAACCGTCGTCATTCCACATCCAACCTGCAACAACAACAATAATAATAATCACATCACATTATCACAACGCAATCTCTTTCAATTCCAAATATTCAAATTCTGCCAAATCAAAATCAGAGTAAAAGAGAGAGAAAGAAGAAAACGAAACGAAACGAAACGAAACGCACGACAACGCGTTTTTCAGGCAGAGGAGGAAGAACGGCGTCGTCGGAAGAAGTTGACATCGACATTGAGATTGAAAATTTGGCAGTGCGACAACGAAATCTGTTGATTGAGATTAACTGAAACTAAAAATATATATACTCCGTATTAAAAAAAAAAAAAAAAAAAAGGGTGTAAAGAGAATGTAATTGAATCGAAATTGAAGCGAGTGAAGGAAGAAAATGGAGAACCGTACGTGAGAAGAGAAGGAAGGAGAGGATGACGGCGAGTTGAGAGAATGAAATGATGGCTTCGACATGGTTCTCATTTTCTGTGAACGGTTGCAGTGGTTGTGGTGGATCCGTTCAACTCTTGAGACTGAACAACATGCACTGATGCACCGAGGAGAGTGATGAAGGAAGTGTTTTATTTGACTTTAACTTGTATAAATATAAAGTATTTATAATATGTTTACGAATTGATGAACAACAAGGTCGTTGTAGTATAGTGGTAAGTATTCCCGCCTGTCACGCGGGTGACCCGGGTTCGATCCCCGGCAACGGCGTAGTTTTGCTCCATTTTTCATTTCGGATGTATGGGCGGTTACCCTTCTTTCTCCTTTTTTCAAATCACTTTTCTGTTTTTTTTTTTGTTTACAATCACTTTTCTGTTCTTGAATCATTGATTTTTTTTTTTTTTTTAAAATCATGCTAACTTCTCTATTCTTTGTGTAATTATTATTTTTTTTAAAATTTATTAATGCCCAGTTCTTTTACACTATTTGTCCTACACTTCCATAAATATCTCTATCTTCAAACTCATTACTCACACCCATATAATTACATTAAAAAAAAACAAATGAATCATCTATAAACAAAGACGGATATATAATCCGTATGAGATATTTATCATTTGAACTTGAAGGATGGATCATCCGTTTTGACACAAACAGATACTTCGTTCCATCCATGACATATTGAAACCTAAAATTATTATACATGGATTTATACTAAAATTTCATAATCACATATGTTTGGAATATTTTGCACAACTTTTGTACTCAGATCTCCTTGGTGAAAAGAACGATTTTAAACAGCTTTTCTAACTCATTTCCAAAGAGCATAATTTTTTTTAAAGAAACTTTTAAAGTGCATAAGTTAGGAGTGAAAGGAAAAAAAGTTGATAATAGATGAAGCATTTGAATACAATGTTAGTCTAGAACTCTAGACACAACCCAAATTTCCATTTGTTTGATTTTTGGTCTTATAAAACAAACCATCTACTTTTAATTTCAAATAAATAAATGAAGTGAAAGAGAGAGCGCAATCGAACGGATGAACTATCCGTAAAGTCAATTTGAAATCCGTCAGTATTAAAATAGTTGCTCCGTCCATTAGACTTAAATGACAAATATTTCAAACAGAACATATATTCGTCGTTGTTTATCAATTGCTCCATCCATTATGTTTAAATGACAAATATTCCAAATGGATCATATATCCATCATTGTTTACGCATGGTCCATCCATCCATTTTTGAGTGGATGAGTGTTTGAAATAATCTGGAGATAGGGATATTTTTAAAAGTGCACAACAAATATTGGGTGTGAGTTGTAAAGGACTAGGTATTAATAAAATCTCCTTAATTTTAACAGTTTTAATCTTTTTTTAAATAACTTTTCTCTTCTTGAACCATTGATTTTTATTTTATTTTTTAAATCAAGCTAACTACCCTGATCTTTGCATCATTACTTCTTTTTAAGGAGTTGTGAACATCCTTTCAATAAGTGTGTATCATTCAATAAGTTTGACTCTGACTCTAATATTATTTTAACATTTCATTTCATCATAACCAATTGGCTACCAGATGAGTAGTTTTATAGGTTTTTAAAACCATACTACATAATATGAAACATATAATATGGGACTTCCGACAAAAAGGTAATTTACTTTAGCAAACTACCCTTATTATTCAATTTAAACAAGCTTGAGGAGTGTGCATATTCAAAGGGGAAAAAAGCATGTTCATAAAAGTCATAGGAGTGACAATGTAAGAATGATTCCATGACAATTCATCATGGAATGAGTTCCTTTTCCAATCCAGCCTTCTAACTTAACAATTAGCAAAAGGTAAGTGTTCTGTAGTTTGTGGCGGGAGGTTGACTGGAAGGTTGTCCGGTCGGTTGACTGGAAGGTTGTCTCCTTGGCTGGTCCAGCTAATTGTTAAGTCTCTGAGGTAGGGCGGATTGACTTGCTGACGTGGATGCTTTGGCTGGGGAGGTTAACCGGTCCGAGCGAGCGGAAGCGAACCGGGTCAGTTGATCCGGTCTTGATGAAACATCACGACGCGGGTCGTGGGTTGTTGTAGCTGGCGGGGGTGGCCTCAATCCTACGTACCCCTAGTGAAAAGGGGATCAAGCCACGCGTAGTTCTTGAGAATAGAGAGAGAAGTGGGAGAGAGGCGAATCAGGTCGGCCCGGAAGGAGGAGTGAGGGGGAGAGGTTGTCTCTGGCCCCCCCCCCCCCTTTGCACCATTCAGGTGAGGGGTATTTATAGTGGAAAATGGGTTGTGATGGCCATCAGGGGTCATGTCGTCGATTAGACGTCGTCGCCCTTGTCAGTCGGCGGAGTCAATTAGAGCCAGAGGTTTGGAAGTGACACTTGATGTGACTCACTGCGACCGGGTGGTCGTGGAGCAAGTAAGGAAGGACCGTGTTTTGGACCGGACCTACCGCGGCGGTTGGGACCGGTCCGGTTGTGGGGACCTCAATAGGTCTTCGATGTATGCTCGAGGAAGGTCAAGAGAAACCTTCCTTTATGGGCCGGTCCGGTTGAGAGGTCGAAAGGGAGGACCTTCCTTTGGCCGGTCCTAGCTGGGAAGTTGTGGGACCGGTCCTCGTTAGGAGGTTGGGAGGTCGTGGGACCTTCCCTCAACCGGTCCTTGTTGGGAGGTTGTGGGACCGGTCCTCGTTAGGAGGTTGGGAGGTCATGGGAGACCTTCCCTCAACCGGTCCTTGTTGGGAGGTTGTGGGACCGGTCCTCGTTAGGAGGTTGGGAGTTCATGGGAGACCTTCCCTCAACCGGTCCTTGTTGGAGGTTGTGGGACCGGTCCTCGTTAGGAGGTTGGGAGGTCGTGGGACCGGTCCTCGTTAGGAGGTTGGGAGGTCATGGGAGACCTTCCCTCAACCAGTCCTTGTT
This sequence comes from Crotalaria pallida, assembly GCA_037953625.1. Classification (NCBI taxonomy): domain Eukaryota; kingdom Viridiplantae; phylum Streptophyta; class Magnoliopsida; order Fabales; family Fabaceae; genus Crotalaria; species Crotalaria pallida. The sequence continues at coordinate 75,684,171 of CM075656.1, forward strand.
GGGAGGTTGTGGGACCAGTCCTCGTTAGGAGGTTGGGAGGTCGTGGGAGACCTTCCCTCAACCGGTCCTTGTTGGAGGTTGTGGGACCGGTCCTCGTTAGGAGGTTGGGAGGTCGTGGGACCTTCCCTCAACCGGTCCTTGTTAGGAGGTTGTGGGACCGGTCCTCGTTAGGAGGTTGGGAGGTCATGGGAGACCTTCCCTCAACCGATCCTTGTTGGGAGGTAGTGAGACCGATCCTCGTTAGGAGGTTGGGAGGTCGTGGGACCGGTCCTCGTTAGGAGGTTGGGAGGTCATGGGAGACCTTCCCTCAACCGGTCCTTGTTGAGAGGTTGTGGGACCGGTCCTCGTTAGGAGGTTGAGAGTTCATGGGAGACCTTCCCTCAACCGGTCCTTGTTGGAGGTTGTGGGACCGGTCCTCGTTAGGAGGTTGGGAGGTCATGGGAGACCTTCCCTCAACCGGTCCTTGTTGGGAGGTTGTGGGACCGGTCCTCGTTAGGAGGTTGGGAGGTCGTGGGACCTTCCCTCAACCGGTTCTTGTTGGGAGGTTGTGGGACCGGTCCTCGTTGGGAGGTCGTGGGAGGACCTTCCATTTTAAGGTTCCTCAAAAGAGTAAGGTATATAAAAATAGGGAATATTTTCAGTCCCACACACACACACCTTGCAGCTGGGATAAAACAAAGATCTAAATGTATAAAGTATATATATTATCTTTACGAAAATTTCTTCATCAAAGTCGTTGTACTATAATGGTAAGTATTCCCGCCTGTCACGTGGGTGACCCGGGTTGATCCCCGTCAACGGCGTTTTTTTTATTCTTCGGTGCACTGGAGAATTGAGATACTCAAATCACTTTTCTGTTATTGAATCATTGATTTTTTTTTCTTTTTTAAATCATGCTACCTTCTCTATTCTTTGTATAATTAATTTTTGTATCATGCTACCTTCTCTATTCTTTGTATAATTAATTTTTGTTGGGAGAATTTATTAACACCCAATCATATGCTACTCACAATTTTTTACAATATTTATGCTACACTTTCAAAAATATCTCTATCTCCAAACTTATTACTCACACCCACATTTACATAAAAATTATTAAAAAAAAAAAGACGGATGAAGCATCCATAAACAAAGACGAATACATATCTGTTTGAGATATTTGACATTTGAACCTGAAAGATGGACCATTCGTTTTGACACAGACATATTCTAAATTGACTTTACGAATAATTCCTCTTTGCGGATAGTTCATCCGTTCAGTTGTACTTGCACTTTGTTATTTACTTCATTTATTTATTTGAAATTAAAAGTAGAGGGTTTGTTTTATAGAACCAAAAATCAAACAAACGAAAATTTGGGTTGTGTCAAAATAGGTGCTTCATCTGTTAAACGAATCATATATCTGTCATTGTTTACGCATGGCACATCCGTCCTTTTTTGAGTGGATATCAGTGTTAGTAATAAATTTGGAGATAAGAATATTTTTTGAAGTGCACAGCAAATATTGCGTGTGTTGTAAAGAATCAGGTATTAATAAAATCTCCTTAATATTGTTTTAGGAGTTTCGATTTTTTAAATTTTCTTTTCTTGAATCATTTGATTTAAATTTTTTTAAATCAAGCTAACTTCCCACATCTTTGCATCATCACTTTTTTTATGGAGTAGTGAACATCCATTCAATAAGTGTGTATTATTCAATAAATTTGGCTCTGGCTCTAATACCAATCGACTTCTAGAGGAGTAGTCTTAGAGGTTTTTAAATCAGGGTTTTAATTTATTGACCCCCCTACTTAATCATTTGACCCCCTTTTTTTGTCAAAATCCAAAATTGCCCTTTTTTTTTTTGGAATTTGTCACTCACGCTGGGGGCCAGCGAGCAACATAAAAACAAAAAAAATAAAATACTGCTCGCTAGGGGGTCAGCGAGCTGTGTAAATTTACACAGCTCGCTGACCCCCGAGAGAGCTAACTTTAAAAATATGACTTTTCACTAGCTCTCTCGGGGATCAGCTAGCTTGTAATTTTACAAAGCTCGCTGACCCCTCAGCTAGCTAGCTCTCTCGGGGGTCAGCTAGCTTGTAATTTTTACAAGCTAGCTGACCCCTCAGAGAGCTAACTTTAAAAATAGAACTTTTCACTAGCTCTCTTGGGGGTCAGCTAGTTTGTAATTTTACAAAAATTGCACGCTCGCTGAGGGGCCAGCGAGCAACATAAAAACAAAAAAATACTGCTCGCTGGCCCCCCAGCGAGCGTGTCATAAACCCAGAAAAAAGGGCAATTTTGGGTTTTGGCAAAAAAAGGGGGTCAAATGATTAAGTAGGGGGTCAATAAATTAAAACCCTTTAAATCATACCACAAAAAATTAGGCATATGATGTGGGAAAAAAAAAAAGCATGTTCACAAAAGTCATAGGAGTAACAATGTAAGAATGATTCCATGACAACTCATCATGGAATGACTTGCTGTTCCAATCCAGGCTTCTATAACATAGCAATTAGTAAAACGTAAGATAAATAAAAATAGGGAATGTTTTCAGTCCCACACACACACACCCTCCAACTGGAAAAAAAAACAAAGATCTAAAAGTTATACAAATTTTTACTGAATCTCCACTACTGCATGAAAGATGCTATGCGTGGATGTGTGGGGTGAGGAAGACCACTTCGTGCTCCTAGAGCTTTGCACTTGGTAGCAGCCTGCAATCCAATTGGTATCAAAATGCATAAGCTTCTTGCATAAAACTTGCCTAACTAAAGAACAAAATAGGCATGCAACAATATTTTTCATTAGTTATTATTACTGGAGTGTCAATGTAACACTAGTTACCACATTAGCTGCAAAGCATAACATTTTCTCTCTTGAAAAGTTGGCACAGATAGCTGAAAGAAATCAAAGACATTTCACCAAGTTAACAACAAAGATATAAAGCAGTTGTCAAGTTTAAACATGCGGCATGTAAATACCTTTTTTTTTTTTTTTGCGTACACCAAGGGTATATATCCCCAACTAATTGCCAGAGACCAACTTTTAAAAAAGTCGTGTAATTTGATCTATAGGGAAATAAACTAACAACTAATGAGATTTGAGTCATTGGGCAACTGTGGATCATACTCCTAGTCACCATTTCAATGAGATTGCTCCTTTTACCTATCACCATTTCAAGCCTTTTTACCACTAGATGCAGTCAACTACATGGATCAAACAACAACATAATGTTCTATAGTAAATCATGTCTACAGACAACCATTAACATTTCAAACAGTAAACAACAAAGGAAAGTAAAACCCAAATGCAAACAATGTCAGCATAGATATGCTTGAGCAAGGTGTACGACCCATCTATTGCTAAACCAACCCCTTGGGCAGAAAACCTTGCTGATGCCTTACAAGTTAATGTCACAAAGTAAATGAAAACGGCAGGCAACTCAAAATTTACTGTGCTTTTCAAAGACCGCAAAGAAAAGATACAGAACAAAGACAATACATTACCATAGAGAATAGCTCCAGCAAAAGCATCTCCGGCACCGGTTGTATCAATAAGCTCTGACGGCAGTATGTTCTCAGCAGTTCCGACATACAACCTCCCACAAACCGTTCCTATACCTTCTGCATGCAATTTACTCACTGACTGGAAGTAAATGAAAAAGGACATAAGTAAAAAATTTACCAGAACGTGAGTAAACACGCAATGTCTAAGTTACAACCCCTGCTTCTATAACTTCATAGATGCAAGAAGTGATCCAGCATGTCACAAACTCACAATTAATACCCAGTAACTTTTTAGCTTTATATGATACACTTAATTCATTAGTTTAGGCAATTAACTATTTTGGCTCAAATGTTTAATTAATATATAGAGGTGGTTAAGTCAAACAGTTGTAATTCTAACCAATTACAGGGAACCAAAAATGCAAAAATGTTCATAGATTACCTTAAGAGGTACCGGTCTGCTTGTATACAATGAACACAGTAAAAGTTTTCTAAGTTGTTCAAATACTTCATTGTCTTGCATGTCAAATAATGCCAAATAAATGCATGCTTAAATGTCACCAACTTATTTACCAGCATCCATAGAATGCCTTCCTATTTCCTAATATAGGTAAATGCTGATATCATCTATCCTCTAAATCTTAACTTCTTAACTAAAGAAGGTTTTGAGTACCGTCAACAATTAACTGATCAGTTATATAGGTTATTATAAGAATAATTAATTTAAAAAAAGGCCTGCTCATGCCAGAGGGCATGAGACACTGATATGAACCTCATTAATATCCTAAGAACACACAAATGATTTGCTTCATTCATAATTTGCAGTATTTGCTGAGTAATTTGTGCAAAACTGGAGTTCACTTGAGTAATACCAAAGCAGAGAAAAAGTGTTCACTGTTCAGAGTTTCATTAAGATTACTGATGATATGCAGGTTGGAATGTCGATGCCCCCATTCTTTCTCATCTCCAGGGATTCCAATAATCTGTCTATATCCACTTCTGTGTAAGGACCCTCTGCCAGGAAAAGCATAATAAATGAAAACCTATATATATTACTAGCAAAAACAACGTACACTGACTACGCACTACAAACATCTAATTTTGACCGGTGCTAGATGCAGCTTATCTTCAAAACAAATCCTTTTACTCCCCACAACACAAAAAATAAAGGGGGGAAAGAAAAAATAGAAGGAATGGGAATAAATGTACCTTTAACACTTCTTTCAAGCATTATGCAACCATCCTTTCCCAAGGTTACAATTACAAATTTGATGTTGGGCAACCTTAAAAGCATAGAGACAAGTGCTTTTGGAATAGTTGATGCCTCTGTCCATGCCTGTCAGCAGAGATAAATGAATCATGAGTTTATAATGATGCTCAAAAGAAAAACTTCAATCCTGCCTAAGAGAGTTAAATCAAGGTTTCAGTATTTATCTGATATTATAAAATGTAAAGCAAAAAGAAAAGGAAAATTATATACCAATGGTATCAGAAAAGTAGTATCCCTTCTCCATCAGAAGAAGAAAACATACTTACAGAAAACACAGCTTTTGCAAGAACATATCTACACGCATACGTATTCCAATTACCGAAAAAGGCCCAAAAAAAGGCCTTTCCCTCTGATTCCAAGACTTGGTTTATTTTTAATAAGCAAAAAACAAATTAACCAATAGAAAGGTATAACAGAAAGGCAGTTAGTTAAATTCAATTCAACACTTATGCATGTGCGAGAACTCTAGTATCATTCATTATTTGAAATAGCAGCATTTCAAGAGAAAGCAATGCACTTGCCTGCGGAAACTTTGCTGCGCATATGACATAATCAGCTAATTTGATGAGATCATCAAGCCCTTCTCGCGGCCTTTCTGCATCCATTAAGATCGGTATATTTTTTCTAATTGCCTGCACTGCAATATATGAGATTTTATTTGGTACCCATCAGATTAACCTCTTCTCTCTTGTTTTTCAACCACCTTTAACAGCAGAAGAAAATAAACAAGCAAGGTGTACAAGATACCAGGTGAAGTGTTTAGAATACATTATGGTTAAAAGACAACATGAATATTGGGATGCTCCATAGAAAGAAGAAAAGGTGAAATTAGTTTAATTTTACTAATTAATGGACTTGTTGCAATATATATTATGCCTTGTAAATTACATTTCTTGAAATGCCGGCAGATTTATTAATTTCTTCACCATATAAACTGTTGCTATCTAGTGTTCAACATTGGTGTGGTGAGTTGTTGCTTTTCCTCTTGTAGAAGCTGCAACTTCTAAATATGACTAGGCTCTCAGAATTCATATCAGAACATCAAGCAAAAGATATAAGTAATAACCTCGTGTGCAATGACTAGAGCTGTTTCATGCAATCTCCCATCCAAATAAACAATTCTTGATCCATTCAATGCAGATAACAGACTTGATTCAGGAAGATCAGCTGGCTTCATTGGAGGAAATCCTGGGGTGTGTATACAAGTGCGGGTCTTCCTAAAAAATTTCACTAACAATTAGTAAAGTTACAATTAAAATTTTCAAATACCTCACTATCAGTATCAGCAGATGGAAGATCTTGCCATTATGAACATTGATAGCACGTATTTGTTGATTTATTCTTATATGAAGATACAACAGCCAGACTACTAGATCAGAAATAGTGATTTCATATTAAAAATGCAAATATAGACACCATGCTTTTTCATTTTGCGTGTGTATATATTGTATACAAATTACAGGGACAATAAGTCAATGACCGTTACGTTTGACTGTCGACAATGATATAAGTAAATGGAGAAGTGCCCTCCTTAGATACCTACAAATAAGAGAAAACATCATAAAAGAATTAGCATATGCATTATATAATGAGCATAATAGGAAAAGATTAAACTTTGATCATGGAATTAGAATACTGTCATATATGCAAACTTAAATTATATAACAGTATGCTGAAAACTTCAAGACATTGTGAGAAAACTACCGCCATAAAGGATGTATCTACACCATCAGCCTCTAGCTCATCTAATATGCCCCTGCCTTGAGTGTCATCTGCAATCTAATGGGTTATCAAACAAGTTTAAAACAGATAAACACAAGGGTATCAAGTTGAAAACCATTAGAGCCTGTTCTTTCAAGCTAAAGAAATGATTATAAAATATTTTTAAAAGGTGATTTTGGTTATTTTGTATAACTCGTATGTAAATATATTTACAATTATATTTAAAAAAAAAATTACATTTTCTCTACTCTTTTTACAGGAGCTTCTTTTCTAGAAGCCTAAAAATGTCGCTCCACATAAAAGCTAATTTCTGCTTTTTTTTTTTCAGCTTCTACGTTTTAGTAAAAGCCCAATCAACCAAACAAGCAGATGTAAGAAGTGACTTTTATCAATAAAATCACATCTTTTGGGGGAAAAAAACGTAAACAAACAGGTCCTTAGTTGTAAATTACAAGACATAGAAAAACAGGCGCATTGAATGAAGTGAGTTGGTTAAGAAACCTTGGAGATGAGCCTTGGTTTGAGACCCAATCGAGCAGCGCATGTTAAGGCATTGCCCGCATTGCCACCTCCTTGAACCTGAAGAAAACAATGCACACAGTTTAGATTCAACTCACGATGATTATGGGCCGTCTGTTTAGGCTTGAAAAAAAAAATATCATTCTAAAAATGTTATTTTGACAAAAGTGATTCTTCGATAAGTCGAAAGATACAGCTTATATTAAATGTTCAATGTTAGCTTTTGCAGTTTCTAATTTTTATTTATATTTTTTATTTGTAAAATCCCCAACCAAATAGATATGCAAGTGTTGGAAGTGCTTTTTGAATCAAAAGAATCACTTTTAATGAGAGAGGGGAAAAAAAAAAGCTGAAATAAATAGCCATATACTATATCTAATTTCAATAAGCTAATCAGAAAAGCTAACCAAAATACCTAATAACTTATCTACAAGCTCTTTTAGCTTTACTTAAAATAAGCTTATCCAATAAGTTTTTAGTAACTTAATTCAAAAAACGTTACTAATGAAGCTTAAGCAGTTTACACAAACAAGCTCATAATAATGTGAAATGAAAATAAGAAGAAGAAGAAGAAGAAGAAAGTGGTGTAGTACCTTGAAGGATGTGCTTCTGATTTTGTCATCAGGTTTAGGAAAAGAAGAAACAGTGGCCAAGAAATCCACACCCACACCTCCACAACCCACCTGCATAAAATAAAACACACACACATGCTTGATGATTATAAAGATTCAATTTTTGAGCTTCTAATAATGAAAATGGAATGAAAGGAAAAAAAAAGGGACTTACACAAATGGGGTTTTCAGGGAAAACGGAATCGGAGGAGGACATGGCTGAGGCTGACACTCAATTCTCTGCACACAACACAAGCCTCGTTGACTGAACCGGGCACCGGCAATGAAGAAAGGAAAAAGAAAAAGGATTTTCTTTTTTAAATGAAAAACAATAAACTTGATTAGTTATCAACATATATTAAAACTAGCTCTCACCCCGTGCAATGCACGAATTATTGATAATTTAATTTTTTTATATTAAATATTTTAAAGTAATGATTATTATTATTATTTTTATTATAAATTAAAGATGGTTATTAAACAACAATGAAAAATAATCTAAATTATCTTGTTCATAAGTTTTGAACTTTCTCATATGAATCAAAGATAACACTTTTTATCTTGCACATTCCTTATTTATTTGATGGATAAAATAACATTTATAATATGATAATCAATTTTATCATGTTGAATCAAAATTAAATCAGAATTAAACATCTCGATATTTTGTGTTTGATGGTATTAGGATGAGCATAATTAATGATAAACCAGAACGTTATTTCATTGGACATAAATTCATTGAAATATAATGACTATTCATTTTTTAAATATTATATTTGTTTATGTATAGATCATTATTAAATTATTGTATTCCTAATTTAGTTGATTGATGAATTAATATGTTTTTATATATCTTTATTACATTTATCTTTATATTATGATTAATTAGAGTAAACTCAAAAGTTAACTTTTTGATATTTTTTATTTGATGATATTATGAGTATATTTAACGATAAATCAAAATATTTCATATTTCACGGGATATGATAATTTATTAGCATTTGTTGAATATAATTATCACCTTTAATATGAAAATCATAATTAAATCAAAATTATACATTCTTATCTTTTTTATTTGATGGATAGATTAATATTTTTTTAGTACAATTAGCATTTTTTTTATATAATTATCTCAAGTTAATCATAAGATAGGATTGTAAAAAGTGTTTATCCTAATTGTTTAATAATTTTGATTTAATTTTTTTGCAAAGATGATGTTTACTTGAGTTATTTTCTTTAGTTTCTTTGTGATTATCACATAATATTGTTTTTTATTCTGATGACATATATGGGTAAATGAATGAGAATTGTTTTAATCTTTTTAAATAAAGATAAGAATTTAGAATCAATGATTTATCTATTAATTTACAATAATGATAATAATAATAATAATAATAATAATAAATATATGAATAATAATATGATAAGAGATAATGATAAGAGATAAGCCTATATAAAAGATGATAAGATATAAAATATAGATAATTTATCTTTATTATTATTTAGTCTTATGAAATTTTTTATTTGGATTATCCTGTAAATTTTAAGTTTTTATTTGTTTTAGTAGATTACTACCACTTTTGTGGTTTGCTATTTTCGTCTAGTTTTATGAAATAATTTTTTTTATTGGGATTATTTTTTTAATTTTTAATTTATAATTGTTTTTGGAGGCTACTACATTTGATAATAGAAAAATTTACTAATTAGCTTAATTTTACTAATTCAATTATCAATTTTACTAATTAGTTTAATTTTAGGAGTTAAGCTAATTAGTAAAATTGCTAAAACTAATATTCAATATTATATCAATCTTTAAATTATACACTTTTCAGCTTTGTGTTAAGAATATTATTTTTTTAAGAGAAAAATATTATTTAATCCCTTGTGCAGAGAATAAAAATTCTACTATACTACTTATAATTTAAATAAACATTTTCTATTTTACAATTTTTATTTATATATTCCCAAGGTTAATAGTTATTATATAAGTTGATAAATTTTATTTATTTATTTATTTATAAGGGTATTGAAAATTATTGTTCTTAAAGAGAAAAAAAGTTATATTTTTTTTTAAAGAGAAAAAAAATATAAAGATTGTTACAATCACTAAATGGATTAACTTGAAATATCTTTGACTTAAATCTCTAGATGGAAAAAATTAAAATAATGTTACATGAAATTTTTTCATACATTAGTATTTTATAACTTTTTTTTTTGTTTGGAAAAGAACGTAGGATACAAAAATTTTCATTTTTAATTTTTTTTTAATTTGAAATGTCGATATAAGATTAAGATTTCTGTATAGCATAAAATTATCCTATCCAGAATCATTCCAAAGCAAAAACATGCTACCCAACCTAACACACCACGTAATAATCCGTAAACAAATGCTTTTATATATAATAATTTTTATCTATTACATTGCAAAAATGAACTTTTCTATTTAGTATAATGAAAATTTTTATTTAACAAATTAAGTGTGTTTATCTTTTTAAGGATAATGATTATTTTTTTTAACAAAATGAGGATAATGATTTCACATTGATGATAATGAAATTTTTAAATTCTAAAAACTTGATATATGATTATATTTTATAATTATTTAAGACGACACTTTAAGAATTGTAGTTTTTTAGATGAATATAAATTTTTGTTAGATGTTTGAGTTTATCATGGATTATTTGCTATGACCATAGAAGCCTCATCTATTTGGGTTTATCTTATTGAGGATAATGATTATCTTTTTAACAAACTGATGGGTTTATCTTTTTGAGGATAATGATTATTTTTTTAACAAAATTGAGTTTATCTTTTTGAGGATAATGATTAATTTTATAACAAACAGAGTGAGTTTTTCTTTTAGGATAATGATTATTTTTTTAACAAAATGAGGATAATGATTTCACATTGAGGATAATTAAATTTTGAAATTTTAAAAACTTGATATATGATTATATTAAAAAGTTTCCATTGTTTAGTTTAAATTTATCATTAACTTAAAAAAAACCTAGACTCTTGTAACACGGCACACGGGTGTATTATTGTATTGCAGAAACAGTGTGAGTTCATGGGAAAGGGGGGAGGGAGATTAGAGCTAATGTGTGAGTGAACACTTTATGATTGAAAATTAAAATAGCAAAGTTGAAAAATAAAATAGTAAAGATAACATAAGAAACCGCTTTAAAATCGCAAACAAATGTTAATATAAACAATTATTTTCATCTATTACATTGGGAACAACTCCACCATGGACAAATGCTATTATATACAGTTATTTAAATGCTATTATATACAATTATACTTTCTCTTCATTGCTAGGGAAATTAACCAACTCCTCTAGCTTAAAGCACAAATTAATCTCATCTTGCGCAGTTTCCGGACCATCACTCCCATGGATTATATTTCTGCAGGCATAGGCAAGGATAATTATTAGACTGTGATGACCACCAAAAATAATGGAGAGGTTGTGATGATCACCAAAAATAATAGCATGTCTCTTGGCAAAATAATAGAGTACCTTCCAACGATGACATGCCTCTAATAGTCCCCGGCTCTGATTTCTATTGATCCATAATTTGATGATTATTGTCAATTTGTCATCATATTTATAGTTGAAAATATGTGATATCTAAAAAGAGTCCTCGATAATTTGAGTTTATCTTTTTGAAGATAATAATTATTTTTTAAAACAAACTGAGGATAATGATTTCAAATATTTTGAAGATAATAATTAATTTTTTTTAACAAACTAAAGATAATGATTTCAAATATAGATAATTTATTTAATTTCAAATTATAATTTTGGATAGATAATTTATTTAATCTCAAATTATAATTTTGATAAAAACAATGTTATTTAACTACAAACGCTCTGGTGCTAGTATTTCTTAAGCGAACAAACATGGTGCCTCAAAAATTTCTCCGACAAACGTGGTGTCTCGAAAAGGGATCTTTTTATATAAGTATAGTAGATTGGAGAAATAGAAGGGCAAAAAAATTTCCCTCCTAAAACACCCATTTTCCCTCCTAATGGTGTATTTCTCTCATAAATCTATCATTAAGTGTGTGTTTTGTATCTTTTAATCTTAGCCGTCCATCATATTTTATTAGATTAAATCATAACCGCTTGTTTTGTATCTTTTAATCTTAGTCGTCCATCATATTTTATTAGATTAAATCATAACCGCTCATCATGTTTTCTTAGAAATACAATATTAATAATTAATAATAGTCATCATCAACATAATCATCAACATATTATAAAATAGGAGAAGTTGAGGGTTAATCTTACTTTCCGTCCAAATGATATTTTTTCCCTCCTAATTTCTTTTCTAATCGCAGTCATCCATTGCAAGTAAATCACATCCGTTCATATCATTTCTAATCTTTTCATCTCTCTCTCTATATATATATATATATATATATATATATATATATATATATATTATTGTATTCTTCACTACATATTTATAATAAATGCGATCAATCAATATTAAGGGTAAAAAATGTTAAATTTAAATAAAAAACTATTTTTAAAAAAAGATACTTTATATATAATGCATTACATAATATCGTTAAACGAAACTAATAAAAATGATAGAAAAATATAAATTAAACAAAATAATAAAAGAAAAGTCTAATAAAAATATATACATCCGAAATATTTTAGCAAGAAAGTATCAATACATGTGAAATTTCAACTAAAACGTTTTATTCAAAATATTAACATTTTAATTATTCATCTTTATATATCTATCTATATCTATAATTTTTTCGTTAATGAATCTATATTTATAGTTTTTGTTTAATTTGCATGAGCACATTTCAATTTATAATAAAACTTAATTATTACCACAATCCAAAATTTGCTTATAAAAAAATTTAACAAATATTTAGCTATATATTATTGTATTCTTTACTACACATTTATAAAAAAAAATGCTATCAATCAATATTAAGGGTAATTTTTTTTTTGTGTATTCTTTGCAGAACCACCGGTATCCCAAGAGCACCCTTAATATCAGGGAGTCCTTGAGACTAATTTGGAGCGAGCTGAGTAACTGGATGTTTTTAGTGGGAATCGAACACGGGGCTACTAGCACTTGTTTCTCATTCCCAATATTTCAGTTGAGGTCTTACACCAACTGAACCAAACCCCGTTAGTTAAGGATAAAAAAAAATATTAAATCTAAATAAAAAATTATTTTTAAAAAATAATATTTTCTATATATATATATATATAATGCACTACACAATATCATTAAATAAGACTAATAAAAATATTAAAAAAATATAGGTAAAAAATAGTAAAAAAAGTCAAATAAAAATATATATATATCCAAAATATTTAGCAAGAAATTGTCAATGTGTATGAAATTTCAACTAAAAAGTTTCATTCAAAATATTAAAATAAAAAATTATCATTTAATCCATATATATTTATCCATCTGTATCTATAGTTTTATTTTTTCAATTTGCATAAACTCATTTCAATTACTAATAAAACTTAATTATCTTTTCCAAAAAACGCTTATAAAAAAAACTTCTTTTAAAAAATATTTCAATTAAGTCAACACCTTTTAAAATGCCAATAATATCTTTAGAGGTAGTTTCAAATAAGTATATTAAATTTGTACAATTTCAATGTTGTTAACAAAATTAAACTACCTTCATGATGGATTAAATTTCTCATAAAGATTTTAGATTTACGATTGAGGGAATACTCCCGGCCTTCGTCCCATTTAACGATTGAGGAAATACTCCCGACCACAAGGATGGTAGAAAATCACAAAAATAAGAAATATTAAGGAGACAAACATTTAATGAAGGTGGCTTGCCTTCAAAATGCTTGAGGCAACTAAAGGTAACGTGTTCTCGCCGGTGATGTAAGGATAAAGATCTTTTTCTCTTTTAAGTATTTTGTTTCTTATATATAAGTTTGTTCATGGTTCTTTCCAAATAGATGTTCTTAAGCTGTGTCTAAACTTTAGAAGTTGGAAGTACAATTGGTTTTTGTTTTGTTTATTTACATTTTTAATTTTCAATTCAACATGTTTTTATTGGTCATTACAAATATATTTTTTCACTTCAACATGTGTCAAATAACTATGATTTTTCCTTGATAATGATAAGTGTGTGATAAAAGACATATTTAAATATTTACATTTTGCTTGATATATAGATAGAAATTTGTGTATTATATATTATACCAATTTTATATTATATAATTGTCCCACCAAAAAAACACGAAAAAATAATAACAACTATTCATAACTATTTTTAAAGTATACATGATTGTTTCACATATTATAAATATTTTTCAAAATCTTTATCGCATTTTATTTAATTATAAGTATTGTATTCCGATTTGATTACATAAATTTGTCTGATCATAAAAAAAATAAATTTCAATGTAAATTTGTAATAATTAAAAAAAATACCATATAAAATATAATTCCAAAAAATGATAGATTTATTGTCCGCTAAAAAAATTCACATGTAAATAAAATTAATGTTTAATGTTTTAACAAATGGAAAGCCCTTCAAAAAAAATAAAGGATAGCAAATTTAAGACCTGTGCATCGCACGGGCAATTTTCCTAGTTTATTTAATTCAACGAAACAAGGTTTAAAAAAAAAAAGCATAAACATTCCATATCATGGCCATTTTTTATAAGAAAAATTATATTTACCCAAAATAAATCAGCTTAAAAATTACTCCCATGTCGATTAATGTTAAATATCACGTTCATAAAGTTAATTAGTATTATGGTTTTTCTATCCTATGCATGGGATAAAATAATTTAAGTGACAAAATGATATTGAAAGACTAAATAATTATTTTTTAATTTATTAAGTGCAACAATTTTCAATTGACACTTTTTTTTAAGGTTGGATTAACCTATGACAGCAGTATTTGTGAAGAAAAACAAATAATTAAATGCAATTAAAAATTGATATGAGATATAATAAATAAAAAAAAACCATAAAAAAATCTTATAATAGATTTCTCATAATAAAAAAAGAGAAGGAGTATCTCTATAACTTGAAAGAGACACATGTCACTTGTAGATTAACTATTGATAACACAAGTATCATCTTATAACATTTATCATTCACATAATCACATGTGGAGATGTGTGATTAAGAGAATTTTTAATCTAATTTATTAAAATATATCATATTATTGCTCTTCACTGTTGACACGTGATTTCTAATACTCCTTAATGTCCTTGCTCATATTTTAAGTTTTTCCATCAGGAAAAGCATTAAAGCAGACACAGCAGCTAGTACTAGCTACTCCAATTTGATTATAATAGCACTCCTTACTCATCAAAAATGATTTTAAAATTTTATTTTAAAAAATTCTTATTTATCATAATGAAGAGTATGAATAAATAAAGGATTTTCTTAATTGGATAAACATCTTAATCTAGACTTGTTTTCTTTCTTAGCATTTCTCTTGAATAAATGAGTACTAACAATCAATACTACTCCTTAGTATTAAGGAGTAGGACAGCACCATTAAAATGCAACCATGTATAATTCATTACATTAATATCCCCATGGATTTACAAATAATAAGTATGACTATGGTAAATAGATTAAGTATTTATAATTGCAAATGTCCAACCTTTGAAAGAATAAAGTTAAGCTCAAGATTTAAGCTCTCTTACTTGATTAAGTGACTTTAACAAATGATGACCCGTTGCATTCAACGAATTTATAAAGATTGGACATTTCATATTCCAAATTCCGTTCAATTTTCATCTAACAGGAGCTCCCAAATCCAAATCCAAATCCAAATCCTTCTAACAAGGTATAAGACACATCCTAGTTGATAGAGATGTAATGAAGCAACGAGATACAATGAAAGGCATTTACAATATTGTTCATGTTACATTCCCTCCATCCTTGTATAATGAATTCATATTCCAAAATTAGTCAAAGTCCTGTATCTCTCCAACCTTACCATGAAAAACTGCATAAATATGAGACTCCTAAACTAAACCAGTCACTCAATCAATAGTTCAAATCCCTTTAGGAACTATACATTTGATTTGAAAAACACTAGGATTAAAAAGGAAAAAAAAAAAACTAAACTAAACTCAAATCCAGCTATTCCAGTCACCATTCACGTTTGGGAGAGCCTCCCCCATGCTCACTCCTGCTTCCTGTAAATCTATATAAGGATAGTTTGCTTCTCTTTGTTCTTAAGGGACCTGACCTATTCCCATGCCTAATTGGTAAAGATATATCTTCAACAAAGCTTGAAGTTGAAAACTGTCTGTTTTCCATTTCAAGTGGACCAGAACTGTAATCCATTGTGATGAAAGAAGATGTTTGGCCATAAGTTAATCTAGGAGTTAACCCGCCACCATTCCACCAACTGCTATCGGAAGGGGCAAGATCACCGCCTCGAAAATCAGACTCATGAGCAGATGAGTCCTTCAGGCTAAAACAATCTCCGCAAGTCTCGTGATCTGTGTCATTGTATATCAATTTAATAGCCTGCACAACTTCACCCATAAAGGGTCGGTGAGTGACCTCCGGGTGGACGCACATAGAAGCAATGGAAGCAAACTTGGCCATGTCGTCGAAGTTGTAAGTTCCGGCCAAAGATGGATCCACTAGCTGTTCTAAACCTTCTCTACTCGTCAGTAGAGGCCGTGCCCATGTGACAAGATTCTCCTGTCCCTCAGGTTGAGTCATGTCCACTGGTTTTCTGCCTGTGAGAAGTTCGAGCAACACAACGCCATAGCTATATACGTCGCTTTTAACGAGTAAATGGCCTGTCATTGCATATTCTGGGGCAACGTACCTGCAAAATTGAACAGACATAAAAGATATCAAAATAAAAGCTGGGAATTTAGAATGCAAGAAAAACAGATTGCAATACACATTATTTATTATGCACAGAAGTTACAGCTAACAACTCAGGCAGCAGAATGTAGCCAAAAAAAGAACTTAAATTTGGTAAATTATTCAGTTGAGGCTTGAGATAATCCATAAAACTCTCGATATTTAACAAATACACGTAACGAGCACAGCAATTGTGTTTAGCTATCAGAACCTTTCACAAGTTAACTAACGTAATATATAGAAATTATAAAGTCAACCCAAGGTTAAGAGTTAAATATTATCCTTATCAGAAACTCTAAAAAGATATGTATTGAAATTTATTGAATAATTTTATAATCATGGCATGCAATGAGGTTTCAGAAAGTACTCAATCAAAATGCTATAGGCAAAGTCTGTTTTACACTTACCCAAAAGTTCCCATCACTCGTGTTGAAATATGTTGACTTCCCTCAGTTGCTTCTCTTGCCAAGCCAAAATCAGAAACCTTGGGAGTAAAGTCATCCTCTAATAACACATTGCTAGCTTTGAAGTCACGGTGAATCACACGAGGATTTGAATCCTCATGAAGATAAGCCAATCCTCTTGCAGCTCCAAGTGCAACTTTCATGCGTGCTTCCCAATCTAGTGGTCCGTTTTGCTTGTCTACGCCTGCAAGATCATTAACAAGCATTTGAATAATTTAATTCAACAGATAGCGGCAAAGCAACATATATTGAACACAGGCTAAATAAATGTCTTGGGCTGACAAAAACATGTTACCATGCAAATGGGATTCAACACTGCCATTGTGAACAAGCTCATACACCAAGCAACGCCTGCGCCCTTCAATGCATATACCAATCAGTTTCACTAGATTACGGTGATGCAAACGGCTGAGCATCTCAACTTCTGCAATAAATTCACGGTCTCCATTCTGATTATTATCCCTTGTTAGCATCTTAACTGCAACTTCAGTCCCATCTTCCAGTATCCCACTGTAAACACGTCCAAATCCTCCTTCTCCTAATACTCTCTTTGAACTAAACTTTTCTGTTGCTTTCTCAAGCTCAGGAAGTGAAAATGTTTTAACAGAGAGAACAGAAGTAGGCATTGTAGACATAAGGGACACTGATGTCGAGCTTGTAATACTGCTTGACAACATAGACCCCAGGCCTGTATTACAAGGATCAACCCATTTGCATTTACTTCAGCTATCATAAATTAACAGTATGAAGATGATAACCAAGAAAGTTTTAAAATTATTCAAAATTATTCATGGTTAAAAAAAAAATGCCAACTTTGCACCTCATAAACACAAAAGAAAGTGGATTTTGTCAGCATAAAAATGAAAATGACGACACTGCTATATTTGTGTTGCAGGTATCAATCAATAATCATTAAAGGCGGAGGACATATCTCATTGTTTTGGTACATGTCAATAATAATATCTATTTGTGGGGAACAAGTTTGATTTGCAGTTGCCATATAATAATCAAGCAAAAAAAGAACTAGTGTAAATCTAGGAAACCTAAATTAAGTGTAGCACAAAAGTAACATTAGTGAGTAACAACAATGGGAAAACCTTCAAAGTCGAGAGATACACTGCGGATTTAAGTACAAAGCATCTTAAAACTTCACTTTGCCCAGAAATCAAGCTTAACTAAACAAATATAATCAATCGTGAGATCGCTTGCACATGACAAGAAAAGCACAGTAAACTAAAAGAAAGTCTTTACACAAGGAGCCACAATCAACCTGAGAAATAATATTTTAGGCAATAGCCCAGTTGAATAAAAAATTCTGAAAGTCTAATTTGAGCATTATTAATTATTAATTATTAAAAAAATCAAAAGAAGTTCAAAATGATACCAGATCTCTTGTTTATAGATGACGTGAATGTGGGACCAACAGCACTTGATGGCTTCCTGATCTTCCTCCATTTCAAAATGACGAAACATGCTCCAAGCAAAACCAGCAAGAGTACAAAGGAAGATAAAGCAATAACGATTATGGTTCTAAGATTCATTTTCTGGTTCTTATTGTCTAAGTTGGCACTGACTGGTAGACTGCTAGGACTTTCACTGGGACCAACCCCATCATAATTTGGCGGCGATGGTGGAAATCCTGATACAAACAGCTTCAGTTCAAACAGTAACATGACACCACTAAAGTAAAATATTATTAGGAGAAACAACAGAACTACCTTGATACGTAAGGTACACAACAGTATAATCACCAAAAAGGCTCCTATTTAGAGGAACTTTCTTGTGCCAAAACCTCTCAGATGTCAGAGCTGCAGTGGTATCATCAAATTTCTCTCCCAGTGGAACCAAGTAAATATCAACAATAGTTCTTTCCTGGTTTTGACTATCTGCACTGGCACCCATTATCTTCACCTGACTTTGCTGTAAATATGTGCCTAATGCAACTTCAATCTCTAACTCACTCATTACTGGAAAAACAGCAAAAGGAGCTACATCCAGTGAAAGTCTGACTCTCATGGGAAATACACAACCACAAGGAGGATAATAGGAAGTTGATGTGAGCGGTTCCGTACAGACACAAGCTGCAAGAGATTTCATAATAAATGAGTATATGTTATGAGACATCAACAAGGTGGGTCCAAAAATGGTAGGTTCGGACATCCATTTAATCAGTAGTAAAAGGTTAAAATTTATTTCAAAAACAAAATTAATGGGTTTGCCATGAAAATGAATATTTAGGTTTATTGTATTAAACTATTAATTACCATAACTGTGAGAAGTAGGATATAGTTTTAGCATAGCGTAGGCTGCTAGACATCCAAAGGCAAATACAATTTTTTTTTTTTTTTTGATAAGCAAAGGCAGATACAATTTAAATTAAATTTACCCAGATAATACATTTTAACCACAACTCTGAAAAAGGCAGCAATTTTCAGACACCACAGACAGATTGAATCATCGAAAGAACATCTAGAGGCAAATATAGGTTAAAATTTATTATTTCCCCCCCCACATTAAACATATTTAATCTAAGGAAACAAACTGATTAGATTCAAAGTTTTCTTCCAAATGATTCTGTTGTTGACATTATTTCTATGTATTCCACCTTACCATGCTTAAGAACAAACACCCTAAATGACCGATTGAGAATGCAGTGGAATCATAAAATTCAGATTTCTAGATTACAAACAAGAATCAAGGCATGAATCCTTTGATCAACTTTCTTGACAAATTTAGTTTCCGAGAAACAAATGGAAGTTAAAAAGTGTAACTACAAGAAATTCTGAGATATTATAACTACTCCAGATCCAAGGAGGTGAATGGGAAGGGAAGATGGGTGTCTAAGTTCCAAAAAATTACCTTGGTCTTGAGAAGGAGGTGAAGCCACTGAATGAGGTGTCATGCTATGATGGTGGCCACGATGATGACGATGCCATTGTCTTGGAGCCACCCTAGGACCTAAAATAAGAATATAGAAGATTCACCCTTAGGCTTAGAGTTAACGTAAGTTCAACAGCAAGTTACGAAAAATATGGTAATATACCTTGATAAGATGGAGGTGGTGCGGGTACAGGTGCAGACGATGGTCTATGAGAAGGTTTAATTAACCATGTTTTAGCTCGTGCTGGTGAGGTGAATGGCAAACTCAGAGAAACCGACTTCACTGCATTCAGAGAACCAACTATGTCATACTTAACAGCATAGCATACATCCGTACAGAATACCCCAAAAGGTAAAATACCAAAAATCATAATCTTTTTCATCAATTGAAAGAGTGTTTTGCTAAGTTTAAAGCACGTGTGTTTTTATGGTTGCATTGCATTTACCGCAATTGCAAACCGGCGCAAGCAAAAATGTGGCAAATGCAGCTGCAATCACAGTCATACTACAACTATGCAGACCACCGGAACCGCGATGAGGGTTGCGAAAACGTAATTTAAAAACCTTTCCAAACATGAGGGGTCATGTATCGAGGTCACGGTTACTACAGTGTGTTTACAGGAAAATGAAGCCGATGCAGCTGCAATTACTTCCATAATGTGATTGTGGCACAAAATAAAATTGCATTTAGAATTAATTCCCACCCACACACACACACACACACACGCCCACACGCACACAAAATTAAAAAAAAAAAAAAATAGCTGGTTCAAGCTAAATTACTTACTAGATATTGTGAATTATATTATTATAATTTATAAGCAAACAAGTAGTAAGAAAAATTGAATTTTGAATTAAAATAGGGAAAGCCATAAAAGAGTGGAAGTACTTTCTAATTCCAACAACTATAAGAAGAAACATTACTAAGCGTATCTCAGTTGATGAATGTAGCCGGTTCCAGATTAATTGGAGCACCAATTTTCTATATATAATATATAACTACTAGTAACTAGTAGTGAAAAGAAAAATAATAGTGTAAGAACTAAATACGTAAAATGAATAAAGATTGAATTTTGAAAGGAATAAGAGATGCCCATCAAATTAAAGAGTGGGAAGGGGTTTGTTTACCTGGGGAGGAAGAGAAAAGAAAGTAGTGAAGAGAAAGGAAGAAGAGAAGTGGGGCCCGCATTATTGAGTGTGGGCACTAACTAAAGCAGTTTCCGGGGAGGGTGGGTGGAGCATGAAACCCTAGAAGAGGGAGGGTAGTGGTGGATCCAGGAAATGCGGTGAGAGAGAGAGAGAGAGAGAGAGAGAGAGAGAGATCTAAGAAGGGGAATGGTAACGCATTTGATAGTAAGTAAGAAGAGAGAGAGAGAGAGAGAGAGAGAGAGAGAGAAAGTAACAGAGTCTAGAGAGAGAGAGAAAGAAGTTGAGGGGGGGACTTAAATGCTGCAGCTGCTTACTTGCTTGCTTGCTGGGTTGAAGCTGGAGTTGGGAAGAGACATTGTGTTGAAAGAAATAGTAGAAAGTAGTGGTGGTAACAGTGAAGTGTGATGCACTCTCTCTCTCTCTCTCTTTCACTCACTCTCTCTCTTGTGAGTGTGTAAATTGTAAAATGAAGTACTGTATTCACAGTAATCACTTTCCATCTCTGTCTTGTTTATTTTATTTTATTATTATGCTGAATTGCTGATGGATGGTGTCCCCTGCCCTGCCTCTTGTCTTGTGGGACTCTCTCTCTCTTTCTCTCTCTTTTGACTCTCTTGACTCTCTCTAACCTTTCTTCCATTTTTTTATACTCAATCTTTAATCTTAAAAATTAATGTTAAATTTTTTTTGAATACGAGTAATATATCCTCTGAAACATATAATCGACCTAACATTTGAAGTTGATTTAGAAAATATATGTCTATTTTATTTTCAATAAGAATGAGTTTGAGTGTAGTGTTGTAGTAGTATACTTTTTTTTATGAGGAAATCTCATCGTCATTATTTCATATTGACGATTCTGATGGACAATCCATCTCCAGGTCATAACCTGTAAACTGTCCGGAGGAGAACAACCGCTCCCGAATGAGCACCAAGTCTTATTTTGAGTGTAGTGTTGTATGCTTGAATGTATAAAAAGTAGCTTCATTGTGTCATGGATATTCTCGACTTGAATGAAGTAATAGATTACCTATGTGGAGATAATTATGACCAATAATATAATAAATTAAATATCAACATTATATTGTGTATTTTTTTATTTTTTATTTATGATTAAAACATTTTTATATATTAAAAAAATCGTGAAGGACGCTATTCAATAAGTTTAAAAAAAAACAAATATTTATTGTATATTTTTTTATCATGTATATGAAAAGGTTTCATTAAAATAAATAAAATTCACTTTAATGCTAAGGGTATTATTATTGACTCGAATCCAAAAAATCACCTTCTTATGTATGGTATTATTGACTTTTTTTTATAGATTTTATTGACTCCTTTTAATAGATAAAGCTTTTCCAAATTGAGTTGGCAATAAAGTATAAGAAAAGTATCGCTCCCTCCATTTCAAAGTATTTTATTTTAAGATTATCCATAGATTTTAAAAAAATATTAAATGAAGTAAAAATTTGTGGTATTTTAGCTATAATATATGCAAGTAATTATTATTAAAGAGAAAAAAAATATTGGAAAAAAATTAATATGAATAAAGTTATAGTTAAAAAAATAATTATGTATTGAATTTTTTAAAAAATAATAATATACATATAAAAAAAAAAGAAAAGGATATATGAACAATGCATATAAAACTGATGGATTAGTCAATATCCAACCTTGTTCAATAGATTGATACACAAGGATCATAAATCATTAAATAATTCAATAATAAATGCTCCTATGTCCCAGCAAAATTGAAATTCTAGAAAAATCAACTAAAATAAGGGTCAAACTAAATGCTCATATGTCCACGTAAGACAGTTCAGTTGATGGTTGTAGGGACACTTAGAATTTCTCTCTCCTCCAGGTCATGGGTTCTAGTCCCAGACATTTCATATAAAAAAAAAATAAGGGTCAAACTTTTTTAACTCAGATTGACGTTACTTAGTAATTTACTCTTAGTTACATAATATTCACTATAATTAATGTATAAAAAATTGACATCAATCAAAATTTCTTGACATTCGACAAACAAGTTCTTTTCTTTACTTTTATAGATTTAGTTTGCATGTCTTGATTACTCAACGTAGTAATTATATTATGCAATTTTTATTATTTTTTATTTAATACTGTGACATTAATTTAAGACAAATATATTTTCATTTTTTTATCATCTTTTTCGAAACCGACGAAGTACATGTTGGCTTGATCTTAACTCAATCTCTCGCCCCTAATGTTCAAAACAAGTTTCTTTTATTGTAATTGTGCATATATTATGTGCTTTCTTATAATCTTTGTTTTAAAGGATAATTAGGTAGGATTAGGAATTATTGTTTTATTAACTTGTAGTGTATGTAACTTCCCTACAATTCATAATGAAATGAATGAGTGCCATTCTTCCTTGTCTTTATCAACTAGTACTACTATTCGAGAATTAATTAAACGTTTTGTAAGCCTTTGTAGGCCATTTTTCTTCCTATTTGATTTAGTGTGGATTATCTTATTTTGATAATCAGCGTTTTTTGTCGGCACACACAAGATCTTACCTTACAATCCCCACAGATTTTTTTATTTTTTTTAAAGGAAAATCCACGTGGCTAAATCGTCCGGAGGAAAGGAATGCTGTAACAAACAAAACAAATTCACCCTTTTTACAAAGAAAGATTAAAAAGAACAAACACAAATTTTACTTTAGATTCGAATCAGCACCAACGTGCGAGTTTGATTGATTAATAAAACATCAATAAAGTGCTATAATTTTGTATCTAAATGTTTGTTTCTTTAGAAAACAAAAACATTGATGAACATAATGTTTGTGTCTACGCCTTAATAATTTAGGGGTGTAAGAGATTTTGGATTAAACCACGAGATTGCTAGGATTGAACCAAACTGAATCGAAATATGTTGTTCGATTTGGTCTCGTGATCCGATACGATCTTAATATTTTCATACCATTACTTTATAGTCTAGTTCATAGTCTCGTGAATTTTGAGACCAAGCTAATTATACTGAATTGATTACCCACAATTTTTTAATTTTTTTATTGAGTAATATGTCAGATTAGTTCCTGACTTTGTAAGCGTCGGTCAAGTTAGCCCTTGACTTTATCGAAATAGCAATTTAGTCCCTGAAATTTCATTTTAATTTACATACGTCCCTATTGTTATCCCATTTTAAAGCAAATACATCTCTTCGATAGTGATGACAGGGACTAACTTGATCGATGTTCTCCTATATCAGAGACTAAATTGTTATTTCGATAAAGTCAGGGACTAACTTGACCGATGCTTACAAAGTCAGAGACATATTACTCTTCTTTTATTAGTGTATAGCACCAGCTCTTGTCTCTTTACTCCTTACTCATTCTTCACATTCTCATTTCTCGAATCCCTCACATTGTCACATTCTTTCATTTTAGAAACCCTACCTCTCTCGCCGTCGTTCATATGCCTCATCCGTTGTTCCTTCCTCCGCCCTTTCCTCCCTCTGTCTTTCCTCTGTCTTTGTTGCTTCCTCCCTAGTCGACCCTCGTGTTCCTCCCTCCGCCCTTTCCTCTGTCTCGATTTTTCAAATTGCTCGGATTTTACCCTAATATCCTTATTTTACTATTTAGTAGTATATGTAGAGCTGTCAAAACGGGCTGCCCGGCCGGGCTCGGGCCAAACCGGGCTCGGGCCCAAAAGCCCGATTGTTAATTGAGTGCACAAATGCTAAGCCCAAACCCGCCCTAAGCGGGCCACGGGCTTATGCGGGCTAGCCCGCATCCTTTTTTTTTAAATAATACTCCAGAATTTATTAAAAAAAAAACTAAGAGGAGAGAAGTGACTCGTTATCACTTATTCACTAAGACAATTTCACTCTTTCAATGCAGTAGAAAACTATGTTGACATGTTAATGTGTTATACCGGAAAAATTAACATGTATTATATTAATAGGTTATAACTTATAACCCTGCGAAAAAAATGCTAACAAATATACGGTGGTGCGGTACTGCGGTGGTGGTGTGGTGGTTGAATAAGGGAGAGAGTGAGAGATCGAGAAGAAAAGCAAAGGCTGCTGCCTGCTGGTGGGGGTGGCTACTGGCTGCCGCTGGTGCTGGAGAGTGGAGACTGGAGCAGTGGAGTCTGAAGAAAGATTAGGTTTAGAGGACAATGGGTCAATCAATGGGTCAAACTTTGGACTTTGGAGGACTATTGTGATATTGTCTCTTGCACTGGGCCGTTGGCATTGGGGAACCGGGGAAGGAATTGGGAAATTCTAAGTTTTTTTCAGATATTATTATTCCAAGATAATCTTTGTTGTTTTTTCCGTCACGTTTTAAATTTATGTCTCTTATTCCTTTCCCTTAATTTCTTCTTAAGATTTAGACAAACATCTTTTTCTTTTTTTTTTAGGTTTTTTATTTGGGATGAAACATAGTTTTGTAACAGCCTATATCAGTGTTGTTACTAATGATTTTACTTTTCCATTGATATGTAAATTTATTTGTTATTTATTGCTTTTGAAAAGGAACTGAAAAAGCATTGGAGTTAAAATAGTAGACTAGTTAGTCTTGTTGTAGCCTGTTCCGGTAAGTAATATAGTAGAAAGTTTATGTTCTTTTCTTCCCTTTAAGATAATCTTGTTATATTTTTCCGAAATTTTTAATTTTAACAATGTATGTGTTAAATAGATTAGATCGGACTAGACTAGACTAGATCATCTGTGTTTGGTATGGTTCGATTCAATTTTTGTAGATACATAGAATACAGTGAAACCGAACTATACCAGAACATATTAATTTGATTGATTTGGTCTCTAATATTTCTCAAAAATCAAATCAGACTGGACCATTACACCTTAATTAATACATTCCCTCGCTCTCTATTGTAAAAATAAAAAGATATCCTCCCTTAAGTGATCTTTGGTTTTGGGCGCCCCGTTGATTATAAAAGAAAAAAAACCTATTATTATTTTGAATTTAAATAAATTTTAACCAAATTTTTATTATTAAATAACAGTGTTTTTAAATTACTTTTATTTAAATAGATTGTCTTGATTAAATTTTTTTCATCCACATCACTAAAGTTCTAAAATATATCTGATTATTTTTAGGGTTTTATTAAACTCAATTCTAAGGATTGAAAATAAACATCCATAAGTAGATTAATTTTCTTGAAAAAATAAAATATAAGTCTTGTTATTTATTAAAGGCTTATTTATGGTTTTAGTCCCTGGAAGTTGGGAGTGTTTTGATTTTGGTCCCTAGAAGTTTTTTTTGACCTTGACTCATCCTTAATTGTTTTGAAAATTTGGTTTTAGTCTCTGCCGTTAGGAAAAATTCGTTAATGGTTGATGTAGTTAACGAAACGCCACATCAGTATACACGTGTGCAAGTATTGCATGTCACCGATAGGATGACGTGAATGATCTAGACCCTTAGGAGCAAAAGAGTCAAGGCACAACCAAAATGTGTTTGTGGATTGGGCTCTGGCCCTTTCGCCCCTGCGGATCCGGATCATCCACGTCGTCTTATTATGACATTCCATACTTGCACACGTGAATGTTGATGTGACGTTCCGTTAGCCACATAAGTGGTTAACGGATTTTTTTAACAACAAGGATTAAAACAAAATTTTCAAAACAATCAAGGATAAGTCAATGTCAAAAAAACTTCTAGGGACTAAAATCAAAACACTTCCAACTTTCAGGAACTAAATACATAAATAAGCCTTTATTAAATACACATTTACTCAACATCTATCTACTTTGAGGTATTTATCATCATCCCTTGGTATTTGTTTCGAATGAGAAATTTTAGGAAAAAAAATTTTGGGAGAGAAAAAAATTGTGTGGTACTTGTATAAAATTGTTTAAATTCTCTCTAATGAAAAATCTACTCGTTCTCTTCTAATTTTTTCTCTTACTAAAGAATGAAAAAATCTATCAATTTTCTCATCATTTTTTTTCTCTCTTATTTCTTTCTTCCCATTTTTTCTCTGAAACCAAACAAAGTGTTAAGATTGAGTTTTGAGAAACTTTTTTTTTTATTTATGAATTTGAGAAAATTAAATGTAGATAACTGACTTCTTTAACATGTTGAAGTTAATTTTTTCTTCTTCTTATCTATGATCTCAATGGTGGTAATAATCTGGACTACTTGACTTAATTAGTGGAAATGAGATCATTTTTAGAGATGAGTTGGTTGACGTTACAGTTTTTTTAGACTTAGTTAAGGTCTGATCTTGATATTGGCTCAATACGTTTTTAGTGGTAGAAACATTTTTTTCTGATTGGTGTATGAGTTCCATTAACTGTATGAAAAGAGTGAGGTGATTTTTGTAGTGGGTTCAAACCACCCTAGTGCTTCCGTTTGAATGAATTTCTGCATTTTTGCTGATTAATAAAAATGTTAATGCTAATAAATATTTTAATATGTGTTTTAGGACACGTGTTAAATATACTTTAAGAAATTAAATTTTATTTAAAAAAAAAAATCAAAAGATCATATCTTAAGATATTAGACAAATTAAATAATTTTTCAATGTAAGTTAATTTTTTAAATTATTTTTAAGGCACATGTAAGGATGGCAACGGGGCGGGGAATGTTCGGAGAAGCCTTTCCCATTCCCTATTCTCGGGTCTCATTTGTCCCCATCCTCATCCTTATTCTCCATGTCGGGGGTAGATTAACCTTCATCCACATTCCCAACCACCCCACGGGTCCCCACAGGGAACCTAACTTCAATTTGACCTCTCAAAACAATGTACAAGAACCAATATTCAAACAAGGAAAGTAAATAAAAAACATCTATAAATTATCAAGCATACATATTGAATTTATAAATAGTATAAGAAAGTAAATAAAAAAAAGAAATTACCCAATCTAAGAGAGCGGTGGAGCACGGTGAGAGAGCGGTGGCGAAGTAGTCGTCGGAGTAGTGGCGGCGGAGTAGAGGTGAAGCAGTGGTGGAGTGTAGCTGCGTAGGGATCGGAGTGGCGGAGCAGTGGGTGACTGGTGCGAGCGGTGCGGCGGAGCAGTGAGTGTGACTAGCACGAGCAGAGGAGTGGTGCGACGAAGCAGTGGTGCGGCGCGAGCAGTGTCTGGCGCGAGTGAGCAGTGAGTTGCGACCAAGAGATTAGAGAAGAAGAGAAAGAAGTAGCGCATCAGTACTAAACTAGGATTAGGGTTAGTAGGTTTTCAACTTTCTTTATAATTAATATATGGGAAATTACCATAAAACCAATTTTTTAACTATATATAAGTTAAACATTTAAGGGCATATACGTAAAATAGGCGGGGACGGGGGAACCAATCTCATTCCCCACCCCGAAATCTGTTCGGGAGAAAAATCTCCCCCATCACCACCCCCGACGGGAAAAAATCCCCAAATGCGGGTACCCGAACGAAAGGTTCCCCGCGGGGATCCCCATGTGCAGCCTCCTATTGCCATCCCTAGGTACGTATTAAAAAAATTCATAATGTTCACCATTGTAGTTGATAGTTTTAATTTTTTTTTCTTAGATTTTCTATGTCCCTTCCCATTCAAAAATAACCAGTGGAGGCTAGCACAGATGATAATTAATGAATTTGTTGTTACTTAAGTAAGTGGTTGGGGTTCGAACTCGGGCTCTTGCGAATGTAAGAGGCCTCGCTGGGAGACCATCCTTCGAAAGGGTCCGACAATGTCGAAAAGATTAGTCACCTAGTTAAGCGGATGAATACCTTAAAAAACCAAAAATATCCCATTCAAAAATAAATAGATATATTCATATATATATATATATATATATATGTTCAAACATCAACCTACGAGCTGTTGGTGTAGTGGTGTCAAGGGCTGCACTTGGTAGGACGAATCACGGTTCGATCCCCTCGACAACGTTGGGAGAAGAATAAAACCTTAACCTCAGAACCCCCTCGAACTGAATTAGTCGACTCCAAGACCCCTCTCGAACTGGATTAGTTGACCAGTAAACCGAATAATAGATGCAAACAAAAAAAAAACCTCAACCTACAATTACGCTCTCTCGCCACTCTTCAAAACAAAATGTCTGTATCCTCAGCTTAGTTTCCATCTTTTTGAAATACCGGATACCCAAAATAAGATCAGATCCACATCCATTCAATGCCTTTATTTCCCATATTAATGCTTGCATGGCTGAAAATAAGGTTGTGATAATATACAGTGGTAGTAATTTTTTTTTTGCTGATGCAGATAACGGCTGGAAATAAGGTTATGACAATATCAGCCAAAACATGACTAATCCTAAGTGGATCTTATGCCATCTAAACTTCTCACTTCATTTGTGTCTTTTGATTCGGCAAATATCTGAGATACAGATTCAAGTAACAAGAAAGATTTAATTTATTATCCACTAATTCAACTCAACACAAAACTTATTTTGACGAGTATAAATTAAAAAAATAATAATAAAATAATCTAATCCATCTCGTTGTAATTAGTATCAACATCCCATATTTTTTGAAAATAAATTCTTTTCACGACGAAGCTTGGGTAATAAAACTTTTTTTGTTTGCTCATCCGGTTCCCCAAGTACTATTTAGGTACATTTGGATTATATCCGGGTCGCGTGCCTAGCTATGACAAGTAAGTCTCCCGACATGAATTTTTTTACCCACAAGAAATCGAACCTGAGACCTTGCTTAAGCGAAACCGAGCTGCTTAACACTCGTCCCAACTCATGTTGATTTGGATAATAAAACTTAGTAACTTAAATTCTTAACATTATTTTTCAAAATATTTACTGCTACTCGTAGTTTGAAAATACATGGTAAAATATATTTTACTTTTAATTTTCACTTCTTTAATTTTATAATTTATTTATATATAATATTTAAATTTATAGTCACAGTATATTGGATTGATCGAATTTCGTCTAAGATATTATTTAATTAAGATTGAATTGGGTTATGGTTCAAACATATGACTGAACTTCGCTCTTTAATCTAATTTAGATAGAGCTAAACTCAACTCACGCCCAATTCATGCTCATCTAATGGATACGATAAAAACACAATATTTTCATTTCTCTTGACCATGAAAAAGCATGTCACATAATTTCATGTTTGACCCCGATTTGGATTTTTGATCCAAAATTTTTAAAACTTCCCTACAATACCACTCTTTTTTTTTTTTTTATAATCATTATCATTCCTTTTTAAGTACCTTACTGTTTTAATATTTCCAACATTTAATGCATAGAAAAAACTTACTCATCTTCTAAGCTTCATAAGTCACGTTTCATCTTTTAATATTATTATAGGAGTATTTCATTTTCGCGATTTCTTTATTTCTTCGATTCATTTCTCCATCATCCTAGTCAATCATTATCTTGCCTCACTCATTTCTTCACAGGACGTTAGCAAACACACCTTCTTTAAAATCATATATGTGGGCTAATCTAATTGGATCGCATGTAATTTTTATATGAGTTGTAGATTACAAATCCCACGTTCTATCCTCAAACCCCAATTTTAAACATGAAAGTATCATAATGCTCTAATTAAAAAAAAATATTAGAATATAAACCTCATTTTATATACCCAAATCCCAGTGTTAGAAAACCATTTTTCGATTCGGGACTCTTGAAAATTATGATTATATTCCGACTTGAAACTCTCGAAATTTTAATCAATTTTTCGAGAAATGGGTCTCGGAATTTAATACATATGCTTCTGTTATGGACCGGTGTCACGGACAAATAATAACCGGTATCACGGACCAACAAACATCAATTCGGCATACCGACAATTCAGTATCAATAGTCATCAATACGTAACTGTTATAACGGTTAGTCATTATTGTCGCCCATCATGACATTCATGGAGCCGTTACAAACCGCCACATTAATGGCTCATCATGAGACATCATACCCTTCACCCTATAAATATATGTAATGGTCAAGGTATGAACCAACACTTTCATCTCTCATTTCACACGGCACACACCACCCCCGAAAATATCCCGACTCGGTGACGGTGTTCTTTAACCGAGAACCCGTTATCATCGTCGTACATCAACAAACCGGCTTGCCGGTACACGTGGGATAACACCCCACGACATTGGCGACCACAGTGGGAGCGGCAAATTAATTCCCACCACCACATTATCAATGATTCGAAATCTTTGGCAAAAATTGAGGGTACAATTACAAAGCATGCAAAACGACATAAATCGAAACAAGGACACAAAAAAATACCAAGCACAAGGATGGACAATGTGCACATGATGATTCACAATGAGGAAGAAAATCATATTCCAGAACAAGCAGTCAAGCAAAAATTCAAAAAAAAAAAAAAGTGAGAGAAGCGCTGCCACCGTGAAAACGTGGAGCATAAATTGCGACCTCTCCTTCCTCGTAGCAGACACGATCAAGTCGGTGACGGATCCGAAGGGCCAGACCGTTGATAGAGGGACGTTTGTTCCCAAAACCGGAGATGGATCCAGACCCACACCCTTAGGGACTGCGACTGCTCCATTGAGATGATCAAGACCGGCGTCCGCGATTCCAGAGTTGGAGGTCGCACACGTTGCATCCGTCCTCAGTTGTCACCGCCGAGTTACTCCCATAATGTGCACCAGCTTGAGAAAGACACCGATTTTATTGAACCATGTACGTTATCGTCCTCCATTAAAGACGAAGAAGAGTAATTCGAAGAAAAAAAAAAGAGGACCCATCGCTGTCACCAAGCTGCAGTTCCAGTAACAAGGAGATGTACATGGCATATGCAATTTCAAAAAGAAAGAGCTGGTTATGGGCCTCTATAAAAAAAAATATAAAAAATCAAGATGGAGGCCGGTTTCACACCAAACGTTACAAAAGCAGGGAAGTACCGTATTTGACTTGCTAATAGCACATACTTTTTAGTTTTTATTAATGTTTAATGGTCATAAGTTTTCTATTAACACGTGACTTAAAAATTAATAGCAAAATAAAAATATTTTGCTCCTTAATGTCACTTTGTGATATTTGTTGTTTAATATTTTAATTGTTATTTTTATTGAAAGGTACAAACATGATAACTCAATTTTCTCAGGCTAGTCTAAAAAGGATTCCGGGATTCTCGTCAATGGACAATAAACTTTTCAAGGGAGAATAAAAAATATTCCCCATCACAATTATTTAACCCACGAGGTTTCCTTACTCTGATATTTTCTTCAATATTCAATATGCTTCCAAAGATGAGGAACACGTTGCTATATTCCCTTATCCGGACTCATTTGTTGACGGTGAGGAACCTTGTGTCGAGTTTCCCTATTCGCTTTAGGGGTCAGAATGAGAAGAACTTCATGTTGAATTCCTCATCCCGAACTCTTGCCAAGAGTGAGGAACCCTCAATTGGGCTTCCCCCTTAGGCCTTGTATCCGGCAAGCAAGGAATGTTCATGCTAGATTTCTTCCTTCGAACTCACTAGACGACTCGAGAAACCTTGCACCGAGTTTCCCCCTTCAAACTCTGGTTCCAGACATTGAGAATATTGTATTGTTTTCCCTCTTATGAAATCAATTGAAAGATTTGAAGAATTTATTCGGAGTTAAGGATCCGTTTCACAGTCACAAAAAATTCAACGCTTATACCGGTCTTTCCTATTCATACCTCGACGCTCCTCCTTACGTCGCAACATCGAGCTGGGGGCTACTGTTATGGACCGGTGTCACGAACAAATAATAACCGGTATCACGGACCAACAAACATCAATTCGGCATACCGGCAATTCAGTATCAATAGCCATCAATACGTAACTGTTATAACGGTTAGTCATTATTGCCGCCCATCATGATATTCATAGAGCCGTTACAAACCGCCACATTAATGGCTCATCATGAGACATCATACCCTTCACCCTATAAATATATGTAATGGTCAAGGTATGAACCAACACTTTCATCTCTCATTTCACACGGCACACACACCACCCCAAAATATCCCGACTCGGTGACGGTGTTCTTTAACCGAGAACCCGTTATCATCGTCGTACATCAACAAACCGGCTTGCCGGTACACGTGGGATAACACCCCACGACAGCTTCCCACCACTTAAACTCAAGCACCTCATGCAGTGCCAATCAACTCTGTTATGAATTCCTCTTAATACTGATGGCTGCAAGCATTTCAAGTGAAATCCATTTTCACAAGCATCACAGAGAAGTACAGTATTACCTCATTGACAGTGAGATTAATATTTGTTTTGTTTAGCTTTGGGCCCAATGATTTAGTAATAGAACTGAAGAATAAAAGAGCACTATCATGAATACAGCCCAAATAAAAGAAGAGAGTACTCATGCATGTGATGGTGACTGAATAGTGAATACTGCAATCATAATATTAAAGGCAGGGTTACAGGGTTGAGCACGCAATTTGGAAAAAAAAAAGCTGGGTTTCTGTCTGTTGTCTTAAGAAGAAAAAATAGTTTCAATGTGATGTGTATCTCACATCTATTTATGTGACAAAGTCAAATTCAAAATTGTGCAGATGGGAATGAAAGTATAAGTGACTACAAATCTAGAATTACTATTTCACAGGCATTATGGCAATGAATTTGTTGTAGAGGATTGGTGGATAAACTTGTTCTTTTTTCCCACCTGATGGGTAGGAATTTTTTATTGAACATATTTTGTCACTATTTGAAAGGAGAGAATAATATAAAGCAAGGAAGATTGAGCAGATTATGACCTTATTAGAAAAGCACTCATAAACAGACAAGGGAAATGCAAGGGGTTTCTTCAAATCAATAAAATTATTATTATTATTATTATTATTATTATTATAAAAATTATAAAAATTATAAAGCGTGCATGAAGACATAATTCAACCTATAATTTTAAAGTCCTACAAGCATAAGCTTATGAAAATTAATAGTACAATACAATACGGTACAAGAAAATAGAAGTAAAGGTCAAGACTCAAGACCAAAAAACTTTGTTTTTGGCAACAATTCTGCCATTTTCTTCCAATTTGGTTCTCCTGTAATCCAATGTCCATTTCTCAAATGAACAGTCAATAAAGTTGTAGTAACCACCATGAATAGAAAGTTCTTCTTTTTCCACCTTTTCTTCTATCCAGGGGTAACTAAGAAGGTTTGATAAGGAATGGTTAATTGATTCCTGTAAAAAAATCACAAAAGCATTAAAGTTTGAAAGTAATCACAAAAGCATTAAAAGCTTGAAAGTAATCAACGTACGTTATTTTTCCGACTACGTAGTCTCGGAAAAATAGACAAAATTCCGACTCGGGCCTTTTGAAATTTTGTCTGATATGTGTAAAGGGAAATTCCGAAATATATATCTGAAAAAAAAAAGAGAAATATTTCGACACCTAGATCTCATAATTAAAGTTTTTTGAGACCCACGAGTCGGAAAACCCCAATTTCCAGACTGGTTTGTCGGAATCTCAGAACAGTGAACCCAACAAGCCAATATCACGAATACAACCCAATAACATCCAATACCCATTCCTAACATATAATAATACGAATGCAACTAATAAAAAACGTCGAACAAACGAACAATGGGAAGAGAAAAAGACAATGGGAAAGAGGGAAGTGTGAAAAACGCGAGTGGAAGAAGTGAATGGGAAGGAGGGAGCTTCAGTGTGTACGTTGAAGAGGAAAAAAAGATGAAAAGTTGGGGAAAATGAGAAAGGGGGAAGAAACTA
The DNA here is from genome assembly GCA_037953625.1 of Crotalaria pallida. NCBI lineage: Eukaryota > Viridiplantae > Streptophyta > Magnoliopsida > Fabales > Fabaceae > Crotalaria > Crotalaria pallida. Next base: position 75,718,791 of record CM075656.1, read on the forward strand.
TATGAGATAAGAGAGTGAAATTTTATTTTAAAAATACATAGGAGAAATTTTTTGTTCATTTCTATGTAAAGTTGGGGTTTGAGGATAGAAAGTGAGGTTTGGAATCTACTATTCTTCTTATATTTAGGAAAACACATTGTTATGGACCAGAAGTAGAACTATACTTCGGTAAACCGGCTTATCTGTAAGGTCTGGTCCAATTAGGATCTTTGACCTCATGAAATCGGTTAACTAGTATTAGAAGCCCTTTAAGGGCCCAAGTCTTCAGTAAATCAGCTTATCAGCATAAAAGCCCTTTAAGGGCCCAAGTCTTCAGTAAATCGACTTACCGGCATAAAAGCCTTTTTAAGGGCCTATGACACCTAAAAACCGGATTACCGGTATGTGTGGCCCAATAAGGGTCCAAATCCTCCTTTCCCCCGAATTGACAAAGAGGAAGACTTATGGTTGACAAGCATAGGGAAGAAAGATTTCTTTACCTCGTGATACCGGTATAGCGGTTACACAGAGGACAAGGCAATGAAGTAAGAATTCTCTTGGATTCCTATGCAATGATGAGCAACAGGTCTCCCATAATATCCACTTAAATTCCTGCTATTATCACTTGCCGTTAGCAGTTATGCAGCCGTACCCATTGATGAGGAGGGAAACCCAACGGTAAGGTTATTAGCTTATATAGGAGAATGGAGGATAACCAGGTATGTATCCTTCAATCTCACACAAACACACACACCACCCCCAAACTAAGAACGACAAAAGAGTTGGTATCCTGGCAATCAGGGTGCCTATCTGCAGTTTAAAAGCAAATGGTAGAATACTGACACACTTGATCGCTTAGTTCAAGTACCAGACGTTCTACAACAGAACATACACCTTCTCCATGATCCACATGTAATTTTTACATGTGGATCATTGTTGGCAGGCCTATGACACTGCCTTTACCTTGAAACGGAAAATCTTTTCTTTCGCTAAGCTTTATTACTCTACTAAAAGAAAATTTTGAATTGGCAAATATACTGTACTTTTTATGTATACACTACAAAAATAGTAGGCGAGAGCATTATTTAAGGAAACTTGTTTCATGATAATAATAATAATAATAATAATAATAATAATAATATAATCAATATTATATATAAAAGAGGAGCAGTCTTCTCAATTACAATTCCAATTTTTCCTCCAAAACCAATCCTAATTTTGACTAATCTAACTCCACTAACACACTAAGTAATGATTATTGTTGTGAGTAATTAATGGAGCAGACATTGGGAGCCTCATTTATGTTGGAGATTGGGCTGGAAGTCCAAAGGTGAAAAAAAAAGGAAAAACGAAACAGATCAGAAAGGAGAAAAGGAGAACAAAATTTTGCATACGTACTTATGGCACAAAAAAAAAGAACAAAATTAATGAGACTTTTCAGTGATCAAGCTTCTTTGAGAAGCCAAGTTGAGAATAAAAAATGGTTTCTCTCTCAACCCCTCACTTCTCCCTCCCTCACTCACGGTGTCCCTCACTCACCATTCGCAGGCTCTCTCTCTCAACCACTAAGGAGGCCACCATGGAGGCTACGGCAGCGGAGACCGTTTAAGTTCTCAACCACCGCCGAAGATCTCCCTTCATCGCCATGGATATCGGTTCTACCGCCATGCATGTCCCTCCATGGCCTTCGAAACCGATCTCCGATCTCGCTCTCCCTCCACCGCCTGCGATCTATCTCCACGATTGGCTTCGGTTTCTTTTTTTTTAATTTTCTTTCTGTTTTTTTTTATTTTGTTTTACAAGGATTTATGTTTTTTTATGTGTATTTTTGGTTGTTGATGATGTTGTTTATTTTTATTGTTGATAGTGATAATTTTAGTTTCTTCTTTGTTGTTGTTGCTGTTCATATTGCTGTTCATATTACTATATGGTTCCTTTCCTATTTTCGTTTAGAACAATAATATGGTTGATTTTTTTAGTGTTCACATATGAGTGTTTCTAATTTCTCTTTGTCAACTTCTATTCAATATTTATGTTAAATTTCTACCTATATAATTTTGTTGTTGTATTTCTTTTAACCTTTGGTCTACTTTGTCTTCTTGCAAGTGTTGCAAGTGAGAAAGATCAAGACTTGAAGGGAGTTGATTTCAAGGTTTGAAGGTGAGACTAATAATTTATCTGGTAAGATTTGTTTTTGAGACTAATAATTTATTTGCTAATATTATTATTCACTGCAGTTTTGGAATTCGAATATGAGAGTGAAGATTTGAAGGACCTTTTCAATATCCTCTAAACAAGGAACAGTGAAGCTTTTTCAATCTTCTGTAATTAATTTTTTTTAACCCATTTAAATCTTATAAATAATGATGAAGTTGAATCAAATTGTTCATTGTGTTGTTTTCTCTTCCTATTTTTTAGGCTCTCTTAACAGTAGTTGCTTAACTTTTGGTTTTTTAGTTTTTTTATTCAATATTTTTGTTAATCGAAATCAGTTATTAATATAAAAGAACTTAATGAGATCATTGAGAAGACCGAAATTAATAATTTTAGGTATTATAAAGTTACGAAAATTTGTATTCCATTAAAAAGTTTCAATTTTAGGTATTTCTTTTGAATGTAATTATTTTATTCCAAATCTGATTCAAATCATTTTCAATTTAAATGTTGTAAATATTTCTCACATATTTGTCTTCTCAATGATCCCATTAATTTCGGTCTTCTCAATGCCATTAATTTCGGTTTTAAATATTGTAGATATTTTTCTCCTATTTATCTTCTCAATAATCCCATTAATTTCGGTCTTAAATGTTAGATATTTTTCTCCTATTTGTCTTCTTAATAAACCCATTAATTTCGGTCTTCTCAATGATCCATTAAGTTCTATTCTATTAGTAAATTTCTCTTCTATTAGTAATAGATTTCTTTTCTTTTTTTTTTTTGAAAATGATTCGAATCAGATTTGGAATAAAATAATTACATTCAAAAGAAATACCTAAAATTGAAACTTTTTAATGGAATACAAATTTTCGTAACTAAATTTTCTTAACTTTATAATACCTAAAATTATTAATTTCGGTATTCTCATTGATCTCATTAAGTTCTTTTCTATTAGTAACTGATTTCGATTAACAAAAAATATTGAATAAAAAAAACTAAAAAACCAAAAGTTAAGCAACTACTGTTAAGAGAGCCTAAAGAATAGGAATAGAAAACAACACAATGAACAATTTGATTCAACTTCATCATTATTTATAAGATTTGAATGGGTTAAAAAAATTAATTACAGAAGATTGAAAAAGCTTCACTGCTCCTTGTTTAAAGGAGATCAGATTGAAAAGGTCCTTCAAATCCTCACTCTCATATTCGAATTCCAAAACTGCAGTGAATAATAATATTAGCAAATAAATTATTTGGTCTCAAAAACAAATCATACCAGATAAATTATTAGTCTCACCTTCAACCCTTGAAATCAACTCCCTTCAAGCCTTGAATTCAACTCCCTTCAAGAAGTGAAATCAACTCCCTTCAAGTCTTGATCTTTCTCACTTGCAACACTTGCAAGAAGTCAAAGTAGACCAAAGGTTAAAAGAAATACAACAACAAAATTATATAGGTAGAAATTTAACATAAATATTGAATAGAAGTTGACAAAGAGAAATTAGAAACACTCATATGTGAACACTCACAAAATCAACCATATTATTGTTCTAAACGAAAATAGGAAAGGAACCATACGGTAATATGAACAGCAATATGAACAGTAACAACAACAAAGAAGAAACTAAAATTATCACTATCAACAATAAAAACAAACAACATCATCAACAACCAAAAATACAGATAAAAAAACATAAATCCTTGTAAAACAAAATAAAAAAAACAGAAAGAAATTTTTTTTTAAAAAAAAAAAGAAACCGAAGCCAATCGTGGAGATAGATCGCAGGCGGTGGAGGGAGTGCGAGATCGGAGATCGGTTTCGAAGGCCGTGGAGGGACATGCATGGCGGTAGAACCGATATCCATGGCGATGAAGGGAGATCTTCGGCGGTGGTTGAGACCTTAAACGGTCTCCGCTGCCGTAGCCTCCATGGTGGCCTCCTCGGTGGTTGAGAGAGAGAGCCTGTGAATGGTGAGTGAGTGACTGTGAGTTCCATGAGTGAGGGACACCGTGAGTAAGGTGAGTGAGGGAGGGAGAAGTGAGGGGTTGAGAGAGAAACCGTTTTTTATTCTCAACTTGGCTTCTCAAAGAAGCTTGATCACTGAAAAGTCTCATTAATTTTGTTCTTTTTTTTTGTGCCATCAGTACGTATGCAAAATTTTGTTCTCCTTTTCTCCTTTCTGATCTGTTTCGTTTTTCCTTTTTTTTTCACCTTTGGACTTCCAGCCCAATCTCCCACATAAATAAGGCTCCCAATGACTGCTCCATTAATTACCCACAACAATAATCATTACTTAGTGCGTTAGTGGAGTTAATCCTTGAAAACTACCATGGTGATCGCAATACTTCAAGGAGTATTCAATAGGGTCTGCCGACCGCATAAAAACTACAGTCCTATATAAAGGATTTTCCAAGGACCTTTCCCTCGGTTTACTTAACACAAACGTCCCACGCTCGGACACGTTCATTCCGAGCATACGAAAAGACCAGGCTTGAAATTGATGGGACCGAGCCTCAGCAGCGGTCTTCACTCCATCGGCTCGGGATTCTAGAACCGAGACATAACGTCGGCTGGTAGGTTGACTCAGTCTCACCAAGGCTTCCTATCACTTCCCCCCGTCTCTCCTAGAATCTCGCAACAGCCTCTACATGGGATCGTGAGCTGATCCTATCCGGATTCTAAGGGAATAAATCTCCTATATTCCCTCACAGAATCCCGGTTGAGCTCACCTTGATACGAGGCCCATACGGCCCAAATCAACTTCCTCCAAACCCTATAAATAGCTCACAACAGCTAGGGTTTCAGGTACGTACTCTCATCCCTAAGTTGACACTCTGCACACATTTGTTGACTGGGGAAACCCTGCTTTTCCCAACTGGAACTGCAGAAAAACCATAAGGTCATACATAGATACTTGACCTTCTCGTGAACTCCTGATTACCATAATCTTGAGGGCTCAGAGGGTTAAGGACATATAGTGTTCAAGGACACTACAACATGTGATTGAATAAATTGAAATGATAAATTGAAAGGAAAGCTTTCATGATCAACAAATTATAAAAAAAGAAATATTGAAAAGAAATATTGTGTTAAAGATCAACACAATATTGAAAAGAAATATTATTATACACACACGTTTACAGTTATTTGGGCATTAAAGGAATAATTTAAAGCAAGAAAGAAGATTCGTGTCAGCATCCAGAATTGGGTAAAAATGCCAACAGCTTGTATGTTACAACTTACAACAACTTTTGTGAGGCAACTTAAAGCATTTTGATACCAAAAAAAAAATAATAATAATAATTGAAATCATTTTAAATGATAAATTGGAAGGAAGGCTTTCATGATCAACATATTATAAAAAAAATAATTATTAAGAAGAAATATTGTGTTAAAGATCAATGCAATATTGAAAAGAATTTAACTTACTTTTTCACATTCTTTGATCTTCTTTTGTGCACCATCAAGTCTTAAGTCCATGTATTAAGAAATGTTTGAGCAAAATTCAAACACTTAAAAATACCAATAAAAAAGTGAAAAAGCTTTCTAGCTACCAATTAAAAAATAATAATAATACTAACTGTTCATATGCTTAATGTTTATGACAAATAAGGAAATAAAATATACTTAATAAGGAAATAATTTCAGTTGAAATGAAGGCTTTCCACCAATTTAAAAAATAAAAAAAAAAAATACTAACTGTTCATATGCTCAAACAACCAAGGTTTCCTTCTTTATACGTTTTTTTTGCAAGTGGCATTTTGATACCAAAAATAAAAAAAAATTCCCATTGAAAGACGAAAGGTCGGTAACAAATAAGTTTTAAATAGAAAACAAAATGACCAAGCATTTATATATATATATATATATATATATATATATATATATATGCAGATTATAGAGGCCTAGAAGGGCAGAAAATGTACGATGGTGCACATAGTAGTTTTGATAAAATAAAAAATTTACATAATAATTTGATGGACTACCTTGTAAGTTTGGTCACCAAAGAAGTGAATTTCATTGAAATCATCAAAGTAATATGTTTAAACAAAAATTTAAATGATAAATTGAAAGGAAGGCTTTCATGATCAACATATTATAAAAAAAGAAATATTGAGAAGAAATATTGTGTTAAAGATCAACGCAATATTGAAAAGAATTTCACTTACTTCTTCACATTCTTTGATCTTCTTTTGTGCACCATCAAGTCTCAAGTCTCTGTATTAAGAAATGTTTGAGCAAAATTCAAACACTTAAAAATACCAAAAAAAAATGGAAAAAATACTAATTGAAAGGAAGGCTTTCTACCAATTAAAAAAAAAATACTAACTGTTCATATGCTTAATGTAACTGTTATGGACCGGATTTAGGAAAATACTTCAGTAAACCGGTTTATCGGCTATAAAGGCCCCTTTAAGGGACTTGAACGTCATAAAACCGGTTTACCGGATTTGGAGGTCTTATAAGGGCCCATGCTCCTATTGAATCAGTTTCTCAACATAAAAGACTCTTTAGTAGCCCAGTAACCCTTGAAACCGGATTACCGGTATAAGAGGCCCATTAGTGGCCCAAATCCTCTATTCCTCCAAATTGGCGAAGAAGAAGACTTCTCGTTGACTGACATAGGATTCCTTACCTCGCAAAACCGGTATAACGGTTACTCAGAAGACAAGGCCATTAAGTCCGAATTTCTTGGATTCCAGTATCATGATAAGTAGCAACTCTCCAATTATGACCCCTTTACTCCTGCCATTATCACTTGCCGTTAGCAGTAATTCGGCCACTCCATTGATGAGGAGGGAAACCCAACGGTAAGGATATCAGCTTATATAAGCAGGCAGAGGGTAACCAGGTATGCATCCTTCAATCTCACACAAACACACACACCACCCCCCAAACTAAGAACGACAATAGAGCTGGTATCCTGGAAATCAGGGTGCCTATCTGCAGTCTGAAAGCAAACCGTAGAATACTGGACACTTGACCGCTTAGTTCAAGTACCAGACGTTCTACAACAGAACATTGGCGACCACAGTGGGAGCGGCAAACTAATTCCCACCACTTTTGTGAAAGAGATGGATAACCGGTCACAGGGAGAACGTGCTGAACCCAGCCACCACAGTGCGCTGGAATTAAGAAAAAACCCGAGCGGAGAACAAACACCTTCTCGTCAGAAGGACCTCAGGAAACGATTAAGCGAAGGAAGAAGACGGGCAGAGCAAGAGCGTTCGAGACAAGAGGAACCTTCTCATCATGAACAGGAGAAATCGCGACAGAGGCCCCCCACCAGAGGAGGAAGCCCTTCGCATTCCCGACATGAGAGTAAGGGGTCATCTGGCGGGTGCTCGCAGAGGAAAGCAAGCGTGGAGACAGAGCTGGCTCGTTTGAGAAAGCGGTTAGATGAGCAGGACAAGTTGCTGAAAGAGTTGAGGAAAGGAACATCCCAATCAGGCGTTGGCAAAGGAAATGAGGTGGAGCTGGTTGAAGAACCTGAAGAAAAAGACCACCCGTTTTCTGAAAGCATAATGGCTTTCCCCATGCCTGAAAATCTCAAAGCTCCAGCCAATGTAGATCCATATTTTGGGAACTCAGATCCACAGGAACATATTGACAGTTTTCTGGTGGTAATGTCCTGTCAGGGGGCTAAAGATGCGTATAAGTGTCGCATTTTTCCCTTGACACTGAAGAAAGCGGCGTTACGATGGTATTCAAAGCTGGAACCCAACTCTATCAAATGTTGGAAGGATTTGGCAGCCAAGTTTCTGGGTCATTTCACCACCAGTAAGGCACAACCGAAATATGAACATCACCTGTCTCAGATTAAGCAAGGAAAAGACGAATCACTAAGGGACTTCCTCACTCGATTCAATTCAGAATATTTGTCTACCAGTGACATTGAAACCTCTGTGGCACTTCACTTGCTGATGAGGGCTTTGAAACCTAGTGAATTTTCTGATCATTTGGTAATGCACAAGATTGGAACCATGGATGAAGTCATGAAAAGGGCAGAGAAGTACATCAATCTTGAGGAATACCAGAGGGCCCAGGATAATTACGTCCCTGGAGGATTTCGTAAGGAGAAGGAGGCTGGGAGAGGAGATTCAGGATAAAAAATCCTTGGAATGCAGCTAGACTTTGAATCTACTACAATTGAAAACCCCCTTCTGAGTGGATTGACAAGAGAAAGCAGTTTTTAGGATATTTCAATTCCAATAAGGCCTTTTGAGCCACTGTTGTCTTTAGTCAGTGTGAATGCTTTCTCGGTTATAAAGATTTGATGCTATAATAAACAAGAATTTCAGTTGGCATTTGTTGAGTTCTTTTTATCGCCATTAAACCGAACTAACGGTTTAGAAGTGCAATATAAAACATAGTGTACATAAACCGATTAAACGGTTTAACGTCGTTTAACTCCACAAAACCGGTTTAACGGTTTAGTAGTGTAGTTCGGACATTTAATACAATGACAAACCGGTTTAACGATTTGGACTTGTGAGAAAACATCAGTCTAAACTCACAAAATCAACGCTCAAAAGTCCAACTTCGAGGGGATTTTCCAATCCTATGAAAATTAATAAGACCAACTTAAAGTACACCACCTATTTGGCTAGCCACCTTGTAGGGAGTGAAATGGGTAAGAGGATGTCCTAAAAATCAATAAGAGACACCACCCATGTACTGATGGTAAGACTACTGTTAGACTTCTTTCGGAGTCTAATAAGGTTAAAAGGAATTTCCTTCGCTGGTTAGAAGAGAAATTACCAAATGTCTACCAAGTATGGGCACAAATTGAATACCAGACTTGAGCACGTTTAAATAAAGGCAATACGTTTTCATTCATAAAGAAGAGAAGAAAGTTCATTTCTGAGAAATAATGCTTGCATAAATCCAGAAAATTTGAATGACATGTACGTGGAGAATCCGGTATACCGGAAATACTGCAAATTATCCAAATAAGGACACGTTTACCCGTTTAGCGGCAAGGTTCTTCAAGAATCCAAGTCCTTTCCCGTTTACCGGTATACCAGCTTTATGAGGCTTAAAAGAAAGTCGAAACCAATGTAAACCGGTTTACCGGTTTGTCCCTTTAATGCACGAGTATTGCAAAGCCCTATTTGAGGCCAAGTAAATCGGTGTCAGATGTTGAGACCCTCCAAAAACAATAGTAAATCTGCTTACCAAAAAATCAAGAGAGCATAAAAATACCGCGTTGAACCGGTTAACCGGTTAGCCGAAGTATCAGAGCATCTGTCTTAAATCCTTCAGTAATGCGAAAAGAGAAGAGGTCCATTAGGACCCAGCCTTTTTTGACGGACTTAAACCGGCAAAGAGGTACGTTTAGAGGAATTACCGGTGTAAAGATATGAGGCTCGAACGCTTCACAAAACCGGTTAAGCTTCTAATAGAGCTACTTCTCATGAAAACAAAAAAAAACCAAGGTTCATAATTATAAACCATGGTCTGGGGGGCAACTGTTATGGACCGGATTTAGGAAAATACTTCAGTAAACCGGTTTATCGGCTATAAAGGCCCCTTTAAGGGACTTGAACGTCATAAAACTGGTTTACCGGATTTGGAGGTCTTATAAGGGCCCATGCTCCTATTGAATCAGTTTCTCAACATAAAAGACTCTTTAGTAGCCCAGTAACCCTTGAAACCGGATTACCGGTATAAGAGGCCCATTAGTGGCCCAAATCCTCTATTCCTCCAAATTGGCGAAGAAGAAGACTTCTCGTTGACTGACATAGGATTCCTTACCTCGCAAAACCGGTATAACGGTTACTCAGAAGACAAGGCCATTAAGTCCGAATTTCTTGGATTCCAGTATCATGATAAGCAGCAACTCTCCAATTATGACCCCTTTACTCCTGTCATTATCACTTGCCGTTAGCAGTAATTCGGCCACTCCATTGATGAGGAGGGAAACCCAACGGTAAGGATATCAGCTTATATAAGCAGGCAGAGGGTAACCAGGTATGCATCCTTCAATCTCACACAAACACACACACCACCCCCCAAACTAAGAACGACAATAGAGCTGGTATCCTGGAAATCAGGGTGCCTATCTGCAGTCTGAAAGCAAACCGTAGAATACTGGACACTTGACCGCTTAGTTCAAGTACCAGACGTTCTACAACAGAACAGTAACCTTATCACTTTTCAAGCTTTCCATGACTATCAATTGTAAGCGGTCAGAATAGCATTTGTTGCATCGCACATTGAAAGGAAATAATGAAAAATACTAACTGTTTCAATTGTAAGCAGTCATAAAATGAAAGGAAAATGAAAAGATTAAAAATATATGGACGGATGTGATTTACTTGCAATGGATGGCTAGGATTAGAATAAAATTTAGGAGGGATATGAACGGATGTGATTTATTTGCAATGGATGGCTAGGATTAGAAACAAATTTGGAGGGAAAAACTATCATGGAGGGAAAGTAAAAAATACCCCTCAACTTCACATATTTTAATATATGTAGAATATATATAATTGAGAAGACTTCTCCTCTTTTGGAGGGTGAGAAATATTTACAACATTTAAGGAATATTTTCAAATTCGTTATTATTAATTAATGGTTTTTGTTATGCATTGATGCATAAGTTACGAAAATTTGTATTCCATTAAAAAGTTTCAATTTTAGGTATTATATTATTCTTTTGAATGTAATTATTTTATTCCAAATCCGATTCAAATCTTTTTCAAACAAAAAAAAAGAAATCTATTACTAATAGAAGAAAAATTTACTAATAGAAGAGAACTTAATGGGATCATTGAGAAGACCGAAATTAATGGGTTTATTGAGAAGACAAATAGGAGAGAAATATCTACAACATTTAAGACCGAAATTAATGAGATTACTGAGAAGACAAATAGGAGAGAAATTAATGGCATTGATAAGACCGAAATTAATGGGATCATTGAGAAGACAAATAGGTGAGAAATATTTACAACATTTAAGGAATATTTTCAAGTTGGTTATTATTAATTAATGATTTTTGTTATGCATTGATGCATAAGTTACGAAAATTTGTATTCCATTAAAAAGTTTCAATTTTAGGTATTATATTATTCTTTTGAATGTAATTATTTTATTCCAAATCTGATTCAAATCATTTTCAAAAAAAAAAATAATAAATCTATTACTAATAGATGAGAAATTTACTAATAGAATAGAACTTAATGGGATCATTGAGAAGACCGAAATTAATGGGTTTATTGAGAATACAAATAGGAGAGAAATATCTAACATTTAAGACCGAAATTAATGGGATTATTGAGAAGATAAATAGGAGAGAAATATCTACAATATTTAAAACCGAAATTAATGGCATTGAGAAGACCAAAATTAATGGGATCGACAAATAATTGAGAAATATTTACAACATTTAAGGAATATTTTCAAGTTGGTTATTATTAATTTATGGTTTTTGTTATGCATTGATGCATAAGTTACGAAAATTTGTATTCCATTAAAAAGTTTCAATTTTAGGTATTATATTATTCTTTTGAATGTAATTATTTTATTCCAAATCTGATTCAAATCTTTTTCAAACAAAGAAAAGAAAAATCTATTACTAATAGAAGAGAAATTTACTAATAGAAGAGAACTTAATGGGATCATTGAGAAGACCGAAATTAATTGGATTATTGAGAAGACAAATATGAGAAATACGACATTTAAAGAATATTTTCAAATTGATTATTATTAATTAATGGTTTTTGTTATGCATTGATGCATAAGTTACGAAAATTGTTAAAAAAAGAGTTTTTAATAATCTTCGGTTGAGAATAGGAATCTAAAAAGGGATAAACTTTATTTTCTTGAAAAAATCAAAAGATTATGGGTTTTTAGGATTGAAGTTAAGAAAACTAAAAAAAATATTTAAAATGCTTCATTTGTCTTAAAAAAAATGATAAAAAATTACAAAAATAAAAAATCATGAAAATAATCTAACAAATCAACAAGTTCTAAAACAACCAAATTAAGTTGGTTAAGAAAAGTTTTGTCACTTGACATGTTTTAATTTGAATTTTTTTAGAATTTGGTTATTTTTAAAATATAAAATTTAAGTCATGATAATAAATTTTAATCAATTGTTTTTTAATCAAATTTAAGTCATGATATGAAACCTTTAATAATTTCATGTATAAATTAGGGGCTTCGCATAATGGCCCTGTGCATCGCACGGGCTTGCTTACTAGTAATAATAAATGCTGAATTGAACTTTCTCAGGATTGGGATTTCATTTTATTTGATTGATATTCCCTAACTATCTCATTGATTTGGTAAAAGTAAGATTACTCGATAAAAATTAAAAATATTTTTTTATGTAATGTTTGTTTCACTTACTAATTATAAATTACTAGTAATTTTGCTCGTGCGATGCACGGAAATAAATATTTATCTTTTGAGTTATTGAGTAAAAGGTTTAGTACAACTTGGATTATACATTAGTGCAAATTAGGATACTTATTGCAAAGCCAAGTATTATTTGGATTACACAAATTAGTATAAATTAGAATACTTCATGCAATTCCAAATACACTTTGGATTACACATAAAACAGATTAAACGTAAAAGAGATTTGGCAGTTCACTGTGTTGCATTTCCTTTAACAACACGAAACACCAAAAACCTTCAAAATTCATAGCAATAACAGAAGTCATGATTTTAATCAAATTACCAAATTTGCAACTCAAGACTCTTCGTGCAGGAACTTAACTACTTTGAACTAATAAGCAGGTGACTACAGGAGGTTAGTCATTTCTATTTACCAAGCAATCCCCAAAAGACCAAATATATAAAACACTGATTTTCGGCCAAGATTTTGAAGAAGGGGTGGAGCCAAAAGAAGTCTGACAGATAATATTAAGGGTAGAGTGATATTCAATGAAATAAAACATAAAACATTATGATCATGTATGATGCTTGTTCCTATTTATATCTGACTGCGTCTTGAAAAATGCATACCCCATAACACTTCCAACACTCAAGCCACCAAACACAAATGCTACAGCCGTGAGCGTTCTTCCATTGGTATTGTCCTGTACAGAGTGATGATCCATACCAATCAAACGGACGCAAAATATCATTGGAAGGACAGATATATAATATTTGTTAAAACCACTTATCTGACTAACGACATAAAAGACCAAACACTCGCAAAGGACTTTTATTTTTATAAAGAATATCCTTTAATAAGGAGTAAACATAATGCTCACCTAGGACCTAACAATTTTGGGAGAGAGTTGGGTGGATAAGGGAGTGAAATTGTTAAAACATTTTTGTCCACCCCCAATACACTCTTCCTAGTGTTCTAAATCTTTATTTTGCTTTGGATTATTCTCTTCAAAAAAAAAAAAAATCAGGTTCAACCAAATATTTCTTTTAAGTGTGAAACTAATGGCATTAAAATTAGAAATTACTGAAAGGAGTAATATGCAAATTAAGAAGAAATCCAAACATTCAAGTCCATACACTTGATGTCATTTAGACTTACAAGTGATGTATGTATTAGCACAACACCTTGGATAAGTCTGAACTTTGCAAATCCAACCACAACCTTAACTGGGGAAAGAAGATAAAACACATTCTATGAGTTGGTTTTGTAATTAAGTTGTGCTTGATTAAAACCATAAACCAAACAATAAGTAAGACTAAGAGGAAAAGAAACTTATCTACAAGATATACACAAAGGGAAAGGGAAATAAATATACTAAATGAGTGGAATAAGAAACACTTACCAGCCTTAAAAAATCCAACAACCCCGTAGCTGACACACGACCTTTACCTTAAAAAGCTTCAATTATGAGTTTTGCATCTTCAAATTCTTTGTGCTGATAATATAATATTGAAAGTATTGGAGAATGATGTTATTTAATTTACAAATAAGTAGCAGTTTTTCATAAATTTGACAATTCATAATAGTAGATCTATACATCCATACCACATACTATACAAATATGTTGTTAACTACACAGAGGATTCACCCAATGCTTTAATGTTATCATTAGCAGGCACCAATCGACAAAAAAATAAACCATAACATATATTACTAAATTACTCTAATAGAAGGAGTCAAAATAATTTGGTCTAAATGATAATCGAATTGGAGTATATAAAATATGACATGAGATATGGTGGGGTCATACCTTAAATTTGGTGCTTCATATGCTGCAAGACAAATAGAGTGTATGGAGTTAAAAGATAATATTGATAAGGTGCATACAATCAATATAATTAAGTCAATATACAAAGTAAAAGTCTAAGAAAGCATGTAGAGTACCTGAAATACCTATTATATTCTAGGTTTGAAATTATTTTGTTAGTATATTATATCTTTTGTCTCATCCAATGATATGATTTTCCAAGACCCCGAAAAACAAATAAGGCACAAAAAGACTATACTTTATGTGTATGCAATATGAAATTGCTACAGAATGTGCATGATCTTACCAAACTTTGACTTACTAACTAATCTAAGTTTTTTGCAAAGCCAATCTCAAGAGCTATGCTAAAGTTCTTCTCCAAGTTAGTAGTTTGAGATTTTTCATGCAAAGTTTTTCCAGATAATGGAATTAATTAGTTCCATAGAGAATGAAAAAACAGTTAGCAGCTTTGTAATTCATGTGATGGCTTGCAATAATTAGTATTACAACTCACAGGGTGATTTTACACTCAACTAATGCATTACCCTCCAAGGCATCATCACAGGCAACCCGGTTTCAGAACAGAAAGACAGAAGCAAATCAATCTGAGAAATAAAAATAAAAAAATAATTGAATCAAGCGATAAGTTATAGTGTAGAAAGCCTAAGAATGAAGAGATTGAAGATACACACGGAAGAAAAGACACACCTCAAGAAAACTATATGCATTCTCCTAGATGATAGCAACAATATTTATAATTAAGAAAGCATGTAGTGATAAAAAATAATACAGAAAAGGTCACCTTTCTAAATTGGGCACTAATCTTGCCGTATAACTAATGATTTCAGTTTCACCATTACCTTTAGAGCAGCCAATTGATTTGAGATTCATAACTCTAAGCAAAACACTTTAAATAAACAAAATAGAAAAATAGCAAATTCTCCTAAAAAAAGACTCCATGAAAAGTGAAACTCATAATTAAAACATGTCAATTAAACACCATGGAATTAGAAATTAACCTCGCACTCAAAGGGAGAAGCATTTAGATATAATTGAGATTATATGCTACACTAAGCTTTTAAAAATAGACAGCATTATTGAATCAACATGCTACCAACAAATCTAAATGTTAGTTTAATCATCAGCACATCCGCAACAACAATAGCACAACAGTAGCAGCATAGTAGCATAACAGCAACAGCAACACAACATCAGAACAGCACAACAGCAGCAACAAACACCAACAGCTGCTATTTAACAATAGAAAGGTCAAGAGAAATGCAAATCCGTTATAAATGTATAATACCCTTATAAATCTAATCTTTAGATGCATTGTCTTTGAATTAGTTTTCTTTCAAATTCCTGAGTAATATGTGCCACTTCTTCATAGATTTATATTCATATGCTTTATTAAATCTTAATACTAAACACGGAAATGTGGTCTCTAAATGTGGTAATCAAATGGCAAAGTTTAAAAAAAGAAGAATAATCACATTTAAAAAAAATCAGAACAAGCACATTGATAAGTAAGTTAAATCAGAAGTAATCATCTATCCTCTATCAAAATGAGAAAGACATCACCTTTCTTAGTTGTTGAAGAAATCTTACTTTGGTGGATACCAATTCTCAGAGTAAATAAGGATTAAAAAAATAGTATTCATTTAATGATTAAGAAGGAACAAAAAATGATGCATACAAGAACAAAGTTGGTCTTATGGATGACAGCCTTTTAAGGCATTTTTTCAAGCACTTGGAGTGCACTATGAACTTTTCTATCATGAAGAGATTGTCTGACTTATTCATATAGCAAGGCACGACATGTGAAGCTCCAAACTTGACTCATTGTGTCAGTTGCATATCAAAATGTTAATTTTTTGCTAAATAAATTCTATATTATAGAAGTAAATTCGCAACCACGTAATGAAAATCAAGCTTAGGTAAAGCTTAGCTAGCAAGGTGTTATTCTAAAATCCATGATCATAAATAAACCTTGGTCCAAGATAAAATCTTATTCTAAAGTTTTAGTTTTACACAAGAAATCAATTGCAATATCAACTATCAAGACTATAAAAAGCATAGAGGAACAGAGCCTACTCTTTCATTGCATAAGATAATATTAACATCATGCATTACCATAGTATTTATCAAATCTTCTCTTATAACATGGCATTTGGGCATTCATATTCATAAAATCATTTGTGGCCTCCAAATTTGACAAACTAATATTCTAACAAAAGTCCTACACCTGGATGATTCACGCTTTTAATTTAATATAAAAAGCATCATGGAAATTTGGCAATCTATACCTTAGTAGTTTGAAACTAAATAATTTAAATTTACAATTATCATAAAAAGTGATAGGATTTCCAAATCATGAGTTACACATAATAAATTGAATTCTTAAACTGATATCACTTCAAATAGCAAAATATATTAACCTGAAATTGTGACCTTGGCAGGTTTAGAAAAGCAATTCAACAGAAGGATTCTTACAGAAGCAAAGAACGCGTCTAGAAGGTAAAATTCCATTATATGTGCTCTTCACTCTTTCAATAGTGGGGAAAATGATTCTTACAGAAGGACCCTAAAATAAAAATTTATTTTATCAAATAACAAAAAAATAAAATAAAATAAACATGCAACAATTTCATATTAGGATTTGTGCAAAAGTGTATTCATTTCTCTCTTCCAGGATTTTTCAAACATGCATTCCTTTTATTTGGTACAAATAAAAACTTCATACCTTTGATTTTAATCCCAACATGATGATGATAATGATCGGTGTGTGGTTTCTTCCCCATCGTCGTCTTTTGCTCTCTACCCGAAGAGTCCATTTTCTTTGATGAGTGTGGTTGAGAGAGGGAGAGAGAGAATGAGGGCCGAGAATGAGAAATGAGAGAAGAAAGGATGATGGAGCCTTGTGTGTGTGTGTGTGTTTTTTTTTACAGAAGGGAGAGTGAAAAGTCAGGAAGAGAAACGGAGAGGAATTGAACGAAGAGAGAGGGGAACCGAACAAAAAATGAAGAAGGAAGGAGAGAGGAAACTTCTAAATGAACGGTTAAGATTCAATTTTAACCCAATCTGATGGATGACTTGGATGTAAAATAAGAAAACTCATCATTAGTGATAGGTTTAGGAGGGAAAAAATCATTAGGAGGAAAAATGAGAGATGTTTTAGGAGGGAAATGTTTTTTGCCCTCATACTTCTCCTATTTTAATATATATTGATTATTGCAAAAACTTTTATATCATTATAATTAATACATATTATTTTTAATCTTTCATAAATATTTAAATAATTGAGAGTAACAATAAAACTTTTTAAACTAATAAATTATTCTATTAGTTTCGTATTTCTCACGTGCATTGCAAGGGATTGGGACCAAGTAATAATAATAATACTGAATCTTGAAAAATCATTGAGGTGCCAGAATATATTCTTAAAAACAATATTTCTGTCACCCTCATGCTTAATGTAATTCTTCTTGTGTATTTTTCATTTTGTCCTACAATTAGACACACACTAAAGTGTCACCACGTGTGTAGACTAGAAAGTTCAGTGCTAGAAAGTGATCGTAGGTAGGTCATTCCTTCTTTTTTACTAAATTTTGTATCTATACATGCTATGATTATGAAATGGTTGTAGCATATTCCTTTTTCTTCTACGAATATGTTTACTATGAGAAGAAGCATGTGCTTTAGCCAGGTCTGTCTCCGTCTTCTCCTATGGAGAGAGAGACATACATAATAAATCTGGCATCATTATGTCACTTTGCAGACCACACACAATTTAAAAAGCAGTTCGTCACTGTTATTATCCAAACATTTTGTTAGCTGCTTACAAAATTCTTCTACCACTCCTTGTAATATTAAAAGATAAGATTATAAAAAAAAACAGTATTGGATAAAAAATAATTAAAATGCTTAAAAATATTACGATTATTGGTTAAGAAAGCAAAATATATAATTTTATTTTGAAAAATACTCATTCCGATCCTATTTATAAGATTCTTTTGGGGTTTTTATTTTGGTCCCATTTATAAGACCCTTTTTTAATTTTCAATAGTATTTAATTACTTCTTTCCACTAATATCTCTATAAAGTCAACACTTTTTAGAGTTTCAATGATAATTATAGGGGTAGTTTTGAAAAAGTACATCAAATTTTCACATTTCTAATGTCACTAACAAATTTATCCGCTTTTCTTGGTGGGAATGAAAAACCCCAAAAAAGTCTTATAAATAGAACCAGAGAAAGTACTAAATTTAAATATCAAAAACTAATAAATTTAAATTTTCAATGCAAGTTTTCCATGTTGACAAATTTTTTAATTAATAAGCTCAGGACCCTTTTTATCAATAATATATGTATTCCTTCAATTGACATATTAGGGGGATCGGAATCTTTCTTCCCTCTGACTTGGGTTCGGTTGTTTTTCTATTGATGAGATTGATGTTCTTTTATTGACCTTGGATGAGGTAGATTTTTCCACACTCTAAACTTTTATCTTGTGAATATTTTCTATATAATGTATGTATAGAAAGATTACCAAAGGGTTATTTCTTTCTTTTTATTTTATTTTTATGTTTAGGTAAGTTTGATTTAAGGGTTTAGGATCTGTTTGGTTTGCAAAAATATTTTTTATTTTTGTTTTAAAAAATTATCCATAGATAATTATAATTATTACTTCATATTTAGTTTATAATTTTTTATTAATTATGAATATGATCCATGTTTTTTTCATTTTGTTCACTGTTTCCAAATGTTTATATAGAAAATAGTTGAAAATAACTTTTTATTATTTTTTGTGTTTTTTATATAAAAATTTGAAAATAGGAAATGAAATGAAAATGCAAGATTACATTCATAATTATTAACAAAAACTGAAATAAATACACGAGGTCGTCATAATTATAAAATTATCAATAATTTTAGTGGTAGAGTAAGGCCATAGTGAGACACTGAGACGTAAGTCGTCAATTCAAATCCTTAAGGGACTTTTTAAAGTGAAAACAAAAAACTTTTCACAAACCAAACAAACTTAATTACCAGAATTTTCACAGTTTTATAATTTCTTACAGATGTATTTGCGGGTAATTTACTAACGAAATTCTCACATAAGTAAAGAACTTCGACGTCTCAATCTTGTGACTGACAAAATTAATCTAGTTGGTAATAAATTGGCGTGTATAGCTTTAGTATATATGCAACAGTTTTTTTTTTTTAGACAAAATCTTGCAAGGTGTTAAAATGAATTATTTTTTCTTATATACCCTTTCATGTGTAGAAGGATAAAAGGAACGTGGAAAGAAAAGAACGAGCAAATGATACCTTTTTTTTTTTGAACCAAATGATACCTTTTGTGATGTCCTTGACTATGAGGACCTCAAGGTTGAGGAAGAATACCTTAAGGAAGCCTCTGTCTAGGGTTTATCTGTGATGTTTGTGGGAGTCCTCTAGTGGCAAGGTAAAGAGCCAGGGAGTAACCCTAATCACTGGTGTGTGAAGGTGACAATTAGGGTTAGAGAACATACCTGAGCCCCATGTAGTACGGAGCTACTTATAGGGGGGAGCTGGTTGCCCTAATGGGCTTGCTTGAGGCCCAAGTAGGGCCAGCCTGTACTGAGCTATGAGCGGATGAGCTGTCCTTGTGGATAAGGTGAGACACGTCATCCTGTCCTTGGTATCGGAATATCTGGGAGGTGTCGGACTCTGGGAGGTGTCGGACCTTGGTAGGAGTATGAGGTCGGCCCGCATCCGGAGTCTGTTCGGCCGTTGAGCTTTGAGCTCGGCCAAGCGCACAGAGGGCTTCTTACAGGGCCGTGAGGCCTTAAGCGAGGGTCCTGAGGACCTCGGCTAGGCCGAGTCCACCACATAAGCCCCCCAACTCGGTCAAGGCTATTTGAGCCTTGTTCCGAGGTCTTGGTTCAGGTCCTTTTCCTAAGTCCACCACATAAGCCCCCAGCTCGGTCAAGGCCATTCAGGCCTTGTTCCGAGGTCTTGGTTCAGGTCCTTTTTCCAAGTCCACCAACCTTTTTAGATGTTTATTTTAAGAAATTATAAAAGGTCTAAGTTTAAAATTTGCTTTTGGTCTGCATACTTGTTATTATTCATGTAATAATTACTTTTATCTTTATATATATACATGTATATATAACATATCATAAAAAAGATTAATGGATATGTAATAACCTTTTATTCATTATTCATTATTTATTTGTATTACTTTTGTATAAAAATTATCAATCATAAATACAGAATGATATATTAATAATGTAAAAAAAATTAAATTATCGTTACACCATCCACAAAATCAAATATATATTTGTGGATACGCGATATCTGTATAGGTACCCGGTTTCATTAATCACTACATGCACCCCATCCTATTCTAGTGCCAGCCTTAATCCAAACCCAAGCCACAAGGGTGGGCAGCAGGACTAGACACACTAACCCTTATTGGTGAAATCCATGCGTGTTTATTTGATTATGAATTATGAATCAACTATGCATGCCTCGTTTATTCACATATATTTTTTTTTATAATCAACGGGGCAAAGCCCAAACACTAAACAATCATCCTAGGAAAGGAGATGCCAAACGCATCCTCCCAAAGACAGCTAGCTAGGAAGGCAGGAGCCTCCAAAAACACCGAACAAGAAAAACTTCCTCCATGTCCTGCATTGGCAAGAGCATCAGCGCATTGGTTAGCTTCACGATAGACATGCTTAATGGAAACTCTCCAATCCTCATTAAGAAGCATCTGAATCTTTCTAACAAGTCCAAAACAATGGTGAGTCAAAGGGCAATCATGCAGCACCAGTTCAATAACAGCAGCTGAATCAATCTCAGCTTCAAGCACCTGAATACCCATTTCTCTTGCAATCTTCAGACCCCAATATAAGCCCCACAATTCCGCACGGAAAGCCGAAGATACTCCCACATTACAGTAGAAGCCCGTAACAAAAGATCCAGTGTGGTCACGCAAAAGACCCCCGCACGCAGCAGAAATGCCCGAATCACGAACCGAACCATCAGTGTTTAGTTTAAAAACACCAGCAAATGGGCATGTCCAACCAATATAAGCTTCCCTCCTTCGCACAGATAAAAGCTTATCATTTTCCATGGCTTTCTCAATAGACCTTGTAAAATTCATTACCTGAAAAAGAAAGGAAAGAGACAAGGTTGTACAGTGATCAAAGACTAGATTGTTCCGATCCTTCCAAATCATCCACACCGCAACACCAAAGAATTGGGACCAATTTATGCCAACAGACCCTGTGCTTGTATCCTTAAGATTCATCAAAAGCCAGTTCTCCATATCTATACTGAAAAATTTACTCCAAATGTCTGGATGCACTAACCCATCCCAAAAAGCAAAGACCTCTTCACAGTCCCTTAAACAATGCAGAATCGTTTCGGGACCTCTCTGACATCGCGGGCATGACTCATCATCAGTCATGTGTCGTTTTGTTCTTTCCACATTCGTTAATAACCTTGCATGACCCAAACGCCATAAGTGATTTCTGATCCGTTGAGGTCCCTGCCAATTCCAAACCTGTTGGAAAATCTGACTGTCCCTATAACAATTCGCATGGTCAACATTTGACAGCATCTCTATGGCTGATTTAAAAGTGAAAGTGCCACTACCATCACCCTTCCAAGCAAAGCAATCAGAACCCGCTTCATAATGAGGAGGATTAACAACAACAATTTTTGAACAAATTTCAGCGGGGAGTAAAGACTGAAGAAGCTCCCAATCCCAAGAACCATTGATGGAGTAATGAACAGCGGGATAAAGATCACACCAATTCAGAGGAGTTATACCAGGAACATCAATTAATCTACCAACGCCAGGTATCCAATTGTCACGCCAGAATTTAATCTGACCACCATTCCCCATAATCCAAAATAGACCATCATAGACCTTAGAACAAGCACCAACAATTCCTCGCCAAAGACTTGACTTATTGGAAGAAGAGTCAAGCGTAATTTTCAGCACATCATGCACCTTATACTTGGCAATAAGGCATTTTGCCCATAACGAATCGGGTTTGCTAATCAATCTCCACGCAAGCTTCATCATATAAGCTTGATTCACCATTCTGAGATTCCTAAACCCGAGACCTCCTTGCTCTTTAGGGAAACAAATAGTGTTCCAAGAAATAAGATGACACTTACGTTGTTCAGGAGAAGAGCCCCAAATGAAATTCCTGCATAATTTTTCAATTTCATCGCAGATACTAACAGGGATAACAGCAGTTTGCATCACATAGAAAGGAAGATTAAGAATGCAAGACTGAGCTAAAGTAACTCTTCCTGCAAAAGAAAGTGTCTTCATCTTCCAACCAGAAAGCTTTTTCTTCACTTTGTCAATTAAGAAAGAATAATGATGGCCTTGGGACCGAGAGTGAAGAATCGGAACACCTAGATACATTCCTATTTCATTTACCATGGGAATATGTAACCGATGACAAATGGAAGCAGATACATTTTCAGAAACGGAAGGAGAAAAGAAAATAGAGGACTTATTAAAATTAACAAGCTGACCCGAGGCATTGCAAAACCTGTCAATAATGTGCATTACAACATCAGCCTGAGAGTTTGTAGCCTCCGCCAATAAAAGAATATCATCAGCAAAAAGCAAGTGGGAAATTTGTGGGCCCCTACGACCAATAGACAAGGGCTTCCAAGAACCATCGCCAATAGCATCCTGAATCATATGAGTTAAACGATCAATACACAAAACAAAGAGATATGGGGACAAGGGATCCCCTTGCCGTAAACCCCGCTGGGGATTAAAGGAAGTAGTGAGATCGTCATTCCAATTCACACACATGAATGAAGTAGAAACACAATTCATAATCAAATTAATGAAGGAGGGAGGCAACCCTATGACAGATAATGTATCTTCAATAAAATCCCAACGAAGCTTATCATAAGCTTTAGCTAGGTCCAGTTTGAGAATCATAAATCCTCTCCTTCCCTTAAGATTCTTCATTGTATGCACTGCTTCCTTAAGAATTACAACATTATCAGTGCTATGACGTCCTGGGACAAAGCTGCACTGCGTAGGGGATATCACATAATCCATCATCCTCTTCAAACGGTTAGCTATGACCTTAGTTACAACCTTGTAAATGACATTACAAAGTGAAATGGGTCTAAAGTCCGTTATACGTTGAGGGGGAGTTATCTTAGGAATTAGAGTAATGACAGTCTGATTAATAGCTTGAATTTTCACAGGATCAGTAAACACTTCCTGGACAAACCGGATCACTGAACCATTAAGATGATCCCACTGAGATTTGAAAAATAAAGCATGCAAGCCATCCACTCCTGGAGCTTTTAGATTACCCATACTAAACAAAGCGACTCGAATCTCTTCTGCAATGCAAGGTCTAGAAATAGTTAAGATATCCACTTCTCTTAGTTGTGGAAACGTAGCCGTGGTGACAAGAGGCTCAACTTGAGTATTATCAATAGAAAAGAACGTAGTGAAGTGATCAAGAACCATACTGCAAAGAGGCTCCTCATCAAAAACCCAGTTATCAGAGCGGTCAAGGAGAGCTTCAACTCTATTCTTTCTTCGCCGAGACAAAACAGTCTGATGGAAAAAACGGGTGTTCCTATCACCCAAAGTTATCCACTTATATCTAGCATGATGGCGCCAATACAATTCTTCCTGGCTCAGAATTGTGCAATAATCATCCTATAACTCTTGTCGAAGACTAAGAAGGAAAAGATTAACACCTCTGGCCAATTCTCTATGAACACCCTCAAGACGATTGAGGATGCGTCGTTTCTTATTGAAAATATTTCCAAAAGTCTCACGATTCCATTGGGAGAGCTGTTTAGTTAACCGACAAATATTTTCTGTCCACAAGTTGTCACACTTCCACGAATTAACCACTTAATTGTGGAAATATGGATGGGACAGCCAGGAAGCCAAAAACTTGAAACCAGAATTCCTTCTAACTCTAGTAGCAGACCCATTAAATCGCAGCCAAAGAGCAACATGGTCAGATGTTGGAAGCGGAACATGAATCACACTAAAATTAGGAAGAGCAGTACGCCAGTGAACATTTGCAACCGCCTTATCCAACCGCTCCTGAACCTCACCTCGCTGCCATGTAAAAGGAGGTCCTTTGAAACCCATATCACTCAACCCACAATCATCTAAGCAAGCATGAAACTTGTTTGCTCCAGTCTGGTTGATAGCA
The DNA here is from genome assembly GCA_037953625.1 of Crotalaria pallida. Classification (NCBI taxonomy): domain Eukaryota; kingdom Viridiplantae; phylum Streptophyta; class Magnoliopsida; order Fabales; family Fabaceae; genus Crotalaria; species Crotalaria pallida. The sequence goes on from CM075656.1 coordinate 75,743,306, forward strand.
GACCCACCAATCTTCTCATGATTATACAAGACCTGGTTAAAGTCCCCCACTACACATCAAGGATCAGCAACAATAGAATTCTTCTGACGGAGATCATCCCATAGAGCGTCCCTTTCAAACGGATGAGGGCTAGCATAAACAACTGAAAGATGCCACACACCCCCCCCCCCCCAAAATTGTGATGACAAGAGAGGTGAATAGCATAACTGGACAGACTGACAGATTGGATGTTGACTCTATCAGTCTTCCAAAGACACCAGATACCCCCAGAAAACCCATTAGCATTCACAACAGATTTACCATCAAAACCAAGTTTAGCCATAACAGAATCAGCTCTATCACCACTTATACGAGGTTTGTAACACTCTCACTTTTATTAGTAATTTTTAGGTTTTAATAAAAATCGGAGTTTGAAAATTTCTTTTTAACACCTAAATTCCTTTAAAAGGTTTTACGAAAATCCGGCAGAGTTTCCTCTGTTTTCCGGACTTCCCAAAAATTTTCTTCGAAAAACCTGTCAGTCCAGAATTGTTTAAAAAACATAAACAACAACAGATTAAAAGTCATAACAAATCCTAATGCCCAATTTGTACAAGTTTCAGGGCAAGTTACTAATTCATATTATAAATTACATTAAATAATTATCCACTCAAAATATGTAAAATACATTCCACGTAGTGGAACTTAAAATCCTGCTCGGCCAGCACTGGTGTAAGCTCCACTTGTGTACCTGAAAAATATTAACCACACAGGGGAAGCATCACACAGAACTTAAAAGAGAGATTTCTAAGCAGATATATACAACACACCAAGACCATTCAAGCCTATTCTATACTACTTAATTCATGTTCTTCTTTATTTTCACTCTAACCTTTTTACTCCTTTTTCCTAATCACCCTAATTTCTCTCTTCACTCTCTTTCCAACTAACCTATTTCTTTTTCTTTCTTTCCCATCCTCTTATTTCCATCCTTTATCCGTTTTCCATTATTCATTTATGGTTAGCATTTCCATAATTATTCTCCTTATTTATTTCCTCTAGTTCCTATATCAATTCCATTGTTTACCTTCTTATTTCCTATTCCAATGTCCATTCTATTATTTATTTTTCCTATCTATTACCATTCTCATTGCCCTTTTCCATTAATATATATATATATATATATACATATACATAATACGACCTTATCCATTTCCATTAACCCTTTTTATTTTTCCTAAATCCTTTCCATTATTTTGTTCATTATTCTTTCCCTTTAATTCCCTTACCCTTTTCCATTTTTATTTCCTTTTTCCCTTATTATTGTGTGTAACCCCAAACAGAGATCTACACACCGGGTTTGCAACCACAAACAGTGATCTGCAAACGCTCTGTATGCAACCACAAACAGTGATCTGCATACGTATGCAACCACAAACAGTGATCTGCATACGTGTATACAACCACAAACAGTGATCTGTATACACCCATATCGTTTATGTAACCTCAAACAGAGATCTACATAAACTTCCCTTACCTTTTTATTACTTGGCCACAGGGTCAATACAACCACCTGCACCGTGCCACAGGGTCAATACAACCACCTGTGACGAGTACCATTTTATTAGGCCACAGGGTCAATACAACCACCCGCGCCGTGCCACAGGGTCAATACAACCACCTGCGACATTTACCATTCTATTAGGCCACATGGTCAATACAACCACCTGCGCCGTGCCACAGGGTCAATACAACCACCTGCGACATTTACCATTCTATTAGGCCACAAGGTCAATACAACCACCTGCGCCGTGCCACAGGGTCAATACAACCACCTGCGACATTTACCCTTTTTATTTGGCCACAGGGTCAATACAACCACCTGTGCCATTTAACATTTAGTTCTCACTACTAACTCGTTTTAGTCCTTTCCCTTTTACTTTTAGTCCCTTAATTCTCTTAATTCTTTTAATTTCTTTTAATTACTTCCCTATTCCCTTTCTCTTCTTTTTCTTCTTCTCTTCCTTTTCCTTTTTCCTTTTACTAATTATTCAAGTTTACATCCAATTCCACTTAGCGTTAGTATAGTCGTTAAATTTTAATTCCCTTTTCTAACTCTTAATTATTTCTATAATTTCTCTCATTGGTTCATTTCTAAATTTATTTTCCTCTTCACCATTTCTATTCTTTTACCACACCCTACCAATGTAATTAATTAGTTATTCTGATACTTACCTTTTTATTCATCACTATTGGTTTCCCCCTATTTACTCCATCTATCTTTCTTCATTATTAGCAGGTTACCCTAAGGTTCGTTAGCAATTAACATTTCCCCCGATCCTAGCGATAGATATAACTACCCAGAAATACACCCCTTAAGGACTGGTAATGAAACCCCTTACCTCAATCGGTGATAGTGAGGGGTAACCTTAATTTGGCGCTTTACTTCCCGACTCACGCTTTAGCTCGGCTCCAACTGGACCCTAAGCTTCCCCAATCCTTGATTCGAAGCACGGTGGGAACAATCGATCTCGATCACGGTGACGGTGTTGCTCTTCGACACCGGGAGGAGAGAGAGAGAGAAAGCTCGTGGGAGAGAGAGAGGGATCGAAGTCAAGGGAAGAGAAACAAAGGGGAGAGGGAGAGGTCTTGATGGTGGTGGTGGGGGATAGTGATGGTGGCTCGTGGTGGAGTGGCGGTGGCGGCCGGAGATGGCGGCGGCCGGCTTGGTGGAGGGTGAGAGGGGAGGGGAGAGAGAGTCAAGTGAGAGAAAGAGAGAGATCTATGGAGTGGAGGAGAGGGAAAGAAAGGGTCTATGAGGAGGAGGAGGAACAAGGAGGTGGGGTGGCGGCCATGAGCTCCGGTGGTGGTGGTTGGAGGAGGTGCTAGGCGGAGAGAGAGAAAGAGGGGTTGAAATGGGGGTTTCAGCCCCCAAAACACGATTTTAAAGCTGCAGGTAGCAGAATACTCGAGTATTTCTGTCAACACTCGAGTTTTTTGACAAAATACTCGAGTATTTCACAAAATACTCGAGTAAAATGACCAGATACTGCTAGTTTGCTTTTCTATTTTTCAACTATTTTCTCCCAACTTCAAATAGCCATAACTTCTTCGTTCACCGTCGGATCTTGCTCAAATTTGACGAGTAACTTCCTAAAAATCATACCTTCATATCCAACGGTGGGAATTGTGTTTTGAGTCTTAAATCTTTTATTTTGAATTTCCTAACGTCGGGTGTTTTTAACACCGAAAAATCGATTTTTAACACTCGTTTGGTCTTCTTTAAATTTGCTTTTCGATGCCAATGCTCCTTGACTCCTCTATGGCACTCAAAGAACTCCTAATCCATAATTTTAAATCCCTTCTAGGATAATCCTTACTTCCAAATCTTACTATTATTCTAATATTTATTAGAATTAAAATTCAGGATGTTACAAGGTTCAAGAATAGCTAACAAGTCAATATCGTACAATCTTCTACAATCAATAATAATACCCGTAAAGGAGCGATTACCTGCACCTCTACAGTTCCAAACCATAATATTTAAATCCATTAAATGAGGAATTAAAAAGAGAAGAGGAAAGCAACAAGCCAAACCAGGCGCACTACAGGCACATGGCGGCTGGACCATCACCAACACTAGCATCATTTTGAGCATCATCCTTGACAATAGGCAGCTCTAGCTCTACCACATCACTCTCATCAAGACCACCAGCTCCTTTTCCTCGGGAGGACTGCCTTTTTAGAAACTCCAACTCACCATTTCGAACAACAGGGATAAATTTCCCAAATAAATTCTCAACATATTTTCCAGCTTTATGGTCCCGCCACATTTCATTTTGGTACCGACTCATAGTATCAAGTATAACTTTCTCCATTTTCTTCTTCTCAAGATGAGCCTGCTTTTGTTCATCTGTCAGAGGAATAGTCAAAGTTTGAGATTGAGAATCAATTTGGGTGGTGCCATTGTTGCTATCATTCACCGTAGCCTTAGATGGATTAGAAGGCTTAGTGGGCTTAGTCACAATCTTCTTGGGCCCTTTAGGAGGATTCTTCACATATTTGGGCTTTGGGTTAGAAAATATTTTTTGGTTGGGATAAGGTCCCACATTCCTATTCTCCTTTACCACCTCATTAGTCACGTGAGGAATCTCATTTTCCTCATTACTGAGAGCAATAAATCTAGAGCCGCCAACATTGGGTTCCTTTGCAATCTGCATATTCGTATTCTCCTTATTCTTTGGGTCACGTCCTTTTGAGTCGGTTTTTTTCCTCCGATAATTCCGTGCAGCAATCATCCGAGGACCATAATTACTTTCCTCATTTGTCGCAGAAATATCCTCCACCATAATTGTGTTTCCTACAATCTCGGGATTCAACTTATCAGTTGACACTTGGTCAACCTGCATCATCACCGTTTCAGATGGCATGTTATCTCCACCGTCCACCGCCGTCGCTCGAGGATTAAGAGTCATTTTTGTAGAAACAGATTGAGCGGCATAAAGTCCACGTTCTGGACAAGCATCTCTTTTATGGCCAAACTTCCCACAGCAAAAGCATATCAAATGGAGACCTTCATACTCAACCTTAAATTCTCTTCCCATAGCCACCACACAAGGCTTGAACTTATGACGAAGATCCAGTTCCATGCAAATCCTTGCAAACCGACCCCTGGAGTGGATCGACGTTACTTCATCAATCTTTAGCATACTTCCAAGTTTGCCTCCTAATCGCCACAAAAATTTCTCATTGCATAGTTCTACCGGGAGGTTAGGAATCCGCACCCAAGTAGCTATTTTACGAATTTCATGCTCCAAAGGATTGAAAAAAGGTCTCCATCTCTGGACCTGAATACAATGCCCCCCATAATTCCAAGGACCATTAAAAAGCGCATGCTTATAGTCCTCCTCATTTTTAAGCCTTACTAAAAAGAAACCTTCACCAATATCCATCACCTGAATATCCCCATTACGTGCCCATAGAAATTGAAGCTTGGAAACCATGAAGCGATAAGCAATGTTCCTACCAATAACATTAACTATTAGGGCAAATTTCCATGGTCTGCACCATTCTTCATACTCATCCAGAGACACTTCAATCGTTGGTTTCACTTCAAGATCATCAATTGCATGGCCATCATCCTTTTCGATCTCAACCCCCAGTTCTTCAGTCACCATTTGAATGATTTCTTGAGAGTTTAGATGAAACTCCCCACCCTGCATGAGCTTTTCTTTGTACGAAGGAACCTCTACGTTTTGAGTTTCCATGCATTCAGTAGCATCATTATCCTTAGTGGCGTAAAAACCATTGCCCTCCACTCCCATGACATCATCCAAAACTTTCCCCTCAATTACGTCCGTCTTCGCCTTTTTTGTGCTACGAGCAATAAGGTCATCCTCCTCAGATGAGGGAGGTGCATGCTTCTCACTCACCTCAGACGACATTTTTTTATTCTTTTTAATAACGGTTGATCTTTATTTATTCACATATTTTAATCTGAGTTATTGAATTTGAACTCAACATTTTATACCTAAATTTCGCTTTTTTTTTAATTTAAAAAATATTTTTTCACTCTAAATCTCATATCTTTCTTTTTCCTTTTCCCTCTCTCACCTCTCTTATTCTTCTTGTTCCTCCCCCTCATCCTGTTTGTCATTTTCTTTTTTCGCCTTCCCCTGAATTTTCTTCTTGATCCCATTTGCCACACAAAGCAAAAGCAAAAGCCATTATTACTATTTTAAAAAATTCCAACACAAAAAATATTTTGAAAAAAATAACAAAAACTAAAAAAAAAACAAACCCAGATGCAGGTTTAGTGTAACATGCAAAAAAAATCCGAATGTGTGTTTTTTCAAGAGGTGACATTCAAAATTTTTTTTCGAGAGAATCCTTTCGGAAACACAATATACATAATTTTAAAGGGTTTTTCCGATACTCCCAATTCAGAAAACATTTTGGAGTCGAAAATTTTTTTCGACACTGGTTCGTCAAAAATTGTTCGTTGAAAACGATTTGTACCTTTTTTTCTTTAGAAGGTGGGAGATTGTAAAGAATGAACGGATTTTATGGTGTCAGATGGAAGATGAAGAAGTGCATATTTGATTCTGCGGTGAGTTATGCCATAATCAATTCTGTAATGCGAACGCTACTACCAGTTGCTTCTGCTCCAACGTGATTTTGGAGGCAAAATTGATTTTGCATCCAAAACCAAACATGCTAGAAGTTAAGGTTTGTTTGGAGGAAAAACTGAGTAGAATTCAAATTCCAAAAAATTTATAACATATTACATTTTTGTTTTTTCCAATTAAAATATGGTTATAGGATAAAATTTGGGGTTCAAATTCAAAGACTGTTCTAGTGCTATGTTTGGTTTATAACAAAAATAGATGATAAATATAAAGAATTTGAGTAAAAAGAAATTGGTGAGGAAAAGAATGAAATCTGAGTAAAAAGAAATTAGTGAGAAAAATAATTTATTTTAGAGATTGTTTAGTAAGAGAGAAATGGAAGAAAAAGAAAATAGTTTTTTATGATTAGTCAATTATGTCACTGTTCACTTCAAAAAACAAAATTATGTCACTGTTAATAAAGGTGAGTTGTGAATAAAAACATTAGTGTTCTATTAGAAAATGTATAACCATCAAGATCCATCACAGTTGACAAATAGTTGGGTTCATTAATCATGATATCAGGGGATACTTGTCATGAGTATGAAAAAGACTTTGTTATGGTAGAGGCAGAACCCACTTAGGTGATTTCTACGTCTCATAGAAAATTAATCTTCGGTTGGAAGATACTCTCTCTTGATGCACACAAAAAAGAAAATGTATAAAAATACCCTCGTTTTCTTTTCACTTATCAATCCTTTTTTTCTTATGCAGAAGGATAGAGGACAACCATAATTCTCCTTGATTTTTCTTTCCAAATCGTTTTTTTTTTATTCTTCTATATCAAACAAAGTGATAAGTTTAGATGAACGAGTGTACCATTTGTATTTTTTTAAAATAATGGTAAAATATATTTTTTTAATTATTAAATTTTATTTATAACTCGCACATTTTTTTTTTGTCCATGACCGGAGTGTCCACCGCCGACTGCAGTGACTAATCTCTTCGCTGGCTTATAGGCATCTCTAATGGGTGGGACAGCTGGCCCCGAGATTTAACGCTGCTGCATGCACAAGGCATGATTCGAACATCTGACCTTGCTTAAGCGTGGATCAATCCCCACCACTGAACCACACGCTCGGGGTTATAACTCGCACATTTTTAAGGCTTTGATTGTCCCACCGATTTTCACTACTGTATCACCACCTTGCCACTTTTTTGGCATTATCGCTCCCACAAAATCACTGAAAGCTCACCTAACAAAAAAAAAAAATTCATATTTCTATTTAAAAAAAATAAAAAATCATATTTCGAGGATCTCACAAATAAACCACCATGGCGTTGTTTTCTCCAATCTAGCCAGATTGCAAACCTCATCTGTGAACTCATAGCATGTTAAAATTGATATGATTTTTTTTTTCTTCTCAAACCCCCATATCTACTTATATAACACATGCTACAAACCAGGGAAAAAAAAAAAAAAGAAAGAGCATGATCGAATGCGACTCAAAACTTGTATGGCCCACCCATCGAAAAATGTAATAGTAGTTTTTTACCCCCTTCTTGATTTATTGACCCTCTTCTTTTTCAAAAGACATTAATGACCTTTTTTTTTCCCTCTTCTTCTTCACGTTCTATTTTTCTCCTTCTTTTCAACTAGCACCACCTTCCTCCTCCACTCTTCATCAACCCAAACCAACTTTTTCCCTCCACTTCATCAACCCAAACCAAACCACTTTTCCTCCCGCGCGCTTAATACCTTTTTTTACTCTGAAAATTATAAACGGTAAAAATTAAACAAGATCACAGTACTACTAATATTCTACATCATGATGATTCATGAGCGAGCGTCATCACTAAGCAGTTCCAATGTCATACTAAAAAACAAAGGAAGAGAGATTGAGTAACTAAGTACCAATGGCATTAGAATTATAGAACTTTATAGTGTTTTGGTTTTTTATAAGTTGTGAACCCACGATGAACTAAACAAGTTCATAGTGCTTTGCTTTGCTTGCTCCGCAACTCAGCAAAAGAGCGCATTATAAAAAAAAGTACAAGCACGCTGAGGGTCAGCGTGTGTAGCTGCAGGTTCAGCGTGTAAATTTCATAATAGACACGCTGATCCCTTGGCGTGCATACAAAATTTTTATTTTTTTAAGCACGTTGACCCCTCAGCGTGCATACCAAAATTTTAATTTTTTTCAAGTACGTTGACCCCTCAGCGTGTGTTATAAAATTAAAATAATTTTATAATACACGCAGAGGGGTTAGCGTGCATACAAAAATTTTAATTTTTTTCAAGCACGCTGACCCCTCGGCGTGTGTTATAAAAAATTAAAAAAAATTTATAACACACGCTGAGAGGTCAACGTGCTTTAAAAAAAATTAAAATTTTTATAACACACGCTATGGTGTCACCGTGAGCGTTTAAATTCTATATGAGAAGGTTATTTTGGGATTAAATTATTTTAGTAAGGTTATTATGAAATTTTCACATAAAAAAGAGGATCAACAAATTAAGAAAGGGGGTAAAAAACTAACACCCAATATCATAATGACACATTGAGTTATTCGATCTTGTATGCCCCACCCGTTTTGGGTTTAGGCCCTTACCAGATCATGCCAAATAAGCTTAAATGTTATTGAGTTTTAGTTTACAAACCCTGCATTTTAGGTCAAATGTTAATATCCAAATCCTGTTTTTTCGATGGGGTTCTATCGAAATATTTTCCGATAACCCCGAGTAGGAAAAATGCATTTCTGACTTAAAACCCCGTTTTTAATAAACGAGCATTCGGAAAAATGCATTGCATTTTTTTGACTCGGGGATATATGAAAATATTCCGATAAAACCCCATCGAAAAAAATGGGATTTGAGGCCTAAATAGTAGGGTTTGCAAACTACTGCTCAATGTTATTTGAGCTAAAAATCACCTTTTCCAAGCCTAGTATGGCCCTTTTAAAAAAAAAAAAGATTGGCCTCTGCTAATGAATTTTTGGCCCCTATTTTTTTAAAGAGCAAAAACACCCTCAGTGTAAAATATTATCCAACCTCTGCATGTCGAAAAATAAAAAAAAATTAAATGATGCATAAGTAAACCGATCCAAAACTTGATATGTTTGTGCTGTAATGGATAAACTTAAATGATCTAAGGGAATTAGTTTTTTACCCCGGTAAATTAGTTAATCTTTTTTATTTTGAAAAGATACTATCAATCTTACTAAAAATAAAATTACCCAAAATGTCTCCCTCGTCGAGGGCTCAGCGAGTTTTATAAAATTTAATTTTTATAACACTCGTTAAGGGTTCAGCAAAGATTATAAAATTTAATTTTTATAACTCTCACTGACTCCAACGAGGATTATAATTTTTTATTTTATAACATTCGCTAGCATCCCAGCGAGGGTTATAAATATAAAATTTTATAAAAATCGCTGAGGGCTCAACGAGGATTATAATTTTTTATTTTATAACCCTCGCTAAGCCCAACGAAAGTTATAAAAATAAAATTTTAAAACACTCAATAAGGAGTTCAACGAAGATTATAAAATTTAATTATTATGTCAAGTTTCAATGTTCTTTTTCAAATACCAAAATTTTATTTTGATAGTGTTATAATTATTTCTATTTGATAGATCAAATTTTTATACCAATTATCGACCATATCAATTATAAGATTCTGTTTTAGTTTCAAATAAAAAAAATATGTTTTGGTTGTTGTATTAAATGATTTAGTTAGTTATTATTATTATCATTTTTCAATTATTTTGTTTCAATAATCCGATTTCCAAAAACGAAATTAATCACATATCATGATATTATTTTAAAACAAACAATAGGATAATAATCAGCTGTTATAAAAAAAATATTAAAAAAAAAGGATAATCAGCAAATCAAGATTAAAAAAAAAAACTAATAGAGAAAAAAACTACATAGAACTCCGAGAAGATAATATAGTTGAGAAAAAAATTTGAACTTTAAGATAATGATAAAGCTAAATTAAAATAAAAGATAAATTGATAAAGTTTAATCTAGATATCAAATTACCCAAAATGCCTCCCTACTAATGACTCAACGAGAGTTATAAAAGTAATATATCCTCGTCGGGAGTCAGCGAGTGTTATAAAAATTAAATTTTATAATCCTCGCTGACCTCCCAGCAAGAGTTATAAAATTTTGATTTTATAACACTCGCTTGTGGTCAACGAGCTTTATTAAAATTAAATTTTACAACCTTCGCAATGCCCTCAGCATGCTCGTTAAAATATATATTTTATAACATTTTGAGAGTTAAGCGTGAGTTGTTTAATTTTTTTTAAGAGAGGGTAAGGATAAAATAAGAGGAGAGTATTTTGGGATTATTGGAAGTTAATAAGGTTATTATGAGATTTTTATATAAATAAGGATCAACTAATTAACTGAGTAAAAAAAACTAAGAACCCAATGATCAAGACCAAGTCTATTCAAAAGAGTTTTACGATTCTAAGCCTGTCCGAAAAATGGGCCGATCGTTGTTAACTATTGCAATTTTCCTTAAAAATTGATCTCAAAACCAATTTTGAAATATTTCTTCACCTATGTGATGAATATTTTTGTTTATTGCATTTTCACCCCTAACCCTGAAGTTGAAGGAAATTCCATTATGACCCACAAAAATTAAGAAAACCATGTTACCATCATCTTGTTCTAATCTCTATCCCTAGGTCTATGCCCTTTCCTTTGAATTCAGACTTGGAGGCTCTGTTTGTTAGTAGTTGAAGAGAGATACAGAGAGAGAGAGAGAGAGAGAGAAAACAGATTTCTAGAGAGAGAAAATTATAAAAAAAACCCAAGAAAAAAAAAAAGAACACAGAGAGGCTTTGCCTCTGTGTGTTGTCCAATTGAATCGAACCCCTTAATCAGACAACATCAAAAATCGAAACTTTTTCATGTCTCTGATTGAGAAAATGGAAGCAATGAATCTCTTCTGTTTGTAAACTCTCTTCTGATTGGATCTTAAGTTCTTAAATCCCAATTTTCATAAAGTTTTATATGAAAATTGGTTCTTTGCTTCAGAAAAAATGACGGGAATTCCTTGGCCGCGTGATCAAGCATCTTCAAATCCTTATAATTCAAATAGCAGGTTAAGATTCCCCTTCCTGATTTATTATTATTACACCCTTTTGCTGCATCCATTTGATTATATATTTTTTGGTTATAAAAATTTCATTTTTTTTTTTAATTTTGATTTTCTAATTTTTTAATCATTCATTAATCCATGAGATGTATCTGAATTTTGAATTTGAGGTGTCTGATTTGTAAATTTCAGCTGAATTTTGCATAATATGATTTGTCTTTGTGTCGCTTTTTGATTATTGTAGAGATTGGCAGTGGTGGAATTAAGAAAGATAATGTTCTCATTGTTAATTAGAGTCAGCTGAATTTCTTAGTAGCTGTGTGATTATGCCAAATATTTGTGGTCTTGATTTCAATTTGCTTCTTAGCTTTGCAACACTAATCTTTTAGATTTAGTGTTAAGTAATTGTGGATGTCAATCAACTTCAATTCACAGTCCCTGACTCGTGTTTATGGTTGGAGGTCTGTTCCACTTCATGTGAACTTAGCTAGATGCTGAAATGATCATTAATACCCGTTGGTGCGGTACTCACTGATATGTTTTTATTCATGATTTGGATTGTTATGGAGCATGTAAACTTGTTGCAATTTTTTTTTTCTAATTTATTTTCCGTGAATATCATACCCTCCAACACTATGCTTGACACTGTGATCGAAAGTTTGGAACCCTTATAAGCTGAGAATCCAGAAGTTTCTTGTTACTTGATAACACAAATCATCTTCTAGTTTGTTTTTATCGGGCGAGGCAGAATTGTCCTTTTTCTTCTTTTAAAATTTGGATTGAACTTGATGAAGTCTGATACTTTTTATGTACAATATTTTTCTCACATGATGTGTCCTATCTGGTCAGTGGAAGCAATGTTTTCACTTTGCTAGCACGGAGAGAGATTTCTCCAAGAACAAAACACGTAGCGAAAAGGCAATGGGGAGAAGCTTCTAAATCGAAATCTGGTTCTTACTCTAGACCTAAAAAAGACATAGCAAGAGATGCAAGGCGTGGCCTCCAATCATGGTACTTACTTAAGTCTTTAATTATATCGAGGACAAAGCAAGCCTCTCTTTAGAATGTAGCATTTCTTTTGCTTTCTTCAATAAAAGTCAGTTTTGAGGAATAACGTCTCTAACAATGATTGACAGGGTTGAGGCTGAGTCATTGCGACATTTGTCAGCTAAGTATTGCCCTTTGTTGCCTCCTCCGAGGTCTACTATTGCAGCAGCATTTAGTCCAGATGGAAAAGTTCTTGCGTCAACGCAGTAAGTTTAAATTAATCTATCTCTTTACTCATTTTAATTGAATACGCTTTTGTGATTTTGTTTGCTGCGTGCAGTGGTGACCACACAGTAAAGATAATTGACTGTGAAACTGGAAGTTGTTTAAAGGTGTTGGTTGGCCATAGGAGGACACCTTGGGTGGTAAGCTTGTCTTTGTGTTTTTTTCCTTGCTTTTGTCTTTTCTTCTTGTACTGATTGTAGCTTATCCAATGAATCTTTTTGCATGATGTTTGTCGAGATATACTTTTTAGTAGTGACAATTCTAAGGAATTGCCTTCATAAAGTTCTCATTATTACCAATTAAAGCCATATGCTGTCATCCCCTTTACGTTGTTATTTAATATTTGCTTGCTGAATTCAGTATGCCACACTTCTTTGTTTTGGATAATCGTCATCAATTAATATATGAAATGTCTTTGACATGCAGTATAACTGACACATGACATGATTTCAGTGATACAGTTGGTTTTACAAATATCAGCCAATATAACAAAATTTAATATAGATAAAGTTTCTCGAGAACACTTATAATTAAACATCAAGTGGTTTCCAACGCTTTGTTTCAGAATGGGCTATCTCTTGTCAGATCGGTTTTTCCTCACTTTTAGCATGTTCAATTGTTTCGTTATTACCGATTAATATCTCACGAAATACTTCTGATATCAGTTGGCCAATTACTGGTGCCTCGCGAAGGGCACTGCAGTGATTTCACAATTCAATTAATGTTATTGTTGTTGTTGATGATGATAAGAATGATTAAAACAAGTGCTCTCCTTCAAATAAAATCTTCTCACTCTCCTTAAAAAAACATGTTTGTGTTTCTTTTTTATGTTTTAAAATAGTATGACTTTATCTCTTCAGTGTCAATATGGAGGTTCTTTCTTACTCTTCTTGTTTTTGGATTGCTTGTTTTTTTTTTTTTTTTTTAAGTTAAAATTGTAGACAATATTTTAAACATGCAGAAGAAACTGAGACTCGTATATTACGGTTCATATGCTAGTTTGTGTAACAATAAGTGGTGGAGGAATATTAGTTTCAATAAATTAGTCTTATTCCATTTTATGCTGGTTTCATGCATTCACTATTGACAAACTTGAAAGCTTTATTAATTCCAAACCAGGTGCTTATGTGTTTAGTTATAATGCTGATTCTTTGTTGGAACTAACAATCACTATCCTCTCCCCTTGTGTAAGAATTTTATGCTTTTAGGAAGTGCTGCTTCTTCATATTTTATAGTTTAAATTATGTGCTATAATGGGTTACAGGTTAGGTTCCATCCATTGCATCCACAAATACTTGCTAGCGGAAGCTTGGATCAAGAAGTTCGTTTATGGGATGCTAACACATCAGAATGCATAATATCTCATCATTTCTGTATGTTTACTGTGAAACTCCATTTTCATATCTAAATTACATTTGAAGCTGCTATTGAATATGTTTTTTGTTGTTCTCCCTGTATTTATCTGGTTCTCCCTGATGACTTTGTTTTGTGTATCCTTACAGATCGTCCCATTGCATCCATTGCTTTTCATGCCAAAGGGGAAATAATCGCTGTTGCTTCCGGCCACAAGGTACTGATTTTTTATAGAATATCTTTAAGGACTTGTTCCACATTTTGTTGGCAACTTTTTTTATATATCTTGTTTCACTGTGTAATGGAATACTATGTCAGCTGTACATATGGCACTACAACAAGAAAGGCGAAGCATCCTCACCGACATTTGTTTTAAAGACAAGGCGCACACTTCGGGCTGTGCATTTTCACCCGCATGCCGCACCATATCTTTTAACTGCCGAGGTGAATTAACTGAACTGTTTTCGGTTGCTTATCGATGGATTTGGCTCCTCTGAAGTATGGGTGCACTATAGAGAGTGCAGTTTGGAACCTAACCCTTTTGGAATTTATATACTAGAAGCACCTGCTTAACATATCATTAACGTTTGATAATGCACGCCCTTGATCTTCTGATCAACTTTTAGGATCTTGCACTTAAGAGGAACCAAATCCCTTAACTACCAATGCTATTCTGAATTTCAAATTATCAATATTTGTATTTTCTTTTTCGTTAACATGTTTTTATTGACATGTAGGTCAATGATCTTGACTCTTCAGATCCCTCAATGACAGAGGCAACTTCTATTGGTTATTTACAATACCCTCCACCCGCTGTTTTTATCACAAATATTCCTCGGGAACATATTAGTTTGACCAATGAACTACCGTATATGTCGTTGCCTTTCTTCATCATGCCCTCATATACTGTTGACGAGTCAAGAGAATCGCAGCATGCTAGTCATGATGCAGGTACGGGTAGCATGCAGGTTGAATCTTCTGCCACTGTGCAGTTGCAAGGGGACACAAATACAACAGAGCAATATGACACTACAGTGTCTGCCATGGATACACTCTCCGAGAGGCCCACTACCTCTCAAACCAGCACGGAATATCCTGGTCATACTACCTTCTCTAATGGAATGGGAATCGGCAATAATAACCCCACAATGAACGGTATGGAGACTGATGAAACCGAACCTGCCGAAGGAACCCAAAATGGAAACCCTACTAATGCTTATTCTCTTAACGGTGCACTGAGTGGACTATCAAGACAAACTGCAAATAATGAGTTTCCCTCAGAAATTGTTGGTCAGTTTCCTCAGTTTTACCAATCAAGAGATCCAAGTGGATGGGAGTTACCTTTTCTGCAAGGATGGTTAATGGGTCAAAGCCAAGGTGGTGTTCCTTCAATGCTTCCTCACGTGGATGTTGGTCGTGACTTGGCGCCATCTAATCTTTCCATTTCTAATGTTGATGTAACAATTCCTGGCAGCAGCAGCATACCTGGATCTTCTGTGAGGTCAGGTTCAAGGAGCCATTTTTCACTATCCCGTATACCTGTATCTGAGTCTGGCAACCTTACTACTTCTATTAATGCCTCACAAGATGCGTCTGATATCCAAACATACATTAGTCGGATCCAGTCAGAACTTGCCACATCGGTGGCTGCAGCTGCTGCTGCAGAGTTGCCTTGCACCGTGAAATTAAGAGTATGGTCGCATGACATAAAAAATCCATGCACCCCACTAAATGCTGACAGATGTCGTCTAACCATACCCCATGCTGTCCTGTGCAGGTATGTATCTTCTGAAGTTTTGATATTCAGTCCGTTTATATTGTGCAATTGTTTGAAAGATATATTTTTCATGCATTTTGTGAGTTAGGGTGTGTTTGGTTCAGATTTGAAAACAGTCAGATAATCTTAAATTCTTAATGTCCAACTCCAACAACCTCGTAGTTAAATTATATACTCGGTTGAACTTATATTTTAAATTCACAATTGTTTTTGCAGTGAAATGGGTGCTCATTTTTCACCATGTGGTAGATTTTTAGCTGCCTGCGTTGCTTGTATGCTTCCTCACATTGAAGGTGATCAAGGATTGCAAACTCTAGTACACCAAGAGCCTGGCCTTGCATCATCACCAACGCGACATCCAATCTCAGCGCACCAAGTCATGTACGAGTTGCGGATATATTCCCTTGAGGAGGCAACGTAGGGCTCAAATCCTTCAACTCTTGCTGCCAAGATTTCATTATCTCACATTTAACTGAATCCATTAAATTTAAAAGTAATTTTGTTATTTATATTTGAACAGGTTTGGTTTGGTGCTTGCTTCACGGGCAATTAGAGCAGCTCATTGTCTGACTTCAATTCAGGTCAGTATTTCACTATATCATGTGGGCATGTATATCTACGTATATACATTCATGGATACATACATATTTATTTGGTTTTTGAAACTGTTGTGTATGGTTATCTTTTATGGCCTTCTCTTATCAAGTTATAATCATTAATTTATTGCATAACTTGTCCTCTCTCCTGCCTTTTGTGCAACTTTCAATTCGTGATATGCTCTCTGATAATGCTATCTTTCCTTCTCTGCACTTGTCTGTTCTGTACCTCTATTTTGATGTTCTCATATCATGTGTCTTTTATTATTTCCTCTCTCTCTCTCTCTGTTTCTCAGACACAGACACACACACACAGCCTTATCTATATATATTCGCCGTTTTTTCTTATGTGTTTTGCACACATAAAATATAGTAAAACTCTTGTCATTACAAGCTGTTACATTTTCTTATGCGTTACCTTTATTTTGTTGATTAACTATAATTTGATATCCCTTATCTTAGTGGATTGAATTTGTGCAACCACTTTTTGTTGTGTAGTTCTCACCTACATCCGAACACATATTACTTGCCTATGGTCGGCGTCACGGCTCTCTGCTTAAAAGCATCGTCATTGATGGGGAAACAACGTTACCTATATACACAGTGCTAGAGGTATAATGCTCTTTTTTCTTCAATCCTAAAATCATTTTCTCTCCTGAACTGCATCCCCTATTATGACACAACACCTGTTGTATTATGAAGTAAGCATTGTTTCTGGAATGTGAAATTCATATTCTGTAACTGCTGTTTTCATCACTGATCAACCATTGGTGTTTAATCTATGGTCTAACGTTGATTGTCATCGGTCATCTCATTTACCCCCTTATTGGGCACCAAAATTGTTTTAATCCGAAGTTCATGTCTCTGAATTCGGTTTGTTGTGTAGGTGTACAGAGTGTCAGATATGGAACTTGTTAGGGTGCTTCCTAGTGCAGAAGATGAGGTCAATGTGGCATGCTTTCACCCTTTTGCTGGGGGAGGGCTAGTTTATGGAACAAAGGTATTTTTATTTAATGTAAAAAAACTGACAACTGAGTTTCATTCATTAATTGATAATCTTTTGCTTGTGGTTGTAGGAAGGAAAGCTTAGGGTCCTTCAGTATGACGGTGCACACGCTGTCTGTGGCACCGGACCAAGTTACTTTCCTGAAGAGAGCATCATAGGAATCAGTCAGTGAGGTTGGTTATACATTGCTTCTTTTTGGGAGATTTATCATGTTAATTCTATACTATAAAAGTGATATTTGGTTCATTTTTTGGAATTACTTTTGATGATGCATTCGCCATAATTCTCGGTACTTTTATCAAAGAAAAAATATTCTTGTTATTTCTAGACAAGTGGGTGTAGCTCACATGGTCTTCTTTGGTTTTCCTTTAGGAAGATAACATGTCCCCTTATCTACCCTTTTCCTGGTGAGTGAATTTAAGGAACTTATTTTTTATCTAGACCTTGGTTTTCCTTTAGGAAGATAACATGTCCCCTTATCTACCCTTTTCCTGGTGAGTGAATTTAAGGAACTTATTTTTTATCTAGACCTTCAGTATCTATAAGTCACATTGGACCCCGACTCATCTGAGCCGAGCCGGTAAGACCCGTTTAAAATGCAAAGCTCCATCGACGCCTATTTTTTCATTCGCAAGACTCGAACCCGAGACCTTGCTAGGTAACTTTTTTGGCCTTTGTTTTTCTGCATAGGACGTTGGTATGTATTTGGATCACACAAATGACATGCATATAGTTTAGTTATTATCCTTACAAAGATATTGTCTATATTTGTAGGCATAGACATATGGTTGGAGGTGGAATTCAATGATCAGCTTCACATTATCTGTAGCATATATCCATGCAGCTGTCTCTGCTGATGATCACCATATCCAATGCTGAGGAGCAGGTGCAACCAAGAGCTGGAACTTCATAGTCACTCACTCACTGCCTTAGGCAATGTATATTTTTGTGTTATCCATGTATGAATATAAGTGTTGTACTAATATTATTATTATCTTCTGTTAGCACTCCGACCTCTTTCCTTTTCTCCCCCACCCCCTCAAACCCATAAGTGGGTTTCTCCCTTTTTACATTTGTGCTACAAAGTTCAGTAGTTTCACAGTAACCAAAAAAAAAAGAAGAGTTCTTATATCCTCTGGAATTTCTTAAGCTCCAAGGCACTAAATTCCATCATAGTGATATCAAACACTCGGTAGTTTCTGGATATAACATGTATAAAGAAAAATGTATCTTTTTTTTTTTTTATTAAGTTTTGTTTTTGCCAGGGAGGGGGAGGGAAAATTGTGCAGTAGGGATCTAACCCAGGTACTTACACTTTATATCCCGTAGCTTTATCAACTGAGCTATTTATTAAGGATTATAAAAAAAAAATGTTAAATTTTTCTAAATTATCTTGCACAAATTCTCCTATTTCTAATTGAAGAAGATATTAAATGGTTTTATGTTCAAGAGGCTAATTGCTCATGTTTCATTAAGCTATTAGAAAGTTAACATATGAGAGATGTTCTAAAGGTCCGAAAACACGAATTAAAGGAAGAAATGAAATGCATTGATTTTAAGCTTTTAATTTAATAAATTCATTGGCTTTCAAGAAAAAAAATACTTCTTGATGAAACTTCAACTAATTTTTTTTAGGGCACGTGATAATATTTCTCATTTGATTGAGAATGGACCTAACCGACAATTCTTACAACATAGATGTAGAGTTTTAAATTTTGGTCCTCATTACTGAAATTTTGGTCCCCATTTCGTATTTTCATGGACAAAAATATCCTTTTGTGTGTTATTTTTTTTCGTCCCTAACGAGACGCAAAATTTCCATCTATCTCTTGATGGAAAATTTTCATCTACCGAGACGTAAAATTTCCATCTCTAGAGAGACGGAAGAACTTGCTAATGACAGTGAATTACTGAAACGCACTCGTACAGGTAATACAATATAAGTTAAAAAGCTCTTGCTAGCCAATCCCCGTGTCAAGTTATAATAAATCTTTGACGTGAAACTAAGTATAGCATTTGGCAAATTAAAAATCCTACGGTTTGCACTAACTTGATCTTCATCTTATTTTACAAGAACAAATAAACTCAATTCTGTTGGTAATTGCAGGTGAATTTCACTGGAAATTGGTTTTTGTTTATATACATAAAACATGACATTATAGATAGTTCTTCTGTCTCTCTAGAGATGGAATTTTTCCGTCTCTCGGTAGATGGAAATTTTTCATCAGGGATAGATGAAAATTTTCCGTCTCTCGGTAGATGGAAATTTTCCAATTTTCCGTCTCTCGGTAGATGGAAATTTTCCATCAAGGGATAGATGAAAATTTTCCGTCTCTCGGTAGATGGAAATTTTCCATCAAGGGATAGATGAAAATTTTCCGTTTCGTTAGGGACGGAAAAAATAACACACAAAAAGTTATTTTTGTCCATGAAAATACGAAATGGGGGCCAAAATTTCAGTAATGAGAGCCAAAATTTAAAACTCATAGATGTATACCTTGTGGTCTTAAATGTGGGTCACAATAACTTTGGTATTCCTCGTGTGTATTGACGAATCTTAGAATGAGCAAGTCCTAAATTTATTAAAATTTATAGATACTAATAGTAATCTATAGCAATTGTGGGGTAATTGCATTAGGGACTAGGAGTTTCAACATTAATTGATGAGATGCCGCTGAAGCCATCAAGCCAAATTATTGTAATGATATTATACCCAAATTCTTAATTATAAATATTTCAAGTGTGACCCCATAATTTTTGTTCTAAGTTTTTTGAGTTATCATTTGTTGCTACATCCCTTTTATTTTTTTCAAGATCCGCCACTACTCGTGTGAATAGTTTATACAGTTTTTCCCTCTTAAATTTGGTTTGGTGATAAAACTTCTTTAAAATAAGCTTGAGTGTAAAGTAAAAGTGTGTATATTATTCATTAGCAAAAGTGCATATCTAGATCTTAATTTCTTAAATGTGGAATGTGGAAACATCACTCTCTCATTGTAGAGTTATATCATAAGTCATAACCCATAAAATTGAAGAATCTGTTTTCAAGAGTAAAACAAGATAGAATGTCTAAATATAAGTTGCCAAATATGTGGTTGTTGGAATGATAAATCAAAAGATACCGATTGAATTTTTATAAAATAGAAAGAGAATAAAAGAAACAAAAACAAAAGGTTGAAGAGAAATCAAGAGAAAAGTATGTGTAACCATTACAAAGGACCATGTGCAAGTGCAGGTCCTTTTTTTTCGCTTACCAAATCTAGAAGGCATGTACGTTTTTGTATGTTGTGGTATATTCCACTCAAAAAGGAAGATCATTTGAAAAAAAAATATATGGAAAGAAGAAGAAAAAAAGAATAACAATTACATATCCGTTTTTTGTTGTTGCAAATTAGTACTAAAGTTGTTAATGGGGTTTTAACTTGATGTTAATTGCTTTTTAAATGCATTTTTTTCACCTAATGCCACATTACTGGTTAAAAATATATTAGTTTTGTCTAAATCATGGTATCAGAGAAGTAATTTAATTTGCTCAATCTGAGTATGACTACTATGATCGGAGCAATCCTTCCAATATTTTTAATGCAAAGAGTTTCAGACGTAGTTGTGTTCTTATATGCTCAAATTAAAAACATTTAATTAAGATAACATTCTTCTAGTAACTAATTTTTATGTTTTGTGGTTCTTTTAAAATAAGGATACTAATGATTCTCAAAAAAATAAGGATACTAATGTATTGGTTGCGGAATATAATTAAATAAAAATCAAGAAAAGCTAAATATATCAATTTTTTAGGATGAATTTATTGACATTTCAAATTATCTATTCATATTTTCTAGTAACATGTTTTAATTTTGGTTTACTATTTTATATTATAATTAGTTGAAAAGAAATGTGAATAAATATTTAAAAGTATAAGTATCTTTAACCCACTGTTTATTGAATTTAAAATCTCTAATAGTATAATGTTAAATGAATATTAGTATTAAAATCACTAAAATTCGAAAACAAGAATTTTTAATTTTGCTTTAGACTCTAATAATTTTAACGTTAATATCACTGAAATATTATGTTAGAAAATTCATTTTCCTACTTATTATACTTGATAATTAGTGCACCACTTACTAATACACATCTTTCTCATACAAACTTTCTTTATTTGATTTTTAATATACTGTCTTTTAGATGGGTTAGCATAATCTAATCCAATCATAAGCATTATGATTAAAAATATTTCACCCTTGACCATGATGACCGCCTTAACATAGGGGGCAGTTGAAAAGAGAAAAACATAAAACAAAGAAAGGTTGAATGGGTCATGGTCCTGAGATGACAGAGAGTGACAGACACACGTATTGACGTGTCCAAATCATTCCCTTCTATTTAGAGGACGAAGCGAGTAACAGAAGCCTCATCATTATTATTCACAAACATTAAATACTTCCTCCATTTCACTTTAAGTGTCTTTTTAACATCAAAATTTTGTTTCAAAAGAAGTGTCTTTCTACCAAATCTAGACAACATTTAATACTATTTTTCCTTATTTATCCTTACATTTAATGTTGTTTTAGTTTTGAAATTTGTAATACTAGTAATGATGCATTGACAAAATAAAAATATTAAATAGGGGTATTTTTGACAAAATACATATAAAACTTACAATAATCATCATAATCAACACTTTTTTAATCTATGTGCAAAAGTCCAAAAGGACACTTAAAGTGAAACTGAGGGAGTATAAAGCAAATACTAACAAGTGAGCTAACAAATCAATTATAGTAGTAAAAATTCATTGAAATTTATATTTTTTTGGATTTTCAAGATATGAAATAATGTGCACTTATAATTATTTTTTTTATTGTAGTAATTTTAACAAGTACCCTAAAAATATTTGTTAGCAAGACCCTAAACATAATTTTTTTTGGTGTACAATATAATTTTTTTTAGATGAATAGTATAATTTCTTTTCTAACAGGTATGCTAAAAATATTGGTTCAAATAATATACATAAAATAAAAAAAAAACTATATTAACAATCTAAACTTACTACTAGTTTTTTCTTTATTAAACAATACTTAATACTCCCTCCGTTCCTTTTTAAGTGTCGTTTTTTGGAGAGTTATTTTTTTCTTTTTATCTGTCATATTGAGAAATTCAAGAGTGTAATAAATGCTATTTTTCATGTTTGCCACTATTTAATAAGTCTTGGTTTACGTAAGTAGTGAAGAAAAAATTAATGAGTATAGAAAGAGAAAGGGTATAGTGGGAAAAAAGATAATTAATGTATTGGAAATTTAAGTAATGATTGATTTTCTTAAGGGACATGTTTTTTTTGAAATATGACAGATAAAAAAGAACGGAGGGAGTAATAATAATAATAATAATAATAATAATAATAATAATAATAATAATAATAATAATGTATTCTATCTGGTCTCCGAATAAAAAACTAACTTCATAGTACATATATTTTAGGAATAATTTATTGGGAATAAAGATATTAATACCACACCAATGTGGGATTAGTCAAGTGGTAGCTCACTTGATTCCTTAACCAATTGGTCTCAAGTTTGAGCTTTGGGTATGGAGCAACCCCCACTGGGAGACCCCTACCACTTAGTGCGAGCTCAGTCGGATCGGACCGGATGATACTGGTTGGTGTAAAAAAAAAAAAAATTTATGCCACTCTAATATTATGTTAGAAAATCCATTTCCCTACTTATTATTTTTTATATACTATTTGAGTACACAGGGTGTAAAAACATACAAATTAATTTATTTTATATCATTAAAAAGTAACATGTGTTATTTGTTAATTATTTTCTCTATTTTTTAACTTTTGATTTTTAAGAATGATGCACACATATTAAAAAAGTGTTTTTTATTGGAAGTTTTATACCCAAAATGCTCATATTTAATCCTTTTTAAAGATTGTAATAGTATTTAATTTTATTAAAAAGTATGCTCATTAATTAATATATAATAGTTTAGAGATGAAAGAGAAATTAAAAATAGTAAATGAATGATCGAATAAAAGAATAAAATTAAAAATAAAATTATGGTTATGTATTGAAATTGTAAAAAGACAAAAATTATGAAATAAATAAAATCTTAAAGGTAAAAAGTTAAAAAAAATAAAAGGAATAATTAAGTAAGCAAAATATCATTTTGTGACATATGTCAAATTTTTTTTGATATAAACTTATTTATAAATCGATTTTGTAGATTTATTTATCAATATTTTGTGTGAACCAAAAGTATTTTTCGAGTTTCGATCGACAGCCAAAAATTAATGAATAGATCACCAAATTCGCACGGTCTATCCCAACAAATATTTATTGTTAATCAATTTTTATACCTTAAAAATTAAAATGCACCACTTGACATTTTCTAATATAGAATATCCATTATCTAAATAGTTGACCGGTCAAAGGAACAATAAAAAGCTAGTATGATAAAAAAAATCATAACACGTAAAGGTGATTGGTTTGAACGGGACATGCATTGACTGATTTGTTTTTCTCTTTCTTTGACTGTAACCAAAATATCATCTGTCAGAGCATCTAATCAATTCAATTCCCACCAGTCCACCACAACCAAACCTCACAACCAGACAAAAAAAATGTAATCTTTGAATAAAATGAATAAATCAGAAGACTAAGCTACTAAAACAAATTACTACTAGCTACAACTACTATAATCAATGTTAATAATACTACTAATTTTCATAATAACACTAACAAGCTAGCTAATAAGATGATGAAGATGAAAAATTAGTAGAAGAAGGTGATTCAAATTTGTAGTACTTATCAACAGCAACAGACACATCCCAAGTGCAACTCATTCCTCTTGGTATGGTAACAAGGTCTCCAGCTCCAAACTCTACAAAATCTGATGACCCTTTTGGGTATGCTTTCACTTTCCCTTTCAATAAGTAGCATGTCTCTTCTGCATCAAACTTTAATTGGTACTTCCCTGGTGAGCATCCCCATCTTTCATCCAAACACAAAAAAGGAAACACAAATTACAAACACAAATCATATGTGTATATAGGCATATATATTATGACTAAGTTTTATGAGTGATATTTCACTACTTAGTCGTTAATCTTATTCTCATCCAACTAACGATGATTATAATTTAAAATATTTATATCATTATTGGATGAAAATAAAATCAATGATTATAGGTGAAAGAACATTTGCACTAAAATAAATTCATAATATACACAAAGAGAGGGGAGAAAAGGAAACAAAAAGAAAGAGAGAAAAAAACATACTTGGGCCAACATTTGATGTTTAATTCATCTAAGCGTGACTGGGAAGGGTTTCTTTCAATGATGATTCTAAGGTTGGAATTGGAATCTGAAGCCATGGAATGGAAGCAAGTTAGGAGTTATGGACAAAGTTGACAACACAGTTCAGCTAAGAAAGAAGTAGTACATGTAAGTGAGAGAAAAACAAGGAATCTAAAGCAGTAGATAGCTAGGAGCGTAGTGTTAGAAGAGGATAAGACTTTTTATATCAAAGTTTGAAAAAATAATGTGGATATTGGGGTAGACATTATTTAATAATTTAGCCTATCCCATCATGCCGCGTGAGCATCACAATTTTATTTTTCAACGAAACCATTTAATGCATCTTCACCTCGTGGGGGAATGGGTGGGGTATGTCAGTGATGATTTTGGTTAAATCTCTGAGTGTTTTAAGAATAATTTTTGAAATTATTGGGTATGTACATATGAGTGTAACATTTTTTACATTATTAGTCCATCATTCTTCGTTCATTTATATTATTCTTATTTAAAAGTTAATAATCATAAATACATGAATGATAAATAATGCATCAACGATATAAAAAATCCTTTGCATGGTTGATGTACCATCTATTTTCTCTGACTTTTTAATTATTGAAATAAGATAGTATTAGTATAAAACTAAATTCATTAATTTTAAATTTATTAAATGAAATATTTTTAATACTGTACATAAATTTTCTTGTTTTAAGAGCATTTGCCAATATTTACCGCGAACTAATTTGTAGAGTAGTTGTATCATTAAATCATTCTTTTAAAAACCCTTTAAAAAAATCTAAGTTAAAATGATTGATTGGCTTACTATTAAGAAACTGAGTACATTTACTAAAATGTGTTTATCTCACGGTGCTTGGACAAGCTAGTAGAAAGTTGATAAAACTTAACGATGGTTTCAAGTTCAAGTTATGGACATGCAATTGCTCTTCATGCTTGGAGGGAGAGCTCAATTTGAGCAAGATTACCTCTACCATTAGTTTGAAGGCATTTTAAGGGGGGTGTTTGGTACACATCATGAATAAGTATAATTTGGTTACGTTGAGCCACATACTTATTATAATTTTTTATGTTGTTATTTATTTGATGACTAATTTCTGGGATTAAAATTTTACTATATCGCCCATCATTTTTTTTTGGGTGTGCACCAAGGATATCCTCCCACCGATAGCCGAAGACTAATCCTCTCCGAGGAGTAAAATTACCGAAGCGGGTTTTGCTCTAAAAAAATATATTGAATAAAATAGTAACATATACTGTATACACTTTATGTTAAGTCATTGAACCATCTTATCACACTCCATCCCCTCCCCAAAATTTGGAGTGTAGCGCTCATATCCTTCCTCCCAGGTCGTTGAATCTATCTAGAAGATGCCCACATCGTGAAGATTGGGCAACTCGTTAGTTAACTCATCAATGTCACAAGATCTACCCCATCTTGTTATTATTCCATGTCCAACAACCACCAAGGATGTCGTGAGGTGGTATTTGAAGCGGTAGGTTTTTCATTAGCCGCCACACCGTCCATGGATTTCTCATCTTTCCAAATACCTTTTTTTGCAAGGCATTGTCATAGTCATGCACAAGGCCAACTTGTCTACAATACAATGAAGTCCAATGCCAACCCATCAATATATCATAGAGACAATTCACTTCTCCACAATTTGAAACCATAACCATCATGAAGACCGTGCAATATACAATAAAGAATATTGCGCCAAATTATGGAAGAATAAATAAACATGAGCAATGGCATTGAAGATGCCAAAAGAGTTGAACCCATGGTTTATTTTTTCCCATGCAACAATTTCCATAAAGCGCCACATAAATTGGAGATCCTGCATTCTCATGCCCAACCTAGAAACGTTTTGGGACATGATAATGGCTCCCTAATTTGCCAACTTTAAACTCTGATTAGCGCTTTTATTAGACCAAATAAAAAGTAGTACGGATTAAGCTATCTATTCCAATGCATATATTAAAAGGGAGCCAAAACATTTGCATAGTATAGACTATGGGAATAGAATTAAGCTATCCTCTTGATAAATCACATAAACATAGTTAACTCAAAGTCATCAATTATCTTCATAAAACGAAAAAGAAAATCGAACATGATACTTAGTAATGTACGGGCATAACAGTATTAAAGATAATATAAACCAACTTTAACCTAATAAACGAGTCGACCTGATAAAAATTAATACTTCAACTGGCATGATACGAGGGTAGCAACAAATCTCAAAGAAGCCCTCTTCTTCTCTTGTAATCGCTGACTGACAATGTGAGTGGATGCTTCTTGTCATCATCTTCCGGAACTTGAACTCCAATAGTCGCTTCTATTCTTTGTTTTCTGGCCATATATCCTGCCTGAACGCCTTGGGCTCCCCCAAAGCTTTGTAGTGCAGTTAATGAAATTGGCAGCTCAAAGTTGTGCAGCGGATTTGACTCTGTCTCTTCGTCCACCGGAGCACTTGTGTCAACTAACTTACCAGCACCAGCAGCGGCTTCCAAAGCCACAGCAGTAGCCACAGCACCTGCTTCCGATGTCACAGCTGCTCCTGTTCCACTACTCCCTGTACCAACTACAGCGCCACTAGCACTATTATTTGCAGCCTTAGCTTCTTTGCCGGGTTCGGCAGCATAGTAGTTCCTTGATCTAGTCCATCTCCTTGAAAAGGGATCATAACCTGCCTCCCCTGCTTTCAAACCAGTATTTTTTGGTTTTAACTGAGAAGCGTTTTTGAAGTTCTCAAACCTGTTCTTTCTGTTCATCTCAGCAAGCTTCAAAGCTTTGGTATCCTTCTCCTGAGCTTTCCGCGATGCCTCCAATTCCTGCAGTCTTGTCATGATCCTCTCCACTTCGGCCTCATCATTCATGCTTTCTGCTTTTACTAACTCCTGCCTCAGTCGATCCTTCTCCGCCGCAATATTTAGTGGCCTGAATGAGGAAGACTTTTTCTCCTGTAACATTTGCTTCACAGTAGCCGCCGAGTAAACATAAGTGTTGATCTTTTGTATAGCTTGTTTTTTTTCCAACACATCCTTTTTTACAGGCATCCGGCCACCAGTCCGCTCTACTTCCTTAACCAGCTGTTTAAACTCTTCCTCTAGTGGAGCAGAGGCACTAACCGTAGCCATTTGCCATCTCGCAGCGGAAGCATCATTTCCCCAAACAAGATTCAAATACTTGTATGTGGTTTTATTCTCTAAACTATACTGCCGATCTGGATCCGTCGCATCAACATTCTTCACTATGCAGAGCCTGTACATAGGCCCAGACTTTGATCTACCAATACCAACTCTAACAAAGCAACCAACAATTAACTCCTCAAAGAAAGGCTCCATAAACCATTTTGCAAGTTTTGATCTGCTAATGGTGATTTCTTTTATATCCTCAAATGAAGGAGCCTCAAATCCAGAAATTGTCCTGCCATCATACCTGATGATATCTTCATCATCACTATGGAACCTATTTTCACCCTCACTTGAGCTACTAAGACTTGTTGAAGTGACGGGCATGCGCTTTGATGAAAAGAGACCAGGGGCTGAACTTCTAGATGCATCTATCAACCTTCGGTTTGCTTCTGAATCTTGCTGTTTCAACCGCTTGGCACGCAATTCATTTAATGCATCATCCTTGGCAGCTGACCTGTCAACAGATCTGGCTGATGAACGAATACGAGATGACGGGAGTGGTGGAGTTAGTTCTCTGGGTACGTTTGTATTTCCTTTATCATGCTTTAATACTATCTTCCCCAACAAAGTTTTATCACCCTTCTTGGTAGCCCTATCTGACAATATCATCTCTCTTTCAAGTTCAGTCATCTCAGAAAGCTTCCGCCTGTCATCGTCATTCTTATAAAGATCATCACCAACATTAGATTCGTCACTGCTTTCATCCTCATGGTCACCTCTATCAACATCAACATACCCTTCTTCTGGGTTTCCCTCATCACCATCTCTTTTTGCTGGATCTGTTCTCTTCTTGAAAGGAGGAGCATGTGATCCAGAGGACTTTCTGTCGGTATAATTTAGCTCATCATCTGAAGAATCATCCCCAGAATCATTCCCACCATCTGAATATGCCACATCATGTCCTCTTCTCGAAGGTGGAAGAGGGTGCCGGTTTCTCCCAGCAGCCTCCAAAAGCAAATTCTCTAAATCTGCCATAATTCTGCTTGCTGCAGACCTAAATTCAGATATACACTATCCTGCATAAATATCACAAGAGCGTGATCAGCCATCTAATCCATACAACAGTCACTGACAAATGCAAGCACAATAACACAATTCATTTAACTGCATACATGTATCTCCGCGATTCAAGTAATATTAGCATACAAATTTAAAAGTGTTCACACTTCACAGCAGGGAACATAGATCTAATCTTCAATTTTCATGCAAATAATCAAATCTCCTAAACCAAATGGAAATCATATAGACAGACATTATTAACTGAGAGGTTTGAGCATATTTACAGTGAGGAAAAAAAAGTAAGAAACAAATAAACATTAAATCCAAAAATTGGGTAAAAATAAGCCAACACATCAGTGCCAAAACAACAAACGTTTCATCATCGTCTTAGTACAAAAAGATCTAACCAGAAAAGATCGTACGCAGAATCGATACTGCCCTGGCCCTCCTCACGCCATATGTTGCACTCCCCAAAAAGCAATGTGACTCCCCTGTGCGGAGTTATTCTTCTCTTTTATATGGTGGTTCCCTCAGTTGCAATTAGGTTTCTTTCTTCTAACTGGTTTTGGGCCCTCCCGACGCACACCTTTGTTTCACACATGGGCCGGCTTCTTTTCATTTACAGGCCAAACTCTCGATATTAGCTTTATGTATTAGACCAATTCTTTAGCACTTTTAACATGGCACACTTTGGGCTCCGATGAATATTGAGCTAAACGAGCTAATACAATTAATCTTGGGTTTTATCATAAAAATTTAATAAGTCATCATTTTAAACAGATTATTTGAGATGACATCTATTCAATATATTTGAACACGTTAGGTTGAAGTGATATACATTTTTATGTGCGATTTTTCAATTGTGTGCCCAAGGACAATGGTTTAGGAATCCAAAAAAAAAGTTTTTGTGGGAAACTCTCAAGATACTAATTACATCACTTTCCGATGAAAACTTTCTTTTTTTAGAAGCTTAAACCAGTACTCATGGGCACACAATAGAAAAACTATTTTCCCTAAAAGAATATCTAAAATTAGGTTATTACCCATCTATGCGTCAATTTCATGCAAGAAATCAAACCTTGTAAGCCAAATGGAAATCTTAAAGTTAGCAAGCAAAGCACCTTTTGATGTACGGTTTCTCTATTGTGCACCTAAGGGCGCAGTTCAAAATTCAAAAAAAAAAAAAGCAAGTTTTCATCGGAAACCCAAGTATATTACCTCTTGAGACAATTCCCAGCAAAAACTTGCTTTTTTTTTTTGGACTCCTAAAACAACACACAATAGAATAAACCGCTTTGCGTACGAGAATGTAAAATGAAGCTCTTACAAGCCTAAGCTTCAATTTCCATGTAAATAATGAAATCCCCTTAGCCAAATGGAAATCATAAAGTCAGCAACCACACCACATTTTTATGTACGGTTTTTCTAATGTGTACCCATGGGCACCATTTAAAATCCCCTGAAAAGAAAAAAAAAATAGAGAGAAAGAGTTTTCCCCCACCTCTCGAGACACTTCCTGGCCAAAAAACCTGCTTTTTATGGATTCCTAGATCAAGACACACGCTTGTTTTTTTTTAGGCAAAGTTTTCGACGGGAAGGGGGAGGGGGGAAATCGCGGAATAGAACCCAGGTGCTCATACTTTATGTCTCGTAGCTCTACCAACTGAGCTACTTATTAAGGATATCAAAACGCACAATTGAAAAACCGCTTAATGTAATAATAAGTAATAATCCCCAAGAGACAGCTCAGTTGGTAGAGCTGCGAGACATGGAGTGTCGAGACAAGGGTTCTAACCTTGGTGACGATGCTTTCCCTCTCCCCCATAAAAAAGAAAAAAAAAATATTTGCCTATCAAAATAATAATAATACGTAAAATGAAGCTCTTGTAAGAATAAACTTCAATTCTCACAAACAAGTAATAGAATCTCTTAAGCCAAAATGGCAAATACTAATAAAGTGTAACTTGAGCATAACAACATGTAGTACTAATATAGTAATCACAATGCCACGTTGTTCTCTAAACAACTCGTTATTAAATAAACTAATAAATATTGAACTATAAACCCTAGTTTTCAGTGTTGCAAAATTGAAGAGCAACTAGCATAATCAACCAAGGAAGCAATGGGAAAAAAATGGTGTGTGAGCGAGTGCTTACTGAGAATGAGAGAAACAGAGGAAGGAGTGCGATATTTTAGAATGCTCGTGTGTTGTTGAAACGAAAAAATGGCGAGAGTAAACGGTGTCGTTTCTGCAGAGCTGAAGAAGCGAACGATGAAGGGAAGAGCGAAAGGTGGCAAACGTGCAAAACCCTAAGGCTGTGTATAGGGAGGAAGAAGATGACTGAGGTTTTAGATAGGCAAATAGAAATTATCGGATTAAGTATTTTTTTTTAATCCTTTATCTTATTTTTAGATTTAGTTATCTTTAAAAAAAATATTTTAATGATATATGTCTTTTTATTTTTTGCACCAAGGTATTTTACGATCAATTCAATAGTCAAAAACTAATCAACGAGGTACGATACACCTGACTCTGAACTTTGTCCTCGATCCCCTCAGCTATGACCGGAGGCAGAGTTGCCCATCAGAGTCGTAAATGTGCGATAATGACTATGATATTTCTTCCGTAAACCAAAAAAAAAAAAAAGTCGAAGACTAATACTTTTCTATGCGTAAAGATCACTAAAATAAATTTTGTCTCAGCCAATAAAATTTTTTCCATAATAATATACATCTTAAAAATTCGTCAATTTCACCATTTCATCATAGTGATGCTAGATTTTCAAAAAAATATATTGATTTCGCTTAAAATTATTTCTTGGATCACCTAAATATGCATTTCATATATTTTAGCACAAGTGCACAACAATAACTCGAATTGACAACCCCACTTACATGACTAACTTGTAAAGCGCATGTAAGAAGTCAATCACTCCAAAAGAGTGATAAGCTCAATGCATCCCATAAATGATGAGATTATGTCTCGCCCCAAATAAGGCACACTTTTTTTTTTTTTTAACAATGTTGTTTTTAACTTGGTCATTATAACACATTGCGGCAACTCATTATTATCCCAACAATGTTGAATCACCATTGGTCAAAATTGTTGAATAGAAGATTAATTAGTTTAAAAAATCTCCTAATCACATGTATAAGTTACACATGTCAATGGTGATATTTGTATGGTCAATGATCTATAAGCGATATATATCATCTCTACGTGATTATAAAGATTTTTAAGCTGATTAGTTGATATGATATATCATTTCTCTTGATGAATATGTTAATCCACAATGGAAATTTGTAATCACACTCACAACCGATGATTTACAAATATGATTTTATACACATTAGGGTACAAATGTTTTGATGTAATAGTCGAGACCAACTCATGGTGGAAAAAAATTGGGTGATAAAAATGTAAAATTCACCTCAAAGATGGTGTATTTAATAAAAATCCAAAAATATAAAATTCACCTTGAAGATGTAACTAGCACAGATGAATTTTAAATACAAAAATGTAAAATGCACCTTAAATAGCAATAGATTCCTTATCGTTCGTGAACATAAGTTAGAATAGTTATGGCTATGCGTCAGGCTAAATGCTCATTAGCCTAACTCGTGAACCAAGTGTTTTTTTAATGAAAATGATTAAACCCAACAACAACCTAACCACGTGCCTTGCACTCACGTATGTTTTATTTTTAATTGAATTCAAAACTTGCCATTATGAACAAATGAGAATGAGTTAATGAATTAATATGCATGATATATATTAAAATTTCAAATTTTTAAAATGGTCGTGAGTTTGGCTCATGATGAAACAATCATAAGCCTATCTCACAACCCAAACATTTTCAACTAAAATGGCATGGATCACGAGTTCATGACTTTCTTTCATAATCCACACTTTATCATGAAAAAAAAACAAGATACTCCCTCCGCTCTTATATATAGGACATACTTAACCATATTTCTCGGACCAAGAAAAGTAGTTAGTTTTATGAATTTTATGAGAATATATTGTAACATTACAATTTTATCCTCTCAACTTTTCTTGAAAAATTCACACTCATTAATGAACAACAAAAAACACATGCATTTAATAAGGGCAAAAAAGAGAAAAAACAATAAATGATGCATAGAAAATACAAAATGTCTTATATATAGGACCAAAGATTAATTCTAGAATATGTCCTATATATAGGACCGGAGGGAGTAGTTTTGGAAGGCATTGCCGATTTTTGGAGTGACAAAATAATTATTAGTTTAATGTTATATAATCTAGGCCCATTGGCATTTTCAAAGGGGTGCTGAATTATGAATTCCGTTCTTAACCACAAACCCCATTTATTTTATAAAATTCAAAATTATCCTCGTAATTTTTTTGAAAGGTATCTCTCGGAATATTTTTCCGTAATACCCAAGTTGGAAAAACAATCATATTACATCAATTTATTTTTCCCAGAAGATCCTCTTAGAAAGATTTTCTAATACCTCCAAATCAATACAAAATATAAATTAAGGAATTATAGAATTTTCACCATTAAAATGGGACTTGTGGAAAAAAGCGAGTTCCAACCAACATGGGTTAGGACTAGTGGTAAGCGGCTCGGTCTCGCTTAAATAAGGTCTCGGGTTCGATTCCTTGTGGATGCAGAATACTCATGTTGGGAGACTCACATATCATAGTCAGACACACGAATCGGATCGGATCCGGATGTACATATATATAGTTCTTACGGAACAGGATCAGAAAAAAAGCGAGCATATTCCAAAGCACTCAAATCTCCATAATTGAAATGAAAGAACAAAGCCTATTTAAAAAAGCATTTACGTTTAAAAAAGGGTATTGATTTTCTAACCATCCATTTTGGGTTTTTGACTCCCCTTTTAATTTTTTTTTTCCATTTTTAGCCCTTTACTTTCCTCTTCCTTTTTTTTTCATCCTTTTCTACTACTTCTTCTTTCTATTTTCCTCCTCCTCTTCTTCTTCTTCCTCTTCCCACTTCTCTTTCTCCTTCTCTTCCTCCTTCTTTTTCTCGTTTTTTTTTTCTTCCTCATTCACCGTAAAACTCTTACTCTTTAATTTTTTTTCTTCTTTAAAATTCTATAAGAGAAGTACGTTTTTTTTTCACATACTTCAAGACTCTGAAGTACGTGGTTTTTTTCACATACTTCAGGGCTCTGGAGTATGAGTTTTTTTCACATACTTCAGGGCCCTGAAGTACATGTTTTTTTTTTTTAAAAATAAATAAATAAATATTTTATTTTTTTACCCCTACGCTCAAGCCTTGTCGTATGTTCAAAATGCACGTACGCCTAGGTCCTGAAGTACGTGTTTTTTTCACATACTTCAAGGCCCCGAAGTAAGTGTTTACGTGTTTTTTTTTTTGCACATACTTCATGCCCTGAACTACGTGTTTTTTCACATGCTTCAGGGTCCTGAAGTACATACGCATTTTTTTCTCACATACTTCAGAGACAGGACATAGGGTCTATTTCCTACGCTTTGACATTAGCGAAGAACACTTTTTAGAAGAAGAAAGAAGAAGAGGAAGAAGAAAAAAGAAGGGTATTTTTGAGAAAAAAAATTAAAAGGGATCAAAAACCAAATTGAGGTGGTTAAAAAATTAATACCTAAAAAAAAAAAAACAAAATATTTCTGGCATTATAATATCTGCAGAGTAGTGTTGTGCGGTTGGTGTTGAGTTGTGACGGTGTGAGTGAGAGTGTCATTTCCTCATTCATTCAGTTTGGGTCACAAGTCACAACTCGCAATGGCTACTTCTTCTTCTTCTACTCAAGGTCAAGTCATCACATGCAAAGGTAACACTCACTACTCACTGCACTCTCTTTTCCTCGCATCCTTTCTCGTTTCTATCAATATATCCTAAACGACCATCTAACTGTTGTCGTTTTTGATTGATGAAGCTGCGGTGGCCTGGGAACCCAACAAGCCTTTGACAATCGAAGACGTTCAGGTGGCTCCGCCGCAAGCCGGCGAGGTCCGCGTCAAAATCCTCTTCACCGCTCTCTGTCACACCGATGCTTATACTTGGGGCGGCAAGGTACTCTTTCATTCCACCAATTACTCTTTCCATAGATGCCCCCCCCCCCCCCCCCCCCACCAAAAAAAAAAAAGATTGTTGATTGCATAAGTATTCAAATTGTTCGTTGTTGATTGTCCGGTTCGTGTTTCGCAACAATCACAAATGCTAATCCATTTTGAGTGCGTTTGGATTAGCTGCGAAAATAAATCGATTATATGTATGTTGAATTATTGTTATACTAATAATCGATCTTAATTTGTAGGTTGATTTTGTAGGACTGTATATCATTTTCGTGGTAGAATTGGTTTTATGCCTGGTTTATGTGTTAGGAATGGTGTTATCAAGCTATATATGACTAGTATTATTGTCGTGTCACATGCGTAGTGAAAGGAAACAGCAGTGTAGTAGTGCTTTACTCCCTTTGTTGTTCCTTTATATCTGTCCCATATGAAAGAGATTTTTTTGTTCCTATTTATGTGTCTCATTAAGAAGTGCAAGAGTGCTATGATTGCTATTTTCCATGTCTGCCCCTATTGAATAAGTTCTTGATTTATGTAAGTAGTGGAGAAAAATTAATGGTTGCAGAGAGAGAGAGAGAGACGACATATCAGGGATAAATAAAATTATAGTAATTCATTGAAAATCAAAACAATCATTGCATTTATTAAATGATGTGTTTTTGTGTAATGGGATAGATAAATAGGAACATAGGGAGTATATGTCTAGGTGTCAATTTCTTATTGGGTTTGTTACTTTGGTTAAATTAGGATAAGCCCAGTATGGGTGTATTGAGGTCATTTTAATACCGGTGTAATCTGAAATTGGAAGGCAAGCAAGGAGTTTAATCCCTAATTTCTCCATCTTTTCTTCTTAGGAGGCTCCCTGGACCTTGAATCCAGGCAACACCAATTGTGACCCGAACAATGTTTGCTGAAAAACAATTTTAAGATGCGCTATTTTGTGTGGGCAGTGGAAAAAAAAAAATCAATTTTATGCAGTCAATTTTAAAAGAAAAATGTACGATGTTATTTGTTTAGATCAATAATGTTTGTTTGTTTGATAGTTAGCTATGTAGGGGTGAAATGAGAAAATTTGATTGGTTGCTTCATATGAACTTAAAGCTTCTAGCCTCTCTAAATTGCTTCAAGATTCATTTAGCTTCAAAATTTGCTCAAAGGAGTCCCTTTCTTATGTGGAAGCTCTCCTAAAATTGCTTTGCAGGATCCTGAAGGTCTTTTCCCTTGTATCCTAGGCCATGAAGCTGCTGGGTATGTGATTGATTTTACTTTATTATTATTTTTTTCATTTTTGAAGCCGTAAGATGTAAGCATATATGTTGGCATATTTGATTGTTGTGGGGAGTTTGTATTTTTTGGTATAGGATTGTGGAAAGTGTTGGAGAAGGTGTTACTGATGTTAAGCCCGGGGATCATGTCATCCCCTGCTATCAAGCTGAATGTGGAGATTGCAAGTTTTGCAATTCAGGAAAAACAAATCTTTGTCCCAAGGTTCGTTCTGCCACTGGAGCTGGGGTCATGCTCAATGACCGCAAGAGTCGTTTCTCTGTTAATGGAAAACCCATCTATCATTTTATGGGAACCTCCACGTTTAGTCAATACACTGTTGTTCATGATGTTAGTGTAGCTAAAATTGACCCAACAGCTCCTTTGGAGAAAGTTTGTCTTCTCGGATGTGGTGTTTCAACAGGTAAGCATTCTCCTTTCATAACATGAAAAAATAATCCTCTCTGTGTGCTTAGACTGCCTTATGATGTTACATTTATTATTGCCATCTCGCCATGCAAGCACATCTTACTAAATTTTTTCTTCCTTATCTGAGTTACTAATTTAATTGTCAGCTAGAATTTAACCCCATAAATTTGGAGTTTATGTAATGATAGCTCATGGTTATCACTTAATATCTATATAAATTTTACTTTACAGATTTATGTTTGTTATCTGTTTTTCTTCTTCATCTTTTGTTATTATTTCTTAATGCTATGAAAACTCCACTCCGTTCCCATTCGACTAACAGAGGACCTTGCCTGCATGCTTTGTATTGGTGAATGAAAATGTAGGGTGGGAGGGGGAGATTTCTGTGCTGTAATAGTTTGCTTGATTACCTTATTTTGTTTCATTCCTACTTAATATGCGGACTGCGTTCTTGTTTCCACCCTATGTTAATTTCACTTATTTTAATGAATTTATGATAACTATTTTCTTTAGGCCTTGGTGCTGTCTGGAATACTGCAAAGGTGGAATCAGGGTCAATCGTTGCTATTTTTGGCCTTGGAACTGTTGGGCTAGCGGTAAGCCTCTAACATTACAGTAGCAGACATTTGTGTTTTTGCTTGGTTCTGGGATGCCATTATGACTAATAATTTTACACATGACAGGTTGCCGAGGGTGCAAAAGCTGCCGGTGCATCTCGGATCATCGGCATTGATATCGATAGCAAGAAGTTTGATATAGGTATATCATGCACTTGGTTGACCTTAACATAGGCAGTGTGTCTTTAATGTTATGAAGTGATCTGCTGGCTGGTGCCAAGTTTCTCATTTCTCAGTTATGTTAACACAGCCACCTGGCATCCGACAGCTCTATAATAAAACTTTTAACACAGTCATCTGATATAGGCAGAAGATGATGCCGTGATAGGAAACAATTCCTATCTGAAAAGTTGAGACTGTTTTATTGATTGAAACCGGAAATATAGATATTTAAGAACAAGGAAAATTCCTTTAGCCTTAGCTTTCAGCTGAATACAAAAAGAAATCCCATACCCCTTTTCCTGTTTTTGTATTTTAACATATCTCATCAGATCTGGTTTTTCTCCTTTGTAACTAATTTGCCCTCTCACCCTTCGTTACATGCTTTTTCCCTCTTTATTAGTGTATGGTCTAGGTCAGGTATCCTATCAATGTTGTTTTTAAATAATTTACTCACAAGCAGAATAATATGCCTTTAGTAAGGCTTAATATGCTGTTCTTTTGGTATGTTTTGGTAATTATTTGGTTTACTCACTTGTTTTTATTCTGTCATAAGTCATTACAGATACCTGCCTATGGTAGTTGAATATGCTGTGTGCTACTGTCTGCTGCTGTTTTCTCAGTTTTATGTTGCTAGTGTGCTACTAAAGAGATTCTCCATGCTAATGAGTTCCTGTTCTTTTATTTAATTGTCTTCTTTGGTCATTTAACCTTGCAGCAAAAAACTTTGGAGTCACTGAGTTTATCAATCCAAAAGAACATGACAAACCTATTCAGCAAGTCATAGTTGATCTCACAGATGGTGGAGTTGATTATAGCTTTGAGTGCATCGGAAATGTCTCGGTGATGAGATCTGCTCTGGAGTGCTGCCACAAGGTGAATGTTGCTACTGCCTCATTGACTCAACTGGTGGTTGTGAGCATTAAAATATGTTTCTTGTTGGAAATTTCCAGGGCTGGGGGACATCAGTTATTGTAGGTGTTGCAGCATCAGGCCAGGAGATATCAACTCGCCCTTTCCAATTGGTGACTGGGCGTGTCTGGAAAGGAACAGCTTTTGGTGGCTTCAAGAGCAGGTCACAAGTGCCTTGGCTTGTAGACAAGTACTTGAAGAAGGTAAAGGATTTTCACTATTTACTTAGAGCATGTTTGCAAGTGGTAATGCATGGATAGTTATGAACTACATTGTCTGCTTTACTCATTTTTCAGGAAATCAAGGTTGATGAGTACATTACCCATACTTTGACTCTCGAGGAGATCAACAAGGCGTTTGATCTTTTGCATGAAGGGGGATGTCTGCGTTGTGTGCTTGCAACGAATGCATGAGGTGATCTTATCCAGCCTGTGCAAGTTTTATGTGGGAATGGGTTATATCGGGTTGCATTTTCCCTCTTGTGATGGTTGTAGTTAAATTTATCTTGAGTGGTTGTAATTTTCTAAGATCATGGCTCTTATAATATTGACAGTATCTTCCATCTCTTTGCGAACTAATTATCAGATAGCCTTTTCAATGGATACATAAGCGTGTATTATTTTATGGTAGTGTTCGGTGTGGGAAACAATTTTCAATTAGATAAAATTTGGTTTAATTATGTCACAAGTTCATGAAGTTTGGGGTATTTTTGCCAGATACCCTTATTCTTTTTTTCCCCAATGTCTGATTCCCCGAAGTTACTTTTGAGTTTGTCATATATCCCTATTACCAATTCTAATTAATTTTGCTGACATGTAACATCGGAATCCTTGAGCAGACGTAGGAGGTTGGTCATTGGTGCCGCGTGATGTCACACCGGTGAAAATGACCTCTCTCTTCAATTCTCTTTTTTTATTTAACTTAAAATATAAAAATATTAAGTTTTTTTAGTTTTTTAATTTTTTTTTTAAAAAGGATCTTCGGCCACGGGGCACCAGGTGCTTAACCTCCTGCGTCTGATTAAGATTTCGATGTTAAATGTCAGCGGAGAGTCAGACATTGGAAAAAAAAAGAATAAAGGTATCTGACAAAAGTACCTCAAACTTCGGCCGAACTATATGTTACCATGAGATATGAGAACTTATCATATCTTAGTAATCTTACCATGATCTTTGAATGGGCCTTAGATGTAGATGTTGAATTCTAATTGAAAAAAATTTCTTTAGAACTAAATATGGTTTCTTTAGAAGTAAACTTGTTGGCAGGGTTAATCGTGAATTTGAATTCCACTGCCTTGTGAGCCTTCAGAACTAAACTTGCCTTAATTTTTTTCTTCTTTTTGTAATAGGCCGAAGTTACACCGTTGGAACATTCCCAACATGGTTACAGAAATAATGTTACCTTTGCATCATGCATTATTTAGCAATCTTCTTGTGCAAGAGTGCTAAAAAAAATAAAGGCTTAAGCTCCTCAGTGATGCAGTTTCCAAACATGATAATTCACGATGATATCGGATGATTCCGCCAAAACGTGACCAAAAGGAGCCAAGCTCCCTTCGCAGCGCTATGGTGTTAATAGTTTTTATCTCATTTGTTAAATGGGTCGAATTAAAGCTCTCGCATGTTCGGCCGATGGTTAGTGAGCAGTGAACTTATAGTAGATGCAATAACAACATTACAACAAGGGCTTAGCAAAAGTAGTTTGAGTTTGACATCAATAATGTAATGTCTAATGACTACCACCATTCAAAATATGTTTTTGTGTTCTATTGATGAAATAGTTTGACCAATCCACTAATTATTTCATGATCCACTCGGTTGAACTAGTGACCTGATACATGAGGATCTGACGATGACCCAACCATTGAAGAGCTTTAGTTTTCGGCCCTCGTTTTTTACTCTGCCTGCATTTTTTTAGATGCATTCTGCAATGCATAAAAAGTGAAGCATGCATTGAATGCATCTGGATGTATTGATACTCCAAAACTTATTATAGGCTGTCAAGCCGATTTATGTGTATTTGCAAAGAAGTCCTTAT
The DNA here is from genome assembly GCA_037953625.1 of Crotalaria pallida. Lineage (NCBI taxonomy): Eukaryota > Viridiplantae > Streptophyta > Magnoliopsida > Fabales > Fabaceae > Crotalaria > Crotalaria pallida. Next base: position 75,783,506 of record CM075656.1, read on the forward strand.
CAATTAAAATTTTCTGAAACACATAAAAAAGGTGTTAGGACAATTTTGCCCTTATCCCCGAGCCGGAATTGTCGCCGCCAGCCACCATCACTCCACCATCTTTCTCCCTCGTTCGTTCGCAGTCCCATTATCGCAGTGGAATGACACCACCATTAGCAACATATTGATACCAGGGAGAAAGAGGAGGGCAATTCCATTTGATAAGCAGACAAGGAAGCTTATTGGACATCGAATGCACTACATCATCATTATGATAAAGCTTTCAAGGTTCAGTAAATTGCCAAGAGACAAAATCTCAAGCTTCTCCGATCTGGAAATATGTCATTCCTCAACCACTGTTGCAAGATCCGGAAGAAGCCACCGCTGCCGCCACCGTCACCGCCACCTCCTCACACAAGCCACCATCTGCCTTCTCCCTATAGCCACCCTTTGAACCACATTCATTCTACCGCCTCAATCACTGCCTCTCCTGCAACGTCATGGAGAAAGAACGGTGGCAGATCTGGAATCACCGGCATAGGACCGAGGTCAACATCGGGCGGAGATGAGAGGCGGTTGGACGGAGGCAGCGAAGTGAGGTCGTGTGTTCGGCGGCGGCGGCTGTACACGACAGTGGGTGGGTGTGGGTTGAGGGGCGTGTGGACACTGCGGCGGCGGCGGTTGTTCTTCTCGGGGCACAATTGCAACTTGGATGCAAGTTTTGGAAACTCAAAGAGCAAGTCCCCCTCCATCATCTGAGCCCTTAGTGCCACATCATAGAAACTCAATGGCAATAACCTTCACATGCACTGATGCAAGCCAACTCTTTTTATGCATTGCAGCCTCCATCTTTTTCCATGATAGGTTCAATCGAAATATTTTCTGATATACCCGAGTCGAAAAATGTATTTTTCCAATTACTCTCATTAAAAAAATCATTTTTAAAGTCGAAAAATGCATTTTTCCAACTCGGGAGAATCGAATCGGAAAATATTCCGATAGAATCCCATCAGAAAAAACGAGGGATGGGGACCGGTACTCATCATTGAACCAATGACCTAATAATTTTTTGGCTTAAATATTAATTAAATTGGTTCTTATAAATATTGATCCTTTTGAAATTAGTTCCTACATTTTTTTTTATCCAATCATTTTCGATTTGTTTTGTTTTTGGTCCCCACTATCAAGTTTGGATGAAAGATGGTCTAACAGGATAAGGAACCAAACCAAAATGAAATGAAAAAGCTAAGACCAAAACCAAAACGAAACGAAAAGCAGTCATCAAAATCTCCACTCAATGAAAATATGAAAATAAAAAACAAAACTACATTTGCATTATCTTAAACCATAGTTGAGGTCGAGGATCAAAACCAAAACGAAATTAAAAAGCACAAAAAGAATTGTAGGGATCAATTTTAAAGAGATCAACCTATTTTTTCTATTGTACTATTTGAGAATAATAAACTAAAAAATGTATCTTTGTATTGAAATAATAAATGTTTAATATTTTAAGAGTCAGCGAATTAGTTTTTGAAGACTTTTTTCTACGTTTTTATTTCTTATCATCGGGGCTGAGGTTAAACAAATGTGTGTGTGTGTGGGGGGGGGGGGGGGGGGTTAAGTGGATCCTAAAATTATTTTTTTTAAGGAAAATGCTAAGGACACTTGTTAAGAAACTAAAACTAATATATTAATATAGAAAGATGTGATTTTTGAAATTTTCAAGAGAGTGATTAATGATATAATATTGTTTTATTATTCTTATTTTTAGTAACCTTAACAAGTGTCCTAATTAGCAAAATTTTTTAAAATATTAGTTTTAAAGAAAAATATGAATCTTTTCATTTTAAAACTAGTAATACCAAAACCATGAATTTTGATTAAAGAGCTACGAGTTGTAATAAAAAAAAGTTTAGGAACTAATGGAAAAAAAAAAGAAAAAGATTTGAAAACCAACTTTAAATCGAAAAGACTTGATTAGCCTAAAAATAATGAGAGCAAATTGAAAAAAAAAACCACCCATCTAAAAAAGAAGAAACCGAGCAAAAAAACCCTTGCCTTGTGTTGTGTGTTGTTGAATTGAAATCGTAGAGGAAGAGGGATGGGGAGGAGAATACTGAACGAAGCTCTGAGTGCTATGGTGAATGCTGAGCGGCGTGGCAAATCTATTGTTGAGCTCAAACCCATCTCTACCGTCATGTCTTCCTTCCTTAAAATCATGAAAAACCGCGGTATATACTCATTTATTTCAACCTTTTTCATTCTCTGTTATTAAATTTCTATTCTTTTTCCTTTAATCCCTAACCCCTTTTACTGCCATAAGATTTCAACCATTGTTTCTTCTCCATTTTCAAAAAAACGCAAAAAAGTTGTGTTTTTTATACTGCACATTAACTGTTTGTTAAAAGTCCTATTAGAATTTCAGTCTTTCTTATGTGTTTGCAACACTTTGCTCGTAGTGATTGAGAATCTTGTAGCTTCTATTTACTTGTTTAGATGGTGAAATGTATTGTGATTGTTTACTGAAATCGGTAAACTCAATGAGTTTATACTCATGTTTAGTAGTCGAGTTTGAGTTCACCATGCCTTCATGAGTTTACTTAAAAGTTCGAGTTTGAAAACCTTGCATAAATCGTTTTGGATAGTTAATGATGGAATAGAGGAAAGTTTCCATTTCATTGTTTGGAATGATAAGAGAGTGGAATTTTTTTTTTATAAGAATTAATAAAGTAAAAACCTCGGTTTTATCTCAAACCCCCCAATTTGAAGGGAAACAGAAAGAGTGGTATGATAGGAATGGGATGGAATTGGTTCCATCCAATAGTATTCCATTCCATCATTAAAACCCATCAATGGAACTATATACCATTTCATCCCATTCCACCCTTTACCACACGAATCCAAAGTCCAAACAAAGCCTAAAATCCTCTGAGATTCAAATTCTAGATTTGTTGCTCACTATAAGTTTTGTAGCTAATCTTGCACAACTCGCGATAGGTTATATCAAGGACTTTCAAGTCTATGATCCGCACAGAGTCGGAAGGATAACAGTTGAACTACAAGGTAGGATCAAAGATTGCAGAGCCATTACATACCGACAAGACATTAAGGCAAAGGATATTGAAGCGTACAAATTGCGTACTCTCCCAACACATCAGGTTCGTTTTTGTCTCATATTCCATGTCTATATAAGCTTCCAGCAGTTTCACTAGTTTCTCTTGCATATGGAGAATGTTGTTTGCTTAAGATGATAGTTGTTTTACTGGTCTACTTTAGAGTTTGAAAAAAGAAAAGGAAAAGGATAATCTTGAAGTTCTGTTTGTCTCAATGCAGTGGGGTTATGTTGTGATTACAACTCCTGATGGTGTTTTGGATCATGAAGAGGCCATTGAAAGGAATGTAGGCGGTCAGGTTCTTGGTTACTTTCACTGAAAACAATCATACACATGTTATTTTGGTCAACCATTGTGTCCAGCTACATTCCCAGATAATCATGGAATGAATTCAGTGGCAAAATGTTTTATTCAGGCAAAGGAGGGTTTATTTTCTTTTGTTGCTTCGTCCCTATGAATTTTGATGGAAATTAGTCGTTTTTTTGTTGAATAAGATACTGTAATAGGCTAGACATGTATGGATATATTTTGATCCTTACAGTGTAATTTACTTCAAATCCAGAGTTGCACTTAATATAATCCTCAATTAGTTCAAGCACACTGTACCCACTGGTTTTCTTTGTTTCACCATAGAATTGCGGTTTTGGACAAGAACATTTCATCGTCACGCTATTAATTTCTGTCGCACTTCCTTAGAATTTGGTTTCTAAGCTGCGGCATTGTATTAAACATAAAAACTTTTTCGACGACAATTCCTAAATTATATGTAATTTTCCTTCTCTCACTCTTTCATTTGTCTTACTAAAACTGAGTCGAAGGTGTAAATGCTCAACACTAGTGATTTGAGCTCGCATACTTGCATTGGTAAAGAGTTGACCTCTTGATAGTTGACAATTGACATAGTTGCTTACTGATGGAGCTGCAGAGGAGAAAAAAAACCTGCTCTGGCTTTAGTTGGAGTCTTCTCTTAGATATTTCCTTGTAAGATCTCATTAGGACACTGTATTTATACCTAAATACATTAATTTATTAAGTATACGGCTTTTCAATTACAAAAAAATCACTCCTTGATTTTAACCATTGGATAAAATAAGCGAAGCTAAAAGTCAGGATTGATACTAGTAAGTTCAAAATTCCATTCATTAACGTTGTATACAACCACAATCAAGCCTTATTTTTCGCTTTATGTAATCAACTCATGAATCAAACAATGTAATAATGCTCTATCGCACATCATGTTCATTGACAAAATATTGATCTCACTGTTTAATTCATTGACATTTGTGTGAAATAAGAATTTTTTTAGTGTATTTTTCAAATTAATCAAACTTGAACTTTTAGATGTTTGACTCATTAATTTCATAATATTTTATGCTGATAAGCAGCTTATTAACTTGAAAGTCGGCTCATATATATTTCGTGGGCTTATGTATAGTTAGTTACTCACGAAGTGAGGAAACACAAACTGTCCCTGACACTTAAATAGGTTTTATTGAAGCAATATGATGTGCAAACCCATGCTCAAAACTCCTGTGAAAATAAAATAGAAATTGTCATAATAATCTACACGAGTAAAAAAAATATGAATCATATGTAAACTATAGTCTATAGGGATAGAAAAAATAATCTGTATCACAATTAGTTACTTACATAACAACATGAGCAGCTACACCCAAGAACATCCCTCAATAAAAATACAGGGACAGTGATTCTTTCCTTTAGGTCAGCAACACCAGTGATTTGAGTATAGGACATTTGCAGCCTATGGCTATGAACTTGATTCAAAAATTTGTTAACCCTCACACCAACTCACTTTATGTCATCCCAAACATTGGACTCTAGGATTAGTAGAATTTTCATCTCTTTGGACTATAGAGGTGTTAATCATCAATGAAATAAAGAACCATATCTTCCTCAGTACCAGCAACCATGTCTAACAAATATGTTGCACCCTGTGGTCCTAAAATAATGTGACATAGGATTATGATCCACCACTTTCAAAGCTTGATAGATGAGCGTCTGTTAAAACAGTGAAGAGTTGTGTATCTACAAATAGCTGCAAAGGCAAAGGTTCATGAAGAATAACCATTATCAAATCTTGACCATTAGATCTTCCATGCATGGTTAAGGTTAGAATATAAAGTCATGTGTAGCTTTTAAAGTAACTTCTAATCTCCACCGTCAATGTATGAGTTTAGAGGAGTGTCGATTTACACTAGTGTAAGCCATTTTTACATTGAATTGTTGATCTTGATTTCGTCCAACTGTATAAACTATAACAATCACAAAACCCCTTGGATGGAATAAAAGAAAAAAAAGAAAAAAAGATCCACGGTTGAAAGTGATTGCTAGTGAAAAATGACTTACACTTGTCAATGGATCCCTCCTCATGATTTTATTTTAGACACAAGAATTGCAAGCATGCCAACTATCTGTGGCGATCATTTCAATGCTTATGCAGAACAAAAAATTATTTCCTGTGATTTTTCTTTTAAAGAATAAAAGGTTGTTACCTTAATGAATGGCTGGTCCCTATTAGGAAAGGAATCAATGAAGCTATCTTTTAGAAGTAAAGAAACCTGAAAAGTGAATCCAGGATCAGTTAGGAAAGTGTGAGCAAATTACCCATTCTTCGTTATTTAGGAATTTCCAGGAATATAAATAATAAGCATTAACTTAGTACCCTGTCATTATTTGCTTGTACACTAGTTATTGTATGGAATTTCAGCTCTGAGCAAAGTGACTCCAAATAGTGCCACAAAATATTCAAAAACCGAGTTGCAGCATCAGCCTGGGTAAAGAAGTACACATTACTGGTTTTCTATGCATTAATTATACGTAGATATAATAGTATTTTTTTTTTAATCTATACTTTTGGTCCCTATGCGACAGTCATTTTTAAATTGACCTTATATGTGGGAAAAAAAAAAATCAATACAACCCCTATAAGTTTAGTTAATCTTGATATGGTCATTGCCTTTTATTGCTCTTATAACACTGGTTGTTGGAGTCGAAGTGTATGGACCAAGTTAAAAATAATTGTCACGTATACCAAAAAGCAAATGATTACCACATTCAAGGACCAAATAAGAATATGTTTGGTCCCTATATGTGTCAATCATTTTCGAGGTGACACTATTGACACTCCAAAATGTCTGTTTGCACTCCATTTAAACCAGTCACAATTTTGTAAAATGAAAAACTTGAGTCGAAGTGCTAATAATGCCAGCCTCATTTTCGATTTGATCTCGATACTTTAAGTCCAACTAACGATGTTATAAATATGATAAATGGTGAGGACTAGATTAAAGATAATTGTACATGGAGGGACTAATGGAACTTTTTTGTATATAAGGACCTGGTTGGAAATAGGTGTCAAGTTTAGGGACCAAAAGTATATTTCAACCTTTATTTTTTATGAATTGAGCGAGTGAAGGGGCGAAGTCCTTCAGTATGGGAACTAAAAGAACCTGAGCTTCGTTGCACCTATGTACAGGATGCTTTCTAGCAATTGAACTTTCACATGAAAGTCTTGCATGAATTGGACCCAATTGAGCGACAAGCTCTCTATGTTGTGGAAGTTTTGGCAGGTGACACGTTTTAACCTGCATAATAGAAAAATAAATATGGTTAGAAAACTTATTCAACAAAGGGGTTTAAATAAATCTATACAAGCCAAAAATTGGGAATGTAAAGATAGAAAAAGACATTATAAACCTGATTCTTCAGAACATCAACAAGAACAAGATTATTAGTTTTAATGTTTACATCTTCGGGTTTATGCTGTATGCCAACCTGCAAGATCATTACAAAATTGGATTAAACAATTAACATTTCTTAAAAACTCTCAAACACAAAGCATTGTAAGCGAAAAAAACCTAAATTCTCACATGACATAGAATCAAGGTAGAAAGAAATAAGTTTGAAATATGTTAGATTATGAGATCCTAAGTTTCATACCATAAAGCAACTAGCTCAAATTAAATATTTATTAAAAAGAGAATATGACGAAAGAAAAAATTACGAATACTAAAGTAATAGTCCTAATATAACACAAAGCAATACATTTTGTAAAACATCAAATAAAATGAAACTTACAATGTATGGAACTGGTGCGTCAAGAAAATCAATCATTTTCCCAGGTAAAACCTGATAAGCACGACTAACATATTGTTAGATATATGAGACAATGTCCCACGGATAATCTGAAACCAGGGTTTGTATAATGCCGCTGAACTCACCGGTAGCAATAAGCTTTGCCACTGAAATGGACGAATCATCGGAACAATAGATAGCACTGTGCCCGATAGAACACCCTGTATTGTGTCAAAAAAGGCCAAAATGAATCATAGGTTATATAACAATCTTAGTTAATCAACAGCAACAATTAAGTATCAACTATTAAGCACACAACATTGTAAGGCAAATTGGTGACCTTCAATTAATATGATTGTTTCTAAGACTTACCAGATTTGGACACACTACTACCACCTGTTTTTCCAACAGCACTCCTGCAACTAATGCCAACACCTGCCAGTAACATTATGTTTGAACAATTAAAAATATTTTAGTCACTCAAGAAACTACTATGATATTTGCAGCTCATATAAGTAAATGGAAAAGTCAAAATGTTTAGCATTGTTCCAATAAGGAACTTCCGACAGCCATCAACATTGTTGAATTTCTACCAGAATATGTGCTTACACTTTCAAGGGACAGAACTCGACAGGTAGTTGCAGTTGTCCATACTGATAATGCAAGGGCTTCTTCAGCAGAAGCTAACTTCGCGCTGACCTTTTACCAAGCAAATTTGTAATGAGTGAACATAATTGTGGAGAAGCATTGTACTAAAGCACCAAGAATTACCTGAGCAGGTTCGGAACAATTTTGTAAACAATCTTCATCAAAGCCAAGAGAAGCAATTGAGTGTCGTATATACTGAATAGCTTGTAGATGTTCAAGAGGGCGGAAGACAAATTCACTTCCTCGAGGTGGAATAGGTGTAGCATGATATCTGCACACTATCTGTAGCAAATCATTCTTATTCTCCTATCAAAACCATTCACATGAAAGAAAAACATTTAAAATAAAAATCAAGTACGCCTCAGTTTCATCAATGCAAAATAAACAGGGCAACCATTTAACACTAACCGTAGCCCATTCCATTAGCAATTCATCCCCATGATCTGTTTCATTGTTTGTGAAAAGATCGTCCTCATCTTCTGATACCATGCTTCTAGCTGGACTGCCGATGAAAACAATAAACTAGTAAGAGGGTGTTTGATTCAGATTAATTTTTAGGAAAAACAGTTGTTGCTGCTCCAAAAGCTGCAGAGGAGGAAGGTGTTTGTCAAGAACAGAAGTTGTTTTCTAAAGCTGTTTTTGGATTAAAAAAATTGAATTTTTTAAGCTAGACTTTTGGACAGTAAGATTATCTGATATTCTTATATAGTCAAATTATTTTAGAACTAAACCAAACAAACTCTAAATCAAAGCTGAAAAACTATTCCAGACATGTATCTCTGCACAAAAATTTAAGAAAACAAAAAATTGGTGATGATAGTCTATCCAAAAGTAAAGCTGAAACACGGAATATTATAATCATAAATTTACCACCTGAAAAGTGACTCAGAACTTCCAAGAAGCTCAGATGCACGACTCCGGGCAGAAAAAGGTGTTCCAACATTGGGAGAAAGTTGACCATTTTCATAATTTCCATGCATTCTTTCCATAGACTCATGAGTTTCTGTTGCCTCAAAAGCGCTATTATCATGATCTTGCAGATTCTTCCTACCATCCTTATCTATATCCCTAACCAGAAAAAAATCAGAGGCGTCACTGGCTGTCACGCTCGCAGGAGATTGAGAGCGAGAATCCCATATTTTTGGCGATAGCTGTGGGATTTCTTCATCAGATATAATCCCGGCAGCGGCAGCAGTAATGGCTGCAGCACCATCAAGAGGTATTGCAAAATCCATCCAGTCACTAAATGACTCCCTCTCTGGGGAGTTAGCATTTGAACTCAATTGATCATCAAGTTTTGGTGTTGATGGGATGGATCCATTGAGAGTCAACTCATTTACAAATTGCGTTATCCGATTCAGACGCTCCTGTGCAAGGAGACTGCATCCAAGTAAGGCATAATGAATTCTATTGAATCTAGGGATCTTAGGTCAGCCATTGTATGCAAATAAACCATTAATAATATGCTAACCTGTTCAACATCTCAAAGTGTAACTCAAAGAAAGGAACTCTAGTCAGGAGACAGTAACAGCGAGGCGCAGAAACAAGAAAACGACTGGATATCCCAGACGGATGAGAAATAGGAGATGATGTGCTTAGTATACCAGGGGGCCTCTGAACAATTTCAGGCACATGCAAGCAAACTCCATAAAGTGTTGCATTGTCTGCTGCCTGATCAAGGGATGAAGGTATACATAAACAACTATCAGCAATATCATCTATCTTTATTTCCCATACAAAAATATTGCACAATAAGAAATAAATGAAAAACAAATGAACAAAATCTACCCAAACCAAATACCATAATATATATATATATATATATATATATATATATATATATATATATATTATAAACCTTATCCTTTATTCTCAGTTCTCTCCAGTAACTTGAACTGTAACATTAGGATGCTGACATCTCAAACGTTTGAACAGCCAAAACAATCTTTAGACCAACAGATGAATACTTTTGAAGTATTGTCTCATGGAAAAACAGAGTAGCTATGAATATATATTGTATAATATATTGTTACCCTCCCACTCAATTATTCTTGAAAAAGAAATTCAAAATAAATATATGAGTAGACTGTACAAAGACAATATTGCATACATGAACCAGGGTACAGGTATGATATATTTCCAGAACTTCTCAATTACAATCACAAATCATTTCAGGCTAACAGACCAAAATTGATATGGTGTCAATACAAAAATTACCTTGAGTGTAAAGATAAATGATAGATCATCTCTGCCTAAATGCTCCTGTGGAGGGTAAAAATAAAAGGAAAAATATTATCTCTCTGGTCTCAAAGGTGGTGAGAGCTCAATGGAAGGTTAATTAATTATGCTTATACAATAAGAAAGAGATAAAAAGAAAAGGTGACAAACAGATGTACTGGTATGTGTTACTTGACCATCTAAACACTAGATCTACCAAATCAAAGATGATACATTGCTTTAACTAGCCTGTCAATGAGCAAAGATATCTGAGTTATTAAAGATAAACTGAGATTGATGTGGCACACCTGTCCATAGACAAGTTCATTTAGTTCACTTAGAGATGGAGTCCTCTCCAACATCGCGGCCTGTAAATCAGCATTTGATAAATGAAACAGTTTATGGGAAATTAGTAGAATATTTCACAATTTAAATAGATGTATGGTTTATCAAATTTTAACATGTAAAGAGAATTTGGCAGATCTGATCAAGTTTTAGAAGCGTCAAGCAGACCTTAACACCTTCAGGAAAGCAGAAGGAGGCTAAATCCTTCATACGCACTGTTAGCTTCTTCCCAGGAGGATATTTGAAAAGTATCTGCATGATTACAAAAAGATATCAGTGGGAAGAACCTATTGATCCATAGCAATAGACCGAATTGTAATCATAAATAGGGAGGAATCGGTTACAGTTCCAATGCTAAAAAATGTTACCATCAAATATTTGTTTACAGAGATCATTTGAACGGTAGCAACAGATTGACTAAAATAATTCCCACCGACCATCGAAATACATGTACAAATTCCTAAATATCTTTCCTAAATGTTGTGAAACTAATCTAGAAAATTCCTACATGTGTGATGCCTATAAGGCTATAACACTAAATATCTTATATAGAGCTTGCAAAATTAGCCTTAAAAATTTTAATAGAATTTTTCTATTTCTGATATGCGGCATGCGGAGACCTGGACAGCTAATTTCTATAGTCTTTTATTCTTTGTTTCCTTTTGCTTCCTCAGCTTGTGAGGATAAGTTATCCTCCCTTAATTAAACTTTCTTTCTTTCTTTGCTCTAAAATAAAATTTAATTCTCTATCAAATATATCTATGTATGTTCCAAAGTTCTAACAAACCTGAGGTTCCAAAGTTGGTTCCAGTGGCCTTTGTCGCTGCAGACTTCTGTAATCTACATATTCAGATTTTTCCTTCACTTTTTCCCACTGCTTCTTTCTTGCAAACGCATCCTCCACGACCTCCAAATTAGCATCTGGATGCAGCCCCACAATCACAAAATGTTCAAAGAGCGATGTTGGATCCTTATAATTTCCACGGTTCTACAGTAAGATTCAGTGACTTATGTCAATATACTGATAAGTTCACATTTCCGACAAACATGTTTAAGGGACACAAGATCACCTCCTAAAAGCTAGTTCAATATAGCATCAATGTCAACGTTTCTCCATGGTTAGATATTATATGTTCTTAGAACAAACAAATCAAGAGCCCTGAGGATGAGTCTAATGATATGACCATTTAATCATATACCAGCATGGCATGGTAAAATTTACAAATATAAGAATAACTTGAGCACTCAAAATCCTCAACACTCATGCTCTAACTTCTTTTAGATAGAATTAGATTTGTATAAAGAAACAATTGCGACCAATTAGCTTGAAAGGTGTATACTTTAACTTGGAATGTTGCAAGCATAAGCATTATATTTTATGAAAATTCGAGTTAAATTTCCTCGAGGACAAAGAAGTTGCCTGAATGAAGCAGAGGATTTTGTGGATCGTTTAAAAAACAGGTAGCTGAAGGGAAGAAATGATTTTCTACTCTAAGGTGAAACATGATCAACATGAAGTGACATGCATTATTGAACTTTTTTAGCAAGATAGCAATGCAATTATCAAATATAAATTAAATTCTATCACTATTTGCGGATCAATCAGGCAAAAACAAATGCGGTACATGAAGGGATTCTAAAAATCGAATACCAGAGATTTGGGATGAAGCTGATACCACTGGCGTTTCTGGTTTGCCAAGACCTCAGGGTTGAAATTTGCCTGTGAGCCTTCTTCACGACATTTGCCACCCCACCGCCACCGTTGCACATGAGTTTTTATCTTCTGAAAGCTGTTACTTCGATGAAATCCTTTAATAACAATTTCACTCTGACTGCGTCTATGCACACCAGGCCCTATTTGTGGCAGACTTGACCCACCACCACCAGAATACATATTTTGCAATGCTCCCCCAGCAACTCTAAAAGCCCCCTCAGATAAATGATGCAGAATCGTCATCGGCGACGAGGACTTATCCTCATGAGGCTCAGCCTCCTCTTTCGAGTCCATGTTCATACACACACAAACACACCTAGCTCATGCTCTCAAGTTTCACTTTACTCAATTCCTGAACTAAATTCCAATACCAACACCCCTTTTGTATCATTCCACTAAATTCGCCGATTCCACCAGATACTGAATTGAATAAGGGCACCCCGGATGACAGTTATCACCAAAATCCAATCTTTTGGATCACTCCACTAAATTTGATGATTCCATAAGATATTAAATTTAATGAGGGCACCCCAGATGAAAATTATCACCAAAAATCTAATCTTTTGGCACCCCTTTAAATCATTAATGATACCGATAAAATTAGATATGCTTCAACGATGAAGGAATCTAAAGATTCTTCTGGGCACTAATATTTCCTTCAAAATTTGAAACTTTTCCACTCAGAGAATAATGGGCACCACCTAAATGATTCAAAAAACGAAGAAGAGAAACAATAATGAAGAGAATTACCAAATATTTCTTAATATTATAATACTATTAATGGCAAAAACAATGAGGAGAATAATAAAAATGAATCACTCAAAAACGTAAATAATAATAATGAATTGGTGTAAAGTAACGGAAACAGAACCAAGTAAATGCAGCAAGTAGGGAAACTCAAAAGCTTTTCAAAAAAATGAGGAAGAGTTCGAGTTGTTGTCCTAGGAAAGAAGAAGAAGGGAAAAAAAACATGAAATGATCGAGGAACGTACATGTATGAAGGTAGTATGTACCTTGGTTTTTGGTTTTGGTTTTGATCGTTTAATGAAGTTTGGATATGTTGTGTGGTGGGTAAGGCTTGGTCCTTGGTGGCGTTGAGCGCGAGAAGAGGGAGTTACTATATATAGAGAAGAGGAGGATGGAAGAAAAAAGAAGATAGAAAGAAAGAGAGAAAGTTTATTAGTGAGTGGGAAGGATGAATGAATGGATCTTCGTTTCACGTTTGAACAAACATTGAAAGAAAGACAGACAACTCATGTTAATGTTATAGTAAGAAAAAAACAAAACAAAAAAACCACATTGGAAATGGAAATAATCCGGAGTTTTTATTTTGGTCTTACTTATAATATCTTATTTCAATTTTCAATAGCATTTAATTATTTCTTTCCACAAATACCCTTATTAAGTCAACATTTTTTATATTTCCAATAATAATTTTAGGGGTAGTTTTGAAAAAATGCATCAAATTTTCACATTTTCAATGACACTAATAACTTTAATCACTGTCCATGGTGAGAGTGAAAAAATTCAAAAGGGTCCTATAAATAGGACCGGGGAGTAGAAGATTAGACCATCCACACCATGTAACTATTTGATGAAGAAGGTTGATTACTTTTCTTTGAATTTTAAAAGAGTATTTTAATATTATAATTTTATTTTTTAAATTTTTATTAGAAATTTCATAAATATATTGTTTCATATTAATAAATAAAGGATAAATAAGATAAAAGAATAATAAATACTTTATAAAAAAATTCAAAATAATTTATAAATAAAATCAAATAATTCTTATATAATATGATAGAAATTATAGTAAATTATAAATATGATCAAATAATTTATAGTAAATTATTGAAATTGGTAAAAATATATTTGAATTTTTTTTTTTATACGAACTCACACATTAGCTCATGTAGTGATGTAAAGTTTGAGATATAACATATGCTCTCCGTATTTGAATTTTTTTTCATTTAAATAGATCATATGTACTATTTTATATTTCTTTTATCTTTTAATAAAAGACTCTTTTTTAGAAAATTTACCTCTATCAAGAAAAAAATAAGTATTTGATATATTTTTCAAAATCAATCATATATAATAAAAATAAGTATTTGATATACTTTTTCAAAATCAATCATATAATTATTATTGAAATTTCAAAAAGTGTTGAATAAATAGAGTTTTCTGGAAAAAATTTAAATATCATTAAAAATTGGAATAGATTTTTATAAATAGGAAAAAATACACAACAAATCTTATACCATTAAGGAATGGATGGAGTAATTTACCACGTTTTTTTATAAGTTAAGAATCTTTACTATTTTTCACTCTTCTTGTAAATTCTGTTTTTTTTATTAAATAATCTGACACACTTATATTTTATACTCTATCTGCTTTTTTTTTTTTAATATAAGCACTAAATAGTTGAAGTGTTTTGGTTTTTTTTTATAAACTTTTGATTCAATTTTCAATGATATTAATTATTTATAATTTTTACATTTATTAAAAAAATTAGTTGAGTGTATTTAATCTTCTCAAATTCATAAAAAAATCTAGCTGCTTTATGAAAATTGCATTGGAAATGAAATAAAAATTAAATGAAATTACTATTTTCTATAAATATTTTAGAAATAATTGTATTGTAAATAGAAAGTTAGTTATTTTTTTCATATTTAATAGTATCAAAATAAGCATGTCTTGTTTTTCTTAGAGTATATAATTGACTAACTTCTTTAATTTACATGCAAGTTAACTCCAAATACTTACTTTTTTTTTTATCATCAACAGGGCTATCGCCCAAAGAAACTTAAATTAACCGGGTAAAAGCGGTACCGTAAGCATCCTCACAAACAAGAGGAAAAAGATCACAAGGACAACTAGAAATAAAAATACAATCAAAACCTATACCAGAGTGCCCCATATTCGCCAAAAAATCAGCGCACCTATTCGCCTCACGATAAATATGAGATACTGAAATTTGCCATTGAAGACCCAACAGCCTTCTTATCTCCCGAACCATAGAGAAACAGTGATGGTTTGTTGCACAATGATTATTAACTAAAGTGACAGCTACCTTAGAGTCCATTTCCACCTCAACCTTCAAAAAACCATGGTGGAGAGCAAGTCGTAGACCCCAAAGTAACCCCCACAGTTCCGCCTTGGTGGATGAACAGGAACCCAGATTACAAGTGAAACCATACATGAATCTACCAGTAGAATCCCGAATTAATCCTCCACAAGCAGCTTGGTGCGAATTTCGGTAGAAAGAACCATCTACATTTAGTTTCACAAAATCCTCTCTGGGACACCTCCAAGAGACTAAAATCTCTTTCTTGAAAACATGATCATCACCATACAAAGAAGTAGCATCACCAATGAAGCGAGTATAAGACAGGGCTTGAATTAATATATCAGAGAGTTTAGTACGAACTTGGTTAAACACCAAATCGTTTCTACTGGACCAAATCATAGATACCAACACCCCAAAAAGAGTTGGCCAATTTTCAGTGCTGAGGCTCATATCCTTGGAGGAAAGATTCAACACAAGCCAGCTACACGTCCCAGCCGTAAAGAACCGCACCCAAGTATCCTCTTTGATCACCACATTCCAAAGCTCGCTGACTTCATCATAATCCCTTAGCATATGCAATAACGTCTCAGGCTGTTGATTGCACCGAGGACACAGATCTTGAGAACCCATCTTTCGCTTGCATCTCTCAGTGTTTGTGAGCAATCTCTCGTGAGCTATTTTCCAAAGGAGAGCACGTATGCGTTGTGGCCCTTGCCATCTCCAAACCAAATTAAACAGATAACTAATACCGGCCGCATTTTGTTGGGATGAATGCTCTTGAAGAAGAGTAGAAGTTGAAGCTATAGAAAACTCCCCATTATTTTCCTTAGCCCATGAGATCGTGTCAACTCCAGCATCCAGACAAGGCGGCATAATAGGTGCAATAATCAAAACAATATGAGGAGGAATAACCTGGTTTAACAAATCCCATCGCCATCTGCCATTGTCAACAAAGTCCGCCACCGAATGAAATCTACTCCAAGCAGGGATGACTATTCCTGGTATATGTTCAAGAGGAGGAGTACCTGGAATCCAGGCATCAAACCAAAACCGCGTTCTTTTACCATCCCCCAGGATCCAAAATGAATTATCATAAACTTTGCCACACATTCTGACCATAGCCTTCCAAGTCATAGAAGCATTATGGCACCAAGATTCATGCAACTTGAAAATATCCTGGACTTTATATTTCGCCATCAAAGCTTTAGCCCACAGTGCCTCTGGGTTAGAAATAAGCCTCCAAACCAGCTTCATCATATACGATTCATTCACCAATCTTAGTTTTCGAAAACCAAGTCCCCCTTCCTCCTTTTGGGTACAAATCGTATCCCAAGAGATCAGGTGGCAACGTCATTTCTCACTTGTGCTTCCCCAAATGAAATTACGGCATAATTCCTCCACTTTGTCACAGACCGAGATAGGAATTGGAATAGCCTGCATGATGTAGGACGGTATGCTCATAATGCATGACTGAGCAAGAGTAATCCGCCCAGCAAAAGACAAAGTTTTCATTCTCCATCCGGAAGGCTTCTTCTTAACTTTATCAATCAAAAAATTAAAGTCCACATTGTTGCAACGTGAGGATTTTATAGGAATCCCAAGATAGGATCCAAACTCACCAGCAACATTTATTCCCATAACCTCTCTGATTGCAGTAGCATTCCTGTCTGAAGTGTTATTTGAGAAGAACACTGTAGACTTATTATAGTTTATCATATGCCCAGAAACAATGCAAAAAGAATCCAACAAAGACTTAATTCTTTCAGCTTGATCAACAGATGCCTCCGCAATCAAGGTAATATCATCTGCAAACATTAGGTGGGACACCCTTGGTTCATTCCTACCAATAGTGAATGGCAGCCACTGCTGAGAATTGACACTATCATGAATAAGATGAGATAGCCGGTCCATACAAAGGACAAAGATATAGGGTGAAAGAGGATCACCCTGTCTAAGGCCACGGCCTGGAGTGAAAGGAGTAGATTGATCGCCATTCCAATTCACCTGCATAGATAGGGAAGTGATACATGTCATTATCAACATAATAAAGGGCAAAGGAAATCCAGCTTTTTGAAGAGTGTCCTCAATAAAACACCATCAGACACGATCATAAGCTTTAGCCAAATCCAGCTTCATAACCATGAAACCCTTCTTGCCTGAGACTCTTTTGAATGAGTTAATAATCTCCTGGATAAGGATGACATTGTCAATACCTTGCCTCCCGGGGACAAAACTACATTGCGTTTCAGATATAAGCCTATCCATAAGAGGGCGCAATCTATTAGCAATAATTTTAGTTACCACCTTGTAAATAACATTACATAAAGAGATGGGGCGGAACTCTGATATACGAGACGGCTTGCTAATCTTAGGAATAAGGGTGATCATTGTTTGGTTAACATTCATAATAGCTTCAGGATTTACAAAAACAAGTCTAACAAAGCGCAGCATTGACTCATGAATGATATGCCATTGAGACTTGAAAAAAATTGCATGCAAACCATCCAATCCCGGCGCTTTATGATTTCCCATACTAAAAAGAGCTTGTTTTACCTCAACTAGCGAAACTTCATGCAGTAAAACATTTATATCGGCAGAATCAATAGAAGGAAAGTCGGTTACCGTATGGAGACATCCTAAATGCACGTTGTCATCCTTATAAAAGTTGATAAAATAATCCCGAATCATGCTATTAATTTCACCAGGATCAAATACCCAATTATTATCATCATTTAGCAAAGCCTCAACTCTATTACGCTGGCGTCTAATACAAGCAGCTTGGTGAAAGAAACGGGTGTTACGGTCATCAAGCCTGATTTTATCATTCCTAGCCATCTGGTACCAATAGGATTCCTCCTGATGCAAAATCAAGTTATAATCCTTCCACAATATCTGTTTAAGAGTAATCAGATGAGGATTGTAGGAAGTGGCTAGT
Source organism: Crotalaria pallida (assembly GCA_037953625.1). Classification (NCBI taxonomy): domain Eukaryota; kingdom Viridiplantae; phylum Streptophyta; class Magnoliopsida; order Fabales; family Fabaceae; genus Crotalaria; species Crotalaria pallida. The sequence goes on from CM075656.1 coordinate 75,801,622, forward strand.
TTCCTTTCAATGTCATCCAATCTATTCATTATCCTCCGCTTCCTGTAAAAAATATTTCCTAACACTTCCCTATTCCACACTGAAATTCTATCAGTAAAATTTGAAACATTTTCAGTCCAAGAAGCAGACCTGGACCACGAGTTTTGGACCTGAACTTCGAAGTCCTTGTGTGATAACCAGGAAGAGAGAAATCTAAACGGCCTATGATACCTGACATTACCAGGGTCCAACCGAATCCATAGAGCCAAATGATCCAACAAAGGAATGGGAACATTTATGAGGGAAAACAAAGGAAAGGAGTTTCTCCAAGAAAGGTTAGCCACAGCTCTATCAAGTCTAACCTGCAACTCTCCCCTTTGCCACGTAAACTGCGGCCCCTTACAACCAATATCTGAGAGGTCACAGTCATCCAAACAAGAGAAGAATTTATGGCTTGCTGATTGATTCAAGGGCGCACCACCTCTCTTCTCATGATCATACAGAGCTTGATTAAAATCGCCTGCCACACACCATGGAGCAGCAATACTACCACTGAGCTCCCTTAATTCATCCCACAAAATATTTCTCATGCTCTCATGGGGATTTGCATACACAACAGTAAAGAACCAGCAAATCCCATTATTTGAGCACTTTAAATGAATATAATAGTGAGAGGAACCAACAATCTGAACATCTTGAACAACATCATTCCAGAGTACCCATATACCACCTGATTGAGCAAAATGGCTCTGTTGCTGCTCCTGCAGGTAATGGCTCTCATGCTAAGGTCTGATGCTCCCTCTCTGGGAATCCTCTTTATTGTCTGTTTTATGATGAATGCTCTAGTGTGGAATTGTCGTGGTGCTGGTGGGAAGACCTTTCCTGGTATTATCCAGGATTGTAGGAAGCGTTTTCATGTTAATTTGTTAGCGATCTTGGAGCCAAGAATTAGTGGGGATCGTGCCTTAAATGTTATTAAAAAATTGAAATTTGAAAATTATTTCCGTGTTGATGCGAACGGGTTCATCTCTGAATCCTCCTTTGGGCATTGGATACTCATATCAGGAGGCCCCTTATTTATCTGATTAAGAAGTTGATGAATGAACAGAACCTCCTCTTCAAATTTATGTTGAACATGCTGCTGTAAGGTATCCTCCCAAGAAGATTTCTTTCTTTGGTATTCATCCCACTCTTTATTTTGTTCGTATGAGATGAGACGCAGGATGTCTCGCTCCTGATCCTTCAACTCACTTGCTAGCTTAGTGCCAGAAGTAGAAGTCAACGATGCCTGCTCTTTGACATCCCCCTGGGATAAAACTTTGGGCTTCTCACTAGGCTGTGACTGCCTAATAGTAGGTTTGGGCTTAGCAGGCCCATTTTTAGACTGTTTTTGCATCTGAGATTTTTGATATTTCCGGCCCAAATCCTCAGTTCGATCAGAACCCTTTGCACGTGGATTATGTGTAACACCCACCTCCTCATTTTTCTCATGCAATAAAACTTGGAATCTATTTGAATCCCCATCATTAACTGAGAGATTCTCTGCTCCTTTCAGGTTTCGAAATTTACGGCGAGGACGTTGCACCAACATCCACGGGCCAAACCTTCCATCCTCAGGATTCGGAGCCAAAGAGTGGGGATCACTGTCTCCGTGATTTTCGGTAACCATAACCGTAGAGATTCCATCCTGATTCTCCTTCCCAGGGAGCACGTTGGCCATCGCTCCCTCCCCATCAACCTTCTCCACGGCGGCCTTGTTCATCGTATTACGAACAGCGGTCGTCACGGCCATATCCCCCGGTGGTTGTGTAGACATAGTTTCAGGACAGGTCTCTTTTCTATGACCAAAACGCCCACAATTGAAGCATATAATATGGAGTCCCTCATACTCCAATCTGAAAGTTTCACCCATTGCTTTAATCATAGGAACAAGCTTCTTTCTTAATTCTACTTCAACGCAAATTCGTGCAAATTTTGCGCGAGAATGAATTGAGGTGTGTTCATCTATTTTCAGCATTGTACCAATACTGCTACCAACACGCCATAGGAACTTCTTATTAGAAAGTTCAATAGGGAGCTTTGGAGTTCTCACCCACACCGCAACCTTCCTTATTTCATGCTCCTCAGGTTTGAAAAAAGGACGCCAGCGCTGCACTTGAATGTAGTGATCCATAAGCTTCCATGGACCCTCAAAAAGTGCATGATTATAATCTCCTTCATCAGAAAATTGCACCAGAAAGAACCCTTCCTTTAAATCCATAACCTTAATATCCGCCCTTAATGCCCATAACTTTTGGAGTTTAGCAACCATGAGACGAAACGCTACCCTTCGTCCTACCACATTCACTATCAAAGTCTTCCTCCAAGGCCTGCACCATTCCTCATACTCCTCAAGTGAGACATCAATCTTTGGTTTGCTAATAAAGTCTTCACAATTATCCAGCACCTTATCCTCCTCCACCATAGGACATAGTTCCTCCTGCACCATCTGAATTATCTCCTTTGGACTGGGTTGAAAACCTTCGGTACTCATAACCACTTCTCGATATGAAGGTTTTTGTGTATGACTCTGCACCTCACTATCAATTATAACCTCTTCCACATCATCGTTGCCATTTGTCTTGACTTTTTTTATTACTTCTTGCCTTTTGATCATCCTCCTCCGAAGAGGGGTTTGCATGTTCCTGCTCTGCTAGGGTTTGCATGTTCCTTGGTTTCTAAAAGTTCCCCAAATACTTACTTTAGACATGGAGGGAATAATAAATTAAAATAATAACAAACTAAGTACTCCCTCCGTTCCTATATATAACACGCTTTTGATATATTTCACGTTCATTAAAAAAATTGGTTAATTTAGTTAATAATATTAAAAATGTGAATACTTTATGTGTATTTTCAATACTACCCTTATAGTAATATTGAGAATCTAAAACAAATGTTAATTAAATAAATGTATTTATGAAAAATAGTAATTAATTATCATTAAAAATTGATATAACATCTTGTAATTAGGATAAAATAATTAAAAATCTCAAAATGGAGGGATGAAGTACTATATTTTTAATTTTTTAAAATTATTTTAGTTCAACCAACTATAAGGACGGTTCCTGATCTTCTATCCATGTCGCTGAAAAAAATTGACTTTTTCTTTTGACCCCCACCCATTATTCTTTGGATTCCATTTGATTTTTATGATTTTTAAAAGGCAAAAACTATTTTAATTTACTACTAATTTGTATAAGGCGGAAGAATTACCGAATATTTAAAAGCGGAAATACTCTCGCCTTTTAAGAAGCGGAACAATTAAAATGTTGAAATTCCAAAAATGTCCCTCCATGAACCCTCCACCTCCCTTTTGTACGTGAATGAACGGAGGGACAATTTTGGTATTATAACAAATTTTTAATGTTTCCGCCTGATGAAAGGCGGAATACTCTATTTTATTTACGACTTTGGAAATGCGAAAGATAATACGACTTGTATAAGGAGAAAATTGTTTTATTTTGTTTACGCCTTGTTTCAAGCGAAAAAAATAATGAAGAATCAAAAACTAATGGTTGGGATTAAAAATAAAAAGTCAAAAAAAAATAATTTAAGCACCATACTTATTTTGAGATTGACAACAAAATTTTGGGCGTTGATGCTCTTGGAAGTAGAATTTACTAAGTAGAGTACTGTGTTATATTATTAGTTCAAGTACAACCAACTGTTTTCAACTTACGTACAATCATGGTCCTCAAGTTCCATTAATTGTGATGTGACATTTCTCCATTTCTTTCCGTGTTCTCCCTTTACAAGTTACAGTACGAGTAGAAAATTGTACTACTCCGTTCTGTTGTGTTCTTTCGCTCCATGAATATAAGTGGTAAGGGTGTAATGATCCGATCCGATCCTTAATGAACTTTAAGGATTGGACCGATCAAATTAATGTGATCCGGTCTGTTTGGTCCAGAAGTTTTTTACATGTAAAAACCGAACCGAACCATAATGGTTTGGACTGTTTCGGTCTGGTCTGGCCTGATCCCGTCCATTTAGACCATCTTTGATTAGATTGTAAAAATTAATTAAAATAACTAAAAAAGTAAAAATTACCCAACGAAGAACTTAAGGAAGAACTGGGAACTGAGAACCAAAGGAAGCAGTTAGAGTTGAGGGCGATGGCGAGCGGAGGTAGTCACGATCTCGCGGAGGAACTTGAGAACTGGAGGGAGAGGGAGAACGGAGGCGGTCGCTGAGGTGAAGGGAGAACCGAAGTCGGAGCGGAGGCCGATGGCGAACAGAGGCAGCAGCGATCTCGCGGAGGAGCTTGAGAACTGGGGAGAAAGAGAACGAAGGCGATCGCTGAGGTGAGGGAGAACCGAACTGGAGGGAGAGACAGAACTGGAGGGAGAACGGAACTGGAGGGAGAGAGCGCGGAGGGAGAACGAAACTAGAGGGAGACCGAACTGGAGGGAGAAAGCGCGGAGGGAGAGGCAGTACCGAGATCTTGAGGGAAGGCGGAACCGAGATCTTGATGCCACCAGTGATCGTGGCAGAACTGGAGGGCCGAGGGAGGGCAGAGGGACATGGAGATGAGAACGGAGAGAGGGAGGGAGGGAGACGGCTAGGGTTGGAGGGTGAAAGTGAGTGAGAGATTACTGTGAGAGTGCTTAAAATTAATGTATTCTAGTTTTTTTGTTTTAATTATTAATCATATCGGTCCGGTCCGGTCCCGATGGTCTAGCAATATGTGAGACCATGGACCGGATCGTTCAAGAATGGTCCCAACTTTTTGAGACTGGACCGGACCATGAGACCGGACCAGACTGACTTTTTCGGTCCGGTCTGGTCGGGTCCGAGCGATCTTGCGGTCTCGGACCAGATCACTCACACCCTTAATAAGTGGATTTCTTTGTGAATTAAGAAATGTTTTACTAGTACTATATTCTCTAAAAAAATGATTTATATTAAAATTGATACTCTATTTGTCTCTTAATATAAGTCACTTTTACCTAATTCATGAAGATTAAGAAAAGTAATTACTCCCTCTGTCCATAAATATAAGACCATTTTGACACTTTTATCGTGTCCCTATTTATAAGAGTATTTGCCAATTTTCAATAATCATTAATTACTTTTTTCCACAAATAGTCCTATTTATTTAACACTTTTTAGATTCTCAATAATATTAATAGGGGTAATTTTGAAATTATATATCAATAGTTCGCATTTCCAATACAATTAATTAAATTATTTTACTTTCTTAATGGGCTGAAATTCCCCCAAAGGGGTCTATATTTAGGGAGAGAGAGAGTATTACTCTCAAATTTATCAAAAAATATGTTGTTATTCCAAATTTACCATTATTTAAAACTTTACAACTATATTCATTTCTCTCTCTATTGTAATTATTACCCTATCACCCTTATGCAATTATGAGGGGTGTATTTGGAATAAACTTTTTAATACTACTTAGATATTTTAAAACGACTTATTAAAAGAGACATACATTCTACCAAAATGATGTCCTATAATAAGGGATGAAGGGAGTATTATTTAGTATATTTTTTAAATTTTTTTTTTGATATTATTAATATTTTTAAAAGTTCTAAATAAATATGAATATTTATGAAGAAAAAATTTATATGTATTATTAAAAATTAGATCAAATACTTATAATAAAAAAAATAAAAACAAAAAAGTAATATTTCATCATTCAATTCTTATTACTATAAGCTTTACGCCTGGATTATCTTCGGTTGGGGACCATGATCAAACAAGTTTTATTTCTTTGATAATAAAATTATTTCATGCACATGACAATAATGAAATCCTAATATATAATACTAGATAAATTAAGTTATTTACGCTCCATATTGAAGTGATTAATATAACACAAAATTTTATTCTTGAGGAAGCGAGACTAAACCAAAATAAATTAAAAAAAAACATATCAGAATAAGTTTCCTCCTTGAATTAGGAGACAAAGTCACTTATTTAAACCACTTATATTTTAACACCTGGATAATTTAATTTTTTATTATGTTTACTTATTACAATTCCTTCTTCTTTAACTATAACATCGGCCTCCACCATCCCACCATGGAAGCTGCCTTCTTCTTTCACTGTCACATCGGCCGCCACCGTCCCGCCATAGAAGTTGCGTCCTTTTTTTTTAAAAACTATAATACCGGCCTCCATTGTCCCGCCTGCGTTTCCTTCTTCTTCCACTATAACACCGACCGCCACTGTCCCCAATGGAAGCGCTTTACCGTCCCGCCATGAAAGTTGCGTCCTTCTTCTTCAACTATAACACCGACCTCCACCGTCCTGCCATGGAAGCTGCCTCCGTCATGCATACCATCCATCCACCACCCTCTAACAGCAATAACCACCAAATTCAAATCTCTCAGCATCTTATCCAAGCCCCTAACCACTACTTCACACAGGACACCATAGGTTCCATCGCCACTTTACCCATTACTCATAAAAAATCTGATGATGATGATAAAGTATGAAACTTTATTGAAGGATGAAGGAAACTCATCATATGGGAGTGAATCAAATTCATGTGCATTGCTAGAAAATGACAATGGCACCTGAAGCAAAGTCCTTAGCTTAGAGTGATTCAACCTTTTTTTTGGACAGCGTTTGGGTTTTTCAATGTTGTTTAATACTCCATCTAGTCCTATATATAGGACACCCTTTAAAAGAAATCTTTGGTCCTATATATAGGGTACTTTATATTTCTTATGCATCATTAATTATTTTTTTTCTTTTTTGCCATATTAAATGTTTTGACTAACTATGTTTTTTGGTTATTCGTAAATGAATGTGAACTTTTCAAGTAAAGTGAAAGGGTAAAATTGTAATGTTACAATATATTTTCATAAAATTCATAAAACTAACTACTTTCCTTGGTCCGGAGAATACGGTTAAGTATACCTTGTATATAAGATCGGAGGGAGCATTTTTTATTTTTTTTAATTTATAATTTTGTTTACTTGTCCAGGTGTTAAAATATAAATGGTTTAAGGATGTAACTTTATCTTTGATTTAAGGAGGAAACTAAAAAAAATATAGGAAAGTACACGAAGAATGGTTGAATATTCTTCGAGATTAAAATTCCATCACATGCATGGCAGCCGTTTATGTTGAACCCTTTTATCTTGCGGACTTGTATGCAGCTGCGTATATTGTGCATCTTACATCTATCCACTCAAAACCGAATAGTTTATAGGTTCATTTCATCCTTATGATATAAGGATTGGAACTACAAAGTGAACAAAATTAATTAAATATATAGTACTAGTAGTACTTTATATGAAATTAAAGTCAACTTTTTCCGGTTCATATGGACTATGAGTAATTTATTTCATCCTTATTATAATATGAAAACATAATACAGTATTACTTAGACAGTACTTTATGAAAGTCACTTTTTTTTTTTCCTTTTTCCAATGGGTTTGCTTAACCTCAACCCTTAATTTTATAGAAAATAGTGTATTTAGGAGAGATAAAGCTTTATATTTTTATTTTTTCAAGAAAACAAGTCTAGATTAAGGTGTTTATTCTCAGCCCTTAGGACTGAAGTTAAGAAAATCCTTTTCCAATTGCTATGTGATATGGCTAAATTAATATATAGTCACAAAGGGTAACATTTATCTTTTTCAATTGTATGTTAGCAAAAAATTGTTCATCTCAGTAGGAGCAATAATGCTCTTGAGCTTCTCATCATCGCCTCCAGACAGCTCCCTCTGTAGCAAGAAAAATCCGCGAAAGATTGCCTTGTGTTAGAGTGAGTGTGTGTGCTCAAAGACTAATGCACCGATATAAATACTCTAAGATAGAAGTTTTACTATGCTCTCAATAATTCTCCTTGCGGTTAATAAGATCAATTGCCATCTTAGAATATAGGTGGCATATGCAGCATGGTTATCGAATTCTTTCAATTCATTTAATCCACATAATAAGATAGTATTTCATCCGGTCTCAATTATAAGAAAAAAATACACTTCATTAGTGGTCTTAAATATAAACAAAAACTAAATAATTTTCTATTCTTAATACATTCATTCCTAAAATATCCTATAAAATGGTTGAATCATTTAAATTTTGTTTCATTCCCGATACAAGTTTACTAAATTAGTCTACTTCTAACTATTTTTCTTAATACCTGTGTCAGTAGTTATTTTTGCTAATAAACAAGACTAGAAGGAGTACCAAATTTATCATACCATGATTCGTGTTCGCAGTGATAGATTCGTGAATCTTATTTTTAGTACTTTAGCTTTAATGATGCACTCATCTTATTGGGCAAGATCTAAGGTTCCATTAATGATGAAGGACACCTAACGGCACAGTGGTTTGGCTATAAAAGGAGGCCAGGTTCATTACAAATTCCACATATACTAGTTGGTTGACCCGTGCTTCCGCACGGGGCCGAAGTTTTGTAGAGCATAAGTATTATAAACTTTGGAATTTAGAAATTGGGGTTACCAAGAAAGTAATGTAACCTTGATACTGGCACTACATAACATATATAATTGACATAAGTAGCGTTACATAATTGTCATAATTTATACAACTTACAATTACAAAAGATACATACTAATGTGCTATATTTTACAAACTTGTTAGCACAAAAAAGAAAAAGAGATGCATAATTTACAACCAAAAATGGCATCTAATTTAGTCACAATATTTAAATTAAATAGCAGCATCCTCAAAAACAAAGTATATGATGCTAGAAAAAGTTAGAAGGCCTTCTTAAACTGCACCATGAGTGGAAATCTGCATGGAATCTATTGAAATAAAAAAAACTTGTAATAGAACAAACAAATACAATATATATATATATATGAATTGAAATTATAAAATTTTTGAATAAGGAAAGAAATTATTGGGATATAAAGTATAGACAAACCTGTTTACATCCTTACCTTAATCCTTTTTCTCAATTTTGATTTTTACCATTGTTTTGGTTGTTGAGAATTGGGGAGTGGGAATTTCAGAAAGTCCCAAAACATTTTCTTCAGAATCAAAAACTGACTTTAATTTTTTGGAAGGAGGCTGGGTAGGTGTGGTAAACATATCCTCTTGATTTTCATCAATCTCTGAACTGTGAGGCTATTAAAGTATAGTATAAAATATATAAATTTTAGAAACCCTTCACATACATATGCTATATATTCTAAATTTCAGCAAAGTATAGAATATATGTGAAATTAAAAATTTACCACGTCTTTCAGAACAGAATTTTGGACTGAAATAGCTTGAGAGAGAGATGAATTGGTGAGATCAGAAGTCTCTTGCATAGCAGTTGATAAATCAGCAGTTGCAGGCTTCCATATAAAAATATATGAATATGTAAGCACCATCAAGTGTAAATAACATTTTTGATATTTAAGTTTCATAAAAATTGCATGTGTAAACTGAATTTTACCTCTAATTGTAAAGAAAAATCATGATATTTGCTTATCATAGTTTCATCACTTGTCATTCCCACGATGTTGAAATTATTTTTCTGTCTCTCAATATTAAATTCCTTGTTGACATTGACAGCAAATAGAAATTCTTCATCAACCAAAGAGAATAAGACATCAGGGAACTCATAGTTATCCTCACTTCCATCCTCCTGCACAGAATAGTAACAGAAAAGGAAATTACTTTACAGTTGTAATTCATAATTATAATAAAAGAGATTTAAATATGTTCAAATCCACAACCTTAATCATCTGTTTTCTAAGTTCAGCACATGTTTTGTGGAAGAGCTTGAATGCTTGAGAGTCAAACATGATAAAAGTTGCATCCCCTGATTTGTCTGTGACAGTCATTTCAATCTTGTACCTGACAATGATTGAATCAGTACTTTATTCTTCATTCCGAAAATAAAATTTAAATATTATACAATTATACTTTGGAACAGCAGCTTGAGGTTCTTTCTGACAGTCTGTGCAGAAAAGAGTGTTGGTTTCCTTTTTCTTATATGCAAGTCTATTGCATGCAGTGCATCCCAAGTACCACCAATTATTATCTTCAAGAATCTCAGTAATTGTTGCAACAGTTGAATAAGTTCCAGGCTGAAATTTAAACAACATTTTCCCTTATTAGTCTTAAATTATATCATGAATAACAAATTCTATAAATATCTATTCCTATAATTACTGTAGTCTCATGTCGAATCTGACTCAGTGTTCTGAAATAATCAGGGTTTTTCAAAGCATTTGATACTGATGTAGTTGCAGAAGATTGTGATACAGCCTGAGAGCAGGTTGGAGGTTGTTGTGGTCTAAAAAAAACATAATTGAAATTAATTATCTACAGAAATATTTTGAGTTAAAAAATATACTAATAATCATGGATTGTTATATAAAGAGTATCACTATATTTGCTTACGTATTGATGAAAGGTTGAGCTTCGTCAATTGCAGGATTCAACAACACTTTTGTTGTATCCCAAGAAGTCACAAGAGATTTTGATCCTTATTGCAGTTAAGAGGTGTAAATAGTTGAAATATATGTTAGGAAATTATTATGTTATAGAATTTAAGTAAGCTACAACTATCATACCATCATAAATTTGGAGCTTAGCCAGATGCAAAGCTACTATTTTTGTTTCCTCTCCTTCACTCATAAATTTAAACATCTCAATTGCTCTTTCTTGGAATAAGCAGACTTTGATAAATTGCCCACTAAAGAAATAAAGAAAACAAAAAGCCTTCAGAATAAAGGAATGAATATATATGCATTTATATAGGATTCAATCTTAAAGTTCACAATAACATACTTTAAATCATTCAATCTGAACACAAGTCTTTTTGAAGTTTGTTCTTGAAATTGAAAATCATCCAAGGTTCCATAATCAGAAACAAAACCTATTGCATCTGAAATAACAGAAAATGCAAAACAGTTTAGAGAAATGTTTTTTAGGCAAAAAAATTGCATGGATAAAAACTTTTATTTATTGATAAATAAATAAAGCTATACCTATAAGTATTTCTTTTGCATTATTGATATTAAGAATCTCATCAATTGTCATGAATTGAAATGCATGCATAGGAATGGTAGCCTCACACATTTCAATCTTTGTAGCCAAGTTGATAGTCATTCTGAATTGATTTGTAGAGGTTTTGTACTCTCTGTTGTTGTTTTCTAGAATGAACTTTGAAAATTCATAACAAAATCCTACAACAATACTATTTTTATGCTTTGCTAGAGTAAGGTCTTGGAAGATACTTGCTGTTATTGTATCTCTCTAAAATAAGATAGGATTAATATGTAAGTAAATTATAATACCTAACAATATAGAGAAGAATAAAAGATTATAGCCAGCATACATTTTCATCTATTAACAACATATGCTGTGATGAAATATTTCCATCTCTAGTCTTGTTATACCAAAGTCTAGAGACTCTTGCAGTCAATACTCTACTTTCCCTTCCACGTTTCAAATCCTTAATCAAAACTGCTCCTATCCTGCAATTAAAATGGAAGAAAGAAAAAAAATGTCAGCGAAAATAGAAAATTTGAGAATCACATTCAACAAATTACTATTCCAAAAATCTGTCCTTTTCGTTTCCAAAGAGGTTTTAACCACAACAATATTGGAGATTTAATATTGAAAATGCGAATTTGTACTTGAGATTAAGAACTTTAAAAACAATACCAAGACAATGTAATGAAGAAATAATATACAATAAGAAAATAGGGTTTAATAAGAAAAATATAGCACCGAAAGCCAAATTAGGGGAAAATATGTTAGGGTTTTATGTTATACCCTTTTTAAGCGTATAGAGAGCTACTAAGATACTACGTATTCATCTACTCCAAACAATTTTAAACTATCATTATATGCAAACTTTGAAGGCTGCCATTTGAAATTATTACCTTTGCATTTCGCGAGGTGAGGGCTTCGACTTTCTTCCCAGTTGTAGTTCCATTTCGAAACTCACTTGCAAGATTTGCTGCTCTCACTTCACAGGAAACGCCTATAAGTAAGACAAAATCATTTTAGCAGCAGCTTTACTATTAATAACGGAGTGAAGAAAAATTAGGAAAGAAAAAAGGATTGCATGCTCACTTAGGTTTTGACGGAAATGAGGATGAAAGAGGATAGATGAATCGACAGATGGTAGAGTAGACAATGGGTGTCAGAGATATTTTGATGGTGGAAGTGACATTGGCGGGAGAATTGTTCTGGTAGGGGTGCTGAAAATGGCTTTGGTTTTGGGCTTTCTTTTTTATTCAAATTTCATTGGGTCCATATAGGATATAGTTGGCCCATTTGATGTATTTTCTTTTTATTATTATAGACATTTTGCTGCATTAATTTTGTTTAGTATATGAATTGTGAATATATATATAGCCATATTAAGTACTAATGTTGGAAATAATATTCAAGGAATTGTAAAAAAAATTTAAGTGCAAATATGTGATTATTGTAAAGAATATGATTACTTTTATAATTTCTAAAGAAAAGTAACTAATTTTCTAAATCCAATAAAGTAACTAATTTGAAAATATGTGGTAGGCTGCCATTTGAAATTTACTAAGTACATTATAAATATAAAGTAACTAATTTTCTAAATCCAATAATTTTTTATTTTTAAAGAAAAAATTATGGTGATGATAGAAAAAAGTGACATAAATTTTTTTTATTTTCTAATATAACTAAAATTATATCATAGGGAAAAACGTATCACATCAATCAAATTATGGTGATGATAGAAAAAAGTGACATAATATTATATAAATAAAAATAGATTTATTGTAAGATATAAAGAAGAGAAAAAAAACATAAAACAAAAGGGGCAAAAAAAAAAAGTTAAGATATAATGAATGGCCCAATCAATAAGCAATGATTAATTTTTTTTAGCCTAACGAATTTAATTATTAAAAGCAAAGTAATATTTTGACTCACATATAAAAATAAAATAAATAACTTAGATTTAAAACTAAACGCTATTTTTAATTAACTATAAGTGCACATAAAAAAGAATTAAAACCAAAACTTGCTTTCAAAATATACTATCTATTACAATGTTATGATAAATGATTGGGAACACATTGTGTAAATTGTGGTTGTTTGTTTTTTTTTCCCTTTTGATTTGTGTCATGTCCAAATATTTTGAGCAAATGATATTTTACATTTGGAAACATTAAGCGGACGAAGTAAAATCATAATTATAAAAAGACTAATTTGAAAACTCATTTTTAATACACAGTTACCCAATCTCATATGGACTAAGTCTTATTACAAAATTAGGGAAAAAATAGAAGATGACAACACAATAAGTATATAATAAATGAATTTAGGACATTAAGCAATAGCAAGAATATATAAACTTGATAATAAACTTGACAAACACAAACAAACTATTATATTATATATATCATATTGTTTTCACGACAGAATTCAAAATAGAACAGAAATTAAAGTAGATACAACCATAACACACCTAAACAAATTAAAACCAAGTTCACAAACACAAATACAGAATTAAAATTAAAAGACATACTAAATAAGTTCTTAAATTATAAAAAACACACTATCAAGCGGTTCCACTGGTTTCTCCTCCAAATCCACTGCTTTGTCCTTTGTCTCCCCCAAGTTGTCCTCCACCTTGCACGTTAGCATCAGTCTGTTGACCTTCTTCCTCATTATCAGTCAGATTCTCCATGAACTCATCATCATTCTCTTCTGTTAGATGAGGATAAACCATTCCATCCCATCCCGGTATCACAAGCTTGAACCTCTGACCACCAAGATAGTAAAAATCAACAGCCTGGCCATCACGTATCCCAAATTTCTTCTTCACTTCTGACCAAGCAGGACCACCAACATGAGAAAGGGTTGGACCAGCCTAACAAAATCGCAACCTTGTGACTTCTCCATCTGGGCAGTAGCAGGTCCAGCATCCTCCAATCTCCTTACCATATTGGCTGATAAAGTCAGGATCGACCTTAAATTCACTCTAAAACAAAATAAAACATGTAACAAATATAAATATTTAGAATAATGTTATCTTGCATTAATAAAATCAGAAATGGACAGTATAAAGAATTGGTCACCATAGAATTATCATTCACAACAGGGTGGTGGTAGAGAACTGGAAGGTTAACAATATTTGCATTTGCCATTTTGCTGCAAACATAATAGTATCAACAGAAAGAGGAAAAAGAATCTATTAAAAGCTTTAATTATAGGAGAATGAGAAGTAAAATAAAGAAGAGAAAGAGGAAGAAGCAAAAGTGTAAAGTGAAAGTGTGAAGTAAAATAAAGAAGAAAGTATTATAAAGGGAGAGAAGAGAAGGAAAAGGAATACCTCTGTATGCAGAAGAGGTCGTGTGTTGCAAAGAGAAATATGTATAGAAAGAAGTAGATTAGGGCTCCTTTTATAGGCATAAATTGGGAAGTTATTATTGCTACTGAACCGTTTCTCTAAAACTGAACAGGCGTGGTATGTGAATCGATGCAATGCAGTTAATAGTCACAACAGTTAGTCCTCAAGTTTCAAGAGTTGCATTGATTGATAGTTCAATAAATTTTGGACGGGTTTGAGAGTGTCTCATCAGGAAACTGAAACGATATCTCATGATTCCTCTCTGTGAGATTCGTTTTCAGGAATAAGAATAAAAGAATCTTAACATCAATTCCTATCCTTACTCGATATTGATAAAGTGAGTCAAAGGCTGGCTTTTCGTTTTTTCAACTTTACTATAACTCTGTAACTGACAGAATAAGTAATGATAAAGAATCAATTCTGCTTAAATAATATAGCATTGTTTATTTATATAAACATAAATAAAGAAAGAGGTATTAATAGAATTTTAATAGCTATAACAAAATATTATTCTCCTATGAAATGTATATATTAAAAGAAATCATATTTTAGAATTAAGTATGCATATACAAAAATGTTAAAACCATTAGAGATACATACCCTCGAGTAAAAGCACTATATAAATACCACACTTTAATGCCAAAAAGACTATTATAATTAGATCTGCAAAAAAAAAAACATGAATTACTTGTCTATCTAACCCTATAGCAAAAGGAATAAAACTTTAGAATAATGAACAAACATATAAGAAAATTAGAAATCTAATACCAATATCTCATAATTCTCTGATGCCCAAAGACTGTTGTAATAATGTCATAACCTATAGACTATTATAATTATCTGCAAAGGATGTGGAAAAGAAGTTCTCAATTTAATAAAGCAATTAAAAGTTAAAATGGAGGTTTAATATTGAAATGGCAAAGATAAATACAAATACCTGCAAAGTATGTAATCCAGACCATCAACAAAATATTGCAGCTCATCAAAGTTGTGAAAATATGAATAGAAAGAGAATGCTGCATATATATACGAAACAACAAAAATAAAAAATAAGATCAAACTAAACTTATAAACCATGATACAGATATAAGATACTTCAAATGAGGGATCAATATTCAAATGACATTGATAAATACATATATACCTGCAAAGGATGCAATGCACACCATCTACAAAATGTTGTTCTCAGCAAAATTTACTTTACAATTTAGACCAAGTATTCAATTATTTCTTATAGTTGAAGCTTCAACAAAATGGCAGAGATAAATACACTTATCTGCAAAGTATGTAATCCAGACCATTAACAAAATGTTGCAGCTCAGAAAAGTCATGAAAATATGATTACTAAGACCATGCTTCATATTTATACGAAGCAACAAAAAATCAGAAATAAATTCGAACTAAACCTTATAAATCATGATACAGATATAAGATACTTCAAATAAGAGTTCAATATTTAAACGACAGAGATAAATACAGATATACCTGCTCATGAAGCAATGCACAAAATCTATAAAATGTTGTTCTCAGCAAAATTTACTTCGCATTTTGGACCAAGTATGAAATTATTCCTTATAGTTGAAGCTTCTCAAAATATGATTACTAAGACAATGCTGCATAAATAATGTTAAAGATATAAGATATTTCATAAATTTATAACATAAAACATAGTAACAAAGATAAAATACTTATTGGCATTTAAGGTTAAAATAAGGTCAAACTATAAAACTCATATTTCAGAAAACAGAAATCATAAAATATCATAGTGCCTCAACCAACAATCTCAAAAACTTCTTTGTAAACAACGTTCTGGGTTGCTGAAAAAGGTTTTCTATTTTTATCCAAAATGATAAATCTCAATTCGTGTTTTGATTTCACCCTTGAAATTGCAACATAGAGCTGGCCATGACTAAATACTGGTTTAGGAAGATAGACTGTAACATTTGACAGTGATTGGCCCTGACTTTTATTTATGGTCATGCAATAAGAAAGTGTGATTGGAAATTGTGTACGCTGCAATCTGAACGATAAATTAGTGTCAGAAGGACTCATCTTCATCCGGCTTAAGAATACCTCATCCCCTAGAGTACCTCCTGAAATAACTTTAGCTCCTATAACATGGTTAGCCAATTGAGTGATAATCATTCTTGTTCCATTACACAACCCAGCAGCTTGGTCGATGTTCCTCAACAACATTATAGGAGCACCAACCTTTAGCTTCAATTCATGATTAGGAAGACCAGAAAATTTAAGATCAATCAACATGCTTGTAGTAATACATCGAGCTAAAATATCAAACTGATCAGCACTATATCCAGTACTATCTGCACCGAGATAAATTCTTTCTTGGCCTGGCAACTTATTCATCATAAAATTATTCACCTCATCAACAATATCAAGTGTTGGAGTTAACACAGCTCTATCCTTCAGGTACTGAGGATCTGAATATTGCACTTCAAAGTCAGGATATGTAACATCAAAGATTGCTTCCATTGGATCACTAAAATCCATCAAAATTAGATCATTGGGTATTTCAATCTCCACTTCACCATCATTAGAAGGTCCAAACTTGCCATCACCAACATCAAGCATCCACTCAGAAAATTCTCTAAGTTCACGTATTTCAGAGGCGGTACCATTCATTTGTAATCTCATATTTCTCGAAAGCTTAAGAATTTTGCAATCTAACCAAAGTTTAGAAGAATTGATTGTGTTAAAAACAATGTCAGATCGCTTACCACCTGAGATAACGGGTAAAATCTGACGAAAATCACCTCCTAGTACTACTACCTTGCCAGCAAATGGAAGAGATTGGGATTCAGGCTTTATTTCTTGCATCAAGTCTTTCAATGTCCTGTCCAGTGCTTCAAAGCAATGTCTTTTCACCATAGGAGCTTCATCCCATATCACCAAGCTACATTTGATAAGTAACTCAGACAACAAACTTCCTTTCCTAATGTTACAAGTTGAATTTTCATCAATCACAATTGGAATACGAAATCTAGAATGAGCTGTGCGAGCTGCTGGAAGCAGGGTAGCAGCTATGCCGCTGGATGCAACACACAAAACAATCTTGCCTTCATATCTGAGTTTAGCTGTTAAAGCTCTCCAAATGTATGTTTTGCCTGTTCCGCCATATTCATTAAGGAAGAAAAAACCTCCTACTTTCATTAAAATTGGCTAATGTCAAAATTAGTCCACAACACAATGATAATCTAGATTAGATTGCAAATACTTAAACCTTTACACAACTTATAAAATTCTAAAAATACAAAATTATAAACTGATGTAAATAGTAATGCGTTTACCATTGTCTTCTTCTACTGCCTCCATAATGTTATTGAATGCTACTATCTGTTCTTCATTCATGGAACTACGAAGTCTCATATATTCAAGTGCTAATTCAGCTTTATCAAAGTTTAGTTGCTCTGCTATAAGTGTATTTGTCACACTTGAAGAAGCATCAGTATCTACTTGTGGCATACTTGGAAAATCATTTAAGCATTTACCAACTCTTCTTAAATAATTATCAATCTCCAATAAACCAAGAGCCTGAATCTGAGCTTCACTAAAATGTAAACCTGAAACATTTAAGGTTATCTGTCATTCACATTTACTTATGAAAAAAGACTAAGACAGAATATGCTAAAAAAATTATACAAAATGAGTTTGCTACATTAACCTTGTCCTGAAATCAAGCGTCTATATGGGTAAACCAAGTCCTCACACAATATAAACAAGTTGCTTGCCAAACAACCTCTGGCCTACTCAATGTGCATGATAATAACATTGTTACAAATAATCTTCTCAATTGAACTCCTGTACCCCAACTCTTTGCTTCCTCAATAGCCTCAATAAATTCAGCATCATCATCAAGAAGTCCCAGACTATAACATGCATCCCTGAAAGTGTTATATTCAACACCATCTATTGTACGAATGTCAGCATAACTTTTAGGTCCTTTTACTCGGTTAACCAAAAGACTAAGGTAAAATAGTTCACCACCATTTGGAGGTATATAAATGAGTCGTCCAATGGTTAACCCACTTTTTCGAGGTCGCCAACATCTTTCCTTCTTATCATATACAAATTTGGTAGGAAATTCCAGGTAACACAATTCCTTTGCCTCATCATATACCTGGTTAGCCTCCATCCATGCCATAAACATTGAGGTCTGGTTCCCTGGGTTTCTTATGACATTTTCCAGGTCATCATCATCTTTATAAACTATGCTTTGTTCACCAGGAAGATGCAACTTAAGTCTTTCAACAGCAGGCTTCCTAAAGTTAATTTCATACCCAAATATCCTCCACATTGCTTCACAGGGAGAGATATATCGGCAATCATAATAACACTTAATCTCATCAACCGGAATGGAAGAATCAGAAGTAGATTGTTGGTATAAAGCAACTGTAACTCTATCATTGTCTTTGCTGATATACTTGAATAAATACTTAATACTGCGACTTTGATTACAATATTCAGTATTAATATGCGAACGATGCTTCCGGATTAGCTCTTGATTGTGCGGTACAACACTTCGATTATCAAGCAAAACTCCACCTTTCTCAAAAACTGTTCCATCATTTCTTCTCCTATAAATGGGAAAACCATCTTCGTTCACTTTTGTGACTGGTTCAAAATCCTTGGGATAGTATTTCGAACAACGACGATCAACCATACATGGAGATTTTGGATTTGCAGCTCCACATGGCCCATGCACCATAAACTCTTTCACTAATGCATGCATCTCAGGATCATCTGCTTCCTTTGGCATTTCAGCACTAATAATTTTATCAATGTCTTCTGGATGCATGTGTTTGAATTGAGGTTGCAGAAACAAAATAATGTGAGCATGAGGCAGCCCTCGTTTTTGAAATTCAATTGTATAAATTGCTACAACACAAAATAAAAAAAAAGATTACAATTTATCATATCAAGGAAATTAAATAATTAACAACATTAAAATAAAACTTTGAATATACCAGCTTTTAAAGGACCAAAGATTTTCCCTTTCTTCAGATCATCCATGAGTTCATTTAATTTGATTTTGAAAACACGAACTGCTACATCAGGCCTATCTTCAATTTTCAAACCATGAGCTGAAGTAAATCTCGTAAACTCTGGCCACTTAGGATTGCATGTGAATGTCAAGAATATGTCGGGATATCCAGCCCACTTACATATGGCCATGGCATCTTGATAATTTTGCATTAAATAGCGAGGACCTCCTGTGAAGCTAGATGGCAACACAATCCTCTTGCCAACAGCAGCACCCTCTCTTTCTCCTTGGAAAACAGCATCACTTAATCCCTTATAAAGATCATGCCGAAGTTTTTTTTGATTAAATCTTATATATGCCAATCTCCAAGCTTCAATCATGGTATATGCATCTACAACAAACTGCTGGAACAATCTGCGACCATATAATATTATGGTATTTTCTCCATCCCAATGTTGAATTCTAAATGCAAAATATTCCCTCAATGTCATCTTTCCATTTTTCCTGTTATCAGGGTCAGTATGCTCAGCATGCAAAGTGAACTCACAGAAACCATCTTCACCATATGGCATGAACATTGGATATTGCAATGGAATATATAAGGGATGGAGCTCATAAATCCTTTGCAAAAACCCACTTTTAGTTTCTACAATAATATCTCTCTCACCATTGTCAACATCAACATCCCCTACCACTAAAGCAGTTATTTCATCACATGTTGGCAAACTGTATAGCCTCGAATCCTTTCTTCTCTTTCTCAATAACCTCAACTTCAAATCAGAAACTTCTTCACCTTCTAGTCGATCTCTTGCCATCCTAAATACTTTAGCAACGCGATTGTGTTCATACATCATATTTTGCAAATTCTCCACAATCTCAGTGTGCAGGTTTGTAGAAGCAGAATTTGATCTTCCGCTATAGGATTTAATATCATACTTAGTGCAAAGGACAAACAGAGCATGAACTTTAATAAATCAACATTACTCATCCTATGAAAGTAATTACCTCAATGACTGCAATCTATTGTTCACTTCATTCTGAGTATCATAAATGTACAATTGTGCAAATCTTGGATTTTGTCCTTCCGGTGGAAGGAGACTTCCAATTCTATGATGGTTCTGCCCCGACAAACGATACACATATCGACCGCCACCATTATTTATGCTTCCATCAATTTTTCCTCCCATTGATGTAAAAGAAAACATCATGTTGTATGCTCGAATATTTTCTTGAAAATGTTTTGCTTCCACATCATCCCTATCAGTCATTAATTTCAATAAATACTCAGGAGGTCTCGACAACAATGGCACCTTCACTTTTCCCTTAGAACAACACTTAGTATTAATTGGTCTCTCATTCTTTCTCTTAGGTTTAATTCTCTCCAAAAGCCAAAATCTTGCACCACAAAATTCACATACTTGGTCAGGGTCTCCAACATCAAAATATCCTTCATAAGTATTGTTGAGCTCCAACTCACCAAATTCCGCATCTACAAAATCATGAAAAGAATAAGAAATAAATAAATAAATTTTACGTCAATGGAAAAAACCAAATTGCAAGATAGTAATCAAGATATTAAAAAAGAATAACATACCTGATTCTTCAGAATCTTCAGCACCATTGTCATCATCAGATGTGTTAGGCTCATCATCTGACATGATATTAGTAGTATCCGCATTAGTTCCAAAACAATCCGTAGCCTGAGTTAAGCATGAGGGATTTAAATTCACTTCTTGGCGAGAACTGCACCCCTCTTCAAAAGTGGATGATAAATTTCTTATAATTCTAGAAGCACGCGAAAAGTGAGCTGTCTTCATCACGTCACCACTACGTAACCCAGAATTAACCAAAAAACCTCCACCTTCCTCCACGACAGGTGTACTATTACAGTCCAGCGCAAAATGTTGCGATACATCAGAATGCTCGGGGGTTGGAGTAACTAAGTGAGAAACAGGTGAGTTAATTTCATGCGAATTAGGAGACTGAGCCAAAGACTTCTGAAGTGATGCCAAACGATGCTTGCCAGGCTTCAAAGATAGCTGATCATTTAACCTTCTGTCAGCCCTAATATTTGTCGCATCACTCAGGGGTGTTCTTCGAGAGATAGCACTCTTAGGCATGCACAAATTAGAGAATTCTACACTATTAGGTGAGTCAACAGTTCTCAATATATCTTCAACAGGTTGAACATTTCTGAGTCTATCATGCTTGACTTTTAATTTATCCGAAGCATTTCGGTTGTTCTCTACACCTATAGTTAAATTAATTCAACCAAGCCAGGTTCACAAACAGTTCAAGTTATTTAATACACACAAAAAAGAATGACCAAGGTTACACAAAATTACCAAAAAGAATGACCAAGGTTACACAAAAAGAATGACCAAGGTTATTTAATACTCAGTACTCCTAACTCTTGACACTCACCAGGCTTCTTATTTTTTTTGGTTAGCAAAAAAAAAGGTTACACAAAATTACTTCATGAATATGCTCTAAGTCATTCAGCATTTCAACCATGATAAAGGAAACCTTACCTTCAGCATCAGGCAAAACTTTGCTAACTATACCAAACTTTGGATTGCGGTTTCCACGTGCTACATTCTGGGGTGAGGCTAAAGCAGAAAGAAAACAAAGTTACAATTTAACAACAATTTAACATAACTAAATATGTCACTTACTTTTAGCAAATGGAATAGCCTCATCACAGTTGGAGCATTTCAAATTATGCACACCACAACAAATATCTTGCAGAATATGCTCATCACCTACACCAAATTTACAAATCAATATATTAAAACTGACAAACAGAAACAACAAACATGTAATAAACTTCAATAACTTATATCATAGATTCAAAAAAACAAACGATCCCAACAAATATGGCACTCACTTCCGACAAATGGAAAAACATCAACACTGTTCAAACATTTGAGATTCTGCAGACCTTGAGAAATATGTTGCCCATTCCAGCCATCCACTACAGCAAACTTACATTTATTCAGTGATAAAACATACAAAACCAAAACAAAACACATAAATTCAATTATCCACTTACTTCCAACACATGGAACAACATCATCACAATTCAAACAGTTCAGATTCTGCACACCTTTACAGATATCTTGCATATTCTTCTCAGTATCTACAACCAAATATCAATGATTCAGTACTAAAACTTACAAAACCTTCACAAAAACCATTAACTTCAATCATTCAAAACTTACATTCGGAAAACAATTGAATGTCATTGTTGTGTTTAAACTCATTCAAACTGATACATCTTTTTTTGCTTTGACTTAATATTCCACTACTCAACCTTGAAGGATTCACTGAAGCATGCTTGAAAAATCAGTCAGCCATGAGCAGCATGGAAAATAATCAAAAATCAGTCAACACAAAACACATAAACTTCAATTATCCACTTACTTCCAACACACGGAACAACATCATCACAGTTCGAATAGTTCAGATTCTGCATACCATTACAAATATCTAGCACATTCTTCTCAGTATCTACAACGAAATATCAATGATTGAGTGCTAAAACTTACAAAACCTTCACAAAAACCATTAGCTTGAATAATTCAAAACTTACATTCGGAAAAAAACTGAATGTCATTGTTGTGTTGAAACTCATTCAAACTGATAAACCTCTTTTTGCTTTGAGTTAATATTCCACTACTCAACCTGAAAGAATTCCCTGAAGCAAGCGAGAAAAATCAGTCAGCCATGACCAGCATAGAAAATAATCAAAAATCAGTCAACACAAAACACATAAACTTCAATTATCCACTTACTTCGAACAGATTGAACAACATCATCACAGTTGGAACACTTCAGATTATGTATACCACTACAAATATCTTGCACACTCTTCTTAGTAACTACAAACAAATATCAATGATTCAATGCTAAAACTTTCAAAACCTTCACAAAAAACATTAACTTACATTCATCAAACAATTGATTGTCTTTGTTTTCATTTATCTCAATCAAACTTATCCCTCTCTTCTTGCTTTGACCAAATCTTCCACAGCTCGATCCTGATTGATTGACTAAATCAACTGCAAAATTCATTCAAACATTCAGGACCTAGAAGCACTTAAAAATATGAATTCAACATATTCTCCTAACTATAAAACTTTACATCGTTGGCAAGCTTTAAGACCAGAGCAAAATCGCGGAAGCTTGACATTCCTTTCATCAATTTCATTTGCCTCAACCAAACTTCGAGCTCTCTTGTTCCGTTCAGAATTTTTTCGTCCTCCACTCCTCAGCTCCATTATGGTAATAAACACATAGAACACAAAAAAACAATAAAGTGATAACAATAATGCTACACTTAACTTATTACCAACCACTATTCCCGCAGTATCAAAAAATTGGTTAGCAAGTTTTAAAATGGAAAACCTAAAATAACATACACAATGATATGAATCAAACCAAATCTTTATATCCATATCAACGCTACTAAATTATACCACAAGCCAATATCAGAATCAACCCTTGTGAATGAGATTCACATAACAAATTCAACACAAAGATAATAACAAATGCAGAAACAATATACGAAGACATACAATTTCATAACAGCTTCAATCTTTGACACTCCATCGCATAAACACCACCATCTTCACGGTACCCATATCCTAAGCAAACAAATGTTAAAAATATTGAAGAACAGAAACAGAGATCGAAACCTAGATTCAACAATAGCGATAGAGATATGCAAATCCAAAACCTGTACCCAGATAGTTGAATCATGGCTAAGGTCAACTTTCAAATCCTCCAAAGAAACACCGTTGCTAGGATGCTTTTAACCCAAAACCCAAATACAATTTCTGTTCAATCCGAAAGCAAAAAATCAGGGTCCTAACAAACGTTAGGTGAAATACCGTGTTGAAGATGATGTTTAACGCAAGATGAAGCTTAGATTAAAGCTCAATAGCTCAAAAAACTACAAACAAACTAAACCACAAAATCTCGACAGAGAAGAAAGCACAAAATTTCTTCGGAAAAGGAAAGTGAGAAACATGAGAGAGAGTGAGAAAGGAAAGTGAGAGATGAAATTCATTACAACCCCTAATCCCCTATCAACCCCACGTGCCTGGCATGCCTCACCCACACACACGCTCCACACGTGTGCAAAAGTGAAAATTGAAGCCACAAAAATTTCGGTGAGCGGGAAATACTCCGGGTCTATTAAGTGAAGTACCCCTTTACCATCTTTAAGAAGTACTGCGGGACCCACAACCAATACTCCACCAAGTAGTGATTAATACTTGGGAGTACTCCTTAGTGGTAGTGCGGGACCCACAACCACTACTCCAGCAAGTAGAGATTAGTACTTGGAAATACTCCTTAGTACCTTTTAGTACTGAGGGGCCCACCATGAGATGAGATTTTGGAGGGAATCCACAAAAGATTTAGCTTGTAAATTTATAATAATGTAGACAATAGAGGCATCATGACTCCGCATGGTTGTCAAACCAAGTACTGGTATGAGTTTTGGAAAGAAGTAGTGAAACTCCAAAAATAATGGCTCAAGGATCTAGTCACATGGGAGATAGGTGTGGGAGATTATGATATTTTCTTGGGAGTGGTTCCAAAAAAATCTTCCTCAAGCAATCTTCTGCTTTCTTGCTAACATCCAGGAAATAGGTATGGGAGATTATGTACTCCGGTCAAAACACAGTTTTAAATTATATGAAGTTGTGATTTCGAAAAAAAACACATGAAAGTGTCAGGAAACTCCAACAGAGCCAAAGGGTGAACCTGAAGCACGTTGGGAATTACTAGTTCCCATACCATGGAGCATTGGTAGAGGGATAGCCAAAGTTTCAATGTATCCTAGGTCAACAAGAAGTAGAAGATTTAACCCTCTAACCTATGTTACAAGGTTAGGGGAGTTGCATGAAAATTATATTCTAGAAGATCCTTTTGCCATAGAGGAGACTGAAAAGAATAAAAGGTGTTATGAAGACATCATTTGAGGAATGTCCAAACAAATCTTGTTTGATGGAGAAGAGCCCGAGGACTCATAGAAAACTTCCAACAAAGATGTCGAAGCCAAAAAGGATGTCAGAGCCAAAGTTGATGACAAACTAATAGAAGTTGAGTCGTGGATCGGGTCGGAGGGCGGAACGTCAAAGACCAAACATTTAAAGTGTAGTGGATGAGTTAGGTTTTTTAGAATTTCAAACGTGGGGCACGATGGATGTCCACGTGTTAATAGATTAGACCGGTAGTTATCTGAATTGTTCCCTATAAATAAAATTTCAATTGATGTAAAACGGGTAGGCAATTAGTTATCCCTACACATCTCACTAAAACAGATTGATCAAAAACACATGTAACATTCCTTTCCAATTTCAGTTCAATAAAATATTTACATTTACTCATTTTCATTTACTTTCTGCACTTTTAAATTACTCGGATTCGTACGGCTTTCATTTAATGCACATTTATTTATTGCATTTTATTTTTCTGCATTTAAGTCTTATGTTTCTCGTTTCATCTAAAGTGATTCATTTATCATTAATATCACTAAAAACAAAATTACCACATAAACTTATCAAAAACTCACTCTTCACAAACGCATAACATTTAAACACATTACATTTCACAAGAAATCATAATTCCAATCAAACAAACAGATTGTAATAACATAAAAAGTGGAAAGCTAAAAACGAACTGGGCATTTATATCCTAATCTATAATGGCAAACGTCTGACTTAATATAATGTTTGTCAAATGGAGCAAATTATTGTTTTTTTTAAAAGAATTATTGTTAGTATTATGCTAATTTGATATTTAGTATGTTTAACATGTGTTCTATGACATTTTTTAAAGATATTTAAGAAAAAAACTTACATAGAAAAAGTTATCGATATTGATATTGATTTATTAAACTTACCCATAACATATTATCTTTTTAGGAATTTTTAACATGCGTTGCACACTAGAAAAATCCTTGGTGATAAGCAGACCTCCAAAATCCTTGGTGATACATACTCCTATTTTAACTCTTATGGACCATGCCTTTGGATCAATTTGTAGGCAAGCCCAATAACTTCGTCTATTGGGCTTTTGGGGTCCAAACCTTTTAAATTTGGGAATTGCTTTTTGGCCCCCATAAGTGACTTTTTGGCCCCCATTTCAAATTTTCATGGACCAAAATACCCTTAACAGTGTTAACATTTTCGGTTTTATCAAACCGGAAAAGTCTTTCCGATTTTGCTGAACCGGAATCAATTTAAACACTATTCCGATTTTACTGAACCGAAAACACGATTCCGACCTTGTAGTACCGGAAACCGGAAATGTAGATTTCAGGTACTATAGAACCGGAAAGCTTAAAAAAATGAAAGAGGACTCTCCATCTATCTCTCTTTGATTTTTGGATTATGATTCTTAAAACTTGAATTTGGATCTATACATAAAATAACCCATGCAAGATTCAAGAGGCATCATCACATGATTTTGATTTCACAATTCAAAATTTAAAAAAAAAAAAATCTTTTGCTAGTGCTGGACCATCTTTCTTGCCAAACATATATAGGTAGATGAGTACCTATTAATGGAGTCCACCGCAACCATAGTATGCTAATTTCTGCTACCAAAGTTTAGTGCTAATAGTTGCAGATGCATGTGCTTATCTGTTATATTTGTATTGAGGCTAGATAACTGGTTGAAGGTTGAAGATGCAAGCTACTCTTTTGAACTGCTATTTTCAGCTGGTGGGTTGGGATACCTTTTTCATTTTTTAAGCTTTCTGGTTCTGTAGTACCGGAAAACTATATTTCCGGTATATCCGGTATTACAAAGTCGGAATCCTGTTTTCGGTTTAGCAAAATCGGAATAGTGTTTAAATTTATTCCAGTTCAGCAAAACCGGAAAAACTTTTTCGGTTTGATAAAACCGAAAATGTTAACACTGTTAAGAATATTTTGGTCCATGAAAATTTGAATTGGGATCAAAAAGTCAATTATGGGGGCCAAAAAGCAATTCCCTTAAATTTTCCAGCGACGTGTCTGTGATGAGCCAACAAACAACCGCGAACATGATGAAGACGTGTGCAACCCGTTTTTACGTTTCGGATTCAGTTCCTCTCTTTTCTATTCTCTGTTTTATCTATTCCTATGTTCGATTTTCTTATTTTCTTAGCACTAAAAAATAAGGCTCGTTCTAATTTGTTCCCCTTTAAGTGTTTGTTAAAATGCTTCCCCTTATCAAAATCGATAAATGTGATTTTTCACGGATAGATGTAAATTGCAACTTGCTGTGCCTTTTAGTTTGATGAGATAAGGAAACTTACTAATAAATATAAATAACTCATTTTCCTCTCATCAATGAGCTTATATATGTATATATATATACCTCCTTCTCTTTTTATATCAACTATCAAACCTTGAAGAAAATTGGTCAGCGGTGCTACAATATTACAGAAATTTTTAACAACATTAGTGTAACATATATTGTTATTCATGTGTTGATTGTCTGACTATGAAATAAACACAATTCATATAATATGTGAGTGATGTACTCAGATGTGAATGATGTATTCACGGTGTAATCCTGAATACATGAGCAATGTCATATCCTACTTATATTTTGTTATAACAATTCACATAGATCAAGATTTACCATTGAATTGTACCATGCCTAACTTCCTAAAGATATTCTCTTTGTTTTTTTAAAATAAAAAAGCGGTAACTCTTTGTATTCAACAATGAAATAAGATTTTTTTTTTTAATTTTTTTTATCTCCTTATTCAATCAATTTCCTTTCCGAACATAGCATTTTACTTATTTTATAACAATTGATTTCCAACATTTTCTTATCATTATTATTGACTAAATTGTCACTTTAGTCCCTTACTTTGCAATGAGCTTTCACTTTAGTCCTTGACTTGTCAATAATTCCTCTTTAGTCCCTCAATTTGAAAAAAAAACTACTCACATTAGTCCCTGACAACTTTCTCTGTTTATAGATGTTAATATTTTACACACGTGACCATTAAATAACTTATACACATGTGGTCGTTAATGTCTTAAACATGATGTTGAATTCAAAAACACAAAAATTGGAGGAAAAAGAGAGCTAAGACCGTTAAAAAGACAGCTAAAGCAGTTGCAGAAGCTAAGGCAATTGCATATAAGACAGCTGCTAAAGCTGTGACATCTGCAGAAAATACAGTAGTTGAATCTGTGGCACCAACACAACAACCAAACGTCGTATATGCTATTTAACGGCCACGTATGTAAGACGTTAACATCTATGAACGGACAAAGTTGTCAGGGACTAATGTGAGTAACTTTTTTCAAAGTGAGAGACTGAAAAGGAATTATTGAAAAGTCAGGGACCGAAATAAAAGCTCCTTACAAAGTGAGAGACTAAAGTGTCAGTTTAGTCTTTTTAAATTTATGTAATTAAGAATTTAAGTTAGAGTGTTACTATCATGCAATCAAAAATTGAATGGTTGCATTGTTAAACCAATAAAACCTTGCTACCTAAGATATGTATGCCACATCATTACTTAAATTAGTCAAAATTAAGTTTTGCAATTTAGTCCAACATAAATACTAGATTATTGTAATTTAGTCCTTTTGTACTTTTAGACAAATTTTAATTTTTAATTTTTTTTTATATAAAAAAAATTCTTAAACCCAGAACTCATTTTCACTCCTCAAAGGACTAAAATTTTAATTTACTATTTAAGTTGGACCAAATTGCAAAAAATTAAATTTGACTACTTCAAATGATGAAATGACACAGATAAATTAAATGACAACTTTCTATTTATTTAAGAAAAGGTTGCATGACAACACTCCAATTTTGAATTACATATTAGAAATCTCCTTTAATTAATGTAATTTTAGGCTTTATTAGGATATGCTAGTTCTTTCTCGGTTATTGTTGCCATTCTTTTTCCTTCCCATCTTAACTTTTCATTGTTGTTGATTTCCTCATGCCATATTTCCACACTGTAGATTTGGTTTCCATGTTGTTCTTGTTTCCCTAAGATAGTTTCTCCTTCTTTTCTTTGGTTTTTTACTCAACTACATCTGTTTCTAGCCTTTTGGTTCTAGTTTTTCAATCCCACTTCACTTCTCTTCTCTCTGGTGCCTTCTTCATGTTCGTATATCCACAGCCACTTCCAGATCTGTTTCCTTTGTCTCTCAGATCCTCTCCCTCTTACACTTCACTCTTGGCTAGAAACCCAAAAGACCAACAACATTTTTCTTCTTCCACACGTAGCCTCCACCAGATCCGGGTTCGGTCAACCCGTTTAAGATCCAGGCCCAGCAGCACCAGCCCATCTTCTTTGATTCGGTCCAAGCCCAAACCCAACAGTAAGCCCCATTAACCCAGTCAACGAACCGATCCAACTAACAAACCGGTTCAGCCCATGAACCCGTTGGACCAGAGAACCAAACTGAACCGGCTTATCCCAAGCTTTTCCCAGAATTTTGACCCAACCTTTCCGGGTTTTTTTTTCACTTGCTCTTCCGTTTTTCCAGCCAGTTATCGGCCCCCAAAATTCAGTTTTGGCTTTTTTTTTGTCCAAGATGTCGGTTGAGTTTGCTCATCTTCTGTTGCCTTTTGATCAGTCCCGCCTGATTCCTAGTGTTACCTTTGATCAGTTACGCCCGGTCACCCATCCCAGATGCAGTAAGGTCTCATCCCGGATGCAGTCTGGTCGTCCCGTCCCGAATGCGATCCCATCCCGGATGCCAATGCAGTATGGTCTCGTCCCGGATGCAATCTGGTTAGATGCAATACGGTCCCATCCTCGGATACAATCTTGGTTTGCAAACTCAAATTGGTCTTCGATCAGTTAAGTTTGAGGGAAATATTTATATTACTTAATTAAGAATTTAAGTTAATGTAATTTTAGGCTTTATTAGAATATGCTAGTCCTATATACATAACCTTTCTCTTGTAACAAACAATACACATTTCAATCTATCATATTTCCATATTTCTAACATTACACATTAGAAAAATAGTAATATTTTTTACCCAAATCCTTTTACTTTACAAAAAAATAGATAAGGAAATCCCATATTTCAAATAAATTGTTTTTTATGTGCAACCAAGTGTATCCTTCAATCAATATGCGAAGACTAATCCATTCTGAGGTGTAGAGATTATCGAAGTGGGTTTTGCCTCTCCAAACCAAGTCTTTTTCATACCCACGACAAGTCGACAAGTATCAAACTCCTAACATGATGCTTAAAAAACCAGTTAGTTTGGTGGTATTATAAGTAAATTTAATGATAAATTAGAATATTCCGTATTTCACAGGACATGAAGACGACATTGAATTTGTTATTCTTGACTGCCTTATTAACACATCATTTTATAAGGAACTAGCTCTTTTCCCGTGCAATGCACGGGTTGTTGATATTAACAACTTACCAAAATTTCAAAAAAAAAAAAAAAAACAACTTACCAAGGTCATGCTGTTAATTGTTTGAAGTAACTCATTGCTGTCATTCTTCCTGAAATTAGCATTAAGTAAAAGTCAATTAAAAGTATAACAAATATGCATCATCTAATAAATAACTCATCAAACACTCAAAAATCAATATTAAGAGCTCTAAGTAGAGGAATAAACAAAAGTCAATTAAAAGTATAACAAAATATGCATCATCTAATAAGTAATTCATCAAACACTCAAAAATCAAAATTAAGAGCTTTAAGTAGAGGAATGAGGGAAAAAATAAAAATAAAAGAGAGAATTTGGAGAAGAGAATTCTTAGAATTAGATAGAACTTAAAAAATTAAATGGGAGGGCCTATTATATATATATATATATATATAAATAGTGATTTTTTTAATATTTTTTTAATATTTTTGTTGAGGATAATGATTTCTTCAACAAATTGAGGATAATGATTTCACATACAGATAATGATTATATAAATTTAAATAATTAATTTAATTTCAAATTGTAATTTTGGTTAGAGATAATGTTATTTATCAACAAAATCAGTTAGATTAATTTTATTTCGTTGTACAGTTTGGTTTGAACTCTTACCTTTTTATATAATTATTTTTAGTTGTTGTTAATAATAATCTTTAATTTAAAATATTTAATATAAAAAAAAAATTAAAATATCAACAACCCGTGCATTGCACGGAGTAAGCTAGTTAGGATATAAAATAAGAAATAATAGGAGAACAAAATTATTAGAATTAGAGAGATATAAAGGTAAAAAAAATGTAAAATTTAATGTGAAATCCTATTATAAATTTTTTAATATTTTTGTTGAGGATAATGATTACTTTTTTTTTAAAACAAATCGAGGATAATGATTTCACGTACAGATAATGATTAAATAAATTTGTGATTTTTTAATATTTTTTTCAATACTTTAGTCGAGGACAATGATTATTTTTTTTCCAACAAATAATTGAGGATAATAATTTTACATACATATAATGATTGAATAAATTTAAAAAAAAATTTTAATTTTGAATTGTAATTTTGTTTAAGATAATGATTATCTATCTAGAAACTCTCTGGTGCGAGGAAAGCTTCACGGGACAAACGTAATGCCTCGAAAATTTCTCCGGCAAACGTGATACCTCGAAAATGGATCCTTTTATATATAGATAGTAGATATAATGACTGCTCTTTTTTTTTAATATTTTTAATATTATATTTGTTTATGTATAGATAAATATTAAATTAATGTATTTTTTATATAGTTGATCGATGAAGTAACACTTTTTATATATCATTATTACATTTATTATGATATTAGCTCTTACCCCGTGCAATAATGCACGGGTTATTGATATTTTAATTTTTTTATATTAAATATTTTGAATTAAACATTATTATTATTATTATTATTATCATTATTATAAAGTAAAGAGTATTATTAAACAACAAAAAAAATAATTATACAAAAAGGTAAGAGTTCAAACCAAATCCTATAATTTAAAAAATTAATCTAAATGATCTTGTTGATAAAGTTTGTACTTCATCATATGAAAAAAGAATGTAACACTTTTTATATGAGATATTCCTTATTTATTTTATGGATAAATTCACATTTTTATATATGGTTATCAAATTTATTATGATAAATAAATATTAAATCAGAATTGAACATGATCTTTTTTATATTTATGTGATGGATGAAGTAGTTTTTTTGTTGTACAATTAATATTTTTTAAAAAAATATGATTATCACATTTGTTGTTATTAATCATAATTAAATATTTTTATCTTTTTAATCAATTATCTTATCTCAAGTTAATAATAAGATTGAATCCTAATAATCTTTATCTTATCTCAAGCTAAATATTTTTATTATTTTTTATGGTTATATTTATCTTATTGGATCTTAATATTTCTTTTCTTTTCTTTTTTTTTTTAATACTTCTCATCATATCTTAATATTAAAAAATGGAGACATATGCCAACAGCAAAGATGGACTCTTAGTTTAATTTTTTTAAATAAACCTAATATCTATATTACCTAAACGGTAGTGGGATAACGTAAGAATATGGTAGAAAAAAAAGTTTTATTGGAATTTATATATATACTCACATTTCTACATAATAAGTAGTAATATCTATCATACCTTTATAAATATGGTGAATATAAATTTTAGTAGCGGTGTGAGTGACTAAACATAAATTTGGTTTATCAACATAATTTTAAGTTTTTTTTTTCAATTGATTTTTAAAATTATTAATTGATCTTAGACTAATGATCCATATCATAAAAGGAAAAAAATAGAAAGATAATATTGTAAAAAAATTTGGCTTGTTATTAATAGTTTTAATTTTCTTGTCACAATAAAAAATAAAAAACAAAAAATATTTATATCAGATATAAAATCAAATCCTATTTTTATATAGGATGATTTTTAACTATTACAATAAACAAAATATATTATAGAAGGAAAATCAAATCCTATTATTATATAGGATGATTACATTTGGTTTGTTATTAATAGTTTTAATTCTCTTGTCACAATAAAAAACCTAAAACAAAAAATATTAACATCAAACATAAAATCAAATCCTATTTTTATATAGGATGATTTTTATCTATTACAATAGACAAAATATATTATAGAAAAACAAATCAACTCCTATTATTATATTGCTGCAATATAATAAATCAAATCCTATTATTATAAATAAAGTCTTCTTAAATTAAAACTTGAATCTATCAAGAAAATGATACGGTAGGATTTGGTATATCGGCCAACGTCAGACGCCATCTTCCACTGTCTGCGTGATTAAAGAGGCCATTGGTGCAGATAACAATAAATAGCCATCTTCCTTAGTAGTTTATGATAGACTCCCTGAAGCAATTAATGCAATATTAGATTTTGATGCACTCTATTGTCAACCGCCCGCAATTGAAAAATCAATCACTACAAAAAAAAAACTGGTTGAACATTATTTACTTTGCCGGGTAACCACACAATTGATTACATCCAGATCAAAATTTTGAACAAACTACGATTTGATCACTTGTGCACACAAATTGTTGAATTAAAGTAAATATTTAGAGAGAAACTTAAGAATCAAATAATATAAATTAAGATAAGAGCGAATTATTAGAATTAAAAAAACTTAACGACGAAAAAAATACAAAAACTAAAGGCAAATATAATTGTGAGATTGTTGTTTACCTGAATATCCATAAGTTTGTGAGCCAATTCCAATTCGCATAAATGCTAAAATATTGTTGAGGAGTCATCCAATGCATATTACGTACTATATAAAATGATTTTGAAAACTTGTAAAATTAATGATAATGATTTCAGATAAGATTAAATAAATTTGAATAGAAACCTCATCTTTTTGGGTTTATCGTTTGGATGATAATGATTATTTTTTTAACAAAATGAGGATAATGATTTTACATTGAGGATAATAATTTCACATATAGATAATTTATTTAATTTCAAATTATAATTTTGATTAGAAATAATGTTATTTACCTACAAACACTCTGGTGCAAGTATTCATTAAGCAGACAAACGTGATGCCTCGAAAAGAGATTTTTTATATAAGTGTAGTAGATTATGATCAATTGTAGTGGAATCCAAATTAAACTTTTTTTTAATATTTTTTGTTTGATGATATTATGAGTATATTTAAGGATAAATCAAAATATTTCCTATTTAATGGGACATGATAATTTAGTATTTTTTGATATAAATTATCATCTTTTTAATATGATTATCACATTTATTATTATTATTATTATTATTATTATTCATATTTAAATATTTTGATATTTTTCATCGTTTATCTTATATCAAATTAATCATAAGATTTGATCCTAAAAAATCTTTATCCTAATTGTTCTAATCATCTTGAATTATTTTTTTTTTCAATTTTTGAAATGTATGTACCTTTGTTTTTAATTTGTTACAATTTTTTTAGAGATTATAACAACTAAAGTATTTATCAATTGCAAACTTTTTACAAAATGATAATCATTATATTTAATCATATATTTTTTCTAGTTTAGCTTTAGAGTTGACGTACTGTGCCAAATATTAAGGGAAGTTTGTGAGCTATGATGTATACTCCAAACGCATCAACCTATACAGATTTATGATCTCTTCATGGATCATGTGGAAATTTATAGATGAGACATGCAAAATCTTTTTTTTATATGTTTTATAAGCATTGAATCTGTCTACTTTTTGTAATTTGTAGATAGCATCAAAATTTTTTATTCCGTGAATATCCTAACCAAATAATCCCTAAGTTTTTTTTATAGATTAATCCTCAGATTTTTAATATAACACTTTTTATATTAATTATTATTTTTTCATAATTATTTTGATAAAAAAACAAATAAATTTATCTCGATAATACATTTAGATAAAGTGGTTACAAAAAAAGTAGGAAGAGATTTAGATTGAATTTAGCTATTTTTATCTTTGGGTCTGTAGTTTGTATCTTGTTTTTTTTTTTTTTAATGTTGTTGTTATCTTTTAATATACATTTAGATAATAACATCTAGAGTTTAGAGAATGAATATCAAAGCTGTAGTAGATTCGGAATGAAAAAATCCGATCATCAAATGAGTTTATGTTTTGGCCTCCAAAACGGGTTTGAAAATTCGGGTCACTGAGAGATAGCTACGATATGATCTTGGTTGGGTCCGTCGAGGCTAAGCATGAAAATAGGAAGAGTTGGATGCGAGTAAGTGTGACAGTGTCAGAGTGAGAAACATTATTTACACATCATCATCATCATCATCATCGTCATCGCTCTCTTATGCTACAAACACACAACAAAAATCAAATTTAAAATAAGAAATAAATAATTAGGAACATAAAATACGAAATAATAAAATTAGATAATTCTTGGAAGTAGGGAGATCTGAATGTGAAACAAAGATAAAAAATGAAGGTGAGACATGTTATATATAGTGATTTTTTTAAATATATATTTTTTTTAGGATAATGATTACTTTTTTTTTTCAATAAAATGAGGATAATGATTTCACATACAGATAATGCTCAAGCATCATATCTTTGTGTTTATCGATCTTTTTGAGGATAATGATTTTTTTTAATAAAATGAGGATAATGATTCAACATATTCTACGTATAGATAATTTATTTAATTTTAAATATTAATTTTGAACAGATAATTTATTTATTTTAAATTATAATTTTGATTAAAGACGATATTATCTACCTACAAATGCTCTGGTACGAGTATTCCTTAAGCGAACAAATGTGTTGCCTCGAAAATTTCTCCAACAAACGTGGTGCCTCAAAAATGGATATTTTTATACAAGTATATATATATATATATATATAAAATAGATGCAGTCATAAATTAAAAAAAAACAAAACAGTCAAGAAATTATATGAAATTATTAATATTAATTATTAATTTCAGATTTTAGAATTACAGTACCATTTTGCTTCCTCCAAACTTACACTACAAGTCTTCAACTTCTCCGCTCTCAAATTATGAGTTGACAGTGTTGCTTTTCAAAGCCTCTCTCTTCAAATCATCAAATCATAATTCAAATAACAATCCTTATCTCTTTTTCCTTCCTCTTTTCAATTTTCCGAAGACAAATAAAGGAGTTATCTTTTCATTTCATCTCAAAGTTTTGTTGTAAGAGAATTCCGATAAACTCCATTGCAAAGTCGCTCCGAAAATTGAAAATTTTTAACTTTTTTAAGAACCCCATTATTCGTTTTATCTTAAAGTTACAATCTTTTTCTTCATATTAGCATGGAAGATAATGCATTGGTGATGGTAATAAGCTCTTATGATGGAGAAGAAGAAGAAAACCCAAAATGTTTGGAAAAGAAGGAAGGCTTAGAAGAAAAGGTTGTTGTTGTTGATTGGATAAAACAGTTTCTTGATCTGTCCGATGAAGAAGAAGAACAAGGAAACGAGGTTGTTGTGGATAGTGAAGTGAAGAAAGACGATGAAGGAGAAGCTGAGTCATTATCAAAGTGTAGTTCAATATCAATAAAACCTTTGAAAGAAGAAGATGAAGAAGATGAAGATGATTGTGTGGTTTTGGATGGTGACCCTGAAAAGAATGTTAACTCGGTGGAGAAGGCACAAGCTGAGTCAGATGAGATGCTTGTAGTTGGGGAGAAGGGTCAGGTATTTTCCATCCTTGTGTTAGAGTGTGTTTGGCTCAGTAGTAAAAAAAAAATTATTTAAACAATCAATTATTTTAGAATAATCGATTATAGTGTAACATGTTTTATGTTTGGACATGTTTGCTGAAAAAATATTTTAAAATTTGGGTTTCCTTGAGAAACTAAGCATATAATGCTGGTGACTTCTTAAATACGCAATTTTCGAGATGAGTGAGATTAAGAAAATCCTTAAAATTTTAAGCTTTTTATGTTTTGGTCTCCCATAGCATCTTCCCACCTACATGACTAATTTCTTCATACTCACATGAATCTATGGATCACGTTCAGAGCCACATAGTTAGGGGACCTTGAGATTGTAAAAGATAACATGTTTAGCTTATGATGTATAAAAAAGATTATTAAAGGTGGAATGGAGTTCTTTGATTATACTATTATTAATGTATTTGTTTGGTAGTCATTTCTATGTCAATGAAAACATCGGAGAAAAATTGTGATTCTTGTTAAAATGGTCAAATAACTTTTTTTTTCTGATAAAAAAAAAAGTCAAATAACTTTTTCAAACAATATTGGAACTTCTAGCTTTGTTACAAACTGCTTTTTTCATACAAAATGATTTTTTTTCATACTTTAATTAGATTTACCAAAGATGTCATATTGAATCTGAAACATTTTATTTCTTACTATTATAATCTTTGCCAAACGACCTCTTGGTGTGCAAGAAAGGACAAAATGAGAGAATTTATGTCCTGCATGGCATATTTGCATTGCAGCATTTTTGCCCTGCCATTTTTATGAAGCGTCGTGACGTTTCTCGAAATTTTTGGTGATGTTTTTGGCATTACTTTAATTATGTTGTCAACCAAAGCATGTAATTATTTTCAGATACTATGCCAAAAGTTTGACTTAGCTCAGTTAGCTGAATTGGCAACCTTAAGATATTTTCCTTTCTTTTTCTATTAGCATTTCCCCCTTTAATTTAATGCTTTGGGCATGGATTGTCTCCTTCATGGAATGGAATGACAAGAGAACATGATGAGCTTGTATGTAGAATGTGACGAAGCACATACACTTCAAAATAGTTGCTGAGAACACTTCATATGGGACACTTTGTGGACTACCTTGATGGCAATAATACATCTTTAGATGGCAATAACACAATAGTTAAATAAATATTAGGATTTTATCACATTCATAAAGTCATACTAATGTTTTAAACGTTATTTACTCTTTCAAATTTATGGTTTTTGTTTGTATTTTAATGTTACACTAATTTTGCATCTTATATTATAGTCATATCCTATCAATTTTAAAATTTTCCGTATCTATATATTAGTTGTCTTGTGTCTTATCTGTACTTCCTTGGGAGAATCAAACTTGTCTCAGCTTTGATGGGAGATACAAAGTTGTATCTTTTGAACCATAATGTATTTGAAAAGCATAAAGGTGCTCTATTGCCGACTTTAGCCTCATGGACAATTCATGCATGACAAGAAATTTCCACATGGGGGAAAGTTAAGAGTACTGAAATTAACAAGCTTGAGATGACAGAGGACTTGGATCCTGGGATGTGTACTTGTTGAATGGATTCGTTCGAAAAATTGAAATTAGAATTGCTCATCCTCATCGAGATCTTATAATATATGTGGGCTAACTCAATCCATAGTATTTGGAAGTACGGACATTAGGAATAGCCAAAAGTATCCGTGAATTGTCCAATACGGACAAGTCAAGTATTTTGAAGTTTCTGTGCTTAATAGATCATCCGTGTTAATACTCTATGTTTCGTTACAAGTGCAGCATGGTTACTAATGATTCAGTTATATATAATTTCTACTATACTTTAGACATTATTAGTTTAGACATTTGCTTTTAGTGCTGCATTACTTTTTTCTATTTGCTCATTCTTTTTATTTTATTTTATAGAATTTCTGCCTTAAGTTTTCTATGGTACTTTTCATGCATGACTTTGTTTACTCAAAATCATAATTGTATGCTTTATTTTCTTATTATTGAGTATGCATCTGCCATCTGTAGCATTTTAGATATGGAGATTCACTTTTGTTTTCAACTTGCAGATTGCATGCAGAGACTTTCCTCATGCCCGGCATCTTTGTAGCAATTTTCCTTTTTCTTCCACCCCCCACCAGAGACACTGTGATAAGGTAAAGATCATAATTCTCATATTTATAGATGTTTATAAGTATTAAGTTTGGG
Organism: Crotalaria pallida; assembly: GCA_037953625.1. NCBI lineage: Eukaryota > Viridiplantae > Streptophyta > Magnoliopsida > Fabales > Fabaceae > Crotalaria > Crotalaria pallida. Next base: position 75,840,774 of record CM075656.1, read on the forward strand.
GGTTTTGGCCCTAGCAAGGACGCTAAAAAGCTTTGGCAATATGCTTGCTTCGCGGTTTTGTGGTGCATTTGGTTTTTAACAAAATACTAGAATCTTTTCAGTGTTGGGTGTTTTTGTCAGATTTGCAGAGAGATTGGAATGGTTTGCTGCATGTTTGTTCTCAGTTATTTTGTCTCTCTTTGTATTTTCTGTTCAGTTCTTGAGGATTCCTTTTCCTCTCGTTTTTGTACTGCCCTCTGTACATTATTCTTCCATCAAAATAAAAAGATCGTAATTCATAACCTAAGGCTATATCAGAATTTAGCACTTATATGCATTAACTGGTTTCATTATAATTGTTTCTTATGTTATATGCTATTCAATATTATCCTTCCATTACTTTAATTTCATTTTTTGATGATGACATGCAGTGCCACTGTTATGTGTGTGACTCCTTAGCACCATGTCTGATGTGGGGTACTGGCCTTTCAACCGCTGATCACTGTCATGCAACTGATAAATCTCAGATGTGGAAAACTCTCAGGAAAAATCTCAAGTTGGCCATGACTGCTCCATCATTACCAGCTTCAACAAATCATGTTATTACCACACACAATGTTAGGAATCCTCCTCAATTTAACAATTTTCTGCCACTTAATAATATGCATCTGTCTGCAAATTCCATGTTACTGAATCAGCCAGTGAGTTCAACTTCTGTGCCGCCTATATGGAGCACAATCACATCTCCAAGTCTCATACCTCAAAATCAGGCCTTTAGGCCACCTACTACAATGCATACATGGTCTTCACCAAATTCCAGCTTATTGAATCATGTCCTTAGGCCTATTAGTACTATACCTGTACCCTCCACAGTCACCAACTTATCCCATTCCTTTCCAAGGCAATTGCTAGGTGTACGTAATCATGCCATCGAAAAGCAGCGTGTTCGCCATGGTGCAATCAGTGTAGGACCTCAGTTCGTTGGTTCTCATATGATGTCCAATAATGTATGCTATGTTGGGAGCACACTGGGAGTGAACCATTCTACTCAAGTTTCACCTGGATTCAGCAATAATGTCAATGCATCACGGCAAGGTCACAGATATCAACCCACAACTGGATTTTCAAGTAACAGAACTCATGGAAACGATGATGTTTTGGGTAATCGAGCTGACACGCAGGCACCTCGCCAATCGAATCATGGCCAGAATTTTAATGGATCTTATATTCAGCGTAGTGGTGCTGCTTCAAGTTATGTGGCTCAGCTAAATAGAAATCAGCATTTAGATAAGCAGCATCATATTGGAAGCCAAAATGAAATCAATGTTCAAGGATCTCGTATTTCAGATAATGGTGCTCCTCCAAGCTATGTGGCTCATATAAATAGAAATCAGCATTTAAATAAGCAGCAGCATATTGGAACTCGAAATGAAAATGCACAAGGAAATGTTATCCGTTGTGGAATCACAATGCAAAATGGTTACCAACAGAAACCTCATGATGTGAGTCAAAGTGAGTCTACAAGAAAGCCAGTTTTTTCAGCTTTTGACTCAAATTGGGCTGAGATTAATAGTCAGAGCATTTCTCATAAACAAAGTTCAAGATCTATGAACCAACCATCCAATGTCAAAGCTTCTGGTACACAGTTTAGTGGAAACACTAACCTAAGCTTGGTTGATGATATCAAGAACTGGCTTTTTGATGATCAAGATTTTCTTCCAGTTGTAGCAGATGCTGCTGCTTTGGCATCTGACGTGAAGATACCATCTCCTGCACTTAGCAAAACTGATACTAGGATGTTTTAATCTGATTTTGTTGACTCCTTAGGATGATAGTAATGCTGTCAATGAAGGAGCAAGTATTCTTGGTACAATGGCTACTTAATTTTCTATGGTGATTAGTTTCATGCATTGAACAGTGTGAATCTTGGAGCTTAGAAGCCTTAGGTCTAGGACTAATCAATGAGGGTTCTCCATTATAAGGAAGTGAGTGAAAGTGAAACCATATATTTGAGCAGCATTGTTTTGTTTCAGATTCAATTATTTTGAGCATGTCTAAGGATTCTATTTGCCTCAAAAAAGTGCACATAACATCATTTTCTAAGAGAAAGGGTTTCTCTAATATTATGCCATCCCAAAGCGTATATGTTAAATTTATTTGACCCTGAAGCACTTAAAAAGACAAAATAATGTTCTTGCGTAATTTGATTATTATTGGATTTTCTATATGATTGCCATTTTTTTATCATTTATATTTAGTGTATACTATTTTCATCCATGAACATAATATTAGCGATTTTCTATATTTTTAGTTCTTGGACCAGAGTGATTCTATGAATTAGTTTTAGTTCAATTTTATTTTATTTTTTTTGGTGGACAATTTTATTTTAATTTTTATTTCTTTAATAAATTGAAAATTTATTAATGAATATCTCGCATAAGCATCATAGTCGGAAACTCTCCATCTCCTAGAAAGGGGTGAAGAGAACCCATCATATCATTTGTTCAAGATTCACTTAAAGATTTAATGGTTTTGATATACCCAACTTTGGGGATGGAGTTTAAGCAATAAATTGTTTACACCTTTTGTCAACAACAACTTTAATTGACATTAATTAGAATCAATTAAAAATATTATTTTTATTTTGTATTTTTGATTTTTTTCTCATTACATATTTTTAAGTTCCCTTTTATACCACTTTCTCATTCTCTCTTCCCATTTCACTAAGAAATAAAGGTTTGAAACTGGTTCAGATCGATCTATATGAATTTATTGAAAAGTTTATGAAAGATAGCCACAATCGTAGAAGAAATGGTGGTGCAGTGCCGCGACAAATAATGGTGGTGCTTTTCAAAAATATGCTACTTCCTCCGTTTCACAATGTTTGGCCTTTTAGGTCTGGGCACACAAATTAAGAAAGTGTTAATTATTGTAAGTATTATGTATAGTTTGTCTAAAATGTCCCTATTTAATCCTTATTGAAAATTGTAATGGTATTTAATTTTTATTAGTAAGTGTGTCCATTAATTAATGTATAGTGGTTTAGAGATGAGAGAGATGATAAAAGTATAATTAATGAGGAGTAAGAGAAATGATTGAATGAAAGGTTAATATTGGAAAAAAAAAATGTTTGTGTATTGAAAATGTAAAATGTCAAACATTGTGAAACAAGAAAAAAAAGCTAAAAGGCCAAACATTGTGAAACGGAGGGAGTATTAATCTTGAACCTGAAAAGGAAAGAGAGAAAGGGAAAAGGGTGTAAAAGACAATTTAAAAATATGAAATGGAAATAGTCAAAAATACAAAATAAAAATAATATTTTTAATTAATTTTAATTAATACTAATTAAAGTTGTTGTTGACAAAATGTGTAAAAGGAAAACAAATTTATTGCTTAGTTATCAAAACAAATAAACGAATCTCAATGGCATAATGATAAAATGATAGTAACACGCGTCATAATGATTTTTTATTAAAAAGGATTTAAATAAAATAAAGCAACGTGATAATGCTTAATGAGAATCGATGACGATGCGAAATTAACTAGAGAACAAACATCGGAAGAAGAAGGAGGGGTACAGCAGACGTTATAAAAATAAGTAAGTGAGAAATAAGCATGACAAGAGATCGGGTTTGAGGCGAGTTTCGATAATACGAGCCTCGCATCTACTAAGCTCAAGGTGGATTCGGGTGCGGTTTCAGAAGAATGGGTATGAAAAAGTGAAAATCAAACTCATTCCCTTGGTTTTTGTTAAACCTGCTGGTAACCCATCTAATTATTTTTTAAAATTATTTTTTATTGTATTAAACAAAAAACACACATAAGATACATTATAATTGAAATAATATATAATAATAAAAGTCAAATTTTATAAATATTTAAGAACTTAAGAATTAAATCATGGTTTTAGCTAAATATGTTAGTTTGACTTTACCATTTAACTATAATTATAATTAAAATTATTTAAATTTTATATAAGGGTTTGGGAGCGGGGGCGGGGCAGGTACTTAAAATACGAGACCCGTCCCATCCCATCTTTTTAAAGCGGATTTCGGTTTCGGGTTTCTTCGAACCCAATTAGAACGGGTTTTCCCCACTAAAATCGGGTAGGTTTCAAGCGAATACACGCGAGTATGGGTTTTTTGTGATCCCTAGTGACAAAGTTGTGATGAGAAATAAAAATATAATAATTGTAATTAAAGTTATTTAAATAGAATTAAAATGTGATGGTAATATAAAAATATAAGATACTTATTTAATGCTTATCAAAACTGAAAAAATAAGAAGGATAAAATTGAATCTTGAAAATATGATTAAGCCTAAATTATTATTTTTTTTTTTTAAAAAAAAAACGCGTATAAAGTTACTAAGAGTTGCAAGGAGCAAAGATGGACTAGCCAAGGTGTATCAAAAATTACTTATTAGAGTTGGTCAACGAAAGTGTTGCTATTTTTGTGCTTTAATAAATTTTAACCACACGTATTTCATGTGCTAAATTTGTAGTAATACCGTTCCAATATTCACGGTTGGAGAATCTCTTCAATTAACCAAAGAACATAAAAAGAATCTAACAACTAACCGACCAAAAACAAAAGAATCTCTTCAGCAACAAACCATTATAATTTATAAATACTGCATCAAAACATTCCTCATTGCTAACCAAAAAATTAACATTTTCTTTAAGGTGGTTACCCAGGTGAAAGCCTCGTGCACTGTGTGGTGGCTCTCTCTTTCTCTCTAAGGTTCTCTCATTGCTCCTCCTCGCTTGTCGGTACCTGAAAAGGGTTAGAGAACCACCACAACACCACCCACCATGGCAGCATTCACGTGCTCGGCTGACGACCTCCACACTCTTCTCGGAAACAGCACCAACGCCGCTGCCGCGGCCGACTTCATATGCCAACGCTTTGATGCAATTTCAAACAAGTTCGTTGACACCGCCTATGCCATTGACAACACTTACCTTCTTTTTTCTGCATACCTTGTGTTTGCCATGCAGCTTGGTTTTGCAATGCTGTGTGCTGGTTCCGTGCGTGCCAAGAATACCATGAATATCATGTTGACCAATGTTCTTGATGCTGCAGCCGGTGGCATCTTCTTTTACATCTTTGGCTTTGCCTTTGCATTTGGAGGGCCATCGAATGGTTTCATAGGGAAGCACTTCTTTGGCCTTGCAAAGTTCCCTTCGCCGAGTTTCGATTATGGTTATTTCCTTTATCAATGGGCTTTTGCCATAGCTGCAGCTGGGATTACAAGTGGTTCCATTGCTGAGAGGACACAGTTTGTTGCATATTTGATATATTCAGCATTCTTGACTGGTTTGGTTTACCCTATTGTGGCACATTGGTTCTGGTCTGCTAATGGTTGGGGTAGTCCTGCCAGGGCTGAAAACCTTTTGTTTGGATCTGGTGTCATTGATTTTGCAGGCTCCGGTGTTGTTCACTTGGTTGGTGCTGTTGCTGGCTTCTGGGGTGCTTTCATTGAAGGCCCTCGCATCGGAAGGTTTGATCATGAAGGTAACCTTTCATCCACAAGGATTTTAATTTTTATGAATGCGTAACTGATATAAAATTACCTGATTGAATTGAAAGTATTCGATAAAATTGAAAGTATTTGATAAAATTAAAAGTAGTTGATAAGATTAATGAAATAAAAGCTCTTAGTTTAATTGATGACATTTTATTTAAATCTTTCATAGGTTTAATTTTACACTAAGTCGCGACATTTTTTATTTGGTGTCACTTGTATCTTTGGAGTTGACTAGCTTATAAGATCCTCAAAGGTGTTGCTAAATGCAGACCGACTGAACAAAATACCTCATATGATGGTAATGTGTTATTTTTTTAATGCTACAAAATTTCATGGCATTGCAGGTAAACCTGTCCCAATGAGAGGACACAGTGGTACCTTGGTTGTTCTAGGCACATTCTTGTTATGGTTTGGTTGGTATGGATTCAACCCAGGCTCATTTCTCAACATCTTGAAGACCTACGGAGAAAGTGGCAATTACTATGGGCAATGGAGTGCTATTGGTAGGACGGCAGTGACCACAACACTAGCTGGATGCTCAGCTGCACTCACCACACTCTTTGGGAAACGCCTCCAAACCGGTCACTGGACAGTCACAGATGTTTGCAATGGTTTGCTTGGTGGGTTTGCAGCAATCACTGCAGGGTGTGCTTTTGTGGACCCTTGGGCTGCAATCTTATGCGGGTTTGTGGCTGCTTGGGTTCTCATTGGATGCAACATTCTGGCTGAGAAGCTCAAGTATGATGATCCACTTGAGGCTGCACAACTTCATGGTGGTTGTGGCATATGGGGGATAATCTTCACTGCCTTGTTTGCCAAGAAACAATATGTTAATGAGATCTATCCAGGGTTACCTGATAGGCCTTATGGACTTATAATGGGAGGGGGTGGAAAATTATTGGCAGCACATGTTATGCAGATTTTGTCCATCATTGCATGGGTGAGTGTTACTATGGGAATTCTGTTCTTTGTGCTGCACAAATTGAATCTATTGAGGACCACATCTGAGGAGGAGTTGGCTGGATTGGATTTAACAAGCCATGGTGGATTGGCATATGAGTATCATGAAGAGGTACAAAAACATGCATTTGGGGCTGCAAATCCAAATCCTACAGCTGTTTGATTCATTATTGTTGATCATTCAATATGTTATGTAGATATTGTACATATCTACTTGATTAATTGCCTAATGTTAACCTGAATCAGTTAAGTTGCTGCCCATGTTGAACACAATAACTTTATTAGCTACCAGTTGTATTAATATTCCTTTGGATGTTATTGTTTCTATATATTCAATAAAGAGAAGTAGTATTATAGTAATTAAAACACAAATTCGAAAAATATTTGCCCAAACCATGCATTTTTTTTATTTTTGGTCAACCAAGTGTTTAGACATACTGTTTTCTGTTCAGCATAATTAGCTGGCTAAAAGCTTAAAAGCTAGGAACTGATAGCTAATGGCAGACTAAAATTAGCTTATCAACTAGCTGATAACCATAAATGACTTGAGCTCCAAGCTTATATGCCATAAGTTACTCTCATCGACTTATCAAATCAGGGCCTGTAAACGATGGTTTTTTTTTTTTGCCCCCCCAAAAATCATTCTTAACCAAACAAGGCTACTAGCTTTTTTTGTCAAATAAGCTTGTCGATTATCTTAAAAAACCTGTTTCCAACAGGGATGACAACGGGGCGGGGAATGCTCGGGGAGGCCTTTTCCATTTCCCATCCTCGAGTCTCATTTGCCCCCCATCCTCATCCCCATTCCCCATGTCGGGAGTAGATTAACCCTCATCCCCATTCCTCACCACTCCACGGGTCCCCACGGGGAACCTAACTTCAATTTGACCTCTCAAAACGACGTACAAGAACCAATATTCAAACAAGGAAAGTAAATAAAAACATCTATAAATTATCAAGCATATATATTATAATTTATAAATAGTATAGGAAAGTAAATAAAAAAAAAGAAATTACCCAATCTAAGAGAGCGGTGGAGCACGGTGAGAGAGCGGTGGGGAAGTAGTCGTCGAAGTAGTGGCGGAGGCGAAGCAGTGGTGGTGTGTAGCTGAGTAGGGAGTGACTGACTGGTGCGAGCGGTGCGGCGGAGCAGTGAGTGTGACCGACGCGAACGGAGCAGTGATGCGGCGTGAGTGAGCAGGGAGCTGCGGCCAAGAGATTAGAGAATAAGAGGAAGAAGTAGCGCATCAGTACAAAGCTAGGGTTGGGGGCAGTAGGTTTTCAACTTTCTTTATAATTAATATATAGGAAATTACCATAAAACCAATTTTTTTAACTATATATAAGTTAAATATTTAAGGGCATATAAGTAAAATAGGTGGGGACGTGAAACCCACGGGGACGGGAGAACCAATCCCATTCCCCGCCCCGAAATCCGTTCGGGGAAAAAATCTCTCCCATCCCCGCCCCCGACGGGAAAAAATCCCCAAACACGGGTGTATCCGTTCCCTGCAGAGATCCCCATGTGCAGTCTACCATTGTCATCCCTAGTTTCCAAACACACACAGAGTGTATTGACGAATCATTTTAACAAACCATAATTCACCACTCAAAATGATAATTATGAGACATGTAATCAATATTATTATAAATTTAGGAAGGAAATTGTACATTGTAAATTTCCTTATAAAGCTTCCAGCAACTTGCATTTGTTCGTGGATTCCCTCAGTAATAGTATATGCCATAACATGATGTATCGGGGGCTAAGTGCAAGATCTCAACCACTTCTAACATGTGAGGGGTCAAGTCATAATGATCTTAACTCACTTTCTTGGTAGTTGTAATTTTTTTTTTCCAAAAAAGATCTTATCTATAGAAACTAAGCTAGGAAGCATTACCTAGTTTAATGTATTACTCCTTGTAGTTCTTATTATAGGGCATACTTAATCGAATTATACATACAAAGGAAAATGGTTAGTTTTGTGAATTCTATGAGAATATATTGTAACATTATAATTTTACCCCCTCCATTTTACTTGGAAATTAAAGCTCACATTCATTAATGAACAACAAAAAAACATAGTTAGTCAAAATATTTAATAAGGGCATAAAAGAGAAAAACAATTGATGATGCATATGAAATATAAAGTGCCCTATATATAGGACCAAAAATTTCTTCTAGTATATATACCACTAGAGAAGTAGTTTCTAATCTTAATTTCTCTTCAAGAAGCGAGATTATTATTGTTCAAGATTTGAAACTCGGATTTAATTTCTCACGGTGTAATATTATCTATACGATGTAATGCATTTGAATGTGAAAAAATTAAGATAAAAAATTATATCTGAGTTAAGACCTGTACATTTATTTCTTAAAATAATTTGTTGAGATTTAAATTTTATATAATTATATTTACTCTATGAAACATATCGTCATTTCACAATATTTGTATTATGTCTCTTGGTAACAAAGATTTACATATACGAAGAATTATGTTTCTCATACTCATCATATTCATGTAAGACCACTAAACCAAGAAAAAAATGAATATTTTTTATCGTTATGATTATTTTTTTAAAAAAATAATACCGATGATACGTTTTTTTAATGATAGAGATGTTTCTCAAGTTTTATCCGATTTAAATGTGTCCTACCTTCGAGAGATGTCAACTATAGTTTCTAATCTATCTAGAAGTGTTGGCTAAGGTGTCCCGGCTAATAAAAAAAATAATTATTTAATCGAATGATGAATCAGTGATCGCTTGACAAATGATCCAGTAAATACATATCATTGTTGTATCAAACAATAAGACTAATAGCGTGTTTGGTTTTTTTTTTTTTATAAAATCAATTTTGGCCTCAAAATCACTGGAGCATAAGCAACTGTTAGTAACATTGACATTTCAGAATTGATTCTGGGCTAACTCAAAGCAAAACCAAACATGCAATTGAAGTAACCAAACTTTGATATTGGGTCAAATTACTATCACATGAATTCACTAGATAATTTGTCAATTAATCATTAGTTTATCGAGGGGTAGTTGTGCAACCATCCAAAATTCGGTTGCATGAAAGAAATATAAAAAAGAAACATCACTATTAAAACAACTCTGTTACATAAACATTGTATTTGACATCTGTGCGGAACACTTGCTTTTTTTGGCAAAAACTGGTGGGTCTTGTAGTTTCTCTTTTTTAAAGAACCCATCAATTTTTACCCAAAAAGGCAGGTGTCACCCCAGATGTCAAATACGGATGTCATTTAAACATTTTCCCTGTTGAACCAAAAGTAGCAAGGCAATTTTATACAACAGTGAGCACAGAGAATAGCTGTATTACCATACATGGTAAGAGTATGGTCAGGGTTAGTTAGGGAAGTTATTCCGATTAATTTATTGAGTAAGCAACATGAGATTGGCTTGGTGTGCACACTTTTCATCATTCAGATTCCAGTTTCTGATTTACATTGCTCTGCATGCCATGTTTTCCATAACACTAACCAACAGTTACATCAGTTATGATCGGGAGAGTTGGGTTGGTAAGTAAAAAAAGAAAACAAACAAACAAACAAACAAACAGAAATCAAAAATCAGAAATCAGAAATCAGTTATTCAGTTTGGTAGTATTCATCCATCTAAACAGATAGTGAATCCAGAAAAATCCACTCTCCCTCACGTTTTAATTTTAAGTACAAATTCTAAAGACACTTCTAACTTTTAAGTTCTAACTTCCATCTTTTCCTTTTCCTTTCAATATTATGTCATGTCTTACTTAACCACATGTTAATGATATAATTGTATAGCATTCCAACTAGCTAACTATATATTCATCCATCTTCACTTCAGTGATCTTAGAATATATAAAGAGAGTTCCCATGCATCCAGGTTATTAGAATTTAGAACTACTGCCACATTATCTTGAAATTGTACATGCATATTTAGTAAAAAATTATCTTTATCTTAACTTATATTCTTGCGTAGCTATTCATTCGACTTTCTCTACTACTCATAGATAGTGTTTATCAAGATTACGTATCTTTCTTGTTCAGAGAAGAAAATTAAACAAACTTACTTTATACTTTTTATCTTTTGTTTTGTGCAACACAAGCAGAGAAGAGACGTGTACATACAAGTTATGGGAGGCCAAGACAAAGGCAAAGGTCTAATGGTACCTCATGACTTGACCACAAAGTTAACAGCACTTGTTGTAGATGATGATAAACTTGCCAGAATGATTCATCAGAGGATGTTGAATAAAGTTGGAGTTAAAAATCATGCAGTGGAAAATGGCAAAGAAGCAGTAGACATTCATTGCTCTGGTCAAAATTTTGACCTTATTCTGATGGACAAAGATATGCCTATCATGAATGGCTTTGAGGTACTTAACTAATACTCCAAGATTTTGCTAGTATACTATTATCTAGCTAACTAACTTATTTTGTTTTGTGTTGTATGAAAAGAATGATGGCATGATGAATTGTTGGAATGCATGTACATGTATAGTGAGATTCACATGTTGCATGTTTGATTTTGATTTAGGCCACAAAGAAGCTTCGGTCAATGGGCGTTCGTAGCATGATTGTTGGTGTGTCATCATCCTCTAAGGAAGAGGAAATACATGAGTTCATTGGAGCAGGACTTGATGACTACCAAGTGAAACCTTTGACCTTTGATGTGCTTAGTTCAATTCTTGATAAGATCAATTCATCAAAATCCATCAAGCGAAATGGATGCAAGAATAGATAGTCAGTTTTATTATCCTAACAAGTACTGTATCTAATACGTAGTAAGCAATAAAACAGTATTGCCCTCTTGTGCATGCAACAACGTTAAATTTCGGGGCCAGCTGTCTCACCTATTAGAGGTGCCTACAAGCCAGCGAAGAGATTATTCACTACGGTCATGGACCAAAAAAAAAAAGTATTGCCCTATGTGAGTAGTTAATGTTGGACACGCTAAGGAGGAAACTCCAAATAGACCTCTTTTTCAACTCATCAATGAATCTTGCTACAAGATCCTTCTGCTTTCAGTTTTCAATTAGCACCAATTTTTAAAGTTGATCCTGACACTTCATCAACCAAATCAGTTAACTAAGCCTTGCTATGGCTCTGGAACTTTGTTTTCAACTATACTTGTTATATATTATCTATATGTTGTTGATGAGTGAAGGAGGAAGGACCGATTGTTCATTTTCTGAAAACTGATTTATATTTTGCATGGCCACAAACGTGCATAAACTATAGCGATGAGTTATCAGGAAACATTTGTTGGGTTTTTAGGGTGCAAACAACTGTACTACTTCACAAAATTGAGAAATTGTAATGCTTGATAGATTTAGCTGCACACTCCCTAAGTGCTTAATCCGGAATAGAATTGTAATTTAGAAAACATTTTATCAAGTAGTTGAAGTGTCCGAGATATCTAGGATATTCAAGATGTACTAGTCCAAGTTTTCAACATGGAGTTCAAACTAGTTTTGTTATATGATGCTGATAACCAATTCCAAAAAATAAAAATAAAAATAAAAATAAATTAAAAACATGTCATAGCCATGTCAAAGTCATGAATAGTAATATTCTAGACAAAAATAAAAGACATATCAAAGTCATGAACAGTAATATTCTATGTCATGTCATAAAATGTCTATGCCATAGTCATGTCATTATCATGTCATATGCTTGTCTACTAAATAATGTTGCATGTAATAGTGAAAATATTACTTGTACTAAGTTTAAGTTGCTACGTAGAAGTGGAGTTTCTAAAAAATCTCCACGTAGAATAAATGTTGTATTCTAGTACTACTCTATGTACTAGTAGCATGATCAGCTTCTCCCTGTATATAAGAGAAGCACTTGTATTGTAAGTAGAACAAGTTACAACATAAATAAAAACCTTTTGTGTTCTTCAATATGTCTTTCTAAATTTCTTTCTTCTTCCTGAAAACTCTGGATCTGAAAATATGATATAGTAGAAGATTATATGATATCAGAATAAAGTATCTCCTCATATGAGGAGAGAAGCTATCTCCTTAATCCATTAATATGGTGACACATGTCATTTTTTTATTTATTTTTTCTAAAACAAAAATGGTTAAAAATATTGCTTAAACTTATTAAGCACCACATGAAGCAGAGCGAAACAGAGTTGAAAAGAAGAAACAGTTTCCAGCGCCACATGAACCAGCGCTCAGCGCCACATGAACCAACATCCACCGCAAAACCAGTGAAACAGTTTCCACCCGCACACCCACCACCATGGGCCATTGACACCATTGCACGCCAGATGCCATCCTCATCATGAGCGAGCCGCCATCGTCACGTGCCTAATCCAAATCCCTAATCCCCTTTTTCTGGTCGCTAAAGGTGGCGGGTGGCGGACGGTGTGACGGTGCGATATATGGTGATGGGGAACTTGTGGTGCACCGGTTGAGAGGCAGGGTGGCACTATGGTGGTTGTTGTTTTCACTATCCTAAGTATTGCGTGAGTCTTCTATGCAAATATCCTGTTTTTGTTTCACTCTGCGTTTGGTGCAAAAAAAGAAGAAAAAACAACAAACACAACGAACTATCTTATGTACATATAGCAAAGTGAATCAACAAAGATGATACTTGCGAGATCTACATGTAAGGATTTTGTTTAAAAAAAAAACCTATAGCTGTTAGAATTGTTAGAAACTGTATGCGTTAGTTTTGACAAATTTTGTTAAAAAAAATAAAAGAAATATATTATTGATAATTGACATGTGTCATCACATTAGTGGTTTAAGAAGATAGCTTCTCTCCTCATATGAGGAGATACTTTATTCTGATATCATATTGAATAAGTCGTAGTTATCCCAATCAGCTTATTAATCAAAGTAAGTTATCATGTTGAACAGTTACGCGAATAAAACATGACTAACAAGAAGGGATTGGCTAAACCTTGGTAGCAATTATAGGAGTTCATTTTTTGATCCCATTTATACATACATTGGGGGTCAGTGTATATGTATTTTTTTACATATATGCTAAGGGGTCAGCGAACTGAACAACTAGCGTATGTGTATTTATTATTATTATTATTATTTTTTACACATAAGCTAGGGAGTCAGCAAATTGAAAAAAAAATCAGCTTATGTGTAAGGGGGGAGTCAGCAAAGAAAATGGGGGTAAAAAATGAATTTCCTTGTTTAGTAGCACTTTAGTTGGATCTAATCAACTTAACCAACCTGATAAACTTGGTGGCCCCAATCAACCTGGTCAACAAGATTCTTTGGTGTAGCCATATAGTCCATAACAATTGTATTAATGGTTTAGAGTTAAGTCTGATTCTGATGCAGTGCAAAACTGGTTATACATTATTATCCAATCATGCAATGCAAGCATAAATAATTGGATGCTACTCCCTCCGGTCCTTATTATAGGGCATACTTAACCGAATTACACATACCAAGGAAAGTGGTTGGATTTATGAATTCTATGAGAATATACTGTAACATTAGAATTTTACCCCCTTAACTTTTCTTGGAAAATTCGCACTCATTAATGAACAACAAAAAACACATAGATAGTCAAAGCATTTAATAAGGGCAAAAAAGAGAAAAATCAATAAATGATGCATAGAAAATATAAAGTGACTTATAATTAGGACCAAGAAAACTTTCTAGAATGTGACCTATAAATAGAACCGGAGGGAGTAATGTAAAAATTCTACACTCACCCATTTAAAGGTAGCACTTGATAGTTTTCTAAATTCAATATTATATGACAAAATGTACAGATACTAAGACACAGTCACCACAAGATTGCTAAAACTTAAGGAGCTAACTAGTTCAATATCATCATTCCAGGTGCATTAAAGAAACATCGCCGAAAAGGGTAGGTGGTCCCATTCCCATATTATGAAAGCTCTGGCGAGTTGGGATGAAGTACCTACTTCTGAGTCACTCTGACCTTGTAACCTAACCATCCTCCTATAATATAATCAAATTATATAACTTCATAAACCCATCATTTCTCTTCATCCTCAGAATCTGACTTCGCAAAAACAGGCTCGGGTTGGGTCTCTGCATATGCTGGAGCAATGAACTTCGGATCCTTTGCTGCAACATCAGCATATTTCAGGATAGCTTCTCTTGGATCTTCCTCCATCCATGTCTCCTTAATCATACCCCCTTGCTGTAATTTCATGAAAATATAAGTACCATCCACGGTCATATTCTAGAGTATGAAAATTGGAAGTTAAGAAAAATGATAAGAAAGAAATGCACACAACAACAACAATACCTTCATAAGATACTGGGTCAGTAAGCTTCCTTGAGTTGTACCAACTCTCCCACCAAAGCCAGGTCCTGTCATGGGAAGTTCAGGCTTGTGGGACTTCATTGGATCCTTTAGTATCTTCTCTCGCTGACGCTTACGGCTTGGCTGATCTCTAAATAGTGGTAAAGAGTGAGGATTGTGAATTACAGGTTTTGCCTCAAAATCATCAATTGATTTTTTCCTTGGTGCACGAGCAACACAAACAAGAGCTCCTCGTTCACTGAGGGTTGGATCATACAATACGTGAGTCCCTCCTTGGTTTTTATCACCGACAGTTGCAAAGATCTTCACACGTAAAAACAAGTTCAAGAAGCATAATAAGCATAAGCACAAATCTAACCTGTTTCAGAGAATGTAAGGTGCCACAAGAAAATTGTTAGTGACGTAAATGTGACATTATAGTACCTGATTCAGTTTAGGATGCCAAGAACACTGAACAACACTGCATGTAGGGGATATGCCAACTCTTGAGACCAGCTCAAGGTTTTCTCTATCGAAGAAGCACAATAAACCTCCAGTCGAGCTCTCCCTTTCAACAGATGTGCCGGTCAGAAAGAGTTGCTCAGCTGGACTGAAGGTAATATTTGTCTGTCCATAGTTGTTGGGAAGATCTTCAAATACCTTCAAAGCTTCCTTCGTTTTTCGCAAATCCCAAACCTGAGACATAATTCATTTGGCAATGAGGAGAAGTAATGCCTAGTAAATAAATCGAACAAAAACAAATATAAGGCATGATTTCGAAGATCTAATCATTTATTTACCTTCAAGGAACCATCAAAGCTTCTTGATAATAAGATCCTCCCATCACTAGAAAACTTCAGACTAGTAATATCATCTGAATGGCTTTTTTCAATGTGCACATCGGGTCTACTCCCCCATCCAGGCTTAATATTCCAAACCTGTGAAAATTAATTGAACATTCCAAGCAATATACAGAGAAAGTTAACATCATTTCTATGTTAAAAGCATCATACAGATATTGACTTTATTACCCAATAAAGTCAGTAAAAAGAGATAGTACCTGTATAGAACCATCTCCTATACCACCAGCAATGCATTTACCATCGCGATTCCATGCACACGTGGTGACAGGAACTCTTCCAGGTCTTGCAAGTTTTGGTTTGATGACCTATCCATAGTATGATATCAGCATAACTTCAATAAATATATTTTATAGCATAAATGATCATAACTTTGTCAAGAGATACACAAAACCTCCTTACATGTGAAATGCAAATGCACAGAGGCATATTCTTTCAATATCACTAGGTGGAAAAAGGAAAGTTCTGGAAAGAATTGGAGAAATTTCCATCTTCATTATTATCGCAATAACAACAAATGTTTTCTGTGATGCATGTGCCAACACAAACCTTAATATTCTTTTTGTATTACTGGAGGGAAAAGGAAAAAAATTGGTGAAATTCTGTCACACAACCAACTTTTGTTCACAACAGTGGAAAATAAATAGATGATACTAGGAAAGGAGAAATTCAACAAAAATTAGTACTTGGTCATAGTTAGCCTGTAAATTTTTCTTTTCCATCAAGTAATAAATCAGAACAAAAATAAGGGTATTTATATAGAGTTATAGACAGTGACAGTAGCTTCTACAATCTACACAACCTTAAGCGAGGTGACAGATAATAATTCTAAAGCAATGTTGACAGATGCTTTCAGCCACTTTTCTCTGAAAAGCCTAAATTTTTATTTTCAAAAAAAGTCCAAGCAACAGCACATATTCACGAATATGAATTTCACAAAACTTGTTTGAAAGGTTGTCTTCCCCCAATTAAAGACTATATATTAAAAAGAAAATTACAATAAATACAGATACACCCATGAATGAACTAGCTAGAGAGAGCCTTTTATGATGGAAGGAGAACAAGAGTAAGCTAAAATACCTGCTTCTGACTATTGAAGTCATTTACATCCCATATTCGTAGTGACCCATCCTCTGATGATGTTAAAATTGTCTCTTTAGCTTTTGGATGCCACTCTCCACATGTCAATCCAGATATGTGGCCCTTGGTATTCTTTAAATCACGAATATACATATCTCCCTTCATAAACTCTCCCAGAGTAAGCCCATCACGATCATAAATCTGTGACACAAGTAAGACGGGTATGGTTCATGTTTTCATGGAGAAGCTCAAAAGCAAAAAAGAAATTAAGAGATAATGATGGCAAGTGCTACCTTTGCTTGAGCTGATCCGGTAACACATAAAAAGCGATCTGCAGATGGACTCCAGCTTAGATGGCGAACTTGATGACCTTCAAATGGCTCCAGTTGTCGAAATGATTGCAATCGAGAATTCATTCCTTGAAAGTCATACATACGTACTGAATAGTCATAACTTCCAGAAAGGACTCTGGAACCAGTGTGATCAACAGCAAGAGCTGACACAACCTGCCAATAGTTACACAATAATCATTAATACATTACTCGCAACTGATTTAGTTTCCTTCAAGTTTGGATTTTAATTTTTAACATAGTTATCAATCACATGTGATAGCGACATTATTGCATCACTTTTTATTGGAGCGGTCTGTCACGGTCGATATCATGGCCAATTACAGTCGCTATCCAAGGCAGAATTGAAATCCCAACTTTGCCCCGTGTTTGTAGCCACCTCCCTTTTGTACCCCTAAACCTTCTCTTCCCGTAAGTCCATTGCATTTCCTTCTAGGACAGCCATTTTCCAGCAAGTCCAATGACATTTTGGTGGTCGGAGGTCCTTGGCAGGTCTGTGGCCTCCTTTCATGCTTCCCTGTCCCCACTAGAAATTATTCTTCTGTTCTTCTGTTCTTTTCCTCTTAATTCATTAGAGACTCACCTAAACTAATTTAAGGTATATCGAATTTGAATAAGTTAGCGACAATGACCTTCGATTATTATCATCGGATGACGTGGAGCGCCCCAATAGCATTAAATCCTAAACAAACCTAGCATTTCTACTAGAGGAGATTACATTGCCCTCACTGAGGTTCAACTTAATTACAATTACAACCCCACTTAGTTTAGAAATTATATCAGTATACATTATCATTACACTCGCCTCTACTCAGAGAGGCAAGTGTAACTTTTTGAACAAGCGCGATATCAAATATAATTAAGTCAAATCTCAAGCAGTGTCCGTATAATACTGTTAGCAATATATATGAGTGAGTTAGATTCATGAAAAATCCACGGAACACTAGTTGCTGCTCTACCTTAACAATTTAATTTTTTTTTCTAATATCACAAATTGAGAGATATATAGAGATTAACAATTTAATTTTCTCAAATTAGGCAAATTGAGAGTGAGAGAGAGAGTGTGCGAGGAATATTGACCTTGGTGTGACCTTTGAGGACAATCTCATTAGTAAGCGGAATCCGAAACCGTTTCCCGACCTCGTCATCATCGGAATCGTCGGAGCTCAAGTTCGCGGGCGGTGGTGGACCAATCATCTCGCCATCGCTTTCATCGTCGTCATTACCGGAAGAAGCACGTGGTGGAGGGGGAGGGGGGCCCACCAAGACGTCGTCATCATGAACAGAGTCCGGAAGCGGTGGAGGAAGGGGTGGGGTAGGGTTAGGTTTTATATCGGAGCGAAGAGAATTGAGGCAGTCCTTGGAAGAGGAAGAAAGAGAAGGGAGAGGATTGGATTTGTTGGAAGAAGAAGAGGAGGTGCGGCGAGTGGTGTTGTGAATAGCTTCGAGTGGGGTTAGGGATTTGGATTGTTTACCGAAGGAGAGAGGGAACTGAGCTCGAACGCCGTCGTATATCTCACCGGCCTCCTCCTCCTCCATCTTTGTTTGTAAATTGTAAGTGATTTCTCTGATTTGGGAGATCGGACTACTCTCTCGTTTTGAAATACTGTATAAGCAAAAAAAAAAAAAAATATCCTAACAATTAAATACAATCAACTAACTTTCTTAATAAATATAAAATTAATTATACCAAAAAAAAATAAACATAAAATTAATTCGTTTTTTCATAATTCGAGTCCGATAGAATACTTGTTAACTAACCACAGTAGCCCACTTCACCTTTTTTTTTTTTTTTAAATAATGTTTGAGAGAGCTACTCACAAATTTACACATACTAATTTGATATTGATATTTGTTATTGATATTTTTAAGTTAAAAAAAAACTTAAATAACAATTATCATAATCTTATGTGTAGGTTTCTTTATGTATGTTATTACTAACTCTTACCGTGTGCATAATAATGCACGGGTCGTTGATATTTTGATATTTTTTTTATATTAAATATTTTAAATTAAAGATTATTATTAAACGACAATAAAAAAAAATAATTACTCTATATAAAAACATAGAGATTCGAACCAAACCCTACACTTAAAAAAAATTAATCTAAATAATTTTGTTGATAAATTTTGTATTTTCTAATATGAATAAAAAATAAATCTCTTTACGTGAGATATTCTTTATTTATTTAATGGATAAATCAACATTTTTTTTGTTTGGAAACATTTTTTTAATATGATGATTATCTACTTTATTGTAACAAATCAAAATTAAAGCGTGTTGGTTAACTACTCCATCCAACTCGAATTATAAGCAAATTTAACTACTTTTATGCTTATTAAGGAGATTAGTTGATTATATTTAATTTTCTAAAAATTATAAAAAATAGAGGTATTTTAGGGAAGCAGTATTGAGAATGAAACAAAAATGAAATAAGATAACAATTTTGTAGAGAAGTTTTAGGAAAGTGATATTGGAAATTGAACAAAATTTAAAATTTAATAAAGTTAATTAATTTTGCTTATATTTTAAAGTTTTTTTTTCTCGTGATAAAGCGTGGGGTTGAGCACATGAAACTGCATTTGCCTCGTAGTTTCTGTAATACCCCGAATTTTTGTTTTCCAAATAAATAAAAAGAAATATTTAAATAAAATTAATTAAATGGAATTAATTAGTTTTGTTTATTAAATTATGGTTATATTAAAAGGATAATCAAGGGGAAAATATAAGAAAAATATTTTGGACCTTAAAAATAGTATTTTTGCAGTTTGGACCTTGGGAAGGACCTAGGAGTCAATATTAGAAAGATTCTTGAAGGGAAAGTGAATAAAATAGTAATTTTTCAAAAACTGAAGCTGAGGTAATCGATTGTCGTATCTGCAATGGCTGAAGGTAGTGCGTTTTGATGACTCATCAAGCTGGATAACTCGAGTTTAACGCCTAGCACCGACTGGGATTAGTGGATAACACGTGTTTAGCTGCATTAGAGTTGATTTTGGCTATAAATATGTGGTTTTGGTTGATGAAAAACCATAAGGAAATTGGAAAAAGAAGTGAAACTCTACTGAATTTTGGTTTGAACACCCTCTGTTCATAGCTTTCGTTTTCCACCCTCACTCAAACTCAATCAACAAGCCTTATACCTCCTTAAAGTTTGTTACAAGACCTTCAATTCAAGACAAGAATCGTTCAATTTGGTGGCTTGTATAAGGAGAACGAATTAGCTAAAGTTGGGTCCAAGAAACTGAAGTCAGTAGTTTTAGCTTTGAGGTGCCAAGTTCAAGTCTTCGATTTTGGTATGTAGAGGCCCTCAAATCGTGTCATTTCGGTTTCTAATTAAAGTTTGCAATGCCTAGTTTCTATATTGACCAAGTTTATTCGTTTTCATGCACGTTGGCTATGTCAAATCCTCTGCCAAACTTGCTCTCTTGAATTTGTGTTGGGGCCGAAAACAGAGCAAGAGGTGGCTTTAGAATCTGAGGTTTTTCTTGCTGACTTTGCATCCAAAAAGCTTCATTGAGGTAAGGGAGAAGTTTTACTAATGCTAGAATAGATTATGGGATTTAATTTAATGTTGAATGAACCTCATGTGGTTCAAAGGGCACTAGGTTAGTGGACGATGGCTTGGAGGCCAATCTGAAATGAAACATGAATTGGAACATGTTAGATTATAGTATTAGAAGCTAAATGAACCCTCAATTTGATCTGAAATGGTGTTAATCAAAATTTGATATGTTAAGTTGAGTTTTAGGTTAAATTTGGGGGAAAACAACATGATTCTGTGAAATTGATGTTATTTGGTGCAATTGATGTTATGAACAAGTTTATTATGTTGTATTTGAGCTGTACACAGTATTGTATTTGGTTAAAATTGAGTTGGTATGAGTTTGGTATTTAAAAACCAGTTCAACAGTGTTTTTACTGATATGGTAATCGATTATCCTGAACTGGTAATCGATTACCACGTTTAATTTTTAAGGATTCTGAATTTGGACCTGTTTTAATCGATTATGAAATTATTATAATCGATTATGAACCTTATTTTTGTGATAAAAATTCAGAATTTGATTGGCTAATCGATTATGTCAGTTATATAATCGATTATGGGCTGAGACTTGGTTGATTGGCTAAATTTTCATGAAAGGTGAAAGAAAATACCAATTCATAACATAACCAAATTCCAAGTAAACTCAAATAGTATTGATTTTGATAAAGTGTATTACAATGGTATGTTCATGCATCACATTTGCATTCTGGATTCCCACATTTGGTGGAGACACGTCGTGAGGCGTGGGCATATCCCTTTTGGTTATTTTGGACTCGAGGGACACTCGTGAAAGTGTCTGCTCCAAAGGGTCATTGTGCGTTCGTAGGAACGTAAGGGAATGTCGGTGACCGGGGTTGCACCTTTTGTTCCGGAAATACACACGTGTGTGTGGGCATGTCTTTAAACGCCGGGCTCGAGAGACGTAATCTTGCGGGATACGTCGGCGTCACTTCTATGAGCTCTAGGGGTGTCGTTTAATGTTGGCCGAGTCCGAGAGGTACTCGATGAGGGGTACCGGGCATGTTTTAAAGGTGCCACGAGAGCCTATTTGTTGTGTTGGCCAACGATCATGCATTGATAAATGAGTTGCATTGTCAGTGCACATATTATTGATTATTCATTATTATGTTTTGATGTCTATGACGTAATGAGAATGGAGTTGTGTAAGTGATTATTAAGATATTCTAATTGATTATCAAAGGATTATAATTTATTATTAGCAAATGATAATTGATTAGAAAGGAAAATAGTGGTTAATGGTAAATAAAGACTTGATTATTTTATTATTCGTTACCCTATCTTTTTGGTTATGCGTTAGTATTTGCTAACTCCCTATGCCCTTGTAGGTGATGGCTCGCTACCTGACATACGTGGAGTTACGCCCACTTCGTAGAGGAGTGTGGGACTACGAGGAGCACAGAGCGGTTTTTGAGGGTGAGGTTGACGTGATCTTTCGTCACCCCAACCCCCTTGCTCGTGTGCGACCTTGTAGGCTTCGCATCCCTATGATCTACATACTGCACATTCCACCGGCTTATACTTATCGTTTTGGTACTCCTCCACCACGTCCTAGCCGTCGTTTCTATAACTTACGTGTCAGACGTCCGGCTACCCGTACTCGTCCTTCTACTTCTTCTGAGGCTACTGCTACAGCCACTCCTCGTCCTGGTCCGACCACCAGGGTACGTTTTTCACCCTCACCTGAGCCAGTGCGTCGCACTGCTGCCCCTCTGGTGTTGGATGAGGAGGAGGAGGAGGACCCCGTAGAGGACGTGGATGGGACAGGTGCTGACAGCCAGTGATGTGGTGACTATATCTTAGTATGTGCAGTATGGGGACCATAGTAGGATGTAGTGTTGCAGCTTTTGGAGGATCCAGGGATCAGGCATCAGTGTGGGTGATCATGACACAGCTTTCGAATGGCTCTCTTATTTTGATTTGTAGTATATTGTATATATTTTTGATGAGAGCATTTGAGAGCTAGTATTTTATGCTTACTGGTCTGTATCTCTAAACCTTTGCTACCTCGACTTTCGCTATCTTGCTACCTTGGGTGTACTTGGGTTTTATGACATGTATATATATGGGCTATGGTTGCATGTTAATTCTGATATTTATTTTTACTTACTCGTAACCACATTAATGCTTTCAAATCGTTTCCGCTGAACTCAAAACAAGTACACAATTATTTTATTAAACCCGAAAGTAATTTGAGATAGAAACTCATTATTTAAAAAGGAAAAAGTTTTTCACGAAATTTTCTAATAGTTTCTAAATAAACTATTTACAAACTTTATTTTAATATAAATAAAGTCATATTTTGAGAGCGTCACACTTGTTGGTATCAGAGCTGTGATCCTGCGAACTGATCCTGACCTGTGATCTCCAAAATGTAATACTTGTCCTAGATACTTGTCTTAGTATCTGTTTTGGTTAATTAAAGCATAGAAAGAGGTGTGTTATGCATACTTCTTGTTAGGATTTTAGTCTGATATAAAGTCCTTAGTGCATGTTTAAGATGTCTGTTAGGAACAATAACAATCATATGGTTGATGCCATAGAAAGGTTGTCGGATGTGCTGGTGGGTATGCAACAGCAACAACGGAGACAACAAGCTAATCCACCACCACCACCTCAACCTTGTTAGGTGGAAAATCCTGAGTCAAATACTTTCTCGGAGTTCCGAAACTTTAAACCCTCAAAGTTTGAAGGAGGTCATAAGCCTGAGGAAGCGAATCGTTGGATTCAGGAATTGAATAAGATCTTCTGTGCTATGGAGTGTACTGATGCTCAAAAGGTGAAGTTTGCAGTTTTCATGCTTTCTGGTGAAGCTGAGAATTGGTGGCATCATACCATGTAGTTGTTGAACTATGAAGGAAGGATGATCACTTGGGATGTGTTTTGTTGAGAGATTTCTCAATAAATACTTTCCTGAGGATCAAAGGAGAAAGAAGGAAATGGAATTCATGCAACTGAAACAAGGAGACATGAGCGTAGGAGAGTACGCTGCATAGTTTGAAGAACTCATTAAGTACTCCCCGTACTACCAGCTTAACCTTGATGAGAGTTCCAAATGTATCAAGTTTGAAAATGGACTTAAGCCGGAGATAAAGTCTGCCTTTGGTTACCAAAAGATCCGAAGCTTTCATGCTTTAGTTGAGATGTGCCGGGTTTATGAAGATGATAAGAAAGAGGAAGAGGCACAGAGGAGACGTCAGTCTGGATTCTGACCTATCCGAAAGAAGAATTTCAACAATCGTAACAAGGGTCCCTATTTTCAAAAGGGGAAAGGCAAGGAAGCTAATGGTGGGAAAGGTACTTCTCAGACGAATTCTCGCAAGTGTGAGAAGTACAATCGTTTTCACTTTGGTACCAACTGCTATGCTGCACAAAATGGTCTTTGTTTTAATTGTGGTAAGAAGGGGCACTACTCCCGCGAATGTAAGGAACCCGTCAAGAAAGAAGGAGCAAGCAAACCGACGGTAACTGGAAAGGTGTTTGCTTTAAGTGGAACTGAACCAACCCAATCCTCTGACCTGATTCAAGGTATTTATCTTCTTAATGACCAACCCTGTTTTGTTATGTATGATTCTGGAGTCACACACTCTTTTGTGTCCCATGAGTGTGTAAATCGTTTGAAGTTAATAGTGTCTGATTCACCCTATCAACTACAACTTGAAACCCCCACCAATAATCTGGTGGTTGTGTCCAAAGTTTGCAAGGACTGTAAAATAATGGTCCTAAACCACACATCTTTAGCAGATTTAATCTGCTTACCCATGCTCAAAATAGATGTGATCCTAGGAATGGATTGGTTAACCCGAAACCAAGTCCTCATTAATTGTGATGCAAAGACAATCCAATTTCGAAACCATGAATCCTTAAGTCTTGAGCCTAGAGGATATGTTTGCTTATTCTCCTCAACTGTAGAAGAGAAGAAGGAAGTGAAGATTGAGGATATTCCTTTGGTACGAGACTTTCTTGAAGTTTTTCCTGAAGAGATTCCAGGATTACTGCCAAAGCGCGAGATTGAGTTTGGAATTGATCTCGTACCTGGAACCGGACCTATTTCTATCGCTCCGTATAGAATGGCACCACCAGAAATGGCTGAAATGAAGAAACAGATTGAAGAATTGTTGCAGAAACAAATGATAAGGCCAAGTGTTTCGCCATGGGGAGCTCTGTTATTGTTTGTTAAGAAGAAAGACGGTAGCATGAGAATGTGCGTTGACTACCAACAGTTGAATAAGGTCACAATTAAAAACAAGTATCCGTTGCCGAGGATTGATGACCTTATGGATCAAGTTCGAGGAGCCTCGGTGTTTTCCAAGATCGATTTAAGGTCGGGATATCATCAGATCAGAATTCGAGACGAAGATATTCCGAAGACAGCTTTTCGATCGAGATATGGGCATTATGAGTATGTGGTGATGCCGTTTGGACTAACGAATGCTCCTGCTATTTTCATGGACTACATGAACATAATTTTCAGACCCTACTTGGATTTGTTTGTGCTCGTGTTCATCGACGATATTCTCATCTACTCAAAGAATCCAGAAGAACATGTCGAACATCTCAAGATTGTGTTAGGAATCTTGAGGGAGAAACAACTCTATGCCAAACTTGCCAAGTGTGAGTTTTGGTTGGACAAGGTGAACTTTTTGGGTCATGTTATTTCCAAAGAAGCTATTGCAGTTGATCCAGCTAAAGTTGGAGCTGTGTTGAAATGGGAGCAACCCAAAACTGTGACTGAAGTTCGTAGTTTCTTGGGTTTAGCTGGATACTACCGGAGATTTATTGAAGGATTTTCAAAGATTGTCTTGTCGTTGACCAAGTTGACTCGCAAGGATCAACCTTTCTTGTGGGATCAAAAGTGTGAGAAAAGTTTTCAATTGTTGAAGGAGAAGTTGATATCCTCACCGGTGTTAGTATTACCTGATCCACATAGAAGCTTCGATGTTTATTGTGATGCTTCGAGGCAGGGTCTTGGATGTGTTTTGATGCAAGATGGAAAGGTGGTACCTTACGCATCTAGACAACTGAAGGTGCATGAGGCCAACTATCCGACGCATGACTTAGAATTGGCTGCTATTGTCTTCGCTTTGAAGATCTGGAGACACTATCTCTATGGCACTATGTTCAAGGTGTTTAGTGACCATAAGAGTTTGAAGTATCTGTTCGATTAGAAAGAGTTGAACATGAGACAAAGGCGTTGGATGGAATTTATCAAAGATTATGATTTCGAACTTCAATATCATCCCGGTAAAGCAAATGTAGTAGTTGATGCTTTAAGCCGGAAGACTCCTCACATGAGTGCTTTAATGGTGAAGGAGTTTTCTTTAATAAAGAAGTTTCGAGATCTAAGCTTGATGATGCAAGTAGAACCTTGATGTATAAGACTCGGTAAGCTGCAGATTACCAATGAGTTCCTGATTCAAGTTCGGGACTCACAGCAATCAGATGAAGAGCTACAAGAGAAGAGAAGGTTGATGATGGAAGGAAAGGAGCTGAGCTTCCAAATTGGAAATGATGGAATTCTCCGATTCAAAGATCGGATTTGTATTCCTAAAGATCAGGAGATAAGAAGACTGATCTTGGACGAAGCACACAAAAGTAGGATGAGTATCCATCCTGGATCAACCAAGATGTATCAAGATTTGAAGAAGTTGTTTTGGTAGTCCGCATTGAAGAAAGATGTTGCTTCGTATGTCGCTTCCTGTTTGATCTGTCAAAAGGCAAAAGCTGAGCATAAGAAGCCAGGTGGAGAATTACAACCTTTGGATGTTCCTCAATGGAAATGGGATAGCATTTCAATGGACTTTGTGTCTAGATTACCAAGGACTGTTGGAGGTTGTGAAGCAATCTGGGTAATTGTTGATAGATTCACCAAGTCGACGCATTTTATTCCAGTTAATATGCACTATCATATGAATAAGTTTGCTCAGTTGTACATTAAGGAGGTCGTTCGTCTACATGGTATACCTTCAAGTATTGTCTTGGATAGAGATCCGAGGTTTACTTCGAAGTTTTGGAAGGGTTTGCAGCAGTCTCTGGGGTCAAAGTTGAGAATGAGTTCTGCTTATCACCCTCAGACGGATGGTCAGTCTGAAAGGACTATTCAGTCACTCGAGGATTTACTCAGAGCTTGTGTCTTGGAGAGTCAAGAAAGTTGGGACAAACTCTTGCCGCTCATAGAGTTTACCTACAACAACAGTCACCACTCTAGTATTAGAATGGCACCATTCGAGGCACTGTATGGAAGAAAGTGTCAAACTCCCCTATGTTGGTTTCAAGTGGGGGAGCAGACAATCATTGGACCTGAGATTGTTCAAGAAACAACTAAGAAGATTCAGATGATCAGAGAGAAGATGAAGACAGCGCAAAGCCGGCAGAAAAGTTATGCAGATAAAAGAAGGAGACCTTTAGAGTTTGAAGAAGATGAGCATGTTTTTATTCGTGTAAGACCAACAACTGGTGTTGGAAGGGCTTTAAGGACAAGGAAGCTGTCGCCAAGGTTTATTGGTCCTTATCAGATACTCAAGCGTATCGGTTCTGTCGCTTATCAACTCGCTTTGCCTCCGTCACTGTCTAATCTGCATAATGTGTTTCATGTCTCGCAATTACGGAAGTTCGTGCCGAATCCCAATTCCGTGGTTGAAGTTCAACCGGATAACGTGACTCTGCGAGAGAATCTCACTTTTGAGACAATCCCTGTCCGAATAGAAGATCGAAGAATGAAGCAGTTACGGGGAAAGGAGATTACATTAGTTAAAGTTATTTGGAAAAATGCTGATATATCAGAAGCAACTTGGGAATTAGAAGATAAAATGAGAAAGGATTATCCTGAGTTGTTTATGTAAGCGGAATTTCGAGGACGAAATTCTTGTAAGTGGGGGAGAAATGTAATACCCCGAATTTTTGTTTCCCAAATAAATAAAAAGAAATATTTAAATAAAATTAATTATATGAAATTAATTAGTTTTGTTTATTAAATTAGTTATACTAAAAGGATAATCAAGGGAAAAATATAAGAAAAATATTTTGGACCTTAAAAATAGTATTTTTGCAGTTTGGTCCTTGGGAAGGACCTAGGAGTCAATATTAGAAAGATTCTTGGAGGGAAAGTGAATAAAATAGTAATTTTTCAAAAACTGAAGCTGATAATTGATTACCAGCAGAGGTAATCGATTATCGTATCTGCAATGGTTGAAGGTAGTGCGTTTTGATGACTCATCAAGCGGGATAATTCGAGTTTAACACCTAGCACCGACAGGGATTAGTGGATAACACGTGTTTAGCTGCATGAGAGTCGATTTTGGCTATAAATATGTGGTTTTGGTTGATGAAAAAGCATAAGGAAATTGGAAAAAGAAGTGAAACTCTGCTGAATTTTCGTTTGAACACCCTCTATTCATAGCTTTCGTTTTCCACCCTCACTCAAACTCAATCAACAAGCCTTATACCTCTTTAAAGTTTGTTACAAGACCTTCAATTCAAGACAAGAATCGTGCAATTTGGTGGCTTTTATAAGGAGAACGAATTAGCTAAAGTTGGGTCCAAGAAACTGAAGTCTGTAGTTTTAGCTTTGAGGTGCCAAGTTCAAGTCTTCGATTTTGGTATGTAGAGGCCCTCAAATCGTGTCATTTCGGATTCTAATTAAATTTTGCAATGCCTAGTTTCTATATTGACCAAGTTTATTCGTTTTCATGCACGTTGGCTATGTCAAATCATCTGCCAAACTTGCTCTCTTGAACTTGTGTTGGGACCGAAAACAGAGCAAGAGGTGGCTTTAGAATCTGAGGTTTTTCTTGCTGACTTTGCATCCAAAAAGCTTCATTGAGGTAAGGGAGAAGCTTTACTAATGCTAGAAATAGATTATGGGATTGAATTTAATGTAAAATGAACCTCTATGTGGTTCAAAGGGCACTAGGTTAGTGGACAATGGCTTGGAGGCCAATCTGAAATGAAACATGAATTGGAACATGTTAGATTATAGTATTAGAAGCTAAATGAACCCTCAATTTGATCTGAAATGGTGTTAATCAAAATTTGATATGTTAAGTTGAGTTTTAGGTTAAATTTGGGGGAAAACAACATGATTATGTGAAATTGATGTTATTTGGTGCAATTGATATTATGAACAAGTTTATTATGTTGTATTTGAGCTGTACACAGTATTGAATTTGGGTAAAATTGAGTTGGTATGAGTTTGGTATTTAAAAACCAGTTCAACGGTGTTTTTACTGATATGGTAATCAATTATCCTGAACTGGTAATCGATTACCACGTTTAATTTTTAAGGATTCTGAATTTGGACCTGTTTTAATCGATTATGAAATTATTATAATCGATTATGAACCTTATTTTTGTGATAAAAATTCAGAATTTGATTGGCTAATCGATCATGTCAGTTATATAATCGATTATGGGCTGAGACTTGGTTGATTGGCTAAATTTTCATGAAAGGTGAAAGAAAATACCAATTCATAACATAACCAAATTCCAAGTAAACTCAAATAGTATTGATTTTGATAAAGTGTATTACAATGGTATGTTCATGTATCACATTTGCATTCTGGATTCCCACATTTGGTGGAGACACGTCCGTGAGGCGTGGGCATATCCCTTTTGGTTATTTTGGACTCGAGGGACACTCGTGAAAGTGTCTGCTCCAAAGGGTCATTGTGCGTTCGTAGGAACGTAAGAGAATGTCGGTGACCGGGGTTGCACCTTTTGTTCCGGAAATACACACGTGTGTGTGGGCATGTCTTTAAACGCCGGGCTCGAGAGACGTAATCTTGCGGGATACGTCGGCGTCACTTCTATGAGCTCTAGGGGTGTCGTTTAATGTTGGCCGAGTCCGAGAGGTACTCGTTGAGGGGTACCGGGCATGTTTTAAAGGTGTCACGGGGGCCTATTTTTTGTGTTGGCCAACGATCATGCATTGATAGATGAGTTGCATTGTCACTGCACATATTATTGATTATTGATTATTATGTTTTGATGTCTATGACGTAATGAGAATGGAGTTGTGTAAGTGATTATTAAGAAATTCTAATTGATTATCAAAGGATTATAATTTATTATTAGCAAATGATAATTGATTAGAAAGGAAAATAGTGGTTAATGGTAAATAAAGACTTGATTATTTTATTATTCGTTACCCTATCTTTTTGGTTATGCGTTAGTATTTGCTAACTCCCTATGCCCTTGTAGGTGATGGCTCGCTACCTGACATACGTGGAGTTACGCCCACTTCGTAGAGGAGTGTGGGACTACGAGGAGCACATAGCGGTTTTTGAGGGTGAGGTTGACGTGATCTTTCATCACCCCAACCCCCTTGCTCGTGTGCGACCTCGTAGGCTTCGCATCCCTATGATCTACATACTACACATTCCATCGGCTTATACTTATCGTTTTGGTACTCCTCCACCACTTCCTGGCCGTCGTTTCTATAACTTACGTGTTAGACGTCCGGCTACCCGTACTCGTCCTTCTACTTCTTCTGAGGCTACTGCTACAGCCACTCCTCGTCCTGGTCCGACCACCAGGGTACGTTTTTCACCCTCACCTGAGCCAGTGCGTCGCACTGCTGCCACTCTGGTGTCGGATGAGGAGGAGGAGGAGGACCCCGTAGAGGACGTGGATGGGACAGCTGCTGACAGCCTGTGATGTGGTGACTATATCTTAGTATGTGCAGTATGGGACCATAGTAGGATATAGTGTTGCAGCTTTTGGAGGATCCAGGGATCAGGCATCAGTGTGGGTGATCATGACACAACTTTCGAATGACTCGCTTATTTTGATTTGTAGTATATTGTATATATTTTTGATAAGAGCATTTGAGAGCTAGTATTTTATGCTTACTTTTTTGTATCTCTAAACCTTTGCTACCTCGACTTTCACTATCTTGCTACCTTGGGTGTAGTTGGGTTTTATGATATGTATATATATGGGCTATGGTTGCATGTTAATTCTGATATTTATTTTTACTTACTCGCAACCACATTAATGCTTTCAAATCGTTTCCGCTGAACTCAAAACAAGTACACAATTATTTTATTAAACCCGAAAGTAATTTGAGATAGAAACTCATTATTTAAAAAGGAAAAAGTTTTTCACGAAATTTTCTAATAGTTTCTAAATAAACTATTTACATACTTTATTTTAATATAAATAAAGTCATATTTTGAGAGCGTCACACTTGTTGGTATCAGAGCTGTGATCATGCGAACAGCCATTAAGCCCAAAATTTCCCTCCCTCTTTTCGGCCCACTTCGCTCTAAAATTTCATTCACTTCATTTCTTCCCTTTGAAACAAAATACACTCCCTCACTACCTGACAAAAAAAAACACTCCCTCACTGGCTTCAGCGATTCAGCGATTCTTCTTCTTCAGTATCTTCTTCTTCTCTCTGGAGTGGCGCGGCTGCGATTCTTCTTCAGCGAGTGGTGCGGCTGTTCGTCTTCTTCGATTCACAACGAGTGGTGCGGCTGGGTTCGATCTTCTTCGATTCACGGTGAGTGGTGCGGTTTGGGTTCGATTCTTCTTCTTCCTCTTCGATTCTGGACTGGGTTATTATTATTTATATTATTATTACACTTAAATTCTTCTTCGATTCCCATTTTCAGTGTTTGCTTCTCTGTAATCGTTTATTTTTGGGGGTTTTCTGCTTAGTTGCTAACATTAAGTTTTTAATACTTGTGATTGTTTCTGCAGTTGGGTAATACTGAAGAGTACATTGAGGGACAGTTAACTGGAGATTTAGGAGAGATTTTAATTAGGTAATTTCTATTTAAACTTCTATTTGCTTTTGGTTTCTGTGTTTGGCTACTATGCATGTGTAAAATTTCTACCTTGTTTTTCTTAATACTTTGATATTGATGTCGACATTGGTATTGGGTAGCATGCATAACCTTTTTTTGCATCATGTTTTGTGACCCAGAATATAACATAGTATATGGTTTTTGAATGATGGTGGTAGTTAAATTGAACAGATTGATCCCATGGTTGGGTTTATGTTGCTCAAAACTACTATCTGCATTTCTTTCACTCTTTTCAACTTTATAATTTGATATTTCTTAGTTATGCCATCTTGGAATTTGACTTCCGAGAATAAAAATATCTATGACATCAATGGGGTAGAGGATTCTTGTTGCGCCTAACATAAATAAATAAATAAATAAGTAAGAAGAAGAAGATTCTATTGTCTTAGTTTTTACACGCACAAGTGTTACTTCTAAGGCAATTTTAATCAAATTTAGTACAAGTCAGTGACAATATTTGTCTTCCTCTGGTTTGATACGTCGTCACTGTTCTTACCAAAACCTTAGCTTCTGTCCAGAATCTAAGGGCAAAGGCGTATAAGATACTTTGTATGTCATGCGTCACTGAGCAATTGTAAAATTATAAGGCGAAGGCGAAGTATAGTAGTCCTTTCGCGTACTGCTTTCCCTTATACAATAAAATAAGATCAAGTTCCAATTTGAAACTTATGGATTATCATTTTAACTAGTATAAAATATCAAATCGATGATATGCTTTGCGTAATCATAGCTTAGAAATATTTATTCATTTGTCTAAGTTCCGCCTACCTATTTTCGGTAGTATTTGGTGTTTTCCGTGAATATCAACTTTAATTAATTAATTAATTAAAGTTTTAATTAATGAAAATGAGAAAAAATTTTAATTAATGAAGGTATGTGAATGGTGTCGTTTCGCAGCCAGCCAATAAAGGGGAGAGTCTAGTGTG
Source organism: Crotalaria pallida (assembly GCA_037953625.1). Taxonomy (NCBI): domain Eukaryota; kingdom Viridiplantae; phylum Streptophyta; class Magnoliopsida; order Fabales; family Fabaceae; genus Crotalaria; species Crotalaria pallida. Next base: position 75,873,093 of record CM075656.1, read on the forward strand.
CGCTGATTGCAGTGGTGGCCGGTCGGTCGGTTGGGTCCAGAGCGGTGGGTGACAAAGAAAGGGTCGTGTATGTGAATTTGAGACCTTTTTTTTAGTTGTTTAGTGCCATACCCACATAGCAAAGTCTATAAAGAGAAAAAAAAATGCTTGTGTATAGTATTAAGCAATCTCTTTAGGCTCGGATTTTTTTACCAAGAGAACTTGACACTGGCTGACAATATCTAATTATCAATATTTGGCTTATCTCTTGTTTTTTCTTCTCTCATTGTTATAGCTAATTTCATATTCATAATTAGTTATAGCTTCTGTCAGTTGGGTGTGCCTGTCTATAAGTTTGTTCTGAGTCTTAATTTAGCTATCTACATAGCTAGTGAATAAGTTTGTTCTAGGTTGAGTTCACAATCTTTATATATATACTTTTGAGTTCACAATTTTGATTATTTGTTGGAGTGTATGATTGGCATGAAAGCTTTAATTAATCCAAGTACCATAGATGTTAAGAAAAAGCCTTTGATTTATGTTTAGTTGTCCATTTCTACCCACAGATAACTACTGCGTGTTTTGTGGACTAGAAAAGTTAAGGGGCCATTCATTGATTGGTTGAGGGAGCCTTTTTATGCGGAGTATGTACTCAAATGCATGTCTGCACAATTATTTAACTGCCCATGTCTGCACAATTAGTTAGATTTGTCTTTTGTGACCTAGTCACACATCACATCAAAATTACATTTCAATTTGGAATTCTCCTCACTTTCAGATTTCCTGTTACATTATCCTATTACATTTCAATTTACATTATCCTGCTACATTGTTTTAGATCTGATCATTTGGCTTCTGATAAAAACGACTTTAACTTTTGCTTATGTGCTTCAACTCCATTCATTTAAGTTGATACTGTATTGAGTGAAGTGATGAATTATCTGACATTGTATTTTTTTTTCCTTCTATTGCAGGTTAAAGGTTATGACTTTGATTGCTGCTATAAGAGTTAGGACTTTGGCATTTAGTTTTTGGCACTACCCCTTAGCCACAAATTGTAAGTTTCGTCACTATCTTAGTTCATTTTCTATGGTGAAAGGTGAATTTATAGTATAAGACAATTTAAGAGGTGTACATCAAAAAGGTGAAGTGAAGAAGAGTGTTTTAATTGTCTGGATTGGACTTTTTCAGTGCACGAGACTTGTTTAAGGTCTGGTCAAAGGACTAAAAAGATTGTTAAGTTCTACCAAATCATTAGCTTTTCCATTATTCTCGTTGTTATTGTTATACTAATAATTATCTTGAAGAAGGTACACTTCTTCACTAGACCATTGTCATCTTTGAGATTTTAGTTTGAATCACATGTATCGTCATAAGAAATAATCATGCTCAACACAAAAATATTTAAATCAAGACAACTTCTCTAAAAATTCATTTATTCATTAATTAGTTAATCCATCTTAATTTCTTCTAATCAGGTAAAACTCATTTTTGTCTTGTTGACTTTTTTATTTATGTTGAGTTCAATTAGCTTTTATATGATGTGATATGAATATGGTATGATATCACATGAGTGCATGTATTGAGTGATTCAACCATGTAATTCTACATTTCATATTGTTTAAGAAGGATATGTATGGGTTTAGGTTCCAGCTTCTTTTAATTACTATTTTTATTTTCTGAATTTGATGTTTTGGAAAGTATCTTGTTACTATTTGCTAAGCTGTGAAGCTGTATTATAAATTCTATTTTATAAATTTCCAAATAAAGGATTTCAATTATAAATCAATCTCAGCTCTTTGCATTAGTATTTAGTTTCCTATTCCTAATTCCAACTGTAACACTGATTGTAAGGTGCTGTTATGACAGCTTGCATATCAGCAACTATTAGAGCATTGGACGCAGCTTAAGATTCCAAGTCTACACCTAAACAATATCACATTTGGTCAAGTGAATCAGGTACATATATGCAAGAAAAATGTATATTTTGATAATGTTATTAATTTAGCATATGTAACTAATTTATTATTTCAACTTTGCATGAATGAATGGATCTTTGCATTTTGATTAAGGTGATTGTATTCATTTTTAAAGCAAATTAATATTTTTCTTTGTAGTCATGCCAATTGATAAATCTTGGATTGGCAAACCCCGAAACACAATTGAATATGCCGCTGGGTTAAGGCAATTTTTGGATTTTGCATTTATGCATCAATCCATTGAGGGTCGCACAATTAAGTGTCCATGTTCGAAGTGTGGTTTTAAGAAGTGGCAGTCAAGAGAAGTAGTTGAAGAACACCTAACTTGTAGGCCTTTCCCTGAAAATTATAAAGTTTGGTATTTGCATGGGGAAACATCAAATGTTATTGAGTCTGATGCATTTGATAGCTCCCATGTTATTAGAGATACGTTGCAGCCCCAAAATCCAATGGAAACCATGATAAATGATGCATTTGGATTTGTTAGGAACAATGTTAATGAACCTAGTGCAGCTTTTGAGCCTGCAAATGGAGAAGATAATGCAGCGTTTTATGAGTTGTTAAAAGATAACAATGAACAATTGTATGAAGGGTGCACAAAGTATTCAAAATTGTCCTTTTTGATTAAGTTGTATCATATCAAGTGCTTGTGTAGAATGACTGGCAAATCAATTACAATGATTCTAGCACTACTGAAAGATGCATTTGAATTTGCCAAGATTCCTGAATCTTTCTACGAGGCTAAGAAAATCATCGATAAACTTGCATCAAGATACCCGCATGCCCAAATGATTGTATGTTATATTGGGGTGAAGATGAAGACTTAGAAGAGTGCAAAAGATGCAAGACTTCTAAGTGGAAGGGTGGTAAGAAGAAAGATGGTAAGAAGAAGAAGAAACTTGCAAAGATTTTGCGGTACTTTCCACTTAAGCCGAGACTGCAAAGATTATTTATGTGTTCTAAGACGGCCGCGTCTATGAGATGGCATGCATCAGAGGCTAATCCAGATGGACTGATGAGGCATCCAAGGGATGGACAGGCTTGGAAAACATTCAACTCACGATGGCCTGAATTCGCTGCGGATCCTCGAAATGTGCGACTTGCTTTGGCTACTGATGGTTTCAACCCTTTTGGAATCAAGAGTACCAACTATAGCATCTGGCCGGTGATGCTTATCCCATACAACCGACCACCATGGGAGTGCATGAAGCAGACTTCATTCATTCTCTCAATGATAATTCCTGGAAAAAAAAATGTCAGGGAATGACATAGATGTTTATTTTCAACCTCTTATGAAAGAATTGAGGGAATTGTGGTCCGATGGAGTGGAGACATATGATTCTTTGAAGAATGAAATGTTTAGAATGCGAGCAGCTCTAATGTGGACAATTAGCGACTTTCCTGGGCTTGGCACTTTATCTGGGTGGAACACCTACACTGAGTTTGCTTTCCCCACATGTAATTTTGATACAACATCGTTTAGATTGAAACATGGTGGGAAATGGTGTTTCATGGGTCATCGTCGCTTTTTGGAAAGGGGCCATAAATTTAGAGTGAATCGGTCTAGCTTTGACGGTGAAATTGAGCACAGGGGTCCACCGATTAAGTTGACAGGGTCAGACATCTTGAAGCAACTTGAGGGTATTAATGTTACCTTTGGGAAACCAATAGTGCAAAAGGTTAATGGTAAAAGAAAGAGATCGAGGGAAAAAAAATTGTTGAAGATGAATTGAATGAAGCTGAATTGATTGAAAATGCGTCAGAACAATGGAGGAAGAATAGCATATTTAATTCTCTTCCTTATTGGGAGACTCAAGAGTTAAAGTTTAATCTAGATCCTATGCACATTGAAAAAAATGTTCATGACAATGTGACGTACACTGTGTACGATGACACCGCAAAAACAAAAGACAATCTTAAAGCTCGAAAGGATCTTAAAGAAATGGGTATAAGGAAGGAGCTATGGCCAGATGAGAATGGGAGGTATTGCCCATCAGTGTTTACAATGTCAAATGCACAAAAAGATGTCTCTTTACGAACTTTAATAAATGTCAAAGTACCTGATGGGTACTCTAGCAACATTTCGTGCTGTAGTGATGCCAAAAAACGAAAGTTCGTTGGAATGAAGAGTCATGATTGTCACATACTTATGGAGCATTTGTTGCCACTTGCTATACGCAATGTTTTACCAGACAAAGTCACTGCAGTGTTAATAGAGCTGTGTTCTTTCTTTCGGCAGTTATGTTCAAAAACCTTAAATCCCTTGGATCTTGACAAGCTCCAATCTCGAATCATTCTCACTCTATGCCACTTAGAAATGTTATTCCCTCCATCATTCTTTACCATCATGGTTCATTTAACTTGCCATCTAGTTGATGAAGCAAAACTTGGAGGTCCAGTACAATATCGGTGGATGTATCCTGTTGAGAGGTAAATATATGCATTATTTGTGTCTATTCTTTAGTAGAAAATGTTACCAATAGATCTCTTAACATTTTCTCATTCTTAACCTAGGTACTTAGGTCACTTGAAGTCCTTAGTGCGAAATAAAGCACAACCAGAAGGTTCTAATGCACAAGGATACTTAGCTGAAGAGGTTCTTACATTTTGCTCCCAATATCTAGAAGGTATTGAGACACGAATTAATAGGCCAGCACGTGTTAATGATGATACTAGTGCAAGTACATCACATCCACCTAGTCTTTTTCCACCAATGGGTGAAGCTGTAAGAGCCTTCTCAACCTTTGAGTTGTCAACTATGGAAAAAATTCAAGCACATCGATATGTGTTGCTAAATTGTCCAGCAGTCAAGCCATACATTGAGTAAGCATTTAGTCAAACTCTAATTGACACTAAGAACAACACACAAGACCTCAAATTAATACCTATTTGATTATGCAGTGAATTTAAGGATCATGTGCGGAGACGATCTAAGGGTCGAAAGCCTAAAGCAACCCAGTTAGAAAAAATAGTTAGTAAGGACTTCATTGATTGGTTTCCTCGAAAGGTTGGTAAAGACTATAGAGAATTTTTGTATTATTTAGACTTTTTTATTATACGTTTCTAAATTTAACAGTACGATTTAGATGCTTAACATTATTATTTCAGATTATGAACCCAGACAATTCAAATAATGTGTTAGATGATCTCAAGTTCTTGGCAAAAGGTCCGACAAAACATGCTAGAAGGCTTTCTGCATTTAATATAAATGGTTTCAAGTTTCGGACAACAGCTAGAGAAGTTGATGCAACAACCCAAAATAATGGTGTTTTCCTTACCTCGTCCACATCTTGTGTTGCTAGTGGTGTCGATGGGAACGTAAGGGAGGCGGATCTACCATATTATGGAAAGTTAGAAGACATAATTGAACTTAACTACTATGGGAAGTTTAAGGTTACATTGTTCAAATGTCAATGGGCTGACACCACAAGGGACTGGGGAATTAGGAAGGATAAGTGGGGTTTTACATCCATTAATTTTTCACGATTGATTCACAACGGTGAACGTGAAGATCATGATCCATACATTGAAGCTTCACAAGCACAAATGGTTTATTATGTGGAAGATGAAGTGAATAAAGGTTGGAGTGTTGTTGTCCATGTAAAGCCGAGAGACTTGTATGATATGGGAGAACAAGATGACAATGAGGTGTGTGAGATTAAGCCATGCCCAGAGCAAGACTTTGATCAATTCTTCGGAGACATTAATGATTTACCATTGGTAAGAGAGGATGCGGGTGAAGAATTTTTAAGTGAGGAGAATGATATTAATGACATTGGTGAAGATGAACATAATGCAAACTAGTAGGTAATAGAGTAACTATTTATATGATATGAATTTGGTGTGTTATTGTTATCGTAAAATTTTGTGATAGTTTTCAATAATATTTTCTTTAGTGTATTAATCTCAATTGTTTGTTTTATGTACATATGCAGATATACCAAAGAAAAAGAGAATCAACAATCTTCTCAAATCAGTTGGTAGAAGCACAACACATGGTCTGTCATCAGTAGGTGAGAGTTGTTCACATGCTCCATCACCAGTTGCTGGGAGCTCTTCACATGATCCACCACAAGTTAGTCCACCTCAATTGTCACCACATTCTCCATCAGTTGATCCTGCATTCTCAGAGCCATTTAGCCAGGTTCCATCGCAGCCTACACATGAGGAGGCTGAGACTGAGGCTGGGACTTCTACTAGACGTAGAAAGGGTCGTGTATCCACCCATTATTGGTTGGTGGATACTATAGGTAGGTATATATATATATCAATGAAGTAGTGTTTCTTTTCTTTTTATTTATATGTTCCTGAATGTAATATTTTACTTGATTTTATTCTTCATAGATGGGGAGCAACATGTTAAAAAAATGAATGTCAAGGTTAAGGACATCCATAATTTACCTCCTGGGACACGGGTTATAGTGGAGTTTGATGACTATTTTTCACCTATTGGTGAGGCAGCTGGCCTTTTAGCAGGAGTGTGTGGACAACTTGCAACAAACACTACTCTCTTTCCCATTAGTTTTGATAAGTGGTCGGATATGCCTGACGGTTACTTTGACAGTCAGTGGAATGTTCTAAAGGTATAATGTTCTGCTTAATATCACATTATTACTTTTTATCTTGTTTATATGGTTCAAAACTTGTTTCGCTGAGAATATGTTCTATTTCAGGTTTTTTTTTAGACAAACCTGCAATATTATTCTGATATGCTGTCTTTTTTTTTTTTAAATTTAAGGGTCGATTCTTTTTCAATATTGATGAGATGCTTGCAAAGATATATGTGGAACAATCCATCTCCAAAAAATGGAAAGAGTTTAGGCTCAAGTTGTACAATGATCATTATGACCCAACACTTAGTAGAGGTGAAATTATCAATAATGTTCCAGACGGTGTAACCCAAGACCAATGGGCATTATTTGTGCACTATCGCATGAAACCTGAGACAGTGGTACACAATTCTTATACATAGAATACTTATTTCCTTATAACTAATTATTACATTTACATGTTGCACAACATTGGCTTTAGATAATGATACACAATGCTTATACACAATTCTCTCATTCATAGGCCCTTTGTGAGAGAAATCGATTGAATAGACAGAAACAAACTATTCCTCATACTTGTGGTGCCAAGAGTTTGCCAAGGAGGAGACATGATTTGGTATATCAACAATTTATCTTTAATTTGGTGAATGAATGATTTACTTATTGTGCATCTTTGGCTTATTATATTTCTATATTTGTTTGTTGACAATTTCAGAAGATAGATACGGGAAATATTTATGGTCGAGGCCCGATGTGGCAAATAACTCACAAGTATGTGGATGGAAACTATGTAAATGAGGAAGCTCAAGAGAAAGGGGTAAATTGGTTATATTTCTCTTTGAACATTACCTTGTTTTTCATACTATTTTGTAATGGTAATATTTTTTGATTTTTCATATAGGATAAAATTGATGAAATTATAAGGGAAAACCCGGAAGCTTTCTCTGAAATTTCTTCGACTGACCCTGTTGGTGTGGTAATGGGAAAAGAACACCCTGGTTATGCTCGAGGAATGGGCATGGGAGTAGTTCCTACTGTAGCATTCAAGCATAAGAGAACAAGACTTAATGGCATGAACTTCAATTTATCTAATGGATCTAACACACCATCTCAACCATGGCAACAAAATATGGAAATAGCATTAAAAGCTTTGTTAAACTATGTTACTGTGAAAGAAGGAGGAAACATTCCTGAAGAGTTGACTGGTGTATTTGCTAATTTTACACAACAGGTATAACGCTCTTAATTTCACTTTGCAAACTTGATTGAGATAGAATGGTTAGAACATAAGAAATACTGTTGATGTTCATCCTGTTGATGTTCATCTTATTTCTATCCGTTGATAGCTTGGCTCTTCTGCTTTTATTTCATTCTTACTTCTGTTTTACTTTGTTTTGATGATGTTATGCTATTGTTATTTTGATGATGTTATGTTGTTGTTATTTTGTTGTTATTTTGATGCTGTTATGTTGTTGTTATTTTGATGTTTTGCTCAATTTCACTTGAGTTTTCTTACTTTGGTGTTGTTATTTTGCTGTCAACTAATATAATGTTATTGTGAAAATTGAAATGTGATGATATTTGCTCTTGTAGGCACCAAACGGAGGAAGTGGGGCTCCATCTCCTAATGCTACAGGAAGATCATCTGATGCAAGCAATACTCATCATGAATCATTGGATCGCTAGAGTCCTTGTTGAAATATCTAGAATGTGGTTTTAGTTTTTTGAATCAAGACGTTCATTTTGTGAACCAAGAATGATGTTTTTTTTTGGGAATTGTCTTGAAGACCGTTATTATGAATTTATAATCACTTGGATGTACTTATGTGTGAGACCTTGTTACAATTTTGGAGTTGAATTGATCTCATATATTCAAGATCATTTAGGGGTGTAACTAATGAATGTTTATATATTATTACTTCTTTTTTTAACCTTATATTATTACTTCTTTAAATTGCATAATCTTTATATATTATAAAATCAAAAGGCAAACAATTGCCATTATGTACAGAGAAAATTGGATTATATATTTTAAAATTAATAATGATTAATATTAAAAAATTAATAATTTTAAAAATATAAAAAAATAAAACAGTAAAAAAATGTGGAGACAAAGAAAAAGAGAGAATTATGGCGGTTAAATCTGTCTTAATGTATCCTGGAGAATATACCATGTAAATTACGGCAGTCACACCTGCCATAATGTTTCTTAGGAAATTACGGCAGTTAGAACCGCCATTATTGAAGGAGAAAATTATGGCGGTCCTACCTGTCATTATTTAAGCGCAAAAAATAGTTTAACTTTTAAAATTACGGCGGTTTGAACCGTCATTTTATTCATAAAATAAATTGCCATTTTAAACTGCTTGATTGCGTCAGTTTAGCGAATGTCGGTTCCGCACTGCCATTTTATACCGAATGGCGGAATGAAATATGGCGGGTGCCGACCCGCCATTGAAGCGAATTATGGCAGTTAAAACCGCCCTTTTAATACAATTATAACTGCCATTTTTAACCCATTTTTTTTTGTAGTGTGTGATCTCCAAAAGGTAATACATGTCCTAGATACTTGTCTTAGTATCTGTTTTGGTTAATTAGAGCATAGAAAGAGGTGTGTTATGCATACTTTTTGTTAGGATTTTAGTCTGATATAAAGTCCTTAGTGCAGGTTTAAGATGTCTGCTAGGAACAATAACAATCATATGGCTGATGCCATAGAAAGGTTGACGGATGTGCTGGTGGGTATGCAACAGCAACAACTGAGACAACAATGGTTGGATCGTGATCGAATGGTCCAACCGGTCTTAATGTAGGCGTGTGTATATAATCATATAATTTAGTACTTTTTTTGTCTTTTTGCCTTTTCTCTATTGATTATTGATACTGCCTTTTTGTATGTCACTCACTGTTATTTCTTCTTTCACTTCACTTCTTTGCCTCTTTGGTTTTTTTATTTTTGATTTTTCTAAGTTCTAAAATCTAAAGTTTTAATATTCTTTCTCGTTGAGATGAGAGCAAACGCGTAATTGAGACTCATATTGGTGTCGTTTGAGTTTCCAACATATAGAATTTCGTTATTTAAAAAAAGAAACCCAAATTTTTGCTGAATTTGGGCTTCCAAATTCAAACCGGTTTTCCACCGGTTTTGGCGGTTTAATACCGGTTCAACCGGTTCAATCCCGGTTTTTTTGCAGAACGGTTTCTGGCTTATTCCGGACAGACACCTCCACCGGGGTCCGGTCTGGTTTTCAAAACCATGGTTTTTTCCTCCCCTTAGTAAAATTGTTGTTTATACTCAAGCATTTATAGGAAGTTGGGCATGTAATGAATTGTTGTTTTCAGTCTTATATGGGGGCAAAAGATCACGCAATTGTCATGCCAGATGCGAATGTTGATGCTACTGTAAATGTTTTAGTTGCTGCTGGTTTGGTGCTTCAGGACAAAGGTGCATGGCTCTCAATACAGATGTTTTTGTTGGAGGCTCACAAGCATGGTATCTTACTTTTCTCTCTTTTGATTTGTGTTTATTATTACTACTTCTGTAGTAGCATCTTACACTTAAGCGATTTTGAAACTCCTCCCCAGGTGTATTTGGCTGTTCCTGAATAATCCTGTTGTATTTGGTGTGCCAAATTGAATCATTACTCTTCCTTTACTAGGAAATTACATTTGACTAGGATATAATTATTAAGTTGTAATTAATTAAAATTCTCCCTTTTGCTTTTTAACTTTAGCATCCATATCACTAAACTCACAACCCATGCGCAGGTGCGCCATATTTGCATATTATTATCGTTCTTCTTCAAATTCTAATGGATGTGTTTAATGATACATTAGTTGTGATTTTGATTTACTTCATTTCTAAATTCTACCACACTTCTCATGTATACAACATAGATTTAGGCAATACTTTTTATGCTTAACATCTTTTAAAATATGATTATGGCCTACCATGTTTAATTCTTAGTAGTTTCATCTTTTGAAATCAATGTTTTATTGATTTCGTATTTCTCCCGTGCATCGCACGGGATTGGGGGCTAGTTTTATGTAATTCTCTGATATTGAATCGTTAATGTATTTTATATTTTTATTTCTCTACAATTTTTATTGTGATTTTTTTTATTTTTAATGCATTTTTAATTTTAATTTTATTGCGCTTAAATTTATTATCGTATTTATTTACGGTGAAAATATGAAAAAAAAATTTAAAAACAAGTAACCGTTTGAAAATAATATAGAATATTTTAAATTATAGTTATAGTTTTGGTGGGAAAAATATAGTTAGTTGATGGTAGTTTTTATTTATTGTAAAATATTAAGAGTGTGGGGTAGTGTGGGTCCCAATTTTAAGGACAAAAGTGAGTTCATGGGTGTGGAAAAAATATGTGTTTATCCTTAAAAGTGTAGGGAAGTGTGAAAAATAATAAAATAATGTGTCAGATTCACTTAAGGACAAAACTTATGTCCACGGATGTAGATGCTCTTAGCGCAGTTGTTTCTCACATCTTTTAAGGATCAAATTCCCAAAAAAATGGTTTTTAATTCGAAGTCTCTACACGTGGCATGAGGAATAAGAATTGTGCTTGCTAATTTCACTGTTTGAAATTTCATTGATTTGTTTTGTTTTTAATTTTCATAATTGGAAGTGTTTTTTCTAGGATTTTCTTCCAAGGTCGTCACTTGCACATTTTGTAATTTAACCTTTCTCCAGCTTGAGGTTTATATTAATGCCCAGAACTGCACTTTGGTTGTCGAAATGCTCGCTCCAAGCATTAGGGGTGAGTATGCCATGGGTTGGTCTCTCACCTGTCCTTAAATATTGTTTGGGTCAATTTTTAAACTCGAATCAATATCTAATTAGAGCATGTCAAGGTAAGAACGGATTCGAGTTAAATAGAGATAAGAATGAATAGTTTTTAAAAAATAAATTTAAAAAATATTTCTCTCATTTTTTTTTTATCATTATATCTAAGATTTGTAAAAAAAAAAAAAGAGCATGAGTAAAGTTCGAGTTATGTTCATCTAAGATCAAAATTCTTAATATTTGTTTGTTTAATCTCAAAAAAGAATTCTTTTATGATATATCCGATTACAAAGATGCAACACAAAAATTAAATAAGCATACATAATTAATTAAATAGGATTTTGAGGCAAATTTGTATAATTGTTCATTTTTTTTATAATGTTTGAAACAATAATACATTCAGTCTAATGAAAAGCTTAAGCCATGATATAAATAGTTGAAAAAACTAATTTGAGCAATTATAACACATTCAATCTCTACTTAATAGAGAGTAACACAAAAAATTAACAAAGAAAATAATTCAAAAAATTACATTAATTCTTTATTATAGGCATTAGTCACCCAAAAAATTGTCATAAAATATATTACTTAAATTATAAAGCTCGAATTCGTCAAGTTCCAGGCCGATAAGCTAATATTACTTAAAAAAGGGTAAGTTAAAAAAAAGGTAATCCGTTAGCAAGTTTAGTTAAAGAGAAAAAATTTGCCACCCATTAACAGGTCGTGACTCAATTCAGGATCGATTTTTTTACAAAATCGTGAGTATAATCACGACCGTGCATTAACATATCTTCATTGCGAGGTGGCAAAAAATATTTATCTAGTTAAATATCTTTTTCTTCAAAATTTATCTGAGCTTTTTATAACCCAACTCGATCATGATCCGAACCCGAAATGAGCATATCCAGACCCGACTGAATAACCCGAATTGTGTTGAGCAAGGGATTGCAAAAGCCCACTCCCAGAATTTAACATAGCTTACTAGTACTAAAGGAACTAAACCTAAGCAAAATAACCAAAATGTCCGTAATCTTTCTTCTTCTCTGTGTTTAGCGGATGAACCACAAATTTTTTTCTGAAAGAGCAGGTCATTTTTTCTGTCTAAGTTGTTTATTCTTACCTTCTTATTATGAAAGAATCTGAATCTTTTAATTGATTGACTTCAATATCATTGTTTTTCAGGGAGGATGGAGTTGAAGATAAAAGTTGTTCATGAACATAGTTTATGCTCTGAAGTCCATGCATTAAATCAAGTATTCTGCAGTAGTTTGATCTGAAGTCTAAAGTATTTTCGCATTGATTTATGCAGTATTCTTACTTCAGCACGTGTTAAATACTGATACATTGTTAGTTTAGCTTGGTTTTTCCAGTACAGACCAAGTTGTTCTGGTTGCTTATAGCTTAGTCAGTTACTTGAAGCCTGATTAATTTTCACTCAGCTGTTATCTTACTATATTCATTGAAATAGGATCTTAGTTATATTTAATTAACATTCAAAATATAATTAGTACTAGACAATTGTTGGGTTTTGAATGGGCTAAAAGCAAACCAACCATGTCCCAGCACTATATATAATTTTGACTTATTTATGTCAGGTGTTCCTGTAATTTGCATCTATTTTGTCAGATACCCTTTAACTTTATTTTTCAACAAATATACCACTAAAGTTTGCTCCGGTGAGCCATATACCCCTGCATGTCATTTCCGGCCACCGGTGCTGACGTGGACCACCGGAGTTAGCAAGTTGTAGAAATAGGAGCCCTTCTAGTTTGAGTCTTTTTTGTCAGATACCCCTATATATAACTTCAAAAATTCATATCTTTTAAACCGTAAGTCCAAAAATTACAAAATTTATATCAAAACGATCGTATTGAAATATAGAATTTTAATATATAATTATTTTAATTTTATGGATAGTTTTATAAAAAATTATTTTTTGGGAAATTTTCTATACGAATTTTGAATTTATGAATTATTAAAAATAATTTATGAATTGGATTGAATTAGTTTTTATTGTAGTTTGAGGAACATAAAAATCATGAGTTTTGACTATGTCAGTCTCCGATGATTTTAAATTTAGTTTTTTTATAGTTTTTTACAATTTATTTTTAAAAGCCAAAACTCATGATTTTTATGATCCTCAAACTATAATAAAAACTAGTGCAATCTAATTCATAAATTATTTTTAATAATTCATAAATTCAAAATTCGTATAGAAAATTGCCCAAAAAACAATTTTTTTTTTTACAAAACTATCCATAAAAATAAAATAATTACATTTTAAAATTCTATATTTCAATACGATCGTTTTGACATAAAATTTGTAATTTTTGGACTTACGATTTAAAAGATATGAATTTTTGAAGTTATATATAAGGCTATCTGACAAAAAAGACTCAAACTACAAGGGCTCCTATTTTTACCACTTGCCGACTCTGACAGTCCACGTCAGCATCGGTGGCCGGAAATGGCATGCAGGGGTATATGGCTCACCGGAGCAAACTGTAGGGGTATATTTGTTGAAAAATAAAGTTAAAGGGCGTCTGACAAAATAGGTGCAAACTATAGGGGCACCTGACATAAATAAGCCTATAATTTTTATTGGTAACATTGCTGTAATCACAACTAGTTAGTGATTTATGGCTGGTTAATAATGTAAAGTTTTACTCCCTCCGTTCCATATTATCTGTCACTTTAGCATTTTTAACTTGTTCCAAATTATTTGTCGCTTTAGGAATTCGAGGATGTATTAATTGATTTTTTCCACCTTTAACCTTGCATTTAATGTGTTGAAATATGTGAAATGGGTGATAATTAATGTACTTTGAGGGTATTATAGTAAAGTTATTTAATAATTCTCTTGAAAATTGAAATATTAAATGATTTTCTTAATATGTGTGAAATTGCTAAAGTGACAGTTAAATTGGAACGGAGGGAGTAACTATTGTGAGGTTTATTGCCGTGTACTAATAGGACGTTTGAGATTAATAAAGTTAACTAGGTTGATTATAAGACAAGGGATATGATAGTAATAATATAATTAGATTATACTACCTCTGTCCCTAATTATAAGGCCCTCTTGGGAGATTTCACGTTCATTAAGAAAGTAGAATAATTTAATTAATTGTATTGAAAATGTGAACTTTTGATATGTATTTTCAAAATTACCCATATTAATATTATTGGGAATTTAAAAAGTGTTAAATAAATAGGGGTGTTTGTGAAAAAAAAATAATTAATGCTCATCGAAAATTGGTAAAGGGCCTTATAAATAAGAACAAAATAAAAGTGTTAAGAGAGCCTTAGGGACAAACGGAGCATTTTATTATATGGTTTATTCCAGAAGTTTCTTTAGTTATAAGATTACGCCAAATGTATGGCTAATAATAGTTTTAAGGTTGTAATATTTGCTATACAAGGATTGTATCCTTATGCTTATCATCAATGAAAAATGAAGTTTCTTTTATTATCCTTTTAATTGCTTTTAACAGGAGTAGAATAGTTTGTAGAATTAATCACTTGGTAGAATAGCTTTTAGCTTTCTACCATGTACCCACTGTGGTGGGTATAAGGTTGAGATTTGTGAATTGTGATCTAAGTAATCATGTGAGTAATCTCTGTTTAAGAGATTGACCAATGAATTGAACTGTGTATGGAAAGACATAATCAATGAGATCATCATGCCCATTTTTGTTTAATCGAGGAATTTGATAGTGCGGTGCTTCTATCTTTTGTGGGCAGTGCATAGTGGGATTTTGCTAGGGTATCAAATAGGCCTGTTTGTTGAAAGATTAAACAGGATTTACTTTTCTTCTAGTATTTGTTGTATATTAAAAGTTATTTTAATTGGTTAAAATAAAATTAGTTTTTACTTGAGAAACTATTCAAGTCTCAAAGTAGCTTCTCAAAATAATCTTAAATACGATCATTTAATTTTGATTTTTTTTTTTGTATCAAGGATTTTACTAACGGAAAATTAATCTATTTTGATATTATTTTGAGATTTTAATTATTCAAAAGATCTTATTAAAACACATGCCAACATTTAATGAGCGACCCTTTGTTAAAAAAAAAACAGATTTTGGCACTCATTTAGACATTTAGCAATCCTTTAAATCCTTTATGTAAATTTTTTTTAATTATATTTTGATCGTATTTATAGTAGCTTATTTCAATTTTTAATGGTATTTAATTGTTTCATTTCACAAATATTTTTATTTATTTAATAATATTAACATTTTTAATTCAACCAACAATATTAATTAACTAGTTTAATTTTTGTAAATTTTCCGAAAGAGATATTATATAAAGTACTGTACCGAACTGAGTAATAAAATGAGTGAGAAATCTTTATTTTTTTATTTTTTTTTTGGTTTTATAGAAGGTCTGGGACTAGAACCCATAACTTGGGGAGGGGGAAATCCTAAGTGTCCCTGCAGCCACCAACTAGGCTGTCTTACACGGATCCTTTATTAATAATGCTGTTACTTTTTTTTAATAATGCTGTTACAACTTTAGAATTTTGAGCCGCCAGAAAAGTTGATGTTGTGGGATATTTTATCCGTGCTCAATGATTAAGGGACAAAATACTTATTTGATGTCTCATATGTCACAACAATGAGTCACGTATTTTGATTAATCCATTGATTTATATTTGATAATGAATAATGAGATATTATTGATACCCATGGACCAATGAAACACATGACACATGGTTTGACACAGTGAAAAACCAAACGTATAATTTTTTCACAAAACATTTATCCAAAGTTGCACATCATTGTCTAACTAAATGTTGATGGTTGTTTTAAATCAAATACTGGTGAAGCTGTCTGTGGAGGTATAATTCGTGATTTTACTGGCAGATACATCCATGGATTCCACTGCAATATTGGTAATTATTCATCAACTAAGGCTGAGATATGGGCCTGTTATGGGGCCTAAGAATTGTTAAGCAACTTGGCTTTCGTGAACTGGAGGTTGAGTGGACTCAATCTCTCCTATTTCCCTTGCGAGCAAGCACTGTGCAGTCAGGCATCATCACTCTATTGTCGGGGAGATTAGAAGCTTACTCCCTCCGGTCCTATATATAGGACATACTTAACCATATTCCTCGGACCAAGAAAAGTAGTTAGTTTTATTAATTTATGAGAATATATTGTAACATTACAATTTTAAGCATGATGGAGATTGTGTCCTTTAGTCACATATACAGAGAGGCCAATAGATGTGCACATCTTATGGCCAACAAGGGACATCTAGGGGCTTTAGATTGTACTTCTGGCTCGAATTATAAGAAAAAAAAAAACATATTTCTCTTGATTTAAAATATAAACAAATTTAACTAACTTTATTAAATTTTGTTTCATTCTCAATATCACCTTCCTAAAACATCTCTAGAAAATTGTAATCTTAATTAATTTTTGTTTCATTCCCAATACTACTTTCCTAAAATATCTCTATTTTTTTTTATAAATTTGAGAAAATTAAATACAATCAACTAACCTTCTTAATAAGCGTAAAAGTGGTTGGATTTGCTTATAATTCGAGTTGGATCGAGTACTTGTTTACCTACTTGTTTTTGAGATATTTTTTCTCTTGTTTGTGAGGACGCTTACAGGATTTCTTTTCCCTGTGTTATTTAATCTATCTTTTGGGCATTAGCCCCGTTGATTATAAAAAAATAAAAAATCGGACTATATATTTTATAATAAAAATATAAATAAATTTACAAAATTAATTTATAAATAAATTTTTATTATAGAGAGAAGTTTGATTTTTGACGACAACACTTATCTTCTTCTCGCTAAAAAAAATTTTCTTATAAAAAAAAATTGACATGTACCATTTACTATTGATTTATTTATAAGTAACATATGTCATTTTCTATATGTTATAAGCCAATTTATGAATTAATTTATAAATTTATATATCATTACTTATTTTATAAAGAGTTTAATTTATGTACATCGATAATGTCAAATTATTTACACAATCAATATATCATTCATTGTTTATGTCCATTGCTTTTACCTATAAATAAATCACTATTTATCATTAAATGATAGATAATACTCTGGTCATATATATAGGACGTATTTAACCATATTCTCCGGACCAACGAAGGAAAGTGGTTAGTTTTGTAAATTTTATGAGAATATATTTTAAGTTTTAACACTACAATTTCACCTCTTCCACTTTACTTGGAAAGTTCATGAATAACAAAAAAACATAGTTAGTCAAAACATTTAATAAGAGCAAAAAAGAGGAAAAATACAATTAATGATGCATAGAAAATATAAAATGTCTTATATATAGGATCAACGATTTCTTCTAGAATATGCCCTATATATAAGACCAGAGGGAATATGCTCACAATATAAAAAAAACATTATGGTGTACTATCAATTGCTCACACTATTTTCTCTTTTATAATTATGATCATAGAAATCACTATATAATCCCTCACTTCCATTGTTTAATTATATATTGAGCTGACCTTTTTATTTGTGTGCCACAATGATGTTACAAGCATTATTCTTTACAGGAATCCCTCCGTTTCACTTTAAGTGTCTTTTTAACATCAAAATTTTGTTTCAAAATAAGTGTCTTTCTATCAAATCTAGGCAACATTTAATACTGTTTTTCCTTATTTACCCTTATATTTAATGTTGTTTTAGTTTTGAAATTTGTAATACTAGTAATGATGCATTGACAAAATAAAAATATTAAATAGGGATATTTTTGACAAAATGCACATAAAACTTACAATAATCATCATAATCAACATTTTCTTAATCTATGTGCAAAAGTCAAAAGGACACTTAAAGTGAAACGGAGTGAGTATTTTTTAACGGGTGGAGTGGCAATGAGTAATAAGTGACTCGGTTTCATTTAACCAAGAAAAATCATGTTAGGAATCAACTGAGTGTTCAACAAAGAAAAAAACCTGTGGAGTGGTTGATACTTGATAGGAATAAACTGAACAAATGCCAAGTTATTGGAACATTAGTCCCTTTCAAGAGCAGCAGCCCCCGTCATCAGTGACAACTTTGCTAAGCCGCCACTATGGCCCTACCATCATATCCTCTATATAAATTCCATCATCTTCTGTTGTTTTGCATCCACAACAATAATTGAAGAACTAGTCCAAAAAAAAAAAGTTGTAATAAAGAAAAAAAAAAGTGATGATTAGAGAAACTTAAAGGGAAAAAAAAACCATCTAGTGATTTGCATTGTTTTTGTTATTATTTCTTTGTAACTCTTGAAGCTTTTGGTTGTTTTGTGGGAAATGGAGGATGATGAGGGTAGTGTCAAAGGGGGAAGTGTTAGACTTAGAACTAGTTTCAAAGCAGCAGGTAGTTTTAAAAGTAGTTTCATGGCAGGGACCTCTTCAGTTTGGACTGACAGTGGCATAGAAATGTTCACTAACTCCTTCAATAATCAAGAGGAAGATGATGAAGAATCTCTCAAATGGGCTGCCATTCAGAAACTTCCTACGTTTGCACGTTTGAGGACAGGTTTGCTGGCTTCATCTGAAGGGGAAGCAGCCAATGAGATTGATATACACAAACTTGGGTTGCAAGAAAGGAGAGTTTTGCTTGAAAGACTAGTGAGAGTTGCTGAGGGGGACAATGAGAAGTTCATGACGAAGCTCAGAGCTCGCATCGATAGGTAAGTAGCTCTAGAACCATTTATTCCTGGTTTTATTTGAGTTGTGCTAAAAAAGTTTTCAGTGGTCCACCGTTAGCTCGTCATATTACAGCTATCCTTGTCACATGTCAACCTGTGTCAACCTTTTGTATTATTAATTTATTTTATTTTATTTTATTCACTTAATTAGTTAGGAAATCTGTAATTATGCTTTGAAATGCACTGATATATAGCTACGTTTTTATTCTTTCTTGATTGATATCAGAGTCGGAGTTGCTCTTCCTACAATAGAGGTTCGATTTGAGCGCTTGAACATCGAAGCAGAAGCTCATGTAGGAAGTAGAGCTTTGCCTACCTTCACTAACTACATGGTTAATAAAGTGGAGGTAAGTCACAGCACCAACATTCAACATGAATAGTATTATAGACTATAGAGCTTGCTATGTAATCACAATAATGCAAAGAAGTTACTGATACAAGTTTTTCCTTTTCCTTTATTCTTATAGGGCCTATTGGTTTTAATTCATATACTTCCAAGTAGAAAACAACATATAAATATTCTCCAAGATGTTAGTGGAATAATAAAGCCTGCCAGGTAACTTGCAGAAATTGCCTTTTATTATTGATATCTTAGTTAGAATACAATACAAGACTCTAGTTATTTACCATTAGCAACCAACGTACTTGTCTTCATTTGTTACTATCCAGAATGACATTGCTTTTGGGCCCTCCAAGTTCAGGGAAGACCACATTCCTGTTGGCCTTGGCTGGAAAACTTGATTCAGAATTAAAGGTTAAGACAAAAGAATAGATGCTTGTTGTTAAATCACGCTTTTCATACTGCATCACTTTTACATTTTGAATTTCTTGCTAATAAAGTGTGCTTTTTTGATCAGTTCACTGGAAATGTTACTTATAATGGCCATGGAATGAATGAGTTTGTGCCTCAGAGAACTGCTGCTTATGTCAGTCAACATGATCTTCATATCGGAGAAATGACAGTCAGAGAAACGTTGGCATTCTCAGCTAGAGTTCAAGGAGTTGGGCCACGCTATGGTTAGTCTACTGATTTTATTTTTGGTTATAGGTTCATATGAAGGGAAATCAATGACTACAAATTATTTGTTATTCTGCAGATTTGATAGCAGAGGTATCCAGGAGGGAAAAAGAAGCAAATATTATCCCCGATCCAGATATTGATGTCTACATGAAGGTAAGACAAAGATCATCGAAAATTTTAGGGACATAATTTTACCTATTTGGCTTGCATCACTTATACTTCCTTCTATATTGTTCCATAAATTAAATGATAAGCATTCAATTCAAACCAAAGGGAGAGACAAAGTTAGCTTTAAAATTGTGATGGTATAATTTTTGAAACTTGGAAAGGTAAACTTTTCTTTTAACACCTGAAAAGGCACATCCATATAGATACCATAGACTGATAAGGGTGGATGGTCGTCGAGGTGTCTCTTATTTTGGGATAGAATAGACTTACCATATGCAAATGTGAGTGTAAGTGTTGCCAGACAAGGTATTTTAGCAGTACAAATAACGGAGTTGGTTTTTAAATTATGTTCTTGTACGCAAAAGAGAGTGAAATTTCTAATTTTTGAGAAGAAATATGCAATGAACAAAATCTAGGTGACAAATTAGTTGTGCTTTTAACAGCAAATATACCAGTATTTTTAAATTGATCTGTTACATCTGCACCGTTTTGTACTTTTTTCGTGTTGAAGTTGAGTGTATGATCTATATATATATTTCTATTCCTTGAAAATAGACTAATAATGCGGTGGTTAACCTTGTGACTTATTATGTTCAGGCTGTAGCAAGTGAAGGGCAGAAAGCAAATTTTATTACAGATTATATTCTAAGGGTAAACTACATACACTCAAAACAGTCTCTGATCATCATAAAATCATTTTTGTGTTAATTTCTCTTTTGCTTTGCTATATATTTGCAGATTTTGGGACTAGAGGTTTGTGCTGACACTATAGTGGGAAATGCAATGTTAAGAGGTATCTCTGGTGGTCAAAGAAAGCGTGTTACAACAGGTAAAACAAGCTAGGTTTCAATCTTTAAGTGCGACATGTTTAATTAATTCAAGTAATTGAATGTGTGAAAATATTTGATATAAATAGGGGAAATGTTGGTTGGACCAGCTAAAGCTCTTTTCATGGATGAAATATCTACTGGTTTAGATAGCTCGACCACTTTTCAAGTTGTGAATTCACTCAAGCATTATATCAATTCTCTCAAAGGAACTGCTGTGGTCTCACTCCTTCAACCACCTCCAGAGACTTACAATCTGTTCGATGACATTATTCTACTCTCTGATGGCCAAATTGTGTACCAGGGTCCTCGTGAACATGTTCTTGAATTTTTCGCTTCTGTCGGTTTTAAATGCCCTGAGAGGAAAGGTGTTGCAGACTTTTTGCAAGAAGTAAGAGTAAATTTATCTTCATTCTATCTC
Organism: Crotalaria pallida; assembly: GCA_037953625.1. Lineage (NCBI taxonomy): Eukaryota > Viridiplantae > Streptophyta > Magnoliopsida > Fabales > Fabaceae > Crotalaria > Crotalaria pallida. Next base: position 75,894,534 of record CM075656.1, read on the forward strand.
TAAGGTAAGAAAATGAGTGTAAACAATTTAATCTTGACCATGGAAATTTACAATGATATATAGGTCACATCAACGAAAGATCAGGAACAATATTGGGCAGACAAAGATCAGCCTTATAGATTTGTCACAGCGAAAGAGTTTGCCGAAGCATTTCAATCATTCCACGTTGGGAGAAGCCTTGCAAATGAACTTGCGACACGATTTGACAAGTCTAAGAGTCATCCAGCTGCATTGGCTACCAAAAAGTATGGACTAGGAAAATGGGAACTGTTCAAAGCTTGCTTATCAAGAGAGTATTTACTTATGAAGCGTAATTCATTTATCCACATATTCAAACTTTGCCAAGTAGGTTTGAAAATTACAAATTTTCATGTTAATGTGTAATGTTCCCTTCACATTATTTTTCAAATACATTTGTTGTAACTTTTTTAAGTTTCCACTCATTTTAGCTTGCTGTGGTGGCCTTCATTGCCATGACCATTTTCTTCCGAACTGAGCTGCACCGCGAATCAGTGTCTGATGGTGGTATATATGCTGGTGCATTGTACTATGGCCTTCTTGTGATTTTGTTGGATGGTTTTGCTGACCTTACCGTGACAGTTTCGAAGCTTCCTGTCTTTTACAAGCAAAGGGACTTACTCTTCTTCCCTTCATGGTTATATGCTATTCCTGGTTGGATCCTAAAACTCCCCTTTACTTTAATGGAAGTAGGAATCTGGGTATTCCTCACCTACTACGTCATCGGTTTTGATCCAAATGTTGGAAGGTAAAGTCGTTGTGTTTTGAATACGCTCAAGAAACTTATGGACTGTTTTTTCCACCATTTCCTCTTTCATTTTCTGTTAAAATACTAACAAGTAGTAAATAATCAGATGTATGTATGTGTGTAATTAATGCAGATTCTTTAGGCAGTTCCTTCTTCTGGTATTTGTTAACCAGATGGCTACTGCCTTATTCCAATTTATCGCAGCAGTTGGTAGAGAATTGACAGTGGCTTTCACAATCGGTTCCTTTGCATTGACCATCCTTATTACTATAAACGGTTTCATCCTATCAAAAGGTATCACACACACACACACACACATATATATAATAAATAAAGGACAAACTTAGGTGCAATTCTTTGGACACTTGAAAATCTGTTTTTGAATAAAATTTTAGTATGCATTACAACTGTTAAACATGTTTCATTTTCAAAAACAAATTGTTAGAGAACAACATTACAAGCCATAAAAAATTGTGCCCAAGTGTTTTCTATAAATAAATAAGTTAATCAAGCAATCTTAGTCTTTCTCCCATTACACTAACAGTAGCCCTCTATTTTTTTTTTTTTTTTTGGCTTTATGGCAACAGACAGTATGAAAAAATGGTGGTTATGGGGCTTCTGGATGTCTCCTATGATGTATGGACAGAATGCCTTGGTAAATAATGAGTTCCTAGGTAAAAGTTGGAGACATGTAAGTTCTTTTTTTGTTCTTTTCAAAAAAACTAATCTATGTTTATTTCTTTGCTAGCCTTATTACTGAAATAATCTGATGTATGTATTATTTTCCTATAAAAAGGTTCTACCTAACTCAACGAAACCGTTAGGCATTGAAATTTTGGAATCTCGTGGGTTCTTCACTCAGCCAAAGATGTATTGGATAGGTGTAGGGGCACTTATTGGATATGCAATAGTGTTCAACATTAGTTACATCCTTGCTCTCACTTTCTTGAACCGTAAGTTTATTCACCTTCAATGTTTTGTAACCAAATCACTAATAGCCTTTAGTATGTAGTATACGCTAATATTTCAAATTGATCATGCAGCAATTGTGCAGCATCAGGCTGTTAAATCACCGCAATCTAAAATCAACGATGAGCAGATTGGTGGAAGCACAAGGAAAGAAGATGCAGTGAATAGTAAAGGAATGGTTCTTCCTTTTGAACCACATTCCATAACCTTTGATGATGTAACATATGCTGTGGACATGCCACAGGTAAGACGAAAACAACAAAATTAAATGGAAAAAAAAAGGAAAAAACACTTGAATTAAACTTTGATAGCATTAGTGTTAAAATATAAGTTTACTGATCCCTGCAATAAATTTCCAGGAAATGAGGAATCAGGGTGTTGTTGAGGATAGGTTGGAACTTTTGAAGGGCGTCAGTGGTGCTTTCAGGCCAGGTGTTCTCACAGCACTGATGGGTTCAACTGGTGCAGGTAAAACAACTTTGATGGATGTTCTTGCTGGTAGAAAAACTGGGGGATATATTGGAGGCAACATCACAATTTCTGGCTATCCAAAGAAGCAAGAAACATTTGCAAGAATTTCTGGATACTGCGAACAAAATGATATCCACTCTCCTAATGTTACCATATATGAATCCTTGATCTATTCAGCATGGCTCCGATTATCCGCGGATATCAATGCTGAAACCAGGAAGGTTGTTACCTGAATCCCTAGTTGAGTGTAAATTATCTCAATTATTTCTTACACACTTTCACTTACACTTGGCCAAAGTTGGAATTACCATGTCATAAAAAAATAGAGCAGCTGAGCAGAATGATTTCGACAACTTTTTTGCGAGTTTCGAACCTGATAGTTTCATTCATAAAGGACACATACTTAGTCATAAACTATCAAGTTTCGCGAGAAGTTGTTTGCTCAAATCACATTTTTGCATAAAAATTTGTGCAAGTTTTATCAGTTTACCAAGTTTGGAAATGACTAATGGTTTCAGGTGTTCATTGAGGAAGTGATGGAACTTGTGGAGCTGCAACCACTAAGGCATTCAATAGTTGGATTGCCTGGTGTTAACGGTCTCTCAACAGAGCAGCGCAAACGGTTGACTATTGCAGTTGAGCTGGTGGCAAATCCTTCTATAATATTCATGGATGAGCCAACTTCTGGACTAGATGCAAGGGCTGCGGCTATTGTTATGAGAGCAGTTAGGAACATAGTTGACACTGGAAGAACAGTTGTCTGCACCATCCACCAGCCTAGCATTGATATTTTTGAATCTTTTGATGAGGTAATTAAAATAGGTAGAGTAAAATATTCTGAAGTAATTTTAGCTTGTTCTCTTCTCTTCCATTAAAGAGTTTTTATTATTTATTTTCGTCGAAATGCAGCTTTTCCTAATGAAGCGCGGTGGGCAAGAGATATATGTGGGGCCACTTGGACATCATTCTTCTCATTTAATCAGTTACTTTGAGGTACAAAATAGAAATGCTATGAAAAATAGAGAATTGCATGTTTCACTTCAGATCACTATCTTGGTGTAAAAATTTCACACTTGTGAACACTTTGGTCTTGAAGGGAATTCAAGGTGTCAGCGCAATCAAAGATGGCTATAATCCAGCAACATGGATGTTGGAAGTCACAAGTTTTGCAAAAGAAATGGAGTTAGGGATTGATTTTGCTGAAGTGTACAAAAATTCAGATTTATACAGGTATTTTCACTTGAAGTCTAAATAAACTATAGAACTGGAAAATAATTTCATAGAAAGTAGGTTAAAGAGAAAAGCTAAAGTATAGAAAGTTACTGATTAAACTCTTTGTGGTATATATATTTGTTACAGGAGAAACAAAGAACTTATTAAACAGTTGAGTACTCCAGCTCCTGATTCCAAGGACCTTTATTTTCCATCACAATACTCAAGGTCCTTTTTCACACAATGCATGGCTTGCTTATGGAAACAACATTGGTCTTATTGGCGCAATCCTCCATACAATGCCTTAAGATTTCTCTACACAACTGCTGTTGCTTTGTTGTTTGGGACCATCTTTTGGAACCTTGGCTCCAAAATGTAAGATCAAACTGAAAAGTGAAAGCTAGGAAATATAATGTTATTGCTTCAAACTTTCGGTTTTCTACTTATTTCTAAAAGAATATTTTCATATTATTCACTTGCAGTAAAAAGCAGCAAGATCTTTTCAATGCCATGGGGTCCATGTATGCTGCTGTTCTCCTTCTTGGTATTAAGAATGCTAATTCAGCACAACCATTGGTAGCTGTTGAAAGAACAGTCTTTTATAGGGAAAAAGCTGCTGGAATGTACTCAGCTCTGGCATATGCTTTTGCTCAGGCAAGAGATTTCCTTACATGTAAATAAGGCTTAATGTTTTTGGTACCCAAAAATTCAATGATTTTTTATTTTCTAAAATTTTATAAATTGGTTTTGGTCCTTAAATGGTCCAAAATTTTGTATTTAGACCATAATGATGACATGCATGACTCACGTGACTAAAATCAAAATTTTTTTAAAATGGAAACACAAAAACCAAAAAGAAAGATTAAAATCAAAACTCGTTACATTTTAGGAGAAAAAACATATTTAAGACACAAGTAATTTACTTCAATGTCTATCTGTTCTGATCTTCAAATATATATTTTTTGCAGGTTGTGATTGAACTCCCTTATGTTCTAGCACAAGCTGTGGTCTATGGCATTATAGTTTATGCAATGATTGGTTTTGAGTGGACTGTGACTAAAGTATTCTGGAACCTTTTCTTCATGTACTTCACCTTCTTGTACTTTACTTACTATGGCATGATGTCAGCAGCTTTGACCCCAAACACATCCATTGCCATTATACTCTCTGCTGGATTCTATGGTGCATGGAATCTCTTCTCAGGTTTCCTCATCCCAAGACCAGTAAGTTGTTTTAGCTTCCTTTGTTGTTTACTGCAGTTTTTCACTTCCACGACATAGAAATTAGAAACACACAAAATAGTTTCTGTTTGAACATCATGTTCTTATTAACATTATATATATTTATTTTTCTCTCACACTTTTTATATTCATTGGATAGGGTGTATTTCAAAAATATATCAAAAAACAATAAATAGTTAATGAAAAATATTATTAATACTCATTTTTCTATTATTTATACTTAGTCAGTTGAGATATCTAATCTTTTTCTTTTTCACATGATTGGATAAATCAGTTAATGGATATAAGTAATATCGAAATGAATTTAATAAAATTTCTTATTTTTAATATAGTCTTCCAATTAAGTCCTTCAAAAATTTGTGTTACTAATTAAGTCCTTGAAAGACAAATAATGATATCATAATCACTGATTTAAATTCTTTTAAAAATCATTGTGGCAATAGTTTAAATATCCGAAAGACTTGTTTAGTAAAAAAAAAAAAAAAAAAAAAAACTTTGGAGGGCCTTGCTATTGGTGGTATTGAAGACTAAATTGAAGGTTTATTACTACAAAACAAAGGGACATCATATAGTGTCTCTAATTTGATTTTACAAAAAATACTATTACTCTTCACATAATTAATTTATTTTATTTTTTTCTCTGGCATGGGCTAACAGAGAATCCCAGTATGGTGGAGATGGTACTATTGGGCAAATCCAGTAGCATGGACTTTGTATGGGTTGGTGGCATCACAGTTTGGAGATATAAAGGACCAAATTGAGTTTAATGGCAAAAGCACAACAGTGGAAGACTTCTTGAGAAATTACTTTGGTTTCAAGCATGACTTTTTGGGAGTGGTGGCAGCTGTGGTTATAGGATTTGCAGTAACTTTTGCATTCATCTTTGCCATTGCCATAAAAAACTTTAATTTCCAACGCCGTTAATTATAGAATTCACTTTTTCGGTTGGGATGTTCTAGTTATCAACAACTTGTACAGCAAAAAATTGAGGAATATAGATTTATGTGTATGTTCTCTCATTTTCGAATTAAAAATGTACTGTCATATACTATTCTATAGCCATCGTTACTCCAATGTTGTAAATTTTCTATGTGTTTTGTTCAAAATTTTTATTTAATCAATATTGAAATTGGTAATAGTACTATTTAATTTTTATTAAAAAATGTGTTTATTAATTAAAAGTATAATTAACGTGAAGTGATAAAAATGATTGAATAAAAATTAAAATTAAAAAAATATTAATAATGTCTTAAAAAGCTAAAATTACAAAAAAAAAATTAAAATTGAAAAGATAAGGAATGGAGAAAGTATTATCTACGGACCAAATACAACAATATACCACCCTCTACGGAAGTAATACAACAAATATATAAAACCCTTTCCTCATATGTCCAATAAGCTAAAATGAGTGGCCAATAAAAGCACCACTGTATTTAGAACAGAGAGCAATTGAGCTTCGAACTCAAGGACAAGAGAGAGAAAACATATAGCTACCAAATAGAGCGGGGAAAAAACGAATGTGGGACTTTTCTCATTCAAGTACTGAAATGAAAAAGTAGAATTGGCTAGATATTAAAAAATTATGCAGCATCCATAATCGCCATCACCTTAAGGTGTGAACTGTGGGTGGTGATTCGCAGCCAACCCACAAATTCAATGTTTTTTTAATCGCCTGCGGGTAATCCTAAATTGCCCGTAAATATAATGGGCGGGCCAGTCGAACCTCAATTAAAAAATGGACGAAAAAATCAGGTCTCACACGCATTTTTTGCGGGCGAGCTGGGTAGGCATGTGAGTCTTAGCCCTAATTGCCAATATTATCTACTTATGTATTTTATGCACTTTGCTGGTTGTTCCTTCCTTCTCAAAGTTACCTTTATTTAACCATTTTATTCTGTCTAATAAGTTATACATTTTTAGAAATTCAATTTTCATTTATATTTTTTATGTATATTTTTATTTAATTATACTAGCTCTTATCCCGTGCAATGCACGGGTTAGTGATATTTTAATTTTTTATATTAAATATTTTAAATTAAACATTATTATTATTTTTTATTATAAAGTAAATAATATTATTAAACAACAACAAAAAAATAATTATACAAAAAGGTAAGAGTTCAAACCAAATCCAATAATTTAAAAAATTAATCTAAATGATCTTGTTGATAAATTTTGTACTTCATCATATGAATAAAAATGTAACACTTTTTATATGAGATATTCCTTATTTATTTTATGGATAAATTAACATTTTTATATATGATTATCAAATTTATTATGATAAATAAATATTAAATCAAAATTGAAAATGATCTTTTTAATATTTATGTGATGGATGAAGCAGTTTTTTTGTACAATTAGTGTTTTTTTTTAAATATGATTATCACATTTGTTTTTATTAATCATAATTAAATATTTTTATCTTTTTAATTAATTATCTTATCTCAAGTTAATAATAAGATTGAATCCTAAAAATCTTTATCTTATCTCAAGCTAAATATTTTTATTATTTTTTATGATTATCTTTATCTTATTGTATCTTGATATTTATTTTCTTTTCTTTTCTTTTTTTTTTTAACACTTCTCATTATATCTTAATATTAAAAAATGGAGACATATACCAACCACAAAAGATGGACTCTTAGTTTAATTTTTTTAAATAATCCTAATCTCTATATTACCTAAACGGTAGTGGGATAACGTAAAAATATGGTAGAAAAAAAGTTTTATTGGAATTTATATATATATATATATATATATATATATATATATATATATTGTAGTGCCCTTGAAAACTATATGTCCTTAACCCTCTGAGCCCTCAAGATTATGGTAATCAGGAGTTCAAGAGAAGGTCAAGTATCTATGTATGACCTTATGGTTTTTCTGCAGTTCCAGTTGGGAAAAGCAGGGTTTCTCCAGTCAACAAGTGTGTGCAGAGTGTCAACTTAGGGATGAGAGTACGTACCTGAAACCCTAGCTGTTGTGAGCTATTTATAGGGTTTGGAGGAAGTTGATGTGGGCCGTATGGGCCTCGTATCAAGGTGAGCTGAACCGGGATTCTGTGAGGAAATATAGGAGATTTATTCCCTTAGAATCCGGATAGGATCAGCTCACGATCCCATGTAGAGGCTGTTGCGAGATTCTAGGAGAAACGGGCGGAAGAGATAGGAAGCCTTGGTGAGACTGAGTCAACCTACCAGCCGACGTTATGTCTCGGTTCTAGAATCCCGAGCCGATGGAGTGAAGACCGTTGTTGAGGCTCGGTCCCATCAAGTCCGAGCCTGGTCTTTTCGTATGCTCGGAATGAACGTGTCCGAGCGTGGGACGTTTGTGTTAAGTAAACCGAGGGAAAGGTCCTTGGAAAATCCTTTATATAGGACTGTAGTTTTTATACGGTCGGCAGACCCTACAAGCCCCCCAGCTCGTAACACTTTGAAAAAGTCTGTGACGAGGTAATGAGCGCTTAGGATAGACCTTTCTGCATGCCTCGTGACAACTGTAATCGTGCCGACTGCTTCGAGGTGATGTTTTGGGTTCTCGAGATACGGCGCGTTTCCTTGTAAGTTGTGCCAAATCATTGCGTTTTTGAAATTTGAAAAAGTACCTTTTGGAACTGCCACGTCTCTCCCTACGATTGGTTGCATGCGTCCATGGGCTTTTGGCCCAAATGGCTAAGACGGAGGGAAACTGAAAAGTTTTCTCTTCTAATTGAAACTTACCCTTTCTCTGCCTCCAATCACTCACTCTACTCCCGAAATTTCTCAGAATCCCCTCATTCTCTCTTCAATTTCCATTTTGCTGTCTTCGTTCCCAAATTGAGATCCTCCAATCCTTCACCAGTTTTAGCAACTTCACGCAGGTAACCCCTTCTACTCCTCTTATTTCCATTCCTGCAGTTTTCCTTATTCGTTTGGGGTTGTTTTTCTTTTGGAGTGAGTTTTTCTTTGTAAACGGGTTTTCTGGTTTCGGGATTTGGCAGGGATTTCTGGGTAGAGTTTCTGGGTTTCTTTTGTTTTTAAGTGAGAGGAGTTTATACCTCAATTTGTTTGAATCATGAGGGGATGGAGAGGTTTTAGGGAAGTTTATCGTGAACTCTGTAGGAGATTAGGAGAAAATCCATCTAGTGACAGTGAATCAAGTTCTTCATCCTTTTTTGGGGTTTTTGAAGATTCTGGGAACGAAGGGAATCCATGCTCGGAAAGTTCTATGCCTATCCCTACTATTCCCCCCATCGACTCGGGTTCTTCCGAGTTAAAACCATTAACAGTAGAACATCCATTGAATCCTGCCGACGAGACTAAGTGGTTATTAGCCTATAGATTCGCTGAGCGTAGAGCCCAAGTTAGATTTAGCCCCGATCATGATATGGGGGATAAAGAACCTGTAGGAAATCCATCTGAGGTGGGGGGAAAAAGTTCGGGGCTCGGCATTAGATTTAAAGTAAAAACTCGTGCTGTAAAAAATCCTAACGCCGAGCCTTTTTCTTTTTCCCCAGAAATGGTGGAACGCAGGTGTGTGACCAATCTTGAAGAATATCCTCTGCCGCCTAATCATGCGCAGTACGATGTTGTTTTTGATCGGGAAGTACTGGGGACGAGACCTTCATTGTTAACAACAAATAGTCTTAATCATCTCCGGCCGATATTGACACCTCCGAGAGCCGACGGAAATACCTCAGATTTCGTATTAAGACCTTTGGGAATCGACGATCGGATTTGCTTCGAAGTGCCGGAAAATCGTCAATATTTTTACTTCTATGAAGAAGTAGTAACTAAAGTCGGTATCCGCTTGCCCTTCTCCACCTTCGAGGTCGAAGTCCTCACTCATTTAGGAATAGCCCTAAGCCAATTGCATCCAAGTGGGTGGGCTTTCGTCCGAGCCTTTCAACAATTCTGCGATGTTGAAAACTTGGTCGTGATGGTACGGTCCTTCTTTTGGTTATATGCTCCCCAAGTAAATAAGTTTGGTGATTCCAAGGGTCTTTGGGTGTCCCTAAAGGCTCGGAGGGGACATGCCCTTTTCGCCAAGGTGACAGACTCTTGGAAATCTTTCAAACCTCTCTTCTTCCAATACGAGTATACTGGGGCCGAAGTATGTTGGTTCATGGAACAGGTTGAAGAAGATGAGGTGATGAAGGTCGTGCCTCGGTTTCCACTGGGTTGGACGACTAACATTTATAACCGAGGATCCTCCTTGTATCAATTCGACTATAAGGCGGATTTAACGAAAGCCGAAAGGCGATTATGCGACCACGTTTGGGAATATCTTCAAGCAAATGGTCAAATTGATTCCAAACGAATTTTGCTGAAAGATACGCGAGACGCAGTGAAGGCGGAGCTGGGTATTTTTTTTTTATTTTTATTTTTTTTCTATTACTGGCGTGTTAATCCATTTTTCTCGCAGAAGCAATGGGGAAGAAAGCAACCAAAGCCAAGAAGAGTGAAGCTCGGGCAGCTAGAGTGTCACAGCTAGCAGCACTCAAAGAGTCTGCGTCCGGTTCTCCAATCAAGGGTCAATCTTCTGAGCCGACCCATCCTGAAAGCCCGACCGTTATCCCCAATACCACCCCCACTGTAAGGGTTACTGGTGTTGAACAGGTGATCAAAAAGGGCCGCGTTGTCGACGCGGTGAATATTGAAGTAGAAGCTCATTCATCTCCCCAAGACGTTCCCGAGCGCCCCCTCCAGAGGACTCGGCTGGATAAAGGAAAAGGTCTCGCTGGAGATTGGTTCAATTTGAGCAAGTCCAACAAAGGGATTGAAATTCCCGAGGGTAAGGAAGATGCAGCTGCCAAGACAGTGTGGGGTAGGAAGATGTCCGACTCATTCATTGCCACCGTCTTCCCTCCTGAAAATGCTGAAGTAATCGAGTCTTGGACCCCTGGGACTTGGGAAAATAATTGTACAGCGTTGGTGAAAAGCTTCTTACGGGGTGCGAGCATTTTCCATCACCTTGGTCATCATGGTGATGATGCTTATGCTGGATTTTCTCCCGAGGAAAAGAAGAAAAGATATGAAGCCAACGAGCGGGAAGATTACTTGGAAATTCAGGTCCAAGGTCTGAATAAAAGGATACAAGAAATGGCAGCTGAAAACGAGAGGCTTCAAAAGACTGCACAAGATTCAGAGGGGGCCAAAGTTCGGGCTGAGGAAACACTTCAGGCTGCCGAGGCACAGATAAAGAGGTCGGAAGAAATCCAGAAAAAGGCTGAGGAGGATACTGCTGCTCTTCTGGTGGCTACGGAGAAAGCTCGTACGGCCGAGCAGGCTGCTGCAGTGGCTCAGGAGCAACATGAGTATGCTAAGGACGAGATACTCAGGCTCCGAGCTTCCTTGGAGAAGATGAGCGCGAAAGCGCTCAAGCATAAGAAAGCAGCTAAGGAGAATCTGTTCAATTGGGACCATGCAATTGAAGATTCTTTCTACAATACTGCCGAGCAACTCCGTGTTCTGAATCCCGGGCTCGTGACCAAGGGCGCTGACCCTAATTTTGCTGTGAAAAAATGTCAAATTGTCGGCCCGAGTGGAGTTCCCTTAGATCTGAACAACTCCGATCTTCCTGATCATTTGGCCGAAGATTCCGAAGGGGAAGGAACCGAGGATGCCGAAGGTGAAGAAGAAGAAGAAGACACATTCAATGCTGACAGCATTGTATTGTCCGATTTAGAATAGTTTGATCATTCTCTTTTTTTTTTTTGTGATCGCCCCAGTAGTGGGTTTTTGTAACCGCCCCAGTAGTGGGTTTGAACTTTTTCTATGCTTCTTTGCTCGAAATATTATGAACGTTTATAGTATTCACAGTCGACTGTTTGCTTCTTTTTATACTTTGTGTTAAGAATTCAAGTATCAAGACTTCGGAACTCCAGCGCTTTAGCCGAGGTGGGTTCCTCTATCTGCGATGTAAAATGATTTTAATAAACCATGTTTGAATCGGGAGTCTCAGTAGAATACTTGACGAGTTATAAGCTCTTGTTTGAGCTGTTTATAATCGTTCGCGTCATACACGGTGGCTAATTGAATATGAGGAAAAGTACGTAATACAATGAATCCAATAACAGTCTTTTTATTAATCAGAAGCAGAAAGTACAATGGGCTCGGAGTTCCACCGAGTGTACACCATCATTTAAACAGTAATAAACAAATCTAATAATTCTAAAAAGAATTAATAAAGCATGAAATTATGAAACTATGGAAGAAAGATTCTAACTGTAATATCCTTTAAGCTTCGCCGCATTTCATGAATTGTTGATAGGAGCTCCCGAGAGAGTTTCAAGTTTATAGGCTCCCGTCCCACTTTTGAAGGTGACTCGGTATGGTCCTTCCCAGCTTTGGGCCAGTTTTCCATCCTTAGCATTCTTAAGACCAATATCGGCCCTTCTTAGGACAAGGTCACCCACCTCGAACTCTCTGGGGTTAACCGAGCGATTATATTCCTTCGCCTGCATCCTTTTAGCGTGCTTTTCTCGTTCGGCGGCCAAATCTCTTACCTCCTCCGACAAAACAAGATCCTCGTAGAGCAAAGTGTTGTTGATGGGGTTTGGCTGCTGCATAGCTCGGAAAGAAGGGATAATTTTCTCAATGGGGATGACTGTGTCGCAGCCATAAGTGAGCCGATAGGGCATTTCTCCTATTGAAGTTTGGATGGTGGTGCGATACAACCAAAGTACCTCGTGCAAGTTTTCCACCCAATTTCCTTTTGCTCCTTCAAGTCTCCTCTTGATTCCCTGAATGATGGACCTGTTCACTGATTCCACCTGACCGTTGGTTTGAGGGTGTTCCACCGAGGAGTAGTAGTGTTTAACCCCCAATGTACTGACCAAGTCTTGGAACGCCCTTACTGCAAACTGGGTTCCGTTGTCGGTCACCAATATCTGTGGCACCCCGAATCGAGCCACAACTTGCCTTTCAAAAAACTTTTGCACCTTTGCCGAGGAGATGGTTGCCAAAGGCTCGGCCTCAACCCACTTTGTAAAATAGTCTATGGCCACGATCACCCACTTCAACTGTCCTGGCGCGGTTGGGAACTGCCCAATCAAATCCATTCCCCATTGGTAAAAGGGATAGGGAGATGAAAGAGAATGAAGTTCCTCGGCTGGTTTTTGATAAACGTCACTGTGAAATTGGCATTTATCACACCTTTTCACGTGGTCTATCGCATCTTGTTGAAGGGTAGGCCAGTAGTACCCTGCCCTTAGGACTTTTCTAGCCAGTGACTTCCCTCCAATGTGGTGGCTGCCTATTCCTCCATGAACTTCTTCTAGTGCCAGCTTTGCTTTGGCGGGGTCGAGACACCTGAGCATTGGACCGTTGACCCCTCGGCGAAAGAGTACTCCCTCAGCCAGTGCAAATTGAGATGCCTTCCTGACAAGTTTCCTAGCTTCCACCAAGTCGGTCGGCAAGGTCCCTTGTTCCAAATAGCTTGCAATTGGGCTAATCCAGCTTGAATCTAGTGATATGGAGAGGACAACGCTAGGTCCATGCACCATTTCCTGAATTAAACTCTTGTTGTTTTCAGAGTTTTTTGTTGAGGCGAGTTTGGAAAGAATATCCGCTCGGCTATTGCTTTCCCTCGGTATGTGACAGATTTCGACTTTCACAAATTCGGATGACAAGAATATTACTTTTTCCAAGTATTTTTGAAGGATTGGCTTCTTCGCCTGATATTCACCCTTGACCTGCGAAACCACCAATTGAGAGTCGCTGAGAATTTTCACCTCTCGGGCTCCCACTTCTTTTGCCATCCTCAATCCTGCCAAAACAGCTTCATACTCCGCCTGATTGTTGGATGTTGAAAATCCAAACTTCAAGGAGTATGCAAGGGTGACTCCCTCGGAGTTCTCCAGAATTATTCCTGCTCCTGCTCCCATCTTATTACTCGATCCATCCACATAGATGTTCCAATCCGAGTTTGAGCTCGTCAATGGCTCAGTGAACTCGGTAAGGAAATCAGCCAAGGCCTGAGACTTCATCACCTTTCTCGGTTCGAAAGTTATTTCAAACTCAGAAAGCTCGATAGCCCAAGTTACCATCCTCTCAGCCAAATCAGGTTTCTGCAATATTTGTCGGATCGGTTGAGCCGTTCTGACCGTGATGCGGTGGCTGTGGAAATATTGGCGCAATCGCCTGGCAGTTATTACTAAGCATAAGGCTAATTTTTCCACTTTTTGATATCTGATTTCTGGTCCCTGGAGAGCTCGACTCACAAAATAAATCGGGGACTCTTTACCTGATTCCTCACGGACCAAAACCGAACTAACCACAGAATCTCCAACCGACAAATAAAGGAAAAGAGTTTCGCCATGGCTCGGACTAGACAGAATGGGAGGCGATGCCAAATAATGTTTAAGGTCATTAAAGGCCTTTTCACATTCTTCATCCCATTCAAACATCTTCTCCTTCTCTTTCCTCAGCAGCTTGTACCATGGAAGGGCCTTTCTAGCTGACTGAGATAGAAACCTTGAAAGAGCTGCGACCCGACCTGTTAGCTGCTGAACCCCTTTGATGTTCGAGGGACTTTTCATCTCCAAAATGGCTCTGCACTTGTCCGGATTTGCCTCTATTCCACGCTCTGTAAGCATAAACCCGAGGAATGATCCTGCCGGAACTCCGAATGTGCATTTTTCCGGGTTCAGCCTCATATCAAACTGTCTCACCCTTCCTAAGATTTCTTTCAAGTCTTTTGCATGATCTTCCTCTTTTAAACTTTTCGCAATCATATCGTCTATATAAACTTCCATCCTCGGCCCAATCAGAGGACCAAAAACCTTGTTCATCATGCGCTGGTAAGTTGCCCCAGCGTTTTTCAATCCGAACGGCATAACATTATAGCAATAAGTAGCGTTTTCTGTGATAAACGAGGTTTTTACCTGGTCCGGGGGATACATTGGGATCTGATTGTATCCCGATTAAGCATCCATAAAGGACAACCTTTGATAGCCAGCCGAACTATCCACCAATTTATCGATGCATGGTAGTGGGTACTGATCCTTCGGGCATACCTTGTTCAGATCTGTGTAGTCCACGCACATCCTCCATTTCCCGTTGGACTTCTTGACTAGCACAGGATTGGCCAACCAATCAGTGTATACCACCTCTCTAATAAATCCAGCTTCCAAAAGCTCAGCTACCTTCTCATCAGTCGCTTGCGCTTTCTCGGTTCCGACCCTTCTCTTCTTCTGACATACTGGCTTGGCGCCAGGATATACACTCAACTTGTGGCAGATAAAGTTAGGATCGATTCCCGGCATGTCTGCCGAGGTCCATGCAAACAAATCCTTGTTTTCAATTAGAAGTTCAGTAAGCTCTTTTTCTAGCTTCTCCGACAGGCCAACCCCGATCTTGACACAGTGAGATGGCTCGGGACCGAGGCCAACCCCGATCATGATTGCGGCTGTGAACGGGTGCCCCGGATGCGGTTCAGCAGCAGTAGGTTCAGCAACCTCATTCGAAGTAAGGGGTGGAGGCAAGGGAAGATTACTAGGGTTGCCAAGAGCCATGCGAGTGCCTTGCTCGGCAAGCCTAGCCATGCTTTGCTGCTGTAAAGTAGCGAAAGCTTGGTTTTGCTTTTCGATTAATGAAGTTTGAGTCCTCAGAATTTCCATAATTGACTCTTCTCTTCTCCTGGCAGAAGAGGTCGTCATGTAAGATCTTCCCTGAGACTCGGAACGTTCACCGCCCTGAAGTGTTCCGAAGCGTCCTCTAGTAAATTGTGGTACTCCCCTAAACAAGGGTATTTCTCTATCAAACCGCTCGGTTCGGGAGTTTTCTCGAACATGACGTTCAGCTCGTCGCTCCTCCCCAGTTTGGGATCCAACAGGGGCTCTTCTAGACTGGTGTGGTCCAGAATCCGCAGTGTCACGCCATTCCGACACATGGCCATCAGAAACACGACGTGGCTGAGATCGTCGTTCATGGCCCTCCACAGCCGGAACGACGGCGGCTTGCGGTTGGACCTGAGGAACGGCCGGATCAGCAGGGTGGACAACTGGAGGAACTTGGGGGTTCTCAACCTGATTACCCTCAGGGGGAGCAAGTCTGTCCCTAACATTCCTGCCAGCAGCATTCCTAGGTCCGGCGTTCTTTGGTGGTCTTCCTCTAAGACGACGGCGGAGATCACCTCCTCCTTGGCTGTCATCGTTGTTGTTTGCCATTTCCTGCAGTGAGCGGTGGGAATACTGGTTATTCAGGTCCCCACAGACGACGCCAATGTAGTGTCCTTGAACACTATATGTCCTTAACCCTCTGAGCCCTCAAGATTATGGTAATCAGGAGTTCAAGAGAAGGTCAAGTATCTATGTATGACCTTATGGTTTTTTTGCAGTTCCAGTTGGGAAAAGCAGGGTTTCCCCAGTCAACAAGTGTGTGCAGAGTGTCAACTTAGGGATGAGAGTACGTACCTGAAACCCTAGCTGTTGTGAGCTATTTATAGGGTTTGGAGGAAGTTGATGTGGGCCGTATGGGCCTCGTATCAAGGTGAGCTGAACCGGGATTCTGTGAGGAAATATAGGAGATTTATTCCCTTAGAATCCGGATAGGATCAGCTCACGATCCCATGTAGAGGGTGTTGCGAGATTCTAGGAGAAACGGGCGGAAGAGATAGGAAGCCTTGGTGAGACTGAGTCAACCTACCAGCCGACGTTATGTCTCGGTTCTAGAATCCCGAGCCGATGGAGTGAAGACCGTTGTTGAGGCTCGGTCCCATCAAGTCCGAGCCTGGTCTTTTCGTATGCTCGGAATGAACGTGTCCGAGCGTGGGACGTTTGTGTTAAGTAAACCGAGGGAAAGGTCCTTGGAAAATCCTTTATATAGGACTGTAGTTTTTATACGGTCGGCAGACCCTACATATATATATACTCACATTTCTACATAATAAGTAGTAATATCTATCATACCTTTATAAATATGAGAATATAAATTTTAGTACCTGTGTAAGTGATTAAACATAAATTTAGTTTATCAACATAATTTTTATTATTATTTTTCTTTTGCAATTGATTTTTAAAATTATTAATTGATCTCAGACTAATTATCCATATCATAAAAGGAAAAAAATAGAAAGATAATATTGTAAAAAATTTGGGTTGTTATTAATAGTTTAATTTTCTTGTCACAATAAAAAACAAAAAAACAAAAAATATTTATATCAGACATAAAATCAAATCCTATTTTTATATAGGATGGTTTTTATCTATTACAATAGACAAAATATATTATAGAAGGAAAATCAAATCCTATTATTATATGGGATGATTACATTTGGTTTGTTATTAATAGTTTTATTTCTCTTGTCACAATAAAAAACCAAAAACAAAAAAATATTTACATCAAACATAAAATCAAATTGTATTTTTATATAGAATATTTTTTATCTATTACAATAGACAAAATATATTATAGAAAAAAATCAACTCCTATTATTATATTGCCTCAATATAATAAATCAAATCTTATTATTATAAATGAAGTCTTCTTAAATTAAAACTTGAATTTATCAAAAAAATGAAACGGTAGGATTGGGTATATTGGCCACCGTCACACGCCATCTTCCACTATCTGCGTGATTAAAGAGGCCATTGGTATTAATGCAATATTAGATTTTGATGCACTCTTTTGTCAACCGCCCGCAATTGAAGAATCAATCACTAAAAAAAAAAACTGGTTGAACATTATTTACTTTGCCGGGTAACCACACAATTGATTAACCCGGATCAAAATTTTGAAAAAACTACGATTTGATCAATGGTGTACACAAATTGTTGAATTAAAGTATGTATTTAGAGAGAAACTTAAGAATCAAATAATATAAATTAAGATAAGAGCGAATTATTAGAATTAAAAAAACTTAACGACGAAAAAAATACAAAAATATAAGGCAAATATAATTGTGAGATTGTTGTTTACCTGAATATTCATAAGTTTGTGAGTCAATTCCAATTCGCATAAATGCTAAAATATTGTAGAAGAGTCATCCAATGCATATTACGTACTATATATAATGATTTTGAAAACTTGTAAAATTAAGAATAATGATTTCACATGCAGATAAGATTAAATAAATTTGAATAAAAGCCTCATCTTTTTGGGTTTATCTTTTGGAGGATAATAATTATTATTTTTTAACAAACTCAGAATAATGATTTCAAATTGAGGATAATAATTTCATATATAGATAATTTATTTAATTTCAAATTATAATTTTGATTAGAAATAATATTATTTACCTACAAATGCTCTGGTGCAAGTATTCCTTAAGCGGACAAACGTGGTGCCTCGAAAATGGATGTTTTTATATAAATACTAGCTCTTACCCCGTGCAATGCACGAGTTGTTGATATTTAAATTTTTTAAATAAAATATTTTAAAAGTAAATATTATTATTATTTTTATTATAAAGTAATTTTTTTATAATAGTAAAAAATAAAAGTAAAAAAAAATTATTATTAAACTACAAACAAAAATAACACTTTTTTAATATAAAAATGTAGGAGTTCAAACCAAACCCTACACTTAAAAAATTAATCTAAATAATTTTGTTGATAAATTTTGTAATTCCTCGTATGAATAAAAAAATATATCATTTTTATCTGATATATTCATCACTTATTTTATGGATAAATTGACATTTTTATATATGATTATCAACTCTATTATGATAAATCAAAATTAAATCAAAATTAAACATTTTTTCTTTTTTATTTTATGATATTATGAGATATTTCTTATTTTATGCGATGGATGGAGTAGTTTTTTTTTACAATTAGTATTTTTTTAGACATGATTATCATTTTTATTGTTAAGTTTTATCTTTTTCATCGATTATTTTATCTCAAGTTAAAAATAAGATTGAATCCTAAAAATCTTTATTCTTATTGTTCTAATCATTTTTATTTAAATTTTTCTGCAACGATAACAACCACACCATAAAAATTATTTAATTAACCTTTAATTCCAAACATGAACAATGTTACAGAATCCATATGAAAATGCTTAGAAATATAAAAACATTAATATAAAATGCAAAAATTTAAAAACTAATATTTGTTTGTCTTTAAAAAAATCTTAAAGTAATTTTAATTTCGATATTGCAATATGATTGTTAGTTAAAAATTAATATTATTATGATTTTTATTTTTAAAAAACTAATATATATTAAATAATTATAAAACAATAAGTAGACTTATTTGGATCTTAAAATTTATAATAAATTATAAATTAAAATATTTATTCATTTATGTCTTATTTTCATAGATTACATAAGATAAAGAGTTAAAAAAATGCAATACTCAATAAAAAAACAAAAATTACATAAATACACAAAAAAAAAATTTGAAAGCTATCTAGGATAAGAGACAAAAAGAATTAAAAAAATAATTTTTATTTGATGAATAAATTAGTTTTCTTTTTACAATTAGCATTTTTTTAATATGATTTTTCCAAATTAATCATAAGATTGTATCCTAAAAAGTCTTTATCCTAATCGTTCTAATAATCTTAATTTAATTTTTCTGCAAAGATGATGTTTACATGAGTTATCTTCTTTTGTTTCTATGTGATTATCACGTTATATTGTTATATTGTTTAAAGTCTAATAATAAAAATGTAAAGATTGAAGGTGAGATCCTATTATATATAGTGATTTTTTTATTTATTTTAAAAATATTTTTGTTTAGGATAATGAATTCACATACACATAATGATTAAATAAATTTAAATAATTTATTTAATTTCAAATTGTAATTTTGGTTGAAGATAATGATTATCTACTTACAATAAACAACATTCCAAAATTAATTAAGATGATTATTCTTTCTTAGTAAAACACTTTCTTCTATGACATCCGTTTGAAAATAATAAAAATATATTAAGATGTTAAAAATAAATTTTAATACTGATGATTTGATGTCATAAATAGTAAGAATATAGTATTAAAAATATAAGTTCATTATTTCACCTTGGATACTTGGCGACTTTTATTTGATTAAGCTAAATTAATAAGTTACATCGGAAGAGTAAAATTTTGGCAGTTTGGTTCATGCAGCCCAGCCATTGAAACAATTATACAAAGTTAATTTAATTTGGATCACATGTTTTATGTTTGGCCTCTCTAAAAATTTTAGTTGTGTTAATTTAATAGAAAAAACTTTAATTCCTTCCTTCTTTCTTTTCAAAAACCTTACTTAAAAAAATTGAAAAAAAAAAAAACTCTATCACTCTTTTGATCTTTATTGGCTCATCAACTACAAATCGATTGGTACATCATAATATTCGAAGATCTGATAATTTATGAAAAAAATAATAAACTTGTCAAATTTTAATGTATATCCACGAAGTCTAGATATTCAAAAAAATGAAAAGGTATTTTATTGTAGTACCTGTATCTAAACCCTAAACCCTAAACCCTAAACCCTAAAAAATTTAAAAAATATCACTTTGGTCTCTGTATTCATTTGCACATGACAATGAATGACACATTTTATTTTCTTTTTTAATATTTCTATCATACAACCAAATTTTGGATAGTTGCAAAACAATCCCGATGAACTAATGGTTTCTTGAACTAATGTTGGTTAATTTAATCATGACTTGCGGGATGTTCATTATTTTTTAATAGGTTGAAAGGATTTGATATAAGAATACTTAGTATTTAATAGGCTATTTTTTTTAAGTGATGGATAGTGCATCACTTTTGTTTAAATCTAAAGATTCATTCTATCTTCGAAACATAAGACACAAGAGAACCAACCAAGCACAATATAATATAATAAATAATTGAAGAATTAATTATTGGTTATTTGGTGACCAAATAATTTGTAAAAATTAAATAACAAAGGAAATGATAATCATGTGTGAACAACTAATATATTGACGTGAGTTTTACTTGACATGGTTAAAGTAACACTCCCTTTGTCACATCATTATTTACATTTAACAAATCTAAACCAATAATAAAGACCTAAATTAAATAGTTGACCTCAATCCCTTCGTTCCTTCCCTTCTTTTCTTTCTTTTGTCTTTTTTGATAGACAAATAATAATTCAGTGGGTCCCTCTCTCCTTCCTATAGGAAAAGGCTGCTCTTGCCGCATTAGAATCATATCCTTATTATTGCGTGAAGCTTGTTGTGAAGCTTGTTGCTGCGTGAAGCTTGTTGTTCTTCCCATGCTGTTGTTGAGAATTCATTGCAAGCCAATGCACCGGTTATATGGTGACACATTGGAAGAGGTGGTGGTTCATGAACAATAAAAAAGGGAGGAGAATGATGAAGAAGATGACTTTTATGACTTGAGAAATCATCATATTTATAGTTTAAAATATGTGATAACTAAGAAGATATTTGGGTTTATCATGAACTCAAGCATCATCTCTTTGAGTTTATCAGATAATGATTTTTTTTTAAAACAAAATGAGGATAATGATTCCACATATTTCACATATAGATAATTTATTCAATTTTAAATATTAATTTTGGACAGATAATTTATTTAATTTTAAATTAAAATTTTCATTAAAGACGATGTTATCTACCTACAAATGCTCTAGTGCGAACATTCCTTAAGCGAACAAACGTGGTGCCTCGAAAATTTTTCCGACAAACGTGGTGCCTCGAAAAGGGATGTTTTTATATAAGTATATAGTAGATAATAGATTATTTTTTTCATTATCCATTTCTTTATTTTTTTCAATATAATATTCATATATTTATTATCATTCTATTCATTATTATTAAATAAAAATAATTCAGTTTTTTTTAAGAAAAGAATAATTCAGTTAAAATATACCAAATTTTAACATTATTTACTTTTTTAATCTAATATATATGCAATTTTTAAATCGAGAAATTCATCTACTTCTACTTCTAAACGAGATCCTTATTCTTTTTGCAGGTGAAATCATTTGTGAGCTTTAAATGGGTCTTAAAGCGATGGCTATCTCACAAGTCACAACCCATAGTGGTCCCCATACGAGTGCATTCCCTCCTTAGTCCTTACACGTCACGCTACTCATATTTCTTGCCTAGTATTCCATCCGGTCCTATTTATAAAATTTTTTAAAAATTTTTATTTTAGTCTTATTTATAAGACCTTATTTCAATTTTCAATAGCATTTAATTACTTCTTTCCACAAACATCCCTATTAAATCAACATTTTTTAGAGTTCCAATACTAATTAAAGGGGTAGTTTTGAAAATATATATCAAATTTTCACATTTCCAATACCACTAACAAATTTAATCACTCTCCTTGGTGGGAGTGAAAAACTCCAAAAATGTCTTATAGATAGGATCAGAGGGAGTATTTTTTTTAAAAAAAAATTGTGTGAAAATCAAATTAGGAGAAAGGGTTGCCATTAACATAAAAGTGGATATTTTTTATTAAAAAAATAGATATAAGTTTTTTTTAATATTTTAATAAAATATTTTTTTTTTTAATTTTTATTCTCGATTTTAAGTATCCAAGTTTAAAAAAACCTATAAAAAAAGGACCTTTGCTTTTTGGCCCCCGCCTTTCACTCTTTGACCCTATTCGTGTTTATTATGGACGAAACTGCCCTTATTTTATCGACTTTAATAAGGCGAAAAATCATTTCCAATTTAAACAAGGCAGACACAAATATTAATATATTTCCACTTACAAAGAGGCGAAATTATTCCGCTTAGTTAAAGGAAATCATTTTTTAGTCTTCCGACTTTTTGAAAGCGAAAATAGTTAAAAAGGGGAAAGCACATTGAAAGCACATTGATACTGTTATAAAATAGGAGCGGAAATGAATTGAAATAATGAATAAGTGTGGTTCAGCTTATAGCTTACTCCACATACAAAATGACTATATTCAATGATAATGTTATTTGACAACAACCCAAACCTCAAATACACCCAAAATACAACACCGTATTTACTCACTGGTGTATATATTAAATTCTCTAGTATTTCAAAGAGAATATATACAAAAGGGAACAAAGGGAGTTGTTGCTATGTTGTTATTATTGCTAATGTTGTTGCTGCGTAAAATGAAACTACAACAGCACTATTTATACTAGGAGGAATGGAAAAAATAGAAAGAGTAAAACTCTCCACCAATCATGCATGTATGAAGCCAGAGGAAAAGCAGGGAGAGAAAATCTCCTTTTCTCACATTTTATGCCATGCTTGTTAACAAATCTCCACCTTGGCTTAAAATGTCTTCATTCCAATGCCAATAAATTCCAGGCAGTGTTTGAACTTAGATAGTATAATTGGCTTCGTCATCATGTCGGCTGGATTATCATTAGTACCAATCTTTTTGACTTGAATGGTACCTTGAGAAATGACCTCCCGAATGAAATGATATCTGACATCAATATGTTTGGTTCTTTCATGATACATTTGATTTTTGGTCAAATGTATAGCACTTTGGCTATCACAGTAAACCACCGTGATATCTTGTTTCAAACCCAAACTACCCACCAAACCTCTGAGCCAAATGGCTTCTTTCACGACTTCTGCTGCGGCCATATATTCGGCTTCTGTAGTAGACAATGCAATAGTGGATTGCAAAGTTGCTTTCCAACTAATTGCACTCCCTGAAAGCGAGAAGACATACTCGGTGAGAGATCTCCTTTTGTCTATATCTCCAGCATAATCAGAGTCTAACATAACCAATAATACTAGTGCTAGTATTATGACTCTTGCCATAAACTAAGCCAATATCTGCAGTACCTCGGAGATATCTGAGTATCCATTTCACAGCTTTCCAATGCTTCTTCCCAGGGTTTCCCATGTACCTACTAACGACACTAACAGCATGTGATATATCTGGACGGGTGCACACCATAGCATACATGATGCTACCGACCGCACTAGCATATGGAACAAGTGACATTCGTTCCTCCTCCTCAATGGATTGTGGTGACATTGCAGCTGAGAGTTTGAAATGGGCTGCCAATGGAGTGCTAACCGGCTTTGCTTTCTTCATTCCGAAGCGCTCCAACACTTTCTCGATGTACTTTCTTTGAGACAAATATAATTTTCCTGCACGTCGGTCTCTGGAGATTTCCATGCTCAAGATCTTCTTGGCCGCACCCAAATCTTTCATTTCAAATTCACCACTAAGTTGAGCCTTCAATTTCTTGATCTCTGATGCATCCTTAGCAACAAAGAGCATGACATCGACATATAAGAGCAGATAAATAAACGAACTATCTTGGAGCTTTCTATGGTATACACAGCTGTCATAGTCACTTCTAGAATAACCATGACTCAACATAAAAGTGTCAAACCTTTTATACCACTGGCGAGGAGATTGCTTTAAGCCATATAATGACCTTTTCAAGAGACAAGCATGATCTTCCTTACCTTCAACGACAAAACCTTGTGGCTCCTGCATGTAAATTTCTTCCTCGAGCTCGCCATGGAGAAAAGATGTTTTTACATCAAGTTGCTCAAGCTCCAGATCAAATAGGGCAACCATGGCTAGTAACGCTCGGATAGAACTATGTTTCACAACAGGGGAGAAAATTTCATTGTAGTCAATTCCTTCCCTTTGGCTGAAACCTTTTGCAACTAAACGAGCCTTGTATCTAGCTGCTTCTACTCCAGGTGATCCTTCATTTTTCTTGAATACCCATTTGCAACCAACGATCTTTTGTCTTTTAGGTGGTTTCACTAGCTCCCAAGTTTGATTCTTGTGTAGAGACTACATTTCCTCACCCATAGCAGCAATCCACTCTGCAGACTCATTACTCGAGATAGCCTCGTTGTATGTTATGGGTTCTCGAGCTTCAATGTCCTCTGCCACTGATAGCGCAAATGAGACTATGTCAACATGACCATATCTCTTAGGTGGTTTTATCTGCCTCCTTTCTCGGTCTCTTGCGAGATTATAATTCTGCAGTAGAGTCTCCTCTTGCTCTTCGACAACTTCAGGATCTTTTTCTTGAATAGGTGGATCAGAAGCACCACCTTGAACCTCCATTGGTTGTTCAATATTAAGCTCCACCTGCTTGCTAACACGATCTTCTTTATCTGCATTGCCAACCTCCTTCGTCGGATGAAGCATGAGCGATTCATTAAATTTAACGTCTCTGCTGATTATGAATTTTGGCGGTTTAGTTTCAGTGCACCATAATCTGAAACATTTAACTCCGGATGCATATCCGAGAAATATGCATTTTTGTGCCTTTCGCTCAAGCTTCCCATCACTGATATGAGCATACGCAGGACACCCAAAAATTCTTAGATCAGAATAATCAGCTGGAGTACCAGACCACAATTCTATAGGAGTCTTTAATTCAATTGCAATAGACGGAGATCGGTTCACCAAATAGCAAGCCATATTAACAGCTTCAGCCCAAAATTCTTTTCCGAGGCCCGCATTAGAGAGCATGCATCGAGCTCTATTTAAAATAGTTCTATTCATGCGTTCTGCTACTCCATTCTGCTGTGGAGTCTTCCGCACAGTGCGATGTCTCACTATGCCCGCATTCTCACAGAACTCATTAAAATCACCTCCACAAAACTCTAAACCATTATCGGTTCGAAGGCGTTTGATTTTCTTACCTGTTTGATTCTCAATCAACACTTTCCATTTCTTGAAAGTTGAGAAAACATCACTTTTGTTTTTGAGAAAATAAACCCAAACTTTGCTTGAAAAATCATCAATGAAAGTTAATAGGTATCTGGCACCACCCTTAGAGGAGACAGGCGCAGGGCCCCACAAATCAGAGTGAATATAATCCGCTGTACCCTTAGTCCTGTGAACGGTAGTGTTGAACTTGACTCTGGTTTGCTTCCCGTAAACACAGTGTTTGCAAAAGTCAAGCTTTTCAATCTTGTGATCACCTAGCAAACCTCGTTTTCTTAAAATCGACATTCCAGCTTCACTCATATGCCCTAGACGCATATGCCACAATCGAGTAGTATCGGAATCTGAATCAAGGGAAGACGATACAGATGCAACTCCACCGACTGTACTTCCTTGGAGTATATAGAGACCATTGACAATTTTTTCCTTTGATCACAACAAGAGCGCCTCTAGAGACTCGTAGAACTCCACCTTGAGTAGAATACTTATACCCTTGAGAATCAAGAGTACCCAAAGAAATGAGATTTTTCTTCAAGTCTGGTATGTGCCGAACATCTGTCAAAGTTCTTACGACACCATCGTGCATCTTGATTCGGACTGTTCCAATGCCAACGACCTTACAGGACATATGATTTCCCATAAGAACAATACCACCGTCAATCGACTGATAAGTTGTGAACCAGTCTCGATTTGGACACATGTGGTAAGAACAACCAGAATCCAAGATCCAAGCATCACCAAATGAACTAGTTGATACTGACAAAACATTATCAGTATTTTCAACCACACTACCTGAGTGACTTGAACTAGCCTCATTCTTTTCTTTGAGCTTCGAACTGTAGTGGATCTCAAAAATAGATCCACCACGATGTGTGTTGGTGGTTGTTGCAGCTGACGAGGGTGACCCCGGTCCTACGTACCCCAGTGATAAGGGGATCAAGCCACACGTAGTTCTTGAGAGTAGGGATGAGAGAACATACCTTAGCCCCTATAGCATGGCGATACTTATAGGGGAAGTTGTGTTGTGGTGCCTTATGGGCCTGTTCGGCCCAGTAGGGCTGACGTGGCTCTTAGAGGATAAGAAGGATGAGTTATTCACCCTTATCCTGTACTAGAGAGCTCATGCTTATCCTGTAGCGGTAGGATTTATTATTGGTTAACCCTACAAGCCCCCCAAGCTCGTATAGGCTCGAGAAGAGCCTGTGCTGAGCTTCTGAGAGTTGGTGGTGACATAAAACATTGTTTGCTAGTTGATGCCTTTTATTCGGAAGAGTATCACTGATGGTTGATAGCGTTCTTCGTGCTCGGATAATGACAGGGAAACCCGATATGAGATTCTTCATAATTAGCAAACGATTCCGACCAGGGGAAATCAACAAAATATTCTTCATACCCGGAACGAGAGACTCTAGTGGGGAACACAGTGTGAGGTTTCCACAATCGTCTTTACGAATCCGAGAAGAGAAGGGTAGTGCGTGATTCCCGACATTCTGAATGTATGAGATACCAAAAGGGGGACGCTGTCTAGGGTCCGCGCGCAGTTGGCACATGTATTCGAAACAAGGAACCGTACACAAACTTCTCTACGCTCGGAACACAAGCGCAAAGAGGGAAACTCGGCACGGGGGTCCTCGCCATCATCAATACGTTTCGAATAGAGTAACATGTTATTGTGTTCACTATGCTCGGAAAACGATATGCCCATTGATGAGAATCTTGAAATGGGTCACTCAGCTGCTCGGGCCATCATACGTGTACCTTGCATGTGTGTACGAAAATAATAATTAATTAGTTATTGTCGTTCAAGATTGACAATTTATAATATTTATTAGCAATTAATAAATGACATGTAATCAAATTAATCATGCGCTAATAAGTGATATTGACAATTGCATAATATGAGTAAAAATGTTACTTCCCTGTGTTTATGAACGAGTTGTTGTTGTTGTTGTCCAACTTTTTTTTTTTTTGGCTTGGGCCTGTTGAGGCCCTTTTCTTCTTTTTGGTGCAGCTTGGCCCAGCAGCCCAATAGGCTTGGGAACCCTAACGTCCTAACACAGCAGGTGCTGCTGCGGTTGATGTTGCAGGCAAGGAGGGGTGCTGTTGTTACGGCGGCGATGGCAAACACTTGCGGGAAGGGCGAGCGCCGGAGGGGCAAACGGCGACGGGTTGCGGGCTGGAGCCTCCTGACGGTGACGGCCAACAAACCTGGACACGAGGGACGTTTCCCCCACCACCAACCCGCCATGGCATGAAGTTCGGAAGAAACCGCGAACCTGTTCCCGGTTGTTCGAGCATGATGGTGGAGACTCGGTTCTGAGGTGAGCACCTGGAGGAGCAGCGGAAGAAGCTTAGAGATCTCTGCGATGGCTTCAATCTGGATCTGGATTGCGCCACAGATCTAATCATCCGAACCTGCGAGGCCTGATATTCATGAACCCCACCGGCGAGAAGCAGGTGCTGTTCGCAGTTGAGTTTGGCGCCCATGGTGGCGGTGCTTCGCGTGACGGTGGAGATGAGAGAGAGAACTAGATGCGGCGGCCCTGAACAACAACATGAATAGCACCGGCAGCAACCGTGGACAGAATCGGCAGCCACCACGGTGGTTGGCTCCTCATCGTTTCCGCCGCCAATGTTGCTGTTCTTCTTTATTTATTTATTTACTTTATTTTATTTTATTTTTAATTTTTTTTGTAATTGTAGATGGGAATTGGAGTTTATCGTTCCCCACAGACGGCGCCAATGTAGTGGATCTCAAAAATAGATCCACCACGATGTGTGTTGGTGGTTGTTGCAGCTGACGAGGGTGACCCCGGTCCTACGTACCCCAGTGATAAGGGGATCAAGCCACACGTAGTTCTTGAGAGTAGGGATGAGAGAACATACCTTAGCCCCTATAGCATGGCGATACTTATAGGGGAAGTTGTGTTGTGGTGCCTTATGGGCCTGTTCGGCCCAGTAGGGCTGACGTGGCTCTTAGAGGATAAGAAGGATGAGTTATTCACCCTTATCCTGTACTAGAGAGCTCATGCTTATCCTGTAGCGGTAGGATTTATTATTGGTTAACCCTACACGAACATTCTGCTTTCCAGTGCCCTTCTTTCTTGCAATATCTGCATCTCCCCTTGCGTAGTCTAGATTTAGATCTAGACTTGCCTCTATTGAAACTACTCGAGCCAACCTCCCTTGATCTCCCTCTAGCAAATAAGCCTGTTGCATGATCACCACGTTCACTATTATCGTGCTTCATCTTCTCACGACTCAAAAGTGTTGATTTCACCTCATCAATGTTAAGGCTTTCACGACCATATATTAGAGTTTCTCTAAAATGCTTGTATGAGGGAGGCAGGGAGCAAAGCAACAACATTGCCTGTTGTTCACTTGAAAATGACTCGTCTATATTTTTTAATTCCATAGTCAAAGAAGTGAACTCAGAAATGTGTGATCTAACATATGTCCCTTCATCCATGCGAAGTGTGTACAAACGTTGTAACACACCGAGACGATTAGCCACCGTCTTTTTCATGTATAGGGACTCCAACTTGGTCCACAAAGCCTCTGTTGTCTTCTCCGATAAGACCTCCTGCAAAACATCGTCTATGATGGATAGGTGAATAGTTGACATAGCTTTTGCATCTATGTCATCCCACTCAGAATCCTTCATTGTGTCAGGCTTCTTTTCTTTCCCAGAAAGTGCCACCTTTAAATTTTGCTGGGTCAAAACAACCATCATGCGAACCTTCCACATTCCAAAATTGATGTGCCCATCAAACTGCTGAATATCGAATTTTGTAGTCATTTTTTAATACACAAATTCCCAGAACGCTCTAAGCGCTCTGATACCAGTTTGTTATAAAATATGAGCGGAAATGAATTGAAATAATGAATAAGTGTGGTTCAGCTTATAGCTTACTCCACATACAAAATGACTATATTCAATGATAATGTTATTTGACAACAACCCAAACCCCAAATACACCCAAAATACAACACCGTATTTACTCACCGGTGTATATATTAAATTCTCTAGTATTTCAAAGAGAATATATACAAAAGGAAACAAAGGGAGTTGTTGTTATGTTGTTATTATTGCTAATCTTGTTGCTGTGTAAAATGAAACTACAACAACACTATTTATACTAGGATGAATGGAAAAAATAGAAAGAGTAAAACTCTCTCCACCAATCATGCATGTATGAAGCCAGAGGAAAAGCAGGGAGAGAAAATCTCCTTTTCTCACATTTTATGCCATGCTTGTTAACAGATACCTTTCACATGCTTTTGATTTATTTATTATGTAAAGTTGTTGTTATTGCACTAAGCGGAATAATTCCTTTATTTGTTTTCACCTTGTTTAAATCAGAAATGATTTTTCGCCTAATTAAAATTAGTAAAATAAGGACAATTTCGTCCATAATAAATACAAATGAGAGTCAAAGAGTAAAAGGTGGAGGCAAACAAACAAAGGTCATTAAAAAACATCATACAAAGAAAGAAGCTTAAGCCAATAAAATGATCAATTTCAGTGATGTGAGTTGAACAACTGTTACTAATAACCAATAGAAAAATGTTTATCTAACATTCGTATTTGACATTTGGGTTGATACCTGTCTTTTTAGGTAAAACTGGTGGGTCCTGTAAAAAAGAGAAATTACAGTAAAAAAGAGAAATTACAAGACCTATCAATTTTTACCTAAAAAAACAAGTGTTCCTTACGGATATCAAATACAGATATTTGAATAACAGTGCTGTAACCACAATAAAGTTTCATGTCATCACTTTACTCATAGTCCAACAACTATTAATGGTGTAGCCGAGATTTTTTTTACTCCATTCCTGTATCATGAACAGTTTCGCTGCTTTAAATCTCGATGCTGTCAAATAAAACCTCTGCCTTCGGCATTGATGCATTATTATTTTTTTAAAGGAAAATATGTCTTTCATTAGATAGAAAAAGATAGAACGTGCAAAACCAATATTATCCAAACAAAATACATAATTTTTACACAAATAACGTTAAGAAAAACGAGGTATTTTACATCAACTACATCTTTTATTTGGACATGTGTCATCAACCTTTTCCAAAATCGGTCTCTAACATGAGATTCAACAGTCTTTATCTTCAAGATAATAATCTCATCAATGTTGGAAGTAAACACATTTCGGCGACAAAGAACCTCAAATTTGTAGATATGGAGCCGCTGGACAACAATCAAGTAAGAAGTATGCAAGTGAAGAGTTGTCTTTGGTATCATTCTTCCAATTATTTGAAAAAAGAGGATGACCATCAGATCTGGAAGCTAACACAAAGCACAGACCTCCCAAAATAAAACACCAAAAACAATTAAAGAATAATTTTTAGGTGAATTGCACTCACCTCCCCTAAGATTTGCTTTAATGACTCAGACACCCCTCTAGTTTGGAAAATGACACTCACCTCACCTCCTTACCAATCAACCTTGCACTTACACCTCCTCTTGTAATAAATGGTTAGTCTATCAACGAAAATATTATTCTTGTTATTGAAAAAGATTTTTATACCCTCAAACGACATTTCATACAAATTTTAAGTGTATTTGATGCATTTTTCCTTTAACATAATATGATAAAATTAATTTTTTTACAAGAAAATGTAATGACCAACCAAGTTACTACTACAAGTCAATATGAGGCAACCAAAAATTGTGCCAAGTAGTGAGATTTAGAATGTATATTCGCTAGGGAATTATTTGTGGGACTAACATGCTTATTATAACCAATATTTTTTTTAATGCTTCATGGTGAATCATAGGCTACAGTGGATATATATAAGCTTATTATACGGAGACAATATGATATAATAGATTTTAATTTTTTAATTGTTCCTATGATATTTGAATATGAATATAACAGATTCAATATTTATATAGAGTTTTTATACCAATATTGATGTTAGGTATTCTGTATTATTCAAAAATCATTTGGATAAACTTTGTATACTAGAATGTGTTTTAGTAAAAAAAAAAAAATTTGTAAATTTTTTAATCATAGTATTATTGTAAAGAAAAAATAATAAAATATAGTTAAAATTTGTTTGAGGCGTTTCTTGAGGGTATAAAAGTCTTTTTAAATTCTAAGTATAACATTTACGTTGATAAACTAACCATTATTACAAGAGGGGGTGTAAGTGCAATGTTGATTGCTAATTAAGGAGGAGAGGTGAGTGTCATTTTTCAAACTAGAGGAGATGTTTGTGTCATTAGTGCAAACCTCAGGAGAAGTGAGTGCAATTTCCCCTAACATTTATTTATATAACAAAACTTACACAAAGACAAAAGTGAAACCCAGAAAAACTGGGGCTGAAAATCACACACCCTTCGGATGAAGGGGAGATCCCCTCTCTTTCTATCGCTGTCTCTCTTTGATAAAGCAAGAAAAACAAAAGAAAATAAATTAAAGAGGAAGAAGATTGAAAAATTTAGAGAGAAGGCATAGCCTAGCATTGATGCATTATTAGGAGCAACGGAAATCGCAAAATTTTTAAGATTGGATATATATATATATATATATATATATATATATATATATATATATATATATATATATATATATATATATTTGAAATAGAAGATTGGATATCTAAATCAACCAAATTAAAGTATGAAAGAAATTGCGAAAACATTGAACTTCAAATCCTTGACGATTTGATATTGGTTACTCTATAATTCGTCGTTTTAGGATATGAATCACGAATTCCTTTACTCCATTCACTATGGTTGTATCGGAACAAATATTTTGAGATTTATAATTAACATCCAAATTCAAAACATGTTATTTTAACCAAAAAAAATAGGTGAAATCTCCAATAGGCGATTTGGAAGCCCCATCTATATTTTTTTTTTTTACTTAAAATAACAAATGTTGGTTTTAGATATTAATCATAGATATTCAAATACGGAGTAACATACTAATTGATATCACGAAAGTGAAACAATGATGGCATTCACGCGTAAGTCTCCAGCAGTGTTTTTCAAAAGCATTGATATTCTACTCCCTCCGATGTTGATTATAAAAAAATAATCGAAATCACATTTATTAAAAAAGTGAGTTAAATGTATATAATTTTTTCAAATTTAAAAAAATATATAGTTATTTTAGAAAAATTGCATTAGGAATGAAATAAAAATTAAATGAAATTATTATTTTCTAAAAATATTTTAAAAATAATTATATTGATAATAGAAAGTTGGTTGATTTTTTTTATATATTTATGACCAAGATAAATATGTCTTATATGTGTATATATATATATATATATATATATATATATATATATATATATATATATATAGGAGACCGGAGAAATATATAAACATAAAGACTTCCATTGAGAAAACTGAAAAATTAAAATACTAAAGTTACGTTACCTTACTATAGCCATGTACAAGTATAAATTATTATTACATGCTGTTTCATGATCGCTTTGTTGGAACCTAAGTAGTGTCCAAACATTTATATATTTAACACAAAAAGTAGCATGAACAAAATACTATTGTTTATATCTAATGGAAACGTGTTCAATGTATACAACAAATTATCATTAAAGAGTTTTTTGTCATAAATAATTAACAAATAGAGTAAAGGCCCATTTTGGTCCCCGAAATTTTTTTTACGAGTCACTTTAAACGGTTCCAGCATGGAAAAAACAGAAAAAAAAGAAAAATAAACCCTACATACGGTCCTCATACCTCATTGCTGCTACTCTTCTTCTCCTCTTCACTACTCTTTCACCCACCATCAATGATGCTCCTTCTCCCCATCACTGTGTTTAAGGATTGGAAGAGAAAAAACACAAAATAAAAAGCCAAAACATCAAACCCTTCACTGCTCCTTCTCCTGTTACCTTCTCCATTGTCCAAAACACAAATTCAGTTTCAGGAAAAACCCTAATTCCCAATTCAGCATTTTGTGATTGTTGGAATTTGTTCTGCACAAACCAAGATGGCAAGCAATAGTGATGCAAAGAGATCGAGTTTCATGTCCATGGGTGAGGTGAGTTTTGATCGAGTTTCATGTCCATGAGTTTTAAGGGTTTTGGTTATGAGTTTTGTGCGTTTTTATTTTGTGCTTTTTGTCTTTTGATGCTTATACGCAGTGATGATGGGAAGAAGAAGGTCATTGACGGTGGAGAAAGAGTAGTGAAGAGGTAGGAGAAGTGAGGTTTTCTAATGCTTAATCCTAAAAGGCTGCGTTTTTATTTTTCTTTTTTCTTTTTTTTTGTTTTTTTCCATGGTGGAAAGAGCTAAACGACCACATAAGCACTGTTTAAAGCCACGTATTCAGAACCGTTTAGTCAAACGGTCAACAATAAACGTTGATGGACGGAAGGACTAACTTGTCCGGATTTTGAAACTTTCAGGGACTATTTTGGGTGTTTAATTTTTTCAGGGACTAAAAGTGATCCGTGAGAAAATTTCAGGGACCTAAATGGGTCTTTACTCTAACAAATATGATCAAGATAGGTGTCAAAGTTCTTTGGGTGCATGTTCCAATGTTTTAATATATATCGGTGAAATTTAAAAATGTTGAATAAATAAAAATGTTTGTAAAAAAAATTATTAATGTCATTGAAATTGAATGAAGAACTTATAAATAAACCTGAAGAAAAGTTTTCAAAAAGTACTGAGCTTGTATCAAGGAAAGGATGAAGTGTAAATAAAATAAAAAGCATACGTAATAATTAATTAATATTCTTTTATACTTTGCTTTTAGTGACAATTCTATCCTATCACACACACTATGCAAAATCTCAATTTAACTTTTGGCAAACTATGTGACAAAAGGGTTTGATAGTGATGAATATAAGATCGTTAAAGTAGTTCACATTTGCTATCACGAGTTGCGATTGGTCGTGATTTGGTGTTCATTTTTAGGCGCGTGAGTAGTGAATGAGATCATTGCTGATGAAATTTTGTAGCTAGGTCACTTTAGCTGATTATAATTTCTTTCGTGTTCATGAGGCTTCTTCTCAGGATAGCTAGTCACACCATTAATAGAAATTAAATTATGTGGGACTCGCATAATAACAACGATTTAATAACTCTGACTATTTTTTTATGTGTGCTTCATGTTGTAACGAGGGAGCTAATTGTCCGAGACAAATTCTTTCAAGACAGATTTCTAGATGTGATTATTGTTGCATTTTTTTAACACTATTTTTTTTACACCACACAAAAAGTGAACCTATAGCATCACGTTTAAGAGCTCGTCTATTTACTTCATCTGATTTTTAATATTATAAATTTCTTTAGGTAAATTCATGGGAATTAAAAAAGGTTAGTACCAATGAGGTGTGACACACCTGACTCGGAACTTTGTCTTCGATCCGCAAGGACACGAGTTCGAATCCCAGGTATGAGTCTGTCGTTCCTTCGGGAGTGGTTGTTCTCCTCCGGGCAGTTTGCAGACTATGACCTGGAGGCGGGGTTGCCCATCAAAGTCGAGATTTCCCTCGTAAACAAAAAAAAAAGTCAGATGAGCGTTAAAAATATTGAAAATATGAAAATTAGATATATTTTTTCAATACTATTTTTAATAATAATTATTAAAATTTTTAAAAATGTTGAATAAATAAAGATACTTATAAGAAAAAATAACGATTATAATTAAAAATTTAAAAATTAATTTACAAATAAAGAAAAAAAAATCCTAAAAGAACTTATATCAAAAAATGGGAGGAAATATTATTTACGAAATACTTTGTTGAAATGGGTTAAACATTTAAGACATGATGTGAAAGTGTCCTAGAGTTGCATCAGCTATGTAAATTGCGTTATGTGAATGTAACCCATGGCATCAACAAACAACCCCATATCCAACAACACATGATAAAGGAGGTGCAATAATCTAGATTTGATTAACAGCATCATCATGGCGTGCACCATTTAACCATGACATCAGCACTAAAATTTTGCTTCCCTTAACACTTATTGGATGATAGTACTTGATAACAGTCCAATTCCTTGCCTTCAGCGGCTTTTAATAAAAACATTTTTTAAGATATATAAAAATTACTACTAGTTTATACATGTACGAAAACAAGGATGGGAGATAGAAAATTAAAAATAACATAAAAACATATAAAAATGGAAGTACATATATATGTCATATTTTTAGTGAGATAGAAAGATAAGTTATATTTTTACATGTGAGAGGAAACCTTATTGTATTTATATCATACATCTTTTTACTAGGAAGTTTATAATATATCTTTTTACTTTATAGTTTACTTTAATTCATTTATGTTGTTATCGATGAGTACAAAACAAAATATACGCACCCTCTTCAAATATGGGGGTTTGACATTTGCGATTGGACATTCAAATCACATCACGTCAAACGTTCATTCTTATTTAAATTTAATTTGTTTTTCCTGCCCAAGTGCAATTATCAGCCTCTAAATATGTTGACATCACTGATTATGCAATCTTGGTTGGTTGTTCAATTCAGTTTAACATTCTTCTAAAATATTAGTGGAGTATATCGTGACTGAAAGAAAATATATTAATAGATTATTACTGTGCATTTTTTTATATAATAATTATGAATTTATCTTATAGACTATACATTTTTTTAAATAATAGTGAACAAGGCATTCTTTACCGATATACACAAATTTGAATCGTTAAAGAAACAATTGACGAGAAAGCTTAGCCACCATTGATCGTGAACCTAGTAAGTAGTAATAATAAGGTGAAGGCGGAATACTTTGGTTAAAATTGAAAAAAAGAAAAAAAGCTTTCATAAAAGCACGTATGTTGCTCAATAAAATATACTGTAATATGGATTATTACTCGATTGTCAGTTCCGCACAGGAAATTGAAATGTTTCTGTTCATATTTTGTAGCTCTTTTGCCCAAGAGCTAGTCACTCGTGTCAATGTCTTTAAAGCAAAGTAATAAAATAAATAATTAGAACATGCACATATTTTTAAGAGTAATGTATCATTCACCCTTCATCCGTGTATGGTTGTTGATTTTTAGATTAAAGTAATACAAACGAATGATGAATGATGGACTGAAGGTGAATTTTACACCATCAGTACATACCCATTAATCTATATTTTTAATCAAGTAAGAAGAATTCATATACTATTTTATGCAAATAACAATAATAAAAATTTAGCTATTCATAATTAAGCTTTTTTTTTTGAAAGGACATAATTAAGCTTTTTATCAACTACTCTTAAGATTGTTGAAAAAAAAAATAACAAAATAAATTAAATAATCACCAATAACATAATTTGTAAAGAAAAAATAAAAATGATTATCATAATAAAATTTGACTTGGACGTGCACAAGCATACTAGGTTAAGAGTATTTGTCCCATGAATAAATCACTTTATGAAAAATGTCTCTTATTGCCTTAATATTTTCTAGAGTATAAGAGTCACTTTCTGAATCAACTCTACATATAAACTCTTGAGGGGACATGGAACGAGGATTGTTCTTGAGAATAGAGAAAAAAATTATAAGAGATAATAAAATATATATTTTTAGTAAAATTGAAAACATGACTACTCTCATAATTATTAATGCATGCATAGCAGCTGGATATTTTTTTGGTAGGAAATTTTTTTTACAGGAATAAAAGAAGAAAAATTAAATTAATTAACAAAATATTAAATAGTGGCGTTCAGGATGATACTCAGGATTCCAAACTTTTAAACTTTTAGATTTGGTACATAACCATGTGAACTATACTTACTTATCATAATTAAGATTTTTTAATTTTAAAATAAATATTAATAACATTTAACAAAAATATTCCAATAATGGTGATATAGGAGTTTATGGCAACTTTTGCTATATACTAATAATTGTTACCTTAGCTTCTATTTTCTTTACTACTTTCATCATGGTGGAGTTTATGGCAATTTTGCATGGTGAAAGTAGTAAAAGTTGCCGTAAACTCCTATGTCTTCAGAGCAATTATTAGTATATAGCAAATAATAATAATATTTTTTGATCACAGCCGGTTGTGAATTATGCACAAGGTTGTCAGAATCGAACCGGAGATCAAGCTGAAAGAAGCTCCGTATAGGGTTTAACCGTATTAACCGATTAAGCCGGAAGGTTAGACCGCTATTTATATATATAGTAAAAAAAAATTAAAAAATACACTACAAAATCTACCTATTACGAAAAAAATAAATTTATAAACTTTAAATAAGTATCATACATATAATATAACTAGCTCTTTCCCCGTGCAATGCACGGGTTATTGATATTTTAATTTTTTTTATATTAAAAATCTTAAATTAAATTTTATTATTATTTTTATTATAAAGTAAATATTATTATTAAACAACAACAGATACAAAAATGTAGGAGTTCAAACCAAACCCTATACTTTTAAAAATTAATCTAAATTATCTAGTTGATAAATTTTGTACTTACTTTTTATATGAGATATTCCTTATTTATTTTATGGATAAATTGACATTTTTATATATGATTATTATATTTATTATGATAAATAAATATTAAATCAGAATTAAACATGATCTTTTCTATATTTATGTGATGGATGGAGTAGTTTCTTTTTTGTACAATGAGTATTTTTTTAAAATATGATTATCACATTTGTTGTTATTAATGATAATCAAATATTTTCATCCTTTTAATCAATTATCTTATATCAAGTTAATAATAAGATTGAATCCTAAAAATCTTTATCTTTTCTCAAGCTAAATATTTTTATTATTTTTTATGATTATCTATATCTTATTGGATCTTAATCTTTATTTTTTATTTTCTTTTTTTTTAACACTTCTCATCATATCTTAATATTAAAAAAATGAAGACATATGTCAACAACAAAGATGAGCCCTTAGTTTATTTTCTAAAATAAGCCTAATCTCTATATACCTAAACAATAGTGGGATGACATAAAAATATGGTAGAAAAATAAAGTTTTATTGGAATTTATATATATACTAAATATGATCCTAGAAGCCTTAGCCCTTCTCTTCTTTGAATAGAGAAAAGGATCAATTGTTTGCATATTCTTTCAACAAAGAATAATCAAAGTAAGTATGCGTAACAACTTACCAAAATTTCAAAAAAAAAAATTGCTAAGGTCATGCTCTTGTTTGAAGTAACTCATTGATGTCATTCTTCCTGAAATTAACATTAAGCAAAAGTCAATTAAAAGTATAACAAAATATGCATAATCTAATAAGTAATTCATGAAACACTCAAAAATCAAACTTAAAAGCTCTAAGTAGAGGAATAAGCAAAAGCCAATTATAAGTATAACAAAATATGCATCATCTAATAAGTAATTCATCAAACACTCAAAATTAAAATTAAGAGCTTTAAGTAGAGGAATGAGGGAAAAAATAAAAATAAAAGAAAGAATTTGGAGAAGAGAATTCTTAGAATTAGATAGAATTTTAAAAATTGAATGGGAGAGCCTATTATATATATATATATATTGAATTTTTTAATATTTTTTAAATATTTTTGTCGAGGATAATGATTTGTTCAACAAATTGAGGATAATGTTTTCACATACAGCTAATGATTATATAAATTTAAATAATTAATTTAATTTCAAATTGTAATATTGGTTTAGAGATAATGTTATTTACCTACAAACATATAATGATTAAATAAATTTAAATAATTTATTTAATTTTAAATTGTAATTTTTATTAGAGATAATGATTATCCACCTACAAATTCTCTAGTGCGAGGAAAGTTTCACAGAACAAACGTGGCGCCTCGAAAATTTCTCTGGCAAATGTGGTGCATCGAAAAAGGATCCTTTTATATATAGATAGTAGATACAATAACAATTTTACTATTAATTTACATTTCATCCTCTGTCAAATATTAAAATTGAGATCAAACAAATCCTAATTTATATATTTATCTATTATCTATTTTCTATTACAGATGATTGAGATTAGTAGTCTTTGCTTAATATATCAACATCGCTGTTATCACAGCTGTATTTCACAGTAGTGGCACCCAATTTTTATTTCAAACGTGAAATGGATAAATATTCATATTATTAACGTGAAATAATAAAATTCTTGATTAGAAATTTAGAATGGAACACCTATATATCCTCCCTTTTTTTTTATGCACGATCATCAATGCTTGTTGGTAATTGATCAAGGAACTTTTTAACTACTCCCTCCGGTCCTTATTATAGGGCATACTTAACCGAATTACACATACCAAGGAAAGTGGTTGGTTTTATGAATTCTATGAGAATATATTGTAACATTACAATTTTACCCCCTTAACTTTTTTTGGAAAATTCACACTCATTAATGAATAACAAAAAATACATAGATAGTCAAAGCATTTAATAAGGGAAAAAAAGAGAAAAATCAATAAATGATGCATAGAAAACATAAAGTGACTTATAATTAGGACCAAGAAAACTTTCTAGAATATGACCTATATATAGGACCGGAGGAAGTATCGTAAAAACCAAAATTTATCATAATTAAAATTAATTATATTTTTGCATGATATTTGGGTTTATCATGGACTCTTTGCTATAATCATAGAAGCTTCATATCTTTGTGTTTACTTTTTGAAAATAATGATTACTGTTTTTTTATATCAATAAACTTTTGTTAGATGTTTGAGTTTATCATAGACTCTTTAATATGATTTTTTATATCAATAAACTTTTGTTAGATGTTTGAGTTTATCATAGACTGTTTAATATGATCATAGAAGCTTTATCTCTTTGGGTATATCTTTTTGAGGATAATGATTATTTTTTTTAACAAAATAATATTTTTAAAGTCTGTTCATCACACAAAATTAATTATAAGCAAATATAACAATATTTTTTGGATATATATAAACTTTTATTAGATGTTTGGGTTTATGATGGACTTTTTGCTATAATCATAGAAGCATCTCTTTGTATTTATCTTTTTGAGGATAATGATTACTTTTTATTTATATCAATAAACTTTTGTTAGATGTTTGAGTTTATCATAAACTTTTTAATATGATATTTTTTTTAACAAAATGATATTTTTAAAGTCTGGTCATCACACAAAATTAATTTTAAGCAAATATATCAATCTTTTTTGGATATATATAAACTTTTATTAGATGTTTGGGTTTATGATGTACTATTTATTATGATCATAGAAGCCTCATCTCTTTGGGTTTATCTATTTTTTTATTCAGAGTTTAGATTGGGTGGGGGCTCCAAAAAAAAGTTTAAAAATTTAAAATTCAAATTTATGTTAATTCGTATAGTTAGCACAACCAAATATAATAACCAATTTGAAAAGATATCACCAATTTTTATTTGTTCTCTGATAAACAAATTTATGTTAATTTTTGCCCCAAACTATAGTTAGCACACCTTAACGAAACTATTGTGACTGCAATATTGATTCAAATATAATAACCAATTTTATGATTTAATAGTTAACACAATTATCTGGAATATAATTAGAGTTTAGTGATAAAACATAAGAGAACATCACCAACCAAACACAATATAATATAATAAATAATTGAAGAATTTATTATTGGTTATTTGGTGACCAAATAATTTGTAAAAATTAAATAACAAAGAAAATGGTAATCATGTGTGAACAACTAATAATTTGATGTGTGAACACCATATTCAAATATATTAACACTCTCTTGCCACATCATTATTTACATTTAACAAATCTAGTCTAATAATAAAGACCTAAATATCTAGACTAATAAAATCATAACGATTCTCAAAACATCCTTGTGCAACATCTTCTCAGCCACAGTATCATATGTAAAAGCCAATAGATTTCAGAACTGCTCCAATAGGTCGCAGACAGTGGTCACTGCTTATCATGCTTATAAGCTGCCGCACTGCATTCTCATCTTTACCAACAACCGCTCTATTTCCTTGGTCTTGCATTATCTTTGCAAGGGTTCCTTATGGTGACACATTGGAAGAGGTGGTGGTTCATGAGCAATAAAAAAGAGGAGAATGATGAAGAAGGTGACTTTCATGACTTGAGAAATCATCATATTTATAGTTTGTTTGAAATACGTGATAACTAAAAAAGATATTTGGGTTTATCATGAATTCAAGCATCATCTCTTTTTGAGGATAATAAGGATAATGATTCCACATTTTTGGATAGATAATTTATTTAATTTTAAATTATTATTATTTTGATTAAAGATGATGTTATCTACCTACAAATGTTTTGGTACGAATATTCTTTAAGCGAACAAACGTGGTGCCTCGAAAATTTCTCCGACAAACGTGGTGCCTCGAAAAGGGATGTTTTTATATAAGTATAGTAGATACCTTATCAAATATCACTATTATATAATATTGTTGAAAATAACAAAAGTAAACACATCAGAGTTGGTTGAACCGGGTCCGATTTTCCCAGTTCAACCCGGTTCAACAGAATTGGCCGCCGGTTCTTTCTGGCTTCAATTTACAAATGATTTATGCAGAACCCACAACCGTCTTTCCCACCGGTCGACGGTCTGACCAGTTTGACCGCCTGGTTCGGTCCGAGTTTGATAACACTGATTATGCATTGCAATCCGCTTTTTCCAAAGCGATTTCCCAATAGAATTGAAAAAGGCAAAAAAAAAAAAAAAATTGAATGGCATACATTTCTATTTTTGTTACTATGTACCGATAACTTACCTTTGTTTAACTCAGGTGTTGCACAGAGAGCTCTTTGTACCACAGGAAAACCGGAAGAGTAGACAATTTTTTTATTTAATTTCAAAATACAATCAGGTAGAGCATCTAGAGTTTATTCTCTTATTTATACATATTCTTTGTTCTTATTAAATGTTTTGACTATTTATATTTTTTTTTATTAATGAACGTGAACTTTAAAAAAAAAATTACAGTAAAAAGATAAAATTATAATATTACAATATATTTTCGTATAATTCATAAAACTAACTAAATTATTAGCTCTAAATCAGCTAAATATACCCTATAACATGAGATGAGGAGTAAACAGGTCAACTATGCAAGTGATAAAATATAGCAGTGAATGCAAAGTTCAAACAGAAAAGAATCTTAGAGTGGCTGTGTTTACCAATTCACAATTTTATAACTGTTTTAAGAATGAATACATAATCAATGATATCACCTAGCCAATTACTAGTAACTCATGTACATCCGTAATTCGAAAATTATTAGATTTTTTGTTCCTCAAAGAAAGTC
This sequence comes from Crotalaria pallida, assembly GCA_037953625.1. Taxonomy (NCBI): domain Eukaryota; kingdom Viridiplantae; phylum Streptophyta; class Magnoliopsida; order Fabales; family Fabaceae; genus Crotalaria; species Crotalaria pallida. The sequence goes on from CM075656.1 coordinate 75,936,973, forward strand.
AAAGAGGCGGAAATTCAACCAAACTAGTAGGAGCTGACATTTTTCTTGGTCACATTTGTCGACACTAATCACCAAAGTTATAAGGAACATGCGTGATTATGTTGCACTTTAAAAAGTAAAGTTTTTTAGTTTTTTTTTTTCTAATGCCCCTAGCCATCTTTTTCTACATGTCCCTACCCTTCTTTTTCTATATATATATATCACAACAGCTTTCATTATTGAACCAAAAATAGAAGGAACAAGGAAGTTAGAGAAAGTTGGCAAAGCCATTTTCACTACTTAATCATAATTAACTTTTCACAACATACATTTGATTGCACTAGTTTTTCTAGGAACTGGTTTCTTTGTTTTTGTGGCATGGAGCTTGGTGGTGGAGTAGGGGGAAGTTTTAGGATAGGTAGTTCATCAATATGGAGGAACAGTGATGCAGAAATATTCTCTAGTTCATTCCACCAGGATCAGGAAGATGATGAAGAAGCTCTCAAATGGGCTGCAATTCAGAAACTTCCTACTTTTGCACGTTTGAGGAAAGGTTTGTTGGCTACACCTGATGGTAAAGCCAATGAGATTGATATTCACAAACTTGGGATTCAAGAAAAGAAAATTTTGCTTGAAAGATTGGTGAGGATTGCTGAAGAGGACAATGAGAAGTTTTTGCTTAAGCTCAGGGAACGTATTGATAGGTCAGAATATATCCCCCACTCTCATTCCTTCTTAACTGATTTTCAGTTGAGTTACCTGCTTTTTGAAATGCACTTTTTTTTTTCCTAATCAGCAAAGGTATTTTATTAAAAGGAGTACTATTTTTGAAATGAACTTAATCTCCAAGGAAATAGTTTTTTTTTTCTTTGAAAATAAAGCTGTTTTTGGATTTAAAATTGCAGATAGATAGAGAAGCTTGAAGCTTATTTGAAAACAGTTCAATTATTTTGAAGTTAATCACATTTTCTCATTTCATCCTTACAAAACTATTTACCAAAACAGATAGATTATCTAAAGTGATTCTATATAATGGATTACAACAAAATCCAAACACACTCATTCTTCTTCCTCCTTGGATGTTATCAGAGTTGGAATTGATCTTCCTACAATAGAGGTTCGATTTGAGCACTTGAACATTGAAGCAGAAGCTCATGTAGGAAGTAGAGCTTTGCCAACCTTTACTAACTTCATGGCTAATATAGTGGAGGTAAGTGTTAGTATCAACAACATTCATAGATAGTAAAACTTACTAGTATATGATCTTACTGAAGGAAATTCTAACTTACCAAGTTGTGTTTTTTACTTCTTGAAATTAAAGGGCTTGTTGAACTCTCTTCATGTGCTTCCAAGTAGAAGACAACATATAAATATTCTCCAAGATGTCAGTGGCATTCTGAAGCCTGCTAGGTACAGTGCAAAAACTGTTCTATTTATAGATATATCTTTAGAGAGAAAATCATAATTAACTAGGACCAATGGAACTAATGTAACATGTTTCCATTTGCTAATCTCCAGAATGACATTGCTTTTGGGGCCTCCAAGTTCCGGAAAAACTACACTCCTGTTGGCCTTGGCTGGAAAACTTGATCCAAAATTAAAGGTATAAAAGATTAGGTGCTTAATTGTCAAATCATGTTGTTCTTCGTTCTGCTTTATTTTTGCATTTTGGATTTGTTGCTAATAAAGCGTGACTTCTTGATCAGGTCACCGGAAAGGTGACATACAATGGTCATGGGATGAATGAGTTTGTACCTCAGAGAACCGCTGCTTATGTCAGTCAAAATGATCTTCATATTGGAGAACTGACTGTCAGAGAAACCTTGGCCTTCTCAGCAAGATGCCAAGGAGTTGGGTCGCGTTATGGTTAGTCTAACATAATATATTTTTTTTTGCTTATTGTTTCATCAAATTTAATGTTGAAACTTGAAAACATAAGCTGGCATCTTAGATTAAAATTTTGACTGTAATATATTATATGTACTCTTTTCATTTTGCAGACATGCTAGCAGAATTGTCTAGAAGAGAAAAAGAGTTAAACATCAAACCTGATCCAGATATTGATGTCTATATGAAGGTAACATAGAGGTTCTTTAACTAACATGTTTCCTAGAATTGCATACCTTAGCCTTCCTTATTCTTTTATAATCATGAATAAAAAGGCAGCCTTTCAAACCAAAGAGAGAAAAATATGTCAGCTTAACAATTGAAACATCACCTTTTTTTTTTGTTTTGGACTCTTCTTCTTCTTCTTCTTCTTCTCCTTGCTACTATTATCAAATCTTCTCACCTAGAAGAAAATTGTTGTGAAGAAAAAGTAGGTGATAAATTAATTGTAACAGCAAATAGTTACATGATAAGTGATATTTGAGTTGATCTTGGTTACATCAGCAAGTAGTTATCTTTAAATTGAGAGCATCGTCTATATCTTTTCCCTATATGTAGAAATGGCTGATGTCTAAGTTGTTGTGCTTTTGACTTATAATGCTCAGGCTGTAGCAACTGAAGGCCAGAAGGCAAATTTGATAACAGATTATGTCCTAAGGGTAAAATTTATGCTTTCAAAAGTCAAAACCATTTTTTAAAATCATGATTTAAGTTATATAATATTTTGTTTTCAAGTCTCATGTTTCTTTGCTATGCATTTGCAGATTTTGGGACTAGAGATCTGTGCTGATACTTTTGTAGGAAATGCAATGTTAAGAGGTATCTCCGGTGGACAAAGGAAACGTGTTACAACAGGTAAAAAATAAAACAAAGTTCATATCAATCTTGAATTATGTGATAATTTTAAATAATGGGAAAATCTATAAATACAGGAGAGATGATAGTTGGACCAGCTAAGGTTCTTTTCATGGATGAAATATCTACTGGTTTGGATAGCTCAACAACTTTTCAAATTGTGAATTCACTAAAGCAATGTGTCCACATTCTCAAAGGAACCGGGATCATCTCACTCCTGCAGCCAGCACCAGAGACCTATGATCTTTTTGACGACATTATCTTACTCTCCGATAGCCACATTGTGTACCAAGGTCCACGAGAAAACGTCCTTGAATTTTTTGAATCAATGGGCTTTAAATGTCCTGAGAGGAAAGGTGTAGCAGACTTTTTGCAAGAAGTAAGTGTTATTGTGTCTTCTTTAAATGATATAATCTGTCTACACTAGTAAAAGTAGGTTTTATATATGCAACTAACAACTAGTAATTCTTTTACTTATCTTCTTTCAGTGGTAAAAGTAGGTTTTATAGATATGTGACAATAGTTTCATTATTAGTTCAACTTTAATTGACATCTAAATAATACTCACAGTCACATTTGCAAGCAGTGTTATACATGATGTCTAATTTAGTTATTCAGAAAATGTTTTCTATGTAACAATTTTAATTTTTGACTATGCAAATTGCTATGATATAGGTGACATCAAAGAAAGATCAGGAACAATATTGGGCACAGAGAGATCAGCCTTACAGATATATCACGTCTGAAGAGTTTTCTGAGGCATTTAAGTCCTTTCATGTTGGGAGAAGCATTGGCGACGAACTTTCCACTGAATTTGACAAGTCTAAGAGCCACCCTGCTGCTTTGACAACCAAAATGTATGGAGTTGGAAACTTGGAACTGTTGAAAGCTTGCTTATCAAGAGAATATTTGCTTATTAAGCGCAATTCGTTTGTCTACATATTCAAGCTTTGCCAAGTATGTTGGAAATTGCAATCTTTAACTTTATCGTCTAATCATATAATGCTATGTTTTCATTATTCAAATGTAGTACTAATGGTGTTCTTCTTTTAGCTTGCTGTATTGGCAATGATTTCCATGACCATTTTTCTTCGGACTGAGATGCATCGAGATTCAGTGTCTAATGGAGGTATATATTCCGGTGCATTGTTCTTTGGCGTTGTTGTGATCATGTTCAACGGATTGGCTGAACTTTCCATGGTGGTTTCAAGGCTTCCTGTTTTCTACAAGCAAAGGGAGTATCTCTTCTTCCCTTCATGGGTCTTCGCTCTTCCTGCATGGATCCTAAAAATCCCCATGACCATTGTGGAAGTTGGAGTTTGGGTAGTACTAACCTACTATGTCATTGGTTTTGATCCAGAAGTTGGAAGGTAAAATAACTGTGTGTTTTTTGGTTTAACTATACTTTTGGTCCATATATATGCGATGCTCTTTTTCAACTTAGTCCCATTACATAAAAGAAATTTCAATTCAGTTCTTGTATATAAAATTATTTTCACTTTGGTCTTTGCCATTCATTGTCGTTATAACACCATTTTTAGAGCAGTATAAGGACCAAATTGAAAATGATTATCACATGCAGGGATCACATATTTTTCTTAGTCATTTCACTTTTGTCCTTATTTATGTCAGTCATCTTCAATCTAGGCCTTTTATTTATCTTTAACAGTTGGTGCTTATGACAAAAATACATGGCGAGCACCAAATCAAAAATAATTATTCATATAAGACATACTCAACAAACTTGTGGATTGATTTTTTAACCCTTGTTCTACCGACTGCAGATTTTTTAGGCAATACCTTCTGCTGGTAGTAGTAAACCAGATGGCTTCTGCATTATTCAGATTTGTTGCAGCAATTGGCAGGGAAATAACAGTGGCTCTAACATTAGGGTCTTTCACATTGGCCATCCTTTTTGTTATGAGTGGTTTTGTGCTCTCAAAAGGTACCTTATATAGATTCAAAACAAAACAAAAAATTCTCAATCTTTATCATTTAATTCCTTTGTGTTCTACACCAACAGTACTCATCTATCTTCTTTGCTTTATGACTGTAGACAATATCAAAAAATGGTGGCTATGGGGCTTTTGGATATCACCTATGATGTATGGCCAGAATGCCATGGTAAACAATGAGTTCCTTGGGAAGAAATGGAGACATGTATGTTTTACACTGATGTATATGTTCACTTTTGTGCCTTCCTTGTCATATAAGTAATCTAATGTTTTCACACTTTTTTTATATGAAAGGTTCTACCAAACTCAACGGAACCACTAGGAATTGAAGTTTTGAAATCTCGCGGATTCTTCACTCAATCATACTGGTATTGGATAGGTGTTGGAGCAATGGTTGGATACACTTTACTTTTCAACTTTAGCTACATCCTTGCTCTCACTTACTTGAATCGTAAGTTTCTTCACCTCAAATGCTTAACACTAGGGGAGGGTCCTTATATAGACTTCAAATGTTTGAACTTTGAGAACAAATTTTGAAAATAAGAGATACTTGGAAAGAGCTTATTTACTAATATCGCAAATTTGATTATGCAGCACTTGGGAAGCATCAGACTGTTAAATCAGAGCAAACAGAAGCCAATGACCAGAATGGTGGGAGTAAAAGAAGAATTAATGCGTTGAAACACTTGAAAAAGAGCTTGTCTCATCACTCAAGAAGAGGTACTTCTTCATCTCATAACAACTACTGAACCTATACGCCTGCGGTAATAGCAACATGAGTAATAGTTTATTTTCAATTCATATAACATTATGCGTTACACTGGAACCACTTTGCAGTGGGAGATGGCGAAAGTATAAGTGGAAGCATCTCTCTTAACTCTTTATCCACAAGGGAAGAAGCAGCTGCTGTGGAGACTAATCCTAACAGGAAAAGAGGAATGGTTCTTCCTTTTGAGCCGCATTCCATCACCTTTGATGAAGTAACATATGCTGTTGACATGCCACAGGTAATGTAGAAACAAAATGCATAAATTGAAATGACTTATGTTCAACTTTAAAACTTCAAGGTATTTATTGTGAAACAAAAATTTTAAGTTTTAGTACTTGCGCCAAACTTTGCAGGAAATGAGGAATCGGGGTGCTGTGGAGGATAAGTTGGTTCTTTTGAAGGGTGTAAGTGGTGCTTTTAGGCCTGGTGTTCTCACTGCTCTGATGGGTGTCACTGGTGCTGGCAAAACAACTTTGATGGATGTGCTTGCTGGTAGAAAAACAGGTGGATATATTGGAGGAAACATCACAATTTCAGGTTATCCAAAGAAGCAAGAAACGTTTGCAAGAATTTCTGGATACTGTGAGCAAAATGATATCCATTCTCCTCATGTTACTGTTTATGAATCTTTGCTATATTCAGCATGGCTCCGATTGTCCTCGGACATCAATGATGAAACCAGGAAGGTTGGTATCTGAGTCCTAAGCCTTTTCTTGTAACAAATCAATTTTCTATAATTTTCTAGACCTGGCAACAAATCAAATATTAGTCTTAGTAAATTTTCTTAGCAGTTGAGTTCACAAGTGCCAAACAAGTGATATTTACCATTCCAAGTAGGAACAATTATGTTAGAAACAAGAAGATGAGTGTGACAAAAAAAACAACACTTGCATGTTTTACCAAGGTTTAATAAGCTTGAAAATTAATAATGAATGCAGATGTTCATTGAGGAAGTGATGGAACTAGTGGAGCTAAAACCTCTAAGGAATGCCATAGTTGGATTGCCTGGTGTTAGCGGTCTCTCAACGGAGCAGCGGAAAAGGTTGACTATTGCTGTTGAGCTGGTGGCGAATCCTTCTATAATATTCATGGATGAGCCAACTTCGGGGCTTGACGCAAGAGCTGCGGCTATTGTCATGAGAACAGTTAGGAACACAGTGGACACCGGAAGAACAGTTGTCTGCACAATCCATCAGCCAAGCATTGATATATTTGAATCTTTTGATGAGGTGAAATGGGCAGAATTAAGAAATGTAACAATTTTAGTTTATTCTCTTCTATTAATGAGTTTCTAATCTCTCTCTCATTTTTTTTCCCAACTAAATGCAGCTTTTGCTAATGAAGCAAGGGGGGCAAGAGATATATGTTGGGCCACTTGGACATCATTCTTCCAATTTAATCAGTTACTTTGAGGTAGAAAATAGTAATGCTATGAAAAATAATCAGTATTGAATTGCATATTTTGCTTTAAATCATTATCTTAGTGTAAAAATATCACTCATGTGCAAACTTTTATGATCTCGAAGGGAATCCAAGGTGTCAATAAGATTAAAGATGGCTATAATCCAGCAACATGGATGTTGGAAGTCACAACTTCAGCTAAAGAAATGGAAATGGGGATTGATTTTGCTCAAGTGTACAAAAATTCAGAGTTATACAGGTATTTTCAATTTTATGAAAATAAATGTTTTAAGGAAAATTTTGCTATAAGATGTTAAACTGGTGTGAGGCATTTTGTTTCAGGAGAAACAAAGAACTTATTAAAGAATTGAGTTCTCCAGCTCCTGGTTCAAAGGATCTATATTTTCCTTCACAGTACTCAAGGTCCTTTTTCACCCAATGCATGGCTTGTTTGTGGAAACAACATTGGTCTTATTGGCGCAATCCTCTTTACACCGCCATAAGATTTCTATACTCGACCGCGGTTGCTGTAGTACTTGGGAGCATGTTTTGGAACCTTGGCTCCAAAATGTAAGCCTAAACCAGAAACTGAGTAAATCTTCAAAGTTCAAACTATTGTGTAGGCCTGTAGGGTACCATGTGTGATTTGATCTAACTGTAAATTTTGATAACAATTATTGCAGCGACAAGCAACAAGATCTTTTTAATGCCATGGGTTCCATGTATGCTGCTGTTCTCCTTATCGGTATCAAGAATTCTACTTCAGTACAACCAGTGGTTGCTACTGAGAGAACAGTCTTTTATAGGGAAAAAGCTGCTGGAATGTATTCTGCTTTGCCATATGCTTTTGCTCAGGCAAGTATTTTATCATGTGCAAAGAATTTGCTCAAGTGTTCGATACGCAGACAGAACACAATGAAACATGATCTTATGTAGCTATGCTCTCTTTTGTTCCACCTAAATATTCTACGTTTTAATCTCATGTTTTGTTATAATTACACTAAAACAAGAATTATGTGTTCACCATATTCTAATATCATCTTTGTCTTGCAGGTTCTAATTGAGATACCATATGTTCTAATTCAAGCCATAGTCTATGGCCTTGTAGTTTATTCAATGATTGGTTTTGAGTGGACTGCCACTAAAGTTTTCTGGTACATGTTCATCATGTATTTCACCTTTCTGTACTTCACCTATTATGGCATGATGGCAGTGGCACTGACTCCAAACCAACACATTTCTACTATTGTTTCCTCTGCATTCTATACAGTATGGAATCTCTTCTCAGGATTCATTGTACCAAGACCAGTAAGTTTTGGTTTCCTTTCATATTTAGTGCACTATAGCATATTCCTACCCTCTAAGCACAGCATTATATAATCATATAATTAATAATAATTTTACTCATGCACACATATTACTTGACATCTAAATTTTTTTCATAACGTTACTCATACATATATATCATCACCTCACATTTTCTGTCCCAATATGCTAATTCTGTCACATAATTCTGATAATAGTGTTACATACTCATGTACACATATTTACTTTCAAATATGTTGTTTTTTGTGCATGGGCTTATAGAGGATCCCAGTGTGGTGGAGATGGTACAGTTGGGGCAATCCAGTAGCTTGGAGTCTGTATGGATTGGTGGTATCACAGTATGGAGATATAACCAAAAGCATGGAATCCAATGATGGGAGTAAACCATCAGTGGAAGAGTTTTTAAGAGATTACTTTGGTTTCAAGCATGATTTTTTGGGAGTGGTTGCAGCTGTTCTTGTTGCATTCCCACTAGCTTTTGCATTCATCTTTGCTATATCAGTCAAGATGTTTAATTTTCAACGACGTTAATAATGGGATTTGAACCCACCAAATTGTACAAATTACCAAATTCTATTATACTTATTCTGTCTAGAATTTTCGCATAGGATATTCCTACCTACTAGTACTATTTTGTGAGAAAAGCAAGCACCACATAGCTTTATGTATATTTTTATTTGCCAATTATCAAAATGTATCATAGGCACGAGTCAGATCCATAGTCTATAAATATGACATTTGATGTGATTATTGAATGTATTTAGTATTAAATCAATTATTTGCCACATCTTATCCTGAAATCTAATGCATTAGGTTGATGAGTTCATTCACTTGTTATATAACATAGGACAAAGAAGAAATAAAATGAGGATGTGAATATCTGATTTTTTTTTATTTAGAAAATAAAAAAAAATTACTAAAAGGAAAGATGTATGAGCTTATTAAAATATTAACTTCTTATTGATTTGCTATCAATTAACTATCATTTACCAATTACAAAAACAATCACATTATGTTTTATTTTAGTTTTCCACAATTTTTTTTTTAAGTAATTAAGGATAAATAAATAACATTACTAAGTTCTCGTGGAATGATAAATCAACAATTATTTTTGTAAGAATTTTTGACAATTATCAACTAAATAAATATATTAATACCAATTTAATTGGTATAAATTTCAAATTCTGTAATAATTAATTGGTATCAATTCTCTCAACATTTATGAATTTATTAAGGTATCATACAATAAGAAAATGCTGCTTTAGCGACGGAAAAATTCCTCGCAAAACCAAATTAGCAAGTGATTGGTCCAGTTTGTCATCTTTTTGTTGTTAACTAGTGATGATAATTACCTCACAAATTCGTTGATGGAGAATTCTATATGTGAGGGCCTCGCAAATTCCTTGCAATTTTTTATTAATGAAATTGACCCGATCATTTCTCTTTCAATAACTAATTAGCGATAAAGGTGACCTGCTAATCTGTCACTGAAAATTCTATTTGCAAGCAATTTTATTTTTCGCAAAGTGTTCTTTTTCCTCACAAATTAGCTACAAAATGTCCTTCGTAAATCTGTCTTTTTTTTTTTTTTTTTTTTTTGAAAGTTGTAAATCTTTTGTTGTTAGTTCATTTAGCATGGATTTGTTTTTTCGCAAAGTGTTTTTTTCCTCACAAATCAAAATATCTTTCACATATTTGTGTGTTAATTTATTGGGTTAATTACACTTTATTATTTTTTTTTTGTTTACATGAGAGGTCTGGACTAGAACCCATGAACTGGGGAGGGGGAAATCTTAAGTGTCCCTACAGCCACCAACTGGGCTGTCTCACGCGGAAATTACACTTTATACCCTTGTGGTTTGGCCAAAATTCACTCCCCCCCTAAACAATGTCATGGTGGGAGTCAAACTTAAGACCTCCCATATTTAGTACTGGATTTCCAACTGCACCACCATTATTTTTAATGCTATGCTTTTGAAATAAAGTATTTATTATATTATTTAATTTTTTAACACTATTTCACCTTAATATATTTACATATTTATATAAATATATGAATAATGACCGGTATGCTGTTTAATTAGAGTTTTATAAATAGACATTAATTAATAAGACTCTGTATCAGTTTTCAATAAGCATTAATTGAAATGTTGAAAAGCTATCAGATTGGTGTGAATATATTTTTGGTTTTCTTGATTTTGATTTCAAGCTATCAGAATATAAATATGTAAATATATTAAGTATAAATAGGATAATTTATTATATTGGTTTGATACTGATAGCTTGAAATCAAAATCCAGCAAACAAAAAGTATATCCACAGTTCCACACCAATATGATAATATCTCAACATTTCAATTAATATTTATTGAAAACTGGTATTGAGTCTTATCAATTAATGTCTATTTATAAGACTCTAATTAAATCGCATACCGATCATTTTTCATATATTTATATAAATATGTAAATATATTAAGGTGAAATAGTGTTAAAAAATTAAATAATATAATAAATACTTTATTTCAAAAGTATAGCATTAAAAATACTAGTGGTGTAGTAATTCCAGTATTATTTTTATTTAATGTATAACATAGGTACTAATTGGTCACATATAATATGCTAAAGTTTCAAAATGTATAATTTTTTGAGGCGTTTCCCTGCTTTAACAAAGCAAAAATGTAGAGGAAAAGTTTACAAATTTGCTGGTGATGAGTTACCAGTGCATGTAAACTTTGATTTGAGTGTATTATATCCTTCTAATATTTGCTGTGAATCTAAAGATAATGCTGTGTATATGAATGAATACTGAAATTATTAATTACTGGGTGCATCAATATTTCAAATTTTAAGATGTGTTAAATAAATCGAATTAAATCAGATTATTTATTAACAGTCCAGTTTTTATATATAGAATACATTAAAATTGGACCGGGCCGTTACATCGCTCCTGACAAACAGAAGAGAACTTTAGTATTGACTCATGGGAATTAGTCCTCAAACCCCGTTTTTAGTTCTCAAACCCTAATTTTTTTCGATGGGATTCTGTCAGAATATTTTCTGATATCCCTAAGCCGGAAAAACGGTTACTCTCTTATTAAAAAAATTTATTTTAAAGTCAGAAAATGCATTTTCCGACTCGGAGGTATCAGAAAAATATTTCGATCGAACCCCATAAAAAAAAAATTGGGATTTGAGAACTAAAAACGGGATTCAAGGACTAATTCCCTTAACTCATTGACCTAGTTTACTACCTAGCGTGCTTGGTGGGTTTGCTGTGCATGGAGTTATTAATCCACCACTTTCAAACGTGCGTGCTACATGGTTGGTGGTGCTGAAATCTCAGTGTTGATTTCAAGTCCACCCTTGCTCATGGGAAAAATGGTTAAACCGCACTTGGTTATTTAGTTGTGACTTGTGACCGCATATATAGTTATATAAGATTCTTTGGGTGAATTTTATGTTCATTGAAAGGTTGATTGGTTAATTTAGTTAATGATATTAGAATTGTGAATATTATATATATATATATATATATATATATATTTTTTTTTTTTAAAACTATTTTTATTAATAATTAATAATATTGAAAACCTAAGAAGTATTAAGTAAATAAATAAGAATGTTTATGGAAATAAATAATTAATTGTCTTTAAAAATTGGTGTAAACAAAATAAAAATTTCGAAAAGTTTTATATATAAGTACTGAGGGAGTAAATACTATAAATTAAACATTAAGTATACAATTTGCTTAAAAAAAAATAAAAGAAAGCCTCCTTTTTGTTCCTAAAGCCTTTCCTCTTTGTTCCCCTTCTCCCATTAATTTTTTTTTTATATATACCAAGGGTATCTTTCAGCTTACAGCCGAAGACTAATCCCCTTCGAGACATAAAGATCATCGAAGTGGGTTTTGCCTCTATCAACAAAGTCTTTCCCATACCCATGAAAGAGATCGAACCCCTGATATAAAGCTTAAGAAACTCAGCCATCTACCAATTGTGCTAGGCTTTGTTGGTATTTATTTATTTTTTTAATTATCAACTTGTCTGCTAAAGTTCAAAGAGAATACAATGCCATGTACTCGTGTGATTGTCATCAAAGGACTATGGTGTTATATTTTCTTTTTATTTTCATAAAGCATTTCTAAGCTAGCTAATTAGTGTTGGTAAAATTGGTTGTGTGCTTGTCGACAAGGCCGGCGGTCTGTGAATCTCCACCTTCAGAGTTGGGCTCTACGCTTCTTGCTGATGCTATGGGCATAGTTTTTATTAGATCTTAGTTTTCTATTTTTTGTTTATTTATTCACTGCACCAAAAAAAAAAAGCAGTGCAAAAAATTATCAGCCAATTCCAATCAACGAAACCTGACCACAGTTTCTAGATCAAAAAAAAAAAAAAAAAACCTGACCACAGTTTTAGCAACAGACAACACAATATTTACAGCAATATGTAATCATCAAGTTCTTCTAATCACAAAGGTATTAAAATAATCATAATATTTATACATTTTAGAGTGAAGACTCAATTTGGTCCCTCAAATTTTTCGACTGAGACACTTTAGTCCCTCAAGAATTATAATTCACTTTTAGTCCCTAAAGAATTTAAAAAATACCACTTTGGTCCCTGTTTTCATTCCGTTAACCATTGTCACCGTTGGCATAAACTGTAACATTTAATTCCCAGGTGCTAATGGCCTCCCAGTAAATGTTCCTGGTGCTTCTGGAAACAGTGACAGTAGTTAACGGAATGAAAACAGGGACTAAAGTGATATTTTTTAAATTATTTAGGGACTAAAAGTGAATTATAATTCTTGAGGGACTAAAATGTCCCAGTCGGAAAACTTGAGGGACCAAATTGGGCATTCACTCTACATTTTAAAACATCTAATGAAAATAATATATTTACATCATTAAAAGATGTTCAACAAAGGCAGCCCAGTTGGTGACTGCAGGGACACTTAGGATTCCCCCTCCCCCCAGGTCATGGTTCTAGTCCCGGACCTCCCATGTAAACTAAAAAAAAAAACGTGTATAAATAAGCAGGTTTGATCATGACATACATTTTGTGGATTTTGGGTGAAAACAAAATTAGGGTCCTTCTTATTTTGTAAAAAAATTAACAAAGTAAACTTTTTACAACAAAATTTGAATAAAAATGAGGATCTCATGCAAAATGCAAATTGTGTTTGAAATAAAAAAGAGAATTCCTGATTTATAATAGAATAAAATTATGTACAACTTTTACACCAACAATTTGGAAAAAAATATTGAGAATTCATGCTAAGTGTGAGAATTTGACACACATATTTTTTAATTATTATTGTCTATTGAAAACTTAAATTACGATTAGAGTTGAAAAAAATGCTTATCTATGGTTTTAGTCCCTGAAAGTTGGGAGTGTTTTGATGTTCGTCCTTGAAAGTTTTTTTGACCTTGACTCATCTTTAATAGTTTTGAAAATACTATTAAAGATGAGTCAAGGTCAAGGTCAACTTATAAGAACCAAAACAATTAAGGATTAGTCAAGGTCAAAAAAACAAATTTTCAAAACAATTAAGGATTAGTCAAGGTCAAAAAAACTTATAGGAACCAAAATCAAAATACTCCCAACTTTCAAGGACTAAATACATGAATAAGCCAAAAAAAATTTGAATCCTCTTTCAATAGGCTCGAGTGATCACGCTTCTTGTCCATCATAAAGAAAAATTAATGTATAGTCCAAATTATTGATTTAGAATATTTTTATGTAAATTCTATTTAAAAAATTTAAATTGATAATCTAAACGATATTGACATTTGACACCTTTGATCCTTTACATGCAAGAAGCAAAACTTTAGTATTGATTCATTGACCAACTAGTTCCTTGCTTGGTGGGTTGGCCGTGCATGCAATTACTAATCCATCACTTTCAATCGTGCTAGTGGTTGCTGCTGAAATCTCAGCGTTGGGTTCAAACTTCAAAGTCCACCCTTGCTTGTGGAAAACATGGTTAAACCACATTCAGTTCCAATGTATATTTATTCTCCACCCGGTACCATTGATTTTGTATACCATTTCCAAACTTTAATTAAGAAGCTTTAGTTTCCTCTACAATGAGAATACAATTTGAAACACTCCCTTGTTTTTTACTTATTCTGTTGGTGTTATGTATCTATCTTTGCAACCAAATATGTATGGTGTCTGGCTTATGCCTTAAGGATCAGAGATCATTGCTGCTTCAATTGAAGAGCGATTACCACCTATCAGCAGATTCCCGCAAACTGGTGACTTGGAGTGAAAGCATTGGTTGCTGTGAGTGGAGTGGTGTAACATGTGATGATGAGGGACATGTTTTGGGTCTTGACCTGAGTGGTGAGTCACTCGTTGGCGGATTTGACAATTCAAGCACTATTTTCAGTCTCAAACATCTCCAATATTTGAATTTGGCTTCTAATGAGTTCAATTCTGAGATTCCATCCGGATTCAACAAGTTGGAGAATTTAACTTATTTGAACCTCTCAAAGGCTGGCTTTATAGGACAGGTTCCAAGCGAGGAGATTTCTCAAATGACAAGGTTAGTTACTCTAGATATCTCAACACATAGTGAATTATCTATAACAAATCTGGGAAATCTAGTAAAAAACCTTGTCAATATTAAACAGCTCTATCTAGATGATGTAAATATATCGGCTCGCGGAGAAGAATGGAACTCTGCCATGTTACAAATTCCCACTCTGCAAGAATTAAGTATGTCAGGGTGTCAACTCTCCGGGCCCCTTGAATCTTCCTTAACAAGACTTGAGAATATCTCTCTCCTTTGTCTTGACTGGAACAATTTCTCATCCCCAGTGCCAGAAACCTTTGCCAACTTTAAAAACCTGACCACATTGAGTCTTGTGGCCTGCGGGTTAACTGGAATGTTTCCGCAAAAGATCTTTCAGGTACCAACATTGACACTTATTGACATATCATACAATGATTATCTTAATGGTTTCTTTCCGGACTTCTCATTGAATGCATATCTCCAAGACTTGATAGTAACCTCTACAAATTTCTCAGGACCACTTCCAAATTCTATTGGAAATTTGAGAAATTTGACCACATTAGATCTTTCGTCTTCTCAATTTAATGGAACAGTGCCCAATGTATTGTCCAATCTTACTCAGCTTGTGGAACTAGATTTGTCAGGAAATAGTTTTGGAGGATCGATCCCTTCTTTGACTTTATGCAAAAAATTGGATAGAGTATCCCTTGGTGGCAACCACTTCACTGGTGAAATACCGACCACTCACTTTGCAGGTCTTGCAAATTTGGCTGAGCTAAGCTTGAAGGATAATTTCTTCACTGGAGTTTTCCCCTTTTCTATATTCATGCTCCCATCATTGGAAACCAAACAACTTTCCAAAAATGAATTTAGTGGTAAACTAAATGAATTTAGAAATGTTTCCAGTTCCATACAAGAGCTTGATTTGAGTAATAACCATTTAGAGGGGCATATACCCATGTCTATATTTCAACTCTCAACACTTGTTCAACTTGATCTCTCTTTCAATAAGTTCAATGGCACTTTAGATCTGCATATGGTTAACAAGTTGGGAAACCTTGATAGACTTGATCTTTCAAACAACAATCTATCATTAATCGATATAACCACTTCAAAGTCTAACTCTCTATTGTTTCCCATAGTTACAAGTGTAAATTTGGCTTCTTGTAATTTGACAACATTTCCTCAATTCCTGAAAAACCAATCAAGCCTTTATGAACTCGACCTCTCCAACAACCATATTGCAGGCATGATACCTAAGTGGATTTGGAACCAAAAATCACTAAAGTTCTTAAACCTTTCGCATAACTATTTGACAAACTGGGTAGAACCTTTACTGATTAACTGCTCAAACTTGAAACTTGTTGATCTTCATTCCAACCAACTCCAAGGACCACTTCAAGCATTACCCCCATTCGTTTTCTATTTAGATTATTCAAATAATAATCTGAGCTCGTTTATCCCTCCAAACATCGGTAGTTTGCTCTCTATGATTGAGTACCTCTATTTTTCAAGCAATAATTTGAATGGGACTATTCCTGAATCCATATGCAATGCCTCATTGCTTTCAGTGCTTGACCTCTCTAATAATGTTTTGACCGGAGCCATTCCCAAATGCTTGATTCCAATGCTTGGAACACTTACCGTACTAGACTTATCAAGGAACAAACTCAATGGCACTATTGATACATTATTCCATGGGACCTGTGAACTTAGAACTCTAAATCTAAATGGTAACTCCCTACAAGGCAAAGTTCCAAAATATCTTGCAAATTGTACAAACCTGGAGGTGTTGGACCTTGGGAATAACAAGATACTTGACAATTTCCCCTGCTTGTTGAAGAGTATAGCCACCTTAAGCGTTCTTATCCTACGGTCCAACAATTTGCATGGCCCCCTCAAATGTCCAGTAACATGGCCAAGTATTCAAATTATAGACCTTGCATCCAACAATTTCAGTGGTAGGGTTCCAAATTCATTCTTTGAAACATGGAAAGCAATGATGAAACAAGGAAACCTATCCAAGGCTGATTATCTCCAGTTTAAAAAACCAGGTTTTAAAGTTTACCAAGATAGTGTGACTGTCATAAGCAAAAATCAAGAAATGCAATTGGTGAGGATCCTAACTATATTCACTTCTGTTGACTTGTCATGTAATAAATTTGAAGGGCTAGTACCAGAAGAGTTTGGACAGTTGAAAGCATTGTACATACTTAACCTATCACATAATGCATTCTCAAGTCATATCCCATCATCTCTAGGAAATCTAAAAAATCTTGAATCCTTGGACCTATCAAACAACAAGTTGACCGGAGAGATTCCCACCCAGCTAGCAAGCATATCTTTTCTTGAATTCTTGAACCTCTCAAATAATCATCTTGAAGGAAGAATTCCAACAGGCACCCAAATACAATCATTTGAAGCTGCTTCATTCAAGGGTAATGATGGACTATGTGGACCTCCATTGACCCTGAATTGCAACAGTGATTCACCTCCTGCATCAAGCTCCAATGTTGATAATGAAAAGAGTTCCATTGATTGGAATTTTATATCTGTTGAACTTGGAATCACTTTTGGGATTGGAACTATTATTTTGCCTATTTTGTTTTGTAAGTCTTGGAGGATATGGTATTGGGAGCGTGTAGATAATCTGCTTTATCGCATCTTCCCTCAGTTGGATTGGGTTTATGAATACCATGGAGGACAGGGATACAGAACTCTAAGGTGGATGAGGAACTGATATCAATAAACAAGAATAACTTGCATGTTACAATTTGAATTGTTGTATGTGTCTCTTAAAATATGGTAATGCATATGTATGATGTAGTAGTCTAGTAGATATGGTTGTGATACTTATTAGGCTGAATATGTTTTTATTTTTTTTTTACGTATTCCTTGCGGAACCACCGGTATCTCAAAGAGCACCCTTAACACCAGGGAGCCCTTGAGACTAATCCGGAGCGAGCTGCATGGCTGGCTCTCCCAGCGAGATGTTTTTAGTGGGAATCGAACCCGGGACTACTAACACCCGTGTCTCATTCCCAAAATTTCAGTTGGGGTCTTATACCAACTGAACCAAGCCCCGTTGATCGCTGAATATGTTTTTAGTTCCCGTGGTTTTGGTTAAAGTTGTTGTAAAATCGTTTATTGGTCAAATGTTTTTTCGTTTTAGTTTTGGTTCAATGCAATGTATTGATATTTTGGATGTAGTTCCTGTAATGTGTTAATGTATTGGATTAAGTCTTTATGATGCATTTGAGTTTTTGATTTGATTATTGTTACAATATCATTTAATAAATTTTTTTGACTTATACTAAAATCAAAATAAACAAGTTTCCGTGAACTTTAAAAATAATATTTTAGTACGACCAAAATAAAAAAACATATTTTACAAAACTAAAAACATATTTAAGTCTCCTAGAAGTTGTTCTGTGGCAAAGATATTGTTCTATGATGTGATGATGGATAGTTTTTTTGAAAAATGGACTTGAGCTTTTCATTTAGATGTAGCTTGTGAAAGTGTTAACGATCTTTTCGTAAATAATAGGGGTGTAAGTGGTCCAGTTCGAGACCGCGAGATCGCTCGGATCGGATCGGACCGGACCGAAAAATGTGGTCTGGTCCGGTCTCACGGTCTGGTCCAGTTCCAAAAAATTGAGATCATACTTGAACGGTCCGGTCCACGGTCTCACATATTATTAGACCGCTGGGACCGGACCAGACCGATAAGGTTTAATAATTTAAAAAAAAAAAACTAAAGAACCTAACAATATATACTAACCCAGCAGCAGGGAGAGTCAATGTCAACAGAAAATTATTTTCCACCCATTTTTGTCCTCCAAAGTCCAAACAAGTACCACTGTACCACCAACCAAAAATCACAAATTAAAACCTTCCCATCCCACTTCATTTTAACTTCCTCTCAATTTTCCAACTTTACTACCATTGACATAGTCTTGAAAGTTGAAACTCGTTCTCACTGCACACTCAACTCATTCGGTCCAATATCCTAAACAACATGAAACTCATTCTCACTGCACAATCAGTTAAAAAACGGGTCTAAAGGCACAGTAAAAAAAAAAGCTTGAACAATTATGGTCTAAATAGATCGGACCGTAACGGTCCGGACTGTAACGGTCCGATCCGGTCTTTGCATATGAAAAACATCGGGACCGGATCGAATCGGATCACATAAATTTAATCGGTCCGGTCCCTAAAGTTCATCAAAGATCGGACCGGACCGGACCATTATACCCTAAGTAAATAAAGCTCTTCAATCTTTTGAAATGAAACTGTTTTCGGCTAGTAAGTTGTTGTAAAACATGATTTGATTTCCCTACTAAAAACAATACACTCCAAAATAATGAAAATAGTGATGTTGATACTTCCACAATGAAGAAAATAATAACAGGAATGTTAAAGAGTTTATCGTTTAACCTACGGTGATATTCATATTAATAAGTAAAAAAAATATGAAGTATCTCAAGTTGAATATGATAAATAAATATGCTAATATGGTTCCGTAATATTTGGCAAAATTCACCGAATAGAATCAACCAGCCCGTCAAGTCGGAGACTCAAGCAGAAAAAAAAACTCTATAAGTTAATTTAATTTTAATTTGGTCTGTCCCATTGTAATCCTGAAACATTTTTGTATTTGAAAGAAAAAAATTATTTACTATTTTTCTATAAAGAGAATTATTATATTTATTTTTTGCTGCAACATTTTTCATAAATTCTTTTATTTTTTTTCTTTATAAAGCTCAGAGTGTTACATAATGGCTATCAACATGGGTTGGAACCAGTGATATAGCTCGGTCTCGCTTAAGCAAGGTCTCGAGTTCGAGTCCTTGTGAATGCAGAAAATCCATGTTGAAAGACTCACCTGTCATAGTCAGGCATGCGACCCGGGTCGGATTTGAATGTACCTAGGTAGTACTTAAAGAACCGGATGGAAAAAAAAAAAGTGTTACATAATGGCTTGACCAACATGATATATTAGATACTTCCTCAAATAAAGAAAATAGTATAAAATATATTGTTTTTTTGTCCCCATTTTTTTTTTATAATGTGGTTTCTCATGTTTATTTCCATTGGCACATATGTTTTTGTTTTTTTTTTGCATGTAGCACATATGGTTTTTTCATCATCTATTTTTTGTTATAAAATACTATTTTTTTTCTCTTCTCCAATTCACTCCTTCATCTTCTCCGGCCACATTCTTGACCAAAACATCATTTTTTTTATGACTTAAATACCAAAATTGTCTTTGTAAATATTGACTCATTTGAAATTGGTCCCTGTAATTTTTTTTGTTTCTGTATTTATAAAACGTTTTGATTTTGATTCTTCCTATTAAATTTTGGTTTCCATATTTATGTTGGTAGTTTGTTTTGGTCCTTCTATTATCAGATTTCATAGGTTTTGGTCTCTCTACTGTCATTTTTTGAATTAATTCTCTTATATAACGGAAGTTGTCTTTTTATCCTTGAAAATTAATGCAATAATATTATCCTTAATTAGTTATAAAATGTAATACATCATGTTTTAATTTCCATCCACAATTAACAAAAGGGACAAAAACCAAAACATTTTCTAAATGCAGGGATCAAAGCATTTTTTCCAAAGACCAATTTCAAATGGGTCAATATTTACAGGGACCATTTTGATATTTAAGCCTTTTTAAAAAACGACAAGGTTTTTTTTTTCCTTTTTTTTAATCTTTTTCTTCATCCATGGTCGCCTCTCAGCACCACATCATTCCACCTTTATTTTTCTTCATTTTTTCTAGAACCATTATCTTATTGTTCTTTTTCCTCTCCATTTTTTCTTCTTTTTTTCTCCTCCTCCACCATTTTCAATCATCAACACCCACTTCAATCTATATCTATCAAAACATCTTGATCACCTTTTTAAACCTATATACATCTCTAATTTAATAGTCCCAAATTGAAGACCCGGTTTTGAAATCCCAAAATAATCCCACAGAAGAAGATTAGGAGAGAGAAATTGATGGAAAATTGACGAAATGACCAACATTGCTAATGAAAGTAAACTTAACGGATCATTTAAAAAAAACTTGAGGAACAAAATAAGTTATTTTGCCTATAAAATATGTTTAGACAATTTTAATAAATGAGGAACAAATCAAAAAATGATTATGGTTTGTTTGAATTTAAATTGATATATATGAATTGTTTTAAGGTATATGTATGAATTTTTACATGCATATTGACAACTAATAAATTTAAATTGTCAAAATAATTTAAAGTTATTTCATTAAATTTCGAGTATTTTTAGTGAATTTTTTTTTAACTTAAATGTGATTTTTTTTAAAAAAAAAAGATTACAGTAGAAAGTAGATACGCAAGCTAGGATTTCATAATTTATTAACTCAAATTGCTAATGTAAACGTTGAAATTGATATATACTAATATTTTTCATATACACAAAATGAAACTAATATTTTTAACTTTATTTTTATGTATGTTAAGTGCTATTCATTCATACCATGCATATAGAAATACTTAGTTAAAAGAAGTTATACTTATTGTGGTGATTTTTTTGTCCCAAAAGAAATTAGATTTTACCTGTCGGTTAGATGACACTCGTAAAAAAAAATAATTATTGGGCTTTATTCTAAGAAACCAATTGATAAGTATCACCTTTTTAATCAAGGCTCAATTTGAAATCTTATGAACGATTCATTTATTAGCAATTAAGTGTTATATTATTATTGTAAAAATGTGATTAAATTTTTTTTGGGTGATTTTTTAAAGATTTTAATAAATATGGGAAAAATTGGAAAAAAAGCTACATGTTTGTCTTTATATTTATGGGCAAATTTTCTTTTTAAGGAAAGAATGAGAAAGCGTTGTCACTAAAATTTGAACTTGGAAATACTTATATTATATCCCACGGCTCTATTGCTTTAGGTAATTTTTGGGGACAACACAGTTTGTTGGATTTTTAAAATAAAGAAATTTGTATGCATGCTTTTTTACGTTAACCTGATCTTTTTTATATGGATTTTTTTTAGTACCCTTTGGAAATAAAAGGTTGTTAGTTGTACTCTTTCTATGTGGCCTAATAGAAAAGGGTAATGTGTCTTTTTTTTTTTTGTCACGTCAGCTAGACATATTTTTAATTTATAAATTTTGCAATCAGGTCCCTAAGATATTTATGAAAAAAATATTATTTTACCCTTAATGTATTCATCCAAAATACCCTCATTTTAATATTATTTTTCATCTACCCAAAATATCCTCATTTTAATATCATTTTTCATTTACCCTTATTACACTCACTTTAATAATAGAGTGAGTATTACTTTGGTCCCTCATGTTTTTTAAATGTGACACTTTAATTCCTCAAAATGTGGAAATTCACTTTTAGTCCTTGAAGATTTTTTTATAGGACATTTAAGTCCCTCAAGATTTTTTTATGGAACACTTAAGTCTGCAGTTGAGGCAGTTGGCGGAGTGGACGGAGAAACTTAAGTAGTGTCCCATAAAAAAAATCTTCAGGGACTAAAAGTGAGTTTCCACATTTTGAGGAAGTAAAATGTCTCATCTAAAAAACATGAGGGTCAAAGTGGTACTTCATTATTGAATAATATTATTTTTCATCTACCGTTATTACATTCATTTTAAAATTATTTTTCATTTACCCAAAATATTTTATTTTAATATTATTTTTCATTTACCCTCGTTACACTCACTTTAATATTATTCTAAAATCTCAATGAACTACCAGAAATAATAACCAGATAAAAAATGTTTAATTTTATTTTTATCGTGAAATGAGTCTTGCCTTAACTGTAATGCGACGGTTCGAGGGAGTGAACGAATTCAACTCATTCAGTATAAGCAATCGAAAATTGAATATACCATTGTTTACCAAAAAAAAAGAAAATTGAATATACCATTCAATTTAACAAGATGTAAATAAAGATTTCACTTACTTAATTTAGTTATGCAAAATGTTAGAAAATGTAGGACTATTTCTATCTTTTTTTCCTTCTTCATTTCATAATATGACAGTATTTTGGGTAAATGATGTGAAATAACATTAAAATGAGGATATTTTGGGTAGATAAAAAATAATATTAAAATGAGAGTATTTTGGGTATACAGCCAACCCCACAAACCATAATACAAAATTACATATTACAGATTACATACCATAAGTGATTGTTTTCATTCCAACCTATACTCCTTATCATGGTATAGTTTCAATTTCTCACCCTTTCCTCAACCCAATACAATTTTGTGAACACAAATCCCCAAGCCAATTAGACAGTAAGACATTTATGTAACAAAGTTCATAAGAAAATTTTAAAAATATACATGTACCAACTTTTGTGTTTCTGTGTAATATGATCGACTGACCATTTCTTCCTGTAAAATGAATTAAATTATACATTATTACTAAATAATCACGTAAGTTGTTGCACTCATGTTATAATTTTTTTAAACTCAAATTTTTAAAATGTGATATGTATTTTTATCCACCTTTATACGATCTTTTAAACATAATATGTTAGATATTCTCCACCATATAGTATTTTAGAATTGTTGTTACTTGTTACATATGCAAAATGGTTACATACGCAAAATTTTGTATTCATGGACCTGAATAATCCATTTCATATTATCTATTTGACGTCATTTCACACCACGTGGTATTGATATGATATTCCGTTAGCCATATATGTAGATAACATATCTTTTTTAACGGTGGGGACCAAAATCAAAATATTTAAAAAATTAAGATCAGCCCCGATCATAATTACTTTCAAGGACTAGAAGTTTAGAACCAAAATACGTTGGAACTTTTAAGAATCAAATACATAAATAAGCCTAATAATAATAATAATAATAATAATAATAATAATAATAATAATAATAAGAGAATGTAAAAATAAAAGGCGTAGCATAAGGTATAAACCACAAACAAATGGAAGAATATGTGAAAAATGGAAGGGAAAAAAATGATTTATCACCAAAAAAAGCATGGTTTGTCCATAAAAAGCATGATTTAACATTCATGAATATGTGAAAAATGGAAGAAAAAAAATGGAATGAAGGTGGTATGAGCTGGCATATTGTTCATGGTTTCCTTTGTCGACGTATCACCAAAATTAAAAGGAACAAGGAAGTTGGAGAAAGTTGGCAAAGCCATTTTCACTACTTAATCAACTTTCAGAACATACATTTTGATTGCACTACTTGTTTTTGTAGTAACTAGTTTCTTTGTTTTTCTTTTCTTTTCTTTTCTTTTTTTGTGGCATGGAGCTTGGTGGTGGAGTAGGGGGTAGTTTTAGGATAGGAAGTTCATCAATGTGGAGGAACAGTGATGCAGAAATATTCTCTAGGTCATTCCACCAGGATCAGGAAGATGATGAAGAAGCACTCAAATGGGCTGCAATTCAGAAACTTCCTACTTTTGCACGTTTGAGGAAAGGTTTGTTGGCTACACCTGATGGTAAAGCTAATGAGATTGATATTCACAAACTTGGGGTTCAAGAAAAGAGAGTTTTGCTTGAAAGATTGGTGAGGATTGCTGAAGAGGACAATGAGAAGTTTTTACTTAAGCTCAGGAATCGTATTGACAGGTCAGAATATATCCACCACTCTCATTTGTTCTTGATTCTTAGTAAAGCTTGTTGCTTTTGAAATACATTGATGCATTCTCCTCTTAAAGAATGTTTGAGAAAGAATAATCATTTTTTTTCTTGAAAAAGCTGATTTAGGATTTGAAATATTAAAATTTGCAGGGAAAAAAAATGTTTTGAGAGAAGCTAAAAGTTTGGAGCTTATTTGAAAAACATAGTCAAATTCTTTCAAAGTTGATCATATTTTCTCATTTCGTCCTTACAAATCTATCTACCAAATAGAATAATAGATTGATTATCTTAAAATCACTTTTTGACAACCATATCCAAGAATAAAAGTGATTCTATGTAATGGATTACAACAAAATCCAAACACACTTATTGTTCTTCCTCCTTGGATGTTATCAGAGTTGGAAATGATCTTCCTACAATAGAGGTCAGATTTGAGCACTTGAACATTGAAGCAGAAGCTCAAGTAGGAAGTAGAGCTTTGCCAACCTTTACTAACTTCATGGTTAATATAGTGGAGGTAAGTGTTAGTATCCACAACATTGATAGATAGTAAAACTTACTAGTATATGATCTTAGTGAAGGAAATTCTTACTTACCAAGTTGTGTTTTTTACTTCTTGAAATTAAAGGGCTTGTTGAACTCTCTTCACGTGCTTCCAAGTAGAAGACAACATATAAATATTCTCCAAGATGTCAGTGGCATTCTAAAGCCTGCTAGGTACAGTGCAAAAATGTAACTGCTCTATTTAGATATATCTCTGATGTTAAGACTCAAGACCATAACTAACTTGGACATTTGGAACCAATGTAACATGTTTTCATTTGCTCCTCACCAGATTGACATTGCTTTTGGGCCCTCCAAGTTCCGGAAAAACCACATTCCTGTTAGCCCTGGCGGGAAAACTTGATCCGAAATTAAAGGTAAGACGTAAAAGATTAAATGCTTAATTGTCAAATCACATTGTTCATTTTTCTGCTTTATTTTTGTATTCTGGATTTGTTGCTAATAAAGCATGACTGCTTGATCAGGTCACTGGAAAGGTGACATACAATGGCCATAGGATGAACGAGTTTGTACCTCAGAGAACCGCTGCATATGTCAGTCAAAATGATCTTCATATTGGAGAAATGACTGTCAGAGAAACATTGGCTTTCTCAGCAAGATGCCAAGGAGTTGGACCTTGTTACGGTTAGTCCACGTGAAATGTTCTTTTTTTTTTCTTCTTAAAGTTTCATCAAATCTAATGTTGAAAACATAGGATGACATCTTAGATCAAAATTAAGTTTTGACTGTGTAATATATCATATATACTCATTTCATTTTGCAGACATGATAGCAGAATTGTCTAGAAGAGAAAAAGAGTTAAACATCAAGCCTGATCCAGACATTGATGTCTATATGAAGGTAACATAGAGGTTCTTTAACTGACATGTTTCCTAGAATTGCATCCCTTAACAATTGTAACATCAACTTTTTTTTTTGTTTTTAAATTTTGGATTCTTATTCTTCTCCTTTATACTTATTTGAGTTATTTCAAGTTTTCTCACCTAGAAGAAATTTTCTATGATGAAAAAGTAGGTGATAAATTAGTTGTAATAGCAAATAATTACATCATCAGTGATATTTGAATTGATCTTTGTTACATCAGCAATTAGTTATCTTTTGACTTATAATTTTCAGGCCGTAGCAGCTAAAGGCCAGAAGGCAAATTTGAAAACAGATTATGTCCTAAGGGTAAAATTTATGCTTTAGAAAATCGAAACCATCTTTTAAAATCGTGATTTCAGTTATAATATTTTCTTTTAAAGTCTCATGTTTCTTTGCTCTACATTTGCAGATTTTGGGACTAGAGATCTGTGCTGATACTTTTGTAGGAAATGCAATGATAAGAGGTGTCTCCGGTGGACAAAGGAAACGTGTTACAACAGGTAAAATTAAAACAAAGTTCATTTCAGTCTGAAATTATGTGATAATTTTTAATAATGGGAAAATCTATAAATACAGGAGAGATGATAGTTGGACCAGCTAAGGTTCTTTTCATGGATGAAATATCTACTGGTTTGGATAGCTCAACAACTTTCCAAATTGTGAATTCACTAAAGCAATGTGTCCACATTCTCAAAGGAACCGGGATCATCTCACTCCTGCAGCCAGCACCAGAGACCTATGATCTTTTTGATGACATTATCTTACTCTCCGATTGCCACATCGTGTACCAAGGTCCCCGCGAAAACGTGCTTGAATTTTTTGAATCAATGGGCTTTAAATGTCCTGAGAGGAAAGGTGTAGCAGACTTTTTGCAAGAAGTATGTGTTATTGTGTCTCCTTTCAATGATATAATCTGTCTAATTCAAGTAAATGTAGGTTTTATATATGCAAGTAACAACTAATTCATTATTAGTTCAGCTTGAATTGACATCCAGGTAATACTCAGATAGAGTCACAGTGATATTAATACTCAATGTTATACATGATGTCTTATCTAGTTATTCAGAAAAATGTTTTCTATGTAACAATTTTAATTTCTGACTAAGAAAATTGCTATGATATAGGTGACATCAAAGAAAGATCAGGAACAATATTGGGCACATAGAGATCAGCCTTACAGATATATCACGTCTGAAGAGTTTTCTGAGGCATTTAAGTCATTTCATGTTGGGAGAAGCATTGGTGATGAACTCTCCACTGAATTTGACAAGTCTAAGAGCCACCCTGCTGCTTTGACAACCAAAATGTATGGAGTTGGAAAATTGGAACTGTTGAAAGCTTGCTTATCAAGAGAATATTTGCTTATGAAGCGCAATTCGTTTGTCTACATCTTCAAGCTTTGCCAAGTATGTTTGTAAATTCTGAAGTTTTACTTTATTGTCTAATCATATAGTGCTATGTAATCATTATTCAAATCTAATAGTAGTGGTGTTCTTCTTTTAGCTTGCTGTATCGGCAATGATTGCCATGACCATTTTTCTTCGGACTGAGATGCACCGAGATTCGGTGACTCACGGAGGTGTATATTTCGGTGCATTGTTCTATGGTGTTCTTGTGATCTTGTTCAACGGAATGCCTGAAATTTCCATGGTCGTTTCAAGGCTTCCTGTTTTCTACAAGCAAAGGGAGTATCTCTTCTTCCCTTCATGGGTCTTTGCTCTTCCTGCATGGATTCTTAAAATCCCCATGACCATTGTAGAAGTTGGAGTTTGGGTAGTGCTCACCTACTATGTCATAGGTTTTGATCCAGAAGTTGGAAGGTAAGTAACCGTTTTTGGAGTTAAAGTATAGGAACCAATTTGGAAGTGATTGTAACCTCTAAGGACCAAAGTGAAAATAGTTATCACGGATAAGGACTAAAAAAGTATATCTTTTCTTTGGTCTCTATATGTAAGCATAAGTGCTGAATTGAAAAAGTAAAATTATATATAAAGACCAAGTTATAAACTAGCGTATAAACAAACTTGTGGATTGATCTTTTCTCCTTTGGCCCAAATTTCTATCAGGATACTGCCAAGTAAAAATAATGATATGTATTTATGTGTTCTTTCTTTTGCAGATTTTTTAGGCAATACCTTGTTCTTGTACTAGTACACCAGATGGCTTCTGCATTATTCAGATTTGTTGCAGCAATTGGCAGGGAAATAATAGTGGCTCTAACATTGGGAAGTTTTATATTGGCCATCCTTTTTGCTATGGGTGGTTTTGTGCTCTCAAAAGGTACCACAGATATATTCAAAACAAAACAAAACACTCAGTCTTTATCCTTTGTGGTCTACATCAACTGTAATCAACAATTTTCTTTTCTTTATGACTGTAGACAATATCAAAAAATGGTGGCTATGGGGGTTTTGGATATCACCTACGATGCATGCACAAAATGCCCTAGTAAACAATGAATTTCTTGGGAAGAAATGGAGTCATGTATGTTTTACACAAATGTATATGTTCACTATTGTCCCTTCCTTGTCATATAAGTAATTTAATGTTTTTCCATTTTTTTTTATGAAAGGTTCTACCGAACTCATCAGAACCACTAGGAATTGAAGTTTTGAAATCTTGCGGATTCTTCCCTCAATCATACTGGTATTGGATAGGTGTTGGAGTTATGGTTGGATACACATTACTTTTCAACTTTAGCTACATCCTTGCTCTCACTTACTTGAATCGTAAGTTTCTTCACCTCAAATGTTTAACACTAGGGGAGGGTCCTTATATAGGCTTCAAATGTTTGAACTTATGAGAACAGCTTTTGAAAATAAAAATAGTACTATATGATTATAAGCTCTTAATAAAAGGTACTTGGGAGGACCTTATTAACTAATAACCCAAAATTGATTATGCAGCACTTGGGAAGCATCAGACTGTTCAATCAGAGCAAACAGAAACCTATCCTAACAGGAAAAGAGGAATGGTTCTTCCTTTTGAGCCGCATTCCATAACCTTTGATGAAGTAACATATTTTGTTGACATGCCGCAGGTAATATAGAAAGAAAATGCATAAATTGAAAAGTCTTATGTTCAACTTTCAAACTTCAAAGCATTTACTGAGAAACAAAATTTTGAAGTTTTGGTACTCGCACTAAACTTTGCAGGAAATGAGGAATCGGGGAGTTGTGGAGGAAAAGTTGGTTCTTTTGAAGGGTGTAAGTGGTGCTTTTAGGCCTGGTGTTCTCACTGCTCTGATGGGTGTCAGTGGTGCTGGCAAAACAACTTTGATGGATGTGCTTGCTGGTAGAAAAACTGGAAGAAATATTGGAGGAAACATCACAATATCAGGGTATCCAAAGAAGCAAGAAACGTTTGCAAGAATTTCTGGATACTGTGAGCAAAATGATATCCATTCTCCTCATGTTACTGTTTATGAATCTTTGCTCTATTCAGCATGGCTCCGATTGTCCTCAGACATCAATGGTGAAAGCAGGAAGGTCGGTATCTGATTCCTAAGGCTTTTCTTGCCTTTCATTAAGTCATTCTGCTTCTATTTCCAAGTGTGGCTTACAAGAATTTTCTTGACCTGGCAACATATCCATATATTATTCTTAGTAGCTGAGAGCCAAAGTGCCAAAACAAGTTTTATTTACCATTCGAAACAATTATGTTAGAATCAAAACAATGAGTTTGACCAAAATATAAACACTTGCATGTTTTATCAATGCTAAGAAGTTTGAAAATTAATAATGAATGTAGAAGTTCATTGAGGAAGTGATGGAACTAGTGGAGCTGAAACCTGTAAAGAATGCCATAGTTGGATTGCCTGGTGTTAGCGGCCTCTCAACGGAGCAGCGGAAAAGGTTAACTATTGCCGTTGAGCTGGTGGCGAATCCTTCTATAATATTCATGGATGAGCCAACTTCGGGGCTAGATGCAAGAGCTGCGGCTATTGTCATGAGAACAATTAGGAACACAGTTGACACCGGAAGAACAGTTGTGTGTACCATCCATCAACCAAGCATTGACATATTTGAATCTTTCGATGAGGTGAGGTAGACAGAATCAATAAATGCAATAAATTCAGTTCGTTCTCTTCCATTACTGAGTTTCTAATCTTTGTTTTTTTCAATTGAAATGCAGCTTTTGCTAATGAAGCGAGGAGGGCAAGAGATATATGTGGGACCACTTGGCCATCACTCTTCCAATTTAATTAGTTACTTTGAGGTAGAAAATAGAAATGCTATGAAAAATAGAGTATTAAATTACCCATGTTTCACTTAAGGTCGTTACCTTCATGTAAAAGTTTCCCTCATATGCACATTTTTATCTTGAAGGGAATCAAAGGTGTCAATAAGATTAAAGATGGTTATAATCCAGCAACATGGATGTTGGAAGTCACGACTTCAGCTAAAGAAGCCGAATTGGGGATTGATTTTGCTCACGTGTACAAAAATTCGGAGTTATACAGGTATTTTGCTCAAGTGTATGAATTAAATTCTACAATTAGATAAAAGATGCTCTAAGGAAAATTTTGTTGCAAGATGTTATTCACAGTACGGAATGATTGCTGATATAAACCGGTGTGTGGCATTTTGTTTTAGGAGAAACAAAGAACTTATTAAAGAACTGAGTAATCCAGCTCCTGGTTCAAAGGAACTGTATTTTCCTTCACAGTACTCAAGGTCCTTTTTCACTCAATGCATGGCTTGCTTGTGGAAACAACATTGGTCTTACTGGCGCAATCCCCTGTACACCGCCATAAGATTTCTATACTCGACCGCTGTGGCTGTAGTACTTGGGAGCATGTTCTGGAACCTAGGCTCCAAAATGTAAGATTAAGCCCGAAACTAAGAAAAGTACTAAGGCTTCAAACTTCAAAGTTCAAACTATTGAGTTGTGTAACATGTGTGATTTGATCTAACAGTAAATTTTGATATCAATTATTGCAGCGACAAGCAACAAGATCTTTTTAATGCCATGGGTTCCATGTATGCTGCTGTTCTCCTTATCGGTATCAAGAATTCTACTTCAGTACAACCAGTGGTTGCTACTGAGAGAACAGTCTTTTATAGGGAAAAAGCTGCTGGAATGTATTCTGCTTTGCCATATGCTTTTGCTCAGGCAAGCATTTTATCATGTGCAAATAATTTGCTCAAGTAGTGTTTGTTATGTAGACAGAACACGATGAAACATGAAATTATGCTCTCTTTCGTTCCACCTAAAATATTCTACGTTTTAATCTCATATTTGGTTAAGTTCTAGTCGTAAATTACACCAAACATAAGAATTATATGTTCACCATATTCTAATTTCATCCATGTCTTGCAGGTTCTGATTGAGCTACCATATGTTCTAATTCAAGCCATAGTCTATGGCCTTATTGTTTATTCAATGATCGGTTTTGAGTGGACCGTCACTAAAGTTTTCTGGTACATGTTCATCATGTATTTCACCTTTCTGTACTTCACCTATTATGGCATGATGGCCGTGGCACTGACTCCAAACCAACACATTTCTACTATTGTTTCCTCTGCATTCTATACAGTATGGAATCTCTTCTCAGGATTCATAGTACCAAGACCAGTAAGTTTTGGTTTCCTTTCATATTTAATGCACCTCTGCATATTCCTACCCTCTAAGCACAGCATTATGTAATCATATAGTACTAATTAATAATAATTTTACTCATGTACACATGTTACTGGACATCTAATTTTTTTTCTCCCTAATGTTACTCATACATGTATATCATCACATCACATAATTCTGTCCCAACATTCTAATTCTATCACCTAATTCTGTACACATATTTATTTTCAAAAATTTTGTTTTTTGTGCATGGGCTTATAGAGGATCCCAGTGTGGTGGAGATGGTACAGTTGGGGCAATCCAGTAGCTTGGAGTCTGTATGGATTGGTGGTATCACAGTATGGAGATATAACCAAAAGCATGGAATCCAATGATGGGAGCAGACCTTCAGTGGAAGAGTTTTTAAGAGATTACTTTGGTTTCAAGCATGATTTTTTGGGAGTGGTTGCAGCTGTTCTTGTTGCATTCGCACTAACTTTTGCCTTTGTCTTTGCCATATCAGTCAAGAAGTTTAATTTCCAACGACGCTAAGAAGATCATTCAGAATTCCTGTTGATATAATTGGTAACAATAAAATTTGAACTCCCGATTTTTTCTTTTTTAAATTACCAAATCCTAGTATACTTTTACTATCCAGAATTTTAGTATAGGATGTTCCAACTTCATATTATTTTGGCTTAAATATCAAAATGGTCCCTATAATTGTTGTTCATTTTGAAATTAGTCCCTATAAAAAAATTTCTTTGGTTTTGGTCCCTGACATTATTTATAGTTTTGGTTTTGGTCCGTGACATTATTTATTGTTTTGGTTTTAGTCCCCCATGTTTAAATTGGATGGAAATCACTGACGTGGCCTACCAGAATGATGGTCAAGAGGCTGTTGCTACTGGGAATGGTGGTCAAGAGGTTGTTGCTGCTGGGAACGAGCAACCATCTGCACAACCTGCACAATCATGTAGAAAGAGGGCTAGATCAACCGTTGTGCACAATCATGTAGAAAGAGGGCTAGATCAACCTCTTTCTACAAGACTGCGCAGGTTGTGTAGACGGGTGATCATTCCTAGTAGTAGCAGCCTCTTAACCACCATTCACAGCAGCAGCAGCCTCTTGACCACCATTCCGTTAGGCCATGTTAACGATTTCCATCCGATTTAAATGTGGGGGACCAAAACCAAAACAATAAATAATGTTAGGGACCAAAACCAAAGAAAATTTTTTATAGGGACCAATTTCAAATTGAGCAATAATTATAGGGACCATTTTGGTATTTAAGCCTATTATTTTAGTATAGGATGTTCCAACCTCATTATTTTGGGAATAAAAAAATCAAAGTGGGGTGTCTAAAGCCATAAGTGGGACTGTGGGGTGTTACATACTCATGTACACAATTTCATTACCACTTCACACTTCCTTCAAATTTTCACAAATGGTTTCAACTTTTAAAACTACAAATTGTGCAGTGCATTACAGTTAAGAAAGTATAAATTTCATTTAACACTTCAGCATGCACCCAAAAAACTTCAAACAGCCATTCTATTAGAAACATTTTGTGCAATAATGTTGTTAACATTAAAAAATTCCAAAACAATAAATTAACACTACTCCGGGAAACTCCTTATTAACCGGTGCATCACAATGTCATTACCACTTCACATGGCATTCAATATTTGTTCTCAGACACAAAGACACCCTTCACTACATGGCTGTCATAACTATTAACAGTATCAACACCCATCACTGCATGATAACATTTAAAATCGCAAACAACAACTGACCTTAGAAGCCAAGGACAACCATGCCCGATGATTTCCAACTGATGCATCTCCAAATTGATAATTAAAAGTTAAAACAACTTACAAAGCCATGTGTTTTTCCCCTGTCCTAATCCTTCGAGGCTCAAGAAGAAGCTCATTCAGATATTACTAAATGCTAAAATTAACCCTTTAAAAAAATGTTAAAAATAACACCAAAAATTGAATGAGAAAGCATCATTGGAAATTAAACATGTTGATGTACATCCCAAAGATCAACACAATTGCTACGACGAATTAGGGGTGAGCAAGACCTGGCCCAACCCCAAAAAGTCACACTTGTAGCCAAAGTAATTTGCCAAAAAAATGTGTAAGTAGAACACTTCTTCCGTCAAAATCTGTGTTGTCCTATTGCTTTCTGGCCTTCAATTGCCACAGCCTATGCATTATAATTCACACAAGTTCAACCACTTTGTTATCAGCGATTCTATTTGTCATTGGAATAGCAGTAGAAATGCACTCAACTTGGCCAACAAACATAGTATGTGGCAGTCCTGATTGTCAAAAGAAATAGCTAAAATCTAACAAGTAGTTGGAATAAAGGATCATCAGCACAAGAAGACCTACAACCTTAAAGCACCATTGCAATACGAAAATTAAATTGAGTAAAACTAGTACGGAACGAACAACGCAATCATAATAAGGTCCAAGTGGCTGGCACTTACAAATACCAATTGAGAGGTTGGTCGATCATAATTAAAGACTCGTATCACAACGCAACGCAGAAGAGTCTCCATCCCAAGCAAGGTTCTCGGAGTATTGTAATTCTAATACATTATAAAAGCATGCTACTTCATCAACAAATGAGCTCAGATCACTATTGAAATCAACGAGTCTTTTGATTGTATAATCCGAAAGATTATATAATACTCCCTCCGGTCCATATTATAAGCACCCTCTTACACATGTGCAAGAGGGAGTATCACCTGCCGAGCATTGTAAAACACAAGCACCGAGTCCCGCTCATTCTTTCTTCCTTGAGCTCGTAAATATCAAAATATAGTTTATCCGAGGATCGTTTAGCCATCATGTGCAAACGACCACCAGACTCACCAAAATGCAAAACCATGCCGATCGTAAACCGACAATACCATGGTATCGGGAGTGATTTGAAACACAGATTCTCGACATCAAAGTACACAGACTTGCCATAGCGAGAGTACCAATATATAGCGCCATTGCAGTAAACTCCATCACATAGATAGGTAGTTTGTTGGATGGGTGGAGGAATTATTATTCCAAGGTGAGTCCAACATCCTGTCTCGGAGGAATACACATGA
Source organism: Crotalaria pallida (assembly GCA_037953625.1). Lineage (NCBI taxonomy): Eukaryota > Viridiplantae > Streptophyta > Magnoliopsida > Fabales > Fabaceae > Crotalaria > Crotalaria pallida. The sequence goes on from CM075656.1 coordinate 75,971,393, forward strand.
ATCTCGATCGGATTGAATCGAATAAGAATGACAGTGTTCGATTTCCACTAAAACATGCCGCTGAGAGAGTCAGCTCACGCAGCTAGCTCCGGATTAATGTCATACGGAACAACGTTGGAAGAGGAATCAAACCTTAATTCGAGACCCCTCTCGAACTGGATTAGTTGGCCCAATAGACCGGATATCATGATGCAAACAAAAAGATAAGCATTATTATTGGGGAGGGATGGGTTGCAATGGTGATCCTACAATTTTGTAGAGAGTTGTAGTTCCCAAACCCTAATTTTGAAGTGTTTTCTTAATCTTAATCTTTAGTGTTAAAATAAGAGGCTAAGGATTTGTTTAGTAAAATTGGCTTATAATTATGACCATGCCGGTAGATATGAATCTAGCTAAAAGCTATGAATTTATCGCTGAAAACTTATAGTTGCATATTTAACTTATTGAAGTATAGTTGTTTGGCAAAACTAACTGTATTGGTTGAAATTTATTAAGTGACTTAAACAGTATAATTTGGTCAAAATATGATAATAATTAGAAAAAAATAAATGACAAAATTGAGATATAATTTATTGAAAGCTCTTTCATTTTTTTTTAAACCAACTTTACATAACTTTATGAAAACTAGCTTTCGAAAGTTATAAGCTTCATTTTTTAGAGCTATAATGGATTTTTTTTTTAATTTTTGGTTCACCAAACAGTTCCAATGGATTATCCTAAACCAGCAACTACATTTATCATTAGGAAAACAACACTGAGTCAGAAAAATCAATTACCTCGACCTAGGACACTAACTAACACCAAAATTCGGGGACAAATTTTCCTTTTCTTTTCTATTTGAGTTTTTGTACCACTCCCCCAAACTTGGTTCGTGGCTTGTCCTCAAGCAACTAGACACTCGACAACAAAATAAACAAAAGAAAAGAAGGAAAAGTAAAACAAAGAATAGAGACTTCCCTTTGTAGTGCAGTATCCACAGGATCCAAGAATCGAACTCCCCCAAACTTGTGTACCTGCACACATGTAACTAAAAATGGCGCTTGCAGCACCGCATTAGTCAACAATTATAAAAAGCTCTAATCCGACAACGACTACTTAACCTAAGAACCTAACGGCACCTACAACTACCAACTAAAACTATAGCACAACAATCACTCCTCAATGGACATCCTCGTCCATCTCATGGGACGATTCATCGTCCAAAAACCCAAAATCCTCCTCCGTGTAAGGAGGAACAGCAAACGGCAACCCCTGAGACTCTCTCCAATCCCTCATGCACGCATCCCGATCTTGGTTTCGGCGCATCTCTCGGCGCCACAACTCAGCTGTCCGGGCCTGGCGTCGCAAAATGCAATCCTGCCTCTGTAAAATCCTAGCCTGGCCACCCCTCAACTCTGTTTGTCTCGTCATAAGGGACTGCATCATGCGCATCATCTCATCCATGCTTCCCGGTTGTGAAACCGGAGAGGAGGAGGGGCCAGCCTCAACTGCGGGTGGTGGCTCAAAAACCGGGGGTGGTGGTGGCGGTGCATTGCCTCCCGCGTGCCCTGCGTCGCGCAACGCTTTTCGCTCTAAAGCTAGGAAATGGTCCCAAGTGGACCAAGTCATCCGAGGAGTCCTCCTAAGCGCGCGCACATCCTCCCTAAAATAGACACCAGCGGCTGTACACAGCTTGTGGATAACCCAGGGAAATCCAACATATCCCTGGTCCTTAATTGCGAAGCTATGCATTCTATCAGAAATAATAGTAGCCGCATCAACCACGGTCCCCTCAAGTAAAGCATAAACCAGCCGGCACACCCTAGGTGGAACCTCTGTATCATGGGACCTAGGATCTAAGTTATGCACCACGAACCAAACCCAAAACCTAGCAGCACCGATTAAGTTCTTTTGGTACACATGCTTGACCGTGTTAGACACGGACAAGTTCCAGTCAGTTCCTGGTATAAACATGGCCCTCTTAATCTTGTCCAGGGAGTACTGCTCATTATCCTCAAAACTAGAGGAGGTGAACATAGCAGGGCCAGCCTCGAGTGGGTACGTGGGGAGCCCCATGACGCGAGCAATAGTAGCCGCATCGTAAGGGACTTCAATGCCCCGCACATAAATAACACGGTGGTTACCTAACTCTTATGCTTTCTTCTTTATCCTCCAATGAGCATGGGAATAAAATTTCCCCACTAAAGCTTGACTAAAGTACTCATCGGTCTCCCCTATCCATTGTACCCATTGATTAATTTCCAGGGTCTCCCGCACCTCATTAATATGCATAACACCAGCAACATTCTGACCCAACGTGCCCTCAGACACATAGAGCTAGGAATGACAATTAGACCTGGACCCGCGGGTACCCGCGGATAATACCCGCAACAGGTCCGGGTCCGGGTAATGGCGTACCCGGACCCGCGGGTACCCGGACCCGTGTAAAATTACACTAGTGCCCTCATATATATAAATAACCTAAACCTAATTTCCCTTCTTAGTTTCAAATTGCAAGTCTAGACTCTGGAGGCTGGATGCTGCCTGTTGCGCCTCTTCTTTCTTTAGTTCCCTTCCCTACCTCTTTTATTTATTTTCCTTGTCGTCCGCCACCGCGTCGCCACCTCGTTCGCCTCTCTCTCGCCGGCGCAGCTGCAGTTCCCGTCCCGTCCTCTGTTCCGCCACTCTCCCTCTGGTCCAGCAAGGCAGCAACAGTAGTCCACCGTTCCGCCACCGTTCCAGCAAGGCGGCAACAGTAGCTTCCTCCGTGCAGTTTCAGCAGAGTAAGAACAGTAGCCACTCTTCCTCAACTTCATCTTCTTTCTTTTATTATATAACTTAATAATTGATTTTTTTTAATTATATAACTGATTTTTTGTTAAGTACAGTAGGTCAGTAGCCACTTTTCTCTCTCTCTCTTTTTTTTAAAAAAGATTATATAACTAATTTTTTTTATGTTATATTATTGTTTTTTTTATATGTTATATTATTTGTTATATATGTAATTTGTTTAAATTACATATTATCTTTCATTCTTTTTGTTTTGCAGGACTACTTGATATTTATGGAGGAACATATGAGAATGCTTTGTGCAATTGTGCTTGTGTCTTGCTTTAAGATAAGTGACATAAAATTTCTGGTTCTTCCAATACCGAATGGTTGCCATTAATTCTTTTTCCATAGAGGATGAAATAATATCTCAATAGAACCGTTAGACATGTAAGAGTGTTTTTACTTTTTTTGTAGTTTCAATTAATTTGCATTTCTCGTATAATTCTCACTACAGATTATTCTACAATGTTGAAACATTGTTGTAACTAATAGAACTGTTATGTTACCTCAAATTTATTTATTATTTGTGGAGTAGTTTTTGGATGGAAGTTTCTTTTTGTTGATATATTTGATTGATGTTATTGATGTTGTGATTTTAGTTTGTTTCATTTGATGTAGTTGGTTTGTTTTATTTGTTGTTATGAAATTTCAGTATTTTTTTTCGAGAAAAGCTTATAAAATTTAGTAAAAAAAATAGTTTTTTTTTTTAAATAATGGGTACCCGGGGACCCGTCTACCCGCTGCACACAGCGGGTACCCGGGTGGGTCCGGCCGGGTTTGAGTCCAAAAACCTTTGCACGGGTCTGGGTCCGGGGTACCCGGACCCACCCGGACCCATTGCCATCCCTACATAGAGCATACTTGTCTCCGGGGTAATACCCCTTCGACTCATCTTAGATTTGAAAAACTCCAAGACATCCGCGTACTCAAACGTTTTCTTCCCTGAACCACTAGCAATAGCCTTTCTTTTTCCCCTATTCATGTTGACAACTCACATAAACAATTAATCAAACACCTACAGGGCACCCTAACTCTAAACTAGACCAACTCAAACTCTAAACTCAAAACCTAACACAAACCAGTAAAATCACAACTAAACACTATATAACACCTAAAACACAGATAATTACGAAAATAATCAGAGAATAGAGCCAAAAACCGAAACTAAAATAAAAACTAACCTAGAAAATAAAAAAAAATAGAAAATAAAAGAGAAGAGAAAAGGTACCACGAATTAGAGATGTGATTGGAGGCGTGCAAGGACGAAGAGATGTTGATTATGGTGGCTGGAGGGCGTGGGTTAGAGGCGGCGGCGGTTTTGGTGGAGAGGAGGGACAGACCAGCGGTTCGGTGGAAGTTAGAAGCGAGGAAGAATGACACCGTGAGGAGTGGAGGAAGAAGAAATATGAAGATGAGGGAAAAAGAGAAGTGATGGTGGTCTGGAGATGGTAAGGTGTGGGTCAGGCGCAGGTGAGAAGGAGTGGAATTAGGGTTGAGAGGAAGAAGAAAAGAGGAGAATGGGCCGGGTATGACAGTCTTTGGCTTATAACAAATTGCGCGCCTGGGCGCGGGTCGGGCGCGCCTGGGCGTGAACACAGGTCTGATGCCTCTCTTTTTATTTTTTCCACGCGCCTGGGCGTGTACTGCAGCACGCCTAGGCGCAAATCTGTCTGTCTGGCCACACAATTTTTTTAAATTAGAATTGGGTTTTTAAACCCCAGCTCCCAGCCTTCACACCCCGGCGCGCCTGAGTATGGGACCAGCGCGCTTGGGCGTGTCGTACAGACCCCCAATTTTTTCTTTTCTAATACACAGTAAAAATCCTACACTAAAAAAATAATAAAAAAAAACTAAAATTAAATTATTTACCACTGGATTGCCTCCCAGCAAGCGCTTGTTTAACGTCCCGAGCCTGACGGATGACACTAGGTTGAGACTAAGGGTCTTTGAGCTCCACCTTGGATGAGCTCTTGTCGATTACCTCTCCATGGTACACCTTGAGTCGCTGTCCATTCACTTTAAACACATTCCCATTTGAGGGATTTTTAATCTCCACAGCTCCAAAAGGTAGTACCTGCATCACAACAAAAGGACCTGTCCATCTAGACTTAAGCTTTCCTGAAAAAAGCTTAAGTCTAGAGTTGTACAGCAAGACACTTTGTCCAACATGAAACTCTTTATTGATTATTCTCTTGTCATGCCACCTTTTTGTTTTTTCCTTAAAAATGCGAGAGGTGTTATATGCTTGCTCCTTAAACTCATCAAGTTCAGTGAGCTGCAATAACCTCTTCTCGCCTGCCAATTGCATATCAAGGTTTAAAAATCTGGTAGCCCAGTATGCTTTATGAAGAAGTTCAATAGGCAAATGGCAGTTTTTTCCATAAACCACTTGAAAAGGTGACATGCCAATAGGGGCTTTGTAAGCTGTCCTATATGCCCAAAGAGCATCATCTAATTTTCTAGACCAATCTTTCCTAGAACTATTCACAATTTTCTCTAAGATTCTCTTAAGGGACCTATTAGACACTTCAACCTGACCACATGTCTGTGGGTGATATGGGGTGGCAACTTTGTGGTGCACCCCATATTTAGCTAATGCCTTCTCCATCACTTTATTGCAAAAGTGACTTCCACCATCACTTATGAGCACTCTTGGTACTCCAAACCTGTATAAAATATTCTTCCTTAAAAATTCTACCACTACTGCAGCATCATTGGTGGAAGTGGGGATGACCTCAACCCACTTAGAAACATAATCTACCCCCACAAGAATGTATTTGTTGTTATAAGATTGTGAGAAGGGGCCTACAAAGTCTATCCCCCAAACATCAAACACTTCTACCTCCAGAATATTTTGGAGAGGCATTTCATCTTTCCTAGAAATATTCCCCATCCTTTGGCATCGGTCACACTTGATCACAAAATCACGAGCATCTTTAAAAAGAGTTGGCCAAAAATAACCACATTGTAAAACCTTGGATGCTGTTTTTTCATGACCATAGTGACGTGAATAATGGGAGTTATGGCAATGCCAAAGAATGACAGGAATTTCTTCCTCAGCTACACACCTCCTAATTACTCCATCTGCACTTCTTCTAAACAGAAAGGGCTCGTCCCAAAAATAAAACTGGGCATCATGTAAAAACTTTTTCTTTTGTTGCCAAGTTAAATCTTCGGGAATGACCCCTGCTGCTAAGTAATTTGCTAAATCAGCATACCATGGTAATGCAGATGCAGCTAGGAGCTGTTCATCAGGGAATGCATCATCGATTGGAACCTGGTTATCTTTATCACTAGTTTCAAGGGAAAGTCTAGATAGGTGATTAGCTATTACATTTTCAACCCCCTTCTTATCCTTAATCTCCAAATCGAACTCTTGCAAAAGCAAGATCCACCTTATCAGTCTTGGCTTAGCGTGTTGCTTAGCCAAAAGGTGCCTAAGTGCAGCATGATCTGTGTAAACAATTACTTTTGACCCTATGAGATAGGACCTAAATTTATCCATGGCAAACACTCCTTCTAAGAGCTCTTTTTCAGTAGTCGTGTAGTGTACCTGAGCACTATTCAGAACACGACTAGTATAGTAGATTGTATGAAATACTTTATCAACTCTTTGTCCTAGAACAACTCCTATAGCATGGTCACTGACATCACACATCAGTTCAAAAGGTTTTCCCCAATCGGGTGCGACCACTATAGGGGTTGTTACTAGTTTCCTTTTCAAAGTTTCAAAAGCATTCATACATTCCTTATCAAACTTGAACTCGACATCCTTCTCCAACAAATTGCAAAGGGGCTTAGCTATTTTTGAAAAATCTTTTATAAATCTCCGGTAGAAACCGGCATGGCCCAGAAAACTTCTATTCTCCTTTACATTTGTTGGAGGAGGTAGATTTTCAATTATATCAATCTTTGCTTTATCTACCTCTATTCATTTTTCAGAAATCTTATGCTCCAAAACTATCTCATCCTTAACCATGAATTGGTATTTCTCCCAGTTAAGGACAGGATTGGTTTCTTGGCATCTTTGCAAAACTTTTCCCAAATTATTAAGACATGAATCAAATGATGACCCATAGACCGAAAAATCATCCATAAATACCTCTATGAAGTTCTCAATCATATCAGAGAATATTGCAAGCATGCACCTTTGAAAAGTGGCTGGTGCATTACAAAGTCCAAAAGGCATTCTCCGGTATGCAAAAACTCCAAAGCGGCATGTGAATGCAGTTTTTTCTTGAACATTAGGGTCAACACAGATTTGATTATAACCAGAATATCCATCAAGAAAACAGTAATATGCATGTCCAGCTAATCTTTCTAACATCTGATCCATGTATGGCAATGGGAAGTGGTCCTTTCGGGTGGCATTATTCAATCTCCTATAGTCAATACAAACTCTCCATCCTGAGACAATGCGAGTGGGGATGAGTTCATTTTTGTCATTTTTAATCACTGTTAAACCACCCTTCTTTGGGACCACTTGCACTGGGCTTACCCAAGTGCTATCAGAGATGGGGTAAATTATTCCTGCATCTAAAAGTTTTACCACCTCCTTTCTTACTACCTCCTGGAGAGTGGGATTGAGTCTCCTTGGAGGCTGAATTACAGGCTTAAAATTCTTCTCCAAGAGAATCTTATGCATGCAAAAGCTGGGATGAATCCCTGTGAGGCCATCTACACACCATCCTATCGCAGATTTATATTGCCTTAAAACTCTCATTAATTTTTTAGTTTCTAATTCAGTTAAAGCATTATTAATTATGACAGGATAGTAGTCGGAGTCATCTAGAAAAGCATACCTGAGATTGGCTGGGAGTGTTTTAAGCTTCGATTTTGCTCTAGCCTCCTTTTCATGCCTCCTCAGATCCATGATTTCGGTGCCTGTGTACTCTGAAGTTGCATCCAGCTGAGATGCTACCTTATCAATTTCTGGCTCTCCACACTCTCCTTGCACCAATGTTGCCTCCATTGTGTCACTATGGCAGGTTTTCTCAAAAGTGGATGTGACTAAGGCATCAATCACATCCACCATGAAGCAATGCTCCTCCTCCTTAGGCCTTCTCATGGACTCATACACATTGAAGGATACTTTCTCTTCATGAACCCGCAACTTGAGCTCGCCTTGTTGCACATCAATGAGGGCTCGCCCAGTGGCCAAGAACGGCCTGCCCAAAAGAAGTGGAATAGCAGCATCCTCCTCCATGTCCAGGATCACAAAATCAGCTGGGAAGATGAACTTGTCAACCTTAACAAGAACATCCTCCACCTTCCCATAAGGTCTTTTGATGGAGCGATCTGCCAGCTGGAGACACATCATGGTTGGTTTCACCTCCCCAATGCCCAATCTCTTGAAGATAGAGAGAGGCATCAGGTTGATGCTAGCTCCCAAGTCGCATAGAGACTTTCCAATGTTATACCCACCAATGTTGCATGGAATTGTGAAACTCCCTGGGTCCTTAAGTTTCTGAGGAAGCTTCTTTTGCAATAAGGCACTGCATTCTTCAGTCAGCATAACTGTCTCATCATCCTGAATCTTCCTCTTGTTACTCAGGAGCTCCTTCATAAACTTAGCATAGGTGGGCATTTTCTCAAGAGTCTCCGCAAATGGGATGTTGATCTGGAGTCTCTTGAACACCTCCATGAATTTGGCAAATTGTTTCTTGGTGTCATCCTTTTTCAATCTATGAGGAAAAGGAACCTTGAGGGAAATCTGTGGTTGTTTTTCTTTTTCCTTTTCCTGAGGTGCAATTGAATTCTGCTTTTGTTGCGCTTCAGAAATAGGCTCCTCTGATTTCTGTTCCTTCTCCTCTTCAGCCTCAATTACCGCATCATCACTCTTTTTCCGTGGCTCCTCAAGAGACTTGCCACTTCGAAGAGTAATGGCCTTGCAATGCTCCCTTGGATTAGGAACTGTATCACTTGGAAAGGATACGGATGGCCTCTCTGACATTTGCTTGGAAAGCTGACCCATCTGAATCTCCAAATTGCGAATACTAGCTCCTTGATTTTTTAACCCCGCTCTGGTCTCCTATGCTAAGTTACTTATTGTATTAGTAACCCTTTCAAGAGCTGCTTCCCATTGTACCATCTTCTTTTCTTGCTGTGGAGGCTGTGATGGCTGTGGTGGCTGAAGTGCTGGACTGCGCCAGGAGAAGGCAGGATGATTTTTATACCCCGGATTGTAAGTATTAGAGTAGGGATTATTCCTCTGACCTCCTCCTATGAAATTAGCCTCTTAACTTGTGGCAAACTCAAGAGCACAGTCTTCATTTTGATGATTACCCTTGCAGAAATCGCAGGAAAGCACTACCTCAGAAGGACCCATCTGAACCTGGTTTAATTTCTGAGTCAATGCAGCTATTTGCTGCTGCATCTCCTTATTCTGGGCGAACAAAGCTTGCACATTCTCAGGTTCCAGATCAGTCTTCTTCATGATACGCTTCCTAACGGTGGCACGACTGCTGTTGTGAGCCATCTTTTCAAACAACTGCCTAGCCTCTTCAGCGGTCTTGCTCTCTAATGAACCTTGTGATGCACAGTCGACCAAATGCTGATTGGAAAGACTCAACCCATCATAGAATGTCCTCATTTGCATCCATTCAGGCATAGAGTGATTGAGACACTTCTTCAACATCTGCTTGTACCTTTCCCACGCCTCATGTAAAGATTCTCCATCCTGCTGAGCGAAGGCGTTGATTTCTTGCCTAAGTTGAGCTTGTCTGGAAGGTGGGAAGTATTTGTCTACGAAAATCTTAGCCAATTCCTCCCAAGAAGTGATGCTCCCTTGTGGTTGTGCACGGAGCCATTGAAGCGTCTTTCCCCTTAATGAGAGAGGGAAAAGCCTCAACCTTATTGCCTAATCACTTGCACCTTGAATCTTGAAGAAGTCCAGGTAACTCAAGAAACTAGCAATGTGATCACTCGGATCCTCTTCTGGGGCACCGCTAAATTGACTTTGTTGCACCATGTTCAGATATGCCCCTTTGATGTCAAAATTTGAGGCAGTGACAGCAGGTCGTACTATGCTAGTACCAATTAAGGTCGGGTCGACTAAAGCGTAATCAGCCAAGGTATGCCTTTCAGGTTCCGGCTCACGCTCATTCCTGCGCTCACGCTCACGCTCTTCCGCCATTATTCTTGCTCGTCTCCTTCTCTCTTGCTGTGCTTGTTTCCTTAGCTTCTTCGTTGTCAACTCGATCTCAGGATCGAATTGAAGGCTGCTGTAATCACCTGCAGAACGCAAGTGCATATACCAATCTCGGCAAAGAGGGTTAAAGCACCTGTTGAGTAAATAGAAACAATTAAGAATAAATAGCTAGAGTAAAATTCCACTAAGTAACTACTAAAAGTACCGAAAAATTATTAAAATCTAATTTTTAGTCCCCGGCAACGACGCCAAAAACTTGTTGGCGTTCTGGCAAGTGCACCAATTCGTGACAAGTAATAAAGTGGAAGTGGGTTGTCGTTTCCAACGAGGACTAAAATCGATTAAAATAATTCTCACCTGAGTCATAGTTACTACCTGAAATTCAAATTAAAATTAAATTGATTGGAAAATTCTTAACTAAATTAAATTGAAAAACAAAAACGCAAATAAAAAGTGGTTGTGAAAGAAGTTGGGAAAGCTTGGGAACTTGTTTCATTGTAGGTTCCTATAATAATTGCTAACGAATCAATGATTTTCCTAAGTATTGAACCAATTTTGCAAAGGTAAAAGCAACCTAATTCCTTAGGTCAACCCTGTTTCTTAGTAATTTAATCTCCCTTAATTCCTTAAGCAGAGCTTTAAATCCTAATATTACCAATTAATGTTCAATCAAAATTATTAGAAGGTTATCCAATTCATAGACATATTCCTATACCTATGTAATTGAATTGTTTGATTAAAGGTCTAAATCCTAATTTAATATTAATATTCAATTAGAATTACCAAATCACAATCGAGCTCAAAATTATGATAAACAAATAAGAATATAATCAAACACAATACTTAATTGGAAAAACATCAATTCATTAAGCAAATAACTATGAAGGTTCCATACAAATCCACATGTTCCCAAATAAAGGTTTAGTTCATAACGGAGAAGAGAGAAACAATAAACATGACAAAAGTAAACCTATTTACCACTAAACTTGAATCTCCAATCTCAATTCTTCACCAAAGCTCTCAAAATCTCAGTTCCCAATTGTTCAGAATAATCCTAATTTCTAATCCCAATCTATTTTATAAAACCCAAAAAGCCAATCTTATCAAAAATCCATAAAAAAGATAACAAATCCAAACAGATCAGCGACGCGCGCCCGGGTATGGCGTTGGCACGCCTGGGCGCGCATCTTAAAAATCAGCAGTTCCCTTCATACGTGACACGCGCGCCTGGGCGCATGGTGCTGCACACCTGGGCGCGAATCTATCTGAGTTGCTGAATTATTTTTAGCACTTTGACCCAACTTCCTGATGCATTGACCCCTAGCACGTCTGGGCGTGCTGTTCCTGCGCCTGGGCGTGCAAGTGCAAATCTTCACATTTTCAACTCCTCAGCTCCAAATTCTCCAAGGTTCAGCTCTAATTTCTTCTTCCCAACTCCAACTAGCACTAAAACACCTGAAACACTAACAAACACATCAAAACGAACAAAACTCCACCTAAACACTTAACAACTAAAATTCCTAATAAGAGACTCGACTTTACTTAAAAACACACCAAAACCAAAGTAAATAGGGGTTAAATAAGGTACAAAAACAGCATATTTCAGACTCAAATCAGCTGTGCTCTGCTGCACTCTGCTATGTTCCGCTGCGGCTCTCTCCGCTGCGCATCGTGGTGGCTACACCTCTCTCCTGCTAGTGGTTGTTGTGCTTGCTGGTGGCGCTTCTCTCTCCTCAGTACTGCTCACGGTAACACAACCTCCTCCATGCTCTCTCTGCTCACTGCTCATGTACTGTGTTTTCCTTCTTTTTATTTTCTGCTCAGTCTTTTTATTTTCTTTCTTTCTTTTTTTTTGTTTTGTTTTGAAGCTGCTCATGTTCCTTTCTTTTTTAGATATTTTGATATTGTGGTTTTGAAGCTGCTCATGTTTCTGTGTTTGTGTTATTATGGATGTTTTGTTGTTATTAAGTGTTATTTTAGATATTTTGATATTAGATTTATTTTTGTATTATTTTTTCATTTTTCAATTTTTTAAATTTATATTTAATTTTATTTATATATATATATATATAAACGTACCCGTACCCTAAATTTTTGAAAAATGTCGTACCCCGTACCCGTACTCGTACCAGTATCGTATTACCCATACACATGCAACACAGATATTTAGGAATTTTTTAATCTCAATTGGCTGAGAATAAGTGCCCAAATTGAATGTATTTCACGAGAAATGATAATTTAAAAAGTTTAAAATTATTTTATCTTTAACATTTTAAGAAAATATAACTATATTTAGATGTCAGGGTTGAAGTTAAGAAAATCTTTATATTTATTACTAATTAACAATGAAATTAACACGTATAATTCGGGCACAACTTACTTATGATAATTCTAGTCATTATAAAAAATTCATGAAATAAAAATTTTTGGTTTAACTTCCCCCCGCTCACAGATTGCATATAATAATTATGTGCAATAAAGTTTTTGCTACTAAATATTTAACGTATATGCACTAACAAGAGCACAAATTGGAGACATTTAGTTTAGAAAACTTTAGCCAGTTGATCTACATGCTTGTTGAACATAACTAGCCGATAAGCTAGTTGAATACATAAAAGTTAACTGAAAACTTGAAAGTTAAGAGCTGATGAACTATCTAATTAAATCGAATTTATTTAATAAGATTAGCTGATAATATAAAAGGAAATAGTAAGCCTCTATTTTATAATTTTATAAATTACAAGCTTAAATATCAAATTGCTCCTTATAAATATTATAAGATTAGCTGATAATATAAAATGAAATAATAAGCCTCTATCTTATAACCTTATAAACTACTTTATCACCAAAAAAAAAAAAACTACAAACTTAAATACCAAATTAGTCCTCATAATTACAGGCTTAAATTGGTTATCAAATTTACGAATTTATAAGTTCTTTTACCAAATATTTTATAATATATACTACTCTCTTTAATTTGTTTCAAAAAGTTAGGGAATTTTTAAAAATTTAACAAAAATAAAAAAAATATGCTTTTAATGCATTATCCTCTTAAATTAATCAATTGCCAAAACAAATATTTAGTGCATTTTTTTTTTTTTAAAATAGAACTATGGGTTTTAATAGCCGGATTTTTTCGCTTTTTTAAAAACAAAATAACAATCATTTTCACACTCGTCAAATTTGACTAAAACTACTTTTGGCAGGAGGATAGCTAGCACTGCTCATTTTTATTTGGTCTACACATGATTTTCTTATAGTATATTTTAGAATTTGAAAATATTTTTTCAAGAATACATTTTTGTTTAGAACTTGAATCAATAGTTATTAATATGATGTCTATTTTTTTATACACCATATGTCACATAATTTTGATTTTTTAAAAATTAAATAAAATAAGAGTTGGTATCGTGCATATATTAATACATACATTATCTCCAAAATTATTAATTCTCCAACTTTGTGATTTTTAGGTTGAATAACCTAACTTTGTGAGAATCCAAGTTTTTCTCCAACAATTTAAAACAAGATTATGGTTGATTCGATGACTCTCATTTTCAACGAAGTCACACTGCCTAACATCACCAAAAATAAGTCACTAGACGGAGCGAAGTACGTACAAACGCTAGGTTCAAAAGCTCACTATCTTCTTCAAACAGTTGATGGCTGATTTTGTCCTAACCACTAACCCGAGATGAATTTATTTGTGGTGATCTTGAAGAGGAGACAAAACTTGAAAACTCCAAAAAACGCTTTTGTGTTTGCTAAAGGATAATTCTTCTCACTTTTAATTTAATTTGGTCTATTTCATATTTATCAGAGACTCCTTTTTATATTATAACTGTCTTTTTACTCACTATTTTGTTATATGTGTAGAAACACATTGGAGTATTTTACAATCCTACTTTGGTTAAATGGTTGGCAATAACGAGCTATTATAGGATTTTAAAGAGTCCACAAATGGTGTTTGTAAGCCTCTATATTATTGAGATAAGTTAACAAGCCCTTATATTACTTTGGTTATTTGATAATTATTCTCTTGATTTGTCACGGTTTGCTATTGGGTAATGAAGTCCGGTGAGATATATGTTTCTTTTTGTTAAGTACTATCACATCAATCAATGTCTTTTATGTGTGAAATTGTCATGATTTAATTGTGAAATTATTGATGATGAGTATCTATTTGTGATACTTGACGGAAAACTTTATGAAATTGTTGATGGTTGTGATGATCATTGTGCGTGTCAAAGTTGGATGGTAAAGAATCCATGAAGAGCAACTTTGCAATTCTAAGAATGCTCAGTAAAATAATGCATATCGACAAAGGAGAGTTTCTCTTAAACTGATATACTTTGGCAAGAGTTTTACTTTAAATGATATGCTAAGTTGCTTTTTATATATATGCTTTTGAAATTTTTATATTAACCAGTAAATTGGTTGAGTTGCAATTGTTGCATAATTAAGTGGCGCATGATATCATAATATACTAATATTATTGAATCTTCTTTTAATGATGATCCATTTTGCATTAGAAATTTATATGAGAACTGCGTGTGGTTTTGCATGATCTAAATCACTAATAATTCATCAGTTATTAATTATTATCATTTTCAAGTTCAAAAAAAAAAAAATTATTATCATTTTCATGAGCACTTTCTTTTTAAGAAATAATGAAATATTGAACAGATCTAGTGATTTTTCCCTCTTATTTGAATATGTAACAAGTTATTATGTTTATGATGTCATGAATCTTTCTTACAATGAGTAAGAGTGTTAATTTTTTAAAAAAAGAAAAATCGAAGTGAGAAAGTTTTTTGTTACACTTGGTCTTGTGAGTTACAATGCTTGAATGCCTTGCCAATAAGAAATGTATGTTCAAAAATTTTAAACTATAATTTGAAACTGAACTTATGATGTTATCAACCAAATGTCAGTGAAGGAAATATTTTGAAAATTAGAATAATTTGGTTAGAGAACATCATTTTCCCACCCTTTGTATTTGAAGTTTACATTTTTAGAACTGTATTTTTGTTTTTTTTTTGGGTGAAATAGAACTGTATTTTTGGTCTAGAAATAGATATGTCACTTTATTTAATAAATGAATAATGTAGCATATGAATTACGGTTAGGTTTTCTCTTTAGATTGAAGTGTTATTTTGTAGAAATCTACTAAGTATGTTTATATAGTGCACTTACCATTATTGAAAAAATTCATTAATTTTATGACAATTTTGAGTGAAGATGTTATTTTGTAGAAATTTGTTATAACACGATATTTAATGAAAACTAAATTCATTATTTTTGAGATGACAGGGCAATAAGTATTTTGGATGATAAACCTAATTTCAGATATCTCGTTGTGGGAGAAATAATAATTATGTCTAAAATGACTTGATAAAGCACAATAGTGTCGGGCATATTGTTAAATGTAACACCCCGATATTCACTATATAAAAATTCTTGAAATAAAAACTTAAAAATAGGAAAGGAACTTAAAATGTTTTCATTAAATAAAATACATAAATCAGAGTTTGAAAATAAAGCGGATAATTTAAACCTTTACTCTTACAAAACATTTGATTACAAAATGGGGGTACCCAATTACAATATAGAACACATGAAAAAATCAGTTTCCTTTCTTCCGACTTGTTCCGCTGCGCACTCTGATCTCCAAGCTTCTTGAAAAATTCCTAAAATGTTAAGCACTAAGGGTGAGATCTTTCACATCACAGTGAATTAAAAGGACAGTAAACAATTTATAATAAAAACTTAGGACTAATAACTAAATCAAAGGATGGAATCAAAAGTATAGCCTAACCACTTCTCTAGAGAACCCACAATCACACTTAGATCAATTCTCAATACTCATTTCATATATATTCCTTTTCAATAGATTGACTCTTTAACAATTCCACTATTATAACCCTTGACAATTCACCATTTCTACCTTTCCTTCTCTTTATTCGTTTAAGACATTATATTCACATTCATTTACATTCCATTTTCAATCTCACAATTAAGTCATTAAACACTTAGTCACATATATGAGCATTTATTAACACCCAATAACAATCAACAATTCAGAGATCAATCAGTCAATCAGTCGACATACTCAGGTATGTCTCAGGGACTAGAATTTAAGTCATCTCCCTAATGTTCTTCACTTCCTACTTTAACAATGCATAAAATAAATTAATACAAACATTTACATTAATTCTAAAATCAACTAAAACTAAACTAATCACAATTACTTAAACTCTAGTCTATACTAATTACTTCCACACTCTAATTTAATTACTAATCTCAAACCCTATTATAAACTCTAACTATCCCTAACTCAAAGTGTGGAAAGAGTCTTCCCTTACCTTTTGAAGAGAAGAGGAGAATGAGAGGGTGTGTGTGCTCCACCAAGCCCTTGAACTCAAGCTCCTAAGCCTCAATTCCTTGCTCCAAGACCAATTCCTAGCACCTTTGGTGATTATCCAACCCAGTGAGGAAGATTGAGAGATTTAGGGTTTTGAATTGGGAATTGGGGATTTGAGGGATTGAGAAAGAAATTGGTGTTTTTGTTGATAGAAAATCATGGGGAGTTGATGGGGAATGATTATGGGGTGATGGATTGAAGTTATTTGGTGTTGATTTGAAGATTGGAAGAATTTGGGGTTGAGAAGAGAGAAGGATTCGTGAAAGAGGAAGAGAGAATGAAGAACAACACAATGAAAATCGTGTTTTAAAACTGGTTTGACAATGGTTAATCGATTAACCACTTTGGTTAATCGATTAACTCCCACTAGTTACAAAGGATTAATCGATTAACACCTGAGTTAATCGATTAGGGCCAGAAGGTGCTCAATAATCTAATCGATTAAGCTAAGTCTTAATCGATTAGTGGCTGAATGTGGCTCAAAAATTAATCGATTAAGGGACCTCTTAATCGATTAATGCCCTATGTTTTCCTTTCTTTCAAGCTTTCTAAGGGTTCTAAGCCATTCTTAACACACCCTAACTTATCCTATCATACTACCACTATCTTCTAAACACACACAAACATCATTTAACAATAACAAACACACAATTCACAATCACGAAAAGATGAAACGATCTAACAACTGAATTCTAGACTTATCGTCTTCTTAAACACTCGATCTAACTCGATCGACCTAAGACAAAACCCTATAACTACTTAACCCTAATACCAATCACTCTCGAGGCATGACCAATAGGGTCGAATCGATCTCAATTGCCTCGCTCATTCATTAAACTCCGGAACTCAATCGAAACGTGAGTTCGAAGAGATTCCCCGAACATAGACACTAGGGTCTATTCTTATGCACAAGGCTCTATTCTAGGATCCTCAACCCACTCACTCTATCGAGGTCGAAAGGCCAAACGACACTTATATGGGCTATTGAACACTCTAAGCTCCGAACCTACACAACCCTAATTGCACGATCGTAACCACGCCAATTTAAACCTAAACCAATTACCCTTCGACTATGACTAACGACTCTAGAGCACTTCTTTACCCATCCTAACGATGCTACCACATAATCAATACACACATACACACAAGGATACAAGCACAGTTACTTACACCTAGGAACGCACACAAACACATATACATATACATATATATATATATCCTAATTCAACCTACCTATACACATATATATACATATATACACATGCCAAAACACACACATACATTCCTATACTAAGGAATAAAATTACAAATACTAACACCTACATAGTTAACATATTTATATAAATACACACAGACCTTAGGAAAGCATTTACAAATACTTATACATATATATTTTAACTCAACATAATAATATACTTATAAGAAAATAGTTGAAAATCATCTTTCACGTGTAAATAAGATATTCTTAAATATACTTATTAGATTAATAAAAATGAGGATGTTACATTAAACAATTATTTGAAATAGTGCTGCCTACATATTTATGTCACTTAGTGACCACTTTGTCACTAAATCTAGGGGTGCCGAATTTTTTGAAGGTATGCTCCCTTACAAACAAAAATTGATTTCTCAAGATGGTGATTTTACCTCCTTAGACATTTTTAATGCATCTTTAAAAATGTACCTCTATCTTTGCATGCTTTTAGTCCAAATAATAAAAAAGTTGTGATTGATAACCTAGAAGGAGTAAAAGGCAATGAATAGAAACTAGTTTTGGTGCTGATGTTATCTCTACTTTCTTGACTACAATTTTTGATGTTGATCTTCTGTTTGAAGAAATTGTTTTTATTTACATCGTAGAAGAAGATCTCAAAACATATGTTGAAACGATAAAATCAATAGACTCAAGTTTTTTTTTAAGATGCCATAAAATGTGACATATATAGTCTCAATCATAAGAAATCTTACATAGGTATTGACGAAGCTATCTATGGGATGTAAGCTTGTTGGTA
This sequence comes from Crotalaria pallida, assembly GCA_037953625.1. Classification (NCBI taxonomy): domain Eukaryota; kingdom Viridiplantae; phylum Streptophyta; class Magnoliopsida; order Fabales; family Fabaceae; genus Crotalaria; species Crotalaria pallida. The sequence continues at coordinate 75,989,790 of CM075656.1, forward strand.
GTAAATGGTTTTCTAAGAGAAAAATGTGTTATGATGGAATCATCAAAAAGCTTAAAGCAAGACTGGTTATTGGAGGTTTTATAAGAATATTGTGATGCAAACTGAATATTTGACAATGATGAGGTGAGTTTCACCAATGGTTCTGTTTTTACCTAAAATGGATGAGCTATATCATGAAAATTAGCTAAACAGACATGTATAACACGCTCAACTATGGAATCAAAATTCATAGCTCTGGAGCTGGTAAGACAAAAAACTGAATGACTTAGAAGTCTCGTGGTAGAAATACCGTTGTGGGGGAGACCTACACCAAATTCGCTGCATTGTGACTCTCAAGCAACAAACAGAGTTGCCAATAGTAACACTTAAAATGGAAAAAGGAGACACATCCGTGTCACACACTCACACATGGTAGTTTTAGGCAACTGATTGGAAATGGTGTAATTACTCTTGATTATGTAAAAAGTGAAAAGAACTTAGCTGATTCTTTAACCAAGGGTTTGCCTAGGAAAGTTATCATGGACTCGTCGAGGGGGATGGGTCTTATGCCTTGAGAGGAGGAAAATGTGGTGGATATCCCTCTATTGGTCAAACGAAGCCTCATGAGTACTCTAATGTATTACATGCTCATCCCTATGACACATGGTAATGCTTGATGTAATAGACGATATATATCCTAGTGTTTGGGTGGTGCTATGATAGTTAGTACTTGATGTATCTATTAATAAAATTTATTGGAATAAAAGTTACATAGCCCATTAAACCATATGGTGCTATAGAGATGGACTTGGTGTACCTATTAAAGTTATTTAAGATATATAACCCATTAAATAGGGTGGTGCTAAATAGATGCACTTGAGGTATCTGTTAAAATTATTAAAGAATATATAGCTTGTTAAATTGGGTAGTTCTATAGAGAAGCACTTGATGTATCTGTTTCAGTGAGTGAGAAGTATTAAGCCAACTTTTATGAAAGACGTACACTTGAGTAATCTTTCTAAGACACTCATGTGCAACCCAAGGTTTGATTAGGCTTAAAAATTGATAACAATAATTATATTGCGGTGCGTTGTGGCCTTGTGGGGGTCTCAACAAATAAAATTCGTAAAGTCCAAGGGAACTATACTTTGTAGGATACAGTTGTTGCCTCACATCACTACATGTTAATTCAAATCTTGTAGATATTAACACTTAAACATAAAAGACATAAGGTTGCTCTTCCTTTACCCTTTTCTTCTTGTGACTGTCATTAGTGGGGGATTGTTGGAAGTAATAACATTCTCAGGAAAAAACATTTACCCCACATATTTTTATTCTTAACCGTTGCATATTTTTAATGAGTCGTTATTCGGCTATATATTTCAATACGGCCATGGTTCTTGATTATTACGTTTAATGGTTTGGAATAGTGACATATTAATTTGGCTATTATTGTCCTTAATGACAATAAAGCGTTTTTCTAGAGTTTATGACAATTTATTGTTCATTATGTTTTGGTCGTTAGAAGAGTTATGGCTTGGGCTATATAAGGGTTATTGGATAGGCTAAGTTGATAATGAAAAGCCATAGAACAAAAACACATTCCTTAGCCTTCAATTCTTTTTTCCTTTCTTTTGGTTAATCAACCTAACTTTGTGAGAATCCAAATGCACAAGTTAAAGAACTGATGTGCTAACCTTGGGAGTAAAAACCGATTGATATAGTTGCACCACAATTGTCCAAAAATTTTGGCTTTTTAAAAATAGTGGTATTTTTCACGATATAATCATCTTCAACCCTATCTCCAACATCATGTTCCTCAGAAGAGTTTTAATTGGAAACAAAATATCTTCTTGCTTCAACTGAAAAATAATAATATATAGTAATACGATTTTGATATATTCAGTGCTAAGGGATTTAAGCGTTACGTAGTTTCTTTTCTTCACTTATTATTCTAAACAACAACATTTATTAGTATTAATTAGGATTAATTAATTTTCTACCTTTAATTTTTATGATTTGATATTTTTACATTGCCTTTTGTATCATTTTCTCTTTTCTATTTTAAGTTTTCTTATAAAAAAAACAAACAAGCTACAACCAAAAACAAAGGGGTTTACCAACAAAACCCAGCACAGTTGGTAGATAGCTAGGTTCCTTATGCATGACATGACGTCAGGGGTTCGATCCCTGCCGTGGGCATGGAAAAGGCTTTTTTGGTATAGGCAAAACCCACTTCGGTGATCTCTGCGCCTCGGAGGGAATTAGTCTTCGGTTGTCGGCTGAGGGATACCCTTGGTGTATACAAAAAAAAAAAGGGGGGGGGGGGTTTCCTTTATAGGGTGGTAATATTTTGTTTTGTGGTTTTAAAAATAAAGTTTCAAATAGATAGAGGCACACAGATTAAAGTTTAGGTGAATGTGTCTTCTTATCCCTCTATTATTCTTTTGTTAAGTTGTAGGTTGTTGTTTTTTATAAGTTTTGTTTTCTTATAAGCAAAATTAAAAAAAGAATAAAAGAGAGAATGATATAAAAGACAATGTAAAAAATATCAAATCAGAAAAATTAAAAGCAAAAGTTAAAAAAGATATGTATATTTTTAACTAATCCTAATTAATACTAATAAATGTCGTTGTTGGAAATAAGTTAAAAGAGGAAACTATTTAATAACAAATAGCTCTTATCCCGTGCTATGCACGAGTTATTGATATTTTAATTTTTTTAATATTAAATTCAATATTTTAAACTCAAGATTATTATTATTTTTATTATAAAATAAAGATTATTATTAAACAAAAAAAAATTATATAAAAAAGGTAGGAGTTCAAACCAAACCCTACACTTAAAAAAATTAATGTAGATGATCTTGTTGATAAATTTTGTACTTCCTCATATGAATAAAAATGTAACACTTTTTATCTCATATATTCCTTATTTATCTTATGCATAAATTGACATTTTTATATATGATTATCGACTTTATTATGATAAATCAAAATTAAATCAGAATTAAACATTCTTATCTTTTTTGTTTATTTGATGATATTATGAGATAAATCTTATATTTATGTGATGTATGGAGTAGTTTTTTTTTACAATTAGTTTTTTTTAAATATGATTATCACATATATTATTAATAATCATAATTAAATATTTTTATATTTTTCATCGATTATCTCAAGTTAATAATAAGATTGAATCCTAAAAATATTTATTCTTATTGTTCTAATCATTTTGATTTAAATTTCTTCTGCAAAGATGATGTCAACTATTAGCGAGCAATTAGATATTTGTCATTGAAATTTAGGAATAAAAGAAGAATAGACGTATGAGGAAGACTATTTTTCTGGAACTCAACAATATAAACAAAAATTAATATAAAAAACAACAACAACATAACATAGAAAAGATTTAATAATATAAATCTTAATAGAGGTGTGAGTGATTAAACATAAATTTAGTTTATCAACGTAATTTTTGGTTTTTTTCGCAATTGATATTTACAACTATTAATTGTTTTGGACTAATGGTTCATATCATATGAGAAAAAATAGAAAGTTAATATTTTTAAAAACATTTGGTTTGTTATTAATAATTTTAATTTTCTATATTCATTAAAAAAAAAGTTTTAATTTTCTTGTTACAATAAAAAAACAAAAAAAATATTTACATCAAGCATAAAATCAAATCTTATTTTTATATAGGATGATTTTTATATATTATAATAGACAAAATATATTACAAAAGGAAAATCAAATCTTATTATTATATAGGATGATTACATTTGGTTTGTTATTAATAGTTTTATTTCTCTTGTCACAGTAAAAAACAAAAAATAAAAAAATATTTACATTAAGCATAAAATTAAATCCTATTGTTATGAAGGATGATTTTTATCTATTACAATATACAAAATATATTATATAAGAAAAATAAATCATATTATTATATTGTCGCAGTTATAAATAAAGTCTTCTTAGATTAAAGCTTGAATCTCTCAAGAAGATGATGAAACAGTAGGAATGAGTATATTGATCATCGTCACATGCCATCTTCCACTGTTTGCGACTTTGCGTGATTAAAGAGGTCATTGGTGCATATAACAATAAATAAATTTTGATGCACTCTATTGTCACTCGCAATTGAAGAATCAATCACTATTAAAAAAATAAACTGGTCGAGCATTATTTACTTTGCTAGGATTGACTCCTCCACCTGTCTTTCTCCACTCCTAACATCACAATTAGTTACACCCAGATCAAAATTTTGAACAAACCACACTTTGATCAATGGTACACACAAATTGCACAAATTGCTGAATTAGAATTAAAGTAAGTAAGTAATTAGAGAGAAACTTAAGAATCAAATAATATAAATTAAAATGAGCAAGTATTAGAAAAATTAGAAAAATTTAATAACGAAAAAATAAATAAAAAAATTGAAGGCGAATATAATTGTGAGATTGCTGATTATTTGAATATAAATAAGTTTTTGAGCCAATTCACATAAATGCTAAAATATTATTGAGGAGTCATCAAATGCACATTGCGTACTATATATAATGATTCGAAAAACTTGTCAAACTAGGATAATAATTTAACAGATAAAATTAAATAAATTTTAAAACTAATGATAATGATTTCACAGATAAGATTAAATAAATTTAAGCATGATGATTTCACAGATAAAATTAAATAAGTTTGAATTATTTATTTAATTTTCGATAATTAAGGATAATTTTTTCACAGATAGATAATGATTATCTTCCTAAAATCGCTCTGGTGCGAGTATTCCTTAAGCGAACAAACGTGGTGCTTCGAAAATTTCTCCAACAAACGTGGTGTCTCGATTACGTGTATTTTTATATATTAGATGGTAAAACTAAGCATTAAATAGCTATTAAGATAAAATTAAGGATAACAATTTTAAGCATTAAATAACTTTCTCTTTTAACTTATTTCCAACAACAACATTTAATAACTAACTTTAGTAAAAATAACTATGGGAAGTTAATTCATTGTATTTAATTTTCTTAAATTCATAAAAAAATAGTCTACTTTAGTAAATTTACGAGAATGAAACAAAAATTAAATGACTCAACCACATTATGAGAATATTTTATAAATGATTGTATCGAGAATAGAAAACTAATTAATTTTTACATATATTAGTGGGGTGTTTTTTTTTCTTATAAATGAGACCGGAGAGAGTACTTTATTAGTATTTGTCAATAAAAAGCATGATTTATCATTCATAAATATGTGAATGAAAAATGGAAAGAAAAAAAATGTCATATTGTTTATGGTTTCCTTTGTCGATATATCACCAAAAATAAAAGGAACAAGGAAGTTAGAGAAAGTTGGCAAAACCATTTTCACTACTTAATCAACTTTTCACACCATACATTTCGATTGCACTAGTTTTTTCTAGGAACTAGTTTTCTTATTGTTTTAATTTTTTGTGGCATGGAGCTTGGTGGTGGTGCAGTAGGGGATAGTTTTAAGATAGGTAGTTCATCAATATGGAGGAACAGTGATGCAGAAATATTCTCTAGTTCATTCCACCAGGATCAGGAAGATGATGAAGAAGCTCTCAAATGGGCTGCAATTCAGAAACTTCCTACTTTTGCACGTTTGAGGAAAGGTTTGTTGGCTACACCTGATGGTAAAGCCAATGAGATTGATATTCACAAACTTGGGATTCAAGAAAAGAAAATTTTGCTTGAAAGATTGGTGAGGATTGCTGAAGAGGACAATGAGAAGTTTTTGCTTAAGCTCAGGGAACGTATTGACAGGTGAGAATATATCCCTCACTCTCATTTGTTCTTAACTGATTTTCAGTTGAGTTACCTGCTTTTTGAAATATAATGCACTTTTTTTTTTAAATCAGCACAGGTATTTTATTAAAAGGAGTACTAAGGAAATTTTTTTTTTCATGAAAAAAAGCTGTTTTTGGATTTAAAATTGCAGATAGAGAAGCTTGAAGCTTATTTGAAAATAGTTCAATTATTTTGAAGTTAATCACATTTTCTCATTTTATCCTTACAAAGCTATTTACCAAAACAGATAGATTATCTAAAGTGATTCTATCTAATGGATTACAACAAAATCCAAACGCACTTATTGTTCTTCCTCCTTGGATGTTATCAGAGTTGGAATTGATCTTCCTACAATAGAGGTCAGATTTGAGCACTTGAACATTGAAGCAGAAGCTCATGTAGGAAGTAGAGCTTTGCCAACCTTTACTAACTTCATGGTTAATATAGTGGAGGTAAGTGTTAGTATCAACAACATTCATAGATAGTAAAACTTACTAGTATATGATCTTAGTGGAGGAAATTCCAACTTACCAAATTGTGTTTTTCACTTCTTGAAATTAAAGGGCTTGTTGAACTCTCTTCATGTGCTTCCAAGTAGAAGACAACATATAAATATTCTCCAAGATGTCAGTGGCATTCTAAAGCCTGCTAGGTACAGTGCAAAAATGTAACTGTTCTATTTATATATATGTCTGATGTTAAGACTCAAGACCATAACTAACTTGGACATTTGGAACCAATGTAACATGTTTTCATTTGCTCCTCACCAGATTGACATTGCTTTTGGGCCCTCCAAGTTCCGGAAAAACCACACTCCTGTTAGCCCTGGCGGGAAAACTTGATCCGAAATTAAAGGTAAGACGTAAAAGATTAAATGCTTAATTGTCAAATCATGTTGTTCATTTTTCTGCTTTATTTTTGCATTCTGGATTTGTTGCTAATAAAGTGTGACTTCTTGACCAGGTCACTGGAAAGGTGACATACAATGGCCATAGGATGAATGAGTTTGTACATCAGAGAACCGCTGCATATGTCAGTCAAAATGATCTTCATATTGGAGAAATGACTGTCAGAGAAACATTGGCTTTCTCAGCAAGATGCCAAGGAGTTGGGGCGCGTTACGGTTAGTCCACTGGAATGTTCTCTTTTTTTTTCTTCTTAAAGTTTCATAAAATCTAATGATGAAAACATAGGATGACTTCTTAGATCAAAATTAAGTTTTGACTGTGTAATATATCATATATACTCATTTCATTTTGCAGACATGATAGCAGAATTGTCTAGAAGAGAAAAAGAGTTAAACATCAAGCCTGATCCAGACATTGATGTCTATATGAAGGTAACAGAGAGGTTTTTTCACCAACATGTTTCCTAGAATGGCATCCCTTAACAATTGTAACATCAACCTTTTTTTTTTTTTTTTGGATTCCTATTCTTCTCCTTTATACTTATTTGAGTTATTTCAAGTTTTTTCGCCTAGAAGAAATTTTCTATGAAGAAAAAGTAGGAGATAAATTAGTTGTAATAGCAAATAATTACATCATCAGTGATGTTTGAATTGATTATTGTTACATCAGTAATTAGTAATCTTTTGACTTGTAATGTTCAGGCAGTAGCAATTGAAGGCCAGAAGGCAAATTTGATAACAGATTATGTCCTAAGGGTAAAATTTATGCTTTCCAAACCATCTTTTAAAATCATGAATTCACTTATAATATTCTTTTAAAGTCTCATGTTTCTTTGCTATACATTTGCAGATTTTGGGACTAGAGATCTGTGCTGATACTTTTGTAGGAAATGCAATGATAAGAGGTATCTCCGGTGGACAAAGGAAACGTGTTACAACAGGTAAAATTAAAACAAAGTTCATTTCAGTCTGAAAATAAGTGATAATTTTTAATAAAGGGAAAATCTATAAATACAGGAGAGATGATAGTTGGACCAGCTAAGGTTCTTTTCATGGATGAAATATCTACTGGTTTGGATAGCTCAACAACTTTTCAAATTGTGAATTCACTAAAGCAATATGTCCACATTCTCAAAGGAACCGGGATCATCTCACTCCTGCAGCCAGCACCAGAGACCTACGATCTTTTTGATGACATTATCTTACTCTCCGATAGCCACATTGTGTACCAAGGTCCCCGCGAAAACGTGCTTGAATTTTTTGAATCAATGGGCTTTAAATGTCCTGGGAGGAAAGGTGTAGCAGACTTTTTGCAAGAAGTAAGTGTTATTGTGTATTTTTTCAATGGTATAATCTGTCTACACTAGTAAAAGTAGGTTTTATATATGCAACTAACAACTAATTCTTTTACTTATCTCTTTCTGTGGTGAAAGTAGGTTTTATAGATATGTGACAATAGTTTCATTATTAGTTCAAAGTTATACATGATGTCTTATCTAGTTATTCAGAAAAATGTTTTTTATGTAACAATTTTAATTTCTGACTATGCAAATTGCTATGATATAGGTGACATCAAAGAAAGATCAGGAACAATATTGGGCACAGAGAGATCAGCCTTACAGATATATCACGTCTGAAGAGATTTCTGAGGCATTTAAGTCATTTCACGTTGGGAGAAGCATTGGTGACGAACTTTCCACTGAATTTGACAAGTCTAAGAGCCACCCTGCTGCTTTGACAACCAAAATGTATGGAGTTGGAAAATTGGAACTGTTGAAAGCTTGCTTATCAAGAGAATATTTGCTTATGAAGCGCAATTCGTTTGTCTACATCTTCAAGCTTTGCCAAGTATGTTTGTAAATTCCGAAGTTTTACTTTATTATTTAATCATATAGTGCTATGTAGTCATTATTCAAATCTAATAGTAGTGGTGTTCTTCTTTTAGCTTGCTGTATCGGCAATGATTGCCATGACCATTTTTCTTCGGACTGAGATGCACCGAGATTCGGTGACTCATGGGGGTGTATATTCCGGTGTGTTGTTCTATGATGTTATTGTGATCTTGTTCAACGGAATGCCCGAAATTTCCATGGTCGTTTCAAGGCTTCCTGTTTTCTACAAGCAAAGGGAGTATCTCTTCTTCCCTTCATGGGTCTTTGCTCTTCCTGCATGGATCCTTAAAATCCCCATTACCATTGTGGAAGTTGGAGTTTGGGTAGTGCTCACCTACTATGTCATTGGTTTTGATCCAGAAGTTGAAAGGTAAGTTACAGTTTTTGGAGTTAAAGTATAGGGACCAAATTGGAAGTGATTGTAACGTCTAAAGACCAAAGTGAAAATGGTTATCACAGATACGGACTAAAAAAGTATATCTTAGGTCTCTATATGTAACCATAGGTAATGAATTGGAAAAAGTAAAAATACATAGAAACCAAGTTATAAACTAGCGTATATTTTAAACATTATGTTTTTAAGACATACTAAACAAACTTGTGGATTGATCTTTTCACCTTTGTCCCAATTTCTATTAGGATACTGCCAAGTAAAAATAATGGTGTGTATTTATGTGCTCTTCCTTTTGCAGATTATTTAGGCATTGCCTTCTTCTTGTACTAGTAAACCAGATGGCTTCTGCATTATTCAGATTTGTTGCAGCAATTGGCAGGGAAATAACAATGGCTCTAACATTGGGAAGTTTTGTATTGACCATCCTTTTTGCTATGGGTGGTTTTGTGCTCTCAAAAGGTACCACAGATAGATTCAAAACAAAACAAAACAAAATACTTACTCTTTATCCTTTGTGGTCTACATCAACTGTAATCAACAATTTTCTTTTCTTTATGACTGTAGACAATATCAAAAAATGGTGGCTATGGGGGTTTTGGATATCACCTATGATGCATGCACAAAATGCCCTAGTAAACAATGAATTTCTTGGGAAGAAGTGGAGACATGTATGTTTTACACTAACGTATATGTTCACTTTTGTCCCTTCCTTGTCATATAAGTAATCTAATGTTTTCCCATTTTTTTATATGAAAGGTTCTACCGAACTCAACGGAACCACTAGGAATTGAAGTTTTGAAATCTCGTGGATTCTTCACTCAATCATACTGGTATTGGATAGGTGTTGGAGTTATGGTTGGATACACATTACTTTTCAACTTTAGCTACATCCTTGCTCTCACTTACTTGAATCGTAAGTTTCTTCACCTCAAATGTTTAACAGTAGGGGAGGGTCCTTATAGAGACTTCAAATGTTTGAACTTATGAGAACAACTTTTGAAAATAAAAATAGTATATGATAATAAGCTCTTAATAAGAGGTACTTGGGAAGACCTTATTTACTAATAACCCAAAATTGATTTTGCAGCACTTGGTAAGCATCAGACTGTTAAATCAGAGCAAACAGAAACCAATGAGCAGAATGATGGCAGTAAAAGAGGAATTAACGAGTTGAAACACTTGAAAAAGTGCTTGTCTCATCACTCAAAAGGAGGTACTTCTTCATCTCATAACAACTGATCCTATACTCCTGCACCTGCAGTAATAGCAACAAAAGTAATAGTTTATTTTACTTTCAATTCACATAACATTATGCATAACATTGGAGCCACTACGCAGAGGGAGATGGTGAAAGTATAAGTGGAAGCATCTCTCTTAACTCTTCATCCACAAGGGAAGAAGCAGCTGCTGTGGAGACTAATCCTAACAGGAAAAGAGGAATGGTTCTTCCTTTTGAGCCGCATTCCATCACCTTTGATGAAGTAACATACGCTGTTGACATGCCACAGGTAATGTAGAAACAAAATGCATAAATAGAAATGGCTTATGTTCAAATTGAAAACTTCAAGGTATTTATTGAGAAACAAAGTTTTAAGTTTTAGTACTTGCACCAAACTTTGCAGGAAATGAGGAATCGGGGTGCTGCGGAGAATAAGTTGGTTCTTTTGAAGGGTGTAAGTGGAGCTTTTAGGCCTTGTGTTCTCACTGCTCTGATGGGTGTCACTGGTGCTGGCAAAACAACTTTGATGGATGTGCTTGCTGGTAGAAAAACTGGTGGATATATTGGAGGAAACATCACAATTTCAGGGTATCCAAAGAAGAAAGAAACGTTTGCAAGAATTTCTGGATACTGTGAGCAAAATGATATCCATTCTCCTCATGTTACTGTTTATGAATCTTTGCTCTATTCAGCATGGCTCCGATTGTCCTCGGACATCAATGATGAAACCAGGAAGGTTGGTATCTGTGTCCTAAGCCTTTTCTTGGCTTTCATGTGTGCTGTTTCTATAGTATAACTTACTCTTTTAACTATTTTGAATACTTGAGATTACTATGAAGTAGCCTTAGTAATGCTGCTTCATGTCGAAGTTTGGCTTGTAAGAATTTTCTTGACCTGGCAACAGATCAATATTAGTCTTAACAAATTTTCTTAGTAGATAAGTGCTCAAGTTCCAAAATAAGTGCTATTTACCATTCCAAATCGGAACAATTATGCAGTATTACTTAGGTTTTTACATATTTTGACCACTTTAGATTGCTACTAAGTATCCAATTTAGTCATTCTGCTTTCATTTCCAAGTGTGAAGTGTGGCTTAGAAGAATTTTCTTTACCTGACAACATATCCATATATTATTCTACGATTTAATTTTCTTAGTAGCTGAGAGCCAAAGTGCCAAAACAAGTTTTATTTACCATTCGAAACAATTATGTTTGAATCAAAACGACGAATTTGACCAAAATATAAACACTTGCATGTTTTAACAATGCTACTAAGTTTGAAAGTTACTAATGGTTGCAGATGTTCATTGAGGAAGTGATGGAACAAGTGGAGTTGAAACCACTAAGGAATGCATTAGTCGGATTGCCTGGCATTAGTGGTCTCTCAATGGAGCAGCGGAAAAGGTTAACTATTGCCGTTGAGCTGGTGGCGAATCCTTCTATAATATTCATGGATGAGCCAACTTCGGGGCTAGATGCAAGAGCTGCGGCTATCGTCATGAGAACAGTTAGGAACACAGTTGACACTGGAAGAACAGTTGTGTGTACCATCCATCAACCAAGCATTGACATATTTGAATCTTTCGATGAGGTGAGATAGGCAGAATCAACGAATGCAATAAATTCAGTTCGTTCTCTTCCATTACTGAGTTTCTAATCTTTGTTTCTTTTCAATTGAAATGCAGCTTTTGCTAATGAAGCAAGGAGGGCAAGAGATATATGTGGGACCACTTGGGCATCACTCTTCCAATTTAATTAGTTACTTTGAGGTAGAAAATAGAAATGCTATGAAAAATAGAGTATTAAATTACCCATGTTTCACTTAAGGTCGTTACCTTCATGTAAAAGTTTCCCTCATATGCACACTTTTATCTTGAAGGGAATCCAAGGAGTCAATAAGATTAAAGATGGTTATAATCCAGCAACATGGATGTTGGAAGTCACGACTTCAGCTAAAGAAGCCGAATTGGAGATTGATTTTGCTCAAGTGTACAAAAATTCGGAGTTATACAGGTATTTTGCTCAAGTGTATGAATTAAATTCTACAATTAGATAAAAGATGCTCTAAGGAAAATTTTGTTGCAAGATGTAATTCACAGTACGGAATGATTGCTGATATAAACTGGTGTGCGGCATTTTTTTTTCAGGAGAAACAAAGAACTTATTAAAGAACTGAGTAATCCAGCTCCTGGTTCAAAGGACCTGTATTTTCCTTCACAGTACTCAAGGTCCTTTTTCACTCAATGCATGGCTTGCTTGTGGAAACAACATTGGTCTTACTGGCGCAATCCCCTATACACCGCCATAAGACTTCTATACTCGACCGCAGTGGCTGTACTACTAGGGAGCATGTTTTGGAACATAGGCTCCAAAATGTAAGATTAAGCCCAAAACTAAGAAAAGTACTATGGCTTCAAAGTTCAAACTATTGAGTTGTGTAACATGTGTGATTTGATCTAACAGTAAATTTTGATATCAATTACTGCAGCGACAAGCAACAAGATCTTTTCGACGCCATGGGTTCCATGTATGCTGCTGTTCTCCTTATCGGTGTCAGGAATTCTTCTTCAGTACAACCAGTGGTTGCTACTGAAAGAACAGTCTTTTATAGGGAAAAAGCTGCTGGAATGTATTCTGCTTTGCCATATGCTTTTGCTCAGGCAAGCATTTTATCATGTGCAAATAGTTTGCTCAAGAAGTGTTTGATACGCAGACAGAACACGATGAAACATGATCTTATGCTCTCTTTCATTCCACCTAAAAAATTCTACCTTTTAATCTCATGTTTTCTCATGTTCTCTTCGTACATTACAGATTTACAGCAAACATAAAATTATATGTTCACCATATCCTAATTTCATCTTTGTCTTGCAGGTTCTAATTGAGATACCATATGTTCTAATTCAAGGCATAGTATATGGCCTTATAGTTTATTCAATGATTGGTTTTGAGTGGACTTTCACTAAAGTTTTATGGTACATGTTCATCATGTGTTTCACCTTTTTGTACTTCACCTATTATGGCATGATGGCAGTGGCACTGACCCCAAACCAACACATTTCTACTATTGTTTCCTCTGCATTCTATATAGTATGGAATCTCTTCTCAGGATTCATAGTACCAAGACCAGTAAGTTTTGGTTTCCTTTCATATTTAGTGCACTATAGCATATTCCTACCCTCTAAGCATAGCAATATATAATTAATAATAATATTACTCGTGTACCCATATTACTTGACATCTAATCTTTTTTCTCCCTAATGTTACTCATACATGTATATCATCACCTCACATGATTCTGTTCCAACATTGTAATTCTATCACCTAATTCTGATCATAGCGTTACTCATGTACACATATTTATTTTCAAATATTTTGTTTTTTCTGCATGGGCTTATAGAGGATCCCAGTGTGGTGGAGATGGTACAGTTGGGGCAATCCAGTAGCTTGGAGTCTGTATGGATTGGTGGTATCACAGTATGGAGATATAACCAAAAGCATGGAATCCAATGATGGGAGCAGACCTTCAGTGGAAGAGTTTTTAAGAGATTACTTTGGTTTCAAGCATGATTTTTTGGGAGTGGTTGCAGCTGTTCTTGTTGCATTCCCACTAGCTTTTGCCTTTATCTTTGCCATGTCAATCAAGAAGTTTAATTTCCAACGACGCTAAGAAGACCATTTAGAATTCCTGTTGATATAACTGGAAACAATAAAATTTGAATTCCTGATTTTTTTAAATTACCAAATCCTAGTATACTTTTACTATCCAGAATTTTAGTATAGGATGTTCCAACTTCATAAGATTTTGTTACAAAATCTAAAGCTAGCTCCACATAGCTTTCTGAATACTTTTATTTGCCAATTCTGGTAAAATCTATCATGGGCACCAGTCAGGTCCATAGTCTATGTAATTATTGAATGCATTTATCAAATCTTTTTTTTTTTTGGCCACATGTGATCCCAAAACCTAATGCATCCGGTTGATGATCCCATCCTACTCCTCACTTTACTCATTTATCTTCAATGTGTGATTTACTTAACTCACTTAATTTTTAACAATCGCCCTAAAATATGAGATATTCTCGTATATCCTTGAACATGTGTCCATCAAAAAATGATGTTCTTATAATTATTGAAAATTATACCTTTAATTCTTTCATGGAATTTCTCTTATCACAATACATATACTTGTGAGTGCACCTAAAAAATAAATAGGAATGGATGGAGTAATTAAAACAACTCAAAGCCATGTGTTTTCTCCGTCCTTATCCCTGAACTCTTGGAAGCGCTCAAGCACAAGCTCGTTTAGATATTACTAAATGCTAACATTAACACCAAAAATTGAATGACACTCTTAGCATCATTGCAAATTAAACATCCTTATGACCATGCCAAAGATCATGCAACAGCTACCACAAATACAACAACTATAGCTGTCATCAATCCCAAAAAGTCAGGCTTGTAACCACAGTAATTTCTCAAAAATTCTTTTACTGGAACACTTGTTCTGTTAAAAACTGTATTTTCCAAATGCTTTCTGGCCTTCATTTTCTATAACCTAATCATTATATATAACACAAGTCCAACCACTTAGTTATCAGTCATTACTTATTACAATAGCAATAAATAAAGCACTCTAAAGTCTAAATTACTTATGAAAGTTTCTAAAACGTGGTATTAAATAACTCGGATAGATTGAAAATATCAGCATTATTCTAAATCCACAAAACAAAGTTGTAATTGTATAATTGTGGCCTTCAACATATTATTTGGAAAATTAATTTGTCAAGAAAAAAAGCTAAACACCAACAACCAGTTTGAATAAGAGGATATCAGTAGAAGGTCTACAAATTTCAATGCCTTCGCTGCAACATAAAATTAAATTGAGTAAAACTGGTATGAAACAAACAATGCAAGCATAATAAGGTCCAAGTAGCCGGCACTTACAAATACTAATTGAGAGGCTAGTTGTAGTCGATCATAATTAAAGACTTGTATCACTATGCGGAAGAATCTCCATCCCAAGAAAGGTTCTCGGAGTATTGTAACTCTAAATACATAATAAAAGCTTACTACTTCTTCGACAAATGAGCTCAAATTTCGATTGACATCAATGACTCTTTTGATCGTACGATCAGAGAGATTATAAAATATCACCCGTTGACAATTGCAAAAGTATAACACAAGTATCGAGTCTTGTTCATTCTGTTGGCGAAAATAGAGGTAGATTAAACAATTCCCAAAGATCAACATGAAACCTAACCAACCACTCGGAAGAATCTTCCTTCAACTCGAAAATATCAAACAATAGTACATTCAAGTGTTGTTGTAGGATCATATGCAAATGGCCACCAGACTCGCCAAAATACGAAACTTTGCTGTATCTGATAGGACACCATGGCATCAGGTACGATTTCAAATATCGATTCCCCACATCAAAGTACACAGACTCGAGATCGCGACAGTACCAATATACAGCACCATTGCAGTAAACTCCATCATATTGAAAAGTGGTTTCTTGGGCGGGAAGAAAACTTATTATTCCAAGGTGAGTCCAACATCCGGTCTCCAAGGAATACACATGAATATCAAAACCATGGTGTGTAATGAATCGTATAAGAATGACATTGTAATGAGATGATCTCAAAGGCTCATAAGCAAGATGAAGCTCCAGACCATATGTTGTTGATGTTGTTGGCAAATGAAGGGGAGGAATTGCTTAGTGACAGGGCTGCAGACATAGTAGTAAACACGTGCAGAAAATCCGCGAACAAGCACAAGTCCATTGCATGAACGTATAACCATACGCTGAACGTTATGATTCGGATTGAGGAATCGAAAGTCTGTGATGAATGGAGCAGCCGTGTTAATATTACTGTTACTTGCAGAAGAAGGCATCGTTGAGAAATGAGTATAACAGGGCTGTGGGGAAAGGGGTGAAGTGGCGGAGAGTGTGGGAACGGCAGAAGCATGGGTGAAAGCCTTTGATATGCATTTGAATTGCAGAAGATATGCATTTGAATATGCCCTTATTTCAAATTACACACACATATATAGTTTTTCTCTCGTTTCATATGCATTGTTCTTTTATAAACCCTATATATAATTAATCATTTTTTTCAAATTAGATATGCCCTTATTTATTGCAACGACACACACACACACGAAGAAGAAGATATGCCCTTATTTCAAATTACACACACACATAGTTTTTCTATCGTTTCATATGCATTTTTCTTTTATAAACCCTATATATAATTAATCATTTTTTCAAATTAGATATGCCCTTATTTATTGCAACGACACACACACATATATAGTTTTTCTCTCGTTTCATATGCATTGTTTTTTTATAAACCCTATATATAATTAATCATTTTTTCAAATTAGATATGCCCTTATTTATTGCAACTTCTTTTTCACCTTCAATATTTTTCTCTCTCTTCAATAATGATTACATAAGTATATTGTACTCAATTCACAAAAAAAAAAAGGTATATTGTACTCAAAATATTTCTAATTCTTGCATCATTTAATCATTTCTTAAAACTTATAAGTAACCTTAAAATACATTATATATTAAATGAATGGAGTATATTTTTAGCGCATAATTTTTCCTGCAAACCCCCTCCATTCCTATTCAAACTCCAAGCCTCGAACTCCCTCACCTTCCTATTCAAATCATAAACCCCAAAATCCCCCTCACTTTTGCTTTCCATTTTTTTTTTTAAATGTGTTGTTGGCTTTCCGACACACTAGTGTTGCAAAAAATAAAAATTATTGTTAACATTTTTCCCCCGTGTCGGAAAAAACATGCATGTTTGAATTGAAATGAAATATCGACATCCCTGTGGATACTGGTTTGACGGAAAAAGTATTTGCCAACGTGAACGACGACAACACTAAATGTTCATGGCCAAGGAGGTATCGTGCACGAGAGAGGTTTGGGTGAGTAGGAAGGTTTGAAAGGGAAGTGGGATTTGGGAATTTGAAATAGTGGAGACAAAAAGGGCTTAAGAAAATAAGAAGGGGTATTTTTAAGATTAAGAAAAAATTGGAGTTTAGGAACTAATTGTTGATTTTTATATACCATTCATTTTTGCTATTTTTTAAAGGCTTATTTATGTTTTTGGTCCCTAAAAGTTCAGCGTGTTTTGGTTTTAGTCCCTGTAAGTTATTTTGACCGGGACTGGTCCTTAATTTTTCAAAACATTTTGGTGATCCACTCCATTATGAAAGAACTGTTATTTGTTGATGTGGCTAGCGGAACACCATATCAGCAATCACGTAGAGTGAGAAGACGCCAAATAAGTGATATGACGTGGATGATACATGAACACAAAATGCTCTCATACGCAAAATGATCTCATACGCAAAATTTTGCGTTTATGGACCTGAATCATCCATGTCACAATACTTATTTGGCGCTATCTCACACAACGTAGCTGCGTAACTGTTGGTGTGGATTTCCGTTAACCACGTCAACAAATAATTGATTTTTTCTAACAGATAAAACCAAAACCAAAATGTTTGAAAAATTAAGGATCGGTCACGGTCAATCAAAATCACTTTTAGGGACTAAAACCAAAACACGCTAAACTTTTAGGGACCAAAACCATAAGTAAGTCTTTTTTAAATGTATCATGGGCTTTGAATTTTTTTTCATACAAGGATTTCAATTAGTCGATAGTCGAAGATTAATTTTTTTCGAAAGATAGTGATCATCAAAGTAAAATTTTGTCTCTATCAACTAATCATTTTCCATACGCACAATAAAGATCAAATTCATGACATCATATTTAGAAAACACAATTCTAAAAAAAAGTTATTATAAAACATTTGTTAAATTCTCAAGTTGGCAGGATCGCACCACTTAAACCAACCCCCGTTAGTATGTTCATTGCATGGCTGTCATAACTATTAACAGTATCAACACCCATCACTGCATGATAACATTTAAAATCGCAAACAACAACTGACCTTAGAAGCCATGGACAACCATGCCCGACGATTTCCAACTGATGCATCTCCAAATTGATAATTAAAACAAGTTACAATGCCATGTGTTTTTCCCCTGTCCTTATCCTTGGAGGCTCAAAAGAAGAAGCTCGTTTAGATATTACTAAATGCTAAAATTAACACCACAAATTGAGTGACACTCTTAGCAACATTGGAAATTAAACATCTTGATGTACATCCCAAAGATCAACGCAAAAGCTACCACAAATTCAACAACAATAGCTGTCACCAATCCCAAAAAGTCATGCTTGTAGCCAAAGTAATTTGCCAAAAAATTGTGTACATAGAACACTTCTTTCGTCAAAATCTGTGTTCTCCAATTGCTTTCTGGCCTTCAATTGCTACAGCCTAAGCATTATAATTCACACAAGTTCAACCACTTTGTTATAAGCGATTCTATTCGTCATTGGAATAGCAATAAAAATGCACTCAACTTGGCCAACAAACATAGTATGTGGCAAAAGAATAAGTTAAAAACTAACAACTAGTTGGAATAAAGGATCATGTAACAATTACCAAAGAAGGAGGGCATAATAGTCCAAGTGTGAGTGGAGAGTTTGGCATTAACAACCAAGGGAATTCTGTTGAGGTCAGAGAACACCTGGCAGCAGCTAAGGACAGCTTCAACAACCAGAAAATGGTCACACGTGAGAGGATGAGGCCAGAATTAGAATATATTAGCTATTGTAAGAAAAAGGGAGGCAGGCAATGATTTGGAAATACTCTCATTCTCTCTCTAGTTGTAATTCTTCTTTTCATTGCTTCTTGTACTCACATACTGCACTTCCCTTAATAGAAATTAGATTGATTCCCTATGATCTCGTATGATCTCATAGGAAGTACAGTCTAAGCCATTTCTAATTCCTGCATTCTAAGTTTTCCATATTCTATTTCTATTCTGCTACATTTCATTTCTGTCCTTTAAAATCCAGCACTGTTACATTGGTGCTTTCATTGACCACCATGGCTGATAATGTTGTTTCTGCTGAGTTGAAACAAATTTTAAAACTGATGCACAAACAAGATGATAGAAAACCACTGGATATTGAGATTAGAAAGACAAAAATACAAAGAAATTACAGCATATGCTGTCCCAGAGACCTAGGCCTCCTACTACATACACAGGGTTTCCCCCTAACAAGGAGTCTCCTCCTTCAACCTTTAACAAATGACAAATCCTTGAATGAATAGTTTCAACCCTCCACACAACATATTTAAACATAATAATATAACTATTAAACAATAACTACTCATAACTTCCTAATGCAGTAACCACTGATAACTACCTAATACATTTAATACATTAATTTATTTAATTCAATATAAATCTCTAAGAGCTTATTTTCCTATCAATGCCTCCTGTTACAGAAGCAGCCTTGTCCTCAAGGCTGAATATAGGAAATTGTCTCTTCAGGATAGATTTCCCCTCTTGGGTCGTATCTTCCGTTGTCATTCCTCTTTGTGCGTTCACAACAACTGTCTCAACAAATGGGTCTGGAGGCTTTGGTGGTGGACGCCGAGTCAACTGATGCGAGACATTGAACTCAGCCACCGTATACGCTTCAGAGGACAAACTGAAGTCCAAAATTTCTAGGGACGCCGCCAATCGTGGTAGGTTTGCCTCCATGTTTGATGCACTCTCCTTCCACCCATTCTCTGCCATTGCAGTTCCCTTAAAGAGGATTCTGCCCTCTTTGTCACTACCCAAAGGTTTGCTTGATGCACTCTCCTTCCACCCATTCTCTACCATTGCAGTTCCGTTAGAGAGGATTATGCCCTCTTTATCACTACCCAAAGGATGATTGTCGTAGCCCGGTCTCACCTTACCACTCTCTTGTTTAACCCTCTGCATTCTGTGAACTTCTTCATTGTTCTTTCCCATGATCTTCCTGATTTCGGATAGGATGCTCTCCTTTAAATTTATCTCTAAAGCGGTCATCTTCTCCTCAATGTTAGCCAATCTCTCCCCCATCCCTTCAATCTTTTCCTCCAACAAATCAACTCTTTCTGACACTCTTGCCATGATTAGCACACGATTTCGCTGGTCTCACAAATCTCCTCCTTTTGGATCCGGCAGGTCGGACCAATTGATAGAAAACCACTGGATATTGAGATTAGAAAGACAAAAATACAAAGAAATTACAGCATATGCTGTCCCAGAGACCTAGGCCTCCTACTACATACACAGGGTTTCCCCCTAACAAGGAGTCTCCTCCTTCAACCTTTAACAAATGACAAATCCTTGAATGAATAGTTTCAACCCTCCACACAACATATTTAAACATAATAATATAACTATCAAACAATAACTACTCATAACTTCCTAATGCAGTAACCACTGATAACTACCTAATACATTTAGTACATTAATTTATTTAATTCAATATAAATCTCTAAGAGCTTATTTTCCTATCACAAGACCATAACCACGCTGCTGATATGCAAGAATTAAGAGACTCCATGACAGATCTGAGAGACAGCATTTCCAATGGTGGCCTGAACTCAAAACCATATGCTGGATCATTTCAAATTTATAACAAATCTCAAGCAAGGAGGGAACAGTTTCTACAAGAATTAGCTCAACTCAAAGATAAAATCACAGCCCATGAGAAGAACACAAGGGTGGAGGCGGATCAAATTGTTGCTTGTCAGATCCTCTCTACAGAAATGCTGCCAACAGAGGAAGTTGGGGATCAACCTCCTGATCACGCAGATGCAAAATTGAATTCATTGGAACTAGTAGCTGAGGAGAGCATGGTAGCACCAATAGAACCATCCATTGAGAAGATCAAGGTGACTACAGCAACTCACGATGATGATGGATATGAGGAAAAACAGAAAGATGGCAGTGATACTATGGACAATCTAGAGCAACCAAACATCAAACACTTGGTGTTCAACATGGTTCTCAACTGTGATGCGATTCTGAAACTTGAAAATGTGTATGGTTTGAGCATAGTCCAACGTGATGGAACTTCCAAATTAGGATTTCAAGTCCTAGAAGTGGTGAATCTCAGAGAAATTGCTTTGAAGCCTTGGAGAATCAGTGCGATGGAAATGGAAGATCAAAATCCTGATATGTGTTCCATGTTGCTACCATTAACTTTTAATCTACGGGAACCAGAACCACCAGACCCGTATTTGGTCCAAATGCAGCTAGGGACCTCTCTTCCTTTGCCACCAAAGCCACCAGATCCAAGTTGCTACCTCACATCAGGCACTGTGATGGTTGTCATTGATGGTATTTTGATGCTAGAAGAAATTGTGAACCGTGATGGAAAATCATCTCTTTTTTCACTAGTCAAGGCATTTGAGCCTGTTCTTGCTGTGTATGAAGAATTCTGCAATTTGAAACAAGTGGAACTGAAGTTGAAGAATTGCAGAGGTTCATCAGTGAGGAAGATTCTAGTTAGAGAAGCAAATGCATATTCTGCAACTCATGTTATAGTTAGAATTCCTCAAAGCCTTCATAAAATTAGGCCTGGTACAACTGTAGCAAAGTGCTGTGCTAGAAAGTTATCTAAGGAATGCTGGGTTCTTGCTGTTAATAATGGCAAAGTTGTGTTCATGAGAGATGGTCCACCAGCAACTTGTACTGACTTAAAAGGAATTGGATTTGATGACAGAAAAGGTTTGCTCGGTTCGATTCACAAGACACTCAACAAGAGTTCAAAAGTACTAAATAATGATGATAGCAGTAGCCAAAATTCGGATCACACCTTAGCTAAGGTTTTTCTGGACACTACAGAATCAATTAAAGAGAAGAGCTGCTCAAATTGTGGTCCAGCTTCAGTATTGCCAAACTCATCTCACATCCGAAATGCAGAAGAGTCTTTTACTGATGGTGGTGCTAAAAAAAAGAACTCTTTGGCTATAGTTCATGTACAGATGTTATTGGTTCAAGATCTAAACAACAATTGGGTACTGCAAATTCTTCACCATGACCTTGAGGACAAGGTCAATTTTAATGGGGGCGGTAATGTAATGACTCTCTTGGCATATGCTACAGTAGGCCTTACACTGAATATCAATGCTTGTTGTTTAAACCCTTGATGCACATCACCTAATTGGCAGCCTCATGGTTGAGATACCAAAACTAATGGCATTTATATACACTGATCAAAGAGTCATGCCTAGTCCTAACATCTCCAAGGTTTACTATCTTGATCAAGTGAAAGCAACCTTTATAGTCGTACTCCTATGTTACATAGTTTGTGTTATGGATGCATATCAGTTCCTTTTATGGTTGCTAATGCAGAAGAAATGGAGGTTGCACTTTACATGCTGATGTCTTTGAACCCATCACATATGGTAGGAATTGCCATTAATAACATTGAACTTCACTTGATCAAAGTTGTTGTTGTGCAGGTTGTTCTTATCAGGATTAATGCGTTGCCTTCGCTCATGCCAACACCTGCTGCTAAAATTTTTGCAGCAATCAAGCAATTAACACTGTTGAGAGCGTGACTTGGGCTGAAAGGAGCTTAGTTTCCTCTAACCTTGACCTTGAGGACAAGGTCATTTTTAATGGGGGAAGTATTGTAACAATTACCAAAGAAGGAGGGCATAATAGTCCAAGTGTGAGTGGAGAGTTTGGCATTAACAACCAAGGGAATTCTATTGAGGTCAGAGGACACCTGGCAGCAGCTAAGGACAGCTTCAACAACCAGAAAATGGTCACACGTGAGAGGATGAGGCCAGAATTAGAATATATTAGCTATTGTAAGAAAAAGGGAGGCAGGCAATGATTTGGAAATACTCTCATTCTCTCACTGTGACCATTTTCTGGTTGTTGAAGCTGTCCTTAGCTGCTGCCAGGTGTCCTCTGACCTCAACAGAATTCCCTTGGTTGTTAATGCCAAACTCTCCACTCACGCTTGGACTATTATGCCCTCCTTCTTTGGTAATTGTTACAATACTTCCCCCATTAAAAATGACCTTGTCCTCAAGGTCAAGGTTAGAGGAAACTAAGCTCCTTTCAGCCCAAGTCACGCTCTCAACAGTGTTAATTGCTGCAAAAATTAGCAGTAGGTGTTGGCATGAGCGAAGGCAACGCATTAATCCTGATAAGACAACCTGCACAACAACTTTGATCAAGTGAAGTTCAATGTTATCAATGGCAATTCCTACCATATGTGATGGATGGGTTCAAAGACATCAGCATGTATGTAAAGTGCAACCTCCATTTCTTCTGCATTAGCAACCATAAAAAGGAACTGATATGCATCCATAACGCAAACTATGTAACATAGGAGTACGACTATAAAGGTTGCTTTCACTTGATCAAGATAGTAAACCTTGGAGATGTTAGGACTAGGCATGACTCTTTGATCAGTGTATATAAATGCCATTAGTTTTGGTATCTCAACAATTAGGTGATGTGCATCAAGGGTTAAACAACAAGCATTGATATTCAGCGTAAGGCCTACTGCAGCATATGCCAAGAGAGTCATTACATTACAGATCATCAGCACAAGAAGACCTACAACCTTAAAGCATCATTGCAATACAAAAATTAAATTGAGTAAAACTAGTATGAAACAAACAATGCAAGCATAATAAGGTCCAAGTAGCTGGCACTTACGAATAATTGAGAGGCCAGTCGTAGTTGATCGTAAGACTTGTATCACAACGCAGAAGACTCTCCATCCCAAGAAAGGTTCTCGGAGTATTGTAATTCTAATAGATTATAAAAGCATGCTTCTTCTTCTTCAAAAAAAAATGAGCTCGGATTACGATTGAAATGAACGAGTCTTTTGATTGTACAATCCGAAACATTATATAATTTCACCTGTTTATCCTTGTAAAACACAAGGATCGAGTCTTGTTCATTCTTCTGACGAAAATAGCACAGTACCATAGGTATATCGTCGAACAACCCACGGAGATCGACACGAGACATAACAGACCACTCAGACGAATCTTCCTTCAGCTCGAAAATATCAAGCAATAGCTCATCCGAGCATTGTAGAACGATCAAATGCAAACGACCACCAGACTCGCCAATATGCAAAACACGGTCACTCCTTGGCATCGGCAAAGGGAATGATTTGAAACATTGATTCTCGATATCAAAGCACACAGACCTGCCATCAGCACAGTGCCAATATATAGCACCATTGCAGTAAACTCCATTACCTCGAAGAAAAAAGGTAGTTTCAGGATCAGGATCAGTTACTGCAAGGTGAGTCCAACATCCAATCTTGGAGGAATATACATGAATATCGATTGGATCGAATCGAATAAGAATGACAGCGTAATGAGACGACCTCAAAGGCTCGAAAGCGAGATGAAGCTCTTGTCTTCTTCCTCTTGTATTAATAGAAGAAGAGTCTGTTGAGGTTGGCAAATTAAGGGCAAGGAATTGCTTAGTGATAGGGTTGCAGACATAGTAGAGGTAGGATGGAAATTTTCCTCGGCGAACGAGTACGAGTCCGTTGCATGATTGCATAAGGATAAAGTCGATTTCAAGAGGATTTGGAACGAGGAATTGAAACTCTATAATGAATGGAGCACAAGGGAGATAACTGTTACTGTTACTGTTACTTGAAGAAGAAGAAGGAGGAGGAGGAGGAGGAAGCAACGTAAGGAAATTGCATAGACCGGAGAAGAGCAAGGGGTCAAGAAGGGCTGTGGGGAAAGGGGTGAAGTGGCGGAGAGTGTGGGAACGGCAAAAGGATGGGTCGGAAATTTGAGAGAGCCATCGCTTTGAGACGCATTTGAATCTCATCAATGATTTCACCGGCAAACAAACGAGGATCTCTTCCAAGAAGATTTCTTCGACAATGGAAGCAGCCATGGAAGATGAAACCCCAAAGTAAGCTACTGTTTGGGAAGAAGAGAATGAAATGTAAAGGGTTTATTGAAAAGGTGCTAAGAATAAGCAACTGTACCCCATTATGTTCTCCCTGTTCTCTTTTGCCTGGTTAGAAGAAAAAACATTGTTCAATAGTAGGTCTCATCAAATTTGTTTGCTTTTTCACATTTTCTCTCCTCCATAGAAAAAAAAAAAGGAAAATCTTGTTTTTCTTTTTCTTTTTTATATTCTTATATATATCTTATACTATGTAATGTATGGGTCATTGATATTTTAATTCTTTTATACACCGGTATTCGGATCTGGTTTATCCAGAATCCGACTCTTCCGGTCCAACCCAACTGAGCTCGTACTAAGCGGTAGGGGTTGCTTCATACCCAAGACTCGAACTCGAGATCACTTGACCAACCTCACGTCGGTGATATTTTAATTTTTTTATATTAAATATTTTAAATTAAAAATTATTGGCACAACTAACTTATGATAATTCTGGTCATTATAAAAAAGGTCATGAAAAAAAACTTGGGTTTATTATTTTTCCCTAAATTGCTTATATCTCCCGCTCACAAAAGAATATAGAGTATTATTCAAATTGAATATAAAAATTACATGCAATAAAGTTTATCTTACCAAATATTTAGCGTATTTGCATTAACAAAAGCACGAATTTGAGGCATTTAGTTAAGTCAGAATAACTTTTGATAGTTGACCTATATGCTTGTTGAACAAACTAGCCATAAGCTAATCGAATACATATAAGCTAACTGAAAACATAAAAGTTAAGAGTTGATAAACTATCGAGTTAAATCAAAATTATTTGATAAGATTAGCTGAAAATTTAAAATGAAATAAGCCTCTATCTTATAATATCATAAACTGCGTTAAGTTATTTTATCAAATATGAATTTATAAGCTCGTTTACCGAACACTTGAAATTACTATTGTTTTTAGGACAGATAGGATACGTTTGGCTTTGAAAAACAGGAGAAGATAAGCTTCTATATATAGTAAGTACATCTCTATGATTTCAGAAGATCAGTATTCAGGACCATAGTGATTTGGTCTGAGAGTTTAATTGAGTTTGCTGGTTATGTTTTCATCATGGATGGTCTAAGCTTTAATGGTTCAGTGGGTTTTCTATGATTTATCAGATTTTTTGGACATGGCATGACTGTAACTACATTATGCCAAAATTGAGAAGAATTATTGCACTCTAATTAACCTTTACACCCAAAAGATAACGAGCTATTTAAGAATAATAGTTGTATGCATATTTTACCAGGTCATCTTAATTTCATCGTTATGTTAAAATTATGATTGATTGAAAAAATCGTGAGAAGCATGTTCTAAATTTATGAACACTTGAGTTAGAAAGAAAGAACAATCGCTTAAATGAAATTTGATAATTTCTTGTTTAGAACTGCCAATGATGTCAAGAACTATATTTTGGAACTGTCATCTGAGTAAGAAACTGAATGCTCTATCTAGAAGCTGAAAAAACACATAAATGAACAGAAATAATGAAACCATTATGCTTCAGCCTAGGAACATTGGTTCGAGCTCAGTTCAGAGGAGGAGCAGGAGTGAGTCTCCTACTGACCAAGAAGCTCAACAACAAGAAAGTGCCATTTTCCTCTTTCATATTTGGGAATATGATGGAGAGAGCTATATGCAAGAACCACAGCAAGAAAACCTACATTCATGTTTGGACCCACGGGGCATTATTAGTGAGTTGCCAATGGACATTTCATAGGAAGGAGTAGTTGAAGTAATTATAAATATAACATTTCTTTCATAAACAAAGGACTCTGATTAAATAATTATATAGAGTTAAAGAATAGAGCATATATTTAACTTCATTTACTTTCTGTTTTGTTTGTTTGAGTCCTACAGAAAGAAGTAAAGCATAACTCTATATCATTCTTCATTAGAAACACACACTTAAATCAATAAGTGCTTGAGTAAATTATAAATTCTAATATGTGATGTACAATCCCTCCCCCACTTTTAACAGTGAGGTACTGAGGATCACGGAAACAAGATGAACCCCATAGAACAAACAAAGTAATGGTACACAACAAGTCAGCAACAGCCATGGTTAGCTTTTCATGAAAACCGCCTTTAATTTGCTTGCCTTCTTTGAAGCAATAACCTTCTATACAATATAACATTGGCCAAGATGTTCAGAAAATTTAATTTGTCGGAATAAATAAAGGACCATCAAAACCAGAAAGAGGTCTCCAAATGTTAATGTCTTATAGGCAATTCATAGCTAGCACCATGACAATAGATGATTAAATTGAATAAAGCTAGTAAGAAGCAAACAATACAAATATAAGGTCAAGTGGCACTTACAAATAGCTGAGAGGATAATTGATCATCATATGACTTATCAAAAAGCAGAGGAATCTCCATCCCAAGAAAGGCTCGCCGAGTATTGTAAGACAGTTGGAGAGTCTACTAATAATTTAACCAATGGGCTCAAACTATGATTGAAATCAACGAGTCTTTTACACGTACAATCCGAAAGATTATACAACATAACCTGGCGACGCATGAGAAACACGAGCATTGAGTCCTCTACTTTCACTCGGCGAAAGAAGCACATTACCACGAAATAATTCCCAAACAATCCATCGAGATCCACCCGAAATCTGGCTGACCACTCGGACAAATCTTCCCTAAGCTCGAAAATATCAAAATACGTTCTGTCTGATTGTCGTAGAATCATATGCAAACGACCACCCGACTCACCAAAATACAAAACATCAGCGAGCTCGAATTGGCCATCGCATGGCATCGGGAATGTTCCAAAACATTGATTTTCCACATCACAATACATAGACTCCTCGTTGTTACAATGCCAGTATATAACACCATTGCAGTAGGTTCCTTTGAATTCAAAACTACCTTCTACTTGTAGAGGAGGTTGAAAAAATCCAAAGTCAGTCCAACATCCGGTGTTTGAGGAGTATACATTAATCATATCAATATGCCAATTAGACGTGGTATCGGTTTCGTGTTCGAATCGCATGAGAATGACTTTGTAATGAGATGACCTCAAAGGTTCGAAAGAAAGGTAAACTACCTCTGCCTCGTCGCGGCCTAATGCGGTTGGCAAATGAAGGGCAAGGAATCGTTTCGTGATCGGGTTGCATACATAATAAACACTGTTCGGATAATGCCCCACCCTGAGAAGTAAGAGGCCATTGCATGATTGTATTATAAAGATACTGTGAGGCAGGTTCAGGAACCGAAAGTCAGTGATCATTGGATTATGAGAGACATTGTTATCGCTTGAAGGCATGGTTATGAAAGAACTGTGACCAGTGGTGTGAACGTTGGTGTCTAAAAGGTGGGAAGGGAAAGGGGTGTAATGGTGAAGAGTGTGGGAACGTGGGAAAAAAGGGTTGGAGATTTGAGACTGCCATCGCTTTGAAACGCATCTGAATCTCATTAGTGACTTCACTGGCAAACGGAGAAGGATTTCGGTGAGAAGGTCCTCGTTGTTTTCAACCGTGGAAGCAGAAGCCATGGAAGAGAAGATTATGGAACAAGAAGAAACCTGGTGAAGGAAGAGGTCAGAGGAGGGTAAGTTTTCATCTCTATCAAGCTGCAGTTTACGTACCCGGTGCGCCTTGCGTAATCCTGATACGCACCGGTGGAGCTGTCAAAACGGGCCCGCGGGCCGGGTTCGGGCCAAATCAGACTCGGGCCAAAAAACTCGGTTATAAATCATTTTGTTATATTACTTCCACACTTATTTTTTTATATTCAAAACCTTTTTATCCGAAGAACTTTCCAAATGTATAAAAAGCAAGTGCAGGTACAATTGTACTAAAGTCAAAGTAAAAAAATTTTGTGAAAAAAATTTAGAAATCCGGATGCAAATAGCAAAACCGTTATCAACAAGGGTTAGGACGAGTGGTAAGCGGTTCGATCTCACTTAAGCAAGGTCTCGAGTTCGAGTCCTTGTGAATTGCAGAAAATTCATGTTGGGAGACTCACCTGCCATAGCCAGGCACGTGACCCGGGTCGGATCCGGATGTACCTACGTAATACTTAGGGAACCCGGTGGGCACCAAAAAAAATAGCAAAACCGGTACAAATAGAATTTCCCAAAATAAATAAAATTGATAAGTGCATAACCCAATCTTGTGATTGTTGTGGGTGGAACAAACAAAGTACAGGTAGTCAACCACCCACGACTCTACAACAGAGTTCGGATATAACAAACTAAACTCTGACTCACACACACTCATACTCATTCTCAAACAAATGTGAGTGAGTCACAAAATAATGCATCAAACTCTCACAACGTTGTTTATCTCTAAACATAGTGCCTATGATGATGATAATAATGTCATCTCATTCCTTGTATTTGAATTTGTATGTGCAGGGAAGAAGAAGGAAGTGGATTGAGACCAATGGATGCAGAGCAACTGAGAGAGGAAGCTCATAAGATGGTTGACTTCATTGCTGATTATTACAAATCCATTGAAACTTTCCCTGTTCTCAGCCAAGTTCAGGTTTTGTTCCTTCCCTTCTACATTCATTTCATTATTCTTCTTTATATGTTCTCTGTTATTATAACTCCTGAATCGGGTTTATTCTTTTTTTTTTCGTCTATCTATGTATGTATGCATGTGTGTGAAAATGTAACACTTATTTTAGCTTCCAATGAAAAGAAATATGCCCAATTGTTTATTGAGGGTTAAAAAGTGATTCTCCGAAAGCTATATTGACAAAAATGTTTTTATGAGAAACCAATACCTAAAAGTTGAATCATAGTAACCTAACATGTGGCAGTACCGGTAGTCCCGTACACGGTTCATTTAGGCTGCGCCTTTATTTTAAATAAAGGCCCGGCACCGCAATTTAGACAACGAGATTGCAGTTTCAGGAGTCTCATTTACGGCATCACAACCATAATTGCGGCCACATTGACCGTATTTGCCTGCAATTGCATTAAACATCGCGTCACGCAACCGCGATCACAACCGCAATTTAAAATAGTGGTGCACGGTTCGTCACTTTTTAGGGTTTCTTTTCAAGACTTTATGTATGATGAGCCCGGTATGCGGTAACATGAATTTGGTATGCGACAAGTATGGTAAATGAGTGAACCATGTAACTAACTATGGGTTTATTTTCAGCTTTATTTCTCCAAATAAACGTTTTTTGGTGCAAGTACGTTCAATAACTGTGAGAAATGTTTTTTTAAAGGGTTTTCTTAAATAAGGGCTGAAGATAAGAACCGAAAAGTAGAAATGTTTCATGGAAAATTGTGTATTTGAGAAGTTAAAAATTTATCTTGTTTAGTTTTTCAAAAAAATCATTTCTACTCTTGGGTTCTTTTTCTCAACCCCTGTTAAGAAAATCCTTTTTTTAAATCAAACACAATTTTGTGTGTGCACGTATATCTGTGTGAAGCCGTTCTATGTTACTTCTCAGTTTCTCATAATAATTCCAGCTTTTAATCATTTTAGATTTAGATATGCTGTTTTGTTTCCTTAAAGGTTCTCCCCCATTGCAGCCAGGTTATCTAGGGAAACTTTTACCAGATTCTGCACCTAATCATCCTGAACCATTGCAACATATTTTGAATGGTAAAATTTCTTGCTTGGGCTTCTCAATTCACTTTCTTTTTATGCAATTTTTTTAAAAAAATTATATTTTTGTTTTTGGTTGTAATTAGTGGTCCTAACTGGCTCAAACAAGATTGCCTTCGGTGGATGAAGGATACTAGATGTTTAGGCTGAATAAAGAATCATATTACCAATGCTAGCTATCTATTATTAATCCTTTTCACACCTGAAACATGTCATACGTATCTCGTATTGTAGATGTACAAGAAAAGATACTACCAGGTGTTACACATTGGCAAAGCCCAAATTATTTTGCATATTTTCCTTCCAATAGTAGCATTGCTGGATTTCTGGGAGAAATGCTCAGTGCTGGTCTTAACATTGTGGGTTTCAGCTGGATAACTTCTCCTGCTGCAACTGAACTCGAAACCATTGTTCTAGATTGGCTTGCAAAGGCACTCAATCTGCCTCATGATTTTTATTCTACTGGTAAGATCTTGGACAGCTGTATTTTTGTTAATTAATCTCGTGTGAAGATCAGGTACTGACTACCATGTCGTTGATTCTTGTAAGCTCAAGTGAAAGAACATGTACATTCTGTCTTGTTTCTGAAACAGCATTGGCATTGTTTTCAAATGATGTTTTGATTGATAATTAAGCAAATAATAGATGAAGTTCTTACTTATTACTTCTTAGTACTTCCTCCTTCTGACTTCACAGTTTCTTCTGTGATTTCTTTTTATTTGAAATTTAGGATATGACTCACTCTGTGTTGTCTTTTTCTTCTTTAGAATGGCATGGACTTGTACATATTTTCTTTGTACTTCTTTTACATCCTTTATACTTTTTTAAATCTGTACCTTTCCTTTCATTAACCAATAGAATAAAAAGAAAGGGAAAAAAAAAGAAAAATGGCACAGTTCCATAACTTAGGAATTAGGACTCTTTCAAATAGATTTGCCTTATGAAATTTGGATGAGATGGCCATATGGATAATTTATTTGGTAGAGACAAACACTGTGATATGTAGACCTGTGAAACATGGGATGTGATTTTAGAAATGTTGTTGCAGGGCTGGGTGGTGGAGTTATACAGGGAACAGCAAGTGAAGCTGCAGTAGTTGTCTTGTTGGCTGCCCGTGACAAGATCTTGAGGAGTGTTGGTAGGACTGCCCTTCCAAAGCTTGTGACATATGCATCTGATCAAGCACACTCTGCATTAAAAAAAGCCTGCCAGGTACCTTCAATTACATAAAAATACAAGGGCACAAAAGGTGCTAGCCAATACATACATATAGAGAATTTTTAGAGGAGTTGAACCAAATATACTAAGTTTGTTACATGGTTCAGCCAATTTTTATTCATATAATGTTGGCAAAGTTGGCTCAAGGCTTAATTGATAAATGACAATGTTGGCAAAGTTGGAAGAAGAGGCAAATATTTGCCTTAAGAAGAGGAGGGAGAGCTAGTACCGAGGGTCACAATTTTGACTAAATGGCTTGATGCCTCTGGTTCTCTTTTCTATTCAATATAGATCAATATACAAATATGTTGATTTTTAGGTAAGCTGATTTTTAAGCCGATGTTTAGGGTTTTAAAACATTTACAACTATTTAAACTAGCATTTACAAATCAGGAAACTAAATAAAACACGCCCCCTTTCAAAACCTGGCAATGAGAGGAGTGACCCACATATATTTACACCATATCACATATTATGAGGTAAACAATGTGGGATTTCCAACACACCCCCTCCAAAGAAGCCTACAAGTTGACTCATAACAAAGGACAATTCTTAGCCTATGACAACCAGAAAGAAGTTAGATTGATTTCTAAGATGATGTTTAGGGATTTAAAACATTTACAACTATTTAAACTAGCATTTACAAATAAGGTGTAGTGTCCTTGAACACTATATGTCCTTAACCCTCTGAGCCCTCAAGATTATGGTAATCAGGAGTTCAAGAGAAGATCAAGTATCTATGTATGACCTTATGGTTTTTCTGCAGTTCCAGTTCGGAAAAGCGGGGTTTCCCCCGTCAACAAGTGTGTGCAGAGTGTCAACTTAGGGATGAGAGTACGTACCTGAAACCCTAGCTGTTGTGAGCTATTTATAGGGTTTGGAGGAAGTTGATGTGGGCCGTATGGGCCTCGTATCAAGGTGAGCTGAACCGGGATTCTGTAAGGAAATATAGGAGATTTATTCCCTTAGAATCCGGATAGGATCAGCTCACGATCCCATGTAGAGGCTGTTGCGAGATTCTAGGAGAAACATGCGGAAGAGATAGGAAGCCTTGGTGAGACTGAGTCAACCTACCAGCCGACGTTATGTCTCGGTTCTAGAATCCCGAGCCGATGGAGTGAAGACCGTTGTTGAGGCTCGGTCCCATAAAGTCCGAGCCTGGTCTTTTCGTATGCTCGGAATGAACGTGTCCGAGCGTGGGACGTTTGTGTTAAGTAAACCGAGGGAAAGGTCCTTAGAAAATCCTTTATATAGGACTGTAGTTTTTATACGGTCGGCAGACCCTACAAGCCCCCCAGCTCGTAAGACTTTGAAAAGTCTGTGACGAGGTAATGAGCGCTTAGGATAGACCTTTCCGCATGCCTCGTGACAACTGTAATTGTGCCGACTTCTTCGAGGTGACGTTTTGGGTTCTCGAGATACGGCGCGTTTCCTTGTAAGTTGTGCCAAATCATTGCGTTTTTGAAATTTGAAAAAGTACCTTTTGGAAATGCCACGTCTCTCCCTACGATTGGTTGCATGCGTCCATGGGCTTTTGGCCCAAATGGCTAAGACGGAGGGAAACTGAAAAGTTTTCTCTCTAATTGAAACTTACCCTTTCTCTGCCTCCAATCACTCATTCTACTCCCGAAATTTCTCAGAATCCCCTCATTCTCTCTTCAATTTCCATTTTGCTGTCTTCGTTCCCAAATTGAGATCCTCCAATCCTTCACCAGTTTTAGCAACTTCACGCAGGTAACCCCTTCTACTCCTCTTATTTCCATTCCTGCAGTTTTCCTTATTCATTTGGGGTTGTTTTTTTTTTTTTTTGGAGTGAGTTTTTCTTTGTAAACGGGTTTTCTGGTTTCGGGATTTTGCAGGGATTTCTGGGTAGAGTTTCTAGGTTTCTTTTGTTTTTAAGTGAGAGGAGTTTATACCTCAATTTGTTTGAATCATGAGGGGATGAAGAGGTTTTAGGGAAGTTTATCGTGAGCTCTGTAGGAGATTAGGAGAAAATCCATCTAGTGACAGTGAATCAAGTTCTTCATCCTTTTCTGGGGTTTTTGAAGATTCTGGGAACGAAAGGAATCCATGCTCGGAAAGTTCTACGCCTATCCCTACTATTCCCCCCATCGACTCGGGTTCTTCCAAGTTAAAACCATTAACAGTAGAACATTCATTGAATCCTGCCGACGAAACTAAGTGGTTATTAGCCTATAGATTCGCTGAGCGTAGAGCCCAAGTTAGATTTAGCCCCGATCATGATATGGGGGATAAAGAACCTGTAGGAAATCCATCTGAGGTGGGAGGAAAAAGTTCGGGGCTCGGCATTAGATTTAAAGTAAAAACTCGTGCTGTAAAAAATCCTAACGCCGAGCCTTTTTCTTTTTCCCCAGAAATGGTGGAACGCAGGTGTGTGACCAATCCTGAAGAATATCCTCTGCCGCCTAATCATGCGCAGTACGATGCTGTTTTTGATCGGGAAGTACTGGGGACGAGACTTTCATTGTTAACAACAAATAGTCTTAATCATCTCCGGCCGATATTGACACCTCCGAGAGCCGATGGAAATACCTCAGATTTCGTATTAAGACCTTTGGGAATCGACGATCATATTTGCTTCGAAGTGCCGGAAAATCGTCAATATTTTTACTTCTATGAAGAAGTAGTAACTAAAGTCGGTATCCGCTTGCCCTTCTCCACCTTCGAGGTCGAAGTCCTCACTCATTTAGGAATAGCCCCAAGCCAATTGCATCCAAGTGGGTGGGCTTTCGTCCGAGCCTTTCAACAATTCTGCGATGTTGAAAACTTGGTCGCGACGGTACGGTCCTTCTTTTGGTTATATGCTCCCCAAGTAAATAAGTTTGGTGATTCCAAGGGTCTTTGGGTGTCCCTAAAGGCTCGGAGGGGACATGCCCTTTTCGCCAAGGTGACAGACTCTTGGAAATCTTTCAAACCTCTCTTCTTCCAATACGAGTATACTGGGGCCGAAGTATGTTGGTTCATGGAACAGGTTGAAGAAGATGGAGTGATGAAGGTCGTGCCTCGGTTTCCATTGGGTTGGACGACTAACATTTATAACCGAGGATCCTCCTTGTATCAATTCGACTATAAGGCGGATTTAACAAAAGCCGAAAGGCGATTATGCGACCACGTTTGGGAATATCTTCAAGCAAATGGTCAAATTGATTCCAAACGAATTCTGCTGAAAGATACGCGAGACGAAGTGAAGGCGGAGCTGGGTACTACAAAAATACTTTTTTTTTTATATATATATTTTTTTCTATTACTGGCGTGTTAATCCATTTTTCTTGCAGAAGCAATGGGGAAGAAAGCAACCAAAGCCAAGAAGAGTGAAGCTCGGGCAGCTAGAGTGTCACAGCTAGCAGCACTCAAAGAGTCTGCGTCCGGTTCTCCAATCAAGGGTCAATCTTCTGAGTCGACCCATCCTGAAAGCCCGACCGTTATCCTCAATACCACCCCCACTGTAAGGGTTACTGGTGTTGAACAGGTGATCAAAAAGGGCCGCGTTGTCGACGCGGTGAATATTGAAGTAGAAGCTCATTCATCTCCCCAAGACGTTCCCGAGCGCCCCCTCAAGAGGACTCGGCTGGATAAAGGAAAAGGTCTCGCTGGAGATTGGTTCAATTTGAGCAAGTCCAACAAAGGGATTGAAATTCCCGAGGGTAAGGAAGATGCAGCTGCCAAGACGGTGTGGGGTAGGAAGATGTCCGACTCATTCATTGCCATCGTCTTCCCTCCTGAAAATGCTGAAGTAATCGAGTCTTGGACCCCTGGGACTTGGGAAAATAATTGTAAAGCGTTGGTGAAAAGCTTCTTACGGGGTGCGAGCATTTTCCATCACCTTGGTCATCATGGTGATGACGCTTATGCTGGATTGGCTCCCGAGGAAAAGAAGAAAAGATATGAAGCCAACG
The DNA here is from genome assembly GCA_037953625.1 of Crotalaria pallida. Taxonomy (NCBI): domain Eukaryota; kingdom Viridiplantae; phylum Streptophyta; class Magnoliopsida; order Fabales; family Fabaceae; genus Crotalaria; species Crotalaria pallida. The sequence goes on from CM075656.1 coordinate 76,025,582, forward strand.
AGCGGGAAGATTACTTGGAAATTCAGGTCCAAGGTCTGAATAAAAGGATACAAGAAATGGCAGCTGAAAACGAGAGGCTTCAAAAGACTGCACAAGATTCGGAGGGGGCCAAAGTTCGGGTTGAGAAAACACTTCAGGCTGCCGAGGCACAGATAAAGAGGTCGGAAGAAATCCAGAAAAAGGCTGAGGAGGATGCTGCTGCTCTTCTGGTGGCTATGGAGAAAGCTCGTACGGTCGGAAGAAATCCAGAAAAAGGCTGAGGAGGATGCTGCTGCTCTTCTGGTGGCTATGGAGAAAGCTCGTACGGTCGGAAAAAATCCAGAAAAAGGCTGAGGAGGATGCTGCTGCTCTTCTGGTGGCTATGGAGAAAGCTCGTACGGCCGAGCAAGCTGCTGCAGTGGCTCAGGAGCAACATGAGTATGCTAAGGACGAGATACTCAGGCTCCGAGCTTTCTTGGAGAAGATGAGCGCGAAAGCGCTCAAGCATAAGAAAGCAGCTAAGGAGAATCTGTTCAATTGGGACCATGCAATTGAAGATTCTTTCTACAATACTGCCGAGCAACTCCGTGTTCTGAATCCCGGGCTCGTGACCAAGGGCGCTGACCCTAATTTTGCTGTGAAAAAAGGTCAAATTGTCGGCCCGAGTGAAGTTCCCATAGATCTGAACAACTCCGACCTTCCTGACCATTTGGTCGAAGATTCCGAAGGGGAAGGAACCGAGGATGCCGAAGGTGAAGAAGAAGAAGAAGACACATTCAATGCTGACAGCATTGTATTGTCCGATTTAGAATAGTTTGATCATTCTCTCTTTTTTTTTTTTTGCTTTTCTTTTTCATTTTGTGATCGCCCCAGTAGTGGGTTTTTGTAACCGCCCCAGTAGTGGGTCTGAACTTTTTCTGTGCTTCTTTGCTCGAAATATTATGAACGTTTATAGTATTCGCAGTCGACTGTTTGCTTCTTTTTATACTCTGTGTTAAGAATTCAAGTGTCAAGACCTCGGAACTCCAGCGCTTTAGCCGAGGTGGGTTCCTCTATCCGCGATGTAAAATGATTTTAATAAACCATGTTTGAATCGGGAGTCTCAGTAGAATACTTGACCGAGTTATAAGCTCTTGTTTGAGCTGTTTATAATCGTTCGCGTCATACACGGTGGCTAATCGAATATGAGGAAAAGTACGTAATACAATGAATCCAATAACAGTCTTTTTATTAATCAGAAGCAGAAAGTACAATGGGCTCGGAGTTCCACCGAGCGTACACCATCATTAAACAGTAATAAACAAATCTAACAATTCTAAAAAGAATAAATAAAGCATGAAATTATGAAACTGTGGAAGAAAGATTCTAACTGTAATATCCTTTGAGCTTCGCCGCATTCCATGAATTGTTGATAGGAGCTCCCGAGAGAGTTTCAAGTTTATAGGCTCCCGTCCCACTTTTGAAGGTGACTCGGTATGGTCCTTCCCAGCTTTGGGCCAGTTTTCCATCCTTAGCATTCTTAAGACCAATATCGGCCCTTCTTAGGACAAGGTCACCCACCTCGAACTCTCTGGGGTTAACCGAGCGATTATATTCCTTCGCCTGCATCCTTTTAGCGTGCTTTTCTCGTTCGGCGGCCAAATCTCTTACCTCCTCCAACAAAACAAGATTCTCGCAGAGCAAAGTGTTGTTGATGGGGTTTGGCTGCTGCATAGCTCGGAAAGAAGGGATAATTTTCTCAATGGGGATGACTGCGTCGCAGCCATAAGTGAGCCGATAGGGCGTTTCTCCTGTTGAAGTTTGGATGGTGGTGCGATACGACCAAAGTATCTCGTGCAAGTTTTCCACCCAATTTCCTTTTGCTCCTTCAAGTCTCCTCTTGATTCCCTGAATGATGGACCTGTTCACTGATTCCACCTGATCGTTGGTTTGAGGGTGTTCCACCGAGGAGGAGTAGTGTTTAACCCCCCATGCACTGACCAAATCTTGGAACGCCCTTGCTGCAAACTGGGTTCCGATGTCGGTCACCAATATCTGTGGCACCCCGAATCGAGCCACAACTTGCCTTTCAAAAAACTTTTGCACCTTTGCCGAGGATATGGTTGCCAAAGGCTCGGCCTCAACCCACTTTGTAAAATAGTCTATGGCCACGATCACCCACTTCAACTGTCCTGGTGCGGTTGGGAACTGCCCAATCAAATCCATTCCCCATTGGTAAAAGGGATAGGGAGATGAAAGAGAATGAAGTTCCTCGGCTGGTTTTTGATAAACGTCACTGTGAAATTGGCATTTATCACACCTTTTCACGTGGTCTATCGCATCTTGTTGAAGGGTAGGCCAGTAGTACCCTGCCCTTAGGACTTTTCTAGCCAGTGACTTCCCTCCAATGTGGTGGCTGCCTATTCCTCCATGAACTTCTTCTAGTGCCAGCTTTGCTTCGGCGGTGTCGAGACACCTGAGCATTGGACCGTTGACCCCTCGGCGAAAGAGTACTCCCTCAGCCAGTGCAAATTGAGATGCCTTCCTGACAAGTTTCCTAGCTTCCACCAAGTCGGTCGGCAAGGTCCCTTGTTCCAAATAGCTTGCAATTGGGCTAATCCAGCTTGAATCTAGTGATATGGAGAGGACAACGCTAGGTCCATGCACCATTTCCTGAATTAAGCTCTTGTTGTTTTCAGAGTTTTTTGTTGAGGCAAGTTTGGAAAGAATATCCGCTCGGCTATTGCTTTCCCTCGGTATGTGACAGATTTCGACTTTCACAAATTCGGATGACAAGAATCTTACTTTTTCCAAGTATTTTTGAAGGATTGGCTCCTTCGCCTGATATTCACCCTTGACCTGTGAAACCACCAATTGAGAGTCGCTGAGAATTTTCACCTCTCGGGCTCCCACTTCTTTTGCCATCCTCAATCCTGCCAAAACAGCTTCATACTCCGCCTGATTGTTGGATGTTGAAAATCCGAACTTCAAGGAGTATTCAAGGGTGACTCCCTCGGAGTTCTCCAGAATTATTCCTGCTCCTGCTCCCATCTTACTACTCGATCCATCCACATAGATGTTCCAATCCGAGTTTGAGCTCGTCAATGGCTCAGTGAACTCGGTAAGGAAATCAGCCAAGGCCTGAGACTTCATCGCCTTTCTCGGTTCGAAAGTTATTTCAAACTCAGAAAGCTCGATAGCCCAAGTTACCATCCTCCCAGCCAAATCAGGTTTCTGCAATATTTGTCGGATCGGTTGAGCCGTTCTGACCGTGATGCGGTGGCTGTGGAAATATTGGCGCAATCGCCTGGCAGTTATTACTAAGCAGAAGGCTAATTTCTCCACTTTTTGATATCTGATTTCTGGTCCCTGGAGAGCTCGACTCACAAAATAAATCGGAGACTTTTTACCTGATTCCTCACGGACCAAAACCGAACTAACCACAGAATCTCCAACCGACAAATAAAGGAAAAGAGTTTCGCCATGGCTCGGACTAGACAGAATGGGAGGCGATGCCAAATAATGTTTAAGGTCAGTAAAGGCCTTTTCACATTCTTCATCCCATTCAAACATCTTCTCCTTCTCTTTCCTCAGCAGCTTGTACCATGGAAGGGCCTTTCTAGCTGACTGAGATAGAAACCTTGAAAGAGCTGCGACTCGACCTGTTAGCTGCTGAACCCCTTTGATGTTCGAGGGACTTTTCATCTCCAAAATGGCTCTGCACTTGTCCGGATTTGCCTCTATTCCACGCTCTGTAAGCATAAACCCGAGGAATGATCCTGCCGGAATTCCGAATGTGCATTTTTCCGGGTTCAGCCTCATATCAAACTGTCTCACCCTTCCTAAGATTTCTTTCAAGTCTTTTGCATGATCTTCCTCTTTTAAACTTTTCGCAATCATATCGTCTATATAAACTTCCATCCTCGGCCCAATCAGAGGACCAAAAACCTTGTTCATCATGCGCTGGTAAGTTGCCCCAGCGTTTTTCAATCCGAACGGCATAACATTATAGCAATAAGTAGCGTTTTCTGTGATAAACGAGGTTTTTACCTGGTCCGGGGGATACATTGGGATCTGATTGTATCCCGAGTAAGCATCCATAAAGGACAACCTTTGATAGTCAGCCAAACTATCCACCAATTTATCGATGCATGGTAGTGGGTACTGATCCTTCGGGCATACCTTGTTCAGATCTGTGTAGTCCACGCACATCCTCCATTTCCCGTTGGACTTTTTGACTAGCACAGGATTGACCAACCAATCAGTGTATACCACCTCTCTAATAAATCCAGCTTCCAAAAGCTCAGCTACCTTCTCATCAGTCGCTTGCGCTTTCTCGGTTCCGACCCTTCTCTTCTTCTGACATACTGGCTTGGCGCCAGGATATACACTCAACTTGTGGCAGATGAAGTTAGGATCGATTCCCGGCATGTCTGCCGAGGTCCATGCAAACAAATCCTTGTTTTCAATTAGAAGTTCAGTAAGCTCTTTTTCTAGCTTCTCCGACAGGCCAACCCCGATCTTGACGCCGTGAGATGGCTCGGGACCGAGGATTACTTTTTTAAAGTCCCCTTGCGGAGTTGGTCGGGTTTCATCCTCTTCTCTGACGTCAAGATCGGTCAAGTTGACGCTTCCTATGTTCAATGGTTCCTTCATAATTTTCTCATCATCTAGTTTCAGCTTTGCCAAACTGATGTTATAGCATTTTCGGGCCAACTCCTGATCAGACCGTACTGTTACTACCTTGTCATCCGACCCCGGAAACTTCATGGCCAAATGTACTGTCGAAACGACGGCATCGAAAGATTGGAGTGTTGTTCTTCCGAAGATAGCGTTATAGGCCGAGGGAGCCTGGACAACGAGCCACTTTACCATTTCAGTTCGGGCAGAAGATGGTTCACCCATTGTCACTGGGAGGTGGATATGGCCTAATGGAATGATTGAGTGTCCCGTGAAGCCAATCAAGCTTCCCTCGAATGGAGTAAGATCCGACCTTTTTAACTTCAATTTCTCGAACAGATCAAGGAACATGATGTCCGCCGAACTCCCTTGATCGACGAGAATTCTTCTTACTTCATAGTTGCCAATCCGAGCTGTGACGACCATTGGATCATTATGGTCTTGCAGGATGTCTTCAAAGTCTTCATCACTAAAACTGATTACAACATTCTTCTTTCTCGGTTTCTGAATCGGTCGGCTTGCTACCGAAAGAACTTGCCCCACGTACTTCTTGCGGTCACACTTCTTTTCCCCACCACCAGCAAATCCTCCAGCAATAGTACCGATAAGGAAGTCATTTGCTTTCTCGGATTGTTGTATTGGGGCTCCGTTTGCAGGTGGTGAAGGACTTTTATTCCTCTTCTGCTCGGTTTTGGGAGGCGAGGGGCTCTTCCTTCTAGAACGCTTGCGCAAGGCTTCCCCGATGTAATGCTGAAGCTTGCCATCCCTTACCATCTCTTCAATTAGATCTTTCAGTTGGATACATTGGTCGGTGGTATGCCCCCTTCCACCATGGTGATCGCAATACTTCGATTTATCCTTTTGGGCCGCCTTTCTTAAGGCTGGTGGCCGAGTGATGTTGCGCATTTCAGTATGCATGGTCCCACGAAGGATTTGACTCCTCGAGACCGTTAATTGAGTGTATTCCTCGTACCTGCCTTTGGGAGGCAGTTTATCACCTCTTTCTTGTTCCCTCTTGTCTTTCCTTCCTCTTTCCCTAAAACGATCATTCTGACGAGCCTCGTTTTGGCGAGGCCGTTGCTCCTGTCGTCCTTCGGTACCCCTTGCCGCAGTGCTTATCCTTCGGAACTCCTCTAGATTGACATATTTCCTGGACCTTTCTCTAAGTTTTGCCATGTTATGAGGTGGTTCCCCGATCAAACAATCTTTGAAATCTCCGTCCAACAATCCCTGAGTGAGTAGGAGAACGGATACCCCCGACTGTAAACCAGATATGCCACTGGCCTCTTGCTGATACCGAGCCAGGTAGTCGCGTAAAGACTCGCCAGGTCTTTGTGCGACTCCAGCTAAAGAATGATCCTATTTGGGCTGTGACATGCTCGCTGTATATCGATTGAGGAAAACCCTCCGAAGCTCGGCCCAGGAACTGATGGAATTTGCCGGTAGGGAGTTGAACCATCTCAGCGGCGCCGGGCCTAGCATCATTGAGAAAGCTCGACATTTCATTTCATCTTCTCCTCCATAAAACATCATAGAAGACTCATAAGATGCAATGTGATCCATCGGATCAGTCGTCCCATTATAGCAAGAGACGTTCTGATGGCCCATGAAAGCTTGTGGAGTCCGAAATGCCATGATTGCGGCTGTGAACGGGTGCCCCGGATGCGGTTCAGCAGCAGCAGGTTCAGCAACCTCATTCGAAGTAAGGGGTGGAGGCAAGGGAAGGTTACTTGGGTTGCCAAAAGCCATGCGAGTGCCTTGCTCGGCAAGCCTAGCCATGCTTTGCTGCTGTAAAGTAGCGATAGCTTGGTTTTGCTTTTCGATTAATGAAGTTTGAGTCCTCAGAATTTCCATAATTGACTCTTCTCTTCTCCTGGCAGAAGAGGTCGTCATGTAAGATCTTCCCTGAGACTCGGAACGTTCACCGCCCTGAAGTGTTCCGAAGCATCCTCTAGTAAATTGTGGTACTCCCCTAAACAAGGGTATTTCTCTATCAGACCGCTCGGTTCGGGAGTTTTCTCGAACATGACGTTTAGCTCGTCGCTCCTCCCCAGTTCGGGATCCAGCAGGGGCTCTTCTAGACTGGTGTGGTCCAGAATCCGCAGTGTCACGCCATTCCGACACATGGCCATCAGAAACACGACGTGGCTGAGATCGTCGTTCATGGCCCTCCGCAGCCGGAACGACGGCGGCTTGCGGTTGGACCTGAGGAACAGCCGGATCAGCAGGGTGGACAACTGGAGGAACTTGGGGGTTCTCAACCTGATTACCCTCAAGAGGAGCAAGTCTGTCCCTAACATTCCTGCCAGCAGCATTCCTAGGTCCGGCGTTCTTTGGTGGTCTTCCTCTAAGACGACGGCGGAGATCACCTCCTCCTTGGTTGTCATCGTTGTTGTTTGCCATTTCCTGCAGTGAGCGGTGGGAATATTGGTTATTCAGTTCCCCACAGACGGCGCCAATGTAGTGTCCTTGAACACTATATGTCCTTAACCCTCTGAGCCCTCAAGATTATGGTAATCAGGAGTTCAAGAGAAGATCAAGTATCTATGTATGACCTTATGGTTTTTCTGCAGTTCCAGTTCGGAAAAGCGGGGTTTCCCCCGTCAACAAGTGTGTGCAGAGTGTCAACTTAGGGATGAGAGTACGTACCTGAAACCCTAGCTGTTGTGAGCTATTTATAGGGTTTGGAGGAAGTTGATGTGGGCCGTATGGGCCTCGTATCAAGGTGAGCTGAACCGGGATTCTGTGAGGAAATATAGGAGATTTATTCCCTTAGAATCCGGATAGGATCATCTCACGATCCCATGTAGAGGCTGTTGCGAGATTCTAGGAGAAACATGCGGAAGAGATAGGAAGCCTTGGTGAGACTGAGTCAACCTACCAGCCGACGTTATGTCTCGGTTCTAGAATCCCGAGCCGATGGAGTGAAGACCGTTGTTGAGGCTCGGTCCCATCAAGTCCGAGCCTGGTCTTTTCGTATGCTCGGAATGAACGTGTCCGAGCGTGGGACGTTTGTGTTAAGTAAACCGAGGGAAAGGTCCTTAGAAAATCCTTTATATAGGACTGTAGTTTTTATACGGTCGGCAGACCCTACATAAGGAAACTAAATAAAACAGCCTGGACACAATAAATTAGATTTATGTACAGTAACATCGAGAGGATAAAAACATAGAGAGATCTTTCTTATATTTCTTATTTTCTATGTCTAGCTAAACTCTTAGTGCTACCGAGAGGATAAAAACATAGAGAGATCTTTATTATATTTCTTATTTTCTATGTCTAGTTAAACTCTTAGTGCTAAGGGGATGATGATACCTTGATTTTTTTAGCAATGCTATGTTAATTTATTTTTACCCATGTTATGAATTTTTATAATTAAATATATAAGATAAGTTCTTTGAATTTATTTATGTTATCTGAATGTTAATAGTAATTATTGGATATTAATTGTGATTTTATGTTAGGAATACAATTGATAATTTGATAATGATTATTAATTTGGTAGATATATCATAGTTTTGAACATTGTATTTGAAAGCTTCACTGTCATATTTTCTGCTTAGCACGTGCTCTCGGGAAATATAATGATGAAGCTTATTCAAATACAATATTCAAAAGTATGATTTATCTACCAAAATAATAATAATTATCAAATCATCAATTGTATCCCTAACATAAAATCACATTTTATATCCAACAATTATTATTCAATACTCACATAACATAAATAAATTCAAAGCATGACTGAACTCATCTAATATTTAATTATATAAACCAAGTAAGTAAATAAAATCAATTGTCAATAATATCCATGATATGGATAAAAATAAATTAACATGATAAAATAATCAAGATATCATCATCCCCTTGGCACTAAGAAATTAGCTAGATAAAAAGATAAGAAATATAATAAAGATCTCCATGTTTTTATTTTCTCAGTACTAGCTCTCCCTCCTCCCCTAAAGGCAAATATTTGCCTCGCATTTATAATGTCTTGAGTGCTAATTTTACACCCATATTTTGTGGCCTTCCAACTTTGCCAACATTGTCATCCACCAATTGAGCCACATTATACTAATAAAATTGGCTGGACCATGTAACAAACTTAGTATGTTTGATTCTACTCCTCTACAAATTCACTATATGCATGTGTTGGCCAACGCCTTTTGTGCGTCCCTTTTTTATCCTGTCTTTGTAACACTTGTTTATTTATAAAACTAATCAATTGTTCATGTGGGCTCCTTCCTTCCCTCATGCTTCTGTGCTGGCTCCTTATAATTTGGCTGACCATAATTCTTTCTTGATCAACTTGCATATACGGTTTCAACATCATCACATAAAATTAGTATGTCTTCGATTAAAATAAATTAAGTGAGGTGATATAAAAATTAAGAAGATTTAATATATTGTTATAATAATGTTTATTTTAGTATTAAAAATATGTAGAATTAGGCTCTTATGAGGCCTTCTTGCCATAAATAGTATACTTAATGTTATATGGGTTTGCATTCAAATATTTTACCCCTGCTAGCTCTTGTTTAGAATTGTTCATTGTTTTCTAACTTATTTTAGATACTGACCATCTCCTAAACTTTTCTTTCTTTGATTTTTCTTTATTTTTCTTTTAGGACTTTTGTATGGAGACTCTAACATGTTTTTATTATTTATCCAGTGAAAAGAACTGATTATCTTTTAATTCAATAATCATAGTTGTGTCTTAAATATTTTACAGAATGATGAAATTGATTAGTTTTCCTAATTTGTCAAAATAAAATTTTAAAGGTTTATGATTAGCATGGTCTTTTAGCACTAAACCTTAGAATATGTTGGTGTCACTGTGTCACTTGAAAGCTTCTGATGCTAACTAAGGTCATAAAGTTCAAACTTATTTAGCCTATTTCATATTAGTATTTAATATATGGTTTGAGCAGTCCTATTCTACTGTATTCTTATAAAATAACTTTTTTATCCCTTGAGATGACACAAGTGGTGAACAAGATGCACTATATTCATTGGACGAGTCTTAGGTTTGAACCTCAAATGTTGCAAAACGGAGTCCCCTTGTGTTGCTTAGTTGCACCCTTGAATATTGCATAATTATCATTGAGATCATTTTAATGGTTAATATGCATATTTTTTGTTTTTTTCTTTAATTGCAGATAGGAGGACTGAATCCAGAACTTTGCAGGTTGCTTAAAACTGATTCTTCAACCAATTATGCACTTTCTCCTGATGTACTTTCTGAAGCAATTTCAAATGACATTGCCAGTGGTCTTATACCTTTTTTCTTATGTGCTACTGTAAGAATTAAAGGCTTTCTAATATTATTTTCTCTCAAAACTCAAATATGTATCCATGCCTTACATCCAATATTTTTCTTCTTTTTTTTTAGCTTACGAATTTATTGAATTTGCAAATTAGAAATTGCTCAACTTGTCTGATTGTTGGGTCAAGGGATGACATATTTTTCTTTGTTAGTTGTTGCCAGGAACAGATGTGGTTTCAGATATAATTACATTAGTTTCATGTTATTTTTCTTTTTTGGTCCTTAAATTGTGCATGCAAGGAAGGAGATTTCATATGAATATTATGCATATTGACTTTTTTCAACAATATCAACTCTCGTGATGATACTCGATGGAAAATTAATCTTGTAAACTTTTATCAACGGAAACACTATGATCAGCACTGATGTTGGTTATGTATTCCTTGTTGATGAGTGGATACGTATATGAATCTTTACATCAATTTGAGGTAACTATAGAGTCTATTATTGGTGGATATTAAGCTTCTGGCATTAATCTCATGCACTTTGCATCTACACATGCAGGTTGGAACCACTTCATCAACAGCTGTTGATCCTCTTCCTGCATTCGGAAAAATTGCTAAGGTAAAAATTATTTGATTGGTTGATAAAAAAAAAATTATTTGATTGAATTGTTGATAAAAACTTTTTAGCGTAAACATTGATGCATTGTAATCAGGATTTTAAAAAAAAAACCATTTCCCTCATAAGGAAGTAAGGAACAAAGATGAAGCTACATAGATGAAAACCAGAAATGGTTGTGCAGCAAGTAAGAAACTCAAGGAGACTAACCGTACCTACCAATGACTGTCATAAACTTGTCTGACAAGTTTTATAAATGCATCTTGGAGACTTGAACAATCTGTTAATATATGCATATCTTCTTGGCAGACCAACAACATTTGGTTTCATGTGGATGCTGCTTACGCTGGAAGTGCTATTATATGTCCCGAGTACCGCCACCACATTGATGGTGTTGAAGAAGCAGACTCATTTAACATGAATGCGCATAAATGGTTCTTGACAAACTTTGATTGCTCGGTACTTTGGGTTAAGGTAATCGATAATACACATTTTTTTCTTCATAATCTCACTTCTGCATCTTTATCTGTAACATTTCAATTTACTTAATAAACAAGTTGTACTTAAGTGAAACTGATGACGAGTTTATGACAGGACAGGAGTGCTCTGATTCAGTCACTGTCTACAAATCCTGAATATCTGAAAAACAAGGTAAGTTTCTATTTGCACGCTTGAGGTTTGCAAAGAAGTTTCGTTGTGAGAGGTTTCCAAACTTCTGAATCAACTTCCTTAGTTTATCTTTCTGGGAGCATTATATATTATTATCATTCTGGAGCTTTTTATGGTTTTGTTGTTTGAATCCTTTTCGCTTTTTTCTTTAAAATCCTGCCAGTCAATATTATTTTTTGTTCTCCATGCCTAAAGAAAGGAGCACTCCACTTTGAAGGAGCTGAAATGATAAATAAATGTGTCAGAGATTAATTTTCTTTTTCTAATATAATACTAGGGAATCACCTTACATTGTGAACCACTAAAGAAGAAGGAAAAGATAAAATAGAGAAACAAAATGAGGTGTGTCAAATTCAATGAGTAATAAGAGTTAATATCTTATTCTGTGACAACAAATGAACCTCGAGGAGTTTATTTTCCAATTCTTTTTCCTTTATATCGTTAAGTTAATTTCCTCTACCGTTCATGGATTTAAGGTCTTGCTTGAGGGAGCAGTTCATGTGACACTTGTTTCAATAAACAAGAAGAATGTGATCTGAAATGTTGCAGCTATTGTTGTTAAGTCCTTGCCTAATTGTCTTCTTATGCTATTGAATTTGCAGGCCTCTCAAGGAAACATGGTCATAGATTACAAAGATTGGCAAATTCCTCTTGGACGCCGCTTTAGGTGCCTGGAAAATTTCATTTAGAAACACTTCTCATTGCTTTTCAAATGACTGATTGACTTGTTTGTGTGTGGTATTTTACACATCTTCCTCTCTCAACTTGAATTATGTTTTTGAGAATTAACACACAGTGTGCATCCATAAACTAGCATCATTCATGCTTTCACTTATGTATTTGCAAAATGTGTATATGATCATGATTTGAAAATTTGTAAGTCTACAGTTTCTTTCATTCTTCCCTTCTCCATTAAGAAGTAATGAGAACCTCTGATATCATAACTTTTACTAAATACTCAGTATTATCTCTTGCTAATAAAAACCTCTATAAACCTTAAAGATCTATAATTAACAGCAGATTGTAACATTCCCTATTGACCTATGCTCGGCTTCAGATCATTAAAACTGTGGATGGTGATGCGCCTCTATGGGTTGGAAGGTCTGCGAAGTCACATAAGAAGCCATATTGGGTTGGCTGCTTATTTTGAGGAACTTGTTGGTCAGGATACAAGATTCAAGGTATTATTCCTTCTAGAAAAAACTTCATTCTTTTTTTTTTTCTTCCTGATTTAATTGCATGATAATCTGGTAGTAGAGTTTTGGAGCTACAACTTCTGTGCAACTGAATTTTATAACATAAAGTTTTTGTACTACACCACTACTCAAAGTTGTACGCAAGTTGTGCACAGGCGCGCAAAAGCTCTTAAGAGTTTTGGTTTACCATTACATATTTTTTTTTATGTCAAAGTATGCCAATTATGAATGTCTTATCTCATTTTCTCATTCTATTTTGCCATGAAAAAAACTGCGTTAAATTACGTATGCAGATCGTTGCTCCTCGCACATTCTCATTGGTTTGTTTTCGGCTTTTGCCTCCTCCGGACTCTGAAGATCATGGCAACAAACTAAATCATGATCTACTTGACTCAGTAAATTCAACAGGAAGTGTTTTCATAACACACACGGTACGCATAAGTTATCTTCGAGAGTTTTACAGCTTTTATCACCTATTTTCTTTTCCCTTGATGGATAAGCAATATGTGCAGGTTCTGTCAGACGAGTACATTTTACGCTTTGCGGTAGGAGCGCCGTTGACAGAAAAGAGGCACGTCGACGGAGCATGGCAGATTTTGCAAGATAAAGCCACTGCTCTACTTGGGAGTTTATAGGATGACTCTGCTTCTATCATCAACCATTGCTTTTAAGATATTCAGTGCTTCATATGATTGCATTTATCTGTGACTTTTTTCATTTATGCGTAAGTCCATACTTTTGGCAATGCTTCTATTAGCTTTAATCATTGAAATCTAGTTTTACCCCGCCAATTAATAATCGACCCCCCTAATTTTACGAAAATCCCAAAACATCTTTGCTAAAATTTGAGCTACCTAAACTAACCTTCCCCAATCTAAAACTCTTCCTATCCTCCATCAACCCTAGCATCCCTTAAACCCCATGCAAGCCAAAAACCTGGGTAGTCTATAGCGGATAGCGATTGGTCCCAAAAACTCTATAACGGGATATAAACAAAATTTAAAACATTTAGAATTAATAATCAAAATTGATTGTTACTAGTTAAAAGAAATTACGGTTACTAAATATTAAACACTTAAATTCGTAATTTTGATAAATAATGAATAGTGGCACAATCCACTATGACCAATATTTATTTATTTTTTGGTGCAAGGATTAGTATATACTACATTTGATATTGAGATTATAAGTATGGCTTTTTCTTTTTAATTATAAAACCCAATGGCCCATGGCCCAACCCAAGCAACCCAAACCCTAAAAATCTCATCTTCGTACAAAGAAGAACAACTGCCGCAGTAGCCTTCTCCCCAATTCTGCCTCTCTCTCTCAAACATAATTTCTCTCTTACTTATTATTGTTACCTGGGTTATGCGGGTCGTCATAGAACAACGAATTTTGAGGGTTTTTGACATTGAAATATTTGGGGCGGTCGCAACAATCGCGATAAGGATGCGATTTCAGCATGATTTTTGATGCTTCAACCGCAACCACCTATCGCTCCACTACATCATACGGCGTCGCAGTGAGGTTCCGACTGGCTCCGCTCCACCGCGATAGCGTGCAATCGCAACGCTATTAACTACAGCAGTCTAAAACCCCTCTTCATATCCTCCATAAACAACTCTTCATATTCTCATTCTCCATCAAAACAAAACACTCCATAAGCACCTCTTCTCATTATTCATTGAAGTAAATCTTTTTAGTTGATCATCAATATTTCATCATCTCATCATCGTGGAAGCATTACGTGTTCATCAAGGTACGTTGTTTCAACCTACTAATTTTTTTGTTCGCAGTGTCGTACACTTTGCCCTAAGCGTACTGACAAAAATATGCAAATACGCTTACCCAAAGCGTATTTGTTAAATAATTATATAAATTTTGTAAACACGCTTAGGGTTTTACAAACACGTTTACCCCGCAGCAAGCTACACTCCTTCCTACAAGGAAAAAGAGATGCCTTGTTGAATTATCTTGGATTTTAAATTATTCTGGTTATCTATTGGAATTATTATAGTGCAGCATGTGATTATTATTCTGATTAAATATTGAGTTACTAAAATTTTTGTGCCCCTCGCTTAGGGTCAGCGAGCTACACAAATTTTTTTACATATGCTATTGAAGATGCACATAACATATAAATATCATTCAATAACATTATAAATATCATTCAATAACATTTAGATTCAATAACATTCTGATTATGTTCGGTACACAGGAACCAATAAATAACAATTAGATATTTTGAATTGATTTTATAAACAAAACATTGTAATCACACTACTACATATAAGTCATTTCAGACCGATTCCGCATCCCATTTGAGACTGGTTTTTAACCAGTCTCAAAAGTGGCGGTCTTATTGCTATGCCTTTAAATGAGACTGGTTCCAAACCGGTCTGGTTCTCAACTAAACAGACTGGTTTCTAACCGGTCTGAAAATGAAAAATAACCAGTTTGATTGAGATTATGAACCGGTCTGATTGAAATTTTGAACCGGTTTGATTGAGATTATGAACCGGTCTGATTGAGATTTTGAACCGGTCTGATTGAGATTTTGAACTGGTCTGAAAATTTAAAAAAACCAGTCTAATTGAGATTTTGAACCGGTCTGAAAATTCAAAAATAACCAGTCTGATTGAGATTTTGAACAAGTCTGAAAATTTAAAAATAACCAGTCTGATTGAGCATTTTGAACCGGTCTCAATTAAATTTTTAATCAGTCTCATTGAGTGTTTTGGACCGGTCTCATTTAAATTTTGAACCAATCTCATTTAGTGTTTTTAACCGATCTCAATTAAAAAAACACATGAATATAAAATATAATAAAACTAATAAATAATAACTAGATGCTAAAATTATATTATAAAAACCACGTTATATATATATATATATATATATATATATATATATGTATTTCTACTACAAGTTTGATCAACGTCCTATGCTCAATGAAACTAACATAATCTACACAAAATGAGATTCTTGCGAAATTCCTAATAAAGAACCTGTCTAGCAACCTGCAACATTCCATGTTATATGTTGCAGGGATTCTACACAAAATGAAACTAACATAAGTCTTATAAAAAAAATAATTATATTTTGCAACTTAGCAACATTTCCTCCTCCACCGAGCAAGACACCTCCGACGAAGACAAACACCCAATGCGCCACCACCTCACCGTCCCTTCCGGACTCAACTTTGTCGAGTTCGAAACCCTCTCAGGCCCAGGTCAATGCTCCATGCGCCTCCCCAAACCGTCTGGTCCATCGTCCGCCGCTTCAATAAGCCCCACCTCATCAAATCATGCTCCATCAAATCATGCTCCGTTCGAGTAGCCGCAACAAGGGACCTGGGCTTCACCATTGTTCGACTCGAAGGAAGACGGCAGCGGAAACCAAGAAGACGAACCGGAGAGAGAAAGCAGAGGAGACGGCGGCGGAAAGAGAGGAAGAAAAACTCAGAGGAAGAAGAGGATGAATAGATTGTTTGTGAGGGAAATGGGAATATGGGACTTTTGTTTTAGGTTTAGGGAAGGACTTTTGTCCGTGCAGTGCAAAGGGGCACATTAATGTATTTTTTAGACTAGTTGTCTAAATGAACCACTCTCATTTAAACTTAATGCCAATTCCAGACCGGTTCAGCACGGAACCGGTCTTAATAAAAAGTCTAAAGAGACTGGTTCCTAAAGAAACCAGTCTGATTTGTACTAGTGTATGAGACTGGTTCCATGCGGAACCAGTCTGATTTTAACAAAAGACCCAGAAAGAGACTGGTTCCTTAATATATTTTCAGACTGGTTAGGTCCCTCATAGGGGGACTAATGTGATGTCAAATTGATCTTTGGGGGATTTAAGAGATTCCACAGATCTTTCAGGGACCTAACTGATTCCAAAATGATCTTTAAGGGGTTTAAGAAATTCCACTAATCTTTCAGGGACCTAACTGATTCCACAGGTATCTTTCGGGGACCTATGTGACTATTAACTCACATAGCATCATATAACATAAAAAAAAAAACATTGTCTGAAACATTGTCTAAAACATTGTCCCGACAAATTGTCTAAAACATTGTCCCGAAGCTAGTCTCGTCTTTGCCTACCCCTTACTCTTACCCTAGCCTTATTACCCCAACAGTCGCATTCCTTCTTATCTCTACACGCTCTGGCACTCTACAGTAATTAGTATAAGGATTATCGGGCAGCACCGGTTCCACATATTCATCAACCCGATGCAATTTTCAAAGAATGCGAGCCTACAAATATAATAAAACATCAATAACTATTAACCAATGCTTAACCAATACAAAAATTGCAATTGACAGTACTCACAAATAACGTAGCCTCAGGATGATCAACTCTCACAGACGTAAGTAAAAGTAATGAATGTGAAACTGTATGCACCCAATCTAGATATTCAGGTACACACTCACCATTATATGTCATTGGATCTCCTCTAGTGGCATCATCGAGAACATGAAGATGCCACCCTCCAAAGCTTTAATCGTCTGAATGTATGAACATTGCCACAATACTCTCTCAAGAAGATAAACCCTTCTCATGCTACCACATCGCACATAGCCACAATAGAGCGAGACTTCCTCGAATGGGCGAAGATCTCGGTGCTTAAGGTTATATGGCTACCATATAACTTGTTCAATCGTCAGCCTCTCCATAAACATGCGGTAGTGATACTCAGAGTTTGTCAATGATTGTTGAGGCATCCACTTGAAGACCCGTGATGTAACCAACCAAAGACAACTTGTTTGCCATGCTTGTGAAAGACATATGATCATATAAATACGCAAGTGCACTAGCATCCCATGCGCCATGCCTATTAATCAACAACATGTCCTCTCATCAAAATATGTTCAAGAATTGACATCCATTTGAATTGTTGGTCTTATATGTGAATAAGGTGGGTGATCCCACCAAGTACATCATATAACACCTGACTGCAATCTCGTTACGCCATCTTCGAACGGACCTCTCAAACAAGTCCTTCCATGTATTGAACTTTATTGCCCCATTGTGATTGTCTAGGGCCTCTTGTAGATAGATGGTATGATGAAGACATTGATACTTTTCATCTCTCTTGTGGGAAGAGGACGATTACACTTGCCAATGTCTCATGCATTCTTAACATCCTGTGAGGGTGTTCTGATACCATGGGATAAGCCCAATCAGCCTGAGGTGGTTGAGCTTATGCATGGTTTGCTATGGATGGATAATTCTGAGGCAATCGGAGAGGCCTTAGACAATCGTAGTGGGGCCATAAAGTTCAGTACATTGAAGGACTTAGTTTGAGAGGTTCGTTCGAAGGCGGTGTTACGAAATTGCAGCCAGGTGTTATCTGATGTACTTGGTGGGGACCAACTTGTTCACAAATAAGACCAATAATTCAATTGGATGTCAATTCTTAAACGCCTTTGAGGATCTGAGTACTATTGATCAGTACGCATGGGGTGTTAGTGCACTTGCGTATTTATATGATAATTTGTATTTCACAATCAAGGCAAGTGCACTTGCGTATTTATATGATAATTTGTATTTCACAATCAAGGCAAATAACTTGTCTTTGACTGGTTACATGTCTTTATGTAAACATGTATCAATTGATAACGCTTGTTATTTATTCACCAAAAATAATACTTTAATAGATTCTAATCTCACTGTTATATGTTATTTGTAGGATGGATACTTGATCGTTTTCCATCGATCGGGCCGTGTGCTATACTATGTGATGATCTATACTATGTGATGATTATGGTCTTCAAGCGTATGCCTTAACAATCAATGACAAATTCTGAGTATCGCTACCGCATGTTTCTAGAGAGGCTGATGGTTGAGCAAGTTATATGGCAAACCCTAAGCACCGAGATATCCTCCCATTCAAGGAAATCTCGCTCTATCGTGGCTATCTGCGATGTGATAAAATGAGAAGGGTTTATTCCTAATAGAGTATTGCGGCAATTTGGATACATACACAATATTCCTACAAAACCACCGAACGGATTACCCCTGTCCTCGACCATCAGATGAAAGCTTTAATTTGGAGGTTACCTTCATGTTCTCGACGATGTCACTATAGGTGCAGTGAGTGACATATAGTTGTTAATGTGTACCTGAATATCTGGATTGGGTGCACACAGTTTCACATCCATTTCTCCTACATCTATGAGAGTTGATCGTCCTGAAGTTACGCTACGGTACTGGTAAGTATAGTTAATTGCAATTTTTTATTGATTAATAGTTATTGATGTTTTATTATATTGGGATGCTCGCGCTCTTCGAATATTGCATCGGGTTGATGGTTGATGATGAATATGTGGAATCGTTGATGGTGTTGCCCGATAATCCTTAATTGGATATTCTGAATGATGTATGTCAGTTCACCTTGACACCAATTACTGTAGAGGTGCCAGAACGTGCGGAGAGAATAAGGGGTGTGACTGCTGGGGGTAGTAGGGGTAGGCATAGGCAAAGATGAAAGTAGCTTTGGGACAATGTGTTAAACAATATTTTAGACATCGTTTTTATGTTAATTTCTTCGGGCAGTGTGTTTTTTTGTTTTATGATGTTATGTTATGTTATGTTATTGGTTATTAAAATTGTGTTTTTATGTTATATTGATGACAATGTTTTGTTTTTAAAATATCTTATTGTTAGTTTTTGGTTTGTGTGTACCAAACATAAACCAAATGTTATTGAATGCTATTTACAAGATATGTGCATCTTTAGGTTATATCAATAACATCTGTAAAAAAATTTGTGCAACTGGCTTAGGGTCAACCAGCTTGGTTAGTTTACAAGCACACTGATTCGAGAGCGAGCAACACAAAAACTTTAGTAACTCAATATTTATTTAGAATAATAATCACATGCTACACTATAATAATCACATGCTTAATAGATAACCAGAATAATTTAAAATTCAAGATAATTAAACAAGACACATTTTTTCTTGTAGAAGTGTAGCTCGCTCCAGGGTAAACATGTTTTTTAAAGTTAACAAACTCGTTGTACCCTAAGCGAACATGTTAAATTTACAAATACGCTGATCCATAAGTAGGGACGGATCCGAGTGGTAGCTAGTGGGGGCAAGTCCACAAACTTTTAATAAAAAAATTAAATAAACATATGTGTATAAATATTATAGATTATCTCATGCAATAATACTATAAATGGTACTCTAGTTCAGTGATATCATTTTGTTGATTCATACTAACTAGTTTGTAAACCTGTGCTTCAGCACGAGGCGATATTTTTTGGTTTTGTAAGTTATTTAGCTTATGTAATTAAGATACATTTCATGCACTTGCATATTACACTTAATATTATACTTAAGATTATGCAAAAAAAAAATGAACAGTTTAAATAAATATTTTTATGTATAAAATATAAAGTAAGAGTTATCAATCCCATATATTGGTATTGAATGAAGTTGAAAATTGTTGAGTTAAAACATAAAGTTGTTATAGACGATTCCATGGCAATAATTTTTTTTCAAAATGATGTTACATATAAGATCAAAGGGAGTAATTTTTATGTGTTTTGTCCATAACATGCTTATTTAATCCTTATTGAAAATAGTAATATATTTAATTTTTATTAGGAAATATAATTATTAAGTAACGTATAATAATTTAAGAATGAGAAATGTTAAAAGGAAAATTGATGATGAGTAAATAAAATGATTGTATAAAATTTTAAAATTGAAAAGGCAAAAAATTACGATTATAGAAATATAAGGGAGCCCTCTCATTTCTACATGCATGGAACAGAGTTTTTCGGGGCGGAGTTTTTTTATTGACGATATTATTTATCTTATAATTTTATACATTTGCATACTTCACTTAATACGACACTTAAGATCATAATTTAGTTGATAAAAAAATCAATTAGTTGATCATATACCCCAATGATTAGTTGATAAAAATATGAATCAGTAAGTTAAAATTTACACAATTACTTAACACCTTTAGTACCAATGTGGGGTTGGTCATGTGGAAGTTTACTTGGTCCCTTAACCAACTGGTCTCGAGTTCGAGCCTTGAGTATGGAGCAGCCCTCGCTGGGAGACCCCTACCGCTTAGTGCGAGCTCAGGTGGGTCGAACCGGATGAGTCAGATTCTGGATAAACCAGATCCTGGTACCGGTTGGTGTAAAAAAAAAAATAAACTTAACACTTTCAGTACTTAATATTGAAGCAAATAAAAAAGCTCACAACTAATAATACATGAACACGTCTCCATTCAAACAAAAAATTTTTATCTAACACAAAAACCCACTAAATGTTGAGCAAATAAGATTCCCATTTTTTTGTAAGGAAAAAATTTTATTGAAAAAAAAAAACAAAGTACATAAGAGGGTTACTTTTGCTAACGTGCTAAACCATATACAACAACGAAAAAAAGGAATAGAGAAAAAACAGTACCAGACCATCCTTCTCCGAGAATTATTGAGAAGTTACAACAAAATCAATAGCCCCAACACCCTCATAGTAGTATAGAAACAAAAAAGAGCAAAACCAAACCAAGAAAACCAGATCGATTTGGTGCTTTGATCTTTTACTCTTCCACAACTTCTCCTACATCCTGCTAGCAGAATGATTTGCAAAATTTTCCTGTTAACATTAGCACATCCCATAAAAAATATAGGTCCACCGCTTCAAGTCTTAACATGAGCCAATCCATTATTTAGAACCGTATGAAGGTTGAAACTGAAGTCTGAAACAGGAAAAACATGTCTTCAGTACATGAACATATTATATTTATACAAATAAAACTTGATATATGAAAAAAAAAATCCAAATTGAGTAGAAATTTGTAATCCTTGATTGAACAGAAGACAAAAATAATAAACATTAAACCTATCTTTTAAGGAAAAGATATCGTATCAGTGATCATCAATTCCCCAAGAAATTGATGACTAATATTGTTGCTTCTGCTTAGAACATTCTAATATAGTTAAGGACAACCTTTTTTGCTTGTATCTGCATTGGTAAAGATTTGAGGTAAAAATGAAATAGTTACTAAGATGATTTTCAAAATCTACTACCAAAAACAATGGTACTATGCCATCAACCTTACATCTATTTTTATGTGGAGAATTAGATGGTTTTCAGTTAGTTTTGGACCCCAAAGATGCTGCCATAGGAATAATTGAGCAAATTTTAATATATTATTTCATGTAATCATTATTATAAGTTATATTTAACTACATTACAAATATTAAAAGGGTGGTTATATTTTTTAAAACTTTAAAAAAGATATTTTAATATTACAATTTTAAATTTTTAACTTGTATTTTTCATGTTAATGAGCAAATGACAAATAAGAGGAAAATATATTAACAAATGTCTCATAGAAAATACAAAGTGATTTATAAATAGGACAAAAAAATTTTAGCGTACGACTTATAAATAAGACCAAAGAAAATACATTTTTAATATTACATATTTATGTATGTATCGCTCCCCACTGCTAAAAATTTATGGATCCATCAATGTCCGTAAGCGTGTTTACAAAATTTATATAATTATATAACAAATACGCTTTAGAGTAAGTGTATTTGCATTTTTTTTGTCAGTACACTTAGAGCAAAGCGTACGACACCGCTAACAGAAAAAAAAAACTAGTAGGTTGAATGAAGCACAACATAGCTTGATGAACACGTAATGCTTCCACGATGATACTTTTGATGATTAATTAAAAAGACTTACTTTAATATGAAGAGTTGTTTATGGAGAATATGAAGGACGGGTTTTAGACTTGCATGGGGTTTAAGGGATGATGAGGTTGATGGAGAATAGGAAGAGTAGTTTAGGTAGTTTAAATTTTAGTAAGAGTGCTTTGGGATTTTCATAAAATTAAGGGGGTCAATTATTAATTGGGGTGTCAAAAAACTAGATCCCCTCATAAATTAAAAATTATAATCTATTTTTTAATTTAAAATTTATATTAGCTAACATTAATTGTATAAGAAATTAAAATATACTTTATAATGTTATTATCTGTATTTCTTCAAATTTTGATATATAAATTTTACATAATTTATTTTATACATTAAAAATTCTCATATTTATTTCGCTTATACAATTTTCATAAATTTCTTATTTTTTAATCAAATTTTAGCATAAATATTTTACATACTTAATTCATTTTTTTATATATATATTTGGGGCTATTATATTTTTTTCGTCTAGGAACCAAAAAATATCAGTACCAGCCCTCAGCGAAGTAGTAGTGTTCTTTCTCTTTTAAGTTTCAAGTCATCAACAACCAACTAGGGTTGGTTCAAGTGGTGCTATCCGGTCACTTGAGAACGTGGGAAGAGGCTTGAGACTAGTAGTCTCGGGTTCGACTCTCATTTAAAACATCCCGTTGGGAGAGGCATGGGACGCGACCTCGTGCAAAATTAGTCTCAAGAGTTCCTTGGTATTAAGGGTGTTCTTGGGAGTTGGGACACCTGTGGTATTGGCCAAAGAATACAAACCTAAAAAAAGTCATCAACAATTACCAATTGGTCCAGTCTTGGTTTTCATATACCATTTTTTCTTTTAATATTACCCGCGTCTAGCGTGTTTTATGAATACACAAATATTATTCTAACTCGTTGCAAATAGATCAATTTTTATTAATGGATGATTTTGGAGTAAAAAAAATATTATTCATACTTGTTTATATTATTTTGTATTTATAAATTTTTTATAATATGTATTAGGAGTAACAAAATCTTATTTTTTTTTTGCAAACTTCAATTTAATTTTACCATCCTACTACATCTAAAGTAACATTACAACTCTGTTATTGGGACATCTGGATCCCACATCTTTACACACACCGTATGTAATACATAATACATACATAGGGCACTTGAGTTTGTTTATTATTTTTTTATTACAAACAAAGTGCAATTAAAATAAAAAGAACATTACTTGAGTCAGCTTCCTCCCTCCACTTCCTTTCCCTCCACACGCAGGTTCCTCAGCTTCCTCCCTCCACTTCCTTTTCCTCCAACACGGCAGCAACCATCATCCAGAAATCATCATCTGTCCATGGTTCTCTCCAACATCCATTCTTTCCATCCTTTTGTTGTGTGTTCTTGAAGGATGAAGCATCAAGAATGAAGTATGAAGCTTCATCTCTTTCCCTCCAACATCACTCACTCAATCTTGTCTCCTTCAAAAGCTTGTTTCTTCTGTGTAGCATGACCCACTATTGTTTTTAATTCACTCTTGTCAAGCTTCCTTGTTGTCTCCCCTTATGAAGCTCATTTCCTCATCTTGTCAAGCCTCACCCACTCTTCTTCATTCCCTCCTCTTGTGAAGCTTCTCTATTGTCAAACTTGGTGTATAATGAATAAGGTAAGACACTAAAAATTGTTTAATTTCTTTATTGATATGTTGTTGTATAGTTATTTTATTCTTTAGTTTGATTGTTAATGGTGGTGGAGTTTGATTTTTGCCAAATAAAATGTTAGGATAAGGTATTGAATATTTAAAACTTAATTTTGTCAAATTAAGGGACTTTGAGGCTGAAACAAGTTTTAGTATGAGGAAAATATGTTAACTAATGTGTAAGTATGGAAAATAATGTCTTCGTCATTGTTTGTAACTATGGAAAAATGTTGGTTAGCAGTGTGTCATTTGTTGGTATCATATGAAATGTGTTGGTAATGTTTTCTAAAGTGTTAAAGTTTGTGATATTTTGTATGTAGGAGGGTATAGTCTTCTAATCAGTTTCGTGATGGAAGTATCATGGTTCGTTGCCGAATTGAGATTAATGTGATAGTATAATGTTTGTATATATTTAAGTTTTCTAATAGCGTTAATTGTTGTACTTGCGCAGTAGTAGACATATTTTTATGATTGGTTCATTCATTGATGTGGATGTTAATTGTTGTAATTGCATTATGTATTATCGTTTTTCATTTATGTCTATGTCATTTGTTATACAATTAAGTTCATTATGATTGTTAATTTATGCATATGTTGCTGGTAACTATTTTGTGTTGTTGTCTATAATTTCATTCTCATCAGTTGAATGAAATTAGTGCCAAAGATAATGTAGCAGTACCTATTTTGGAGGACCAAACTTGGGTACCATGGCTATCAAGCAATCATTCATCTACCGGATTTATGTCATTACTTACTGAAGTTACCAATGTATCCTACACGTTCTTATGTTTGCTCAGATTTGTACTAATGTAGTTAATTTTGTATGAGTAATTTTCCTTAAATAACCTTTTGATAGGTTGTTGTCGATCCATCAACACGGCAGTCTTGAAGACATTAATCAAGTGTACAAGGGATTTGGTGTTTATTTTGGGGCGACACCTTATTTTTCGGCGGTGCTTCGTCTCCATTTTTTGGGTTTATATTTTGGGATAATACTTTTGCAAATGTTAGTAAAGGGGAGCACATATGTATGAATTAACTTTTTGTAAAGATATGTGACCTAAACACAAGTAGGAACTTTTTTTGTAAATGTTAGTCATGACAGGCACACATGACATGCCCATATATTTACTTTACAGACAAAATATTTCATTATAAAATATTTTATTTTCTGAAACGTTACAAACTTTTGGCACTTGTTTACCAACATAACATGAAGAAAGTACCAACATTCTGAACCCTGTTACCAACAGTTTTCAGAATATGTTGACCACTTGTGTATGAAGCATGTATTTTTTTTTCTGAAATGTTACCAACGATTGGCAGTTGGTTACCAACATAAATTGAAAATGGTACCAACATTATAAACCTCGTTACCAACATTTTTCAGAATATGTTGACCACTTGTAATCCTTCTTTTTTTTTTTGTTACATTGTTATGAATGAGGTTAGTGATTATTAAAGTTGTACTTTTCTTTACACAATTACAGGGTGAGACTTGAAAATGTTGGTAACTCTGTCAAAATGTTTGTAACACTTGTGTAGGATGTTGGTAACTTGCATGAGTTGTTGGTAACTATGTTGAATACTATTTCACATGTTTAGGATGTTGTCAATTTTGTGAAATTTTACTTTTAGGATGTCACTTGTAAATATTACTTTGGATTGCCACATGTAGGCATTGTTTTTGGGACGACACTTCTAGGAATTACTAATAATATAATATTATTACCAACATGTGATGCAAAGATTTCAGGAAATTACTAATAATATAAAATGTTGCTGAAAAAGTATCAACATTCACAATCATGATACCAACATAATAGAAAGGGGTAACCAACATTTATTAGGAAAGTACCAACATTTTTCAATAAGGTGCAGACATTATAATCCCCTAGTTTGATACACTATACACCTGTGATGCAAAGATTTCAGAAAAAGTACCAACATTCATGATCATAGTACCAACATAATGCAAAGGGGTAACCAACATTTACCAGGCTAATACCAACATTTTTCAGATCAGTGCAAGCATGATAATCCCCAAATTATATACAATCTACACCTGTGATGCAAAAATTTGAGGAAATCACTAATAACATGACATTTTCTGAAAAAGTATCAACATTCACCTTCATGGTACCAACACAATACAAGGGGATAACCAACATTTATCACACTAATGCCAACATTTTTCAGATCGGTGCAGGCATGATAATCCCAAATTATATACATTCTACACCTGTGATGCAAAGATTTTAGGACTTAACCAAAAACGGAACTTTTTGCTGAACAGTACCAACATTCACGATCATGGTACCAACATAATACAATGGGGTAACAAACATTTATCAAATCAATACCAACATTTTTCAGAAGGTGTTTCATACATTATACCGCTGTGGTACAAGTCACCAATATCGTAAACCTGTTTTACAACCAATATTCATACTGTTTCAACCATTTCGAATACAATATAATACATAATATATAATCTAATATTTAATGTACAAAACTACAAATCATCGTGCTTTTTTCTTGGGAAGCTCTTTGGCAAGGATAACATCTTTGCGCTCGTTATTAGTATCCATAACCCAGAATAATACATATAATTCCTATTTTTATCCATTGCTTTCTTCAAAATTACACTCTTGCGGATATTGCTTTCTTCAAAACGTCCCCTCCCTTTTCCTCTTTCTCTTGCTTTCCCTTTTCGAAGCTAGATGATGCACTCTTCTTTGTTAAATAATCATTGAAATTTCCCGCCATGAGCACATTCATGCACAGAAGTAATCTAATGTTACCTCCTCGAAACTTTTCGACCAGAGTGACTTTTTTTTTAAATGCCTAACATACTTTATTTGAATTTTAAGCTCCGCTCTCAAGATTGAAAGGCTGACACCTAAATGAAAAAGATATACTCCCTCTAATCCTTATTGTAAGCCCCCTTCCTCTCTCTCACACAAAAAGGGGGCTTATAATAAGGGCCGGAGGGAGTATATTAAAAATGGTATAATTATATATAACTTACAGGTCAGAGTGACATCTCTTCAGCCTTTTATACACATGCTCAACAAGAATATGCACTTTAGGCTTCACAAAATTCAAATAAAATATCAGTAAAAACCAAAAGTATGGGCTTTGGGATTTGGCAAATCTAACCTGACTGTACTAAGTTATTATTTAATATAGATGAGTTGGCGTAAGAGTATCCATATGTCATTGGCCAAAGGCAGATAAAAAAGAAAATCAAAACAGATTGACAAAAAAATAAGGCTTAAGCAAATGATTGTATCATACCTAGTTTTTATCTCCATTTTAGAGTTCATAGTGAATCAACTACACCCCTTACAGTTGTGTCTAGTTAGATGACAATTATAGTAGTTTGCAAGATAGTAATGATAAATCCATAAATTATAATAGAAGTGCCATCAGCCAGAATACATTGTTGTCCATGGCCACAAGTAATATGATCATTTTCATTACAAGTCCAACAATAAAACAAGCAAAGCAACTAGTATAACCTCAACATAAACCATAGATCCACCCTGTCAGAATCAGTTCTGTACAATGAGTCTTGTCTAAGTTTATTTCTTACATATTCTCCACCCTTTATATGATCATTCTATTAAAATTTTCCACTGCCAAAACTATTCTTTACTTTAGAATTCATTATTTTAGGTCAAAAACTGCTTGTCACAAACAAGAGTTGGATATTATGTCATAAGTAGTACTACTCATTTACCACTTCGAGTTGCACCTGAATTATCCTCCTCTTCAAGCTTGCGCTGATAATCTTGTTCAAACCTATCCTAAGCATGCAACTCATGGTATAGTTCCTGGGGGCAAAAAATAATTGATTTTCCAGCTTCATTTAGACTTAAATCTCACTGAAAAAATCAACAAAGTTGAATAAAATGCAAATGCATGGGCAATAACATCACTGCATACAGAGATTTATAAAGGCCTTTGTTGATTGAACCCCAAGATATTAAAAAACCTTTAAGAATCTTTTTCACAAAATCTTATGGCGCTATACACCTTATCAGAATCAATTTTGTGCAATGAGTCTTGTCTAAGTTTTATGCAGATTCTCCACTCTCTAAATGATCATTCCATCAAAATGTTACATTAAAAAATCAATCTTTACATCTTAAGTCAAAAGTTGTTTGTCACAAACAAGAGTTGCATATCATGTCAAAGGTAGTACTCCTCCATTACCATTTTGAGTTGCATATAAATTATCCTAATCTTTAAGCTTATGCCAATGATCTTGATCAAGTCTATCCAAAGCATTTAAATAGTGATTTTCCAATTTCTTTTAGACTTAAATCCCACGTTAAAAACCAAACAACAAAGTTGAATTAAATGCAAATATATGGGTAGTAAAATCACGTTATACAGAGACTTATAAAGCCCTAAGTTGATTGGACTCAAGAAAAGATAATAAGAAACCTTGAACATAAATCGAGAACCACCGAGAGAGAAGCATCGACAGGTTGAGAGGAACCACCGATGCACCAAGGGAGAGAGCGAGAGGAATGAAGCACCGAGCCGAACCGGGGATCCACCGAAGAGAGACGAACCACCGACGGAGGAACCAAATGGGAAGGAGACAGAGAGGAACGAATGGGAGAAATGAACCACCAAGGGAGGAACCGAAATGGGACGGAGATAGAGAGGAACCGAATGGGAGCGACGAACCACTGACGGAGGAACTGAATGGGACCGAGAGAGAGGAACCAAGCGGGAGTGACGAACGAGAGAGAGGAACCCAATGGAAGAGAGAGAGAGAGAGAGAGAGAGAGAGAGAGAGAGAGAGAGAGAAAAGCTGTCTATGGCAAGGGAGCTTTGTCGAGAGTGAAAGAGAGGAACCGATTGAGAGGAAATTGTTTTAGAGTAAAAGAGAGGAAACCACTGAAAAAGAAGAGGAAACCAAATGAAGAGGAAACCAAATGAAGAAGGAAGAGAAGAAGACATTGTTAGGTTTGAGTTTTGGAGGACATTTTGAACTTTTTGATTTTGATAAATTTTATACGGTACATACGGTGTACCGTATGATGTCAAAGACAGATGTTGCCTTAACATTTTCGGTAACATTAGGGGGATGTAGACACAACAACCATTGCCCTATCCATTACGATTATTAGTAGCATGTTTGGTCGTTAGCATACCACTTAATTAAATGTGATACTAGTAGCGTTAGGTAAACGTGATATTGAGCCCCATCAATTGCAAAAACAAACACACTAAATTATATTATGATGATGTGCATGAAGCATTTCTCTTTAAAATATTGGAAACTTCACTTCTCATTGCCTCTTGTCATTGTCCGGTGGCTTGCACTTTGTTTTGTTTCTATTTTTTCTTTTTTTAAGTCAAAAGCAAGTAGTACTTGAAGCTTGTTAACTTTATAGAATGGATGAGTTTCTGTCCTGCCTGAATTCAATTCTTCACTGGAATTTGCCTCCTTTGATTTGTATGATTGTCTTTCTGATCCAAAATTCCTTAAACTGTCATGATATTTTTAAGGTTCTTGGACGAAATAAAGATGAGGGCATGAAAAACTAGTGTTAATACTTAGAAACTTACGAATTTACGAATCTACCTATGGAAAACGAGTTGAAACTAATGAAAACTCGGAGTGAAGTGACTCGGGTAGACTCAGGTAGATACTGGTAGACTCTTGTAAACTCGCGAGTTTATGGCCGAGTTAGCGAGTTAGCATTCTTGAGCCATAAACGTCCAATCCTGCATCGTTTTTCAATTTTTTAAAAGAAAGAAAATCTTCTAGGTCATTTTTGTCATATTTGTTGTGCGCGCTTTAGGGGTAAATAAACCCTCAAATAAGTCTTTTCTTCTCTTTCTCGTTCAAAAGCTTCTTCAATCTTCAGTTCTTTTACTTCTGACGCACGCCTGCCCACTCCACATCCCACGCCCTGCGCCTTTCTAACTTTCTCCCTTTATTTGGTAATTGTTTAGTGACTTTCTCCCTTTATTCCTTTATTTTCATTTCCCTTTTTTCTTCTTCATTAAGCTGGTATGATAATCTGATGAATGCTTAATTATGAGTTTTGACCATTATAAAAAGATGAGTGACTTTATAGAAGTCATTTTAAGTTTTAACTTTTAAGCAAAACTGTATTATTCGCTTTTCAATTTCAGTGTTACTTTTTTAGATTGGTCCATAAATCAAAACTCATTTACTTTGTCAGTGTTTTTAAGTGTAACTTTGACTAAAGAGCACCTGCTTAGAAATTGATAATTAATTTTCATTATTTTTTGTTAAGCATTATTATGTCGAGTTTGAAATTAAAATTATACCGGATATGTTATCTTATTATGTTTTGAATTTGAAGTTTGAATATTGATGGATAAATTATCTCATATTACTTATTAGTATCAACGAACAATATCTTATCATATTGTGTTATTATGTTAAGTTTGAAATTATAAATATTGATTATTAATAGGTCACAGATTATTACAATATAGATGTAATTTTCGGTAAACTCATACGAGTTTGCGAAACGAGTTTACGACTCGAGTTTATATAGGCAAAACGAGTTTACGTAGACTCTCGAATTTGACAACCATGGATGAGGGTCCTACTTTAAAAAAAAAATTTGTACTCCGTCTGGTCCTATATATAGGGCACCTTCTAGAAGATATCTTTGGTATTATACATAGGGCATTTTATATTTCCTATGCATCATTAATTGTTTTTTTCTTTTTTGCCTTTATTAAATGTTTTGACTAACTATATTTTTTTGTTATTCATTAATGAATGTGAACTTTCCAAGTAAAGTGAAGATGATAAAATTGTAATGTTACAATATATTTTCATAAAATTCACAAAACTAACCACTTTTCTTGATCCGATAAATACGGTTAAATATGCCTTATATATAAGACCGGAGGGAGTACTAATTAAGTAAACTTAAGTTTTGACTTAATTGTATTTTTTTCTCATTTTTATCAACTTAGTAAATTTAGTTTTCTTTCTTTTAATTTCACGAATATAATCCATCAATTTTCAATTCACAGCCAATTTCATTTATTGCTCACTGTAGCCGGTGCCACAATAATAAAGCCGGTGCCACAATAATAAAGGCACGTAACTAACGTAATGTTGGATAGCTAGAAGTGCATACAGTGCCAATTAGTCCCTAAATCCCTTTTTTATCCCTCAAACCTCTTTTTTTTTAATAATTCCAAAACTACCCTCCTCTAAACTCCGCTTTACACTCCCTCTAATATTTTCATTTCTCAAACTCAACACTTCCAACTTTCCAACTTCCTCAATTCACTCAACTTTCACCGTTCTTCTTCCTCACCGCCGCCGCCACGTCTGGGACTCCCTCCTTTAGGTATGAACTTCCTCTTTCCTGTTCATGTAGGGTTTGGCTTGGTTTTTCGTTTTTGCTTTGTGTTATTTGATGTAGATGATTAATAGGTTGTTTAAAGTTAGATTTTCGTTTTTTAGTAGTTCTTTTTGTTCATTTGTTATGTTTTAAGCAAACTCATTTGTTTTCTCTTCGTTGTTAGTGTTTGTTTTTTTTATTCTGACGCTGTAAAATTCCGACGAACTAGTGTCGGAATTTTAAATTTCCGACACAGGGATATCAAAAATTTACACTGTTTTTTTCGTTAGAAAAAATTTCGACACATATATGTCAGAAAAGTTTTAAAAACTACCTAAAAATTTCTGACATACCCATGTCGGAATATCAAAAAATTCCGACACTGGATTGTCGGAATTTTTATAGCAGCGTAAAAAAATAAAAAACATGAATTTTACCTTCAACAAGTATGGAACGTCCATTGGTACTCCTTCTGAACGTGAAGGAGAAAAAAAAAACTTGTTTTTTCTTAGTTTTTTTTTTTTTTTTTTGGAGTGAAGGAGGTTTGATGGTGGAAGATGAGAAGAAGAAAGAGAAGTTTGTGAGATGATGAAGTGATGGGGTTTGAGGTTTTGGATATTGGGGTTTGGGGTTTTGGTTTTTGGGTTTGTTTTTTTGTTTTGAATATTAGAGTAAAAGGCAATATAAATATTTTCCATTTAAAATGAGATTGGGAGATAAAAAAAGGATTTTGGGACTAATAGCGAAGTGCAATAATTGCACCAGCAATTTGCAATTTGCAATTTGCTCCGATCCTTCCGAATTACTAGTAGCCAGTAGGTCACATAAGCCTCACGATTTATATTCGATATCGACATTTATTTTTATCCAAAAAAAAAAATCTTCTGAAAATGATCTTTATTCTTATTTTTACGTTATTTATTTGTTTGACAACCTAAGAGATTAGTATCGTGTGAGAGAGTATGCTAATCAAAAGTTAATGACGGGCAAACCCTACTAGATTATCAATGATATTATTATTATTACTAACGTTTTTCCATATAAAGGTTGTGGTAAAAATATAAAATAAATGTATCTCTATACGATCAGTGATATTATTATTAATAGTAATTTTTTTTCATATGCTCAATTGAAGTCATGAAGGAAAATTGGGCTTCACAATTTCTTATCTGTTGATTCTTATTTCCTTGCATGGTTCTAACTTAATATTTTATCAGTCTCTGAATATAAGTACTTATTCAGTATATTTTTATATGTATTAAAAAAGTTAGTTAATTTTGTTAGCAGTATTGAAAATGGTATTGTAATAATATGTGGTGTACTTTTTCAAAATTACTCTCATAATTATTATTGAGATTCTAAAAAGTGTTGACTAAATAAGATTGTTTGCGAAAAAGAAATAAATAATATTATTATAAATTGAGATAAAAGCTTATATTTAAAGACTATAGAAACTCACTATATAGTACTTATATGTAGAGACATAAAGGGTA
Organism: Crotalaria pallida; assembly: GCA_037953625.1. Taxonomy (NCBI): domain Eukaryota; kingdom Viridiplantae; phylum Streptophyta; class Magnoliopsida; order Fabales; family Fabaceae; genus Crotalaria; species Crotalaria pallida. Next base: position 76,058,230 of record CM075656.1, read on the forward strand.
TATGTTTCCTTTTTGTTTTCTAGCTACACAGTGTATATAAAAAAAGGATTTTCTTAATAATCATAATTAAAATAAATATTATATATATATATTAAAACTAAAAATATAAATTTTTGAACTCTTTAGAGCATAATTTTTCATAAAATTTATTCTTTTTCGATATACTTATTTCAATCCTAAAGTTTGAGGTTATTAAAAAATCCAGAAAAAATAATACAACAATGTCACGTCTTTCTTTTGGTACAAACACAATACCATCACGTATTTAAAACTATTTTTATGTCCGGCCTTTCCAAATAAAAAAACTTTGTTTATTTATAGTACTACTATGAGGCGTTTTATAATTTCAAAGGAAAAAGTATTTAAAATTTTAAACAAAATATTGCAAAAATGCAACCTATGTAATATAAGTTTATACATATAAATGCTACCCAAAAAAAATCCAAACTAGTTTTCGCTTTTTCATCACGTGTAACACGACTTTTGACAAACTTGACGATAAAAATTGATGATATAAATAGTAGATTTTTTTTTTAATATAAATAGTAGAATTTTATTTAGTAAAGATTGGTGATAAAAATCCAAATTTGATGTTTTTATTAAAAATATAAATACAATTTTTTTTTATTTTTTGCAATAAAATTTATTATTTTTTAATTGTTATCTTCAACCCTAAAAATTGATATTAAAAAAAGTATCAATAATATTTAATTTTCTAGTTGAGTTTGACAATCAAATTTTCAAAACCAGTCCATACCATCATAATAATGAACCAAACCGGTCCATCCATAATAAAGTATACATAAAGTCTGCAACAAAAAATAAAATAAAATAGAACCAAACAAAAATAAAGTCAATAAATAAAGCCTTTACAGCCACACGTTCGGTCATGCAAAGCCATAAAATTTGATAAAACTCTCCGAAACCGGAGGGTATCGGTTAAGTTTCATCATTTATGCAGACAGATAATCCATTATCCACCCACGCACATTAAAACCAAATGTCACCTTATTTGCATCTCCTACGTATACGTGTTATTTATTCCGAACAAGGCTATTTAAACATAGGCTTAATTATGGTTTTGGTCCCTATAAGTTGACCTCGTTTTGAATTTAGTCCTTAAATCTTTTTTTTGACCTTGAACGGTCCTTAAATCTTTTTAAATTTTGTTTTTAGTCCTTAAATCTTTTTTTGATCTTGAATGGTCCTTAAATCTTTTTAAATTTTGTTTTTAGTCCTTCTGTTTGTCTTCTTCCGTCATCTGCTGACATGGCAAACGATGTGCCATGTCAGCCCTTACATTGACTGCCAACGATGCACCTGATGTGGACCTCCTATTCATGTGAGCAGGAACGAACCAAGCAGGAACCAAGTATTAACCGATCATGAACCGAGCATGACTTGTCAAACCGATCGAAGATATCGACCGAGCACGATGAACTGAGCACGAACCGAGCTATGCCGTTACCAATTGCATCGTACTCGCTCGATATCTCATGCACGGTTAATGCTCGGCTCATGCTCGGTTCATGCTCGGTTCATGCTCGGTTCCTGCTCACATGAGTGGGAGGTCCACATCAGATGCATCGTTGGCAGTCAATATAAGGGCTGACATGGCACACCGTTTGCCATGTCAGCAGATGACGGAAGAAGACAAACAGAAGGACTAAAAACAAAATTTAAAAAGATTTAAGGACCATTCAAGATCAAAAAAAGATTTAAGGACTAAAAACAAAATTTAAAAAGATTTAAGGACTGTTCAAGGTCAAAAAAAGATTTAAGGACTAAATTCAAAACGAGGTCAACTTATAGGGACCAAAACCATAAATAAGCCTTAAACATATTACAATTTTGTATATTTAGTATTAGGCCTTTAATCCAAGGCTGTTCAATTAACCTCATTAATAAAAACATTATTAATTGATTTAATTCATACTCCCCAATTAACAAAAGACTTAGATTAAAGGCCTAATACTAAATATACAAAATTGTAATATGTTTAAATATAAATGATTTGACACTATGTCTTAACCTAAAACCTTAAGGCATTAGGTTTATGGGTCTTTCTACTTATATATTGTATAACTTACCATATTTTAGTTGATGCGGGACTTGTTTGGTTTATATATCTCAACAAAGCATACATAATTTTATAGGTGGGTAATTTTTCTGGGTTTCTTTTAATTATTGGATAAAAATTGGATTAAGAAATAAAATTTAAGAAAATCTTTTTTTTTTTCACTATGCTGTTTTCGGTGTACACAGAACTAATATTTTTCAAAATATAAAATCACAGAAATAAATATATCATTTTATTAACACATTTTTTATTTTTCACATGTATGGTATGTCGTAGGAGTAAAACCTCCAACTGAATATCGATTATCCTATACCAATTTAATTACTATATTTATATAATTTTGTTATTTGATTGTTGTTGGTATATAGAATTAATTAATTATGGCATTTTAGTTTGATAAAGGCAAAAATCATTCCCATGATCGATTCTATGTTTTGAATTTGATTCTTTTATTTTTATGTGTTTTGAATTGGATTGATCTCAGCTTCGAGTGTTGAATGAGGTTATATTTGATATAATTTTTTTTAAATCATTAATTACCCAATTGAGCCCAATAAAAAAACCAAAATAGTATTTTTTTTTTAAAGTGAAAAAATAGTATTTTTAGATAGATATCCAAAGATTGCGAAGTTGTTTTTACCCGCACTTAGCCAAGGGTAATTGGTGTGTGCATGTGATTGCCAATGGAGTCTTTCTTAAGACTCAAAGGTTAGACTTTGTACTTATATTATTCTTATAACTTTTTTTTTTACACTTTCGTTTACACCTTGATTTTTTTTTCTAATCATATATATCACATCATCGATCTTTTTTTTCTTCTTCTTATATATCTTTTCCTTACATGCATCTTTCTTACACTGAAAAAAGAAATATTACGAGAGTATCATTTTTCTTCTTGTTGTTCCAATCTGTCAACCTGTCAATGAGCTTTGTCATTTGCTCATATGGGGTCCGTTCACTCTGTCTTGTTTAATTTCTTCTTCGGTGTAATTTTGTTAGTTTCTTTTGGGTGTGTCCTTTATTTACCAAAAAAGATATATATTTAATAAATAATTTAAAAATAAATATACCATGACTGCTTAAATTTTAAAAGAAAATTAATTTTTTTACAATTCTAACACACACGCACACGCGCGCAGGGAAGTGCACTATTCTATAAAAGAGAAAGTACTTAAAGGATTATTCTCTTGTTTCTTTCAATTCTTTATTCCTTTTACTCAAACAAATTAAACAAACAGCTACAACAGTAATACTTTTTCTTTTTGTTTTTTTCTAAACCTTATTAGCTGTACATTTATTTGGTAAATATGTGGTTCTGAATGCTTATGGAGTATTTAACTAAACATGTTTGGAGAACCTCAAATCCTCAAAAAGCTTATCATAATTATTGTGGCATCACATTCACCACCCCCGTTTGCTCTGTTTCATCATTCATCTGAATCCCGCTACCAGCCACGTACCTTACACACTCTAATAATAATAATAATAATAATAATAATAATAATAATAATAATAATAATAATAATAATAATAATAATAATAATAAAGCCCCTTCGATCTCCCTTTTCTATCTTTAATTAGGATTTAGGAATTGAATATTATGCTTCAATCACAACACCGTTTCTCATGTCAGATTTTTGTTAGGAAGATAATATAAAAATTAGATTATTTATTATGCACATAAAATAAGGTAACACTTACTATAATCAAATATAGTTACAGTGATTCTGAATAATTTTTCAGATATAAAATTCTATATATAATAGAATTATTTTAGAAGCTCAACATTGTTTATTAAACCTAGAATGATGATGGACAATCCACTTGTGGTACTATATTATTTACTTTGAGAAAGGCACATTGAGATCCCTGCATGATCATGATCTCATATATCAGTCATAAACAACCAACCTACACACATACATGCATGGAACAAACAAATATGCCTCGTAACAACTTTAAGCTATAAGAAAAAAAGTAATATCCCTTGCATCAACATGTAATATTCTATTCTACTATATATATGCTAGCCAACACAGTCTCACCTTCTTTCTCTTCTCCCTGTACCATCACTGCCTAGCTCAAAACAATCGGGAGGGATATAAACTATGGTAAAATTTATGGCAAATTATTATACTTTCCTTTTTTTAAAAATTTTAATTTAGTTTTTTATTTAATAAATGATCTAATTTCCAATCCTCTTTAGTTTGAAGACTTGCCATCGCCCATCGGCAATTTTGTTGGCACAAACAAGTTAAAAGAGGAAACTTTTGCCATTATTTCCCAAATTAATTAATTCATTCAATGCCACAAAAAAGTAGCCAATTGTAAATCTTTGAATTGTTGAAAATGGTAAAGCTGGAAAGTTTTTGGAGTAAAACAACCATTCAAGTGATTTGTTAATTAATGAGTGTAAAATAGCCTTTAATAACAAAACTTTTTTAGATTATTGAGTGACCAAATATCGAATGATGAGTCAAAATGCCTGGAAAATTTTAAGTACTCTATTACTATCTAATAATGGTGTCGACATTATTATTAATGAAAAAATCATTCTTTTTTTTTTCATGCCTCTCGGCTCTCGCCTAAGAATCGGTCGGGACCTGCAATCGGGGAGGTTCCAACCATCGGTTAGTCACATTGCTCCAGGGTCATGGAAATAGTGAGGAGCTACCTATAAAAGAGATATCATGTCCTGAACCAAAACCTTAAGACAATGGTTGAGACTTCATCTCACGCTTGAATAACTAAGTCCCCCTTCAAGTGTGAATTCTCACACTTATCGGTCACTCCCCCTTATCCATCATGTCCTAGCCGAACCATCAACGCTCTGATACCACTTGTCATGACCTGGAAGTCACATTGCTCCAGGGTCATGAAAATAGTGAATAGCTACCTGCAAGTGAGACACCATGTAACATCCCTAATTTAATTCCAAGTATAATTAATGTGGTAATAAACTTAGGGTGGAGAGAATGGTAATGGATATCAAACTTCCAAGGGAAGCCACTCCTCCATGGCCAAAAACTAAGCTTTTCCATCATCATCAAGCACCACCACCATCACCACTTCCATCATCACCACCATATCCACCATAGCTTTCAAGATTTCTCTCTCTAACTCATAAACCATGGAGTCTTTCTCTCTCTCTCATGCCTCTTAGTTCTATATTAGTGGAAGTGAACCATCTTCCTCTCCTCCATCGCGAGCGGCCGCTGTCCCTGGGGTCGCGACCCGCCACCATCCCTTTCCTCTCTCTGATTTGTGTCGCTGTGGAACCACCGCCACCATCTCCCTCGTCCCTTCGGTTCGTGGCTGCTAAGGAGTAAGGACTGAGGTCGTCACCGCGGTTCAGATCGGTGTGACCACAGCTTGGACCAAGATAAGCCGGAGTGTTGTAAGCCGAAGCAGGATCTCCTCGCCGCACCGTAAACCAGGTTCTAATATAACCCTGAGGTAAGAAGGTTGTATTACCTTTATTTAGGACCTAATTTCTAGGCTATTTATAGTGGTGGCTAAGAGTAGAGAAGATTAGATAAGATGATAGACAATAGGGTAGTTGATGATTGACAATAAATTAAGAATGAAAATAGGGAAAATGAAACCACTTGAATGTTGTGAATATATGAGTTTTATGATGATGTTTTGTATTGTGTGGAATTATTATGGAATTGTTAAATGATGGAGAATGAATGAGGAAACTATAGGAAAATTAAGATAATAAATAGAGTAGAATAATAAATGAAATGAACCCACTTATTTGTTTGTAGTGTTATGTGGAAATGAATTGTGTGATTGTGAATGTGTGTGTTATGAATGTTGGATTTGTTTGTTAACTATTAAGTGACAATAAGAAAAGAGAATATGTTACTAATGAAAGTAAAGAGAGAAGAGAATAATTAAGGGAAACTAAAGAAAGAAAAGATTTAATAAGAAATGAAAGAAAGAGACTTAATGAGAAAAGAAAGAAAATAAGTTAAAGATGTTAAATGTGGAATACTTGAATGATGTGATTGTGTTGTTATATGTGTAAGTTTAATCGGTTACTATATAGAAAATGATGATTTGGTGAAACTTGTATGTGTGTGGAATGTATGTGAGTAGTTGGTGAGAAAATAAAGTGAATGTGGCCATTGAGGGCCTGAATAATTAAGGCGCTGACTAATGATCCATATGGGTAACACCGTCCCATTAGGCAAAAATGCACTGTTATGTTGAAATACCCCTAGGTGGAAAGTCCCATTAGGTGGAAAGGCCCTTCAGGTGGAAATATCCTTCAGGTGGAAAAGCCCGTTGGATGAAGGGTGTACCCACGGATCATTATGTACCATTAAAAGGGTTTAAAGATTTGTAGGATGAAAATAATTGTGATTGTGTGTGTGCATGAATTGTGTTATTATGTGTGAATGATTAGTAAATGTATGAAAGTCCTAACGGGTGTGTCCTAATGGGTGGGAAATTCCTGTTAGGTGGATAAATTCTTGTTGGGTGGAAATCTCCTAATGGGTGAAAACTTCGTAGTGGGTGTAAGTGTCTGACATGTGCGATAGTCCTAATGGGAAAATGAATAAAAGAGGAAAAGAAAGGAAAAGGCTAAGTGAATGTTATGGTATAAGTGTATTAGGCTTAGTTATTACTATGACTTTTTAGAAGTTATTTCCTAAGTTCTGTGTAATGCTATCATTTTTGCTATTTTTATTATAGGTACATAAGGAGTTTACACGGGTCATGGCCGAGCAGGAGTGGAGTATAATTAGTTAGCTGGGTGACCATATGATGGTCATAGATTTTGGTTGGGACTTTTATTTACGTACAATATTTTGGAAGGAATCAAACCATTGCAACTACTTGTAAATATTTTTATTAAATGATGTAAATGAACACATTATGATATATTTGGCCCTACTGGCGTACTGTTGATTTTAGAAAAGTGATCATATAGGTTTACAGGAAAAACCAATGTTTTGGTTATTAATAAAGGTAGGGTGTTACACACCACATCCTGAACCAAAACCCTAAGGCAATAATTCTATGGATCTTGTCACTTATAAACTCTTTCACTCATCCCTCCTATAATCCTATCCAATTTGGGATTTCATTTCACGCTTAAATATCCAACAGAATAGATCCATCAAAATGAATTTGGTCCATCTCAACAAAATTGTCTTTTCCGCTCACACTTAAAAAAAAAAAATTATCGAGTTAATTTTGTTATATTAAAGCAACTAAGCAACTCTTTAAGATTTTTTATATAAATTTTTCTGGAAACTTTATTTTAAATCAATTTATAAGATTTTGTGTTAACTTTTAATAATATTCTTTTATTTTTATATATAAGATATTTTTGAGATTTTTCACTTCAATGAAAGAAAGTAGTTAAATTTATTAGTGACATTGGAAATGAGAAATTTGATATACTTTTTTTTTTCAAAACTATCCTTATAATTATTATTGAGATTTTAAAAAGTGTTGAATACATAGGTTTATTTGAAGAAAAAATAATTAAATACTATTAAAAATTGAAATAATGTCTTATAAATATAATTAAAATAAAGATCCTAAATAAAATCAGAGAGAGTGTTATTTTTTTTTTTTTTCTAAAAAAGATCTTGTACAAAACATAGGAAAGATTACCTAAGAAAGTTGAGAATATTCTTTAATGGGAAAAAAATTAATATTAAAGGTATTTCCTTTTTTACCTTTGCATATACCCAAAGGTTCCATTTTAGAGCACATGCTATAAAGTTCCTCATTCTCACACGGAACTTCATCATCCATCCTAACACCAACATTACAAAATGAAGCATTATCATTACCATAATCACAGTTATTAGTAGTAATAATCTATATTAAACAAACAGAGCAGAAGAGAGAGATTGAACACACACACTCTCTCTCTCTCTCTTCACTGTCTCTCGTCTTTGTCTCTGTTCTACAAATACATAGATAGATACACTTGTTATCACAATCATCATCACCAACATAATCATCATCATCATCATCATCATCCTTGTTTGTCCTTCTCTATAACGGTGATTCTCTCATCTTAAAGTTTGGAGCTTTATCACATCAAAATCTATGATCACAATCCATTTCAGAAAATCCAAACTTGGGTTTGTAATATCGTCATCTTTTTTTTTTTTTTTTTGTTTTTGATTCAGATTTTGATTTCTAGTCATACCCTTTGTCATTTTCTGTTCTTGTTTTACATATTTTACAACTGTGTATGTTAAGGAACTGCAAGCTCATATCTTTTTCTCTCTGACTCTTTTGTTGGATGATAATAAATAAAAAATCCTCTCTTTGTTTTCATGTGCAATGTGTCACCAGAATCTTGTTCCAGATGCACATTTGTTACCCTTTCTCTTCATCTCAAAAAGATGATGATGATGGTGTTGAAATGCATTTCCTTGCACGCTTCTTCAATCTCTTTTTCTTAGCTTCCGAATCTCTTTCTGTTTTCATCATCAAACACAACAATGATAATGGCTTCAATACAATATTATCTAAATGAAATCTCAGCTTCAACCCTTTCTTCAGTAGGATCATCAAATACCCTTTTGAGTTTGATCCTTGGATTGCCACTTTTTGAACTTGTTTCAATCTTCACTAACTTGATTTTCCTTCTTCTGTTTCTCTTCCTTGTCTCAGCAAGGAGAGTGCTTTTGAGTGTGAGAGCTGTTGGATTTAGTAAGGACGATAGGGGTGACAATGCTAGTCCAATTCGGCCTAGTTTCGATTCTGAAATACATGAAGTTAGAATTAGTACATGGTTCAAGTTGTCAGTGTTTTCTTGTTTCTATGTTCTCTTGGTGCAACTTTTGTTGTTGGTGTTTGAGGGTGTTATTTTGATTAATGGGAAGAGGGAAAGTGTGGGGTTGGGTCTTCTTTCTGTGCTAGGAGTTCAGGGTTTAGCTTGGTTGGTATTAAGCTTCTCAGCTTTGAATTGCAAAACCAAGGTGCCTGAGTCTGAGAAGTTTCCAGTTTTGTTGAGAGTTTGGTGGATTGTGTCGTTTGTTATTTGCTTGTGTACTTTGTATGTTGATGGGAGAGGGTTTTGGGTGGAAGGGTCTAAGCATGTAGGTTCACACGCTGTGGCTAATTTCGCTGTCACTCCTGCTTTAGCTTTCTTGTGTTTTGTTGCAATTAGGGGTGTCAGTGGTATAGAAGTAGTTTGTAGGAACTCTGAGATTCAAGAACCGTTGCTTGTCGAAGAAGAGCCGGGTTGTCTCAAGGTTACTCCTTATAGTGAAGCTGGACTTTTTAGCTTGGCCACTTTGTCATGGCTGAACCCTCTTCTTTCCATTGGTGCTAAGAGACCACTTGATCTCAAGGACATTCCCCTTGTTGCACCAAAAGATAGAGCCAAGACCAATTATAAGGTTCTGAATTCTAATTGGGAGAGATTGAAGGCTGAGAATCCATCGAAGCAGCCGTCGTTGGCTTGGGCACTTCTCAAGTCATTTTGGAAAGAGGCAGCTTGCAATGCAATCTTTGCTGGTTTGAATACTCTTGTCTCATATGTAGGTCCATACATGATAAGTTACTTTGTCGATTACTTGGGTGGTAAAGGGACTTTCCCTAACGAAGGGTATGTCCTTGCTGGAATTTTCTTTGTGGCAAAGCTTGTCGAGACTTTCACAACTCGGCAATGGTATCTAGGAGTGGATATCTTAGGCATGCATGTCAGATCAGCTCTAACAGCAATGGTGTACCGAAAGGGGCTTAGACTCTCAAGCTTGGCGAAGCAAAGTCACACAAGTGGTGAGATTGTTAACTACATGGCTGTTGATGTTCAAAGGATAGGGGACTATTCTTGGTACCTTCATGACATGTGGATGCTTCCTCTGCAGATTGTTCTTGCCCTCGCGATTTTGTACAAGAATGTTGGGATTGCTTCTATTGCAACACTTATTGCTACAATCATTTCCATTGTTGTCACTATTCCTATAGCTAGGATCCAAGAAGATTATCAAGACAAATTAATGGCTGCTAAGGATGAAAGGATGAGGAAAACATCTGAGTGCTTGAGGAATATGAGGATTCTCAAGCTTCAAGCCTGGGAAGACAGATATCGAATCAAATTGGAGGAAATGCGAGGAGTAGAGTTCAAGTGGCTTAGGAAAGCCCTTTATTCTCAAGCTTTCATAACCTTCGTATTCTGGAGCTCTCCTATATTTGTTTCGGCGGTCACTTTTGCTACTTCCATATTGCTTGGAGGCCAGTTAACTGCAGGTAGTGTGCTTTCTGCTCTAGCTACTTTCAGGATCCTCCAAGAACCTTTGAGGAATTTTCCAGATTTGGTGTCAACTATGGCTCAGACAAAAGTTTCTCTCGATCGAATATCTGGTTTCCTGATGGAGGAAGAATTGCCAGAAGATGCAACTCTTGTCTTGCCACAAGGCATTTCTAACATTGCTATCGAAATTAAGGACGGTATTTTCTGTTGGGACCCTTGTTCTTCTTCTAGGCCTACTCTGTCAGGGATACATATTAAAGTTGAAAGAGGAATGCGTGTAGCGATTTGTGGTACAGTTGGTTCTGGGAAATCAAGTTTTCTTTCTTGCATCCTTGGAGAGATTCCTAAGCTTTCTGGTGAAGTATGTTGATGTAATTATTTTTTATTGCCAATTTGGTTTGCAAAAATGTTTTTGCTTTCTATTTTCAGATTGTATTAATAATTGCATTAATGCCATCTTATTTTCATTATGTTTCCTTATTTCAGAAACTTGTACAAGAAACAGCAAAAACAATCCATTTCTTGTACATGTCTCTGAATACAAGAAACAAGATGAAAACAAGGTGACACTTCTACGATTATTACTAAAATTAGAAAATGGAAATTGAAAATGTTTCGGCTTTTTGCACACCAAACAGACCCCACTTTGTTTCTCATCATTTTTAATTCTGTTCTTTTTTCTTTTTAGCAGCCAAAGAAAAGAGATTTTTAACAAGATGCATTGGATTGCTTTGCAGGTAAGAGTGTGCGGCTCTTCTGCATATGTCTCCCAATCAGCATGGATACAATCGGGGAATATAGAAGAAAATATTCTCTTTGGAAGTCCAATGGACAAAGCAAAGTACAAGAATGTTCTTCATGCTTGTTCATTGAAAAAGGACTTGGAACTTTTCTCACATGGTGATCAGACAATTATTGGTGATAGAGGTATTAACCTGAGTGGCGGCCAGAAGCAGCGGGTTCAGCTTGCACGAGCACTCTACCAAGATGCTGATATTTATCTCCTTGATGATCCCTTCAGCGCAGTTGATGCCCACACCGGATCAGAATTGTTTAGGGTTAGTTTTCCTTAGCATAGAGTTTTTTTTTTACAGTTTGAATGAATTGGATTTGGCATTAATCTATGACATGGATTTGCAGGAGTATATATTGGCAGCTCTAGCAGATAAAACAGTCATTTTTGTGACACATCAAGTTGAATTTCTTCCTGCTGCTGATATGATACTGGTATCTTTATCTTGCACCTTCATGCATCTATGCAATAAGCATCTTATATAGAACATTTTTTATTGCTTTTCACTTACAGAAAGATTTAAGTACAAAAAGAATTAAATAGTATGATCATGCAGTTGATATGAAATCAAGATGATTTTATATAAGCTTATTTGTATTTTTTTTTTAAGGTTCTTAAAGAAGGCCGCATCATACAAGCAGGAAAGTATGATGATCTCTTGCAAGCAGGAACAGATTTTAATACTCTGGTTTCGGCTCACCATGAAGCAATTGAGGCTATGGATATTCCTACTCACTCCTCTGAAGATTCGGATGAAAATTTATGCTTGGACACATGTGATATGTCCCGAAAGAAATCCCTGTGTTCATCAAATGATATTGAAAGTTTGGCAAAGGAAGTGCAAGAGGGATCATCAGCTTCAGATCAAAAAGCAATTAAGGAGAAGAAGAAAGCGAAACGGTCAAGAAAAAAGCAGCTTGTGCAAGAAGAGGAGAGGGTTAAAGGCAGAGTGAGCATGAAGGTGTACCTGTCATACATGGCAGCTGCATATAAAGGGTTATTGATTCCACTCATAATCATAGCACAGTCATTATTTCAGTTCCTTCAGATTGCTAGTAGTTGGTGGATGGCTTGGGCTAACCCTCAGACAGAAGGAGACCAGTCAAAAGTAACTCCCACAGTTCTTCTTCTTGTTTACATGGCCCTTGCATTTGGAAGCTCGTTGTTTATACTTGTACGGGCTGTTTTGGTATCTACATTTGGTCTTGAAGCTGCTCAAAAACTATTTTTGAAGATGCTTACTAGTGTTTTCCATGCACCAATGTCTTTCTTTGACTCCACACCTGCTGGAAGGATCTTGAATAGGGTAAGTTTTATGCTCTTGCTTGAAACAAGCTCACGGGACGAAAAGTATACTTTAACATTATTATTTTTTCACCTGTATTTACATGCATGGTGTGGATGATAATAATGTGTCATCTATATGAATCCCACCAGGTATCAGTTGATCAAAGTGTTGTGGATCTGGACATTCCCTTTAGACTTGGTGGCTTTGCTTCAACAACAATACAGCTAATTGGTATTGTAGGTGTGATGACAGAAGTTACATGGCAAGTTTGGCTCCTTGTTGTTCCAATGGCTGTTGCTTGTTTATGGATACAGGTAATTTCAAATATTTTAAACCTTTTCTAATAATCTTTACTAGCCTCACTTATTAACTTTGCATACCAGGTTAACCTTAAAGAAAGTATTATAATAATGTAATAATAACTTAAAAAGTGATAAACCGTGTACCAAATGAACGCTTTACCTCATTCCTAATTACTGTTTTGGCTATGACCTTGTGTTTTGATATGATTTCATGAATTGTTCTAACCATCAAATAATTCCATTGCAGAAGTACTACATGGCTTCCTCAAGGGAACTGGTCCGTATAGTAAGCATCCAGAAGTCTCCGATCATAAATCTTTTTGGTGAATCAATAGCTGGAGCATCCACAATCAGAGGTTTTGGACAAGAAAAAAGGTTCATGAAGAGAAATCTATATCTTCTTGATTGTTTTGCAAGGCCATTCTTCTGCAGTCTCGCTGCTATAGAGTGGCTCTGCCTGCGGATGGAGTTACTATCAACCTTTGTATTTGCCTTCTGCATGGTATTGCTTGTGAGCTTTCCCCATGGAACTATTGATCCTAGTAAGTGCATAGTTTTTCATAACTTGTCTTGTCTTCTCATTTTCATTAATCCTGGAGCCCTGGAGGATTATGTTATGTAGTTTTTTGTAGCATTTGGTATGCGAAAAAACAGGATGGGATAGGATGCTTTGTTCTATTCTCTTAGGTTCCACCCCTTTTAGGATGCTTTGTTCTATTCTATTTATAATTTATTAAATACGTTAAACATAGAACGGAACACATGCTCTGTTCCATCTGATCTTTCATGCCTACAAAATGCTACCTTATTTTCACCAGATTCGGAATGCAATAACTGTGTTCTGTTGCTTATTGCTTTTACTTTTTCTTTATAGGCATGGCTGGACTTGCTGTGACATATGGCCTGAACTTAAATGCACGCTTATCACGGTGGATACTTAGCTTTTGCAAACTCGAGAATAAAATTATATCTATTGAAAGAATTTATCAGTACAGCCAAATTCCTAGTGAAGCACCGGCGATTATTGAAGATTCTCGCCCTCCATCTTCATGGCCTGAAAATGGCACAATCCAAATAATTGATTTGAAGGTATCCAGCTCAGTTTCACATTTGTGCTTTTTGTCTTTTTTTCTTTTCCTTCTAAGAAGTCCAGGCTTATTCTATTTTTCTTAAACATTCCTTTTATTTTTTGTGAAAAAGATGGAAGAACCATTGGAAGCTCTAGTAAGAAGAGCAGATTAGATAAAGGATAACCTAACTGTGGAGGCAGAACTATGAAAAACAATAGGGAAAACCATTATTAAAGACTAAAGCTAAATGGCCTTTTGACGACTTGATTTATGACATAGCACAACAGCATGATTTGGTCTATATAGTTGAGTCTACATAGTATGAAAAGATTGGTTGTGGGGGAAAACCTATTGTAGAAAAGATAGTAGAGTCTTGCCTTAGGTGGTTTGAACATGTACAGAGAAGACCTTGGAAGCCCAAGTAAGGAGAGTAGATCAGATGATACATAGAAAAACTATAGGCGAAAGCTGAAACTATCAAGAAGGATTTAGAAGCCAATAATTTCTCTGTACATATTATTTTGCAATAGAACATTATGATGTCGTTTGATCAATTTAGTTGACCACACGCGGTATGAAAATGCTTGGTTGTTGATTTTTTTTCTAGATGTGGAATTATTTGTTATGTTATTGCTTGGTATATAATATTTATTGTTTAAACCAAGCTATTAGCCATGTGGCATGCATTTATGTCTCGTAATAATGCATGCACCTCCACTTGTCTTACCGATTCTCTCTATCTTGAAGGTACGTTACAAGGAGAATCTTCCAATGGTGCTTCATGGTGTGTCATGCACCTTTCCTGGAGGGAAGAAGATTGGAATAGTTGGGCGCACTGGCAGTGGAAAATCTACTTTGATTCAGGCATTATTTCGAGTGATTGAACCTTCAAGTGGCAGTATCCTTATAGACAACATTAATATCTCAGATATTGGCCTTCATGACCTTAGAAGCCATCTCAGTATCATACCACAAGATCCAACTTTGTTTGAAGGAACCATTAGAGGCAATCTTGACCCTCTTGAGGAGCACTCAGATAAAGAAATATGGGAGGTTAGTATAGTATTACTTACATAGCTCGATGTGTTTAATTATACAGTTTGTTATCTTTAAATGCCTAGCACATTTATTTGTATGTATGAGTGCAAAACAATATAAATCCCATTTCAGTGCGAAAATAATATGTATGAAAACAGTCCAACGGTTCTTGATCTTTGAAAATTATAGCATTTTCTGTAGAAGGTTGTGCACGTGTGATTGTTGAACTATAAATTTTCGCAGGCACTTGATAAGTCTCAGCTTGGAGAAATTATCCGTGAGAAAGGACAACAGCTTGATACACCAGGTAGGAAAAACAAAAATATGCAATATCTTTAATTTTTTTATTTTTTATTTTTTAAAGAGAGAGAGAAAAGAGGAAGAGTTTATAGTCACAAGTAGCTATCTCATGACATTTTCAAACCTGCAGTTCTAGAAAATGGAGATAACTGGAGTGTTGGACAGCGGCAACTTGTTTCTTTAGGCCGGGCTCTACTGAAGCAGTCAAAAATACTTGTACTTGATGAAGCAACAGCATCAGTTGATACTGCGACTGATAATCTTATCCAGAAGATTATTCGGAGTGAGTTTAGAGACTGCACAGTGTGCACCATTGCGCATCGAATTCCTACTGTTATTGACAGTGATTTAGTTTTGGTTCTCAGTGATGGTGTGTACACGTCTTATGTCTCTCTCTTATATGATATCTTTTTTCTCTCCACAGTCTTTGCATTACTAGTTTGTGCTTGTGAAGTTAACTTTAGATGCTTTTGCAGGTCGAGTTGCAGAGTTCGACACTCCTTTAAGACTATTAGAGGATAAGTCATCCATGTTTTTAAAGTTGGTGACTGAGTATTCATCAAGATCAAGTGGTATACCAGAATTCTAAATCAGATTTAATGTCCAAAAACTCTCAGTTAGTGATGGCTAGAGCTTATGACATTTCAAGAATTGAAACAGATAGTGATGCCTCCCTCAGTGTCATGGCTGCATTTGGCACTTTCAAGGGAATAACATCACTTGTCCCACAATTCTTGTCACTCCCTGTGCCAATCACAATTCTTGGGTATAGGGAGTGACACAAATTGTGGAGCAGGTGATGTTATCTTTGCATACACATATAAAAAAGGAAGGAACGGAGGTGTGTGCCTCGTCATCATACGTCACTTGATTCTTCTTCTCCTTGAACAACATAAATGAGGAATTCATTGCATGGTTAGCATGCTTTGTAACACAATAAGATGATCAGTCAATTACATGAAAAGCAGAAATAGGGCATCTGAATTTTGGTCAAAATGATGTGCAATAAAGTAGTTTGTAGAATGAGGCAGCTTTTGCTTAGTTAGGAAAGTGTAGAGTTAAAACTAGGCGTAGTTTTCCACAATTTCTTGTAGCTTCAAAGTTTAGAATTAGGACATTGTAAGCTTAGATTACCCCAATGAAAAAAATTATATTGGTTATATTCTCTCTTCATTTCCCTATTTTATTCCTTTTTCAAAGGCTGATGTGCAATATTTATCTTCTTCCCAATAGAAATTCATAATTGTTTGCATTTGAATGATGAAGTAAAGATCAGATTGACTCATTCAGTTGAAATGCATGTGGTCATATTGTACTAAATTTCTGCTAAGTTTCAAGTGCATTAATATCAAAATTACTATGATTTCTAGCTTGTGCACTTATCATTGATGAACATATTTTTGGCCTTGTGGGGTTATTTTTTCAATGGACCTGTAAATAATGTGAAACTCACATACTATGATGCATACTGAACTTACAGATAAGGCTTTCAATGATCTTAATTATGTCCCTCATTAGAATAAGGGATACCCTGCAGAGTATCTTATCTTGTGTAGCAAGCTGAAAGGATGCATCATGCATAAAAATAATTAGTAGCCATATTTGAATAAAATAAAGTTCAATCTGATATGAATAGCTTGGCTTAAAATTTGATGGGAATATTGAGTGTCCTTCAAGTCATTCAAAGAGAATATTGAGTTTCCTTCAGCAGGAGGGAACCATAAATCTAACTTGCATAAAAAAGGTGAAAAGGCCTTGAAAGCAGGAATCACCAAAGCTTAAAAACCTCATGCATACTACATAGTACATACCAAATGGAAGGAAGAGGTGACTCATTATCACAACTCTTTTCTTTGGTGATGACACTCTCATGTCATGGACTCAAAATCCAAGCATGGCTCCTTTGAATACATCAAATTGGATGGAAAGAATGTTGGTGCAACCATGCATCTGCACCACAGAAGCACCAAGTGTGAGCCAGGAAAAGATTGTTGTTGCATCAACATATATGTGAACAACAATGTTCAAGGTGTCTCAAATTCAGTGCTTCATGATAGTGAGGTAAAGATGAGAGACCCTGGAATTAGTTTATACTTTGAAGGCTTTAAAGTTGGGAAAGGAAATCCCACATACAAGAAGAGAGGTTGTTGGAGGGACACCCTTGGTTTTTGGCTTTGCATATTCATTTTTTTAGCTCTTGTGCTGTTTCTCTCATTGCTCCTATTTTCAACTAGAATCATCATTTTTGTTATCTGAAAATAGCTAGGTACTACAACATGCTGCTCCCAAATTGGGGTATGTTAAATTCATTTTTGAGCTATGTTATTTTAATACTACTATATGACAATGTTATTTACGTGCTGCTGTTTGATTTCAACTTGGTTGCATTTTTTCTTTAATTTGTGTTGCCAACTATAATAAGGCTGAAATCGTGATGCCATAGTATAATTAAAAATTCCAAATTTGGACCATTGTTTTTGTTTTTTTATAAGAACTCTCATTGGAGATCTATGCATGCTTGACCTCAACTTATGGTGACATTGATACTTTCCTTTATTTAGGTTTTATTGTCAACGATAAGAATGTTTCATCCATCTAAAAAACGATAAGAATGTTGCAATTAAGACTATAGTGTTTTCAACCAAAAAAGAACTGCAACCGCAACTAATCGATATGTTGATCCAAGTGTGAGGAATTTGGATCACTTAAAGTATGTGATTTTGAATTCCATTTCGTGATTTATATGTATGAAAAAAAATAAAAACTACTATTAGAAGGGATTTTTGTTTTGACACGTGAAAGAAAATTAGACTCTTGCTAGCATACTCAATAAATAAAAAAATTTAATTACTACTAGATATCTACTCGTATGTTTGGTTTTACTGATGCTTTCTTTTCTCTAATTTGTATTGCTAACTTATACTAAGGTGATATTATTTATACTCCAATTTGTCTATAAACATTTAACATGCCTTACCAAGCAATCAAATTTTACAATTAAAAAAATAAATCTTGATCGGTTAAAAAAAAGTGTGATTGAGCAAATTAGAGTGATGATAGTTTCATCCCTTATACTAATGTTGAAATTATGATGTATTTTAAGCTAACAAACAAACTCTACATTTAATTTCCAGAAATCGAATCTTGATGTTTCGGTTTTATATAGTACTGTACTACTACTAATACATGATCTGAGGATCTTACTTGATCTCCTTAAGTACAGTACCACTGGATCAACCGTTGGTATTCTCATAGTACATCTAGTACTATCATTAACAGCAAGGCCTTGCATCGGACAAATGAAATATCCCCAAAAGGTGATGCATTTAATTTATGGTTTTGACTTTTGAAGAGAGTAGTGGCATCCCATTCTTAGATGAAGATGACTCATGCATGTTCAACACCATAATACTCCTTGTTAATACAACTCTTATTTATGTGTCCAAATAAATATAAATGTAGATTTTTTCAATATTATGAGTGGGAAAATTTCAAAAGAATATTCTCACTTAATAACATTTGCTATCCTTTGGGGGAAAAATAAGGAATCCGGTAGTATACATATAGTATATAAGAAGAGTGTGTTTCAATTAGATAAGTCAATTACATTCATAACTAGAGTATAAAAATACATATTTTAGCTAAATTATAATAAGTTAAAATCTAAATACATTTTCTTAAATTAAGAATAAATATATCTCGTAGAAACTTAAAATTTTCAGCATAAGTTTATTTTAAAAAACTTACTCATCAAAATGACTCTCAAATATGGAAAGAGAAAGAATGAGAAAATTTGACCGTAAAACTCAGAGATTTTCAATAAAGTGGAAAAATGAAGATATATTTAACTAAAAAATTATTTAGTTAGTTGAATTTGTATACAATAGATAAATTAAGAAGTTACTTTAGATCCTTGAATCAGGAAAAAAGAAACTCATTTTATAGGAGTTTAATCAATAAGTTTGCTAGACCTCAGTTTTTTTAGATCAAATAATGATGAGTGAAGCTAACTAACAATTTTATCTGATGTTTTTTTGAGTGTATTAATTTAGCCTCTAAAAATTTATAAATATCAACTTGATTTTTGATGTTTTTGCATTATATCAATTTAGTTTCTTAAGATTTTCGGACGTATCAACTTGGTTCCTCAAGATTTTCAAGTTTCAAGGGCCAAATTGGCACATTAAAAAATCTTAAGGGATCAAATTGGTACATTGCAAAAACATCATAAATCAAATTGATATTTTTAAATTTTTCAAAAATTAAGTTGATAAAAAAAATCAAAGACCAAATTGATACTTTACTCAATAATAATTAAAAAAAATAAGAAACTAAGTTTAGCTCTGCCAAATTGTTAGTATAAATTTCATCTTTCATCTTTCAACGTAAACTTATTTTATTTAAGAAAAATGTTAATCATTCTGTTTACATGCGTATAATTTATAGAGTTTTTCTTCTTGTTTCATATATTGTTCTTTTACAAATTCAATGCATAATTAATATTATTTTTTCAACTATATCATTATTTATCACAACATATTTTTCATATTTAGTATCCTTCTTTTTCTTCAATAATGATTACATAAGGATATTATAGTTAAAATACCTAACATTCTTATATGATTTAACAATTTTCTTATAACCAGTATATAACCTTAAAACTCATTATATATGAAATGGAAGGAGTAACCAAAAAGCTAAATATGGTTTAAAAGTATTTAAAATTATAATTTTTTAAGTTCTCAAAGAAGAAAGAATTAGGACTTGTAATACTTTTCTGCTTCTAAAAAGCTTAGAAGTGCCTTAAGATATTGGTTAACAAAACTCTTTATTTAATTACTAGTACTTATCTTCGCTCATAAAGATTGAAGGTGAAAAAAATTCTTAATCATTTACACCAGCCCCAACATATGGACAATGAGTTTAGACTTTACTCTTTCCGATTTTATATATAAGATGTTTTTTGAGAAATTTGCATTATATTTATTAAGCGAGTGAATTAAGATTGTTAGTGATATTAAAAAGGTAAATATTTAATATATTTTTATAAATTACTCATATAATTGTTATCAATATTTTAAAAAGTATTGACTTAATAAAAGTATTTTTCAAAAGAAATAATTAAATGTATGTTACGATTGAAAATTAAAGTAAAATTTTATAAATAAAACTACATTTTTTTCTTAAAAAATCTTACATATAAAAATTGGAAAAAGTAAGATTTAGCATTTTCCCTCTCGTTTCTACTGAGTTTTGTTTTTTTTTTTTTATTATTTTTTATATATACCAACTAGTATCCAAATCTCGTTTACCCAAAATCCATACTTACCTTTGCTTTAGCCGTAACTGAAGGTTGGTTAGTGACCATGTGCCACATTTATTGGCTTTGCCTATGATGTGTGAATTTCAAGAGAGTGATTAGTGGGACTGACTGCTTATCTTTATTCAATAATTTTTCTTATTTAATACAGGCTTTAATACATGACCACTTATTTGCAATGCGTATCTACAAACTTGTCCTCTTACTCTCTGGATCTTGGTTCCTGCATGATGATGGCTGTCCTAACCTGGATTCTCTCTCTGTATTTCAGCCGTTAATTAAACAAGGAAAATGCTAACAAAGCATTCAAATATAAATAAATACTCCCTCCGGCTCGAATTATGAGCAACAAAAAAAATACTACTCTTGGTTTAAAATATAAGCAAAACTAACTAACTTTATTAAATTTTGTTTCATTCCCAATGTCATTTTCCTAAAACATCTCTAGAAAATTGTAATCTTAATTAATTTTTGTTTCATTCTCAATACTACTTTCCAAAAATACCTCTATTTTTTATAAATTTGAGAAAATTAAATACAATCAACTAACCTCCTTAATAAGCGTAAAAGTAGTTAAAATTGCTTATAATTCGAGCCGGAGGGAGTATGTATTAAAAAACAAAGTATACCATGTTTTTTTAAATTTTCGAAAAATAAAATATGATAAATTTATGATTAATTTTTTTTAAATAATTTTTACAAATGTTTTATTTTTTTGAAACTTTTAACAAATGTTTTAAGAACAATTATTAACAAAACCTATTAAATAATTTATAGGTTAACCTAAGGATTGAAGTTAAAAATTTAAAAATAGTAGTAACTAATAGCAATAGGCCAGGGAAATTATATATTCTCATATTAAATTAATTTCAAAATCTTCTTAACCATCAAAAGTGGCATCTACTATTATTTATAAACCAATCGATTTATGATGATAGTATTTTTTCTGTTCCTAGATGTAAATATTTTTTGAATTTTTTTAGATATTTAATTTAAGCCTTATTTCAATTTCAAATGTCAATAATAATTTATTTTACAAAAAAATTATTTATTCATCAACTTTTGAAACAATAACATATTTTTATTTTTAATAAATACTAGTAATAAAAATAACTTATAATAAGAAAAAAAAAACAAAACGAGTAACAGGTACGGGAGGGAGTAATTCCATTGTCCTTATGTGTGATCAGGAGGACCAGAATGATAGCAACAGCTACAGTAACAGTAGTACTAACAGTAAGTCAAATCGTAGTACTAACAGTTACACCAACGAACCCTCATCATCATCACCATCTTTACTATTCCGTTTCACTCGTGTTCTAAGATTATTCACTGGTTTTAAGAAATGATTAAATGATATTATTATCATTTGTTGCATTTTGATTATAATAATCTTATATAATCATTATTGAAAAGAAAATGAAGTATTGAAAGTGAAAAAAGAGTGCAACAAATATAGGAAAATGCTAACAAGTGTCCTTAGGGCATTTGTTAAGCAACCAAGTATAATAAATAAGTATTGAAAACTGTAGCTTTTGGAGTTTTCGAGAGAGAAAATGATATTAACTTAATGCATTTTTTCTACCTTTAAAAACCTTAACAAGTGCCTTTTTTACCTTAACAAAACCCACAAATATAAATGTATTTGGAAAAATAGCATAATTATATATTGGATTTCTTACCGAACAAAACTCATGAAACATGGTTAAAATGCTAAAACAACGGTGGTTATGAAAGGAGGAAGTATTCTTTATGACTTATGGTTAAACCGACAGACACGTCCACGTGTCATTTGCCACCCACATGTGACACTGTGACAGTTGCCACCAGCCAGCCAACGTGATTGCACGGTGCACCTCCTTCTTCTTCTTCCTTTCGTTTTCTCTCCTAATTTCCCCCCCTCTCTCTCTCTTGATTCATCAAATTTCTTAACTTTTCTCCAAACCCATTCACCCCATCAAACTCATCCCTTCTTATTCTTCCTCATTTTTCTTCTATCCCACTTTTTTATTCCCCCCTTTCTCTCTCTTTAACTCTCACCTTCTTTCTTTCTTTCTTTCTAATTGAGCTGATCCCATTGCTCAAAAGGGTTTCAATTTCAGTTATCATAACCCCAATGAATCACAATTTGAAATGAAATGAGACGGCGCCGTATGGCGGGTATTCTCCCTTTCCAAATGGACAAAGGTACTTCCAAAAACCCTAATTCCCGAATCTGCTTCCTTGCTTCTCTCTCTG
This sequence comes from Crotalaria pallida, assembly GCA_037953625.1. Taxonomy (NCBI): domain Eukaryota; kingdom Viridiplantae; phylum Streptophyta; class Magnoliopsida; order Fabales; family Fabaceae; genus Crotalaria; species Crotalaria pallida. The sequence goes on from CM075656.1 coordinate 76,080,898, forward strand.
CTTTCTTCTGGTTCTTCCTCTTCTACTTCCACTTCATGATCCTCAACAAAAACACCACCAACAACAATATCAATTCTTCTGATCTTCATCTTCATCTTGATCTCGATCATTCCACGTTATCAAATTTACCAAAAACCCCTTTTCAATTTCAATCCAACCCTGTTCATGCAACCAATGAAAATCAGTTAATTGATGAAAATCAGAAAATGGGGGTCTCTGATTTGAAGCTAGAAACCCCGAAAAGTGAAAAAGTTTACCCCTTTATGAGGGCACTTAGAACTGGCGACAACAAGAGTGATCCTTGTGGAGGAAGGTACATCTATGTGCATGACCTTCCTTCTAGGTTCAATGAGGACATGTTGAAGGAGTGCAAAAGTTTGAGCCTTTGGACCAACATGTGCAAGTTCACCACCAATGCCGGCCTCGGTCCACCTCTTGAAGAGGACAACAATATTGAAGGTGTTTTCTCTGAGACTGGTTGGTATGCTACGAACCAATTTGCTGTTGATGTTATTTTCAGTAATAGGATGAAGCAGTATGAGTGTTTGACTAGTGATGCATCTCTTGCTGCTGCTATATTTGTGCCCTTTTATGCTGGATTCGACATCGCTCGTTATCTTTGGGGTTATAACATTTCGAGGAGGGATGCTGCTTCGCTTGATCTAGCTGATTGGTTGATGAAGAGGCCTGAATGGAAAATCATGAATGGTAGGGATCATTTTCTTGTTGGCGGGAGGATAACGTGGGATTTCAGGAGATTGAGTGAGGAAGAATCGGATTGGGGGAACAAGCTTTTGTTTTTGCCTGCTGCAAAGAATATGTCGATGCTTGTTGTTGAATCTAGTCCTTGGAACGCGAATGATTTCGGGATTCCGTATCCAACCTATTTCCATCCTGCAAAAGATGACGATGTGTTCATCTGGCAGGAGAGGATGAGAAATTTGGAGAGGAAGTGGCTTTTCTCATTCGCTGGAGCGCCGCGCCCTGATAACCCTAAATCAATCAGAGGGCAGATAATTGAGCAATGCAGGAGATCAAAGGTTGGTAAGTTGTTGGAGTGTGATTTTGGTGAAAGCAAATGTCATTCTCCAAGCAGCATAATGCAGATGTTTCAAAGCTCCCTTTTCTGCCTTCAACCGCAGGGTGACTCATATACACGAAGATCTGCTTTTGATTCAATGCTGGCTGGTTGTATTCCTGTGTTTTTTCATCCAGGTTCAGCGTATACGCAATATACATGGCATCTTCCTAAGAATTATACTAAGTATTCTGTCTTCATTCCGGAGGATGATATTCGAAAGAGGAATGTTAGTATAGAGGAAAGGCTTAGGCAGATACCTATAGAGCAAGTGAAGATCATGAGAGAGGAGGTTATTAGTCTCATTCCGAGATTAGTTTATGCTGATCCTCGCTCCAAGTTAGAAACTCTTAAAGATGCATTTGATGTTTCTGTACAAGCAGTGATTTACAAAGTTACCAATTTGAGGAAGGATATTATTGAAGATCGCATAGATGAGAACTTCATCGAGGAAAACAGTTGGAAGTATGCATTGTTGGATGAGGGACAGCGCGAAGTAGGACCTCATGAATGGGATCCTTTCTTCTCCAAACCAAAGGATGGTAATGGAGATTCTAGTGATTCCTCTGCCGAAGCTGCAAAAAATTCTTGGAAAAATGAGCAAAGAAGTCATTCATGATTCATGAAAGGGGAAGTACTAATTGCATCTGCAGGTTTATGAAAAGTGGTTAGGTGAAGAGGTGCAGACTCAAATGATTTCCCTGAATCAGGGAAGAACAACAGGTACAAAATAATTGCAGACTCAAATCAATCATTCTATGAACTTGATGCTGAACTTTTATTCCAGTTTATTGAGCAGGCTTCCTCGTCGAAAACCTCCAACCGGATCGATATTCTCTGCTTTCTAAAGTTTTGTTATATAGATTTTTTTTCTTCTTATTTCTGTATTATTATGTATTCTCCTTAGTGGTTCCTAGATGTACTATCAAGGTGTAATAATTTCTTTGACCTAATTTTTTTGTCCCCTGGATTCATATAGGAAATATAAGAAAAATTTATATGGTTATTGATCTGTTGAAATGTTCACTTGAATGGCCTATATCATCTGTCCAAATTGCATCAGAGCTTCCAGCATGGATATGTGTTGAGACTTGAGATTAAGAGACCTTATATTGAAGCAGGGCTAAATTGTGAAGATAGATTGCTCACTTTTGATGATTGTGAAAATAAATGTCTTACACTTCTCTATTTCCAATTTTTATAGCTAAAAACCAAATTTACTCTAAGGTATGCACCTGTGTGAATTGGTTTGTCTTTTGCTGCTAGTTATAACATGTAACTAGCGAAAAGTACCAACTGGAGGTACCAAAAAGAAAATGTCACGAAATGCTCATTGAAATTATTTTAAAAGGATCTGTTAAATATTAAAAGTCTCGAATTGATTGCTATGCGAGCAATGAGCCATTCATATTAACTTGGATAACCCTTTTATATGAATTAACTTTTGGAGTGGAGTTAAATCTAATTGTTTAATATGATGTTTAAGTTTATCATGATGTTTGATCACCCCACAGACGTCTCCAATCAAGTATGAATGAGATGAATTCCAATGATTTTGAGATTAGTCATCTTTGGGGATAAAAAAGGCCACAGTAATTTCATATAAATCTTTGACCCTTTTTTTGGAGTGACCCTTAGGTATATGTTACTTTTCTCCTTTGATGGATTTGTTTGCATGGTGATGCTAGGCAATAGGCAATAGCCAGTGCTAATATTGTTTCTGCCTGCATACCCCATTACTCTATTTTGTCGTCTTCTTTTTTGGTACGATCCTGCAATCTAAAGGCTATGCCTTTGCAAACTGGAATTTGAGAGTTTTTTTTTTTAACCCCATTGATTACTTACCGGCCCCCATTTTTTACGCCTTACACAAGGCGGTAGAGCATTTTTCCGCCTTATACAAGGCGGTAGTGTAAATTATCTGTTTTTTCCGCCTCTTTTTAGGCGGAAAAATGGTAATTTTGCACTTCCATCTTGTATAAGGCGGAAAAATATGATAATTTTACACTACCGTCTTGTATAAAGAGAAAGAAAATGGGGGCCGGTGAGTAAATAGTGGGGTCCAAAAAGAAAAACCCGAAATTTGATGATGTTATACATGCTATACAAGAAATGAATATTTAAAGAGGTACCCGAATATAATGTGTAATGCAAGTAATAGCACGTGGTTTTGTTTTGTAATCAAATGTTATGTCGGCGTGGAAATGAAAAATGAAATGGGTTAGTGCCCCGTTTATTATAAAAAAAAAAAAATGAAAAGTAGAATATTGTATGTAGCATATTTGGAATTGGAAAGACTTTGGAGGAACCACTGAACCATTAGAATAGGGATTTGATTTTCTAACCCCCTTTTTAATTACTTGATCCCCTTTTTTCCAAAAACACAAAAACACCCTTACTGAAAACTTAGTTTTCTTAATCACCCTTACCCACTTCCTCCTTCCTTCCACCTTCTAAAACCCATCAACCTTTTCCTTCCTTAAACCCCATGCAACACTTAAACCCTTCATCTTCTCCTTTTTCTTCTTCTTCTTCATCTTCGCCAACTTTTCACCTTCTACTTCTATAATATATCAAGAAAAAATATTTCTTTAATCAATCATCCCCATCATCGTGTAAGCATTGCATGATCACAAAAGGTACTTTTTTTTTTCATAATCTACGTACTTTTTTCCAATTTTTCGTATTTTTTTTCTGTTCGTACTGTCGTACGCGTAGGGGTCAGCGAGCTGGCCAAAATTTCACCAGCTCGCTTAGGGGTAAGCGAGCCATTGTTTTTTCATAATTTAAGTTTACCTCGCTGTTAGGTGAGCGAGTGTGTAAAATTAAGAGGCTCGATGTACCCTAAGCGAGTGACTTAAATTTACACACTCGCTTAACAAGCAGCGAGAAAGACTTGGATACTGAAAAATCAACAACTCGCTCTGGGGTAAGCGTGTTTGTTAAAGTAACACACTCGTTGTGCCCTAAGCGAGAAGTTAAAATTTAGACACACGCTTACCCAGCAACGAGTTCAAGTTAATTAATGAAAAATCAGTTGCTCGCTTATATGTCAGCGTGTATGTAAATTTTAACTTCTCGCTGACCCGTTAGCGAGCTATTAATTTTTTTTGTTAGCTCGCGCCTGGGTCAGCGAGTGTGAAAGGTAACACACTCGCTGAACCCTAAGAGAGCAAACTGAATTTTTTTAAAAAAAATAATTTAATGTAAGTTATTACCTTTGTATACAGATATTTAAACATGCAAGCAAACGATGGTGAGAGCAATCGTGAGATGAATGATGGTGGCCCTCGTAAGATTGAGGATGTTGAATTAATTCCTATCCAGTTTCCGGATTACAGAAGTGCTTTTGAGACCGGAAGAGTTTTTCCTGATTGTGAATCTCTAGAGAAATGGGTTCGTGAAGTTGCCTACTCTCAAGGATTTGTTCTTAGGATCCTTAGGTCGGATAGAGGAGGAGTTGGCAAGAAAGAAAGGATCACCATCTCATGCGAAAGATATGGTTTTTACAAGCCCAAAAAGGAGGATATAAACTATATTACCGGGTCAAAGAAGTCCAATTGTCCTTTCAAAGTACATGGTCGACCATCGGCATCCCTCGGAGGGTGGATAGTGAGGGTGTCTTGTGGCACCCACAACCATGATAAATATGAATCATTGATTGGCCACGCAGCTGCAGGGAAGCCTACACCGGAAGAGTATGAGAAAATCATTACCATGACAAAGAATCGGGTGATGCCAAGACACATATTAGCAACTTTGAGAGAAGAAAATCCATCCAATTGTACTACATTGACGCAAATCTACAATATACGCAATCGGTGGAGAAAAAGTGTAAGGCGTCCAAGATCAGAAATGCAACATCTTTTGAAGTGTTTGAGGGATGAAGGATATGACACTTGGTATAGGAAAGATGAGGTCACCGATGTTGTAAAGCAAATTTTTTGGGCGCATCCTAAATCTATTAGTCTTTTGAATTTGTTCAATATTGTCCTCATCATAGACAATACCTACAAGACCAATAGATACAAATGGCCTTTACTTGAGGTTGTTGGACAAACCTCAACAGATAAATCATTTACTGTAGCATTCTCTTACATGGAGACGGAGCAGTTTTCAAACTTCGTATGGGCATTACAACATTTGAAGAGATTGATCAAAGATGAAGCTTGCATGCCAAAGGTGATTGTCTCCGATTTTGAGGGTGCATTAATGAATGCGATTGAGACGGTTTTTCCAACTTCAAAGCATTTGCTGTGTCAATTTCACATCAAGAAGAATATTAAAGTAAATTTGAAGAATTATCTTCGTCAACCCGATGATGAAAATAAAGATAAATTCATTGATGCATGGAAAAAGCTAGTGCATTCTAAGGACAAGGATGAGTATGAAGTTTCAAAGATGGAATTTGAAGGCTTGTGTGAGAATTGCATTGGTCTCTTTGAGTATGTGAATAGGACTTATTTGGAAGAAAACAAGGAAAAATTCGTTGATGCATTCATAAATGATTTTATGCATCTTGGAAATACTACTTCAAATAGGTAATAATAATTTTTTTTCATGTGTATTCTTTTTATTATTATTTTGCAAGTGTTTTTTTTTTAATTTTCCTTTTTTTTACTCATAGGGTTGATGGTGCCCACTCTCAATTCAAAAGGATGTTATCAGGTAGCAATGGTGATCTATGCACTTGTTTAGTGGCCATGCAAAGGATGTTGACATGTCAACATAGTAACATAACTGAATCTTTTCAAAGAAGCTTAACAAGAGTGGATCACAGGTTGAACACTCCATTTTTCAAGAATTTATTGTACTATGTGTCCCGGGAAGCATTGACTTTTATTTACAAACAGTTAATGAATTTTGACAAGTGCAGGATATGTGATTGTAAGTGTAGAATCACACATGGGTTACCATGTGCATGTGAGGTGGATGGGTATAGGAAAATTGGTCAACCAATTCCTCTTGAAGCGGTTCATGATCATTGGAAGATTCTCACCTTCGATAATACAAACACAAAGGAATCAAACACCAAACTTGACCCGAGACCCTTGATTGAGAAGTTTTGGTATCTTTTTGATAACAATAACGATGATGTAAAGCAGTTACTGATGGACAAGCTTCGAGAGGTTGTGGATCCAGCAACTACCTCTGTAACACTCTTTCTTATGAAAAGTTTTTGCTCGATTAATTTGGACTTGTATAGTTTTCCAAAAATTGGGGTGGAAAAATTCTTCTTTTTAATCCACTTGATTGGTAAGTAAAATCAAAGAGTTGAAATCCGAAAAGTTATAAATCATTGGAAAGCAGTCGAGGGTTTTCGAAATAAATATTATTTTCATAAACTAAACCTTTAGTCCCTCGATTTCGAGTTCTTTAAAAACTGATCAATACCGGATTTCTAGAACTCATTCGAAAACCAGCGGAATATTGAAATGTGTAAAGTGAACCTTAGTTGTAGATAATAAGTCATAAAGGTCTGATACATAATAGGTACAAGTCCATTGGAAATAAAACACTCTGATAATACCTCACCAAAAGCAATATTTACAATAGGTATAACTCAAAAGAAAAGGGTATCATCAGAGCTGGTCACTGGTCCACTGCAGCTACTCCATAGTCAGAGATCACCGGTTTCGTCCAACCAAAAGCTGTACAACTATTTCGAATTCCAGATTACTTCCACTATGCACATCCTTAAAGGTCGTCCATCCGAGGGCACAAAGAGTTTAAAACGGGTGTATGTGCATAACGTAAGTAATCGGAATACGAAGCCTACGAGGACGAAAGCAAACTACGGGATTGGGATGGTAGAGAGTGATCTCTACTTCACCCTCAAAAACAGCCCGGTGATCCTGATACTCCCAAACACCATCAAGAAGCGGGTGGATCTCGATGCAAAGCAGGCATCTGGCCATCACCTAAAAGGGCAGGAGAGTAAGCCTAACACAGTCGCATTATCGAATAAGCCTAAGCCCTAACAGTCACAGTCAGATAAACAGCAGTAATAACCAGTGCAATAATGCATATACATATGAGCACACACCAGTTTAGTTATTATCTTTCAAGATAGGTGGCATGATGCATGTACATGTTTTTCCATCTCCGAGGCCTCGATGTCCACCGGGTCCAGATCTGAGGAACGGTGCGTTCAAGAACGCGGCACGGCTTACGGCACGTCTACCAGCGTAAAGGCACGACTTACAGTGTTTCCACCAGCGTAAACAGCACGACTTACAGTGTTTCCACCAGCGTAAAAGGCACGACTTACAGTGTTTCCACCAGCATAAACGACACGACTTACAGTTTTTCCACCAGCGTAAAAGGCACGACTTACAGTGCGTCCACCAGCGTAGAAAGGCACGGCTTACGGTGAACCCTGTGCATGCTTTCATAAAACATCAAGTTCAGTTACATAAACAGTTCACAGGTTCACCTGCGTAGAAAAGGCACACCTTACGGTGTTTCCACCTGCGTAGGTGTTCCTCAGATTGGGACTGGTCTGATAACCTAGCTCATGTATGTTATTAATGCAACTCTTGCAATCCTAGGTTATCATGCACATGTTCAAGTTCCAAGTTTATCATTAGTCCAACTATGTCATGATCATTCGACATCAGTTCAGCATGGATTCATACACATTCATGTTGGCTCATTATAAGCATTCAACATAGCAGAGTCATACTAGTTCTAGGTCAAGCTTATGTCTGAGTATCCGGGCAAAGTCCCATCATTTCCCCTGACCTAAGTACACCTTAAGTAACTAGAACTTGGGTTCAGTAAGTCTTAATTACTTAAGACTTTGGTTAAGTAAGTCCTAATTACTTAAGACTAGGTTTAACTGAACTTTAGCTGACTAATCATGGAATAAGTCCCCTAATCATGGATTAGGTCTCACTAATCATGAATTAGGTCTAGCTTAGTTAGCTAATCTCGGATTAAATCCGACTAATCATGGGTTAAGTCCAACTAATCATGGATTAGTTGACTAATCAGGGGATTAAGTTCACTAATCTAGGATTAAGTCCAACTAATCTTGGATTAGTTGACTAATCAAGGATTAAGGTCACTAATCTAGGATTAAGTCCAACTAATCTTGGATTAGTTGACTAATCATGGGATTAAGGTCACTAATCTATGATTAAGTCCAACTAATTTTGGATTAGTTGACTAATCAAGGATTAAGTGAAACTTAGTTAGGTTTAAGTACTATTTAGCTACCTAAGACTAGGTTTAATTGGTACTTAGTTGACTAAATCATTTTAGTTACTAAGTTAACCCCCTTAATCGAGATTTAGCAATCCAAAACCATTTTTGATTAACACTTTAATTACTTTATCTAATTCTCAGTTAAGGCCTAGTTAACTAAAATTCATTTAGTCAACACTGAAGCCTTGTTCATCCAAGGGTTTAAACATTCCATTAATCAACATACATATGTAATTACTCATCAACACAAACATAATCATAAAATTCAGCATAGAACATTTAGTAATTACATATCAAGATTCATCACACAAATCGGCCTCCAAGCCAAAACCAAAATCTAACTAGTGCCCTTGAGTCTCATGGTGACTCAACCTAATTTCTAAGCTTCAAGACTTATTCTAGCAAAAGTGTAAGCTTCTCTCACTTACCTCTTGAAGAAAACTAAGGAGACTTAGAACTTTTGGGCCCTTTCCTCTCCAAACCATGAGCACTCTCCCTCCTTGACACTCGAACTCGATCCCAAGCTTCTGAAACTCTAAGACTCAACTTGATCTACCAAGCTAAAGATCTTGAGGCTTTGATTAGGGTTTGGCCGTGAGGTTGTTTAGGTTTGGAGTTTAATGATTGAAATTTCTTCAACACAAGACTTCAAGCAAGTGGCATATTCATGATCTAGAGTATGAATATGCTAAGGTTTCTTGTGTTTGGTAAGTGTTTAGGCTTGATTAAGGGTGGTGATGGGTGTTGGCCGTGAGCTTCTCAAAGAGGGGAAAGGTTGGATTTGAACTTTCTAAGCCTTAATCACACATGCTGTAAAATCAAGTCTCCGATTAAGGCGGATTAATTTTGATGATGACAATGTAATTAAATTATGGACTTAAAGTGAAGAATGCAAGCCCAACATTAAAGAAGATCAAGTGCTTAGTTATTTATTCATTCTCATTTAATTTTAATGTATTTTATTTTATTTATGAGAGTGGGTAGTTTAGGTTTTTATTCTCACATAAGGTCACATGATAATTATGCATGAAAGGTTGAGATTAAAACCAATTAGGCTTGAAGAGAGAATTGAAAACAATGTTAGAAAAACTTAATTTTTCCAACATTAAGCAATTCACACGAGTGATTCTCAAAACACTCGAGTGATTTATGAATTTTCAGTAATATAGCCGTTGGATAAAGTAAAAAGGCAACCCTATCAGAGTTGACCAAAAGACTCGAGTGTTTTGGGTCTGACAACAATTTTTCTAAACGTTAGAAGAGGACAAAAAGGGAGAATAACTTGGTTTTTCCTTCCATTTTGTCCCCTGACTTATATTCTGAAGTGTTGACCTCATTTACTACAACAAGCCAATACTCTTTCATTGATTTCCATCTCTCTCAAGTGTTAAAATCTTTTCTCTCTCTAAACTCAACCAAGCATCCATCTTTATTATTGTCTTAGTGAGTTAAGAGAGTGTGCTTTAATTGTAAGAGAATTATTTGTTGTACAATTCTCAAACACTCATACACTTCTTGTTCTAAAAATCTTGGTTGGTAACCAAGTGTACCTAAGTGGGCCTTAGGTTCATTCAAGACTTGAGAGGTTCTCAAGCAAGGGCTAAGAGGTTCTTAGCTTTGGTGGAGCTCTTGGAGGTTCCAAGGAGCAAAAGAAGAAGGGACTCTTCATCACCAAATCAAGTTGGGGTAGAAATTTCAAGAGTTTGGTACACTCTTGAAAAGGGTTAGGATTGAGTGAGGAATCTCAATTTAGCCTTGTAATTTCTAACAATTTGATTACTAGTAGAAACTCCTAAGTTGATTAGGGGGACTGGATTAGCACTCTAGATTGAGTGTGAACCAGGATAAATTGGTGTTGTCTCTCTCTTTATAGCTTTCTTAGATTTCAAGAAAAACCAAACCCTAAGTTCTCTAGAAAGGGGCTTTTACAATTCAAGTAGAAATTGGTAGCAATTAAATTGTTTTCAACTTGTTATACCTTCATTTAATTGCCCTCTACTTTGATTAATATCAGCTTTTGCCTAGTCTTTAAGATATTGAATCATTTGGCTAAATTTCTCTGAAACTGAATTTTTCTGTTCTGCATAAAACACTCGAGTGTTTTCCAAATCACTCGAGTATTTCGTAGGTTTTCACTCGAGTGTTCTTAAAATCACTCGAGTAAATTGCCCAGTTTCAGAAAATCAAGCTTTTGATCAATTATCTTTTAATTGCACCGAAAATTAGTCACTGTTGCTTTCATATTACTATTCACCCCCTCTAGTAATTTCTAAGCCCGCTTGTTGGTTTCCAACAAGTGGTATCAGAGCTCGGTCGAAAGATCGAGCGTAAAAGCTTTTTCGAAAAGATCCTTTGGAAACTATGGGCTCTAGCAATTATCAAGAAGGATCCTCTTCAATAAACCGCCCTCCATTTTTTAATGGTGAAGGGTATGCTTATTGGAAGGTTCGGATGAGAGTTTTTATTGAAGCAATAGACACCGATATTTGGGATGCAATAGAGGATGGTCCATATATTCCTAGACATATGATAAATGGGGAAGTCGTTGAAATTCCTAGGAAAAGTTGGAGTGATGATGATAAAAAGAAAGTATCCTATGATTTAAAAGCTAAGAACATCATCTTCTCCGCTTTATCCCATGATGAATTTTATCGAGTTTCTCAATGCAAGTCGGCTAAGGAAATGTGGGACACTTTGGAAGTCACACATGAAGGAACAAGTGAAGTAAGAAATGCTAGATTAAATTCTTTAACACATGAATATGAATTATTTCACATGTTCCCGAATGAATCTATTGATGACTTACAAAAGAGGTTTTCACATATCATTAGTCACTTGATTTCTCTTGGAAAGCAATTTCGTGATGGTGAAACTACTCACAAAATTTTGAGATGCCTTGATAGAAAATGGCAACCAAAGGTCACCGCCATCAAGGAGTCCAAGGATTTGAACACTATGGACATGGCAACCTTGTTTGGGAAGCTCAAGGAACATGAGATTGATCTATCAAGACTTAGCTCACATGAGGAGTTGGACAAAAAGAAGAAGAGCATCTCTCTCAAGGCCTCAACCAAAGTTGTAAAAGAGGTTGAAGATGACTCTACAAGTGAGAACTCCGATCATGCACTCAATGAGGAGGAAATTGGATTATTTGCGAAAGGATTCAATAAATTCCTCAAGGGTAAGAAGAGTGGCTCATCATCAAGAGATAAAAGACCCAAGGAACAAAAATCAAAGAACAAGACTTCAAGTGATGTAGTGAAGTGTCATGAATGTGGAGGCATTGGACATATAAGGATGGAATGTCCTACATACTTGAGAAAGAGTGAAAAGAAGACCCAAGAGGGGAAAGACAAGAGAGCTTACATTGTGTGGGATGCACCGGAGAAGGAAGCAAACTCATCATTAAGTAGCTCGGATGATGAAGTTGCAAATCTATTTCTCATGGCTAGAAGCAACAATGAAGCCTCAAGTGCCAAGAGTGAAAATGAGGATGAGGTATCATCTCAAAGTTCTAGCTTTTCCTCTTCCTCTATTCCTTATGATGATTTGCTCAATGAGTATAATGAAATGTTGACACAATTTGAAAAACTAGCTAAGGTTAACAAGGAAAAAGGAAAGAAAATTTTGGAGTATCAAAAAGAAATCAATGAATTGGAAAAATACATAAATGATTTGAAACTCCAAAATGCATCCTTAGAACTTGCTAGCTCTAGTCATGTTTGTGATTGTGCAAATCCTAAGGAAACTATCACTCATTGTGAGAAATGTAACTTTCTTGAAAATGAAATAAAAGATTTGAAACACAAACTCACAATATCAAATAGTGATAGAAACCTAGACCGGATAATTAATTCTCAAAGAAATTATTCAAACAAAACCGGTTTAGGATATGTCCATAAGAAAAAGGACAATAAAAAGGTTGGTTCATTTTCTAAAATTGATTATACAAAGAAACCAACTTGCTTTTATTGTGGAAAGTTTGGACATACAAACAATAGGTGCCACATAAAACATTTTGAAATTCAAAAGGGCACTTATGTTTGGATTAAAAAGGAAGAAGCACCAAAAGCTAACCCAAAGGGACCCAACATAATTTGGGTACCCAAAATGAGAAAATGATTGTGTCTTGTAGGTGTGCCTTAGAACCGAAAAGAAACCGTGGTATCTTGATAGTGGATGTTCAAGGCACATGACGGGAGATAAGCGGAACTTCATAGAGCTTACTCCTCAAGAAGGTGGATATGTCACTTATGGAGACAACAACAAAGGCAAAATTCTTGGGATTGGTAAAGTCGGTAATTCTTCCAACTTGGTTATTGATAATGTACTTTATGTTCAAGGATTAGAACACAATCTTTTGAGCATTAGTCAACTTTGTGATATTGGTAACCATGTATTATTTACCTCTACCCAATGGTAAATTCATAGAGCTTACTCCTCAAGAAGGTGGATATGTCACTTATGGAGACAACAACAAAGGCAAAATTCTTGGGATTGGTAAAGTCGGTAATTCTTCCAACTTGGTTATTGATAATGTACTTTATGTTCAAGGATTAGAACACAATCTTTTGAGCATTAGTCAACTTTGTGATATTGGTAACCATGTATTATTTACCTCTACCCAATGTCTCATAAAAAGTGACAAAGATGAATCTATCAAATTTGTTGGCAAAAGGTCTAATAATACTTACTTGGTTGAATTAAACAATATCACCTCTTTGGTTTCTACTTGTCTAGTTAGCAAAGAGAGTGACACTTGGTTATGGCACCGTAGGACCGCTCACATTAATGTAAATCAATTAAAGAAACTACAATCAAAAGACTTAGTAGTTGGATTACCAAAGCTAGATTTTAAAATTGAAGGTGATTGTACTCCTTGTAAGAAGTGCAAGCACACCAAAAACCATTTTGGTTCTAAAAATGATGTGTCCACAACAAGACCATTAGAAATGCTTCATATGGACTTGTTTGGACCTTCTCAAGTAAAAAGCTTTGGTGGCAACTACTATGGTTTGGTGATTGTTGATGACTTTTCTAGATTTACATGGACATTATTTTTAAGTGCAAAGAGTGAGACCTACAAATCTTTTAAACGCCATGTTAAACTTGTGCAAAACCAAGTAAACCAAAAAGTAATTACTATTAGAACCGACCATGGTGGTGAATTTGAAAACTACAAGTTTGATAGATTTTGTGATAAACATGGTATTGAACACCAATATTCCGCACCAAGAACTCCGGAACAAAATGGAGTGGTAGAGCGGAAAAATAGGGTGTTAGAGGAACTTGCAAGAACCATGCTAAATGATTCTCAAGTACCTCATTATTTTTGGGCCGATGCCGTTAATACGGCTTGCTATGTCATGAATAGAATTCTAATTAGGCCCATGCTCAAGAAAACCCCCTATGAGCTTTACAAAGGAAGAAAACCAAATATATCCTATTTTCATGTTTTTGGATGCAAAGTTTATGTGCTAAATAATGGAAAAGATCATCTTGGAAAATTTGACTCCAAATCCGATGAGGGAATATTTTTGGGTTATTCTTCACATAGTAAAGCATATAGAATTTTTAATAAAAGAACTATGACTATTGAAGAATCTATTCATGTGGTTTTTAATGAGTCTTCGAAATAAGATGGTGTTTTAAGTGATGGTTGTGATGAAGGTTTTGAGTTTTCAAAAGAGGAAAAAGGGAAGGAGATTTTAAAGGATGAAGGAGAAGTCAAAAATGACCTTGATCCGGCTTGGAAAACGGTGAACGCTATTGACAATGTCATAGGAGACCTTTCAAAGGGAGTATTAACTCGTAGAACAATTCAAAATATTTGTCATTTTGTTTCCTTTGTTTCTCAAATCGAACCAAATTCAATTAAGGAAGCAATTTTGGATGAACATTGGGTTATGGCCATGCAAGAAGAACTAAATCAATTTGTTAGAAATGATGTTTGGGAATTAGTGCCTATACCCGATGATCATACCATAATTGGTTTAAAATGGATTTATAGAAATAAACTTGATGAATCGGGTTTGATTATAAGAAACAAAGCTAGACTTGTTGCCCAAGGGTACAACCAAGAGGAAGGTGTTGATTATGATGAGACCTTTGCTCCGGTTGCACACCTTGAGGCAATCCGAATCTTGCTTGCCTTTGCATCAATTATGAAATTTACTCTTTATCAAATGGATGTCAAGAGTGCTTTCTTGAATGGTTTCATAAATGAAGAAGTGTATGTTAAGCAACCACCCGGTTTTGAAAGTCATGAATTTCCAAACCATGTTTATAAATTGAAAAAGGCTCTTTATGGATTAAAACAAGCTCCTAGAGCTTGGTATGATCGATTAAGTACCTTTTTATTAGAAAATGACTTTCAAAGAGGAAAGGTTGATAATACCCTATTCATCTATAAAACCAAAAAGGACATTTTGTTAGTGCAAATATATGTAGATGATATTATCTTTGGTGCCACTAACGTGTCCTTGTGTAGCAAGTTCTCTAATTTGATGAAAAAGGAATTTGAGATGTCCATGATGGGGGAGCTCAAGTTCTTCCTAGGACTTCAAATCAAGCAAGTCAAGGAGGGGATTTTTGTGCATCAAGGAAAATATTGCAAGGAGCTCCTTGGAAAATTCGGAATTGACAAATGCAAAGAAGCCTACACTCCCATGAGCACATCATGCTACCTAGACAAGGATGAACAAGGTACACCGGTTGATGTTAGTAAATATAGAGGCATGATAGGTAGTCTTCTATATCTTACAGCATCTAGACCGGATATTATGTTTAGTGTATGCATGTGTGCCCGTTTTCAAGCTAATCCTAAGGAATCACACCTATCCGCGGTCAAACATATTTTTAAATATCTTAAAGGAACAATTAACACCGGATTATGGTATCCTAGTGATACTAGTCTTAGTTTGGTTGGTTATTCGGATTCCGACTTTGCGGGATGCAAGCTTGATCGCAAAAGCACTAGTGGTACTTGCCATTTATTGGGAAGTTCATTAGTGTCATGGTTTTCTAAAAAGCAAGCTTGTGTTGCTCTTTCCACCGCCGAAGCGGAATATATCGCCGCCGGTAGTTGTTGTGCTCAACTCTTGTGGATGAAACAACAACTATTGGATTTTGGTTTGAAACTTGAAAATATTCCTATTAAGTGCGATAACACGAGTGCAATCAACTTAACTAAGAATCCGGTGTATCACTCAAGGACTAAACACATTGAAATTAGACATCATTTTCTAAGGGATCATGTTCAAAAGGGTGATTGCACAATTGAATTTGTAAGTACCACAAATCAATTAGCGGACATTTTTACAAAACCATTGCCAAGAGATACCTTTTATCATATAAGAGGGGAACTTGGAATTTTAGATGAGTCAAGCATTAGCTAATTGATTTGTGTTTGTGAAAAATCACCAAGAATGTCTCATTTCATGTGCATTGGTGTTTGATGAACAATTGGACCTTGATATGTTATAAATCTATGTTTTAACTGTGTGTGATTATGTTTCCTATCTATTGTCCTCATTATTTGTGGTGGATTTTGTGTTTTGTGTTTTAAAAACTGTGTTTTAAGATTAACTGATAAAAGACTCGAGTGTTCCTAAAAACACTCGAGTAATTTTAATTCCAAATTAAATCAATTTTAATTGAAAAAGTTTTTGAGCAGGTCTGATGGAAAACACTCGAGTGAATCTCTGTTTTCTGAAAAACACGCGAGTGTTTTAAAAATCACTCGAGTGATTTCATCAGATTTAGTCTGATGCTGCTGCGATTTTGCTCTTATCTGCTCGAACCTCTCTCTCTTCTCACTCGAGTTTTCTCAGCTCTCTCACTTCTTTCATCACATACTTCACCCAAAATCAATATTTCTTTCATTTTTCAACAAGATTTCATCTTCTAAACTCATTCCAATCCTTTATTTCACATCAAATCCACATTTTTAACCCCAAAATTCATCATTCCCTTTCAAAACCCTAACTTTCAAAAACCCCAATTTTCTCAAAATTTCTTCTAGTTTTCAATTATAAGTGCAAATGGCTTCATCATCGGATAGAAGAAAAGGGAAGAAGCCTAGAATGGAGGAACCAATTGAAGAGGAGGATGATTTCTACCATAGAGCCAATTGCATTGAGAGGGAGAGAAAGTTTGCTTCCAACGATTATGCTACTCAAACATGGGTAAGTGAAGCTTATCTCAATAGTAGAGGATTCCCTTTTGTAGATGCCCTCAAAACTCAAAAGCTTATAGGTTTCATATCGTTTAATGGCCCTATTTACATTAGGCTAGTTAGACAATTTTATGCTAACTTTAGGCCGGTTGGGAATTCTTACGAGACCTCCGTGTTAGGAAAACGTTTTGAGGTTACCCCCAAGGCTTTATTCCAAGTCTTTGGGATTTCATGATCGGGCGAAGGTACATCAAAAGGGGATGTTGACCCTATTTTCCGAAAATTACTCCGCCCCGATCGTGCATATCTCAAGGGCGAGAAGAGAGCGAACCAAATGACCGCCGACAATAGAGTCCTTCACTATATTGTTAGCCATATTTTGTTGCCCCAAACTTCTCCAAATTACTCCCGCCCTATTCAAATTGAACTTAGAGCTATGGATGCCATTTTAAATGGTAATGTTTTGAATTGGGCTTCCAATATCCTCGCGATGATGATCAGCAGCCACCCTCTGTCTGAGTCCGGATGTTCCTTTGCACTTCTTGTTTTTTTTATGACTATGTCTTTATTTTTAGCTATGTTGAACTTTTTGAGTATTTTGTTGTTTTTTGGAGTTGGGTGTACTTTGATTAAAACTCATGTTTTATGGTCTATTTATGGTGTGTTGGATGATGAATTTATGACATCTATGCATTACTCATGTTTTCTTCATAATTTTCATGTTCTTCAAAGTTTCTTTATTGCTTCATAGTCATATTTTTCTTATTATTTACTCTTCAGGGGTAAGTTTTCTTATTGGTATCCCTCATTCTCCACCTTGTTTCCAAATTGTATCTTTTTTTATCATGACAAAAAGGGGGAGAAAGGAGATTAAAGAGAAAGAGCATATTTTTTTTTCCGCTTTCTTGCTTATACTCTGATGACTTATGCTCTTGCTCTGATACCAATGAGAACTTGATTATGTTTATTATTGTATTACGTTGTGCTTGGCATTTTCTGGATTGTACAGGTTAAAAAGGTTTCTAAATTGAGGGGGAGCTCTCAAGTGCTAGAGGATTAATTATTTTGTCATCATCAAAAAGGGGGAGATTGCAAAATCAAGTCTCCGATTAAGGCGGATTAATTTTGATGATGACAATGTAATTAAATTATGGACTTAAAGTGAAGAATGCAAGCCCAACATTAAAGAAGATCAAGTGCTTAGTTATTTATTCATTCTCATTTAATTTTAATGTATTTTATTTTATTTATGAGAGTGGGTAGTTTAGGTTTTTATTCTCACATAAGGTCACATGATAATTATGCATGAAAGGTTGAGATTAAAACCAATTAGGCTTGAAGAGAGAATTGAAAACAATGTTAGAAAAACTTAATTTTTCCAACATTAAGCAATTCACTCGAGTGATTCTCAAAACACTCGAGTGATTTATGAATTTTCAGTAATATAGCCGTTGGATAAAGTAAAAAGGCAACCCTATCAGAGTTGACCAAAACACTCGAGTGTTTTCAAAAAGACTCGAGTGTTTTGGGTCTGACAACAATTTTTCTAAACGTTAGAAGATGACAAAAAGGGAGAATAACTTGGTTTTTCCTTCCCTTTTGTCCCCTGACTTATATTCTGAAGTGTTGACCTCATTTACTACAACAAGCCAATACTCTTTCATTGATTTCCATCTCTCTCAAGTGTTAAAATCTTTTCTCTCTCTAAACTCAACCAAGCATCCATCTTTATTATTGTCTTAGTGAGTTAAGAGAGTGTGCTTTAATTGTAAGAGAATTATTTGTTGTACAATTCTCAAACACTCATACACTTCTTGTTCTAAAAATCTTGGTTGGTAACCAAGTGTACCTAAGTGGGTCTTAGGTTCATTCATGACTTGAGAGGTTCTCAAGCAAGGGCTAAGAGGTTCTTAGCTTTGGTGGAGCTCTTGGAGGTTCCAAGGAGCAAAAGAAGAAGGGACTCTTCATCACCAAATCAAGTTGGGGTAGAAATTTCAAGAGTTTGGTACACTCTTGAAAAGGGTTAGGATTGAGTGAGGAATCTCAATTTAGCCTTGTAATTTCTAACAATTTGATTACTAGTAGAAACTCCTAAGTTGATTAGGGGGACTGGATTAGCACTCTAGATTGAGTGTGAACCAGGATAAATTGGTGTTGTCTCTCTCTTTATAGCTTTCTTAGATTTCAAGAAAAACCAAACCTTAAGTTCTCTAGAAAGGGGCTTTTACAATTCAAGTAGAAATTGGTAGCAATTAAATTGTTTTCAACTTGTTATACATTCATTTAATTGCCCTCTACTTTGATTAATATCAGCTCTTGCCTAGTCTTTAAGATATTGAATCATTTGACTAAATTTCTCTGAAACTGAATTTTTCTGTTCTACATAAAACACTCGAGTGTTTTCCAAATCACTCGAGTATTTCGTAGGTTTTCACTCGAGTGTTTTTAAAATCACTCGAGTAAATTGCCCAGTTTCAGAAAATCAAGCTTTTGATCAATTATCTTTTAATTGCACCGAAAATTAGTCACTGTTGCTTTCATATTACTATTCACCCCCCCTCTAGTAATTGCTAAGCCCGCTTGTTGGTTTCCAACACATGCATGTAGTATTTCCATGATCTAGGATTTGGATATGTAATGATTTCTTGGTTTTAATGGAAGAATGAGTTAGGATGATGGTGGTGGTGGTGTTGGCCGTGAGGTCTTCAAGAGAAGAAGATGAAGATGATGGTGATGGTGTCATGAAGAAAAGGGAGCCAAAGTGATTATCATCAACACATGGTCACTTATATGATGGCTTATGGTCAAATGGTGAAGAGATAAGGTGACTAAGTGGTGTGTTTTGGTGTGGACACCTCACACTTCATGCCATAAAATGAAATATAGTGTTGACACCTAATTCTTGGCCAACATGCATGAAATGTGAGCATGACACCTCACTTCTTCATGCAACTCACAAGTTCACCACACACACACACACTTCACGGCTACAAACACACACACACATGGCCCAACACTCATTCATGGACCAACATCACTCACAAGGCCCATTTGGTTAACTTAGGCTTAATCTAACCCACTTAACCCTTAAGCCATTCATTAACCAAGCTAATCTAACTTTTAACTAAACTATTAGACATCTAACCCTAATCAACTTAAAACTACACAAGGCTAAACTTAATAAATTAGGTTTAAGCTAACCCTAATCACTATTAGCTAGCTAAACAAGATTGAGCTCTAACACATCAAGCTAAGGCAAAGCATTCATATAACAAAGCATAACATTATTCGGGAACTAAAATTCAGGAATATCGAAAGCATGGTTATGACACCGGGCCAACAATCGGTCCTGCAATTTATATCAGTAAAAATTAATTAAAAAAAACTATAAAATATATTTCTTGAAATAATTTTGGTTCATTTGATACTTACACGTCCTTGCCAAATTTCTTTTGCTTGGTGTTCATCGTAGCTCTTAAGCAAAGACGTGTCATGCCGGTCATGAACAACTATCTCCATCTCTTGCTCCTGCTCTTGCTCTTCATCATCGGATGAGTCAACGGGTTGTGACGGTCCAGCCCGGTCTTCTACCCGTCTCCTCCTATTGGATGCCGTCATACGGTCTCTTTCCGATGGGTTTTTGGTCCTCGACATTATTGTAAACAGAAAAATATGGTCATATATGGATTTGTGATAAACAGCAAATTGAAAATAATGTGAAAATACCACGCTCGCTGCCCTCTTGGCGAGCAACATAATTTTAACAAAGCTCACTGGAGGGTCAGCGAGTTCACAAAACACTAAAGCTCGCTGAGACCCCAGCGAGAATGTTAAATTTATGTACTCGTTGGGGCCCTAGCGAGGAAACCCTTTAAAAACATGAAAAAATCACTCTCGCTGCCCTCTTGGCGAGCAAAACATTTTTACCAATACTCGCTGCAGGGTTAGCGAGTTCACAAAAATTTAAAGCTCGCTGATACCCCAGCGAATGTTAAATTTACATACTCGCTGGGGCCCCAGCGAGCAAAACCAAAACACAGAAAAAAAAAATGCAGAACAAAAAACGAACACAGAAGAACGCAAAATGCACAAAAACGAACACAGCAATCGAAAATTGAACATGCAGCCAAAATACTCCATTATAAAATGCATTAAAACACATGAAAAGCAAAACCCTACAACTATTAACCCCTAAATCTATACCCTACCCCAAGATCTCCCCTCCCCCAGCGACCAAAACAAATTGAACAACAAAAATTGGGACAGAGAAGAATGGGACAGAGAAGAAGAGAAACGAATAGAACCAAAAAAACAAAAAGAGAGAAAGGAAAAGAAGAAAGAAATACCTTAGTTTGTGGAGAGAAGTTGAAGTGGAAGTGGAAGTGGAAGAAGAGAGTTGAAGAAGAAAGAAGTTGAAGAAGAAGGAAGTTGAGGAAAAGTTGAAGAAGAAGGATTTACGGTGGGTTTGGGAATGGGTGAGATTGGGTAGTTAAGAGGTTGAGGGTAGTTTAGGAATTAAAATTTATTTAAGAGTGTTTTGGAATTTTCCATCTACAAGGGGGGTCAACTAAGTAAAATGGGGGGTTAATAAATTAATTCCCTTAGAATAAGCAAACTAAGGGCTTGTTTGTTCAAGGCTTGAAAAAATAATAATTGTAAATACTCTAAAAAGTGATTTTAAAATTGTTTTTTGAGAAACTGAAAGTTAGCTTTTTTATACAAGTTGTATTTCAGCCTTTTTTTTTAAGCTATAAATTTTGCTAAAAGCTCAACTAAACAAGCATGTAAGTGTCATTAGTTTTTTCTTCTAACATAAAAATAAGGTGTTATGTAAAAACATAACTCTCTCCCCTTCTCACTTGTTATAGTTTTTTTTATTTAACGGGTTGAACTGTTGCCGGTTTTTCCGGTTTTTTACAGTTCAAACCGGTTTTCAAGGTTGAACGTCGATTTTCTTTTTGGCTCAAATACTGCAACAGTTTAGGCAAGTAAAATAGGCCGGATTTGTGGACGGTTGACGGTTGGACCGTCCGGTCCGATCCTGCTTTAATAACACTGGGATCGGAGATGTGAGAGACTTATGGTGGAGAGGTTGAGTGGTGTTTGACTATATGCGAAAAAATAGAGGAGATGAAGATGGAATATGATGGTTGGCCATGGCGAGAAGGAGGGATGGATGGTTAGATCTGGAGGTGCGGCGAGTATGATGTTTCTGGTTACTAAAGTAGAACCACAGCAAAAGAAAGCAAGGGTTTGTAAAAGAATAGTAGTATCTTGAGTTTTTAAGATTTTTAGACAATTAGCCAATAGTGTTTGGCTTTAACGCCCAATGGCCCATGATACTATTTTTTTTTTTTAAGAATTGCATCTGGCATAACATTATTAAGTTGTGTTACTTTAGTTATTCTTATTCATTTGCTTTTGCATTGTATTTTTTTTTATTTTTTTAATATATATTTATAGGGTTTTTTTTTTAATGGGGCGAGAACAAGCATTTGAAAATAGTGATGTTTTTTTTTTTAAAAACTAAAGATATACTAATACTTTGAAATTTGTTAAGTTATCATTCTCCATAAAATACATTCATATTTACATATTTACATATTAAAACAAATATCGGTTCAACCTTCCGATTTAAACGGTTAAAATAGTTGAACCCTATACGGAATCTTTTCCGGCTTGACGTCCGACTCGACTCTGACAAGTGACAACATTGTTAAAAAGAAAAAAGCCTAAACGAAGAGATGTAAAGAATTGTTTTGGGCAGTAAAATTCAAAACGACCCATAGAAAATGTTTTTTTTTTTTTTTTTGTCTTTGAGCAGCATCTCTGTACCATGGGACTAAGAACGGTTGCTAGGTAAAAGTATTCCTTAAAGTGACAATTTCAAAATTAAGTTCAAACTACTTAATATTTTGTAAGTTTAATACATTTTCATTATGATAAATCATTGGTGGATAATTCACTATATTTAATTCCTTAAAAACCGTTCTAAGAGCACTCAATTTCATGTACTAGTATTAGATATGATAACAGTTAATTTTCAGTCATGTAAAAAATACCAACTGTTACATGGATAATGGTATAAAGAACATTTTTTTTCTAGTAACTCTCGAGAGGGCCCAACACACTGTTTCTAATGTTTTTGTGGTAACGGGCCAATAGGGTGGATCCACATGAATCACTCTAGAGGAGGAAAAAACAGTCATTGCAGTGTTTTGAGCTGTTTTTGAGTTGGATCTCTGGCATGTAGCAGAGTCTCATGTAATCCATGAGGGGTTCATTACAGTCAGAGTCAGTCCTGCATTGATGTGAATCTATCTCTTTTTAATGTAACCATTCTTTATACAAATATATATTTGTAATACTCTTTCTAACAGATATTATTGAGCTAATTTCATGTGAGTTTCTCAGAATACAAAATGAACTTATGTTATTACACAAAATCCACCCAACACAAAAGATTAAGTGCATGTTTGGTTCTGTGGCGAGTTGGTCCAGAATCAATTTTGGAATGTCAACTCTACTAACATTTGCTTTTGCTCCAACGTGATTTGGAGTCAGAATTGATTTTGTAACTGATTACCAAACATGCTATAAGTTGAAAAAAATTTGGAAAAAGTGTGCTACATAGAATTTTTTTTTATATAAGTAGAAACATTATTTGTGAAGTATATATGATGATTATCAATTATTGCAGTGTTCATGCAGGAATGTGGGGACATCATTAGTTCAAAAACTGAAAGTTATCATTAAACTCTATGAGATTGAACCTTTTTTAAAATAAAAATAAATTGTTATTGCTGTAATTGATAGAGTATTAGACTATTACAGAACACCTTTGATACTCATATAGTACATATTTAGTGAAATAAAAAATAAAACCAAGTGATATATAAAAAAGAATAGCATGAAATTGAAGTACATCCCGCACGAGAGGCTGCAGGAGCAGAGGACAGGGAGCCACACATAACAAATCCAGAGCGTACATGTTTCATAAATGCCATGCTATTTCAAACAATTGTTACATGATTGAAACCAAATAAGTGTTTGTGCTAGCTTCCTTCATAGAAATGCCTCTTGCTTTAAAACCAAAGGGAGAAACAAAGATTTCACAGAATTTGAAATAAACAAACGGCTTCTTAATTAATTAGTCTTATATTAAAGCTAACCATAACATCTCGTGACACTTTCAGTTACTTCACTAAGCTCCTCCTCTCAGCTCCTCAATCCTACTACTCACTCATTCTTCAGTTTCTCTGTTACTTCAACACACACACACACTCTCTCTCTCTCTCTCAACAAAAGATCCTCGTGATGAAGAGCTCTTATATTTCACGAGCTTCATATTCCTCTCTTACACTCCCAAAACGCTCACTTTTGAATACTTCTCATCAACACCTTCAAATACCCCTCCAAATCATGCTTCAACCACCACATTCTCCTCCTCCTCCTCCTCCTATTATTATTATTATTATTGCAAACAATGGAATCTTTATCCAAAATTCAACTCTTTTTCCTCACTTTTTCCATCATTCACATTCTTACTACAATCCATGCACAAACACTTCAAACTTACTTAGTTCAACTACACCCTCATGGCATAACTAGTTCTATGTTCACATCTAAGCTCAAATGGCATCTCTCATTCATACAAAAAACTGTTTCGTCCGACGAAGACCCTTCTTCTCGCCTGTTATACTCTTACCGTTCGGCGATGGATGGTTTCGCAGCTCAGCTAACTGAGTCTGAGCTCGAGTACTTGCAAAAGTTACCTGATGTTATCTCCATTAGGCCTGATAGGCTGGTCCAGGTTCAAACCACTTATTCTTACAAGTTCCTAGGACTCAACCCTGCAAGAGAAAATGGTTGGTATCTCTCTTTACTTCCGAAAGGGTTGTTGAATTTAAACTCAGATAGGACACTTTGATATACTTTTAAATGCTTTTCGTCTATAAATCTTTCAATTGTTTTATGAATTTTAATGATACCAACCATTCTCATAACTCAAAAAATGGTTGGTATTTATGTAGCAATGATGCTTCAAAAGGACTGCCTTGTCAGACACGATACTTTGATAACTATAAAATATTTTGATCATACATCTTTCAATTATTTTATCGATTTTCATCGTATCAACGTATCTAACTATCTATTCCTAGGTTGGTATCAATCTGGATTCGGCCGTGGGACTATAATTGGAGTGCTTGATACTGGAGTGTGGCCAGAGAGTCCTAGCTTCGATGATCAAGGAATGCCTCCAATCCCAAAGAAATGGAAGGGCATATGCCAATCAGGGCAGGCCTTTAACTCTTCCAATTGTAACCGAAAACTCATCGGTGCGAGGTACTTTACCAAAAGTCCTTCTTCCACTTAGTGAAAACTTTCAATTCTTGCCCACAATTTTCCCCTCGTCACATCTTAGAGGGTTTTATAATTTGAATATTTTGTGCCAGTTCTTACTTTTTGAACACCAATTTAATTGTTTGATATTGTTTCGTTAACAGGTACTTTACAAAAGGACATCTTGCAGTATCACCTTCAAGACATCCAGAATATCTCTCTCCAAGGGACTCATCAGGACATGGCACACACACTTCATCAACTGCCGGTGGCGCGCCAGTTCCAATGGCTAGTGTGCTTGGTTATGCAGCAGGTGTGGCAAGAGGAATGGCTCCTGGTGCACACATTGCAGTGTACAAAGTGTGCTGGTACAATGGCTGCTACAATTCTGACATCATGGCTGCGATGGATGTGGCAATAAGAGATGGTGTGGACATTCTATCTTTATCACTAGGTGGCTTCCCTGTGCCACTATTTGATGATAGTATTGCCATTGGAAGCTTTAGAGCAATGGAGCATGGGATTTCAGTTATATGTGCAGCAGGTAACAATGGTCCAACAGCTATGTCTGTTGCGAATGAAGCTCCTTGGATTAACACCGTTGGCGCAAGCACATTAGACAGAAAGTTTCCAGCCATAGTTCACATGGGAAATGGACAAGTCCTCTATGGAGAATCCATGTATCCAATGAACAAGCTAACGAGCATTGGCAAGGAACTTGAGCTTGTTTATCTGAAAGATGACGATACCGAGTCTCAATTTTGCCTCAGAGGGTCTCTTCCAAGGGATAAAGTTAAAGGCAAAATGGTGGTGTGTGATAGAGGTGTTAATGGAAGAGCAGAGAAGGGTCAAGTTGTGAAGGAAGCGGGTGGTGCTGCTATGATTTTGGCAAACACAGAGATAAACTTGGAAGAGGATTCAGTTGATGTTCATGTCTTGCCAGCAACTTTGGTAGGCTTTGATGAATCAGTCACCTTGAAAGCTTACATAAACACTACAATTATGCCTATAGCTAGGATTGAATTTGGAGGAACTGTGATAGGGAAGTCTAGAGCTCCAGCAGTAGCAAGATTTTCAGCTAGAGGTCCAAGTTTCTCAAACCCTTCAATCCTCAAACCAGATGTTATAGCTCCAGGTAGGGTCCTCTCTCACAAATTAGATATATATGCAGAAACTTTTTGTTAAAATATATATTTCTGAAATATTTGTTACATTTTTTTTTTTTTTTTGAGATTTCTATATCCTCCTAATACTAAATTCATAAAGAAATAAATGCATCCAAAGCATTCAATGCCTTCTTTTATATATATTCGGGAGTAATACTATTCTCATACTAGTTTTGTGAACATCACTTTACACACCTATTTTATAATCATTGATTGAAAGGCTTTTGTTATTTGAAGCAAAAGTGTGAAAAGTGATGTTATCAATAGTAGTGAGATTAACAATTTTCTTTATTCGGCCCCTCCTTATGCTTTCCTTATCCGTCCGTGTCTGCAGGTGTCAACATCATTGCCGCATGGCCTCAGAACCTTGGTCCAACAGGCCTTCCGGAGGATACTAGAAGAGTGAACTTCTCAGTCATGTCCGGTACCTCAATGTCATGTCCTCATGTAAGTGGAATTGCTGCTCTCATTCATTCAGCTCATCCAAGATGGTCTCCTGCAGCTATCAAATCTTCAATCATGACAACAGCTGAGGTAACTGACCACACAGGAAGACCAATTCTAGATGAAGATAAACCAGCAGGACCTTTTGCCGTAGGAGCTGGACATGTGAATCCACAAAGAGCTCTAAATCCAGGACTTGTATATGACATTAGGCCAGATGATTATGTCAACCACCTTTGCAGCCTTGGATATACAAGGTCCGAGATATTCAGTATCACTCGCAGAAATGTGACTTGCAATGTAATCATGAAGATGAATAGAGGCTTCAGCCTAAACTATCCTTCTATCTCTGTAATGTTCAAGCATGGAATGAGAAGAAAGATGTTCAGCAGGAGAGTTACAAATGTTGGAAGTCCTAACTCCATATACTCAGTGGAGGTTACGGCGCCTGAAGGAGTTAAAGTGATTGTGAAACCAAAGAGGCTGGTTTTTAAGCAAATATATCAAAGCTTGAGTTACAAGGTATATTTTATATCAAGGAAAAAGGTTAAAAGAGGTGCTGATATGATCACCTATGCAGAAGGGAGTTTGACATGGTTACACTCTCAAAATGGTTCTTACAAGGTTAGAAGCCCAATAGCAGTGACTTGGAAGTCTAATTAGACCATAACGTGGAGACGAAGAGCAGTAGACTAAGTTTGCCTTACAGCTTATTTTACTATCATTGTTGCTGGTTCAACAGCTTTATATCTATAAGAGTTTTTTTTTACAGAAAACTCGAGAAGGAATATTAAATGTTAGCACATTTATAAAATGCTAATAAATTGGTGGTGCGGTGGTGCCAAGTTTAGTCAAAACTCTATGCTTTACTCTTTTTTTTTTATTATTATGAATTATGAATCAGAATATAAGTCATTCACTCGTTCTAGCCCTTCTCCAGCTTGTCCTAAAAATGGAATATAAACCATGGTTATCAGGTTCCTGCTTTGGTACGTGGTTCATCACTTCTTACTAAATAATTATAAGACTTTTCTACCTTACGAAGTATCGTGGATTGGTACACAGTATACGAGTATCAGTTCATAGGGTTTATGAGACAAATGAGATTGCCAACTTCACTAGAAGAATCAAAAACTGATGGTGAATCAAACTTGAAGATAGCCGTAGCCTCCCAGTCCGGTTATGTCAGTTCATCGGTTCCTTGAATGATAATCGGAACGAGCATGCAATGATTTTGGTTTAGTTTATGTAACCTTGAACGTGGCAGGTGTAACGATAAGCCATTGAAGGAAGAGTGTGTGCTTTGATGAACAATTGAAGATAGGACTGCATAAACAAAGAGGCTGTCATGTTAACCATGAACATCAAATCATAGAGGAAATTTCCCTATATTACTTATAAAAAATTGCTATACACGTAGATAGAGAGGTAGGATGTAGCTTGAAACCATAGGGTCTTCTTAAATAACATTGGACATTGATTATTGATAGTTCTGCTATTAATTGTAAGTTCTCATTTCTCGTGTTACTTTTTTCTCATTCAATTAATGTTCAGCTTAATTTCAGCACCATACTTGTTAAGTGTCTAACTCATAGATTCTTGGTGTTAGTGATGAAGTCATGCTTGTAGCCAAAGTAATTTGCCAAAAAATTGTTCCTTAGATTGGAAAATAACACATGGCTCAACAAAGGTAATCATTATAACCAATGATTTTGCATGATTTTTTTGAATATGTGTGTGTGGAACTGACATGGCAATAGAAAATGGTACACATTACTCTTAGAATAATAATTTTTGGGTGATGTTATCTACACCCGAAAAACTATTACTCACACTAATTTATATTTTGGATAGTCTTTTTGAAAGACAAATTTTACACAGTCGAAAACATTTCCCGAATCTTAGAAATAAAGAAGTAAATGTTTATTTTGACAGACTTTTTGAATCCTTCCATGAGTGTGAGCAATGGATGCATGTCACCCATGATTTTTTGATTGAGAAAGCTGACATGGTACAAACTAAGTTGCATGAACCATGGTTCTTTTTGGGCCAAGATACCAGTATGACACATGATGGGTCTGTTATCAGCAATAGGCTGGCCCAGCATTGATCATTGGCCCATGGGAATGGGCTTCTTCTTCTTCTTTGTGGCCAAGTGTGACAGGGTTAAAATAATAATTCTATATAACTGCACATAATTTTTTTTTTAATAGAATAACATCTCTAAAGTATAATTTGCAATTAACAAATATTAGATCGAATTCTTTTGGAAATCAAAACAATTAATGTAACAAGCTATGTTACCACCTAATATTTTGGAGTGAGATATCCAGGGTCAGGCTTCTTGGTTTAAACTTGTAAAGGAAGAAGAGAAGCCTAAAAGGCTAAAACCCCATGTCAACGTTTTGATCAACCAAAACTATGGGCATTGATGGCAGAGTCTTAAGTTAATAAGTTAAGATTCACCAGACTCTGACAAATCTACATTACATAATTATTCAGCTATTAAACTCAACTTCAGACTTTTCATATTTTACACCATAGCAAAGTTTTAACATCAGACTCACCAAACATGCATCAGCATTACATCATCATGTATACATAATTTTATTTCAATGATGTTTTTGTAATACAATTTCAATAATATTAATTACGTAGAATTTATAAAAATAATCTCAAATAATATTTAAATATTAAAATTAAATCAAAGTTAACATTACAATAATTAATAGTACCTACTAAAAATTATAAATTACACAAAAATACAATATAATTCAAAATATTATAATTTAATTAACGCTTCCTTGTTGTCCTCCAAATATTGACACAAATGCTCTATTATTTATTTATTTATTATAAACCAATGCTATATAGTCACACAGTGGACCGTTGCATACTAGAAACAACGACTATTTTTAATTTCAAATAATTTATTATTTATTTATTTAAATATAAAAATATGTACTTCTTTCGGTCTTATTTTTAAGCAAAAATAACTAATTTCATAAGTATTTAAGAAAATTATTTGAGTATATTTAATTTTCTCAAATTCATAAAAAAAAATAGACTATTTATTTTTTCATAAAAAAGATAATATATTTAAGAATAAAATAGAAAATATATATTTAAAAATATTATTTTTATTTTTTAAAAAATTATTATTATTATTATTTGTAATTATTATTATTTATTATTATTAATTTATTGTTATTATTTATTTATTTATTATTTGTTTATTATAGTACTCCATCCGTCCCTAAATATAAAGCCTCTTTGGAGGATTTCACTAAGAAAGTGGAATAATTTAGTTAATTGTATTGGAAATGTGAACTTTTGATATGTAATTTCAAAATTTCCCCTATTAATATTATTGAGAATCTAAAAAGTGTTAAATAAATAGGGGTGTTTGTGGAAAAAAGTAATTAATGATCATTGAAAATTAGTATGGGGCTTTATAAATAGGGACAAAATAAAAGTGTCAAGATGACTTTATATTTAGGGACTGAGGTAGTATTATAAAGTAAAAAAGGAAAAAATGACAAAAAACGGGTCCCACAGAGTCTTAAGTTGAGTTTGTAAAATAACAAACTCAACTTAAGACTTTCCACCGGATTTTGAAGATTAGCAGAGTATGGAGAGAGTCTGGAAGAAAATCTGAACTTAAGACTCTCCACCAGACTCTGTCGTGGATGCCCTAAGAATAATTTTGTGGATGCCCTAAGAATAATTTTCCAAACCACTCTTAGGGCATCCACGACAGAGTCTGGAGAGAGTCTTAAGTTCAGATTTTCTTCTAAACTCTCTCAAGACTCTCCTAATCTTCAAAATCTGGTGGAGAGTCTTAAGTTGAGTCTGTAGAATAACATACTCAACTTAAGACTCTTGTGGGACCCGTTTTTGTCTTTTTCTTCATTTTTTACTTTATAATACCCTAATAAAAAATAATAATAATAATAATAAAAATAAATGTTATTAACAATAAATAAATAATAATATAAATAAATAAATAAATAAATAATATATAATAATAATTAAAAATAATATAAATAAATAAATACTTTTTCTCTTTTTTTTTTGGTACAAAGGGAAAGAAAACGAAAAATAGCAAAGAAAAACTAAGGCCTAGGGAGGAAAACCCCCAAACAATAAGCTAGAAGAGGGAGACTTAGCTCAGCGAGAGGGGAAACATGAACTCTCAGCAGGTCAGAATGAGAGGCTCCAAATTTGGCAAGATGATCTGTGCAAGCATTACCTTCTCTAAGGATATGCTTAAAAGATAAGTCAGTCTTTGTCTTAGCTCATAAATATCACAAAGCAAAGCAGCATAGTGATGAAAACGGCTAGGATCATTCTCCACCAAACGCAAAGCATCAAGAGAATCATTGTAACAAATTACCTTCCTAGCTCCATATCTCCAAGCAAGATCTAAACCATTAAAAATAGCAGCAATTTCAGCATGAAGGTTGTTAGAGTTTATAATGTGACCAGAAAACCCACACAGTCATTGGCCACTGTCACCCTGAAGAAGGCCTCCAAAACCCACAGGACCCGGGTTGCCACGACAACTACCATCAACATTCACAGCAATAAAGTCTGGAGGAGGCTTCTCCCAACAAACCCATCATGGCAGAGAAGGGGCAGTTCCATAACTCAACAAGCAATCCTGAATAAGAGTGGATAAATTATGAATGGACGAAAGAACTGAGAATTTGGGAATAATTATATGCTCCAAACAAAAAATATTGCGAGCTTTCCATATCCACCAAAGAGAAGCAAAGAATAGAGGAGGATTATGAGCTTCTCCCAATTGAATCCACAGCACAATATCCATAGTTGTTGAGAACTTTGAGGTGCAAGACCAAGGCTCAGTAGATATCCAAATACTCCTAGCCTCTTGACAGTCACGAACACAGTGGAATAAGGTTTCTTCCTCCAAACCACAGCGAGAACACATGCTAGAGTTACACAATCCCCGTCGAATCCGAGTTGCATTTGTGAGAATCGCACCATGACAAATTAACCAGACAAAAATTCTAATATTCTCAGGAATTTTGAGCTTCCATAACCAAGACCAGCTAACTTGATTAAGATTGCTCACATGATCACTGAAACGGTGTTTGAGCCAAAAATAGCCAGATTTCACTAAGTAGTCCTCGAAGAGATTATCATTCCAAACCCACAAGTCAGCAAGCAAACCATGCACTTTAGGAGCATGATGATCCATATTAGCTGAAATAACATGTTGAGGAAGGGAGGTTCTGAGAGTAGTGAGATTCCACTGTTGGGAACAGACGACATCTCAAAGTTGAACCTCGGTGTCATGAATTTGAATAAAAGGGGCCTGCTTCCAAATAGGGCTAATACTCAGCCAAGTATCATACTAAAAGGAGCTTAAGCCATTTCCAAGCCTAAAGGTATAGCCATCCTGCAGATAATTACGAGCTTTGCATAAAGAGTTCCATAGAAAAGAACCATTCTTTTTTCCTCCAAAGAGAAAGCAGCCAAGGTTGCTGTATTTAGCTCTCAACAATTGAACCCAAAGCTTATCAACATTAGTAACCAGCTGCCAAACATGTTTTCCTAACAAAGCAGTGTTATGCAAACGAGTTTCCCTTAAGCCCGTAATTTTCTCCCATCTCACAAGGTGAATGCCCTTCCGATCCTGAGAGCTCCAAATAAACTGCCTCGTCATGGAATCAAGCCTATTGCAAATACTCGAGGGAAGCCAACAATTCTGCATGACATAGGAGGGAATGGAGAAAAGGACCGAGTGAGAAAGAGTGACTCTACTACCAGCTTTATTAAGCAACCGAGATTTCCAAGAGGCCAATCTGCAAGTAACCTTGTCAATGAGGAAATTAAAATGCTCCTTCGTTGCACGACCAGTTATCAAAGGAAAGCCCAGGTACTTGTCAAAACTAGATGTGAACCTTATAAAGGAGATACCATAGAACTTGTTCTTCTTGGAAGGGGAAACACCCTTTGAACTAATAGTACGAGACTTCCCCAAGTTAATTTTAAGCCCCGAAGCCCTGCAAAAATCATTAATAATCTGGGCAGCAAGATGAACTTGAGAAGCCTTAACACGAGTAAATAAAAGGACATCATCGGCAAACATTAAATGAGATATGCTAGGTCCTTGGGGGGAAAATTCTAACCGGAAGCCAAAGACCGCGATTTACTTTCTTAGGTATAGCAAGGGACAATTTTTCCATGCAAAGAACAAATAAATAAGGAGACAAGGGATCACCTTGGTGCAAACCTCGCTTGGGCTGAAAACTCGGTAAGAGAGAACCATTCCACAAAATAGCGAGAGGAAGAAGTAACACAGTGCATGATCAGTTTTATAGTAATAGTAGGGAAGTTAAAATACTCCAAAGTTTTCTTGAGGAACTCCTAATCCACACGATCATAGGCTTTTTCTTTTTTATTTTTAAATATATTGTCTTGTTATGGAAAAATAAATAACTAAAAATACATATTTTTATATTCAAATAAATAAATAAGAATTATAAAAATTTGAATTATATCGTAATTTTTTTATGTACTTTATAATTTTTAGCCGGTATCATTAATTATTGTAATATTAAATTTTATTTAATTTTAATATTTAAATATTATTTGAGATTATTTTTATAAATTTTACATAATTAATATTATTGAAATTGTATTACAAAAGCATTATTAAAATAAAATTGTGTATAAAAGTACATGATGTAATGTTGATGGATGTTTGGTGATTTTGGTGCTAAGACTCTGCTATGGTGGAAGATATGAAAAATCTGAAGTTGGGTCTAATAGTAAAATTATGATGTAATGCTGATGTGTCAAAGTTCGATGAGTCTTATTCTTAAGACTCAGCTTTGTGGAGAAAAAAAAAAAAGCAGAGAAAAAAAAAGCAAAGAATAATTTTTCCATAAGTAATAATACAAGTACTGGAGAGCCACATCACATGCACGTGCTACATGTGCAAGTAGGAACACTATGATCCCGTTTTAGCATCTATTTGCTGTCCGTAATATGATTTTTCTTTTTCTTTTAATTTTTTAAAATGATCAAAAGCTGGTTCTGTTTTTCCATTGCCACAAAGGAATTTTGAAACAAGTATCCAAAGTATTCAACATCCTCTCCGTAATTCAGCCACTAATGAACAAGGAGATTTAATTAGGTGTAACAACGATGAGACAAGTTCCATATTTGTAAGGATAATCATTCATGAACATTGAAATACAGATACTCTTTCCTTTTCTTATTATCGGTCATTTTTTAAGATTTTTTTTTTCTTTTTATCCATTGTATTGGAAATTTGAGTAATGATTAAGATGTGTTTTGTTTGAAGTATGATAGATAAATAGGAACGGAGGGAGTATTATTTAATGCATTTTTATATTTTATTTTATCTATTTTTGAAATACAAATATATAAAGAAAATATAAGAGTAAGAGATAAAAATCAGACTTATTTATATGTTTAGTCCCTAAAGTTCAGCGTGTTTTGATTTTAGTCCCTAGAAGTTATTTTGATTGAAACTAGTCCTTAAATTTTCAAACATTTTGGTTTTGGTCCCCTACTAATCTGTTATTTGTTTATGTAACTAGAGGAACATCACATTAGTAGTTCATGTGATATGAAGTGATGTCAAATAGGTGATATAACGTGGATGATACAGATACACAGAAGCAAAATGGTTTGATACACAAAATGGTCCCATACGCAAAAAATTTGAGTTCACAAACTTGAATCATCGATGTCATATCACCTATTTAGCGCTACATCACATCCCGTGGCAGCTGGTGTGGATTTTCTTTAATCATGTCATCAAATAAATGATTTTTTGTAACGGGGGACCAAAACCAAAATGTTTAAAAAATTAAAGACTTAGTCCCAATCAAAATAACTTCTAAGGACTAAAAACAAAACACGTTAAATTTTTATGGAGAAAACCAGCCTAAAAATAAATGTATTGGAGAATTTGGCTTCTCTAAACTATAAGACACTTTCAAAGGGTGCATATTTATGAATATTGACAGAAGAATCAAATACATCGATTATAATAATATGTTTGCATATATTTCCTTCGTTCTAAAATATACTACTAATATTTTATACCACATATTTCCTTCGTTCTAAAATATACTAATATTTTATACCAATTGTACGTTAATAATATTATCTCCGTCCTTATATAATTTTTATTTTGTCTCTATTTATAAGATTTTATATCAACTTTTAATAACAATTAATTATTTCTTTTTACAAACACTCTTATTTATTTAACATTTCTTATATTCCCGATACTATTAATAGGAGGAATTTTGAAAATTATCAAATATTCACATTTCCAATTTTATTATCTATCTAAATTAATCATCTTTTTTGATAGATGTGAAATCTACCAAAACGATCTTTTATATATATATATATATATATATATACATATATATAAAGGATGAAGGGAGTAATTAATTATTTGTTTATACAAATATTCATATTTATTAAAAAAATTTAGAATCTCAATAATATTTATGAAAATAGTTTTGAAATAAAATATCAAATATTCAAATTTTTAATATTACTCCCTCCGTTCCTAATTATAAGACCCTTTTGACACTTTTATTTGGTTTCTATTTAGAAGACCCCATACCAATTTTCAATGATCATTAATTACTTTTATCCACAAACACCCATATTTATTTAGCACATTTTAGATCTCAATAATATTAATATGGATAATTTTGAAAATACACATCAAAAATTCACATTTCCAATACAATTAACTAAATTAATCAATTTTCTTAATGGACGTAAAATCTTCCAAATGAATCTTACAGTTAGGACGGAGGGAGTGCTAACTAAATTAGCTAATATCCTTATATTCGGGAACAAAAGGAAAATTAACAATAGCTAAGTCTCAAAGGTGTGATGATCATAACATTTCTCACCATGATAAATGTACATTTTCCTCTCTAAAATGCTCCACACCTTTAAGAAGAGCTAAATCTTATATACAATATGATATATGATATTCAAAAAATAGTAATAAAATCCTCAATGTCTCTGATCTGTCCAATAATAAGGATGGATGTGCTTCACTAGGAAGCTGCAATTTCACATGGCTTCCATCTGTATTAGTACGTGGATAGCAACCGGATGAGATCTAAGCAATAGAAAGGGGCAGTCATATTATCAATAGTTCAATAGTTCCTTGCTCTAATAGTCCACACCATGTGTGCATGTGAATATTGATAGGGAGAAAAGGGAACAAATTAAATAAAGAATAAAATAAGCTTTTTATATGAGAAGTGGCATTTGGTGGGCTCAGACCATGATTGATCAAGTGCAGCACTATTCTCCCATTTCCTTCTGTTTGCAGATTCCTCTTTTAATTTATTCTCCTTTGAGTCCTTTCTCATGAGCATGTCCTTATATTCATCTGTACCTTGCTTAGCTTCTTCGTCTAAAATGACTTGCAGGGTGTTAGGAAAAAAACAACTATTGCCACTCCAAAATGATAGTCCATAAAGATTAAAAAGTGATTGGCAACAACATAAATTATTTTTGGTTTAAAAAAATCACTAAATTGTTTAAGCTAGATTTTTAGACATTAATAAGATTATATGATAATATAATACAAATTATTTTCGAATGTGAACCAAACACATCCTTATTTTGTATATACAAAACAAAGAAATGGTCAAGCAATTGACAAGGATCATTAAATCACGGATGCATTTGAGGGTTTTTAGTTATATATATAATCAAATTGTATATTATCATGGTTGGCTAGCACATTTGCATATGCTTCTACTTTTAAAAATACCTCAATCATTTTTGTGACCCTTCCATTTCATTTTTAAATTTAATGGATGATAGAACTTGTCTTATTTTCAAGTTTCTTTCTCCATGTAACATGGAAAGATTCCCATATTAAAATCATAATGTATACTTAATTAACATTAAGTTTAGTGGATGATGAGGGGTGAAGGGTAATGGTTCTGATTGCTCCTTCTTTAATTAACAAAAATATATGAGGCATACACGGTTTCTTCTTCCCTTACTCATTGTTAAAAGTTATTCCTATTATCACATGGCTTTGGTTTTTGGATCTTGATGTTAAGATAATCACAAGTACATCAATGTTCTTTGGTGGATCCTACCTTAACCATAAGTTAATTGGCCCACTTATGCATCATTTCTGAATATTTGTCATACTTAGAAGTTACCCTTCAATCTGCTGGATCTAGAAAGTGGCTTAATAGGGGGAAAAAAGTTATTCAATGTGTTGGGAAAGATGCTTTAGAGTTTAGACCACGTTTATTGTCTAAAATTAGATTTCGTAAAGCTCAAACAAGGTTATAAAGTTGCCGAACAGTGTAGCAACATATTTTTTGTACTTTTTTTTTTTTTTGCAGATTTTCCTTTTATTCTCACATCTGGTTGAATCTCAATCATAGATTGTTATAGTTTAATTGGAAAAAGAAACTCAAAGATGTGTATATTTATAACCTAGCTAGAAAATAAACATTAAAACATAAGGGCCCTTGTATATCATCCATCTCATAAAAGATGAGTATGCTTGTATTAGAAATTGATGCATTTGAAAAATTCACCAATATTAATGACATTAATTAAAAATGTAAATTTACCTATTATGCATTTCTTAACATGTGTCTTAAGACACACATTAAAAAAATTCCTTTCATTAATTAATATTTACTTGTATGTCAATTATGGTGCGTATAATTAAACTTGTGGGACCTTGAAATTGCATAAAGATCTGTGTAATTCTTCTATGCAATCCCTATTGCAAATAATGTTGTTACACTCTTCAAGAGCAAACTTACGAAGAATAGTAAAAACCAGAATTAACCAAGCACTAAGCACCACATTCTCTCCCATGTTTTATGTCGGAGTGACTTCATATAAGTCAAAGGTTTTCACCTGTCATTACTTGCACTCCACTAGCTTCTGTGACATACCAGTTCATAAACCTGACAAGTTTCTTTATAATGACCTTACATAAATAATCAACTGTTTATTTATTCCTTATATCAAATAGTTATATATTGAATCACATCACATACATTATATCACTTCTTATTTCATTAATTTCTCCACAAATCAGACATATAACAATATCAGTTATCAAACTCTCTATCTATCTATCTATCTATCAACGTTGTGTCCATCATCACATTTTACTTCCTTCAATTTGAGTACATAGTGCAAATGATGGACAACTGAGACATTAATCAAGATGCAAATGAAAACTCAGTTTTTCATGTTCTTCTTCTGTTGTTACATTTGCCGTTTCTCTTATGGTTTTTCTACTGCTGCTGCTGCAAATGATGAAGTATCAGCTTTGCTTTCTATAAAAGCAAGTCTGATTGATCCTTTGAACACACTGCATAATTGGAAGGATGATTCAGCACATTGTAACTGGACTGGTGTTTTTTGCAACTCAGATGGATTTGTAGAGAAGCTTGATCTCTCACACAAGAATCTCAGTGGCACAGTATCCATTGAGATTCAAAGGCTTAAAAGTCTCTCTTCTCTCAACTTGTGTTGCAATGGTTTCTCATCAATATTTCCAAAATCCATAGCCAATCTCACCACACTGATGAGCCTTGATGTAAGCCAGAACTCCTTCATTGGTGAATTTCCATTAGGCCTTGGAAAGGCGTCGCGGCTTTCTGCCTTAAATGCATCCAGCAATGAGTTCTCAGGTCCTCTTCCATGGGACATTGGAAATGCATCTTCCTTGGAGATGCTGGATCTTAGAGGCAGCTTCTTTGAAGGGTCAATTCCAACATCATTCAGCAACTTGGATAAGTTGAAGTTCCTTGGTCTATCAGGGAATAACCTCACCGGCAAAATTCCAAGTGAGCTTGGACAACTTTCATCATTGGAGAATATGATCATTGGATACAATGGATTTGAAGGTGGAATTCCTATGGAGTTTGGAAATCTCACCAATCTTAAGTGTCTTGATTTAGCAGTAGCCAATCTTGGTGGTGAGATTCCATCTACACTGGGGAAGCTCAAGCTGTTGAACACAGTTTTCTTATACAACAACAACTTTGAAGGCAGAATTCCACCTGAAATCAGCAACATGACTTCTTTGCAGTTACTGGATCTCTCTGATAACATGTTGTCAGGGAAAATTCCAGATGAAATAAGTCAGTTGAAGACTTTGGAGCTGCTTAACTTCATGCACAACAAGCTATCTGGTTTTGTTCCTTCAGGCCTTGGTGATTTGCCTCATTTGCAAGTGCTTGAGCTATGGAACAATTCATTGTCAGGGCCATTGCCTAGTAACCTTGGCAAGAATTCACCATTGCAATGGTTGGATGTATCATCCAATTCACTCTCTGGTCATATTCCAGAAACTCTTTGCATCAAAGGCAATCTTACCAAGCTCATACTTTTCAACAATGCCTTCTCTGGTCCGATTCCTTCGAGCCTATCGACGTGTCTTTCGCTTGTTCGAGTTCGAATTCAGAACAACTTAATTTCTGGCACAGTTCCTGTTGGTCTTGGAAAGCTCGGGAAGCTTCAAAGGTTAGAATTGGCTAACAATAGTCTCACTGGTGGAATTCCAGATGATCTTGCTTCTTCCACATCACTTTCTTTCATTGATTTCTCAAGAAACAAACTCCATTCCTCTCTTCCTTCCACTATTCTTTCCATTCCAAATCTTCAAGCTTTCATTGTCTCCAACAACAACTTGGAAGGTGATATTCCGGATCAATTCCAGGACTGTCCCTCACTTGCTGTTCTTGATCTCTCATCAAATCATTTCGCTGGAAGCATTCCAGCCAGCATAGCTTCATGTCAGAAATTGGTTAACTTGAACCTTCAAAACAACCAATTGAGTGGTGAAATCCCAAAAGCAATAGCTACTATGCCTACATTGGCCATTCTTGATGTTTCCAACAATTCTCTCACTGGCATAATACCTGAAAGCTTTGGTGTTTCACCAGCTCTTGAAGCATTCAATGTCTCATACAATAAGCTTGAAGGTCCTGTCCCATCAAATGGCATGCTTAGAACTATAAATCCAAATGACCTTGTTGGCAATGCTGGTTTATGTGATGGTATCTTCCCTCCATGCGGCCAAAACTATGCATACTCATCAAGGCATGGAAACTCACATGCAAAGCGCATTATCACAGGTTGGATCATTGGAATATCATCAATCCTAGCTTTCGGTATTGGAATTGTGGTGGCAAGATCTCTATACATAAGGTGGTACACTGATGGATTCTGCTTCCAAGAGAGATTTTATAAGGGTAGCAAAGGGTGGCCTTGGAGATTGATAGCATTTCAAAGGCTTGAATTTACAAGCACCGACATTCTATCTTGCATCAAAGAAACAAATGTGATTGGCATGGGAGCGACCGGTGTTGTTTACAAGGCTGAGATACCACAATCAAGAACAGTTGTGGCAGTGAAAAAATTGTGGAGATCAGGATCTGATATTGAAGTAGGAACAAGCAGTGATGAGGTTATTGGAGAGGTGGATGTTTTAGGGCGGCTAAGGCACAGGAACATCGTTAGACTATTAGGAGCTCTTCACAATGACACTGATGTGATGATAGTTTACGAATATATGCACAATGGCAACCTTGGAGATGCCTTGCATAGCAATCAGACAACGCGATTGCTTGTAGATTGGGTTTCGAGGTATAACATTGCTCTAGGAGTTGCCCAAGGGCTCGCTTATCTTCATCATGACTGTAATCCGCAGGTTATACATCGAGACATCAAGTCGAATAATATATTGCTTGATGCAAATCTTGAGGCAAGGATAGCAGATTTTGGTTTAGCCAAGATGATGATCAGGAAGAATGAAACTGTCTCCATGGTTGCTGGATCCTATGGTTACATTGCCCCTGGTGAGTAATTAGTTCATACATTTTACTATATCTTGCTAATACCTGTTAAGTGTTAAAGTTACGTATCCGTCAAATATATGAACAAAAAACCTACGAGATAGCT
Organism: Crotalaria pallida; assembly: GCA_037953625.1. Classification (NCBI taxonomy): domain Eukaryota; kingdom Viridiplantae; phylum Streptophyta; class Magnoliopsida; order Fabales; family Fabaceae; genus Crotalaria; species Crotalaria pallida. The sequence goes on from CM075656.1 coordinate 76,121,315, forward strand.
TTTGAATGGAGTTAGGTCCATTTATTCTAATATGGTATCAGATCCTATCATGATGTTAAAGTAGTTAACATCTCAAACAAAACAACATAACTTTGAATTAGCATATTATAGCATAGTATAAGGCTGCATATAATTCATATTTGTTAATAGATGTTTTCTCTTTCTTATAGTTACAAGATTTATATTCATAACCATTCTTTCAATGATTTATTATTTGGCAGAATATGGATATTCCATGAAGGTGGATGAAAAGATTGATGTTTACAGCTATGGAGTAGTTTTATTGGAGCTTCTGACAGGAAAGAGGCCCTTAGATGCAGAGTTTGGAGAGTCAGTAGACATAGTAGAGTGGATTAGAAGGAAGATTAGAGACAACAAATCTCTAGAAGAAGCATTAGACCCAAGTGTAGGAAACAACAGGCATGTTGTAGAAGAGATGCTTTTAGTACTAAGAGTAGCACTTCTTTGCACTGCCAAGCTCCCAAAGGACAGACCAAACATGAGGGATGTTATAATGATGCTTGGAGAGGCAAAGCCTAGGAGAAAGAGCAATGGCAACAATGAAACTAATAACAACAACAACAACAAAGAGATGCCAGTTTTTGGTGCATCACCTGTTAATGGCCTTGTCTAGGAACCAAAAACATGACTCTCAGTGTTGTGTCATGAGAAGGTTTTTGTTCAGTACTGAAGTCAATTTAGAGCTGTAATTTTGTATTTACAGTTGTAATATGCATCTTTGTCTTTAAAATGGGTATATGAAAATGTATTAATTTTTTTTTGCAAATAAAATTCTCTTTTTTGTATCCTATGCATCAAGTTTCACCCCAAACCAAGATAAAGCAATTGTACCTAATCACTCCTTTGAATAACAATGAGTTTTCTTATGCACTAGTGAAGTACTTAATAGTAAGTTGGTGCTTATTTTCCTTCTGTTCTCTCTTTTTCTTTTCGTTCTTTATTACATGTGAAGGACTTATATTCACAACTACTTTGAACTAGTCGAGAGTGATACATTATCACTGAGCTATAAGAGCCTCCATTTTCCATATATTCATATTCTCAACTCCACCAAAGAAAATGAAAACTCTATCTTTATTTTAACAAAGAAGCAGAGTAATTATCTGCATATTTGAATTACAGGTTAAAAACTAAAAAAGAAAAGAAAAAAGAATGTTGTAATCTTATATATCTGCATGAAAGCAGGTGCCACACCAGCATTCAAATGCGACAGATTGTCACTATTCCGGGGCAAATGTTAAACCAGGTTCAGCAACTTAGCAGCACCAGTGCAGCAAGCTCAGTAGCACCAGAGCGCACCAGTGCACCAAGTTCAGTAGCACCAGTGCAGCATCAAGCGTGCAACACCAAGTCTCAGCCTAGAAGCTTACAGCTGGCAACAGCTGGCAATTAGTTATTTAACTAACTGTAGTTAGTTAGTAATTGTAATTAGGAAGTAGCTCTAACTATAGTAGGAAGTTAGTTGGAAGTTAGTTAGGTGTTGAACTAACTTTAAATACCAATTGTATCATTCTAATTCATTTGAGCAATATAATTCAGAAATTTCTCTTATTCTTCTCTCTACTTTTCTCTGTATTTTTCTTCTAGATTCTTCTTCTCTTTAGCTTGAGTAATCAACTTCTCTTCTTAGATTCAACTATTGTTGGATCAATTCATCGAGTATCTCCAAATCTTAGATGGTATCAGAGCTCTTTATTGAGCTCTGCTGCGCAAATCAGAAAAATGTCTACCATCAGAGTTCTACTTGCTCTAGCTTCCATGAACAACTGGTTTCTGCAACAACTTGATGTTAACAATGCTTTTCTGCATGGTGATTTAGAGGAGGAAGTTTATATGGTGCTGCCTCCTGGTCTGCAATGTAAAGGTTCTAATCAAGTTTGTAAGTTGCAGAGATCATTGTATGGTCTCAAGCAAGCAAGTCGACAATGGTTTGCTAGGTTATCTTCCTTCCTAATTGAAGCAGGATATGTTCAATCCCTACATGATCATTCTCTGTTCATCAAATCCACTGCTTCCAGTTTCACTGCACTATTGGTTTATGTGGATGACATTATTTTGACCGGTACTAATCTTCAAGCTATCACAGATATCAAACAATCTCTAGACAGTAGTTTCAAAATAAAGGATCTTGGTGAATTGAAATTTTTCTTGGGCTTTGAAATTGCTAGGTCCAGCAGAGGTATTGCTATGAATCAGAGGAAGTACACCCTTGAACTGATTTCTGATGTAGGTTTACTTGGTTCTAAACCTGTTAGTACACCTATTGATTGTAATACTACTCTCAGTGTTGATTCTGGTCTTGTGCTTGATGATCCTTCTCCTTATAGGCGTCTCATTGGCCGATTGCTATATCTCACTAACACTAGGCCAGATATCACCTATGCAGTTCAGCATTTAGCTCAGTTCATGCACAAACCCACTGATTTACACTATAATGCTGCTCTTCGAATTCTCAGGTTTCTCAAGGGTTGTCCTTCCCTCGGCTTATATTTTCCTGTTGATTCCAAGGCACACATTAAGGGTTATTGTGACAGTGATTGGGCTACCTGCCCTGATACTCGAAAATCTGTTAGTGGCTACTGCATGTATCTTGGTAATTCACTAGTTTCATGGAAATCCAAGAAGCAGAAAATTGTTTCGCGTAGCTCCTGTGAAGCAGAATATCGGGCCATGGCTTATGCTACACATGAAATCCAATGGCTTACCTACTTGCTTCAAGATTTTCAAGTATCCTTTCAATCTCCTGCTGCTTTGTACTGTGATAATCAGGCAGCCTTGTACATTGCTGCTAATCCTGTTTATCATGAGCGCACCAAGCACATAGAGATTGATTGCCATATTGTGCGTGAGAAATCTACTTCAGGGTTAATCAAATTACTTCCTATCCCTACCACCTTGCAACTGGCTGACATCTTTACCAAGGCTTTGAGTCCAAAGCTTTTCATTGGTTATTGTTTCAAGCTAGGCTTGCTTGATATCTGCGCACCAGCTTGCGGGGGGGTGTTAAACCAGGTTCAGCAACTTAGCAGCACCAGTGCAGCAAGCTCAGTAGCACCAGAGCGCACCAGTGCACCAAGTTCAGTAGCACCATTGCAGCATCAAGCGTGCAACACCAAGTCTCAGCCTAGAAGCTTACTGGCAATTAGTTATTTAACTAACTGTAGTTAGTTAGTTAGTAATTGTAATTAGGAAGTAGCTCTAACTATGGTAGGAAGTTAGTTGGAAGTTAGTTAGGTGTTGAACTAACTATAAACACCAATTGTATCATTCTAATTCATTTGAGCAATATAATTCAGAAATTTCTCTTATTCTTCTCTCTACTTTTCTCTGTATTTTTCTTCTAGATTCTTCTTCTCTTTAGCTTGAGTAATCAACTTCTCTTCTTAGATTCAACTATTGTTGGATCAATTCATCGAGTATCTCCAAATCTTAGAGCAAACATTCTTCCAAGAAAGCCACGAGATTGCTTGGGCTTGAAGACTCTGATGTTCTTTGCCAGAAGATTGATGTAAAACAAATAAATGTTTTAACTTTGCTTAAGAAAAAGACACAGCTCGTGAGTCCATCCATAACATTCTTTAGCAATAATGTCTACTCGTATATACAATGCCATTCGAGCTCTTAATAAATTTTTTTTTAAAAAAAAAAGGCAAAGCCATTGTACTTCTAAAAGTAGAATAAACTATACAACATATTATGGGACAGACAATGTAGGACTTCCAACACGGGCTCTAACTTTAATACCATGTTAAGATCCTGTTAGCTACACAACACTTGGATGATAAGTGTCACTAGACAGTTATTTAGCCACGAGTGGGATGGCAAAAGCCTCAATATGTTAAAGTTTCATCTCAAAATCGATTAGCAATGAAAAGAGTAACCCAAATACCCAATAAATATATAAACCATATCAAATATTATGAGACAGACAATGTAGAACTTCCAACAAGATGAGCATCATCAATTGGTTCCTAAAAGATTTATTCATATCACCTTATGAGTCTCTCAATGTTTTAAATATTTGAAACTTGATTTTACACTAAATGATAACAATTTAAAACTTTTAAGGACTTATTTAGTGACAATTTTCAAGGACCTAACTAACAGCTGACACTCATATTTGAAGGACTGAATTAATAGTTTACTCCATCAAAGTACTATTTCAAGTGACAATTTTGAATTATATTAGAAGGGAGAAAGAAAATGCAAACAAAGTTTTGTAAGAAAGTTAGCTAGCATCTCATATTTACATCAATGAGAAACAGCAAAGATATATGGCACCTGTGCACTCCAGAGTGAAGACCATTTACAAAAGTGCAATTAAAACAAACAGCATCTGAGATAAACAAAAAGAAAGAAAGAAAAAGGCCGAGGTTTGATCATTTAAGTCTCTAAATCCATTTACTAGAAGTGTTACTTTACTTGTCTTGACTCCTTTGGTATTTCACCCTTTTTTATTCCTTCTATTGGTGTAAAACATTTTATGCCATAAAGTTTTATGTATCCAAAACCATGCAAAACACTTGTCTATATGGGCTTGTTTTTCAACCTGCTGCTCTTTTCTTCCAATCTTGGTGCTGCAAATAAGTAAACTATGTTAGAAAAGAAATTTAAAAAAAAAAAAAAAAAACAAACAAAAGTTGTTTATGAATAATAATAACATGTTTACTTACCAAGTCCATTAGCCTCAGATGTCCTCATGATCCTAAGCCTCTTAACAGAGCTAAGGAACATCCTGGTGGCAATTTTAAGGAGAAAGGAGATAAATATCAAACCAGATAAAACATGAAGATAAAGCTAACATTTACCTACCTACCTACTATGAAAATACATGCATCAAAATCTTGACTTGATAAAATTATTATTAATCCGGGTAAGAGCTACTGTGATAGGGATCAATTAGTTAGCTATTAAGATTAGTTACCCCATGTGTTGATAGTTATCCCCTCACGTACAAGGCTCTATAAGTAGCCTTTACCTAAGCTGATTAGATAGTCAAATTGTGTTTAGATCATTTCTCTGTTTTCCCTCTTCTAAACCTTGTCTCTCAATAATAATTGTCTTGAAGCTCTTTTTTCATAGAGCTTCCTGAGTTCTCAGTAATTCTTTGATTTCTTAGCATATCCTAGAATTACCATAACATACTGTGTCCCTATCTAATGTAAGAAGTCAACTACCCAGTAAACTCTTGTAACTGATGCTGGAGCGTAAACACAAGGACAAATCTTAAGAACACTTCTTCCGGTTCTTTTTGATATTAGTCTCCAATAAAAACATAACAGGTGTTGTTTTGCAGTTATATTTTTAATAGAAAATAGCACCGCAAGCACCTAAAGAATTATATCTAAGTTTTGTTGTCGGAATATTAGTATAGGCTGTGCAATCAGTAGCAAAAAATTATCATATATTTAGATGTGTGCGTCCCAGTTTTTCTAAAGTTCTCTGGCTACATTAAAGCAAGCAGCAGAGACATCCTAGCACACAAATACTACAACCTCACATTTGCCTGACCAAATAATACAATGCACTTATATACATGATAATTGAAAATCAATGTGCAAAGCAAATTTGATGGAAAAATATACTGATATGATTGCAGGGGGGAGAATATTGATAATGAATCAAATACTTACCACCAAGGAACATCTCCAACAAGCATCCAGTCTCCTTCTTTGTCTTCATAAGTGAGCACAAAATCAGATGATCCATCCAACAATTTCGATTGCTCATCTGCTTCAACTGTAAAGCCACGACCCTCTCCATTTGACCCTGTTGACAATGATGTCAATATCATTGGGGAGAAAAAGGAATGTGATAAGTTGAAAAGACGATATAAGCTAGTCTTTAAAGAAAAGGAGTATATTGGACCAAATCTATTCTTAAGTCTTTAACATAATTCTATTCTTAAGCCTTTTTTTTTTTTTAAGAAAGGAATGGCACAAAGGCAACAAAATATTCATCAAGCAGATAAAATCTCAGTGATCATGAATGAAGTGCCAGTTTCTTTATTAGGAGTATAAAGAATAAAGACAAGGAAAAACTCACCTTTGCAAGTGGTGACTGTAGTTGATTCATCAAACATATCCTCCAAGGTACGAGCTAAGGTTTCGTATGAACTATGAGCATGCAAATCAACCTTCCTTCCAATCAGTGTGCCATCCTTACTTACCTTCACAAACAAGGAACTCCTGAGGTTTCCTTTTTCTTTGGCATTGATGTTTGTATCACTGTTACTGCCCACGGTAATGTTGCTCTTATTTTTGTCAACCATAGAATTGAATGCTTCAGCATCTGATGATTTTGCATTGCTATTAATGCTATTCATTCTATATGTTCGAAGGGGAGGCCACCCAACTACCTGTCTGTAAAAAAAACACAGTCATAACAGAAATGGCAATCCCATCAGTAAAGGAAAGAGAATAAAATTGATAAATATTTGATTCATTCTGTTTCTTCTAGAAAGGTTAAAACACCAAGGGCATCATCATTGAGACAAGTTAGAGCCATAAACATTCGAAAATGAGACAAAGTGTCTTGAGCAATGCAACCGTCTCGTTGAAAATGTAATAGCAAATAAATTCTTTTAGGTAAAAAAAACAGAAAAAAGCAAAAGCACTAAATTTATAGAAAAGAGAGTTACTGATGCAAAATACTGAAATAGCTCTGCATACTTCATAAGTCTAACTGGGTAATTTCTACGGCAAAAGTTGAGTTGTTGCTTCACTTTTGTTAAAACAAACAAAGGTATTGAAATTTACATGATCCACTGAGCAGATGAAACAAGACATTGTTAGCACTTAGAACTTTTAATTATTTGTTTTTTCATTTAATAGCTAAACATGACATTGTTAGCATCTAAGGAAACTCTTAAATACGCATTAGATAAGAAATTTTTGGTTATATTTATCACTGCATCAAATCTCGATTACTTAATATTTGAATACCATTAGTTTGGTTAAATCTAAGGGAAAGTACAAGTTATGAACCTTTTCCATGGTTGAGAACTTAAAATAAAAATAGTCACTCGTTAATATGCCTTAACCTTACAGCTTAAACTTTAGAGAAAGTTGATTCATGACACCACATGGTATCAGATCCTCAAACATCAAAGGGCAAGGAGTTCAATCCTCAAACAGCTTACGCTTTTTAGGAGAATCAACTCATGACAGCTATGTTTCTGCATTTCTTTACAAGCACGGCTTACTAACCATCTTAAGGAATAGTCACAAAAAAAAAATCTCAAAGGGCAAAATCAATGGAAATTATAACTCATGGTAAATACAAAACTAATCCTACAATGAATATCAAATTGGATTCTGTTAGTAAGAATGGGTGGATTTGTCTGAAGATACAACCGGGTTTGAACCAAAATATAAAATACTACTTACTATATAAATTGAGGAATTTTGACCAGTTTAGTTTGACTGTTTGAGACTATGTGATGTATTCCTTTCAACTTTCCAAGCTCCTTTTTTTGACATTCATTCACATAATCATGAATGTTGAATTTTCAACAGGGCTACACAGAACTCATGAATAAAAATCTACAATTCCCACTATAATAAAAATATTATCTTATGTAACTTATTCAACGTTGGAACCATTGGCATGAAGATCCTCAACTATTCTGGCTAAAAACACACCCCCTCCTTTCCTATTTATTGTCCCTTTAAAAAAAAAAAAACATTTTAAGAAATGTAATGATTGCTTTTATTTTCAATACATAGATTGTGTTTTTCCCTAACATGAGCTTAATCATTTAACTTTTCTATTCTACTTATGTAAATAGAAACTCTATCGAATAGGAGTAAACATGAAAAACAGTAGTAATTATTGCATTCTTGAACTTCTAAACAAGACAGATAAATAGAAACAATTTTTTTTTTCAAATGGGATAAATAGATAGGAGCGGATGGACTATATGTTACTCCCTCCGGTCCTTATTATAGGGCATACTTAACCGAATTACACATATCAAGAAAAGTGGTTAATTTTATAAATTTTATGAGAATATATTGTAACATTACAATTTTACCCTCTAAACTTTCTTGGAAAATTCACATTCATTAATGAAAAAAAAACCACATAGATAGTCAAAGCATTTAATAGAGACAAAATAGAGAAAAAGCAATAAATGATACATTGGAAATATAAAGTGACTTATAATTAGGATCAAGAAAACCTTCTAGAATGTGACCTATAATAAGAACCGGAGGGAGTAGCTAGTACTCCTTGGGTTTCTGAATAGGCCATAAATCTTTTAAGGTTGTGGCACATAGGTTAAAAAATGTAATTAATATATTTGTTTGTATTAAATCATTTATGTATTGTTTTCTTTTCTTACCCCTTTACTATATTTCTGTAAATTAATTCTCCACTCATTATCTCTTTATACTCCCTCCGATCCTTATTATAGGCATACTTAACCGAATTACACATATCAAGGAAAGTGGTTGATTTTATGAATTCTATGATAATATATTGTAACATTACAATTTTACCCCCTTAATTTTTTTTAGAAAATTCGCACTCATTAATGAACAACAAAAAACATATAGATAGTCAAAGCATTTAATAAGGGCAAAAAAGAGAAAAAGCAATAAATGATGCATAGAAAATATAAAAATACTTATAATTAGGACCAAGAAAACTTTCTAGAATGTGACCTATATATAGAACAGAGGGAGTAATAGTTAGGGGTGATTGGTGAAATTGTAAAAAACATAATTAAGGTTGCATTAGTTTTGTTGACGTGGAAAAAAGAACCTCTAAAAAGACTTCTATTCACTAATTTCGCCTATTATAGGTTCAACTCCTCATGCTAAATGCCGCTGTGAGAAGTTTTAACGAAATAAAGTTGAAAGTTCCACCCTTGGCCCCTTGCCAATAGCTTTTGGACTAGTAGTGAACTAGTGATAAACGTTTGATCCAAGTCCAATACCACCATGTAAATCTAGATAACATGGAGAAGACATAAATAATAGTCTAAGACTAATTAGCCAGTTCATTTGTGATTATTCCTCAACAAAATCCTTTTCTTTTTTATATTTTTTTTAGTTATAAGAAATTGACATATGCTTGGACAAGATTTTTTGTATAATTAGCTGTTAAACTATTTTCTTTGATTGAACACCAAAATCTACAACAACAATAACAAAAGAAAAATCACTTTTTTTTACACAATTTAAAAACTCCAATTTTCTTAAGCTAAAATAAGCGGGGCCTAAATTAAAAAGCATATACTACATACTAAACATTACTAGTAATTAGCAAAACAAAACAAAACAAATAGAAGGAAAAAAAGTGAAAAAATCATGTAAAAACAATTTACCTGGAACCATTAGTAGAAACAAGAGAATCAGCAGCTCTCTTAGTTCCAGAAGTAACATTGCTCTGCTTTCTGCCTAATGAGGAAGAGGAAGAAGAAGAAGAAGCTGAGGAGGAAGAAGGTACTAAATCCTTAGCAGTCAAAATTCTAGCATAATTAGGAGGAGTTGAATAAGAAGAAAGGGTTAACCCAAGACCCAACTGAAGTTGAGGATCATCAGGGCATGAAGAATCCTGATCAGAGGAAAAGACAAAGTTTTCATCTTTAGAAACAACAGAAGAAGAAGAAGAAGAAGAACCCTGCAGCAGCATGTGCATGGTGGTGTGGTTGAAGAAAATTAAGAAAGTGGGAAATGAATATGTGAAGGTAAAGTTTGATACTTTGTATGGTAAGAAAAAAAGGGTATGAAGTGATTGTGGTGAAGGATGATGGATGATGGATGGGTTGGTGTTGTCTTTGTTTGGTGAATATTGGAAAAAGGAAACAAAGCAGAGGGAGGAAAGAGGAAAGAGGTTGTGTTATGTTAGGTGTGGAGATGTTTGATGAGGGATGGGATGAAGGATGATGATGTTATGAGAGAGAGACAGAGAAGAATGGTATTGGTGCTTGAATTTGGTTTGGTGTGAAAAGGTGGATGAATGGATGGATGGGTCATGGGTTGATTAACATACTCCCTCCCCTCCTGTTCATAAAACCATTTTTGGATTTTTATTTTTTTTTTATTTATAAGATTTTTTTTTAATTTTCAATATCATTTAATTATTTCTTTTCACTAATATTTATATAAAGTCAACACTTTTTAAAGTTTCAATAATAATTATAAAGGTAATTTAGAAAAAGTATATCAAATTTTTATATTGCTACTAACAAATTTATTCATTCTTCTTGATGGAGCGAAAAACCTAAAAAAAAATTAAAAAAATCTTATAAATAAAACTAAGGGAGTACAATAAGTGATGGTCTGATGGATGGATGGATGAGTCTTTTCCTTCTTTCTCTCTTTCATTCAGAAGTGCTGTATGTGTTGTGCTGTGTGGTCCCACATGTCTGCATTGTGCGCCTCCTTCTCCATCAATGTCCCTTTAACTTCCTTTCTACTTTTGTTCTCTTCTTTTCTATACTCCCTCCTGGTAATACTCAATCCGGTATCAATTACAAGAAAAAAATAATTCACTAATATAAAAAAAATTAAAAAATACAATTATTTTTAAAATATTTTATGATGTGGTTGATTCATTTAATTTTTATTTCATTCTTAATATAAACTTATTAAAGTAATCTATTTTTTTATGAATTTTGAGAAAATTAAATACACTCAACTAACTTACTTAATATGTGTGAGTTAGTTATTTTTGCTTAAAAATGAGACCGGAGGGAGTACTTCATCTGTCCCCATATATAAGATCCTTTGGGAAATTTCACGTCCATTAAGAAAATGGATTAATTTAGTTAATTGCGTTGAAAATGTGAATTTTTTATGATAAAAAAAATGTGAATTTTTTATATGTATTTTCAAAATTACCCTTACTAATATTATTGGAAACCTTAAAAATGTTAAATAAATAAGGGTGTTTATGGAAAATGGTAATTAATGGTCATTAAAAATTGATAAAGAGTCTTATAAATAGGGACAAAATAAAAGTCTCAGAAGAGTCTTATATTTAGTGACGGAGGTAGTACTCCCTTCTTATCGTAGATTTCACATCCATCAAAAAATTGGTTAATTTAGTTAATCATATTAGAAATGTGAATATTTGATATATATTATCATAATAATAGTATTGAAAATCTAAATCGTGTTATATACATAGGAATATTTGTGGAAATAAGTAATTAATTGTCATTGAAAATTGATATGGAGTCTTATAAATAAGGACAAAATTAAAGTCTCAAAAGGGTCTTATATATAAGAACGAAGGTAATATATTTTTCTAAAACTATCTCTATAATTGTTATTGAAATTTTAAAAAGTATTGATTTAATATGAGTGTTTTTGAAAAAAAAATAATTAAATATTACTAAAAATAAGAATAAGATCTAATAAATAGAACCAAATATTTTCTCCTAAAAAAATCTTACATGTAAGAGTGAAGGAAGTACAGCATAGTGAATTTTTCTTTTTTCATAGCATTATTAATTGAAGTGAATTCTATATCAACAAATAAACTATTTTTGGTATATCATGTCTAATGAACGCGACCATTTATTTCCTTGATTTTTATTTATTTATCTTATTTTTAAAAAATAATTTTATTTATTTGGCTCATTTAAAATTTCAAAAGTATATTAATCATTATTTTCTATACCTATTTTATTCGAGAATATTGATTTATGTAGATAGTAGTAAAAAAATACTTAGTAAAAAAATATAGTAAAAAATAATCAATTTATTGTACATATAAATAATCATTACAATTCTTAAATAGTAGTATTTTTTTTATAATAGAACAAATAAATATTAGCTCATAGAGTACCAACTATGTGTAATCTTGTTGGTACTTTTTTCTTTTCTCTTCTTGTTCCAACTTTTTTTCTTGCATGATTCAAATGATGATCTAGATTAATTACTCCTTTCATCCTGTAAAATTTTATTATTTCTTTTTTACTACTGTTATCCCAAATTAAAGTAATGACAAAGAATGAAAATACATAAAAATTGTATAAACGGTACTCTTTCCGTTTTTAATTATTTGTACTATTTTTTATAATTTTTTTGTGTTTTATTTATTCTATTTTCAAGAGTATAATAAATATTATTTTTCATGTTTCTTATTTGATACTCTTTTTGTTTTTTATTATATGTCCTTTTTTTGGATTAATTTTATGTTTTTCTTTTATCTATCATTTTGAATATGTCCAGAATGTAATAAATGTTATTTTTCATATTTACCCTTATTAAATATGTATTGGTTGGCGTAAATAGTACTCCCTCCGGTCCTATTTATAAGACCCTTTTGGGGTTTTTCACTCCCACCAAAGAGAGTAGAAAATTTTGTTAGTGGCATTGGAAATGTAAAAATTTGATATACTTTTTCAAAATTACCCCTATAATTATTATTGGAACTCTAAAAATTTTTGATTTTATAGGGGGTGTTAGTGGAAAGAAGTAACTAAATGCTATTGAAAGTTGAAAAAGGGTCTTATAAATAGGACCAAAATAAAAACCCCAAAAGGGTCTTATAAATAGGACCGGAGGGAGTAGAGAGAAAGTAATGATTACAAGAGAAAAATGATACAATGAGGAAAAACACAACTAATATAATGAAAATCAAAATAATAATTACATTTCTTAATGGCTTATTTAATATTTTAGTCTTGAACTTAGGTGCTCTTTTGAAATTGGACCTTAAACTATTTTTAATTGTTTTAGGTCCCTGAACTTTGTTTAATTTTTGGAAATGGTTCTTTCGTCACTTAAGTGATGATACAGCCGACGATATGTCACTTGACTCTCACAGTATCGACGAGTGACGTGTTATGTAGAGGTAAGAGACACATCATTATTTTTTTAATTGAAAAAACAATTTATTTTAAATTTTTTTAAAAGATTCGATTTTCTTTTAAAAAAACAAAATTTTTAATTATTCTTAATAAATTTGAATTTTTTTTAATTTAAAAAATTAATGTATCATAATCTAGGATGTTACCTATCGATTTGGCAAAGGTGACGTGTCATATTTTCAATCATATCACTATTTAAGCGACGAAAGGATCATTTCCAAAAATTAAACAAAGTTCAGGGACCTAAAACATTTAAAAAAAAAAAGTTTAAGGACCAATTCCAAAACAGCACCTAAGTTCAGTGACTAAAATGTTGAACAAGTCTTTCTTAAATGGTGTACTTTGTTTGAAAAACGACAGATAAATAGAAACAAAGATAATATGTCTTTGTTTATATAAATAGTGGATAAAAATTAATAATTACGTATACATAAAAGATATACCGCAAAAAACAAGATCAATTTATTAAAATTTTAAGTGATTATTATACTCCCTCCGGTCCTATCTCACAAAAATTTAAGATTTGATAATTACAATACTTACACACGTGTATGCTGATGTAGCGTTTCGTTAACTACGTTAGCAATTAACGAATTTTTCCTGACGGCAGAGAATAAAACCAAATTTTCAAAACAATCAAGGATATATCGAGTCAAGGTCAAAAAAACTTTCAGGGACTAAAACTATAAATAAGCCTAAATAAAATTAGTTATTTTTTCTTATATTTTAAATCAATAAAAATATGGTTTTTTTTTTCTTATACTTCAAACCAAATAGAGTATACATTAATTAATAGATCTACTTCTTAATAAAAGTTAAATGTTACTATTATGATTTTCAATTAGAATTACATATGAACATTTTAGAAAAACACACGTTTCTTATATTCCTTAACTTTTGGCTTTTAAGAATTGTATACACATATTAAGAAAGCGTTATTATCCTATGTTTTAGGCAAAATTGTTCTTATGGTCCCCTAAGTTATTTATTTATTCAAATCTAGTCCCTTAAGTCATTTTCCTTTGAAAGTGGTCCCCTAACTCATGTAACATCAGCATCGTTAATCCTTTTCATCCTTTCTGTCCATTACCTCCTAACATCGTTTATTTAAGTTGACGTGACAGCCAGAATGCCCAATGTAGGCAATTCACGTGTACCCTTCTTTTTACCACGTTAAACCACGTTAAAAGTTTAAAATGGTAGAGTCAAACGACGCCGTTTTGGTGCTTGAAGCCACTCACTTCATCTTCTCCTTTCTTCCATGAGAAGTCGTTATGAGCTAAGAGATAAAAACACTAAACTTTGGAGGGAAAACAGAGGGTTGCTAGGGCATTTGCTAAAAGAGATCAAACTGCAAGATTGTCATTGATTATGAGCGCGATAGGGAGTTCGTTCATGGACGAAAAGGACTAACGATGCTAATGTTACATGAGTAAGGGGACCACTTTCAAACGAAAAAGACTTAGGAGACCAGATTGGAACAAAAAAATAACTCAGGGGACCAAACGAGCAGTTTTGCCTATGTTTTATATGTTTTGTCCAAAATGCCTCTTTTAAATCTTTGTACTCCCTCTGGTCTTATTTATAGAGCATACTTAACCATATCACATGGATCAAGAGGGTAGTTAAGTTTCTTGAAACTTTAAAAAAATACTTCAACATTACAATCTTACCTTCTTAACTTGCATTGGAAATTTCACATTGCATTACTTCACATTAATGGGCAAAAGACAAATAAGAGTAAATAACAATAAATGTTTCCTAAAAAGTACAAAGTAACTTATAAATAGGACCAAAGAATCTTTCTAGAATATGACTCATAAATAGAACCGGACCGGAGGGAGTAGTATATAAGTATCACCCTTCTTTTATATGCCCTTTCTTCCTTACAACCCAATTTACCAAGATTTTCCATAAGAAGGAAAATGAGGTAAATTAAAGAAAAAGAAGGTGGTGGATGAAAATGGTTGTGTTGTAGTGTGATAGGGAATTGAAGGATGCAAACGGTCCAAACGACAAGCCGACAAAAGGCGGGGCCATAGCATCAAGATATTGCATGTCCTTTTTAATCTCGGAGTCGGAGGATGCGTTTGGAGTCCGCAATTTGCAGTAAAATGTGACTTGGAGTCCGCCACGTGTAAAGCATGCGTGCTCTTGTACAAAGTTGAATGCCGCTTGTAACCTGTCTAGGGGACACTCATCTACTGAATCAATTTTTTCCTCTCTTTGCCTGCCCGCAACCCACACGTGCGAATCAATCCACTCATACTCCCATCTCATTTGGTAGTACTAGTACTAGTAGATGATTCTTTTGATTTTAATTTTTTTTTTTTACAAGTTAAGTTTAGGGAATTTATCAGAATTAAAGAACTCACGATTTTACGAAATTTTTCAAAAACATTTACTCTATCGCTCTTGATATAAGTCATTTTTACCTAATTCACGCAAATTAAAAAAATCATTACTCTCAAATTTATCAAAAGAAATATGTTGTCGTCATTCCAAGGTTACCCCTATTTAAAACTTTACAACTCTATTCATTTTTTTCTCTATTGTAATTATTACCCTATCATCCCTATGCAATTATGAGGGGTGTATTTCGAATAAACTCTTTAATATTACCTAGATATTCTAAAACGACTTATAAAATATGATTTTACCAAAATGATGCCCTATATTAAGAGGGACAAAGGGAGTATAAATTATTTTTTAACAAATCTTCACGTAAATTATATTTGAATTTACGACTTTGTAAATTACTCTTTTTGTTTTATTTTATACGAGTAGTAACACTCGTATAAGGAAAAAATTAAAATTATGTAAATTGAGGAAATTAGTTCATTGTAATTAACTTTTTTTTTAATTTATAAAAAAATAAAGGTATTTGAGAAAAGTAACATTGACAATGAAACAAAAATTAAATAAAATAATTACTTTTTGGGCTTTAGAAAAATAGTATTGAGAATAAAATAAAATTTAAGAAAATTATTGTATTTAATTTTTTTATATTAAAAAAATTATGTTTTTTCTTATATTATATACGGAAAGGATTAGGAATGAATTCCATGCTAACAAAACAAAGTTGGTTTTAAACACTACAAAATACTAACTTATATTAACCCAAATCAAAATAGATTTATAAAAAAAGGCATGAACTTACCAAATCAAACTCTGCTCGAAGATAATTGTCTCACCCTTTTGCGAAACGAAAAAGTACTAATTTAGAATTCAATGATTAATCACTTATAAAAGTATAATTACAATGAAAAATATAATTAACGTGTGCATTATTTGTCCTTGTCGAGAGTTATACACGTGCTACTCATATTTTACCCGTTTGTCAATGATCACACCTTAAAAACCACATCATGTAATCAACAGCAAAAAACTCGCGTTAAAAAAAGTAGAACATTATTATATCTGATGAACATAACTATTTTGATACCTCACAAGTTTGGAGCTGAAATTTGGAAAACTGATTTGAATCAGGATAATTTGATAAAGATCAACTAGAAACAAGTAACTGATAGGTATAATATGTCAAAAGCCAAGCTCATAAGTTACCTCAATTACTTTATCAAGTACAAGCCTATAAGCTAGTAGCTTATTCAAATAAGCTACTTCACTCAAACACCATTAGGTACCTTTTACACACACACACATATATAAGGGAATTGCTTTTTGGCCCCCTTGTTGGACTTTTCGGGCCCCATTTCAAATTTCCGTGGACTAAAATATCCTTAAGGGTGTTAACATTTCCGGTTCTATGAAGTCGGAAAAGTCATTCCGATTTTGCTGAACCGGAATCACTATTCCAGTACTGCTGAACCGGAAATTGGCTTCCAGCTTTGTGGTACCGAAAATATATAATGTTTTCCGCTACTACAGAACCGGAAAGGTGGTAAGAGGATGTAGACACAAGAAATTGAGACTATTTCTGGGTGTCATTTCGAAATTAATCAAATTATGTTGCGGGATTTTAGAAAATTGAGTACCAGGAATTGGGAGAGGAGTAGGCAGGAATGATTGTTAAGTAATGACTTTTGAACGTTCTTACTATTAAAATTCATAGCAACAGGAGAAGGTGCACCGCCACCATCAGCAAAACCAGCATTGTTGAAGCTGTTTCTATTACCCACCATTAATTGCTCTCCCCTACTACTACTACTACTATTTTCTTCCCCACCTGACATGAATTTTACGCATGTGGTTCCTTTACTACTACCTCTATTACCCGTTCCCTGGCCTATCTCATCCCCAGTCGATTTTTAACCTTTCCGGCTCTGTAGTACCGGAAATCATTATATATTTCCGGTATGACAAAGTCGGAAGCCAATTTTCGGTTCAGCAGTACTGGAACAATGATTCCGATTCAGCAAAACCGGAATAACTTTTTCGGCTTCATAGAACCGGAAATATTAACATCCTTAAGGGTATTTTGGTCCACGGAAATTGAAATGGGGGCCAAAAAGTCGAACAAAGGGACAAAAAGCAATTTCCTATATATAAAAGCTATTTCACCATAAAGAAACATTTATACCAAATATTTATGGGCTGCATAGTTGTTTGAACGATCCAACCCAACTTTGAAAATGTTTTAGGTGGAAATGGAATCCAATAGATTCATGTGGTCTTTGTTTTGGGAGTGTTAGTTCCGAAACTCATTTTTTTTTGTTCAACTGAATCCCATCAGAATTTTTTTAGACATTCCTGAATTGAAAAATGCTTTTTTTGTCAATTAATCCCCCATTGTAAAATGCATTTTTAAGATCAGAAAATGCAATTTATCAAGGTTCAATTTTTTTTTTTTTTTAAAAAAAAAGATTTGAGATCTAAAAAATGGGATTTAGAAACTAACACTATTGGGCATAAGGCTCAAACCGAATTGCAACTCACTGCATTGGACACAGCGTGGGTTCCATGGTTGCAAAGACCAAACAAAAACTGCCACACTGCTCCCACTTAACTTGAAAACAAATAGTATAAATACAAATGGCCATCTCAAAATTAGTAAACAAGATAACAGAGGAAAAAACCTCATTTCACAAGGCAACTTTAATAACGAAATAAGGTGATAATAAATATTACAACATATTGCACCAAAAGAAAATTTGAAAATTTATTCCTTCAAAACCAAGTATTCACCTCCTCCAAGCCTCAATATCATGTAAATGTTTAAAACAGAAAAAAAAAAACTTTGTAACTGAATAAAAGATTGGCCCCATGCACTTAACTAATGTTGATTGGAACTCAATTGTTTTGCCTCTGAATTTTGCGTTGGAGGAGGTACGCACTCGGTGCAAGCGGTACAAGAAGGCGGCAACTTGTCAGCTAGATTAATCCGCAACGTTCGGTTCCTCTCGTCGTTCCCAGGTACATGGAGGAGAGCATCCATGATTAAAATCTCCCAATCGCGAGGAAGTAAATAAGAAGACCAAGAAGAGTCCTCTGTTCCAAAGAAGGGAAACCGATAATTCATTACTATTAGCTTTCAAACAGAGCTGAGTTTCTCCACTTTCCAAACCATAGATGTTATTCAGTCACAAGCAACATATTCACAAACAAAAGTATAATATGTGAGCGTAAGCAAGCAGTAGACTCATGTAGCGAGCATATCATGGCAGCTAAGAAGCCCATATATTAAATACAATACAGGCAAAATACGGCATGGATACATGGGATATGGGAAGTTTTTGAAATTCAAGATACATTACGGTTCAGATACATTAACACAAATTTATTAAAAAAAAAGTTGAATATAGATGAACAATATGTATAAATAGACATTGATAATTTCTTCATTAATAGATAATAGATTACCATGGAGACCAAAATTCACAAAAAGACACAACTGATCATTGCAAAAAAGGATAATAAATATCTGAGCAGAGCATGTGCGAGAGAAGAGGGGTTAGATTAAGTGTAGATAAAAGACGTTAAAAAGGGTACCACATGGTTAGGTTAATCCAAAAAGGATATTTTATATATGAATGAGAAACACATTAAAAAAAAGATCAAACATATCCAAGAAACATCTGAGCTATATCTAGCCATATCTGAAATGTATTGGATAAAAAAATAAAAATTAATTACAGGCTACTTCTTGTATTCATATCTAGAACAATCATACATATATCAGTGTCAAATACAGGTACAATACCTGATACTTTCAAATTTTTGGAGTATCTAGGCTTCACAGCATGGCAATAATGCAGACTAATGTGGTTAACTGAGATATTAGAAGTAAAAAAAAAGGTTTGCATTAAAATCATTAAAAAAAATTCAAATTGCTGACCTCCACTGCGAACTGCCTTCAACTGCAAGACACCTGATCCCAGTGGTCCAGAAACAGGAAATGAGCAAGACACAGAGTGCCTCCTATGAGCTACCGCAAGAGATGCTTCGTACCAAGAACCTTTAACAATTGGTTCTCCAATAGCATCTATTAGTGCTTGGTTCTTGGTAACTTGTTCCATGGCCTTTCTGCAAATTATCCAGATAACAATTTTAGGAGCTGCCGAGGTGGACAAATTTTCAATTTTGAAATGTAAAGAACAATAGTTGAGAAATTCCTTTGATGAAAAATAATAGTACAAGGTGTCAGAAAAGCATTCAAGAAGCTTACTATCTTCTAATCAAAGATGAAACTATGAAAGCAAATAGAAAATAGAATAGAGTTTCCTTAGGGGATGGGAAGGCGAAGAAATTGAAAATATTGATTATCTATACCTTCTTTTGAGGACAATATCAATTATCTAAACATTAATTAGAGGGCTAGAATCATTTTCATAGCAACATATCACGAGGAACCTATAGCTGTAATGCTGGAAGGTAGGAAAGAAAAAGAAAATATGCATCAGAAGCCCTCCTCCCTCCATGAGAACCTACTTAGAGCTATCAAACTAAGGGCAGAATTATTAACAAGCCTTCCAGATCTGATTTGCATGCACTGATCAAAATGCCTTGCCAAGTTATATTGAAGTAAGAGAAAGCTAAAAATTTAGGTGCTGAACTTAGCTAACAAATTGATTGACTGTGCATCATCACTCATCGATCACCATACTTATTGTAATATAAGAGGTGATAAGAAAATAATTTATTTTCAGTTTTATGCAAAAAACCTTGGCTCTTTGAGAAACTGCTGCTCTCAGAAGATATATAGAAAATATGTACATCAAATTTTAATGTCTACTTTGGTCTTCTTATTCTAAACCACAGCATGTTAAAACATAGTTCTTATGAGATTAAAGTAGCTATTATCATGCATGCCAAATGCATTATCATGAGATTAAAGTAGCTAAACCTTGGCCATCTTGAGAAACTGCTCATCTCGGAAGATATATAGAAAATATGTACATCAAATTATAATGTCTAATTTGGTCTTCTTATTCTAAACCACAACATGTTAAAACATAGTTCTTATGAGATTAAAGTAGCTATTATCATGCATATCAAATGCATTAACATGAGATTAAAGTAGCTATTATCAACTCTTAGCAAAGATTTCCACAGTACAGCTCAGTATACCTGCTACAGCCATGATATATAGCAAGGTCATTAAGAGCACTTAGAGCAACGCCGCCTGTAATGGTAATCAAAATAAATGACACTCCCTTGCGAGCGAAATATTTGGTCTGATCTTCATCGACTTTCTTCGCTGAACTGCAAAAGTTTAAAATAGGTAGTCACGACTCATGGTCAAGGACCATATAATAGTTCATATCATGATCTCAAAGTGGAAAAAATAGTGATAATGATAACTATATATCCTTCATTTGCAAACAATTTTCAGCTGAAAAAATTAGTCCTTTGTGTTATTAGGACTAGGCTTAACATATTGTCAATTCACAACTCTACCATGGGTAAGGCAAATGGTAAACTTCCCAAATTAGGGTTGCAGAATTTGACTTTTATTGAGATTCGATGTTTTCAAGGGTATAAATTTGAGGGTATAAATGAGTTATGTACGGTTTTAACTGTTAAAATGAGGTTGTGATTGGGACTTGTTAGATTCCATCTTAAAACCAATTGACATTAAATAGAGTTTCCCAACAGGTATATCAACCCCACCCCCCATAGAGATCCCCTGCTCCACAAACGATCTCCCCCCTCCCCAAATGCTGAACCAAATAATACATACATGGCGGTGTGGCATAAACAATAGGGATCCCCTCCACCAACAACAGAAACAAGGAGTTGGGCTATAGGCTCCAATACCATATTAGATTTCATATTAAAAATAATTGCCATTAAGTAAAGTAGCCCAACATGCATATAGACCACACCCAGAATGTAACTTCCAACAATTTACTGCAATCACAGAAAAATGCAACGGATGTGGCCGTAATGCAGAAACTAGCAAACAACAAAAAAATACAACGATGGGCCATAGGCTCAAATACCATGTTAGATTCTAACTTAATACCGATCGGCATCAAGTGGAGTTGCCATACCGGTGTAAAGACCACACCCTAGGAGAGAAAACATTTTCCCAGCCCACAACATAATCAAGCCACACCCCACACAGAAAAAATCATGGTCGTGACTTTACTCACTATTGGTTTTCTACAATCGTGAACTTGCTCACAATTTTTGTTTTAATAGTATTAAAACAAAAATGGGGTGGCATGCTTATGCTGACACGGGATACAGATACAACACGAAACGGGACACAGCGATACGACAAAAAAATATAAAATGTTAAAGTAAATGGTTAAAAGTGTCTAAAATGGATACGTGTCTGACACGGGATGGGACACGATACGGCGACAAATATGAAGTATCGGTGCTTCCTTGGCTGTGGGGTGGCAAAATTTTTTCAATCAACAAATACATAAACGATTAAGTAATATACCTCTAAATGGAATCATCATAGAACTAAAAAGATAACAATTAAAAAAAATTTTAAAAAAAAGATGCAAATTTTGAAGCAGGTAAGTGAGAAAGACTTAAACTTTAAATCAGAAATATGGAAATAAAAGATGATGAAATAAAGAGAATGAAGAGAAAAGTAAGAAACTAACCTGGAAAGTTGAGGTTTCGAAGACGATAGTTTAAGGAATGAGGTTATTCTCTTAGCCAACATGATGATAAGCGAACAAAAATCTTTCGATTATTTGAATCACCGAATCGAACTATGAAGGGATTGAATTATGAATTAAAAAACCCTAACTTACTTCTATGATCACGCACCTGCTTGCTGCTACACTCACTGTGTAACTCTTTCAAGTCTTAACTTTTAATTAATAAATGGACTTTTTTTTTTTGTTGGGGGGTTAAATAAAATGAAAATTTATTTGTACTATTTCTTAAGAAAATCATTCTGCAATAGTAAAAAAATTGTCTAAAGATATATTTTTATTTTTAAGGAAAAAAAAAGAAAAAACTATACTATTCTTTTATTCAAGAATGAATTTTATTGATCGCAGCCTCAAAAACCTTTGTATAATGACCAAATCAATTAGTGCATGTTTGCAAAACATGATTATGAGTGAATTTAATTTTGTAAAAGTGATTATGAGTGAATTTAATTTTGTAAAAGTGATTCTGATGAGAGTGATTGCTATTTTAATATGATAGACCAACAATGAATTTTAAGAAAAATAAAGCTTTGTAATAATCTATTAGTAGTGTTTGGATCAGTTGTGCAAATTTGTATCTATGGTTTCCAAATTCATTCTAAATATATAGCCTTAATACCAATTATAGTTGTGGTAATTGTATTTGCATTGTTAGTGTGCTTATAATTTTACAAATGCTTGAAAACAAGTTTGAAAATGGTTGAGAGTTGGGGTTTCAACAAGATTGTGAACAAGTTTCGTGTGTGATCGTATATTTTATTGTGTGGAAAAGTCTTGAAAGGAATTTTCGTGAGTGTAGTAAAGGATGATGTACTACGGTAATGTATAGCTTTGTTCATAATCTATGAATGTCTTGTTATTTTGTATGTCAAGCATACGATTAATATGAGAAATAAAGGTAACAAAATCTTGATTCCCATATCTTGATAAATTTTTATGCGAAAATCAATAAGGAACAATGAAGAGATTGAAGATGGGTGTTATTGAATGTATGGTGGAAAACCCTGATCCTCGATACATTATTGTAGGCCTTTTTTGTAGGCTTGCATTGAGCATATGGCTTGCCTAGATTGAGCCAAAAATCCAATGTTTATTTGGGCCAAAAATTGGAAATTGCATTTTGGCCCCCCGTGTTCGACTTTTTGGTGATATCCAGATCGGAGATCTATCTTTGAAAACACCGACGCTCCCTTGAGTTGGTCCAATAAGTCATCAATCCGAGGAAGGGGATATCTGTTCTTCACCGTTATCGCGTTGAGCTTCCTATAGTCAGTGCACATTCTGAGACTACCATCTTTCTTTTTCACAAACAGGATTGGGGCTCCCCACGGCGACACGCTTGGTCGGATTAGCTTTTTGGCCAAAAGTTCTTCCAGCTGTTTCTTAAGCTCTTCTAGCTCGGGAGGCGCCATTCTGTACGGAGCAATTGAGATCGGGCCAGTTCCCGGAAGGAGGTCTATACTGAACTCTACTTCTCTATTCGGCGGTAAGCCAGGCATTTCGTCCGAGAAAACCTCAGGAAATTCTCTGACCACAGGAATTTGGTCTAAGATTGATTCCTCTGCTGTTTCTAACTTCGCAACAGAAGGGCCACTAAAGCTTATGGTCTTCTCTCGGCAATCGAGCAGGACATGGTGCTGAGACATCCAGTCCATGCCAAGGATGATATCTAGCTTGGTTAAGGGTAGACAAATCAAATTGACTTTAAATTCTCTACCTAATACTTGGATAGGACACTCTAGGCACATTTTAGAAGTGATTACAGAAGAATTGGTTGGGGTAGAAATAGATAGTTTGTAAGGCATTTCTACCGGGGATAGTTTTAGTCTATTCATACAGTCAAGGGAAATGAAAGAATGTGTGGCTCCACAGTCAAATAGTACGGCACAAGGAATACTGTTTACTTGACAAGTACCTCGGATCAGTTCGTCAGCATCAGTCACTTCTTCTCCATCCATAGTGTAAACTTTGCCTCTCTGCATAGATCGGTTAATACCAGTCTGATGAGCCTTGGTCACATTGACCTCTTCCTTCACAATATTCTCGGTACACCGAGCTGCAAAATGGTCAGGCTTGCCACATCGGAAACAGGATCCTCTGGCTTTGCTCGGATCCAGATTCCAGCATTCTCCCCTGTGATACCTTCCGCAGTGTTGGCAGATCGGATAGGGGCCAGGGACAACCACCATCTGACCACCGCTCCTTTGAGTTGTTGCCACTCTTGAGCTCGGATTCACATAGGGGGCAGATCTCTGAACAGATCCTTTTCCTCTGATCGGACCCACTGCTTTCTGTGCCGACCTGCTCCTCTTTCCATCAGCTTTCCTCTTAAGCCCTTTCTCATAAGTGCTAGCCATGTTCACCAATTGCGAGAGATTGGCCATGTTCTGATATTCGAAAGCGAGTCGAATATCATCACGGAGACCAGATTCAAACTTGATGCACTTGGCGCGCTCATCAGCATCTCGGCAGCTTCCTGAATAACGGATCAAATCCTCGAACTGAGCGGCATACTCCCCAACGCTCGAGTTCCTCTGTTCCAGCTTGAGAAAAGCGAGCTCTTTCTCTCTCCTGACATCCTCGGGAAAGTACTTTCCGAGGAAGCGAGCTCGGAACAAATCCCAAGTGATGACCTCATTAGCCGCTTCCAGTCCTCGGCTCTGTTGATCCCACCAGTGCTCGGCTTCACTAGCCAGCACAAACTCGGCCAACCTCACCCTGTACTCATGGGGAGGTTGCAGAGATCTGAAGATCTTCTCAATGTCCTGGAGCCATCTCTGAGCTCCATCTGGATTATAACCCCCTTCGAACCGAGGTGGTTCGTTCTTCCGAAATCGGCTCATCCAGTCTATTTCGACCGGAGCCGGAGGTTGAGGCTGAAGGGCTGCAGCTGCAGCTGCTGCAGCCGCGGCGATGTTTTGAGCGAGGTTCTCAGCCTGATTCTGCTGAGCCTGCGCTTGGTTCTGCTGTAGTTGAACCAGAGTTTCCAACACAGCAGCAATTCGGTCGTTATCAGCTCGTCTCCCAGCCATGCTGTTTGGTCATGGAGAGAAAGCCAATTAACTTCCGAAGAATCTAGTAAATATATATTTAAACATGTATACCTATAAGCTCTATTGTCTAACTTAGACTTCTAGACTTTACTTATTTGTCACTCTCTTGGTGAGTAACCACTGGAGTCCTTTGCAACTCCAATAGGCCGAGGAGAAACTGCTCTGATACCAAAAATGTAACACCCTAAATAATAATTACCCTTAATTACCCCAAAATTAGGATTTAAAAATTTCTTTTAAGATGAATATGATAGTTGCCAAAATAATGTTTCCTTTCATTAATAACAAAAACATCAGAGTTAACAAAGCGGAAGACTTAAATACATCAAATACATAAAGTATACGTTCAAGTACATCAGTTCGTCAAAATACAAAACAATATTTTAGCTCGGCCCAACTGGCCGAGACCCCATCAGCTATCCGACACTAAATGACTTGCTCTCCCTGTGAGGGAGAGTGAACCTGCTCGGCCGGTGACTGCGTCTGCTCGGACTTAGTAACTGAAAAATGGTAAGGAGGTGAGCATTACACAGAACTTAAATAAGCGGTTTCTAAAATGACATACCGAACTACCAAGCCAAACACAAGTAGTCAAATAGCAAATAAATCACACGTAATCAATCCCATATATTTCATGCGTATATCAACAATTAGCTCTGTTTGCATACCCACGACCTCATCTAGCTCGGCTCACCTCATAAACCAGCTTACTCTCTACTTACTAGTTATACCTCGGTTCACTTTGGCCACTAATCTCTTCCCTCGTATTCATTATTCACTATTCCACTTTTTACATGGCTTCCAATCTTTTACTCTTCTCGGATGCATACACCAAGTGCATGTCTTACACCATTTAAGTCGGATATTGGAGTGTCCATAACTGCGAGTACCACTGTACTCGTCTTACAGCTGCGAGCACCACAATGCTCGGCTTACGCGATCAATGCACGCACCCAGTACGCGTCTGCTATGACCAGGAACACTACCGCCGATCATTCTATGGAGTAAGGAGTGTCCATAACTGCGAGTACCACAATACTCGTCTTACAGCTGCGAGCACCACAATGCTCAACCTACGCGATCAATGCATGCACCCAGTACGCGTCTGCTATGACCAAGAACACATCCCACCGATTCCGTTCTCGGAACCTTGTGTGAGTCATAACTGCGAGCACCACCATGCTCGTCTTACAGCTGCGAGCACCACAATGCTCGTCTTACGCGATCAATGCACGCACCCAGTACGCGTCTGCTATGACCAGACCACACAACCATTTCTCTTTAATTCCCCTTATCTTAATAACCCTTACCTTTAGTTCGGCCCATCTCAGTTCACCTCTTTAATTTATTCCTCTTTACATTAACCTCACTATTCACTTAGCTCGGCCTCTGTTGGCTCAACCTCTCTACTTATCCCTTTAACCATCTTTCTAGCTCGGCCTCTCTCTCGGCTAAATTCGGTAACCATTCCCTCCTTCCATTAACATTACTCATCTTCTGCCTTATTACTCTATCTCTCCTACTTTCCATCTCTACCATTTTCTCATACCCATTCCCGAAGTCACTCAGCTCGGCCACATGCATGGATCATGAATATCAAAGCTCATAAACATTTATACACAAAGTTCATAATCACTTATACAACAGCAACAACCATAAAAATAAAACACTCAACCAATCCATCATGTAAATATCAACATATAGCATATAACGATACTCATCCCTACTTCAAACTCAAGTTTCTAATTCGTTTATTAGTTCCCTTTTTCCCTTTTTACCATTTCCTTTCTATATTAACCTAAATCCATTTCCTAATCTAACACCCACTCTTAGTACCCTTTATGAACACCCTAGAAACCCAAACTCAAGTAGAGGTAACACTCACTCCTTACCTCAAACCGTGAGAGATAAGAGTTGAGAGCTTGAGATTGGCTTCCTTGACCTTGTGAGCTTCACACCACTCGAATCCGTGTCCTCCTTGCTGCCACCACAACACTACGCCGGTCCAGGAACGCCGGAGTAGAAGAGAACGGAGAGGAGGAGGGTTCCGGTTTGTGAGAAGAGAGGGAGAAGGAAAATGTTGGGGTTTTGTTTGCTGAAGCTTTGGAGGAGAAAGAGAGAGATTTGTAGGAGAGAAAGGGAGTGAGAATGCAAAGTGTTGAGGGTTGTGTATGTGGGGTTCTTTTATTCATTTAGGGAGAACATTTGTGTGGCTAGGATTTATTAGCTTCTTGAGGAAGCTTAGAATATATATGGCCAAGATTCATTGGCTTCTTGAGGAAGCCATGAATAGTACATTGAAAGGGACATAAAGTAATGATAGAGACATAAAGTGAAGGATAAGGACAGTGTACGGATGGTACGGTTCCCAAAGGGCTATAGCTCAAGATGAGCTGGCACGGAGGAGCTAGGCAGTGTCAGCTCGAATACGTCGGCCAGGATATGTTGGCTCGGTTCGTAGGAACATCAGCAGTCCGAGCTTACCTTTCGGATAATGCTATGAGTTGCGCTGAGGTCGGATAATCCAGACTGGACAATGGGTTTCCCGTTGAGTTCCCTTTCAGCTCGGTTCATATGCACACAATCTTATCTAGCTCGGCCGGGATCGGGCCGAGGCCTTAATCTCACATCCTAGGTCGGCTTATGCTCGTTCTACCCTTCTAACCTTGTACAATTTCTAAGGCTTAATCCTATCCTTAAATAAATATTTATATACTAATTTTCAGGATGTTACAGTACCCAAGAGGAGGCTATTGTTTTCTATAATAACTATGCCAAACAACATGGCTTTATTGCCCGTAAAGATCGAGCTGAGACAAAACATGGCAAGACTATCAGACGAGATTTTTGTTGCCATCGTGAAGGTAAAACTACTTTAATTTGAAAGTAATTGATCCATTCAAGCAGCATACAAATAGGATGTCTTCTAGATGTGGTTGCAAAGCTCATATGCACATCACTTTGAAAAGAAGTGTTGATATATTTCCAGAAGAATGGCATGTTACGAAGTTTGTAAAAGAGCACAATCATCCTATGTTATCACCTGAAGAAATGCGCTTTCATCCGGCAAATCGAAATATCACTCCTGAGGATGGAAAATAGATTTTGCTATACAATGAAGGTGGACTATTTGTTAGGCAGATTATACAAGTTATGGAGCTTCAAAAAAAATGTCAAACATGGTGATCTCTCATTTATTGATAGTGATGTTCATAATTTTTTTGCTAGAGTAAGAAAAACATTAGGAGCTGATGATGCCACGAATCTTATCCAGTATATGAAATCTAAGAAAGAAGAAAACACAAAGTTTCAATTTACATATTCGATGGATGAAGAAAGGAGGTTAGAACATTTATTTTGGTCTCATGCTAAAAGTTTTGACTGGTACCAAAGGTATGGTGACGTAATCGTCTTCGATACGACATACAAAGTAAATGCATATGACATGCCATGTGGGATGTTTGTTGGTATGTACAACCATGGAAAAACAATTTTATTTGGATGTGTACTTCTTCGGAATGAGACTGCTTCTACTTTCAAGTGATTAATGAAGGTATAACTTTGTTATTTATCTTTTTAATGCTTTGAGAACTGATTTCTTGTTTTTCTTAATAATTACTTTTTTTTGTCCAATTAACTACAGAATTTTGTTACTATGATGAAGAAACCACCGAAAACTATCATAACCGACCAAGATCCTTGGATGTTTGAAGCAATTGCAACTGAAATGCTAACTACAAAACACAACTTTTGTATATGGCACATAACTTCAAAATTCAGTTGTTGGTTTGCAGCTCTTCTTCGCAATGACTACCAAAAATGGTGTGCTGATTTCTATATGTTGTACAAGATGAGCTCTTCAGAAGATTTCGAGCGCAATTGGTCTTTAACTATTGAGAAATATAGCTTGCAAAGTAATAAACATGTTCAAGGTTTGCACAAAATTCGACATTTTTGGGCACCGGCTTATCTTCGCGATTACTTTTTTAGAGGGATGATAACCACTGGAAGATCAGAAAGTGTAAATGCATTTATCAAGAAATTTGTTTCCTCTCGTTCATGCTTGAAAGATTTTGTGAAGCAGGTTAGTGTATTTTAAATAATGTTGCCATATTTGTTAATTTCTTTATTTGCTTAGAGTAATTTATTAATTTTTCTTTATTTCCACGTGTTCATATTTTAGATAGATATTGCAATTGAAGAAATTAGTCAAGGAATTTCACATAACAAGATGATGGCTAAACTGAGACCCCCTTCCTTAAAAACAAAGTCTCCATTGGAAGAACAAGCTTTTAAAGTCCTTATACCATTTGCTTTCAATAAATTTCAAGAGGAACATTAAAGGGTAAGTCAATATTCACTTATTGAAATTGAATGTAACGAATTCGTCTTAAAGCATTTTGAAGGGGGCAATAAAAGAAACCATATAGTATCTTGGGATGGAAATATAGCATTGTGCAGTTGCAAGAATTTTGAATTTGGGGCATACTTTGTCGTCATATATTGCGTGTTTTTCTTCACCGAAATTGTTTTGAGATTCCATCATGTTATTTGCCTTTGCGTTGGAAATTTGATACATTGGATACTAATCCTTGTGGTAACCAAGAAGTATAAGAGGATACAATAATTAGGATGCAACAAGAACCTTCTTTTGAAGACAATGGGTTTGATGGTGGAGACAATATACTGTGCCCCCCAAAATCAAAAGCAAAAGGTCGCCCAAAAAAGAAGCGTGATAGGAGTGGAAAAGAATTAGCTAAGAAGCATAAAGTGTTGTTCTATTTGTAAACAACGAGGTCACACAAAACCTAAATGTCCTACCAAGGAAAATATTAGTGTCTTGAATGAGGTTTCAAGAGGTTCTTTCAATAAACCGCAAAAGAAAGCAAAAAAAAAAAACAAGTGATGAAGGGCTAAATCCGATCTTTACTTTGAAGTTTTAGGTAATAATATATCATCTCAAATTTATTTACTTTGATTATCCCTGTTTTTAACTCAAAATTTATTTATTTTGTAGGTGCCCAGTGCAATGGATTGATAGTTGCAAGGATTATTTGAAGAATTACATTGTAATTTTTGGCTATTAAGTAGAGTTGATTTTTGGCTAGTTATTTTGAAGTTAGAATTTTGATTTTGCAAAAAATAAGTTTTATAACAATTTGCAATTATACTGGTTATGTTATAATTCAATTTATTGTTGCATTATACATTAATTTAGTTTATTGTTGCTTCGGTGTTCCATCATAATGTTTCTGTCAATCTTGTGAATGTTCAAGTGAAAAAAGGTACAAATGAAATTGTAAATGATTAATTAATAAATGTAAAAATAAAAAATAAATATGGTATAAATAAGTATCAATCAAATTAATGGTAGACAATTAATTTATGTTGGAATTAGCACATTATTTAATGCTAAACCTCAGGATAAGAAATCCCATAAAAAATTAAAGGGGTCAAAAAATAATACGGAGAGTCAAAAACCAACTTCTTATTTTTAAATGTAACTAGTAAGCAAGTCCGTGCAATGCACGGGGCCATTACGCGAAGCCCTTAATTTAAACATGAAAATATTAAAGGTTTCATATCATGACTTAAATTTGATTAACAAACAATTGATTAAAATTTATTATCATGACTTATATTTTATATTTTCAAAATAACCAAATTCTAAAGAAATTCAAATTAAAACATGATTAAAATATGTCAAGTGACAAAACTTTCCTTAACCAACTTAATTTGGTTGTTTTAGAATTTGTTGATTTGTTAGATTATTTTCATGATTTTTTATTTTTGTAATTTTTTATCATTTTTTAAGACAAATGAAGCATTTTAATTTTTTTTTTTTTTAGTTTTCTTAACTTCAATCCTAAAAACCCATAATCTTTTGATTTTTTCAAGATAATAAAGTTTATCCCTTTTTAGATTCCTATTCTCAACCCAAGATTATTAAAAACTCTTTTTTTTTACAATTTTCGTAACTTATGCATCAATGCATAACAAAAACCATTAATTAATAATAATCAACTTGAAAATATTTTTTAAATGTTGTAGATATTTCTCTCCTATTTGTCTTCTCAATGATCCAATTAATTTCGGTATTCTCAATGATCCCATTAAGTTCTCTTCTATTAGTAAATTTCTCTTCTACTAGTAATAGATTTCTTTTTTTTTTTTGAAAAAGATTTAAATCAAATTTAAAATAAAATAATTACATTCAAAAGAATAATATAATACCTAAAATTGAAACTTTTTAATGGAATACAAATTTTCGGTTATGCATGACAAAAATCATTAATTAAAAATAACCAACTTGAAAATATTCCTTAAATGTTGTAAATATTTCTTACCTATTTGTCTTCCCAATGATCCCATTAATTTCGGTCTTCTCAATGCCATTAATTTCGGTTTTAAATATTGTAGATATTTTTCTCCTATTTGTCTTCTCAATAATCCCATTAATTTCGGTCTTAAATGTTGTAGATATTTCTCTCCTATTTGTCTTCTCAATAAATTCATTAATTTCGGTCTTCTCAATGATCTCATTAAGTTCTCTTCTATTAGTAAATTTCTCTTCTATTAGTAATAGATTTCTTTTTTTTTTGTTTGAAAAAGATTTAAATCAGATTTGGAATAAAATAATTACATTCAAAAGAATAATATAATACCTAAAATTGAAACTTTTTAATGGAATACAAATTTTCGTTTTGTTATGAACGCATAACAAAAACCATTAATTAATAATAACCAACTTGAAAATATTCCTTAAATGTTGTAAATATTTCTCACTTAATTGTCTTCTCAATAATCCCATTAATTTCGGTCTTCTCAATGCCATTAATTTCGGTTTTAAATATTGTAGATATTTCTCTCCTATTTGTCTTCTCAATAATCCCATTAATTTTGATCTTAAATATTGTAGATATTTCTCTCTTATTTGTCTTCTCAATAAACCCATTAATTTCGGTCTTCTCAATGATCCCATTAAGCTCTCTTCTATTAGTAAATTTCTCTTCTATTAGTAATAGATTTCTTTTTTTTTGTTTGGAAAAGATTTAAGTCAGATTTGAAATAAAATAGTTACATTCAAAAGAATAATATAATACCAAAAATTGAAACTTTTTAATGGAATACAAATTTTCGTTTTATTATGCATGCATAACAAAAACCATTAATTAATAATAACCAACTTGAAAATATTCCTTAAATGTTGTAAATATTTCTCACCTATTTGTCTTCTCAATGATCCCATTAATTTCGGTCTTCTCAATGCCATTAATTTCGGTTTTAAATATTGTAGATATTTCTCTCCTATTTGTCTTCTCAATAATCCCATTAATTTCGGTCTTAAATGTTGTAGATATTTCTCTCCTATTTGTCTTATCAATAAACCCATTAATTTCGGTATTCTCAATGATCCCATTAAGTTCTCTTCTATTAATAAATTTCTCTTCTATTAGTAATAGATTTCTTTTTTTTTTGTTTGAAAAAGATTTGAATCAGATTTAGAATAAAATAATTACATTCAAAAGAATAATATAATACCCGAAATTGAGACTTTTTAATGGAATACAAATTTTCGTAACGTATGCATCAATGCATAACAAAAACCATTAATTAATAATAACCAACTTGAAAATATTCCTTAAATGTTGTAAATATTTCTCACCTATTTGTCTTCTCAATGCCATTAATTTCGGTT
This sequence comes from Crotalaria pallida, assembly GCA_037953625.1. NCBI lineage: Eukaryota > Viridiplantae > Streptophyta > Magnoliopsida > Fabales > Fabaceae > Crotalaria > Crotalaria pallida. Next base: position 76,153,997 of record CM075656.1, read on the forward strand.
TTAAATATTGTAGATATTTCTCTTCTATTTGTCTTCTCAATAATCCCATTAATTTCGGTCTTAAATGTTGTAGATATTTCTCTAATATTTGTCATCTCAATAAACCCATTAATTTCGGTCTTCTCAATGATCCCATTAAGTTCTCTTCTATTAGTAAATTTCTCTTCTATTAGTAATAGATATCTTTTTTTTTGTTTGAAAAAGATTTGAATCAGATTTGGAATAAAATAATTACATTCAAAAGAATAATATAATACCTAAAATTGAAACTTTTTAATGGAATACAAATTTTCGTAACTTATGCATCAATGCATAAAAAAAATCATTAATTAATAATAACCAAATTGAAAATATTCCTTAAATGTTGTAAATATTTCTCACCTATTTGTCTTCTCAATTATCTCATTAATTTCGGTTTTCTCAATGCCATTAATTTCGGTTTTAAATATTGTAGATATTTCTCTCCTATTTGTCTTCTCAATGATCCAATTAATTTCGATCTTCTCAATGATCTCATTAAGTTCTCTTCTATTAGTAAATTTCTCTTCTATTAGTAATAAATTTCTTTTTTTTATTTGAAAAAGATTTGAATCAGATTTGGAATAAAATAATTACATTCAAAAGAATAATATAATACCTAAAATTGAAACTTTTTAATGGAATATAAATTTTCGTAACTTATGCATCAATGCATAACAAAAACCATTAATTAATAAAAACTAACTTGAAAATATTCCTTAAATGTTGTAAATATTTCTCACCTATTTGTCTTCTCAATGATCCCATTAATGGAATAAAAAAACCTAAAAAACCAAAAGTTAAGCAACTACTGTTAAGAGAGCCTAAAGAATAGATACAAAGTGAGAATGAAAAGATTGAAAAGAACTTGAATATGAAAGATCGAAAACAACACAATGAACAATGAATTTGATTCAACTTCACCATTATTTATAAGATTTGAATGGGTTAAAAAAAATTAATTGCAGAAGATTGAAAAAGCTTCATTGCTCCTTGTTTAGAGGAGATTGAAAAGGTCCTTCAAATCCTCACTCTCATATTCGAATACAGAACTGCAAGAACTGCAGTGAATAATAATATTAGCAAATAAATTATTAGTCTAAAAAAAAATCTTTCCAAATAAATTATTAGTCTCACCTTCAACCCTTGAAATCAACTCCCTTCAAGTCTTGATCTTTCTCACTTGCAACACTTGCAAGAAGACAAAGTAGACCAAAGGTTAAAAGAAATACAACAACAAAATTATATAGGTAGAAATTTAACATAAATATTGAATAGAAGTTGACAAAGAGAAATTAGAAACACTCATATGTGAACACTCAAACAATCAACCATATTATTGTTCTAAACGAAAATAGGAAAGGAACCATAAAGTAATATGAACAGCAATATGAACAGCAACAACAACAAAGAAGAAACTAAAATTATCACCATAAACAATAAAAACAAACAACATCATCAACAACCAAAAATACACATAAAAAAACAGAAATCCTTGTAAAACAAAATTTAAAAAAAAAAACAGAAAGAAATTTTTTTTAAAAAAAGAAAGAAACAGAAGCCAATCGTGGAGATAGATCGCAGGCGGTGGAGGGAGAGCGAGATCGGAGAACGGTTTCGAAGGCCGTGGAGGAGGGACATGCATGGCGGTGGAACCGAGATCCATGGCGATGAAGGGAAAAAAAAGCTTGTGTGCATAACAAAAAAAACTCAAAACAATAAAGATCCGGTGTGCAGTTTCATTGTCAAGAACGAAGAGGGCGAGAGTTTGAGACTTACTTACAAGAACAGAGATCTTAATTGTCGGTGTCTAGCGGTGATGACCACGGTAGTGACGGTCGTGATTCGATGGTGGCCGGCGCGAATCGCGACAGTGTGGTGATGAAAGAATGAGAGAGCATGAGAGAGAGCGCATGAGAGAGAGTGAGAAGAGAGAAAATGACACAGAGCAGAGAAAATGTGTTGAAGAAAGGAAGAGGAATGAAATTGTAAAGTGACTTTCCACTTTCTTGCAAACAAAACCGTGTAATACATTTGGGCTTCCATGTATAAGCCATAAGCCCAATTAGGTTTCCAAAGGCTCCCGCATAACTTCATTAATTACTTAGTGTGTTAGTGGAGTTAGATTAGTCAAAATTAGTACTGATTTTGGAGGGAAAATTGGAATTAGCACGAGAGACCCAGCTGCTTTTATAATAATATTGAATATTGATTATATGATATTTTTGGGCATGAATGGGTGAAACGTGGCCCAACCAAATTTAGGACATATTGAGCTAGACCAGAATCTTTCAAGATTTTCTTGGGCCAAATTTTCATTGTCCAAGCACCCTCATTTATGGGACTTATTCGTAATATATTAGAGTAGGGTTTTTGCGATTTTATTTGTGACCAGAAACACTTCACTCATTTTATTATTTTTAATTTTATCCTTTTTTTGGTTTAACATCAAAATTATGAAGTATATTTCACACACACAAAAAAAAAAGTTTCAATCGTACAAAACAAAACTGATAATGTTTTGTAACCCACTGATTAGTTTACTGCCAAGTATTAACCACGAAAACATCAAGTTATTACTTTATAAATTGGATTTTATGATCTTATAATATGACTAATAATGATGAGTTACATAAAATATGTAGATTTTTCAAGGAATCGAGTATTGAAGAAAGAGAGCATGCTGAGATGATGATGGAATACCGAATACCTGACATTTGTTTGAAATTTGTATGAGTGCTTTTTAATTAGTTTACAGATGTTGATGGAAAGCTATAATCTGTTAGTTTTGTTTTGGTCCATCGGAAATTTTATTTTGTAGAAAAGAATATCTCACGTCCAATTTTTTGGGTAGTGAGGTATATTTTATGATCTTGATATTAAGTAAAAAAAAAAAGATAAAATTGGAAATAATAAGATAATGAAGTGTTTCTAACCATAAGTGAGATGTTTCTAACCATAAATCGGAAATGATAACAGCTCCACTCTTAGATCAAACAATTTACCAGCTCTATATAGGAAAGAAATCTTAATTATATGTTTGATAAAGTAGAAAAAAAATTAACCAACGAGGTGTGACATACCTGACTCGGGACTTTGTCCTCGGTCTTCAAGGACATGGGTTCGAATCTCACCTCGGCGGTATGAGCCTGTCGCTCTTTCGGGAGTGGTTGCCCATCAGAGTCGTCAATGTGCGGCAATGATGGTGGGATTTCCCTCGTAAACCAAAAAAAAAAAAGTAGAAAAAAAATTAGAATATAATTAGTTTTATTTGTGATTATAATCGGGTAAAATTATAATTTGTTTATATTTAGATCTCTTAATATAATTGAAAAGTTAATTTAAGTTATGTATTTTATTTGAATAATATAAAGAAAATTATTTTTTATTGAGTAAATTAAAAAAAGATAAAAAAGTAATTTAGATATTGGAAAAAGAGTTACTGTTGTTGAAATAATAAGGGTAAACTAAGAATATTATATAGGGCTCAAAAATTAATTTTATCAAAAAAAAAATAACTTACTATCCTATGAGGAAGCTAAGATGTGAGTTTTTGTTTTTTTTTTATTTTTCAAGAATATAATCGAAAATTCTAATTTATATGGATAGTCAAACACATCAATAATTTATAAACAAGATTATTTAAAAAAAATCAAAATATAATCTTTAAACTCTACCAAACACTCTTTAAATAATTATAAATTATGGTTAGTCAATGCCACAATAATATCTACTTCCTTAATTTTTTAACTTTTGATCTTTAGTTTTTTTTATTTCATAATTTTTGTCTTTTTACAATTTTTGTGCATAATTATATATTTTCTTAAATTTTAACCCATTATTAAATTATTTATGTTACTTCACATTAATTTTGACTTTATCTTTTTTTCATCCCTAAATTACTATATATTAAATAATGAACACATTTTCTAATAAAAATTAAATACCACTGCAATTTTCAATAAGGATCAAATAAAAATATTTTAAACAAAATACATATAAGACTTACAATAATTAACACTTTTTTAATATATACAAATTATCCTTAAAAACCAAAAGTTAAAAAGGGAGGGACTATATATATGGAGCTCTAACCTCGAAATGTTAAATTAGTTGAGAATCCGAACCATGCACAAGTTTTCTTTCTAGTATTAAAATGTTGTTTTGCCACGATTAATAATTTAATAATGTTATATATACATTTAGAATTGATATCCGACTGAGACAAACAGATGTAAATTCAGTTATCAATTATGGATATACATGTAATATCACTCTTAATAATTAGTTCGTATTCAATTCAGATTGCAATATATGTTAAATTTTCAAATAATACTGTAGATGACTGCTCATTGTTTATATTTTTCACAATATAGTCCTTTATTAACATAGTATTGAATTAAGTGAAAAATTTAGGACATAAATTGAATCAAATGTAATAATTTTTCAGGTGACATTGACCAAGAATTATTCACTCATGGTATATAATTATAGGTTTTATTTTCATAATTGTATAAATAGATTAATTAATTTTCCAAGATAATAATTTTCGTGTGTAAGCCGGTATATATTGCCGAGTAAATTTCAAGAATACCCGGGTTCACGTGTTTTACTGTAAAAGTATTTGTATTTCAGTGCACTGTTTGTAAACAATTTTTTTTTTTTTTTAAATCATCAACGGGGCTAACGCCCAAAGAAGATTATATTAAACGGGGAAACGAAATCCCGTAGGCATCCTCACAAATAAGAGGAAACAAATCACAGGGGCATTGGGAAAGGAAATTACAATTAAAACCTGTAACATGAGCCATGTTGGCTAAAAAATCAGCACTCTTATTTGCCTCTCTATAGATATGGGAAATAGAAACTTGCCATGAGAGGTTTAAAAGACCTCTTATCTCACGGACCATCGGAAAGCAATGGTGACTGGGTGCACAGTGTTTCTCCACAAGAAGGATAGCAACTCAGGCCCGGTCCTAACCTAATTTGGGCCCTAGGGCGAAAAAAATTTGGGGCCCCTAATTCAAAAAAATAAAAATTATTAAAATTAAATCAATTAAAAATTTAGTATATATACGAATAATCAATTAAAATAATGACAACAATCAATAATAGAATTAATTATTAAAAAATAAGATTTGAAATAATGTAAAAAATTATTTAGTAAAGAGGTAATAAAATACCTTTTCCATGTTGGATTACAAAAGTAAAATTCATTATTTCATATATTTTTAAATTAAGTGAGCAAATGAAAAAACAAATTAAAATATTATGCTAAAAATCATTGATAGTTAAAAGATAAAAAGAACTTGCAATTATTAAATTTTTTTTTCAAAAATAAATGTACCATTAAAAAAAATTATGGACCCCTAAATTTTTTGGGCTCAGGGCGGCCGCCCTCCCTTAGGGTCGGGCCTGTAGCAACTCTAGAGTCCATCTCAATATCAAGAGCATCGATGTGAAGATGTTGAGCTAAACGGAGACCCCATAACAGCCCCCATAATTCCGCCTTAGTTGAAGAGCAAGATCCTAAATTGCAAACAAAACCATGAACAAAGGAGCTAGAAGAGTCTCTAATCAAACCCCCACATGCTGCAGTATTAGAGCTCCTGCGGAAAGAGTCATCCACATTAAGCTTAAAATAGCCCTCTCTCGGAGGAGTCCAGGATACTAACACCTCTTTTTTAAAAATATGAAGATCAGAACCAGGAGAAATAGCACTCTGGATAAACTGAGAGTAGGATAAAGCTTGAATCAAAATATCAGACAGCTTGTTACGATTTTGGTTAAAAACTAAGTCGTTCCTACTAAACCAGATCAAAGATAGTAGGACGCCAAACAAAATCTGCCAGCTCACCTCCCCAGAACCAAAATCATTACCGGAAAGATTAAGCAATAACCAACTTTGCATTCCTATCATGAAGAATGTAGCCCATGCCTTATCACTAACAACGGTACTCCAAAGATCTCTAATATCATCACAGTCCCTAAGCATATACATCAAAGTTTCAGGTGCTTGCTCACATCTCGAACAGATTTGGTCATTACCCATATGGCGTTTTGACCGTTCAACATTTGTAAGTAATCTTTCATGACACACCTTCCGCATAAAAGCTTGAATACGGTGGGGTCCAGGCCACTTCCATACCAGTTTAAAAATCAAACCATTGGAATTATGGCTTACCTGGGTAGGAGAATTTTGAAGAATTTGAGCAGCAGAAAAAATGGAGAACTCACCATTATTATTCTCTTTAGACCATGACAGGCAATCCTCATCAGAATTCTGTGACGGCGGAACGATTGAGGCAATCAGATCTTGAACCTGAGATAGGAGAAAATCATTTAACTATTCACACCGCCATCGACCATTATCAATTCTATTACTATGATCAATTTTCTCTAATAACATGAAGACTATATTTTGATTTTTCTTCTGTTAATTTGCATAGAAATTAAATGAGGTATATGAAATGTATTTAAATTGGACAATGGAACAGTCTTGAACTCAAGATGCGGAGAAGAACCAAGTATGAAAAATACTACATTAAGCATCCTTTGTATGTTGTTCTATTAATTTTCTTAGAAACATTGTAGTATAAAATTACGTGTTCCAGACGCATTAACAAGTTTTTTTTTTAATTATAAGTCATATTTAATTATACTACAAAGTATAGTTACATTTTTTGAAACTTTAAAAATGTATTTTAATATTATAATTTTATTTTTTTAATTTGTATTGAAAATTTTACAAATATAGTCCGCGTAAGACAGCCCAGTTGGTGGCTGCAGGGACACTTAGGATTTCCCTCTCCACCAGGTCATGATTTTAGTCTCAGATCTCCCATGTAAACCAAAATTTTTTACAAATATATTATTTATTGTTGATGAACAAATGGTAAATAAGAGAAATATGATAGATGGGGAATTTTTTGATGCTCCTATTTTTAAAAGATATTCATATATACACCCCTTTTAATTTTTGTTTACGAATTCTTTTTTAGCTTTATTTTTATCTTCAAATTTCATCCACTTTTACCCTAGTGCAAATCGTACAACATCGTCCACCCTATTCAACCACTCATTTCATCAATGTGACTACATCATTAATCTCAACAACCTATCAAAAAATGATGATAAATATTGTCATCTCCTACTTAGCTTAAGTTCAATATTACAATTGATCATTATTTGAATTTTTAATCTTAATTATCAAAATTTTCAATTGACAAATTAATAGATTATAAAAATTAAGCATTGTAACAAAACTAAAATAAGAATATGAAAGAATCACCCAAATTTTTTTTTTTAAAAAAAAAAGAAAAAAAACTTTTCTAAAAGGCCACTTACAAATACCTCTTTGAGGAGTAGCTTATAAAAGTTAATCAACGTTGACGTATAGATTATGACATACTCATGTTTATGTCATTTATACCTTTCACTTTATTTATCAGTTAATTATAAACAAATCAGACCCCATCAGCCATTTTAATTTATTGACTTTCAATTAGCTTTAACAGAGCTCATATTTCATTATTGAGAGTTTGTTAAAAAGAATATATAGTAGTAACTTCTAGGAGCATTCAATGGCGTCAATTAACTGTTCCAATTTTGATTCTAGAATAGTCCAAGAAGAAGACTATCGAGTAGGTATAAGAATAGTCCTAGAAGAAAAAGAGCAACGTGTAGGGACAAGATTAATTAGTCCAAAGTAAAACGTGCATCATGAAGTACTACAATTTAACTTTGCCAGCTTCAATTATTTAGGATCCCCAATCACTTGGAGGATATTCCTCTCCACGTGAAGGGATGGTACTTGCATTGGTTGGTTCATCTTTTATTACAAGTTGGTATCTTATGGGAAAGAGGACAGTGACTTTTTCCAAGTCCCTTTGCATTTTGCACCGTCCCTTTAAACAAACAAAACACAAGTAACCAAATCCATCTTTTGCACCAAGTTGAGCCATGTGAAATGTGATCCTATTGCCTTCACCACTCAAATAGTTGGACAAAGAAAATTACTTTATAGTACTATTCTTCTCTTTTTATATATATTATATATATGAGTTATTCTGTACACAGATACTATTCGAATGCTAACTAATCTAAATTCGAGTTATTAAGAAATTTATACAAGAAGGATTTATTTATATCAAGTTAAATTCCATTAACTTTTATATCACTTATAACTTTACACCAAGTCAAGTTTAATTGAATCATTCATTGGATTGAAAGTTCATATCCTGTAGATCGTTTATATCAAATTTCACAAAAATTTAAAAATCATTTAGTATTTCGTTTATGTTTGTCAAAATTAACGAAATATATGTTTTTAAAATATATGAAAATGTACCAACTTGAATATATGTTCAATGATATTTAAATTTTCTCAAGTTTGACTCAAATGATCTAGATGACATGTAAAAATTAAATAACAGATGGATTTGTGAAATTTATATTTTATAAAAAATTGAGTGAAATAAGAATTGATACAATTTAACTAGGTGTAAACAAATCCCCTCATTTACGAATGTGATAAAAAAAATTTCTAATAAATATTTAATGCAGCTGTGTTTTAGTAACTCAAATCCAAAGATTTGATTAAATTAAAATGAGTTTTTTAACCTATGTACTAATGTATAGAATAAGCAAGTAAAAATAATAAATTTGCATTAGAAAACTAAATAATCATTTTTTTATTTACTAAGTATTTACTTATTTTTTACTAAGTTTAGAAAAATCCAATTGAAACAGTAACATATACTAGTTACTTGATAGTAATAGTATATTGTACTATTCATCAACATGTGAAGGTTCAACAACCTCAACCACAGTCCTCTCCCCCTGTATATATAAGGATCCCTTTTATTAAAGAGATCGTTCTGATTTGTTGCCAACTACTACCTAGAAAAATATCTCTCCTCTTCATTTTATCATCATAACTTTGCATAATAAAGGGTCGTTAAGGACTCTTCGACAATCATCATCTCAAAAGGGTATAGATTTTTTTTCTCCATTCTTCTCCTCTCTTCCTAAACACATCATTTTTTGTTTATCTTCTCAGCATCATCATAACTTCTCCATGAAGCTACTACCATACCAATTGTTTTTCACTTTTCTATATGTTCTAGTTTTTTCAAGAAGTATTAATTTACATGTTTTTGTTCCTTCTTTTTTCAGCATTTTTATAGCACAAAAGCAAAAGGGACAGCAGCCACAGAAAACTTATCATGATGCTAGTAAGAAGCTCTTCAACACCAATTCTTGGTTCACTCCTCTCATCATCCTTCAATGACAGTCCAAGTAACAACATTCATCATCATCATCATCACTCTGAAGCCTCCTCTCATGCACTCAAGAATCATCTAACACCAACTTGTGTCCCTCAGCATCATCACTACCACAAACTTTCATGCAGTTCTTCTCCAATCTCTCCTTCCATTGGTGACCTTGAGAGGCAAAACAAAGGCTTCAGAAGAGCTCAGTCTGAAGGGAACTTGGAAGAATTAGCCTTCTCTTCATTCAAGGATGATAGATCATCACATTATATGGACACTCCTACAAGGTTTTCATCTAGACACAAGTACTTAGCACTTGAAACTATTCCATCTTTCTCTATTTCGAGTCACAAAGGCGGCTTGCGCGAAGAGGAGGAAGATGAAGAAGAAGAGGGAAGTGATTTTGAAGATGAGGGAAAAGAGATGATGAGAGCAATGGAAGGAAGAGTTGTTGTTGGTAGAGGTATGGTATTCAGTGAAGAAGAAGTGAGTGTGGAGGGTGATGGATTTAGCAGGTTGAGTTTTGATGATGTGGTTGGTGGTAATAAAGAAATGTATCTTGCAAGGGGGCTTGGCATTGAAGGCTTTGGTGATGGCATAGGTGGCTGCAGAGGTGGTGGTGGTGGCGGAGGCGGCGGAGGTGGTGGTGATTTTAGTTCCATGAGTCCTGGAGGGAATGATGGAAATAGGCATGGGGTGGAAGAATATTACAAGAAAATGGTGGAGGAAAATCCTGGCAACCCTTTGTTTCTAAGGAATTATGCTCAGTTTCTGTATCAGGTAACTTCTATTTCCTTTTGATTGAAATGAACTCTTTCAATTGTTGAAAAAAAGCTTAAGATATTAGTAGCTGAAAGACACATGAATGATATAATTGATTTTATACATCTAACACTAAATATCATAGTCAATTTGTTGTGTTACTAAGCTGTTTTTACAACTTGTTCAGAATAACTTAAACTAGAATTGTTTTCAACACCATACTTGTATGTGGAAGAGATGTTTTATTAGTAGATGCTTTTTGGTGATGGTTGCAATTTTTATTTTCGCAGTGCAAACAAGATCCTAAAGGAGCCGAGGAGTATTATTCCCGTGCCATACTAGCCGATCCGAAAGATGGAGAAGTTCTATCTCAGTATGGGAAGCTAGTTTGGGAGCTACATCATGATGAAGAAAGAGCCACAAACTATTTTGAAAGAGCAGTTCAAGCCTCTCCTGAAGACAGGTATATGAGTACAGCATGTGCTTCATAACTATCAGTTAATTTTACTTTTTACAGTTCAACAAGCAAGCATTAGTTGTCAGCTTACATATTATATTGTTTAATCAAATTATATTGTTTAATCAAAGGTCTAGAGTTTAAGCCTTTGGGAAATCATCAGCGTTAAAAGCTTGATAGGGATAGCCTAGCCACCCTTGTGGTCTTGTCCAGCTTGAGTGCAGATTAGTCGGCGCCCCTTGTGGTGTCCGGATATCAGATGATTTATACAGAAAACTGCATACATATTATGCATCTAGAAGTGCATTCTAACAGTTTCTTATTTTTCTCGATATCAGCCATGTACATGCAGCATACGCTAGTTTCCTTTGGGACACAGAGGAAGGCGAGGACGGTTGCGAAGATCAACAATGTTTACCACCACAGTTTCATCATGGAACTATGGCTACTGCAGGTGCTTAAAAGACATAGGATGGCTTGGTGCTTTTGGAAGGTTATTTGGTGATGAAATACCAATTGCAGAAAAACATGTTCTTACTTATGAGTCGTCTTAAGATGTATAAGAATTCTGATGTTGAAGCTAATGTTGTAAAGGTTGTGTTGAGAAGCTAGAACATTTTATTAAGTGATATCTCAGACTGATCTATGGCTGAGAGTTTCTCTTGCACAGCTAGTCCATTGGATGCAAAATTATATAAGATGCATGAGCTATGCGATTGTGTTGCAAACCATTTAATCATACAACTTTGGGACTTGTTATTCATTGATTTGTATCAAAGTCACTCCAACATAAGAAGTACTATAAACAAGAAAGTACTATAAACAAGAGGTTAGAGAAAGAAAATGGCCATATGAAGAGGGTGCAGCAGCTTATATCATCACTAAACAAGACACTGAAATGTTAACAATAGGACCTGGAGAATTGTTGGTTCATCATGATATTGTTCTGCGTTTACAAACAAACAACTACGTGCATGTTTGGTTCTGCGGTGAGTTAGCCCAGAATCAATTCTGGAATGCCAACACTACTAATAGTTGCTTATGCTCCAACGTGATTTTGGGGTCAGAATTGATTTTCTGGCTGAAAACCAAACATGCTATACATTGATCTTACTACAAGGAGCTTTGGATGCATGCTATTCCAAGATAGTGATGAATAAAAAAGATTTTGGTTATAGTTTTCCTTGTGCAAGTAGAAGAAAATTTTGAAGAAATTATCTTCATTTTTCAATTTTCTTTTCAAAAGGGAAAATTTGAGGACCGACAAAGTGATCATGATGATACCTTAAAGTGTTGAGTCAAGATGCCCTATCGGGCCCTTATTTATATGATTCTTTGGTCATCTCTTCATATACAAAGCTCTCTCCACCCGAAATTGTCAATGTTATATAGTAAGGAAAGATGGGATTTCTATGTTGAATGGGCGATGTGTTTTGACGCCAACAATGTTATATAGTAAGGGAAGAAGGGATTTCCACGTTGAATAGGCAGTGTGTTTTGTGCGCTGGTGAAGAAAACATGAGATTGCTACTAGCAGATAATGTAGGCTTAGCATTGCTAATGCTTGAGGGTGAGGAGTAACCACAAATTTTTTTTATGACCAATGGTGCCCTTTGGTTGACAGTCGGAAACTAACCCCTCTCAAGACTTAGAGATCACCGTAATAAGTTTTACGATAAACACATTCTATTAGGTGGAATTATGAACTAAAAACACCCATTTTCCTGGTACTTCCGATGAATGCAAGCATCCTAAAAACTTCATAAAATTTCACCTTGAATTATTAATGGTTTAAATATGCTGAAAAATCTCATCTAACTCCCTAACCATGAGTTAGCAGAGAACAGGAATTAGATCATAAAAACAAATCAAAATAGAACATGAAATTATAAGATTCCCATGGTACCTTTTTTGAGAGTACATTACCAAGGTAATAATAGAACAAATTTTAACAGAATTAGCCTAATTTGGGCAAAAAACAGTAGAATGCATAGAAAAATCTGACAATTCAGCACAACCTCTATTGATGTCTAGACCAATTTTTCCTTTCAACACACCTTTCATTGTCAATGAAAAAGCCCAACAATCCTGACACGGGGCAACAAAAATAACCAAAATTTCCCACCTGAATGGCATAATAAAAAGCATTCAAAAGGGAATTAACTTATCTATACCAGAAAAAACAGACTAATGAAGTCTCAATATCTTTAACTTAACATAGCACACCAAAAACTAAGACACCTTGTTTCAGCATCAAATACCCACATCAGGCTCAGATTTCACCAATTGTATAAGCCCTTGAATAGCATCTCCATGCATGCTTTTTAGGACATCCTTATCGCGAACCGCGCTGAGAATAACCATCACCTCTTGGTCTGGAATAGTCTGAAGTATCCTGAGTACCGCCCCTGCCTGAGCTCCTACCACCCAACCGCCCCCTTGGAGCATCTGTATGATAACTGCCTCTGCCTCTTCCCCTTCCTGTTCCTCCTGCTCAATACAAAGGAAATGGACATCAATCACCTAAAGGTAAAGAAGGATACTAAGCTCATTCATTTTCTATTTTCATCAAAATTTATAAATTCATAAATTTATAAAAAAAATAAAATTAAAAAAAAAAAAACACTACAACTAAAGAAAGATACGACTAAAAAGTATTGAGAGGTCTTTTCCTCAAATAAGGGTCACTCCTACTTTTCTGTGACTACATTCATTTCTAATCTTTGCTCAGTAATCCAACACAATCTCATGTCTACCAAACTTAATTTATGCTATTTTTGGCTCTTTACTGCCCAACATTCAGTACCATAAAGCATCACTAGTCTTATGGTTGTGCTGTAGATTTATTCTATTAGTTTGATAGGTATCTTTCAGTTAGAAATAATCAAATAACACCTGAAGCATTCCTACATCACAAAACATGAATCTTGTGATTTACATCTCCCTATATTTCTCCATCACTTCATTAGATACAAGGTACCTAAATTGTGTGAATTGAGGTATAAGACATATAGTGTGATCTTCAATTTTCATCTCTAAGCTAGTTCTAACACGCATCTTGCTAAACTTGGTATTCCATGAACTCCATTTTTCTTCCGACTCTAGTTTACCATTTATGACCTCTCTAAATTCTCCCACCAGGACTACATCCTCTGCAAAACACATGCATTAGGACGCTGATGCCCCTAGCACATACAACCATCAGTCTGGAACTCCGAGCACCAATGCTATTGCACACCTATTTATTAGGTGAACTTGGAACTTCAAGCAATGGAAATAACAAACACCTTTTAACACCTTCTGACTAATTATTCGGTAAAACCCACAGAATTTAAGAAGCCACAACTTTGGAAAGACATGAGAGATAAAAATTTAAAAAAAAAAATTGTTAGAGCATTACTTCCTCCCCAAGCCGCGCTGCTACTGTTTGGTCTCCGCTCCTCTATGTATACTTTTCTTCCAGCCAAAAGAATGGGGGAAGCCTACAATAACAAACAGTGTACAATCAAAACAGATTTAATCCAACAAATCATGTAAAAAAATGATTGATTCAGACACACAACTCCAACTACTGCAGCATAACAAGACAGTTGATGATAATTGAGAGAAGCGACATTTGAATTTTTCTCGTGGCAGAAAAACTAAGCATTAAACTTGATACTTGATTTCACTTGTACTAAAAAATTAATTTATGAAACTGCATCCATATATTTTCTTAGACACGATAGTAAATAAACCTCGGAACTGAAGTATAAAATCTAAGCATACCAAATGAAAATACACCAATTTAACTCCATAGGCAAAGGAAAACATCTAATGATGACAAAAAAATTAATAAAGGAATAAAGAGATGTTCTTGCTTTAAAGAACAGAAAAGTTGATTTAAAGATTTGCAGTAACAGTTAGCTTGACAGGCAAATCAAAAAACAAATAGATCCAATGATCTTGGACCATGTTTTTTGTTTATTAAGGTGCAGAATAATTAGATAATAAAATAAATATTAGGTCTAAAAAGAAGTAGAACAAATAACATCAAACTTTTCACCCAAAGAAATAAAATAAAATAAACCTGAAGCGCGTTTTGAACACCAATCATGTCTTCAAATTCCACGAAAGCATAGCAAACGCCAATTTCCTGTACACATCAACTTCTACATTAGCTTTTCTTTTTTGCACGGTTAGATATATGGCCATTCAATTAGATGAACGAGAGGAGCTTACGTTTTTGACCCTAATGAATATTCCATTTGGCTTAATTCTGCCAAAGTTCTTAAATTCCTCGTCAACCTCGGCTTCAGTAACATCAGCAGGCAAGTTTCTCACATAGACAGAAGTTACTTCACCTGGGAGGAATATAGATCAGGAATCAACTTGATGCTTTAAGACTGGAAATTCATCGGCATTATTAGTACAAAATATAATGATGCTAGTCATGTGAAACTGTTATGGAAACACAGTACCCAAGATAGGTAGAACAAAGCAAATATTTTACCATGAGAACAAAGCAAACTGTTATGCCTACCAACCTCTGATGTCTCTGCCTAGAGAATTTTATTAGGCTAAAATATCTGTCTACAAGTAGATCAATTATATAAAAAATTACAAAACCGTCACTTGCTATAGGTAAAAAAATGCAGCAAGAAAGGCCTCACCTAGAAGCGTGAATGAATAAACATGTCGCACATATCATCAACATAAATACCATGAGTATTCAAAAATATACACAGCACCAAACAGGCAGAGAAAAAAATAACATCAGTCCCCTAAAATATCTAACAATTAGATGCCAAAATGGTACACCTAGGAGAGACCAAAAGAGAATAAAGATAAGGAGGGAAAGAAACAAAAAAATTAAACCTTCTTCTCGTCCATGGCCTTCCTCTGCCGCCTCGGCCCAGGAATCAGAAACATTGATAGATGCAGAGCTTGACTGCTGCACAGCAGGCTGTGCTACATGATTGAAGTCTGACGGAGGAGGGACACTTTTAAAAGAACGTGGTGGAGCATGTTGTGGAGCAGCTGACAACACTGATTGCCCTTTAGGGACTCCTAACTGCAAGTTCAGTGTAACATAATTAAATTAAGACAGCACCAAAAAATGTAAAAATTGCTCCTCATTCCATAGGTTTAAGCCGAGCATACAACAAGGGACTAACACTTGCCAATTTTCCAATATTTTAGGCCCCATGCTTCATTCAAAAGGCTAAAATAAAAAGAGGAACTTATAAAGCAATAACTTATGACTAATAAAAAACTGTGTTTCTTGTCTTCGGGACCTTTATTTTACCTTCCTGTTTAGATTTCATTTAGCATTTAAGAGACTACAAAGTATCTCTACAGTCAAAACCACTAGTGCAGTCAAGTGAGCACTGGTAACTCTAGTACAAGTATTCACAATACACAAATTTTTGATTGCAGAAGATTTCGTGCAATCTGGATTAAGGAAACATGAAACTCTGCTAATAAGATTGAGTTAAACTACAATTGCAAGTAAAATATTTGTTACTGCAATGATGTAGGGCATTTTTTTATTATGGATACTTTATTTTGTACACTAAAAGTGGATCAACTTTAAATTTACAAAAATAAGTAGTCTGTCAAACAATAAACAGATACTGAAAGTTGTACATACAATAGATGCCCAAGTTTTCTTTGGAGGCTCCTCGAAAGATTCTTCCACAAGAGCAACAGGGGGCTCAGGGATGGTATGTGCAACACTTTGAACAGGTGGAGATGCCTCCTCTCGTGGAGTTTCCTCCACTACAAACTCAGTTTCAAATTCTTCTTGTAGCTGCTGTTGCTGCTCAGGAAGACTGTACTTGTCCACGGGATCATCATCTATACGAACCGAGTTGACATATTCCCTAGCTTCTTCCTCGAAACCATAGTCTGAAGCTGCTAAGATAACAGAATCAGGACCAAGAAGAACAGTGTTTTTCAACAAAATGATGCTTTACATACAAAGTTTTAGTTTAGAGTGGACAAGGTACATAACTATGAGAAAATATCAAAATTTGTCACAGAAGCATGCATCTTTTAGTTAATGAAAAAACAAAGGTATGCATAAAACTCATTTATCATCATTGTCACCAAGAAACTGTTATGCCAAGCACAATTGTTAAATGCAATCTGTATCACATATCATGAATCTTCTAATTATATGTCAGTATAACAGGCTACAGAACAAAGATTTCGTGTGAAGCTAGTCTAGAAAAAAAAAATATCTTGGAAAACATAATTTGAAAGTTAATTTACCTGGTGCCTCTGCAAACGATGTAGAGATGTGTGGTTGTGTGTCAATGTTTTCAGATGCCGCTGATGCCAGATTCTGGTATATTTCTCCATCATCAAGGAAATGAAATATATCATTCAGTAGAAAGTAACCCTTCTCCTGAGGAGCAAGAAAGAAGGTTTGGACAAACTTGCGCCTCCCACTGACATCCTTCATCTTGACAAAGCCTGAGACCATTACAAGCACACCTCCATTCCAAGAATCAAGAGAATTGATCGTCTTGATCTCAATCGTCGTAAAATTCAGCGATGTGACAATTGAGTGAATTTGCTACATGGGAGAAACGTAACCTGATCAGTTATAGCTAGCAATTTTACTCAGGATAGGGGGAAAACAGTAAGTAAACCAATGACTACAGTTGTATATGAATCAAAAATCCTAAACTTCCTCCTAAACAGGTTCCAAAAGCTTACTGAACAAAAGCTGAAATGCCAACCAAGCAGAAATTAATTGATAAGAAGTTTATTAAGTGTATTAAAATTGATAGATTCAGTACAAACATTTTCAATAATTTGTGGGTACTGGTACCAGCTAATACATTTGAAAGTAAACCGGAAGAAAATTTTGACATCAACAACCAAGCATTTTTCCCACTAGGTGTGGTTGGCCACATGGATCAAACTTACAGCACCATAATGTCTGGTCATAAATCATATCTATAGACAAACCATTTTCATCGAAGGGCCGCCTTTATTTTGTGCTAGAGTTTCTTGGGCTCCCTCTACCTCTAGAGTTTGTGATTTCTTCATCTGATCTACTCTCCTTTTTGGAGCTTCCACAGGTATTCTTCCACACATGCCCGATACACCTAAGACAAGATTCTACTGCCTTTTCTACGATAGGTGATACCTCAATTTTCTCTCAAATGCATTCATTTCTAACCCTTCTGAAATTAAGACAAAGCAACATCTACCCTTGAATCCTAATAAGCACGGATACGACATAGGACACAATTACGCAATAAAGTTTTGACTCAAGCATATGACAAATTTCAAAAAACTATAGGGCGCGACACGGATACGGACACGGACGCATCGCTTAAATCTCAATCCCAACAAAAAGGTTTTCAGTTTTAGTTCTCCGCCCCCATTTTTTGATCCCCAACCCCCATTTTTTCGATGGGATTCAGTGGGAACATTTTTCGACACCCCACGCCCCTGAGTTTTTCCGACTTCAAAAAAGCATTTTTCAATAAGGGGTATTCAAAAAAATGAATTTTCCGACTTGGGAATGCCAGAAAACGCTCGGACTGAACCCGATCGAAAAAATGGGGGCTGGGATCAAAAACTCAATGGTTTTACTCAAACAGATATGATAATTATACCATGACACCAGACGCCGCAGTTTCGGTGGAATCAGCATCATCAATCCTAATCATGGTGCTGGAATCAGAGTAGAATCGATGAACCATATTGGGCTGCTGGCGAAGAACTTGGTAATACTGTCCAACGAAGTAAGAACCCACCTGCAACCACCATTTCACATCAATCAATCAATCAATCAATCAAATCATCATCAACCCAATAAATTAATGAATAAAATGAATGAAGAAACATAATAACATAAAATTAAAAAAATTAAAAAAAAATTGTCCCAAAGAGTCAGCTCGGTCGATAAAGCTGCGGAACATAAAGTATAAGCATGCCGAATTCAAATCCCCTAAAAAAATGTTTGCTTTTAGTTTTAAATAAATAAATAAATGTATATGTAAAAAGAAGAAGAAGAGTACCTGGGTAGCACTAACAGGAGCAGGATACGAAGAAGCCATTGTTGTTGTTACAGTAACAAGAAGAACATGCAGCAGTTGTACTTGTGCTTCTTATTCAGATCGGGAACTGAGAAAGAGAGAGAGAGTTGAGTGTTGTGTTGAGTTGTGAAAGTGAATGGAGTCGCGTTCGTGTCTTATGTCATTCTTTCTGTTTTATCCTGAAATCTATTCCAGCCGTTGGATTAAGAGGTGTGTCACACACAATGACAAAAGCTACCCATAAACGGTTCAGATTCCTAGCTAAATTATTACTGCTTTGTGGGATTAATTTTTGTTATCTTTAGTCCTGACCTAGTTTGACTCTTGAGTTTTTAAAAAAAAAAAATAGTGAAATTATTAGTTATTAGCTCTTACCCCGTGCAATGCACGGGTTGTCGATATTAAATTTTTTTTATATTAAATATTTAAATTAAAGATTATTATTATTTTCATTATAAAGTAAAGATTATTATTAAAAAATAACAAAAATAATAATAATAAAAAGGATTATTCAATATACGTTATTATGATAAATAAAAAATTATTATTATTTTGATTTTTTTGTTTGATGGTATTATGAGAATAATTAATGATAAATCATAATATCTCTTATTTTATTGGACATGAATTCATTGGAAGATAATGACAGTTTGTTTTTTAATATTATATTTATTTATGTATATATCAATATTAAATTAATGTATTCCTTATTTGGTTGATCGATAATTAACATGTTTTATTAATTAGAGTGGAATTAAAATTAAACTTTTTTATTTTTATCCTATGCAATGCACGAATTATTAATATTTAAATATTTTAAAGTAAAGATTATTATTAAACAACAATAAAAAATGAACTTGTTGAAAAATTTTGTACTTCCTTATATAAATAAAAAATAACATTTTTTATCTGAGATTTTCCTTATTATTCAATAGATAAATTAACATTTTTTTACATAATTATTAGCTTTATTATTATGAATCAAAAGTAAATCAGAATTAGATATTCCTTATTTATTTAATAGATAAATTGATATTTTTATATGATTATCAATTTTATTATGATAATTAAAAACAAATCAGAATTAAATATTTTGATCTTTTTTGTTTAATGGTATTATGAGAAAATTTAAGGATAAATTGGAATATCCACTATTTCATAGAATATGAAGACGACATTGAAATTGTTATTTTTGACTATCTTGGTTAACACATTGCACTTTATTATGAATATAATGTTGGCTCTCTTTTTTAATATTTAATATTATATTTGTCTATGTATAGATTAATATTAAATTAATGTATTCCTTATTTAGTTGATCGATGAATTAACACGTTTTATCATGATATTATGATTAATTATTAGAGTGAAATGAAAATTAAACTTTTTTATATTTTTTATGGTATTATGAGTAGATTTAAAGATAAATCAAAATATTTTCTCTTGCATAAGAGATGATAATTTAGCATATTTTAAATATAATTATCACATCTAATATGAAAAATTATATATAATTAACCCAAAATTATACATTCTGATTTTTTTTATTGGATAATATTATAAGATATTTCTTATATTTATTTGATGGATAAATTAATATTTTTTTATCATTATTATTTTTTTAATATAATTATCACATTTATTATTATTTTGATCTTTTTCATTGTTTATCTTATCTCATGGCAAAAATCGAAAAATAAATCATAAATAAATCGAAAAACACTGTTTCTTCAAATAGGCAAAAGACTCACCAAAATTATTTCTCACCGGAATACGATCAAGGTATTTCTTCTTAATCCTAGAAGCCTTAGCCCTTCTCTTCTTCAAAAAGAGAAAAGGATCAATTATTTGCATATTCTTTCAACAAAGAATAATCAAAGTAAGTATGTATAACAACTTACCAAAATTTCAAAAAAAAAAACAATTTACCATTGTCATGTTCTTGTTTGAAGTAACTCATTGATGTCATTCTTCCTGAAATTAGCATTAAGCAAAAGTCAATTAAAAGTATAACAAAATATGCATCATCTAATAAGTAATTCATCAAACACTCAAAAATCAAAATTAAGAGCTCTAAGTAGAGGAATAAACAAAAGTCAATTAAAAGTATAACAAAATATGCATAATCTAATAAGTAATTTATCAAACACTCAAAAATCAAAATTAAGAGCTTTAAGTAGAGGAATGAGGGAAAAAATAAAAATAAAAGAAAGAGTTCGGAGAAGAGAATTCTTAGAATTAGATAGAACTTTAAAAATTGAATGGGAGAGCTTATTATATATATATATATATATTTATATAGTGATTTTTTAATATTTTTTAAATGTTTTTGTTGAGGATAATGATTTGTTCAACAAATTGAGGATAATGATTTCACATACAGATAATGATTATATAAATTTAAATAATTAATTTAATTTCAAATTGTAATTTAGAGATAACGTTATTTACCTACAAACATATAATGATTAAATAAATTTAAATAATTTATTTAATTTTAAATTGTAATTTTGATTAGAGATAATGATTATCTACCTACAAATTCTCTGGTGCGAGGAAAGATTCACGGGACAAACGTGGTGCCTCGAAAATTTCTCCGGCAAACGTGGTGCCTCGAAAAGGGATCCTTTTATATATAGACTAGCTCTTCCCCCGTGCAATGCACGGGTTATTGATATTTTAATTTTTTTTAAATTAAATTTTATTAATATTTTTATTATAAAGTAAGGATTATTATTAAACAACAACAAAAAATAATTATACAAAAATGTAGTAGTTCAAACCAAACCCTACACTTTTAAAAATTAATCTAAATTATTTAGTTGATAAAATTTGTACTTACTTTTTATATGAGATATTCCTTATTTATTTTATCGATAAATTGACATTTTTATATATGATTATTAAATTTATTATGATAAATAAATATTAAATCAGAATTAAACATGATCTTTTTTATATTTATGTGACAGATGGAGTAGTTTCTTTTTTGTACAATTAGTATTTTTTAAAAAATACGATTATCACATTTGTTGTTATTAATGATAATTAAATATTTTCATCTTTTTAATCAATTATCTTATATCAAGTTAATAATAAGATTGAATCCGAAAAATCTTTATCTTTTCTCAAGCTAAATATTTTTATTATTTTTTATGATTATCTTTATCTTATTGGATCTTAATCTTTATTTTTTATTTTCTTTTTTTTTAACACTTCTCATCATATCTTAATATTAAAAAAATGAAGACATATGTCAACAACAAAGATGAGCCCTTAGTTTATTTTTTAAAATAAGCCTAATCTCTATATACCTAAACAATAGTGGGATAACATAAGAATATGGTAGAAAAATAAAGTTTTATTGGAATTTATATATATACTCACATTTCTACATAATAAGTAGTAATACTTATCTTACCTTTATAAATATGGAGAATATAAATCTCAGTAGTGGTGAGTGACTAAACTTAAATTTAGTTTATCAACATAATTTTTAGTTTTTTTTTACAATTTATTTTTAAAATTATTAATTGATGTCAGACTAATGGTCCATATCATATGAGGAAAAAAATAGAAAGATAATGTTGTTAAAAAAATTGGTTTGTTATTAATAGTTTTAATTTTCTTGTTACAATAAAAACAAAAAAAATATTTACATCAAGCATAAAATCCAATCCTATTTTTATATAGTATGATTTTTATCTATTACAATTGATAAAATATATTATAGAAGGAAAATTAAAATCGTATTATTATATAGGATGATTACATTTGATTTGTTAATAATAATTTTAATTCTCTTGTCACAATAAAAAACCAAAAAAAATATTTACATCAAACATAAAACAAAATCCTAATTTTATATAGGATGATTTTTATCTATTATAATAGACAAAATATATTATAGAAAAAATTTAATCAATATAATAAATCAAATCCTATTATTATAAATGAAGTCTTCTTAAATTAAACTTAAATCTATCAAAAAAATGAAATGGTTTGATTGTGTATATTAGCCACTGTCACACATCATCTTTCACTATCTGCGTTATTAAAGATACCATTGGTGCAGATAACAATAAATAATCATCTTTCTTCGTAGTTTATTATAATCACCCTGAAACAATTAATGCAATATTAGATTTTTGATGCATTATATTGTCACCCGCAATTGAAGAATCAATCACTAACAAAAACTGGTTGAACATTATTTTCTTTGTCGGGTATTGGTTACACCCAAATCAAAATTTCGAACAAACTACATTTTGATCAATGGTGCACACAAATTCTTGAATTAAAGTAAGTATTTAGAGATAAACTTAAGAATCAAATAATATAAATTAAAATGAGAGTGAATTATTAGAATTAAAAAAACTTAACGACCAAAAAATACAAAAATTGAAGGCAAATATAATTGTGAGATTGTTGTTTACCTGAATATCCATCAGTTTGTGAGCCAATTCCAATTAACTTAAATGCTAAAATATTGTTGATGAGTCATCCAATGCATATTGCGTACTATATATATATATATATATATATAATGATTTTGAAAACTGTAAAAAAGTTAAGGATAATGACTTCACCTGTAAATAAGATTAAATAAATTCGAATAAAAGTCTTATCTCTTTGGGTTTATATTTTTGAGGATAATGATTTTTTTTAACAAACTGATGATAATGATTTCACACAGATGATAATAATTTCACATATAGATAATTTATTTAATTTCAAATTATATTTTTGATTAGAGATAGTGTTATTTACCTACAAACGCTCTGTCGCGAGTATTCTTTAAGCGGACAAACGTGGTGCCTCGAAAAAGGATCTTTTTACATAAGTATAGTAGATTAAACCAAAATTACATTCTGATTTTTTTATTGGATAATATTATAAGATATTTCTTATATTTATTTGATGGATAAATTAATATTTTTTTACCATTATTATTTTTTTAACATAATTATCAAATTTATTATTATTATTATTATTATTATTATTCATATTTAAATATTTTGATCTTTTTCATCGTTTATCTTATCTCATGACAAAACGGAAAAAAATCATAAATAAATCGAAAAACATTGTTTTTTCAAATAGGCAAAAGACTCATCAAAATTATTTCTCACCGGAATATGATCATAGTATTTCTTCTTAATCCTAGAAGTTTTAGCCCTTCTCTTCTTTGAATAGAGAAAAAGATCAATTATTTGCATATTCTTTCAACAAAGAATAATCAAAGTAAGTATGTGTAACAACTTACCAAAATTTCAAAAAAAAAAAAAAACTTGCCAAGGTCATGCTCTTGTTTGAAGTAACTCATTGATGTCATTCTTCCTGAAATTAACATTAAACAAAAGTCAATTAAAAGTATAACAAAATATGCATAATCTAATAAGTAATTCATGAAACACTCAAAAATCAAAATTAAGAGCTTTAAGTAGATGAATGAGGGAAAAAATAAAAATAAAAGAAAGAATTTGGAGAAGAGAATTCTTAGAATTAGATAGAATTTTAAAAATTGAATGGGAGAGCCTATTATATATATATATATATATATAGTGATTTTTTTAATATTTTTTAAATATTTTTGTTGAGGATAATGATTTGTTCAACAAATTGAGGATAAAGATTTCACATACAGCTAATGATTATATAAATTTCAATAATTATTTTAATTTCAAATTGTAATTTTGGTTTAGAGATAATGTTATTTACCTACAAACATATAATGATTAAATAAATTTAAATAATTTATTTAATTTTAAATTGTAATTTTGATTAGAGATAATGATTATCTACCCACAAATTCTCTAGTGCGAGGAAAGTTTCACGGGACAAACGTGGCGCCTCGAAAATTTCTCTGGCAAATGTGGTACCTCGGAAAGGGATCCTTTTATATATAAATAGTAGATAGTAGATTTATGTATCATATGATTCAGAATCCATCTCACTCGTTCATAGTTTATTTTTTTCAGTTAAAAAAATAAATAATTATTGGTGGTGATTTATCGTGGATCATTGGTTCTAAATCACCTAATAATTTCTCATTTTTCTTTCTTGAGAAATATTGTTCATGTTCGTGATTTTATTACTAACATTAGTAAATTTACAACTTTTTTTTTTGTTTCTTTGGCATTTGAAATTGAGAGTTAGAGTTTGGAATTGGAATTATGATGTTTAGAATAATAATTTTAAACTCAATTTCATGAAATTAGATTATATTAAAAATACAGAAACTCAATTCATACCCCTAAAACTCAGAATTACAATTGCATACTTTATAAAATTGAGTAGCACAAGTCCAAAAACAAAACATACTACCTTTCCACCGTAGAGACGGTAATTCGAACTAGGCTCGGGCCTTAGGCGGGCTGGACCAAAAAGGTCCAGATGAAATTTGGGTCAAAAATCATCTAGCTAAACCTGGTAGCAGATCACCTTTTTAATAAGATCGGAGTTTTTTAGGTGATATTAGCGGATCGGTTCGAAGCCCAAGTGTTTATGGTTTTATTAAAGAGGCCAAAAAAGCTCGAGATACATTTGGATCGTATTTTGAAAGTGTAAAAAGGCCCACCCTATTTAACTCCGAGTTGTAGATTACAAACCCCACTTACTATCTCCAAACCCCAATTTTACACTGGAAAAGACAAAAACACCCTTAAATCTTTCTATTCTTCCTCCCACCTCCGCTCATCTTCCCTTTCTTCTTCAACCTTTCTTCTTCACTGATACTCCCTCCTTCATTCCTTAATCTTCCTGTTCGTTTTGGCATCGTCATTTAAATGAGAGATAAACATATAGGGATTTATTAATGGGGCTCACTTGAAATTCAAGAATTTTATTTTTTATAACGTGTGTCTATCTCTCTTCTTCACATGACTATGATTTGAAAAGCAACATGCAAATGATCCATTCTCAGAGTGTAGTGAATAAGATTCTTTATTTGATTAGCAGTACCTATAAGCCCTGTTCCGATTGACAGCTTGTATATTGTTGAAGCAGAGATTTTCAGTGTTATGATATTGCTTTTCTACTAGTTTGTTTATTGACAGCTGGGACATCATTTCATGAATGTTAAATGATTTGCGCCATTGGTTGGTCTGTCATGGCCTATTTTTTTATTTTTTATTTTTGGTATTGCTTGGGAGATTAGAGATTTGACGCTGGTGGAGAAAAAATAGAATTTTGACCAGCTAACTCTTGTTTCATTTTCTTTTTTGTTGAGTGAGCATGGCTTTCATTTGATTCTATGGAAGAGACGTTCCTCTTGCGTGTTAATGTATTTGATTATAAGAAATTGTAACTTTATTAGTTGACTGAACTCACTGAAGTTATACTTTGATTTTGTTTAATCTACCAGTGTGAAGAAGCAGGAGCAAATTCTACAAGTTTCACTAGGGCGTGGAGAAGCTGGAGAGTTAGCGGAGCATAGCGAATTGAAAAATGGTTTTTCGATACTAGGATTTGGAGATATAAAATGGGGTTTGTATTCTAGTATTTTTTTTTAATTAGGGTATTATGATAATTTCATGTTTAAAATTGGGGCTTGGGGATAGAATGTGGGGTTTGTTATCTACAACTCTTTAACTCCAACACCCTCAGTTGAGATAATAGAATGAAAATTATGTCCTAAAAAAACTTCAGCATTTAATTTATTGAATAATTATTTTTTTTTTATAATAATATATAGTAATTGATCGATATACATAAAGAATTGAAAATCAATCACATGATAAAGGTAAAAACGTTTTGTTGTTTGTTTATTACAGTATACTTACAACTATTTGTAAATGGGAGCGATCGATCCCCTAATATCTTTATTTTTTAACCGCAATTGAGATGGAAGAAAAGATTGCAATTAAAATTGTATTTGTCAAAAAAAAAATAATTGATTGATATCTTGTCAAATTGTCAATTGATCGAGTAAACTTTTTCGGTTTTAAAAAAGAACTTATGAACCACAAAATCTTTTTTCGATTCACTTTTCCATGAATTTAAAAATTCATTCATTTTAAATTATTCTCAACATCCAAACATCTTTCTGAAAAAAAATATATGCATTGCAATAACCGAGTTGTCAAAATTTTCAAACCTTCTACTATACCTAAAAATTCGTTCCATTATCTTGGTAAAAGTCAAACAAATCAAGGAAAATAAGAGGGTATCTATTTGATATAATGCATGATTCATTCATTAATTGCAAATTGATATTAGTCATATTACACAAATTTTCATATCATTACAATTAATACATGTTGCAAAATTGTCTCCAAACAAAATCTTTGAATGTGTTTTCCTTACTTACTTATCAATCACCGATATATTTATAATCTTAAAGATTTTTCATTTATTTTTTTACTTTAATATGGGACAAATTTTTTTGCATTTTTTACCAAAATAATGGGACGGAGGGAGTAATCAAACTACAATTGCTAATCACTCAATGTTTTTTAATTTTTTCTTCCTGTCTTTAGTATAACTTTGCTTCCTCGAGACCACTTTTACATCTACGCTCCAAATTCCCTATAAAATGAAAACAGAAACAAAACAAAAACAATGATAATACAGTGACAAAAAGAAGTAGCTATCTCATCTTGGTCCTTGGAAGTTCAGTAATAAGTTGTTCCCTAGTAGGCCTGAGGAACTACTGCAGCAGGTTGCTGTGCTGGAGGAGCAGCAGCAAGTTGTGCATAATTTTGTCGAGGAACCGCTACCTGAAATTCAAATATTCAGACAAGAATCGGCACTAATTGCTTCGGTTTAGCAAGACAATGTATAAAACCAGGTCAACCAGACAAAGTTAGAGAAGTCGGAAATCAATCGAGAAATAGTGCTGAATGCAACTATTCTGGGCAGTAAAAGGAAGCACCGATACTTCGTATTCATCGTTGTATTGTATCCAATACGTGTTGTGTCCCGTGTCAGACACGTATCCATTTTAGATACTTTTAGCCATTTATTTTAATATTTATATTTTTTTATCGTATCGTTGTGTTTCGTGTCATATCTGTATCCCGTGTCGTGTCCGTGCTTCCTTGAATAAAACTGCTCAACAAAAAAACTGCTCATCATAGCCATGGAAATTGAATTGAACTCAATAACCAGAGGATTGTCATATGACAACATGTGCAACCCCTCAAATTTAACAAGTAACATCATCCTCCTCTATTTTTGTGCAGTTCAAGCTGGCACTCACCCGTGTCCAATGGTCTATTCGAAAACTAATGGAAATGTGTGGGCAGTGTGGCATGTGCACATGCATGCTATTTGAGACTACAGACTACAAATATTTGGAAATGACATTCATACTATTATGATAATACATCCCATGAATGAATTGGATATCGATGACAAAGGTTGTCATGGACAAATTGATCGTCATGCATTGAACTAATGCATGCTTTAAGGTCATAGATGTCGTATGCAGATATTTGAAGCCTCAAGCAATGTGTAATGCATATGCTGCACAGTTCCATTACTTCTTTTAATGTATTGTTAGGTGAAGGGAGGTTGAAAGCAACACGAAATCCAAATAGGGGAGGCCAATATCATTATTGTATCAACTATCAAGATTAGATGCATGTGTCACAACTAACCGTGATGGTGCTTAAAGAGTATTTTTTTTTCCTGGGAACCCTTTCTTTTATCACTATCTCTTCTTCAATACAAATACTCCAAGCGATCTTATTTATAATACCCTTTTGGGATTTTTATTTTAGTCCTATTTATAAGATCTTTTTCCAATTTTCAATAACATTTAATTACTTCTTTTCACTAACACCCCTATAAAATCAACACTTTTTAGAATTAAAATAATAATTATATGGGTAGTTTTGAAAAAGTATATCAAATTATTAGATTTTCAATGTCACTAACAAATTTATCCACTTTCCTTGGTAGGAGTGAAAAACCCAACAGAAGTGACAGACATTTCATGGTTTTTGACAAACTACCCACATTACAAAATGATTTCCCCCTAGTCACATAAACAAACCCCAATCAGGCAGCATGCTAGCAAATAAGGGGTAATCCCAATGGTTTAAGGTGCACATACCTAAAGGAACGGAGAAAAACGGCGTCGTTGGTGAAACACGTACTATGCTAAGGTACGTGGTGTTGCTTATATAGTACTAGTAAGCAAGCCCGTGCGATGCACGGGCGAACGACGGTTGAGAGTCACGATTTTAGTCTTTAAAAGAGGAAATTGCATAAACAAATCAATAAATCAACTTGATTGAATAAAGTTATATATATTTCTAAAAAAGTTAATGAATTTTTTAAAAATCATTTGTATACAAATTAATGACATTTTTGGTAAGTGAGTTATAAAAAGTTGTATGTATTATTATTGTTATTATTATTATTTTTTATTATGATTATTGTTATGGTTATGAATCCATGTTTATTATGATGATTTATAATGTATTACTATTGTTTATTTATTATTTATTATTATATTGATGAGGATAAATTTTATATTCTTGTATTCAATAAATATTAATTGGGCCTATACAAATTAATTAGTTTTTTACCTATAAGGGTGTCAGTTTTTGGACTTTCTTTAGTTGTTGGCTGAAGTATGTTTTCAAAAGGCTCAAAGCTAGGGTTAAATTGTCCTAGCTCCATTCAATTTTGGTCCGATACGTAAATTTAAGTCTCGAAGTGTTTTTTGTAGCTTTGTAAGGCCCATCATTGTTTTTTCTGAAACTTATTAATTGTGTCTTGTGAGTTAATATAACAGGGTACCTTCTCAGCCTGCATTTGATTACAAAAAAACAGAATGTCAAGTAGTGAATAAATATATTGTACACGAATTTATTTTTTTCCTTAAGATACAGTAATAATAAAATTACCTCATTGTCCAGTAACACAATTTGCATGTATCTGACAATATTATCTCGTTGCATCACTTTCCATATTCTATCAACATGACCATGAAACTCTTGTTTCTCTTCACATCTTAAGTCTTTCAATCGTAGTTTTGCCATTATCTAAGTTTTTTTTTTTTAAAAAAAAAGTAAGAGCTTATAGAGTTGATATAGTGGAATAGTCACTTATCAGTTAATATTTTTTTATAAGCAACTGAGAAGATAGAGTTGATACCATGAAACAAAAAGGACTTGATAAAAAAAAGATGAATTTTTAATTGAACATTTTTTCAGGTGTTTGTGGATGAGAATTAAGGTAAAATTAATTGAATCGATTGATTAAGAAAAAGTATTTTGATGTTATAACTGGGCGTAATTGAAATAGCTGAGAAGATAGAGTTGAGGTTTTGACTTAAATTTAAATTAACATATTTAACAATTAAAAAATATTAGAAGCCGAAAGTTGAATTTCAACGTTACATACCTGCTTCACTGTTTATTCAAGATGGAAACTGGAATGAGAGTCTCACTTAATTGCAGAAAGTGCTTATGAATGACTTCAAAAATTGTGAGTTTTAAAGGGTTGTATCATAACTTCTGTTGTACAGCAATGGTAAATAGCTAGAGTAATTTATTTTTTGAAACTACGAAGGTTCTCATAAGTGATGGTTAAGTTCTCAATGTAAACAAATTCTTGTGAAGATAAAATTTGTCAATGGAGCATTAAATTTCTATTTCAAATTGCACTTGTAAAAAAAATGTCGGTTCCCAAAACAATAGAACAGTTGGTTCCCATACCAACTTATGATTACTGTACCAAAAAAAATGTATATAACTTAGTGAAATTATTAGCTTAGTGAAATTATAAATTAAATAATAATTAATTATCTGATAGCACCGATGACCATCCTTTTCCTCCTCTTAGTGAAATTAACAGTCGGTTCCCACACAAAAAGAAAAGTCGGTTCCCAACTTATCATTGAGAACTTAACAGAACTCGACAAATGGTTATCGTCTAAACTTCACTACCGTTGAGCACAATCAAGTAGAACAAATTTAAAGGTTTATTAAGCCAAACAAATTTATTAAGCCAAACAAATTTATGAAAAAATGCATTCAGTGGAAGTTTTTCAATCAGCATTCTCAACAAAGTAAAAGTAGGTTTCGTGAAACAAAAAACATTTGACCTCATTAATCATCATAGACACCAGTAAAGCATTTTAAAACATCATGCAGGGGTAACTAAATTATTGAGTTGACAATTGGTTATGCCAATTTTTTGTGTTTCATTTAGTCAAGAATTGTGCAATAAGCAGAAAATTAAGGATAAAATTAATTGTTCAACTTAATCTGGTTTTAAGGATAATATTAATCTGGTTTTAACTAAAATTTATAATTTAGATACATATTAGTGCAGAAATTGAGTAAGTCCAACATCATTTAATAAAGTTTCAACTCTTTTTTTCATTTCAGATTGATTATGCATGTAAAAATGAAGTCCAACAGTACTTTGAGTTATGCCATATCAGAAAAGGTTCATTTTGTTAGCAAGTCTAAGCTTCTCAACAACCTCAAAAGTTTCACATCACATTTTCTCATCTCGAATCCTTGATGGTCTCTTATAAATTAAGATTCTTGAATCCTTAATGGTGCCCAATAATAATTATAATAGAGAGCATATCTTCAATTGCACAGCTAAAAAAGTCCCTATTCAAAAGACAAAACATTTACACAGCATTTTATTATATAATGTGTAAAACTAATAAATACATGTATACAGGGTCAAGAACCACATCACAAAATGCAGAAAAATCATGGTCAATAACATGATTTTTGAATAGAAGCACTCTAAATACCAATAACATGGGCTGGGTCATCAAGAAATTCCAAACACTTTCTAAAGAACCTCACACACCTAGCCCTATTTTTAGCAGCTTGCAGCAATGCAGCGATAAATAAAAATTAGCCATAGACACATTGTGTATGCAGGATTAAACGACAGATAGCTTTAATTCTTCATACCATTGAGAGTGAAAGCCTATGAGCAATTCGATAGAGGAGAGTTCCCAACGAATACACTGCATCACTTCTACCTCTACTGATTAATGATGGCATGGAGCTTGAAGCACCATCACAATCATTGGATGAATGGGATTTTGGAATGACAGTAAGATCAAAAAGTTGTATATCATCTTCACCAGCACCTTTATAAAGCTACAAAACTCGAAGTCAGGATTGCTAGCACTATTAAGGGAAATGGACTATTTCATAAGGAACTCACATAATCCACCTTAAAGCAACAAAAATTTTAAAAGAATGCAAAAATTAAATATAATAGCAGTACCCAATAAGCATCAGGATCATGTTTGCAATTATCCCGAAGGAACCTCAAAGCAGACAGACCATTTTGCTGGACAACATAAGGATGAAATGCAGGAGTCCCATCCTCAGATATCCCTTTTGTGAAGTTATAAGTTTTTGTGAAGTTATAAGTGTTTGGAATTTCTTGATGACTCAGACCATCTGACCTTATGTCCATCAAGTGGAAGCCTGCAAACATGGGCAACTACAAAAACTGGAAGCAAAGATCTATGTGCAGATGCCTTAAGCCCTTCGGCCAAACCATATTGTTTTATTTTATTCTAACAAAACATATGGTTTATAACATCACATAGTAAAGAAAAACATCAAAGCAGCCAAGTTTATAAGACCATAACTAACATGTGATAGCATGAACTGTGGTCATAAGACCATAACAATCAAAAACAGGGCACAAGAGTTGGGTTAAAAATATTGATAGTGAGCAAGCCAAAAACCAAAATAGGTTATCAGAATAAAAAATATAAAACTATACCAAGTCAACTGATCAGTCTCACACACATGACGTTTCTTTTTGTTCGCTGCCTTCCTCGGATGCGTTTTTACAATCGAAAATCTTCCTTGCTTATTTGCGTTTTTACAATCGAAAATCTGAAGAGTTTTGAAATAATTAAAAATAAAAGGTCCCTTGATTCTCAATTCTATATGTTGCACCATTAGAATCCATATACACATTTGATCCTACATCACAGAGAAAAAAAGATATGAAAAAAACTCTATATGTAGAAACCAAAATTAGCCTAGTAGG
Source organism: Crotalaria pallida (assembly GCA_037953625.1). Lineage (NCBI taxonomy): Eukaryota > Viridiplantae > Streptophyta > Magnoliopsida > Fabales > Fabaceae > Crotalaria > Crotalaria pallida. The sequence continues at coordinate 76,186,549 of CM075656.1, forward strand.
CGGTTACCAACATAAGAAACAATCAACATGTTTTAACAGTTGGAAATCTAGAAAATATGACATTTCAATAAAAAATTTATATTTTATCAATTAATCAAACATCCCATTTTTTAAGAGGCTACCAAGAATTTCAATTTGAGAACTTTAAACCATTTATAGCATATCAGCTATTAACACCTTATGCAGAGGAAATAGCTGAAGGAGAACACTATAAGATAGAATATGAGTTAAAGAATAAATAATTAAACCATTTCGATAGTGGCAAATTTTGTCAAACAGTTGGTGTGCATAGCAAATATTGTCTCTCCTGTCACCTCAATTCAAAAGTCATACAGATCCAACAATGAAGAGATTCTTGTATTAAAGGAAAATAATGACATCAGAATAGGCAAGAAAACAAAGCAAAAGATAAACAATATGAGAAACCAATATAAAAATTACCTTCTAATCCCATCTTTCGAACTCAGCACACAGCCACTACCTTCTACCACTGTCACTCTCAACTTAGAAAACACATCTTACTAACCTCTGCACCAAACGACATCAACCGCATCATCCCCACCAACAATCTCCCCATCAAAAATGAACCGCATGAGTTTCCCTGAGTTTTTGAATTAGATTTATTGCCTGAAAGAGTGGCCACATTTAGAAAACTTGTAGTTCAACAAAGGAATTACCGAACCAATGTACAACCCTAACAACACCAACAAATGCATTATAAAGAACCATGGAAATAAGTAAATAGTATACCTGACTTGGGAGTCAAAATTGAAACGCATGAGTTTCCTTGAGTTTTTGAATTAGAATTATTGCCTGAAAGAGTGCCCACATTTACAAATCTTGCAGTTCAACAAAGGAATTACCGAACCAATGTAAAAAAATAACAACACCAACACATGGATTCTAAAGAGCCATGGAAATAACTAAAAAATAAAAAAAAATTGAGCAAAAGGGAATCTGCGAGCTACCTTCGAGGTCTTCTTCCATGGCCTTCCGAGAGTATTGTTTCTCTTTTTTTTTTCACCGACAGAACGTTAATGGCTGTAAGGTGGAGCAAGTGACTTTTCACTTTCTTCACCAAGCTGAAAGTAAGCTCCGGGAAAGAAGAAAAGTGGAAACATAAACATTGGGCCAAGTAAATGCTTTGGGCCCGGATTACATGACCCTTTGCATTCCATGTAGTTGGGAAGTAGATTGTAGATTAGTGTAATTAATTACCTTTTTTAATGCATGTTTAGGCGGGAAATCTGTCCTTATGGGTTAATCCCATTTGGATTTATTATATATAGTATAGACTATAGCGGAGTAATGTGGGTGATGGATGCGACATCATGTGGCTTGTGGCTTGATGCTGCCGTTGGATCAGATGCCGTTGGTGATGGAAAACGATGCGATCTGAACCGTCAGTTTATGGTTGGATGCAGGGTGTGTATTATATGGGCTTTTGTATGTAAGCCCATTGGTTAAACAAGGTTATGCTTTCTGAGCAGCGGAGATTCACAATCACACTTCATGATGGGTTCTAGTTTTTTTTTTGACTCCCACAGTTATTCCATAACAGTAACTTTACTGACTTCCAATAATCCCAAAATATCTCCCTCTTAAAAAAAATTAAACAATCCACGCTTATAAAATATATATTTTAACAAACACGCTGACGGCACAACAAGGTTGTAAAATTTAATTTTTATAAAATTTGCTGATCCCCAACGAGGATTATAAAATTAAAAATTGTAACCCTCGCTGGGAGGTCAGAGAGGCTTGTAAAAATTAAATTTTATAAATCTCACTGACCCTCAAACGAGGGTTATAAATAAAACATTTTATAACACTCGCTGGGGGGTCAGCGAGAGTTGCAAAAAAATAAAAGTTTTCCAAGCCACGTTGTGACGTCAGCGAGAGTTGCAAAAAAAAAAAAAAAAAATCCAAACCACGTTGTGGTGTCAGCGAGAGTTGCAAAAAAATACAAATTTTCCAAGTCACGTTGTGGCTTTAGCGAGATTACAGAAGAAGGTGTTCACGCTGTGGTGCTGGTAAGTCTTCGAACTTTTTACTTCATCATTTTGTTTTTTTCTTCTTCTAAAATGTTTTTAATTTGAGATGCCTTGGAATGCACAAAATTTGTTGTTTCAGTGTTATGGTACTGAATTTGTGTAATTCTTCCTTCTATTTCGGTAATACCTTATTTCTGCAGGATCCTCATTGCGTGAAGAACTTCATCTTCTCTCTGTTTCTATATTCGTTTTCCATCTTCAGAAGCAATATTTTGCATCTTTTGTGTTCGTTCTCTCTGTTAGGGGGCTGTACGTTCTTATCTGGAGGCTTATTTCTGCATCTTCTGCGTCTTATTTGGAGGCTTCATATTGTGAAGTAGAGAAGAAAAGGAGAAAGAAGGTTATTAGTGTCTTTTTTAAAAAAAGAAGAAGGTCAACTAATTAACTAGGGGGTCAAAAAACTAATTCCCCTTCATGATTATCGTGGTGGATCTTGAAAAAGCTTACGACAAATTCGAATGAGATTTTGTGGCGGATATTCTAAAAGGTATTACTATCCCAAATTTTTTTATTCAAATAATTTTCGTATTGTATCTCTTTCTTTCCTGTTAATTTGCTTTGGAATGGTGATATATTTGATGGTTTTAATTAGCTCTTAGCATAGGGATTAGACAAGAGGATTGTATTTCGTACTCCATTTGTCCTATAAAATTAGTAAAAAATATAAAAAAATTTTGTTCCAAATCAAAGTTAAAATAGTGAATGAAAAATTAAAAATGCATTGTATATTCTATAATTGATTAATTAAGGAAACATGCATTAAATATTTGTTTTGATAATTGGTTGATTTGGGAGACAATGCATTAATAACATGTTCCCTTATTTTTGTTGAATTTTCAAAAATTCACTAACTTTTTGGGACAGATGGAGTATTACCTTTTCATCCTTTGCTTTACATGAAACGTTTATCCCAATTGATTATTGTGGCAGTAAAAAATGGTTATAAAAAACCTATTATCCTTAAATTTCTCATTTAGCTTTTGCATATGATTTGTTTATGTGGGACTAGGTCAAACTGACGATGTCTCTTAGTGTAAAATTTTCTCCAAATGCTTTGGTCAATGGGATAATTAGGAAAAAAAATTCAAACATCGTACTTGGGATTTCGAAAACCTTTAGCGTCCAACAAATTATCGTTGGAGCAACTCATTGAGTTTTGAATGATGCACCTTTAATAAGGGATTTAGTTTTTTTAACCCCTTTTAATACTTGACCCCCCCCCCCCCCCCCAAAAAAAGAAAAATAATAATAAAAATTGATTGTTTCTCTAAATACTCTCTTTACACTTCATAATAAGTAAGGAGGTAGCATACCAATTTTAATATTACACATAAACTGACCCCTAGGAGTACTATTATTTTTGCTCAGTATTTTGTGGATGAGCGTATGTATAATTTTTTCACATGTGTTGCTTATTAATGTAAAAAAAATAGTTTTTGCCCAACACGCAACTTACGTGTAATTTTTGTATGTACGCTTAAAAAGGAGCATATGCAGAATATTGTGGAAACCAGTTTCATTCGAAATGGAAGCTTTGGCCTCTCTCAAGACTCCTTTTCAAGCCCTCTCACCCTTCTCTTCTACACCCATAACTTCCTTCCCTCCAAATTCCCGTGTCCATATTTCTAGAAGAAACCTCTCTTTCAATTTTTTAGTTTGAGTCCATGGGAAATTTTTGACAAATTTTCAATCTTTACGTTACCTTATGCTCTTTCTTTTTTGCATTGAACCGGGTCTCTTTTATTCGGTTACATTTATTTTGTTTTAACTTTTGGAGTTGGGGTTAGTTTGTGTGAAATACTAATGATGTTGAAGTCTCAAAAGTAATGTGATTGATTTGCTTTTTTAAGCTTGACAGTGATCCACCTGTTAGGATTGAAATTGGTGCTATAACGGCAAGTCGGCAACCAATGAACCACAGTCGTCGATCTCTTGAACATTGTTTTCTTTACTTTATGGTTTTTGCTCTAAATTAGAGGTTGTGTGTGATATAGGTTGAAATTGCTCAAACTTATGAGAAAGGATCTCTTGGCGATGTTTAAGTGTTTTGGCAGATGAAAAGACACATACGTTCAAAACGTATCTGTAAAAATTACACATATGTTAAAGGTAGGTCAATATCTTAGGCAAAAATAATTGTACTCCGAGAAATTAGCATATGTATAATTTTAAAACTCGTATAATGCTCCCTTACTACAAAGAGCTAAAAAGGAAAAAAAGACATACTTAGAATATTTTGGAAAAAAATAATTTTTGAGGGGTGAAATATTAAAATGGGATTAAAAAGAAAACTAGATCCCTTTAATAATGATGATTTTGATATTTTCTTTCTTTCCTACTTTTTATATTTATCATGTTTCTTATTACTAATTTAGGGGCATAAAGATTTCGTCAAAAGGAGAAAGGCTTAATGGTCCAACATATACTTTTATCACACCTTTTAAGAGCACTTCTCATAACTTAATAACCAAGAAAAAAGAAATTGCATTTCCGTAACATTCTTTACAATCTATTACTATTATGCACTTCCAGAGAATGTCGGAAAGAGATATTCAATTAGAAGATACTACCGTGGAAGTATTCATCTTTAAGCTTATTTGAATTTTCAACTAAACGCTAATAGCTTGTAATAACCCTTCATTTTCTCATCCATACTCCATAAGTGAGCAAGTGTGATTACGCACGGACATTACACCACAAATCATAAATATTTCAGAAAATGTTTATGTTCTAATTTGAATTGCAATTTAATTGGGCACACGTGAAATAACAAAGAAAGAATAGTTGTATTTGATTTTATTTTAAAAACTGAAAACATGTAGACTATATAGTATCTGCTATACTTTTACCCAATGTTTTTTTCCCCCTCCACCTTCAATTTATCATGTTTTGCCTTCTAAAAAATATACACTTATGCAAGATTTGAAATAGGATATGTATGACAACTTGAAAAGTAAAAAAAGCAAACTGAGAACTAGTGGAGATGGGGTCTGTCCTAGTATTATATAATCATTGATTAAAAAAACATGATTTGTAAACAAGAATAAAAAGACGATAAATAACTAAGATTTAAGATATCAAAAAAATAACTAAGATTTAAGATATCACAAAAATAACTCAGATTTAAGTGTAAAAAAAGTTATGAGATGAACATTTTGCCAATAAAAAGCCTTAAAAAGAAAGTATCTCATCTCATTGCTGAAGTCATATTGTGGGGAAAGATATCTATCATCACACTAGCAAATTAACTTCTGTCCCACAGATCACTTTCTCTCCATTCACATCCACGAATCAAATGCATCCATCTACCAACTGGATTTTATGAACTAACAATATTAAATTCATTTTTTAAAGAATTTCCTTTCAATCCATCAATTTGATCAGAGAGCTATACAAAAGCACAAGGTATATTCCCATATTCACCTAAGATGTTACAATTAGTAGATTTATGAATCCCTGAGGTATATAAGATATATACATCAAAATTCAATCTCAATGTTTTCCACCCTTTTTCTTCAAAGCTGACTTGAGAAATAACAAACAAACAATCAAGAATCCCAACACTGCAAAACCTCCCACTGCAAGAGCTACCGTCCTGTTTGTGTGTTGATGCCCTCCTCCTCCTGATTTTGATGCAATCAAAACAGAATACAAGCTTTTATTCAACTTTTAACACAACCACATAATACATCTTACAAAAAAGAGACCCACCTACCCAGATCCCAAGAATCCCTCCCCAACCCCACTCCACAAATCCAATAATGACATTTGGCCCAACATTTAAAATCAATGAGACAAAGAACTTATATCAATACTGCACAAACTATGATATAGGAGTATAGTACCATAAAATATTAAAAAAGAAACCATTCAGGCATTCACTATATTATATCATTAAATAGGTTTTTGATGGTTGTTTGTCACCAATTAAGCTCTTGGAGAATTTAAAACTTCACCAAATTGATCTTTCTAAGAATTTCATTGGTGACAAAAAGCCTTTTCAAACTAAGGGCACTTTTAATCTTTCAAGGACTCAATTGTTGATAAAAAAGACCTTGAAGAATATACCTTGTGACATCAGGTATTGAGAGTTCAATCAAATTAAACTCTTTTCTAAAATTCCTTTTAGATCATCATATTATAATTATTATATACATATTACATGTAACTAATAACCATTACTGTACTGCATCTCTGATTCAATACCTGATGAAGATGTCACGGTGGGGACTCCATTGGGGTAAAAGCTGTAACTGATAAAACAACCTTGCAGATAAACTTGTGCAGAAATTGAATCACCGCACTGAGCTTTGGCCAAATCCTCAGCACTCTTAACACAAGCACCACAATCATCATTTTCTAAATCACCCTCACACTGCCCCAACACATAAAGAGACTGAAAACTCCCGGTGTAGAACAAGTTGTTGCCACTACTCTTCACACCATTCTCCACCATACCAAAAGCCGAGTCCCTCTTTGACTCAAAGTCAGCACCATCACGCACCTTCTTAGACCCGCAAACCTTGTACAGCAGCTGAGTTTGAGGAACCTGCTTGAACCCAACCACCTGATACCTGTCATCAAAAGAGAATACAAAAGAAAATAAATTAGGATAAATTCTGATTGAAATTTGAAGAATAATATTTTCCTTTGAAATGAAATTTTGCTACCACTATTTGTCTTAGACAATGGCAAATCATCTCTAAGGATTACTCAAATAACCAGAAACTATCCAAGAGGTGTGTATATTTGATGAAAAAACATGATTGTTTAATAAGCATAAGTAGTACATTGTTCAATGCTTCTACCACTTCTCGCCTGTTTATTTTACAAAAGAAAATGCTAACAAGTGCCCTAAACAAGCCAAATCTAACTAAACAACAAGCAGGTGAACTTAAATACTTAAAAACCTCTCAAATAGACCCTGATACATTTAATTCGTTCTGACAGCGTTTGAACCGAGTGAAACCACAAGTTGGCCAGTTGGCCCGTGCCTTGGAAAAAGCACGTTGGATCAAGTAAAAAGTTAAGTTACCCGGCACCGGCTTGCCGGTTTAGACAATCATTTTTCAATCAAAATAACCGATAAATTTATTGACTCGACTTGATCAAGTTGAACCCGATCGTGAGACGGCCCAAATTACCAACTCTATAATATAAAAAGAGGCTCAATGTACGAGACTTCCACCTAGTAGGGTTTGGTAAATATAGATGTATGCAACCTACAACTTGACTTCCAAATCACCAAGCAAGCAACCTTACCGATTGGGCTGAAGCTAACCCTCAATATCTGGGGAAAAAAACTAAATTCACATGCCAAAAGGTCCAAAGCATTATTTAAACCAAGCTAAATTAAAAATAAACATTACAATCAATTGAACAACCATATGAACTTACTCACTCGGGTTACATTTTAACGCCGATTTAAGATTTTTCACTTATTCAATATATTATCTATCACTCTAGAAAATCATTAACTACATTTTTCTTACAAATTTACACTTGTTCGTTAAATGATTAAATGGGTATGCATTACCTTAAACGTTTTAAAATTTCTCACTTATTTAATACTCCTTCCGGTCCTTATTATAAGTCATATTTAATCGAATCACATATACCACGAAAAGTAATAATTAATTTTACGAATTCTATGAAAATATATTGTAACATTAGAAGTTTATTCTCTCGATTTTTCTTAAAAAATTCACATGCATTAATGAACAACAAAAAACATAAATATTCAAAGTATTTAATACAAACAAAAAAATAAAAAACAATAAATGATGCATAAAAAATATAAAATGATTTATAATTAGGACCAAGAACATCTTTCAGAACGTGACCTATAATAAGGACATGAAAAAATATTATCTGCCATTCTAGGAATTTAAAACAGCATTAACAATATTAAAAAAAAGAGAGATTAACAATAATTTTTTTCCTTCTTTGCCCTTATTTATTTACTCCCTCCGGTCCTATTTATAAGACCCTTTTGGGGTTTTTCACTTCCACCGAGAAAAGGGATAAATTTGTTAGTGCCTTGGTGCCATTGGAAATGTGAAGAATTTGATATACTTTTTCAAAACTACCCCTATAATTATTATTGGAACTCTAAAAAGTGTTAGACTTAATAGGAGTGTTTGTGGGAAAAAGTAATTAAATGCTATTGAAAATTGAAAATAATCTTATAAACAGGATCAAAATAAAAACCTAAAAAATGTTTTATAAATAGAACCGGAGGAGTATTTATTTATTTATTTATTAAATTCATGTGCGTTATCTTAAATGTCGCTCCAACCAAATAGAGGTAGTAAAATAATTTTCACAATACTCCCTCCACTCTCAAATATAAGCAAATAAAAACATCTTATTAATGATTTCAAGTATAAACAAAATTTAACCAACTCTCTATTTTCAATACAGTCATTCTTAAAATATCTTTGTATCATTTAATTTTTGTTTAATTCTCGATGCATATTTTCTAAAGTAATTTATTTTTTTTATGAACTAAAGAAAATTAAATACACTAAACATTTTTCTTAACAACCGTGAAGTTAGTTTTTTTTATATACGAGACCGGAGGGAGTACATTGTTAAAAATAAATGCAAGTATTAGTAGTAACAGTTGTAGTACCTGAGGTAGCAGCCGCTGAGCTGGACCCTCGCAGCTGCCACGTCACCACCGCAGAGGCTCCCCACCATGTCAGGGATCTTGCTGACACAAGCATAGCAATCCGAGTTAGTGAGGTCACCCCTGCATTGGTACGCTCCCGCGATCGCAGTTCCTCCTGCGCCGTCGCCGGAGGTGGTGGCTGCGAAGGACTTCTGAGAGGATTGGGAGAGGAGAGAGGAAAGAAGGGATTTGAGGTTCTGAGAGTATATTCCAGAAGGGTCTGGAACCTTCTGTTCAGCACAGCCCTTGTATATCAAGTTGGTGATGGTTTCAGAAGAAGCCGTTGTTGGAAGAAGAAGAAGAAGAGGGGAAAGTGTGAAGAGGTGGAGGAGAGAGAGGAACGTGTAAAGGTTAGAGGAGGTGGTTACCATTTTTGGAATTGGAATTGGAGAAAGAAGGAGAGAAATGAAGAAAGGGTGGGGGGTTTTGTTTGGTGGGAGTGTGTGAGTGAGGTTTAGGCCTTTTTGGCTTGTTGCCATTTGCTGCTCATTTGTGTTTGTGTTTTGTTGTTGAGTGTGAGAGAGAGAGAGAGATAGAGATAGGGGTCATTTTCATGAGTGTGGCCATTGCCATTACAACTCTGACTATCTACACTTCTTATTAGTATAATAATTTTTTTTTTTTTATTTATCTCTTACCTTTCCAATGAATATTACTCCCTCCTGTATAAAGTCTTTTTGAAATTTCACGTTAATTAAAAAAGTGTAATAATTTAATTAAGTATATTGAAAATGTGAATTTTTATACTCCCTCCGTTTTTTTCTTTGATTTTTTGGAGTTGTGCACACAGATTAAGAAAGTGTTGATTATGATGATTATTGTAAGGTTTATATGTATTTTGTCAAAACTACCCCTATTTAATCTTTATTGAAAGTTGTAGTAGTATTTAATTTTTATAAGTAAGTGTGTCCATTAATTAATATTTAATGGTTTAGAGATGAGAGAGATGATAAAAGTAGAATTAATGAGGAGTGAATTAAATGATTGGATGAAAGGTTAAAATTGGAAAGAAAAATATGTTTGTGTATTGAAATTGTAAAAGGACCAAAGAAAAAAACGGAGGGAGTATTTAATTTCAAAATTACCCCTATTAATATTATTGGGAATCTAAAAGTGTTAAATAAATATGGGTATTTGTGAAAAAAAGTAATTAATGATCATTGAAAATTGATATGATGCTTTATAAATAGGAACAAAATAAAAGTGTCAAGATGGCTTTATATTTAGAAACAGAAGGAGTAATTGAATTAATTTTTGAATCCTAACATATCTTTAATTATGATGAGTCTTAATTAGGATGTCATAAGATAGAGACAGGTTCAATTTGTTTTTTTTTTAATGAGATAGGTTCAATTTTTTTTGGTGCAACAGAAAGAAAGAAAAAAAAAACAACATAACACAAAGCAAATTAACTCCTCTCAAAGAGGATTCTCATCCTGTCAGCAAGCATCAAAGGAGAAATAACATCCGGAGGAGCATCCCAAAGCTTAAATAAAACAGAATTGGCCGCACCATGTTTAGCAAACCAGTCAGCGCAAGCATTTCCTTCACGGAGCGTATGCACCAGAGAAACATATCTGAAATCTAACAGCAACTTCTTTATCTCATGAATATAACAAGCATAGATATGGAGTTGAGAAAAATCATGCTCGATCAGCCTAAAAACCTCCAAAGAATCTGTCTGACATTGTAAGCGTTGGATACCTCTAGACTTGGCCAGTTGGATACCTCGTAATAAGGCTAGGAGTTCCACCTGAAGCACACTAGTATGACCAAGAAAGCCAGAGAAGCCACAGACCCAATTACCTAACACATCCCGGATAATGCCTCCAAAACCCGAAGGTCCGGGATTTCCCAAAGAAGACCCGTCAACATTAAGAATAAAATCAGCATTAAGATCTGGGCACCAGCTGATGCAACGAGACGGAAGAACAGTAGGACGAGATGGATGAGCTAAATGAGTCGTTGTGCCAACATCCCAAAGCATAGAGTTAATAAAGCTAATAACCTCAAAAAAGGTCCAAGCTGTAGTGTCATAGAGTGCTTGATTTCTATAACGCCAAATCCACCACACGATAGTAAGGAAAATAAAGGCCTTACTCCCAGAAGCATTGTCTTTAAACCACGAGAAGAAATCCAAGGCGTAGAAGTCGGTAATGCTACTGAACCTGTAAAAATCCCAAACCCGCCTAGCCATAATGCAATCACGAAGGCAGTGGATTTGACTTTCAACACAACCGGAACATAGCGGACAGGTAGCTGAAGGAGCTATATGCCGAAGAAATCTCATTTCGTTCGTAGGCAAGGCAGAATGCCAACAAAGCCAAACAAAGAAACGAATTTTCTCCAGAGTAGGAAGTTTCCAAATCCACAACCAAGAATCCTGAACAACCAAATTTCCAACACAACAAGAAAGCCAATCATACCCAGCAGAAACAGAATAAATACCTCTATCAGAAGTTGACCAGATAATCGAATCCTGTACTGAATGGTTCTTCAAAACGGGAGCTACGTCAAGCACATTTTTCAAAGCAGGAGGGACCAAGGTAGCTAGTCTCTCATACCGCCAACCATTATCAAAAACATCAGCAACAGATAACTGAGTATTCTGGATATCAACAAACGGGACCAGATTACATAACGGGCCTGCGTCAACCCATTTATCAAACCAGAAGGAAACATTGCCCTGCCCAATTCTAATTCGAAAACCAGGCTTCAAAAGCTGCACAGCTTTAATAATCGACTGCCAAACGTGGGAAGCACCACTACGAAGAGGAGCTTGAAGAACATTAAAGGTGCGTAAGTATTTATGACGAAGCAAATTAACCCATAGCTTCCTATCATCATGTAACAGTCCCCAAACAAGTTTACCAAGCAACGCCGCATTGGTTGTCCTGGCCTGTCTAATCCCCAAGCCGCCATACCTTTTAGGACTGGTTACTTTCTCCCAATTCACAAGAGAGAAAACCCGATTATTTGATGATTTATTACCCCAAAGGAAAGACCGAGACAAGGTATCAATAGATTCACAAATAGCAGTAGGGATCCAAAACAATTGCATCGGGTAGATAGGAATAGCATTCATCACAGAACGAACAAGAGTGAGCTTACCGGCTTTATTCAGAAGCATATGTTTCCAACCAGCAAGACGACGTTGAAGCTTCTCAATAATGAACTGAAAGTCATGTTTTCTAACCCTTCCAACCAGCATAGGAAAACCCAGATATTTACCAAGGTTTGAAGTGAAAGGAACAGAAGATATGCTGCGAAACTTCTCGCATTTCGCCCGAGGAACATTCGCAGAAGCCATAGCCCTTGATTTTTCTAAGTTAACTTTCAGGCCTGAAGCACGACAAAAATCAGACACTATCTGGGCAACAAGACGAACCTGTGAAGCTTTCGCTTTCATAAACAGGAGACAATCATCAGCAAAAAAGAGATGAGATAATTTTGATAAGTATAAACTTTATAAAAATAAGAAATGTAAAGTAAAGGATGTGTAATTTAAATGGAATCAATTACTCTATTTGATATACTCTCTCATGTAAGTGATATTTGAACTTTTATTTTTTTATAATATAAGTCATATTTTCAATTTTTAATTGCATTAGTTATATTTTTTCACAAACATTTTTATTTATTTAATACTTTTCTGTATTCTAATAATAATTATAAAGATAATTTTTAAAAAATATATCAAATATTTACATTTTCAATATTAAAAAAAAATATTGACTAATTCTTCTAAAATATACTAAATTTTTTAGCTAAATTTATTTAGCTATAAGACCGAAGATAATAATATAACTTATTGTAGGACCTTTTAGCAGTCAAAGATGAATCTTGTAGTAGCAAAAAAGAGGTGAACCGTGTTTCTTTGTGGTTACAGATGGGTTGTGGGCTTGTGGCTGCTATGTTGGCTTTGAACGCGTGGGTCCCATCAGTGTAATGAGTAAAGCTGTAAACAGGCCATCCAAGGTTACACACTTTGCGTTAAGCAAGCTCGATCTACAATACTCTTTCCGATTGTATATGTAAAATTGAAAATTTACTTAGTGTGTTTGAAACAGCATTGAAGAAATATACAATCATCTTCCAAAATCCAAAACACAGAAATTATTTATAGTACCTTTTTCTTTAAGGTGCATTTTCAAGGGTTAGAATCACGTTTACTTGGTTTTTCTTTAACGTGCTTGTTATGGAGAGGAAGATTATCTCATAAAACTGATTTACCAATGTGAAGCTCTTTAAAGGTCCAAATGCTATTCTTAACTGGTTTACATGTATGAGGTCTTAGCCCTTTAAGGGCCCAAATCTTCTTTTTAACCGGATTATCGGTATAAGGTCTCTTAAGGCCCAATAGACTTTCTAACCGATTTATCGGTATGAAGCTCCTTATGGCCCAGCTATGAGGAAACCATCACATCAGTAGCACGTGGGAAGGAATCCAAGGATCCGTTTAGACGAGGTATAGTTGAGCTTATGATTCCACACATTATGATACCCGCCATAAAGTCCTTATTGATCGCGGGAATCACGCTAGTTCATGATTGAGGCAGCAGCAACGATAAAGCGGGTAAGCCTTACATAAGCTAACAAGACAAGAAGATATTTACCTAACCTACTCACACAGACACACACAACATCCACACAACATCCAAGTAAACGACAATAGAGTTGGTATATTGGTAATTAAGGTGTCATTCTTCTGTCTAATAACAACTAGTAAAGTGATTGAATGCTTGACCAAATTGTTCAAGATCAAGAACTCTACGACAGAACAATGCGTTTTTAAGGATTAAAATCACATTTATTCGGTTATAAATGTGGAATCAAACACACTAATACACTTTTGCATTAAATAAACTCATATCTATAATCTTTCCAAATTTATATGTAAAATTGAAAATTTGCGTATATCAAAAAAAAATTTATTGTTATTAGTAGTATTGGAAATAAAAATACTTAATATATATTTTTAAAATTATTCTAATTGTTATTGAAATATTAAAAAATGTTGATTTAATAAATATATTTCAAAAAATAATTAAATATTACATATAAGATCAATTTTTTAAAAAAATAATTACGTATAAGATTAAAAGAATAATTAAAAAAAACTAGTAGTAATCGATACGACAATTTAACTACTTAAACTATTTTTAATGTTTGGATCTTCGCTATTTAAAAGTTTGATATGACATGTACGTTTGTTTGAAAACTTTTTTTTTCAAATATTTAGCTTTGATTTAGATGCTATGAATTAGGTTAATATAAGTGCAAGCTTGTGAGTTAAGGAACCGAAAAATCTTGAAATTTTTTTATTTATTTAATATGTTAAAAGGTGCCCATCCATGATATCATAATAACGACAACAAGCACCACCTCAAAATTTGAGAGCCACCATCCTAAAAAATTGTAGTATTTTTTCTTAATAAAAAACATTAAAGATTGTCTTTAGAATATTGATTAAAAAAATAAAAGAAATAATTTTATATTGAAAAATACTAAATTTAACATATCGAGAGTTGATTGACTTAAATTTTTAATGCAAATTTTTCATTTCCTAACCACTAACTTTTCCCTTTGAGCACCGATTAACAATATTTTTTATTGAGTAAACAGTCACTTTAGTCTTTGAATTTGTAATGGACTTTCACTTTAGTCCCTGAAATTAACAAAATTGCTTTTAGGTCTCTGGCTTTGTATAAAACATTTTCCGTTAGTCCCTGGTTCTAACAGCAGTCAATGACTTTAACGGGAATATGACGTGGCTATTAATTTATTCATTTTAACATGTAAATACTTCATTTTAGTCCTTGTGTGCAATACATCAAATAGAGATACTAGAGTATATGACACCTGAATTGTATGAAGAAGACTACATTGAGAGGATGAATATATACTCTTTTGGAATGTGTTTTCTTGAAATGGTTACAATGGAGATACCCTACAATGAATGTGACAACGTTGCCTAGATATGCGAAAATGGTCACAATTGGAGTTAAGCCTCAATCATCGAGCATTGTCCCAGATCAAGAGATGAAGACATTCATTGATCAGTGCATAACACAACCAAGAGCAAGACCTTCGTTATATATTTCCTTATGGATCCTTTCTTTCCTTATGGTTGAAACTAGGTTAAGAGTATTTGTGTTATTTAAATGTAGACAGAGGATTCTCCAAAGCGAGAGCTGCTTATCCGCCCCGTACACTGTGCAGGAGATTGATCACCTCTCTCACTGACATTATCATCATCTATTTCACTACTATCCAAACAAATACCATTTTGGTTTACACTTACTTCAGAACTAGCATTACTGCTTGTGGCATGAGGAGAGTTTGAGACACTAACAGTTCGACCACGTTAAGGCCCTGACCGCGCGCTATACATATGTAAATTCAATGCTCCTAGCAACTATTTTGATATGATTTTGATGATGACAAAGTAATTCACAATCAAGCTTTGAAGACAATGGAATAACAACAAGAAATCAAGAAATTATTCAAGTGCACACTCATTCTCAATTTGGTTGTAATTGTAATTTATTATTTATGTTGAGAGTGGGTAGAATTAGTTAATCTCTTCTAAAGGGTAAAATAATTAATATGATCATTAGGTTGAGATTAACTTGAATTAATACTTGAGAAGAAAAAAAAGGGAAAAATCAATTTTTACCATCTCTGATCAAAACACTCGAGTGTTTTGATAAAGACTCGAGTTTCCACTCGAGTATTCTGAAAAAAGACTTGAGCGTTGGTGCGAGATCAGAAAATATAACCGTTGGTCTTGTACGTGCAATAGATCTTTTCCAACCTGGCTAAAAGACCCGAGTATTGGGCAAAAGACTCGAGTCTTTCGGCACAGTTAGCAAAAATAAAGTCGTTGGAAGGACTCAGAAACACACCAAGTGCATTTGGGTCTTTTCTAATCTTCTAATCCTATAAGTTGCACACTGTTGGCATGTACAAGACACAACAAGTGTAACACCCCAAAATTTTAATCCCTGATTAAGGAAATGTTAATTATAAAATTTATTATAATTAATTATTTCTATTTTAATCCTTGATTAAAATTCTGTGTTATGTATTTAGGAAATGGGTGTGCATTTATTTAATGAGCATAATTATGCATAAAATAAACATTTTGCATATTAGTCTCTGGGTTGGGACCTAGAAGTAATTATAGGAAAGGTTTTGGAGGGAAAGTAAATAAAATTATTATTTTTCAAAAACTGGGCAAAATACTCGAGTATTATCTTGACTACTCGAGTATTCTGGTCAAAGTTGCACGAGTTAGTGCGTTTAGTGAGTCACCATCACCGATTCCCTCTCTTTGCCACGAAAACACCTCCCAACCACGTCTCCCGTTGTCGTGTCGATCTGCATGGGCTTCCAATCAGTCTATATAAGCCAATCAAGCTCGAATTGTTGAGGCATTTGGTCAAATTCGAGTTTGTTGTTCAAGTTAGGGTTCCTGAGTTTGGGCATTCGATTCTCTCTTTGTGTTTCAATTTGAGTCACAAACCATACACTAATACAAAGCTCACATCTCGAGCTTTATATAGACACCAAATTCGTGAGCTGAGAGTGAGTGTGAAGGAAGAATCGAAACTAGGAAGTGAAGCTGTTGCTGTCAAACCTTTTCCTGGAGCTCACTTTGAATTCGATTTTTGGTAAGCTCACGAGTTCTTTGAGTCTCAATTTGGTTTCTAAAGTTAGTAGATTTTGCCTAGAGTGTAGAAATTCTAATTCCCCCAATTTCTATCTCTGTTTCATATGTCAACCAATTCCATTTTGAACCTCCACTCAAAACTGTCCTGCATGTGATGCTTGAAGAGGTCTTGGTGCTGTGGAGCTTTTTCTTACAAATTCTCTTGTTGATTCACGACTGAGAGGTAAGGGGAAGCTTTCTATTCACTAGATAGAGTTTAAATTGCATGAATTCAATTAGAGAGCCACCAAGAGGCTCTAAGGGCTTAGATTGAATAAGAAATTTGGTTTGGAGACCAACTCATGCTCTATGGTTGTTTTGAGCAAGTTTCATATGATGCATGTAAGTTGTATTGAGCTTTATTTCACAAGATTATTGAGTGTTTTGCAATTTGATATGTTAAGTTGTGAAAATTCATGTTTTATGCATTATCACTTGATTCTCTGTCAAATCTGTTATTTGATGTGTTTTAAGTGTTTGGACATGTTCAATATATGTTATATGAACTATGTTGATCATTGGATTGGACTAGAAATGGTTAGAATTGAAAATGGTATGTTAAAACCAAGTTTCCAGTCTGTTCTGCAAGAAAAGACTCGAGGACTTGACTTGATACTCGAGTGAAATTTTGGTAAAACAATGTATTTTGTGTTAGAACACTCGAGTACCAGGCCCAGAACTCGAGTATTAACTGATGCATGGGGACATTTTATGGAAAACCACTCGAGTAATGCAGGAGTCATTCGAGTGTTCTGGAATTGATGAAGAACACTCGAGTACTCATGAATTACTCGAGTATTTTTATGAATCTGAAACACAAATCCTCAGAAAGACATGAACAACTCGAGTAATTGAGAACTACACGAGTAATCTGGAAATAGTTGAAGAACACTCGAGTATTCTGAAGAACACTCGAGTAGTTTACCCAGAATATTAAAAATACCATTTTTAATTCTGAATTATTTGGTTAATGATTAAATAATAATAATCCAAGGGATCTTGACTTAAACGAAATTGATTAATTATACCGTTTGGATGACGGGACGTTGCTCGGGTGGCACGTCATATACTAATCAATTTCCTTTAAGTTAAAATAATGCATTCATTCTGGAGTTTGGGATGATAGATCGTTTATCATGTTTTGATAACATGAGGAGGGCCTCTGGGAGTGCCAAATGACAGCTCGCTTGATGACACGTTATGGTTGACGACGTGGTCGGCATAGTGAGATGATGATATTGCTATACCGTTTGGATGACGGGACGTTGCTCGGGTGGCACGTATTCCAAGCTTGTCGTGTACATTCTTGGTGAATGTATGAATGTTGTACACCTAGGAGTACAACGCACCGTTGAGTGCTGGACGGAGTAAAGGATGGACGTCAGAGAGTGTTATAGAATAATGGAGATAGGCTTGAGAGCTAGGTTCATACATCATGCCACTCATCTAAAATAATGCTGATAAATGAAATAAGTATGAGCATCCTACTTGCATACAATAACTGCTAAATGCTAAATGTGATTGTTGTTTATTGATGCATGTCTACACATTCTCATATATTTATGCTCTATTGATTTTGTGTATAGAATTGCTTACCCCTATGCCCTTGTAGGTGATGTCACGTTACATCGCTTGCATCGAGATTCGGCCACTTCCTAGTGGCATATGGATCTACGAGGACCATCGCGCGGTGTTCGAGGGGGAGGTAGAGGTCACCTTCTACCACCCGAACCCGCTGATTCGATTTCGTCCTCGTAGGTTTAGGATTCCCATTATATACACTATGCACGTACCCCCTTTTTACACATACCATGGACCACCTCCCACACGACCAGCTCGCTCATATCACAACTTTCGTTTTCGACCTACCCGCTCACACCCTTTTTCTTCGAGAGTCGTCCGCGAGGAGACTCCCTCTTCTGATCCGAGGAGCCCAGTTAGGGTCACACCATCTCCTGACCCTGTACCCAGTGGTAGGGTACTCTCTCCGTCGGATGAGATCGAGGAGGATCCTGTGGAGGACGAGAGCGGAGGCGAGCCTGTAGTTCATTCTACCGGGAGTCAGTGGAGGGATGATGATCCCTAGGTATGTGCATATGGCATATGATGAGGATCAGGGGATCCGATGTGGGGATGCTGTGGAGGAGATACTGTTGCTGCTGCTGTTGATGATGATGTTTATTCCTGCTACCTGGAGACTGCTACTACTATTGAAGATGCAAGGATTCAATTATGTTTTGATGAAGACAACTTTATGTGGCAAACCTACAACAACAAATCTCAAGGACTAGTTTTACTACTTTCTCATATATTTGTATTGTAATTGTATTATTATTTTATATGAGTGTGGGTGGTAGAATTAGGATAGAAATCTCAATTTGAATTAAAGAATTTATTATGTTTTAAATTGGGATTGCATTGATAGAGAAAAGGGCTCAAGATTTTATTAAAATAAATCAGTGAAAAAATGCAAAATAAAAGAAAAAGTTTTTAGCAGTGTTTAGCAGTGTTTAATCGATTAAATCTCACTTTAATCGAGTATTAATCGATTAAGGCATCGTTTAATCGATTAAAGGCTGTTAAAACTGAATCATTAAAAGCCTTTCATTTTCAACATGACAAAGGTTACGAACTATTATCATTTGACAGCATTTTTCACATCTTTTCAATATTCTTTGAGTCAAGATTCTCTCATTAAACATCATCTCTATCAATGTTCTTTTGAATCTCAATTTGAATGCATACTTCATTCTTTTTGATTCCAAATTGAAGATTCAATGTTCTTGAACATTATTAGTTGAATCAATCTTGTAACAAAGGGTTACGTTCTTCAAGATTCAACAAAGGAAAAGTTTCAATTGAGGCAATTGAAGAAAGAAGGTTGGAGCACTACCTTGAGCAATTGGAGGATTCATTGCTAGAAGCTCATTGGGATTGAACGCGACGTTTCAATCAAAGGAGGAACGAAGAGGATCGAATTACAAGATTGGGGTAGTTTCATATGAATTGGTACCTCATATGATAACGGGTTAGGATCGAGAGTTGAGAGGATTCTAACGATTCTTGTAAACTGATCTATTTGTTCATAGTGTAGCAAATCACCCAATCCAGAGAGGGTGGACTGGATGTAGCTCACCGATTGTGTGTGAACCAAGCTAAAATCACTGCGTTCTTCGTTCTTTACTTTTTACGTTTATTTCAATTAAAATTGATCAAGAGCTTAAAAAATCAAATAGGATTAGTATTGGGGTTTTCAGTTACGTATTCATTATATTCTTGTTAATTAATTCGTGATTGATTTCTCTGATTTGATTCTTGATTCGTAGAATAATCGTTTTGAATTGAATTCTGAATTTCTGCAATTTTTAACAGTGTTTAATCGAGTAGTACTCGATTAAGGAAAAATTGACTTTCAGGTTTAATCGATTAAATTGCAGGTTAATCGATTAAATCAGTGTAATCTGCTAAAAATTGAACTATTTCTGAACCGTTTTTAATTACTTTCGAAATTCTGGTATCGTAGCTTAACCATTCTATTCACCCCCCTCTAGAAGGTTATTTTTAGCCGTTTGTTGGTTTCCAACAACTATCACTACTACTGCTGCTGCTGCCAGATCTATGTGACCACCTCTAGAGTTCATATTTTTGTGATGTATATATTGTAGATATACTTTTGAGAACTCTAGGGTTATGGTTTTATTTTGATATAGATCTTTTATGGACTTGTATGGGAATCTTGGAGACATGATTACTGGGACTATCTATTCCATGACTTATATATATATAACTTATGTTCATATTACAACTGTGCATAGTCCTACTAATTCCGCTCACTCTGATAAAGATTAATTAACGGATTCGATTATGTTATTTGAATGGTATCAGTTTCACGAAAGAAAAGAATGGATATGCATCGCTTAATTTTACTATGTCAATACGTTTTCAAAAGCGCCGATGCTATCTGAATTATGAAAAGGTTTTTCTTATCTTAGTAAATGTCGAATCCAATACAATGTTTAGAACGACACAAATTATATTCTCCACGAATTCCATGTTTTGGTTTGTGCACCCGCCTTGAAAGAGAAATTTTTATTTCTACAATTTCTATATAATAACAAGTCCATATATCTTCCGAGTAATACATAATTATTGTAATATTTACTTGGTAAAGAAGAGGGTGTCACACTGAGTGGTATCAGAGCAAAAGTCAGATTCTGTAGTAGTGGAAGTAGTTCCAGAAAGGTAGCCATCAACACCCAGCAGGTATCCACAGGGCATATTTATTGTTTTGAATGCTAGTATCTTGCTTGTTTTGAGCATTAGATACAATTGAATGTTTTGTTTGAAATTATGGTTATCGTCTTAGTATAGGTGGTGTGATGAATGCTTCTTTAGTTCAACATATGTGACCATAAGCCCATAGCGCAGGTCCATTATGGCAACTAGAAACCAAAATCACACCAATGCGATGTTAGAGAGGATTACCGCGGTGCTGGAGTCCATGCAACAACAACAATCTCAGCAACCACCTCAACCGGTTAATCCACCTCACCAGTGCAATGTGGGTAATACCGAGGCAAAGAGTCTAGCAGATTTTAGGAGTTGTTATCCACCCAAGTTTGAAGGAGGATTTAAACCCGAGGAGGCCAATAAGTGGATTCACACCATGGACAAGATTTTGAGAACTTTAGATTGCACAGAAGCTCAGAAAGTAGCATATGCGACCTACATGCTAGAGGATGAAGCTGAGAACTGGTGGAATCACACGGTTCAGCTCCTACACTATGAAGGAAGGGATGTGAATTGGGGTGTATTTATGGAGAAGTTTCTCAATAAATACTTCCCTGAGGACTTGAGGAGGAAGAAGGAGGTGGAATTTTTACAACCGAAGCAAGGAGATATGAGTGTGGGTGAGTACGCGGCCAAGTTTGAGGAGTTGATGAAGTACTCTCCATACTATCAGAACAACCCTGATGAAAGGAGCAAGTGTATCAAGTTTGAAGGAGGGTTAAGGCCTAAGCTGAAGTCTATTTTCAGCTATCAACGGATTCAAAGCTTCCCAGCACTTCTGGACATGTGTAGGATGTATGAGGATGACAAGAAAGCTGAAGGGATACAAGCCTCAGAAAGAAAGGACAATCCGAATTATGGACCTCAGAGGTGTAAGGGTTTCAACAACCGAGGCAAGGGTCCGTATGATCGCCGAGGGAAAGGCAAAGGAAAGGTTGGAGGTAATGAAGGAAGAAACTTTCGGAGCGAGGCTCCATTCTGTGACAAGTGTAGGCGCCATCATTATGGACGTTTTTGTTGGGGAACAAGTAGTTGTTTCAACTGTGGGAAGTCGGGACACTTTGCGAAGGACTGCAAGGAGCCGGTTAAAGCCAATTCAAGAGGAACTGCTGATAGGCCTATGGCTCAAGGAAGGGTTTTCACACTTAGTGGTGTGGAGGCAAGTCGATCTTCTGATCTGGTGCAAGGTAACTACTTGCTAAATGGTCAGCTTTGCAATGTGTTGTTTGATTCTGGTGCAACGCATTCATTTGTTTCATATGAATGTGTAGATCGTTTGAGTTTACCTATATTTGAGTTGTCATACACATTGAAAGTAGAAACCCCTACTAATGCTCCTGTAATTGTTTCTAGAGCATGTCTTAGCTGTTGTATAGAAGTGTTAGGACAAACCTCTAGGGTAGATCTGATCTGTTTACCCTTATCACAATTAGATGTAATCTTGGGGATGGACTGGTTAAGTCGAAACCAAGTGATCATTGATTGTGATAGAAAGATAGTGACCTATAGGAACCCGAAACCCTCTGGCTACATGTGTCTGTTCAACACTGAAGTAGAGGAGAATGGTCCAAGGATGGAAGAGATCCCTGTTGTCAGAGATTTTCCGGAGGTATTCGCTGATGAGATACCTGGTTTGCCACCAAGAAGAGAGATTGAATTCGGAATTGATTTAGTTTCGGGAGCTGGTCCCATTTCTATCGCTCCTTATATAATGGCACCACCGGAAATGGCTGAGATGAAGAAGCAGATTGAAGAATTGTTGCAGAAGCAGATGATCCGACCAAGTGTGTCACCATGGGGTGCTCCGGTTCTGTTCGTCAAGAAGAAAGATGGTAGTATGAGGATGTGCATCGACTACCGATAGTTGAATAAGGTCACAATCAAGAACAAGTATACTTTACCAAGGATAGATAACCTTATGGATCAAGTTCGTGGAGCCTCAGTGTTTTCCAAGATTGATCTGAGATCAGGGTACCGTCAAATCAGGATCAAAGAAGAGGATATCTCTAAGACCGCATTTCGATCCCGATACGGGCATTATGAGTATGTTGTGATGCCGTTCGGATTGACTAATGCACCAGCTATTTTCATGGACTACATGAATCGAATCTTTAGACCCTATTTAGATTCGTTCGTGGTTGTGTTCATTGACGATATCCTTATTTATTCCAAGAGCCCGGAGGAGCATGCTGAACACTTGAGGATAGTGTTGAGTATCCTAAAAGAGAAGCAGTTGTACGCCAAACTTGCAAAGTGTGAGTTCTGGCTGGAGGAGGTCAAGTTTTTGGAACATGTAATCTCAAACAAGGGGATAGCGGTTGATCCGGCGAAGGTGAGCTCGGTTTTGCAATGGGAGCAACCAAAGTCGGTCACGGAGGTGAGGAGCTTTCTCGGTTTGGCTGGTTACTATAGAAGATTTATAGAAGGTTTCTCGAAGATTGCGCTACCCTTGACGAAGTTAACTCGGGAAGATCAACCCTTTATTTGGGATGAGAAGTGTGAAAGGGGTTTCCGAGAGCTGAAAGAAAGATTGACATCCTCCCTTGTGTTGATTTTGCCTGATACACAGAAGAGTTTCGAGGTGTATTGTGATGCATCGAAACAAGGACTTGGGAGTGTTTTGATGCAAGATGGGAAGGTAGTCGCTTATGCCTCGAGACAGCTAAAAGTTCATGAAATGAACTACCCAACTCATGATCTAGAGCTGGAAGCGGTTGTTTTCGCTCTAAAGATTTGGAGGCATTATCTCTATGGCACTACGTTCCGGGTGTTTAGTGACCATAAGAGTTTAAAGTACCTCTTTGACCAGAAAGAGTTAAATATGAGGCAACGCCGATGGATGGAGTTCTTGAAAGATTATGAGTTCGAACTTCATTATCATCCTGGGAAAGCAAGCGTGGTAGCAGATGCATTGAGTCGAAAAGCAATGCATATCAGTTCGATGATGGTCAAAGAAGCTGCATTGATTGAAGAGTTTAGAGATTTGAGCTTGACGATGCAAGTGGAGCCGACAAGTGTCAAGATGGGAATGCTGCAAATTGCTAATGAGTTCTTTGCAACATGAAGATGAGGGGCTTAAGGAAAAGAAGAAACTGATGGAGGAAGGCAAGGAGTCAGAGTTTCAAGAAGGAAAAGATGGAATCCTTCGCTTTAGAGCAAGGATTTGTGTGCCTGATGATTTAGAGGTAAGGAGGATGATTCTGGATGAAGCGCATAAGAGCAAGATGAGTATGCATCCAGGAGCTACCAAAATGTATCAGGATTTGAAGAAGATGTTTTGGTGGCCTGGCTTAAAGAAGGATGTGGCCAAGTACGTGGCGTGTTGTTTGGTGTGTCGGAAGGCGAAGGTGGAACATCAAAAGCCAGGAGGAGAATTACTTTCCTTAGAAATTCCATTATGGAAATGGGATAGTATTTCAATGGATTTCGTGTCCGGGTTGCCAAAGACAACTACTGGTCATGATGCAATCTGGGTGATTGTAGATCGTTTGACCAAGTCAGCGCATTTTATTCCCGTTAATATGCGCTACTCTTTGGAAAAACTCACTCAGTTGTATATCAAGGAAGTGGTTCGTCTGCATGGTGTACCATCAAGCATCGTGCCAGATCGCGATCCGAGGTTTTCATCGAGGTTTTGGCAAGATCTGCATAGAGCTTTGGGTTCAAGGCTTAAGTTGAGTTTTGCATACCATCCGCAGACTGATGGTCAAACGGAGAGGACTATTCAATCACTGGAGGACATCTTAAGAGCTTGTGTTTTGGAAGGTCAAGGGAATTGGGAACAAATGTTGCCGCTCGTGGAATTTACGTACAATAATAGTTATCATACGAGCATTGGTATGACACCATTTGAAGCTCTGTATGGGAGAAAGTGTCAGACACCATTATGTTGGTTTCAAGTGGGGGAGAATTCCTTGGTTGGACCCGATTTTGTACAAGAAACAACCGAGAAGATCAAGATGATACAGGAGAAGTTGAGAACTGCTCAGAGTAGGCAGAAAAGCTATGCTGATAGGAGGAGGAAACCCTTAGAATTTGCTGAAGGTGACCATGTGTTTATTAGAATAGTACCAACCAAAGGTGTTAGTAGAGCCTTAAAAACCCAGAAACTATCACCTAAGTTTATTGGTCCCTACCAGATTCTTAAAAGAGTCGGCCCAGTAGCCTATCAATTAGCCCTGCCCTCGTCACTAGCTAATCTTCATAATGTGTTTCATGTGTCTCAGTTAAAAAGGTATGTCCATGACCCCACCATTGTCCTTGGGATTCAACCTGATGACCTAGAAATTCATGAGAACCTAACCTTTGAAGCCATGCCTGTTCGTATTGAAGACCGAAGAGTCAAGCAGTTCAGAGGGAAGGACATTTGTTTGGTCAAAGTCGTTTGGATTTGTGGCGATGTGATGGAAGCATCTTGGGAATTAGAGGATAAGATGCGTCAGGACTATCATGAATTGTTTGTATAAGTTGAATTTCGGGGACGAAATTCCTTATAAGTGGGGGAGTAGTGTAACACCCCAAAATTTTAATCCCTGATTAAGGAAATGTTAATTATAAAAATTATTTTAATTAATTATTTCTATTTTAATCCTTGATTAAAATTGTGTGTTATGTATTTAGGAAATGGGTGTGCATTTATTTAATGAGCATAATTATGCATAAAATAAACATTTTGCATATTAGTCCCTGGGTTGGGACCTAGAAGTAATTATAGGAAAGGTTTTGAAGGGAAAGTAAATAAAATTATTATTTTTCAAAAACTGGGCAAAATACTCGAGTATTATCTTGACTACTCGAGTATTCTGGTCAAAGTTGCACGAGTTAGTGCGTTTAGTAAGTCACCATCACCGATTCCCTCTCTTTGCCACGAAAACACCTCTCAACCACGTCTCCCGTTGTCGTGTCGATCTGCATGGGCTTTCAATCAGTCTATATAAGCCAATCAAGCTCGAATTGTTGAGGCATTTGGTCAAATTCGAGTTTGTTGTTCAAGTTAGGGTTCCTGAGTTTGGGCATTCGATTCTCTCTCTGTGTTTCAATTCGAGTCGCAAACCATACACTAATACAAAGCTCACATCTCGAGCTTTGTATAGACACCAAATTCGTGAGCTGAGAGTGAGTGTGAAGGAAGAATCGAAACTAGGAAGTGAAGTTGTTGCTGTCAAACCTTTTCCTGGAGCTCACTTTGAATTCGATTTTTGGTAAGCTCACGAGTTCTTTGAGTCTCAATTTGGTTTCTAAAGTTAGTAGATGTTGCCTAGAGTGTAGAAATTCTAATTTCCCCAATTTCTATCTCTGTTTCATATGTCAACCAATTCCATTTTGAACCTCCACTCAAAACTGTCCTGCATGTGATGCTTGAAGAGGTCTTGGTGCTGTGGAGCTTTTTCTTACAAATTCTCTTGTTGATTCACGACTGAGAGGTAAGGGGAAGCTTTCTATTCCCTAGATAGAGTTTAAATTGCATGAATTTAATTAGAGAGCCACCAAGAGGCTCTAAGGGCTTAGATTGAATAAGAAATTTGGTTTGGAGACCAACTCATGCTCTATGGTTGTTTTGAGCAAGTTTCATATGATGCATGTAAGTTGTATTGAGCTTTATTTCACAAGATTATTGAGTGTTTTGCAATTTGATATGTTAAGTTGTGAAAATTCATGTTTTATGCATTATCACTTGATTCTCTGTCAAATCTGTTATTTGATGTGTTTTAAGTGTTTGGACATGTTCAATATATGTTATATGAACTATGTTGATCATTGGATTGGACTAGAAATGGTTAGAATTAAAAATGGTATGTTAAAACCAAGTTTCCAGTCTGTTCTACAAGAAAAGACTCGAGTACTTGACTTGATACTCGAGTGAAATTTTGGTAAAACAGTGTATTTTGTGTTAGAACACTCGAGTACCAGGCCCAGAACTCGAGTATTAACTGATGCATGGGGACATTTTATGGCAAACCACTCGAGTAATGCAGGATTCATTCGAGTGTTCTGGAATTGATGAAGAACACTCGAGTACTCATGAATTACTCGAGTATTTTTATGAATCTGAAACCCAAATCCTCAGAAAGACATGAACAACTCGAGTAGTTGAGAACTACTCGAGTAATCTGGAAATAGTTGAAGAACACTCGAGTATTCTGAAGAACACTCGAGTAGTTTACCCAGAATATTAAAAATACCATTTTTAATTCTGAATTATTTGGTTAATGATTAAATAATAATAATCCAAGGGATCTTGACTTAAACGAAATTGATTAATTATACCGTTTGGATGACGGGACGTTACTCGGGTGGCACGTCATATACTAATCAATTTCCTTTAAGTTAAAATAATGCATTCATTCTGGAGTTTGGGATGATAGATCGTTTATCATGTTTTGATAATATGAGGAGGGCCTCTGGGAGTGCCAAATGACAGCTCACTTGATGACACGTTATGGTTGACGACGTGGTCGCATAGTGAGATGCTGATATGACTATACTGTTTGGATGACGGGACGTTGCTCGGGTGGCACGTATTCCAAGCTTGTCGTGTACATTCTTGGTGAATGTACGAATGTTGTACACCTAGGAGTACAACGCACCGTCGAGTGCTGGACGGAGTAAAGGATGGACGTCAGAGGGTGTTATAGAATAATGGAGATAGGCTTGAGAGCTAGGTTCATACATCATGCCACTCATCTAAAATAATGCTGATAAATGAAATAAGTATGAGCATCCTACTTGCATACAATAACTGCTAAATGCTAAATGTGATTGTTGTTTATTGATGCATGTCTACACATTCTCATATATTTATGCTCTATTGATTATGTGTATAGAATTGCTTACCCCTATGCCCTTGTAGGTGATGTCACGTTACATCGCTTGCATCGAGATCCGGCCACTTCCTAGTGGCATATGGATCTACGAGGACCATCGCGCGGTGTTCGAGGGGGACGTAGAGGTCACCTTCTACCACCCGAACCCGCTGATTCGATTTCGTCCTCGTAGGTTTAGGATTCCCATCATATACACTATGCACGTACCCCCTTTTTACACATATCATGGACCACCTCCCACACGACCAGCTCGCTCATATCACAGCTTTCGTTTTCGACCTACCCGCTCACACCCTTTTTCTTCGAGAGTCGTCCGCAAGGAGACTCCCCCTTCTGATCCGAGGAGCCCAGTTAGGGTCACACCATCTCCTGACCCTGTACCCAGTGGTAGGGTACTCTCTCCGTCCGATGAGATCGAGGAGGATCCTGTGGAGGACGAGAGCATAGACGAGCCTGTCATTCATTCTACCGGGAGTAAGTGGAGGGATGATGATCCCTAGGTATGTGCATATGGCATATGATGAGGATCAGGGGATCCGATGTGGGGATGCTATGGAGGAGATACTGCTGCTGCTGTTGATGATGATGTTTATTCCTGCTACCTGGAGACTGCTACTACTATCACTACTACTGGCAGATCTATGTGACCACCTCTAGAGTTCATATTTTTGTGATGTATATATTGTAGATATACTTTTGAGAACTCTAGGGTTATGGTTTTATTTTGATATAGATCTTTTATGGACTTGTATGGGAATCTTGGAGACATGATTACTGGGACTATGTATTCCATGACTTATATATATATATATATATAACTTATGTTCATATTACAACTGTGCATAGTCCTACTAATTCCGCTCACTCTGATAAAGATTAATTAACGGATTCGGTTATGTTATTTGAATGGTATCAGTTTCACGAAAGAAAAGAATGGATATGCATCGCTTAATTTTACTATGTCAATACGTTTTCAAAAGCGTCGATGCTATCTGAATTATGACAAGGTTTTTCTTATCTTAGTAAATGCCGAATCCAATACAATGTTTAGAACGACACAAATTATATTCTCCACGAATTCCATGTTTTGGTTTGTGCACCCGCCTTGAAAGAGAAATTTTTATTTCTACAATTTCTATATAATAACAAGTCCATATATCTTCCGAGTAATACATAATTATTGTAATATTTACTTGGTAAAGAAGAGGGTGTCACAACAAGCATACTCCAATCTTCTTCTCAAGTGTTAATCTCTCAAACTCAACTTAGCTCTCATATTGTCATTTTTCTCTTAAGTTGAGTTTAGGTCTCAATTTTCATTGAGTTGTGCTTAATTGTGCGAATTCGTTATGAAATTCGTAATACACATACAAACCAGCTTGTTGCTTTAAGTCTTGGATTGTTTCCAAGCAAACCCTAGGTGAGACTTACGGTATTGGAGTCTTGAGAGTTGTCAAGCACTAAGACTAAGAAGTTCTTAGCCCGGTGGAGCTTCTTGAAGGGTGTTCAAGGAAGCTTTGGAAGAGTTCTTCATCACCGGAATCAAATTGGGGTAGAATTCAAGAGTTTGGTATACTCTTGAAGGGTTAGGTTGAGTGAGGCTATCTCAATTAATCATTTGTAATTTCTCACTATTTGATTTATAGAAAATCTCCTAAAGTGGTTAGGAGGACTGGATGTAGCCCATTGATTAAGAGTGAACCAGGATAAAATTGTTTGTGTGTTGATTTATTGCTTTCATTCTTATTCTTGCTCAAACAACCTAAGGCTTTTCAAGGAAAAGAAATTATCTAATTGAGTAGTAAATCTCATAGCAATTCAGTGTTGTTAAGTTGTCATATTTTATCTTAATTGCTTACTATTCTATTAGATAAGTATCTAATCTGTGTTGGATTAATTAGAAGTGAGTTGCTTATTTTTCAGAACTGGTTTAGTGCAACTCTGTACGAAAGACTCGAGTATTTCTCTGAGTACTCGAGTTGTTCGTGCTCAAAGACTGGAGTGGTTCATCCTGAAACACTCGAGTATTTCGAGCTGTTTTCAGAAAAATCAGTTTTTGTTCATTTTTTTTCAATATCATTCGAAATATTTGGTATTACTACTTCCTATTACTACTCACCCCCCTATAGTAATTGCTAAGTTCGCTTGTTGGTTTCCAACAGCATAGAAGATGCTGGAATGTTTGTCATCGATGGCCGTAAATTGCTTGGAACCCTTCGCCTAATATCCTGTTCAAAGAAGGGAAATAAATAAAAACAATTTAATGAGTTCTAACCAATAAATGTTAGTTCACTAAATAAATTAGCAAATGTGCAGGAAATGCAGTTGCATTACATATGCAGGAAATGTGCAGAAGATGCATACCATATGCTTAATAACCATATCCAAGGATTTCTTTGAGAGTGTTCTTCCAAAACCAAAGTTATATGGAGAAGAAGACTTTCTAGACATATTACTATGGGGAGAATTTTTGTCATCTAACCTTGGTGGTGCTAGTTTTCGCATATATATCCACAATCTTAGTGTAGTCTTCTTCATACAATTCAGGTGTCATGTACTCTAGTGTCCCTATTTAATGTATTGCACACACGGACTAAAATGAAGTACTTATGTGTTTTTTAGTTTTTATATGTTTTTCTGAGACTAAAATGAATAAATTAATAGCCACGTCATATTCCCGTTAACGTCGTTGACGGCCGTTAGAACCAGGGACTACGTAAAAGGTTTTTTTTTACAAACTCAGGGATGTAAAAGCAATTTCGTTAATTTCAGGGATTAAAGTGAAAGTCCATTACAAATTCAAGGACTAAAGTAACAGTTTACTCATTTTTTATTTATGGAAAATCCTAACAAGTTTCCTAAAAGCACTTGTTAAAGAGTTGAAAAACATAGAAAACATAGTTTTTAATATTTTCAATAGAAAAAAAATTAAGAAATTGTATTATTTTTTCTATTTTTAAAAAATTTAACAAATGCCCCCATAAAAAAAAGTTTTTTAATACTTTCTTCATCCCTAATTATGAAGCTCTCTTAGCATTTTTATTTTGTCCCTATTTATAAGGCCATTTACCAATTTTCAATGAGCATTAATTATTTTTTTCACAAACACCCTTATTTATTTAACACTTTTTAAATTCTCAATAATATTAATAGAGATAATTTTGAAAATACATATCAAAAGTTCAACAATTAACTAAATTATTTCACTTTCTTAATAGACGTGAAATCTCCCAAT
Source organism: Crotalaria pallida (assembly GCA_037953625.1). NCBI lineage: Eukaryota > Viridiplantae > Streptophyta > Magnoliopsida > Fabales > Fabaceae > Crotalaria > Crotalaria pallida. The sequence continues at coordinate 76,217,339 of CM075656.1, forward strand.
AAGACCTTATAATTAGGGACAAAGGTAATATAAATATACAATGGTTGTTGGTAAAATCTTTTATTTATTTATTTTTAAATGAGAAGCTAAAATATTTTTCTATCTTATTTCATTCCACTCCATTCCATTGGACTGCTCCATGATCATCCCCTCTCTCTCTCTCATGTTTGACTGATCTCTCACGACTCTCCTCTCCTCTCCTCCCCTTCCCTTCCCATCATCACTCTCCTCTTCTCTCTAAAACCTAACAACACCTGTTCCAAAGTCAAAAGCCTCAAGCCACCAACACCACTCTAGGAAGGTAACACACATTTCATTTTACATTTCAATTCATTTCATTTTCTAATTCTAATTTTGCCCTACATTTCCCCCCAAAACCCACCCCCTTCTAAATAGTCAAGCAAAAAAAAAAAAAAAATAATAAAAAAAAAATCATAATAAAATAAAAAAGAAATTAAAAATGCAGGAAAGCTTCCATTTTCGAAACCCTTGTTTCCGTTCCTTTCAACTTTCGTCACCACATTGTTCCGTTTGCTTGCATGCGCGCGTTCCATTATTTTTTCTTCTCATCTTAGTTCAAGGAAAAAATATTTATTTATTTATTTATTTCACTTTCTATTATTCATTTCTGGTTCGCTTTCCGGTTTTTCACTCTGCTTTATCTTTTTGGAAAATGCTAAGGGCACTTGTTAAGAAACTAAAAGTATTATTTTGTTATAGAAAGTTGTGATTTTTGGGATTTTCGAGAGAGTAGCAACCTTAACAAGTGTTAGCACGACTCTATCTGTTTTCCCTTTTTTATTTTTTTCATTTCAGTGTCTATTATTCTTATCAAACAAGGTTTTGAATTGTGGTGTTGCGGTCGCTGTTATGTTGCATTCAATGTGATTGAGTACGTGAAGCGGTTGTGGGGACTCCCAGAACCACAGCACGGGCCGGAATTAGGGTTGTAACCGCAATTTAAAACCTTGTTTTTTTGTGTTATAATTTATTATCACCGTTCTCTTAAATGTGTTCTTATTTTTTTTTTTCACTTGATTCAGTGTCAGTGAATTTCGGTGGAAACAACGGTTTTGAATTGTACAGTAAACTTTAATTTATTTGTTTTTATGCATTGTAGGTGTAAATTTATTTATGCTTGTTTACTTTGGTTGTGGAAACCTTGTTCTTAAAGGATAACTTGTTTTTTTGTCTGCATGTGTTATTTCAGAGTTTTAATTTTTAACTCAATTCACTGTCAGTGAATTTGCATTTAACTGTCGAATTGTTATGGCAGTTAGGTGGATGCGATGGATGCTTGCTCATTTTCAATTTCCCATGCGTTCAAATGATTCTTTTGTGTTTCCCAATTCTCTTTGATTTGTTCATAACAAGAGGTGTGTTATCTCGTATACATAGTTGAAGCACACCCTGTATCTCATTGTTGTGGTGGACGTTGGTGCGCCGACTTCTTTTCGTGAGCTTCAGTCGCTTCTTTTCGTGAGCTTCAGTCGCTTCTTTTCGTGAGTATGAGACACCAGTTACTTTGGCTAATCCTCTCCTGGTTTGCTTGATGCACTGATTGCAATGCCTGTTTTAATCTGTGGTTCACATGATTTCACAATTTCAATTGAAAACCTGATGACATTTAGGGTCCGTTTGTTTAGGTATTGATCTTAAAAAAAAGAGCTTATTTTGTTTTTAAAATCTAATCTACTAACATTTATATGTTTGTTTGGCTGGGCTTTGTTAAAAATGTTCATATTGTGAAAAAGGCTGAAATATCTGTTTTCAGAATAAGCTGAATTACAAAAACATTTTTGCGAAAATCACTCTGAGAGACTCATGTCTTTTTGAAAATTCTAAACAAATTGTCAAGAACTTGTAATATTGATACAGCGTGTCAAAATGCAAAGTTTTCTTTTGCTAGAATTTATTATCTTGATTATGATCGAGTCTATGGTTGATGTGATTAGTTTTCTAGTTATTGAAATGTTGGGTAGCTGATAATTATGTAATCTTTGTTGCCATTGTTACTTTTTTTCCCAGGGATAAAAGACATTTGTTTTGTAAGTTCAGTAACAGAAAGTTAAGGACTGCTAGGTTAATTGCTCATAAATCATACTGTATTTTTCCCATCTCAGACATAACTGTTGGCTGATCAATGGCACGCAATCCAAAAGTGGTAGCAGCCTATAGTGCTATGGCAAATCTTGGGATTCATGTCTCGAAAGTGAAACCAGTATTAAAGAAACTCCTTAAATTGTATGATAAGAATTGGGAACTTATTGAAGAAGAGAACTATAGAGCTCTGGCAGATGCAATATTTGAGGAGGATGAAAATAAGGTGTATTTCCCACTTTATCATTTATTTTGTTTTTGTTAATCCACACTCTGGTCTATTCTGCAAACACTCTCATCCATTGACTGATTTCATTTAATAGGTGCTGGAGCCAGAGCTGGAGCCGGTTCAGAGAAAAAAAAGCAAGAGACATGATGTACCCAAACACTTGTTATCCTATGTTTCTGACTTATCTGCATTTCTTTCTTGATATTAACTAAGTTTCATGCATACGTATTCTAGTACCTGTACAGTTACAGGGTTTATTATCAAAATTTGTGAAAACTGGGGCATGAGTGTGGCAGGATATATCATATAGAAATATAAAAACACAAACAATAAAGTAATTAAGTCATAATATATCTGATTTCCATAATGTTCTTACTCCAAGGTATCAACAAAATCCCATAGAGTATGTTATCAAAAAACAAAATACCGTAAAATATATAATGTAATAAAACATATATAAAGAAGGTGCAACATCTGTTGGGAGTGAAGTAGCAGTTTGTTTCTTCTAGCAGTAAACCAAATAACTTATTGTACTTGAGTGATATAGGCTCCTGCTCATTTAGTGAGTATTGGGTACATATCCATGTGGGCCAAAGAAAAATTGTATTGGATATGTACCCAGTACGGCTATGAAAACCATTTATGAGTTCTCATGCATCATTTTCTTAAGCCTACAGCTGCTGAATTGTCTTCTGCATTTAAAACTACCAGGAAGGAGCGATAAATGATGAAGATGGTCATCTGCATGACGAGCCTTTGCGACCTTTGAAGAGGTCGCGTTTAAGAGGACAAGAGACTCAATCTTCGCATGCTCTGACTGGCCCTGGCTCCAGCTCAGCTGCCTATCCATTGAAAATACCTAAATTAGAAGATGGGACAGTACCTGAAAGTAGTTCTGAACTGCAGCGCCAAGGCACATCTGGTGGAAATGCAAGGAATGAAACACATCAACTTCCACCACGAGATGGCATTGTTGACAAGGGAAAGCAGCCTGTATCACCTCAGGTTACTAACAGAAGGAGAAGAATTACATCTGAAAGAGCTTCCCCAGCAGTACCCTTGATCATACCCAAGGATGAGCCTATTGATGACTTGCCAGATTATGCAGTTCCCCTTGCAGTGATTCTTCCTGGTATTCAACTGACTGTGCCTTGATGAGAAGTTTCTTACTTTCTGTCTGTGTTTATTTTTAGTGGTATGACATCTTGGTGGTGACTTTTATTTCATGATCAAGTTTTGTATGTATTGTGCTTTGTTGATAATGCTACAGAACAGAGTAGATGGGAAAGTGTTCTTAGGATAATATTAAAAAAATAAAATTATATAAGTCTGTAGTCTCTACTTGCATCTCTGCTGTATGACTTTTGTGTTTCTAGGAAGTTTGTCATAAAATACTCGATGTTGCCTGTTGCTTGTTTATCAGAAATTTCCCTATATTCTAAACCAAAGAAAATGTTTCTTTTCTTTTATTGTGTTGACAAATCACACAATTTTTTATTGATGGTTATTTGATATGTTTTATTTTGGATTTATTCTCCATTAACAGAGCAACCAAGTGAAAGGAACTCTTCAATGAGTAATGGTGCAGCTGAAAAGCAAAATGGTCATGACACAGTGGCATTGCAGTGTAGAGATGGAGAAGTTGGAGGTAAAGATTTGCTTCCTACCTCACATGAGGGAGCGGCTTCTAATAATGAGATAGCTTCTTCAGGTGTGGGAGAGGTAAATGCAGCTGAAAAGCAAGATGGCCATGACACCGTGGCATTACAATGCAGAGATGGAGAAGGTGGTGAAGATATTATTCCTTCCTCCCACGAAGAAGCGGCTTCTAATGTTGAGATAGCCTTGTCAACTGTGGGAGAAGTAAATGCCGCCGAAAAGCTATATGGCCATGACATAGTGCCATTGCAATGCAGAGATGGAGAAGTTGGAGGTGAAGATATTCTTCCTTCCTCACATGAAGAAGCGGCTTCTAATGTTGAAATAGCCCCGTCAGCTATGGGAGGGGTAAAAATTTCTCTGATCTGCAGCCCAGTTTATTGTTAACCATATTTCCTTTATCAACTATTAAAAATGATAGAGGATAAACTGCACACATAAAAAATCACTGACCCTAATTTTTCTCTCTGAAAACTGTTGAGTGATATATGTTACCACATGTTGGAGTTACTGATAAATCAAATGCTGACTCACAGGAAGGGTCTGTAATGATAACACCAACTGTTAACGTGTCAACGGAGCCTGAGGAATTTGAGCCTCTGCTAGTCGAAGGAAGTAAATATTCCGTTATGCCTTGCAATTCAAATGGATCAATCAATGTTATGTCGTCCGCTGCCTTTGTGACACCTCAAATTCCCGGTTCTCAACCCTGCCTGAGTGGTCTGGATGATGCTGTACCAGCTTCCAAAAAGGTCGGAACTAATGATTTCATAGAATTTGATGATGGGAAGGAGTTGGTGGATGTTGTATGTCCTAATTCACCCAGTTTAACACTTGATCCGAAGCATCTTCCTACAATTGAAATAAGGCCTGCTCAAGATGTTAATGATCTAACAAAGGGAGAAGAATGTGTGAATGTTTCGTGGGTGAATAATACCACTAAGGAGTCCCCACCGCTCTTTCACTACTTACGGCGAAGCGCTGTGTTCCGAGATGCTTATGTTAAGATTTCTCTATCTTGTATCGGAAATGATGATTGTTGTTCTACTTGCATGGGCAATTGTATATTGTCATCAAAACCGTGTTTTTGTGCAAATAAAACTGGGGGAGAATTTGCATATACTGTACAAGGCCTATTGAAGGAAGAGTTCTTGAAAGAATGCATTGCCATCAGCCACCACCCTCAACATTTTTTTTATTGCAAAGACTGCCCGCTTGAAAGATCAATGAGTGATGGTTGTTTAGAACCTTGTAAAGGACACTTAAAGAGGAAGTTTATTAAAGAGTGCTGGAGCAAATGTGGCTGTGGGAAACACTGTGGCAATCGTGTTGTCCAGCGAGGAATAACTTGCAAGTTGGAGGTTGGTATTTGAGTATTGTTACCACTAGTAAACAAAAACATTTTCTTCCATGTGACATTACTTTCTTTCTTCCATGCTTTTTTTTCTTGTTGATAGAACATTCTTTTAAAGAGTTTTATCTAATAATTATCTGCACACAGGTATTTTTAACTTCAGAAGGAAAAGGGTGGGGTCTTCGCACCTTGGAGGACCTTCCAAAAGGGGCTTTTGTATGTGAGTTTGTTGGAGAAATTTTAACTGTCCAGGAGTTGCATGAGAGGAAGTTGAAATATCCCAAAACTGGGAAATGTTCGTACCCAATTCTACTGGATGCAAATTGGGATTCAGGAGTTGTGAAGGATAAAGAAGCTCTTTGCTTGGATGCTGGATCATTCGGAAATGTTGCTAGGTTCATTAATCACAGGTATTAAGAAATTAATCACTGCATTTGAGCATAACAAGGTTCTTTTCATCAGCATGCTGTAGTTGGTATGATTTTGTTACTGTTAAATTTAAATTAATTCTTAAGAGTGGATGGGTAGACACTAGATTCATTATTTGGAAATTGTATATTAATAGATTGTTAATGATTCTACTTCATTTTAGCAGATGTTTTGATGCAAACTTGGTTGAGATCCCAGTTGAAGTTGAGTGCCCAGATCATCACTACTATCATGTGAGAAGTTAGCAAATTCTCAAAATTCCGTCTGCATTTTTTAATTAACACTGTTGTCAAGATAAACTCTCCGAAGAAGACATTGCAATATTGCATACTGATGCTTTTAATATGTTCAAACGTGCAGCTTGCCTTCTTCACATCCAGAGAAATAGCAGCACAGGAAGAGCTTACTTGGGTGCGTGGGTTTGCTCCTGTATTATGTTGTTTGGTGAATGGTTTTATTTGGCATTGGGTGCTTCAGTTTATTTCTTCTAATAGTGCATATTAATTCCTATTTACTCACAACTAGGGCACAATTATTAACAAGATTGAGATATTTTGAGTAGATCATGGTTGAATTGAAGTTTTATTTGATACTGGCTACTAAATTGAAAATTGCTATATGCACTGGTCAGCTGGCATTTTGTAGAATGTAGATCATATGTTACTGTAATACTCAGCATCTTTATAGCTTCTCGTTTTTGTGTTGTTTACTTTCTTCATATTATTTAATCTATGGCTTTTTTTTTCTCTGGAAAAGCTTATATGAATGGTGTTTATGCAGGATTATGGCATAAACTTTGATGACCATGATCAGCCTATGGAGCTGTTCCAGTGTAGATGTGGCAGTAAATTCTGCAGGAATATGAAACGATCAAATAGTAAGTTCAATCTTCCATTTATTGGTAATGGGCATAAATCTAAACATTTTGTGGGCACTATGAAAAAGAAAGTGGATGTAGGAAAGCTAAAATTTTAGGCTGTGAAGATAGCTCAAGTTTTTTTTTAAAAAAAAAAAAAAAACTGGAGTTTTTCTAGGAAGTTGAAATATTTTACTTTTGGAGAGCAGCTAGAAACAAATTCTCTTGGGCTTCTCTGCAAAAGTTCCTATCGAAAGGGACGACAATGATGAATTAATGATGAGCCCTTGGATGCAGGTTATTGGTTGAAATTATCTTGCACTTTTTGTGAAACTCTTTTAATAATGTTTGTCGCCTATACTGTATTAAATTATCCTAGTTACTAGTATTATATTATTTTTTTACTTTTATTGATACTATGATACGGAGAGAAGCTACTGGCCAGTGGCCATATTGTATGTGCCAATTGTCATTTAGCTATAATGAGCTCGTGGATGTTGAGGTTCCACAAGCTGCACTTCTTGATACTGTGTTGGAAGCTGTTGTTCTAATGTTACTAATTTCTTTTACTCTCTCATTATGCAGGATCCACTAGGTCACCAATTGCAAGATGATTATATGTTAAACCAATTTTTCTGTCAGAGCATGCCTTGGATAATTTGAAACAAGATCCATCCTAGTGAATTAGACTCTATTTTGAAATTTCTTTCTTTTAAAAAAAAACTTTTTTAGCATGGAGATTGAAATCTAGTTACTTTGATCTGCCATCTGAGAACTATTAAGCAGTCATGGCCATTAAACAAAGAAAATAACCTTTAGGTAGTAGCAGATCTGAATCTTTGATGTTTCACTGCAGCATCCTAGGGGTTTATTGAATGCCAATGGATAAATTGTGTTTGGAATTTTTTGTTGTGGTAAATGCATGACAGACTAGTTAAGAATTCTTTTTCCGGTTTTTCTTGTTGAAAATTTGGAATTGATGGAGAAGTTAAGATCAAGATAACCGGTGTGGTTCCCCTTCCCAAAATAAAAGGGGACCGTAATCACCAAACTTAGAAGCTTCAGGTTACCGAGAAAGGACATGTTTTTGGTGGTTTCAAGAAGAAAAGAAGGCAATAGATTATAAATCTTTTTCAAATCATTTCAGCTCATTAAAACCAACTTTCTAGTGGCTGTAGGTGTTGTGTTTTATTAAAAAAAAAGTTTGCTACTTGGTCAATAACGGGAGGACAGATGCATAGCTAGTGTAACAACCTAATAAAAATCTCACTTATGTAGTTTGTATTGTAGTAGGCAATGCAGATTGAGATACTCATAGTTTCCTCGTTTTATGCTCGATCAAAGTTTCATCAAAATGAATACTCCGTACTAATCAAATAAATAAGCTCTCCTAGGGTCAGTGTCGACATATCTATTTGTTTACGTGTTGTGAGAGAGACATGTGCCTAGTTGGTGTCACGTCATTTGACCTTACACATAGTAACGTTGATGACTAGATTGATTGATGATTATCAAAGCTGGGGGCTAAATTAAATTTTTCGTTGTGCCATGAACAAAATTGACATGCTATACCAATTTCAGGAATCAACTCATTTGAAGATTCCGTTTGCCACAAATAGTGGATAAGTTAGCTAAAAGTTTACAAAAGTTAATTAGAGCATCCATATGGGGACAAAGTTTTGTCTCCTTATTTAAGGACTGTTCTTAATGGGTGTGGAGGACAAAACTTCTATACTTATTTAGGGATTGTCCTTAATTAAGGACAATTTTTAGTTTGGAGAGAGAAGTATTTTTATCATAAAAAATTGGTTTATGGTGGAGAAAAATATGGAGTTTGTCCTTAAAGTGTAGAAAAATGTGAAGAATAATAAAATAATGCGATGCTCTTAGAAGCAAAAAATTTACAACCTGAAATCATAAATTTGATGATCCAGTTAATACCAATCAAAATTCTTTCTTGGAATTGTCGTGGTGCAGCTAGTCCTGCTTTTTTTCGGAATTGCAAGCAATATTTGGATTGTCATCATCCTGATATTCTTGTTATTATGGAGACAAGGGTGGATCCTATTAATTTAAAAAATACCTTCATGATGCTGGGGTTCAACGATTATGTTTTCTCTACGGGCCAAGGCTTTGTTGGAGGTATTGTTGTTGCTTGGAAGGATTTTAATTTGCAGGTGGATTTGATTATGAGGAACTTCCAGTTTCTTCATCTTAAAATCACCCTTGACAATCAGATTCAGTGGTTCTTTACTGCAGTTTATGCTAGTCCCAATGATGCTCTTCGTTCATAACTTTGGCATAATCTTCATCAGATTGCTCAAGGTGGTTGTTCTAATTGGCTTGTGGCTGGTGATTTTAATGACATTCTTGGAGCTCATGAGAAGAAAGGTGGGGCTGAGGTTAATTTTAGGAAGTGTAATCTTTTTGCTGACAGGATTAATGCATGTCGTCTTATGGACCTTGGTGCTACGGGTTCATTATATACTTGGAGAGGTCCTCTTTGGCATGGTGACAGGATCTTTGAAAGGTTAGACAGGGCTCTTTGTGATGATGATTGGAGGCTTTTATTTCCTAATGCATTAGTCAAAGTGCTTCCCCGTATTGATTTCTCATATCATCATCCCCTCCTTATTATTATAAATGATAATGGTCCCAGTGTTAATCGTCCGTTCCGTTTTGAAAATGCCTGGATTACTCATGAGTCGTATAGTGCTATGTTGAAGGAAAGTTGGGTGCCTTCTGTGTATCCTCATCAGAATCTTGCCCAGCTTCAGCAAGATTTGTTGCATTGGAACATTCACTCATTTGGACATATTAAAAAACGAAAGAAAGATATTTTGGCGAGATTGGGTGGAATTCAGCGTAAAATTCATTCCCGCAGTATGAATGCTTTTCTTTACAGGCTAGAGAAAGACTTGCACAAGGATCTTAACATAGTTCTTCATCAAGAAGAGCTTTTATGGTTTCAGAAGTCTAGAGCTAGATGGCTTAATGATGGTGACCGTAATACCAGATACTATCATCTGAAAGCTGTTATTCGTAGGCGCAGGAACAAGATTGTTATGCTGCGGGACAGTAATGGACTTTGGATTGATGATGAAAACATGCTTTGTCTTATGGTCACTAATTTTTATAAGGAGTTGTTTACAGAAGATACTAGTTGTAATCAAGAGGTCCAGCATCATTTTAATTATTCCTTTACTCCCATACCTCCTGATTCGGTTATTAATCTCAACAATTCTTTCTCTCAAGCTGAAATTAAGAAAGCTTTGTTTTCCATGAGTCCTTGGAAAGCTCCGGGGCCTGATGATTTCCCTGCTGGTTTTTATCAGGATGCTTGGGATTTGGTTGGCCGAGATGTGTGGCGGTTTGCTAATCATATTTTGGAAAACCTTCTGTGATTGGAGATATTAATAAAACAGACATTGTTCTCATTCCTAAGACACAGAAGCCTGAATTCGCAAATCAGTTCAGACCCATCTCTTTGTGCAATACTCTATACAAAATCATTACCAAGACTTTGGTTAACAGGTTGAAGCCCTTCATTCCCTCTATTATTTCTCCTTTTCAATCTGGTTTTGTGCCTACTCGTAGCATTCATGAAAATATCATTATAGCTCAAGAGATAGCTCATAGCATGCATTTCATGAAAGGTTCTAGAGGTTATTTTGCAATTAAAGTTGACTTGGCCAAAGCGTATGATAGATTAAAATGGTCCTTTATTAAAGAAGTGCTGGAGGAGATTGAGCTGCCTGGGAACATGGTTAATCTTATTATGGCTTGTGTTATGTCTGTTCAAGCCAATGTAATGTGGAATGGCTCGAGAGGTGAGTTTTTTCGTCCTCTAAGGGGTGTTAGACAGGGTGACCCAATGTCTCCTTATCTTTTTGTGCTGTGCATGGATAAACTGTCTCATATTATCTCTCATTTGGTTGATAATGGTAGATGGCGTCCTTTTTTGATTAGTAGAGATGGCCCAACTATTTCTCATTTAATGTTTGCGGATGATTTGCTCTTATTTGGAGAAGCTTCTATTGATCAAATTGATTCTGTTATTGAGGCTCTGAATATTTTTGGTGCTATTTCGGGCCAACAAGTAAATGTTGAGAAGACTTCTATCATTTTTTCTCGCAATGTCAAGCATGATATAAGGCAAGAAATTGTGACAAAGTCTGGTTTTAAAGAAGCTCATCAATTTGGTAAGTACTTGGGCGTTCCTATTACTAGAAAAGCTCCAAGAATTAATGATTTTACTTATCTCATTGACTCAATTAGAGCAAAGCTTGCGGGTTGGAAGGCGAAACAACTCTCTTTTGCAGGAAGAGTTATTTTGGCAAAATCAGTCATGGAAGCAATTCCTACATATGCTATGATGACTACTAAAATTCCTCAAACTTGTCTTAGTGAAATTGAGAAGCTGCAACGGGCCTTTATTTGGGGTGACACTGAAGACAATAGGAAGCCAAGATTAATTAATTGGGATGTCATAGCTAAGCCCAAGGTGCTTGGTGGTTTGGGCCTCAGAAATCTCTCTTTGATGAATAGGGCTTGTATTTCGAAATTGGCCTGGAGTCTTAGGACTGGTTTGGACTCTTTGTGGAAACAGGTTATTGGAATGAAGCATGGTTTCCATCTTCTTAATATGGCTGCTCCTGTTTATACTGCCTCCTCTTCTTCTCTATGGAGAGCTATTTGTGATTCTTGGTCCTTTATTGTTAATAATGAGAGATGGGCGATTGGGAATGGTGAGTCCATTAATTTTTGGACTGATGTGTGGCTGCCTAACGGCCAGCGTTTGTTTGACCAGATCCAGGTAGCGGATATGCAAATTCTTCATTGGAAGCTTTGTGATGTCACTGATCATGTGGGGGGGGGGGTGGAATTGGAGCATTCTTGATAATGTCTTGCCTGATAATTTACTTATGGTGGTTCGGGGGATGCTTCCACCGTCTGACGACAATGGGCAGGATAATCGCATTTGGCCAGGAACTAAGCTTGGGAATTTTTCTATATCTTCGGCTTATTCCTTGTTGAGTGGGCAGGTCAATGTTGACAGGGATCCTATATGGAAAGAGATTTGGAGGATTGAAGTTCCTGAAAGGGTGAGGTGTTTGGTGTGGCGTATCTCACATGGGAGGCTCTAAACAAATGAAAGGCGTCACCGGTGGGGTTTAGGAAGTGCATTTTGTTCAAGCTACCCCGAAAAGGTTGAATCGGTCCTTCATGTTCTTGGGGACTGTTATTTGGCTAGCATGGTGTGGGTTCATTTGGTGGCTCCTCATCATATTCTTTCTTTCTTCTCCAGTGATTTGAGTTCATGGGTCAGGGACAATTTAGCTAATCAATGGGGCAAAGATGATTCCATCCCTTGGAAGTCTATTTGGGCTCAAGGTTGTAGCTTAATTTGGAAATGGCGCAATGAGAGGATTTTAAACGAAAATTTCGTTCATCCTCATGACCCTTGGAACAAGGTGTTGGATTATGTTCACTTTTATGCCCAGGCTCGTAGCAGCACTATGATTCAAGTTTCTAAACCAAGAGTCCAAAGATTAATTCGATGGGAACCTCCTACTAGTGGTTGGGTGTGCATCAATACTGATGGAGCTGCGAAGGATAATAATGGTGGAGCTGGGTGTGGTGGTTTGATTAGAGATGAAAATGGTGTTTGGCTGGGTGGATTTGTTATGAATTTAGGTAGTTGTACTGCCTATGTGGCTGAGCTTTGGGGCGTGCTTCAAGGTCTCAAGTTAGCTCACAGCAGAGGTCTCTCTTTTGTGGAGTTACAAATTGACTCTATGAGTGTGGTTAATACTATTCAGGGTGATCAGAATGGGAGCATGAATGGGTACTCTATTGTTTCTCAAATTCGTAGGATGCTCCAGCTTCCTTGGCATGTGACAGTTAGGCATATCTTTCGAGAGGCAAACAAATGTGTTGATATTCTTCCCAATTTGGGGTGCAGCTCTAACCTGGGAATTACTTATTTCGCATCTCCGCCGCCTCAAGTATCTTCTTTGTTACTTTTTGATGTAATGGGGGGTTCTACTCCTAGACTTGTTCCTATTTAGTTCTTCTTTTTTGGGCTTTGCCCCCGTTGTTTATCAAAAAAAAAAAAAAACTCTCCGATAATTAATGAAGGGTTTTAGTTTATTAACCCCCTACTTAATTACTTGACCCCCCATTTATGAAGAAAAATCCAAAAACACCCTTAATAAATATTTATTCCCTAAACTACCCCTCCACCCTAACCCCTTCTTACCCACATAACCCCCATTCCCATTCTTTCTTCTTCAACTTCTTCTCTTCCTCTGTCACATTGGTTTTTTTTTGGCTCTTCTTCAACCTCCATCAAATACTAATGTATCTATTCTATTCCTCTCTTTTGTCACGTTTTCTTTTTCGTGTTTTTTTTTTCTGTTTCTATATAGAGATGATTCATGCCAAAGATCAAGATTAACTTTTGATTCAAACATTGTCTTGGCTGCTAAAGGATCAAGGAACATGTTGAGTTTTGCATATTGGTTGGAAGGAACAAAAACGACATTTCCTTTGTCATTGGAATTCTTGCTGATGTGTCCCTCTAGTACATAAACTTCCTGCAACATTTTTGAATTGTTATGCCTTGCCATCAGTACGCAAAATAAATGGAGTATAATATAACTTACCTGAATTTTGGAGCTTATGTTTTTCGCTGATACAACCTTTGCCAAATTAGTCAAGAATGACAACTTCTTTAACAATCTCGCTGAGGTCAGCGACCTTCACAAATTTAACAATTTTACTGGGGGTCAGCGAGAAGGCAAAAAAGGGGAAAAAGAAAAATAAAGCTCGCTGAAGGGTCATCGAGCTGTGTAGAATAACAAACTCGCTAACGCTGGAGCGAGAAGGCAAAAAATGGAAAAAAATAAATAAATAAAGCTCGCTGAAGGGTGAGCGAGTGTGTAAATTTACACAGCTCGCTGGGGTCAGCGAGCAGGTTTGTTTTTTTTTTTTTTTGCTTTTTCGAATTATCGCTTAGGCCTCAACGAGTGTGGTATAAACCCAGAAAAAAAAGGGCAATTTTGGATTTTGGCAAAAAAGGAGGTCAAGTGATTAAATTGGGGGGTTAATAAACTAAAATCCATTAATGAATGTGTAAAATGAGATAATCCTTAGCTTATAAGCCCTCAACCTACATCAAAAAATTTATCAAATACAGTACGAGTTTATAAACCATTAGCCCCTCTTGAAATTAGTCTCTTTATCCAAACACTATTAGATTATTTTTATTCAAGTAAACTATAGTTGACTACTTTTTTTTTTTTTTTTTATGTTCAAGTAGTAATGGGGTATGCCAGTCCTAATTACTAATGGGCCTTGGACCAGAAGAGCTCATCCACTAAAGCCCATCCAGTGAGTATGTGGGCATCCAGGCCCATCAGAGGCCCGAATCCTTAAACCCTAGTATGAGATTGTTCCCACATATATAAGAACGAGAGTGAGGTTCCGTTCTCTGCCGTTTGATCGAAGAAGAAAATGTCGAAGCGAGGTATGCATAGTTTTTCTTCTTCGTTTTCACGAATTGCACAACTTACTCATAATCAATGGATTATTCTGTTAATCAATCACTTTATTAAACTAACTAAACTTTGTTTTCGTTAATCACACAACAGGTAGGGGAGGATCGGCAGGGAACAAGTTCCGAATGTCGCTGGGTCTGCCGGTGGCGGCGACGGTGAACTGCGCCGACAACACCGGTGCCAAGAATCTCTACATCATTTCCGTGAAAGGGATCAAGGGACGGTTGAACCGTTTGCCATCAGCTTGCGTCGGTGACATGGTGATGGCTACAGTGAAGAAAGGAAAACCAGATCTGAGGAAGAAGGTTCTTCCAGCTGTTATCGTTAGGCAGCGGAAGCCGTGGCGCCGAAAGGACGGTGTTTACATGTACTTCGAAGGTATAATAACAATTGTCATTTAATTTAGAGATTTTGATTTTGTGCTTGATGAATTTTTATTATTATTATTATTATTATTATTATGTTTCTAAGTCTTGGATTAAGTTTGAATTTACTTTTAATTAATTTTTGTTGCGGCTGGGATTGATATCAATATATGTGTTGTGGCTGTTATAGAGGTGATTCCATTAGCATTATGGTGTTGTTTGATCTATTTAGCATGCTCTGTTTAGTGTGGAAATGCTTGTATTTTGTTGTATAAGTGAGTCAAGGAGGCTTGGAATCATGGGGTATTGATATAGAGATTCGACAAGATTTAAAAATCATAGGATTTGGCATGACTATAATTGAAAATATATATAAAAAAAAAACTTAGGATTGTCCAAATGCGTTCATTTGGGATATTTCTCATGATAAATATCTTTAGTTGTCTGCGCTTAATAGGAGTCAAGTTACATTTTGGTGCTAATATTATGTTTTTGATCTTTGTTCTTCAAGCAAATGCATACCACATTACCACTTTCAATTTTAATTATTTGTTTGTCTTGGAATTTAATTCTTGTCGTTCCTATTTTCCATCAAATTAATCTTAGAAAGTGAGAATGATTTGAACTATTCTTGACTTGTTTTGGTCTTTTGTTTCTGCAGATAATGCTGGTGTCATTGTGAATCCTAAGGGTGAAATGAAAGGTAATTATATAATTTCTTTGTTTATGTCTTGTGTATCTGAATGTTAACAAGACATGAAACAGTGTGTAATCTGTGTTTATTTGTATCTTTATAATTGAAATTGGAGTATATTAGTTGAATAAAATTTTTGTTATTGTTATCAAGGTATATTTTCTATTGAGAGCATCTCCACCCGTGAACGGATTTTTCGTTCTTAAATGGACCCAAAGCATTATTTTATTATTCTTCACACTTTTCTATATCTTAGCAACCTCAACCAATTTTTTACTCCACCCATGAACCTACTTTTCGTTCATAAATGGGTCCCACTATCTACCCCATACTTTTAATATTTTATAATAACTATAAACTACCACCAACTAACCAAATTTTTTTACGGTAAAAAATAACTATATTTTGAAGAACTTTACTATTTTTCAACAGCTATTTTTTTTTGGACACTCTAACATAGACACATTACTAATACTTATACTTATTGATATTAATTTTTTATCATAAACTTATAATAACTAAAAGTATATTTTTCATAACTTAAAAATGCATTAAAAATTATACAAAATTACTTTAAAAATGCAATAAAAATTTTACAAAATATTTTGTTGGTTTGGACTTTTGAAGCCCAAATAACACACCCCAACCCAATAATACGCCAAATAACCCGCCTCCCAAATTCTGTTTCGTCCCCCCAAATAATCCCTTCATTTTTTCTCTCCATGATCCCTGATCCCCACTCTCTCTCTCTCTCTCTCATAAATCCCTCTTCCTCACAACCCACATGTAACAACAACAACTCAATCGATCTCCGAAGTTCTTCTGTGTTCCTTTTCTCTGTTCATTGCCGCCTCTACCACATGCAACAGCACCACTCTTTAGCTTTGTAATTTTATTTCTGAAATTTCATTTTCTGTTTTTAACTGGGATTTCTGTGATTTTATTTTTTTGGGTTTAGGATTTTCTTATGGGGTTTTCCTTCATGTTCTTGCTGCTGTAGTTGGGGTTTTAGTTTTTTCCTTCATTTTTTGTTTGATTTTCTTTAAAATTTCGTTTCATTTTGTGGATGCTGTGAATAAAAACCGTTGAGACTTTTGGATTGGCGTTCTTCATGTTTCTCTCTCTTTCCTTCTCTCTCCTCTCTTCTCATTTTTTGTGATTAAAATGATCACACCTTAGGTTTACGAACGCATTGCTAAATAGTGAATGGTGGTGAAAATCGAACGAACTTCCACTGCTTCCAGCCGTGACGAACATGATGAACATTCGTGAGTCCATGAACGAACGAAAATTATAGTCCGCTGGAGATGCTCTGAGATATACATTTAATTCTTGCTGCTGTAGTTGGGGTTTTAGTTTTTTCCTTCATTTTTTGTTTGATTTTCTTTAAAATTTCGTTTCATTTTGTGGATGCTGTGAATAAAAACCGTTGAGACTTTTGGATTGGTGTTCTTCATGTTTCTCTCTCTTTCCTTCTCTCTCCTCTCTTCTCATTTTTTGTGATTAAAATAATCACACCTTAGGTTTACGAACGCGTTGCTAAATAGTGAATGGTGGTGAAAATCGAACGAACTTCCACTGCTTCCAGCCGTGACGAACATGATGAACATTCGTGAGTCCATGAACGAACGAAAATTATAGTCCGCCGGAGATGCTCTGAGATATACGTTTAATTTTTGGTTCTGCTTCTGACATGCTTTTATTTTTTCGAAATGATAAAAAATAATTAAGAGGTTGACAACACCCACCCGAAAATGTTACTTGTTGGTCTTCTTTTCTGCTGCTTTATCTCCTTCAAGAATAGCTAGTAAAGTGTTCTTCTGGTTCTCTGTTTAATTTTGTCCGGCAATGTAATTGCAGGTTCTGCTATCACTGGTCCAATTGGAAAGGAATGTGCTGATCTGTGGCCTAGGATTGCAAGTGCAGCGAATGCTATTGTTTAAGTTGTTTGTCCTAGTATTTTCGGTTATTTAAAATTGTCTCTGATTTTGTCTTAGTTGAATCGTACTTGACAGATATTTTATGTTTTGTTTACTTCTATATGAGAAATGTTTTGGAGTTACTACAAGAGTTATTCCTGTTTATTTTTGCGTTCCAGTTCTGCATGCAATCTGTTTATTTAGTTTGCGACTTTGATTAAGTTCTTTAGCATACTTGGATTTTTCAATCTTTTGAATGATGCCTACCCAGGGTTGTTCTGCTTATGCAGGGTTAATTGCTGTAGTTTTCGGCCTCGAGCTATTTAATACTAAGTCCTTATTATTATTGTTAATATCATACTAACCGGAACTTAAAAAGAATTCTTGTTTTGATATTTGGAACTTGGTAGATGGGAACTACCATGGCTTTTCCCCCCGCTTGTTTGATGTATATTCCCTCTTGTATTTATCACAACTTACTTTCAATTGATAAATTACATAAATTAATAAAATTAGTTAATTGTCTAGATTTTTAAAATAATATTAGTACTACAATTTTACACCTTTTCTTGGTTTATATTGAAGTATTTTTTGGTTGGTAGTAATAGAACTAACAAAATTTAATTTTTAATTCAACTATTTAAATAAGGGCAATTGTGAGAGAAAAGAAAATGCTCTAAAAATTGTAAAGTAACTTGAAAAAATATATCGTCGAAACTTACTAAAATGTGATTATCTATACTTACTAAAATGTGACATATAATAGGTATCGATGGGGTGATTAAAACTCTGAATAGATTAATTTCTGAATATCTTGGGGTTTAATTTCTGAATAGATTATGGATTTAAAGATTACGTCTCCTGTTTGCTGAATCATGCAATATCTGTGTGTGTGTGTGTAAGGAAGGAATGGTTTGTCCCTAAAATGTATCCCTCTAATCATCCTTTTTTTTTTTTTTTTGGGTGAACCCTCCAATCATCCTTTTATTTCAACCGGAATGTGTTTATTCTAGAACGAAAAGTTAAAAGAAAGAATGTTGCGCGTTCTCAAGTTAGGACTTGACACAATCTCCGGTGAGAATTTACTATGGTACTTTTAAGCACTTTATCAATGTATGTTCAAAGCACTTCATTCCTATCTATCCTAATTTGTGCACTTTATCTAGGATTAGGATAGAGTGTCGAAATATATATCCTCCAACGCCCTGGCAGCTAAAAAAAATACTCCCTCCAGTCTTTATAGGTCTATAATTAAAATCGTCCCTAATATGAGTTCTTTTTAAGAATATTCACCGTAATTTAAAAAAAAAAAAAGTAAGTTAATGCTATCAGTGATATTGAAAATTGTAATATTTCAAAATTAATCTTATTATTGAGAGTGATGAATCATCAGAGATGTTTGAGCTAATCAGTATGCGTATGTATGTTTAGGGAAATATCATGTCTAAGATATCTTACTACCATTTAAAAAAAAAAAAATTATAAAAAGACCGACATAAGGTGATGGAGTATAATCAAGTGCATATACTTGCACAACTGAAAAAGTGGATAACAAAATGCTATGTTATTAAAATTGAATTCGGTGATCGAATCGGTCAGTTTAATAATTCAACCAATAAATCACTGATTAAATCACAAATCGATCAAATAATATATTTAAATTTTACCAACAAATGTTAACAATATAACAATAAATGTAATCTTTGGGGCATGATGGAGGAAAGGAATTTTTGTGATTTTTTTGAAAATCAACAATGGTCAACTAATTTTCAAGATTGTTTGCACCGTTTCTAAATGGCTCAAATGCAGGGTGATTTGTTTACTCATCCAGAGTGGACCATGAGGTGGCTCTCCGGTTTTTAGTCAGACCAGCTGGTCCGATCTAGTTTTAATAACATTGCAGAATACTTTTCGGTTTGAAATATATAAAAAAAAATTAATTTTACATTTATTAAGAAGATTAATTATTGTATATAATTTTCTCTAATTTCTAAAAAGATAAAGATATTTTAAGAAAGTAACTTTGAGAATGAAACATAAATTAAATGAATAATCATTTTATAATTTTTTTAAAAAAATAGCATTAAAAATAAATAAAATAAAAAATATTTATTTTTTTAATATTTTAAACTAAAAAATATATGTTTTTTTTTTTTCAAATATTTCAAACCCAAAGGAGTAAAGTAATAAGGCTCACTGGCTACAAGCATGTCATTTGAGCAAGTGCCGATGAGGTTAATTAATCCTTTGCAATTATAGCTCAATGCAACTACGACTTGTAGCTAATAATATGTTTTCACAAAAGCATGACAATCTGAGTTGTCAACGACAATATCCCCTCCCTTTTATCAATTTGTCAAAAGGTACTTTACGAATAAAAATCATTTAATCACAAAAGTTTCCAATGCAATAAGTATTAAAAATCTTATTTTGATAACTAAGTAGTGTAATAGTTTTTGGGTGTCAACAGATTTTTAGTTTTTTTAGAGAAAATATGTAATTCATTCCATGGCAGAAAATAGTACAATAATAAAGCACATATTTTTCATATAATAAAGATTGCTAAAAAAGACTAGGTATTCAGCTATAACAACAAACTCCCCGTGGATCAAGATCATCATCAACATCCAGCTTCAAACTCTAATAAGAGATTCAACAACCTTTGTTTCCAAGATAACTATTTCATCGATACCGAAAGTAAGCACAGTTCGGCGACAAAGAATCTCAGATCTAAGGAGGTAAAACCACTGGATAGAGGAGAAGACAGAGATCTGGAAGGGAAAAGTTGTCCCGAATATCAGTCTTCTAGTTGTTAGAAAATATAAGAATGTCATCAGATCTGGACAAACAAAAAGCCTTCCCACACTCAAACACACAAAAACAAAACCCAGATGAAACTGAGACAAGAAAACCATACCACTTGCACAAATGCAAAATTATTTAACCCAGATATAACTAGGAGAGAAAAAAACCCACACACCAACCAAAAAATAAGATAAAAAAAATTCTCAATTGTGAAATACATCAATTTCACATATTAAACTATTATTAAATAGCTTAACTTGTTTACATTAATTTAAATACATTAATTTTTATTATAGATTTATTAAATATAGTATTCTTACTTCTTCTTAGCAATATGATATAAGCTAAGACATATTTCACAAAAAATCTTTTTAATAATAATAATACTATGTCCATTATCAAAATAATAAAAACTGATATATATTTAAAAAAAATCCAAAACATGTTTTTTAATTTATAAAAATACAAAACAAATAAAAATGCCCGGACCAAAACTTGCCCTGGATATCGTAGCAACACCCCACTATGATACAGTACTAATCAATTTCCCCATTGCAGGCATGTGATTTTAGGAGGAAGGTCATCATTGCATATGTCCCACACGTCATTTCACTCTTATATGTTTCTTCACCAACTCTCCAATTTTAGAGTACCCAATTTTCATCTCTCTAGCTCATCCATTTTTTGAGCAAATGGCCAAATCTCTGGTACTCACACTAATTATTTCAAGCCTCTTCTTTGGCTTAGTGAGTGGAGATTGGAACATATTGAACCAAAGATGGATGAGGAAAAAAGGAGTTGTTAGAGCCAACTTGAAAACATATTGTGAGAGTTGGAGGATCAATGTTGAACTAAACAACATTAGAGGGTTTAAGGTTGTGCCTCAAGAATGTGTTGAGCATGTGAAGAAGTACATGACTTCATCACAATACAATGCTGATTTGGAGAGGGCAGTGGAGGAGGTTAGGATCTATTTGAGTGGGTGTTGCACTTTGAAAGGTGATGGCAAAGATTCTTGGATTTTTGATATTGATGAGACACTTTTGTCCACAATACCTTATTATAAGAAGCATGGTTTTGGGTAAGTAACGTATCAAATGGTAGACCTTTTTTTTTTGTTTTGTTTTTTTGGTGCACATAGATCATATTATTTTTTGGTGTTACTCTATAATAATCTATATATGGTCGTGGGACTAGTCGTTCAAACATGAACTAATTTATTTTAACGATGATGACTTGTCTATGTATTTGTATATATCCACAATGCACTACTCAGGATGAGGTATCAATGTACATAGAAAAATGCTCATAATTTTGTTTACTACAAGTTGGAATATTGATTAATAAATTAAATTAGGGAGACATTTAAATCAGAAGGAACAATATGGAAGTATTTGTGCAGATATAATAAGTTTCGAGTTTGGATGAATCTTGGTGAATCATCTAAGTCTAACTGCTCTTCACACTAGGAGTGAGTGTGTGTCTATATATATATATATATATATATATATATATATATATTTATATATATATATATATATAAAAGCTGCTCTGATATCTTATTTATCATAATTTTTTTTTTACATCAACCGGTACTCGGATCTGGTTTACCCAGAATCCGACTCATCCGGTCCGATCCAACTGAACTCGCACTAAGCGGTAGGGGTCTTTCAGCGGGGATTGCTCCATACCCAAGGCTCGAACTCGAGACCAGTTGGTTAAAGGACCAAGTGAGCTACCACTTGACCAACTATTTATCATAATTTGCCACGAATTTTAGCTACAAAATAATTTTTTTTAATCATTAATTAGCAGAGAAAATACACTGCATGCATTAGGATCTGACAAGGTGCGATAGATAGATGCAACTAAATATCGTATTATGAATGTGAAAATAAGAATATTATATTAAGTCTATACTTTTTCAATATATTGAATCAATTTGCCAATTATTTAGGCAATTTTTATCAGATCCGTTAATTACTTGATTAAGATGACGAGTATATCAAGTGTGCAACAACTTGGATTCCAACTACTGCAAAACTGGCTTTTTTGTCTTTACTTCTTGACATACATGTTATAAAATCGAATTAATTTAGTAGGTTCAATTTGTTTATTTTATCATATGCTTAGTTTATTGATGGCTTTGTTCATATATGTAATTGAATAGTTAATTCTACTCCATCTTTAATTTCTATTGACAAATTTTCTTGAAGTTGTTTTAAGTATTTTATCCAAAATACCGTCTTCATGCTAGCTTCAATTCATTGTTAAAAGTTTAGAAATTGAACTTGGGCCACTATCCCGTCTTCATGCTAGCTTGATACTTTTATATTTAAAGATGAATCAAGTGGTTTACCTACTCTCATGTAACATGTACACTTGATGATCTCACATTAGATTCCAGAGGATCCATTATCTGATTAATTACAACATTATAGTGACATACATCACTTGTGATTGTGTCTACTCCAATTGTCCACTCACAACAAATAAAAGTGTATATCCATTATTTTTTAAATTGAGGTTGAGTTATGTCATATTTACCGAAATTGCAATATTATTATAATTGTAAACTTCTACTTGTTATTGTATGAATTGCAATAAATTTTTTTAGGCAAATGCTAACAAATGTCTCTTGATGCACTTGTTAAGAAGTCAAATGAAGTAAATAACCATTAAAAAATGCATTTTTTAGATTTTCGAGATACGAAGTAATGTGCACTTATGATTAATTTTCTAAGTTTATGGCACTGGTTAACAATATCCATTTTTCTTAATATATTCTACCCTTAGTCTCATACACATATGCAGATAGAGTTTCACAACATAAAATCTAATTTCTGATATGTTTTTGGTGTATATTATTAATAGAATAGAATAGAATAAGATAAAAATTTGAAAATTATATAATATTTTTTTCATTGAAAGGATGCATGTAACCAAAAAGATTGTTTCATCTATTCGTGCACCAAATGTTATCATAAATTCATATCATCATGCAATTTCTATTATTTATTAGAACTAATTTCTTATAATTTTTTTTACAAAATCCTTATAAGCATTGGTATTATTCGATTAATTTCGAAATACGCGAGTATTAGTAAATTACTAAATTAGAAGTCATGGACTATTATTTACTGGTATAACACTATATTAGGGGAGAAAAGCTGAATGCAACCACTTTGGAAGCATGGATGAAAGAAAGCAATGCACCTGCTCTAGATCACACACTCGAGCTCTTCCATGAAATCAAGAACAAAGGGATAAAAATCTTTCTAGTTTCTTCAAGAAAAGAAACCCTTAGATCTCCCACTGTTGACAACCTTGTGAAGGTCGGGTATCATGGATGGACTAGTCTTACTTTGAGGTACGTAATTATTAACTAATCCATTATTATATATATTCTTTTATTTTATAATTATGAGCACTACTAGATCGAGTTCATTAAAATTAAACACACTACATTCGTGAGATATACAATAAATTTCATGTGAGACTTGTGGCTCTGATTGAGCTAATCCAATATAATGACTCATTGACTTACCCCACCTGCAATAGATAAATTATGCATGCGGTATCCATACTTCAAAAGACTAATATTTATATCCGTATTTCATACATATATATAGAATCCAATACTAAAATATAATATTTAAATATTATTTTTTAATTTGTTTTAAAGTAAAGTATTTTAAATCAAAGTATCCATCAGGGAATTTGCTGTTATGACTGAGTACCTAATCTTTTTAACAATCTTTATTGTATGGAAAATATGTGTTTTGTTATTGTACCGTTATATCTATGTTGTAACCCCTTTTTACGGAGTGTTTAATGATAATGATCTGGGTTTGTAAGCTTAAGAGATGTATGTAAAAGTACAAAATCCATGCCTCCGTGGCTTGGAGAGAACGGATGGAGCATTATGAAGAATCATCGGGAGGATCGACCGAAGTGCTCTTTACCCATGATATTGGTTTAGGAGGAATGAGGAAATGGGTATTGTAACCCTTTTTGTAGTGTATCTTGGCTGAATATGTTAGAAGTCTTGGTTATTATGGTAATGTTGGGAATTTGGAAGAGTGTTAGGAGAGTGATCAAATGAGGTGAGATAAGATGATCTGTGTTTTGTTGGTTGTCTTCCTTTAATAGAGTGGGTAGGGGTGCAATGGGAGTAGTGCAAAACTTGGTGGCCAAGTAGACTTGGTGACCAAGTAAACTTGGTGACCAAGTCTTGGCAAAAAGGGGTGTCAGCCTACGTTGCTGTCACAGCATGTGGGTTAGTGAGTGGGCGTTCTATGTGTTAGGGCGTCCTAGGTCTTAGGGCGTCATGGGTATCAGGACGTCCCCGTCCCTTATCTATCATGAAGGTGCTTTGTCAAGGCATGAACGCCCTGTGCACTTTCCTCCATCCAAAGTCTTCCAAGCCACGTAGTCCATGAAGTTCCCAACTTAGTGGTACCGCCGATGTGTCGTCCTACACCAAGGCGGCGTGGGTCCACTAAGTATCTTACCATAACTCTTATAGTCTTTGTTGTGATCATACTTATTTTGTCTTTCCTGCAAGATTAGATTACTAAATATAGATTATGGCCCAAATTTGCTAATTTGAAAAAGGGTCTGCAACATTAGCCCCCTTGCACTTGAGGGAGAATCTATTCTTTCTCAAGTGCACAATATCTCTAAAGGCCATAATCTTTATTTTGATGCTGCAAAAAATTTTGTTAGTAATAAAATACATTTATCTCAAATTCAATGACGATTGTAATAAAAGTTAAAACTTCCCTTTCTTGATGATTCCCTTTTGCTTTGTACTGGTCCATGAGTGATGTTGTCTCCTCAAGAGGAAGCCCCCTAGTTGTTATTCCGCTTTGCTAGTCATCCAGTATGCATTGTGTCATGGCAATTCCAGATCCGCTTAGGACCATGCTCTTCTTAAGTCTTAGTACGCTTGGAGATAATGAATGAATGAATGCCATGTATGCATGGATGATGCGAATGAATGAATGCTATGTATGAATGTTATGCATGATTGAATGTTACGCTAAATCCTCTTCTTCTTTGAAGGCGTCAGCCCCTCCTCCCCAAAAACATGGGGGGCGTAGCCACCGATGCTCCTGTTTTGCCTTGTCACAGATAGTTTCACCAGTTATCCTTACGCCTTGTTGTTTCTAGTGGGCGTCCTGCTGATCATGTGGTCATGGCTGCTCAAACTTTTTATGAAAACTATTTAAAATGCAATTGAAGCAAATATACTTATTATGCCTTGTGCTAATTGATCATATGATGTTGTAAACACACATTGCACAAATATAGGATTCTTTATTTTGAGAGCTCATATCTAAAATCTTTCATTTGTCTTTTTGATGAAGTTTTTATTTTCTTATACGAGTGCCGGGGCGCGACCCGATAGCTACATCACTCGTATTTGGTCTATTCGTGACGCTTTGACAACTCTTTTGCCCTTAGTACGCCCGAATTTGATCGACCCTTGCGAATTCCCAGGGCGTGACCATTTCAGGTATTCGCGTGAGCCTAAGTGTGTGGCCTGTGTTCACTTAGACTTTTATCCATATCGTGGATGCGGGGAACGACACCCGCTCGACCATCCCGATTCGTTATCTTTATCTTAAGTGTTGGGTTTTGATAACCACTCCGGACACTTAGATCTTCCAAATGAGGGGACTATGACCCGCTCGACCATTTGGGTGCATGCTTTGCTCGAAACGTGTGGTGGGGTCTCTCCCCTTCTTCCCCCCTTTTTTTTTGTGTGTGTGTGTGTCACACGTCCAAGCTTCTATTTGTCTCTTTTGAATACAAGCTCTCATTCTAGTAATTCTATATTTATCTTCGGTGTTAAGTATGCAATAACAGTAATGAACCAAAAGTTGAATCATGCCAAGATGCAATAATCAAATTTCAAAAATCATGCCAAGATCATATCTTTCTTATTGTGTTTTCTCGGGGGAGGTTCATACCAACACGCCCACTTAAGTCTTTTTAATTGGGTTTGCTTGAGGGAGGTTTAGACCGTCACGCATCAAGTCCCCTAACGTCAACAATAATTTTCTTTCATGCATCCTTTCATTATTATCTAGTTGGGCGTGCTTTGGGGCGGTTTAAACCATCACGCCTAAGCACTATCTCAGAGTCAATTTCTATATGATTTATTTCTTAGCATGTAAGCGTGTGAGAGAAACAAAAATTATGCAAACTGATGTATGGAATTGAAATTAGGCTAGGCATAATACTTAGCTTTGTGTTCGTTTGATGTTGTTCTTCATTCTGATCTCTTGTCCAACTAGAGCGTTCCTCTAACTTTTGAGTGTCTTGTTATGGAGGGCGTAACTGGAGAGCGTTCCTTTGATTTTGGGGTGTTTTCTTACAAATAGCTGATTTCTTGCTTCTGATCTTCATTTCAAGGAAAAAGAACACGTATTTCTGTTTCTTCATGAGCGTGCTTCCCGCTGCATTGTTCAGGGCGTGCATTTCTGCTGGGCGTACTTTCTGCTATCTTGCTTTTCACTGAGCATTTGGTCTTTTCTATGGAATCATCTTTTTTAGGGAATAACTTCCTTCTACCCTCGAAGCTTCTGAACGTACCATCTAGATTTTCTC
Source organism: Crotalaria pallida (assembly GCA_037953625.1). Lineage (NCBI taxonomy): Eukaryota > Viridiplantae > Streptophyta > Magnoliopsida > Fabales > Fabaceae > Crotalaria > Crotalaria pallida. The sequence continues at coordinate 76,243,929 of CM075656.1, forward strand.
CTTGCCGATTTTCTTTGTTGCAGTTCATGGGCGTGCTCTTTTTCTTTCTTCGAGGGCGTTTTCCACTTTGTTCTCCAGCGTACGTTTTCTCCACTGAGCACATATTACACCACTTCGCTTCATAGTGAATAATTTATTTTCATTACTAGGGTAGTGTTTTTTTTTTTTTTGAAACTTTGAGCATGTCATCCAAGTCTTCTTCCAGCTAACTTGTTTTTGGCCATAATTTTTTGGACCTGATGCTTATCTAATGACACATGGTTGCTTTCCTACTCTGGGCGTCCATTTTTAGACGTGGAGAGCGTTCTTCCTAGCTTTTGAGTATCTCACTTTTGGATGTCCTTTCCCACTTGGGCGTCCCGCTTTTGGCCCTCTCGCTCTTTGGCGTGAGGATCACACCTTCCCATTCTAAGTGCCCTGCCTTGGAGCATGAAGAGCGTCCCTTTCCCCTTTAGCTATCTCTGCAACATAAAATAACGCTCAAATATTTCTCTCTATATATCTAATAACATAGTAATTTCTCAATCAGCCAATTTGTCATTCAGGTTCTACTACTTCATCATGCAAAATTATATAGAGGAACGCCCTTCTTATAATGTTATAGAGAGCGTAACTCCTCGCTCTTGAGTATGGGGGGCGTACTTCCCGTTTTGGTCGTGAAGGGCGTTCCTGCCCGCTATGCTTTCTACCGAGGCTCAAAAATTTTGCTCTAATCCTAGCATGACATAATAATTTATTCTACAATAAATTTATGCTTATTTAACATTTAAGTTCTACTACTCATAAAATAATCAAATATTCATGGCATGACACACAAGCATTCACCACAAGCATTTAATTTCCATACATCATATATTCGTATCTACTGTTAAGGAAATATCCTTCTATTATGAGTCGAACAGGATATTAAGCTATTCCATCTAAAATAAGATTTATAAATGTGAAAAGAATTTGTATTTGAAAAATAGCTACTGCTTTAAATTCATGCATCTATCAATATTGGCATTAAGTATATCTATTCTTCTATCCACATGCATTGGTTATATATTTTTTTATTATATTTTTTTTTTCACTGTCATGCCAAAGTAACTAAGACGAACATAAAATAATACAATGTCATTTAAAACTCTTATGAAATTCATATACAGATATAATTTTTTTTCTTAAATTATTAGATATTAAAATGTCCACACAAATTGATAGTAATGATTAATCAAGATAATCAAGTCCATGATCATTGTTATGTCATTATGGTTTTCGTGAGAGAGATGAAAAATAATTATTGGAAATGATAGCATAAAACATACATATATTGATATGTCAATGATAAAATTTGGGCTAGCATAACATAAAATGTAATTTATTTAATTAAATAAAAATTATTTTATAGTAGTAAAGAAGAGAGAGGAAGAACAAGTTTTACTTCCCTGACTTTTCTAGACATATATAGGTTCCTTTCTCAAACCTTTGGACAACGATCTCCTCTTGTTCCCCTTTTTTTTTTTTGATATCCCATCAGTCCAGTCCTATGCTCTTACTCTAAAACCCATTCATTTTGTTTCTGCCGAGGCTCCTTATCTTCAAAGCTTTCCTTTTTTCATTTTTAACGAAAAAAAGTTTTTCTTTGCTACCAGAGCACAGATGCCAAACTTTCCTTTCCAAGTCCTTGTCTTTTCTTTTGTTTCATCTGACAACTTTTCTCTTTTCTCATGCGATCACTCTCTTTTCCTTTCCTTTTGCTTTGATAAGGAACCAAGCCTATCACAATGATGTCCTTTTCGTCCAGCTACTAATTTGGCTACTTACTTGTTCGCTTAACTAGTCTGGGCGTTCTTTCGCGGGACGCCCACTTCTTTAGGGGGGTAGGGCGTTCTTGCCTGCTTTGGCGTTCTACGGCGATGCTCAAATATTTTGTTCTATCATAATAATATTTCTCTAATAAATCTGTGTTGGCTTAATATTCATGTTCTACCACTCAAAAACATCATCAAACAATCATGGTCTACACTTAATTGAGCATGCATTAACCACGCTTAATTTTGTAATATCCCATTCATATCTATTGTAATCCTTGATTTAACAAATACCCTCTCTTATCAGATTCAATGAGAATACAAAGCTAGTTCATCATGCAATAGTAAAAATGTGCGTAAAAATGATTCAAAGTAATAACACACATACAGACATGTGGCCAACGACAAAAGGAAGAAGAAATAATAAAAATAAAAATCATAAAGGTATAAATAAGATTACCCATAAAATAATAAATTAAAAGTTAGATGAGGGTACTTAGCTGTAACTTGATGATAATAAAGGAATTTGTCTCCTCTTCTATTTTATGTCAGGTTTGCCATGTCTTTTTCCATTGGACTATAACCCAAACACTTCACTCTAGGAAAATTACTTTTTTATTCTTCTGGTCTCTAGAAGTAGTATTTTTGTTGGTTGAAAAAGTCTTCCTTGATAAAAAAGATGCCCAAAATCCTTTCTTTGTCTCTTGTCCTTTCCCCCCCCCTCTGAACACTGTGCTTTTTTTTTTGTCTTTGTCACGTTTGATAATAACTCAGTTCAGAGTGTCCTTTCCTTTTCTCTTTCTTTCCATCTCTATGTTTCCCTCTATCTCTGTGTTGGTTCTTTTCTTGGTCAACCACTTCTTGGACGGAGAGGGGTGGCGACGGTGGCGACCGGGTCGGCACGTGATCGGCGGCGAACACGAACGGTGGCCATCGATGAACTCATATCTGGATTTGCGGTTGGTTGGCGTTGGCGTCCCGAAACCAGGAGCACGATGAACACAGTGAGCATGATGTTACCGAGGTGATTGACGCGGTGGCGCACTTCTTTCGCGCCGGCGTCAGTCGCCGCCTTGGTGGGACGACGGGTCGGGGTAGTTGGGTTCGAGGATGAACTCGTGGCGGGTCACAACGAGCCCAACGGGTCACTTTGCTAGTTTGCTTCCCGTCTCCTCTCTACATATCCCTTCTTTAATTAGCAAAGAAACAAAAAGAAGTGGGATCGATAATGAGATCTTTTCCCCCATCCGTTCTTGTAAAAAGTTGAGACCATATATGAAAGAAACTTCTTATGCTACAACTGGCAAAGGCCAACTAAACAATAATCCCGGTTGAATATAAATTAAAGGGACTTTGGGGTTCACGGTATTGGGACCCAAGGAACAATATGTTAGAGAAGGGAATGTGGTTAACAGAATCGTCCATGGCAGCGCTTGAGCAAGATAGGAGCTTTTCACCGAGCACCTCCGGGTCCAGATCTAGACCTGCTTCGATTTTTCCCGAGTTAACTCGGTGAGTCAACCACGTCGAACTTGACTCAGTGAGTCTTCCTGAGTCTACAGCGTTGCATCTTCCTTCTTCCTTATTCATCTTCCTCTTCTTCTATTTTTGTTTTTCACAGTGAACCAATGGCACAGTGACGCCTCCTTTTATTTCTTATTTTGTTGACTCCTCACTGTAATGGAAAATGAAAGTCACTAAAGATGCTCAACAAGCCTTGTATATATTTTTTAATTTCTGGACTTTGGTTTTATTCACTTCCCTGCTTCGCATCTTATTGCTCCTAGCTTCATACATACATCTCCCCAGTGGAGTCGCCAAATGTTGTAACCCCTTTTTACGGAGTGTTTAATGATAATGATCTGGGTTTGTAAGCTTAAGAGATGTATGTAAAAGTACAAAATCCATGCCTCCGTGGCTTGGAGAGAACGGATGGAGCATCATGAAGAATCATCGGGAGGATCGACCGGAGTGCTCTTTACCCATGATATTGGTTTAGGAGGAATGAGGAAATGGGTATTGTAACCCTTTTTGTAGTGTATCTTGGCTGAATATGTTAGAAGTCTTGGTTATTATGGTAATGTTGGGAATTTGGAAGAGTGTTAGGAGAGTGATCAGATGAGGTGAGATAAGATGATATGTGTTTTGTTGGCTGTCTTCCTTTTATAGAGTGGGTAGGGGTGCAATGGGAGTAGTGCAAAACTTGGTGGCCAAGTAGACTTAGTGACCAAGTAAAGTTGGTGACCAAGTCTTGGCAAAAAGGGGTGTCAGCCTACGTTGCTGTCACAGCATGTGGGTTAGTGAGTGGGCGTTCTATGTGTTAGGGCGTCCTAGGTCTTAGGGCGTCATGGGTATCAGGGCGTCCTCGTCCCTTATCTATCATGAAGGTGCTTTGTCAAGGCATGAACGCCCTGTGCACTTTCCTCCATCCAAAGCCTTCCAAGCCACGTAGTCCATGAAGTTCCCAACTTAGTGGTACCGCCGATGTGTCGTCCTATACCAAGGCGGCGTGGGTCCACTAAGTATCTTACCATAACTCTTGTAGTCTTTGTTGTGATCATACTTATCTTGTCTTTCCTGCAAGATTAGATTACTAAATATAGATTATGGCCCAAATTTGCTAATTTGAAAAAGGGTCTGCAACAATCTACTTGTACTATTTTCTGCCATGGAATAAATTACATATTTTCCTTAAAAAAAAAGGTATTCATCGATGTGAGTGAGGTAATTAATCTATTGTACAAGTCTGTTAATCAAATAATATAAAAGTGTTGCATACACAAGGGTAGGGATCAAATCTCCAACCCTTATTTAAAGTTAGATTAGTTCTTCTATTGAACCAACTCGGTTTGGTTTAAATATTATATACTTATATATTTTTTAAATTATTTTTTATGAACAATGATATTTTTGTAATTTTTTTTTATATTTTCATTTACATCTTATTTTATTCTTCCTTTCAAATAATGTCATCAATTTTATTTTTTTTAATAAATCTATCTTTTTTTATTACATCTCAAAGGTGATATCAAGCTCGCTCCAGATTAGTCTCAAGGGCTCCCTGGTATTAAGGGTGCTCTTGGGGATACCGGTGGTTCCGCAAGGAATTCGGACCAAAAAAAAGTGTGTCTATATATATATATATAATTATATTGTATAAGTATATGTGATTCCTAACCGAGGGTTTTTCTGGAATACCAATGCAAGAAATTAAAGCAAATTTTCATATGCACATGCCACAACAAATACCACGAAAGCAAATTTTTTCATAGAAAAACTAAATATATCACCTCTTGGATATTCAATACATCATCCGATTATATTAAAGGAATATTTTTTTTAGGGAAAAAACATGATTTTCTTGGAATCTCTCCTTTAAATATACCCACGAAAAAGAAGTCTGCTTCTAACAAGTAATTTGAGAACATTATAGTTTTAAATTCAAAAAAATAGAAACTATATATTAAAAATCTTTTAAGTAAGGCGAATTTCCAAGAAACAATGCCCTTAGGAATCCTAATTTGAGGAGAGAGAGGCTAGGCCTTCTCTATGCTTCAGTCTTCTTCTCTTCTCTTCTCCGTTTTCTTCTCTTCTCCCTCCCCTTCTTTTGGTTGGTGTGTGAGTTTTTTTCTCTCCCAGTTATATCTGGGTTAAATAAATAAATCTTGCCTTTGTGCAAGTGTGTGGTTTTTCTTGTTCCAGTTTCATCTGGGTTTTGTTTTTGTGTGTTTGAGTGTGGGAAGGCTTTTTGTTTGTCCAGATCCGATGACCTTCCTATCTTCTCCAATAACTAGAAGACTGATATTCGGGACAGCTTTTCCCTTCCAGATCTCTGTCTTCTCCTCTGTCCAGTGGCTCTACCTCCTCAGATCTGAGATTCTTTGTCGCCGAACTGTGCTTACTTCCAGCATTGATGAGATAGTTATCTTGGAAACAAAGGCTGTTGAATCTCTTGTTAGAGTTCGAAGCTGGATGTTGATGATGATCCTGATCCATAGAGAGTTTGCTGTTATGGCTGAGTATCTAGTTTTTTTTAGCAATTTTTATTATATGGAAAATATGTGTTTTGTTATTGTACTGTTGGATCTACTTGTACTATTTTCTGTTATGGAATGAATTACATATTTTCCTTAAAAAAAAAAACAATGCCCTTATATATGTTACGAGATCTTACTAAAAAAACTCTTTTATAAAAGCAAGAGTTATTTTATTTATTTATAAATGAACGTTTTGTGAACTTTTTTTTTTTTTTCAATTATAACATTTTGTGAACTTTGTGGGCAGGGGTCTTGATGATGAATTATTGGAAGTGAAAAAATATCATTCCAAAGTGAGGCAACAGTTGGTTGATGAGGGTTACCGCATATGGGGCATTGTTGGAGATCAATGGAGCAGTTTTGAGGGGCTTCCCTTTGCAAAGAGAACATTCAAAGTACCTAATTCCATGTATTACATAGCATAAGTTTCTCATTGTTTACCTATTACGTTTGGAAATACTTTATATATTATCACGACCGAGTTAAGCTATATATATTGTCTCTCTCTTATGTCTTAGGGGTGTTTAACCCTTCATCTATGATAAAGGTTTATGATTGTGGAATGAATATTTCTATTATCTTTTGCGGCAAATCAAGATAACTACTTATGGCATGTTTGGTTACATTTGAGAAAATCAATTCCGATCTCAAAATTACGTTGGAACATAAATAATTATTAGTAATGTTGACATTCCATAATTGATTATGGGTTAACTCGTCGCAAAATCAAATATGCACCTAGTGAATTGAGTTCTCTAGCTATATGCTCACATAAAGATATTTTGAGAAAAATTTTGATACCGTTACCCCTGCAAACCCTCATAAATTCTAAAAAGGATAAATATATTAAATATATATTTTTAGGCATTTTTTTATTGTTTTTCAATTTAAGTTTTTAAGGATGAGTTGTTGGAGCACTTAAAAGAATTCTACCAATGTTTTGACATTTTAATGGCATGATTGAAACAATTTATAAAGAGTATATTTTGGATTCTCGAGAATACTAGCTTAAGGCTCTATTTCGGAGTGTGTAACTAATAGCTTTTCAGTTAGTTAAGAATTTTTAGATTTAGTTAATAAGCTACTAATCTTATTTAGTGATGAATAAAAAGGCTGATATGTTCGGCATACCTAATTAGGAGTTTTTTTAGCTAATTAAGAGTCTTTAAATACAGTTAATAAGCTATTAGTATAAATAGATCTAATTTTCTCAATTAAAAGTAAGAGGATAAAAATCACACATAGAAAAAAGTAAAGAAATTAAAATTGTATTTAAGCCAAATAATTATAAGAATAGTTTTGAAAAATTATTTCAAATATTATCAATTTTACTAATATCAATAACAATATTAACTAATCTTTTTAATTATCATGAAATTTATAAAAGGATAAGCTTATATTAAGGATAGAAGATATGACAATTTTACTTAGGCATGTCAATTAAACCAACATCCCTCGAGATCCATTCGAATCCGACCTAATTTTCATGGGGGAAAACTCACTCTGATTGGGTTTACCCTCAAACCCAAAAACCACTTTAAAAAGATCAGGATGAGACAGTTATGGGATCAAAGATGTTTTTAAATTTTTTGACATTTATTATTATATATAATTTGAATTATAAAGTATTTAATATAGGATTTGTGTTTATTACAATGAAAAAATATTTAAAATACTAGCTCTTACTCTGTGCAATGCACGGGTTATTGATATTTTAATTTTTTTATTAAATATTTTAAATTAAATATTATTATTATTTTTATTTATAAAGTAAAGATTATTATTAAACAACAACAAAAAATAATTATATAAAAAGGTAGAAGTTCAAACCAAACATTCCTTTAATATTTTGTTTACCTAAATAACTATCAGGAGTGTTGACATTACTAATCCTATTTATTTGTTATTAATATTTTGTTTTAATCATATTGTTATTATTTTTGTGTTTTTAATCAGTTACACCTAGATCAAAATTATGAAGAAACCACATTTTGATCAATGGTATACACAAATTGCTGAATTAAAATAAGTAAGTAATTAGAGAGAAACTTAAGAATAAAATAATATAAATTAAATTGAGCAAGAATTATTAAAATTAGAAAAATTTAATGACGAAAAAATGAATAAAAATTTTGAATAAACATAAGTTTGTGAGCCAATTCATATAAATGCCAAAATATTACTGATGAGTCATCAAATGCATATTGCGTACTATATATAATGATTTGAAAACCTTGTCAAACTAAGGATAATGATTTAAAAGATAAGTTGAAATAATTTTTAAATCTAAAGATAATGATTTCACAGATAAGATTAAAGAAATTTTGAAACTAAGGATACCGATTTTACAGATAAGATTAAATAAATTTGAATTATTTATAATTTTCGACAACTAAGGATAATTATTTTACAAATAGATAATGATTATCTTCCTAAAATCGTTTTGGTGCGAGTATTCCTTAAGCGAACAAACGTGATACCTCGAAATTTTTTCAATAAACGTAATACCTCGAATATGCGTGTTTTTATATATAAACTAGCTCTCACCCCGTGCAATGCACAGGTTATTGATAATTTAATTTTTTTATATTAAATATTTTAAAGTAATGATTATTATTTGGAATATCCACTATTTCATAGAACATAAAGAACATTGAAATTGTTATTTTTGACTATCTTGGTTAACACATTGCACTTTATTATGAATATAATGTTGGCTCTTTTTTTTATATATTTAATATTATATTTGTCTATGTATAGATGAGTATTAAATTAATGTACTCCTTATTTAATTGATCAATTAATTAACACGTTTTATCATGATATTATGATTAATTATTAGAGTGAAATGAAAATTAAACTTTTTTATATTTTTTGTTTGATGGTATTATGAGTAGATTTAAAGATAAATCAAAATATTTTCTATTGCATAAGACATGATAATTTAGCATATTTTAAATATAATTATCACATATGATATGAAAAATTATATATAATTAAACCAAAATTGTACATTCTGATTTTTTTATTGGATAATATTATAAGATATTTCTAATATTTATTTGCTGGATAAATTAATATTTTTTACCATTATTATTTTTTTAATATAATTATCACATTTATTATTATTATTATTATTATTATTCATATTTAAATATTTTGATTTTTTTCATCGTTTATCTTATCTCATGACAAAAACGGAAAAAAAAAATCATAAATAAATCGAAAAACATTGTTTCTTCAATTAGGCAAAAGACTCACCAAAATTATTTCTCACCGGAATACGACCAGGGTATTTCTTCTTAATCATAGAAACCTTAGCCCTTCTCTTCTTTGAAAAGAGAAAAAGATCAATTATTTGCATATTCTTTCAACAAAGAATAATCAAAGTAAGTATGTATAACAACTTACCAAATTTTTTTTTTAAAAAAAAAAACTTACCAAGGTGATGCTCTTGTTTGGAGTAACTCGTTGATGTCATTCTTCCTGAAATTAGCATTAAGCAAAAGTCAATTAAAAGTATAACAAAATATGCATCATCTAATAAGTAATTCATCAAACACTTAAAAATCAAAATTAAGAGCTCTAAGTAGAGGAATAAACAAAAATCAATTAAAAGTATAACAAAATATGTATCATCTAATAAGTAATTCATCAAACACTCAAAAATCAAAATTAAGAGCTTTAAGTAGAGGAATGAGGGGAAAAATAAAAATAAAAGAAAGAATTTGGAGAAGAGAATTCTTAATTAGAATTAGATAGAACTTTAAAAATTGAATGGGAGAGCCTATTATATATATATATAGTGATTTTTTTAATATTTTTTAAATATTTTTGTTGAGGATAATGATTTGTTCAACAAATTGAGGATAATGATTTCACATACAGATAATGATTATATAAATTTAAATAATTAATTTTATTTGAAATTGTAATTTTGGTTAAAGATAATATTATTTACCTTCAAACATATAATGATTAAATAAATTTAAATAATTTATTTAATTTTAAATTGTAATTTTAATTAGAGATAATGATTATCTACCTACAAATTTTCTGGTGCGAGGAAAGCTTCACGGGATAAACGTGATGCCTCGAAAATTTCTCCGGCAAACGTGGTGTCTCGAAAAGGGATCCTTTTATATATAGATAGTAGATAGTAGATAATTAAAAAAAATTGTGGGTAATTCGTGGGTTTCCTCAAATCGGGGGATGAGTTTGGGTTTCACATTTTCGTATCCGCTCTCCTAAATATGTACCCGAATGCCGAATCCCTCCCGTTCATGATGAATAAAAAGTTGGAATTGACGAAACCCGCCCTAAACCCAACCCATCGTGTGCCTAATTTTATTCCTTCACGATGACCTAGAGACTAGAGTATATAGCACGCGTTGGATTGGCGAGTAAAGTAAAAAAAGAGTTCATTCGTTGGCCGTGAAAAGGCCCTATGCCTAACACAGCCAAAAGGAGGCCGCATGGGTGAGTCTGAGTCACTTCCTTCCTTCCTTCCTTCGCCGGTGACGGAATTCCTCAACTCCCCAAATTGCCCCTCCGATTCCCAAACCTCACTTTCTCTTTTCCAATGCCCCTGAGCTTCTCGTGAACCTTTTTTCGGTAAATCATCATCATCATCACCATCTCTCTTTTCTTATAGATTTCTCTCTTTTCTTCAATTCTGTCTTCTTATCTCTCTCCCCTTTTTTTAAATTTCCCATATCACCCTCTCTCTCATCGTTTCTTGCTTCCAATTCGCATTCACGGTTCACTTCTATTCCCTAATGTCAAATATGTTTCATTTTTTTCTTAAATTTAAAATTTTATTTATTTATTTATGGTGGATTATTTCTTATTAACTTAGGAGAACTATTTGATCACTGACTCACTCTATGCATTAGTCTTTTTTTTTTTAATGTTTTTTTCCCAAAAAAATGGAGGTAGTTGAAGCAATTAAGTATTATCGGTGTGTTTGGATAAACAGTTTAGTTAAGTGCTTATTCGATAAGTTTTTTTTTGAAATAGTGGGACTTAGGGCTTGGTAATGTTACAAAACAAGAAATTGTGTATTTAGTTAAGTACTTATTCAATACAATAAGTTTTTTGAAATAAGCTGAAAAGAGTTTATTTGCAAAAGTTTCTCTCACAAGGTTATTGAAATTAGTGGAAAAGAGCTTATAGCTTAGTGATTTTGTAAACCCTTTCGGCAAAACTACTCATTTGGTCTTTTATCTTATATATTTGTTTCAAAATGGACGCTCATCTCTTTTTGTCTCAAATTGATCCTTGACTAAAATTGTTTTTCTAAAGTTGGTCCTTAACATTAGTTTTAACCATATTCAGTTAGAATATTCCGTTAAACTGATTAAAAGAAAAAATTCGTAATGGAGTATGGTAAAAACTAATGTTAGGGACCAAATCGATAAGTTGTTTTTGTAAACAAAAATAAGCTCTTCCATATGTCGCACACCTGAGTGGAGTGTGATTTTATGAATGCTTTGTGTTATTCTGCTTCTTAAGTAACCCCTGTGACTGTATGAAAACAATAGGGGAAAAAAATCGAAAAAAATAGATTTAAGGTAACATCCCGTAGGCACTTGTATTCTTATTCATAGTACGTGAGACCAATTTATTTCTCTTAAGCCTTGTGCTACACTAAGACCATGTTTGGATTTGAGTTTGGAAACCTCCAAACGTGAAATCCGTGAGGAGGAGCTTCTAACAAACGCATGTTTGCCTCCCCCCAACGCCCAAACAAACATGCTATAAACTGTTTTTGCATCTATGCTGAAAGCTTGCCATTCTGAATAGAATGCGTAATTGTCAAGCTTTGGTTCATATCTTGTGATGAAAATTTCTTTAAGATATATTTTGGATCTCTTGCTTCATCATATGTTCATCAAGCTAATTTGTTATCAGTCACACCGTTTCTTTTGCAGTTGATTGCATTTGTTGCAGGGTTCCATAATCCATATATATCTAGTTTTTATTGTATCATTTATCTAAGTTTTCCCATGCATGAATGCTGAAATTGCACCCTGCCACAAAATAGTACTAAGATCTTTTTCTTTCGACCTTTTCTTTTCACACCCCCCATTTTTCTCCCCACCCCCCATTTTTTCCGCCTCACATGAAGCGGAAGTGTAAATTTATTGGTTTTTCCGCCTCTCAAGAGGCAGAAAGGGTGAAAAAAAGCACTTCCGCCTCATGTGAGGCGGAAAAAATGGGGGGTGGGGAGAAAAATGGGGGGTGTGAAAAGAAAAGGTCTTTTCTTTCTAAGATATACTTATGGTAGTGGATGGTTTTGGAAGAAAATTCATTTGTGATTCTACTTGGGGAAGTGTGACTTAATGCATACCACCTATTGGCTCATTGTGTTTCTCCACCATTCACAAGTCATTTGCTTTCCATTGGTTAAGTTTCGATGCTAAAGACTAAAAAGTTATTTTTTCTTTTACAAGTGTGAAGATTGATGACAACTTGTCTGGTTTGGGCATCAGGAACAAATAGCAATCTGTGTAGAATTTATTTTGCCGGTGAGAATTACCGTCTGAAGGAAAAATGTAAAGTCTAAGGTTGTATTGTATTAGTTGACTGGATAACTGATACTTTTATCTTTTCAATTGACAATTTAGGAAAATAATGGAAGCACGACGTGCTACCTCATTTGAAAGATCAAGTGCAAAGCAAGTAAATAACATGGGGATGTCTGAAGTAATTCCTTCACCTTTGCCTGTCCTTACAATGCCTCTACAAGAGACATACCCCAAATTATCTGATTCGCAGCTGGCTCTTGTGGAAAAAGAGCTTACGACAAGACCTTTTACTAATTCTAGTCATTTAAGTTCCAGTGGAGCAGTTGGGCATATGTTTTCGTCATCCCCTGGATATTCAAGTGATCTTCATCACTCATCCCTTTCACCTCATGAAAAGCACTCTAGAAACACTCATTTTGTTTCACAGTCATTGAGTAACATGGCTTCGTTGCCGTTAACCTATTCTTCAAATAATAGACCAATACCTTCTACATCAACCCATTATTCCAAAGAAAACAGTGTTTCCTGGCATACAGATAGCTTTCTAGATTTTCCTGTGAATACCTCCATTGATAATAGTCAAGTAGAGAGCAGTGGCGGCACTGTTATGGCATCTGAAGAGTATTCTAAGCAACATGTTTGGCAGGAATGGGCTGACCAGCTAATCAGCGATGATGACCCTTTAACTTCTAATTGGAATGATATTCTTGCTGACAACATTGAAGATCTTGAACCAAAGGTTAAGTTTTGCATTACTCAAATTAATATTAGCTTTCAGAGTAAACTGGTCGGTATTTTATTCAAGCAATGTGTTAGGATCTCATTGTGTCTTTAGGTGGTGTGCCAGGTTGCAAAACCACTTTCACAATTTCCAGCAGTGCACCAATCCCAAGGCCACCAACAACTTCCTGCTTCATCTGAAGAAAACCGTATTGGTGCTGCCCCGTCTTCCTCAGCAAATTCTGCAACTGCCAAACCACGTATGCGTTGGACACCTGAGCTTCATGAGGCCTTTGTGGAGGCTGTCAACCAACTTGGTGGAAGTGAAAGTATGCCACCTCTCTTTCTCTCTTTGCAAAGTCAGGCTTTGGTTTGTTAAACTTCTTCCTCATTATTTTTCCCTTTTTGTTGTTTACAGGAGCTACCCCTAAGGGTGTGCTGAAGCTCATGAAAGTTGAAGGGTTAACTATATATCATGTTAAAAGCCACTTACAGGTGTGTCATTTTCTATATCTTGTTTGTTTCCTTGCATGTTTTTGATGAAAAATCTTTCTCCATGTAATGCAGAAATACAGGACAGCAAGATATAAACCAGAGTTATCTGAAGGTACATAATCTATGCATTGTATTGTATGTTCCTTATGTATAAATACAAGTTTTGCATAGTTGTTAGAGTGGGATTTCATTGGCTATATAGAATAGCACTTTGGTCTTTGCTATATGAAATGTGATGTTTTTGGAAATTTTGGTTTGGATCAATAGCTTTCATCATGCAGATGATTCTCATCAAATTTCATGTTAACCAGAAAGTGGAAACTAGTCTGTCCTTTATGGAAAAATTTGAAATTTACATAAATTTGCTTTTCTAACATTAGAAAATATCACCTTAGATAAGAAGTTATTTGAATGTTGCAAGTGTGTACAGTCTTACCTTGGTGTCAGTCCTAACCCTCTGTATAAATATTTTGGTCGTTAGAGAATGATTTATCCGGTTATACTTGCCCGTTAACCGGATAGGTTCAAGTTCAATCAGTGTTAGTTGTTGACAGTTATGTTAGTTAGTTAGTTTAGAATTAAGATTTATCCTGTTATACTTGCCCATTAACCGGATAGGTAGTTAGTTAATTTTATTCTGACTGATTTGTAACTAACTAAGTTAGTTAGTTAGCTTTTCCTTTCCTAGAATTAGCAACCAAAAATCTTTTTTCTGCTTCTCCTTTTTTTTTTTTTTTCCACGGTATTGGAATCATTTTTTTCTCTTTATGCTGTTGTATGAGGAAGTTGTTTAAGGTTCAAGTTCCTGCTGATTCTTCTGTTTTTGCATAAATTATTTGTTAAGCTGCTAAATGTGACTTGTTTTAGAAGCTATGCCTATATTGCATATATTATATATATGACTATACAGATGAAAGTATTGTATCCAGTTAAGTAAGAAAAGGGGATATTGCAATTTGGTGAAAAATCTAGGCTACAGGTGCCATATTTATGGACACACATACAAGAATCTCGGTATGCGCTAGCATGCACATCAATCCCCTTTTTTATTACGTATATTTTTATTATACGAAGCCCGAAGAGAGACAGTGGGTTTTGAATTTTCAGATAACTACTACTTAAGTACCTAGAAATTTTTTATTTCCTGTATGTCAATTTCAGTTTAATATTTTTATATCATGGAGATTTAAGATTATGAGACCTAACTCTTTAAAATCTGTTATTGGCTGGGTGTTCTGTATTTGATGTCTGAAGTAGTGTGTCTTAACTCTCTTCTTCTTTACTGTTGGCAGGATCTGCAGACAAAAAATTAAGTCCCATTGAAGATATCTCATCTCTTGATTTGAAAACGTAAGCAATCTAATTCTGCTACTTAACGTAATTTGTATTATGTAGTTTTGCTGTATTTCTATGACTATTGATACATCAATTTGTTAGACAACATTTGGTTCTCTGTGACGTTTCTAAAACAAACGCTCTCCAGAAATTTTGAACATACTGGTCATATTTCATACATAGATTTTGCACAGACATGAATATTAATTCTTATGCTGACTTTTCAATTTCATTGTTGACAGTGGTATTGAGATCACTGAAGCTCTGAGAATGCAGATGGAGGTTCAGAAGAGGTTGCATGAACAGCTTGAGGTGTGAACTTTGTTCTTTGGGGAATTTCCTTCTGATATGTTCATTGAATTGTTAACAGATTAGAAAATATATTTTGAAGGCTTGTTGCAAGCTCTATTTCTGTTTCCATGACTGTAGAAATTCATCATTTATTGCTTCGTGGAATTTATAACAAGAAACTTATTGTAGGGCATACTAGTATTGAAACTTCAAATGATGTTTGTGAGATTGGTGAAAGGAATCAAAGGAATATAACTTGCTTATATAGAAAAGAGTTAACATTGTTTCATTGTTTTCCACTCAACTCATTTCCTGTATTTTAATTCCTATTTATATGAAATGCAAAGTTGGATAATTAATGTGTTATTGGCAAGATCGTAGTTTCGATGATCAATTTAATAGCATTAAATTTGATGGATGTTTGTCAATAATCATTAGTTTAGAGTCTAATATCATTGTAAATTGTAGATACTTGTGATTTGATACTTTTTTCGTGAAGAAGAACTCATTAACGGAGGAAAGAGTTCGGAGGATAACAAATCCTCCCAAAGCTACATAATAAGCTGCAACAGGGAAAGAGGGAGCATGGGTATCTATTGCTGCATTGACTAGAACTTTTGTGTCTTCTATGGAGCCTTGAATTAGTTTCTGTAATATTTTTTGGCATGATGCCTATAGAACTTAATAGCATGGTGATTCTATGACTGATCTATCACATACATGAATTGCCCAATGCCTTTATACTCCATTTCTGTTATGATTGTCATTTCATTTTGCATGGTCTAATACAGTTTCCACCCCTTTCTCTCTATTAGATTCAAAGAAATCTACAGCTGCGGATAGAGGAACAAGGAAGGTACCTACAAATGATGTTTGAGAAGCAATGCAAATCTGGCATTGAACCATTTAAGGCTTCATCATCTGCCATTGAGAGTCCATCTGGAGTGTCTTCTGATGCTATGAAAGATTCTGCTTCCAAAAGTGAATTGGAAGCCTCCAAAGTGGATCAAGCTAATGACAGTATCACAGTTGAGATTGTTACCAAAACTCAAGCTTCTGACAGTCCTAATCAACATTCTAGTGATGATAGTGCTCAATCCTCAAAGCGTCCTAGGACAGATGAGTAACCTGTAAGATCTGCTGGATCAGCATTCATCTGACAAGACGATACTGATTCATTAAAGATTTTAATTCAGTGAAGTCATAACTTGAGTTCCTCATGAACTGTTGTGTTCAATGAGCACTTGTATATGTACTTTTCATTTAGTTAAAAAAGGATGAGTCAAAGTTTAGATCAATATCTCAGATGCAAAGTTACTCAAATAAGCAATTGGTGCTTGTCATTTAAGTGAGTATGGAGAGGAAATTGAGTAAAATATGTGAGTATCCATTTGAGGAAATTTTGAAAATTGCGAAATTAGGTAAAATCTTGCTGTATAGAAAAATACTATGAAAAACTACAGAAGAAAAAAAATCTTAAGTGAAGCCTATTTAAGATACTCAAGTTGTATCATGAATGTTAATCCTTTTAGTTTATACCCTTGGGAGCAAAGTTGTCTGAACTTGGCTGAAATGGCCGGCTGGTTGGACAGCGTATTGGTCAGTTTTATGCTGCTCTGCTTATGGGTCTTAAACCGTCAAGACCGTGTTAAATTGGATTAACCAGTTATGGAAAACCTGTTTTTTTAAATATAAAATTAATTTAAAACGAGTTAAAAAAGTTAAAAGTAAACTGATTGATATATAATATCATTTGGCTGGTCTAATCATTAAATCGGTTGAACCTGAATTAAAACCTTTTTTTGTCCAGTTTGACTTTATGAGCATTTTTTGTGAGTAACAGATCACTGCTCACTCCTCTTAGCCCCCAAATACATAGCTCTCTGAATCCTTCAGCTCCAAACATTGAGAGGTTACAATTCCACAAACAATATCAACTTTACCGGACTAGTGTTGAAAGTTCT
The DNA here is from genome assembly GCA_037953625.1 of Crotalaria pallida. Classification (NCBI taxonomy): domain Eukaryota; kingdom Viridiplantae; phylum Streptophyta; class Magnoliopsida; order Fabales; family Fabaceae; genus Crotalaria; species Crotalaria pallida. The sequence continues at coordinate 76,261,094 of CM075656.1, forward strand.
GAAAAGAACAAAGCTAAGCTTCTGTAAAGTCCATACCACTTACAACAACAATGCATTGGTAACCTCTCAATGCATTAGACCATTTAAGCTATTTTACCAATGCATTATTGAAAGTGGTATGGACTATGGACTTTACTTAAGCTTAGCTTTGTTCTTTTCGGAACTTTCTTCTAATATGTTCATTGAAATGTTGAAGAGACTAGAAATATGATTTGAAGGCTTATTTGCAACTTGCAAGCTCTATTTCTGTTGTCATGACTGTAGAATACGAGAATGATCAGTTTACTATGACAATGTTTTAGTGGCGAAGTGTTGTTTTCAATAGAGAGTCAGTTTAATATGCATTAAAACATGTGTTGCTCAATAGTCATTTCGTTGGTTTCATATATCATTGCACTGTGGGTACTGGTGGCACCTTTTTTGTCACAAAGAATTCGTTAAGAAAAGAAATGTTCCAAAAATCCAAAAGCTACAAAGAAAACAACACCCTTGCAAATACGACTTAGAAACACCTTTAAAAACCTACAATATGAAACCTGCAACTAGGCTAAGAAGACTAGTCTGTCCAATAACTAAGTTGTGGAGGAACATAAGCATTGATAAAATTTCTAGAATTATTACACTCTAGCCATCAATGTTACATGCCAATTAAGAACATAGTTGGCTCATGGTTATCATCCGAAATGGCTCGGTAAGATAAGCCGGCCTAGTGATGATAGCTGATACATCTTGTGCAGCAGAACGCATCGTCCGTCTGGAATACTCTGGAACCACATGTGTGCATGCCAAAGCTATGCTCACTAACACCGTTATTGCATTAGCTAATTGGCCACTCGGAGGTGGAAGCCGTTGGTCTAGCTCTAGCACATCTTTCAGAAACACTTGTTCTTTTAATTTCTATCTACCTTTGATGACAAAGACTTAAATGAAAACATGGTATTCAAGAGATCTCTTGGGTGCTTTCCCATAATTACCTCCAATACTACCACTCCGAAGCTATAGATGTCTCAGTGTCACACTCCAATGGAAACAAAAAAATATATATATCAGGAGCAAGGCAAAAAAAAGGTATTTAGGTGTAGGTGTCTTGTAACATAACATGACTTGGTTTCTTTAAATAAGAGTAGGTCTAATGTTATATTAAAATAAGTAGGTTATTTAACTTGGTAAGAGCAATCTGAACGTGTGAAAATGGGGGGCAGAAAAAGGAAGTAGAAAAGGAAAGAACAAAGATAACTGTGAAACGTAAAAAACTAGAAGAAAAAGATGGCAAATTGAGCTCAATGTGAATGCTACCAAGCAAATGAATTGTGAGAAAAGAGTTAATTACAAGCAGCTTGAGAGTCAATTTAACAACCAAACAGCCAAATTTTAATTTACATCATCTGCTTTTAGCTAAAAGGAAGCAATTAGATGGCTGGCTAATGGCTATTGCACTATCCGAAACAAAAATGTTTCTTGACTAGGGGATTAGTTTTTGATTTATTTTTAGATTAGTTTATCACGCTTGTTTATGGATTTTGTCCTAAAATTTCAGCGTGTTTTGGTTTTAGTCCCTAAAAGTTATTTTGACCGTGATTGGTCCTTAATTTTTCAAACATTTTGGTTTTGGTCCTATCTGTTAGAAAAAATCAATTATTTGTTTACATGGTTAACGGAAACTTAGGCCAACAGCTACATGGTGTGGAGATAGCACCAAATAAGTATTGTGAAATGGATGATTCAGGTCCATAAACACAAAATTCTACGTATGAGACCATTTTGCATATGAGACCATTTTGTGTCCATGGATCTCTATCATCCATGTCATATCACTTATTTGGCGTCTTCTCACACTACGTGACTGCTGATACGATGTTCCGCTAGCCACGTCAGCAAATAATAGTTTTTTCATAATTGAGTGGATCAAAACCAAAATATTTAAAAAATTAAGGATCAGTCCCGGTCAAAATAACTTATAGGGACTAAAACCAAAACACACTGAACTTTCAGGGACCAAAAACATAAATAAGCCAGTTTATTATTAGTTAACAATATGTATGAATGGATTGTCCTATTGAATAATCTGTGCATGGCCTATTGAAAAAAATTATCTGTGCATGATAAGCATACAATGTTATTATTTCATTAATTAATACTCTCTCCGTCCTTAATTATAGGGTCTTCTTAACACTTTTATTTTGTCCCTATTTATAAGGCCCTTTACCAATTTTTAATGAACATTAATTTTTTTTTTCTTCACAAACACTCTTATTTATTTAACACTTTTTAGATTCTCAATAATATTAATAGGGGTAATTTTGAAAATACATATCAAAAGTTCACATTTCCAATACAATTAACTAAATTATTCCACTTTCTTAATGGACGTGAAATCTCCCAAGAGAGCCTTATAATTAGGGACGGAGATAGTACTTTATTTCTTAATTAACATTTAAGTTATGGTTTTTCCATGTACTGTATAAACATTTTTAGCGTAAAGAAAAAGATATGTAAAAATTTTAGTTTGATCATGGAGTCATGAGGATATTTAAAAAAAATAAAATTAGAGGGTCAAGTAATAATTAAGGAATCAAAAGATTAGATCCCCTTACGAGATAGCCCAAGCAAAACACATTGGGGAATTAATTTTTTTTTTTATTTACATAAGAGGTCTGGGACTAGAACCCATGACCTGGGGAGGGGGAAATCCTAAGTGTCCCTTTAGCCACCAACTACGCGAACTTGGGGAATTAAATTTACTACCTACTAAATTTTTTATACTTAAGATACCCTTATGAAAAAAATCCCACTCCAAAACTCTTTTTTCTTTTTCTTAGCCTTTTTCTCTGCAACTTTTTCATCCCCTTTTTTCCACTCACTCCTACTTCCAAAGTGTAATTCTTGAAAGAGTAATTATTTTGCTATTTATTTTGTTCAGATGCATGCTTGAACATTCTTGAGAGTAATTATTTTGCACAGACTTTACCAATGCATTTTTGAAAGTGCTATTGAGATAGATGAAACTCAGTGACCGTAGATGGTGGTGGGTTCAAAAGTCGTAGCACCCTAGGTTATTATTTTACCCCCTCCATCCCATTATCTTGATAAAAGTCAAACAAGTCAATGAAAATAAGAGAATATCTTTTTAATATAATGCATGATTCATTTATTAATTACAAATTGATATTACACAAATTTTCGTATCATTGCAATTAATACATATTGCAATATTGTCTCCAAAAAAAAATCTTTAAACGTGTTTTCCTTATTTACTTATCAATCATCGATACAATATACAATCTTTAAGATTTTTCATTTAATTTTTTACTTTAATATGGGATAAATAAATTTTTTTTGCATTTTTTACCAAGATAATGGGACGGAGGGAGTAACAAATTGGTAAAAATCTATTTAGCTCAATAGATCAAGCTTACCTAACAAGTCGATTTATCTACTTAATTTTATTACTCCCTCTGTTCCTATTTGTAAGACCCTTTTGGGTTTCTATTTTGTTCCTATTTATAAAACCTCTTTTCAATTTTCAATAGCACTTAATTACTTCTTTCCACTGACACTCTTGTAAAGTCAACACTTTTTAGAGTTCCAATAATAATTATAGGGGTAGTTTTGAAAAAGTATATTAAATTTTCACATTTCCAATGTCACTAACAAATTTATCCACTCTCCTTGGTGGAGTGAAAAACCTCAAAAGACTCTTATAAATAGGATCAGAGGAGTATATATTGTAAAATCAAGTCTCCGATTAAGGCGGATTAATTTTGATGATGACAATGTAATTAAATTATGGACTTAAAGTGAAGAATGCAAGTCCAACATTAAAGAAGATCAAGTGCTTAGTTATTTATTCATTCTCATTTAATTTTAATGTATTTTATTTTATTTATAAGAGTGAGTAGTTTAGGTTTTTATTCTCACATAAGGTCACATGATAATTATGCATGAAAGGTTGAGATTAAAACCAATTAGGCTTGAAGAGAGAATTGAAAACAGTGTTAGAAAAACTTAATTTTTCAAACATTAAGCAATTCACTCGAGTGATTCTCAAAACACTCGAGTGATTTATGAATTTTCAGTAATATAGCTGTTGGATAAAGTAAAAAGGCAACCCTATCAGAGTTGACCAAAACACTCGAGTGTTTTCAAAAAGACTCGAGTGTTTTGGGTCTGACAGCAATTTTTCTAAACGTTAGAAGAGGACAAAAAGGGAGAATAACTTGATTTTTCCTTTCCTTTTGTCCCCTCACTTATATTCTGAAGTGTTGACCTCATTTACTACAACAAGCCAATACTCTTTCATTGATTTCCATCTCTCTCAAGTGTTAAAATCTTTTCTCTCTCTAAACTCAACCAAGCATTCATCTTTATTATTGTCTTAGTGAGTTAAGAGAGTGTGCTTTAATTGTAAGAGAGTTATTTGTTGTACAATTCTCAAACACTCATACACTTCTTGTTCTAAAAATCTTGGTTGGTAACCAAGTGTACCTAAGTGGGTCTTAGGTTCATTCAAGACTTGAGAGGTTCTCAAGCAAGGGCTAAGAGGTTCTTAGCTTTGGTGGAGCTCTTGGAGGTTCCAAGGAGCAAAAGAAGAAGGGACTCTTCATCACCAAATCAAGTTGGGGTAGAAATTTCAAGAGTTTGGTACACTCTTGAGAAGGGTTAGGATTGAGTGAGGAATCTCAATTTAGCCTTGTAATTTCTAACAATTTGATTACTAGTAGAAACTCCTAAGTTGATTAGGGGGACTGGATTAGCACTCTAGATTGAGTGTGAACCAGGATAAATTGGTGTTGTCTCTCTCTTTATAGCTTTCTTAGATTTCAAGAAAAACCAAACCCTAAGTTCTCTAGAAAGGGGCTTTTACAATTCAAGTAGAAATTGGTAGCAATTAAATTGTTTTCAACTTGTTATACCTTCATTTAATTGCCCTCTACTTTGATTAATATCAGCTCTTGCATAGTCTTTAAGATATTGAATCATTTGGCTAAATTTCTCTGAAACTGAATTTTTCTGTTCTGCATAAAACACTCGAGTGTTTTCCAAATCACTCGAGTATTTCGTAGGTTTTCACTCGAGTGTTCTTAAAATCACTCGAGTAAATTGCCCAGTTTCAGAAAATCAAGCTTTTGATCAATTATTTTTTAATTGCACCGAAAATTAGTCACTGTTGCTTTCATATTACTATTCACCCCCCTCTAGTAATTGCTAAGCCCGCTTGTTGGTTTCCAACAAGTGGTATCAGAGCTCGGTCGAAAGATCGAGCGTAAAAGCTTTTTCGAAAAGATCCTTTGGAAACTATGGGCTCTAGTAATTATCAAGAAGGATCCTCTTCAATAAACCACCCTCCATTCTTTAATGGTGAAGGGTATGCTTATTGGAAGGTTCGGATGAGAGTTTTTATTGAAGCAATAGACACCGATATTTGGGATGCAATAGAGGATGGTCCATATATTCCTAGACATATGATAAATGGGGAAGTCGTTGAAATTCCTAGGAAAAGTTGGAGTGATGATGATAAAAAGAAAGTATCCTATGATTTAAAAGCTAAGAACATCATCTTCTCCGCTTTATCCCATGATGAATTTTATCGAGTTTCTCAATGCAAGTCGGCTAAGGAAATGTGAGACACTTTGGAAGTCACACATGAAGGAACAAGTGAAGTAAGAAATGCTAGATTAAATTCTTTAACACATGAATATGAATTATTTCACATGTTCCCGAATGAATCTATTGATGACTTACAAAAGAGGTTTTCACATATCATTAGTCACTTGATTTCTCTAGGAAAGCAATTTCGTGATGGTGAAACTACTCACAAAATTTTGAGATGCCTTGATAGAAAATGGCAACCAAAGGTCACCGCCATCAAGGAGTCCAAGGATTTGAACACTATGGACTTGGCAACCTTGTTTGGGAAGCTCAAGGAACATGAGATTGATCTATCAAGACTTAGCTCACATGAGGAGTTGGACAAAAAGAAGAAGAGCATCTCTCTCAAGGCCTCAACCAAAGTTGTAAAAGAGGTTGAAGATGACTCTACAAGTGAGAACTCCGATCATGCACTCAATGAGGAGGAAATTGGATTATTTGCGAAAAGATTCAATAAATTCCTCAAGGGTAAGAAGAGTGGCTCATCATCAAGAGATAGAAGACCCAAGGAACAAAAATCAAAGAACAAGACTTCAAGTGATGTAGTGAAGTGTCATGAATGTGGAGGCATTGGACATATAAGGATGGAATGTCCTACATACTTGAGAAAGAGTGAAAAGAAGACCCAAGAGGGGAAAGGCAAGAGAGCTTACATTGTGTGGGATGCACCGGAGAAGGAAGCAAACTCATCATCAAGTAGCTCGGATGATGAAGTTGCAAATCTATGTCTCATGGCTAGAAGCAACAATGAAGCCTCAAGTGCCAAGAGTGAAAATGAGGATGAAGTATCATCTCAAAGTTCTAGCTTTTCCTCTTCCTCTATTCCTTATGATGATTTGCTCAATGAGTATAATGAAATGTTGACACAATTTGAAAAACTAGCTAAGGTTAACAAGGAAAAAGGAAAGAAAATTTTGGAGTATCAAAAAGAAATCAATGAATTGGAAAAATACATAAATGATTTGAAACTCCAAAATGCATCCTTAGAACTTGCTAGCTCTAGTCATGTTTGTGATTGTGCAAATCCTAAGGAAACTATCACTCATTGTGAGAAATGTGACTTTCTTGAAAATGAAATAAAATATTTGAAACACAAACTCACAATATCAAATAGTGATAGAAACCTAGACCGGATAATTAATTCTCAAATAAATTATTCAAACAAAACCGGTTTAGGATATGTCCATAAGAAAAAGGACAATAAAAAGGTTGGTTCATTTTCTAAAATTGATTATACAAAGAAACCAACTTGCTTTTATTGTGGAAAGTTTGGACATACAAACAATAGGTGCCACATAAAACATTTTGAAATTCAAAAGGGCACTTATGTTTGGATTAAAAAGGAAGAAGCACCAAAAGCTAACCCAAAGGGACCCAACATAATTTGGGTACCCAAAATGAGAAAATGATTGTGTCTTGTAGGTGTGCCTTGGAACCGAAAAGAAACCGTGGTATCTTGATAGTGGATGTTCAAGGCACATGACGGGAGATAAGCGGAACTTCATAGAGCTTACTCCTCAAGAAGGTGGATATGTCACTTATGGAGACAACAACAAAGGCAAAATTCTTGGGATTGGTAAAGTCGGTAATTCTTCCAACTTGGTTATTGATAATGTACTTTATGTTCAAGGATTAGAACACAATCTTTTGAGCATTAGTCAACTTTGTGATATTGGTAACCATGTATTATTTACCTCTACCCAATGTCTCATAAAAAGTGACAAAGATGAATCTATCAAATTTGTTGGCAAAAGGTCTAATAATACTTACTTGGTTGAATTAAACAATATCACCTCTTTGGTTTCTACTTGTCTAGTTAGCAAAGAGAGTGACACTTGGTTATGGCACCGTAGGACCGCTCACATTAATGTAAATCAATTAAAGAAACTACAATCAAAAGACTTAGTAGTTGGATTACCAAAGCTAGATTTTAAAATTGAAGGTGATTGTACTCCTTGTAAGAAGTGCAAGCACACCAAAAACCATTTTGGTTCTAAAAATGATGTGTCCACAACAAGACCATTAGAAATGCTTCATATGGACTTGTTTGGACCTTCTCAAGTAAAAAGCTTTGGTGGCAACTACTATGGTTTGGTGATTGTTGATGACTTTTCTAGATTTACATGGACATTATTTTTAAGTGCAAAGAGTGAGACCTACAAATATTTTAAACGCCATGTTAAACTTGTGCAAAACCAAGTAAACCAAAAAGTAATTACTATTAGAACCGACCATGGTGGTGAATTTGAGAACTACAAGTTTGATAGATTTTGTGATAAACATGGTATTGAACACCAATATTCCGCACCAAGAACTCCGGAACAAAATGGAGTGGTAGAGCGGAAAAATAGGGTGTTAGAGGAACTTGCAAGAACTATGCTAAATGATTCTCAAGTACCTCATTATTTTTGGGCCGATGCCGTTAATACGGCTTGCTATGTCATGAATAGAATTCTAATTAGGCCCATGCTCAAGAAAACCCCCTATGAGCTTTACAAAGGAAGAAAACCAAATATATCCTACTTTCATGTTTTTGGATGCAAAGTTTATGTGCTAAATAATGGAAAAGATCATCTTGGAAAATTTGACTCCAAATCCGATGAGGGAATATTTTTGGGTTATTCTTCACATAGTAAAGCATATAGAATTTTTAATAAAAGAACTATGACTATTGAAGAATCTATTCATGTGGTTTTTAATGAGTCTTCGAAAGAAGATGGTGTTTTAACTGATGGTTGTGATGAAGGTTTTGAGTTTTCAAAAGAGGAAAAAGGGAAGGAGATTTTAAAGGATGAAGGAGAAGTCAAAAATGACCTTGATCCAGCTTGGAAAACGGTGAAAGCTCACCCTATTGACAATGTCATAAGAGACCTTTCAAAGGGAGTATTAACTCGTAGGACAATTCAAAATATTTGTCATTTTGTTTCCTTTGTTTCTCAAATCGAACCAAATTCAATTAAGGAAGCAATTTTGGATGAACATTGGGTTATGGCCATGCAAGAAGAACTAAATCAATTTGTTAGAAATGATGTTTGGGAATTAGTGCCTATACCCGATGATCATACTATAATTGGTTTAAAATGGATTTATAGAAATAAACTTGATGAATCGGGTTTGATTATAAGAAACAAAGCTAGACTTGTTGCCCAAGGGTACAACGAAGAGGAAGGTGTTGATTATGATGAGACCTTTGCTCCGGTTGCACGCCTTGAGGCAATCCGAATCTTGCTTGCCTTTGCATCAATTATGAAATTTACTCTTTATCAAATGGATGTCAAGAGTGCTTTCTTGAATGGTTTCATAAATGAAGAAGTGTATGTTAAGCAACCACCCGGTTTTGAAAGTCATGAATTTCCAAACCATGTTTATAAATTGAAAAAGGCTCTTTATGGATTAAAACAAGCTCCTAGAGCTTGGTATGAACGATTAAGTACCTTTTTATTAGAAAATGACTTTCAAAGAGGAAAGGTTGATAATACCCTATTCATCTATAAAACCAAAAAGGACATTTTGTTAGTGCAAATATATGTAGATGATATTATCTTTGGTGCCACTAACGTGTCCTTGTGTAGCAAGTTCTCTAATTTGATGAAAAAGGAATTTGAGATGTCCATGATGGGGGAGCTCAAGTTCTTCCTAGGACTTCAAATCAAGCAAGTCAAGGAGGGGATTTTTGTGCATCAAGGAAAATATTGCAAGGAGCACCTTGGAAAATTCGGAATGGACAAATGCAAAGAAGCCTACACTCCCATGAGCACATCATGCTACCTAGACAAAGATGAACAAGGTACACCGGTTGATGTTAGTAAATATAGAGGCATGATAGGTAGTCTTCTATATCTTACCGCATCTAGACCGGATATTATGTTTAGTGTATGCATGTGTGCCCGTTTTCAAGCTAATCCTAAGGAATCACACCTATCCGCGGTCAAACATATTTTTAAATATCTTAAAGGAACAATTAACACCGGATTATGGTATCCTAGTGATACTAGTCTTAGTTTGGTTGGTTATTCGGATTCCGACTTTGCGGGATGCAAGCTTGATCGCAAAAGCACTAGTGGTACTTGCCATTTATTGGGAAGTTCATTAGTGTCATGGTTTTCTAAAAAGCAAGCTTGTGTTTCTCTTTCCACCGCCGAAGCGGAATATATCGCCGCCGGTAGTTGTTGTGCTCAACTCTTGTGGATGAAACAACAACTATTGGATTTTGGTTGGAAACTTGAAAATATTCCTATTAAGTGCGATAACACGAGTGCAATCAACTTAACTAAGAATCCGGTGTATCACTCAAGGACTAAACACATTGAAATTAGACATCATTTTCTAAGGGATCATGTTCAAAAGGGTGATTGCACAATTGAATTTGTAAGTACCACAAATCAATTAGCGGACATTTTTACAAAACCATTGCCAAGAGATACCTTTTATCATATAAGAGGGGAACTTGGAATTTTAGATGAGTCAAGCATTAGCTAATTGATTTGTGTTTGTGAAAAATCACCAAGCATGTCTCATTTCATGTGCATTGGTGTTTGATGAACAATTGGACCTTGAGATGTTATAAATCTATGTTTTAACTGTGTGTGATTATGTTTCCTATCTATTATTGTCTTCATTATTTGTGGTGGATTTTGTGTTTTGCGTTTTAAAAACTGTGTTTTAAGCTTAACTGATAAAAAGACTCGAGTGTTCCTAAAAACACTCGAGTAATTTTAATTCCAAATTAAATCAATTTTAATTGAAAAAGTTTTTGAGCAGGTCTGATGGAAAACACTCGAGTGTTTTCAAAAACACTCGAGTGAATCTCTGTATTCTGAAAATCTAACTTTCGGGCAGCACGCGAGTGAATTTCAATTCACGCGAGTGTTTTTCAGGTTTTCTGAAAAACACGCGAGTGTTTTAAAAATCACTCGAGTGAGTTCATCAGATTTAGTCTGATGCTGCTGCGATTTTGCTCATATCTGCTCGAACCTCTCTCTCTTCTCACTCGCGTTTTCTCAGCTCTCTCACCTCTTTCATCACATACTTCACCCAAAATAAATATTTCTTTCATTTTTCAACAAGATTTCATCTTCTAAACTCATTCCCATCCTTTATTTCACATCAAATCCACATTTTTAACCCCCAAATTCATCATTCCCTTTCAAAACCCTAACTTTCAAAAACCCCAATTTTCTCAAAATTTCTTCTAGTTTTCAATTATAAGTGCAAATGGCTTCATCATCGGATAGAAGAAAAGGGTACAAGCCTAGAATGGAGGAACCAATTGAAGAGGAGGATGATTTCTACCATAGAGCCAATTGCATTGAGAGGGAGAGAAAGTTTGCTTCCAACGATTATGCTACTCAAACATGGGTAAGTGAAGCTTATCTCAATAGTAGAGGATTCCCTTTTGTAGATGCCCTCAAAACTCAAAAGCTTATGGGTTTCATATCGTTTAATGGCCCTATTTACATTAGGCTAGTTAGACAATTTTATGCTAACTTTAGGCCGGTTGGGAATTCTTATGAGACCTCCGTGTTAGGAAATCGTTTTGAGGTTACCCCCAAGGCTTTATTCCAAGTCTTTGGGATTTCACGATCGGGCGAAGGTACATCAAAAGGGGAGGTTGACCCTATTTTCCGAAAACTACTCCGCCCCGATCGTGCATATCTCAAGGGCGAGAAGAGAGCGAACCAAATGACCGCCGACAATAGAGTCCTTCACTATATTGTTAGCCATATTTTGTTGCCCCAAACTTCTCCAAATTACTCCCGCCCTATTCAAATTGAACTTAGAGCTATGGATGCCATTTTAAATGGTAATGTTTTGAATTGGACTTCCATTATCCTTGCCAAGATGAACCAAGCCTCCGACTCTAAACCCAAGCAACACCTCCCTTACCCAATGCATGTGTGCCGACTCCTTCAACATTTTGATGTTCAAATTCCTGAAATCGAGTCTGTTGTTCGTCTACCTGAGAAGACTCATGCCTTTTCTGACATTTCTTTGGGAAAGATGGACATCGAATACTACGGTAATCGATGTTTCTATTTTGATGAGGCGGCTATTCTGAAGGCTCAGGGGAACGTTCAGCAGGCTGCGGATCAGCTGGGTGTTGATTCTCAGCAGCTAGAGGAGGAGCAGGCTGCTTTTGACCAGCAGGCCGGAGGAAGTGGGAGTGTGCCCCATGATGACCCTACTGATGGAATTAATTTTGATATGCCGGAGTCCTGGAACTCCCAATTTGCACAGCACAGGGTCTATATGGATGAGAGGCTGGATATTTTTGATGGGAAGTTTGCCTCCATGGGACATCAGGCTGAGGAGTTTAGGAACATTATGACTGGTCGGGCTGATAGGATTGATGGATGCTTGGATGCTTTGGAAATCCAAGCTCAAGAGCAAAGGGCAACCTTATTCGACATGAGAGCTCAGATGGATCTCCAGCATTCTGCTCTTCATGGTAGACTTGACGCACATTCCGATCGTATGGATGCTAGCTTTGGCCATGTACGCTCCGACCTCAGTCAGATTCTGTCAGCTCTTGGGCGATTTCAGCCATATCCTCGCGATGATGATCAGCAGCCACCCTCTGTCTGAGTCCGGATGTTCCTTTGCACTTCTTGTTTTTTTATGACTATGTCTTTATTTTAGCTATGTTGAACTTTTTGAGTATTTTGTTGTTTTTGGAGTTGGGTGTACTTTGATTCAAACTCTAGTTTTATGGTCTATTTATGGTTTGTTGGAATGATGAATTTATGACATCTATGCATTACTCATGTTTTCTTCATAATTTTCATGTTCTTCAAAGTTTCTTTATTGCTTCATAGTCATATTTTTCTTATTATTTACTCTTCAGGGGTAAGTTTTCTTATTGGTATCCATCATTCTCCACCTTGTTTCCAAATTGTATCTTTTTTATCATGACAAAAAGGGGGAGAAAGGAGATTAAAGAGAAAGAGCATATTTTTTTCCGCTTTCTTGCTTATACTCTGATGACTTATGCTCTTGCTCTGATACCAATGAGCACTTGATTATGTTTATTATTGTATTATGTTGTGCTTGGCATTTTCTGAATTGTACAGGTTAAAAAGGTTCCTAGATTGAGGGGGAGCTCTCAAGTGCTAGAGGTTTAATTATTTTGTCATCATCAAAAAGGGGGAGATTGTAAAATCAAGTCTCCGATTAAGGCGGATTAATTTTGATGATGACAATGTAATTAAATTATGGACTTAAAGTGAAGAATGCAAGCCCAACATTAAAGAAGATCAAGTGCTTAGTTATTTATTCATTCTCATTTAATTTTAATGTATTTTATTTTATTTATGAGAGTGGGTAGTTTAGGTTTTTATTCTCACATAAGGTCACATGATAATTATGCATGAAAGGTTGAGATTAAAACCAATTAGGCTTGAAGAGAGAATTGAAAACAATGTTAGAAAAACTTAATTTTTCCAACATTAAGCAATTCACTCGAGTGATTCTCAAAACACTCGAGTGATTTATGAATTTTCAGTAATATAGCCGTTGGATAAAGTAAAAAGGCAACCCTATCATAGTTGACCAAAACACTCGAGTGTTTTCAAAAAGACTCGAGTGTTTTGGGTCTGACAGCAATTTTTCTAAACGTTAGAAGAGGACAAAAGGGAGAATAACTTGATTTTTCCTTCCCTTTTGTCCCCTCACTTATATTCTGAAGTGTTGACCTCATTTACTACAACAAGCCAATACTCTTTCATTGATTTCCATCTCTCTCAAGTGTTAAAATCTTTTCTCTCTCTAAACTCAACCAAGCATTCATCTTTATTATTGTCTTAGTGAGTTAAGAGAGTGTGCTTTAATTGTAAGAGAATTATTTGTTGTACAATTCTCAAACACTCATACACTTCTTGTTCTAAAAATCTTGGTTGGTAACCAAGTGTACCTAAGTGGGTCTTAGGTTCATTCAAGACTTGAGAGGTTCTCAAGCAAGGGCTAAGAGGTTCTTAGCTTTGGTGGAGCTCTTGGAGGTTCCAAGGAGCAAAAGAAGAAGGGACTCTTCATCACCAAATCAAGTTGGGGTAGAAATTTCAAGAGTTTGGTACACTCTTGAGAAGGGTTAGGATTGAGTGAGGAATCTCAATTTAGCCTTGTAATTTCTAACAATTTGATTACTAGTAGAAACTCCTAAGTTGATTAGGGGGACTGGATTAGCACTCTAGATTGAGTGTGAACCAGGATAAATTGGTGTTGTCTCTCTCTTTATAGCTTTCTTAGATTTCAAGAAAAACCAAACCCTAAGTTCTCTAGAAAGGGGCTTTTACAATTCAAGTAGAAATTGGTAGCAATTAAATTGTTTTCAACTTGTTATACCTTCATTTGATTGCCCTCTACTTTGATTAATATCAGCTCTTGCCTAGTCTTTAAGATATTGAATCATTTCGCTAAATTTCTCTAAAACTGAATTTTTCTGTTCTGCATAAAACACTCGAGTGTTTTCCAAATCACTCGAGTATTTCGTAGGTTTTCACTCGAGTGTTCTTAAAATCACTCGAGTAAATTGCCCAGTTTCAGAAAATCAAGCTTTTGATCAATTATTTTTTAATTGCACCGAAAATTAGTCATTGTTGCTTTCATATTACTATTCACCCTCCCTCTAGTAATTGCTAAGCCCGCTTGTTGGTTTCCAACATATATTTATATTATTTATTTTTGGCTTAATTGCAATTTTTTGGTTTCCCAATTTTAACAATTTGGCGAATTTGGTCCTTCTAGATTTTTTTTTTCACATTTAATCCTCAAATTTTCCAATGACTGCGATTTTGGTTCCTCCATTAAATTAACACTAATTATGCTGACATGTGTTACGATCATAGAGACCCACATGTCATTACGTGAAATTTTCAAGTTTTTTTTTAAAAAATAATTAAATATATTTAATAATATTAATAAATAATAATAAAAAAATCATAAAAATAAAAAAATTCGAAAAGAAAACAACCACATGTGTTACGATCATAGAGACCCACGTGCCAGTACGTGTAATTTTCAAGTTTTTTTAAAAAATAATTAAATATATTTAATAATATTAATAAATACTAATAAAAAATTCATAAAAATAAAAAAATTCAAAAAAATATGTAAATATTTAAAAAAAATAATACTCCCTCCGCCTCTAATATAAAGTCTCTTTGGGGGATTTCACGTCCATTAAGAAAGTGAAATAATTTAGTTAATTGTATTGGAAATGTGAACTTTTGATATGTAATTTCAAAATTACCCCTATTAATATTATTGGGAATCTAAAAAGTGTTAAATAAATAAGGGTATTTCTGGCAAAAAGTAATTAATGATTACTGAAAATTGGTATGAAGCTTTATAAATAAGGACAAAATAAAAGTTTCAAGAGGACTTTATAATTAGGGTCAGAGGGAGTAAAAAAGTTCACAAAAAATTTAAAAAAATCGGTAATATATTTTAAAAACATTCTGAAAATTTTTTTTTTAAATATTCTAAAAATAAATAAAAAATTCACAAAAAAGTTAAAAAAAATCCGTAATGCTTTATCTAGTAAATGAATTTTTTTTCTGAATTTTATATTATTTTTTAATAATATTAAATATATTTCTATTATTTTTATTTTTGAATAATATTAAACATATTTTTTTGATTTTTTTATTTTTATGATTTTTTAAATTATTTTTTAATAATATTAAATATATTTTAATTATTTTATGAAAATTGTTTTTGAAAATTCCACGCAGCCACATGTGAGCCTTTGTGATTGTGACACGTGTCCCTTAACTGCAGTGCAACGTTAGCACCATTAGTGTTAATTTTACGGAGGGACTAAAATCGCAACTTTTGAAAAATTTGGGGATTAAATATGCAAAAAAAAAAAACTAGAAGGACCAAATTTGCAAATTGTTAAAATTGAGAAACTAAAAGTGCAATTAAGCCTTAATTTTTATTTCAAAAATGATATGTAATACTTAAAAAAATATAAAGTAAAAAAGATCATAATACTACTTAAATTGTGCCTATTTCTGTGTGTTTGTTGAGCTCAAAGGCGCGTTGGGCGCGAAGTTGTCCCTCACCAGCTTCTGCCTTTGGAGTTTGGAGTGGCATATTCAAACAAGCAATTAGTGTGTGTTTTGTTTTGGTGTTATATATTGATACCCAAATGCACATTTAACTAAAAGTTTCCTCTTTCATGCTTTTTTCGAACACAATTATAACACTCCCACACTATAGAAACAAACATACTTTAAATTCGGATGTGATTAATTACTTTATCCCAAACTCTCATGTTTTCCACCTTATCCAACGACTTCCACCCATCAATTCTCTTATTAACTAGAAATTCAAAATTATTTTTGTTGGCAATTCGTATCATTATTCTTTGAATTATATAACATCACTCAAAATATGAATTATGTAAATCAAAATCTAAATTCTTAAATAGGATAAATAGGCTTATAATTATTTGCCAATCTAGACTTTTAAATAGATTAAGCCTAGGTCATTAAATAAGGTTTAAGCAGTTAAACATACCAAACCCACCCACACAACTACATATTAGTACTATATTATGCCCTAATTAACGAAAAAACCTAGCCTCTACTTTCCACCACCCATTCTCTCTAGAAAAATACATACAATATATAGTTAAATAGAAATAACACACTACTTTATTATTATAAAGAGAGTCCCACACATAGCAAACCTTGAACATGTATGTATTATTAGTAAACATAACATCACTCATTGCATAAGAAAAACCCAGCATCATACAAATGCAAATACTTCAAGTGAATCTTTTATACTGCATGTGAGTATAAACAGTAGCATCAAACACCAGCATACTCCTCTAGAGACTTGTCTGATAGAGTTCTAAGATAGCGAGCATGGTGTTCACCATACTTGAATGGTCGATAACGAAGAGGATGCTCTTTTTCATCGACTAGTTCATGGGGTGCCTTGATCTCCTTCTCAATCGCAGGTAAAGCAAATACCCCAACCGAGTACCTCTCTTCACTCACCATCACCCTGTGAGAAGGTGCATGAAGTCTCCCATTGCTCCAGGCCTGTTATTATTATATATAATATTCAGTTATCACCGAAATTTCAATAAAATTTAATCAAATATTAACATCTCAAATTAGACTACTCTAAAAATGCGATCAATTTGATTCTTAAAAGAAAAAGTGTAATAAAAATAAATTCACGGCTTACAATAAAATATGTAAAATGTAGCCAAGCCAATTGAGTACCAATGCAAATAGGACCAATATATGGTAATATTTATTTTAACTTTCATAATTTTATGTAGGGCAAATTTGTTTTAAAAGTATTTTATCGATAACATTAGTATATTCCAATTACTAATTCAATCGTCTTGTTCTATACGTAACTGATATGTAGATTGTGTATATATATATGTGTGTGTGAATTACGATTTATTATAAGTAATTACTATTATTAATTAGCTTGTATTTTTTAAGAAATTATTAGATGATTGAGGATTAATGATCTTAAATATATTATCATTATTCATTATTTTTTTATTTATACAATTTTTTTTTAATTTTCAATACATGATGATAATATGTTGAGAACCATTAATCCTGATCACTTAATAATTTATTGTATTTAATTCTCAGCATGGAGGGACAAAAACAACAATCTACATATTATAGCAGTATAGTAGTTATGCATACCTTGAGGCAATCAGCAACAAAGACCACAAATCCATCTTTGGGAATCTTAATTTCAATCCATTCCCCAGTAGTTTTGGATTGAACATGTAGACCACTGACATCATTTTCACAAAGAATGGTTAAGACGCCTTTGTCCCTGTGAGATTCCAAGGCAACGTTTGAGTCATAGCTGCTATCTTCAGGAACAACATACTTGATCAACCGCATATAACTTGTCTTCTGCATCTCTTCAACATCTGAATTGTAATGTTGGGGAAGCCCATAAGCAGCCACAATCATCTTCAGGATAAGGGCATTCAGTCCTTGCATCTTCGCACCCAAGGACTTAATTGTCTCACTGCATATCACCATAATACACCCCAATCAAAAACAAAAATATTCAATACATACATGTCCAGTGTTAATAGTAGCTATTATATTAAGAAAAGTGATTGGAAATAAATTAAACAGAAATTGAAAAACAATCCATTATTTTTTATTTTTTAAAAATCCATTAGATTAATTCACTTATTTTGATGTTGACTTTGTAATATTTTAATTTTAAAAGATGTCATAAATGTTAGAACAAATAATATTCGTAGACTTTAGAAAAGGTAGGGAGACGCACGGTTATGTTTTGTCGACAATTTTGCCAAAAGTTAATATTTTTTTTTCACAATTTGTATCATTTCATATGTCACTTATTTTTATTGATAAAAAAAATTAAATTAACATATATTTAATTTAAAATTAATTTTTTAGACCAATAATAATGTGACACATGAAATAATGTAAAATGGTGGGACAAAAATGTACTCTCCATTGTCGAGGGAAGGGCCCTTCTAAGAGATTTACGCTACAAATAATGGACGCTAGGAGTGTCAATTTATTAAAGGTTACTCATTTATGAATATAAGACATTTAAGATTATGATATACTTCTTCCGGTCTCAATTATAAGAAGAAAAAAAAAATATTCCGTTAATGGTCTTGAATATAAATAAAAATTTAATTAATGTTCTATTTCCAACACAATCATTCCTAAAATATCTTTATAAAATGATTGCATTATTTAATTTTTTTATTCATTCTCAATTAATGTAAGTTTACTAAAGTTGTCTATTTTTTTTTATGAATTTGAAAAAATTAAATGTAATTAACTACACTTCCTTAATAAGTACTCCTTCCGTTCCTATTTATCTGTCCTATTTCAAACAAAACACACCCTTTAAGAAATTCAATCATTACTTATATTTCCAATACATTAATTATGTTTTTTTCCCACTGTATCATTTCTCTTTCTATAATCATTAATTTTTCTCCATTACTTACGTAAACCAAGATTTATTCAATATGGGCAAACATGGAAAATAACATTTATTACACTCTTGAAATTCTCAATAGGACAGATAAAAAAAACAAAAAATCTCTCAAAAAATGGACTGATAATAAGGAACGAACAAATAATAAGGAACAAAGGGAGTATAAAGTTAGTTTTTTTTTTTTGCTTAAAAATGAAACAATTATTTTAGAAACATTGGGAATGAAACAAAAATTAAATGAAACAATTATTTTATATAAATATTTTAGAAATAATTGTATTTAATAATAAAAAGTTAATCAAATTTTTTTCATATTTAATTCTCTTTCTATCTCATTATCTCGGATAAATAATTGAAAAGTCAATGAAAAAAAATTAATATTTTGCATTAATAACAAATGAATACTATATATATTTATTATATCAATTTATACTAATAATGAATTAAATATTTACTTTAAAGTAATAGAATTTGTTTTTACTTAATAGTACTTAATTATAAACATAACATATAATTTTTACTTCGATTTGAGATGAAAAATTTGTTATTTTTTACTAAAGGAATATCATTAATGAGAATTTTATTTTTTTTATAATCGAGAAGAGAGAGATAGTACTCCCTCCGGTCTTTATTATATGGGCATTCATAAAAGAGTCTTAACTTCATACTCGTAAGACTATGACATATTAGCATTACATCATCATTTTGGTACAAGACTCAACTTCAGACTTTTCATATTTTTCATCACATCAGAATTTTTAACATCGACTCACCAAACTCATGTATCAACATTACATCATAATGTACTTTAAGACACAATTTCATTTTAATAATACTTTTGTAATATAATTTCAATAATATTAATTACCTATAATTTATAAAACTAATCCCAAATAATATTTAAATATTAAAATTGAATAAAATTTAACATTACAATAATTGAAGTTAATTTCACCTACTAAAAATTATAAAGTGCATAAAAAAATACAATATAATGCTGAATAATGCAATGAAACGTTATTTCAACAGCTCTTTATTTGAAATTATTAATTTATTTATTTGAATATAAAAATATTTATTTTTCATAACAAGATAATATATTTAAGAATAAAAAGAAAGAACATATATTTAAGTATATTATTTTTATTATTATTTTAAAAATATTATTACTTTTATTTTAATTATTATTATTTATTATTTATTATTAATTCATTTTTATTATTATTTATTTATTGTTATTATTATTTATTTATTATTAATTTATTGTTATTATTTATTTATTAGGATATTATAAAGTAAAAAGAGATAAAAGAATAAAACACAATATATTTAAGAATAAAAGAGAAAAAGTATATATTTAAAAATGTTATTTTTATTTTTTAAAAATTATTATTATTATTATTTATTATTAATTTATTGTTATCATTATTATTATTTATTATCATTATTACTATTATTATTATTTATTTATTAGAGTATTATATATTATTTTTTAAAAAGTAATATTATTATTATTATTTATTATTAATTTATTGTTATCATTATTATTATTTATTATCATTAATACTATTATTATTATTATTTATTTATTAGAGTATTATATAAAGTAAAAAGGAAGAAATGACCAAAAAATTGGGTCCCACATAGTCTTAAGTTAAGTCTCTTATATTATATACTCAACTTAAGACTCTCTACTGGCAGTGTATTGAGATATTCTGATAAAAAATCTGAACTTAAGACTCTCATCCGACTCTATTGTGGATGCACTAAGCCTTTTTATCAATTTTCACATTCTTTAAGAAGGTCGGTTAGTGTTTAGTGATATTGGAAATGTAAATATTTAGTAAACTTTTTTCAAAAGTATCCCTATAATTACTATTGGAAATCTAAAAAGTGTGGAATAAATAGGGGTATTTGTGGAAAAGAAGTAATTAATGTCATTGAAAATTGGAAATAAAACTTATATTAAAAAAAAACTTCGAAATAAGCTTATATTTAGGACCGAAGAGAATATTGAATATATGATATCGATTGGTATCGAGAGGGGTTAGATACTTTGGTGGCTTCTATAAATGCCTAAATAATGTGTAAATATAATGAATCTAAGGAAGAAAGACTTTTTTACTTAAATGGGGTAGTTTTACAAACAAATTACGAAAAATGGATAGTTTTTAAACTATTTACGGACCACGGGGCAGTCAACAAAACTATTTACGAAAATGAGACAGTCAAAGTCAATGACACAGTGCCACGTGTAACAATGTGGTAGAACGCGTCACTCCGGGTGACGCAACGGCTGCAGTTTGACCCGTGTTGACTATCCACTCCCTTGCATATATATATGCAAAAATGGCCAATTGTTGCTTTGTGTTTTACTATTATGTAAGGACTTATATTTATTATATTTCCGTTTTCGCTTATTTCATAATAATACTTACAATCATAAATATAAAATTATAGTTTTAAACTTTATTTTTTTTTAAATTCTATAATAGTTTTTAACAATATTATATATTTTTTTTAGCAATTACTCATATTTTCTCAACATTTTTAGCATCTTTATCATAACAAAAAAAATTGAACAATCAATGTTATTCAAAACGTAAATTTAATACACAGAAACTTATATTTATATTTTATTAAATTTATGTTTTTAATATTTGAGTTTTTATTTAAGTTAATAACGCAAAAAAACATAATAAAAACTTTACTCATAAAAACTTATGTTTTATTCATAATCTAATAAAAAATAAATAAGTTTTTATTAAATAAAAAATTTCATAATTTAATATGATTAAACAATTTAATATGATTATATGAAATTAGGAACTACCCCACTTAACAAAAAAAAGCCAACAAAGAGATGATAGTTGATATGTAATGGCATGCAATATAATGATTAAGAATGTAAGAAGAAGAAATACCAGAATGATGAGTTCCCTTGAGGCCACATGAGGTTAGTGAGTTCCTCGATCATAGTTGGTAAAGGAGCATCATCAACCCCAACCCCAAAGGTTTCATGGACCGGAGTCTTCGCATAGGGCCGAGTAGGCTTTGGGTTTGTGTACTTCTGCTTGGTTTCTGAGGGCAAATCAAACAACTCTTTCACAACCTTGAACACTTTTTCACTACTAAGACCCTCTAGTGTCCCATCACGACACACTAAGAGGAAGGTACCATAACTCTCACATGCTTCTCTCACTTTCTTGCACATCTCTTCCCACCCCTCACCACCTTCTTCTAATCCCCACCCACCCTTGCTGAAATCAAAACATGGAAGCACCACACTCTCATTACCCATTTTCTTATCTCCCTCTACTTACCTTTTGCTTTGTCTCAATGTGTGTTGCACTTGCATAAGGTTTTGGTTATATATAGGGAGAATTCGTAGTCTAAAGAAGCCTTGCCAACTATGAAAGGCAGGTGAGGAAAATGCATTAATTATATGAAATTAGGAACCACTGTATTTTTATTTTTTAACTTGTTGAATCATAAATTTTATTCCAAGCAATTATCACTAAATATTAAAAAAAAAATTAAAATTAAAATAGCACATCTATGTAAGAACTACAATAGGTGGATGAAATAACTAGAGAACACTAAGAGAACACCTAGAAGGTCATAGGTGTTAAATAAACCTTGAAAGATTTTCGAATAAAACAAATCGAAACAATTAAAACGAATGATTTTCAGAAAATTCTCAGCTGTTAATCGATTAAGGCAAGGAGTTAATCTATTAATGTCTGACAGCTGATTTTGGTTAATCGATTAACACACCCAGTTAATCGATTAATCACTGTTAAAAACTGAAAAATCATTTTTCAATCGAAAACAAAAATCAATCAATTAACATAAAATATCATTTATGATCAGAGATAGCACAGAATTGATTAACACCAAAATTGTTAATGATTACCTAGATTATGAAAAAGGTTTTCCCCAAATCAATTTGAACGATTAAAACCTATTTCATTCAATTATTAGAAAATCAATCTTTTCTAGGTTTTCAATCAAGAACAATATGAAATAGCGAGCAAAAGTTAAAGAGTTAAGGGAAGAGAAGCTTGCTTAGAGATTTATACTGGTTCACTCTCAACCATCGAGAGCTACATTCAGTCCCCTCTATCACAATAGAGAGAGTTTCTTCAATAAGGAATTATGTTGGAAACCAACAAGCGGCTAAAAATAACCTTCTAGAGGGGGGGTGAATAGAATGGTTAAACTACGATACCAGAATTTCGAAAGTAATCAAAAACGGTTTAGAAACAGTTCAATTTTAAGCAGTTTACACTGATTTAATCGATTAACCTGCAATTTAATCGATTAAACCTGAAAGTCAATTTTTCCTTAATCGAGTACTACTCGATTAAACACTGTTAAAATTGCAGAAATTCAAAATTCATTTCAAATCGATTATTCTACGAAACTCAACGAATCAAGAATCAAATCAGAGAAATCAATCACGAATCAATTAACAAGAATATAATGAATACGTAATTGAAAAACCCAATACTAATCCTATTTGATTTTTAAGCTCTTGATCGATTTTAATTAAAATCAACGTAAAAAGTAAAGAGCGAAGAACGCAGTGATTTTAGCCTGGTTCACTCACAATCGGTGAGCTACATCCAGTCCACCCTCTCTGGGTTGGGTGATTTGCTACACTATGAACAAATAGATCAGTTTACAAAAATCGTTAGAATCCTCTCAATTCTTGATCCTAACCCGTTATCATATGAAGTACTAATTCATATGACACTACCCCAATCTTGTAATTTGATCCTCTTCGTTCCTCCTTTGATTGAAACGACGCGTTCAATCCCAATGAGCTTCGAGCAATGTATCTTCGATTGCTAAGAGTAATGCTCCAACCCTTCTTCTTCAATTTGCCTCAATTGAAATCTTTCCTTTGTTGAATCTTGATGAACGTAACCCTTTGTTACAAAATGATTCAACTAATAATGTTCAAGAACATTGAATCTTCAATTTTGAATCAAAAAGATGAAGTATGCATTCAAATTGAGATTCAAAAGAACATTGATAGAGATGATGTTTAATGAGAGAATCTTGGCTCAAAGAATATTGAAAAGATGTGAAAAATGTTGTGAAATGATAATGGTTCGTAACCTTTGTCATGTTGAAAATGAAAGGCTTTTAATGATTCAGTTTTAACAACCTTTAATCGATTAAACGATGCCTTAATCGATTAATACTCGATTAAACTGAGATTTAATCGATTAAACACTGCTAAACACTGCTAAAAACTTTTTCTCTTATTTTGCATTTTTCACTGATTTATTTTAATAAAATCTTGAGCCCTTTTCTCTATCAATGCAATCCAAATTTCAAACATAATAAATTCTTTAATTCAAATTAAGATTTCTAATCCTAATTCTACCACCCACACTCATATAAAATAATAATACAATTACAATACAAAAATATGAGAAAGTAGTAAAACTAGTCCTGAGATTTGTTGTTGTAGGTTTGCCACATAAAGTTGTCTTCATCAAAACATAATTGAATCCTTGCATCTTCAAATTAGAGTTCTCAAATTACAAGCAAATGCCTCTAAGATACCCCACTTGATAGCCTCCAAGAGATACCCCACTCTTGTCTTGCAACCCTCTTGAACTTCTAACCTAACCTCTCTTCTCTTGCTTGATGATAACCCCAAATCAAGTCTTCCACTTGCTTGTTGATACCTCACAACAAGACTTCCAATTGCTTGTTAACACAACAAGACTTCCGAATCAATTTGCTTGATGAACACCACCAAGACTTCTTCTTTGTTGTATTATTTGAGCTTGCCTTCTTGCAATGATTACAACTCTAAGAAAACACAATAAACCTATTGAATCTCCTTCAAGAACTATGAACAATTATAAATTGAGATTCAAAAGTTTCTTGATCAAATGATATGAAAATAAGAACTTTGATCTTTTGTAAAAATGAGAGAGAATGTTGAGAGAATAGTGTGGCCTTGATCTTTCTAAAATGATGTGAAAATGAAGTTAGTTAATCACAATGATTAGGAAAGGTTTATATAGAATACCCAAAATTTTGGAAAACATTAAAACTGATTTTAAGAAGTGAAAAACTATTTTAAAAAGTTGTTCTACACGTGTTAATCAATTAAGGCATCAAGCTATTATAGGGACAGAGGTTGTACTTTTTTCGTGAAAAAGATCTCATTAACGGAGGATCATGAATCCTCCCAAAGCTACATAATAAGCTGCAACATAGGGAAAGAGGGAGCATGGGTATCTTTGGCTGCATTGACTAGAACTTTTGTGTCTTCTATGGAGCCTTGAATTAGTTTCTGTAATATTTTTTGGCATGATGCCTATAGAACTTAATAGCATGGTGATTCTATGACTGATCTATCACATACATGAATTGTCCAATGCCTTTAAACTACGTTTCTTTTATGATTGTCATTTCATATTTCGTGGTCTAATACAGTTTCCACCACTTTCTCCCTGTTAGATTCAAAGAAATCTACAACTGCGTGCAGATAGAGGAACAGGGAAGGTACCTACAGATGATGTTTGAGAAGCAATGCAAATCTGTCTTCTGATGCTATGAAAGATTCTGCTTCCAAAAGTGAATTGCATTGGAAGCCTCCAAATTGGATCAAGCTAACGACAGTATCACAGTTGAGGTTGTTACCAAAACTCAAGCTCTAAGAGTCCTAAGCAAGATTCAACTGACAAGCCGGCTTAGTGATGATAACTGATACATCTTGTGCAGCAGAACGCATCCTGGAACCACGTGTGTGCTGTGTAGGGGTGGCAATGGGGAACGCCATTCGGGGATCCCCGCGGGGAAGCGTTCGGGTCCCCGATTTCGGGGATTTTTCCCCATTGGGGTCGGGGATGGGGGGAATTTTTCCCCCTACAGATTTCGGGGCGGGGAATGGGATAGGTCTCCCCGTCCCCGCGGGGCCCCGTTCCCCGCCTATTTTACATATACACCCTTAGTTTTTAACTTTTATGTAATTAAAAGAATTGGTTTTTTTTGGTAATTTCACCTTTCAACCCTAATTTCAACTACATACCAGCCTGGTTTGACACCCCATGGTTCCTTAAGCATTTCTTTGTAGAAATTTCGGCCCCTGTGACTTTGTCTGTTTTATAAAGCCTGTCTTTACTATAAAAAAAAAGTTTGTAATTGTCTAATTTTAAAACAAATATTAACCTTTTGATTATTTTTATTCTATTTCTTAGATTGAATTATTTGTCTTTTAATGATTATTTTTAAGTACTATGCATCTTTTGAAAATACTATTAAGCAGGGTTAATTTTATGACGAGTCAAATGGAAGTTACGATTTTTTTTTAAAAAATTTCGCGTATGTTTGGGGACCCCGTGGGGATCGTGGGAAATGGGGATGAGGAACAATTTCTACCCGAGATGGGATTTGGGGATGAGGATGGGAGAGAAATGGAACCCGAGGATGGGAAATGGGAAAGTACCCCCCGCCTTATCCCCGCCCCGTTGCCATCCCTAGTGATGTGTGCATGCCAAAGCTATGCTCACTAACACCATTATTGCATTAGCTAATTGGCCACTTGGAGGTGGAAGCCATTGTTCCAGCACATCTTTCAGAAGCACTTGTGCCATTGGATCTACCATTGCATGACAAAGACTTAATAACTTAAAACATGCATGGTATTTAAGAGATCTCTTGGGTGCTTTCCCCTAATTACCTCCAATACTACCACTCCGAAGCTATAGATGTCAGTGTCACACTCCAATGGAAGCAAAGATATATATATCAGGAGCAAGGCAAAAAAAAAGGTATGTATTTAGGTGTAGGTGTCTTGTAACATAACATGACTTGTAACCGAACAGCCAAATTTGAATTTACATCATCTGCTTTTAGCTAAAACGAAGCAATTAGATGGCTGGCTAATGGCTATTATTGCACTATCAGAAAGAAAAATGTTTCTTGATGAGGGGATTAGTTTTTGATTTATTTTTAGATTAGTTTATTAGTTAACAATATGTATGAATAATGGATTGACCAATTGCATAATCTGCTGTGCATGGCCTATTGAAAAAAATTATCTGTGCTTGATAAGTAGATAATGTTATTATTTCATTAATTAATACTTTCTTAATCAACATTTAAATTATGGTTTTCCCATATACTGTATAAAGGAACGTGGAAACATTTTTAGCTAAAAGAAAAAGATATGTAAAAATTTTAGTTTGGTCATGGAGGCATGAGGATATTTAAAAAAAAATAAATTTAGAGGGTCAATTAATAATTAAGGAATCAAAAGATTAGATCCCTTACGAGATAGGCCGAAGCAAAACCTGTTGACCTGACCCATTTTGCCGGACCTGCTTGCATGTAATACTCTTGGGGAATTAATTTTACTACCTACTAAATTTTTTATACTTAAGATACCCTTATGAAAAAAACTCCCCCTCCAAAACTCTTTTTTCTTTTTCTTAGCCTTTTTCTCTGCAACTTTTTCATCCCCTTTTTTCCACTCACTCCTACTTCCAAAGTGTAATTCTTGAAAGAGTAATTATTTTGCTATTTATTTTGTTCAGATGCATGCTTGAACATTCTGGAGAGTAATTATTTTGCAGACTTTACCAATACATTTTTGAAAGTGCTATTGAGATAGCTGAAACTCAGTGACTGTAGAAGGTGGTAGGTTCAAAAGTCGTAGCAGCCCAGGTCATTTTAACAAATTGGTAAAAATCTATTTAGCTCAATAGATTAAGCTAACCTAACAAGTCGATATATCTACTTAATTTTATTATATATTTATATTATTTATTTTTGGCTTAATTGTAATTTTGGTATCCCAATTTTACCAATTTGGTCCTTTTAGATTTTTTTGACATTTAATCCCCAAATTTTTCAATTGTTGCATTTTGATCCCTCCGTTAAAATTAACACTAACGGTACTGACAATCTGACATGGTAGTTAAGGGACACGTTCCACAATCATAGAGACCCACGTGTCATTATGTGAAATTTTCAAATTTAAAAAAAAAATAAGAAAATATATTAATAATGAGTAATATTTTTTAAAAAAATTATAAAATATGTAAAATATTTTCAAAAAATATTTAAAAAGTTCACAAAAAATTTTAAAAAATGGGTAAAATATTTTTAAAAAATTATGAAATTTTTTTTGTTTTTAAATATTCTAAAAATTAATAAAAAGTTCAGTAAATTTTTTTTAAAAATCTGTAAAATATTATAAAAAAATTCTGACAAATAATTACAAAAATCAGATTTTTTTAAAAAAATCGATAAAATATTTTTAAAAAACTCTGAAAACTTTATTTTTAATTTTTAAATATTTTTTATTTTTTATTTTCTGAAAATTATCAAATTTTTTATTTATTTTTTCTGAAAATATTCTGAATTTTTAATTTTCTGAAAATTCTTAATTAAACAATTTTTTAAAAGGAAAATTAAAAAAATTCAAAATAATATAAACTAGATAAAGCATGTAAAGGATTTTTTTTTTAATTCTAAAGAATTTTTTATCATTTTATTAATATTTAAAAAAATAAAGAAAATTTTTATAATTTGTTAAAATATTTCACAAATTTTTAAAAAAAGAATTCTCAATTTTTTATTATTTTTTATTATATAAAAAATTCAGATTTTTTTAAAAAACATTTTACAGATTTTTATTATTTTTTAATAATATTAATATATTTTAATTATTTTATTAGAGTTTTTTTGAAAATTCCACGTAGCGGCACATGGGTCTCTGTGATTGTGACATGTGTCCCTTAACAGTCACGTCAGCACCGTTATATTTTAAGAGAGGAACCAAAATCGCAACAATTGAAAAATTTGGAGATTAAATGTGCAAAAAAAAAAATTAGAAAGACTAAATTCGCCAAATTGCTAAAATTAGGGGACTAAAATACATTTAAGCCTTTATTTTTATATCAAAAATTATATGTAATACATAAAAAAATATAAAATAAAAAAGGATGATAATACTACTTAAATTGTGCCTGTTTCTATGGGTTTGTTGAGCTCAAAGGCACGTTGGGCGCGAAGTTGTACCTTACCAGATTATGCGTTTGGAGTAGCATATTCAAACATGCTATTAGTGTGTGTTTTGTTTTGGTGTTGTATATTGATACCCAAGTGCACATTTAACTAAAAGTTTCCTCTCCTATATATGTTTTTTTCGAACTCAATTATAACACTCCCTCACTATAGAAACAAACAAACTTTAAAATCGGATGTGATTACTTTATCCCAAACTCTCATGTTTTCCATCTTATCCAACGACTTCCACACTATCAATTTTCTTATTAACTAGAAATTCAAAACTATTTTTGTTGGCAATTCGTATCATTATTCTTTGAATTATATAGCATCACTCAAAATATGAATTGTGTAAATCAAAATCTAAATTCTTACTCTCTCTCTCTGGTCCTATTTATAGGGCATACTTAACCATATCACATGAACCAAGGAGGATAGTTAGGTTTCTTGAAACTTTAAAAAAATACTTCAACATTACAATCTTACCCTCTTAACTTGCATTGGAAATTTCACATTGTATTACTTCACATTAATGGGCAAAGGGCAAATAAGAGAAAATAACAATAAATGCCTCATAGAAAATACAAAGTGACTTATAAAAAGAACCAAAGAATCCTTCTAGAATGTGACTTATAAATAGGACCGGAGGGAGTAAATAGGATAAATAGGCTTATTTGTCAATCTAGACTTTTAAATAGATTAAGCCTAGTTCATTAAATAAGGTTTAAGTCGTTAAACATACCAAACCCACCCACACCGCTACATATTATATCATGCCCTACTTAACGAAAAAACCTAACCTCTTTCCATCACCCATTCTCTCTAAAATATACATACAATAATTAAATAGAAATAACGGTCTGCATTATTATTATATACTAGGAAAATTGTCCGTGCGATGCACGGGTTTTAAATTTCGCTATCCTTTCCTTTTTATTTTTTTAAGGACTTTCCATTTGTTCAAACATTAAACATTAATTTTATCATTTTTTGGAATTATATTTTATATGATATTTTTTTTAATTATTTCAAATTTACAATGAAATTTATTTTTTATGCTCAGACAAATTTATGTAATCAAATTGTAATACAATACTTATAATTAAAAATCAAACAAAAACCAATTGTACTTCCAACTTCTAAAGTTTGGACACGGCTTAAGAACATCTATTTGGAAAGAACCATGAAAAAACTTATATATAAGAAGCAAAATACTTAAACGAGAAAAAAAATCTTTATTCTTACCTCACTGTCGAGAACACGTTACCTTTAGTTGTCTCAAACATTTTGAAGGGAGTACCTTCATGATGTCAGTGGTTAAGCAAATGCTTAAGCAAAAGTTGCAGTGGTAACCCATATCACGTAACCATGTTCAAGACATGTATAAATATATAGTAAAAAAATACAAACTTAATAGTTGCGTATTAATGCAAATTACATATAATTTCAATAAAAAAAAGAATAACATATGATTATTTTATTGAAGACGTTATAATTCAATGTAAAGCTAACATTAGGGGTGTAAGTAGTCCGGTCTGAGACCGCGAGACCGCTCGGATTGGACCGGATCGGACCGAAAAATGTGATCTGGTTTGGTCTCACGGTCCGGTCCAATCCCAAAAAATTGAGACCAAACTTGAACGGTTCGGTTCACGATCTTACATATTATTAGATCGGTGAGACCGGACCGGACCGATAGGGTTTAATAATTAAAAAAAAAAACTACAGAACCTAACAAATAACAATATATACTAAGTAGCAGCACTGCACATCGTCCTCCCCTATCATGCTTAATATATGCAGTTTGTTGTTTTCCTCCTATGGTGGGGTGATCTGGTTCCTTTTTATTTTATTTTATTTTAATCCAATAATTTACTAATCAGCTAAATAGATCGGATCGGACCGGACCATTCATGAACGGTCCGGTCCGGTCCGGTCTTTGATGATAAATAATATTGGGACCGGACCAGACCAGACCATACTAAACTGAATGATTCGGTCCATAATATGGCTCAGAGACCGGACCGGATCAGACTGTTGCACCCCTAGCCAACATGCATATCCATATATTAGAAGCCCTTTTAGCACTGAATCAAATTGGAAGATCAAACACATATGAAACTAATGTAACATTCTAGCATAATTGATTGACTTTTTATTAGCAATTACTCATTTGTTTCATTAGAATAAATTACCTTATCGGTAACCATCACATATTGTTCTGTCGTAGGATTACAGTACTTAGACAATTCGGTCTAAGAATCCAGCAATCTCACTCTTGATGTCAGACGCGAAATGAGCACCTTGAATACCAAGATACACACTCTCTTGTCGTTTTCAGCTTTGGGGGTGGTGTGTGTGCTTGTGTGAGTTGAGTTAGATCATACCTGTTAGCTTACCAGGTATCTTATACACATACCAGCGTTGTCCGTATTGATGACCGCTTTCATGTGGCGGGTAAGATTCCTCCAAACGGCTCTGATATGATGGCTGGTATTAAAGTGTATGGAATCCTATGCTAGTGGTGTGAATGGGATTCCTTCAGGCTTCTTAGTGCACATGTCCAAATTCATACCGGTATAACGGTCTTGAGACCATATCCGAATCCATCCTTCAAGATTCGCTCTAGGTATCGTATCTGGTATCCTGTTTGGATAGTGCCTCCCAACTCAATCCGGATTCAGCTTTAATGGGCTACTCCTAGCCTCAATTCGGAATCCGGTTCCTTTGGTCAATTCGGCCTCAATCCGGCGGTGGCCTCTGGGCCTAGTGGACCTCGTCAATCCGGCCTCAATCCGGCGGTGGCATCTGGGACTAGTGGACCTCGTCAATCCGGCCTCAATCCGGGTATCTGAATCCGGCCTGAATTCGGCCTGGTTGGGCCTCTCAATGTCCCAATCCGGTATCTGAATCCGGCCTGGTTGGGCCTCTCAATGTCCCAATCTGGTATCTGAATCCGGCATACCGGTTTCGTTTACATGGTCCATAACACATATGAATATTAGTTTTATGGTTTTTCATTAGCTTTTTGCAAAAATATCATTAAAATAAAACTATATGTAGAGTATTTATTGTTTTCGATACGGTCAATAATACATATTTCTCCCTCGATCGGTTTCAAAAAGATGATAAAAATGGAAAAAAAAATTTGTCTCGAACTAAAGTTTAAATAATTAATGAAAATGTTTAGAAATTGTAAATTTTGAATTGTGATTGGGTGATCAATCCAAAATGCATTAAATTAGTTGTTTGATAATTGGTTGACGTGTTAGACAAATCATAAAATGTTTGTCTCCTTAATATTTTTTATTTTTGTGATTTGTTACCATCCTTGTGAGACGAAGGCCGGGAGTATTTCCTCAATCCTAAATCTAAAATCTTTATGAGAAACTTACATCCATCATGAAGGTAAGTTAATTTTGTTAGTAACATTGAAATTGTACAAATTTAATATATTTATTTAAAACTACCCCTAAAGTTATTATTGGCAGTCTAAAAGGTGCTGACTTAATAGAAATATTTTTTAAAAGAAGTTTTTTTATAAGCATTTTTTGGAACGTAATTAAGTTTTATTAGAAATTGAAATGAGCTTATGCAAATTGGAAAAATAAAACTATAGATACAAATGGATAAATATATATGAATTAAATGATAAATTAATATTTTGAATGAAATTTTTTAGTTGAAATTTCACACACATTAACAATTTCTTGCTTAATATTTTGGATATATATATATATACTTTTTTTTACTATTTTTTTACATATATTTTTTTTTATATTTTTATTAGTCTCTTTAACGGTATTGTGTAGTGCATTAGATAGATAGATAGATATAGAAAATATTATTTTTTTAAAATAATTTTTTATTTAGATTTAATATTTTTTACTCTTAATATTGATCGATGACATTTATTATAAATGTGTAGTGAAGAATAAAATAATATATAGCAAAATATTTATTAAAAAAAGTTTTTTTTATAAGCAAATTTTGGAAAGTGGTAATTAAGTTTTATTATAAATTGAAATGAGCTCATGTAAATTGGACAAAAACTATAAATATAGATTCATTAAAAAAAAACTATAGATATAGATAGATAGATAAAGATGAATAATAATTGAAATGATAATTTTTAATTTTAATATTTTGAATAAAACTTTTTAGTTGAAATTTCACATGTATTGATAATTTCTTGCTAAAATATTTCCGATGTATATATTTTTATTAGACTTTTATTTTATTATTTTGTTTAATTTATATTTTTCTATCATTTTTATTAGTCTCGTTTAACGATATTATGTAATGCATTATACATATATATATATATATATATATATATATAAAGTATCATTTTTTAAAAATAGTTTTTTATTTAAATTTAGCATTTGTTACCCTTAATATTGATTGATATCATTTATTATAAATATGTAGTGAAGAATACAATAATATATAGATATAGAAATGAAAAGAGATTAGAAATGATATGAACGGATGTGATTTACTTGTAATGAATGGCTGAGATTAAAAAGGAAATTAGGAAGAAAAAACTATTATTTAGAGGAAAAAGTAAGATTAACCTCAACTTCTCCTATCTTATAATATATATGTTGTTAAAGGGAGTCCCACACATAACACTTATTGCATCAGAAAAACACACGATCGTACATATGAAAATACTTCAAGTAAATCTTTTATACTGCACGATCCGAGTATAAACAGTAGCATTAAACACCTGCAAACTCCTCTAGAGACTTGTCTGAGAGAGTTATAAGATAGTGAGTGTGGTATTCGTCATACTTGAATGGCCGATAACAAAGAGGATGCACTTTTTCATCGACCAGTTCATGGGGTGCCTTGATCTCCATCTCCATCGCAGGTAAAGCAAATACCCCAACCGAGTACCTCTCTTCACTCACCATCACCCTATGAGAAGGTGCATGAAGTCTCCCATTGCTCCAGGCCTATTATTATTATTATTATTATTATTATATATTCAATTATCACCGAAATTTTAATAAAATTTAATCAAATAGTAACATGTCACGTAAAAATGCGATCAATTTGATGATTCTCTGAAGAAAAATTGTAATAAAAATAAGAGTGAAGACCCAATTTGGTCCCTCAAGTTTTTTGATTGGACACTTTAATTTCTCAAAAATTATAATTCACTTTTAGTCTCTAAAGAATTTAAAAAATATCATTTTAGTCCATGTTTTCATTCCGTTAACTATTGTCACTGTTGGCATAAATTGTAACATTTCATTCCCAGGTGCTAATGGTCTCCCAGTAAATGTCCCTGGTGCTTCTGGAAACAGTGACAGTAGTTAATGGAATGAAAACATGGACTAAAGTGATATTTTTTAAATTCTTTAGGGACTAAAAGTGAATTATAATTCTTGAGGGATTAAAGTGTCCAGTCGAAAAACTTGAGGGACCAAATTGAGCCTTCACTCTAAAAATAAATTCATAACTTACAATTACAATAGAAAATTTAAAATTATGACAATAAAATATGTAAAATGTAGCCAATTGAATACCAAATAGGACCAATATATGGTAATATTTATTTTAACTTTCATAATTTTATGTGGGGAAAATTTGTTTTAAAAGTATCTTATTGGTAACACTAAGTATATTCCAATTACGAATTCAACGATTTGTTCTACATATATACGCGCGTGTGTATATATATATATATATATATATATATATATATATATATATATATATATGTGTGTGTGTGTGTGTGAATTACAATTTATTATAAGTAGGTTAAATTACTCATTTGGTTCTTTACCTTATTTTTTTAATTTCAAATTGGTTTCTTACTTTTTTTTGGTTTCATATTGGTCTCTTATGTTTTTTTTCGCTGTCAATTCGGTCCCAGAATAACTGTTCATCCTACATCATATTGGTCTACGTATATATTGTTGGAGAGAGAAAGTGACATGTGTCCATAACATATTGGTCCACGTAGGATGAACAGTAAGAAACATAAGGGACCAATATGAAACAAAAAAAACTTAAGAAACCAATTTAAAATTGAAAAAATAAGGTAAGAGACCAAATGAGTAGTTTAGCCATATAAGTAACTACTATTATTAGTTAGCTTGTATTTTTTTAAGAAATTATTAATGATTCAGGATCGATAATCTCAAATATATTATCACCATTCATTATTTTTTTTATACAATATATTTTTTAATTTCCTTTACATGATGATAATATATTGGGAAATGGGAACCATTAATCTTGATCACTTAATAATTTATTGTATTTCTCAGTATGCATGGAGAGACAAAAACAACAATCTACATATGCGTTACTTTATAGTACTCGTAGTAGATATATATACCTTGAGGACATCACCAACAAAGACCACAAATCCCTCTTTGGGTATCTTTATTTCAATCCATTCCCCAGTAGTTTTGGATTGAACCTGTAGGCCACGGACATCATTTTCACAAAGAATGGTTAAAACGCCTTTGTCCCTGTGAGATGGCAAGGCAACGTTTGAGTCATAGCTGCTATCTTCAGGAACAACATACTTGATCAACCGGAGATAACTTGTCTTCTGCATCTCTTCAACATCTGAATTGTAATGTTGGGGAAGCCCATAAGCAGCCACAATCATCTTCAGGATAAGGGCATTCAGTCCTAGCATCTTCGCACCCAAGGACTTAATTGTCTCACTGCATATATATCACCATCCATAATTATTATTAGAAATTTATAAAGAATGCGAAATAAATAAGGGTGTTTGTGGAAAATAAATAACTGATATCATTGAAAATTGAAAATGAGATTTATATTAGGAAAAAAAAAATCTTTATAAGGGGCTTATATTGAGGAATGAGGGTGTATATGATATCCATTGGTATTGAGAGGGGTTCGATATTAATTTGGTGGCTTCTATAGATGCCTAAATAATGTGTAAATAAATGAATCTAATGAAGAGATGATAGTTGATATATATATATATATATATATGTAATGGCATGCAATACAATAATTAAGAATGTAAGAAGAAGAAATACCAGAATGATGAGTTCCCTTGAGGCCACATGAGGTTAGTGAGTTCCTCAATCATAGTTGGTAAAGGAACATCATCAACCCCAATCCCAAAGTTTTCATGGACTGGAGTCTTCCTATAGGGCCTAGTAGGCTTTGGGTTTGTGAACTTCTGCTTAGTTTCAGAGGGCAAATCAAACAACTCTTTCACAACCTTGAACACTTTTTCACTACTGAGACCCTCTAGGGTCTCATCACCACACACTAAGAGGAAGGTACCATGACTCTCACATGCTTCTCTCACTCTCTTGCACATCTCTTCCCACCCCTCACCACCTTCTTCTAATCCCCACCCACCCTTGCTGAAATCAAAACATGGAAGCACCGCACTCTCACTTCCCATTTTCTTATCTCCCTTTACTTACTTTTTGCTTTGTCTCAATGTGCGTTGCACTTGCATAAGGTTTGGTTATATATAGGGAGAATTCATAGCCTAAAGAAGCCTTGCCATCTAATGAAAGGTAGGTGCGGAAAATGCATGCATTAACTATATATGAAATTAGGAACCACCGTAATTTTTTATTTTTTAAATTGTTTATTCAAAGCAATTATCAATAAATATAAAAAAAAAATTGAAATTAAAATAGCATGTCTTTAAATGACAATAAATTTTACTATTTTTTAATTATTTTTATTTTCTAGTAACACCAAAGATATTGGTATAATAGTAGAGACACATTACTTTCTTAAAGGACAACCAGCGTTCGATTTTGGTGAAAACAATAATTAGGATAGCAAGCATGAATTCTCTTGTATCATTAATCTCCTATCCTGATAATAAGATCGGAAGATACTTCAGAAAAAGCAAAAACAAATAATGACAATATTTTTTTAATCAATATATAATATAAATTGTATTAAATTAGACAATCCCTCTAGTCCTATATATAGGGTACCTTCTAGAAAAAATCGTTGGTACTATATATAGGGCACTTTATATTTCCTATGCATCATTAATTGTTTTTTCTCTTTTTTGCCCTTATTAAATGTTTTGACTAACTATGTTTTTTTCTTATTCATTAATGAAGGTGAGTTTTTCAAGTAAAGTGTAGCGGGTAAAATTGTAATGTTATAGTATATTCTCGTAAAATTCACAAAATTAACCACTTTCCTTGGTTCGGGGAGTACGGTTAAGTATACCTTATACATAGGAGCGGAGGGAGTAATAAATATTCCCTCCGGTCCTATTTATAAGATTTTTTTGGGGAAATTTATGTCCACCGAGAAAGTGAAATAATTTTGTTAGTAATATTGAAAATGTAAACATTTAATACACTTTTTCAAAACTACTCATATAATTATTATTGAGATTTTAAAAAATGTTGACTTAATAGATGTGTTTTAGAAAGAAGTAATTAAATTTTATTGGAAATATAAATAAAATCTTATAAATAGAATCAATCTTTTTTCCTAAAAGAGTCTTAGCTTACAAATAGTACCGGATAGAGTAAATAGTAAATAAACTAGTAAGTCAATAAATCAACCACCTAATATATATTTTTCTAATTACATATATATTTTTTTAGTGGTTTATTAATATGTGTTTAATAAAGACTTAGCAAATAAAATTGAAAATTTGTCAATTTATACAGACTTAGAAAATACAATTTTTTAAACATATGTCTTAAATATCATACATTAAAAAAATGATTTTTCTATAAACATATGATAACCACATAATATATTAATTTCTAATTCATTAAAAAAATGTGTTTATTTTTTTTATAAACATATGATCAACCACAAATTATACTCCCTCCGCCCCTAATTATAAGATCCTCTTAACACTTTTATTTTGTCCCTATTTATAGGTCCTTTACCAATTTTCAATGAGCATTAATTATTTTTTTCCACAAACACCCCTATTTATTTAACACTTTTTAGATTCTCAATAATATTAATAGGGGTAATTTTGAAAATACATATCAAAAGTTCACATTTTCAATACAATTAACTAAATTATTCCACTTTCTTAATGGACGTGAAATCTCCCAAGAGGGCCTTATAATTAGGGACGGAGGTAGTAACATTTTTTTTTTAACATATGCCTTAAGTCATACATTTAAAAAGAATGTTTTTTTTTAAAATGTTTTTACTATAATTTTTTATTTTTTTAGTAAAAGTTATCATTAATTTGATTTCTAATTCACTCTCATAGATTTATTTGAATAGAGAGCAATAACATTGTCACATATAAATTAAAGAATTCATTCAATATTTTAATATTAGAAAATAGGCTTAAATTAATTGCACTTTTGGTTCCCAATTTTGACAATTTGGCGATTTTGGCCCCCTAACTTTTAATTTGGCGATCTAAGTCCTCCAATTTACAATTAGTGGTTATTTTGGTCCCTCCGTCAACTCTGTCGTTAACGGGACTGATGTCAGCATATAAAGAGGTGATGGAGGGACCAAAATAGCCATTAATTATAAATTAGAGAACTGAAATTGCCAAATTAAAAGCTAGGGGACCAAAATCGCTAAATTGTCAAAATTGGGGGACCGGCCAAAAGTACAATTAAGCCTAGAAAATAATAATTCTCACACCATTAAATCATCTCTATTAAGAAAATTTCAATATTTAAGAAAAAAATAAAAAGAAAAGTTCATTTTGATATCTTTTAACTTATTTAATTTTGTGAATTCCATTTTCTTAATTTTTTATTGGATTTTTAAAAGTTAGAAATTTTTTAGTTTAATTCCAATTACATTTTAATTAATTTAAGATTTAATTGCAATTTTGGTCCACCAATTTTGTTAATTTGCCAAATTTAGTCCCCTTATTTTTAATTTAGCTAATTAAGTCCTTCAATTATCAATTTGTGGTGATTTCAGTCCTTTCATGTCTAATAAAATTTCTCAGGTGCTGACATGTGTTCTTTTATTAGATATGAAAGGACTAAAACAACAACAAATTGATAATTGAAGGACTAAATTCGCCAAATTAAAAATAGGGGGACTAAATTTGCCAAATTGATAAAATTGGAAAAAAAAAAGGCAAATTAATAATGCATATTCCCATGTAAGGCAAATATAAAAAATTAAAGTATTTATGGATTATTTTATATAATATGTTTTTTTTACATAATAATAAGTTTTTCCATTTAAGGATGATGAGTTTACATGTAAATGTATATTTAAATTTAATATTTATTTATTACAATAAATATCATTGATATTTATCCAATTTTTACCCATTGTTTTGTATTATTTTTTAAATTCATGAATTTTATAAATTATTGTTTTGATCCATGTACAATACGAGCAATTACCCTAGTAATCCTAAAAAAATGGAAAGAAGAGTAAAGGGGTCAAAAATATTTGTTAGGTGGTTGATTTAAAATCACATATTATTTGATTTGAAAATCATTTGTTTAAATAAATTTACATGAGACATTTCTCGCTATTCAACAAATTCCTCTCGCTGGGAGAGCCAGCCACGCAGCTCGCTCCGGATTAGTCTCAAGGGCTCCCTGGTATTAAGGGTGCTCTTGGGGATACCGGTGGTTCCGCAAGGAATACGGACAAAAAAAAAAACAAATTCCTTACAGAGGAATGAAATAGAAGATATATTAATTTCAAAAAAAAATCTAATAAAAAAAAGGTTTAACTATGTATTTGGTCTCTTACTTTATTTTTCAATATCAAATTGGTTTATTACATTTTTTTATCATATTGGTCCATCATGTTTCTTTTTTATTTCAAATTGGTCCGTAAATCACTGTTCATTCTATGTGTCAACATCATATTAGCCACATTTGAATTGTTGGAGAGAGAAATGACACATTTGAATTGTTGGAGAGAGAAATGACACATGTGCATTGTGCATATCATATTGGCCCACATAGGATGAACAGTGATTTTGGGATCGAATTGATAATGAAAAGAAAACGTGAGGACCAAGCAATATGATACCAAAAAAACATAAAGGACCAATTTGGTAGTAAAATATAAGGTAATGGATCAAATGAGCAGTTTAGCCTAAAAAAAAGGTTTATTTATACCTTTGGTTCTTAAAAATTCAATGTTATTTGGTTTTAATCCCTAAATGTCATTTTAATTTGACTGGGACTAGTCCTAAAATTTTCAAATCTTTTGGTTTTGGTCCCCTCTATTAGAAAAAATATCTTATCTACTGATCTAGCGGAACATCACACAATTATTCACGTGGTATGAAGTAGCGTGCCAAATAGGTGGTATGATGTGAATGATAGATGATCACGGACGCAAAATGATCATCACATATGCAAAATTTTGCGTTCATAAACCTGAATATTCCATGTCAATTTGTCATAGTCGCACCACCTATTTAACGCTATCTCAAATAACTACCACATGCATATAACAAATTTTTTCCAACGAAGGGACCAAAACCAAAATGTTTGAAAAATGAAAGACTTATCTTCTTGGCCAAAATAATTTTTAAGGATTAAAATCAAAATATTCTAAACTTTTAGGAAAAAACATAAATAATAAGCCTAAAAAAATTAAGAAATTAGAATCCAAATAATTAAATAATGTAAACGTTATCAAAAATGAATTTTTTAGGCTTAATTATGTCACAAGTCCCTGAAGTTTGGGATACTTTTGCTAGATAACCTTATATTTTTTTTTTAATGTCTGACTTCCCGAAATTACTTTTGGGTTTGTCATATACCCCTACTACTAATTCTGACCAATTTTAATGACATAAAATATCACAATAATATTTCACTATTTTATTACCAAATTCCTATTAATATTTCTCTGTTTTAACTTTTAACAGCATGACCACATGACTCATTCAATTTCAGAAGGTCAGCAACAACAATTTAAGACTGTAACGACTAAGTGACTAACCAACAAATAATAATATTATCAAAAAGCAAGCAAATATCAAAAGGCCAGTGTAACACCCACTGGAATTATCTCCGAAATAATAATAGAATATATATATATAGGTTTATTCCATATTTGAATTTTATATTAGGTAGAATTAATTTTAGATTTGAACCTTTGAATATTAGTAGAAATAGTAATGAAATAAGAGTATGTGAAAAAGAAATGAATTAGGAATCATAAAATACAAGTTTTGGCCACTTTCACCAGTGGATATCGATATCATGCAGTGGATATCGATATCCCCGTGTCTGATCTGGAAAATCTGCTGCTTTTTCATGGCGGCTGCACACGGTTTTTGAATTTACAAATCTTATTTTTCAGCTTTCCAGCCTTGCCAACTCGTACCAACTCATTGTAGGCTTACTTAGAACTGAAGAATTCCAATCCTTGCCTATAAATAGCATAGAAGTGAAGCATTAAGGGTCTCTCAACACCCAAAGTTTCTGAAATTCCTCTGTTTCTTGGTGGTTACTTTCACTCATTCATTCTTCCTCCTCAATCCATCTTAATTCGTGAAACCAAAACACAATTCAAGTTCTATTTCCACTCTTGAAGTAGAACTAAGTTGCATCAAAAACACTTCTCTGTAGTACAAGTTCTAAGCTTCCAAAGTTACTCCTAACTGTAAAACAGAGCATAAACCAGTCCAAACACCTCTCTTTCTTGAATTGGTTTGGTAAGTACACTGAACCTTTTCGTCTCCAACTTGTTTCTAATCAAAGTTTGCACTTTCTAGTTGCTAAACAAATTGTTCTTTCGAATTGTTGTGTTCTGTGCTTCAAGCACCAAGCAGCCAAAGTCAGCCCGTTGCATCAGTTTTCAAATTTCAGAATTGGAGCTCTTCAAGCTCAAAGTTGTTACAGCACTTCTCTTCTTCAACCTATCATCTCTTTAGCTTCTCTAAGGTATGGGAGAAGTTATCTAATCGCTAGAATGATAATAAACAAGCTAAATTCATAGGAACCATATGAGGTTCATGGGCAAGAAACTAGGTAATAGAATCTAGACTTGGAGGTCGTAACTATGTGTAAAACCAATTTAGAACACTTACATAATTGATATAGAGGCTTAAGGAATGGTTAATTAAGCTTGATAAGACAGAAAATGAGATTTGACATTTTACTTGATTATGTGCATAATTAATGGTGGTTCTTGCTTCTAAGATAATTGAGGTAATTGGATATGGTAAACAAGTATAAATCACCCCTCTTAATCTCTGTAAAGGATTGGAATAGTGTAAAAATAATTAGAACAAGACTTGAACTTTTAAAAGTTACTGTTTTATTGATTTTCTGCCGTGCATATCGATGTGTCTATCATCACATCACATCGATATGCCACATCGATGTGAGAATGTGGACATCGATGCATACCTGTACAGAATGGTTAAAAACTAATTTTTCTACTCCTTGTTCTTTCTACAATTTCATTAAAGATTAACTCGTCTAAACTCCTAAATTACTAAATTCTAAACATTTCTCTTTATGCTTAAAACATAATCTCGTTGGTTGATAACTATCCTGGAGGTGTCCTACTGGAATTCTATTCAGTGGTTGATTATTTCCCTACAGGAGTCCCAACGGAAGTGCGTACACCCATTTGGTTGATATTATCCCTAACGTCCCAGTGAAAGTTTTATTCACTTGGTTGATATTTTCTAAGGGAGTCCCAATGGGGTCGTTGCAATAAATATCCGCCAATAGGAGGCTAGGCCCCGACGGATTATTAAATAAATGATTATACTCTATTTCTAAAACCATCACAAAGTGGCTAATGGATTTTTCTATGAAAACAACAGCACCAGCTAAAAGAAAGATTAAAGGAAATGAGATGGAAGAATAAAATGTACAACATGGATTATGTTCTAAATGAGAATAAGATGAATGAATTAGAAATGATTAGAATACGAATTGGACTCTTGGAGACTGCTGTCTGTGCCTCTGATGCAGCAGTGAATCGATTCACTGATACTGAAATCAATTCATGCTGTTCAGGATGAACAAAAATGAATTTTTATGATACATTACCTTTATATATTAGTTACATAATGGTTATAACTTCACTATACATTGACTATAATTAATTCTATGACTTGGTGACTATTTGAAGTATTTATTCATTAATTTCCACTTATATCATTTGAATATGAGTAATGTTGTTTGAGATTAAATAATGAATTGATGAAATAATGGATTGACTACATCACTAATGATGATAAAGTGATGATGAATTGATGACGAGAATGATGAGGATGAATTGATAAAGAGGATTGGTAATAAAGTATGTATGCATTCATGCATTGATTGCTTCAGTTTGTCGAGGATTTTATACTAGTTATGTTGGGCAGAGGAAGCCTGTAATTCGTGTACATTGAGTGGTCGAGCGGAGGAAGCTCATGAGGACCCTATGTGAACATTGAGTGGTAGAGCGGAGGAAGCTCACGAGGACCCCATGTTACCTCCAAACTGTGATGCCCCGGGATGTGATTCTAGATAGCCATGCATCATGCCACTAATCATAAGATTGATGTTGGATTTAAATTGGGTTTGACATATGTATTTGC
This sequence comes from Crotalaria pallida, assembly GCA_037953625.1. Taxonomy (NCBI): domain Eukaryota; kingdom Viridiplantae; phylum Streptophyta; class Magnoliopsida; order Fabales; family Fabaceae; genus Crotalaria; species Crotalaria pallida. The sequence goes on from CM075656.1 coordinate 76,304,286, forward strand.
ATATTGTGAATTATTATACTTGTGTTTGTTGTTTTTAGCCACTGCATTTGTTTTAACGTGATTAGCTATAACTTACTCCCTACTTGCCCTTGTAGGTTTTGAAGGACATGTACTCAACAAGGGGCAGTAATGCGTTGGCAAGGGATATAGGATCCCTTCGCAAGTGGTGGAGTTGAGAACCATGCTCTGGGTATAGTGTGTCTTAATATAACTCAGAGTCTAATTAGCTATTACAATAAATTAGTTTGAACTATTGTGTGTTTTGTTATTTGAAATGTGCTTCCGCATTTGTATTATTTGTAGTTTTTGCTTCCGAAATCAAATAATAAAAGTTTGAAGTTTATTGACGAAAAATTATCCTCTATTTTTATAAGATATAAGTATAAGGTATAAAGTTGGGTCGTTACAACCAGCAACTTCCATCAATATGTAAACCATTAAGGCATTAACCAACATAAGTATATAATAAATAACAATATTCTCAAATAACAAATAACCAAAGTGAGTACATATATATGTTTAGAAAAAAATTACTCCCTCCAATCCTTATTATAAGCCGCTTTGACTAATTTTCACACCCTTTAGTAGCATGTTTGGATTTGCGTTTGCAAACCTCCAAACGTGAAAACTGTGAGGGGGGAGCTTCTCACAAAAGCACGGTTGCCTCCCCCACCGCTCAACCAAACACACTCTAAGAAACTTAGTTAATATTGTTATTGACATTGGAAATGTAAATATTTGGTATACTTTTTAAAAAATATCCCTATGATTATTATTGAGAATCAAAAAAGTGTTGAGTAAATATGAGTGTTTGTGGAAAATAAGTAATTAATGTCAATGGAAGTTGGAAATGAGACTTAATTATGTTAAGAATCAAAGAAAAGTCTTCAAATGAGGCTTATATATAGGACTGGAGGGAGTATTAAATAATGGGCGGCCCCTGGACAGCTCGCAGCCCGCCCGATAATGGCCACAAAAAAAATGAGCAGGGCGGGCGAACATAAATTTAAAATTGGGCATAAAATCAATGTCCTGCCCATGAAAATTTGCGAGCGGGCAGCCGAGCCCCGTGGTTATACTCCCAAATTACCAATACTAAAAGCACGGGCAATTACACTCGCTAGTAATTTAGAAAAGATTACAAGAGAAAAAAATGGTCAAAATTACATATTAGGTTTTTTTTGTTTTTCAAGGTATCCCCACCCACGCAACTGCGTGACTAATCCTTTTGACATTGTGGAGCCCTTTCGGGGTCTAGTCTCCTAGCGAGACCTCTTACATTCGCAAGAGTTAGGGATCGAACCTCCAACCACTTGCTTAAACGACAATAAATCCCTTGTGTTAGCCTCCATTGGTTATATTTCAGGTGATTGATTTAAAATCCCATAAAATTTGATTTGCAAATCATTTTTGTTTTAAATATCAAATTAATTTTTATAAATGTTATCCTTTTGAAATTACTGTAGTCTCTAAATTCTATTTTGGTTTTTTTCACTTTCGTCAACTATGGTTTATTAAATAATAAAAATAAAATTTTGATTTTGACTCTCATATTTTCACTATCCAAAAATTTTGATCCTTGATATTTCTTTCCGTTTTGGTTTTGTTAATCCCTATTTTTTTTTTCACCCATCAAATTTGTAATCCGAATATACAAAATGCTGGTTGCACCTTGTTGGATTTGTAATCCGACTGTATGACTCGAGGGTGCAAGCAGCACATGGACATGGAGGTGCATCTAGAATTCGTCAACTATTGATACATCAATTTGTTAGAAAACATTTTGTTCTTTAAAAACATAATTGAAAGGAAATGAGAAATGAAATACAATTATAGATATGCTTTTGTGATTCTATTAAACAAATATACAAATTTGTTACTTGCTTTGCTATGCCAAAATCTGCAAGACAAGATTAGAATCTGAGTTGAGTAAGATTATTTGTGGCCTCAACAATTTCAGCTAATGTGAATCTTCCATCTCTTCCTCGTGCCATGGGGAAAAATTGATCATACTCTTTAATGCTTTTGAAATGTTTATCATGTAATTTAGCTTGATAAAACTGAATCTTAGATTTTTTTTATTTAAAAAAAATGATTGTTGCAGTAAATAAATAATACATTTACCAACGTGGGGTTGGTTAAGTGGTAGTGATCCCTTAACCAACTGGTCTCGAGTTCGAGCCTTGGGTATGGAGCGATCCCCGCTGGGAGACCCCTACCGCTTAATGCGAGCTCAATTGGGTCGGACCGGATAAGTCAGATTATGTGTAAATCAGATCCGGGTACTGGTTAGTGTAAAAAAAAAAAAAATTAAATAATACACTTCAAAACGGTATAACGACACCATAAGCAGCCTACATTTTAACCCTTAGAGAGTTGTTTGTTTAGGAGCAAGGAGTTAACCCTTTTGCCACACTACACAAACTCGACTTTCCTACATAAGCTTCAACAGTTGTTTTTGGGAAACAATGATAGATTCAAACAGATGCAGATGATGTTTGAGAAGCAATGCACGCAAATCTGGTACTGAACAATTTCAGAACAATATCTCACAAACGTCCTTCTTCAATGAAATGTATATCATTGAGCCATTTTTTTCAATTACAAAAGATCCATATATACCTTTTTATTGTGACAAATTGGCAAAAAAATCTTGAAGTCATGGGATGCTCTTAGCTACTGATACTGATCACAAGTAATCATTTGTGATCAATTATATGTAATCAATTACTATATTCTCATTATAGCGTGAAATAAATATTTGTTTTAGGTTATTTGTATGCTTTATTCACTGCAACAAAATTGATCTTTAACTAAAATTGTTTAATGGCAGTTAATAATTGAGCTGGTAAGATACTTAAAGTACAAATGCAGTGATGATAAACAGTTTTTATTTGAATAGATTATACTAAATTTTTCCATACTTTCAATACAATAACACCAATCACTACTATTATTTTAGAAAATACAATTTTCTTAAGCTATGTTTGGATGGATGGAATGAAAAAGAAAGGAATTAACACTTTTATTTTTGAAACCCCATAAGCTGGCTCATGGTTATCAAGTCAAATGGCTCACTAAGATAAGTTGTTTTAGCAATGGTTGACGATATATGTTGTGCGACAGAACGCATTGAAGGCCTGGACTCGGGAGCCACACGTGTGCATGCCAAAGCTATGCTCACTATCACCATTACTACATATGCTAATCGACCTCTTGGAGGTTTAAGCCGTTGGTCTAACACATCTTTCAGAAGCACTTGAGCTTGTGGATTCATCATTGATGATAAAGACAAGGTAGTCAAAAGATCTCCAGGGTGCTTTCCCATCATTATCTCAAATACCACCACTCCAAAACTATAGACATCACACTTGTCAGTAACCCTTGTAGTTTGTGCTAGCTCTGCAAATTTCAATTTTGTTAGTAATCCTTAAATCTATATGCTAAGAGAATATTTGGGGTTACACTATAACTCTTAAAATGGTTGAAATGTATACCTGGAGCCATGTAGCCATAAGTACCTGCCACCGAGGTCCAATTTGAAGTGTTAGAGTTTAACTGCTTTGCTATGCCAAAATCTGCTAGACAAGGTTCAAAATCTGAATCAAGTAATATGTTATTCAATGTTACATCTCTGTGCACAATAGGTGGAGTGCAATCAGTGTGCAAGTAGGCAATTGCATCTGCTATTCCTTGCACAATTTCTACCCTTGTTAGCCAGCTAAACTCCAAGTTTTCTTCTTCAGCATAAAGAACTTTTCTCAAGCTTCCTTTTTCTGCAAAGTCATAAATCAAGAACATTTGTTTCTTCCAGGAACAAAAGCCATGAAACTTTATAATATTGCGATGCCTTACTTCTGTAAGAATTTTGATCTCATTCTCAAAACTCCGAAGAATCGTCGTTGGAATCTCTTCAGTGTCTGAGACATTATTGAGCCTTTTGATAGCAAAAATATCACCCGTAGGTAATTCTGCTTTGAAAACCTTTCCAGATCCCCCTATTCCAATACAGTGCATGTCATTGAATTCATCTGTGGCTAAAATAATCTCAGTAAATGTGAATCTTGCCTCTCTTCCAAGCACCATGCGAAGAAATTCATCATTCTCTTCTATGCTTTTGGACTCTTCATCAAGTTTTTTGGATTGCCAGATAAATTTCAGGATTCCAAAAACAATGACCATAATAAATAATACACCACAGAATGGTATAATGACACCAAGAAGAACCCATTTTTTAGGCCCTCTAGAGTTGTCTGCATAGGAGCAGGGAGTTAATCCTTTTGCCTCACCACACAAACCCGGGTTCCCAACATAAGCTTCACCAGTTGTTTTTTGGAAAATACCACCATTTGGAACTGAACCTGTCAAATTGTTGTAAGAAAAATCCACAGATTGAAGGCTGAGCATATGTGATAGGGCTAGTGGGATTGTCTCTGATAGATGGTTGTGTGAGACATTGAGAATCTCCAATGACAAAAGCTTTTCAAGGTTTTGAGGAATTGCCCCGGAAAAGGAATTGCTGCTGAGGTCCAACAAGTATTGGAGTGAGAAAAGATTGCCTAGTTCAGAAGGTATCTCCCCAGAAAGGTTGTTATGGTTTAAATTTAGGCTTTGTAAGTCCTTACAATTACTTAGCTCTGGAGGAATGCTTCCACTGAAGTTATTATTTGATAAATCAAGAAAATCAAGTTGAGTCAACCTACCAATACTTTTTGGAATTTCTCCTGTAAAATGGTTATTGCTCAAGTTCAACATGAACAGATAGCTTATATTTCCCAACTCAGGTGGGATGTTGCCAATGAATTGATTCGAGTGTAGGCTTAGAAATTGCAATTGACTCAACTTACTCAGCCAAGATGGAATTTTACCAGAAAGTTTATTTCTACTCATTTCCATCTTGGTTAAGTTTGCACATTCACCAAACTCAGTTGAAAGTTCACCAATGAATTGATTTCCATTGAGTGAGATAAAAGCAAGATTTGGGTGAACACCAAATGCTTCTTTGATGTTTCCAGTAAATTGGTTTTCTTCAAGCCGGACTCTGGTTAGTGCAGAACAATTTCTCAAGCACTTCGGCAAATGGCCAGAAAAGTTGTTGTTTTGGGCTGTCAAATTACGAAGCATGAAACCGCTGCATAAGTGAGGCGGCAACTCTCCGGAGAAGTTGTTATTTGAAAAATCCACACTAATCAAAGAAGGACTAAACTTTCCAAAATCTCTAGGAATCTTGCCCGAGAAGTTATTTCTCGACACAAAAAATTTCATTAAAGCAGTTAGTTGAGAGATGCTCTCTGGTAACTCTCCATCTAAATTATTAATGTTGACTTCGAAATGTTGAAGTGAACTTAAGTTTCCAATATCCAGGGGAATGGTTCCTGAAAGCTCATTGGAGGTAAAGCTTAAGTATGTAATGTTTCTAAGATTCCAAATGGTTTGAGGAATTGGACCAATGAATTGGTTTTCTGAAAGATCCAACTCTCTCATTTCATTCAGGTCTCCAATCTCCACAGGAATGAGCCCAGATAACTTGTTTTGATAAAGGTATAACTTTGCTATTTTCTTTAAGTTTCCAATCTCTGAAGGAAGGGAACCAGAAAACTGATTTGTTGAAATGGAAAAATATGTCATTTCTTTTAGGCTTCCAATCTCTCCAGGAATGGGGCCAGTGAATTGGTTTTCTGAAAAGGCTAAGTCTGTTATTTCCTTCAGGTTTCCAATCTCTGGAGGAATGCAACCAGTGAACAAATTATCAAAGAGATAAAGGATTTTCATTTTTCTTAGATTGGTATACATGGATATAGGTATTGTGCCATTGAAATGATTCCCATAGAGGGCTAAGAGTGTCAGGTTATGGCACTCTAATATGAAACTTGGGAATCCAAAAGTGAATTCATTATCAAACAAATAAAGGTAGGTTAAGGAAGGCATGCCTGAATATTGAGACCAGTGAGGTGGAGATATGAAGTGGTTTCCTGCAAGGTTCAAGAACCATAACTTAGAGAGATTTGTGAGCTGATAGGGAATGATACCATTGAAATAGTTATCTCCTAAGTCCAAGATAGTGAGCTTAGAGAGGTTGCCAAGTGCAGATGGTAATGACCCTCCAAAAATGTTTTGTTCAAGATTGAGGCTTGTAAGGTTTGGAAGGGAAGCAAAATCCAAGTTATAGAGAGTTCCATTGAGGTTAAGAGTAGATAAGTCAATCTCTGTGATAGTTGTATTGGTAGTGTTGTCACAAGTAATGGCATGCCAGGTGGTGCAAAGGTTGGGAATGTTGTTGAGGGACCAAGAGGTTAGAGAAGGAGGAAGTGGAGGGATTAGAGTGTTTTTCCATTTCACAAGTGCTTCTGCTTCTGTTCTTTGTGATGCTGTTGTTATTTTTGATAATGGAAGCAAAGAGATTAGTAGCAGTTGTACGTGAAAGAGAAGAGCATGAGACTTCGGAACAGATGTCATTATGTCTCTCACTTTTTTGTTAAAGGTAATGGGTGTGGCTAGCTTCTTTAAATAAAAAGGCATACTCATTATGTTTCACACTTTCACTTTCATATATGTTGTTATTTTGTTCTAAAAGTTATGTATTTGTAAAAAGTTAATACTCATTTATATTTTTTTTATAAAAATTCCTTTATTTGTTAGATTATTTTTTTTATTACCTATTTTTCTATTTTTTTTAATATAATTTTAATACATTTATTATTATTTTCTTTCCTATCGTTAAATGAGGATAATTAAGTCAAAATATACAAATTCTTATATCATTTACTTATTGTAGGGTCTGCCGACCAGACACGAATTCAAGTTTTATCAAAGGGATTCTCTAAGGACATTTCCCTCGGATTGCTAAGCATGAACGTCCCTCGCTCGGACTCATGGGCTCCGAGCATACTAAAGGACCAAGCTCGGACTTGATAGGGCCGAGCCTTACAATCGGTCCTTAACCCATCGGGCTCGGGACTCTAGGGCCGAGACATACCGTCGGCTTGTGGATGGACTCAGTCTCATTCAGGCTTCATATCCCTTCCGCAAATCTCTCCTAGATTCTCGCTAACAGCTTAGACATGAGATCTTTAACTGATCCTAACCAGATTCTCAGAGAATAATCCTGCGATATTATCTCCTAGATCCTGGTTCAGCACAACACTGATACAGGGCCCAAACGACCCATATCAGTCTCCTCCAAACCCTATAAATAGCTCATTACAGCTAGGGTTTCAGGTGCGTACTCTCATCCCTAAGTTGACACTCTGCACACACGTTGACTAGGGAGATCCTGTTTTTCCCAACTGGAACTGCAGAAACACCATAAAGTCACACATTAATACTTGATCCTCTCTTGGACTCTTGGTTTCCATAATCTTGAGCACTTAGAGGATTAAGAACATTTAGTGTTCCAGGACACTACACTTATTTTGTTAATTTATGTATAATAACTAAAACAACAAAACTTATGACACGGAAAATGTAATATTTTATATTTTATTTAAATAATTAAGATAATTCAAATTTTCTGCATTTAATAACTCCAGCTACCTTGAGTAGAAGTATAGAACCATGTAGCTTTGCTGGCCTTGTCATAAACACAAGTTGGCTCAGCTTGATTTAATGTTACTAACAACTTGGTGGACTCATTCTTAAGGAGCTTTGCACTTATTGATACACGGGCCTCTTGAGGGCGATCGTCCAGGGCCCAAAAATTTTAGGGGCCCCTAATATTTTTAATTATATTATCATTTTTTAAAAAATTATAATTATATATTTTCTGTATTTCAATTATTAATGGTTTTTAGCATAATATTTTTTTTCATTTGTTTATCATTGGACTTATAAATAAATGAACTAATAAACTTTGTTTTTATAACTTACTCCCTCACTCCCTAAACATAACAACATTTTGAGAATTTTATTTTATCCTTATTTATAAGATCTTATATCAATATTCAAAGACAATTAAGTATTTTTTCCACAAATTCCTCTATTTATTCAACATTTTTTAGATTCTCAATCATTCTTATAATAAAGGTAGTTCTGGAAAAAAAAATACTATCAAATGCTCATATTTACAATGAAATAAACTAAAATAACCAACTTTCTTAATGGATATAAATTCAACCAAAAAGGTCTTGTATATAATGGCGAAAGGAGTAACATGAGAAAAGGTTTTTATTACCTATATTAACTTTTTTATTTTATTTCAGCTCTATTTTAATAATACCTAATTTTATTGTTGTTTTAATTGATTAAATATATAAATATTTCATGTTTTAATTAAATTATTTTTAATAATTTTTTTTAATGAATTAGGGCCCCAAAATTTTGGGAATTAGTTTTTTGACACCCCTAATTAATTAGTTGACCTTTTTTTTTAAAAAAAAAAAAGACACTAATAACCTTCTTTTTCCTTTTCTTCTCTACTTAACAATATGGTACCATCTTCAAATAATCAGCATAAGACTCCAGGACTCAAAATCATCTAGACCAGCTCCTGAAATTCCATTCCCTTCCTCCCAGATCTTGCATCATTGTACTCTTACATTGACCCCTCAGATCTCAAAGCCCTTCTTTCAATTAAAAACACACTCACCGAACTCTCACCAACTTCACCATTCTTCTCAACATGGAACCTCATCGCACCAGATCCCTGCTCCTCCTTCTCTGGCGTCACATGCTCCCTCCACCGCGTCACCATTCTCTCACTCGGCACCTACTCATTCAAACTCGCCGGCTCACTCCCCACCTCTCTCTCCGCCCACACCGAGTTAACTCAGCTCATCCTCTCCCCAGGTATAGTCACCGGTTTAGATTCTTCCCTTCCTCCCTCTTAGCGCGCTGAAGCCACAGCGTGGAGACCTTTTTTTTTTAAGGCTCGCTGAAGCCACAGCGTGGAGATTAAGGCTCGCTGAAGCCACAGCGTGGAGACCTTTTTTTTAAGGCTCGCTGAAGCCACAACGTGGAGGAAAAAAGCTAGCTGGAAAGATGCTTGTTCATGAAATTTTGGTGACATGCAGGGGAAATTTTGCCAGTAGCCGTCTCTCTGCTGATACCATAGAAATTTTCCCCCACACCACCTGTAACATTTGATTATCAGAACTGCTTACTAAGAAAAACAGAGTATCGGATATTACTGATAATTACATGTGCTAATGTGCTATTGCTACTACTACTATAGAACAAGTAGTTGAACTTAAAAATACATTTAGAAAGTGTTGGGGAAAAAGCACCAAGTAATTAAAAAAAGAAATATTGCTGAAGCATTTCAAAGTAAATTGCATGAGTCAAAGTAAACAGAATTTGCTAACTTACAAGGTTATGCGAGTGGCGTAAACAAAAACGCTATAATCCTAAATCTCATTTCTAGTCAAGAAGAAGGAAAGTAAAATTGAGTATTTAAGATATCATTACCGATGCAAAATCTGGCCTCTCAGATGCCCAGGCTGCTGTAAAGCTCAATTGAACATCATAGGGGATGCTCATAAGAGCTTATGGAGAATTTAGCAGGGCATACGAGAACAGCTTATTTTCATAAGCTTGTATGTAAAAATAGCTTATAACCTTGCTATAAGCTCCATTTAGCTTATTTGCATTCATTTATGTTGTGGTTGCTTAGTGGAAGAAAGTAATTAACTTCTGTGGAAGTTACTTCTAATTTAGATTACCTCTTAATTTTTTTTAAGAGGGGGATATTTTGGGATTATTGGAAGTTAGTAAGGTTATTATGGAATTTTTACATAAAAAGGGGATCAACTAATTAACCGTGGGAGTCAAAAAACTAGAACCCAAAATTTTTTTTGCCTCTGGGCCCAAAATAGGTTAGGACCAGCCTGTTGATACACTCCGCATAAGGATGAGGATTCTCTAGTTCTAAATTTTCTGTCTCCAACTAATAAATTTAAGTATATCAAAAAAGCCATAATTGTTGGAAGTTATTTTCCATTTTTTTTAAAATTTGTATGGTGAGGACATGCTTTAGGATAGGTGATCCTTGTCCCACTTTTTTTTTTTGTACTCTTTGGTCAGTACCACAGGTGTTCCAAAAGCATCTTTAATACCAAAACCCTTGAGATTAATTTTGCACGAGGTCTCGTTCCTATGTCTCTTCCAGCGAGGTGTGTTAACCGGGAATCAAACCTGAGGCTTCTTACTCTCAGATCTCATTCTCAAGTTTTCAAGTTGGTAGGATCGCACCACTTGAGCCAACTCCCCGGTAGGTGATCCTTGTCCCACTGCATAATGCCTTTATTTAACCTTGACTCAATCAAGATTCTCAATTCTTTACTCATAAGCATGGTAATATATAACCAAGTTCCTGGGTCCTCACCCGAACTTAACTGGTTTTTGATGGAAAATCCAGTTCTGATTGTGTTTATAGAATCTAAAACGCGAATCCACTTTTAAAAAATAAGAATGTGGCATATTTGTGATTGTAAGAATCAAGCCTGTCCTCACTTCTAAATTTGTCCTAATATTAAAATTAAATGATATATATATATATAGTAGTTAAATAGTCAAGTTAAATTAATAAATTTTGCTAAAATCATGATTTAATTTTTAAGATTTAAATATTATTGATGTTTATCTTTATATGTTATTTGAATTAAAATGTATTTGATAAATTTAATTTTTAAAAAAGTATTGCTAACCAATGCCTTAAGACATTATTTAAGAAATACATAAAAGGAAAACTTGCATTGAAAATTTAAGTTTAGTAATTCTCGAAATTTAAAATTCATCATTTTTTAAAATATTTCTTCCATGACCAATGCCCCAACGACACTTTTTAACATTTTGGTTTTTAAAATTAAGAAAATAATGATGAGATAGATTTCTCGTGAATTTGAATTTCTTTTTTTCATCCTATCTTTTCTAAAACTCATACCAATCCCAATCTTGATAAAAATGAAGTTGAGATATGCAACATGCCTGTTAAACCTGACCCATCACCATACCTATTACTCAAACTATCTTACTGTGAGAGTTAACTATCATAATAGTACTCCCTCGCGCTTCGAATATAAGCAACAAAAAACACATTTTATTTAGTTAAAAATATAAGCAAAAGTAACTAATTTTCTTAAATTTTATTTCATTTTCAATATTACTTTCTTAAAATATACCTAAAAAATTGTTTTCTCATTTAATTTTTGTCATAACTACTTTCCTAAAATATCTTTATTTTTTATAAATTTGATAAAATTAAATACAATCAACTAATATTCTTAATAAGTGTGAAAATTGTTAGATTTGCTTATATTGCAAGTCCGAAGAGTGTGCTATTTTCAGCAAGTGCGGGATTTAATGCACCGAAAGTGAAACGAGCTTATTATGAGCCATCCTGTTTTGACCCGTTACCGAGTTTTTAGAGTTAGTGAGACTGTGAGAGGGAGACTTTAAGTTTTTAGAGATTTTAGGTGCGGAATATAGTATATTTTTCTTTAATTATTCGATTGTAAACATAATATATTATTTTAAAAATATTTGATTTATGATTTTTAATTTAAATTGGAATATGATTTCTTATGTTTTTTTTTTTTTATCAATTTAATGAGACGGAAAGAGTATTAAAGTTGAAAGTTGATACCTTGTTTATGTTGCCTAATCTGCATGACTTGCCAAATCTTCATGATCAGATTAATATGCATTTAAAAAAAATATTGTTTCTCAACAGTCATTAGGTAAGTTTCTTATCTCATAGAATGTAGATACCTGTGATTCCTTTTTCGTGACATAGAATTCATTAAAGAAAGGAAAGGGTACTAAATGGGAGGATCATGAATTCTTCACGATCTACAAACAAAACATTAGCAGCAGCAAAGAGAAAGAGGGGGACATAATAGTACTATATATAAGCTCAAAAGTGCAACCCAACATCTTTGCAAGTTTGACTTAGAAACATCCTTTAGAAGCTCATAAACCTTTAAAACCTTCAAATCAGGTGATTATAAAGGTTTTGAATGCGGTTACCATAATATTTTGTTCCTCTTAAAATCAAATGAGAACAAAACAGAACACAAAGTTTGAGAGTGCATGTTTTAAAGAGGGGAAGTTCCATCTCTTCAGAACACTTTGTTAAATGAATTTGTTTTGTGTATGGATGGTATCTATTTGTACCTGGCATTCTCATATTTTCATTAACAAATATTAACATAAATAAACATATAACGAATTTGTACATGTGCACACAAAGGACCACAACACTCTCAAAAACCAATCCAGCAGACCAGCACACTAATTTTAAATTTAATAAAAGTCTTTTTATGTTACAATTTAAGACAACACTGTTTCACAGCACTTGTGGCAAGTAAAACTCGATATATATTTATGGCATTGTTTACTGATAAAAACACAACGTATATCTTACTTTTCAGTCAAGTCATGAATGAACTACAAGAAAATAATACGAGTTATTTTTTAATTGATGAGCCGTGAGCGGTAGCATCACTAGCACCTAAAGGAAATTGTATATGTACATGACTATTTCTAAAACCCCTTCATAAGCTGCTCATAGTCATCATGACATATGGCTCATTGAGAATGGAAAATGTACTTAAAGGATTTAACTGTTTTTTCATTCAACTATGTTTTTAATGTGTGCTATGGAACCCAAGCAAATAGTTTTTGTATTCGAATTAAGGTTCAGTAATATATGGTGTGGTCCACATTATGCGGTTTGTCATGAGATAATAATACATTGCATTCCTTAATTTTCAACAAAGAAATGCAAGGTGGATAGTCTTACTTGCAGTTCATTTGTTTGGTTGACTTTGTCGCTTGAGTTGAAGCCAATATACCATATAGTAGTTACTAAACAATAAAAATATAGAGCATATAAATAATGTGGTATAGTAATTTTCCAACTTCCACCAAAATCCAATATGATTGATTCAAATTAATTAATTACAATATCTATGAATCCCATATATTCTGACAAACACAAAACTCAATTTTGCCCAATACTCCTACTCCATTCAGGATTATCACTATAGTTTTCTCTGCCTCTCGCACAATTGACATAATACAATTGCATAGGCTCACTTTCTGACTTTCTTTGTGTTTCTTGGCCAAGCAAACATTGCCGGTACCCATTGGAATAGAACCAACCGAGTTGGGTTCGAACTCGGGACCTTGCTTTTGATTAATTAAAAGATTTCAATCTATTTTTTATGGATTTGAATGTAAAAGCGAACTCTTAATTTGCATTTCAATTGTCGTTCAAAACAACTCTTAAGCAAAAAACTGCAGTTCACCCAAAAAAAAAAAAAATCAGCCAATATGCCATGTTTGAGAGTGACAGCTGAGGCTGCATTTGCCCCAGCCAGATTATTCATACAAATTTAGATTACACAATCTCTAGAATTATAGCCTCAGAAATATAAATAAGTAAAAATGAAAATAAAATAGGTGGGCTCTGGCCACTATGTAAAATACTCCTGTAACTATAAGCCTAAAACTAAAATATGTACATGTAAACAAATTTGCTTCAAGCAAGACATGGTTCTATTTTTTAAACTCTGTAAGCTTGCTCATGGCTATCATGTCAAATGGTTCAGAAAGACAGGCCTGTGTAGTAGCCGAAAGTTCCTGTGCCACAGCACGCATCACGGGTCTAGCCTCAGGAGCCGCACGGGTGCATGCCAAAGCAATGGTCATAGTAAGCACTACTGCTTCAGCTAATTGGGCAGTCGGAGATGGAAGCCGTTGATCAAGCACATCCTTCAGAAGCACCTGAGGATCCTCAATTGATGAAAAAGAGTTGTTTGAAGACATTGTAGCCAAGAGTTCTCCAGGGTGCTTTCCCATCATTATCTCTAATACCACCACTCCAAAACTATACACATCACACTTGTCAGTGACCCTCATAGTCTGTGCTAGCTCTACAAATTTTTAAATTTTGTTAGTGACCTTTAAAAGTAGTTGATGAGTATATAATTAGAATTTTAAATTGAAGCAAGTACCTGGAGCCATGTAGCCATAAGAACCTGCCACTGAAGTCCAGCTTGAGGTGTTGGAGGTTAGCAGCTTTGCTGTGCCGAAATCTGCAAGACGAGGTTCGAAATCTGAGTCCAGCAGTATGTTATTCAATGTTACGTCTCTGTGCACAATTGGTGGGGAGCAATCACTGTGCAGGTAAGCAAGTGCATGTGCTATTCCTTGCACAATTTTCACTCTTGTAGCCCAACTTAGCTCCAATTTTTCCTCCTCTGCATACAGCACTTTTCTCAAACTTCCTCTATCTATATACTGATAAACCAAGAACATTTGTTTCCTGGTGGAACAGAATCCATAAAGCTTTATTATATTGCGGTGTCTCACTCCGGTTAGTGTTCTTATCTCATTCTCAAAACTCTGGCGATTCACTGCAGGAATGTCATCGAAGTCCGAGATATTGAGTCTTTTAACAGCAACTACTTGACCTGTAAGTAAGTCTGCCTTATAGACACTTCCAAATCCTCCTTTGCCAATGCAGTACTTGTCATTGAAGTCATCGGTCGCCTTAACAAGTTCAGCAAAGGTGAATTTTCCATCTCTTCCCCATACCATGCTAATAGGCTGTTCACTATTTTGAGTGCTTTTGGACTCTTCATCAAGGAGTTTGGATTGCCGTCGAAACATGAGGATTCCAACACCAATAAAAAATAGTACCCCACAAATAGGTATGATAACACCAAGAAGAACCTTTTTCTTACCTCCTCCAGATTTGTCTTGGGAAGAAACTTGGGAGCATGGATTTAATCCTTTTACCTCACCACACAAGGAGTTTCCAACATAAGCTTCAGCAGTCGCTGTTCGGAAAATACCATCGTTTGGGACTGAACCAGTCAAGCTATTGTAAGAAAAATCAACAGATTCAAGGCTGAACATGCTTGAGAAGGACTTTGGAATTGTCCCTGACAGATGATTGTGTGAGACATTGAGAATCTGCAATGATGCAAGCTTGTCAAGATTTTGAGGAATTATGCCAGTAAAAGAGTTGCTGCTGAGGTCCAACAAGTATTGGAGTGAAAACAGATTGCCTAGTTCATTTGGTATGTCCCCAGAAAGTTTGTTATGGCTTAAATTCAGGCTCAGTAAGCGATTACAATTACCGAGCTCTACAGGAATGCTTCCACTAAAGTCATTATCAGATAAATCAAGATAATTAAGTTGAGCTAATCTGCCAAAATTCTGGGGGATTTCTCCTGACATATGATTCTTGCTCAAGTTGAACATGTAGAGCAGGCTTAAATTCCCTATTGCAGGTGGGATACTGCCAGTGAATTCATTGGAATACAAGCTTAGATATTGTAATTTACTTAACTTACTCAGCTCAGGTGGAATTTTTCCAGAAAGTTGATTTCTGTCCATTTCCATCCTTGTTAAGTTGACACATTTACCCCACTCAGGAGAAAGCTCACCAACAAGCTGATTTCCACTAAGTAGGATAAAACTAAGACCTGGATAAACCCCAAATACTTCTGTGATGTTTCCAGTGAATTGGTTTTCATCAAGCCTAACTCTAATTAGTGTTGAACAATTTCTTAAGGACTTTGGCAATGGCCCGGAAAAGCTGTTATTATTGACTGCCAAAACAGCTAGCTTGAGACCACTGCACAGGTTAGAAGGTAGCTCTCCTGAGAAGCTGTTGTTTGAAAAGTAGACACGAGTCAAAGACAGACTATGCTTTCCGAAATCTCTAGGAATGCCGCCCGAGAAGTTATTGGTGAAAACCGAGAAATGTGTTAAACTAGTTAGTTGAACTATGGTTTCTGGTAACTCTCCATCCAAATTATTATAATCGACATCAAAAATTTGCAGTGAGGTTAAGTTTCCAATATCCATGGGAATGGATCCTGAGAACTCATTGAAGAAAAGATTTAGGACTGTAATGTTTCCAAGATTCCAAATGGTCGGAGGAATTGGACCAGAGAATTGGTTTCCTGAAAGGTCTAACTCTGTCATTTCCTTCAGGTTACCAATCTCTATAGGAATGTGACCAGAGAATGTATTGTTATACAAAAAGAGGATTTTGATTTTTGTCAACAGGCCAATCTCTGGAGGAACCTGTCCTGTTAAATTATTATTTTGGACTTGCAGAGAGGTCAACTCAGTCCAATTAGAGATCAGTGGAGCAGAAATTTGACCAGAAAAGGAATTTTCTGACAATCCCAACTCTGATATTTTGGCCAAATTAGATAGTGATAGAGGCAAATGACCAGTGAGATCATTCCCTGCTAAACTCAGGAAGGTTAGATTTGTGCAAAGGCCAAGTTCAAAAGGAATTGTAGAGTTTAAAAAATTATGACTGAGATCAAGATAACTTAGCTCCCTAAGTTGGCCTAATGAGGAAGGAATTCCCCATTGTGCTAACATGTTATTCAGTTCAAGAACTTGAAGTCCAGATATCAGTCCTATTTCTGTTGGAATAGGACCAATAAATTTGTTATTACCTATACGAAGTTCTTTGAGATTAGAAAGCTTGGACAAGTTGGGTGATAACTGTCCTTCTAGCCCACAGCTGCTGAGGTTGAGGTATTCAAGCTTCCCTAGATTTGTATACATGGATTCTGGTATGGTGCCATTGAAAAAATTCTGAGAGAGGTCAAGGTATGTTAAGTTTTGGCACTCTAATACAAACCTTGGAAATTCAGAAGTGAAATAATTGAGATCCAAACCAAGGTAAGTTAAGGAAGGCATGCCTGAATATTGGGACCAGTCAGGAGGTGATACAAGGTCATTTGAACCAAGGTCCAAGTACCTTACCTTAGGGAGATTTGTGATCGTATAGGGAATGGTACCATTGAGATTGTTATAATAGAAACTAAGATATTGAAGTTCCATTAGCTGGCCTAGCTCAGAAGGCAGTGTGCCTTCAAATGAGTTGTTTCCCAAGTCCAGCAAAGTGAGCTTGGAGAGGCTGCCAATTGTGGATGGTATAGACCCTCCAATATTGTTTCTATAAAGATTGAGGCTAGTGAGGTTGGGAAGGGAAGCAAAATCCAAGTCAGAGAGAGTGCCAATGACACTGACACCTGATAAGTTTATCTCTGAGACAGTTGTATTACTCTTGTCACAAGTAATGGCATTCCAGCTGCAAAGGTTGGCAAGGTTGTTAAGTGACCAAGAGCCTAGAGAAAGAGGAAGAGGGGGGGATAGACTGTCCTTCCATTTCAGAAGGGCTTTGGCTTCTGTTGTTGGTGAGGCTGTGATTTTCAGTAGAAGCAAAGATATGAGGAGTGTGTGAAAGAGTAGAGCATGAGCCATTTGAAAAGTTTTCATGTCTCACCTAGTATATGGTATCTATATAATTTTGAATACCTGTTGATGCTTTACCCTCTTATATAATAAAAAAAAAAAATCTGTTTAGGGTCTAGGAATTGTCAATCATATTCTGACATTTAGAATCCAACTAGGAATCAATCAGGCCAGATTTTGTCCATAAAAGACACGGACGTAATGCAAAGAAGAAGAGGCAAAGGTATATGGCATGGTCCACACAATGAGGTCTATGAATACTATATTGTGATTATGATTGCATTTCCTTTTTTTTTTTTTGTTTAAGAAATGAATGCTAAGCTGGACTAGTCTTTCTTGCAGTTCATTTGTTTGGTTGACTACGTTGTTTTAGCGTTATTTTAACAACCACAGTGTTAGTTATATCTTAAAAAAATTTGTCCACAATCCACAGTCCAAATAATGCATTCATCATTCACACGCTGCATTCCACAATAAATGGTTGAATTTAGCTGCACTTGCAATGAAGCTTCTAAATATATTTGACCATTTGGATCTCAGTAAAATTCTAAATTAGTAAGTAGTTACTTGGTCCAAATCCATTTCATGTTTACTTCATATATTCCTTTTCTTTTTCGTTTTTAACTTTCAAGTAACATTGCCTTACTTGTTATCTTCCATGTAAAATACATTTACTGCATATTATTGTTCAACGATAAAGATATCAAATCTCGCATTCAAGGAAGCACGGACACGACATGGGACACAAATACTACGTGACACAACCTACAAGGACCCGGTAAAAAAATATATAAAATGTTAAAAAAGATAATTAGAAATATCAAAAATGGACATATGTATGACACATAACACAATAATACGGGCATGACACGACGACAATTACAAAGCATCCATGCTTCCTTGAATTCACAATACTTTCAAGTTTCAGCACATAATAGTTAAAAACAAAAGTTAAAAGTTAAAACATACTTTTGGTATGTCAGATTTGGATTCTATGCAGTCAGAGAAACTGCATGATATCTTGACCATTAATTCATATGCTTCAAAACTTGCAAATGAAGTGAGGAGTGGTGCATGAGGATCCTGCCATTGGATTGCTGACTGCATGATACCATCTGTGATACTCGTTTTTAACCAAGTCCCACTAAGAAAAAGGCGATCTGGCACACGGTTTAAATCTACTAGGGTTTGGTAAGAGTTGATATATGTGATCTAGCACTCCACAAGTAAAAAGGTTGTTTTCAAGATATAAACCCATCCCAACTCCCAAAGCATCAACCTTTAGATGAGTTAGATCCGCTAGCTCACACGATAATAGCGTTTTTTTTTTTAATCTTACATAAACATAAAGCTTACGTAAGCTAAATTCCGTGACTCACATCAAACATAGGCTACACGATTCCAAAAACACATAGAAATGTGTTTATGGACCCACCAACCAGGTATGAGATTCAAACTCACAAACTTGTGAGTTATCAGCTTATTCCTTACTCACTACTCACTAGGTCGACCTTTGTGAAGCCACACCTTGCCTTTGATTTTTATACTTTATGTATGTTACTATCGATAATAAATAACAAGGATCAGATTGAAAATAATTGTAAATGTAGGGATTAAATTGAAATTTTCTTTTAGCGTAAAGACTAAGTTTTAAAATAAGCACAAAGGGCCAAAATATATATAAGTTGACCAAGAATAGAGAGTCAACGCTAATGTGCTTACCTGTCTCGAAAGCAAGCCTTCTTGCTCCTCAGGTCCATTTCTGCCTCAAGCGCCGGCTGAACCTCGAAGTGGCGAACCCTAAATCGGAGAGTCGACTCCTTCGCTGCCACGCGCCACCGACAACCCACGGCCATATCAGATATAGAACGGAACACTCCTCAGGCAAGGCACCGTCAAATCGGAACCAGGATGCCAAAGGGAAATCAAAATTTTAGGGAGATTTGTTGGTATATTTTAGGTGTCCTCTATTTTCATTTTTATTTTGTCATATGATGAAATAAATAAATAAATAAATAAAATAAAGAAAGAAATTAGAAAAAAGGAAATTTCTAAAATGCAATAAAAATTGAATGGTTGTTATGCAATCCATTCTTAAACCAATAAAATCTTGTTACCTAATACATGTATGTCACATCATTACTTAAATTAGTCAAAATTAAGTTTTGCAATTTAATCCAACATAAAAACTAGATTAGTGTAATTTAGTTCTTTTGTACTTTTAAACAAATTTTAATTTTAATTTTTTTATATATATAAAAAAATTTCTTTAACCCAAAACTCATCTTCACTTCTCAAAATCCACCGCCACCGCCGCCACCCGTCATCCGGCCCCATTCCCTCCTTCCCTGCTTCCTTCGCTCATCTCCCTTCTCCGTATATAAAAAAAAATTAAAATTTATAATTTGTCTAAAAGTACAAAAGAACTAAATTAATTACAATAATCTAGTTTTTATGTTGGACTAAATTGCAAAGCTTAATTTTGACTAATTTAAGTAATGATGTGACATAATGTCTTAGGTGGCAAGATTTTATTGGTTTAACAATGGGTTGCATAGCAACCATTTAATTTTTGATTGCATGGTAATAACACCTTAAAAAAAATTACAAGTATGTTAGATTAAAACATGGGTTCCTAGAAGGCTAAAGTATTCCATTCATTTTCATTGTAAATTTGGTTTTTGAATTATTGTTCATCCTATCTAGATTATAATGATTCTACATATATGGTTTCTTTATCCAACAATGCAAATATGGATCAACGTGATATCTACACGTAAGATAAACAATGACTCATGAACCAATTTGATAGTAAAAAAAATGAAAAACCAATATAAAACAAAAAAAATGTTAATAACCAGTCTAATAGAAAAAAGAAAGTAAGAGACCAAATGAACAGTTTAGTCGTTCCTATAAAGATGAATCCTAGGATATGTGCTATACGTATTTATTTTATTAAAATCTTTTATTACTTTTTAGGGTTTAGATTAAGTTTTTTTTTATACTTTTGTTATACAGTAATAATGAAATAAATTAAATAAATAATACAGAAATATACAAAATGACTTATAAATAAAATAAGAATTTATTCTAAAAGCAATCAAAAGATGTATTAAAAAATTATGTTTATTTTTTTGAATATTTTATTTCTAATTTATAATACTGAAAAAGGTTATTGGGAAGTTTATTTATTGACGGATGGTATAAAAATATCAACTTATATAGTGGAGATTGAATTTTATGTATATAAATTGATTGATATTCTTTTAGCCTAGTTGAGAAATTGATTAGGTTTAAACCAACTTTTTAACTTGTGATTTCTTTTTTTTTTTTGGGTAACCAACTTCTGTTGACCTTTTTTTTTAGGGTTGCTCATCCGGTTCCCCAAGTATTACCTAGATATATCCGGATCCGACCCGAGTCGCGTATCTGGCTACGGCAGGTCCGTTGACTTTTTTTCATTGTATTAGAAATAGGGAATAAAACATTTAATAAAATAAAAAATATTAAAACTATTTTTTATCCTATTTTTAAGTTGTTTTTTAGAAGAATTTTTCGATTTTCATTTTATATGTTTTTAGGATGTATTTTCTTTAATTATTTATTTAACCAATTTCATTATAATATATACAACATAAGTATATAAAAAAAAGTGTTAGTTCTACCTAAATCCTAAGGACTGAGAATATGGAGAAATTATTAGATGGCCCGGGACAAAAGGTCCCGGATACATCACTACCATCGGTTATTAATTTTATATTTTATTTAAACTAAAAAATCAAACATTTAATGAATAAGATATTGGTTCAAGATCAATTAATAATTTTTCAGGAATAAAATATCAAATAAAATAAACATGTATAAGAAAAAGTTCATAACAGTTTTCAAAATATTAAATTTTGTATTATTTTTAATTTATATAGACTTATTTTTTCGAAATTCAACGATTGAGAGAAATAAAAAAATGATTTAAACTTGTGCTAAGTGAAAGACAGCTAGTGCGTTCATATCTTGTGCAAGAATACTACCTAATGTAAGAATATATTTTATTTTATTTTATTTTTACATCAAGGTATCCTTGGAGGGTTTTGCTTTTACTAAGAAAGTTTTTTTCATATTCACGGAAGAGATAGAACCCCTAACATCATGCTTAAGAAAAAAACTCAGTCATCTATTAACAGTGTTGAGTTTTGTTAGTAAAAATATATTCTTTTAATATTAGATATCCATTTATTTTGATTTTATCAACTGATATAGACCATTAGGTTTATGGTTCGCTACATTGCGAACAATTATGTGGTTTGTAATACAAAGATTCTCATTTTCTTTGGGTATAGTCTCTAATTTCTTTTCTTTGTTAGTATTACACAAAGTCAAGTGCAATATAAAGTCCATAATTCAAAGGTTCTAATAAATGATGTTTTTAAAATTTTCATATTCCAAAAGACAAAATAGAAAAATATGTGTTTACCAAAAACCCAACATTTCTTGAACATACATTTACCCATCCGATAAATTATTGATTCTATTTGCACTTTCTTCGTTTCATATATAATATAATTTAATATTATAAAAAAATTAAGAAATAGTTAAATCGTGTTATAATTTGTTGTATTTCTATTATACTATTTTTATATAATTATTATTGAAAAAATAAAGAGAGTGGAGGTGATAAAAGATCATAATGATAAATAAGAATATAATTAAAAAAGTTAGTATAATTATGTATTGAGTTTGCAAAGCAATAATATATATGAAAAAATAAAAGAAAATTTTAAACTATATTACATATCAAATGAATAGAATATAATATATTAACATGGTTTGTATTATATGGCTCATTTGCTATTTTTAATAAAATTATGTTTGAAAACTAGTGGACATTCAGATTTTTTTTTTCAAGACTTGTCACAAAAATAATTTGACATGCTTTTTTACTCCTTTATAGATATCAACAAAAATACCTACAATATATAATCATAGATAATTGAACCCTTAGACATAATTCTTATCCCGAGCATATGAAATTTCCTTTTATTAAAAAGACCATACTTAATTGAAGGAATTTTCAATCTCCTCGAAAGATATATATCAATTTTAAGCCATAAGCCAAGAAAATACATCAAAATAAAAAAGAAAAAAAACTTCGCTATAACATGATTAGTTTTTAATTTTATTAATTTACATCATGGAACGACTATACTTTTAAAATCATATGAAAGAAAATAAAAAATTAGCTGAATTTTTTAGCTATATATGAAAGATTACTCTTTTAATTTTGGTCTAAGTTATTGGAAGTGAGTTCGCTAATAAGTGTCTTAAAGTAATCCATCAATTTTTAATTTATTATTTGTCATTTTAGGAGTTTTTCATAAAATGCAAACCACAATAATATATATTATATTCTCTTATTCGTTTGACATGTAATATACTACCTAATGAAAGTCTGCAAGTGCTTTCATAGTGCAAAAATACTACCTAATGTAAGAATGTATTCTTTTAATATTAGATATCCATTTATTTTGTTTATTTTTATCAATTGATACGTGCCATTGGATTTATGATTCGCATGTTGCGAACAATTATGTGATTTGCAACACAAAGATTCCCATTTTCTTTGGGTATCGTCTCTAATGTCTTTGTTAGTACTTGACAAAATCAAGTGCAGTATAAAGTCCACAATTCAAAGGTTCTAATAAATGATGTTTTTCAAATTTTCACATTCCAAAAAGCTTAATAGAAAAATAAGCGTTGTCGTGTTGACGAAAAACCCTACATTTCTTGAACATTTACCCATCCAATAAATTCTTGATTCTTTATGCACTTTCTTCGTTTCATATATAATATAATTTAAGATTATGCAAAAAAAAATTAAGAAATGGTTCAATTGTGTTATAATTTTTTGTATTTTGATTATTATATTTTTATATAATTGTTATTTAAAAGAGAAAGAAAATGAAGGTGATGATAAAAGATCATAATGATAAATAAGAATAATTAGGAAAAATAGTATAATTATGTATTGATTTTGCGAAGCAACAATATATATGAAAAAGAATAAAATAAAAATTTAAAGTACGTATATCACATGTCAAACGAAGAGAATATAATATATTGTTGTGGTTTGTAGTATTTTATGGAAAACTCCTAAAATGATAATAGATAATAAATTAGAAATAAAGGGATTACCTTTAAGGCACTTGTCAGATAACTCACTTTCAATGACTAAGGCCAAAATTAAAAGAGTAATCCTTCATATATAGCTGAAAAATTCAACTAATTTTTTATTTTCTTTCGTATAATTTCAATAGTAGTCGTTTCATACTGTTGTTAGCTCCTTGTCCGTTGATTGGTTGTTTGGGAGGTGTTTAGATATATAGGGGGATGGCCATATTTATATGTATTAGTTCATAATTTTTATATGTTGGGGGGTTGGTGGTAGATGATTTTACTAAAACACTTTCTTAATGTTTGGCAGGTTTCGTGTGGTATCTGTATTGGTCTTGGGGCTTTGGGTGTATTACTTATACTCATTCCCCTTTTTATTTTAATAAAATTCTTTGTCTTATAAAAAAAAAATAGTAGTCGTTCCATGATATAAATTAATAAAATTAAAAATTAATCATGTTATAGTGAAGTTTTTTTTTTCTTTTCTCTTTTGATGTATTTTCCTGATTTATAGCTGAAAATTAATAAATACCTTTTGACATCGAAAAATCGTCCAATTAAGTATAGACTTTTTAATAAAAGGAAGAGTGAAGATCCAAATTGGTTCCTCAAATTTTCTGGCTGGGACACTTTAATCCCTCAAAAATTATAATTCACTTTTAGTCCCTAAAGAATTTAAAAAATATCACTTTAGTCCATGTTTTCATGCCGTTAACTACTGTCACTGTTGACATAAACTGTAACATTTCATTCCCAGGTGCTAATGGTCTTCCAGTAAATATCCCTGGTGCTTCTGGAAACCGTGATAGTAGTTAACGGAATGAAAACAAGGACTAAAGTGGTATTTTTTAAATTCTTTAGGAACTAAAATGAATTATAATTCTTGAAGGACTAAAGTGTCTCAGACGAAAAACTTGAGGGATCGGACCAAATTGGGCCTTCACACTTAATAAAAAATGAGCCATAAAACAACAGATAAATAATAATAAAAACGAAGATAGTATTTGTAAAAGTTATTAGGTGGTCCGTGTTAATGGTCTTAGATACATCATCATTATTCGTTATTAATTTTATGCTTTCTTTTAACTAAACAATCAAGCATTTAATGATTTGTATTTTATCCAAGATCAACTAATAAAATAAATATTACCTCCGTCCTTAATTATAAGACTCTCTTGAGAGATTTCACGTCCATTAAGAAAGTGGAATAATTTAGTTAATTGTATTGGAAATGTGAACTTTTGATATGTAATTTCAAAATTACCCCTATTAATATTATTAGGAATCTAAAAAGTGTTAAATAAATAGGGGTGTTTGTGGAAAAAAGTAATTAATGATCATTGGAAATTGGTATGAGGCTTTATAAATAGGAACAAAATAAAAATGTTAAGAGAGCTTTATAATTAGGGACGGAGGGAGTATGTATAAGAAAAATAAGTTCACAATTTTCAAAATATTAAATTTATATATATTTTTTATAAATACAAACTTATTTTTTGAAATTAAACAATTGAGATTAAGAAAATCTTTAAATAAAACCTTGATTTAAACTTTATGCATCAAGTGAAAGAGTGCAAGTGTGTTCATATCTTGTGCAAAAATACTACATAATAATGTAAGAATATATTCTTTTAATATTAGATATACATTTATTTTGATTTTATCAACTGATATAAATCATTGAATTTATGGTCCGCAACATTGCGAACAATTTTGTGGTTCATACCACAAATAAAGATTTTTATTTTCTTTGAGTATAGTCTTTTTTTTCATATACCCAAAATCTGAGATCTACCCAATCATATTAAACACGGTAAGTCTGGTCAAACTAAAATAGTATTTTCTTTTCTTTGTTAGTATTGGGTAAAGTCAAGTGCAGTGTAAAATTCACAATTCTAAGGTTCTGATAAATGATGTTTTTCAAATTTCCATATTCCAAAAGGCATAACAGAAAAAATAAGTGTTGACAAAAAACCCTACATTTCGAGAACATTTACCTATCAGATAAATTCTGGATTATTTTTGCACTTTCTTCATTTCATATATGATATAATTAAAGATTATGAAAAATTAAGAAGTGATTAAATTAAAATGTATTATACTTGTTGTAATATTTAGATTATAATTATTATAGTTATCTCATTTAATTTTTGTTTCATTCTCAATGTTATTTTCCTAAAAACTAAAATACCTTTATTTTTTTTATAATTTTGAGAAAATTAAATATACAATCAAGTATCCTCTTTAATAAGCGTAATTTTAATTTTGTTTTCTTATATTGTAAACCAAAG
Source organism: Crotalaria pallida (assembly GCA_037953625.1). Lineage (NCBI taxonomy): Eukaryota > Viridiplantae > Streptophyta > Magnoliopsida > Fabales > Fabaceae > Crotalaria > Crotalaria pallida. Next base: position 76,329,974 of record CM075656.1, read on the forward strand.
AGAGTAATAAACACCAAAAATTTTAAAAATATTTAAAAACTTAAAATTTAAATCAGGATTTTAACTCAAATATATAAGACTAATTACTATTATTTTTTAACAGATTTAACTATTATCATTATATTATATTATGATTTTATTCAAATATATACTTCCTCAAGTGCCCTTCAATTCCCATACACTTGAATAATTCCCCTTTTTTTTCTTTTTTTTTTTTTGTGATCGGCAAAAAGGGAATAATTCCTTGTTAAATCTCATCACTTAGCAAGCGAACTAAATTCTTATATAAGACGACATTGCTGGATAAAGTCATAAGCTATAAACTCAGTGTAGTCTCTAGCTAACGAACCTATGCTTGCAATGCAAGTGTATGAAAAGAACAAAATAATCTATAAATTAAACTCATGACTCATGTTCTACAAACAAAATAGTCTCTATAACTATGCTAGACAAGTCTTAGCAACAAATTGGACCTTTAACTTAAATCACGTTTGGGAAAGAAAATGACAGTTTGAAAAACAAGCCATCATACATCACATTTTGGCATTGCATATGCAGTTCACAAACGTGCATTTGGAGCATAACCAAACATGACCTTAATCTAATATATAAAGTATAAACTCACGTTTTTAACGAATCTATATACTACTTGTCCAATCGATGAGCTACCAAACATCGCACATCCAAGTGAACAGAGAATGGTTAAGCCAATAATATAAATAAGTATAGAAAGAATTGCAAAATCCAAAAAGCACTGCGTGTTGTGGATATAAAATGGTATTTCAGTAGAAATGTATTTGAAATAGAATTTAAAAGTTTCTTTTGATATGTTTTGGAACAGTCAAAAGATTATTTGAATCATATAAATAAAATTTCAATTAAGTACACTTTGAATTTTCCTGGATCGCCTACATCAGCCTAAATAAAGAATTTGTTTTTCTGCTTTGAAAAATATTGGAAACTTCCTAAGAGTATAGGTTTTTTTTAAGGTGTGTGCTAGGTATATATTAAAAAGTTCAAAATGGATAAGTTTGTGTCAAGAATGACTATATTTATTAAATTCATCATGTCTATTAATAATATTAATTACTAGCAATAGTAATTAAACATATATATATATATTATATAAATAAAGCAATGTTTGTGTCATATTTCAACAAAACACACATGTTAAGAAATATAATTACTGCTTAGATTTTTAATATATTAATTATGTTTTTTTTCTGCTATGCTCTTTCTCTTTATATAAATGGTACTAATTTTTTTCATTACTTACGTAAATCAAGACTTATTTAATAAGAGTAAACATAAAAAATAATATTTATTATGCTTTTGAAATTCTAAAAAATGACAGATAAAAAGAAACAATTTTTTTAAAAAAAATTAATAAAAGCACTTTTTTTTTTGAAACTTTAGAACTTTATTCAACTAACAAAAGACTCAAAACAGAAAAACGGGGGTATTAAACTTGACCCTGTTTACAGTAGCATGCACTATCCATTTGGCTAAAGAATGTGTAGTTTTATTGCTTGCTCTACCAATGAAAGAAAACAAGCAAGAATCAAATGAGTTTGCTAGACTAAAAATGACACTTTTTAATAGGGGTGTAAGTGGTCCGGTCCGAGACCGGACCAAAAAAATTGTTGGACCGTAAGACCGTGATTCGGTCCGGTCTTAAAATTGTTGGACCGTTCTACTGTGGTCCGGTCCACGGTCTCACAATTTTTTAGACCGCGAAGACCGGACCGGACCGATAGTTGAAGAAATAAAAAAAAAATAAAACACCAAGCCAGTAAGTACTAAGTAAAGGCACAGAGCCTTCAGCAGCCACATTTCATACTTCATAGTTCACACGTTCTAGACTTCCAGTGTTGAACATAACCCTAAGCCAGTTCAAACCCTCTCTCCCTCACATAACCTCAGCCGCCGCCGTGCAGCCACAGCGATCTCCCTCCGTCTTCCTTCTCTCTTCCTCCGTTCTCCTTCCGGTTCTCTTCCTCCATTCTTCCTCCTCCGTTCTTCCTCCGTGCCCTGTGATTCGTTCTATTTCCCTCCGTGCTCCCTGCGATTCGCGATTCGTTCTATTTCCCTGCGATTCGTTCTTCCTCCTTGCTCCCTGCGATTCGTTCTTCCTCCGTGCTCCCTGCGATTCACGATTCGTTCTTCCTCCGTGCTCCCTGCGATTCGGTTCTCCGTTCTCCCATTGTTCTCTCTCTCTTCTCGTTCCTCTCCTTGTTGCGAAGCCATCGCTCGTCGTTATCGTTCCTCACTGCCTCTCCTCCATGCGCCGTCGTCACTGGTTCCTCGCCGCCGCCGCTGGATTTTGGCCTTTGTGTTCAATTAGGGTTTTTTTGGTGTTCAATTAGGTTTTGCTGCTTGATTTATTTCCAGGATTTTAAATTTTAATTTAATGGTCTAAATAGACCGAACCGGACCGGACCGAATCGATCCGATCCGGTCTTTATACATAAAATACATCAAGACCGGACCGGACCGGACCGTGTTAATTTGATTGGTCCGGTCTCTAATGTCTGTCAAAGACCGGACCAGACAGTTACACCCCTACTTTTTAAGCTCACTAGCTCAGATAAGTCTTCCTTTTGTGAAGATAGAGCTTCCACAAGCACTTTGCAATCAGATCTAACCAAGACTGAAGAAGCATTCATTTCCTTTGCCATTAAGCACTTGTTAAAGCTCCTATAATTTAAAAAAAAATCATAAATCTCCATTTATTCTTTTATTGAAAATATCAAAAAATACACTTCTCAAAAAAAATTTATTATTATTTTTTACTTTTTAACGAATGCCATTAAGCATGACAAAAGGAGAAAACCAAAATACTCCCTCCGATGTCAAATATATCATTTTCCGACATTTAATTCTTAAAAACTTCAATTGCATGACAAGAGGAGAAGACCAAAATATTTTTTTAAAGATTCATATTTTTACTCAGTATGAATCACATATTTTCTACGGTAGACAACTAAGCTCAACTAAGTCGAATATGACTTCTATAAATCGAAAAGGCTTTTCTTCGTGCATTTAATGCAACTATATACCGGATGCTCAAATTCAATACAACCAATAAAAGGTGTGTGATTTTGTCAACAAAATACAGTACACCCTCCAATCTTAAGAAAAAAAAACTTCCTATGGTATTTATTATAGAAGTTAATTGAGTGTATTTAATTTTCGAAGTTAAATAATAAAAATTGATTATTTAAAAAAATTTGTAATGAGAATGAAATAAAAATTAAATATTGTAATCATTTTGTATAGATATTTTAAGAATAAAAATATTGTGAATAGAAAGTTAGTTAAATCTAGCTTATATTTCAAACCAATAATAAAGTAGTATTACCAACATGAGTTGGGACGAGTGTTAAGCGGGTTCGTCTCGCTTAAGCAAGATCTCGAGTTCGAATCCTTGTGAATGCAGAAAATTTATGTTGGGAGATTCACCTGCTATAGTCAGACACGCGACCCGGGTCGGACCCGGATGTACCTAAGTAGTACTTAGGACACCTGTGGGCAACCAAAAAAATATAAAATAATAAAGTAGTATTTTGTTTTATATATTTGAGAGTGGAGGGAGTACTTCCTCCGTTTGAAATATAAGCAACAAAAAACACATTTCATCTTGTTTAAAATATAAGCAAAAGTAATCAATCTTCTTAAATTTTGTTTAATTTCCAATGCTACTTTCTTAAAATATACCTAGAAAATTGTCATCTTATTTAATTTTTGTTTCACTCTCAATACTACTTTGTTAAAATAACTTTTTTTTTATAAATTCGAGAAAATTAAATATAATCAATTAATCAACTAATTTTCTTAATAAACGTAAAAATAATTTATTTTGTTTATATTATACTCCCTCTGTCCCTAAATATAAAATCCTCTTGACACTTTTATTTTGCCCCTATTTATAAAGTCTCATACCAATTTCCAATGATCATTAATTACTTTTTTCCACAAATACCCCTATTTATTTAACGCTTTTTAGATTCTCAATAATATTAATAGGGGTAATTTTGAAATTATATATCAAAAGTTCACATTTCTAATATAATTAATTAAATTATTTCACTTTTTTAATAGACTTGAAATTTTCAAAGAGATTTTATATTTAAGGACGGAGGAGAGTACTCTTAACCGGAGGTGTACAGACTAAATTTCAAGGGTCAAATTTCATCTTACCACCACTAACTTCGGACTCATTAGTCAACGATAATACTCCCTTTAGTTATCAATACTGCATAAATTAACTCTAGAATTCGGAACCTTCATATTTGTATGTCTACCCCATATATCCTGCTGGCATAGTCAACAACCAACACTAAAACCTTGAGACTTGTTCAAACTTGATAGGCAAGACCAGCATTGGCCACTCATTCATGAATTATATATATTATCTCCATTGGTCACAATTTCTTTTGAAAATAATCAAGCACGTTCATACTTACAAGAACATCAACAAAATGAACTATAGCATGCATGTAAGTGAAATAATTTAGTTAATTGTATTGGAAATATGAACTTTTGATATGTATTTTCAAAATTACCCCTATTAATATTATTGGGAATCTAAAAAGTGTTAAATAAATAGGGGTGTTTGTGAAAAAAAATAATTAATGCTCATTGAAAATTGGTAAATGGCCTAATAAATAGGGACAAAATAAAAGTGTTAAGAGTACCTTATAATTAGGGACGGAGGGAGTAATTAATGTATTAAAAATCTGAGTAATGATTAGATTTTTTAAAGGGTGTGTTTTGTTTGTAATAATTATAGAGTAGTTTTGAAAAAAAGTATATCAAATTTCCACATTTTCAATGTCACTAACAAATTTAACTATTTTTCTTGTTAGAAGAGAAAAAGTTCAAAAAGATCATACAAATATGACCTAAGGGAATAAGATATTGTTGTATCCTTTGGATAGAATATTTAATTAAAATAATCAAAATCTCAAAATAATAAAGGGTTTGCTTAAAAGGGGTTAAAAATATAAAAATGTATTGAAAATTTTTGTCTATTACTATTTTTAAAGTTTTCATAAAATTTTAATTTTATTATACAATAATATTTTTTTATAAATTTTTATTTTCAACCATAGAGGTTAACAGCATGCAACCAACAATAAAAGCTACTTTGAATAGCCTATTTTCGTTTTTTATTTAGAGTTTGCTTAATCTCATAAGAAGTTAAGAAAAAGTAGAAATTAAGATATATCCTTTAAAATATTAAAGCTTCATGTTTCAATGTAAAACTATTTTATTAAGCCGCTTATTCTTGTCCCTAACTCTCAGAATTGAGATCCACGTGTCATGTCTATCGTAATTTCTTGTTAGTCACGTCAGCACTTAACGGGTTTATCTTAATGACAGAAATTAAAACAAAAAAATTTGAATTTTTAAGGACTAGGACCGATAAAAAAAAATAGTGACTAAAACCAAATATAGATCAATTTTCAGGGACCTAAAGCTTAATTAAGTCTTTTTGTTTTTATTTTTTTCCTCGTGTCAAGTATGACGTGATTAATCTGTTAGCCACGTTAGCACTTAACACATCTATACTAACGGCAGATACTAAAATAAAAAAATTTAAACTTTTAACGACCATGACTCATCAAATAAAAAAATAGGAACTAAAATAAAAAATTTTAAGACCAAAAATTTAAGTAAACCTTTATTTTTTAATAAATAAAAGTTTAACATGTTATTTCCTTGTTGCTTACTACCGATAATTAGGGACTTGTTTGAAATTTCAATCTAATCATTTTCCCTGGTTTTAGAATTTAGAATATGTGCCGGCTTAAGTTCCACAAAGGCAAAAATCCACATATTTCAAACTTAAAATCAAAGTCAAACATTTGGATTTGTAAAAAAAAAGTCAAATATTTGGACAAACTACTGTACATGTACTTCCTTTGATCTCAAGTGGAGTATAAGAAAGAAAGGTACGTATTCTATTAATAATCTTAAATATAAACAAATTTTGATTAACTTTATATTTTCAATAAAACTATTCTTAAAATATTCCTATAAAAAGGTTCTATCATTTTTTTTTTCAGTTTTACAACCACTAAATCCAAAATAATACTTTCACAACTATTGATAATGCTTATTTTTGTTTAATGTTAAAGTACTGACGTTCCTTATTGATTTGATATGAGCAACGAACAATATATTTCATTATTTTGAGCTTTCTTTTAAGGTGGAATTAGAACCAATTACTCTTATATATGACATTAGAATCATGTCACAGTGTAGTCACTCTGCGCATATGTATAGTAGTCTTACAATTTTTGAGCAATCTTATCCGATGAACTAATTTTTGGGTAAAGTTAAAATCAATTATTCTAAGATAACATCGTGCACATGACTGACAACTTAATAATTTGAAATAGGGTTACGTGACATAACAGTAGCAGAGATAATGCCAGGATTATACAATTCTGCAAAAGACAAACACATACTATAGTATATTTAATTCAAGAATTAATTAATTAAACCAATGAAAGGGAAAAACATTAGTTAAAAAAACACACACCAGCACACCAACTACAAAGTACTAGTTTCCATATATATATAATGATATATCAGCTCCCATTTTTTCCAAATTTTAATGTGGAATGTTGAAACTATTCCCTTGGTATATTGAGGTGAACAACTAAAATATACAAGCATGAAGATGATTTCTCAACTGACAATTTTCTCCCTTGTTTTGACATGTATCATTGCAGAGATGATATCAGCTGAGAAAGAAGCAGAATCACTCATTACATGGATGAAAAGTTTGAACTCTCCAATGCTAGCTTCATGGAATCTTCCAAACAACAACAGCAGCACTAGTCCATGCAACTGGATTGGCATAAAGTGTGACAAAGCTGGCAGTGTTATTGAAATAAAGCTTCCAAGTTCAGGCCTAGATGGAACTCTCAACAGGTTTGACTTCTCAGCTTTTCCTAATCTCAATACACTGAATCTCAACTTGAACAACATTGTTGGAGAGCTTCCTTCAGGAATTGGAAATTTAACAAAGCTGAAAACACTTGATTTAGGTAGCAACAATATCACCTATCAAATGCCACCAGAAATTGGAAACCTTTTAGAGCTACAAGTTCTTATTCTCTCCAACAACTCATTCTTGAAACAAATACCATCTCAGCTTAGTAATTTGCAAAACTTGTGGCTTCTTGATCTAGGAGGAAACTATTTAGAGGACCCTGATCCAAATCAATTTAAGGGCATGGCATCCTTAACACAACTTAATCTCACCTACAACTATTTACAAACGGTTCCTCCTTTTGTTTCTAAATGTCCAAAGCTCATATCTCTTGATCTATCATTGAATATCATCACTGGCCAGATTCCAATAAACCTTTTGGTAAGTCCTAGGAACTTGACAATCCTAGTCCTCACAACCAACTACTTAGAGGGGCTGATTCCTGTAGAAATTAAGAACCTTTCAAACCTCAAACAACTTCAGCTTGGACAAAACAAGCTGAATGGTACTATACCGAAAGAGATCGGTCTCCTGTCACACCTTGAGGTGCTTGAATTGCATCAAAATTCTTTCCAAGGTCCAATACCATCATCAATAGGAAATCTTACAAGGCTTCAGAGATTGGACCTTCATATCTCAGGGTTGAATTCCAGCATCCCTGATGAGATAGGCTTTTGTACCAACCTTACTTATATTGATATGTCAGGAAATAACCTCACAGGTTCCTTGCCTCTTTCCATGGCTTCATTAACAAGGATCAATTTTTTGGATATCTCTGATAACAATTTATCAGGAGAGCTTTATCCATCTCTTCTTTCCAATTGGACAGGACTCACTCTTTTGCTACTCCATTCAAATAAATTGTCAGGAAAAATTCCATCCGAGATTGGCTTACTTCAAAATCTGACTTACCTATTCCTTTTTAATAACCGGTTTTCTGGACCGATACCTCCTGAAATCGGAAACTTATCGAGCTTATTATTTTTTGACCTGTCATCCAATAACCATTTCAATGGTTCAATCCCTCCAACCATTGGAAACTTGAATAACCTAATCAATTTAACTCTGGCTTCAAACAAATTCAGTGGAGCAATCCCTCCTGAAATAGGTGATATGGAAAGCTTACAGAACCTGGACTTAAGTGACAACGAGCTTATAGGACCTTTGCCGTCTGCAATAACTCGTTTGAAGAACCTCAATCTCCTTTATCTTCATACCAACAAATTCTCAGGAACTATTCCTGAAGATTTTGGGCCATCCCTTTTGACAATGGTGACTTTTTCGAACAATAGTTTTTCTGGAAAGCTTCCTTCAGGAATATGCGATGGAGGGAATCTAGTTTACTTGGCAACCAATATAAATAAGCTAGAGGGTCCAATCCCAGCAAGCCTGAGAAACTGCACTGGACTAAACCGAGTCCGGCTTGAAAACAATCTTCTCAGCGGAGACATTACCAATGCATTTGGTATATATCCACATCTTGACTTCATTGATTTAGGACATAATCAGTTTTCTGGTTCTTTATCAAGTAACTGGGGAGAGTGCATAAATCTCTCAAGTTTCAGCATATCTTCCAATAAGTTACATGGGAATATCCCTCCAGAGCTTGGAAAATTGCCAAGGTTGCAAAATCTCAACCTCTCAGACAACAATCTCACAGGAAATATCCCACAGGGGCTTTTTAGCTCATCTTCCATTCTACTCAGACTCGGTTTGAGCAACAATGATCTCTCAGGTCCGATACCGACAGAGATAGGAGACCTTTCGGAGCTGATGTTTTTGGATTTGTCAGCAAACAATTTGAGTGGGCCGATTCCAAAGGAAATAGGAAACTGCAACAAACTTATATCGTTGAAGCTGAGTATGAACAACTTAGACGGGAATATGCCGCATGAGCTAGGAAATTTGATGAAGCTGCAGATTCTTTTAGACCTCAGTCATAACTCGCTAAGCGGTGAGATAATCGCTGATCTGGATAAATTGACATTCCTTGAGGTTTTGAATCTTTCTCATAACCAGCTTTCTGGCACAATACCTTCTGGTCTTGAAGGACTTATAAGCCTTCACTCAGTTGATATATCTTATAACAAACTCGAAGGTCCCCTCCCAGACCAAGTAGCTTTTCGTAATGCTTCAGCTGATGCACTGGTGGGTAACGCTGGTCTGTGTAACGATCTTGCGTCGCGTGATGGCAATGTGAATTTGAGCCCTTGTGGTGGAGACAAAAGCAGCAAAACGAGTAAGCGTGAGGTGATAATTGCAGTAGTTATTCCACTTGCTGCTTTAATCATTCTATTGATTTCGCTCTGGATCTTCATCCTCAGGCGTTATAAGAAAGTTGACCAAGATGAAAAGGACGATAATTCAAAGGGGAAGAACTCATTCTTCATATGGAATCATAGAATGAAATTAGAGTTCAGAGTTATTCGTGCTGCAACTGAAGATTTCAGTGACAAGTATTGTATAGGGATAGGAGGACAGGGCAGTGTCTACAAGGCAGTGCTTCCAAACGATGAAATCTTTGCAGTGAAGCGTCTTCACCAACACGAGGAAAAGGACTTATCCGGACATCAGGCAAAGAATTTCACATCTGAAATCCATGCATTAACTAATATTCGGCATCGGAATATTATAAAAATGTGTGGCTTCAGTTATTGGGACAGGTCCATATTTTTCATATATGAGTATGTAGAAAGAGGGTCTTTAGGAATGCTATTGCAGAAGGAAGAAGAGGCAAAGAACTTGACATGGGATATCAGGTTAAACATGATAAAAGGACTAGCAAATGCATTGTCTTACCTGCACCATGATTGCAAGCCTAGCATTGTTCATAGAGACATAACAGGAAACAACATTCTTGTGGACTCGGATTTAGAGCCTAAGATTTCTGACTTTGGGACAGCAAGGTTGCTGCAAGATGGAGAATCAAACTGGACAGCTCCTGCTGGATCATATGGCTATATTGCACCAGGTTTGTCCAAAACTTAGAGCATAACCTTCCATTTGCTAGTTTGACTTACCTGCAATTTATTATGTGAAATTAAGTAAACTTTTGGTCTCTAAATGTTATGCTCTTCTTTAACTTGATCCCAAAAATTCAATTCAAACCCTTTATGCACAAATAGGTTTGATTGGAGGCTTGTCATTTATTGTTGCTATAGCATTGTTTGTTGGAGTTAAGGATAGGGACCAAATTGTATATGATTGTCACATCTAGGGACCAAATATAGACTCTTTTATTATATGTGACAATCATTTTCAATTTGGTTCATATACTTTAACTTCAACAAGTGATGTTACAGTAAATGACGAGGGCCAATTTGAAAATATTTTACATATAGCGTCCGAGTTAAAAAATGTCTATCACTTTTAAGGTCAAAAACACAGTCCAACGCTATCTGAGACAACTAGAAATTTTGTTACTGACTCACATGGCCTTAAGTAAATTAAACATTACCGCAACTGTTAAAAATGCATACTTATGTTGCTCTTAATTCATTTTTGGTGGCCCTTTAATGTTTTGCAGAGCTGGCATTTACAATGAAGGTGACAGAAAAATGTGATGTATACAGTTTTGGGATTGTTGCATTAGAAATTCTGGTAGGGAGGTACCCTCATGAGCTCCTTTTGTGTCTAGAGTCAGGACGACTTGAAAAGCACCTTGTAGATGTCTTAGATAAGAGGCTACCTCGTCCGCCGGGTCCTTCTCGCCACCTCCTAATATTGGTTGCATGTCTGGCTCTAAAATGTATTCATAAAGATCCTTTGTCAAGACCAACCATGAATCATGTGTCCTTAGAACTTTCATCACCTGCTAATTGGTCAGACTATGTCTCTATCAGCAATATCACACTGCAGGATTTACTTCAGATGAATGCAAGATAAATAGACTGTGATTTAGATTAAGTTATTTTCACAACTTTGCTTAAATGATGTTTGAACACATTGTTCAATCTTTTTATCTCCTTGATAGTAAGTTTCTCATGAACACACTTACTGCACATGTTTGTATATGCAATAGCCCCCAGAATCAAATGTTACTTAGTTCGATTTTGTTGTCGTGAGTGAAAGTTTCTCTAAAACAATATACAGCCATTCATCGTCTCAAAGCCTAGTCAACAAAAAAATCTGTCTTTGTATATTTAGATGAACATTTTCCATACATAAAATCTGCATGAAGTAATTAAACTAAATAAAATTTTCGTTGCATTTTTTTAGTTACTGCAAAATGGATAGAAATTTGAATTAAATTGATTGTAATTTGAACTGACTTCATTGATAGTTATTATGATGGATTTGAAACTAATTGATTTTAGTATATCAAATTTGGTTGCAATTTTCTGCTAGCATTTACTTATGGGAAATTAATTAAAAACATCTAATTTTGAGACTACTTAATTATGTTCATCTAATTTGGAGATTTATATCCAAATGTGAACATCTTAAAATAATTGCAGTTATTTTGATGGAGAGGTATAATCAAAATGGAACTTAAATTCAGGGATGTAAACATTGTAAAAAAAAAAAATAATAATAATAAAGGCATCTGTCAAAGAAACCTTATAACGCAGAGACGTAAAATATAATTAAGCATTTTTATTGTGATTCTAAAAAGTGTTAAATAAATTAAGATATTTGTGAAAAAAATGATTAAAGTCATTGAAAATTTGAATAGTGTCGGACTTATAAATAGGTGAAAAAAAAGTTTCCATGAGGGACATATATTAAGGACAAGAGGGAGTAATAATAATTCATTTATGGATTTAATTAAAGATTGGCTATGAGAAATTCAAATAATTTAAATATTTATAAAAAAAACTAAGTTCATAATTCTCTAAATATTAAATTTGTATTTTTTTAATATTAATATCCTCTTTTAATATCTTTATAATTAACCCTAAGGTTAAGATTACAAAAATCTTTCATTTATTATTTTTTTAAATACAATAAAGATATCTTTTAGCCAATAATCAAGTATTAACCCTCTTCAAAATAGAGAAATTTTAGAAGTTGGTTTTGGCTTTAGAGGTATTTATTTTTTAGAAAAGTGGGAAGTAACCGTTATTGTATTTTCTTAATTTTAATGGAAAAAAAATTACTCCATTTGTCTCTAAATATAAGCACTAAATAATGAGTTTTTATTGTTCTTAAATATAAGCACTTATTTCAATTGTCAATACATCAATTACTTATATTCCATAAACACCCTTGTTTATTCAACACTTTTTAAGCCCCAATATATAATAATTATAGAGGCAATTTTGAAAAAGTATACCAAATATTACTATTTTCAATACCACTAACAATATTAACTAACTTTTTTAATGTACTTGAAAGTTCACCCTAAATACTTATATTTAGAGATGGAGAGAGTAGTTTTATTTGGTTAAATGAAAAAGAAAAAAAAAGGTGTGGGGTGAGAGAGGCTCGAACTCTCGACCTCAGGATCACTCAGAAGCTATGAGACCTACGCCCTAGCCAACTGCGCCACCACCCCGTTCATTGATAAAATTAACTCAAACTATATATACCTTTAAATAAAACTTAATATATAATAGAGTTCTTTAGTCATTAATCAGTAGAGAAATAATTGAGCTGTTTTATTCTCAGTCTCAACTACTAATCCCAAATAACGGACAGGGAAATGAAATTTGTCTATTATGATGGAAAAGGTGAGAAGCAGTATGCATGGTTCACAAAAAGTCATGTATCTTTTTTTTTTTTTTTTTTTATAATGACCCAATTTTTTACTCAAAATTTTTGGATGTATTAATTTAGTTCTAGAAAATATGAGACACATTAGTCTTTAAATATTAAAAAAGTTTTTTATAAAAGAAATTATATTTTAAAGGCTTAATTATGATTTTGGTCCCTATAAGTTGACCTCGTTTTAAATTTAGTCCTTAAATCTTTTTTTAACCTTGAACGGTCCTTAAATCTTTTTAAATTTTGTTTTTAGTCCTTAAATCTTTTTTTGACCTTGAATGGTCCTTAAATCTTTTTAAATTTTGTTTTTAGTCCTTCTGTTTGTCTTCTGCTGGCATGGCAAACGGTGTGCCATGTCAGCCCTTACATTGACTGCCAACGATGCATCTGATGTGGACCTCCTACTCATGTGAGCAGGAACCAAGCATTAACCGATCATGAACCGAGCATGACTTGCCAAACCGAGGGGAGATATCGACCGAGCACGAACCGAGCACGATGAACTGAGCAAGAACCAAGCTATGTCGTTACCAATTGCATCGTACTCGGTCGATATCTCATGCACGGTTAATGCTCGGCTCATGCTCGATTCATGCTCGGTTCCTGCTTACATGAGTGGGAGGTCCACATCAGATGCATCGTTGGCAGTCAATATAAGGGCTGACATGACACACCGTTTGCCATGTCAGCATATGATAGAAGAAGACAAACAGAAGGACTAAAAACAAAATTTAAAAAGATTTAAGGACCATTCAAGGTCAAAAAAAGATTTAAGGACTAAAAACAAAATTTAAAAAGATTTAAGGACCATTCAAGGTCAAAAAAAGATTTAAGGACTAAATTCAAAACGAGGTCAACTTATAGGACCAAAATCATAAATAAGCCTATTTTAAATCTTAAGAATCCAATTTGTCATGTACTACTATTATTCTTTTTAGACTATAATCATGATACATACTTTTTTTTTTTTTTGGAGAAAGTCTTTATTTAATATTGATTATAGTGGCCTCTTTCTTTTGACCCTATGTATATGGATGCATTCACATAGAACAGAGGCATACTGACGATACAATTTTCCTATTTCAATTTTAAAGAAAGACATAGAATTTTATAACACTATGGGCCAGCCAAAGAAAAAATATGAATCATGAGATGATGAGACATGTAGACCACAATAGTACAAGTGAGTAGATTGAAAGGATCACAATAGCTTAGAAATATCCAGTTGAAGCCTTTTTAATCTGCAGAAATTTGTTTTGTTCCCTAATAGCTCATGATTGTTTGTGACATGTCAATCTCAGGTCAATAATTAAATGGTAAACATCACCAAATGCACAAAGATATATTTTAAAGGTAAAAACATATACATTTTTAAAAAAATGGGAATCAAAAGAGTCAAGATAGATAAACATCAGAATTGACAAATTTTGGGAGACATCTTATTAGTTACTCAATTTAGGTTCACTCTACACTTTCTTGCATTTAATATGTTTCATGTATTTTTGTGGTTAAGTTATATCGTATAAATTTTTTTATTAATTGGTGAGCGTAGTTATTTAATAGAAAGAACTTTGTTATCCATAATAATATTATCTGACTCAAGAAAAAAAATTTAAATGAAGAAATGAAAATCCATATTAAGTTGGCTTACCAAAAAAAAATCCATATTAAGTTTATCAAGATCTAAATCCAATGTAGTTTTTTTTTTTAAGGGAAGGCATTGGATTTATTTAAATCCAATGTAGTTAATGAATACTAAATTTGCTATTATTTACTCACTTTACATTCAAATAATTCATTTATTTTGCACTTAACAGGTGTATTGTCCCTATAAAATATTCCCCGTACTTCCTAACTTCTGGTGTTTAAGGTTTTTTTTTTTCATTTTATAACTTTTGTTTTTTTTTTATATAATTTCAATGCGTAATCATTTTTTTCCAATATTAACCCTTCATTTAATCATTTTTTTATTCCTCGTTAATTCTATTTTTATTATCCTATCATCTTTAAACTATTATATATTAATTTAATTAATGGACACACTTTCTAATAAAAATTAAATACAATTACAATTTTCAATAAGGATTAAATAAGAATATTTTAGATAAAATATATATAAAACTTACAATAATCAATGTTTTTAATATATCTACATCATATTTAAAGACTAAATAAAAGTTAAGAAATGGATGGAGTAATGTTCAACATTCATTGTTGAGCTTGAGCACAAAACAATATGCAGTTTGTTCTTTTTTTTTTCTCCCTCCAATATTATATTTATTTGTTAATTAATTAGTTAAATCGTGAAAATGGACAACATATGACTTTAGGTTGTGGCCCTGTTTCCATTAATGAAGTATATAAAAAGTTATTGAGAAGCTAGAAACCAACATCATATACTTCCCCTAAAGGGCCCTAGCATCATGGCAATGGTTGAAGAAAAAAGTTCTGCAAAAGAAAGAGAAGTTTACACTCAAGATGGCACAGTGGACCTAAAAGGCAGACCTGTTTTAAGGTCTGAGACTGGAAGATGGAAAGCATGTTCCTTCATAGTAGGTAAATGCAGCCTTATTAATAACATTATGCAGAGTGTTTTAATTTGAGCCATTTTTTCATAATCAGTAGGCATTATGAAACAATAACTAGTTATAATGATTTTTATGATCCTCCCTAGCTCTTTATGTTTTCGTTAGGTATGGATTTAGGGAGGGATAAGCAGAGCTCAATTGCTGCCAAATTAATATATAGTCATGATTTAAACCAGGTCTAGTTTTCAACCATAACTAAAAGTTTATGAACGGAACTATATATAAAATAAGGAAAATGTTACTCCTACAAAATAAAAGGAAAATGTTACTCCTCCACCTGGGGATGGAAATGGGTCCGGATAATGGGGTACCCGAATCAGGATCCATTCATAAATTACTGGACCCGGATCCATTCGGATCCGCGTGGGTACCCGCTGCATAATGGGTAGGCGGGTCTTCAGGTACCCAGACAGGTTTTGCGAGTACCTATTAGCAATTTTTTAAAGAAAAAATTATTTTTTAAATTAATTTCTATGTCTTTTTTGATAGACCGAGGGATACTTGATACATCATTACACACTCTACTTAATATTAATATCTCTACCACCATTAAACACTCGCAGACATCAAAGAAATTCTCTCGTTAAACACAAACATACTAAGATTATATATATATATATATATATATATATATAATGCATATATGTAAATATGGACGGATCCGGATACTCACGGGTCTGAATATCTCAAACCCGGACCCAGACCCGTACAAAGCGGGTATCCAGGCGGGTCCATTCTTTGGACCCACCGGTCTCTTTTTTGGACTCGGGCCCGAACCCGTTGCGGATATTACCTGCGGGTACTCGCGGGTCCGGGTCCAATTGTCATCCCTACCTACACTTTGTATTTAGGTGTAGGAGGTGTAATGAAGAGAGAATTAAAAAGATAAGACTTAAAAGAGAGAAATGATTGATGATTTGATGTAATATGAAGAAAGAGAAAGGAGAGTTACTTTTCAGCCCCCACCAATTTCTCTTGAACCCCATTTTCTTCCGTCTCTTGAGAGACGGAAGTGTAAAATTAATGGCTTTTCCGCCTTTCATGAGGCAGACAACAAAAAAAATTACACTTCCGCCTCTCAAGAGGCGAAAGAAAATGGGGTTCAAGAGAAATGAGTGGGGGCTGAAAAGTAACTCTCAGAAAAAGAATGAAAAATAATATGTAAATGAAAGTGTAAGAGTAAAAAATGTACGAATATAATTACTCATAAAATAAAATGATTGCTCAAGTGCTCCAAATTAGTCTCATGGGTTCCCTGGTATTAAGGGTTCTTTTGGGGATACCGGTGGTTTCGCAAGAAACACAGACAAAAAAAATGATTGCTCAAGATGTCTTTAAATTTAGCCACACCTTTCTACCAACAATATGCCAAAATGTTTATTCAATTTAGTTATGTTTTGGTCCTCATTTGCAACTTTTTTTAATGTGATGTGGCTAAACAAGAAGTTTCTTATATATGCAGTGTTTTTTTATTAAAATAAAATAAAATTAAGAAAAAAAAGTGTGTATTCCTTCAAATAAAATTTTCATAAATTTATACAAGTCCTTTTTTTTCTTTTATAATTTATGAATCATTCTAGTTTTTAGGGTGAAGTTAATCCCAATTATTTATGCTGATGCTTGATTGTCACTATTGATTATGGAATGTGAAATTTGCATGTGTAGCTTATGAAATGTTTGAGAGGATGGCATATTATGGGATTGCATCAAACCTAGTGTTGTACTTAACAAACAAGCTCCATCAGGGTACTGTGAAAGCATCAACCAATGTTACCAATTGGGTTGGTGCAGTGTGGACGATGCCGGCTGTAGGGGCTTACATTGCTGATGCCTATCTTGGCAGATATTGGACCTTTATAATTGCATCAGGCATTTACCTTATGGTAAATATCAATTTTATTTTCAGCATTTCATTTTTACTTAGTAGTCAACAATTATAAACAATATTGGATGTGACATAGGAGTATGTTTCTTTTGTCAATCAATATATTAATTAAACCTCACTGCATTATAATTGACTAATTATGTATTTCTTATCTTTTTAGTGAAACGTTCTTCACTTTAAAAAAAAAAAAGTTTCTCGAAAACCTCATGTAGGCCCCTATGATTTAAAAAATATATATATATTGGGTCCATAAATTAATGAAAAATTGTAATTTGAGTATCTCATACACATTTTTATTAGGGTTCTATCATAAGTTCATAGGACATATTTAAATTTCTCCATAAAATTCAAGCACCCACATATTCATATATTAATGACCACTATAATGTAAATCTATTGGAGATGTGTACGAAGTGCTTAATTACAAATTTCTACTCCTTCTGCTTTCTAATATAAGAAAAATAAGACATACTTATTTTGGTCTCAAATATAAGAAATAAGAAAAAGTTAGCTAATTTTTTATTTCCAACACAATTATTCATAAAATATTTCTATAAAAGAGTGATTTTATTTAATTTTTTTATTCCCAATGCAACTTTCTTAAAGTAGCTATATTTTTTTATGAATTTGATAAAATTATATACACTCAACTAACTTTCTTAATAAATATGATTTCGGTTATTTTTTCTCATAAAAGAGATCGGAGAGAGCATAAGTTTAGGGACTCAATTTGAAAAGAAAAAAAATATAGTATCGAGACTCAATTGTCTGCATATCAGGCTCTGTGTTTTTTGGATATTCATTTTAGATACTCATTTCTATCTTTCGATTAATATAAACTAGACATGCCATTTTTATTTTTTATTTTTTATTTATTTTTTGCCATAGGGAATGTGTTTATTGACTCTAACAGTTTCACTACAAGCATTGAGGCCACCACCATGTACTGAAGGCGTGGCATATGAGAATTGCCAACGAGCATCGCCATTGCAAGTTGGTATTTTCTTCTTGGGCTTGTACATGATAGCAGCAGGCACAGGTGGGACCAAGCCCAACATTTCTACCATGGGAGCAGACCAATTTGATGATTTTGAGCCCAAAGAGAAGGCCCGAAAGTTTTCCTTCTTCAATTGGTGGGTGTTTTTTCTTTTGTTTGGTACCATTTTCTCCAACACTTTCATGGTTTACATACAAGATAATGTGGGATGGACCCTTGGATATGGCATTCCAACCTTTGGACTTGTTGTAGCAATATTGGTTTTTTTGGTAGGGACTCCATATTATAGGCACAAATTGCCCTCAGGCAGCCCTATAACTAAGATACTTCAGGTCTTTGTGGCTGCTTTAAGGAAGTGGAAGTTACATGTCCCATATGATTCAAAAGAGCTACATGAGTTGAGTATGGAAGAGTATGCAAGGAAGGGGATAAAAAGAATTCATCACAGCACTTCATTAAGGTTAATTACTATTATAATTACACTTATTTACTTCAAACTAATATATTGTTATTAAGGTAGCGTTTGGCGTTCGGATATAACAGAATGTAAGATGGAATAGAATGTTTTCTTCTCTCTGGTTTCACTCTATTCAATAGAACCAAACTATTCTATTTTTAAATCTTATATCATATTCAACTACAAACATTAGAAAACGTGTTCTCTTATATCCTATCCTAACCAAACGCTACCTAGAGTCACATAAGATTGAATAGATTGCTTATGCTAAAAGATAAAACAATCATTTTATCAAAATGATTGCAGTTTCCTTGACAAAGCTGCAATAAAAACTAGCCAAACTTCCACATGGAGTCTTAGTACAGTGACACAAGTTGAGGAAACCAAGCAAATGTTGAAAATGCTTCCTATTTTGATCACTACATGTATACCAAACACCATGATAGCACAAGCAAGCACACTCTATATCAAACAAGGCACCACACTAGACAGAAGCATGGGACCAAACTTTGAAATCCCTCCAGCATGTCTTATTGCATTCGTAAACATCTTCATGCAGTTAAGCGTCGTGATCTATGACCGTGTTTTTGTTCCTTCGATCCGGCGCTACACAAACAACCCTAGAGGGATCACAATGCTTCAAAGACTTGGAATTGGCCTTGTGATACATGTCATTATCATGCTAACTGCATGCTTAGCAGAGAAAAAGAGACTTAGTGTTGCAAGAAAGAATAACCTATTAGACCAACATGATACACTTCCTCTAACTATTTTCATCCTACTTCCTCAGTTTGCATTGACAGGGATTGCTGATACCTTTGTTGATGTCGCTAAGCTAGAGTTCTTCTATGATCAAGCACCAGAATCAATGAAAAGTTTGGGAACATCATATTTCACAACCAGTCAAGCCATTGGGAATTTTTTCAGTACTTTTCTTCTGTCTTCTGTTACTCATGTCACCAAGAGTCATGGTCACAAGGGTTGGATTTTGGATAATCTAAACGTGTCACATTTGGATTATTATTATGCATTCTTGGCCATTGTGAGTGCTATCAACATCCTTTGCTTTTTGGTTGCTGCAAAGTTGTTTGAATATAATGATGATGATGTGACACAGACCAAAATGGGGTTGGAGATGCACCCTGCTTCAACTCAGATCCATAGGACAACACTGGAATAAACCAAAGCACCCTGCTACAAGATGTTAGGCTTGTTTCAACAGCTTAATTAAGTATTTATTCAATAAGCTGTTTTGGAATAAGCTAAAAGTAACTAATTTTCATTAGTTAGCGAACTTATTGAAATATGCTAAAAACAGATCATATAAATGTCATATGTTTCATAAACCCAAAAAATGTCGTCTATGCTCTTCTAAAAGCCCTTTTAGCACTGGATCAAATTAAATTGGAAGATCAAATACATATGAAACTAATGTAACATTCTAGCAGAATTGATTGGCTTTTTATTAGCAATTATTTATTTGTTTTATTAGAATAAATTACCTTATTGGTAACCATCACATATGAATAAATCAGGTTTTTTGCCGCCTGATAGGCGTATGTGTACACCTTAGTACTTTGTCCTCTCTGTTGGCGCATGTCTGTTCTAGTTTTAACCCTACCATTACAATATTTCTGTCATAGAAAACTTCCTTTCAACCATGACATCGGTACGAGCCATACCGCATAGAGTGCAAAGACTCCCAACAGCTTGGTCTAGTTTCCCTACTATGTGGAGTAGGGTCGCATAGCACATATTTATTTCCTAAAGGTAGAGGGGTTAGGTTGGGGACTTTTTAGTTGAAATTTCATATGTATTGATAATTTCTTGCTAAAATATTTCAGATGTATATATTTTTATTAGACTTTTCTTTTATTATTTTGTTTAATTTATATTTTTCTATCATTTTTATTAGTCTCGTTTAACGATATTATGTAATGCATTATATATACAAAGTATCATTTTTTAAAAATAGTTTTTTATTTAAATTTAACATTTTTTAACCTTAATATTGATTGATAACATTTATTATAAATAGGTACGTAGTGAAGAATACAATAATATATAGATATAGAAATGAAAAGATTAGAAATGATATTGACGGATGTGATTTACTTGCAATGAATGACTGAGATTAGAAAGGAAATTAGGATGAAAAAACTATCATTTGGAAGGAAAGCAAGATCAACCCTCAACGTCTCCTATTTTAAAATACTAATAATAATAATAATAATAATATGTTGATAATAATCTTACGTTTTAGTTTCAAACACGAAGGATCTACCGAAAGTAATAATAAAGCATGATACGTATTGGACGTAACCTTTTTGATTAATTTAGGACATACTGAACAAATGTACAAGTGACTGTTCACCAAAAAAGGAACAAATTAAAGCATATATAATTGATCAATGTCGAAAGCCAATTTTTATTTTTCACTAGAGATTTTTTGTGTTCATTTATAGCTAGCTCTTGACCTTTTATGAAAATTTCAATGTCATGTCTACTTCCTAGGTTTTATTTAATTCTGATAGCTACCTAGGTCGTTACTTTAAAGGTAATTAGGTAAACATGACCAAATATGCAGACAAACAAAGACAGAAGGAAATTTTGTAAATGACAACAACTTCAAAACAAAATGTGAGCGATTCCTTCTCTGCAATTCGGCTTAAGATTTGCTACTACTTAGGTCATGCAAATGGACGGCCTATTGCTTTTGGTTGAGAAAGCTAGGCTTTAGATTATAAATTCCTACCAAACAGTGGTTGATGGTGAGCCGATTTCGTCCTTAACCCTTTGTTTGTTTTGGATGATTTTGGAGTAGGGAATTTTGAGGAAGAGATTGTTTTCTCTTCGTTTGGTTTAAGAGAAAATGAGGGGAAAGAAAAAAATATGATAGATTCCATGAGAAAAAATTTTCTCTCCCCAATAGAAGAGAGAATGGAGGAAAAACTAGAATTAACATGTAAAATCTGACTTTCATTTATTCATTTTGTTTGACTTTTTTTTATTTGAAAAAAAAATATAACATTTTTATTTCAATAAAAAAACTATTTTTTTTAATATTTTGGACACGAAATTTTTATTGTGTAATAAATAATTGAAGTAAAGAAAATTTTTTTGGTTATCGTATAAAATATACATACATGTGAAAAATTAAAAATATATATATATATATATATATTTATTTATATTTTGTAAAATAAAGGTATAGTTGCCTTTGATAAATTTATTGTTTTCTCTCTTCCCACTTTTTTCTTCAATCAAACAAAAGGAAAAAAAACTCAAGTTTTCTCTCTTCCCAATTTCTTCACATTTTCGCTCATACCAAACAACCATAAAATCTACTCATTTTTTAACCATAATCTCTCTTTCCTATTTCTCTCTCCCCTATTTCTCTCTTCCTAATTTCTTTCCTACAACCAAATAAAGCAAATGAATCACATTATTACATGTAAAATTAGAGGTTCGAATCTAGAAATCATCAGTTTGGATAGAATTTTGTTAGTTTGATCACCTCTTATGACCTACCATATCTCTATTTTAATTTTTTTTTTATATCAAATGGTTAAGGAGACGAGAGAGATAGGCGACATAATTTGAGAAGAAATAGTTATATGTCAAATAATAATCGATCACAGTACAGTGGAGTTCAAATATGAATGAACTTTATTTTCAAGATTAGATGTTTCAAATCTTGAAATAACTTATTTTAGAAAAGGTTTTGCCTAAAGATTCCTACCTCAAAGGTTAATCAATTATTTTGTTCAACCAGTGGGAGTTGAAGATCCCAGCTTTAATCTTTGGACACCACTGTTGGATAGATTATTGGTGATTTTAATTTTCTTTTTCACCTCCGTTAAAAACTTTGCTTATAAAAAAAAAAAAAGTCAATTATTTTGTCCCATCAAATGAGAAAAAACAATAATAATCGAGAAGATCCAAATACACACTTGGTCAAATACGAGAAATTATTATTTGGTCCTGGATCACCATGTCATCTGTGTATAAAACAATCATAATCTGACATGTCATACAAATAACTACCCACCCACTTTATTTTTATTTTATTTTTTTATATGACAAATTATGATTGGCCTAAATCACAAATAACATGGTGATTCAGAACCAACTAATAACTTACTGACAAATACACACAAAAAAAATAGGAATCCTCGTCTTTAACTATATATATATATATATATATATATATATATATATATATATATAGGTGAATACTTCGGTACCCTTTAGTTTATGAAGGGTTTGGTACCCTCTCTATGTGGATCACTTAGATGATGACAAATGTATATGGGTGCCGAGTCAAACTTATTTGGTTGAAAATGTCAATGTTTACAATTAAGTGTTTAAGGATCCAAATGCAAAAATACAAAGTTATTAAAGGAAAAAAAGTGCAGAACGTGAAACTTTATCGTTTTGCAACTCTGTTCTTCTTTTTTGAATACTGTATAGTATTTAGATTTCATGTTTGTAAATCCTAATTTCAACACTCAACTAATCAATTTTTAATTTTGCAACCCTGTTCATTTTTTTACTACTGTTTCTTTCCTTTTCCTTTTTTATTTTTTAAATTCAAGTATCAACATGATGAATTATTGAAGTAATTTAGATGACGCTAACTAGTAACGGCATGAACCAGCATATATATAATTATTGGTTATTAGGGATGGGCACGGGTGCGGGCGGGCACGGGTAGTGCATACCCACTACCCTATCCGCGGGTATTTGCGGGTATTTATACGGGTAACGGGTATTTACGGGTACCCACGGGTTTTGAACTTTTATTATTTTTTCCTTTAATTTAATGATCCACATAATGATAAAAAAGCTCACGAGATCTTCAATTATACTACACGTCAGGCATATATAAACTTCCACATAATAATAGGAGAAAGGTGGCCTCAAGTATCACAGTGCATCTCTGTAGCAAATAAATGTTTGAGATGATTGCTAAAATTACAGGGCATTTTATTATATATCTTTCTTCGTTTTAGAGTCATGGTCTTATGATAATTAATTAACTCCCCACTTCCCATAATATATATATATATATATATATATATATAGCCGAACACTATGAAGATTTTAATCAGTATACAGATCAATAGATGTACCTCCAATTTTAATCACTACTAGTAAAATATTATTTATACTAATATATATAATATTTATAAAATATTTTTTTATTTATACGGGTACCCGCGGGCGCGGGTACCATAATACCCATCCCCACCCATAAGGGAATAATGCGGGTACCCGTTACGGGTATTTACGCGGGTACCCGCGGGCATGGGTATTTTGCCCATCCCTATTGGTTATGATGAATTGGTTTCAATTTGGTATCAATAAGAAATGTTATTAAATGATTCACACAAAGAGAGTACCAAACCCTTCATAAACTAAAGGATAAGGAAGTATTCACCGTATATATATATATATATATATATATATATATATATATATATATATATATATATATATATATATATATAAACACTCACGAGAAGCTAAAAGCTTCAGAGAATTCTCCACAAAGCCCAAGTTCTTGTTCTTCTCTCAACCATCAATATGGAAGTAGTAGAAGAAAAAGGCCATGCAAGTGGGAAAAAGGATTACACTCAAGATGGCACAGTGGATCTTAAAGGTAGACCAATTTTAAGATCAAACACTGGGAAATGGAAAGCTTGTTCCTTCATAGTAGGTAAACGAAGCTTTTGTTGCCTTGATGAAATTCTGAATGCTACGTTGCTTTTGTTTGAGCCTTAATCATGTCCTTGGATACCCCCTAACCTTAATTTATCGATCATTTTAACAATTTTCACATATTTCATATTATCTGTCGTTTTATAAAATCAATAAGCATTAACTACTTTTTTTTCTATTTTTACCTCTCATTATTGAATATGTGCCAATTTTTTAAATTAATATCCTATGGGTAATCTAATTTGTTTTTAAAGATTATGGGTTGTAGTAACTGGATATTTAAGTTTCTTCTCATATGTATAATATGGAGTGTCAGATCAATATTAATACTCATAATTATTTACATGAAAATATATTATTCATCTTTACTGAGTATCGGTGCAAATTTAATTATTGAAGTAGATATGTAAAGGTTATTTTTTCAACAAAATAATTGATATTTTTTATATTAACTCTTTAAATTATTATCTTAATCCATATGAAATTTCTAAAGCGCCAATTAATTTAGAAAGAGGGAGTAATTAGACATTTTCCCATAGTTGTTATCAGGTGTCATGTCAGTAGTGATGAATATCACATTCGAATTCACATGGTCTTAATTTATGTTGCCAATAAATTTCAAAAAAAAAAAAAAAAGAAATTTATGTTGCCAATAATGTTTCCTTCCTAATTTTCACTATTGAATATGGGATATGTACAATTGATGTGCATGTGTGTTTATAGGGTATGAAGTGTTTGAGAGGATGGCATACTATGGAATAGCATCAAACCTAGTGTTGTATCTAACAAACAGGCTCCATGAGGGTACCGTTGAATCTTCAAACAACGTTAGCAACTGGGTTGGTTCAGTGTGGATGATGCCACTTGTAGGGGCCTACATAGCCGATGCCTTTCTTGGCCGATATTGGACCTTTGTTATAGCATCAAGCATTTATCTTTTGGTATATATATGAAATAATATATTTATTTTCACTATTGGAATCCCATTTAGAGAGGTAAAGAAGGGGTTAACTTTCCTACCAAAGAGAAAGAAAGAAATGTTGGAATCGATATATAAGAACATTGGATGAACAATAGTAGCACTACTTGCACATATGTCACCTTATTAATTACACTTGCATATAGTCTTCACCATCTATATCTACCATTCTACCTAATCTCACCTCATTTTCTGCATGGATAAATAGATTGTTGAATTAGGTGTAAGAAATCGGTTTATCCAAAAATATAAAAGGTGAGACATCACACCGCACTGATGAAAAGGGATTAAAAAGAGAGAAAAGTAATAATTAAATATATAGAAAGAAAAGGTGTTGTTAGTTAAATGTTGTACATCAAATAATATAAGAATATGTGTGTGTGTGTGGGGGGGGGGGGGGGGGGGTGGGGTATATATGTGTGTGTGAACATCAGAACTTGGACACTAATATGATGTTTAATATTTTTTTTCTTGTTGTTTATTAAAACATGTATATAGAGAGAAAACATTAAAAAAATAGATAGAAGAAAGAGATAAATATGTACGTGTTTAAATAACGAAACTCATAATATAATTAACCTCTTTTATAATCATATATAATAAAGTCAACATCTTCTGTCCACTCTATGTGCCAATGATTTTTTATTGGTAACTAATATGATTTCTCATTCTCATTTAATCCAAAATTTATTTTCTTGACCAATAAGAATAGATGACAGATAAAATGACATACATTATGGATTGAAGATGTGCTCTTTATAACATATCAATATATTCTTATTTTCTTTGGCCACTCTATCTTAGAATAATTTGTAATATATATATATATATACATATATATATATATATAGACACACACACACCATCACCACATGTCATAGTGTGTCCATAGTCATGTCACATCATGAATAGTAATGTGTTATAAGGTCATGAGTGTTTGTCTTCTAAAATAATTTTGCATGTAATAGTAGAAGTGTGACTTGTACTAAGTTTAGATTTATGTCTTCTAAATACATTGTATGGACTTTGGATTTTAGAGAACACACAGAACACACCTCCTGATGTGATGCTAAATTCGAAATATCAAACAACTCTTCCCAAAAGATTCAAAATTCAAGTCCAACTTGTTGGAGCCTCACAAGACCCAACTGCCTCCTACTCTCAATCATAACTCATTTTTTATCCGTTGAGCGACGGCCCTTTCACTCGGCACCATCGGATCACTAAGGCCGACTTTCGTCTTACATTGATTCATGCTTTGTAGTAATATCTTATTTTTAAACTTTGATAAAATTAATATGATTGAGGTTTTGAGTAAATCATTTTAACTAGGTGACTCCCCTACAATCTTAATTCGGGTATACTAGCTCGTGATTGTGTATGTTTCCTATCTTTCTTTTTATGATCAAACCGAGCATGTCCTTGTTTTCTTTGGCCATAGGGAATGTGTTTGTTGACTCTAGCAGTTTCACTACCAGCACTGAGGCCACCACAATGCACACATGACCAGAATTGCAACCCAGCCTCAACATTGCAAAAGGGGATTTTCTTCTTTGCATTGTACACTATTGCAGTAGGAACAGGTGGAACCAAACCCAACATTTCTACCATGGGAGCAGACCAATTTGATGCCTTTGAGCCTAAAGAGAAATCTCATAAGCTTTCCTTCTTCAACTGGTGGATGTTTAGCATTTTCTTTGGAACACTTTTCTCCAACACTTTCTTGGTTTACATACAAGACAATGTGGGCTGGGCCATTGGATATGGGCTTCCAACACTTGGGCTTGCTGTTTCAGTATTGGTGTTTTTGGTTGGGACTCCATTTTATAGGCACAAATTGCCCTCAGGAAGTCCTGTAACAAGGATGCTTCAGGTCTTTGTAGCTGCTTTGAGGAAGTGGAGAGTGCATGTCCCAGATGATCTTAAAGAACTACATGAGCTAAAAATGGAACATTATGCAATTAATGGGAGATACAGAATTGATCACACCTCTTCATTGAGGTTAGTTAAGTTTTAGCTTGTTACTTTTTTAGGTTTTTAATGGTTATTAAATTTTAAAAGTTTATAATAGAATATATTTACTAGAATTTCCCATATACATATCTACCTTAGATTATTTGCACGTTTAGATACTTAATAAAATTCTGACAAAACTTAGTGAAACCTAAGAAAAATGCGTATGAGACTAAATTATAAATTTTTATAAGCTTAAATATGATTTTGATTCTATTAAATATGATATTTTTTTGGTTTTAATGCCTATAAAAATTTTATTCTTTTTTTTCTTCCTAAAAGTACGGAAAACAATACATTTTTAGTCCCCCAACATACAGAGGACTAAAAGCACACTGTTTTTTGTGAAATGAGGGAAAAATAAATATACATATATAGGGACTAAAAAACCATTATATTTGTGATATCTAGAAATATATTAAAATAATTTCTTTCCATAAATTTAAAGGCCTAATTACAATTTTTTGAAGTTTAGGGGTGTATTTGAATTTCTCCAAATAGTATAAGGACCTACAGAGTAAATAAATCTATTAATGTAGTTTTTAGCACCTCAAGTATTATCATATTCGTTTGTCCATGTTATGGAATGTTGACATGAAGCATTATTTGCACACGTTTTCCCTTCTTTGCTTGCAGTTTCCTTGACAAAGCAGCAGTTAAGACTGGCAAAACTTCACCATGGATGCTTTGTACAGTGACTCAAGTTGAGGAAACCAAGCAAATGGCAAAAATGATTCCTATTTTGCTCACAACAATAATTCCAAGCACCTTGATAGTTCAAGCACCAACTCTCTTTGTCAAACAAGGCGCCACATTGGACAGGAACATGGGACCTCATTTTGAAATCCCTCCAGCATGTCTCAATGCATTCATAACTATCTTCATGCTCATAAGCATTGTAGTCTACGACCGATTTCTCGTTCCTGCAATCCGACGCTACACGAAGAACCCTAGAGGGATCACATTGCTACAGAGACTTGGAATTGGACTTGTATTTCACATCATTATAATGATCACTGCATGCTTTGCTGAAAGGAGGAGGCTCAGTGTTGCAAGAGAAAACAACCTATTAGGCCAGCATGATATACTTCCTCTTACTATTTTCATCCTCCTCCCTCAGTTTGCATTGGCAGGGGTTGCTGATAACTTTGTCGAAGTTGCCAAGATTGAGTTGTTCTATGATCAAGCACCAGAAGGCATGAAAAGTTTGGGAACATCATATTTCACCACAAGCTTGGGAATTGGAAGCTTTCTTAGTAGTTTTCTTCTATCAACAGTTGCTGATCTCTCCAAGAGAAATGGTCACAAGGGTTGGATTTTGAATAATCTAAATGTTTCCCATTTAGATTATTATTATGCATTCATGGCCATACTAAGCTTTATCAACTTCCTTTGCTTTTTGGTTGCTGCCAAGTTCTTTGTCTATAATGTTGATGTTGATATAACAAAGAACAAAACAGACATGGAGATAAACCCTGTTTCATCTATACTAGAATAAAACAAATCACCTATAGGGAAAGCATTTAAATTGCTACTATATTCAAATCTATCTTGTGACTCCTTTTCTTCCCTTAGCATGCCCTTGCCATTGTCATGTTTAACATTTATCATGCATAAAAACATGGATTAACTAGCTTAGAACTTTTTACAGTTTCCTCTAACAAGTATTCCTACCACTAATCAAATAGTAAGTGTAAAACGAAAAGTACATTCGTCCAGTCCCTTGGAAATATTTTAGGAAAAAAAAAAAAACATTTCACACCCTTATCAAGCACTTCTATTTAGTGCTTGATTCCAAAAACCCTACAAAAATTGTCGGTTGAAGATATGTTAGACTATCTTTCCAACACCCAAAATTCAGTTCAGTGGATACGATCAGGGACTAAGCCTCATAATTGATCGCAATCCATCTCATTATCAAAGGTTAAGCACGACAAAAATCAACAATAAAATTCCTCTAAATTGTGCAAGTTAAAATACATCCACCTAGTTTACCCCAAAAAAAAAAAAAAATACATCCACCTCTGATTCGATAAAATACATAAACTGTTTAGCATTTACTTAATAAAGTAAGGCTCTAAAAACATAAGCAAGCAAAATTGCATGTATAATCCATGCCAAGTCACGAAGACATTATGTGAAAGCAGACACACCAAAATCAGTTCATAACTACTTGATGTTACATAAACAAAAATACAAAATAACTTAAACCACCCACCAGAACAAGATATAAATTCAATTGAAATCCTGTACACCACCGATCAAATCTTTAGCAAAATGAATACCCCGAGTTGAACAATTAACCAAACAACTTTGTAGCACAACACTGTCTGGCGGTGGCATCAAAAGGTGTACTTAGCTTATCAGAGTTCAAGATCTGTAAAAGAAATTAAGAGCTAACAAAAGGCTGCAAAGTACAAGAAGCAATTGACTCCAAAATCCATGTGTGACCAATGACTTGGTAACCGGTATGAGCAGCTAAATCTTCTGCCTCATTCAGTCTATGCCAAAGAATAGAAACTTCGTCCCCCAACTTACATCCGTATGGGGGATCAACATTATAGACAATGAGCAATTTTGACGGAGCCTCTTCAAATTCGTGTCTTCTTACTTCCAATTCTTCCTTGCTTCTCAAAACCATACCTCCTCCCACTTCAACCAACTCTTCAAGATCTTCCTTATAAGTTTCAACATAATCCCCAGAAAAATAAAACTTCAAGTCACTAAATAACTTTGGATCCTGCAATCATAACAATTAGAATATTAGAACTCAAGACAAGAAGAGTTTTAGCAAGGAATTTAAAGAAACCACTAACAGGGGCTCAAAAATAAAAGAAGTCACTAGTGAACTAAACAGAACTAATGGTCTTAACATATCTATCCAGATATTAAAGCTGCAAGGCAAGGAAAAGGAAGCATTCAACAAGATGCTTTATAATCTCGACTACCCTAAAAACAAGCTAAGCCTTTGCATGAAAATATCATGCTAAGAAAGAATAAACATACATTGGCCACTGCCCTAAGTCTTCCAGTTTTTGGTCCACCAAGACAGCCTTGGTTGTCAAGACTAATTTCATATGGTTCTTCTTCTACCATATCCATCTCTTTCATGCAAGCTTTTACCCCTACAATTCAAGATAGATACCATCAACATAAACACACAAATATGATTAGCATAAGAAGCATAATGCATTAAAAAGCGCTCATGCACACACGAAAAGCATAGTAAAACCACTTAGTTATGGACTGCTAAACGTGGATTAAAAGAAGGGAAAATTATGAAGGGACAGGAGCAAAACTAGAACAATTGAACAATGTATAAAGGCATGGTGTATTTTGGTAAACAAGGTACCATAATAAATTAGAGATATTATATGACTTTCAAGAGATGAGAAATCAATCCAAATTTACAAATTTTTTAATGAAACTTAATTACTACCACAATTTCAAAAAGGTACTTCAGATTGAAATAAAGAAAAAAAAAATTAATGGGGCAACTATTAATTTATGAGAGGAGCATAATTAACTTTATTATCATTGTCCCCAAAATTGAAGTCATTTTCCAATTTCCAAACCCAAACCCTAGCATGAAATGATATAAAGAAAAAATCATTTCAAAGTAAGAACCAAAGAGTAAAGTCATCAAGTGATTCATCAATGTAGGTTGATACTTGAAATCAATGATGAGCATCAGATCAAATAATGACGATTAGAAAACAAAAACTTAGTAACTTACAATCCATTTGGAGAATCCATCGTCCATTTAGAATTGCCATAAGAACTTTCAGTGTCCTGGAGCATGCTCCATTTTCATCAGTTGCAGCAATCACATGGGTGACATTTGGGGTCCAGTACTTGCTCACTCGAGCACCAACCATATTTGCGAAGTCGAGCAAAAGCACCTGACCATCAAGAAAGGAATATGAAAAACAAAGGTCAGTCAAACCAAATACTTCCATTAGTTACTCAATAATCACATGACGGATAAAGCAAAGGATGATGCCCCATACTCTTTTTCAAGTGTAGAATGGTTAACAGAAAACACCAATTTGAAAATAGTTTATAAATAAAAACTTCAATCAAGGTAAAAGATTTCAGCTTATCTATAAAATCAGCATACAATTTGTACTTTTGCGATGTAATACTCTGACCAAAATTATAACTAGAGGTCCCAAGAAAGAAAAATAGCAAAGATGACAAAAATAATGGAGAGACATAATAAAGGCAAGTAGTCAACATTCATGCTAACCTTTTCATCAACTGGCAGAGCAGATCCACAAAAAACCAATTTTTTACTGTCATCCTGTAAAGCTAGCTGAGGCTCTAACTCATGAGGTGGCCTGCATGAGTGAGAGAAACTTAGAAATACTATCACAACTTGATAGGGAAAAATTTAAATGCTCAATATAGAAAAAAAAAACTTGTGTTTTATCTGAATTTAGGACCTTTAGGCATACAATTTGTAGTATGAAGTCTCTGTTTATTGCCTAATTTCCTATGTCACTAGGACAGGCAACATGATTGCACTAAGGTGTACTCCATGCACTATGCAGTCTTCTTTAGTCAGGGATCGAGACTTCATAACCCCCTTGACTTATTGTATGATATACTTCATCGTTTAAGTCAATGATATCTAACATTTTCTCAACAAAAAAAATGCAACAGTTTCCTTCTATCGGAAGAGTATTAGGGCAAACAAATAAGTGGTAGTCGATTTAACACCTGAAATCCACTCAGTAATAAATACTTGAATGTGCTACACATAGGTTATGACTTATGAATGATGTTAGATCACTGTTTATGAAATTATGCATTGATTGCTTGATGCCACATATTCTTTTATGGTATAACCTGCCAATATAGTATATTAAGAACAATAAATAATTGACTTGAAATTCGTTAAATTTGTCAGAGATGTGGAAAAATAAGGGCAGCAAATGCCACTTGAATGTCAGGCTACTAATAATAAAAACCCAAGATTCAGTATCAAACATGCTAACTCAATTACTAAGCAAATGAAATAGCTGATAGAACACATACAGACAAGACGAGGTTAGAAGCTTCTGAGTCGGTTGTTTCTTTTTCCTGGATTTCTCACTTGGAAATTTGGTGTGAGCATGAGCAGGACAGAGCATTAGAAAATTCTCCTGCACCAAGGAATATACACAAGCAATGTTTAAATCAAAGGACAGTAGCACAGAAGGAAAATTTGCACAAAAATAACTTATAAAGTACATTATCGAAACGGCAAGCCGAGATGCCCATTGCACAAGGAGCATGATATGTTTTTCTACAGGACTTGACAAGGCAGCCAAGAGCAGCTCCTTTTAGACCACATTGGCTGCATTTAAGTTTTGCTCCCCTTGCCACTTCTGCCTTCAAATTCTTGACAACATCCTCAACAAAATACACTTGTGGCGCCCTGGATTTCCAAAATATGACATATTTGTCAGACAAATGTTAAGAGAAAGCTAAATTAGAACCAAATGTTCTATAAAATGCATACTGAAAAAAATAATAAAACTAATTAAATAATCCATAACCAATCAGGATTCAGTAAAGTAGCTTCATAAATCCCAACACTTCCTCAACAATGTATGTTGGCAATGTCAGGAAGTTAAAATTGATGAATCAGACAAACTCAAAACCCAAGTTGTCGTACCAGTCAATGCAACTTTTATGCACATGTATGACGTTTGGTTGCATGGCTTTATCTTCTGTAACCATATATCCATCTGCAGAATGCAGCATTGCCCCAGTAGCCTAGACAAGTTAACCATTCAGATCATGAAAATAGTGACAACTATTAGTCCAACAAATGATATAGTACAGTAAGAGTATAACATTTCAGGGCTTGGAAAGATGAATACATGAAATTGCATGCAAATCAAATATTACCTCTGAGATTTTAGAGGACTGGCAAAACGAACAGATGCTTGTACTTGTATGTGAGTCAGCTGGATTAACAGGAACCAGTGCACCAGGGCCCTTTCCAGATACAAGGTCCAGGTTAGAGCAGGAACCCAGTAAATTATTATGAACTATGGAACTAGGCTGAACGGAACAGTCTCCACATGAAATACTTTTTTGTCTCTTGAGCTCTCTCATAAGACCATCAGTTTCAGAGGCTGAACTTTCAGACTTCAATTGTTTCATTCTTTCTTTCAAATTACCATTTTTCGTTCTTGCTCTCTTCAATGAAGATTTCTCCGATCTTCCAGCAATTAAGGGCTGACAAATTGACAAAAAACTTGTTACTCATTGTGAGAAAATTAAATAAGGAATAAAACATATATGTATATATCTGTGTATATTTTGTTTTGCAACTTTTTTTTTTTGCTAAGCAAAAGGATGTTTTAGAGGGCCCAACTCATACAAAGGCAGATTACATCATGTCATTTTACTACACATTTTGTTTTACAACTTGCCAAACACTGGTGAGAATGCCCCTCCAAATATTACACAGGGACAGAACAACCAGCATATAAACAAAACAAAACATAATAAGTCATCTAAGGCTTGCACCACGGCACTTATTTATGATGGTTACTACTTTTTAATATCTATTGAATAGAAATTCTCGATTGAAACTAAATCACTAATATTGGTGAACAAGGCACCACCAGTATTGAAGGGGACTGAGCCTACCAAAAAATGTGAATATGCTTTTATGCGAGTAAATAACCAAAAAAAGGAATAGTATATAATCCTCTTACATTCTCACTGTCTAAATCACTGCAGTCTGAACCTTTGCTATCACAAAATGGAGGGCTGCCTGTTGCCAATTGCATAACTTGATTCCGATCCTTTTCTATAGCTTGGAAGCCTTCACGACCACCAAGTACAATCCGGGAACATGGCATTGGATTAGGCTTCCCTGTACTGTGAGAGTCAACCTTTCCCCCAGGAGACATCTCAAGCTCCTCAGCTTTATCATTAGAATAAGGTAAATTCAATGAAACCTTATCCGTCTTTTTATTGCCATAGCTTGAATTGAGAGATGCTTGGCATGGTGCCAAAATCCTCACATCATCTACATTAACCCGTTCATGAAAACAATGTCAAAACAGTGTCAAGTGAAAAAGAAGCTTTCTTACTAACCTAATTGAAACAGATATGAAAACTAAAAACAAAGCAAAATAACTTTACCAGAAGAACGATGCTGCAACATATTGGAGGAGAAGGTGGAATCTAAGCTTCTATAGATGGATACCATGTTTTCCACAAAAGGCAAGTGCCTCATATCTGCCAACCACAGTCAAGACATAGAAAGCATAAGAATTGACACAATATGGAGCAAAGAATATTCCTTTTTCTGTTATTTTCTCCAAAACCTTAAGTATCAAAAGTAACTTCAGTGTTTGGACCCAACTAATAAGCAAACCAAGAAGACACAACATGCAAAGCTCTACCTAAGTTTTTTCAATTACCAGGACCAAAACATGACAGAAT
Source organism: Crotalaria pallida (assembly GCA_037953625.1). Classification (NCBI taxonomy): domain Eukaryota; kingdom Viridiplantae; phylum Streptophyta; class Magnoliopsida; order Fabales; family Fabaceae; genus Crotalaria; species Crotalaria pallida. Next base: position 76,364,781 of record CM075656.1, read on the forward strand.
CATATCTATTTTCCCATAATATGTAACACAAACATGTGTCATACATTATGATTGGTCAAGAAATATCAGCTTTCATTATTAACTGTTAAAATATTTAAATCTCTGAGCAAAAGAAATTGTTAAATATTTAAATCAATTCACTAATCAAAGCACATGCCAAGCATCTCTCAATTCAAGCACATGGTTGTAACACACACACACACACACACTGCAACTACGAATGTTGTCACAAACATGACACCTTACTTAAGAGAAACCAAGCTCTCACACTCAAACACTGAGAAGCGTGAGTGAGAGACAAGGACAAAGATATTACAGGAACTCAAGCCAATTTTTTAAAAAAAAATCATCTATTTGCAAACTTACACTTTCAAACCCTGCACAAAACTAAACCAAAACGATACAAAATCCTAACATAAGCACACACACTTGTAACAAAGTTCGAAAATGAAAGTTACCTTTCTCAGCATACTCAGTCTTACACACAGCACATTCACATTTCTTCGCAGCCACCGTAAAGTCGCCCAAGCAACCACTGCAAAAAAAAACCACAAAAAAAATCTTAAAAAAAAACAAACCGAGCAACAAAATCAAATCATTCTCCACAGCGTTGCATTAATTTTTAAAACGACGTTATTAATTATACAGAACCCATGATTAATCATGTAGTATATAGGCAGATTCAGATTCGGTGACCTAATAAAATTGGTGACAAACAAACTTTAGCCAATTCAAGCCATTCGATGAAAGATCATGCTTAGATTCCAAAATGCGTTTCAAATCTAATTTGCATTCAATTCATTTGATCTTCATCCAACAACTCGGATTTGCTAAAGTCACCAAAGTCACCATTTCCAAAGTCACAGAATCCAATCCCTCTGCTGGCGCTTAACCAGGAACATAATACCAATTAAACAATCCACCAATAATTCAGTACAACTAATTAAATTAGCCACGAATTTACACACAAATAAAAATTAATTAAATAGTGAAAAGAAGAAGAAAGAACGAACGAACGAACCTGCAGAACAAGTGGTTGCATGGAAGTAACACCGGCTTCTTGAACAAGCACAAGCTGCAAAATCAACCAACACAAATAAAAAATTCAATTCAGATTAATTCGTTTTAAAGAAAAAAACAATAACGAAATTAAAATAAAATAAAAAACAAAAGAAAAATTAAATTGGAGTGGTGAATTGTTAATACCAGAGAGGACATTTGAGTTCGAGAGAGAGCTTCTGGAAATTGAACATCCATGGATTGAATAACTTGCTCTTTTTTCCAGAATCTTCCATTTCCCTCTCTCTTCTTCTTCTTCTTCTTCTCTCTTTCTGTTTCTCAGAGTAAATGGAGAATTGAAACGGAATTATTGTGCTCTGTGTAACACAAGTGTGTAGTGTGTGAGTTTCAGATTCGGGTTTTATATATACTGGGTTTAGGGTGACACGTGGACGGCTGAGATTTCATGTTGTGGAAATGGAATATTAAGACATGAAGCGGAGAGCGGGGGAAGGTGGATTTGACTTAGTTTCTCCTAACGACGTCGTTTTTTGGTTTCAAGAGCGCGCGCGCGAGGTTTTCGATTCTTCCCTCGCTTCTTCTGAATCCATGCATCGGTTCTTTCTTTCTTTCATGTGCAAACATGGACATATAAGATATTCTACTTTATTTAGAAAGATGAGATTAGAAGAAAATAAAATGTGTTTTAATGAATTTATTTATTTGTGTCAATCAAGTATGGAATGGGTTATATGCAAAAGCTTGGAAAGGGTTAAAAGATTTTAATTAAAAAATCTGAAATTACCAACAAAGTCCAGTATAGTTGGTAGATAGTTAGGTTCCTTAAACATGATGTCAGACCTTGCCATGGATATAGAAAATGCTTTGTTGGTAGAGACAAAACTCACTTCAAATATATATAAATTCACCAAATAAATATATATATATATATATATAACAACTTAAATCAGTTTTTTTTTTCAAGAGGCTAAATTACGTATTTGTCCCCTTACCTATTTTTCAATTTCAAATTGGTCCTTCACGTTTCTTTTTTGGTATCATATTGATTCCTCATGTTTCTTTTTGCTATCAAATTGGTCTCTAATTCACTGTTCATCCTACGTGTCAACATCTTATTGGTCCAAATTTGCAATGTTGGATAGAGAAATGACACGTATACGTATTTTATTGGTTCGCATACCATGAATAGTGATTTAGAGACCAAATTGATAGTGTAAATAAATGCGAGGGACCAATATGATTAAAAAAATACGTAAGGAACCAATTTGAAATTGAAAAATAAGGTAAGGGACCAAATACGTAGTTTAGCCGTTTTCAAGAACCAAAAACATATTTAAACCTTTTATTTTATTATTTTAATTATCGTTTCTTGTTTATTTTAGAGAAATAAATATTATGACAACTTCAATTTGTTCCTATGATTTGTAAATAACCCACAACATAGTGGTATTAATTGGAATGAATGGTTTACCCTTTCCTTCAAGCGAATCTCTTGGCCAAGAAATATGTTCCTACTACCACGGGTATAGAGATTGTTTTGAAAAAAAGATATGATGGATTTTTTTTTATCGCATTGTTGTTATATTGAACTCTATTTGAGTAATTATGATTGTTCCTAAAATTTTTGGACTCTATAAAATTTATAAATGTTATTTTATGTTTTGTGAAAATCATGACCTTACTCTTTGTTAACTCGTTGTTGCTTTGGGTAAATTGGTTTGAGATATGAAAAGTGTTTAGTATGTGATATTGAAGACGCCTAGATACTCTTGCTTTGAATGGAATGTATAACTTTGATATGTATTTAGCTCTTTAAAGAATTATGATATATTACATAGATTTCGGTAATCAAGTAAGATTGGTATTTGAAATGTTGGATTAAGGAAATTTTATCATTTTTGTTTATGCCCAAGTGTGTACGTACATCGGTTAAAATTCACAAAGATAACATTGTTGAGATGGATTTATCGTAATTTTATTCATTTCATTAGTACCATCGTTTTTTAACCTGATTCAACAAGTTTATGCATATGTATTAAGCTTATGTAGTTATTTTATTAATAAAATATCAATTTTACAATTCTTAAGATTAATGGAATTGAAAAAATAATCATAAGTCAACGTTATTTATTTTACAGAGATTCCAAAATCTATATTTTTTAAAAAAACTTTCTACTACAATTGGTTTCTTAAAACACTTGTTAGTATTTGTCTTAAACCATAATAGGATATATAAAAACCACTAGCTTATTAAATGAACATATATGGTGTGATTTTTGAACAACCACCATGGTCCTGTCATGAGACTTAATTACATGAGATGTTTTTTTTTTGGCCAATGGAGCTAGTAATCTATCGATAAAGATTTTGATTGTGCAACCACAAATAAACTTAAGAGTTAGGAATATCAATTATTCACTTTATATCTGCAACCACAACAACAAAAGTTCATAATGGAAACCAAATAAATATTTCACAGACCAATGCATTTCTGTCTACGACAATTAATTTTTAGTCAAGACAAGCTTACACTTGGTATATAAATGACCACCAATTCTCAATAGAAGCAAAATTTGAGTTTTTTTTTTTATATAAGCAAAGAATTTTAGCAACACCAAAATCGGGGTCAAAATAAGCATCATTATACACTTGAACTTCATAGACCTATGAAGGGTTTGAACAAGATACTCAATCATATGCTCAATAAAGGCCAAAACCGAAAAAGAATAATACAATCCACTTCACAAGAAAGTGAAGCAACCAAAACGACACCAAAACCACAAACAACCCATCACCTAAAAAACCAACCATGAGAAAATTTGAGATTTAAATTGATACTAATTCGCCTTTAACCTTCAAGTTAGCTGCAATGCATGTCGCCAATTATGGAGAGAAACAAAATGCAATTATTTTCCCTTATAACTAATCAAGAATTATGAGAATGAAAGCTATAGAATGAAATCTTTATTAAAAAAAAAAAGCTATAAAATGAAATGTAGTTAATGTTGTTATTGAAGCTCAATCCATAATTAAAAATAAAGAGTATAAACTACAAACATGCATTAACAACTAAGGAGAATAAACAATAAATCCAGGTTAACATAAGAAATAAACATAAAGAACCCAACAACACAAAAGACAATGACAACATGTTCATACCCTAATCAACAACACTATTAGACGAAAACTGGAAAACACTGGTGGACACGAAATGTGCGAGGGATGGACAAAATTTTTCGCGAGCAAATAATTCTTCCCTGTAAGTCTCCATCACCATTTTTCATGACCTGAATTTCATTGCACCAAATGTCCAAGTCTTTTTCTGGCCTTCTCTTTCCTCTAAGCAGAAGCAAGTTTCCATCAACACAAGTCAAAGCTGAATAAGCCGCGCTCTCATCCTCCCCTATGAACAAACCATCATTATCATTGACATATGTCAATATATTCCACTTTTCCTCTCCCGTTTTCGAAATATGAATTTTTCCAAACATATCGCAGAAGTAGAAAATCCCATCCATGATAACGTTTGCCAAATAAAAATCACTCTCAACTTCCTCCCATATTCCGTTATGAGGATCAAATGCCATGACTAGCTCATCTTCTTCATCTTCCACAAGAACGTACAATTTATTATTAATGACAGCGCAATTCCTGAAAATCTTCCAATCAAATTCCCAAATCTCCTTCACAAGATTAAATGGGCAAACAAACTCCACCCATTCCCCGACATTCGGGTCGAGTACCTCGGCTTGAATTCTACTTGGCCAAGCCCCGCCTACCACATAAATCTTTCCACCATCTAGAACATTCGCCACGGCACGTTCCCGACCCGCAAGCAAGTCCGGGCCACGTGCCCATGTGTTGACACGACAATCCAACATCCACACCTCTGGGGATGGTTTGTTATCTGACTTGGTACCGCCGATGACGTAGATGGTGGTACCGACTACCAAAAATGAAGCAAGCTTAAAGTTTGTGGTGGGTGAGGGGATGTGAGGGATTGGAATAGGGGCAAGGAGTTCAGAGTTGAAGGAATTGAAAGGGTTCCGAGAGAGCATGAACCAAAGGCAAGTGTTGCGTTCGCGATCACAAAAAGTAGCGTAGAAGAAGAGTTCATTGGTGGTGGTGAAGGAGGAGTGAAGGTTGATGAAGTGAGGGGAACGAAGAATGGAGCGGATGGGTTTTGAAATGAGTGAGAGGGCTGGGTGTTTGGAGCGTGGGACACGTTTCAAACAATTCAAGGCGACATCGTTCGGAAGTGATGGGATCAACATCCCATCCTCATATATTGATTCTTCTTCTACTTCGGATGCTATTGGTTCAGAAGGTGAAGACATGGCTATGACTAGAAATTCTCGAAATTGAGTTGGATTGTTAAGCCAACACTCATATATATAGGAGAGGCAAGCTAGTGTTGTGTTAAGTAAAGGTCATATTTTAATAGGTTATGAATGCAAATGGTGTTTTTTTAAGGGCATTTATTAATCATTCAAAAGAAATAAATAGCCATTTATTAGGTACATTTAAATTCATTAATTATTAAAAAGGTACGATAATTATGAATAGAGATAAAATCAAAATATTTTTTTGGTGAACATACACAAAAGTTATCATCCAGCCAATAGTCAAAGACTAATCCTCTCCGAGACGTAGAGATCACCGAAGTGAGTTTTGCTTATAACAACAAAGTCTTTTCCATCCCACGTCAAGAATTGAACCTCTGACATCATACTTAAGTAAGGTAGTGTAGGAGAGGCAAGGTAGTGTTGTGTTAAGTAAAGGTCATATTTTAATAGGTTATGAATGCAAATGGTGTTTTTTTAAGGGCATTTATTAATCATTCAAAAGAAATAAATAGCCATTTATTAGGTACATTTAAATTCATTAATTATTAAAAAGGTACGATAGTTATGAATAGAGATAAAATCAAAATAATTTTTTTGGTGAACATACACAAAAGGTATCAGCCAATAGTCAAACACTAATCATCTCCGAGACGTAGAGATCACCAAAGTAAATTTTGCTTATAACAACAAAGTCTTCTTCATACCCATGACAATAATTGAATTTATGACATCTTACTTAAGAACCAGTCATCTATCAATTGTGTTGGGCCTTATTAGTGAGATAAAATCAAATTAAACAGAACTGAAATAGTTAGCAAAAACATGTCTAGTTCATAAGGATTCAATTGATTCTCTGTGCTAGCGTGAGAATTCCGTTATGATGATTATAAGTAATTTGTTGCTCCCTCCATCCCATTATCTTAATAAAAAAAATATATATGTAAAAAAATTGTCCCAATTTAAACTAAAAATCATAAATCAAATATTTTTAAAATGGTACATCATGTTTGCGATTGAATAATTAAGGAAAGGAATACCGAACTATTAAGAAATAAAATATGTGATTCATTAATAGAGGGAAAAAATAAGGTAAATTTGCATAGCTTTTATTTGTAATTAATAAATTACATTAATTCTTATTTTCTTTTACGTTATAAAAGTTTACCAAAATATTAGAAAAGAGGGAGTAATGTTTTTGTTAATGCTTTATAAGTCATAAGGCATCGGTACTTAGCTCACCCAAAATTTTCTTCTCCGAAACAATATAAAAAATTAAATTAAACTACATGAATTCTAAATAAATAAGATATTGCGCTATCATATTTTATATTATAAGCGCGCATAAAATGAAATAAAACTAGTGCCATGAGTTGCATGTGTTTTAAAAAGAAAAGAAAAATTTAGTTTCATGATAATAATTGTTTATTCAGTAAAAATGGTATAAGACGATATATCATTTTTACTATCTAGACCCCAACCCCATGAGATGCACGGGAGAAATACGAAATCGATAAAACATTTTATAAAGTTGCAATTAATATTAGTTTTAATGTATTGATAAAAATATTTCACAAAATTACAATTAATATTAGTTTTAATTTATTATTGAATAGTTATGAGGAATTTTAATATGAATAATGTTTAGTTGTAAATAAAGTATAATAATGTAAATATTCTTGTTAAAAAAATGTTTATGAAGGAGTCGATTAATATTATTATTTACGAAAGAGTCGATAAATTGGAGTCGATTAACATTCTTGTATGTAATATTTTTAAACTAAAAAATTCGCTTTTAAAAAAAGTAAATAAAAGTGTTTTTGAAAAAGAAGTAATTAATGACATTTGAAATTAAAAATAAAATTTATATGAAAGACAAAAAAAATTGATTTTTAGTAATTATTGCAACAAATCTGATTTGTACTAAAAAAGAATTTGATGTACCTTAAATTGACCAAAATCCAATGCAACTTCATGTTTCTTCACATTTATTTTTTAGTCTTCCTATTCATTCAGTAATCGATCATTCAAAGCAAGAGAAATAAAAGAAATAACATAGGAAAATGAGGAATCTTTAAAGTATTAAACTTTATTTATAAATGAAGTCATTTGAAAAAAATATAGAACATAAGTGTAAAATATCATAGCTTGGTAATCGTACCTATTATTTAAAGATCGGTGCATGGTAGAAACACTCTTGTTTTATATTTTACTTGTTTGGACCATTACATGCGTCAGGAAGCATATAATAAAAAAAATTCAAACCCAAATAGCAAAAACATGTACATAATAAAAAGAACACAGAAAAACCAAAGCATATTTTTTAATATATTGGATTTATTAAAATAAAAAAAGAGCCAGAGCACAAAAATCGGTGCATCGTAAAAGCACCCTTGTTTTATATTTTACTTGTTTGGACTGTTACCTGTGTCAAGAAGCATATAATAAAAAAATTCAAATTCAAATTCAAATAACAAAAGCATGTACATAAAAAGAACACAGAAAATCCAAAGCATATTTTTTTAATATATTAAAATTATTAAAATAAAAAAAATAAAAAAAGAGTCGGAGCACCAAAAACCGATGAATGATAGAAGCACTTTTGTTTTATATTTTACTTGTTTAGATCATTATCTGTGTCAGAAAGCATATAATAAAAAAATTTCAAATCCAAATAACAAAAACATGTACATAAAAAGAACACAAAAAACCCAAAGCATATTTTTTTTAAATATATTAGATTTATTAAAATAAAAAAAATTAAAAAAAAGAGTCGAAACACCAAAAACTGGTGCATGGTAAAAGCACCATTGTTTTATATTTTACTTGTTTGGACCATTACATATGTTAGAAAGCATATAATAAAAAAAATTCAAGTTATCTTTTCTCAATATATTTTCTCAACTTTGCTTCTCAAAGAAGCTTGATAATTGAAAAGTAAAATTTGCCCTTATTAATTTCAAGTTCTCATGCTCATAATGTCCCCTTTTTCACTTCTCTCTTTTGGACGAGAATTTTTTTGTGCGATCGGTCTTCTAAAGATCAAGTGAGTAGAATACTATTCCATGGGACCCACTACTTATTAGATGAATAGTACTTGTTGAGTACTAATAATGGGCCCCACTACTACTTACTAAGGTGGGTGTTCCCGCCTTAAATTGACCGATAGAGATTTATATAGTATAGATAACACTAGTTGTATCTATTAAATCTACTAGGAAATTAACCCGTGCCACGCACGGATCCATTATGGTAAGCAATAAATTTAATTTTGAAATTTTTATACCTTGAAATAAAAGCTTGGATTGATATAATCACTTCCATAGGGCCAATGGATTGACGTCTAAGAGAGAATGATTTTTTTTTTATTTTAAATAGATTAATGTTAATATTTACCAATTTATAAATGACCTTTTTTAGATTAATGTGTTTTAAAAAGAAAAGTGAGTAATTGCGTAATATATTTCATGTGAACTATAACATTATATTAAAAAAAATGAAACAATTTAATGTATTTGTGTTGTTGCATTAATTTGTGTCGGTTTTATATGTATAGTAAAAGAAATTTCTAATTTAGAAAAAAATTTTGATGAAAGCAAACTTATAATTACATTGCATACTGGAATTGAACATAAACATAGTTTGAAAGTGAAATAGATAATGAAAAAGCAGAAATAGAAATAAAGTTAACAAAATGACAATAGGTAGTCTTGGGTTGTAGCTGACATTACAATAATATAACATTTAAAATAGAAAATAACCAAAGTAACAAGTATATGTAGCACTACCAAAATTTGCAGAATCAGTCATCCGGCTATCCATTTCTGCCTTAGATTGCATTTCCTGCGGTTTGTACAATAATCAATGTTGAGTAATGGTAGAATGGAATTGTTAACTTTATTATTTGTGGTTATAGATTTGGTAAAGTTAAAGCAACTTATATAATATATATATATATATATATATATATATATATATATATATATATATTACCTGAAAGTAGAATGATTGAGCTTTCGAAAGGGAACACAAAATCATTGCGGCCCTACTTGATTGCAACGCAAAAGAAACAATACATAGTAAACTTTAGTATATTATGTATGCTTAATTTGATTTTAATCTGGAATCACATATATCTAGAAACAACCTCGTGCCATGCATGGGGCCAATAAGATAACCAACAAAGTTAAGTATGAAATTATCGGTGCGATGCATGGATTAATTGTTAATTAATTACTACGGATTAATATAAATACATATTACAATGTAATTTTTAAATAGTTTCTTTATCTTATTATTCCATAACTTGTATGATATTTTAAATAGTTTTTTTATCTTATAAAATCATCTTCCATTTCAAAAAATAATTAATAAAAAATACAATAGGTATAATCTTATTTCTCTTCTCTTTTGAAAATATATTGATATAAAAAATTATGTTAATGATATGATATTATTTATATAAAATAATACTCTTTTAACAGATTTACAATACGGATTCATGATTGAAAGCAAATTTCAATAATCTTTTTACTCCTTCCGTCGTTATTTATAAGATCCTTTGAATAGATTTTATGTTCATTAACAAAATTGGTTAATTGAAAGATTTTATATGTATTTACAAAACGATCCCTATTAATTGAAAGTATAAATATGGGAAATTTGAAATTAGGAAATGGAATGCAACGATACTGCGAGATTTGGTTCTAAATATATAACATCTATCTATAAAATTGATGCATCATTCAATTTTACTTGTTTTATAACAATTATAAACTGGTGCATGCTAAAAGCACCATTGTTTTATATTTTGCTTGTTTGGACCATTGCCTGTGTTAGAAAGCATATAATAAAAAAAATTCAAGTTATATTTTCTCAACTTTGCTTCTCAAAGAAGCTTGATAATTGGAAAGTAAAATTTGCCCTTATTAATTTCAAGTTCTCATGCCCATACTGTCCCCTTTTTCACTTCTCTCTTTTGGGCAAGAATTTTTTTTTTTTTTTTTGCGATCGGTCTTCTAAGGATCAAGTGAGTAGAATACTATTCCATGGGATCCACTACTTAGTAGATGAGTAGTACTTGTTGAGTACTAATAATGGGGCCCACTACTACTTACTAAGGTGGGTGTTCCCGCCTTCAATTGACCCGATGGAGATTTATATAGTATAGATAACACTAGTTGTATCTATTAAATCTATTATTTGGCTAATGTCTTTTATAAGGTAAATTTTTTATTTACAGATTAATTTTTCACATAGCCTAGTTTATAATTGTCAACATATATTAAAATAGGTGAAGTTGAGGGGTATTTTTTACCTTCCCTTCATGATAGTTTTTCCCTCCAAATTTGTTTCTAATCCTAGTCATCCATTGCAAATAAATCACATCCGTTCATATTCCTCCTAAATTTCATTCTAATCCTAGTCATCCATTGCAAGTAAATCACATTCGTCCATATATTTTTAATCTTTTCATTTTCCTTTCATTTTATGACTGCTTACAATTGAAACAGTTAATATTTTTCATTATTTCCTTTCAATGTGCGATGCAACAAATGCTATTCTGACCGCTTACAATTGATAGTCATGGAAAGCTTGAAAAGTGACAAGGTTACATTAAGCATATGAACAGTTAGTATTTTTTTTTAATTGGTAGAAAGCCTTCCATTCAATTAGTATTTTTTCCATTTTTTTTTTGTATTTTTAAGTGTTTGAATTTTGCTCAAACATTTCTTAATACAGAGACTTGAGACTTGATGGTGCACAAAAGAAAATCAAAGAATGTGAAGAAGTAAGTGAAATTCTTTTCAATATTGCGTTGATCTTTAACTCAATATTTCTTTTTTTATAATATGTTGATCATGAAAGCCTTCCTTTCAATTTATCTTTTAAATTTTTGTTTAAACATATTACCTTGATGATTTCAATGAAATTCACTTCTTTGGTGACCAAACTTACAAGGTAGTCCATCAGTTTATTATGCAAATTTTTTATTTTATCAAAACTACTATGTGCATCATCGTATATTTCCTGCCCCTCTAGGCCTCTACAATCTGCATATATATATAAATACTTGGTCATTTTGTTTTCTATTTAAAACTTATTTGTTACCGGCCTTTCGTCTTTCAATGGGAATTTTTTTTTTATTTTTGGTATCAAAATGCCACTTGCAAAAAAAAAAACGTATAAAGAAGGAAACCTTAGTTGTTTGAGCATATGAACAGTTAGTATTTTTTTTATTTTTTATTTTTTAAATTGGTGGAAAGCCTTCATTTCAACTGAAATTATTTCCTTATTAAGTATATTTTATTTCCTTATTTGTCATAAACATTAAGCATATGAACAGTTAGTATCATTTTTTTTTTAATTGGCAGCTAGAAAGCTTTTTCATTTTTTTTTTGGTATTTTTAAGTGATTGAATTTTGCTCAAACATTTCTTAATACATGGACTTAAGACTTGATGGTGCACAAAAGAATATCAAAGAATGTGAAGAAGTAAGTTAAATTCTTTTCAATATTGCGTTGATCTTTAACACAATATTTCTTCTCAATATTTATTTTTTTATAATATGATGATGAAAGTCTTCCTTCCAATTTATCATTTAAATTTTTGATTAAACATATTACCTTGATGATTTCAATTATTTTTTTTTGGGGTATCAAAATGCTTCAAATTGCCTCACAAAAGTTGTTATAAGTTGTAACATGCAAGCTGTTGACATTTTTACCCAATTCTGGATGCTGACACGAATCATTTTTCTTGCTTTAAATTATTCCTTTAATGCCCAAATAACTGGAAACGTGTGTGTATAATAATATTTCTTTTCAATATTGTGTTGATCTTTAACACAATATTTCTTCTCAATATTTCTTTTTTTTATAATATGTTGATCATGAAAGCCTTCCTTTCAATTTATCATTTCAATTTATTCAATCACATGTAAATAAAATTAATGTTTAATGTTTGAACAAATGGAAAGCCCTTCAAAAAAAATTTGGAAGGATAGCAAAATTTAAGACCCATGCATCGCACGGGCAATTTTCCTAATATTTTAAAACATGCTAATAAGTTAACCAAATTAATTTATTTATCTATTTATTTATGGGCATAAAATATGCATACATACGTATAAATATATACATATATATATATATGTTGTTGCGTATTTTTTGCACAAAAGGTTTATTGACTCATAACAATCTATTTTGTTAGATTTAAATCTATTATCCTAATTCTAAGTATTTTTAGTGATGTTACAAGAAATATTCTTTTTGTTTAGGTTTTCTTTTGAAATTGAATATCATACATTCTCGAAAATGTTCATAGAAAAATTAAAAAAAATATAAATTGAAATATGTATATAAAATTATTTTTACATACATTTAGATAGTTTCTTCTATTCTTTCTTTTATATAAAAAAATATTAATTATAAAAAATGATTCACTAACACATTGCAGTATTATTCTCTTTGATTTCACAAAAATTAATATGAAATCAGAATAACAAAAGGTGTAAATGAGTGAAAATATTTCAAATTGTAGGTGAGAAAGACTAAATCTAAAATTTTAAGATCAACGAAGAATAGTATAAAGAATGAGAGAAATAACATAATGAAAAATGTGAGCATACAAATGAATTTTGATGAAAAATAAATTAAAATATATAAAAGAAAAATACCCAAAAAATTGAAAGAAAGAAGGATTGACAAAGATGATGTGAAATGTGTGTGTCTATATATATATATATATATATATATATATATATATATATATATATATATAATCTGTTAACACTATGTGCAAAACTTGGTCACTTACACCTTCACATAACTTTTAATATATTATGAAATTTGTTAATTCAACCATTGAATTACATGTTATTGTCACGACGATCATACTATACATACCAAATTTCACATCATTCAGAGATTCATATGTATGTAATCTAATACTACATATTTATTTATATTTTAAATGAAGTATTATCTGTTAAAATAGAATAGTCATATGAAGTATCAAATAATTTTTATATTTTATGAAATTTTGTAAACTTGATCTACTTGATAATAACATACGGTTGGATTGACAAATTTCATCACATATAAAAATTATGTGAATGTGTAAGTGACCAAGTTTTACATGTGGTGTCAACGGATCCTAACTCATATAGATATATAGCAAATAGTAAATCTATACATTTTTAATTTGTATTTATCTAAAATGAATAACAAATGCAATCGATTTAATTTGCATTTATCCAAAATGAGATAATGAGAGTATTTTGATCCTTTTTACAAGTATATATTTGGTTCAATTTTTAATGACATTAATTACTTTTTTTTTTCACAAACACCTTTTTTAATTATATTAACTAATTCCTTAATTCACACACAAATTTATTACAAGAGCTTATATTTAAAAAGGGATAACAGTGGAAGTAAAATGCAAAAAAGTTTCCTTATGCAGCACTCCTTTCATTCTTAAATGCAAGATCCTTTCGAAATTTTTATTTTGTTCATATTTATAAAATAATTTATCAATATCTTATGACAGTTAATTATTTATTTATACAAATATCCTTATTTAATTAGCATTTCTCAAAATTTCAAAAATACTTTCAAGAATAATTTTAGAAAAACATATCAAATATTCACATTTTTATTATAATGAATTAAATTAACAATCTTCTTAAAGGACTTAAATTTTATTAAGAGAGTCTTGTGTATTTAGTAGGGGTGTAAGTGGTCTGGTCCAAGACCGCGAGACCGCTCGGATCGGGCCGGACCGAACCGAAAAATGCAATCTGGTCCGATCCCACGGTTCGGTCCAGTCTCAAAAATTGGGACCATACTTGAACGGTCCGGTCCATGGTCTCACGTATTGCTAGACCGTTGGGACCGGATCGGACCGATAGGCTTAATAATTAAAAAAAAAAACTGTTGTACCCTCTCAATCTCTCACTCTCACTCTCGTAAAAAAAAAGACTTTCAGTCTCTCACTCTCTTCACCTCTCAGTCCCTCTCAATATCTCTCGGTCTCTCAGTCTCTTAACTGAGTCACCCCTAACCTTCAGCCGATTTGCAGTCTCCTTCGTCTTCTCCGTCGTCTTCTCCTTCGTCCAGATCCGCCGTCAAAGCCGTTATCTTCGTCTTCCTCCTCCTTCTCCTTTGTCTTCTCCGTCGTCTCCGTTTCCCTCCGTGCCTCCACTGTCCATCTCTGTCTTCCAGCTTCGTCGATCTCCCTCCTCCACACGTCCGACGCCATCCAATCAGATCTGCCACCCGCTTTCGCCTCCGTCGCAGTCCGAGTCCGCCTCCCCCTCCCTCGTCGCCTCCGCCTCCATCGACCAGCGGTTTGCTTCTCCCTTCTCCCTTTTCTTTTGCTGATCTGTTTTTTTTTTTAAATCCAATTTTTTTTTATTGTGGCTTGTTGATGTTAGATTTTTTTTTCTTAACGTTGTTTCGATTGTTGTGCTGTTGATGTTAGATTCTATTAGAACAAAATGGTAGAACAAAATGGTCCTTTCATTATTTTTTTGGCTTGTTTTTAAATCAAATGTTAAATTCTATAAGGAAAAAAAATGAAAAAAGCAAAACGGACTGGATCGGACCGGATCGAACCATTCATGAACGGTTCGGTTCAGTTCGGTCTTTGAGAACAAATAATGTTGGAACCGGACCGGACCATACTAAATTGAGCGATCCGATCCATAATATGACTCACAGATCGGATCGGACCGGACTGGTACACGGTTACGCCCCTACTATTTAGGTACAAGAAGTACTAGTAAATTTTAACAAAACGAATTGATGTTGACATAGTTAAACCCGTGCAACGCAGGGGTTTGATGTCCAGTGCAAATAGTAATAATGAGGCAGTGATTGACGTGCGGAGTAATGCCCCCGCCCCACCGGCGTTACTCGCTTCATTATTGGTTCAGCAGCTCCCGATGATTAGTCAGAGTCACACTTTTCCATTCCATTCCATTCCCTCCATCTCTGACTCTCTCTCTCTCTCTAACTTTCTCTCTCTATCGCTAAAACCGCAATGACGAAGAAACTGCTCCTATGCCTGAACCTGCTCCTCTACGCCGCCGTTACCGGCGTCGGAGGATTCTCGGAGGAGTTATCGGAGCTGGACTATTCGAAACTGTCGGGGATAATAATCCCAGGCTTCGCGTCCACTCAGCTGAGAGCGTGGTCCATCCTCGACTGTCCTTACTCTCCTCTCGATTTCAACCCTCTCGATTTGGTTTGGCTCGACACCACTAAGGTACGTCACACTTTCCTTTTCATCTCTCTCTCGTTTTCCTTTCTTTTCATTGCTTACGTCGATTTTCGCATTCTCCTCCATGACGAACGACGTTGGAATCATTGTGCTTGAATTCTGAAATGATATGAGCTTATAGAATAGGATTTGTGCGATTTACTCTGTTTTTGGACCATAGTTTCATAATCGTTGTTTTCTCTGTTTTAATTTTAAGACTAGAATTGCTGAGAGATATTATTTTATTTTCTCTCGATGATTGAATTTACGAGATATAAGTTCTGGAAGCAAAAAAAAAAAAAAAAAAAAAAAGGAAAAGAAAGAATATAGACGTATTTGAAAGGATTTTTGCGTTTTGTGTATGTTTTTTATGTGCGAAATCCTTTTTTCTATCCTTCTCCGTAATTAATGATGTAATCTCACTGATGCTGAGCGAAAAAACAGAAAAAAACTGAACTAGAATAGCATGAGAGATTTTTATCTTGATGATTGGATCTACGAGATGTAAATTTTGGAAGAAGAAGAAGAAAAAATAGTCTCTCAATATAAAACATATTGAAAGGAGTGTGCATTTGCTCTGTTTGGTTCTATGTGTAAAATTGCGGTATGTGTATATAAGAAGCTGTTAGAGCTTTAGAGTGGAGTGTGTGAGTGAAGTTTCTTCAATTCATTTGTTTTTTGATATGTGTGTGATATAAGGAGCCATTAGAACTTGAGAATTGTTATTAGGAACGGAGTGTATGAGTGAAGGTTCCTCTATTCCTTTGTTTTGCAGCTTCTGTCTGCTGTAAATTGTTGGCTTAAGTGTATGCTGCTGGAACCTTACAATCAGACGGATCATCCTGATTGCAAGTCTCGCCCTGACAGTGGCCTTTCTGGTATTACAGAACTTGATCCAGGTTATATAACAGGTCTGTTTCGTATATCTCTAAGCTTTTGTAATGAATTTTTTTTTTTTTTTTTAAAGTTTTTGTGTTTTGTGTTTTTACAATGTACTCTGTTTTATTGATAGGACCTCTTTCTTCGGTGTGGAAAGAGTGGATTAAGTGGTGTATTGAATTTGGCATAGAAGCTAATGCAATAATTGCTGTTCCTTATGACTGGAGATTGGCGCCATCTATGCTTGAAGAGCGAGACCTTTACTTTCATAAGCTAAAGTATGTTTACATTTTTGCATCTCTCAATTATTTAGGACAGGGTAAGACAGTTATTATCTGCTATGATTTGGATAAAAAGCTTGCTTGTTAAAAATTGCATTCAAGATTTCGGGGGGCATTGGTGGTAGTATCAAAATGTCCTTATTTGGCTGTTTTGTACCTTTTGGTAAAGGGCCAATTCTTTTCTGCCAACCTACTAATTTTCCTGTGCTTAAAAGTTTTCTTAGATGTGTACATTATAGCTATTAAGTCTTGCTTCATTGCCTGTTAAATTTTACGCTTGCATCTTTGCAGACTTGTGGGTATTTACATTTTCCGAAGTGTATTTTTCATTGCAGATTAACGTTTGAAACTGCTTTTAAGCTCCGCGGTGGTCCCTCTTTAGTTTTTGCCCATTCATTGGGTAATAATGTTTTCCGTTATTTCTTGGAGTGGTTAAAGCTAGAGATTGCACCAAAGCATTATATCCAATGGCTGGATCAACATATTCATGCCTATTTTGCTGTTGGTATGATTGACTTGTGTGAATTTCTTTCCTCTTAAAGATAACCGATAATGATAATTTATTAATTTTATATACTGATTTTCATTCTTTGATTGGCTGTCTCAGGAGCTCCTCTTCTTGGTGCAACTGAAACCATCGAGGCAACACTTTCCGGATTCACATTTGGTCTGCCTATTTCTGAGGTTACCTTTTAAATATTGTTATCTTTTCTTGAGTGTTTACTTTTTTGCCTGTTAATCTATATAGGCTTAGGTTATATGTCTGTTATTATTTCAAACATTGACATATAAACCTTTGTTGGCTTTTAATCTTCTTGGTCGCTGTATCAAGTGATGCAGTTCTAGATTCTGTTCTGCTACGGCAATGTCAAATTTTCTGATGCCTTCTTCTTAGGCAGAACCTGGGAATCCTTTCTTAGTTGACTCGAATTGAAAACCATTTTAAACCGGAACTGTTAATAGACGATCATTCAGATGATATGAAATTTTCTGCAACTGGCTATCATGCATGCATTAAAAAAAAAAATTACCTGGGTGAACTTCTTTCTGGATATTTGATAGAAATAGCAGCATGAATTCTTAGTTGCTCACCATGATTGTCAGGAAGTGGGTCAAGTTGCACCCTGTTATGCCATTATCCTCTGACCTAGATGATAATGAGCTCCCATATAAACATCAAACTGCTTATTATTAATAGGTGGATTGATTTGGGCATATGTTCCATGTTACTATTTCTCATGTAACTATATTCCTGTCTTAATACATGCTTATCATAATTTTTTTAAGGTATCAGGGAACAGCTCGATTGATGTTCAACTCTTTTGGTTCATCATTATGGATGATGCCTTTCTCCAAGTACTGTAGAGCAGATGATAAATATTGGAAGCATTTCTCTGGGGAAAAGCATGTTGGTCACCATACATATCACTGTGATGAGAAGGAGTTTCAGTCAAACTTCTCTGGATGGCCAACAAATGTAATCAACATTGAACTTCCCACAACTCGTGGTAAGATTGGGGATTCTTATGCATGTGTTATTGGGCAATCTTGCTATGGTGCTCATACTCCCCAACTGCATATTCTTATCCTATGCTTTCAGGATTTGATGCATATCCTTCATCTTCAGAAGTATATCCAGCCAACTTGTCCAGCATGGAATGTGGAATGCCTACTCAATTATCTTTCTCAGCTCGTGAAATATCAGATGGCTCCTTTTTCAAGGCAATTGAAGATTATGACTCAGACAGCAAGAGGCTTTTATACCAGTTAAAAAAGTGAGTGTTATGTCAGTAATCATTGAAATTGATAGGGACATGCTTGATTTTTATGCACTTTTCCTTGGACATTCTTTTACTGGTCAGAAAGTTTACCATTGTTACTTGTAATCTATTATTTGATAGGCTCATGTTTGATTTTTTTTACTGTTTCAGATCATACCTTGATGATCCTGTTCTTAATCCACTAACACCTTGGGACCGGCCACCACTAAAAAATGTCTTCTGCATTTATGGCACTGATTCAAAGACCAAGGTATAGTTTCCTCCTATAAGTGAGCATTCTATTTTATCTAATGTCCGACACAACTGCAAACTAATGAATTCCATTTAAGTAACTTTAGTTTGCTTATGGGTTTTCCCCCTCTAAATCTGAAATTGTGAATTTGGAAGATTGAAATTTGTACATTAGCTTTATGATATATTTATTATATTATATCTTTGCTCCCCATTCTGTAGTCTGTTTTAGTTGTGACTTTTTGCACAGTTATGTTTTAGTTATGACCTTGTATGTTTTAGTTGTGAATCGAATCTTAGTTCTATGGTATATCTCTGTATTTGTTAAAAGTCACAAGTACTAGTAGATTTGGTGATTTTATTATTTTATAGTTTATACTTTCGATCATGTTTATTTCCAAATTCCAATCGTTTACATTATTGCTTCCCCTTGGTATGAATGGGTGTTAAGCAGAGATAAGATGTAGCGATATAGAACCAAGAAGAATTTTATATTGAGTAGGAAGTAAATAGGATTATCCCGGTCACTCCACAACGTCACGTTCTTTAAGTTCTACAGAAACTTTCAAAACATTCAATGCTTGCTTCTCACTGTTAGTCAGTTCAATACCATTTCACATTCCAGAGAGACTTTGTTTTATCTTTGAGATATATTCTAGTCTTTGCAATTTTTAGCTCATTGTTAAATATAGTACTTTCTAGTCATGAAGGGATGACGATGATTTGCTGGTGCCTTAATAACTTGCAGTTCTACAAACAAACTATTTGTAATTTTATTTAGCTTCGTAAATAATATCAAAATCTTTGTGCATTAACTATTTTTCCTGAGTTGTCAACATTTACCTGTATCTCATGACTCCTTAGTAATACCTAGTAAATCATTGGGGAGTCTGTTGATCAGAAATAATCTCATTGTGAATGTTAATTTTGGCATCTTAACTGTTAAAAACAGGTTGGTTACTACTTTGCTCCTAGCGGCAAGCCTTACCCTGATAACTGGATCATTACGGATGTTATTTATGAGTTTGAAGGATCTCTAATCTCAAGGTATATTGTCAGGTGCTGTTGGTGTGATGTTTTTCTTGTATTTGTAAATGGCATGAAAAATCTGTTATTCTTTCCCTCTCATTTTCTATTTCTACGTCAAGGAGCATGTAACGTTGCATGAAGTTTTAACTTTTTCCGTCTCTGCTGCACCTCACATATGTGTTTGTCTGTTTTGACCTGGGATGATGCCATCTCTTCGTTTCAGCATGTTCTAATTCTTCTATATTTTTTTCCCTATGTTCTCTTGTGTTTGGTCAGGTTGTGTATCACCTCATTAATAAATCACATTTTTCTTTTTCGTGATGTTCACTAACAATCTCCTGGGTTATGGGGATGAGGGTGGGGGAGGTTTGTTAGTCAATTTTTTTAGGCATTAGTCTTTCAAATTAATGTTATCTTTCATAAAGGAATGTGTATAAAACCATGAAACAGTTGTCCCTATTAAAGTTCTTTTTGAACTTTGTTCTTGATGTTTTACTTAAAAATGTTTAAGTGTTTTAGTGTAAACTGTCAGGTCAGGTAATCTGGTTGAAGGGGACCCTGGAGCCACAAGTGGAGATGAGACGGTTAGCTTAAATTATGTTTCCTTTTGTGATTGTGATTATATAGGAAGACATGATAATGTTGAATGTCCTGCTTTAGTGTTTGTACTGATTTTGGAATTGTAAGCATAGCATCTACATAAACAGTTGGATTAACAATAAAATCAACCATTTGCAGGTACCGTACCACTCCCTTGCCTGGTGCAAGAACTGGCTTGGACCGAAGGTGAACATAACAAGAGCTCCTCAGGTAATCCTGTCTAAAAATGATGCGAGTAATGCCTGATTATTATTTTTAATATAAAATTAAGTGTAGTTTTAGAAAGCTTTATCTTAACAATGTATTTTATTAATGCATTTTGATTTGTAGAAAGCTTTATCTTTCAGCTTTGATATTACTGGTTTATCGTGCCTTTACCCTTTTGGACTTTCTTATTTTCATTATGGTTTGTCTGTGAGTTGGTTTTTGGAGGGGAAGGCTTGGAGACCATGAGATACACTTTGAGAGAGTTAACGAGCCTTTCCTTGCCCTCCAAAAACCAACTCGAAAGCAGTCACATGCAATTTGATAATTTTATGACAATCTTTAGATTTATCTTTGTTCTGGCTTTTCAGGTAGAGCATGATGGTACAGATGTACAGATTAAATTGAATGTGGAACATCACCGTGATGAAGATATTGTTCCAAAAATGACAAAGTCACCTAAGGTCAAGTACATAACATATTATGAGGATTCTGAAAGTCTTCCTGGAAAGAGGACAGCTGTTTGGGAGCTTGATAAAGGTGCATGGCTTGTCCTTGGATTTGTTTTGGAGTAACTAATGCTTCTTCTACTTAGGGCTAAAATAACACCAACTGGATTATGACAGTGACATTGGCAAATTAATTCAATGTAGATTCATAGAAGTTATGATTACTCGAAGAATCCATTTATTTAGAAAAAGATCAAGCTTTCAGAGTATGAATCATATATCGAATATCGGGCCAGGGAATAATTTTAATAAAATGTTAGCATTAACCAGTGAAGAGATATTTTCCTGCATGTGTCACGACTTGCTAGTTTCATCATGAATTTCTCTTATGGATTACATCTTTTTGTGGATGAGCAAGAATTAAGGGCTCAATATATGCAAGTCTTGTACAATTGGCTATATAAATGCACATAAATTGACACAATATTTGTGTAGCAAATCACAGGAACATTGTCAGATCCCCAGTGCTAATGAGAGAGTTATGGCTTGAGATGTGGCATGATATCCATCCTGATGCAAAATCAAAATTTGTGATGAAAGGTATTACATACTTTTTTTTATAAATTTTTTCTTTTCAACAGTTCAGCTGAAAATCCCCTCCACTTACTTTGATCAATTCCAGCTAAGCGTGGACCTTTAAGAGATGATGACTGTTATTGGGATTATGGGAAAGCTCGCTGTGCTTGGCCAGAGTATTGTGAATATAGGTTATTTTCTTTCTTCTCTATTTAAGTTTTTGATTTAATTTTTGGGAGGATTGTGATTTAGGAGATCTTAGCAAAAATATTTCCAATTTAGGAAGAAGTAACCTAATTCTGAAATAATGGTAATTCATATTTTTGGTGATGTTTTGGGTATAGCTAATCAAGTTTCATAATGCAGATATGTTTTTGGTGATGTTCACCTGGGACAAAGCTGCAGGTTGAGAAATACTTCATTTCATCAGTTGTTGCATTATTTGTAAATAGTAAGTTACTTTTTTATTACTCCTATCTTCCTTACGGTTTCTCCCTCCACTTTATTTTGCTTTAAGCCTTTAACAATACTCATCTATATGATTTTGGGTTTGGACTTGGTTGAAATCTGGTGTTTCTATTCTTGTCTTAAGTTATATAATCAGATTATTCATAATATGTTTTACACATGTTTGGAATCTAAAGTTGTGTTATTTTTGGTCTTTATTTTTTTATGTTTTGATATTTATAAGCTTTCTGTTTTGTCATCTCAGGTGCTGCTGGTGGGATTATCACCAGGCAATTTACACTAGTAGATGACCCGGTACATGTGAATATCAGAATTCCTCATCCATGTAACTACGATTTTTGGAGTTTGGTCATTCTTCCCCATTGTAGGGGCCAATATACAAGCAAATTCTTCGAATGCTTGTTTGGAATTTTGATATGTCTTGGGCTAGATCTTAGTCAATGTTGTACTCTTACAGTCTTACTATAGCTGCAGGCACCTCACCGATATATTACAGGTGGCATCTGATATGCATCTTCAATCAACAAAACCGAATTCAGGTTAATCCCTTGTTCGTTGAAGCACGGTTACTGGAGCGGCATGTTCCTACTTTGCCATCCCCGAGTGAAATAACATGCCAGAATTATGGTGGTTCTGCACATTTATATTGATCAATTGGTTGGTAGTTTTATTGATCTAGGAAACATAGTCTGTAGTAATGTGTATTAACCCACTGTTAAAAAAGGTTACGTAGATGAAAACAGTGCAGCTGAAATCATTGTTTTCGGCTTTCAGACAGAGGCATTTTTTCACTATAAATTATTGTCACTGCCTACTTTTCTCTTGGGATTGATGCCATGAAGGTACACTGAAACTCTAAGATGCATAATTTGAAGATTGATGCTATACGCCCCTTTCCCAAAAAGCGGTATTTTTGTTGCTTATATTTTGACAAGCTTTGTTTGTGAGGAAGATTTTTATCCTTTTTTTTTTTCCTATTTTGTTTATGGTCCTTTTTCTCGTTAACAAGAGAGTAATAATCTTTTGAAATGGGATAACTAAACTCGTTTCTATCTAGGGATATGGCAAAATTTCCACATTTATAAATCTTATCATCAACTAAGATTTATTATTATTTTTTTAAGGCTTATTTATGTTTTTGGTCCTTGAAAGTTTAACGTGTTTTGATTTTAGTCCCTATAAGTTATTTTGACCGGGATCGGTTCTTAATTTTTCAAATATTTTGGTTTTAATCCACTGCATCATGAAAAAACTGTTATTTGTTGATGTGACTAGCGGAACACCATATCAGGAGTCACATAGTGTGAGGTGAGGAGTCACATAGTGTGAGGTGACGCCAAATAATTGATATGACGTGGATGATACAGATTCACGGACACAAAATGGTCGCATACGCAAAATGGTCCCATACGTAGAATTTTGCATTTATGGGCCTGAATCATCGATGTCACAATACTTATTTGACGCTATCTCACACCACGTAACTGTTGGTGTGGGTTTTCGTTAACCACGTCAACAAATAATTGATTTTTTCTACCGGATGAGATCAAAACAAAAATGTTTGAAAAATTAAGGACTAGTTTCGGTCAAAATAATTTTTAAGGACTAAAACCAAAACACGCTGAACTTTTAGGGATCAAAACCATAAATAAGCCTTTTTTCAATATAAAATATAAAAATTTGAATTTTTTCACAAATTGAAGAAGAGATGTTAATTGATAATCTCGCAAATGTTATGATCGATCATTTTTTACATGATCTTTTTGTATTTGGTTGCAACTTGCAAGTATACGTGGAATGTTCAAATTTTCTTTTGCTTCAGCATTGGTGCCAAATAGTATTGCACTTATAGAATGCACACTGCATTCTCGTACAGCAAACAGCCCTGCACTACTAGCAGAACTTTTGGTAATGATTTGCCAACTAACGCCATGCCTTTTATCCTTTTATTTAAGAAATATTAATCATTACTTTTTTTTTTCCCGTATTCCTTGCGGAACCAGCGGTAACCCCAAGAGCACCCTTAATATCAGGGAGCCCTTGAGACTAATCCGGAGCGAGCTGCGTGACTGGCTCTCCCAGATGTTTTTAGTGGGAATCGAACCCGGGGCTACTAGCACCCGTGTCTCATTCCCAAGATTTCAGTTGGGGCCTTACACCAACTGAACCAAGCCTCGATGGTAAATATTAATCATTATTTTGATTCCTTAAGAAATTCTCTAAGGCAAGAGATTAGATTTAGAGCGGATTTCACCAATCTAAACCCTGCATCTATGAAAATCGGGGTAAGTTCAAGTGTGATTTAAGAAGAGTGAGCGTGAAAAAGTGAATTTCAAATTCATCCCCATTGTGTTTCAAAAATTCATGGTAACCTACCCTTTTTTTTTCCAATTATTTTTATAAATTATCTTTCACTAATTTAAACATAAATCATATATGAAATATATTATAATTCAAATAATATACAAAAATATACGTTTAGAATGTTAAAATATCTAAAAATTGAAGAATTAAATCATGGTTTTAACCAAATATATTAGTTTGAATTCACGATTTAACTATTATTGTGATATATGTTATTTAATTTTTATATTAAAGCGAGTTTGAAAGCAGGGATTTACAATCCCAACCTTTCCTGCCCTCGTCTTTTTAAAGAAATTTTGAGTTTGAATTCCCTCAATCCTGATCAAAACAGGTTTTTCCCATCAAAATTCAATGAGGGTCGGCTAGTTACCCTTTAATTGTGCCTAACTAGCAATTGTCATGAGTTTTAGTTTTTTTAATATATATAATAGCAAAGGCTTAATTATGTCACTGTCTCTGAAGTTTGGGGTATTTTTGACAGATACCCTTATTCTTTTTTTTTCAATGTCTGACTCCCCGAAGTTTACTTCTGGATTTGTCACATACCCCTACTATCAATTTTGGCCAATTATGCTGACATGTAACATCAGAATCCTTGTCAGACACAGAAGGCTAGACACGTGGTGCCTTGAGGGCGAAAATCTTTTTTTTTTCAATTAAAAAAAATAAAAAAACTTAATATTTTTATATTTTTAGTTAAATAAAAAAAGAAAAGAAGATTGAAGAGAGAGGTCATCTTCGTCCGTGTAACATCACGCGGCATCACATGACCAACCTCTTGCGTCTGACTAGGATTCTGATGTTACATGTCAGCAAAATTGGCCAGAATTGGTAGTAGGGGTATATGACAAACCCAGAAGTAACTTCGGGGAGTCAAACATTGAAAAAAAAAAAGAATAAGGGTATCTGACAAAAGTACCCCAAACTTCAGAGACTTGCGACATAATTAAGCTTATAGCAAACGATAATAAGTTAAGAAAATAAAGGTTGAAATGGTCCAAATGTCACCAACTTAATCAATAAAAAAAATATATTACCACATAAGTTAGAAGTATTGGCATATATGCATCAACACAACCCTCACAAATTCTTATAAGATTGGACTGAGTCGTTCATTCAACTTTTTATACCCAATTAAAATTTTTTGACCATTCATACTTAATTTAGAGTAAAACTTTAAATTCGTCATTCAAAAATGTAAATATCATCCATTTGATTCTTTAAAAAAAAATTCACCTATTAAATATCCAAATTTAAATATCATCATGTAATGTAGCATTAGGTTTTTAATGATTTGAAATGTATGTTGTCAAATAAGTTTCTTTTAAAACAAATGTGGTGACATTTTTCTCCTTTTAGATGTGATCAAGTTGACTGAAAAAGAAGCCAGAAATAGCTTGCCACTTGCCATTTTGTAATGGCATGCCCTCCTTTTGGTTATCCTACCAAAAACAAAAAGCCCTCTCACCCAATAGCAACTAGAGTCATTATCACTTTCTGTGGTTAGCTTCCCAATTGTGGTCCAATATTGGTAGAGCCTCATAAGGTGAAATTCCTACGTTGTGGGGAATGGTCCCCGGTTTCTCAAAGAAATCACATATTAGTAGTAGTTTGGCTCAAACAAGGATAATGTAATATCAAATGTTTGTTATGTCACTTTCAACGGTGACTTTCCTCTAAACATGTACAGTGTTCAATAGGAGCCGACTGTGCCCCAAAACCAAATGCATATACAAGTTTTAGAGGACTTACATAACTGATAATTGTCCAAAAAACCCATAATCTGCTGAATCTGTTGAAAGTCTAATTATTTTTTTAAAATTTTCTTATTTATTTGTTTAATTATTGTTTGGTCCTCAATATCAACTTTTGTTGTCGGAAAAAAAATTAATTTGCAAATCAATTTACATCACAAGTAAGGTGATATATGTTGCAAATTGGCGTTTTATTTACTAATAGTTGATTAATAATTGGCATATGTTTTTTTCTTTTATTAAAAGTTGATTTATATTTTGATACATATTATTATAAAGAATTGAAAACAAAACAAATAAGGTAAGCATAAATAAAGTTAAATTTATATTGAATTAAACTAATTAAATTTTAGATAAGATAATTTTATGATCGCGCATTTCATAGAGAAGTAAAGTTTAAGAAAAAAATATGGGTGGTGTGAAGCCATAATCATAATACTAATCATAAGCTCAAAATATGATGATTTTTCACATATGCTGATCTAAGAACTCACCAACAAGTTTAATGATTTTAGTATCTAATATGTTTGAGATCAACTTAATACATTTTTTATATGTATGCTCATCCTTCAACTAATTGTATTAAAAAAATTATAAAATGTTACAGTAAGCTAGAGGAGGACAACGTAGTGTATTATTATGCATACATTGACCCATAAAATTACACATGAACAAAAAAAGAAATAGGGGTATTTTCAGGTTTTTATAAAAATACCGGGGTCCAAAAAGAAAAATTCAAAAACCAGATCCTTTTTAATATTCTGTATGATATTCAACAAAGCTCAGTAAATTTGATAAATGATTAAGTTTTTTAAATATCATTTCAAGGATTTGATGATTATTATTTGTATAGAAAATACTTTGATTAAGGATAGTCCCTGTTTGGGAACGGAAAATAACTCCATGGCGGTGAAGTTGCTCTAAGGGGCCAATTCCTGAAGCAATGGTGACCCAACCTTTTTCTTCTAAATTTAATTGTAAAATAAAAATGTTTTCAAGGGTCAAGATTTCATGCACTCACTAAAGTGACACCGCAGAGAATCCAAATACAACCTTCTCTACTCTTCATATAAATTGGTCATTTCGTCTTATTAATATATATATATGAACAGCCAAAGACCAAATGGACAACCCCTTTCATCCACAATTACAAACACACAATAAAACTTTTCTTTGACATCAAGAATTTTTTTCTGTATTCTTTTACCAGTATCACAGGTGTCCCCAAAATTATCTTCAATATCAAAAAACTCTTGAGACTAATTCTGCATAAGGTCGCGTTCTTATACCTCTCTGTGTTAACCGAGAATCGAATCTGAGACTTCTTAATCTCATTAGTGACAGATTAGGTTCTTCCGTCTGTCCAAGGACGAAATTTTTTCGTCTCTAGGTAGATGGAAATTTTCCGTCTCTAGGTAGATGAAAATTTTCCGTTTCATTAGGGACGGAAAAAGTAACACACAAAAGGGTATTTTTATCCTTAAAAATACGAAATGGGGACCAAAATTTCAATAATGGGGGCTAAAATTTAAAACTCTTCTAATAAAAGTATAATGCCCATTAGGATTATAAGCCCAAAACTCCACCTTGTGTTACTTGCTAGTTTCACTTGCCTATTGTGTCAAAGCAGATAGCCGGATAGTCATAGAAAAATAGGAAATTAACCTACTTGCTACAGTAAAATTACAAAGGCACCGGTGAAGCAAAATAAGAAAGGGACAAAGGCACGAAGACCAAAGCAATATAATACTACCATTCTACTTCTATTTCTACAATTCTAGTTTTCTACAAGTAACACACAGGCACACAACGACACAGTGGCCAATTATAAGGTATTTTTTACCCAAATTTCATCTTCATTTGTGTTACTCAATTTTAAGTTATCAATCCTAAATTTCTATTTTAGGTGTAAATCTCTCCTTTTTCATTAATTTTAAATTTTTAATCATTATTCTAATTTTATTGTTTTTCATTGCTTTACTTAATTACTTTAGTGATAGGCTCGATGAAGTATTTTTCTCTTTATAAAATTGGGATTTGGCCATTTGGAGTTATTTTTAAAATGAAGAATTGAGTTCATTTTTTATTGCTTATTCTTATTGCTTCATATACTATATCAATTTAATTTGATTTTAATGGTTCATTGTGGATTGGACTTGTAATAATTTTTAATATTGATTTTAGTGTCTAGGCTTCTAATAATGGAAAGATATTTCAAAAGAAAGACAATAGAGCAACCATCTCCTCCCCCGCTTGCTCCTACTCCTAATGAAGTACATGAATGTAGTAAAAGAACACCTAGTAAAAGAACACCTGGTTGAATGATTGCTTGGTTACTTACATAGAGAGAGATGTTTTTGGTAGTGTTGAAAATGAGAAAATTATTCAGATCGAGTTTTCAAAATATGAAAAATATGAAAACTCGTAGATAATAATTATGAAAATTTGTATGAATGTTTATTTATTTCGAAATTTCAATATTGCAATGCAAGTTCCAGTATATTTTTAACGTTATTAATTTATATATAACACAGAGGATATCACAACTCTTTTTCATCGGAAGGTATCAAGGTAAAATTCCAATATAATATTGACTTAAATATGTTTTTACTCCTTGTAAAATAAGGTGATTATTATTTTGGTCCTCTTATAAAAACAAATTGATTTTTTTTTAGGTTTATGCTTTTTCAAGTCCCCAATGTTTCTAAGGGTCCACTAGTAATGGATGTTCTGACACTAATCCACTCCGAAATCATGAACGAGCCACTCTCACCAATTTGTTTTTTTTAAGAATCGAATATTTGACTATTAACACAGAGATTTCATTCCTAAGATATAAGTTGGTTCGACAAAGCCAACTCTACCAACATTCATCGATAAAAAAAATTGGTTTTGCATTTTTGAAAAATAGAAATAATGAATGACTTTAATCCTAATAATGTTAAGCTACACTTTGTTTTGAATTTGTATAAAATATTTTTTTTATTATTAATACCTACTATCCTTGTCATCTATGTGGCAGTGACGCAGTGTTATCATTGTCTTCCATTAATCATGCTAGCATTTAGAAAGAAACTTAACGTAGAGGACCAAATAAAAAACTCTCGTGCATAGATTTTTTTTTTTAACGTAGATAAGAAGACTTTTCAAATAAGATCAAATCAACATTCACTCTTCACCTTTCCTTTTTTCGTCTCTAATTATAAGCACTTAGGGTGAATTTTTATGTGAATTACAAAAATTAACTAATATTGTTAGTAATATTGAAAGTAGTAATATTTCATATAATTTTTGAAAATTAATCTTATAATTATTATTGAGATTCTATAAAATGTTGACTAAATAAGGGTATTTGTAAAAAATAATTAATTTATATTATTATAAATTAAAATATGTGCTTATATTTAGGAAAATAAAATCTACTATCTAACTCTTATATTTAAAGATAGAGAAAATATCATAATCTATTACTTAACAAATGCAAAAACCCCTCCATCCCTGAAATCACTGTTCATTTCCACGTCAGCACAATCCTTCCCTCCTCTTTTCCATTTCGAAATCAACTTTTTGCATTTGCCGCTTTACATTCGTTTACTCTTGAGCCGTTTTCTCAGTTCTTTTGCATGCTGCAATAACTATCTCTGACCAACATAGCTCATATGCCTATGTTTCCTGTCCCCCTACATTGGGCCAATTTATTGAATATGCTCCCCTTACCTCTTCTGCTCCTAAATCCTATTCTATGACTTTAAAAATTCAATGGTTATATTAATTTCTGTCAGTGTTTCTACTTTTACCCTCTTTAAAAACCGAAGGCCGGTTGTCATTCATGCCGTGTATCCACCAGTTAACTTACTTCAATTATATGTTCATATAATATATCTTCCCTCTTTTCCACTTTTAAATTTCTCTCTGCTATACTCTCCATGGGTATTAAGTTTGATCTTTTGACCTCTGTTAAACTCCAGCGTGAGTCATATCGTTTTAGAGTGCGTGTTGTTCGTAAATGGTTTGTTCCTGGCTTTATAAATCCACAGCAACCTATGTCAATGGAGCTCATTCTAATGGATGAGAAGGTGCTTTGCAATTTTCTTTTTGTCCTCTTATTATTTAAACTGACTTTTGCATGATTTGTTTTGAATTTATCTATTATTGCTTAATAGATTGATCGTGAGTTGTTTTGATCTTTAATTTCTTTACCAGGGGCATAAAATTCAAGCAACCGCGCGTAAATCAGTGCTCTACAAGTTTTCTGATGTTATTAAAGAGGGTGTTGTGTACCGTATGTCCTACTTTGGTGTTGTTGCAAATTCTGGTTCTTATCGTTCAACTTTGCATGAAAATAAGCTTATTTTCCTATTGAGGACCACTGTATCTGAGGTTGATTTCACCTCCATTCCTTTTTATGGGCTGACGCCAACCACCTCTGAAGTTATTTCGTCAATCACCTCTGATTATGACTATTTAATTGGTACCCAATTATCATTTACTCAATTTACAATGCGTATTCAATTTTGTATTTGGGCCACATTTTATTCTATCTCTTTTCTTATTAGTAATCTACAACCAATATTTTGAAACAGATGTTGTTGGCCTCATGACTGCTGTTTCTTCACAGCGGGAGTACCTCCGTGATGGGAAGGTTACTAAGATGATTGTAATTGAGCTAACTGACCTTGGGTAAACGTTCCTATCTCTTCATATGTTTTTTACGTTCCAATTGCTTTACTCTAAGCAATTTACATGGTGTTATTGTAGTGGTAAAATTGAGTGCACACTTTTCGGTGATTTTGTTGATCAACTGATGGGTTTTATCAACGATGGGCATGTTACGCCTCCAATGATTGTTCTTCAATATGCGAAGGTCAAGATTTTCAAGGGTATGTGTATTTTTTCTGTCATTTTTTTCTTATTAATTATGTAAATTTAAGTGTATTTTTTTATGACCATTTGTTAGGTAAGCCAGTCGTTCAGAACTGTATGCATGCCTCTAGGCTTCTTATTAATCCTGACATATCCGACGTTTCTAACTTGAAACAGAGGTTTGTTCCGTTGTAGGCATTGATTTATTTACCCATATTATTTGGGTGGATTAATTATTTCTCTTTCATTGCATTAGTCTTCTTGCCGTTGGTGTTTCTCCTTCTCAAGACTGTACTTCATTTGTATAGGGCCCCAAATATTCGGTTGAGGATGAATTTCTGAAGCTGCACCCAAAGAGGACTATTGAAGAGCTTCTTTCCTTTTATCAGGTTGCAGTTGATTGTGTTTTTACCTTGAATTTTCCTGCCGTCTTCTATTTTAATCATGTCCTAATTATTTGGCTGTTTTATGTATCGCAGGATGGCATGTCCATTCTACTTGCTACTGTTGAGGATGTTATTGATGATGGTCATTGGTGGTACCTTGCTTGCAAGTGTATGAAGGCTGTTACTCCTGGCAATGGTTTTTATTTCTGTTCCAGCTGTGGACGCCATGTATTCCATGTGACCCCAAGGTAATTATGTTTCCATAGCCGAGCAAATAATTTACTGTCCCCTCTCATCAAATTATAATCGCACTTCTTGTCACTTGTATTTCCATTGATGTTATAGGTTTAGACTTAGGATTGATGTTGCTGATACAACTGGTTGTGCACTGCTCGTGATGTTTGATAATGAGGTTGAATATCTTCTTGGTCAAAGCTGCGCCGACGTCCTCTCTTCATTTAAGGAGGTCATTTATTTTCATTATTAAATTTTATGATTCATATTTTTGTCCATTCCGAACATGGTCGCTATATTAAATACTCCAATTTTACTCAAAATTTCAAATTCCAATAGGCTGCCGACGAACATGATTATCCTCCCATGTTTCGAAGCCTAATTGGGAGGAAGATTTTGTTTAAGGTTACTAATCCATCTGAAAGCACTTCTTCTGAGGTCCCTGTCATTAAGGTTCGTGCCTTATGTGATGACCCTAATGTTATTGCTATGTACGAACTTACAGGTTCCGATCTATCTCCCCGAGAGGTATTTATTTCACATTTATACTTTTTTCCACTGGTTACTTTTACATCCTTTGTCCCTATTTTATTCTACCCATGCTGACACCGTTGTATTTTTGCCTTTTTATTTGAAACTCTGTAGGGTCTAATTGTTCACAATTCTGCTCCTGGTTTGGATACAATTTCAACAACTTTTGTTGATCCTGCGGACTCCATTGCATTTACCTCATCTGTCCTTGTCACTCCTCAGTCCAATGAATCGGTTGGTTTTGAAACTGTTGATCTCTCGCTTGATGAAGTACTTCCATCACCGTCCAAGACCGTGAAAAGGAACCTTGCAAGTGTGTTCGCTCATTGTTCTTCTCCTGCTGTTGCTGGTCGGAAACGCACGATTAAGAATGTTAAGAAGTGAATCGTTTGCAAGTCACCTATGTTATGTTGACGTCCGTCTGTTTACCGTTTCAGTTTATTTTATGATGTTTTGTTTTTTAAGTTCTGTTTCTCTCTAACAGATATATAATTACCAGGCTAATGTTTCGCTCGGTTGACGTTTATTTTTACTTTTGTTTGATGTATTTGTCTTATGTATGGTCGGTGATCCTTCTGTATGTTTCCATAAATCTAAATAAAATTGTATAATAGTCTACCCTATTTGACTTGTCTATTTCTTTTCCTTTTGCGTCTAATTCCTTTTTTTATTTTCATTTTTTTATGAATTTTTGTTCCTTGATATATTCACTTTCCATATGGGTAGGCCCTATATTTTCCACCATTTTAATAATACATTTGTTCATTTTGTATTCAGCACACATAATTGAACCTCTGTATGTTGATGTATTATGCGTATGGTCGGCGTAGACTTTTTGTTAATTATATCATACATATCTACGCCCATGTGTTTCCATTCCTGATAATTATTTTTCTGCTGTTTTTGAATCTTTCACCTTAAATTTTCTGCTTGATATTCTTATGTAATTGTAACCTGTCGTTACATATTTATTTCAAACTGTCATTTAGCTTCCCAACTTCCCAATGTATGTTCAAGAGGATCTTCGTATTCGTCGGCGTGATCCATCATTCATCGCTGCTAACATGCGTATGTTAATTAATTTTTTAAACTTTAAATTATTAAACAAGGTCTGAATTTTATTTTATACTTTGTGTATATCCCATGCCAAACTATGCTCAGGAATTTTTTTGTAGTTTCTTCTCACCGGTTCCAAACGCAAACTGTTGGCTGTTCGCTCCATTTTTCACATTTGTTTGGTCTCTATTCTTTCCTTTTTGGCTGTTTTTGTAATGCTCTTTTTAATTTCTCAGTTATTCAATAAAACTATTTTCGCTCCTGAAATTTCCCAAATCACTGACAGGTGATGAAATTGCTGACTTGTATGTCTCTGACAATGCATCCTACTGTGAAACTTTAATATCAACATTGTCGCATAACCATTTACTTTTTGACATATCTGAAAATACAGGTACTCTTGCACCTGTCTTGCCATATTTTTTTTTATATATAGTGTCTTTTGATGAAAATTCCGTTTCTGCACAGCATATCTTGATTTTGGCGATATGGAACTCACATGCAAACACTGCAATGCTTCTATGTGGCATGATGAAAGGAGTGATAAGAATAAGAATGTTATGCTTGCTGAGTTTTCTTTGTGCTGTATGAAAGGTGATGTCACACTTCTACCACTGTCTACTCCACCTCCCCTTATATATGGGCTAATGTCTGGATCTGATCATCGAAGGATCAACTTTTTCCAAAATATAAGGACTTATAATAGTATGTTTGCTTTTACATCGCTCGGAGGCAATGTCCACAATTCAAGTAATGATAGTCGTGGTCCTCCCCAGTTCATAATTGGTGGACAGAATTATCACCGTATTGGTTCTTTGTTCCCAGATCATTTGAACAGGCCTAAGTTTATGTAGCTATGCATTTATGATACTGACAATGAGATCTCTAACCGCATTAGCCACTTTGGTTAGGTAGCAATGAATATTTAAATTTTTTTATTTATTCATTTATTTTAATTTTTAATATCTTATCTTCCTTTTTCCAGATCCAACGATAGTGGTATGCAACTTGATATATCACTGGTCCGTGATTTTATATCTATGTTTGATGAATTCAATGTTTTGGTTAAGATTTTCAGACAGATAAGGGATTACACTCATAACCAATTTATTCCCCATTTTTCTCTTCGGTTGTTGCGTCATCGGTCTAATGATGCCCGTGTTTATAATCTTCCTTCAGTAGATGAAGTTGCTGCTTTGATTGTCGGTGATTTTGATGGCCCAAATTTACTTCGAGACATTGTCGTTCGTTCCACTTCTGGTTATCTTCAACGGATACATGAAACTCACCCTTCTTATCTTCCTCTTCAATACCCTATTCTTTTTCCGTATGGTGAGGATGGTTTTCATGAACAAATTCTGCGTTCTGGGTTGCCTTCCGATCATGTTCCAGGTTTCCGTGATCGCGTTACTTTGCGAGAGTATGTTGCTTTTCGCATCCAACATAGGCAGAATGATTCAGGTCTGTTGGTTAAGAGTCAGCGTTTATTTCAGCAGTTTGTGGTAGATAGGGATGGGCACAGGTGCGGGCGGGCACGGGTAGTGCATACCCACTACCCTATCCGCGGGTATTTGCGGGTATTTATACGGGTAACGGGTATTTACGGGTACCCACGGGTTTTGAACTTTTATTATTTTTTCCTTTAATTTAATGATCCACATAATGATAAAAAAGCTCACGGGATCTTCAATTATACTACACGTCAGGCATACATGAACTTCCACATAATAATAGGAGAAAGGTGACCTCAAGTATCATAGTGCATCTCTGTAGCAAATAAATGTTTGAGATGATTGCTAAAATTACAGGGCATTTTATTATATATCTTTCTTCGTTCTAGAGTCATGGTCTTATGATAATTAATTAACTCCCCACTTCCCATAATATATATATATATATATATATAGCCGAACACTATGAAGATTTTAATCAGTATATAGATCAATAGATGTACCTCTAATTTTAATCACTACTAGTAAAATATTATTTATACTAATATATATAATATTTAATAAAATATTTTTTTATTTATACGGGTACCCGCGGGCGCGGGTACCATAATACCCATCCCCACCCATAAGGGAATAATGCGGGTACCCGTCACGGGTATTTATGCGGGTACCCGCGGGCATGAGTATTTTGTCCATCCCTAGTGGTAGATTGTTACTCAATGGTTGAGTCTCAGAGACTTTCTTTTATAAGAGGTAAACAAAAAGAGATAAGGTCTGAATTTTTTAAGGGTGTTGAAGATGCATTGGATCGCGGTGACCTTCAAGCTTCTACTATTGGTAAACGTATTGTTCTACCATCATCATTTGTTGGTGGTTGTAGATATATGTTCAACAATTGTCAAGATGCTATGTCCATATGTAAAAAGTATGGTTACCCAGATTTTTTCATTACATTCACATGTAATCCTAAATGGCCAGAAATTGATAGATACATGGTTGCTGAAGGACTTAGTGCTGCAGATCGGCCAGACATTGTTTGTCGTGTTTTCAAAATGAAACTGGATGCAATGATGAAAGATTTCAAAGATGGATCTGTATTTGGACCCTTAGTTGCTGGTACGTATTATAAATTTTTATATATTTATGTTATATTGTATTATATCTACTCTAATATGAATATATTTCACAGGTATGTATACTATTGGGTTTCAAAAGCGCGGATTGCCACATGCTCACATTCTTCTTTGGTTAGAACCATCCTCTAAGTCCAACCCAATTGATTTAATTGATAGTGTTATTTGCGCAGAACTTCCAAGCCCTGACCTTTTTCCTGAATTATATTCCGTTGTTTCATCTTTCATGGTACATGGTCCCTGTGGCCATGCTCGGCCTACCTCACCTTGCATGCAGAATGGAAGATGTTCTAAACTCTTCCCAAAGAAATATAATCCCAACACTTACTTTGATGATTCAGGGTATCCAGTATATAGACGTCGAGATCTTGGTATTACTGTTGAGCGTAATGGTGTTAGATTGTGCAATGGTTATGTTGTTCCTTACAACCCTTTCCTTCTTATGAAGTATCGGGCTCATATTAATATTGAATTCTGTAACCAATCCAATTGCATAAAGTACCTGTTCAAATATGTTAGCAAAGGTCCAGATCGTGTCACTGTTGCTGTTGATCGTATAGATAATCCCGCACCTGATGTTGTTGTTGATGAAATCAAGGAATACTATGATTGCATATACCTGTCCCCTTGTGAGCCGGTTTGGAGATTATTTGCTTTTGAAATTCACCAGAGATGGCCAGCTGTTCAGCGTCTTACCTTTCATTTACCTGGTGAACAAAACATAGTTTTATGTGACCGAGAGCTAATTGATAATGTTGTTTCCCGTTACCGTGACACAACAACAATGTTTCTTGCATGGATGCGTGCAAATCAAGTTTATCAAGAGGGTCGTTCCTTGACTTATGTAGAGTTTCCAGCTAAATTTGTATTCAATACGC
Organism: Crotalaria pallida; assembly: GCA_037953625.1. Classification (NCBI taxonomy): domain Eukaryota; kingdom Viridiplantae; phylum Streptophyta; class Magnoliopsida; order Fabales; family Fabaceae; genus Crotalaria; species Crotalaria pallida. Next base: position 76,401,559 of record CM075656.1, read on the forward strand.
ATCTCAAAGAATGGCGTCCTAGGCGAAAGGGTTTTTCAGTTGGGAGACTCAATTTTATCCCAGCTGGTACTGGTGAGTTACATTTTCTGCGTATTTTGCTTAACTTTCAGCGTGGATGCACAAGCTTTGATGACATTAAGACTGTTAATGGAGTTATTTATGAATCCTTTAAGGAAGCATGTTTTGCCCTGGGTTTGCTTGCTGATGATAAAGAATATATTAATGGTATTCATGAGGTTTATTTCTTGTCTTCCGGTAAATTTATTCGGAGGTTATTTGCTGAACTCCTGATGTCTAATTCCATGAGTAATCCTGCCAATGTTTGGGCCAAAACATTTGACTTATTGGCTGATGATTTGCGCCATAAAAAAAATCCTCATTGTCTAGGTATATTATATATTTGTTGCTTATTAGTGATTGATTTTTTATTTATATTTCTATCATTCTAATATTTTTAACGCATTCAGATGCTCAAATCTCAATTGGTGATGCTGCTAATATTTGCTTGAAAGAGATTGAATCTTTGTTGCATCTCAATGGACGATCACTCAAGGATTTCCCTGGAATGCCATATCCAGTTGACATTGACTACTCCATATATGAAAATATTTATATAATTAATGAGCTTAATTACAATGTTGAAGAGACGTGTTTACTTCATCAACGTGATTTTAAGTGCTTAAATTCGGATCAGCTGCGTGCCTATAATTGCATTGTAAATGTTGTTAACTCCGACCATGGTGGATTTTTCTTTGTATATGGTTTTGGTGGCACATGCAAGACATTTTTGTGGAACACATTGTCATATCTATTTAGATCCCAGAAGAAAATTATTATAAATGTTGCTTCAAGTGGAATTGCTTCTCTCTTGCTTCCTGGTGGACGTACTGCACATTCTGTTTTCTGTATTCCTCTCGATTTAAATTCAGAATCTTGTTGCAATATTAAGCAAGGCAATTTGAAGGCTCAGCTTCTTCGGTCTGCAACATTGATAATATGGGATGAAGCTCCAATGCTTAATAAATGGGCATTTGAGGCATTTGATAGAACAATGCGTGATATCATGCGTTCTGAGTCAGATAGCAATTTGGATATCCCTTTTGGAGGAAAGACGTTGGTTCTTGGAGGTGACTTCCGACAGATACTTCCTGTTATTCCCAGAGCTAATAGAGCAACTATAATTATGTCCACTGTTAACTCATCTTATCTTTGGAGTAGATGTACTGTCCTTGTACTTTCACAAAACATGAGGTTGTCCTCAAATATTGGCGATGTTGACTCTCCTCAAGTAGCAAACTTTGGTGAGTGGATTTTGCGCATTGGTGATGGTAAGGTTGGTATTGATGTTGATGGTGAATTCAAAATCCAGATTCCTTCTAATTTCTTAGTTAATCCTTCGGTTAATCCTGTTGTTGATATTGTCAATGCTACCTATCCCGAATTGGAAGCTAACTTTGATAATGATAAGTATTTTGAGGAGCGTGCTGTCCTTGCTCCACGGCTGGAAGCCGTTGAAAAAAATTAATGATTACGTATTGTCCCTGGTGCCTGGTGAAGCTAAGATATACTTAAGCGCTGATACCATCCCTGTTGTTGAAAATGATGTTTCTCCTGATATTCAATGGGTCAGTACTGAATTTTTGAATATGATTAAATGTTCTGGCATCCCCAACCATAAACTTGTACTCAAGCCTGGAGTTCCTGTTATGCTTCTTCGTAATATTGACCAAGCAATTGGGCTGTGTAATGGCACATGACTAATTATTATTGACCTTGGAAATAATGTTATACATGCTCGGGTTGTAACTGGTGCAAATTCTGGTCAAAGGGTTTTTATTCCTCGGATGAATTTGATCCCGTCTGATCCCAATTTGCCATTTAAGTTTTGCCGTCGACAGTTTCCGTTAGCCTTATCTTTCTCAATGACTATCAACAAAAGTCAGGGACAGACGCTTTCTCATGTTGGCCTTTACCTAAATAAGTCAGTATTTACTCATGGTCAACTTTATGTTGCCCTTTCAAGGGTGAAATCTCCACTCGGATTGAAGGTCTTGGTTGAAAGTACAGATGACCATCCATATGGAGTTACCAATAATGTTGTTTATCAAGAAGTTTTTAACCGCATTTAGTTAATTTTTTTTTGGCCTGTAAATTACATTTTGCAAACTAATCAACCTTCATCGGTTTAATACTTTTATGTTTAAATGTGTGATTTGTGTCCTTTTTATATCGCTCTTCTTATCATCTTTTAATACTATAATGCCAAGAAAACAATGTTATAGTCATTTACCTTTTAGAGTTTGTCCCTAGCTGTGATGCTACATTGTTTATTCCATCACACTAATTGTTGGCTATTTATCTTATTTTGACCGTTTTTCACCTTTTTAATGTTCCAGTATGCGTAACTCATTACGTGGTCGGATCCTCTTTTTCAATTATTTAATACCATGTGTTTGATTTTGATTCTTTATCTTTAATAATATCATGCAAAGCTAACTCCTAATCTATAATCAAACATTGTACAACAACGAGATTTTCCTTATTCCTTGTATTTTTTATTGGTTATGAATTTTAATTTCTTTTGGTCGTCCACATCCGAATATACTGGTGTGTTGTCTCAATTCATTGTTTTATAGTTTTACCGATCTAATATCAACTTCAATATTCTTAATGATACAAAAGCCGAGCTTTTAAATTATTACCTTTTAAAATCTTATCCCTATATGCGATTTTTATTTATTGTAATCTTTTAGTGATGAGCCTTTTTTGGCAGATCTTATTAATTTTGTTAATTTGTTTACCCACCATTTTTTTTCAAATTAATATATGACCAGCTCAATGTGTTAAATTAATTTCATGATATTTTAATTGACTGAGATTTAATCTATCGTATTTGATGAGCAAGTTAACACATATAACTCCGAGCTTAAGCGGTGCTTGCTTGAACTTAGATGATACGAAAGAGTATAAGGAGAATACTGAACTTGCTCGGCGTTTGCTATTATATATTTGATGACCAAGTTAACATCGAGATTACTGAGCTTGCTCGGAACTTGCTCGTTACTGAACTTGCATTTAGTAACATCATTGAACTTGTTTGCACCTTTCTCCGCATAGTTCATGAACAATATACCAGCTAGGATGCCGAGACTATGTCGATATTTGCTTTGACTTAGCTAGGTCTCAATAGCAAGTTAACAGTGACGTTACCGATTTTGCTCAGTCCTTCGTTCTCTTTGTTTAATAAGCAAGCTAATTGTGGGAACACTGGGTTTGCTGGGCAGCTGTTCTGTTTTTGTTGTTAAGCAAACTAACAGCGAGAACACCGACACTTGATAGGTATTTGTTCGGACCCTGCTCAACGTGGTACATTGATTTACTGATCTGTTTGTAGAGATAATTATAACTTATGCTGTGGTAATGTTGTGGTCTTATTATCATTCCATTGATATTGAATTTGATCTTTTGTCTTCTTTTTTACTCATCAGATGTGATATAGTTTTTAGAGTTTGTGTTGTTCGACTAATGTATGTTCCTTGCTTAATTTACTGTCATTCATGAACATTGTGGATATTTATTTCGTTTTTATTTCTTTTTTTTTCCGAACACTTTGTTTCCACCCAGTATGTCGTTGTAGCCGTGTTGTCAATTTGTTAATGGATATGATTCTCGCTCGGTATTTGTTATTTTTCATGGGTAATAACCAGAAATTTAATTATATAAACTTACACAATAGTATGTTACATAGTTCAAATATATTTCTAATTTGTTAACCTTGTTTCCCTTTTACTTTTGATGAGTATAGTGGCACTATCACCCATATGGTTTGTCATTCATGTCATTAATTTATGTCGAAAATATGTGGTGTATGTTTCATTCTCTTGGCATCCTTCTCGAAGTTTCTTTCATCATTTTTTGCTAAATTATTATTCATTTACGGAATAACATATTATGCACTTTGACGATTCATTTACGTATTATTTAATACCAAACTCTATTTACCGCTCACACCGTAACACAGATATATCGAGAGCATTCTAAATTCATGGGTAATAACTTTGATCTATTGACTTTTTTCAAACTCATCAGAAATCATTATTTACGTGACATAGCAACTTGGTCTTTAATGGTTTTTACATCGCTTTATTGCGTCGACATCTATGAATATTGTAGATATATGTTGCATCTTGATTTCTAGCATTCTTATATCACTCGGCCTTTCTTATACCACTCATAATGCCAGTAAAACGAGATTATAATCATATGTATTTTAGATTTCCATTTTCCGACCATACTTGAATATTTTATATATTTGTTGCATCATGATTTCTAATCTTCTTATAGTGCTCGCATGTTATCTTTTTCCACTCATGTTGGCAGTAAAACGAGCTTATAATCAAATATACTATAGAGTATTAGTTACTTGGCGGTGATCCCACAATATATATATTGCCTCCAAAATTAAAAAATATCGGACCGGAAAAAAACGAACCAAACCTTAAAGAATAGAATATTCTTTACAATTTTTTCTCAATCATTATATTTATCAAATTTATTTCTTTTAAACATCATCTTTGATAATTTCTTACTTATAACTTATATGCCCCGAACCCTTTTGTTTTCCTTTTAACAATTTGGGATATTTTTTTATATCTTATCAATTACTAACTCTCATTTGTAATGATTATAAAATCCCATATTTATTACGATTGTCCAGAGCTTTAATATTTTTTACCTACCGTGCAGTGTAGGTTTGCCAAATTAACTCATATCGGTTAAGTGTTACCCTTCTTTTTATATCTAAATATTACCCGAATCTTTTGATTATTTATATACGACTCTAATTAGTTACTAATTGAATTTTAGAACAATTAAGAAATTAAGTTGTAAATTTAATTTCTTTCATGACTAACATATGATTTCATTTATTTGATATATTTAGTATTTAAAACAGACCAGTTTTATTTCTGTCAATTTTCTATCTTTTATGCCATTCCAACTCTAAACAAATTCAACTTTTTATTTTTATATTATTTTTGTCCTTCCAATATCGTTGTTAATGTAGTTAGTAAATAACACATACAATTTTTTCTACAAACTAAATTCTCTCATTTAACCAAAATTGATAAAGTTTACGGCGTCCTTTCTGTATTATCATCTTCATTTAGAAATCATAATAAATCCCATTATAACTAGGACATATTGTAAAATTTATTACCCTTCATAGCAATCACTCTTTCCTAAGTTTGGTAGTTGGACCAGCTTTATTAATATGCACCCTGATCTTCCTCACGGCTCTACCATCCTTGTACTTGCCTATTAATTTTTAAGTGTCATCCATATGCCAGTTTTGTTCCCTAAGTTCCCTTACCCTTATTTATCTCTCTTTAGTTTTGCTATAGAATAAACTTCAACTGTTTTTTGGTTCTTACTATGCAATGACCGTAGTTCTATAACTCAAATATCTATAAATGTAAAAAGGCACAAACCCAATTTTGGATATTTATCAACTTATCTGTATAATGTAATGTTACCCCATTTGATCATAATATAGTTAAATTTTATTTTTATTGTATTATATTATATACAAACTTTCTTTAAATAGTTCTTACCTTATCACTCATTATATTTTGTTTCAATTAATTCTTATCCGTTGATAACAATTTGAACAAGTTTCATTACTCTTGCCATAAATTTATCTTCCTTTCTGTATTTATGCCTTATTTTGGATATTGTTTAATTTAAAGTCTAGGGTTTATATATTCTTTTCCAATTCCATCTACGTTTATACTTACATACATGTGCATGTATGTAAGTATACACACACACACACACATATATATATATATGCCTATACCTTACACACTTACCTTTAGGACATTACTTTTTTCCTTGTTTTCTTTTCCTTTACGCAATCTGCAGTAAACTGTTCTTAATATTTTTTTTGAAGCAAAACACAATGGAACATTCTCACACTCCAATACTTTTTATAACCGATGAATCAAATTCTATTTTCATCCGAGCAAGGGTCAACATGTTGTGGCATGTTCCTATAGTTCCACATTCTATGATTTCCGATGGTTTACATTTGATACTCATGGATCATATGGTATAAATTATTTTAATCGTAAATTTATGAAAATTTCAAACAACTGCTGGAAATTTTTACTCTATTATTTATTTTTCCTCAGGGTGATACCATTGAAGCCACTGTTAAAGGCCCTCATGTTCATTTTTTCCTCAGGACTTTGCATGAGGGTTCCGTGTATGAATTTTCCAGTTTCTCTATGGTTAAATATCCTGCCAGTTATAGAGCAACAAGTCACCCTTATAAATTGGAATTTCAATTTTCAACTAATTTTCATGAAGTCACAACTTCTACTTTCCCTTGTTGGAGTCTTAACAATAACTCCGTTGACGATGTAACTTGTATCAAGAATAATGCTACTCATCTCACCGGTTTGTTTTTCTTTTTTACTTAAATTAAATTTATTCTTAACTCATTTGTGTTTTATTAAAACATTTCTATTTCATCTTAGATTTTGCTGGAATTGTTACCGCTGTTTCTTTAGAGAAAACATTTGTGAGTGATGGTTATCAAGGCTGTGCTATTGGATTAGAACTATGCAATGATCAGTAAGTATTTAACCATTAATCTATTACAGAGGTCAATGGTAACTACTATTTTTGCGAACTATATTTCATATTGTTTTTTTTTCCAATTCAGTGGATCATTTGACTGCCTTTTACTTGATTACTACATTGACGACTTCCTAGCATATTCCAATCGTAGAAAGGATAGTCATTTTTATTGCTCATGAAGCTTGCTAAACCTGAATACAACCGTGGTATACAAATTTTTAATTAAGTTTATTATCTTGTATCGTTATATTAAAAGTGACTATTTACCATTTCTCACAATATTATTTATATATATTTCCAGGTCGAGTTGTTTTTCACACGGTGTTATTTACATCTAGGATGATTTTTGATTATGATATACCTGATATTATCGCTTTTCATCGAAGGTAAAATTTTGCCATTAACTGTCTACGGTAATCATTATATATTACCATTATGTTTAATTTTTTTCCCTACCTACTCAGGATGCTATTGCAAGGGTTTGGTTCTTCCCCTCCAATATTTTCATTGGTTTCCACTGGTTTTACTATCCATCAACAACTAATGGGTAATAATAATCCTATTGATATTGCGCATTTGAGGAATATAACAAAGGTATCAATCATTATTCCTAAACAAATATTTAATGTATTATATATTCCTTGTTATTTCATGATTTGTATTCCCTTATTTATATATATTCTTTTTCAGCCTGGATACTACCATGTTCTGTGCACTGTTCTTGGCCTTTCCACTGGTATTCCTTGGTTTGCAAATGAATGCTCTTGCTCTGCCATGTTGTCGGACTACTCCGCCATGTCAATGTGTGGAGTCTGCTCCTCCATTGTCAATAACCCTTTACCCAAGTAAATTTTATACCTTTGTCAATAACCCATACTCTTACCACCGTTAACAATATGTTTTCCGTTATAACCTTTTCCCTTTTAACTAGGTATCGTGTTCCTCTGGTTGTTAGTGATTCATCCGGCACACTTACAGTGATTCTCCTTGACCGTGATGCTCGGGTTCTATATAAGAAATCATGCTCTGAGCTATTTCCACTTGATGCCTCTGTAACATTTTTTTATAAATTTTTTTGTATTTCTAATTTTTTTTCACGATATTAACCCTGCCATTTCTGTAGGGGTCAATTCTGAATACGTACCCATCAGTACTTTCATCATTGTTTGGTCACCGTTTCAATATGAAGATTGAAGTAAAGATTGCTCGGGAAAATCCTTCCAACCCCGAATATTTTATTATACGGATTGGTGATGCTGGTATCAACAGTGCAGCCTTTTTTCCCCCTGCCGCTTGTGTCACCCCTCCTAGGGTATTAAAATAATTATGTCTATTTTGTGAACAAAATATTTATACTGTTTGTTTCATAACTTTAAAACATATACAGCTTATTTTCCGCCTGCCTTTCCCTGATATCGAAGAAACTTTTCATTCGTCTGCTGTAGCTCCTTTTCAGATGTGTAATGTATATATCTATTTGTGGTTTTTATTTTTATAAATTTTTTCTATACATTAATTTATTTATATATTGATTTTATTTTATCCACCTCTTTTTTCTTAGCCACAATTGTTGAAAGGCAAATCATCCATTCATTCTCTTGTTCCAGGTCATTCCAAAGAATTTACGAAGAAGAGCTTGATTTCTAAGTATGAACCAAATTTCCATCCCCAGGCTCTCAAAGCTTCAAAGAATGCCATGTGCATAGGTTCTTCGTCAGTTAATGTTATCTCTCAAAATGAATCAGTCTCGTCCAACGCAGATTTTCTCAACAATGCCGATTTCCTTCCTAATCTTTTTTGAATTTATTGCATTTCCTTAAAATATGTCTCGATCTTGGTTTGTTATCATGAACAATTGAATTTCCATGTAATTTTGTTAATTATATTATGTTATTTAATTTTATGTACCTGTCTATATAATCCATGTAATCTTTATCGTATTGGACTTTTGTTTTTGTAATATTAATTTGTATCTTAAATCTATTGTCTATGATTATAATTTATGTGATTATTCAATTGTCACATATGTCATGTTTGTGTTATAAAGTAATCTAATCGTCGATCACTTTTCCTTATATCATTTACTTGGTTTTTAACCTAATAATTTGTTTTTATTTTTCTCAGCGTACCAAGTTTATGAATAAATTCAACATTTCTTATACCCTTAATAGATATATATATGTCTCAAATTTTGCATCATGTAATCTATTACTAAAACTCAAAGTATGGTTTCGTTTTTATCAAAATATAAATTAGGATAATATTTAGTATTTAAATTTTTAATTTTTTTTTCATTATGGTTTAACTGAATACCATCCACTTTCAGCGTTTATCAATATCGTGATCCTAAATAAATATCTTTATACACCATTTCATTTAACCCCTCTTCTTGATAAGAGTTTTGGTACGCAGTTTGTACATTTAATAGTCTCTTGTACAATCAGTTTTAATTCAATGCTCGTATGTGCTATCTACTCTGAATCTTCAATTATTGCTATGTACTCTGCTTTCCCTTTTGTAACTTCAGTTCATAGCTGTGACTTACTTCTTTATCAGCTTCGTCAGCTACATTAGACCCTAGCATGTCTGGCCACTTTTATATAGCAATAAATAGCAGCCCTACTACACTGGCTACAAAGCTATACAATTTATTGTAGTTTTTTTCTTCAAAAGTACGTTTGTCTTTTTTTTTTGTACTTGAATTTTATCCTTATTTGGTTTATACTAGAACCATTCATCATTCTTTTAACCTTATGTTATAAAATCTACCTCGTTCTTCCAGTTATTGGACTCACACTCTTTCCAAAAATCGAAATATCACTGTTTAGGTGCTCATAATGTCTTTTAATATTTTCCCTTTAACTTCTGTGTCATTGGAATGGGCATCTTGGAATGTGAAGGTTCGTGTTATCCATTCTGCTGTTGTGCACGGTGTTTGTGACGGTGTTCCCCAAACTGAACTTCACCTGCTCTTAGTTGATTCATATGTACGTTACCATTTTAACAATTTTTTTCTATTATTTTTACATTTTATTTATCATCGTGCATATTACTTACAATTTTCATCAAACTTTTCTTTAAAGCACTAAAATACAAGGTCGTGTTTGTGATGCTTATTTTTCAAAGTTTCTTAGCTTATTGCAAGAGGGAGTTGCATATACTCTCACATCCATTTCAAGTGTACCAAGCACTGGGAAGTTCCGTTGGACCTCTCATCCTTGTGTTTTGTTATTTAATGAATATACACAAGTGAAACCTGACAAGTGTAACATGATTCCAATCCACTCTTTCTCCTTTGGTAGTGTGGACAGTGTTTTTATGCCTTATTACACCAGTGATATTTTGCGAGGTATATCTCTATATATTTTCGCCCATTGGTTTTTTAAGTCTTGAGCTTCACTATTTTACAACTTTTTTAACATAAGTGACCAAAACTGCAATTTTTTTAAATAGATGTAATTGGCCTTTTAACCGCTGTTACAAACGAGGTTACCTATCATAGGAATGACATTGTATCTCCCTCTGTAATGCTTGAATTATCTGATCAATAGTAAGTGTATTTGCAAGTATGTGTATTATATATAATGGTTTTTTATTTTATGTTTGAATAATTTTATCGTTTATTTACTCTTTTCCCAGTGGTACTGTTGCCTGTTGCATGTTTGGGGGACATGTATTTGAGCTCAACGAGTTTTTGGCATCCAATAATTCAGTTGGAGTTGTCGTCGTTGTTCAACTAGGAAGGATGCAAATATACAATGGTATTGATGGCTACTTCCAGTCTCTATAATTTCTTATAATTATATCATATTGACCCTTTTTTTTTCCACTTTCAAATAGGTAGGATTGTTTTCCATGTCATTCCTGGAATATCGAATCTGTTATTTAATCCCGATGTCCCTGAAGCTCTTTAATTAAGGATCAGGTTTGATTGCTTTGCGTGCTAATATGAAATTTGTTCATAATTTTTTTTTTCATTTGAAGTTTTTAAATTGATATGTATTTCTTTGTGTTTGAAAAAAACAAAACAGACTGAATCAACATGGTTTCTTTGATTACATTCTACCTGCTGTTACCACGCAGAAGAAATCTCTTATTCTGGATCAGTTTATGGTTTCCTATCCTCTTGTTATGCTTGATCAACTTTCACATGTTACTGAAGTACGTTATTAAATACTTTATTTTTTTATCTATTCATATTTTCCATTTATTATATTTTCATATAGTATGTATTCTATGTTTTTAATATGGTAATTCAGAGTGGTATATATGTCGTCTTTGCCACCATTGTCGGACTTGATACTTCGTTTCATTGGACCTTCAACGAATGCATTTGCAAGGGATCTCTTTTATTGAAGTCTGGTGCACTATTCTGTGAGAACTGTGGCAAGTTTGTTTTCTGCTTTGTTCCTCAGTACATGATTTAAAATTTTTTACCTTTGTTGTAATTAATTTTTAATATTAGTTAATTTATGTTTATTTGTTACTTTCAATTTTTTCCATTTATTTTTTGTTAATTGTTATGTTTTTAATATATCATATTCCTTGCTCAGCTACGCACTTAAGCTTGCTGTTCGAGATTGTAATTCCGCGACTACATTTGTTATGTTAGACCGAGATGCTAGATTTCTTATATCTCATTCATGCCAAGATTTGCTTAACATTTCTACTCAGGTTTATTTCTTACATAACCTGTCTTTTCCATAGATAATCTTAAACCACTTAATTAAATTTATATTTTTTCTTCTCCACCAGTGTGATGCATTTGCTTATGCCAAGATCATGGATTCTTTGGTTGATAGAAGTTTTTTATTCAAGATATCGGTCAAGGTTGGATCTTCCTCACAATCTTCTCCTTTGTACTCCATTCGGAGGATGTTTGAAATCAAAACTTGTGACATGTTCCAATCATATTTTCTTGACTCTTCTCCTACCAAGGTACAGTTATTATTTTTGTTTTTAATTTTCTAATACTTTTTTTAATCTTCATTTTATATAGATTACTCATTCAATTCATATCATTCTAAGTGGATGTCTTATAATTGAAATATTTTCAAAACTGCTAGGATGTAACTTCCTTCATCTTTCCTGAAGTTGACCCAAGAGACGTCAGACCTCATGCCCACAAACCTAACCAACCTGTCGGTATCACTCCATTGCCCTAATTGTGCTCCATGTTTTTATTTCTTATCTGCTATATTGATTTTTTAGCATTACCTCATACCTGCTGCAGATTGTTAATGTGATGACTACTGCCAAACCTGTTTTATTTTCCGCTGCTGCTTCTGTAACTGACCCAACAATCTTTCCAGTGAAGAAAAATCTACTCAATCGGTTTGATTTGGTTTCCGATGATTTTCATCCTTCTGACTCTGATACTTTCATTGGGGAGTCAACTGTTGATCCTCCAGCTGACTCCAAAGGATTGTAATTTTTGTGACGAACATTTTCTGTTATATTTTGGACAGTACTTATGTAATGTTAATTTTGTTAGGTTTTTATCGACTTTTTAATATTATTATTTGTATTATCCAATTTTCAATTAGTATTTTTCATTATTTTTTCAATATAATTGATTTTTATTATGTTTTCCATAACACATTTAGGTAAAACTGCTGCTATTAATATTTTAAGACTTTCACATTCCTAGCAATTTATATTACTACATTCAAAAAATTAAATTTTTAAATTTTTTTATTCTTTTATGCTTATAATATAGTGAAATCAACCTAATCAGCAATTCAATCTTATGCATGAACCATAATTATTTTCCTAATTTCTGCCTATCCAAACACCCCTCCCCCCACCCCCCACATCTAATAATTTTCGTAAATTTGTTTCCACTATTGCATTATTACATGCATTCGATTGCATTCAAAATAAATTAAGCTAGATCCCTTGTCAAAAACCGAAAGATTTAGAATAAACTGTGTTTTTGCACCTAAAAATTTACAACATAACATAATACTCGGGTAAACCGAGAAAGTTGTATGATAAAATTTAACCTACTTTGAAATTATAATAATACCGAATGTCATAGAATAAAATTAGACTCCAGTGAAACATTCACAGCCCTGCTACGAATCATACTTTTTTCTATGTATCGTTGTCTGATAAGTTCACACTTGAATCGTCAAACGGTGGTTCCTCAACAATATCGAGCAGTGGATTGGGGAGATTCTCTGCTTTTAGATCTACCTCAAATCTATCTCTTAAATCAATCATTTTCCCTTCTTGAACTGCATGGAATGGATGAGCTCCAGCCACCCTTACATCTGCTTGGGGGTTCAAGTATTTAATTTGTTGTATTGCATTGACAAATGAATCAAAAATACCTTTTTCGCAATCAAACAAATTTGTTGCTGCCTCCTTTTTGTGCTTAATTGCTTTTATTCTTAACTTTTCTGAAATAATATCCTGATTTTGTTTTTCATCTCTCATCCTCTGCAATGTTGATGCTAGATGTTCATTGTCCTTCTGCCTTTTTTCCAGAGCCGTCTTCGCAATCTCTATATTTCTCTGCAATGTATTACTAGATTGTATCAAACTTGCTTTTTCGTTCATAAGTTCTCCATTATCAGCACGCAGATTTTCAAGCTCGGATTTAGCTCTTAGAAGCTCATTAGCCAAGCTAGCTTCTCTTACAGACGAGATTTTCCTTGCATCTTTCTGCTCTATGTTAATGCCCTCGAACACATCTTCTCGGTGTTCATATAGAAAATGAGTTATGCTCGCCCCTTGTAAAAGATTCTTTGTCAGACCTGTAATATATGGGCTCCATTGTGATGCTGTCATTCATGAGAATCTTGTCTTGTCTTTCCCTGTGCAGATAAAATTCGCGAACTTTTCATCTATTTCTTTATCCCATATCGATCTTATTGCACATCTTTCTTCTTGCTCATCCTCCGCTACAGGATAATCTCTGGTCTCTTCAATGAGCAATCCTTTCCCTTTATTTAATTTTCGCTGCCTTATCTCTTGTTCCAATGTAACTTCACTATATTTAGTAATATCATCAGCTATAACTAATCTGTCACATAGCTGTACATCATCATGTCCCACAGTCTCTTCGGCTGTACCCCGAATTGATCCTTTGAACCCCTCAACAGATTCTTGTGAAGAATTAGGATTCCCTCTGTTCTGTACGTTACCTGTAATTCTTGAATCAATTTTTCTTTTCCTTCCTCTCAATGCCAGATTCTTACAACGGTCGGCCATTTCATCTGCAAATGAAATCGGCTTTAATCAACTGTTTCATTTGCACAAATAAAAGCGTTCTAGAAGATCTTACCAAGTTTGTCTTTGATTTGTCCCTCAGGTATGTCCAATATTTCCCGTGTATCAATTGTTCCGTTCGTTGTTATATACTCTTCGTATGCTCGGCAGACTTCCTTTTCAAACTCAAACAAATCTTTCCAGTCAGAAGTGTAACTGTTGCAATGTCTTTGGTAGAAATGACTGCTCCATTCTAGTGGGAAATGTGGTATTTGTTGTTCCTCGCCTTCCCTCATGAACCAGCTAACTCCATTGCCATGATACGTATACTTGAAATAGTAAGGCTTGAATGACTGCCAATTCTCCTTATAGATTTCGAACATACTGTATCCTGTCCGTGCCGTGAATGATATCCAAGTTCTTTTTTCTGACTCGCTTTCACAGTTGTTGGGTTGAGGTCTAAAAAGGTAGAAGAATATTCGTGATGTACATTCCCATCCCATAGCCGCGCATAAAAGCTGAAATGCACGTACTATTGCCCATGCATTAGGGTGCAGTTGCGAGGGTGCAATTCTCATTGTTTTTAAAACTTCCATTTCAAATTCTGTAAACGGCATTCTTGCTCCTAGCCTTGCCACAACTTCTTCGTAGAAAAAGAATCCAGGACTACTTCTTGGAAGTCTTGTGCATATACGCTCGTCTGTTCCGATAGGAAGTATGCTGTACGCATTTCCACTTTCATCCCCAGGACATGGAAGCAATATTGCTCGACTTTGAGCAACCGACCATTCTGATGTTAAATTCGAGCATGTTTCAATGACTTCACTCTCCACCCATTCATATTCATTTGCATCTGACGGCAATTTAAAACGCTGTTGGTTAGCCATATCCGTCTGAATTAACCCTGTTCAGAATGAGGCAATACAAAATAATTTCTGCAAAAATTTTAATATCATATTATTTTATTTATACTTACCAAAAAAATTTTTTATTTAATTTATAAAAGTTTTCAAATTTTTGAGTAAATACATTAGTAATTACATCAATACCCTATAAAAGTATAAAAGGATCTAACTCTTTTATTTTATACCTCTTTGTTGTCTCATTTTTTCCTTATTCTCCGCTATTCTGTAATTTATAAATCCTTGCCGAACTTTCACCAAACTTGTAGGGAAATATGCAGTTATTGGTTTAACAATTATAATATCACCTTCTTCCTTTTTTGACAACTCCGGTTCAGTATTCGATGTATTCATCACACCCGCTATTGAAGTTTTAAAATCCCTGAAATGGTGTTTTTTCGAATCACATTAACTACGCAACTTCCTAAACACAGAAAAATATATGATATTTCTCTCAAATTGAGCAGATTTGCAAACTTATGTTCATAAAAGTTTTAAACTTTGACCAGGGAGAAATTATTGAAGAAAAAAAAACCCTCCAACTAATCCAAACAGAACCATTTTAAGTTATTTTCTTGTTTACTATCTACTGAATCTTTGTTGCAGCCCTCTTAATAATTTCAAATTGATATAAAAAACACACGAAATATTGCATTCACGTATTTGAAATTTAAGTGTTGAATACTTATCTGATTTATCTGTGAAAGTATCGTTGTTGAAGACGATTGACGATGTCCTTCTCCCGAACCCTTAAATACCAATTTCAGCCCCAACTCTATTCTTTATATTTGAAAAATTGAACAATGAACCTAAACTAATCAAAGCAGATACAATATACTGTGAATTTGGTCTACCTTATTATCCTAATAACCCCCAATTTTATGTTCAATGCTTGCAGCTTAAATCATAAGCTACTGATAGAACTGCACTCAATTAGTATTCTAACCGTTTTTCCTTCACAGGCTTCCCTCCACTACTTAGTTAAAGCCCATGATGTAAAAGCCCACAATCAAATCAAGTATCTTTTTACGGTGTAATGATTTTTAGATATAAACGTTTCAGTTACGTTATTAAAAACAGATATAAACCCCAAGTTGAATAGTTACACGTGGATGTATTTGAAATGTATATTTTGAATTTTAAACTTGTATTGCCTATTTTTTTTCTTTTTTTTCCCTTTCCTTTTTTTTAATAATTAAATCAATCTATATTTTTTAAAGCTTAGTATCCTTTTTCTGATATTGAATATTTTTCTTAAAAAAAATATTATATGTGTCTATACCACCAAAAGTTTAGAAGATAAGTAACCAACTTCTGTCAAATATTTGACTTATGTTTTCTCTCCACCTGTCAACTTCTGTCAAATATTTGACTTATGTTTTCTCTCCACCTGTCAAATATCTTAGTTTAATTTTTCAATCTTATTTCCAATAATCATTATATAAATTTAAATTTACTTCTCTAACCTTTTTAATATACTATTTAATTTTTTATCTATTCTACAGTTATAAATAAATTTATATATTACTCTTTAATTTGCCATTCATCATTCTATTTTTAATGTGTTAATAGAACCATAGTATGTTTTATACATCTATGCTTAGTGATGACTCTGTTTCAATCTAAGTTTTAAAAATATTTATAAACAAAAGAAAACTTTTAATTTTTTGTTCCAAATTAAATAGTCTGAAATTTAAACGAAACATAACAAGCTGTTCATGTAGTCAATAGGCAAAACAAGTACTCAATTCTTAAAGTTCATTTCCTACCATAATTGAAAACCATGAGGTTATAAAAATTAAGACAAACTCAGCTTCCACCCAACCTACCCACTTCTAGGACTCAATGTCTGATAGGTTAATATTTGAATCATCAAATGGCGGCTCTTCCACTATATCAATTAGTGGATTAGGCAAGTCTTCAGCATCCAGATCCACTTCTGTTTTATCTGTCAGATCAATCATCTTTCCATCCTTAATTGCATGGAATGGATGTGCGCCAATGACCCTTAAATCTGTATCCCCATTCAGATGCTTAATCTGTTTAACTGCATTAAGGAATGAATCATACACACCTTTTTCACAATCAAACAAATTATTTGCTGCTGCTTTTTTATGATTCAGTGCCTGTTGTCGCAGCTTATCTGAAATGCTTGCTTGCCTCTCTGCTTCAGCAGTCATCCTCTGCACACTTTCTGTTAACTCTGCATTTTTTTGATTAGCATCTTCTAACGCCTTTTTAATCTGATTATTTTCTGTCTTTACATTGTTTTCAGTTTCCTTCAAACCATCTCTTTCCTTGATTAATTCATTGTGATCAGCACGCAAGTTTACAAGTTCCGACCGAACTCTTAGTAGCTCGTCTGAAAGGCTTGCTTCTTTCGCTGTCGTTACTCCCCTTGCTTCTTTCTGCTCGTTGTTAATGCCTTCATACAGATCTTCTTTTTTCTGGAACAGAAAGTGCGTTATGCATGCACCTCGTAACAGAAACTTTGTAAGGCTGTTCATACGATCTCCCCATCCATTTGCCGACAAATTTGAAAGATACTCCTCATCCTGCTCTGTGCAAATGAAATTTGTGAACTTCTCATCTAGCTTTCTATCCCACACCGAGGCAGTCTCCTCTTGTTGCATTTCCTCTTGGTCGATATTCTCTGTTCTTGGAACTTCAACGGCTATTGCTTTTCCTTTATTTAGCCTTCGTCTCCTGAACACTTGTTCGGGTGATACTGATCTTTCCTCGTTAGGCACTTCAGTTATTATAACTGCCTGATCATTACCTCCTGGTTCTGAAGTTGTTTGTTCTTGACTCAAAACCATAACAGAACCAGATGTACCTGTAGCAGTTGCTTCAGATGCTAGAGTTGTTGTGATTCTTGGAGTTGAACTTCCTTCTGTACCCCTCGTACTTAGATTCTTTCGTTTCTTCCCTGCTTTTGCTAATCTCTCAATCCGATCGGCCATTTCCGCTGTAAAGGAAATAAAACACATCAGTTGATGGTCTCTAATGCAGATATGAAATAATAAATTTCTTACCAATTTTCGTTTTAACTTGGTTCTCTGGAATGTTGACTATTTCTTTGGTTACAATCATTTTTTTTAATTATATATTCCTTGTATTGTCTGCATACAATCTTTTCAGAGTCTGTCAAATCTTCTCAGTCAGTGGTGTAACTTTTCACACTGTATTGATAGAATGTTTGACTCCAATGCAGTGGAAAGTAAGGTATTTGGTGATTCTCACCAGCTCTCATGAACCAACTAACTCTATTTCCTAAATATCTATACTTTAGGTAAAAAGGTTTGAATGTTTTCCATGAATCTGTAAATTTTGTAAATAAACTATATCCATTCCTTGCTTTCAATGATACCCATGCCCTTTTATTTGAACCTTTTACAGATTGATTAGCCTGAGGTACAAAAAGATAAAAGAATGTCCTCAGTGTACATTGCCATTCCATTGCACCGCAGATTTGTTGGAATGCTCTTACGAATGCCCACGCGTTGGGATGTAATTGGGAAGGAGCAATTCCAAGAGTCCTCAAGACTCCCATTTCAAAATTAGTAAATGGAATTCTTATCCCAAGTCTTGTTATCACTTCTTCATAAAAATAAAAACCCGGATTCTCTTGGGGCACTGTTGTGCAAATTCGCTCGTCTCTTCCAACTGGGAAAATTCCATAGTCATTCCCTCCATCTTTTGCAGTGATTGGTAGCAGAATTGACCTGACATGCTCAATTGATTCATTTGTTCTTAGTTCCGAGCATGTCCCAACCACTTCTTTGTCAACCCACTCATATTCATTCGAGTTATGTGGCAAGGGGTAAAGCTCAGGTTGTTTTATAACTCTGCGACCCATACCTGGGGAAAAGGAGGCAAACCGAGATCAGTATCAACGCATAAACCATAAATTAAATTATGTACTTTATCAATTGAAGTACCATCCCTCGGTAACTTTGGCATGTACCTCAATTGATTGTGTTGTACATCTTATGCCTCCTTAACCTCGTTCTCCAACTTGCTCGGCATTTCTATACTACACGGATCTACCTCTATTTTTCAATTAAATCTATAATAGTACATTCTCTCTCTCTATATCAACGATGATTTCACATTTTTCATCCATTCCAAACTTTAATCCTCTCTTATTGAACCCATCTAATCAAACTAAATGGGGGTTTAAAAGACTGGAGTAACGTATCGCAGACACCAGCAAAGATCATACTTCAATAAAGGCATAAAGTAATTTTAAATTTTACCTTATAATCAAATTCACCAGTTAACCATTTTCAATACACAATGCAAGAAATTAAATCGCGTCATTATCAGCAAATATTTTTTTTTTATTCTTTTCTTACTTCTGTTGATTCTGTGTCCAAACACACATATTAATTGCTTGATGACAGTATAAATTTCTTAATTAGCCATACGAACTATTGAAGAAGTAAAGTTTATTTTTTACCTGGTTGGTGTGGAAGTTGAATTGAACCCAAGATTTTCGATGCTGCTTTCTTTCAAACCGTTGAAATTCACTTCCAAAGCTTCAAAAACTATTTAAATTTTCTCGCAACCTCTGATACTTTTGTAGTTCGACCACACTGACGAGAAATTTAGGTTTCAAGATTATTCCTGCTATCAATATCTGTAGCGAATTTTGATATATTTTTCCCTGTTTGTGGAAGTACAGTATAGTATTTCCGTTCAAATTTTTATGTAACCGTTCTAATTCTTAACTTCCCTCCACCACTACAATAAACTGGGCCGTACTCTGCTAAGCCCACTGATAAGTCAATTTTTTTTTCTCAGTTGTATAAAAGAAACGGCCAGAATGTATACTATTATTATGCGTATAATGTGTCAAAATGTTTATAATGTGATAATACATTTAACTTCCAATTTAAATATTTTTTGCAAATTGATAATTGAATACTTTGTCTCTTGCACATTTTGCTCTCCTCGAATTTAGACCTGTATGTTCCATCAGTGACTAACTCATTGTGTTTCTCAGTACAATAACTTATCATCAATTTTTAGTTAATTTTTTCCCCTTATAAAAAACGTGGCCATTAATATTGTTAGAGGAAATATTTATTTCCAATACTCCCACAATCATAATTTTTTTTTGAATCAAATATACCTTTTTTTTTAGTATTTTTATTTCAAACTTCCAATTTAACTTTCAATTTAAATAATTTTTTGCCACTTGATAATTGAATACTTTATATCTTGCACATTTTTCTCTCCTCAAATTTATACCTACATGTTGCATCCGTGAGTAACTCACTATGTTCCTCACTATAATAACTTAGCATCGATTTTCTTTTAATTTTTTTCCTCATATAAAAAATGTGGCCATTAATATTGTTAGAGGACATATTTATTGCCAATACTCCCACAATCATTATTTTTTTAAATCAAATACATCGTTTCTTCCTGAGTATTTTAATTTCAAATAATATTATTATTAGAGGTAATTTATGAAATTGTCATATATTTTTGTCATTACCAATACAATCAGTAAATAAGATATGTATAGACCTTTATATAAAATTATCACACTAAAATTTATTATGCATTTTAAAATATACTATGCCAAATCTATATTAGAAAAGACTATATTTATTCATTCTGAATTAAATAGAGGGAGGTTCACGATATACAATATGGAAATGAGATGATGATAAAAATGTCAGCAGCACTGCATATCTTTTGTCCATTGAAACGTTTTTTCCAAGAGATTCACTACAATTACTATCTCACTGACCGATAAAATTAAAGTTTGCCACTCAACCGACCTTTAGCCATGCAACCGTTTGGGGTCTTAATTACAAATAAATAAAAAACCATTTTCAATGAAGAATGCTAAACAACTGTGTCTCTTCAGTTGAAAAGACATTTCCCTTTTCATACGATTTATTCTTGCAGTATATATACTAAGTCCCCGAAAGTTTTAATAATAACAATTATCAACAATCACTAAAGCACTTCTTCTTGAAATACACGGTATAGTCATCTTCTAAGCGTCTCTATCGATTTATTTTTTTTCTTCGTCACTATTTTTCTAATCCTCATTTATTCAACTGCTTCATCAACTAATCAATATACATCTTGATAGACTAACTCCATTCTGTTTAGTATTCCAGAATCACCATGGTTCAAGCAAAAAATGTCAACTCTTTGCCACTGTTATACCGTCAGATTGTAATCAATGACTCCAGGAAGGTATATGATAGGTCTTTTTTTTTACTAATTTTTGCTACTGTTCCTTCTTCATTTTTAAACTACTTTACACATCGTTCTATGATATTTTCACGATTTATATGAAAAAATACGCAGACTATGTTTTCTATTGATAAGGATGGTTGAATAAATGGTCGAAAGAAGCTGGTGGATATTGGACATGTCATCTTCTAGATGCAGATGTCATACGCCTCCATATTTGTTATGCTGGTGAACAAATTATCAAAGGGTGGACAATTATTCAGAATCGATATGGTTTGGTTGATGGTCAGGAAGTGCATTTCTGTTATGTTGGAGGAGAAAGATTCCGAGTTGCAATTCCTCAATGGGATGACCTCATTCGACCTGATTCACCATTGTATCTTTATGAGAGTGAAGATGAGGTTGAATTTGAGGAGATTGAGGACACGGATGAGGAAGATGAAATGTGGGAATCGGAAGAGGACATTTTTGATGATGAAGATGAAGAAGGAAGCGATGAAGACCAAAGTGAGGAAGATGAAGTTATTCCAGAAGAAGTACCCATGATCAACAATTGAAATGACGGCCTCGAGTGAATTTTTTAAATTTTCTTGTCTCTATTTTCTATCTATTTATGTTGACCCGTGAACTTTTTAAGTTGTTTTTATCTGTTTTTCCAGTATTTTGTCATGCACCTTGGTTAACTTTTCGTATTCTGCTCTACTGTTTTATATTTTATGAATTTAATTTTATAATTTTGGCTATTATTTAAAGTTACGCATGTTATATCCTCTTATTATATTTTACATCTTTTTTATTTGGTGTACTTCAAGAGTATGATTAATCATCATTAATTGAAGTGCAGAATATATAAAGGTATTAAATATGTCGATGAAAATAAACATTATAAATTATCTTATTAGTGGGAATAAACATTAAAATTTTTTCCTCCACATTGTTAAAGTTAATCTCTTAGATTAAAATTATTCTCATTGTCTTTTCCATCTTGTTCCGAATATATAAATTGCAACTTAATAATGTTTTGTATTTATATCTAATGAAGTAACTGAAAATTAATCATGTAAATTATTGAAGTTCTCCAATGATACAACTTATATTTTTCTAACATTGATAGATGTGGCCTTATAAGAAGAATATTAATATTCCTTTTCTTCCACGCTGATAATGCATATATTGCTATATTATATATATTTTACAATATTCCAATATTAGTTTATTATATACAAAATATGTACTGTGTATTCTTTGATCCACTTGTATTATTTTTCAATATTCTTTATAATGCTCCCGTTCAATACTATTTCCCGTGCAATATGCACGGGTATGGTACTAGTATATAACAACGTCAAGATGTTGTTGCCACCTCGTATGATCCATGTCATGCAAATTAAAAAAAAAAATAGCAAAATAGAAAAGACGTACGCATATAGGGAAAAACTAATTTTACTTTATTAAAATATTTGTTGATTATATTTATTTTTCTTAAATTTTTGAAAAGATATAAATATTTTAGAAAATTACCATTGAAAAGAAAACAAAAACTAAATGAGATAATCATTTATATGGATATTTTAGGAAAATATATATCATTAAGAATGAAACAAAATTAGTTAATTTTTTTTTAAATATATTTGAAAAAAAAATATTTTTTCTTATATTTCAAAATCAAAGGAGTATACCATTCAACATTTAGCTCCTAAGTTAAATATGAGAAATCATTTTCATGCTGATTCTAGCTCTAATTCAGAAAACCAGAGGTAGCTATAGCTTTCTCTCCACTCAAAACCAAAGCATTCAAAACAGAATTACGTCAGCAAATTTTCGTCAATATATGGCTACTGTAAATTGTAATATAAACTTTTTGATGTCTACAAAACATAAGTTGACTATTTATTCTAAACTAAACTACTAGGTGGTGTTAATATAATTCTAGAAGAAGAAAATTAATCTAGCTGGCCACCTGACAATCACACGCACGTAATGATGGAAGAAGTAGTGAAAGCTTTGTCAACACCTCTTGACAAAATACAGTATCATTAACGATGATAGAGACCAAAATAATAAAAAAAAAAAACTGAATAATTAAGAACTAATCCTGATTGGATTAAAATAATTTTTAGGATCTATAGTAAAGAAGACCGGCACTACTTGAGTTTCCTTTATCGATCGATCATGGCTTCTTCTGCTTCATCTTCTTCATCATCTTCATCTTCATCTTCTTCTTCATACTCGGAGCATAGTGGTCACATATGGATCAACGACGTGTTCCTGAATTTCAGAGGAGAAGACACACGAAAGAAATTCGTATCACATCTCTACTCCGCTCTCTCGCATGCGGGTGTCAGAACTTTCATTGACGATAATCTTTGGAAGGGAAGCAAGATAAAGAAGCTGTTTCGTGAAATACAAGGGTCTCGGATAGCAATAGTAGTTTTCTCAAACAACTACGCTGACTCTGTTTGGTGTCTTGATGAGTTGGTGACTATCATGAGGTGCCAACGAGACAAGGGTCAGTTGGTTCTTCCCGTATTTTACGATATTGCCCCTTCCGAGTTACGTCGTCGTCTCAAGAAGAAGAAGGGTGGTGCTGCTGCTTTTGCACAAGGTGTATGCATGTTGGAATATTTTCTCTTATTAATATGTGCTCCATTTATTTTAAAATATTTCATTTTAATTATTATGTTATTATATCATTCTTTAATGTTTCTGTTGCACAAGAAAATTTTGGCCAAATTATTATAATCATAATTATAATATAATATAATAATTGTCATTAAAAGCTCAACATACTTCTTTTTTTTAGCCTCGATGCACTAAAAAAATAATTTATTGTAATAACTTTTTGCAATGACTTAAAATATCATTGTGTGAAATGGAGTTTTACAACTATTTATATATGTGGTTATGCGTAAAACCTGTTTTACACAAACCACATATATAAGTCATTGTAAAATATTCGTTTCCAACAACGGCATAAAATGTCATTGCAAAACTAACATATGTTTTACACTTGATAAAAAAAATTATTCTATTTTTTTTTTAAAGAAAAATAACCAAAAGGCTATTCTTGTCATAACACCCAACATATACACTTCATCTCATATTCTCCACATAATTATGTTTTTTAAAGAGTGAAATATCAATTTAGTTTCTGATACTTTTTTATTGTACAAATTAAGTTTCTGAAAATTTATAAATATACATTTAGCCCCTCAAGATTTTCAGATATACCAATATGGTCCCTCAAGATTTCGGAACGCAGTATCAATTTGGTCCTTAAAACATAAGGGACCAAGTTAGTATATAATAAAATCTTGAGGGATCAAATTAGAACATCCGAAAATTTTATTGGACTAAATGTGTATTTATAAATTTTCAGAGACTAAATTGGTACAATGATCAGGGATTAAATTGATATTTCACCCTTTTTAAAAAATATTTTTACGCAATGACTTTTGATTTTTCGCAACGATCTTCTTGTGGTTATGCTTTATATATTGAGAGAGATATCATGGTGCATAACAGAAATAAGTGAAAAAACTCTAGCGCTTTACATAGTTTTCGGTTTTGGGATATGAGAAAAATGGGCAAAAAGAATATCACTATTATCTTATTAGTACATATTTATTACTATTATGTTTTTTAATGTCCAAGAGCAACTCAAATATTATTTTTTTTTGAGATCTCATCAATTTAAGTGTGGAGTTGATAAAAAGTAACTTACATACTCTAGAGGATATATATTAGCTTTTGGAGACGTTAGCTTATAATATTAAACCCATTACATTTATGCACATCTCAATCAAATTTTAATATGATAAGTTTTTTTTTTTATTTTTATTTTTATAAATTATGTTATTATTAATTTTTTATTTTCTTTTACTATTTTTCCAAACACAAGGTTACAATGATATACGTCAGCAATGGTCGTGGGCACTCACACAAGCTTCTGAATTGTCTGGCTGGCATCTCAAGAATTACAGGTAATATATAGTCCCTTAGCTTTCCATTTAAGTGAACAAGAAATAAAATTAATTAATAGATATTAAGTCCTATATAATAATAACCACACACATGATCGATCTTCAAGTCAATGTTTAACACAAATCCTAATTTTATAAAGATAAAATTTCACTTCAAAAACACGCAGAAGTATACAAGGAACAAAATACTTATTAATAAGTTCGATACTCTATCCATTTCACTTTATTTGTATTTTTCGGAAGAACAAAATTTGTTTATATTTATTAGTTGCGATTTTAAAAATTTGACGAGGTATTAATAGTTGATTTTTTATGTATAATATCCTTCCTTATATGGGAAGTAGTAAAATAGTTAGTGATGATATAATATTAATGATAAAAAAATAGTTAAGAAAAAATATCAATGATTATTGATGTAAAAATAAAGAGTAAATATCTACAACATAAACAATTTACGGGAATTAATTATATTAATTAACTATTGATTTGTAGGCTTATGTCTTAAGAACATATAAAATGAAACGAAAGAAGTAACTAAAGCTTAAGAGTGTGACAATAATATTAGCTTATAAGCTAGCTAAACGCCTATTAATAAGTTATTAGCTCAAAGTTCATAACTTAGACACAACTTATAAATTTAGAGTTTGACCAGATTAGTTGATAAGCTAATTGATAGCTTATAAATTTGAAGCTGAAAATTGAGAGATGATCAACTAATTTATATCGAGTAATATGCTAGATTGGTCTTTGATTTTGTAGATATCAATTAATTAAGTTAGGCTCTGAAATTTTTGAAATTTCAAATTGGTTCCTGAGATAAGAAAAACGTGAGTCACATTAGTTTCTGACGTTGTGATCTTTAAGGTGGACTAACATAATGGTCAAAACAACGTCGTTTTGGCCAAAAAAGAAAACACATACTATATACTGTTAACTATCGATCTAATTAGTTCATGATATTATGAAAACAAGTCAAAGTAGTCTCTGATTTTGTGGACCACTAACAACAGGGACTATGGTGACTCACGTTTTTCTATATAAAAACTAATTTAAAATTTTAATAATCTAATTGACTAATTTAACTGATGCCCACAAAATTAGACAGAAATATGACTATTTACTTAATCTATATCTATCTATCTCTCTCCAGGGATGTGATGCTGAGCGAACTGTCCATAGAATTGTCCCTTATAGCTAGAGTTTTGACTATTTGATCTTTCCTACTAAAAAAAGCTAAACGGTTGGGATTTGTATGTGCATCTAGGAAATCAAGTGTAGTGTTTTTTTAGTATACTATAAATAAATAAATAATATCAAATAATACTTGGGGAGTGTTAATCATTACTCCCTCCTATTATTATTTATTTGTTCCATTACATAAAAAAACATATTTTTTTTAAAATATAATGATTATTTTGATTTTTAAGCCATTATTTATTTATGTTTTTCTCAAATATACCATTTTTTCTATGTTAGTCCTTATAAAAAATACCTTTTAAACTAATGATCTTAAATAGCTGATGCTTATTTTGTAATTATTATGACAGGACCGAAAGCGACGTAATAAAGGAAATTGTGGAACAAGTTTTGATCAAACTAGACGAAACATATTTGTCTATTACCACTTTTCCGGTTGGAGTAGAATCTCGTGTGCAAGATGTGATAAATCTTTTGAAAAAAAATTCAGAAAGAGCTTGTATAGTCGGAATTTGGGGAATGGGAGGAATTGGTAAAACAACCATAGCCAAAGCCATCTACAATGAACTTCGAAAAAGTTTCCAAGTTAAAAGTTTTGTTGAAAATATTAGAGAAATTTGGAGAAAAGATATGGGCAAAATCGATTTACAAGAGCAACTTCTTTCAAAACTCAATAAAACAAAACATATTAAGATACATAGCATTGAGTGGGGGAAAACTATGATCAAGGATAGTCTTCATGGGAAAAAGGCACTTGTTGTACTCGATGATGTGGATAAGTTTGAGCAACTAAGTTCACTTTGTGGAAAACATGAATCCAATTGCCCTGGAAGTGTAACAATCATTACAACAAGAGATGTGCGCATACTTCAAGAGCTTGAAGTTGACTATGTCTATAAAATGAAGGAAATGGATGAAAATGAGTCATTTGAGCTTTTTAGTTGGCATGCTTTCAAGAATGAAAGTCCAAGAGAAGACTTTATTGAACTCTCAAGAAATGTAGTCGCTTATTGTAGAGGATTACCATTAGCTCTTGAAGTCATTGGGTCTAATTTATATGAAAGGTCAAAAAAGCAATGGCAAAGTGTATTGTCAAAACTAGAAAGAATCCCTCACAATCAAGTAATAGAGAAACTCAAAATAAGCTTTGATGGTTTAGAGGACCCTACATTGAAGGATATATTTCTTGACATTTGTTGTTTCTTCATTGGTGAAGATAGAGCCTATGTTACAACAATATTAGATGGTTGTGAACTCTATGCTGAAATTGGAATACAAATCCTCATAGAGCGGAGCCTCATAAAAATTATGAAGAATAACAAGCTTGCGATGCATGATTTGCTACGAGACATGGGTAGAGAAATTGTTCGTAAAAGATCACCTGAAAAGCCCGAAAAGCGTAGTCGATTGTGGTTTCACGAGGATGCACTTGAAGTATTGAGAGACAATACTGTAAGTACTTTTTCTACATGCAGTTCTAAAACAACTTTTGATCATCCTCCATGACCATGGTCTTATCATACCATAAAACTAATTGTTTTTGATCATTTAATTTTTCCTAGACACTGTTGTGTTGAATCCATATTATAGAGAGTAATTAATTATCATGTAATGTGCAATAGATGTATGCTTAGGCTTCATCTTTATATATTGCTTTGCAAAAAGAAAATAACAAAAGTTTCCCTTTATTTTTAAAATTATTTCTTTGATATTTTTTTTCTTCAAAGGGAACAAAAGCTGTTATGGGATTGGCTTTGAAGTTACAAAGAGCTAGTAAAGTTTGCATCAATACCAAAGCTTTTGAGAAAATGAATAAAATGAGACTTTTGCAACTGAAACACGTGCAACTTGTTGGAGATTATGAGTATCTTCCCAAACATCTGAGATGGCTCTATTGGTATGGATTTCCTTTGAAATACATACCTAACAACTTTTATCAGGGAAATGTAGTTGCTATTGACTTAAGATGCAGTAATCTTAAACAAGTTTGGAGGGAGCCCCAGGTATATCTCTCTTACATCAACTTTTCTTTGATGAAAATATTAATAATTGCTACCATTTGCTTCTCTAATTTTCCATGCTAAAAAAAATTCTTACAGTTGCTGGAGAGACTAAAAATCCTCAATCTTAGTCATTCCAGATGCTTGACAAGCACTCCTGATTTTTCAAAAGTCCCAAATCTTGAAAAGCTCATTCTCAAAGATTGTCCTAACTTGTCTGTGGTGCACCAATCCATTGGAGACCTTTGTAATATTCTCCTGATAAATTTGAAGGATTGTACTAGCCTTGGCAATCTTCCAAGGGTGATATACAAGTTAAAATCCTTAAAAACACTCATCATTTCTGGTTGTTCAAAGATTGACAAATTAGAAGAGGATATAATTCAGATGGAATCCTTGACAACTCTGATTGCGGATTTTACTAGTGTAAAAAAAGTACCATTTTCTATAGTAAGATCCAAAAGTCTTGGATATATATCCCTATGTGGACATGAAGGATTAGCACATGATGTATTTCCTTCTCTCATATGGTCTTGGATGTCACCAACAACAAATGATATTTCCAACTGTATTCTACAATTTAGGAACATATCAACATCATTAGTCTCCATTGATGTGCATAATATTCTGGATGATCTTCTACCAATGCTTAGTGGACTCTTAAAACTTCGAAGTATTTCGGTGCAATGCCACTCGGAGTTACAACTAATTGGTGAATTAAGAATTCTTTTGGATGGCATATGTGATGTAAGTTTTACTGAATTGGAAACTACATCATATGCATCAGAAATTTCAGAGGATTTCACAGGGTATCATTTGATTGGCATGGGAAGTTACCATCAAGTCATTAATATGCTTACTAACAGCATATCAGAGGTTCCTTCTTGCTCTCTCTCTCTTTGTATATACCTTTACACTTTGTCTTAAATGTACTTAACATGTGGAAGTTGTAGCCCCAATTTTTTTGGGGCTGTTTTGGTTCTAAAACTTTCTGGGTTATGCAAAACTTAACTATCATGTCAAGTTTTAGTCTAAAAAATAACAGAGCCATATGATGTGGCAGTGCTAAACTTTTTGGAAAATGTTTATCCTACTCTCACACCATCTTTTAAGGTGTGGTGTTTTAAGGAAGAGAGATATAGAAATAAATGAAGAAAACATTATTGTTGATGTGATAGGAAAGAAAAAGAGAGATAAGAAGAAAGATGAAGTGCAAAAGGAAGTGCAGAGAAAGAAAAAGTGTTGGAACATCTCTATTCAAACTTTTTTGGTTTGGTTTTGCACATAAACTTGACAAAGTAATAAAATTAAAGTTGCATAACTGGAAAGATTTGAGGACCAAAAGTGTTCAAAAAAAGTCTGTAAGCAGACCATACACAAAGTAGAAGGATGAAAAAAGTATCTGGTTCATCTTGATTCACATGCAGCATCTTCAACATCCTTCGTAGCCAAATTGCATGGCAAACACAAGAAGAAGCAGCTACATACATACTCGGCTTCACATGTAGAGGGAGATCAGTTACAATGGGTTGCTTCTTCGAACTCCAAGTGAAAGCATTATTATGCATGAAAATATGAAACCACTAGTGCTCTTTCTATTATCAATATCACCATCCCAATCACTATCACTATCACTATAACCAACTAGCTTTGAATTGGAAAAGGGTGAATAATATAGGCCAAAGTTAATAGTTCCTTTGATATATCAAAGAATAATCCTTTTTTCCATTGTCATGCGAGTTGTAGTTGGTGCCTCCATGTAACTACTAACAACTCCCACTCAAAAGAGAATGTCTAGCCTTGTGCAAGTCAAGTACCTTAGGCTCCTATAAAGAGTGGATCCACCTTCTCACCTTCATCATACTTTGACATCTTTACTCCATAATCAAATGGAGTGTTCACGAGCTTGGAACTCTTCATCTTGAACTTCCTTTTTTATAGGTTCCATGGGTACCTCTTGTGACTTATGATACATTGCACCTACAATTCATAGGAACTAAAATTATTAAATGCAAATACATATGTAAAAAAATAATAAAATACCATGAATCTAGGAATTCATGAACGTAAGAAACATGCATGTGATACTAATCCGTCTTGAAATATAAGCAACAAAAAAACACATTTCATTTGGTTTAAAATATAAGTAAAAGTAACTAATCTCCTTAAATTTTATTTAATTCTCAATGTCACTTTCTTAAAATATACTTAGAAAATTATTTTCTCATTTAATATTCCTAATACTACTTTCCTAAAATATAACTATTTTTATATATTTGAAAAAATTAAATACAATCAATTAACCTTCTTAATAAGTGTGAAAATAGTTAGATTTACTTGTATTATAAGTCGGAGGGTGTAATTAAGAAAAAGATGAGATGAAACAAGTTTATTTACTTCATTTTCCAACATATTTCAATATTTCACCTTACATTGCACATGTACTACATACATAACTAAGATTTAATTTTGTTCATGATACAGGGTTTGACATCCAATGGTTCTAGTGATTTTTCTCTTCCAGGTAACAATTATCCTGAATGGTTAGCATATACAGGTGAAGGACATTCAGTAGTTTTTGAAGTGCCTTATGAGGAAAGTGATTATCATCACTTGAAGGGGATTACTTTGTGTGTTGCTTATTCATCAACCACTCAAAACACTGCAGCTAAATGTTGTCTTATTAGTGTTTTTATTGTTAATCACACAAAGTTCAGCATGCAGATATACAAAGGAGACACAGCAGTTTCCTTTAATGATGAAGAGTGGCAAGGCATGATATCAAGTATAGGACCTGGTGAAAAAGTGGAGATTTTTGCCATTTTTGGGCATGGAATTACTGTCAAGAGAACAACTTTGTATCTCATATTTGGTCAGTCAATTACTGCAGAAACCAAGCCATTGGTAGTGAAGCCAAAGAAAAATATTGTTACAAGACTTGCAAAGAGAATGGGAGAATGTTTGTGCTTGAACCAGAGTGGAGGTTGATAAGATTCCCTTGTTTGTTGTCGTGTGTTGCAATATTTGTCTGCAAGGGGAGGCACAAACAAGGAATCTTATTTGTTTTGTAATGTTATTTGTTTCATTGGAGAAATGCCAATTTTCTTGTCTCTCTTTAATATCATATTTTTCACTTCTGCTGTTATGTATTAGCACTTTTACACTTTTTTGTTCAAACTAACATCCGGAGAAGATAATAAATTTAGTTTTTCAATGTTTTTCTTTAAAAAAAAATTAAGGAAATTTTTATTATGCAACCTAATTTTGGGTTGTTGCTAAACAATCCTTTGTATGAACCAATGATGCATTGTCACCTCATGTATTGTTGTCATGTCATTTTTTAAAAAGTCAAAACTCATAAGTGTCAACCCAAAAATATGTGAGATGACAAAGTATTATTGGTTAAACAAAAGATTGTATGACAACAACCCAAAATTAGGTTGCATGGAAGTAATGCCCAAAAATTTATCCTCAACTTAAAAAAAGATCCAATGCCAACAATGTGGACTTGTTAAGAGACAAGGAATAGAAAGGAAATTTTATTATATGTTCTTTTTTTTTTTTAAATTTTCAAGGGAATATAATCCATGAGTTTTATAATTTGGGAAAATTTGTTAGAACATTGTTTTCTACAATATATTGTTTTAATTAAATTGGTAAGCTATGAATCTGTTTTTTCTATCTTCTAAACCTTTCCTGAGGTTATGTAACATAAAATCTCCTTATGTCCTCAAAAGTTATTATAACCGCAAGATATAATATATCAAATCTCGAGTTCAAACTTTAGTAATGATACAATATTTGCTTATAAAAAAACATGAAATCTCGTTATAAACTCGAGAGTTTTAATGGTTCATACTTTTAGTCTTAGATATATTATTACATGTTACTGTTATATGATATGCTTTCATCAAAATAGATGATTTATTATTTCATTATGTTGAAGGAAGCTAAACAGGTCCAAGGAAAAATTATTAGAATTATGAAATCAGATTGAATTGAAGAATTAATTTGAAACTCAGGGGAAAATAATTTTTAGTATAGGTCCTTTAATCCAAGTCCTTGAATGAGGGTAATTGAATAACGTACATAAAGTATGATACCATGTCTTAACCTAAAACCTTAAGGTATTAATTCCATAGATCTTTATACTTATATATTGTTTAAATTACTATGTTCTAATCAATATGAGATTAGTTTATTATTTTTCTCTCTCAACAAAAATCTTCTAAAAAAAATCAGAGGAAGAACCAGATACACGGACTTACAAGATTAGAGATAATGATGGCTTTACGAGGGTAAAGGTAGTGGCAGCTATTGTTGCTGATTTGATCATAACACTGCGGTGGCATACTATCACTCTTGGCATTAGTGTGGCATGGTTTCTGGATGGGGTGACTAGTATAGAAACTTGCTCTCATAAAACAAATTTCATGGGTGAAATTATTAGTTAGTTTTGAATTATATGGTTTAGAATTCATCTCAACCATTCACGGTTTATTTTTTAGTTAAAAAAATTCAAAAAATAAATAACAGATGATGGTAATTTATCTGGGACCAATCAGACCACCTAATAATTCCTTCGTTTCAAAAACCCTATCATTTTCTATATATGAATGTAGGGATAGGGACCTAATAATTCCTCCATTTAAAAAAGTATGAAGTATCAATTTAGTCCCTCATGTTTTTTTTTTATGGTACCAATTTAGTCTCTGAAAATTTATAAATACACATTTAGCCCATCAAAATTTTTAGATGTACCAATTTGGTTCCTCAAGATTTCGGATATACCAATTTGGTCCTTACAACATGAGCGACCTTGCAACTTGGTTCCTCAAGATTTCGGACGTACCAATTTAGTTCCTCAAGTTAGCTAATTTATATAAATTTCATTAAGATAAAAATATTTGGTAGTACATATAGATGTGCATACATGCATACCTTGCAACTTGGCCTTGATCAGATCATCCTCAACTTATCTATAAATATGTTGCCTAATCCACAGGTTGTCTCACATATTTTTTGGTAATTATGTGCTAAAAAAAATAATTAGGTTTTTTTTTTAAAAAAAAATTTGCAACAATCACTGGACAATTTAGCCATTCATTTAAGGTTTTTTTTTTTTTTTGGTAAAAAACAAGGGGCTGAACGCCCAGCACAAGAAAGAAAACTAACTAACTGTCATAGCCCTGTACAAGGCATTGCCTCTATAATCTTGAGCCAAAAGACTAGACAGCTCAATATCAGGAGTGTCTATAAAGAGAGTTCCAAAGCTTAAAAGAAGGCTTCTGTTAGCAAGAAGATCCGCACAAGTATTGCCTTCACGGTAAGTGTGCATAAAAACAGTACTCCAATTCCTTTTGCGCATGGAAAGCAAATGTCTTAGTAATCCAATATAATTGGAATTGCCATCCTTCTTGTCTCTGTTCAGCAGGTTTACCACTGTAAGGGAGTCGCTCTCAATCACAAGCTTCCTACAGCCTCTGTTCCAGGCCATCTGCATACCAATGTAAATACCCCAGAGTTCAGTGACAAAAGAAGTAGTTACACCCAAATTATGAGAGAATCCGGCAATGAATCTCCCTTCATAATCACGAAGAAGGCCGCCACATCCCGCAGGACCCGGGTTGCCTTTGGACGCTCCATCTGTATTAAGTTTAATCCAGTTCTCCGGAGGACAGCGCCACTTAACAAAAAGGGGCTCCACTATAGAAGCTCTATCATGCTCCTGATTAGTGCACACCTCCATAATCTGCTTGATCTGAAAGGAAACAAAAAGAACCATATCGTGAGGATATAAAAAACTAGGATTAACGGAATAGTTATTGTGCCATTGCCAAAGAAAATAAATACTGCATAGAAAAATACTTCCCCAATAATCCCGCGAATAGCTTCCCCAACCTTTACTGATATTGGCACGAAACCAATCTTTCAAGTCCATAGAGAAGAAGGAGCTCCTTTCTTCCGGTTTAAGAAGGCCGCACCAAAGGCTTTTGGCTTTTGAGCAGTCTCTCATAGCATGAAGGGTAGACTCAAGTTGATTAGAGCATATAAGACATGAAGGTTGCCCAAGGCCCCATTTGCTCTTTTTTTCATTCGTCATAAGTCTATCATGACCCATTTTCCAACCATGGATCTTCCACCTCTCAAGACCTTTAATTCTCCATATCCAGTCCCAAGGAATAGGCTCAACTGTATTGATGTCTTGGCTAAGGACCGCATATGCACTTTTAACTGTGAAGTTCCCATTACTAGAAGGGCCCCAAATAATACCGTCATCATCCATGTCTTCAGAGGGAGGGATAATAGCTCTAAGACGATTGAGGATCGGAGCCGGAATAGAACTCTCAAGGGCATGGAATTTCCATTCGCCAGTAGTTTCCACCATATCCTTAACAAGAACCAAGTCCGACTCTTCAGAAATCGGAGTAGCCTTGAAGTCCTTCAACAGTAAGCTATTACCCATCCATTTATCGTGCCAGAACCAGGTACCTCTACCATTACCAATGCTGTATTCAATATTATCAGTGAGAATTGGCCCAAGATTGACCATTTTTTTCCAAAGAGGGGAGTCCGATGAAGAATAAGAAGCACGTCTTAATAAATCGTTACCGCGAGCATACTTTCCTTTGATGACCCTAACCCAAAGAGAATCTGGTTTAGTTAACACACCCCAGCATAATTTAAGGATAAAGGCATCATTGAAAGTAGAAATTCTTCTAAAAGCTAGACCCCCGTGGCTCTTCGGAAGACACAGATTGTTCCAACTCAACAAGTGAGCTCTACGGTGTTCCATAGTGCTACCCCAAACAAAACTTCTTTGAGCTTTTTCAATCTCATGACAAACACCTCTAGGCATAACAGAGTGCTGAATCAAGTGGTTCGCCATGGTACCAAGAGATGCTTTAGCTAAAGTAACTCTTCCAGCAAGAGACAGAGAATTAGCCTTCCACCCTGCCATTTTGTTGTTGATTTTCTCCAGGAAGGGTTTGTAGGACTCCTTTTTTCTTCGTGAACCTTGATCAATAGAACCAAGATAGTTGCCTAAACCTTGCGAGTGTTTGAATCCACTAGCCTGGATGATGTCATCGATGGTATCTTGAGCCACATTAGAAGAGAAGAAAATGCTAGTCTTGGCTTCATTAACTTTTTGACCAGATGCTTCTCCGAAAACTTCTATACTCTGCATAATGATTCCAAGCTGGTCCATAGACGCTTCTGCAAAAACAAGCAGATCATCAGCAAATAATAAATGAGAGATAGGAGGACCATATTTACCTGCAAAAATCGGCTTCCAGTCGCCCTTATTGACAGACTCCTCGATTAAGTGAGAGAGCTTATCCATGCAAATAACAAACAGAAAGGGGGATATAGGGTCGCCTTGGCGGATACCCCTGGAGGGGGTAAAAGGGATCGTTTTATCACCATTCCATAGCATGTTAAAAGAAGATGAGGAGATGCAAGTATGGATCAAATCAATGAAGGAATTTGGCAAAGAGAGCTCATGAAGGCAATTCTTGATAAAGGACCATGAAAGTCTATCGTAAGCCTTTTCCAAATCAAATTTGATAGACATGAACGACTTTCTTCCTCTCAAATGGCGCATAGAGTGGACCAATTCTTGAGCTATGATGATATTATCTTGAATATTGCGACCTGGAATGAAACCCGCCTGGTAAGGAGAGATCCAAGTATTCAAGAGGGGCTTCGACCGATTAGCGAGAATCTTAGTAATACACTTGTAGACAACATTACACAAGGCGATAGGCCGGAATTGAGAAGCATTCTGAGGATGATCCACTTTAGGAATAAGGACCAAAAGAGTAGAGTTAATAGCTCTGATAGCTTCCTTACTTTGCCACGCATACTGAATGAAATTGCAGAGGCTTCGCTGAATGATGTCCCAGTTATGCTTGTAGAAGAGAGGGGGAAAGCCATCTTCACCTGGAGCCTTAAGGGAAGCCATAGAGAAAATAGCTTTTTTAATCTCCTCACCCGAAGCAACAGAACCTAAAGAGCTGATGTCTAAAGAAGAAGGCGGATAGGAAATAGAGCTGTTGAGACTAGGACGATTAGGATTATCCTCCATGTACAAGCGGATAAAAAAGGAGCGGGTTGAGTCGCAGATTTCAGCCTCATTATAATTCCAATCACCATTGTTGTCAATGAGAGCCAGAATTTTGTTCTTTCTTCTTCTGTTTAAGGTCCGGGAGTGGTAGTATCTAGTATTTCTGTCACCATCACGAATCCACTCTTTTCTGGATTTCTGCTGCCAAAGCTTTTCTTCATGGAAGAGAGTTATATCAAGCTCCTGATTGAGTTTGGTCTCAAGTCTGTGAAGATACTGATTGTGTGGATAATCTCTAGCCAGTTGAATTCCCTTAATCCTAGCCATGAGATTTTTCTTCCTATGAAAGACATTGCCAAAGACATTGCGATTCCACTCCTGCAATTTAGGGACAAAAGAAGAAATATTAGTAATGAAATCAACATTATTCCAGTTATTTAACATAAAGCTAGGAAAATCATTATGATAAAGCCACATGGAATGAAAGCGAAAAGGGAGATTAGAAGTCCTGTTACGGCTTGGAGACAAATCCAAGCAAATAGGGTGATGATCCGAATGAACCCGGGCAAGCACTTTAACATAAGCGTCAGGGAAGCGTAACCGCCAGTTATTGTTGCACAAACTTCTATCCAGACGTTTGAAGATTCTATTGTAGCCACTGTACTTCGGACCTCTCCAGGTAAAAGAGCCACCAATTTGCCCAAGGTCCACCAAGCCACACATATTGATCTTGTTGGTGAAGTGAAGGCAGCGGTTAAGGTCAACAGGGGCACCTCCTTCCTGTTCTCTGTCATTAGCAATTTCATTGAAGTCACCCACCAGAAGCCAATCACTATCATGGGAAATTTGTTGATTAATCTGGATAATAGAATTCCACAGATCCACCCGCTCCTCTCCTCTAGGACTAGCATAAATAGCAGAAAGCATCCACTCCTTTTGATTGCCGTTCTGGACAGAGACATGGATGATTTGCTTCTCAATGCAAATCTCTCTAATTTTGAGATTATCATTGTTCCAAAGAATCCACACACCACCGGAGTATCCAACAGCATCACTAATGATTGAGTACCGGAAGCCAAGCTTGCGAATGGTAATAGAAGCACGAGTACCTCCACACCTCGGTTCCTGCACAATCACAATGTCTGGTTTATGGATATTCATCAAGCTTCTGAAAGCCCTTCCAAATCCAACACCCAAAGCACCCCTCACATTCCAGGAGATGATTATCATTGAGAAAGAGTAGAGGAGTGATCTTTAAGATCCTTATTGGCTGAGTGATTAACACCCTCATCATCTGTGGAATTATTTCCTCTTTGATTGTCAATATCCATAGCATGATCAGGAGGTTTCTCTTTTCTGAAACGAGAAAGGGACTGCTCTTCTTGCACAAGGTCAATAACCTCTTTACTGGGAAGATAGACCTGAGTGGAAACCTGTTCCAATCCGGTGAAACCCCGTTTTTGAAGAATGGTCATATGATGTAGAACCTCCTTCTCCTTTCCCTTCCTAACACATTTTGCTTCTTCAGAGTCATGAGAAGAAGAAATATTAACATCACCTGTAGCATCTTCAGATATCCGTGTGGGAGGTTCATTGTTGATAACTGGTTTCTGAATATTTTTTCGAGCAGCAAGGGGCAACGCAGGAGGTTTAGTGCCCTTGAATTGGTTATTGCGGCCAGCCAAAGGGTTCCGCACCTTGGAACCGCTTCTTTGCAATGAGGTGGACCCCCTTACGTGATTGGTCTGGTCAACAGGAATCTTCTTGATTATTGTGATATCATTCTCATACGAATTTTCCTCTTTATCCTCTTTTTCCTCATTAAGAATTTCATATCTTGATCCCCCTAATTTTGCATAAGGATCGGGCCCTGCTTTCTTAAATTGAGATCTGCTTTTAATTCTGGGCTGCCTCTGAACCATCATCCAAGGCCCAAAATGGGAAACTTCAGATTTATCACATGAATCCATATTCCGTGTGATCTTATCCGAATCCTTAGCCTTCTCCTGATTGTTCGAACTTTTCATTTCTGGCTGCATAATTGATGCTTTCTCCATTGGACCGTTGTGATCAGCAGGCTGCGGTGGAGATACCATGGAACCGCCCGCTGATGACTCTACCGCCGTCGTGGAATCATGCACATGGCCAGAAGAGGTCATGTTTTGTCGATTGTCTGCATTCAGCACAGGAACTCTATCAGGACAACCGTCTTCTTTATGGCCATATTTTCCACAACTAAAACAAATCAAATGCAACCCTTCGTATTCCAGATTGAATTCTCTACCAAATATCTTGATCTTAGGGACCAACTTCTTTCTAAGTTCTATTTCCACACAAATTCTAGCATATTTGGCTCTGGAGTGAATCGAAGTAGTGTGATCAACCTTTAACATAGTCCCAATTTTATTACCAACCTTGCGGAGGAAATTGAGATGATAGAGCTCCATATCAAGATTCGGTATGCGAACCCATACAGCAACTTTAGTGATATTTTGTTCACATTGCATAAATAAAGGCCTCCATCGTTGAACTATTAAGTAATGGTCAGCGACCTTCCAAGGTCCTTCATAGAGGGCATGTTTATAATCCGCTTCCGCAGTGAATTGGATCAAGAAGTATCCCTTAGGCATGTCAATAATCTTGATTGAACCTTCTTTCACCCAACTACGTAAAAGCTTATTTTCCAAAATTTTAGGATTAATTCTCTTACCCATAACATTCACGATGAGAGAATTTCTCCAAGGTCGACACCATTCCTCATATTCATCCTTAGAGATTTCGATTTCTGGGCATGGATCGAAGGGAGACTCTATCATGTCTTCTTCATGTTCTTTATACCACTTGTTTTCAATCAGGTCCTCATCATCATCATGTAGATCCCACGAGAAGCCTTCTCCCATGGACTTAAGCAGAGAATCCTTGTACGAGCCTTTAGGAGGAGAAACATGGCCTTCCCTTCCTACCACTACTTCAGTACATTCTTCCATTGGAGATGAAGCGGAGGGAACTTCCATAACTGTTTTAATCTTTTTAGTGCTCCTATCTTTTAAGTCTTCCTCCTGGATAGACAAAGCACCAGAGTTGTTGACCGGAGAAGCAAGAAACCCTAGCAGAGGATTAGAAGACGTTGATTTTTCTCAATGAGATTTTGATTATTTTTAATATCTTTAGTAAAGTCATAATTCATTAAAAATTATGGACACGGCTTGAAAATGGCTCAAGCAGTGCACAAACACTGCACATACATCTTACAAATACCGTACGAATATCACACAACACTCGTGCTTGTATATCTTTGCTACTAATTAAGTTGGGAGCAATCCCTAATCCTTGATATTTGGGGTTTAACTGTTTTTTCCTAATAGTAGTGTTACATAAATAATGAAAATATAGTAAAGTCTAGGTGGGATGTTAGGTTTTGATTCAACTTCAACAAGCATGATTCTTTTCTATCGATTTAATTAAGATACAAATGTTTGTTAGATTCATACATGTGGATACTTAAAAATATGAACACGACTTGAAAATGGCTCAAACAGTGCACAAATATTGCACACACACCTCACATACACTGTACAAATGTCACACAGCACCGTACTTGTATATCTTTGCTATTAGATAAGTTGGGCAATCCCTAATACCTTAATTATGTCACAAATCTTTGAAATTTGGGTATTTTTCTCAAATACTCTTATTTATTATTTTTTTAATGTTTGATTCCCTGAAGTTATTTTTGGGTTTGTCATATACCCCTTATGCTAATTTTGGTCAATTTTACTGACATGTAACATAGGCATGTGGTGCAAATTTAATACAAATAGATTGGAGAGATAGAAAAAAAAATTAATACAAATGAGGAGATATATAGAAACAAAATTAAATTTTATTTAAACATTCATAAAAAAATATAGATAGATTCCACCTTTTATTGTATTACATTATTCGTTATTCATTCGAGTGGAAATGGTGGAATCTTTGTGCAACCTTTTACACATAAACAAATGCATAGCTTTATCTTCTCTCAATAGTGTTGGCAATATAAAATTAAATTGCCTATGTAAAATAAATAAATAAAAACACACGCACAACACAAACTTTAGGGACTCGTTGGAGTTTTCCCTATTTTTTTTTATTTCTTTCTTTCTGAATTTTTTCCTTTCTTAATACACATATTACAATGGAAGAAGTAGCGTATTTATACAAAAACTTGAGTTCGTTATTCTCCTAAAATTAAGAAGCTAACCACCAAAACATCTAATTGTTGTTACTAAGTTTAGTAACATGGTTTTATGGCTTTGCTGTTTTGCACGTAGTAACAGCTTTGTTTCTTCTTTTCTTTTGAATAGCCCAAGTTTAGCTTGAGTATATGATGGCCTTATAACAACTTGTTCAAGTAAAAGCTGTCTAAAAACAAAACGTGTATTAATGGCCAAATTTAATTTCCAACATCCTCCCTTAAATTTGGCTTTATCATTCCTAGCATATTCTTCAATTTCAGGAATAAATTAGTTTTAAGTGGTTTCGTGAAAATATCTGCTACTTGATTTTCGGAAGAGCAATACTCCACCACGATTTCTTTGTCTCTGATCAAGTCTCGAATGAAATGATGTTTGATGTCAATATGCTTGCTACGTCCATGAAGCACTGGATTCTTTGATAAAGCAATAGTCGATTTATTATCACAAAATATCCGTGTTGGACCACCTTGTTGATGTTGCAATTCACCCAATATTCTTCTCAACCAAACTGCTTGAGTAGCACAGTTAGTTGCGGCAATGTACTCTGCTTCTGCAGTTGAAAGTGCAACGACTTGTTGTTTCTTGGAAGACCAAGAAAATACTCATGAGCCAAGGTGAAAGGCGTAACCCGATGTGCTTTTTCGAGTTTCAGTTTCACCTGCCCAATCACTGTCTGTGTATCCAATTAACTCAGGTTTATTTGAACTTGAATAAAAAATACCTTCATCGATTGTGCCTTTGATATATCTCAGGATTCTCTTTGCAGCTTGCCAATGCGATTGTCTTGGTGACTCCATGAATCTGCTAATGAGTCCGACTCCATATACTATGTCAGGTCTTGTTGCAGTCAAGTACCTGAGACTTCCGACTAACATTCGGAAATGAGTTGAGTTGACGAGATCGCCACTGCTTTCTTTTACAAGCTTTAGTCTCTCCTCGACTGGTGTGAGCATCGGCTTAGAAGCCTCCATCTTGAATTTCTTTAAAACATCTTTTGCATATTTATTTTGAGATATAAAAATCCCTTCATTCGTTTGTTTCACCTCAATGCCTAGAAAGTAGGACATTAGACCCATATCTGTCATTTCAAATTGAGTTGACATATTTTCCTTGAATTCAGCTAGCAATTTTGAATTAGTGCCAGTGAATATCAAGTCATCAACGTACAAACATACAATAATAAAATCTCCAGCTTTATTTGTTTTAACATATAAAGCATGTTCATATGGACTTCTTTGAAATCCATTATTAATAAAATATGTGTCAATACGTGTGTACCATGCTCGAGGGGCTTGCTTCAATCCATATAGTGCCTTTTTTAATCGATATACCTTATTTTCGTCTCCATGTTTTTGATAACCAGGTGGCTGCTGAATATAAACTTCTTCTTCGAGTACACCATTTAAGAAAGCTGATTTCACATCCATTTGGAATATTTTCCATTTATTTTGTGCGGCAAGAGAGAGAATCATACGTACCGTGTCCAATCTGGCAACTGGAGCGAACACTTCAAAGTAATCAATGCCAGGTTTCTGCTTGTATCCTTTTGCCACCAATCTTGCTTTATATCGATCTACCTCACCATTTGATTTTTGTATTTTGTCTTATACACCCACTTGACTCCAATCGGCTTCTTTCCTTCTGAAAGTTTTGTTAACTCCCATGTGTCATTTTTCTCGATCGCTCGAATCTCCTCGTTCATTGCTTTAATCCAACGATCATCATTAGTTGCTTCTTCATATGCCACTGGATCACAATCTGCGAACAAGGCAAAGTAATTTACCTCATCCTCCCTGTCTTCTGGGTCATCATCTCTTCCAACTATAAAATCCTGCAAGTTAGAATTTGGGCGTCGATCCCTTTGTGGATATCTCGGAGGCGGTGCTTCAAATGCTGCTTCGTCCGCTCCTATGATATCTCCTGGATGTTCATCTCCATTATTATCTTGTTCGACCTCTTCATTTATTATTATTGGTGTAGGCAGAGTCTCCTTTGATTCCTTCTCTGACCAGTCCCATGCTTCATATTCATCGAAAGTAACATCTCGACTGATAATTACCTTTTGAGTCTCTGGGTTGTACAGCTTGTAGGCTTTTGTTTCCTCACTGTATCCGACGAATATGCATTTTTCTGCCCTATCATCTAACTTCTTCCTCATTTGATCTGGAACATGTGCATAAGCGATGCAACCAAAGACCTTTATGTGAGTGAGATCGGGCTTTGTCCCACTCCAAGCTTCTTGTGGGGTTCGATCTCGAACACTTTTAATAGGACACCTATTCAGGATATAAACTGCACAAGCTACAGCTTCTGCCCAGAAACTTTTGGGTAGTTTCTTGCAATGTAGCATGCTTCTAACCATATCCATGATAGTTCTATTTTTTCTTTCTGCCACTCCATTTTGCTGAGGAGTATATCTAGCAGTTATCTGGTGTTTAACACCATGTTTTCTCAAAAAATCATCACAAACAATATACTCAGTTCCTCTATCGGTTCTTAGGGTTTTTAAAGGGCGATCACTCCGTCTTTCAACATACGAAATAAAGTTTTTAAGCGTATCACAAGCATCAGATTTATTTTTGAGAAAATACACCCATGTCTTCCTACTAAAGTCATCAATGAAAGTTATAAAATATTTATTACCTCCATTGGATTGAACCTCCAAATAGCATAAATCAGAGTGCACTAGCTCGAGTAGTTTTGTGGCTCTCCATGCACGTCCTTTAGGAAAGGGATCTCGATGCTTCTTGCCTGCTACACACGCTTCACATAGCTGATCAGGAGCTTGGACAACAGGCAAACCAGTAACCCATTTTTTATTGGCAAGAAATTTGATGCTTTCAAAGTTGAAATGCCCTAACCTCATGTGCCAAAGCCAATTATCATCGGCATTTACTGCTTTATAACACGAATTAGCATCATACCTGATGTTCATCGAAAATAGACGATTTCGGGTCATGTTTGTCTTTGCTATCAGACCCATCTCAGCATCATTTATTGTGCAACCTTCTTTGTTGAATTTCAAATCGTAGTCTTTCTCTGCTAGTTGGCCAACACTTAGAAGATTTTGACATATTCCAGGTGCATAGAATACATCAGAAATGTAATTTAAGGACCCGTCATTAAGTCGAATAGCTATTTTTCCTTTCCCCAAAACATCAAGCTTTGAATTATCACCAAGCTTGACAGCACTGCGGAAGCTTTCATCAAAGGAGGAAAATATATCTTTATTTCCGGTTAAATGATTGCTACAACCCGTGTCTAATAACCATTGGTGATTATTTTTATTAACTCCTGTGTGACTAGTTAATAGTACTGCTTTCATTTCATCTTCATTTTCAGCAATGTGAGCATGTCTCTCTCTATTATTCAATGTTTTAGTACGACATTCTTGACTATAATGCCCATACTTGTTACAATTATGGCATTGAATATGTGATTTGCATTCATATTGATAATGTCCGTACTTGTTGCATTTATGACATTGAATAGAGGATTTATTTTGAAAACCTTCATTACCTCTAGTCGCTTGTATCATAGAATATCTTCCTTTTCCTCTCCCTCTGAGATTCT
Source organism: Crotalaria pallida (assembly GCA_037953625.1). NCBI lineage: Eukaryota > Viridiplantae > Streptophyta > Magnoliopsida > Fabales > Fabaceae > Crotalaria > Crotalaria pallida. The sequence goes on from CM075656.1 coordinate 76,445,599, forward strand.
GGCCTCTTTGATTGAACTCCACCTTCCTTGGAATAACTTGATCATTTCTCACATTTGATTGAGCTTTCAATGCTTGCTCCATTGTACCCATTGATTTCTCATTCATCCGCATCTCACGTGATTCTAGAGACGCTTGCAAGTCATTTAAGGATACCGTGCTAAGGTCTCTTGATTCTTCTATCGCAGCTACACAAAGTCGAATCGACTTGTGAGCGTGCGCATGATTTTCTCCACAATTTCTTTTTTTCTATATTATCACCATTATTTTTCATCTCATTCACTAGCTTATCTACTCGTGAAAAATAATCACGAATAGTTTCAGTCTTACCTTGCTCCATCATCTCAAATTGTCTTTTTAGACTTTGCAATCTCGTTCATTTAATTGTATCACCACCTTCATAGGTTTTAGTTAAAACTTCCCATGCTTCTTTTGCTGTTTTTGCATGGAAAATTTTCTCTAAAACATGCAGCTCCACCGATTGATAAATTAAAAATAATGCTTTTTCGTTTAGTACTCGGTCTTTTTCTACTTGTTGTTGGTCTCCATCTTCTGTTGTTGGTTCAGTGAAATCTTTCTCCATAATGTCTCCGTAGCCACTAGTTTTTAGACACAACTCCATTAATCGCTTCTACATGGAAAAATTTGTTTTTCCATCAAATTTAAAAATTGACGTTTGAATGTGTTGTTGAACACCAGCGCTTGAACTTGCTGCCATTTTAATATTCCCTAGCTTTGATACCAGATGTTGGCAATATAAAATTAAATTGCCTATGTAAAATAAATAAAAAAAAACACACACAGCACAAACTTTAGGGACTCGTTGGAGTTTTCCCTATTTTTTTTATTTCTTTCTTTCTGAATTTTTTCCTTTCTTAATACACATATTACAATGGAAGAAGTAGCGTATTTATACAAAAACTTGAGTTCGTTATTCTCCTAAAATTAAGAAGCTAACCACCAAAACATCTAATTGTTGTTACTAAGTTTAGTAACATGGTTTTATGGCTTTGCTGTTTTGCACGTAGTAACAACTTTGTTTCTTCTTTTCTTTTGAATAAGCCAAGTTTAGCTTGAGTATATGATGGCCTTATAACAACTTATTCAAGTAAAAGCTGTCTAAAAACAAAACGTGTATTAATGGCCAAATTTAATTTCCAACAAATAGGCTGACGGAGGCAGTGCAACTACCGGTAACTCGTTTGAAGGATAGGCGACCACTGCATTTGCCGCCACCTCATGAGCAATGAATTCACCAAAGGAAAAAATAGCAAGGACCACCAAGATGATGATCAACTTGTAAATACCACCCATATCTCTCTAGCTCCTCTAAGTTCTCTTCGGACTCTAATTTTATTTTATTTTTTGTTTTGCTGCTTGTGATCTTTTGACGAACTTAAGCTACGTGTTTATAGTGAGGTTCAATCGTGCTTTATTATTTATTACATGTATGTCAACTAGTCTTGCTCTTGCATTTTATTTCCCCATTTGCATGCTGACGAAGTATTATAGGTGCACCGAGTTGTTTTTCTGTTTTTTTCCCTTCTTTGATTACTTTGAACATTAGCTAATAGATTTGTGCGATGTACGGGTTAATTGTTAATTAAATACTAAAAAATTATATAAATACATATTTAGGTGTTGTATAATTGTGATGAGATGAATAAGTTATTTGTGATGCAGTGATTAAGTAAAGAACAATTAGTTAAATGTGATAACAACATAAATAAATATAGTTGTCATTTAATAGTTCACAGTATTTTATTTCTTGGGTTATCTTCTAATTATGTTAACTAAGAGGAGAGGTCTATTACATTAGCATAGGAATATATATATATATATATATATATATATATATATATATATATATATATATAACAACAGACTATCATACATGGTCAAAGGAGAGAAAGTATTTACAACAGTGCTTAGGGGTAGGTTAAAGTGGCATGAAGTTGATGAAAATGAAAGATCAAAAGGAGCATGATGTTGTTGAAAATGATGGTGCAAGCCAGCCAATAATCCTATTAAAAGACAATAAGAATGATCAATGTAACAATTACATGCTCCCTCCTACTCGAATTATAAGCAACAAAAAACATACCACTCTTGATTTAAAATATAAGCAAAATTAACTAACTTTATTAAATTTTGTTTCATTCCCAATATATTTTGTAGCGTTTTTGGAATAAATGCTACAAATGTTAATTCTCATAACTCATATTTTTAGTAGCGCTTAATTTATAAATGCTACGGAATGTGAAAACTTTTGTAGCACTTATTCCAGAAAAGTGCTACTATTAAGTTATCATAAAATTTAAAAAAAAAATTCTTTAATATTTGTAGCATTTTTACTGATAAGCGCTAATGATAGTTTATACAATTTGTAGCGCTTACCCTATAAACGCTACTAATTATTTAACTAATTTGTAGCACTTATTTAACAAATGTTACTAACTTCTACTTATTTGTAGCGCTTAGAAACATGAGCGCTATTAATCCTATAAAATTGTTAAAACTAATTCGTAGCAATTTATTTAACAAGTGCTACTAATAAGTTATTCAAAAAATAAATAAGTTTATTCGTTCCTCTTAGAAACTAATCCTATTTTTCTTCCCCACTCTTAGAGATCGTGTGTACTCTCGTTCCGTTGCGGCCTCTCGATCGCGCTTCTCGTTCGCTGCCTTCGCTGCGCCGCTGCCACTGCTGTGCTTCGCGCTCCCCTATGGAATCACGCGCTCCCCGCCGCTGCTGCAAGGACTCACGCGCTCCCTGCCGTCGCTGCAAGGACTCGCGGTCGTCGCTCCCAACCGCTGCCCCTGCTTCTGCGATTCCATTGCTACGGTTCCCTGCTTCTATGATTTTGTTGCTTCTGTGGTTCCGATTGCTGCGCTTTGTTGCTGCCCATTGTTGTAAGCATGTTTTCGTTGCTTATTTTATGTTTTTTAATATCAAAATAATCACTCTTATTGCTTCTGCTTATAATCTCCATCGTGGCTATCTCACAACGACTCCAATCAAAAGTGGTCTAGTTGGGTTTATAGTCATGGCTTTGGATTGTGCTTTGTGTGGGAAGAGCAAGATTCTCTGCATATTTTATTTTCATATCTTGTGGCTGGTAAGGTATGATCTGAAATATGTGACTGGCTACAATTACCTCTGGTGTGAGGTTTTTCTTAATTATATGGAGCTGTGGAAAGGAATTGAAGGGTGCAACGATCTGGTTTGCAGTGGTATGGGTACTGTGACTTCAACGTAACAAAAAGGTGTTTCAAGATGCAGATCCAGATATGATAGATGTGGTGGAGACAGCTAAGTGTAAGTCGTGGCAATGGATCAATATTCTGGGGGTTTTGATATTTCTTATAATAATTTACGTTTGTGCCCAGTATTTAGCTCATTATGTTATTGTAATTAGGGAGGTTTTGTTGGCTAAAGGGTATTTCTTGTACCGTGTACAAAGTTCGGTTAGAGGTGGTGTATTTTCTGAGGTACTGCTATGCTCTTTTTCCCTTGCTTTAAATTTTTTCCCTTTTGGGTTTTTTCTTAGCAAGGTTTTTAAGAAGGTAGGATGCCTTGGAAGATTTTTATCATGGATGAGGTGCTTCATTTGTATAGTTTGGTAGGTGTAGGTGGGAGATGTATTCTGTATGTTCCATTATCTTCACTTTAGTGTGAAGGAAACTTATTGTATTTCGGCTTTGGGGCTTCTTTGAACACATGATAGGGTACCTTATGGCATACCCTTCATAGAAGGTGGGGTCATTGTTGTGTGCTTTGATGCTTGGTTGCCTCCTTTTTAATGGATTCATTTTGTTTGCTGTTAAAAAAAAAGAGCTATTAAAAAGAATTACTAATTTGAAAAAAAAACCTTAAGCAAACGTGATTATTTTGATAAATTAACTAAAAGAGCAATTTTTTAAACTAAAAGCTAAGCAAATTTAAAAGAGGATATTTTTTTAAGAACTATTTGACTACTTGATGTATTGAGTATAGTAACATATAGAACGCAGCAGTGAAATAGTTCTTTTGAATTCAATCAGCTTCAGAATTTTTATCATTTTTATTGCTTAGTAGTTTGGTTTACTTTGTGTTTAACTTATTCAATTTGGTTTTCTCTTTGTTTATCATTTTTCGCTTATTACAACCACTCTTTGCAACTTCTGCTGATTGATATATTTGGCATATCTGTTGCTGTCAAGGTGCAAAGGTACTCTTCAAACTAATAAATTACCTCTGGTTTTGCTATTTTTAATGTTGGTGTTGTGCTGTGATGTTTTTTGTTACTGCTCCATTGTTTTCTGCTGCTGTTTTTGTTTTTTCTGGTGCTTGTGTTTTGATTCTTGTATGGAAATGCATCTCAATGTCGTCACTTCAATTATTCGGTGCCCGATATTAATAATTAGAAACTTGCATTTATTAACAGATATTAATAATTATATATATATAGAGAGATCACATAAGAATGGATCGAAAATGGATGTTTGCTAATCGATTGTCTACGAAATATGAAGAAGGGGTGAAAGAGTTCATTAGGTTTGCAGTTCAGCATGCAGAAAATCCTAGTGAAATAATATGCCCTTGTTTATCAATTTTTAATTGCATTAAGTTTGTAAGGTTTTTTAATCATAGGATTTTGATGTTATTAAGAATCCATTTTTATATTTTCTTTTCAGGTTCTTGTCTGAAGAGTTCATTTTTAATAAGGAGAGTAAATTCTCGTTCTTAACTGCGCACCGAACACATGAGTTGTTAAATGGATGACACCAATATATTGCTAATGTTCTTCTCTCCCATGAAGTTGAAAAAGATAAGTTGTTTTTGACACCTGTAAATGTTGCAAGGTCAGTTGATTGTTAGTAACAATGTTTACAAAAATGAACTGTATGAATTTTGTTAGATTTATTGCGTGCTAATACATTATTTTTTATTTAGTAACCATTGGGTGTTGTTTGTCATTCGTCCTATTGAATTGAAGATATACTATCTGGATTCTTTGCATGGTAGTCCAGCTAAGTACAAGCTAATGAAGGACAATTTTGAAAAATATTGTATTTATTAAATTTTCTGCATTCTATACGGATGTAATCATTCAAGGTATATACTTGTATTGACTTTTTGTTCTTTTTGGCAGAGGTTTGATAAGTTATTGGGGTAATAGGACAATTACAGGGTGCAAATCTACACCTAACATCAAATGGATTAAAATAAAGATATTTATTACAAAACTTCGAACAATTATTCTTGATTGTTGAACAATGAAAATTGAGCAAACATTATATTCTATTAATTTATTACAAAACCTTTGCCAAAAAGAACAAAAAGTCAATTATTCTTGATTGTTGAACAATGAAACTTGAGCAAACATTATATTCTATTAATTTATTACAAAACTTCGAGCAATTATCTGAAACTTGATTAGCTATTATTGTTATTGTTAATTTATTAGATGTCAACTTCAATTTAATTTTCTTACAGTTTCGTTGTAAGTTTGCTCTAACATTATATAATTGTTGAGTTTTGCTCAATAACCATTACTATTGAACCTCCAAACCACAAAAATCTTTGTTGTAGCAAATTGTTTAGACTGATATAGTTCTTTGGTTTTCTTTGGTTTGCTGGCCAAGTTATAACAGATTTGAATGCTTGCATATATTATTTAATTTATCTGTTTTTATTTTTTTGATATAGGGCCTCGTCAAGACAATGGCATAGACTGTGGATACTATGTTATGAGTTCATGAAAGAAATCATCTTACACAACAACAATACAATTCCAGAAAAAGTATTGTGTTACATTTTAGTTTAATTTATATTGCTGAGATTCTCAATTTTGATTATTATTCTATGTAGATTTGTTATTTTTAACTTAGCTTGGTATAACGTTGCAGTACTTTTCTGACTGTGGCTTGACATACTCTTCTGATCAACTTGATGAAATTAAGGAAGAATGGTCTCGTTATGTTGCTTTCAATCATGAGCCTAAATAACTATTTGGTCTGGTCAGTATCTTTGTTTTTATTAGTTTTTAATTTTGTTCTTCTTTGATTTCCTTCATGGGTTAACACCCGAAGTTATAGGCATGTTTTGGTGGATATCTATTTTTGGTTTCAATTGCAGACCTATAGAAGAAATGCATGTGCAATGGTGTCCAAGTTTAAGAGTTTTTGAAGATCATTTGAAGCAAGCATGTACATGATATTAGTAGAAATTGCTACAATATTAGAATGATATATACCTTATCATTTAGATTTTGATCACGTTGTTACTTTTTTTCATTTCAGATTTGGTATTATTGTAATGATTTATTATTCAAAGATTTAATATTACTTTTGTTCATAAATAGTATGTTCTTCTAGCAAATATTCTTTATATTAAAAAAAATTTCTAACTTTTAGTAGCATTTATTAGGAAAAAGTGCTACCGAAACTATTGAACATTTATTAGCATTTATGAATTTGCTGAACATTTAGTAGCGTTTGAAATGAAAAGTGCTACAGAAAGTGCTCACTTTTAATAGCAGTTTCTATAAAACGTTACAGAAAGTGTTCACTTTCAGTAGCATTTTATAGAAAACTGCTACTAATTCTTATAGTTTTAGTAGCGTTTCATTCTCTATTTTTTGTAGCATTCATAGCATAGGCGCTACTAAATAGTTGTTTTCAGTAGCGCTTTCGGAGGCGCTACTATTAATACATGTACTTTTTATTACACTTACATACGCAGCGCTTCAAAGCGCTACAGAATGTGAAAAATAAACGCTACAAAAATGCTTTTTTGTTGTAGTAACTTTCCTAAAACATCTCTAGAAAATTGTAATCTTAATTAATTTTTGTTTCCTTCCCAATAATACTTTTCAAAAATACCTCTATTTTTTTATAAATTTAAGAAAATTAAATACAATCAACTAACCTCCTTAATAAGCGTAAAAATGGTTAGAATTGCTTATAATTCGAGCCGGAGGGAATATATAATAAATCAGGTATGTTTAAAGGAATACAAACAGATAGAATTCGTGGAACAGTGCAACATAATGTATATTTGAATTAAAAGGTTTATATAAATATGTATTTATCAACATATGCATTGTTGAAATAATATTTGCAAACATTGAAATATTTAAAACTCACCGTTGCATTCTGTCCATTGAAATCAAGTTAATCTTCAAATTGCTATAGATATCGAGGAAAAAATACAGTCATTAACAACTGAAAGAGTATATTAAATTGATAGATAATTTGAAGCAGTGAAGGAAATCGATATATAGCATAGTCATATCGATAGAAATTGAAAAAAGAAGTTAAACATACAGATTATATAAATTTTCGACAGTTTATTTGCATTGACTCCAAGTTTGAATTAGTATCCTGGTTGTGGCTGTAGATTATAATGCTTGCAAAACTCCAACCAGCTTTCTAATATATATGTTTCATGTTTCCTTCTTTCAGCTTTGATTAACTTGCAAAGGAATCTATGTCCAATATCATCAATAAGAATGAAGTATTTAATCGGAATCTATGTCCAATGTTTTTCTGTTTTTTTCCCTTCTTTGATTACTTTGAACATTATTACATACACCAAGTTGTTTTTCTGTTTTGTTTTTCCTTCTTTTATTACTTTGAACATTAATCGGAATATACTCCTCCGATTCTCTTTACAAAAATGCATGTTAGATTAATAGTGCGATTCTATTCATAAATAATCACTATAATTTGTATTTTTTAAAAGATTTTAAAATTTTTCTCTTATTTATCATTTGTTTATTGTTATGAAACAATATATTTGTAAAATTATTTAAAAAAAAAAGTTAGTTAGCACTATTTTAATTTTTTTTTAAAAGTTAGCACTATTTTTAGTGGTATTGAAAATATAAATATTTGATAATATACTTCTTTCAAAACTACCATTAAAATTATTATTGAAACTTTAAAATTAAAGGTGTTGAATAATATATTTATTTCATTTGAAAACTAGAAAATTGGCTTACATTAAAGACCATTTTTTTTTTCTAATGAGGCTTATATTTTTAGGACCAGATTAAGGACATTTTTTTAAAAGTTTTAAGAAATGTAACTACTGTTTTTGATTTTTGTAATATAATTAAGTATGCTCTATAATAACAATGGGAGGTAGTATCTGATAATTATTTTTTTAATAAAAATATATATTACCTTTAAAAATTATGACATTTTTTTTTTGGATAACTGAAACTTTTATTAAAACCAGGTATGAGGCATACCTAAGAAAGAACAAGAACAAAGATCCAAAGCAGGTTCACAGCCACAAAAGCTAAAAAACGAAACTACCGTACCCCACCAGAAACTTTAAAAATATTAACTTTAAAAATTACGACTAAACAAAAACTTTAATTTTATAATATAGAATAAAGAAAGGTATTTATAAAAAAAATAATAAATATCATGAAAAATTAAAAATAAGACTTATATTAAAAAAAAAACTTAAAAATAAAAGCTTTGAGGAAGAGGGTACTTACTTCACAGAAGTCATGTATTTTAGTATTTATGAGAATGGGACACTGCCACACTGGGGCGTGAAGGCCTTCAATAGCTAATTTCCAGAGCTGAAGGTCATATATAGATTTGGGTTGATAATGAGCTTACGAGTCCATTTTTAATATGGATCCATTATTTACGTAAAGTGGTGAAATTCGAAGATCATTTTTTAATTTGAATCTTAAATTTTTAAAATAATCATAAAATTACCCTTTATTAATTTTTCCTCTTTTTATTTCTTTTCCAAACTCTATTCCACGCAGCCTTCACACCATCACCAACTTAATTAGCTTATTAGCTTATTAGCTTCACGAGATATGAGAAAAACCTCATTTGTCAACTGTCAAGGCTCGCTTAACAACAACTTAATTAATTTTAAAAATAAAAATAAGTAAACTGTTACGTTGTTTGTTTGATCTGGGTTCTATTAGCATGAAATAAATCATCACAAGGCGGCCGAGGCTACGGCAAATAATAAGAAATAAGTGAATTGCCTTGGTGAAAATTGGTTGGACGCTTAGGGACTTCAGGATCAAAGGCTCGAATCCTAGAGTAGGGGTGTAACAGTCCGGTTCGGTCCAGTCTTTTACGGACATTTGGGACCAGACCGACTAAATTTACATGGTCCGGTCCAAAAGTTGTTTGTGTACAAAGACCGGACCAGACCGTGTTGGAAGTCAAGTTTGCCCCAAAGGACGTAAAGAGTAATGCTAGAAGGATTCTAGAAGATAATGTTTTGATGATTACAAACAAGATTCAAAGTTTCAAGCATCAAGCTGCATCAAGTTCAAGCATCAAGCTTCAAGGCTAAAGTCAAGGCCCAAGCTTCATGTTCAAGTTTAGTATAGCCTGACCCATAGAAAATTTGTAAGGTAATGAATTTTTATTACAAGTTTATAATGGTCAAAATTAGTTTTTCATGTTAAGGAGAAGAAAAGAACATTTTGTGAAAAATGTTTTAATTGCAAAATATGTTTTCATGAAAATCTGTTTTTAACTTAGTTTATGAAAAAATGTTTTTAATTGCGAAAATAGTTTTTTCTAAAAACATATTTTTTAAAGACTTAAGTGATTCACTGTGAAAATATATCTTGACAACCTCTAACTGGATTTCTCTAAATTGTGAAAATCTGTTAAGACAAGTTTTGACAGACATAATCGATTACTCTTTCAAGATAATCGATTATTTATGTTGCATCATAGAAAATCCAGAGAGTGTGTAATCGAGTATTTGAACCTGGCTAATCCATTACTTTTTGTATGAAAGTAATCGATTACTTGGCACAGATAATCGATTACTGGAGTTGCATCATATATTTTCCAGAGGCTGTGTAATCGATTATTTGACCAGTGATAATCGATTATATCAGTTGCATCATATATTAAACAGAAGTGAAGTAATCGATTAAATTCTATGTTGTAATCGATTACTAGTTTTTCAAAAGAATTTAAAAGTTTCTGTTTTTAAGGGGATAATCGATTATTCTCCTGAAGTAATCGATTACCTCAAGTTTTATTGAAAAACGTGTCAGAATCATTTTGATTTATTTCCTGATTTGTTTTTACATAAAAGATTCTGATTTATTTTATAAAATTCGAAAATGATTTTAAATTTGATTTATTTTCAAAATTATTTTTGATTTGATTCTGATTCTATTTTTTCAAATTCAAAATTTGAATTTCAAATATTTTCAAATCCTTGGTTTTAATTCTTAAATCTTTATGATTTGGTTTTTGATTTTAAACATGTGTTAATTATTGTTTTTATAAAAAGGATTTGAATCAAGTTTTTATTCTGATAACTTTTTTGAAAAACCTTTACACGTTCTTCTTCTTCTTCTTCTCCTTCTCAATTCTCTGGTTTTATTGTTGTTATCCATTTGAGAAGAAAACCTTATCTTGGCCATAGTACTTGTAATTTAAATTCAGCACCACTAGAGCGTTATTGTTGTATTCGTGTTATTTAGAACACAATATTGTTAGAACCTTATATTGTTGTATCTGCACTAAGAAGAGTGCATTATAGTGGTTGTACTCAATCATTCATATCCGTAACCATTTGTGTAAGGGGTGTGTGACCCTTAGTGACTAGGGAGTGAATCTCCTAGTGCGAACGTGCTGCGTTCGTGGTTGTAGGGTGAGGAACCCTGTTGTATTGGGTAGTGCTAGACGAACGGTGGGGCACCTAGTAGTTAGGCTATCTGGTTGTTGTTGAGGTCCCTGGCGAAAGGAGGTTCCTAGTAGCTTGCGGGGCGCTCTGGTTGTACTTGGGGACGCGTGGCGTCTTGGTTTAGTGAAAAGCTCAAGCGGGTCGCTTGGGGACTGGAGTAGGCCGGGTTTGCCGAACCAGGATAAAATCTCCGGTGCAATCTCTTCTATCCCTTATCTCTTTATTTTCCGCTGTTATATTTATTTGTTGCGCATCATAACATTAGTTTTCATAATAGTATTAATATTATTCGCTTATGCGCAATCGTTTTCATCGTTCTATTTGTTTTCCGCTGCAAATCTCTTTAAATTTGTTGAAAACGATTTAATTCGAATATTTTCCAATGTTTTCATAAACACCCAATTCACCCCCCTCTTGGGTGTCGGCTGCCAATCCTATCAATAATTCTAACAATTGGTATCAGTGCTTCGTGCTCTGGTAAAGGCCTAACAGCCTGAGTTAAAGATCCTTTGTAGATTGGCAGCGTTGGGATATTTTATTTGTTTTAATATGGAGGGTTTTACATTCGATGATGCACCAATTTCTGATGGAAATAATTTCTACTATTGGAGTGCTAGAATGAAAATATTTTTATAATCTATTAGCATTCGTTTATGGAATGTTGTTGTTTATGGTTTTGATGAAAAATCTTTTTCCTTCAATTTTCAAGCTATGCATATTTTGAAAAATGCTTTGAACCATGATGCATTTGCTATTATTGATAATTGTGAAAATTCTAAGGATATTTGGGACACTTTACATTTACACTATGCTACTAATGATCTTGTTGAAAGTGCAAGTGTCCACAGGAAAGAGGAGAAGGAACATCAAGAAGTTGCTATAGAACGTAAAAGGACCAACTCCCTAGACGAAGATTCTGATGATGAAAGTGAAAGCGTGGGGAGTAACTCAACAAGCGACTGTGATGACTTAGAGAGGATTTTTGAAACCTTTATGGACTCACTGGAGGAATCAAGTGACTCGGATGCGGAATCAATGACAGATGAAATTAAAACATCCGACTACTTGGATCATGAGGACCGTGAGGTAATTTCAATTAGTCCTTGTTCTAAATCTCTACAATTTGCATATAATGATTTGAATGATGGTTTGATATCTTTAGAAAATAGAAACTTGGACTCTTTACAAAAATTATCTCAAATTAAAAATGAAATTGATATTTTGAAAAATGGAGATATTTTTTATAAAGAGATATTTTTAGAAAACAGCTCCTCAATCATTTTTGAAAATTGCTTACATATTGAAAAACAAGTTGAGGAAGCACTTTTTGAAAGTAACATTGAAAAATCAAATTGTTCAAATTCGTTACTTGATGAAATTGAAAATAATGTGGATATCCAAAAATAAAGTAAAGTTGATGACAATAATATTTTTCAATGTGAAATAAAAAATTCCAAGTTTCATGAAAATAATTTTGAAAAAGTCAAACCATCATCCAAACCCATTATTTGCAATTATTGTGGTTGTTTAGGACATATTTCTCATTTATGCTTTTATCGTAAAAGTTATAATATGAGAAATAATTTGCAATGGGTTCCAAAGGCTTCTAAGGAACCTAAGACTAACCCCAAAGGACCCAAGATGAAATGGGTACCAAAAAGTTCTTCTAGTGTTCTAAATGCGCAGGAATCCAAACAAAAAGAAGATCTAAGTGGTCAAAAGAAAGTCTTATGGGGTGTACCTAAGAGGACAATAAGTGTATGGGTTGAGAAACGAAACAAGCCTAAGGATGAACCAAGTGATGGAGAAAAGGATAAACTATCAAGGGTGATATCTAAGAGGACAAGGAATAGATGGAATGGTCAAAAGAGGAAGATGCTCCCAACCAAAGCTTCTCACATGTCTAAAGGTGAAATGAAATGGTCTAGGACCTCAAGTAAGAAGCAATGGGTAAGGACAAACACCTCCTTGATCAGCAAGTCCAAGGTATCAAGTTATCATTCATACTATAACAACGACTACACAAAGGTATACCTGGACTACTCTATTTTTTGTGCATACCAAGGTGTATCATGAGTGCTGAAATCTTTTTGAAAATCTTTTATTTCTCATGATCACTCCTTGGATAAAATAAATCATGTGTGCCTTGCTTTATTTGAAAATCTTTTTAAGCACATGATTATATTTTTTGTGTGACTGCATTATTTTTTCACCATATATTGAGTTGTATCATGTGTGTTAAAATATTTTTTTTAAAAATTCCTTTTATCACATGAATACACTCTTTATGTGTTGATGTCATGTCATGACATACTAGAGATATATATTGATATTATGGACATGCATTTGTGTGCATGAGCATGACATTGTTTTTATGATTAGTGCATATGTTTAATATTGTTTATTCATATTTTGCCTTCACAATATCCTTGATATTAGTGAAGAGATGCAACTAATCCTTAAGGATCCAAGTCTTTGGATACCAAAAGAAAATTCCATAAGCAGTTTTGTAGGTATCACTACTAGTGCCAAGCCTTGGAATTCTCACAAGGAATGCATGCACGATGGACTTAAATGAAAAGATACCAAAGAAGGTCATGGACTCAATCAAGGGAAATGCGACTTGAATAGACACAAGTGGAGCTCTTAACATGTTGTTTAATAAGAACGAGAGACTTAAAGGAAGAACTCCACAAGTGCACGAACATCCCTTATGATGTGGAAAATCAACACCTTCGATAAGTATCACTGCACTTATTTGGTTTACTATATGATACTTATCTTTGTGATATACATATTTATCTTGATGCTGAATTTTTTTTAATTTATTCCTTCTTCGATATGTTTGTACAAATTTTTGTGAAGGATAAATTGTTTTTCAGCATGCACTATATTTATGTGTTACTAATTCCTAAGGATCCAATTATCTTGAATACCAAGAGAAACACGTGCTAATTAGTTTTGCAGGTATTACTACAAGTATCAGTATGCAACGCTCTCTACAAACTTATGGTTAATGCATTCAAATGACAAGAGAACTGGGCAATACTCAAGCACTTGATAGTGACTCTGCGATATGTGAATGATCTCTTGGAGTGGAAGAAGTACAACATACTGAACAAGTGGAGCTTTCTACAAGATACGTAATGATACTCTATCAAAGGAAGAAACTCCACAAATGAAATGACTACATACATGGAAAGCGTCATCTCGATAAGTATCACTACTCTTATTTTTTTTATTATGTGATACTTGTTTATGCGATATATGCCTTATATGACAATATGTGCTATCATGAATTATATGTTATTATTGTCATGGCATATAAGGTTTTTAAAGTTTTGATGATAGTGAGCATTCACATGTTTTTATGATGCATTTTTCATCTCCCTTCAAGTTATGCTTATTTTGGAAAAACCTTTTAGAAAGGGGGAGAAAAATATTATTTGAATATTTGCATTGCAAACATGTTTTTGCTTCTTCATCCCATTTTGACATCATGCTGCTTTTTATTGTGTATTGGGAAGAAATTTTTTTTATCCCATAATTCCTTTTAATGATGTCAAATAGGGGGAGAAATTGATTATGTGTCTATATGTATTTACTCCCTTGTTATTATTAATGTATCTATTCAGTGTTTCAGGGGGAGTATAGTACAAAGGGGAAGAAGAACCCTAATCCTGCTAAAGGATTCTCACCACCTTTTTGATGTTGACAAAAGGGGGAGAAGAATTCTGAGTTTTATTGGGTATACTAACCATATGTGCAGGGGGAGGTTATAAGAATGAAGAGAAACTTTCATGGCTTAATCAATTATTCTCTATTTATATTTAAATTTCCTATGATATTATTGTGCTATACTTGCTGCTTAACGCTTGTGATGCAGAAACTCAGAAAAGGGTTTGTCATCATCAAAAAGGGGAAGTGTTGGAAGTCAAGTTTGCCCCAAAGGACGTAAAGAGTAATGCTAGAAGGATTCTAGAAGATAATGTTTTGATGATTACAAACAAGATTCAAAGTTTCAAGCATCAAGCTGCATCAAGTTCAAGCATCAAGCTTCAAGGCTAAAGTCAAGGCCCAAGCTTCATGTTCAAGTTTAGTATAGCCTGACCCATAGGAAATTTGTAAGGTAATGAATTTTTATTACAAGTTTATAATGGTCAAAATTAGTTTTTCATGTTAAGGAGAAGAAAAGAACATTTTGTGAAAAATGTTTTAATTGCAAAATATGTTTTCATGAAAATCTGTTTTTAACTTAGTTTATGAAAAAATGTTTTTAATTGCGAAAATAGTTTTTTCTAAAAACATATTTTTTAAAGACTTAAGTGATTCACTGTGAAAATATATCTTGACAACCTCTAGCTGGATTTCTCTAAATTGTGAAAATCTGTTAAGACAAGTTTTGACAGAAATAATCGATTACTCTTTCAAGATAATCGATTATTTATGTTGCATCACAGAAAATCCAGAGAGTGTGTAATCGAGTATTTGAACCTGGCTAATCCATTACTTTTTGTATGAAAGTAATCGATTATTTGACCAGTGATAATCGATTATATCAGTTGCATCATATATTAAACAGAAGTGAAGTAATCAATTAAATTCTATGTTGTAATCGATTACTAGTTTTTCAAAAGAATTTAAAAGTTTCTATTTTTAAGGGGATAATCGATTATTCTCCTGAAGTAATCGATTACCTCAAGTTTTATTGAAAAACGTGTCAGAATCATTTTGATTTATTTCCTGATTTGTTTTTACATAAAAGATTCTGATTTATTTTATAAAATTCGAAAATGATTTTAAATTTGATTTATTTCCAAAATCATTTTTGATTTGATTCTGATTCTATTTTTTCAAATTCAAAATTTGAATTTCAAGTATTTTCAAATCCTTGGTTTTAATTCTTAAATCTTTATGATTTGGTTTTTGATTTTAAACATGTGTTAATTATTGTTTTTATAAAAAGGATTTGAATCAAGTTTTTATTCTGATAACTTTTTTGAAAAACCTTTACACGTTCTTCTTCTTCTTCTTCTCCTTCTCAATTCTCTGGTTTTATTGTTGTTATCCATTTGAGAAGAAAACCTTATCTTGGCCATAGTACTTGTAATTTAAATTCAGCACCACTAGAGCGTTATTGTTGTATTCGTGTTATTTAGAACACAATATTGTTAGAACCTTATATTGTTGTATCTGCACTAAGAAGAGTGCATTATAGTGGTTGTACTCAATCATTCATATCCGTAACCATTTGTGTAAGGGGTGTGTGACCCTTAGTGACTAGGGAGTGAATCTCCTAGTGCGAACGTGCTGCGTTCGTGGTTGTAGGGTGAGGAACCCTGTTGTATTGGGTAGTGCTAGACGAACGGTGGAGCACCTAGTAGTTAGGCTATCTGGTTGTTGTTGAGGTCCCTGGCGAAAGGAGGTTCCTAGTAGCTTGCGGGGCGCTCTGGTTGTACTTGGGGAGGCGTGGCGTCTTGGTTTAGTGAAAAGCTCAAGCGGGTCGCTTGGGGACTGGAGTAGGCCGGTTTGCCGAACCAGGATAAAATCTCCGGTGCAATCTCTTCTATCCCTTATCTCTTTATTTTCCGCTGTTATATTTATTTGTTGCGCATCATAACATTAGTTTTCATAATAGTATTAATATTATTCGCTTCTGCGCAATCGTTTTCATCGTTCTATTTGTTTTCTGCTGCAAATCTCTTTAAATTTGTTGAAAACAATTTAATTCGAATATTTTCCAATGTTTTCATAAACACCCAATTCACTCCCCTCTTGGATGTCGGCTGCCAATCCTATCAATAATTCTAACAGACCGCAACGGTCCGGACCATTCCGGTCCGGTCCGGCCCGGTCTATTTAGACCATAATTACTTGACAACAAAAATAAAATTGATAGAAAACCTAAGTGGTCTACTTTTCTAAGAAGCAACCCTAAATCTTCTTCTCCAGTCATCTCTTTGAGTTGCCGTCAGAGTCATAAGTGGGAAGGGAATATAGTCACCCAAACCCTAACGGACTCTGAACGCAGAGTTGATTCATGGGGTGCTTCGGGCGGCATCGGTGTGGGCAGTGGAGGCCGCGACGGCGGTCATTCACTGGATTCGCAGTGGCAGCACCGAAGGTAGCACTGGATTCGCGCGACGGAAGCAGCACTCGATGCGATTTGGTTTTGGTTTCGGCAATCGTGGCGTCTGTAGGTTGGAGTGGATCAAGCTCGATCTTTGTTGGCACGGGGTTGCGACGGTAGCAATTAGCTCTTCGTCAGGTGAAGGTTGCTCCTAATGGTTCCTCGGTAATCTCTTGACCCTGGTGTAGTGATGGAAACCACAATCTTGTGACAAAGATTATGACTTCTGCTTTCTGGTTCCCATTGTGCAGACGCAGATGAAGTTCTTTGTGTCGCCATGTGGTCGTGGTGATGGAATCATGACCAGCGAAGATCCCACTCATGGATGCGTCTGATGATATTAAACAAATAGGAACAAGAACAAGTGTTGATGTTGTTACCAGATTGCAAGTATTGATGTTGTTGCGGCTGTGAGGGCTGAGGGTGAGGGTTGTGTGAATGTGCCAATGTGTGTCGTGTGAGGGCTGTGAGGCTAGGCTTTAGTTTAAGTTAGTGTTAGGTTTAGGTTTAGGATATAGGTATGCGGTCTGGTCAGGTCTGAACGGTCTTAAAGTTTGTGAGACCGTGGACCGGACCATAAAACATCGCTCTAGAGTTTTTGAGATCGGACCGGACCATGAGACAGATCGGACTGCATTTTTCGGTTCGGTCCAACTGATCTCGCGGTCCCGGACTGGATCGCTTACACACGTACTACTAACATAACAATTTCTGGGGAGGATCCCCCAGTGAGGCAACAATTTCCGGGGAGGATTCATACCGTTGAGTCAAAGACACGCACAGTTCGCGTATCCGAAGTGGATTAGTTGGACCACAAAAAATATAAAGCCCAGATACCACCTAGTTTCGAAAAAAAAAAAAAGCTTATTTATGTCAGGTGCCCCTGTAGTTTGCACCTATTTTGTCACATGCCCTTTAACTTTATTTTTCAACAAATATACCCCTACAGTTTGCTCCGGTGAGCCATATACCCCTGCATGTCATTTCCGGCCACCGGTGCTGACGTGGACCGCCGGAATCAGCAAGTGGTAAAAATAGGAGCCCTTATAGTTTGGGTCTTTTTTGTCAGATACCCCTATATATAACTTCAAAAATTCATATCTTTTAAACCGTAAGTCCAAAAATTACAAATTTTATGTCAAAACAATCGTATTGAAATAAAGAATTTTAATATGTAATTATTTTACTTTTATGGATAGTTTTGTAAAAAATTGTTTTTTGGGCAATTTTCTATACGAATTTTGAATTTATGAATTATTAAAAATAATTTATGAATTAGATTGAACTAGTTTTTATTGTAGTTTGAGGAACATAAAAATCATGAGTTTTGACTATGTCAGTCTCCAATGATTTTAAATTTAGTTTTTTTATAGCTTTTTTTATAGTTTTTTACAATTTATTTTTAAAAGGCAAAAGTCATGATTTTTATGATCCTCAAACTATAATAAAAACTAGTGCAATCCAATTCATAAATTATTTTTAATAATTCATAAATTCAAAATTCGTATAGAAAATTGCCCAAAAAACAATTTTTTACAAAACTATCCATAAAATAAAATAATTACATTTTAAAATTCTATATTTCAATACGATCGTTTTGAGATAAAATTTGTAATTTTTGGACTTACGGTTTAAAAGATATGAATTTTTGAAGTTATATATAGGGGTATCTGACAAAAAAGACTCAAACTACAAGGGCTCCTATTTTTACCACTTGCTGACTCCGGCGGTCCACGTCAGCACCGGTGGCCGGAAATGGCATGCAGGGGTATATGGCTCACCGGAGCAAATTGTAGGGGTATATTTGTTGAAAAATAAAGTTAAAGGACGTCTGACAAAATAGGTGCAAACTACAGGGGCACCAGACATAAATAAGCCAAAAAAAATTATGAGTAAGCTAACGGCCGGGGCAAGACAGTAATCAAAGCATACATGGAATTGATTAATAATGTTTTTACACCTAATTGAAAATGAAAATGAAAATGAAAATAGGGTTTATGCTTCGATCGCCATGAATATAAAGATATATTCCTAATAAAATTCATAACCGGTGTCGCACTCGGTGATGTAAAACCTATCATGTGTGGGTCCATTATTATTATCCAAAGGAACATGCAAGGAACAACGAAAGGTTACGATGCTGCGTTTCTTTAAAATCCCCACTTTAAATCTGACCTTCATGTGTAGTCTCACACTGATATCGTAATAAAACCCAGAAGAAGAAGTTCCTTTCTTCATGTCAACAAGGGGTTGCTGCAGTAGCTGCTGATCAACTTTGAAAACAAGGCTCAGTAAGATTGTTGTCTTACGACTCTGGAAGAATGGTTCCAAATTGTTCTGGGAGGAATCGAACCCGATGACATCATTATCTTCGCGGCAAAAGGCGTGTGCTTCGATGTAATCGTAGAACACGCCGGCAATGTTGCTAGGGTTGCGGGCCGTCACGTTGAGGAGGAGGTTGGTGTTGTTGTTTTTGTTGAATAGGGTTGCATCTGTGACATCAAATATCATCGTGTTGGGGCGTACGATGAACCACAGGACAAGAACCACGGCGGAGAAGATGCAAATAAGGGCGCAGATGCAGCCACAACAGCATCTCATCATTGAGCTATTTGATTTGTTCATTGCAAAGAGTGAACCAGCAACTGATCTCCTATTCCAATTCAAAGAATATATATAACTAGTAACTAGTAATCTAGTACGAGATTATGCCACACCTCAACAATTACTTTACTTGATCAAAAGGCAAGTTATTAATTATTACTCCCTCCATTTTACAAGAGGATAAAAAATGACAAAACTTTTTATCCCATATTAAAGTTAAAATAATTAATGAAAAACCTAAAAATTGTAAATTTTGAATTGTAAAAAAAAAAAATTGGTTAATCAAAGCAAAATGCATTAAATAAGTTGTTTGATAATTGGTTGATGTGTTAAACAAATCATTAAATGTATGTCTCCTTAACCTTTTGACTTTTTCAATTTGTTACCTTGCTTGTGAGACGGAGGGAGTAAAACTTTACTCATTATTATTATTATATATTATTAAAAAATAGAAAAAAATTATATATATAATATTTAATATATAAAATAAAGATATTAATGGTATAGCCATACGAGAACGAATCTATACTTTAGATGAAAATAAAAATATTTGATAGAAAATAATAAATAAATATTAAATTTTCATTTATTTCTAATAATTAATTTATTCTACACATTGTTGTTTCAAAAATATAAAATATAAAATTATTTTCTTAGTGCTTAAGTTTTGTCTTTTAAATAACCATATTTAAAGATATCATAAAAAGGTAACCATGTTTTTTTTATTTAAAAAAAACTAAGTAATTCATCCACTTTTATATGTAAATTTTTTACTAAAAAATACATACTTTTAAGAAAGTAAGTGAATAGAAGGGAAAAAATTGATTAATAAAGTTGATTGGTATCGTGAAACCAACTGAGACCTTAGAAATGAAATTCGGATGCTGGTAGTTTCGGGCTTGATTCTTAGGGAAAACATCTCACTGGAAGAGACACTCTTATGACCTCGAAACGGATTAGTTTTAAGAACCCCCAGTAGTAGTGATGGACCCCTAAGTATAACTGGACTTACAAAAAGTATAGACCTAAAAAAAAAAAGAATTGAAAAAAGTGAATAGAGGTGTTTCTGAAAAATTAAAGAAGTAATTAACGACATTATAAATTGAAAATAAAGTACCAATTGAGCCTTCTAGCTTGGTGGTCTTAGACAAAGTCTAAGAATCTTACTACCAAGTCAAGGGTTCTATTCTTGGTACAAACAAACAACAACAGAAAATAAAGTTTATATTAAAGACAAAAATAATCTTAAAAGAGGATTTCCATATAAGATCGGAGATAGTATTTCCTTCGTCCCTATATAGAAGATTTTTTGGTAGAATTTACGTGTATTAAAAAAGTTGGTTAATTTAGTTCGTGTTTGGTATAGCTGGTAAAATTAGATTATCATTATTTTTATTTGTGATTGTAATTTGTCATCTAAAATTATAATCTGTTTATGTATGAGTCTCTTAGCTGAAAAATAAACTTAAGACGATTTGCTTTGTTTGGATAGTGTAAAAAAAATTATTTTTACTGAATAAATTACAAAAACGATGTGGAGTGATAAGGGGATAGTTACTGATATTGGAATGATAAGTGTATAATAAAAAAGTTGCATGGATCTCAAAAAATAATGTTACAAAAAATAATCCACGACACTGGGGAGAGGCTAGATTTTAATTATATTTTTCAACAATACAATCTAAGATTATAATTAGTGTTGAAAACTAAACACGTTAAATTATAAATTTTTTTTAAAAAAAAAAAAATTAAAAACATAATCTTAATAAAAGAAAAATAAAAACACCCCTAAAGAAGACATACGAACAAGTTCTGGCCAACATTTAAAGACGCTTAAGCATCAACCACTTGCTAATTCCCAACTACCAGATAGTAATCTATCTATCTATAAATTATTACCAAAGTTTCCCCCCACAAAGCCAAAATTCCGCCCATTCCACCTTTCTTCTTTTTTTTTTTTTAAAAAAAATTTTTTTTTATTCTTGCCTATTCCCTCACCCTTCTTTTTTACTACTTTCTCCTGTTTAGACTATCCCGCCCAAACAGTACAAGAGTACGGTGCTTCTACCATGCACCAGTTTTTGGTGCTCCGGCTCTTTTTTTTATTTTAATAAATATAATATATTAAAAAAATATGATTGTTATTTTCTGTGTTCTTTTTATGTACATATTTTTGTTATTTGGAATTGAATTTTTTATTATATTCTTTCGGACAAAGGTAATGATCCAAACAAGTAAAAAATGAAATATGAGTGCTTCTACCATGCACCAGTTTTTGGTGCTCCGACTCTTTTTTTTTTTTTACATAAATCTAATTATATTAAAAAAAAAATATGCTTTGAGTTTTCTTTGTTCTTTTTATGTACATGTTTTTGTTATTTGGATTTGAATTTTTTTTATTATATTCTCCCGGACACAGGTAATGGTCCAAACAAGTAAAATATAAAACAATGGTGCTTCTACCATGCACCGGTTTTTGGTGCTCTGGCTCTTTTTTTTTTAATAAATCTAATATATTAAAAAAATATACTTTGGGTTTTCTGTGTTCTTTTTATGTACATGTTTTTGTTATTTGTATTTGAATTTTTTTATTATATTCTTCCGGATACAAGTAATGGTCCAAACAAGTAAAATATAAAACAAGGGTGCTTCTACCATTCACCGGTTTTTTATGCTCCGTTTTTTTTTCATAAATCTAATATATTAAAAAAAATATGTTGAGTTTTCAAGTGTTCTTTTTATGTACATGTTTTTATTATTTGACTTTGAATTTTTTTTACTATATTCTTCCGGACACATGTAATGGTCCAAACAAGTAAAATCTAAAACAATGGTGCTTCTACCATGTACCGATTTTTTATGCTCTGTTTTTTTTTAATTTTCATAAATCTAATATATTAAAAAAAAAATATGCTTTGGGTTAAAAAATCTAATATTTTTTAAAAATATATTCTTCCGGACACAGGTAATGGTCGAAACAAGTAAAATTTACTCTATTCAATACTAAGTTAAAACTAATATTAATTGTAACTTTGTGAAATGTTTTATCAATATATTAAAACTAATATTAATTGCAACTTATGAAATGTTTTATCGATTTCGTATTTCTCCCGTGCATCGCACGGGGTTGGGGGCTAGTTGAATAAAAGCCTTAATCGGTCAAACACAAAAAATGAAACAGAATTGGTTTTTTTTTAGTAAAACCAGCAGCTGCCTGCAATAGAACACATACAACACAACAATTTGTAAGTAAGGACAAAACATCACAACATGGTTCAAACTTCTAACACTTAGAGGGCATTATTTTATCAACCTTGCTTCTAGCTATGAGGACTGAAGTAGTAAGTGTTTGCAATTTCTTCTTAGCATCTCCACCTTCCTTTTTCTTGTTCACAGACTTGTCATTTTTGACCTCCTCTTTTGGGCTAATTTCAATTACTTCTGGAGACTTTGGTTTCACAGTGATTTTCTTCTCAGCTGGTTTTGGTGCCACTCTTTTAGCAGCAACAACAACCCCATCAGACTTTGGACCAACCACATTAGGAATGGCCAATTTCTGCAATAGAAATTGAAACAAACAAATAAAAGAGAGTTGTGTTCACACCTTGTTCTTTTCAGCACTGCTACAGCTTGCACATTTACAAGTAGTTGTGCAAAAGAACTCCTACAAGTATATAATAAGAAAGATCATATAAATAACTTACGGAAACTCCAAAAAAAAAAAAAAAAAGAATCATAAAAGTAAGGATAACATGAGAATAAGTGAATAACTAATGCACAAGTAACTGCTAAAACTATGCTTTTTAATTTGCTTATGAAATTAATAAATTCGCCTTAGATAATGTTCAAAATAGTTGTTAAGTAACTTATTCCTAACAAGAACAAGAGATAGATTTATTATTGGTAATTTATTAGTCCATCAACACCTAGTGATGATAAGGATTTATTATTTGATTAATAATTGTCTAATCTTAGCTCTCAATTTGAAGTCAAAACAAGTCAAATTTCAACGCAAATACATCAAATCAACTACGAAGTTTGCACATATATCCTTAACCTTAGAAAGTGCATTGAGAAGCCAAAAGCAAATTTGAAACTTAGAAGCATTTTCTCAAACAGGTTAAGTGCAAAATTCAACTCAAATTTGGCAACTGATCAGAAACCCAATCATATACATATCAACTGAAATGATGCAAAAATTTTAGAATATGGAAAAATTTCTTAGCTGAAGAAGCTACACTGATCTAACCATTAAAAAGTAACAAAGTAACAAATTATGCATCAGATGCAATAATTACCCGAGAATGATAACTATACAAATTATGCATTAGTTGACAAATTTAGCTACACAAATCTTTTAAAGGCTTTAAATAATATTTTCTTAAACGAATGTTGTTGAAATTGCAACGTTAAACCGCAAAGTTGATATAAGAGAATTTTTAACAACATTTAAACATTAGTGCTTTTAAATATGTGTTGCTAAATCTCCTTCTTGGCTCCTATAGTACATTTCAAGTGAGATATCGCACATCACAATGAGGAGCTGATGAGTGCATTTACTATGGAGATAGTGCATTTATGACCTATCGACGTATTGAAGATGATATGATATATTGTTGGTCATATTCTTACTAAAGTAACGAAATGATCATTTCCAAAATTTAAATAAAATTCAGGATTCAAAATATCGAAAAAAAGTTCAATGACATTTTCAAAAGAGCACATAAATTTATAAACTAAAAACTTAAATAAATCATTCTCCTTTTTGGCTCCTATAGTACATTTCAATTGAGATATTGCACATCACACTGAGGAGCTGAGTGCATTTACTACGAAGATAGTGCATTTGCTGAAATTTACTTTCATCACCGCACAAACTCAAACATTCACAAAATACATTTTTATGTTCCGAGCATTCTTCAAAGAGAATTTACCAATAAGAAACGAAAACGATGAATTAAACCACTTAGCGAATCCCCTTGTTTCAACCCTTTTGAATACTCCCTCCGTTTGCCCTTTTAACACTTTTATTTTGTCCTCATTTACCAATTTTCAATGAATATTAATTATTTTTTTTCACAAACATCCTTATTTATTTAACACTTTTTAGATTCTCAATAATATTAATAGGGGTAATTTTGAAAATACATATCAAAAGTTCACATTTTCAATACAATTAACTAAATTATTCCATTTTCTTAATGAACGTGAAATCTTCCAAGAAAACTTTATAATTAGGGACGAAGCTAGTAGTATTTTGTACATCGAGCTGATGAGCGAGATCGGCCTAAAATCTGTAGTTTTTACTGGGTTCTTTTTTTTTCTTCCCGGAATTAGACAAACAAATGTACAATTCACACTAGCCATAATCCTTCCATTTAAGTGAAATTTATACACCATTCCACAGATAATTGTATTTATCCGATCAAGAGGACTTTTTTTTTCCACTACCAGAATTATTCCACACTGCCACTTTTATTTCTTTCTTTGAAACTTCTGCCTCCAAGTAGGCAAATATATATCTTATTTATTTGATTAGATTCCAGCTCATCAAGGACGGGTCATGCTTTGTTTGGTTGCACAAGAAAAAACAAGAAGAAAAAAATAGGGGAAAGAGAAATAGGAGAGAAAGAAAAAAAGTAAGAAAAGAGTAAATTTTGTTGTTATTTGGTTTGTGAGAAAAAAAGGTAAAGAATGAGATGAGAGAAATTGATAAAGTTGTTTAGAGATTACTATACCTCTCTATATAATAAAAAAGTTCATCTAAAGTTCATCTAATAAAATATAGATTAGGATGATTTACATTATTTTTGCTTTATCTAATAAATTGAGTTCTTCCCCAAGTTCACTTCAAAGATAATCACGATAACACCTTTGATCAGAGTTATTTTGACTACTCTCCTTTGTGCAAGTCCAGTAAGTTGACCAAGTTATAGAAAATGAAGTTCACTGTCACTAATCTTGGATAACTACTATTATTTGTAATTCTTGATTTGCATGGAAATTTGACTTGTATTAACTTTTCAGATTGGGCAAGTTGCAGAGGTCTTGAAAGCTCAAGGAGCACAATAGACTTGTATTAGATTGTTTTGTTTTGTTCAGTTCTCATAAAAGGATCAACGAATAAAATATACCAATGACTACTTTTCACTAATGTCATGCAGCTTGGGGGGAGTGCTCGATCTTGCTCTGTATTGGATGAATCAACCAATTCCCCTTGATGACAAAGATGACTTCAAGGAATGAAAACCATGTTCATGGCTTTATCTGTCTTGCTTGACAAAGAGGAACCACCATTGTCTTCTCTATCGAATGGTTAGTCTTCTCTCACCCTCATTTTGTGATTTGAATTTAAGGGATTAGAGTTCTGAGTTTGCATTTTAATGATTAGGTTCTGAGTTTGTATTTATGAGGTATTTCTATGCTTAACAACCAATTTGTTATTCATAATAGCATAATTGTTCATTACACACTAGGCAATGTGTTATGTTTCAATTACAAAGCATTAGCTTTTGCAACTTTCTTGGAACAAAGCACTAGAGTATCTTACAATCTTACTATCTTTCATAACAGCTTTGGAAAAATTATTTGGAGTAAACCCCTGACTAAAGTCGAGGAACAGGTGGATCTGGATTATATACACAAGTAACACACCACTAGTTCTGTAAGAAAGTAATCTAATATCTTTGTTCTGTAACTTTTGCTTTATTAGAGAAGCCTACATACATAGTAGGAATGATGCAAATTATAAACAAAGAAACTATAACAAAAAAAATGGTGCCAAATGCCAAGAGAATGAAGAGATAGAGTAAGCTAGTTAGTTCTGGAAAAAGTCTCCACTCTTCACAATTCACATAGATACATATAGATGTTGAAAAAAAAAAGGTACAAAATTTGGAGTGGCATACTTTTCCCTACAGATTTGATTCAGTTGAAAAATTCTTAGATTATAGTAAAGTAAATGAAGACACTGTGTTACATTAACTGTTTAGTAGTTAACAGACCAGTGGTTTAGTAGTAAGTGGAGTGGTCTAGCGGAGTGCGAAATCCCGGAAGTAGCATTGATTTGTTGACTTTTGTTTGAGGCTTGTACAACAAGGAATTTTTTAATGTTGAGGGAGAAAGATTATTTTACTTTGGTGATAATTGATGATTCACATTACCTGTTTAATTTTCATGATATTATTGAGTTACATTATCTTAAAAAGGTTAGAGTATGTCAATATGTTAGAGGATAGAAAACGCCCTTACCATAAACTCACTCTTAAACTCTGATCAAGTTAGAAGTGATATCATTTGATCCTTTAGCAGAAGCTATATATAGGCATAAAATGTGAAGCTAATTAGTTCGAAGTCAAAGAGTGCTTATTTCTGCGGTCAAAGAGTGCTTATTTCTGCAGTCCCAGCTTATGTAGTTGTGTTTGTTATGCTTATGTAGGTGTGTAATTGATTATTGTCATCACTAATGTGTTTTATTCTACTGTAGCTAAAGTAATCTTGAGAGATTTACTATGTCTCATCTTGCACAAAGTGCTAGATTGCAATCAAATGGGATGATTTTGCTTATTATTTGGAAGTTAAGGTATATGTCCTGTTTTTAAACAATTATTTAATTTGTTTAAATCTGGTCATGTTTAGACTTTAGAGAATTATGATCCTGATGCATTTTATAGTGCCATTTTTTATGCAACTGGTAACTAGTTTGGATCTAAGACTTGGAAACTAGTTGTCCTTATAAATTGAAAATTAACAGAAGTCAAAGTCTTGAAGCAGGGGTTCATGCTCGAGTCAGTGCAGAAGCTGCCAGCAACATGCATGCTAAGAGAACATGGAAAATGATTTGTCTTCTCATATTAGTTTATGTTACATTGTTGGTACATTAGTTTATGTCTATGTAATTTGAGATATTAGTTTATGCCATTGGTGGCTACTTAAGATTTATGTTAATGTATTTTGAGATACTGGACCCAGCTTTGTTTCATGGCAATTATTGGATTTTCTAATTTTGGAATTTAATGTCTAGCCATTTTAAAACGTCACTATTATTTAGTTGCAGCAAATAACATGGAAAAAATCAATTTTTTTTGTGACGGAAATAGCTACGGAATAAAAGCGTCGCTAATTTTTCAGTGGTCGCATTTCTGGTGAAATAGCGACTAGACTTAGCGACCGTTATTTTAACTGTTGTGACGGAAATTTTTCGTCACTATTTGCGACGGCATGGCAAACGGTGCAAAACGGTTTGCAACCCCACTTTTTGCGACGGATTCTTAGCGGTCGCAAATTCCGTCGCAAACACGTTATGCAACCGAAAATTGATTATTTTGCGACCGTTTTTTCCGTCGCTAAAACGCGTTATTTTTGCAGTGTTTGTTTTAGTTCTCCTTCGTGTATAGGTTTGTCTGAGTTTGTTTAAGTTAGCTTAATTCAGTGTAGATTCATCGAAACTAATCTTCTCCATTTTGTTTTACTGGAATTGTTAAATACACATTTTAATTCTATTCATTTGTGATGTTTATTTGATTTGCTTGGGTATTTTGATTTGTAAGTTTTTGTTCAATTATTTTTGTAAATCTAAAAAATAGTTATCGACGTTATCGTGGCTTGATTTTATGAAGAAGATAAAAGATGTACAAGATTAAGGAGACTTTTTTATGTTAACTTTTTAATATCTTTTTAATCGCTCAAAATGATGTCGTTTTGGTTATTTAACGGACCACGTCGGTTTGTCGTTAATAAACATAAAGACGACATAATCAAGAGACTAAAGCGAGTAACGATTTACAAATTGAGAAACTAAAAAGCAATTTTTTATTTTGGGAACCAAAATGAATGTTGTATGCAAATTTAGAGGTCAAAATAACAATTTAATTTAACATTCATAAAAATATCATTTAATTGAACATAGATAGTTAGATCTAGATTCCACCTTGTATTACATTATTCTAGTGAAAAAGTGGAATCGGTTGAAAATCTAACTATATGCAACTTTTTACACACATATTAAAACATATTTTGATCCTAATCCTAAAACTTTCAGGTAGTGCAAATCCATCATTGGGCGGCAGAGATTGACAAGGAGGATGGGAAACCACAGCACTTGCCTCATCATCAGCATCAGCAATGGCAACAGCAATTAAAGAAATTACAAAGGCCAAGATGATGAACTTTGAAATACCCATATCTCTTCTAAGTTCTATTTCTATTCTTTTAAAAATTTCTTAAGACTTTAGTTTTTTTTTTTTTTTTTGGTTTTTGTGATCTATTGGCAAAGGTAGGCAACATATTTATAGTGAGTTTTAATTATTTAGGTGCTTTACTATTTACATATAGTGGAGAAGCAAGGAGGAAGAATATTAGGAAATAAAGAAAAGATACGAATTTAATTAGTTATAATTTAAGTAATAATTTTTAGATTTTATTGATTAATTAATTATTTATTTAATAATAGAATAATTAAATATATATAATAATTTGATAAATTAAGAAAAAAATGTAAATAATAATTCTAAATCATTCACGTGTTTATTTATTATTTACATATAGTGGAGAAGCAAGTAGCTAGGAAGATTATTTAGGAAATAAAGAAAAGAAATGAATTTAATTAATTATATTTTAATAATTTTATAATTTATTAATTAATTAAATAATTATTTATTTTATTAATTAAAATTAAAAAATATAAATAATATAATGTTGCATATTATTTTTGGTTATTTAATAACTTTATTTGAGCTATTTTAAAAGTTAGTTTTATCGAACAACATTATTTCAAATAATCAGCTAAATATCCATAAACTCGTAGCTACAGGCTCTGTTCGGTAAGGGCAGCTAAGAGCTTTTTAGTTAACTAGGAGCTTTTAAATTCACTCAATAAGCTACTAGTCCCGTTCGGTGAACACAAATTAGAAGAAGCTTATAGCTTTTAAAAAAGGGAGCTTGTAGCTTTTAGAAAGCTACTTGAAGTAGCTTTCTAGAAACTAAACTGGCTTTCAATAATTCATATACTAATTATACCCTCAAACAAAATTTAAAATTATTTTACTAACCTTTAATTAATTATTTAATAATTTTGTTATAATTAACTAATTAATTAACTACATAATTAATAAATTAAGAAAAAAATGAATTTAATTAATTATAATTTATTTTTTATAATTAATTAATTAATTAATTAATTAACTATCTATTTCATAAATAAAGAAAAAAATTTGAAAAATTTAAAATAATAAAATGTTGCATGTCATTTTTGGTCATTTAATAACTTTTAGCTACCTCAAAAGCTAGTTTTGCCGAACAACACAATTTCAAATAGTAGCTAAACAGCTATAAGCTCACAGCTACAAGCTCACAGCTCCTAGCTAGCTTAACAGCTACAAGCTAGAAGCACATAGCTACAAGTTACAAGCTCAAAGCTACAAGCTAGTTTTGCCGAACAGACCCACAAACTCACAACTTTCAGCTAACTTTACAGTTACAAACTACGAGTTCACATCAACAAGTTAGAAGTTCACAATTATAAGTAAGTTTTACCGAACATATCCTAATAATTCGATCTTATTTAAAAATCAACTTGATTTGTATTTTCTAAAAATATTTAATTACTTTTTCTTTAATATGTCATTTGTTCATTAGTGTGAAAATCTAGGGATGAGAATGAGTTAGACCAGCTCATAAAGACCTATGGCTTGACTTGACTCGTTTAATAAAAGGGTCAGGTTTAATTAAACTTTTTAAAAAGCCTATATATATATATATAAATTGGACCCAAACTTTATAAAAAGCCTATTAGACTTATTGGGTCGGCCTATTTAACTTTATAAATATTTATAGATTATATTTTAATCATGATTTAAATTAAAAGTAAAAATTTGATATATATATATATATATATATAATATTATAATTAAAAATAAAAATATAATTCCTTTAACTCTACTTTCTGTTGGTTTATTAATTTGTGGCTCAAGATCATTTATGTTTTTTTTTATGATTTTACGTTTGTTACTTTATAGTTTGAGTTTTAATATCGTTTACATTTCGCTTAATTCTATTTTGGTCACATAATTCGAGGACATAAAGTATTTTTATGTTTGTACTAAAATGTGAGAATTTTATTAAATAATACCCTTTTAAGCTGGCTACTGGGCCAAGTCAGGCCTTGAAATAGGCCAAGCTTAGATTTAAAATTTAGCCTATGATGGGCCGATAGACAAGCTTGAACTTTTAGTTTGGAACATAGGCCAAACCTGTTTTTGTTAAGGTCTGATTCGGCCAACTCATTCCCACCCCTAAGTGAAACAATACATTTGCAAAATTTTCAATACAAGTTAAAGAGTAAAATTTTCATACTCCATTTAGTCTTAAATGTAAGATCTTTTGGAAAAATTCACGTCCAACATGAAAGTGAATTAAGGTTTTTTTTTAAGTGAAATTGAGGTTGTTAGTGTGTTGGAAATGTAAACGTTTAATATACTTTTTCAAAATTACCCCTATAATTGGTATTGAGATTCTAAAAAGTATTGACTTAACAGAGGTGTATTTGGAAAGAAGTAATTAAATGTTATTGGAAATTGAAAGAGAGTCTTACTAATAGGATAAATTTTTTTCTCTAAAATGGTCTTACAAATAGGACAGACAGTATTAAAGTACTTCACCGACTCCTAAATATAAGCTCATTTGACAAAAAAACACACCATTTGATAAAGTTAGTTAACACTATTGTTAGTGGTATTGAAAATCTAAATATTTGATTGTATACTTTTTTAAAATTACCGTTATAATTATTATTGAGACTCTAAAATATGTTGAGTAAATATAAGTGTTTGTGAAAAAGAAGCAATTAATGTAATTGGAAATTAAAAAATGGACTTACATTAAAGACTTTTTTTTTTCCTAACGAGGCTTATATTTAGGACCACATTAAGTACATCTTTTTTAAATTTTCAAAAAATGTATTTATCGATTTTGATTTTTCTAATATAGTTAAGCATGCTCAATAATATGAACGGAAGTGAGTATCTCATAATTAATTTTTTTATTTTTTTAATAAATATATTACCTTTAAAACTTAAGATTAAACAAAAACTTAAATTGGTTATAAAAATCTATTTTTTCCGGGTCTTATATGTATGCTTTTTTTGACTAAAAAACGGATACTTTAAAATAAAGTTAGTTACAATTGTTAGTAACACTGAAAATGTAAATATTTGATATATTTTTTTAAAACTATCTCTATAATTATTATTAAGACATAAAAAAAATATAGAGTAAATAAATATATTTATAAAAAATTAATTAATAAAAAATTTTAAAATAAGACTTATATTTAAAAAAAATCTTAAAAATAAAAGCTTCCAAGGAGAGGTTACTTACTTTATAAGAGTTGTGTATTTGAGACAGGGACATTATTGGGACACAAAGCCCTTCTATTCTGTAGCTAATTTGCATGAGAAATTATTTTGTCATCCCATTTATATACAATGTCATCTTAATACTATAAAATATTTTAATTTTATCCTTTTTATTACAATTTTCCTCTTTCCATTTCCTTTTTTCTTAATTCCTCCTTTTTCTTTTTCTTCTCTTTCCCTTTTTACCCCAAAACTCTTTTCCCCTCCAAAAGTCTTTATATCATCTAGTACTTCTTCTTCAAAACCCTTGATCTCTTTAATCCAATCTCTCTCTCTCTCTCTCTCTCTCTCTCTCTCTCTCTCTCTCTCTCTCTCTCTCTCTCTCTCTCTCTCTCTCTCTCTCTCTCTCTCTCTCTCTCTCTCTCTCTCTCTCTCTCTCTCTAATTACACATGGTGCAACTCTTAAAATAATATCTTGAAGAGGATTCATGTCCTTTGAATACTAATGAGTTCAAACAGCCCAGAGCATGCAGAAAGAATGGGTATGGGAGTAACATAGAGAAGGGCAAGGTTTTTCCTTAACTGCACTAAAAAATATCAGGTCGTAAGCACCCCTTACAAGTCGTGAGCATCCCTTTTGACTCGATGTTTTTTGTATATTTAAGTTGAAGTCGTAAAGATAGCTTAAAATCTTAGGGGTGTTTACAACCCGGCGGTGTATTTTTTATATTTAAGTTGAGGTCGTAAGCGTGTCGTAAGGGGTGCTTGCGACCGGGTGTTTTTTTTTTTGTATATTTAAGTTGAGGAGTCGTAAGCCGCCCTTACTCGTAAACCACCATTACGACCTCAACTTAAATGTACAAAAAGCACTGGGTTGTAATGGTGGCTTATGACCTCCAAGTCTTAAGGTCGTAAGCACCCATTTTGAGGTCGTAAGTCACCCTTACAATCTCAACTTAAATATACAAAAAACTTTCAGTCGTAAGGAATGTTTATGACCTTATGTTTTTTTTGTGCAGTTAACTGAGTTAAGGAAAAACATTGCCATTCTCTCTATTACTCCCATGCCCATTCTCCCCTACAACTGTAAGCATTCCTTACGACCTAGTGTTTTTTTTCTAGTCGTAAGACCAGTTCACGATCGCGAAGTAACATGAAACGTTTCAACAATAGAGTATGTGTGATAGAGATTCAAAACTTTTTTGTGGGTTCCGATTGCTGCGTTTCTCAAATTAGTGGGTTTTGCCATGTAATGAGTTTTCTTTTTCCTATGTAACTAAATTGATTCGTTGTGAAAATGAGGAAAATGCATGCTCATAATTGAAGTATTAGATGATACGAAGATTTTAGAGGGGAAAGGGATTTTGAGGTGAAGGGGGAAGAGAAGAAAATGAAAAATAGGAAAAATTAAGATGAAATAAAATAAAACAAAGGAAAATTTTAATAAAAGAAATAAAATTGAGTAATTTTATAGTATTGAAGTGATATTGTATATAAATGGAGTGAAAAATAATTTCACATTTTCAGAACTGAAAGTCACATTTTTGGGTTGGTAATGAGTTTACGAATCCTTTTTTTAAGCGTATCCATTATTCATGTAAAGTGGTGGAATTCGAAGATTATTTTTTAATTTGAATCTCAAAATTTAAAATAATCATAAAATTACCCTTTATTAATTTTTCCTCTTTTTATTTCTTTTCCAAACTCTATTCCACGCAGGCTTCACACCATCACCACTATTATTCGTTTACAACGAGGCTACTTTTTTAAAGCTACAGCGAAGTGGTGAATAAAAAGGCTGGAGTTGGTTTTTTACCCTCCCTTCTGGTTTTTGATCTCCCCTATTTTTTGTTTATAACCTAAATACTTTTAGGGCCAAAAAAAAAATTTAAAATGTTTAAGTTTTATATGGGTTATGTTTGTATAAATGTATAATAAGATGGCCAAAAAATTTATATTCAAGCAATAATAAAAAAAGTCGTTTGCTAGGCGTGGTATTTTCACATTCTTTCGGTTTCAAGTAACTTTTTGCAGACACACGCATATATATAGATAAATATAATTACACTCCTAGCTGATAAAAAATTTCTAGTTTAATTCTATATCTAATAGCTTAATATTTTCTATGGTAATACATGAAATTGGGGACAACACATGTTATTGCTATAGTAATTAGTCATAATTTGTATTCTCATTATGTTAATTGAAGTTTCATTTTTTTAACCTGTTAAAAGGTGTTGCTGTTCAACCTTGAGTGACAAGGCCAAAAAAAAAAAATGAAAATCATGTAGCATGACTCTCATTGACCTATACCAAAGTCAAGAACACAAAAATTATACAAGAACGAGAGACGTTAGCAACACATTTTGCCCTATACTATTATAGGAGTATAGTTCATGTGAGACTCACTAAATAAAAGAGAACTCATGTAATTTAGTGGATCTCAAATGAAACGCATCCTTGATGAAAAACCATGTTAACTGTGAGTTGAAAAATGTATTGTTAGCATTTTCTTAAAGAATATGTCAAGCGTAGGTGAGATGGCAACAACAAAAGTATACAAAGTTGCTTGCAAAGTAAGTCATCATCTGAAAGGTTCAACTGGTTCTGATTCTTCAAGAACGATAGATGTTTGGAAACATTCTGCGGCCTCTAATTTTGTACCCTGAGCCTTGTGAAAAATGCCAAGATTATACCAAGCGGATGCATTCATTCTGTCATGTCGTAGTGCATCCATCAGAACGCTTCTGATAGCGGGATCCGATTCATTACTGCGTCTAAGAACACCACCAATGGATATCAAGCTAGGAACATGTCCTGGATCAAGGTCCAAAGCATCGTGAAAAGCTTTTAGAGCCTCTTTGTAAAGGCCCTTTGCTTCGTACATCGTACCTATGAAATCAAACCACAAAGAACAGCACCCATTATATGCAAAATCTTTGAAGTAACTCGAATGGTTAATTTACTGCTCACAATCTGAACCGTGCAAGAATTTCCCCCAACATCTTACAACTTTCCCAAATTTACATGCGAGGATCCCTTTCATAACTTAATAAATTCTGTTCTGACATGCACGATAATATTTACATTGTTCATCTAATTGGAACCAAAGGTTGTATAAAATAAAAAGAAACTGTTCTTCCAAAAATTCAATTGGTGAAGACATAAAATCATATTGAAATTATGCAATTAAGGGGGCCCTCTTATCTAGCTTGAGAGTGAGCAATACAAGAAGTCAAGAACCAATACCGAAATTAAAGTTGTACCCAGCCAATACCAACAACTAAGTTCTTGTTTGATCAAAAAATAGACTCTAACATGTAATACCATCACTTCTAAGTTTAAACATCAATATGTTTCAAAGATGCACTTTGAATATATTTTTTGCTCTTTCTGCAGAGGTCAGGTTGCAGTTAAATTGAAAAATAAAAAATGAAATATGAAAAATAATTGAGAGCATGTAAGAGCTAAGCTCTACGATGCCATAATGCAGCAGATTGTGATGAAAGAGGGAGTAGAATCTGCAGCAACGCCAGAGTCCAGATAACCTGCTGCTAATGATCCAATTCTCTCTCTCTCTCAAGTGATTATAATCATTCAATGTCATTTCCAGAAATCACAAAATCAAAGATAAATCATATATCAGATATATTTACCTTTTGCGTGACATCTAGAAGCCGAGTATAGTTTAATGGCCTTGGATTTTGATAGACAAACATTTGTACCATCCCAATATGACTGCCTTATGTATAAATAAGCAAGATCATGCCATATTTCCACTTCCAAGTTCCTAGCTTGATCTATGTAGCCCTGTTACATATAGTATATGGAAAGGAGATGCTAAAAGCAGTGAACTTCTGAGGTCAATCTTACACATATTGAAAACAACTTAAATAAAAAAGCTTTCTACAAAATTTCACATTAATAAAATTTAAAAAAAAAAAAAAATCACATAAGTGAACCCAGGAATAACATGTCTCTAAAGGTGTCTCATACTTCAAAAAGTTGCATTATTCTCCTAAAGACATCCAGAGGAACACTTCGGATCCTACTTTTTCTTTTTCAAGATATGAATTCGAGTCAAACTGAATCAGTAACGACCCTGCCTTCACTACTACTAGGATTACTAGTCCTATTAGAGTATTAGGTAAGACCAGCGGGACACAATCATAAAATTCTGCATCATAAATTCCACAAGTTTATGGGAGACAACATTCAGCAAATTCTGATAAGAAAAAGAGAAAAAACACAACAACAGAGGCCTCTGACTTGGAATTATATATTCAACCAACATTACAACCAACTAACCTTATATAGCTTCTTCCTTGAACCAATAGTTTGTCTCTGAACATTAAGAATACCAAAAAGTCGAGTATATATCTCTTGGGCACTCCTCAACTGGCCCTGCGCAATTTTCAATTTAGCTTTCGTTCGCAACAAATTGCCTTGATCCCATATCCCAGTCTGATCCAAAGCAGCATCCACAATAGATTCAGCATCGGAAAAGCGCTTTTGAGCTGATAATATCCGGGCTAATAATAACCACCCTTTAACTTTAGACTCAGCTTCCAGCTCTTGAAAGCGTTCTGCATAATGAAGTGCAGCATCCAGCTTCCTGTGCTCTGCATACTCTAAACTGAGATAGTATAGTACAAAGGGGTCTCTCATTCTGGTCATTCTGCTCGCAATTTCAAGGGAATGAAGTGCCTCAGATTGTCTCTCAAACCTCTCAGAATCGGAAATAGCCAATTTTGAGTGTGCTGAAAGTGAAATACCAAGTAAGCAATGGGCAAGAGTTTCCAATTGATTACACTTTCCATTCAAATTCTCAAGCAATCTGCGAGCAAAGCTTGTCCCATCTTTTGCAAGATCAGGGTTCTCACAACAAATCATAGAAGCCATTAACAAGGCTGGAACATGTTTAGGGTCCTCTTTGCTATTTAACAATTTCCTAAGAAGATCCATTGCTACCAAGTCCTTACCTGCTCCGTAATAACAAAGAGCAAGGGCATGGTACATTTCTCCCCGATTAATAGTCCCAGGGAGTAATTCTTCCCATTCATTGGCTAAAGCTGTCAAATCCCCTGAAACCGATAGAGCAAATGAAAGGTGGTCCAAAATTGAAGGATCCCACTCAATTTTATTTAGAGAGATTTGTCTTAGCAAAATCATTAAAAGAAGTATAGCCTCTTCTGTATTGTTGCTAGGTACAAACGAGCTGTCCCTCTGGTAAAGGAGGGTTGGGGGGATTGCTTCCGCTCCACTATATAGAAGAAAAACAACAAATTCTTTCTGAACCTTTGTTCTGGTCTCTGCATCAAGATTCCATCGTTGAAGGATTGCCCGCCGGTAAGACAGAATAGTTTCTTGTGGACAGTCAGCAAGTTTCCATAATTCTGGAAGTAGCTCAACTGCCTTAATCAAATTCTCCTGCAAATTACATTCAGCATCAAAGTTTTCAGGCAAGCGGCCTTCAGGTAATGAAGCCTCAACAATGTCCAGAAACACTTTACAAGCTTGGGCTGCTTCTGCAAGAATGATTGGAAATATAAATTAGATAACATTTTGGCTTCTCATGTAACTCAAAACCTTCAGTTAAATTTTTTAAAACCTCATATTTAAAAGGGACACTATAATCTTACTTGACAATAGATAATTCCTTTCAAAATGTTTCAGGATCAAATTGTCTGTCAGGATCTTTGCGCGATAAAGGACTTACTTGGTCGTGTTGTGAAAACAACACAGCTACTTTATCGCTTTAAAAAATGCACTGAATTTTATTTTTCAGGGTGTTTAGCCAAAAGCATAGAAGTTTAATATGTAACATCATAAGCAGAAAATATGAAAGTTAAAGAGCATCAGAAATTGGCAATTCTTCAATGAAGCAAAGAAAAAATACAATTTGCCAAGAGAAAATCTATGAATCGAATAGCTAGAGAGGGTACCTTTAAACCTTCCAAGAACCTGCAAACATTTTGCTTTTAGGAAAACTGCTTCCAACAGTAAGCTAGCAGCATGTATAGACATTAGTGGTGCATCATCATTCCGAGAATGTCTCTTCCGACGTTCTTTGATTTTGGCAAGGGAAGTTTTTAACTTTGGAGTCACATCACCTATATCTATCCCCTCAAACACATGTAAAGCAATTTCAATATTTCCCTTCTGATATTCATCTCTTCCTAGCATAGCTCTAGCTTCCTGCAGATTACAGGCATATTATTCTTTAAGCAGATGACATCAAGTATAATAAATATTGATCATCAAAAAGCTGCTTGCAAGAACTATGATCCATGGCTTTGATCATAAACATAATAAAGTGAGATAAGATGAATGATTTTGTTATTAATCAACTAATACATAGATGACTAGGGTTTTTCAACTTCCTATTTCCCACAAGCAGATAACTATGAATAGCCTACCAAAACATTAAGGGAAGTTCATAAACTAAAAATGACTAGTTGGCTATGAACATGCATACATATGATCATGCAGTCTCTCTAGAGTAAGTTAAAAAGAGTAAATCATATAGTAAAATCTTACTTTCAGGTTTCCATCCCCAAACGATAGTTACTAGGAATGCCAATATGGATGCAGGTACCGTTTTCATCTGAGTAAGCACTTCATCACTTTTTAAACTACTATTAAAAAGACTTTCTTTGAGGTGAACCTCATAGGTGGTACACAAGACGGCAATTTCGGTATGTCATACTCAAAGTTAATGGGTGAACCTAGTAAATAGGGACTAAACCCTTCATGTACAAAGTAGCAAAGGGTATCTCTAGGGCTTAAACTTTTGTGGTCGCATGAGATCACAATTCGCTAAGCATTGTATCAAACCATTTGCAAGTGTAAGTAGTTATTTTTTTCATCTGAAATATAATTTGGACTGCAAGAAATCCTAGAAGACCCATTTATAATTTGGACTGCAAGTAATCCTAGAAGACCCATTTAAGGGGGCACTGTATATCATATTTGGATAAGAGCAACTCACATCATCATCATCATCAAACACCAAAAAAGCAATGAATTAAGAAGAAACCAATGAAGCAACCAACCTCATAGTTGAAGGAGGCCAATTCGATTTGATTAGCTCCTTCTATTAATGGCTGTTTCCCAGTGCACAGGCACTTGCTCATTATCTTATGCAACCTACTATTACTTCCCATGCCGATGCCGCCTCTCTTCCCTCAAAAACCAACCACCACTGTCATACATACAACAATCAATACATGAGTCAAATCAAATTCAATTCAAACCACAATCAT
Source organism: Crotalaria pallida (assembly GCA_037953625.1). Lineage (NCBI taxonomy): Eukaryota > Viridiplantae > Streptophyta > Magnoliopsida > Fabales > Fabaceae > Crotalaria > Crotalaria pallida. The sequence goes on from CM075656.1 coordinate 76,484,633, forward strand.
GCATACAACACTCAATACATGAATCAAATCAAATTCAATTCAAACCACAATCATGAATCAACAACAACGGTAGACTATTCAATTAAATTAAAAGACAAAGCTAACAGAAACTTCACCTCCCTGATAACGAAAATTAATTATTAACAAATAATACAGCATATGAAGAAGTATTGATTCTTTTACCTAAATAATAATAAATTTACACTTAAAACTCAATCTCAGTCTTAGAAGATTAAAAAGCTACTTACACCAATGCAAACAATTAGCACTAATTTGATAACTCTAACAAAAAATTAAAAATTATATATGAGCATACAAATCAGTCTGCACAATAAGAAAGTGACACGTGTCATTTGTTAATCAATCAAACAATCAATTAAAAAGCAAAATACCAATTCACTTGTGGTATTGGATCATTTGTAGGTTGATAACCACTCCGAACAAAAAAAAAAATAATAAGAATAAGAAACAGAGAATATTAGTAGATTAGAAGAGTTAAAGGCAAATAAAAATGAGGATAAAGATGAAATTTAAAATTTTAAAATTAAAAAAATTATGATGATATCGAATCAGTATTTTATATTATTATTATCGTTATCCTTAATAGGAAGGAATAGGAACAAAGAAAGACGCAATCGGAATCAAAAGCTGCTCAAAGCGATAAGATTATGATTCTAATCAAATAATCAACGGAAAAAGTAACCGTCACAAATAGAGAAATCCGGGCGTAATAATGGATATGGATTATATAAATAAATATATATATATATATATATATATATATATATAATTAAAAAGAGTCAAAAAATAAAATAAATAATAATAATAATATAAATACAACGTACTACTAATTCGGAAAATGGAGATAGTGGGAAGGGGAAAGAGAGAAGAGAGGAGATGCAATGCAATGAAAAGAGAAGGTGACCTTGTTATATAGATATGATTGAGGAGAAAGGAAAAAGAGAGAGAGAGAGAAAGGAAATGAGGAATGGTTACTACGAATTCCATTGATGAATGAAATAATGAACAGACGAACGAGTGAATGAATTGTGAAATGTGCAAAGGATTTCGATGGAAGGAAGGAACCTTCCTTCTTTCCTTTTCCTTCGAATGCTTTGAGTCTATTAAAGCTTCTTAAAGCTTCCACTTCCTCTTCTTCTTTCGCTTTTCTCCTCTCTCTTTTTCCCTCTCTATTCTTCACCTTTCCTTCTTTCTTTTTTTTTCGTTTTTTTTTTATAAAAATAAAAATGTTCACACAAAAATAAATCATAAATACTCATATTTGAATTAATTGTTTTAATTATTTATTTTTTCATTCCTTAATGCTGGTATTAGTGATAAGTACCTTACCATCACAATCACCATCGTTCTAGATGTCATCCACTATAATGAAACATCATCACCATCTTTTCTTTGTATACTAGTATGAAGAACATTCTAGTTAATTAATTTTTTTTCATGAATAAAAAAATTTAAAGCATGAAGTATTCAACTTATATTTTTTTAAAGGGAAAATATGATTTTATTCAATAGAAGAAGGTAGTACAAGCAAAACCAACATTATCTAAACAGAAGTTGCCACACAAATAACTTTAAGAAAAATAAGGTACTATGCATCAACAGCATCTTCCCTCTAGAGATGGAGTCAAGTAAGAAGTCTGCAAGTGAAGGGCTGTTTATGCTATCATTTTCCAATTATTTGAAGCTAACAAAAAGCACAGAGCTCCCCTCAAAACAAAGGCAAGAATGAAACCCAGAAAAATTTGGGTGACTAATCTCCCTCCCATTTGAAAGACTGAGACATCTAGTGAGAAGGCAGAACCTATTGGTTGTTACTTTCTCTGATTTGTTTTGTTTTACAAAGTATGGTAAAAAATTATAGTAAATAATTTGTCTAATATATTAATCAAACAAGTAATTTAATGCATTTATTAATGATCAATCAATCATAATCTAAAATTTCTAATTTCAAACTTTTTCATTATTTACTTTAAATTTGATTTTTGAAAAAAAAATTGACATATTTTTCTATTGTTGTGAGACATAAAAAGTATATGTGAAATTGCTTTTAGTGATTAAACTTTGGATCTCATTTTGAAATTGTTTTTTTGAACTTTTTTCAATATTTTTGGTCCCTGAAACTTTGAAAATGGTCCAAAACTTAACTCATACTTCCTCCGGTTCTTATTATAAGCGCACCGGAGGAAGTATAAGTTTTTATTTTCCTTGTAGTTAAGAGGGAGTATGTTTGTATGTGAGTGAATGTCGCTATATTATTATTTTTTTTAAGTTTTTTTTTCATTAAAACTAAAGTGGGCTTTGTGTCTACCAACAATGTTTTTTCATATTTACGTTAAAAATCAAACCCCTAACATCATGATTAAAGAGCTCAACTATTTACCAGCTGTGTTAGGCCTTGTTGGTTATTTTTTTAGTTTTTTATTTAGCAAGATTGTCTTCAATAAATGTACGATATAGATATAACCTTTTTATTACTTTCTTATTCCACTTTTTATGTTTCTTTTGCCATATTTATTTAATTTATGCTTTTGACTTGTATTCTTTTGGTCTTATGTATAAGTTATTTTGGATTTTTATTTTATTCTATTATAGGATTTTATTATAATTTTCAATAATATTTAATTATTTTTTTATAAACACTTCTATTTACTCAACATAAGTTCTATTTACTCAACACAAATATATCAAATATTCACATTTCCAATACCATTAACAAATTTAACTACCTTACTTGACCAAAGTAAAAAATATGAAAAGGGTCATATAGGTTCGGAGGGTGTAATATAAGTATAAAAAGTAAAGTTTTCTTTAGAAATCTTTCTTGATTCATCAAACATATCATTTTCTCATATATCAAGAAAGCATAATTGATAAATGACTGAATTTTTTAAGTATGATGTAAAAAAAAAAATATATCATTTTCTCATATTAACTTACTTTTTAAGATTGATTTATTCTTATGCATCAAATACATTGATAAAAGAAATATCTTTTGCATTTTCTCACTTTTCACATTAATTGTTGTTTTGGGAAATCAAGAAATTTAACATATTTTTGTCATATTTACTTTTATTACGCTCTATGTGTCTCATAAGTTATGTTGTTTTAGAAATTGCATATATATTAAGAAATGAGTCAATGATGTAAGAATTTGGCATATTTTAACTAAAATACCCCCGTTTGATAATAGGAGAAAGAGTAATCATAAATATATGAAAATTATATTGAAAATGGATGGAAAAATGGGTGATAAAAGGAGAATATAATAAATTAGTTCTTACACCGTGTAATGCATGGATTATTAAAATTTAAATTTTTATATTAAATATTTCAAAGTAAAGATTATTATTAAACAAGAATAAAAAATAATTATACAAAAAGAAGTAGATTCAAAGCAAATCATACACTTAAAAAATTAATTTGAATGAGTTTGTTAACATATAGACATGAAGAGAGTAATATTTTAGTTTGAAGAGAGTAATATTTGGATAGGTGTGTGAGGAATGGAGGAAAAGAATGTGACAGTGTGGGGTGAAAAGCGTTCATGTGAGTTTGAAAAAAACGAGGGAAAGGAAGGTAACGGAATCTCATGAAAGAGCCAAAGTTTGTTTCTCTGTGGGACCCACCATCCGCTTTTCTGTTTCATTCACCGCGCTCCTGCATCGGCATGATGCGGCGGGATTGCATACTACCTGCTTATTTTGTGGGTTTTGTTTACTTTGACATGTTCAGAATTAGCCATAAAAATTGTAATTTGAAATTTACAGTAGATCTTATTTCTTTCTATTTTATACTATGTCAGATTTTATTGGAAAAAAAATTGTGTTAGAAAGTGGATTAAGGTTGTTAGTTTTATTGAAAATTATTTAATATATTTTTTTTCTAAATTACACGTATATTTTTTCTGATTTTATGTATAAGAGCCTTACGCTAGATTTTACCTATGGAGATTTTAGAAAGTGTTGATTTAATTTGTGTTCCTGAAAAAATAATTATAAATTTTATTGGAAATTAAAATAAAATCTTACAAATAGTACCAATTTTTTTAAAGAGAATTTTACGTATAAAAGTGAAAGAAATATGATTTTAATTTTGATAAACCCACTCGAAACTGGAATTACCATTTTAATATTCAATCCCATATAATTAGATTATGTAGTAATATAATTAAAAAAATATAGCAGTAAGGCACTTTTTAAAAAATAAACAAAATGTAATTTTGTATTAAAACACTTCATTCGCAATTCAATTTGGTAATATCTACATTTTAAAGATGGTTATTTTTCGGTTTTCGACTGAAAGACAACTTGATGCGCATAAAAAAAAATGAGTATTCCTAATTTATCAACTAAATTTACCTATGTAATCATTTTCACCAAAGTTTGAATAAAGATAAGAGCATTGTAATATCAATGAGTAAAATATCATATTATTCTCCTAAAATACAACGGCCACCAATTTTTTTTATAAGCAAAGAGAATTTTATTCCAACACAAGGGATTTATACAAGCATCATTGTACACATATCCCCATCTTCTAAAAAGGTAGGTTTGAACATAGGTACACAATCATGTGCCCAATACAAACCATACCCAACCAAGTACGATACAAGAGAGTATACTTCACGAGAATGTGAAGCAATTACAGCTCAAAAACAACAACTACCATACACCAGCCTAGTCTGCCAAAGTCTTATTAGGATTTTTACATCTTTGAAAACCTTGATTGGCAAAAATCTAGTGAGAAATTCCAAAACAAGGAAAAAAAAGAATTTACTCATGTGGTGGATTAAATGAATAATTAAATGTTATTGGACGGAAATGATAAGGGAAAAAGAAGTAACAATATTTTTTTAGAAAGAAGTAATTAAATGCTTAAAAGAATTTTACACATAAAATCAAAAAGAGTATTGCTTAAATAAAAATTGTTTCATAAGATTAATTTACAAGAGATTGCTTTACCGTAATTATTTTTTGAGAATAAAGTTCCTCTTCATGTCATGAGATAATTTATTTCCTCGTATCACTGAAATTGTGACACATGTCCCATTTTTAATGTCTAAATTTGTCACATATTAATTAAAAGCAATGAAAATAAGTTGGGGTAAGTTTTTGTTTTTTTAAATTTAATAATGAAACAAGAAAAGGAAATTTTTTAATTTTAGAGAGAGAGGCTCTCTCTTCTCTCTAAATTTTTTCGTCTTCCTCCTCTTCTATTTGATTTCTTTTGTTTTTTTAGCTTTATCAAAGAGAAATAGCGGTAAAAGGGAAGAGAAACTAGTCCATCCCCTTTATTTGGAAGATGTGTGGTTTTCAGTCCTAGTTTTTCTGGGTTTCACTCTTGCCTTTGTGCAAGTTTTGTTACATAAATAAGAGTTTTTCTTCGGTTGTTTTGAGTATTTTTATTTTGGGAGGTCTATATTTTTTGTTAGCTTCCAGATCTGATGGTCATCCTCTTTTTTCAAATAATTGGAAGAATGATAGCAAAAACAGCTCTTTATTTGCAGACTTTTGACTTGACTTTTGTCCAGCGGCTTCATCTCTACAAATTTGAGATTCCTTGTCGCCGAAATGTGCTTAGTTCTAGCATTGATGAGATTGTTATCTTGAAAATAAAGGCCGTTGAATCTCATGTTAGGGATCGATTTTGGAAGAGGTTGATGACACATGTCCAGAGGGAAGATGTTGTTGGTGATACCTTGCTTTTCTTAAGGTTATATATTTGTGCGGAAATTATATATTTTGTTTGGGTAACATTGATTTTGTTTGTACTATCTTCTTCTGTAGAATGAAATGCATATTTTTTCTTTAAAAAAGAAAAGGAAATTTTAAAAAAGAAACTCATATCAACAACTTAATTTATGCATAAAGGAAACCAAGAATCCAAATCTTGAGAAGATAAAATGCATCAATGGATACATCATCTTCAACAAGATGAGATACCACCAACGAACTTGTTTACATGCATGAATATAAACATATAATCGAATTAAAACAAGCGTTTTTTTTTTGTTGTCCACCCGGTTCCCTTGATATTACCTAAGTACATCCGGATCCGACCCCGGTCGCGTGTCTGGCTATGACAGGTGAGTCTTCAAACATGAATTTTCTGCATTCACAAGGAATCGATAGTACTAGTTGCTTACATTATGCACATGGAACATGAAGATAGAGACAAAGATAGTGATAATGGACCCCAACTTCCTTCTATTGTTTTTTGGGTTATACTTTTGATTACAACAATTTCAATGAATAGGCCAATTGAGTCGGATTCACAATACCGTCCATCTCGCTTCCATCTGTCTTCAACAAATGAGCTATCTCCATGTACTTTAGTACCTTCTCTTCCTGCTTTGGCTCCACTCTCTGGCTTGGAAGTTGGTCCCATCTTCTTCCCATGAGAGTCCTTTTTGTGAGGTATTCATGAGCAAGATACCCTGCAAGCAAATGATGATTTTTCCCCTCCAAGCATTTGTTGTGTTTGCTCATTTTTGGCTTTGAGCATTTGCTATTGCTTGCTGGATAAGCCAAGAGCTTTGATGGCTTCTTGGAGGCAGAAGATTTTTGCTCACCCAGCTTTGTTGACAATGATTTCTTTGGCATGGCAGTGGTGGTGGGAGGAGGCAATTTTGTAAGCCTCTTAATTTGATTATTGTTCACTGCTCTTTTGTTGTGCTTGATAGAGCCACTACTGTCATTAGTATTAGTGGCAACAGGGTTAGCCCATGATACATGACGAGAGGGAGGAGGATGCATCAGTAAAGATAGAAAATGAAAGAAAGGTGGAGGTGGTGGGAAATGAAAGCGGTGATATAAACTAATAAGTTTCAATTCAATTCAGAGGATGGGAAAGGAAGAAGGGTTAATGCATCTGCATTTATAGTTTGTAAGAACATGCATGGTTGAGATTCAAACCTTAATATCATAGGTAAAGTAGTTCCCCCGTAGAAAACTGAGGTTTCCATTTTTTTTATAGGCAAAATTTTCCTAGATTCATCCCGAGACTTTCAATTTCCAAACCTTAAAATTTGATACATGATCAAGTGGGATATACTAACTTGTCCATAAAAAAACTTGAGTTACTAACTAACCTTATACATCGGTTGCTTATGCAAGCTTACGGTTAAGGAAACTGACAAAATACGCTTAATAGGTCCACCATACACGCTAGCATATTGACGATAGTCCGAATGCTCTATTAAAAAACAAATATTATTAGCTTTAAATAATATAAATTTTATCAAGATATAAATATTCAAATAATATATATTTTATTTGAATAAAAATATCTAATGCAATTGTTTATTTTATATATATAGAGAGAGGGGTGTATATAGGTTAGGTAGTCCTTTAGGGAACTATATTATTTTTTTCTGGTAGGCTAAGCTAAACTTTTTCAATAAACAAATCAAATCAATGTTTTTTTTTAAAGAAAAATATTTGTGTCACTTCACATGTAGTGTGTCATCCTACAGTCGTGATCATATTCACAACCTTCTGATCATGAGTTAGGTTATGATTTTTAAAAAAATATAAATTGACACGATCGTGACCATGCTCACAGCTGAAAAAATTGGTTGTGAATAAAGTTACGACTCTTTTATGAAGTAACATAAATTCATAATAGAATGACAAAAATATTTCACTTTAAATTAAAAGTTCATGCTCTAGGTCATCTAAAATGCCTATTAAGCCTAACAAGTGGACCTATTAATTTTTTAATTGTGCTTTATTGCCACGTAACTAAATGTCATGACACATGGTTTTAAGAGAGCTCACGTAGATAATTTTTTTCTTTAATTTTTTAAAATATATTATTATAATATAATAATCATTTAAATAAATAATTTATTCTTTGTAGCATTTTTTTTAAAAAAAAAATGGGAAATCATTTTTTATCTATATGTGCCAAGGGACATCATGATTCATGCCACTTTAGTGACATGCGTTGCTAATACGAATGTTCACCCATTATGTTAGCAGCTAACAAAGATATGTACATAAACATGAATAGCAAATATTTTTAAATTGCAAGGACTAAAAAGAATTTGCTAAGACTTATCGCAAATGACTCCCATTTATAGGAAGAAAAACTAATTTAAGCATTCAATCAAATACTCTTTTAATCTGTAGCTTGTTATTCTAAGTGTACCATAAACTTATAAACTATGGCATAAGATAGATCACAGAACTTTTACCGTTTCTTACATAATCCACAAGAAGAATACATGATAAACAATTATAGGAAGTTTATTTTGCCTTCCCTAAGAGTACTACTTTAGCCTGGATAAAATGGTGGATTTAAATGAAAGCAGAGAGATAAAGTACATGCATATACATAATACTTTAGGATATAAGACAATCTTACATTACATTGAGATAATACAACTTAATTATTATTCACGTCTTATTGATATAATAAAGCTTAAATTATTCCTGTTCTGCTTTTGCTTCCTTCAATGATTCTGCAATCTTACTAGCAATACAGTATGCTGTGGATTGAATGGTTATCATAGGGTTGACACCAACTGCACTTGGTAAAACACTTCCATCACAGACAAACAATCCTTCTGCTTCCCAACTCTCACCATTTTCATCAACTGCACCTTCTTCTTCAGTGGCACCCATCCTACAACTTGCCATTTGATGTGCAGTAGTAAACACAGTCCAATGTTCACTTCTTGACCTTGGACCACTAACAATTGTGACTGTGTCTAGAAACTCCTCTAAATCATCCTCCTTGATCCCTCTACATTTGATTCTTTGGCCATCACTCCTATAAGTCCCGACTTCTTCGGCTCCGGCTGCAACCAAAATCTTCAAGGCTTTCCTTAGTCCAACTCTTAGATTTTCCTTGTCCTTTTGATCAAGCCAGTAAGAAATTCTCCCCTCGGCCTTTACTTCTCCTGACCCTTGGTCTCTGACCAATGCGAAAAGGTTCGCGGTCCTTGCATACTTCGCCATCCTATCTTTTGCGTCGCGGCCCGAAACCCAAGGAAGCAATGCTGTAAATGATGCAGGTCCTAGTGCAGGTGCTTCTATGATGAATCTTGGTGTGGAGTCCTCGGCAAACACCTTGTGGATTGAAGTTATGATTCCTCCCTCGTAGTTGGTACCACTAAAGTGTTTCATCTCTTCTGGGAAGTACCCCCAAGCAAATTGAACAGGGTGGAGATGCAGGTTCTTTCCGATGTTTGGATTTCGCAGTCCGCTAGAAATCATTAGAGGTGGCGTGCAAAGAGAGCCGCATGCTGAAATAGTTACTGCCGATTCGATTAGGAGTTTCTTTGTTACCTTACTCCTCCAAGTTGCAGCAGCAATCACTCCTAGGCATTGCTTTGTGTTTACTCCATTCTTTCCATCTTTCAATATGAAATTCTCAGCTTTGCATCCCGTGAGGATCACTGCACCATTGCTCACAGCATCAACCAACCAAGTCGAGTCAGTGCCCTTTTTATCTCCTGTTCTACAACCATAACAACATGAACCACAATAGTGATCAGCTGAAGAATTTATTGCAACCAACTCGACTTTTAAACCGATTTCCTCACACCCTTTTCGAAGAATTTGATTTTGAAAGCTTTCCTTCGCACATTTCTCTGTCACACCAATCCTTTTGCATACCGAGTCCATGGCAGATTGATAATTAGAGCTAGTGAAAAGCGGGATTTTATATTTCTCAGACCATTCCTTCAGGACAGAATCTGGTGTTCTGATGGATGCAGACCAGTTTATAGCCGAGCCTCCACCCACCGTTGAGCCAGCCAAGATCATCATCTTACCATCAACACTAGGCAAAATTCCACCGGATTCGTATAGCTCATTCATTGATGGACCTTCGAGGGAAGAATAATCTTTAGGAACGAAATACTCGCCTTTCTCTAGGACGACTACTTTCTGACCCGAGTTTGCAAGAACTGCGGCTGCAACTCCTCCACCGCAACCAGAACCAACAATGGCAACATCGCATTTGATCCTGTATGCATTCTGCTCATGGTTTTCTGTGACCTCAAGGCCCTTTTCAATGAGGGATTGGATTAAAGTAGAATCAGTTTCATACATAGTCTCTATCACTCCCTTCTGGAGTGGCCTCTCGTTTTGTGTCAACTTTTCCCTGGTGTCCACCTGGTACCCCATTGCTTTCCATGCAGGATTATGACCTTTATCATCAACCTGAAGCAATTTGGAGAGAGGTGAAAATGCAAAACAAGGGGGGGTAAAGAATGAAAGGCAAAAGATAATTCTTACAAGGAGATTAGAAAGAAACACAAACAAAAATAGTTGACCCCCATATAATGAGCATTTTTCAAAAAATTTGAAAGAAACTGAATGAACATTTTTAAGCTTGAAGAAACCCTTTGATAAAGATATTCATGTATGAGATGCATGAGAAATTCCACATCCTCATGTTTTTCATGCTAACAGCGACATGGGAACCATTAATTTTGAACATCTATCATAGTCACAGAGACAAGTATGTTATGCAGTTCAAGTAATTAATAAATCAGAATGTCCTGTGTATAAAAAAAAATGCAAGTTGCACATCACTATGGTAGCATTTGGTAGAGTTGTAGGAACGGAACGGTACATATGAGCTCTGTCATATGTTGCCTATCTTTATTAATGTAATGGAACAAAACAAAGGGGTCAAAGAACAATGTCGTTTTAGCTAACGTCAAACACTCAACATGACATGTATGCTGTATCCAGTTCTATAAAACACAATACATAAGCCATGTATGTACTAATTCCATCTTTTCTGTTCCATTGTGTCTGCAAGCCAAACACTACCTATTTCTCACATCAACCATATCAGGAATTAGGTGGCACAATTAGAATGTATGCGCCTTCATACACGAGTTATCACTATTAAATACTGTACATTGTTGATTCCTTGATTGAATGTAACAATTAGAATGTATGTGTGCAGAAAGTGAGGTGGGACCAACTATAATCAGATGGTGAAAACTATGCAGATGCAAGGTGATGTGTGTATGTGTGTGATGAGTACGTAACATTTGATCATACTCAAGTTATTACTATTAACTGTAGTTATTGCTTGATAGAATGATATGTATATGTGGAGGTGGAGCAATGCCTGTGTCAAGAAAGAACCAATCTATGTGATTTCAGCTACATGATGAAAGCTTAGAAAGATGGAGAAGCATTACCCTTGAGAAGAAATTATAGAAGGAAAAAAGTTTGATCAGCACAAACACCACCCTTAGAGGTATCCAACGGTTTTCCCTTGTCCATCTCTTGAGAATTTGTTCTCTCTTCTCCAAGGAAATCTCAGAGAACTTGTGAATGAAAGGCCACTTCCAGTCCAAGCAAATATTTCCACAAAGCAACCAAGTCCCCAATCTGAAGGACAAAATCCTCAGAACCCATCTCAGCAAAGGCAATGCTTGTGGAACACCCTTCTTGAACAAGAGCTCTGCAGCCTGATTTTCATTTAAAGAAAGTCATGACAGAATATTAAAATATTGAATGGTAGCACTAGCACCCTTAGAAAAATGCTAGCGACACATCCTCATATCTGCTTACGTGACAGAATCAGAGTGTTGGTGTGCAAAAAAAAAAAAAAAACAAAATGCAACCATATGATAAAATTATATAGAGGTGATGTGAGTGTAATGTTAATAACTTTAACATAGTTCTGTGACCATTACACGTGTAACTAATTGGATTAGGTATAATGGATCGGGTTTAGAACATTGGTGACAACGGGGAAAGCCAGAATGACATTGTCATATATGAAAGTTTAATAGTAAAGAGTAACGATTTTAACGAACCCCACATAGTGAAAAGGAGAATTATCTTTTCTCGATGCGGATACCACGGCTCTAATACCATATTGTTGCTACTGACTAAGGGAACAAAAAGCGACAATTATAAATTGAGATTATTATCGAAGGATTTAACATAATACGCTCTTGACGTGACAGAAAAATATAAAGTAATAACTCCGGTTTATATTAAATTCTATATCTGATAAAAAAGCAAACAAGAAATAACTCGTAAGATTTTCTTCCATCAATATATTTCAAAGTCAACTCACATATATTATAACAGATAGTACAGAAAATCAAATACCACATCAAGAAATGGGGACTAAGGACCAGAGTTTTTGTAGAAGGCTAAAAAGGGTAAGGTATCATGGTTTTCTAGGTTGTCCTTGTTTAGGGTGATATGGCAGCCAATTTTAATGTAACATACTGACATGTGATTCAAATCATACAAAAACTATAGTAACAATTCCTATTTATATCAGACCACATATCTAATCAAACAAGAAAATAAATTAGAAAATATAACCACATCAGCAAAATAATTAACTTGGATAAATCGAATTTGAATTCATCAGTGAATTAGAAGTTTGGTCTTTGGTGACTTTGAACCAATGCGGAACACAAGTGATCAATGTTGAACTCAATTGTTTCAAAGAGCTAAGGGATATGCATTTAGTAAATTGATCAATGCGAAACAATTGTGTTCCAGATTGATCCAAAATCATAAAAATTCAAATGATGCAAAAGCCATTGATGAATCCAAGTCTATTGAATTTGTTGAAGTAGATAACTAATTGATTCAAGTATTCAACAACTATGTAGATATACATACACATATATATAGTACTATGTCTATATATTAAACAGTCAATAACATGGTAACTAAGAATCACCTCATCAGGAAATGGAGGCTGAGAGCCAGAGGTTTTGTAAAACTGCAAAAGGGCATCATAGTGAGAATTGGTGTCCTTGTTAAGGGTACTGTCCAAATTGATGGAAGGCAATAGGGCCTCACAGATAGCAGCCATTTCACGCATCTGAGTGGAAGACAAGCCATGGCTATAACCTTCCTCTCTTTCACTACCTCCTTTCAAAAGTGGATGACAACTCTCTCCCCCTTCCATCTCTCACAAAGACTCAAGTGTGTTTTCCACAATAAATTAAAATTTAAAAAAAAAAAAAAAAGATACTACTTGGTTTGACTGATTGTTGAGAGTTGCAGCACTGAAAAGGCTATTACAAACTAGTAGATGGGGATTTGAAAATAAAGGAGAAACGCATGCTGTCAGCATCAGGGACTGATAAGCAAAGTATATTTAAATCCCTGGGACCATTTCATTTGCATGATTGTTGTCCTTAAAAGGTATGAAAGTGAAAGAGGAGAGAGAGACAGAAGATATGGAGGGACTTATTAGGAAGTGCTTATCATTGTGAACAGGAAACTGAACTCAAAGACAGCAGACTTTTCGATCTTTTGTCTCATCAAATATATATATATATATATATATATATATATATATATATATATATTCAAATTTACATTCATAAAAGAGTGGATTAACGTGTTTTTGGTTTAAAAAAAAAAAAAAATCAGAATACCTCACTGTCTGGTACTTATATATAAAGACATTGAAACAAGTATGGTAACAAGTTAAGATAAGATTTTTTTTTTTAATTTTTTTTTAAACTAGATAAGATAAGTTAAGGGACATCCATTTCATGAAAAAAAAAAGTTTTATATTCATATTCATTAGTATCTTGACAAGTTCAAAAATAAATTAATAGTATCTAGAGAGACTAATTCTTTTAGAATGATACACACAACACAAGGTTTGAATTTGGAAAACTTTGTTGAGGTTGATAGAGATCTTGTCACCTAGAGTAAGCACCTATTGGAAATGTACTTTTATTTTCATTTGAAAACTAAGATAGAATTACAGTAATGTCAGAGTTGTTAATATTTTAAATTTTTTAAATTAAATATTATTATTTTTTAATTATAAAGTAAAAATTATTATTAAAAAATTTAAAAAAAAAATTATACAAAAAGGTAAGGATTCAAATCAAATCCTACATTTAAAAAAATTACTAATCTAATGATCTCGTTGATAATTAACATTTTGTTAATATGATTACCACATTTATTATTATTAATCATAATTAAATATTTTGATCTTTTTTATCGGTTATCTTATCTCAAGTGAATCCTAAAAAATCTTTATTATAATTGTTCTAATCATTTTGATTTTTGTTACTTTCTTTATGAGATGTATATAACTTTGTTTTTTTTATCATTTATATCTTTTTATCTTATGCAGAAATTAGAATAATCATTAAAGTATTTATCTATTACAAATTTTTTACAAAATGATAATCACTACAGTTAATTATATATTCATAATTTTTTTCACCTTTTAAAAAAAATCTTGAAGTACTTTTAATTTCGATATTTCAAGATGATCGTTAGTTGATACTTGATAATTAATATTATTACGATTTTTATTTTTAAAAACCAATATTTATTAAATAACTAGAAATTCAATAAGTAGATTTATTTGGATCTTAATTTTTATAATGGATGAGATATTAGAATATTTATTCCTTTATATATTACCTTCATAGATTTTACAAGATAAAGAGCTGAAAAAAAATGCAATACTAAAAAAAACAAAAATGTTACATAAATACATAAAAGCAATAAATAAATTTTTTTTTGAAATTTATCTTGGATGAGAGATAAAAAGTATTTTGAAAGGGTACCAAAATAAAACCCATTTAAAAAATCATAACAATCTTCAACAACAACAACAACACAAAAAGATATATTTTTTTAGGAATTCCTCAAAATTTCAATATAAACTATAAAGTAATAGAATAGAGTACACAATTAAAAAAACAAAAAATAATATCTCTCTCATACAAGAAATATCCTTCCTTTTAAGTCTTCTCTTGAAATTGAAAATCATAAATTCTCAAAAATGTTCATCCAAAAAAATAAAAAAAATTGAAATATATATATGTATAAAATTATTTTTATATACCTTTCTTATTTTAGGTAATTTCTTATGTTCTTGACCTTTCAAAAAAAAAACATCAATTATCAAAAGTGATTCATTAATGTGTGGTCTTTTATTTAATATCACAAAAAATAAAATCTCAAATTGTAATATTAATAAATGATTATTTACTTAAAATTACTCTGGTGCAAGGAAAACGAATTCAATGACAAATGTGGTGGCTTGAAAGGAACAACTCTTCATATGGTATAATAAAAAAAATTTATTTAAGAAGCAAATTAGAGAGATTTGAATATGGAAAAATTGAAGGTGGAAAAAAAATTCACATCAAATCCTATTATGTATAATGATTTTCATCTCTTATAATAAACAAAATTTATTTTCAGATATTACCAAAATTTATTAGCAAAATTTATTAGAGGTGTCTGAAGAATAGAGGAAAATAATAATGAGACAGTGTGGGGTACGGTGGAAAGCGTTTATGCACTAATGCAAGTTTAAGAAAAACGAGGGAAAGGAAGGTAATGGAATCTCATGAAAGAGCCAAAGTTTGTTTCTCTGTGGGACCCACCATCCACTTTTCTGTTTCAGTTTCATTCACCGCCTCCTGCATCTGCATTAGGCGGGATTGCATTATATTGCACACTACCTGCTTATTTTATGGCTTTTATAAGCTAGCTTGAAATTGATAAGTTAGGAGCTGAAGCTTATGAGCTACTCGAATTAATTAATTAATTAAATTTGTTTGATAAAATTAATCCACGGATGATAATTTAGCATAAATATAAGCTGAAAGTCAGCTTAAGTAATTTATCATATATCCTAACTCAAATCAACAACTTAATTTAAACATGAAGGAAACCAAGAATCCATAATATTGAGAAGAGAAAATGCATCAATGGATACATCATCATTATCATCATCATGAGATACCACCAACGAACTTGTTTACATGCATGAATATAAACATACAATCGAATTAAAACAAGGGCTTTTACTAGTACTAGTTCCTTACATTATTCACATACAACAAGAAGATAGAGACAAAGATATGTTGGAATTATTTTAATAATTTCTGTGGGCTCCAATTAATTGTAATATTTAGTTTTAATAAAATCGGGTTAATAATATGATTTATTTGGAGATGCATGCTTGTATGCTCTACTATTTGGTGATCTATTTTGGGTTTGAATATTTGAAACCTGATCAATGTTGTAAACAAAGTGTGGGCCTTAATCCTTTCTGGTCCATGATGGGTGGAGACTAGGGTTAATGACTATAAATTGGCTAGGTCCCCTCTGCCATCACATATACACAATATACTGTCAAATGTATCCACTCATAGTTTGCTCCATTGATGACTATAGAGGTTTGAGAGTAAGTGATCAGGCAGAGGAAGATCTTGTCATTCCTTTTCAGGATTCTGAAGAGGCGTTAATGCTGTAACCCCTAATCATGTCTTCAACAAGTAAGTATAAGTTCAATATCAGTGTTTTAATTTCATATAATCACATTTAATAAAGTTCTTACAAGATAGAGATAATGGACCCCAACTTTCTTCTACTGTTTTTTGGGTTATACTTTTGATTACAACAATTTCAATGAATAGGCCAATTGAGTCGGATTCACAATACCGTCCATCTCGCTTCCATCTGTCTTCAACAAATGAGCTATCTCCATGTACTTTAGTACCTTCTCTTCCTGCTTTGGCTCCACTCTCTGGCTTGGAAGTTGGTCCCATCTTCTTCCCATGAGAGTCCTTTTTGTGAGGTATTCATGAGCAAGATACCCTGCAAGCAAATGATGATTTTTTCCCTCAAAGCATTTGTTGTGTTTGCTCGTTTTTGGCTTTGAGCATTTGCTATTGCTTGCTGGATAAGCCAAGAGCTTTGATGGCTTCTTGGAGGCAGAAGATTTTTGCTCACCCAGCTTTGTTGACAATGATCCCAAAGGGGAAGGCTCCCATGCACGTTTAATTAAACCATGCATCGGTGCATGGTTTAATTTTTTTTTGTTTTTCAAATTTTTTTAATACAGATTTATTCAGAATATTTTTTAACACAAATTTGTATATAGATTTATTAGAATCTGTAAATTTTGAATACAGTTTTACTCAATACAGTTTTTAAAGAATACAGAGTAAAAAAAAATTAAATCCAAATTATAAAAATCACTTCATATCCGTAAAAAACAAAACACATAGAATATTTTTTAATTGATTAAATTTTAAAAAAATAAATAAATAACCCAGAAATAAAGACATGCACCGAATGCATGCTATCCTTTTTTATGCACCGGAGCCACTGCCATCTCTTTGGCATGGCAGTGGTGGTGGGAGGAGGCAATTTTGTAAGCCTACTCTTAATAGGAGTATTATTGTTCACTGCTCTTTTGTTGTGCTTGATAGAGCCACTACAGTCATTAGTATTAGTGGCAACAGGGTTAGCCCATGATACATGACGACAGGGAGGAGGATGCATCAGTAAAGATAGAAAATGAAAGAAAGGTGGAGGTGGTGGGAAATGAAAGCGGTGATATAAACTAATAAATTTCAATTCAATTCAGAGGATGGGAAAGGAAGAAGGGTTAATGCATCTGCATTTATAATTTTTAAGAACATGCATGGTTGAGATTCAAACCTTTATATCATAGGTAAAGTAGTTCACCCATAGAAAACTTTGAGGTTTCCATTTCTTTCATAGGCAAAATTTTCCTAGATCCTGAGACTTTCAATTTTCAAACTTTAAAATTTGATACATGATCAAATGGGATATACTAACTTGTTCATAAAAAAACTTGAGTTATTAACTAACCATATACATCGATTGCTTATGTAAGCTTACGGTTAAGGAAACTGACAAAATACGCTTAATAGGTCCACCATATACGCTGGCATATTGACGGTAGCCCGGATGCTCTCTTAAAAAGCAAATATTATTCGCATTAAATAATATAAAATTTATCAAGATATAAATATTCATATAATATATATTTTATTTGAATAAAAATATAATATATATTTTATTTGAATAAAAATATCTAATGCAATTCTTTATTTTATATATAGAGAGGGGAGTGTATATAGGTTATGTAGTCCTTTAGGGGACTATGTTACTTTTTCTGGTAGAATAAGCTAAATTTTTTCAATAAACAAATCAAATCAATGTTTTTTAAAGAAAAATATTTTTGTCACTTCACATGTAGTGTGTCATCCTACCGTCGTAATCATATTCACAACCTTTTAATCATGAGTTAGGTTATGATCTTTAAAAAATATAAATTTACACGATCGTGATTATGCTCACAACTGTAAAAATTGGCCATGAGTAAAGTTACGACTTTTTATGAAGTAACATATATAAGTTCATAATAGAATGACAAAAATAATTCGCATTAAATTAAAAGTTCATGCTCCAGGTCATCTAAAATGCCTATTGGACCTATTAATTTTTTTGCTTTGGTGCCAATTATATTTTAAATGGCACTCATGCCATCTACACATGTACAAATCAGAATAGGACATGTATGATTTTTAAATCTAGTTGGCATATGAAGTGTTTGCTTAGCTGTTATATAATAAGGATTATTTTGCAATTTTTTTTAATAATTTTAACTCAACCATAGTTAACCAAAAAAATTTAATTTTCAAATTAAAAAAAATAAAAATCTCTTCTGCCTCTCACCCCTGCTCCCTGTGGTCTCTCCCTATCTTCATCTTCTTCGTTGAACTTCTCCTTCATCTTGTCCATCTTCATTTTGCTCTCCATGACAGTGGCTCTCTGAATCACCATCTCCACCATCTCTCCTCCTTCACACTGTCTCCGTTCGGTGCCTCTCCGCCGCCGCCCTCTCCGGTGCCTCTCCGCCACCGCCCTCTCTTGTTGTCATCTGGTGTCTCTTGGTGTTCGATAATAGTGTTAATCAATACAAGGGAGTTACTACCATGCAATTCAAAATTGGATGGTTGCTATGCAACGTTCTTTTCTTAAACCAATAAGAAGTTGTCTCTTATGCCATGTCATTATTTGAAGTAGTTAAAATTAGTTTTTTGCAATTTAGTCCTTTGTACCTATAGACAAATTATAACTTTTAATTTTAAAAAACATTATTAACAAAAATTAAAGTTGTTTGCAGCAACGTGAAGAAGATGAAGAAGAAGGGACAGTTCTCATCCTAATACAAACAACTTTAATTTTTTTTAATAATGTTTTTTAAAATTAAAAGTTATAATTTGTCTATAGGTACAAAGGACTAATTTTTAATTTACTTTTTATGTTGGACTACATTGCAAAAAACTAATTTTAACTATTTCAAATAATGACATGACATATATGTGACAACTTCTTATTGGTTTAAGAAAAAGTTTGCATAGCAACCATCTAATTTTGGATTGCATTGATAGAAAAAATCATCATTTTTTATCTATATGTGCCAAGGGACATCATGATTCATGCCACTTTAGTGACATGCGTTGCTAATACGGATATTCACCCATATTCACCCATTATGTTAGTAGCTACTCTCTCCGTTTCAAAAGTATTGTTGTTTAAGGTTATGTACAAGTTTTAAGAAATGATTAAATGAGGTAAGAATTTAGGATGTTTTGACTCTAATACCCCATATATAATCATTATTGAAGAAAGAGAAAAGTATTGAAAATGAAAAAGAGAGTGTAATAAATAAGGGTGTGTTGGAAAAAATAGCATTTATTATGTAGTGGATTTTGTAAAAGAACAAGACTTTTGAAACATGGTACATATGCTAAAAAAACAAAACTTTTGAAACGGAGGGAGTAACAAAGATATGTACATAAACATGAATAGCAAATATTTTGAAATTGCAAGGACTAAAAAAAATTTGCTAAGATTTATCGCAAAATGACCCCCATTTATAGGAAAAAAAAAATAATTTAAGCATTCAATCAAATACTCTAAAAATCTGTAGCTTGTTATTCTAAGTGTACCATAAACTTATAACTATGGCATAAGATAGATCATAGAACTTTTACCGTTTCATGCATAATCCACAAGAAGAATACATGATAAACAATTATAGGAAGTTTATTTTGCCTTCCCTAAGAGTACTACTTTAGCCTGGATAAAATGGTGGATTTAAATGAAAGCAGAGAGATAAAGTACATGCATATACATAATACTTTAGGATATAAGACAATCTTACATTACATTGAGATAATACAACTTAATTATTATTCACGTCTTATTGATATAATAAAGCTTAAATTATTCCTGTTCTGCTTTTGCTTCCTTCAATGATTCTGCAATCTTACTAGCAATACAGTATGCTGTGGATTGAATGGTTATCATAGGGTTGACACCAACTGCACTTGGTAAAACACTTCCATCACAGACAAACAATCCTTCTGCTTCCCAACTCTCACCATTTTCATCAACTGCACCTTCTTCTTCAGTGGCACCCATCCTACAACTTGCCATTTGATGTGCAGTAGTAAACACAGTCCAATGTTCACTTCTTGACCTTGGACCACTAACAATTGTGACTGTGTCTAGAAACTCCTCTAAATCTTCCTCCTTGATCCCTCTACATGTGATTCTTTGGCCATCACTCCTATAAGTCCCGACTTCTTCGGCTCCGGCTGCAACCAAAATCTTCAAGGCTTTCCTTAGTCCAACTCTTAGATTTTCCTTGTCCCTTTGATCAAGCCAGTAAGAAATTCTCCCCTCAGCCTTTACTTCTCCTGACCCTTGGTCTCTGACCAATGCGAAAAGGTTCGCGGTCCTTGCATACTTCGCCATCCTATCTTTCGCGTCGCGGCCTGAAACCCAAGGAACCAATGCTGAAAATGATGCAGGTCCTAGTGCGGGTGCTTCTATGATGAATCTTGGTGTGGAGTCCTCGGCAAACACCTTGTGGATTGAAGTTATGATTCCTCCCTCGTAGTTGGTACCACTAAAGTGTTTCATCTCTTCTGGAAAGTACCCCCAGGCAAATTGAACAGGGTGGAGATGCAGGTTCTTTCCGATGTTTGGATTTCGCAGTCCGCTAGAAATCATTAGAGGTGGCGTGCAAAGAGAGCCACATGCTGAAATAGTTACTGCCGATTCGATTAGGAGTTTCTTTGTTACCTTACTCCTCCAAGTTGCAGCAGCAATCACTCCTAGGCATTGCTTTGTGTTTACTCCATTCTTTCCATCTTTCAATATGAAATTCTCAGCTTTGCATCCCGTGAGGATCACTGCACCATTGCTCACAGCATCAACCAACCAAGTCGAGTCAGTGCCCTTTTTATCTCCTGTTCTACAACCATAACAACATGAACCACAATAGTGATCAGCTGAAGAATTTATTGCAACCGACTCGACTTTTAAACCGATTTCCTCACACCCTTTTCGAAGAATTTGATTTTGAAAGCTTTCCTTCTCACATTTCTCTGTCACACCAATCCTTTTGCATACCGAGTCCATGGCAGATTGATAATCAGAGCTAGTGAAAAGCGGGATTTTATATTTCTCAGACCATTCCTTCAGGACAGAATCTGGTGTTCTGATGGATGCAGACCAGTTTATAGCCGAGCCTCCACCCACCGTTGAGCCAGCCAAGATCATCATCTTACCATCAACGCTAGGCAAAATTCCACCGGATTCGTATAGCTCATTCATTGATGGACCTTCGAGGGAAGAATAATCTTTAGGAACGAAATACTCGCCTTTCTCTAGGACGACTACTTTCTGACCCGAGTTTGCAAGAATGGCGGCTGCAACTCCTCCACCGCAACCAGAACCAACAATGGCAACATCGCATTTGATCCTGTATGCATTCTGCTCATGGTTTTCTGTGACCTCAAGGCCCTTTTCAATGAGGGATTGGATTAAAGTAGAATCAGTTTCATACATAGTCTCTATCACTCCCTTCTGGAGTGGCCTCTCGTTTTGTGTCAACTTTTCACTGGTGTCCACCTGGTACCCCATTGCTTTCCATGCGGGATTATGACCATTATCATCAACCTGAAGCAATTTGGAGAGAGGTGAAAATTCTTACAAGGAGATTAGAAAGAAGCACAAACAAAAATAGTTGACCCCCTTATAATGAGCATTTTTCAAAAAATTTGAAAGAAACTGAATGAACATTTTTAAGCTTGAAGAAACCCTTTTATAAAGATATTCATGTATGAAATGCATGAGAAATTCCGCATCCTCATGTTTTTCATGTTAACACTGACATGGGAACCATTAATTTTGAACATCTATCGTAGTCATAGAGACAAGTATGTTATGCAGTTCAAGTAATTAATAAATCAGAATGTCCTGTGTATCAAAACAAATGCTAGTTGCACATCACAATGGTAGCATTTGGTAGACTTGTAGGAACGGAATGGGACATATGAGTTCTGTCATATGTTGCCTATCAGTTCTGTCATATGTTGCCTATCTTTATTAATATAATGGAACAAAACAAAGGGGTCAAAGAACAATGTCGTTTTAGCTAACGTCAAACACTCAACGTGACATGTATGTCGTATCCAGTTCTATAAAACACAATACATAAGCCATGTATGTACTAATTCCATCTTTTCTGTTCCATTGTGTCTGCAAGCCAAACACTACCTATTTCTCACATCAACCATATCAGGAATTAGGTGGCAAAATTAGAATGTATGCACCTTCATACACAAGTTATCACTATTAAATACTGTATATTGTTGATTCCTTGATTGAATGTAACAATTAGAATGTATGTGTGCAGAAAGTGAGGTGGGACCAACTATAATCAGATGGTGAAAACTATGCAGATGCAAGGTGATGTGTGTATGTGTGTGATGACTGATGAGTACGTAACATTTGATCATACTCAAGTTATTACTATTAACTGTAGTTATTGCTTGATAGAATGATATGTATATGTGGAGGTGGAGCAATGCCTGTGTCAAGAAAGAACCAATCTATGTGATTTCAGCTACATGATGAAAGCTTAGAAAGATGGAGAAGCATTACCCTTGAGAAGAAATTATAGAAGGAAAAAAGTTTGATCAGCACAAACACCACCCTTAGAGGTATCCAACGGTTTTCCCTTGTCCATCTCTTGAGAATTTGTTCTCTCTTCTCCAAGGAAATCTCAGAGAACTTGTGAATGAAAGGCCACTTCCAGTCCAAGCAAATATTTCCACAAAGCAACCAAGTCCCCAATCTGAAGGACAAAATCCTCAGAACCCATCTCAGCAAAGGCAATGCTTGTGGAACACCCTTCTTGAACAAGAGCTCTGCAGCCTGATTTTCATTTAAAGAAAGTCATGACAGAATATTAAAATATTGAATGGTAGCACTAGCACCCTTAGAAAAATGCTAGCGACGCATCCTCATATCTGCTTACGTGACAGAATCAGAGTGTAGGTGTGCCAAAAAAAAAAAAAAAAAAAAAACAAAATGCAACCATATGATAAAATTATATAGAGGTGATGTGAGTGTAATGTTAATAACTTTAACATAGTTCTGTGACCATTACACGTGTAACTAATTGGATTAGGTATAATGGATCGGGTTTAGAACATTGGTGACAACGGGGAAAGCCAGAATGGCATTGTCATATATGAAAGTTTAATAGTAAAGAGTAACGATTTTAACGAACCCCACATAGTGAAAAGGAGAATTATCTTTTCTCGATGCGGATACCACGGCTCTAATACCATATTGTTGCTACTGACTAAGGGAACAAAAAGCGACAATTATAAATTGAGATTATTATCGAAGGATTTAACATAATACGCTCTTGACGTGACAGAAAAATATAAAGTAATAACTCCGGTTTATATTAAATTCTATATCTGATAAAAAAGCAAACAAGAAATAACTCAGTAAGATTTTCTTCCATCAATATATTTCAAAGTCAACTCACATATATTATAACAGATAGTACAGAAAATCAAATACCACATCAAGAAATGGGGACTAAGGACCAGAGTTTTTGTAGAAGGCTAAAAAGGGTAAGGTATCATGGTTTTCTAGGTTGTCCTTGTTTAGGGTGATATGGCAGCCAATTTTAATGTAACATACTGACATGTGATTCAAATCATACAAAAACTATAGTAACAATTCCTATTTATATCAGACCACATATCTAATCAAACAAGAAAATAAATTAGAAAATATAACCACATCAGCAAAATAATTAACTTGGATAAATCGAATTTGAATTCATCAGTGAATTAGAAGTTTGGTCTTTGGTGACTTTGAACCAATGCGGAACACAAGTGATCAATGTTGAACTCAATTGTTTCAAAGAGCTAAGGGATATGCATTTAGTAAATTGATCAATGCGAAACAATTGTGTTCCAGATTGATCCAAAATCATAAAAATTCAAATGATGCAAAAGCCATTGATGAATCCAAGTCTATTGAATTTGTTGAAGTAGATAACTAATTGATTCAAGTATTCAACAACTATGTAGATATACATACACATATATATAGTACTATGTCTATATATTAAACAGTCAATAACATGGTAACTAAGAATCACCTCATCAGGAAATGGAGGCTGAGAGCCAGAGGTTTTGTAAAACTGCAAAAGGGCATCATAGTGAGAATTGGTGTCCTTGTTAAGGGTACTGTCCAAATTGATGGAAGGCAATAGGGCCTCACAGATAGCAGCCATTTCACGCATCTGAGTGGAAGACAAGCCATGGCTATAACCTTCCTCTCTTTCACTACCTCCTTTCAAAAGTGGATGACAACTCTCTCCCCCTTCCATCTCTCACAAAGACTCAAGTGTGTTTTCCACAATAAATTAAAATATAAATGATAATAATAAGAAAACAAAAGATACTACTTGTTTTGAATGATTGTTGCGAGTTGCAGCTAGCACTTAAAAAAAGCTGTTACAGACTACTCCCTCCGTCCCTGAATATATGATTCGTTTGTGGATTTCACGTCGAGTGAAGTAATTTAGTTAATTTTATTGGAAATATGAACTTTTGATATGTATTTTCAAAACTATCCCTAAAAAGTATTAAATAAAAAGGGTATTTGTGAAAAAAATTAATTAATAATCATTGAAAATTTGAAAAAAATTTTATAAATAGAAACAAAATAAAGTGTCATAGATATCTTATATTTAGAAAAAAAAAGGAGTAAAGATACAGGGATTAAAAAAACAGGAGAAACTCAAGTTGTCAGCATCAAGGTTCAGGGACAAGGGTAGGCAGTGTACATTTAAATCCCTGGGACCATTTTATTTCCATGTTTGTAATGAAAAGGTTGGAACTTCGAAAGTGAAAGAGGAGAGAGAGACAGAAGATATGGAGGGACTTATTAGGAAGTGCTTATCATTGTGAACAGGAAACTGAACTCAAAGACAGCAGACTTTTCAATCTTTTGTCTCATCAAAGATATCACGGCGGCGAACGCAATGCATGCCACTCTTTAATTATGATTTTTTCTTTTTTAACTTCACCCTTTACTCATTCGTTTTCACCATATGAAACAAGTTGGATAAACTATGGATTTGCGTAAGGTGAAAGAATTATCGACTATTTAAAAGCGAAAATACTTCTGACTTTTAAGAAGCCAAACAATTAAAGCATTGAAATCTCATAAATGCTCCTTTGTAAACCTTCCACCTCTCTTCTTTTTATTGTTTTGTACGCGAATGAACGGAGGAGCAATTTTGGTATTATAACAAATTTTTAATGCTTTCCGCTTGATGAGAGGCGGAATACTTTATTTTATTTACGACTTTGGAAAAGCGGAAGATAATAGGATTTGCATAAGACGAAAAATGTTTTATTTTGTTTCACCCTTGTTTCAAGTGAAAAGAATCTTCCGACTTGTTTCAGGCGATGGAGGCCAATGAATAAAGTGTGAGGTTCAAAAAGAAAAAGTTTTAATTATTACTCCACGTCTTATTCATAAGATTTTTTTTTAGAAATTTACATTCAGAAAAATTTGGATTAATGTTGTTTTTTTATTTTAGATTTAAATATTTAATATATTTTTTTTCAAAATTATTCATGTAGTTGTCATTAAGATTTTAAAAAGTGTTAGACTTAATAGATATATATTTTTTAAATAAAATAATTAAATCTTATTGAAAAAATAATAAGATCATACAAATAAAACTAATTTTAAAAAAAATAAATATTGCATATAAAACCAGAAAAAGTATTAATCGTCAATTATTAATTGACAAATTAAGATTCTATCAAACTAAATAAATAAATAAAAAATGACAAATTATGATAAGATAAAAACTTAAACGTATACTAGTAAGCAAGCCCGTGCACATGCACGGGGCCATTACGCGAAGCCCCTAATTTAAACATGAAATTATTAAAGGTTTCATATCATGACTAAAATTTGATTAATAAACAATTGATTAAAATTTATTATCATGACTTAAATTTTATATTTTAAAAATAACCAAATTCTAAAAAAATCAAATTAAAACATGATTAAAACATGTCAAGTGACAAAACTTTCCTTAACCAACTTAATTTAGCTGTTTTATAATTTGTTGATTTGTTAGATTATTTTCATGATTTTTTATTTTTGTAATTTTTTATCATTTTTTTTAAGACAAATGAAGCATTTTAAATAATTTTTTTTTAGTTTTCTTAACTTCAATCCTAAAAACCCATAATCTTTTGATTTTTTCAAGATAATAAAGTTTATCCCTTTTTAGATTCCTATTCTCAACCCAAGATTATTAAAAACTTTTTTTTTAACAATTTTCGTAACTTATGCATCAATGCATAACAAAAATCATTAATTAATAATAATCAACTTGAAAATATTCTTTAAATGTTGTAGATATTTCTCTCATATTTTTCTTCTCAATGATCCAATTAATTTAGGTCTTCTCAATGCCATTAATTTCGGTTTTAAATATTGTAGATATTTCTCTCATATTTGTCTTCTTAATAATCCCATTAATTTCGGTCTTAAATGTCGTAGATATTTCTCTCCTATTTGTCTTCTCAATAAACCCATTAATTTCAGTCTTCTCAATGATCCCATTAAGTTCTCTTTTATTAGTAAATTTCTCTTCTATTAGTAATAGATTTCTTTTTTTTTTGTTTGGAAAAGATTTGAATCAGATTTGGAATAAAATAATTACATTCTAAAGAATAATATAATACCTAAAATTGAAACTTTTTAATGGAATACAAATTTTCGTAACTTATGCATCAATGCGTAACAAAAACCATTATTTAGTAATAACCAACTTGAAAATATTCCTTAAATGTTGTAAATATTTATCACCTATTTGTCTTCTCAATTATCCCATTAATTTCGGTCTTCTCAATGCCATTAATTTCGGTCTTAAATGTTGTAGATATTTCTCTTTTATTTGTCTTCTCAATAATCTCATTAATTTCGGTATTAAATGTTGTAGATATTTCTCTCCTATTTGTCTTCCCAATAATCCCATTAATTTCGGTCTTCTCAATGATCTCATTAAGTTCTCTTCTATTAGTAAATTTCTCTTCAGATTTCTTTTTTTTTTTATTTGAAAAAGATTTGAATCAGATTTGAAATAAAAAATTTACATTCAAAAGAATAATATAATACCTAAATTTGAAACTTTTTAATGGAATACAAATTTTCGTAACTTATGCATCAATGCATAACAAAAATCATTAATTAATAATAACCAACTTGAAAATATTCCTTAAATGTTGTAAATATTTCTCACCTATTTGTCTTCTCAATGATCTCATTAATTTCGGTCTTCTCAATGATCTCATTAATTTCGGTCTTCTCAATGATCCATTAAGTTCTCTTCTATTAGTAAATTTCTCTTCTATTAGTAATAGATTTCTTTCTTTTTTTTTTGTTTGAAAAAGATTTGAATCAGATTTGGAATAAAATAATTACATTCAAAAGAATAATATAATACCTAAAATTGAAATTTTTTAATGGAATACAAATTTTCGTAACTTATGCATCAATGCATAACAAAAACCATTGATTAACAATAACCAACTTCAAAATATTCCTTAAATGTTGTAAATATTTCTCACTTATTTGTCTTCTCAATGATCCCATTAATTTCAGTCTTCTCAATGCCATTAATTTCGGTCTTCTCAATGATCCCATTAAGTTCTCTTTTATTAGTAAATTTCTATTCTATCAGTAATAGATTTCTTCTTTTTTTTTTAATATTAGTAACGGAATTCAGGATTAACTAATGAATCACACCATATTTTCATACTATTAGTAACTAATTAGTAATTGATTTCTTTTTTTCCTTTTATTAGTAACTGATTTTTTTTTAATATTAGTAATTGATTTCGATTAACAAAAAATATTGAATAAAAAAAATTTAAAAAACCAAAAGTTAAGCAACTACTGTTAAGAGAGCCTAAAGAATAGGAACAGAATGAGACTACTATTATGAAGAAGAGGTTATCACTCCAACAACTTCCATTATCATCTCCTTCTCAATCGATCTCCTCACCACCTCCGATCTGCTCCTCCCACAGCCTTTGATATGCTCCTCACACCACCGTCGATCGATTGATCGATCGCCTCCTCCCACCGGCTTCGATCTGCTCCGATTTGCTCTTCCCACTGCCCCTTCGGTCTTCACCATCAACATCGTGGCTCGATCTCACCGCTATCGCCTTCGATCCACCCAAATTGGTTCCCTGCATTACTGATCAAAGGGAGATCAAGGCACAACTCTTTTTTTCATATATTTTTTTATTTTTGTTCCTGATCTGTATCTATTTTTTCTGTTTCATTTTTTTTGGTTTAGTTTTTGTTCAATAATTTGGGACAAATTCAGTATCATACCTCGTATGTGGCTAACTAATCTCTGATTTTTGAAGAGCTGATCTTGTAATTATCTGAAAACATAAAAACATAAAAAATAAAGAGAGGAATCAGGAAAAAAATGAAACATAGAGAAAAAAAAAGAAAGAGATAGAGCATTGACATAAATTAGATGAAATATAGAAAAGAGAAAGAAGAAAGAAGATCTTGTCCGGTTTAGGGAATTAGTCCCCAAACCCCAAATTTATCCCCCAAACCTCACTTTTTTTTCATAATGCCAATAATACCCTCTTTTTAAACCTCCAGTATACTCACTCCTTTTTCCACAAACCCCAAACCCACACCTCACTTTGGTCTCTTCCCTGCCTCTCTTCCCAAATGAAAACCCCATGCTTGCTCTCTTCCCAAATGAAAAGTCCATCCCTCCACTTCCATCAAACCCATCCTTGCATGCTCTTACTGGAGGCTCTTTGGATTCCTCGAAGAAAGCGGTGAAGCTGGTGGTGCCATCGTTTTTGGCTGGTGGAGGGAGTAAAAGGAGCGGCGGCGGGGCGGGGCGGCGCGACTCGTGGAGGGATGGGCGGGGCGGGGCAGGGCGGGGCGACTCATGACACCCACCGTCGCAGAAAAAACAGATCCGGAAGGGAGAAACAAAGCAGATCTGGAACCGTGGCTTGTGATGGCTTCTGCGGTGGTTGGACGGAGTAGAAGGTGGAACCGAAAAACAAGCCAAGATTGAGAATTAAAAAAATATGGAAAAGCCAACAAGGAAAAGAACAGAACAGAACAAGGAATTTATTAATAGCATCATCGTCTTGCAATAGTTAAAAAGAACCAAAGAGATATTCACCTTTTAACTTTTTCTATTTGATTTTTTGTATCTTTGGGGAATACTCTGGTCCTCAACTTCAAAGTCTTGTCCCTCAGTGTTGTTCTCTATAGCAGCCTTTAAGAAAGGGTAGCAGGACTGTTCTTGTAGCCAAAATTAAAAACGTATGGAAAAGTCAACAAGAAAAGGCCAAAAAGTAGAAGCCTAAAAGGTAGAAAGGTAGAAGGTGGTGGGGTTTGGTGTTTTTTTCTTTCTTCTTTTTTTTAATGCTGAAGGGCATAATGGACATTTCCCCATTAAAATGGGGTTTGGGGGATAATAGTGTTGAATCAAAGATTTTGATGACGACAAATGAATGAAGAAATGAACAATTTCAGCGTGAAGTATCTCTGATCTCAGCCACCGACGGAAACAAATTGCATCAAACCAGAATAACAAAGAAGTCAAAATTCCGAAGACGCGCTCGGTGCTCTCGGAAGGATAAGTGGATCGGACCGTTGTGAATGAAGTCGGAGTTAATCATCTTAAGCTCAGACGTACTCGAAAGCGATCAATCCGAGCCATCGCTCATAGTCTATCAGTCGGCCCGAGAGATCAACTCAGCAAGGGAAAAATCGAGTTTACCTCTCAAAGTTCCCATGCTCGAAAAGTTGTCAAGCTAATACATGATGCCAAGCTCGAACTGTCATCAGGCTCGGCAACACTGTTCATCATCTTCAACCTTCAGCAAGTACAACCCGCATGCACTTCATTAATTATGTACCAATATAGTACTGTGTGTGGCTGACAGTTTTTGTCCTCATCTCAACGGCGTCCAACTGTCATCAAGCTTCAAAATTCAAAATTAGAAAGGGACAGTTTTGGACTGGTCTGATAAAGCACAGACAAAGCAAAACTTGCAGAAAAATGGCAGAAAATGTTCTGTTTATCCGTTGGAGCATCAAGGCATATTCTAAAATAATCTTTCCTTTCTTTCCTACCTCATACGTTGGTACCCCACTATAAAAGGAGAGTCTTAGCTTCTCCAAAGTACATAGATAGAGAATATACATGAACTCATAGAGAAAGAAAAGAACAGAGAGCAAAAGCCAAAATTTTCATATTCATTCTCTGTTTTACAAGTGCTTGGATCGCAGAAAAGAGAACCTTGAGAGTTTGAGTTCAAATCTTTCATATTCATATACCAAGCCTCAAATCAGTTCTCTACATTCTCAAAAACCTTTCTCAAACACTCAACCGAAAACTCTTTTGTTCATTAAACCTTCAGATTCTTATACACTTGAGTTTTGGGTTGGAGCCATCATCTTCTCACAACTATTTCTTCAAGTCTTGAGTGTTCTCAAGCAAGGTGGAAAATCTTGGAAGGTTTCCAAATTCGTTCAAGAGGTTCTTGGCGATTGAAGTCTTAGGAGGTTCCTGAGCAAAAATCCAAGGAGGTTCTTTGATGAAAATCCTTGATGGTTTCAAGGTGTCTTGAAGGTTTCAAGACTGTGAAAGTCCGACGCTGTGCTCGACATTTTGTATCAGTAGGTAGAAGCCAAGAGTTTGGTACTCTCTTGGTGGGCTTAATTAATCTCGTGTAATCTCTATCTATTTGATTTTATTAAAGGCTCCTTAAAGGTTTTAAGGGGGACTGGACGTAGCCCACCGTGTTGGTGAGTGAACCAGGATAAATCTCGGTGTCTCATTTTCTTTACTGCTTTCATTTATTTTCTGTGCACTTGATCAAACTGTTTTAACTCTAACTTAACGCTCGGACAGTGCTAGTAATTTTCCGCTGCAAACCTGATCCTTTGAGTGTGCAGCTCGGATAAACAGTGCTCGGTCTAGAAACTGGTTATCAAGAAGTGCTCGGCTCAAAGTCGGGATTTTTACTCTGATCAACTAGCTTTATCCGACCGATTTTAATACATCACGAAAATTAGTATTATTGCTTCCAACTACTATTCACCCCCCTCTAGTAGATTGTTAAGACCGTTCCCTCGGTTTCCATTGTTTTTAACAAATAGTGGGGTTCGTAGACTAACTCCCTCCGGTTTATGCAAGCGAAAATGGGCCAAATAAATGATTTGGGCCTTAACTGTTTACATTCCACTAACCAATTTCCCATGATACATTTAGGTTCCCAAGGGCTGCTGCATAACTTCATTAATTACTTAGTGTGTTAGTGGAGTTAGATTACTCAAAATTAGTCAAAATTAGAACTGATTTTGGAGGGAAAATTGGAATTAGCATGAGAGACCCAGCTGCTTTTATAATAGTATCGATTACTCCCTGATGCCTAAATATAAGCTTTTACGAACGCTTTTGACGATAATCGGAAACTTAATTAAAGTAATTAAGTAGTAATAGTTTTGATAAATATTTTCAAAATTAGAAATTCATTTTTAAATTTGTCTTTGCATAAATATGTGTGAAGCTATTAAGTGAAAGTTAAATGATATATAGACCTACAAAATTAACTTACACCACAAGAAAACAACACGTGTTACTTATTAACTAATCAATACTCGTAGTAAGCAAGTAACACATGTCATTTTTTTGTGATGTAGATTGATTTGTAGACTAATTTTATAGGTGTATAAATCATTTTTGTAAGTGAGAACATTCGAAAAAAGATGGCAAAATTTTACATTAAATATTTTGTTAAATAGAAATGAGATAAAAATATATTTGAAAAAAAATTAATTGATACTATAGATAAAATGAATCAAGTGGTAAAAAAAAAAAAAATACGAATAACGCACTAGCTATCTGGTGCTTATAAAGAAAATGTAACAACTAACAAGTACGGTAACAAGTTAAGATAAGATAATTTTTTTCTCTTTAAACTAGGGTGAAGGTTAAGTTACACCGGATTTTGTTTTAGTGGATACATACACCATCTTTATTTACCTATTATAACAAGTATAACAAGTTACCCATCATTCATTATTGTAATCTTTTATTTTTTGAAATGATGATTCATTATTCATTATTGTAATCTTTAAAGATTTTAGAAACCTTTACTTTTTTTTAATTGTTAATTTTTTTTACTTACATCATAAATTTAAAAAATAATAATTTCCTTTACTGATTTTTTTAATTCAAATACACGATAATATAATGAAATTGAGATTTATGATTGTTTAAAAATAAATAATTATAAAAGACTTATAACATAGATAATTAAAAAATATAATATGATAAAGATGATTTTTCATTTGAAACAAATTATAATAGTATTACAGATTATTCTAAAAAAATTACTTTTATATGTTTTGTAGAAATATGTAAATTATAAAAAATTATGATTTCAAATTAAATAATTATAAAATAGATAATTATAAATAATTATAACATAGATAATTAAAAAATAGTATAATATAAAAAAGATGATTTTTTTTTCAGTTGGAACAAATTAACATAGTATAACATATTATTGCAGACAAAAATACCCTTATGTATTTTGTAAAAATATGTTAATTATAAAATTATAATTTTTTAAAAATAAATAATTATTAAAAAACTTATAGCATAGATAATTAAAAATGTAAGATGCAGAAGGTAATTTTTCAGTTTAAACAAATTGACATAGTATAACATATTATATTGTAGACAAAAATGGCCTTATGTAATTTATAGAAATATGTTAATTATACAAATTTATGATTTTATAAAAATAAATAATTATAAAAACAACTTATATCATAGATAATTAAAAAATGTAACATGAGAACAGTGATTTTTCAGTTGAAAAAAATTAACATATTATAACGATTTTTTTTACATAATTACCCTCATATCTTTTGTAGAAATACATTTACTCATTAATAACATTATTCATAAATATTGATTTCAAATATTAAAGTTAATAAAGAAAATTATAATGTATTGAAAATTATACGTTGTAGATTGATGATTGCATCTATCAATCATGATTTTGGATAGAGATGGTAATAAAATCCACATCCAGGTACCTGTTCGAAATCGATCCGATTTTGATGGGAAAAACCCGCTTTAATTGGATTTGGAGAAACTCGAAACCAATATCTGCTTTAAAAAGATTGGGTGGACCGAGTGTGGGATTGTAAGCACTTGCTCTGCCCCTGCCCCTGCCCCCGCTCCCAAACCCACCCTAATATATAAATTAAATAATTTTCATTATAATAATAGTTATATGGTGAAGTCAAACAAACATATTTGTCAAAAATCATGATTTAATTCTTAAGATTTTAGATATTTTTAAAATTTGACGTTTATTATTATATTTTATTTGAATTATAATGTATGTTATATATGATTTTTGTTTAATATAATAAAAAATAATTTTAACAAATAATTGAATGGATTACCCATGGGTTTCCCCGAACTCGATGAGATGCTTTTGGGTTTCACATTTTCATACCCGCTCTCCTTATACCCGCACTCGAATCTGCCTTACTCTTAATTGATGCAGTGTTATTGGCAAAACCTGCCCCAAATTAAACCCGATCCGTTAGCATCCCTAATTTTGGAGTGTTGAGTCTTCACATAAGTTTACATTAGGGTCATGGTTTACTAAATTAACCTGTCATGTGAATAATACATGGATCGTCATTTAAGTGTGTGTTTGATATAACTGAAAAAATTATATTATGATTATTTTTATTTGTGACTATAATCTATTAAGCTTATAACCTGTTAAAATTATAATATGTTTATATTTGAATATATAAGCTTAAGATGAATTTAAGTTGATCTATTTTATTTAGGTGGTGTAAAGAAGATTATTTTTACGAGTAAATTAAAAAAAAAGGTATGACATTAGTTATTGCTATTTGAGTGATAAGGGTAAAATAAGAAAATTACACATGTTTCAAAAAATAATCTTATAAAAAATAATCTACAGAACCTATGAAGTAGATGTCGAAATTTGATTATTTTTTCAAGAACATATTATTAAATTATATTTTTATAAAATAATATTTTTTAGTGCAGATTTAATAATCCAATACACTAAAAATAAAAAAAAAATTAAATCATACGACACACAATGGAAAAATAACTTTGGTATAGGTAAATTATTTAATTTGCACCCTCAAAACTCATGATAATTCTAATTACTTGATCTACATTTCCTACGTCAGAGATATTTCAATAGAAAAATTAATTGATTTAAAACTTCATAAATTAATATTTCAGATATAATTTAGTGAAATTAGAATTTATGATTTTTTTTAAAATAAATCATTTTTAAAACTTATAGTGATAATTAAAAAAATAATGTATAGATATTTTTATTTATTACTTATTAATGAAAAAATCTTTAAATGCAAACAATAAATAAATTTATTAATGAGGTTTATATTTGAAAATTCATTAAATTGATATATGTTACCTACTCAACAAGTTGCAGGTAAGCTTAATCATTAAATTAACACATGGTGTACTGTAACATCAAATATATTTGATGTTTTTTTAGCCAAAACCATTTCGTGGAAAAAAAAAGTTTTATATTCATATTCAATACTAGTATCTTGACAAGTTCAAAAATAAATAAATAGTATCTAATGAGACTAATTCATTTAGAATGATATACGCAAGGTTTGAACTTGGAAAATTTTGTTGAGGTTGATACAGATCCGTGTCACCTAGAGCAAGCACCTATCGAAAATGCACTTTTATATTAATTTGAAAAAAAACATATATCCTTCTTCTCTTATCTTATGTAATGCACGGGTTGTTGATATTTTAATTTTTTTTATCTTAATTATTTTAAATTAAAATTTAAGATCTTGTTATTTTTATTATAAAGTAAAGATTATTATTAAACAACAACCAAAAAAACACTTTTTTTTATATAAAAAAGTAGGATTTCAAACCAAACTGTACAATTAAAAAAATTAAAACTCAACAATATAAACAACTGCATCATGAAAATTATTTAATTAACCTTTAACTCCAAACCTGAACACTATTACAGAATCCATCTGAAAATGCTTAAAAATATAAAAACATTAATATGAAATTCAAAAATTAAAAAACTAATATTTGTTTCATCTTTAAAAAATCAAAGTACTTTTAATTTCGATATTGCAATATGATTTTTAGTTAAAAATAAAATATTATTATGATTTTTATTTTTAAAAAAACAAATATTTATTAAATAATTATAAAACAAAGTAGACTTATTTGGATCTTAATCTTTATAATGAATCATATATTAAATTCCTTTATATATTATCTTCATGGATTACATAAGATAAAGAGCTGGACAAAAAATATAATACTTACATTGGGTCTGTTTGGCAAAACTAACTTATAGCTGTGAGCTTGTAGCTGATAGCTGTGAGCTTGTAGCTGATAGCTGTGAACCTAGCTTATAGCTGTGGGATTATACCTCTGTTCGGTAACACGAGCTAGGAGCTTTTTAGCTAGTTAGGAGCTTTTAGATTCAGTCAATAATCTACTAGCCCCGTTCAGTGAACACAAATTAGAAGGAGCTTATAGCTTTTAAAAAAGGAGCTTGTAGCTTTTGAAAGCTAGCTTTTAGAAAGCTACTTGAAGTAGCTTTCTAGAAACTAAACTAGCTTTCAATAATTCATATACCAATTATATCCTCAAACAAAATTTGAAATTATTTTACTACCCTTTAATTAATTATTAATTATAATTTAATATTTGTTATAATTAATTAATTAACTACATAATTAATAAATTAAGAAAAAATGAATTTAATTAATTATAATTTAATAATTTTTATATTTTATTAATTAATTAACTATCTATTTAATAAATAAAGAAAAAAATTTGAAAAATTTAAAATAATAAAATGTTGCATGTCCTTTTTTGTCATTTAATAACTTTTATTAGCTACTTCAAAAGCTAGTTTTGTCGAACAACACTATTTTAAATAGTCAGCTAAACAGCTATAAGTTCTCAGCTACAAGCTCACAGCTCATAGCTAGCTTAACAGCTACAAGCTAGAAGCTCATAGCTACAAGTTACAAGCTCACAGCTACAAGCTAGTTTTGCCGAACAGTCCCTATAGCTGTGAGCTTATAGCTGTATAGCTAGCTTATTGAACTAGAGCTGTTTGGCAAAACTAGTTGTGCAACTAATTTAAACATGTTAAATGACTGAAAAGTACATAACATGTAG
Source organism: Crotalaria pallida (assembly GCA_037953625.1). Classification (NCBI taxonomy): domain Eukaryota; kingdom Viridiplantae; phylum Streptophyta; class Magnoliopsida; order Fabales; family Fabaceae; genus Crotalaria; species Crotalaria pallida. Next base: position 76,521,161 of record CM075656.1, read on the forward strand.
AATAATAATTAATATTGACATTCATGTTTTAATGACAATAATACTGCACTAGCAGCTTACAGAGAAATGCATATACTTCATTCATATAGATATAAATGATAAAAAAAATTATAACATTTATAATAATTATTACTAAGTACTACTGCACTTTAAACATTTTTATTATTTTTATAAAAATGTCACGGTATCTTTATTAACAATGACACGAAAGAAGGACAAAACTTTTAGCTTATTAATTAGACACACCGCCATCACAAAATCACACAAATCCAATCTGAGCCAAATTCACAAAATAAAAAAAATAAAAAATTGAGGATAACAAAAAAGTGAAAGAGAAATTTGATGATCAATGTTGAAATAAATATCACATACCTTTATGACTCCTGAATCAATAGTTAAATATGAGATTTCTTTATGAGTGGTTTTGGTGTGGTGCGTACAGATGTTGAATATATATATATAGAAGGATTCTAGGTTTTTGGGTTTGAGGGGGAAAAGTAAAAAATTTGGAGGTAATATTAATTTGGGTCAGAATAAATAATAATATAATTTAATAAAAAAAAAGGGTAAAATTGAGATATGATTTATTGAAAGCTCTTATTTTTTTCTCAAAGCTACCTGATGTAGCTTTCTAAAAGCTAGCTTTCAAAAGCTATAAGCTTCCTTTTTGAAAGCTATAAGCTTCTTTTATTTTTTGTTCACCAAACAGCTCTAGTAGCTTATTGACCAAATCAATAAGCTAAAAACTACTAGATAAGCTATAAGCTTGTCATACCAAACACACTCTTAATAAAAAACTAAAATGTTACGTAAATACACAAAAACAATAAATAAACAAATTTTGAAATCAATCTTTGTTGGGAGACGATGACAACGACCACAAAAAGGACGACAACGACGATAACAACCATGACAACAACAACGACGACTACGACAATAACAACGACAACGACAACAACTACAACAATGACAACGACGACAATGACGACGACAACAACAACAACAAATTGAAATAAATATATAATTATTTATTTTGTTTTTAACCTTTCACGAAAAAGGTATCAATCATCAAAATTCTTTTTCTTTACTGTTAATAGCAAAATATGCAGATTGACGAAATCAATCTCAAACCAAACCAATTTCAGAAGTCAAAACTACATTAATTCCTTAAGCACACACAAACACCAAGAAGCAATTAAATAAACTTACACCATAACTCTAGCAGGGCCTGCCTCTCGCGATAGTCGACAAAAACCTGACTAAAGCCATCTTTTCTCAATTTCCTCTCTATCTTGTAGATAAGCGACCCTTCTACTTGAACCTGAAAACAAATTCAAAATTCTTAATTATAAATAAACAATTTAAACAATCAATGAATAAGAAATAATCAATAATAACCAAAAACTTCAAAAAAATTAGTTCCTTCACCAACTCCACCAACAGCAGCTTAACAACGAGGAGAAAATAGCAAAAACAAATAATATAAATAAAACCATCGAAATATAAATTATATAATTTAAGATGAGCGAAATTGAAGGACAAAATCATGGGAGAAGAGAGCAATTTAAAGATGTAAAACACATGCAAAGTTTGAAGGTGAAAAAAAAATCTCACATCAAGTATAAAATCAAATCCTATTATATATAATGATTTGGAAAACTTATAAAACTTTAATAATCTATTTAATTTCAAATTTTAATATTTTTTTAAGATAATGATTTTTTTTATAAACCGAGGATAATGATTTCACACATGCAAATAATGATTTGAACCAACATGGGTTGGGACGAGTGGTAAGCGGCTCGGTCTCGCTTAAGCAAGGTCTCGAGTTCGAGTCCTTGTGAATGCAGAAAATTCATGTTGGGAGACTCACCTGCCATAGCCAGGCACGCGACCCGGGCCGGATCCGGATGTACCTAGGTAGTACTTAGGGAACCGGGTGGGCAACCAAAAAAAAATAATGATTTGAAAATCTTAAATAAATTATTTAATTTTAAATTGTAATTTTGGTTAGAGATAATGATTATCTCATCTAATATTCCTCTGGTGCGAGGAAATTTTCAACGGCAATTGTGATGCCTAGAAAATTTCTCCAACAAATTTAGTGCCTCCAAAATTTCTCTGACAAACGTGGTGCCTTGAATAAGTGTCTTTATATATATATATATATATATATATATATATATATATATATATATAGTAGACTAGCTTTTACCCATATAATGCACGGGTTGTTAATTTTTTAAATTTTTTATATTAAATATTTTAAAGTAAAGATTATTATTTTTTAATTATAAAGTAAAAATTATTATTAAACAATAATAAAAAATAACTATACAAAAAGGTAAGGGTTCAAATCAAACCATACACTAAAAAAATTTAATCTAATGATCTTGTTGATAATTAGCATTTTTTAATATGATTATCATGTTCATTATTATTAATCATAATTAAATATTTTGATCTTTTTCATCAGTTATCTTATCTCAAGCGAATCTAAAAAATCTTTATCCTAATCGTTTTAATCATTTTGATTTTCTTTTTACTTTCTGAAATTTATGTAACTTTGTTTTTTATCGTTTATATCTTTTTACTGGTGCAAATATTAGAATAACCACTAAAGTATTTATCTATGACAAATTTTTTAAAAAATGATAATCATTACATTTAATTATATATCCATAATTTGTTTCAACTTTAAAAAAATCTTAAAGTAATTTTAATTTCGATATTTCAAGATGATTGTTAGTTGATACTGTAATTAATATTATTACTATTTTTATTTTCAAAAACCAATATTTATTAAATAATTAGAAAATCAATAAGTATATTTATTTGGATTTTAATCTTTATAATGGATGAGATATTAGAATATTTTTTCCTTTATATATTACCTTCATAGATTTTACAAGATAAAGAGCTAAACAAAATGCAATACTCAATAAAAAAACAAAAATGTTACATAAATACATAAAAACAATAAATATTTTTTTTAAAAATTTATCTTTGAAGAGAAACAAAAAATATTAAAAAAAAATATAACAATCTTCATCAACAACAACAACACAAAAAGATATACCATTTTTTAAGAATTCCTAGAAATTACAATATAAAGTAATAGAAAAGAGTATACAATTAAAGAAAAAAAATTAATATCCCTCTCATCTCATCCAAGAAATATCCTTCTTTTTAGGTTTTCTTTTTTTTTTTTTTACATGGGAGGTCTGGGACTAAAACCCATGACCTGGAGGAGGGGGAAATCCTAAGTGTCCCTGGAGCCACCAACTGGGCTGTCTTACGCGGACTTTTTAGGTCTTCTTTTGAAATTGAAAATCATAAATTCTCATATATGTTCATCCAAAAAAATAAAATATATATATATATGGAAAAAAATTATTTTTACGTACCTTTCTTATTTGACGTAGTTTATTATGTTCTTGACCTTTCACGAAAAAGGTATCAATTATCAAAGGTAATTCACTAACTTGTTGCGGTCTTCTCTTTAATATCACAAAAATTAAAATCTCAAATTGTAATATTAATAAATGATTATTTACCTACCATCGCTCTATTGCAAGGAATATTTCGACGACAAATGTGTGGCTCAAAAATGTTTTATATAAAATATAAAAAAAATGTATTTTATATATATATATATATATATATAATAAACAAAATTTATTATAAAAAGGATTGCAACAGCGATAGATGCAGCAAAAAAAATTAAAAGTCCGTAACTCATGTTGTGACACTTAAACCCATTCTCGCATTGCATTTGGCACATCTGGCAATATCAACAAAAACATCTACAAAACTTCTGCAGACTACAATACTTTCGCTTTGATTATGTTGGCTTTTGGTATGAAAAACTCATTTTTTCCTATTTTGAATCAAGTGCTTCCTTCCTACACCTATGCAACTGAAATCATGTGTAGAGAAACAACATCGTTAGAGTAATATTAATATATATTTAAAGAATAGGAGAAAATAATTATCAGAATTAGAGAGGTTTAAAGGTGGAAAAAAAATGCAAAAACTGAAGATGTAAAAAAAAAAAAAAAACTCATTTTCAAAAAAAAAAAAAAAAAACTCACGTCAAACATAAAATCAATGAGTTGTGATAAATAGATAAGCATAAAATCAATCATTTTTGAAAATGAAATCTTATTTATATAATGATTTGGAAAACTTATAAAACTTGAATAATCTATTTAATTTCAAATTTTAATATTTTTGTTGAGGATAATGATTTTTTTTTTTATAAACCGAGGATAATGATTTTATATGCAGATAATGATTTGAAAAACTTGAATAATTTATTTCATTTCAAATTGTAATTTTGATTGGAGTTAATGATTATCTACCTACAATATTTCTGGTGGGAAAAAAAATTTTAACGACAAATATGGTACCTCGGATAAGCGTCTGTTTATATAAGGGTAATAAATTGTTGATATTTTAAATATTATCATTGGTTTTTTTTCCTTCTTCTCATAATCAAATTTCAACTACTAGTTAAGGAAAAACGGTACATTTAACAAACAACCTTCAATAAAAAATGTTGGCATACCATTTTTATAAGGCTTTTACTTTTTGGTCCCCATAAACGATATTTTGACCTCCATTTTTAATTTTTATGGACTAAAATACTTTTTATGTGTTATTATTTCCAATTCTCAAGAGTTAAAAATTTTTTGACTTTTAATAGTCGGAAAATTAAACTACATACTATTTTTGGCAAAAAAAAAAAAACACTCTTGAGAGTCGGAAAATCAAAATCTCTTCCCAAACATTTTGCTACAACAAGTTCATCGCCGTCCCTAACAGTGCAGTGCACCTCTAACTTTTCACCCAAAATTAAAGTCACCGGTAGTCATCAACTTAGGCAGATTATTAATTAGTAAGAAGAGGAAAGAAAAAAAGAACTTGGCTTTGGGTAATGTTATTATAAAGAGGGGGCCATGGTCTTATATATGGTTCCATTCTCTAAATTGCAAAACCTGACACTGCAACTTATTCCATTTCCATTACATATATCATCACCGGTCACACACATAATCCAAAGAAATTAAACTCTGCAACTAACCAACCTTGCATTTAATTTTACGACTCTCAAGAGTCAAAATGGTATGTAGTTTAATTTTTTATTTTCAAGAGTCAAAATTTTTTTTACTCTTAAGAGTCGAAAATAATAACACATAAAATGGTGTTTTAGTCTATAAAAATTGAAAATCGGGGTCAAAAAATCGTTTATGAGGTCAAAAAGTAAAAGTCTTTTATAATAACAAATAATGATATAAGTTGTTTGATTACCCTACCAAAATATTTGTCACTATTTTCAGCCGGGTGTTTCTAACCTATGCAGGTGCATAGGTTAATCATACCTTAAATATAAATGTTTTGGTGGAAATTGAAACATTTAATGAATTAAAAATAATAAATATTTAGTTTTTCAATACAACTTTACTATTTATGTTATATTATCATATGCACGGAATGCATAGGATAGTGTCCACCTGATTTCCTAAGTACTACCTAGGTACATTCGGATCCGACCCGGGTCGCGTGCGTGGCTATGGCAGGTGAATCTACCAACATGAAATTTTCTGCATTCACAAGGACTCGAACTCGAGACCTTGTTTAAGCGAGACCGAACTGTTTACCACTCGTCCTAACTCATGTTGGTTGTATTTAATTAGTTTAAGCTAAAATTAATTTTATTATTTCTTACTATCATTACAACCCATACACATTAATAATACAATCTTTACATAATTTGATAAGCCTAATGTTGAGGATCGTTTTATTGGGCCAAATAGCAAGCCAAGGAGCAGAAGGCCCAACATGAAGAAGTTAAGAAAAAAGAAGTAGCAGCCCAAAACGTGGGCAGAAAGAAAAGGATATTTGGGACTCCACCCACGAGGCTGGACACAAAGGGTAATGTGGCCAGCTGGGTGGACGTTCCTGGGAGTTTCTGATGGTTGTGGCTGGTAGGCTCTGAGCGAGCTCCGCCCCAAAGAGTGAAACAATCTCTTGAGGACTTGCTCAATGACCGGAGAGCGGAACTTTATGCAACAAAGAGGAAAGAGAGGGTAGCATAGGTAATGTAGGGTCACAGTGTAAAATCACCAAAAAGGAGTCTTTTGTTTCTGTCCTAGGAAGATAAATCTTAGAGGATTGACCAAAACTGTGTAATTTGCAAGAGAGGTACAGAGAGAAGATATGGTACTTAACGGCTAAGTAAATGTGTTTTACGAGGGTTATAGTGACAAGTGAGGGGGCTGAGAAGTTTAAGAAGAGTGATAGAGGAGAGAGAGGGATCATCGAGAAAATAGAGAGAGGGAGGAGTAGAGAGCAAAACTTAGGAACAACACCATACTGGAGGGAAAGCGGAGGTCCTTAGAGTTGCTAAAGGGAAGCTTATTGTCTTTACCACGAAGGTCATTGTGCAAGACTTGCTTACTTTCCTCCACCACCAGACCTTAAAAACTCCATTTCTTCATTATTGTTCAATCTCTTAAATTTTACGAACCCAAAATCTCATTATTGTATTTTTCCATTTTCTGACCCTCAACACCCAATTAATCTAATTTATTTGTCGTATAATCTTGAATGTCAATCATTTTGATGTGATTTATATAATGACGTCAAGAAAGAAAATCTTGATTAGATCAATAAATATATGTTCCCGTAGCTGTTTACCGTTCCATGGACCCAAATTCTGTTACTCCTATGTTCCAATTTAATGAATATCTAATATCATTGGTTGCATATTTATTGTTTGACTATCCTTATGGTGGTGTGGTTGAAGTCTTTGACATATTATATGGCCTATTTTGATGCCACGCATCTAGTTTCAGAGCATATGCAAGAAAGTTCATTCATTCACGTGTCCAATCACCATGCCACTTGTAGTCCATACTATAATAACAGCCCATTGGTACCATCCCACCACTAAACATTTCCGCCTAAAAAAATGCATTCCGCCAAATTTGTCCGCCTAAAAATACCCAAAAGAGAATCCCGCACAACGTGAAAAACTACACAAAACAAGGAGGGCAAAATTGACTTTTTATCCACCAAGCTTTTTAGAGAAGCAAAAAACACGTTTGGCTACCGTAATTTTAATAATTTGTTTTCATTTGTGGATTAATGTATAGGTATTTTGGATTATACATAAAAGTTTGATGATCCTAAAAATAAAATACATTTAAGTACATTAATATTGTATTTTTAATCACTCAAAACTGATTGAAAAATAATAAAGTTACCGGTACTTATAGATAGCTATTGCATAAGAAAAAATATCAAAATTCAAATGTAAATACATTTTCTCAATCCTGATGTCAAAATTGATAAAATATAATATTTGGAATCTTGAAATAATAAGTCATTAAATATAACTTATACCGATAATATATTAAAATCAATGCAGGAGCTAAAAATAAAACAGTCTCAGAATGCTATGAAAATAGACAGAAACGTTCCAAATATTAAATTAAACATATGTTTCAAATTTATACTTATTTCGATTAGTATATTTATTTTTGTAAAGCGTATGGTAACATATTTATACTTATTTCGATTAGGAAACATATTTCAAATATAATGATGAAATTTCAAATTTTGTTCCGACACTCCAATTTTAAAAACATGATATTAAATCATTTAATTTTTTACTAGAAGTATTAAAAAAAAGGAATGTTACAATAATCAAGAGAGGTCATACATTCAGTTTATTGAATAAATAAAAAAAAAAACAGAGAGTTTATTTTTCTTAAACAATATAAAAAAGACAAAGATTGAACGAGTAAAACTGTAAAAGAGTAGAATAGAAGAAAGTTAAAACCAAAGAAAAAGCAAGAAGGATTGAGGTATTGGAAAATAATTTATTGTTAGTGTTTATTATTTCTTTATTTACTTTTATTATTTATTTGTTTTTTTATTATTGGGTTGTTATTTCTTTTTATTTTATTTATTTTATTTTCACGTTTTTTATTTTTATTATTATTATTAAAAAAGTCCAACAGTTAGATCTGAATATAATCAAGATCTAACGGTTGAAGACTGAGGGGTCACCGTATGATCGTGGGTTGCTACACAACATATAAATCCTAAAAGATTCTCATAATCCTGTGTATGCAATCCGACCTAATAAATGTAGATTCTAGCTCTTAAACCATCATATATTGGGCTATAAGAGATCTAACGGTAACCAGAATATAGGTGCACCGTAGTCCGTAGAACGCCCCGCATATGGCCACTACTACGTCAAATCGTAGCCGTTCGTTAGGCTCGTGTATCACAAGCGACAACGGTTAAAAGACACTCTATGCCTCTCTGCTGGCATCGATAGTAGCAGCCAATCAGAGGCTGCCACGTGTGCCCCTGTCCCCCACTATTGTCTCATCCTTTTGACTAGTTTGCGGATCGGTTTGGATTGGTCCAGAGCAAGCCGAACCGGTTCACCCCTTTTTTTACTACCATTAATAAAAAATGATAAAAATTTCCAGAAAATAAATAAAATTGATAAAAAATAGCAAAATATCTCAAAAAATATTTTCTTTTCCATTTCATTTTTAATTTTTAATTTTTATATTTTATTTTATTAAAATAAATAATAAATAATAATTACTAAATAAATTATTTCATTATAAATTTTTTTATATAAAAAAAATCTAAAATCAATTAGACACTAAAACAAAAATAAAAGAAATATTTGTTGAAGTATCGGTAAAATTATGGTTTTCTTGAGGTGAGGATTATATTTTAAATTTGATCAGGAGTGTTGTTGGTGTTTAAAAGATACCAATAAAATCTAAATTAAAAAATAATTTTAAGTTTATTTAATATGTGAGTCAATAAAACCTATGACAGAAAAATTGGAAGATAACCACTATGTTGGTTAAGAAAATTCTATCCAATATTCTTGAGGTATATTTTTTTGTTAGATATAGTCACGAGTGGTGACCGTGTCTAACTTTCAAAAATCAAAACGAATAAATACCTGAATTTATTTTCTTATTTTATTTTTTAATGCGACTGTCACGTGTCTCTCTCTGATTGGACCGACAGCCAGGCGCGTGTGATTCACGTGCCAGACAAAATCAACGTGAGCGCCACGTGGCTCACCCTGATTGGACCGACAGCCATCACACGGGCTTGACATTTGTTGCACCCTCGGCCCGTGCGTTGCCCTGGATCTTTCCTTTTCTCTATATAAGGAGGGTCCCCCTCCGGTTTTCTTTTATACCTCCTATCTAAAAAATCACTTTCATGGAGCCTCTGGGAAAATCTGGTAGTTACAAATTTAGATCTAATGATTCAAATAAATTTCCAATTCTCTAAATATGCAATATTTTTTTTTGGTTTACTAAATATGCAATATTTAATCATGATATATTTACACTTGAATAATTTCATACTTAACTTTGTTAATTATCGTATTGGCCCCGTGCATGGCATGAGCATGTTCTTTTATTTTTGTAAAGCTTGTGGTAACATATTTACACTTATTTCGTTTAGAAAACATATTTCAAATATAAAGATGAAATTTCAAATTTTGTTACGCTATTTCCATAACAAAGTTTTATGTATTTTATACAACTAGGAAAATTGCACGTGCGATGCACGGGTCTTAAATTTTGCTATCTTTCCTTTTTTTGAAGGGATTTCTATTTGTCCAAACATTAAACATTAATTTTATTTAAATGTGATTGAATAAATTGAAATGATAAATTGAAAGGAAGACTTTCATGATCAACATATTATAAAAAAAGAAATATTGAGAAGAAATATTGTGTTAAAGATCAACACAATATTGAAAAAAAAATATTATTATACACACACGTTTACAGTTATTTGGGCATTAAAGGAATAATTTAAAGCAAGAAAGATGATTCGTGTCAGCATCCAGAATTGGGTAAAAATGCCAACAGCTTGCATGTTACAACTTACAACAACTTTTGTGAGGCAACTTGAAGCATTTTGATACCAAAAAAAAATAATAATAATTGAAATCATCAAGGTAATATGTTTAATTAAAAATTTAAATGATAAATTGAAAGGAAAGCTTTCATGATCAACATATTATAAGAAAAGAAATATTGAGAAGAAATATTGTGTTAAAGATCAACGCAATATTGAAAAGAATTTCACTTACTTCTTCACATTCTTTGATCTTCTTTTGTGCACCATCAAGTCTCAAATCTCTGTATTAAGAAATGTTTGAGCAAAATTCAAACACTTAAAAATACCAAAAAAAAAAATGGAAAAAATACTAATTGAAAGGAAGGCTTTCTACCAATTAAAAAAAAAATTACTAACTGTTCATATGCTTAATGTAACCTTGTCACTTTTCAAGCTTTCCATGACTATCAATTGTAAACGGTCAGAATAACATTTGTTGCATCGCACATTGAAAGGAAATAATGAAAAATACTAACTGTTTCAATTGTAAGCAATCATAAAATGAAAGGAAAATGAAAAGATTAAAAATATATGGACGGATGTGATTTACTTGCAATGGATGGCTAGGATTAGAATGAAATTTAGGAGGGATATGAACGGATGTGATTTATTTGCAATGGATGGCTAGGATTAGAAACAAATTTGGAGGGAAAAACTATCATGGAGGGAAAGTAAAAAATAGCCCTCCACTTCACCTATTTTAATATATGTTGATTACTTATTCTCTTCTACTGGCTGAAGGCGTTTATATCCCTTCAAAAATATTTTTCAGTATCTCATTATTAAGACACTAATCACCTATAATTAAAGCCACAATAATTTTATTACTGCTACTATAAATCTCATCATATATTTAACACCACAATAATTTCATACTTAAGTTGGTGGGTTATCGTATTGGCCCCGTGCGTGGCACGGGGTGTTTCTAGTATATTAAAAACTTGTAGTATGTTTCTCCATGTAGTATTTTCGATGTCTCAAAAACCATGCCACTTGTAGTATCTATAATGATTTGGAATTGGTCCAATATATAAACACCTTTTGAAGATTTTTTTTTCTTAATATAAGTCTCATTTTTCTAATTTTCAATAGCATTAATTACTTCTTTTCCACAAACACCCTTATTTACTCAACACTTTTTGTATTTCTAATAATAATTATAGGGGTACTTTTGAAAATGTATACCAAATATTTACATTTTCAATATCACTAACAATATTAACTAACTTTCTTAAAGGGAGTGAAATTGGTCAAATGGTGCCTATATTAGGGACCGGAGCGAGTAGTATTTTAATTTTGACACTTGTAGTATACTCCACCTGGTCCTATTTATAAGACCTTTCTGGGATTTTTCACTCCCACCAAGGAGAGTGAATAAATTTGTTAGTGGCATTGAAAATGTGAAAATTTGATATACTTTTTCAAAACTACCCCTATAATTATTATTGGAACTCTAAAAAAGTGTTGACTTTATAGGGGTGTTAGTGGAAAGAAGTAATTAATTAAATGTTACTGAAAATTGAAAAATGGTCTTATAAATAGGACCAAAATAAAAACCCCAAAAGGGTCTTATAAATAGGACCGGAGTGAGTATTAAAAAACTACTCCCTCAATCTCATTAGTCAAGTCTATTTAGAAATTTTATGTAAATTAAGAAATGAGTAAATGATGTAAGAATTTGATATATTTAGACTAAAATAGCCCTATTTAATAAATATATGAAATTTACTATATTGAAGAGAAATAGAGATATTAGTGATGAAAAAAATGATATAATAAATAAATGTATGCTTGAAAAAGGAAGTACTCCCTCTGTTCCTTAATTATAAGGTCCTCTTAACACTTTTATTTTGTCCCTATTTATAAGGCCCTTTACCAATTTTCAATGAGCATTAATTATTTTTTCCACAAACACCCCTATTTATTTAACACTTTTTAGATTTCCAATAATATTAATAGGGGTAATTTTGAAAATACATATCAAAAGTTCACATTTCCAATACAATTAAATAAATTATTCCACTTTCTTAATGGACATGAAATCTCCCGAAAAGACCTTATAATTAGAGACGGAGGTAGTATAAATAAGTATTAGATTTAAAAAAAAAAATTATGGCACAGAACAAAATAACTAAAAAACCATAACTCATGGGACGGTGGGAGTATCTTCTTCATTTACTCAATAAAAAATGAAAAGATGGGAGATAGAAGTAAAGAAATACTCCCTCCAATTTTTAATACAATGAAAATCGATAGATACTTATTTTGTCTCAAATATATATAAAAAAATTAACTAATCTTTTATAACAAAAATAATTATTTTAAAATATTTCTAAATAGTTGTAATTTCATTTCATTTTTATTTCATTCCTAATATAATTTTTTTTAAAGTAGTTATATTTTTAAGAAAGTTAAATACACTCAACTAATTTTTTTAATATTCAGTTATTTTTCTTATAATAGAGATCGGAAGGAGTACTCATTCCAATCCTATTTATCTATCACAATTAAAAAATATTTATATTTACTTGTTTCATTTAAAATTTTTAAAAAGTATTAATTGCTGTTTTTCAAATTTATTTCTAATTATTACCTTTTTTATTTACGAAGTATTGAAAAGTAGTAATTAATAGTTATAGAGACATAAACGCATACAGTATAATAGTAAATTTAGGTAAATGCTAATAAGTATACTTGGTGCATTTGTAAAGAAATTAAATATATTAAAAACTTATGAGAAAGTGTAGTTTTTTTGTATTTTTGAAACATGGAAAAATACACACTTATAATTATTTTTTTAATACAGTAGTAGTCTTAACAAGTGCCATAAGGACACTTGTTAATAATACCCATAAATTTATCGGAAGTTAGCTTAATCATTACTCCCTCCGGTCTTATTAATAAGACCTTTTTGGGGTTTTTCACTCCCATCAAGGAGAGTGGATAAATGTGTTAGTGACATTGGAAATGTGAAAATTTGATATACTTTCTCAAAACTACCCCTATAATTATTATTGGAACTCTAAAAAGTGTTGACTTTATAGGGGTGTTAGTGGAAAAAAGTAATTAAATGCTACTGAAAATTGAAAAGGTCTTATAAATAGGAGCAAAATGAAAACCCCAAAAGGGTCTTATAAATAGGACCGAAGGGAGTATATTTTTTTAAAAGATGTATTTTTTTTAATAAGACTAATAAACAAGAACATATTCCGTCTGATTTACCATATAGGAAAAAAAATTAAAATTGTGCTTATTAGGGATGTTAGTTGATTGTAAATATTTAATTTTCTTAAATTAAAAAAATAGAGGTATTTTACAAAAGTAGCATTGAGAATTAAATATAAATTAAATCAGATAATCATTTTCTATGAGTATTTTAGAAAAATAGTATTAATAATGAAACAAATATTAAGAAGATTAGTTAATTTTTCTTTCCATTACTTAGGATTTTTCCAGTAGGTTTTTCCTTATAAGGTTTTAAGGAGATAGAGATCCTAATAATGCTGTAGCGGATTTTGTTGGCATTATTAGTAGTTTGTTGTTTTGAGTTGTATATGTTGCTTCACTTCCTCGTCAAGTAGACTCATCTATATTGATCTTTGTTGGTTTTGGTCTATTTTTGAGCACATGATTGTTACACATGTTCAAGCCCTTCATTGAAAGTAGGGTTTATGGATACAATGATGCTTATGTAGACTTTTTTTAGAATAATATTTTTTTGCTTATAAAAAAAAGTTAAATTTCTATTACTTCCTCCGGTCCTATTTATAAGACCGTTTTGGGGTTTTTATTTTGGTCCTATTTATAAGACCCCTTTTCAATTTTCAATAACATTTAATTACTTCTTTCCATTAACACTTCTATAAAGTCAATACTTTTTAGAGTTCCAATAATAATTACAGGGGTAATTTTGAAAAGGTATATCAAATTTTCACATTTTCAATGTCACTAACAAATTTATCCACTCTCCTTGGTGGGAGTGAAGAACTCCAAAAAAGTCTATAAATAGAAGCGGAAGGAATATATTTTAAACAAAAAAAATGTTTTTTAATATTTCAAATAGGAAAGTGTATCTGTGTATGTAATTGTAAGCTAATGGAAAAGATGGGATTTCAATTCCCTTATTTGGTTTCATGAAAGAAAGAAAAATAAATGTAAATGTAATTAAATGAATATGAAGCTGTGTATTAATTACCATTTCGATCAACATTCACAAAAAATTCTCTCGTCCTTCCGTTTTTAATACTACTTTATCCGTTATATATATAGTTTTAATTATTTTTTACATATATTTTGTAGTTTGTGGGTGCCCAACCACAAACCTGAATAATGTTCCGCGCGCGTTTCTAATAATAAAACACCATTTTTAGAAATCCTAATTTTTTTTCTCTCCACTCCTCCTTTTTCTGTTCCTACTTATTTTCATTTGCCCTTTCTCAGCAAGGGGAGCGAGATTTGTTCCTCCCATTTCTTTAGGAAAAGGTGTCAGTTTATTTTCCCTCAGTTTTGCTGGGTTTTGTCTTGTCTTTGTACAAGTTGTTTTTGTTTTGTGTGTTTTCACTAGAGGATGTCTCTGGATAGTTTCTACTTTCCATATCTGATGCTTATTCTCTTTGCTCCAATAATTGGAAGGTTACTCGTCGAGACAGATCTCCCTTTGACGACTGTTGATTTGGCTACCGTCCAACGGCTCTCTCGTTTTAGATCTGAGATTCCTTGTCGCCGAACTGAGCTTAGTCCTAGCATCAATGAGATTGTTATCTTGGTATTAAGGGCTATTGAATCTCCTGTTAGAGTCGGATTTTGACAGTTGCCGATGATCCATGTCCACATGGAAGAGTATGTTGTTGGCTTGTTGCAGTGTATTTTGTTTTCCCTTTAATTATTATTAGCGTGAAATCTCTTGTACTGTTTTTGATTTATGAATGAAATACACCTTTTCCCTTAAAAAAAATATCATCTTTACACTTAAAAAAAACTTTTCAATGTATTATTAATATATATTTTTATTTTAACTTTCATTTAATCATTTTTATTACTTTTCATTTTTTTTCTATTTTATCTCTAAAGTATCATCCATTAATTAAAAGTCATACTTTCTTATAAAAACTAAATACTATTACAATATATGTAATTCGGTTAAATATACCATGGAACAAGGATTAGAGAAAGTATGAAGTTTCAGTGTTATAATCACGTCAAGAAAGAAACCTTCGGAATAAATCGAAATTTAAAACATAGAATATAAAAAGAAAAAAAATCATGATTAGATCAATAAATATGTTCTGGTTTACAGTTCCATATGGACGCAGGCCAAATTCTATTAAAAGTGTACTCCCTCCGTTTCACTTTAAGTGTCTTTTTAACATCAAAATTTTGTTTCAAAATAAGTGTCTTTCTACCAAATCTAGGCAACATTTAATACTGTTTTTCCTTATTTGCCCTTACATTTAATGTTGTTTTAGTTTTGAAATTTGTAATACTAGTAATGATGCATTGACAAAATAAAAATATTAAATAGGGGTATTTTTGACAAAATACACATAAAACTTACAATAATCATCATAATCAACACTTTCTTAATCTATGTGCAAAAGTCCAAAAAGACACTTAGAGTGAAACGGAGGGAGTAACATGTTCCAATTCAATGAGTAGTACTCCTCCGATCCTATATATAGGGTATACTTAACTACATTATCTAAATTAAGGAGAATGGTTAGTTTTGTGAATTTTATGAGAATATATTGCATCATTACAATTTTACCCCTTCACTTTACTTGGAAAGTTCACATTCATTAATGAATAACAAAAAAAACATAGTTAGTCAAAATATTTAATAAAGATAAAAAAGAGAAAAAACAATTAATGATGCATAAGAAATATAAAATCTCTTATTAGAATCAAAGATTTCTTTTGAAAGGTGTCATTATACAGGACAAGAGAGAGTATCTAATATGGTTGGTTGCATGTTTACCGTTTGGCTATATTTATGGTTGTGTGATTGATGTCCTTGATTTATTGATTATACTATTGGGCATTGGCCATTTTGATGCCACGCCTCAAGTTTCAGAGCGTATGATATGCAGAAAAGTTCATTCATTCACTGGCTCAATCACCATGCCACTTGTAGAAATACTGTACTTCTTCATTTTATTCAAACAAATATATTTAATGCAATTGTATGTTAATCTGTGTATCATAATTTTATTTAAGATCTTTTCGATAAAATTAATTTATAAATTATTTCCTCCAATCTCATTTATAAGCAAAAAAAAAAAAAAATGACACTCCACTAATATAAATAAAAATTAACTAATTTTTTATTTCCAATACAATTATTTCTAAAATATTCTCATTGAGTCATTTAATTTTTGTTTCATTTCCAATGTAAATTTACTAAAGTAGTCTATTTTTTTTATGAATTTGAGAAAATTAAATATACCCAACTAACTTCCTTAACAAATGTGAAGTTAATTATTTTTGCTTAAAAATGAGACCGGAGAAAGTATAGCTATAAATTTATACTCCATCCGTCCCTAAATATAAAGCTCTTTTGACATTTTTATTTTTTTCCTATTTATAAAACCTCATACCAATTTCTAATGATCATTAAGTACTTTTTTCTACAAACACCCTATTTATTTAACACTTTTTAGATTCCCAATATTATTAAAGGGGTAATTTTGAAATTACATATCAAAAATTCACATTTCCAATACAATAAACTAAATTATTTCATTTTTTTAATGGACGTGAAATTCCTAAAAAAAAAACTTTATATTTAGGGATGGAGGGAATAGTTTATTTGTGTGAGCTAATACCCGATAAGGTGACAACTATGAGCTTATTGTCGGTAGCCATGAATGTAAGTGTGGGATTGTAACATGTAGCAAGGGGGTACTCCCTTTCCATGATAGAGTGAAATGATGAATAAGTTATGGAATCGCACAAAGTATCTCTCAGTCATTTCGCCCTCATTCACATGCAATACACCACGCCAAATGAAAATAAAGGACGTGCAATGTTCTCCTATTTCCTTTTCCTTCAATCCAAAAATAAATTGCCAAAAATACACATTGTTGGAATATTATAATACTCCTTCCGTTTTAAGAAAGTTTGATTTTTAGGTTTTTTTTTCTTGTTTCACAAAGTTTGACTTTTTGCATTTTCAATACACAAACATTTTTTTTTCTTCCAATTTTAACCTTTCATTCAATCATTTCTCTTACTCTTCATTAATTTTACTTTTATCATCTCTCTCATCTCTAAACCACTATATATTAATTAGTGGATACACTTACTAATAAAAATTAAATACTACTACAATTTCAATAAGGATTAAATAGAGGTATTTTGAACATATTATACATAATACCTACAATAATTAACACTTTCTTAATTTGTGTGTCCAGTCCTAAAAAACCAAACTTTCTGAAAATGAGGGAGTAAAAAAAATGTTGGGAGTTGGGCGAGCCATTTCAACGTCTGACCGTAATTGGTTTCTCAGCCATTGAGTTAAAATATATTTTGAATTGACAATATTATAATTTTTATTGTGTACCAGCTTGCAAGTATATATTTTTATTTCTTTTCCGAAGTGAACATGTATGTAAATCAATGTTTGAAACAATATTATAACATAAGACAAGTAATGAAAGGAGAGGAAGGTTTCGGGATTCATGGTTGAGTGTGGTTTAAGATACGTCCCTAACAAAAAAAAAAAAAAAACAAAACAAAACAAAAAAAACAAAAAAACTAGAGAACATTGTCTTTGTGCATTTTGTGAGATTTTTTTTGGAAAACGCGTATTTTATTCATAGATCAGAAACAATATAAGAAATGTCATACTAATAATAATTAAAGGGAAAACAAAATACACTGCAACAATATACTCTTCCATATGGACATGGATCATCAGCAAGTGCCAAAACCCGACTCTAACATGATATTCAATAGCCTTTAATACCAAGATAACAATCTCATTAATGTTGGGACTAAACTCAGTTCGGCGACAAGGAATCTTAGATCTAAAACGAGAGAGCCATTGAACGGTAGCCAAATCAACAGTTGGCAAAGGGAGATCTGTCTCGACGAGTAGTCTTCCAATTATTGGGGCAAAGAGATAACCATCGGATCTGGAAAGTAGAAACTATCCAGAGGCATCCCTCCACTGGAAACACACAAAACAAAAACAACTTGCACAAAGGCAAGACAAAACCCAGAAAAACTGGGAGAAAATAAACCCACACCCTTTCCCAAAGGAAGGGGGGGAGGGAGGACAGATCTCCCTTCCCCTGCCGAGAAACAGTAGATGAAAACAAGCAGGAATGGAGAGAAAAAAAATTAGGATTTCTAAAGATGGTGTTTTATTATTATTTTGTGAGATTATAAGTATAAAACAATGTAATTTTTTTTTTATAAGCAGAGTGATTATAAATTAATTATAAGTCACTCCAATTGTCTAATCTCATTAGAGTTTATTAGTCAATATTTTTTTTCTTTTAATAAAAACCTCCATAACCAAACAAAGTTGCTATCAATTAAACACATCATATATCACAAAACTTGCCGACCTCAAAGAATCATTCGTGATTGATAGTAAATGGTTTTCAGCAAATTCAATTAACATTGATATTTTTGGTTGCACACTCGTACAAATCTTTGAATAAGTTAACTGACAGTGGATTTTTTTTTTTCATTTTCGGATAAGCTATTTGATTGGTGCAAAATTAAAATCATTAGTGTCAATGGAAGCACCCATGGTTTTCATGAGTGACCCTCATGCCAAGATTCTAAAAACAAACATGGAAGAAGCTCATGTATAAAATGTGGTCGTGATTCATGCCCTGAAACTTTGGATAAAAGTGATGGTAATGTTTAACAAACGTGATCGATTAGAATGAGAGAAGACAATATATACAAACAAAACATTTTGGATTCTATTCTATGTTTGTGTACTATATAACTAAGAACCAAACATGAAGCCAAACGCCACTAGTGAATTATTTTTTAGGTGTTCATACTTTGTCTGCAATTGCCAACGTCTAGTGTATATTGCTATCATGCTTCTTCTGTGAACAAAATTTGCTGGGCAGATAATTCTATACGTGAAGATAAGATTTGGTGCAACGGTGATGGAGACATGGAGTTATGATAGCCATTGAAAGGTTCCAATGTACATTCACCATGCCCTGCATAATCACCTATTCAATGATTGTAATTAGGTAACGTTTTATAGCCTCCATGACTTTCGGCACATTCTTAAAATTGGGATACCCAGGAATGCGATGCCCACAAGTGTTACTTTTTTTTTTTTTAATGATATCACATAGCATGTCACTTATCGATGTTACGAAAGTGACATGACATGTCGTCGGTCATATAATCACTTAAGTGACGAAAGCACAATTTCCAAATGTTTGAGCAAAGTTCAGAGACTCAACATAAAGAAAAGTTCAAAGACCAATTTCAAAAAAGCACCAAAGTTCAAAAACTAAAAACTTAAATAGCCATAAAATTATTATATTGACCTCTCATGATTAATTATCTAAACAGAAAACATTAAAGATATTATACAGTTAGTATAGCTTGAAAACACATAATCACCTATTCACCAATTATCACTAGCTCATTGGTAGAAGGAAACAATATTTTCATTCCATGTAATAAAGATTCGACAAAGTTTTATATTAGTTGAATAGAAGTAAGGAAACGGAATAGAATAAATTTAAGATCTCAAGTGATTAATTATCCAAATAGGGAAACATCAAATAAGAACAGTATACATTCCATTGATTTATGCTCATCTTTCCAACAACAGATTCTGCAACCCACATGTGATTGTTTCAATCTGTATGCAATTACTTTTATGTAGTCCAAATTCCTTGCACAAAGGTAACACTAAGTTATCCAATGTGTTCAACATCTGTGTGATAGCATGTTCAATAGGATGCTTGATGCAAAATCAGTGTATAATACGGAGTATAATTGTATTGTAGGAACCGGTTACATAATCCAAAACCAAGAGTGTCATCAGGAAGAAGGAGCACCAATATCAGTCATGAGAGAGTGGAGTTGCTGTCTCAAGAACAAAACCTGTTTCATGAATGACTAGTAAGTATCACTAACTAATCACCTCAGCCACAACATTTAAGTATTATACAATAATATTTTCCCCAAAATCACAGATGTTTCTTCAATTGTTTGTCATAAATTGCCACTGACTGTCTTGAGCCCATGGTATCAACTCCATGGTTGAGATTTCAATGTCTATAAACACAGTAACACTTTAACACATACTGATATGGATCAAGGATATAATGCGCGACATCTACTTTGATATGGGAAAATTTCATTAAATAATTTAAGCATAATATAGATGAAAAGTATCTGAAAAGTATCGGAATATCTGACATGATACCAGATGTAAGTACGGCAACCAATTTAATTAATTGGTGCTACTTTGAACAAGAACTATATAGTTCCATATAAGTGCTTACACATGCAGTGTTAGCTAAGTGTCAACTACGTTCTAGTTATACCCCTTGAATTTTTTTCCCAAATCAATAAGTGCACCAACTTTAAAATCCTGAATTTAGAACCATTAAAACATGAGAATTTTATAGGGAGGATTACTTTAAATGAAATCCTAATAAAGCATAAACCATGAATGAAGAATAACCACATTTTAGCAAAAAAAATCAACACGTTTTGTTCCTCTGTTGACCATATTTTTATCAAGAAATCCTTTAGAGTAACTTTTAAATTTTATATTAACAAGAAAACTGGAAAAAGGGTTCCAGATAATTGGACATTACCTCATCCTGAAGCAAGGGCGGGAGATTTTCTGTTTTTAGAAGGCTCGTAACTTTCACACGGAGCTTTTCTTCTCTAATGCCTGACCATGTATGCATGGGCAGGGCCAATAAAAGCACCGTTAAGACATCCGCGGTAGATGGATGCATTCCTATGCAGTGACCTTCACTAGAAACACACAACCTATTTGGCTCCCTTTGACACAAAGGGATCAAAGCATCAACTCTTTGTTCACTACTGCCACCAGTTGTAACTGTTCCAGAAACCAATGTTGCTTGATTTTCACCATTGTCATTAAGATGTTTTACATCTATATGACTACAGCATTTAGCAGCCGACAAACCTAGCCTACTACCACCAGTCAAAAGATCCGCTGCTTGGCAACAAACACTTACAGCAAGTTCTGGTAAAGTATTTATGTCACCAAGGCTTGCAGTAGTATTGCAACATGAACAATCCGAATTCAACCACCTGGTCACATGTTTGAAGAGTATAGTTGTCCGAATCTGTTCCAGTATGTCTGCCTGAAATTTTAAAGATTATGAGGTGAAGTCTCTGATTATGCATATGAAAAATTTATCAAATTCAAGAGTGAAATTCCTTTTCCCCAAAAGGACAAGGATAATAGGTTCAAAACCTTGATAGCTAGCCTTCCACTCTCCTCCACACTCAATGTGAGATTCCCATCCTCTTGCCGGCGAACTTCAGCAACCCATGTGATGAATGCTCTCAATTCACTAGGAGGAGATTTAAATACAGAAGACAACACTTCCTGAATGTCTTTTAAATCCTCTGACTTCAGAAGTAGAGGGACTTCTTCAGTTAAGAATTTGGCAACACTGCTCCAACCTTCATGTCTACAACTCTGCATATAAAATTAAATGTAAGCATTCACTGTAATCTTCAAAGACTTGATTTGCATGAAACATAAACAGAATAAAAAATGAAAATATGTTCTGGCTACATCAGAATAATACAAGTGTTCAAGTACGACAGTTCATGTAAGTAGAGGGGGGGAGGATAGAGGCGAAACTTATTTATATGATATTCAGATTACATTTAAAAAGATCTATGGAGACCTGGCACTTCATATTACTGTCCAATATAATTGTAGGATAAAAACGCTCTTCTAGCTGTCTTTAGCATAATAGTATTACTGTGAGTCAGGTTATTTTTCCTGGTTTAAAATTCATGAATTTAGACACTTTATCTATGTTCTTCAAAGGCCAAACAAAGAATTAACCAATAATACAGTACCACAGTATATAGTATTGATGGTGCCCGGTCAAGCCTGGAAACAATCATGTACCTGAAATACAAATTTCAAAATGTAAAAACAAGACTCGTTGAACAGGTCCAAAAAACTAAATTTACAAAATCACAATGTTTTCATCCCAGCAATTAGGTGACTTGGATGATGCACAGATGTCCAAATATAACAATTTCCAAGTAGCACAAGGTGATGACTCGTAAATATTGATATTATTCAATAGTCAATGTTTAATTTCAGCCAAAAGAAAATTGCAACATATTTGAAGGAATAACGGTAAAGGTTGTGAGTCTTGACAAAGGAGTATAAGAGACCTCATTTTATTAACTATTACACTTTAATTAACAATGTAATACCTTACCCCCTATGATGTCCAGTTGCTTTATCAATGGTATTCATGGCATTCCAGAGAAGCGTAAGGGGAACCCAGTGAGGTGGATATTTGAAACGAGCAACGTCCAATATGAGGACCATATCCCTCTCAGCATGATATCCTCCAAGTGGTGAAAAATGGCCTGTACCAGTCTGTTACCCAACAATATAACAAATTTCCATAGATTCTACAAATTTATTTATTTATGATAGGCAAACTTTTTTTTTTTTATTTTCAGGGGAGAGTGGGAAGAGAACGCACTTCCCGGGGGTTTGAACCCAGGTACTCTCACTTAATGTCCCGCAACTTAAGCAACTGAGCTGATTCTTCGGGACTCTATAAATATATTGGACTTTCTATTTTCTACGCAACAATCCCTGTATCTGTCAATAAAAAGATCTTAAACTAATTTACCAGCTCTTTAATGCTACAAGAATGCATATATAGGAAGCAGCAACATATTTTTTGCTATTAGTAACAAATTAGATAATAGGCATAACCTTTTATATTACCTGATTGAATGCTCCCCTGTGATAAGACACAATCACATGACAATCCTCAGAAGAACAACACGAAATCACACGCTTTCGAAACTCATCCACTGTGCTTTCATCCGACCGGAAAGCATCAACTTTAGCACCATTGCATCGAGCCAAACATGCCACTTTTCCAAATGTAATGCCTTTTTCTTTAATTTTGTCCAAAGGCTCACAACAATCCAACATTGAATCATCAAACCATCTCCAAGGGCCTGTTACGTAACTTTTCCTTTTACTCTTTTTTATACCACAAAAAAAATTCAAGAAATGAAAACATAAAGGGGAAAAACAACAACAACAACATCAACCGCCAAGCCTTTTCCCACTAGGAGGGTCAACTTCTGGACTAGACATCATAATATCCCACTGTAAATCATGTTTATAAATAAACCATTAAAGGAAACCTTTGGGTAAACATCTTAATTAAACCCTTATTCAATACACTTTTTTTTATCAGCAAACGAAACTTTATTAAGGGTAACAGAGGTACACAACCAAGCAAAGGGTTACATAAGATTAAGTAAAGCCCTTGAGACATTCCTTAGGGTTCATACACCAATCATTGAAAAAGAAGGAGGCACCACTAAGCCCTTTAACCCAAAGGCAAGATTTAATCTTGATAGAGTCAATAAAATCCATAAAGCTAAAAACCCTATTGCTAAAGATGTGCGCTTTTTTGAAATAAGCTTAAAAGAGCTAACTTTCATAAGCTACTATGATAAGCTTTTATTGAAATAAGCTACAAGAGCATATAGGAAGATTATAAGCTATTTTCATAAACTTATAAAATAAGTTGTTGTATAAGCTCTTCCAAATGCTCCCTAATAAGCTAAAAAGAATAATCTTCTCTAATAAACTTACTGAACTAAACTAAAAAAAAAAAGCTTATAGGATAGTCATAAACTATTCTCATAAGCTTATAAAAATAAGTTGTTCTCATAAGCTCAAATAAACTCTATAAATCTTATAAAATAAGTTGTTGTATAAGCTCCTCCAAATGCCCCATAAATCTTTTTTTTTTCTTTGTGTGTGTAAAAGGGAAGATCAACCTGATAAAATTAAAATTGAGGATTGAAAGAAAAAACATACCTTTCCATTTCCTACCAGGGTCAATGGAAAGGGCATTAAGAACAACAGCAAGAGTGGCAAGTCCACAATAAGCAGGCTCTGATTGTGTCTGATAATATGATATTAACTTGAAGAACCCCTCCATTGTTCCTGCACCAAGAGCTTCACCAAATATCTTCTATACAAACAAAGTCATAAAAGAAATTAAATAGTCAAAATTTTCAATTGATCACAATTAGGGATTTTGACGAAATGAGAGTTAAGATAATAAGAGAAAGAAGGGATTTTGATGAGAGAGAATGAAGGGATGACCTTGCCATCATGGGAACTGAAATCAATAGCAGGGGGAGAAGGGAGGGTTCTGCGATATACACCTGGGCTTGCCATAACATTACTACTAGTACATGCAAACTTCTTCTGTTACTATTATTACTGTTTCTTGTTGATTTGAGAAGCTTGATCTTGAAGCAAGGTGCTTGTTAATGGAGGGTCCCAACTCCCAACTTTTTTTTTTTTAATTATTATTGGAATCTACCCAACATCGTCAACCTTTTTGTGGTGTTTGTTGTTTAGTGATGTTTTTTCGGGCAACTGCTGCCAAGTATGTTAAGGGGTGGCATCTAGCATGCACTCATGCATATTTTGATCGGCACAGGCTATAGCAAGTTTTATCATGTTTTCGTATATTTGCAGAGAAATCCCTTCTGAGTTCTGAATTTAATTTTGTTCAATGATACTAGTGAACTAAAAGACTGTTTTACCCTCAAAACTTATTACTACATCCGGTCCTATTTATAAGATTCTTTTGGATTTTTAAATTCCACTAAGGAAAGTGGATAAATTTGTTAGTTGCATTGAAAATGTGAAAATTTGAAATACTTTTTCAAAACTACCCCCGTAATTATTATTGGAACTTTAAAAAATATTGACTTAATAAAGATATTTGTGGAAAGAAGTAATTAAATGCTATTGAAAATTGAAAATGGATCTTATAAAGGTGACCAAAATAAAAATCCCAAAATGGTCTTGTAAATAGGACCGGAGAGAGTGACATTGAGACCAAGTCATTCAAAGCTATAGAAATTAAGATTACATGTTTTTTTTTTTTGGAAATTAAGATTGTTGTCATTGTCGTCAAATATTACATGTGCCATGATTTAGGTTTGGCATTATCAATTCTGAAACGCGTGAATATTCAGCCACGTCATCTTTGGCGGTTATAGATTCCGCTTCCTCGAATAACAACGAACAACACTGAAGATAAGATATGGGAGAAAACAAACTATTGTTATGATTTATGTTGTTGGTGATGTTGTTGTCATGGGATTCTTCTGCCGCCACTTCAGTTAATGGCCGAAGGTTTTTTACTAGTAAATCAGTATTCATAAAACCAGAAAAGAGGAAAGACATTTAGAAAAAGCTGCTTATTAGAACAAGGCACTCTGACAGACAGGTCAAGGGACTAACGTATCATAAAAAATAAATGGGTCTTGCTAAAAAGTGCCGTAAGGACACTTGTTAAGCTTTCTAGAAGTAAAAAAAACATCACAAGTCACAAGTCTTTCTTCTCTCGTAAACTTAAAAAACTTCAACTTTCAATGCTTATAAACCATATTTAGCTTCTTAACAAGTGTCCTCACTTGTTAGCATTTCCCAAAATAAATAAATAAACATATAAATTATGTACCAGCAAAATTTCTTCAGTTGGCAAGAATACAAAAGTACTCGTCAATTTAAGTTATTCTATACTATCTTTGAACATTTCCGGGCTCTGTAATATAAATTTATATTGTTCTTTCTCACTCCTTTTGTCGCTCTTTTTGATTGGTAAAAGAATGAAAAAAAATATTCTATAACTTATAATTTAATAATTTTTAACCAATTAAAAGTAGTGGGCACGGTGAGGGCAGATGAAGTGAGAGAACAACTGTTATCTCGCCTTCGTATGGTTGATCAGAAATGAGGGAAATGCTAATACAAAGGTGCACCAAGATCCTCGTCTACCTTACCCTCTTGACATCTCTTGAGAAGGTGTAGCTGACGTCTTAAGTGCAGAACCTGAAACACACATTTTTTAAATAACAAGTTGAAAGAACTGAGAGAGAGTACTACCAGCATAAATCAGATTGTTGTCATGCATGACAAAAAAGTTATTTTCAATGAGTAGTTTGTAATGCACCATAACTCAGTGCTCTAAATATTGAAAGGCTTGAGAATCAGGTTTGCTAGTAAATTTTGGACACCCTTGCAGCGAGGAGAGTATGTAGTCTAGAAATAGAATTTGCATTTGTCTTAAGCATTTCCTCAAACTTAAACGCATGTTTCAATATTTTCCAACATATATTAACATTATTGTAAAAAAGGTTAAAACAAGACACCATAGATAATGGTAAGGGCTTTAAAGCATAACTAAGCATCAAGATTAAATAATCAGAACAATTGTTAAGGTGGTGTTTAGTAGACATATCAAAACAGGGTGGAATAAAAGATAGATACCTCTTCTTGAAGCAAAGCAGGAAGATTTTCAATAGAAACCAGGACATCTATTTCCCTCAAAAGCTGCTCATCTTTGATGCCATCCCATGTTGTAGATGGTAAGGATAATAGAAGCACTGTTAGCACGTCGGTGCTAGCTGGGTGCATCCTAATGCTCTTGCTTGCACTAGAGCAATTGCAGCGTGATTTCCTAGGAGATGAAGGAATCAACACATCAACCCTTTGCTCAGTGTTACCATTTACCACAGTCCCACAAACCATTGTTATTGGATTGTCATCTTCAGCTTTCGATCCGAAACAAGTTTCTCGGCAGCAATACACTGCCGATGAGCTATGTTTCCCACCTAAGATTTCTGCTCCTTGGCAACAAACACTTGCAGCAATGTCAGGTAAAGTATCTCCAAAACCTGAAGTTGGTGAGTGCTTGCTGCAAGAGTTTGATAAAAAGGAGGCCACGTGTTTGAATAGCCCTGTCTCTTGCACATGTTTCAATACCTCTTCCTGCACAACAAAAAAGTTACCACATAAGACTCTTAAATGTTGGATTAATAAACCCTGTAGATTAACAAGAAGGTTAAAGTATATTTTTGGTTCCCACACGACCATCATTTTTTAACTTGGCCCCTAACACATAAAATTTCAACTCAGTCCCTATATTTACAGTTATTTCAACTATAACTCCAACCAACGGTGTTATAACAGCAATAAACGACAATGGCCAAGTTCAAAATAATTGAATATATACGGACTTAGTTGAAATTTCTCAGACATGGTAATCAATAAAAAAGAGTGTCACGTACAGGGCCCAAAACTATAAATTAACCATACAAAAAATATGAAGAGTAGAGAATATATTAAACCTTGACAGAAAGCCTAGCTTTCTCTTCTGCACTTAAACTTGCACCACCATCTTCTCGCCTCCTAACCTCAGCAATCCACTTAATAAATTCCTCAAAATTAGATGGAAGTGATGAGACTACAACTGAAAGAACGTCATGAATGTCTTTCACGTCCTCTGATTTTAATAGAAGAGGAACATCATCCATTAGGAATTTTGCAATACTATTCCAACTCTCATGTTTGCAACTCTGCAGATCAGCACAAGTACATGATACATCCAACCCACTCCAACATTAAAACAAAAAAAACAAAATAAAACAAGCAAGGAATACTGCAAACAGTCAAACACAGTGCACGAGTTCGTATACACACAGACGAGCTTTACATTAACATAATTGCAAAAATTCACAGTAATGTTAATCAGAATTGGAAATTTTGGTTCACTTCACAACAAAGGTAATCACTTGACAGAAGATCAACAAACCAACAAGCTAATACTAACAAGCTCATCAATGTTTTTTTTTTTTTTAAATATATAAACAGCTGAGAACTGAGAAGTATAATGCGAAATAACATTATAGGGATTTATGTGCCTACACGTGTGCACACATAAAAGAATCATTCAAGAATACAATGGCGGTAGGGCATTGTTTAAAGCATGGGTAAGTTTCAAGTTTTGACTCACTATATAATGGAAAGAAAAATACCAGAGTGTAAAGCATGCCAGGTTCCCTGTGAGGCCTTGATATAAGCATGTACCTGAAGAGGACAATTTAGCAAAACTGCATATATAATTAACAAAAAACCATTTAAGAAAAAAAAAAGAGAGAAAATACAAGTTTTCCCTATTGCTTAAGTTGGCTAGGTCAAGTCAAATATATAATTTCATATAGAGAATCACTTGGATCTTTATGTTCATTAACACCCGCTCAAGGACAAAAGGGTCTGCAATCATTGATCTCAACCTTGACTAACATTGTTAAGGACTATTAATTGGACAACATGAACATTGGAAAATATCATAGAATTTATGATAGAAAATTTACCCCCTTGATTGTCCAGTGGCTTCATCAACATAGTTCATGCCTTCCCAAAGAAGCGTAAGTGGAACCCAGTGGGGAGGATACTTAAAACGTGCGACATCCAAAATAAGTGCCATGTCCTTTCCAATGTGATAACCTCCGATGGGAGAAAAGTGACCAGTTCCTGTCTGTCAAGAAAATATAGTTTAACCATTTTTTTCAAGAATCAAATATACGCATCAATTTTGTTTAACAAAGTAAGTTTAATACAAAGAAGCGGATTCAATAATGAAAAATTATATGAACATCCTAGAGTGCAAGGTGGTTAAAAAATCAATGATCAAACCAAGAAAACTTTTGTACTTCATATTATGTCAAATTTCCATAAATCACAACACATACTTGTTTGAGAGCAGCTCTGTGATATGATGAGATCACATGACACTCATCAGAAGTTGAACAATTCATGACATATTTACGAAAATCATCAATGCTGCTATGGCTTGCATGAAAGGCTTCAACTTTCGCTCCAGCGCAATGAGCCAAACATACTAGTTTCCCAAATGAGATCCCTCTAGCTTTCACCTTTTCTAGAGGTTCACAACAATCCAACATAGATTCATCAAACCATCTCCATGGTCCTGTAAATAAATTTGCAATCTATAAGATTCTAAAAGCTCAAAATATATATGCCATTGAAGAGGAGCCTTAATGCAACAATTGGTGTTGTCCACGTGTGACCTAATTCGAGTCATGGAATCCGCCTGTTGCAAATGCAAGGTAAGGCTGCCAGCTATAGACCCAGGTAATGGGCTCGCTCTTCTTATAACCCCAGACATAGTGGGAATTTATAACAGTAGGTGACCCTTTTTATATTATATTATGCTATTGAATAAAAAAAATGAGAAGATAGCAAAATGTAAGGGATGCACAGTTGAGGAGTAATGTGACCAAGGAAATGAAGGAAGAAACCATATAAAAATTGGACTTTATTGGCATCAAAACAACTAAGTCGCTACTCGCTACACTATAGCTTCCTCTTATAATGAACTAACATTTTCATCTAAGAGAGAGAAAAAAAAAGCCTTTACCCACTAGTTGCGCTGTAAATCCTGTCGTCAAAAAGTCCATTTAGCTGGAAGTCTTTTTTAATTATTTCTCGTTTAGTTTTTCTTGGTTTTTATCTACCCCTAACTATGAGGCTATCCTTCATTTGACCTATTCTCCTTGCTGGGATTTTTAATACTTTTCCTCACTTTGACAGATCACCTAATGTGATATTTTACCATCTTTTTGTGGACAGATAGAAGCCTTTATATCTTATGCATTCATTCCTAATTCTAGCATACTGTGTATGTCAACAAATCTAACACATTGTCCTCATTGCTATAACAATGAGTTTATACTCTTGTTAGATCTTCACTGCCCAAGATTCAGTACCAGAAAGCCTTGTGAATCTTATAAGGTGGTGTGGTAAAATTTTCCTTTAGCTTGAGAGGAATTCGAATTTCATCTAAGAGCAGTGTTAAGAAAGTTTATGTTTAGTGATATGTGCATATTATAAGGCAATACTGAATTGTAATCATACCTTTCCATTTCCTGCCAGGATCAATGGCGAGAGCATTCAAGACCATGGATAAGCTCGCAAGGCCACAATAGGCAGGCTCGGATTGTGTTTGAAAATAGGACACCAACCTATAAAAGCCTTCCATAGTTCCATTCTGAATGGCTTCAAGAAAAAGTTGCTGATATTCATTCAAACAAAATTAGGTTACAAACATTGACCTATTCAGCAGATGAAAGAAAAGAAAAGCAAAAAAGACCACGATTGGAAGAGCTTATTGATAATTATTTGGGTTAATGAGAACATCTCATGAAAATAGTTTATGACATTTCAATAAGCTTACCAAAAAAGCTTGTGAAAATATGCTATTTCAAAAAAGTTTATCAAATAAACGCTTAATTAAGCTAATTACCCAAATGTGCCCCCAAGTCCTAAATGCTAACAGTGCTCCTTTGTTGAAGTTTTAGCCAAAAGAAAGTGATTATTTTGATAAACAAAAAGAATCACTCATGCCACTTGCATATTTGTTTCTTGAACTTTTACCAAAAAAAAAAGGGCTGAAATTCAGATTTCGGCTTTTCTAAGCTTCACAAAATAATCACTTTTTTTTCCTCGAAATCACTGTTATAAAATCATTTTTTAAAGCCTAAACAAAATAACATTCTAAATAGCAAGGAATTATAGGTTGATCTCTTATACCACCACGTCATTCGTGGTCTAGGCAAATACTCCCTCCGGTCCTATTTATAAGACCCTTTTGGAGTTTTTCACTCCCACCAAGGAGAGTGGATAAATTTGTTAGTGGCATTGGAAATGTGAAAATTTGATATACTTTTTCAAAACTATCCCTATAATTATTATTGGAACTCTAAAAAGTGTTGATTTTATAGGGGTGTTAGTGGAAAGAAGTAATTAAATGTTATTGAAAATTGGAAAGAGGTCTTATAAATAGGATCAAAATAAAAACCTCAGGTCTTATAAATAGGACCGGAGGGAGTAAGAAATAGACACGAAATAAATCAAAGAATATAAGTTAAGAAACTCATATTGGATGAGTTTGAATTGGAAATAGTTACACATCTATAAAACTCATTGTGCTCATTTAATACGTCAATTTTCTCAGCAAACTTACTCGATATAAGTTTCTTAACATGCTTTTTTTTGTTTACATGGGAGGTCTGAGACTAAAACTCATGACCTGGTGAAAATCCTAAGTGTCCTGCAGCCATCAACTGGGCTGTCTTACGCGGACTCTTAACATGTTTTCTAGGCACAAATTAGAAAAACTCTAAAAACAATTATTCTTTAATTTTATCTCACTTACTATTTTTTTAATTAAATTCTGCTATGCGTTAATTTGTTATTGGCTTAGAACACGCGTGATGATGTGGTAGTTCAGGTAGCTACATAGACTCATTGAATAGTTTCTCTTTCTCATGATAGAGACGGTTAATAGATAGAGACATTGGGTTTGAAGAGAGAGAGAGAGAGAGAGAGAGAGAGAGACGAACCTTGCCTTGAGTGGAGGCGAAATCGACGGCAGGGGGAGATGAAAGAAGGCGTCGATACAACCCCGCCATCGCAGCCATTGCGACCCAACAAGTCAACGGTCAACGGCAAGAAGAGGGGTTTGAAAACTGAGGATTGAGAAGAACAAGAGCTGAAACTTGGAGAAGGGGTTTGGGTTGCTGGCGACGGTTTCGTAATGTTGCACTAGTCGTAGGTATCTGAAATCTCATATTATAACGCCTACCCCCGCGTGTTTTATTCGTAATGTTGAAGAAGGGGTTTGACTAATTAGTCATTTTCGTCCTGAGATTAAGTTGTGATCATCGATCATTTTAGTCCCCAAAGATCATAAATACACGTTTAGTCTTTGAGAGTGTCCTACATCCATCATTGTCGTGGTTAAAATTTACTCAGTTACTTAATCTCAATTGACGGAGGGATTAAAATGACTGACGTGAGACTCTCTCAAAGACTAAACGTGAATTTAAAATTTCTGAGAGATTAAAATAACCGAGGATCAAAATAACCAATTACTCCTTTTTTTTACTTCTAGGTACGGATTTTTTTTTGGTGAACTTAGGTACGGATTTTAGTAATATCACTTTTTTCTTAAAAATATTAACCACGACAACCTAGGAAGTTGCTGAAGATAGTGTCTCGCACGCGAGATTATTGCCCACAATGCCCAGTACAAGGTCCTAATCTTAACCAAATTATTGATTTAAAATATGTTTATATAAAATTTTTATAAATATTCTAAATCAAAAATTTGGATAAAATTAAAAATATTCATTCTAAATCTTGCAATAATTTCTTGTCCCAAACTTTCGATTACTTATAGAAACCATATTATCCAATGATTAATAGAGTAGATTGAAACTTTAGGGTGATTTTATTTAAGGGTCCGTTTTCTATACTCATCTATAGTAGTTGAGTTTCTATACTAACTGTTGCCACCTACTGTTACCGGTTTGCACAAAATTAACCGTTTTTTGCCTTTAATTTTTTTCCTTCGTGCTTATTACAATAATGACCTTGAAACAGTTTCCTTCGTAGCGTCCACAGTACATATCTTCTGCTCTGCTCTTATATGCAACTTCAATTACCTTCTTCTTCATTTTTTTTTTTGGAACTACCTTTTTAGCTTTTCGTAAAACTAAAAAAAAATATTACACATTAAAAAAAAATATTACTCCCTCCAGTCTTATTTATAAGACTTTTTTCAGGTTTTTCACTCTCACGAAGGAAAGTGGTTAAATTTGTTAGTGGCATTGAAAATGTGGAAATTTGATATACTTTTTCAAAACTACCACTATAATTACTATTGGAACTCTAAAAAGTGTTGACTTAATATGTGTGTTTGTGGAAAGAAGTAATTAAATGCTATTGAAAATTGAAAAGGGGTCTTATAAATAGGACCAAAATAAAAACCCTAAAAGGGTCTTATAAATAGGACCGGAGGGAATACTCTCTCCAGCTCAAATTATAAGCAATTTTAACTAATTTTACATTTATTAAGGAGGTTAGTTGATTGTATTTAATTTTCTAAAATTTATAAATGAATATAGGTATTTTAGGAAAGTTGCGTTGGGATTAAAACAAAAATTAAATAAAATAACAATTTTCGAAGAATATTTTAGGAAAGTTGCATTGAGAATGAAATAAAATTTAAAAAACATGATTAGTTTTGCTTATATTTTAAACCAAAGGAAGTACATGGGTATTAAGAAAAGTTAATTGAATGTATTTAATTTTCTCAAATTCATAAAAAAAATAGACTACATTAGTAAACTTACATTGGGAATTAAACAAGAATTAAATAATTCAACCAATTTATAGATATATTTTAGGAATTATTTTATTGGGAATAGAAAGTTAGTTAAATTTTGCTTATATTTAAGACCATTAGTGGGATTTTTTTTTCTTATAATCAAGACCGGAGGGTGTATTTTTTTTCTCGAAATATATTTTTTCCTTATATTTCAAGTCGGAGGAAGGACTACAAACTAAAAAAATATTTCTTTTATTTTTTTCCGTCACACGTCACTGTTACATTTTTATTTTTTCCGTCCCTGTTACTGTTTATTTTGTAACCATTTTTGTTTTTTTTATTTTATTTAAAAATATTTACGCAAACATTTATTATTTTATATTTATTACTAGATTCTAAAATATTAAAAATTTAGTGAAGTGTCACTTTGGTCCCGCATGTTTTTTGGATGTGACACTTGAGTTTCTCAAAATGTGAAAATTCACTTTTAGTCCCTCAAGTTTTTTTATGGGACACTTAAATCCACAGTTGAAGCAGTTGACAGAGTGGACATAGGGATTTAAATGTCCCATAAAAAATACTTCAGGGACTAAAAGTGAATTTCAACATTTCGAGGGATTAAAGTATCAAAAAATCTAAAAACATAAAGGAGCAAAGTGATACTTCACTCTTAAAATGCATGTGTTAGACAAACCATTAAATGCATGTCTTCTTAATTTTTTGACTTTTGAATTTTTTTAACCATCCTTATAAGACGGATGGAGTAATAAATAATTATATGACACTTTATTTTTATTTTCATTTATTTTTAATTTTAATTTCATAAAATGTAACAAACACAATTACTAATGCCATAAAAAAAATTGCAGAAAATTAATCACTATGGGTCGTTTTTGTAAGCAGAGGAAGAGGCCCACATTCGGGAAAAAAAACCACACGAGTAGTGGTCTACAAACTCCACACTTTGGACCCATTGTTAATCCCCAAATTTCGTTTTTTACGATGAGGTTCTCTCGAAAATTTTTTCGATACCCCCGAGTCGGAAA
This sequence comes from Crotalaria pallida, assembly GCA_037953625.1. Taxonomy (NCBI): domain Eukaryota; kingdom Viridiplantae; phylum Streptophyta; class Magnoliopsida; order Fabales; family Fabaceae; genus Crotalaria; species Crotalaria pallida. The sequence continues at coordinate 76,555,443 of CM075656.1, forward strand.
AATGCATTTTCCGACTATTTTCCGACTTTAAAACCCCGTTTTTAATAAACGAGCATTCGGACGAGGGTATCGGAAAAAATTCCGAGAGAACCCCATCGAAAAAAATGGAGGTTTGAGGCCTAAAGAGTGGGGTTTGTAGACTACTACTCAAACCACACCAAGGAGTGCAGCAGAACACGCCCACAATAAAAAAAAAATTACTAGAGGAGGAACTTGTCTATGGTGCGCCTGCTCTATTAAGGATGGACAACACAATCAGGTAACAAGTCATTCATCATAGCCATCCATTAGTAACTAAATTTATCAGCCATTGATTCAACAATGAGTATGTAAACTCATCACCTTTACCCTTTATTTAAATATAATTACTGTATTGTAATTAGCTGTCCAAATCTTATAAATTTACAAAATTAACATACAAATTAGTTTTCATTTTAAAAAAAATAATATTGTCATGTTTATCAATCGTAAGTAAGTCAAGAACTATATATATTTGTAAGACATGTATTTCTTTTACTATGTTGTAAGTTGATTTATAGTTAATTTTATAAAATGATATATATATTTTTTTAAACAATGTCAGAAATTAATAAAAAATACTTTACAAATTAAAACTAGTTTTACATTGGGTTTCAAGAAGAAAAAAATAACTAATAAATTAAATCAATTCAAAATCTAAATTTCATGAAAAACAAAGAGAAATATCAAATCTATTCATTAGTTTTTCTCTTCTATTTATTTGGCAGCTCAAAATACATTTTCGGCCAAGCTCCACAAATAAATAAATTATTGCTTCAATTTTTAATATATTAATTGTGTTTTTTTCGCTAATTCCTTTCTCTTACTATAATCATTAATTTTTCTCCATATCTTATGCAAATCAAAATTTTATTTAATAAAAGTAAACATAAAAAATAGGATTTTGGTAATACTCTTAAACTCCTAAAAAACAGATAAAAAAATAAAAAAAGATAAATAATAAAAAACGGAAGGAGATAGTAACAATAATCAAACCTTATTTTTAAGGCATGGCGGGAAAATCCTATTAAGACATTCTTAAGAGTTTTAGTTCCAAACCCCATGCTTTAGTCCTCAATCCCCAATTTTTTGTTAAGGCTTATTTACGTCAGATGTCCTTGTAGTTTGCACTTATTTTGTCAGACGCCCTTTAACTTTATTTTTCAACAAATATACTCCTACAGTTTGCTCCGGTGAGCCATATACCCCCGGTGAGCCATATACCCCCGCATGCCATTTCCGGCCACCAGTGCTGACGTGGACCACCGGAGTCAGCAAGTGGTAAAAATAGGAGCCCTTTGTAGTTTGAGTCTTTTTTGTCAGATACCCCTATATATAACTTCAAAAATTCATATATTTTAAACCGTAAGTCCAAAAATTACAAATTTTATGTCAAAACGATCGTATTGAAATATAGAATTTTAATATGTAATTATTTTACTTTTATGAATAGTTTTGTAAAAAATTATTTTTTAGGCAATTTTCTATACGAATTTTGAATTTATGAATTATTAAAAATAATTTATGAATTGGATTGAACTAGTTTTTATTGTAGTTTGAGGAACATAAATAAAAATAATTTTATTGTAGTTTTTATTGGATTGAATCGCGGCAACGTTCGGTCACGGCGAAGATCAGCGGCAACCAAAAGTGATGCATTTGGGTTTTACACAGTAGGTCCTTCTTCATTGGGAGACTATGTTTTTTTTCTGGTTGCTGATAAATTCCGACGAACCAGTGTTCTCGGAATTGAAGAGAATGGTAGAATAAGACCCAGCCACTGCAGCACCACGACCCATAGAAGAGAACAGTGGATAAGACGAAATCGAGGCACGCCGACGACTGGTGGGTAGCATGGTGGCGCGCCGCCACTGTTGTAGTGAGGTCGCTGTTGTTGGCTTCAAGGAGGAGGTGGCTGCTGTTGGGGTTCAATGGGGTTTGAGGTTTGGAGTGTAAAGGTGGAAGATGAGAGAAGGACATTTTTGACTTTTCGCGATTAAAATGGGATTTGGGACTAAAATGAGGGGTTTGGGGACTATTAGTTCATTCTTAATTATTTCGTTCATACTGCCGGAGGCCCAATAAGCTGGACACGCCATGGAAGTTTGACTCATGGAAGAAGAATCAATTTTCCATGGAATTTTAGATTTCTCGGACTAGTAAATCAAATAGTACTGTATAATTTATTATAAACGTGTTTAAATGAGCCTATTTTGTGGTACACATTCTGTGACTGTTTTTTTTTCTATAACTTTTTTCTGATCTGAAATTATAAGGCACGCTAATATGTAACTGTATTGTTTGAACCGATTATTAACATGACTCTTTCTAACTTATGCATCAGGTGTATAAGATAATAAGCTTGAAAAAGTAAATTTTTCTTGAAAAAAGATATACTTAATTAATTAAAATATAATTATTTAATTATTCAAGACAAGTTTACTTTTAATGTTTAATTAACCTATACATGGGGTGCATATGTTAAAAAAACCTTATTAATATACATCTCATTTAAATCCAATTATTATTAAATGCAATAAGATACTCCTATTGATGCTAATGTTCATATCCATATTATTTATGGTACCAATGTCCAAATATACACGATATGATTTCAAGACTCATGAGCCTAACATGGCACTATTATAATAACGATTTTCTTAACTTTAGAGAAAAAAAAGAAGTTAAAAAAGAGTATAGACTTACCTTCTGGCCTTCTAAATATATTTAAAAAAGAGTATAGATTTTATGTTTTTTAACTTTTTATAATTACGGAGGTTAAACAAACCTTATAATAATAATTAAAGTTAAAAGTTTAAAAAAAAAATTATTAGAACAAACATTCACATTACATAAGCACGACACAAACCAACGTAAAGATGAAGAGTTAAGACCCAATAAGAGAATACAGTAACAAAGAAAGGTTTGAAGAAACACTAACCTTGCCTTGGTCGGAGACAAAATCAATTGCAGGAGGTGATGGAAGGGGTCGTTTGTAAAACCCATCCATTGTTTTAACCTTTTTGTTGTACTGTATTATATTGGTCTGGTGGAAAGGGATAGTAAAGGGACGAGCTAGGAAAAAGGATAGGGAAATTAAAGATTGCAATATTATTTGTCCCCCTTATTGATTTTTATGTCAAGGATCAATAAGAATTTTCAAACTTATTCACAGAATCGTGGATGGATAATGATAAAAGAGGAAAGATATTATCAAAACGTTTTGTCGATTTTCAAACATAGTGTGCTTTTTTTTTACGCACGGGCCATTCATAGGAAATACTAGTTGGTAACGATGAAGGTTCTGAGTTCTTTCTCCCCTTTTGTCCCTAAAAACAAAAATATGTTCATAGAGTATCTCTGTTTTATATGGGGAAAGAAACAAACATATAAGGGGCATGGTTCAAACATGGAAATTAGTGTAATAATTAGAGTTTAGTAAGTGTATATCAATGTGTAAAATTTTGTACACATATACTCTTTCTATCTCATTGTCTTGGTAAAAAAAAATCTATTTTTTTTTCTAAATCAAAGTAAAAATAATTAATGAAAAATCTCAAAGATTGTATATTATATTAAAAGTCTTACAAATAATCAATGAAAGATCTTAAATATTATAAAAATTAATATGAAATTTGTGTGATAGAAATTTGTAATTAATGAATTAATCATGCCTTATATTTTATTTTGAAAATATAATCATACATTATACCAAAAATATATTATCTGATTTTTTATTACTATTTTGACTTTTACCAAAATAACAGAACAAGAGGGAATAACACAAATATGTAGTACCATTTATATGTATCAAAGTTAGTATCCATTCATAATGTTAAAAAGTACTGTGAATACATCACCTATCTTCTCTAACAATTACCGTATTGGTTAAGAAATATTGTAGGAGTATATCACTTGTTTCATATTGATATTGTCACTCTTAATTGGCAGAGTTTTAGTTTTTGACCCCATTTTTTTAGTTTTGAACCCTCATTAGTTCTCCCAAAAATCTGGGTTGCATGAGTACGGGTACATTACCGGTATCCGGTACGGGGTACCGCAATTTCTAAAAAACTAGGGTACGGGTACGTTTATTTTATATATATATATTTAATAATTTATTTTATTAATATAATTATATTTAAATTTAAAAAAATGGAAAAAATAAAATTAGTAAGGTAAAAATTAAGTTAAAATTAATAATAAACACTTAAAATTATTTTGATGTAAAAAAGAAAACATTAAGTTCAAATTAATAATAAACACTTAAAAAAATAACTGTATGATACTATGAAAAAAAGAACAAGCCTACGAAATCAGTATGATACTATGAAAAAAACTGAAAAATTACAAGATGCAACAAATCTCATTAGATGCAGCAAATGAAATCCTAACTTTCCAAGATGCAGCAAATCTGATTAGAAAAATAAGTAACATAGTAGAAGTATTTTATCTCTGTACCATGAGTACGACGGGTTCGAATAGCATGGCGAGCAGCACGACGACGACAGCAGCAACGAGAAGCATGGCAACAGCAATGAGCGAGCAACGAGCAACACGGTGAGCGAACGACAACAGACATTAGAGATAGAGAGAGAAGGCAGTGAGGGTGCTTCAAAACTCAACCCTAGGATAAAATTAAGATATCTAAGGCTGAGAATAAAAAAAAGAAAAAAAAATTAATTTTATTGGTGTTGTGCCGTACCCAATTGGTAGGTATCGTACCGACCGCGTACCTTGGCATACCCAAATATGTACCCAATTTTTTTTTTATTTTTTTTGTTCGGGTACGTACCGGATACGTACCTAGGCGTACCCAACCGTACTCATACCCAAAAAATATCCGGTACATGTACGGCTCCTAAAACGGTGTACCCATGCTTCAGAGCCCAAAATATTCCTAAGTTCTCTTCTTTTATTAATTTCAAACCCCACTCATTAACTACTTTTTCATTACTTAGCCAACAGATGCCGCCACCATCCCTCGTTATAGTCACGAATCATGATTCGAACAACCACATCAGTTAATGTATTTTAAGTGCATGTTTGGTTAATTAGTTCAGAATCAATTTTGGAACGTCAACATTAATAGCATGTTTGGTTTAGGAGTCAGAAAATCAATTATGACTCAAAATCACGTTGGAGCAATTATTAGTAGCATTGATATTTCAGAATTGATTTTGGGCTAAGTCATCGCAAAACCAAACATGCACTTTGCTTTTGCTTTAATATGATTTTGAGGTCATAATTGATTTTGAAAATCATAACCAAACATGCTATAAGACTAGATTCTCGGCACTGGTCGCTCACGGTGCCATCAACCGCTCGACGACCTCACCACCGTCTTGGCTTGTGGGAATGCGTGCATGAATACTTTCATCAAAGAATTCAGTCACGCATATATACATGGATTACGATCCGATAGAAAGAATGGCCAATTTTGTGCCACTGGAATCATAGAATGGCCATATGGCTTCTTCGTTTTGCATTCTGAGAGGAAGTGGTCGAAACATTTTTTTTAAAATGATATTTGACACGAAAATAATTTTCATGAAATCCACAGAGTAGTACTCTTTTTCCCATGCCTTGTTTCCACTATGATTTTTGTTAAAGGCCAAAATTTTATTGGCCGTCAAATTTTTGTTTTTGTTCGTTTCATGATGTATAGCATCACTTTTTTTCTTTTTTATGTATTCCGACTGTTACTCGTCAGAATAGACATTTCACTCCATTCCGATCTTTCAACTTTGTAATTTAGAAAAAATACTACTTTTTGCTATAAACTTTTTTTCATACTTTTAAATTTGGAAAATGTTGTTAAGAGAGTAATTATAGATAAAAATTATTGGAAAATGTGATTTTTTATGTTTTCGAGAGAATGGTGAATGTGGACTTATTATGATTTTTTTTCCATATGTAGTAACCTTAGGGCACTTGTTAGCAAGACCCTTTAAATTTTTATTTTTTTTTTTAAAAATTCTGGCACAACTCTCCTGTAAGATTCAAAACAAACGAAGGGATAGTTTCGTTTAAATGTAAGTTATCCAACCTGATGTTCCTATGGTATAACCATGCATGTCCACGTGACTTATGGTTATGGCTGGAGATAGGAATTATTTTAAGAATTATAATTGGATCAAAAGTGAGTTCTTCTACTAATCATTCATAATTTCGATATATAATAAGTCAATGAAGATTGGTTTAATCAGAATATATATGAATGACATGAAATTATGAACCTCATAATTAGACGTAAATTAGAAATTATCATCATCCATTCCAAGCATTTTCTAGGTACTTATTTTTGGGTTGGCCTGCAATGCATGAAAATGCTTAACATGCATTGATGCATGTGACAATTTTAACCGTAGATTTACGATGACGTGGATTATAGGGTGAGGATTTGTCCATGGTAATTGTTGGATGTTTTGTCAAAAAAGGTCTAAAAGCTTTGCAGATTGGCCCTTCTGGTTCATCCCTGACCTTCCACCGCTGCCTCCCGCGATCGCCGTCTTACCACCGCCATCGCTTCTTGCAATTTCGAACCAGCCACCATCAAGCTCTTGCTATCTCGAACTGCTACTGCTACCTGCGATTTCCACCACCGCCACGCCATTGTCCCCTTGATCTCAGCCAACGCTGACACCCACCCTCCTCACTCAGTCACCGCTTGCTTTGACTTCACCAAACCCCAAATCTGAACGCTCCTCAACACCAACGATGATCTCCATCTCAAGATCTCGGTCTATGAAAATGCAAGCAGATCTATGGCGTAGAGGATCCGCGTTGGTTCGTGAAGGACTCGTGGTGAAGTTCGTCAATGGAGATGACGATGTGGGTCTGATTGAGAGAGGCGGAGGAACCACTGTTAATAACTTTCGACCCATAGGTCGTGCGCGACGGCTTTTGAGGTGAAGCTTCTCGCAGATCTGGATCGTGTTACTGTAACTGCCTCTGAATCTCGATCGTGTTGGAATCCGGATCCGATCTGATCATGTTGGAATCCGGATCCGATCTAATTCCTCGATCCGCCGGCTGAAGTGCAACAGGCTCCGGCACCGATCGTGGACCTTCACCGCAGCAACCAGCGGCGGAGGAGCCACTGCCTTGTACAAACCAAATAAAAAATCAGCGTTACCGGCGGCGGAGGCACCGAACCGTGCAGTCCCGTTCTTTATTTATGGTCCATGATTTAGACCTCAATCGGCGAAGGTGGAGGTCCTGGCTGGGGGTGGGTGGAAATGCCGGTGGCGATGGAGGTCTTCGATGGGGTGGAGTTGTCGGTGCCGGTGCCGGGGAGGTGGAAGTCTCTGAGGGTAAAATTGTTTTTTTTATGCAATAGTATTGTTTAACAATATTAAATTTATAAGGGACTTTTTTGCAAATATGAGAAAACTTGCAATAGCATGTAAAAGTCAAAGCATGCACTGGTGCATGCTATGCTTTTTATGCATTGCAGAACCACCCTTATTTTTTATTTTTACAAAATTTTTAGGTGAGTTGAGTTATTGAGACATACTTTATGATTTAAGGAGATTGAGATTCAAAAGTTATCCTTATGAAATATAAGTCAAATCGTGATCAATTTTTTAATAAAAGACATGTTAATTTTTTAGGTATTCAAATCCAAGCACCTATGTATTCATGTTTAGGTATAAGAGTAGTTCTATAAAATAAATTTTTAATTACTAAATAAAGTTATATTTATTAGTATTATTTTTTAGTAAACCAACATCTTAAATGCTTAACATTAAATTAAGATTACTCCTATTTTTTAGATAAACAAAATTCATTTTAAAAAGTCTTTTTTTTGGGGGTTTCCCAAGGTATCCACCACGCAATCGGGTGACTAATCCTTTCGACATTTTCGGGCCCTTTCGGAGGCTAGTCTCCCAGCTAGAGCTGTCAAAACGGGCCTGCGGCCGGGTTCGGGCCGGCCTGCTTCGAGTTCGGGCCAAATCAGGCTCGGGCCAAAATGTCCGGTTATAAATTGAGTACCCTAGTATCAAACCCAAACCCACCCTAAGCGGGCTTCGGGCCGGGTGCGGGTCAGCCCGCATAATTTTTTTTTTCCAATTCAACCACTTCAAAAAAATTTATATATTTTTTTAAAAAAAATTAATGAATAAACTTCCTTTATTTTTTACACATATTTTTTTAGACAATAATAAGTGTTTTTTCTTTTACACATTTTTTAGAGGATAAATTTGATTTTCTATTCTTACATAAATTAAAATGTATGTATAACTCATATAGGACGATTAATGTTGTACTTTGATTTGTTCAGGTGCATTTTTGAGATGTGTATATTGATAAAAAGTAAATGAATTTTATTATAAGTTTTTTTTAGCATATAAAATAAAAAAAATGTGAATTTTTTATGGGCCGTCGCGCCAGCCCGAACCCGAACCCGATCGGGCCGGGCTAAATAGCCCGGGTTGAATAAATAGACTATATTAAGAAACCCGAGCCCTATGATTTTTGGGGCTTTTTGGCCCGACCCATTTTGACAGCTCTGCTCCCAGCGATGCCTCTTACATTCGCAGGAGCCGGGAATCGAACCCCCAACCACTTGCTTAAGTAGCAATAGATCCCTTACCATCGGTTAAAAAGTCTTTTTCTCATATTTTTTGAGACCAATATCACGGTTATTTAAATTCGATCCATTAAATCACTTTTGCAAAAATAACTTTTCTAAAATCACTGTTTCAGATCATTTTGGGTCTGAACAAAGGGGTATTTCTGGATTAGTGCATGATCTTATTTGCTTAGTTGCTATTGAAGAATGCTTTATATATATATGGTTCATGTTTGAAAACAGATTACGGAAATAGAGGGTAAAGGGGTGATGCACTTCACCCTTCAATGGAGTTTGATGACCAATGCTCCAGAGATTTTTTTTTTAACGTGCTCTAGAGAAATAAGAGCGGTGTTTTAGCAATAGTAAAAAGGTTTAAATTGTATTAAAAAATTTTGAATCCAAAAAAAAAGAATAAAATGACGTGGCAATTGAATACAACTGTGAAAATTTTATTGAGCCACTTATGTAAGGTATCAAAATCTTACAAAATTTTGTGTTAGAAATTGCCAAAAAATATTCAAAACCAACAAAACAACTAGAATGTTTGAATTGATTTGCTTGAGTTAAAAAAAAAGGGCTTAATTTGATTTTGGCATTCATTTCTAAATTTGACCCAAATCTAACCTAACAAAATTGAAGTTTATTACATTTTATTTTTGTATTCGAATTCAAAATCTTGGAAGGTTTAAGATATAGATACTAGCTTAGAAGGATGGACAAACATAGACATGTGAATATTGTAAATTTTATTCTTTAATTGAAAATAATTAAATGTGTATTTGTCTTAGATTTTTAAATGCATAAGGATAATCTAATTTCAATAATTTAAAAATGGCACTTTTTATTATGGATGAGATTTTGTTAGATACAAGTGAGAATGACAACTACTCGATAAAGAATATATAGAGAATATTCCAACAAAAAGATAAAAAATTAAAAAATGTTTGATCTCAATATAAAAATGCAAAATTTATCTACAAAATCAACGATGAGGATTCAATAGGATTAATATGGGTTGTTATACTCAAAATTACTATTTTATATTAGAATTATGTTTCTTTAGCGAATAATAAGAATGAGTAGGAGATCAAGATAATTACTTTATTTTACTTTTTTAATTTCTATTCAATTCTTAAATACAAAATAATGAATAATTATTTGTCAAACATTTTTAAATAAGTAATCTACTCGTAAAATATAAGGGTTCAAAAACTAGTTTTATATATAGGATTTTGTATAACAACTCTGTTATTCAAACATCGGTATTTGACATCTATATGAGACACTTATCTTTTTAGGCAAAAACTGGTGGATCCTGCAGTTTCTCTTTCTTACATGACCCACCACTTTTTACCAAAAAAGTTAGGTGACTGTATTTTTTTTTTTTTTGGTTTACATGGGAGGTCTGGGACTAGAACCCATGACTGTATTTGATGTCAAATACAGATGTATGAATAACATTTTTGTCTGTATAAAGTCCATGTATTAGAGAGAGCTTAATTGCCTATAATAATTCTATGCGAATTGAATATAATTATTTTTGGTGGACGAAAAATACATATGATTTAAAAAAAAGGAAGAAAAAAAACAAACTTTGCACACATAACCCTACCTCTAACCCATTTATGTTGACATCATTCTATATTTAGCACCTAATATTGATTTCTTTTCCTTTCAGTAATTCTCATTGCCACACCTAAATTCTCGATAGCTTCTGGTTTTGATTGAAGGCCAAAATACACAAGCAAACTATTACCATAGAATCCACTTACTACATTCATCCCTTTTCTCATCATAGACACTTACTTAACACTTTTGTCAAAAACTGCCTTAAACTTTTGAACAATGATTCTCTCTCTCTTTTTTCATATGACATAACAATCATATCAGATCATTATTGCATGTCCTGAGAAGGAAAATTATTAGTACAAATATATGCTTTGTCATCCTCGTTCAATGCAAGGGTTCTTTATATCCAGAACAATATTTGTTCAATTCATCAATGATTGGAATCTTGAAATGCTTGCCGCCTAATGCCCTCAGAAAGAACTTCATTAGGTGAAATTATTATGCCCAATGCCCTCACATCAAATAGAGAAAGCTGAATCTCCTTTTTTTCTCTTGTTGTTCTCTAATTTAATGTTTTTGCTTTCTTGTGTTCCAGGTTTTACTAAAGGTTTAGTACAAACTTTATAACTTGGGTAAAGAAAATTCCAGCAAATTAAATAAGATTTGTTCAACATGTCCAGCAACAGTAAGGTGAAGAGCCTTCTTAAAGGCCTTAGATTTATTTCTCAGATATTTGGTAAGTAACATATATCTCCACTTCATGTAATTAATTATTTTATTTAAGTTTAAATATGTTTTTGGTTCCGGAAATGGGATGAGCTTTGATTTCGGTCCCTTTTTTTTTTTTGGTTTTTCTATTTTTATAAAATTTTGGCTTTAGTTTTTGTGGATGACATGTCAACACCTCAATTGGTCACACCAACAATTAATATGGCATGTGTCTCATTCCGATGTTTACCACGTTACGTTATTATCAAGAACTAAAATTAAAATTTCGAAAAATAGAAGGTTCAAAACCAAAAAAAAAGTATAATTTTTTTTTTTATTACGAGTTATTACGTGAATAAAACTTAAGTATTGTTTTTTGATTCCTTGTTGTTGTACTCTTCATTAGGAATATAACATACTATTAACAGCTAATCCCAACAAATAAAATATAACTACAACTGTTATACTTTTATTAAAGAATAATATCATAAATATTTAAAGAAGTATTGTATCTATTTCCATGATCATGTAAACTAGTAACGAAAAGCATAATGCCTATTAATTATAGGAATACAACCATTTGCAGACAATGAAAAAGAACCAGAAATTCAAATTGGTCATCCCACAGATGTAAAGCATGTGGCCCATATTGGATTGGATGGTCATCATCCTGAGAATTCTTGTCCCGGCTGGGTAATTCACTATTTCCTCAAAATTTTCTAACAGTTAGCGGTTAGCATATTCAAACTTTTGTTGGTTTTGTCAATTTAAATAAAATTGAAAATGTAATGTGAACTACTATTCTCGATAACTTTGATTTTTATAAAGGGAACTGATACTTTATGCCGTAAAAAGTATACTTGTCGAAAAAAATAGTCCAAGTTTAAGTTTATTGTACATTTAATATTTAATCAAATTAAAAAACTTTGAATCATTATTTGACTTATTTCAGATGAATGAGTTTGAATCTGTCCCAGAAAATTCATCAGGACCTCTAAATTTTAATAGAGGCATTCATAGTGAAGGATCTGACAACTCAATCACACGAGTCTCTGAAGGTACATATAATTGTGTTAACAAACTTACACCTTGAAACACAAAATGTTTTTTTTCAATGTTGATAATGTCAACTTGGTCCTTATTTTGAACATTTGTAGTCAATTTGACTCAATAAAAAATATATTGAAAAGACCAAATTGATTAACGACGAACATAATAAAAAAAGGTATATAAAAAAAATCTAATTGTTTAATGATGTACTTGATATTTTTTTTAATACCAGGAAACATTTTCCTAACATATGTTGGAATATGATATGATGGTTAAAAATGTTGACATAAATGTAGATTCAAGCCAAAGAGGGACATCTAGGAGGCAATCATCAGGAAACATGAGAGAGTCCCAAGCAAAGGAAAAATCAGACAAGCCAAGGCATCAATCAAAAAAGTCATCTACTAAAAATTCAAAGGATTCATCATCCAAATCCATAGAAGATGTTGATTGTTTCCAACTCCAAGGGAATAATAATAATAATAATGATTTGCCTCCTAAAAAGTCTGGCTCAAAGAATACAACAACAGATGGTGGCTCAGGCTCATCCAAATCGAGATCAAAGGAACTTAATAAAGGATCACAACATTATCATTCTAGGAGCAAACAAAGATCCTTTGAACAAGATTCAAATGAAGGATCGTCTCATTCTCATTCTAGGAGCAAACACAGATACTTTGAACAAGATACAAATGAAGGATCATCTCATTCTAGAAGTAAACTAAGGTCCTTTGAACAAGATGCAAATGAAGGATCGTCCCATTCTCATTCTAGGAGCAAACTAAGGTCCTTTGAAGAAGATGCATATCAAGGATGTCATTCTCATGCTAGGAGCAAACAAGGGTCCTTTGAAGAAAATACAAAACTTGAGAGGGGGTCTAATGAAAATATCTTGATAAATTACCCAAATTACTCAAACTAGTGAAATTTTATACCATTGGTTATAATGTGCATAGTTAAAAGTAGAAATTAGAGCTCCAATTATCCCGGCCCCCTCAATTTGAAATATGTCCTTGTACTCTATTTCTTTCAATTATATATGTTTAAATATTTATATTACTAACTCATGCCATTATTACTTCAATTATATGGACCCCGATTATATACATCACATTAGGTATGATTTTTAATATCATTTTTAAGGAAGACATTTGTAATGATCTTTACACTAATCAATAATGTGAAAAACTTATACCAACTACTACAATTAAAACTCATGCTACTAATGTAGTAATCAATTAATATCAAGACAAATGGAGTAATAAACATTTTTTTTCATCAAGACAGTCACTATCACTATGATGTCCACTTTACACTTTGAGATATCCTCATCTAGTTATACTAAGTTACTAACTAACATGTAGCTTTCCTCTCTCTCTCTCTCTCTCTCTCTCTCTTTAATGGCTAAAAAAACAAATTGCTCTAACTCATTAGACTAGGACCTATTTATGATATGTATGAAAGGAACTATGAACCATCATAATCAAGTAAAGACAAACCAAAACCCCATAAACACAAACAACAACATTAGACGATTAAAAACCACTAAAGAAACCCCACCACCACTGTCAAGGACAGCATCAAGAATATCAACATCTTGCTTCTTGTTGCAAAGTTTCATTTGGCTGAAGCTGCATCTGTTTTCACCACTACACCTCAATTTGTCTTCCACACATAGTCCTTCATTTCCTTCCAACTTAAGCTTCTCTCCAACAACCTTAACTGAAGATGGTACCCTTCCACTCAAATTATTGTTCTCCAAGTTTATCTCATCTGCAAATTCCAAAAGCCCAAACTCCTCAGGAACAGGCCCAACAAGGTTATTATTATCAAGCCCAAGATAAGACAAGTTTTTCAAATAAACCCCCATTGACTTTGGGATATTACCAACCAACCCCATCTTTGAAAACCCTATTCCAACCACACCCCCTAGATTTTCCCATATTTCTGGAATCACCCCACCCAACATATTCCCACTCAGGTACACCTCTTTCAGCCTTGGAACCTCTCCTAAGAACAAAGGGATCCCAAAGATACCAAAACTATTGAAGCTGAAGTCCAAAAGCTCCAAACTTTTCAACTTTCTCAAACTTTCTGGTATCCTACAACCAAATCTGTTGTGACTCAAATCAAGCTTCACAAGGTTTGTGAGGTTACCAAAATTTTCTGGAACACACCCTTCAAGCTTGTTGTGACTGAGATCAAGAATCTCAAGCTTCTTCAGCTTCTCCAAATTTGTTGGAACCTCACCACTGAGGTTATTACTGGATAGTGTCATCTCTTCCAAGCTGGCCAAGTTTGAAACTAGGTTTGAAATTTCACCATAAACACCATTCCCTATCAGCACCATCCTCCTAAGATTGGTGAAGTTTTGGATCATTGAGCTCAAAGGGGTAACCAAAGAAGGGTTATCAATGAAAACAAGCTCTTCAATGTTGGAAGAGAAAGTGAAAATGGTGTTGTTAGGGAATGAGATTTTTTGCGAAGTGTTGTTGAAGCATTGGAAAAAGAAAAGCTTTTTGAGATAAGGGAATGAGGTGAAGAGGAGAGGGTTGAGTGTTGAGTTTGAGAGACATGGAGGGTTTGAAGTTTGGTCAGAAACATAGCCAAAGTTGAGTTCAACAATGTGAGAGAAAACAGAGGAAACAGAGTAGTCACAGAGGATGCCGTGTGGGGAAGATAGGCAGAGGTCGTCAGGGAAGAGTGTGGGCCATGGGATGGTGGGGTTGATGGAGTTGAGGACTTGGTAGAGGGACTCTTGCTCTGTTGGGTCAATTGGTGGTTGTTGGTGTGAGAGGGTTACGAGGGAGAAGAAGAAGAAGACAGTGAGTGTTGTGGGAAACAGAGAAAACAGAGGAAACAGAGCCATTGGCTACGAGTTCTGAGTGAGAAATTATGAGATGTGACAAGGTTTGTTTTTTAGGTTGAAATGATGGATTATAAAGGTAAAATGGGGTGTGTTGTGTTGTGTTCTGAGTGTGTGAGAGAGGGGCAATGTGGGAAGGGGGAGAAGGACAAGGAGGGAGGGGAAGGGGGCAGAGAATGTTGGGGCTAGAATGGTGAAAAGAGGAGAAAGGCAGAAATCACAAAAGTGAGCAACCAAAACCATATAACTAGTGCAGTGTGAACTGTGGATGTGTAGGGTGGTCTATGTGAAGAGTCCAGACAGCTTTATAGCATTGCCATAGGATGCAAGGGATGGTGGATTAATCTCACTTTTTACACAAAAACCAATAAATGTTTCATGATCAATAGTTCTTCTCTTAAAGTTATAAAAAGTGATAATTTTGTCAAAAAAAAAATAAAAAGTGATATTTTTTTTTAAAAAAAAAAGTTATAAAAGGTGAAAGAAAAATACCATAATTTTTTAATACTCCCTCCGGTCCTTATTATAGGACATACTTAACCGAATTACACATACCAAGGAAAGTGGTTGGTTTTATGAATTCTATGAGAATATATTGTAACATTACAATTTTACCCCCTTAAATTTTCTTGGAAAATTCGCACTCATTAATGAATAATAAAAAACACATAGATAATCAAAGCATTTAATAAGAGCAAAAAAGAAAAAAAACAATAAATAATGCATAGAAAATATAAAGTGACTTATAATTAGGATCAAGAAAACTTTCTAGAATGTGACCTATATAAAAGACCGGAGGGAGTAATCTTGTACAGTACTATGTTTAGATTTTTAACAAATGTAAGTGCACTTATTATCATTTATCTATTATTCGTTCTCATGTTTTGATTATAGTATAATGTTACTGAATTTTCGTATGCCTCTATTTAAACCTCAAAACAATGGTAAAATTGAGTTTCATCCACCCTTTCTCACACAATTTTTTAGTAATGGATAGGCACAGAGATAGAGACTAGTAAACAGAAAAAAAGAAAGAAGTTAGATAACTTTTCTTTAACTTAGGTTATTGGTAATAGAGAAATGGTGGAGTAATGATTATACTGTGCTAATTGGTTTATGACTTTATGGTAGAGGCCTAGAGGGAACAGTATCAGTCTATCACTATAACTCTACAAGGAATCTGAGCCCTTGGCTTCAAAAAAATAAGAGAGAGCTAGTATGGAAAGGGAATCAATGGTTAATATTCAACTCTTTAGAGTAGGAAAATTCTTACTAAACGAAAGAGTGATAAAATTGGTAGTTGGTAGTACTAGTAGTAGCAGCACCAGTAGTCTGTCCTCCAACAGCACTATGTTGTTTCTTCTGTAGTCTGTTGTCACCTTTCTCTTGCTCTTGGTCGTTTGGGCCGCCGATTCATAGACTTGTAAGCTCTTGTAAATAGAATCTTGGAGTTTTTCATTTCCATCAAGAAAAATAATTAAATTTGTTAGTGGCATTCGAAATTTGAAAATTTGATATACTTTTTGAACAATACCCTTATAATTATTATTGGAACTCTTAAAAGTATAGTGTTCGTGGAAAGAAATAATTAAATGCTATCGAAAATTGAGATAAAATATTATAAATAGGACCAAAATAAAAATCACAAAATGATCTTATAAATAAGACCGGAGGGAGTATTATCTAGCTAGCTTATTTTTAATTGTAGTAATTGAAAATTAGTCAAATACACAGTCAAAGTGATAAATATAGAAAATTAGTATTTCTTTGTTTCATTTTATTTGTCATTTTAACATTTTTAACTTGTTCCAAATTATTTATCGTTTTAGGAATTCGATGGTATATTAATTGATTTTTTCAATCTTCAACCTTGCATTTAATATGTTGAAATATATGAAATGAATTATAATTAACATACTATGAGAATATTATAGTAAAATTATTTAATAATTCTCTTGAAAATTAAAACATTGAATAATTTTCTTTGTCCGTATAAAATTTTTGAAACGACAGTTAAATTGGAACGGAGAGAGTATTAAGCAGTGGTTTAGAAAGAAAAGAGAGAATAAATTTTCACTTAAAATTGATGATGTATTTAATCCATTAGAAGGTGGTTCTTAAGTTTTTGTACTAACAGAGAATTAACTTGGATCTTTTATTTATATATGTATATATATATATAGCAAAAATTATACTTTTTTGTTTAACTTAAAAAAATTACATGTGTTATAAAATTATACTTTGTTTAATAAAAATTAATTATCAATTGACATATATCACTTTCTTTTTAATATATATTAACTTATAAGTTTTTTTTTTGAAACTAACTTATAAGTTTATATATATATATATATATATATATATATATATATATATATATTATTACTCAAATAATATACCATAAAGGTTAACACGTTCGAACACGAATACAAATAATCTTATATTTACAATTTGATTTATGAATAATTTGTATAACAAAATAACATATGTTATTTATTAAGTAATTAATAGTAGTAGTAAATAAAATATCACACTGTACTTATTTATAGAACTAGTAATTTTACCCGTGCATCGCACGGGTTTAATTTTTTTTTTTTTAAATTGATTATAGATTTTGGAAATATGTCTTTTTAAATAATATGTTAATATGAACTTTTCATAAAAATGATTTACATGTATTTAGAAATGAATAATCATAAACATTAACCTTTGAATCTAGTTTCAACTACCAACTTTTTCATTAATAAAAATTAACTAATAATGTATCAACTATGCGATTTCTAATCTTAATTAACAACTTAATTTCTTATATTAAAAAAAATCCAACTCATTTTGATTTTTGTTTTATTTAATCCATCATTCCAAATGCATTTTGTTAGTAAATCGTTTTGCAAGTCCAAATGCAGCTATTTTTTTTGCCATATATATCATCATCATTTTTATTACATCTGTCCCAAAATATAAGACTTGTTTTCACACTTTTAATTAATTCGTGTTTATAAGATTCGAACTTTCAAATTACTTGCTTGTATTAGAACTTCATAATTGTAAATAAGTATATTGTCTAAAGTATAAAATAACGCATCATTATTTTTCACAATTTAAATTGCAACATATTGTATAAATTTTTGGATTTTTTTAAATTTGAATTCATGACTGTATTGTATATTGTCTAAAGTATAAAATAACGCATCAATGTAAGCAACTTATAATTAAAATTTAGCATGTTAATAAAAAAAATCTTTACATAAATAATTCTTCAAATAAATATTATTCATAAAATAGCTAGACACAAAACAAACGCAAGAAATGTTCAAATATTTAAATAAAAAAAAGCATCTTTTTCAATATTTATGGCTATCTTAATGTCTATCTAACATAAAAAAAAATTAGTTATCAATAAGTGAAGGACTATGAATAAATAATATAAAAATATATAATTTTCATCATCGTACATATATTCTATAAAGCATTCACTGTATATTATATATACACAATATGAATATAGCTATTAGTAGCTGTTTGGAGCTAAAAATATATACTACTATAAGTATATATACTCTAACGGAAAGAAACCGTTAGAAAGAATAATTAATAATAATAATAATAATAATAAATAATGAAATAATAAGAATTAATGGGAATAAACACCCAACTTAATAAGAATAAATTTTTGTAACCACCACCCAAATTAATAATTAATAAATTCAATTTAAAATAAATATTTTTAAAATAATAAAATATTATCATTTTTACAACATCATCACCATGAAAGCTTTATATCACCAATCACCATCCTCTGAAAAAGTGACAAATTAAAAACAGAGAAGACAAATGGTGCACAAAATGGAAAGAGAAAGACCTAAACTACAACAACTAAGTAACATTTCTTTCTAATAACTACAATTTAGCAGACTTAGATAAAGAAAGCAACTATGAAAATGCAACTTAGATAATCTTTCTCTCGAGTAACAACAACAACTATGAACATGCTTCTCGACATCATCAACATCATTCACAAGTGATGCCTTTGGATCATTTAATAAAATCGCAACTATTTTCGGATCAAGTTCCCCTTCATCAATCATGGCTAATGCAGCCAAGGGTTTGACCCTGAGAACCTCACCAATTTTCCTCTGTCTTTCACCAATCTCAACAACATCAATTACAGATTAACAATAATTTTAGACACGTTTTGTCCAATCCTACTAATGAAAAAATTGAAAAAATATAATAAAAATATCATTCTAAAAAAAACCACAACTCTTATATAAATAAAGCAATAATGAAATGAAGAAAATAATATAACAAATAGAAACCAAAGAACAAGGAAAATATAGAACAAATATCCAAGAGAAAAAAAATCAGAAATGGTAAATACAAAACTTTCTTGGAATTTGAACATCACCAATTTCGCATGAACCTGAAGCAAGTAATATGTGCCTCCCAGGTTTAAGTAATATAAAACAATATTACAAAAATTTAAATAAAAATCTCTTTAAAAAAACATACCTGTACAAAAATTAATAGTAAACCTATTCTAAACAAAAATTAAAAATTAAAAAAAACTAAAATTAAAAAAATGCTCATACGCTCATACATGTTTCACACCTGCAACAAAAGAGATGAAAACTATGCTATTAGAAAAAACATACTTGTACAAAAATTAAAAAACCTATTCTAAACAAAAATTAAAAATTAAAAAAAAACTAAAATTTAAAAACTGCTCATACGCTCATACCTGTTTCACACCTGCAACAGAAG
Organism: Crotalaria pallida; assembly: GCA_037953625.1. Taxonomy (NCBI): domain Eukaryota; kingdom Viridiplantae; phylum Streptophyta; class Magnoliopsida; order Fabales; family Fabaceae; genus Crotalaria; species Crotalaria pallida. The sequence continues at coordinate 76,574,999 of CM075656.1, forward strand.
AGGTGAAAACAATGCTTCCAAATCCAGATGCTTTCTTTTTGCCCGGGTCTCTAATTTCTTTTTGTTGTCTTTTCCTGATCGTGATTCTACTAATTTACTACTACCACTAACTACTAATTGATGTTGGTAATATGTCTTTCACACCATAACAGTCAAAAAATGAATGAATGAAAGAAAATGAAAAGACTTAATCTACCAATGGATATGGACGGCTATGATTGATTATTGCATTTACAATTGAATGACTGGGATTAAAAGAGAACTTAAGAGGGAAAGTGAGAAATTAGGAGGGAAAATAATGGAATTAAGGAAGGAAAACAAAAATGCCCTCATACTTCACCTATTTTATAATATATTGATATATTGATAATTTGGTGCACGGTATACATACTTATATTTATGTTTTGCTATTAGTGGAATATAAAGATTTGACTGACAGGCATGTAAAAGGAAGAGCAGAGGAGAATAGAAAAGATGGTAAAGGAGGGAGATGGAAGAGGCAGAATGAGAGAGTGACAGGTGCCAAAAATGAGTAACTAACCAGCCAGCTGGGGATGCCGACGAAACGACACCACTTTATTAACAACTTTCAACTCTTTCAACTTATTGTTGCATTGCAGTTGCAAGAACAACAGAGACAAGGACACAAAACCTGCTCTGCTCTCATCTCATCTCAGTACCAACAACGACACGCCGCACTCCTCTGCAGCAACCTCTGTCTCATAAAGCCACATCAAACCCCCCCTCCCCATTTCCACGTGTCACCACTTTTTCTTTTTCCTTTTTATTTTTTTGTGTAACAAATCAATGTACATGTTCCGATAAAACTCTCGTAATGCAGGTTTGGTTTTGCGGAATCAATTTTTGAATGTTAATACTTAATACTACTAAGTGCATGTTTAGTTCTGCGATAAACTAGCCCATAATCAATTTTGGAATGACAACGCTACCAAGTGTTGCTTATGCTCCAACATGATTTTGGGAATATAATTGATTTTATAATCAAGAACCAAACATGTTCTAACAGTTGTTTCTGCTTCAACGTGATTTTAGAATTAGAATTGATTTTCCTGCATGCTAATAACTTATGATCCTTAACACTGAAATGGAAATTAGTGTAGTAACACATTTTGTTCATTTTATTACTTCCTCCGGTCCTATTTATAAGTCACATTCTAGAAGGATTTTTTGGTTCTATTTATAAGTCACTTTGTATTTTTTAGGAGACATTTATTGCTATTTTTTCTTATTTGCCCTTTGCCCATTAATGTGAAGTAATATATTGTGAAACTCCCAATGCAAGTTAAGAGGGTAAGATTGTAATGTTGAAGTATTTTTTTAAAGTTTCAAGAAACCTAACTACCCTCGGTCTATGTGATATGATTAAGTATGCCCTATAAATAGGACCAGAGGGAGTACATATTTGGATTGGCATATATACTCATTCATTTATTTTAGCTATTTTATTTATCTATAACATCGTTTATTTTAATATGTTATTGGTGCATTGGTATTTTTTAGGCCCCAAATTTTTTTTTAGAATGTATTTTAACATTTCACTTTTAGCTATGTATTTCATTTATTATGTTTTTCTTTTTAAAATTATTCTTGGGTCGTAAACTAGGATTACAATTCGAATTTTTTTAGCCATCCCACAAGGATTGTGATTGTACTGAAAATACATGATTGTGAGTGCAGTCAAGACCCGGTTTTTTTTTCCCTTTTTGAACTTTTCTCATAATACATCATAACATATGACTTTTATACAAAATGTATGAGTCATTAAACCTATTATTTCAGTTGGTGTAAGGTCCCAACTAAAATTCTGGGAATGGGACAAGGGTGCTAGTAGCTCCGGGTTCGATTTCCACTAAAAACATCCCGCTGGGAGAGTCAGCCATGCAGCTCGCTCCGGATTAGTCTCAAGGGCTCCCTGATATTAAGAGTGCTCTTGGGGATACCGGTGGTTCCGCAAGGAATTCGGACAAAAAAAAACATATTATTTTGTATTTTAGATGAGTTTTAGTTCATGAGTTGTGAAAGATATAAATTTGCAATTTTTTTCAAAATTTTATATCAGGATCATGAGGCTGTCCGATAACCCGAGATTGTGAAGTTGACAAATAACTCATACTTTAAATGTAATATAAAAAAAAAATGAGAATTTCAGGAATTTCACACCAAAAGTGGGATGCATAAAAAAAGTTAGAAATAAGATGCCAAAATACCCACCTATTTTTTTAGGTTTACGCTTTGCATAAATCCACAATATTGTCAAGGGTCCATTACCATTAATGGTCATTGAAACTAAACCACTTCACAATCATAAAAATATTAATATTTCAAAAAACAAAATTTCTCAAGAATTGAAATTAGATCTACTAATATCCAAATAACGTTCAGAAAATCCCAATTAATTTCTTAAGACAACTTAGCCAACTTTGTTGATTGTTAAACCTTTCCTTATAGATTTATTTTGTAGTAGCACAATATGAATGATGCATCATTTTTTTGGCATGACATGACATTACAGACTTGTAGTAAATGAATATGCTTACAGATTGCATTAAATTGCTACTGTGTGACTTGACATGTCTTCGTGGCCATTTTATTACTATACTCTAGAGCAAATTGAAAAGAACAAATAACAGTCCAAATCATGCTAGTTTAGTAGTACGTAGTACTAGTACATAAGAAAGCAGGGGCTTGAAATTTTGCAATTCTACTTTTGCATTATTATATATCATTAATGCTTCCCATACATATTTACAGGAAGGACTTATGAATCACACTCCAAATTCAGATTTGCCAAAAGTAGCAAATTGGCTCCCTTCTACAGATTTACAGAAAGTACATCTCACCTTTTGTCTTATACTACTAACATCTGTCATTTTCTTTATTTTTACTAATGTTTTTTAAATAATAATGATAATAAATAATTATTGGAACAACATGATTTCTATTAAATGTCAAGAGTGTAAAAAAAAAGTCTAAACCTGTTTAAGATTTAAAAAATATATATTTGCTCCATTTATATACCTAAGATTTTTTTAAAAAAAAATTGGTTCTATTTGTAAGACTTTACTTCAATTTCCAATAATATTTAATTACTTTTTTCCAAAAATACCCCTATTAATTCAACACTTTTTAGAATTCTAATAACAATTATAGGAGTAATTTTGAAAAAGTATATTAATAAATACTTATATTTTCAATATTATTAACAACCTTAATCTACTTTCTCAATGAACGTGAATTTTTTAAAAAAGGTTTTACATATACGATCAAAGGAGTAATATGTTTTCAATCAATAGAACTCGTTCAAAATTGTTAGTTTTGATAATGGACATTAATTAATCTCTATAATATGCTTACAATAGTGATTACACTTGACATCAACAGATTTTTAGAAATTGAGACTAAAACTAAAAAATGTGAAAGTGATAGCAAAACTATTAAAAAAAAAAAAAAAAGAAAGAAAGAAAGAAAGAGGTTGCAATCAGGATTCATCAGGACTAAAAACGCATAGTAGCGTAGCATAGTTACTTGTACAAATTAAAAGACATAACAGCTGACGCCAATAAGACAACAAACCTTTGTAACGTTAATTGGAGGCATAGCAATAGCAGCAAGAGCTTTGAAAAGTATCCCAAGAATCCAGAAAATATGATTAACTGAGAATCCAATACCACAGTCCACAATTTGGGGCCACCAAACGCTCAACCAAACACGTCCGTAGTTCCAAATTAGACTATATATGTTGCCTTAGACCATAAAAAACTTATATTTATTAGTAATTCTTAAACCATATCAAAATAAATAGCTGAAACTATTGCATTGAATCCAACATCTCCCTAGTTGATTTGGCTTTATGATTACCACCTGCAACCTAGTTATCAATTTTGAATGTTGTTGTTGATTGTGGACTGTGGTATTGATAACTAGGTTGCAGGTGGTAATCATAAAGCCAAATCAACTAGGGAGATGTTGGATTCAATGCAATAGTTTCAGCTATTTATTTTGATATGGTTTAAGAATTACTAATAAATATAAGTTTTTTACGGTCTAAGGCAACATATATAGTCTAATTTGGAACTACGGGCGTGTTTGGTTGAGCGTTTGGTGGCCCCAAACTCACGTTTGGGCAGAAACGGCCTCTATGGAGCTTCCACATTTGCGGCTTGGTGTCGCAAAACCAAACGCGTTCTGCATTAACAGCAACAGAAAATTACTTAATCCCCCCATTAGCAGTTTAAATTATGGTTTTAGTTTAAATTATATATACATTATGGGCTTGAGTAAAACTTGCTAATTTTGCAATAAGGATGACCAATTTATATTAACGTTATAAAGGGTGTGTCCTACAAGCATCAAATGCGAAATCTCAAGTAAAGTTGCATATTTCTTAAACCAAAAATTTGGATCGTCTAAAATGTTAGAATCACACCTGTGGATGCTCTCTCCTAAGTTATTCTCAATTGGTGACATTGCTTTGTCCACAAGACACCTATCCGTATTCTAGACTCTAAAGTGGGATTTCAGGATCTTATTAATGCTCTTAGATTTGTGAAGACATGAGCCAACACAACAAAAATTAATCAAGGTTCAACTCTAGGGTCATGCATGTCACCTATCCTTGTGGAAGACTAAACCAACATCAAACTAACATGGAAATTCATTAAGAAGTTAATTATTAAGGTAGATATAATTCTAGAACCAAAGGAACAATACCACTAATTACTTAATTAACCAAGCGTAAGCAACATCTATCATAAGTAACAAGGGAAATTGATTAAAGAAACTAAGAAAAAGATAAATTGAAATTCACTTCATTTCCTTCTCTCTATTTTTTGTTCATTTCCTATATTAAATGGTTGTTTAAGTTTTTAACAATAATTAATTTAATGTTTTTACTTATTACTAAATTATTCAATGACTAATATTTTGTCCATTTTTTTAAGAAACAGGGAGGATTTTGACTAAAAAAATGACATATAATTCCTAAGGAGCAGAGGGTAGAATTTTTATTAATGTCACTTTAGAGTTTAGATAGATTAATAAATACATGTAACAAGAAAGTTTCTATTATTTTTTGAAGGGAGAAAGTTTCTATTATTCTTAATAAAAAGTTTTTGAAAATGTATCTCTCTCATTCGCTCCAAATGTCTTGGTAAAAAAATTGAAAAAAAAATCAAAGTTAATGTTGTGCATTAATTACAAATGAGTATTACACATTAATTTTCATCATTATTCTTTTTCAATATATTAATGAATTACATATTTTTTTTATTAATTTAATATATCTTTCCTTAATTACTCGATCATAAATAAAAACGAAGGTAAGCGAACAATCAAGGACTTTCGAAAGATTTTAGTTGTTGTGTTAATTATTGATTTTTAAACCATGGTTTAACTATATATTGGTGTGTTTTACTATATGCTTTTCGATTTTTAAACATGAAATAAAAATTCTATATACACAATTGTTTGGTTAAATATGTTTTCCTCGAAAAACAATTTTATAATATATATTTTTTATATATTAGGGACCTTCCCTCGTAGATGTTCTAGATTCGTTAATGATCGGAAATGATATGATATACCATCTTAAAAATATTTTTATTTTTTACTTTAACTTTAATTTTTGCTCAATTTTTTTATCAATATAATGGAAAGGATTGAGTATAATTTTTTTGGTGCCTGTTTAATTGTTTTTATTTTAAGCCCTTTTTCTCCAAAAAGCCGTTAGTTCATGTATTTGACCTTAATTAAACTCAATTAGTATGTACTAAAACGTGCCAGCAGGAGTGATGACATGCACAACAAAGAGACTGACCGATAACATAGACTAAAAATAAACAATTTAAAAAAATTGAACTGAAACTAATGAAAGGAATTTTTTTTTATTTTTTTTTTGGTTCGAAAGAAAATTATTTTTAAAAGTCAAAGACATGTTTAAATTTTAAAGAAAAAAAAAAAGGAACCCATGGTATTTTTAAAGATAAAACCCAAACCCTTTTTTTTAAAGAAAAAATAAAAAGATATTGAGAAAACAGAAAATGGGGCGAAAGTACCTAACTTAACTATATATGTTAATCAGAAACATGAACATGACAATTAAGATTGACAAAGTTACCTGAGTCACAAGGATCATTCTCCTTCCTCCTTCACTGCACCTTCCTCCTTCTCTTTCATAGATTGGATTGGATTGAAACTTCTCTATGCTTTAATTGCTTTGTTTCACACTTTGATCATCATCATCAATTCATCATCATGAACATCTTCTCCAAGAAACCCACCTCCAAAGGTTCTTCTTCTTTTTCTTCTTTTCTTTTTTTGACCCTTTTCTCAGCTTATTAGTTTTCATGTTTTTTGGTATTCAGTTCTGATCATTGTTCAGTTAATTTTGACGTTTGGTTTGGTCTTCCTATTGAAATTTGAAACCCCATGTTGGATTTTGGTTAAAAATTTCTTCTTTTTTTTTTTTTTTAAATGTTCCATGATTTTTTATTTTCATGCAGAGGCTCTTAGAGAGAGTAAACGAGAAATGGCAACTGCTACTAGAGGCAAGTCTTGTTTTTTGTTTCTTACTTCTAGGCATGGCAAAAAAAACCAGAATCGCGGGCACCCGCCCGAACCCGATCCGCCATTAGCGGAGAAAAACCGTTCTAATCGGGTATCGGGGCGGGGGCGGGGAAAACCGCTTTTTCAATCACGGGGCGGGGGCGGGTGTGGTAATTATACTATCCGCCCCGCACCCGACCCCGAAACCGACCCGCTCACACTATATATGCATATTATATTATATATTATATATAATTTATAATAATAGTAATAAAAAAAATATTAAAAATAATGTTTTGACTCTTAATAAAAATCACTTGTGAAAAATACTCTTTTAAAAAAGCTGTTTTTAAAAGAAAAAGTTGGTATATTATAAAAGAAAAGGTCTTTTAGAAAAGTTGTTTTTAAAAGAAAAGCGGGGGCGGGTACGGTGCGGTTTTACCCGACCCCCGACGGGGGCGGGGGCGGGTGGACTTTTATGATACCCGGAGGGGGACCGGGGCGGGGGCAATTTTTTGAGATGGGGGCGGGTGTGGGAAGTGCATAATCCGCCCCCGCCCCGCCCCGTTGCCATGCCTACTTACTTCTATGCATTGTTCAATTATGGTTTAGCTTTAAATCCAATTACCATAATCTCTTTTCAAAGGGCCCTATTTTGTTTAGGCTTGAAAAAGTGATTCAATAAAAAAGTGATTGTAATAAAAGTGATTTCTTGACATAATCACTTTTAACATAATTGAAGTGGTCGAGTGAACTAATCAGCACAGCACAAGCAATCAAGCATAGGTGATTCTCATAAAATGAAATAAAAACTTAAAATTTCACATTTAACAGAAGAAGCCACAAATGTGATTTCGCATAAAATAAACTGAATTTCAGTATTTTTGCAGCTTCTGCTTTGTTGTAAAAATGTAACGAAATAAATGCGCACGTGTTAGAAGTAATTTTTATCAAAATGATCACTTTTTTAGTGAAAAAGCATAAATAAACATGCCAAAAGTGTTGGATCACACTTTACATCACTCTGCCCAAACACTATCTTGACATTAGAGGAAATAACATAAACATGGAGGGTTACTTTCAAATCCATCTCACCTTGGAATTTCGTGTGGTTATGATTCATTCTTTCTCGTCTCGAAAAGTTAGAGGTGTGCCATGTCCGTGTATCTATTAATTTGCAATTTTGCATTATACTTTTGTTTCTTATGTGCTGATACAATACAGGTATAGAGAGGGAAATTGGAGCATTACAATTGGAAGTATGTTAAAAATTTTCTTATGAGTGATTGTCCTCTTCCTGAGCTTTATCTTAGTTTTATATCTAACATATATTCTTGTATTATCAGGAAAAGAAGCTTGTTGCCGAGATAAAGAGAACCGCTAAGACTGGAAATGAGGTGTGATATGCATTTGCCCATAGGTTTCTTTTCTACTGGTTATTATGCAGACATGCTTGAGAAGTTGCTAACACTTTTTTTGAGCACCTCAGAATGATCATTTTTAAAGCCTAAACAAATGGACTGTTAATCAATTGTTGATATGATGGAGTTTAAAACTATGTATTTTCTTTACTTTGTGCATTTTTAGGCTGCAACTAAAGTTCTAGCACGCCAATTGGTCAGGCTTAGGCAACAAATTGCTAATCTGCAAGGTAGTCGAGCTCAGATGAGAGGCATCGCAACTCACACACAGGTAGATTGTTGAAATCTTTGTTTTTATGATGACCTTCTTTATAATTGTTTTTTAATAGGTAGATGCTTTATGCTCTTAGCTGTGTTTTTCATTTCATGCAGGCAATGCATGCGCATTCTTCTGTTGCTGTTGGCATGAAAGGTGCCAGTAATGCAATGGCAGCTATGAATAAGGTAGCCTCTTCAATCTTATATTTTGAAATTTGAATATATTCCATGTCCATACAGAATATATTCGTTCCTATATGTTAGATTGAGCCATGATAGCAACATTTTGTTTGCTTTCATTCATAAAAAGATAGTAAAGCTTTGTTTTTTTGTTTTATTTTACAATGTTCTGTTGATTTTGAGACATCGTATTTGAGTGCGTGAATGCATTTTAGCTTGATGTTTGTTCGTTAAAAAGTGCTGAGTCCAAAAAGTAGTTATGATAATAGCAGTTCTTCTAATTTCCCGAGTTCAACAAAACAAAGACATTTCATCGGAGTAAATCAAAAAGATTTCTACCCCATTATTAATCTTTTCCCTTATGCTAAATTTGTCTATTCATTTGCAGCAAATGGCACCTGAAAAGCAAGCAAAAATTATGCGGGATTTCCAGAAACAAACAGCACAGATGGATATGACAGTAAGCTGATGCATTGGTTTTTTTAGTTTTTTTTTTAAAAAATAATAATTAGGCGAAAACAGAAAACCTTTGTTTTTGTTTCCACGGCTTTTGGACTTCGATGATATATAATTTTAATTTATGTGCAGACTGAAATGATGTCAGATGCCATAGATGATGCCTTAGATGATGATGAAGCTGAAGAGGAGACTGATGAGCTGACAAATCAGGTACTCCTTTAATTACCTTCTTTTGTTGTAAAAATTTCAAAAAAAATATATGGTGCAATGTTTTCAGGGTTTTTTACTTGATTATTTTCTCAAATAATTAAAGACCTCTACTGTGTTTAAAATGGTAAATTATTTCACATGAAGCACTTCTATAAGAAGAACACTTCCTATATCTTACATCACAATCCCTAAGGATTACGGGTGCTTGGAGTCATAGGTCCAAATTTGGATCCTAACTTCAGCAATAACATCTTTAGGGAAAACCAGAATCAACCACAACAACAACCATGAACGAAGCCTTAAAGGTGGAGTCAGCTACATATATCAATCGCCATTGAGCTAATCCATCATCTAGTGGAAGATAATTAGGTGCTACGCAGTGGAAACGCTTAGGATTCCCTCATAGCCCCCGAATTTAAAATATAGAATAAAAACAAGAGAAGGGAATGGCCTATTTGCCATCTTGTTTCATTCTCAAGACTTGTAACTACTTTAGAAAATTTGAATACTTGATGATTTCTTGTGCCTTGGTTTTCAAGTTTTAGGAGAAATGGTTTCTGGTTCACAAAGAGTGATGTCTCTAGAAAGGCTGAAGTTCAAGATTTTAGTGGTTGTAGATTACATTAGCTTTGGATATTACGAAAAAGAAAACTAATTGCCATTTTTTTTTCAGGTCCTTGATGAAATCGGCGTAGATGTTGCCTCACAGGTAAGAATCAGCTGTTATTAATATCAGCACAGCAATGCTATATGTCATAATCCTTTTGCTAAAGCTAAATTGTGTTGTATTTGAACTCTTTGGCAGTTAGCAGCAGCTCCCAAGGGGAGAGTCAAAACAAAGAACACTGAAAATGCCAGCAGGTATTATTATCATTACTGATTTTTCCTATCCTCGGGATGCATTTTTGATAAATAGCTTAATCAAGGGTTTTTCAATAAACTATTTAATCTAAAAGTAGCTTATTTTCATAAGTTTCTCTGTCAATGTTATTGAAGTAAACTTGAAAGAGCTTATAAGAATGCCATAAGATAATTTCATAATCTATTTATAAGTGCAAATAATCTCTCTGTAAGCTCTTCTAAACGTCCCCTCAGTATGAAAAGGAGGAAGTTAAGAGAAAGGAAGATATGAAATTCATGATGACTTATAAAGTCATGAAGAATTTGTTGTGACTCCTTTTGTGTTTCTGCATGATCATGTTATATCTTGTTTAGCTATTTTCTTTATTTATCAAGTTTTGTTTAATCTTGGAAATTTGATGCCATTGCAGCTCGGGCATCGACGATCTTGAGAAGCGTTTGGCAGCTCTTAGAAACCCATAAATTTTTTGCAGAAGATTATGTGATTCTTGAACTCAAAGTTACAAACTGGAATTCCTTTAAGAACTCTTGGGATTTCAGAAGTTTAGCACGTATATACACGGATATACCTCTATGTATGATCTACTAAATTTTCAAGTGGGTTTTAGTTGTAAGCCTTGATGGACAATTTACTTGTGTAGTTGTTTTTGGGTGCAAGGCATCCATAATAGTAGAAATTCAGAGTGATCTTTTGGTAAACGAGATAGATTTGTTGAATATTTGGAAGTGAAATGTTTTACACCAGTTAATTGCTTATGCAGACCTTATGTTTAATTAAGACTTGGTTTTTTTAAAAAAAATTATTGAGAGAATCTTTTGTGGCAAAATGCAACCATCATAAGCTTCTAGAATAATAGTGAGTTTGAATAATCTACAACAAGATATAACTTCAAATTGTGTTACCATGGTATCAAAACAAACTAAAATACCACTGCAAGTCTATAAATATTCAATTCTTGACTTTCTTTATTGGGGTAAATGGCATTTGACTGAACTTTTTATTATAGCAGTAGAAATGTTTTACTGACTGCTAGTCTAGCAGTGCTAGATTTAACTTATTTGAAATACTCATTCACTAGTAAAAGAAAAAGAAATGAAAAACCAATTTCACAAAATAAAGAAATGCATTGACGATCTCATACTACCCTTGTGGTTAGTTTGAGACCAAATTCTAGCTTGGCAACAAATTCCACTCTCGTAAGAGGGGCAAAATGTTGATATTAATAATAAAAATAAAGACACTGGTGGTTTTCATTCTAAAGAAACAAGAATAAGTGCATCATAAACTAAAATTCTAGTTTCACTTTTTTAAGATATAGAAGACATGTTTTTCTATTGAAAATTTAAATAAGAAAAAGAAGCCTGGTTGAGTTCTCTGGAGCATGTTTTAGGGGCATGTTACAGCAGCTGAGAAATCTTCTGGGGGCAGAAAAAAGTCCACCTTGGTAAAGAAAATGATATCAGGAAGCGAAGTTGATTATAACCTCATGGTAATTCAGATTTACATGAACATGATCCCTTAATGCTTGAGATCACTTTTGAGCAGAAGCTGATTTGGCACTTTTCGGTGCATGAAATTTTAGGAAAATGTCTTTTTGAAAAAGTGAAACTGCATTATGCTTTCGGTTTACTTCCTGATAGAGAGGAGCTCAAGGCTCCGAAGAGTAGTAGTATCTTCGCGATTGCCTCTTATAGATCCAGCACGTGTGAAACTTGCTTGTTTCGTTGTCTCGTACACAGGTTGAATTCTTTGTGCTGCAGATGGACGGCTCACACTTGAGGTCAGCCGGCCGGTACGGCTGTCAGTAAGGTCACCTGACGAACTTGGCCTGGCTGATGAGGCTATTGCTCTTCTTGAACTGCTGCCATATCGAGATGAACTGCGTCCCTTCTCTTGATCATGATACTGAAAAAAAACAAGACAAAACTAAATGTAAGAATAGCTGAGTGAAAAAATAAACAAGTATACAGTGTTGGCCATCAGCTAGGAAGCAAGAATACAGATACTCAAGTCTTGACACAGTTACGACATGATATTGATACATAGATAGGGTAGCGAAGCCATATATAACTTGACAACTTAAGACCAGTTAAAATGAAATTCATTGGATTGCTGGTGAAAGTCTAAATTAGAGGATTATGGGAAAAAGTAAATTAATTGACTATCTAAATTCACGGCATGCAGCATATTCAAAGTCAGATGTTTAAATAAATGATAATAATCTACTGATAGGGAATCATCAAGTAATGATTTATAGAATGTTATTGTTGAGGTAAAAAAGGGATTTACCACATCCTTGTTTCCTGCTACTTCCTCAAAACTCCTCTGTTTGGTGTGCTCGCCACGAGGGCTAGAACTCATTGGGTTCCTCCGAGAGAACGCTTCAACAGCACCAGAGAATTTCTCTCGAATCTCTTTCCCAACTGAAAGAAAAATTGCACGACCAAGGATTATACAAACAGAAATTGGGAAAAGCCCACTAATGCTATGAACAATGAAAATGACAGTTATAGTGAATGCTTCCATGGCATCATTTTATGAAATTCATAAGATGAAGATCAGCACATATACTAAATTCAAAATTACTGACCACCCAACCCAAGGTCAGGCTCATTAAGAACAAGGGTGCGTCTAGGTGAACAGTTTAACCAAGCGCTAATCCAATAAGGTCTTCTGCAATAACTAACAAGAGCTTAGTTACATGGGCACACAACAGGCGTAACCAATTTTTATAAGTTATTCTCGTAAGTCCTAATAAACTCTATAAGTTCTTCTAAATGTTTCCTACGTAGGGTAACAAATTTCATTATCTTATATGGTAGGAAGAGGGCGGACCTGAAGTCTTCTTTTCTGGCTTTTGTGCAGATGGTCCTGGATTCATAGCTGCCTTGCCACTGCTAATCTGTTGTCAAAACAACTATGGTAATTGACCTCTACTAGAAAGCAAAATCCAAAAAAAAAAAAACAAAGATATAAAATTGCTAACCCGCCCTCTGCTACTACCAATCTGTGGATACTTCAATATGGTCCAGTCAAAAACATAGTCAAATTGATAGCCTGCACTAACAATATCCAGATTAATTTGCAATAATTAAACAAACCAAGTTTCTAGCGAAATATACACAATGTTAGTTAGATATTTTGGGTAACAGACCTTCTCGAATGAATAAATCTCGAAACAGCCTCTTTAAATACGAGTAATCTGGCTTGTCCTCAAACCGCAATGATCGGCAGTAATGGAAATATGATACAAATTCTGAGGGATGTGATTTGCAGAGCACCTGTTATACAAGGATAAAATTAACCTGACAGGAATAATAAAATCGAGAGCTGCGACAGAAGGGGTCAAAATTTACAAGTTATGCCAAATGTTGAGTGCAAAGAATATATGATTATGATTTGTAAAGGGAATATCAATCCGGGAGCATTTAGTTGATTGTACCATATAATAGTAGTAGAATAAGCAAAGCTAGTTCTAACACACAAGAGATATATCACTTGGTTTTGAATAAGTATTCACAGGCAAAAATCTCAACAATCCAACTAGTCAAAGTACCTCTATGGGAGTTGAAATCTTCTTCTCACTGATTTTGTCATATTTTTGTTTTTTTGTATTAGCTTTCAGTCCTTGCCAAGGAAGACTGAAGAAAAAAAAAAAGGTGTAAAATGAAAGGCGATAGTAAGGCTAAGATTGTAAAGATAACTAAATCTAGAAAGGGATAAAATAGATGTGTCTGCTAAGTATCTAACCTTCCTCTTAAGAAGTACATGAGCACATAACCAAGAGATTCCAGATCATCCCTTCTGCTTTGTTCTGCAAGTAAAATAAAGTACAATAAAAAAACAAAGCATTCAAGGATAATAATGTAGTAGTTCACTTCTAAATAATGAATGTCCACACAAAAAGGAATGACTACCCCGGGCCACAGCATTACTCACCAATTCCAAGATGAGTGTTGACACTTGCATACCGAGCTGTGCCTGTAAGGTTCTTGTTCTCCCTATGCAAGAAAGACAATGCTTATCAAAATATAATAAAAGAAATAGGAATTTTACATTTTTACTAGAACTAAGAAATACAACTATAACGAAAACTGAAGCGAATCTTTATATAGAATTTGGCATCAGAATGAGAAAACAGACACAATGAAATAGAGACCTGAAGCAAGTCATAGATGACAGGTTATAATAGATTTTGCTCCATTATGATGTTAACGATACAGTTTGTACTAGATACCAGTTCAAATTTGTGATCAACATACACACACAGCCACAGTTAAGATAATAGCAATCCCAATTGTTATTTTTATGGTTATCATCATCATTGTTGTTGTATTATTATCAATATGAGATGATGACGACGATGCTAATACTACTTACATTTAAATGAATAAAAGATCAGTGCAATTAAAAAAATATAAGGATGGGTTTTCCCCATAAAAAATGTGTAGAACAAACAAGTACTGCACCTTAGTATCCTGAAATAACTACAACAAAATTTACCTGTATGGTATGTGCCTATGGGTCTGAAGATCCCTGTATTTTTTGGCAAGACCATAGTCAATGATGTACACCTGCAACAAGATAACCAGCATGGTATAAATAAAGTTAAAATAACTGAAGTTTGAATGTTCAACTAGAATATTTATTATCAAAATCTATGATTAATTTATTTTAGTGGCACCAAAGAAAAGGATCCCATTTAAAATTGAAGTTCAACAGGAGATTCTCCTAGAACATTGATCCAAAAAGACAGGAAAAACAGCAAAGGATGTATATGCCCAATCATTTTGCATATCTGACAATAAAGTAAACCTTCTTGGGTTTATAGGCTAGCAAAACAAATGGTCTAAGACAAGGCAATTCAAGATGGAAGCGCTGCCCTGAGGAGCCAAGATCGGAGGTGTGAAGATGTTTGAGGTCCCCACCTCCCCACCTCACAGTTTGTTGCAGAAAATGACTCATAAACCTTCGCTTAATCACAACAATAAGGGATAGAATAGCCAACTTGCTCAGGGTAATAAAGGCATAGGAAAAAAAGGGTTCGATGGATTGTGTGGGGCTGTGGGTTGCGATGCATCAAGTGTAGGAGGTTGAAAGACTGAAACTTCTAGGAAAAACCAGCAGTTCATTAACTGAAAAACAGTGCCAAAAGACTAATTGAAGAGGATTTCTCACAGATTTTCAATTGACTATAGTATCTTTTTTGCTCTTCTCTCATCTTAGCCATGACACTCATTCTGTTACTTTTTGTTTTCAACTGAAGCAAACTCATTCAAACTAGGCTTTTTAAACATACAAGTAGCATAATGCCACTATTTATATAACTTTACTTTTGTTCACACTTCTAGAACAATTCTCTCTTGGAGATACTATAATGATCTTATGCTATTTGAATTTCAGGGTCTGTTTTGAGTGCATGAGAATCACTAAAATGTGCAGTTCCTTCCACTCATATGAATAACAACCAAAATCTTCAATGAAGTGAATGAAAAGGGAGAAGCATCTTCAACAAAATGACATACCTGGTTTGCTTTACGTCCTAGGCCCATCAGAAAATTGTCTGGCTTTATGTCACGGTGAAGGAAACCTCTTGAATGCATATACTCAACTCTGTTAATCTGAACAATAATATGAAGCAAATAAAAGATCAGTATCACTGATTAAAATACTTTATTTGATAATAGTTGCCATGTAGACTTACTAATTGATCAGCAAGCATTAACACTGTTTTCAATGTCAACTTTCGGTTGCAATAATTGAACAAATCTTCCAGACTTGGTCCAAGAAGGTCAATAGCCATGCAACTGTAGTCTCCCTCAACTCCAAACCACTTCAGATGGGGAATGCCAGCTTCAATGAGGAACCAAATTGGATTACTCAAAAGGAAGCAACTCAACCATTGACACTTTTTCAGTCTTAATTACTTAATTTAACTTTGAGAACTTAGTTTGAGACTAATGGTTTTGATTTCATTAACAGAAGATTATCGGCACCAAAAGGTTATCCTCCTGATTAAAGAAAATGGAACAAATATAAAAGATATTAAGTAAACTTACTTCCTCCTTGTAGAAGCATATACAATTTTGACTCATAGTGAAGCTGTGGATGCTTGGTTTTCACAGGTTCCTGCAAAAAAAAAAAAAAAATGAGTGGCAAGAGGTGATGGTTAAGAATTGAAAAGAAACAATATCATGAGCAGACTGATATCATTAACTGGAACAAAAAAATCTCAAAACAAAGCAAAAGAAAGAATATGATGAACAACACAAAATATAAACAGAATGTTAAAATGTGAGTGAATCAAAGTGTGCATCAATATAGCCTTTCCCACATCGCTTCAATCCATATAGAGATAAGAGATCTCATTGATTTCTTCTAAACAGTAAGTACTGCTCAAACTATTATCCAAAGTTACCAGTAAGAGAGTAACAAAGGATGCCATTTCCTTTGATACTTACTACAGCAATAAACTACTATCTCAACTCAAATGTCATTTATCCTTATTCTTAATGCGGTAGTATTGATTATTGATTAAAAATATAAAGCCACATCTTATAAAGCGACAATGTCTACATCGTGTCTTGTAGACTATATACATTTATATAGTCTAAAATCTAAACTCTAAAAGACATTTCCACAGGGTAAATCAAGGTGATTTGATCACATAAGCACATCTAAGATAATAAAAATGCAATCAGAAACAAGAAAACCTTAATCAATCTTGGAAAACTAATAACATACCAGCTTAATAGCTACCTCCTCTCCACTTTGTATATTAACAGCTGGCATATAGAACACAAGGAATATGTTAAGAACGATATAAGACAATGCTTCAAAAACAAAATTACAATATTTTTCAAATGATGAAGGTAATGATGATACCTATATAGAGCTCCCCAAAAGAGCCACTCCCAATTTTCCTTCCCAGCTTAAACTTTCCACCAACAACATGATCCATCATAAAATCACCCTTCAATACCAGCTACACCAAGTAACTATGATGACCCTTTTTCTGCTCAGATTTGTGCCCAATTCAGCACCTAATTGTGCTTAACCTAACCAAAAATCACTCTGATTCTCCACAGATTTAAATGATTAAGAGTTCCAGCAGGTCAAACGTCCAAACTTTATTCCCGAATCCACTCAAATCCAATTAGATTTCCCAACCTACGCATCCAATTAGGGGCAAAATCGTAATATGGTGCAAATCAGGGATAAGGGTTAAAATCAAAAGTGACAAAATTTACAACAAAAAAATTGTTACATCCCCAACAATGAAGATGAAACCTTTTTTTATTCAGAATACAATACCAACTTCTACATCTACATTCCTTTCCCCAAATCAATCAACCTAGACAAAATTTGAAGCCCTAATTTCACATAACGTGACCAAATTGACCCCAGAAAAATACACAATTGCAGACGGGTATTAAGAAAAAAAAAACTAAAAATTGAAACTTTAAGGAAAAAAACAAAGAATTGAGGAGGGTGTGTTGAATCAGGTTGAAACAAATGAATCAAGAGTTTGGGAGAGAGAGAGAGAGAGGAGAGGGGAAGAAGAAAGAGAAAGAATAATGAGAAGGGCAAAAGCTATAGCAGGTTGGAGATTATAGTAATCGTTAGTATATTTTGGTTGTATTTCTTTTATTGTTTAAATTTAAATTTAAATTGAATAGGAATTTTTCAGTTTCATTTTTTCTATCTGATTTTTTTTTTATAGTTGACAATTTGTTTAGGACTTCCCTTGTTCATAGATTTTTTTTTTATTTCTTTTAGAGAAAATAGTTTATACATCGATAGTATAAAAGTTTTTTACATTATGAACACATCATCCAATATTCAAGCGTTTATGGTTATTGACTTCTACATAAAAAATAGTGCAAATGAACGGTGGATTATATATTAACAGTGTAAAAAACTTTAGATTGTCGATGCACACATATTAAACTCTTTGTTTTAGATGTATTTTTTTTTATAAATTTAATGTATAATTAATATAAGTATTTTTATAACTATGTCCTTTTTTTTAATTCTAACATCTTTCTATCTCTCAAATAATAATTATATACAAAGATTATAAGTAAAATATCTCAAATTCTTATGTTATTTAATTTAAGAGAAAATTGCCTAAAAAAAATTTAAGTGAAAATAGTTAATCTCATATATAACTTAATTTCTTGATTTAATTATTTTTAAAAATCATACATAACTTCAAAAGATATTAATATTATGTACTCTCTTTGATTTTATATGTAAGATTTTTAAAAAAAAAAATTACGTCCATAAAAAAATGGATTAAAATTGTTAATAGTATTGAAAATGTAAATATTTAATATACTTTTTCAAAAACTACCCTGTAATTATTATTGAGACTCTTAAAAATATTAACTTAAATTTTTGAAAAAAAAAAGTAACTAAATAAGTATTAAAATTAGAATAAAATTTTATAAATAAGACAAATTTTTTTTAAAAAAAAAAATATCATGCATCTGGGATAGGAAAGAGGATAGAAAGGAGTATAAAACAGAGAGCATTAGCGTATTTATTATCGGGGAAGGCTCCTGCATCGGTGCATGGTTTATTTTTTTTTTCAAACTTTTTTAATACAGAATTATTCAGAATATTTTTTAACATAAGTTCGTATACAGATTTATTAGAATCTGTAAATTTTGATACAGTTTTACTCAATACAGTTTTTTAAGAACACAGAGTAAAAAAAAAATAAATCCAAATTATAAAAATCACTTCATATCCGTAAAAAAGAAAACACATAAAATATTTTTTAATTGATTAAATTTTAAAAAAATAAATAAAAAATTCAGAAATGAAGACATGCACCGATACATGTTATATCTTTAGGAGCCTTTCCCTTTATTATCTGAGGTGGTTGGAACAAGCGGTGAACAAGTTTGACCTTGAAAAAGAAGTACTCCATGTTGGTATTTCATTGGAATCATCATTTTGAAAAAATGGCACGTGCTTTAAAATGATAGAGGTGTTTTAATAAAGTAAGGAGATAAAAAGCATTGGAAAATGCATTTTTTGAGATCTCGAGAGAAGAATAAATGTTAACTTGTGATTATTTTTCCTATTAAAGTAACTTTAAAGGGCACTTGTTAACAAGACTCAGTAAAGTAATACTAGTAATTTTTCCCGTGCGATGCACGGGGTTATACGATACCCCAACAATTGCGAGATCAAAAATTAAATTAATAAGTTAAAATTTATTCTTTAGATATGATTAAATAAAAATAGTAAGTTAAAGAGATTACTCCCTCCGTTTCACTTTAAGTGTCTTTTTGAACTTTTGCACATAGATTAAGAAAGTGTTGATTATGATGATTATTGTAAGTTTTATGTGTATTTTGTCAAAAATACCCCTATTTAATATTTTTATTTTGTCAATGCATCATTACCAGTATTACAAATTTCAAAACTAAAACAACATTAAATGTAAGGGTAAATAAGGAAAAACAGTATTAAATGTTGCCTAGATTTGGTAGAAAGACCCTTATTTTGAAACAAAATTTTGATGTTAAAAAGAGTGAAACAGAGGGAGTAGTCGATAAGATGGAGGTGAACATGGAGAAAAACGCTCTCACTGATGCTCATGGAAAACCCTCTTCGGAGGAAGATGATCTTAAGGATCGCAGTACTAAAAAGGTGAAGATGGGGGAGGATGTTTCTGTGGAGCACGTTGATGAAGTTCTCGTGAAGGAACCCGTAAAGGCTTCGTGTGAAACTCCTGAGGTTGATGGTGAGTCTAATGTGTCTAAGCCTACCTATGCCTCTAAGCTTATGTCCGTGGAAGGCTACACAGCAGCGGATTCTGAAATCATTAAGATGGTCACGGAGGAGCTTTGCATGGATTTGCATGATGATGACCTTCCTCCTGAGGAGGTGGCTCTGAAGCCACGTATAGAGGTGTCCTTGGAGGAATATGAGGAATGGTGCCGGCCTTGGCGGTCTTCGTTGATTGCCAATGTTCTTGGGAGAAAGGTGGGATTTCATAGTATGGTTAGTAAGCTAAAGCACCTTTGGGCCAGAAATGATGAGATTAACGTGATTGACCTCTCAGAAGGTTTTTTCTTGGTGCGGTTTAAGAATGATGCAGATTATAGGCATGCCCTGTTTGAGGGACCCCCTGGACCTATGCAGGACGTTGTATCCAAGTTCAACGCCGGAGGCCTTTTTTCAATCCTTATGAGCATGAGGTTAGGAAAATTGCAACTTGGGTACGTATTCTTAATCTCTCTATGGAGTTGGCAAACGAAAAGTTTCTTTGGCGGGCAGGGGGTTGTCTTGGTAGTATGCTTAAAATTGATACTCTCACTTCTATTCATACAAGGAACAAGTTTGCACGTATTTGTGTAGAATTGGATCTTCGCAGGCCCCTTCAACCTTCCATTACTGCTTTGGGGAGGGATTTTAAATTGGAATATGAAGGTTTAAATCTAATTTGCTTTAGCTGTGGTAAGTTTGGTCACAAGCGTGATAGATGTCCAGAGGTTATAGTTAATCATGCCACGGCGGAAACACAAGTGCCCATGGTGGCGATGGAGACAGTGCCGCCGTCTGGGGTGGTGGAGATTAAGGCTGGTACTGATGCTGGTACGGTTTCTTCATCAAGTCAAACGGTCAACGCTGAGCATAATGGGAATGAGGGAATCACGGAGGCTAATGATGGAATCCCTAAAAATGAGGAGTTGTTTGGTGCTTGGATGTTGGCTAAAAAACCGTTGAGGAAACGGTTGCCAAATGCTAAGAATCAGGGAGTGTTTAATGCAAATCATGTTGTGGGAAAGTCTCATACTAGCACGCAGCCATCAGGTTCACGGTTTGGTGCTTTAAATGGGGATGAGGCTGATTCAAACCCTCTCCTTGGTTTTGTAGTGGAGCAGGCCAACACTACTAAGCCCAATATGGAGAAGCCAAGTGGAAAAGCTAAAGGCCCATCTACTAAGCGCTCTTCAAAGTTTTCAAAGCAAGTGACTAAGGCCCATGATAATCCTAAGGCCCAAAAAGAGGCTTCAGTAAGCCAAAAGAAAATAAAAAATGCTCCTCCTGTCCACACGGTCCCTGTTGTGCAGCTTACTGCTAATACCGAAGCATCTGTGCAAGACAAAGCTATTTTGGCCGCTGAAAAAAAAAAGAAGGAGGAAGAGATTTTTAGGCTAATGAAAACTAAAGAGAAAGAAGGTGCATCCTTTCTAGACCCATATATGGTGTATTACTACTCCTCAGGTGAGATGGAGTATCTTCAGAAGCAAAAGGCAAGAGGCAAGCATAATGGTGGTGAAGGCTCATCTAAGGTGTCATCTTTAAATGATGTTGTGCTTGATGGAAGCTCAAATTCGAGCTTTAAGGCTACCATTGAGGGTAATATCTGACCCTTCCTTGCCCTTGTGGGGTGTTAGTAAGTCTTATTTTTTTCTTTAATGTTAATTATGAATGCTCTAGTTTGGAATTGTAGAGGAGCAGGGAAAAGTGTTTTTTTGGTCTTATCCAGGATTGTAAAAAGATTTATCATCTTGATTTCTTAGCTATCCTTGAACCACGAATTAGTGGGGATAGAGCTACGAAGGTTATCTCTAAATTGGGTTTTGATGGTGAGGCCCGTATTGATGCTGTGGGTTTTTCTGGAGGTATATGGTGTTTATGGAACAAGTCTGTGCTTTCAGTTGATGTTTGCTCTATCTCTTCTTATGCTGTGCACATGAAATGTAAATCAATCTCTGATTGCTCTGTTTGGTTTTATACGGTGATATATGCTAGTCCTCATGAGAATTTTCGAAATTGTCTTTGGGATGAACTTAAAAATATCAGTTTATCTGTTAATGATGCTTGGTGTGTTGCCGGTGATTTTAATCAGGTCCTTTATGCTCATGAAAAAATTGGTGGAGCTCCCTTTAATTCAAATTCAGCGCTGAATTTTGCCCATTGTATGGAGGTTTGTGGTTTATTTGATATTGGCTTTAAAGGCTCACCGTTTACCTGGGAGAGAGGTAACCTTCGTGAAATGCTCGACCGTGTTATTGCCAATCAGCAGTGGAGGGACAGGTTTCCTTTATTTTCTATGATCAATATCCCTCTCCCATCTTCTGATCATACAGGTTGTTGGTTACGTCTAAATGCTCAGCGCTCTGTTAGGCCTAATCAATACCATTTTAAATTTCTGGCTTCTTGGCTTTCGCATCCAGATTTTCATAATCAGGTTCTCTTGGCCTGGTCACAGTCCTCAACTTGGGATGAGAATGTAGCTCGGTTTACTACTGCTATATCTTCTTGGAATAGGGATGTTTTTGGTAATATTTTTAATCGGAAACGTCGCATTCTTAACCGTTTGGAGGGGATAAATGTCAGCCTGGCATTGTCGAATAATGTCTATCTTCGTAGGCTTAAAGGTGAGCTTTGCTCTGAGTATGAAACTATTCTTATGCAGGAAGAAGCTTATTGGTATCAGCAGTCCAGGTCTAAATGGATTACAATGGGTGATAGAAATACTCGCTTTTTTCATTGTTCAGCTTCTATCCGAAGGCAACATAATAGGGTGGATGCTCTTTTGAATGCAGATGATCAATGGGTGTATCACCCTAGTGTTCTCCGTGCCATGGTGATATCTTTTTTCCGTGATCTCTTCTCTGTTAGTGATGCTGTTTTTTTTTCCGTTGGTTACCACCTATACTTTTCCTACGCTTTCATTTATGGAGAGAGGTAAGCTATCGGGAATGGTGAATCTTCTTGAAGTTAAACAGGCTTTGTTTAGTATGGGGAATTTTAAAGCGTCGGGCAGGGATGGTTTTCATGCCGTCTTCTTCAAATCTCAATGGGATTTTCTCCAAAATTTTGTCTTTGATTTTGTGAGGAAAGTTTTTGTTCAACCTGACGTTATTGCTTCGGTTAACCAAACTGTTTTGACGTTGATTCCAAAGGGTAGAAATCTGGAACGTGTTCAAGATTTCCGGCCAATTTCCCTGTGCAACGTGATTTACAAGGTTGTTACCAAGGTTATTGCGAATAGGCTGAGATCTATTATGGATAAGGTGGTTTCAAATACTCAGTGCAGTTTCGTTCCAGGGAGGCACAGCACCGACAATGTTATCATTATGCAGGAAGTCATCCATTCCTTGAAATCTATGAAAGGTAGAAAGAGCTTTATGGTGTTGAAGCTTGATCTTGAAAAAGCCTATGACAGATTGCGGTGGGATTTTATGAAAGACACCTTAGAGGCTTTGCAACTTGATGCGTCATTGATAAATTTGATTATGCAGTGTATCTCTTCATCTTCTATGAGCGTTAACTGAAATGGGGAGTATACGGAGAGTTTCAGGCCTTCTCGTGGTCTTCGACAAGGGGACCCAATTTCTCCTTACTTATTTGTTCTTTGTATGGATAGATTATCCCACTTAATTAACCAGGCAGTTGTTGATAATAGCTGGTGTCCACTCAGTATGGGTCCTAATGGTCCAAAACTCAGTCATCTCTTCTTTGCAGATGATTTGATTTTGATTGGAGAGGCTTCCATCCGCCAAACTAATGTGATTAATGATATTCTGCAGCAGTTTTGTCTCTCATCGGGCCATAAGGTGAGTAAGCAGAAATCTAGTGTTTTCTTTTCTAAAAATATTGATCACTTGCTTTCGACGCAGATTTGTAATGCTCTTGGTATTCAAAGAGCTGAGAATTTTGGGAAGTATCTGGGAGTTTCTATTCATAAATCCAGAATTACTACCTCCTCCTATGCTTTCTTGATTGACAAGGTGCGGAAGAAGTTATCTTCTTGGAAAATGAATAGTTTATCTTTTGCTGGCCGGGTTACTCTTGCTCAAAGTTCCATTATGAGCCTCCCCAGTTATGTCATGCAAACTTCTGTTATCCCGATTGGTGTGTGTAATGAAATTGAAAAGCTTTGCAGAAATTTCATTTGGGGTAGTTCTGATGATCAGCGGAGATGCCATCTTATTTCTTGGGAGAAAATTTGTTCTCCTAAGGATAAAGGGGGTCTGGGTTTTCGCAACCTGAAAGTTGTTAATGAAGCCTATATGTTAAAATTAGCCTGGAGGTTGATGACTTCTCCTAATGATTTGTGGGCTTCCGTTGTTCTTTCCAAGTATAAAGTCCAAGATCCCTTGAAGATCTCTGGTCATGCCTCTTCTAATGTTTCTACTATTTGGAGAGCTATTTCCAAAGCGTGTCCTATTGCGCGAGAAGGCAGTTTCTGGATTCTGGGCAATGGTGGGCATGTTAAATTTTGGAAGGACAATTGGATTCCTGGCATTTCTTCTTTGGCATCCTTGCCGAACATTAGCAATATTCCCAATTGGTGTGATAATTATCCCGTGATTCATTATTCTATTAATGGGGAGTGGGATTGGTTCGTGCTTAATATCATTCTCCCAAGGTATGTTTGTGACAAAATTGCTGCTATTATCCCTCCTAATCATATTGGAGGTGCTGATTCTATGGTCTGGTTAGCTGAGAGTAGTGGGGTTTTCTCTTTAAAAACTGCATATGATCTTCTTTTGACAAGGGACAATGGTGTGGATAGTCACCTGCCCCCTAGTTCGGTTAATTTTGAAGCCATTTGGAAGTGGGATGGTCCTCAACGGATTAAAGCGATGCTTTGGAAATCTGGGCATGAAAGGCTTTTGACAAATGTTGAGCGTGTGAAGAGAGGTAAGACTAGTAACGCTAGCTGTCCTCGTTGCCGTATAAATGACGAAACTATTATGCATTGCCTTAGGGATTGTGATGATGTTAAGAGTTTTTGGAACAAGGTTGTGCATCCTTCTAAGGCCCTCTCTTTCTTCACTGTTGATTTTCAATCATGGTTATCTTTCAATCTTACGGGTGGTGATTTGGGTATTGTTGATATTCCTTGGGATATTTTCTTTGGCACTGCCGTGTGGAGGATTTGGAATGACCGCAACTCTCTTGTCTTCCAGGGTACTTCTGAGGTCCGCTCTAATTTACTGTTTGCTGTCCTTGGTTATGCAAGGCATATATCATCAGCTATTTTTTCGTCTATCCCGGAAATGAAGTTCAAAAGAGAAGCTCTTGTTGCTTGGCAGTCGCCTCCCACAGGGTTCTAGAAGTTGAATGTTGATCGATCTCTTCGCCAACCAGGTAACTCTGCTGCCTGTGGGGGTCTTATTAGAGATAGTACGGGTAAATTTATCCATGGATTTTCCAGTTGCATTGGTATCTCCACTTCAGTTAAGGCTGAATTATGGGGTTTGCTGATTGGGTTGAGGATGGCCCGCTCGATGAATATTACTCGGCTCCAAGTTGAGATGGATTCTCTTTCTGCAGTGAGTTTGGTCAATTCTAGGTGTGGATCTTCTCATCATTGTTTTTCCCTGGTTCATGAGGTGAAATCGTTATTAGATTCTTTTTCTTGGACCGTTTCTTTATGTCATGTTTTCCGTGAGGCTAATAGGTCGGCTGATTGGCTTGCTAATTTGGGCCATTTAGGGAGTATAGGGTGTGTTTTTTATGATTCTGCCCCTGCTGGTTTGCATGGTATTGTGTGTGAGGAGGCTTATGGTATTGCCTTCTCTAGGATGATCCGTTGATCCTTGTGTTTTTGGGCGTTTTGCCCCGTTTATTATAAAAAAAATAGTAAAATTTATCTAAATATAATATTTTCATAAAAAAAGTAATTGATAAACATGACTTGATAGGTTTACGCAAAATAAATTTATCTATCTAAATATCAAATCAATTTTAACATTTCTTTCCTTCATGCATCAAGGATTTAAAACAGTCTACAAAAAGAAAAAATTTCACCTTCCATTTTCCTCCAAGCAAAAAGACAAAGACAAAGAAAAATTTCGAATTTTAGATGACATCTATTGACCAAAGTCTCAATATCATACATATTTAAAACCTGCAAAAAAATGATGGTAAAATTTCATCAACACCAAACACAACCGAATTCTCGAAAAATTTCACAAAATAGGATATCATTACACCGTAAGCACACATTATCTTGCAATTTAATGCAAAATTTAATTCATCATAAACAAAAGTATTTGCTAATTCTATGGAAGTCTATATCATACTACATTCCCAATGGAAGTATTTGCTTGGGTGTATAGAGAGAATGAGAAGAACTATTTTAACCCTTTCATGATTACTATTATTATAGATCATGTAAGCAATGGTTTCACCCATTATATAGACCCAAGCAACCTGGTTTACACCTACTATTTGGAGGTACACTACAATACTACATGTGAATTCCAACCAATTCATCACAAATTTTATTATAGGAATAATCAAGTTACATTCAACCAAATTTTACAAAAACAAACCAATCAATTGAAGTCCAGGACGGAAAAGAACTTTCTTAACAATTTGCATCTATCACATTCTCTCTTGCATCTGTTCTTCAGGAGTAATTTTTCTTTTTGTGCCTCTTGGATGCATAATACTCTTCTATGCCCCCCCATTAATAACCATATAAATCTGCCTTAATATAAATGTAAGTTGTTAAAAATCTCTATGATATAGATTGGAGGAGAAATTTTCTAATTCAGAGTCAGAAAATCAAGTTCTTCGAGAGCAAGCACTGGTTGTATCACCAACCGCAAAAGCTGTTTGCAAGGCCAAGGACGGTTATTTTTCAGGTAAGGAAACAAATACGAGATCATTACTCAGTATGATATTATATGGAGATAGAAACTTACAACATATATGCGTGCTTAATATGCAGAGGATACCAGAAAATGGGAATGCTCCAAATGGTGAAGCAGCAGTTGGACCAGTAACAGTAAGAGTTTATTGTTTTTTATGAAAATATATCAGCAATCAATTTTGGCTATAGAGGTTATTTTCAATTTGTTCAATTCTTACCTTCTATCTGTTTTAGGATATGAGTCTTGCCGTTGCAAATGTTCATGAGCCTAAATCTGAGGGAAAACCACAAAAATTACTGAATGAGAAACAATAAGTGAGTGGCTACATAGATGCAATGATTAATCTGAATCTGTGATAGATACTTCAAACCACCTTCACAATTTCAATCGTTTTTCCCTTGTTTTTATGATATACTTCAAACCATCTATCTCTTTCGTTTTTCCAACAATAAATTTGCATCAAAATGCTTCAAAATTATGTATCATGATATGTATGACACTTAATTATAAATTTTGTAGCATAATATATGCCTTAGGTTTTAAAGCAACCAAGGGAAATTCAACATCTCATTTTACCTTGCTTCTAAAATCATGTTTCCATTAAAACTGAATAGATAAAGGAAATCCATATGCAGTGCTCTCAAGTACATCAAAAGCTTGATTCATATTCAGGGCTTTCAAGTACAACATTAAACACATTTAATCAAAGAAAAAAATTAGCAAATGAAGTGGTAATCGATCTAAATAGATAACCAAATAAATGATGCAACATGCAAAGAGAGGGCGAACCTTGACTGCAGCAACAAAAACATCACAAACAGCAGCAGGAGGGAACACCTTAGCAATATGATGTTGTACTTGAATTACCTTGCGAATTATCACGGGAAAATGGAAATGAAAAGAAATAAATCGATAAAGGAAAATTGGAAAAAGCATGGGGCTTCCTTATTGTTAGTCAAAATAGGAGGGAGTAGTTTAAAAAAAAAGGGAGGGAATGGGCAGGATAGGAAAAACAAAGGTTGGAATGAGCGGGAATTTTGGAGTAGGGGGGAAATCTTGCCTAATTTATATAACTAGTAACTGATCCCGTGCGGTCGCACGGGCATAAAAATGTATTTGATTTACTTAACCCATAAAATAAACGTAAAATAACGATCTCATAAAATCCAAAATATAATACGCTCGAAACATCCAAACATGAAAATAATTATCCAAATGACAATAATGATAATAAAATTTAAATGAAACATAAAAAAAGTGGTCTCTTTCCAATTTCCAGCATCGTTGAATGTCCCAAACTCATCATCAAACTCAGACGAACAAAACTGCAAAATGTGGAAGAAACATATTAATTTTCATGAGTATGCAATTATATAATAATATAATAATTATGTAATTGTTAGTAACTACCTTTTTAATGTAATATAATCAATTATGTTTTCCCCTTTTTTTTTGCTTTGTAGTTGAAAATTGTGGAGTTTCTATATCATCAATCCCATCAGCACAATTGTCAAGAATGACACTTAACTTTTTCTTCTTTGAAGTTATTGACAATGGAGTTTCCACCTCATTTCCTTGTGCCCGAGAGTCAAGAGAACAACTACCTTGCTATAATAATAGTTAATAATATAATTTGTATTAATAAAAAGAAATATAATTTTAATTCTTGCACAAACACAATAAAATATTCATTGAAATCAGACTTACATTAGTTGTTCGTTTTGAAGAAATAGGTGGTGAATGAACTTGTGATGGAATCTGACTTGATAAATTGGTGACCTTAAAAAAAAAAAATATATATATATATATATATAAAACACAAATAAAAATTTTATATATTAAAAAATTTTATATAGTAAATATTTAATGTAAGGTGCATACCTCTGCTGCCAATCTTTGTGTTTGAAATTCAGTGTTGAAATTATCAGCTTCAACAATTGTAACCACATTGAAATTATCCAATTTTTTTTCAATATTATAATATTGTTTAACATCAACCACAAAAACATATTCTTTTCCAATGAGGTTATCAAATTCTTTAGGGAATCCAAATTCATCGTTATCCTGTATAACATAAATAAAAAATTATCTCAAAAAATGCAAATTATTTATTTACAAAAACAATTTTAAATATTTACACTAAATCAAAAAAATTCCTTTTACCTTGATCATTTGATCCTTTAACTCAGTTGCAGTTTTTTTGAGCAGTTTAAAAGCATCTTTATCAAAAATAGTGAAACACGCATATCCAACCGAATCACTAACCCTCACTTGAATTTTGAACCTATTTTACAGAAATTGATATTTAGCATACAGATATTTAAATAAACCAAATGATAGCATACTTGGAAAGTTGTGTGAAGGGAAAACCTTTGTGTAACTATATTTGGTTCCTTTTCACATCTATTGCACCAAATTCCCATTCTTCCATCACTTCTTTCCTTCTCACCAATCTTTTGAGGACATTTATCACATCCATCATAGCACCAATTATGGTCTTCAATGATTTCTTCTATCTTTGCAATAACTGAATATCTTCCAGCCTTTTTTTTTAAATTAAAAAAAAATTAAGAAAAAAGAAAAGCAATGAACAATAGACGTTAAAAATGGATAAATAATTCAGTCAGAATAATAACAAACGAAGCTTAAATAAATTCACCTCTTCAATAGTTTTAATATCAATAAGTGTTTTCCTAAAATCAGGATTAGTTAGAGCAATGCCAATTGTGCTTTGACTACTGTTTGTGAATTGAGAAGAACTTAATCCCTGAGTAGGCACTTGATCTATTGCACTACATAACCAAAAAAAATTATGACCAATGAAAACTATTAGAAAAAAAAATTAATAAAAACAAAAAAATAAAGCAACAAAATATATTTTCACCTCTCATGAAGCAACATTGTTTCGGGTACTGTGGGGTTGAAAAAAATTTTAGTTGCATTCCAATAAGTTGTTGCAGAAGTAAATCCTAAGCATTCAAAAACAAAATCCGCAAAATAAAATAAACAAAGAATAATAACTTTCGATATTATTATTTTATAAAACTTAAAAAAATAAAAACAAATAATTTAAAGATAATAACCGTTCCAATTTGAGATTTTTCCAAGTTGCAAAGCAATCACTTTTGGTTGTTCAGATCCATTAAGAAAGTCAAGTACTGATTGACTATGATCCTTGAAAAAAATAACAGGCAAAGTATTGTGCCTGAAATAAAAAAAATGATAAATAAATATATATAAAAAGAAAATAAAAACAAAAAATGGAAAATCGCTGACCTTTCGTTAGCAAGGATCAACATAAGCTTATGTGCAACTTCTCCTTGATATTGATAAGGTTCAAGAGAACCATGCTCCTTAACCACTCCAATAATGTCTGTAAATATCAATTGTTAATTAATTATTAAATATTAATCATAAATATTATGATTATCATTATGATTATTATCATTAAATTAAAGTAATTAAATTAATTAAAATAAAATAAGTAATCAAAAGCTTATTAACATTTAAAATGAAAAATACCTATAAGATAGTCTTCAGGTTTCTCATCCAATCCAATTTCTTCAAAAGAAACAAAGTCAAAATCTTCACTTGCAATATTTTCTCCACATGGTTCAATCCTTGTTCCAAAATTAATATTAATACGATATGGATGCTTGGTTGGACGACATTGTCCAGTCACAGGTCCAACATAAAATCTGGAAAGCTGTATTACTGATCCCTCTTCAATATATTTTCTATGTTTTTTCATAGCATCCTGATCAATTATCAGCCCTTGTATTTTATCACCCTGCAATAAGCAATAAATCAAATTTGCTCTCCATTAAAAACAACAGATCAATAAAGAAAAAAAAAGGCAGTGAAAAAAAAAGTAGAAGAAAGAAAGGATATTAACGGAGCATAATTAATTAAAAAGAAAAAAGTTAAATAAAATCAAATTAAATTAAAAAAAATAAGTAAAAAAGTTCATACCTTCTTGTCAATGAGAACCATGTTTATACTCATGACCTTACCCCTTGGATTTACATCCCAACACCTATGTATCTTTACCTGCAAAGACCTGGTTTCCCTTCCAATTTTTAAGTCAGATACCAAGCACAATGCCATAATAGTCAATATCCACGGTTTTTCACTCAGCAAGGAAAACTGAACTAAGATTGAAATCAACCTTTGAAAGAGATGCATGGTACATTATATAGTAATAATAATATTGGATTTCGTGCACAGCCCCCTTATACATGAGAAGACAAACAGTCTTCCGCTTCAGTGTTTCACCACTATCAATCCTGACCCTTTATGTCCACAGCTTTAGCACATGCGCTTTTGGGGACTACACTTCAATTTTAATAATATGCACTTGATTTTTGGGGACTACGCTTTTGGGGACATGATTCCAATATTCAAAAACTCACTATTAAATGCTATTGTTGAAAATAGACGATTCCAATAATCAAAACAAAGTAACATTAATTCCGGTTGTAATTTTGCAGAGTAATAATAATAAATAAACGTTATAACTTCAGTTTTTTGTATTGGAAAGAGATTATTCGAATAACCAAGCAAATAGTCAGTCGTTCTATTCATTATTACTATTATCCAATTATCCAGGAAAAAAAAAAGAGAAACACACATGACCAAGAAAAAAAAAAGACAAAACAAACCATAACTGACGGAACGAAAACAAAAATCATAATATTCCAAGCAACATTAACTGGTTCATTACTCCCCTGCATTCCAGCACCTCCAACAGCCTTGACTGCGCCGTTCCCACCCTTGTCATCGAAATCATCCTTCCCATTAGGACGATCAGAATCCCCTGTAAATGAGCCAATGAATTATGCGGTTATGACGACCATCTTTTGATATCCTGACTTTTTTATAATAATCATGCTTCTCATACCAGCTGAAAATATCATCCCTCTGTGCCCATGCAGCAGTAGTTGAATCTAAACAAAAATTAAACAATTCCAAGAACAATACTGCACGTAGATTCATCAGAAATAGCAATAGGAATTGCAAACCTTGAATGTGCTGTCCTTGCTAATGGAAGCAAAGTGGCAGCTATTCCACTCGATGCAACACAAAGAACTATTTCTCCCATTGATCTAAGTTTTGCAGTTAATGCCCTCCATAAGAAAGTTTTACCAGTTCCACCATATCCATTTACAAAGAAAAATCCACCTACAAAAACGACATCGGGAAAGAAATTATAAATAAAAATTAAGAAACAACAACAAATAAATAAAGAGAAAGAAAAAAGAATCAATAAACATTACCCTTTTTTTCCTCCACCGAAGTTAGTATAGAATCAAACACACTTTTCTGTTCAGCAGTCATCGCACTGTACAGATTCTCAAACTCCTGAGCCAACAAATTCCGATCAAAATCTAATTGTTCAAGAATAAGCTGATTACTCAAGCTTGATTGTTCTTCCATGTCAGGTAAGGGCATATTTGGAAAATCCACCAATGATTTTCCTAACTTACGCAGATGTTTCTCTATTGCCACCAACCCCAATGTCTGAATCTGCATATCACTGAAATCAAATCTGGACACTGAAAAGAAGCTATTTCAGAACACAGTTATTATAAAACAAAAACATAAATAATTTAAAAAAATTGGAAGATATATATTATTACCAGCAGCAGAGACAATTCTCCTACGCGGGATCAATACCAAGTCCTCAGATAACTCTCTCCACGTTTTTTCCCATACATACTCAGGTTTGCTAACACTATTTGACAGCAGAATACTAACAAAAAGAGAACGAAGCATATGACCACTTCCCCAATGCGCGGCCTCTTTGATTGCTTCAATAAATTCCCGATCATCATCAAGAAGACCTAACCTATAGCATGCTTCCCTAAAGGTAGGCTGAACAACACCCTGCACTGTCCGTATATCCTCGTATGACCGTGGCCCCTTAACCCTATGAAGTAGCATACTCAAATAAAATAACTCCCCAGAACTTGGTGGTACATATACTAATCGTCCTATTGTCAAACCCCTTTTCCTTGGACACCACTCCATTTCCTTTCTTTTGAAAACAAACTTCATTGGAAACTGATCATAAGTCAAATCTTTAGCTTCCTCATATTCTTGATTTGCTTCTAACCATGCCAAAAACATAGAACTTTGATTTATAGGACGATGGATGACTTCTCCAATATTATCTTGATCTTCAAACACCACACCTTGTTCGCCTGGAAGATGGTACTTTAGCCTCTCTACAGCTGGCTGACGATAATTAATTTCAAAAGAATAAATCCTCCAAATAGCTTCACATGGAGAAATGTATCTACAATCATAATAACATTGTATCTCATCAACTTCATTCACGGAATCTCCGCTCGACTGCCTGTACAAAGCAGCAGTAACTCTATCACTTCCCTTGCAAACATACTTAAACAAATATTTTATACTTCGTTGTTGGTTGCACCACTCAACATTGATATGTGAACCATATTTTAGAAGAAGATAAGAATTAAAAGGCACCGTGCTTCGATTATCTAGCATAATGCCATTCTTTTCAATTGTTATTCCTGTCCTCCTCCTTCTATAAACAGGATACCCTTCTTCATTTATACTTGTACTTTCTGCCCAATCTTTAGGATAGTGCTTTGAACATCTTCCATCAACCATGCAAGGAGACCTCTTATCACAATTTCCACATGGTCCATGCATCATAAACTCTTTTACTGCTTCATACAAATTAGGATTCTCTACTGGATCAGGTATCTCAGCTGATATAATCTTGTCAATATCATCAGGATGCGGATGTTTACACTGTGGTTGTAAGAACAGTAAAATATGTGCATGGGGCAAGCCACGTTTTTGGAATTCAATTGTGTAGACAACTGGAAAAATTTTAAAAGCAAAGAATAAAATCACAACTTGGACTAAAAAATTAAATAAGAAATACAAATAATAACAGAATATAATAAATAACTAAATAACAAAAAGAAAGTAATTTCAAAAATTGGACACAATTACCTGCTTTAACTTTTCCAAACACTTTACCCGATTTCAAGTCATCAATTAATTCACGGAGCTTCATTCTAAAAATTCTAGCAACAATATCAGGTCTGTCTTCTGGCTTTAATCCCTTTTTCTTTAAATGCCTTGAAATTTCCGGCCACTTAGGATTGCAGGTGAAGGTAATAAATACATCCGGGTAGCCAGCCCATCTACAAATAGACATTGCATCCTGGTAATTTTGCATCATATATCGGGCACCTTCAGTAAAACTTGATGGCAATACAATCCTTTTACCAACTGCACAACCCTCTCTTTCACCCTGGTAAACAGCATCAACCAAACCTCTATAAACACTTTGCCTTAAATTTTTTTGATGAGCACGATAATAAGTCAATCTCCAACTCTCAACCATCGTATATGCATCAACCACAAACTGCTGGAACAGTCTCCTACCATACAAATATATTGCATTTTCTTGATCCCTTTCTTGGAACCTAAAAGCAAAAAACTCACGAAGAGTAATTTTACCTTTACGATTAGAATCTGGGTTTGTGGATTCAAGGTGTGCAGTGTTGTCACAATAACCATCCTCACCATACGGAAAAAAAACAGGATAATGCATAGGAACATACAAAGGATGCAGTTCATGGATCCTTTGCAAACGACCATCCCGAGTCTCAACTATGATATCTCGCTCTTTATTATTAATATCTATATCACCAACAACCAAAGCAGCTATCTCATCAACAGTCGGCAAATTATACAACCTTGAATCCTTTTCTCTTTTCCTTATCAACTTCAACTTCATGTTATTCACTGGATGTAATTGAAGAGAATCCCTTGCCATTCTAAAAGCTTTCGCGATTGGATTATATTGATCAATCATTTCTTTCAATCCCTCGACAATTGATAAATCATAATCTGCTCCTCTTGCTGATCTGCTCCACCAAAACAGCCAAAGCACAAAAATAGTAGTCTAAGTTAATACTGTAAAAATAGCAATAAAAAAACATAATAGTTAAAAAGCAATAAGTATAAAAAAAAACTAACCTCCCAACAGCCATCCGATTATTAATTTCATTCTCCGTATCATAAATATAAAGTTGGGCAAACTTAGGTGGCTGCCCCTCAGATGGGAGCAAAGACCCCATTCGATGGTGATTTTGACCAGATATTCTATAAACATAACGACCTCCACCATTGTTCACTGCATTATCAACCTTACCACCCATGGAAGTGAAAGAAAACATGGTGTTATAAGTTCTTATATGCTGCTGGAAATGCTTTGAAACAGAATCATCCTGTTCAAGAAACAGTCTCTGCAAATATTCAGGTGGTTCAGTAAGCGTTGGAAGTTTGACTTTTCCTTTTGAGCAACAAAGAGTGAACACGGGCACACGACTTCTTCTCTTGGGATCTAGCTTCTCCTTGTACCAAAATTTAGCTCCACAATTGCAACAGTTATAATTACAATCACCGAGATCAGAATATTCGACACCACGTAAATCTGAACTTGTCATGTCCAAAACTGATTCATCTCCCACTGGAAAATCATAACCAATCACAAAGTTTAAAAAAAATATCAAACAAAAATTATAAATGATATTCAAACAACACGAACCCATAAAGTCATCATCATCTTCATAAAACTGGACATCATCAAATAACTCCTCATCAACTTCTTCTAAGTCACCCAGAACATAAGAATCAACACCATTAATACATGCTTCACGCTTTGAATCAGGACGACTACTACTTCCAACCTCAAAAGTACTTGAAGCATAATCATCATCCACTGCACGTCTCTCTAACTTATTTCCAGCACCAGAACAAACATGGTTAACGCAAAATCCTACACAAAATAAAGCAAAGTTTAATAACCGAAAGTTCCAGGAAATAATATCCAAAAAGATTCTCCAAAGCTCTCATAAAAAACAACCTGGACTTCTATTTACCTGCACTCCTATGAAGTTCAAATTTTTTTCTCGAAGATGATGCAGGAGCAGAATCATGGTCTGGATTTTTCACACCACCACACTCTACAACACATGACTGAGTGTTTTCAACCGAACTGAAAACTTCACAATCTGATTCGGAAAAAAAAATAGAAAAAATTTTTAAAAAAAAATTTAACAAAAATTAACAACTCTGCGATAAGGGAAAAGGAAAAATTATAGTAACACACGCAACTTAGATGCATCAGATTTGTATGCAAGAGTTTTAATAACCGAAAGTTCCAGGAAATAATATCCAAAAAGATTCTCCAAAGCTCTCATAAAAAACAACCTGGACTTCTATTTACCTGCACTCCTATGAAGTTCAAATTTTTTTCTCGAAGATGATGCAGGAGCAGAATCATGGTCTGGATTTTTCACACCACCACACTCTACAACACATGACTGAGTGTTTTCAACCGAACTGAAAACTTCACAATCTGATTCGGAAAAAAAAATAGAAAAATTTTTTAAAAAAAAATTTAACAAAAATTAACAACTCTGCGATAAGGGAAAAGGAAAAATTATAGTAACACACGCAACTTAGATGCATCAGATTTGTATGCAAGAGTTTTACCATGTGACCTATGGTAATTGCTCAATTCACTTTGGTAAAAAGTTCAATAATAAGATGAATAAATTCACCAAAATTCACGGAAAATAGTGAAAAGGACTAAAAGGGGTGGGACCTGGAGACATGGTTCATCTTATATGGACACCTACTACATTAAAAGACATTGATAGATTGTAAGGTACAATCAGTCTATCTTTTGCACTGTGCCTAGAGCATGCGCAAAATTCAGAAACACTGCCCCATTACAGGATAAACTCAGAACTTCATTGTTACTATCAGTTTGAAAATGAGGCATGTAAAGGTGCAAAGATTTTACAATCAGTGTGACAAATTTAAGGCAGATTCAATGTCCTATACTAATAAATTGATCATTTTTGTCATATGACTCTTGTATTTATCACACTTAGAATTAATCTAAATTGTAATTTTGACTCATTAAAATGAATAGAAGTGACTGGTCACTCCTGTTGAAAGAAATTTAAGACTTTTCCTTACAAAATGAGACACGCTCCTTAATTAACAGTAGTTTTAAAAATTGAAATTCTTCAATTGCTATAAGAATGCAGTTGCTGCGGTAGGTTATTTTGCTATAATCATCATCCACTGCACGTCTCTCTAACTTATTCAGAAACAAAATATCTTTTGCACTGTGCCTAGAGCATGCGCAAAATTCAGAAACACTGCCCCATTACGGGATAAACTCAGAACTTCATTGTTACTATCAGTTTGAAAATGAGGCATGTAAAGGTGCAAAGATTTTACAATCAGTGTGACAGATTTAAGGCAGATTCAATGTCCTATACTAATAAATTGATCATTTTTGTCATATGACTCTTGTATTTATCACACTTAGAATTAATCTAAATTGTAATTTTGACTCATTAAAATGAATAGAAGTGACTGGTCACTCCTGTTGAAAGAAATTTAAGACTTTTCCTTACAAAATGAGACACACTCCTTAATTAACAGTAGTTTTAAAAATTGAAATTCTTCAATTGCTATAAGAATGCAGTTGCTGCGGTAGGTTATTTTCTTTTTAAGCAGTGAAACATGAAACGAAATTGTGAGAAAATTTTAGGTGGATTCAAAAATATTAATTTGAGCATAATCATCATCCATTGCACATCTCTCTAACTTATTTCCAGCACCAGAACAAACATGGTTAACGCAAAATCCTACACAAAATAAAGCAACAACAGAGAGTAATATCTAACCTGAAACATGTCCAAAGTCAAAGCCATGAGCAAATCTTCTAACACTCAAATCAACATCATTATCAAACAAAGCACGCATCCTAGCATTACTCGAATGCACAAATTCTTCAAGATCATCACACGGTTTTGAGGATGAACCTTCAAAGATCAGAATTCAAATAAGATTTGCAATAAATGAACAACTACAAAATTAAACAAATTAATAATCGAAACCAAACCTCTCAAAATATGCTTCCCAGGTGTTAGCTTGCTCAGTGATGGCAACTTAAATTCACAATCATACCCGGGAACTGTAAAAAAAAATAATAATAAAATAAAGTCAAACCAAAAAGAAAAAAAATAATACTGAACTAACAGAATGATAAAGAAGAGAATCAAAAAACAACGAAAAAAAATTATCGTGGTCAACCTTCATTGAGATCAAGCCGAGGTCTCTTCAACTGGAATTGAAGATCAGACCCAGGAACTGAAAAAACTAAAAAATAAAATAAAAATCAAACAAAAAAAAAGATAAGAAACACACCGAGCTCTCTTGAGATAAGAAAGAAGAGAATCACAAAACAAAAAATTAAAAAAAAATAATCTAACCTTCGTTGAGATCAAACCGAGCTCTCTTCCATTCTCCTTCACCTCCCATTTTCGAAGAAACACACCGAATCTGAGTTGAAGAGCTGATAATGGAAAGGAAAATAAGCTGATATATGTTTATTAAGCACGAAGAAGACGAATCGCGCCATCGAGGAAAGCAAATAACAATCGCCATTGAAGAGCCTCGAGACCACCACGTGAGACAACCACGCGAGACAGAAAAGAGAGGAAATGGAAATAACGAAGAGTCGTGGAAGCACTACTCCAGCAGAAGCTTGTAGAACAAAACGAACGGTCCAGATCAATTTGCTTGCCCCCTTATTCAAATCGACGGCCAAGATAAGGCAACTAATAGTTCAGACATATAACAATAATAACAATAAAATAAACATAATAAACAGCAAATAACAAAACCAACAAAACAATTAAAGATGCATTAATTACAAAATATAAATGGAAACCAATCACAAGGATGATTAGGCGGGAGATTAAAAATGGCAATCACAGCTCCTATTTTATATTATTTAGAAAATAGATAAGATAGTAATTTTTGAGTAAATGCCCAAATTGGTCCTTGAATTTTATCATGTGACCACATTTAGTCCTTGAAAAAAATAAAGACCCAAATTAATCCTTGAAAAATTTGTTTGCTGGACAATTTCGTCCTTAAAAAAATAAAGTCACAAAATAGTCCCCGAACTTTTTTTTTCATTAGACAATTTGGTCCAATAAAATAATTTTGTGGGACAATTTAATCCCGAGAAGTTTGGACTAAATCAGGTGAAATTAGAGGTATTGATTTGGTTTCTCGATCAGGTTTATCGAGCAAGCTCAAATCAACACAATTGACGGCGATTTTATTTGAAGTCAAAATTTTCAAGGACCAATTTGTCTCATAAAAAATCATTAGGGACTATTTGGTGACTTAATTTTTTTAGGGACCAAATTGTCTCGCATGCAAAATTTTCAAGGACTATTTTAGGACTTTATTTTTTCCAGGGACCAAATTTGACTATGCAAAAAATTTTAGGAACCACTTTGGGTCTTTACTCTAGTTTTTTATGTATGTTTTAATAAAGTAGAGAAACATAATTTTAAAAAATTAACTATTTTTTTATAATTTAAATTTTTTTTAAAAAAATATGTTTTTTCTTATATTTCAAACCACTTTTTTAGTTATCAAACGTGATTTTTAACGTATAGGTAACAATATAATTAACTTTTTTCTGAGATATAAAGATCATGGAAATAAATTTTATATATATCAATAAAGTTTTCCATAAACATGTTATGAATTGAACCATTGACATCTTGTTAAAAATCTCATTTATGTATCATAAACTTTCTTGATACTGTAATTGATAAGGAGAGTTCAACTAGCAAGTAATGATCATGTGAAATATTGTCGAAATACTAAAATATAGAAAGTCAAGAAACTCTATAACAATTAAGTGTTCACAATCTTTCAATGTTGAATATACATAGGATTTTTTAATCTATGTATTTAGTACTGTAAGATATACTCTATAGAAAATATTAGTTTTCACGAGGAACAGAGATTGAAGTAATATATTGATTTGAAATATACTGTAATTTGTATTTCATGATACAAAAATATAAACATTGTAGACATTATATTTAAGTAAACATAATAAAAAAATTATTTAAGTTTTCAATATAATTTTACTTTTTATATATTAATGGCAAATACTAATAAGTGTTTTGATGCACTTTTGAAAAAGTCAAACTTAGTAGATAATCATTAAAAATGTCGAAACACATAGTAATGCACATTCATGATTATTTTACTAAATATAAAAACCTTAACGGATGTTCTTAAAATACTTGTTAATAACAATATCCTATATTAATTTATCGATTAAACTGTCACTTCAGTCCCTCACTTTGTAATAAGCTTTTATTTTAGTCCTTGATTTTTTAATAATTCCTCTATGGTTTCTCACTTTGAAAAAAATTACTCACATTAGTCCCGGACAACTTTCTCCATTCAAATAT
The DNA here is from genome assembly GCA_037953625.1 of Crotalaria pallida. NCBI lineage: Eukaryota > Viridiplantae > Streptophyta > Magnoliopsida > Fabales > Fabaceae > Crotalaria > Crotalaria pallida. The sequence continues at coordinate 76,614,960 of CM075656.1, forward strand.
GTTAACGTCTTATATACGTGGTCGTTAAATAACATACAATGTCTGGTTGTTGTGTTGCTGCCACATATTCAACAACTGTATTTTCTGGAGCTTTAACAGCTGCCTTATTTGCAAATGCCTTAGTTTCTGCAGCTTCTTTAACTACCTCTTTAACAGTCATAACCTCTTCTTCCTCCAATTTCTGTTTTTTGAATACATCATCATGTATAAGATATTAACGATCACGTGTGTATAAGTTATTTAATGGCTACGTGTGTAAAACGTTAATGTCTATGAACGAAAAAAGTTGTCATGAACATGAGTAACTTTTTTCAAAGTAAAAGACTAAAAAATAATTATGAAAAAGTTCTTATTACAAAATGAGAAATTAAAGTGCCGGTTTAGTCTTAATTTATCTCATGCAACATTTGTGTTAAAAAAACGCACATGTACATAATTTTGGACTAAGCATTCTAACAAATGTGATCGATGTTGCGACCTCCACCGGTAAGAATAAGGTTCAATGGTAGTTGTCATCATTATCGAGTAATTAAAAATAACAAATTGTTAACCCCACGAAGATGGCTCATCTTGGGCCATGCAGTCGATCATATTTTTTTGGCTTATTTAAGTTTTTAGTCCCTAAATTTAGGTGCTCTATTGAAATTAGTCCTTGATCTTTTTTTTTTGTTGTTTTGGGTCTCTAAACTTTTTCAATTTTTGGAAAATGACCTTGTTGTTGCTTAAGTGATGATATGACCGATGAAATGCTACGTAACCTTCGCAGTATCGATAGATAACATACTAGATGATGCCACGTGAATTTTAAAGATTAAAAAAAATTCAAATTTATTAAAAATAATTAAAATTTGTATTTTTTAAAAAAAGAAAATAAAATCCTTTAATAATTTTGAAAAAAAATTTAATAAAAAAAAATCATGTGGTGTTACAAAAGGCTACATAGCACTTCATTCTTCGATGTCGGACAAGTGACGTGACATTTCATTGGTCATATCATCACTTAAGCAACAACAAGGTCCTTTTCCAAAAATTGAAAAAGTTTAGGGACCCAAAACAACGAAAAAAAAGATCAAGGACCAATTCCAAAAGAGCACATAAGTTCGGGGACTAAAAACTTAAATAAACCTATTTTTTTCTTCAACAATTATACTAGTATATACTAGTACTAAGTAGTACTCCACTTTAATTACATTATTTTTGTCAATTTTTCTTTTGATTGGATTTTAATATATATTTTTTTCAATAAAAGGTTTAAATGATGGCGATGACAAATAGGAATAGGAAACAAATACTCCTTCTGGTCTTATTTATAAGACTTTTTTTTGGGTTTTTCACTCTCATCAAGGAAATGTGAAAATTTAATATACCTTTTCAAAATTACCCCTATAATTATTATTGGTTGACTTTATAGAGATGTTAGTGGAAAGAAGTAATTAAATACGGTGGTAGACTGACCCTCGGTCTACCCTTAGCATACTCGGCCGACCAGATTATCCTATCTGATAGGTCACGCCTACCCAGGCCGAGCGCTTGTCCTAGGACCCATCCTAGCGCCTCAGGACCGACCACATGGGGCCCTACCCCCCAAGGAGTCCGAGCTAGGGGCGCGTGAGCCTAACTTGCCAACAGGGATAAGATTCTCCACTACAGGATAAGGATGAATGACTCATCCTACATCCTAAATGGGACACGTTAGCTGCCTTGCTGGCCCTCCGTACAGGCCCACAAGGTACAATGCCACCCCTATAAATAGCTGTCTCCAGCAAGGGGCTCCGGTACGTTCTCTCACTCCCTAATCGCACATTTGCACACACTGTGATTAGGGAAACCCTAGTTGTCCCAACTGGACCTCTAGCATACCTAAGCAATCATACACTAACATCAGTCCATCCACTAGTTCTTGGGTCTTTCTATACCTTTGAGCTAGCGGTATATCTGATACACCGTGTCCTTGGAAGATTTATGTTGATGGTTCCAACCGCAGTAAGGGGGCTGGGGCCAGAATAATCCTTGAAAACGCCGAGGGCCTCAGCGTAGAATATTCCCTCAAGTTTGAGTTCCCCACCTCAAACAACCAAGCAGAGTGTGAGGCGGTGATAGCCGGCCTGCGGATGGCCCATCAAATGGGGGCTTCGAAAATCGAAGTTTTCAGTGACTCACAGTTAGTTGTTTCCCAGGTCAATGGGGAGTTTCAAGCTAAAGAACCAATTCTCCAAAAATACCTAGAGCAAGTCAAAACCCTCTCAAATCTCTTCCCTCAATTTTCCATCACTCACATCCCTAGGTCCTCTAATGGGCGAGCTGCTATTCTCTCCAAGCTCGCTAGCACTAAAGGACCTGAAAACAACAAAAGCCTAGTCCAAGAAACTGTCCACCAGCCGAGTGTTGTTCTGGCATTATCTCTGACCACCGACTGGATGGACCCCATCAAGCAATATCTTAAATTCCAAGTTCTGCCAACCGACCCCACTCAAGGAAAAAAGGTAGTCAAGCAAGCTGCTCAGTACGCCATGATTGGTGACACTTTGTATAAACGGGGAATGGACTACCCTATGTTGAAGTGTTTAAACCCGGCTGAAGCCGATCTCGTGCTGGCCGAGGTTCACGAAGGAATCTCGAGCCACCATGTAGGTGCAAAAGCTCTAGCCCGCAAAGTACTCCGAGCAGGCTATTACTGGCCTACACTTCTAAGCGATGCTTCAGAACATGTCAAAAGATGTAAGTCCTGTCAGCTTCACGGAAAGATTTTCCAACGCCCCCCAACGGAGCTCCATTCAATGATCGCACCATGGCCCTTCTATCAGTGGGGCATGGACATCATAGGGAAATTCAAAACAGCTCCGGGGCAGCTAAAGTTTGTGGTGGTCGCAATTGATTATTTCACAAAATGGATTGAAGCCGAGGCTTTGGCCACAATCTCTTCAGCTAAAATCCAAAAATTCTTTCTCAGACAAGTTATCGCTCGCTTCGGTGTCCCACACACTCTAGTAACCGACAATGGCACACAATTCATAGCCAAGGTTTTTCAAGAGCTGGTCGACCACTTCCACATCACCCACCATTTCTCATCGGTCGAACACCCGCTGACAAACGGACAGGCTGAAGCAGCGAATAAAACCATCATTGATGGGATGAAGAAGAGATTGTTTAAAGCCGAGGGATCGTGGGCTGACCTCCTCCCCGAGGTATTATGGTCAATTCGAACGACCATTCACACCTCGATAGGAAAAACCCCATTTCGACTAACATATGGTTGTGAGGCTGTGTTGCCTATTGAAACTCGGATTCCCACCTTCCGAGTGTCCGAACGTCCAGTAGAAGTGAACGATGGTTTGTTAAAAGAAGAGTTAACTCTCAGCGAGGAGATCCGATCTCTCGCATCTGATCGAGAGAAAAAAGCAAAGGAAAGGCAGTCCCGAGAATACAACAAGTGGGTGGTTCCAAGAAGCTTTACTGTAGGGGATCTGGTCCTCAGACGAGCCGACATCAGTTTGAAAAACTTAAAAGAAGGAAAGTTAGCAAGGAATTGGGAAGGCCCCTACAGGGTCGTCTCAAAAACTGGCTCGGGGGCATACAGATTGGAGACACTAACAAAGCAGCAACTGAACAACTCCTGGAATGCTACCAAGCTTAAACCTTACTATAGCTAATTGAAAACCCACCACAACTCTTGCAAAATTTCAACCCTGATTTTAAAATTCTGTTGTTTAAATTCCATGTTATTTATTTCAGCATTTCTATGTTTATGTTACATTTGATTTCTGTTGTTTACAAGCAGATCAAAAAGAGCTTAATGAAGATCTATCTTTTTCAGTCATTCATCTTGTCTTCTTACTGTTAACGTACTAACCATTTCCTCTCGGTTCGCCACCGAGGCGAACTTGGGTGTTTATACACGTCCTTCCAACGGGGACTTATAGACTAACAATCACAAGTACTTTTAGTAGATGCCCGGCTAAAAACTTCAACAGTTTTTGTAAGCCGAGGACCGAGGATCCCACCTTGGCCAAAGGTAGGAGATCCGAAATCTAAATAACAGTTTACAACGAAATAAAGGACAGTGCAAAATCTTGACGAAATTAAAACATCAACATTTCATAAGAAATTCAAAGGATAAGTAAAGCAATATTCTGTTCAAACCGATCATACTACACTTCATATTACAAAAAAAGAAAATGCATAAAAAGATCTAGTCTTCATCCTCGGAAAGTGCAATGGTTGACCAATCGAAATCAGCTTCATCTTCATTCTCCAAGTCCAAGGGGTTGGGGAGATTCGACACTGATAAGTCCACCTCCCTATCCTCGTGGGCATAGTCAATGATACGATCACCGTCAACTCCAAAATTTGGACTTGCACCTACCACTCGGATCCCCGGATTCATAAGGGACAACTGTTTAACAGCATTCACAAAAGAGTCATTCACTGCATGATCCCAATTGAAGTGATTCCGCTTGGCCGTAACCTTATGTTTCAAAGCTTTCCAACGAGCCTTTATCAACTCCCCCTGCAACCGACCCACCTCATTCTTAGAATTTGTTAACTGACCCTGAATACCCTCCAGCTCGATAACTTTTTGCTGAGCTTCAGCCAGTTTCTCTTGAGCAATTTGCAGCAGCCTTCCCTTCTCGGCCTCCCTTCCACCAACATCCTCCAAGGCCTTTTGAGCGGTCTCCCGAGCTCTTTCAGATGCTTCAAATTTTCTCTGCAGGTCGGTGTTGGCCTCGGTCAGAGCTTGAAGATTTGCCTCATTCTCCTTAATCTGAGTTAACAGATTTTTTGCTTGATGGGCAGCAGCTCTCCTTTTCTCCTTCTCAGTGGCCGAAAGAGTTGCGCTGATATCTTCGGCATGCTTACTAAGGTGGAACATGTAGCTAGCAGCCCTTAGCATATTTTTGCCCAATAAATCACAGTGGCATTTCAAAGTGGTAGCAATCTGGTCCGACAATCTTTTATCATCATTGGAAGTATAAACCAAATCAACAAATTTCTCCTTCAGCTTCTGGGCCCAAACGGTCTCCTCCTCGGGGTCCGAAACGTCAAACCACAAATTACTCCTTTGTAGTGGTTTCAGCAACTCAACAACTTTGCCTTTACCCTTATCTATTCTAGCTCTTTTGGACAAAGGCACTCGGTCCTCCTCCTCCTCCTCCACCTGAACAACGGGCCTCCCAGTAGCTACCTCCACCACACGAACAGATGGTGGTCGGACATCTTGCACCACTTCAACCTCAGGTGATGCCACGGCCACCGTAACTGATCGAGTCGCTTCCGAGGAAACGGCTCCGCCCGAAGAGCCGATCGCTTCAACTGTCCTTGACTTAGCAAGCTCCCTCATACGGGCAGCAGCCTTGTTCTCCCTAGCCATCTTAACTGCAAATCAAATATACAAAGGTTAAAAAAAAAGGTGTATATACCAAGCTCGGCTTTCACAAGCTCTTGTGGAAAAATAATAATGTTCCTAATGTCAACTTGGCCATTTTCTTTAAGATAGCTGAAGAAGGTATCACATGTATGCCTCTCGTCGGCCGACAGTTCAGTTTCAAAATGAAACTGGTAAAGCTTCGGGTGTCTGTTGAAAAAGTCAAGCGACCAGGATAGTGGAAACCGAGGGTGATCATCCTCCATAAACCAGCAGTTCCCCCTTCCGACGAATTGGTACTTGAAAAACAAAGGTTTAAAGGTTTTCCATGAATCGGTCTATTTAGCAAAGAGAGCATGGTCTTTGCGTGCCTTCAACGATACCCACAGTCTCTTGGTTGACCCTTTCTCAAAAATGTTTACCTGTGGTATGTATAACCATAGGAACGCTCGGAGCGAGCATGTCAATCGGCGAGCCTCACAAAATTTTTGAAACGCTCGAACAATTGCCCAACCACTAGGATGTAGTTGGATGGGAGCTAGGCGCAGCCGCTGGAGCAGAGCTATCTCTAGATCGGAAAACGGCATTTTAACACCCAGCCTTATCACAACCTCCTCATACATGAAAAACTCCCTACGGTTCCCTTCGATTGTTGTACATACTCGGTCATTGGCTGACAGAGGACTGATTGTGTAAGATGTCCCCGTTTCATCCGTAGGGCAAGGGAGTATATTGGCTCGGATATGACTCAAATTGCTGTTGATTAAGGCTGACGGCGTACCGAGCACCTCCAAATCAACCCAATTATAAGCTCCAGAGTTCGGAGGCATAGGAAATTCATGAGGATGTGTGACGCACCGTCGAACCATACCTGGGGAAAGGGAAGTCTCGGCGTCAGAATCTACAAAATCAAAATCTTTAAACAACCTAACCCTAGGTTTATTGGTCCTATAGCCTAGCCTACTGCATCTTCCCCTAACCTTTAAGGCTTTTCCCCAGAAGGGTTTTTCCCAAGTACGGTTCGAGGGGCAGCGGGCCACTTGGGCCCGCTCCTCCGCTACTTGATACAGTAACTTCCTACTCTCCTTTTCCTCAAAATTCTGGGGAAATTCCACCGATAACGACATCTCCGCCGTAGGATCCGCCATGCGATGGCGAAAAGGCGGTGGCAGGAAGTCTAGCACTTCCAAATCTGAAGAAGATGAAGATGAAGAAGAGGAAGAATCCTCAATATCGCCTAAACCCAAAATTTTTGACAATTCCTCATACCATGACCAGTTAACACCCATGATGAAAACTCAGGAAATTCAGAAAACCCAGAAAGAAAATCTAAACCCAACGAAAGCCAAGAACCCAGAACCTAAGGGATGAACAGTTCAAACGAAAAAAGAAAAAGATAGAAGCAAAAACCAGAGGTTCCAAGTCAAAATACCTGAAACTATAGAAAGAAGACTGGCACGAACTGATAAGGTGCAATGAAGGGGAAGCAATAACCGTCAGAGAGGGCAGGACTGCAATGGCTTGAGAATGGTTGGAGGAAATCTGAGATCTTAAGAGAAAACGTAGGAACAGAGAGGGAAGATAGAAGGAAGAGTTTTGGAAGAAATGAGAAAAGGGAAGACTAAAGGGCAGTTAAACTCAAAAAGAAACTTCCCTCCCCACGTTTTTTGAGTTACTGGGCCTGGCAGCAGAGGCCCAAATCCAACATTGAGCCACTCAAAGAGACACGTGTCGCGCAATCAGTGGAGGGAAACATTTCAAAAACCCAAAGGGCAGCATGCATAATAATGACACCTGACACAAGCAGCACGTGTCAATGAAAGGACATTCAAACGTCCTCTCAGTCAGTAGAAGGGACAGCGAGGCACTTTGAGCTGTCTTGAACTCATCACCTCGCCCCGACCCTAACGCTCGGTTCCTTTAAAGGACATCGTCGAAGAATTACCAGCTCGGCTCAAGACTCAAAAAGTCTTACCGAGCTAGGGGGCTTATGTGGTAGACCGACCTTCAGTCTACCCTTAGCATACTAGGCCGACCAGATTATCCTATCTGATAGGTCACACCTACCCAGGCCGAGCGCTTGTCCTAGGACCCATCCTGGCGCCTCAGGACCGACCACATGGGGCCTACCCCCCAAGGAGTCCGAGCTAAGGGCGCGTGAGCCTAACTTGCCAACAGGGATAAGATTCTCCACTACAGGATAAGGATGAATGACTCATCCTACATCCTCAATGGGACACGTCAGCTGTCTTGCTGGCCCTCCGTACAGGCCCACAAGGTACAATGTCACCCCTATAAATAACTGTCTCCAGCAAGGGGCTCCGGTACGTTCTCTCACTCCCTAATCGCACATTTGCACACACTGTGATTAGGGAAACCCTAGTTGTCCCAACTGGACCTCTAGCATACCTAAGCAATCATACACTAACATCAGTCCATCCACTAGTTCTTGGGTCTCTCTATACCTTTGAGCTAGCGGTATATCTGATACACCGTGTTCTAGACATGACAAATACTATTAAAAATTGAAAAAAAATCTTATAAATAGGATCAAAATAAAAACTTAAAAAAAAAAATCTTATAAACAGCATGGAAGAAAATGCTAACATGATGTTGATAGAGAATGAGGATGGAAAAACCAGAGCAAAGAAGTCTTACACTCGCACATACCCCGAGTTGCCATCTTACACGGTACGAGGGATTAAGCTTATTTTTCTAACATTTTTTTTATGAACTTACAATAGATATTCCATCTAATTCAAATTATAAGTAAAAATAGCTAATTTTATATTTATCAAGGAGGATGGTTAATTGTATTTAATTTTTTCAAATTTATAAAATGATAGAGGTATTTTATGAAAGTTGTATTGAGAATGAAACAAAAATTAAATAAGATAACAATTTTCTAGAGATGTTTTAGGAAAGTATCATTGAGAATAAAATAAAATTTAAGAAAGTTGGTTAATTTTGCTTATATTTTAAACCAATGGAATGATGTTTTTTGTTGCTTATATTTCAAATCGGAGGAAGTATATTTTAGTTAGAGTTTGTTTAGCAAAACTAGTTTATACCTGTGAGCTTGTAACTTGTAACTGTGAGCTTATAATTTTTAGCTATGAAGTTAGGTAAGAACTGTGAGCTTGTAGCTACGAGCCGTGAGCTTGTAGGTACGAGCTTATAGATGTTTAACTTACTATGTGAAATAGTGTTGTCCAATAAAACTAACTTTTGAAATAATTGAAAGTTATTAAATGACCGAGAAGGATATGCAACATTATATTCTTTATATTTTATTTTTTAACTTATTCATTTTGTTCTTTGTTTATTAAATAAATACTTAATTAATTAACTAACTATAAAAACTATTAAATTAGTAATTAATTAATTTTTATTTTCTTTATATATTAATTATAAAAAAATTATTAAATTATAATTAATAATTAATTAAATACACAATTAATTAAAAATTAAATTAACATAAGGGTAGGTAAATAATTTTGACAATTTGTTGAGGATATAATTCGTATATGAATTATTGAAAGCTAGTTTAACTAACTTTCAAAAGCTACAAACTCCCGTTTTAAAAGCTATATGTTCTTTCTAATTTGTATTCCTCAAATGAGACTAGTAATTTATTGACTGAATCTAAAAGCTCATAGTTAGCTAAAATGCTCATAATTAGGCATGCCGAACATAGCCTTAATCAAATCAAGTTGTAAAAATCTACTTCCTTTTGTTAAAATATAAGAAAAAAACATATTTTTTTGTTAAAACATAAGCAAAATTAATTAATTTTCTTAAATTTTGTTTCATTTCCAATGATACTTTCTTAAAACATTCATAGAAAATTATTATCTTAATTAATTTTTATTTAATTCCCAATATTACTTTCCTAAAATACATCTATTTTTTTAAATTTAAGAAAATTAAATACAATCAATTAACCTTCTTAATAAGCGTAAATTAGTTTTTTTTCCTTATGATCCAAACCGGAAGGAATAGTATTTTTAAAGTGACCATCATGGTTTCATAATAATTACTGATTAAGTTATTTAAACATGTTATCAGGAGTCTAGTAAATGATAAAAGAGACTTTAGGAGGAAAAAATATAAAAAATGTTGAGTTAGTCGGGGTCTATTATCTCAAATATGTCATTAACATCTAGTGTTTTGTTTGTTTTACGAATTAAAAAGTAAGTATAAAATAAATAATGAATGATTACGGTACATACGAGATCATAATCCTGGACTACGTAATATTTTTTTTATTACAAAGGAGATACTTGAGACTAAAACCCAAGACCTGGGGGCTAAAGTTATCTAGATGTCCATGTAGCTATCAACTGGACTGACTTACGCGGACACATAATATTTTTTCATTAAAAGGATAAAACAAAGAAATGATAAAATGATAAAGTAGATGTGGAAAAAGATCATGTATGTCAAACTTTGAGGACTTTTTCTTTTTGGCCTCCACCCATTACTCGTTGACCCTCATTACTTTTTTCGCTTGAAACAAGGCGGAAACAAAATAAAACAATTTCCGCCTTATGCAAGTCGTATTATCTTCCGCCTTTCCAAAGTCGTAAATAAAAAAGAGTATTCCACCCGCCTTTCATCAAGCGGAAACATTGAAAATTTGTTATAATACCAAAATTGCCCCTCTGTTCATTCACGTACAAAAGGGATGTGAAGGGTTCCTGGAGGGGTGTTTATGGGATTTCAACATTTTAATTGTTTCGCTTCTTAAAAGGCGGAAGTATTTCTGCTTTTAAATAATCGGTAATTATTCCGCCTAATGCAAATCGGTAGTAAATTAAAATAGTTTACGCCTTTTGAAAATCGGAAATCATCTTCCGCCTCCGTAAAGTCGGTAAATTAAGGGCAATTGGGGGTCAAAGAGTAATGGGTGGGGGCTAAAAAGAAAAAGTCAACTTTGAGGGCCTCTACCATTAAAAGTGGGCCAACCTATTTATATATTTGAATTTTGATTATACATCTCTTAATTATTAATAATATTAATATTAATATTATGTTATTATTAGGCAAAACTGCTCGTTTGGTCCCTTAAGTTATTTATTTGTTCTAAAGTGGTCCCTTAAGTTTTTTTTGTTTGAAAGTGGTCCCTCAAGTTTTAATAAGTTATCATTGTTAGTCCTTCCGTCAATTTTTCCGTTATCTTCTTCCTCCGGTCATCTTCTCCGGCGAGCTTCATATTTTCCGGCGAAACTTCCGGTCACACCTAATTGTTTCTCTTTTTTTTTTCTCTCCCCTCCTCCTCCGCCGCTCCTCCTAATTCCGGCCACAACTATTTTGGTCGATTAAGCTTTATACTAAATGTTGCTGATGGGAGTCTGACAGTATATTGTGATGTTCTATTGACTTTTAAATAACTTGTATTGTGATCATTTTAGAGGTTTTATTTAGTTTTATTCGAATAGTTTTATGGTATTTAATAAGATGAGGATGCTATTAGGATTCTACATAATTCTAGTTAGGACTCCTGCTTATTATTTTTAAAAGAGAAGTAGGAGAAGTACTGGTGTATTAAAAGTAGGCCACAAGCCCCCACATATTTTACAATCACACTTCCCCTTTGCATTGTGCTTGGAGCCGGACCCCCATTGTGCACGTTATTCTTGAGTTTCTTGAGTTTTGTCACACTGGTTTTGGTATTGAACTGGTTTTGAACCGATTTTTTAGGCCACATCGGTCTCTAACTGATTTTTGGAAGAAGAAGAGGAGGAGGAGGAGCGGCTGAGGACGAGAGAGAAATATTAAAAAAATAAAAAAAATCAAGTGTTGCCGGAATTTTCGTCGGAAAATATGAAGCTCGTCGGAGAAGATGTCCGGAGAAAGAAGATAACGGAAAAATTGACGGAAGGATTAACAGTGATAACTTATTAAAATTTGGGAGACCACTTTTAAACAAAAAAACTTAAAAGACCACTTTTGAACAAATAAATAACTTAAGAGACCAAACGAACAATTTTGCCTTATTATTACTATATGAAAAGATATTACTCCATTATACTAGTGCTATTATCAGTATTTTATGTAAAAAAAATGTTTAAGAGAAATTCAATTTATTTTTGAGGTTATTATATTTGTTCACAATTAAAATTAAAATTTCCATGTTGAAATCGAGTTGTTATGGAAAAAATGTATAAAACAATCAAATAAATTTTGACTTTTGTTGATAACTAATTTTACAAAATACATAATATTCAAATAATAAAATTTATTGGAGTCTTTATACTTGATAACCAATATTATGTTCTTGCAATTAAAATTGTTAAGAACATCGAATGGATTAGCCTTTAAATATAAGCTTTACAAAAATCTTTTTTTTTAATCAACGGGACTAAAGCTCATAGAAACTAATCATTTAAAATCAAACGAGGGAAAGCAACTCCCCAAGAGTCTTTCCTTAACTAAAAAGTAAAATCGTTACAAGTAGCATTGACAATTTGGGTGGGCGGGCGGGCACGGGCGCATGCCCGCCAATGCCTGCGATTTTGGTGGGCGGGCATGCCAGCCCATTAAAATTTCGTGGGCGAAAAATTGAGGCCCTGCCCGTTCGCCCGGGCTTGTGGGCGGCCCGCTTTAATTAAAAAAAATTTAAAATTGAAAAGAAAACTCATAAAGAGATCAAAAATTGAAAAATGCTAACGATACGTAACTAACATAAGACTGTAAATTACTCAAAATACTCAAAAAACACATAAAAACAATCAATGAAAGACTGAAAGCAAAAAAACGGTCAAACGGTTAAATAAAAATTGAGCAATCAATTAAAATTTGTGCTGGATCAAAATAACAATCAAATTTTTTTAAAAGTAATCCGTACTTAGAAATTAGGAAAGATATGACATATGTTTTTTTTTTTTTTAAAAAAATAATGGGCGGCCCGTGGGTGGCTACGGGCGGCCAGCCACCCACCCGAGAATGCCCGCTAAAAAAATGGATAGGACAGACGAACATTTTTTATTTGCTGGACTTAAAATCAATGCCCTGCCCGCAATTTTTGCGGGCAGGCGGACCCCATGGACATCTGCCCTAATTGCCATTACTAATTACAAGTGAAAGTAGTCATATGATCTAAATTTGCCAAGTGATCAACACAGCGATTTCCTTCTCTGTAGCCATGGTGGATATAAATCACCCAATCCTTCATCATAAAGGAACGGATTTCCTTAACTATTTCATATCAATGATGAGTAATATAACATGCTGATCGAACAAGTTGGATTGCAATCTGAGTGTCCAATTCCACTACCAAATTTTTAATGAATTTTTTTTAACCCCACCCTTTATTCATTGGTCCTCATCGCCTGAAATAAGTTGGAAGATTTTTTTCGCTTGAAACAAGGCGGAAACAAAATAAAACTTTTTTCCTCTTATGCAAGTCCTACATTTTCAAAGTCGTAAATAAAATAAAGTATTTCGCCTCTCATCAGGCGGAAAACATTAAAAAATTGTTATAATACCAAAATTGCCCCTCCGTTCATTCACGTACAAAACAATAAACAGAAGGAAGGTGGAGGGTTTACGGAGGGGCATTTTTGGGATTTCAACACTTTAATTGTTTCGCTTCTTAAAAGTCGAAAGTATTTCCGCTTTTAAATAGTCGGTAATTTTTCTGCCTTATGCAAATCGGTAATAATGGGTGAGGGCCAAAAAATTTATCCAACTTGTTTCAGTTGTAGAAGCCAATGAGTAAAAAGTGAGGTTAAAAAAATATTTTTAATTTCCCGAGTGATAGTGATTCTAAGACCCATAAGAGTATCTCCACCAGTGAACCACTTTTTCGTTCTTAAATGGACCCCACACACTATTTTATTATTCTTCACATCTTTTTATACTTTAAGAAACTCTAAGAACGTGAACCACTTTTTCACTTTACCCATGAACCTACTTTTCGTTCATAAATAGGTCCCACCACCTACCACACACTCCTAATATTTTATAATAAATATAATCATCATCAACTAATCATATTTTTTTACCGCCAAAAAAACTAACTACATTTTGAATAATTTATTTTTGAACGGCTAATTTTTTTTTAACTTTTTTTTTCAGCTAATTTTTTTAAACTATTTTTTTCAACTAAATTTTTTTCAACTATTTTTTTTTAAAACTAATTTTTGCAACGGCTATTTTTTCCCACAAATTCAAAAACACAAAAGTATGAAATATCATAAACTCAAATTAATAATGGTTATTGGTAATTATGATAATACATTTAAAATACAATTCACATAACTTAACAAAATTACACAAAATTACTTTAGGAACACGATAAATATTATAAAAAAGTACTAAAAATACATTTATCATACTCTAATCATCCACACCTTCATAGTGATTCCATACATGCTCAATCAAATCGGCTTGGAGTTGGTTATGGACATCCCTATCATGAAGAGAAGCTCTAATACGTAAGTACTCTTGAAAATCTAGATCACGATCATTATGTGTTTCTGAATTGCCCACAAGATCAGCGTGGTGATCAAAATCCCCAGCATATGTGTCTCGTTCGTCTTCAACAATCATATTATGTAATATGATGCACACATATATTATACGTCTCAATTGATCCAAATGCCATTGTCGAGCCGGGCACCGTATTATTGCAAATCGTTGTTGTAATACTCCAAAGGCCCGTTCGATATCCTTTCTAAAGCTTTCTTGTTTTTTTTAATTATTCTCTCTTAGCTCCTTGAGGTAATGAGATGCTTTTCACAAATGGAGCCGACGAAGGATATATGTCATCCGCGAGATAATACCCCAAATTGTATGGAGTCCCATTGACTGAGAAATTTACCTTTGGTGATTGTCCATTAAGAACATCGACAAAGACATTGGATCGATTCAACACATTTATATCATTGTTAGATCCCGCAACCCCAAAAAAGGCATGCCAAATCCATAAATCTGCAGAAGCTACTGCTTCCAACATCACCTTTGGCTTTCCATGATCACCTCGAGAAAATTGTCCTTTCCATGCTACTGGGCAATTTTTCCACTCCCAATGCATGCAATCGATGCTACCCAACATCCCTGGAAATCCACGATCTTCCCCGATTTTCAATAGGCGCTCGACATCATCATTGTTGGGCCTTCTCAAGTATGTGCACCCAAATACATTAATCACAACCCTTGTAAACCTGTCGAAGCATTCGATCGATGTACTCTCGGCCATTCTTACATACTCGTCAAGACTATCAACACTTGCTCCATATGCCAACATTCTAATAGCACTGGTGCATTTCTGCAACGGTGAATGACCAAGCTTACCAGTTGCGTCGGGCCTTTGTAAGAAGTATTCATCATGCTCAGAAACCGCATCTACGATTTTGAGGAAGACATGCTTATGCATCCGAAACCTTCGACGAAAGTGCTCTTCTGCGTACGCCACATTATCAGAGAAGTAGTCGTTGAACAATCGAACATGACCTTCTTCACGATTCCTATCTATGTTTGATCTTCTGCGAGTACGTCTACGCTTGGTGGAGCTGCTCTCTTCTTTATCACTACTACTATCAAATAGAAAACTTATTGCTTGCCACACAACATTTTTCTGAAATTCGGGAGGAATGTTTGGATCCATATGAGAGGTATTATGAGAGAAATGAGAATGTGTGGTGTGGTATCTAAATGATAGTAATATTTATAGGTTTTATTGTGTAACGACTACTTTTTAACGACTACTTTTTTCAACGGCTACTTTTTATAACGACTACTTTTTTAAAATATTATTAATATATTATTATTTTGAAAACACAAATGTATTTCATAATCTTACAATGGAAGTACATTTCATATATCATCATATTACATAGTGCATCATAATTGAAATAAACAATAACAAACTACATACTAATTCATCCCATATTTTTTTAATCATATCGCACAACATTACATAACTTTGCAATTGTAATTCAGTCATTCCAGACGTATCTTTGAAAAGGAATGCTATCTCGTCCATCTTCTTTTGCTCATCATCCCTCTTTATCTTTTTCGCTTCCAACTGGAGCCTTTTGTCATCTAACTCTAGTTGCCTTTGCTTTTGCTCATCATCCTGTCGCATCTTTAATTTTCCTCCTCAATCCGAAGCTTTTTCTCATCTAGCTCGAGTTGTTTCAAAATAGCCTCAGCCTTTTTGTTTTGAACACTTAAGTACTCAACTTTAAATTCATCGAATACATCAGCCCTTCCCCTTGATGTTCCACTGCTTGTTGATTTCCCCTTCCTTTTGGCAGTCTTTTGCCCCATGGGTCTTTCAATTGGATGATCAAGAAAAGGGTACTCTTCACTTGTTGGTGTCGGAGGGTTTGAGGAGAAAGTGTATGCCCCTAAGGCAGAATTTTTTGTTCTTTTTGATGAACCTTCGTTGACACCACCATCAAACCATTTTGGTGAGTCTTTCACCATTCGCCAGACATGCTCAAACCCAAACCTCTCTTTCTCATCTTGAAAATATATTGCCTTGGCTTTCTCCATGATATTGTGGTCATTGCTCTCACTAGTCTTTGAATCCACGACACTTTTATAACAACCAACAAACTTTGAAATACGAGTCTTCATTCTGTGGTATCGAGATTTTAGTTGATCCACATTTCTTTCCTTCATTTTCTTGCTTCGGTACTTGTTGTATTGAGCAGATACCCTTAACCAAAAATTCCCCAACTTTTGGTCATTGCCAACAACTGAATCTTCCGAGATGTTAATCCATGATTGAGCAAGAAGTTTATCTTCCTCCACTTCAAACCTATCTCTAGTACTCTTCTTCTTTGTGGAAAGGGCTACTCCTTCATCCTCTTCGAGATCAATAGCTTCCAAACCAACCTCAGTTTGAAACGGTAAATGTTGAGACTCGTGACTCGATCCCACGGGTGTTTCTGGATCTTTCTCGTTGGTATTTGTAGTGGATTGGGGTGATGAGAACGTTGGATATGGATATGGTGGGGGCATTGAAGAAAATTGATTTGTAGCATTTTGTGGACGATGTGGATAAAAATGATGATAAGGAATGTTTGAAGCGTTTTGTGGAGGATATGAGTAGTATGGATTATTGATATTGTGTGGATAATATGGTGCGTTTGAAGTAGGTTCAGGATTTTGAGAGTTTGAAGTAGGTTCAGGATTTTGAGAGTTTGAGTTTTGTAAATTTTTTCTACTGGCATCTAAATGAGGTTGATTGGGATCCATTGAAAAAGTTAATTCAATAGTAAAATTGATGAATAAAAGTAGACAAAGAAAAGTGAAGAATGAAGAATGAGAATTTGGGATGTGAATTCACTCAAAATTGAAGAATGAAATAGAAGAAGAAAAGTTGTGGTGTGAATTGGATGAAAATAGAATTAGTATTTATATATTCAAAAAATTATAACGTTGAATAAAATTTATCCGTTGTGGAGCAACGAATATATTTTTTTCAGTGTGCTGATTGTTCACAACGGATATATTCACAACGGATATATCACGTAGTGATAATTTTTTTTGTTGCCCACTTGAAAAATATCACTTATACAACTTTAAACACAAATTTCACCGTTGAATGTGAAGATAAGTATGTAAGGAAGATTGTCTTCAAATTTGAGCAAGATCCAACGGTTAACGAATAAGATATGGAGTTTTGAAATTAAAAAAAAAAAGAGTAGCCACATCTAATCGAGTACCATGAGGTACTCGAGTTCTCTTTGTATTAAAAAAAAGTAACCACATCTACTCGAGTACTCATGGTACTCGAGTTCTCTTTGAATTTCAAAAAAAAAAAAAAGAGTACTCAACTACTCGAGTACTCATGGTACTCGAGTACTCCGATCCATTTCAGAGAGCACTGATTAAAAAAAAATTAAGTCCAAATGACAAAAAAAATATACATGTGTGAAAATAAAAATACATAGGATATTTTTTTTAATTTATTAAATTTGAAATGCAAAAAAAAAAAAGAGAGTTATGTGTTTTTTATTGTTGTTTCTCTATCCTCCACATGATATGAACCGGTTACGTTCGTGAAAAAGTGGCGAACGACCCTTTTCCCCACAGGTGATGAACCACAGCAAACGTTCAAAGGCAAATGGCGAACGAGTTTCACAACCCCGCTGTAGGTGCTGTAAGAGGTGCCCAAAGCTCCGCTTTAACTTATTAATAGGGGTGTAAGTGGTCCGATCTCGGACCGCGAGACCGGTCGGATCAGACCGGACCAGACCAAAAAAATTGTTGGACCGTGAGACCGTGGTCCAGTCTGGTCTTAAGATTGTTGGACCGTTCTACTGTGGTCCGGTCCACGGTCTCACAATTTTTTAGACCGCGAAGACCGGACCGGACCGATAGTTAAAATATTAAAAAATAATAATAATAAAACACAAAGCCAAACAGCCAGTATTTTGCCTTCTTTAATAAATACTCTGTTTGTTAGCGAAATGCAAGTGAAAATTGTGTCCACTAAGGCACAAAGCTACTTTTGTTGGCTGGACTATCTTCATTGTGCCCAATACCGTGAACTCTTCTCCCAGATCCGCAACTCTCTCTCAACAAGCTCACTCTCCGCAACTCTCTCTCAACAAGCTCACTCTTCGAGTTCTCCGCCGTCGTCCTTCTTCGTTGTCACCCGCCGGTTCTCTCTCTTTCCCTCTGCCTCCGCTGTCACCCGCCGGTTCTCTCTCTTTCCCTCTGCCTCCGCTGTCGCTCTCTGGTTCTCCTCCTTCGTCCTCCGCCTTCTCCTTCTTCTTCTCTTCCTTCTCCTTCGTCTTCTCTTCCTTCGTCTCCAGATCTCGGTCTCCTTCGTCTCCAGATCTCCAGGTCCCTCCAGGTCTCCTTCGTCTCCAGATCTCCAGGTTTCCTTCGTCCTCTGCCTTCGTCTCCTTCGTCTCCAGATCTCCAGGTCTCCTTCGTCCTCTGCCTTGGCCGAGTCGATCTCCTTCCTCCCTCCTTCGTCTCCAGATCTCTTCCTGGGTTGTATTTCAGCTTATGGTTTCTGCAATTTGTGTACTTGTTGTAGTTATGGTCTAAATAGACCGGACTGGACCAGACCGAAGCGGTCCGGACCGAAGGACCGCTTCGGTCCGATCCGGTCTTTACATATGAAAAAGTTCGAGACCGGACCAGACCGAATCACATTAATTTAATCAGTCTGGTCCCTAAAGGTAATTAAAGACCGGACCGGACCGGACCGTTACACCCCTACTTATTAACACACTCCCAAGTTACACGTAAAAGTAAAACCTTCAATGAGCTCTCCATTCTCATTTCGTATCAGGCCTCCACAAGAAGCTCCACAAAAATTATGTTACGTTATTTTTTTTATGTCAACGCGCTCTCAAATCGATTTCTTCCTTATGAGGAAACCAGACAGAAAGCTTTGCATGGATTGCAAAGTTATACCTGGAGAGAGCTTGACTACCCAACATCGAGTCTTGGTTATGGATGTAAGGGTTAAGAGAAGGATGGAAAGAAAAATACAAGAAAAGACTCCAAGAATCAGGTGGTGGAAATTGAAGGGGGAAAACGATTCCAACAAAGGGTCTTAGAGGAAGGAAGTTGGAATGGAGAAGGAAGCGCAAATAAAATGTGGGAGGTTATGGCCAAAGGTATTAGGAAGATTGCAAAGGAGACACTCGGTGAATCAAGAGGTTATGGACCAAAGGGCAAGGAATCATGGTGGTGGGATGCAAGGGTGCAAGATAAGGTAAAGGAGAAAAAGGAATGCTTCAAAACTTGGTCCTTGAATAGAAATGCAGAGAGTTGGGATAAATATAAAGCAGTTAGGCAAGAGACCAAGAAAGCGGTGAGAGAAGCAAGAGGTAGAGCGTTTGATGGGCTATACCAATCTCTAGGCACTAAGGAAGGGGAAAGAAGTATTTATAGGATTGCTAAACTTAGGGAAAGGAGGACGAGAGACCTAGATCAAGTGAGGTGCATTAAGGATGGAGATGGCAAAGTCTTGGTCGCAGATTTGGATGTAAAAGAAAGATGGAAGAGTTACTTTCACAACCTTTTCAATGAAGGTCATGAAAGTTCACATCATGATCAGATAGTCACTAGAGAAGGGGACCAAAATCATACCTTTTACAGTAGAATTAGGGAGACGGAGGTAAAAGAGGCATTGAGAAGGATGGATAATGGTAAAGCGGTTGGTCCGGATAGTATCCCCATTGAGGTATGGAAAACCTTGGGAGAGAGGGGCATCAGTTGGCTCACCAAGTTGTTTAATGAGATCTTAAGATCCAAGAAGATGCCAGACGAGTGGAGGAGGAGCACTTTAATCCCTATATACAAGAACAAAGGTGACATACAGGATTGTGCGAATTATAGAGGGATTAAGCTTATGAGTCATACCATGAAACTTTGGGAAAGGGTGATAGAGCGAAGATTGAGGCAGGAGACTCATGTTACTGAGAATCAATTTGGCTTCATGGCGGGGAGATCAACTATGGAGGCAATATACTTACTGTGCCGGTTGATGGAGGAATACCAGAGGCAACAAAAGGATCTACATATGGTTTTTATTGATCTGGAGAAAGCTTATGATAGAGTGCCTAGAGAGGTACTATGGAGGGCTCTCGAGAAGAAAGGGGTGCGTGTTGCCTATATTAGAGCCATTAAGGATATGTATGACGGGGTCAAGACGAGCGTGAGGACACAAAGTGGGATTTCAGAGGATTTTCCCATCACGATAGGTCTACACCAAGGGTCAAGTTTGAGCCCCTACCTCTTTACACTGGTCTTGGATGTGCTTACGGAACATGTCCAAGAACCAGTGCCCAAATGCATGCTCTTTGCGGATGATATTGTGCTTATTGGGGATACTAGAGAGGAAATAAATGAGAAGATTGAAATGTGGAGACAAGCTTTAGAAGGGTCTGGATTCCGGATAAGTCGAAGCAAGACAGAGTATATGGAGTGTAATTTTAGCAAGAGGCACGTGGGCCTTACTCGGGAGGTGAAGGTTGGAGAGCATGTCTTAGCACAAGTCCCGAAGTTTAAGTATCTTGGTTCTATCTTACAGCAGGATGCAGAAATAGAAGGAGATGTAAATCATAGGATTCAAGCAGGGTGGATGAAATGGAGGAGTGCCTCGGGCGTGTTATGTGATAAGAAGGTACCACTTAAACTTAAAGGAAGGTTCTACCGCACTGCTGTAAGACCGGCGATGTTATATGGGACAGAGTGTTGGGCGGCAAAGGGCACACAAGAGAATAAACTTCATGTTGCAGAGATGAGGATGCTACGGTGGATGAGTGGGCATACCAGACAAGATCGGATTAGAAATGAGTATATTCGAGAAAAAGTTAGCGTTGCTCCTATTGTTGAAAAAATGGTTGAATCTCGTCTTAGGTGGTTTGGGCGTGCGTGGAAGAGACCAGTGGAAGCCCCGGTTAGGAGGGTAGACCAAATGGAGGGTACTACAAGGGTTAGAGGAAGAGGAAGACCTAGAAAAACTATAGGCGAAACAATTGAGAAGGATATGGCAATCAATGCCTTATCAAAAGACATGATTTATGATAGGCCTTTATGACGTCGTTTGATCCATGTAGCCGACCCCACCTAGTGGGACAAAGGCTTAGTTGTTGTTGTTGTTGTTATTTTTTTTAAACGATTTTTCAATTTATTATAATTATTTATTATTTTCTATTATTTATCGAGTAATTGGTCGGTCCCTAATTTTGTAGGCATTGGTCAAGTTAGTCCCTAACTTTATCGAAATAGCAATTTAGTCATCGAGACAACATTTTAATTCACATATGTTCATATCTTTATCCCATTCTAAAACAAATACATCCTTATGATAGTGATGGCAAGGACTAACTTGATCGACGTTTTCCTATCTCAGAGATTAAATTACTATTTCGACAAAGTCAGGGATTAACTTGACCAACGCTACAAAGTTAGGGACTAATCTCACCGATTACTTATCACCGAAACTGAAAAATAAATAGTTTCTCTTCCCTTTGTTTTCCCCACTCAAACAAACCGAGTCTCCACTTTTCGACGCCGCTCTCAAACTCCGTCAACGTCGCCCCACTCAGCTCCCTCTCTCCGTTCGCGTTTCACTGCCCCATTCTCTGGTAACTTTCTTCTTCTTGCTTTTCTTTTTTTGAATTTCATATTTGAACTCAGATCTTCTCGTACTCGAATTCGCATCCATTTCCATAGACCTTTTAATTTCAACTCAGTCTTCGCTTTTTGTTCCGCAAAGTAAAAGGAATTTTGATATGATCCACGCGCCTTGTTTAAATGCTTGAAAAAATTGATTGTGTAAACTTGACATAATTTACTATGACACTGCATCCATTGTGTTTGTTAAAATGCTTCATATTGTTTTATCATTTATCATTGATTTTTTTTTTCTTTGTACCCATCGGATAGCTTGTTTGAAATTGTGAAAAATTTCGGATAGCTTATCCGAAAATGATTTTAAAAAAAAGCATTTCGGATAAGGCTAATTGAAAACACGCGCGTGTGACGAGTGAACCTAAAAGAAAAAGGGTATGTTTTGATGGAAAAATTAGATTATGATTATTATTATTTTTTTTTGTGATTAAGATTATAATATGTTAAAATTATAATATGTTGACGTTTGTATCTGAAAAATGAATTTAAGCTTATATGTTTTGTTTGGACAGTGGGAAGAAAATTGGAAAATTATTTTTATTGAGAAAATTGCAAAAAAAAAAAAGTGGGGTTAGTTATTGTTATTGGAGTTATAAGGGTATAACAGAAAAATTACATGGGTTTCAAAAAAAATCTACCGCACCTATGATGGAGATGTTCAATTTTAATTATTTTTCCAAGAATTTAATCTAAAATTATAATCTGGATTGACAACCAAACACAATAGATTATGATTATTTTTGAAAAAAAACTCAGAACATAATTTTAATTTAAATCAAACAACCCCTAAGTTGTCTTGTCCCGCCCTTTGTTAATTTAATTTACGACATTTTTAGTGGTTCCTTTTTAATTAATGAGTAAACTCTCTAGCAATCATCAGCATCGTAGATGACTTTTGCATTTGCGTGTATTCATTGATCCAGTTGCAATTGTATTGCCATCCTTACAGGACGAGTACTAAAGAAGGAGAATGGACCTACTAGATGATTTGATGGCTTTGATCCTTCTGAGATTGCCGGTCAAGATTCTGTTATGTTTCAAGTGTGTGTCCAAGTCTTGGCTTTCTCTTATCTCCGATCCTCAGTTTGCGAAATCGCATTTTGAACTTGCTGCCACACCCACCCATCGACTTTTGTGCTTGCCGGAAAAAGGTTTTACTTCTCAAGCTCGATCCTTAGACTTAGACGCTTCCTCCCTTCATGGTGCTTCTGTTTCTGCACCACTGAACCTCAGTTTTCTGCCCCCTTTCTCCTTTACTGAAATTAAGTGTTCTTGCAGAGGGTTTCTACTCTTGTGTCATAGCTTTGAGGATCTTTACTTATGGAATCCATCGACTAATATCCACAGACTACTACCCGTGTCTCCAACTGCGGCTTCCAATATGGATGTGCCTGTCTTACGTGACACAATTTTCTATGGTTTTGGGTATGACCCATCAAAAGATGATTACTTAGTGCTTCTTGCATCCTATGACCCAGTACCACTTCTTTCTATGGCTTTGGTGAAAACATGCTTTGAGTTGTACTCTTCGAGAGCTAATGCATGGGAAAAGATTGAGGGTACCGATTTGCCCTATATGGCCTCTGATGGTCCCAGAACTGGGACACTCTTGAATGGGATTATTCATTGGTTTGCTCATTGTCCCGATGCTTTAGTGATTCTTGCCTTTGATTTAGTGGAAAGGAAGTTTTCAGAGGTGCGTTTGCCAAATAATTTCAACCCAAATTATACATTTTGTGACTTATGTGTGCTTGGAGGATGTCTCAGTGTACATGTTACTCTTGGCGATACAACTGAGATATGGGTGATGAAAAAATACAACGTGCAGTCATCTTGGACTAAGTCCTTTACTTTGTCTAACAACGATCTTCCGAGTCCAAAACAAGACTTTTCCCCAATATTCGCCACCAGAAGTGGTGACATTGTTGGATTGAATGGTAGCATGTTAGTGAAATGCAATGCTGAAGGACAGCTGCTAGAGCATCGCTTATTTTGTGATGCTCCAGATGGATGTGAAGCGGTTATGTACAGAGAATCTCTACTTTCATTCCCGGTTGAGGACGCACAAGCTACAGAATGATGAAGCACAAAGCGTGAAAAGAAGCGGTACCTGCTAGGGGACAAGGTAACCGTCCTGAGCAGGGATACTACATTCTCCCCTAAATAAATTTCACTGCGTTGGGAGCATGCAACAGACTTTGGAATTCAGTTAGTTTTCATTCATAGTAGTGGCTAAGAAATGTTATTGGGAGTTAGTACTTTCATTTTGTCTTGTTTCATCATGTTATTGTTATTGGCTATTGTGTTAATGTTTTCATTATGTTTGCTTCCTCTCTTTTACCAGTTTTTCAACTTGAAGTACCAATACTGATAAATGAGTTTATTGCATTGCTTGCACGATGCGAAGTCAAATTTTAAAATGTTACAATTACTTGAGAATTGACACCATTAAACATGAAATGAATGCAATGTCAATACTGTATTAATGGTGATATCCCATTTACTCTAGCTACATGGTATGAAGTCAATACCAAATCTTAGATTCCATATAAAATTCACCGCTTTACTTCACGTCAACCATGGATTGACAGAGGAAATCAAGTAGGGCACCACCAAGGCAGGTTTGGTTGGTGAGAAAAATGAAGAAAAAGAAAACACACTGAGACACAACTTTGTTTAGAACATTTTTGAACTGTCAGCATTCTGAGTCAATAATCATCAGTAGTTTGGATTTTTTCTTTCGTATACATGGAAACAATATAGTATCTATTGCATGGTTTGATGGAGTGCTGCTACCGGGGGAAACAAAATGATTCACACAAGAATCGTGTGAGAACTATCTCTTGATAGAGGGAAAATCTCTCGGAAAAATTAAAACTCTGATCACATTTTTTTTTTTAATCATAGTCATGGAAACAAATCAAAGAAATCATTACAGTTTTTATAAAAAAAAAAAAAACCCAAAAAATAGAAGAAATCAATATTTGATGAAAAAATCATATCTGCACTGACTAGGTGGAAACAAATCCAAGAAATCAATAACATTCAATAAAAATACCCAAAAAATAGAAGAAGAAAAAATCATCATTAACGAAGCACGAAGAAAGGCATGCATGAAGAAAGTAAATCTTACCTCCATTGTAGTGATGGCGGAGAGACTTGGTGTTTTGAGTGATGGCGAAGAGAGTAATCGAAGGAGAAATGGGAGTTGGAGAGCGACAATGGGCTAAGGGTAACACTGCGTTTTTGAGCAACGATAGGCGATGCTGCATTTGTGGGTGGTGGCTCTACAGGTGTTTGAGGAAAACGAGGGTTTGAGGGAGATGATGCAGCGCTGTGTTTGAGGGAGACGACTAACGAGGGTTTGAGGGATGTGTTTGAGGCGGCTCTATGAGTAATGTGTTCGTGAATGTTGAATGGAAGATAAAACCTAACCCTTATGCCCTTTTAACGCTGCATTTTTGTGCAGCTATTCGGTTTCAACAACATAAATCGAAAACCGAACAATCGAAAACCGAACAGAACTGATCGATTTTCTTTAAAACAGTCCAAAAAAAATTTAGGCTTATTCAAGTATTTAGTCCCTAAACTTAAGGAGTCTTTTGAAAATAGTCATTTTTCTTTTTTTTTGTCTGGGTCCTTTAACTTTAACCTCTTTTGAAAAAGGTCCTTCTGTCTATTACCATCAGTTAAGTGGTGATGTGACTGACCTAATTGTCACGTCACTCATGCCACGTGGCACAAGATATTTTTTTCTAAATTTAAATTCCAAATTTAAAAAATCATATTTTTTATTAAAAAAAATTTAACTAATTTTTAAAAAAATAATTTAAAACCAACATGAGTATTCGATCAGCATGAGTTGCTATTAAAATGATACTCACTGCAAATCACTTCAACTTCCACACTTTCACTCTTTTTTTTTCTTTGCTTTTTTTAATTACTGGTAAGCATTCCCGTGCCATGCACGGGTTGTTTAATTTGAGATATTAGTATTGTGTGAAAAATTGCATTTGACAATTAATGAATAAAATATATTGGATTTGTAATGTATAATGTTAAATTACTACTTAGTTATTAAATTATATCGAGTCAATGTGTAGTTTATGTTTTATATTATGTAAATAAATTATAATTAATTTTTGAATTGTATAAAAATAAACTTTACTATCATAGAAGACAACAATTTTAAGTTTTATATGTAGTTTATATTAAAGAGCTCTTCCAACTAATATTTATGTCGTGTTGACAGTTGGGTAAGGAGTTAATTTTTTGGAGCAAGAACTTTTATTTGATAAGATTTCTCGCTTGTTGAGTATTAAATAATAAATTCTCCAAAACAAAGTACATTTCACATGATAATTTATTTAAATATTCAAACTGAACAATGTTAAATGGTCACCAAAAAAGATAGCAATAAGCATTGTACATTTCCAATATAACAACCTTGTAAATCAAAATTTAAAACCTAAAATTGACAGTCCTGATTTCACGACATTGCTTCCTTGTATACATTTTTCCAATACTAAATCCACTTAAAAACCTGTCATAATAAATGGAATGAATAATCGTGAGGATTTGTAGTTATTATCAGTAATTATAATTATAGTATTGCAATAGAATTTGATAATATGAATGTAAGTTTAAATTATACCCTTTTAAAATCTAATGATTTAGTTTTGCTTGTTACGTCTTTTAGTTTTGGAGGTAGAAAATTGAGGAGTTTCCATGTCGTCAATGCCTAAGACGTAGAAGTGATGTCATCATGGATCTGTTCAGCAAAATTAGCTTGTAGTTGTGAGCTTGTAATTTATAGCCATGAACTTCTAGCTTGTAGCTGTTAAGCTAGTTAGGAGCTGTGAGCTTGTGCCATGTAGTTGAAAGCTTATAGTTGTTTAGTTGACTAATTGAAATAGTGTTTTTCGGCAAAACTAGCTTTTGAAGTAGTTAAAAGTTATTAAATGACCAAAAAGGACATGCAACATTTTATTATTTTAATTTTTTTTCTTTATTTATTAAATAGATAGTTAATTAATTAATTAATAAAATATAAAAATTATTAAATTATAATTAATTAATTAATTATAACAAAATTATTAAATTATAATTAATGATTAAGTAAAGGGTAGTAAAATAATTTTAAATTTTGTTTGAGGGTATAATTGGTATATGAATTATTGAAAGCTAGTTTAGTTTCTTGAAAGCTACTTGAAGTAGCTTTCTAAAAACTAGCTTTCAAAAGCTACAAGCTCCTTTTTTAAAAGTCATAAGCTCCTTCTAATTTATGTTCACCGAACGGGACTAGTAGCTTATTGACTAAATTAAATCTAAAATCTCCTAGTTAACTAAAAAGCTCCTACCTACCATTGCCGAAGAGAGTCCATATCTCTGAATTTGAGATTCAACTAAACAATTGTCATGCTATAAATATCAAATCAAGTATAATTTTTAGTTCATTAAATTAATTAGTAACATTGAAATTAACGTTGTATTTATCTAATTGTTTTTCATTATTACAAACTGGGTTAACATCAATAACAAAAAAAGATAATCTTTCAAGAGTAGATTTTCTAGTAATTTTGGGAATCCAAATTCATCATTCTCTTGCAATATGATAAGTATAATATTAATCGGGGTGACTTGGAAAATATATATTAATGTTCACATTTTCAATATCATTCATTAAATTAATCAATTTTGTTAATGAACATAAAATATGTGAATGAAATCTTATATATAAGGACGGATGGAGTATTACTTATTGTTATTTTGATTATAATTATTAATATTCGTATTAGTTATAGAAAAGAATATAGAAATATTCTAAAATTGCAACTTTCAAATTATTTGCTTATATTAAAACTTCATCATTGTATAAATTTACAATTTTTTTTATATATTTAGGGTATTTTTTAAAAAAATTTACTAAAATATGATGTTTTATATTATGTGAAATCATTATAAGAATTTTGAAATTTTAAAAAATCCAATTTTAAAATTACTTGCCTATATTAGAACTTCATAATTGTAAATAAGTATATTGTCTAAAGTATCAAATAACACATCATTATTTACCATGATCAAAATCACATCATATTGTATATATTTTTGGATTTTTAAAAAATTGAATTAATGACGGATTAAATATTTGATTGCATTATGCTAAATCATTATACAAAATTATAGCTTATCTTTAATACTTATATATCCGTTTTCTTCCTTTTTAGCCAAAATTTATTCTTCAAAATGATGTTCTTTTTAAATGATTGATATTAATTTGTCTATATTAGAACTTGTCTGTATTAGAATTAATCAAATTACAACATTATATCCGTTTTTTTGCCTATATTTAATTCCAATTATTTTCGGTTTTACCAATTTATTAGACATTTTACCAATTTTTAACGATCATTAATTTTTTTTTAGAAATACCCTATTTATTTAACAATTTTAAGATTCTCAATAATATTAATAAGAGTAGTTTGGAAAATACATATTAAATGTTCACATTTCCAATATCATTAATTAAATTAATTATCTTTCTTAATGGACATAAAATTTTTCATGAAATCTTATATATAGGGATGGAAGGAGTATTAGTTATCATTATTTTGATTATAATTATTAATGTTGGTATTAGTTATAGAAATTAGTTTTAGTACAAACAATTGTGGGTTTAAGGTTAAATTTATAGAAAAATTTTAAAATTGTCGGAGAGAATGAGAAGGTTAAGAAAATAATATAGAAATATTATAAAATTACAATTTTAAATTATTTGCTTATATTAAAACTTTATCACTATATAAATTTACATGTTGTATAAATTTACGGGATTTTTTAAATTTTTTTCTAAAATATGATGTTTTATATTATGCTAAATCATTATAAGAATATAGAAATTAAAAAGATTCTAACTTTAAAATTAGTTGTCTATGTTAGAACTTCATAATTGTAAATAAGTATATTGTCTAAAGTATCAAATAACGTATCATTATTTTCCACGATTAAATTACAACATATTGTATAAATTTTCGGATTTTTTTAAAAATTGAATTAATGACAGAGTAAATATTTGATTGTATTATGCTAATTCATTATACCAAATTATAGTTCTACTTTAATACTTATATATCCGTTTTAGCCAAAATTTATTCATCATAATGATGCTCTTTTTAAATGATTGATATCAATTTGCCTATATTAGCACTTGCTTGTATTAGAATTTCTCAAATTACAACATTATATCTTTTTTTTGCTGTTTAATACTTAGATAACGGCTCATTCAGGCATTATTATATATGTTTTTATGCTTATATTTAATTCAATTTTTTTTTGTTTTTTAAGTTTGATGCCTAAAGTAGTAAATAATTCATATTTATTTTTCATGCTTAAATTTACATGTTGTACAAAATTGGCGGAGTTTTTTTTTTCTAAATTTATTAAAATATGATGTTTTATACATTGTGGTAAATCATTATAAGAATATATAAATTAAAAAGATTCCAACTTTAAAATTACTTCCTATATTATAACTTTGTAATTGTAATTAAGTATATTGACTAAAGTACTACCTCCATTCCTAAATATAAGATATTTTTGATACTTTTATTTTGTCTTTATTTATAAGACACTGTATCAATTTTCAGTGACTATTAATTACTTTTTTTTTCACAAATATCCCTACTTATTTAACACATTTTAAATTACGAATAATATTATATGGGGTAATGTGGTGGACTAGATCTCGATCCGAGATCACAGGGCACAAGACCCTATCCGACCGAGATCGTAATACGTTCACACCACTAATGTCAGACCGAGATCGATGTCACTCGACAAACAGGCACCATCAAGAAGGGTTGAGCTTGCTCCCTCAGCTCGACCTGAATATCAAATACTCAAGCCGATAAGGACATGATAAAGACTAACCAACTCATCCAGCCATATCCTTTTATGGCTCATAACGGGCTGGCCCTGCTGGGCCTCAGCTTAGCTTGCCCATTAGGGCACCCAGCCACCCCTATAAGTAGTACGGTGCTACATGGGGCTCAGGTACGTCTTCTAACCCTAAGTTCACACTGCACACACTTTGTTATTAGGGCAACCTACGTAATCATACTGAATACATGTGAGAACTCATTGAATCACTCATAAACCCTAGATTGAGCCACCCCACTAGGTCCTTCCCTGTTACCTTAGTGATTGCTCCGGCCTAGAACACTTCAGGTAATTTTGAAAATATATATCAAAAGTTTACATTTCTAATGCAATTAAATTAATTAATTAACTTTCTTAACGTGAAATATCCCAAAAAGGTCCTATATTTAGGGACGAAGGGAGTATCATATAACGTATCATTATTTTCCACGATCAAAATTACTACATATGGTATAAATTTCCATCTTTTAAAAAAAATTGAATTAATGATGAAATAAATTTTTGATTCTGTTATGCTAAATTATTATACCAAATTATAGCTTATCTTTAATATTTATATATCCGTTTTTTTCGTTTTAGCCAAAATTTATTCTTCATAATGATACTCTGTTTAAATGATTGATGTAACACCCCGATTCTTATTTATAAATTTGCAAATAATTCTTTTATAATTAAAATATGAGACTCAAAATTTCCCTTTTCGCAGCTCAATTTTATACAAAATGTCGGGGAATCCATTTACAATATACACAACATGAAATAGAATTTCCTTCTTTCCACTCTTCCGCTGCGATACTCTGATCTTCAAGCTCCTTAGCATTCACCTAAAATGTTAACCACTAAGGGTGAGACATTTTCACATCATAGTGAATTATAAGATAGTTAACAGTTCATAATAAAACTCAAGAATAATAATCAAATTAAGCAATGGTCTAAGAAAATACATCACATTCACATCACATTATAACATACATATATTATCAAACTCCCAATTACTTTTCATCTGCTCACTCTAAGCCTCTCATATTCAAATTTTCTCATATCTTTCATATTCTTATAGATTATTATAAGTTTTTCATCTTTTCGTGGACTATCCGATTCGCGCTACATTGCAGTCGGATTCCACACATTTTAAATAACTAGTCCTCTTCGCGTTCTAGCCGATTCGCGCACCCACAGTCGGCCCCGATTCGCGCACCCACAATCGGTCGCAAGGGTTTTATGGTGAAATCCTTTGACGCGGACTATCCGATTCGCGCACCCGCAGTCGGCCGCAAGGGATTATCACCAAGTATCACGGACTATCCGATTCGCGCGTCTGCAGTCAGATTCCGTACATCATATCTTTTATATCTAGCGGTGGACTATCCGATTCGCGCACCCGCAGTCGGATTCCACACTCTTCAATGTCACATTGTCGTGGACTATCCGATTCGCGCACCCGCAGTCGGATTCCACACTCTTCAATATCTCTTTGTCGTGGACTATCCGATTCGCCCACCCGCAGTCGGATTCCACACCTTGTTATTTATTCCATTATTTTACTTTTTTCTCCTCAATTGTTTGTTATTTACTTTCACATTTTTCAGAATCTGCATCACTTAGCAATTATAAATACATATAACATATATCATCACACACATGTTCATCATTAACAAGCCTTCATATAATATCATTTATAATTATTAAGCCATTTTCACCACTCAATATCCAGCATTAATCTATACATAACACACACTTAGCACTTTGTCACAAATATACCCATTTAACACTTAGTTGACATAATAAATTCTCAGCAATCCATAACAACCACAATCAGCAGGTATCAAATAAATCAATCGACATACGCAGGTATGTCTCAGAGTACCAAAATATAAGTCAACTCCCTATGATTCTTCACTTCCTACTTTTATAACATACATAAAGAAGATTTATCAAACACATTTTAATTTATATAAAATCAATTAATAAACTCTATTCACCCATAATCCAACTTTAAGCAAGCATTAATTACCCACAACCCAATTTAACTATTAACCCCAAATCCTATTATAAACTCTAACTATCCCTAACCCAAGGTGTGGAAAAGAGACTCCCCTTACCTGGAAATCCTAACAATAACGACAGAGACACGTTTACATCTGGGACTTGCTCCAGGGTCAAGGTCAATAACGTGTTGGATCTAAATAGGAACATATGATAAAACTAATTATAACATTAAAATATATATATCAAATAAATTCATTTTTGTCAAAATAATAAATATATATCATTATACAATAAAAATATATCATTTTTTCCTAAAACATCTCTTTATTTGAAAATATAGGGATAATAAAATATTGACGGATCGTCAAATAAATTAGGTAGATGGATAAAGGGAGTTGAGGAGGTTATATACCTAAAAATGATTTGAGATTGGACGGTTGGATCTTGAGTTATTGGACCGAAAAGTTTGGAACCCTTAAGTTTTTCTTCTCCTCTGTCTATCTCTCTCTGATCTCGTTTCTACTTCATTCTTTCATTGTTTCTTTCTTTTAATTTCTTTCTCTATGTGGCTTTCTATCTCACTCTGATCTTTTACTCCATGGGCCGGACACTTTATATATATATATATATATATATATATATATATATATATGCATAATGGGTTAGGGTGGGACGGTGGGGCAGTGGTTAGGAATAAATAAATACATTACTTTATATTTTACTCTCACTTGTGGGTTAATGAGTGTAGGTATTTTGTATTATAACTAAAAGTTGAGTGATATTAAAAATAAAATACGTTTAAGTAAAACAATATTGTATTTTGAATTATTACTTCAAACTGATTGAAAAATAATAAAGTTACCGGTCCTTCCAGATAGCTATTGCGTAAGAAAAATTATCGAAATTCAAAAGTAAATATATTTTCTAAATCTTGATATTAAACTTGATAATATATAATATTTAAAATTTCGAAGCAGGAGATTAGTATATATAACTTAAACCGATAATATATTAAATCAGTCCAGAAGCTAAAAATAAAACAGTCTCCGAACACTGTGAAAATTTACAGGGACGCTCAAAATATTAAGTTAAACATTTTTTATGAAGAAACTATTTATAAAAATGCCTCTAAGGTTTGTCACTTGAGCTCCATGTCAAAATGTTAATTAAACTAAATAAAAGTACTACTTTATTTTTGGAAAACGTATGATAACAAATTTATACTTATTTTGACTAGAAAACATATTTCAAATATAATGATGAAATCAGAATTTTATTCCGAGACTCAAATCTTGAAAACATCATGTTAAATCAGTTAATTATTTTGCAAGAGGTATTAGAAATAACATGATGTTACAATTGATACCAATTTGCCTATATCATAAGTTGCATGTATTAGAACTTATGAAATTACAACATTATTATATCTGTTTGTTTTTTGGCTGGTTATCTACATGTTACTAATTCATGGGATTTTAATAAAAAAATTTACTAAAATATGATGTATTATATTATACTAAATCATTATAAGAATATATAAATTAAAAAATTCAAACCTTCTTGATTCTCAACTAAAATTCAGAAGTCCAATATTCAAAAAAAGTCATGAATAATATCATAATCAAAACCTTCTTGATTCTCTTTGAAACCTCCTCTGCTTCTTTGTGTTTATACTGAACCTATTAGTATAGGCTTCACAGCAACAATGGTATTTTTGGCTGAGTATTATAATATTGCATTAACCTAAAACAAAGATGACTTATCTTATACATGATTAGCGTTTTTCGCTGCAAATTCTCATTCACATCGAAAAAAGAAAATTATATAATGACATTGACATACATACCTAATGTATAGACAAATTAAAAAGTAATTAGAAAATGGTATAAAACACAACAAAATTGGCAACTTGCTATTTAGCTCACATGCTCTCTCAAAAATTATTCCAATACTTAGATGGTGGACCTTATAATATAGGGAAATCATATTAAATTTCTCTCGAGTGGTGGAACTTAAGAAATAGTGTGCAGTGGCCAAAAAATTTCTCTCATGACTTTTCACAAACATTTAATGGGTACCATTTTCTAAACAAAAATTGTTATTAGAACAACATTAGCAACACAAAGACAACTATATTATATTATTCCTTACATTTCTTATTGTATCTATGGTTATTTTTTTTTTATCCCAAATCAACAAACCTAAATCACATTAAAATCATATAAAAAAACCCAAATCAAACATCAAAGCAACATATGCTTTGATTTAGGATATGAAAACGAAACCGAAAAGACAAAGACAATAACATCAGCACACAACACTCAACCTCAAAGCAACATATGTCATGGAAAAATTTTCTTTGGTCATCTTCTCCCTTTGTTCAACAAATTGAAGAGAAAAAAAACCATGGAAAAAAATATTATGGCAAAAACAATATTACGGACCAGATAGATTAAAAAAATAATACTACAAAAATGAAAATCAAACAAAGAGGAAGGAAAGGGGATTCTTCAAACCCTAGAATCCCAAATATTTTGAAGACATGAAATTGATGTTGGGAGCCAAAATCCATCCAAGGACAAATCGCGATCAACGGTGATTTCCTATCAGCAGTCAACGGTGACGATGCCGGTGGTGGCAGTCGTAATTCCCGGTTGAGTGGGTGTTGGTGGTTGATTAGAGAGCGCGAGAGAAAAAGAGAGGGAGATGTCAAAAAGTATGTTGTGTGTTGAAGCTTGGAACCAAATAGAAGAGTAAGAGAAAAAGAGATATGAAGAAAAAGAGAAAGAATGATCGTAATTGAAAGAGAGAAAGAGGAGAGAAAAAAAGAAACTATTTTCAACGGCCCAAATCAAAATGAAATAAACGGCTCACATTAATGATTGTTTAATAGGTAAAAAATATGATTAGGAAGAAAATCTTTTTGCCCTCAAACTTCTCTTATTTTATATCACGTTGACCACATAATGTTGAGAGTGTTTTTTGAATTTGATAACATCATGGAAAGGGAATTTTATTTTTCATGGTAAGAGAATTTTATTTCAGCAAAGGGTATAAGTACAACAAATATAGCCATTGCAACAAAAACAGCATTGACAGCATTAGCCTAAAGAAAACAAATATAGCCATTGCAACAAGAAAATCAACAATAGCAGCAGTTCTTAAACTTCTAAACAGCAGACAGTATACATAGTGCATGTACAGATAAAAATTGAAGTTATGCACAGTACACTTGAAGACATTGATCGGGTTGTTAAACCATTGACAGAGAGACATGTGAACACCGATAAGAAACTCAAGTGTGACGATTGTGAGAAGGAAGATGCGGTGCGTTGGAGTGAGATCTTCGAGAAAGATATGAGATTGTGAGTGAGTTATGATCTGAGAATGAGATGATGGTCTTGGCATGTTAGACGGTTAGAGTGAGATTTTGAGAGAAGAGTTAAGGTTGAAGAAGATAGGGTTGTGGTGTTAAAAAAACGGATTTTTTAATTTTTAGTATTAAAAAATTGGTTAAAAAATTATTAATAAAAAATATGGATTTTTTTTTACTAAATTTATAATTTAAAAAAAAGACACCTGGTGCCACATGGCATGGGTGACGTGGCATTTAGGTCAGTCATGTCACCACTTAATTGACGGCAATAAACCAAGGGGTATCGAAGTATTCACCTAATTGTAAATATTGACCTTTTCAACCAAATAAGTTTGACTCGGCACCCGTATACATTTGTCATCATCTAAGTGATCCACATAGAGAGGATACCAAACCTTCATAAACTAAAAGGTATCGAAGTATTCACCATTAATTTTGTAGCTCTATTTATCATAAATCTGATAGCTTTCTTCTTCACTTCAAAATGAGATTTTAGACAATATTCTTTTTTAACATTTTATGACGAGAAGTAAGAAAAAAAATTGAACTCAAAAAAATTGGCATTCCTTCCCTAGTTCCCTCCATTTATTCCCCTCCTCCCTCTCTCTCTCCCAAACGGGGAGCATAACAATAAACATAGCAGTAGCTACAAACTCAGATCCTCCGCTCTTACCTTCTCCCTCTGTCGTAGGTGTCTTCGAGTTCGCACTCATTTCCATAGTTTTAAGTTTTAACCTTTGATTTTCTGTTTCAACTAAGATTATCATCGCCAATGCAACCCATTTTGTATTTTTGCTTTTTAAGTTTCAACTCCTTTCATTTCCATATTTGACCTCATAACTTGGCAACTAAGTATCTCATGAGATATATGAATTTCATGGATGTACCTAGAAATCTTGCTAATCATATTGTATTTCCATTTCTCTATGGGTAAATATGAGCAATTTCGATGATTAATTAATCTGACTCACTAATTGAAATGGTTGCTAAAGCATTATTATACTTATGCTCTATCTGTCTCTAAATCTAAGTATTTGGACTAGCTTTTCCTTGGAGATTAAAGAAATTAGTTAATAGGATCGTTCTAAACTATGCACTTAGTGCATATGGTGCATAGGTTATTCACACCTTAAAAAACAAATGTTTGTTGGAAACTGAGACACTTAATGAATTAAAAAATGTTTTTTCTGTTCCTAAATATAAGTCCCACTTTTTTTTTCCTTAATATAAGATTCATTTTCAATTTTCAATTGCTAAAGATTGATTCAGCAAAACTGCACTGAAACAATAAGTGATCCCTGCACTCAATCTTCTCATTGCACAGCACACAATTCAATGGAAAAGAAATAATTAATGTCATTGAAAATTGGAAATAGGAATAAAGGCTTATAAAAAGAGACAAGATGATGGCACTAACTGGTGCTTATGTTTAGAGAAAGGAGGAGTATGTTTGAACAACATTTTCACTCATAGGAATTTTTGCATTTGCAGAATGTGGAGTATTCTTCGATGGCGAAGAAGAAAGTGCATCTACCTGACGAATTGATACTAGAAATCCTTTTGAGATTGCGGGTCAAGTCTCTATTGCGCTTTAAGTGTGTCTCTAAATCTTGGTTTTTGCTCATATCTGATCCTCACTTTGCTATTTTGCATTTTGAACTTGCTGCACCCACCTACAGTCTTATGTGTCTGCCAGATAACTCTTATTGTTGGAAGTCCCACATCACTTGCCTCATAATATATAGCATGGTTTAAATACCTGTTGCGTTACTCTTCTCATTGCCAATTGATTTTGAGATGAAACCTTAACGTGGTATCAAAGCCAGAACCCAATTTCTTTCCGGTTGTTATGGATCAATAGATACCCTTTGCTTCCTCTCAAATTGGTTTTGAGATGGATAACACTTATGTTTCAACATCACTAAACCCTGGTTTTCCACCTCCCTCTGGGTTTGATATTATTGGTTCCTGCAGAGGGTTTCTACTCTTGAATAATATATTTGAGTATCTTTACATATGGAATCCTTCAACTAATGTCCGCAAAGTACTACCTTCATCTCCAATAGTGGCATCCAATCCGCATATGCCTGGCTTATATGGCACAACATTATATGGTTTTGGGTACGATCCATCAAAAGATGATTACTTGGTGGTTCTTGCAACCCATGACCCAGCTCTTGATCATTCTATTGATTTTACGAATATCTGCTTTGAGTTGTTCTCTTTGAGAGCTAATGCATGGAAGCAATTTGAGGTTACTGATTTGCCCTATAATGTCTTTGGAGGTACCAGTTTCGGGACACTCTTGAACTGGATTCTTCATTGGCTTGCTTATCGTCCCGATGCTATAGTGATTCTTGCCTTTGATTTAGTGGAAAGGAAGTTTTCAGAGGTGTGTTTGCCGGATGATTTCAACCCGGAAGGTAGATTTTGTGATTTATGTGTGCTTGGAGGTTTTCTCAGTCTCTCTATCGCGGAAGGCGATACAACCGAGATATGGGTGATGGAAAAATACAATGAGCAGTCATCTTGGACTAAGTCATTTGCTTTGTCTAACAATGATCTTCCAAGTCCAAGCCAACACTTTTCCCCAATATTCTCCACTAAAAGTGGTGACATTGTTGGATTTAATGGAAGGGCAAGGCTAGTGAAATGCAATGCCAACGGACAGTTGCTAGAGCATTGCTCATATCGAGATGATCCACGTGGATTTGGAGGGGGGTATGTATAGAGAGTCTCTACTTTCACTCCCTGTTGACGGTGTTGACGGTGGGCAAGCTGCAGAATGATGAAACATGAAGCTTGAAAATTAAAAGGCAAAATGATGCAAGTGCTAGGAGTCAAAGTAGCTGTCATGAGTCAGGATACACTGTCATCTTCTCTCATAAATACTAAAATCTTGTTATGCTAGATATTTAGTTTCTATTTTGATGAAATTTCCCTAGGTTGGAGTGTGCGACAAACTTTAGAATTCAATTCGGTCTTATATCAGTAGCTAAGGAATGCTAGTGGGAGTTAGTACTTGCATTTTGTATCTTTATCTTGTTTCATCATGTTTTTATTTACTGACTAGCGTGGTTTTGATTTTTTTCATTATGTTTGCTTCCTCACATTTACAAGTTTTTCAGCTTGAAGTGCCAATACTGATTAATGAGTTTATTGCATTGTAGCATGATACAGAGTCAAGTTGTGAAGTGTTACAATCACGTGACAGTTGATCCTTGTGACATGAAATGGATGCATTGTTAACACTGGTGATGATATTCAATTTACACTTTAGCTACATACTATGAAGTCAATACCAATCTTCGATTCCTGAATGTTTTTTAAAATCACCCCTTTACTTCATGTCTACCATATGTCTACCATGGATATGGTTGACATGAAAATATCAAGTAGGGCACCAGAAAGGCAGGCTTGGTTGGTGAGGATATGAAAAAAAAGAAAACACTCACAAACACAACTTTGTTTGGAACATTATTGAGCTGCCAGCATTATGAATCAATGATCAATAGTGTAGATTTCTTTCTTTCTTTCTACACCATGGGAACAGTATAACTCCTTACTCCTGCATAGTTTCATGGAGAAAATTATTTATGCAAGGTTTACATTGACCTGAACATAGACTACAGTGAATGATTCTTATGAGAACCATCTATTGAGAGAGAAGAAATAACTTTTGGAACTGCATTTCCTTCATAGTTTCTTGGATGTGCCTGGAAAGTTTAGAACCAGGTCCCTGTTGAATATGCCTATTTATTTTATGGGTTTTCTTAACCTCAGGATAAGAGCCTAAAAGTGGATGTATTTCATTGGGAAGTGTTGTATTGGTAGAATAAAAAGACTTTGTATTTATTTTTTCAATGAAATACATCCACTTTTAAGCTCTTATCCTCAGCCCTAAGGAGGGTTGAGGTTAAGAAAACCCTTATTTTATAGCATAAATTTATTTGTGTTTCTGCACCGATAAGTGATAAGCATGGTTGATGTATTTTATAACTTGACGATTTTCTAATGTATGTACCATGAGTGCATATAATCTATAGCTGTGGATGAGTGCATGGGATACCTTAAGAAAAAACAATACTCTATCAGGTCCTTAATATAAGATTTGTTGGG
This sequence comes from Crotalaria pallida, assembly GCA_037953625.1. Lineage (NCBI taxonomy): Eukaryota > Viridiplantae > Streptophyta > Magnoliopsida > Fabales > Fabaceae > Crotalaria > Crotalaria pallida. Next base: position 76,653,866 of record CM075656.1, read on the forward strand.
AAAATTTTCAAAAATTAAATAAGTTAAGTTAATATTATTAGTGATATTGGAATTGTGAACATTTGATATATTTTTTCAAAATTACCTTTATAATAATTATTATCGAGATTCATTATTGGTCCTATAAGAAAACATCGAGTAAATAAAAGTATTTGTAAAAAGAATTAATTAATATCATTGAATATCAGAAAAGAGACTTGTGAATAAAACTCAAAAAGTTTTCATATTTAAAAAATGCTAGACAGCGAGATACAATGGGATGATGCATAACCAAACTTGATGAATCCATCAAAATGAACTTCCGAGTCAAAAAAGGTCTAGAAAACCCAACCTCGAAATAGTTTTTTGGTTTTTTTATGAAATTAGTCCCTATAAATATTGGTTGTTCTGAAATGAGTCCCTAAACTTTATTTTTTTTCGTTTTGGTCCCCAAACACTATTTACGTTTCGAAGTTGGTCCCTGTAAATATTGTTCATTCTGAAATGAGTCCCTAAACATTTTTTGTTTTTTTCGTTTTGGTCCCCAAATCGATAACGTAAAAAGTGTTTGGGGACCAAAACGAAAAAAAATAAAGTTTAGGGACTCATTTCAGAACGACCAATATTTACATGGACCAATTTCATAAAAAAACCTAGTTTTTTTTCCCCCAATCCATGAATAGCAAATATACATGGTATTAATTCATTATCTGTTTCCATAGCAGAGAATAGATTTACAATTCAATAGTTGTGATGACTAACAAAATTTCAAGCTGGCTTGAGGCTTAATCAGTTGATTCTAGACACAACACTTTTTGCCAGGCCTTTCCTCAACCCATCAACAAATCAAGTAATAACCATTGATGTTGCCAAGAACAAATCCAATCTTTGAATAACATCTAGAATGGTATTTAAAAAAATGAATGCTACAGGCTTTGAGTTATGGCACCTATAGTGTCTGAGCAGATATACCATCTAACTGCCTTGTTATGAGTAAAATTCTATCTTGCTTTGAGATTGATTAACTTCCATGAGCAGAATGATTGCTTGCAGAAGCATCTGAAGCCTCGGACGCCTCCGATGTCTCCGACTCATTATCTGTTACATGTCACCGCAGTTCCATTGGATTAAAAAAGTGTTGCAAGCAAGAAATTAAAATAAATATGCATACAAAAAACAAAATAAATTGGAGAAAAAGTTTGAAGGATTCAAATGGTTAAAAAGGAAGTAAGCTTACCAAACAGTGACTTGACTGATGGCCTAGCCTTTGATTTGGAGGTTTTCTTCAATTCAGCTGCAAGGAATGAAGAAAGCAAAATCAACACAAGAGAACAATAATCATTTACTTCTACAACATTCTTAAATGGAAGACATACTGTGCATGCATGCATAATATGCCCATTGTCCACAAAGTTAACAGCACTGGTTTGCAATGTTAATAGAGTTGTTAATGTGTCACCCTTAATATTTGAACTTGATCATTTTTCTGATTCATATTCTAAGTTGGAATAATCAAGAGTTCCAAAATCTCGAATCTTCCAAAAATAAATATAAAATAACATCTCTGCCGAATGAGCATGATAGTAAATCATGTAACAAACTTACAAACATTATTAACATCCATAAGTTAAAAGTGAAAAAAGAATTTTACCCATCCCAGGAACTTGATAGTCGTTGACAATTTCAAAGTTCTTGTATGTGTAGCCCACAAAATTCAAGTCCTTGGATGAAAGCATCTGCATCAACCCGATAAAGAAGACATAATAAAATTGGTGGCAATTGGCAATCAAAAATAAACATCTATAGTTACCTTCCTCCATGGACCAACTCTTGATGATGATTGAGTATTGTTGTCGGCCTGCAGATTCAAAAAGGTAAAATGAGGTGAATAGCCATGGATAAGTAGCTAAACAAAATAAGCAAGAATATGAAAGACTCAGATACCTCTTCAAACTTTTCAAAATTTTGAGTATCTAACTCATCATTGACCTCGGGGAGAAATGCGGCTTCCATTTGATACAATTTATCCCATTCTGTACCCTCAAAGAACGGATGAGCCTGAAGAGGAATACAGCAGGAAGGTAACCTCTATATCCATATACCTTTATAACAAGTCTAAGAATTTAGAAAAGAACACACCATACAAGTACAACACCTTTATTTCATGTGCACCATTTGACCCCAACCTCTGGTTGACATTGCACAAAAGCTTACTAATAAGATCTTTAGCCTCTGGAGATAACCTTGCTTCTTCAGGAAATTTCAAGTGAGATCTCCAGTTTACTATCTGCATAAAACAAGCAACTGAATAAATTTCTCATGCAATACAAAATTTAAAATCCCTAAACTGTTTTGTTTACAATCAAAATTGTCAAAATGCATCAGATGAAAAAGGAAAACATATCACAATAAAACAAAACTTGATTAAGAAAAATTCAAAAGAGACAAAGCTTTCTCAATGACCTAAAACAGATCTCGCCACCGATTTGACACTAGAACAATAGTATTTGATTTAAAAAAAGAGTTTACAGCTTTACTGAAATTTAAATATCAAAGGCAAACTCTACACGTTATGATGGGTGTCCTGCAGAGGTTTATAGAACCTAAAGCAAATTTTCAGACCAATGTTAGACTCAGTTAAGACTTTTATCAGGAAGAGTACCTTCCTACATGTTGACATTGGATCATCAGAATAAAATGGTGGATATCCCACCAACATTTCATACATAATAGCTCCAAGCGACCACCTGTGAATTTCATAACAATCATCACTGTGTCCAGTATGTAATTGAACTCATTAAGGTTTATTCATGAATTCTACATAAATGAAGTATAAAATCCAATATGCTTAAAAACAGGAAAAGGAAAATAGAAGGACATTGTCCCAATCACCCTTCCAGGCATAGAAGTAAGAATTTGAATGTTAAACAATTTTGCAACATTTTAAAATGATTACCTACTACTGAATGAAAAGAATAAACTTGGATTGTATGATATAAATGCTCCATAGGAAATCAATTTTAATGGCAACGGTCACATGCATAAAACTCACCAATCACATTCCATCCCATAACCTTTCTTCAATAGAACTTCTGGAGCAATATAATCTGGTGTACCAACAGTAGAATAAGCCTGCAACATTTATGCATTCACAACCATGAGCATGCACACAAAAAATATATTTGAAATTTCAATACTAAATCAAAAAGAAGGTACCACATCAAGAATTACAGTAACACTCACTGTCGTAATAAATTAAAAAAAAAAAAGGACCGATACATAATTGCAATGAACTTACAAGTGTCCTCCTATTCTTCTGCCAGTTTTCTAACTGTTCTTGTTGTGTGCGTTTTGGAGCTGCACGCTCATCGTTCTGTGCAGATCCATTTGCATTCTGACTTGAAGAAAAATCCGACTCTTCAAGTGTGCTACAGTCTAATGGTTTACATAGTCCAAAATCTGACAGTCTCAAGTGTCCATATCTATCAAGTAGTAAGTTGTCAGGCTTAATATCCCTGCAACATGAAACATTGGTAAGATTAATTTATTCTGTACAATTGACTGAGGTTGTTTAAGTTACAAATATATTCAAATACTGTTGTACAGGAAAAATGGGTTCGTACATCAAACAACTTCTAGTTTTGAATCATTTTGGAAATGATGTGGAATGCAATCATGATTCATGGAAAGACCTATTTCTATAAATGGGTTGTGTAAGGTTCAGGCAAAAACTAAGCCTATATGAAATAGTTGAATTTAGCATGATAAAAGACACAAGACTAATATAAAGAAAACGAGAGTTATAGATACCTATGTATATAATTGTGTTTATGTATAGATTCAATCGCCAGAACTGTTTCTCCTACATAAAATCGGGCTTCATCTTCAGACAAGGTATCCTTTCTCATAAGTAGAGTCATCATATCCCCACCAGGTAGGTACTCCATAATAAGATACAGATACTCATCATCCTGGAAAGAACAATAAAGTTTGACAATGCAATTACTGTCAACCTCCGCAAGGAGGTTCCTCTCAGCTCGGACATGTTCTACCTGAAATGATTGAAAAATTTGGAAATAAGGATGACGGCTTCATTAACCATAGACATAAATGCTACTCTTCCATAGAAGAGTATAATGTAGCAAGGCCAAAGACCGTGAACCTGGCCTCTTCGAAGCATCTCAGATTTTTTTAGTTTTTTCATTGCATATACATGACCTGTAGTCTTTTCCCTACAGACTCTGACCTGCGAATTCAAATTTTAGGTGAAGCAGAACAGTTAGCAAGGGCATATAAAAAATTATAACCAGAAGAAGAAAGAATAGTTGATCATTTGAAAAGACTCCGTATCACATATGAGCACATATATACCTCCCCAAATGCACCTTTTCCAATCATAGTCAATAACTCAAAATCGTCAACGCCCATCTTATGCCTTTGAAGGCGCATATATTCCGTTTCCTTCTTCTCTAAAAATTTAAGTAGATTGTTTTGATCTTCCTCAGAGACATCAGCATCGGCCAACTTCTTTTCCAATATGGTTCGACTGTCATAAGTATGTATTAGAAAAATTAACAGTGCCTAATCCAGAAAGTGTAGCAGGGGCACGACTAACAATTAACAACGAAACTGTCTAACGCCTATCAGTGTTTTGTTCTTTGGTATATATTCACATATATTTTACCCAAACAAAAAAACGAATCTGGTTTAAAATATAACAAATTTTAGTATCAAACAACAGTGGCAGCTATCAAGATTGAAGCAAAGAGCAGGAAATAAGGATGGCAAATGCTCAGTAACGTACCGCTCCTTCCTCTCCTGAAGGCTCTTCATTTGCTCCTTGTAATGGTTCTCAATATACTGCTTCGCGGCCGCAACCTTCTGCTTTGTGATATTGGAAAGAGCCGCTTCATCGAGGGGCGCACTCGAATCTTCATTTCCTCCATTACTGTCATCCTTCTTCCTCATAGTAGCCCTCGTTTTATCCCGTGGCTGAAACTTCGAAAGCCAACTCCTTGCAGAATCCATTTTTCAGTCACCACCAAAGCTCAATAACCAACATTAACAACAACAACAACAACAACAACCATTCTTTCCTTGCATCACAATCAATCCAAAAAAAAAAAAAGAACCCTTTTGAAAATCGCTTACACGGAATCCGTAAAAATCCAATTTTTATAAGTCTGCATCAACCATAACACAAATCACACATAAGATTTCTTCATTAAACAATGAAACAGGAAAAAGCAGAACAAGGGAAATGATTCAAATGAAGCAAAGTTCAATCATTTTTAATTTTACATTTACATTTACATCATAATTCTTTCTTCAAATTGCTAAAAAAAAAATCAAATTTTTATTAATCTGCACCTACCATAACACAAACCACACCCATGATTTCCAATTTTCTACACTAAGCAATGAAACAGAACAAAAGGGGAGGTAAACTGAATCAAAATGCAGTTTTTTTACCTGAAATAACAGATAATAACATATAAACCGAATTTAACTTGAGAAACACGAAACAGTTTGTTTCCTCAAGCATCAAAATTAAAAAAAATATAAATTTTTTTTAATTATTTTAAAATTGGGGAAAATGGATAAAAGGGGAATGAGAATGGGGAGGAATGTAGAATAGTAGATTGATTGAAAAGTAAAGGAAGAAGCAGAGAAATCGGAATACCACGAAATTAATAGGATGGGCACAGAGAAATATTATGATTCAGCGAAACCCTAGTAGTAAGAGAGAGAGAGAGAAAGTAGATCCAACAAATTCGGGGTCAGGGGTGCAATGTAATGTGTATTTGTTGTACATAGACAGTGTTGTTGAATGTTGTGTTATGGCTTCAGACAGAGGAGAACAGAGAAATTTAGAGAGACATAACACATCATGCCATATTCCATGGAGAAGGGGACACTCCTCCCATTTTATATACCTTTTCCCCATCCCACATTTATTTATTTATTTATTTATTATTATTATTATTATTATTATTATTATTATTATTATATTCAGAGCATCGGCAAAACTAATTTATAATTGTGAACTTGTAGTTGTGAGCTTGTGGCTATGAAGTGAGAAATGTGAGTTTGTAGCTGCGAGTTTATATTTGTTTAGCTAACTGTTTAAAATATTGTTGTTCGGTAAAACTAATTTTTAAAGTAGATGAAAGTTATGAAATGACTGAAAACTGAAAAGAATATTCATCATTATATTATTTAAATTTTAGTATTTTAATTTTTTAAAAATAAGTAGTTAATTAATTAACAAATAAAGTATAAAATTAATAAATTATAATTAATTGAATTTTTTCTTTTCTTTATTTATTAATTATGTAGTTAATTAATTAATTATAAGAAAATATTAAATTATAATTAATAATTAATAAATACACAATTAAAACATTTCTTATAATTATAATTTTTTTTTGTGTACACCAAGGGTACCCCTCAGCCGACATTTCTTATAATTATAATTTATTAATTATTAACTATTAATTATAATTATTAATAAAAATACTATGGTTATGATAGAGATTAAGAAATGTACTAAAAAGGGTTGGGACGAGTGGTAAGTGGTCCGCTCTCGCTTAAGCAAGATCTCGAGTTCAATTTCTTATTAATGCAGAAAACTCATGTTAGGAGATTCACGTGCCATAGTCAGACACACAACCTTGATCGAATCCGGATGTACCTAAGTAGTATTTGGAGAATCAGGTGAGAAAAAAAATTAAGAAATGTAATTACGTAAATATATAAGTATATGTTTGAGTTAAATTTGTTTAATTTCTTTTATATTTTAATTTATCCATGTATTGTCAATTTATAAATTATTGCTTACTTATCATATCTTTATCAATAACTATGTGCATTTTCAAAAACATAAATAAAATAATAAAAAATAGTAATTTATATTATACTCCCTTCAATCCTATATATATAAAAAGTCATTTTGGAGTTTTTATTCTGTCTTATTTATAAGATTCTATTTCAATTTTCAATAACATTTAATTGCTCTTTTCCATAAATACTATTAACTCAACACTTTTTAGAGTCTTAATGATAATTATAAGGGTAGTTTTGAAAAAGTATAATATTAAATTTTCATATTTTCAATGTCACTAACAAATTTAACTACCTTTTTAGGTGAAAAATTAAAATCCCAAAATTTTTTTATAAATAATACCGGAGGGAGTGTTTGTTTTATAGAAAGAATGGAGTCAGTGTATTATGAATGATTTTTTTTCCCATAAAAGACTAATATTTAAGAATTGAGGGAGTAAAATTATTGTTATTATTATCTGTTTGACAAAATTTATTGAACATTGATATTCTAATTGAGTAGGTAACTAATTGAATTAGAATTGTCCGACAAAATTGAAAATCGAAAATGATCAAATGATTCAATTTAAAGGGGTATGTTTAATATTATTTTTTTCGGTTCTATTTATAAGACCCTTTTGGAATTTTTTATTTGAATAAATTTGTTAGTGACATTGGAAATGTGAAAATATGATATACTTTTTCAAAACTACCCCATAATTATTATTGGAACTCTAAAAAGTGTTGACTTTATAAATGTGTTAGTGGAAATAAGTAATTAAATGTTATTAAAAATTGAAAAGGATCTTGTAAATATGACCAAAATAAAAATCTCAAAAAGGTATTATAAAAAAGACCAGAGAGAATACCTTTATTCCCTTTTTAATGATCCTTTAGCAAAATAAATTTGCTCTTATTTAAATGTCTTTTTAAAAATAATATGTGCATCATTTAAGATTAATTTTACTTCTTTTATTTTAATATTGTAAATCGTAATAGTAAGCAAGAAAATAGTGAATGTCATCACTGCAAGAGATATTACTGGAGGGAACAATAGATTAAAAAAAACTTAATTATATCACAAGTTTCTGGATTGGAATACTCAAATATCTTTATTTTTTTTCAATGTCTGATTTCCCGAAGTTACTTTTGAGTTTGTCATATATCCCTACTATCTATTCTAGTCAATAATTTTGCTGACATGTAGCGTCGAAATAAATCCTAATTAGATGCGAGAGGTTAGCTAGGCACGCGGTACCATGTGAGAGAAGATTTTAAAAAAAAATTTAAAAAACTAAAAAACTTTATATTTTTAATTAAAGAAAAAAAGAAAAAAAATATTGAAGAGAGAGGTCGTCTTCGCCTGTGTGACATCACGCGACACGACATGGCCAACCTCCTGCGTCTGACTAGGATTTTGATGTTACATATTAGCAAAACTGGTCAGAATTGATAGTTGAAGTATATGACAAACTCAGAAGTAATTTCGGGAAGTCAGATATTGAAAAAAAAAATGAGAGTATGTGACAAAAATATCTCAAACTTCAAGGACTTGTGACATAATTAAACCATAAAAAAATATATTGATTTGATAAAATATACACATTAAATACATTTTTTAATCAACTTGCTATGATCATAAATGTTACCTAAAAAGGAATGAAGCGAGTATTATATTCACTTGGGATAAAATTATTACTGTACTTGATAAAAATTAAAATAGAAAGAAAAAAATGAGAAAGTAATTATTGATAACCCTTAACGGCGAATGAAGATCGTATATCAACAATTACCTGTCCTTAACCTTGTTCCTCCGGTGAGATATTACGCCAAATCATAAAAAATTATGCATCACATTTAACGTTTTGAACTAGGTTTTCCAAAAACTAACTCACTGCTTTTTTATTTTTTAACAAGTGCTTTTAAAACAATCGAAGTTAGCAAATTCATAAGGCAAATATACATGTTTATAATTTTTATTTTAGATTTTATTAATTTTAACCATTAAAAGTATATATGTTTTCTTGTAAAGTTAAATAAATATCAGTTTGCTTAACTTCAGCCCTAAGGCCTGAGGATAAGGGGCTGTTTGATTTCTATTCTCTGGAACAGTTTTTTTGTTTTGAAAACAATAAAACAAAAAAAATTGTTTGATAAAGTGGTTTTGGAAAAGTAGTTCTCAAAACAATTTCTGAAATATTGTTTTAAAAACAAAGAAAGGAGAACATCCGATATGTGTTTTTGTTTTGTTTTGTGACTCCTGCGGAACAGGGAAAAACACGGAGAACCATTATTATCATTAATGGCAAACTTGTAATTTGGATGAAAAAAATTATTTGCTCAATTAAACACAATCAACGCGACTGAGCATCTATGAAATGACCTATGAAATGAATGCGAGGCCAGGAGCAGAGCTCTGTTAATCTTTGGTCCAATTTCCTTTTTTTTTAAAAATTTCCTTAAAGAAAAAATAAAATAGTAATGATAATAATATAAAAAAAAATCTTTAAAAAATTATATAAAGAAAATGTAAAAAAGTGTATTTAGGACATTGGTTAAGAGAATAAAAGAGATAATTTTATTTTGAAAAATATTAAATTTAAAACATAGAAAATTAGTAGATTTAGAGTTTCAAATTAAATCAAATAATGTTTTTTTTGGCTTTTTTTTTAAATGCGTTTTCAGAACAAATTGATCAAACGATTCTTTTGTTCTTTCGTTTTAGAAACTATTTTGTAAGAAAATATTACCAAATGAATTTTTTTATTTTATTGTTCTAAAAACAATTCTTAAAAACAATTTTGCAAAATAGTTTCCGAAACAAAAAACTGAGAACACATTCAAACAGCCCCTAAGAGTCCAAAAGTAGTTAAGTTTTATAGAAAATAATGTATTTAGGAGAGATAAAACTTTATATTTTTATTTTTTCAAGAAAACAAGACTATATTAAGGTGCTTATACTCAACCCTAAGGACTGAGGTTAAAAAAATCCAATAAATATATAAGCTTTTGAATTTTTAAAAAACGACATTTCATATGAAATTTTATTCCCTTACATATGAGGTGTTTCTTCGACCTGGGTCTTAAATTAATAAAATTACATACTTTGGATCCCGCGGTGAATTGAACCTGTCCTCAAAGGATCGGATTCAATTATGGCCTTATGGGAGTATATTATTTGAATTGATCATGGTATGTGTATTCATTTTATCTTTCTATACATGATGCATGTAATGTAATCATGGGTCATCTTAACGTGCGTACACCCCATTTTTATTTTATTTTTTCTGTGTGTGTGCATGGATTTGCACCGCATTTGTGGGATAGATTAATAAACAATCACATGAAATAATAAAAAGAATCGACGACTAGCTAGGCTTGTCCCAGCATGCATCCTGATTTCCACGTGCTTCAAGATCATATGTTATACATACAGTGTTAGCAGCTATGTGATTTGCAAGTACAGAGAAGCTGTGCCATGGATACATTCATCAAACGGATTGCATAGACTTAACTTAATTAGTTTGTAGTTTGTAATAAGCTTAATCGATTGTTACTCAATTAAGTCAATTAGTTAGTTTACTAATAGAATAGTTAGTTATAGTTAGTTACAGGTAGTTAGATTGCAACTAACTTCTAGTTGCTAGCTGGCAGTACCAGTAGTGTATATAAATTCTTTTTGCCATGTGGGCTAATAAGATAACAATCATTTTCCTTATTCAATTAAATTCAACTACTTTTCTCTCTAGAATATTCTCTCTCATTTCTCTTTGTTCATGGCTATCAGAACTTCATTGAAGCTCTGCTGCGCCTACTACACTCTGATTCATAATCCTCCTCAGCAAATTCATTATGCAATTTGCAGATTTTATCATCAATCTTTGTTATTCAATTCATAATCTGATTTTTTAGTTACTTCGAATGGCGAATGTTGTGCATCCTGCTATGGATCCTTCGAGTCCATTTTATATGCATCCGAATGAGAATCCCGGTGCGATCTTAGTTTCTGTGAAGCTGAATGGAAGCAATTATCACACGTGGATGAAATCGATGTCTATGGCGTTGAAATCGAAGAACAAGCTTCAATTCGTTGATGGAAGCTTACTTAAGCCTCCAATTCATGATCCTAACTATGCAGCATGGGATCGATGCAATACATTAGTAGTTTCATGGCTAAATCAAGCAATGGAGAGTTCGATTGCTCAAAGTGTGTTTTGGCTAGAGTCTGCGCTTGAGATCTGGTGTGATCTTCGTGAGCGATACTATCAAGGAGACGTGTTTCGTATTGCTGAATTGCAAGAGGAATTGTACACACTGAAGCAAGGTACAATGACGATTGCTGAATACTTTACTCACTTGAAAACACTATGGTTAGAGTTAGATAATTTCAGACCAATACCTCAGTGCAAATGTGAGTATAGTTGTGTGTGTGATTTGATTCCAATTATGAGATCATACAGAGAGGATGATCATGTGATTCGATTTCTAAAAGGACTTAATGAACAATATAGCAATGTAAGATCGCAAATAATGTTGATGGATCCACTGCCTAATGAAAATAAAGTGTTTTCTCTATTGATTCAACAAGAAAGACAGATGAACTATGGCTTAAATGAGTCAAGAGTTATAGCAAATGTTACAAATAACAATGCTAGAGGAAGAGGCAGAGGTAGATCTACATTCAATTCTGGAAATCCTAACATCAATAATTCTGGAAGAGGTTCAGGAAGAGGTCGATTTCAGAATAATAGAGTATGCACTTATTGTGAAAGAACTGGCCATACTGAGAATACTTGCTTTAGGAAATATGGATTTCCACCAAACTTTAAAGGTCCAAATGCTACTACTGTGAATAACTGCTTTACTGATGAAAATGAGATCTGTGAAGATGAGACTCATGAAGATGTGATATCTTTGAAAGAAAACAATGATGTTGTTAGTTCTATGTTCACACCAGATCAACATAAAGCATTACTGGCATTACTGAACCCGTCAGTTAAGAATTCACAAAGCAATACCAATTCTGGAAATCATTGTGTGAATCAGCTCACTGCTCATTCAACCAAGGATCCAGGTATAACTTGCACTTTAACAAGTAAATTGAGGTCTTCAGATTGGATAATTGATACTGGTACTACTGACCATGTATTCTTTTCCATGAATCGGTTTCATTGTTATAAGAAAATTAAGCCAATATCTGTGAAGATGCCTGATGGTAATCATGTTGCTGCTACAATTGCTGGCACTGTTATGTTCACTAATCAATTCTATTTGGTTGATGTCCTTTTCATACCAAACTTTACCTTCAATTTGATTTCTGTATCTAAGTTGATTTCTACTATATCTTGCAAGCTAATTTTCTCAAACTCATTGTGTCATATTCAGGACCTTCATTCCCTGAAGATGATTGGTGTAGCTAATTTGACAGCTGGACTATATACTCTACAAAGCAGTGTTATTCACTCTAGTATTGTACCTACAGCTCTTTCTGTTTCTAGTAGTTCAATGCATAAATTTGCTACAAATAAGTGCAATATATGGCACTTAAGGTTAGGACATCCATCTCATGCTAAGTTGTTAGCTATGAGAAGTCAGTTTCCTTTTATTGATGTAAATAATAGTCATGAACCATGTGATGCTTGTCATTTTGGTAAACAAAAGAAGTTGCCATTTCAAAATAGTACTAGTCATGCTGATTGTTGTTTTGATCTAGTACATATGGATATATGGGGTCCTATTTCCATTCCTACTTTACATGGTCATAGGTATTTTCTAACCATTGTTGATGATCATTCAAGGCATACTTGGCTTTATTTCATGAAACTGAAATCTGAAACCTCTAACCTTGTTAAACTGTTTGTTAATATGGTTGATACTCAATTTGGTTTGAAAATAAAGTGCATTAGGTCAGACAATGGACCTGAGTTCAAGTTGACTGAATTTTATGGTTCCAAAGGGATTCTTCATCATACATCTTGTGTAGAAACACCACAGCAAAATGACATTGTTGAACGCAAACATCAACACATCCTTGGTACAGCAAGGGCTATTCTGTTTCAATCCAGTTTACCAAAGGTGCTATGGAACTATGCTATTGCACAGGCTATGTACTTGATCAATAGGCAACCTACTCCCTTTCTGAACAATAGTTCACCATTTGAACAGCTTTATAACTCTCTTCCTTGTCTCAATGATTTGAAGGTTTTTGGCTGTTTAGCCTATGCTTCAACATTACAATCACACAGGAAGAAGTTAGACTCTAGAAGCAGAAAATGTGCTTTTCTTGGCTATCAAAATGGTACAAAGGGATATGTGCTTTATGATCTACAGAATAGAGAGATTTTTATCTCTAGGAATGTATGTTTCTATGAAAACATCTTTCCCTTTTCTACACATGAATCCAAGTATTCTTCTAGTGCTTCAGATATTTCATTTCAGCAACCCATGGCAGATGACTTTTTAGACTACTATGTACCTTCACCACCTCCTGTACCTAATCAAATTCCATTAGCTGAGCCTCAATCCATACCTCCACAACCCTTACTTCCATATTCTACACCTCCACAGCAGGTTGTTCCAACTAGACAATCTACTAGGAACAGAAAAGCTCCTACATATCTCAAAGATTATCACACTGCCCTATTATCTCCTACAACTTCATCTACAAATATTTCCACTAATACCATACCTTATCCTCTTTCATCTCATTTATCCTACACCAAATTATCAGCTAATCATAAACACTACACCTTAAACCTTTCCACTATTTCAGATCCTACCACATATGCTGAAGCTATTAAGCATCCTGAGTGGGTAGCTGCCATACAATCTGAATTAGATGCACTACATAAGAACAAAACTTGGATTCTCACTCCACTGCCTGAAGATAAAAATGCTATTGGTTATAAATGGGTATTCAAGACTAAGTTGAAGGCAGATGGTTCAATTGAAAGGAGAAAAGCAAGATTAGTAGCCAAAGGTTATAATCAAACAGAAGGATTGGACTATACTGAAACTTTTAGTCCCGTTGTTAAGATGTCCACTATTAGAGTGTTACTTGCTCTAGCAGCTATCAATAATTGGCATTTGAAACAACTTGATGTAAACACTACCTTCCTTCATGGTGACCTTCATGAAGAGGTGTATATGAAAATTCCTTCTGGCTTAAAGACTACTAATTCTCAGCTTGTTTGCAAGATCCAGAAATCTCTATATGGATTGAAGCAAGCTAGTAGACAATGGCATGAAAAACTCACACAGGCCTTACTTGATCAACATTTCATACAGTCTGCAGCTGATCCTTGCCTGTTTACTAAGTCTTATCAATCCAGTTTCACAGTTGTTCTTGTTTATGTTGATGATTTGGTCTTAGCTGGGAATGACCTATCTGAAATCAATCAACTTAAACAATTACTGGATGATAAGTTCAGCATTAAAGACTTAGGTGATCTCAAGTTTTTCCTGGGTATGGAGATAGCTAGATCCTCCACTGGTTTAACTCTTTACCAAAGGAAATATGCTCTTGAATTACTTGAGGATGTTGGACTTCTTGCTGCCAAACCTGCTTCTACCCCTATGGATTATACACTGAAGATTCACAAATCCTCTGGATCTGTTCTATCTGATCCATCCTCATATAGAAGATTGCTTGGCAGATTGATATATTTGACTAACACTAGGCCTGATATTTGCTTCAGTGTCTATCACTTAAGCCAATATATGGACAAGCCTACTGATGTTCATCTGCAAGCAGCATATCATGTTCTGAGGTACTTGAAAGGTGCTCCTGCTCAAGGCATTTTTTTCTCATCTTCCTCAGATACTAAACTCAAGGGATTTGCTGATTTTGATTGGGGAGGCTGTTTGGACAGTCGAAGATCTATTTCAGGATATTGCTTCTACTTAGGCAACTCTTTAATATCCTGGAAATGCAAGAAACAACAGGTTGTTTCTCATTCCTCAGCTGAAGTTGAATATAGAGCAATGGCCAAGGCAGGTTGTGAGGCTCAATGGTTGCTCAAATTATTACAAGCGTTTATTGTTCCTCATCCTCAACCTGTGGTTTTGTATTGTGATAATCGATCAGCCATATACATTGCTCAGAACCCTGTGTTTCACTAACGTACCAAGCATATTGAGCTTGACTGTCATTCAATTCGTGAAAAGGTTCAAAGTGGTTTACTTCATCTACTCCATATTTCTACTTCTGATCAGATAGCTGATATTATGACTAAACCACTTGCTCCTGGTCCTTTTCGGCTTCTTCATTCCAAGCTTGGTATGTTTGACATACACATACCAGCTTGAGGGGGGTGTTAGCAGCTATGTGATTTGCAAGTACAGAGAAGCTGTGCCATGGATACATTCATCAAACGGATTGCATAGACTTAACTTAATCAGTTTGTAGTTTGTAATAAGCTTAATCGATTGTTACTCGATTAAGTCAATTAGTTAGTTTACTAATAGAATAGTTAGTTATAGTTAGTTATAGGTAGTTAGATTGCAACTAACTTCTAGTTGCTAGCTGGCAGTACCAGCAGTGTATATAAATTCTTTTTGCCATGTGGGCTAATAAGATAACAATCATTTTCCTTATTCAATTAAATTCAACTACTTTTCTCTCTAGAATATTCTCTCTCATTTCTCTTTGTTCATGGCTGCTACCATGTTTTACATACAGCCTCTTAACTTAGTGAAATGTAATACGTTGGCACCAATGACACCATAATCGATTATTATGTCGTGCTCAAGCCCGGTGGTGGTTCATTGAATCCCAGGGAGCAATAATCGTGGCCATGCATAATCGTGCCTCCACGGAGGTTGTCTTCATTGGCACCTCCTCAAAGCATCGTTGCTTTTGACCACCTCATCACCCACTGGTTTCCAATTTGCTTGTAGCATAAGACATAACATAAATGACCTTGTAATCATGCTCGTATTTTACTTGGAATGTAAATAATATTAGTACTTCCTTTCTTTTATAATTGTCATTTAATAAAGTCGAAGTAACATTAATTAATATTTTTGTAAGACTTATTTATGGTTTTGGTCCAAAAAGTTCAGCGTGTTTTGGTTTTAGACCCTAAAAGTTATTATGACTAGGATTGGTCCTTAATTTTTCAAACATTTTGGTTTTGGTCCCATCGTAAGCAAAAATCAATTATTTGTTGACGTGGTTAACGGAAACCCACACTAACAGCTACGTGGTGTGAGATAGCGCCAAATAAGTATTGTGACATAGATGATCCAGGTCCATAAACGCAAAATTCTGGGTATGAGACCATTTTGCATATGGGACCATTTTATGTTTGTGAATCTATATCATCCACGTGACTGCTGATATGGTGTTCCGTGAATCTATATCACCTCACACTACGTGACTGCTGATATGGTGTTCCGCTAGCCACATCAGCAAATAACAGTTTTTCCATAATGGAGTGGATCAAAAGCAAAATGTTTGAAAAATTAAGGATCGGTCCCGATCAAAATAACTTATAAGGACTAAAACCAAAACACGCCGAACTTGTAGGGACAAAAACATAAATAAGCCTTTTTATAACTGAATTTCCATTTTTATTAATAGGTAAGAGAGAAAAGAAGTGAAGAAAAATGTTCAATTATTATAAAGAGATAAATAACAAAAGTGGTAAAAAAACTTTGATTTACTAAAAAAATTTATTAAATATAGAAGTACTTCTTAATCCACAGTTATAACCTTAAACGATAATTATAAAAAAAAAAATGATAGAAGTATTTCCATATTATAACTCCCGAATGATTGGTTCAGGTAATATATGTCTAACTTTTTTAAGCAAAATTTCATATTCAATTTTGCGTGTAAAAAAAATTCAGAATTAGCATATTATACCGTAAATGTTTATAGTTTTTTTGTCCGTATTCCTTGCGGAACCACCGGTATCCCCAAGAGCACCCTTAATACTAGGGAGCCCTTGAGACTAATCCGGATCGAGTTGCGTGGCTGACTCTCCCAGCGGGATGTTTTTAGTGGGAATCGAACCCGGGACTACTAGCACCCGTGTCTCATTCCTAAGATTTTAGTTGGGACCTTACACCAACTGAACTAAACTCCGTTGGTAAAAAAATGTTTCTAGTTTGAAAGGACTATCTCTTGCGATGAATTGGTCTAGAAAAAAAATGATCCATGCATTTATTTGACTTAGATCCATACATACCATTAGATACACATGGTAATTATGTTTTGTCTTCTTTTTTTATTTGTAAAAAATAAAACATCTTCCAAAAATATATGATATCAATTTGATCCACCAAACAATAAAATTGTAAGTTTAGAAATTTTTGCCGTTCGTTATGGGATCTTACAAGTTTCATAGCAAAAAGTTCGCTTACTTTTTGCACTATGTGGAAATCGCATCCTGTCTTCTAAGCGAAATTGATGTAACAACTCAACTACCATAGCAGTGCCTTCTTCTTCTGCTATATATGCACTGACCAACCAATCCCCCTTCATAAAATTTTTGCATGAAGCTATCTATTGATAGATACAGTGTTTTTATTTTATTTGCTTTAACCATATATTCATGTAGTCGTAATGTAATTGCTGATGATAGCTATTAGCTAGCTAGTTAAGTTTACTTTACCTTCTGTCAAAAAAACAAAAAAAAAAACAAAAAAAAAACAAAACAAAACAAAAGAGAAGGTTTCTTTACCTTATCAGTGCAGTTGTTAGTTATAGCTTCGGTTAGAATTGTGTGTTAGTTATGACAATTGTACCACTCACCTACTCTTGTACTACATGTTTTAGCGGATATCCTAACCAAACCACTTTAGTATCCATTATTTAAGACCGGAACAATAGACGTCAACTTCATCTACAAGGCTTAATTTCAGCTTACTCAAATGTAGCTATTAGTTACAACTTCTGTTAGAATTATGTTACTTTGTGAATTATCGGGGTAAACCTAAATAAATTTAATGAGTAATATATCATATTGGTCCCTAGCTTTGTGTACATTGATCAATTTAGTCTCTGTAATTTTAAATTGGTTCATGAGATAGGAAAAAGTGAGTCCTTGACGTTAATGACCATTAATGATTCTTAACGTGGATTAACAAAATGATCAAAACGACATCGTTTTGGCCCAAGCAATAAACAAACACCGATGGGTACCGATCAAATTAGTCCATGACATTGTGGACCACTTATGCCAGAGACTGATGTGACTTACATTTTGCTATCTCAAGAACTAATTTAGAATTTCGATAATCTCAAAAACTAATTTGACCAATATATATCACTTTAAAATCAATGATATAACCTAATTCATAATTTCTCTAATTTTCTTGTTAAGAAGTGTTTTTAAGTTACTTATTAAAAATTGCAAAAGGAATAAGTTAATATCGGAAAATTAAGTTCAAGTGTTTTCGTAATGTTAAACTCACCACTTTTCACCAACGAGCTGTTGGTGCAGTGGTGCCAGGGGCTGCACTTGGTAGGGCGAACCACGGTTCGATCACCCGCAACAACGTTGGGAGAGGAATAAAACCTTAACCCCGGGACCCCCCTCGAACTGGATTAGTCGGCCCAGTGAGCCGGATACCAGGGTGCAAACCAAAAAAACTCACCACTTTTCAATACAAAATGACTCTTTTTATCTCTTTAAACAAGGATATTCGTTAGTATTTTCTTTTTCTACATAAGACAAGCTACAACATCAACAAAGGCACACACCCAGATAGAGAAATGAATAGAGTTGTATAGTTTTAAATAGGAGTAACGTTGGAATGACAACATATTTTTTGATAAATTTGAGAGTAATAATTAATTTTTTTAATATGCGTGAATTAGGTAAAAGTGACTTATATTAAGGGATAAGGGAAGTAATTAATGTATTGAAAATCTAAGTAATTATTGCATTTCTTAAAAGGTATGTTTTGTTAATGATGTTTTGATTTCTGGAAGTTAACTAAAGTGAGTTTATCTATAAAGTGAGAAGATAATAGTGTAGTTATGATTGATTTGACCAAGTGCATAAAGATCTTAACATTTAATGGTGCGAACTTCCTTACTTAAGAGTCAAATCTTAAACTTTTAGTAAATCCTATCGATATTATATTTAAATTCAATAATTTTGTTGACAAGTGACCTAAAATTCATACAAATAAAAAAAAATCACAAAACTCTTTTTTTTTCCCCTCAAAAACATTAAAATAAAATCGCTTTTAAAAAAATTTCCACTAAATTTGGCTCTTTCACAAAGTGCCGCGTAGCATTTGCCAAAATTTAATTTAAGCAAGACAGGCTGACAGGGTGAGCCATTGAGGCCCATGTAGAGAATGGGCCTCATCTTTGAAATAAGTCCACTTAAAATGGGCTAAAAGAAAAAGCCCATAGCTGCATTGCCACCATCATTGCAACATTAACCTTAGACATTCCTCGCACGGTAAGTCACCAACACAGGCAGTAGCAACATTAACATTCCTAAGCTCTTGTTTAGGGATGACAACAAAACTCATATCCGCGGTGACAGCTCGAAACTGACTCAATTTTGATGAGGAAAACTAGTATTTTTTTTTTTGTCCGTATTCCTTGCGGAATCACCAGTATCCCCAAGAGCACCCTTAATACCAGGGAGCCCTTGAGACTAATCCGGAGCGAGCTGCGTGGCTGGCTCTCCCAGCGAGATGCTTTTAGTGGGAATCGAACCCGGGGCTACTAGCACCCGTGTCTCATTCCCAATATTTCAGTTGGGGCCTTACACCAACTGAATCAAGCCTCGTTGGTGAGGAAAACTAGTATTGATTGGATTTGGGGAAACCCAAAACCGAAACACGCTTTAAAAAGGTGGAGGTGAGGCGGGTCTGAGATTGTAAGTACTCGCCCCCCTCCCAAACCTGCCCTAATATAAAAATTAAATAATTTTCAATATAATCATGGTTAAATGATGAAGTCAAACTAACATATTTGACTAAAACCATAATTTAATTATTAAGTTTTTAGATATTTATAAAATTTGATGTTTATTATTATATATTATTTGAATTATAATATATTTTGTATATGATTTTATACAATAAAAGTTAATTATTGAAAATAATTGGATATGTTATCCGCGAGTTTCCTCGAACCTGACGAGGATTAGTTTGAATTTCACTTTTTCATACCAAATTCGCACTATTCTTGATGGATGCGGGATAGATATTGGCAAAATCAACTCCCAAACCCGACCCACTAAGATATTACTTTAAAAAATGGAACAACAAATTTATTAGAGACTGCAGTATTATAACCGTGCGAAGTGCGAAGATCGCTCTACCTATAAAGATAGGAGCTATATATCCCAGTTGCTTGCTCCTTCCGGTGACTATTGCAACTTTGCAAGGTTATTAAGTATCTTGACTTATTTACAGTTGTAAAATAGTTTTTTACCTTTTATTTTTAAATATTACTTGTCCATGGTAATATGATGTAATAATAACAAAATTGGATAGAAGAAAATTGTTCCGCAAACTCACATTTCATCGTCTTTGCATAGGCACTCATTGCATAAAGAAAATATGAAGGAGGAAAATTAAACCTACGATGTTGGAGTTTTGTGTATTAAACCACACCCTTTGATTACTCTTAACTAACTTCAAGCATCAATAACACACAATGGAGAATGGCTAAGAAGGGAAAACTAACTTTCCATTGCAAGCTAGCTTGGCAGCTAAGCTACTCTAACCGAAACTAACAAAAATTTCTAACTATAGAAACTTAATTAACTAACCAACTAATTTATGGTTAATTTAGCAAGTTTACATCAATGACCCTTAGCAATTCTATAGAGTGTTGCTGATGCTTGAGGTCAGTTAAAAGTAGCATCTAATTCCATTCTGTTTTTTGCAATGTTTATTTAGCTTTTTTGCTCTTGTCTACAACATTAATTACTACCAAAGTGGCTATTTTCACACTTTGTTTGCCAGAAAAGGGGGATAAATGTATGAAGGGGTGCTTACTAACAGAACAAGTTTCAAGTCTTTTGAGGTTATTGGATGATATCTTGGAACTTTTTGGAGACACACAACAAGTATCACTATCAATGCTACTATAGTCAATTTACTTAGTTAGAGGTCAAATTCATTGTCTTACCAAAAAGAATACTCCTATCATTCTAGAACTGAATTATACTACCATTATTCCCTATATGTAATTGTGCCAATTGAAAGCATGTTGATTTTAGTTAATTAACCACATTGACAATATGTTTCCATGCCAAGGAATTAATCGTGTTGGTAAATTTGAGCGATTTGGTAGTTGTTCTAGTTCGTGAATGTTTGAGCATTAAGCTTTAGTACCATTTATGTCCAAAATCCAAATATCTTACGCTAATTAATATGTTTGATTTAAGGCTGCTTTAACCATTTTTCGTGAATATTTTTTCCACTCTTCATTTTTGCTAATTTTATTCTTTTTTTTTTTTCCTCGAAATATTTCTGGAGTATAAATGTAAGGTGATTGTCAAATATACCTGTAAACTTATAATTGCACTTGTCTGAAAGGCTTTTCCGATAATGTATCTCATCATTCCGATAAATCTTTTTTGAATTTTTGTACTGTAAAAAAAAAAGAAAAAAAAAACCTTCTAACAAGTGCGATTAGAAGTCAATATGCATTACTTTTACTTATAAGTCAATCAAAGCTAACCAATCAACGGTGGATAATATGTTGAGAGTGTAAAAAATCTTTATATTATCTGTGTATATATTATTTTCTCATAAATAAATAAAGGGAGTAAAATAAATTAAACAAGGAGGTGATAAAAACATTCACCTTTTTATTACTCCCTTCATCCCTTAATACAGGGCACAATTTTGGTAGAATTTGTGTCCCTTTTTATAAGTCGTTTTAGAATATCTAGGTAGTATTAAAAAGTTTAATAGGGGTAACCTTGGAATGACAACATATTTTTTGATAATTACAATAGAGAGAGAAATGAATAGAGTTCTAAAGTTTTTAATAGGGGTAACCTTGGAATGACAACATATTTTTTGATAAATTTGAAAATAATAATTACTTTTCTTAATTTGCGTGAATTGGATAAAAATGACTTATATTAAAGGATATACATGGAGTACCTGTTATTGGAATGGGCTTTAGGGGTTAATCACGGGAAGCTATTGGGTTGAGTAGTTGCTTCAGGCTACTGGTCCATTTTTTATCCTAATCAAAAGTTGAGTGAGATTTTTATCACTTTCAGGGACATCTTACACTTATCTTTATTATTTCTAATTATTACTCTCCCGCCGCTTATTATAAGACATTATCTTGGTGTCCTTTTTTATAAGTTGTTTTAAAATATTTAGGTAGTATTAAAGATTTTATTCCAAATACACCCTTCATAATTTACATAGGAGTAGGCATGGCAACGGGGTGATGCAGGGGCGGATTATGCACTTCCCACACCCGTCTCCGTCTCAAAAAATTGCCCTCGCCCCCGCCCCCGCCGGGTATCATAAAAGCCCACCCGCCCCCGTCCCCGTCGGGGGTCGGGTAAAACCGCACTGCACCCGTCCCAGCTTTTCTTTTAAAAACAATTTTTCTAAAAAAGCTTTTCTTTTATAATATACCAACTTTTTCTTTTAAAAACAACTTTTTTAAAAGAGTATTTTCCACAAGTGATTTTTATTAAGAGTCAAAATATTATTTTTAATATTTTTTTATTACTATTATTATAAATTATATATAATATATAATATAATATACATATATAGTGTGAGCGGGTCGGTTTCGGGGCCGGGTGTGGGGCGGATAGTAGAATTACCACACCCGCCCCCGCCCCGTGATTGAAAAAGCGGGTTTTCCCCGCCCCCGCCCCGATACCCGATTAGAACAGTTTTTCCCCGCTAATGGCGGATCGAGTGCAGGCGGGTGCCCGCGGTTCTGGTTTTTTTTGCCATGCCTACATAGGGGTGATAGGGTAATAATTACAATAGAGAAAAATGAATAGAATTGTAAAGTTTTACATAGGGATAACTTTGAAATGACAATATATTTTTTTTGATAAATTTAAGAATAATAATTACTTTTCTTAATCTGCGTAAATTAGATAAAAATGATTATAATAAGAGATAAAAAGAATACTTTTTTATTTAACGTTGGAGTCATAAAGTATACTCTGTAACCCAAAAAAAATCGATCATAAAGTATACCTCATTTAAAATAAAGGTTCTGGTTGACCAAAACAAAAATTCTGGATGGAATAGCGCTACCCTGAGCGGACACACCATGTCAATGGCTGAATGTGAAGATTGCACAAAAAGCATGTAACAGTAACACCACCGGAACCGCTTCTGGTCATCTCAATGGATATTTTCAGGATAAAACATGCAGCAAATTATCAAGATAAATGACTGTTACCCGGCAGAGCAAACAAAGCAAGGGCCAAAACTCTAAATGACATGAAATTATTAACTAAAGATTAGTATTTCAATATTTCTAACACGGAGTATCAGGATCCGGGGAAATTAAATGTACCATTTTCTGTGGATATTTCTTCATGAAATTGAAATACTACGTTGAAAAGATTTTTTTATACTTTTATTTTGTCCCTATTTATAAGATTCTATATCAATTTTCAATGACAATTAATTACTTTTTTTTCACAAACACTCATATTTACTAAACATTTTTTAAATTTTCAATACTATATTAATAGGGGTAGTTTTGAAAATGCATATCAAATATTCACATTTCTAATACAATTAACTAAAGTAACCAACTTTTTTAATGAACGTAAAATCTACCAAAAAGGTTTTATATACAGAGACGGATGGAGTATAACTTTTCTAGAGCGGTCATGGTGATAAGGAGAGATATACAATAACCAAAATGGAGCAGAAAATGAAAAGGAGATAGATCATGTAATGAGCGATTTCTTTTTTTAACGAGGTATATTTTATGATCGGAATTTTCTTTGTAGTGATCGAAACTTTTTTTATGGTGAAATATATCTCACGATCTCCACGTTAAGTAAAAAAGATAATAGTAAAGTTGAAAATAATAAAATAAGTTGGATGTTCCTAACCATAAATAGGATGAAAAAAAATAATATGTGGATGTAATGGATATTTTTTTATATCATGGGTATAGTATTTGGGAAAAACAAATGCTAATAAGTATTATTAATGTACTGATTAACAAGTCAATTATAGTAAAATTCATTAATACTTGTATTTTATTTTTTTTTGGATTTTCAAGAGATGTAACGTTGTGCGATTATTTTTCTTATTGTTAGTAAGACACTTGGGGAAATTAGAAGTCATATTTGATCCCTAGTAATTCGAGTTGAGCCGATCAATGAATTTATTTTTTTTTTGGTAAAAAAACTGTGGAGGGGAACTTCACAGTCCCGACACCTGGAGCAACATGGGTGGGGTGCCTCTCAAAGAGATGTTCTCCACAAGGATTCGAGCCTCTGACCTTATGGTCTTATGGGTTCTCAATATTCTTATGGTCTTAACATGCTTCCACTAGCCGATCGATGAATTTAAGGGGATAAGACTTATTTTCCCAAACTTTCTTTCATGAAAGTAGTACTCCATTTAAGTTAAAAAAAATATATACAGTATTTATTGTTCAATTATTTTTCATTGAACCTAATTAAATTATTATTTACTCTTTCCGTTCCTATTTATCTGTTATATTCAAACAAAACACATTTTTTAAGAAATCTAATAATTATTCAGATTTATAATACATTAATTATGTTTTTTTCCCACCATACCCTTTCTCTCTATAATCATTAATTTTTTTTCCACTACTTACATAAATCAAGACATATTAAATAGGGGTAAATATGAAAAAAAAATATTTATTACTCTTGAAATTCTCAATACGACAGATAAAAAGAAACAAAAAATCCCTTCAAAAAACAACAAATAATAAGGAACAGAGGAAGTACTGTATTAAATAACGATGAAAAAAGGTTTTATTTTTTAATCCTCCTACATGATAAGTGAGAAATTAATATTTCACATATTTTTGAACATCTAATTAGAGATATTGATGAATAATCGAATATCCCACGTCACATATACAGTAGATGTTAGATCTTGTATTCTTTTTTTTTTTTCCCAACGATCGGAGTGTTCATTGCCGACCGCAGTAACTAATTTCTTCATTGGCTTGTAGGCATCTCTAATAGGTGGGACATCTGGCCCCGAGATTTAACTCCGCTGCATGCACAAGGCAGGATTCGAACACTTGATCTTGCTTAAGCGTAGATCAATCTCTGCTACTGAACCACACGCTCGGGGTTAATTGATTGTATTCTTGTTTGTAGATGTAAGCAAATTCTTTTTATGATTATTTTCGGTTAGTTTTTCTCTAATAACATCAATGAGTTTTAGTTGGTTCAATATGGCTTCTTAGGTTGAGTTGTCAACCTGCTAGTTGTTCGGAAAATGATTAATTTATTTTGACTTTTAAATTTATTGAATTATTTAATCTAATTAATCCTATAACTGTGTATGATTAACTAACTAGTTTCCTTTGAAAATATGATGCTCGTGTTATTTCTCAATATTAATCAATCATATTCGAGGTCCCTATAATACGTGATTGACGATGCTTATGCTTGTAGAAATCAATTTCCTACGTTTTCAAGCTATCACAAGAATCTTTCTATGTGGTTCCGTTTATTATTTATTTTTCCTTAGTTTTTATTTCAAAATTGCACCAAATTATTAAACTGAAAATGACATAAAGTCTTAAATTGTGGATCACGAATCAATTATTCAGAGAACCATCGATCAATTTCCAAATAATAAGTTATTTTAATTTAGATGCAGCGCATGAATTGATGGATTTCACTTCCCTAATACTAAAGGACATGCTACCTTAGCTTTGTCGACAAAGAGGAATAGCTAGCTTTAAAATCACTAGCTTGGTACTCCTACCTTTTATTTATAGACAATGTACAATCTCTTTGAAGACTTAATTACATTATGAGAAAAATATGATTGCATATAATTAATAGAAGTTGATTGGTACCTATTTCTCCCTTTTGTTCTAAATGAAGTTGTCGCCGGAAGATCACGGTTTGGGATTTGATATTATAGGCATGTAGCTAGTAATCACGGTGTGGGATGTGCCTAATTGTATGTGGTTCTACTTCTACTAAAAGTCTACTATATACTTCCCTTATATGTTTTATATGAAGCCTATGCCCCTTTGGAGGGTCTCAGATTAGCGGTTGATAAAGAATAGTAGGATTATCGATGAAAGTGATAGTAAGGTTTTGATCAATAATTTGAAGATCAATAAGGTTAATAATCTGTATGAGTCAGGTTGAAATGCACTTACTAGTTGATATACATTTTGGGTTCTGATTTTCTAACCTCTCTAGTTAGGTTTTTGACCTGCTTTAATTTTTTCTTTAAAAAATGCCCCTCTCTCCAAGAAAAAAAAAATCCTTCTCTTCTTCTTTTTCTACTTTCTTTCTTTCTTCTTCTTCAATTCTTTAAAAATATAATTCCTTCCATTCACCCATATCTTCTTCTCTTTCTCCTTTTTCTCCTCATTCCTCACTCACACTCACTCACTCCCCCCACACTCACCCAAACTCACTCACACTCATCCCCACTCACATCCCCACTCACATATCCACTGTTCTCAATTTTTTTCGTGTAAAACGTACCCTACGCCTATGTCAAAGTGTATGAAACATACCAGCACGACTTGACAGGGGCGTAGGGCTCTTTTTTTTATTGCAATTTTAGGCCCTACGCCAAGGCCAGGGTGTAGGGCTTTTTTTTTTTAAAAAAAAAAAGCTTATAGGTCCACCTATTAAGCTTTATAGGTCTTTAAGAAAGTCTAAGTCTAAAATATTTAAACTAAAGGATAGGCTTTTTTAAAAAGCCTAAACCTAACTTGTTTATTGAAAAAACCTGACCTAACTTAGCATATCATAAACCTGATGATAGGTCCATGTAAGTCGACCTAGCTTATTTCCACCCCTACTAAAAAGTAACAAAATGGGAATAGTGCCCTTATGCCCCTAAGCCTAAATTAGTTAAAAGATGAGAGCACTTCTTAGCCTCTCTAAATATATTTAAAAAAAAAAAAAAGAACTTCCCAAATTACATTAAGAGCTTTTGCCGTAGTTTTTATTGGCAAGGGTTAAACCTAAGCAACTACAATGTTAAGGTTTGGATCGCTATTTTCGAATCAATATGAAGTTCAAAACTTGGTGTGCGGTAAGCGTCTCGCAAAAAATGATTTTGAATAAATTGATTGTGCTTAAAATTGAATTTGAAGTAAAGTGATTTATGTTTAAAAACTCATTAATAAAAAAGTAACTTTATATCAAAATTTAGCGTAAATTTTCAACTTAAACACAAAAATTACATTTTATAGCTTCCATTAGAATTGTTTGAATATCAATCATAGTTGGTTAAAAAAACTCAAACATGATATTAGTGGCAAAATCACGTGTGAAAGTTTCTATTATGGACTGATTATATGAGGTTGACCGAGTTGACCAAGCTTATCAACTGGCCACGTAGACCATGTTGTCTAACCAACCACATTGGTCAGGTTTAGCCCAGATACAATTGGATTAGTTGAGTGGCCCAAGCTCAAGTTGCCCAAGTTCCTATCCCGGTGCATGTCATCCAAGGTTGATCGGGTCATGCCTATTACTATGACTCCTAGCATGATAACTTATCTCAATTGATAAGTTAGTTGGGTAGACAACGGCTTTCGAGAATCTCGTCATCTTAACAACTTGATAGGCTTGATCTTGTCATGAGTAAACCTTAACCGCCTCTCGTAACTAACCCTATATATACAACTTGAATTCTCAAATATTTTTAACTCATCCCACACAAATACACACTAAAATAATATTGCCTTAAGTTGCTACATTATATTCCTTCCTTGGAACTAGCTGTCAAGATCACACATCAAAACCAATTTAGTCTTCATCTTAAATACTTGAACTCATGAAACACCTTCAATATTCTATATCCCAAACACATCAATTTCAAAAAACCTGGTTGAGGTTGTCAACCGTCAATCCAAATATACTCTTAACTTAACAAAATTCTTTAGTTGTAACCAATTTTTTTTCAAACATTCTAAAATGTTCCAAAGCTTATCAATTCAGCATAAAAGCATTGATTGAACCCAAGTTCCTGGCAAACCCACAAAGCCCCCAATCATCTTGTATTTATAAGAGTAAAATAGTATATTTAAACTCCCAGTTGATTAATAATTTCAATTATTCTATTCTATAAACAAATACCTTATTTGAGTTCTTCCACTATGTGGATGTAGAATATACAAGAGGAACTGATGAGGAAGAGAAGAGGAAAAAAAATTAAAAGAAGAGAATTATCTTAGAGCAATTATACTTAGTAATTGTTAATTAATTAAGTACATTGTATTCACTAAACTAACTGGTAGCATATATAATAGTATAAACAAATCTTAGGTTTGTTGTTGGTACTACTAGTTCTTTAATTGTTAAAAGTTGGTTGAAGATAACAAACAAATACTATTTGTGGTCCCGTATTCATAATGATGATTTCTCATGCACATGAAAGAAATAGTTCGGCCAATGAATGTGTTGGAGAATGCCACGTGGGTGCGGATGCAGCTTCGTGCTGACTTGGCTGGGATTATTCTATAATCATAATCATAATCATGCAGGCCCCATCTTTTTGATTTCTTTTATAAGCATGCAGGCCCCATTTCAAATTATACTAGAAAGTGATACGTGATATGATATACAAATCACTCAAATTGGAAAATGAAAGATGATATACCGAGTTTGGTTAATTTTGAGCATTTCCTTTCATGTAACTTTTTTGAGTTTCGTTACATGAATTTTATTATATTATTTCATTTTTTTAAAACTTTTTATGTGATAAAGAAGCTTTCCACATTAATAAATAGTAACAACAATGCAATGCATGGTTAAAGAATAATCAAAAGGATTCCTTAAATTATCTCATATATGCATTTTTAAATTTCATTATCTCTATTTTGGAACTTAAAAAATCAAGTATATATATAAACTTATATACTACTACTATTCAATTGTTTCATATGTTTCAATATACATTTTATCTTTCCAACAACACAATTAGAGGTAGTAATTCCAACTACCGAGTCGGGTTTGAGTCATCCCATTTTGGGTTTGGGCCTTGATCAGGTCTAGATAAAAAGACCAAGATAAATTCAGGTCAAAAAAATATTTAGCTAAATTTGATAATAAATCATTTTTTAAAATTAATTCAAGCTTTTTTAAGTTGATATTTGCGGGTGGCCCGAATTTCTGGTGCGTTCTGGTTTTATAAATCGGATTAAAAAAATCTGAGTTTTATTTGGCTTATATTTTAAAATCTAAACTCACATATATATTGTGTTTATTCAAACCAGCCTCGGCGAGCCAGTTTTTTTTTTCCCCCCTCTATAAATACAAATACACAATTCTTATGCGATGGCTAAAAAAAGTGATGTGCAACCAGCCGTGAACAATTAATGATGCTCTAATTAGGTGATTTTTTTTTTTTTATGGATTCTAACTTACGGGAGTAAATTAAAATTAACTATATTATAGTTAGCAACAAAGGCTTAAAAGATACACTTGAAAGGAAAGGAGCTAAGAATAAAATTATTAGCCCAAAGCTAAGAGAGGAGAGGAATATCAAGCCGTCACTCATTCTCCAACATCGCCCAACAAAAACGTTCCATCATTAGACAAAAACCCTAATCATTTGTATTTTCTTTTCCTTTGGTAGGGATAGTCATAATAATTTATTTATTTTGGAATACTTTTCTACGACGACGTGTACATTCAGTATTGTCCTCCAACGCATGCTCAACTCCCGTTGATGTAGGGTTCATATAAATTTCAAAGAAAAAAATATTTTGAACAAGTTATGTAAATGTTATACCCTACTACTAATTAAGACTCCTCGGTCATTTTCATTTTGCGTAGTACCTAGTCTCTCATCAAGATGATGATTCGGTGACAAAGCTTGACTCATAATGTACTGCTGCTACCTTTTTAGCTATAACTGTTTGGTATTTATAGACATTACTAAAACTGAAATTATTGGGCAACACCCATAGATCAGTTCACCAGATCGATGACTCAATTAATGCATGGTTTATGCTTCAATATTTATATTTATAATATAAGATTTTGTTAACCTCAATTTAATGAATTTAAGTTAAGCAATCAAAAAGTATCACTTTTTTGTCCGCGTAAGTCAGCTCAGTTGGTAGCTGCAGGGACATCTAGGTAGTTTAGGCCCCCAGGTCCTGGGTTCTAGTCTCAGGTATCTCCTTTGTAATAAAAAAAGTATCACTTTTCGCTTATTTACCTCGTAATATCTTGATTTGAAGTAATTTTATCAATTAAGGAGTTCTAGGTTTGAACCCAGCAACAGGGTTAAGGAAAAAAATAAATTATGGACTATTTTTTCGATAAGCAAAATAATTTTATTCCAATACAAAGGATCTATATAAGCAAAATAATTTTTTTAATAAATTATGGACTGAAAAATAATAAGTAGTATGTTTAATATATTAAAGGGCTTATTTATGTCTTTAATCCCTAAAAGTTCAGCGTGTTTTGGTTTTAGTCCCTAGAAGTTATTTTGACCGGGACTAATCCTTAAATTTTCAAACATTTTGGTTTTGGTCCCTCCGTTAGTAAAAATATATTATTTGTTTGTGTAGCTAGCGGAACATCACATCAGCAGTCCATATGGTCTGACCTAACGCCAAATAGGCGATATAATGTGGATGATACAGATCCACAGATACAAAATGGTCCAATACGCAAAATGGTCTCGTGGGCAAAATTTTGAGTTCATAAGCCTAAATCATCTATGTTACATCACTTATTTAGCGCTACCTCACAACCCGTGCATGGCAGCTGGTATGGATTTTCATTAACCATGTCAGCAAATAACTGATTTTTTGTAACGGATGGGACCAAAACCAAAATATTTGAAAAATTAAGGATTAGTCTCGGTCAAAATAACTTATAGGGACTAAAATCAAAACACGTTGAACTTTTAGGGATAAAAACCATAAATAAGCCATATTGAAAAATAGCAAATTCAGTTTTGCAATGCACAATTTTATTTTATTTTTAAAAGAAAAAGCTTGGCTCTTGGTGTTGATTGTTGAGATTAAAAATTCTCATATACTACAGTAATATTTATTATTTTTTTAAATTTAGAGTGTCCTCGGATTGATAGTTAAAGACTAATTACATACCTTTTTTCATATTCATGATAGAAGTCCGTTGATAATCAAAAACCAATTACATTTTTCATACTCACCGCAAAAATCGAATACCTGATATTGTACCTAATAAAAAAATCTAATTATCTATCAATTATGTTATATTTAGTTGGATTAGTTAATTTCGGTTTCATAACAGTAACACTACTGTTTCTCCGACAGACAGGGTCATATTGAAACGATTAATCACCAACTTCAGTTTCATTGTCCATGCAACATAACTTCACAATGAACGGGACCACTCAGTTCCCCTTTCTTGCAACGGTGAAAAAGGAACATAATAATCTGAATGTGCATATTAAAGTAACCAATTTTACAAGTAATCCTACTATATATCTTCATTCATCGGTTACTACACGTGAATGTAAGTTACTAAAAAGTTTAGTTTATTTAAACCTTTTTGTCACACTCAGAGACAGAAGAGTTTTTGTTGCATAAGCTTAATCAAGCAATTTGATATAATGGAGTCCAATAATTATAAATAAAAAACTAGAGACTACGACATTTTTTTTTTTAAAGTAATACTTCAACCGAGGTGATTTTGCACGCGAACTAAAAATTGTTAGTTAAAGTAAATATTGCTATTAAATTTGTTAATGATTAAATGTGTATTTTCATATTTGCTCGAAATTATTATATATGACACATTTTTTTATTTAGTAATAATTTGTTGAGCAAAGAGGGTTCAAGTATTGGATGATTAAAAGAAAATTTGGAAGATATTTTTGAAAAAAAAAATAAATAAATAATATAGGTAAAGTGGATAACATGGTATTAGGAGAAAATCCAAAATTAATATGCTTAACTATGTTTTTAATGTTTTAAAATTTAATAAGTTTTGATTTTATTCCTTATATTTGATTCTTATTATATGTTCCAATGTTTTGATTTTATTCTTGTGAATAATGCAATGTGTCAACATTGTAATTTGTTGCCTCGGCATTTATTATGACGTGTGATATGAGAGGGTTGTCTATGTTATTGTTATAGACTAAAACTAATTTTTTTTATTATTTAAGGACCTAAACCAATCAAATTTTTTTTAATAATTAAAATAAAAAATTACAAAAATTATTGGGATTAAAAATATGTTTTAACCAAATGAATACTTATATTTAAAAACAGAAAAAACACATAGATATAAATTTTTTTTTTTAATGAACAAGAAAACGCGACAATCGGAGTCCTAATCTATATGCCCTTAGGCATTACACAATCGGGTATATACATTTAAATTTAACATTAAGAATTTGAAATGTAATTTGGGCTCGCTGTGGGGAGCTAAATTGGCGGATTCTGTTTGCAGTAATGATTTGGAGCTTGTGGAAAGAGAGAAATGAGCTGGTTTTTAACGATCAGTGTTCTTGATTATGCCTTTCTTATGCGAGCTACAAGTTTCTCAAAGAATATTAT
The DNA here is from genome assembly GCA_037953625.1 of Crotalaria pallida. Lineage (NCBI taxonomy): Eukaryota > Viridiplantae > Streptophyta > Magnoliopsida > Fabales > Fabaceae > Crotalaria > Crotalaria pallida. Next base: position 76,686,366 of record CM075656.1, read on the forward strand.
TGATTGTCACCGGAACCTTCTTCTGTCAACTAATTTCAAGCATGAAGAGCTTGTTGGTTGGGTATCTCCTAAGGATGGATTTTTCAAACTCAATGTTGATGGGTCATTTAAGTTTGGGAATAAAACAGCGGCTTGTGAAGGACTTGTTCATGATGCTTTGGGTAAATTTATCATTGGCTTCCATTGTTTTTTAGGTATTTGTTCTTCCCTTCTTGCTGAACTCTGGGGTTTAGTCTTGGGATTAAAACATGTTGTCTCTATGGGATATATGAATTTGAAGATTGAATTGTATTCATCCGTTGTGGTCAACATGGTGAAGGGATTTTGCAGGCCTAATCATCATTGTTTGACGTTGGTTCAGGAGATTAGAGGACTTTTCATGAAGGTTCCTAACTACAACATTCGGCATGTGTATCGAGAGGCCAACTGTTGCGCTGATTTCTTAGCTAATCTTGGTCATTTAGGCACTCATATTGTCACTGTTATTAATGTTGCCTCCCCTCCCCTATTTTCTCTTATTTGTGTGGATGGCTATGAGACTCCATTCCCACGTATGATTATGTGATCTTCCTGGGCGTTTTGCCCCGTTGATTATAAAAAAAAAATGTAATTAGGTGGAATTTTTCTTATCCTCATTTTTGTGATACTATAAATATAAATATTTAATATATTTTTTTCAAAAATATTTTTATAATTGTTATTGAGAATTCAAAAAGTATTAAGCATTAAATAAAAATGTTTGTGAAAAAAATAATTAAATATAATTAAAAGTTAAAAAATAAAAAAGTTCACAAATAAATTTTTTATTAAGAGACCAGAAAGTATTACTCATAATTATTGTGGGTGGTCCAAACAGTGTAAGAGGAACCCGAACGAAGTCATCATGTGCCATACTGCCATATGCACTCTCCTAATTATTGCTATAGTTTAGACCATACATGTTTAGGCAAATATCCTTTTTGTCCGCATCTACATATTATTAATGACGTGATTGCATTTGCACCCCCCATCACAAAATAACATAAATCACATATCAGAAACTCCATTAACCGATACCTTAAAAAAAATAAAGATATAAAAATAAATGTACATTCGAGAATTCGATGTTTAAATTATTCAAATATAGAATATAACATTTTATACAATATATATTTCTTCTATTTTTATTTCTCAATCAACGCCGCACAATGCTCTGATTAATATTTCTATTATTGCTAATAAGAAAAATATTTTCATTATTATTGGAATATTAGGCCCTCCATCATTAGGGCAAGGGACCCCAGATCAATGACAATCTTTGTGCCCACATACACCTTACATCATATATACTATCACTCTGTGATCGATCGAAAACAGAAGAGATGGGACTTCAAAGTTCATGATTGGCATTAAATTCTATTTCCAGCTATCAACATGAATTATTTCCTGAATTTTTTTAGAGCTGTCCATGTTCACTTGGTTCACATTGGCTTCACAAGCTACGGTTGATCAAATGCGACACGTGCTTCCCATTTGAACATTGTGACTTATTCCATTAGTTTGATTATTGGAAAGCATGGACATGTTTGCATATGCTATAATTCAAAATTAATAATTAATGCACCATTTGAATATTGTGACTATCATTAATTTGATTAATTATTGGAAAGCATGGACGTACTTGTTTGCACAGTACTCCCTTCCGTCCTTATTATAAGTTCATTTTCTCTTTCACAAAAAGTTGACTTATAATAAGAACAAGAGAGAGTACTATAATTTAAAATTAATAATTAATGCATGTCCGATCCAACTCAGTGGAAGAGCATTTTGCACTTTTGCTAATAAATACTCCCTGCGTCCTAAATATAAGACACTTCTAACATTTTTATTTTGTTCCTATTTATAAGATCCTTTACCAATTTTCAATGATTATTAATTATTTTTTTCACAAATACCCCTATTTATTTAACACTTTTTAGATTCTCAATAATATTAATAGGAGTAATTTTGAAAATACATATCAAAAGTTCACATTTCCAATACAATTAACTAAATTATTTCACTCTCTTAATGGACGTGAAATCTTCCAAAGGGATCATATATTTAAGGACGGAGAGAGTATAATTTAAATAAAACTTTTTTTTTTAATATTCCAAATCGAAATAATTAAAGCTTAAGCCTCATCTCAATTGATTAGTCTCATTTATCAGAATTTAATTTGTTAAAAAATTAGGGAAAACATAGCACAACTACACCATATTAATAATCTTATCCTTTTCAAAATTTAGTTTTTAATTACAATGTATGGTAGGTCTTTAAACTATTAGGGAAATTATTTAAATGTATTTTTAATTTTAAAAATGTGTAATTAGATTGAAAAACTTTACACAAATATGGCTGAAAAACTGAATCAAGCACACAATACCAATTGAATTATGCGTATGCACCATCTTTAATTTAAATTGTTTGATTAGCAGTTTTGTTCAATAAAGACCCCTATAATTTTTGAAGAGAATTAATTAGTCACTATACTTGCATTGGTGAATACCTTGATTTGAGATATCTTACCAAAAACAAATGACAATTAAATTCATAAATTATTTAGAAAGATAGAGAGTAATCTGATTTTCCCAACTTTTAAAAAAATCATATATATATATATATATATGTATATAAAAAAAACCAACCTTAAATTGATTTCGATGACAAAACCATCACCATGAAACATCACAAAAATCATTTTTTTCTTCGCTAAATCAAAGAAACAAAATTAACCAACAAAACTCAGCATAGTTGGTAAATAGTTGGGTTCTTTAAGCATGATCAGGGTTCCACTCTTACTGTGGGTATGTAAAATGCTTTGTTGGGAAAGACTGTACTCACTTCGATAATTTCTCCACCTCAAAAGGGATTAATCTCTAGCTATCAGTCGAAGGACATCCTTGATTGAAAAAAAAAAGCACAAAACTTTGTCCAATAATATGGTCTCTACCTTCCATGGCAGTATGGCACCACGGAACTTTTAGTATGTGAATGGTCAAAATCTTTACCAATTATCAACAAAATTTAATACAGTTGATAGATAATTATAATTTTTAATTATGATATCAAGGATTCAACTCTTGCCGTGATATGGTAAAGACTTTGTTGGATAAAGTGTAGTTTATTTTGGAACTCCCCACCAGCTATCCACACTTCCTTTTGGTAACCTACCAAGTAGAACAAACAGATACAGCTACATACACTTCTCCTTTGTGAACTGTAGTCAAATTTTCTTTATTAGTTATTAGTTATTATTCACAAAGACCAAGAAAGAACGTAACATATATAGAAAAAGTGAGTGTGACTAAAGTACGGAGTACATACTAAAAAGGAAAGATTGAAAACATGATTTTGGGATAATCTACAAGTAATAACCTTGATTCAACGTATCTTTAAAGAAAATTAAAACTTAATTATTGATTGATTAATTAAGATATATTTATGTGAATGAAGAAAACCAAAGCCAGCTAAGATTGGATCCTACAATTAGTCTACTACTATACCATTGTACCAATATAGTGAGGTCCAGCATGACATTTTGTACTAACACTTCATTTGGTTATCGGAAAGAAAATAGGAAGAGAGAAAAATAGAAAAGAAAAATAGGGAAAAGAGATTATGAGGAGAAAATGAGTAGATTTTGTGGTTGTTTGATGTAAAAGAAAATTGAAAGAAATATGAGAGAGAGAAAAGTTGAATTTTCTCTCATTTTGTTTGGTTGGAAAGAAAAATGAGAAGAGAGAAAACATAAATTTATTAAAAGACAAATATACCCTTGTTTTACATAACAAAAATAAATATATATTTTTTCTCAATATCAAACATAACCAAATATTTATTGCTTACTTCAATTCTTTTTACATAATAAAAATTTAGATAAAATATATATATAAAAAAGACTTATTTATGTTTTTGGTCCCTGAAAGTTCAACGTGTTTTGATTTTAGTCCCTAAAAGTTATTTTGACCGGGATTAGTTCTTAATTTTTCAAACATTTTGGTTTTGGTCCGTACCATTAGTAAAAATATGTTATTTGTCGATGTGGCTAGCAGAACACTACATCAAAAGTTACATGGTATGAGGTGGAGCCACATAGGTGGTATGATGTTGATGATACAGGCCTATGGACGCAAAATGGTCTCATATATAAAACAGTCTCATACGCAAAACTGTGCATTCATAGGCATGAATTATCCATGTCACACCTCCTAGTTACCACCACCTTACACCATGTGGTTGATGATGTGATATTTCGTTAACCACATCGGCAAATAACAGATTTTTTATAATGGTGTGGACCAAAACCAAAATGTTTGAAAATTAAGGACTAGTTCCGATCAAAATAACTTTTAGGATTAAAACCAAAACACGCTAAATTTTTAGGGATTAAAACCATAAATAAGCCTAAAAAAATTGTATCAAAATTCAAAAAAAATAAAATAAAATAAAAGAAAAAACACACAGAGTAGCTTGTTGTGCCATACCCGTTATAATAAGAAATAAGGCAGAACCGTAAAATGAACACTCAAAGCAACACAACATTCAACGTCTCCCCAAAATCTCGCTTATGGTGGGGAGAAAAAAATTTGAATTGGTTCTCACCCATTTTTTCGTTCCCCTCGTTTTCTCTGCTCTATCAAACAAAAGTAAATCTATGTTTTCTTTATTTCCATTTTCTTCTCTCTCAAATTCTCTCCTCCAAAATTCTGTCAAAGCAAACAAAGTGTAATATAAGGCTTTGTTTGGTTTTGGGATTTTGGGAAGAGAGTATTGGAAGGAGAAAATAGGAGTTTTCTCCTATTTGGTCGAGAAAAGAAAATGAGGGGAAGAAAAAATGGGTGGGACCCACTAAAAAAAATTCCTCCCCAAACTTTGTTTGGTAGAGAATAAAATAGGTGGAAAGAGAATGGAATGAGAGATTTTAGAAAGAAAGCTTCATTTTCTCTTGTTTGGTTCAAAAGAGATAACCGAGAGAAGAGAAAAGTTAATATGGGGTTCACCAAAAAAGTTTTCTCTCCGAAAATGGAGAGATTTTGGAGAGAAAAGGGAAATATGAAATATTTAGACATAGAAATAAGGAAAACACAAGAGAAAAAATTCTTCTCATTTTCTCTCCAACCAAACAAAATGAAGGAAAACTTAACTTTTCTCTCTTCCCTATTTCTTCACATTTTCTCTCATACCAAACAATCACAAAATCTACTCATTTTCTCACCATAATCTCTCTTCTTCATTTCTCTCTTCCCTATTTCTCTCTTCTTATTTTCTTTCATGTAACCAAACAAAGCCTAAAGTGGAGAGGTTTTGGAGAGAAAATAGGAAGGTAATACATTTTCACATAGAAACAAGGAAAACTCTAAAGAAATTGTTTTTTCTCATTTTCTTTCCAACCCAACAAAAGAAAAGAAAATTCAACATTTCTCTCTTCCTTATTTCTTCACATTTTCTTTCGTACCAAATATTCATAAAATCTACACATTTTCTCACAATAATGTCTCTTCAATTCCCTACTTCCATTTTTCCTATTTCTCTATTCTTATTTTCTTTCATGCAACCAAACAAAGTGTAAATGCCCCAAAACTACTTTGGATTAAGCCATCAAAAAACTTAACGAAAGTCGTTAAATAAAAGTGAATTAAAAAATCATTAAAAATATTATTGCATGGCTAAAGACTATAGGGAAAGTCTAGCAGTAGAAAGATATACAGTTTTATAGTATAAACTGGCAAAATATGCGTAAAGATATACAGTAAAATTATAATGTAATTTTATATAAGCTTTGCTGACAAAAAACTTTACATATGTTAAGCAAATTTTTTCGGTATAGTTTTTTTTTTTTCCAATATTTTTTGTGTAGTAAAAATAGACATAAAACTAATAACACCTTTATTTTCACTAATTATCTCTAGATGCATGCATGATGATCCTATGCGAGTGCCTCTAACAATTGAGAATTTGAGATCTGCCATGCAAAAAGTTATTTGTTTCTAATTAGTCACTGTATATAATATTCAGGTACAGATCCAGAAAATGGTTGAGGGAAGGGTCCAATTTTTTTTATTCATAATTTCAAAAATTAAAATCAAAATTTAGTAAATTAAAGAATTGCACAAGAAGTTAGCAGATTTAGAATATGTTTGGAAATATGTTGAAAGTTATCTACATGAATTTAGTATATTATTTTAAGTGAATTTTTCAACGCAAATAAAAGTAATTTCTATATTAAAGAATCAATTCTAACCTAAATTAAATTTATTCCAAATATGCATTTATAGATAGCACATTTGGATCGGTGTTTGAAGCCTCTCAAACGCTCCTTTGGCAAAAAGTTACCAAGAGAAGCTTTTGCTAAGTTTGAGGCCCCATCACCGCTGAAGCAAAAATACCTATAGACTACACAAATATATACTACATATTACACAACAAGAATAACTTAGTAAAATTAAGACTAATGTAACAGGCAATTTATATATGGTGTAATCTTTCCAAATTAAAGTCATGCATGCGTCATGCTTTATATGAATGTGAAGCAGATTTGAAATAATACACATAACTGAAGTAGTGTATAATTGAGTTTGACATTATATTTTGATCCAAAGCTTTAAAATAATGTGTTTATGGCCTTATTATTTATATATAAGTTAATTATTATTATACAATGTGAGACTCTTTTACTCACAACTCACATTTAAAAATTTCTAACAATCTTTTTTTTTTTAAGTGTGAGTCCTATAACATATATATGGTCACTTTCCCTAAAGCAGAAACATTTCAAGTATACGAGGATGTCAACAAAAGTTTAGCTAGCTGTTGCTCAGGCTACAATACTCTTCTCAATCGAGCCTAAAGTTATGATACCACTTGTTAGAAATGTCTTAAATTAAGTAGTATATATAAGTGAGTTTGACACGACATCTTGATTCAAATCTTAAAAACAATGAATTTATGAACATTGTCACTTATATACACTTTAAGTTAATCATTATTACATAATGGGAGACTTCTTTACTCATAACTCATATTTGAAAATTCCTAACATTATATAATAGGAGTAGCATTTTTTAATGGGTAAAGCTATTGACACGTACTCTAATTGGCTATTAACACTTCTTTAGCAATTATTTGGGAGTGACACAATAGCCGCACCCTTCTTCAATATGAAGATTTTCTAATTAATTACCCAATGCGATATACAATACTCTCTTCCTTCATATTTTTCTGTTTTGTTTTAAATAAAACACACTATTTAAAAAATTCAATCATTATTTAAATTTTTAATACATTAATTATGTTTTTTCTCACTATATCATTTCTCTTATTGTAATCATTAATTTTTCTCCCCGACTAATGTAAACCAAGACTTATTAAATAAGAGCAAACATAAAAAATAGTATTTATTACACTCTTAAAAACATAAAAAGATAAATAAAAATGAACAAACAATCCCTAAAAAAAAGACAGATAATAAAAATTGGAAAAAGTACAAGTATTGGACTATGCATATATCAAAATAAATGTTGAAGTCGAGGAGGGGTCAAACCTTGGATTGCCCACCTCTTTTTCTATCCTTGATAATATTGTTTATTTTTATAACAATTCAGGTGAGTTGGATTTGGCTGCTCATTAGAATGAAGACAAGTTTCACGTTTCAGAAAACATTTATAAAAATAAATCATTTATTAACAATATTCTAAATTGATAACAAGATTCGAACTTCAGTATTTGTAGAGTATGTGAATCAATAACCTACATATACCTAATTGTATTTTTTAATAAAAAAATATTTTATAATATTTACTATATTTTGCATACATAAGTCCTTTTTTACATATATTTTATACAACTAATCACACACATATATATGTGTACACACTTATTTTTTAATAATTTTTTAAATTTTTTTGTTACACATATTTATATGATTATACTTCTGGACTCCTTTATTTTATAAATGACTTTTGGGTCCGTCTCTGTACCTTTGTTGGCATATTAATTAGTAAAAAAGTAATATAATGCTTTCTCATCAATATATTGGAGGAAATAAACTTTTTAATAATAAATATGGAAAGGGGTATTTTGGAGGGTTTCTCTCATAGTTATATGATTGTTCTACCCTTATTTAATTTGTTAGAGGATTTCTTGTAACTTTGGTTTTTCTTGAAGCTTCTTACTATAACTAACCACTTACACAAGCATTATCCCTTGCTGGAAAATTGTAGCAAGAAATTCTAAATCACAAAGACTCTTATCTTCCTAATCCTAACTATTATATATATACGTGGTACCAACCTTTCAGCCTCATACACCTTAATATTAATATTTGCAAATACCTTGAGGGAGTATGTATATATACTTATATTAATCTCTCAAAGCTTCAATTATACATACATATTATATCCACATTCCTATAGCTATATTCTACCAAATACTCATTGGATCTCTCTCTCTCTCGATCTCTCTTACATCTTAATAATCTATTTCGTCCTTTTATTTTCTTCAACAAGCTAAGCAAAATATAATCATCGATATCATGGGTCTTAGAGACATCAGTGCTTCACTGCCTCCTGGGTTTAGATTTTATCCAAGTGATGAGGAGTTGGTGTGTCATTATCTTTACAAGAAGATCACAAATGAGGAAGTTTTGAAGGGTACCTTGGTTGAAATTGATTTGCACATATGTGAACCTTGGCAGCTTCCTGGTATATATATCTATATATGTATATTTGTGTGTGCATATATTATCTGAATTATATGATTTTTTTTTTTTTTTGGCTTGATCTTCTTGATTTAATTTGTTTCTGAATTTTGTGAAATATCTATGTTTTGTATGTCACTGCATGATCTCTTCACTGCTCATAAAACTGTGTTTGTATGTATCTATTTGTTGGCTTCATAAACATGCTCACACATGTTTTGGTCTGTGTCTGTATGACGCAAACAGTATTTTGAATAAATGTCCAATACAAATTATTTTTTTTTAAGTAAAAATATATTGATAATAAGAAAACCTATTGTTTCATTCTTGCACCGGAAAGATTTGTATCTTTGATTCTTTGCGAGGAAGTATTTCTTACACTTATTTGTTTTCTTTGGTTAAAAAAAAATTATTGAAAACAAAATCTTCTCTAGATGGGAATGAAAAACCTCCACATGAGAGAGGAACCCAAACTTTACCAGAAAAACAGGAAACACTCACCAAAAGATTAAAAAGAAAACCACGAGAGCAATTACTGCATACCAGCCAAAAGCAAAATCAACAAACAAGGCCTAATATCAAAAAAACGAAGCAGCTCCTAAAAGCAAAGCAACCCAACCAAAAGAGTGAAAAGCAACAAATATAATGATCTTGAAATTGTAACGCTCGCTTTTTGATAGATACCTTTTCATTATTACCTTTAAATTTCAAACTGAGCAATTTGCCAAACTCCCAAATTTTCACAGCTGGGGGGAATGATTATGGTAATGGATGATGAATAGTTCAATACATTCCTCTGCGTCGTTGTCAGTAAATATTAAATAATACTCCCAATATCCCTAGATATAAGATGATTTTGATACTTTTATTTAGTTCATGTTTATAAGACTTTTTACCAATTTTCAATGATCATTAATTACTTTTTCCACAAACATCCATATTTATTTAACACTTTTTAAATTCTCAATAATATTAATGGGGTAATTTTGAAAATATATATTAAAAGTTCACATTTCCAATATAATTAACTAAATTATTTCATAGACGTGAAATCTCCTAGAAATGTCTTATATTTAAGAACGGAGGGAGTAATAATTTTTTTTTAAAGTGTAATATCAAGATTTCACATCTAAATTTAACAAATTTTTTTCCTCGATCTAACATTTGACTTGTCTTACATATGATTTTATTGTTTTTATATGTAAAACAAATAAGATGATAGATCTTAATGTCAACAATCACAAATGTTCTTATAACATTATTTTTTTTAATCAACAAACATATTTTATTAACAACTAGCACTAATATACTCGACGCCTGCCCCTAAATAACATTATATTGAGTACTCCATCCGATTTAAAATATAAATAAAAATAACATAATTTTTTTATTTGAAATATAAATAAAAGTAATATTGTTTTTTTTAAATTTTTGTTTCGTTCCCGATACTATTTTCCTAAAATATTTTTATTTTTGATAAATTTGAAAAAATTAAATACAATTAACTAATTTCTTAATAAGTGTGATTTTAGTTTTTTTCTTATATTCTAGAGAGTAGTACTTTATAAATTTAATAGTAATCTATTTATTTAACATATATGCTCCCACTATATACTGTTTTTGTCTTTATTTCCTTTTAACGTATATCAAACAAGTTCATTTTTCTGGCTGTATTATATATATATAAATGAAGATTGAAGCAATTTCTTTGAGCTCTATCTGCTGCCTAAAAGCTCCATTCTCTCTCCTTTCTTTCTTTCTTTTTTTTTTTTTTTAATTTTTCATTCTGCTCCAGTTACCATTTCCTCCCAGTTAAAATTTAATTAATGCCACGTTAGAAAACAGGTTATTTTGTTGGATTTTTTTTTATTCCTTTGCAGTAAAAACAAAGTTATAAGACTGCATGGAGTTGATTGCTTTAATTTAATTTCTCACTGTACTTTTATTCTTTTGGATCAATTATATATACATATATATAAAATGTGGTGCGGTTTTTGTTATGTTTTTTAGATTGAAAAATTCACTTTAATAATAATGAAAGAAAAAAACTTACTTTCATAAATAAAAATTCGAGAAATAAACTAATATTTCTTTGGAAGCATTTTTTTTTATTTATTAAAAAAAAGAATTTTTTAACGATAAATGGGTTCCAAAATGTGGTGTGGTTATATTACTATATTTTCCTCTAGCGAAACTATACAACTTTTTTAACCTGACATAACTGGATTCGTTTGCTATATAGAAAAGTACCAACCCTCTTTTTTTTACCACCGACCATAAATGATTTCTCTTAAGATTCAAGCTGTTCTGATTTACGGAATATATAAAATGTGTCCTTTGATATATATATATATATATATATATATATATATATATATATATATATATATATATATATATTGTTTTTCTAATATCTTTTTAATTTTAGGATTGTGATATTCTCAGTTTAAGAGTTGAGTTCAACAGTCCACAAAAAGACATGTTACATTGAAAAATTAAGAAACCAAGTTTTTTTTTTATTTTTTTTATTTTAAGTTTAACATTTTTAACATTTCTCTATTATATATACAAACAAAATTTTGGATGATAGTATGTACAGCTATCCGTTAATAAACTAATAATTAGGTGATAAATCATCCAATTTTGATCAATGAAAAATAACGTCATAAAAAATGATTGATTTGCATTAAATCATTAGTTTATTAATAAATTGTTATGTTTTTTTGTTTACATGGGAGGTCTGAGACTAGAACCCATGACCTGGAGGAGGGGGAAATTCTAAGTGTCCCTGCAGCCACCAACTGTGCTGTCTTATGCGGACAATAAATTGTTATGTTATTATCCAAATTTTGATTGCATGAAAATAGTGATCAACATTTTTTTAAGACAAAATTTCTATCTTTACATTCCTTAAAAAAAAAAGTTAACTTTATGTTTAAACACATGTTTATTTTTGCTATTAATTATATATTATGACGAAGGTGACAAAGCAATAATTTCTCTCCAAGCAACCAACATGCATGAAACACACACATACGTGTATATAGATCTCAGCCATTTGTGGGGCATGACTCAACACGTATATGATTTTGACTCCTATAAGCATTCATAGAAATTATATTCTCTCTCAAGAAATTCAAGAAAAGCAAACTTTTATACATGAAAGCACACATTCTATCTTTCTTGCGTAGAATAATTAGTCCTCTTTATTCATACACACCATTATGAAAGCTGTGAGAAGAGGTGAAAAAGATAGAGAGCAAAACAGGCTATACGCAATTACATATATAGCAATTACCTTGAAACTTCGAAACACTAAGTTGGTGTCATCATCTCAAGTCTGGTGGGATTGGAAACTTGAAAATTTAATGTCATTGATGAACTACATGACATGTGGTAGTTTTTTTTTTTTTTTTGGATAAATCATGTGATAGTGATTCCACAAAGACTTAATTATTATCATTAACTCGTTGGAGACATTTACTCGTTCATATACTATTATACAGTACCCAGGCCCGGTCCTAACCTATTTCGGGCCCTAGGGGGGAAAAAGAATTTGGAGCCCCTAATTCATAAAAAAAAAATTAAAAAAATCAATTAAAAATGTAGTATATATACATATAATCAATTAAAACAATGACATCAATCAATAATAAAACTAATTATTAAAAATAATATTTGAAATAAAATAAAAAGTTATCAAGTAAAAAGATAACAAAAAACTTTTTTTATGTTGGGTTGCAAAGTTAAAGTTCATTACTTCATTTATTTATAAATTAAATTAAGTGAGCAAATGAAAAAGACAAATTGAAGTTTTATGCTAAAAATCATTGATGATTAAGAGATAAAAAAAACTTGCAACTATTAAATTTTTTTTCAAAACTAAATATACTACTATTATAAAAATTATGGGCCCCTGAATTTTTTGGGCACAAGGCGACCGCCCTCGTTGCCCTCCCTCAGGGTCGGCCCTGACAGTACCTTACATTAGTCATGTTATGTGTAGGTAGACATGATGATAGGATAGAATTATATATGAATAGATTATAACAGAGAAATAGCACTAATTATTCAACATTTGGTCTTAGATGATATGTGTATGTGTGAAGAAGATATGTAAAAATTATAGTAGCTAGGGAGATCGAGTTGTTGTTGTTGTTGGTTTTTTTTTTTTTTTTTTTTTTTTAAGAGTAGCTAGTGGAGAGTAGATCGATTATATGGACGATAGTTTAATTAATTAACGTAGGACAACCAAGAGCAGCAATATATTAGACAAAACTATAAAGAATTTTTTTAGTGAAGCAGACAAAACGGGATAGCTCAAGCTTGCTCTATTAATGGGCAAGCTTATGAATATTGGGAAGTATGATTCTCACACAGCTTTTCTCATTCGAAATGAATGTGTTTAAATATTTATTAGGTTACTCCTCTAATTTATAATTGGTTTTACCATGAAACTTTAACAAAAATGCTCTAGTTAAATCATCCATCTTTTTGATAAATTCTAACTGGCCTCGAACCTACCAAACCCTTGGGTCACCTAGGCAAAAACTGTCTAATACCTTAAAAAATAAACTAATTATTATCATATATATGCAAAGCTAGTTAGATAACTCGAATTACCAGCTCTACTAATATGAGTAATTAGGTTTAATTTATCTAGTAACAAACTTATGATAGTTTATGATAGAAAATTATGTCATCATAGAAATCATTGTGGTTATTTGAGCTTTTAAGTTTTTTTTCTCCTCTTTCGACTTAGTTTGATGTTTCTTTTGGAATCTTTCTTTTGGTGTGAGCTCTTCGATCTTGTTAGCTAGGGTTTTTTATTTTTTGTTTCGGTTTGGTGATTTTTTTTTTAATTTTAATTTTAGGAGATTTGTTCTCAAGATTCATTTTTTTTTTAATAAGATTCATTTAAGAGATTTGTTCTCAAGATTATATTTCTGGATAAGAGATTTTTCTAATAATATTATTTTGCTTTAAAAAAAACTTATCCATATTGTGAAAAGAAACTTGAGGAATCATGCTATATGCCGGGGACAATACTTACTTGTTACTGTAATATATATACTATACCTAAGTTCCTTTATAACTGTTATTCAAGGATATAAAGCGTGGATAAATAAGTATATTTAACATGTATTTTTGTGAGAAATTAATATTTGTTTTATTTTTTTATCTTTTAATTTTCTAGAGTAACTAATCATTTCTTTTCACTTATTATTATCTTTTTTATTAATTAAACATGATAGAGTTGTAAAATATTACAATTTGCATTGGATTTCTTAAACAATAACTTGTTTTTTTAAATTTAAGAAAGGATGTAATATAGTCATGTTAGGTGTTGTTCTATTTGCTACCAATTAAAAGTAGGATGTTACTACCATGCAATCAAAAAATGAATGGTTGCTATGTAACCCATTATTAAATCAATAAAACATTGCTACCTAAGACATGTATGCCACATCATTACTTAAATTAGTCAAAATTAAGTTTTGCAATTTAGTCCAACATAAAAACTAGATTATTGTAATTTAGTCCTTTTGTACTTTTAGACAAATTATAAATTTTAATTTTTTTTATATAAAAAAAAATTCTTAAACGCAGAACTCATCTTCACTTCTCAAAACCCATCGGTGGCGCCGGCGTAGGCGGCGGTGGCGGTGGTGGTGAGTTTTGAGAAGTGAATAAGAGTTCTGGGTTTAAGAATTTTTTTTTATATAAAAAAAATTAAAATTTATAATTTGTCTAAAAGTCAAGGACTAAATTACAATAATCTAGTTTTTATGTTGGACAAAATTCCAAAACTTAATTTTGACTAATTTAAGTAATGATGTGACATACATGTCTTAGGTGACAAGGTTTTATTGATTTAAGAATGGATTGCATAGCAACCATCCAATTTTTGATTGCATTTTAGAAATTTTCTTAAAAGTATCAATTAAAATATATATTCTATATTATCCTGTATGCAGAGGTGGCTAAGCTGAACGCAAATGAATGGTACTTCTTCAGCTTCCGTGACCGCAAATATGCGACTGGGTTTAGAACCAATCGGGCCACGACGTGTGGTTATTGGAAAGCAACTGGGAAGGATCGTACGGTGTTGGATCCAATCACACAAGAGGTTGTAGGGATGAGGAAGACATTGGTGTTCTATAGGAACAGAGCTCCAAATGGCATCAAAACTGGATGGATCATGCATGAATTCCGCTTGGAGACCCCACACATGCCTCCTAAGGTTTTTTTATTAATTTTCACTTCCTTACTTTTTTTTTTTCTTTTTTGACATTCACTTCCTTACTTTAATTTAGCGTTAGCTAGTTGATGAGGCTTAAATCATTGTTTAATTAATTTACTTATAACCACTTTTTTAACTTTTAATTTTGACCTATTTAATCCACATGTTTAATAGATAAGTATATTTTATGGGTTTTTCTATCCTATGCACCGGGTGCATAGGTTAATCCTACCTTAAAAAGAAAAATTTTATTGGAAATTGAGACATTTAATGAATTGAAAAATTAATTGTTTATTTCTCCAATACAATTGTACTATTTGTATTATGTTATCATATGCATGTGATGCATAAGACAGAAAAATCGATATTTTATATATATATATATAAAATGCTCTCGCCCAATAAAATCATTCTTTTGTTGATAATATATATATATATATATATATATATGTGTGTGTATATATATTAATTGTGCTAAATTTTTGACACTATAGTAAATCATCCATTATTTGTGTGTCTCATTTTTATTAAAAAGTTAAAGACTGTTAATTTTTATATAATACTCTGTAAATGATATGATGACAATGTAAAAAATATATATTATTAATGTATAAAAAAAACTTATAAAAAAATAAATAATTTTTTTAATATCTAATGATGTAAAATATTTTTAAAGTTGAAATTATAACTAACTAATAGTTGGATAAAAAAACATTAACAGGAGAAAGAAAATAAAAATGGATTATACTTTTTTTTTATAAGCAAAAATGGATTATACTAATATCGACAAATCTCATATATATATATATATATATATATATATATATATATATATATTTGCTTGTACTAATTGTTTATGGGTTAAGTACTCCTTGTGCTTTTGTATTAATTCATTTTGACTTGAAAAATAAGTGTGAAATAAATGTAGTCATTTTCATAGAGAAATAGATAGAGAGAGAACATTAATGTGATGTCGATGTTGTCCCGATGATTCAACTCCCTTGTTGCATTACATATAGAAAAGAATATTATTGCTAGGCGAAAAGAAAAGGTTGCCTTTTCCATGTATAATTTTTGGTGTGAAGATAAAGCTTCTTTAATAGTATATTTCGGGTTCACATTTATTTTTGCTAATTAGGTCAAACTTTTGTTGATTACAGGAAGACTGGGTGTTGTGTAGAGTATTTCACAAAAGCAAAGAAGATAACAATAGTGCCAAACTCAGCAGCACACAACTCATGTATGAAATCACATCTCTACCCCCATCCAACCAAACCATGATGCCAAGCCATGGGTATAATAGACTCGCTTCAATTTCTTCCTCGATGGTAACTCATCATCATAATTTAAATCCCAACAGTAGTACTATTATTACTCAAATTAGTCCCAAATGTGATGATGGATATGGGTTCTTATGGGACATGGATTTGGAAGGAAAGAGCTTAGAAGATGGTGTGGCCTCAAATTTGGACGGAATTAGATTCGAGGTCAATAATAATAATAATAGTAATAATAATAATATGGTCATTTTATAAAATATTATCATATATACATTAT
Source organism: Crotalaria pallida (assembly GCA_037953625.1). Taxonomy (NCBI): domain Eukaryota; kingdom Viridiplantae; phylum Streptophyta; class Magnoliopsida; order Fabales; family Fabaceae; genus Crotalaria; species Crotalaria pallida. Next base: position 76,702,883 of record CM075656.1, read on the forward strand.
AAGTTTAATTTCTTATGTGCTCATATACATAAATATTTAATATCTAGTTATCTATAGTAAATTGCCAAGATTGGTTAATTTGTGGTGATTGGCTTAGAAGGGCAGGTCACTTGCTAGATTAAGATTAGAGGTTCGAAGGTTGTGGTATATTTAAACATTACTTATAGTGTAATAGTGTGGTATTGTAGACTTTTCCTTTATTACTACACCCATATATATTATTTATTTATTTCTTTTGTTTTTGTTTTTTTTTTTTTTTTTTTGGATAGCGAGCTAATGATCCTTAATTTGTGTTCCATGTTGTTGTCAAGTTTGTAATTAGCACTCTTTATTTATTACTCCGTAGTTTTATTGTTTGAATGTATGTGATCTATCGGAACATCACTAATAATTAATGATTAATTAAACTTTTTTTTTTTTTTACTTTTTTGCTTTTTGGAATAAAATTTATAAAAAAAATATTATCAATTAAACATTTTGGTAGCTTCACTTGTGAGATTGGCTCACGAATAAGACTTTTCAAAGTGAGATAATGTGTAAAGTTAGCCAGTTAAAATGTATTAATTCTGGACACATGCTGGAATTTTAAAGCATGGCAACTATTATGGTATGTCATAATATGGATAATATGATCAACGAGGAGTAGATGCATTTTTGAGGGTGAACCGATTATAATTGAGAATATGTTAGAGGATATAAACTTAAGAGTATGAACTTAATTGAAATTAAAGCTAGTTTTTCCGGCGTAGAATTTTCCATATACACAGATTGGCTTGTGAATCCGTTTGATGTATTAAGCAACGTTGTACTGTTTGAATCTCTCTTGTATGTGGATTATGAGTACCCCTGGCCTGCTGATACTCAATGTTAATAAAATTATAATTGTTGATAAAAAGAAATATAATATTTATGTATTAAGTTTTTAATGAATGTTAGACAAAATCATGGGTATAATAAATACACTCTTATTTACCAAACCTTTTCCTCGATGTATATATACATGTTTGATGAAGATAAATTGAGGAGAAAGAAACTAAAATGGATATGGGCATATGGCCACTAACTCACCTTTCGTGCGTGGTTAAAACTAGAATAAGTTTGGTTTGGGGTGTAACATATAGGAGATTTTGGTTAAAGGGGATGTAAGGTTGTGGTGCATGGACTTTGCAAAGTTTGAACCGGTTGCAATCTTTTTTCAGGAAGTATATATGACTCATGTTTCTTTGCTCTTGCATTAAGTTTGTCTTATAAAAAAATATATAGGAGGTTAATTATGATGCATTTTGTTGTAAAGTTTTATATACTAACAATAAGTACCGTAATTAATCATTTTTTTTAGATAATAAGTACATTAACTATTAATCCTCGAATATGTGATTTTTAAGGTATTTGTTGCTCAAGTAATTCAAGCAATAGCAGAAATCAATTAAGTTAATTTCAGTTTAACTTGTGTAAAATGTATAAAAAATAATTTATTAAAATAAATTGTATTGATTTTGGTGATTTTTTGCCTCGAAAAAAATTAATATATAATTTTCGGTTGAAAAACATTTTTAATTTAAAAAAAAAAAACCTCAAGTGGTTGTATGTATTACTATAACTGGGTTCAAATATCGATAATTGCTATCGAGAATTTGAGATAGCCATTTATTGGTCTCATGAAAATTGAGCAGCGCCATATCAAATAATTGTTATTGAGATACTCAGGTTCGTCTAAACTTTCTCTTTTAATCTTTTCATAGCTCTCTCTCTCTCTCTCTCTCTTTCTCTCTCTCTCTAGGTGGAAGAAAGTATTGATTGCCTTTCAAAATGACTCAAATAATTTTATGAGAACTTTGACACCGTAAATTAAAATTAATTTTGGCTTGTTAATATGGCACATATATAAATTCCTTATAAAAAAAAGTAAAAAACATATGACACATATTATCTAACACATACATGCACAAATTTCTTAAGTAATTTATCTTTGGCTTGCTATATATATGTCCAACAAGACGTTATGGCTGCTGCTAGAAATTCTGTAAAGTAACAACGCAGCCCTTGTTTTTTTTTATTTGGATTGTGTACCCCTGATGCCCTTTAATGCATTTTGGTTTATCTAAAAATAATATGTCCAACATTACAGAACATAAACGTGCAGATAACTAGATTATTGCATATAGGTGAAATTTTTTTTTGTCAAACAAAAGTTAGAAAAATGTATCACTAAGTAGTGTTATAGCATTTATAACTGGCGATGCCGATGAAATAATTTAGACATGTAAAATAAATCCAAGATACTATTTAAGATAAAAACAAAAAACAAAAATATTTTCAAGCGAGAGAATTCCAAAGCCGGCCTAATTTGAGTCTTCATTTTTTACCCAATCTATCTCTCCCTCTCCTTCTTTCTGATGAGAAATACCTATTGTTTCATCATTTCATGCTTTGTACCATTTAATAAGTCAAGACAAGGAAATTGGTAAAAAAAAAAAAAGTTTTATGAAAAAAAAATTATAGTTTTTTAATCGATACTCAAACTAATAATATGTCATGTATTCGCCCTTTTCAGCAGGGAATCTTCTGTCTATTCATGCGGTTTTTATGGACATAAACTAGACGCCTAATTAGATCTTCCGTAGCCATGTGAAAATCTATGAAATGTGACATTCTATTTCATATGTATTAATAAAGTGCATGCATGCAATAGTAAAGTAATAGAAACTGATGACAGGGTATCCAATGCGATATGAGCATATGTCTAACTCTTGCATGAGATTAAACTAAATAAAGGACCATGAGATGAACGGACTTTATAGCCATGCATGCATATCCGATAATCTCTTTAGACTTTTGTCTCTCCTAGCTAGTTTTCTTTTTTATTTTCGATATAGGTAGGACGGTAGGAAATTTATTTATCAAATTATTCGAATGAAACTTTAGACCTTAGTCATATGGTGCTCTAATTATTTCTAACGCTTTCACTGTGTGTTAGTTATTTGTCGGCACATTTTTATTGACACTGAAATGTGCCGCCATGAGTATGCTTGATTACACTCCTCTCTCTGTTGAAGAGATTCTTCCAATCCACAAATCGGTTCTGCTTTTTGCTGTTGCCAAAATTAAGTTAATTACTTTTTCTCTTTTTTATTGATGGCTACCGCTTCACCCTCGTAAGCTTTCAGGCGATAAATTAAACACTCTGAAACACGAAAGAGCATTAATAATTGAGTCTGCCCATAATTGAGACAAGTGAAAAATACGAAAAAAATATGAATAAATTCTAATGGTTTACTCTCTCCTCCAATATATCAATCATCGAATTTAATAACAATTTTTTTTAACATATCCATGGGATAAAGAAATCTGAAAAAGTAAGTTTTTACAAGGAAAATAATATATTTAATGAATAAAAAATAATTTTTAGTTTTCCAATATAATTTAACCTACCTTAGCTTTTATATTTCTTTAATCTATCCAGGCCCGACCCTAAGGGAGGGCGACAAGGGCGGCCGTCCTGGGTCCAAAAAATTTAGGGGCCCATAATTTTTTTTAATGATACATTTATTTTTGAAAAAAAAAATTAATAATTGCAAGTTCTTTTTATCTTTTAACTATCAATGATTTTTAGCATAATATTTTAATTTGTTTTTTTCATTTGCTCACTTAATTTAAAAATATATGAAGTAATGAATTTTACTAAAAAACTTTTTATATTATTTCAAATCTTATTTTTTAATAATTAATTCTATTATTAATTGTTGTCATTGTTTTAATTGATTATTCGTATATATACTAAATTTTTAATTGATTTACTTTTAATAATTTTTATTTTTTTTTGAATTAGGGGCCCCAAAAAAATTTTCTCCCTAGGGTCCAAATTAGGTTAGGACCGGGCCTGAATCTATCCTATGTATGATGTTAGTAAAACTCTTAATAAATAAACATAATATTTTTTTTGGTAAAAGATAAGAATTATCATATACCATTGAACAAAAATAAACCAATACAAACAAAGGCCAAGAACCTCAAGCAAATTAGCTAAAGGCCCTCACCGGCCACCAAAGACCAAATTCAAAACAACAACTAATTATAACCAATCCTGGACAAGAAATTCATCTCTTGATTACTCCTATTCCTATATGGTTCAAACCTTTAATTCTCTATCTAACATCAAACTCAATCTTAGACAAATTTCCTCAGTTGACAGCTTAATATCTCTGAAAATTGCCCAATTCATTCCTTGCTGTCCAAAGATGATTAGGAAAATTATTTATATTTATTATTTAGAATTAAGAGGATTAGGAAAATTATTTTATAAGAGTATATAGCGAAATTCAAAAATTATTAATTGAATCATAAATCATAATCATTTTCAACAATGACTTTAACTGCATCAAATAAATAAAATCATTTCCACAACTAGAACAGTAAACAAAAAGTGCATGGCCAAAAGTTAGAGAAATTTATGAATGAGAATCAGAGAATGGGTCTTAGATTAGACGGTAATAGAATGGCTGTCGAATTAATGAGGAGTACGTAGGGCCAAAAGTTAGAAATAACTTATGAATCAAATGAATGAGTCCAAAATGTGTTTTTAAACCAATTTACGCAACAATCATCAAAGCATTTCCAGTTAAAGGAAGTTGACATGGCTTATATTTTATCACTATCTTTTGGTAAATATTTCGATAGGTCATTTGAGTTTAATTTTTTTTAATCATGGTTTCACCTAACTTTTTGTTGGTCTCCATTTCCTTCTGATTATTAGATTATCTTTTATCTAATCATCTCTAATAACTAAAACTTACATACAGTCAATATTTTTTTGTTAACATTTAAAGAAAATAAAAGTTATTTTTAAAATTATTAGTAATTATTAATTATTGTAATATAATATAACACATCGAATGAAAATGACCCAAAGGTTATATCAAAGAAAAAATAGTTTGTACACTTATAGTATAAAGGTTTTTTACACTGTCAACATATCATGCAGCATCCAAGAGTGCATAGTTATTGACTTCTAAATAAAAGTAATTCGAATAAATGGTGAATGATGTATTGACAGCGTATTAAAAATTTTTACACTGCACATATATTAAACTCTATATAAAAATCAATAAAACAGTCAAGTGACAAGCAACAAGAGTTAAAGCCTTCTTATTAGTTTAGATTGGGTCAACCACTAATTTGCAAGTTGATATGGAGACCGATCAGAAGAAAAGGAACCATAAACCCTGTTAGTAATACAAATGAAGATAGGTTCTTTTGTTGTTTAGTGTTTAATCTTTTGCTTGATCAATTTTTTTTTAAATGGTTTTGGGAAAGAATGGTTCAAATAATAAGCCTGTTGCCCGCATAATATGGGCTTAGACATTATTTTAGGAGCGGAGTTTTTGCCATCCTACTCATAAAATATCTTTATATAGAAAATTTTATTCCCTGCAGGCAATTTCTGAAAGCAAGAAAGAAACAAAAAATAAAGAGTTTTACTTTTTGAACCCTTTTTTACTCACTGGTCCTCATTTTTTTCGCCTTATTTGAGGCGGAAGTACATTTTTCCGCCTTATACAAGGCGGTAGTATAAAATTATCATATTTTTTCCGCTTTATACAAAGCGAACGTGCAAAATTACCATTTTTCCGCCTAGAATGAGGCGGAAAAAACTGATAATTTACACTACCGCTTTGTAAAAGGCGGAAAAATGCACTATCGCCTTGTATAAGGCGGAAAAATTGGGGGCCGGTGAGTAAACAACGGGGTTCAAAAAGTAAAACTCAAAATAAAAAATAGGAAAATGAAGAAGCAAGGTCCTATAGCAGCATTTGATTCTTATGTTCTGGCTACTGTTTGTGTTCTTGCTTGTGAACTTCAGTTGTTCCCGTTGCTTTCAGGGGGGAATAATCTTTCAGTTCCCAATATTGGTTGAGATATAGCAAAGCCGATTAGAATAAATGGATCTTCTCATGAGTTACATAATGGCATAGATTCAGCATTACGCCATACTCACAGAATTTTAGCAATTTTAGAGGCACTATTTTCATTGAAGCCATCTGACGCCATGGAGTTACAGCTCAAATGAGATAGCTGCAGCAGCTATGGTTGCTGCACGCATGTCTGAATTATTTAGACGATCAAAAGCTTGTATGCATAAACAGTGTGGGGTTATTTGTAGCTGAGGTGAGTTTTGGGAAAGATTAATGATGTTAAGAATGGGGTGTGTGATTTTTGGGAATGAAAAAGATAATACATTTTCCTTGTATGCAAGGATATTTTGAGAATTAAAAATTAAAGTGGGGTATCCAAAGTCATGAGTGGGGTGGCAAAAACCACACTCTTATTTTAGTATATAGCTCAATTTCAAGCCGAGCGCCCAAGCTAAAAATAATGTGTTTGTCTGAACTCAATCGAAGTAATCAAAATTGTCACCTCTATTCGTGATCTTAACCAAATCGACCGCCAAACTTAAATCCATAAAAAAAATCAACCATAGGTTATTTAATTTATTGAATATTTCTATTATGAAATCAAAATTGGGATAATAGCATTAAAATCCAATAATAAAATCAATGATTAATGACAAGTTATTCAATTTTGACCATTAAATGATGATATGCATATTTCATTAAATGACTTATTACCCGGCTATTGATTTATTAATAAGTCGTTATGCTACCATCTCAATTTTGGTTAATGAAATTAATGCCTTTATTTATTTTGCTTTCCTTCAACAACCCCTTATGTTGCTTTCCTCAAAAGAAACGTTGATTACTTGTTAAAATGGCACAAGGCTTGAGAATTCATTCCTACCTCTTTAATTATTTTTATTGTCAGTTTAACCAAAAAAAAAATTACTACAATAAGAACAACAGTCTTTCAGCAAAAACACGAAAAAAATGTTTGTCATGTAAGTGCTAACCAACCCCGTCATTATATGTGGTTCAAGCTAATTATAATTTAAAATGCTAAAATTAATTACTTATCCATTTTATCTTTTTTTATTTTTTTTAACTAAATTTCCTTATGTATTAAATCGTTATTGACCTGAATCACGAATAACGTGATGATTCAAGACCAACAAGTAATTGTTCGAAAATCTAACATACATTTACATTTGAGACGACACTTGGTATCAACAAATCAATGGAGCCTTTATTATTGGCAGGAGTAACTATTTGCATATTTGCTGCATAGATAGATAGATAGATGGATGGATGGATACAGCCAAAGCAAAGATGCTAACATTGGATTGTGCTACTCTGTGACCTGAAGGCAATATCAGATTGGGAAACTGCCTGACATACACCACCCAAGTTCATGTAACATGTGGTGCGGGAGACTCTCTATATATCAAAAATGGTTCATTACTGTTTTCTGATTACTTCAACACCAGGACACCAGATCAAGCGAAGTAGCGAACCACAAAAATCCCTTGGAAGCGAATTTAAAACATACACACATCTCACAGCCACAAATTTCATCCTGAGAAACCACAAAGAATGCTTAAGCAAGTGCATGAAGCTACACAACTAGAGATTTTAATCCAATAAACCTGCATATTAGACAATACTACAAGTAATAATTGTGATTACAAAACAAAAATAGCAAAAATATTAAGTCATAGGATAATATTAAATCAGGTTTTGCAAAACGTAACCAATTGGGATAATATAGAGTTTTAGAAGATAAGAAACCAAAGTCATGAAACTAGAAACTGAGAGTACCAAAACTATATTGAAACTTGTTTCAGACCTGTTTTTACCTTGGGCCATAATCCATATTTAGTAATCTAATCTTGCAGGAAAGACAAGATAAGTATGATCACAACAAAGACTACAAGAGATATGGTAAGATACTTAGTGGACCCACGCCGCCTTAGTGTAGGACGACATATCGGCAGTACCACTAAGTTGGGAACTTCATGGACTACGTGGCTTGGAAGGTTTTGGATGGAGGAAAGTGCACAGGGCGTTCATGCCTTGACAAAGCGCCTTCATGATAGATAAGGGACGGGGACGCCCTGATACCCATGACGCCCTAACACCTATGACGCCCTAACACATAGAACGCCCTAAGACCTAGGACGCCCTAACACATAGAACGCTCACCCACTAACCCACATGCTGTGACAACGTAGGCTGACACCTTTTTGTCCAAGACTTGGTCTCCAAGTCTACTTGGTCACTAAGTTTACGTAGTGACCAAGTTTTGCACTACTCCCATTGCACCCCTACCCACTACAAAGCACAGGACATCATCATTCTCCTAACACTTTTCCATATTCTCAACATTACCATAATAACCAAGACATCTAACATATTCAGCCAACATACACTACAAAAAGAGTTACAATACCAATTTTCTCATTCCTCCTAAACCAGTGACATGGGTAAAGAGCACCCCGATTGATCCTCCCGATGATTCTTCATAATGCTTCATCCGTTCTCTCCAAGCCACGGAGGCATGAATTTTGTACTTCTACATACATCTCTTAAGCTTACAAACCCAGATCATTATCATTAAACACTCCGTAAAAAGGGGTTGAAACAAAATTGAAACCAATGTCCAATGTAACGAGCAGGGTGGTACCAAAATCATATAAGGATCATCTTTCTCATTAATTTGTATAACGAGACAAAATCCATGTCCTTCAAAGTTTATGGTTCAAACCACCAAATCTAGTAGTTGCAAGCTAGGAAAATGAAAAAAGGCAAACATCTAGGAATAAGTTGCACCAACTTACAAATTGAATGTTCAATCATTCAAAAGAAAGTTGACATAATGCAGAGTGCTTCTCACACAAAGATAATTCTTCCTTCATTTTTAGGTTCACAGCTGAATCTCATTATTATCTCCAAATTGAAAACTTTGAAGCTTGGGGCAATGGTTGAGCAAGCTAAGTGTAACATCCCTGGTAGGTAAATGGATTGCGACTTTCACCACATACCAACATGAAAACTTTGAAGCTTGGGGCAGTGATTGAGCAAGCTAAGTGTAACGTCCTGGTATGCAAATGGATTGCGACTTTCACCACATAAAAACATGGGTCTTTTCAGCATGCTTTGTCCTCACTCGCACACGCTTCCTGCTAAAATTTCTCAGGAGGTCACTTATCCCTGAATTACTCCAATCAAACACACTTAACTATGTAGTTCTTAAGTGATGGGCTACCGAAAAGAAGATGCATTTTGTTGATATTGGTAGAACCAATCAATACATTTAAGCATTCATGTACTATGTAGTCCCATTCCTACACAGTCACAGGATCACCCTCTCATTTCGGTGTGTCGGTTTCATGTACCCCTCCCTTAAAAATCTGTCAGGAGCCGCTCCTTGTCTGTGCCTCTTGCATCGGCGATCACTCCCCGCCCTCATTAGCCCGGGTCTTATATGCCCACCAGCTTCTGCTTGGTTCGTCCCCGAACCACACCGTACTAGAAGAAGAGCCGCTCTGATACCAACTTTGTCACGACCCTTTCCCAGGGGCGCACAGGCTAGAATTCAAAACAACACTTACTTAGCCTGACAAGCCTAAAAGAAAAAAATATCTCTACTGACATTTTTATTATTATTAAAATGTCCCAAACAACAATCAAACATAGGAATATATATTCCAAATATCCAACATTGAACCCAACAACTGTATTTTCAACATGATGATCCAAAATAATAAATCAAACAATCTATCAAAAACATATCACATTCAGGTGATAGCTCATTTATTTAAAAAAAACGAAAAATTCCTACTTCCTATAGCTGCAAAAGAAAGAAATTTCTGGAGTCTAACGAAATAGCCACCAAAACCATGAAGACCTACCAAAAAGAGAAACAAACAGCAAAATCTAGGTAGAATAGGCAACTCCCAAGATCCTACTACTCAGCGATTTGCGAATATGGAGCGAAAGGAGTAATGAACTTAAGTGAATAACAATAACTAAACAAATAATCAACTAAAAACATATAAATTCCCGTAAGAAAATAAAAATATGTAACTCTAACTTTATAACAAAAAAACGTACATTGTTATATCTGAAACTATGCATAAATATAACAAAAGTGCAAATTAAATAATTTTCTATGTATACACATAGATCGCATTTTCTCTTCGTAGCGACAAACAGTATGGTCGTATTATCTCTTCGTCAAGACAAAATGGTATAGTCGTATTATCTCTTCGTCACGACCAAACGATATCTCAATAAGAAAGCTCATTATACATTCTCATATAAGCCATATAAAAGTAAAAAAAATAAAATAAAAAATCATAATTCAAAGGTGTAAATCATATTACTGAAAAAATATATATTCATATCTACAAGAAATGTAACCATAAAAATATGCTGCTAAGTAATTTCTCCACTCACATATATGGAGAATCAACCCAACTGCTTTCCAGCAACTTCAGGAGAAGCAAGTGACAGAGAACCAATTGTATCTGGTCATAATAAACAAGTTTATAATATTTACACAATAAATATTAACAAACCAACCTTTCAAAATTTGTCCTCAATCCTTATTTTATTGTCTTCTATAATATGTAGGATACTCACTACCTCTATTGATTATATAACCCATCTTATATGAGTAGTAAACTAACAAAATCAAGTCTATGCTAAAATTCTTAAAAGATAAATTAGAGTTTTCAAATGGTAGAGTTTAAGGTCTATGCTAAACTATCTAAAGAATAAACATGTAAGATTTAATATTACCTTAAGCTTTAGACCATAAGATGTAGAATTGTACCCACAAGTTGATTGAACAAGATTGAAGACTTGGGTCTTAGGGTGCTGCCACCCTGTTCTGCTTCTATGGACCAAGGTAGAAGAAAAGGAACTTCCTTTTCTTTATGCTACTGCGTGGGGTGGGCTTTAGGTCACTAAAAAAAATAAACACCACAATTTTCAAATTTCAATCATAGAGCATAGTTATTTTATATGGTTGTTCATGACAGATTGGTCAATTGGTAGAGCCGTGGGATATTAAATATAATTACCTGGATTCGGTTATGCACAATTTTTCCTACACCTCTTCAAATTAAAAAGAAAACGTGGCCTATAAAAAAAAGAGATGGATGGGTGTTGTAGACTCTTTTTACCATAGGCCATAATCTATATTTAGCAATCTAATCTTGCAGGAAAGACAAGATAAGTATGATCACAACAAAGACTACGATAAATATGGTAAGATACTTAGTGGACCCACGCCGCCCTGATGTAGGATGACACATCGGCGGTACCACTAAGTTGGGAACTTCATGGACTACGTGGCTTGGAAGGCTTTGGATGGAGGAAAGTGCATAGGACGTTCATGCCTTGACAAAGCGCCTTCATGATAGATAAGGGACGGGGACGCTCTAACACCCATGACGCCCTAAGACCTAGGACGCCCTAACACCCATGACGCCCTAAGCCTTGTGACGCCCTAACACCAAGGACGCCCTAAGACCTAGGACGCCCTAACACATAGAACGCCCTAAGACCTAGGACGCCCTAAGACATAGAACGCTCACTCACTAACCCACATGTTGTGACAACGTAGGCTGACACCTTTTTGTCCAAGACTTGGTCTCCAAGTCTACTTGGTCACTAAGTAAACTTGGTGACCAAGTTTTGCACGGTTACCATTGCACCCCCACCCACTCTATAAAAAGGAGACAACCAACAAACACAGGGGAAGACACTTATGTTATTCTGCATTCTATGCTTTGACCATGGGCAACTAAAAACACAACCAAAAACACAAAACAGAGCCATAATATCAACCCTCTCATTATTCTCGAACCAATATCATGGGTAAAGAGAACTCCGGTCGATCCTCCCGATGATTCTTCATGATGCTCCATCCGTTCTCTCCAAGCCACTGAGGCATGGATTTTGTACTTTTACATACATCTCTTAAGCTTACAAACCCAGATCATTATCATTAAACACTCCGTAAAAAGGGGTTGAAACATTTGGCAACTCCGCTGGGGAGATGTATGTATGGAGCTACGAACATCATGAATGAAGTAAAGAAAAAGTTTGCTCACGGAGACAAATGAAAATGGAAGTAGAAAATAGTGTTCAAGGCACTAAAAGTACACCAAGATTCAAAGTATTTAAAGAAGCAACGTGACTCAATGTTTGAGTGGCTGCAGTTGGGTTTCCTAACTGAGTCAACTCACTGGCTCATTCACAAACTCAGTGAAACTCGCTCACGAACTCAAGGAGACTCACCCACAAGCTTGGTAGTGAAAGACCGTGAAGAGAAGGGATGAAGCACTCCGGTGGTTTTTGGAGGCTCACAACGGTCACACGTCGCCAGAATCGCCATCACTAGTCGCAGATCTAGACCAACCGCACCCTCATGTTGCCATCGCCACTCCGACGTATCATTCACCGCTGCCGCAACGTCAACCACCACCGAGCCCATGGTGGACTTACCGGTTCAGATCTGTCGCTACCCATGAACCCAGATGCCACCGAGACAGCTCGTGCCGCCTCTCTTCGTTCTCCCATGGTCGTCATGAGTGGAGCGTCCTCTTTGCCCAAGAAATGGTCAAGCAAAGGTAGAGAAGAAAGGGACAACACACTAGCACTGAGCCTTTTGATCAACGCGAAAAAAAGGAAAATAAATCTGACTGAGTGAAGAGGAGTCAAATGCTGTGGACATAGGAAAGAAAAGATGAGATCTAGGAAAGGAAAGTTTGTATATGTGATTTGTTGAAGAAAGGCTTTCCAACTGAGGAAGAAGGTGAAAAGTGATACTTTCGTATAAAGATGCAAGGTATTAACCTGAGGTTATTATCCAATAAAAAAATCTTGCCCAACGATGCAACAAACACATAGGACAAAAGATGAGACAAAGTCTGAATATTTGCAGCTAAGTGTTTTCATCCACTTTGACTTTTGAACCTCTTATTCATTATTGTACTTTTATGCTTTTTATCATATATTTTAATCTTTTTTTTTATGCCTGTCACATATTTATAGATATGACTCTGATTTTAGTTATTATTATATATGCAAACTGTACTTAGATGTATTTTACTATCTAACAAACTTACCAAAATACTTAGATGTATTTGAGCTTTAGTAAAACGCCCAAAGCGGGCAGGAACGCCTTCCCCCCCCCCCCCCCCCAAAGAAGTGGGCGTCCCCCAAAAGAACGCTCAGAAGTCAAGAACGCTCAGACTGGTCAGGCGAATGAGATTGAAGCCCTTGTCCTATATGAAGAGGAGCTGGACAGTAACGTTCATTTCATTCAAAGGAAGAAGAAACCATGGTGACAGCCGTATGGGTCTGGATCATGGCTACTGCTCACGAAACCAACCTCCCCCGCTCACGCCCTTCCACCGCACGCCGTTGTTCTCGCCATGGCCATTACGGAGATAGTGCCCCTTTTATTTTTATTTTATCGAAGCTAACTGGGCGATTGGGATGGAGAGAAAGTGATATTAATATGGCAACTCTGGATTTCTTGGTCAAAGCAAGATAAAGAAACTTGCATAAATAGGAAAAAGATGAAAAGTTGTTAAGGATAGGAAAATGAAAGATGAGTAGGAAATGTGTGACCAAGAAAGTAGAGGTGAGCATAAAAGGGGGCATTGGTAAGAAGAGTAACGGGACAAGAGAAGAGTATAGGAAAGGTCCTGGGTCTACAACCAGTATTTCCAAAGAGTGAAGTAGCCTATTTTCACAAAAGAGAAAGTTTTTTGCTTTTGTGTAGAGAAAGACTCTTCTGCAAAACAATAAACAAATGCCACTTGGAAAAAGGGGTGAGAATGACCTTTCAAGAAAGGTGTCACTGTGTCAGGCATTAACCCCTGGTCATTATCCAAATACACATGAAACCAAGTTATACAACAAGGGTCACCATCCGAGAGAAAATATACAGGGAAGAAAAAAAAATCTTTGCTTTCTTTATCATTGTTTTATAAGAAAAAGTTACTATTTATTTTATTTATTGTTAAAATATTTTATCTTGCATCATAGCCTTATAATGTACGGGATACTTTTTAGATTCCATGTTATTATTCAGCTTGAACCCCTACAATCTTGGAACTTATGATAATACAATAAAAATAAGATAAATAACATTAGCATGTAGTAAGGGATAATATAAGTGTGTATATTTTATACCAATGATGAAATAAATATTATGAATAATGAAATTCTATCACGTATTTTTAATTGGAAAAAAAATAGAAAATGATATTATTATAAACCAATTTTATTGATACGAAAATAGATAGTTTTTACATTTATGTGATAGAAGGGAAAAAATCAGGTAAAGATCAAGAAAGAGGAGAGCGACTATAGCTAAGAATAGAAGGACTTGGTTTTGGATGCATAGAAAGATGAGGGATCAACAAGCTATTATTGAAAAGGAGTGTAGATCAACTAGCAAACTAGAAGCTACTGCCTAAAATGGAGGACAACCTCATACAAACCAAAGATGCAATGTGTTCAGGGAAGTAAAACAAATTAATTCATTTTGATGCACTATTATTATTATTATTATTATTATTATTATTATTATTATTATTATTATTATTATCATTATCATTATCATTATTATTATTAAGTCTTATATAGCTTCCATGATAATGACTAAGCTTTGAGTTTTGCTGTGAGTAACGTGTTTGTTTGTTGGAGGCCACGTGACAATGTGAAGTCATTTTAATGCCATATTTGTATGCTTATCAATTATGCTTTTCTTTTATAATTATTTATGCTAATCAATTCTCATATGAAATATAACACAAGAGAGACATGACACCTGCTCATAAATATGTTATTATTTTTAATTATTATGTACAAATTCTTGCTATGCGAGCGTTGTTTTCTGATAAACTTGTCAAGTATCTCCTTTGGACCATGATAAAAATATTTTATTAAAACTGTAGACAATAGGAGATAAGAGCATGAAATATGAAAGAGGTAAATGCTTATGGTGAATGCTAGTGTGTCATGCCATGAATATTTGATTATTTTATGAGTAGTAGAACTTGAATGTTAAATAAGTATAAATTTATTGTAGGATAAATTATTATGTCATGCTAAGATTAGAGCAAAATTTTTGAACCTTGGTAGAAAGCATAACGGGTAGGAACGCCCTTCACGACCAAAACGGGAAGTACGCCCCCCATACTCAAGAGCGAGAAGTTACGCTCTCTATAGCATTATAAGAAGGGCGTTCCTCTATACATAATTTTGCATGATGAAGTAGTAGAACCTGAATGTCAAATTGGCTGATTGAGAAATTACTATGTTATTAGATACATAGAGAGAAATATTTGAGCGTTATTTTATGTTGCAGAGATAGCTAAAGCGGAAAGGAACGCTCTTCATGCTCAAAGGCAGGACACTTAGAATGGGAAGGTGTGATCCTCACTCCAAAGAGCGAGAGGGCCAAAAGCGGGACGCCCAAGTGGGAAAGAACACCCAAAAGTGAGATACCCAAAGGCTAGGAAGAACGCTCTCCACGACTAAAAATGAACGCCCAAAGTAGGAAAGCAACCAAGTGTCATTAGATAAGCATCAGGTCCAAAAATTATGGCCAAAAACAAGTTAGCTGGGAGAAGACTTGGATGACATGCTCAAAGTTTCGAGAGAGAAAAAAAAAACTACCCTAGTAATGAAAATAAATTATTCACTATGAAGCGAAGTGGTGAATATGTGCTCAGTGGAGAAAACGTGCGCTGGAGAACAAAGTGGAAAACGCCCTCGAAGAAAGAAAAAGAGCACGCCCATGAACTGCAACAAAGAAAATCGGCAAGGAGAAAATCTAGATGGTACGCTCAAGAGCTTTCAAGGGTAGAAGGAAGTTATTCCCTAAAAAAGATGATTCAATAGAAAAGACCAAATGCTCGGTGAAAAGCAAGATAGCAGAAAGTACGCCCAGCATAAATGCACGCCCTGAACAACGCAGCGGAAAGCACGCTCTTGAGTAAAAAGAAATACGTGTTCTTTTTTTTCCTTGAAATGAAGATCAGAAGCAAGAAATCAGCTATTTGTAAGAAAACACTCCAAAATCAAAGGAACGTTCTCCAACTACGCCATCCCTAAGAAGACACTCAAAAGCTAAAGGAACGCTCTAGTTGGACAAAAGGTCATAATGAAGAACAACATCAAGCAAACACGAAGCTAAGTATTACGTCTAGCCTAATTTTAATTTCATACATTAATTTGCATTATTATTCTCTCACATGCTAAGAAATGAACCTCAGAAATGACAACCATGATAAATCAATTATAAGATAGTGCTTAGGCGTGACAGTTTAACCCCCCCTAAGCACGCTCAGCTAGACAACCATGAAAGAATGCATGAAAGAAAATTATTATTGACATTAGGGGACTTGATGAGTGATGGTCTTAACCTCCCTCAAGCAAACCCAATTAAAAAGACTTAAGTGGGCGTGTTGGTATGGACCTCCCCCGAGAAAACACAATAAGAAAGATATGATCTTGGCATGATTTTTGAAATTTGATTATTGCATCTTGGCATGATTCAGCTTCTGGTTCATTACTGTTATTGCATACTTAACACCGAACATAAATATAGAATTACTAGAATGAGAGCTTATATTTAAAAGAGACAAATAGAAGCTTGGACGTGTGACACGGAAAAAAAAAAGGAAGAAGGGGAGAGACCCCACCACACGTTTCGAGCAAAGCATGCACCCAAATGGTCGAGCGGGTCATAGTCCCCTCATTTGGAAGATCAAAGTGTCCGGAGTGGTTATCAAAACCCAACACTTAAGATAGAGATACCAAATCGGGATGGTCGAGCGGGTGTCGTTCCCCGCATCCACGATATGGATAAAAGTCTAAGTGAACACAGGCCAAACACTTAGGCTCACGCGAATACCTGAAATGGTCACGCCCTGGGTAGTCGCAAGGGTCGATCAAATTCGGGCGTACTAATGGCAAAAGAGTTGTCAAAGCGTCACGAATAGACCAAATACGAGTGATGTAGCTATCGGGTCGCGCCCCGACGCTCGTATAAGAAAGAGAAAAACTTCATCAAAAAGTCAAATGAAAGATTTTAGATATGAGCTCTCAAAATAAAGAATCCTATATTTGTGTAATGTATGTGATCGTTTGTTTATAGCATCATATGATCAATTAGCACAAGACATAATAAGTATATTTGCTTCAATTGCATTTTCAATAATTTGCATAAAAAGTTTGAGCAGCCATGACCACATGATCAGCAAGCCACCCACTAGAAACAACAAGGCGTAAGGATGACCGTCGAAACTATTTGCGACAAGGAAAAACAAGAGTAACGGTGGCTACGCCCCCTTTGTGTTTTTTGGGAGGAGGGGCAGACGCCTTCAAAGAGGAAGAGTATTTAGCATAACATTCAATCATGCATAACATTATTCATACATAGCATTCATTCATTCACATCATCCTTGCATACATGGCATTCATTCATTCATTACATCCAAGCGTACTAAGACTTAAGAAGAGCATGGTGCTGAGCGGATCCGGAATTGCCATGACACAATGGACACTGGATGATTAGTAAAGCGGAATAATAACTAGGGGGCTTCCGCTTGAGGAGACAACATTACTCATGGACCAGTACAAAACAGAAGAGAATCATCAAAAAAGGGAAGTTTCAAATTTTATTACAATCGTCATTGAATTTGAGATAAATGCATTTTATTACTAACAAAATTTTATGCAGCATCAAAATAAAGATTATGGCCTTTAGAGTTATTGTGCACTTGAGAAAGAATAGATTCTCCCTCAAGTGCAAGGGGGCTAATGTTGTAGACCCTTTTTACCATAGGCCATAATCTATATTTAGCAATCTAATCTTGCAGGAAAGACAAGATAAGTATGATCACAACAAAGACTACGAGAAATATGGTAAGATACTTAGTGGACCCACGCCGCCCTGATGTAGGATGACACATCGGCGGTACCACTAAGTTGGGAACTTCATGGACTATGTGGCTTGGAAGGCTTTGGATGGAGGAAAGTGCATAGGACGTTCATGCCTTGACAAAGCGCCTTCATGATAGATAAGGGACGGGGACGCTCTAACACCCATGACGCCCTAAGACCTAGGACGCCCTAACACCCATGACGCCCTAAGCCTTGTGACGCCCTAACACCCAGGACGCCCTAAGACATAGGACGCCCTAAGACATAGAACGCCCTAAGACCTAGGACGCCCTAAGACATAGAACGCTCACTCACTAACCCACATGTTGTGACAACGTAGGCTGACACCTTTTTGTCCAAGACTTGGTCTCCAAGTCTACTTGGTCACTAAGTAAACTTGGTGACCAAGTTTTGCACGGTTACCATTGCACCCCCACCCACTCTATAAAAAGGAGACAACCAACAAACACAGGGGGAGACACTTATGTTATTCTGCATTCTATGCTTTGACCATGGGCAACTAAAAACACAACCAAAAATACAAAACAGAGCCATAATATCAACCCTCTCATTATTCTCGAACCAATATCATGGGTAAAGAGCACTCCGGTCGATCCTCCCGATGATTCTTCATGATGCTCCATCCGTTCTCTCCAAGCCACTGAGGCATGTATTTTGTACTTTTACATACATCTCTTAAGCTTACAAACCCAGATCATTATCATTAAACACTCCGTAAAAAGGGGTTGAAACAATGGGGCATTTATTCAAACAGGTTATAGGCAAACAAGAAGGGCAAAAGTTTAACAAAAACAATTTAATTGAGTAGTCTTCAATACAATTACAATTTACAACACAACATGGGAGGGAAGAAGGGGAAGAAAAATTGACATTACCAACTTTAAATCTTTCAAACCACTTAATTCGTACACACATAAGGATGACATTGATAAAATAGTGTTGGTGTGATGATGGTGACGCCATCAGTGTTATGTTAATGTGTGAAGATATGAAGAGAAAAATATATTATCATATCTTACTCATATTTTACAAAAGCTTTTATTTAACTATGAAGTGAGTTTACTTCTAAGCTTAATTATGTGTGAAATCCTTGAATTTTAGGATTTTTTTGTCACAAGTCCTTGTTTTTTCTAACGTCGGCTCTCAAAAGTTACTCTGGTTTGTTCATATATCATATGGAATACCACATGGCGAAAATGACATCTTTCTAATATTTTTTAATCTAAAAATATAAAAAATATTTATTTTTTTAACTTTAAAAAAATCGCTCACATGCTATAATGTGGTATCGAGTGACTAATATCCTGCATCTGACTAAGATTTCGGTGTTATATGTAAATAAAATATGACCGAAATTGATAACAGATATATATATGTCAAACCCAAAAATAAAGACTTTTACTTTTTGGCCTCCATAAACGACTTTTTGTCCTCTATTTTCAATTTTTATGGATTAAAATACCTTTTTATGTGTTATCATTTTCGACTCTCAAAAGTTAAAAAAAAATATTTTGACTCTTGATAGTCATAAAATTAAACTACACACTATTTTCGACTCTCAAGAATAAAAAAAAATTTGACTCTTGAGAGTCGGAAAATCAATTAATATTTTATTTGGTTTGGGTTGATAAATACTTTGCGAATTTGCACACTAAAATTAAATCACCACCTCGAGACTAAGTATTTCAGGAACATTGATTAGTAAAATATTTACAACAATTGGAGCATCTTCTAATGCTGTTTTTCTATACAATTATTCCTGAGATACAAGTAAGATAGAAACTTATAACTATTCATTTATTCAGTTTTATGTGGATTTATAACTCTCTCATTTGTGCTTGTGCTCTGGAACGTAAGTTTTATTTGGTTGCGAATTGTGATCCTAACAAGCAACAATCAGGCAGTAGTCAAGAACATGATGAAATCTCTATATTTACACTTTGGCGTTGAAGTTCTCTGTCTTTGTATTTTGTTACCTTCATATGATATCGGGCATATGGATCATCAACATCCGCCTATTTGTTGAATAATGTCCATGATCCAGTATCGCCCATATTATAGCCTTTCCTCGGTCAATCATTGGTTTGCATGTACTTACTTCTGTATTGAAATTTTTGCTGCTTTTAATTTATTTTTCGACTTTTAAAAGTCAATTTTTTTTTTTAACTTTCGAGAATCGGAAATAGTATGTAGTTTAGTTTTCCGACTCTCGAGAATCGAAAATAGTAACACATTAAAGGGTGTTTTAATCCATAAAAATTAAAAATGTGGGCAAAAAAATCGTTTATGGGGATCAAAAAGTAAAAGTCAAAATAAATTCAGGGGGTTAGACATTGAAAAAAAAACCTTGTGACAATTCAACCCTTGAAGCATGGCCACATTAAGCGTTACTTTTAAGAAAAGCGACAGGAAAACATACAAAATTAACTTATAAATTGGCTTTCACCACAAAGCAAATGACACGTGTCATTTACTTACTATTATTATTGATTGATCAATAAATTGGCTTTCACCACAAAGCAAATGACACATGTCATTTACTTACTATTATTATTGATTGATTAACAAGTGACACATATAATTTTTTTATATGATACTATAAACTTATTTGTAGATTGATTTTGTAAGTCTATCCATCATACTTTTTTTTTAGTCCATCCATCGATTAAAAAAAAAAAAGTTCCATATTATTAGGAAAAAAAATACAAAAGAACCGAGAGTGTCTGTTCAGGTGCGAGTGACCCAGCAAGATGAGGGGAAGATAAAGAGAGAAGATGCTATCAATTTTGAATTTTGATCCTCAACTTCACCTATCACTATCACGAATCGCAACCCCTTTTCCGTAATTTCAATATTTCCCACTTCTCCGAATTTAATTTGCTGCCGCCCATATGCTATTACTACTTGACTCTGTTCAATTCACTCTTCTCCACCGTTTAATCTGATTTTTGAGTTACTCTCATGTTTTGAAATTCTGGGTATGTATCAAAATTCCACTTTTTTTTCTCCTCTAGCTTTTGTTGTCTGTGCTTTTCATTCTTTATCCTCTAGTAGTGTTCTACTGTTCTGCATGTTTTCTTTTTTTTTTTTTGTTTTGTTTTGTTTTGTTTTCCTTTCTTTGGTTGTTGTTGTTGTTGTTGTTGTTGTTGTTGTTGTTGTTGATGCTGTGTTAGGTTTTTCAATATTTATGCAATGCATGTTGTTTTATTGAGAAGGGAAGAAACTGGTGCAGTTCCTCATTTTTTATTTTTTTTAGTTTATGGTCAAATGAACATGGAATCACTACATTGATAGGCTTTCACGTTCAGTTCTTGCAGCTTCCTAGAGAGAGAGAGAGAGAGAGAGAGAGAGAGAGAGAGAGAGTTGAAAATCATTTATTTGAGTGAAAAGTAGGGAAGGTGAAAATCATTATGGTAAATTCGTAGGGCACCAGTCAAGAAACTAAAGATAGAAAGCTTGTATATCAGGAATATGTGTATCTAAGACATTACTAAAAATTTTAAAAGTAATGATTTCCAATGCAAACTTTCTGTATTTCCACAAGTGGGCCATTTGTATTTGTTAGCATTTCTCACGTTTATAGGCTATTTTTCTTAATTATGTTGTTTTGTATGCAAATGTTTGTTTAAAAGTAATTTTGAATGTTCGTTAGGATCTTATGATCCTTGTCATGATCACAAGTTTTACGTGTTATACACCATCTCCTGGCCTTACTTAAGATCTTGATTTTGACCACCTTGCAAGTAAGTGCAAAGTGATTTCCGCCCCAAATCTTTTATTACCTTGTTTACTACACTCTCATTTTGATATCCTAAGTAATTTCGAGATAAAAGTTGGGGAGCATATTGGTGGACTGTACTATAATTTTCACTCTGAATCATCTAGCACTGTTGGTAAAGATCCTCTGCATTGGATTTGGTTTTTGTACTTTCAAAGATATAAGTGCAAGAATCAATACGAGACTGAACTTTTTACTTACTAATAAATAACTGTTGCTTGTGGTTTTATTTTCCTTCATTCCTTCTTCCCCCTCCTCCACACTTCTTTTCCTTTCCTATTGAAATGTTGGATGTTTTAGCATGCTATTGCACTTGTTTGAACTGTTGAATGATAAATAATTTCATCGTGTTAGTATATTGCCCGCGATCATGTTTGATGCATGCTAAATATTCCATTCCAGTACTTGATTTACCTGGCTTTTTCCTGCAGCAATGACGGAATCAAACTATGGAAGAAATTCTTCCAAACTGGAGACAGAAGATGTTTCCGTACCCCCTGGTTTTGCTTCCCTAACATCCTTCTTTCTGAAAAGGGTCGAAAAGGTTAAGGAAACTGATAAATCTGCAAACTTTTTGACCGCATCTGAACATAAGTCAATCTGTTCTGACATCAAACCTGAGACGAATGACATTGCTGCATATAAGCATCGGCCATGGATACTCTTGGACGAGAGCAATCGCAAACCTGAGGAATCTCATTCCAAGCATCTTCCTATGGTTAAGTTGGGAATCTTGCAAATTATTTTTGTTAATGATTAGATTACTAGTAATTTCAAATTTGAAAGGCATAACCCAACAGTGCAAACTGCAAACGATGGCTCTTGCTGCACCATAAGTTCAATGCATGTGTACAACCATAATTTATATTTTAAAATGAACATGGATGAAGGGATGGAACTATGAATGAATTTTAATGATCTTGGTCATTTGCTAAATGGGTGTTGCTGTTTGTTTTGTGCTGAGTAATACTTAATCTTTTGGCAATGACCATCAGACGCCTTAATGATTGATTTGTATTTTGTCCTTTTTTCTGGTTGGATAGCTGCAATGATTGAAATGAAATCTTTGGTGATTGTGTATATGTACATTTTTTTAAAGTTCTGAATTCTTTATTAGGATGCAGATTTATATGTCAGTAGTACACTTAGACAGCATATGTGCTCGTGTCTTGTGGTTTGGCACAGGATTGTTGGAGTTCTCAGATATTTGTTTAAGAATTAAGTGTGAGAGAGGGAGAGATACATACACATAATTATGTTTTACACTGGAGCAGAACAGACAGTCAGCATAATCACATGTTTTTCAAATTTTCAGGAGATTAATGGTTTAACTTTATTTCATAATTGTTTTTATTCCTTATGAACGGAAAATTAATAATATGGGTTATAACTCTTTTTGGTCCCAGGATCTCCCTATCAATGCTCGTCTTCCGAAGGGGACTCGTGGTTGTCCAAAGTGCAGTAATTGTCCAAAGGTAGACTTATCTTTCACTTTACTTTTCCACATTTGATGAGCATATCCACTTCTCCTATATATTTTTTGTTTTTATTTGTTTAATAAAAGTTTTGAACCAGGTAACAGCAAGGTGGCATCCCGAGGATGCAAGAAGAGAGGTCCTGGAAGAAGCTCCTAGTTTCCACCCAACAGAAGAGGTACCTACCATCTAAACGTAATAGTCTTGATTAATTTCATTTAATGTGGATTCATATACTTGCTAAGCTTATAGGATAAAATTTTAAAGTAATTGGGTGAATTATGAAGGAATTCATAGACACACTCAAATATATTGCAAGCATACGTTCCACAGCAGAACCTTATGGAATATGTCGTATTGTTCCTCCTTCTTTCTGGAAACCACCATGTATTCTTGAGAAAAAGAACATATGGGAATTCTCCGAATTTGTTGCTCAAATTCAGCGAATTGATGGACACCAAGTTCAGCATGCACCAGAATATACGGCTAGCTCTTCTGAAAATATAAAGACCAAGAGAAGAAGAGGCACGCCAGTTGCTTTGGACTCTCAGCTAGATAATAAAATCAATTGTACCACAAATTACCAGAATATTGAAGACTGTGTGTGCGAGTCTGAACCTGGTCCTAAATTTAGTCTCAAAACATTCAAGAAATATGCAGATGAATTCAAGATCCAATACTTCAACAACATAGATAAGAATATGGTCATGGATTCTGATATAAATTTAGATATACCTCAAAAGCAGTGGAAGTCGTCTGTGGAGAGTATTGAGGGTGAATATGGACGGATTGTTCAAAATCCAACTGAAGAAATTGAGGTAAATTAATGAAAAAAAATTGAAACATGCAATGCCTTTTGTCTTCAGTCTTTAACATATTGTGCAAATTATAATTTATGTAATACATCCACGCTGTTTTAGGTGCTTTGTGGCAACACGTTAGATGCTGGAGATTTTAGCAGTGGATTTCCAACTGTTTCTGATGCTTCCGAGGCCTACATCCCTAAATATTTGAAATCTGGATGGAATTTGAATCATATACTTAAACTGCCAGGCTCTCTTCTTTCTTTTGACCTCTCTGAAGCTTCCCCCAACTTTGTTACTCGGATTAATGTTGGAATGTGCTTTTCTCCACTGTACTGGGTAATGTCATCGCTATATTGCCTTATACTTGAATACACATCACATCTTTGTTTTCAATCTTGTGTTTATTTTTGTGTCTGATCATTTGAGAAAACAGAGAGTTGAAGAGCACCAGCTATACTTGTTGTCTTATACGCATTTGGGGGAACCTAAAGTGTGGTATTGTGTCCCTGGAAGATTTGCTGTCAACTTTGAAACAGTTAGGAAGAAGTATCTCCCGGATATCTGTGCAGGACAGCCTGATGTGCATCACAATCGGGTGAGTACTGATATACTGCCTGTTATGAAGAGATGTTTTCTTTGAGAAGTCATAGTGATTATGCCGAAGAAACTTTTATCATATTCAATTTGTCATGAACCAACCTCACAAGCTTAAGCTGTGAGACAAAGGCACGTGAATGGTCTTAATATTTATATATGCAACACGATGTGCATCTTTGCATTCTTTTCTAATAATTATCATGTTACTAATTTCACCCATTTTTAATCATTATGCCCCAACTATTGTCATTTTCAGCAAGCGTTTCTCCTTCCTGCATATTTTGATTCCATAATTTCCTATAATTTTATATCATCTAGTGAATTTGCATGCCAGAAGTTTCATTGATTATACAAATTGTTTTTTATCTAATATTTTTTGTAACTGAATCAAATGTATGGCACTAAGACAAGGAAGCGTAGGTTCAACCTATTGTTCAACTGAAATTCACTTTGGCACTAACAAAAGAAAGCGTAGGTTCAACCTATAGGACTTATATTGCTGCCTTCTTAAGTTTTTTTTTTTTTTTACTTGTGAAAGATATTGAAGCATGGATAGTTGGATACGTTCCAATTCGTCTTCCATACGTATCGAAAGAATATCCGGGGAATTAAATTGAATAAAAATAAAATAATTATGCCAATACGTATCTGATACACCTCAATACACGATATTGATATTTGATGGTGTCAATTCGTTTTCCTAAAAAATGACGGTGGATCTCGGGAATTTGGTATAATCTCAAAAATCATGCAACAATTAAAAGATTAAAAGGAAGGGTTTCCTCAATCCCTTCATATACTGAAGTTTCTTTCTATCCTGAGTGTTGAGACTCTTCAAGTCAAGCATTGCCATTCTGCTTCTGCTGCTCATCTCGGCAGCCACAGCCACAGCATGCAGATATGTTGTTTTGCTTCTGCTCATCTTCCTTTTTTTTTTTCCTTTACATCTATTGCCTATGAGTTTTAAAAGTGTCTTGACTGTCTTCTGTTGTTTTATTATTTTACTCTAAAGCACCTTCACGTGAATTGAACCTGAACCACATGTGACTTTGCCTTTTTGTTTTATATCATTCTATTCTATTGTGGCATGTAGCGAATTGTCTTGCTTAATAGCCAGTTACTTTAAAACTTAAAGTATCACTTGTAGATATTAGTTATTGCAATTTCTATTTTTAATTTAGTAATGCCTGAGAATATGCTCTTAGTTTGAATTTTATATTTTTGGTTCAGATATTTGGATTTTGAAATACATATGTTATATTTTATGAATTTTTATATATTTTTATGCATGTATCCCCAAAAGTATCGTATCCTATATTTTCAAGAATATGTGTATCGATGTATCAGATATGTATCATATCGGATACTCATATCGGTGTTGGTGCTTCATATTAGCATCTTCTGCTATATTTCAGCCCAATCAAACCCAACCTTGTGGCTTGTGCTAAATATATGGTCATTCACAAAACCAGATTTTTTAAAAGAAATGTTGAACTACTCTGGGTTCCCAGTCTGTTAAACCTTGTAGCAATGTCCAATAATCTTTCTTTGCTTGCATTCTTTGGGCCTGTTGACACAATGTCTAATAATCATAGCCATAATTTCCAATTGATAGAATAGATGTAGAAAATGTTATTCTTCATCTTGTTCAATTTCCAATATAAGGGCTGTAATGTTATTTTAACATGCTAAACACGCAAGTGATCCACTATTTGTTGATGTATAAACATTGAGGTCTTGATGTGAATATTTGGTACAGGTTATGCAATTATCCTGCTCCGTATTGAAGGCAGAGGGTATACCTGTATATCGTTGTGTTCAGTATCCTCGTGAGTTCGTTCTTATCTTCCCAGGAGCATATCATTCAGGATTCGATTGTGGTTTCAACTGTTCTGAAGCCGTAAGTTTTGCTCCTCTCGAGTGGTTGCTTCATGGACAGAATGTTGTAGAGCTATATTGTGAACAGAGGAGAAGGACATTACTTTCATACGATAAGCTTTTGCTGGGAGCGGCAAGGGAAGCTGTGAGGGCCCAGTTTGAAGTTGATTTGCGTATGATGAGCACGCCGCATAACTTAACAAGTAAAGATGCTTACAGAAGAGATGGAATCTTAGCAAAAGCTTTGGATGTAAGTTCCTTGATCCCAGGATTAAGGGTTTGCCGGGGTAAACAGTTTAAAACTTTAATCAATATGCTATTTTGAAATAAGCTAAAAAGAGTCTATTTCCATATGCTTCTCTGATAATCTTATTGAAATAAACTAAAGAAGAGCTTATATAAAGGACATAAACTATTTTCCTAAGATTATTTTCATAAATTATTCTCATAAGCTCAAATAAGCTTTCTATAAACTCTTCCAATTGCCTCCTTCAAATCCTATTTGTTTATTAGAATGTGTATTCAATCATTTTTACCTTGAGAAATGAAAATGATGAAACAGAGGTGCAAATTTGCTTTTCTTTTTATTAGTCAAAGATGGTTCTGAATGCCTTTTTCTCTCCCTATTTCATTTTGTTTCTATTTTCTTTTTCCTGTTCTGATTTGGATGCCTAGTGTGCTTTTTTCCTGTTCAATGCCTGGCATTCAATCTTATTATATTTATTTCCTTTATGCAGTCTCGCATCAGGAGTGAAAGTTTAAAGAGGGAATTTCTCTGTGTTTCTTTGAAATCACAAAAAATGGATGGAACTTTTGATGCCACTGGCAAAAGGGAATGCAGTATATGTATGCGCGATTTACACTTGTCTGCAGTAGTTTGCTCATGTTCAGAAGACAAGTTTGCGTGCCTTGATCATGCAAAGCAGCTTTGCTCTTGCACCTGGATCAAGAAAACTCTCCTCTACCGCTACGAAATCAGCCAGTTGAATTTTCTTCATCAAGCTTTGAATGGCAAATTAAGTGCAGTCTATAAATGGGCCAAAGAGGATCTTGGTTTAACTGTGGCCTCCCTTGCCTCCAAGGGATCAACAGAAACCGCAAAAAATGTAAAAAATGTACGTGGTTCGAGCCTCTCTTCGCAAGACTTGAAGATGAAGGAATCTACATCCAAGACACTGCCGGATTCATACTTAAAACTGAAAGAACGTCATTTGCAGGCAATATCAAATGCATCATCAAAAAGGAAACAAAGTGAAGTGGCATCACAAGATAGGGGGACTTCTGGTGACCCTTATAGTAGTGCTTCAAAATTTAAGACACCATTACTTCAGACAATACCAAAAGAGATGAAAGCGAAAGAGAAAATTTTGGGGGGCCGATCTCCTACAACATGCATCGGTGGAGGAATCAGTTCTGCTGGGATCAACACTGAAATGAAGACACTTGGTGGTAGCAAGTTTTCTATTTCAAGGAAAGTAGGAGGAGAACCAAAAGTAACTTCCATCGTTTCTTCGGTTGCAAACTCACGTTACTTGTCTCTACTGCAAGAAGGCAAGTTGGTTGAAATTTCTTCTGACAGTTCTAGCGCATCTAGCTCTTCAGAATCCGATGAGTAGCTGATGGCTTAACTTTTCACGCAAGAAATGAAGTTATCGGGATCTGTTTGGTTTAAGAAAACGCTTTCTATTCTCATTAATTATAACAACAATATGTCATACTGTTTTCATTATGCTTCCAATTTTCAAAGATTTTTATGGGAAACAGTGAAATG
This sequence comes from Crotalaria pallida, assembly GCA_037953625.1. Lineage (NCBI taxonomy): Eukaryota > Viridiplantae > Streptophyta > Magnoliopsida > Fabales > Fabaceae > Crotalaria > Crotalaria pallida. The sequence goes on from CM075656.1 coordinate 76,731,076, forward strand.
TTGTTTACGCCGTTTCCTATACAAATATTTGAAAACATGAAACATAATGAAAATAATGATGCATACTTGTAATGTTTTCTTAAAACAAATAAGCCCTTACAGTGATGGAAATTTGGATTTTACAAGCATCCAGAGTGTAACCTAATGTACTACTACAATAATTAAGAACACTGTCAGAAATAGACAGAGAACCATTGAATTGGTTCATATGTATTGTGGCAATAGTTGTAATTTTAATGTTTAAAATAAACAGTAGGGTGTGCTTTTTTATTTTACTAATTGAATATGCTTCTCTTCTTTTTTCCCCATTCTTGTTATCTGTGTGTTTGGATTATTGTTGAGAATTGAGAGTAGAAGTGGTGCCAGCTGCCATGCTGTGGGTGCCAACAAGACACGTTTTTCTTTTTGAGTTTTAAATTTTGGCCCCATTACTGTAATTTTGGCCCTCATTTCGTATTTTTATGGTTTGTGTGTTATTTTTTCCGTCCCTAACAAGACGGAAAATTTTCATCTATCCCTTGACGAAAAATTTCCATATACCGAGAGACGGAAAATTTCCATCTATCTAAATTCCGTCCTTGGACAAACGAAGGGAAAAAAGAGTGGTATTCCCACACCCTGTGGGTCTAAGTCTAATACTCTAAGGCAATAAGATACTGCACTCCGCAAGTGAAACATAAACCTCTTTACTTGAGAGCAGACCTTTTTGTTTCTGCATGCAATTTTAGCTAAAAAAACTTAATTATGTCACAAGTCTCTGAAATTTAGGGTATTTTTGTCAGATACTCTTATTCTTTTTTTTTTCAATGTCTGACTCTCCGAAGTTATTTTTGGGTTTGTCATATATACTTGCTACCAATTCTGACCAATTTTGTTGACATGTAACATCGAAATCCTGGTCAGACGTAGGAGGTTAGGCACGGTGCCCCGTGAGGGAAGATCTTTTTTTTTTCTTTAAATTAAAAAACTAAAAAACTTAATATTTTTATATTTTTAGTTAAATAAAAAAAAGAAAAAAAATTGAAGAGAGAGGTCGTCTTCGTCCATGTGACATCACGCGGCACCACATGACCAACTTCCTGCGTTTGACCAGGATCCCGATGTTACATGTTAGCAAAATTGGCCAGAATTGATAGTAGAGATATATGATAAACCCAGATCGATTAATTATTAGAAAAAGATGAATTTAAAATTATAGGAATTAGTGAAGTTAATTTTTCAACTTATATTTGTTATATATTCATTTTTTATGCTTAGCTTTTAAAGTTGAAGTTAAATTTTTTTAATTTATTATACAAGTACCATTATTTAATTGTGAGTTTCATACATGAGAGTGTGATACATGAGGGAGGTGAGCTAAAAGACTCAAATACAGTTGTCAAGTCCCAGGAATAAATGCCACGTGTTTGGCGTAAACGGAGTGTGGGAATACCACTCTTTTTTCTCTTCGTTCTTCCGAGTATGGAATTTTTCCGTCTTTGGGTATATGTAAATTTTCCGTCTCTTGGTAGATGAAAATTTTTCATCAAGGGATAGATGAAAATTTTCCATCTCGTTAGAGACGAAAAAAATAACACATAAAAAGATATTTTTGTCCATAAAAGTACGAAATGAGGGCCAATTTAAAACTCTTCTTTTTGGGTTACATTATAGGTTCTGTTTAGAAACAGAGGTAGGCCCAAGGGGCAATCACTTAGGGCCTAGGGTTAAAAGGGGTCCAAAAAATAAAAAATTACTATTTATTTTTTAATTTAAAATTTTAAAAAGCCAATAATAATTGGATAAGAAAATAGAATACATCATATCATGATATAATTTGTATGTATTTTTATATTTGCTCAAATTTTGATATATATATATATATATATCATAATTTTTTTTATATATTAAGGATCCTCATATTTATTTTTTATTTTATAAAAAAAGGATTTTCATATTTATTTGGTTCTTAAAATTTTCAAGACTCTAATTTTTATCAAATTTTAGTGTAACAATTTCACGTACTTAACTTTTTATTATAAATCAGGGGCCTCATGCTTTTTTTGTTTAGGACCAATCTTGTTTAGCACCTATGCTTTACAGATGTAGAATTTTCACATGTTAAAAGGCAAGGCAATATGGTACCAGCACATGCACGTATGATTGAGATAGGTGCTCTTGAAAACATATCACGTTGCTGTCATGGGACTTGCTAAACAGGTTAAACAAAATGTTATTTTAGTTATCTACAATATAAGATATTGTATAAATATTAGGAAAAATATGACATGTTTTCGAATATCAGTATATCACCTTTGGGCACGGTTAAAATACAAACTGTCCATTAGTTCGTATGTGTACCAACTGCAGATCTAATGGTGAATATAAATTGATAAAAATCAAAATAAAAACACGGATAAGATTAAAAATGTGTAATCAGATAGAGAGTGCATCTAAGACTTGTCCTCTTTGGAGTGATGCATGAGTGGTAAATACAAGTAAGTTGTATATTTGGTCGGGTCTTATATGTAAGTTTTTTCAAAGATTTTTTTTTTTTAAAAAAAAAATTTTAAGGTGGCTTTCATTTTTAATTATTACTGACATTGATTTTTTTTTCATAAATATCTCTATTTATTTAATGCTTTTTAGAGTCTTAATAATAACTAAAGAGGTTGTTTTGAAAAAGAATATCAAATATTTACATTTTCAATGTCATTAATAATACTAACTAACTTTTTAAAAAAGTGTATTTTTTAGTCAAAAAGGCTTACATATAAGACCGGATGAAGTATTTCTTTTACTCCTTCCGTCTCTATATATAAGACCCTTTTGGTAAATTTCACGTTCATTAAGAAAATTTGTTAATTTGGTAAATGGTATTGAAAATGTGAACATTTGTTGTGTATTTTCAAAAAACTACCCCTATTAATGTTATTGGGAATCTAAAAAGTATTAAGTAAATATGGATGTTTGTAGAAAGAAGTAATTAATACTCCCTCCATCCCTAATTAGAAGACCCTCTTGGGTAAAAAAAATTTGGTCCTAAATATAAGACCCTCTTGTAATTTTTTTCAAAATTACCCTTACATCTAATCATTGTGGTCTAAGTTTTTGTGAGAAGAAATAAATAAAATTCTATTGGAATATGAAATGGAGCTTGTTTAATGGAGCTGTTTAATGTTGTAAATGACTTTGAAATTGATTCACTGCATTAAATATAGATGATGGAGTATCTAGGAATTAAATTAATTATTGAAAAATGAAAAAAATTATTATGTTCTAATAATTGGTAGAGGGGTATTTTTGGAAGAACATATCAATTTTAATATAGAATTCAATAACATTGATGGACGTAAAAATGCTCAAGAGGACCTTATAATTAGGGACGGATGGAGTATATGGTTTTATAAATAGGAACAAAATAAAAGTTTTAAAATAGTCTTATATTTAGATACGGAGGGAGTATATTTTCATATGTACTCTTCATGTTATTTATTATAGGTCATATTAAATTACATAGGGATGATAGTTATATTTTTTTTTCAAATTTTAAAAAGGTGATTTAATATTACTCTTTAAGGTCCTATTTATCTTCTTATTTAAAAAAAAATAACATTCTTTAATAAATGCAATAATTACTTTGATTTTCAATAAATTAATTATATTTTTCTCTAACATATCTTTTTTCTTTATGTAATTATTACTTTTTCACTATTTAAGTAAATTAATACCCTATTAAACATGGGTAAACATGAAAAATAACATCTATTACACTCTTGAACTTCTAAATAAAACAGATAAATAGGAAAAAAAATTTATCCAAAAAAATGTAGATAAAAAGTAAATGATGGAGCTGAGTAGTATTAAAGTTTTTTTTTTAATTTCAAGAAATATAACTATCATTCTTAACTTTTATAATATAATTAAGGCTTATTTATGTATTTAGTTCATGAAAGTTGAGAGTGTTTTGATTTAGGTCCCTGGAAGTTTTTTTGACCTTGACTCATCCTTAATTGTTTTAAAAATTTGGTTTTAGTCATTATTGTTAAGAAAAATCCGTTAACTACTGACGTGGCTAACGGAATCAACACACACGTGTGTAAGTATGGAATGTCATGGTAGAATGACGTGGATGATCCGGACCAGCAGGAGCAAAAGGGTCATAGCTCAACCAAAATGTGTTTGTGGATTGGGCTATGGCCCTTTTGCTCATGCGGGTCCGGATCATTCACGTCATCCTATCGGTGACATGCAATACTTGCACACGTGTATCCTGATGTGGTGTTTCGTTAACTACATCAGCAATTAACGAATTTTTCCTAACGGCAGAGACTAAAACCAAATTTTTAAAACAATTAAAAATGAGTCAAGGTCAAAAAAACTTCTAGGGACCAAAATCAAAACACTCCCAACTTTCAGGGACTAAAACCATAAATAAGCCTATAATTAAATAAGATCTATAATAAATAACCGAAAGAGTACACATCAAAGTATAAAAGAAGTACTCTATCTCGACTTATATGTAAGCCTCTTTGATTAAAAATACAATCTTAAAAAAAATAGTTTTTATTATTAGTTGCATTGAAAATATAAATATATGGTATTCTTTTTCAAAATTATTTCTGTAGTTATTATTGAGATTCTAAAAAATATTAAATAAATAGAGTGTTTGTGAAAAAAATTTAATTAATCATTAAAAATTAAAAAAAGAGACTTCTTTTTTTTGTCGAAACCAGGTGGTGTTTGGGTTTCATATTTTTCGTGGCCCAACTAATCAACCTCAGATCCACGAACTATGCGAGTTTTTAATTTAACGGTATGGATTTAAAAAAGAGACTTATATCTATACTATTATAAAGAAAACATGATTTTAACTGTGTACATAATTTTGTCAATTCCTATTATACCCTCCCTTTGAAATAAAAAAAAAAACTGCTCAAGTAGTGAGGGAAGGGAAGTTACTAGCAAGAGAAAAATATAACTGTGTGTTGCATCTTCTTAACTGCTCCAGAAACGCACAAAACCATCATTATAACAATTATATCTAATATAATCTCAGATAAGCATAAGCATGTAGAGCTATAATATCATTCAAAAAGGCCGATTTTTCAATACACTATTTTATTATAAATAACTTTTTACGACAAAAACGCAAAAATGAGAATGCGGAACGACAAGCACGACGGCACGCTAGTTAAAGATAAAAAAAACAAATAAAAAAAGAAATTTACATATACGAACGACTCAACCGAAAGAAAAATCAAAACAGATATTTGTGTAAGTCTCAAATGCACTCTCTGTCTCGTACCAAAAAAGTACACACTTTAATCTTATATATGCACCCTTAGATCATACAGTTAGGACACATACGAACTAATAGCAAGTACGTATGTTAACCATCACCTTTACTAGATCACAATGTTTTCACTGGAACTAATTCTCAAACAGCATATATTCACAGATTTCCATTTCCTATAGGAATATTACACTTGGACAGACTCGGTCACTTAGTTCCACACTAATCCATGCAGTGTTACATCGAAATTTGTTTGCGCTCGTTCATCTACTATACTTATATAAAAACATCCCTTTTCGAGGCACTACGTTTGTCGGAGAAATTTTCGAGGCACCATATTTGTTCGCTTAAGGAATACTAGCACTAGAGCATTTGTAGCTAGATAACATCGTCTTTAATCAAAATTATAATTTAAAATTAACTAAATTATCTGTCCAAAATTAGTATTTAAAATTAAATTAATTATCTATATGTGGAATATGTTGAATCATTATCCTCATTTTGTTAAAAAAATCATTATCCTCAAAAAGATCGATAAACTTTAATAGATGATGCTTGAGTTCATGATAAACCCAAATATCTTTTTAGTTATCACATATTTCAAACTATAAATATGATGATTTCTCAAGTCATGAAAGTCACCTTCTTCGTCATTCTCCTCTTTTTTTTTTATTGTTCATGAAGCATGGTCTCTTCCAATGTGTCACCATATAATTTGCAATCTCACTACACGCATTCATCATCATTGTCATTTTGCATTGGCAGAAGTTTCATCTATAGCAATGAATATATAAGAAAAAGGTAAGTATTATTACATTGTTCAATATTATCGTCCTTAAAAAATAATTCATTATTTTTAAAAGTCATCTCAGTATATCATTGTTTACTGTCGTCAACACAATACTGTGTAATTAAATTTTCATAAAATCTTAAATGATGACGGCATAATTACAAAGTTCTAGGATACTTCCTTTAATAGTAAGGACACTTGGATAAACATGACATGAGCTCCGTCTAATATAGAAATCAATAAATCTGCATATGAAGCATTGATCAATATAGTAGTACTATTTAAAATAAGGGTTATGTTAAAGTGTTAAATAAACTTAGGTACAGTACCAAACCACATCTCAGTTAACGAAATTTGAATGTTAAAATTAGAACAATTGACCATAAAAAATAAAATAAAAATAGAACTATTGGAAAATAAGAATCTTGAACTACCAAATGATGTGTACCCAAACTGTTTCGGTACAAAGTACGTGCTATCCTCCCATCTCATAAACTTCATCTCAAAAATTCTAGGATAGAAGTGATAAATTTACCATCAATATTCTAAATCATGGTTACATGGAAAATTTCCAAAAATAATATACTCTTTTCGTCCCTTTATGTAAAATTCTCTTACTGATAACTGATTTACACTGCACAAATAACCAAAGCATGTACTATTATTAATGTGCTGATGGATACAAATAAGCAAATGCCTCTCATTGTTGAAAATTCGGGAAAAAAATTAAGTTAAATAGATTATTCAAATTTTTCAAATCATTATTCCAACAACATTAAAATCTCATCATTAATTATATTTAATAAATAAATTAAAATTAAAATCCTATAAATAAGTCTCATAATATATTAAAAGATAACAACAACATTAAAAAAAACTACAGATCCAAAGATAAAGATAGCTAAATTCAATCTAACAAATCTCTTCCTGCTTTTTTTGTAACCAATTTATCTTAATGTATTATCGAGATAAATTTATTTTTTTTATCACAATAATTATGAAAAAATAATAATTAATATAAAAAGTTTTATATTAAAAACAGAGGGATTAATCTATAAAAAAAATTAGGGATTATTTAGTTAGGATATTCTTTAATAAAATTTTTTGATGCTATCCACAAATTACAAATACGAGATAGATTCAATACTTATAAAACACATGAGAAAAAAATTTGCATGTCTCATCTAGAAATTTCTACGTAATCCATGGAGAGATCGTAAATCTATACAGGTTGATGGGATTGGAGTCATAGCTCACGAAATTCCCTTAATATTTGGCACAGCACGTCAACTCTAAAGCTAAACTACAAAAAAAAATATATATTTAAAAATTTAAATGATAATTATAATAAAAAAATATAATAAAGGTAGAATATCTTATAAAAATGACAAATTTTTTTACATAATTTTATATTATTTTATTCCAATATTTTTTTTAAAAGTAAAACAAATTAAATATTAATAAAGTATAGATTTTTTCAAACATTACAAATAATATGGATATATGATTAAATATAATGATTATCATTTTGTAAAAAGTTTACAATGGATAAATAATTTAGTTGTTATAATCTCTAAAAAAATGTAACAAATTAAAAACAAAGGTACAAACATTTCAAAAATTGAAAAAAATAATAATTCATGATGATTAGAACAATTAGGATAAAGATATTTTAGGATCAAATCTTATGATTAAGTTGAGATAAGATAAACGATGAAAAATATAAAAATATTTAAATATGAATAATAATAATAAATGTGATAATCATATTAAAAAGATGATAATTTATATTAAAAAATAATAAATTATCATGTCCAATGAAATAGGAGATATTTTGATTTAGCCTTAAATATACTCATAATACAACATCAAACAAAAAAATATAAAAAAAATTTAATTTTGATTCCACTCCAATTAATCATAATATCATAATAAACCTAATAATGGTATATAAAAATGTGTTACTTCATCGATCAACTAAATAATCAATACATTAATTTAATACTCATCTATACATAAACATATATAATATTAAAAAGATAAAAAAAAAAGTCGTTATATTCCTTATAAAATGCAATGTGTTAATCAAGACAGTCAAGAATAACAAGTTCAATGTCGTCTTCATGTCCTCTGAAATACTGAATATTCTACTTTATCCTTAAATTTACTAATAATACCACCAAACAAAAAAGATGAAAATATTTAAATATGATTTACTTTTGATCCTTCAAAATAAAGTTCATAATCATATGAAAATGTTAATTTATTGATACAAGAAAAATCTTTATTTTAAAATATTTAATATAAAAAAATTAAAATATCAATAACCCGTGCATTGCACGGGGGGTAAGAGCTAGTGTAATTATATTTCTATTGTTTTGACTTTCTTTCAAGTACTACTATTCGTATGAAATCGGAAAAGAGAAAAAGATATTACAAAATAAAAATTAATAATATACAAAAACCAAGGCTGAGATAGCGACGTATCATGTTCGGTTCAGTTACAGCAATATCTTACTTAAGTTACATCAATAATTGACAAACCGAAACTATTACAAAATCAGGCCCACCATGTCCACAGATGTGACATCAAATCAAATAAATGGAATTATTTTGGACCGGAAAAGTGAGGGAAAAAAATCCTACCGGAACCTAAGGTGATACAGTAACAGATGAACCCCGGAACTGAACTCATAATTAATATTGGGTGGGTTCAAATGTTAACGGGTAGAAAGAATAACTCAATGAACAAATAGATAAAGAAAGGCTCTAAGAATAATATGATGATATATATATAATCACAACCCAGCTGAAACCAAACCATGCAATGTGACAATCCCAATCAAGATACAGTCGTCATTTATCACAGGCAAAAACTGCACTGGTGATGGTGGTGCTTCCATCTTCTTCATGGCTTCCACTGCCATAGCATCTGGACCAATAATTCTTGGCTTCCTGACATCCAAAGAAAAAAAGGCAGTGTTATCTCAAATATATATATATATAATATATATCCATACTAAAAAACGGAAACAGGTGAACGTTTTCTTAAACAGAAAACCAGAAAACCAACCAACATGCGGCACAATATTTCATACATAGCCTCATTCATTTCCTAGTTTAGAGGGTGCAAGACTGCAAGAACTTGAAAATAAAGTTTAGAAAAATTATAACAGGTATCAACTTCTATATGATGATTACTGAATCGTAAATCAAATTACCTGTTGCACATTTCCCCCACAGTGAGTTTGAAAATGGCATCACCACTGGCTTTGAGAGTACGACGTAGATCACCATCGGTAAATGTCCCAATCAGGCGGTGGTTGTCATCTACAACAAGCAGGCATCCACATCCTTTGCTCGTCAGCTCCACAAGTTGATCCATGATTAAATCAGATTCCCTGCAAATGGGAAGCTCATCCTCCTTCTTCATGACATCTTTTACCTGCACATGGTCACCGATTCCTGTCAGACCTTAAGCAATTACATATCCTTGATAAATTTTTTATTCTTACCATAGAAACTTTTTTTTTTTTTAAATAAATCTAAAGGAGAAAAACAAAATAAAAACAAAATGTTACAAAAACCAATTCAATCAGAATACTGTGCAACCAAATACATAACCTAATACATCTTGCACTAGTGTCTTTGTCCCACTACCTTATATTAGCCAACACTCAACAGACAAAAAGGGTAGGAAGAACAGAGAACCAAGGACAATTGAATGCAAACTACTATTCATAGACACAGGTAAAGTTAGTAATTCAGTCATAGACAACAAACCTATTTTAGAAAAGCCATGCATGCGCATGAGTCAAAACAACTGATGATGAAAACAGATTGGGCGGCTCAAGAAATGGAATCCAGATTCCACATACTTTAGATTCTGTAATTTCACTCCAAGAAGAATTCTCCAATTTCTCCCTTCTACGCAGATTTTATTATCACTTCATGAAGAATGCAGATACATAGATCCTAACCATCTAATCTCTTAGCCCAGGCTAGATCTCGGGAACACCACTTCCACATATCTCTTTTCTCACCTCTACCATTTGCAGTATGTGATCATCATTAGAGAAAAACCAATGCTTAGTGTACATCAGCACCAAGCACGCCACCTCACATTTAAGTCAGGTGACAGAATCCAAACTCTGAGGGGTATAGCTCCTCTAATGCGACATTATCTCCAAAGTAAGAAAATAAGGGTGCTATGTATCCACCCTTGATTTGATAAAATACACAGAGATCTCAACTCACTAAATGATCTTGGGATAGATACACCTATACTCACGTTAGAGACCAACTCACTTTAGGGTAGCATTCTCCTATTGTGTGTGTGCGGATGTAAGGTTGCGCGTGCATAGCATTACTCATCAGCAAACCCATTCAGCATCAAGAAACAATTTAGCAACATTTCTATACAAATAACGCAAAATTCTAAAGACTTGGTCATGAAACAGCTAGAATCCAAAAAAATTGAATCACTAATGCGTAACCAAAATCACAAACACCTAATATGCACACACCCGCACACACATAACAGAATTCCAAAGCTAATTGCCAAAATAACAAACATTTCTTCATCCGATTTAATGCTGAACAACAACAACGTTTTTAAATCCAGGTCCACGACCGCTAAAGACATCGCAATGTTAACGTTTTGGGAGCCGCCAAAACCAAATCGTGACAGCAATTGCGGCCACATTTGCCTGCAACAGTCCATAATGAAAAGGTTTTGGCAGTCTTCGAAACCGCTTTTAAATCCATCAATTTACACTCAAAAAATAAATCCAAAATCCAAATCCGATAAGTAGCTCAGTTGCTAGAGCTGCGAGACATAAAGTGCAAGCATTTGAATTCAAACCCTAGCAACCGCCCAATTTTTCTCTCCTCTCTCCGATTCAAAAACTTTGCCTATAAAAATAAAATCCAAATCTAAAAAAACAAAAACGAATTGAATGCCATGCAATGCAATGTAATTGACCTTGAAGATAAGACTCTTCCCGATCTTGCCAGCAGGATGATTCCCAGCATACTCTTCCTTACTCAGATTCCTCGCTCCCATCAGCGCTATCGCCACCGTGTCCCCAAACACCATCTGAATCGCCGTCGACGTCACCGGCGCCAAGTTAAACGGACACAGCTCCCTCTCCAGCGGCAACACCACCGTCAAATCGCACACCGCCGCCAGCGCCGATCCCTCCGTCGACACCACCGCGACGAGCTCCGCGCCCTTGGCCCTGGCGCAGGGGACGAGGCGGAGGAGCTCGTCGGTGGCGCCGGACTTGCTGAGGAGGACGAGGACGTCGGCGGCGGAGACGATCCCGATGTCGCCGTGGAGGGCGTCGACGGGGGAGAGGAATTGGGAGCGGATGCCGAGGGAGACGAGGGTTTGGGAGATCTTGTGGGCGACGAAGCCGGATTTTCCGACGCCGGTGAAGAAGACGGTGCCGGAGGTGGCGAGGAGGAGGCGGGTGAAGGAGAGGGTTTGGGAGTGGTCGATGTTGTTGAAGAAGAAGTTGAGATGGTTTTGCTGTGATTTGAAGAGGGAGATGAGGGTAGTTTCGTCAATGTGGGTTGTTTCGGGGGTAAGGGCGTGTTTGGATGAGAGATCGGTAGAGAACGTAGGAAGAGAACCCATTTTTTGGAAGAAGCGTTGCGTGTGAGTTACTATGATGATGGAACAGCTTTTGGGAAGAGAATGAAGAAAGCTTCTTTCATTTCGTTTCACACTGAGATTTTCCTTTTGGAGTTAGTTCCGTTAATTTACGCGGTAAGAAAGGGTGGAGGTGTCGGTGGTGTTTTATTTTCTCTTATTATTATTTTTTTAAAAATTTAAATAGGGTGGTGTTTAATTAAAATGGAAAAACAAGAGCAATCAGAACATTGGTTACAGTAGTAAAAAAAATAATATAAAATTTTGTTTTGAAAATTAATAAATTTATGATATTGAAGATTATTAGATTTGGATTTTCAATACAATTTTTTTTTTTTATTATTGGATGACTTAAACAATACCCTAAATAGGACATTAGTTAACAAAATAATGTTTGCATTAAATACTTTTGATTTGGCATTTTGGTAATTTTACCGGATGAAAAATTTGTGGAGTGAGGTTTTTGTCATCCCACTTATGGTTAAGAACATCCCACTTATCTTATTTTTTCCAATTTTATTCTTAATTTTTTTTATTTAACATCGGGATCATAAAATATACTTCACTACTATTGAAAAAAAAAGGTCCTACCTCACCACCAAAACAAAAATATCAAAATACATGAAGGAGCTAGGACTTTGCCTTGCTCGAAGCTGAGATAAGGCCATTGGAGACAATAAATTAGAGCAGAGCCTATTCGAAACATATGTCGCGAAGGGGCGTCTTATACATTACCATTCATATTTAGATAGCTTTCTTGTGAAACAAGTTTAGAGGAGCAAGGCAACTCTTATATATTACCATTCATATTTAGACAGCTTTCTTGCGAAACAAGTTTTGAGAGGAGCAAGGCAACTTGTAAAAGATGAGCTAATATCATAAGGGACGAGGGCTCTTTAACAATTAATGGGAAGAAACCATTAGAAAGATCAAAGTCAAACTCAATTGCCAATGACGGTGACTCGTATATTCGCTAATATAATTGCTCCCTTTTTATTTTGAGATCTTTGTTTTGGTAACTTTTTTTGATGGTGAAGTATATCTTACAATCGGGATTTTTTTCGGTAGTGATGTATACCTCACGATCCGGGATCCGGATGTTAATTAAAAAAAGTTAAGGGTAAAATTGAAAAAAAAAAATAAGATAAGGGAAATGATTCTAACAATAAAGAGGTGGCAAAAGCTCACTCACTTGTAACAATAGTTTTATTAGCTCAGTCTGTAATACTTTGAAAAATGAAAGAAAAAAACAAAATTTTGTTATTTCACAACATAATTCCTGTTGTTCTATTTTTGTTTCGATCGCGATTTTATTCACAATTTTAAGGTTGTAAATTAGATCATAATTATTGAAAATAAATTATATAGTCATGAGTAAAGTCACGTATGAAAAAAAATAATAAAGAGCATGACCTTATTAACCATGGTGAATTTTTTTGTGGGGGTTGAGTTAGTGTGATTCCATTGTGGGTGGCAATTTTTTTGGGAATTAGTCCTCAAATCCCGTTTTTAGTCCTTAAATCCCAATTTTTTTTCGATGGGGTTCTGTCATAGTATTTTCTGATACCCCGTATCGGAAAATGCATTTTCTGACTTTAAAATGATTTTTTTTTAATAAGAGAGTAACCGAAAAATTGCATTTTCCCGACTTGGGGGTATCAGAAAATATTCTGACAGAACCCCATCGAAAAAATGGGATTTGGGGACTAAAAATGGAGTTTGAGAACTAATTCCATTTTTTTTAGTCAGTGTGATACGGATACAGGCCAAGATGTTGAAGCCCGTTTAGATTGTGAAGGATGGCTGCTTATGAGGCCCAACCAGTCCCTCAAGCAAGCCCAAACAGAAGGGATATAGTTTTTTACCCTCCTTTTAATACTTATCCCTAAAATCTTGTTTTCACGCTTTGTCCACATAGTGAGTGACGGACGATTTTTAAAGAGATTAATGGATGCATCGACAGTGTAAAGTTTTTTACACCATCAGTCCATCATTTATTTGTATTATTTTTTTCTATAAGTTAACGACTATAAATGGATGAATGGTGAATGATACACTGATAGTGTAAAAAACCTTTACACTGCCGATGCATTGTCTATTTTCTCATTTTTAAAATCATATATACACTTATTATTTGAAGTATTGATATTTTTGTTCAATATGCTGGGATTAGCGTATGTGTAATTTATTCACATTTGTTGCCCTAATAGTATAAAAAACAAATTAATTTTTATCCAATACACTTACATCCAACATATGTATAATGTTTTTGCTATTCACCTGTGTTCCCCTTCAAGTTTCTCAAAATAACACACATGCTTTAGTGTATATATAAAAATTACACATATGCTGAAATTAGCATATTTGGTAAAAGTTATTTGTTTTATATACTTACACATACGTTGATCTCAACATATTGAAAAAAAAAATATTAATATTCCAAATAATTAGTGTATAATTTTAAAATTCGTACATTATCCCTTTATGTTAAAAAAAAAAACATACATGAGAATATTTTGAAGAAAAAAAATTTGGAGTCAAAAATTAAAAAGGATTAAAAAAAACTAAATCCTAAACAGAAAGGCTGAGACCTTAATAACAGTCCCATAAGGATTTGTCTGAAACCTGCTGGTTCGACAGAAACTTCTCTAAATGAATGGAGGAGTGGATTACAAATTTACAAGTGGTAATGAGTTTAATATGTGTATACTTAAGGTGTAAATTTTTTTGCACTGTCAGTATATCATCCATTGTTCATTTGCATTATTTTTATTTAAAAGTCAATAACCATACATCCTATTCAAATTGATTGAGCCGAATCCGATTGAACACCCTTTTTAAAATGAGAAAATAGTTTGTACATTGACAGTGTATAGGTTTTTCACACTGTCAATACATCATCCATCATCCAAAAATGTATGGTTATTAACTTCTAAATAAAAGTAATGCAAATGAACAGAGGATGATGTACTAACAGTGTAAAGTTTTTTACACCGTCAATATACACATATTAAACTCTTTTAAAATTGAAGATGAAGTTTTGAAGCAATGTTATTAAATATGGATTGATTTGTCTAAAAAAAATTAACCAATCATATTATTGGGTCATTGGTTCAATCAACAAATCACTGATTGAATCAGTGAACAATGAAATAAAATATATTTATTCTTTTTTTTTTTAATTTAGTGACATTTCAAATCAGTGGCAAATTATTTATAAAATCTTAACTTCATAACCCATGACCTTAAAATGTTCCTATTCATCAGACATACATTTTGTACCAATTATAACTGGTTTAGCCACATTTAGGTGCTCTTTGGCTATAGTTTTTCTGGGGAGTGACTTGTTACCATTTCAAACTTAAATTGTGACTAAATAAGTTTTTCTTTTTTCTTTTTTATTTTTTAACTACTGAGCCACAATGTATGCCCTGCCTAAGTTATATTTGGTCCCTCTCTTTCTGATTTTAATTTGACATCCATGCATACATGCTTAATTAGATGCTAACAATAATTTATGGCAATGCTTATAGTATTGAATATATATATATATATATATATATAGCTACAATTCTTCTTCATTTCACGTCTTCATAGATAGATAGATAGATAGATAGATAGATAGTGAATTGAATTTTGTGCTGCAATTATTGGGTCACATACACTGGTATAGTGCGCTTGGATCTGCAAAAATAGTACTATTCATAACGTGAGAAGGGTACAGAGACTTGATCTGAGCAAGGGAAGGTACACAGTCCCTTAGATTGGAGGGTACCCTTTTACTTTGGTTGATCAGAAATGGCAGTCATGACTATAGCTTAAATCACGCAGTAGTTATGGGGAAGGTAAATTTTGGGGCAGCTTTACTACTCATTTTGGCCTCTTCTATTGCCCGATCTATCTGTTATAGTATCTAGTAGCACTCACTTGATATTGCACCTTCTCACAACTCACAAGTGTGCTTGAATTTGCATGAGTACTCACTTATAGTAAAGCTTTTTTTCTTTTTTCTTTTTTTAATCATGCAGGTTAACTTTATATGCTAATACGCTATGTTCAGTGACATAAGGAAGGATCTAAAACTCTAAAAGCAATCACCGGAATTAGCTGCTCATAAATAAAAATGCATGTATACATGAGTAGTGTTATAAAGATGGCTTTCTGATCTACAAAGTACTCCCTGTTATTTTATTTTACTGATGAGTAGTTATTGTGGTAACCGGAAATATTTTCGGTTATCAATTTAGTCTCTCAAAGATCAAAATAACATCACATTAATTTTTTTAAGGATTTATTTTATGAACATGTGAATTTTTCAAGGATCAAAATTTATCCATTTGATGTCATGTTTATTTTTGAGGGACTAAATAATCATTGATGTAAATTTTTTTTTCAGAAACTAAATTGATGACCATAATATCTTTCGGAGATCAAAATAATGTTTATTCTATTTCTTTTAACTCTTTTATATTTATTAGTTATACTTAATCGAAATATACAAGTTAAGATGGGTAGTTAATCTTTTATTAATTTTATACTTTTATCTATTTCACTTGCATTATTCCTTTAAAAAAAATTGAAGTTAGTTAATTAAAATTTTAGAACATTCATTTAATACAGTTAATTTTTTTAAAAAATAATAATAAGGATGTTGCTTGTTAAGATTATTACTACATATAAAAAATATTTTAAGTTCACATTCACCGCTCTCTCGAAAACATAAAAAATCACACTTCCTAATAACTTTTATCTATAATTATTTTCTTAAGGGCACTTGTTAGCATTTTTCAAAAATTAAATATCTCCTTAAACATATAGGAATTGAGGAATTGATGTGCATATTGTGCATAAAAGTTTAAATTTATGAAATACCACTGCGTATCTAAATGATTGGATCAAGGAATAGATTCTCTATGTCTCAAAGTGCTAGTCTCATGTATACCCCACCAGAATTACTTTAAAAGGGAAAATAACAAGGTTAGCCTCTCAAACATCTATCCTATGTCTATTGGGAATTACGTTAGCCAAATAGGCGCCTCTTCATGACCATAGGGATTACCGAAAATTCTTCTTTTTGCCCTAAAGTCACATAGACGACCCAAATTATATTTATTTACACACAAGTTTGTCGGCCAAATTGATTAAGAAAAATTCTCACTAAAGATATGTCAATGCCCTTTGTATTAGTCTCTCCTACCTCACTTTTTCCTAGTATACTTACGTACCTTTTGTATTCTCTCTTTATTGATAAGACGAGTTCGTTTAATTAAGCTATTATACTTACCTACCTTTTTGTCCCTGGCTACTTCTAGCTAAGGTGGAAATTTAAGCATATGTACCTAGCTAGTGAATATCAATCCAGAAAGTTCTATATATGTTTGTGATTATGGGTTGGAGACTTGGAGTACTGTACTGAAGATAATATATTATTATTATTATTATTATTATTATTATTATTATTATTTTTCTAATAGAAAATGAGGGTATTTTATTCGAAAGTGGTTAGTCCCAATAAGAATTGCGTCTCAAGTGAATTTTACCTTCAAATCATGAAGTGGTCACTTTGAGAAAAACACCTTAAATGTTTATCACCCAAAGTAAAGTGTTTTTTTTTTTAAGAATGGCTTAAACATTAAAGTACTTGAATATCTTCCCCAATTTTACTAAGAATAGGTTGAAGGGTACCTATGTACATCTATCATATGTTGCATGCTAATCACATAATAAAACTCATCTCAGTCATATTCCTAAGTTACAATCATATATTACATGCTTATTACTCCAAACGTGGACGTGCTCTTCACTACGGACTCAGTTTTCAACCAACCATGAGGTATTGCTCGCGAGAAGCCAGCATTCGCTCACCCTAAACATAGTTCACCCCAAGCCAGGCCAAAATTTAATCTCTCAACTTGTTAGGAAAGTATCATGTTTCTTATTAAAAAATGAAAGTATTCCGAGCACCCACAAAATTAAGTATTCCGCAATATTTTTTGGGATTAAAATTATTTATAACCCTACAATTTATTAAAATTAAAAAGAGCTTAAGAACATTAATCATAAACTAAATAGAGATAAGCACCACAAGAAAAAAAAAGCAAAGCAAGAAAACCCAAAACAAAAACAGAATCCTATGGACGGTTTAATTAATCATGCATTAAGGAATTAATACATTGTCAGCCAATAATAATTTTCATTTTGTTTTTGACATTTGCACTCAGTTGAAATAATGACTGCGCTAATGCATAAATATAAATCTGTATCATGATATCATCAATCAAATTGATCTGCTTAACGGTCAACTGTTAGTCATGATGGGGCAAAGAAAAAAAGCATGTAAGTCAAAATCACTTATTATTAACATCAAAACATTAAGCTTCATGTACTCTACCATTCTTTACGCATCAAAAGATCAGTTAGAAGAAGCTAGTAAAGTAGTAAAAGTGGCAACTAAGAAAAAAGGACGTGAGAATAGTTTATATGAAAAACGGACCATCGATCTATTATAATATAATAATATATGTAAAAATAAAATTTGCACGTCATATGCTTTAAATGGATAAAATCGGTTATAGTTTTTTTAATGGACTTATTCGGTCGGTATTTTTAAGGATTTACCATTATTACTAGGTGTTTCTAAAAATAATTTATGTTATCAAATAAAACTTTCTAACGGATGCTTTACATCGAAATTGAACTTAGGTTTACTAACTCCAAATATCTAGGATTTTCAACTGTCTCTTAAGCCGTTAAACTAAGCCTATGTTTATATTTTTTTTGTTAAAAGTGAGCCCCGCCACGTTTATAATTAGATCATGAATGACCTGATATTGGTAAAAAAATATCCTTGAATTAAATTAAATGTTTATTAGATAAAAAAAATTGAAATAAAAATGTTTCTTTTTTCATCACAATCAAGTAAACATACTTAGAGAATTAAGATAGGAAATTAACAAAAAAATTATACGACTCTTTAACTTATCTCTTCCGCTATATGGAATTATCAAACAGCTTTAAAAAGATAAAAATGGTGTTTTCTTAAACTCGATCATTAAGGATGAAGAGCATTCCAGAGTAGTAAATATTTTTTGAAAAAAAATAGAAAATAAAAGTTTAACTCTTTTAATGCATTTATTTTATATAAATGCTAATAACTTTGGGTATTATTTTGTCATTGAAATTAGCTAAAAGAAGCTTTTACAAAAAAAATGTTATAAACTATTTTCGCAAACTAAATATATATCCCACGAACACTTATGCAATAAGATGGGACATCATTTGCAAAGTTTGGGTGTTCTTCTTTGTCATTGAATTTAGTGAAAGATATCGAAAGATGTGTAATTAGGTGTAAAAGTTGGGTCACCTTGTTCGTGTTATTGGTTTAGCACAGTATGGAGAGAGTACGTTGGAGAGTCTTAAGTGCATATTTTCTTCCAGACTCTTTATATACTAATTTGGTGGAGACTCTGAACTCAAGACCATATGAAACTTGTTTTTTTGTCTTTGGGAAATATTATTATTAGCACACGTGATACTATAGTCTTTTTGAGTATGCGTGATTTCATGCTTGTCCTAGCTGCATGTAATGTGAGAAAATGTTAGCATACGCAAGTCTTGTTGCTACGCTTTCGGCCTTAAGCTTTCAACTGACGATGGCGGTGGAGGGCTAGGAGAACTTGAAGAAGACACAACACGAAGCGGCGGTGAGTAACGCGACTACGGAGAGAGGAACGCGGATAATAAGTTGAAATTTTATTAGCTCAAATAATGTTGTAGACATAGCATGACCCTTGTAAGGAAGTGACTATCTAGCAATGTCAATTCTATAATTCAAACTTTGAAACAATATAATGGGTGACATTGAATTGCAAGCAAGTGTACTCAAATTAAAAAAAATCAAGAATTAAGATAATATTTCATATGATATAATGATCAAAGTTATATAATTAGCACTTAAGCTAAGTTTATTTCTGGTTAGCAAAGTTACATAAACATAATAATTAATTAAACTAAGTTCATCTTATTATGAATTTTATTTATGTATTTATTTGAGAAGGAGTACGTGATATACTCCGAACAAAATACAAGAGTACGAAATCCATTGGGTACGAGAAAACACTTAATTACCATAAATAAAACCATTGCTTGTGCTTCTTCTCTATTAAAACTGATCATCAATTACCAGAAATAAAGCTATTGATGATTGGTACAAAATCCATATCTTTGTATTAAACCATGTTAATTTTAATTCCCAAACCTTTGTATTTTATATGGAGTACATCTTGTACTCGTTCTCAAATAAATAAAATTCTTTTTCTTTGCTGATAAAAAACTAAGTTTAACCGTGAGATATGTTATAATATAATAGACACATACAGTACACAGAATTATGAATAATATAAATAATGTCATGGTTGGGTTCCTAGCAAGTATGATGGACTCCTTGTACATTCACTCTCACTATCTACCACTTTTTCAGTACACCCACTAATAGTTCTACTACCAGTACCGCACTGTCTTCTTTAAAAGCATATGCATATGCATGATATCTCACATATTTGAACTTTTGCTTCTTCCATCAAACAAGAATCAAAGACAAACAGTCTCTATATGGTCCCATATTGATCATTGTAACTTTTAATAAGATTAACTAAGATTTTTTTTTATATTCAAATATTTAATGTTGTTATTAAGATTTGAATATTATTCAAATATTTAATTTTTCACAACTCTCTCATTTAAACTAAAAAACACTTAAACAAGATTTTTAAAAAAAATGCAAAAGAGCGTTCTAAATGATAATGATTGGCCAACACAATTGAGGCTGCAATAATATTGTAGTTTATGTTGTTTTCCAAACTGTATCGCAATCATGATTGCATTTGCTGCAAATATATAAGACTTCAAAAGCAATGAGAATGATTACCATGAAGAGGTATAATATAACACATATTAGTAACCAAGCTAACGAAAATAATTATAAAAAAAATTTAAAAAAGAACCCTAAATACATGATACAAAACTAGAGGATATATATGATTCTTAAAACATCAAGATAAAGATGAAGAACAAGAATTTAAATTCGTCTCCACGTAATTGTCATTGACATCGGGATATTGTAAATTTTTTCATTTAACAAGCGAACTAATATGCAATGACCTTATTGAGTTGCACCTGGATGTGGGAGCATGGGTGATTGTTGCGGCGGCGGTGGTGGTGGACGCTTGCGCTTCTTCTTCTCATAACTAACCCCTCTTGCTTTGGATTGAAGATCGCGAACCTCTCGAAGGTAAAGCCTCACAGCTCGAGCACCAAATGGATTTGTTTCAGGCTTGCCTCCATTCTCCTCGAAGACCGCACGAAGACGACCTATGAGTGCATCAAGGCTACCCCAAGCTTGTTTTAGAGGGCATGGGCATGGTGCTGGAGGGTTAGGGTGCCCATAGAAGGGACAGATCGGAGTATGAACTTTGGTCTTGCCAAATTGGTCTAGATACCTATACATATTAATTAACATAACAAGAACATTTTTATCAACAAAAATACATACCAAATAATGGTGCTCAAATGTTAGTATTAAAGATTTGAATTTGAATATATACCAAATTGAAGTCATCACTATACCGATGATTTTTACTTAAACAATTTGCGTGTAATTAAAAAAAAAAAAGTTAAGAGAGAAAAAAAAGATCAAGGCGAAATTTGGTCTTTTTTTTTTTAAAAAAAGTAAAGTAATTTTACTTAATCTAAAACTTGAGAACAGCCTTCTCAATTATAATTTTTTTTTATTGGTACATCAGAGTATGGGATTTCTTTTATTATCTACTATTGTTTTTCCTTTTTTTTTTTTTATGCGGAGGGAGAAAATGTTTTCACTAAAATTTGAACTCAAATTTCAACACTTTATGTCTTATAGCTTTACCAACTGGATTGATTTTAGAAGACAAGTTTGATCAAATGAGATATAAAAAAAAACCATTCATGGATTCATGGAAAGATATACTATTTACAACATGTAGTATCAGGTGAATTAATCTCGACAAATAAAGTGAACCTGAAATACCACTAATTTTTTTTTTTATAAAAAAAAAACAAGCCAATAAACCCCAAGATCAAGCTGCCAAGTACAAATATAAAAACAACATTTCATCCACAAAAATATATATCAAAATACTTTTTTTATTATTTTAAGTGGATCATATTAAAAAAAAAAAAGTAGATAAAGGTACTTCAACCGTATACAAGAACGGTAAACTCGTCAATTCTATTCAATCAACACTTATAATTATGCAAAATACATCAATAAGAATTTATACACCAATTTGAAAAAAAAAAAATAAAACTTTCCAACTCTTGAAGTAATCCAAGACAAGAGATGTTTGAACAAAATTCAAAACCTTAAAAAAAATCCCAAAAAAAAAATAATTATAATTTGTCTAAAGACAATTCCATTCCGATATGCAACCACAAAAGTCACACTGGAGAAAATTAAACCATGTAAACAAAAATAATAATAATAATAATAATTTGTCTTACCGTTATTCATGAAATGTTTTAAAAAAAGATTGAATCATGAAGTTGTTACTTTACGGCTGATTTTACTTAAACAAATTGCTTGCTTGTAACAAAAAATACAAGAGGTAGAGAAAAGAAAAAGAGGTGCATGATTTATAATATACATATATGTGTACCTGAGAAATTCAAGAACATGTGCACCGCTGCACCTGGAAAGTGAAAGAGGGGGTCTGTGATTCTTGAGGTACTGACCAAAGGTGTTCCAGTCACGGCGTTTCTGGTTCTCGTAGCGGCTACTGGTGGCAGCGGTGGCGGTGGAAGAGGCCGGAGAAGTGGAAGAGCTAGCACTAGCACCTCCAAAGCTTATGTTGTTGTTGTTGAGGTCAGAGTTACATGTGTCCATAAATTGTTGAATTGAATCCATAGGAAAAAAAAAAAGAAGGTTGAGTAGTGAGTAGTACTGTATACCCTTTAAGGTTTTTGCACAGATCCAAGGTTGTTTTGACTTTGTGTCTTCTCTTTGCTGTTGTTCTAGGGTTCCTAAGAAAGTGACCAAAGTGAAAGTAGTGTGAATGGGTGGGAGAGAGGTAATTGAGATAAGGAGTTACTCTACTTATAATTTGGATTAGGAATTTTTTTTTCTACATCTAGGAGTAATGACATTTTATTACTAATTTCTTTTGGTGTTCAGTTGTACAACTAAAGTTTTAGTTTTCTCCATTTTTTTTTATCAATAATGTCTTTTTTTTTTATTATGACGATAAATTAAATTGAATATCTAATATCAATGCTTAAAAAATTTATTTATTGATCAATTGTGCGTTGAACTTCATAATAATTTTATTGCATGTTTGGAACGAATTCAATTCGAGTCAGAATTGATTCTTCAACACATAAGCTACTTTTATCTGCGTTGGAAAAATCATGTTGGATACTGTTCCAAACTCACGTTGGACTGCTTCCAACATGTTTCTAAACACACTCTTAATGTTCATTTTATAATTTTTTTTTAGTTTTAATTTCTTCACCAATTTCGTTATATGACCTTTTATTTGTTAATTTTTTTCATTTTATAAGTTACTGAATGAAAACAACAACCTTGAACTCAAAAAGAAAAAGGGAAAGAGGAAAGGAAACAAACTCTGATTGTGTTTTTTTTTTTAAAATAAAAAAACCCTCTGATTGTGTTGATTGATATTACAGGCTTTGATGATATTATTATTATTATTATTATTATTATTATTATTATTATTATTATTATTATTATTATTATTTGGTGTACACCAACCGGTACCCGGATATGGTTTACCAGAATCCGATTCATCCGGTCCGACCCAATTGAGTTCGCACTAAGCGGTAGGGGCCTCCCAGCGAGGGTTGCTCCATACCCAAGGCTCGAACTCGAGACTAGTTGATTAAGGGATCATGTGAGCTACCACTTGACCAACCTCGCGTAATTGGTATAATTATTATTATTATTATTATTATTAATTATTTTAAAAGACAGAAATAGATTAGAGAGGTGTTAGATATGTCCGCGGTTAAACAAAAGAAGATTTTGATGGTGAGAATGTAATGAGATTGATGAGTAGTGTGAGTGGACTGTTACTCTGTGATATCTATTTGTATGCAAGTTTTTCTTTAGCAACACCAGTACTTGAAAAAAAAAAATAGTGTTGGTTTTTTAAAGTAACTTTGATTTCTGAGGTTGCTAAGGGATTGGGTTTTTTCCTTAAAAGGGTGGAGCAAACTCAAACATTCATCTTAATGGTTAATATATTCTTCCTTGTAAAATATATATAAAAAAAGTTTTGCTAAAAATTAGTATATTTTATATGTTAAGCTTCTAACAAATAAAAAGCATCAAAAAATTTGTAATTTATTCTTCTTTCAAAAACATAAAATCAAATATTTTAATAAATTTTTACTACATTTATCTTTTTAACAAATACACCAATTAATAAGTAATAACAATCACGCATTTGAAGAAAAAAAAAAGTTCTTTAGGACTTTGAAGGAAATAGGGAAAGAAGGATTGGACAGAAGGCTGAGACGGGGACAGGAAAAAGTTTGAAGGGGTAAAAATTGGGGAATAACATGATTCTGTTTCTTGACCCTGTAGCCTTGAATGACAGTTCATTTCGCATTGACAACAATACCCCTATAAATTTTTATTGTTTTTATTTTCGATCTTGCTAATTAATGTCTTTAAAGTACAATATTATTTAAGAATTACAATAATAAAAAAATTGTATTAAAAATTTAAATTTACTATTTTTCAATATTATAAATTTAATATTTTTTAATATAAAAATATTTTTTTATTATCTTAATTAGTATCCTAAAATTACTTGTTGATATTTTCCTTTTGAGAAAAAAGATAAAAGTGGATTTCTGACATCAGTTTGTCCGCTTCTTCGTTAAATAGAAGAAACTGGCACGAATGCTTCTGATGAGTAGTAAAATGTTAAAATTAACTCAGCAAACAAATTTATTTAAAAAAAAAAAAGTAAAATTGGAAGTGAACAAATTAATGTTAACAACTTACGTCTGTCTAATTAAATTTTGTTATCATTACAAAAATTTGGATTTTCAAGGACATGTTTGAAAGAGTTTATTGAAAATTTATTAAGGTTATCCATGTGTTTTGATCCGAGTGAAAAGAGTTCGAGTCAATTAAATATAAAATCTAGAGTTCGATTCATGAATTTAAGTGTACATAAAAATATAATACTCCCTCCGTTTCATAATGTTTGGCCTTTTATACTTTTTTTTTGTTTCACAATGTTTGACCTTTTACATTTTCAATACACAAACATATTTTTTTTCCAATATTAACCTTTCATTCAATCATTTCAATCATTTCTCTTACTCCTCATTAATTCTACTTTTATCATCTCTCTCATATCTAAACCACTATACATTAATTAATGGACACACTTACTAATAAAAATTAAATACTACTCCCTCCGATCCTATTTATAAGACCCTTTAGGGGTTTTTCACTCCCACCAAGGAAAGTGGATAAATTTGTTAGTGGCATTGGAAATGTGAAAATATGATATAATTTTTCAAAACTACCCCTATAATTATTATTGGAACTCTAAAAAGTGTTGACTTTATAGGGGTGTTTGTGGAAAAAAGTAATTAAATGCCATTGAAAATTGAAAAAGGTGTTGGAAGTCAAGCTGGTTGGAAGGCATGTTTCAAACTCTCTATGGACTTCAAAGGAATACAATTATATGTTTTGATGATAACAAACCAACTCAAGTTCAAGCTCACAAGTGCAAGCCTAGAAGATTGAAGACTCAAGCAAGCATAGAATAGAAGCCTTATCTTTAGATCAAATGTAAGATAATGAAGTTATGTTTCTTTAAGTAGTTACAAAGCCAATAAGTTTTTCATTTTTGAGAGAAGAAGAAAAACGTGTTTTTGCATGAAAAATGTATTTTCTGCATTTAACCTTAGTAAAATAATTGATGTTACAAAACTCTGTATATTTATATGTGTGCAAGAGGGAGTAATCGATTATTTGCTAAAGTAATCGATTAACTTTGTTGCATCATAGAAAAATCAGAGAGGTTGTAATCGATTAAGTGATTTGTGTTAATCAGTTACTTTCTTATGGAAGTAATCGATTACATTGGTCAGGTAATCGATTATAATTGTTGCATCATATATTTTTCAGAGGCTTTGTAATCGATTACAAGGTTTGTAGTAATCGATTACATGATGTTGCATCATATGCAAACCAGAGGCTTAGTAATCGATTAACTCCTCAGTGTAATCGATTATTATAGTTGCATCACATAATGAACAGGAGTGATGTAATCGATTAACTATTCTTAGCCTAATCGATTACATGTTTTTCAAATGTTTTAAGAATTTCTATTTTTGTAGAAGTAATCGATTGTTGCTTCTATGTAATCGATTATTTCTTGATTTATTGAAAAACGTGTCAGAATCATTTTTATTATTTCCTGATTTGTTTTTATATAAAAGATTCTGATATATTTTATTTTATTTCAAAAATGAATTTAAATTTGAATTATTTCCTTTTTGGTTTTAAGAATCAAATCTTTTTATTATTTCGAAAATCGTTTTGATTTTATTTTGATTTTAAAACTTATTACAAATCTTTTATTATTCTAATTTGATTTGTTTTACTTAATTCAAAATTCCTTTTCTTTTTAAAAAAGGTTCACTCCAACACGTTAAAGAAGAATTTTTTGATCAGAACATTTTTTCATTCACGTTGCACGTTTCTTCTTCATCTTCTTCTCTAGACTTGTGTTTTTCATTGTTCATACTTTTTGAAGAACAAACTCTTATTGGCTGAG
The DNA here is from genome assembly GCA_037953625.1 of Crotalaria pallida. Lineage (NCBI taxonomy): Eukaryota > Viridiplantae > Streptophyta > Magnoliopsida > Fabales > Fabaceae > Crotalaria > Crotalaria pallida. Next base: position 76,757,652 of record CM075656.1, read on the forward strand.
TAACATCTAGAGAACCACTACTTCACTATCATAGAGCTTATTGTTGTATCTGTGTTGTGAGAACACACAAAGCTATTGTAATCGCAATCGCATTCATTCTAAACCTTAGTGATTAGGGAGAGTATCCCTTAGTGGACGTTGTGATACGTCGTAGAGCGAGGAACCCTGCTGTGTGATTGAGGCCCCTAGCGAACGGAGGTTCCTAGTAGTGTGCGGGGTGCTCTTGGTTGTAACTGGGTGCGGCTCTATTGCTTGGTTATAAGAACTCTCAGGCGGGTCGCTTGGGGACTGGACTAGGCCTTTCGACGGGAAGGCTGAACCAGTATAAAATCACCGGTGCAAGCTTTTCTAACCCTTATCTTTTACTTTCCGCATATTTACTTTATTTACGTTTCCGCGCTACTCGATTATATTTTTCTAACGTTTTCGCGATCCATAACAACGCTTAATCTCTCCGTCTTAAAACTATTTTTTAATTTGGTACGAATTTTTCAATACATAATAAAACTCGATTCACCCCCCCCCCCCCCCTCTCGAGATTTTGAGGCCAAAACCAACAATTGGCATCAGAGCTAGTCTCTTGTGTTAAGACTTAACCGTCTCAAGAGTATGGCTTCAAACTCTCTGTTTGGAGGTGAATGGAGTTCTATTAACCGTCCTCCCATGTTTGATGGGGTAGGGTACGCGTATTGGAAAGCCCGTATGAAATTTTTTATTCAAGGAGTAGGATTAAAAGTTTGGGATGTCGTTGTAAATGGTCCCTATGTTCCTACCTATGTGGTTAATGGTAACACCGTCGAAAAGCCTATGGCTGAGTGGACGGAGGAGGAGGAACGTAGAGTCCAATACGACTTGAAAGCGAAAAATATTATAACATCTGCTTTGAGCTATGATGAGTTTTTCAGGATTTCAACATGCGAGACAGCACAACAAATGTGGGATACACTGGAAGTCACGCATGAAGGAACAACGGAAGTAAAGAGGTCAAGAATCAATACATTAACTGGTGAATATGAACTGTTCAGAATGAAAGATGGAGAATCAATTCAAGAGATCCAAAAACGCTTCACAATGATAGTAAATCAACTGACAACATTGGGGAAGAAATTCACCAATGAGGATCTCATCAACAAAGTGCTAAGATGTTTGGGAAGAGATTGGCAACCTAAAGTGACAGCAATCGCTGAATCAAGAAACCTCTCAACAATGACGCTGGCAACTCTGTTTGGAAAATTACAAGAACATGAAAGTGAACTGAAGAGGTTAGCTCAGCATGAAGAAGAGAACAAGAAAGTCAAAAGTTTGGCTTTCAAGGCTGAAGCACCTGCACCAGATAGTGACTCGGACAAAGAATTGATCAATGATGAACACATGGGTCTATTGGTGAAGAAGTTCAGAAAATTTCTGAGGAAGAAGAATTTCAACCGAAGAGACAACAACAAAAGTGGAGGCTCAACCATCACATGTCATGAGTGTGGCAAGCCTGGTCATATTCTAGCAGATTGCTATCAATTGAAAAAGAAAGAGAATTCAGAAAAAGGCACCTCAAGTTCAAAGAAGGGAAAGCAAGCATACTTGGCGTGGCTGGACAATGATGGAAGTTCGGATGAGGATTCAGACGAACAAGAAGAAACCGCCAACCTGTGCTTGATGGCTCACGAAAATGAGGTTACTCCGGAAGGAAGAAAATCATGGTGGTACTTGGACAGCGGATGCTCAAAACATATGACTGGAGATAAATCCAAATTCTCGCATCTCGTGCCTAAGGACCAAGGATATGTGACCTTCGGAGATAACAATCAAGGAAAGATCATTGGAATCGGTAAAATTGGTACACCTCCTAACCCTTGCATTGAAAATGTATTACATGTTGAGGGCCTAAAGCACAATTTGCTAAACATTAGTCAATTGTGTGATAAGGGCAATAGGGTTATATTTGATTCTGATAGATGTATTATCGAGGGAAAAATTGATAATCTTATTAAGCTAATTGATCGCAGGATAAACAATGTATATATTATTGATTTCGATTCAATTCCCTCAAATGATGCTAAATGTTTATTATCTAAAGAGGATGAATCGTGGCTGTGGCATCGTAGAATAGGTCACATCCACATGGCTCATTTAAATAAAATTTCTTCTAAAAACTTAGTAGTTGGTTTGCCAAAGCAAAATTTTTCCTTATCTGAAAAATGTGATCCTTGTTCAAAATCAAAACTCACAAGGGCCAATTTTCCTTCTAAAAAATATTGTTTCAACTCAAAGGCCTTTGGAACTTTTACATATGGAACTTTTTGGACTGTGTCAAACTAAAAGCTTTGGTGGCAACTATTATTGTTTGGTTATTGTGGATGACTATTCTAGGTATACATGGACGCTTTTTATTACTCATAAAAATGACGCATTTCATGAATTTAAAAAGCTAGCCAAGATTATTCAAAACCAATTGCATTTGAGCATTGCATCCATTAGAACTGATCATGGTGGAGAATTTGAAAATCATAGTTTTGAAAAGTTTTGCGAAAAACATGGAATCAAGCATTATTTTTCAGCTCCAAGGACTCCAGAACAAAATGGGGTTGTGGAGAGGAAAAATCGTTCATTAAAAGAGCTTTCTAGAACAATGCTTAATGACATGAATTTGCCTGCATATTTTTGGGCCGATGCAGTGAGTACAACATGTTATGTTATGAACCGTGTTTTGATTAGGCCTATTTTAAAGAAAACCCCCTATGAGCTGTACAAGGGGAGAAAACCTAATATTTCCCATCTTCGAGTTTTTGGATGTAAATGTTTTGTGCATAATAATGGTAGAGAAAATCTAGGATCTTTTGAGGCTAGAGCTGACGAGGGTATATTTCTTGGTTATTCTGCTTCTAGCAAAGCCTATAGGATATACAATAAATCTCGTAATACTATTGAAGAATCTATTCATGTATCATTTGACGAATCTGATCCCAGAAGGTTGGGAAAGGTATCTGCTAATGATTTTTCAGGTATTCTTGGAGAATTATTCATTGATGAGGATGAGGAGCAAAATGATAAATCAAAGGATCAATCCGGAAGCAATGAAATTTTAGTTGAAAATGTTGAGGAGAAAAATCAAGAACAATCAATGGAACTCAACACTGATTTGCCTAAGGAGTGGAAAACATCAAGGCATCATCCTATTGATCAAATCATCGGAGACATTTCTAAAGGTGTAAGTACTCGCAACTCTATTAGCAATCTGTGTAACTTCTTTGCATTTGTTTCTCAAGTAGAGCCAAAGAATTATTCTGAGGCAATACTTGATGAGCATTGGCTTTTGGCAATGCAAGAAGAATTAAACCAGTTCGAAAGAAATCAGGTATGGGAACTTGTTCCTAGGCCTGAGTCTCATCCGATTATTGGACTTAAGTGGATTTATAAAAATAAACTTGATGAGGCTGGTTTAATTGTTCGAAACAAATCTAGGCTAGTTGCACAAGGTTACAACCAGGAAGAGGGGATAGATTATGAGGAAACATTTGCCCCTGTTGCTAGGTTGGAAGCCATTAGACTGCTATTAGCATTTGCATGCATTTTATATTTTAAATTATATCAGATGGACGTAAAGAGTGCCTTTCTTAATGGTTTTATAAATGAGGAATTTTATGTGTGTCAACCTCCTGGCTTTGAAAGTTATGAACACCCTGATTATGTTTATAAGTTGAAAAAGGCTTTGTACGGTTTAAAATAAGCTCCTAGAGCGTGGTACGACTGTCTTAGCAAGTTTTTATTAAAAAATAACTTTGAAAGAGGGAAGGTTGATAACACACTTTTTATTAAAAAGAAAGGAAAGGACACTCTTTTAGTTCAGATTTATGTAGATGATATTATATTCGGTGCTACTAATGAAATCCTTTGCAAGGAGTTTTCTAGTATGATGCAGGAAGAGTTCGAAATGTCTATGATGGGCGAGCTGAACTTTTTCCTGGGTTTACAAATAAAGCAAGCAAAGGATGGAATCTTTATTAGTCAAACTAAATACTGCAAGGAATTATTGAAAAGATTTGGCATGGATAAAGCCAAGGCAGTTGCAACACCGATAAGTACATCATGCTACTTGGACAAAGACGAAGGAGGTAAATCCGTAGAAATTACAAAGTATCGAGGTATTATCGGATCCCTTCTATATTTGACGGCAAGTAGGCCGGATATCATGTTTAGTGTGTGTCTTTGTGCTCGGTTCCAGTCGAATCCAAAAGAAACGCACATGGTTGCTGCCAAGCGTATAATGAAATATCTGTCTGGCACAACTGATATGGGTTTGTGGTACCCCAAAGGTTCATCTTGTAATCTTGTTGGGTATTCTGATTCTGACTTTGCTGGTTGCAAATTAGATAGAAAAAGCACTAGCGGCACTTGTCATCTTCTTGGCAATTCATTGGTATCATGGGCTAGTAAGAAACAGTCTAGTGTTGCCCTATCTACAGCTGAGGCTGAATATGTAGCCGCGGGTAGTTGTTGCGCTCAGATTTTATGGTTAAAACAACAACTCTTAGACTTTGGTGTAAGTCTAGATCACATTCCTATTAAATGTGATAATACCAGTGCTATTTCTATTACCAAAAACCCAGTGCAACATTCTCGAACGAAGCATATCGAGATTCGACACCATTTTATTCGTGATCATATTCAGAAAAGTGATTGCATTATTGAGTATGTTGATACTTCGCGGCAGTTGGCTGATATCTTTACGAAACCGCTTCCAAAAGAAAATTTCTTTTTTATTCGTAGAGAAATTGGTCTAGCTTCTGCCTCTCACCTCTTTTGAATATGTGAATCTTTTATCTCTCATGTTATTATTGATGCATCTTCTTAGTGTTTCAGGGGGAGATTGCACATCTTTTTGATGATTACAAAAGGGGGAGAGAGATTCTGATATTATCTGATATTATTGGCTAATACATTCAGGGGGAGAAGATATAATCCATTATTCTGGAAGGATGCTTGAATCGAAATGATATATTTTTAAGCATTCATACAGGGGGAGATGAAATAATCCATTATTTTTCCTGTATTTTATGATTCTAAGGAAGGTTTCATTATTATATATCTATTTCTGCTTGTATAACACTTGTGATGCAGATAGTAAAGAGCATATCAAAATGGGTGTTTGTCATCATCAAAAAGGGGGAGTGTTGGAAGTCAAGCTGGTTGGAAGGCATGTTTCAAACTCTCTATGGACTTCAAAAGAATACAATTATATGTTTTAATGATAACAAACCAACTCAAGTTCAAGCTGACAAGTGCAAGCCTAGAAGATTGAAGACTCAAGCAAGCATAGAATAGAAGCCTTATCTTTAGATCAAATGTAAGGTAATGAAGTTATGTTTCTTTAAGTAGTTACAAAGCCAATAAGTTTTTCATTTTTGAGAGAAGAAGAAAAACGTGTTTTTGCATGAAAAATGTATTTTCTGCATTTAACCTTAGTAAAATAATTGATGTTACAAAACTCTGTATATTTATATGTGTGCAAGAGGGAGTAATCGATTATTTGCTAAAGTAATCGATTAACTTTGTTGCATCATAGAAAAATCAGAGAGGTTGTAATCGATTAAGTGATTTGTGTTAATCAGTTACTTTCTTATGGAAGTAATCGATTACATTGGTCAGGTAATCGATTATAATTGTTGCATCATATATTTTTCAGAGGCTTTGTAATCGATTACAAGGTTTGTAGTAATCGATTACATGATGTTGCATCATATGCAAACCAGAGGCTTAGTAATCGATTAACTCCTCAGTGTAATCGATTATTATAGTTGCATCACATAATGAACAGGAGTGATGTAATCGATTAACTATTCTTAGCCTAATCGATTACATGTTTTTCAAATGTTTTAAGAATTTCTATTTTTGTAGAAGTAATCGATTATTTCTTGATTTATTGAAAAACGTGTCAGAATCATTTTTATTATTTCCTGATTTGTTTTTATATAAAAGATTCTGATATATTTTATTTTATTTCGAAAATGAATTTAAATTTGAATTATTTCCTTTTTGGTTTTAAGAATCAAATCTTTTTATTATTTCGAAAATCGTTTTGATTTTATTTTGATTTTAAAACTTATTACAAATATTTTATTATTCTGATTTGATTTGTTTTACTTAATTCAAAATTCCTTTTCTTTTTAAAAAAGGTTCACTCCAACACGTTAAAGAAGAATTTTTTTATCAGAACAGTTTTTCATTCACGTTGCACGTTTCTTCTTCATCTTCTTCTCTAGACTTGTGCTTTTCATTGTTCATACTTTTTGAAGAACAAACTCTTATTGACTGAGTAACATCTAGAGAACCACTACTTCACTATCATAGAGCTTATTGTTGTATCTGTGTTGTGAGAACACACAAAGCTATTGTAATCGCAATCGCATTCATTCTAAACCTTAGTGATTAGGGAGAGTATCCCTTAGTGGACGTTGTGATACGTCGTAGAGCGAGGAACCCTGCTGTGTGATTGAGGCCCCTAGCGAACGGAGGTTCCTAGTAGTGTGCGGGGTGCTCTTGGTTGTAACTGGGTGCGGCTCTATTGCTTGGTTATAAGAACTCTCAGGCGGGTCGCTTGGGGACTGGACTAGGCCTTTCGACGGGAAGGCTGAACCAGTATAAAATCACCGGTGCAAGCTTTTCTAACCCTTATCATTTACTTTCCGCATATTTACTTTATTACGTTTCCGCGCTACTCGATTATATTTTTCTAACGTTTTCGCGATCCATAACAACGCTTAATCTCTCCGTCTTAAAACTATTTTTTAATTTGGTACGAATTTTTCAATACATAATAAAACTCGATTCACCCCCCCCCCCCCCCTCTCGAGATTTTGAGGCCAAAACCAACAAAAGGGTCTTATAAATAGGACCAAAACAAAAACCCCAAAAGGGTCTTATAAATAGGACCGGAGGGAGTATTACAATTTTCAATAAGGATTAAATAGGGGCATTTTAGACAAAGTATACATAATACTTACAATAATTAACACTTTCTTAATCTGTGTGCCCAGACCTAAAGGGGCAAACATTGTGAAACGGAGGGAGTATTATTGAAAAGAGTTTTCATGCATTTAAGTATTTGACAATATTTCGGAAGATTAGTCTTTCATTTATTAGAGGAGAAAACTATCCGAGAAACCTATAAATTTATTCAGGTTTATGATAACATTTATAAAAGGCTTAATTAATATATTTTGGTTGTAGTTCTTAAAAGTCATGATATTGATGATACAAGTCCACGAATACAAAATAGTTTCATACGCAAAATTTTGCTTTTATTGATTTGAATCATCTATATCACTCTACTTACTTAGCCTCACCTCATACAACGTGATTGCTACTGCAGTAGTATTCCGTTAGACACATTAACAGATAATATATTTTTATATTGGTGGAGACCAAAACCTAAATTAAGAATTAGTCCCGGTTAAAATAATTATTAAGGACTAAAATTAAAACACATTGAATTTTTAAGAATTAAAAACATAAATAATTCTTTATAAAAGTTCATACTAGCTAATGATATATCAATCTCTAACACAATATATAACTTTTTTTTTTTTCAATCTCAAAATCAATGAGCAATTGAAGAAATAGTATAACAAGTATTTAAACCATATATTCCCTTCGCCTCGATAATAGTCAATTTTTAAATTATTTTTGAGACCGGTGGAATAATACATTCAACATCTACAACCAACAATAGATGCAGCAAATTAATCACACATACATATATACATATATATATATATATATATATATATATATATATATATATAAAACTTATCAGTTATGCTAGCGCTGTTATGCATATAATTTCCAGAAAGACATATGGCAAAATTGTTGCATCTTTCTAGGACAATGATTTAAGGCATATCTTCACTATTAATCATGCATTAATAAGTTAAAATTAGTGAGTTTATTTAACGTCAAAAATAATAAAACTATAAGATCATTTTTTTTTCTTTACAAGATAAAATATAATTTCTTGAATAATTAGTCAGGGACTCTGCCATGCATTCAGCATTTATACCCACCACTTTCTCAACTTTCCTTCTACAATTTTCCTTTGCATGTATTCCTTTTCAACTTTGTTTAGCTGACCAAATGGTTTTGTATTTCCAGGTACACGCAGTCAAGTGGGGGAAATTGAATAATTCGACTTTGAAAGGGAGTTTTTTATCCTGCTAATATTTTTCACTTCTTGCTGGGCTGTCAATGACTAAATCTTCTACTGTATATATAATCTTACTGTATATAGTTTTTTTCACTTATTGTTGTATGTCCCTAATTTTAAATAAATTGTTCCAATCAGTATATAATTATTTTTTTATAAGCAAAGTTTTATTAAAGAGAGAAATTAAGAGAGATTGTATGAAAAAAGAAATTTGTTCAAAGAGATTATATTTGTATTAAAAAAATTAATCTTTGATTATGGATCAAAACACTCTTAATTAAAAAAAAAACTCAAATCCATTAAAAAAAATAAAGGGCAAGTATCCCCATCTCTAAATACATTGAGGTGGCTTCACTAATCACTAAAACAAATAATCCTACCACGTACTTAAAACATTTAAAAAAAAAATCATTTCTAGCTACCAATTAAAGCATTAAACTAGGAAAAATGATTTAGAGACCTACAAACCTACAAACATACATATAAAATTATGACATTTGTTATTTTCAAGTTAAAAATAAATAAATAAAAGAACTTAAAAAACAAATGTCAAAATCCTAATGTATAGACTAATGAATAAATCTCTTTATATAAGTCTCTCAATTGCTCTTAAACTAGATCCATGTTTTCATTTTCACCATATATATAGTATTGTTACATTTAAGGTTAACGTACACTCAGTGTTTAAAACAAAGTAAAACACACACACACACATATATATATATATATATATATATATATATATATATATATATATATATATATATAAAGCATTTTGATGTGTGGTATGGTGGCTTCCTCTTGATTATTGACATGATAGAGTGAGGGCTATGTGGTTCGATTCTTTTTTTTGGATTTTATAACAGTTGTTTCTCTTATTTACTTTTTTTTTTTTTTTTTAAAGAAGGGCTGAATCCTCGTCAAGTATGTTAGTATGGGTTTTTTTATTGACAAACATTTAAAATGGTCATCAGAATTTGAATTCTAATTTTAATGTTTCGTATCTCCAAGTTTTGTTATCAACCGAATTAGTTCTCGGGGATATTTGTTTTTTTTTTTTTAAAAAAAGTAATTTATAAATCAACCTACGTAAAAAGAAAAATGAAATATATCATAAAGCTAATTTTTTTTTTTTGAACTGCTCATAAAGCTAGTAATGTTTTACTTATAACTTATAAAAAGTAGATGAAAGCTAAGTTACATCGAATTATGTTTTGGGGGACACATAAACGATCTTTTTTACTTGTTATAATAGGTTACACATGATTTATTATTGTAATCTTTGAAGATTTTACTTGTTATAGCATGTTACACATTATTTATTATTGTAATCTTTGAAGATCTTAGGAACTTTTACTTTTTTTACTTACATCATAAATTTAAAAAATAATAATTTTCTTTACTGTTTTTATATTCAAACACACTTGAAATTAGGATTTATGATTTTTTTTAAGAATAAATAATTATAATAAAAATTTATAACATAAATAATTAAAAAAATATGATAAATGTGATTTTTCTATTGGAACAAATTAACATAGCATAACAAATTATTGTAGACAAAAATACCCTTATATGTTTTATAGAAATATGTTAATTATAAAAATTTATGATCTTTTAAAAATAAATAATTATAAAAAAACTTATAGCATAGATAATTAAAAATATAATATGAGAAATGTAATTTTTCAGTAAGAACAAATTAACTTAGTGTAACATATTATTGTAGACAAAAATACCCTTATGTAATTTGTAGAAATATGCTAATTATAAAAATTTATGATTTTTTAAATATAAATAATTATTAAAAAAACTTATAGTATAGATAATTAAAAAATGTAACATGAGAAAATGTGATTTTTTCAATTGGAACAAATTAACATATTATAACAATTTTTTAGACAAAAACACCCTTATTTGTTTTGTAGAAATATATTTACCAATTAATAACATTATTCATAGATATATCTTAATATTTAAATATTAAAGTTAATAAAGAAAATTATAATGCATTGAAAATTGTATGTAGTATATTGACGATAACATTTAACAAATCATGATTTTGGAATGTTGTGTCCTCACATAAGTTCATATTAGGGGCCATGATTTATTAGTAATGGCGGAGCTTGGAAGGAGTAGGTGGAAGCACATGCTCCCTTTCATATTTTTTTTTTTGGTTTACATGGGAGGTCTGGGACTAGAACCATGACTTGGGGAGGGGAAAATCCTAAGTGTCCCTGCAGCCACCAACTGGGCTGTCTTACGCGGACACTCCCTTTCATATTTTGTTAACATTATACTCTCTTCAGTCCTATATGTAAGATCCTTTTGAGAAAATTCATGTTCACCAAGAAAGTGAATATAGGTTATTAGTGGTATTGAAAATGTAAACATTTAATATACTTTTTCCAAAATTATCCCTATAATTGTTATTGAGATTCTAAAAAATGTTGATTTAATAGGGGTGTTTTTGAAAAAAATAATTAATATTATTGAAAATTGGAAGATCATCTTACAAATAGGAAAAAAAATTTCTCTAAAATAATCTTACAAATAGGATCAGAAAAAATATATATTTATATATCACTGGTTCATTTGTTAGTACGGTGGTTTTATGTTTGGTGATGCTCTTTAGAGATTACAGGTTCAATTCCACCTTGCTACAATTTTTTTTAAGGAATATTGTAGTTTATTTTTCCTACATTGGCAGTAGTAAAAAGCACATGGAAGGAGTCAAACCTTTAACTTGTTAGTCATACTATAGCACAGAATACCACCATGCCAAAGTTTTCTAATTACTTGGATTAACAAATTATTAATAATATAAATACATGAAGATTGATTCCCAAACTAGCACCCCCAAAATATTGGCCAAGCTTCGCCACTATTTACAAGATTAACCTGTCATTTGATAAATGATACATGGATTGTCATTTAAATGCATGTTTGATATAGCTAGAAAAATTAGGTAATGTTTATTTTTATTTGTGATTATAATATGTTAAGCTTATAATATGTTAAAAGTATAATTTGTTTATGTTTGAGTTTGTTTGCTGAAATATGAATTTAAGCTGATCTAGAGAAGATTATTTTTATCGAGTAAATTACAAAAAAAAAAGTATGAAGTTAATTATTGTTGTTGGAGTAATATGGGTAGAATAAGAAAATTACACGTCTCAAAAAATAATCTACTGAACCTATGAAGGAAATGTTGAATTTTGATTATTTTTTTAACTACGTAATCTTAAATTATATTTTTCTAAAATTGTATTTTTAATGTAGATTTAACAATCCAATACGCTGAAAATTAAAAAAAAAATTATATGACACACAATGACAAAATAACCTTGTTATAAGTAAATTATTTAATTTACACCATTAAAAGTCATGTTAATCTTAATTACTTGATTTATATATTCCCTATGTCAGAAATACTTCAATAAAAAAAATTAATTTTTTATACCTTCATAAATTGATACTTCAGATATAATTTAGAAAATTAGGATTAATGATATTTTTAAAAAATAAATAATTTTAAAAACTTATAGCATATATTATAATTAAAAAAGTAATATATATATATATATATATATTTTTATTTATTACTTATTAATAAAAAAATTTAAATGCAAACAACAAATAAGTTCATTAATGAGGTTTATATTTAGAAATTCATTAAACTTATATATGTTACTTACCCAATTGGTTGCAAGTAGATTCAATTATTAAATTAACACATTGTGTACTTAAGCACCAAATATATTTGGTGTTTTTTTAGCCAAAACCTAAAAAGAAATTGATTAACAAAGAATGCTTTTCACTATGAATCAACTTACATAATAAAAAACGGCTATATTACATATTTGGTCTCATACCTTATTTTTCAATTTGAAATTGGTCCCTTAAGTTTTTTTTATCATATTAGTCCATCATGTTTATTTTTGCTCTCAAATTGGTCCCTAATTCATTATTCATCCTACGATGGTCCATACTTACAATGTTGGAGAGAGTAATGACACGTGTGTGTATCATATTGGTCCACATAGCCTGAACAGTAGTGATTAAGGGGCCAAATTGATAATGAAAAGAAATATGAAGAACCAATATATGATACCAAAAAACGAAAGAGACTAATTTAAAATTAAAAAAATAAGGTAAGAGACCAAATAAGATAATGTAGTTTAGAAAGAAGACAAAATATAATTAATATTATTATTAATGTATGGGGATATAATCGTTAAAAAAAAAACTTTGAAATTCTAAAATAAAAAATACATATGAAACGAAGGGAGTATAATATTACCCTTAAAATGCAAAATGACATGACCATACAAATTAATATGAAAGCAATCGTCAGAAGCATATCATTTCTAAATTATGCTAGGAGACACCTCATGTTTCATAATCATACATAGATTATATGATGTAGGAAACACACCCACCAATTAAGCTTTAGTGGGTGGACCATCCTAGCTAGTTGATGTATAAGAATTTGGAGTATCTAATTTTTAAATTATAAATTGAATTAATTGAAAGTAAATGTAACTTTCAAGCATACTTGTACTTGACAATTCACGAAGAAGTGCCTTTCAACATCCTAAACTAGATAATCAATTATTCCACCAAACACTTAGCTTCATATATGCATTTTTGTTAGTTGCACTTTGAAATTTTACCACACATGTGAGGGAGAATCTACGGTCAAATTAGTGATATTTAGAGTGGTACCAATCCCCATTAGACAGCCACAAAAACCTGCTACCTACATGGTTAAAAATACATTTTAATTCAAGCTAGGTGATAAACATTGATGAGGTAACCCCGCTTGAATAAATATTCGTGGAGAAACTACAATGAAAGTGATATAATAGTATGGTACTTGTTCTGTCGTAGAAAACTTGGTACTTGAACTTAGCGGTTAAGCGTCTGTCCAAGTCTTCCACTATTGCTTTTAGACTGAGGAGTGACACCCTGATTACCAGGATACCAGCTCTGTTGTCGTTTGTTTGGGGTGGTGTGTGTGTTTGTGTGAGATTGAAGGATCAGTTAGTTTCATACCTTGGCCACTACCTTATTTATAGGGAGGAGGGTATGATGTGCCGTGATGGGGCATTAAGGCCGAAGAGTAACGGCTCCATGAATGCCATCATTAGCATCATAATGATGAACCGTTATGTCGGTTACGTACTGATTGTCTATTGATGCCGAATTGCCGGTATGCCGAATTGATGTTTGTTGGTCCGTGATACCGGTTTTTATTTGTCCGTGATACCGGTCCATAACAGTACTCTATCTTTAATTTAAGGAAAAAAAAATTTCTTCATCTTAAATATAAAAAAAAATTAATTAACTTTTTATCTACAGTACAAATTAAATATTTCTAAAATATTTTTATAAAGTGGTTATTTCATCTAATTTTTGTTTTATTTATGATGCAATTTTCTTAAAGTAAATATATATATTTTTTTTATGAATTTGAGAAAATTAAATGCATTCAAGAAACTTAATTAATCAATATTATTATAAATCCATAATGGTTTTCAATTAGGAGACCAAAATATGATTTTAGCCGCCAATTTTGACTTAAGAAATCTAATGAGAGAGAGTGCATTTACTATGTGAGTGTTTATGTGAGTGTTTATTGAGTTAGTGGGCTTCAAGCTCAAATATATTTGTTTTCCCAAATATATCGGATGAGGGAAAAAAGGGTGGGATTGAATTCTTAGTATCGAAAATGGGCAGTGAAATCTCCAAGCTATCAAATGGGGATGGTGCAGAGAAAAATAGAGATGGAAACTTTGATGAGAGCTCTTCTCAATCAATACTCAATAGCGATGTTTCTGGTAATCAATACTCAATACAAGAATAAACTCATTATTTTTAACTCATCTTTATTTTTGATTTCCAACATTTCTTTCTCTATAAAGTTGATTAACTTGACATTGCAGAAGGCTTTGTGACTCCAACCTCTGTGCTGAAATCTCGATCTGGGAACTCCGTTCTGGAAAATAATAAAACTCCAATTCGTAATGATGAAAACATTGAGCTTCGTTTGTCAGGTGCCGTTTTAGTTTCTCTTTTGTAATATACTCTGATAATATGTACTCCAGGTGACGTTTTAGTTATGTCGATATACTGCAATTGAAGTGATTAGTTAGCTTGAAATACATTATGTGGCTGAGTCATCTGCTCTTTTCTTTTATTCTTTTGTCTGAAAAAAAATGGTGGGCTGGAAAGATTTTTTGGTTTTGCATTATTTTGTATTAACCTTTTAGCTACATGATATCTAACAATAACGCGGACACTTGGGAAAAAAATTAGATCAATTTGACAACAAAGTTCAAATATTTCAATTGAATGAAATGATGGGTCTGTGTCTGATTTTAAGAAAAAAAGTGGACTCAAAGATCAAAATTGAGGTTTAGTAATTAATAGTACTCAAAATTTTAAGCAATTAAACACTTCCTGTCACAATAATCCAATTAAGGTTGATCAATTTGACACCAAAGTTCTTAGTAAATATTTTGGTGGAAGGTTGATCAATTTTGTAAATATTTCTCTCTTATTTGTCTTCCCAATAATCCCATTAATTTTGGTCTTCTTAATGCCATTAATTTCGATCTTCTCAATGATCCCATTAAGTTCTCTTCTATTAATTAATGAATCGCACCATATTTTCATACTTTTAGTAACTAATTAGCAATTGATTTTTTTTCTTCTATTAGTAACTGATTTTTTTTGTTTATAGTAACTTATTTCTATGAAAAAAAATATTGAATAAAAAAAACCTAAAAAACCAAAAGTTAAGAAACTAAAAAAAATATATTTTAATCTTCAATCATAATAACTACCTAATATATTTCTCTATGTTTTTTTGAAAAAGATTTGCTTCAGATTTGGAATAAAATAATTACATTCAAAAAAATAACTTATGCATCAATGCATAACAAAAACCATTAATTAATAATAATCAACTTGAAAATATTCCTTAAATGTTGTAAATATTTATCACCTATTTATATTCTCAATTATCCAATTAATTTTGATCTTAAATGTTGGAGATATTATATTGCTCTCCTATTTGTCTTCTCAACAATCCCATTAATTTCGATATTAAATATTTGTAAATATTTCTCTCCTAATTTTATTCCCAATAATCCCATTAATTTTGGTCTTCTCCATGCCATTAATTTCGGTCTTCTCAATGATCTCATTAAGTTCTCTTCTATTAATTAATGAATCACACCATATTTTCATACTTTTAGTAACTAATTAGTAATTGATTTTTTTTCTTCTATTAGTAACTGATTTTTTTTTGTTTTATAGTAACTGATTTCTATAAAAAAAAATATTGAATAAAAAAACCTAAAAAACCAAAAGATAAGAAACTAAAAAAAAATATATTTTAATCTTCAATCATAATAACTACCTAATATATTTCTCCATGTTTTTTTGTTTGATAAAGATTTGAATCAGATTTGGAATAAAATAATTATATTCAAAAGAATAATATAATACCTAAAATTGAAACTTTTTAATGAAATACAAATTTTCGTAACTTATGCATCAATGCATAACAAAAACCTTTAATTAATAATAACAACTTGAAAATATTCCTTAAATGTTGTAAATATTTATCACCTATTTGTCTTCTCAATGATCCCATTAATTTCGATCTTAAATGTTGGAGATATTGCTCTCCTATTTGTCTTCTCAATAATCCCATTAATTTCGGTATTAAATATTTGAAAATATTTCTCTCCTATTTGTCTTCCCAATAATCTCATTAATTTTGGTCTTCTTAATGCCATTAATTTCGGTCTTCTCAATGATCCCATTAAGTTCTCTTCTATTAATTAATGAATCACACCATATTTTCATACTTTTAGTAACTAATTAGCAATTGATTTTTTTCTTCTATTAGTAACTGATTTTTTTTGTTTATAGTAATTTATTTCTATGAAAAAAATATTGAATAAAAAAAACCTAAAAAACCAAAAGTTAAGAAACTAAAAAAAATATATTTTAATCTTCAATCATAATAACTACCTAATATATTTCTTTATGTTTTTTTTGTTTGAAAAAGATTTGCTTCAGATTTGGAATAAAATAATTACATTCAAAAAAATAATATAATACCTAAAATTGAAACTTTTTAATGAAATACAAATTTTCGTAACTTATGCATCAATGCATAACAAAAACCATTAATTAATAATAATAAACTTGAAAATATTCCTTAAATGTTGTAAATATTTATCACCTATTTATCTTCTCAATGATCCCATTAATTTCGGTCTTCTCAATGCCATTAATTTCGATATTAAATGTTAGAGACATTGCTCTCCTATTTGTCTTCTCAATAATCCCATTAATTTCGGTATTAAATATTGTAAATATTTCTCTCCTATTTGTGCTCTCAATAATCTCATTAATTTTGGTCTTCTCAATGCCATTAATTTCGTTTTTCTCAATGATCCCATTAAATTCTCTTCTATTAAAAATTTATCTTCTATTAATTAATGAATCACACCATATTTTCATACTTTTAGTAACTAATTTGTAATTGATTTTTTCTTCTCTTAGTAACTGATTTTTTTTATAGTAACTGATTTCTATGAAAAAAATATTGAATAAAAAAAACCTAAAAAACGAAAAGTTAAGAAACTAAAAGAATATATTTTAATCTTCAATCATAAAACCAAAAGTTAAGAAACTAAATTCATTCCTGTTAGATATATATGTTTACAATATCTGATACCATTCTGCATTTTTCGTTGCATAATGAATGTGTTTGATTTGGTAAATAATACAAAGCTTTTAGCAAATAGTTTCCATTGTTATACAATAAAATAGTATATTTTAATTCAGATATAATAAGGTATATATGTAACAAATATTATAATTCACTTTGCAGGTTCAAGCAAAAAAATTCAGCACTCTCTGCCATCTCTGAAATAAAACTATAATTTTGAGACAAGAAGAATTGTTTGGTTTGAAATTTTTTCGGTTTCTTAATTCATTTCAACCACTATTGCAGATTTAACCTTAATCAAAAACACTGTTTCAGTTATGTTTTTCTTACCATAATACTATGATTTTTATGTCCTAATTTGAAGTTTTGCTATCAACTTATGAAATTATTATGAATTTATGAATGTAAAGGGTATGAAATTACTTTGCTGGCAATTCAATTAGTTATTCATATTCAATGTTAACTTGATATGGATATACTGTACAAACAGAAACTAAGTTCAGTATACTACGTTAACTGAACAACTTTAACTGAAGAAACGGAATGTCCAAAACTTATGTGGATGGTTAAATATATTGGGAAGAAGACATACCAAAGTCTACCTCTTTTTTAGTTGTGCAGAGGTAATAGTAATTGCAAACAATTTTTTTGGTAAAGCCCAACATGTGCCTATGAAGTTTTTTTATAGCTTTCCTATATGAATTTTTTTTGGTAAAGCCCAACTAATAAATAAATATACAACATGCTTTTTATCAAATAATATTTAATAAAAACTTTCTTAATTTTTATATAATATAAATATTTAATATGTTACTCAATTACTAAATAATACCCTTCCCTCTTTCGCCCGTGCATGGGCTTGCTTACTAGTAAGTTTTAAGTTTTTTTTTCTTTTTATAATAAAAATCGAAGAGAGTATTTTTAAGCTGTGCCGTTAATAAAAAAGAGCACATGTGCGGTTAATTAATGACTTTGCCAGCTAAAAGTTGCCGATTGTTGTTTTAACTATACAATCAATCCTTATAATTTTTTTTTTCATGGATGAAAATGTCCATGTTAATTTTTTATATATTTGGAGGACAATGTTTAGTTGCTATTAACAACAATTTTGGACAACATGTTTTTGTCTTCGTTGAATCCCGGCATCGTAATTTGAGGATGATGGTTCTGCTTTGAAAATGGCTTGGTGATACAGATCTGGGTTAATTTGTGAGTGTGAAACAGTAGTGAAAGAGAGGTGTCTCAGCTCTGATGATTTGTAGATGTTGATTTAAGGCTGGAGAAAAGAGTTGAATGTAGAAGATGATGCAACGTTGAAGAAACATAAAAAAATTTCCATTTGAAAGAAGAAATTAAACAATGAGGATTTCATCAAATTAAAATATAATTAAATCCTTGTATAAATGTATAATACCATGATAACATAACACATACATCCTTTATAAATTCAAACACAACAGATGTATAATACCATGATAACATAACACATCCTTTATGAATTCAAACACAATATTTAAAATAAATAAATAACAAGGACTTCATATCAAATTTTGGATTTTAAAAAAAAAATGGTAAGAATAACCGATAAGGATTCTTGACCATTGATGGTTTTAATCCAATATCAACAACTTTCATGTCGAATGCATAACTGTTGGAACTCTCACATCGTCTGCCTCATAATATATGACATGATTTAAATATTTGTTGCCAATTGGTTTGGAGATGGAACCTTAACATGGTATCAGAGTCAGAGCCCTTGAAAACCATTATGATTGTAATGCCATCGCGAAGACATCAAAAATCACAATATCGGGATCGCATTGTGGTTAGGGACCTTTGTTTAAAACAATAATCACACACATTTACAAACTTTGTTCCTAAATTACCGTTTACTCTACTCCATCATTGGCACAAAGTCATCACCTTCTTCTCTCTCATTTTGGGGAGGTTGAAGGAAAACCCCCTTTCATAACTCATATTGACATTTGACCTATTTAGTAGCTTGCGTTCAAGTAGGATAATTAGTTTATTTATTATTATTTTTTTTTGGTGTGTGTGTGTGTGTGTGTGTGTGTGTGTGTGTGTGGGGGGGGGGGGGGGGGGGGGGGGGGGGGGGGGGGTGTTGGAGTGCATATCTCATCTCTTCTGTTAATGTTGTGACATGCAGTGTTGTGATATATTTGGCTTCTCTGCATTGTTATTTTTAAATAACAGGACTTTGATATTGTGGGATTGGTAGACTTAATTAAAGTTCGGTCAAATTGGTGTTTGATCCCTTCTGTTTGTATTTCTTCTTGTAAACAACCGAACTTTTTATGTAATTAGTGGTTTTGAGTATACCTAGTACTCTCATTCCATGTGGCCAGAAGTATTCATACACTGTTGGTGCATCCGTTTGTGATATTTTGCTTGTAATCTGTGCTCTTTTCATTATACATAAATGAAATTATTATCTTTGACCAAAAAAAAAAAGAAGAATGCTACAGCAAAATAAGGTACAATTATTTATGCTAGATCACAAGATTCTATTCCATATGTACAAATATATACAACAGTGACATAGGACTATGACTTACCACTCTAACAAAACAGCATTTTTAAGTTTTACTACATCTAGCCAAGCTAAAGCTTCAGATATAGCTTATCACCTAAAACAAACCTCTCCACTAGAAAGAAATGAGGAACTTGAGAACAACTCATGATAACAAGAAGCAAACAAATAACTCAATGTTATGACACAAATGATAGATAGAAAAAATAGCAATGAGGTCCACAACCGCAATTGAGGCTGCAATGTTGAGGGGTTTGGAAGTCTCCGCGCCCTTATCTGCTGCATTTTCCAGCAAAAATGTGCCAATTGCTGTAAATGCAATGTAATCGCACAACTACAAATTAGAACCTTGGTCTGAATGTCCTCAATAGGAGCCATAGAAGAGGGAGAAATATGATTTTTCACTAGTTACTTGGGTAAGAAAGAAAAGAGCAATGAAATAAACAAAATTGTGAATCTTCATGATTTTCCTTTCCCAGGAGCTCCTTCGCGCTGATTACGAAAATGACTGAGAAGCTGTTGTGCCTGCATATATGTGAATAAACACGTTAGCTTTTCTCCCACATTTCAGATTATGCTTGTCACCTTTTACACGATACCCTTTCATAAGTTTGGGTTGATGAAAATTTCCATGACAAAAATAAATAGTATTTCCTTTAGCATGCATTATGATTATGATTTCTCCTATTTTTCTACTCGACAAGTTAGGTGTCAGATCAAAGGGAAAAATATCTTTAACATAACTCAACAAAAGAGGTAGAGTTTCCTCATTCATTCTTTTTGGTGGAAAGGAGAAAAATGCACAGAAGAGCATAGCTTAGAAAGCAAGGTTTCAACATTTAGTTTCAACTACACACTAAGAAAAAGGGTGTTTGGTTAGGCTTTTATCTTTACAAAAAAAGAAAATTTATTTATTTTTATTAAAATTATTTTATAAAAAAAAAAAATAAAAATCACTTCTGCCATTCATATGCTTGTTTGATTGGGCTTTCACTTAAAACATTTATATAGAAAAGAAAAAATGAAATGGAAATTTCTACCAGAACGTGTCTAGATAATCATTTTTTTTAAGCCTAAGCAAACTTGCCGAATTAATGATTAACTACATACCTTTTCCCTTGCTCTTGGTGTACCACTCTGAGATAATGCAACTAGGGGAGGTACTGCTCCTTCTTGCAGAACCAAGATACAAAACTTTGGACTATGAAGACATAGTTGCAAGAGAATGGAAGCAGCATTTTCCTTCCCCCTCTGAGAACCTGATTCAACAATTTCAACTAGCAAGGGTATGCCCCCTTCCCTCACAATTTCTAATTGACCCTCTGAAATCGTTGACAGGTTCGCCAAAAGAGCAACAGCCTTGTCAACCATTCCACCATCAGGGTCCAATAACAGAACCAGAAACTTCACCGCTCCAGCTTGAACTATACGAGCTTTATTCTCGTGAAATATTGAAAGGTTGAATAAAGCAGTAGCAGCATCTTTCTTTCCTCTAAGAGTTCCCGAGGCTAGAAGATCCACCAAAGCTTTAACCGCACCAGAACGGCCAATTTTTACCTTGTTGTTTTCTATTACCGAAAGGCTGAATAGAGCTGCAGCAGAATTCTCCTTGGCACCATCGTTTCCTGTCTTCAAAACATGGATAAGAGGTTCTATGGGTCCTGCTTCCATAATCAAGGCCTTGTTGTCTTCATTTATTGATAAATTCAGTAGCGCTGTCACAGCATGCTCCTGTGTTATCTTTACGTCTGAATATAGCAACGAAAGTAAAGAAGTGATAGCTCCGTTCTTCCCTACAATGATACGGTTTTCCATGTTATGCTTCGTAAGGAGCCTCAATTCTTCTGCAGCAACAGTTTGCACTTCATTTGATTGACTGTGAAGGTCTTCGATCAACTTTTTGACATGAGATGCGTTGGTCAGTTCATCTGATTGTAAGTTGGAAGCAGGAGGGGAATTAACTTTTGAGTGGCTATTAGTGATAGTGTTATCATTCTTAGTATCATTTCCACTCTGCATCCCTCCATTTTTTGATCCAGGGCTTTGAAATGGCTTTCCTGATAATGAAGGAGAAATCACCGATTCTTTACTTCCGGGCAAAGCAGGGCACCGATTTGTGAATTCTCCAGAAAACTCCACATTTTGATGCTTATTAGATATTGCTGACGCCCCTTTTGAAACAGGAAGCACACAATCAGCACTAGAAATGGAGCTCGAAAATGATTCACTTCTGCTGTGACTACATGAAGGTGCCGAGGATTGTTGCTCAAACTTTTCGGTCTCTCCACTCCGGAAACCATCAGATTCTCCGCTTAATCTGAAAGAGTTATCACCCTTTTGCTTCTCAACTGCATTCGATTTTGAAGTGGAATTGGTACTGCGTGAAGATCCAAAACTACACACACGATCTAAATCTTGAGTCAAATGATCGGCCACCGGGGATGAAATATGGGCAGATCTCTTGTGCTTAGAGTTATTGGGAAGCTTGACATTATTTTCCTCACACCAATTTGCTATCATAGCTTTCACGGTATAATTAGGAATGAGATTTGTATGGCTAAGTCTCTGATGAGTCTTCGGACAAACAGTCAGACCATGATCAAGCCACTTTTGAATGGATTGCCTCTCATATGTTTGTCCTGAAGCCACGATAACCGGATCCAGCATGAGTTCCAACGATAAAGGACATCGGAAGTATGCTGGGACTGAGACATCACTTTTGATTTCAGGGCAGTCAATTTTCATCACATAATCACGTAAATCGCAGACTAGATTCACAATTTGGTTAGTTTTATCCAACTCCCCTTTCATTTTATTGACTTCAGCATTCAACCTTTCCTTTTCCACAGCAATACTTTCTTTCAAGAGCTCCTGGTTTGATTCAAGTTCAACTAAATCGATAATTTCCTTCAGATTTTTATAGCAAGGTTCAATATTATCCCTTTGGTTTCTAAGCGCTTCTTCTATATAAACCAATGCCGCTTCCTTCTTAAGACACTGAATATCCTGCATATATTGCTGAAGAAGTTGCTAGCAATTAGTGTCACAATTCTATAGATCAACTATATACCCAAAAAATTGACATTAAATATTCTTGAAAAATATAGGAGTTTGATTTTTTCACCCCACCTTTTCCTTTGGGAGGAGGGTGAGTTGCAAAAATAATGATCATGAAACAAGCAACTACCAACTTTTGGACATACCTGAAGATTGGCCAAAATTGAAGCAGATGGAGGTGAATTTAGGGATCTAACTAGCATTTGACAAATCACAAGCGAAACTCTTTGTAAGTTGGTCAACAACTCCCCGCTCTGAAGAACCTGAAAATAAAATAATCCCAACAAAACAGTCAAGAGGTTGTAATCAACCACTCGCCAAGAAGAAAGAGAGATAGGGGAGGCATTGGTGGTTCATTCTTTGCTTTCAAACTTCAAATGCTAACAAAGAGGCTTAGGATCCTAACCAAATTGAAATAACTGTTGCTGAATTATTGTATTAGTTTGAATATAAGAACACTGGTTATTACTTACCCTGCGAATCTTACTCATCTTTGAACTCATTTTTTCAATGAACTCTCTAGCTTCATTAACATGCGTATCCAATTCTTCACATTCTGTATAAAGATTTTCATCCAAAGGGATTTTGTAATCCACAACATCATCAAGCACTGGTTTCAAGCGCTTCAAAACACCAACCATATTATTACAGTTCTTCTGAAGGGGCATAGGTTTCACTGTTTGGCAGGAAACTAGATGAACGAACCGAGAGATGCTGTTGATAAGACATTTCACTGAAGTTGTATCTGTTTGACCTGCTATATGGAAAAACAATTATAATGAATTAATATTAAAGAAACAATAAAGGAATTTAACAAGGAAATATTTCTAATATGTACTCGGGAAATAAGTTGATCATGATGTATAAGATAGTTCCATGTTAATTGTTTATTCACTTCCAGTTGCGGGGGTAAGGCTGCGTTCATCTATCCTCCCTAGACCCTATTAAGTGGGAGCCTCGTGCACTAGGCCGCCCTTTTCCAGCTGTGACAGTTCAACAACACAACAACAACCACGCCTTTTCCTACTAGGTGGATTCATCTATATGGATCAAATGATGCCATAATGTCATGTTGTAAATCATGTCTACATACAAACCATTTAAATCTGCATCCTCCTTAATGGTTTTGCTTATGGTTTTTCTCGGCCTCGCTCTACTTTCAACAATTGGGCTACCCACCATCTGATCTACTCTCCTTACTAGGGGGCTTCTATAGGTATTTACCAGTTACCACACATGCCCAAACTACCTTAGGCAAGATTCTAACATCTTTTCTACTATAGGTGCTACCTCAACTTTATCTCTGATGGATTCATTACTAATCGTATCGTATCCAATATATCCACTCATCCATCACAATATTCCCATCTCTGCTACCATTAGTTTAATTTCTTGTTGGCTTTTACCGCCCAACATTCGGTCCTATATAGCATCGCAGGTTGTATAACTGTGCGTTAAATTCTCACTTAAGCTTGCAAACTCTCCATGTAAAAGAACCACAGATCAGCCACAAATGACTCTACTAAATAAGCGTATTTGCATGTAGATATAGTACTAAAGCAGATAACATAAATAAATTTGCATCAAACCAACTGAAACAAAAACCAATACAAATGAATTTCACTAGCAGCAGGTAAAAAAATTTATAGTGCTACAAACAAAATTGCAAAGGGTTATGAATGATTTCACTGAAAGAGGTCAAATGCAATAGCTAATACATGCCTAATCCAATGAAAAAGGTAGATGCAGGTCAAAGTCCATTGAAGAAGAAAGAAAGAGGTTCCAGTAAAATAACGGTGGGAAAGGCAACAAAAGTCAACTCAAATGATCCTAGTTCAACTCTGACACAAAATTCTTCATCTTCCAAAACCATATATATATATATATATATATATATATAATTATATACTAATAAAATACTCAAAATTACCCTCTCTTTTTTCATAACTTTCCCACCAATCCATGCCAATCATTTACAAAGAGCTTCAACAACAACATATAAAAAAAGTGCTTATTTTGTTAAGGAATTCACAAATTTCACAAAAACCCAGAATAAAATCACCCCAAAGTTCAGATTTTTGGGACAAACTAAAGAAAATTCCTCCAAATTAATCAAAAAAATTCAAAAGGGTATCTGAGAAAACCATTAAAAAACCCATTTTGTGAGATAATAATAAAAATAATTAAAAATAAAACTTTACGAAAATTGCATTAGCATACCTAAATGCATGGTTCTGAAACTCCGAGGTAAAACAGATCCTGGTCAATTCAAAACCATGAGAATAGGAAGTTTCCAAAAAGCAAAGTGATTTTGAGAATTTCAATGGTTAGTGAAATGCTTCTTCTTCATCTTCATTCATAGAGATACATTCATGGCTGTGTGTCTATGAATGTCTAAACCAGGAAAAGCCTGAGACACAAGCTCCAACAACTAAAGGCAAATTCTGATCAAATTAAGAAAATAAATAATGATGATAATGAAAAAAAATGAAAAGGGGGTTGATGTGGTGGGTCGCTACTCCTTAGTAATCTTAATTACATCGAAAGCATAGAAAAGAGTATCAAATATGACATAATCAAACATTATTTAAAATTTTATCTAATTATTTATCAAACAAGTATTGGGAAGAAATTAACATATCAGTGAATTTTTTTTCATGATTTCATATGTTTGATTTTACTATGTGTATTTATTGGTAAAAATAAAATTTAATTCAATAATTTTTTATATCTCGAAAAAAAAAATTAACTATTGATTCAAAGATAATTTTGATGTAAAAAAATACATAAATATGATTTTTTTTTTTTAAAAAAACAGACACTTGAAAACAAACATAGGTATAATAATAATAATAATAATAATAATAATAATAATAATAATAATAATAATAATGCTTATTCATATTTTTAGTCCTATCATGTCTGTGTTTGCTATGTTTTGTAATTTATAAACACAAAAATAATGCCTTTTTTTTATCAGATATTAAAAAAAGAAATACTTTTTTACTGAATGGACGGATAGAATGAATGAAGAGTTACAGTTTTCGATTTTGGAACATTCTTATATTTCTTATAATCATTATTACTATCATAAAAAATTTCAATTTTTTCCAAGTCAATAATTTAGCATTTGAAACTAGATGAACAATATTTGAATTCAATTTTGTGATTCAAGTATTATTATCACATTATATATTTTCTTTTCTTCAAGGTATTTCTATATATATGAACAAGGTAATTAGGAGTAATTCTTTTGAATATTCTTTGGAGACAATTTTTTTTAATAAGATCTCTTGCATTTTTAAGAGCAAAAAATTAAATTATTGATCACTTACATAAATAATGACAATCTCAATTACCAATTCAATTAACATTCACTAATATTCACCACATACACTACATGTATGATTCAACTATATTGAAAACTTTGGACAAAAAAGAGCCTAAGGAATTATGAAGGAGAGTGCAATTCGTATCTACCTTTTCTTCATATGAATAGAACTACCCCCTTTTTGTATGATACTACTTTCAGATTCTATACTCAAGTGAGTGGACAGACATCACTGTACCTTTGGCACTGAGTGACAGTGCTTGGTTAGGGCAATGCTATTGAATTCTACCAATAACCAAGTCGTCCTTTTAGATCCAAAGCATATTAAGCTTGTGTCTGTGGCATTTGTGGCAACCATGTGAGCCTACAACACCGCATTAAAATTTTGATAGGTGTATGAATTAGAAAGTGTCATTGTGCTAGCAGTAACTTTCAATCGATTTTCAACATTGCCTTTGCTAGATGCCATGTTATGCTTTTAGATTGGTTTCAATCAAATCAAATTGAATTATGTAGTAGGTCCATTTTAACTACTTTCTTAACTTGGTTAATCAGCTTGTCCTATTCATCAATTGGCATGCTCTTTGAGTTAGAAAAAACTATTTGTTCTCTTCTCTTTCTTTGACAATGTGTGGCCAATGAGTTGTATGTTTGTTTCATCAAATTTCATCCACTGGCCCCCTTCAAAGATGAATTAGTGGGCAATGCTTAGCCTCCAAGTCATGTCATCACATTTTCTTTCTTCAAGTACTGCTTAGTGCATGCACCTATTAATTATCACTTACCAACCATAATGCATCTGGTTATAATCTAATTAAGTGAGCACAATAATGAATATAACTGTGAAGACTGAAAGCTAGAAAGTAGAGCATGGTTCTTTACCTAACTACTCCCTCCGTTTCACTTTAAGTGTCTTTTTGGACTTTTGCACATAGATTAAGAAAGTGTTGATTATGATGATTATTGTAAGTTTTATGTGTATTTTGTCAAAAATACCCCTATTTAATATTTTTATTTTGTCAATGCATAATTACTAGTATTACAAATTTCAAAACTAAAACATCATTAAATGTAAGAGTAAATAAGGAAAAACAGTATTAAATGTTGTCTAGATTTGGTAGAAAGACACTTATTTTGAAACAAAATTTTGATGTTAAAAAGACACTTAAAGTGAAACGGAGGGAGTATTTCAATATAAATTTTGCACAACTAGAGTGGCTGCATGGAAGTAAAATTCTTCATCTAGGAGTTATGTTGAAATTATTTATCCAAGTCAAATAGCCAATTTCATATCCAAAATGTGCTTAAAAAATATAGAAAATAGCACTTATTAAATATTAACCTACTTTTGTTGTACCCTGTCCCCCGTAAGTTCATCAAAACTATATAATAGTAATAATAAGGATTAATTGTCTGGTATCACTAAAAACATTGTAATAATCTGGAGTATTAACTTAATTAACCTTATGTCTTCAAAATTGGACTCATTGGTTACTGCATAGATTTTGTATATCTCGCATGTATGTAAGTATTAATCATATAATAATATCAATTCATCATATAATATTATAAATAATCCATTTATACTTTCCTTTGGTTTTGTTCTTTTGATTCTATAATTTTATTCAATTTGAAATAAATTCTTATTGGCAGTTTTTAAGTAAAGTTTATATTTTTTTTAAGAAAAAAATAAAGTACCCAAAACTCGTGTTTACAGTATTGGGATCCATTCAATTTTCTTGAAGTATAAAACCTAATTAAAAACATTTATTTAAAGAGTCTTGTTAATTGGTATTCTAAGGATATTGGTTAAAAAATACTCCATCCGATCCTATATATAAGACTTTTTTGAGGTTTTTCACTCCCACCAAGGAAAGTGGTTAAATTTGTTAGTGACATTGGAAATGTGAAAATTTGATATACTTTTTCAAAATTACTCATATAATTATCATTGAAACTCTAAAAAGTGTTGAGTTAAGGATGTTTGTGAAAAGAAATAATTAAATGCTATTGAAAATTGAAAAGAGGTCTTATAAATAGGACCAAAATAAAAACCTCAAAAGGGTCTTATAAATATGACCGGAGGGAGTATATTAAAATAAAATTGTATTAAAAATCTAAGTACGTTAGTTTTGGAAATTTGAAATTCATCATTTCCAATATAAAATCATCATTTTTTTCTTATACAGTGCCCGTAAGAACATTCATTAACATTTTTCTTATTTAAATCATAAAAAGACAAAGAAGGAGGTGCATTCTATTTCTATCCCTCGGAAAATCTATTATCAAGCTAAACATATGAGACGTGCATAATGTGTGTTAGATAAGATTAGATTGTGCGTTAAATGATTATCTTATTTGCCCTGTACTATACGTCATGGTGTGTATTGTAGATCATAAAATTAAAGGATTTGTTTCCTCCCTCTCCTACTTCCCATGTGAGCGATTGAAACTCTTGTCAATGTAATTGAACCAACAACTCCAATTCACAAGCTTCTGTGATGGCTGAAGTTTCTAATTGGGGTTCCCCTTCATGTGAAATGTGAATATTCCACTTCCTTTTTCTCTAACCGTACTTGCTGACTTCTATCTTAAGATTGATAAATTAAAGACATGTTTATTTTGGAAGCAAGCATAAGCAGCAGCAAGTCACGTGTGATGTTGTCCTGTCAGCGGTGAAAGCAAAGTGGAAGAGATTCGATGCGAGGAAGTGTTTGTTTGATACAAGGAATGAAATCACATTTCTAGTACTAACCTCAGGTCCTATTTGTAACACATTTGTAGGAAGAAAAAAACAATTGGTCTTAATTGTAAGATTTTATTACAATTTTCAATAACTTAAATTAATCTTTTCAAAAATACCCTTATTAAGTCGAATACTTTCTAAAATTTCAATCATAATTATAAGGGTAATTTTGAAAGAATATATTAAATGTTTACATTTGCAATATCACTAATAATCTTAATCTATTTTTTTTTATGGACATAATTTCTCCTAAAAAAAATTTTACATATAAAACCACAGGGAGTATCTCTCTTATGAAGGTTACTTGTTCATGTATAAAAAATTAGAAGGAAAACAATGGTGGGACATATGACACTCATGGGAAGGAGAGGAGTGGTGTTATATGTACATCTGGATGTATAACTGTTTGTCTTATATGCAAAAACAATTTATTCCTGGATATAAGACAAACAGATATACATTCATATGTCAATTCTAGATGTACATGTAACATTAGTGTATAAATAACTACCTATTAACTTTATTTCTTTCATTTCTTAATTTTATTTTAATATTTGACAAATTGTGATTGGTCTGAATCATGAATGATATGATGATTCAGGACCAACTAATAATTGCCCTGGGAAAGGAGACAGAAAATTTTGGATTCCCACTGTTATTTAAATAAGTGTATTTTTGAAAAATTAATATTACCCTCACAAATGTTTTACTAGTATAATCTAACATAGGGGTGAGCATGACCCGGCCCTACCCGGAGACCCGTCCCAACCCGGCGGGTTCGGGTCGGGTCAAACCCGTCCTTGAACAAGTGAATGGACAAACCCGTCCCTAAAGAGGCAAGACCCGATTCTAGTAAGGACGGGTTCGGGTCCATACCCGGGTCACCCGGACATATTAATATATATATATATATATATATATATTTACAAAATTAATTATAAATTTATAATAATAATTATTATTATTATAACTTCTAAAAACTAAAACAGTGAAAATAATGACAAAAGTATATGGGTACTACTGGTTGCTAGCTATTTCAGCCATATAATAGCGCATCAACAATGGCAAAAAGTTTCTCTCAAGAACAAGTTTGGAAAAAGTACTATTTTGTGCAGATTTGGTTGAACCCTTTGGATTACATGAATTTGGATGAATAATGGCAAAAGTAATAAGGCTTAAATTGTGAAGTTTGATGGCTGCTCCAGATATTTGAGAGCCTTTTGTTTTGAATAAAATAATTTAGAAAAATAGGAAGGGGTGTTTCAGTAATAGAATAAAGATATAGAGTAATTTGTAAATAAACTTTTGAAATAAAAAATGGAAGAATAAATTGATGTGGTAAATGAATATATTTGTCAAAATTTTATTGGATCACATATATAAGGTATCAAAACTTTGCAACTTTATTATGTATGTTAGAAGTTGCCTACTTTTTTATATGGTAAACCCGACTTTTTTTTTTTAAATGTTATTCATCTGTCCCGGGTGAACCCGGAGCCGTCCCTATTTGGACTCGTCCTATTTTGGACTCGTCCTTACCTTGTCCATCTATAATTAGGGACGGGTTCGAGTTGAAAATTTGACCCGAACAACATTTCGGGACGGGTTAGCCCGTCCCATGCTCACCCCTAATCTAACATGATAATGAAGGTGGCTCATGCATTACATTTCCAAAAAATGTGTTCCAAATTATGCTTCGAATTTTTTACTTCCATTTTATATTTTTAATGACCAAAAGAACATCAGCATCTTAATTCTTTCCATCTTCGAGGTGTGAAAAGACTTTTCTATCTCAAACTTGTCAGAAGCAAAAAAAAATATATCCTTCCATTAAGTGTGAAACGAAAAACATTCTTTTTGAGAGATAGCCTTTTTAGCACAACTTTGGCGGGCTATCTCTTTTACTCTTTTGCTTGAAGTTTATTTTTAAGTTACGTTCAAAGTTAAGTGCATATTTACTTTCTTCACTTGACGGAAATGTATATTATTTTGCTTTCGATAAGCTTGAGACGGAGAAACCTTCGGACACCCCAAAGACAGAAAGAATTCAAACGCTAAGATTTTTTTGTCATTAAAAAAATAAAATGAAGACCAAAAATTCTATCATGAAAGCCAAAAATCAAATCCCTCACTATCATGAGTTCATGACCATAATGCCATGAGCACTCATCTCACATCAACCACCAAAAGGGCTCGTTAATTTGAAGAAACCAGCTCAGAAACAGTTTGGGCTTCGATCTCAAGTTGAGTTGTTAGACCAAACATGCAGCAACCAAAATAAATGTCTTATTTCGTTTTATCAACCACCTTTTTTACATGTATAATCTAAAACACCCCTTAACTTGCCTTGTGATTGGATGTCATTTCAACAATCCGAATAAAAACTACTAACAAACTACTCAGTCAATAAGCATGATCTTCCAGAAATGATAATTTTTAAACACTAAAGAAAATTTCACATATCTCATCATAGGAAGACATGCTACACATTAAAAAGGCCTCCGAGGCAAGGAAAGCATGGGCATGTCTATTCTATTCTAAATAACAACAAACACTAGATTAGAGAACAGTTCCAAGACACTTAGACACATCATCCAGATTAACGGGTAACAGAAAAAGAAACATCTATTGTATCATCTGAGTAGTCTTGTCCCTTATTTTTGCTTCTCTGACATATAGTTGATCATAATCAACTTCCAGTTAACAACTCCATGAGCTCACCCTTCTTCATTTTTTTTTTTAAAACCCTTACTGCATTTTCGTACGATATACCAATACCATAATTATCAGACAAAAGGCCCTGATTGATCCCTGAAATTGTTTGCACGGTCACTTTTAGTACTTGAAAAAATTAAATGCCCAAAATAGTCCCTGAAATATGCAGAAATATTATTATGATTATCACCTTGATTACGTGTTTATTTAATTTTTATCAAAGAATAAATATTAATAACCAAGCAAACTTCTATGTTTTTCCTAGGAAATTTAAATGCTAACCAAACAAATTTAAGAAAACACCCAACAATATAAATTCTAATCATAGCATTCCCGGGAAAAGGACTCCAGAGGAGATAACTCAGAACCTCATAACAAACTCCCCCTTAGATTTTGTGACTCTTTGACATCTCTCCAAGATCAAGTTCCATTTCCAACACAGGCCAATCCTTTTGCATGCTGAAATGACTGGCAAAGGAGTAAAATATATCAATAATCAAAAGACACATCCAACTTTGTGAATAAGAAATGAGGCTCGGAAATTTAGCTTACCTATTCTGTACAGGGCCATGCTGTATAACTACTTGGCCATCGTCTACAGCATTTCGCATGCAATATATGGCTCTGCCTAAGATGTCTGTCATGTTAGCTGGACCAAATGATCGACTATCATTCGCTTCCTGCCATTGGAGTTCAAGAATTATACAAAGAACTGTTCCTAGTTCTATAAACATTTGATTTGCAAAGTCAAAAGCATAGCCAAAATATTACAGCTAAACCCTACCCGACAAAGCTTACAGACACTACACAATTTCAAAGCTTATAGATATTCCGATTAGCGAAGGGGAGGCTTGACGCAACATAGCGGTTAAAGATGTTGCCTCGTGACAAGGATGTCGTAGGTTCAAGTTGTGGAATCAGCCTCTTGAAAATGCAAGATATATTTATGCAGCCTTAACACCACGAAGGTTTATTGAGTGGAGAGGCTGTTTCCATGAAATGAATTCGTGACTTCTAGGTCACAGGGCAGCAACATAAATATAATGATTAGGTTACTAGATAAGTAGAGCAGTTTATACCTTGGCTTTCAAATTTACATTGTCAGCCACTACCCAACATTGATCCTTCTCGAGAACAAAGGGTTCATCTTTTTGATCAGTTGAAACCATTTCATAACCTTCGAAGGCGGTTAATCTTCGGACTAGATAGTTATCTGGCTTCATAGGGTCCTTCAAGACCACTAAATCTCCCACGGAAACATGCCTGCCAAACAAACATGTACATCACTAGTAAAGAGTTTAAAGCTTTTAATGTGGAGACTTTGAGTAATAAGCTCCAACAATTAGAGAGATCTAACTATGCTCTCAATAGAAGCATCAACAAGGTTCCAAACTCTCACAGGAACAAAGTTCAAACTTTAAGCAAATAGTTTTCTTTCATTCATCAGCCTGAATTATATCCTCTATTCACTAATGAGCAATTTTGAAATTTGCAAAGCATGCCAAACAAAATGAATAAGATTACTGTGGATCGGGAGTTGGTAATTTCCGAACAAGAAGAGTTTCCCCTATTCCGGCTACAGTCGGGGCCGAAAATGCATTCCAGTGCACGTATGTCAACCTTCCTTGAGAGAAATTCTTCCACATAATATCAAATAACTCTCCATCCGGAACTTCACCTCCTTTGTGGTTCTGCTTCACATCATTAAATCAGTTGATCAAAAATTATAGGTAAGGGACTTTTTGAATTCTAATGTGAAGCTACATAGCTGAAGAATTAAGGAATAGCAAGTACCAATTAGCATTTTGCAAAATTGTATATACCTGTTACTTTAAATGCCTTTGGGTGAGCAACCTAATTAAGTGGAGAGCTTAATCAATAAGAGGGTTTGTTTTTCTCTTTTTTTTTTTCTTTCTTAAACAAGCTATACAAATAACTTATTTTCATAAGGTTTTGTGATTAGTTTTTTATTTTTTCATAAACTGTGCTCATAATAAATTATTTTCACATGGTTGTGCAAAACCTAAAACCCTAAACCCTAAATCTCATAAACTGATCTTTAGCTTTTTTACACCTTCTACTTTTTTGAAAAAGGCCAACCAAAAAAATGGGCAAGTGTCAAAAGTGATTTTTTTAAAAAAATCAAAATAATCACTTTTTTTTTAAAATGATAAGCACGATCCTGGTGAATATTGAAAATAAAGAACAAGTTGAGATAAGAAATTAGTAAAATGAGAAAGGGGAAAGAGGGGGCGGTATAAAGATTAGACCTTTAAGGCGAGAGAGGCAGAGTATTGAAACTTGTGGCGCATGTAGCGAAACCATGTTACCGGAGAAGCCATTGCTTGCACTTACATTTTCATTTTCCACTTACTACTCTTATTGCGTTTGTTATTTTCTCTTTGAAGTTTTTTTGTTAAATTTTTGTTTATTTATGGTTTTAGTTCCTAAAAGTTGGGATTGTTTTGATTTTGCTCACTGAAAATATTTTTGACCTTGACTCATCCTTAATTGTTAGGGACTTAAATCAAAACCTCCCAATTTTTAGGGACTACAACCCTAAATAAACCTTACATTTTCTCTATTTAAGGTCCTAAGTTTTTTTTTTCAAACTTTAAATAGTAGATTTTTATTTTTTGCATTTTAAGTTGGTTTTATATTTTTACTTTATATATTTTTTTAAAATGGTTGACTAAATGGAGGATAAAAATAAATAATATTACTCATTTAAAATGAATTTGAATGTAAAATGTAAAAGAAAAAATATATGCATTCTAAATTAATAAGTAAATCTCTAACTTTCTTGAATATAACAATTTTTTTTGAGAGAGTCATTCTCCTTCCAGTCTTATTTTTAAACAAAAATAACTAACTTCACAGATATTAAGAAAAGTTAGTTGAGTAAATTTAACTTTCTCAAATTCATAAAAAAAAATAGACTACTTTAGTAAACTTACATCGGGAATTAAACAAAAATTAAATGATTCAATCACTTTATAGAGGAGTATGTTTTAGGAATGATTGTATTGAGAATATAAAGTTAGTTAAATTTTGCTCATATTTAAGACCATCAGTAGGTTTTTTTTTTTTTGCTTATAATTGGGATCGGAGGGAGCATGTGTTGGGTATTCAAGTGTGAGATGAAGTCCCACATTGAATAGAATGAGATAGGTGAGAAGGTTTATAAGTGGCAAGACCCATAGAACCATTGCCTTAAGGTTTTGATATGTGACTTCATGGTGGTTGGAGCCTTTTCGGTTGAAGGTCCTGACAATATGAAATAATTAGATCATCGAAAGTGGTTACAACTTCTTTCAATAAAGTCTTTTTCATACTCATAGCAGGAGTCGAATCCCTAGCATCATGCTTAAAAAACTCAACTATCTACCAATTGTGTTGGACTTTATTGGTTCAATCTTACCTTTTTAATTATGTATTACTACTTTTTAGATTATTAAATAAAATTATTTGCCTTTTATAAATTGGTTGACTTATTTTCATGCCTAATCGTATACTCATTTTATTAATTAACTTTTGACTTTTTAGGATGACACACACCTGTTATAAAAGTGTTGATTATTATAAATAATTTTATGTATTTTGTTTAAAATGTTCATAGTTAATCCTTATTAAAAATTGAAGTAGTATTTAATTTTTATAAGGAAGTGTGTCCATTAATGTATAATAGTTTAAGATATGAGAAATATGATAAAAACATAACTAATGAATAAGGGTTAAAATAGAAAGAAGAAATATGATTATACATTTAAATTGTAAAAAGACAATATATATATATATATTAAAGCCAAAAACATCTAAATTGAGATATATATATATATATATATATATATATATATATATATTGAGAAACAATTTTATTCAATTCAAAAACATCTAAAACCCACTTATTAATTCTCCCAATATATTTTTTTTTATCCAACCTAAAAAGCTATATTTATTTATAAGGAAGCATAGGTGTGTATCCTACACAAAACCAATGAACATTATTTATGGGCAAATTTGTTTCATTAGTCCCCTAAGTTATTTATTTGTTTTAAAGTAGTCCCTCAAAAAAAATTTGTTTGAAAGTGGTCCCTCAAATTTATTTTCATTAGCATGGTTGGTCCTTCCGTTAATTTTTCCGTCTTCAGTCATCTTCTTCGTCTCCGGTCATCTTCTTCGTCCCCAATCGTCTTCTCCATTAGGATTATCGGGCAACATCATTTTTTCCGACAATGAAACTCTACTTTTTTTTTCTTCTTTTTCTCTCATTCTCTGCCAACAAATATTCACATCAGACCACCAATCTCTTCACCATTGTCCAAGGCGGTGTGATAAGATTAGTGGGGTTGGTGATAAAAGATATCTATTGGAAAAATGGAGTTTCGCCATAAAATATTGAAGGAAAATGTCAGAGTTTTGTAGGAAAAGATGACCGAAGATAGAAAATATGACGGAATGACCAACCGTGTTAACGGAAGTAGACTTAAGAGACCACTTTCAAACTAAGAAAACTTAAAGCAGCACTTTGGAACAAATAAATAACTTAAGGTACCAAAGAAAAAGTTTTACCTTATTTATGAGTGCTTTTGGTAAGGCGTGCAAAGATATTTTAAGTTATTAACAAAGTCCAGTATAATTGGTAGATGATTGTGTTTTTTAAATATGATGTCAATGGTCATATATACGTCGTGAGTATGTAAAAGACTTTAATAATCTCCATGCCCCAGAAAAAATTAATCTTTGACCATTGACCGAAAAATACTCCTAATGCACACTACGAAAGATATTTTAAGTCGCTCAATAAGTTTATTTAAAAAAATACACGTACCAAGAAAAATAGTTAATTTTATGAATTCTATGAGAATATGTTGTAACATTACAATTTTATCTTCTCAACTTTTCTTGAAAAATTTACATTTATTAATGAACAACAAAAAACACGTAAATAGTCAAAACTAATAAGGGTAAAAGAGAGAAAAAGCAACAAACGATGCATAGGAAATATAAAGTGACTTATAATTAGGACAAAAAAACTTTTTAAAATGTGACCTATAATAAAGATAGAAGTGAGTAGTTTATAATCTTGTTTAATTATAAGAAATTTCAAAAGAAGCCCTTTATTATAAGCCTTGATTTGTAAATTAAATCTCCTTTAAGCAATGATACATTTTTCATTGAGTTTATCAAATACTTCTACCCAACATGTTAGTATTGATTCTGATTTAAAATGTAAGAAAAAATAACTAATTTCACATTTTTTAAGATAATTAGTTTATTATATTTATTTTTTTAAATTTATAAAAAATAGAGATATTTTAGTATAGTAATATTCAGAATGAAACAAAAATTAATAAAATAATCACTTTTTAGAGATGTTTCCAGAAAATAGCATTATGAATGATTTTTTTAAAAAGATTAATTAACTTTTTATTAAATTTTAAATAAGTATAAATATAATTTTTTAATATATATTTTGAATCAAAACAAGTACTATTTTTTAAAATTTGTTCATCTTATACACCTAATCAATATAATATAAAATTGGAGAAGTTGGAGGATAAACTTGATTTCCCTCCATAATCCCCTTCCATTTCCCTCCTAAATACATCATAAGTATAGATCACATCTTCACATCTGCCTAAATCTTAACCATTCATTTATTCACCGAGAGATTAAATCTTGACCATCCATTTACTACCTCTCAAGCTTCCCAAGAAGCACTCTCATTCTTCTTTCTAATTTTCTTTTTTTTCCGTTTTCATTCTCGCCTCTTCCTCTTTCTCTTTCCCTCTTTCTTTTCTCTCTTCCTTCTTTCTAATTTTCATTCTTCATTCTCTTCTCTCATTTCTCATCTTCTTCTTGAAAACAGAGGAGAGTCAACATTAACTAGGAATTCATTGTAAGGTTCAACAACAACGGTGATGGCGACGCGAGGAGCCTAGCGAGGAAGACGAAGATGAAGGTGGTGGCATCGCTCTTCGGCGATGGCGGCGAGTCTGGAGTGCTATTCACGGCCCTTAGAGAAAGAGAGATTGTGATGGTTAGCAGCTTGGAATTCAGAGGTAAGTGTTGGTTCCTTTCTCCTTCCATTAAATGATTTTCGTTTCTTCATTCCATTGGGTTTTGAGGTTGTGTTGATTTTCGTTTCTTCATTTCTTCACTGTCTTCATGAAGTTAGATCTTTGTTTTGATCTCGACTTCAGTTTTGGGTTTGCAAAGCTTCCCTTAATCTATGCATTCATTTGATTGTGGCTATTTGTCGTGATTATTTTCCTTTTGTCCAAACATAATAACTTGAATCTGAGTAAGTATATGTGTGTTTATATTTGTCATGCCATCATTTGTGTTTGTTATTTTATTTTTTTCAATATTATGTTGAATCTGATGATGATTTGAAGAAGAGTGAAATGGATTATTAAGCTATTGGTTGGGAGGAAGAGAGAGACAGAGAGTTTGATTTTGATTATTTAATCTGATTGTGTTTGAAGAGAGAGAGTCTTATAAGTTAATCTGGTTGTAAGAGAAAGTAGGTGAGAAATGAAAGTACTATAAATTAGTCTAAGCTTTTATTGTATTTAGATATATATGATAGGTTAATTGTAGAATAGGATAATGGATTTTGAATTAAAAGTGATTAATCTGTCCATGCTTCTATTTGTGTTTAATTATGTGATGTCATTTTCTAGGTTTTGAAGTTCTATTTTAAAATGAATTTGGTTGGAAAATATTAGTGTCATAAGTCAAAGAGTTGAGGCATTTTCCATGTTTTACCACTTCCAGCAAGACATAATGATTCTTTGACTCTTTCATCAAGTGATTCTCTTTGTGTAGTAATTAACTTCTTATTACATAATGTTGTTTGTTTGTTAGTTTCGGATTAATGTTTTCAAGTATCTTTATATTTTAATAAAGTTAATCTATATTCTCCAACCTTTAGGCCTTGATGATGGGTGTCCTATTTTTAATTTTCACTTTCACCTCTACATGTGCTAAGTTTGGCTACCATTCATAGTGAGATTGGCAGTGCACACCAACAACTCGACAAAATGCCCGTATGATTTTTGAAGGTATTATACTCTTTCTTTTTCTGATTTAGATTTCATGTACACATATTCGAGTGCGTTTTTTTTAATGAATTTGCTTTGATTATTAGAAATGCATATAAGGTGTTTGTGAAAATTCCTCACAATCTTAGTGCAGTGCACCAAAGATCTATCAGTGAATCATTGCAGTAGGTGCCTCAAAAGTGCTATCAGAGATATACCATGTTGTTGCTATGCTTCCGTTGGCGCAAGAGTCCTAAGTCGTAGCTGTTATTTGAGATATGAATTTTACCCTTTTTATGATGGTGCATCATCTGAAGCTACAAGTTCTTCAACCGGCAAAAATAAAGGCAAAGGTAAGCAGCATTTGAAGTCACTTTGAACAATGGCCTCAAAGGCTAAAACATATTATTTGCCACAATCATTCAAAGCTACATTTTATTGCTCCTTTTGCAGATGGTACAAGCAAAATATGGATGATTACAGGCATTATAGCTGCAGCAGGCTTGGCAGTAATAGTTTTCGGTTGCTTCCTATAATTTTTCATGAAGAAAAGAAATCAAAGAAGTAAGTTTTTATAAGATTTTATCAAAGTTTCTAAATTCTTGACTTTAGTTAAGAATGGAATACACAATCGTAAAATCAATCCTCATCACCATAATTTTACAGGAACAAGTGACAAGAATCCTGAGGACTTCCCTTATATTGATCTTGGATCTCTGTGTGTGGCTACCAACAACTTTTCTTATTCAAATAAGCTTGGACAAGGCGGTTTGGGACCTGTTTACAAGGTAGTAGAATTCAAGCTTATACGCTTATACTATTGATTTATCCTTCTTTCTTTTGTCATGAAGATTTATCATAGAAAAATTATTTTCCAGGGAATACTAAGTGATGGCCAGGAAGTAGCAATAAAGAGGCTTTCAGCCAGCTCTGAGCAAGGCACAGATGAATTCATAAACGAGGTTCAACTGATAATGAAATTTCAACACAAAAAGGGCAATATTAATTTGGTTTTCCTTTTCAACAGACATCAGCTTCACAAAGGAAATAGAGGAAGCTAGCCATCCTTTGTGAAGGGAAACGCGACATATCTTTTTATGGAGTGTTGGAGTCAAATAAGTGTTGCTAAAAGTTGTGACCACAATTTGAATATGGCCATGGCAAATCCTTAACCTTAATATGTTTCTTAATATTTGTTCAAATAGGGGAGACATGGATAAATATCCTTTTAAGTAATTTGTTGATGTTGTTAGATGTTGTCAATAATAACATGCACTTGTGTTTCAGTTCTTAGTTTTCATGTGCATCTGGTGAATAGTAACATTAATTTTTTATACTTGCTTTTAACTGAATAGTAACATTAATTTTTTATACTTGCTTTTAACTGTATCATTTTGAACACACCTTACTCTTACTTTGGGTGTTAGTACATGTAGATTAAATGGCCGGAGTTTGTGAGATTGGAATAGCAAATCAAAAGGAAAAAGGTATGAATGCAACTCACTCTTCAATTTTGATGTCTTTGACACCTTTGTAAAAGAAATAAGAAATAACACACCAACTTTCTTTGACACAAGACTAACACAAAGTATGTATATATTGAATTGATTATATTGATTGATTGTATGTATCTCATCATTATATTGAGTGCCTTTTTTCTGTGTTTTCTGCATAGTCTTTTTGAAAAGTGACTTTTGTAGGAAGAGCAAAAATCCATACTAACTGTGAGGAAGAGATAAGTGGATATATTTTTTTCTTTTATTTTTGCTGTCATGACACATATTGTTCTTTAAATTTATGTTTTATCATTGGCGATGACTTCCTCTCTTATTGGTCTAATTTGTGCTTTTAAATTTGCATTCTTGGTATCATAGATATGTTAGAACTTTGAGTAAGCAATAATACCTGTTTTGCAAAATATGAGGTCACGAGGCTCATCAATCTAAATCTTAGATTATTATAAGTTTCACTTCAAAACAAGATCATTAGGCTCATCAATCTCATGCTAAAAGGCTCAAATAACATTGTATGGACTGGAATACAACTTTTGTAACTGCATATTAAAAATGCAATGTCCAATTTCAGTAAAAATAAAGAGAACATGTGTGTGATCTTGCTGTTTATGTTTTTCCTTGCTGATATTTGCTGCCACTGTCTGCTGCTACTTTTGTTTTTTTTTTTTTTTTTGAGAGGTGCTGCTACTTCTTTGATCAAAGGCCTATTCTGATTTATAATAATATCAAGCCATATACTTCATCTCAATTCTTATTTTCACACTTTGCTGAAAGGTCAAGTGCCATGAAGGCATTGAAGAATACTGAGAAATATGAAATTAACGGTACTTTTTCTTTCTTTGTCAAAATTTCAATATTAAAATTTAGTATGTTGAAATAAGCGAAGAAAATCATAGTCATTTTCATGCTCGTGCGATTGCACGGGATAACATACTAAATTTATAAATAAGGTGTGCTTCAACCAATTGTATAATTTTGCTATATCAGTATCAAGTGTGATAAATTTATATTCCTTATTTTTTATGTTTGAATTGTTCCTTTCAGGCTTCCTTCAAGATACTAATGGAGAAAAGAATACGAGTTTTCACAATATGTCTTGGTTTTTTGAGTTTCAAATATTGAGGAATATATTATTTTTTTTTTGGATTTTTTCTTTTTTCTTTAGTGTTAATTAACATTAGATTGATTAAGTTTGGGCAATGTTAACTATTGCTTTTTCTTTCAAATCAATTATTCCTTTCCTTTTTTTTACTTATATGTTTTGATAGTATTATTTAATGTGTTGATTTAAAATAGCATAACTATATAGAAAATTGATAGCCAAACTAATGCCCGTGCGACCGCACGGGAATACTTACTAGTATTAAAATTAATCTTTGATTATTATCCGAATAATACTATGATAAATATAAATCAATAAAAAAAATTTTCTTATCAAAAAAAAAAATCAATAAAAATTCTCTCATAATCTGGTGGGTATGCATAGAAATAAAGGGAGTACATCAAAATACGAATACGAGTAATGACACGATTAAGATTTTTGGATCATCCGATTATCGACACGATAAAGATTTTAAGACAATAAATAAAAAAACACGTGACTCAACAGATGAATAAGCCAAGCACGGACGACCACAAGAAACAACATCTCTGTTCTCTCTTCTCTCTCTCAGTTTAAGGAATCATTCAACTCTCCACTTTCCTCAAACAAGCTCCCACTTACAACAAACAGCAAAACTAACTTCACCCCGATCTATCTATCTATCTATCTTGGATTGTTTCCCACTTTCCTTTTCCAGGTTTGTCCTCTCCCCCACCTTATCATTCTCTTTTTATTTTTCCTCTACCGTTATAAGACACTATATCAAATTTGGATTTATGCTTTACAAATAAAAAAAGCATCTTTCATGGTGTCTCTTTCCCTTACTTTCAATAAAATAAACATGATAGAACAAAAAAAGTGACTAGCTATGTAATCTCAATTTGTATTAAGGATTTTGTTTTTTGTTTTTTTTTAAATAAAAATATATTATCTTAACAACTGATTAGATTCTGATTGGTTCTGCTTACGTAGTGTGTACAAATTTGATGGATATAAACATCAATTTGGTTCGTGAGATTTATATATTAACAACTAATTAGATTCTGATTGGTTGTGCCTATGTAGAAATCGGTGTGTACATGTTTGATGGGTAAAAACGTCAATTCAGTTTGTGAGATTGATATCATCAGTCAATTTGATTGCTGATGTTACATAAACGTCAACATAGCCATTTGATGATCTAACGACGATTTTTGTAACATTGGAAGTTTGGAACCAAATGGACAATGTCAATGTCAGGGACTAAATTGACATTTTACTCGAGTCTAGATCATGTCCTATATATTTCATGGTTTATTGCATAAAAAACACCAAACACACATATTCCAATTGTGTTCCTTTTTGTCTCAGTCAGAAACCAAAAGATGGACAAGTTGAAGCTAACGCAACTAGGTGAGAGATTGAAAACGGGTGGGGCACAAATGGGTCGGATCGTGAGCGGAAAAATGAAGGAAATTTTGCAGTCTCCAACGCCCGAATCGAAGATTGTCGATGATGCAACGTTGGAGACATTGAGTGAAGCAAATTGGAGCATGAACCTTAGGATATGTGGCATGATTAATAGCGAGGAGTTCAATGGTTCTGAGGTTGTTAAAGCAATCAAGAGAAGGCTCAATCATAAGAGTGCCGTGACTCAAAGGCTTAGCCTTGATCTTTTGGAAACCATTGCTATGAATTGCGAGAAGGTGTTCTCTGAGGTTGCGTCAGAGAGGGTGCTCGATGATATGGTGAGGCTGGTTCAGAATCCACAAGGGGATGGGAATAATAGGAGGAGGGCTTTTGAGTTGATCAGGGCTTGGGGTGAGTCCGAGGATCTTGCGTATCTTCCGGTGTTTCGCCAAACTTACATGGTGAGTTTTATTTTTATCCCTACATTCGTGTTTGGATTAGCTGCGAAAAATAGAATCAATTTTATATGTCGAATGAAAAGTGATTTCTGGATAATCAAATTAGTTTGCATTGAGTCAAAAAATTACTCTTTATACAGTAATTGTAAAGCAGGTATGAAGTTATTTGTTTCGACGAGTAATATTTGTATTTTAGTTAGTTCTGCATAGGTTAAATAGGGAAAAAAATTGTGATTAATCTAAAAATAATCAAGCAGCTTTTTCAAATAAGTTGCAAACTTCTAGCTTCTCTAGAAACTGATTTTTCATACTTTAATTAAGTTTGTAAAACATGTCAAATTCAACTCAGAAGCTGTCATTGAGAAAAGGCATTGCTTTTTTATTTTTGTTTGTTGTGTGGAACATGGTATGATTCAGTGGAGGTTAACCTTGGTTGAGTGTTAGTTACTCTTGTTTTTTCATATTATCTTTTGTTAATTGTTATTATGTATATGTTGAACTCGTAGTGTGCGTCTTTTCTCTCTTTTGTTTTGTGCCCCCCCCCCCCCCCCCTCCCTTAAACGGTGGCCAAAATTCATGTTTATGCAGTCATTGATTATTTGATTTTGGACTCAATCAAACCA
Source organism: Crotalaria pallida (assembly GCA_037953625.1). Classification (NCBI taxonomy): domain Eukaryota; kingdom Viridiplantae; phylum Streptophyta; class Magnoliopsida; order Fabales; family Fabaceae; genus Crotalaria; species Crotalaria pallida. The sequence continues at coordinate 76,801,136 of CM075656.1, forward strand.
ATGGCCTTTTATTTTGAAGCAAAAGGGCCATTGCAGTGTTGCAAAATTGCAATATATTACCTTTATAATACTCTGATCAATACCACCAAAGTTGTGTCTAACTTCATGCATTATTATCCAACATCAAGGGAGACAAACTAAAAACAGGCATGCTTGTAAAAAAAAACTAAAACAGGCAGTTTTTTCATTGCAGAATTCACCATGGTAGTTAGAATTTGTTTTTGCTTGTATTTGAGGGGATGGTCTTGGGATCAGTCAGCCATGGTGGTGGTCTATCGGTCAGAGATGGGGTTAAGAACCGGCAAGGCGGCAAAGACAATCGACACTCAAGGAGTCTTAGAGTGAAATGGGAATAAAAATGTAGGCAGAGAAGTGAGCATATTTGGGTAATCCCCTTTGGCATGCCTAATATAGGGGTGAGGCCCCTGGGGCCTAAGATGATGGATCATGAGTATGCTATTGGCCTTGTATGGACTTGCTACTCCATAGACCCTTAGTTTAGTAGTCAATAAACTGAGTGTGTCGAGTGTCCAAGATGTCCGGTGAGTGTTTACTGCTTAATAGTTAGTTATACCTCGCATTATTGTTGTGGTGGCCAAAATCAAACAAGGATGTACTAGGTAGATCGATCCCTATAAAGACATACTGATCCAGAACTATTATGAAAGGATGTTAAATTAATTCACTTCAATCTAAACAATTTTAGGTGCCAAAAAATAAAAATCATTGAAATTCTGATAAGTACCATTGAAGGCTATAAATAGTTTAAAGTAAGCAAATATCCTTGAGCAGCACCTTTGTTGTTTTTGGAACTCAGTTTGATTTTTATTGTTTAGATATCATTGCAAAACTGTGCTATGTCAAAATAACATTTCCTAGTGACCCTGTGAATTTTATCTTTTTGCAAGATATCGGTTTTGAAGTTCATAATTGTTTGGCGCTTCATGTTCTTGGTTACGTAATAATATTTAACTCATTAAATGAAGTGTATTTGTTTTATGTTTTACTATGACTGAGTCTTCTGCATCCTTCTCTGTTACATTTAACTGAATCCTGCGTCCTCCTCGGTTGATAGCAGAGTTTGAAAGAAAGAGATGAACTGCTAGACTTCGGAGGAGAAACTTCACCACCTGTTCCATATACCTTGCAGTCGTATATGAATGAACAGCATTTAAATCCGCCTGAAGTATACCCTGTGCCTCCAGCAGGATCACTACATGCTTTGGATAACTCAGCTTTCTCTTCTGATCAACACATATCAGTTGAAGAGAAGAAAGAGCATCTCGTGGTTGCTCGAAACAGTCTTGAATTGCTCTCTAGCATATTAAATACTGAGGCAGAGCCGAAACCTTTGAAGGTAAACTTTTTGAAGTTAAAGAAAAACATAATTCTCTGATTAATAGATTAGTGTTCTTTTACTACTTTGAAAGGTTTGTTGTATGTATCGTCTTGTCTTTCATTTACAGATTTTTGAATTATGAAATTCTTAAATAAGCTACTTTTCAATACAAGGGTATACTATCCAAATGGAATTAGGATGTTTAAAGAAAAAGTTTTTCCCTTCTTACCCCTCTAATCAACATACACTCACACGCACATACGAGTTGTGCTAGTTAGTGCGAAAGAAATATGTGACGAGTTTAAAGTAACCCATAGGATTTAAGAACTAAACTAAAAAAATGGAGAAAAATAGTGTTAAAGGTAAATATTGAAAGTCATTTACTACAGATACAAGCTTCGTGAAAAATGTAGGACTTCCGATTTGTAACATTTACTGCCTCTATAGAATGATTAGAATCATTGTTCACTGATAGGATGTACGAGATTCTTGTTTGGATAGGATTTACGATATTATTGTTTGGTTGCAGGAAGATTTAACACTGAGCTTGTTGGATAAGTGCAAGCAGTCACTCTCTATCATCAAGGGCATTGTGGAAAGCACCACGAATGATGAAGTGACACTTTTCGAGGCTTTGTATCTTAACGATGAGCTGCAACAGGTAGTTTCCAAGTATGATGAGTTGGAAGCCGTTCAAAAATCTGGCGAACAACAACCTCAAAATGTTGACACCGCTGCCAAGCATGATGCTGAAGCTGTTCAAAATCCCTACAAACAACCTGAAAGATTTGAAGGTGATGAATCTGAAGAAGAGTCTGAAGCTGCTGAGAATCTTGAAAGGAAGCTGCCCGAAAAGTTTAATGCTCTTCAAGTCAATGAGACCAATGAGGATGGTCATGTTGAAACCAAAGTAGAGGACAGCACAAAAGCGAACGACACTGGATCTAGCAGCAAGAGAAATACTACTGAATAGAGTAAAGTAAACTTAGCATGTTTCTTCTAGCATTATATTTTGTTATTGTCCATAGCATGTAAGAACCTGTAGTTCCTTTCAGCGCGTATGATTATATTGCCCGGATGTGTAATTTGGCAGGAGTTTCACCCTGAAGGTTGTGATATTTAAACCTTGTTATAGATCGATCATACTAGTTTCTCATAATGTTAATGTGGTTTGTTAGCAGTCTTTATGTTGTACATGGCTTCATTCTGATCCTCTTCCCAAGATCCATGGATGAATTTGAGAGAAGGAGGATTAAGTTAGGACTGTGATGCATGGAAAGAAACTAAGGGCATGACCTATTTTTTTTAGCTTATTTTGCAAGCTTCTTTGATAAGATTGTTGAAATAAGATTAAAGAAAAGCTTACAGGAAAGTCATAAATTATTTTCACAAGCCTTTTAAACACTAAAAAGAGTTAATTCCTAACGCTTCTTTTATTTTTTTATGTTGCACTTGTTTTCTAGTTGAAAATCGTAAATTAATCTTTTTCGAAATGTAATGATTATCAAAATGTATTAACATAAGAAACTTGGTTATATACCAAATAGTATTTGCACACCATTTTTATTAATTATACCACTCTCAGAACATTTTATATTTGATGAAACAATATCAAACAATTCAGAAAGGAGCAAGGAATAAACTAGAAGCGAAGGCAAACCATGGTCCCCCACCACTTGCAATTCCACCGTTGTACCTGTGAGCAGCAAATTGCAATACAAACAAACCTTACTCCTTGTTTTGTTACACTGACATTAAAGCCACCTGCCCTATCAAACTTTATGAGGTGTAACACAAACACCTTCAGTAGCCATGCATGCATGAAGAATGTCTAACCCTCAAGCATCACACCTTCTCTTACGTGTCCCTTATTCACTCTCCTCTCTGCCCTATAAATAAACCAAATTAAACCTCATGTTCTCCACACACACACAAAACTCTTAAAACACTATGGCTAATAAGCTTCTTGGTCTCTCTCTTTCACTTTGTTTTGTGCTTCTTTTCAGTGGCTGCTTTGCTTTCAGTTATAGACAGCAGCCAGAGCAAAATGAGTGCCAGTTTGAACGTTTGAATGCACTTGAACCTGATAATAGTATAAAGTCTGAAGCTGGCAGCATTGAGACTTGGAACCCCAACAATGAACAGCTTAGGTGTGCTGGTGTGGCACTCTCTAGATGCACCATTCAACGCAATGGACTCAGAAGGCCTTTCTACACCAATGCACCTCAGGAAATTTACATCCAACAAGGTCAATGCTTGTTCAAATTTGACATTATTCTCATTATTATTTCTTACCATCTCTTTTTTCACTTACTTTAATTATAACCATTAATATTACACTTACTACTTTATAGTATAATTATTAATATTTTTGTGTGTGTGTGTGGGGGCTACTACCTAGTGCAGGTAGGGGAATATTTGGCATGATATTACCAGGTTGTCGTGAGACATTTGAAGAGCCACAAGAATCTGAGCAAGGACAGGGGCCAAGGCCACAAGACCGTCACCAAAAAGTGGAACACTTCAGAGAGGGTGATATAATAGCTGTGCCTACCGGTATTCCTATTTGGATGTACAACGATGAAGAAACTCCAGTGGTTGCTGTTACTCTTATAGACACCAGCAACCTTGACAATCAGCTCGATCAAATTCCTAGGGTAAGCTAGCTAGCTACTGTATATTACTCCCTCTAGTCCTTATTATAGGGCATACTTAACCGAATTACACATACCAAGGAAAGTGATTGATTTTATGAATTCTATAAGAATATATTGTAACATTACAATTTTACCCCCTTAACTTTTCTTGAAAAATTCGCACTCATTAATGAACAACAAAAAACACATAGATAATCAAAACATTTAATAAGAGTAAAAAAGAGAAAAATCAATAAATGATGCATTAAAAATATAAAGTGATTTATAATTAAGACCAAGAAAACTTTCTAGAATGTGACATATATATAGGACAGGAGGGAGTATCAAATTAAATTAGAAACATTCACTATTATATTCCACGTGAAGCCAAAATATATAATGTATACTTACATATGATATGCAAATAATTACATTGCACCATTTTTATTACTCCCTCCGGCTCGAATTATAAGCAACAAAAAACATATTACTCTTGGTTTAAAATATAAGCAAAACTAACTAACTTTATTAAATTTTGTTTCATTCCCAATACCACTTTCCTAAAACATCTCTAGAAAATTGTAATCTTAATTAATTTTTAATTTTTGTTTCATTCCCAATACTACTTTCCAAAAATACCTCTATTTTTTATAAATTTGAGAAAATTAAATACAATCAACTAACCTCCTTAACAAGCGTAAAAATGGTTAGAATTGCTTATAATTCGAGTCAGAGAGAGTATATCATCCTTATACTACTACTACTTTTAATGCATGTTTCGATGATAAATTCTTGCAACACTTTTTTTAACACATGTTGGAACTTGGAACTAACTTTGTTAGTGGTAAAATACGTAATTAGTATGGGACTAATTAGAGTAGCCCGAGTAATTTAGTGCATTTCACATGAATTCCACTCAATATAAAACGTGCGTTGAATAGTGTGCGGAAAAGAATTTCTTGTTAGCATTCCTCTGATTCTATGTATGCTCTCTATGGAAGATTTAATCATAGGTAAAATAACAATGTGATATGCAAATCTAATATTTTTTTCTTTTTTCAATGATGAATACATAGGATATTATAATCAAAATATCTCAAATTCTTACATCAGTTAATTATTTATTAAAACTCGTATATAACTTTAAAATGCATTATATATATATATATATATATATATATATATATATATATATATATATATATATATATATATATATATGAAATGGAGGTAGTAGTTCTTTGGCTTGCAGTGAGATTTCATTACATATATACACCAAAAATTAATTGTGTTTTTGACAATATACTTGACAGAGATTCTATCTTTCTGGGAACCAAGAGCAAGAGTTTCTTCAATATCAACAACAAAGTCAAGGCCAAGGCCAACAGGGAGGCAAAGAACAAGGAAACGAAGGCGGCAACATTTTAAGCGGCTTCAAGGATGAATTCCTAGAAGATGCCTTCAATGTGAACAAAGACATAGTGAGAAACCTAAAAGGCAAGAATGATGATAGGGAGGGAGGCATTGTGGAAGTGAAAGGAGGCCTTGGAGTCATTAAGCCTCCCATCATTCGGCCGCGACAAGGACGCGAGGAGGAAGAGGAGGAGGAGGAGGAGCAACAAGGCCAACATCGCCGCCCTCCTCACCAAGAAGAGGAAGAGGAAGAGGAGGAGGAATGGACTCATCGAGAAAGGAGAAGTACTCGTCGTCCTCGCCGCCACCATGGTGGTGGTAGAAATGGACTAGAGGAGACTATTTGCACCATAAGACTCCGCCACAACATTGGTCAATCCACATCCCCTGACATCTATAACCCTCAAGCTGGAAAGGTCAAAACCCTCACAAGCCTCGACCTCCCGATCCTCCGGTGGCTCGGACTCGGTGCCGAGCATGGATCTCTCTACAGGGTACGTAGGCAAAGATTATCATCTCACACACTTTCTTTTACACCATTTTTTACACTATTTGGTGAATAATATATATAATTTTGTGATTTGTGATTAATAACAATTTGTATGTCAATCATTCATGATTTCATTCAATATTATAACTAGTAATCAACCTATTATATCCATACATTATTAGTGAATTCATCAGCATTGAAGACCAGGAGTCCATGAATATAATGTTAATTATTTGTAATTGCACGTATGGTGCAGAATGCTATGTTTGTACCTCACTACAACCTCAACGCCAACAGTATATTATATATATTGAATGGAAGTGCATGGTTTCAAGTGGTGGATTGCAGTGGCAATGCTGTGTTCAATGGTGAATTGAATGAGGGTCAGGTGCTAACAATCCCACAAAACTATGTCGTAGCTGCAAAGTCGCAGAGCAACAATTTCAGGTAGAGTTCCGTTATCTGAACATCATATTTTGAATAAAACATTGGAATATTGTTTCGTACACTAATGTTACATGTACATGTAACACACACTTCTCTTGTTTTGTAATGGATGTGCATGAAACATTTTCGTGTTTTCAGGTACGTGGCATTCAAGACGAATGATAAAGCCACGGTTGCAACCCTTGCGGGGGCGAATTCGGAGATAAAGGCAATGCCGTTGGAAGTGGTTGCACATTCATTCAACCTGGAGAGGGAGCAGGCTTGGCAGCTCAAGAACAACAACCCTTTCAAGTTTCTTGTACCACCTCGTGAGTCTGAAGTGAGAGCTGTGGCTTAGAAGCAGCACTAGCAGATCAGAGTAGTGAACTGTTTTTTGCATGTGTGACATGTGTGTTACCTCACTCTTTTGTATGAATAATTAATAATAAGGCTTAGAAGCCTTTTGCTGAGTGTAAAATTAAATAAATGTAGTGTGTAATGTGTACCCTGAGTCATGGACCTTTTTTGCGGCGAGAGCATGAATAAAAAAGAGGGAATTTCATTGCAATAGTTTAATTTTGTGTCAAGTGCGTATGTTCACTGAATCAAGTTAAATTATTCAGAACACGATTCATTTATGAATAATTTTTTTTTTATAAACAAATTTTTTAATAAAAATAAAGGGAAAAGAATTAAATCACCAATAATAATTCTAAGAATTGAATATAAGATCTCTAATTTTCAAACCTTAAAGGAATTGACTCAACCATTTGGACAACACCAAATATTGGCAGGTAAATAAGGATTTATTAAGTGTTGAAAGCATAGTGCCCCTGTGTTTCCTAACAAGAGTGAACTGATATATAGATATTGGTTAAATACCTCCTACCTTATGCACATCTTAAGTATGGAGGAATTCATAAACCTATATCCAACCTCATTGATCATAAGTTACTGAATTAATTGATAACATTATATTTTAATAGACTATAGTGGCTACAGTATTACTTAATTATCAATTTGTAACAATATAATTTATCTATGTCATCTAATTTTGATAATGTAAAATTAGGTTAATGTAACATGTACATACATATCTGAATGTACATCTATTTATTTATCTTATATATAAAAAATAATTTATTTTTTTTCATATATAAAACAAATATATGTCAATTCTAAATATACATGTAATAACACCACTGCCATGAAAAAGGGCATAATGACTACTACTACTACACATCATCTGTCCATCCTCTCTTACGTGTCCATGAAAAGGACACATTGCCCCAGCTGATGTGTCGAGCATTCAAATATAGTGTTTTTTTTCCCATTTTTTTAGCTTTCTTTTTTGTCAAATTGAGTTTCGTTTATTTCAGAATTGAGTAGAAAAATAATAAATTAATAAAACCAAAGGGGGTGAGTCGGGTGACACTGGATGTTTTCCATCTTGTCTTCAAACTAAAAAAAATTAGCAAGTAGATATGATCAAATTCAATAGGAGAGGAAAGAGACGCGGAAAATCCGGTGATAAAGGACAAATGCAGGGTCCCCTCTCTGTTTTCTCACTTTAGAAGAAGTTGCAGTTAGCTAGGTTCCACAAATTAATGAAGCATCCATAATGAAGCATGCATTTTTGGACTATTGTGAAAGAAAACTTAGGATTTGGATGAGGAATTTAAAAACGACCGCAAATTTGAATCATTTGATAATTTTTTATGTGTATCAAAGATATTTATAGTAGATAATTAAATATTAATTCTTTTCAAAATGTCAAAATCATCGAAATGAGTTTTGAATCTTAAACCGTTTGATGATGATTTAATAATTTAAATTTCAAATTTGTATTTTGTTTCTTATTGCTATTCAACTGCTCGAATTCTTTTAAGCCACCAAAATCAATCCTTTTAAAGTGAATTAATCCAAAGCCTAGAGTTTCATGAGGTGTAAGAAATGAAGGTTTGGCAAGTAGAATGGAGATCCTCTGTCCCCAATTTTCTTTTCTCCCTGTCTTCAGCCAATTATATTTCATCAATTATTACAAAAATGCTATGCAAGTTGGGAAGTTAATTTTCAGTTTTTAAAGATGTGTGTAATGGGTACATGGTTTGAAACACACTCTGGGACAGGTGTTTGTCCCGGCAAGTATGCAAGTATATGTACACGTACACCTAAGCACCCCACCTTCACTTACGTGTCCTTCATTCACCCCATCCTTCTACTCTATAAAAATAAATATCAATCTCCATCAACATATCCACAATTCAATTCAATGGCTAATTATTATTATTATTCGTTTTGCTTTTCACTCTTGATGATATTCACATGTGCCTCATGCAGCTTAGCTCTAATAGTTGCTTCTAATGAATGCCAACTTGATAGCATCAATGTTTTGGAACCTGACAACTTTATAGAATCAGAAGCTGGTTACACCGAAACATGGAACCCCAACCACCCTGAGCTACGTTGTGCTGGTGTGGCTGTTATCAGACGTACCATTAACGCAAAAGGACTTCACCTCCCATCTTACGTTAATTTTCCTGAACTCCATTTCATAGTCCAAGGTGATAATCACCACGTTCTAGCACTCCATAATTCATTAAATTCTATTATTATTTCTAAATTATATGTTTCGCTTCTCATTTGACATCTTTCCCATGCTAACATGTAACATATGATATTTCTATTTCTATTTTAATTCAAAGTATGAGATGCTTTGATATTCATTTATAAAGCTAGCTATATATATATATATATATATATATATATATATATATATATATATATATAAAGCTAGTAATCTTGTTTAATTATTAGAATTTTTTTAAAAAAATCCTAGCTTATAATAAGTCCTGATTTAGTCACTCAATTGGAACGATGTATACTTCATAAGTTAGGAATTTTCACAACATTTATCACATGATTTCTCAACTAATTTTATTATTCACTTTTAGTAGTTTTTTTAACATGTGCACATTATCATAAATCTATTGACACGCAATTTGTACTGCTTTAAGCGACAAAGTATGAAAATTTGTTAAAAAAATAAATTTAATTAAAAATTTTATTTTATAGTTTTTAACCAATTTTCGCACTTAACATATTAAAAATGATACAAAGTATAAAATATCTGATATGTTTTCCTCAAAAATCTCATTTTTTTTTAAACAAATGAAAAACCTCACTTTTAATTCAATAAGTTTTTCCTAACAAGTGTCGTAAGGACATTTGCTAAAGTTACCATATATAAAAATATCCTAAATCCACATTTCACCATTCAAAACATAAAAAATTACATTTTTCAATAGTCTAATGTAATAGGATCAGACGGTCAGTCATATAACTTACTAGTACTACTTTCTAATTTTTCAACTAATAATTTTCAATAATATACTTTTGCATGTAAAAAAAAAAACTATTTTCAATATTAATTGCTAGCTTTCATTAGAGTACTTAATACTTTCTATGATTTTATTTTAAGAAGAATTTTCTAATTATATTTATAAATTGCTTTATTTATTTTATAAAAAATATTTTTTTATTTTTTTCTTTTATTTACCTTTTATTCATTAATTTGAAACAATAATTTTAAAATTTTCAATACATTTTAAAACTATAAAATTATAGTAATATTAAGATATATTTTTAAAATTTCAAAAAATATAATTACTCTTCTTGATTTGTATGATATAACTAAGTATAACCAATAAATAATCCTAGAAGGAATATTGTGTCTGTCTAGTAATTGATTAGTTTGTTAGTAGTAATATTTGACGTGCGTGCATCATCTATCTACAATATGTTTCACTTTCACCGAATGCACAGGAAAGGGAGTGTTAGGAATTGCAATACCCGGTTGTCCGGAGACATATGAAGAGCCACAAGAGCCGAGGCAGCAGCAACAAGACCGCCACCAGAAGGTTCGTTACCTTAACGAGGGTGACATTGTTGCCATTCCCACTGGTATGCCTTATTGGACCTACAATTACGGTGATACCCCTCTTGTTGTCATCACTCTCCTTTACACCACCAGCTTTCAGAACCAGCTTGATCCCATCCCCAGAGTAAGCAAATTTAACCACTATACTAGCTTGATTCAATCCCCAGCTGATATCCGATGAATCACATTTAATTTAATGTTTTAATTTAGGCTTAAATATTTTTTTGTCTTTTATCTTATTTTTTGGTTTCAATTTGGTTTTTTTTTTATCTTTAAAAAGAGTCAATTTAGTCCTTCGTGTTTTTTACATTTGTCAATTTCATCCTTCCACCAGAATTTGCATTTTCGGGCTGAAATCTGCATTTTCATCGTATTTGACACGTTTATTTACAAAATTTCAATGTCGTTTCACTTTTTTTGGGTGGAATTTCACTCACATTTTTTCCTTTTTTTTTTTTTGAAAATTGCTAATTACTACAATAAAACACAGATTATGGTGATTAGAAAATGAATCTCAGGCAAATTCAATATATTTCGATGAAAGTTTAACTCAGTCATGATGAAATGATGAAATTGACAAATGCTAGAAACATAGAGGACTAAATTGAATGTTTTTAAAGATAAATGACCAAATTGAAATCTAAAAATAAGATAAAGGACCAAAATAATATTTAAACCTTTAATTTATTGCTTGCTAAATTAGTTAATAGTTAAGATTATGTTTATTTCCTTGAGAAATAGAGAGGATCTTAACTTTGAAATGAACCACACATAATTCTTCTTAATGATGCTCTAATTTCTTGTGAGCTTTTAAGAATAAAGAATAATAAGGTAGAATATGAGTAGTACTCTTTGAAAAAAATCCTTAATTATATCCCCTCTACAGATTTGATAATTTTTGTTTTATTAATATATTGTAGAGATTCTATCTAGCGGGTAATCCTGAAGAAGAGCATCAAGAAACTCAGAAAGAGCATCACAAAAGCAAGGAAGGTAAGAATGTATTCAGTGGATTTGAGCCAGAGTTCTTAGGAGAATCTTTGAATGTGAATGAGGGGCTAGCAAAAAAGCTTCAGTGTCCACATGACAAAAGGAACCATATCATAGAGGTGAAAAGAGGTCTTAGCATCATCATTCCACCTTTGGAACAAGAGCAACGAGAAGAAGAGGAAGAACATGGACATGGACATGGACAACATAAAAAAGAAGGAGAAGAAGAAGAGGTGGTGGAGAAAGAAACACGAACTCATCGAGAGCGCCACGAGGGAGGAAGAAGACATGGCGGGCAAGGGGAAGAGGAAGAAGAAAAAGAAGTAGAAGAAAAACATACAAGGACACGAGAACGAAAAGGAGGCAAAGGACAACATAGAGAAGAGGAAGAAGAAGAGGAGGAGGAGGTGGAGCACCAAGAACATCATAAAGAGCACAAGGGAAAACAAGGTAGAGAAGAACATGGAGAGAAAGAAGAAGAAAGAAACTTGCTGCTGGAAAATGTGTGCACCTTGAAGCTGCATGAGAACATTGCTAACCCTTCAAGGGCTGATTTTTTCAACCCAAGAGCTGGTCGCATAAGCACCATTAATAGCTTCACCCTCCCAATCCTCAAATGGCTCCAACTTAGTGCTGAATGGGTTTACCTCTATAAGGTACTACATGTCTTTTACACTAGCATCACATAATTTTTATTTTTTTTTGTTTATTACTTATTATATAGTCAACCCCACCTAGTGGGACAAAGGCTTAGTTGTTGTTGTTTATTACTTATTACATCTTAGTTTAGTGACTAAACTATCAGTGCAAAATTAATATGGCATATTGGCATGCTTAATCAATGGATGCTAATGTATGCATGGTTGTGAAATTGAACTAAATTAAACTTGTTAACATGAATATTGTTTGTTTACAGAATGCTATATATGCACCACACTGGAACATCAACTCAAACAGTGTGATCTATGTGACAAGGGGCGAAGGTCATGTCCAAATAGTGAATTGCCAAGGCAACTCAGTGTTCAATGGCAAGATACAAAAGGGTCAATTGCTAATGGTGCCACAAAACTTTGTGCTAGCTAAAAAAGCAGGAAGTGAAGGATTAGAATACATAGCTTTCAAAACAAATGATAGAGCTATGATAAGCATATTAGGAGGACGCTCTTCAGCACTAAGTGCCATCCCTGCTGAAGTGTTGCAAAATGCATTCGGGCTTAGTCCACAAGAAGTGAGTGCCCTCAAGAATAATAGGAATGAAGGTGTTTTGGTTAGCCCTTCTTCTCGATCTAAGTTTCAAGATGCTTATATTACCATGGTGTAATGTTAATCTTGGATGCTAACATACTACTTGGTTGGCAAAATAATAAATAATGTCTTACTCCATATAGATATTTGATATTTCTCTTCCCTTTGAGCTATGTGAACGTATTTCATTCAATGTCATTATTTGATTTGAGGTAAGAAAACCATTTTTCATGAATTAACAAATAATTAGATTTTTTAAGCATCTAGTCAATGATTCAATTTTTATCGTGTATAAAAAAAATTGTTATTAAAGACAAAATCTGCCACATCAATTTCTACAATTAAAAAGAGATTATTTTTTTCTACTATCAATGACTAGGGACACCTTTAATAATACATAAAAAATGAACATATTCGTAAGAAACAGGATTAAAAAAATTATAGGTAAACCATTTTTTTTAAGTTGGAGAAAATGCAATCTTATTTAGTGTCTTGTAATTCTATCATTTGAACTGACTCTTGGGGATAAGATTTATTTCTGAATTTAATTAAAAAAAATACTATTCTTTTAAATGAGAAAAATAGGAGGGCCTCTTTGATTGTAATTTTTACTCCCTTCTTCTCGAATTATAAGCAACAAAAAAAAAATACTTTTCTTGGTTTAAAATATAAGAAAAATTAACTAACTTTATTAAATTTGGTTTCATTCCCAATGTCACTTTCCCAAAAAATCTCTAGAAAATTGTAATCTCAATTAATTTTTGTTTCATTCACAATACTACTTTCCTAAACTGCCTATATTTTTTTTATAAATTTGAGAAAATTAAATACAATAATTAACTTCCTTAATAAGCATAAAAGTGGTTGAATTCGCTTATAATTCGAGCAAGGGAGTATCATAAAGTTCATTCTTGCATAACCTCATTGCGTTCCCTATGATGATTTTGCAATTTTGGGCTTGGCCCGTTATTTATTAGAAAAAAAAGAAAAATAAAGAGTTTACTACTATTATGTTACATGACTTACAATTAGATTGGTAAGTCATGATGTTCTTTTTTGAAAAAAAGCTCATAAAAAAAAACATGACTTACAAATCTAATTTATATACTTTTGTCTTGGGAAAGGAAATAATATAAAGGGCCTTAAAATTTCGCTTTTTCCTTTTGAAAAATGAAATTTTCCAAATTTGATCTGAAATATTTTTTTATAACAAATTATGTATGGATAATAATTTAATCTATTAATTTTGTCAATGATTAATATCTCATGGTTTTCTCTTAAAAAGATAACTTGCTCTAGTAGTTAAACCCCAAAATTAAATGTTCTTCATGAGATGGCCCAATCTCAAACACATACTTCCTTGGGTCATAAATAAAAGTTTTTATTTTTAGCCCCCATAATCGAAATTTTTACCCTTATTTTTATGTGAAAAACACTAAAATATTTGTAGTTTTAAATAATATTTTGGGATGTCTAAAATAAAGAAAAATACATTTTCATAATAATCATGTCAAAAATATGTTTTGATTTACTAGTGTTAGAAACGCAAAAAAATTTTACACTTACAACATGGTCGGTTTCATTGTTCATTAGCTTCTAATCTTCTATGAGCTTGAAAGTGAGTACCATGAGCATTATAAGAGAGTCATGGGAACAAAGAGAGGAAATTGGAAACGCGATTGCTTGGATGATGGAATGAAGCAGGGGAAGGTGCAGAGACGAGGAGAATAGCTAAACCACCAAGTGATGCAGCAAAGAAAGCTATACATGTTGGTGGATCTTCTCACAACAATATCATAGAATTGATTCAGGAGTTCAAATCACTCAAACTTTACAAGGGTCAACGTTAAAATCATTAGAGTCAATCCTTAAAAATGCTTCTGCATCCTTGTATTTATTTATGAAACAGATATGGTATACACTTCCTGCCATATTTTCCCCATCCATGTGTATATTCAGTCAGAAGATAAAACAGATATGGTAGACACTTCCCGTAACCAGCATAAGTATAAAAATTTGCATTTTTGAGACTGAAATTGCGACATGATATATTAGAAGTGTATTTTTTTTTTATTTCCAATATCTCAAAGTCGGAAACTGTTATTTAACGCTAAGGTTATTTTAGTTTTTTTTTTTAAAAAAAATGGGACCAAAAATTTGATTATAAGATAAAAAATTAAAGGCTTAATTGCACTTTTGGTCCTCCAATTTTGATAATTTGGCGATTTTGATTCTTTAGCTTTTAATTTGGCGATTTCAGTCCTCCAATTTACAATTCGTGACTATTTTGGTCCCTCCGTCAGCATCATTAACGGAAGAGTTAACGGAGGGACGAAAATAGTCACGAATTGTAAATTAGAGGATTGAAATCGTCAAATTAAAAGTTAGGGATCAAAATCGCCAAATTATCAAAACTTTGGTATTTTTAAATTTGTGGTGTATACTTATTCAATATGAGTTTTTTATATGTATCATACGATACATATGAGAAAAATCATTTTAATTACAATAATATTTATACAATATTAAAAAGGTTATAAAAGAATTTTTCCAATGTGTATTATATGACATATGCTAAAAAAATTCATATTTGATAAGTCTATCAGAAATTATTGTAATTAATGCACACAATTTTTTAAATATATTAATTTTCAATGTAGACTCAATATACTCTCTTGATCCTTGTTTATAAGGTCATTTTATCAAATCCACGTAGATTAAAAAAGTATTTAGAGATTACTCTCAAAGTTATAAAAATAAAATACTCCTACATCAAAGTTTCAAAATTACCCATATATAAAATTCAATACAATTTAAATTGATGTTGTTATTGTTATGAACAAGTAAAAAGGTTCCTTGGAATATGGAATATAAATTGAAATTATTAGGGGTATATTTGGTATAGATTATTTAGTGTTGCCAAGATATTGTAAAGTGACTCATATTTTGGAACAAATAAATCATCAATAAAATGACTTATAAATGAGAAAGGATGGAGTATTTTGTTTAACATGTTTATTAACATGTGCAATTGGCTTAATTTCACTTTTGGTCCCTCAATTTCGTTAATTTGGCGATTTTGGTCCTCTAACTTTTAATTTGGCGATTTCAATCCTCTAACTTACAATTCGTGGCTATTTTGGTCCCTTCGTCAACTCTTCCGTTAACGATGCTGACGGAAGGACCAAAATAGCCACGAATTATAAATTGGAGGACTGAAATCGCCAAATCAAAAGTTAGGGGACCAAAATCGTCAAATTATCAAAATTGAAAACCAAAACTACAATTAAGCCAAAATTAAAACTCAAATAAAGACATGGTATAGGCCCATGGAGAATGGACAATAACCGGTGAAATCCCATTTAAAATCTTATATATAAGGGTAAATTTGTCCAAACACCTTCACGAGTTTCTATAAAGTATAGACTATAGAGTATAGACTAGACTCTAGTATATTTAAAGTGTAACGTTATAAAATTTGTTTGTAGAAAACCAAATCTAGAAGAAATCTCAAAGCTCAGATCCCTTTCCTTCTATTCCCAGAGAAATGGAGTTTTATAGCAACAACTAGGAAGTACTTCAAATATCAGCATTATAATAAGCTAGAAGAACAAGACAAAGATGGGTTCAACATTATTGAACACACTCTTTCCTTATCTCTTTATTAGTCTTCTCTTGGTGGCAGCAGCTGCTCATAGGCCTGGATTCGTCTACACCAGGAGCAGAGGAAGATGCACTCCTCAGTAAGATATTATTCAATCTCTCTTTTTACTTCTTCAATGTTGTTTCTGTTGAGGTTTTTGTCCAACATATCAATACTGTTAGTGTTTCCAATAATGCTGCATAAGATAAGACTAGTATCACTTTACGTTAAGTGAGTTTTTTTTATTTATTATCTTTTTTTGTTTTTTTTTTTTACCATGACAAATGCTTATATGCACTTTTTTAAGAGACATATATTATCAACTCATAGATGAAGCATGTTACTGATACTTAGTATGTGTGTATAAAAACTGAGATTTTTAATTATGTTTTGAGATTTCGGATTGAGTCTAGTGAATGAAACCAAAAGAAGGCATTGGTAACTTTGTTCTCTTATATAAGCAAGTTTCCTCTGTTTTCAATCCAATTAATTTCAATGTGTATTCGGATATTGAAGGTTTTAGATAAAGATTTATAGCCATGATGTTTAAACATGTATACATGTATAAAGTAGTGTGCACAAGTATAGGTGTATTAATATGTACTAGTAATTTTACCCGTGCATTGCACGGGTTTAAATTATTATTTTTTTTTTAAAATTTGATTATTTGATTTTGGAAATATGTCTTTTTTTTTTTTTACATGGGAGGTCTGGGACTAGAACCCATGATCTGGGGAGGGGGAAATCCTAAGTGTCCTTGCAGCCACCAACTGGGCTGTCTTTTTAAATAATAAGTTAATATGAACTTTTTATAAAAATGATTTACATTTATTTAGAAATGAATAGTCATAAACATTAACCTTTGAATCTAGTTTCAGCTACCAATTTTTTCATTAATAAAAATTAACTAATAATGTATCAACTATCGATTTCTAATTTTAATTAACAACATAATTTCTTATATTAAAAAAATATAACTCATTTTGATTTTTGTTTTATTTAATCCATCATTCCAAATGCATTTTGTTAGTAATTCGTTTTGCAAGTCCAAATGCAGCTATTTTTTTTTACCATATATATCATCATCATCATCATTATTATTATTACATCTGTCCCAAAATATAAGACCTGTTTTCACACTTTTAATTGATTCGTGTTTATAAGATTCAAACTTTCAAATTACTTGCTTGTATTAGAACTCCATAATTGTAAATAAGTATATTGTCTAAAGTATAAAATAACCCATCATTATTTTTCACGATTTAAATTGCAACATATTGTATAAATTTTTGGATTTTTTAAAATTTGAATTCGAGTAAATATTTGATTGTATTAAGCTAAATCATTATACCAAATTATAGCTCATCTTTTTTTTTTGTTGAATTATAGCTCATCTTTAATACTTATATATCCGTTTTTTCCGTTGTATCCAAAATTTATTATTCATGATGATGCTCTGTTTAAATATTTAATACCAATTTGTCTATATTATGACTTGTTTGTATTAGAATTTCTGAAATTACAAGATTATATTTGTTTTTTTTTTTGCTGGTTAATTATCATATGATGGGTCGTTTAGGCATTATATATTTTTTATGTCAATATTTGATTCAAATTATTTCCTTTTGAAAAGATCATTAATCATTAATAACCCGTGCAAATTGTAATAATATTGAAATGCAAATTGTATGTTTGCGGGCAATTTTTATATTTATGTGCAATCGAAATTGTACTAATAAAAATTTACAAAAAAAATAACTTAAAATAAATATTTATTCCCGTGCGATGCACGGACAAACAAATTTGGAGGGAAAAGCAAGAATGAAGGAGGGAAAATGAAAATGACAAAAATGTCCTCAACTTCTCCTATTTTATAATATGTTGAATATGTTGATAAGATATGTAGTTAAATGCGACAAATATACGTGTATATGATGTGAAATGATAATTTTTGATGTGATGAATCTATAGTATACATGTAGGAAAACATTTATATAACTATTTTTTCCTGGGACCCCTTATACACTAGCTTCATACACCTGATCCAAAGGTTTTTTTTTTCTTTGAAATTTACAATGTAAGTTATTATGAACTAAGTGTAGAAACGGTGGTATGAGATCAACTAATAATTTCTTGTAAAAAGGTTGTGAAGATAATTTTAGCAAAAAAGAGAAGATGCAAGAAAAATTAAGTGAAAATATCATTTTTCTTATATTTGTATTTGTATATGTATGTTACGATCAGGTTCTGGAGCGGGAGGAGAGAAGCGTGGCCAAGGATGGTTCCGGAGACATCAACGGTGTCAAATGTGTTTGGGTCAAGGGTGTATGAACGATACAGATCGGATCTGACGTTGATGGAAGCAACGGCAAGGAATGATGAGGAGAAGAACCCCTTTGGAGGGTTGGTGAAGGAGGGGAGTGCAGCATTGCTCAACTCTTATGCAAGGGAAGGTTTCCCTTACAAGCCTTGGCAGGTCAAGACTTTGGTCATACAAGCTTTGGTCTCTGAGGCTACAGCTGCCTCCCAAGCCAAGCAATTCTCATTGGCTAACCAGGCTTGCTTATAAACTCAGATGATTCATCAATCATCACAGTTTTTTCATAGGACTTGTATACAGAATTTGTTTGAAGTAGTTTAGAGGAAAGCTTCAATTTAGTCCTTCAAACAGTGTGTAGGGATTAAGCTTTGATTTTTGTCTTTTGAATTAATAGCACTTATCTTCTGAATTGGAATGTGATTTCCCAATTCTGAATACAGCATCTTATCTTGAAAGTAATAAACTAGTGCATTCTGTTATTAGAGCAACATTAATTTTATAAGCCATAGAATCATATGTTGTTCATGATACATATAAATTAGCAAGCACATGATACATTAATGTTGTTTACGAATGTAATAACTAATCACAAAGCTGTTCAAACTACAGAGTTCCACACCGCCAAATTCAAATCCAGCTGAGGAAGTTTTTTCATCAGCAAAAGAAAAAATATATATTTAAAAAAAGTCTACATAAGCATTATCGTACACATAAACCTCATTTTCTAATTTCTATGAATGATTTGAATAAGCGAACACAATCATGTGCTCAACAAGAGTTACAATAGAACACAACCAAAAGTCCTACACTCCAACCATAATATAGCAGGGATCTCTATATCCTTAGAAACCTTATTTAGCAAAACTAGGTGGGAAAAAACCAAACAAGGAAAAAAGAATATAACAAATCCTAACTAACTCAACTAACCGACCTCAATCCAACAAAAACATGACAACCAATAATCAAGTCAACCCTCTTATGCAAGCTATTGGGTTCATACACCAACTACTAAACCTATGATTATACAAAGCGCCCTCATCCAGCTGAGGAAGTTGACCTGGCAACGAAAGAAGTGTGCCGTTTGTGCCCTTCGTGAAGCTTAGTGCAGCAAGTCCTTCATAGGATCATCATGGCGTACTTTTTTCATCCTATATATATGCCTCCATATCCTCCGCAGTAACCTGTAGCGTCGAGAGATGATTTTAAAATATGCAGGAGGGACTAGGGGAGCACAGCATTCACAAATAACATTATAGACAAAAAATCTCAACCGGAAAAATCATACCTCATCGTTCCATCTAACATTATATTTATGTTTCCTCTCATCTTTTTCTTCTCTATGATCCTCCTGTGAAAAATCAAATTTCATCCATCAGCACAAAATTCACAAATACATATTTGAATAAATCACCTCTAAAGATTGAATGTTCAAGAAAAATTAATATAAAAATTATAAAAGCTATCTTGTAGGCGAGTCCTAAAACATGGCATCTTTGATGATAGTCTATGAAGTGCATAACAATATTTAGTTTGAATTTGAACAAATGGCATCTTCACCTTGGTAATTAATAACTAATAACAAAAGAGGAAAGGAGTTGCTGTACGAACCTGCAGCAGCCTCCTTACGGGCAATATTAGCTTTCATGAGATCACTTGCAGCCTCAGCAGCTTCAATACCAGCAGCACCAGTGCAATAGCTATTGCGTATCATCTGCTTGCAGCACTTATAGCCCCATTGGTGATCCCTCCACCATGAGCCCCAAACAGTCGTGTGATTGTTAATGTAAACATCTTCATCATACTTGCTCCTAGGAAGTGCTGCCTCCTGTTTGAAGCATCAGGTTAACCATAAAGCAAATCGATAAATGCCAAACAAAAACTAAAACTCATTATGAAACAATGAAGTGTAGATCAAGTAAAAGTTCCGTCTTGACCAACAAGCATTTTACATGAGATTTATATGCCAGTTGAAGTTTGAAGCATGGGTATCTTACCTGTCCTTTAATAATTCTACCAGCACGATCATACTCAACTTGCCTCTCACTCTGACCCAGCAGAAGTTCTCTTGGAAGTTTGTCCTCATCAGCAGCATTGCCATACTTCTCCAGAACAGTGTCCTTTGTTTGAGACTTCAATTTCTCCTTCATGACCTTAAAATTCTTATACAGCAATTCAGCTTGGGACGGAGCCGCTTGCATGTGAACATCTTGCCCCTTGTCAAATGCTTCCCAAGCATGGATGTTAAGTTCCTTGAATTCCAGAGCTTGACCACTATTTCTATATTGGTTATCACCCTACAGAGCAGAAAACAGATTCAATGCAAATACAATTTTAACATAAAGCTGCAAAAACCAAATTATAGAATTTTCTTAAAAAAATTATTATCGAGGGTAGTTACCAAGTAAAACTTTTCATGTGGATCTGCATCTGGAAGAGGATCTTCACGCATGGACCTGGTCTTGGGATCATAATGTGCAGAATTGACATCAAGATTGAGAAGATATTTTGCAGGATCCTCTCGAATACGTAGGTTCCTGAAGGAAAAGATATTTCAATTCAGATTCATCTAATTATGTAAACATAAGTAATGAGAGTGATAATCTTAAGTTTGGGACCACCCTTGCATTAAATGATGGCATCATAAAAATTACCTCACAGTTCCGGTACTCCCACCACCCGTTGTACGGACACGCTTCTCAACCTTTGCAAAGTCCATTTGTTTGCTCTCATCGACCTTGGCCTCATCTACCCTTAGATCGTCTTCATCTTCGTCCTCATCACTTTCAGCATCCTCGGCATTTTGGTCGTTCTTCTCTAATTTTTTCAGATGTTTTTCTTTCAAATACTTCTTTCGAGCTTCATCTCTAGCTTCATACCTCTCAATGACTCGAGCATAAGTTGATGCATCATATCCATTCCATCTGTCACGCTTGCCATCATAGTCAAGCTCAAATGTTTCTATCTTCTCATCAGGCGCAATGTGCTTGTTTGTCCACTTTGCCCCCACTTTCCGTGGTCTTGCCGTGCATGACTTAGCATCATGCGTCATAACTCCACAACTATAATGAATATTAAAGTAAAAATCTAGTCAGACAATTTACAATAAACATAAGTAGAGTTAAGGCAAAAACACAAAAAAACTAAACTATACACATCTACAGATACAAAGCAACAACAACCAAACCTTATTCCCAGTTTTCCCACTACATTGATCATCAAATGACAATATAATGCTATGTCACAAATTCATAAACATTGAGAAATATAATAATAGTGATAGAGATAAAGGATGGGAGGAGACTGACTTACTTGTCACAAGCACCTTTCCTATACTTGTGAGCCTGAAAAATCTTAGCACCTCTATCATACCATGATTTGGTGTAATTGGGATCGGATTTCCATTTCCTTTGATGTTTCAAACTCTACGAAAAGAAAGAAAATTAAAAAAAAAAAAAATGAAAGAAAGAATGAATGAAGTAGTAAGTAACTAACTACTATACTTACGGGTCTCTCGGCATTGAGATACCAAGGAGCAGAAGTCATATACTGAGGAATGTGAGGGTTGATTTCTTTGCCATCTTCATCGACCTCAGCTGGTGCGAGACCTGCTTTACGCGCTTCGTCTAACTCTATCTGTTTCCGATGATCCCCCCGAGACTTGAATGCCACTGCCATTCCATTAGTATTCAATAATCTTGATCATTAATAATAAAAGAAATAATTAAAATTAGATTAGATTATTATTAAGAGAGAGAGACCCTAATCGAGATTACCTGAAGCGGTGGCCATGTTGGGAGAGAGAAAAACGAAGAATGAAGGAAGGGAGATTGTTTCTATAAGCGAGTAAACAAAACAAAACAAAAGAAAACAAGAAGAAGATGATGATTGATGATTGATGATTGTGTTTCTGTTTCTGTTTCCGTCCCTCAAAAACCTACACTAATATATGGTTTATCTAATCCATCCCATGTTAAACCGACTTTGAATCTATCCCATATTATAACCGCCTTTAAATCTTTGATAAATATATAGATTAGTATTTCTTATCGTCCTATTTATAAATTATTTTCTAAAAAAAATCTGTTTTATTTATTTCTTTTATGGATTATTATTTTTATTTGTTATTTGTTTATTAATAAGAAATAATGTATCTGTAAAATTTTTAATGCAATTAGGAGGATAAGATTATAATATTAAAATATTTTTTAAAAAAAAATCAAGTATTATAACTATCATATTTAATCTGTGGAATATGGTTAAGTATGATTTAAATAATACCAGAAGATATGCATTTATAAGTGTTATTTAAAGATATAATAAGTTGATTAAGAAGTATATTTAATGTGTCTTTTTTTAAATAAATTATTATTGAATATTTGTTTTATTTATTTATTTTGTTATAAGTATATTTAAGGATAAATCAAAATATTTCGTATTTCACGGGACATGATAATTTATTAGCATTTGTTGAATATAATTATCAACTTTAATATGAAAATATGAATTAAATCAAAATTATACATGCTTATCTTTTTTATTTGATGGATAGATTAATATTTTTTATTACAATTAGCATTTTTTTATATAATTATCTCAAGTTAATCATAAGATAAGATTGTAAAAAGTGTTTATCCTAATTGTTTTAATAATTTTGATTTAATTTTTTTTGCAAAGATGATGTTTACTTGAATTACTTTCTTTTGTTTCTTTGTGATTATCACATAATATTGTTTTTTATTCTGATGACATATATGGGTAAATGAATGAGAATTGCTTTAATCTTTTTAAATAAAGATAAAAATTTAGAATCAATGATTTATATATTAATTTAAAATAATAATAATAATAATAAATATATGGATAATAATATGATAAGAGATAATGATAAGAGATAAGCCTATTTAAAAATATGATAAGATATAAAATATAGATAATTTATCTTTATTATTATTTAGTCTAACGAAATTTTTTTATTTGGATTATCCTGTCAATTTTAAGTTTTTATTTGTTTTAGCACATTACTACCACTTTTGTGGTTTGCTAGTTCTGTCTAGTTTTATGAAATTTTTTTTTATTGGGATTATTTTTTTAATTTTTAATTTTTATTTGTTTTAGGAGGCTACTACATTTGATAATTGAAAAATTTACTAATTAGCTTAATTTAGAGTTAAGCTAATTAGTAAAATTGCTAAAACTAATATTCAATATTATATCAATCTTTAAATTATACACTTTTCAACTTTGATGTTACAATTTTTTTTTTAAGAGAAAAACATTATTTAATCTCTTGTGCAGAGAGTAAAAGTTCTACTATACTACTGATAATTTAAATAAATAGTTTCTATTTTATAATTTTTATTTACATATTCCCAAGGGTAATACTTATTATATAAGTTGATAGATTTTATTTATTTATTTATTTATAAGGGTATTGAAAAATATTGTTCTTAAAGAGAAAAAAAATTATATTTTTTTAAAGAGAAAATAAAATAAAAATTGTCGCAATCACTAAATGGATTAACATGAAATATCTTTAACTTAAATCTCTAGATGGAAAAATTAAAATAATGTTACGTGAAATTTTTTCATACATTAGTATTTTATAATTTTTTTTTTGTTTAGAAAAGAATGTAGGATACAAAAATTTTTATTTTTAAATTTTTTTTAAATTTAAAATGTCGATATAAGATTAAGATTTCTGTATAGCATAAAATTATCCTATCCAGAATCATTCTAAAGCAAAAAACATGCTACCCAACCTAACACACCACGTAATAATCCATAAACAAAATGCTTTTATATATAATTTTTTATCTATTACATTGCAAAAATGAACTTATTTTATTTAGTATAATGATTATTTTTTCAAGAGTGAAGGGACACTTTGGTTCCTCAAGTTTTTCGACAGGGACACTTTAGTCCCTCAAGAAATTTAATTCATTTTTAGTCCCTCATGTTTTTCAAAAGTACCAATTTAGTCCATCAACGAAGTGGCTAACAGAAGTAGGACAGGGACTAAATTGGTACTTTTGGAAAACTTTGGGGACTAAAAATGAATTAAATTTCTTGAGGGACTAAAGTGTCCCTGTCGAAAAACTTGAGGAACCAAAGTGTCCCTTCACTCTTTTTTTAACAAACTAAGTGTGCTTATCTTTTTAAGGATAATAATTATTATTTTTTTAACAAAATGAGGATAATAATTTCACATTGATGATAATGAAATTTTTAAATTTTAAAAACTTATATATGATTATATTTTATAATTATTTAAGACGACATTTTTAGAATTGTAGTTTTTTAGATGAATATAAACTTTTGTTAGATATTTGAGTTTATCATGGATTCTTTGCTATGACAATAGAAGTCTCATTTATTTGGGTTTATCTTTTTGAGGATAATGATTATCTTTTTAACAAAAAGATGGGTTTATATTTTTGAGGATAATTATTATTTTTGTAACAAAATTGAGTTTATCTTTTCGAGAATAATGATTATTTTTTTAACAAACTGAGTGAGTTTATTTTTTTTTAGGATAATGATTATTTTTTTTTAACAAAATGAGGATAATGATTTCACATTGAGGATAATAAAATTTTTAAATTTTAAAAACTTGATATATGATTATATTAAAAAGTTTGCATTGTCTAGTTTAAATTTATCATTAACTTTAAAAAACCTAGACTCTTGTAACACGGCACACGGGTGTATTATTGTATTCCAGAAATGGTGTGAGTTCATGGGAAAGGAGGGAGGGAGGTTAGTGCTAATGTGTGAGAGAACAGTTTATGATTGAAAATTAAAATAGCAAAGTTGAAAAATAAAATAGTAAAGACAACATAAGGAACCGCTTTAAAATCGTAAACAAATGCTATTATATACAATTATTTTCATCTATTACATTGGGAACAACTCTACCATGGACAAATGCTATTATATACAGTTATTTAAATGCTATTATATACAATTATACTTTCTCTGCATTGCTGGTGAAATTAACCAACTCCTCTAGCTTCAAGCACAAATTAATCTCATCTTACGCAGTTTTCGGACCATCACTCCCATGAATTATATTTCTGCAGGCATAGGCAAGGATAGATAATCAACAAAAATAATGAAGAGGCTGTGATGATCACCAAAAATAATAGCATGTCTCTTGGCAAAACAATAGAGTACCTTCACAATGACATTAGATCGCCTCTAATAGTCCCCGCTCTGATTTCTGTGGATCCATAATTTGATGATTATTGTCATCATATTTATAATTTGAAATATGTGATATCTAAAGAGTCCTCAATAATTTGAGTTTATCTTTTTGAAGATAATAATTATTTTTTTTAACAAACTGAGGATAATGATTTCAAATATTTTGAAGATAATAATTTTTTTTAACAAACTGAAGATAATGATTTCAAATATAGATAATTTATTTAATTTCAAATTATAATTTTGGATAGATAATTTATTTAATCTCAAATTATAATTTTGATAAAAACAATGTTATTTAACGACAAACGCTCTGGTGCTAGTATTCCTTAAGCGAACAAACATGGTGCCTCGAAAAGGGATCTTTTTATATAAGTACTAGCTCTTACCCCGTGCATTGCACGGGTTGTTGATATTTTTAATTTTTTTATATTAAATATTTTAAATTAAAAATTATTATTATTTTTATTATAAAGTAAAGATTATTATTAAACGATAACCAAAAATAGTAAAGTAAAAATTAATCTGAATGATCCTGTTGATAAATTTTATACTTCTTCATATGAACAAAAAATGTAACACTTTTTATATGAGATATTCCTTATTTATATTTTTGGATAAATTGACATTTTTATATATGATTATCAAATTTATTATGATAAATAAATATTAAATAAGAATTGAACATTTTGATTTTTTTATATTTATGAGATGGATGAATTAGTTTTTTTTTTTACAATTAGTATTTTTTAATAAGATTATCAAATCTGTTGTTATTAATCATAATTAAATATTTTTATCTTTTTAATCAATTATCTTATCTCAAGTTAATAATAAGATTGAATTCTAAAAATCTTTATCTTATCTCAAGCTAAATATTTTTATTATTTTTATGATTATCTTTATCTTATTGGATCTTAATCTTTATTTTCTTTTATTTTCTTTTTTTTAAACACTTATCAAATCTTAATATTAAAAAATGGAGACATATGATATGAACATAAAAGTCTTGTCTCTTTGGATTTATCTTTTTGAGGATAATAATTACTTTTTTAACATATAGATAATTTATTTAATTTCAAAGTATAATTTTGATTAGAAATAATGTTATTTACCTACAAACGCTCTGGTGTAAGATCATTTTATATAAGTATAGGAGATTTTAATTTGGTATGTCCACCGTTTTATGATTTATTCTATTTTTGAAACGTTTCTATTATCCCATATTTTCTGAAATTAGATGAGGCTTATCACTTTCATCAAGGAAACAAATTATTACCATTCCCTTTGTTATTTAATTTAAAAAAGATAAGGGCTTGATTTTTTTTTTCTAAAAATCATGGATCTAATCCTCTTCGAGATAATCATCAAAGATTATTTTTGCATTTTTTTTAGAAAATATATTGCAATTATCTTGATTTTTATTCACTTTCATCTATTTCCTTGATGAAGAGCATTATCACGTGTTTATAAAAAGATAAACCATGAATGGAAACTATAGAGCAGGAGATAAGTTATTATCATTATCACTTGTTCATAAGGCTTATCACTTTTGTCACATGACCAAATAATTTGTAAAAATTAAATAACAAAAGGGAATGGTAATCATGTGTGAACAAGTAAAATATTGATGGATGAGTTTTATTTGACATAGTTAAAGTAACATGTATTTCCTTGCCACATCATTATTTACATTTAACAAATCTAGACTAATGATAAAGACCTAAATTAAATGGTCGACCCCAATCATAGTTCTTCACGCAGCAATGAAGCATATGAAGCTTGTTGTTCTCCCCACATGTTGTTGTTGGGAATTCATTGGCAAAATGACAATGGTGATGAATGCGTGTAGTACATTGGAAGAGGCGGTGGTTCATGAATAATAGAAAAAGAGAGGAGAATGATGAAGAAAGTGACTTTCATGACTTGAGAAATCATCATATTTATAGTTTGAAATATGTGATAACTAAAAAGATATTTGGGTTTATCATGAACTCAAGCATCATCTCTTTGGATTTATCAATCTTTTGACGATAATGATTTTTTTTAACAAAATGAGGATAATGATTCCACATATAGATAATTTATTTAATTTTAGATTATAATTTTGATTAAAGAAGATGTTATCTACCTACAAATGCTCTGGTGCGAGTATTCCTTAAGCGGACAAACGTGGTGCCTCGAAAAGGGATTTTTTTATATAAGTATAGTAGATAGTAGATGATATGCTATTTTAAAATTTTAAATATTATACTTTATCAAGTTTAATATCAGAACAAATATTTACTTTTGAATTTCGATACTTTTTCTTACGCAATAACTATATGTAAGCACCAATAACTTTATTATTTTTCAATCAGTTTTGAATAATTAAAAATACAATATTGTTGTACTTAAATGTATTTTATTTTTAGGATCATCAAACTTTTAGTTATAATCCAAAATACTTATACACATTGATTCACAAATAAAAAAAAATATAAAATATAAATTAATTTCCTAAATCTAGCCCGTACCCGTCGCCCAATCCCAACACAATTAAAGAAAGTGAAAACAAAAGAGAGTAATAAGGAAGAAAGAGAAAGTGAGGAAATAGAAGGAAAGAAGGGAGAGACAGAGTGAGAAGAAATAGCAGCACGAGGGAGAGAAAGAATAGCGACTCAAAGGGAAAATTTTAAGGATCCAATAATTCAATATTCAACCATCCAATCTCAAATCCTTTTTAGGCAAATA
The DNA here is from genome assembly GCA_037953625.1 of Crotalaria pallida. NCBI lineage: Eukaryota > Viridiplantae > Streptophyta > Magnoliopsida > Fabales > Fabaceae > Crotalaria > Crotalaria pallida. The sequence goes on from CM075656.1 coordinate 76,829,514, forward strand.
ACATTCTCAACTCCCTTTATCCATCTACCTAATTTATTCGACGATTCATCAATATTTTTATTATCCCTATATTTTTAAATAAAGAGATATTTTGGGGACGGAAAAGTCATATATTTTTATTGTATAATAATATATATTTATTATTTTGACAAAAATGAATTTAGTTGATTATATATATATATATATGTATATATATATATATATGTAGGGTCTGCCGACCGAATAAGGATTAAGTCTTATATAAGGATTCTTCGAGGACCCCTCCCTCGGTTTACTCAGCACAAACATCCCTCGCTCGGACTCGCTGGTTCCGAGTACAATAAAAGACCAGGCTCAGACTTGATGGGGCCGAGCCTCGCCAATGGTCTTCAGCCCATCGGCTCGGGACTCCAGGGCCGAGATTTAACGTCGGCTGGTAGATAGATTCAGTTACCACAGCTTCCTATCTCTTCCGCAAATCTCTCCTGGAATCTCGCAACAGCCTAGACATGGGATCGTAAGCTGATCCTATCCAGATTCTAAGAGCATAAACCTCCGATATTATCTCACAGAATCCTGGTTCAGCTCAACTCTGGTACAAGGCCCATACGGCCCATATTAGCTTCCTCAAACCCTATAAATAGCTAACTACAGCTAGGGTTCAGGTACGTACTCTCATCCCTAAGTTGACACTCTGCACACACCTGTTGACTGGGGAAACCCTGCTTTTCCCAACTGGAACTGCAGAAACACCATAAAGTCACATATTAACACTTGATCATCTCTTGGGCTCCTGGTTCCATAATCTTGAGCACTTAGAGGGTTAAGAACATAGTGTTCAAGGACACTTCATTGGCGCCGTCTGTGGGAAATGAATAATCAGTATCCCCACCACTCACCGCACTAATGGCGAATGATAATGACAACAACCAAGGAGACCTCCGCCGTCGCCTTAGGGGAAGGCCACCAAAGAACGCTGGACCAAGGAATGTTGGTGGAAGGAATGTAAGGGACAGACTTGCCCCTGGAGGACCCCCTGAGGGCAACCAGGTTGAAAATCCCCAGGATCCTCCAGTTGTCCAGCCTACTGATCCAGTTGTTCCGGAGGTCCAAGCGCCAGCCACCGTCCCTCCGGTTGTTGAAGGCCACGAACGACGATCTCAGCCGCGTCGCGTTTCTGATGGCCATGTGTCGGAATGGCGTGACACAGCGGATTCTGGGCCACATCAATATAGGAAGGCCCCTGCTGGATCACGAACTGGGGAGGATCGACGAGTCGAACGTCACGCTCGCGATAACTCCCAAGCCGAGCGATCTGATAGGGGAATACCACAGTTTGCTAGAGGCCGCTTTGGAACGCTTCAGGGTGGCGAACGTTCCGGATCTCAAGGAAGATCCTACATGACAACCTCTTCGGCCAGGAGGAGAGAGGAGTCAATTATGGAAATACTGAGAACCCAAACTTCATTGATTGAAAAGCAAAACCAGGCTATTGTTACTCTACAGCAGCAAAGCATGGCTAGACTTGCCGAGCAAGGCCCTCGCGTGGCTTTCGGCAACCCAATTAACCTTCCCCCACCGCCACCCCTCAATTTGAATGTGACTCCCGAACCGGCAGTTACAGAACCCCATCCTGGACACCCCTTCACAGCAGCAATTATGGCATTTTGGACTCCACAAACTTATATGGGCCATCAGAATGTCTCCCGGTACAATGGGACGACCGATCCGATGGATCACATTGCATCTTACGAGTCTTCCATGATGTTTTATGGAGGAGAGGATGAAATGAAATGCCGAGCTTTCTCAATGACGTTAGGCCCGGCGCCGTTGAGATGGTTCAACTCCCTACCAGCTAACTCCATTAGTTCTTGGGCTGAGCTTAGAAGAGTTTTCCTGAATCGATATACAGCCAGCATGTCACAGCCCAAATCAGACCATTCATTAGCTGGAGTTGCACAAAGACCTGACGAGTCTTTATGCGACTATCTGGCTCGGTATCAGCAAGAGGCCAGTGGCATATCTGGTTTGCAGTCGGGGGTATCCGTCCTTCTACTTACCCAAGGACTGCAAGATGGAGATTTCAAGGATTGTCTGATCGGGGAACCACCTAGTAACATGGCGGAACTGAGAGAAAAGTCCAGGAAATATGTTAATCTAGAGGAGTTCCGAAGGATTAGCACTGCAGCAAGGAGTGCCGAAGGACGACATGAGCAACGTCCTCGCCAAAACGAGGCTCGTCAAAATGATCGTTTCCGAGATAAGGGAAGAAAAGATAAGAGAGAACAAGAGAGAGGAGAAAAACTGCCTCCCAAAGGCAAGTATGATGAATATACCCAGTTAACAGTCCCGAGGAGTCAAATCCTTCGTGAGACTATGCATACAGAGATGCGTAACATCATTCGGCCACCAGCCTTAAGAAAGGCGGCCCAAAAGGATAGGACGAAGTATTGCGATCATCATGGCGGATGGGGGCATACCACCGACCAATGTATCCAACTGAAGGATTTGATTGAAGAGATGGTAAGGGATGGTAAGCTTCAACACTATATTGGAGAAGCGTTGCGCAAGCGTTCCAGAAGGAAAAGCCCCTCACCCCCCAGAACTGAACAGAAGAGGAATAAAAGCCCTTCACCACCAGCGGGCGGAGCCCCTATCCAGCAATCCGAGAAAGGCAACGATTTCCTCATTGGCACCATTGCTGGAGGATTTGCTGGTGGTGGGGAAAAGAAGTGCGATCGCAAGAAGTATGTGGGACAAGTTCTCTCGGTGGCAAGCCGACCGATACAAAAACCCAGAAAGAAAAGTGTGGTCATCAGTTTTAGCGATGAGGATTTTGAAGACATCCTACAGGACCACAATGACCCAATGGTCGTCACGGCAAGGATTGGCAACTACGAAGTAAGAAGGATTCTCGTCGATCAAGGGAGTTCGGCAGACATCATGTTTTTGGATTCGAGTACTCTTTGAAGTTCGGATTTTCAACGTCGAACAATCAAGCGGAGTATGAAGCCGTTTTGGCAGGATTGAGGATGGCGAAAGACGTGGGGGCCCGAGAGGTAAAAATTTTTAGTGATTCTCAGTTGGTGGTTTCGCAGGTCAAGGGCGAGTTTCAGGCTAAGGAACCTATCCTTCAAAAATACTTGGAAAAGGTAAAATTCCTATCCTCCGAATTTATGAAGGTCGAAATTTGCCACATTCCGAGGGAAAGTAATAGCCGAGCAGATATTCTTTCCAAACTCGCATCAACAAAAAAGTCTGAAAACAACAAAACTCTGATTCAAGAAATGGTGCATGGACCTAGCGTTGTCCTCTCCATTTCAGTGGATCCGAGCTGGATCACTCCAATTGTAGGTTACTTGGAACAAGGGATTGTGCCAACTGATCCAGTCGAGGCCAAGAAACTCGTCAGAAAAGCATCGCAGTTTGCCATTGTAAGTGGAGTCCTGTTTCGCCGAGGGGTTAGCGGCCCAATGCTCAGATGTTTGGACCCTGCCGAAGCAAAACAAACGCTGGAGGAAGTTCACGGGGGGGTTGGAAGTCATCATGTTGGGGGGAAATCACTGGCTAAAAAGATCCTAAGGGCAGGATACTATTGGCCGATCCTTCAACAAGATGCGATCCACCATGTGAAGAGATGTGAGAAATGTCAGTTCCACAATGATGTATATCAGAAACCCCCTGAGGAACTCCATTCACTTTCATCTCCATATCCCTTCTATCAGTGGGGAATGGATTTAATCGGACTGTTCCCTACCGCACCAGGACAGATCAAGTGGGTGATAGTGGCCATTGATTATTTCACAAAGTGAGTTGAAGCTGAGCCGCTTGCTACCATTTCATCAGCAAAGGTTCAGAAGTTCTTCGAGAGACAGGTCGTAGCTCGATTCGGAGTTCCGCAAGTGGTAGTAACAGACAATGGAACCTAATTTGCGGCAAAGGCATTCAAGGATTTGGTCAACGCTCTGAGCATTAAGCACTATTTTTCCTCAGTCGAGCATCCCCAGACTAACGGGCAAGTAGAATCCGTTAACCGATCCATCATTCAGGGAATCAAAAGAAGACTCGAAGGTGCGAAGGGGAATTGGCTGGAAAACTTGTATGAGGTACTTTGGTCGTATCGCACAACCATACAAACCTCAACAGGAGAAACACCTTATCGGCTCACTTATGGGTCTGACGCAGTCATTCCCATTGAAACAATCATCCCTTCATTCTGAGTTATGCAACAGCCGAATCCCCTCAACAGCACTATATTGTGTGAGGATCTGATTTTGTCGGAGGAAGTCAGGGATTTAGCCGCCGAACGAGAGAAGCATGCCAAGACGATGCATGCGAAAGGATATAATCGTACGGTTGTGCCCAGAGAGTTCGAGCTAGGCGACCTTGTCTTAAGAAGAGCTGACATTGGTCTCAAAAATGCAAAGGACGAAAAATTGGCCCAAAGCTGGGAAGGACCATACCAAATAGCCTCTAAGACTGGAACAGGAGCCTACAAGCTCGAAACTCTCTCGGGAGCCCTCATCAACAACACTTGGAACGCGGCAAAGCTCAGAGCATACTATAGTTAGAATTTTTCTTTCATTTCAATTTTATAGTGTCAATTGTTTTTATTGTATTGTTTATTTCTTTTTAATGATGGTGTACGCTCGGTGGAATCCCGAGCCCATTGTACTTTCTGCTTCTGATTAATAAAAAGACTTGTTATTGAATTCATTGTATTACGTACTTTTCCTCATACTCGATTAGCCACCGTTTATGACGCGAACGATTATAAACAGCTCTAACAAGAGCTTATAACTCGTCAAGTACTTTTAATAAGATTCCCGATTAAATCATGATTTTTTCGAATCATTTTATATTGCGGATAGAGGAACCCACCTCGGCTAAAGTGCTGGAGTTCCGAGGTCTTAACACTTGAATTCTTAACAAAGAGCATAAAAAGAAGCATAACATGATTACGGATATTATAAAATATTCCAAATGAAACAGTAATACAAGTTTAAACCCATCTACTGGGGCGAGTACAAAAAAGATAGCAGAATAATTAAACTATTCTAAATCGGACAATACAATGCTGTCAGCATTGAATGTGTCCTCTTCTTCTTCTTCACCTTCAGCATCCTCGGTTCCTTCCCCTTCGGAATCTTCGGCCAAATGGTCAGGAAGGTCGGCGTTGTTCAGATCTATGGGAACCCCACTCGGGCCGACAATTCGACTTTTTTTCACAGCAAAATTAGGGTCAGCGCCCTTGGTCACGAGCCCAGGATTCAGAACACGGAGTTGCTCGGCAGTATTGTAGAAAGAATCTTCAATTGCATGGTCCCAATTGAACAGATTCTCCTTAGCTTCTTTCTTTTGCTTGAGAGCTTTCACACTCATCTTCTCCAAGGAAGCTCGGAGCCTGAGTATCTCGTCCTTAGCATACTCATGTTGCTCCTGAGCCACTGCAGCAGCTTGCTCGGCCGAACGAGCTTTCTCCGTAGCCACCAGAAGAGCAGCAGCATCCTCCTCAGCCTTTCTCTGGATCTCTTCCGACCTCTTTATTTGTGCCTCGGCATCCTGAAGTGTTCTCTCAGCCCGAACTTTGGCCCCCTCGGAATCTTGGTCAGCCTTTTGAAGTCCCTCGTTTTCAGCTGTCAGTTCTTGAATCTTTTTATTCAGGCCTTGAACCTGAATTTCCAAGTAGTCTTCCCGCTCGTTAGCCTCATATCTTTTCTTCTTTTCCTCGGGGGCCAATCCGGCATAGGCGTCATCACCATGATGACCAAGGTGATGGAAAATGCTCGCACCCCGTAAGAAGCTTCTCACCAACGACTTGCAGTTATTTTCCCAAGTCCCAGGGGTCCAAGATTCAATTACCTCGGCATTTTCAGGAGGGAAGACAGTGGCAATGAATGAGTCGGACATCTTCTTACCCCACACCGTCTTGGCAGCTGCATCTTCCTTACCCTCGGGAATTTCTATCCCTTTGTTGGACTTGCTCAAATGGAACCAATCTCCAGCGAGACCTTTTCCTTTGTCCTGCCGAGTCCTCTTGAGGGGGCGCTCGGGAATGCCTTGAGGAGATGAACGAGCTTCCACCTCAATATTCACCGTGTCGATAACACGGTCCCTTTGGATCACCTGTTCAACACCCGTAACCCTTACAGATGGGGTGGTATTGGGGATAACGGTCGGACTTTCAGAATGGGTCGGTCCAGAAGACTGACTCTTGATTGGAGATCCGGATGCGGTCTCTTTGAGTGCAGCCAGCTGCGATACTCTAGCTGCCCGAGCTTCACTCTTTTTGGCCTTGGTTGCTTTCTTCCCCATTGCTTCTGCAAGAAAAATGGATTAACACACCAAAAAAAAAATTGTAGTACCCAGCTCCGCCTTCACTTCGTCTCGCGTCTCTTTCAGCAGAATTCGTTTGGTATCAATTTGACCATTTGCTTGAAGGTATTCCCGAACATGGTCTCATAATCGCCTTTCGGCTTTTGTTAAATCCGCCTTATAGTCGAATTGATACAAGGAGGATCCTCGGTTATAAATGTTAGTCGTCCAACCCAATGGAAACCGAGGCACGACCTTGATCACTCCACCTTCTTCAACCCGTTCCATGAACCAACATACTTCGGCCCCAGTATACTCGTATTGAAAGAAGAGAGGTTTGAAAGATTTCCAAGAGTCTGTCACCTTGGCAAAAAGGGCATGCCCCCTGCGAGCCTTTAGGGACACCCAAAGACCCTTGGAATCACCAAACTTATTTACTTGGGGAGCATATAACCAAAAGAAGGACCGTACTGTCGCGATCGAGTTTTCAACGTCGCAGAATTGTTGGAAGGCTCGGACGAAAGCCCACCCACTTGGATGCAATTGGCTAGGGGCTATTCCTAGATGAGTGAGGACTTCAACCTCAAAGGTGGAGAAGGGCAAGCGGATACCGACTTTAGTTGCTACTTCTTCATAGAAATAAAAATATTGACGATTTTCCGGCACTTGGAAGCAAATCCGATCGTCGATTCCCAAAGGTCTTAATACGAATTCTGAGGTGTTTCCATCGGCTCTCGGAGGTGTCAATATTGGCCGAAGATGATTAAGACTATTCGTTGTCAACAATGAAGGTCTCGTCCCCAGCACTTCCCGATCAAAAACACCATCATACTGCGCATGATTAGGCGGCAGAGGATATTCTTCAGGGTTGGTAACACACCTGCGTTCCACCATATCTGGGGAAAAAGCAAAAGGCTCGGCGTTAGGGTTTTTTATAGCACGAGTTTTTATTTTTAACTTAAGGCCGAGCCCTGGACTTTTTCCCCCTTCCCCCGGTGGACTCTCCAAAGGTTCTTTCCCCCTGGTGTCAGGAGCGGGGCTAAGCCTAACTTGGGCTCGACGCTCGGCAAATCTATAAGCTAACAACCACTTACTCTCATCTGCGAGATTCGATGGGTATTCTACAGCTAATGGTTTTAACTCGGTGGATCCCTGGTTAGTTGGGGGGAGTAGTAGAAGGATGTGTAGAATCGTCAGTATCAGAGTTTCCCTCATCCCCAGAATTTCCAGAAGAACTTGAAGAATCACTATCACTAGAGGGTTCCTCTCCTAATTTCCTGCAGAGTTCACGATAAACTCTCCTCAAACGTCTCCACCCTCTCATGGTTTAAAGGTAAAGAATCTTAAACACAGCTTACCCAGAACAAAAACCCAAAACCCAGAAATCCCCTAAAGCCAGACTCCCTGCAAAACCCGGAACAAAAACCCAGAACCCAGAAACCCCCTAAATCCAAACTCCCTGCAAAACCCCCCAAAACCAAAATCCCTGAAGCAGAAATCGCACAAAAGGAGGAAATCGCAGAAACGGAAATGAGAAGAGTAGAGGAAGTTACCTGCTTTTGGTTGCTGGAAAGGATGATGAGAGAGTGCTGAGGATTTGGAGGCGGAGACGGTGGAAAGGAAATTGGAGAGGGAATGAGGGGATTATGATTTGAGAAGATCCTGGAGTGAGAAGGAAAATGAGTGGGGGTAGTAAGAGGGTTCGAACTAATGAAGGAAACTTTTCAGTTTCCCTCCATGACACGCATTTGGGCCGAAAGCCCATCAACCCATGCAACCACTCGCTGAATGAGACGTGGCGGTTTCAATAGACGCTTTTTCAAATTTCAAAAATTGCAATGATTTGGCACAACTTACAAGAGAACGCGCCGTACCTAGAGAAACCAAAACGTCACCTCGGACAGCTGTCACACATTCGAACTAAGACATCTAGAAGGTCCAACCCTAAACACATGCTACCTCGTCACAGACTTTATAAAGTCTTACGAGCTGGGGGGCTTGTAGGGTCTGCCGACCGAATAAGGATTAAGTCTTATATAAGGATTCTTCAAGGACCCCTCCCTCGGTTTACTCAGCACAAACATCCCTCGCTCGGACTCGCTGGTTCCGAGTACAATAAAAGACCAGGCTCGGACTTGATGGGGTCGAGCCTCGCCAATGGTCTTCAGCCCATGGCTCGGGACTCCAGGGCCGAGATTTAACGTCGGCTGGTAGATAGATTCAGTTACCACAGCTTCCTATCTCTTCCGCAAATCTCTCCTGGAATCTCGCAACAGCCTAGACATGGGATCTTAAGCTGATCCTATCCAGATTCTAAGAGCATAAACCTCCGATATTATCTCACAGAATCCTGGTTCAGCTCAACTCTGGTACAAGGCCCATACGGCCCATATCAGCTTCCTCAAACCCTATAAATAGCTAACTACAGCTAGGGTTCAGGTACGTACTCTTATCCCTAAGTTGACACTCTGCACACACCTATTGACTGGGGAAACCCTGCTTTTCCCAACTGGAACTGCAGAAACACCATAAAGTCACATATTAACACTTGATACTCTCTTGGGCTCCTGGTTCCATAATCTTGAGCACTTAGAGGGTTAAGAACATAGTGTTCAAGGACACTACAATATATATACTTTTAAGGCTACAATTAGTTTTAACGTGTGTCCCTGTTTAGATCTATTGTTGTCCCTGACCCTCGAGTAAGCCAGTAAGGCGCGGACGCGAACGTGATACTGTTTCTATTGCTAGGATTCCAGGTAAGAAGGTGGTATTACCTTGACTTAGGGTATGAGTTCTCTTTTGTTATAGTGATGGCTAGGGGTAGATGGATAAATAGAGTATAAAACCTTAGGATAGCTGATGAAATAGGAATTGGAGTAAGTAAATAAAGAAAAGGAATTTATTTGTATACTTGTAGAAATGTATAATTAGGATAGTTATGGAATATGGAACCCTAGGGATTTTTGTAAAGTCGATAAATGAAAGGAAAAACATTAGATAGATAATTATAGATGATGAATGGTAATGGTTGATGAGAGTAAACTGGATATGAATAAAGAGTAATGTAATTGAATAATAAATGTGTTAGGACCTTTAGGACCTATAATGGAATTGGAATGAAAATTAAGTAGTTAACAAATCAATTAAGAGTGTTAAAGAATGGAAAATGGAATTACACTATTAATGTGAGATGGACCCACCTATTTGGGTGTATGAATATAGGACTTAATATATGTGTGTATATATTGTGTTTGAATGTACGAATTTGCTATGTGTGTAGATATAGGATTAAGAGGTGTATGGATATGGAATGTATGATAAGGGTGAATATAGGAATATGTTATGTGTGTAAATGCATATAAATAAAGACCTCCCTAAGGGAGCGTGACTATATAAATAATGATCATCCGAAAGGAGCGAGATATATAAATAATGACCCTCCATAATGGAGCGAGATAATGACCATCCGAAAGGAGCGAACTATAACCCTCCATAATGGAGCGATATAATGACCCTACGAAAGGAGCGACTATATACATATATATATATATATATATATATATATATATATATATATATAATGACCCTCCATGATGGAGCGAGATAATCACCCTCCGAAAGGAGCGAGATATATAAATAATGACCTTCCATAATGGAGCGAGATAATGACCCTCCATAAAGGAGCATGTATATAAATGGACCCTCCATAAAGAAGCGTGTATATAAATGGACCCTCCATAAAGGAGCGAGAATATATATATATATATATATATAGGGACCCTCCAATAAGGAGTGTGATCCAATTGTAAATAGGACCCACCAATATGATGTGTGTAAATGAATAATGATAGGACCCACCCTTAGGGTGTGTGTAAATTGGGAATGATAGGACCCGCCAAGAGGTGAGTGAATGATAAGATAAAATGAAAAGGGTAGAAATGCTTAGTGAAGTTAAGATAGTGAAAGATAAGGAAGATTAAAAAGGAATAAAAAGGAATAGGAAACGATAGTCTAATTGGGCAATAAGTCATAGTGTAGTACCTTAGTTTATTGTTATGCTCTTGTAGAAACTATTATTCTAAGTTCTGTGTAATGCTATCCTTCTTGCTATTTTTATTACAGCTGCAGAAGGAGCTTACATGAGTTATGGCCGAGCAGAAATATACTCCACATCGTGGAGTGTTATTGGTTACCTGGGTGACCATGTGTTAGTCATGAGTTTTGTTGGGAGTTTTATTTATGTACAATATTTTCTGGAAATTATGTAATGAATGAATTATATTATATTCTGGCCCTGCTGGCCTACTGTTGTTTATAGGAAAGTTTTTATGCAGGTCAAACAAGAAAAGTATATTTTGGGAATGTCCCTAAAACAAAGTAAACTCCGTCCGATTTTACAGAGATTTTAATAAGTGTATATTTAAGTAAATAAGAGTTTTAAAAAGAAATTTTCAAATCACTAAAGCTAATCGGGGTAATTAGTATATTAATTAAGGTAGGGTGTTACTGGCCCCCCATTTTTTCCTTGAATTAAAAAAAAAAATCAACAATGGCTTCTGCTTGTGCATAATATTGGCTGCTTCTATCTTTAAAGTTCACCAAAATAAAAAAAAAAAACAGAAAAGGAAAACTTTTAAAAAAAATAAGAAAAGGAAGAATCTATCTTAAAAGTTCACCAAAATAAAAAAAAAATATCAGAAAAGGAAAAATAATAAAAAAATCAGAAAAGGAACAATTTAAAAAAAATCAGAAGACGAGCATCAACGACAGAGAGAGAGAGGACCACGACGCAACAACCGCAGCTAGCGAGAGAGAAGACGAGCAGCAACACAACAACCGCAGCAAGCGGTAGCAGTCCAGCGAGTGGCAATAGTCCACAGCAGCGAGAGGCAACAGTCCTACACCAGCGACGAGTCCACCACCGACAACGTCAAAGAAAAGAGAAGAAGAGGCAACAATAGTCATTAGATGAGCACTAGTGAGATGAGCACTTGTGGGGGAGTACTAAGAACCCTAATGACTTTCAATTGTAGTTTTTGGGCCACTAATTAATTTGGGCCTAAAATCAATTTTTTTTAATTGCTCGCGGGTTGCCCTAAAATGCCCGCAAATTTTGTGGGCGGGCTTAGAAAACGGGCGAAAAATTAGGCCCTCCTCGCGGACTTGGGCCCTAATTGCCAATACTAATTGGAAATGGGTTATGCCATTTGAGATAAGTGTTTATATTTAAAGACAAAAAAAAATTATTATTTTATATTTATACTTAGAGAGAGAAAAAATAATAAAGTAGGCACTTTATTTAAAGTCACTAAGAGGGTGTTTGGTTGAGTGGCGGGGGAGGCAAATGTGCATTTGCCAGAAGCTTCATTTTTCATGTTTGAAAGTGGTGAAATGCGAAAACAAACACGCTATAAATAAGTGCCACTATATCTTAATTTTGTACTGTAGTACCTAGTGGTCATGGGCAACGTATAGAATGGTGCCCAAAGTTAATGACTCACCCATGATGCCATCATATTAATTCGTTGGATTTTGGGTGTATAACTTCAATGTTTGAGATGGTGCAATCCATTTGCTCCAACCGGTGACAGTGTAGGGATTTGACCAGTGCAGTAAAAAATGTCTTCCGTCCCATTTTTTGAAACTTCCGTTTTGTGGCTCCTTAAATGTGACCCCGTGCCAATAAGGGTAGCTCATACCCAGTATCTAATTTTTACAATGTTGTGTGTAAATATTAATTATCCGATGAAATGATCGTATATGTGATTAATCACCTGCGATTATTCATGCCCTCCGTCCCTGAATATAAGATCTTTTGAAGATTTCACGTTTATTAAGAAAGTGAAATAATTTAGTCGATTGTATTGGAAATGTGAACTTTTGATATGTGATTTCAAAATTACCCCTATTAATATTATTGAGAAGTAATTAATGATCATTGAAAATTGGCAAATGATCTTATAAATAGGGACAAAATAAAAGTATAAAAAATGTTTTATATTTAGGGACGGAGAGAGTATTTGTTACTCCCTCCGGTCCTATATATAAGTCTATTTTAAAGACTTTTTTTTTTGTCCTTAATATAAGCTCAATTTCCAATTTTCAATGATATTAATTACTTCTTTTTCACAAACATCCTTATTTACTTCAATTTTTAAATTCCCAATAATAATTATATGAGTACTTTTGAAAAAGTATACCAAATATTTACATTTTCAATACCACTAACAATATTAACTAACTTTCTTAAATGGTCTGAAAATTAGTCAAAGAGACTTATAATAAGGACCGAAGGGAGTATTTAATTTTGTTTATAAATTCCTGATGGAATCATTAAAATTTGTAACAAAGAATTTATTTTATTAAGTACTACCTCCGTCCCTTTATTATAAGACATTTTTTTACACTTTTATTTTATCTGTGTTTATATATAAGGGTTTAGAGTAATTTTTAATCATAATTAATTACTTTTTTCCATAAACACTTTTATTTATTTAATACTAAAAATAGGGGTAGTTTTGAAAATATATATTAAAGAGAGTTTGAACATAAAAATAATTAATTATCCAAACACTACTAATGAAGGCATTACTACGATCCTACATTATTAAAAACCTTAACAGAGTAACATCCAAAGGAAAAAATTTTAACTTTTAAGAAAAAATAGTGTAGCAAATAAATATAAACAAGGCAACATGTGATAGACAACTAGTGTCATGACAGTAATCTATATAATATTACATTAGCAATGATTCCCTTCATTTACTCCACCCCCTAATTTTTATCCCGCCCTTTTAACTCTCCCGTGGACCCCTCATATTTTGCCTTTAACACAGGAGTAACACAGGAGCCAAAAATTTGGGAGCCAAAAATTGGCTCCGACTCTTACCTCTTCTCACTCTCAGCTCATCTTTCATTCCCTCATTGCTTTGTCAGCCAAAATTGAGCTTCTCCCAGAAGCTTCCGCCCAAACTCATCTCTACTTCAAAGCTTCCTAGAGAAGCCTTATATTTCTATTCACTCCTTTTACATTTTTTTTCTCTTTCCAGCCTAACCACGCGTCTCCCCTCCCTTTCTCACTTTCTCTTTCTCTTCTTCACTCTACTAGCTCAAAATACTCCCTATTTCTATCAGGAGCTTTCCTTTCCCTCTTCTTTTTCAACTTTTTGTTTTTCTCTCTTTCATTTCTATTTTTTCTCTCTCTCTATCTCTCTCTCTCTCTCCTTTCTATTTTCTCCTAATTATTATATTTAATTTCAAATTTGTCTTTTGCATTTCTCTCCAGAGAGTTGATAGAAATTGTGTTTTGCATTTGTGTTTTGCATTTCTTTGTTCTTCAACGATCAAAGAGAGTAGGAGAAGAAGAAGATGGTTGGGTATTGTTCTCAATCTTAAGGTAACTTCTTCAGTTTTTTCCCATATAAACTCCCTCTTTTTCTCTATTTTTCTGTTTCATTTCACTTTTTCTCTTTGTCATATTAAAAAACGATTTTTTTTTTCTAATGTGGTTAAATATTTGAACTGGAGTGGCAACAGTTAGAATAGAATTGTTGGTGGCAGCGATGTGAGCAATCGTTGACGGGAGGCACCAGATCTGGAATGGTAGGTAGGGCTCTCTATTCTCCATTTTTTTTTTAAATGATTGACTTTTGAAATTAGGTTTTGGTTTTCTCAAACGTTAATCTTTTGAAATTTGGTGTGTTTGTAAGTTATTGAATTCCTTTTGTGCATTTTCTATGTTCTGCACAGGTGCTATGTTCTTTTAAATTTTTTTAATGTTGGTTCCTAATGCCATGCACACCACATGTTTGATAAAAATCCTTTACAAAGTGTATGCTACCAATATTGCTATCTATGGTGCAACAAGCTTTTAATGTTGGTTCCTTTAATCCTTTCATGTTAAAGTTTCATCTTTTATGTTAAAGTCTCAATTGTGATTTGCTTAAACATGTAGAAGAAAGGGTTCTTTTGTAGCACCGTGTATGAGAAATATTCAAAACAAAATTTTTCCCCTTTCATTATTTATTTTCACAATTCTTTTTTCTCCTTTTCCAATTTTTAATTTATTAGTTCAATTTAATATTGAAGGGAGGATAGCTAGAAAGTATTGTTCATGCCTCCTGAAAGTATGATCCTAACAACAACGTAACACTTTTGGAATCATATAAGGTATAGCAACTAGCTGAAAGTATGTATTTTGTTTTCTTCGTAAAGTTATCATTTTGTTTAAGGGTTGGAACTCAAGAATGATAAGCATTTCACACTTTAATATCACAAAGAAGAAGGGTGATAGGTGTTATAACATATCCCAAGGCAGTGGAGGTGGTGCTTGTTCTCACTCCAAATTTCAAAATATTATTCCCTCCGGTCCTAAATATAAGCATCATTTCAAGAATTTTTGGGTTCTTAATATAAGCCCCATTTCCAATTTCTAATAACATTAATTGTTTTTTTCCCACAAACACCCATATTTATTTAACACTTTTTACATTCTCAATAATAATTATAGGGATACTTTTGAAAATGCATACCAAATATTTACATTTTCAATGTCACTAACCATGCTAACTAACTTTCTTAAAGGAAAAGTTTTTGGTCAAAAGGTGTTTATATTTGGGACCGGAGGGAGTAATAAAATCTATCTCTTGGCTCCTTTTCTTGCTTCGGCACAAAGCCTTGCCTTTATGGGGACACACCCTTCACACAGCTGAATATATATGTTCCTCTCCGCCTCTTGCAAGTCGGGGAAATTATATATTTGATTACCGCCTCTTGCAAGTCGGGAAATTATATATTTTATTAACGGGAAGCTCTTCCGCCTATCTAAAATCGGGAAATTATTCCGCCTTGTTTAAGGCGGTAAGTTAAGGGCAAGTTCGTCTATAAAAAGCAAAATGGGGGCCAAAGAGTAAACCGGGGGATTCAAAAAGAAAAGCTCTTCTTTAACGGTCAGGCAAGTTGAGATTTGACCAGCCCGAAGAGAAGAATTAGAATTTTAACTCACCTTCATGATATTTTCATCTTTTTAACCTAAAATAACCAAACTTTACACTTGATATATATATTGATATTCACATATTTTTCCTATAAAATAAATACTTTTAGTTATTTTGTATTCAAAATTGTACGTTTTGCTTAGACATTCTAAGAGATTAATCTCTTGCCAATCAATTTAACAGAATACGAAATAAAAAGAAAATATCACATTTACGAATTTCAAAAATATTTTACTAAATTTAAGTAACTTATCATATAAATAAAAAGACACGATAAATATGAATCCAAATACATCTAGTAAAGGCATAAGTATTGAAAATTTGAATAAAATGTTCAATTGTTTTTTTTTTTAAAAATCAAATGTAAATATTTAAGTAAATAATAGTGCGACTCGGTTTAGAAGTATGTAGGAGAAAAAGGAAGTACATTGAGTCTTTGATTGACATTGAAGGATTTTTTAAGTGTTTATTTTTAATAGTCAAAGTGAGTCAATAACTAAAAATAATTAACTTTATTTCTATTGTTCACCCTCGTATCACCCGCAACCCGTCCAACGATGCCCTCAAAAAAAAAAAAAACCGGGCACAAGCAGACATAATTTGAAAAATGGGCCTAAATATGAATTTCTCTTAGATTTTTTGTTTTGTTTTGGGGCTAACAAGTCCAATTTGAATATTAGTACATTATAGTAATTTTTGTTGGAATTTTTATTTTAAATTACATAAATTTTTTCATATTTTATGCTTACATTTATTTAAATTACTATCTTTATCCTTAAATATAAGAAATAAATTATTGTATTTATTTTATATTGAATTCTAAGAGCACCCGTATTACATAATCACCCTTTTGTTCTTAAATGGATCATGTAATTATTTGTTGCATATTTTATTAAAAAAACTTATTTGTGAACTTTGAAATAAATTAAATTTTAAAAGTGTTAGTTTGTCCATCTTATTAACTACTAGTATTATTATATGTGAGCTATTATTTGTACATTGTTCTTGAAGGTAGTATTTAAGCTAAAACTACAACGGCTCAATAGCTATTATTTGTACACTGTAATATTAACTATTATGTGTACATCACTATCTAGTATTACACTATTGTATTAAAATCAGTAATATGGCAGTTCTATTAAGGGATGTGTGTTACTAAAATTTTTAAAATTACTTATTCATGGTTCAAATCCTTACCCTAACCCTGTGCGGAAAATGTGGTCATTATTTGTTTGTTTATTCTAATATTATTAACAAGCCAGAACTGCTCTCTTGTAAGTTGTATCCAAAATGTTTAGGGTTGCAATTGCAACTATGGGACAATCCACTTAATTTATGTGATCCTCGACTAAATTAAATAATTTTAGTTTTAATGCTAAATACATTAAATTCACACATACACCAGGCATAATTAATTTTTTTTCTCTTATGTTTAATTTTTGTTCTCACTTTTGATCCATTAATTTATTTGTGTTTTATTTTCATCCTCAGAGTTCATTTTCATTTATGTAATTGTTTGTAACAATTTTTACTAACACCGTTATTCCCTCCGGTCTTATTTATAAGAAAAAAACAATTCACTAATATAAGCAGAATTTAATCAACGTTATATTCCCAATACAATTATTCCTAAAATATCCTTATAATGTGATTAAGTCATTTATTTTTTTTTTCATTTTCAATGTAAATTTACTAAAATAGTTTGTTTTTTTTGTGAATTTTAGAAAATTAAATACACTCAACTAATTTTTTTAGTAAGTATGAAATTAGTTATTTTGCTTAAAAATAAGACCAGAAGTATAAAATTTCGTTAAGTTGATTGAAATTAAATATTTTTTTTCTTTTTCTTTGTTACTCTTATTCTCTTTCTGAGTCATCATTTTTTCTAGAAAAAAACTCCAGTTTTGATGGACTCTTATGAACATACTAGATCAGTGCAAGCAAGACACCACTTTGTTTACACCCTTTTGCGTCCTTCATCTGCCATCTTTTTCGATCTTCTACCACCTTAAGTGTTTAATGTTTTTTTTATAAGAAAAGAAAAATTCATTCAAGAAGCAAAGAGTAGAGAATATACCTAGTGCACATGTGGAAATACAATATAAGTTCGTCCCAGAACCAGAAAGTATCAATAAAAATAGAAAACCGAACCCAGGCAGGCTAGTTATCCCAAAGCCCAAATCAACCGCAATGCAAAAACAGAACAATTTCAAAGCAACATGGTCGATTACTGCTGAAAAAAGAAAACTCCAACCAGATCCGCAGGGGAGCATTTCCTGAAATCAACTTTACCAGATCTGGAGGAACAAATTAATGCATCTACCATCTAGGAAGGGGGAACTTTCTAATAAACGTAACTTAAAGATGCTTAACACTCTCCTAAGAATCCTTTCAACATACTTTGATAGTGAACCAGGTGTAGACAAAATGAATCTGACCTTCAAAAAATTATAACACTAACGCTTATACGTAAGGGTAATAAGCTGTAAGAAGATAAGGACGATGATGTACAGGAAAAAAGCTCCAACAAAACTAGCAAAGAGAAGGAAAAAGAAACGTCTCAGATCTGGAAACTTGAACACTTGAAGGTTGAAGCTGAGAAGAAGATGAGCTTAAAAAGTGTTTGAGGGCAGCTGAGAAGATGATGAAGTTAACAAGTGTTTGAGGGTAGCTAGCTGATTGTGCTTCTTTGTGGAACGGAGAACGGACAACATTATTACCTTTCAAGATAACAAAAGTTTTTTTTAACCGTTACCTTTTACCTTTACTTTATTGCATGTAGGTCCTTTACCATTGAAAACTGGTTGCAAAAGGTTATACATTGGGTACCATAGGTGAGGCCTTGACTTTGGGCACCATGCTATAAGGCTCCAGTGGTCATGAAGTCCCCAACATGGTTACTCTTGCAGAGAGAATGAGAAACACAAGCACGCTTTTTTTGGAAGTCTTATTGTTTATTTTGTAATATGGAATATGATTTAAATATTTATTAGGTTATTTTTTTTTATTGGTAATTAACTTTGAAATGAAATCTTAATATTGTATCATATCCCAATTTCTTTTAGATTATTATGGGGCAAAAATTGTGATTTTATTATGAATTAAAAGTTACCTTTTAATTGATATAATAAGTTTAATTTCATCAAAAGAAGCGTGCTAAAAGAGAAAAAACGAAATCAGGTGCATAAACATATCCCATCTTTAAAAAGCTGAGCATCCAAATTTAACGTGAGAGATGATGTCCACATAGTCAGCCACCGCTCCTGAGGTCTTATAGGACATAATAATGGTCAATTTTGCCGTCCTCTCCCTCCGTTCCTATTTATCTGTCATATTTCAAACAAAACACATCTATTAAAAAATCCAATCATTACTCAAATTTCTAATGCATTAATTATGTTTTTTCCTACTATACCCTTTTTTCTCTCTATAATCATTAATTTTTCTCCACTACTTACATAAACCAAGACATATTAAATAGGGGCAAACATGAAAAATAACATTTATTACACTCTTGAAATCCTCAATACGACAGGTAAAAAGAAACAAAAAATCTCTTCAAAAAATGACAGATAAAAAGGAACAGAGGGAATAATATCTTATTGAACCCTTCAAGAAAAAGTAAAAGTACTATCTTATTGAAAATTTATATCAGCAGGTTAATTGGCAGGCAGTAATTCTTTGGAAACCTCGGTTTTAAAAAGGATTTCTATTAATTTGAGTCGCACCTATATAAGAGAGCACCTTACACCTATTTTATTCGTACTCAAATCCGATCCTGACTTCAAACCCTTTACATAAAATATACATATATTTCATTAATTACATTCATATTATTTATTAATTTTGGCACCATGTCACGAGTTACCATATTATTAATGGGGTGTAATTTTTTTATGAAACAAAAGTTTAGGTAAATTGAATGCGGGAAGCTTATAAATATCAGGACAAATTTCATGTCCACCAACCTTGATTGGCACAAGGTGTAACTATTATCATTGCATTTTAATTAATTTAGCTATTGAAATATGCAATTTGGGATGTGAATAACATTGTCTTATTAAGTAAACCAAAAAAAAAAAAAACATTGTCTTATTAATGTACACAATATGTTATAAGTCCGGAGAAAACAAGTACACAATCTCGTTTTTTGTTTTTTCCTTTAAATGAAATGAAAAGAGGTTTCATTTAAAGAGGTAAAAATTGAGGAATAGCCATAGCTAAACAATATAATCTAACATCACAATTCAAGTAACTCCGTTGTTAAATCCCCAGCCCTGGCATAAACATCGAACCAAAATTCCATGCTATCATCACACATACTTGATGAAGTAGTAAGATGGGACCCTTCTTCAGTCATTAGAGGAATTTGGAAATAATCACTGCTTGTGGCATTGGAATTATCAGAAGACAGAACTTCTGACCAAAATTCCTCATCCAATGCAAGATCATTCTCCATAGACTCAATAATATTATTATTGTTGTCGTTGTCACTACTAGTCACATTGGTTAGTGTGGACATGTCACTAGAACTTGTGCTATCATCTTTGGTAGCCTCTTGTTTGGTGGTGGCATCTTCTTGGTTGGACTTGGTTTGTGTTTGTGGTTTTGGTTTTGGTTTTTGTTTAGAGTCATTGCTATTTTGTGGCAGCCTCTTTTTCAAGTGAGTGTGCCACACATTTTTGATCTCATTGTCTGTGCGACCTGGTAATCTTGCTGCAATTGCTGACCATCTGCACCATTATGCATAGAGCGAATCATCAATATAGTGCAATAATATTTTATAGTATTAAGAGATTATATTGATCGATCCCCAATATCAACCTTTTGCATTTAGAAATTAAAAGTTCTTCTATATGTAGTACTCACAAAACATAGTTCTTATGTAATAACTCTCTGCACCTTAATTATAACATAAATATACTAAATCATTCTATCATTAATCATGATAATTACTAATTTACTTGATTAAATGATTAATTAAATATTCTAAGTCAATATTATTGCATGTATAGTGGAAGACTTTTTTTAAACTATGAATCAATCGTATATATTATCACAAATTATAAAAAGGACTTTTAAAATAACTATATATATATAATTATACACGGAGTGAAACATCTTTATACTTTTTTTAATAAAAAGATATTCTTTCAAAAAAGAGCAAAGTGATAAAAAAAATACCTCCACCTAAACCAAAAAATCATCAATGTCAACAAAACCAGAAAAAGTGCTAGTAACATAAGCCAAAATTAAACTCATTAACAATGTATCAAAATTAAACACATTCATCAATGAGCCAGCTTTATGAAAAATTTCTATTTAATTCATCAAAGTAGTAGGGGAGCTTTATATTTCTCTCTTTCACATAAATAATACTTACTCCATTCAATAATTTTTTGTTTTTAAAGATGGTGTACATATATTAAAAAAGTACGTACTGATTATTATAAATTTTATATATTTTTTATTTAAAATATTTTTATTTAATCCTAATTGAAAATTGTAGTAATGTTTAATTTTTATTAGGATGTATGACTATTAATTAATGTATAGTAGTTTAAGATTGAAAAAGAGGATAAAATTAAGTAAAATTAATAAGGAATAAGCGAAATAAGAATGAAATATTAAAATTGAAAAATATATAATTATGTATTGAAATTGTATAAAAAATAAAAATGAAAAAAAAAAGCTAA
The DNA here is from genome assembly GCA_037953625.1 of Crotalaria pallida. Classification (NCBI taxonomy): domain Eukaryota; kingdom Viridiplantae; phylum Streptophyta; class Magnoliopsida; order Fabales; family Fabaceae; genus Crotalaria; species Crotalaria pallida. Next base: position 76,850,503 of record CM075656.1, read on the forward strand.
AAGTCAAAATAAAGTCAAAAGTTAAAAAATGAAAGGAGTAGTAATATAATAATGTTATGGAAATGGGAAAAAACACGTGAAAATGTTGCAGCAAAAGAAAGAATCTTTGCTGGCCGACATATATCAATCCGATTATGATTTTGTTTCCCTTAAAATGAATTAAAATAAAAAAAAATAGGGAGCTTAATATAAAGTTAAAAATAATAGAAATTATTGGAAAGTATAGCTTTTAATATTTTTGATAGAAGAATAAATAATTTGTGATTTTTTTTACTATAATAAAAACTTTAACAAGTATCTTTAAGACATTATAAGTAAAATCCTTAAAATAATTCAAAGTGCTAATGGCCCCCTGCCAAACCCAAACCATTATCAAAGTACGAAAGTAACAAATAGTTTACCTGTTTCCCAACATTTCATGCAAATCAATTATTGCATCCTCTTCTTCCTTGGTAAAGTTACCCCGTTTGATATCTGGTCTAAGATAATTTATCCACCTGAGTCTACAACTCTTCCCACACCTTAATAAACCTGTTCATCAAAGGGAAAAAATATTGGGTTAATTCAAGCAAAAGATATGTGAATAAGTGTATAAACTCTTTACACCATTATTAGTGTATATATCATCCAAACATCATTATTAACTTCTGAATAAAAATTAAGATGTGTTGTATATACTATAGTATTATTTTCATCAAACTAATTAATTAATGAAATAGAATTGGCTGAATTGTAGTAGATCGATCTTTGATATACATACCAGCAAGTTTGGGAAGGGCACGCCAATTGGCATGGCCATGAGCGTTGATGTAATTGATGAGGATTTGATCTTCCTCTGAAGTCCATGGTCCTTTCTTCAAACCCATTTTCTCGCAGCATGGAGCTCTCCCCATTTTGCCAAAGTGAGAAGTAGTAGTGTTGTTTTGGATGCTTGAAAGCTTGAAGGTCAGGGTCTTTGTATCTACTTATATAAGACCAGCTTGGCTGAAGTTGAAAGTTGAAACTTCCAAATCTTACATATATACACGAGCTATATGCTTTAATGTTATGGATTTTTCTATCTTATGTACCACATGAATAAATTAATCATATTTTAAAAAGTAAGTTTTCATGAAAAGATATTATGTTTAACAAACCAAGAAATAAATAAAAAAATTTAATACAACTTTATTTTTAATGTATATTTATCTTATGTATGTATGGATATATAAATTAAAAGAACTTAATATTTCATGACCTTTGTTGAAGTGGGTCAAACCCATCATACAGTCCACAAATTCCAATTAATATATTATATACAATACAATGTTATACAGTACAATGTATTATTTTTTTTTTTTTACATACATAACCGATACACGGATCTGGTTTACCCAGAATCCGACTCATCCGATCCGACCCAACTGAGCTCGCACTAAACGGCAGGGATCTTCCAACAGGGATACTATGTATTATTTTTTAATGGCTTAAATATATTCTTAGTCCTCAAATTTAATTTTATAGTTTTGAACAATTTAAATTCTATAATTTTCACATTTTGTAATTTTATTTTCTCTATTTAAATTCAGACTAATGGTGCTAACTCGTCGTCATAGTAAAAGAATATATGTGATCTCTATATTTATTTCAAAAAATAAAAATAAAAGTATTTGAAATACTATTTAATATTATTAAAATAATAAAAAGAATCAGTAAATTAAAAAAGAAACCGAAGAATTTTTTATTTGATTTTTATATACTTTTTCTGACATTTTAATAAATATTTTAATAATTTAAATAATAATAAAAAATTAAGTTCTTTAATATTATTTATATTTTATGTTATAAAATAAAAAAAAAAATTCACAATCTTTTATGATTTGGCACGTGTTCCATTGTTTGTCACCTCAACACCATTATTCTAAATATTAAAAATTACCAAATACAAAAATTTGAAATAAATAAATAAATAAAAGGATTAAATTTGCCAATCAATAAATTTTAATACCAAAAAATACATTTAAGCCTTTTTTTTTAATCATCTATCCCAAATAATATGCACGTGCGTGTGGGACACTAGTCTAATATGAACGCTCGGGATTAGGGTTCTTTTCGGCAACATGAGTTAGGAGGCTTTTAGCTAGTTAGAAATTTTTAAATTTAGTCAATAAGCTACTAGTTCCGTTCGGTGAACACAAATTAGAATGAACTTATAGCTTTTATAAAAGGAGCTTGTAGCTTTTGAAAGCTAGCTTTTAGAAGTAGCTTTCTAGAAACTAAACTAGCTTTCAATAATTCATATACCAATTATACCCTCAAACAAAATATAAAATCATTTTACTACCCTTTAATTAATTATTAATTATTAATTATAATTTAATAATTTTGTTATAATTAATTAATTGATTAACTACATAATTAATAAATTAAGAAAAAAAATGAATTTAATTAATTATAATTTAATTTTTTTAAATTTTATTAATTAATTAATTAATTAACTATCTATTTAATAAATAAAGAAAAAAATTAAAAAATTTAAATTAATAAAATGTTGTATATCCTTTTTGGTCATTTAATAACTTTTAGGTACTTCAAAAGCTAGTTTTGCCGAACAACACTATTTTAAATAGTCAGCTAAACAGTTATTAGCTCTCAGCTACAAGCACATAACTCCTAGCTAGCTTAACATCTACTCCCTAGAAGCTCATAGCTACAAGTGACAAACGCACAGTTACAAGCTAGTTTTGCCGAACAGACCCTAGGTATTATTGTTGTATACTAGTACCATATATAAAGCTACTACTAGTTTGTACATATGGTGAGGAAAATAGTGACATGTCACATTTTATACCATTTTTGTGCACTAAATATGTTAAAATTGGTCTAAAACTATAAAGTAAAAAGTTTTTTTATACCACACATTTTAGTATATGAATTGAAGTGATTAAAAGTATGGAAGATTAAATAGTTGATTCTCATTTTGAATATTGCGTTACCAATGTTTAAAAATAATAAGAATCGTTCAAGGATGACTGAATACTGATACTTCTTGCTACTACTATAATTCTTGATAACACATTTCCTTTTTGAGAATCTAATAATGAGATTCTTTGCAATTTATAATTGGATTTTTTTTAAAAAAAAATTGACCTTTTCAAACTATTTCATTAAAAAAAATGGAGAATGCACTAACAATGTAAAGGTTTTTTACACCATCACTACATCATCCATCATTCATTCGTTTATGGTTATTGATTCCTAGATTAAAGTAATACAAATGAATGGTGGATGATGGACTGATGGTGTAAAAAACTATACACCATCAATGCATACTCATTAATCTAAAAAATATATATATATATATATAAATACATAGGGGGCTGCTAACATCCACCTATGTTGGAGGATTTTAGCAATGTCCACCAAAATATTTGGACAAAATTACTCTTCCTTTTATAACATGAGTAACTTATTTTTTTAAGGGTGTTTATGTAATTAGATTATTAATTAATTTAAAAAAAAAAATCATCCCCCACCATCCGTTGACCACCATTGACCGCCGTTGACCGCCGCCGTTGACCGTCGCCGTTGACCGCCGCCGCCACCACTAAACCCTAAGACCTAAGACCCTAAACCCTAAACCCTCCCTAAACCCTAAACCCAAATTACAGAATTACCCTTAAAAATTAACCTATCCAAGTTAAAAGATGGAGGGTAATTTTATCCAAATATTTAAATGGACATTGCTAAAATCCTCCACACATTGGAGGATGTTAACATTCCCTATATATATATATATATATATATATATATAGTTGCATAGCTCATAGAAGGTAATAACCATATTTGGAATGTTTTTACAGTATGTAGATATGATAGTGATTTACATCAAATGTAAGCAATTATTGAATGTATCATCAACAAATTTTCGGAATGCATATAATAAGTTATATATGCAATAACTAATTGAATTTTATATCAATCATTAGTAATTTTTTTTCCCAAGACATTCGCGTAATTGGGTGACTGGAGTCTTCTTATATTCACAAGAGTTGAGAATTGAACCTCAACCACTTGCTTTAGTAGTAATAAATACCTTACTATCTGTATTAGCTAGCCTTCACTATAGTTCGGTCATAATCACCTAAAATAAATTAGCGTTATAAAATATTAAATCTTTTTATTCATCGTTTCGGTCATGAGCACATGATATATAGTGTGTACTTTTGCAAACACGTCATAAAAGGTGGGACATCTGTGTATTATGATACTTGGTAGATTTTTCTTGGTGTTTAATAAATTTTTCTTTACTGTTAAAAAAAAAAGAAAATAGTTTTTTACACTGTCAGTACATCATTCACCATTCAACTGTGTATGGTTATTGACTTCTAAATTAAAGTAATGCTTGTGAATGGTGGATGATATACTGACAGTGTAAAAAACTTTACACTTTCAATGCACACGTATTAAACTCAAAAAAAAAAAAAAAAGCTTAATCTCGGTACATTAAATAAGAAAAGCGTAATCTCGGTACATTAAATAAGAAAATTTGAATATAATACAGAATTAAAGATAACGAATATGAATAATGAATAATTAGCCTGATAAATTTTTTACACTCTGATTAGTGATTACAGACCTATTAAACCAATAAACAATTAAAAGTACTATGTGCAACCTCACATATGGTCTTAAATTAATATTATTATTAACCAATAAAATTTAGCATTGTCCGTCGATTGTTAAAGATCTGTTTCAAAAGAGATTGGTCTCTAATTATCAATAAAAAAATACTCTTAATTTGAAAAAAAAATATTACCAATATTAATGTACCAGAAAAATAAGAAAATGAAAAAAAAAGTATTTTTTGTATATCAGTTAAATTTTTTTTAAAAAAAATTATATTTGAAAATATTGAATTTATAATATAAAAAACTAATAGATTTAAATTTTCAACAAATTTTCTCTTATTATACTCTCTCGTTTCCTTGTTATAAACTCTTTTTACCAATTTTCACACAGAAAGTTTGTTAGTATGATTAGTATGTGTGGTACTGAAAATATAAATATTTGATTTATTTTTTCATAAATACTCCAATAATTAGTAATAGAAATTTAAAAAATGTTAAATAGATAAAAATATCCGTGAAAAAGAAATAATTAATATCATTAACAATTGATAATGAAGCTTTATATTAAGAAAAAAACATCAAATAAGACTAATATTTAGGACGGGAGAGACATTTAAAAAAAAAAACGTTTAATATTAATTCGCCCACCATTATACTTTTTCTGATGAGGAGTCACTTTCTTGGCCGACCTGTGTGTTTCTTGTCTCAAGTTGAGCAGAGAAATCATCACACTGATTGCCAATGCCAAGTCAAATAAAACGTGGTGAGTTGCCTAACACTAGTACTACTACTGTATTAGTAGTACTGTATACTCCTACTACTACATGGCTGTCAACACAATACAACAGCATGACATCTATTAATAAAGTGGATTAATCACTTTTTTTTTTTGCTTCATGAGTTCATGTTGTTTAATATATATCAACTCATCGATTTGTCCTTCGATCTTGCTTAATTTGTATTAGTAATATTCCAAATTTCTAAATACTGGTAACATCCTACCCTACCTGAATAAAAGTTTAAAGTACTGAATTGTCGTGAAAATTTCTTCACGGTATAAATGTACTTTAACCGTATACTCCCTTAGCTTTGTCTATTAATATAAGTTTTCTTTCTAATTTTTTTTCATTTCAATTTTTAATACGAGTAATATTTAATTATTCCCTCCGATCCTATATATAGGGCACATTCTAAAAAATTTTATTAGTCCTAATTATAAGTCACTTTATATTTTCTATGCATCATTTATTGATTTTTCTCTTTTTTGCCCTTATTAAATGATTTGACTATCTATGTGTTTTTTTTGTTGTTCATTAATGAGTGTGAATTTTTCAAGAAAAGTTGAGGGGGTAAAATTGTAATGTTACAATATATTCTCATAGAATTCATAAAACCAATCTTTTTCCTTGGTATGTGTAATTCGGTTAAGTATGCCCTATAATAAGGACCGGAAGGAGTATTTCTTTTCATAAATACATATATTCATTCAATATTTTATTTAAAACTTCAATAATAATTATAGTTATAATTTTACAAAGTATATCAAATATTTACAATTTCAATATTACTAACAATACTATTTAATTTTTGGATTTTCTTAACATCAGCCTTCAGGGTCGAGGATAAGAGGCTAAAAGTGGATATCATGTATTGAAAAACTAAATATAAAGTGTTTTTATTCTTTCGATGTACCATTTTCAAACACATGATGTCCACTTTTAGTCTCTTATTTTCCGCCCTAATGCTTTGTTTGGTTGCAAGAGAGAAAATGGGAAGAGAGAAAATGAGAAGAAAGAAAATGAGAAGAGAGATTATGAAGAGAAAATGAGTAGATTTTGTGGATGTTTGGTTATAGGAGAGAAAATGAGAAGAAATATGAGAGAGAGAAAAGTTGTTTTGTTAAGTTTGAGAAAAAAGTGGAAAAAAAACCAATAAATTAAAAAAAAAACAATGTGCAGGAGAGTGCTAAGTTGGCTTTTTAATTGGCTTTATGGACACAAACCAACGCTCCCTCAAAATCTTGCCACAAGGGAGAAGAAATTTTTTTTCCGTGGGACCCACTGATTTTTTTCTCTCCCTCCGTTTTCTCTCCTCTATCAAATAGGGAAAACTCAGTTTTCCTCTCATTTTCTTTCCTCTCAAATTCTCTTCCCTCCAAATTCCACCCTACTAAACAGAGTGTAAGAGTTGAAGTTAAAAAAACCCTTAATTTTCTTTTATTAAAGTTACGGAGTCCTGGTATGAATACTTAATTAGCATTAAAAGTTGTGCTTACATATGATTATTTAGTGCCATCATTGTCCTTGAATATAAGATTCTTTTGTCACTTTTATTTTGTCTTTATTTATAAGACTCTATATCAATTTTCAATAACTATTAATTACTTTTTTCCACAAACACCCCTATTTATTTAACACTTTTTAGATTTTCAATGATGTTAATAGGGGCAATTTTGAAAATACATATCAAAAGTTCACATTTTTAATACAATTAATTAAATTAATCAACTTTTTTAATCGACGTGAAATCGCACAAATGGATCCTATATACAGGGATGATGGGAGTGACATTTTTTTAGTTTGGATCATTCAAATGAGATCCAATGGTCTATTGCTAAAAATAATAATTCTTCCGGACTCAATTAAAAAGAAAACATATCATACTATATTTAAGAAAAAATTAACCGATTTTCTATCATTAAATGCAATCATTTCCAAAATAAGAGTACTTTATTCTCAATATTATTTCATTAAAATAATTCTATTTTTTTTATGAATTTGAGAAAATTAAATACATCTAACTAACTTTCTTTTTGAAATTACCCAACTAATCTTCTTAATTAGTGTGTGAAGTACTTTTTTATTGGCAAATGCTAACAAGTGCACTTGTTAACAAGCCAACTATAGTAAAAGTTCATTAAAACTTGCATTTTTTAAGATTTTTGAGAGACGAAATAATGTTCACTTATGATTATTTTTATTATTGTAGTAACCTTAACAAGTACCCTAGAGCACGACCACTTGTTAGCAAAACTCTTATTTATTTCTTATAATTGAAAATGATGAAGTATATTTTGATTTAGTCACTATACCAAAATTCACAATTTGTCTTTTAATTTTCTCACATATCAATCAAAATAGTATTCCCTCTCTAGCACCCAATGCCAATATATATCTTGGTCAAATTTGATAAAGTTAAAGAAAATAAAAATTAATGTAATTTATTAATTACAAATAAAAATTCTATATATTTACTTTATTTTTTTTCATTATGAATGAATCACATTTTTTATTGTTTAATAATTTAGTATGGCCTTTTATAATTATTCAACAATAAATATTATATACCATTTTAAAGATATTTGATTTATGTTTTTTAGTGTTCACAAAAAAAATTATGTTTTTTAGTTTAAATTGAGACAAAATTTTTTTTATCAAGATAATAGAGCGGGAAAATAATCAAAATAGTAACCAAAGGAACTAATATATGACTAAAATTCGATCTAATCAATAAAAATACTAAATTAATTAAGGAGGAGGCCAGGTCACAGATTTTAGTATCTCCTCATGTGATTGATTTCATAATTTTTTGAAATTTTATGAACCGATAAGGTATTTTGTTATCCGAGTATCTTATAGGAGTTTCTATAAGGAAACAACGGAAGAGGAAAATGAGATGGAAAAATATATCGTAATATAATACACTTATTCCGGAGGCCGGTATGAAGTATGAACACGTCTACTAAATTAAACTCATGCTACTCGCAACTCAGTTAAAGAACTGAGCTACCTCTGAAGTTTTAATTTGTGACACATGCAAGAGCATTTTGCAATCAGCAACATGGTAGTTGAATCGAGATTCGCATCGCGTTTCGGAAGATCGATTTTTTGAATCGTGAATTGAATCAAATCGGGAATCGTAAGATACATAACTAATAATAAAAGATAACATAAAATATAATTTATATAAATATATAAAATATATAAGCATCTTTTAGTCCAAAAATTCATTGAAAACTAAATATAAACCTCCAAATTCAAGTCAAAAACTCAAAATAAATCAAAATTTCATAAAGAAAACACCAAAAGAAACAAAGACTAAGTAAGTTTTATATTTCTAATAGTCATTATTAATGAAGTCTGTGAAGGGAATGGGGAAAAAACCGAATTCAGGCAGCAAAAAGAAAAAGAAGAACGTGGCTGGCTGGAGGAAGAAGAAGAAGAAGAAATAGAAATTAGGGTGAAATAGAAATTAGGGTGAAAGTATAGAGCGTATAGAGCAAAAAAAAAGGGGTTAAAAACTTAAAATTAGGGTTGGGTTGGGCCGAACTGGAAAAAAAAGGGGTTAAAAACTTAAAATTAGGGTTGGCCGAACTGGGTCAAGAAACCGGGTCAAAAACCTGGAAAGATCTTCTTCTTCCTCCAGCGGTCCAGACTCCAGCGCGAGATCTTCTTCTTCCTCCAGCGCAAAAATGCGCTGCGCTCCCATGTTTCCAGCGACGAACCAGATTCGTAACCGATTCGTCTCCCAATACGGCGGCGACTCGCGATTCAGGGGCGATTTCACGATTCGTAATCGATTCGTCTCCGATTCAATTCAAATCGCGATCCAAACTGCGATCCGCATCGCTGGCCCCTGTTCTTGAATCGAATCGCGATACGAATCGTACGATTCGTGCGATTCCGACTACACTAATCAGCAATGCTACATATGGTTTGAAGAAAATACTAACGAATATATAACACATTTCTTAACAAACAGTATTTCGCTTTTGCAATTTAGTAATACCGTGAAGCTGTTTCAATATGTTTCTATAATTTTTTTTTGTTGGTGAACTGTTTCTATAAATTTTAATACAGGCAAAAATCCAACCACAGAAAACTAACTAGGGAAAAATCTAGACCAAATTACACAATACTTTATCTACTTATAATTGGTCCTGCATATATCATTACAAATACACGGTGACAAGGTCATGAACAATTTAAGGTGTGTTTGGATAAAGAAATTTCATTTTTTAAAAAAGAATTTCAAGTATTTTAATTCAAAGTAAAGAACATGAATGTGTATTAAAAAGAAGACTTAATTCTGTCACAAGTTCCTAAAGTTTGGGGTACATTTATCAGATATCTTTATTCCTTTTTTCGATGTCTGACTCCTCGAAGTGAATTTTGGGTTTGTCATGTACCCCTACTATCAATTTTGGCCAATTTTGCTGACATGTAACATCGGAATCCTGGTCAGACACAGTAGATTGGTCATGTGGTGTCGCGTGATGTCACATGGGCGAAAACGACCTCTTTCTTCAATCCTTTTTTTTATTTAACTAAAAATATAAAAATATTAAGTTTTTAGGTTTATAATTTAAAGAAAAAAAGCATCTTCGCCCACGGGGCACCACGTGCCTAACCTACTGCGTCTGACCAGGATCACAATGTTACATGTCAGCAAAATTGGCCAGGATTGGTAATAGGGGTATATGGCAAATCCATAAGTAACTTCGGGGAGTCAGACATTGAAAAAATAAGAATAAGGGTATCTGACAAAAGTATCCCAAACTTCAGGGACTTATGACATAATTACACCTAAAAAAAAGTATTTGAAAATTTTTGAGATTAAAGGTTGACGAAGGATTTCAAATTTCCTCCCTCAACTTTTAATTTAAACACTTTCCAAATCCTCTCTTTTTACTTTACCTTCACGTTCCTTGCCTTAAAAAAACTTGAAATATTTAAAATTTTTAAAAATTGTATGTAAATCCCTAATCCAAAAACACCCTAAACCTTATTTCAAACACATGTGCAAAACACCCCACCTGATAAATTGGCAAGTTTAAGTTTTTAAAAGTTGAATCAAAATATTCCAAATCATTTTGACGATATGCATTAATAGGTCCCGTCAGATTCAAAGTATGAAAGTATACCTTTTTTTATTTTTATTTTTATTTTTATACATCAAAGTATATATCTGTGTGTGTGAGAGATCTTGGCCGGTTCGATCTAATTAAAGTATTGACCAGCTGCGAAGCTCATACAGGTGTTTTTAATTACTCGAATTATATCCGACCTTCTTTTAGCTAGATAGATCATGGCTCGAGCTTAAAACAAATAGTCTGGATTGTCACATCTAAACATGCTCAAATAAAAATTGGTACTAGTTAAATTTGACGGAAAGTAGGTCTTATTTTAATTTCTTGTTTCAGCTAAAAAACATAGACAAACATAAAAGTTATATTAAAAAAATCATCAATTTTAATTAAAGTAAGTTATAGAATACACCATTCAAGCAGTGGATTGTATATTTTAATGGCGTTTTTCGTCATGCAGAGTGGGAGTCAAAGAAAGAGGCTTGTGCTGCTTGTGGCAATCGAGCTGTTGGGTGCCCCATTGTATTTTTAAAGTTATTAGGTTTGTTAACAAGTATTTTAATATTATTGTTAATTTTTATTTTTTTAAAGTAAATTGATATTGAAAGATAAAGTTAAACACTTTTCGATATGTTCAGCACATCATTTTTCAATATATATATATATATATATATAATGTTTGCTTAAAAAATACATTTAAGAAGGCTTAATTATGTCACAAGTTCCTAAAGTTTGGGATATTTTTACCAAAAATATCCTTATTCGTTTTTTCAATGTCTGACTTCCCGAAGTTATTTCTGAGTTTGTCATATACCCCTACAACCAATTCTGATCAATTTTGCTGACATGTAATATCTGAATCCTAATTAGATGCAGGAGGGTAAGCACCTGGTGCTAGGCATGGCAAAAAAAACCAGAACCGCGGGCACCCGCCCGAACCCGATCCGCCATTAGCGGGGAAAAACCGTTCTAATCGGGTATCGGGGCTGGGGCGGGGAAAACCCGCCTTTTCAATCACGGGGCGGGGGCGGGTGTGGTAATTCTACTATCCGCCCCGCACCCGGCCCCGAAACCGACCCGCTCACACTATATATGTATATTATATTATATATTATATATAATTTATAATAATAGTAATAAAAAAATATTAAAAATAATGTTTTGACTCTAAATAAAAATCACTTGTGGAAAATACTCTTTTAGAAAAGCTGTTTTTAAAAGAAAAAGTTGGTATATTATAAAAGAAAAGCTCTTTTAGAAAAGTTGTTTTTAAAAGAAAAGCGGGGACGGGTGCGGTGCGGTTTTACCCGACCCCCGATGGGGACGGGGACGGGTGGGCTTTTATGATACCCGGCGGGGGACGGGGCGGGGGCAATTTTTGGAGACGGAGGCGGGTGTGGGAAGTACATAATCCGCCCCCGCACCGCCCCGTTGCCATGCCTACCTGGTACCCCGTGGTCGAATATCCTTTTTTTAACAAATTTAAAAAACTAAAAAACTTAATATTTTATATTTTTAGTTAAATAAAAAAAAAGAGAAAAAAGAATTGAAGAGAGAGGTCGTTTTCACCCGTGTGACATCACTCGACACCACATGACCAACCTCCTGTGTCTGATCAAGATTCTGATGTTACATGTCGACAAAATTGACCAGAATTTATTGGCCAAAATTGGTATTAGGAGTATATGACAAACTCATAAGTAACTTCGGAGAGTCAGACATTGGAAAAAAAGAATAAGGGTATCTGACAAAAGTACCTCAAACTTCAGGGACTTATGACATAATTAAGCCTTCATGAAACTTGTCAAAATTTTATTATAAGTTTTTAACTATACGTACTACTAATATTCTTCACAGTAATTGGTCAGATTGGTCCCTAACTTTATATGCATCAGTCAAGTTAGTTCCTGACTTTATCGAAATAGCATTTTAGTCCCTACGATAGCATTTTAATTCAAATACATCCTTATTTTTATCCTACTTTAAAGCAAATACATACATCTCTACGATAGTGACGACATGGACTAACTTGATCGACGTTCTTCTATGTTAGGAACTAAATTACTATTTTGATAAAATCAGAGACTAACTTGAACAACACTTACAAAATCAAGGATCAATCCAACCAATATTAGGGACCACCAATTACTGGTTAAATAGTGGGAGGGTCTCCGGTGCATGTGAAAATTTTATTTTTGCTTTTTAAATTTTTTTTAATACAGATTTATTCAGAATATTTTTTAACACAAGTTCGTATACAGATTTATTAGAATATGTAAATTTTGAATACAGTTTTACTCAGTATACTTTTTTAAGAACACAGAGTAAAAAAAAATCCAAATTATAAAAATCACTTCATATCGATAAAAAAGAAAACGCGTAGAATATTTTTTAATTGATTAAATTTTAAAAAATAAATAAAAAAATCCAAAAAGAAAAACATGCACCAATGCATGCTATCTATTAACATGCACGGGAGCCTCTACCTTAAATAGTGTTGGAGGAGTGACGAGTGCAGTAACTAGCAAAACAAATCAGAGCTAAAGAGACTTTTTAGGCATCCAATGTTGACAAACCCTTCAATTATAGTTGAAGATATGTAACTTCATACAATTCCGTATTTCCCATTCTTTTTGAAGTTTGAAAGTACGTAATTCGGTCACCTGTTAAAGTTGTTATATATAATGAGTTTTTCTTTGCTATGCATCTAGGATAAATAATTATTACATGTAAACGGGTAGTATTAGAAAATTAAAACAATATTTTTTATCTATTAAGTTTATTTATTCTATAGATGTGATGCATATATATGTTAAAAAATTCTTATAATTAAAAAACAATTATATGTATAAATTATTTCATCTTTCAAAAATATATAAAGGATATTTCTAACCTATGCACCAAGCGTACTTTAAAAAACAAATTTTGATGAAAATTGTGATACTTAATGAATTAAAAAAAAAATTGTTTCATTTTTCAATACAATTTTACTATTTATATTATCTTATCTTATGCACTTCTTATGCATGGAGTGCATAAGATAAAAAAACTCGATATTTAATAAGATATTTAAAATGCTAAGTACACTTCCTGCATTGGTTATTTCCCCTTTTCAAATACATATTTTAAACTGGGAAATAACAAATATAAGAAGTGTACTTATTAGCATTTTCAGTAATTAATCTTATTCAGTACATTAATTCCTATTACTATGCCTAAAGTTGCAAGTGTTAACATCAAGCTAGAACAGTACGGAACCGACTATATGGAACTACTTCCTAACTCTGCAGAAAATTAGTACGATTTGGTTGTTTTGCTATCCAACACAATGTAAACATGATTATCTATTGGACAAGACATGGCAGTGGGATCATTTTTTGCTCAACCTAGACCGTCCGTAGTACAATTTTTTAAAAGAGTGAACCGACGTTTTGGTCTCTCAAATTTTTTGACAGGGGTCCCTCAAGAAATTTAATTCATTTTTAGTTTCTAAAGTTTTCCAAAAGTACCAATTTAATCCTTGCCCTATTTCCGTTAGCCATTTCGTTGACGGACTAAATTAGTACTTTTAGAAAACATGAGTGACTAAATTGGTACTTTTGAAAAACATGGGAACTAAAAATGAATTAAATTTCTTGAGGGACTAAAATGTCCTTATCGAAAACTTTGAGGGACCAACGTGTCCCTTCACTCTTTTTAAAATTAAAATTTTTTATAAGAATTTTAAAAATTAAAAAAAAAATTAAAACTTAATTTCTTCGCCTTAAGCACATAGCGAACTATTCTTTCGCCTTTTAAAATTAAAACTTAATTGCACCTGCCTCATTTAAATGGCAATAGGTTACGGCGAAAATGAATTATACCCTCAAGTGACGTTATTTATAAGAGGTTTGGATGACATACATGAAAGTTTAATCTTGCATTGAGTGCATATGGATGCATGAATATTTCGATATATAGAATAGACTGTTTTGTTGATTAAAGCAACCACCGGTTTCAGAATAATGGCTTCATAACAACTTCCAATCAATCCTTCCAGTTCTATTTAGGTCTTGTGGTTCGTTTTTTTCTCTTGTCAAGCAGGTCGTTGATTGGGTTTCTCTTCTAAGGATGTAATATATATTCAATAACAACTTTATCTTTCTCTAGTAATGTGATATGGGTTGCTTCACCAACTCATCTCTGTATCTTGTTTTTTTTTTTTTTTTTTTTTTTTTTTAACAGTATCTTTATCTTGTTGTTTTAATGGTTTTTCCCCCCAAAACCACCCCTATAATCCAAGTACCTAACTCTAAATATGTTTATGTTCTCATGGTTTCTCTAATACAAGTAATTTAAAAAAAAAAAAAGAATCAGTTAAAAAAAATAAAATCAAGAATAGTCATCAAAGAAAATGGAAAAAAAAAAAAAAGAGGATTGGTCTTAGAGATTGGGCAAAATGGGCTTCAAAATTAAAAAAGTGTGGGTAAGGCCCATAAACTCAACCCGATCAAAACCCGTAACTCGACCCAATCCCTTATTCAACCCATAAACCGTGCAGAACCCATGGACCAATTTGCAAGGGAGGGACCAATTTGCAAGGTCACAAACAGTCGTCTTGGGAAAATCTTGACCTTTCACACCACATCATCCATTATCTACGGTCCATATCTCATATACATTAAATGAAAGCTAAATGTTACATGTATTGCATAATGACCCATTTATGAGGTGAGGGGTTCAAATCATGGAATCATTATTTGGGGACACATGCCAAAATTTCATTTTGTTAGGGTATTTAGTAAGAATTAGGATCCTCTCCAGTACTGGACTCCAGTACTGGAAACTCACAAGCAGATAAGGACATGTGGCAAAACAAAAATTTAATGGTTAGGATTTAAAGTAAAAATTAATTCATTTTATGTTTTTAAAAAAATTAAAAATCATGTCCAGCCCCAATCCTAATGTAGTCACCGCCACCGCCATGCCTTCAAAGCCCACCACCACCACATTTTCAACTTCATTCTCTGCCCATTGAAGGATACAAAGTCGCACTAAAAGACTTCTTTAACCATCAAACTCATCCATTCGAAACTCATCCTCCGTTGGTCTTCTCTTTTCAAGTTGTTATCCGCAATATCGCGGTGGCGCGGTGGCGCGACGGTGATGGCGGAGCTCGCGAAATCGATCCGTGCCGTGACCACGTCTGCAAACTCACCAAAGTTCGCCTCCATGTCTGCGTATGGGTTCTGCTAGTGGTTTTACTCCCCGCGGACGAAGACGATTATGGCTTCTTCCCGGTGTCGCTACCCTGGTTTCATTGTGTACGCACGGAAGGTGGTGATTGTTGCAGATCCGGTGCTTCGGTGGAGATATGACCAGATTTGGCAAGAGTGCAATGCGGTGGTGCGTTGGGATCGGGGGCCGTGTCGGGATGGCGGAGGGGTGACGACGGCGTGACTTGATGGCACGACTTCATCTTCTATTGAAGAAGATAATAGTTCATATTATTATTATTTTTTTTAATAAAACAAAAATCAATTTTAAATCTCTGCCTTTCAAAAAAATTATGCCATGTGTCAGCCATCCACACAAAGGACTGGAGAGTCCAGTACTGGAGAGGATCCTCTCTCATTTAGTAAATGTGGAGGAAATATCAAAAAAGTGTATTTAAAAGAATTGTAAAAGTAACTTAAAAAAACATGTGTTCATATGTCGAAATGAATATCTTATCGAAAATGTTCAGATTCCATCTGAACATTCTTTTCAGACAAGTCTATGAATTTTATCATTTTTATACATTTTAATTTATCCATTATTATACAATGTGAAACTACTTTATCCGCACAACTCATATTTGGAATCCCACATGATTGATAGTATTTTTCTATTTTTTTTTAACAAGTATAGTTGAGTTAAGCAAGTGTGTTAGTCAAAAAAACCAATTACTTTAGGAGGGGGAGGAAAAATGTCATGAACAAATGATTGAAAATTTAAAGTTGGATTTAGACCTTTGATTATTGATTGTGATTTGTGAGATACTAACTTGACTTCCAAGCGAAGAGTACAAAAGTTTCAATCTTTTGAAAGACCTTTTTCCTAGTTAAATGCATTAAGACCTAAAATATGACTCAGTAAATTTCACATGCAATTGTTAATCCAAAAAAAAAAAAAAAAAAAACAATCAGACGCAATTGCAAAATCTTGACTCTGCTTTATGGGTTCAAATCTGCCTCATATTTTATGTAAAGTTTCAAAAGATGGATTAGTACTGCATAATGGTTAGCACCTGAAGAAGAAAGAATATGATAATCATTTAAAGTTCAAAAGTGCACAAAGCAGGGGACTCTATCTTTCAACCCATGAGCACTCCTCCAGTCACAACCACAACCAAGTGTAACATTACATAAATTGTTAACAGAAAATATCTAATTACCCAACTAACCCGTAGTAGTTTGTGCAGGAGTGCAGCAAATAGCACTGGCTGAAGAAGAATAAGCATACAGACCTAGGACACTCGCTTAATTGTAAATACTCAATTAGTATTTCATTAGGATCCACTAATTATAAATAATTAATTATTAATAGTTACAGTAATAAAAAAAGGTATCATGCAGATTGTGACACACCTTAGCAGATATATGTGTATGCTGTTATGGTTGCAAATTTGTAATCTCTTGCTTCTGTGAACTGATATACTGTTAGTTTTCAGTTTTCACCAGCAACTATGAGTAATTCTATAAGCAATTTTTGTTGTTGTTGCTAATAACACACTCTATTATTGGGCAAACTTTGCGGGAGACCTACTGAATTCATGAGTCCAGACTCTATTCAGTGTGCCATACATAAACTTCACCCAATAAAAAGTATGATGAAAAGAGTGTGTTATATGAGAAAATATGAGCATATATATATATATAGAGAGAGAGAGAGCTTTCAAGTCAGTAATTTCTAATGATGAAGGTTCAATTACGCAGGATTAATACGACGATGCAGTTCATCACTTCATACTAAACACTATTCCTTCTGGTCTAAAATATAAGCACCATTTGATCAATTTCACTTCCTTTAAAAAAAAGTAAGAAAAGTAGATAAGTTACTTATTTGTATTGGAATTATAAATTTTAAGTGTATATTTACCAATCTATCCTTTTGATCTTCTAGTCATTGATTGGTGTTTCTTTTCCCCACAAACATAACAAAGTATATTAAATAGGGTTAGTTTTGTAAAATTTTAGAAAATGTGCTTATATTTAGGACCAAAAGATTTTGGTCAAATGATGTTTATATTAGGGACCGGAAGGAGTAGTAAATAATTACTATGAAGAAAAAGATTTGGTTATACAAAGAAAAAAAATTGGATTACCAAGACAATTTGATAAGGCCATCAGTCCTCAAACCTCCATTTTATCCCCCAAACCCCAATTTTTTTTATTACCCTTCCAAACCCCATTTTCTCTTCTCTCTCTTCCCTTTCACTCTCTCTCTCTCTCTCTCTCCCTTCCATTTTTTCTTCTCTAACACTCACTCTCCCTCTCCCATTTCACAATCTTCTTTCTCTCTTTTACAATTTTCTTTTTCCTCTATCTTCTTTCCATTCTCCCTTTCAAAGTCTTTTTTTCCTTTGTCTTCTTTCTTTTCTTTTGTGTTTTTTCGTTTAGGGTTTATGTTAGATGATTAATAAGTTGTTTGAAGTTAGATTTTCATTTTTTAATAGTTTTTTGTTCATTTATTATGTTTTAAGCAAACCTATTTGTCTTCTCTTCGTTGTTAGTGTTTGTTTTTTTTTTTTTTTTAATTCTAACGCTGTAAAATTCCGACGAACCAGTGTCATAATTTTGAATTTCCGACACAGGCATATCAAAATTTTAAAATTCCGACAAAAGACCGTTGGAAATTTACACTGTTTTAATCTTTTTCGTTAGAAAAATTCCGACATATATATGTCGGAAAACTCTTAAACAAACTACCTAAAAATTTCCGACATACCCGTGTCGAAATCTCAAAAAATTCCGACACTGGATTGTCTGAATTTATACAGTAACGTAAAAAGTGGAATATGGAAGGGGTTAGAGAGGGTTGGAGAGAAAGGAGTTTGCAAAAGTGGAATATGGAAGGGGTTTGCATGGGGTGAAAGAAGTTCAAAAGGTGGCTAGGGGGTTTGGGGTTTCTTTCTTTTTTTTTTCTTTTTTTTTTTGGTTTGAGTAATGAAGGGTATAATGGATATTGCACCATTAAAATGGGATTTGGGGGATAAAATGGGGGTTTGAGACTAATGACCATTTGATAATTATGTTGAGACAAGGAAAATGATTATGGACCATGCTAGCTACTCAGTCCTAAATATGCTATCAACCTTATGAAAATGCAAGGGTTCTTCGAATTGAATACTTTCAAGTCCTTCTCATCAAGTGAATAGTAACTCTGGAACATTTCCTAGTTCCTACCCTCAATTTCTCAACAAAGGGCGGCATAAATGCTCATCTAAGTTTTATGTTTAACCGTTATATATGGCATGGTTCGTTGCATACTTTAGCTCACACATCATGGATGGCATCATGTACAATTGTACATATTTGCCAAGAGTTGTGTAACAAAATTCTGTAAACTAAAGAATCAAACGATTCAGAAGGTAGAAGGTAGTTATCCAATAAGATAGTTATCCAAAAAAAGAAACGATTCCACAAGATAATGCAGTGTTAAAACTAAAAGTAAACTTTGTGACAAGATTCCTACACTTGACTAATAAATGGAACAAGAATAAACATATTTAAGAGAATGATGAATTCAGAGAAAAAGGATACCATCCAGTTCATTAAAACATGTACGTTATCTTATTATTCAAAGATGGTTGGACCCGATAGCCTGTATTTTCGAGAATGTTACATGAGATAGAGACTAACACAAGGCCAACAAAACAATCAATAGCACCTAATCCTAGCCCATCTCAGCATTCCTTTAATCACCTCCAAAGGATTGCTTACTCCTAATACTTCTATATATTCAATTTGGCTTATAAACAAAATTATAGGAGTATATAAAAATCTTTGGAAGAACTTGTGATTATTTCTATAAATACTTTTTTTTAATATAAAAAAGCTTTTGTTTTGTTAGGTTATTTCAGTAAGTTCATCATATACTGAAGGTTATGAAATAAGGAAAAAGAAACATCTTGTTGTGATTGGGAAATAGGAAGCCGAAACACATACCGCATCTTAATTCATGGGCTGGGCTAAGCGAGTGAAAACCATAAGTGGATATAAGTGGGTTTGACATTAGGAATTACATGTTGACCCAAAATCCTAAAGCATTAGGTCTATGACCTGATTTTGTTTATGGATTTTGCTAATAAGTGGGTCTAAAGACATTTGTTAAAGGTTTTTAGTATTGGAAAAACAATTATAGGTGCACATTTTTTCATGTCTCGAAAATACAAAAAATCACATTTTTTCATAAGATTTTACTCCTTTTTGACTTCTTAACAAGTGTACTAAGGACGCTTGTTAACATTTGCCTTTTGTTTATATATTCTTCAGCTCATTCACTTTTCTACAACATGAGATTTTTTTATTACACAACTCACACTTGCATTTACCCTCTACCTATACCCAATATATCTGCTATTTATTCACTTAAATAATTACGAGTAATAATTACTCTTTTTGTCTCAATATCTTGGTAAAAAATTTAAAAGTTAATAAAAATAATTATTAATACAATTCATCGATTACAAATAGAAACTATATATATTTGTATCATTGCTCAAATAGAAACTATATATATTTGTATCATTGCTCTCTTTTACTATTAATTCACATATTTTCTTTCCTAATAAATTATTATATGTTTCCTTAATTACTCAATCATAAACATAATATACCACCATTTTTAAAAGATTTGATTTATTATTCTTACTTCAATTTGGGATAAAATTATATATATATATATATATATATATATATATTTTGCCAAGATAATGGAATGAAGAGAGTAAATTAAAAATTATAACGAACAAGGCTCAACACAATTGATAGATGACTGATTTTTTTAAGCATGATATCAAGGGTTCGATCTCTGTCGTGGGCATGAAAAAGACTTTGTTGATAGAGACAAAAACCATTTCGGTGATCTTTACGCTTTGGAAGGAATTAGTTTTCGATTATCAATCGAAGGATATCTTTAGTGGAAAAAAATAAAAAAATAAAAAAATATATTTTTCACTAATAAGAATGGGTGATACATGATTATTGCAAAAGACAAGAGAGCAAATATTGTCCCATACGACTATAGTAATAACAGTTTTTTTTTCAAGAGAAAATAGTTTATACATTGTCTTATACTGTCACCATATCATTCACCATCCAAGGATTTATGGTTATTAACTTCTAAATAAAAGTAATGCAAATGAACGGTGGATGATGTAATGACAGTGTAAAAAACTTTACACTGTCAGTGCACATGTATTAAACTCTTTTTACAATAAGTTTTGGACATCACATGTGAAATATTCATGGTTTTCTTTTAGATTTAAAAGTAGATATTCCTTCCATCTAAAAAAATTAGTGAAAAATTTAAAAATATATGTATAGTTTTTAAATCAAAATTATAATGGTGAATAAAAAGCTTTAAAATTATTTTCTCTAATTTATCATTGAATAATTATTTAAAAATGCATGGATTGAATTTATAATTGGTTATTTTAGTGAACAAATCATCAAATAGCTTTTCATGAAAAAAATCATCAAATAGTCTATTCCCTTATTTTTGTTTATTTTTTCAACGTTTTATTAGCATTTAGGGGTAAAAAAACAAAATTCAACTAGGAAAATACAATAATTTTCAAAAAATTTTGGATTCTATCTTCAATCATTAATTGTAGTATTAATTTTACTTTCGTTTTTTTCTTTAACTAAATCATCATAAATAAGTGTATTTTACTCAAAATATAATAAAACTTCAATTTAATTAATAATTTTTTAATTTTTCTTGATCGACTTTTAACAACAACACATGAAAAAGATGGAGAGCACGAGATTTCAACTTTTCAAGGTTAAAAATGGGACTCGTGTGGAGCGGAGAATTATTAGTTGGTCATAGATCATGGTGGTCCAAACTCATTTCAACTGTTCATTATATTAATTTTTTTTAAAAAATAAATAATAAATGGTGGTGATTATCCTAGATCATAAAGTTCTGCACCACCTAATCATTTCTCCTCGTGGAGCACCACGGCCATTTTGACGGTAATAAAATAATAAATAAATAATAAAAAAAAGTGTGAAATACGCGGCGATTCCACATGAATGGATGATGACAAAAGGGTAGTGAACAAAAGTGGGGTCCATGGACGGTGGAACATTCAATCATGTTCATGGTCTTTGTTCATTCTAATAAAAAGTACACTTAGCGTTGCTGCAACGCACCGCCCCCACTATGCCTATCCTATCTTCTTTTTTCATGAATGAATAATCCATACGTAATATCATAAAAACCACATAATCTTGCAACCTATTCTATTTATTAGTTATTACATTCCATAACTTTT
The DNA here is from genome assembly GCA_037953625.1 of Crotalaria pallida. Taxonomy (NCBI): domain Eukaryota; kingdom Viridiplantae; phylum Streptophyta; class Magnoliopsida; order Fabales; family Fabaceae; genus Crotalaria; species Crotalaria pallida. The sequence goes on from CM075656.1 coordinate 76,872,503, forward strand.
GAATTCAATAACCAATTTGCTCATCAACTTCCCTTTAGTTTGTTTTTGTGATTGTTTCTTCAACTCCAAGTTTCCTCATCATGTCTTTTAGAGGGATCTCTAGGGTAACATTTCTCTTCCTCATTTAGCTCTGTTTTTTTATTCTTTTCTGGTGATTATTATGATGGATATGATTTCTTGATTCTCTTTTTTTTAGAGTAACTTGTAAATTAGAGAATATAGATACGAATTACTTGTACTTGCTGGTGATTGCGATGATGATAAGTGACGAAAGATGAAAACAAGCTTATAAAATATAGGTTATGAATTATTCTTTTTAAGCTTATTTCGATTTTAACAAAACTAAATCAAAGTTGTGAAGTTGTAGTTGAAAATTGTAAAGCTAATTAAAAGCTATGATTTTCATTGCAGCTAAAAACCGATAGTTATTTAGCTAACTGTTTGAATTATATGTATTTTGATAAAACTAATATATAACTAGAAAACTTTAAATGATAGGTAAAATTGTATTGGGTTGGGGTGAAAATTGTAATTAAAAGGAAAAATGAGAAAGCAATTATTGGCAACTCTAAACATTATCTATTTAGATTATCTTCCTTTGTTCTATATATAAGTTTCTTTGGCTAAAAAAATACATTAGCAAAAGTTAGTTAGTATTGTTAGTGACAATTGGAAATATACATATTTGGTATACTTTTTCAAAATTACCCTTATAATTATTATTGTACTTTTAAAACGTGCTGAGTAAATAGAGGTGTTTATGAAAAAGAAGTAATTAATATTATTGGAAATTGTAAATGAGGTTTATATTAAGGATCGGAAAAAAGTTTTTAAACGAGGCTTATATATAAAACCAGAAGGAATATTAGCTTTTGGAAAACTACTTGAATTAACTTTTTAAAAGTTAGGTTTCAAAAGTTATAATCTCCCTTTATTCATATTTTTTCCTTTCCAAACAATTCTATAAAAATTTTGTCGACATCAATAAGACATAATTTACCATCCTACCAAATAAGTTATAAGCTACTGGTATTGTCAACCAGACTCAAAGTGCTTATCAGAGAATCTCTTATGAAAAACAAGTAATTTTTAACTTATTTTAAATAGGTTTGTTTAAAAAGCAGAGCATAATTAAACGGTAACTTAAAGTACATAAATTGAGTGAGTTAAAAGTTAATTTTGTAATTTGTTATGATAGTTATCCTGCATCTAATTTGATTGATAAATTTCTATCCAAAAATTATTATGTCACAGTACATTTTTAAACCATTGTATGATGTGTAAATTCATTGTTCCCTTGTATTGGATAGTGTTAATCATCCAATAGACATGATTAACCATGAATTTATACAGTAATAATCATGTGTAAGAAAATGCTATCAGAGTAATGTGAGAATATAGGTGCACTTTCATGATCAAATTTTAGGTGTACAGTTTTTTCCCTGATTATATATACACATTTGATTTTCAGCCAAATGCTACATCAGGCATGGGTGTTTCTGATCACAGCAAAAATACCTTCATGGAATTGAAGCAAAAGAAGGTGCACCGTTATGTGATCTTTAAAGTGGATGAGAAGAAGAGGGAGGTAGTGGTTGAGAAGACCGGTGGTCCAGCTGAGAGCTATGATGATTTCACTGCATCTTTGCCTGAGAATGATTGCAGATATGCTGTCTATGACTTTGATTTTGTCACTTCTGAGAACTGTCAAAAGAGCAAAATCTTCTTCATTGCATGGTTAGTTTGTCACATACCTATCTCTTTGATTAAAATTAAAACCTAGTACTCCCTCTAGTCCTTATTATAAGCACTCTTTTTGTGAGAGAAAAAAGGGACTTATAATAAGGACCCGAGGGAGTATAACTTTGTGTGTTAAGGCTTAAGAGCTATAGTTACATAATTCTCTCATTATCCGTGCAAATCACGTATTGTTTCTCGTGTACTATATACCATGTACCAACTCAGGGTACTGAACAATGTAAAGAAAGTCTTCTAATTATATATAAAAATTGGTGAACCACGTATGGTGGTAAGAACATTGCTGCAAGCTGATGCTTGTAAGATGTCAACTGATATGCATTTTCCGATGCAATAAAAGCAAATCCTACAGCACATATTTCACTCTGCTGTAGAGGGGGTGAAGATGGAAGGGACTGTTGATGGCTTGAACCAGGTTGAAACCAGCCTTGGACCGACTCAGGTACCTGCGAAGGGACTCCGACGCTCAAGTCAGTAAAAGTGTATATTAAGACATATGGGGTAAGGAATGAGTTATTTACAGGGTATTTGTAGAACCTCGACTAAGAATTCCTTTATGGTGAAGCAAGGGTTTTAGAGTTGTGATGGGCTATATCCACTTGGTCAAGTTGTCTAGCGCAATGTCGTTCCCCTAGGCCCTAGGTGCCCCCTAGGGTAGCCTACATTGGTCTATGCCCTTCTGGGCTGGTCTGTCAAGAATTTCGGGCCAGCCACTTGGTTCAGTTCCTTGTGTTGCTTGCCTAACACATGATTTTGTGCTATAAATATGTCCTAGAAAATCCTGCAGCGCATATGATTATGCGCGATGAATATGCCCTATTAAGTTTTCAAACTCACCATGCTGGCAATTCTTTTAAGCCTAAATCAATATTGCACTTGCTTTAATGTCATTCTTAGCATGTTTTTGGATTATGGGCCTATATGATTGTTGCTTCATAGTTTTAGTCTAAATTTCTTGTTCTATTGTTTAGATACATATTTTATATGCAGTGTTTTGATACTTTGTTCCCTGCATCCTAAATTACCTCTGTCAGACATGAACTTGTTCAGTGGCATGCCCTCTCAGACACATTTAAGTTGCAAATAGAGCATTACTAGCTAGAAGAACTTGAGCCTATATGAAATAATGTGGCATAAAAACAAGTCAATCGTCTTCGTGCATCATATAAGAGCAAGCTTCAGCTTTGTTTGCTGTCATTTTTGAAGTAGTATTTTCTTTCTCCAGTTACAAAATTTCCATTAAAATATAGTTTTCTTCTGGAACAGATAATTTAGTATATCCTCGAACAGGATGATGGTCTATTAAGAGAGATTGAAGTCTTCTATGTGGTGCATACTTCACCATCTAAAATTGCATGTCATGGCTTAGTATACTTACCTTGGCTCTCCAGAATAATTAGTACAAGTATAAATATGTATGAGATTGAGAAAACTTCTTGTTTCTCCGTTTGCATTGGTTTGTATTTTATTTATTGCATGGTTGGACCTGATTGTGCACAGAAAGACTAGTGTGGCCAATACTTGCTTGATTATCATATTCATTGCAATTTCCTAACAACATAGTTTCCAACATTTATATTAAGTATCACTTACTATAAGTTATAGCTCAATGTTGGATTGTTGGGCACATTTGAGTAAACAACTAAATTAAACGCTTATTATGCGCTTCAGTTATCAAATGTGAGCTTATGACCTTGCTATCATCTCTTTTTCACTTATTTCGTTAAGCTTCTTTGATAAGCTTATTGAAATAAGCTAAAAAGAGCTTACAGGAAGGTCATAAGCTATTCCAAAAACTAGCTTAACTGCTCATATGATAAGATAAGCTCAATTAAATTCTCGATGTTGCATTAGTCTTCCTCCTCTTCTTGTGTGAAGGACAAACTTGGATCGGACGCGCTTCCTTATTTATTTACCATCTTACTCTCGCATGCTTCCATCCTCAGCAATGTGCTTCTTAATTGATTTACTTCTATGATTCTTCTACTGAGACATCATTCTTTGCTTTTTTTGTTGTATGATACTTATCAGGTCCCCTTCAACATCTCGAATCCGCGCCAAGATGCTCTATGCCACAAGTAAAGACAGGATTAAACATGAGCTAGATGGTTTTCATTATGAAATTCAGGCTACTGATCCCTCAGAAATGGATCTTGAAGTGCTCAGAGACCGTGCACATTGAAATGCTTATGCAGCTATATTTATTATTTTGTTACCAAAATCTACTAGGTTTTACCTTTAATGAATTGCCTCTTCATGCTTTATTGTATGCAAAGCCTACATTGTCACAAAAATATACCTCCAATAATATGAATCTGAAGTTTGGTGATGTGTTTAAGCTTTTGTGAGTTCAGCATGAGCATAAGAATTTAAGGAACCTGATGTTTTAGATATAGAGATTAATTGTTAACACTAGCCCAACTGCCCAAGGTATCAATAGAAAATTTCAAAACTTCATTAATCTATGGTTGCTTTTGAAAGCTAACTTATCCTGATTACGATATAACCCTAGAATTAATCGGAATAATTTTATTGAAGAACACATGAATTATAAAAAATACAACACAAACTTCCTGTCTAAGAGACCTAAGGCTTTATTTGGATTGGTGGTATGTGGGGAATGGAGTGGAGTGGCATTCCATTTGATTAAATTCCATTGTTTGGATTGTTTTAGATAGGAAGGAGTGAAGTGATACACAATAGAATAGATTTCATCCAATTTCATCTAAACCCTCCTTTTTTTGTTCCATCCAATTTGGGTGTACTCAATGGAATCACTTGTTTAATTTCATTCCATCACAAAATACTCAAACAATGGAATGATAATATAATATGATTCCATTCCATTCTACCCCACTCCACCTTGTCCTACTCCATTCCACTTCATTCAACATTGTATATCTAAACATAGTCTAAGTTTCTTATTACACACAATACAGTAATGGATTGTTGTCCCAAAGTTCCAAGAACTCTATTTTCTGCCCAAAAATTTAACAAATACTCACATCTAATATCTGTCTAGCAAGCCCGAATGCATATAAAACAAAAATATATAATTCTGTCTAACAAGCCCGAATGCATATAAAACGAAAATATATAATTGCTCTTAAATGCATAATTGCTCCCAACACATCTGCCTCTACGGACCTATTCATACAAATCTGCCATATGGAAGATTTCTATGCCTCACACCAATTTCTTGAATAAACATTTTAGATAGGAGGTTCTTATCACATTCCTCGGTGAGTATTTCGATGTTGCAAACTGCAGACACAAAGAACATGAACCAACTAATGTTGAATCTCTTTAGAGCATATTACAGTGAAGCATAATAGTCATTTAGTTATTTGTAAACTACTACTGTATTTGAGTTTCATTTGTTTAATGATCTGTCAAGTTCTGTTCCTAAATTAAACAATTCAAATATAAACTTAGACTTGATTATATAAATGACTTAAGGTAATGTTTTTCTTATCGGTTGGACTTCACAACTTTGCGAATTAGTATATATATTATACTAATTCATTCAACATAGAAAGTAAATATTTTTAGATGTATTATAAAAAAGAAATAAAGAAAGAAATGTGGTATAAAAAAATAAGCCTAATCTCTCAGTCAAGTAATTTGGTGACTACTGAAAGTCAGAGTTTGTATATAAAAATTGTAATTTGGTCAGCAAAGACATACTGTACAGAAGAGATGATAAGCATAAAGGAAAAAAAAGGCCCATTGCAGCAATAAATATTGTTGGGAAATGTACCACCATTGATAGTAAATCTGCTCCTAGTCCATGCCTTGCAAGTTGCAAGTGAATTTATAACGTTCAGTAGAGAAATGAGAAATAGCATTGCTGTATCTTACGAAAAATTTTAAGGAAATGAGCTACGAATTTGAATTCGTATAATCAGACTTTTTATGATCATACATGACAGGATAGGAATTTAAGTTAATTGAAAGAAAACTACTAATGAAAATAATACACTATACACGTTGCTAATTACGAATTTTGTTTCATAGTATTATCATTTTCCTATGAGAAAAGAACGTAAGAGAACACATCATTGTGTATAATGTGTTCTATAAACAAAACAATAGAAGATTGAAAAGTTGTGCAAGAACATTTTGATTTTACTAATACAGATGAAACCAAAAAAAAACACAACATAATATCGTGTTTTGTCTGCATAGCAAATGCTACCTTAAATTTTTTCTCTCTTAATTGCTTCCTCCCTAGCACAAGCACATGTCAGCAATTATATGAGGGTTGTGTGTGCCTACAGAAATTCAGAAAAGTCAGATAATGGGAGCAGTTAAATGTATATTTCATTATCATTACAATGCTTTACTACTTTCTTTGGTCTTCTTGGATTTTACTCCCTCCGTTTCAAAAGCAGTATTGTTTTTTTAGTATATCTATCGTGTTTCAAAAGTCTTGTTTTTTTACAAAATCCAATACATAATAAATGCTATTTTTCCCGCCGGAGGCTCCAGTGCATGTTAATAGATAACATGCACCGGTGCATGCCTCCTTTTTTAGGTTATTTATTTATTTTTTTAAAATGTAATCAATTAAAAAATATTTTATGCGTTTTCTTTTTACCGATATGAAGTGATTTTTATAATTTGAATTTATTTTTTTTACTCTGTGTTCTTAAAAAACTGTACTGAGTAAAACTCTATTCAAAATTTACATATTCTAATAAATCTGTATACGAACTTGTGTTAAAAAATATTCTGAATAAATATGTATTAAAAAAATTTGAAAAACAAAAAAAAAATTAAACCATGCACCGATGCATGGTTTAATTAACCATGCACCGGAGCCTTCCCCATTTTTCCCAACACACCTTTATTTATTACATTTTCTTTTTTACTTTCTATACTTTTCTCTTTCTTCAATAATGATTATATAGGGGCATTAGAGTCAAAACACCCTAAATTTTTACATCATTTAATATTTCTTAAAACTCGTGCATAACCTAAATGACACTACTTTTGAAAGGGAGGGAGTAGCTGTTACAACCTCCCACTGGACTTTTGACTTTCAAGTTTCAATAAGTGAACACATGAAGTATACAAGTCAAAGTTGCAGAAAGCATCTGGCTATGAAATAGACTGGAATCAAATTAGTAGCATAATAATATATAGGGCCACATTTTGCGGACTACTCAACTTCAAAATTATATCTTCTTCATCTGTATTCACACAAGCACACATATTTAGAAGATAACTAGATAAGTAAAGATTCATACATATTTATATACACATATTTCCTAGCAAGTCTTCTCATCACACTTCAGGTCAAAATTTGCATTATTTTTTTTTTTAAACAAAATTTGCATTATTTTAAGAACATGTCAATGTCAATGGATTCGAGCATCAACTTCTCATCAGAAAATACTTTATTATACGTTAACATCAATATTATTTCTTCGTATATTTTTCATTTATATTTATTTATTAATTTTAAATTTATAATATCGCATATATACCCTAATAATCTTTTAAAAAAATGATGTATCACATATCCGTATCCGATATCAGTACCATACATACAAGATACTGTAGATTTTAATACATATAAACTTCATAAAGTATGATGTGTGATGTGTCAAACATCAAATAGAACCGAGAAAGATTGGTTGATGGTATATTTGGGTTCTGCTTTCCCACCCTATCAGTGTAATTAGGTTGTAAGTTGTAACTGTTAACTAAAACGCATCTTCTTAAAATCATTAGCTAAATTATAGTAAATGCAAGAATTTAAAGAATTAGCTCTTGTACGATCAAACAAGCATGAACACTTCATACTAGTTGCTGTGCTCATGTATAGTGTCTACCTTAGACAAACATTAATCTTAATTATATATTCTATATCATTTCCTTCTTTTTTCTTTTTTTTTTGTTTCTATGTTTGTGTGGTACTCCGTTTTATATCTGTGTCTCATGTCGTGTATATATATATACACTTCTATATCAACAATCCAGAGACTTTAATCCTATAGAAATGCACGCCTCATTTCATTATGCCCAAATGAAAGAGAGAAACATGAAATGTTGTTCTTATTTTTTTTATGTAACGAATTTATTTCTTCACATTGAAGAATTAACGTGTTGAATTTTCTGTAGCACATGTAGCAATTAAATTGTGTAAGTAAATTTAAAGCAGCAGGGACACCGTACATAGAACCTGCAAGGCTGCAACGCCGCTTCAGAAGAACAGGTCTCAAGTCTCAACGTCTAAAGACTTTCAGAACCTATCACTGCATCACCAGAAGCATTACAAATAGTAGTGAAGTTTACAGCTTCAGCATTAAACTACATATACTCCCTTCATTTCGAAATATGAGATCAATTTGAAAATTTTTTCCTCAATTGAAAAAAGTATTACCTCGGTCTCAAAATATAAGACCTTTTCATATTTTTATTTTGTTCCTGTTTATAAGATCATATATCAATTTTTCAATTTTTAATGACCATTAATTACTTTTTTTCATAAACGCCCATATTTATTTAACACTTTTTATATTCCCAATAATATTAAAATGGGTAGTTTTAAATATACATATCAAAAGTTCACATTTCCAATACAATTAACTAAATTAATCAACTTTCGTAATTGACAGTGAAATTTTTCAAAAGGATCCTATATATAGAGGGACGGAGGGAATAATTGATATTATTAGTAACATATTTTTTAAAATTAATTATATAATTATTATCATAATTCTAAAAAAATATTGAATAAATAAAAATATTTATGAAAAAAATTAAATAACATTGAAAAGTGAAAGGAGACAAAAAAAAAATTATTAAGAGAGAGGGAATACATTTACACATACCACCACCCTTTTCTCCTTTTTACTTTTCTTAAAGTGCTCTACGTTTCATTCACCTTGGGGTCTCACCATCATGTGTGAGTGTAATATTCCCTTATGTTCTTAGTATAGTACATATTTAATTACAGTATATTATAAAGATTATTGAAAGTAGTTACATTTTTTTTTTATTTTAAAAATGTACTTTATCATAATAATTTTATTCACTTTAACTTATATTCGAAATTTCACAAATATATTGTTTTATATTAATGAACAAAAGGTAAATAAAAAAAATAATAAATTACTCCAGTAAAATATAAAATGATTTATAGATAATATCAAAACAAATCTACCAAATAATATACTACAGTTAGCATATAATTATATTTCTTAAGCATGATATCTAAGTTTTATATTTGTGATATGCATATGCAAATTTAATTTTGTAATATCTTCACAACTAAATGCCGGTTAATTTTTCGTTTATTTTTTTTTTTTTGTTTGTTTCGTGATGTACAGTGGAATTGATTTTATTCTAATAGTTGTTGCTAACGAGTGTTTTTAGGGCATTTATTAAAATTATTAGAAATGAAAATTTAATTATAAATCTACTATATTTCATTTATCGAGAATATCAAAAAACACATTTTTCAATAACATTTGTGTAAAAATAATATTATCTTTGTCCCTATACGTAAGACCTTTTTGAAAGATTTCATGTCCATTAAGAAAGTTGGTAAATGCAGTTAATGGTATTGTAAATATGAATATTTGATAGTACTCCCCCCGTCCCGCAAAGATGGTAAAAAAGAGCTAAATTTTTTGTCCCAAACTATAGTTAAAATAATTAAACTAAAAGTTTAGAAATTGTAAACTTTGAATTGTGATTGGTTGATCTATAAAAAATGCATTAAATTAGTTGTTTGATAATTGGTTGATCTGTTACACAAACCATTAAATGCATGTTTCCTTAATTTTTTTACTTTTGAATTTTTTAATCATCCTTGTGGGACTGAGGGAGTATGTGTTTTCAAAATTACCCCTATTAATATTATTGGAAATCTAAAAAATGTTAAATAAATATGGTTGTTTGTGAAAAGAAATAATTACTCCATCCGTCCCATAAGTTAAGTCTTTTTAGAGATTTCATATAGATTAAAAAAATGAGTAAATAATGTGAGAATAAACTAAAATACCCCTATTTAATAATAGGAAAGAGAGTAATAATAAATGTATCAAGATTATATTGAAAAGAGATAGGGAGATGGTCCGTGAAAAAATGATATAATAGATTGGGATATACTTGGAAAAAAAAATATAAATGAGTATTGAGTTTTTAAAAAAACATAACTTATGAGACAAAATGAAAAACAAAAAACTTAACTTATGGGACGAAGGGAGTAATAATTATTGAAAATTGGTATAGGATCTTATAAATAAGGACAAAATAAAAGTATCAAAAATGATCTTTATATTTAGCGACAAAGCAGTACTCCCTCCGACCCTTATTATAGGGCATACTTAACCGAATTACACATACCAAGGAAAGTGGTTGGTTTTATGGAATCTATGAGAATATATTGTAACATTACAATTTTACCCCCTTAACTTTTCTTGGAAAATTCACACTCATTAATGAACAACAAAAAACACATAGATAGTCAAAGCATTTAATAAGGGCAAAAAAGAGAAAAATCAATAAATGATGCATAAAAAAATATAAATTGACTTATAATTAGAACCAAGAAAACTTTATAGAATGTGACCTACAGGAGTGATACTGTAAAATTTAGGTGCAACCAAATAGACCACGATATCACCGGCCAAAAGCACAAGTCTCATACCCTTATGAGTTATGACTTGACTTTGTGAAAGAAGAGTTGTCAGTTAACCAGTAAAACTCACTAATCCATTAGCAACATGATCTTTCAGCTTACCACAAAAGAGATTGGTTTTTTTTTTTTTTTTTTTGTTTCCAGTCATATTTGATTTTCAAATATCATAACTATTTTTTTTATGGACTTAGAGAAAGTAACAATGATAATGGAAAAAGAAATAATGAAAACATACAGAACACAGTTGACATTTAGAATTGATTTCACATAAACTGAAAAATCTCTATAAAATTTCTCAATATCCTCAGAACTAAAAGTTCATCATGTTCCTACTACATAATCACTAGGCAAAATTAAACATGGAAGAGTAAATAAGGGAGGGGAATACTTTTGTTCTTCCCCAGAGGCAATTCTTTTATTCTGCAAACACTATTGAAGTATAGATGGATAAAACCTAAACATATGGAACAGTTTTGTTGTTGTTGTGTGATGATCCTTCCTTGGTTTCATTCTCCTCATCATTCTCCCCTGACATCTCCTCCAAAGACTTTCCATTTGCCTCAGGCACCAAGAAAGTGAAAAAGAAGCCTAAAATATTAACCACACCTAACACAATCAATGAGTTCTTCACACCAATACCTGCAGGGTACCCTGCATCTGCTTTACTCTTATCCTTGTTTTGTGCCAAGTACAAGAATCCAAATGCACCAACTATAGCTCCTAGCTTACCAGCGGCAGACGATATGCCGTGGCAGGTGGATCGGAATCGAGCTGGGAAAATCTCGGCCGGCACCACGAATGTGGTGGCATTAGGCCCGAAATTTGCAAAGAAGAAGGTCAATGAATAAAGCACCACGAAGCCGATTCGGTTATCCTTATGAGTCCAGTGATTATAAGGAATGGCAAGAGCAAACATGAAAACTGTCATGAAGAAGAATCCCATCAATTGGATTGCAAACCTTCCGATCTTGTCGATCAAGGCAACCGTGAACCAGTAACCCGGAACCGTACTGCAAAGAGCGATAAGCGTTTGCGCCCTCGCGATTCTGTAAACCTCCTCAAGAGCATTCATTGTTTTTGCCGGAGGGATCCAACCGATGGCGCTGAAAATATCCTTTTGGAATAGATTCTGACTGTAGAATGCAATATCAAGCAAGAACCATGTGCTTGCAGTGCCAAGCAAATGTAGTCCATGGCGCCGGAGGAATTCCTTCGAGAACAAGCCAAATGATGATTTTTCGTTCGCCTCGTCTTTCTTTGGTTCGGCTTGAATCTCGACTTGAAGAACCTTAGACATATCCGCCGCGGCCTGCTGTGTATTCTTCGCAACAAGTGCGGTGTAACGTGCAGTTTCGGGCATCTTCATTCGCCAGTAGTAAGTCAATGCAGCCGGAAGTGCTCCTACCATAACAATTATCCTCCAAATGTAGTCTGCTTGTGGAACAGTTGAACCAAGTGGATCATCCTCATAAGCTGGAGCATCAAACCTGGCCTTAAACGCGGCCGAAATTATAATAGCAAATATGCCACCTGCCAAAATTCCAAAGCCTTGCATAGCAAAGACCGCTGCAATGAACGCACCGCGAGTCTTCTTATTAGAATACTCTGACATTATGGTAGCAGAAAGAGGGTAGTCTCCACCGATACCGAAACCCAGCCAGAACCTGAAAAAGCAAAGAGTTGCCATCACAGATTTTGCATCATGCCCAAAAGAAAGACCTGAACCAATGGAGCAGATAACCATCATCATCAAGGTCATGCCGTAAACTTTTTTCCGGCCCAACTTGTCTCCGAGCCAACCGAAGAAAAGCTGACCGGAAAGCGTTCCACAGAAGGCTACACCATTCACAGCAGCTGATACATTTGGAGGCAATGTGCCGGGCTTCGCTGCGCCATCAATGTGGTAGTATATGCGGCCGAGCAACTTCGTAACAAGCGATATGCAGAACAGATCATAAGCATCGGTGAAGAAGCCCATTCCAGCAATGATGATTGCAGTGAAATGGTACCATTGAGTCTTTGCCACATCAAGTGCATTTAGCACCTGAATTTGCTCCTTAGCCATGACTTGGAGGCCAAAATCTCGCTTTCCCTCTTTATCAAAGCCTTCCTCTCACTGCAAAATTGGAACCAAGAAACATATCAGAAAAAACTGTGATATCTTTGATTACAACTTATAAGTATTAAGAATCAAAGCATAATTGATATACTATAAGGTTATCAAGTGAAATCAACCAATATAAACATACAAGTATTATGTTTTGGTACATACAAGTGTTATTTTAACCTTGGGTTATATGAAGTCCGTGACAGAATTATGCAGGATATAATTGGTGACTATCAACAAAATTAAGAACCTATCAATAACTAATATACCACATAATTCACAATTCAAGCTGTGAAAAAGTGAAATTTTATATAGAGCATGCTTCAAAGTACAAGCAAAACTAACAAAGTAATCAAGCTACCTCACTTTTGTTACCCAAGATCTTAGAAAACTAGAAGGCACTCATGAGGTTTCTAAACATCTCAGAAATTGGATATTATTATAGTTTCAAGAGATTTTATTCAGCTAAACATATTAACTCATGCAAATGACTGAATTTTAGACATTGGAAATAAAATGATTCCATGAGAAAACCTTAGGTCGGCAGAAAAAACAAATGAAATTAATGAAGAACACATAAAAAAAATATAAAAAAATAGTTGAAACGTTGAAAGTGGCATGTGCATGCATGGGATGATGAAAAAGTTGATAGTATTAATGTCAAAAAGACAAAAGAAAATTGTGGTTGCAGTTACAACTACAATAACATAACAGTTATAGTTATACTATCATGGATTCATGGTCTAAAAATATGTGACCACGATTTACGATTTGTACATGATAAAAAATAATTTTTTCTTTGTCTATAAAAAAGAAATACAGAATTTTTCGGTATCAAAAAACATGATCACAATTAGAATCGTCATCATGTAGTTGTGAAACAAATTTTGAAGCAGTTGTAAAGGCAGCAAAAACAAATAATGCTAGTATTATATTATGATCACAACTGCAATAGTGATACTGATGTAGAGACTATAAAAAAACAAATAATAATATTATGGTGACAATTATATTTGAATATAATAACAATTTAAAACCTTGATGAGAAAAAAATATGAAGAGAGAAGTAGTGATATTAAAAACTGACCTGCAAATACAAGAGAAGCTAGTGACTTATGAAAATGAGAGAGAAAAGATGGGATAGGGCAATGAAGTGTTTGATGTGTGTGAAAAAGAAGAGAAGGAAGTGTGCAGGATTTATAGGCAAAAGAAAAGTAACATTACAGCACATGAACAGAACAGAGTATGTAAGAATTCCCAAATAAACCCACATAATATTCCATCAGCATATACCCCACCTTTTCCGTTCTCTATTTGCCCTGGTCAACCTCTCTTGTGCCTCTTACGACACCGTTTCCTCCTACTTATTTAATTATTTTTTTCTTATGTTTTTATCTTAAGTAATAATATTATTGGTTCATTTTATAGTGAAAGACTAAAGTGAATTAAAATTTTTAAGTTAGGGACTAAAATGAAACAAAGTATCATAAGTTAATGGTCATGTTAACGTCCATGAACGGAAAAAGTTATCAAGAACTTAACGTGAGTAACTTTTTTCAAAATGAGGGACTAAAGAGAAATTATTGAAAAATCATGAATTAAAGTGAAGGACTAAAGTGACAGTTTAGTTATATATATTCTCTTTGCTTTTATTGATATGTCCAATTATGCAAAAATATATCTTTTAAAAAATATAATAATTGTTTTATTTGCTTTGATTTTTAATAAATTAATTATAATTTTTTTAAATGTTATTTTTCCATGTAAGCATTTTTTTTCATTATTTATATAAATCAAGATTTTGTTGAATATTGATAGATATAAAAACAATAATAATTATTACATTTTTAAACTACTAAATGAGGCAGACAAGCAGAAACAAAAAATTTCTTATAAATAAATAAGAATTAAGAGAGTGATATTTATTTACTACTGTATTATTTATTATTCATAATCTCATTACATGTATGCATTATTCTATTCTTTTTTTAAGTTGATTCGATTAAGTTTGTTCACACACAAATATAAGAAAAAGAGAAGGTATCTTTTTTTTATATATAAGAAAGAAGAAGAAAACTATTAATTAATAGCTGTATATAATAATAGTTTGTTCCCACACAAATCTAAGAAAAAAATTATTTTTCTACAGAAAGAAGAAGAAAAACTACTCATTAATTACTCTTCATCCAACCAACAAAGTCCAAGCCCAACCCAGTTAATAAATGATTGAGTTTCGTAAGTATGATGGCAGAGGTTTAATCCTTGCCATGATCCGTGGGTATGAAAAAAATTTCGATGATCTCTATACCTATGACAAATTGGATTAATCTTCGATTAAAAAATACCATACTCTTCATCCAACAATAATGGGTCAACCGTTTGAAACATTTGCTTCATTCATATGGTATGAGAGCCTATGTACGTAAGTGAGCAGTTAATTGTTCGATTATGGACGTCCCCACTATTCTAAACTCATAGCGTAAAGGGATTAAACTCATAGGTTCGATTCATCTCATGCATTCAGGCAATATACCTTAAGGAATTGAAATTTCTTATACGGAGTTCATCATCTACGGAGTTGGTGCGTTGAATTTGTTAGCACATGGGTATGGAACCGAACCTTGGGCTATGCTGTATTTAATGTACCATGTTATATGGATATTTAACTTCTGTCTTATCCTAGGTAGTACTATATTTTTTTTGTACTACATCCGATCTTAATCAGTCTCATGGAACGAAATAATGAATTTGGTAACTTTTCCTATGTGTTTATTTTTCTTGTGCATTCTTTCCATTAATAATCGAAGATTAATTGAAGCTAATTGAAGACATACATATAAGCTAGTTGAAGATTAATTGACAAAGTTTTTATGAAGCTAGTTGAAAACATACATATAAGCTGGTAGGTGAAGGTCAAAAGCTAACAATAGTTAGTAGGAGCTAAAGAGATAGCTAGTTGAAAAATGCATGATGTGGTTTGAATTTGAATTGTTTAATAAAACTAATTGACAAACTAACTTACAGGCATAATCTACTTCAAGTAGCATGATCATGAACAAGTTTTGATTAAAGCAAACTTTTTAATCAAATATGAATAAGTAACAAATAAATCAAATAATTCAGTTACAAGATACTTCTCAAACCATTTCTATGTATTATTTCTCACTTTTAAATTTCATATCAACTTACTCAAACTCGTATCGGTACATTGCATGTGTGCATAAATTATTGATCAATTAATGGTTATTTTTAAATCTCAACAATATTAAGAAAAAAAATTAGAGGAGAGAGAGGCTATACCTTCTCTCTTCTTCTTCTTCTGTCTTCTTCTCCTCTTTTATTTGCTCTCTTTGGTTTCCCCTCTTCTCTAAGTGTGATAGTGGTATCCCTCCCTCCCCTTCCTTTAGAATATGTGCGGGTTTTTCTCTCCCAGTAATATCTGGGTTAAATAATCTTGCCTTTGTGCAAGTGGTGTGGTTTTCTTCTCCAGTTTCATCTGAGTTTTTGTTTTGAGTGTAGGAAAGCATCTATATAGTGTTTGTTTGTCCAAATATGATGTCCTTATTATTTTTTCAAATAACTAGAAGGCTGATATTCGGGACAAATCTTCCCCTCCAGATTTCTGTTTTATCTTCTGTCCAGTGGCTCTACCTTCACATATCTGATATCCTTTGTCGCCGAAATGTGTTTACTTCCAACATCGATGAGATAGTTATCTTGGAAACAAAGGCTGTTGAATCTCTTGTTAGAGTTCAAAACTGGATGTTGATGATGATTCATGTCCAAATGGAGTTTGTTATTTCTTAGCAATCTTTTTTGTATGAAAAATATGTGTTTTGTTGGTGTGATGTTGGATCTACTTGTACTGTTCTAAGTTATGGAATAAATTACATATTTTTCCTTAAAAAAAAACAATATGTTTAACTAAAACGTTTGACTTAATTTCCTTTCATTTTTCCGCGTTGATAGTTACAATAATACTTAATATATAGTACTCCATTGACAGCTGCTCTATAGTCATGTATAGTGGGGAAGGTTCCGGTGCACCGGTGCATGCCTTTTTTTTGGGGTTTTTTTATTTATTTTTTTAAAATTTAATCAATTAAAAAATATTTTATGCGTTTTCTTTTTTACCGATATGAAGTGATTTTTATAATTTGGATTTTTTTTACTCTGTGTTCTTAAAAAACTGTATTGAGTAAAACCGTATTCAAAATTTACATATTCTAATAAATCCGTATACGAACTTGTGTTAAAAACTATTCTGAATAAATCTGTATTAAAAAAATTTAAAAAACAAAAAAAAATCACATGCATCGATACATGTTATCTATTAACATGCACCGGAGCCTTCCCTCGTATAGTCTTGATGTTATACACCATAATGCACCTAGCTATACGTTTCTTTTTTAATTTTTATCCTTGAGCGTGTGAATTGTGATACTGTGATGGGGATATGATAGCAAACTAGAACATATGGCACACAGATGGGTTTGTTTCTTTTTTATTTTGGACCACATGGACAAGTTTTTCTGTTTTTGATTTCTTTTTGGTGTGCCCACGTAGACGACTTTGACATCAACGGTGTGAATTGGAAAGATATGGATACTGCATAATTTGACAACATTTAGTCATTTAGCGTTTAATAAAAGAGTAAAACATGGGTTTATATTGTTGAAAAAATCACAAACATATACTCCAGTAATTGCTACTATCGGAGCTCATAAATTAAAATTAGTCATAGTATGAACCATTGAACCCTATGAAAAATGGACACTTCCGAAATGGGCCCAACAACAAAATAAAAAAGTGTAATGTGAAAAGAATAGTGTGTTAGATGTATAGAAGTTTTATATATATGAAACAAGAGTTTGTTGTACAAAGAAATGATTCATAAATTAAATTATGAAAAAAAAAGTGATTTATTTATTAATCTGGTAAAATAAAATATTTAGACATGTGGCCTGACTTACTCCACGGGAATTAAAAATCTTTAAATTTGTAAAATATAAATGTCAATTAAAGTTGTTTATGAAAATTATTATCACGTATTCAAGATTTTTGTCAGAAAAAGGAATTAACTTAAAACAGTATACTCCGTATTTTTCTTTTTTTGATCTGAACTTAACTCATACTCCCTTCGATCCAAAATATAAGTACCTTTTGACCAAAAGCTCTCCCTTCCCTTTAAGAAAATTAGTTAGTATAGTTAGTGGCATTGAAAATGTAAATATTTGGTATGCATTTTCAAAAGTACCCCTATAATTATTATTGGGAATGTAAAAAGTATTAAGTAAATAAGGGTGTTTATGGAAAAAAAAAGTAATTAATGTCATTGGAAATTGGAAATAAGGCTTATATTATGGACCAAAAAAAATCTTGAAATTGTGCTTATATTTTGGACCGGAGGGAGTATTTTAATTCTTAACCATTAAGTTAAGATTTTTATTTTTCATCGACAGAATCAAAAGACTCGGGGATAAATGAAAAATGATTTAGAAACTTACAACACTACAAATCTATACATAAGATTATGTCACTTGTTGTTTTCAAGTTAAAAAAAAAAATTAAAAAAAAGAACTTAATATAAATGACAAATATGAAGATCCTAATGTGTAGACTTATGAATAGGTCTCTCATTCATTACACTGGATAAATAATGGGTTTTAAATTGTTTTACTTCAGCAGCAGTGTGAGTGATGTAAAATTGGTCAAGAAGGGCGTCATTACTGAGTTGATTTAAAGATAGAGACAGAGTCCTCCTTGTTTGGATTTTGGTGTTTGGAAGTTGAACACTTTCAATGAATGTGACGTTAGGAAAGCGAAGTATAAGAAATATCTGGGACACCCCTCACGCGTGAACTTGTAAGATAGGCCATGTTTAAGGCTACTGGGATTCGTACGTTTGTATTTATATATATATATATATATATATATATATATGAGATTTATTAATTTATGTAAAGTGATTTTTTAATTTATACATTTTAGCAAAGCGTCCCAAATTTTAGTAAACAAATATACCCTCAATAATAAAAAGGTTGAGTTTTGAGGATAAGGGTATTTTCATAATTTCAATTTTTGAAGTAAAAAAAAAATCAGATCCCCAAACCCTTCCCTCATTTCTCAAAACACGTGTCCCTCTGGTACGCCACGTTAGCATTGTTAACGGTGATATTGACGGAGGGACCAAAATCGCTACAAATCGTGAATTGGGGGACCAAATTCACCAAATTAAAAGTTGAGGGACCAAAATCGCCAAATTGAGAAAGTTGGAGGACCAAAAGTGCAATTAAGCTGTTGAGACGTGTCCCTCTGGTACGCCACGTTAGCATTTTTAACGGTGATATTGACGGAGGGACCAAAATCGCTACAAATCGTAAATTGGGGGACCAAAATCGCCAAATTGAAAAAATTGGGGGACCAAAAGTACAATTAAGCCTATTTATTATTTACTCTACTAAAATATGGATTGGAGTCATGGCACGTAAACTCATCTAAACTTGTCTCGCCCATACCCCTCTCATATCCCTTTAATTGAACATTATTTTCTACATTCTATATAAAATTTCAAAAATGATTGATAGACTTATTATTGGTGTCAAAATAAATTTCGATGGAAAATTGATAGATCTGACGTTGAAGCTGAACTTTTGGGCAAGCGAATAGTCATAATTATGTCAGTATCGAATCTCCAAATTCTGACGAAGATACGCAATAATGATGGTTGAAAGTCTCGAGGCAGTCAGAAAGCCAACTTATGGCTTTAATGGTACAATCACCTCATTGGGCAGAACAGAGGTTTATTAACGATGGCGTACACCAAACGACGCAACAGCTTGCCTATAAAAGGGAGCCAAGTCCATTGTAAGTTTACACAAAATTGAGGCCTTCATGGTTTCCTATAGTTGTCGAACCAGATACAAATGTGAGTTTTGGAAAGAGGTGATAAAGTTCCAATGGATCAAATACCAAAGCCAATATTGAAGGAAGACAGGTGTGGGAGATTATGAGCCCTGCTCGAGGAAGAGGTTCCGCAACGTTCTCCTCAAGCAGCCTTCTGCTATTTTGTCGACGTCCAGAAGTTAGGTATGAGAGATTATGTTCTTCGATCAAAATATTGTTTTCAATAGACGAAGCTTCAAAATCGAACAAAGAACATACGAAAGTGCCAAGATGCTACAATAGAGCCAAAGAGTGAACCTGAAGCATGTTGGCACTTGCCGGTTCCATATTGTTTAGGTTTAGAGAAGGCATAAGCGTAACCAAAGTCTTAATCTATCCTGAGTCAACAAGTAGTAGAAGATCAAACATGGGTAACCCTCTACCTCATGTTTGCAAGCTTATTCTAGAAGGCTGGCGCTAAGATTACTAAGTATACCAAAAGATCCTTTCTCCAAGCCATAGAGGAGGCTGAAAAGAATAAATTTTGAAGACATCACTTGGGAGTCGTCATGCAAAGTATTATTCAGAGAAGGGAAAGCCTTCAAATTAAAACGTCCAACAAGGATGTCGAATACAGAAGCTGATGACAACGTAACAGAAGTTATAGGATGGTGTCGAAAAGCAATGTTGAAAGGCTAAGTAGTTGTGACTTAATGGATAAGGCACTTTTATGTAAATTTAAAACGTAAGGCACGACAGGTGTTCACATGTCAATAGATTAAGTAGGTTGTTATTTAAATTATTTTTTATAAATAGGAGTTCATTTGATCTACAAGGGATCGATCGGCAATTGGTTATTCATATACATCTCATCGAAACAGATTGATGGAAAATACCGTGTAACCTTCCTTTCCAAATTTCAATTCAATAAAAATCTTACTCTTTTTTTGTGCTTTTACATTCGTCGTATTTTACATTTCCGCATTAAAATTTCCTTTAATTTCTCGCATTTCGTTCTTGCATTTGTTTACTGTATTTAATTTTTCATTTACATACCACTTCCTTTAATTTCATTTATTTGTCATTAATTTGCATTAAAAACAAGATTATCACGTAAACTTGTCAAAAGCCCATTCTTCAATTCATCATAGTTCATGTAAACACTTTTCGCATAGACCATAATCACATATTCCCATCAAACACCTACACCATAAAAAAAAAGTGACAAATGTTACTTATTATTTATTAGTTAACAAGTGATAATTGTCACTTTGTTGTGGTGTAAATAAGACTTATTTGTATGCCTATGTATCTCCTATAATTTATAATCATCAATCATTAACTCATCCATCGTTTCAAATTCAAAAATCTTTTGATGAGTAGCAATTATTAAGCAAATAAAATAATTTTTTTGAGAAAAATTTATGAAAATATTATTGTTGCATAAAGATGAAAGGGTTAGATAGATGCATATCTTCTACTGGAAAACCTCTGGAGTTTCTACATTGATTATCCGATAGTCACTAAAGAAATAATTTAAAATGCTACAACATTTTTACTACAATTGTTTTAAGATTATTTCAGGATATACTCCTTCTGAACTTAAATGTAAATTTCTTTACTTAAAAACATGTTTTTTAAGAATGTTAATTAATATTATTAGTGGTTTTGAAAATATAAATATTTCATATATTTTTTAAAAAATTATCTTTATAATTATTTTAGGAACAAAAAAATATCCAATAAATAAATGTATTTATAGAAATATTAATATTATTTAAAATTAAAAAATAAATGGAACTTATATTTAATTCTGGATGGAGTATATTAAGATGATATAGCAAAACTCATTTCGTTTGACATGTGAAATCGAGCATGAAATTGGGGTTTGGAATTGGAATTATAATGTTTGGTTGTGGACTTGGAATTGGAATAATCACAATTCCAAACGCAATTTCACGAAATTAGATTATAACTAAAAATACATAAACTCAATTTCTATCCTTAGGTCTCAGAATTACAATTCCAATTTTAATGTATAGAATTGAATATCGTGAGTCTAAAAACAAAATATAATATCTCCCCACCGATTCTTTGTAGAGATGGCAATTCAGGCTACCTAGTCGGGTTCTGGTTTGGGAAATGATCAAGCAAGACCAAAAAGACCGGGATTTAATTTGGGCAAAAGATCATCTAGCTAAATCTAGTAGTGGATCACATTTTTAATTAAATCATGCAAAATTTTTAGGTGATATTAGGAGGTCGATCTGGAGCACGACAACTTCTAGGCTCGAGATGTATTTAGGTCATATTTTGAGTATTTAAACCCGGCTATTTATCAGATCTGTGCGGGTCGACCCGATCGATCAGACTTTTTTGTCACCTCTAATCCACCCCAATGTTTCATCGTTTCATCTTCTCCATTTTAGGAACTCATCTTCATGGCTCTTTTCCCGCCCCTCCATTATCTACTACCGCTAAAATATATGATTCTTATAACAAACCTTCTCACACAACAAAAAATTGTTGCAATGATGCGTACAAATAGTGACAACATGATATACAAACAATGAAATATAATTTATTTAATTTTTTGAATTCTATATCTTTTACCTAAACAATAAATTTAAAAATTAAATTTAGAACATTAATTCTACATTCTGGTAACAGAAATAAAGTATCTCCTCATATGAGGAGATAACTTGTCTACTTAAGCCAATTAAACAATGTCATGTGGCTTTGCTTTTAAAATCTTTTTTTAATTAAAAAAATACAAAGCTAATACTCTAAATCTGAAATCCATTAGAAAAGAAGGCAGCTGTCGGACCCCGTCGCTCTCGCCCACCACCGCCACGCCTGGTGTTGTCATCGTCGCGTCGCGCCGCACCGATCGCTCACCACCGCCGCGCTTGTTGCAGTCGTCGTCGCGCTGCGCCGGTTGACCACCACCGTGATCTTCGTTGCAGAATAGATGCATTATAGTGCTAACAACACCAACTTCCAGGAAACCAACAAAGATTTAAAGACTTAAAAACATTGGGGCATATACTTTTGCCAATCACATGAAATAGTCCTTCAAACTGCAGAGAGATGTCCTACCACTCCAAGTATCCCATCACATATAACAATATAATAAGAACACCATTAAAATATGCAGGAAACTTGGATTGTCTCGTGATGAAATTGAGCATAACAACAACTCAGGACAGCAAATCTAGATCTTATCGAGCTTCTCAACCTTAACAACTGGGTTTGCCTTAGCTATGGCCTCCCGTCCAGCAGTGCGGTAATCAAATGGGCAATTATGCTTGTCTGAGTAGCGATGTACGACACAGAATAGGTCACCGCAACGAAGAGCACAGTGGTGGGTGAGCGGTGGTGGTCGACCGGCGCGGCGCGACGACGACTGCAATAGGCGCGACGATGGTGAGCGATCGGTGCGGCGCGACGATGACAACACCAGGCGTGGCGGTGGTGGGCGAGCGCGACGGGGTCCGACGGTGGTGGGGAGTGGCTTTTGCGTTTCCTGCGTTCTCCTCTTGCCTCTTGCGTTATGTTCTCCTCCTGTGTTCTTTTCTAATGGCTTTCAAATTCAGAGTATTAGCTTTGTTTTTTTTTTTAATTAAAAAAAGATTTTAAAAGCAAAACCACATGACATTGTTTAATTGGCTTAAGTAGACAAGTTATCTCCTCATATGAGGAGATACTTTATTCTGTTCTAATAATTTTTTATACGATGCAAATATATAAACACAATTTCAACTTAATTCCATTTATACAAAATTGGAATTGGAATTCCAATTTAAAACTGCACTTCCAATTTCACGTAACAAACAAATGCTTGTATAATTGTATAGATCTTGCAGTCTCGCACAATACTTTGCACCCAAAAAAAAAAAAAAAAAAAGAAAATTGATTTAGCCCAATACTTGGTATCTACTAGATTGATTCTTGACCAGCACTTTGCAATCTTTTCGGCGCAAAAGAATAGCAACTTCAACGGATGGGTTTGTTCGGAGTTGAATTGCGGTACGTAATGATTACAGCTAGTTATGTGCCTATAATAAAAAAATAAAAATAAAAAATAAAAAACCTTACAAGTGGAACTGACCATCTCATAATTTATATTGATGCTGAACTGTTTCTAAACATCATTTTACCACCTCGTTAAGAAAAATGTTTATTTATTAAATTTCATTTTACATAATATTTTTTCAACCAATTATACCAAATCACATATAGAATATGCACCAATGTGGTTTGGTTAAGTGGTAGCTCACTTGGTCTTTTAACCAACTGATCTCGAGTTCGAGCCTTGGTTATGGAGCAACTCTGCTTCCGCTAAGAGACCCCTACGGCTTAGTATGAACTCAGTTTAGTCGGATCGGATGAGACAGATTCAGGGTAAACTAGATCCGGATACCGGTTGATGTAAAAAAAAATATAGAATCATGCATTTTTGAGTTAACATATGCTCTATTGTTTGTAAAGGTTCTCAAATTAGCTTGAAATCTTAGCGATAACGCAACAAAAATGATACTTTTTCCATCTTATAAAAATATAAATAATTGTAAAAGTCAAAATATTAAGAAAATGTGTACTCCTATTCAAAAATAATAATAATAATAATAATAATAATAATAATATTAATAATGATAATGATAATTTGTACTCCCTTCGGCTCGAATTAATAATAAGAAAAAAATATATAACTAATTAATTTTATATTTATTAAGGAGGTTAGTTGATTGTATTTAATTTTTTTTTTCAAATTTATAAAAGAATAGAGGTATTTTATGAAAGTTGCATTGAGAATGAAACAAAAATTAGATAAGATAACAATTTTCTAAAGATGTTTTAGGAAAGTAGCATTGAGAATGAAATAAAATTTAAGAAAGTTGGTTAGTTTTGCTTATATTTAAAAATCAAGAGAAATATGTTTTTTTCTTATATTTCAAGCCGGAGGAATATTTAATAATTTATTTAATACAACAATTTGCTTATCAAACAATTAATTTAATATTTTTTATTAATCGACTAATCACAATTCAAAATTTACGATTTTTAAGATTTTTCTTTAATTGCTTCAAATTTTTTTAGTTTGAAATAAAAAAAAATTCTCATTTTTTACTATCTTTATATGATGATGAAATATTTTAACTATAAAGTAAGGACAATTTTAAATTGTCATTTGTTTTTTAAGTGAATTTAAAAAAAAAAACTTGCAAAGATAAAAGTTAAAAGTTGCTCTAAATTTGGACCAGGACCAGGCGCAAATGTGTGTTTGCTATGTTTACATCATTAATTTATCATATATGGGAGGAGAGGAATGATAGAACTTTCATGGATCGCACGAGGAGTATGCAATTTATTTTTAGTACAATTAGAAGAGAGGTTGCTCATAGAATTAGTTTTTGTTTTCCTAATTATGTAAATTGGTCTAATTATTCATTGGTAGATAGGATTAGACAAGAACTTTAGCTTTTGGTCCTTAGGTAATGTTTGAACCCTTCATAGAAGGTGGCAAACTTTCCTAAAGATTGACATAGTCTTTGGCTTTGAACCCTTCCTAGAAGATGGCAAGGTTATTGACTGTGGTCATTTATTTTGTTTCTTGAATTTTGCACGTTGGTAATGAATTATTCTTTTACCCAAAAAAAGTTGCTCTAAAAGATAATAAAAATAATTTGTAACAAAAGTTGTAAAATGTTGGATACAAATAATACTACAGTAACAAAAATTATTGGATCTATTTCGCTGTTGTCGTGTGAGTAATTGCTTTTAAATCCTTCCTTAAGAAAAGTGGCACTGAAAATTAAGGATAGCCACAGGCTTTACTGAATTGATTCGAAGGATAAACAAAAAGTTAAGAAGATGAGAATATAAGAATACTTTCTTTTACATATTCTTAAAGGGCTAAGCTGATTACTAATTAAGATGACTAATATTAAAGGGCTAAGTTGATTAGTAAGAGTTGGAAACAAACATAAACCGTACTATTTAGAAGAAAACAAATTATTATGCTTGAACGCTGGAATGGCTTTGTGGTGCTCTCGCATGAGTTTTAGAGCACGCATCCTCTCAACTTTTAAGTTTTAACCTGAGATTATAAGTTATTTTTGGGATAGCAAATAAATGTACCAGTTTTCGGATGTTTATTTTAAAATAAAATAAGTAAAGTAAGTGACTTAAAAGCAAACTTGCATGTGCTCGAAATTTTCACTATTACCATCATACCAACAAACATTATGCTCTATTGTTATTATTAGGGTTTTTTTTTTCTTTAACAAAACTTTAGGTGAGTCGAGTTTTGGGGGTATATAAGGTCAGAGCAGATTTCTAGGCTCAAAGAACTTATATAGAAATACTTACTTTTCACTTTGCGGTAGGATTCAAAGCTCTTACAATTCCGGATCCAATCCTTGTCAACTTAGCCAATGATTGTTGACTTAGGATTTTTCTATGCTATGCATTCTTTGCATAGAATAAAAGAATATAAATGGTAAAATTATATAAAAGAGCAAAATACTAAAATATACCTAAAAAATTGTTATCTCAATTCATTTTTGCTTAATTTTCAATACCACTTTTCTAAAATACATTTATTTTGAAAAATTTAATAAAATGAAATTCAATCAATTAATTTCCTTTATAAGTGTAATTCTAGTTTTTTTTCCTTCACCGGATGGATGGAGTAACTTTCTTAATTCAAGTGTGTATTAACGGATGGAGTAATAGTATAAAATATAAATGCATAAAAATCACGAAAATTAGTCCCCAAACTCCGTTTTTAGGCCCAAACCCTATTTTATTTTTTAACAGAATTTTGTCGAAATATTTTTCGATATCCCCGAATCGGAAAAATGAATTTTTCGACTTTAAAAACGATTTTTTTAATAAGAGAGTAATAAAAAAAAAAATTTTCTGACTCAAGGATATCAAAAATTATTCTAATAAAACCCCGTCTAAAAATAAAATGGAGTTTGGAACTAAAAATTAAAATTTAGGGACTAGCATTCAAAAATCACAAATCTTTTCCACTATCTAGCTGCGCACGATGCTAGACTCATGTGCGTTTCAATTCCTTTTTCCCTAAACATAGTCTGTGTCTCGAACATGCCCAACTCCAACTTATAGGGTCATACTTTAAAGTAGAGAGAATTTGTTGGATGTTATGATTTTGTGTGTATAAATAACCGAGCTTAAGAATTCGTGAGTGTGGATACAATGGCCGCAATAAAAATTATAACCTTATTGCTGCCCCTACATGCCACTCATGAAAAAAACTTTAATGATGTAACTGATCTCATTTATAAGAAAAAAAATCATTCTGTTTATATAATAAAAAATAAATTAACTTTTTATTCTCAATACAATCATATCTAAAATATTCTCACAATATGGTTGAATGAGTCATTTAATTTTTGTTTCATTCCCAATTTAAATTTATTAAAATAGTTTATTCTTTTATAAAATTGAAAAAAATTAAATACACCCAACTAACTTCTTTAATAGGTGTGAATAAATCGTTATTTTGGCTTAAAAATAGACGGGAGGAAGTATTTACGGTTTGGTCTGCATTCTGCAACGTTAATATGCCAAGTTGCCAACTACTGTACTATACTAGTAACGTTTCAAATTAAAGCTACTAACGTTTCAATGCTACCAACGTTAGTAAGTTAGTTTAGTGATTTAGAAATGTGGATAGTGCTCTTTGTGCCAATACAAAAGTGATATAAGTGAGAAATATGTTTTTACAAGAACATTCTTGTAAGCATACGTGTAATTGTATTATGTAAATTTTATACTTTTATCTTGAGTGTACAGGTCCAAGAATATGTTGTGTTAATTTTATTTTTTCTTGGTTGGGGTGTTGTGTTAATTTTAGAAAATAATCTTCATATCATGACGCAATTAATAATCGATTATCACCCCTATATTTTTTTACAATGAGAAGAGAAATTTTCATTTAAAAAAAAATATACGGTTTTATATACTCAGCCCTAAGTTTAAGTAGTACTCCATCTGGTTTTATTTATAGGGCATACTTAACCATATCACACAGACCAAGGAGGGTAGTTAGGTTTCTTGAAACTTTAAAAAAATACTTCAACGTTACAATCTTACCCTCTTAACTTGCATTGGGAATTTCACAATGTATTACTTCACATTAATGGGCAAAGGGCAAATAAGAGAAAATAACAATAAATGTCTCATAGAAAATACAAATGGACTTATAAATAGGACCAGCGAATCCTTCTAGAATGTGACTTATAAATAGGATCGGAGGGAGTATTAAATATGATGCCGAAATTATCTTAATATCCTAATCAATCAATAGTTAATTAATACTCATTTATTATTTTATTGACAAATATCTTATTTTTATTTTCACACATTAATTCCTATCAATAGTGAGTTTTAATATTCTCGAATTACCCACTATGTCTTTTCGTTTCCTTGTTTTAATTTTGCATAACTTTTTTCCTCTTGTTGTAACTATTCTTTATTCTTCTTCAACTTCTCTTCTATCTTGGTTTTTCTTCTTTCTTCTTTGACTTTTTTTATAAAAAAAAAAAACATATTATTGTATTACAATTATGAGATCTTGTTTATATATATATATATATTACTATTATTATTATTACTATCCGTACTATTTATTAAACAGTGTTAATGAATGGTAAAAATTATGTTTTGGGAATATCATTGAAAAAAGAAGAAAAGTCAAAGAAGAAATAAGAAAGAAGAAGAAAAGACAAGATATAAGAGAAATTGAAAAAAAAAATAAAGAAGAGAAGCCGAGGAAAATAGTTACAAACTGGGAGAAGAAAAGTCGTAGGAGTAATCCGGAAATATTACAAGTCATATTTGATAGAAAATAATGTGAGAAAAATAAAAATAAGATATTTATCATTAAAAATAATAAATGACTAAATGAGTATCAATTAATTACTGATTAATTAAGATATTTTTGATATCTTATTTAATGCTTAAAATCAACTCTTAGGACTGAATCAAAACCAAAAAACATATCAGGTTTAGTATTACGATAAATAATTGACTTAGATCAGTATTTTCATTTTCCTAACTTCTTATTCTCAATTTTAATTAAAGGCTGAGTTGAATGTAATTTGTGTATAGAAGGTAACTCGGGTTTTAAAAATATTTGATTATTGGATATAACAAGTATAGCTTTCAGAATAACCCTCAAACAGAAGTACAATAACGATGAGGTAAAATTGTGTTAAAGTAATTACTTGCTTTTTTTGGTATCCACTCGTTTTCTCAAGTATTACCCATATATATTTGGATTCGATTTGGCTTGCATGCTTGATTTTTTGGTTGCACGAAAAAAAATGAGGTGAGAGAAATAGGGAAGAGAGATTACGGAGATTATGGTGAGAAAAAGAGCAGATTTTGTGATCGTTTGGTATGAGAAAAAATGTGAAGAAATTAAGAAGAGGGAAAATTTAAGTTTTCTTTCATTTTTTTTTTGGTTGAAGAGAAAATTGAGAAGAGAGAAATTGATAAGGTTGTTCAAAGACATTTACCAACAAAGTCTTTTCTACGCCCATGACAGGAATCGAACCCCTGATATCATGGTTAAGAAACTCAGCTATCTGTCAACTGTGCTGAGTCTTATTGGTTACATAATTTATGTTTTAAAAGGCAATGTACATTATTAGAATATTACTTTATTTTTTCAACGGTATAGAATATTAGCTAACAACTTATAGAAAAAAATAATAAAAAAACAATACTAAAGATATTACACTAGAAAAAAAAGTTAATGAACATGAGTGAAAAAAAATATGTAGCAAATATATTGTGAGCCAAGTAAGAAAAGAGTAGCAAATATATACTAGGCGCAAATGTGTGTTTGCCATGTTTACAACATTAATCTATCACATCTGGGAGGAAAGGAATGGTAGAACTTTCATGATCGCACGAGGAGTATGCAATTTGTTTTTAGTACAATTAGAAGAGTGATTGCTCATAGAATTAGTTTTTATTTTCCAAAATATGTAAATTGGACTAATCATTCTTTGATAGATAGGATTAGGCAGGAACTTTAACATATTTTGTCCTTGGGTTATGTTTGAACCCTTCATAGAAGGTGACAAACTTTCTTAAGGATTGACATAGTTCTTGACTTTATTTGAACCCTTCCTAGAAGGTGGCAAGGTTAAGGATTGTTGCCATTTATTTTTGTTCTTGAATTTTGCACGTTGGTAATGAATTATTCTTTTATCGAAAAAAAGTAAGAAAAGGGTATTTTTGTCAAGAGCACAATAGTCATTCTTTTCTCTCCATTCTCTTCCCACTTTGGATAGAAAACTTTTTTTGGTGAACCCCATATTTACTTTTCTCTTCTTTTCACTTTCTCTCTTGAATCAAATAAGAGAAAATGAAGTTTTCTCTCTAAAAGAGATTTTTTTCTCATTTATTACCTCTCTTCTTAATAATCAAATAAGAGATTTTTTTTTAATAGGCAAACTATATAACACTGTCATTTTCTTTTCTCGTATTTACACTCTAACCAAACATAGGGTAAATACACCATTAAGTCATCTACATACGATACATAAGATAAACAAGCTTAAAAATTAAGTTTTTTTATAAGAAAATAATATCCGTAATTGATCAAATTAAAGACTGATGTTTTAGATTTCCAATTCAAATTTTTCTTTTATAATTATATATTCTATGCATATGTGCATGAGTGCATACATTTAAAAAAAAAAATCCATATTACTTGCCAATTAGTGTGGTGAAGCCAAATTTGAAGTCTCAATGGTAACCATCATCCCTTCATTTTCATCACACAAAAGGTACTATTTCATCAAATTTGCATGAAAGTGTGAATAACATAAAGTTTTGGTTATCCACACCACAAGACAAGTAAATGAACTTATCATTCTATGCTGCTATTCTATTTTGCATCATCCCTCAATATACATCAAAATTATGCTTTCAAAGATTGGCTACTCGCACGAATA
This sequence comes from Crotalaria pallida, assembly GCA_037953625.1. Lineage (NCBI taxonomy): Eukaryota > Viridiplantae > Streptophyta > Magnoliopsida > Fabales > Fabaceae > Crotalaria > Crotalaria pallida. The sequence goes on from CM075656.1 coordinate 76,902,912, forward strand.
ACATCAAATATATTAAGGCTTAAACATTTTTTTTTGTCCTTTATCTTATTTTTAAATTTCAATTTGGTTATTTATCTTTAAAAACAGTCAATTTAGTCCTCTATAATTTAAAAGTTTGTCGATTTCATCCTTCCGTCATAGCAATGTTAAATTTTCATCGGAATATATTGATTTTGCTTGAGATTCCTTTTCTAATCATCATAATATGCATTTTATCATCATAATTTGTAATTTTTAAAACAAAAAGGCAAAAATGTGAGTGAAATTTCACCATAAAAATGTGGAACGACATTGAAATTTTATCAATCAAAGTGTCAAATACGATAAAAAATGCAGATTTCAGCAAGAAAATGTAGATTATGATGATTAGAAGAAGACATCTATGACAAAATCAGTATATATATTTCAGTGAAAATTTAACATCATCATGACGAAATGTTGAAATTGACAAATATCAGAAATATGAAGGACTAAATTGACTCTTTTTAAAGATAAAGGACCAAATTGAAACCTAAAAATAAGATAAAGGATAAAAAAGTATTTAAGCCATATATTAATAAAAGAAAATACTCACAAGTATTTTAAGAATATTATTTAAGTAAATAAAAATGATATTTGAATTTTGAATAATAATGTGTTTAATATATGAAAAAAAAAGAATTTTTCAATGTTAAATTACTTTTTTTAATTCTTAAACAATACTTTTATATTTTATAATACTTATTAGCGTAACCCATTAATAAATCACAATTGTAAAGTACTTTTAGGGACTAAACAATTTACCTAGACTCAATCATATAAAGTTGGAGAATGGAAGGTTTGACCTGTTCCAAGGTTTGAAACTCTTTGATGGTGCGTATGTGGACCATGGTTAGTGGAGCACAATTAAGAGAAAAGGTGAATATGGTTGAAAACAAAACTAAAACGAACCCATTTTAGCATAAAGTTTCAGCCCGCCGCCTCTCATTTCTCCATTTTACCAACTGCCATTACAACTGAGCTTCCTTGAAACTTAAAGTCCTCCAACTTTGCTTTTTGGTGGAAGAAGTTTGAGTTTTGTTACACGGTCCATTTTGGAGGCAATGGAGACTTTCTAGTATGTGTTAAACGTGATTGAGAAATTTGATGAACGATGAATAAATTGAAATATAGGACTATATAAATAGCAAGATCTATTAATCTAATGGTTTAATTATTTTGAGTCAGCATATGGTGTTAATCACACCTATGCAATTTTTTTACTTAGCCCATTCTTTGCGGATCTACCATTACTTAAAACTTCCTCATTCCTAAGATAGAGCTAATCAAGTGATGATATTTGTCTACTAGAAAAAAATAATTAGGCTGATAGAAGTAAAAAAGTACTGTTGAGCGCACTAGCGTTATTTGTGGAGAAGTTTCACGAACAACAATTCTCAAAATTTTGAGTCCGCGTAAGACAGCCCAGTTGATGGTTGCAGGGACACTTAGGATTTCCCTCTCTCTCACGTCATGAGTTTTAGTCCCAGACCTCCCATGTAAAAAAAAAAAACAATTCTCAAAATTTTGGACCCAGCAGTGTAATTTCAACTTCAAGTTTGTATGCTGAACTTTTACACATATTTTAGTAAAGGAAATTATGATACACGATTTCTCTGAAGCTAATGTTTAGATTTAATGTATAAATTTGGAGTAAAAACACGTTTTCATTCTCGTACATCCATGCTTTAGTGTATTTTATTGTTTTTCATAAGTTGTGAAGAGTTTGTTGTTCAATTGTGTTATTCGTACTCAAATAACCACACTAATTATACAAGTAATTAACATATAAGCAATGTTTTAAAAATCAGACTAATCATTACATTTGTAAAGCTAATGATTTATGGTTTAATGATTGATATTGAACTGGTGATAGTTAAATATGTTTTATTTTAATTTTATATAATATTATAATATAGTAAATAATAAAACTAAGTAATATATTCAATAATCAATTGAAAGTCACACAAATGAAATAAACTAATCACGTGTAGCCAACTCTTTAAAAATTCAATTGATATGAATATTTTCATCTTTAATATATAACATGACGATAGGAGTATCGATTTACAAATATGTTGTTTTGCGACCAACAACTCTTTACAACAAAAATACGACAATAATAATGCGGATCGACAAACCTATCGACACACTAGTATTCAATAATCAATTGAAAGTCACACAAATGAAATAAACTAATAACGTGTCAACAAGATAATAGTAATCTTTTTTTTTGGCAATTTAGATTCAATTGCAATTTTTTTTTTTTAAAAAAAAAAACCTTTTACAACAATTATAAAAAGAAATGAGCTCGTGAGAATTGGGCTTGGCATGTACAGACCCATTAGGAACCAATTCTCCAAGGGAATTAGTCTACAAACCCCAGTTTTATCCCCAAACCCCATTTTAAAGAAGGAAATGTCAATTATACTCTTTATCATTCAAAACACGCAAAAAAAAAAAAAAGAAAGAAAGAAACCCCAAACCCCACACCCCAGCCACCTTTCCAACTTCCCACCTCAAACTCCAAACCCCAAAACCTTCCACCTTCCCACCCAAACCCTAAACCCCTCATCTTCCACCTTCACCCTTCTCCCAAATTTCAAACCCGGAATCTGTCATCTATGTTAATGGACATTCATAATTTTTCTTTAAGGTAAAGCTCTTTTCTTTCTGTTTTTTTACGTAATTGTGCAATTTCCGACTACCCCGTGTCGAAAATTTATATATATAAATTTTATAAATTTCCGATACTGGATTGTCGGAATTTTTTCATACAAAAATTAAAAAAAATATATTAATAAAATTCCGAGAACCCCGTGTCAGAATTTAACTAAATTCCGACACAAGGTCGTCGGAATTACTCAGAGCACAGAAAAAATAACGAGACGAAGACAGAACCAGCGAACAAGAGGAAGAATGAGACGAAGAAGAAGACGAAGGACAAGAATAAAACCATGGGAAACTAACGAAAAAGAAGGCAAAAAATCAGAGAAGAATGGAGCATCAAACTAACGAACCAGAGAAGCAGGGAAGGAAAAAACGAAATAAAAAAAAAAGAAGAAAAAAAACGTACCAAAGAGAACAAAGAGAAGCACAACTAAAGATGATGTTGTTGGCGGTGGTGATGTGCTTCAAGGTGGTGGTGGTGAAGATGAGGAACCAGAATGGGGGAGTGGGGGGAGTAGAGGAGCCATAGAGAAAGAATGGAAGGAGTGGGGTTTGGGAATTGATTTGAATGGGAATTTTTTTTTTTTTTTGTGTTTTGAATGATAAAGGGTATAATTGACATTTCCTTCTTTAAAATGGGGTTTGGGGATAAAATTGGAGTTTGTAGACTAATTCCCATATTCTCCAATTCTAATGCCGATTGGCCAGGCTAAGAAAGCATCAATATATATATGCAAGGTGAAGAAAAAAAATAAGAAAAGACGCGTAACTAAAGATGTCTAAAAGTTCCCTTCAAAAAAATAAAAAAATAGCAACAAAGCCCAGCACAGTTGGTAGATAGCTGGGTTCCTTAAGCATGATGTCAGGGGTTCGATCCCTGCCGTGGGCATGGAAAAAGGCTTTGTTGGTAGAGGCAAAACCCACTTCGGTGATCTCTACGCCTCGGAGGGGATTAGTCTTCGGCTGTCGGTTGGGGTATTTGGTGTACACCAAAAAAAAAAAAACAAAAAAAAAAAAAAGATGTCTAAAAGTACCAAATAATCGTATCAGATCTATAAATTGAATTGAATCAAACCAATTAAAAATCATTATAGTCAAACCATTCAAAACAGGAAGCACTTTTAAATATTTTGGTTCAGATTCAAAATCGGTTTAAATTTTGGTTAAGGTTTAAAACCGTTTTAAAAAGGTTCAATTTTAGAACCGATTTTTAAACCGATTTTGCTTTAATCTAAAATTAGTTTTATATAATCGGGTAGTAAAAACCAAATTAAACTGATTATAATGCTAACTGATTCTAAAATTGGTTATAAACTTGAAACGGTTCTAATTTGGGTTTTAACCATTTTGAAGCATTTAAAATGGTTTAGTATAAAAAACAAACCATATTACATGCTTCGGTTTAATTTGGTTCAGTTTTTCCTAATAACAAAACCATAAACCGCCTTACATGGCACAATGCAGTGTCAATAAAACACACAACAGATGACAGAACAGAGAATGAATCTTGATTTTGCTACTACTTTAATTTGACATCTTATCCTTCTTCTCTGTTTGGATTTTACTTCTTCCATCATTTTTGTCACTTCAGTTGAAACGCATTTTCTTCTTCTTCTGCCATATTTCATTTTTTTCTATACTGATTCAAACCACTACACTTCCTGTTTTGATCGATTTTTCCGGTTTTGTATCGGTTCATCAGGTTCCAGTTTGATTTTCGAAAAGGATAATTTTCCCATTGAAACGGAACTATCACTTGGTTGGTTTGCTGGTTAAACCGGTTGATCCGCTCCAATTTTTAAAACATTGTTTATTTGTTTATAAGTGAGTCAAATGAATATTAATACTCATTATTATTTATGTTTCATATATAATGTATTTCAAGGTTATGCATGAGTTTTAAGAAATGATTAAATAATCTAAGATTTGTGAAAACAATGAAAAATTAAGTTGAATCAGTAATGTGAAACTTGATAGAAAGAAGCTAGAAGCTTCGAATATGAGAAGAAGAATAGAAGAAGCAAAAAACCAATTCAAACTCTCTCTAAGAAAATGATTTCAATCTTATTAGCTCCCATGGCAAAATGAGTTTATATACAAGGCTGAAACTACCAGCTAGCAAGTAACTAATTCTAACTAACTCTTAACTAACTAGCTATAACTAACCAACTAATTAAATTACAGCTGTACAATATGAAATATATTCCATGTCGTGTGATACTATCTTCAATAGTCTCCTTCTTCACTTCGATTGACTTTGCCTCAGCCTCAGCTTCACTTGCCTTGTTTGATACCCCCCGCAAGCTGGAGAGCAGATAGCAATCAAGCCCAGCTTGGAATCGAAACCAATAAACAACTGAGGACTTAATGCTTTAGTGAAAACATCAGCCAGCTGCAAAGTAGAGGAAATAGGAAGTAATTTGAGAAGACCCTGAGAACTCTTTTCCCTTACAATGTGACAATCAATTTCGATATGCTTGGTGCGTTCGTGAAAAACGGGATTAGCTGCAATACGTAGAGCAGCCTGATTATCACAATATAAAAGAGCTGGAGACTGAGGAAGCATATGAAACTCATGCAACAAATAAGTCAGCCACTGAATTTCATGTGTAGTGTGAGCCATAGCTCTATACTCAGCCTCACAAGAGCTTCGGGAAACTGTTTTCTGCTTCTTGGTTTTCCAAGAAACCAATGAATGTCCAAGGAAAATGCAGTAACTAGTGATCGATTGCCTTGTGTCTGGACATGCTGCCCAATCACTGTCACAATATCCTTTGAGAACCAGTTGGGATGAAGCATAAAAGAAAAGGCCCAGTGATGGATTACCCTTGAGAAAGTGCAGAACTCTCAGTGCAGCAGAAAAGTGTACATCAGTGGGAGCATGCATGAATTGAGCCAACTGCTGCACAGCAAACGTGATATTTGGCCGTGTATTAGTTAAGTACAACAACCTGCCCACAACTCTTCTATATGCAGAAGCATCAGATAGAAGAGTGCCTGATGAAACACTTAAATGAGTATTGCAGTCCATTGGAGTACTAACAGGTTTACACCCAAGTAAACCAGCATCTGAGAGTAGTTCAAGGGTATACTTCCTTTGGTTCATGATTATGACACTTATACTTCTAGCCACTTCAAAGCCAAGGAAAAATCTGACATCTCCAAGGTCTTTGATCTTGAAAGTAAGATCCAAAGCCTTTTTGACTGAATCAATTTCCTGATTCACAGATCTGATGAGCCATGAAGTAACAATATTGTTTACTCTCAACCGAGCTGAATATGCAGGATCATCTCTTATCGGAATCGCGATGCTTCCATCCACGAATCCTAGCTTGTTTTTAGAGATCAAACTCATTATCATTGCTCGATTCCATTGATGATAGTTTTCACCGTTTAAAGGAGGTGAAACTAAAATCGCGCTTGGACTTTCAGATGGATGAACATAGAAAGTAGAATTCGGATTCTGCAGAGGATCAGTAATACTCAAATCGAAATTAGAAGCCATGAATGATTGCAACAGAGCTCAATGAGCTCTGATACCATCTAAGATTTGTGAAAACAATGAAGAATTGATTCAACTTAGTTGAATCAGTAATGTGAAACTTGATAGAAAGAAGCTAGAAGCTTCGAATCTGAGAAGAAGAATAGAAGAAGCAAAAACCAATTCAAACTCTCTCTAAGAAAATGATTTCAATCTTATTAGCCCACATGACAAAATGAGTTTATATACAAGGCTGGAACTACCAGCTAGCAAGTAATTAATTCTAACTAATTCTAACTAACTCTTAACTAACTAGCTATAACTAACCAACTAATTAAATTACAGTTGTACAATATGAAATACATTCCATGTCATGTGATACTATCTTCAATAGTCTCCTTCTTCACTTTGATTGCCTTTGCCTCAGCCTCAGTTTCATTTGCCTTGTTTGATAAATGACGTAAAATTTTGGGTATTTTGACTATAATATTCCTATATAATCATTATTGAAAAGAGATAAATATATTGAAGATAGAAAAAAGGTTGTGATCCATAAGGATATAGTTGAGAAAAACAATATTTCCTTTGTACCTAAATATAAGACATTTTTGAAAATTTTATAAGATTTTATACCAATTTTCAATAACGATTAATTAGTTCTTTCCACAAACACCCATATTTACTCAACACTTTTTAGATTCTCAATAATATTTATTCGGATAGGTTTGAAAAAAAGATCAAATGTTCGCATTTCTAATATCATTAACTAAATCAGTTCATCCGATATGATCCATTATGTAAGATCCTTTTGGGAAAAATTACGTTCACCATGAAAGTAAGTTAAGGTTGTTTGTGGCATTAGAACTGTAAATATTGAATATACTTTTTCAAAACTACCCATATATTTATTATGGATTCTAAAAAGTGCTTACTTAATAAGCGTGTTTTTGGAAATAAGTAATCAAATGTTATTGGAAATTGGAATAAGCCAAACTTTTTTTTATTCCTAAAAGGATATTACTTATAAGACCAAAGAGAGTAATCAACTTTTTTAATGGATATGTATTCTAAAAAAGATCTTATATTGAAACGAAGAGAGTATCAATTATGCATTGAGTTTCTAAAAGAATGCTAATATGTATGAAATAAGAGGAAGAAAAGCTTTATAAACACTATATATGATATGGGGGAGCAAAAGTGATGAACTATTTTATAAATATTAGGTTCCTTGGAAAATTGAAACGTTTAAGAAAATTTTTTAAACAGTGTTAATTAAGTTTGTTGTTTTTTAAGTATTAAACACAATACATTTTAATAAAAAATTGATTTTTTTTTAAATTCTGAAATTTAATTCTAAGAGCAAAGGACACCGTTTTTTTTTTTTTTTAAATATTAGAACAATTTTGTTGGAGAAAGTTTGGTTGAAAGAATAAGCGAAACTTGTGTCAAATTGTGTATGTTAAGCTATTTTTGCTGTTGGTTTTTGTTAGGATACTTATTAAAAATACTTTAAAAAAAATTATAAGTGTTTTTCTCGAGAATAAAAAAAATGCATTTTTTTTTGTTTACATGGGAGGTCTGAGACTAGAACCCATGACCTGGGGGAGGGGGAAATCCTAAGTGTCCCTGCAGCCACCAACTGGGCTGTCTAAAAAAAAATAAAAAAAAATGCATTTTTTCGTAATTTTTTTTTTGGTTGCCCACCCGGTTCCCTAGGTACTACCTAGGTACATCCGGATCCGACCCGGGTCGCGTGCCTGGCTATGGCAGGTGAGTCTCCCAACATGAATTTTCTGCATTCACAAGGACTCGAACTCGAGACCTTGCTTAAATTTTTTTTTCGTAATTTTTAACTATGCATATTTAATTTTTTTAACTTGTAGATATTCTTTAACATTTTCCTTTATGATTTTTTAGATGTAGTTACAATATTTGAAGTAATTAAGGGCCCTTGACGCTCTGTCTATTTATTTGTTGGGCCACTTGGGTCTCATGTTCCTTGCCCCTGTATGGGCTTTGATTGGCTGAGCCCGAGTGATGGCATCTAGTTTTTTATCCACTCGTTAATGCTTAATCCTAAAAATAATTTTTTTCTCAAAATAATTTTTAGTGAGTTTTTTTTTTGTGTGTAAACTATACTAAGATGAATAGTGTATGATTTTAAAATTTTTAACATATATCAACTTTTGAAGTACAAGTATTGTTTTTTTCAATAAACTAACTCCTAGCATATTTGTAATTTTGCACAAACTTTAAATAAGTTTATTTTTGCACATATGCTAATATTTTCCACTGAGAAAGCAAAATCTGAGACAAAATTCTACATGTTTTAAGCAATTTTTGGGCCCTATGATGAAAATTTTTTTGGGACCCTAATTAATAAAAAAACTTATTAAAAACAAATCAATTAAAACATGTAATATTTGTACATCTAATCAATTAAAACAATGTCAACACAAATGGAAAAAACACATTTAAATATTATGCTGAGACCTAGCTATTAATAATCGAGAAGTAGAGAAGATTGGCAACTATTAAATTTTTTGTGGCCCTCCCCAAGACTAGGTCTGCCTATTGGCATGGTGAAGGTGGGGGTGATATTTTGTCAATCATATATCATAATTTATGTACCCAAAATTTATTTGAGCAAAATAATGAAAGTACAAATAATCAAAAAATTCTTTGTTCACCAAAAAAAAAAAAAAAATTACAAATAATCAAAATCTAATCGATCTCCTTCACAAGAATAGATCTGCCTATAGCATTATTTTTTAGTAAAAAACATTGCTCTACAAAAGTACAAATAATCAAAATCTAATCGATCTCCTTCACAAGAATAGATCAAAGATAGTGAATTTTGTGATTTTTTACGAAGATCTTTTCATGTACCAGCAACAATTTTACTAAAAAGTGCTGGAAAGTGATGAAACTTGACATTATTAGAATGTTGCAGGAGTTTCATTCACATGCAAGGCTGCCTAAGGGAGTAATTCCTCTTTCATGGCGTTGATCCCAGAACCAGAGATGCTTAACGGGTTAAATGGCTATAGACCTATATTATTGGTGGGGTATATTTACAAGATAATAGCACAAGTACTATCAGGGAGATTAAAAAGAATAATTGAGACAGTGATTGCAGAGGAGCAATACGCTTTTGTTGGTGGAAGATCAATTCTTAAAATTGTGGTGGTAGCATCAGAAATTATAGAAGAGTCGAAAAGAACAAGAAAGCGGTGTCAAATTCTCAAAGTAGACTTTGAGAAGGCCTACGACTCTGTAAATTGGGGTTTTGTTACAGTATATAAGGGGAAGGTTGGGTTTTAGTAGCAAGTGGATGGTCTCGATTGAGTGCTGCCTCAAGTCAGCGACGGTATCAGTGCTAATAAACGGAAGCCCGTCTAAGGACTTTAATATGCAAAAAGATTATGCAGGGAGATCCATTAGCGCATTTCCTATTTTTGATTGTGGCAGAGGGTTTGAGCGGGCTAATGAGAAGTGTCGTTGATAAATGACTTTTCAATGGAGTTAAGGTGGACAGACAGGAGGTGCAGATATCTCACCTACAATATGCTGACGATATTTTATTGATAAGGGAGTTCTCTTTGGAGAATAGTGTTACTTTGAAGAGTATTCTAAGATGCTTTGAATTAGCGTCGGGGCTAAAGGTGAATTATCATAAAAGTAGTTTGCTTGGTTTAAATTGTGACAGTGACGATGTGGATGTAATGGCAGAATATTTGAATTGTAGAAAGGGTGAATTTCCCCTTAAATATTTAGGCCTTTCGCTGGGTATAAGTCCCTTTATAGCATCCTCTTGGACACCCATTATTGAATCTTTGAATCTCAAGCTCTCATCCTGGAGAAGGAAACAACTCTCATTTCGCGGACATGTTACCTTGCTTAAGTCAGTATTATCTTACCTCCCTTTGTATTATTTTTCTATATTTTTTGCTTCTAAATGTGTTGTATCTGAAATTATGAAATTACAAAGACCTTTTTTTATGGGGTGGGGAAAGTGCAAGGGATAAGGTGTGTTGGATTAGGTGGAGTAAAGTGTGTAAACTGAAAATGCAGGGATTGTAAGGAATAAGAGATATGGAATTGTTTAACTTAGCTTTAGTTCATAAATGGAAATGGAGAATAATTAAAGAAAAAGAATCATTATGGGTGGGGGTTCTAATGTCTAAATACGAAGAAACAACATGTAACAGCTGTGTAGAAGAAGATTTGTCAATGTTTTCTAAGGGGTTTGGGTGGGGGAGAGGGTTAGGAAAAGTGAAGAGGAGAATTGAATGAAAGAGGAAAATGGTTTACTAGGGTGGAAGTGGTTTTAGGGGAAGGTAGTGAAGTTTTGTTCTCGAAAGATGTTTGGTTAAAGGAGGAAAAATTGAAAATGTTATTTCCTAAACTATTTCAGTTTTCTACAAATAAAAATGTTGTTGTCACTAATGTGGGTGAATGGGTTGAGGGGGAATGGCATTGAAATTTGCAATGGAGAAGAAATCTGTTTGTATGGGAAATACATGAGGTTAACATTGTCATGCCATTATTTTTTTTGGTTCCTTCTTTCTTATAAGATTTTTTTCCCTTAATTTACTTTAAAAGATAAACCCTTTTTTGACGTGAAGAAATCATCTAATATGATTTTTTTTTACTCTTTTTTTTCATACACACAAGATATCATGTTTAAAAAAACCTGCATGTATTTGCCGACGGTGTCTGTATCCAACCTTGTCGTTATTGACGTATTGTTATGATTATTTTAATATACATCTTTATTCAAATTTCCACCTTATCAAATGGTCAAAAGTCAAGTCAAGTAGAATCTTGACAGACAATGTTTTTTTTTTAGACTACTTTTGTCCAATCTTTCTGGATAAATAAGAAAAAGAAAAAAAAAATGATTTAGTATTCTTTTATTTGATAACAGTTAATAAAATAGAAGTTTTTTTAAGGCAATAAAATAGCATAGTTAAAATAAAATACAGATAATGTGTTCTTTAACGTAAGTGCTCCATCGTTTAGAAATCCCATGATGTAATGGAAAATCCCACTTTTTTTGGTAAAAAAAATCAGCTGGGATTTTGTAAAAGGGATATCTTAATGGAATAATTTATTCAGTAGTTATCATGAAAAATTCCCAAAGGCTTTACATTAATAAACAATTACAATAAGCACAAAACTTTGATCAAGAAAAAAAAAACACAAAACTAGAAAGTAGTTTCAATTTGAGATGAAGTGGTCAAGCTCAAAAGCTGGTCTAGATAATCAGCACCCAAATCCTCCAAAACGAGCACATTTTTGGAACCACTTATCTCTAATTGATCCCTGCTTTCTACCCTTTTGGTCTTCTTATTATTGCTACTAGACTTACTTGACTTTCTTCTTATGCTATGCTTTCTCTTAAGTGCCAACACTGGTGATGAAGAAAAATGACCATCTAATTCCAAACTTGAATTAGTCTTATTATTACTTGATGACATGTCTTTGAGGGACTCTTTTACCACTTCAACTGGGAAATTAAGCACTGCCAAGGAACCTCTTGTTGAATAAGCTGCTTGATCATAAGCCAAAGCTGCTTCCTCAGCTGTGTCAAATGTTCCAATCCACACTCTAACTCCATTCCTAGTGGAATCTCTTATTTCGGCAGCATATTTACCCCATGGCCTTCTCCTTACTCCTCTAAAGACTCTCTTCTCTTTGTTACTTTCCAATATTTGTGGAGATGAAGAAGAAGAAGAAGAGGAAGAAGAAGAATAAGAAGAAGGAATTGATAGTGGTGGTGTTGGTGATGCATAAGTTGAATTGGAAACAGCTTCTTCGCTTGCGATTATAAAGTCGCTTACATTATTAACGACCCCTTCCGGATGGAACCAGGTAGGAGCATCGTGCACTGGGCTGACTTGTGCATAAGTTAAACTATTTGAGGAGACTTCTTGTAACTCAAGGCTAGCTTGGGAGCCTGATGAAAAGTTGGATTCTGAGGATGAAAATTCTTTGGTTTGTTGTGATTGTGAGGGATCACTAAAGTTGAAGGAAATTGGAAGAGTGGTGGTGTTGTCATCATTGAAGTAAAGGGGTAAGTCATCATCCCATGAGAAAGGTTCTAATTCTCCTAGCATATGGGAATTTGAAGGGAAGAAGTGAAGGTTTTGGTATTGGTGGAGAGGAAAATCGAAATCCATCTCTTGAGGAATATATTCAAATAAAGTGCTCAAGTGTACACACGATAATAATGCAAGTTCTCTTGATCACTCTCACTTGGAATAATTCTATACGTGCTTGTAGTTTATATAACCATAGAAAAGAAGGAAACAAGTTGACTAAAAAGATTAATGGATGGATAAAGTTATTTTAGTAATGAATAAATATAATTTGTGCTCTAGTGAAACTTCTGAAGTTGATATTATTGGGCAAGGAGGATGTCTTTGAATATTTTAATATTTTTATCATTTGCTTGTATTATAATAATGCACCTAGCTAGCGCACAGAATCTAGAAGTTATATTTGAATGTGAAACTTCATAAAATTAAATTATTGTCTCGCATATAGATGATTTATTATATATATATTTTTTCAACCGGTTTTTAGGTATTATTTGGGTATATCCGAATACGATTCAGGTCGTATACTTACTTATAAATTATAATAGCTGAATTTCTTAACATAAATTTTTTACATTTACAAAATATCGAAGTTAACATCTTACTTTAAACAAGATCATATCGCTTATCACTTGTCTCGCTGATTAGATGACTTATTTTTTGTTTTGATATATAAACCATTCGAGAAATAAATTATTTTGTGATACAATCCAGAGAGTTTTAGTGATCAAATTTATAAAGCATTTTTTAATTTCTATGAAATATTTTTCCTTCAAAGTTTACCCCTATTTTAGCCTATTATTATATGATTTAATTATTACCATTTTTTATTACTGATTGAAAAAAAAAGTAATTGGATGAATCTATAGTCTCAAAATAGGGAGCAATTATTAGGTGGTCCGGGACCACATGGTTTAGGATAATTATCACCCTTCATTATTAAATATTTGAATTTTTTTAATTAAAAAATAAACTATCAACGGTTGAAATGTGGTCCAAGACTAACTAATAATTTTCCCAAAAGGGAGATCAAAGTTAAGGTTTGTTGGTTTTAAGCTATCAATCACGTAAAAATTCAATATTATATTGAGATAAATTGTAATATTATTGTATTTTTTAAAAAAAATAAAAAATAAAAAAAATTAATTAAACTTAACTAATTCGATTGGTACGTCTAATTTGGTCAGAAATGATTTATAATGTATGTGGACCATAGGAAATACCGTACCATTTAATATAACAAGAACATAGATATAAATTCTTCAACTCACTTTTTGAGTGATTCTTTTTACCCTAATTATTTCAATTACTAGATCATTTTAAATTTGAATCACTAAATGTTTCCAGCCTACAATTGAAATTTGGGAGTTAGAAAAATGATAAGTTAAATAAGCTAGATGATCTAAATCCGAAAAACGGATTGTTAAATAATGGCAAAACTACTAGATTGATCCATTAAGCTATTTTTTCGGTTGCAAATTAGTGCCTTAAATTTATTTATTTTTTTCAAATAAGTCCTATAAGTTGTTGTATAACAAATCCATAATTTCCATTAATATTTTTCGTTAAATGACACTGTCACTCAACTAATGGTGCCACGTGTTACAAAATATTTAATGATTTTTAATTTTTTTATAAAAATTTTCTTATGACGTTACGTGTCACTTAACTAAAAAATTAATGAAAATAATTGAATTGTTGAATGACAAAAACTTAGCTTATAAGACTTATTTTAAAAAAAAAAACATAAAAAATTATTTGTAACCTAAATATATATAAGTTAAAGAACCATCCTAATAGTTTTGCTGTTAAATAATATAGGCACTCGAGTAAAAAACAAAAACAGCAACATGGGCATCTCCGAATTTGTGAACAACAGACGAAACGTTAGATCATGTAGGGACACTTCTCTTTTAAAATGAGATGATTTGTAAAATAACTAAGAGATTATCATTAAATCATGAGTAAGTGCATGAACCAAGTATTTTACATATTATTTTTAAAGTTTTTTTTGTTTGTACTATTTGGTCAGTATCATTGTTCCCAAAAGCATCTTTAATATCAAGAAATCCTTGAGATTAATCATGTACGAGGTCGTGTTCCTATGCCTCTCCCAGTGGGGTGTGTTAACTTGAACCAGAGACTTCTTAGTCTCAGGCCCCATCCCCAAGTTATCGCACCACTTGAACCAACCCCGGTTGACCAATTATTTTTAAAGTTAAGATCATTAGTAAGAAAATATAAGTTAAGACTATAATGCTCTACAAATTGAATTATGGATAAGTACACTCTAATTTACATGATCAGTTTATAAACAAGTGTTTTACAGATCATTTTTTCTAATTAAATAGGTACATTGACAATTACTCATGAGATGTATGTACATGTTGAATAATTATTTTTTTCTTTACACAGTAAATCAATAAATTAGTCTTGAAAATGACATGGTATAATATTTTTGAAATTTTCGGACATAAGTATACTCTTCTTTCGGTATCTAAAAATATTACTCCCTTCAATCTTTATTATAAGATATAATTAACCAAATTACATATATCAACGAAAGTAGCTAGTTTTATAAATCTACCATATGAGAATATATTGTAACATGCATTACAATTTTATTCTTTCGACTTTTCTAGAAAAATTCATACTAATAAACAACAAAAAAAAACATAGATAGTCAAAATAATTAATAAGAAAAAAAGTAATAAATAATGATATATAGAAAATATAAAATGACTTATAACTAAAAAAAAAATTCTTCTAAAAGGTAACCTATAATAAGATTAGTTCCAAGGGAGTACTTAATTTGCTCCATTTAACTTTTCATTCATTCATGCTCCATGCACCCATAAGACTTGAATTTGAGACGTTATTTGATGAAAAAAGGGTTATGCTGCTTAGTGTCTTGATTAAAAATACTCCATGTTTGTATTGGATCGAAAAAAAAATCTGGTGTTTATTTATGTGATAAACGCGACAGTTTTAAATGTTAAACAACTATTTTAAATTTCATAAAAATACTCTAAGAACTGATTTTTTTTTAAATTTCATAACTATTTTTTGATTTTTTTTTTTTAAAAAAAAAAACTCTAAGAGCTGATAAAGCTATATCATAAGAGTTTTTATGCTACATTAAAACAAAAAAATCAGCATATATTATAAATATGGTCCTTCTAATGAATGTTTTTATAGAAAGTTAGGATACATTTTAAGAATTTAAGAAAATAAAATTATGTCTTACTCCTATGAAGCTAGGTACTCCCTCCTTCCTTAATTAAATGACACTTTTAATCAACTCAACGTATTAAAAAAATAGTTAGAAATAGTTATTATTTTTAAAGTTATCAAAAAATCAAACTTCCAAAACTACCCCCATAGAAAATTAAATACTCCACTCCGTCTAAGTCCCTTTTAAAGACTTTTCTTTGGTTCTTAATACAAACCTCATTTCCAACTTTCAATGATATTAATTACTTATTTTCCACGAACACTCATATTTACTCAACACTTTTTAGATTCCCAATAATAATCATAGGAGTATTTTTGAAAAAGTATACTTCCTCCGATCTCATTTATAAGCAAAAAAAGGCATCTCATTCATGATCTTGAATATAAGCGAAAATTAACAAAATTTCTATTCCCAATACAACAATTCATTCTCAATGCAAGTTTCCTAAAATAGTCAAATTTTTTTATGAATTTGAGAAAATTAAATATACTCAACTAACTTTCTTAATATCTGTGAAATTAGTTTTTTTCTTAAAAATAAGACCGGAGGGAGTACCAAATATTTACATTTCCAATACCACTAACAATATTAACTAAGTTTCTTAAAGGGTGTGAAAATCAGTCAAATGAGTTTATACTCTCTCCGTCCCTAAATATAAAGCCTCATCGGGAGATTTCACGCCCATTAAGAAAGTGAAATAATTTAGTTAATTGTATTGGAAATGTGAACTTTTGATATGTAATTTCAAAATTACCCCTATTAATATTATTGAGAATCTAAAAAGTGTTAAATAAATAGGGGTATTTGTGGAAAAAAGTAATTAATGATCACTGAAAATTGGTACGAGACTTTTTAAATAGGGACAAAATAAAAGTGTCAAGGGACTTTATATTTAGGGACAAAGGGAGTAAGGAGTATAATCTAGATTGATGTACTAGTAATTGTTATTATGGAAAAAGTAAAAAGGTTTCTTGGAACGTGGATTATAAGTATATTAATTAAAGATATATTTGATATAAATTATTTAATATTGTCAAAATATTGTAAAGTGACTTATATTTAAAAAAAAAAAACATTAAAAAAATGACTTATAAATAGTGAGGGAGGGAGTATAAAAATTTTCAATGCATTCAATACACCATTTTCCTTACATACTTTTCTCATTTATTTTTTTAAGGGTTCTACTTTGATTTCTTAAATTAACGCTTTTAGCATTTTACTTATAAATATACAGTAACAGTGTATGTATCGGAAAGTTCCTATGAGTGTCATACTGTCATCATTATTCAGAACAAAGTTTCATAAAGTGAGCTTTATCCTGTACTCTCTTGATCTTTGGCATAAGATTTATTGGAAATTATTTTTATTTTATTCATAAGATTTTATTTTAATTTTTAATTGTATTCAAAGTTTTTTTTTCACAAATACCTATATTTAATTAATGTTTTCTAGAATCAAAATAATAATATAAGAATAATTTTGTAAAATTATATCAAATATTAATTTTTGTATGACACTAATATTACTAATTTTTTATGTGAAGTAGTTTATTTTAAATAGTATCCACTTTGCATAACTTAGTTTTTTGGGCACATGCACTGTATTTATCCGTTCTAAGAACCTGTCTCTGTCTAACTAATAGACCCTAACCTGTAATATATAATATAGTAGGATGAACAATAATAATAATAATGCATAGTAACATTTTCAAGTGTTACATCAGCCGCCAGCGTCGTCTCTTCTTTGAAAGTAAAAAATTCAAGTCCATATAATAGTACAAGTTAAAACTATATTCTGTAAACCATTGTTGAATTTCGCTTTCTTCTAGAAAATATATCAATGTACATTTCCTAATGAAAATAATACTCCTTCCGTATTGTAAACATATTGGTAAAAATATTGACTCAAATTAAAATTATAATCTACTATACTTATATAAAAACATCCCTTTTTGAGGCACCATATTTGTCCGCTTAAGGAATACTCGCACCAGAGCATTTGTAGGTAGATAACATCTTCTTTAATCAAAATTATAATTTAAAATTAAATAAATTATCTGTCCAAAATTAATATTTAAAATTAAATAAATTATCTATATGTGGAATATGTGAAATCATTATCCTCATTTTGTAAA
This sequence comes from Crotalaria pallida, assembly GCA_037953625.1. Lineage (NCBI taxonomy): Eukaryota > Viridiplantae > Streptophyta > Magnoliopsida > Fabales > Fabaceae > Crotalaria > Crotalaria pallida. The sequence continues at coordinate 76,920,554 of CM075656.1, forward strand.
AGAGATGATGCTTGAGTTCATGATAAACCCAAATATCTTTTTAGTTATCACATATTTCAAACTATAAACATGATGATTTCTCAAGTCATGAAAGTCACCTTCTTCATCATTCTCCTCTCTTTTTTATTGTTCATGAACCATCGTCTCTTCCAATGTGTCACCATATAAGTTGCAATCTCATTACACGCATTCATCACCATTGTCATTTTGCATTGGCTGAAGCTTCATCTATAGCGGCAATGAATTCGCAACAACATGGGGAGAACAACAAGCTTCATATGCTTCATTGCTGCGTGAAGAATTATGATTGGGATCGGCCATTTAATTTTGGTCTTTATCATTAGTCTAGATTTGTTAAATGTAAATAATGATGTGACAAGGGAGTACATGTTACTTTGACCATGTCAAGTAAAACTTATACATCAATATATTAGTTGTTCACACATGATTACCGTTCCCTTTTGTTATTTAATTTTTACAAATTATTTGGTCATGTGACTCGTGATAATGGTAATCATCACTTATCTCCTACTCTATAGTTTTCATTCATGGTTTATCTTTTTATAAACACGTGATAATGTGTATAAACTTTACTTTTGTATTTTTTTTTCGCGAGAAAAACAATATCTCATGTATAAGGAAAAAAAAAGTAATTATTATGATAAATAAACATTAAATAAGTAATTATTATCCTATAGAGTAATTATCACGTGTTAATAAGTAATTATTATCCTATAGAGTAATACATATTTTTATCTATATGTTAAAAAAAGTAATTATTATCCTCAAAAAGATAAATCCAAAGAGAGGAGACTTTTATGGTCATAGCATATGTCTCCATTTTTTAATATTAAGATTTGATAAGTGTTTAAAAAAAAAAGAAAAGAAAATAAAATAAAGATTAAGATCCAATAAGATAAAGATAATCATAAAAAATAATAAAAATATTTAGCTTGAGATAAGATAAAGATTTTTAGGATTTAATCTTATTATTAACTTGAGATAAGATAATTGATTAAAAAGATAAAAATTTTTAATTATGATTATTAACAACAGATTTGATAATCTTATTAAAAAATATACTAATTGTACAAAAAAAACTAATCCATTCATCTCATAAATATAAAAAAAATCAAAATGTTCAATTCTTATTTAATATTTATTTATCATAATAAATTTGATAATCATATATAAAAATGTCAATTTATCCAAAAAATAAATAAGGAATATCTCAGATAAAAAATGTTACATTTTTTGTTCATATGAAGAAGTATAAAATTTATCAACAGGATCATTCAGATTAATTTTTTTAAAGTATAGAGTTTGGTTTGAACTTCTACCTTTTTATATAATTATTTTTGGTTGTTTTTTTTGGTTGTTTGTACTCTTTGGTCAGTTCCATATGTGTCCCCAAGAGCACCCTTAATACCAGGGAACCCTTGAGACTAATCTTGCACGAGGTCGCGTTCTTATACCTCTCCCAATGGGATGTGTTAACCGGGAATCAAACCTGTCACTTCTTAGTCTCAGGCCATATTCTCAAGTTCTCAAGTTGGAAGAATCGCACTGCTTGAGCAAACCCCCGTTTGTATTTTTGGTTATTGTTTAATAATAATCTTTACTTTATAATAAAAATAATAATAATTTTTAATTTAAAATATTTAATATAAAAAAAAATTAAAATATCAATAATCCGTGCATTGCACGGGGTAAGAGCTAGTAATAAATAAAAATGTTTGAAAATTATATATTATGATGTGCTATTAAATAATTAATAGATGATGTGTTAAATTATTGAATTGATAATTAGTTGATTTATTAAATAAAACATTAAAAATATGTTTTTTTTTAAATTTTTTACTTACTTTCCAAAATTTATCTTCTTTTTAAGATGAAAGAAACAAGACATAGTGTGAAATTATTTTAATCAATCACAGTTTTATTAAATAAAAAAGCTAAAATTATGATCGATTGGTTTTTTTATTTTTTAAATCAACCGGTACCCGAATCTGGTTTACCCAGAATCCGACTCATCTGGTTCGACCTAACTGAGCTCGCACTAAGCGATAGGGGTCTCCCAGTGAGTGTTGCTCTATACTCAAGGTTCGAACTCGAAACAACTGGTTAAGGAACCAAATGAGCTACCACTTAATCAACCCACGTTGGTACGATGGATTGGTTATACATACTGTATCTGTATCTGGGAGTATAGCGTAGATAAAATATTTGGAATGCTACCATTCACACCGTAAAACATGACATACTCCTTCTGCCTCATATTATAAGCAATTTTAACTAATTTTATGTTTATTAAAGAGGTTAATTGATTGTATTTAATTTTCTAAAATTTATAGTAAAAGATAAGAGATATTTTAGGAAAGTTATATTGGATCGGAAATGAAACAAAAATTAAATAAGATACTCCATCTGTTTCACTATGTTTGACCTTTTAGGTTTTGACACACAGATTAAGAAAATATTAATTATTATAAGTATTATATATAGTTTGTCTAAAATGTCCCTATTTAATCCTTATCAAAAATTGTAATAGTATATACTCCCTCCGTCCCTAAATATAAGACCTTTTGACACTTTTATTTTGTTCCTTTTTATAAGACCATTTACCAATTTTCAATGATCATTAATTACTTTTTTTACATATACACTCATATTTATTTACCACTTTTTAGATTCTCAATAATATTAATAGGGGTAATTTTGAAAATACATATCAAAAGTTCACATTTCCAATACAATTAACTAAATTATTCCATTTTCTTAATGGTTATGAAATCTTCCAAAGGGGTCCTATATATAGGGACGGAGGGAGTAATTTTTATTAGTAAATGTGTCAATTAATTACTAATGTATAGTGATTTAGAGATGAGAGATACTCCCTCCGTCCCTAATTATAAGGCCCTCTTAACACTTTTATTTTGTCTCTATTTATAAGGCCCTTTACCAATTTTCAATGAGTATTAATTATTTTTTTCCACAAACACCCCTATTTATTTAATACTTTTTAGATTCTCAATAATATTAATAGGGGTAATTTTGAAAATACATATCAAAAGTTCACATTTCCAATACAATTAACTAAATTATTTCACTTTCTTAATGGACGTGAAATCTCCCCAGATGACCTTATAATTAGGGACGGAGGTAGTATGATAAAGGCTTAATTATGTCACAAGTTCCTGAAGTTTGAGGTACTTTTGCCAGATACCCTTATTCTTTTTTTTTCCAATGTTTGACTCCCCGAAGTTACTTCTGAGTTTGTCATATACCCTTACTACCAATTCTGGCCAATTTTGCCGGCATGTAACATCGGAATCCTGATCAGACGCAGGAGGTTGGTCATGTGATGTCACACGTGCGAAGACGACCTCTCTCTTCAATTTTTTTTATTTAACTAAAAATATAAAATATTAAATTTTTTAGTTTTTTAAAGTTTTTAAAAAAAGGATTTTCGACCATGGGGCACCAAGTGCTTAACCTTCTGCATCTGATCAGGATTCTGATGTTACATGTCAGCAAAATTGGTCAGAATTGGTAGTAGGGGTATATGACAAACTCAGAAATAACTTCGGGGAGTCAGACATTGGAAAAAAAGAATAAGAGTATCTGACAAAAGTACCCCAAACTTCAAGGACCTGTGACATAATTAAGCCTATGATAAAAGTAGAATTAACGAGGAGTAAGAGAAATAATTGAATGAAAAGTTAAAATTGGAAGAAAAAAGTATGTTTGTGTATTGAAAATGTAAAAGACCAAACAATATGAAACAAGAAAAAATACTAAAAGGCCAAACATAGTGAAACTTCACAGAGCGAGTAACAATTTTCTAGGAATGTTTTATGAAAGTTGCATTGGGAACGAAATAAAATTTAAGAAAGTTGGTTAATTTTGCTTATATTTTAAACAAAAAAAAAGTACGTTTTTTTTGCTTATATTTCAAGCCAGAGGGAGTACAGTAATATTCTCTCCGTTCTTATTTATTTGTCCTATTTCAAACAAAACACATCCTTTATGAAATGCAATCATTATTTAAATTTCCAATTCATTAATTATGTTTTTTTTCTACTTTACCCTTTATCTCTCTGTAATCATTACTTTTTTTTCACTACTTACGGAAATAAATACCTTATTAAATAGGGGTAAACATGGAAAATAACATTTACTATTACACTCTTGAAATCATCAAAAAGACAAATAAAAAAACAAAAAACTTCTAAAAAAAGACAGTTAAATAAGAACAAGGGACTCTATTGTATTAGTGTGAGCCATGCATGGCTATTAATAACTGTTCAACTTTTTCTATAAGTAAGTATTAAAATCTTATAGGAAAGCTTAATTATTGGAAATTAAAAAGATGTTTTACACACGTAATGGAACTTTAAGTCTTTCAAATGAAATCATACAATTCTTATACCAATTAAATACAGGTTAAATTCTCATCATTTGATCATTTATTTTATTTTTTATTCTCAAATTGATCATTCAAAATTTTTTTTATCATATTGATTTCTCACTTTTTTTTTCGCTTGTACTGTTCATCCCAAACGCAAAGTTAAATGTTTATGATGAAGTCATTGTTCGTCTTACATATCTATGTCATATTAAGCCACTGTGAATAGAGAAATGACACTTATGCATATCATATTAATCAACAAAGAACGGACAATTATTCTGTTATAAGCATTTGTTGTTTTTTTTTGTTTGCACCCTGGTATTCGGCCCATTGGGCCGACTAATCCAGTTCGAGGGGGGTCCCGGGGTTAAGGTTTTATTCCTCTCCCAACATTGTTTTGAATGAACGGAAAAAATTGTAAAAAATCATTACGATAAAAAAAAGTGAAAAACCAATAAAAAGAAAAAATAATAGTATAAGAAATCAAATAAGTAGTTTAATCTCAAATACATTTTAATTACTATGCAGTAGCGAAAAATCTTTATTTTATTATAAGTCCTATGCAGTAGATACGAATGCTGAAATGGAATCCATAGTGATAGTGGATACCGTTAAGATGGTTAAAATGACAACGATGCAGATCCCTTTGAATGAAAATGACTTTTGTGGATGAGCATTTAGTGTCAACTTGTAATAAAGATATATATGTGCTCCTTAGCTTGCATATATGGTAATAAATGTATATAAGTATAGTTTCTATTATTGATTTAGACCTAGACGCCCCGTGCGTTTTAGAACCAAGGGAGCATATACATGCATCTCCATAGAGCTTGTCCCTACCTTAAACATATAATTTTGATACTTTCTTTTCATGACAAGTACCGGTTTGATGTATATATTTGGCTGTATACAAGAAACCGTTGATCCATCTGGACTTCTTTCTAAATTCATAGTCAAGAAGAATAAAATAGAGAAGCCTTTGTTGAATGCTATAATCTCCTAACACTTACGTTTCTGAATATAAATCTCTTTGGGAAAATTTTTTGTTTCCTAATATAACTTTTTTTTTTTTTACAAAATGGATACTCCCTCCGGTCCTATATAGGGTGCATTTAACCAAATTTTCCGGATCAAGGAATATAGTTAAAAGGAATTTATTTCTTGATTTCACGGAAAAAAAAAACCATTACATTTATATTTTTATCCCTCCTTATAAAAATTTGTATAACAACGGTTTATTGTCCAAAGGTGTCTAAATGTCTAAACCAAACAGAATTGAATACTACTCCATGCTCTCACTAACTTGTGAGAGAGAGTGGTTCTCGATCTACTCCTTTCGGTCCCTATTATAAGAAAAAAGGTGCATATATATTTTGGTCCCAAATATAAGAAAAAATTAACTAACTTTCTATTCTCAATACAATTATTCCTAAAATGTTTCTAGAAAGTAGTGATCTCATTTAATTTTTGTTTCATTTCCAATAAAACTTTCCAAAAGTAGTCATATTTTTTTTATGATTTTGATAAAATTAAATACATCCAATTGACTTTCTTAAGGCTTAATTGCACTTTTGGTCCCCCAATTTGACAATTTGACGATTTTGGTCCCCTAACAAAGGATGCTCTTCGCCGAAGGGCGATAATCCCTTCGGACTCTAGCATCTCATGTTTTTTTGCGACTGTCATGATGAATCTGTTGATCATTTGTTGTTTAATTGCTCCTTTAGCTATAATATTTGGGTTGAGTGTTATAGGTGGATGGGAGTTAATGTAGTCCTCCATAATAATGGTATTGACCACTTCATGAACCGCGCATCCTTGTTTAGACACAAAAAAGGTGGGAAATTTTGGAGGATGATTTGGTTTGCAATTGTGTGGTCAATATAGTTATTAAGAAATGATGTTATTTTTTCGGACTCCCTAGTTTATTATGTTCATACTTTAGACTTAATACAAGTCAGAACTTGGAGATGGCTATCGGCTCATTCGTCCTCTCATGGTCTTACTTTTGCTCAGTGGTGTATTAGCCCCATTATTTGTATTTTGGAGGCTTTTAAGAATTATGTAATCTAGAGGACTTAATTCTTTGTATTTGGGTTGTGCACCCCTAGTGCCCTTAATACAATTTTGCTTATAAAAAAAATTTGACGATTTCAGTCCTCCAATTTATAATTCATGGCTATTTTGGTCCCTCCGTCAGCTTTGGTCCCTCCGTCAGCATCGTTAATGTAAGAGTTGACGGAGGGACCAAAATAGTCACGAATTATAAATTGGAGGACTGAAATCGCCAAATTAAAAGCTAGGGGACCAAAATCGTCATATTATCAAAATTGGGGGATCAAAAGTGCAATTAAGCCAATTGCATATGTTAAACATGTTAAACAAAATACTCCCTCCGTTCTCATTTATAAGTCATTTTATTGAGGATTTATTTGTTCCAAAATATAAGTCACTTTACAATATCTCGGCAACATTAATTAACCTATACCAAATATACCCTTAATAATTCCAATTTATATTCCATATTCCAATGAATCTTTTTACTTGTTCTTAATAATGACAACATCAATTTAAATTGTATTGAATTTTATGTATGTGTAATTGTGAAACTTTGATGTAGGAGTATTTTATTTTTATAACTTTGAGAGTAATAATCTCTAACTACTTTCTTATTCTATGTGGACTTGATAAAAGGACCTTATAAACAAGAATCAATAGAGTATAATATGTATCGTATGATACATATAAAAAACTCATATTGAATAAGTATACACCACAAATTTAAAAATACCAAAATTTTGATAATTTGGCGATTTTGGTCCCCTAGCCTTTAATTTAGCGATTTCAGTCCTCCAATTTATAATTCGTGGCTATTTTGGTCGTCTCTCTGTCAACTCTTCCGTTAACGATGCTGACGGAGGGACCAAAATAGCCACGAATTGTAAATTGGAGGACTGAAATCGTCAAATTAAAAGCTAGGGGACCAAAATCGTCAAATTATCAAAATTGAGGGACCAAAAGTGCAATTAAGCCATTTCTTAATAAGTGTGATTTCTATTATTTTTTCTTATAACAGGGAACGGTCTCCTTATTACTGTACAACGTTTACCTCCATGGAGTATGTGACACCCAAGACATATGTGAAGAATTGGTGTGGAGTAATTGTTTTTTTTTTTTTTTTAAATGATAACATTATTTTATTAGGGGTAGTTTTGATTAAAAAAATATATGTTTCCTAGAAAAATACAAAGTAATCTATATATGGAATTAAGAATTTCTTCTAGAAAATGCCGAGAGAAAGAATAATTAGTAATTTGTATTTTTTGTCATTTTACTCAAATTCAAAAATGCATTAATAGTTATCGATAGAGAGATGATATATGACTAAACAATTAATTATGAAGATGATACTTAAGCAAAATAAAAAAAAATTATATACAACTTTAAGTTAAATAACATATTAATTATATATGCATGTATAGAAAGGAATTAGTATTATTATTTCGATTCCAGAGGAAATAACGTATCAAATTTTCCAATCCAATCCAAAAATTATATTTGGTTTTGGTTTAGTTTGGTTTGATTCACAACTTCACGTGCTAATTACAACGATGTGAAGTTTTGTAGTAAATTTGCTAGAAATGTTTAATGACAATTGTTATCCATTCCGTTATCCTTGCAACAAAAATAGATGATCTGTAGGATTTGTTAAATCATTTTGTTTGTATATACGTACATACTTTTAAGCAAAAAAAATGCATAATATGTAGAGTTTTGACCTAAGATCCTTGCAAATTTTCAAGTTAGTAATAAAACATCAGTTCAGTTCAGTTTGGTTTTGAAAAGAAAATCCGAAATCAGATCCGATCGGTTTTCACTTTTCCTCATCCAAACAAATCCAATTTTGATTTTTTTTTTATTTCGGTTTTCGGTTATCCATTGGATCGGTTTGGTTATGAACACCCCTAATTGATACTTCTGTATATCGGTTCAATACATATTAATTGCATTGGATATTTTTATAGAAACTTCAAATTTAAAATTTTCAATTTCTTTTTAATACTAAGGGATATACTTAGTGAATTCCCAGGCCAAAAGTATGGTAAGTTCAGATGTTATATGAAAAGGGTTCGTAAACAAATGTTCTAAAATATTTGTAAATGTTATTTAAAGTGGAAAAACATTCATATGTTAATGTTTATTTATTTTTTTTATAATTTCAAAAAAATACATTTTCACTTCATTTGATTCTTTAGGATATCCATATTCCTAGTTTTGAGAGAGCCTTGAGTTAAATCTTATTCAAGACTTGCTAGTTTTAGATTGAGTATTAAGCTTGAGTTTCAAGTGTTGTTTCGTAGTTCCTGTCTTCATTTTTGGTTAACTTGTTTTGTTTTTTCCTTATTATTAAAAATAATATTTGAAATTAAAAAAAAATTGAGTTTATTGATATTAATTGAATGAAAAAATAAAATTATTGAGTCAATTTTATAAGTAATGTATAATTAAAAAAATGAAAAGTGAATTAAATAAGTATAATTCAGCCTGAAAGATGTGGTGTAAAGTCTTAAAAATTTTAATTTGAGTTTTAGTGATTGAAATGCTAATATGACAATTTTTTAAAAGTCATAAAAATTTTATAAATAAAGATAATATTACTGTATCGAGTATCCTAAAAATACTTGTTTTATTTCTTTATATGAAAAATATTTCTTAAAGAATTTATATATAAAATAAAAAATAATGACAATTTATTGAGGTTATTTTTCGTTTTGTGTAGTACTTTTTTTTGGGATAAGTTTCGTTGTGTGTGCTTGTTTTTTCCTTAAATACTTGTTTTTTTAGATGGTGTATCGATAATGTAAAAGTTTTTTACAACATTAGTTCATCATCTATTATTCATGTGTTTATGATAGTTGACTTTCTAATAAAAGTAATATAAATGAATGATGAATGATGGACTGATAGTGTAAAAAAAATTATACTATCATTGCACATCCATTAATCTCCTTAATTAAATGAGCCACTCAGCTTATAACTGTAGGCTAATTTCTTCCTATGATCACCCGATAACTTTTGTCTTTACTGACATATAATATTTTATTTCGTGCGTTATGATTAATAAACTTTTATTGATACTAGTTTTTTATTATTCCGTGAGTCTTTCTTACGTCTTAAAATGGGAAAACCTATTCTATTTGGCTTTTTAAATTTTCACGACTTATCACAGTTGGTGAAGTGTTAGCTCACTTGGTCCCTTAATCAATTAGTTTTGAGTTCAAGCTTTGGATATGGAGTAACTCTCGCTGAGAAACCTCTACCGCTTAGTGTAAACTCAATTTGATCGAACCGGATGAGTTGAATTCTGGATAAATCAGATTCGGTATCGATTGGTGTACACCAAAAATTTTCTCGACTTATTCTGAAAGGTCTTCTTTACCCAACAATAAAAAGCTCTTGAGAACCACTTCATGCAAATATATAAGTTCCAGTTTAACAAAAAATGATACTAATTATTTCACAAATCTAGATTTCAATAAATAAATCTTTCCTAATGCGATTCTTTAAAACTATATAGAATTTTTCTCATGGTGTCTTAAAACATTAATTCAAAAATTTATTTTTTTTGTATACAACATTAATTCAAAAATTTATATAGGATAAATTTATATTGCAAATTGATCAATGTATAAAATTTATATGTATTAGTTACATCAATTTCTGATACATACTTATTTTATATGAATTTCTTTACATATGATATATGACACATTAAAAAAAAATCCAATTATAAATAAGCTTACACACAGGTAGACAAAATTTAACGATAGATAAACATGGTGAAAATGTTGATGGCGTATGTGAATCTTAAGTCTTGGAATTTTCTCTAAAGAGAAAGGGATTTTGCATTTGATGGAGAGGTTGATAGATTTGAATGGCGTACAGATATTATGTGGCAAATAATCATAGTTAATGGCGGCCATGATAATGCCAAGGGGGATAAGCCAAGACAAAATTAGCTAAGTGTGACTGAGGATGACTCATTGACAAACCGACACTAATAGTTAATGATGAACCCACATATTTGGAAAACTTGTGACGTTTTATATGTCATTAAGCCTAGACGGTCGGCATATTTGGGTAGGTATAATTTAACTACTTTATAAATACTAGTAAACTATTAAATAAAAAAAAATACTAGTAAACTATAGTATAATGTTGCCGATTTGGTACGAAATTACGAATGGCTTTTTTTTGTGTGTGTGTGAAATTAACTGCTTCCTCCCATGTCTAAATGAACTAATTACCAGTCCCTCAAAGATAGTTTAGTTGATTAATCTGCGAAGTATATATTATGTATGAATGTGTGGGAGTGTATGTTCAAATTCAAAGATAGGTTAAGGTTGGCCTTTTTCTCATTCTTTTCTCCCCACCTTTCCTCTTCTACGACCCGGCTCATGTGAGTCTCCGCTTCAAAAATTATTTTTTTTTTTAACAGCAAACAAAATAAATTTTATTTATGGGAAAGACAGAAAAGGATACCCAAGCATCATAGTACAAATCGAAGACCCCACCTTCTATGAAGGGTTTGCCTAAGGGTACTTAATCATGTGCTGTAAAGGTACCAAGACAAAAGTTACAGAGTTCTCAAAAATTATTAAAAAACAAATTTAAAAAATGGAAACATTAATACCTTTCATTTTGGTCCTTCTTAGAAAATGTTGGTTAAAATTTCATATTGTTGGTCATCATATATTAATTGATGATGTGACAGATATCAAATCTTAAACTGAAATACCGTATATGAAAGGAAAATCAAAACCAAAACATCAACACATAAATTCAAAATAAAATCAGAGTACCAACTTAGAGAGCTATATAGTCTAAAATCAAAATAACTGATGAGTTTATATGGAATATAACAAAGTTTTTTTATAGGACAAAAATTTAAAATTTAAAATTTTATTAGGATTGAAATCAAAATACTAACTAAGAGAGCATAATCTAAAATCAAAATAATCGAGTTCATATAGACAATAGCTAAGTTTTTTTTTGTAGGGACCAAAATTAAAAAAAAATATATTTTGTTGGAGATAAAAGCATAGCTAAGCATATATATATATAAAAGGCAATCAAAATTCTTGTAATTAACAAATGAAAAATTTAAAAAAGGGTTAATTAGCTAGGTTAAAAAAAAATAAATCTAAAGGTGATTTTTTAAAAAAAAAATCTTAAGCAAACATTTTTTTATGAAAGTTTTATGAATGCAATCAATTGAACTCATACATTAGTTAAAAAATGTATAACATGAACCACAGAAAATCAAGACCTAGAACAAACATTAATCAAGTCTAAAAACTTGGCAAATCAAAAGACTCATTTCTAAACATAATTTCATTAATTAATCAACAACCAAACATACCAAACCACCACCTACCACAATGGCAAGTTTAATTTGTTAAGTGTTTTTTCCCATATAATAAACCTCTAAAAGAAACATAGTATGTAGCCCATGCATGACGAACCACGCAGCCAATGGCGGATCTTGAACCAAATTGCAGGAGGTGCAACTAATTACATTTATTAGTATATATAAACAAGAACGAATAATAACTCATAAAACTTAAATAAAAATTATGGGAAGTTAAATTTTGAATATTTATATTAGAGAATTTGCATATAATATTACTAGGATGATCTAGCTAAATGACATTGGTTGCCTCTTGAACAAGGGTTGGAATCCATGAAGTTATTATTATTTTGCCCAAAATTTCTTTATTTTTGATGAAGAAGAAATAAAATGAAAGAGACCTCAGCATTACAGCCTAAGTTTCATAGCCACTGAGGCACACACCAATTGTTAGAAAATAATGTTGACGATAGTTGTGTCATGAAATAATCATTGTCTTAGAAGTTAAATTGTCGAATAGCCTTGGTGCAACTATATTACCGGTTTTGCTCCCACATTTAATACAACAGTTCACGAACTTATGCATTTGGGGTCGAGAACTTGAAATCTCACCAAAAAAAAATAAAGATTGCTTAGAAAAGAACAAAGATGGAGAAGATTTTCGTTTTTGTGTTTGGAAGGCAGCACACAAGTTTTATATATAGCCCATCACACTGCTGCTCTGCTAAGACTCCAACAACTAGAAGATGCTTCATTATCTGCCATAAAGCAAAAACGGCTAAAACATTATGGCTCCATCATTATATGAGAAACGGCTAAATTAATATTTCATAAATTTACAATGACCATATATAGAAAAACGTGTACAAAATAAAAACGAAGTTTGGCTTGTGACCTTCCGAAAAGATGACCTGGCCTACACCCACCCAAACGGCGGAGACGCTCGTGCGCATGCGTGTGACATTTGGGCTCAATATGATCACAGTAAAAACCCAATTAGATATTTGCTAGTGAGAAGGGAATAACTATATATATAAAGAGTAAAGGTCAACTAAGAATGAAAAATGTTATATATGGGTTGGGCACTCCTTATGCTCCCTATATTTACTTATAAAAAAGTCGAAATAGCTTGAACGAAGTTACACCGAAATATATGCTAAGAGTCTTCCTTCATAGAGTTGTAAGACACATAAACTATCCATGTTAATGCTTTGTTTGGTAGTACAAGAAAAAAAAAGGAAAAGAGAAATATTGTTATTTGGTTTGAGAAAAAATGTAGAGATCAGATCGAATAATAAATAAAATATAATTTTTCTCTTCTTTTATTTGGTTAAATAAAAAAGTAAAAAAAAAAAAAGAATTGATAAAGTTATCCAAAGACAACTATACCCCTCTATGTGTGTGTGTGTGTGTGTATATATATATATATATTAAGCTTAATTAAGTCACAAGTCCCTGAAGTTTGAGGTACTTTTGCCAGATACCCTTATTTTTTTTTCAATGTCCGACTCCCCGAAGTTAATTCTGGGTTTGTCATATACCCCTACTACCAATTCTGGTCAATTTTGGTAACATGTAACATCAAAATCCTGATCAGACGTAGGAGGTTAAGCACCTGGTGTCCTGTGGGCGAAGATCCTTTTTTCAAAAACTTTAAAAAACTAAAAAAATTAATATTTTTATATTTTTAGTTAAATAAAAAAAATAATTAAAGAGAGAGGTCGTCTTCGCCAGTGTGATATCACGTGGCACCACATAACCAACCTCTTGCGTCTGATTAGGATTCTGATGTTACATGTAATCAAAATTGGTCCGAATTGGTAGCAGGGGTATATGACAAATAAAGAAGTAACTTCGGGGAGTTGGACATTGAAAAAAAAGTATAAGGGTATCTGACAAAAGTACCCCAAATTTCAGGGACTTGTGACATAATTAAGCCTTTTTTTTTTATAACTCTGTGTTTCATATATTAGAAGGCAATGCATACTATTAGAATATTACCCTTTTTTTTATAAGCAACACTTTAATTCCAAAGAGAAAAAGAAAGTACAAGAAATATTGTAACATCCCAATTTTGTTAGTTGTTATATGATAATAGGAAAAATAGTTTTTTTAATGTTTTGGTATAAATTTTATTTTTTTTAAAAGAGGCTTTGGAATAGGTTAGGATGTGTTAAAAAAATAGCAAGAAATTGAAAAATTTAATCAGTGGTGCGCCTAAGCTAGTCACTCAAGCGCGCCCGGCGCACCAGATTCAGGGGGAACACGCACCAGTTGGTGCACCAGTTTCCAGCCACACGCACCAGCTGGCTCGGTCAGCAGCACACACGCACGCATCAATTATTTCATTAGCAACTGGCGCGCTTGAGCGCGCACCGGCCGGTTTTAAAAACTTGTGTTGGGCAAAAATTTGGGGCAATACGCATAGCTCCCTCTTGTTCTCTCTCAACCGAATTCTTCTTCCTCAAACCCTAAGAGATTCAATCTCAAAATCAACAAAAAAATTAACAAAATCATCACTCTAGCTAAATCTAATTTCCATCATCAAATTAGCTCTTTCCCTCTCTAGAAATTCAATTTACTCCCCCTCTTCTCAAACCATAAAGACCCAAACCCTAACTTTGCCAATCAAAAAGCTTTAGACATAAAACTAAGGTAGAAAGTAGAGAAGGTGTTGGAGAACAATAAATTAGAGGCTAAAGTGTGTAGATCAAAGCTTGGAGAGTGATTCCCATGCATAGATCCCTCACTCTCTCTCTCCTTTTCAATAGGTAAGAAGGGGGATATTCCCTTAAATTAGGAGAAGGGTGTAATTATAATGATATTGATATAATAATATGTATGCTTGGTGCATGGTGTATCGATTGTGAATTAGTTAGTTCTTAAACCTAGGGTTTTATGTTAGTTGGTGGTGATGATAATGATGATTGAATAGTGATTTTTGGAGTTTTTTTTTTTTTTGAGTGAAGGAGGTTTGATGGTGGAAGATGAGAAGAATAAAAAGAGATTTGTGAGATGGTGAAGGAATGTGGTTTGTGGTTTTGGATATTGGGGTTTGGGGTTTTGGTTTTTGAAATTTTTTTTTATAATAAAGGGTAATATAGACATTTCCCATTTAAAATGGGGTTTGAGTAGGGGTGTAAGTGGGTCAGAATTAACCCGCGAACCCGATAAACCCAACCCAAATTTGACGGGTTGGGTTGATTTTTTATTTTGTAACCCAATCAAGTATGGGTTGGGTCACGGGTTTATTATCTTAAAAACCGATTAACCCAACTCAACCCACTAATATAAATATATTTTATTTATTTATTTATTTCTAACATATTTTATGCTTAATTTATCATAATTTGATGAAAAATTGTTAACTGTATAGTTTATGGATAATATGATTTATAATTATGTAATTTGGTTGATT
This sequence comes from Crotalaria pallida, assembly GCA_037953625.1. Taxonomy (NCBI): domain Eukaryota; kingdom Viridiplantae; phylum Streptophyta; class Magnoliopsida; order Fabales; family Fabaceae; genus Crotalaria; species Crotalaria pallida. The sequence continues at coordinate 76,935,794 of CM075656.1, forward strand.
TGGATAATATTTAATTACTAATTTATGTGATTTTTGTTCTATTTTTAATTTTATTTTTATATTTACTTAGATTTTTTTATTTTTTATTTTATTAAAAATCAAAATACATAAACCCAATCACCAACCCAACCAAACCCGAATTTTCATGGGTTGGGTTGGGTCGGTTTTAACACTCAAATTAAGAATAACCCAACCCAACTCAACCCAATTTATTTTGGTTGGGTTGGGTGTTAAACCTCATCAAAATCCAACCCGTTACATCCCTAAATTTGAGTATAAAAAGTGAGTTTGGGGACTAATGACCAAGAGTTTATACCATAGGTTCAAATTCAAACCGTCATATACGACCCCCAATGCGTGGTCAAAGCTCAAAGGGACACGTGTAAAACTATTGGCTACTTCATAATTCCTATTTGCATTGCCACCTTTATCTTGCAATCTCAATTAAGTTTCAAACTTCAAATTTGTACTAAGCCAACACATATACGTTTTCATTTGAAACAAATTTCATTTTGAAAGAAATCATCAAAACTCATCACATACAACAATATATTATTAGTAATAATGGAGAAGGGAAATACAGAAGAAGAGGTTAAGTATAGAGGGATTCGTAGAAGGCCATGGGGTAAGTATGCTGCTGAGATTCGTGACCCTACAAGAAAAGGGACTCGTATATGGCTTGGAACCTTTGACACTGCTGAGCAAGCTGCAAGGGCTTATGATGCTGCTGCTTTTCATCTTCGTGGTCATAAGGCCATTCTCAACTTCCCTAATGAGCTTGCACAGACTAATAATAACTCTTCATCAACTTCAATGCCTCTTTTTCCTTCTTCTGTGAAAGATGGTTCCTCATCATCAAGACAACATGGTGCTGATGATGATGAGGCTACTTTTGAGTTGGAATGCTTGGATAACAAGTTATTGGAAGAACTTCTTCAGGGGCAAGGTGCTATTGGCAGCTCTAGTAGAAGAGGAGAGAGCTAGCATGATTGTACCCCTCTCTTAAAAAAAAGAGTTATTGAATGTTTATCCAAAAGCTCATATTCAGAATAAAAAAAAAATTATATTAGAAATGATGCATTTGTTATCTTGTTGGAAGGTAATTTTATTCTATGTGTGTTCGGATCAACTAAAAATAAATAAATTATTACAGTAATTGATTATTATATGTGTAATCGATTTCTTATCCAAAAAAAAACATATGTGTAATCGATTGAAACAATGTTAGTTACTGTTTTGATATGTTTGCTATCTTTGCTGAAATAATTTTTTTATGTTTTGATGGTGAAAAAAAAGATCTATTGCCTCTCCTGTTGTAATTCACGCAGTATATGCTAACCTTTTATCTTGTTAATGGAATGACTATACTTTTAAGTTTTAACCAAAAAAAAACATTTTCGTGTAGTAAATTGACAAACTAGATAGTGTAATCTCTTATTCGTTTAAATAATACGGTTTTGATAATTATTTATGTTTGAAAACTTTATTTTGTCTTTCCATTTAGATAATACGGTTTTGATAATCATTTATGCCATCACCGAAAGATGTTACAAACACCTAGACTACTGTGGGTTTTTGTTGTACAAGTAAAACCAAAGCAGAAGGGGTGAGTGACTTATGAAGCGAAGGAAGATAATAGGGGGTGAGAGGTGTGAATGAGGGACGAAGCACGAAAAAAAAAAGAAACACAAAATTAGAAAATTCTCATGTGCATGGTATATAGTGTTTGTTGTCACGTACTATTGTGGATTTTTGCTCATTTAATTTAGGTCGATGCTACAAGGAAAAAAAAAAGAGTGCATGGTGTGTGATGTTAGGATGATATGTGAACTGGGTGCGTGAGAATGATAAGTGTGTTGTGTAATAGTGAGATGAATCAGGTGTGAATGAGGATGGAAGTGGAAGAGATGAATAAATGGGGTGGAAGAGTTGAGGAAAAAGGAAAAATGCATTGTGAATGGGAGAGGTATTTTTGAAAAAAAAAATGTGGAGTAGTAATGTCTCATTGTGAGGTGACAAAATATATTTCTTAAAAAAGAGTGAGAAGTAATTTTGCCACTCCGCAATCCATGCAAATTACCCAAAATAGTCTTGATCTTCAATTTCCTCTTTCTCACGCCTCCGTCTCCATACAGTCAGCAACACACTCACATCCTCCCCACCCCTCACCATTGTCAAGGTCGTGAACTGAGTCACGACTATCAAGGTCATGAAATCAGCCACGATCGACCAAAATCCACGTTGATTTTGATCTCTCTAAAGCGTCGTCGTAGATATTGCTATTAGAGAAGGAGAATCGAAAAATGGAATTGGAGTTCGGGGATATAAATTATCGATATTGGAATTGTTTATGATTGGAAGTGGGAAATTGAAAGGTGAGAGGGGAGAAAGAGAAGAAGGAGAAGGGAGAGGGATGGGAAGGTGCAGAGGAGAAGCATGCTATTGCGTATATGGAAAGAAAGAAAAGGCGAGAGGAGAATGATAGAGTGGTAGGGGAGGTCATGAGAGAAAGAAAGGGAGTTGGATGAGTTAAGAGTGAATGGCGGTAAGAGATATTGTAAAGATTTGTGTTGTGCTACGATTTCAAAGTGGGTAGCAAAATTATTTTTAAAATGACAAATCCCATAAATTGGATCTGAAATCGTATTTTTAATATGAAAATTTTAGATATTATCGAGTTGAAAAAAATAGTGTTTCAGACAAGTGTATTTAGCCTACTAAACCTCGTTGAAATTTTTTCTATCTGGACACTATTAGAAAATGCATTTTTTCAACTAAGTCATATTTTTCAATGAGGTTAAGTCGGAAAAATATACTAGTTTGGGAATGTGGGAAATTTTTTTCCATTTCCAACACTGGAGAAAAGAAAAATAGAATTTGGGGTCTGTTTTAACAGGATGTGTAGTTCAATACTCTTGTATCATAGGCTTGCTTGTCACACAGTTTATAAGCCCAAATTATATTTTTCCGGGTATGGTCCATTAAATAGTTCTCACACACGAGAATCCTTGCCCCATGATCCATTTCAAAACTAATTTAGGAGGTTAATTGGTACTTGGTAGGATCATTTCGCAAAAACAAAATATTAGTAGTTCAAGACGACTTTAAAAAAAAAAACAGTTTAGTACAAGACGAAAATCAAATATTTCTGTCTAGTGCTGGCAATTCGGGCGGGCGGGCGAGCATTGCCAATGTCCATCAAAAGTCTGCTTTTTTTGCTGGCATGCCCGCCCGCCTATTATAATATTTTGGGCTGAAAATTCATACCCTGCATGCCCATGGGCGGGCCATTTAAATAAAAAAAAATTTTAAAAAAATCATATATTTTTTTTAGAACATAAAAAAAAAATCATATATTCTATCTTCAAAATTCATAAAATGTAGATTAAGATTGCACAACATATAAATGTTCACACTCAAAATTCATAAAAACATAATAATAAAGTTTGATACCCGACAAAAGATATAGGGCGGCTCCTAATTGTGCAGCTCCTAATTTTTATTTTTTTAAAAAACCAAATAATAGGCGACCCATCGCCCGCCCAATGATGCCTGACAAAAGAAATGGGCATGACGGGCGGGACCCGTTCGAAAATTGGGCTAAAAAATGATGTTCTGCCCACAAAAAATGTAGGGCGAGCGGACGGGGCCTATGGGCATCCGCCCTAATTTCCAGCACTACTTCTGTCCATGAAAATGACCTCTTCTGACACATAGGTAAAAACTCGTGGAAGAGAGATAGTCAATAAGAACTCCTTGAAATTTATAATGTAATACTCGTATCTTTTTAATTTATGCATAGGCTACATAAAATAAACATACCTTAAAAAAACGCATGTGAGAATATAATATATTTATTAAATCAAAAAATATATTTAGATCTTCAATACAAATTTATTTTTTATATTTACTCATACATTAACTTTAGTAAATTAGATTTCAATAATAGAACATAGGTTAACAAAACGTACGTCCTCTATATTAAACCAATAATTCGAGAAAAAAAAAACCGATAAATCTTTTTTAAGGGAAAGGGACCAATATGATATAAGGCTTAAGTTATTCGATATTAACTATTGCAAGTTGTCCTTTAATAAATAATTTTATTAGAATTTTGCATTGATGGTACAAAATATTTTTTTTTTCTCTCTCACTCTATACAACTTGAGGCTAATTCATTTTGAAATAGAGAGTAAATAAAAGAAAAAAATTACACTCTCTTCCAACAACAAATTTCAAAAATATGATATGATCAAACTCTTATCAACATGTTCAATAAATTCAATTCTACCAACATGTTTCGACAATTAAAAAATTAAATTTATTTTAAAAGACTTAGAGGAAAATCTTAGGAAAAAATAAAAAGAATAACGAAAATGGGAAAAGGTCGAATCGCATTATCAATGTTCAAAATTTCACACTCCCAATTTATTTTATGCAATTTAATCAATTGATCTCTGTAGACTTCTTACTAAATTTTTAGTTGTTATGTAATAAGGAATTTATTTTGACAAAGAAGATTATGACAATTGACAAGTGTAATAAAATAATAATTGTGACATACAAAATTATTACTCATCGTACTATAAAGTTTGATTGATGGAGTGGCTTATCAACCGAGAATTGGTACTAAACTTGCGGCCACGAAGAGAAGAGAATTTTGTAGTGTGTCCTACCAACTTTCATGTTTCCCCATCCAAAACTAGTGGACTACTCGGCAACGTACGAGAAAGAAAGAAAAGCATAAATGAAACCAACATGACTGCATGACTTAGATATCGGTTGGGTCACTATTGACTCAACCACAGTTCCTTTGAAGTTATGTATAGGGATTGCTTTTAGTGCATATGTTTGATTCTCCGGTGAGTTAGTCGAGAATTAATTCTGAAATGTCAATGCAATCAACAGTTACTTCTGCTTCAACGTGATTTTGGAAACATAATTAATTTTATAACCGGGAACCAAACATGCTGTTAGTATTTTTCCTCAAAAATCAATTACGATTCAATTTACTTTTGTTCACATCAACCTATCACACTTTACTATATACTATAATATTAATCGGCCATATATCATACTAAGAATACATAAGTTCACATTACTAATTAAGCAACATTACTGTATGTAGAATTAAATTGATCACAAGCTCCAAAAAAAGTTTGTTCACTACATAGGATTAAAAGTTGACATATATCGTTCCTAGTTAGTGCATCAAATTTTTGGAATACAATAAGGGAGACTTGGTAAACTAAATAGTCATACTAATACAGGTTTTTATTGATGGTATTCTCATCATAATCCAGAAGTTCCTCTAACAATTTGTCATCCAAACACTCAAATTCAAAGATTTCTTTACCATAATAAGTTTGAACACTAGAAACTGAAGATGTTGAAGATGATGAAGTGGACTTGGTAGGAGAAGAAACCACATTGAATGGAGGATGATGTTCATTTGGGAAATTGAGAATGGCCAAAATACCCCTCATCTCAAAAGCAGCACGATCATAAGCTCTTGCAGCCTCCTCTGCAGTGTTAAAAGTTCCAAGCCACACTCTAGCTCCATGCCTAGCTGAATCTCTAATCTCTGCGGCAAACTTTCCCCATGGCCTCTTCCTTACTCCTCTATACCTTTTTTCCTTTGGTTCCTCCCCTTCCTTTACTTCTTTATCCTTTAAGTCCTCTTCCATTGTGTCACACTTGAGCAAGAATTTTAGCTTCACTTTTATATTTAGCAAATAGTGTAGACTAATGTGAAAATTTACCATATAAAGATTCAATGGATTGGAAAATAACCATCATGATGAAGGACCCCTTGATGTAGATTGGTTTGAGTTCATAGTATGTAGATCACATAGTGGTTACTAGGGAAGGTGCTTGGAAGGTCACTTCATGCTCTTATGCTTGGACTAATCATAAAGAAAGTCGCCTTATTAGCTAGTTTATGCTAATCGCGCTCGAATCAATATATATTAGCAATAATATTATTACCAAATGGAAATTAGAAATATAAATATAAGCATCCATTTGTCTAGGCTATCCACTTGTTTCCCTAATCCAAGTATTTTATAAAGGCTTAATTATGTCTGGGGTCCCTTTAGTTTAGACCTCTTTTGTGAGATACCCCTATGTTTTTTTTTTTCAATGAATATACCCCTATAGTTTACTCCGGTTAGGTATTTGCCCCCAGTTCCTTTTTCGACGAGTTTTTGGGTAAGCTGGACCGTCGAAGCTCCACCCGGAGCCACGTGTTATACACGTGACGGTGGCAGTCACTTAAATTTTTTTTGTTTAAATTAAAAAAAAATAAAACAATAGAATAAACTAATAAGCTAAAAAAAATGGCTTATTATAATCCCTCTCATTTCCTTCCATTCGATCCATCTATCTCCCTCGTTCTTTTTCTCTCACTCACAACCAGCATCTCCCTCCGACGTTCTAATTCCATATCCCACGGTGTAGCTGTCATCTTCTCCCTCCCCTTCCCGCAGTCGTTCGGTTCTTCTTCTTCTTCTTTTCAGTCATGAAGTTCTCCAGCTCCAGATCTACAGCTTCTTCGAGGTCACCGTTTAGGATCAAGGTGGTATGCGAAAATGAGCAGCACAAGAGCAATTGACACTTTTATTATAAAAATGAAAAAAAAAAGAAACAACAAATAGAATAGAAACAGGTGAAGTAGAAGGTGGGGCTTTGAAAAAGGAACATACATACAGAATCATACACCCATGTCAAGGGACATATAGTATTTTCATTTCCATAAAATTGATTAATCAAGCACAGACATTAATCCTTTGACACATCATTTCATCTAAATCATAGAATTCAATCTTTGCAATATTAACAAATTGATTTTGATTGTTTTTTTTAGTTTATTAGTTTATTCTATTATTTTATTTTTTTTTTTCAATTTAAACAAAAAAATTTAAGTGACTGTCACCGTCACGTGTATAACACGTGGCTCCAAGTGGAGCTCCGGAGGTCTAACTCACCCAAAAACTCGTTGGAAAAGGAACTGGGGGCAAATACCTAACTGGAGTAAACTATAGGGGTATATTCATTGAAGAAAAAAAAAGCATAGAGGTATCTCATAAAAGAGGTCCAAACTACAGGGACCCCAAACATAATTAAGCCTTTTTTTTAATTTAAAAAAAATTAAGAGACTGCCACGTGTCAGCTCCAGGTGGAGCTCCGGCGGTCTAGCTCACCCAAAAACTCGCCGGAAAAGGAGTTTGGGGCAAATACCTAACCGGAGTAAACTACAGGAGTATATTCATTGAAAAAAAAACATAGGAATATCTCTCAAAAGAGATCCAAACTACAGGACCCCAGACATAATTAAGCCTTTTATAAATGTATCTTTCCTCTTTCCGTCACCCTATGCAGATCATAAAAATAAAGGAGCAAAGAAGAATGGGCTAAAAATCTGCATAAGCAAGAACAATTTGACAAAGTGGGTTAAAAAATGTTAGTGCTTAGGACGAGATTAGTGGGGTTAGAGATGAAGGTGAGTTAAAGGTGAAAGAGATTTGTTGGAAGAAATAAAGTTTGGTAGGAAAAAATGGTGTTTCGTCAAAAAATATTAGATGCTTACCGGAGAAGATGACTAGAGACGGAAAAATTAATGGAAAGATCAACTGTGCTAACGGAAGTAAACTTAAGGAGCCACTTTCAAACAAAAACATTTTAAAGGACCACTTTAGAACAAATAAATAACTTAAGGGAAAAAAAACAGTTTTGCCAAATTTAATTTATTAATATACATTTAGTCTTTTAAGATTTTCTAATGTACCAATTTGGTTCCTCGAGCTCAAGTTTTTCGGATATACCAATTTGATACTTAAAATATGCTCGTACATCCGAAAATCTTTATTATGAACAAAGTTTTTACTTCACCCTTTTTTTAATTGGAAAATAGTAAGTCAAACTAAAATATGAGTAAATTCCTTAACTACTATATCAATCTTTGTTGGTTCATTTTACACGTATCAAACACTTTATTGCTAATCTTACCAAATATTTTAAATTCAATTAATTGTCTTACTATAAGTCTAGTATTTGGTTCCTAGCTTATAAACCATCATTTTGCTTATTAGCTAGTTGTTTATAATTTAACAAGTCAAGGATTACGACATCTCAACATCATTTTAGCTCATTAATGATAAGCTTTAACCCTAATTAAAAAAATTTAAATTAACGAAATAAGTTAACCAAACAAAAACTTAAGCACAAGTGCGAAAATTTGGAAATTACTGGGTGGTCCGATCGAGAAACCAACTAAAACAATTTAAAGATTTACTTTTTCCATTTGTTAACTTTTGTTTTTAAGTTTGTTCCTATAATTTTTTTCCTTTTACAATTTCAAGGTATAATCATATTATTTTTTTAATTTTAATCATTCATTCAATAATTTTTCATTAATTTTACTTTTATCATCTCTCATTCTGAACTACCATACATTAATTAATAAACACATATTTTTTTTAATAAATATTATATACTACTACAATTTTCTATAAAGATTAAATATGAGATTTTAGACAAATCATATGGAAAACTTACAATGACCTAACACATCCTTAATCTGTGTGAAAAATGCTTAAAAATAAGTTAAGAAATAAAAAGATTATTTTTTTTCATGAATTTGTTCTAAACGTACAAGATTTAAAAAAATATTTCTATTATGCAATCTAATATTGGGTGGTTGCTTAACAATCTTATGTTGGATCATTAGTTGTTTGACAACTCATATGTCATTGCCATATCACTCTTAGGAAAGTCAAAATTTCATTTTTTGCGATTTGATCCAATTTAAAAATTAGATTATTTTAATTTCATGCTTTTTACTTTTGGATAAATTATCATATATCGTATCTGTTTATGGGCTTTTAACATTAACATGTTTATCGATCTTAAGAACTATTGTGGCTAAAAGAAGCAATTAAATCACTCTAACATGAATTAAAAAAAAAAAAAAAACAACTAGACTATAAACAAATACACTAAAGTCGCCATTTTTAGTATTTAATTTGTATGGTGCAAAACAATCTTTTTTTTTTTTTAATGCGAAACCAAACTAAAAAATCACACTATTTCATGAGAAATAAAAACATGCATATTTAGATAGTTTATATTTTTATTAACTAAAATGCTGTTAAGCATGGTGTACTGGACAATAATGGTCAGCATGGTGTACTGGACATTAATGGTCAGCATGGTGGGAAATGTAAAATATTGTTGTAAACTTGATCAAATATGTCTTTCTGATAGAAAACCAAAAAATCATTTTTGTGAAAAAGAGAGCCTAAAAGAATATGATTTGAATCATTTATTTTTAACATGTAATATAATTTTTGATAAACTTGTGATAGGTTATTATTTCTCATGTTCTCCAATGTATACTCTATAAGAATAAGAATATTGCTCACCAAACGATACACCTAAAATTTTGAAGGGTAAGAAGAGATTTAAAAGTGTATACTCTATCTTAGAGGCTACTTAATCGCTTTAAAAAACAGATAACCTATGGAGTAGTAATTAAGTGATAGGTTATCAATCATTCCGAAGAATATTTCATAACTGTTTTTGGTTTGGAGTCATATATACACTTGAGGGGATTACATAATTAACAAACAATATCACAAGAAGGCATAATTAACAAAGTTTAATAGATTATTGATCGTAATATAAAGTACTATAAAATACCGATTTTCTTTTTCTTTTTTTTTTTTAAAAAAAAACGGTGGCATAAAAGGACACAATATCATATTATATGCTATATATTATCACCCTTTGCTCAAACTTCTCTACATACCTATGACCATTCACAACCCCAAACTCATTTTTGGTTCTTAAGTGGGTCCTATATATTATCTAATAATTTTTTACACTTTTCTAAAAGTCAAGAACTTTAACAACTTTTTTACTCCATCCCCAAACTCAAGTTTCATTCTTAAATTGGATCCACAATCTACCCCACACTATTCTATTTTACACTATATATTTTATCTTATATATACTACATTTTAAATTAATTGTAACGGCTAAATTATTCATTATTCAGCTTCTTGATTTTTTTAACAGCAATTTTCATTTTAATTTCAGTAACATTTTTTTAACCATATCCATGTAATCTTATTACCCAATCTGTAACATCCCGATTTCTGATTCCAAGCTTAATCAAAATAAGCCTAAGTTAGGACCAATGAAGGAATCAGTAGTAAATCAGGTATAGGAGTTAAGAGTAATGCCCTAGAGTTAAAAACCATCAAAATATGAAAATTTAATGATGTAATCGATTACCACCCCAAGGTAATCGATTACAATCATTATGTGAGAAGCCCTAAATTTTATTTAAGAGAAGTAAACGATTACCTTGGGGAAGGTAATCGATTATCAGGCTTCTGTGAGAAAGTGATTAGTTGAAGAATTAGGGTGGTAATCGATTACTGCCTGAAGTAATCAATTACCAGTCGTGTAACTTAGAAAAAATAAGACTTGGAGACCACACAAAGGTGGCTTCTCCAAGAAGCCATTGAATTATGGCCACACAAGCAATCACTTTCTTCATGAGAAAGAAAAAGAAAACACAAAAAACACAACAACAACACCATACACACACACACACTTCATCATCTTCTTTATCTTCCTCTCATGGTCCAAGAACAAGCATCATCATCATCAACTAATAAACCCAAGAAATCAAGCATCATGATCATCATGAACATCGTTCCCATTATCTTCCTCAAATCCTAAGCAAGAAAATAAGTCAAGAATCACCCCAATCTCCCTCCCTCAAACTCGTCACTCTCTCTCTCTTCCTTGGAGTTTTTCAACTCCATAGCTATGGAGAAACACACAAGCACATGCCTCCTCAAGACCAAGTGAAAGCAAGTTCACTTCCTCCCTCACAATCTTCTCTTGCCAAGATACCCACTCATCTCCTTGTTGCTAGGCTAAGGTTTCACGAGAGGTTCAAAAGGCTAGGTTTTGGTTGCCCTCTCCCTTCAATTTGAGGTAAGAAAGGGGTATTACCTCTATTTAGAGGGTATATTCTAGATTGTATATAGTGGGAACTAAGGATAGGCAATGAAATAGAATAATAAACCTTAGGGTAGTAGATATAATAGGATTTGGAATAAGTAAATAAAGAAAATAAACTTGTTTGTATGCTTGAGAAAATATAGAATTATGATCGAAATAGAATATCAAATTTTAAAGATAATTATGTTAAGTGAAGTAGATGGAGGAAGGAAAAATAATGGCTGGAAACTTGTAAAAAATATAGATTAATGATGAATATTGAATATGGAAACCTAGGACTATATGTATCAAGTGAAAATGATAGCTCTTGTAGAAAATGACTTGGATCAAATGTTAATAACCAAGAAAGTGATTAGGAATTGAATATGCTAAGAACACAAGGACTTAGGATGTAATAGGAGGAAGGTCTAAGTAGTGAATGAATTATGTTATTAATGTGAGAAGGACTCACCTAATATGGTGCATGAATATAGGATTATGATGTGTGTGATTGAACAATGTGAAAATGACCCTCCCAAAGGGAGTGCGAATATGTGAATGAGAATGAATGACCCTTCCAATGGAAGTGAGAATATGTATAATTGTTAATGACCATCCATAAGAGAGTGTGTATATAAATGGACCCTCCATAACAGAGCATGAATAATGACCCTCCCTAAGGGAGCGTGACTATAAATAATGACCCTCCGAAAGGAGCGTGAAATATAAATAATGACCCTCCCATAGGAGCGTGAATAATGATCCTCCCTAAGGGAGCGTGACTATAAATAATGACCCTCCATAAAGGAGTGCGTATATAAATGGACCCTCCATAAAGGAGCGTGTATATAAATGGACCCTCCGAAAAGAGCGAGATAATGACCCTCCCTAAGTGGAATGTGAAAATGTATGAATGACCTTCCTTAATGGAATGTGATTAAATGTATGAATGACCCTTCAATGTGGAGTGTGTAATAATTGTAAATAGGACCCATATTTATGGCGTGCGTGGTGAATAATGATAGGACCTGACCTTAGGGTATGCGTAAATTGAGAATGATAGGACCCGCCCTACTGGTTAGTAGTAATGATAATAAGACCCGCCGTGAGGTGAGTGAAAGATAAGAAAGGATGAAAAGAATAGAAAGACATAAGAAAAGGAGGAAAGTGAGAAGGCTGGAAAAGATTGGAATTGAATAGAAAGAAATATAGATAACCTAATGGATAATGAGGTAAGGAAATAGAAATATCAAATGTGGCTAAGTTATTGTATAAGTAGAATAAGACTTAAGTTATGACTAATTATGAATGACTTAGTTGTTCTCTATGTCTTTTTATAAGATATTTTGTGTAATGCTCACCTCCTTGTTGTTTTTACACAGGTACTGAGTCTGAGCATGCACCTAGTCGGGCCGAGCAGGAGTACACTCTCCTTCGGGGAGTGTAAGTCGTGGTTGTAATGAGATGTGATAGTTCTAGGCTGTTTTTGGAATTAATGAATGTATAACTAAACTTCTCGACAAGCTTTGTAATTATTATTTTGGGGTCGGGCCCAGGACTTCACTTCTTGGGAAAGGGTTTATTTTGGAAATTAAACTAATTCAACAACTTGTTCATATCTTGGAAATTATATAATTTCTGCACTACGATATATTTTGCCCTACTGGCTACTGTTAGTTAATTATATGACTGTCATAATACAAGAATTACAGGAAAAACTAATACTTTGGGAAGGTCCCTAAAACAAAGTAAATTTCGTCAAATTTTACGGAGACTTTTCATAAGCAACTCAGAGTTTTAAATGAAATTTTCAAGCTCGCAATTAACCTAGGGTATTATTTAAGGTAGGGTGTTACACAATCAAAATACATTCACCTTATCTCTTATCACTCACTTATCATTCCAATCCCCACCCACCCACGTTCAGTTTTTTAGTTTTTTACCCACATTATTTTCTACCATTTCACTCTCAAAACCTCTCTCTTTACCTCTTTGTTTCTCTCTTCTCCATTTTATGATTCACTCTCATCTTTCGTTTCTATCCCTTTCAACACCATCATCAATAACACTCGCTCTCCTTTTTCCTCGATTTTGTAGTCACATTCGATCTAGCCCCAAATCAATTGCATGCACAATACAAACCCTCATTTGATGAATTTAGCTTCCATTGATGGTGGTGAAGATTCAGGTTTCACAAGTTAGTCACCGTGCGTAAAGCTTTATAGGCACAATGGAGAACATGTAGTTGATGCAATTTTTTTTCCTGAAATTTTTATTTGAAATTCCCCTTGTATTTTTTATAATCTATGTAATTTTTGGACTTTTTTATCATATCCTTTCCTTTCCTCTCATTTTTGGACTGTGATTAATTTGAGGATGATGTTATGCGTGTAATTTTTTCCAATTGTATTCTCTCTCCTCTCCTCTGTATAGCCGTACATCATGGGTCCCATTTTATGCCTTATGAACTAATTCATGGGGATGAACTATTTCTTTGCCACGATCTCCCCACAAACTCATCCAATGCCGAACTCCTTCTTCTGGGTTCGTTCACATCCACGAACAGGGCTAAGAATCCCGATGTGGATGCTCTAACTAACTTAAGTGAAAGCTGTTGGTAAGATATTGGAGAAAATTAAACCCAATACATGCATGCATGAATTGAATAAGCACTCTTGGATTTAATTATCTCCCATCCTCAACTCCAACTCATACACTTCTCACATCAATATAAAGTTTTATACTTTTGAGCTTCATGCATTGGGATATGCTTCCAAAGAGCATAGGCTAGAAGGATATTACTCCCTCCGATCTTATTTACAAGACCCTTTTGCTCATGCACATTTCATGAGAACTTACACTCTAGAATAGTGTGGGAAGCGGTCAATGGTCATACTAGTTTGTTACAGCAAAAAAATAAAAATGTGCAATAGATCGAGCCCGCAGGAACGACAATGATGTACTCCATCTGTTTCATATGTAATGTGTTTTAAGGTTATGCACGGATTTTAAGAAATGATTAAATGATGTAAGAATTTGTTGTATTTTGACTATAATGCCCCTATATAATCATTATTGAAGAGAGAGAAAGGTATTGGAAGTGAAAAAAAAAGAGTGTAATAAAAAAGGTGTGTTTGAAAAAATAGCATTAATTATGTATTGAGTTTATAAAAGAACAAGACTTATAAAACATAATACAAATGCTAAAACGAAGTACTCCCTCCGGTCCTATTTATAAGACCTTTTTGGGATTTTTCACTCCCACCAAGAAGAGTGGATAAATTGGTTAGTGACATTGGAAATGTGAAAATTTGATATACTTTTTCAAAATTACCCCTATAATTATTATTGGAATTCTAAAAAGTGTTGACTTTATAGGGGTATTAGTGGAAAGAAGTGGTTAAATACTATTGAAAATTGAAAAATGGTCTTATAAATAAGATCAAAATAAAAACAAAAAAAAATCTTATAAATAGGATCGGAGTGAGTACTAATGTACCCTCTCGAAAACCAATACATTACTATTGTATGAACAACTCACCTCTACCAACAACCAACAGCTTCCATTAAAGGAAAAAAAAATTCCAATAATTTCCAATACTTTTATCGGGAAATGTTAATAAAAAGTGCTCTTTGATTAAAAAAAAAATTACTCTTTGAGTATTACTACCTCTTTGTTTATTCAAGATTGTTGTCGTTTAATTCCATAAAAAAAAAAAATTGTTGTCGTTTAATAATGTACTCCGTAACAGTATATATGGAGTAATGAATACTACTCCCTACGGTCACACACATATATATATATATAAAAGCCTTTTTGAAGACTTTTCTTTGGTACTTAATATAAACCTCATTTTCAACTTTCGATGACATTATTCAAATGAACTTATAATAAAAACCAAAGGGAGTATAGTGTATTTTTTTTAATAAGCTACAGTAATATTTATTTTTACCTATTTTGCCATTTATTATCTTTCTATAATAATTGATATTTTTTCCACTTATTATATCTTTCATATTAATTAGTGGGGATGAAGTTATAAAAATAATACTCCGTCCTATTTATAAGACCCTTTTGGGTTTTTATTTTGATCATATTTATAAGACTTCATTTCAATTTTTAATAGCGTTTAATTACTTCTTTTCACGAACACTCCTATTGAATCAACACTTTTTAGAGTTTCAATAATAATTATAGGGGTAGTTTTGAAAAAGTATATCAAATTTTCACATTTCCAATGCTACTAACAAATTTCCTTTCCTTGATGGGAGTGAAAAACCTCAAAAAAATCTTATAAATAGAACCGGAGGGAGTAATTAACGTTGATGTGTAGATCTTCAGTTCTCTTTTCATAATTATTGACAAAAAGATAATGTTAATTTCAAAGGAGAAATTGAGAGATAGGTACATATATAAGAACCAAAACAAAGAAGAAAACATAGAATTCAATACACATGGATCAGACTTTCTTAAGTTATTTTTTTATCTAAAGTTATTAAAGATAAAGAAGTTTAATAAGAAGACACACCCAAAACTGGGTTTGGCTGCCATGCATATAATATTAAGCTTACACTAAATGACTAAATGCATGGGGATATATGAATACTCCGAAACCCACCAAGAGCCCGTATTTGTTTTATTTTATTTTAATTTTAAATTTTTTATTATTTTTTTAATACCAATAAAAATGAACATAAAAAGATTTGTTAAAATAACATACGAAAAAAGAAACAAAAATAGTGTATCTAAGACTGTTCAATATTGTTGCCATTGGTATATAAACATTTATCCAATTTCAAGGACAATTATACAGATTTAAAATTTTTCTGAAGAAGCAGATATGCAAAAGAAAAGAGTTGTAGATTACAAACCCTACCTTATATCCCCAAACTCCAATTTTAAAAGTGAAATTATCATAATGCCTTAATTAAAAAAAACTAGAATACAAACCCCTTTTTTTTATCTCCAAACCCCAAAACCCTTTTCATCTTCCTAAAATTATTCATAAACCCCAAACCCCTTTTTTTCATATATCTTATTATAGAAACTTCCTACTCCTTATTTTCTTCAACAAAAAAAAAAAAAAACCTCTTCCTCTCCTTTTTATCACTCAACCTCTCTCTCTCTCCCTTCTCCAAAAGTAATAGTTTTTTGGCATCTACTTTCATCAACATCGAGTTTTTGGTGCATCACTGGAGTAGTGTTCGTGTTGACGATTGTCTTGTCATTTTTTTTTTCTTCATGATCAAATGAGAGAAAAAATATATTAGATGGTCTAAATTCATCACTGCACACAGTACACACATAATATTTGCGATATCTCAATTGAAATGACAAATTCCACTAATAAATCGAATCTTATCTTCAGAGAGGGCACATGCATATTGGATTGAGCACTTTATCATTCTAAACTAAATTGTGGTCACCAAAGGATTTCAATGGTAGGAATATCTTTCTTTAGCACAAAGTTTTTCAATTGTAAAACACTTAATGCTTGACTTTCCTTGCAACATACAGTATCATCTGATGAGATTGCATACTGTGGAGTGTGGACCTTTAGCGAGGTAGTTTTCGACCATATTAACCGGTGTAGTTTGCACTACAAGTATCTCTTAAAAATATCACGGGTCTTGTTAACTAAAGGTATTTTTTTAAAAAGTTAATAGTAAAAAGTAATTTTGTATGAGAAATATATACATAATGCTCCTATTTATCAATTCATTGAATATAATAATTTTCTTTTATTTCTTAATTAAAGAGTATTGTTAGAATACCCATTAAGATTTTCTGAAGGTTGAAAAAATAAATATTTAAAAATTTAATTATAAAATCCCACGTTAAACTAAGCAATTTACTAATACTTAGAAAAGCATCAACAAGATGATGACAAGAATTCCTTTTTCGTTTTTCTATTTTTTCTACTCTCATGGATAAAAAAACATTAATGCTTGTTTAAAATTATATAAGAAAAGGAGGCTTAGAGCATTCACATCGTAAATTAAAACCCCAATTTCGATCTTAATTCTTGAGTAGATAATGTATATTATTTTATAATTTTTCACCCATCTCAAAAAGTAAAGCATTTCATCTATTTTTTCATTTCATCGCTAAATTCAACTTTCATTTAATTTTTAAATGGATCTCACAATCTACTTTACATTCTTACATTTTACAGTATGTACATATATAAAACTTTTGAAGAATGCTCTCTCCATTGCTTTTTCTAAATGTGCTGTACAAATAGGTCTCATTTTTACCGAATGAATGAAGGCGTATAGAAGCCACATTTGCTTGCCTAAGCACGTCTATATCCATGAATGAGAGACATCCCGTACTCATGTGTGAATGAACGGTATGAATACCCGATGTCAATGCTCTTAGTAAGAGAGTAGTTCTGGGTTGGTGATTAATTAATTCTCATCGGATTCCTTAATGCTATTATCACTTGACTTGAGGTGACTTAATGAGCATCCAGGGTTTGGAAACAAAATCTCTAATTAAAAAGGTTTATTACTTGAGATATGTCATATGTGTAGTGGTAGATTTCCCAATCAAAGTTAATTAAAAAGGATCTTGATGATCATATTGTTTAACATTTAGCTTAAAGAGTTTATAATTCAGGTAGAGCCGTAGAGCCACAATCGTCACTTTATTCATCATATTTAAAATCGGATTTCATACAGGGTCTTCCATTCTCATGCCCATGGATGTGAAAGAGAGTCATTGAGATCAAACAACTACTCATGACTTTGGAGGCTAATATCCTTTCTTTAATTTGATTATTATGTGTTGGTAAAAAGCTCAACTGCAAAATCTATTTGGGACGATTTTGGCTCCCAACCACGTTACGAGAAAAAGGGAAAGCAATGAAAAGGAAGAGCATGACATAATAAAAGTAAAAGGTGGCCTTTGGAATCTAATTGCAAAATTGAAAACCAAAAAGAAAAGATTATTAACATTTTGTATGTCCATGGGTTAGCTCTTCATATTGGACCAAGGAATGAAATCACCAAGTAATTAAGAAATTGAGAAAAATCAATTTCAAGTTAAAAAATATGGAGAGAGAAATCATTGTTGTTTGTCTGATTGTCTCTTTGCGTATTCATGAAACCTTATATAGGAGTATATCAATAGAATCTCTAATTAACTTAACATATTCATGCATAAGCCTGGGTTGACTTAATTTGTACGGTACCGTCAATAGAGTAAGTTTTGATAACCCTAGAAGGTTAGAAGTTAAATGTATTGCCGAAAATAATAATACGAACCGGTCAATATATGATGAATAGAATTAAAACATACGTCATCAATATAAACAGGGAAATGCTTTTTTTTTTTTCACAAAATAAAATCTGATGCAAAGTTTAACCTCATACAAATTATGGACTTAATCCAAATCAGATTTTCAAGATGGATCAATGCTACAAACTCATAAGAAATGCGTACGACTTCAGCTAGTGGTGTGTTAACCCATAGGCTTATGTCTCATAGGATTATTATTATTGAGTTTTTTTCATGTCTTGGCTCTTGTCCATTTTATGTATTTGGGTTAAGCACCCCTTGTCTTCCATATATATAATCATTCTTTTGTTTAGAAAAAAACCTGAACTGTTTTCATGCTTGACAAAGTCATGAATGAATTATTTTTCTCTCTTAATTATGACTGGCCAAAACTAATTCAGTGTAGAAAAATAAAAGCAGTAGAAATAAAAAAAAAAAAAAAAAACAAGTTTTCCCGGAAAAGTTCACTTTTCAAAATCATTGGATTATACTCCCTCAGTCCCTAATTACAAGATCTTTTTGACACTTTTATTTTTTTCTTATTTATAAGACTCAAACCAATTTTCAATGATCATTAATTACTTTTTTTCCACAAACACACCTATTTATTTAACACTTTTTAGATTCTCAATAATATAATATTAATAGGGGTAATTTTGAAAATACACATCAAAAGTTCGCATTTTCGATACAATTAACTAAATTAATCAACTTTCTTAATGGATGTGAAATCTCCCAAAAAGATCTTATAATTAGGGATGGAAGGAGTAGTATGCAGTAGTTGATTTTACTTCATTTTACCTCTCTTTTTTCCATGCATATAGTCTGATTTTATCACCTAAACAAATGTATGTATGTGAGGGATGCGAATTTCGTAAAAAAAAGATGAGCAACTAACTTTATTACTTAATCAGCTTACATACTGTCCTACAACTGTGGATTAACCTAAAATGTAAATCAAAGAAATATTTCAGTCTTATATGTAAAAAAAAAAAATAGGAAAGAAAATTATGTCATATTTATAAGATTGTATTCCAATTTTCAATAAATTTTAATTTCTTCTTTTCAAAAATACCCTAATTAAGTCAACACTTTTATTTTACAATAACAATAACAATTATAAAAATAGTTTGAAAAGGTACATTAAATTTTTACATTTTTAATATCACTAACAACATTAATCTACTTTCTTAAAATGTAAAATTTACCAAAAGGGTCCTACATATACGATCGACTAGAGAGAATATATAGTTGAAGAATATCCCCTCTTTTTCATATGTAGAGTTTTTGTCTCATGATTCATATATATATTTTTTTATAAATCCAATTCATAATTAATATTGTTTTTTCCTACTATACCCTTATTTATCACAATCTTTTTTTTATCTCCAATATCTTTCTCTTTTTTCAGTAATGATTACATAAGAATATTATAGTTAAAATAACACAAATTCTTACATCATTTAACTATTTCTTAAAACTCGTGAATGATCTTAAAACACACTATATATAAAACCGATGGAATAATAAAAAGAGATGATGAACATAACCACACTTTTGATCACGTGGATTATTATTGGCATTATTTTTCATTAAAGATATCCTTCGCAATTCAATCAAAAATTTCTGACATTATACTTAAAAAACTTAATCATTTATTAACTACTCCCTCCGACCCTTAATATAAGTCGCTTTTATCTAATTTACATATATTAAGAAAAGTAATTATTACTCTCAAATTTATCAAAAAAAATATGTTGTCATTCCAAAGTTACTTATATTTAAAACTTTATAACTCTATTCATTTCTCTTTTTAAAGTTTAAATTATTACCCTATCACCCCTATGTAATTATGAGAGGTGTATTTGGAATAAACTCTTTAATGTTACCTAGATATTTCAAAACTACTTATAAAAAAGGGACAAAAAATCTATCAAAATAATGCCCTATATTAAGATATTGAGGGAGTATGTTGCACATAGATCATGCAGATTATTAGTCATCCCAAATAATGTGAATCCAAAAATTATGTTGAGTTGTTGCGGGACAATGAGTGTGCAGATTTCAAGGCGGTTGTAGGACTAGAAACATTTTGAGAATAAATGTATCCAATTACTCATAAACATGCTTGACTTCTCCCGTTGAAATCAACAAGGAGTTGATAAAATCGGTGCATGATATGATCATGTAGGTCATGGCTACCATTAAGGGTATGTTTAATTGAAACAAGGTTAGAGCCCAAAAAGAACAAAGGGTGAGAAAATTTAAAGTTATCAAGTACTGCCTTTTGTCCCTAAATATAAGATCTTTTGACACTTTTATTTTGTTTTTATTTATAAGACCCTTTACCAATTTTCAATGATCATTAATTATTTTTTTACATACACACCCCTATTTATTTATGTTATGGAGCGCATCTATTAGACCGGAATACCAATATGCTGATATCGTCAAGAGGCCCTATTGGCCCAACTATGTTGATACCGGCATACCAGATGATGATACCTGCATACCAGTAAGAGGGCTAAGTGGCCCAATTATGCTGATACTGGCATACCGAATACTGATACCGGCATACTGGTAAGAGGTCTAAGTGGCCCAATTATGCTGATACCGGCATACCGGATACTGATACCGGCATACCAGTAAGAGGTCTAAATGGCCCAATTATGCTGATACCGGCATACCGGATACTGATACCGGCATACTGGTAAGAGGTCTAAGTGGCCCAATTATGCTGATACCGGCATACCGGATGCTGATACCGGCATACCGGTAAGAGGTCCTTATGGCCCAGTATCCTGATACCGGTAAGAGGACCTCATGGCCCGGTATCCTGATTCTGGTAAGAGGTCCCCATGGCCTAAATGCCCTGATACCAGCATACCGGTATCCGGCGGGATTCTTCAACAACCTTACGTTCGCCTTTAAACCAATAAAACGGTCAATCATTATTATGTCGGCTGCGTATGTCTGGAATCCAAGAGAGTCTGTTGTCTAGAAGAACATTGGATTCCTCAACGTTATATTACCCGCCATTATGGCCAACCGTTTACAAGAGCTGCCTCATGATGGCGGAATTCACTATCCAGCAAGACTGGTATGCCTATATAAGTATGGTAAGGTAGCAGGTATGCATCTATCCCATTTCACACAAACACACACACCACCCCAAATTAGAACGACAAGAGCGTGGGTATCTTGGTGTTCAAGGTGCTCACTTCACGTCTGATATCAAAAGTGGGATTGCCGAATTCTTAGCTGGATCGTCTAAGACCAGTAATCCTACGAAAGAACAATTTACCACTTTTTAGATTCCCAATAATATTAATATGGGTAATTTTGAAAATACATATCAAAAGTTCGCATTTCCAATACAATAATTAACTAAATTATTTCACTTTCTTAATGAACATGAAATCTTCCAAATGAGTCCTATATTTAGGGACGGAGGGAGTATTCTCTTCGGTCACTATTATAAAAAAATAATCAAAATTATATTTATTAAGAAAATTAGTTGAGTGTATTTAATTTTTTCAAATTCCTAAAAAATATAGTTGCTTTAGGAAAATTGTATTGAAAATGAAACAAAAATTAAATGAAATTACTATCTAGGAACATTTTAGGAATAATTGTATTGTAAAGAAAATAGTAAATTTTTTTTAATATATATTTGTATGTCTTGTTTCTTTTATATTAGAGACCGAAGGAAGTATGCATTAGTTAGAATCTTAAAAAATTTGATAATGTAGTAAAACATGAAGGGAGTGCTAACCTTCTAGTTGAATGAATTATCACTTTTCCCCTGATAAAAATTGAAAATGAGGGGTTGAAAGTGCCACAACTTTAAGGCAATAAAAAGTGTGTAGGTACACTAGGATTTTTATTTTTTAAAAAAAAACGAAGAAAATGATTGAAAATTTGAGGGTACAAAATAAGGAAGCAAGCCCTCAATTTGGTATGATGTTGTTTGCCATCATTTGACAGCACCATAATGTGTACTCATCATGATCCAAATGGTTTGTTCCCTTCCCTCCTTGGATTTGTTCCATATGGAGGGTTGTAGCTTGTTAATGTTAAATATTACTCCCTCCGTTTCTTATTATCGGTTCATTTTTGGTGAGATTTTTTGTTTCTTTTTATTTGTTCTATTGAAAACTTCAAGTGTGTAATAAATGTTATTTTTCATGTTTGTCTCTATTTAATAAGTCTTGGTTTACGTAAGTAATGGAAAAAAATTAATGATTATAGAAAGAGAAAGGGTACAGTCGGAAAAAATATAAAATATAATTAATGTATTGAAAATCTAAGTAATGATTAAATTTCTTAAAAGATGTGTTTTGTTTGAAATAGAACAAATAAATAGAAACGGAGAGAGTAGTTGAAGTTATTCTCTGATCCTTCGTCTTTGTTGTTCCCTTGCCCGGTAGTATTTGGTTGCATTGTGGCGGATATAACTTTTTGGAAAATGCTAAAGACCTATGGCATTGTTTAAGAGAACAAAATAAGTACTATCTCCGTCCCTAATTACAAGGCCCTTTTGGGAGATTTTATGTCTATTAAGAAAGTGGAATAATTTAGTTAATTTTATTGGAAATGTGAACTTTTAATATGTATTTTCAAAATTACCCCTATTAATATCATTGAGAATCTAAAAAGTGTTAAATAAATAGGGGTGTTTGTGAAAAAAATAATTAATGCTCATTGAAAATTGGTAAAATGCCTTATAAATAGGGACAAAATAAAAGTATCAAGAGAGTCTTGTAATTAGGGACGGAGGGAATACTACTTTTGTTTTTGAAAATGTTGAATTTATAATATCGAGAACTAATGGACTTAGATTTTCAATGTAACTTTTCTCTTAATGTATTCCTTAACCGATGCCTTTAGGGGACTGGTTACCATAACCATAACTTTTTTTATAAACTTTTCCGTGTTACTCCTTCATTTTTTATCTTGTTAAAAAAAAATTATTAAGCCTATCATAGTTAAAATAACAATTATAAATGTCTATTATTCTATCTCTTGAAAATATCCAAAATCACATTTTTCAAGAATATTTTATTACATTTTTTTATTAACAATTAACAAATATAAAAAAAAATGTAATAAGGGTATTTATTATATATATTTTTTTATTTTAAATCTTCTGCCAAACATAGATAAACCAAATATGAGTATAAAAAAGAAAAATGTTACTTAATTAGTTTAGATCTTCTCCATTTTTTAAAGAAATAAATTAAATCCCAATGGTTGATTAATTTAGCAATAAGTTAAAATATTAAATTAAATATTGTTAAAAATATAATAATGATTGAATTGGATGAGGGAAATGAACAAGAAATGAAGAAAAAAATGGAAAAAATCTCTACACAATATTGTCGATTTCTTTTTTTACATAAAAAATTTTAGACTCTATTTTCCAATATAAACATGTACTCCCTCCGGTCCATATTATATTTCTTGATCGGTAATTTAACGACATTAATTTATAACACTGTAAAAAAAAAAAACATTCATGGGGACATTAATTTTTTTCTCTTGGTATTAGTAATATTTTGTCATCCAACCAACCAAAATAAATATTAGCTACTTAATTGATAAAAAATTGCATTAAAAAATTGATTTTCTTCTTCTAGAGCTGAAAATAAAAAGTTAATAAAACATATTTGCATTATAAAATTTGATGCTTTACTTATAACATAAATAAATTTAACTTTTTAAGCGATTTTTTCAACTTTAATTTTTCATTTTCTTATCTCCAATCCTTAAAATTGAGGTTAATCAAGCCATAAATAAATAAATATATATATATATATAAATGCATTTAGTATTTTGAAAATTAAAACATTATAGTATTTTTCAATTTAAGTTTTTTTTATGTTTGGTCAGTTTGGATTCCTTGTTATATATATACTGAAAAGGGAAAAAAATAGGCTTAATTATGTCACATATCCTTAAAGTTTGGAGTACTTTTGTCAGATACCCTTATTTTTTTTTCAATGTTTGACTCTACGAAATTACTTCTGGATTTGTCATATACCCTTACTACCGATTCTCTGACAATTTTGCTTACATGTAACATCGAAATCCTAGTTAGACATAGCAAGTTAGGCACGTGGTGCCACATGAGCGAAAATCCTTTTTTTAATTAAAAATTAAAAAATTTAATATTTTTATATTTTTAGTTTTAAAAAAAGAAAGAGAAAAAAAAAAAGGACTGAAGAGAGATGTCATATTCACCCGTGCGACATATCACATGACCAACCTCCTGCGTTTAACTACGATTTTGATATTACATGTCAGTAGAATTGGCTAGTACTAAATGACAAACCAAAGAATAAATTATATATTGTTAAAAAAATAAATAAATAAAGGTATCCCATAAAAATACCCAAATTTCAGGGCACGTGACATAGTCAAGAAAAAAATATTCAAAGACCATACATTCCCCGAACTGCATAAAAGCACTTGACTCCCAATATGGAAGAAGTACACTCTTCTCCTAGTCCACCATTGACACGCTCTCTCACTACAACTTCTCCAAACTGCTTCTCTTTTTCTAAACAGGGAAAACAAAGTGCTTAAACATAGCTCAAAAAAATTCAACTTTTTGAGTCTAAACAACACAAAGCTCTTAACTTTGAACTCTAATTCACCATATTCAAAACTTTCACATGTCGTCTGATATAAGCTAGATTATTATTATTGTTAGTATTATTATCACTACTATTTGCCACTAAGCTTTTAGAGCATTCCTTAATTAATGGCCAGTTGCAAGTTTTGCAATGTTAATAACTTAATATGTAGTACTAGTACACTACTGCTTTAATTTTGTTCTTAAGTGGTTTTGTTTAGCTTTAAGAAATTTTGAGGGCAAAGTTGGAAGCTTTGGTGTGGTTGGTGTGATGGGTGAGGGTTGTTTGCTATTGCCAAGAGTAGGACCGCCATTAAAGCGGCGAGCAGGGTTGAGGAGGAAGCAAGCTGGAAGAGGATCTTATAGGGGTAGCTAGAATATAAGGTGGTTTTGATTGGATTGTGTTGAATTTTGATTTGGAGGGGTTTTTCTTGTTTTATTGGAGGATTGGTTATTGACCCTTTTTTGAGGAGGAGAAGAAGATGGATACTAAATTGAACCAACTAGTTCTTAGAAGCTTATGTTTCAACACTCATTGGAACTATGCCATCTTTTGGAAGCTCAAAAATGGTGCTCCAATGTAAGAAGTTGTTATTGGAGTTGTTGTTATTCCTTCCTTTTTTAGATTTTGGTATACATGTTAGAACTGGATTGAACATATGAGTTCTATTTTATATTTGATGCATTTTATAAATCTTGATTTGTTAATGTTTTGGAGGATTTAGATGTCAATGATTTGTCTATAAATATTATTTACAATATTACAGTCTCGTTTGATCCACGTAGTCGATCCCGCTTAGTGGAAATTACTTGATTGTTTTTGTTGAATGAAGAAGGGTATGTCTTGAGTGTCCAGATTCTAGAATCTATAAAGATCATAATGTTTGAGGATTTTTCGCTCTCAGATGTTTTCTGTCTTGATTAAAGAAAAACCATTGTGTTCTAAAATGCATCTTGCTTGATGAATAGTAAACCTTCTGTCTATTCAATATGTTTTATCTTAGTTTCATTCTACTCTAATATATAAGGGTTGTGTTTGTTATTTTTAACTTGTTATTGTCATTTTGAATTGACAATCAAGTGTTGCATGCGATATTACAAATTAGTCTTTAGTCATAGAATTTTGCAGTTAAGTCTGGTAATTCTTATGTTGTTTATATATAGATGTACTCAGCACAAAGTTAAATTCCATAATGCATTTTTTGGACTTGGTCCTTGCTTGCAGGGTGTTGACATGGGAGGATGCTTACCATGATGGTGCTGGCGATGGTAATGCACTAGGGTTAGCAGTGGCGAAGATGTCATATCACGTATATTCATTAGGGGAAGGGTATGACTGATTTAATGTAACAGTGATACTATTTAAGATTAAATTTATGCTTAGGGTAGCTCTTGTACTAAGATCCTTTCTTTACAGTATTGTTGGACAGGTAGCTGCTACCAGAAAGCATCGTTGGATTCAAGTTTTTGAGGTAAGGATTCATGTTATTCAATTTGTCATTATCAAACTAACTAATGTTCTAATCATTTTCATTCCTTTCTATCTTTTTGGTTTTATTTTCAGTTTGCTGATGAGTGGCAGTCTCAGATTTCTGCTGGAATTAAGGTAATTTATTGCTTCTTTTTTTTCCTCACAACTTTACAACACCCACGCCAAACAAAAACTAGAAGATAGGACTTTTGGAAGATAATTTCTAGGCTGCATCACTGTAATTTGTATGCATTAAAAAGATTCTCACTAACAAAGCTTTTATGTTTACCCTGTAGACCATTGTTGTTGTACCTATTGTCCCACTTGGTGTTGTTCAGCTTGGCTCTCTTAATAAAGTAAGACAAGTATAGTGCCTTTTTTTTTTTTATGCATTTGTTTGAACTCCATGTTGCTGGTTGTTGTTTTTGTTGTTAGGTAAATATGCATATGTAATTTAGACATAAAAACTTTAAGGATTCATTTGGCTGCAGAATTGAAAGTACAATTCAGAATTCTAATGTTAACTCCATTTCGGTCAGAATTAAAATTTACATAGAATCTTAATTTTTATGTTTATATCAAATAAAGAATTGAGGTATATAATTCCGATTCCGAATTTTTATAGGGCTGAATATATTGATAGCGTCACATATGATTAGCTCGATGTTACTATTTACATTCAGTTTCTACTTAAATATCTAAGAATTTTGCTCTCTTTTGCCCTCCTTGGTTGCAGGTGACTGAAGATATAGCAGTAGTAACTAATATCAGAAACCTCTTTTGCCACAGTCATAGTCAAATACAAAGTAGTTTGAAGAATTTGTCCTCAGATATTATGCCTGCTAGCTTATATGATACTGAGAAAACCATGAAAAGTGAAACGCTGGATGTTTTAATGCCCCTTCAATGTTCTGGGAAGAACTATGCACCTCATTCTGCTTATGAAAAAATGGCTGGTAATGTGTCTAATAAGCATGAGGGGCCTCAATTTTATAGCGATGATAGTTCCATGTTGCTACAGTCGATATCCGATATGATGAACTTGGAGCATAAGGATTTGGAAGAGATGGGACCTCTAAACAGGAGAAAATGTGAAGGGGGCAGTAGTGGCGGCAACAATATGAGGTTGGAACCAGAAGAAAATGTCTCATCATTTTTAAGCAATTATGTTCCGGATTACGATATCTTCAACGATTTAATACGTCCATCAGCAAATGTCACAGTCAATTCTGCTTTTTCCCCTTCAGTTTTTCTTGATGCATTTGTTTCTGAAAATGATAAGTTGCATTATGCGGATAATAACCGACAAGGGCTGTTAAAACATACTGAAAAGTTGAACTTTCAGATTGAGCCTTGTGACAAGGAAACCTCAATGTTATTGAAGTTCCTTGCTGGATGTGAGCTCCATGAAGCACTTGGTCCTGCTTTTTTGAAAGGAAGTAAAAAATATTATGATTGCGCGACACAGGTTAATCCAGATGTGATGACTGTGGATATGCCAAATGAGACTAGTTGTAGCCAATTGACTTGTGAATCTCATCCAGAGCATCTTTTGGAAGCAATTGTGGCCAACATTTGCCACAGTAATAATGATGTTAATAGCGAGTTCTCATTTGGTACATCGATGCAGTCTGCAGTGATCTTCGGAAAAAATCCAGAAGCTTCTATTCAAAATGTGCATACTATTAATTCAGAAGGCTGTTCAATAGGTCAGTCCTCTCTTGTCAGAGAGGACATCAAACAGCATTGTTTGAGTTCATCATCAGGGATATGTGATGTGATGTCCACAAAAAAAATTTCACCTACATGTCCGAGTTCATATAGTGGACAGTTCGAAAGGTCTTTGAAACCAGCTAAGAACAGCAAGAAGAAGAGGGCTAGGCCTGGAAAAAATTGTAGGCCTCGGCCAAGGGATAGGCAACTGATCCAAGATCGTATTAAGGAGTTGAGAGAGCTGGTGCCAAATGGAGCAAAGGTATCTTGCTATAATCTGTTTCCCATTTCTCCAGGTTTTGATTTTGTTGTGGTTGAGTTCTGGTTCATGAGAATAAAAACTTTATGATTTTAACAGTGTAGCATTGATTCACTACTGGAACGCGCGATAAAGCATATACTGTTTCTCCAAGGCATAACTAAGCAAGCTGATAAGGTTACTAAAATTTCTGATACAAAGTCACAGGTAAGGTTTAAAGGAACTTGAGAAATATATCCTCTGGTCCATCCATGGTCTATTAAGAACTAAAGGCTGCTTTAAGAAAACGTTTTCTGTTTTTATTAATAATGATAGATTCATAGGTATGCCACCTAATTTATTCTCTATTTGCCATTTTCAAATATTTTGGTAGAAAACGGTGAAAACTTTTTTTTTTTCGCTGTGTTTCCTACACAAATCTTTTTAACATGAAATACAATGAAAACAATGTGACATACTTGTAATTATTAATGAAAATAGAGACACTTTTTTGATTTGATCCCTTCTGATGTTTCTGTATGCAGACTTTTAATTATTATCTACATCATTACTTACTAACTCACCTTGTAGAAAAGAGGCTTTTGTTGTTGTATATTAATTAACACTATTCAATTTTGCAGTTGCATCACATGGAAACTGATGTTCTTGGATCCTCTAGCTATGAGCAGGGTTCAAGTTGGGCAGTGGAGGTAGGGGGACACCTGAAAGTTCATTCAATATTGGTGGAGAATCTTAGCAAGGATGGGCAGATGCTTGTTGAGGTATGTATGACTTGAAAATTTCAATTTTGATTTATGGTGCGTTATTAAATGCTTATTCGATAAACTTCTTTTAAACAAGCTAAACAGAACTTATTTTCACAATAATAATTGAAGTCATTGAAAACAAGAAGCTCCAAATCCATCATCAGCTACATTGTATATTCTACCATGATGTAATTATGTCCTTTCCTATAGATGCTATGTGAGGAGTGCATCCATTTTCTTGAAATAGCAGAAGCAATAAGGAGCTTGGGTTTGACTATTTTAAAGGGTGAAACAAAAGCTCATGGTGAGAAGATACGGATATGCTTTGTTGTTGAGGTAAGAATTTTGATCTCTCAAGAAAGATACATTTTTTTACTGTTTTCATATTCAGGACTGAAGAACTGTCGCAATTATTGGAAACCTGGTCTATAGTTTAATTAAAACATTATGAAATTATTGCATACCTCGCCGTCTTGCTAGATGAATGTTGGACGTTGCAATCATTTGTAGACAGGATTCGGTTTGATAATCTCCCTTAAGTTCTGGCTAATTCTATTGGATGTAGCTAGTGATGAATAAAATTTCTACCCTTTTTTTAAAAAGTATTGTGGATGAATACATTGAGAGACTATGAATTTCATTTGTTCGCTAGCATGCACCTAATTCTATTATTTAAATGGCTCAATTAGTCCTAATTGTCTACAAATTTAGCCTAATATAGGACTGTGTTTTCTGACTATAATATATTTTTCCAGTGTAATATTGTAAATGTTCGCTCGTATTGATGACTGATGAATAAATTTTTATTGATGAGCAGATTGTTATGTCACAGGTTCAAAACAGCAGATATGTACACAGATTGGATATCTTGTGGTCGCTTATTCAAATAGTACAATCCAAGAGCACATTGTATTCACAATAGCTAGTTTATTTCTCTAAGCTGCATTTGTTGAGAGCTATATTATTGAAGCTTTATAACTCCAATTTTTTTGTTGTTTTCTTATGTTCATGTTGAAATCGATGTAATTGTAAATTGCTTAGAGGTTTTACGTTGGAAATAATAGAATGAAATGGGTTGAATGGTAACCTCCAAATTGGTTAGCACCGTGTTTAGTTCGCTAGACAAAAAATAGATAGAGCCCAAAAATTAAAATATCAGTTACTTGCTCAAAGGCGTCATTAATCTCTGAATAACAGTAAACAGGGTGTAATATTTTTTGGGCTTAATTATGATTTTGGTCTTTATAAGTTGACCTCGTTTTGAATTTAGTCCTTAAATCTTTTTTTGACCTTGAAAGGTCCTTAAATCTTTTTAAATTTTGTTTTTAGTCCTTAAATCTTTTTTTGACCTTGAATGGTCCTTAAATATTTTTAAATTTTGTTTTTAGTCCTTCTGTTTGTCTTCTTCCGTCATTTGCTGACATGGCAAACGGTGTGTCATGTCAGCCCTTACATTGACTGCCAACGATGCATCTGATGTGGACCTCCTACTCATGTGAGCAGGAACCGAGCAAGAACCAAGCATTAACCGATTATGAACCGAGCATGACTTGCCAAACCGAGGGGAGATATCGACCGAGTACGAACCGAGCACGAACCAAGCTATGTCGTTACCAATTGCATCGTACTCGGTCGATATCTCATGCACGGTTAATGCTCGGCTTATGCTCGGTTCATGCTCGGTTCTTGCTCACATGAGTGGGAGGTCCACATCACATGCATCGTTGGCAGTCAATATAAGGGCTGACATGGCATACCGTTTGCTATGTCAGCAGATGACGGAAGAAGACAAACAGAAGGACTAAAAACAAAATTTAAAAAGATTTAAGGACCATTCAAGGTCAAAAAAAGATTTAAGGACTAAAAACAAAATTTAAAAAGATTTAAGGACCATTCAAGGTCAAAAAAAAATTTAAGGACTAAATTCAAAACGAGGTCAACTTATAAAGACCAAAACCATAAATAAGCTTATTTTTTGGTTTTGCAATTGCATTGTCTGTATAAGTAGCATTTCTCAAACCAAAATGGGGAACAGCGCTAACAAGGAGAAATTCAAGTCAGTTTAGCACTATGTTTGAACACCCAAACTATATACTTTTTTGAACCCACTTATTAAGCAAGCTTAGTATTAGAAGCACAGAAGCTTCAAGATAAATATTGATAACGGGTACTTCCTGGCTCTCCTAAGTTATATTTTAAAATTGGCTTATTTACTCTTTTAAGTCCCTAAAAGTTTAGTGTGTTTTTGTTTTTGTCCCTAAAAGTTATTTTGACCGGGACTAGTCCTTAAATTTTCAAATGTTTTGGTTTTAGTCCCTGCCGATACGAAAAATCTGTTGTGGCTGCTGATATAGTGTTTCGTTAGCCACATGGGCTTGTATCATCCACGCCGTACCACCTATTTGATATCAACTCAGACTACGTGGCTGCTGATATACTGTTTCGTTAGCCACATCGAAAAATAAAATATTTTTCTAAATAGTGCGAACTAAAACCAAAATGTTTGAAAAATTAAGAACTAAACCCGATTAATAAACATTGACATTTTATTATATTCACAATCACTCACAAACTTTTAAAACATGATTCCTCCTTTCAAATTAAGTCATACTATATCATAATCACAAAATTAGCCTACAAATCAACCTACAACTTGTGAGACAATTGCGACATCTATAAATACTCAAAACTCAAGGGGGAAGATTGGTTCCGGAGCCGGCAAATACACAAAAGCTTAATCTTGACGAATTGATTTGATTGGGAACCAGGATACGATACGAAAACTTGTCAAAAAATGAGCCTTTCAATTGCAGCTGCTAATAGTTTTGCTCTGAGAGCCTCCTTCTTGAGTTGGCTTATAAGAAAGAGGTTTTTCATCCCAACGAAGAACAACAGAACCCCAAAGAGAGCCATATTCTGCAAGTGGTAAATAATGTCAACAATTCATGAAGTGACCTCGTAATAACAAACATGGAAATAAGTTAAAAAGCTTTATATAAAAAATAAAAAAAATGAAGTCAAACCTGTGTGAATTGGAGATCTTTGTCCTGAATTGGACGAAAACTTGAGCGAATTCTTCGTCCTCGATCTTGTAATTGTAGAAATCATACAGTAGCAGAGTAGAAATAATATTAACAATAAATAATAATAATAATAATAATAATAATAATAATATTTTTAAAAAATAAAAATAATATTCTTAAATATATTTTTTGTCGTTTATTCTTTAATATATTGTCTTATTATGGAAAAATAAATAAATAAATAAAAATGAGAAAATAGATGGTTCACCGACAGTGTAAAGGTTCATCCACCATTCATCCGTTTATGGTCGTTGACTTTTAGATAAAAAGTAATACAAATGAATAGTGGATGATGGACTCATGATGTAAAAAACTTCACACCGACAGTACATATCCATTAATCTCAATAAAAATACATATTTTTATATTTAAATAAATAAATAAATAAATAATTTGAAATAAATAGTTGTGTTTAATTAAATATTGGGAAGTAGCCAATTGTATCATCAACTATTTATTTTTATATTATTAGGATTATTTTTATAAATTGTACCTAACTAATATTATTGAAATTATATTAAAAAAATATTATTGAAATAAAATTATGTTTAAAATTATATGATAATATGATATTGATACATGATGTAATACTAATGTGTTACGGTCTGAAGTTAAGACTCAAGACGTGAATGCGTGTGTAATTTTGCCCGATAAGTATGATCGAGTAGACTATATATAGGTGTCACTAGACTCAAACTAAGAGATGGTGGACGGCGAAAACCAATTAAAGGATGACACCAGGACACCAGCTCAATACAATTATAGGGAGTAGGGATTCAAATTGATGTGACATATGCCATCCTTCTTACTAAATCAAGGAACAAATGTCTACCAGTTTTAGAAAGGTGAACCCTAGCTAATGTCGCTACGATTGTACCTGTAACATACAGTACAAGAACAAGTTACCACTAAGTAGATACTTCATCGGGTCTTTTTTATAGGGCATACTCATTTATATCACACGGATCAAGGAAGGTAGTTAAGTTTCTTGAAACTTTAAAAAAATACATTAACATTACAATTTTACCCTCTTATCTTGTATTGGGAATTTCATAATGTATTATTTTACATTAATGAATAAATGGCAAATAAGAGAAAATAACAATAAATGCTTCCTAGAACATGCAAAATGTCTTATAAATAGGATCAAAGAATTCTTCTAAAATGTGCCCTATAAATAGGACCTGAGGGAGTACAATTTACTTTTTCTTTTATAACCCTACTTTTTATTCATTGACCCACATTCGTTTTATTATGGACGAAGTTATCCTTATTTTACCGACTGAAACAAGACGAAAATAAATAAAAAAATGGTTCCGATTTGAAAAAGGCAAAATAATTTTCGACTCTCGAAAGTTGAATTTTTTTTTACTATGGAGAGTTTAAAAATATGAAGTTATGGCCAGTAGATTAGCATGAATATATAAGCAATGTAAACGCAAGTTATGGCCAGATCAAAGTTCATCTGATTGCACATATCCTTCCCAATAGCATAGTCACAAGTTTTGATTGGCCTATTGGAGGATATGGCTAGTATTATAACGGTATTATGGTTAGTACTTTTTTTACTCTTTAGACTTGGAAAAATTTTCTGCCTTGTTAAAATCGGAAAGTCATTTCCGCCTTGTTTTAGTCGATAAAATAAGGGCAACTTCGTCTATCATAAAACGAATTGGGGATAATGAGTAAAAGGCGGAGTTCAAAAAAGAAAAAGTCATCTTTAAAAGGTCCTGTTAACAAGGATCATTTTTTTTTTGTGTACACCAAGGGTATCCTCTAGCCGACAGCCGAAGACTAATCCCCTCCGAGGCGTAGAGATCACCGAAGTGGGTTTTGCCTCTACCAACAAAGTCTTTTCCATGTCCACGGCAGGGATCGAATAACAAGGATCATTTTAAATAATTACCTTTTCTCTCAATAGTAAAGTTCATTTGAGACATGATTTATAATGTGTAAATTCCAATTCCCATAATATATTCTGCCACCTATGAACCTCCATCTTTGGGCAAATAAAAATTAGTTTAATTGCTTTGCTGGCCCATAACTTTTGGGGAAATTCAAATAAGTCCTTAAGGCTTAAATCAACCCTTTTTTTTAATGTAGTTCTTAACTAAATTTACTAGAATTTTCAATTGAGTCAATTATACACATTTTTTTAAAAAAAATATTAATTTGACATTAAGTTTGTGAATTTTCCAAAAAAAAAAAATATATAATCCAACAACCTAATTTGAGTTTTCCATGAAAGTTCAGAGACACACCAAGTGCACTACCGGATAAATCACTAAAGAATGGGAACTTAATACTTATGAAATAATTACAGTATAAATTTTCAGTAGTTTAGGAACTCAAGTAGAATTTTTTTTTTTTAAGTACAGGAATCTATTTGATTTTTTCCTAAAAAAATTCAAACACGAATAGAGTAGTCAAGGGAAAACATTTAAATTAAGTTATTTAATATATTAATTTTTGAAAATAACTTTTATAAGTCTTACAGTAGTTATATATATAAAGGATGTTTTTTTTTTTAACAGCAAAAAATATAATTATATTAAGAGAAGACCCTCAAGCATCATAGTACACACAAAAGGCCCCACCTTCTATGAAGGGTTTGCCAAAGGGTACAAAATCATGTGCTATAAAGGTAGTCTAAAAAGATATTACAATAATAGTTCTTCACCCAATACAACAGGAAGAATATAAGAGAAGAACACAAGTCATGAAACTTTCAATTATATCCCCCAACACCCCAACATGCTGTATACAGAAATAGCGCCTTATCACCCCCAAACCTTGATAGCTATTCTACCTCCTTAAAAACCTTGTTAAGAAAAAAACCTCATGGGAAAAATTCAAAACAAGGAAAAGAGTATAGCAATAACTATCAAGCTTTTTACATAAAAGACAAGAAAAAACATCTTTTTAAATCGGCTTCATTCTCCAACCTTCATAAGAACTTGAAAATTCACCAATAATTTTAATCCAATTCCAGGCCTTCAATTTGATTGTTTCTATTAATTCATTCAAATCCAATACCTCTCCTTGAAACACCATATTATTTCTTTGTAACCACAACGACCACACAACTGCCGCCCAAATAATAGCACCCTTCATTTTTTCTGATTTACCTTTCCATATATTTTTAAAAACCAAGAAGTTTGCAGCAGCATTAACCTCTTCTTCACTAACCATCACCTGTAACCAAATACCAATCCTCCTCCAAACCTGTTTTGTAACAGAACATGTGAAAAATAAATGTGAAACATTTTCCTCCAAATTTCTGCAAAACACACATTTAGTATCAACCTGCACATCCCTCTTTAACAGATTTTCCTTCGTAGGAATTCTCTCCCACATTAACTGCCAGATAAAAGCCTGTACTTTTGAAGGGACCTTAATCTCCCAAATTTGCTTCAAAGCTTGCAATACAACATTTTCCAGCAAGACATGATTTTTGTATACGTAAAAACATATGGAAAGGTATGTATAAAGGATGTATAATAATGGTTTTGATTTAATACGTAAAAACAAGGTGTTGTTGGTTCAATGGTGTAAGGTCTAATTGGATAATCTGGTTGAAGATTAAATTTTGATTTTTGTGAATGATATTTATTGAGAAGAATAACTGCACATTAAAAAGATCAACTTCTTGTTCATAAGGTGAGAGGATATCCTTATTCATAAAAAGAATTTAAGGTGCTTAATTATGTGATCAGTACTTGAACTTTATGATCGTTTTTGTCACATATGTTTGTTTTTTGTTTTTTTAAATATCTGGCTTCTTGAAATTACTTTTGGATTTTTCATATACCCCTCTTATCAATTTTGATCAAATTTTGTCGACATGTCACACCAGAATCATAGTAATACGTAGGAGGTTAGCCATGTGATGCCACATGAACAAAGACTACCTCGATGTCGAGTTTTTTTTTTTATTACTAAAAATATAAAATCTTTCATTTTTTTGGTTTTTTTAATTTTTTAAAAAAAAGGATTTTCTCCCATTTGGTATCACATTGCATCACGAGACTAACTTCCTGCGGCCGATTAAGATTTTGGTGTGATATAAGCAAAATTTGATCGGAATTAGTAGTATAGGATATATGACAAATCTAGAAGTAATTTTGAGGAGTCAAATATTGGGAAAAAAACAAATACATGTGACAAAACAATTCTAAAGTTCAAGAACCGGACACATAATTAAACCAATTTAATATATAAATTTATAAAAACTTCTTTTTTTTTTTATGGGCAAGGATACAAATTTCTGATGTATACAAATTACTTTATACACTTTCGTGTGGGCCTTGTTATATTCTCATAGTCAAGTCAATGCCAAATACTCAATTGAAAGTTAATGCAAGTATAATTTGCTTGAAACAAAAGCCTGGTCGAGGAAGAGTATGATTTTATTCTTAGACTTTCTGTTTCAATCATATAGATACTGGGACAAATTTGTAGGACCAACATATGCATTCCGCAAGGGTAAAATTGTAGTTATGGTTGCAATCCGTAATTAACATATCAAAAAAGATAATTGGAGAAAAAAATAACACAATTGTAAAATATTTTTTTTAGGGGAGTGGCAGAAAGTATCGAAATTAGAATCTCGCAACCCTAACATTTTGTTCCGAACTTTACCACGAGAATTGAATTTTTTTTTCGAAACCCGGTGGTGTTTGGGTTTCACATTTTTTGTAGCCCAACTAATTTACCTCGGATTCGCAAACTGTGTGAATCTTTGACTCAATGGTATGAAATTGTTGTTTCACTATGACTCGAGTTTTTGACCTTGAAATTCCTAAGCGCCCAGTCAATTTCCACTAAGGCAATCCACTTGGGTCACTTGAATTGAATCTTGATATATATAAAAATAACATAATTGTAAATGAAATGATATTGCATAGGCAATGAAAACTTCAATATTGCGTCCTCCATTAAGCACGTATGCATCAATAAAGCCGGCCATTTCAATCATGTGTAAAAATAATCCCAACAAAGACAAACCCCATCCCTGTCACTAGCTTTATGTTATTGTTACATCTTTTGTAGTTAATGACAACCAAAGCTAAGTTCATTGTTAGTTTAATTAACTTATTGAATTAATTGATTAAACCAGTCCCTATATCATGGCAGAGTTTTGAACGACTGCCCCCTATTCAAACTACATTTGATTTGATTTTAAAAGTGAATTGAAAGTGGTCTCTTAGCTTGTGAATAAATTAGTGTGTGCAATAGTACTGAAAACTTGCTACATTGTACAACCAATATTTATTTATTTATATATATCCGCTTGAAAATGAAGCTTTCAGCAGATGTGTCTCAATCATTAAGCAACATTATGTTCTTTAGTAGTTGTTGTTATTATTCAGATCTCAAGACTCAAGAGGGAGCTTGCTTTGAGTTGCATCACCATGGATTATTTTTTAGTTTCGGAGTACTAATTAGTTTATAATATCACTTATAATTGCACGAACCATGTTGTATGGTACTACTAGTAGTAGATTAGTTTTATGAATGATACAGAGAATATGATTAATTAGTTTTTTTTTTTTAAGAATGCAAAATATATGATTAATTAGTTAATACTTAATTTATAGTGCTATTTATAAGTAAGAATAGTCTTCTTCTAGATTGAGCTGGAAATGAGAAACACCCAAAATCTAAATAACTGGCAATCATCCACATTCCACACACGTGCAGTGGCCCCATATATTGAACCCTTGGTGCCAATTTAATTTAAAATAAATAATATTCTGACACTTTTCTCTTTTGTTTTTTATTGACAGTCTCTCCTTTTTTATATATATCTGCTTAGAAATGGTACTCTATTTTCCAACTTGGTTAAAAAAATACGTTAACGAGTGCTTAAGTATTAAAAAACATTAATTTCATTATTTTCTTCGGAAGATTTGGTCAGTTTATTATAAATGCATCAACGGGTTTATTCAGTTGGTGTAAGGTCCCAACTGAAATTTTGGAAATGGGATAGATGTGCTAATAATCATGTATTCGATTCCCACTAAAAACATCTCGTTGGGAGAGCCAGTCACGCAGCTCGCTCCGGATTAGTCTCAAGGGCTCCTAAGTATTAAGGGTACTCTTGGGGATACTAGTGATTTCGCAAGGAATTCAGACAAAAAAAAGTTTCTTATAAATGCTTTAAAATATTAAATTTTTATTTTTTCAATGAAAAATTATTTTATTAAACCTCTTATCATCATCTTAAAGACTGAGATTAAGAAAATCCATATTTTAAAAGAACAATAAAGAGATAATCAACAATTAAAAATAGATGTAAAAAGGTGAAATTAAAGCATCACTGCTGTTTTTTTTTTAATAAACCAAAATTGCATTAAGAGGCATTAGGGATGCACAACCCAGATACAAGAGAGACCTACATATCAAGTTTCTTAGAGGCAGTCACAATATAAACAAGGGGATGGATCAATACACCAATTTGTGAAACTAATCCATACCAAATTAGAATGAGCCTCAAACCACCTTCAAGTTCTCACCTTAATTAAATCTAGTGTATGAACATAATCAACCGGGAATCAAAGAAGATAACATTATTCATCAATAATTAAATTGATCATACAATTATCAACTATATCATCCTCCAAAAATTTTCACATTTTTTGTGTCTAAAAATGAAATTATGGTTCTTGAAATGGTCAATTCCATTATTATGAAGAACTACGTTTACCCCAAACCAATTATAACAACCAATCCAACTGTCTCTTATACTATAATAGACACCAATCAAGTCCTACGCTGTTGAATTATGATCCCCTTCCACAGTGTAAAGTAGACGCCAATTTTCATAAAATTTGGCTAAGGACACATGATTGAATAATGAAAATTATTAAAAAAAAAAAAAAGCAGCTAATCTTATTGTCTTGTAAGTATTAAATATTTAATTTTACAATATAAAGATATCTTTTATAACTCATTAATTAGCAGGACCCTTTAAGAAAATCCTTGAATTTGAATTTTTGGATGTCTTGAAATAGTCGCTCTCTATCCAAGCTATGTATATGTATATGAATATTTCTTCCGGACATGTATGTAAGATTTTTTTAGAAAAAAAAATTGGTTCTTTGTAAAATTATATTTCAATTTTCAATAATATTTAATTACTTATTTTCAAAAATATTTTTATTAAGTACTTTTTAAAATCTCAATAACAATTATAATGATAAATTTTGAAAAAAAATAATATATTGAATATTTACATTTCCAATATCACTAACATTATTAATCTTTTTATTTTTTGAACGTAAATTTTCTCAAAACAATCATACATTCATTAATATACAGTTGAAGGGAGTAATATTTTATTTAACCGATAACTATATATAAAACTGCTGTGTTTGCCTATAAAAAACAAAAACTAAGAAATCTGCTGCAAGTAAAAATCAAATAACTCCATTTAAAAAAAATAAATAATTATGTAGCTGAATTTTCATAAAACATTTTTTTTGAAAAATGATAATATTGGAAATATTTAATTGTTGTGCCTTAAAGATATCTTTTAACCGATAGCCGAAGACTAATCTCCTTTGAGATATAGATATCATCAAAATAAGTTTTGTCTCTACTGACAAAGTTTTTTCCTATTTACGGTAGAAATCAAATCTCTGACATCATGATTAATTAAAGGACCCCAATCATCTATTAATTATGTTGAACCTTATTGGTAATGTTGGAAATAGGCTAAATTACTCATTTGGTCTTTTACTCATTTGGTAAAATCTAAAAGATAAGGTAAGAAACTAAATGAGTAGTTTAGCCGTTGTAAATATTTATTTAGAGAGAAGACTGACCGAAAACGTTGTATGCTTCTATCTTACTGAATCTTCAATATATAATCTTGTGAGTTTTGTCATCTCCAGCTTGCCTTACATTATTGAAGAATTCGAGACTGACCTTTATTTTATCGTTATTATGCGATTATATACCAGCTTCTTAATTCTGATGAGTTTTTTTTTTCTTTTTCCCATTTATGAGTAAATAGTTTATTTTAAATTTTTTGGAAAGAACTAATCTTCTTCAGTGTCGCTTCTCTTTATCAGATCTTTGAGCATTTTTCTTAGTACAATACTTGATGATTTAGTAAAGCTAGCTTTACACGAAGTTATTATTAGATATATAGACCAATTTCTAATTAATTTGATAATTTCTTTATCACGAAGTTTTTTTTCAATTGTATAAATAAATATCACCGTCTCGAGAACTCGTTATTAAATGTTTCTAGAGTTGATTGCTCTATATTTGAGGGTGTTTCTTTTATTAAATTCATTTCAAATCTTGGTAAATATCTTGGTTTTTCCTTGTTGTCCGGTCGTGTTAAGAACCAGAATTTCATGTTTATTGTCGAAGGAGTAATAGTTAAGAGCTAGTTAATTATAAGGGAGTTACTAACATGCAATTCAAAATTGGATGGTTGTTGTGCAACATTTTCTTAAATCAATAAGAAGTTGTCACCTATGCCATGTTATTATTTGAAGTAGTTAAAATTAGTTTTTTGCAATTTAGTCTAACATAAAAAGTAAATTAAAAATTTAGTCCTTTGTACCTATAGGCAAATTATAACTTTTAATTTTTTTTTAAAAA
Organism: Crotalaria pallida; assembly: GCA_037953625.1. Classification (NCBI taxonomy): domain Eukaryota; kingdom Viridiplantae; phylum Streptophyta; class Magnoliopsida; order Fabales; family Fabaceae; genus Crotalaria; species Crotalaria pallida. Next base: position 76,976,620 of record CM075656.1, read on the forward strand.
AAAAAATTAAAATTTCTCTATAGGTACAAAGGACTAAATTTTTAATTTACTTTTTATGTTGGACTAAATTGCAAAAAACTAATTTTAACTACTTCAAATAATGACATGGCATAGGTGACAACTTCTTATTGGTTTAAGAAAAGGTTACATAACAACCATCCAATTTTGAATTGCATGATAGAAATATACTAATTGTAATTAAGGACGGAAGGAGTAATAGTTTTGACATCCTCGAAACTAGGGGTGTAACGGTCCGGTCTGATCCGGTCTTTGTGGGCTATTACGGATCGGACCGTTTAAATCAATATGGTCTGGTCCGGTCCAACCCGAAAAATTTTCATGTACAAAGACCGGACTGGACCAGACCATTCTTGAATAGTCCGGTCTATATACCATAATAAATATAAAAATAGAAAAACATGAAAGTAGAAGTAGAAGTAGTCCAGCAACCAGGGTAAACTAAAACAAGTACACAAATTGCAGATGCCATAAGTTAAATACAACCCAGTCATATAGCACCTAATAACCTGCAATAACACATAGTTCGAAGAAGCCATACTTGAAAGTGAGAACCGGAGCAGATCGACGAAGCCAGAGGAAGGAGGTGGTTGCGGCGGTGGACGTGTGGAGGAGGGAGATCGACGAAGCCACTGGACGAAGGAAGAGAAGACGACGGAGAAGGCAGAGGGCGAAGGAGGAGAACCGGAGCTAGAGCGACAGCGAAGGGAGAGCGTGAACGCCGAACGGAGGCACGGAAGGAGAGCGAGAGAGAACCGACAGGTGAGGGAGAGAGAGAAAGGAGGTGGCGGTTGGTTTTTAGGGTTGGAAGCCAGAAGAAAGAGATTACTTTCCAATGTGTACAGTGGTATTCGGTAATGGGTAACAATGTTACAATGTTACCTTGGAAGCATATGTGTATTTTTTATTTTCCCTTTTTTTAATATTTGAACAATCGGTTAAGTCCGGTCTCTATGGTGAAAATGTGTGAGGTCGTGGATCGGACGATTATAGATCAGTCCACATATTTTGAAATCAAATCGGACCATGAGACCATTCTGGACCGCATTTTTTGGTCCGGTCTGATCGGTCTGACAGTCCCAGACCGGACCACTTACACCCCTACTCGAGATCTCGACTACACCGGATCCAACCATTCTTACACTCCATATTTGCCACATGTCATCATGTGATGTACTCTCATGGACATGGAATAATGGTGCTGACATGGCCGGTGTGGGAACCTGACAAACAAACTAACAAAGTATAAAATTTAAAATACTCCGTATTATAGATTGGAGAATAGTACCACTCGTGTGAAACTGACCCAAGTATATTTTAACCTTATTATATAGTACTAGTATTTAATTAATTAGTAATAGCTTATTTGGATCCACGAATGGTCTAATTTTTTTATAGTGCATTAGCCATGGTCTACGTGGTCATGTATGCCATTACTAAGAATTAGAGTGATGGTGTAGTTGCAAATAATAAAAAATGAGGAGACATAAGTGGTTCAATTTTGTTATTTTGTGTATCACAATATGCATGCCTTACTCATTTTTATTAGTGAAAAAATATAAATTTTTTAAATTAATTAACAAATAAAAAAATAAAGCATAATTGCAACACATAAAATAAAAAACAAGTATTATCCCAAAAATCATATAAATCTTTTCAATATATTTATTTTCTTTTTTAACTTTTTAACATCAATTCTTAAACAAACCCTTTAAAATATACATATATATATATATATATATACAAATATTGCATTACAAATCATGTTATTTTTGAAGTTTTTTCAAGATATTAAATACTCACATTTTAAATGCATGTAAAATTTCTATATTCAAATTCAAATCTTTAACAAACGTATACTTAGTTCTCACAAATATTATACTTTCTCCGTCCCATAAAGTTAGTAAAAAAAACATCTAAAAGTTTTGTAACGTCCCAAAGTAAAATAACTTACTTTTTCGTATTTACGATTATATAATTGATTTTCTAATTGGCAGATTACGTAATAATTTTGAAAATATGAGAAAATTTAAACCGAACTATTTACAAAAGTACTTTTATTATCACCGTTTTCAAAAGAGAATAGTTGTTCATTGCACAATACTTAAACAACCTGAAAAGTGTTCACGAAACATAACACAAAAGATACACTACAAGAAAAACCCTTTATTGCAACGACAAAAGTCGTTGCAAAAAACCAAAAGTCGTTGCAAAAAATATTTTCTGCTACGACTTTGGTCGTTGCCGGTACGGGCGTTGCAAAAGGGTATAGCAACGACTTTCTTCGTTGTTAAAAAGAACGGTTTTCAGCAACGACTTGGGTCGTTGCATAAGAGATGTCGTTGCCCAAGTCGTTGCTAAACAAGGCAAGTAGAGTGGGTGCAGGTAATCTATTTCGCAACGACATTGTCGTTGCCAAACATCTTTGGCTTCTGCAACAACAATGAAAATGTCGTTGCAGAACACCTTTGGCTTTTAAAATGACTTTTGTCGTTGCAATACATATTTCTCTTGTGCAACGACAAAGTCGTTGCAATATACGTTTCTCTTCTGCAACGACAATGTCGTTGCAATAGATTTTTTTATATAAAAAAAATTAATTTTTTTACATTTCCCTTATTTTTATATAAAAGGACTAAAAAAACCCATTTTTACATTTATAACACATACATTAAACAAAAACTTATTCAATTATTGTAAATTATGTTTATTACAAGACACAAAATAAGATCATACATGACATACAAAATCTCTAATATATATATATATATATATATATATATATATATATCCTTTGTACTCTAATCCACTTCCTCAAGCAACACCAATTATTCATCTTTGCTTGGTTCTTTGTATGCTCTCAGAACCTAAAATTGATAAGTCCAATCTAAGTTATAATTATAGTTAATATATATATACGCACATATATATATATATATATAGACACACATATAAACATAGCTAAGAAAATTCTAAAGCTCTAAATCTATCAGTACTAAAACTTGCAATAAAACTATTAATTAAGAGTACTAAACAATCATAGTAGATATGTATAACAACAAAAGTAGAGGATGAATAGCACATACCTTGTCTAATTTATCTAGCATGTCGACTTCTGGAACAACCATCAATTAAACATGCACGAATAAAAGCAGGATTGAGACACTGGCCAACCATGCTACTAGAGACGTCAATTAAACCTGCAATAATGAACCAACAGAAATATTGAATTGATAAGTTTTTCTTTCCCATTATTATTATTATATCCAGTTTTTCTTATGATACCAATAGTTTTAACAGATGTTAGTATTTAAGGTAACTGGGAAATTCCAAAATAACATATTCAGTATGCACAAAAAAGAGATCCATAACATGTTCAAAAGTATTTACCTCAGTAGCACAAATATCACATTATCATAAGCTAAGCCTAAAAAATTGGTAGTACAAGGGAGCATAAAGCTCAAGCAGAATCATGTAAGGGGTTAAACAATAAAGGCAGCATGCCCAAAGTCATGTTATCTTGAGGAAAGTGAAACTAAAATGAATGTAGTATAGTAGTGACCATGACAGCGTGCACAATGACCGTGGCTAAAAAAGATATTTTTTTTTCTATTTACATTGTCGATAATTCTAAATAAAAGAAACACAAAATATCGCATCTAATGTTATCCAATTTCATTCAATCATTATTCGAATCATAATCAACCCATATATTAAAAACATTTAATGTACAAATACAACAAACTATAGCACTACAAGAAAAACCCTTTATTGCAACGACAAAAGTACATGAAGACACATTGTAGAGTAGTTTTAGTAGTCTTAGTATCACTTTCAAGTTTATTTCTAGCAAGATCATTTAAACCATGACATACAAGAGAACAATAATGTGAATAAGAAAAATAAATCTAGATATTAAATCACTAGAAATTGTTAGGTCCAATTCAGATTATGGAAAAACATTTTGAACATTTATGTAATCAATTCTGAATTATGTTGGTAGAGAATAAAACAAATATGTATTACCATTAAAGAAAATTTAAGAAATAGGTAAACAAAACTGAACTACCATTTTAAGCAAATCAACTCTTACCGGTCCCCTTTTGTTGGCAGTATAATTATAGCACGTGCCTTGTTGGTTGCCGCTCTTTCAAATGATTTTGATAAACTGAGGCTACAACTGTCAAGCTAGAAAATTCAAACATGAGGCATGAACAAAAATAAGGTTAAAGCTTTATGTACTAAACCAAAACTCAGGTCGTAGTTTCTTCTGTGTTTCTAGTTTCTACAGTAATATTGAATGTCAGGCACTAAAAAAAGAAAAGAAAAGACAAATAAGCAATCCCTTTAATGATAGAAATGCCAGATTATGAGCTTTTTTAAGTCAAACTAAGGAAAGTTAACGATTTTCCTTAAATTGCTCTTATAAAAAGATGAGGACATGATTTCTCTAATTGAAAGTGCGAACAAGAGGGGCTAGCAAAAGGGAACCTTCTCATCTTGTGTATAGAAGCAATCTAGCAAAAGGGCACGATCATCAGCATTTAATTCCTGATTAAGCAAAACATGCACAGAGTCTGCACTTGGAGGTTTTGCTAGGACAGAAGACTCTTGCTCTTTATCACTCTTGGATATGTTCTCATCCAGCAAACTGAGACTAGCAAGTTTCTCTCCCATTGTTGGCTCACTCGGATCATCATCAAGAAGGACTTCATCTGCAGCCTCACCTTGTTCTACATTAAGTGCCATACAAGAAATACAGATCAATACTTCATCTAGAATGAATACATACATACACCAAATATATAGGTACTTTACAAAATTCAGGTTAACAGACAGCTGTGAAAAAAACAAATCTAAATTTCAATGGCAACACATGACCAAGAAAATGGATTTCAAAACAGATACTCAGTGAAGATTGGAAAAATACTATAATTCTTACCTAAATCCTCCTTATCTGTTGTGGTTGGAAGATCGGGATCAGATGTTACTTGTCTTTTCTTAGTCTTCTTGCTTTCCACTGGTACTGCTGATTCAAGTTCTAAGTCAGAGGGACACATAGAAATTTTAAAGTTGAAACATTAGAGAACTTGCATGGGACAAGCAAATTAATATAGAAAAAAATCCAATTTAAAAATTTTGCAACACAACATTTATTTGAAATGGAATATCATGAGCTTGTTAATAATTTAATAATCTATGAGAAACAACCTCCCACCGGAGTAGGGAAAGTACTTAAGATTTAGTAATTATGACAAAATGATAAAAATCAAAAATACCTAACATACTAAAAAAGAAGCAAAAATGAGGGTGTCGGAAGTAAGAACTAAAAAAATAAGAATATCAGACCTTTCTCAGGACTGTCATCCTGCTGAACAGAATCAATCTCATCTCCCGCATTTAAGACTATATTTTCCCCCGAGTTGCTAATATTTAAGATAGTAAACTGAGGATGATCTACAGAGCCATAAGCCACAAGAGCTTTCATCTGTTTGTCTTCCCCAAAAGGTTGTAATCTAGATGCAATAATTGAAGAGTGTGTTTTCTTTGAACTTTCATTGTTTTGCTTGTTAATCTTCACAGTAATTTTAGTAGGCCATATCTCATCTTCAGAGGACAAACTCAAATTCCATATACAAGCTGCTCCTGAGCCCGAAACAGCCACGACAGCTAAATCATCTTCTTCATTGCAACCATGGTGGCATTCAAAAACTAATGGAGAATGCCTCATGCATAGTGTAGGACCACTGATCACAGTTCCAGAATTTAAATCGCACCTCCAAACTTTAAGATTTTTAAACCAACAACTATGAGAAACTTTTATGCTCTATCCAACTCTTGGCATGAAAAGTAAATGCATATGCAGTCAATTAACATGTCAAGTTATGCAAAGAATCCTAATTAGCCTTCTATTATTTAAATTTGGGCCTAATGATAACAAAGGAAAAGCAAGGGCAAGTGATCCCATATGCCAAGTATTCAAAATCTATTTAAATTTAACATTTTAACTATACATGTAATTGATATTAAGAAAAGGGATTAAAACATCTAATCAAAAGATCTAATCATCAATCACTTGCGTATGAGAATATTTTAGGTAGCAAAAAATGATAGCATCAAGGCTCTGATATAGGTAGCAAAGAAATTATATCAAAGAGCTTGACAACTAAAAATGTAAAAAGACAATCTGGGATCTTATAGTTTAATAAAAACATCAAGTACTCTCTGATCTCTAAATTAGTGCAACAGAAAGATAAATAGAAGTAAGACATAATAAACAATCAATGATGTAGGGCTCTAAGTCAAATACTACTTTCAAACCAAAAGACAAGACAAACTCTAACTCAGATATAATTAGATTGAAATCAAACATAACCCCAAGTCCAATAGAACCCTAAATCAAAAGAGAATGAGAGTATATTCAAACCCCAAATATCGAAAAAAAAAGGAAGTGTGAAATTGAACTCACCAAATTGTCGACCCCAAATGAGAAGAGAGCATGGAGGAAATCCCTAAATAGGACAATCACGAACAGTTCCCATCTGAAATGGTGAATCATGAACAGTTTCTAGAGTGAGATGGTGGTAGCGATGGCTTCAAGTCGAAGGAGAGAATGAGACATTTATGGAAGGGCGACAGCGGAGATGACGCTTCCCTATAATTGAAGGCGAAAATCGAGTTTGAACTGGAGCTTGAAGGAGATGAAGTTTGAACCGTGAATCTGTGATGCAGTGGAGAGGGTGAAGCTATACTCCCCTTCCTCATTCGCTACCGTGTGACCTTCTTTGTCCCCTCTCGGTGCATATTTCGTGCGTGAGGCGACGATTGAGTACAGCATATGGAGAAGGAGGCTCAGATGGTTGAGAACGGCAGCAGAGGAGAGAGGCTGACCCACGATTGAGTTCGGCGGAGGGGTGGAGACGGGAGAGCATGGTGTTGGCGAGATTTGTGGCCGGCCCTAATTTGAGAGGAATCCATCCCTCTATTTCTCTCTCCCTATGTTTAATTAATAGCAATTCATGCTTTGCCTATGGGGTTAAACCCTTATTAATTATTTAATTTTTTATTTTTATTTAAAAAATTATCAAATCTTATTGGCAACGATAATGTCGTTGCAGAAAACGGGTTTTTTGCAACGACTTAAAGAAGTCGTTGCAGTAAACAGGTGTTTTGCAACCACTTTTTTAAGTCGTTGCAAAACACCTGTTTTCTGCAACGACATTTTTAAGTCGTTGCAAAACACCCATTTTCTGCAACAACATTTTTAAGTCGTTGCAAAAGACCTGTTTTAGCAACGACTTTTTTAAGTCGTTGCAAAATGTTGCAAAAAAAGGTTTTTTTGTAGTGATATACAGACTCTGAGCTATCTACTACGTACATATACTACATATATTTCTATATAGACAACTCAGAGTATAGGTCCTCCAACTCCAAAGATGAAATGCATAGTTTCACCTTCCCTAATAATACACATCACGGGAGTACGAAATTAAACCTACAAGGTTGTATACGGGCCAAAGGATCGGGGTGGCGGAAAACAACATCAGCTCGTCCCACAAAAATAGTCCGATGACCCTGAAGCTCCCAAATAACACTACGCATCGGGTAAAGCTCCATGCGAGACATGAGGTGTGCCATTACCTAACAAACAAAATAGGCAGAGGAGTAAGCCAGTGTCATACGCTTACAAATGAATAATTAAATAGACAGGGAATAAACAAGTACAAGTAGACAAGTAGCAATTAATATCACGTGAACACATTTACTTAATTACACAATGATTATGATACAATAATACATGTTTTCTAATGCATGTGCAATGCATATGCTCAATGCAATATTCTCGGTGATATTCCACGATCATGCACTTAGCCATTTACGTTTATCGAGAATGTACCAAATGGTATATTTACGTTTATCGAGAACGTACCAAACGATTCCATTTACGTTTTAACGAAAACGTACCAAAACGCTTCATTGCGTTTGACGACAATGTACCAAACGATTCTAAGTGAGGAAAAACAACTGGGAGTAAACGTCTTTCACCCGTGTATGTCATCACAACTCCATTGTGTATCCACTCGGGGACTTAGACCATACAAAAGATCGTCCTTCGCAGCCAAGATATACACCTAGAGATCGATAGGATTATCATAGTTAATGCAGAATTATCCCGGGCCAAGTCTGCAAAAAATCACCCATCATAGGACCATTCTACCCATGACTAACCCCCACGGTCAAATTGATGTATCACCGTCATAGACCTAATCTCTGCGTATTCTCATTTCGATTTATCAAACTGGATGTATCTTTTTCCACCGGCTATCTTAACTCCTTAACACCATGCATGAATGCAAGCAGTATTTAGCATTTGGACAATGCGTAAATTAATGATCCATTCACATATCAATAATTTATTAAATTAATGTTATAAGCAATTTCAAAGGATGAAAACAAAAGTAGTTTAATTAACAAACAATTTTAAAAAATAATATTTTTTTTAATTTTCAGTGACTAACCGGTTAGTGAGCCTACTAACCGGTTAGATACTGCAGAATTGCAGTTCTGAAATTGCTTTTAAACATCAATTCAATAACCATTTAACTATCATCAAAGACAGTCCTTAACAGAGAACAAATAGACAAATTCCAACATGTTGCAACATATAATCAACATCAACTTGCATGTTTAACATATCACTCAACAAATATGCACATAAACGCATATTATTCACTTTAACATTGCAGAGTCACATGCAAGGCCAAAAGACTTAATTTCAGACTTTCTTTAGTTCATATATCAATAATTAAACTTGCTCCCATTGGTTATAGAGCCTAGTTTGGCCTCCAAGCCAAATTCCCATTTCAAGTTATCTTGCCGTTGAGTTTGTAAAGCTCATCTACATTCCAAACCTATTAATTATCATTCTAGCGAAATGAATAGCTTCTCCCTCACCTTAGAGTTGTGCTTGATGAGTTACAACACGAAATTTGCCCATAAATTGTGGAGAACCAATTCTCCCTTCTTCAACCAAAACAGATTCGAGTAGGGTCCAAAACCAGAGGAATTGACACATGAAAAAGGCAAACAAATTGGGGAAAACTATTAGGAGTTGTTCTTTGCAACATGCATGAAAGAATTAAACAAGTTTGAGCTCAAAAGGTTGCATGTGCTTACCAAGAACAAGACTCAAAGTGAGCTTCATGATTCTGGAAACCAACTTGACAAGTTTAACACTCCTACTTTGCAGGTCCAGAACTTTTGACACAAGGACTCCCACATCACGATTTTGGTACCAAATTAAAGCTTGGAGAATGAACTTTGTAACTGTGTATGATTTGGGTGTTATGGTTTATGAGTGAAAGAGAATGAGAGGGAAGAATATCAGCTTCAGAAACAGAGCAACACTTGAACTTTGGATCCAAATGAAGCAAATTCGTCAACAAAGGGATATATATATAGAGAAATTAGGGCTCCATGCATGTTGACACGCATCATCCACTAAGTTCCCAGGTGAATTCGTGGCGATTTCTGGATTAAACCGCGTGATTACTCATCAAATGCACTAACCCTAAGTTTCTGCAACAGTGACTAACCGGTTAGTGACTGACAAATTTCAAAAATTTGTATTTTATTCATTTTTTTCTCCAACAACCATTCTAATATTGCAATTAGGTCCCAAAACAAGGATTAAACTGCAAAACTTACTTTTTCACATAAAATATCATAATAAAAATATTTCCCATACTTTTATTTAACCACACATAATTTTTATCAAAAGGAAAAATATTAAAAACCAACAATATATATATATATATATATAATGAATTATATAATATTATTTCAATTGAGGATTAAAAATTAGGGATGTTACAAGTTTTGTCCCAAATTAAAGTTAAAATAGTGAATAAAAAAATTGAAATTGCATTGTATATTTAATGGTTGGTCAATTAAGGAAACATACATTAAATACTTGCTATGATAATTGGTTAATTTGGGAGATAATGCATTAAAATATTCCCTTATTTTTGTTGAATTTTCAAAAATTTACTAACTTTTTGGGACGGAAGAAGTACATGTTTAGACAAAAGACTTTCTTTATCCTTCTGGAACAGGCTAATAGCCAGTTTTTTTTTTTTTTTAATCAAATAAATCTCAAAATATAGGAGAATCAGATAAGAATTTGGATACTTCAATTCAACTCATTTTCAAAATAGAAATTTGTACACAAGTATAAGCAGGTGATGGTTTTTTTTTATTTATTATATTTAACTTTTTTTGCTTGGTAGCATTTTTGAAAAAGTGAAAAAGAAAAAATTATTCCCGGACACATTAGGTGGAGAACATCATCTTCTGGAAAGTGTATCCGTTTTCTTCCTTTCCGGTAACTGCCGGAATAGAAATAAAGAACTCAAATTGATTCGAGCTTTGCATATATATACACTTAATATATAAACACCTGACCCGTACAATTTTGTAGAACATGCACACTTGCACAGCATTTTTTCTTAGTTTATCATCTAAAGATTAAACACGGTGGTATAATGGTGGGGTATTATGTATCAAATAAAGTTATACAAATACACGTATGGCAACTTCTTTGGTGATAACTCTCGCACATTAATCTAAATAATCTATTTCTAATTTGATGAGATAGGCGATGGGGACATTTAACACGTTTTTTCCAACGAAAGATGCTGTACCAAGAAAATGTTACTCCCTCCGGCTCTTATTATAAGCCCATTTTTGTAAGAGAGAAAGGGGACTTATAATAAGGACTAAATGGAGTAATTTTTAACTCGTAACGAAAAGGTAACTCTTATATTAGTTGGGCTCTAACTTTAATACCGTGTTAAGGTTATACTCCCTCTGTCTCTAAATATAAGATCCCTTTAGGGATTTCACGTCCATTAAGAAAGTGAAATAATTTAGTTAATTATATTGGAAATGTGAACTTTTGATATGTATTTTCAAAATTATCCCTATTAATATTATTGAGAATCTAAAAAGTGTTAAATAAATAGGGGTGTTTGTGAAAAAAAGTAATTAATGATCATTGAAAATTGGTAAATGATCTTATAAATAGAGACAAAATAAAAGTGTAAAAGGGTCTTATATTTAGGGACGGATGGAGTATCTCAAAATCAATTGGTAATAAGATGAGTAGTTCAATAAGTTATTTAAACCATATCACCGAAGATGAGAAGGCAACTTGAGATTTCCAACAAAACCTTAACATAGTATATATAAAGAGCCAAAACCCAACTTCATTATCGTTGTGTTGGTCCTCTCAATATTAATTGGTTTTGAGAAAAAATCTTAACATCTTTTAATTGGTTACAATATAAAAATGATATATATGTAATTTTTTTCATAAGAGAAAAATAATATATATTCTAAACAAATTAATCAAATAATTCTCTTTTATCACATGATAGTAACATTTTTTTTTATGATTAAGCTGATTCTTTATTTTTTGACAATAACTACAAACTTGTACAAGTAGAAGTTGGTCTAGTGATAATACACCTCAGAACAAATTAATTCATTATCAATGAGGTGAGAGTTAGTTTAAAAAAAAAATAGAGAATTATATATATACCGTAAAATCACATCTTTATACATTAATGTTAAATAAGACGAGTCTTTTTTTTTTTTGGTTGCCCACCCGGTTCCCTAAGTACTACCTAGGTACATCCGGATCCGACCCGGGTCGCGTGCCTGGCTATGCCAGGTGAGTCTCCCAACATGAATTTTCTGCATTCACAAGGACTCGAACTCGAGACCTTGCTTAAGCGAGACTGAGCCGCTTACCACTCGTCCCAATCCATGTTGGTAATAAGACGAGTCTTTAACAATTAGCTTTTGAGCAACGGATATAAAGCAATTTCTTTTAATTGTCTGCCGGTCTTTCTAGCTCTTTCAATTCTCCTTTGTTTCGGGGTGTTGTGTTTATCTTCAATATTGAACAAATAAATTAGTATCACTTAGTAATAAACAGTATATATATGACATGATGAATAAAGAGTTTGTTTCCCGGAATCATCACCAAATTAATTAATATTCTTAAGTGAATACAAACGTACAAGTTTTGTGGTGATCCACTAGCAGGGGTCATGTGACCATAGGAGAAGACGAATTAAGGAACAAGAAAATCAGTTGGAAAGTGCTGCATTGAGTCAACCATTTTCAATTCACGCGTCTTCAAATGGGAGGAGGACCATATATAAATTAAAATCCACAGCAAGCACAATGCTGTGATAAAGAATTAAAGATGCACTCGGCGAAATCGGATAAGAAAAATAAAGCTCGTGCGTGTGTATAGAAATAAAAATGAAAAGAAATACAGGGGCAATTTTTTCTAATTAAGGTTAATTAAAAAACTATTTACCAATTTAGAGGTTTCAAAACTATTTCTTCATATATAGGGATTGTTTTTGTCAACGTGAAGGTGAGAGAGATTTTTGTTTATTTTTGGACACGTGGCAGTGATGCTACCGATGGCACCACCATTTCCATTGGCTGGGGAATGTCACCTTATTATTATTTAATAAAAAAAAAACCTACATGGATAGCCCCCACAGCAATAGAAAATACGTGGCTCTTTCCTTCATCCCCCATATATGTACATGCCATAAAACCAAACCACATAACGTAACATATATATTTCTCTCATACTTCTTAAATTTTACTAGTTGTTATTTAATTATTTTCAACCCCTTTCAAAGAAATAGTTTGAATAATCTCCGATTTAGATAAATAATTTTGAGTATTCTAATTTTTATTTATTTTAAATTGTCGTTATCATTGTGTCATATTTAAAGTATTGAATATTTGTTATCATTGTATTTGGTATTCTTTTAATTTTTGTATTTTGTATTTAGCATTCATATTATTCATTATTATTTATTTATTTATCATTGTTTAATTATTTTCAATCCCTGTCATTAGAGTAATAATATTTTCAATCCCTAGACGTGTTTATTTTCTTTAAATTATTACCCCTGTCAGATAAATATTATTTTAGTGTAATAGGTTAGAGTAATTTAATTTTTTTTTAAATTATTTATTCATGTGTAATATTTAAAATATTGTAAACTTTGTTAATCCTATAAGAGTAATAGTATTTTAGGTTAATAAGTTAGAGTAATTTAATTTAATTACTTTTAAATTATTAGGTTAGAGTAATTTAATTTTTATTATATTTAAATTAATAGGTTCCAATATTAATTTTTATTATTTTCATTATTTATTATTAACACTCTAATAATATTTTGTAGGTGATACAAAATGTCACTTAACCCGGGTCCAATAATTGATCTGTCGCTCTTAGTTTTACAAAATGTGCATGTCTCACAACATGCATGTATGGAATGGAGATGATGATAGAATTTTATCTGTTCGACATGTGCAACAATTCCGGGATTATGGTTCTCAATTCTCGCCTGCTATAGTTAACAACTTAAATAACGCAGGTTTTTTATCGTTTGCACAAATACCATTTTATCAAATTGAATGTCCACTTATATCTGCATTGGTTGAGCGTTGGAGACCAGAGCGACTCGCACTTTTCACATACCATTTGGAGAGTGCACAATAGGATTAGAAGATGTTGCAATTTTATTTGGTTTCCGTGTCAACGGTAAAGTAGTCATTAACAGAACACATGATAATTGGTCGTCATATGTTGAGCAGATGTTGGGCACCAGGCCACCACAGGAAGTAATTACCGGGGGTCATTTAAGATTAAGTTGGTTGCAAAATCAGTTTGGTGACTTCTCGCGCTACGCTGAAAATGAACAATTGCAGGTTCAATACACACAAGCTTATATACTAAGGTTTAATTTATAGGAGGGCTAATGTTTACAGACCATTCTGGTAAGTTTGTACAACTGCGGTTTAATTTCTTCCACTATTAGAGGATATGGCTGAAACTGGTACATATAGCTGGAGTTCAGCGGTTCTTAGTTATTTATATCGGGAGTTTTGCCAACCAACCGACTATGATAGGAAAGAGATTGTTGGCCCCACTTTGCTAATTCAATTGTGGGCATTTTGGGTTAGATTCCCATCTATTTCACCCAAAATTTTTGACAACTACGTTCGTCAGAACTATACCCCATATGCTTTAAAGTAAGTAATTATTTTATTCCTATTTAATACGATATTATTGTATAGAGAAATATCCTACTAAGATATATTGCTAATGTAATTACTTTTATTAAATAGGTGGATGTTGAAAGTAAATTTTAAGAAGCCAAATCACAAACTTGGATTACTACCGGATGACTTTTGATCAAATGGGACTCGAAGATGTAAAAACTATTATTTAGTTATATTCTTAATTTAGATTCATTGAATTTTAATGTTTAATCTGAATTTTTTTTAGATTATATGAGAATCATATACTTACGAATTATCAACGTGTCCGCCTTTTGTTATTGAAAAAATGGTCCTGTGAAGGGCCCTTGTCTCATTGATATGCTTCAACATTGTCGGCAAATAATTATGTGTGTCTTTTCTTTTTTAATGGTATTTTTTATTTGACTATCAAGGATTAATTTTTGGGTTCTTCTAGGACACACGTGAGACCATATTTTGCAAGTCATTAAGCAAGAGATAAAGAGATGCAAAGCACTTTCTTCATAGTTCCCACAAAAGGCACAAGATGTTGAGTGCAAAATATTTCTCTTAAGAAAAATAACTTTTGTTGGTAAACTATACGATCCGATAATAATTGCCACACAAAAGTCTTGACCTTCCGAAGAGCTTTAACTTTCCAAAGAGCCTTGAACATAGGCATGGTAGAGATACTAGGACCATTATAGAAATTATCAGTAAGCTACAGGTAAGCAGAAGTGTTGACACCCAATTTTGTCCCAATCTTTCAAGATTAAAAAAATAATAAAAATTTCCAAAAAAAAAAAAAGGAGAAGAATAAAAATGACAAATTCACTAAGATGACCCGGTACCACCTAGGCCCAAACCCAGTTTTTCTTTCCCTTCACAATTAGTCTAGCAGGCAGCAATGATACTTAAAAAAATAAAAAAAAAGAAACAAAAGCAACAACAGTTGCAGCAGATGCACAAAAGCAACAACAGTAGCGGTAGATGCAATTTTTCAACCGTAGCCTGCCATGGACAGCTCACTTAGCACAATAGTCCTCATCTCCTCCTTAATTTACTCTCTCCGCATGATAAGATCTGTGCACCGATTTCAAGCCATCATTCATAGTTGCAGGACAAGATACTCACAATCCCAAGCCTCTGAGTTCAAAGTCAAATTGCAGCAGCCATAATTAATTTTTCATAGCTTGGATGAACGGTAAAGGAGAAAAAATGAACAAGGCATTAATGGCTCCTCAAATTTGTTCTCTATAAATACCAATGAGTTCTAGTTCTAAAAAAAAAGAGGGGAGAGAGGAAAGGAGGACCCGGGAAAGCTAATGAAAGAGTAAAGGGAGAGTACTACCGAGTGAAAAAAAAGAAGAGAGAAAAGACTAAAAAAGGGAAGGAGCTTGTTTCTTAAAAAAAAAAAAGTAGAAAGAAGAAGTCAGAAAGAAAACGGGAGAGAGAAAGCATAGAAACAGAGGAAGAAAAATAGAAGAAAAAGAAGAGAGAAGAAGTCACACGGAGGAAGTATTAAAATTTGGGTTGATTAGAGGCATTTCTATCGTGCACCATCTTTTTCCAGGAGTAGAGAAGGTAAGTGATTTTTAACCATTCGATTCATCTATTATATTAATCTAACAGTCTGAAAACTGAGAATGCACCGAAGGCTGTAGACCGTAGCATACCATAGCATTCTTAAAAAGATTCTAATAATCCTGTGTGTTGAGGCACAAATAAAAATGATGGACTCTAAGTTCATAACCGTTGGATCTAAATCTCTACAGATCTGACGGGTAATAAAAAGGATGCACCGTAATAACGTAGGACCTAGGGGTATGTGATAAAAGAAAGTTTAATCTCAACCGTTCATTCAAATTAAAGGATTTGATCTGGACCGTTGGATCTGGTCAAAAGGGACCTGCAGCCACCACATGCAGCCAACCAGAGGACGCCATGTGGCGGCCTGTCCTCCATTCCTGTCCCCTCCTCTGACTGGTTCGGTCTGGACCGACCGGATCGAACCGAACCGGTCCAGTCACTTTTTTTAAAAAAAAATATAATAAAATAATAATAAAAATGATAAAAAATTGAAAATAATTATTAAAAAAATTTAAAAATATAAATAAATAAATAAAAACATAATTTTTTTTTATTTTTCAGTACCCCTTTTTTTTGTATGTTTGTTTATTGTATTTACCAAAATATTCGCAAAAACACAAAAAGAATAAAACTTTCTTTTAAAAAAAAAGAGTAATTTGATTTTATTACTCATAAATGATAAAAATCATTTTTTTAAAAAATATTAATAATATCTAAAAAATTAATTAAAAAGTCGATCTTCATAAATAACAAATAACCAATAATTTGTCAAAAGCTTCAATTATCAAAAGAACTACGTAGCCTTGAGTTCCCTATTGTATCGAGGGATACGTAGGAGCAGGTACACTCCTGTCAGGCACTAAAATAAAAAATATTTATTTCTTTTTTCCCCAAATAGCTTAAGAATATTTGCGAATTAAGACCGACGACGGAATACCCACGATTTGCTGAAGTATCGGTAAAATTGCGGTTTTCTTGAGGTGAGGACCATCTTTTAAATTTTTACCAGGAGTGCTGGTGGGATTTAAAAGATGCCAATAAAATCTCAATTCCAAAATAAGTTCAAAACAATTATTAATTAAATGTGCACATGAATAAAGCCGATGACGGAAAAATTGGAAGATGACTAGAATGACGGTTATGTAGAATCTATCCAATAGTCTTGAGGCATATTATCAGATTCGGCCATGAGTGATGGCTGGGTTTGAGTCCCAATTTTTAAAATGACATAATCATATATTCTTCAAATTATTCGGAAACCCATTTTTATTTAAAAGTATTTTAAAAAACTTTGCCGACGACAGAAAAATTAGGAAATGACCGTGGTTACGGTTACATAAAATTTACCTAAGGATCTTGAGGCACATTTTTGATATTAGAGTTTAGCCATGAGTATGGCCAAATCTAATATTATCAAAGAGAAAAATAAATTATTAATTCAATATTTTTTATATAATCAAAATTAGTGTGAATAATTTCATTTATCCTTAACCGTCATGACAATGGTGAACATGAAATACCCAAGAAAAAACCATTTTGAAAATCATAATTTTGTTTAGAATTAAATTATTTGAATTTAGACCTACGACGGAATATTCACAATTTGCTGAAGTGTCGGTAAAATTGTGGTTTTCTCGAGGTGAGGACCATCTTTTAAATTCTTACCAGGAGTGCTGGTGGGATTTAAAAGATACCAATAAAATCTTAATTCTAAGATAATTCTTAGACAAAAAAAAAGAATTTTAAATTCATCATTGTTGTACAAAAATGTTAAAGGGTTTGATTTCATTCCATATAAAAATTGCTATTTAGCAACCCGTCTCTTTATCATAGTCATTTATCACTTTTGATAATATGCTGATAAAAATGGGACATATAAAACAAATAACAAAAAAAAAAACTTTTTTTTTATATATGAAAGACCAAACCAAATTAATCAAGCACTTAATAAAGATCAAATAGGTACCGTTCTTTGAACGGGCGTGGTAGGGTGCTAATACCTTCCCTACTCGTAACCAACCCCCGAATCTAAACTCTAATACGCAGACCACTCTTTTAGGTGTCCAATTGCACCATTCCATTGATTTTGGATAAAGCAATTGGTGGCGACTCCATAAATCTTTCTATTAATTAAATAAATCAATTCGCCACACGCAATTTTATCTCTTTTTCGCGGCGCCCTCCGGGACGGTCGCGACAGCTGGCGACTCCGCTGGGGAGATTTGAGGGTTAAGCCATGATTTTGCTTCTTTATGTAATTGCTTGACTTAAATGTTTTGTTCGGTCTCTCATTTGCATTAATGTGCATAGTATTGCACAAGCTCTATGCCCGGGCTCGATACCTTGTAAGTTAGATAGAGGGTTAAGTAGTGTTGCCTTGAGAGACCTTCGGTCTCCTTATAGGCCCCACGAAAACCCCTCACTCAAATCGAATCCTTTCTGCTTGTAGCCTGTGATGGGTGAGGATTGGAGACCTTTTGCTAGCCAAAGTGTTGGCGATAGCAAAGGACGCTTTGGGGACCAACTTAGGAGAGTCTAGAACTAGCCCTCGCATGTTATAATAATTCTAGGAGCCACCAAATGTCCTAGGAAATCCTTCTTGAAGACAAAATACCAAACCTAGGTTTCTTTTAAAAAATTTTGTTTTCTCTTGCTCGCATTTGCTTGTACATTCATACACCATTTGCATTCGTGGTCCATCATCGTAATATTGTTGCTAAATTTCAGATTATTACACCAATTCCTTAAAAACATGGATAAAATCGGTGAGTCTTCTCAATCGGTTACAGTGGAGGACAGGTCGAAAGTTATTCTAGAATCTGAAGCTGTACAACAAGAAAAGGGAGATTGTTTACCCACGGGAGTCACTATTCCCTTGCCTTCTGTAGGGAAAATCGATTTTGAACAAAATGACTTAAGAACACTCAAACAAGTTTGGCAGCAGATGAAGAGGTCTGAAGATTTTGCTAAAAAATATGGGCTCATCGCATTCCTTATTCAAGTTCAACCCAATATCCCTTTGCTGAAGGCAATGCTGCATTTTTGGGATCCTTCTCTTCGATGCTTTACCTTTCAAAATATTGACATGGTCCCTACAATTGAGAAATATTCCAAAATAATAAATGTTGATTTACCATCCAAAGAAAAGGTTTATTTCCCTTATCACAAGAAGACTACTGCAAGGATACTCTCAAAATTATTGGGTGTTCAGACTAAAGATATTCAAGATCACATGGTAGATAATAAAAATAATCTGAATGCAACTTATCTATTACAATTCGCCCAAAACAATGTCGACACAGATCATGGGTTGACTGCATTGGCCTTGGCAATTTATGGATTAGTGATATTTCCTAAAGTAAGAGGTCAAATCGACGGACAAGTGATCAAGTTGTTTGAGCAGATAGAGCATAAAGCAAATCCAGCAATGCCCATCCTAGCTAAAACCATTCGTTCCTTGAATTTCTGCAGACTCAACAAAAAGGGACGATTTCGCAGTTGTTCTCAATTGCTGACTGTATGGATGATCAGTCATCTCTCTGTCCTGAAACGGTTCAATTTCCCTAAAATTGATTGGAATGTGTATCGACCAGGATTTCATAACCCGACGAGAGAATATGGTAGAGTTGAATGGCCTTTAGAGCTCCCTACAAGAAATCAATGGATTGAATTCTTCTTGGGTCTACGAGAAGTTGTTTGGATAGCTCCGTGGATGTCCCATACTTATGCCTTGTATAGATGCGGAAGCAAGCCTTGGGTTCCTCTCATAGGTCCATGGGGAATTACTAGTTATGCTCCTGCTCTGGTGAGAAGGCAATTGGGATCAAAACAGTTCATCCCAATGACTCATGGGCTAGCTGATTTCGAGTTTACCTATGGGGAAGAGAATGTCGCTGAGAAAGTCAAAGAGGCTATCGAAGCCTGGAAAGATGTGCAATATGTCAAACCAGGGTCTTCCACAGGTGTTACACCGGGCTATCACATGTGGCAAACCAACCGCGGAAAAGGTTTTATCGCTCCTAAGGTTGAAGGTCCCAATCTTCCTATCCATACTTTCAGTGAGCCCATTGATTATGCTGCTGAAGCTGAAGGGAGGTTTGAAATGATGTATCAACAGTTGAAAGAAAAAGAATGCAAAGCAACATCTGAGAGAAAGTTGTGGAGTGAAGAGCTACGAAAGGCCCAAGAAGAAATACAGAAGGAAAAGGAGAGATCCTCTTGGATGGAACAACAAAATAGAAGATGGAAAGACAAATGCTCAAAACTTGATGCCTCGCTTAAAGATAAAGACATTGAAATTGCTTCCATTAATCAAGAGAACAGAGTCATGCATTCAGATTTGAACTATCTGCAATCAAAATTAGAGGAAAACAGCCAGAATATGTTTCTATTGCAAGAACAAAAGGAGTCCATAATCGCAGACAAAACTTATTGGCATGAGAGAAGTCAGCAGTTTGAAAAGCAACATGATGATCTTCTCGATAAAACCTGCGGACTTATCAATGATATTCAGCAAATGGCAAGGAAGGCACAGAAAAGGGCAAGGGAAGCAGAAGAAGCAGAAGAGGAAGTGCCATTAGGAAAAGCTCGAGAATTCTTGGGTTCCATAAAGAAAGAATTGGAGTATTTCGGAAGTTTTTATTGAAATCTCTAGAAATAGACTTGATTTCTTTTATGTTTTTCTCTGGAATCTGGTTATGTAATGAAGGATCTTTAGCAATAATAATTACTATTTTGGACCACAATCATTCATTCATGCATACATTAGTCTCTCATATTTTTTTTTATTATTTACTTTTAACAAATGGTCGTTTTCCAAAAAACATAAAAAAAAACAGGCTATTGTATCACTATTGCTCCTACACACCGTTACAACACCCGCTTGCAAGCAAAGAAGATGGCAGAAGCTGAGGTAATCATAGAGGATAAAACAGAATTGGAAGAGCTCAAAGAAAAAGTCAACAAGATGATGGAACTAATCCTTGCAATGCAAAAACCTGGCAATCCCAATGGGAATACTGTAATCATTGGCCCAGATCCACAGGGCACTCCTCAACATCCACCAGGTTTTACCCCAACTGGTCACCATGGTCAACCCACCGCTGGATATAACTGGCCTCCATATGGACTTCCTCAAGGATATATCCCACCATATGCTGAAGAGATGCATGCCACAGGGCCAGGCCACCATGCTGATTTAACCGACAACAATGAAGATCCTACTCATGTCACTCCGCAAGCTGGTACTCAAGGTCCCTCGAATAGACCTCAAGTTCACACTATTCCTACACCGCCTGGTGGTCCCTCCATCGTACCCAACATAGGGTTCACAAGGCAGGGACATGCTCCTATTGATGATACAAGGGAGAAAGAAAAGGAGAAATGGGAGTTGATAGAAGAAAGACTGAAGGCAATAGAAGGGTCTAACTACCCAGGATTAAAAGATGCTTTTGAAATGTGTTTAGTCTCAGGCGTAGTCCTTCCCCCGAAATTCAAAGTGCCAGACTTCGAGAAGTATAACGGTACTACTTGTCCTAAGGATCACTTACACATGTATGCTCGTAAAATGTCTGCATACCACAATGATGACAAGCTGCTAATACATTGCTTTCAAGACAGTTTAAGTGGGGCAACGATGAGTTGGTATATTCGACTCGAGAAATCCAGCATCAAGACCTTCAAAGACTTGGCAGATGCATTTGTCAAGTATTATAAATACAATGAAGATGCTGCACCCGACCGCACCCAACTTCAGAACATGTCTCAAAAGCCGGGCGCAAGTTTCAGAGAGTATACCCAAAGATGGAGAGCTGTAGCCGCTCAAGTCTTACCTCGCATAGAGGAAGATGAGCAGATCTCAATGTTCATTGATACCCTTCAAAATCCGTATTATGATCGCATGGTAAGCAGTACCACCACAAATTTCACAGATCTGAAGAAGGTAGGGGAACGAATTGACAGCGGATTGAAGTATGGAAAGATCATAGTAGACCAAGCAACATCGAGCGTGGGAAAGAAGCCCAATTTCTTGAAGAAGAAAGAAGGAGAAACGCATGCTGTAATTAGTGAAGAAAGGGGATACCAAAAATCAAACCACCACCCTAGAAGTCCATACACCCCTCGCCCACCTCAAACGCGAGGCCAACCCGTTACCTATGGCCACTTCTCATACCGTACACCGAGTCCCTTTTATTCTCAAGACCCTAACCAGTTGTACCATTTCCAACCCCCCCTAAATCCAAACTTCCCTCAACCAGTCATACATACGAACCAGCTATATACCCCTCCACCAACTCCTAGCGTAAATCAAGCCTATGGATTTCGACCACCCCCAAACACAAGCCAAACTCACAATCCCCGACCAACATACAATACAAACCAAACCCGTACCCAAAACCCGCCAAATGATTACCAAAATCAGGACAGAAAAGTGGTGACTTTTGATCCCATCCCCATGTCATATACTGATCTCTTTGCATTCCTTCAAACAAAAGGTGTAGTTACCCCTATTCCCGGAAAAGTCCCTGAAACACCTGGCAAATGGTTTGATGCAAATGCGGCATGCGTTTACCATTCCGGAGTAACGGGCCATTCAATCGAGAATTGCAAAGCATTTAAGTACAAGGTGCAAAACTTAATTGATTCAAAATGGCTGGACTTTAAGCAGATGGCTCCTAATGTCACTAGAAATCCCTTACCTAATCATGCTAGTCAAGGAGTCAATGCCATTGAAGAAATTCAGGGGGAAGTATTCATAGACCGAGTGGATGACATCAAAACACCCTTGAGGTTTGTATTCAAAGAACTGTGCAGGCAAGGGCTGATCGAAGTCTTGATAAAACACAAGCCGTGCGAAGGTCTAGAAGTATGTGAAATACATGGTGGGGTAGGACACACACTAGATGATTGTAGCGAGTTCAAGCTCTTGTTGCAAAAATTGATGGACAAGAAATTGGTGGTTATAGGAAGGAAACCTCAAGTACATGAAGTTAATGCTATCGGAGATTCCGATAATAGTAACAACGCTCGTAATATCCCGGTGGTGATCCAGAAATTTGAGCCAATATTAAATATCCCACAGGATGTGACATTATATCCGTCCCATGCTCAATGGGTACCTCACTTTCAGAAAATCGAGCTGGTGGTAGCAGAAGCGCCTCACCCATTTCCTTATGAGTCAGACAAGTCGGTGCCTTGGAAGTATGAAGCGCCGCTGCAAAATACTCCTGATGCGTCAGAAAATGACAAAGAGGTTGATAACATTGCTGGAGTTGGAGGTGTCACTAGAAGTGGAAGGATATATAAACCTGCTGAGGTAAGATCAAGTCACTCATATGCCCGGAAAGGGAAGGAGCAGATAACTCACCTTACAGAAGATTTGGCCAAAGAGGGGCCCAATGGTTCAGAACCAGATCCAGAACCCGAACCTGAGCCAGAATACAGGGGGAGGTGACAAATGAAGAGGCATGTGAATTTTTGAAGTTTATCAAACACAGTGAATACAAGGTGATTGATCAGTTGAATCGTACGCCCGCCAGAATCTCTTTGTTATCATTATTGATGAACTCGGAGCCTCACAGGAATGTATTGTTGAAGGTATTAAAGGGAGCCCATGTCAGTCACAATATCACAGTGGAGAAGTTAGGTGGTATAGTGAACAACATTGTAGCCAACAATTACATCACCTACACTGATGATGAAATCCCTCCCGAAGGAACCGGACACATTCAAGCTTTAAATATCTCAATGATGTTCGGTGACTGCCAAATTGCCAAAGTGCTCATAGACAACGGTTCATCGTTGAATGTCATGACCAACAGAACCTTTAATAGACTGCTGATTGACAAATCTATCCTGAAACCCAGCACTATGATCGTCAAAGCTTTCGATGGGTCAAGAAGAGAAGTTATGGGGGAAATTGAGCTACCAATGAAGATTGGGCCATGCACATTTCAAATATTGTTCCAAGTGATGGACATAAACCCGACTTATTGTTGTCTGTTGGGAAGACCATGGATTCACTCGAGCGGTGTTGTGCCTTCCTCGCTGCATCAGAAAGTGAATTTTATCATAGACGGGAAGCTCATTGTCATCTCTGGCGAAGAAGACATCCTAGTTACTATGCCGTCAAGCACTCCCTATGTTGATGCAGCTGAGGAAGCTCTTGAAACTTCTTTCCAAGCACTCGAAATAGCAAATACTACCTTCGTTAGGGAAGGAGTTCCTTTGTTGAATCCAAGACCCTCATCTGCTTCGCTCATGGTGGCAAGAATCATGGTAGGAAATGGGTATCATCCTGGGAGAGGGCTCGGAAAGTATGAACAAGGACCAGTGGGTATACCAACACTTCAGGATAACAAAGATCGTCTTGGGTTGGGTTACAAACCAACAAGAATTGACAAGGCAAGGATCATTGAAGAAAGGAGGCAAAGGCGTATGGCTCGCTTGGGGCATTGTAAAGATGAGATTGAGAGAATTCTCATTCCACACATCAGTAAAAGCTTCAGCAGTGCAGGTTTTGACTTCATTGGGGATATTGCTACTATAGATGGTGATTGTTCAGTTGACATGGATGATTTTGTGATCCAGCACCCCCCAGGCACTGTGCTCACCAATTGGGAGGAATTCGAGTTCCCACAGCTGTTGTGTTATGAAGACAAGTAATAATTGTGATCAAATCCATTAGCTTTTGGATTTATTCTTATTACGTAAACCAGTGTGTACTTTGCTTTCATGTTGTCAAAATAATTTTCATCGTTATAATGCATGCATTTCCTTTCTCATGTGACTTCATCTCCTACGCTTTTCCTTTCTCTTTTTCATATTCCAATCAATAAAAAATAATAAATGAAATAACCAACAAAAGTGATAACCAAAAAAAAAGAAAAAAAAACAAAAACAAAAACAAATACTAAATACACTCCCTTACTACCAATGATGCAGATCTGATAGCGAATCCATAAATAATGACCATGTTAGTAATCAGTCATGTAGTTTTGATCACCCTGTTAATCATGCTGAAGAAGAAAGCAGTGACGATGAGTGGGAAACACCTCCTGAGTTATTGAGACTAGTCGAACAAGAGGCCCGAGAAATCAAGCCTCATGAGGAACCTACAGAATTGGTCAATTTGGGGACATAAGATGACAGAAAGGAAATTAAAGTTGGGACAATCATGAAGAGTGACGAACGGGAAAAGTTGATCCGGTTGCTACATGAATACAAAGATGTCTTCGCGTGGTCATATCGTGATATGCCAGGTCTAGATTGAAGCATAGTAGAACACAAGTTGCCACTAAAGCCTGAATGTCCACCAGTGAAACAAAAATTGAGAAGAATGAAGACAGATGTCTCGCTGAAGGTGAAGGAAGAAATTCAGAAATGGTTAGAAGCCGGTTTCATCACAGTATCCAAGTATCCTGAATGGGTTGCAAATGTGATCCCAGTACCAAAGAAAGGCGGAAAGATTCGTGTTTGTGTTGATTAGCGAGATCTGAATAGAGCTAGCCCAAAAGATGACTTTCCTATCCCTCACATAGACATCCTGGTTGACAGTACTGCTAATCATGCACTCTTCTCTTTCATGGATGGATATGCAGGCTATAATCAGATTAAGATGGCCCAGGAAGACATGGAAAAGACCACTTTCATTACATTGTGGGGAACTTTTTGTTATCAAGTCATGCCTTTTGGTTTAAAAAATGCTGGTGCAACATACCAAAGGGCAATGGTGACACTTTTCCATGATATGATGCACAAGGAGATTGAAGTATATGTCGACGATATGATAGCCAAATCCAAAACCGAAGAAGAACATGTCAATGACTTGAAGAAGCTTTTTGAGAGGCTGCGAAAGTATGACCTTAAGCTAAACCCAGCAAAATGCAGCTTTGGAGTGAAGTCTGGGCAAGTGCTAGGTTTCATCGTCAGTCAAAGAGGGATTGAAGTTGATCCCGAGAAAGTCAGAGCTATAGTTGAGATGCCAGCTCCCCAAACCGAAAAAGAGGTCAGAGGTTTCTTAGGAAGATTAAACTACATCTCTCGATTTTTCTCGCAACTGACTGCAACATGCGAACCGATATTCAAGCTGCTAAAGAAAAACCAGACTGTTAAATGGAATGAGAGTTGTCAAGAGGCATTCGAAAAGATAAAGCAATATTTGATGAAACCTCTAGTATTGATGCCTCCAACACCTGGAAAACCTCTAATAATGTATTTGACAGTACTCGATGAATCCATGGGATGTGTGTTGGGACAGCATGATGAGTCAGGAAGAAAGGAGCAAGCCATTTATTACTTGAGCAAAAAGTTCACTGATTGTGAAAGCAGATATTCCTTACTAGAGCGCACATGTTGTGCTTTAGCTTGGGCCACTCGCCGATTGAGGCAATACATGTTGAGCCATACCACCTGGTTGGTATCAAAAATGGATCCAATCAAGTATATCTTCGAGAAGCCAGCCCTGACGGGAAGGATTGCCCGGTGGCAGGTATTATTATCGGAATACGATATCTTGTATGTCACTCAGAAAGCAATCAAGGGTAGTGCTCTTGCTGATTACTTGGCTAGCCAACCAATAGAAGAATACAGGTCGATGCAACATGATTTCCCAGATGAAGATATTATGGCTTTGTTCTCTGAAGAGGAAACAGAGAGAGACAAATGGACACTAGTATTTGATGGAGCATCCAATGCATTAGGGCATGGAATTGGAGCAGTTCTGGTGTCCCCCGAAGGAAATTTCATTCCCATCACCGCTAGACTATGCTTTGACTGCACTAATAATATGGCCGAGTATGAAGCATGTGCCATTGGCATCCAAGCGGCAATCGACTCAAAAGCAAAATGTTTGGAAGTATTTGGGGATTCAGCTTTAGTTATCCACCAATTAAGGGGTGAGTGGGAAACTCGTGATGTCAAGCTTATTCCCTATCGTAATCACATCCTTGGATTGATCGAACAATTTGAGAAAATATCTTTCCATTATATACCAAGAGAGGATAATCAGCTAGCTGACGCTTTGTCAACCCTATCTTCAATGTTTCAAGTGAGCGGAGACGACATTCCACTAATCAAGATGGAGAGTCGAAATAAACCGGCACACTGTCATGTTGTAGAAACAGAACCTGATGGAAAGCCTTGGTACCATGATATCAAAGAATTTATCAAGAACAAAGAGTATCCGCCAGGGGCATCAGAAAATGACAAGAGAACCCTAAGGAGGTTAGCGATGAGCTTTTTCCTAAACGGGGACCTGCTTTATAAAAGGAATCATGACTTAGTGTTGTTAAGGTGTGTAGAAGCTAAAGAAGCAGAGCAGATAATCAAAGAAGTACATGAAGGATTATTCGGAACCCATGCAAATGGACATGCCATGGCTAAGAAAATCTTAAGGGCTGGTTACTATTGGTTAACAATGGAAACCGATTGTTGTAATTTCGTGAGGAAATGCCACAAGTGCCAAGTCTACGCCGATAATATCAATGCACCACCGACACCTTTGAATGTTCTTTCGGCCCCTTGGCCTTTCTCTATGTGGGGGATGGATGTCATCGGACCAATTGAACCGAAAGCCTCGAACGGACACCGCTTCATCCTAGTTGCAATTGATTACTTTACCAAATGGGTAGAAGCAGCTTCCTATGCTAGTGTCACCAGGAAAGTGGTACTCAAATTTATCAAGAGAGAGTTGATTTGCAGATATGGGTTGCCCAACCAAATCATCACTGATAATGCAACAAATTTAAACAACAAGATGATGACAGAAATGTGTCAAGAATTCAAAATAAAACACCATACATCCTCCCCTTATCGTCCAAAGATGAATGGAGCAGTAGAGGCAGCCAACAAGAACATAAAGAAGATTGTGCAGAAGATGGTAATAACTTACAGAGATTGGCATGATATGCTTCCTTTTGCCTTACATGGGTACCGCACTTCTATTCGAACTTCTACGGGATCAACCCCGTATTCTTTGGTCTGTGGAATGGAGGCAGTCCTTCCAATTGAAGTTGAGATTCCTTCATTGCGTGTGATTATGGAAGCAGATCTAGAAGAAGCTGAATGGATCCAGACCCGTTTTGATCAGTTAAATCTTATTGAGGGGAAAAGACTGACTGCTCTATGCCATGGGCAATTATATCAGAAAAGAATCATGAAGGCTCATGCGAAAAAGGTCCGGCCTCGCAATTTTCAAGAAGGAGATTTAGTACTTAAAAAGATTCTACCAGTTCAGAAGGATCATAGAGGGAAATGGACTCCGAATTATGAAGGCCCTTATGTTGTGAAGAAGGTTTTTTCTGGAGGGGCTTTAATCCTAACCAACATGGACGGGGAAGACTTACACCTCTCTGTGAATTCAGATGCGGTGAAGAAGTATTATGCTTGAGGATAAAACAAAAAAAACAAAAAATAAAAACAAAAAATAAAAAAATAAAAAAAAACAAAAATAAAAACAATAACAAAAAAACTAGCTAGGTTGAAAACCTGAAAGGGCAGCCTAGGCAAAAATTAGAGTTATCTGCTAGGTCGAAAACCCGAAAGGGCGGCCTAGGCAAAATTCAAAAGTGAAATATATCCTCGAGCTAATGCCGTAACATTTTTCCAAGAGATTACATGAAACTGGGGCATATTTTTTATTTTTTTTATTATTAAAAAAAATAAAAATGCATGATTACCAAGCACACTCCAAGTTGATATTTGAGCAAACTTTGAGTCAAATGACATTGTCTTTTAAAGTGGGAAACTGGTTCAAATTTCCCGAATTAAACCCCAATGGATATGAGCTAGTCAGATTATACACTGGGGCAATTTGATCAGGATCTTGATGTTATCTTCAAAATGGTTGGCAAGTGTTCAAAGCTATGTGAAAGAGACTAACATGTTTCGTTATGAATGTTCGCTTTAAGAAATGCATATTTAGCCATTAAATCATTGTCCTAAATAGTCAAATAACTTGTACTGATTTCCATATGATGAGCTTTCCTTTTGTATCCCGAATCCTACATATTTGATATTTCTCCTCCATACATGCATTTTATCAATGAATTTATATTGACATGTGAAAGCTTTGTATTTTGGTAATTGTAAGACTTCTTCTAAAGGCGGTATGTACAAAAGCTGTGGGATACAACGAAACATGCCCAATTAAGCAAAGCAACCCTGAAGGCTATCAAAATGGAAGAATGCCACAAAATGAGACATATACCAATTGATCAAAATTTATGTGTTGACCTTGTTCAAGTCGGTCCTTTGTAATGGTGCCAAGGAGCAATGGTGCTGATAGTCAATCCCTGATTTCAAAACTCACTTTCATGAACATTAATCTTTCTAGTTAACATGCACACATCAAAATGTTTGCGTCTCATGACATAATCATTCAGAGCATTCATATGATAATCAACCATAATCATTTGAGCATGCATCATTCTTTCATTTAGGTAACTAAAACCCTTAAACAAGTCAAGCTTAGGACGGTAAACAAGCACTTCTTGGGAGGTAACCCAAGTCATTTAATTTTTTGCAACTTTTACTTATTGCTAAAAAAAATAAAAAAATAAAAAAAAATTAATTATTATAATAAAAAAAAACTAAAAAAAAAAGGTGAAGCGCGTGTAATGCACGCGCCAGACTAGCGTGAGGCGCCAGACAAGCGCCACGTGTCTCTCTCTGATTGGATCGACAGTCAAGCGCGTGTAATGCACGCGCCAGACAAAATTCAACGTGAGCTCCACGTGGCTCACGTTGATTGGACCGACAGCCGGTGCGTGCAACGCACGCGCCCGACACCCTCGGCCCGTGCGTTGCCCAGGTGTCTCCTTCTTTCCCTATTTAAGGAGGGTGCCCCTCCGTGTTTTTTATTACCCCCTCCAATAATTGTTATCACTAAAGGTCCTACAATATGCCCTTCGAAGAAGACATGTTTGCAATAAAATTGTACGCGCTTGCGTATATTGCATGTATGCTTGGTGTACTTACCATTCTTCTTTTTCTTGTACCTGATTCCTTTTTCCTTGTTATTTATTTTTATTGTTTATTTTAAACTTGTATTTACCATTAGACTCCATAGAGAGTAGATTTTTGTTATTTAATTTGTGTAATTAGCGACTTGAACAAATTTTGAATAAAATGGTCAATAAAATACCCCGACCTGCATTCTTGGTGTTCTTTGTTTCGAGTTCCGGCAGTACCCCGACCTGCGTTCTCGTTTTCCTTTATTGTTTTCCCAAGTCTCGGCAGTACCCCGACCTGCATTCTTGGTGTTCTTTGTCTCGAGTTCCGGCAGTACCCCGACCTGCGTTCTCGTTTTCCTTTATTGTTTTCCCAAGTCTCGGCAGTACCCCGACCTGCATTCTTGGTGTTCTTTGTTTCGAGTTCCGGCAGTACCCCGACCTGCGTTCTCTTTTTCCTTTATTGTTTTCCCAAGTCTCGGCAGTACACCAACCTGCATTCTTGGTATTCTTCGCGTAGAGTTCCAGTAGTACACCAACCTGCGTTCTCCATTTTCCTTATTTTCTTGAGCTATTTGATGACCAGGCGGAGATGCCAAAGAATCATGTTTGACATTAAATTGATCTATTTGACAGCCCAAACCATTTCAAAGAGCAGAATTTCCAATCTTCCTGGCCAAGATTTCCAGATCAATCAAGTATGTTTCGTCCTCAAACAAAATTGGTGTCCACTTCTTTACTCGTTCCTTAACTTGATAGCATCCTTAACCTTGGTTTGCATGCTATCTGCTAAGAAACAAGTAAAGAGGGGCAGCTGTTGACACCCAATTTTGTCCCAATCTTTCAAGATTAAAAAAATAATAAAAATTTCAAAAAAAAAAAAGAGAAGAATAAAAATGACAAATTCACTAAGATGACCCGGTTCCACCTAGGCCCAAACCCAGTTTTTCTTTCCCTTCACAATTAGTCTAGCAGGCAGCAATGATACTTAAAAAAATAAAAAAAAATAAAAAATAAAAGAAACAACAGTTGCAGCAGATGCACAAAAGCAACAACAGTAGCGGTAGATGCAATTTTTCAACCGTAGCCTGCCATGGACAGCTCACTTAGCACAATAGTCCTCATCTCCTCCTTAATTTACTCTCTCCGCATGATAAGATCTGTGCACCGATTTCAAGCCATCATTCATAGTTGCAGGACAAGATACTCACAATCCCAAGCCTCTGAGTTCAAAGTCAAATTGCAGCAGCCATAATTAATTTTTCATAGCATGGATGAACGGTAAAGGAGAAAAAATGAACAAGGCATTAATGGCTCCTCAAATTTGTTCTCTATAAATACCAATGATTTCTAGTTCTAAAAAAAAGAGGGGAGAGAGGAAAGGAGGACCCGGGAAAGCTAATGAAAGAGTAAAGGGAGAGTACTACCGAGTGAAAAAAAAGAAGAAGAGAGAAAAGACTAAAAAAGGGAAGGAGCTTGTTTCTTAAAAAAAAAAAAAGAAAAAAGTAGCAAGAAGAAGTCAGAAATAAAACGGGAGAGAGAAAGCATAGAAACAGAGGAAGAAAAATAGAAGAAGAAGAAAAAAGAAGTCACACGGAGGAAGTATTAAAATTTGGGTTGATTAGAGGCATTTCTATCGTGCACCATCTTTTTCCAGGAGTAGAGAAGGTAAGTGATTTTTAACCATTCGATTCATCTATTATATTAATCTAACAGTCTGAAAACTGAGAGTGCACCGAAGGCTGTAGACCGTAGCATACCATAGCATTCTTAAAAAGATTCTAATAATCATGTGTGTTGAGGCACAAATAAAAATGATGGACTCTAAGTTCATAACCGTTGGATCTAAATCTCTACAGATCTGACGGGTAATAAAAAGGATGCACCGTAATAACGTAGGACCTAGGGGTATGTGATAAAAGAAAGTTTAATCTCAACCGTTCATTCAAATTAAAGGATTTGATCTGGACCGTTGGATCTGGTCAAAAGGGACCTGCAGCCACCACATGCAGCCAACCAGAGGACGCCACGTGGCGGCCTGTCCTCCATTCCTGTCCCCTCCTCTGACTGGTTCGGTCTGGACCGATCGGACCGGACCGAACCGGTCCAGTCACTTTTTAAAAAAATATATAATAAAATAATAATAAAAATGATAAAAAATTGAAAATAATTATTAAAAAAATTAAAAAATATAAATAAATAAATAAAACCATAATTTTTTTTTTCTTTTTCAGTACCCCTATTTTTTTGTATGTTTGTTTATTGTATTTACCAAAATATTCGCAAAAACACAAAAAGAATAAAACTTTCTTTAAAAAAAAAAGAGTAATTTGATTTTATTACTCATAAATGATAAAAATCATTTTTTTAAAAAAATATTAATAATATCTAAAAAATTAATTAAAAAGTCGATCTTCATAAATAACAAATAACCAATAATTTGTCAAAAGCTTCAATTATCAAAAGAACTACGTAGCCTTGAGTTCCCTATTGTATCGAGGGATACGTAGGAGCAGGTACACTCCAGTCAGGCACTAAAATAAAAAATATTTATTTCTTTTTTCCCCAAATAGCTTAAGAATATTTGCGAATTAAGACCGACGACGGAAGACCCACGATTTGCTGAAGTATCGGTAAAATTGCGGTTTTCTTGAGGTGAGGATCATCTTTTAAATTTTTACCAGGAGTGCTGGTGGGATTTAAAAGATGCCAATAAAATCTTAATTCCAAAATAAGTTCAAAACAATTATTAATTAAATGTGCACATGAATAAAGCCGATGACGGAAAAATTGGAAGATGACTAGAATGACGGTTATGTAGAATCTGTCCAATAGTCTTGAGGCATATTATCAGATTCGGCCATGAGTGATGGCTGGGCTTGAGTCCCAATTTTTAAAATGACATAATCATATATTCTTCGAATTATTCGGAAACCCATTTTTATTTAAAAGTATTTTAAAAAACTTTGCCGACGACAGAAAAATTAGGAAATGACCGTGGTTACGGTTACATAAAATTTACCTAAGGATCTTGAGGCACATTTTTGATATTAGAGTTTAGCCATGAGTATTGGCCAAATCTAATTATCAAAGAGAAAAATAAATTATTAATTCAATATTTTTTATATAATCAAAATCAGTGTGAATAATTTCATTTATCCTTAACCGTCATGACAATGGTGAACATGAAATACCCAAGAAAAAACCATTTTGAAAATCATAATTTTGTTTAGAATTAAATTATTTGAATTTAGACCTACGACGGAATATTCACAATTTGCTGAAGTGTCGGTAAAATTGTGGTTTTCTCGAGGTGAGGACCATCTTTTAAATTCTTACCAGGAGTGCTGGTGGGATTTAAAAGATACCAATAAAATCTTAATTCTAAGATAATTCTTAGACAAAAAAAAAAGAATTTTAAATTCATCATTGTTGTACAAAAATGTTAAAGGGTTTGATTTCATTCCATATAAAAATTGCTATTTAGCAACCCGTCTCTTTATCGTAGTCATTTATCACTTTTGATAATATGCTGATAAAAATGGGACATATAAAACAAATAACAAAAAAAAACTTTTTTTTTTATATATGAAAGACCAAACCAAATTAATCAAGCACTTAATAAAGATCAAATAGGTACCGTTCTTTGAACGGGCGTGGGAGGGTGCTAATACCTTCCCTACTTGTAACCAACCCCCGAATCTAAACTCTGATACGCAGACCACTCTTTTAGGTGTCCAATTGCACCATTTCATTGATTTTGGATAAAGCAATTGGTGGCGACTCCATAAATCTTTCTATTAATTAAATAAATAAATTCGCCACACGCAATTTTATCTCTTTTTCGCGGCGCCCTCCGGGACGGTCGCGACAAGAAGTAATGGTGAAACCCACACTACCAAAAGATCAATAATGCCAATTATCAATTCTGAAGTTGTCAAGAAAAGCATCACACAACAAAATAGAGAGATTGGCTTTTCCAATCCCTAAGTGGTTGACGCCAATTCCAAGAACAACGCCAAATCCCAATCTCCCAAACTTCTGAGTCTTGAACAAAGGCTTCCTTATTCAAGGCCACAAAATAACGAGGGAAAGAGGCTATGAAAGCAAGTAGAACCATACCATGAATCATGTCACATAATCGTGTTTTATCACCACAACCCAACTTCACGACAACACATCGAGAAAACCAATCCTCCCTTCCCTCAAGCCTCCATTGAAACATAAATAATCCTTCCACCAAAAGGAACGAATTGAAAAGTTCTTGCCTCTAGAAGTAATGGCTGGCTGGATTAAAGTCCCCATAATGTGTCGAAGAACTTTAACCCACAAAGAATAATTACTAAAGACAAGTTTAAGCGTGGGGTGGCTCTTCATAAGAAAAGAGTTTCTTTTGGGCCTATGGAAACTATAGACAAAAAAAACGGATTCAGGTCACCAGGTCCTCTGAGCTGAGCGAACCTTCTTGTAATGTGTATGGTCCTACCTTTGCTACTAAAATTGGTAAAAGGAACACAGCTCGGTTCTCTGACTCTACTCATGAGAAAGGAGAATCGTCTAGAGTGAAAGCTATTAAGTTGGTGCCGCCAAAGAAGATAAAGAAATCAGCTACGGTGCTTCGTGGAAAGAAGGTTTCCAAGCTTACTTCAGGAAATGGCCTTAGAGCTGGAAGATCTGGGTCGGTGGATGCTGCTATCAACAATTCGATCTCAGATTCTAATATTAAGAGGTGTTGTAGGTTGCATTATAGATCGGATGAGGAGGTTCCGCAGCGACTTTGGGAACTGGGCAAACAGTCTGGAGTCTCCTTTGATGGAAAAGAAGACGAGATGGTGAACTTAATCAAGCAGATGGAGGACAGGGACACGGTACGTGAAGCGCAGAATGAGGAAGTTGGGAGGGATAAGGTTCCTCAATGAATTGTCTCTCACTGAATATATGTGGGTTGGGTAGGAGGAGTAAATTGCGTTTGGTGGCGGATCTGGTTCGTAAACATAAAGTTGATTTCCTAGCTATCCAAGAAACGAAGAGGGTGGAAATTGATGCTAAATTGTGTTCTCAGTTGTTTGGAGAACGTTCTGATTTGGATTGGGAATTTATCCCATCTGATGGTAGATCGGGAGGGGTGGTTAGTATATGGAGGAAGTCGAAGTTCTCAAAGGAATCTGTTTGTTCTGGTCCTGGGTTTTTAGTCATTCGAGGTGTTTTGGATTTGGGGAAGATCCCTTGTAATGTTATAAATATCTATTCTCCTTGCTGTCTAGGGGATCGGATATCTCAATGGCAGGAGCTCATTTTCGTCAGAAACAGAATTGGGGCTGGGTTATGGCTTGCCTGCGGTGACTTTAATTCTGTTTGTGATAGGAGTGAAAGGAAAGGTGTGAGTAGTCATCAATATGGTAGAGAAATAAGTCTTTTCTCTGTCTGGATTAATGAAATGGAGCTTATTGATCTGCCTTTGGTTGGGAGAAGGTTTACTTGGTATAAGCCTAACGGTACAGCTATGAGTAGGATTGATAGGGCATTGGTTTCTACGGATTGGATGATTAGGTGGCCATCTGTATCTCTTTGGGGGTTAAAAAGAGAAGGGTCTGATCACTGCCCAATCTTGGTGAAGCACTCTGCTTCTATTTCAGGTCCTAGACCCTTTCGTATGAATAACTGTTGGCTGCTCGACAGTAAGTTTCATACTTTGGTTAAGACAAAATGGGAGGAGATTATGGTTGAAGGGTGGGGGCCTATGTTTTGAAGAAGAAACTTTCTGAGTTGAAGAAAGAGATCAAGAAGTGGAATAGGGAGGAATTCGGAATGCTAGAGCAGAAGATTACAGAGATTAGAGATGAGATGAATAGTCTTGATCTTCAAGGGGAGGTGATGGATCTGGACCAGTGTCAGATAGCTAGGAGGAAGGAGCTTTTGGGGGATTTCTGGAAATACTCTGATCTGAACAACAATCTCCTTGCTCAGAAGGCGAGACTCAGATGGCTTCAGAAAGGTGATGTTAATAGTAGCTTCTTTCATGCTTGTATTAATTATCGCCGAATTCGTAATCAAATTTTGTGCTTGAATATTGATGGGTGCATGGTGGAGGATTTGGATGTGTTGGGGGAAAACATTAGATGTTTTTTCAAAGACTCCTTTTGTGAGGATATCCCTGTCCGGCCTAAACTTGATGGTATTGCTTTCAAAATGCTGAATGATAATGATCTTGAAGCTTCGGTGCTCCCCTTTAGTGAGGATGAAATTAAAGCGGCTATCTGGAACTGTGATAGTGACAAGAGTCCGGGTCCGGATGGCTTCAATTTTGGCTTCTTTAAAGAATTCTGGGAGGTCTTAAAATCTGATATTTGCAGATTTGCTAGCGAATTTCATGTTAACGCGAAACTGCCTAGGGGTCTCAACTCTTCGTTTATTTCTCTAATTCCCAAGGTCCCGTGCCCGGAAAAAATACAGGATTATAGACCGATATCTTTGATTGGTTCTCTTTATAAGATTATCTCAAAAATTCTTGCGGAAAGGCTGAAAAAGTTGCTGCCAAGTGTAATATCGGAGTCCCAATCAGCCTTCCTTAAGAATCTCTATATATTAGATGTTGTGGTCATTCTAAATGAGTTGTTGCATAGTGTTAAGCAAGATGGTGCTAGCTGTCTTCTGTTCAAAGCGGATTTTGAGAGAGCTTATGATTCGGTGAACTGGAATTTTCTTGATTACATGATGATGCGATTCGGTTTCAATGAAAAGTGGAGGATTTGGATTCGAGCTTGCCTTTCTTCGACTAGTATTTCGGTGCTAGTAAATGGGAGTCCCACGAATGAGTTCTCTATTTCAAAAGGTCTTCGCCAAGGAGATCTGATGGCCCCTTTTTTGTTCCTCATGGTTACTGAAGGCCTGAATGGGATGATTACGAAGGCGCTGAGTGAAAATCTTCTTGTGGTTTCGCATCTTCAATATGCTGATGATACGATCTTGATTTGCAAACCTACAAATAATAACTTATGGATTATCAAGAGTATCATGAGATGTTTCGAATTAGTCTCTGGTCTTAAAGTTAATTTCAAGAAGAGCAGTGTTTATGGGGTGAATGTGGACAGTTTTATGATGGAATCTGCTGCCCAGTTTCTGAGGTGCAAATTGGGTTCCTGTCCTTTTTCTTATTTGGGGATTCCGGTTGGTGATGACCCTAGGAAATGTGCAATGTGGTCTGTGATTATTGATTCGTTTAGGAAATGTCTGGCTGGGTGGAAGAGCAACCACATCTCTTTTGGTGGGAAAGTAGTGCTCCTTAATTCTGTGTTGTCAAGCCTCCCTTTGTACTTCTTTTCTATGTATAAAGCTCCAAAGAAGATAATTGATCAGCTTAAGCGAATCCAAAGGCAATTTCTCTGGGGGAAAGGTGATGACAAGAGGAGTGTTCATTGGGTGAATTGGAACTCCGTGTGCAGATCTAAGTGTCATGGTGGGTTGGGTGTCAAAGATTTAGGAATCTTTAATCATGCTCTGCTGATGAAATGGCAGTGGAGGATTATTACTGAACCTGAAGCTCTGTGGGTTAGAATTCTCAAGTCTAAGTATTCTTTTCACTCTTCTTGGCCTCTAAATTATGGAGGAGTTGCTGTGAGAGAGGGGAACGAGTCAAGATGGTGGCGTGATTTATGCAAGGTTTGTAATGGGGATGTAGTAGATAATGCTTGGTTTTGGAGGAATGTTAGGAGAGTAATCGGTAATGGCGCTAATGCTAGTTTTTGGCATGAAACTTGGTGTGGTGATGTTTGTTTTAAAATCAAGTACCCTAGGTTGTTTTTGATCGCTGCAAATAAGGGGGGGTTCGTGGCTGATGCTGGTCATTTTGAGGGAGGACGGTGGATATGGAATCTGTCTTGGCGGAGGGCTCTTTTTCATTGAGAACTCGAATTATTGGAGGATATGATGGAGAGACTCCAATCTATACGCTGTGCTGTTGATAAATTGGACGGGTGGTGGTGGTGTATTGAGAACAATGGTGGTTTCTCTGTGAGTTCTGCATACACCTCTCTGACAGACGGAGCTCTGGACTTGGATTATAGGTGCTTTAATAAAATTTGGAACAAGTTTATTCCAACCAAAGTCTCTGGTCTCATGTGGAAAATTATTTTGGGGAAGCTGCCAACTAGAGATGCCCTCCAATACCGGAACATAATCTCTCCTACCGCCTCAATTCGGTGTATTTTTTGTCAAAGGAATCCAGAATCAGTGGACCACCTTTTTCTGGGATGTGATTTCAGCCAACAGATATGGCGTGGGTGCTACAATTGGATGGGGATATGCTGTGTGCTGCCCGCTTCTTGCAAGGAACACTTTGTCCAGCACTGTTCACTGTGGAAGAGAAAGAACTGTGGCAAGGTTTGGAGACTGATTTGGGGGACTACGGTCTGGTCCTTGTGGCTCTTAAGAAATGAAGCTATTTTTTCAAATGGCAGTGTTAGTTATATACATTTATTGGACTTGATCCAAGTTAGATCATGGAGGTGGTTCTCATCTAAGGTGAGGCATTGTGATTATGGTTTTATTGATTGGTGTATTGATCCCATTACTTGTATCACTAGTGCATTGGCCTAATCCGTGGCACTTGATGTAGTCCATTCTTGTATATGGGTTGACCACCCTTTGTGCTCTTTTAATGAATTCCTTTGCTTATAAAAAAAAAAAAAAAAAAAAAAAAAAAACTAAAGACAAGTAACCTCCATCTCCATTTAGCTAAAAGAGATAAGTTGAATAGATTCAAATTTAATGATTCAAATTTAATCTTTGAAAGGTTGATTTGTATAAGAAAAGATAATTGGTTTGTCTAATATTGGAATATGATATTTTTAAGTTTCTCATAAATATTTGATATTTAAAGTATTATTAATATATGTATTAAGCTTATCTTATAGAGATGGAGAAAATATA
The DNA here is from genome assembly GCA_037953625.1 of Crotalaria pallida. NCBI lineage: Eukaryota > Viridiplantae > Streptophyta > Magnoliopsida > Fabales > Fabaceae > Crotalaria > Crotalaria pallida. The sequence goes on from CM075656.1 coordinate 77,015,226, forward strand.
TTTGACAATCTCATAAAACAATCTCTAGAGCAGCTATGCTAAGATGGTCATTTTTTTTTTATGCGCTGTGATTTTGGCTTAGTAGTAGTTTTTCTTTGGTTTGGTAGCCCCAATTTTTTTTATTGATCGATATGAGGTTTTGGTTCTCTCTCTTGGTGGCTCCTTTGTCTAGCTTAGTGGTTCTCCAGTCGCCTTCTCCTTGCCTCTCGGTGGCGATCACCTTAGGTGTTTTTTGATTGTTTTTTTTAGTTGTTTTTTAGTGGGGTTTCCTGGTGTGTGTGTGTTTTTTTGCTGGGTCTTGTTTTTCTCCAGGTTCCTATTATCTTAATAAAATTATCTTTCTTTAAAAAATATTAGAATTTTTTTAATGTATAAATGTTGTTAAAGAAATGAGTTATACCTTTTTTTTAAAAAAAAAATGTTGCAATACCGAAACAAGAATCAAACCTCTGCCAAATATATTAGTAGATCTTGGTATAAAAATATTAGTCTGTGTTTACTTAAACAAATAATTAAGAATTATATATATATATATATATATATATATATATATATATATATTTGGTAAAATATGTCAGCTGAAATAGTCACCCACTTTATACAAACAATATATGAAAAGACTAGTCACTATATATGCTAGTGTTAATGAACGAAAACCAGGACATGGGAAAAAAAAACCTGGCATATATTTAAGGAAATAACTATTTCGTTTGATGTATAGTGTTTATAAAAAAAATTTGTGTCGGCGTAAGATAGCTCAGTTGGTGGCTGCAGGGACATTTAGGATTTTCCCCTTCCCCAGGTCATGGGTTCTAGTCCCAGACCTCCCATGTAAACCAAAAAAAAATTTTTTTTTGTCTTTAATATATATTGTTTTTTTATAAATTTAATGTATAATTAATACTTTTAATTTCAATCTCAAATATAATTAAGTAAATAAAAACACTTCATTAATTATCTCAAATTTAACTACTCCATATTTTTTTATTTCCAATACAATCATTTCTAAAATATTTCGATAAAGTAGTTGAATCATTTAATTTTTGTTTCATTCTCAATGCATGTTTCCTAGAGTAGTCAAATTCTTTTTTATAAATTCAAGAAAATTAAATACACTCAACCGACTTCCTTAATAAGCATGAAGTTAATTTTTTTTTCTTATGTTTGAGATCGGAGGGAATACTGTTTTTTCAACAATTTTTTTTTTACAACAATATCTTTATTTATCATAATTTCTTTTTTACCTCCAATATTTTTTTTTCTCTTCAATAATAACTAAATAGGAATAATATAGTAAAAATACCCAAAATTTTACATTACTTAATTATTTTTTAAAACTCGTACGTAACTTTAAAATACATTACACATGAAACAGAGGGAATATTTACTACTTGTGTTCTCGATTTTGGCAAAGCTTATTTTGTGTTTTTTTTTGTTAGAATGTCATTATTAGCTGGAGTTGAATGTGGGGGCCATCACACACCTGGGATGGGTCTACATGCTGGTTCATATACGAGACACAAGCAAGTGATCGAAAGTTTTGAATGAGCATAAAGATTAATTAATCATACGGAGTATTGCTCGACAAACCATGACCTCAAAGGTTTAAACAATTTCAAGTCTGGAAAGGGCAAACAAATCAAATCTCCTCCCTCTGTCTTAATTGATAATTTAGTTACTAGGTGATCAAAATTAACTAGTGTCACTATCTTTTGTTTCATTCATTTTTGGAATCCACTTCCTTTTTCTGTGTCTTTTAATTTTTGGCCCCCTTTACATTTTGATTACCTGCGTCTTTTATAGGACAATGATTAATCCCATATACTATTAACAATAATCCACCAGCTAGCGTATTCGATCTTTAATTTGTCACATATTTAATTTCAAACATTAATCTTATTAACAACCATAATCGGTGCCTGTACAATTGAAAACACCAATCCCCCACGAGCGTGTTAGCGAGCCCCTGGAAGAGGCAAACTGTCCCCAGATTATTGAACTTTTACAATGTCTGCCATTTGATTAAACTTGTATTAATTAAACTCAAATGTGTTAAACAATCATATATAAAGTTCTAACCCTAATTCACTATGCTCTTTCTGCCAATGCAAGTACCATACTAGTTCGTGCCCCCATCACGTAAATTAATTAAAAGGTTCTTAATCCTTTTGTTTTGGTTGGCTAAGTCCATCTTTTGTATTCGGTTGAGCATCTCTTATGCTCTTTTAATGATAATCTTTGGTTGGCCTTTCAAAAAAAAAAATAAAATTAAGCCTTTCAATATTTCTCCTTTTTTTTTCACAAATATTTAATATTGTTTCCGGGGTTTGAATCTTGGTTTTAACATTCCATATAGATCCTGCGGTCTTACCAACTGAGTTAACTCTTGTCTTTCAATTTAAATGAGACAATGTGCTAAAAAAATTATAAAGTGCTATTGGGATATAATTAGACCTATGGTGAGGGGGTTTTCTATTTTTGGACTTTTTTAAGAAAAAAAAAATGATCAAAGGTATCATTCAGTTGACAAAGTCAGAAGGCAAATCATTTTCAAAAACTAGTGATTACCGATATAAAGCTAGCTAAGTTTGTATTTACCAACACATTTTTTTTGTAAACAAGACAATTATCGAACCCTTATACCATACTTATAATATTATATTTTTGTTTATTAAATCAATCATCTAATTAGAATCGTGGCGATGAAAAAAATTCATGTGTTGGGTAACAGTTGGACATCCTTTGAAAAATTCTTTTGTCGCAGGGAAAGGGAAGATAATTCTTGCTTCCAAGTTTCAACCATAAGCTTTTATAGAGACAAATGAACATGCATCTAGATTAACTAATAGGAGTAAATTATTTAGTTTCAGTAAAGCTGTAACAATGATGAGTTCCTAATTAGTAAACAATTATTAACACCGTACCAACCAGTTATATTTCCATGATCATATTCTCTTGGTTCATGAGTGTGTGTGTATATATATATAAAAATAAGTAGTCCAATAAACGTACTTGCGGCTATCACATATTTACAAGCTAAGGCACCAATACATATAATTCAGAAAGGAAACGACAAGAAGCAGATAAATCCAATCATCAAACAAAAATGGGTTTGGTTAATGCTACCTCTTTTGTCGTATAAGGATGTTAAATGGAATCTCAAGTTTTTTTCTAACAAATAAATATTTGTTATAGGGAAAAAAATAATGAACACTGTAGGCCATTAAGGGAACCTAACGGTAATTAAATATACCTTATTCTAATCCACCCCTAACCCTTGCTATGGTGTATATAAAGATGGTGATGAATGATTAAGATTTGCACAAAGCTGAATTAAGAGAGAGCCAAAAACCACAAAATAAAGAAAAAAATTCTAAAAGAAAGGGTCAAGATGACTGGTTCTGGTTCACCTTGTGGAGCTTGCAAATTCTTGAGAAGGAAATGTGTGAGGGGTTGTGTGTTTGCACCTTACTTTTGTCATGAACAAGGTGCTACCCATTTTGCAGCCATTCATAAGGTGTTTGGTGCAAGCAATGTCTCAAAACTCCTTCAACACCTTCCCGTGAGTGATCGCTGCGAAGCCGCGGTCACAATCTCCTATGAAGCTCAAGCTAGAGTTCAGGATCCAATTTATGGCTGTGTTGCTCATATTTTTGCACTCCAACAACAGGTTTGTTGCCCTCTTCCATTGATTTGTAAATGAAAACCCTAACTAATATGTAGCTAGGTCTTCCCCCCTTTGACTTGGGTTCAATTCTCATGTTTACTCTCTTGATAGGCGAAATGAAATTAAATTTCACTCTAAATTCTTGTTCAAATTGGTGATCTTCCTTGACCTCGCACAGGGCAAACCTTCCCTTAACTAGTTCAAATTTTTTTAGTTGAAAAATCAAAACCCTAGATAATTTGTACTTATTACTAGTTACACTATATATACTAATAATGTGGATGAACTTTGGTTTTGAATTTTGTAGGTGGTCAATTTACAAGCACAGCTAGCTTATCTAAGGGACCAAGCAGCTCAAAGTTGTCTCAATAATGGCTCTGGTGCCGAAAACCCTAATGATCAGAAATACTTTGGAAAACCTGGTGGTGCTTTCCCATTAGATCTTCAAAGTTGGTTCCAGATGGAAAATCCCATCATGGGTCCACAATTTCTTCCCAACATGAATAACAATCCCTCAACAACCCAACACTATGGGAATATTATGGACCCAAACCCTATTGGGAATTATTATGAAAATTCTGGAACCCTTGATGAAAGCATCTCATTTTCTAGCTTTGAGGAGAGTTCTAATTCCATGTCCTATGACATGCAAAGGCAGTGGGGCTTTCATGAATTGGATCATGACCTTCAGTAAGTGGCTTAATAATATGAAAGATCAGAGTCTGCAAGAAAGAAATTGGTGAACAAGGACTACTTCATCAATTTGATTGATATTATGAAGCATATATGCACTTTTTTTTTGTTGCCATAAATAAGCTTAGGAAGCCTAGAATCAATTATGTTCATATCTATAATATAAAATTTGAGTGGAAAAATCCACCCTAGTATTGTTTTGTTTAGTCTGGTAGTGTAATATTGTTATTTAGTAGAAGAATAATAGTGTAATCGTTAGAGATAAAAACTTTGGATTTCTATGAGCTAAATTGGGGTTTTTTTATGGACCTAGTGAAGATCCTAAATGTTGACCTAACCTACATACTTTTCTGCTGACATTTACTTTCCTTTCTTAAACAAAACAGGTTTTTATTGGCAAATATTTGGTGATGGTAATCCCAAAGTATATATAGCTGATATATTAATTCAGAAACTCTTAGTAATCACTAAGGTAGAGGCAAATTAAGGACATTACAGAGAGTGCACATTGTTTATAGTAATTATTGCAACCAATATATATATATATATATATATATTTAAATATATGCTCATGTATGTGCTTGCCCCAACACACATGCACACACATTCTCCCTGAGCAATGAGTTTCCTGGGCAAAGCACTTTGGTTGATTTTGGAGATATATAATAAGATCCTGAAGAAGGAAATACATAACTATACATTCTCTAAGTTGTTTGGTTAGTTTAGAGAGAGAACCAACTTGGTCTAATTTACACCTTAGCTTACTACTTATAATTAAATGAGATTTTCCTTTTCCATTATTGTCTCATTAGTGCCTAATATATGCATTTTTATGAATCTGTTTAATTTTTGTCTGTCTAGATTTTTATTAAATTGCCAAGACACTACTCCAAATGAAAATAATATAATTTGGACCTTGTGTTAGGTGATCATTTTTCAATCCTTTATCCTGTTTTTTTTGTCTTAGGATGATGACAAAGCTAGAAGTTCCTTCAATATGAACTTAGAATTCTAAACTACATCCTTAAAATGAGTCTGAATTCTTTAAAACTTCAACATTTACTGCATGCTTGTAATTATGATAGTGGAAGGAGTAGAATGAGGAATAGCCAATAGGGCATGGCTTAATATAGTTTGATGTACATTATAAAGTTTCACTGAATACTTACTATATGCAAAGCAAGTTTTTTTTCTAAGAAAAACCGCATTGTATCGATAACATGAGCACAAGCAAGGGGCACTACTCAACAATGAACAAAAAAGTGGACTACAACAAAAGCTTAATAAGAACTCCGAAGGCTAAGACTAATACAGGACCATAGGTTATTATACCAAAGAGTAGTGAAAAAGCCTTAGCAACCAGCTCCAAGATTTAATTTGAATTACGTCCATGATTTGTGTAAAGCTGCAATAAGCCTTCCCCAAATTTTGAAGGCATCATGTTGTTTCAATTTGAGGAACATACTTGCTTTGCAAATAAAGTGAGTGGTCTGCAGAATGATGAATAATACCTGCATATTCATCATAAAGGTATATATGGACATCCATAAGTCTAAGTCTAACCAATAACATGTCATTAAATTATACAACAAAAACTGAAAAGTTGTGGATCCCTTCGATCCAATTATAGAACCAAAAAGCATTATGGATAAACCGGCGGGGTCAGGCTTACAAATTAAAGCCAAGAGTCATGAAATTAAAGAGAGTGTATATTTTCATCAATGTTCATAATTCATATTATTCCTCTTTCTCAACCCTACTGCATCATCTGTCACAACAACTTCTCTCTACTCTGTGTACTGTCATCTATCAGCCTTTTTTATGCTTACCTTAAGTCAAGAGTCTCTCTCGTCTAATATAATAATGATATTAGGATTTAAGCGCATGAGGAGAATTCGAACCAAAAAACTAGTTCAACAGGTGAGAGAGCTTCATGACTTAAGTATTATATTGAGCTTCCTAATACACTCAATGTGGGACTACTCCTTACATTGCCTCCCACTTTAAGGGTTGACATCCATGGTAGCTTTCACTCTATCAACACCGATCATATGGTAGCCCTTTCTCTTTTGAGTTTTGACGACTCCACTAACTTATCAGTATTTGATAATAGAATTTTAGTTCCCAAACCCCACACATTAGCCCTTGCCCCCATTTTAATTGAGAAAATACTAAAATGTCATTTAATTTTCTCTTTTTTCTCTCCAAACATCTTTTTACTCCGATCCAAATCCCAAACCCCCACACCTTCACCTTCCACCTTTCACCTTCTCACCTTCCACCAATACTGAAGCAAAGCAGAAGCATGAAGATTCATCCGATTGAAGGTTCAACCGTTGTGAAAGATGAAAGGTAGAAAATGAGTAGTTAGAAGAATTTATCATTTCTCATACTAGAGAGTAGGTGGCATTCTATCATGCTTTCCTGTTGTTTGTCATTATCATGAAATATACTACTTTAACATTCTCCATTTACAATTGTTGATTGTGAATTTATTGTTGATTGTGAATTTATTTTTTGTATGCAGATTGAATCAAAGGATCACAAGAGAATATACAATATGATTGATGTCTTGCGAGAGGGTAATATGCCATGAAAAATTTACATTGGAATCTGATTGCAGGATTGATTATTGAGGTTTGACATTCCGGTTATTGAGAGCAGAAGCATGAAGCTAAGGTTCATCCGGTTGTGAAAGACGGAAGGTAGAAGATGAAGGGATGGGGGTTTGGGGTTTGGAATAGAAAAATATCTAGACAGAAAAAAAAAAGGAAAAAGACATTTTAGTATTTTTCTCATTTAAAATGGGGGTTGGGGCTAATGTTTGGAGTTTGGGGACTAAAATTCTTGATAATATACTTTAATCCAACTTATAGGTAATTCTTTACATGGTTCAAGCTCTAAATGAAAGACATCAATTGTTATGACTTAAACAAATAAGAGAACCAAACAAAAAGGCTAGTCCAATAGGTGGGAGAGTATCGTGACTTAAGTACCACGCTGAGCTTCCTAAGCCACACAATGTAAGAATTCTAACATTTGTGGATTCGGCTTTGGCCTTTTTGCTTCTACAGATCCAGATCATCCACTGCACGTCATCTTACCGGTGGCATACTTGCACACATTTATGGTGATGTGGTGTTTCGTTAGCCACATCAGCAATTAACAGATTTTTCTAACCCTTCATAGAAGGTGGGGTCATTGTTGTGTGCTTTGATGCTTGGTTGCCTCCTTTTTAATGAATTCTTATTGTTTGCTGTTCAAAAAAAAAAAAAAACAGATTTTTTCTAATGGTATGGACTAAAACCAAATTTTCAAAACAATTAAAGATGAACCAAGACCAAAAAAACTTCTAAGAACCAAAACCAAAACATCCATAACTTTCAAGGACAAAGACATAAACAAGCCTTTATCTGTATGGATGGTTTATTTGCCCCCTTTGGAAGGCTTGTTGTTTTTTTTTCCCTTCTCAATATCCTAATAAATCTCATTTTTATTTAAAAATATAAAAAATTTAAAATTTAAGCATACACTGACAATATGAAATGAGATTAATGAGTATGCACTGACGGTGTAAAGTTTTTTATACTATGAGTTCATCATCCACCATTCATTGGTATTACTTTAATCTAGAAGTCAACGACCATAAACAAATGAATGATGGATAATATATTAATGATGTAAAAACTTTTACACTGTTGGTGCATTCTCCATTTTTTCATGTGGAATATGTGTGCAATAGGTTATTGTGTTAATTTTTTTTTGTTTGTTTGCCCAAATGAGTTTTTTTTTTTTAAATTGTATTGATATAGATTAGAAAGTATATGTTTGTGTATATAATATGTTTATTCACTTGGTGTCTTGCTTATATACAACGGGCTCGAATAGTCATGTTACGCTACCAATCCATAAAATTATTCCATTTTTTTTTAAAGAGCAAACAAACAGAATAAATATAATAAAAATAAAGGAGAACAAGGGATACTCTTATTCCCAACTATTTTACAATTGTTTGAAACACTCCAATTTCCAAAAGGATGATTCACATCTATGTTGTGTGCTTTGAATAAAGTCCAAAATTGAATACTTATTTGTTCCAAAATTTCAGGCATTCCTGTATATATCTTCATTTTCAAAAACTATTTTGTTTATTGATTTCCAAATATTCCACAAGATGACAAACCAGTAATTATTCTACCAAGTTTTGGCCTTCTTGTTCAAAGTGAGTAGCCGAGCCTGATGTAAGAAATTCATCTTTCCTTCCCTAAGCACTATCATATTGATATTAAGATGTGCATAGCATTGTTGCCATATTACATACACCTTTGAAAAAAAACAGTATACGATCAGTATCTTCATCATCTACCCCACACCTTGGGCATTTAGTGTTGTCACCTTTTTTTCAGATTAATTCTTGATGCTACCCCGTTTTTTTTTTCCAAAATTCTTTGTAAAAACTTCCATCTCCGTCGTTGTCTTCGTGTTGTAACAAAGCGTAAGCACTATTCCATCTCACTTGCGCATCCATTTTTTTTTCTTTTTTAACAGCAAAAAAATAATATTGTATTAATAAAAGATGGGCTCTAGTTTTTTGACTCCTGGTTAATTAGTTGACCCTCTTATTTATGTAAAAATCTCATAATAACCTTACTAACTTTCAATAATCCCAAAATACCCCCTCTTATTTCAACCTTAACCCTCTTAAAAAACAAAAATAAATAACTCACGCTTAGCCCTTAGCGAGGGTTATAAAATATATATTTTAACAAGCATATTGAGAGCATAGTGAGGGTTGTAAAATTTTATAACCCTTGTCGAGGGGTCAACGAGGGTTATAAAAAAAAATTATAACATTCGCTGGGATCAGCGAAGGTTATAAAAATTAAATTTTATAATCCTCTCGCTGAACCTTCAGCGAGTATTATAAAATCAAAATTTTACTACCCCGTCAGCGAGGGTTATAAAATAAAAAATTATAACCCTCGGTGGGAGATCAGCGAGGGTTATAAAAATTAAATTTTATAACTCTCTCGCTGAACCTTCAGCGAGTGTTATAAAAATTTTATAACCCTCGCTGACCCCAGCTAAATTTTATAACCCTCGCTGAGCAGCGATGGACATTTTGGGTAGTTTGATTTTTAGTAAGGTTGATTGTGTCTTTTCAAAATAAAGGGGGTTAACTATAATTAAATGGGGGTCAAAAAACTAATTCCCTGGTATAATGTCGAAGTGATAGGCCCAAGCCCGTGAATAATGGGTTGACGTTTAGGCCCAATATTGTTTGGCAAAGAAATGTAGCCCACTTTTAGAAGTGTATGGGATTGTTCGAGATTAAAGTTGTGTGCCAGGGCAAAGCACAACGAATGAACATTGAAACTAAATAAATTAATATAAGCGTTAGTTTTAAATTTAGTCTTGTGTTAATTAATTAATATGTAATAGTTTAAGAATGAGAGAGAAGATAAAAGTAAAATTAATGAGTAGTAAAAAAATAATTGAATGAATGGTTAAAATTAAAAAAATGATTATGCATTGAAGTTGTAAAAAGATAAAAGTTATGAAATACCGTAGAAGAAAAAAAATTTAAATAGCCAAAAATACAGAGGGAGGGGAGTAACATGGTTTTCAATCAATTAAATACAGAACTTAAAAAAAAATAGAAAAAAAAACTTAGCTCTTTTCTTTATTTTTCAATCATATCGTACGGGGCATTATCCGAAGAAGCTCTTCCTAGCTAGATTGGTTTGCGTGGCCGATGAGGGTAAATGGAGTAATTAGTTTCCTGGAGGAATTCGCTTTTAGGTATCGGCTGATTGATGGATGATTCTTTGATTTTTTTTAATTTGTTTTAATTTTTTTTTCATAATATTATTGATTTAATAATTAAAATTTTTTATGATTGAGGTTAAAAGTTGAAATAATGATAAATTGTAATATTAATCTTATGATAAATAGGAAATGACAATAAATATGACATTATGTTTTAGAAGATTGTTGAGATCAATAATATTGTCATGTGGTAGAACAACTTTCTTTAGTAAATGTAACATCCCTAATTTAGTTCCAAACTTGAATAGTGAATTAATAGGTTTAAAATGTAAGGAATGGGTAAATTAATTGCTTAAAGAATTTTGGGAGCAAGGTGAGTGGTAATTATAAGTATTAGGGGTTGTGTAGGAGACATCGGTAGCAAGGGGCAGAATTATCTAAGCGAAATCGGGAGTTAAATCGGCGTTTTACGTATTAGAAATCAGCTGGTACGAGAAAATTTGGAATTTATTATAGGATGCTAAGAAATTAAGTTCCACCGTTGGATATGAAGTTTAAGGGATTAAGAAGCTTGTCCAAAAATTTGGGCCCGATCCGACGGTTAACGAAGAATTTATGGCAAATCGAAGTCGGGAATCACTAGTGCACGCCTAGACGCAACGGTTCACGCCCAGGCGCACCAGGGTGCACCAGATGCACCAGCCCAGTCAGTTTTCCGCCCAGGCGCGCCACACCAGCGCCCAGGCGCGCGACAGGAAGCTGGCACGCGCATCAGATGCGCAGCGCGCGCGCATTTCCCCGCCCAGGCGCGCTGGCGCTATTTTAGCGCATTAGCAGCACCATTTGGTGCATCAGCCCCCTCCTCTTCCCATTCCTCCGCACCAGCCTTCTTCTTCCTCCCCTAAACCACCCTCAACACCCACCAAACCTCCAAGACTCAACTTCCAACCCTCCTACCATGACATATCCCTTCTCCTCCATATTTCCTTCTTCTTCTCCTCCTCCTTCATGGTCTCTTTCTCCTTCTCCCTCTCCCATGGAGTTTCTCTTTCTCTCCCTCTCCTCTTGAACCCACATACTATACCCAAATCCCAAGCACCCAAACTTCAATTTAATGCCTTAACCATGGATCTAAGCTTGATTTTGGTTTAGATTCTACACTTAAACACTATCTCTCTCTTGATTAAGCTTTCTCTCTCCTCTAGGGTTTTCTCTCTCTCTCTCTCCACCGGATCTCACCGGCGTCATTATCGACCGTGATCGCTCCGGGCTTGCGTTGGGTACTCCGAGGCTTGAAGCTTTGGCCTCGATCCGGCCGCGATCGTTCTCACTAACGAGGAGCAACACCGACGCCGAGCCACAACCCAGGTTCTTTTTAAAAAGAAAAGCACGAGGTAAGAAGGGTTGTATTACCTCTATTTAAAAAGTAAATTCTAGGAGTTTATAGTGGTGACTAAGAATAGGGTAATTAAGGAATAAGTTAATGAACCTTAGGGTAGTTCCCACAAATATAAATGATTTATTTAAATTGAATGTGCATAGAATGAGTTCCGGAGTGAATGAATATGATAGGATATTGAAAGAGTTAATATGAAAATTAAAGTGTAGAAAAACACACAATAAAATCGAGGGAAATTAGTTAAGGGAAATTAGCGAAACGTGAGAGTAAAAGAGTATAGAGTATTTGTAATAGGCGAAGGGTGTAGAATGAGTTAAAACTAAAGGTGAGGAACAAGAGGAGTTAGAGTACGAAAGAAATAAGAAAGCACGGAGTAAACTTAGTTAAGAGTTGTCAGATAATAATGAAATCGAAACGAAAATGATAAACTAAATTCCAAATACAAGAGGGTAATTGGTAAAAGAATTTAGTGAAAATGTGATAAGAAAAATAGAGAGAATGCGATTATGGTAGTTTAATAGAATGGAGTTAGACGAAAGCTAGAATAATTAATAAAAAGAATAAGGAAAAAGGGAAAGGAAGAGAAGAATAAAAAGAAAAGAAAGGGAAAATGGAAATAATGAAGAGATAGTAACGAGAATTAAAATATAATGTTTATGGCCTAATCAAGCAAAATTAGATGAGAATGAGAATCATTAATGAATAAGAATGTACTTAAAATAAGAATGCACCCATAGGCCAACTTGTATGAGGTACCTTCCGGTGTGGAGGTGAAGTACAACGGTACGAGGTACCTTCCGGTGTGGAGGTGAAGTACAACGGTACGAGGTACCTTCCGGTGTGGAGGTGAAGTACCCATAGGCCACAAAGTATGAGGTACCTTCCGGTGTGGAGGTGAAGTACAATGGTGCGAAATACATTTTAAAAGGGAATGGACTGAGCCGCAGGAGGTCGGTAGACCCTGTCACAAAGATAAAAAAGTGAAATGACGGGAGGTCGGTAGACCCTGTCACTATAATAAAAAGTAAAAACAGCAGGAGGTCGGTCGCTAGACCATGTCACCATAATGAGAAGTAAAATGGCGGGAGGTCGGTAGACCCTGTCACAATAATAAAAGGTATAATGGCGGGAGGTCGGTAGACCCTGTCACAATAATAAAAAGCAATAAGGCGGGAGGTCGGTAGACCCTGTCACAATAATGAAAAGAATAAAGGAATGTAAAAGTAACCGGCATGTGGGCCAAGTAATGGAATATGAATAAGGAATGGAAATGAGAGAATGATAAGAGAACCAGAGATTAAACGAATATGAGAATAATTAGAGGACTAGAAGAGATTAACTAGTGAATAGCGTATGGTAAGAATTGGGTAGGCTTAGTTTATTACTATGTCTCTTTTAGGATTTATCTTTTTAAGTTCTGTGTAATGCTACCCTTCTTGCTATATTTTTCAGGTATCGAAGTGGAGCTTACATGAAATATGGCCGAGCAGGGTTTTCATTCCACTACGTGGAATGTTTATTGGATATTAAGAGTGGACAATTATTTCTGTAAATTATATTATGAATTAGTAGCTTGCCCTGAAACTTGTACTAATCGGGCGTTAGGATCTGTTATAACTATTAAACTGTTGTGGATTATGTTTATAAGTATTTCTGGCTGACAGGTTTTTAAGAAGAAAATTTTTGGGAAGTCCGAAAAACAGAGGAAACTCTGCCGGATTTTTGTAAAACCTTTTAAAAGAATTAAGTTTTAAAAAGGAATTTTCTAACTCCAACTTTAATAAAACCTAAAATTAACTGATAAATGTGAGAGTGTTACAGTAAACTTGGATATGATAATAACCGTGATAGAATGAGATCAATAGGGTTGAACTATTTGCTGCAGAATAAAAGTTGATGAAATTTGAGGTTTAAAAAAATCATAAAAAAAGTGGAAAAAAATAGCCCATAAATATCATTTAAAAAAGGGAGCATTAAAGAATTTTCTTTCACCCCCTTTGCCTAAAACATTAGATATCCAAAAATGTTTTCTTATCCTAATCTTTTACAAATCTTTTACATAACATTAGCAAGTCAGAAAAAGGAATAATAATGTTATTTAAATATTTACATTTAACCTCTAACTCCAACACCAATTATTTATAGTTAAAAATGATGGAGTTTTTAATTTATTTATTTTTAATTACTTTTCACATTTTTACTTAAAGTAATAGATATTGGATTTAAATGGGAAATGTCCAAATAATAAGAAATAATGTATAAACTATCAAAATCACTTATATCAAATCTTCTGGACTTGCTCGTCAAACTTTGAATTCTTTTTTTCCCTTCAGTTAGCAAATTTATAATCAGGAAAACAAAAAAGGCATTTACTTGTTACTTAGTTATGACGTGTGAAGACAAACTCCCCGTCTAATACGGGTTAGCCAAATTAAATTAATTAATTAAATACTTCAAGTTGCACGTGTGTCCCACTTTCAAATCTTGACGCAAGAGGAGTAGATTAACATACACATAATTAATTAATTATAACATCGTCTATATTTATAACTTTTTTTTTTTTTACCTTTTTAGAAAGAGATTAACGGGTAGTATGCACTAACGATGTAAAATTTCTTACACCACCCGTCCATCATCCACCATTCATTTGTATTATTTTAATTTAAAAGTCAACAACCATACACAGATGAATAATAAACGAGGCGTTGATGGTGTAAAAAATTTTACACTGTCGGTGCATTACCTATTTTCTCTTTTAAAAAACTACCATAACTTTTATTCTATATATTTATTGTGTTGTTGTGATGGTTCAAACCCAAATAATTATATTTTATATCTCATAGGGCTATTAATTTAATTAATTATTTTGGATGTAACTTTTATTATTCCTTCCATTTCTATATATAAGATTTTTTTTTTAGAATTTTTACGTATACTAAGAAAAATAAATTTTGTATTGGAATTAAAAATTTTAACAAATTGTTTCAGAAATATCCTTTATATGCTAGTTATGCACCAACAGAGTGGATTTGTCCATTGCACTTCTATGTGAAATGTATTTATGTCTTTCCATTAAAAACCAGAAAATTACAATTAAATGCTAAGGATAATTTTTAAAAAAAATACTATAAAAAAGTTTTATATTTAGTACAAAAAAGATTTATCCAAAAGAATTTTATATACTGAGACAGAGACAGAGTATATTACCATCTCGGCTTCAATTTCAATTTTAGTTCTATCATAATGTGATAGAGTAGTTCAACTCTTTTGAGAAAGCTGTTCGCAGTTCTCCTTTTTTAACAAATTACTACTTTTAAAAAAAAAGTAACATAGTGAAATTTGTTTTAAATTAAAATAAGCAATTTAACAATTTGTTCAATGGTTTTTTTTTTAGGGATTTAAAGTAGTAAGATCAGAACTTTTAAAAGTCTAAAGCAAAATCATTACTAGTCTCATGTTTGGGTCCACATACATAATATGTATTCCAATCTACTTCTACTTATATTGCAAAGGACATGGGAATTTTTGTCTAATAATACAACAAAAGGTATCTAGAATAATACTCTTGCCCCGCTATCTGGCTAAGCTTTATGATTAGAAAGATACCACTCTGTACTCAGTTTTCTCCATTTTCTTTTCTTTTTGGCTCTTGATTTTAATTATCTTTATTATGCAGCAACTTATCAGATTGAGTAAAGACCAATATAATTTCTTCTCTTTGCTCAATGTATGTTCCATTCCACTTTTTGGGGACAACTTTTGCAATCACGTTCAGCTAATCATCATCACTCGCTCCAATTAATATAAACTAATTGTCTAATGGAATAATTACTTTTCCAGGTGCAAGTAATGGAGTCCTACGGAGGATAAGTACCACCTGGAGTCAAAAGCCTAAAGTCTCTATATTTTTTAGTTGTTATTTTTTTACTTTGCCATTTTATAATGCTTAGACAAATTATGGAATTACATACATGCCGCTTAACTCGATTGTGCATTTAATGAAAACATCCTGTATTTTAAGGTAAGTGCAGTGAATCTTTATATTACAAATATACTGCTCTCTCCATTTTCTTTATATTTTTTAAAAAATTTGAAAACACATTTTTTTTATCACTGAAAACAAATTATTTGTAGTTTTAAAAATTTAATGGTGTATTAATTACTTTTTTTTTTCAATTTTAACTTTGCCTTTTGATATTTTTAATTATTTAAAAAGAGTGATAATTAATGTAATGTGAGAATATTATAGTAAAGTTATCTTATGTTTCTCTTCAAAATTGAAATATAAAGTGATTTTCTTAATTCGTTTGAAACTTCTAAAACGACAGATAATTTGGAATGAAGTAAATATTCCATCTGTTTCATATGTATTGCTCATATAACTTTTCCTTCATGTTTCATGTGTATCGTTGACCCAATACATAATTAACATTGCCTTTTTCAATTATACCCTTATTTATCATAATATGTTTTTAACCTCTTATATTTTTTTTTAATAATGATTACATGGGATACTATAGCCAAAATATCTTAAATTCTCACACCATTTAATCATTTCTTAAAACTCGTATATAATCTTAAAATAGAAGTAACAATTTGTGCTATCTTATGGTGCTCGGACTGGCACAGTTCCAATTCGGACCATGACTATGTTGTGCCAAAAAGACATAGTTATAATTCGAATTCCAAATTAAATTTGCTCTCTAGGCCCTATATTAAGTCGTCATGTCTGACTTTTTTTTCCATCTTGACTTAATTAGAGATATTAATTTGTGCTACTTAATCGTGTTCAGGCGAATTTGGTTCAAGTTCGAATCACGACCATTCGGTGCCAAAATGGCACTAATATAATTTGCACTTCAAATTTATTATCTAAACCCAATTTTAACTTATTCGAACTAGGTTGATTGCGCCGACCCTTTTTACATCATTAAATTATTCCTCACTCTATATACATAAATCATAACCTTGTGGAAATAGAAGATGTAATTTATAAGGTGCACAATGCATGCTTAGTTGTATCGAGCAAATCAGAACAGATTTCACCAATAATATTTGAGTGGCACGCAGAGAAATCAAAACATAGTTTCACTGCCGTTGGCAATTATCTTCTTATTCAAATGCTATTGAGTGTATGTCTTAATGTCATTTGTTAAGAATTTTTTAATAGTAAAAATGCATTGAAAAATATATCTTTTAAAATTTTTGAAAAGAAAAGTAAATATGAACTTATTATGATTGTTTTTTTATTAGTAATTTTGACAAGTGCTTTTAGAAAGAACAATTATTAGTAAAACCCTAAACTTAAAAGCTGTTTTTTAAGGGTTGAAATAATGGCATTCTCATGGAAATATTTAGTCCCGTATTGCTCATTCTTAGATTATATTTAGCCTTTATGTATTATCATTTTCTTTCAACTAGCAAATATCTAATTGGGTTTTTTAATTGGTCTTGTTGAGCCCAATAACAACGCGCGCACACGTGTAAGTTTGGACGGTGCAAGATCCTTTTTTGGAAGACTAGGCCACCTTATTCTGCTAGAGAAAAACACAGAAAAACGAAAATCCATCTTCTCTCTATTATGTTCTTAGCAATCTTTTCTTCTTGTGAGGTTCCAAGTTCTCGGCCCTAAATGCACAGGTTCGTAAACTGTTGTGCTAACCTTGAGAGCCAAATTGGTGATATAGTTACAACACGATTTTTTTTTTTAATATTACAGTAAACAAAGAAAAAATTTTATTGCTAAGGACCAACCAAGCATTATAGAACACTACAAAAAAGGCCTCACCTTCTATGATTATTTAACAATCTTGCTTTTGAGACAATAAGGTTTTTCACAACACAACTATCATCAATATTATTTTTTAACCGTAAGACCTAACATAATTAATAAATAATTGAGTTAGTTTGTTAAATATGATAACAAAAAATTGACCCTTGTCTTAACATGATAAATAATGTTGTAATAAGAATAAAACACAATTCAATGAATTTTACATATGAAAAATGGATTAATCGATCTCCAATAACCAACTCTATGAAAAAAATAAGTTAAAAGACTTACTATTCTCAATCTCTTATATATATATATATAATATATTCTGAATATATCATTACAATTTACAACCCTTACTATTTGAACATCACCATATATAGTAGTGTCAACACTCCCAACAAATTTATTAAACTAATTGTCTTGTAGTTTAATGGCTTCTTATATTAAAAAAAAAAATAGTTTAATGGCTCTACCAAATCAAAACAATGTTTTCAAAAAAATCGGCGATCGATTACGTTCACTGGTCTATGCTTTATAGGATTAGGCCAGCTCTAGGATAGATGTTACTAAAGCATGGCTTAACTAGTAATGCACCTATGCATACAATCCAGGGGACATTTTGTCTACTTGTATGCAATTAGATTTGATTATAGCATGTTAGGTGAAACTACCTGTTAAAATATATATATTAACCTAAGCTAAGTGGGTTTCATGTAGAGAGATGATTTATATAAACAAAATTTGTAAAAGAAAAAAAATGTCCATCTTCCAAAAATCGAATCCAAATACTTGCAGATACCTTACCACATATTAATATTAATCCAAGCATCCAAGTCTTCTCTAGTCTCTGTGCCTTGCCAAAACAAAATTCTTGAAAAGATGATGTCTGGTCAATAATTAATACACCCCACGGGAACATTGGATTTGGATACGAATACACGTTAGGAAAGATTGGGACGGGTTCGAGTGCGAATTTAACAAAAATGAGGATAAAAAGGTGATATGAAACCCAAATTCATTCCTTTATCAAGTTTCAAAGAAATTCGTGGAGAACCCACCCTATTATTTTTTAAATGATCTTCATTATTTTAAACATAAATTATGTATAAAATACATTATTATAATTCAAATAATACATAAAAAATAAAGATCCATAATTTCAATAATATTTAAAAATTTAAGAATTAAATCATAATTTTAGCTAAATATGTTAGTTTACCTGCATAATGTAAATTATTTAATTTTTATGTCATTGCAAGTTTTGGAACGGGGGTGGGACATGTACTTACAATCAAATTTCCGCCCCATCCAATCTTTTCAAAACGAGTTTTGGATTTGAGATTTTCCGATCCTAATCAATATCCGCGCGCGGTGATAATTTAATTATCACTCCTATATATCAACATGCTGATAATTAGGGATACCAATCAATTTAAGTTCCTTAAATTCAATTATTTGCAACATAATAAAGAAAAGGATTTTCTTAAAGAGAACCCTAAAAATACTGTAATTAAAAAACACAAAACAAATAAATATTGATTGAAAAATCAGTTTCAATATTTCTCGAAATGTTAAAATTGTTATTTTCCAATACAATATCATCTATTTTAATTACTTTTTATAAATGTATCTTTAAAGTACTAATTAACATTTTCCTAAACCCACGATACATATGGAGTATAAAGTCTAATACCCTATTATTAAGGCTTATGCAGGTCTCATCATCAACATCCTCATCATTTGAGGTTAGGAAAATAGAATAAACTCTAACAGTTGTTGAAACTTGAAACATCTGATCGTGGATTCCACCCGGATTTGTATTTACTACTTGAGTTTGATTCTCAAATAATTTTTCTTGTATTATGCATGGTTTTCCCTGACCTTGCATAGCGCCATGTCTTTGAAAACTTTTTGTCCGATCCTTAAAACTTGTAAATTATGATTTTTATATTTAGTAGTAGAAGAGTGTCAAGATTTTATTTTAAAATTATCGGTTCATTGAAGTGAATGAGAGACTATTCACTAAAGTAGGAGAAGGACATCTAAACCATTATATGATTGTCTTTTAAGAATATATACCAAATCCAAATTAATTAACTTAGACAAGTATTATTATGACTAGAAATAAAAACAAAAAATCCAACGTGTCGATCAAGATTGTTATCTAAAAAAGTTCAATTAAGCGTGTGGTTTTTTGTCATAGAAAAATATCCCCCTTTGAGAGAAGCGAAGGACAACTTATAATTCAAAGGTACCCATCATCATTATTGAAGTTTGACAGGCAAAAAGTGCTTAATAATTCAAGACAGCCTCTGTTTTTTAGGCTTCCTCTTAATTATCGTAGTTCAGATTAGTAAAAAGCAACATTATCATTTACTACACAACAATTTAACCACCGTACTAGTTTGAGTAAAACACAGAGTAACTTTAAGCGAGATAGAGACTTAACCATTGCTAGTCTATAAATTTCTTTTGGATTGAATCCAAAAACAGAAAAGCCTAATACTTAGTTTAGGCTTCTCATTAATTATGGCCATTTTTCTTCTAGACTCTCTCATTATATACAACACTAGGCTAAGAGATCACATCCCTCAACATCAAGAGAACATTCCTCAAGAAAACGAAGAAACTAGCTTACTTTAATTTATGAGTAAAGAAATTCTCATACACACTTTTTTCACATCATTTTTAAACTTATTTTATATTGGAATAACATTACACATCTTACATTTTTGTGTCACTCAATGAGCTATAAACTTGGAATTATTAGTTAAAAACTAATTTAATCTTTGACATAGTGAGTGACCCAAAATGTGAAACAAGTGATGTTATTCCTTTCATAATCATTGATCATCTAATAACTATTCATACTTCTAAAGCAAAAAATTTTTGACCAATAATTATAAAATAAGTGTATAAAATGACTAAATAAAAAAAGAGTGCGAGAATATGATTTATCTTAATTAATTGCTAGCAAGCCTAGTTAGTTCCTCATCATCCTAAGTGCTAGTTCTTGCAGCTCACCCAAGTCATTGCTATGATATCTTTTCTTAGAACAAGCTTGGAGTGAGATATGCTCCCTGCTCTGTATATCTTGCATGACCATTCCATCATTGATATTGCTACTATGATCAATTGATTCAAGTGAACTTTGAGGAGATATGGGATTCATGTGAAAAAATGGATTCATTGGTTGTCCTTGTCCAGAAACATTCTCTGGCCACTGATTCTCTGTGTTCATGTTCTGAGCCAGCTGAGCTTTCACTTGCATTAGTTGTGCTTGCAAGCACGCCACCTACATTATTATAAAAAGAAAATGTAAGAAAAAAGTTGAACTTGAATTAATTGAGACGACTAGAAAAAATTGTTTGTTTATTAATACTAATAAATTGACTAATGTAGTCATGTGTATTTATTTTTTTATTTATACAACCAATTAATTATATACTTGGACTGGCTCTTGAAGAATCATAAAAGCCAAACGTACGTAGCTTGACATTAACCAAGAGAAAAAGACAGGAGTGGTGGTGTGGTTAATGACCTCACTGATTTTCCAAATTTCCAATGCAATATATATATATATATATATATATATATATAACCCCTCCATTATTTATATTATAATTATAATAGTACTATTCTTATATAATTTTTTTTATGTGGATAGGGGAAGGAAAATTAAATCACCAACAAACCATCAAATGATGGTTCACAATGGAATCCGAGACTTCCAACTCTCAAACTTAAAATTTGGTACATGATCATGTGGATTATATCATTTTTACTTTTTGTAAATCAACAACGTGTTTCTAAATATACATTTTTCTCTCATTCTTGATTTTTCAAATTAGTAATGGTGTAAGAAATTTTGATGAGGAAAATAATATGAATTTTGTTAATCAATATCCTTAAAATACTGCCTAAGATTATAAGAAAATGAATCATATATTAAAAAAAATACTTTTATATATAATAGTATCATCAATTTTTTCATAAAATATTTTCTTTTTTGGCATTTTCCAAAAACTATTTTTCATGTTAAAAACATGAAGATGGACAGGAAATCAGTAAGATGAAGAGAACTTGATAACTGCAAGTGTTAATAGTCCAAAGCTTGGAGGCTGACCATCCACTCATCAATACAAAATAACTTAGGGTATTTCATGATGTTACATGATATTAGTATATAAAGTATGGTTAAGTCGGTGTAGAAATTAGAGCAAACCATCATGTGATGCCTTAATTGTGCTTTATATTACACCATTAAAGGTTATGAATGAAACTTCTCACAGGCGAGCTTGAGCATAAAATAAAAAAATAAATTTAAAAAAATGTAAAATCTCAACTCCGAAAAAAAATCAATTAAAGTCCGTAGAAATCTCAAGTCAATTTTTTTTTTTTTTTACTATAAGAATCTCAAGTCACTTTAACTAACTAATTAAGGATAACTAATTAACTATGTATCATTGTTTGTTTATTTTACTTGGAAGAAAGTTTAGAAGTTTTGATGAACATTGTTACTATATAAATTTGTACCTGTTGTTGTAAGGCAAAAATGTGGGAGACACAGCCATAAACAGGGTCTCTAATACGAGCCTGAGCTTCATAAGCAATTGTGACAACAGCCTCACAACGATCATGAGCTGGTATATGCAATAACAGCTTAGAAACATTGCTTGCACCAAACACCTTATGTATGGCTGCAAATCTTGCTGGCCCTTGCTCTGAGCAAAAATAAGGTGCAAAGATGCAATCAGGTGCACACTTTCTTCTTAGGAACTTGCATGCCCCACAAGGAGAACCACTTCCATTGCCACTTCCATTTCCATTTGAAGAAGCCATAATATAAAGAAAGTGCGTGAGTGTTGTGTTATATTATATGGAAGGAACAAAAGATGAGAATAAAAATTTGTATAGCTAGTTAGGCACACGGGCACACTAGGAAATGGTGCAAAAAACTGAGGACTATGGTATTGAAAAAGGGAGGGAAGTGATGAATGGAAGTAGTGAAAAATAGTTATAGGAGGGGGAAGTGGGACATTGGGAATAAGGGGTGTTAAAGGGTCTTATAAGAAATTGTGAATGGGGGACATGAGAGGCTTATATGTAGGGTTCAAAGGGAACATTTGTTAATGGTACATGCAATAAAGATTGGTTTTTCTAATGAGGTTAGACCAAGTTAATGTAATTTGGACTGTTTTTATTGATGGCTACTTTATTTTTCTTCCATTTTTATTTAGAAGCTAATTTTTTTATTAATGTCGTTGATTAGGTATCCTACACGTATAATTATTATCATACTAATCATACAATTGAAAATGATGATTAAAAGTGTGCTTGGTAGCCCAATTATGAAGTTTATAAATAATCAGCCAATTAGCTTATTAAAAAAATTGAACTCTTATATAACTATGACACTAATTTTTGTATTAGGGGGTGATAATTAGGTAAATTTTTCTAAAAATAATGATTTAAATATTCAAGGAATTAAATTATAGAAAATGCTAAAGATCAGAGTATTTTTTTATGGGCATTGGTTAAGAAGCCAAAAAATGTAGTTTTATCTTGAAAAATGCCCTTAAGACATTAATTTGCAAGACCCTCAAATTATAGCAAATGATAATTAAGACTACCCAATCAAGTTTAGGTCAATCCAAAAAAAGATTGTGAGGTTATTCAAATAAAATATGATTGTCTAAACTTGATAACAAGCCAAAAATTTTTATGAAAATATTAAAGAGTGTTCTTAATGCATTAGTTAAGAAATCCAAAAATGTAGTTTATCTTAAAAAATGTTGAATTTAAAACATCGAGAATTTGTGGATTTTGATTTTCAATGTAAACTTTTCTTTAATACATTTATTATTAAATAAAAACCTGATTAACAAGATCCTATTTTTAATATGGTCGATTAAAATTTTTTTGCCCAAAATGGATCGAGGTATACTTGGAAGAACTATTTTGTCAAAAGTTCAATATTTATAGCGAATTCGGATCACATCAATATAATGTAACTCCCAAACTTTTTTTTTTTCAACATTAAAAGATTGGGAGTTACAATTAAATTAAGATTCACTCGATACTCATCTCAGTCTCTCACTTTCTCATTAATCAATCACTTTGCGTGTTTAGAAGCAAATTAGTGTAAGTACTGTAGTATTTGTTTTGGTTAGCGTATGCGTGTAATTTTGTGGGGTTGGTTTGGTTTTGGTTTAGTTGATTTAATAAAGAATGGAGATGGATTAATTAATTGGTTAATTAGTTGTATCATATTTTTGCGCCGAACGCCGTACTTAGGAACTGCTGCCGTTTGTTGCTTTCTGACTCTAACGTAGAAGTTTAGAACACTGCCACCTGCCGGTTAACACTACCGACAGCTTTCTAGTTTTACTTTTTTTAGTAGTATTTGTTTTCAACTCAATGAATTATTTATGATTTGATTGCTTGGGATTAATTTTAGAGAAAATAATATATGCACTGATAGTAGTGTAAATATTTTTTACACTTTCAAGATATCATTTATCATTGATGGGTTAATAATGGTTGATTTACAAATAAAAGTAATCCGTATGGATGGTGGATGATGCACCGACAATGTAAAAAACTTTACGTTGTTAGTTCACATATATTAAATTCTTAATTTTAATATTTATTTGTATTAAATCTATGTGTATTTTTTATTTTGCATTTGTTATTTCTCTGTAACTAATTTTTTATTTATTATCTTTCTATAATAATTAGGAGTGGAATTGTAAATTTCATAGTAATTACTGTAATATTGAATTGGTTTTTGTAATTAAAAAAAAACTTATAATATTATATAAAAAAAAATTCTCTAAAAAACTAGTATTCAGTTAGGGAGGGAGTAGTTTTTTTTTGTGTTCTTAAGCTCCAATAACCAAACAAGTGAGTAAATCAACTGGTCAATAGTTGTTTACGGTTAATCAAAGGGTTCGAGTTCGAGTTTTTTGTTTTTTTTTCTTGATATAAAATATGGTAAAGTGAGTTCGAGTCTTTATAAAAACAGTTGTATTAAATATCTGTTATAAAATTACTTCTGATTGGTAGAGGATGTATATAATTTTTTTTTCTTCTATGATCGGAGTGTCCACTGGCAACTGCAATGACTAATTTTCTCGCTGGCTTGTAGGTACCTCTAATGTGTAGGACAGCTGGCCCCGAGATTTAACGTTGTTGCATATATAAGGCAAGATTTGAACACCTGACCTTGCTTAAGCGTGGATCAATCCCTACCACTGAACCACACGCTCAAGATTGAGGATGTATATATATAATTTAGATCATAGATGATATGGATTTTTTTCACCTATGCTCTAATAAAAAAGAATGGATTTTATTAGGAATCGTTGTATTTAAAAAGCCAAAACATAATGTTACAACACAGAGAAACAAAATAGCTAATATAAATTTTCATAATTTGAAAGTATTGAATGATTTTTGTTGGAAGTTCTATATCGTTTGCCCCACTCTGATCTTTTTGATATAGTTTAAATACATGTTGGACTACTTTTTTTATTGTCAATTAGTTTTGAGATAAAATCTTAATAAAATATCATATGCAAATACAATAAGATATTCAGTATACATATTTCCAATTTTATGTTTTCTCTCTAATATCTTCACATGACATCTAAGTTAGAGCCCAACTCCTCCAGATTGTTTTCCGTCATGGGCTTCGGTTCCGTCAAAGCCTTTTGCTTGTTTTGAGGCTTTTGTTGAGGGAGCATGTTGAAAGTCCTACATCGTTTGCCTCGATCTTCTTAGTATGGTTTAAATACACGTTATAGTACTTCTCTCATTGCCAATTGATTTTGAGATGGGACCTTAACAAATTTTTTTATTTTCAATACCATAATCTCTTCGATCCCAAAATGTAAGATTATTTTGGAGAAATTTATGTCCAATAAGAAAGTGAGTTAGTTTTGCTATTAGTAACATTGGAATAAAAACATTTACTAGTAGTATATTTTTTTAAAAAATACCTCTATAATTATTATTAAGATTCCAAAAAATATTAACTTAATAAGGATGATATTAGAAAAAAATAATTAAATATTATTAAAATTAAAATAAGTTCTTACAACTAAAAAAGATATTCTCAAAAAAATTTTACATTTAGACTGGATAGAGTATATTGTGAGTGTCGGTGTCATAAAAATAAGGAGTGCACTATCAAAGTTATACTAGTACTAGTAATTGCACGGGTTTAAATTTTTTTTTTAAAAAAATTTGATTATAAATTTTGGATATGTCTTTTTAAATAATAAGTTAATATGAACTTTTTATAAAAATGATTTACATGTATTTAGAAATGAATAGTCATAAACATTAACCATTGAATCTAGTTTCAGCTACCAACTTTTTCATTAATAAAAATTAACTAATAATGTATCAACTATGCGATTTCTAATTTTAATTAACAACATAATTTCTTATATTAAAAAAAATCCAACTCATTTTGATTTTTGTTTTATTTAATCCATCATTCCAAATGCATTTTGTTAGTAATTCGTTTTGCAAGTCCAAATGCAGCTTTTTTTTTACCATATATATATCATCATCATCATCATTATTATTATTACATCTGTCCCAAAATATAAGACCTGTTTTCACACTTTTAATTAATTTGTGTTTATAAGATTCGAACTTTCAAATTACTTGTTTGTATTAGAACTTCATAATTGTAAATAAGTATATTGTCTAAAGTATAAAATAACGAATCATTATTTTTCACAATTTAAATTGCAACATATTGTATAAATTTTTGGATTTTTTTAAATTTGAATTCATGACTGAGTAAATATTTGATTGTATTAAGCTAAATCATCATACCAAATTATAGCTCATCTTTAATACTTATATATCTGTTTTTTTCGTTGTACCCAAAATTTATTATTCATAATGATGCTCTGTTTAAATGTTTAATACTCCCTCCGGTCCTATATATAGGTCACATTCTAGAAAGTTTTCTTGTTCTAATTATAAGTCACTTTATATTTTCTATGCATCATTTATTGATTTTTCTCTTTTTTGCCCTTATTAAATGCTTTGACTATCTATGTGTTTTTTGTTGTTCATTAATGAGTGCGAATTTTCCAAGAAAAGTTAAAGGGATAAAATTGTAACGTTACAATATATTCTCATAGAGTTCATAAAACCAACCACTTTCCTTGGTATGTGTAATTCGGTTAAGTATGACCTATAATAAGGATCGGAGGGAGTACCAATTTGCCTATATTATGACTTGTTTGTATTAGAATTTCTGAAATTACAACATTATATTCGTTTTTTTTTTGCTGGTTAATTATCATATGACGGGTCGTTTAGGCATTATATATTTTTTATGTCAATATTTGATTCAAATTATTTCCTTTTGAAAAGATCATTAATAACCCGTGTAAATTGTATTAATATCGAAATGCAAAATTGTATGTTTGCGGGCAATTTTTATATTTATGTGTAATCCAAATTGTACTAATAAAAATTTACTAAAAATAACTTAAGATAAATATTTATTCCCGTGCGATGCACGGACAAACAAATTTGGAGGGAAAAGCAAGGATGAAGGAGGGAAAATGAAAATGACAAAAATGCCCTCAACTTCTCCTATATTATAATATGTTGGAATATGTTGATTAGGCGATCAGTCTCATAGTTGGAATAAAAAACTTGAGTTGCACTAGAGGTAACATTATCAACTATTGGGGCAAATAGTAGTATAAAAGAAATTAAAATCTTGGTGCACCTAAGGTAGGTCAGTCTCCGGGTAGAATGAGCATTATTCTTCAAATAGTACTCATCACTTCTTACTTAAAAAAAAATGATCAATTATATGAAACTGTGCAAGTATGAATAAGTAATTAATTAGTTTAAGAGTAGTAATTGAAAACTAAAATAGTCTTTTATCATTTTCTAGAAGGTTTTTTTTTTATAATTTTTCTTTTAAGTTTGAAAAACCCAGAGATATAACTAATTGACTTTTGAAGTATTAAACATATTAAAAAAAAAATCAAAACTGAATTCCAAGCACAATTTTAAGGACTCTCAAAGGATGAAACACAAACTTATAGTAGTTGTTTTTTCATATTTTCAGCTAAAATAAAAGCCTGTCCACTTTCACTTATGCACTTCCCTTTTGCATTATGCCTTCCCCTAGAGCAATTGAAGATTCATATTTGCATGACTGTCGGGTAGTAATGGTATTTTCCAATCATATGTTGTGTTGAATTTCTTGCAAAGAAACTTTCATTTGATATTAGAGGCAGGTTTGTGTTGGCTTCTCATCACTCTCCTCATAAGTGAGACTTAAAAAATGCAATATATATATCATAATTGTCACACTAAGCAAAAGTCAAGTTTAATCACCCGTGTGCTCCTTATATTAAACTCCATGTTGGTGAATCATGAAATTCAAATCAAACCCTGCTTTATTTATTTGAGAAGGAAGATGTACTTATAGATTCATCTAATATAAGAAAGCTTAAGGTCGCTATCAAAATCTAACACCAAATCTGCCTTCTTCAAACTCATTTTGAAAAATGACTTTTGTACTCGTAATACACAAAGCTTTCTCGATTCACTCGTGCTTAAGAGACTGAAATCAAAATGGTTTAATAATTTATGTCACTCGTTCTTTCAATTTACAAACCTTCAATTATGAATCTCCAAAGTCAAAATACTTGGACAGATTCATATCAAATGATGTGAGAAAACACCGAAACTAACAATAAATCATACATTTGTCTCACTAAGGACCGTCTAGCTGTATTTTTACGGTTAGCACGTACGCAATGATGCAAAATTGAAACAGAGTCACACTTGGCTGGGCAAGCGCACATGCTTAAGGAACACAGCACATCAATTTATAGAACACAACGCATCAATAAAAGGGCGGTTCAATATACAAGACTTTTATCCAATGGGATTTTGGGAGTATAGATGTATGCAGTTTTTCCTTCACAATCCAAGAGATTGTTTCCAAGATTTGAACCTGTGACCTGACCTCTTAGCCATTCAGCAATAACCTTACTGCTATACCAAGACTTAATTAAATAACATATTTATGACGCTAATCAGAGATATAAAAAGGAATTCATGTGCTCCTTAATATAAGTCTCATTTTGAGAAAAAAAACATGAAAATTAAGAAAATTGGTTAAAGTTGTTTGCAACGAAAATGATTATTTAGTGTACTTTTTCAAAATTTTGTGTAAAAAAAATTAATACCATTGAAAATTAGAATAATGGCTTACATTTTAAACTAATATATATATATATATATATATAATAATTTTAAAAAAAAACTTACATTTAGGACAAGAGAAAGTATATTTTACCAATAGTCCCTAATTTTTTTTAAAAAATTATTATGAAGCATTTGGTATCCAAGTTCGAGTTAGGTAGCAATACCACAAAGTGGGGAAATTATTGTGTGGTCATGAACCATTGGTCCCGGAATGGTCTCGGACACATCCATACCGTTGATTTCATTAAATATTTATATTTTTAATTAATTAATAATACATCCAACGGTGTGAATGTCACCGGGACCATTGGTCCCAGACCACACAATAATTCCTCCACAAAGGGCGACAAAACTCTTCACTTTTAATGCAACTACATTCTCAAAGATTTATTTGGAAACTTTTGGTTAATCTACAACAACTTCATGTCACTTCAATGATTAATGAGAATTTGATTGCTTTCACTACACCTAATGAGTACATACAATCTTTATTCTGTATGCAAGATCAAGAAGAGCCATGATTCTAGAAGGTAAACACAATAATATAAAAGTGGCGCATTCATCATAACAAGCAAAATAGAACTGAAACATATCAACTGTTCGTCATCCTTGAAAATGTGGCAGTTTGTAATATATAGACCCATGCATGTCAACTTTTGCTGTCTACTATGTTGTCACAACCATAAATCTCAACAATGGCCGTTTGTATTAAGAATATTGAGACCCATGCATGCCTACTTTTGCTATCCACTTATGTTGTCACCACCATAGATTTCAACATACTTGATTAGATTAGACTAGATAGGAAGGCATGAAGTAACATTAAAAAAACTAATTTTATCCGCACGCATACCTTCGTTACTCAAATCCATCTATTGGTCCCTCCAACTATGTATAATTGGTGTAAAAAAATACAGATGACATATATACTCGTTTTAGTAAACAATCGTTTGGATCATCCGATTGACGTGAGTAATAAGGGTATGGGTGTGAATAAAATCATCCAAAACTTTATATCAACCTAATGACTTAATGTCATGATGCATCAATCAATAGCACCACCATTCACGAGGCACACATGCAAACCACACAAATAACGCAATTTAGATTGTTTAAAAAAGTCTTGCTAACCGGTGCACTATAATGGTTAAGGATTTTTTTTTTTAAGGAAAGCTTTTACTAAAAAAGAAAACTATATATACTAGGGTAAGGTTTTTTCTTTTTTCCAAAATCCTTTTTTTTTTGGGGGGATTACTTGATAGTTTGAAAAAAAATAAAAAAATATGCCAAAAAACTGAAATGTGAACTATCAATAATTGAATATGGGCCATTGGGCTTCAGGCCCGTTTTTCACTAGGGTTCCCTCTCTTTCTCTGAGAGGAGCAGCTGCTAGCTGCTTGCTGTTAGTACGGCGGCGGCGGACGTCGGTGCAGGGCCGGCAAGGATGAAGAGCCTCCTGGGGTCGTGGCTGAGGACGGTGGGAGCAGAAGAGCCTCGCGGTGGCGGACTCGAAGAAACCGCAGAAACCTCGTGATGGTTGAGGCTCGTCCCTTCATGCAGATCTGGCACCGAAGATCGCTGACAGAGAACGGTAGGGACGCCGCAGATGAGGGTGCAGATCGAGCCAACGCTGATCGACGGGTGAGGGTGCAGATCGAGCGCCGGAGAAGATGAAGGAGGAGAGAGAGCCGGAGAAGATGATGGAGGAGAGTGAGAACCGGAGGAGAAGGCAGAGTAGAAGATGAAGCCAATTGCTTGTTATACTCCCATTAGTTTATAATTTTGGACTGCATTAGGTTTATAATTCTTTTTTTTTTTTTAATATTTAAGCCAATCGGTCCGGTCCGGTCTTTACAGTCTGAAAAATAGTTGGACCGTGGACCGGACCATTATAGAACAGTCCACATAATTTGAGACCGGACTGGACCGTGAGACCATTTTGGACCGCATTTTTCGGTCCGGTCCGGTCCGGTCTGATCGGTCTCGCGGTCCTAGACCGGACCACTTACACCCCTATCTACATTGATGCAATCCATAATAAAATGGGGAGAGTTAGGTAATAATAAGCTTGAGAATATAAAAGAGGGCTTCTATACACATAGCCTGATCACAAATTGCACATGAGAGATTTCTCCAACAAGTGACTAGTTTCAACTAGATCCCTGCACCTAGATTCTTAGAAGCACCCAAAAAAAATTGAAAGATCTCCACTGCATGGTTTTAAATTGCGGTTCACAACTACATTGTGACCACAATTGCAGCCGCATTTTCCCGTAATTGTGATAAATGCAACATGATCGCAACAACAATTTAAAACCATGATCTCCTCTCCGGTGAACCCAAAATGGGACCTTACTAAAACATGTCTAAAGAATCCAACATGGACTATGTACAATTCCTGGCTAAAAAGCTGATGATACCCCAAAACAGCAAACTTCTATTTCCAGTCCTCTCATCTCTTGTGATGGAACCTCACCTTCAACAAGAATTGCATCTTAACCTGCACAAATAGTTGACATTCAGTCACAAGCATGTGTTTACCAGAAGAGGGGAAAAAAAATGGAAATACTCCACGACACGGACATATCAGGCTTTAAATCTGACAAAAGAACATAGCACAAGTATGTCTGGAATCATTTTTTGACCTAAGAAGCATGGATACGACACGACACAGACATAGGAATATGGCAAATCTTAAAAAGTAAAGGACACGATGCAACTATGATACAATATATAAAATTAATATAAGGTTAATGGAAAAATAATAGATCTTAAATTCAAAGAGAGGAATAATGTTTTAAAAATTGGCATGAGACATTGAAAAAATAATTATATGTTAACATTTATCTAATTATTGTGACATTTCAATCTATAACAGTATAAAAATTCTAAAATTAAATACGAAACTATAAAATACAGTTATGAGTGTAAGTAAGTATCCTGAAGTTTCTGATATGGATGTGCCGGACACGCACACGTCAACTATATTGAGATGTCAGTGCTTCATTTTTTTAAATAAATTGCAACAGAAATGTACCAACAAAGAACAGCTGACGAATCATGTTAATCAACCACAAACACAAGCAGCATCAGCTCAACCGGAAGGGAAAGGAAAATGGATTGCTAGGAGTTTGTGTACTTTTTGTTCTAGCATCATTGCCGTTTATGTGTTTACAGTTTCCAATAATAAAACTTCTATATATATCATCATAGCAAAGCATATCATTCATCAGAGAGACAGAGACATAAGTCATCCACAAGAAACTTCAACAAAGAAAAGAAAAATCATAATTAATCTGTATAAATATATCGAAAGTGCAAATCATAATAGTGACTATAACAGTAGAGATTTCCCACTCTTCATTGTGCATCATTGGCATGATAAAGCAAAACCCCGAAAATACAACTACTAAGCTTGAAACTTACTTGAGCAGTATCATAAACAATGTACTCATTATACATGAGCTCAGAAGCCTTGACACTTGATGCCACTGGTTTGCCACAAGGAACAGTGACATCACCCCTCCACTTTGCATATTCTGATTCATTAGGCACCTTTTTGCCCAGTCCTTTAGTTGAGTGTTTTCCACTTGGGGGTTTATCCATATACTATATTTGGCAGAAGACAAATTGAATCAATATGAAACTACAGAGATATTTCGAATCCATTTGACAGAAATTTTGGGTTGAATGCAACATTTTTGCTTGTTTTGAATGCATATGCACTTATTCATAAAAATCAATATCATGCACAACTTGATTTAAGGGTACCTTTGTTTAAGCTTTTAAAAAAAAAAAGATGATTTTTAGATTGAGCAAAAAAGTGATTTACTTTATATAGATTTTGGTATAAAGCAGAAGCTAATAGTGTTTGGTTAAAAAAAATCAACTGTCACTTGAAAAGCTACTCATAGTAGCTTATAATTATAATTAGAAATCTGATTATTTTTAGATTCTGATTATTGAAAAAATTTTCCCTAAACAATTATCTTTTAAGTGATTTAAATATTTTTTTTTTTTAAAAAAAAATGTGATTTTGTTGAGAATTAATCCCAAACAAACGGGCTCTAAAACAGACTGACCTTAGCTTTCTTGAGCTCATAGACATTTCCAAGGGCAACTTCACTCAAAAGCATTAGGCCAACAGGATTTTTCTTATCAGTGAAGCAATACTGAGCACTCTTGCTGACCAGGTCAGCAAAGTAAACTCCTTTGCCAAACTGCAATGCAAAATATTCATATTTTAGTACTTCTGGAGCAAGGCAATTATGTATGACATGAAAATATGAAAATGAAAATAGAGGTATTAAATGGGAGTAATAGGCAGAACCATATAGCCAGTAGCTGGGGCTTCAGGAGGTGCAATTCTGAGTCCTTGGCTAAGAATGCCCACAAAATTTGTCATCCTAGAACCTGCAACGGAGAACATTTTTGTTATGGTGTTTATCTCCAAATGTGTACGTATTATCATTCAGCTGCAATATGCACATTACCACAAAATTCACCACCCAAACTGAATTTCGCTGTAGAAATGAAAGAATTTTCAACCTAAAAGTTTCATCTTTTAAAACTCCTCAAGAAGATATCAGATTTATGGGCACTGAGCAGAATTCCATGAAGGACATTTAGAGATTAGAAGGTTTTATCATTTTTTATATTGTTAAGAAATCCATGTATGTTACTAAATATTTCACAACACGAAAAAATGAGTGAACAAAAGCTAGCAGTGCATGACAACCTACCATGCCATAGGAGCATTCTGTTACCAAGTTTTTCCCTGTAAGGAGCAAACTTATCAAGTTCTCCTTCCCTTTCAAGAGCAAAAACTTCTTCCAGCTCAAGACTCCATTCCTGTGTAGATGTTTTACAAATATTTTGGTAATTTAATCATTGCAAGAAATAAAAAAGGCCACACCAGAGACATAAATACACAAACAAGCTAGTATAAGAATACCGTATGTGTGGGGGCATGAGTATTATGGAGAAACTTCTCTATCAAATGATAATCTTCGCTATCATGAGGAAGTGGAGATATATCACAGTGGAGCTTCTTATAATTATCATCAATGGAGTCATCATTATTGGCATCAAATCCAACTAATCTTGAGGCTATTTCAATGTCTTGAAGGGCTTCTAACATTTTCACCTACAAAGACAGGAAGGACATTTTATTCTAATTATTACAGAGGAGACTAAGTGTGCTAATCCACCGTGGCAAAGTTCATCAGCCACGGAATTAGATAAATAATAAAATATATATCATTTAAATCTTTGACATTCCTTGAACAATGATATAGCGATGAGCACACCAAAAACTTTCCTATATCTTGCATAAACTATTTTAAGAGTCCCAAGTTAACTTCTAGAGATTAAAATTTAAATCCGCTGTCAAATTGCAAGAGAAAAAAAATATCAAAAAATCATGACATGAGATGGTCCAGTATAAATTCTTCATAACCGTATCCAAATATAAAATTATTTCAATACCAGAGTTTCACATTTCAACTGCCGAAAGACATGGATATAAGTAGAAAACTGACACAACCAAAGCATCAATCTACTTTCATGTTCCATTAAGAAAACTACTACACACCTTTGACTTAAAATCATCCTCATCCCTAATAATATGCGGATGAATAGAAGGGATCATAGTGAAGAACCGATTGCTGGCATCAATAAGCAAGCTTTCCAATGTTGATTGATTGGAATTGTCAGTTTTTAACAGATTCTGTATATCAGTTAATGCTTCAAACCCTGGGAAGAGGGAGCAGACCAACAAAAAATCAGACCTAGTTGATTATAAAATCAATGAAAGGAAATAGACACTGCCATAGATCATTAAAAAATCAACTATGAACATACCCTTTTGGATATTACTTTTGCTCAGTTTCCCGAGTGGCATTTCAGACATATTGATCTCAAATTCCATCATGGCAGCTCTACAAAACTCAAGATTCAGTATAACATTAGATATATTCTAGTAACATGAAGAGGTATTTGACTATAACCTGTATGTTTCCACATTGAATAGCATCTTCATCAATTCTATTAAGGGAGGTGGTAGCTTGCTGTCTTCATCATTTTTCTTTTTCTTTGAGGTTTGCTTGTTAACTCCATAATCCTACAAAGCCAAGCGATTAAAACAACCATGAGTTGAATATCCACCTGATGAGTAGAGATGATTTGCATCAAACATAATATAAAAAATTAAGAATTAATAAGTACAATATCCAATGGGAAGAATCTTCCAGGTTGCTTCTGAATAGTCTTTTGTTCCCAAGCCTCCCAAGGGTTTCCAGTCTTCTCTAAGAATAATCGTTTGAATTCTCGGATTGCATCTGATTTTGGCATTGCTTCCAGTTTTAAGCTTCCAATCTTGTCATTTCCCACTCGACCCCATTTACGAAACACATAGCAATTGGACCCCTTATCTTCTTCAATTATTTGGAGAATGTAATAGCTTTACAGGAGAAGTAAAAGTTAGATGGTGATATACGTGACAGTCAAAGTTTTTTTGTCGCGGGGGGATAGGTGGGGCTAAGACAGCAAAAGAAAAATCTTGAAAAAGGAAGTGGTACAAGAGAATAATTCATGTGGGCTTTTAAGCCCAAGTGCTTCCATTAAGCATCATCACAATAACTAGCTGCAGCAATTGCATGATTACACCCCTTATTTCCATCATCATAACAAATGATGATGCAGTACTCACATGTTGTATTAATCACTTCCTCATTTTGTTATGCTATTCAGTGAAATGTTGCCCCATTTATAATTCCATTTGTTTTATTGAGAAATCTAAGGAATAAGGATGTGATTAGTACAACATGTGAAACATAATATCGTTGTATCACTGGAATTGTCAGTCAACGTATGAAGAACAAATAAATCAGAACATAGATAGCTCAGCTCTTTGCAGCTGACAGGTTAATATTTTTGCATGAAACATTGCATAGCATAACAAAATCAAGAAGCATAACTTTTAGGTTCAATTTCGCTCATCAATGACATCGAAACCAACTACAACTTCCTGGTTAGCCAACTAATGCAAAAGGCTGAACAAGAAAGCTAAAATGCAATAAACCAACCTATTAACACCAGTGGATAGGTCGGACATATTCAACGTTGTATTATATATGCTTTTGCCGTCCTCTAGTATGTGGCCAGACTCTTGTAGTCCAGAAGCCTCATGAACAGCACTTTGCCCCTTCACTTTGATGGTGACCATGCTAGAAGACTCTCCAATCATTTCAACTTTGTATCTGTCAAATGGCAGCTTCTTCTTTCTTTCTATACAGTCAACCAAATAGTCCTCTCGCACTATTGGTATTTTCATCCTCCTAATGATGAAACTCTTATCAAGTCAGTTATATTAGAATTAACAATAAAATAATAATTGAGTCTGACAATTTGAGTACACTCTCACCTTGCCTTCCGCATTTCAGCTTCATCATTGAGCGCTCCACTGACCACCAAGCAGTTAGTCTCTGCAGATAAATAGGTCAAGCAGCAGTACAAAAACCATACAGATGAAGAGGGAAAATACATATATATTTTTAAAAAAAAGAAAAAAAAGAATTCCATGAAAATAAAATAATAAGTATTTTCTTTTCTTGGAGGGTATGTGTAGACGTGTAGTAGATACCTTTTTTCACTTTGGGATGAAACACCCCACCAATGTCATCAATTTTGCGTTTCCATTCCTCCTGCACAACCATGGAACCACCTCAAAGAAGATGAGTACTAAATATAGAAAACTAAATTAAACAAGACAGAAACCAAAAATGTTATTGTGGGGGAGGGGGGGCTTCAATTACAGATGTTAAAGGAAAAGTAGAAGGAACTTATACAATTGAGTCTTTAGGTAATCCACAGATAGAAACTTTCAAATCCCTCAAACTTTCACTATTTGATGATTGATGCTGGGAAGCAGTAGTTTGAGTATCAGCAGGCTTCTTTGGGGATTGTAGAGGCAATATCCTAACCGGTTTCTTCCCTTTTTGAGATTTGAACCACTGTAAAGAGTATATAAAACTCAAGTCAGAATTTGTTGGTTTTGTTTATGTCATTTTTTTCCTTATATATATACCTTTTTGAGGTACTGGTTGTCTGTTTCCTCTGGGATTTTCCACTTCCCTACAAGACGTTTTGGTTCACTGGTAGAGTAGGAACATTTACTCCACTCAGAAATGAATCCACTGCAACGGTACATTCCTCCAGAGTAACGCAGAAAACCAGAACATAATGGGCAATGATCAAGTCCTCCAAACATCATTCCATCAGCACTAAAATAATAATAAGGACCAGAGTCAGTGAAATAAATCATATCTTGCAGGAAAGTCCTGTCAAAATACATCATAAAGAGAAGAAACAAATCCAAACAGATTGATCAGTAATATGATATCCGTGCTAGATTAGCTTGCATTTAAGTTTTTCCTTTCTATGATAAATTATCTTTTATTCGTGACAAATTTTAATAGGTCTCAATACAAGTAATGAAACATGGTAGTGGACACCTAGCAACTAAAAAATGTAATCTATTGTCAGTGAAATCTTTGTCAACAAAGTCATTGGCAACTTAGAAGAAAAGAACAACATAGTCAATGGAAAACTAATGTTTTAATAAAGCATGGGCAGGGAGGAGGCAAAAGCTTCTTAAAGATCAACTGAAAAGTGCATGAGAGAATAAATTACCAGCGGTCACGCAAATCAAGTTCTGATCCGGTTGAATCGTGACCATTGGCTTCCAGCATTCCACGCATCTCTGCTGTTGAGACATGCTTTTTAAGATCATCCTTCAGAGCCCAGAGTTCTTTGCTCTGTGTCTCCAGACTATTCTCCAAATCACGTGTCTCCCCTGAGTCATTGGCATTACTCACTGATGCTGCCCTGCTTGCAGTCACATCTCCCTTGGCCTTAGCAACTTTTGACTTCGGCCCACCATCAGCATCCTTCCCACGTTTGGCACCACCTTTGGAAGTCGATTCTTTAACCTCTTCAGCCTCAACATTTGGACCACTACCACCTGTAAGGAAAACAGTGAGAAAGCAACTACAAAGAAAGAAGGAAAAGAGATGCAATTGATTAAGCATAAAACACAAGCCTAAATTAAATATACTGATCACCGTACCTCCCTTGTTCATAGCAGAAGCCTTCTTAGCCAAATCACTGACGGTTGATTGATCAGAAGAAGAGAGACTATCCCATCCAGGCAATTTATCCACCTGAATTGACGGTGATAATTCCATGAGGCACTTGGCATGGTGCCAAGCTAAACCCCTAGCACCTTGACCATCAGGCTTAGTAGATATGCGAACCTAAAAGTCAAATAGAAAAAGGTCAGCAAGGAAAGATATTCCAAAGTCCATTACATATGTGGATCAATATGATTATCAATGACTAGGGAACTTTCTGAATGAATTTTAATATTAATTGCCAGATGAAGGTAGTAAAATATAACCACGCATCCGAATAGTTTCATCTGTTTAT
Organism: Crotalaria pallida; assembly: GCA_037953625.1. Taxonomy (NCBI): domain Eukaryota; kingdom Viridiplantae; phylum Streptophyta; class Magnoliopsida; order Fabales; family Fabaceae; genus Crotalaria; species Crotalaria pallida. Next base: position 77,053,281 of record CM075656.1, read on the forward strand.
TTTGCAGTGCATCGTCAGGGCATAATTAAAAGCTAAGTATGGTATTTTCTAGAAGTTAATTTACAACAAACAAGACGAATTGATGTCCAAGATAATGTCAACATATGTTTATGGCTTATGATCTCATTCTCACAACCCAAAATCCATTAGGTCCAATTAACATACACACTTTAATTTCAACCAAAAACAAATTTTTAAAAAAAAAAAAAAAATAGCCGCTCTAAGTAGTCACATTTTAGAATGCTACGACACAGAAAGAAACGTTATAAACTAACCTCTCCTTTGATAATTTTTTGGCTACAATCCCTGCAAGTAGCACGAGAAGTTTGAGAGACTTCAATACCACATTCAGCACCTTTGGTGGCATCTTTGGTGGCATTTGACTTTGGTGGCGCGCTGGAGCCACTGCCACCCTCTACGTATTTTCTGATCTTCTGCTGATCTTCCCAACGAAGCAACTCCAGGTTTTCAACATCATCAATTCTAGAAGAAAAGCAGTATGTGAAGTAAATCCTTGCTAATGTCAAACCATGAGAAGAAAAACACATATTTAATGAAATAAGTAGAAACTTTCATACTCTTTTATCTGATTGGCTTTCTTCAATATGCAAGCAGCATGATTCCACATCTGATTAAAAAAATACAAATCAAGACACTAACAGCATGCAGTACAATTCTAAAATAAAAAGTTAAAAACTGAAATAGCTCCTAAAAGTATAAGGAAATTACTCCACAACTCTAAGCATGTGGTCGACCATAATGAAATTTTAAGCAACAAGTCAACAACAAGAGTTCACAGAAGTGTATGTTTGATACAGAGAGCTAAAAGATGGTGATGACAATGAGCAGCCTTTTTCCACTATGTAGGGTCAGCTATATGAATCAAAAGATGTCACAACTTTCTATTGTAAACCATCTCTATACACAAACCATTAAAAGAATTAAAGCTAAATCCTTCTGAACAGTTTCGCCTATAGTTTTTTTCGGTCTCCCTCTACCTCTAACTGTAGAGCCCCCCACCATATTTATGGCCCGTTTGTTTAGTCTAAAAAAAAATATTCTCTTAGAAATGTTTTGGTGAAAAGCTAAAAATTTGAGTTTCTTTATTTTGCATAGATGTTTTTAGCAAAAGTCCAACCATACAAGCATATAAATGTCATAAGTGGTTTATTTTATATGAAAGAAACACTTTCTTAAGGAGAAAAAAAAAAGCCTGAGGCCCTAAACAAATGGGCTCCTAGTCCCAACCCCTTACCAAGACTTCTATATCTCTTCTCCAAGACAAGATTCTACCATTTTTATGTTTTCTAGGTGCTACCTCAACATTCTATACAGAGCAAAAACACTCAACCCTTAAATTTTATGAATCACTACTTACTATCATCTTAACATCTAAAAAACCAATGACATGTATTGTGATACTATCAACCCATGAATGAATGAAAAATTAATCTTTTTTTTTTTTGTCCTTAACTTAGCCAAACAAAGATAAAATAAAAACAAGGTTTTCAGTATAATGGAGTTAGGGAAAATATGCCATTTTTGAGAAAAACATGCAAAGTCAACGAAAACAATATCCTTTTTTGTTCTGTGTGATCATGAGCTTTTATTTTAGTACACCCTCAACAACGTAGCCAAACACAGACAACCAAAGTAAAAACAAGGTTTCATCAAAATGGGGTTTGTAAAAAGATAACATTTTTGCAAAAAATAAAAAATAAAAATAAATAAATAAAATAAAATAAAATGTGCAACCCCATGAAAAGATAGCTTTTTTTTTTATCTAAGAGAGATAAAGAGAGAGGGGGGGAGGGAGGGGTAATGTGGTAAAATTGATTACGGGCATGAAGCCATCGAATTTGGAGGATTGAACCATCTTGCCGAGACGAAGGTCCTCGGAGGCAATGGGAGATTTGCAGGTTCTGCATGATGATCTCCCTGACTTTGCATACTCTGCTTTCCATAGCTTTTGATTCTGAACAGCCATTGCCATTCTCTCTCTCTCTGTCCCAACACAACACACTCTCACTCTCCAACACTCTCTTTTTTATTTGGCTTGTGCTTAAAAGCTTAAAACAATACTCCACTAGTGTGTGTTTGGATTAGTTTGGTATAATAAAATTGATTATTGTTACGATAATTGATAATTGATAATCATTAAATAAAAAAATTAATTAAGAATCATTATTATAAGGAATGTGGGTTTGTCAAAAGGCTCAACAGGGAAATGTATATGGGAATTAGTCTACAAACCCCGCTTTATCCCCAAACCTCATTTTAATGGTGCAATGTCTATTATACCCTTCAACTTTCAAAACAAAAAAAAGAAAAAAGAAAAAGAAAGAAACCCCAAACCCCAGCCACCTTTTCAACTTTTTCCAAACCCCAAACCCCAAACTCCTTTCTCTCTAACTCTCTCTAACTCCTTCCATATTCTACTTACAAACCCCTTGGAAGACACAAGTGAAAACACACATTTTATTCGTAGAGGAGCTCCAGTGGCCTCTCTCTGTTTTTTGTTGAAGGTAACATTCATCTCCTTTATGGTTTTTTTTTACGTTACTGTTAATATTCCGATTAACTAGTGTCGGAATTTATGTCGGAATTTATATAAATTCCGACACGGGTATATCGGAAAAAATGTAACATTCATTTAACTTATATAACTGTCACTTTTCCGAGAGAATGATTTCGGAAACTGCTAAAATTCCGATACATTTCTATCAGAAATGTTAACGTAATCAATTTGAAATCACCAATAGGAAACGTAGCTCGCTGTAAGAATTTTCCGACATACTAAATTCAGAATTCATTAAATTTCCGACATACTTAATTCAGAATTTATTAAAATTCCGATACATTTCTATCAGAAATATTAACTTAATCAATTTGAAATTACCAATAGAAAACGTAGCTCGCTGTAACAATTTTCCGACATACTAAATTCAGAATTTATTAAATTTCCGACATACTAAATTCAGAATTTATTAAATTTCCGACATACTTAATTCAGAATTTATTAAAATCACGAGACATAGGTCTCAGATTGAGCTAAATTCTGAGACCCTGTTGTCGGATTTATCAGAAAAATACATTAGATCACACCAATTTGACATACTCATTGCAAAAACATTAATCAATTGCTACAACATGAAGTTATGCTGAAATATTGCAACAAAGTAAATTGATACCGAAACATTAATTCTTTAATTCACGTAACCTTAATACGATCCATGTTCAAAAGCAAACCTTAATCCAGATGTTCAATACCTAAGCTTAAAAGCTATTACAAATAACAAAAACCAAATACTAACAAGTTCAAAAGCTAACAAACACATTGATCTAATACCAACAAGTTCAAAAGCTATTACAAAATGACCAAATATATTATTGATTCAAAAGTAACAATTTCTTCTCAGTTTCTTCCTTTATGGAGTCTACGTTGTTTTTCTTCTTATTCTACTCGCACAGTTTCAGTTGTACGCTTAAATCTAGCCATATCTGAAATTTCAACCCAATTAAAAAAATGTGCAAGTTATGGATAAAAGCAATATTCAAACATTGAGAGAACAAAAATTATGTTTTTATAATCTAAGCATCAAAACTCAAAAATATTAAACATAACAATAACAAACAATTTATAAAACAGCCACTGATTAATTTCCGACATGACAGAGTCAGAATTTTATAATCTTCCGACACCCCGTTTCAGAAAGTTGCAGTGACAACATACCTTCAACACAGCAATGGCGAATTCGAAAAACAACACAACAACAATAAAAATAAACCCTAAAACTACAATAATGAAAAAGAACAAAACCTTAAAAACAAAAAACAAAACCTAAACCAAACCCTCCTACATCAAATAAACAAAAAAAAAAGAAAGAAAAGAAAAGAAAAAAGAAAAACAAAACAAAAACCCACGAAGAAAAAAACGGTAATGAATGAGGGAAGAAGAAGAATGGAATACCTTGAGGCGGCGGCGGTGGAGGAGGCGATGGTGGAGGCAGCAGGGAGAAGAGGGAGTTGAAAGTGAAGAAGGATTGGAATGTGAAAGAGGAAGAAGAATGAGGGAGGGAGTGGAACGTGAATGAGGGAGGGAGTGAAAGTGGGCTGTGGGGTTTGTGAAATGAAAAAAGAAGGAAGTATAATGGAGGTTTAAAAGGAGGGTATTATTGGTATTATTGAAAAAAGTGGGGTTTGGGGGATAAATATGAGGTTCGAGGACTAACTCCCAATGTGTATTGAGCAAAAGGCCCAAAGGACTTATGTGTGATGGGAATTGATTTTTGGCCCTTTCACGACTTTTTGGCTCCCATTTTCAATTTTTATGGATCAAAATGCCTTTTTGCGTGTTATTGTTTTCGGTTCTACTGAATCGGAAAATTGCTTTCGACTTTACTTAACTGGAAAAATACAATATTTTTGTCATATAATGCTTTTCCGGTTCTACTGAGCCATAATGATTCCGACTACCCAGAACCGGAATAAAGTGGAGCACAACACACAGTGAATTGAATTTCGATTTTGAGGAGCACAGAGCAGGTGATGCTGCTGCTTGTCTAGGGCGGAATTTCCATGGGAATGAAGGTGTAGATGCCACTTCTCCACCAGAAGAAGGTCCTGGTGCACCTTCTATTATTGTAGGAGAATGTTGTGGCGTGTTTGCTGAACCCTGTGGAGATGGTGGTGATGGTCCTTCTTCTTCTGAAGAGGAAAAATAAACTAACCTTTATGGCTAGCTTTTGAGAATCTTGGCATGCTTTGAGAGAGTCATTGTTGAAGCTAAAGTAAAAGTAACCAGGGCGAGATGGATGCCACTAACAACAACAACAATATTATTATTATTATTGGAGATTTGGTTAAGAAAAATTACTACAAAGTTTAGCTTGTTTTTTCCTCATGAAAAAAAGGTGAGAAGAATAACCAAAAAAGATTGAATTTTGAAAGGCCTTACAGTGTAGGAGGTACTGTTGGGGTTGGTGAGAAGAGTGGCTTGAGTGAAGTTGCAGAAATTGAAGGCTTTCTGGTTCTTGAAAATGTAGAGATTATAGTGTTGCTTGTGCTTGAAAACTGAGACAAAACACAAGTAATATATTTTTCCGGTTCTGTGCAGTCGGAATCATTATGGCTCAGTAGAACCGGAAAACATTATATGGCAAAAACATTGTATTTTTCCGGTTAAGTAAAGTCGGAAGCAATTTTCTGACTCAGTAGAACCGAAAATAATAACACGCAAAAGGGTATTTTGGTCCATAAAAATTGAAAATGGGGCCCAAAAAGTCGTGAACGGGGGCCAAAAAGCAATTCCCAATTGTGATTAGTTGATTTGGATTTTTTTTTTTTAATTTTAAAAGTTTGATGAGTTTTATCAATGTGAATCTAATCAAATTATGTTTAGAATCGATCAATAAAGTTATTAGGTAAAACTCATTTAATCATCATATTAAAAAGTATGTGAATCTAAAATTGGTGTTTAGCAAGGTCCTTAAAGGATTTATGAGTCGATTAATAAACCCATTTAATGAAAATAAAAGTAGAAAAAAAAAATAAGAGATTTGAAAGTAAAAATAATATAATGGAATAGAGGCATTGATAATCTTTGATAGAAGTCTATATTTATTAAGAGAATAAAGTATCTCCTGACAACAGTAGAGAAGCTATCTCCTTAACTCCAATCAAACAATGATATGTGTCTTTTTTTTTTTAAGTTTTTATTTTTTAATAGTTATCACCTATTTTTTTTAAGTTTTTATATTTTTTAATAAATTACAAATCAAACAATGACATATTGAATTTTTTAATATTTTTGGTCTTCTCAATGGCATTAAATGTTGTAAATATTTATCACCTATTTATCTTCTCAATGATCTCATTAATTTCGATCTTAAATGTTGGAGATATTGTTCTCCTATTTGTCTTCTCAACAATTTCATTAATATCGGTATTAAATATTTGTAAATATTTCTCTCCTAATTTTATTCTCAATAATCCCATTAATTTTGGTATTCTCCATGCCATTAATTTCGGTCTTCTCAATGATCTCATTAAGTTCTCTTCTATTAATTAATGAATCACATCATATTTTCATACTTTTAGTAACTAATTAGTAATTGATTTTTTTTCTTCTATTAGTAACTGATTTTTTTTGTTTTATAGTAACTGATTTCTATGAAAAAAATATTGAATAAAAAAACCTAAAAAACCAAAAGATAAGAAACTAAAAAAAATATATTTTATCTTCAATCATAATAACTACCTAATATATTTCTCCATGTTTTTTTGTTTCAAAAAGATTTGAATCAGATTTGGAATAAAATAATTATATTCAAAAGAATAATATTATACCTAAAATTGAAACTTTTTAATGAAATACAAATTTTCGTAACTTATGCATCAATGCATAACAAAAACCTTTAATTAATAATAACAACTTGAAAATATTCCTTAAATGTTGTAAATATTTATCACCTATTTGTCTTCTCAATTATCTCATTAATTTCGATCTTAAATGTTGGAGATATTGCTCTCTTATTTGTCTTCTCAATAATCCCATTAATTTCGGTATTAAATATTTGTAAATATTTCTCTCCTATTTGTCTTCCCAATAATCCCATTAATTTTGGTCTTCTTAATACCATTAATTTCGGTCTTCTCAATGATCCCATTAAGTTCTCTTCTATTAATTAATGAATCACACCATATTTTCATACTTTTAGTAACTAATTAGCAATTGATTTTTTTTCTTCTATTAGTAACTGATTTTTTTTGTTTATAGTAACTTATTTCTATGAAAAAATATTGAATAAAAAAACCTAAAAAACCAAAAGTTAAGAAACTAAAAAAATATATTTTAATCTTCAATCATAATAACTACCTAATATATTTCTTTGTGTTTTTTTTTGTTTGAAAAAGATTTGCTTCAGATTTGGAATAAAATAATTACATTCAAAAAAATAATATAATACCTAAAATTGAAACTTTTTAATGAAATACAAATTTTCGTAACTTATGCATCAAAGCATAACAAAAACCATTAATTAATAATAATAAACTTGAAAATATTCCTTAAATGTTGTAAATATTTATCACCTATTTATCTTTTCAATGATCCCATTAATTTCGGTCTTCTCAATGTCATTAATTTCGATCTTAAATGTTAGAGACATTGCTCTCCTATTTGTCTTCTCAATAATCCCATTAATTTCAGTATTAAATATTGTAAATATTTCTCTCCTATTTGTGCTCTCAATAATCTCATTAATTTTGGTCTTCTCAATGCCATTAATTTCGTTTTTCTCAATGATCTCATTAAATTCTCTTCTATTAAAAATTTATCTTCTATTAATTAATGAATCACACCATATTTTCATACTTTTAGTAACTAATTTGTAATTGATTTTTTTCTTCTCTTAGTAACTGATTTTTTTTTATAGTAACTGATTTCTATGAAAAAAATATTGAATAAAAAAAACCTAAAAAACGAAAAGTTAAGAAACTAAAAGAATATATTTTAATCTTCAATCATAAAACCAAAAGTTAAGAAACTAAATTCATTCCTGTTAGATATATATGTTTGTTTACAATATCTGATACCATTCTGCATTTTTCGTTGCATAATGAATGTGTTTGATTTGGTAAATAATACAAAGCTTTTAGCAAATAGTTTCCATTGTTATACAATAGAATAGTATATTTTAGAGTGAAGACCCACTTTGGTCCCTGTAGATTTTGCACAATACCAATTTGGTCCCTGACAATTCATAATACCACATTTATTCCCTCAAAAAAAATATTTCATACCAATTTTGTCCCTAACCTTTTTTCCATACCAATTTCGTCCCTCAATATTTTCTTCCATACCAACTTGGTCCCTCATTTTTAAGGATCAAATTGGTACATCTGAAAATCTTGAGGGACTAAATTGATATGAAAAAAAGTTGAGGGACCAAATTGGTATGAAATTTTTTTTGAGGGACTAAATGTGGTATTATGAATCGTCAGGGACTAAATTGGTACTGTGCAAAATCGACAGGGACTAAAGTGGGTCTTCACTCTTTAATTCAGATATAATAAGGTATATATGTAACAAATATTATCATTCACTTTGCAGGTTCAAACAAAAAAATCCAGCACTCTCTGCCATCTCTGAAATAAAACTATAATTTTGAGACAAGAAGAATTGTTTGGTTTGAAATTTTTTGGTTTCTTAATTCATTTCAACCACTATTGCAGATTTAACCTTAATCAAAAACATTGTTTCAGTTATGTTTTTCTTACCATAATACTATGATTTTTATGTCCTAATTTGAAGTTTTGCTATCAACTTATGAAATTATTATGAATTTATGAATGTAAAGGGTATGAAATTACTTTGCTGGCAATTCAATTAGTTATTCATATTCAATGTTAACTTGATATGGATATACTGTACAAACAGAAACTAAGTTCAGTATACTACGTTAACTGAACAACTTTAACTGAAGAAACGGAATGTCCAAAACTTATGTGGATGGTTAAATATATTGGGAATGAAGACATACCAAAGTCTACCTCTTTTTTAGTTGTGCAGAGGTAATAGTAATTGCAAACAATTTTTTTGGTAAAGCCCAACATGTGCCTATGAAGTTTTTTTGATAGCTTTCCTATATAAATTTTTTTTGGTAAAGCCCAACTAATAAATAAATATACAACATGCTTTTTATCAAATAATATTTAATAAAAACTTTCTTAATTTTTATATAATATAAATATTTAATATGTTACTCAATTACTAAATAATACCCTTCCCTCTTTCGCTCGTGCATGTGCACGGGCTTGCTTACTAGTTAGGTAAAACTCACTTAATCATCATATTAAAAAGTATGTGAATCTAAAATTGGTGTTTAGCAAGGTCCTTAAAGGATTTATGAGTCGATTAATAAACCCATTTAATGAAAATAAAAGTAGAAAAAAATAAGAGATTTGAAAGTAAAAATAATATAATGGAATAGAGGCATTGATAATCTTTGATAGAAGTCTATATTTATTAAGAGAATAAAGTATCTCCTGACAACAGGAGAGAAGCTATCTCCTTAACTCCAATCAAACAATGACATGTGTCTTTTTTTTTTTTAAGTTTTTATTTTTTAATAGTTATCCAAAGATGACCAAACCCTGTTTTTGAAACACACAAAACCCTAGGAGGCCTTCACCTTTCATCAATGGCAATCGCCGCCGCACTTCACCTTTCATCATATGCAACCAGCGCTGCACCACCCGCCACTATCACGCTCCATGCGCTCACCATCGCCACGCCTCCACGCGCTCACCTTCTTCTTGCATTACTATTGCCGCTGAACCCACTCGCCTTAAACTTAGGATAATGAAACACTGGTCGATGTCTACCGCATGCCACCTTCAGACCACCATCGTGTCGCCACAGTCTCACCACATGTCTCTTTTTCCTTCTACCCCTTCTCAATTTCAGTTTGATTTAATTGAAGTGATTTGATTTCTGTAGTTTGTTCATGTATGCAATTTAATTTCTAGAATGTTGAAATTAAATTGTTTAGAGTGCCTTTCAATATTGCCAAACTTTATGTTGTCAATTTCTCTGTTATTTGTCTCTCCAGGTATCATATCAGAACTTGAGAGTTGTGCATATAAGAACTTCTTCTCTTGGGCTATTATTTTGCATCTCATGAGAGGATCATAGGATTGAAGGGTTGATCCACCGATTGAATTATTAGAGTTTGAGATTTCAGTTGGAGAAGTGTTTTGGTTGTTGAAGGAGCTTTCTGCTTTGGATTGGAGAACATTAATGTCAAGTCTTGATGATGTTAATTACCCATCTCTTTTTATTTCTCACTGAGTTAATATGAATATTATACTTGTAGATGCAATTGATTGATTTAGGATTTCTCACATTGCAATAAGCATTTTTTAGCTAATCATGGAAACTCCTTCAAGATAATCCACACGGTAACTATTTTATTCTGAGTTGGTTGTAATTTATCTTTACATTAATACTTGAACTGATATGTCATTTATATGTGCAGAGTGAAAAAGATGATCCAACAACTGTCATAGAAAGGAAGCTAAGGAGTGGAGAAAGAATACTAGACAAGAGATGGAGAATCATCTTAAGATAGTTTTCAATGCCATTTTTGCAGCTTAGAAAACCAAGGAAAAGCTTGTGAAAGAAAATTGTGTATAATGTACAAGACATGTAATTGTGTACTGATATAAAATTGTAGGAGATGTATATTTATTATCTCAATATTAATGAAATTCTCTTTGCTCAATCTTTCTTGCTAGTATTTATGCATATGTAGTTTTTGCATTTTTGCATGCAACTATAAACTTTCTATTTTTCCAAAAGTAATATGAATTGTTGTTTGATGCATTTTTATTCACGGTACACACAAAACAACACAACCTTTCCAACCAACACAAAGTTGCCTAATTCAATTAACAAAAGATGAACTCATTCATTCTTTTCTAATAGAAATGAAGTCAACACTGTTTGATAACCCACCACATGTGCACCACTATAAAATATACAAATAATCCAACAACATGAAATTGAATGAAAAAATAAATCTAAATAAGCATGAATTCCTCAAAATAACTTCTTCAATACTGTAAGAATTGGCATAAATAAGCCACACAATTGAAGAAACCAAAGACATAAACCAAGATGAATCTTTTTCATTTTTATAATAGATGAATCAATCTTTGTGAACAAGAATGAGCTTCCTCCCTGAAAAAATACAAAGTATTCAAACACTTATCAGTAAGATTTAAAAGGCATAGTTCATATGAAACCCTGCAATTCAAAAGAATAGAAGTGATCAAAATTCTTCTTCCCTTATTGGTTTGTTAAGCTCTGATAGAAGAATAAAAGAAAATTATGAGTGTGATTTCTGGTAAAATTAAGCTCTGGCAGGTTCCGAATATGCACACTCTATACATAAAGATCAGTAGTGATGTGTTCACCACAACTCATGATAGTCCTCGGAAGACTATTTCTAATGGACATGTTTCTTAGAAGTTTTTCCTCTCCTTTATCATCAATCTTCTATATGTAAATCAAGCATTAAGAAATTTTAAGTTCCATTATTTTAGGTGAAACATTCACTTTGACATAATATTCAACGATAGAAACACTAATGATTAAAACCCATTACATATTATATGAGTTTATACATTTCTCTATTAATACAAAAAGGAGAGAGTTTGGAAAAAAGCTAATATTGGTAAAAGCTAACACATTTCTAAGATAATACTTTTATCATTCTTGCTCTGATAAACATTTATATGCTGAGAATTTTCAACGAGTTTTACTTTTTGAACCCCTTTGTTTACTCACTGGCCCCCATTTTTTCCGCCTTGTCAGCCTTATAAAAGGCGGTAGTGTAAAATTATCATATTTTTTCCGCCTTATACAAAGCGGACGTGCAAAATTACCATTTTTCCGCCTCGAAAGAGGCGGAAAAAACTGATAATTTACACTACCACCTTGTATAAGGCGGAAAAATGCACTACCGACTTGTATAAGACGGAAAAAATGGAGGCCGGTGAGTAAACAACGGGGTTCAAAAAGTAAAACTCTTTTCAACCCCTTATTTTTTAAAGGCTTATTAGAATTCGCATCACTACTAAAGTGTGAATATAGTAAACTTGTTCAAGCATATGACAGACCAAGTTAAAAGAAAATTCATGCCTCTGAAATTATCTTTTTCCTCTCATTTTCTATCATTGAGGCATTGTGACAAACAGATAGCAGACACGGTTATAACATTTCTTATAGAAGAACAAAATTAACCAGAAATGACAACCTGATCACAACAGAAATCAATACACATAACCTGGATACTATGCAACAAACAGATGATAAAGCCAACAAAAATTAACTTACGGAGCGACGGTGACGATTACGGTGATGATGAGGATGGAGTGTGATGGCGGCTACTGGCATGCGACAGTGATTCTACTAGCAGTTTAGCTTGCTGAAGGTGTGTGCGGTGGCTTGAATAATTGTGCCACAGTGCATGGCAATGGTGAGAGCATGGAGTGTGACATTGGCCGGTGGCGCGGCGGTGGTTGTAGATGATGGAAGGTGAAGGTCGCAGAGTATTCTATGTATTTTTGGATAACTAATAAAAAATAAAAACTCAAAAAAAAAAAAAGACACATGTCATTGTTTGAGTGGAGTTAAGGAGATATCTTCTATCCTGTTGACAGGAGATACATTATTCTCATTTATTAAACAAAAGGAAAAGTTATTTATCAACCACAATGCAACATTATTAAACCAAGATATTCAAAACACTAAAAAAAATAGGACTAAAGTTATACTCCCTCCGGTCCTATATATAAGTCATATTCTAGAAAGTTTTCTTGGTCCTAATTATAAGTCACTTTATATTTTCTATGCATCATTTATTGATTTTTCTCTTTTTTGCCCTTATTAAATGCTTTGACTATTTATGTGTTTTTTGTTGTTCATTAATGAGTGCGAATTTTCCAAGAAAAGTTAAGGAGACAAAATTGTAATGTTACAATATATTCTCATAGAATTCATAAAACCAACCACTTTCCTTGGTATGTGTAATTCGGTTAAGTATGCCTTATAATAAGTACCAGAGGGAGTAATGTTTATTTCTTAATTTCTTGATAATCTTCTCCCGTTATTGCTCCCTTTGATTATAGAGGACATTTTTGGTGTGTCTCTTCCTCTTCCTCGTTGTATTCGGATCATTAAGTTTCTTTGAGTTGTTCTAACGCGTTGAATATTTAAAAAAAATTAATAGTTTTCACTTATTATCACAAAGTTTGAATTCATGGTGCACTATAAATCATTTAAAATATAAAACAAAATAAAATAAATTGTTATATATATATATATATATATATGCGCACTACTCATAGGCTACTCGAAAGAAGGATAAATGGTTTGGTGATTCAATCGTAAGTTAAAATTAAATAGTATGATTCACTTGGTAAATGAATTTCATTTAAGCATATTTCACATATAACTCATGTATTTAAAACTCATTTAAATACCACATTTTAAAAATGGGAGGATCTGTGGGTCCAGGCTCTCAAGGAAAAATATGAAAGAGGAGAGAACATGACAAAGAGAATCAAGACAACAAGAGATTATTCTAACATTTGGCAAAATACGGCAAGCATGTGGGATTTGGTTACATGTAATAAAGTGATGAAAAAAGATGATAGCAAGGGAACGTTGTTTTGGAAAAATAATTAGATTGAAATGTGATGATCAGACTTTCAAAAGGTTCCATCTTAATTTTTGAACAAAATTTGTTTTTTTTTTCCTCATTTAATTATGATGTTCTTCGGTGAACATCTTGTGCATGATGGCATGTTAATTTACAATGCTTTTTTAATCATTCATTACCCATGATAAGCTATTTGTTAAATAAAATGCATGAGTTTCATAATATATTTATACTTCATTTTTGTGCTTATTTCGTATTTAAAGACTTTATATTTGTTTTCAAATTTCTTCTTTAAAAAGAGAGCTTTCCATATATTTTTTTTAGTTTTTCATTATATCATATTAAGATATTAGAGTAAATTAAAATGGGACGTAGTTCCTGTGTATGGGAGCCTAAACTTTATAAGTATGAATAATGCTACGATGAAAGTTGTTTTATTTAACATTTCTATATCTATAATCATTAATTTTTAACCGTATACATGTATGTCAACACATAATGCCATTATAGTATACTAGTACATATGCCCGTGCACCGCACGGGTAGGTGATAAGTGTCAAATTTACTTAAAATATGAACATGATTTTTGATAGTTATTTCACTCGATTTTACGAATTTCTGTTTAAAATTTCCTCAAAATAGAATATTTGCAAATATCGTCCTCAAAATAGAATATTTGCAAATATCGTCCTATTTCCATAAAATCAGAATATGTTGATCCTAAACTATTCATTTTGTAGGAAAAATTCAAGATTGTCAAGGAGTAAATGATCTAGAGGTCAATGTGTCCATGGAGGAAATTATTTTCTAAGCTAATGTGATTTTGATCTATGACATCCTCCGATGTTTTAGCCAAACATCCATTATCCAATTGCTGCAACTTAGTGTCTATGAAAATCTAAGAGCATTATCTACGACTTTCATACAAATAACAAACTATGTTCCAATTCAGCCTTACAAATTCTCAAAATCGGTTCCCCCAAGTTGCTGCATGCTAATTTGTACTTGAGCTATGACATGTCTCTCCATATTTTGTCCATAAAATTCGCCTCAAAACTCCAAATAAAACAAATGAGGTGTTAATAAAAAGCTAAAATAAGACAAATGCGGTGTTAATAGAAAGCTAACTAAAATTTCGCTAAAATAAGACAAATGCGGTGTTAATAGAAAGCTAACTAAAATTTCTACAAGCATAAGATATGTGGTTTGTTTTGGTGAAAAGATATATGGTTCTTTAAAACATTTATCTAAAGTGATCAATCAAAATGTGATTTTGATCAGTTTTCATTTTTTATTGATTTATGGTTTATTTTATATCAGTTTGGACGTGAATACTCCTATAAATGAATTTTAAAAAGCCATCGATCCTCATGCCAATTGCCAAAGTTTTATGAAAGCCCTCTTTTGGCATTTTCATCCTTGTGCTCTCTTCTCCCCTGAAAGAGAAAGCATTTTGCTCTTCATGGATTCTACATGCACTTAACATTGCTCCCCACAAACTAGAACCCGCGTTCAATTGGTATGTTTGATCTAAAGAATAAAAAATCTATTGTGCAACCAAGCTTCCTATATTTTTTAGTGAAGTAAATAAATGTTAACAAAACTTAGTCTAAAGGCAGAGCCATAATATTTAAAAAACAAACAAAAAAAACAGCAATAACAAGCTTCCAGATCATCCTAAAATGTTTTAAATTCATAAATTAACAAAACCACAGTTCATTTCACATGTTTATACAAGGATAATGTTTCATAGTTTCATATAAGAACAACATTTGCGCTCCCTCTTTCTCTCTCGAACACATGTCATCCACTCATTCTTCATGTCATGGCATTGCTTAAAGGCATCACCATGAAAAAACACTTAATGCACAACTGGATTGCGCATGAAGAAGAACTGCAACCAAGGAAAAAAAAAAGAAGCTGTCTCAGTAACTGTAGAAGCAAAATATGCAAATCTTCATTAACTAACTAAACAAGTTGTATACCTCAAATGATTTCCCTGAACGTTCGAATTCTAGCATGCTTAGTGCAACTTGACAGCTTTGTGAGACAAGAGGCTCTGGATCTGCAGTAAACTCCTCAAGAAGGGCCACACTTTGGTCATCTATGAGTCGACATACAACAAATGAACTATGTAAGCAATGCAAAACGAAAATGTGGAGATTGAAATGATTTGCACAACTAGTAGCAACTACCAAATACCAACTATTATCAAGACCAAGAGTTCAAATAAAGTTTCTCATAAGAACTCTTGTAAATTGGAAGGGAGATCAGATTATTATAGGGAAATTATATTAACACCTGCTTTTATATTTTTCACACTCAGTCGGATGAGCCATCTGATTTTGTTTACACGGTCGGATGAATCATACGGGATGAGTAACAACAAAACGGGTGATAATAAAATTTCCCTTATTCTATTACTTGGCAAGTTGACATAGATTGAAGGACATAGTATTTATGTGATAATGATTGAATTTTTCAGCGGGGTACAAGATGAAAGGGGTGAAAAGGCATAGGCAAGATCATTTTCAGCATGTTACTGCCTCAAATTCAGACTTATAACAAAAAAACAACTCTTCAAAATTCAAAGAGGAATGGAAAGGTTTTGGTGAGAAAGATTTTACATCTCAAACAAAAATACCATGATTTTGTTCAACTATAGTAATAATAAGATTCGCACCCCTAAAGTGACACAAAATATCTCCCCTAACTCCAACAAGCACTTCGCATGTTATTTTACTGCAAAAAACTCCCAAATCACTTTCATAGTTTGATTATAACTTGCAAGTATTGCCAAATCCAATAGTTACAGGTGCCTGTTCTATATCCAACAACTTCACATTTCTTAATTTATTTTGTCAACTAGATGAGAATGAGGCTACTTCTCATCAGCACCAGCCACAACGACAGACACGCATGAGCAGAATCATTAGAAAGACTAGAGTCACAGCCTAAATTTAATTTGACTGCTTATTACCCAAACCAAAAAAAAAAAAAACCTGGTGTGCTGTTATCTACTCCTCAGCTCTATGTTATACTAATGAATTTCACACATCACGTGATATTATTGAATTTCTCCTTTTTATACATAGATAGCACAACAAAACACAGCACTCCTTCGATACATTATATTACTTTGACAATAAAAGAGACCACAACTTTCAATATTAATTGATCATAATACCTGCAATTGAACCAAGAGCTTCAGCAGCTTCATGTCTAACCATTGGGTGCTCCGTCACATCTTTAAGAATATTGGACAGGGCAGCTGAAGCAACTTTGTCTTGCAATTGGCCCAAAACATATGCAACCTAAAATGGCAGAAAATATCGGATATCAAAATTAAGCGATTCAAACGGGTGTAAGCAAATCAAAGTCAGATGCTTAAAACATCCATCCAATATTATGCTCATTTAAGGGTTTTTTTTTTTTTTTTTTAAAGTTTAAATAACTGTGTGTGTACTCTACTTAAGAACAACTAGCTACTAACATTTGAATAAAAACAAACTACTACTACTAGCTACTTTTACCATGACAATTAAATCCAAACAATACAAAAGAGTGATTCTACAGTCAAAAGAAAACTAAAATATCAAACACTTTATTTTTTATATTTGAAAGGAAAATAACTAGCAAATTGTCATTTAGCCCTCTAGAGAACACCTGATTTCTTTTCATGTAAAGTGCATAACTTATCACTTATTGATTATTCATACAGATCCTACTCAAATGCAGACAAAATTTATAGAGATAAGAGTGCACTTATGAAACCTCATGGCGAAGGAGAGCACTTTTTGAACCTAAGGAATCAATAATAGCAGCTACAGCTTCGCTTCCACCATCATTTCTAAGTGCAAAAAGAGCTGCATACCGCTCATACATCCCTTTTTCTTCATCCAGAAGCACTTTCCTAATGTTGATCATCACGAGTTAGCAACCTACTATTCAAACTTCAGTTAAAACGAGATTCTCTCAATGAATGAGAACCAGACAAACCTTAGTTGATCAACCGAGGAACAAGAGGCTGCTGGGGCAGCTGGATCAACAGACTTAAAAGGTGATACATCAGTTGCAGACAATTCATCACTATTACCGGCATCTTTTAAATGCTGAATACGTTGTAGAGCCAATTCGCATGTTTCACGAACCTCCTGAGCCGGATCTAAATCCAAACTATTCTTCAATAGAGGAATGTTACCATGTGAACCAATAGCACCAAGTGCCTCGGCTGCCTAAGAAATTATAACAAAAATTGAATCATCTTAAAACTGAAACATTGATTAAAAACATGAAGGAAGAGCGGAGCAGAGCATCAAATGTAGATATATTTAAGTATTTAAACCAAAAAAAAAAAAAAAAAAAACCTCATGGCGAACAATTGGATGCAAAGAAAGATCGTTTAGAACCGAGGTCAAAGCAGGGATGGCTTCCATTTCCTGCATTTGACCCAATGCAAATGCAGCTTCATGTGCCAACAAATTTGATGAATCCCTAGTGGCTGCAAAAGAAAACTAGCTAGCTTGGATCAAGGTAATCAAAACAGAATAATAATGAAGCTGCTTATAATTTAGCAAACACTCAATTGGTACAATATTGGGCACACCAATTCGATGCAATGTCATGTCTCCGGTGCTTGTAGGACACGTGACATGATGACATGCACACAACACATGCCCTATATAAAAATTATTTTTTTCAACTCCAACTTGACATGTTATGAATCAAGAATCCTTTTTTTTTTTGTTTCAAGTGTCAATTTTTTTTTTCCTCTGTTTGGATATGAGACTGTAGCTATTTGAAAATCACATTGGATTCCAATTAATCCAGGTCAAGGTGGAAGACCCATTTAAGGGGAGGAAAGCTCTCCAACACCTATTTTTTCCCCCTTCACAAGACCCTAATCATAAACCTTGCTCCCGGAGAACGAGCTCCTTGTTACTCGATCCAACAACCACTAGTTAAATTTTCAATTTCATATAGATATAATATTTGTGCTTTTATCTTTCAATTATTCGGAATTTGGTTAGCTCCTGTTGTTGGAAGTCTCACATCGCGCCCACCTCATTCTCCTTGGTATGGTTGATATATGTACCTGTTGAGTCATCGCCAGACTTATTTTTGTTTTGTTTCGTTTTGCCGCGTATCCTCCCATTCAATTACCATAGTAAAAAACTAATCCTACGGACGTAGCTAAGCTAATTCAACCGACTAATCAAGTTAGTTAACGCCTAATAGTACACATAATTCCGGAAGGAATCAATCGAATTAAGAAGCACATGCTTAAGTGACTGAAGCTACTTCTGCAATAGAAAAAAAACAAAAAGGGCGGATAAATAAAGAAAGGTGATTGAGTTGAGTGACCTTGAATGAGGGCATTGCGAGGGGCGGGGCCTTTGAGGTTGCGGAGAGAGAAGAGAGCTCTGAATCGTTCGGAGATGGGTTGGGTTGAATCAACCAGCAACTCGCACAGGAATTTTTCCATGTCGGGCGAGGCGGAGCACGAAGCGACGTCGTTCGAGGAACTCATCGCCATGGTTCCCTCCCTCTCTCTATCTCTCTTTTCCAACTACAAAGCAACGAATCCGATACCCGCTTTCAATGGAAGATGGGCGAGAGCGAGTAGGCGCTTCTGCGTTTCCTTTTTTTTTTCCCTATTAAAACATTAATTAATTATGAGTAATTAATTAATTAATTAATTAATCTATCTTAAAAAGAATAACAGCTTTTGAAATGTGATTGGGCTTTTATTACTTTTTGCAAAGGTTATTGGGCTCTTTTTTTATATGTATAGTTTTATTGTCCTAAATTATGTATTTGGTCTATTACCTTATTTTTTTAATTTTAAATTGGTTATTTACGTTTTTTTATATCCCACATTTCTTTCCACTATCAATTTGATCCCTCAATCACTCATCATGCTATGTAGACCAATTAGATACGCACACGTGTCATTTATCTCTCAAACTTTGCAAATGTGGACCAATATGATGATGAACAGTGACTTATGGACCAATTTGATAGCAAAAACAAACATGAGAGACCAATATAATACCAAAAAAAGGTAAGCGACCAATTTGAAATAGAAAAATAAGGTAAAGAACCAAATACGTAATTCAGGCTAAGCAATAACAAGACTATAATAAAAGCAAAAAAAAAAAAAAAAAAGACTATATCACCACCTAATGTAATGTTTATGCATCTCTTCATGTTTCACATAATAAACCCCTCTCTCCCTAACATTCTCTAAAGCAAAAAGTCATTGAAATTCAGAAGCTTTACCATCTTCATTCGTAAAGAAGTTCTAGTGGTCTTTCTCTGCTCTTTGTTGAAGGTAACTTCTGTTTAATGTGCGTTATTTTTTTACGTTACTGGAAAAAATCCGACACACCAGTGTCGAAATTTTAACACGGGTATGTCCGAAAAATTCGACATGGGTATGTCGGAAAAATTTGTTAAATTTTTTTAAAAAAATTCCCAGAACCATGTGTCGGAATTTCAATTTTCCAACACTGGTTCGTCGAAATTAACCAAAGAGCAGAAAAATAAAAAAAAAATTCAACCGTAGCAACAACAACAACAATAAATAAACACATCAACAGAGCAATGGTGAATAGGAAAAACCAACACAAAAACAAAACAAAAACAACACCTAATACCAAATAAACAAAAGAAAAACAAAAAAAACAAAATCTAACCTAAACTAAACCAAACATCAAATAAAAAAACAAAAACAAATGAACAAAACAAAAACGAAAATAGAAAGAGAAAAGGAAAACGAAATAGCAAAAGAAAAAAAAAAGAAACGAAACGTAAAATGAGAATGAGGAAGTTCATACCTTGAAGGAAAGACTCTCACTTTGCGGCGGTGGAGGCTGAAGCGACACTGAGGAAGAAGAAGGTTGGAAGTTGTGGGTGAAAGATGTATGGTTTTTGAAGTTGGAGAAGTGTGAGGTGTGAGATTTGTGAAATGAAAAGGAAAAGAGTATAAAGGGGGTTTAAAGGAGGGTACTTTGGATATTATTCAAAAAAGTTGGGTTTGAGGGATAACAGTAGGATTTGTAGACTAATCCCCAGAACAAAGATCAAAATCCAAAAAAATAAAATGCAAGAATCAATTTAAAAAAGATAAACATTTATTGAGACTAATTTATACCTAAACAAAAAATAAATGACCAGTGTTAACCATACTAAAATAAATAAATTAACCGGTGGAGGCTGGCACAAGTGGAAGGGGCTTGTGTCCCTTAAGCATGTGGTCGCGGTTCGAGTTGTTCCTGAGGCGCATGTGAATGGAGCAAGCCTTACTGGGAGCATCGCCTCCGAAAGAGTCCGAGGGATTAGTCACCGAGTTGTACGTGTGGATACCCTGGTTCATCCAAAAAATAAAAAAATTAAAAAAAAAAATACGGGTTAACCACACACGCCCTCCATGAGTCATAACACCGACGGAGTAACACACACGTTATAACACTCGTCGCTCCCTCCCTCCCCTGCACCCTTCATCACCGATTCCCCGTCACTCTTTTTTTTTTTTTTTCCGGTTCATTTCATTTTCACACCTTCTTTTCTGCAACAGCAGCAGCAGCTTCAGCTCCTCCTCCATACACAGGTTCGCTCTCTCAAGATCTCTCTCTCTCTCTCTCGCTCTTTCTTCAGATCCGATCTCCTCTCGCGTCCCTCCTTTTTTATTTTTTCTCTACTTTCTTCGTTTCTCACATTTTTGCTCTGTTCATTAACTTCGATGATGATGATGATCATGATGATTTTTGTTCCTAGATTTGGACGATCCAGCACTCCTTCACGACAGTTATAGAATTTGCGATCTCTTGAGCCATGAACGCCAGACGGTTAGTTAGTTAGTAGTTAGTAGTTAGTTAGTGTTAGTACTTTATATTAGTATTATTATGTTGAATGATTTTATTATGTTATGATGATAGGGAATATTCGTTTGTTTTGAATTAGTCTTAATCCATCTATATCCTGTGTTTGTTTATATGATTTCAATTTCATTCTGACGATGACGACGACATTATTATTATTATTATTATTATTATTATTATTATTATTATTATTATTGAAAATTGATATCTAAATGAACAGCTCCTTGATTTTACTTGAAATTGTGTGGATGGAAGAATAATTGAACTGATGATGTAACGATTTAGTCGAGTTTAAGTGGAATTGAATTGAATTGAATATATAGCATAATTGCACTTACCTACGGCTCCCTTAAGATTTCGCTTAATTCCATTTGTCCTCTTATTTCGAAAATGATACGGACCTCCCGTGTGTGTGCGGTTTATGTTATTGCTACACTCACCTCCCTTGAATGAAGGATGATGTTGAAATTACGTTACACTCTAAGAAGGAAGGAAGGTGAGTGTAATTTTCGAAACAAGAGGGATGTTAGGTGTAATTAAGCCTTACTTCAAAGGAGGTTAGCGTAATTACTCCTTGAATTTTATTTTGTAAAGTCAATTTTTATGGCTTGAAAATAAATTAGAATGAGTGTGAGATCGCTAAACTGTAATCCGATTCCTCTTAACATAGAATTAACTGAACTACTTTTGTTCCACAGATATGCTTCATGTGTAGTTTTCTACAAATCTTTTTCATTTTTTTTTTTTTTTATAATGGCTGTAATTAACTTGCTAACTTGTTTGCATTTACACACGACTTTTGCTGGAAATGAGTTCACTGGGTTGTGACTGTGTACATTCATCTAGCAGAGAAATTTAAGGGAAAACTCTTGCTCTGCATTTTCTTAGGGAATTCACTATATGACATTCATATACGGAAAAGTTATGTATATTTATCCTCTCATTCATCTTTACACGAAAATCAGGAAATTTTTAGAATTAACAGTTACTATCTTGGTTTTTATGTGTTAGTGGCTCTGTATTGTGGAACATATCAAGACTGTGGTTTAACCTTATGCTTGTCTCCTTGAGTTCACCTAGGTCCTGCTTGTCAATATATGCAATATGACATACAGTTTGTGATAGAAACGCACCTAGCCTTTTTTTTTTGTTGAACTTTAATTCCCACCCCCTATGAATCACTTTATGTACTGATGGCTGGTGCAACTTCTTGATTTCCTACATTTATGTTTGCTTCTGTTTTCACCAGAACCATTTGATAAATGGTGCTCTGGTAGTGTATTGTGCTTTACATAAACTATATCTTAAAATAGGGTGCTGTTAAACTGTGTATTAGTTAAACGATTGCTCATTTTCCATGTTTCATCACATTATCGTATAACATAATTATGTGGCATTACATAGTTGCATTTACTAAGTTGTTTGCACTTTTTGGCACCAGATATTAGGAATGTGTAGACAATATTTTTATCATAATGTAGTATTTATCAATCTTGATATTTTATGCAATATGGAGGTGTCTCGTGTCTGATGAGCGATGATTGTTCGGTTTAGAACAGTTCAAATGTCTACACGGGAAATATATATTGTTTGTGTTTGTCATGCGAGCATTTTGGTCTTTTACATTTTTCCCTGTTTCAGAGACAACCGAAGTGGCAGAGCTGCCCTTTTTGATGGCATTGAGGAGGGTGGCATCAGAGCATCATCCCTTTACTCCTCTTCCCATGAAATTGATGAACACGATAATGAGCAAGCAATGGATGGATTGCAAGATAGAGTCATTCTGCTAAAAAGAGTAAGTTTACTATTGCCAACAACATGCCTTAGACTTTCATTTCGTCCTTCCCACATATAAATGGTTGATTTGTCTTATAATCGTTTCTTCACTTTGTTTCTGCCATTGGTAACCAACTCAAGTTTTGCAATAATGTTTCTCTCAAAATATTGTTATTTTGTTTGTTGGTAAGGTGAAGGGTAATTTGTAATTCAGAGATTGCAATCTTCTGGACATTGAGATTGGAAAACCTGCATTTGCTTTAAAATGCTTCTTTTTTTCTTCTTGCTTCTGTAATTTTGTTTTTCAATGCTTGTTCACTTCCATCTTCTGCAATGCTCAAGAGAGGTATTGCATATGCTGTTAACTTTGTTGAGATCTATTTGGATTTTAAAACCATTCTTCTTTTATAGTGTTTAAAGATCTAGAAAGTGTTTGGAATTGTATTACATACTGATGTAAACAACAAGCAGTGTCATGGTGATCCAAAATACTTAGCTTTATCGATTAGCGTAAATTTCTTACTGGGTGTGATTGATACAGTTATCAGGGGACATACACGAGGAGGTGGATAGTCATAACCGCATGCTGGATAGAATGGTGCGATTAGTAAAACTATTGAAATTATCTCACATTTTTTCCTGCTAGTTATTTGTTCTGCTTTAGTAATCTTGTGGTTTTAATTTAGGGGAATGATATGGATTCATCAAGAGGAGTCCTCTCAGGCACTATGGACAAATTTAAAACGGTATTTAGACTAGTAATCTTATATGCTTTTTGAAAGAATGCTTCTTTTTAGTTTTTACTTTTCCTTACTATTTGTCGTCTTCTGCTTTCTTTCATTTTTATCGGGCTGAAAGAAAAGAGATGGTGTGGGGTAGAAATGGAGTTGTGCCTTCCCTCATGTGTCTGTTTTGACGACCTTGTGTCATCTTTCAGGTATTCGAGACAAAATCCAGCCGGCGAATGTTTATGCTTGTAGCATCCTTTGTTGTGCTTTTTCTTGTAATATACTACCTTACTAGGTAATTGAACTTTATTCAGCTCTCAATTTGATGTTAGATCCGAGAGAGGTTCTCTATATTGCTGTAATTAACGCTACTACCTGTAAGATAATCTGTTACAGTATGTATAAAGGTTTTTACGTTTTAAACAGGCATTGAACCAAAGAATAGTGTTCATATCCGGTTTGTGGTATATTTTCCCATTCCTTTTGTTTTAGGATATGCTTGTAAGATTTTATATCTTAGTATGTCTCATGTGATGTGCATGTGACATGTATTGAATTGTGTTTAGTAAATAATTAATTAAATCTTAATGGGCTAAATTATATTTAGATAATAAGGGGATTGTTTCTAAAGGCCCATTAGCTTGATGGAAGCCAATGGATAAGAGATAAGGGTTTTACCTATTTATGATAAACATGTCCTGTTCCTGGCCATAACGTATTCTCTCTTTTACCATCACATAACGATACAGAAAGAATAGTAGAGAAGGCAAAGGAATAGAAACCTTGTTTCCTGGCTTTTGGTCAAAGGACGTTGGAGATCTCTCTCAAGTATAGCAATGGATAGAGGTTAGTAATTATATTCTCTTATCATCTCTATAACACGTGAAAGTCATGTAATTTCAAGATCCCTATTGTTGTAGTTGTAACGAATAAATTAAAACTACAACTTATATGTGGTATCAGAGCCATAGGTTGAGAAATTCATGATTTTCCAATAAAAAATTTTGCAATATGGTATGAATCCTAATTATTGTATTTAGGGATATTATGATTTCCGCGAAAGTGTTATTTTCATACCTATTAAGAATATTTATTTGTTCAATTAATATATGTGCCAACAGTAATATGAAATCACGAATTGAAAACCAATGTTTGCATTTGGTTTCGTATCTATGGGCAAAGTTTCAATATAGAACTCAAGTCACGTTGACGCCTCCGTTGCAGTAGTACCGCTTCAAGCAATTATATTACTTTGATTTCGTATTACTTTACTGTCACGGCATTATATTAATAGTTGATAATTTTGTTTCCACAAGTTCATGGTTTTTATGAATTAATAATTTATTATTAAATTATATCACAGATTGATTTGAATTAATGTATGATAAGTTAGTTAATCACCAAAGTGGTCAAACTTGAAAAGTTAAATTAATTTTAAATCATATAATAATTAATTTCAATTACTCATAGATGATGCTATAAATGTACAACATGATGATTTGTTGTTCTATGAGTCATTGAGTTTATTGTTGTAAGACATTTATGGATCACCCAAAGGTTGATTAGTTGTTCTTATAATTAATAAACATGATTAAAGGTAATGCATGTGCATCACTGTTTTATTTATTTTCAAAGATAATAAATATTTAATTCTTGCACGTTGCATTACTCATTATTGATTATTGTATTAGCATCATTATGTTTAGCGTTGTATATTAATGTATACCCAAAGGAAAAACATCAGTATATATTAAATAATGGAATATATTATATGTATAGCATGTAACTTACGTATCAAAACACTAATAAAAATTTTGTTATGCAGTACCTGTTCCAAATTTTATGCAAACTAATGTTACGTCTGTACCAGTTTTTAATGGGCTTAACTTCTCTGGATGGAGTGATCAAATTCAATTCCATTTAGGTTTCATGGATCTTGATTTGGCAGGCAGAGGAGCCCGCTGCTATTACTGATGCTAGCAGCGAGGAAGAGATAGCCTACCATAAGGTATGGGAAAGATCTAACAGGCTCAGCCTGATATTTATGAAAATGACTGTTGCAGACAATATTAGGACATCTCTCCCCAAAACCGAAAGTGCTAAAGAATTTATGGGTTTTGTGGGAGAGCGCTCCCAAACTGCTGATAAGTCTCTTGCTGGGACATTAATGAGTACGTTGACCACCATGAAGTTTGATGGTTCACGTACTATGCATGAACATGTCAGTGACATGATAAATATTGCAGCAAGACTTAAGATCTTGGGAATGGCTGTGAACGAGAACTTCCTTGTGCAATTTGTGTTTAACTCATTACCGTCTGAGTATGACCTATTCCAAATGAATTACAACACCATGAAAGACAAATGGAATGTGCATGAATTGCACAGTACGTTGGTTCAAGAGGAAACGAGACTTAAGAACCTTGGAAGTCACTCTGTTCATTATGTAAGCAACCAAGGACATCAAGGAGCTGGAAAGAATTATGCGAAGAAACATGATAAAGGCAAGGGCCCACTGAAGGTTAATGAGGCATCTGCAAAAAGCCAGAAGAAGGGACCTCGTGATGATAAATGTCGTTTATGTGGAAAATCTGGACATTTCCAGAAGAACTGCCCAAAACGAAAGAATTGGTTCGAGAAAAAGGGTAAGCTAAATGCATATGTATGTTATGAATCGAATTTAACTGAAGTTCCACGTAATACTTGGTGGATTGATTCTGGATGTACGACTCATGTTTCTAACACGATGCAGGGATTCCATTCAATCCAAACCATAAACCCAAATGAGAAGTTCGTGTTCATGGGGAATAGAGTGAAGGCACCAGTGGAAGCAGTCGGGACTTATCGTTTAATCCTTGACACTGGGCATCACCTAGATTTATTTGAGACTCTTTACGTACCTAGTTTATCTAGAAATTTGATTTCATTATCTAGACTTGATGCTACTGGTTATTCTTTTAATTTTGGTTCTGGATGTTTCAGTTTATTTAAGCATAATCATCTCATTGGTACTGGTTTTTTATGTGATGGTTTATATAAATTGAAATTGGATAATTTATATGCTGAAAGTGTTTTAACCCTGCATCATACTATTGGTACTAAACGTAGTTTAGTAGATGAACGTTCTGCTAACTTGTGGCATAAGCGTTTGGGTCACATCTCCAAGGTAAGAATGGAAAGGCTTGTAAAGAATGAAGTCCTTCCAGACTTGGATTTTACTGACCTAAGAATTTGTGTGGATTGTATAAAAGGAAAATTAACAAAACACAGAAAGAAAGGAGCCACAAGAAGCAACCAGCTTCTTGAAATTGTGCACACCGATATTTGTGGACCTTTTGATGTTAATTCTTCCGGAAAAGAAGAATATTTTATCACCTTTATTGACGATTTTTCACGTTATGGTTATATTTACTTGTTGTATGAAAAATATCAAGCAGTAAATGCATTAGAAATTTATTTAAATGAAGTAGAAAGACAACTAGATAGAAAAGTGAAAATTGTTAGGTCTGATAGAGGTGATGAGTATTATGGAAGATATGATGAAACTGGGCAACACCCAGGTCCTTTTGCTAAACTTCTAGAGAAACGTGGTATTTGTGCGCAATACACAATGCCAAGTACACCAGAACAGAATGGTGTATCAGAAAGGCGTAATAGAACATTATTGAATATGGTTAGGAATATGATAAGTCATTCATCTTTACCTATATTTTTGTGGATGTATGCCTTGAAAACTGCAATGTATTTGTTGAATAGGGTTCCTAGTAAGGCAGTTCCAAAGACACCTTTTGAACTGTGGACTGGTAGGAAACCTAGCTTAAGGCACCTGCATGTTTGGGGTTGCCTGGCAGAAGTAAGGGTTTATAATCCACAAGAAAAGAAATTGGATGCAAGAACAATTAGTGGTTATTTTATTGGTTATCCAGAAAAGTCAAAAGGGTATAGATTTTATTGTCCTAACCATAGTTTGAGAATTGTTGAAACTGGAAATGCTAGGTTCATTGAAAATGATGAAATTAGTGGGAGTACGTTTCCACAAGATGGAAGTGTGTCTTGTCCACGAAATGTGGAAATTAAGGAAGTTAGAGTACAAGTTCCTGTAGCTCGTCCCTCTAGCTCAATTATAAATGTTCCTCTAATTGTTGCACTGGATAATAATTTGGAGGAGCAACAAATAAATGAACCTGCTATTCATAATGAACCTATCGTAGAGGAGCCACAAGAAATAGTATTAAGGAGATCTCAAAGAGCAAGAAAGTATGCTATTTCGAATGATTTTGTGGTTTATCTACAAGAGTTAGAATCTGACTTGAGCATTGAAAATAATGACCCAGTTTCGTTTTCACAAGCCGTTAGTTGTAATAATTCTGATAAGTGGTTAGATGCCATGAAAGAAGAATTGAAATCCATGGAACATAATGTCGTATGGGTCCTTGTAGACCTGCCTGAAGGTTGCAAGAGAGTTGGGTGCAAGTGGGTCTATAAGACCAAACGTGACTCTCATGGCAACCTTGAACGTTACAAGGCCAGACTTGTTGCAAAGGGTTACACTCAGAAAAATGGCATTGACTATAACGAGACCTTTTCACTAGTCTCACGAAAGGATTCATTCAGAATTTTCATGGCACTGGTAGCCCATTATGACTTGGAGTTACACCAGATGGATGTGAAAACAACTTTTTTAATGGAGATTTAGAAGAAAATGTTTACATGGACCAACTAGAAGGATTCTTGGTGGAAGGAAAGGAACACATGGTGTGCAAATTAAAGAAATCAATATATGGACTTAAACAAGCATCCCGCCAATGGTATTTAAAGTTCAATAATACCGTTGTTTCTTTTGGTTTTAAGGAAAACACCGTTGACCGGCGTATATACCTGAAGGTTAGTGGGAGCAAGCTTATTTTTTTGGTTTTATATGTTGATGATATATTGCTTGCAACTAATGATCTTGGTATTTTACACGAGACTAAGGAATTTCTTTCTAGTAATTTTGAAATGAAAGATATGGGTGAGGCATCCTATGTGATAGGAATAGAAATATTCCGGAACAGGTCACAAGGATTGTTAGGACTGTCTCAGAAAGCATATATTAATAAAGTACTAGGAAGATATCACATGGAAAAATGTTCAGCATCACCCGTTCCAATTCAGAAAGGAGATAAGTTTAGTCTCATGCAATGTCCTAAAAGTGATTTGGAATGGAAACAGATGGAAGCAATTCCGTATGCATCTGTAGTTGGGAGTATTATGTATGCTCAGACTTGTACTCGACCAGACATAAGCTTTGCAGTTGGAATGCTAGGAAGATACCAAAGTAATCCCGGATTAGATCACTGGAAAGCTGCAAAGAAGGTTCTGAGATATCTGCAGGGGAACAAAAGAACACATGCTTACGTATAGAAGGTCTGATCACCTTGAGGTGATTGGGTATTCAGATTCAGACTTTGTTGGATGTGTGGATACAAGGAAATCCACTCACGGCTATGTATTTCTTTTAGCCGGAGGAGCAGTCTCATGGAAGAGTGCGAAAGAATCAGTTGTTGCCACGTCTACCATGGAAGCTGAATTTGTAGCTTGTTTTGAGGCTACAGTGCACGCTAATTGGCTGCGAAATTTTATTTCGGGGCTTAGAATAGTCGACAGCATTGCTAGGCCGCTGAAAATTTATTGTGATAATTCCGCAGCAGTCTTCTTTTCTAAGAACGACAAGTACTCCAAAGGTGCTAAGCATATGGAAGTGAAGTACTTTGGCGTGAAAGAAGATGTTCAGAAACAAAGAGTGTCAATAGAACATATTAGCACAAATCTTATGGTAGCTGACCCATTAACAAAAGGGTTACCGCCTAAGGCATTTAGTGAACATGTTGAAAGTATGGGCATTATTGTTATTAAGGATTATTGAATTTGATGTTAACATCCTTTATTATTATCATGTAATTGACACTCTGAGCTCATTTTATGATATATGTTTCTGATTACCTATTTTCTAGAACAGCATGCATTATTGTGTTAGAGTAATGTAAACAGGTATTGTCTTGAACAAAGACATTATGGACCAATTATATATTTCCCAATATAGATCAGGTTATGGAAAAGACTACTTTGTGGAACATGGAAGCAACTATGTCGAATAAATGACATACAACCGCTATGACCCGAATTAGTTCCTATCTTTAACTATGATTAATCGAGTATCTAATTATAGAATGATTTAGTTATATAAATGCGCATTAATTGTTTGTTTAATTATTTTGTTTATTAAACCATAATGTTGAATTATGTCACATGAGCCAAGTGGGAGAATGTAAGATTTTATATCTTAATATGTCTCATGTGATGTGCATGTGACATGTATTGAATTGTGTTTAGTAAATAATTAATTAAATCTTAATGGGCTAAATCATATTTAGATAATAAGGGGATTGTTTCTAAAGGCCCATTAGCTTGATGGAAGCCAATGGATAAGAGATAAGGGTTTTACCTATTTATGAGAAACAGGTCCTGTTCCTGGCCATAACGTATTCTCTCTTTTACCATCACATAACGATACAGAAAGAATAGTAGAGAAGACAAAGGAATAGAAACCTTGTTTCCTGACTTTTGGTCAAAGGACGTTGGAGATCTCTCTCAAGTATAGCAATGGATAGAGGTTAGTAATTATATTCTCTTATCATCTCTATAACACGTGAAAGTCATGTAATTTCAAGATCCCTATTGTTGTAGTTGTAACGAATAAATTAAAACTACAACTTATAATGCTAACTTGAGCATGTGGGAAATAATTTTATCAACCACTCATGCATTGTTTCATTATTAGAAGATAGTACAGTAGACAATAAAAATTCGAAGATCTTGAATGACTATGGATACGAGGATGCATTATTGATTTTTACTGTATATGCGTTCTAATTAAATCCTTGTCGAACTTAATTAAATGCTTGATGAAATTAATTAAAGCATCACCTAAACTTGTTTTAGATGTCAGATAGTATCTCCTTAAGCACAAGTATATATACAATACTAACATCCAAGGATATAAGAAACTGTTACTTTCCTTTGGTTTTAGAGATAAATTTTCTATATTTTCAGTTTACTAATCCGCGAGCATATCTTCTTAGCTATAAGAGAATATGAGAGCTTTTACTTAAAAAGATTTAGGTGATGCTTTAGTTGAAGCATGTCAATTTGTTGCATATCTCTCATTATCTCCGCTTTCCTATTGGAGTCTCGAATCATAATCCTTCCCATCTCCTTGAGTGGTGCATTTCGGTTTAAAAGATTCAAGGATTAATCAATTCCGGTATATTTATAAGAGTTTGTTTAAGGCTTGATTATAAAATACTCCAATTAAAAAAAGGGTAAAAAAGTATTGAAAACCAAAATTTATTAGTACTCAAAATCTTAAATGGTCAAGTTTTTAATGAAAAATGTTTTACTACATACCTTCTTATTCTCAGCCTTAACAAATATTAAGAAAATTCAATTTATAAACGAGCATCTTTCAATAAAGTAAATCTTAACCAACCTCTAAATACTTTTGACCGAACTGAATGAAATGAAGAGGATTTTCACCTCTAAAAATTTAAGCTTGGTTGTAGATGAACATTTTTTTATTTATTTTTTTGGTTACAACTTATAGTTAGCATTTTATTGTTTTTAGGTTGGGGAGTCGTTGGGATGGTAAAGCAAATAAGCATATGAGTTAATGGGTAGGGTAGAGGATGGTGACGTGCGCCGAATAGCTTACTTTAGCCCATTCCTTCTTTCTTTCACTTTCACTGGAACAGCATTTTTACCAGGTTGTGTAGTACACCCAAACATGTCCATTCCCACCTTCATTATTCCTCATCAATTGACATCATTGCACCACGTACACTTCAATTCCTATTTCTCATCACAAGCCCTCAAGAGTCTTAGCGGTGGTTTCATATTTCATACTTTCTCTTGAAAGTTTCAATTTGGCAAAACTATCGCCTTTTAAATTATTTTTTAAGTTTTTTTTTTAATCAGTCCAGTAAGTTGTCGTAGTACGACAAATATCTTCTTTTCGTTAATTTTTTGGTTAAATAATACTTCTCTGTCCATGAATATAAGGGCCCTTTAGGAGATTTCACGTTCATTAACAAAATGAAATAATTTACAATATATATAGTTAATTGTATTGAAAATGTGAACTTTTGATATGTATTTTCAAAATTACCCGTACTAATATTATTGGAAATATAAAAAGTGTTAAATAAATAGAGGTGCTTGTGAAAAAAAGTAATTAATGTTCATTGAAAATTGATAAAGGGTCTTATAAATAAGGATAAAATAAAAGTGTCAAAAAAGTCTTATATTTAGGGACGGAAGAAGTACGTGTCACTTAACTAATAATGTCACATGTTAACAATATGATTCAATGAATTTTTTTTCAAATTTTTTTATGATATCACGTGTCATTTAATAAAAAGATTAACAAGACTAAAGTGACAAATAAAATGAAAATGACTGAAATGACAAATAAAATAAAATAAAAGGAATACTATACAGAAATAAAATGAAAAAAAATGCAAAACAAATATTGATTTATTATAAAAAGAGATATATTACATGGTATACTTAATCAAATTACTCATATCAAAGAAATTGATTAGTTTTATGAATTCTATGAGAATATATTGTAATATTAAAATTTTACTCTATCAACTTTTCTTAAAAAATTCACACATTAATTAACAACAAAAAACACATAGATAGTCAAAGCATTTAATAAGGACAAAAAAAAATAATAAATGATACATAAAAAATATAAATTGACTTATAATTAGGACATAAAAAACTTTCTAAATTCTAGAATATGATCTTCAGTATAATAAAAAATGGGGAAAATATTTTTTTACTTATAATTGAGATCCAAATGAGTACTAGTTTTGGATGGTAATGACAAAAACTATGCATTTATTTTTAGGGTAAGGTAATGATGGTATGTAAAGTGGACATTTCATATGGAACATGCAATATATCGTCTGTTGGGAAAACATAAGCCCCGATACTCCGTTACGTGGTACAATTACAAACACCAAAACTAACGCTTTCAATAGGATTTTTCTAAGCTTTTGGGTAGGATTTAGGTGGATTAAAGAAATTAATTAATATTATCAGTTATATTGAAATTGATAAAATTTGTTTGACTTTTTTTTTAAAATTACTGATATAATTATTATTGGGATTTTAAAAAAGTGATATTAAATAAATAGAGATGTTTGTAAAAAAGAAATAATTAAATAATTAATGTCGTTTAAAATTAGATCATCAAATGCTTATAAAAAAACAAAATTCTTTCACTATTTAATGCTTATATATTTTTTTTTTTTGGTGAACAAAAGGGGGCAAGCCCCAACAAACAGAAAATTAAATTACAATGGAGTCTCTAGGCAAAGCAGTCCCAGAGAAGTCTTGGAGCATGATGCTCATGATATCTTGAGGAGGATTCTCCACAACGTGACTCCCGTAATCCTTGTCAAGACTGAAATTCGCCATAAAGTCAGCGCATCTGTTGCCTTCTCGTAAGGAATGGGAGAAGCATATGCTCCACTCCTTTTTCAGCAAGTTACCAATGTGGCACATAAGACTGTTAGTCTCCTTCTTACTGCTATCATTCGTGATACGCCTAATGTGGTTGATAATCGTGAGAGAGTCACTTTCGACAATAATGTTTCTAAGGCCTTTCTCCCAAGCAATCTTGAGGCCCGTCAGGATTCCCCAAAGTTCAGCAGAGTAAGACATAGTGATCCCAATCTTTCTGTAGAATCCGAACATCCAGTTTCCCACGCAATCTCTGAAAATGCCACCACACCCCGCCAGGCCCGGATTGCCCTTTGAAGTACCATCCGTGTTAAGCTTTACTCAGCCTTCCGGTGGTTGATTCCAGCGCACGTACAGTGTTTCAATTCTTTTGGTCCCAGCAATGTTCTCCTGCTCCATAGAATTTCGGACCTGTGATAAAACGAAATGAGCAGTATTAGACGGGTATATAAAATTTGGGTCAGCAAGAGCATTATTCCGCCACTGCCAAAGATAGTAAATTGAGCACAAAAAAACAATCCTCCACTCCTGTATAGTGAAGGATCCCCATCTCATTGAAATATTTTCCCGGCACCAAGGAATCAGATCTGTGAGCATGAAAACAAGAAGCTCGTTGCCAGGAATTAATATCCTCCAAAGCTGTTGCGCATTCGGGCAATCCCGGAGAACATGCATAGTTGTTTCCTCGACGTCCCTACACTTCTTACACTCCGGTGTTCCTAACCCCCATTTGCTTTTTCTAGAATTTGTTAGCAATCTGTCGTGACCCGTTTTCCAAAGTTGGAATTTCCATCTTTCTGGGCATTTGCTTTTCCAAACAGTTTCCCAAGGGATAACTTCCACCGTGTGATACTCATTAGACAATAGACCATACGCACTCTTAACAGTGAAGTTTCCATGTCCTTCAATGCTCCACGCTAATTCATCATCTCCTAATTCAGGCTCTGGTGGCGGCATAATTCTAATCTTGTCAATAATAGTGTTGTTTAGAATATCCTGCAATTTACCAAAATCCCAGTTTCTGTCTTCATCAGTCATATCAGCAACTAAGGTTGTATCATTATCAAAGTCTCTTTGATGAAGAGTAAAATCTTGGAGAGTGATCTTGTCTCCTATCCATCTGTCTTTCCAGAACCAAGTGCCTTTCCCATTTCCGATTCTGAATTGCACATTATCAAGGAGAGTAGGCCACAGATAAGCTAGACGTTTCCAAAGCGAAGAATCCTGATTATTGCTTTTCACCGTTTTCAAAAAATCTCTTCCTCTAGCATATTTTCCTTTTAAAACCTGTACCCACAGATCATTAGGCTTCGTTAAGATTCCCCATCCAAGTTTCATCAAGAAGGCATCATTGAAGGTCTTCATACGCTTGAACCCAAGACCACCAAGAGTTTTGGGAAGACAAAGATTGTCCCAACTTAAGAGGTGGGCTTTACGTTGTTGCTGAGAAGATCCCCACACGAAGTCCCTTTGAGCTCTCTCAAATTCTCTGCAAACCGAAATAGGAAGATTTGAATGCTGCATGTTGTGATTGGCAAGAGACCCCAGCACACTTTTAGCTAAAATTGTCCTTCCCGCAAGAGAGAGGCAACTGGATTTCCATCCTGCCAGTTTGTTTTTGAGCTTGTCAACAAGGGGCTTGAAGCATTCCTTTTTTCTTCGATTTCCATGGTCAATGGAGCCCAGATAAGATCCAATGCCTTTGTTCCACTTGAAACCACTCCTATTCACGATATCATTGGCCACCGACCTGTCAACATTAGAAGAAAAGAAGATAGAAGTTTTAGTCTCATTAATTTTGTGACCAGAGCTCAAACCAAATTGTTCCAAACAGTCCATAATTCGTCCCAACTGTTCCGTAGAAGCCTCTTCAAAAACGAGGAGATCGTCAGCAAACATTAGATGAGAAATTAAAGGCCCATGTCTACCAGCTTTAATGGGCTTCCACTTCCTTTCGTTAACTGCTTCAGTTATCATATGAGATAATTTATCCATGCAGATAACAAAAAGGAAAGGGGATAAAGGATCTCCTTGTCTTACCCCTCTAGAAGGCAAAAAAGAATCAGTTTTTTCACCATTCCAAAGAAGTTTAAAGGAAGAGGTAATAATACAATTCATAATCAGATTAATCAAACAAGCAGGTAAATTTAATTCAGAAAGACATTTCCTGATAAAACCCCAAGATAACCTGTCATAAGCTTTTTCTAAATCAAACTTTATCGTCATAAAGCTTTTTTTCCTTTTCATTCTTTTCATAGAATGAATAAGCTCTTGAGCTATTATAATGTTATCCTGTATATTTCTCCCGGGAATAAACCCAACTTGTTGGGGGGATATCCAATCATTCATGAAAGGTTTAAGCCTGTTAGCAATGATTTTAGTGTTGCATTTGTAAACGACATTGCACAGAGCTATAGGCCTAAAATGAGAGGCATTTTGAGGGGCATCCACTTTAGGAATGAGCACAACAAGAGTAGAATTTATAGCCCGAATTGCCTCCGCGTTTTGCCTAGCTAATTTAATAAACTCCGTGAAGTTTTGCTGGAGGATTTGCCAATTGTGCTTATAGAAAATGGCCGGGATTCCATCTTCTCCTGGAGCTTTCGTAGGACCCATAGCAAATAAGGCCCTTTTGATTTCTTCCGGAGACACCTGGAGGAGAAGGCTACTGAAATCATGGTTATTAGTAGGATAAGAGATACTACATATAAGCTCAGGCCTGTCAATCATATCCTCATAATAGAGATTTTTGAAAAAAGAGATGACTCTATTCCTGTTCAACATATCATCATAGCACCAATCCCCAACATCATCATGTAAGGCAAAAATTCTATTTTTTCTTCTTCTAGAAATGGTTCGTGAGTGATAATATCTAGTGTTCCTATCACCACCTTGAATCCATTCTTTTCTAGATTTTTGGAACCATAAAGATTCTTCATGCTTCAAAGTAATCTCAAGCTGCTTTCTAAGATCAATTTCTAAATTTTGTAAAAAAGGATTTGAGAAATTATCGGGGGAAATTTGAATTCCTCTAATTCTGGCCATGAGTTCCTTTTTACGCTGGAACACATTGCCAAAAGTAGATTCATTCCACTCTTTTAATTTAGGAACCAGGTTGTCAATGGCCTCAATTAAAGAGAATCTTTCCTCCAGTTATTTCGCATAAAATTATCAAAATCAGCATGATTAATCCACATAGCATGAAAACGAAAAGGCCTATTAAACCTGTTACCATTTGTGGAATCAAGTCTGAGGCAAAGAGGGTGATGATCTGAATGCAAACGGGTTAGAACTTTGATTGTTGCATCCGGGAACCTGTTTCTCCATTCTACATTGCAGAGCCCTCTATCCAGTCTTTCATACACCCGCTCATAGCCTACTCGAAGAGGACCCCTCCAAGTGTAGAGACCACCAATTTGACCCAAATCAACCAGATTGCATGAGTTTATTCTATCCCTGAATGTACGGCATTTGAGGAGATTGATGGGAGCCCCTCCTTTTTTCTCATTTGAATTGGCTATGTCGTTGAAGTCCCCTAAAAGAAGCCACTCTTCTCTCATTTGTTGATTAATTTCAGCAATTGAATTCCAGAGATAAGCTCTTTCATCTTCCTGAGGGCTTGCGTAAATGGCCGTAAGAAACCAGGGTCTGTAGTTGTCTTCTTTGATTTCAAGGTGAATCAGCTGCGTTTCACACCGAAGCAGATTTATAGCTATGGAGTCATTGTTCCAGAGAATCCAAAAGCCTCCTTTATAACCATTAGCCTCACTAACAACAGAATTACGGAAACCAAGCTTCCTAATAGTTGTAGAAGCTCTCTGGTCACTGCATCTCGGTTCTTGAATGATCACAATATCAGGACGCTGCATCATCATGAGATTACGAAAATGACGACTAAAGGAGCTGCTAACGGCTCCTCTCACATTCCACGAAAGCACAATCATTTCTTAATGATAGAGATTTGACCATCAAGGTTGGCATTTTCAACATGATTAACATCATTTGACATACATGCGATCGCAAGAGACGAAGAGGCCAGATCGATTTCCATGCCCTTTTGATGATCGCTGGTTTTGTCTTTGTCTGGAGGAATTGGCAAAGGATTGAGAACAGTATTCGCACCCCTGTTGAGAAGAGCATAGTCCACCATTTCCGGATTTGGGATAATTACATGAGACATGAATCCTTCTAAACCCGTCACTCCCTGTTTCTGTAGATTTTTCATTTTGTGCAAAATCACTAAGTCTTGTTTGTTGCTTTGTCTAGGAGCTTCTTCTCTTGTCACGATGGGTACCTTCTTCTGAGCATTAAGGCTTCTCTGGTCAACAGTGACTTTGGGCTTAGAGTTATCTGGGCCTTGTCTTTGATAGTTGATGGACCCTTTATAAATTGGCTTGGGCTTATTTTGAGAATTTTTACCAGCCAAAGGATTTCTAACCTTATTTATTTTGCTCACTTGGCTACCACCCTCACCTTTATTATTGTTAACAACTATATTCTCAGCCTGGTCACGTGTAGGAGAGCTGTTCGCATCCCTTAATTCACCTTCTTCAGATAGACCAGCAAATCTCGACCCATTAAAGCCTATATTTTTATTCTCATTCATAGCCGCAATTCCTCTGCCTTTAGAACGTGGTGCTCTTCGAACCAACATCCAGGGTCCAAAGTGGGAAGAATCAGAATTGATGACAACCGAATTTTCATTTCCCATCTCATATCCCTCGCCATTAATGCCTTCAATGCTATTTCCATTCATTTCCTTAATTTCCTCCCTGCTTTTAGCGATATCCACTATCCTGTCACTAGCCGTTGTCAGTACCGGATTGACACCGGAGCTACTGGTTTGCAAGTTTTCCTATGAAGGTTTGTACTCAGTGCAGGAATCCACCTTATGACCATACCTCCCACAGTTGAAACAAATCAAATGCAATCCTTCATATTCGAGGTTGATTTCCATTCCAAACGCCTTCACTTTTGGAATCAGTTTCTTCATTAAATCAATCTCAACGCAAATTCTCGCAAACCTGCCTTTTGAATGAATTGAAGTAGCGTTGTCAATCTTGAGCATGGTACCAATTTTAGATCCTACCTTCCTAAGAAAGCTTGGATTATAAAGTTCCATATCAAGGTTTGGGAGTCTAACCCAAACTGCAATTTTCCTGACCAAATGCTCCCCTTGTAAAAAGAGAGGCCTCCATCGTTGCACGATAAGATAGTGATCTGCAACTTTCCACGACCCTTCAAAAAGAGCATGTCTGTAATCATCTTCCGCCGTGAACTGCACCAAACAATATCCTTTTGGCATTTCTATGATCCTGATCGATCCAGCTTTGGCCCAACTTCTATTCAACTTGTTTTCAATAATTCTCATATTGATTCTCTTGCCTAGTACATTGACTATTAGTGAATTCCTCCATGGTTTGCACCACTCTTCAAACTCATCTTTAGACACCATAATCTCTGGACAAGGATTAAAGTTCTCCTCATTTGAATCAGGTGCTTCTTCCTTATACCACCTATTTTCAGGGAGATCATCATCTGTGATGTCATGCATTTCCCATGCATCATCAAGCCCCACATTCCTAAGGAGAGAATCTCTGTATGATCGCTAGGAAGGCCTAGGGTCACCTTGATGCATCTCATCGTCCACAGGAGGCTCTTCCATGCTAGTATCAGAAGGCTCTTCTCCCACTTTAACCTTCTTAACACTGCGCTTTTTGAGATCGTCTTCCTGTACCGATGTTTCATCACGTTCACGTTCAATAGACAAAACCCTAGCAGAGCTCATTCTTTGTTCCACAACTCTTTATATTAGCTATCTTTAATGCTTATATTTAGTGACAGCAGAATTACTGCTCCATATGCCCTTGAAAGTCAATAATCTCTCAATTTTTTAAGGAAATAAATAAAATCTTGGTTGAATATTTTTAAAATAAATAAATATTATATAAAATATTTTTCAAATATAATAATTATTATTGGACGGAGGAAATTGATAAAAAAAATAAGAGAAGAAAATGAAGAAGATCTACCATCGCCCTCATGCATAGAAAAAGGTTGTGCTAGTGTTTTTGTGAAACTATTTAAGAAATACAAACAAAGTAATTTATTATTAAAAAATTAAGTTCAATATTTTTTGATATACAAAACATATTATTTCTTTATGCAAAATTACCTTTTTCTTTAACTATCTTTTTAAACAATATCATAAGAACACTTATTAACATCCCCTTGTAAAAATAAGCATAAAAGGTAAACTTGTATTGGAGAGTTAAAACCTTGTCTTTTTTTATTTATTTATTAAGCGAAATACACCATTTTTTCAGATTTTTTTTAAGTTTGTTTATCCTATGCAATATGCATAAATGAAAAAAAATCATTTTAAATAGTAAAAAGTTAGATTAAATTCAACTTTTAAGGTTTAAAATAAAAGATAGAAAAACACTGACGATACAGTTGAGAAGTTAAATCAATTATTTTTTAATTGTTTGTATTAAATTTTTCAATATATCAATATAGGTTTTTCTAATATGAATTCTCGCGGCTAGAATGCATGTTAAGAATATCTTAAAAAAATTTAATGACATATTTAATATAGAATTTTTCTATCCTCAATCCTTAGGAGTGGGATTAAGAGGCTAAAACAAGTGCATTTACATGAAAAGAATAAATATTTAGTCAATAAACTTAATTTTTCAAGATTTTGTTACTACGTATTTTTTTACTCTCAAACTCAACCTTAAGAGCTTAGAATAAACAAACTTTTTAATATATTGTGAAATGAGATTTTTAACTTTACAACGAATATTTACTCATTCAAATAAGCCAACCTTAATATATCTCTTTAGATACACATTAAAAAATTTCTAAAAATATTTTTTTTCCTATTTTTTCATTCCCATTCTTGAGAAATGAGCTGAGGTTGAGAAATCAATCACTTACAACCAGCTGACTAGGGATTTGGATCCTCTAACGAACATAATATTAGGGGAATATTAGTGTAAAAACCACTAAAATTTAAAATAAATCCAAAATTTTTTATTATGGATTTTATTGGTTTTGTACCTATGATACCCTAATACTCCCTCCGGTCTTATTTATAGAGCACATTTTAGAAGAATTTTTTAGTCCTGTTTATAAGTCACTTTGCATTTTCTAGGAAGCATTTATTATTATTTTCTCTTATTGCCCTTTGTCCATTAATGTGAAATAATACATTATGAAATTCTCAATACAAGATAAGAGGGTAACATTGTAATGTTAACGTATTTTTTTTTTAAGTTTCAAGAAACTTAAATACATTCCTTGGTTTGTGCGATATGGATAAATATGCCCTATAAATAGGATCAGAGGGAATATTAAGTTAGGGAATCTATTTCCCTACACTAGGGTGTGTTAGAGCATCTTCATCCCAAGTGCTTAATACTTGGGATTCTGTGAAGAACACAAGTGAAGAACCAAAGTGGGATGGAGGGTGCTGACATGGAGGAGCTTGGCAAGCACAACAGCTTCGCCAAGCTCCGGTGCTAATGGCTGGCCCACCGCACGGAGAGACAGGGGGAAACAATAAAAAAATGGAAAATAGTCGTTGTTCTTCTTCTTCGTATGTTCAGTTCAGGTGTGAATGAAGCAAAAAATTGAAGCTTGCCATTTCCAGTAGAAAGCAAGGAAGAATTAATCCAGTAGAAAGATCAAACAAAAAAAATTATAAAAATTACATAAAAATAAACAGTGGCATCTTCTTCATCTTCGGTTCAGGAGGAGAAGAAACAAAAAATATTCAACAAAAATTGGTGCCTGAAACCAGAACAGGGGAAGAATCAATATACAATCAAAATCATTGTTACAAAAATTGAAATTAAAAATTTCAAAATTGCAATATAGAATGAGAAAGGGGAAGAACAAAACCCTAGATTCCTCTTCTTAATTCAAGATCATGAATTGATGCTGCTCCAAGCACATGCAAGAGGGGAAATCGATGATCCAACCAAGAATCATTAAATCGACCTTCAGCAGCGGCGGTGGAGCTTCGAACCGTAAGTGAGTGATTGGCAGTGGTTGGCGGTGGAGATGAGAACCGAGAGAAAGAAGGTTGGCGGTGGAGATGAGAACCGAGAGAGAAGGTGGAGATTGATCGGTCATGGAGGAAGTGTGAACCGGCGTGTTGATGGAGTGAATGAAGTAGAAGGAGAGTTGATGGTGTTAGAACCTACAATCGGTGGGTGAAATAACTAGGAAACACTAGAAGAACACCTAGAAGGGGGGATTGAATAAGTGTTAGATAAACCTTGAAAGATTTTCGAAAGAAACAAATCAAAACGATTAAAACAAATGATTTTCACAAAATTCTTTAAGCCTTAATCGATTAATAACATGAACTAATCGATTAATGCCTCTGTATATTGAAAAATCACTTTTCAATCAAATACAAAAATCAATCAATTAACAAGTATAACCAGAGATTCAGCGGAAACAATTAATACCTATATTCTTATTAATTAACCTAGTTATGAAAATGATTTTTCCTTTACCAATTTGAACAATAAAGATTCAATTCAATCAATTATGAAAAATCACTTTTTCTAGGTTTTCAATCAAGAACACAATTAAAGACTTGAATTGTAAAGAGTAGAGAGTTTAGAGATACGACACAGTGATTTATCCTGATTCACTTTCATCCACTTGAAAGCTACTCCAGTCCCCTCTTCAACCAAGAGAGATTCTTCACTATGAGGAATTAGATTTTCTCAAATTACAAGTAAATGCCTCACAAGACTCCCTTCTTGCTAGCCTACAAGAGATACCACACCCTTGCCTTGTAACCCTATTGATATCTAATCTAACCTCTTTTCTTGCTTGCCAAATCCCCTCAACAAGACTTCCAATGCTTGCTTCACTACAAGACTTCCAATTGCTTGTTAACACAACAAGGCTTCCAAGTGCTTGATGAAATGCCACACCAAGGCTTCCAATATAACTTTGCTTGATTCACAACCAAGACTTCCAATTGTTGTAGATAGCTTGCCTCTTGCAAAGATTACAACTCAAATGAAAACAAATAACAATCCTATGAATCTCTTTCAAAAGCTATGAAAATATCAACATGAGAGATTCAAGGTTCTTGATCAAAGAATGTAAAAGTGAAAGCTTTGATCTTGAGAGAGTGAGAGAGAATAGAGTGGCTTTGATTCTTTGT
This sequence comes from Crotalaria pallida, assembly GCA_037953625.1. Lineage (NCBI taxonomy): Eukaryota > Viridiplantae > Streptophyta > Magnoliopsida > Fabales > Fabaceae > Crotalaria > Crotalaria pallida. The sequence continues at coordinate 77,095,663 of CM075656.1, forward strand.
AAAATTGATAAGAAAATGATAGGTAATTGTAATAATGATTCACAAAGGTTAGGAAAAGGTTTATATAGAATACCTAAAAGTTAGGAATGGTTAGAAGTGCTTTTGAGAAGTGAAAAACTCATTTAAAAACAGTAACAGCTCGTGTTACTCGAGTAACAAGGTTACTACTCGAGTAACAAGTGTAAAACTTGTTCACTAGTATTTAAGTTTATACTCGAGTATTTACGCAAGGCTGAATAATTCTACTCGAGTAATCAACCCCTTAATCGAGTATTTGCGCAAGACACAAAAATTCTACTCGAGTAATCAAGTGGCTAATCGAGTAGTCAGTTCAAAAAACACTTAAAAACTTATTTTCTCAAAATCTAAACCTTTTCTTTCAAACCTTTAAGCCACCTATTGATTTTAGGCAAAGTGAATACTCAAAATATGATATAATCATGCAATCAAAAGAGATTCACTATCCTCTAAGAAACTCTACCCAAACTTATAAACTAAAAGACTTGTGAGGCAAAAGATAAAACATTAAAACACAAACTACCAAACTAAGTCTTAATGAGTTGGCTCTCTCTTCATAACTTGATGTTTGTTGTTGCTTGTCGAGCTTGAACTTGATCAACACATTTAAGCTTGTTCAAAACCTTTTGTAGCTTGTTCAAAACCTTTTGTAGCTTGTTCAAAATCTTTTGTCATTATCAAAACATTCTTCATGGATCTTACAGATGGGTCGAGGAAGTAGAAGGAGATTTGATGGAGTGAAGCCTTGGAAGTGTTGGGTCTGAAGTGTTGGGTCTGAAGGAGGGTTGATTGATTGGTATAGTTTTATGCATTTTTACTTTAAATCATGTTTAAAGAGTACTTAAAAAAAATAAGCTAATTGAAAAGAGTAATTAAAAATATAGCAATAGCATGTTGAATATATTCGTTAGAAACAAGCATACTAGCCGTTTGTATCCGTTGAAATTTTGGATTCTATAAATATGTATCAATTATTTCAACAATTCACAAGCAAAATTTCAATTTCTATCTTACCCAAATGGATCCCAATCAAAATCCTTATAATGCTTACTTTAATTTTTTACAAAACCATTCACCTCCCCCAAATAATAATTCCTCTCCAATTACTCCTAGCACACAAGGTAGTAATTCAAACATTAGAAATTACCAAAATCCTCCCCATTTTCCTAATCCACATTATAATCCAAATTTTTACAATCAACCATTTCCTATGCCATATTACCAACACCCCATGTATCCACCATCACAAACCAATCTCACCATGGGTAATAGTAGTGTTGAATTGATTGAAGAAGAACCTGAAACACCGGGTGGATCAATTTCTTCGTCTCAAATACCAGCATTTTCAACTCAAGTAGGACTGGAGAATATTAATCTTGAAGAAGAAGGTGGAGGAGCAACAGAGAAGACAAAAACTCGAGAAAAATTCTCTCCAGATGAAGATAGGCTACTCATTGAGGCATGGATAAACATTTCAAAAGATTCGGTTGTTGGAGTTGATCAAAAATCAGCTAGTTTTTGGGGAAAAATTGAGAGCAATTACAACCATTACCGTCATGAGAAGTATTCCACAAGGAGAGTAATCCAACTAAAATCACGATGGCATAGGTTGAATAGTGCAACCCAGAAGTTTGCTGGATGCTACAAACAAGCAGTAGAAAATAAGAAGAGTGGGAGCAATCATGATGACATAATGAAAAATGCATATACAATTTATGCTCAAGACGAAGGCGGCAAAAAATTTGAGTATGAGCATGTTTGGCGTTTGTTGAAAGATGAACCAAAATGGGCTGCAGTATGTTTCAATGTTCTTCATAAAGAACAAAGATTTGAGCTTCTGGTGCATATTCGTCATCCTCTAACCCACCAACACCAACAAGTTCCGAGTACAACCCAACATCGCCTACTTTGGAACGTCCGATTGGGCAAAAAGCTGCAAAAAGAAAGGCGAAAGCAAAGCAATGTCAAACTTCGAATAATACCGATGTTGCAGAATTCAATGTGATTTTTCAAAAAAAAGTTGAAACCATGACAGATTTTAATCGTGCATTTGATGAGATGGTAAAGGCGCAACAAGATAAGATTAAGATGGATGAGGATAGGATGAAGATGGATGCAGATAGGTTGAAGATAAATGATTTGCTAATCCTCACCAAAGATACATCCAATATGAATGAGAGACAACTAAGAGATCATGAGGTGTTATGCAACTTCATTAGGGAGAAATATGGCTTAGTTTAGTATCAACTTTATTAGTATCTTCAATTATGTTTTATGAATTATGTATTATTATATTCAATTATGTTTTATGAATTATGAATATGAATTATGAATTATGTATTATCATCTTGTTTTATCAACTTGAATTATGATTTATGATTTTTAAAAACTAGCCGTTGTAAAATAGCCGTTGTAAACTAGCCGTTAAAAACTAGTCGTTGTAAAATAGCCGTTGCAAACAAGCCTATATATACTTCAGTCACTCTAATTCTTCTATCATCTTTCAACCTTCATCTTTCCAATATTCTTCTTTCATCTCTCAAGTTATTGTTTCATCTTTATTTTTTCCAATTCTTCTAATGGACCCTTCAGATCCTTTCAACCCTCAGTTTCAAACAACTCTCAAATGGTATATTGACAATGTTATTAACGACAATAGTGAAGAGGAAATGATGAGGATTATTATTGAAAGGCAAAGAGAAGAACAAGCTAGCAGCTCTACTAAGCGTACCGGGAAAAGAAGGCACATAGAAAGGAACCGTGAAGAAGGACATACAAGATTGTTTAACGATTATTTCTCTGAACATCCGGTATACACGGATGAACAGTTTCGCCGAAGGTTCCGAATGCACAAGCATGTTTTCCTTCGCATTGTACAAGCCCTTGGTGAGCATGATGAGTATTTTCAAATGACGGTGGATGTATGTGGTAGACAAAGCCTTTCACCACTTCAAAAATGCACTTCTGCTATTCGTATGTTGGCATATGCATCATCTGCTGACAGCCTTGATGATTATGTGAGAATGGGGGAGAGCACTTCAGTGAAATGCTTAGAGACAAGCGGTGTGATCAAGATATTTGGGGAAGAATATCTAAGGAGGCCTACAACTGATGACATTCAACGCTTGTTGCAAATAGAGAAAGATCGTGGTTTTCCAGGTATGTTGGGCAGCATAGATTGTATGCATTGGGAGTGGAAAAATTGTCCAGTTGCATGGAAAGGTCAATTTTGTCGAGGTGATCATGGGAATCCTACAGTTATGCTTGAAGCAGTGGCATCAAAAGACTTGTGGATTTGGCATGCATTCTTTGGGGTTGCTGGTTCAAACAACGACATTAATGTGCTGAATCAATCATCTGTCTTTAACGATATTCTACATGGTCGAGCTCCAGAGGTGAAGTACACTGTTAATGGAACTGAATACAATTTGGGGTATTATTTAGCTGACGGCATTTATTCGGAATGGGCTACATTTGTCAAGAGCATCCCAATGCCACAAGGAGAGAAGAGGCAATTTTTTGCCAAGCAGCAAGAAGGTGCTAGAAAGGATATCGAGCGAGCATTTGGAGTACTCCAAGCTCGATTCGAAGTCGTACGTTACCCAGTTCGTCAATGGCAATTAGATTCACTTGAGCGTATAATATATGCTTGTATCATATTACATAATATGATTGTCGAGGATGAACGAGACACATATGGTGGTACATTCGATTATTCCGATGTTGATAACGACACGGTGGAAGAATCTAATAATGCTCGTGACCATGATATTCAAGATTACCTGCAAAGGAGATTTGCTGTTCGCGATAGAGTAACCCATCACCAACTTCAAGCCGATTTAGTAGAACATGTTTGGGAGCACCACAAGCGTATGAACGACCAAAATTGAAATTTTATTATATGTATTTTTATATATTTTTCATTTAAATTAATGTATTTTTATTTATTTTTTTTATTTTTTTATGTAATTTAGTAAATTTAAATTATTGTTGTTGAATTATTGGTATTAATTGAATTACATTTTAATTTTATTATAATATGTAATATTTAAATAATATGTAAAAAGTAATGTGGGGTAGGGTGTGGGGTCCATTCAAGAACCATGGTTGGGTTCTTTGAGATGGAGCAAAATTGTGTTAGAGTTGCTTAGGATATGGGAACGTGTGAGATAATATAAAAAATGCTGTGGGGACCACACAAGAACCAAAATTGGTTCTTTGGGATGGAGATGTTCTTAAGTGTTACTCCCCTTGTCCTATATATAGGGCACCTTCTAGAAGAAATCTTTGGCCCTATATATAGGACATTTTATATTTCCTATGCATTATTAATTACTTTTTCTTTTTTTTCCTTATTAAATGTTTTGATTAACTATGTTTTTCTGTTATTAATTAATGAATGTAAACTTTTCAAGTAAAGTGAAGAGGTGAAATTGTAATATTACATTATATTCTCATATAATTCACAAAACTAATCACTTTTCTTAATTTAAAGAAAATGATTAAGTATGCAGTACATGTAAGATGGGAGGAAGTAACCGTTGATCAGCAAAGCAAAATAATCCTTATCTATCTACCAGGCCATTTCCTTCCTCTTTGTTGTTTGACAGTTTATATCTGAAAGTTGAATGAATGTCCCTAGCTCCCCAGTCTGCTGACTTTTTCTGTCTTCCCCTTTCATTCTCCTCCTACATCATTATTATGCTTACGTCATCTTATAACTCTAGCATGTGAATATGTGACTGTTCCTTGTTCCTACAAATACAACAGTGCCCTCTTACTTTGTAAATATAAATATTAGTTTTGAATTTTATTTTGGTCATTTTTATTTATTTTAAATTTTAATATTATTAATTATTTATTTTTTATAAATACTTTTTTATTTAATATTTTATTTTTAAAATTTTTAATAATAATTATAAAAATAATTTTGAGAAATATACTAAATATTATCAATTTTAATATTACTATTAATATTAATTTTTTATAAGCAAAAAATTTTATTAACACTAAAACAGATCAAAATAAGTATTATTGTACAGTTGAATCTCACCTTCTATGAAAGGTTTGTACACTAATAATATTAACTAACTTTTTTAATTCTCTTGATTCAAATCGCTCCTTAAGTTTATTCTTTATTTATTAATGGAGAGAGTATATATCAAAAGCTAGCATGGTTTTATGTATTCCCATTGCTTATAAATAATTATTGCTTTAGCAAAATGAATTTGTTTTTGAATAATTGATGTTCTATAAAATCAAGATAACATTAATTATTATTATTTTTATAATTCTACCTTCCTTTAATTAATAAGAGAAATAATAAGTGAAGAAAAATGATCATTAATATATAGAAACAAAAAACAAAAATGATAAAATAAACATTGATTTACTAAAAATATATTAAATATACTTCTTAATTTATGATATGTTATATAATCTTAAAGACAATTATTTAATTATGGAGGGAGTACTAATTATACTGTTCATTTCCTTTTTATAATTTTAGAAGAGATTGTGGTGAGGGCATTAGTTAATGTCAGCTCAACAGAGGAGTAATTCACATTAAAAAAAAGTTTTATTTGTTGTAATTAATTGTCCATTTTTATTTAAGGTTTTGATGTTCACATATATGCAGTTTGGGTGTAGAATCAATCTTTTTGAGATGTTTTGCAATCAATTTAACACACTGATAAAAAAAAAAAAAAAACAAACAAACAAACATGTTTTCATTTTATTGGATCGATGTTTGAACATATGGTTGTGCGTTTCGAAGAATTACATGACATAAAAGGCAGGGGTGAGCATGACCCGGCCCTACCCGGAGACCCGTCCCAACCCGGCAGGTTCGGGTCGGGTCGAACCCGTTTTCAATCATTCAAAGGGCCAAATCCGAGTGAGAAAAGGACAGACCCGATGCTACTAAGGACGGGTTCGGGTTCATGCCCGGATCACCCGACCCGGCCCGGACTTATAATTAATTAATTAAATATATATATATTAATTATAATCATTATTCTTATTTCTAAAAACTAAAACATAAATAAAAAATATAAAACACTAAAACTAAAAGTAACTACGTACTACAGTGTGTGTGAGATACAGACATATTGTGGCATATGTATGTTTGATTTTTCCTTTCTGCAGATGTGGTTGATGTTTCTTGTGACTTGGTATCTTTGTTTGTTTTCTAAAAAAAAGGACTTTTTTATTTTGAAATGATGATGGAAATCTGAAGTTCTTTATACATGCCTTGTGAATAAAGAATGTTCCATTTGTTATACAAGAGTTCCTTATACTTATTGGAAAAGGATAGGTGGAATATGCACGGTGCAGGATTAACAAAGGCGAATTTTTCTCTTCTGTGACTAACGAATTATAGAATATACTTTGTCGTTTTTTGAAGGAATTATATTAGTGTTAGTATATTTCTCGTGGTTAGTTATAGAATTCTAGAAAGATTGTGCAAATTTCAAAATTTGAATGGTTTGAAATTTTTTTTAATGTTATTCATCCGTGTCCCGGGTGAACCCGGACCCGTCCCTATGAGGACCTTTCCTATTTTGGATCCGTCCTTACCTTGTCCCTCTCTAATTAAGGACGGGTTCGGGTTGAAAAATTGACCCGTGCAACATTTCGGGACGGGTTGGGCCCATGCTCACCCCTAATAAAAGGTACAGTGTATCCTCAAGAAACATAAAAGGGTTAAGGGTGTGCAATATTAATTGTGCATATACATCTAATTAATCTAATCTTTTAAGGGGAAAGTGCAGGAGTATAATACTACCTCCGTCCCTAATTATAAGGTCTTTTTGGGAGATTTCACGCCTATTAAAAAAGTGGAATAATTTAGTTAATTGTATTGAAAATGTGAACTTTTGATATGTATTTTCAAAATTACCCCTATTAATATTATTGGAAATCTAAAAAGTGTTAAATAAATAGGGATGTTTAATTTGTGGAAAAAAATAATAATTAATGCTCATTGAAAATTGGTAAAGGGCCTTATAAATAGGGACAAAATAAAAGTGTTAAGATGACCTTATAATTAGGGACGGAGGGAGTAATATAGAAGTACTTTATTACATATTGATATTTTTTTTTGTGTACAGCAACCGGTACCCGGATATGGTTTACTCAGAATCCGACTCATCATCTGGTTCAACCAAATTGAGCTTGCACTAAGCGGTAGAGATCTCCCAGCAGGGGTTGCTCCATACTCAAGGTTCGAACTCGAAACCAGTTAGTTGATTAAGGGACCAAGTGAGCTACCACTTGACCAACCCACGTTGATTACATATTGATATTTTTTTTTGATAAACGTTACATATTGATATTTTCAATACTATTAATGATAGAGATAATTATAATAAACTTATAAATGATAAATGACGCACAAACGATATAAAAAAAGAATTTTATACTATCATTACATACCCATTTTTTTAAAATAAAATTAATTCACTTTTTTATTAATGAACGTAATTTTTTTTTTTAAAAAAAAAATCTTATATTAAAATCCTAGAGTATATATATATTTGAGAGATCGGAACAACTATTTATATAGTATAGGAAATCATATAGGTTGATATTCAGTCAAACTTAACAATAACTCTCTGCTAGCTCATTATGCGTCAGATACTTAAGGTCCAGTCGTCAAGACTGAAGGGTGAATACTGAATACTAATTTGATTGCCAAATGAGACCTACACACAAAATAATGATCTTCTTTTTGTCATTTGTAGCCTTAATTTCTATCACGTGGTTATTTTACACTTTGCACCAAACTTGTTATTTAATAATAATACAGTTATGGAAATCCAGAAGGCAAAAAAATATTGAACTACATATGTATTCCTACTTTAAGCAAATCAAATCAAATTAGAATAGCTCAGCAAACAAAATGGTAAGGTGATCTTCAAAATGCATAATATAATAGAAAATGTTTGTTTGACATTCGTATTTGACATCAGAGAGGAACACCTGCCTTTTTCTTATAGGACCCACCACTTTTTGCCTTAAAAGACAAGTATCTCGTATAGATATCAAATCACCACAAAAAAACGGGCAAATTGTGACGGTTTATGGAGGTCTTTTGCGGCGGTTTTAACCGTCGCAAAATATATTTGCAGCGGTTCACAACCCCCGCAAATTGCAAATATGAAATTTCATTAAAAACAGTTACGACAGTTATAACCGTCGCAAGATGCCGATATATTTTTATAAAACAATTGCGACAATTTATAACTGCCGCAAGATACCTCTTTATATTATGAAAACAATTGCGACAGTTTTAACCGCCGCAAAATGCCCATTTCTATTTTATAAAAGTAATTGCGACTGTTCTTAACCGCCGCAAGTAAATATCCATTTGCGACAGTAAAACCATAAATTAAAGAATATTTGAGTCAACAAAAAAATGCACTAGAATAAGGTGAAGCATTTACCTGTTTGTTACAAGGAAACAAGTAAAAAGGAAAGTCATATGCAATAGTTTGAATGCCAGAAAGTCCAAAATGCTTGCTATTCCTAGCAAATACACGAGCAAGATTTGTGCACTAATAAGTTCGAAATAGATTGAACCAGGTTTGGATGAACCATACTTTACATTTGTAACCACTTATATTAAATTAAAAATAAACAAAACTACAAAAGGACAAGTATCTATCACTTACAGTTTTACAATATTGGATAAATTTGCATAAGTAGAGGAAATTCCATTCCCACTTAAATTATTTTACAAAGGCCTTTCATAAAAAGAAGATTCCATTTCCACCAGTCATAATCTTGTTTTTTTACTGTCTTCGCGAAATCTCTCTAAGGCCTCATTAGCAGCAGCTGCTATCTCAGCTTGAAGAGTTGGAAAGCGCTTCAATTCCTGCACCATTGTAAAATTAACCAAAAGCATGTTTCATCTTGAGCGTAAAAAACCATTGCTGGGTTATTTTTAATTTTATATTTTCCTTTTCAACTCAAACCTGGGTTTCTGCAATTGACTTTCTCACTAGTTCCTTCAGTACGAAGTGAACCTGTCAAAAATAGCATACAGGAGTCAACATTAAAGTCGGTCTCAGAGACAGTATAAAACAAGATCAATTGTACAACCACCAAGCCTTTCCCACGAGGTGGGGTCAACTAAATGTATCAAATAATAACGTAACAACTATCGACCAACCATATTAGAAACAATGTCAATGAGGAGATAAAAAATGAACTAAGATTTTCCAATCAAAGAAGTCAGCTGAACAAAAAAAAAATTAAAGCAAAAGCACTTACAGCCTCCACAGAAGCTTGTGCAGGACCTTTCAAATAATTAAGTGAGCTCTCTAGGAGGCGTCAATAACCTTGCTCTGGTGCAATTAGATGAGGTTGGTACCTTTGTAGTTAATCCCATTTCCCGGTCCATCCCAGTCAGCCCCAAAAACGGGATAGCGGGATAGCGGATACCAGGATGGCCGGGATAAGTATGTTTAGGAAGCAAAATATTTTAGACATATAAGTGCTAAAACAGAGAAAAATACACAAAATTTAAAACATAAAGCATAAACACATACTCAAAATGAATGGCATAATTCAATTCCAATATATAAGCCAATATAAGTCAAATAAGTAGTACTTAAGCCTATCTGAGGCTTCAAAATAAGACATACTAAATTACTAATTACTATCTTAGACCAATAGTATCAAAAAACTACAAATACTAGTGAATTACTGGTTGAGGCTACTGGTTGAGGCTGAGATGGGGGTGGCTGAGGTGAAGTCATGGCTGGTTGGGGAAGAGAAAAATATAGATGGGACAAGGAGGAGAAGAAGAAATGAAAAGGAATATTGGTGGGGAAGAGGAAAAAAAAAACAGGGGAGAAGGATGAAACAGAGTAAGAAACTAAGAATAAGGAGAAGAGTAGAGGAGAAGGCGCCAAATAGAAGAAGAAGAGTCGGGAGAAGGCACCGAACAAGTTTTTCTGTTATTGTAGTGATAAATAAATAACATTGGGTTGTCAAATGTATTTATTTCATGTTGGGCCTTCTTTTTGGGCCTGCTCTTTTAACTTTCGGTGCATTTAAAATTAGGGTTCGGTCAAATGACCAAAGAACCCAAAAAAAAAAACTTTAAAATGAAGGGCAAAATAGAAATTTCGCCTTCATCTTCTTCATCCCAGCCAGATCCCACGCGAAGAACAGGGATGCGACGCGAAAACGGGATGTGATCGCAGCCGCGACTGCCGCGGCGACAAAACGGGATGCGACGGCGTTTCCCATCCCACCGACGGCGGAATCTGGGACGCGAAACCGGGATCCCACGCGATCCCACCGCGATTGATAACAGAGGTTGGTACCCATCTGCTTCTGAAATCACTAATTTGAAAAGATTGCCGCTTAAATTTGAAATAAACTGAACAAATATAACAAAGCACAGAGATAAATTTTGATTTCTTACCCTCCATCCAGATGCTCCTTAAAGACTCGGTCAAAGTCACGACATAATTCTAGAATAGTGTAAAGTTGTGCTTGATAAAATAAAAAAGAAGTTTGATAAATATTCTAACAGGAATTGCATTCAACTTATGATGACAGTATATATACTATACTCCTCCTCACCCCAGCATCAATAGCAATTGGTCTTCCAAGGCGAGCCATCTCTGCTTCAAGCTCATCAATGCTACTGTTAATCAAAGATGCAATCCCTGGAATCCGAGCTCTTATCACAGATTCCAAATGCTAAAATCAAATCAATTGTCTGAGTACCCAAGTAAAATCTGTTGAGTTGCATTACTGTGGCAACACATTAGTAGAATAAATAGAAACCTTCGAGAGAAGCTTTGCAAGATATTCTGAGCCCATTCTGCAGGCTAAGTGCGCATAATCAGGACTAGTGGCAAAAAACTCACGCTCCCTTTGCCGAGCAGAAATCATATTCACACTCCTATCGATATCTGCCTGAGAACGGTTTACAATTCCCACCCAAGGGTTTCGGAGTCGATATGATCTTCCCTCAAGAACCTGCAACATGATCAAATTGGGGGTGTTATGGCCAATAATAGGAAAAGTTATGTACTTGTGTTAGTTAAGATTCATAGAAAATCTGAAATAGCATTCACAGCAGAGCCAAGCTTATACTCATGAGTTTACAGCCGAGTGTTCTAAAAAGCTACGATTCTTACATCTAAAGCATTTGTTCCTTTGTCCATCAAATCAAGCTTTGTCAACACTCCAAATGTTCTTTCTCCTAAAAGAAAAGTTTTTGAAGGCAACATCAAGAAAAAATCATAATAGCATAACAAGAAAATAGTTGATATAGTTGAAGCACGGTTTTTAACAAAATGCTTGTACCTGAAGGATCAACTTGCCTTGCCACCTTGATGGCATCTGAGGTTGCTACATCTTGATTTGCTGGAGTAATGGCCAAAATTAAGCAATTAGGCTGCAATAACAAAAGGATATAAGTAATCAATAATAGATTCAAAAAAATTTAAAGCGCAATTAACTAAAGCTACAAAAAATCTATATTAAAATATAAAAGCACTAAAATATGAAAAGATTACCAAACCCCAATTTAAAAATTCAAAATATGACCATCACCATTGACTAACTGGCATAATGAAGTGATTTATTTAAATTAAGACTATGATGCAAAGAGAATTTCTTCACTTCTTTTTTTTTCTTTCTTTTATAAATATAAATGTCATAAAAAGATTTCTTAAAAGTAGTAAATCGGATAAAGAGGTGGATCTCAACCATTCCCATTAAGTTGAAATGACTTTTTCTGTTCTCTTTTCAATCATAGTATACTCAAAACATCAAAATTTACTTAAAAGAAACTAGATGAGGATTCTTTTTAACGTAGGCAGTGTAGATAGAAGTATGTCCTTTAACTACCTTTTCAACATAAGAGAGAATCATGTTTTCTATCTCCTGAACAATACTTTCTGGCTGCCCCTCTGACAAAATTATAGAGAACTTATAAAACAATAATAGGAAAAAGGAGATTGATAATAAGCAGAAACCCATGTTCAATGACAAAAGGAAAATGAAAAGAATGTGTACCTACAGCAACCTTTGTCAAACCAGGCAGATCTATCAGTGTCAGATTGACAACTACCAACAAAGAAGAATAATAATCAGATAAACATCAAAAAACAATAAGAAAATACACAATTCCACATACAGACAGCAACCTCTCCTACCCGCAAAGCACACATATACAAAATATTGGAAGTTTTACAACCCCCTTATAACATAAGAAAGGGTGACTCCATGCTGACAGCTTCCTGCCTAGTAATATTTCCAATTTCATTTTCTAGCTTTAAGAATTCATGGAACCTGCAAAATTAACATAATAAGAGATAGCAGATGACATATCAGTCAACAGACTTGAGACACGAAGCTCAATAATATGAGCAGGAAGTATTTTGTGATCTTGTACAAAGCATCACTATTTGGATGATCTTATATGAGATGAGGAACTCATTCCATGACAGATAAAGTTGAAACAGTATTTCAATTTCACCTCTCCAACCCTGCTATGCACAAAAAAGGGGCACCTAAGATACCATCATGTCAAAAATAAATCACTTCCCTGGAAAATGTCCCCTTACTTCCTAACATCATTATTTTGTTTTAGCATGATTAGCACATTTACTGCCTCTAAAAAAACAAAAAAAACTTAGACAAAACTTAGACAAAAGTCATGCATCACTATAGCTTGTCTCCACATCTCTAGCCTCCCATTTATCGTGGCATCGGTTCTTGGATATGCTCAATTAGCACATCCAAGATCAAGTTAAAAAGATAGGGGCTCAAACTAGACCCTTAATGATTTTGAGCACCTAAACTACACATCAACATGGAGAAGCAACAGTGGATGGATATTAATTAGAAAACACGATTTCAAAACCTAATCCCTAAAATACAATTTCAAAACAATAATCGATAAAATACAAATTTAGAACCCTAATCCCTAAAATGCAAATTAAAAAAATGAGAGAGAGAAGACTTAACGTTCGATAGAGAAGCTGGTTCGTCGTGGTAAGAAGGTACGTCACCGTTGCCGCGGTCAGAAAGTGGTTCGCTATGGGAAGAATGAGATGGTAGAGAAGGTGAGAAAAGCGTGAGTAGAGAAGTGAAAGATGGCGGCGAGAGGGAGAAGCAAGTGAACAAAGGGAGAAAATCGTGATCAGAGAAGTGAGAGATGACGGCGAGAGTGAAAAGCGAGAGAGCACAGAGTGAGAGAGAGAACACAGCTATGGAAACGATGAGAAACGGGGAGAGAAGGAAAGAAGGGAGAGTAGGGAGTGAGTGATGGTGTGTCACAGCAGCGAGTGGTAACGTGCGCCTCGCACGTGTAGACAGGCAAGTTGCGGCCGTTAAAAAACTAACGCAAATATTGTATTTAAATTAAGCACCGACGACAGTTCTATAAACTGTCGCAAATAATCCGCCATAAATCTACCTTTTTCTCGTGGTGAATACTGATGTTTATGTAACAGAGTTGTAATATAAATAATGTAAAGAAACATAAAGTATAATACTCCATACCTAAAAATCTAGAAATTTTCGAGTCTAAGCTCTAAATCTAACTTCTCCTTTGGGTGTTCAAGCAATGCTATTCCCAATTCCAATGTGATATTATTCCTCTCTATATTCTTGAAAACCTCGTGTTCCTCCTCCACCAATGCACAATTACCCTTTAGTCCCTCAACTCTTAAAGAACTTCTTGACCTATTACTCATTTCAATTTCATTTCTTTGAGGACTCAAAAGATGAGATGCGAGTCTTGGTTTCTTATCTCCACTACTAGAAGCTGGAGCTGATGGTGAGAGTGAAGAAGAATACAAAGTCAAACTAGGGCCATAAATTGATGAATTATTACAATTCAAAGACTCATCATCATAAAAAGAGGGTAGTGAGAGATGATGAGTTGGGATATTAGGCTTAATGCTAGGGTTAGGGTTAGGGTTAGGTTTAGGACAATGATGATGAGAATTAACAACCAATGAAGATAAGGATGATCTCAATCTTGCCCTATCCCTTCTATGAACATTCATGTGGCCACCCAATGCTTGAGCTGACCTAAACTCTCTCTTGCAAAAACTACAAGCATAGTTTCTTGCAGTAGGCCATGAAGTTCCCCATGTATGTTCCTCAATGCCAAAGCTATGATCCTCTTGATTATTAGTATGTGTTTTTCTACTCCAACAATAATAGTTTCCTTCCATCGAGCTTTTCTTTCTTCTTTCACTCCAAAGTCCAAACTGTATGCTGTCATTAGAGAGAAGTTAAATAGTTTTTAGAATCAAAATAATATATTAATAAAAAATAGTTCAAATAAATTAGAGGTACTTATTAAATACTCTAACCCATATACACATTAAATAGGTTTAAAACATGATATCACACCATTTAGAACTTGATATATATTGGATTCATACACCAGTTAGAAAATCTAACAAGACATGCATCAAACCTTACTAAAGATCATCTTTAGAATATATATATATATATATATATATTTAAAAAAAAGTAGTCTCTTTGTTTATTTTGTGGAGTAAAATAAGATATTTTGTTTTTTTTTTTTATTAGAATGTGGAATAAAATAAAAATGACAATGGATCTCTTACAGTAAACACTTTATAGAGAAACTGATCCAAGAATATGCTGATATCGAAGCTCACCTTGTGATGTAGAAATTAAAGTGTAGATCTTAAGAGGCGTACTTCATATCTGGCAATGTTTGCAACTTCTGTATTTGGATATTGCTTTGCTAAGTATAATGGACTGGTGAATTAGCTGTGTGAAAGTGGAATTCCTTTTTGCTTGAACCTGCAAACCTCTCTCACAGAAAGTGCTTTATAGCCCTTGTGCTATGGCATAAAGTCTACAGCTCTCATGTATAAACATCAGTATTTGATATTTATACGAGATAATGCTTTTTCAGGCAAAAATTGGTGGATTTTGCAGTTTCTTTTTCTTACTGAACTCATCACTTTTTATCCAAAAAGACAGATCTCTCTCTCTCTCTCTGATATCTATTACGGATGTCAAACAAACATTTTCCTAAATTCTATTACACACAACCACCCAAGTGACATTTTACCGGAAATTGACTTTATAAAGTACTCCGCCGGTGACAAACTATACGAAAATAATAATAATAATAATAATAATAATAATAATAATAACAATAATAATAATTTCATACTTATTAAAATTATTATTTCATTGAGTGTATTTAATTTTTTTAATTTATAAAAATTAAAAATATTTTTAAAAAAGTATTAAAAATGAAAGAAATTAAATGAGATAATTAATTTATAAAATTATTTAAATAATAATTGTATTTAATAATAAAAATTTAATTCTTTTTTTATATTTGAAATTTTATTTAATTATTAAAATTAATTCCCTTTTTTTATTATAATTGAAACTAATACACTTGCTTTTTTTTTTAAATTACAAGATAACACTTTCTTTCTTTTAATTGAATTTAATATTGGAATAACGATCTACCCATGGATGCAGAAGTAGTGGTATACAATTCTTTTATTTAATTTTTTTATTTTAAGTAGTATCAGGAATTTACTTTACGTGCTCAAATTAATTTTTGAGATGTTATAAATAAAAGGGAAAAATTAGGTGAAATAGTAATTCTCTTATTAATACTTTCTGATTTTATATGTAAGATTTTTTAGGATTTTTTTTTATTAAAAAATATAGTTAAATTTGTTAGTTGTATTTGAAATGTGAAAATTTGATATATTTTTTTAAAATAATCTCTATAATTATTATTGAAGCTCTTAAAAATGTTGAATAAATTTGGACATTTGTGAAAAAAAAAGTAATTAAACGTTATTAAAATTTAAAATGAGATATCATAAATAGAACCAAAGTAAAAGTTTGAAGATGATCTTATATATAGGATCAATTAAAATAATATATTAGGGGACACAACGGTGTGTAATAAATATTACACATGTTTTAATTCGTTTAATAAATTGTGTCACATAATATTACTTTTAAGATTTTTTTTAAGGGTCCCGTTAATGAGTTTTTTATTTGTATTGCTTTTTTTGTCTCTCAACTATCCACCGATGTAAGCATGGTGATTAATTCTTCGAATATGGTTTAACACTTTGAGAGTGATTTTCTCAACTGAAATTCTTTACTTTTGCAAAAGTTGAAGATCAAACCTTCAATCAGTTGTTTAGGTGACACAATCTCACACCAATTATGTCGACTGCAATTGATCTATTGATATTGGTTAAAAAAGACAAAACAAATAAATGAATATTAAAAACACAAGTTGGCTCAGTGGCTACCTGTTTGGTGCCATGAGGTTTCCGGTCGCGGGTTCGAAAACCATGGAGGCCAATTTTATTAATTAAAAAAAAAAACACAAGTTCAATACTCCTTTCGGCTTGAATATGAGTAACAAAAAACATATTTCATTTGGTTTAAAATATAAGTAAAATTAACTAATCTTCTTAAATTTTATTTCTTCATTTCTAATGCTACTTTCTTAAAATATACCTAGAAAATTGTTTTCTTATTTAATTTTTGTTTCATTCCCAATACTACTTTATTAAAATACCTCTATTTTTTTATAAATTTGAAAAAATTAAATACAATCAGCTAACATTCTTAATAAGTGTGAAAGTAATTGAATTTACTTATATTGTAAGTCGAAGGGTGTATTTTTCAAAGATACTTATTACCATTTTCTTTGTTTTTCTTTAAATCAACCTTAATAAGAGATTATATAAAACATATTTGCATTAAAAATTTAAATATTTACGATTTTAAAATTAAAAAACTTATATCCCTAATAAACTTCATTTTAATCTTTTATCTCTAATTTTAAAAATTGGAATTAATCAATCCTTTATTTCCAAATAATATTCTTTTCGAGACAACTTCCAATAATAAATTTTTTTAAGATTTTGTTAAGTTGAGGATAAGAGGTTTAAAATAATATTTTTACATTAAAATAAAAAAATTAACATTTAAGTAATACTAAACTTTATTTCTCAATACCACTTTATTATAGTACAAGGTTTTAATTAACTTCTTATTTAAGTTAAGCAAACCCTTATTTTTATCAAAAATAATTTAAAAACTTACAAAATTATTCTACAAATCAACCTACATCATCACAAAGAAAATGATGTGTCACTTGCTTTCAATTGATTGGTTAATATGTGACACATGTCACTTTTTTGATGTAGGTTAATTTTGTAGATCGATATATCATTACTCTATTTTTTTAATTTTTTTTTGGTTGTTCTCCGGTTCCCTAAGTATTACTTAGATACATCCGGATCCGACCCAGGTCGTGTCAGGTGGGGATGGCAATGAGTCCGGGTGGGTCCGGGTAATGGGCTACCCAGACCTGGACCCGTTCTTCAATTACTGGACCCGGACCCACCCGGACCCGCCCGGGTACCCGCTGCATAATGGGTAGGCGGGTCTTCGGGTACCCAGACGGGTTTTGCAGGTACCCATTAGCAATTTTTTTAAAGAAAAAATTATTTTTTAAATTAATTTCTATGTTTTTTTATAGACCGAGGGATCCTTAATACATTATTACACACTCTACTTAATATTAATCTCTACCACCATTAAATACTCGCAGACATCAAAGAAATGCTCTCGTTAAACACAAACATACTAAATTATATATATATATATAATGCATATATGTAAATATGAACGGGTCCGGGTACCCACGGGTCTGAATATCATAGACCCGGACCCAGACCCGTTCAAAGCGGGTACCCAAACGGGTCCATTCTTTGGATCCACGGGTCTCCTTTTTGGACCCAGACCCGGACCCATTGCGGGTATTACCCGCGGGTACCCGCGGGTCCAGGTCCAATTGTCATCCCTATGTCAGGCTATGGCAGGTGAGTCTCTTAACATGAATTTTTTGCATCCACAAGGAATCGAACCGCGTTGAAACATGCTTAAGCAAGACTGAGCCACTTATCACTCGTCCCAATTCAAGTTGGTTCATTACTCTATTTTTATATACATCAAATTTCGGATTAAAATTCGAACAAGATCCGAAACAACGCGGCACTTCAAAAATCTAGCAAAATACTTTCCCTTTGGATTAAATTATGACAATGTCCACGTATTAATAAGATATTAAGATCAAAAGTAAAAGTAGTTATCAATTTATTTCTGAATAAAATAAATTTTCTTATTTTTTGTTTTTACGTACAAAATGAGAGGACCTTAATTAAGTAATAAAAGATTCGTATATTATATAAACAGTAAAACATTAAAAACATTTGGTAAAAGCCTTTCTTAAATAGATTTTGTAAAGGGTTATTTATGGTTTTGGTTCCTAAAAGTTTGACTTGTATTGATTTTAGTCCTTAGAAGTTATTTTGACGGGGACTAATCCTTAATTTTTCAAACATTTTGGTTTTGGTCCCCTTCGTTACAAAAAATCAGTTATTTGCTAACATGGTTAACGAAAATCCACACCAGCTGTCACATGGTGTGAGGTAGCGCCAAATTGGTGGTGTAACATGGATGGTTCAGACCCATGAACTCAAAATTTTGTGTATGGGACTATTTTGCATACCGGACCGTTTTGCGTCCGTGGATCTGTATCATCCACGTCATATCACCTATTTGGCATCACCGCAGACCACATGGACTGTTGATGTGATATTCCGCTAACCACACAAATAAATAACAAATTTTTACTAACGGAGGGGACCAAAATCAAAATGTTTGAAAATTTAAGGATTAATCCCGATCAAAATAACTTCTAGGGACTAAAACCAAAACACGCTGAACTTTTAGGGACCAAAGACATAAATAAGTTTTTTTAAATATATAATGTATTTAGAAGCAAAATAATGATGTCCTTAATTAGAATCCAATTAAATAAGGTTTTAATACCCAAACGGTCCATGTAAATATTGACTCATTTGAAATCGGTATTTACAAAAAAAAAGGGTTTTGATCCAACATTATGTTAGTATGATGGTATCCTGTTTTGGTCTCTCTGTTATTAAATTTGATAATTTTGGTCCGTGTACCGTCATTGTTTTTGAATTGATTCTCTTATGTAATGAAAATTGTCTTTTTACTCTTAAGAATTAATGAAAAAATATCATCTTTAATTGGTTATAGAATGTAATGCATTACGTTGTCGGCGTTTTTCATTCACATTTAACAAAAGAGACCAAAACCAAAACGTTTTGTAAATTCAGAGACCAAAACCAATTTTTTCAGGGACCATTTTGGTATTTAAGCCATTAAGTGTTTATTTGGTATAGCTAGTAAAATGAGATTATATGATTAATGTTTTTGTGATTATAATCTGTTAAAATTATAATATATTTATGTTTGAATATCTTAGTTGAAAAATGAATTTAAGTTGATCTGTTTTGTTTGGATAGTATAAAAAAGGTCATTTTTATTGTGTAAATTACAAAAAAGGTATGGAGTGATAAGGGGATAGTTAATGTGTTGAAGTGATAAGGGTAGAATAAGATAATTACATGGGTCTAAAAAAAAATCTCCAGCTACTATATATGGGGGGAGCGGTTAGATTTTGATTATTTTTCCAAAAATATAATCTAAGATTATATAATCTAAAAAAAATTTGCATTGACAAACAAACACAATAAATTATAATTATTTTTGAAAAATAAGCTAAAACTACAATATTAATCTAAAACAAACATGATCGAAATTCAATGTTAAATATTCAATGAATTTTAAGTATAATAAATGTTTTAACATCTTTTTTATTTGTATTCATTTGGAACTTTTCTTTCACTAGCTTTGTAACAAATACGCTAATGCTATGATTGCATGGATGAAATAAAGAACAATGAAATTGAATGAAGGCTAGAGGATAATCAAGATTTTTTTTTTTAAATTTTTTGAAGGGCCACAAAATCCATCACATAACACACAATGTTTCCATTATTCATTCTATGGATTGCGTTCCTGCGTTACATTACGTAATTGTGTTTTTCTGGGCTAGTGCCCCGTTTAATATAAAAAAAAAAACAATCGACGAGATAATTCATTTAAAAAAAAAAAAAAAAACCTAATCTACAAGAGCAGCCAATTTCCGACGTAGCGAAGCATACATCTTCTTCATCTTTTTGGTCTTCTTCTTCGCATGTTCATGACTTATCTTCATAACCTCAATTTCAGTCTTCATTTTCTCAATCTCCTCCAACCACTCTTTATGACGGGCGAACAAGTTTTTATCTTTTTTCATCAAATGTTCCATAACCGATAGATTAACGCATCGCTTTATATCAAATGCCCTTAATACTTGACACCGTAAAGAGTCATCTTGTGGTAATCGGATACGCCCTACCTCATCTTCAAACAAACGAGTCATTTCATGCGCCAAATTTCCATGTATATATCTATATCTTTCTATTAAATCAAAATTATCTTGAAGCTTTTGCGGAGCATATTTGAGATCATCTTCCTCATGAGCCTCCAATTTTTTTTTCAATTCCCAATATTCATGCATAACTTTGACACATTTTTCATAATGGAAAATTTTTTCAAGAAAGAATCGTTTTACCTCATTAATCACATGATGGACCGAACCATGAGAATCATCATCAGGCTTCAAATTATCTTCAATATTCTTTATAAGATCCAAACACTTTTGGATTCGATTATCATCCAATCTTGGTTCCGTGCAATCCATTAGGTAGTCTCTGAGGGAGGTCCTCATCATCTCTTCTAGTAAACTTTGACATAGGGTTGCTGAGCTTGGCTTGGTTTCTTGAGAACCTAATAAGTTATTAGAGGTCATGGATGCCATGTTAGAGTTTACAGATAATGAGAAAATATGACCTAGGCTCTAAGGTGTTTGATTGTAAGAATATGATGGATTGATCGAAATATATAGCTCATACTAACCAAAGGGGGAGCATCACTCGGATAGTGAGTAGTGAGTACTAATCACTCACACTTGGCAGTAGATTATAACACACATACAAAACAAAGAAATTTGGACAATTTCCACGAAAAAAGAAAATTATTGCAAAAAAAGGGAATATATCTTATACATTAATACAACCCAATTTTTAAATACATGTACGTTAACCTATTTAGTAAATAAGTTACTAGTCCCGTTCGATGATCACAAATTAAAAAGAGTTTATGACTTTTGAAAAAAAAGAATTTGTAACTTTTGAAAGTTAATTTTTTTTAAGAAACTAAACTAGCTTTCATATATCAATTATACCCTAATAAAATATCAATTATACCCTAATAAAATATTCACATTATAAATTTTATGATGTATGAATTTTTTGTCTTTTATGTTTTTTTTAATCATATATTATTTTTGTATTTGAATTTTTATGATCTATTATTATGGTACATGATTTTTTTTATGTATAATTTATACCGCGGTAGAATAATTTGGTTAACTACTCCCTCCGGTCCTATATATATAAGCTCTCTTTGAAGACTTTTTTTTTGTCCTTAATATAAGTCTCATTTCCAACTTCCAATGACATTGATTACTTCTTTTCCACAAACACCCCTATTTACTCAACCCTTTTTAGATCCCCAATAATAATCATAGGGGTATTTTTGAAAAAGTATACCAAATATTTACATTTTCAACACCACTAACAATATTAACTAAGTTTCTTAAATGATGTGAAAATTAGTCAAAAGAGCTTAAATGGTGTGAAAATTAGTCAAAGGAGCTAATAATAAGAACCGGAGGGAGTACTATTTTTATTATTTGGAGTTTTGTATGCAAATTAAATTACATTGATGACAATTTAATTTTAATTAATTGTGTATTTAATTAATTGACTACATAACTAATAAATAAAGAAAACAAATGAATTTAATTAAATATAATTTAATAATTTTAATACTTAGTTAGTTAACTATTAATTTTATAAATAAAGAACAAAATAATAAATTAAAATAATAAAATATAAATAATATAATTTTGCATGTCCTTTTCGGTCATTTAATAACTTTCAGTTATTTCAAAAGTTATGTTAGTTTTGTCAAACAACACTATTTCAAATAGTTAACTAAACAGCTACAAACTCACAACTTCCAGCCAGCTTCACATCTACAAGTTACGAACTCCCAGCTGTAAGGTATATAGTTTTACCGAATAGACCCGTTGTAAGGCCCAAGCTTATGAGGGCGGGGAATGATCGCTGGTGCAAGAGGCACGGACAAAGAGCGGTTCATGCAGGCTTCCAAGGGAGGGGTACATGAATGAACCGACACACCGAAATATAATGAGAGGGTGATCCTAAGACTATGTAGGAATGAGACCTCATCAGATTATCAAGCATTCATCAGATTATCATACCAATTTAACGAAGAAGAAAACAGGAAAAACGAAAATAAAGGAATAAATGGAGAAAATCAGTAAACAATTACCAAATAAAGGGAGAAAGTTAGAAAGGTGGGGGGCGTGGAGTGTAGGGTGTGGAGTGGGCGGTCGTGCATGCGGCAGAAGGAGAAGAATTGAAGATTGAAGAAGTTTTTGAATGAGAAGGAGAAGAGAAGACTAATTTAAAGGTTTTTTACCCCAAAAGCGCAATAAATATGATAAAAATGACCTAGAAGATTTTTTAGAAAAAAATTTTGAAAAATGATGCCGGATTGGTCGTTTAGGGCTCAAGAATGCTAACTCGTTAACTCGGCCATAAACTCGCGAGTTTACAAGAGTCTACTAGTATCCACCCGAGTTCACGCGAGTCACTTCACTCCGAATTTTCATTAGTTTCAACTCGTTTTTCATAGGTAGATTCGTAGATTCATAAGTTTCTAAATATTAACACTAGTTTTTAACAACCATGCGAGTGAGGACAAAACATGCTAAAAAAATCCGTGTTGAGCACTCTAAATGGTCTAAATGGTTTTATCGGAAGACAGATATGTCTTAATATTATTATGTTTAATATAGATACAACTGAGAAATGGTCAATATGTCGCTCCCAAAAAATTAAACTTATTTTGGTTGAGATGGATATTGTGTGATAATTGTTTTGAAACCAATTGGTAATTTGGTAGTTATTATGAAAAAATTTGAGTGGCATATTCTACATTAACATAAATATTTAACCTCCTGTATTATTATGGAAAGGAGAGGAATGTAATATCCTATGTAAAGGAATAGTGAATATAAAAATTCAGCGTATGGGAACTCATCTCATTAACTAAAGTTCTCTACATGCCAATATAGTTAATTATTTTGGAGGTCTTTGTATCTGTATTAAGCAATGTGATGTAAAATTTAATTTTTACATACGAAATATAAACCATATTTTTGAAACGTGGGGTGTCTTATTATTAGAACACATGAAGAATACACATTATATTGGTTTATATATTTTCGTTTTTGGCTAGATACTTTGGAGGTCTTTGTGTGTTAATATGAATTTAATGTAGATTTTTGTGAAATAAGAAATTGTTTAATTTTCAAAGAGTATGTGATTGAATTTTGTTTATGAATTTTGGGGAAAGTAAAGTGTTAAAATTGTTTTTTATTTTATTGTATTCTCTAATTGTGGAGATCTTTGTCAAATGTTTTTATAGTGGCTATTTATTCATGTTATTTTACTTATTTATTTTATTGAGAGTGGATATTTATTATTTATTTTAAAAATAAATTATCTTAATTTGTTATTAAGTAATATTTATTTTGGAGACAAAGTTATTACATTATTAACATATCTCTTTATTACTTTTTATTATTTATTAGTGCTAATAACTATTATGATTATTGTAAGAGAATTTTGATCCGTTGAAAAATATAAAGCTCTATTCTATCCGTTGCAGCAAAACTTAATGGTTAATACATTGTTTCTCACAGAACTTAATATAATGTGCATGTACTATACGACAATTAAATCCGTTTATTATATCTTTGCCGATGTATATGTATATTATGTTACAACACATTCTTATAACCTTCCAATTTATGAGTGCAACTATGTTTTGCTTTTCGAGGATAAGAATTTTGTGGCTTCAAAACTCTAATGTTTTATTTATTTTAATATTTTTTGGTTTCTTTGGCCTTTATGAATAATTATTTTGTCAGTGTATTTGTTATAAGATCATGAATAATTTAAATGATGATATTATTTATTTGTGTAGACGATATTATGATATTTAATAGGTTTAATAATTATTTTCAAGCTAAGAAAAATTATATTTGATTTGTGGGGGTATGTGTATATATATATATATATCTTGTTCATATAATTTATGAAGGGAAAATCCTTTTAGCTTAAATGAAAATTTGGCTTAAGATTATATATAACATAAATATTATGGTCATATCAGGCTCGGCCTAGGGTAGGGCAACAGAGTCGTCCACTGGACCCAAAAATTTTAGGGACCTATATTTATGAAATGTAATATTATTATATATCTATACTAACGGTTATAAATAGAATAATTTGCCATGTAGTTTAGTGGTTTTCACATAGCATGCCACTCGTATTTTGATCCGGATAAATTCTCTCCTCCTTTAATTTTGGGCTATTTAACATATTAGGACATAACTTCTCAAAAAAAAATTTATTTGGTTATTATTTTGAAGCATGAATATAATTTCTATTTCTAAAAAAATGATTTTCTTTGTAATTTTTGGCTAATATAAGGAATTTTATTAATATTGTTAGTGTAATTGGAAATGAATATTTGGTTTTTTTTCTTTTCAAAATTCATAATTGGCATAAATTTTATAAATAAGATCAAAAAAGGTTATAAATTGTTTTCAACGATTGGCTTGGGCTTTTTTTTCTAATTTTCTACAGGTCGTGAGTATGGTTACGATCATGCAAATAATATTTTTTTTAAAGGTCGTCGTAACTTGATCCATGACCAAAAAGTCTTGAACAGAGTTACGACTGTGGGGTGGCATACACAATGTGGAATGACAAGAATATTTCTCATTAATATTTTGTTTAATTAAGGGGCCATATCTATTTTCTCGCCCTAGGGCCCAACAAATGCTAGGACCAGGCATGGATGGGTTATGTCTTGGTGATAGACATGTAATTACCCTACTATATGATAAGGAATGAACAATAATATTATATTTTGTGAAATCTATTGTACTATATGATACAATGATATCTAAGATGTAACACGTATAATAATTATATGGAATAATGCTATGATGTTATTAAATTATGTAAAGATGAGATATGAAATATCATATGACAAAGCCATAGCATTGGATTTGTGATTTTTCATAAGTTTGGTTCATATGGGTAAGAACAAGTCACGTGTTAATGTGTGAAACACTATTCAATATTTGATAAAGTTGATCCCTATAATGTATAGTAATGTTTAATTACTTTAGCTTTATACTTTTAATGAAATCTATAGCTCACATGATTGAGTAATGTATTTATATACACTATTGTATATCTAAATACATTTTTTTTCCTTATTCCTAAGAACAATTGAAATAAGTTGTTTTCTGAGATTTTATCAGTTGTTCAAGTGTAGAGTTGATAAAAAGTGATTGTTGTATCCTAAAAAATATTAATTATTGGAGACATTTTACATCAAGTGATTCATTTGTGACGACAAATATTATTCTTAAACCCAGTACACTTGTACACGTCTCAATCAATTATTATTACGATAAGTTATTTTATTTTTTTATATATAAAATTAAAGTTTATTATGTTTTTAGTCCCTAAAAGTTGGCGATATTTTGGTTTTTGTTCCTAAAAGTTTTTTTTACCTCGATTTATCCTTAATTGTTTTGCAAATTTGGTTTTAATCATTGCAGTTAGGAAAAATCCGTAAATTGTTGATGTGAATATATAACATAACACCACATAACATATATGTGTATAAGTATTTGTGTAACTGGTAGGATGACGTGGATAATTTGGATCCGCAAGAACAAAAGGACCAAGGTTCAATCCAAAGGCCTTTTTGAACATTGACCCTTGTGCTCGTGCGGGTTCAGATCATCCACGTCATCATAGCCGTGGCCTGTAATATTTGCATATGTGTCTGCTGATGTGATATTTTGTTAACCACATAAGCAGATAACAGATTTTTCCTTAACAACAAGGGCTAAAATCAAATTTTCAAAACAATTAGAGATTAGTCAAGATCAAGAAAAACTTTTAAGGATCAAAACCAAAACATTTCCAACTTTTAAGGACTAAAGACATAAATAAATCTTGTATAAATTATATTAGGCTTATTTAATTTTTTGGTCCCCGAAAGTTGACCGTGTTTTGGTTTTAGTCCCTATCTTTTTATTTGACCGGTCCTAGTCCTTAAAAGTTCAAAAAAATTTGGTTTTGGTCCCTGTCGTTAAATTTTGCCGTTAATGCTGACGTGGCAAACGAAATTAAAAAAAAATAATAAAAAAATAATTAAATTTATAAAAAAATAAAATAATTTAAAAAAAATATTATTTAAGTTTTTGGTCCCCGAAAGTTGATCGTGTTTTGGTTTTACTCCCTATCTTTTTATTTGATCGGTCCTAGTCCTTAAAAGTTCAAAAAAATTTGGTTTTGGTCTCTGCCGTTAAATTTTGCCGTTCATGCTAACGTGACAAACAGAATTTTAAAAAAATAATAATTAAATTTATAAAAAAATAAAAAATAAAAAAAAACCCCAAAACCCGTACCCATTCCCATCCACCCACCCTCCCCTCTTCCTCTCTCTCTGTCCCTCAATCACTTGGCTCTCTCCCTCCCTTACGTCCTCCATCACGCCACGCTCTTCCCTCTCTCAAGAACACAAATTGCGTCTCTCTCCCTCCCTCATGCCACTGCTCTTCCCTCTCTCAAGGCAAAATCGCGTCTCTCTCACCCCTCACCAAGGCCTCACGGTCTCATCTTTCTTACTCACGTTTTCCCTCTCCTTGCCTCTTCCCTCTCTTCTTCCCTCATCAAGGCCTCTTCCTTCATCTCTAATCGACACATGCAAGCTCACAAAATAATGTCTCTTCCCTCACAAATCACGCCCTTATAAAGCTCCGATCGGCACATGCAAGCTTTTGCATCTCCGATTTGGGATTATATGATGTATTTCTGGAATTGACGGTGGAGGACGGTGGATCTTCATGGTGCATCTCCGATTTGGAATTGATTCTTTTTTTTTGGAATTTTATCATTTCTTTTTCATTATTGATTTGTGTTCTTAATCTAAATTTATGAAATTGACGGTGGAGAACAGTGTATTCTGATAGCAAATAATAATATAGGCGGTGGCGGCAGATTGGCGGTGGAGAAAGAGAGAGGAAGAGGGGAGGGGATGGGTGGTGGGGGTTTCATGGGGGAGAGAGGGAGAGGAAAAGGGGAGAGTGGGTGGGGTGGGGTTGGGTTGGGTACTAGTTTCATGGGGGAGAGAGAGAGAAAGAGGGGAGGGTGGGGTGGGCTGGGTACGCGTTTTTTTTTTGGGGGTTAATTTTTTAATTTTTTTTATAAGTTTAATTATTTATTTAATTATTTGTTTTAAAATTCCGTTTGTCACGTCAGTATTAACGGCAAAATTTAACGACAGGGATCAAAACCAAATTTTTTTAACTTTTAAGGACTTGGACCGGTCAAATAAAAAGATAGGGACTAAAACCAAAACGCGGTCAACTTTCGGGGACCAAAAACTTAAATAAAATTTTTTTAATACTGACGTTTTTTTTTATATATTTAATTATTTTTTTATTATTTTTTTAAAATTCCGTTTGCCACGTCAGCATTAACGGCAAAATTTAACGGCAGGGACCAAAATCAAATTTTTTTGAACTTTTAAGGACTAGGACCGGTCAAATAAAAAGATAGGGACTAAAACCAAAACACGGTCAATTTTCGGGAACCAAAAACTTAAATAAGCCATTATATTATTATTGATTATTTAATGTTTATTTTTTACTATTTTTTCGACAATTTCCATTATCTCCACCCACACAGTCTCACACCCCACATCTCTCTATCTCTCAAACTCATCTATGGTAATCTCACTCCCTCACAGATACTAGTTACTCACGCCCTTTTCACCCACATCTCAGACTCCTCTCTCAAAGCAAAACAAAGATCTAGTTGTTCACTCTCATTCCTTCCATCTAGTTGTTCAGCAAGGAAACCACCTCAGTTTCCATTATACTTCTTCACTCTCTTGCTTGTCACATATGATAGAAAGGTCATTGCTATCGATCAATGGTCAAAGGAGAATACTCATCTTTGACTCTGTTCATTATCCTAGAAGAAGAAATTATTAGGTGGTTTAGGATCAGATTAATCTCCACTATTCATTATTTACTTTTTGAACTTTTTTAACTAAAAATTAGACATCCACTCATTCTGCCATTTTCCTACTCTCATCTTCATACTCATTCTCCATAGGGCTCACTTTCCCTCAGCCTTAGATCTGTATGTGGACTGTGGTTGGTCACCAAATAGCTGCTATTGTTGCTATGGTTCTTAGTGATGTTAGGGAAAAATGAAATTTGGTCATGACTCAAGAATTCAATCACGAACTTTAAAAAAAAAAAAAAAAAATCTATAGCATGATCAAGGTCTGGATTGTATGAATTTTTTTGGTTCGTGATTAACTATAATTATGACCGGATTTTTTCTAGATCATGTTTGGATAAAAAATATCTGTAGAATAACAATGTTTTAATGTGAGATGACAAAATTATCACTACAAAGCAAGTATAATTGAAAACAAAAAAAATATCTGCCCAAATGCATTAACTTATCCACAAAACAATTTATTACATGCATGCTTATAAGTATATGTATCACTCTTCTATGCTTACTGAAATTGGACGATATTTTCTTCATCAATTGAAATATATAGTTCCACCGTTGACTCCCCACAGTGTTAACCTTCTTACTCTACAACAGCTTTCGCCGTTTAATATGTTCAAGGATATTAAAAACATAGAAGGAAAAAATCATTAAAAACACGATTAACATGATTCTGACAGTTGTTTTAACTACTTAGCTCAAAAAAGAATCCATCCGGCCAGTCGTGTCTAAGATCTACTGCTAGCTCAAAGATATAGGGTGACTTGAGAGTTAGGGTGTGATCTGATGTTACTGTATGATTCCTTTGGTATTCTAGATATCCAGTTGGGATAATTAGGGTTTCCCTAATCACTGGTGTGTGCAATTGAGCAATTAGGGAGTGAGAGAACGTACCTTAACTCCCATAGCATGGTGGTTCTTATAGGGGATTACCTGTTAGGTGTGTTGTGGGTAACCCTAACTTAGTTGGGCTGAGCCTGTTGGTAGGCTCTTAAGTCTAGTCCATCACACATCCCAAACCATTTATAAGTAAGGTGATTGAAAGAACTGTATGTACATGAACAAGTTACCATGATTCCCAATGATGCATGGTTAGAAGTAGGTTCCTTTGTAACACTTATAGACACTGAAATTTGGTCAGTTGGTTGGGTTTTACGATCAAATGAATCCTAAATTTGGATGAAAAAACATTTAATTTGGATTTAAAAAAAAATGTCAATTTACTGATCAATTTACCCCAAAAGAAAAATAAAATTTGTTATAAAGTAATATTTTACTTATTAATGATTAACTAACAAATTAAATAACACATGTTATTTTCTTGTAGTGTAAACTGATTATAATTTTATCATTACATACTCTTAAAAAAGTAACCCTCTTCTACAATTTTTTATTCTAAAAAAGTGATCAAAATAAAATGAAAAATTAATGGACGACAAGTCTTATTTTCTTCACTTTAAAAGCACAACTTGATAAAAAAAACGAAAGATATAAAGTACTCCCTCCGTCCCTAAATATAAAGCCCTCTTGACATTTTTATTTTGTCCCTATTTATAAAGCCTCATATTAATTTTCAATGATCATTAATTACTTTTTACCACAAACACCCCTATTTATTTAACACTTTTTAGATTTCCAATAATATTAATATGGGTAATTTTGAAATTACATATCAAAAGTTAACATTTCCAATACAATTAACTAAATTATTCCACTTTCTTAATGGACGTGAAATCCTCCAAAGAGGCTTTATATTTAGGGACGGAGGGAGTATTGATGAAGCCTTTAAAATCACTTTCAGCTCTATAAGACCAACATGATTGTTAAGGATTAATGTTGGATACTACTATAAGTACAATAGATTAAATTTCAGTTATAATAATCATGCATTTAAATCGTATATATGAAGGATGTGTTTATCATGATTCATTATACGTAGCTTCTAGAAGTAAATTAAATACTTACATGAACACCTTTCATTAAATGTTTTTCTATATTGAAAATTAAATTAATAATCGTTTGCCCGCACAAATTTTAATAAAATAGAAAATAATTTTCCAACTTTTATGATATTTTTGTCATATTTGATGAAGTTTGATTGATTGAAAACAGAAAAACAGGATATTTGGCAATAAAGGATCCTCATCCAAGAATATATACATAAAAAGAGGCAACAAGAGAAGTTCATGCAATAAGAAGATATAGAAAAGTTCCTTTAAAGATGATGATCAAAACTAGTAAGTTGGAAGAAGTTCAACAAAAATCAAAAAGTAATAATACATAAGTTTACAAATTAAATTAAAAAATTATAATATCCAAATGGCAAGTCTCAATGAGCTTAAAAGTGAAAATTCAACGGGAAAAAAAAATGTCACTGCAGCCGGATTCCATAGGAAAGGTTTTTTAAAAAACAGTTTTGATTTAAAAGTCGTGAATCAATTATTAGTCAATCGGAGGAGGCTTATATGACTGAATTTTGCACCTCAAGATGGATTATTCTCTAACCGTGGATCAAGGGAACATTTGATGGGAAAAAAAATTAGAATTTAGATTATCTAACTTTGCATCTCTTTATCTCACATTTTTAAATCATTACATATTTTGAACCATTCAAATTTAAGGAGATTTAAAATGATCCAGTAATTTAAAAAACTGAGTTATAAAGAGTTAAATAAAAATTAAGTTTGAGGATTCAATAAAAAAAAAAGGTTTTTCAAGGTAATTGTGGCAATTGGTGTGACCCAGTTGTGCTCTTGTTAGCCCGATTTAAATTTAATGTCCTGCTCAGACTTACTAACTCAAAATGCTTCATGTGGGCTATCGTGCTTTCCTAGACTTAATGATTTGAGAAAAAATTTAGGCACCCCACAGTAAAATTTAGGCACCCCACTATCTTTTATTTTCCCAAAAATGCCCCCCCACACACACCCCATGCACACACCACAACGGAAACCCCACCCCCACACACCACCCACCCACCACAGCCACCACAGCATCTACACACCACCAAACATCCCACCATTTTCTTATCCTTCCCTCCTTGCATTTTTTCCTTTTTTAAATATTCAACCTCGGATCGTGAGAGATGTCACGACCGCACCCCATCGAAGGAGTCGTGAACCCCTTCACGACCCAAGTCGTGACCCCCTTCACGACCCTGCCCTTCCCACAAACACCCCACTGCCACCGTCGGTCGTCACCCCCTTCACGACCAAGTCGTCACAGCCACCCCACACCAGTCGCCACACCATTCACGACCGTCGGTCGTGACTTCATTTACGACCAGGCCATCCCACATTCGCCACCCCACGTCCCCAGGGTCACCACAATAGAAGAGAGAAGAGGAAGAAGGAGGAAGGTGGAGACGGTGGCCGGCTCGCGATTTGCGAAGCCCGTGATGGTGGTTCGATTCGAACCAGCAGCAAACACCGAGGGAGTGAGGACTCTCACGACCTGAGTCGTGAGTAGTTTGCCGACCTGATGTAGTGAGATGATTCACGACCTGAGTTGTGAACTAGTTACCGACCCGAGCTCATTGCTCACCTGGACAGAGGTGGAGATCGCGAGTGCTCTGAAGGTGGAGGATGGGTTGTTCGCTGCGACGGAGAGGATGGGTTGCTCGCTGCGACTCCTTGCTCGATGCGGCGGCAGCGGGGGCGATTGCTAGCGGCGACGTCGGAGACTTGCGATGGATGAGGATGGGTGTGGGTCCTTGCGAGCGGCGGCAACGGAGACTTGCGCCGGAGGAGAATGGGTGTGGGTCCTTGTGAGATGGCGAGCGGCGCCGGACGGGAGGGTGTGTGGTGGTGTTGCTGGGTGTGGGGTGCTGCAGGTGATGGGGGTGGGGTGTTAGTTGTTGGATGAGAAAGAGAAGTTTGATAGGGTATTTTGGGAATTTTTTATTTTAGTGGGGTATGTAAATTTGTGTATGGGGTGTCAAAATTTGCACTCTAATGATTTTTCTTTCCACATTAGGCAGTGCCTAGTACAAACTAAAATGGGAAAAAAAAAAACACTTGGCCGGGGCAGGTTCCGGCTAGCTAGCACAAGCCCAAACGAATTACGTGTTTTTGCATGTCTTTAAATTGAATACGAGTCCCCAAATTCCATAAATTAGCCCCAACCCCATTTTAAAAGCGAAAAGTCCAAAACACCCTTTCCTCTTTCCTCCCAAACCCCCAACAAGAGAAGCTCCCCATCGCCAACCCCTTTTCCCCATAAACCACCCTCTCTTCCGCTGGCCCTTCAAGTTCACTGCCACTGTTCATGGCCTTCCTCATTTCCACTATTCATTGTTTTCTTCTGCTCTTTCTCGCCACCTCCACCCTTGCTGGTACTGCTACTTCCACCACCACTCCTCGGCACCTCCATCGGAGTGTTTCCCTTCATCCGTTTCAAGAACTTTGCGGCTGCTACTGACTACTACTGTCCTCTTTTTTTTTCGTGCTATCCTCTGCTTTGTTCTTCTCTTCTTTTTTTTTTCGGGGCCTCCGCAGGCTTGTTTGTCGAGGACCCTCTGCTTCCTGACCCTGCTTTGTTTCTGCTGTTGAGGCTCTAATTGCTTCTCCTTAGGCTTCTTGCTCCAGTGATAGGCTTTTCCTTTGCCTTCGGAGGCTCTTCCTGCTCCTCTTCATCGGTTTCAGAAGCGAAGGGTTTCAAGGGAGATGAAGAGTTTGGGATTTGTGGGGTTTGGGAAATAGGGATATTATTGGAAATTAAAAAATATTGGGGTTTGGGGACTAATGCATGGGGTTTGGGGACTAGAACTCCTTTAAATTTGTTGTGTAAACCCTTATGTTTTTGAAAGTTTATTTGGATTGATCCTGACTTGTCTCACATTTTTTATGACTCTACTCTAATAAGCCTAACATGAGGATAACTGGATAAGCAGTCAAAAGAGAGTTAAAGGATATGGAGGAGATAAAAAAATAGTAATATTTTTTTCAAAGTGTTAAAAGTTTAATTTTTCAATAGGTCATTTTTAGCTAGTCTAAGAAGCCTCTCGAGGATAAATAATATAGCGAATTCCTAAACTTATACTCTTTAGTGTGATTTGATGGCCACGAGGGATGCATGTTAAGGGTGAAATGTTACGTTAAAACCTGAACCGAGGTCAATAAAAAAAAAATCCCTCTTATTCTCTAAATGTAAGCCTATTTTTTTAAAAAGAATTTTCTTAAGATAAAAGACTAAAAGAAATGCAACTAACGGGTTTAGTTCAGCTGGTGTAAGGCCCCAATTGAAATATTGGGAATGAGATACGGGTTCTAGTAGCTCCGTGTTCGATTCCCACTAAAAACATCCCATTGGGAGAGCCAGCCACGCAGCTCGCTCCGAATTAATCTCAAGGGCTCCCTGGTATTAAGGGTACTCTCGGGGATAACGGTGGTTCGGCAAGGAATACGGACCAAAAAAGACTAAAAAAATGCATTTTTATAGAAAAGTTAAACATGATTTAAGTTATAGTGGATTTAGTTTTAAGCAAACCCTTTTTTTTTTGTTTACATGGGAGGTCTGGGACTAGAACCCATGACCTGGGGGAGGGGGAAATCCTAAGTGTCCGTGCAGCCACCAACTGGGCTGTCTTACGCGGACAAGCAAACCCTTTTTTTAATAGAAAAACACTAAAAATAAGGTAGTCATCAATATATGTTGTTATTTGTATTAAAAATATAATAATTGGTATATTTTCGCAAAAGATTCCAATAATAATTATTGTGATTTAAAAAAAATAGTATATTTATATAAAAAGTAAGTAATAAATTAGATAATTAAAATAAAAACTTATATTAAAGATTAAAGATAAAAAAATATGCTAAGGTCTAAATGATACTCCATCCGATTTACAATATAAGAAAAAAACTAAAATTACGCTTAAGAAAATTAGTTGATTGTATTTGTATTTTTTCAAATCTATAAAAAAAAAGTCGGTGTATTTTAAGAAAGCAGCGTTGAAAATAAAATAAAAATTAAATAATATATAACCACTTTCTATAAATGTTTTAAAATAATAGCATTAAAAATGGAACAAAAATTAAAAAAATTATTTATTTATATTTTATTTTATTTAAATTAATACCGAAAAAAGTATTTATTATATTTAAGATAAGATGGTGTCATGAGACAACATGAAAGAATCGTATGACTAGATTAGTGATATGCTTCTGTTCCAAAATAATTATTGACATTTAAGGTTATAGCGTGTGCTTTGAAAAATATTATACTCTCTCCGTTCAATAAATTATCTTGTTTTAGTTATTACATATAAATTAAAAAATGAGTAATAAGTTCAAAAAAAAAAAAAGAGTAATGATATAAAAATTTGATATATTTTTGACTAAATTATCTTCATGTAATAGTAGGAGAGAAATAATAATCATAATAAATGTATGAAGATTATATTCTATTGAAGAGAGACAAAAAAATATGTGGTGAAAAAATAATGTAATAAATAAGACTATGCTTTAAAAAAGAAGTATGAATGAGTATTAGGTTTCTAAAACTACATAATTTATATACTAACAAAATAAATGGCTAAATAAACATAACTTATGAGATAGAATATCAACGAGCTGTTGGTGCAGTGGTGCCAGGGGCTGCACTTGGTAGGGCGAACCATGGTTCGATCCCCCGCAATAACGTTGGGAGAGGAATAAAACCTTAACCCCGGGACCCCCCTCGAACTGGATTAGTCGGCCCAGTGGGCCGGATACCAGGGTACAAACCAAAAAAAAACCTTATGAGATAGAATATTTAATGGAAAGTTATTTTAACGACTTTTTATTTAAAATTATTAATTTACTGTATTTATTTGAATATAAAAATATTAAATTATATTTAAAAATAAAGGCGAAAAAATATATTTAAGTATATTATTTTTTATTTTTTTAAAAATATTATTATTATTATTTTAATTATTATTATTATTAATTCATTTTTATTATTATATAGTTATTGTTATTATTATTAATTTATTCTTATTATTAGTATTTATTTGGGCATTACAAAGTAAATAGAGATAAAGTAAATAGAGATAAAGACAATATATTTAAGAGTAAGAGAGAGAAAATATACATTTAAAAATATTATTTTATTTTTTTAAAAAGTATTATTAATATTTATTATTAATAATATTTATTTATTATTATTATTATTATTATTTATTTATTTATTAAGATATTATAAAATAAAAAGGAAGAAAAGACAAAAAAAAAAAAGTCTCACATACTCAAATTAAAACTCTCTATCAAATTTTAAAAGTTAGCACAGTCATAGAAAAAATTTGAATTTAAGACCCTATACCAAACTGTGCCCGACAATGAAAATTTAGTTTTATTTTTTTTTTACACGAACCGGTACCTGGATCTGTTTTACTCAGAATCGGACTCATCCTGTCCGACCCAACTGAGCTTGCACTAAGCGGTAAGGGTTTCCAAACAGAGGTTACTTCATATCCAAGTCTCGAACTCGAGACCAACTGATTAAAGGACCAAGTGAGTTACCACTTGATCAACCACACCTTGCTAATGAAAATTTAGTTAGACAGAGAAAAAAAAATATCCAAACATTTTTGGCTTAAGAAATCAGCGAATGATGGAGTAATAAATTACAATTTTAAAGTAATTTCAATTTCAATTTCCATAGTAGCAGTATATAAATGCAAGAGGCGTTGACGCAAAAGCAGACACTCACACACATACATACACCTGACACCACAAAGCGATGAAGAATCCACAATCATCATCTTCAATGAGCAACACCAACACCAACGACGAAGAATCCCTAACACCACTAATCCCAGGCCTCCCAAACGACATCGCATCAACCATCCTCTCCATGGTACCCTTCTCCCACCACTCCCGCATCAAACCCACTTCCAAATCCTGGGCCCACCTCCTCTCCTCCAAACACTTCCTCTCCTCTCTCCGACGCCGCAACCACCTCCTCTGCATCTTCCCCCAGGACCCTTCCATCTCCAACCCTTTCCTCTTCGACCCCTTCCATCTCGCGTGGACCCCACTCCCTCCCACCCCCTGCAACCCCAGCGTCTACGGCCTTTGCAACTTCTCCGCTGTTCACGTGGGCCCCGATATCTACGTCATCGGCGGCTCCCTCTTCGACACCAGATCTTTCCCTATTAACCGCCCCGAGAGCACGGATTCGGTTTTCAGGTTTAGCTTGACGGATTTCGCTTGGGAGCCCGTGGCTCCCATGCTCTCGCCACGTGGCAGCTTCGCCTGCGCCGTCGTTGATGCTCGCGGGATTATTGTTGCTGGCGGTGGCTCGCGCCATACCATGTTCGCCGCTGCCGGTACCCGCATTCGCTCCGCCGAGAGGTATTATTATTATTCTTACGAGTCATTCATTTGATTTAATGATTGTTTTTAAATTGCGGTCGCGGCGGTTGTTAATTATCGATGCTTGTTTTGGATTGCGGTTGCTGTTGTTAATTATCAATGATTGTTTCAAATTGCGGCTGCGGTTGTTAATTTAATGATGGTTTTGTATTGAATTGCGGTTGTGGATTTTTTTACTATTACGAGAAAATGATGCAGCTGATTTGGTTACAACTGCAGTGGTTGTGCGGTTGCGAAGAGTACCAGAAACACAATTGTGGATGTGGACCTTGATTTGAAACA
This sequence comes from Crotalaria pallida, assembly GCA_037953625.1. Taxonomy (NCBI): domain Eukaryota; kingdom Viridiplantae; phylum Streptophyta; class Magnoliopsida; order Fabales; family Fabaceae; genus Crotalaria; species Crotalaria pallida. The sequence goes on from CM075656.1 coordinate 77,132,594, forward strand.
TTAGGATTGATTATGTTTGAAAATGTAAATGTGGTATTGTTTTTTTCTTAGGATTGATTATGTCATTATGCGTGAATGAATGCTAGTGGTTATAAATTGCTGGCTATTGCGAAAGAATGATGCAGTTTATTCAGTTGCGATTTCAGTGACCGTGCGGTTGTGGAAAGTAGCGAGACCACATGGTTGCAGGCCTTAATTATGGTCACGGACCTTGATTTATAATCTTGGGATTGATTATGTGCCTATGTCTATTTATGTTGGAATTATATTTGTCTTATGGCATGTTTGAGGATGTAAATGTGGTTTTGAGTTCTTTGCTACATGTTTTTGCTGGAAGGTTATTGGAAACTATCTCACAGTACTATCTAGAACATTATAGAATATCCTACTGTGTGTTTGATTGCATGTTTGAACCATCTAAAATCAGAATAGACGATCGTAATTCGTATGGAGGTTGAAACTTATCTACTTTTGAATTTTGGTATACAAAGTAATACCAAGAAATACATGGAGACTAAATCATATTGCTTGTTGTTTCTTGTCTCCGTCAGGTATGATGTTAAGAATGATAAGTGGGAAGCTGTGGAGGCGCTTCCTGGGTTCCGTGCTGGCTGTGTTGGGTTTATGGTTGGAGGAGAAAATGAGAAGGAGAAGGAGTTTTGGGTGATGGGTGGGTATGGTGCTTCAAGGACGATTTCAGGAGTTTTTCCGGTGGATGAGTACTATCGGGATGCGGTAGTGATGAACTTGAAGGGCGGTGATGGTGAGGTGTGGAGGGAGGCTGGGGATATGTGGGGTGATGGTGAAAGAGAGAGGATCGGGAAGATTGTTGTTGCCGAGGATGAGGGTCATGGCTGGCCTGGAGTTTTCATGCTTGACGGGAATATAATTTTCAGGTACATTTCTTATTAATTAAAGAGTTACTATTACATTACCTACTTTGAACTTCCAACTTTGTTGACTACTTCATGTTTTATTTTTCATTTTATATTTAGTAAGCAACTAATTGATGTACTGTGTAGACCTGTGTTGTTATGGTATGAAATAAAAATGAATTGTTTCTTGCAATCGTACATAATTAGGTGATTGCTATTTGGTATTGTTGACTGAACACCGGTGTCATGTAACAATAGGCTGGTTAACAACATACAAACAGGGAACCTGTTCCGCTAGTTTGGGTTGTTCCTTTGCTCATTCGAAATGGAATATATACCTTGGCTTATTTAGCTCTTTTCTTTTGAAACTGTTGCTGAATTGCACTGTATGCAAAGCAAACACTTAATGACGGGCTTAGTATGGACCAGCTTAGTTGTGTGCAATAAAGTAACTCTTAATGCACATTATTTTATACTGAATAGTGATTTTATTATGCAAGTATACTTCATTCAATCATTGTATAAGTTTGCACTTTTTACCTAGGATTGAAGCTTCTTCCTTTTTGTCAAGCTTGATCTGTCATTATACTTATTGGAATAGAGTAATCGGGATTGAACTCAGTGACTTTGAAAATGGAGACTTTGACTAATCTGATTCTGAGCCATTTTCCGTTTTGGGGGTTGGCTGGGATGCTATGGGACCTGGGATTTACTACTTTCAACTAGAGCTGTCAAAACGGGCCGACCCGCCCGGGCGCGGGCTATAACGGGCCTGGGCTAAGTAGCCCGGGTACAAAGTAAGTACGCAATCATGAAACCCAAACCCGCACTATACCGGGCTGCGGGTTTGTGCGGGCCGGCCCGCATAATTTTTTTCCCAATTTTTTTAAAATTTTACAGAAAAAAAAAACTAATACTTGTTTGCACAAAAAAAACTTTTTTTTATTTTTTCGGACCAATTTGTGAAGGACGAAGAAGGAACAATTTGTAAAAAAACTCGGTGATTAGTGAAGGACGAAGAAGGAACAATTTGTGGCTGAAGAATAAGGAATATGGGTGAAGCACTGAAGCCGTGAAGAAGATTAGAAGAAGAAGGAACTTTGTGTGGCTGGCGGCTGCTGCTTATTACATGCTTTTTTTTTTTTTATATTAATACCGGGCTGAAACCCGGACGGGTAAACCCGGCCCGGGCCCGGTTTTTTTAAGGCCCGGCCGGTCCGGGCTAATACACCCGGGTTACTTTTATGTGTCAAATTATGACACTCAAGCCCGCACTTATCCCGGGTTTTTTGGCCCGGCCCGCATCGGCCCGACCCATTTTGACAGCTCTACTTTCAACATAGATGCTAATTTTCAAACACAAATGTCAATACTCTACCTCCACGTCAAGCTAAAGCTATTAAGCTCTCTGCTTCTTACAAATGAACCCGGCCAAATAGTGGCAAGCACAGCGAAACCTAGCTGAGCAGACCTCAAGAACCCGGCAAACTATTTAGGAATGAGACCAAATAGATCACATTAATACAAGCCAAAGCAGCCTCAAAGTTTGGTGGAAACACGTCCAAACAGCAGCAGAGGAAGGAAAAGGAAGAGCTGTTGGGATTTTGGAGCAACAACACTGCAGAGGAAGGAAAAGGAGAGTAAATTATTGACTATGAGTATGTTGCACAGGTTTGGGTATGTACCGGGTACGCGGTACGTACCGGGTACGGGGGTATGGCATTTTTGTAAAAACTAGAGTACGGTTACGTTAATATATAATAAATAAATAAATAATAAAATAAAATTATGACAAAATATAGCAAAATTGCACAAAAATTAAAGAAAAATTAATGCATAGCATATCATTAAAAAAAAAAAAAAAAAAACTTAACATGTCCAAAATGTCAATAAAACATAACACAATACATCAATTTCAAAATGTCCAAAATGGAACAACTATAGGGCACAGCAGCAGAAGCAAGTAGAAGAGAGCAAGAGTAACAATTTAAAATCCTAAAAAACATATCAACACACTATAGAACAGCAACAGGGAATAGAGAAGGAAGAGAGGAAGAATAAACCATAGGCCATAGCTAACCTTCGCTGTGGTTGTTGCGGTTGTCATGAAGCGGCGGTGGCTGGCGGCGGCGATATCGATCTCTGATTGCTACGAACGCTGGCGGTTGGGAAGTAGCAGCGTCGTGTGGTGGCTGTGCGGTGCGTCGGTGCGGGGCGGTGCGGTGTGTGGCGGTGGCGTGGTGTGGAAGTAGAGATGAGAAGAAGGGAGAAGTGAGAAGAGGAGTAGAAGTATCGATCTGAAGTCCGAAGGGAGAAAGAGTAATTTGGGAAATTAGGTCAAAATTAGTTGGGTCGTACCCCATTCACGTACCCATCACGTATTTTATTTTTTTTAACCATAATTGATGGCTGAAAAAAATGAACATAACCACTTGAAAAAGGGAAGCAGAGAAGTCACATAACAACGGAGTTCGAAGAACCCTGAGACCATTTTAAAAGAGTGTTTGAGGGAAATAGGGTGGTACAGTACACACGTGTTTGGGTATTTATTGATTGATTTATGATCATTTAAAAAGTAACCTAAGCTGGAAAAAAAAACTAATATCATCCTAATAAATGCTAATCTTCTAACATGTGTTAATATTCTAACAATACCTTAGTTATATATTTAGATCTGTTTGGTTTTCAGTCCTAAAACCAGGGTTTTTAGATCAAAACCCATAAGGGTTGGGGGTGCAAACTATAAATCAAACATGACTAAATCAATCTAGTTAAAGTAAAGTTTAGGTGATTCCAGTAAGGATCAAGTTAAACTCTGATTCTACCAATTGTGTGGGTGTATAAGTGGTGCTTATTTATAGCAGTGTAACTGCCGTACCTATTTTTAATTTTTTTTTTTGTGTATAAATCACCCCTTACAACTTATTATATAACTATAGATTCTTTTGTTGAGTGGTTTTTTCCTATAGCTAATCACCATGATTGCTTGATTTGTTCCTTATTTGTATGATCTTTACTCATTGCTACACCACCTTGCATTTTGTGATCACGCCAGGACTTAGGTTGGTGGTGGTTAGGGTTGATTTGGGTTTGCGAGTTCATACGTTTATATCCTGATGTATTAAAATGTTAGTCTCCTCTCATAATATCACCATTCAGCATCTAGATTCTTGATTTTGTAATTAATTGTGGTTTTAAAACAGTATAATTAGAGAAGAATAATTTATATGTTGCAGCAGAAGTGCCTCGTGGCTGTCAATCACATGTTTTATTCATTAATTTATTAAGTTCTGTATGGAAAATGTTTGTTATGAATATAGTGTGAAGAAGTGTCAAATGTGCACAATAAATGTACCAAAAAAATGTAGCTAATAAAGTATTCTTCTGTTTCTGAATTTGACGTAGATTGTTGCTTTGAAGTTCATGAAATTCTGTATTGTGTAAACCTGGTGCTGGTGTACAGAAGTTTATGCGAAATGATTGGAATCACACATTCACACCTCGTAACTTCGCAAGTGTAAAAAATGTTTTACAATGGATTGATACCATAAGTGGAAGTTGTGCTAGCATTGAATTTGTTTACTTCATTATAAACCCTTGTCAGATTGCATGAACTTCTTCCAATCCACATACTTAGTAGTAGGTAGTAGAGAGGTCATGCAGCAATCTTGATGGCTCTGTACTTTTAAATTGCATTGCAAAGCTTTTTTTGAGGGTCACATATCTGTGATTAACTTTTTTATGATGAATTCATCTTGCAGATATGACATGCCTTCAAATCGTTGGCTATACGAGTCTCGTGTGCCGCGAAAAGCTCCTTACAGTTCACCGTTTGGTTTTGTTGCAGTAGACAAGGAGCTGTATGTACTGGCACATTATTGTGTCGATTTGATAGAAACAAGACGGCCCAGACAGCATAAGAGGGCAGGCACTATGTACATTCAAATCTATAACCCAAAAAAGAAGACATGGAGATCTCTTGTAACAAAATCTCCTTTTGATTACCCTATGGATGTTGGCAGTGCTGTATTGAGCTCAATTTGCCTGTGAAGTTTGAACTATATGCAGTCCTTCTTATTTGTATTGTAACTAATTTGTATTTCTTTGTATGTAGCAGTACATATGTAGTCTGCGATCTTCATTGATAATTGGCCGATTCAATCTGAATTTGGACATAAATATAAGTGATTTACTGTATCAGCTATTGCTAGAATATGTTGACCCTGGAGTACATAATAATTTGTAATGGATCTCTTTGTATGTTTCCCATGAGAAACAGTGATTGAATTAGATTATCCTCCATTATTATAGAATAGTGTGAATAAAGCTTTTGTATTTACTTGCTGTTTATTTCTCTGGACTTGTCACTTCGTAATCTATGATTTTAACAAGGTAAATGTATTTGTTAAAGAGTTAAATATAGTGAAAAATTATTGGAAAATATAGTTTATGTAATTGAGAGAAGAAGAAATGAAAACTTGTGATGATAGTGTATTTGTTACCAAGATACTATAAGGAAAATGTAGATGCCAACAAAAAAAGAAGATTGAATTATGCAAGTATCGTCTCTGTCTCTGTCTCCCTCTCTCTCCCTCTCTCTCTCTATATATATATATATGTATGTATGTATGTATGTATGTATGTATGTATGTATGTATGTATATATATGTATATGTATGTATATATATATGTATATATTATGACCCAAGTCAGTATATCCTAGTACCTAGAAGCTTATGAATGCCATGATGAATATATCACTTTCTCCCTTAAAAGTAAAATTATAAAGTTTTTTTTTACATGATTTAAAACCTGTAAAAGAAACGAGTAATCGTTGTTTCAACAGTATTTAAGTGCCCAGGAATTTTTTTTTAAAAAAAGAATGCAACTTCGTTTTTTTTTTTTTCATTTTACGCTACATACATGTTTTGGTATTTATTTATTGAATTAATCAAAAGGAAAAGAAAATTAATCAAAAGGTATTTATTTATTGAATTACAATCAATGAAGGAGTAATCTTAGCTGAGAAAAGCTAATATCTACCCTAATCATTACTAATTGATTAGATTTGCTATATATATTCTATCGTAAATGCTATTCTTCTAACATAAATGTTAATATCCCAACAATATCTTGCTTTGTGCACACAAATATGGGTACTAATGACATGTTCTGTTTGCAAAACTGAGTATGGCTAAATGGCAAAGCAAAATATACTTGCTTCTCTTCAAGCCATGATTTTGAGATAAAACATAGTTGTAAACAACCCAAATGTGATTTTACCAAACATGTATGAAGGTAAGGCGAAGTTTGGATTCCATACACTAGATTGATTTGCTAGCTTGTGATCCTAATTGATTTCTTTGATTTTGAATTTATTTCCAAATCTTCATATTTCTTTTTGTTAGACTACATGAACTTCTTGTAAGTCATGTCCTAATATTAGGCCTTACCTGTTTGGGTTGATGGATATGATTTATAATAGAGCATTATAACATCGTAGTTTGATTATCCATATAGTTGATCCCCCATTACTGAAATAAATAAAGCAGGATCAAGTAGATAAGAGAAGAATGACCATTCTTAACAAATTTCAAAAATTCTAAAGAGTGTCGGCCTTGATATATTATAAGCTTGCCCTAGAAAGAAAAAAAATTGATTTATTAAAAATAAATCAACCTTATATCCAATATTTAAAATAGCAACAATAACAACAATTAATAATAGAATCAATCATAAAACAAAATTAGATATGAAATAATATTAAAAAAAAGCTAAATTTAAGTATTAAAAAAAAGAGTAAAGTACCACTTTGGTCCCTCATGTTTTTCAAATGGGACATTTTAGTCCTTCAAAATGTGGAAATTCACTTTTAGTCCTTGAAGATTTTTTTATGGGACATTTAAACCCGCAGTTGAAGCACGGAGTGGACAGAAGGAATTAAGTGTCCCGCATAAAAAAAATTTCAAGGACTAAAAGTGAATTTTCCACATTTTAAGGGACTAGAGTGTCCCATAAAACAAAATTAGACATGAAATAATATTAAAAAAAATAAAAATTAGGCCCTTTTTTATGCTGAGCCGGCCTGACTCTAAAGACTAAACACGTGCTACACGGTAACACTCCTCTCTCTGTTTCTCTTAATATAAAAATTGATGCTCAATTTTAATCTTTAATTTTTATAAAGCCAGAAGAAGAAGTATTTATTACCGTCCATTTAATAAACGTGAGAATGCAATACCCAAAAAATGAAAAAATAAAAAAAACGTGATAGTTCCTAAACGAAAATGCATGATACTAGTTCTTAGCTGGCTATATTTGGTCTCTTAAATTGGGTCATGCAAGCACATGCTGTTTCCACACATTTTCTAAAGGCAAAGTGCGTAGCAGCCTAATAGTAACAAGAATTGAACGATGACCGGCCACAAGGAATTTGTTGGTGATGTCCGCCCGCGCCATTCAGAGTAGAAGCAACCAAATTGGTCAAGACTACTCTAGCTAGAGGATCTCATTCCATTCTAAGACATTTTCATGCCCTTAGTATATACTACAAGTAAAAAACAATGGTTAAGGAACTGGAAAAAATAAAAACCGTTAAAAAAGTATGTTGTATTTTTTTTTTCTTGGAGTACTCTTTGTCCGATTGATGAGAGATTAATCACATTTGCTCCTCTAGTGAATTTTAGGAGATGGCCTATACAAATTATATGTAAGGGGTGCCAATTATTTCTTTGAATTCTTTCTGGGATCACATGAAAATTTTATAGAAAATCTTTCAAAAATAATTAAGAAACTTTAAAATGTTTGAGAGTTTAATTTTTTTTTTAGCCTTGAGTGAGAGGTAATGACCCAGCCTGCCTGTCCCCTTGAGTTGACTATGCTTGTTTGGAAGAAGGGTTTCTCTTTAGGAATATATATATATATATATATATATATATATATATATCAATTAGTTTCGTACTTGGGATATTGTTGGTGACCCAGTCTCTTATATAGATTAGTTTGATTATTGAGAATGTGTAGTGTTTATGCCGAGTCTCAAGGGCCATAAAAAGTCGCTTAGCTTGACTAACCAATATGTTTTTAACTTGAGGGATGGAATTTCAATACATGTAGTCTAGAGGTGGAAAATGGAAAAGACCGGGGCTTGGATAGGTTTTGGATTTGACTTACCAATGTCTCTTATATAAATTATGTTTTTTTTAATAACACATACTTCTTCCGATCCTATTTGTATGACCCTTTTAAGGAAAATTTTTTGGTTCTATTTATAAAATTTTATTCCAATTTTTAATAACATTTAATTAATTTTTTTCAAAAATATCCCTATTTTTTTTTTTGATAAACAAAATGCATTAAGGGGCACTAAGGCTGCACAACCCAAATACAAGAGAAAGCTGTTACTTTACAACATTTGTAGTACGTAGCAGCCAAAATGCAATTTAAAGGAGATATACACCAAATTACAAAGCGAAGTCCCGGAACATTGGAATGAGCATCAAACCACCTCCAGCTTCTCACCTTTATTAAATTCTAAAGTATTAGTAAAATCTATAGGGGAAGAGGAAAAAATACCATTGCTCCGCAATAACCATATTGACCACACAATTGTTAACCAAATCATCCTCCAATATTTGGCACACTTCTTATGAGAAAATAAAGAGGTGTGATTCATAAAATGGTCAATAAAATTATTGTGGAGAACAACATCCACCCCTAACCAATTGTAGCAACTAACCCAAATATTGTAAGAGAAGGGACAAGAGAATAGTAGCAACTAACCCAAAAATATTTCTATTAAGTCAATACTTTTTAGACTTTCATTAACAATTATAAGGATAAATTTGAAAAAGTATATTAAATATTTACATTTCTAATACCATCAAAAACTTTAATCGACTTTTTTGGGGAACGTTGAATTTCTCCATAGAAGCTCAATATAAACCTTAAAAAAAGAAAAAGCTCAATGCAATATCCTTGAATCATGAGGCTTTTCCACCCCATCTAAAAAATACAAGTCTTTTAGATTATTGAGCTTTTTAGGATTTAATTGTTTAAGTCATAAAATTTGTGAAAGAAAGTTTAATGGATGCTTTTATCAACTACTCGACATAGAAGCAAATGAGGCAGATATCTGACCAATTATGATTTTCTCAAATAACAAAATGTAGACATAATATTATTCCTACTTGCTAAATGTAGTATATGATATTCTGTAGTTCTGGTCATTGGTTTAAGTGATACTCGTACATGTTTAAATAATAAATTTGTATTGAAGTCTTGTGCATTAAACAAATATATGTTGAGTGAATTAGAAGAAACACTAAGTCATGAATGTTTTTGGTTAGGGCAATATTGTCTCCGGATAATTAAAAGATACGTGTGGAAAAGAATATGTAAAGTGGCCGCAGGTGAAATAATATTTTGCACGTGTCCTTATTTGTGTAGGCCAGGTTAATTACCTATCTATGAATTGCACTATATATTTGCTTCTTATTTTTTCTGTCACGAATTAATTACTTATACGAGAAATCTCTAACTTGTTTGTTAATAATTAATTTATCATGTGACATTGTGAATTTGTGATTACATGTGAAGTTGTAAAATGAGTTTTGTCCGATGTACGTTATTGCAAAATGGTTGTCTAATGCATGTTATGTTCAAAGGTATATTTATATCATTTAAAAAGATATATATTTACTTTTCTTATAAAAAAACTTTATTTTTTTTAATACTTGATATGCATATACTCTTGGTCATACATTTGAACCCCAAAAAAAAAAAAGAAAAATCCCCGTCTTGGTATTCCATTGGTTGCGGGGTGTTTAAATTGGACCGAGGTTAATTTTTGGTTATAATTTTCCAGGTCAATTTAAAGTTTCAAACTACGTACAATCAACCCAGTAGAAAAAGGTTTCAAACTATGTCAACTAAAATATATGCGTCAACTTTTGTTTTCAAACATTGGGGATGCATCTTTATTTGTAGTTAAAAATAAATAGAATTATTTGTGTCTTTAGTCCCCAAAAGTTAAGAACGTTTTGATTTTGATTTCTGGAAATTTTTTGATCTTGATCCTTAATTGTTTTGAAAATTTGGTTTTAGTCCCTGCCATTAGAAAAAATTCGTTAACTGTTGGCGTGACTAATGGAACGCCACATTGACATACACGTGTGCAAGTACCGCGTGACACAAGTAGCATAACTTGGATGGTCCGGGCCCACAGGAGCAAAAAGGTCGAAGCCCAACCCAAATGTGTTTGTGAATTGGGCTTTGACCCTTTTGCTCCTACGGGTCCAGATCATCCACATCATCATACTGATAGAATGCAATACTTGCACACGTATATGTTGATGTGACATTTCGTTAACCACATCCACAGTTAACGGATTTTTCTTAACGGCATGGACTAAAACCAAATTTTCAAAATAATTAAGGATTAGTCAACGTCAAAAAAATTTATAGGGACTAAAATCAAAACATCTTCAACTTTCAGGGACTAATAACATAAATAAGCCAAAATAATATCCCTTATACTTCTTTGTTTTTCAAAATAAATTTATATATATATATATATATATATATATATAGACACATTATTTTTTTTTTTGATATGCATAGACACATTATTATGTGTTAGTGCTAGTGGCAAAAAGTTTTTTTTTCTTAAATTACTAAATCTCGGATTTAATTTAATTCTTAAAAATGGAAAAACATGTTTGAAGTGTTAGAAGAGCCTTATATCTTTTAAATGCATCTTATCAACTCAACTCAAAATAATGGAGTCTCGAAAAATAGCTCAAGTGCGTGGTAGTACCGTCATAAAAATAAAAAATAAAGTGTCAATCAAAGTTCAATAATATTACAATTCAGATATGAAAAGTGTCACCTTGGACCAGAAATAAAACCAACAACAGAGACGGGTCTATTTAAATGTTGTGTACCCACTAAAAGTATTCCATTCCATTTCCTATATAAAGGTTGTGTGTGTCCCCTCTTCTTCCACACCAAAACATTTCATTCATATCACAAGTTCTAACTAAAGGAATTAATAAACTCCTTCGATCAAAAGCTATCTCTTAATTAAACTCCTTCATTAATTATTTTCTACACTTCTGATTTCTACAAGCTAAGGGAATTATACATATTATTATGGCTTTCTCTTTCAAGAAGATCCTCTTTATAGCTGTGCAGCTTGTGCTGATCATGCTCACCATTTTTGTTGCTTCTCCACAATCTGGTGTAGCTTGCAGGCCATTATCATTAAATAAGCATATCTTGTCCAAAGTTTATGAGCTTCATTTGCAGGGTCTTGCAAATGACCCTGCCCCACCATCAGGCGGATCTGGTGATCATCCTTAGGTCAAAATGAAAGGAAAATGTTTATTTCATATTAGTTTTATTGATATTATTATTCTTTTAGCCCAGTGGCTGCAGGGACACTACTTAGGATTTCCCCTTCCTCAGATCATGGGTTCTAGTCCCGGACCTCTCATGTAAACAAAAAAAAAAAATATCATGAAAAGGTGTGAATAATAAATTTGGATTTTAACTCAATATTTTGTGTGATTCCTTTATTCAATTGTTTTGATTGTTGGATTACTTTAAATTCTTTTTAATTCGAACCAATAAAAATTGTTCAATGACTAAAATTTGTGATTTAGAGATATGCTATTGTTAAAAAAAAAATTGTGTCAGAATATCCTTACTAGCTTTTTTTGGATAAGTAAATATGGTTACTACTACCTTAATTACTATGTAGCTTGAAAAGATTGAGCAGACGAAGCTGGCAACCAAATATCAACCCAAGTTCTTTATATTTATGCGCAAATGGTGTAATTCATTGCATTCCTTATTGGAAAAATTTCAAATATGTTTTCCAAGTATCTTAACCTAGAAAGGTAGACTAGTGAATCGCAATCTAGGTCACTTGATTTGCTAATAAATATTTACTCATGTTCAATAAAAGATTCTCAAATTTGCACCGTATTTGAGCACAAAGACACTGTTTTAAATTACGGTATAAAATTTACTCTATTTTTCTACTTATTATCTCTATTTTTAATTAGGTGATGATAAAATTATCAAAAGAATAATTAATGTTGTATTGATTTTTTAAAAAGACACTTACATAAAAAAAATTATGCTAAAAAGTGACTTAAAGTGAAATGATGGGAATATATATTATAGAAACACTATTACTTAATGTTCAAAATGAGCTTACCTTAAATAAATAAATAAAAGTGAACTTTATGTTATTTGGGCAATAGAAAATAGTAACATTAGTAAACTCACTTTTATTACTTAAAAAATTTATACAATAAGTAATAAGACCTTGATGATCAATTGGATTGCAACAAGATATTGTAAGATATTTATTAAAAAGCATTAATATAAGGAAATTTCTATCATGCAACCTAATTTTGGGTTGTTGTTAAACAATCCTTTGTATGAACCATTGCCATCTCATGTATTGTTGTCATGTCATTTTTTAAAAAGTCAAAACTCATAAATGTCAACCCAAAAATATGTGAGATGACAAAGTATTATTGGTTAAACAAAAGATTGTATGACAACAACCCAAAATTAGGTTGCATGGAAGTAATGCCCTTAATATAATACTAAAAAGAAATTAATTTTTATTTTAAACCCCTAAAATTCGTGAACCTAAAAAGGTCGACCCTAATGCCCCGTCTCTAGACTCGGCCTGGGTTTAGGATGATCTTTGGATCCCCCAGACGCTGGCGCCTTGCCGTTTGCATCCACATATTCTCTCGACCGTTGAAAATGTTGCAATAAAGGCCGGCTCTCTACTCCACCTTGAGGAGAAGCAACACAAATGATGACCATGATCAGCATTAGTTGAAGAACTATGAAGAGGATCTTGTTCAAAGAGAAAGCCATGTATGTATGTATGTATATATATATATATATATATATATATATATATATATATATATATATATATATATGTGTGTGTGTGTTGTGTGATGTGTGATTTGATATCTTCCCTTTAGAAGCTAGCTAGCTTTTTGAAAGAGTTTATTTCCTGGCTAGAAGTTAAAACTATAGAATATAATTTTAATGAAACACACTTTGTGACATGAATGAAATGTTTTGGTGTGGGGAAAGGGAGACACTCATAAGATTTATATAGGGAATGGAATTGACCATTGCGTGACTGCCGCGAATAGTTGAAAAATAGGAATAGAACTATCTAGATGTTTTGCCCGCGCAATGGGAGGGATAAACAACAAAAATAAAATTGTATATAGTTCACAAAACTCATCCAATGAGGAAAGAAAGCAAAAAACTCTAAATATATTTTGACTTTCAACTTTTACTTATGTGCTAAATTTGTTCCCTAATTTTTTTTAAAGGTTTATATTCTCAGTCTTTTTGGCAAGGTTATAATTAGTTAATAACCATTGTTGATCATGCAAAATAATAGTAAAGCAATCACTTTATTAAGGCAAGGTAAATTTTTTATTATCCGATAGAAATTTTTTTAAAAAAAATACTGAATTTAAGTGGTTAACTGGTGATATAATAATGTTTTTTAATCTACATCAGTCAACACAATTAGAAAACATTGTCATCTTAAAAGGCATAGCGTTTTTGTTTTCAACACATGATTTATATTTATAGTACCAAGATGAATAAAAGTTTATGGCAAGTTTATATTTGGGTATCTTTTTGTGAGTTTCATAACATACGAGATATGATACTTTTCCCCCAATGGTAGCCTCTTCTCTCTATCTCAGCCTGATTCGGTACCTTTCTAAAAGTCACCTATATATGTATACAACTTGTAATAAAAAATACTCCCTTATTAGTTATTAGACTGGTCTACGTGAACTAAAAGCCAAAATCATTTATGACATCCATCAATTTATTGAATCCTCCTCTTTTCTTTTCAATAATGATCTTGCCCCAGAGTTTCTAAGCATCATTTTCTGCCACCTTAACTTTTAATTTGTTTGTGGGAAGTAACAAAAATAACAATAGAAATTATAGCTATAGAAGGCATATGTATCCATAAATTTAGGATCTTGAGCATAATTACCACATTGTAGAACAAAAACGAAATGTAAAACACTTTAATGTGACCAAATTAGGAATAAGAAATATCAAGGAATTTATCAATGATCTCAATGTCATAGTTTAAGAGCAAACTGGTAGCTTCCAATGCATTTTGAAGAATTGGCTTTCTTGAAATACAATGTAAATTGTATGTAAAGTTGGTATAAGAAGCACTCAAACTATATAGCACTGTAAACACAGATGAGAACAAATCAGAATGATCAAAGTTTATTATATTCTTTCTTCAATAATCAACCACACCTATACCACCCAATGGTCTTGTTAACTGTGAAACCTGTTTCAGAGGGCTGAGATTGTGATTGCTGAGGAAGAGGAGACCTTGGTTCTCTTTGTTTGGCAGGATCAACAAATATAAACCATCCATCCTAAAATTTAGCATTCATTTTTTCTCTTGCTTTTTCAGCTTCTTCTATAGTTGCATACATTAGAAAAGCAAATTCTTTCGATCTTCTAGAGGCTCTATCAGTTATCACCTTAGCTGTATATAACAAAAAATACAGTATTAAGCACAATATACAGAAAGATGAATATTGACACTGGAATCAAGCACAAGCACATAGGATTTTATTTGTTTGTTTTCGTATAATCACCTTCAAGCACAGTGGCTATTCTTCCTCGCCTCCAAGATGTATGTGCCTTAGAAAGCTGCAACAAAGTAAGTTTTTGTTTTGGTTGACCGAAACGTTTTTTTTGGGTAATGAGGTGGTCCCTCCACAATCCACATTAAGTAAAAAAGAAAGTTAAAATTTGAAATATTCCCTCCGGTCCTATTTATAAGACCCTTTTGGGGTTTTGATTTTAGTTCTATTTATAAGACTCATTTTCAATTTTCAATAACATTTAATTACTTCTTTCCACAAACACTCCTATAAAGTCAACACTTTTTAGAGTTCCAAGAATAATTATAGAGGTAATTTTGAAAAGGTATATTAAATTTTCAAATTTCTAATGCCACTAACAAGTTTTTCCACAATCCTTGGTGAATATGAAAAATCCCAAAAGGGTCCTATAAATAGGACCGGAAGGAATAATAAAAAATGTTGAGTGTACCTAATCATAAGTGGAGTGATAAAAGTCTTGCTATGGTGTGAAATCACTTACAATACTTTAAACACATGTGGTAATTTGGTATGTCCTTTGTTGGTGGATTGGGTGGACCTTGTTTTCGGCTAGCTTGGCCCATTGTCCATTTTCCATGTCATTATTCAGGTGGCACCCACTCGCAATACTTTAAAAATGCAACATGGCATGTCATTTGCCATGTAAGTTGTAACATCAGTTAATAGGAGAATGTTAATGGTAGAGAAAAAAAATAAATCGGTTTAATTATGTGTTTAGTTTTTGAGCTTTAGGGTCGTTTGTCCCAAATTCTTGTTTTTTTTTCAATATATGGATCTTTGAATTTATTTTTCGTTTATCACATACCTCTGTTATTAATTCCGACAAAATTTTGCTGACATGTCATATTGAAATCATAGTTAGACGTAGGAGATTAGTCACGTGGTGCTAGGTAGACTAAGGCTACCTCTCTCCCCAATATTTAATATAAAATATCAATTTTTTAGTTTTTTATTTAAAAAAAGATATATATCTTCGCCTATATGGCATTATGTAAGTATGTAACTAACCTTCTACATTGAACTAGGATTCCGATATCATATGTCGACGAAGTTTGGCCAAAATTGATAGCAGAGATATATGACAAACTCATAAATAACTTCGTTGAGTCAAAAATTTTAAAAAAAATAACAATAGTTTATGACAAAATGATCCTAAAGTTATAGGACCGAAAACATTATTAAGCCAACTAAATTTCTAAAAAATTTAAAGAAAAGTCAAAGTAAAAATAACTTATATAAAACAAAACAAAAAAATGCTAAACATCCGCGAATCAAAATCATAAATAAATATTTTACAAAATATGCCTTTACATCTAAAGGGATGTATGCTTAATTAAAAGTTAAAAGAAATCCAAATCGTAAAACAAGTAAGTGCTTATTTGGTTAAACTTAAAAATTAAGATTTTAACTTATATATTTTTGAAAAAAAAAACTATTTTGTAAATTAAGAAGATGTTTGACATCAAGATTAAATTATAAAAAAAGCTTTTATAAAAAGTAAAACTCCATGTTCCAATTTTGAGCTGTTATTGTTTTTAGATTATTTTTTCTCGTACAACTTTATTTCCTTTTATACCCTTTAATCCAATGTAATATTGTTATATGCCATTCTTATTATTGTACTCATTGTTTATATTTATCTTGATATTTCAATATTGTTATATGTCATTTCTGCGATTTAAGATATAAAAAAGTCTGAGAGGATACAGTGAAGAGAACTTACAAACTAATATATGTGTATCAAATAATGAAAAAGGTCATTATATTAATGTTAATCGCGATTCATAAATTGAAAACCAATATAGGGGTTTGTTTTTTCGTATTGTTATTAATTTTTATTTTTGGTTTTTTATTTTTTAGATAAGCATTTTAATTTTTGGTTTGTTGTAACCAAGTTCGGATTTTCATATTTTGTCATCTTGCAATTCATTTACCATGATTTTAGCCTTCTGTAATTTTTTTTTCGGTTCTTTCAACACCATTTCTTTCGGTTCTTAGCCTTCTGTAATTTTTATTGGGGGAGTTTCAAACTTATTAATATTAACTTAACAAAAATAAAAATAAAAAAAAGGTAGATAAAATAATATTATATCAAAACTAAAAAAAATACGAAAAGTCAAAGAAATAATTACAATAACAAAACTATTTGATGAATTTTTTTGAAAGTAGATTGGTTCAATGGGAGTGCGTGACTATCAACTTGAAAGAAGACTAAATGATTTGAAGCTACACAAATAAAAGTAAAGACGTAAATATAAGATGAGAAAGCGTGTGAGTGAAAAAAAAGTAATGAGAAACTATTCGTACTAAGTTATGTTGTAAAGAGTTTCAAGGGAAAAATTACATAAGAAACTTAGAGCGAGATCAGAATTGATGAGTTGATTTCCAATTCAATCTTCAAAGCTCAAACGATGCATGATAAGTCTTATTTTATCATTTCATAGTAAACTCTTAATTTAAAAGTAGCAAGTCGAGATGAATTGAACTCGTATCCAAAAACTTTCATTGGCAAAAACTGATTCATTAATTGTTTGAGACAAACCCAAAAAGGCAATTGGAGTATGTTTTATGATTTTATCTCCCAGTGAAGTTGATGATCAGAATTTGGCTTATTAAACATTTTGTTAAGTGTTAAAGTAAATCTCACATTGATTGATTATGTGAGAAATTGATCATTTATAATATATCGTCAACTCTACTCTCATACTACTGATTAGTGTTGGAAATTTTAATTTCGTATAAAAAAAATTTCCTCCTATTTGAGATATAAGAAAAAAAATTTGTTTAAAATATAAACAAAATTAACTAATTTTCTTAAATTTTGTTTTATTCTCAATGCTATTTTTTTAAAAGTATCCCTAGATAATTGTTATCTAACAATATAATTTTTGTTTCATTTTCAATAATACTTTCCTAAAATACCTATATTTTTTAATAATTTGATAAAATTAAATTTAATTAACTAACTTCTCTAATAAACGTGAAATTATTTTTTTCCTTATACTTCGAAAAGTAGTGTTGAAAATTTAAACCAATTATTCTAATATTAAAATATTTAAATAAAAAAAAATTATCGATAAGCAAGGGACAATTGATTCCATATATTTAAACTGATACAGCACGCGTTTTTCTTCGTCCGTGCTTTCATAACTACTACTCCCTCCGTCTCCTTATTTTTGTAAAAAAATGCAAAAAAAATTTGTCACATGTTAAAGTAAAAAAATAAATGAAAAATCTTTAAGATTATAAATATATCGATGATTGATAAATAAGTAAGGAAAACACATTTAAAGATTTTTTTGGAGACAATTTTGCAACATGTATTAATTGTAATGATATGAAAATTTGTGTAATATCAATTTGCAATTAATGAATGAATCATGCATTATATCAATTGTTTGAGTTTTACCAAGATAATACAAGATAACAGGAAGGAAGGATTAATTTTCATTGCTTACATTCATTGCTTTTTATTTGGGCCACTTAGCTTATCCAACACGGAAGAGAAAAAGGCTAGTAAATATCAAGTAGATATTCATATATTTAAACTGATGCACTTAAATGAATAAAAAATAATTTTTTAATATAATTTTATTATTTATATTCTCTTATCCTATGTATTAAAAAACCAATATTATATTTGTATATTTGACTGCATGGAAATTGAGTAATACTTATATCCTTGTTAATTAGCTACTGAATTATTTGGAGTCCAAGTTAAGTATTTGATTCATTCTAATCTATATATATATATATATATATATATATATATATATATATATATATATATATATATATATTCAATTTCTTACCATTTCAAACCACGAGAAATCTTGAAATTGGAACAAAGAGGATTGTTGATTTGACTACCGTTCAACGACTCTCTCGTTTTAGATCTGAGATTCTTTATCGCCTAACTGAGTTTAGTCCCAACATCAATGAGATTGTTATCTTGAAACTAAAGGCTATTGAATCTCCTGTTAGAGTCCGGTTTTGACAGTTGTATGTTGATGATTCATGTCCATATGGAAGAGTCTGTTGTTACAGTGTATTTTGATTTCCCTTTAACTATTATTAGTGACTTAGTGTGAAATATCTTGTACTTGTAATTGTCATGTTTGTCACTCCTTGTATGGTTTCTGATCTATGAATAAAATACACATTTCCCTTAAAAAAAAGATAAATCTTGAAATCTAGAGTAGTATGGTATATATAAATAGGCCTACATCACTAAAAAGTGACAAGTGTCACTTGTTAACCAATTAATAGTAAGTAAGTAAGTGACACTACTTGTCACATTCTTCATGGTGTAAGTCTATTTGTAGGTTAATTTTGTAAGTCTGTTAATCATTTTTGTTGTAATATAACACCTCACTCATAACGGACTAGGATCAACAATCCTAAAGTCTGTTCCCCCAACACAAATTTTAATAAAATGAAAAATAACTTCCCAATTATTATGACATTTGATAAAGTTTGATTGATTGAAAACATAGAGACAAAATATTTGGAGACAAAGAATCTTCATTCTCTTATAACGTGCTCCTGAGATAACCCATGAATTGAATATGTTAATAATCCCCTTAAATTATGTATTCTCTCCTCCTCATATAACCCATGAATTGAATCTATTAATAATTCCCTCAAATTATTTATTCTCTCCTCAAGGCGCGGCCCTAGTGGTTTGTATATACATTTGCTTGAGCAGGTTAAAAAACCCTCTCAATAAATAAAATTCAATAGCTACTCTATAATTTTTTTTTTTAAAAATCCATTTAAAAAAAATTAATAATTTTTTTAAAAAATAAAAATTAAATTGCTTTCATTGAGAGTTGAACTCAAGACCTCCCGCTTACTAAACGGGTGCTCTAACCAACTGAGCTATGAAAGCTAGTTGATTGATTTTTAATGCAAGTGAGTTTTTATAATAATTGTCTTTCCAATGATTCTTTTCGGTTGATAAATCTATTTAGATTTGATTAAAATTAAATATTTGTCTAAGGACGGCGTGGTAACTAATAATCGAAGGATATTAATTAAGGAATCAAAACAAACATATTTGTCTAGAGATAGGTTACATTTAACACTAATTTTTAGCCTGTGTTCATGGATGGATTTTAAAATTTTATAACAAAATCTTGTTTATGTAATTATATATTCTCTTTTATCCTATTTATTATAAGTTATTTTATACATTTTGAAAATATTTAATTTTTTAATAACCCTTATTACAAACTATTAATATTAATTTCTAATAAAAATACTCATGCAAGTAATAGCAAGTAATTAAACGTGTAAAGTGAAATAAATATTGATACTGTTCGTACATGATTTTCAAACAGCTACTTATGCAACTATTGTTCATGTACAAACATCAAATGTCACTCAAAAATAATTTTGTAATAGTGGAAGTTGTGAACTCAATTTTTGTATTTAATGATAATTGAGGGCACAATTGACCCAACTCGTGCTATTTAAGTGCATTTAATTATGTAGTCTATCAGGTGACATGTATCATGAGCAAATATTTTAAAATGGAGGGATATGGGTTAGCATTTTTTAAAAAAAAATTGTGGTGCAAGATAAATAGTGAAAAAAATTGTACTAGTTGCTTCGAAAGCGATCTCAATTATATAGTACTCTCTCTGGTCCATGTTATAAATATCATTTCTCTCTCACAAAAAGGGTGCTTATAATATGGATCGGAGGAAGTATAAGATATGAAACTATGAATATCTATCTAGACTTGAATTTTCAATATGAACTTTTTTGTTTTATATTCTTTAACAAATGCTCTTAAAATCTCTATTATAATAAAGAAAACCCTGTTTTTATAACTACCAAATAACTATCAAAAGTTTGTCTAATTTTTTCTATTCCCAAAATACCCCATTAGTTAAACAAAATTACAATAATAACAAAAAAAAACACCATGCATCTTTAAATAACCAAAAAAAACCGCCATGCCTCTTTTTAAATCAATTTTGTTTTTACAGTAACTGCCTATCAAACATGTATTCTTCCCTTCTGCAATAATGTAACTGCTATTATCAACAAAAAGCAAACGTTATAGGTACTAGTATCCATTAAAAAAAACATTAAATTAAGGCAAAAGTATTAGAGGGCGGATTTTTAACGCCCAAAGCAGCCTAACGTAGGAAAGACCACTTAATGATCCTATAAATGTCTTCTTCCCTTTCGAAGTACAATCTTTTCTGTTTTGCTAATGAAAAAAAAACATTTATTTGTTCCTTTTCATCCCAAAATGTAGGCTTCCCAAGCATATTAGGTCATTCCCTTCCGTGCTTGAATGCCGTCAAAGAAAGCAGGTATGGCGTGTTTAGACCTTCGCAGTGAAGGTCTTCAGAATGATGGAGGCTTGTTGAACTCAAAAATAAGGTACAATGTGAAAGAGTTTATTGTATAATTTAAATAATTACAAGGAGCTAGCCGCATGATATAAAAATATAATAATTATAATGTAAAATAAATTAAATTGATTAACCGCTATTATTAGAGCTTACAAAAAAAAAAACGCTATTATTAGATTTATCACACTGTTTAATTTCTTTTTTTTTTTGGTGTACACCAACCGGTACCCGGATATGGTTTACCCATAATCCGACTCATCCGGTCCGACCCAACTGAGCTCGCACTGAGCGGTAGGGGTCTCCCAGCGGGGGTTGCTCCATACCCAAGGCTCGAACTCGAGACCAGATGGTTAAGGGACCAAGTGAGCTACCACTTGATCAACCTCACTTTGTTATCACACTGTTTAATTTCAATGTCACAGAAACCCCCTAATGAAAAGCTAAATCTAAATCTCGAGGCAGGGATGACTTTCCGTCCAGTGTACAATTTAAAATTCAAACAAATGACATATATTCCCTAGTTCCCGAAAAGTTAGTATCTTAAAAATATTAAGTAAAATATTTTAAAAATTACAATTTTTTAAGTGAGAAATGAATTTCAGTAACAAATAAATTGTTTGAATCAATAAATTTTTATATGCTTTAATAATACGATTATTGAAAATTGTGATTTTGTTAATTCCTTATCTTCTTTGACTTTTTAAAAATTCAGCAAAAATTTTGAGTTAGAGGGAATATTACTTTCGGAGAATGGTGCGATAACCCAATAGCTTGTGGTAAGAATTTTGCCGTTTTTGTTACTAAAACTTGACTGTATGTAGTTCATCCTTGAATTTTGCTCTGGGGTACTTCAAGTCATCCACAATTAGTTATTTAAATAATAAGAATCTTGAACCTCTTATCTTTAATAAGTGTATGTAACTCATTTGGTTTTTATCAAATTTATAAGATTTAAGAGTTTGAGGTTCGGAATTTAATCTTTAGATATTTCGGTCGATAAATTATTTAGGACTTTAATTTTCTCTTCTCAATTATGTCAAAAACTTTACTTCTTAACATGTAAAAACATGCAATGAGAGATAATAAAAAAATGGAAAAAATATAATTTACACATAATACACTTTTTTTTATAGATACACACAACACACTTTCATGCACTGTTACTAATAGATTCTCCTAAAAATATGAAGAAATATACATAATCGAATAAAAAAATGTGTATTTGTTGCCAGCCTCCTTTGTCGTTTGCATGCACGCGACTGGTCTTATTAAGTTGAATAAGGCTCTGTTCGACAACATCAGCTAGGAGCTTTTTAGCTAGTTAGGAGCTTTTAGATTCAGTCAATAAGCTACTAGCCCGGTTCGGTGAACACAAATTAGAAGGAGCTTATAGCTTTTAAAAAAGGAGCTTGTAGCTTTTGAAAGCTAGCTTTTAGAAAGCTACTTGAAGTAGCTTTCAAGAAATCAAACTAGCTTTCAATAATTCAGATACCAAATATACCCTCAAACAAATTTAATAATTATTTATATACCCTTAAATAAAACACAAGAGATATTAATAGAAGTAAAAAACAAATTGAACTCTTCCTTTTCACAAACCCTACCAAGTGCAATACTCAGCCTCTTTCTTCCTCCTCTACTATGCTGCTGTAACATTTTTCTCCTCCAAGGTTTGTCCTCTTTATTTTTCATATTATTTTTTTTTATTTTCTGATATTCATTGGCTTATCATTTCAAGTACCCTTTTATTCTATTATTTATTGGCTTAATTTTTTTAAAAAAAAAACTCGCATCATAAACAGTAGCGATCAATGTGTACTATAATGAACTCGTCGATCAGTGTGTATTATAATTTTTTTTAGGGCTTGTTTTGTTGGCGTCTTGTTCTGTAGTCAGTGTGTACTATAATGAACTGGTCGTCTGGTCCTATTGTATTTGGTTGCTAGGTGCAGTGTGTACTAAAATTGTTTTCTTTTTCACCAAAAAAAAAATAAAATTGTTTTCTTTGCTGATTTATTATAAAAAAAAACAACAACACAATAGCGATCAAATTTAGAGCCGCTATATTGTTCTTATACTCAATAAAGTATAAGCACTTCAGCGATCAAATTGTAGAGTTCATAAACAGTAGCGTTCAATTTTTATTTTTTATTTTTATTTTTTAAAAATTGCATCATAAACAGCGATCAAATTTAGGCATAAAGTAATTCACCAAAAAAAATGTAGGCATAAAGTATTTAGCTGTACTGTTCTTATACTTATAAGATTTTGATCGCTTCATAAAGTATAGGCATTCCCCTGTTTTTTAATCCGGAATCCTTCTTGATGTACTTGGTTAAGTTTAAAGTAATTCTCTTATTTCATTGCTTCTGTTTTTTTTAATAATAATTTTTCTTTTATATATATATATATATATATAAGAACAAATAAGAATTATTTGAGTATATGTATTTTATTTTATTTTTTTGCAGATACCATTTCAAAAAACAAGTAAATAATTACTTATGGCAGCAAGGGGGGCAACCTCAAACCAGGTATTAGTAGTTATTATTGAATTTCATTGGATAAATTCAAAAGTCTATTTTTTTTTTGTGAGTTAGGATTGGGTTCATACTCTTCATTGTGTGTTTCATGAAGTATCATTTTCTTAATTTATTCGGTTCATTCAATTGTGTGATATGTGTAATTATATTTTATATCCATTTATAGACGACAACAACGAATGATGATGTGGCAGCAAAGAATTTTAATTGGACAGACGATTGCATAATTACATTGTTGGAGCTATGTTTGGAATTTGTTGCCAAGAATGGCCGCACTCAATTATTTAAATGGAAAGATATTGCAACAGATTTTATGGCAAGAACTAATCGCAAAGTTAGAGATTGTAGAATTTTGAAAAACAAGAATGACCTAATGAAGAAAGAATGGGGTATATGGAAATATTTGAAGCAATCTGAAACTGGTTTAGGTTGGGATCCAGTAACCGGAAAGCTTGATTGTTTAGATGAGTGGTGGGATAGAAAAATCAAGGTTAGTTGTTTTGCCATCTAGTGATAATTAATAAATGAAGGAAATATAAGATTTTTTTTAATTTAATTGTTATATCGTATTGTGTAGGAGAAACCAGATGCTAAAAAATTTCGTAATAAAGGAGTACCGCCTGTCATTGAAGAGTTATGGGATCAACTATATGGAGATGTAGTTGCTAATGGCTCAGACTGTGTTACCCCGAGTGTTGATCCGAATGTGGTACAATCTGCGAATGCTCAAGGGGTGCAAGAAGGTGATGAACAATATGAAACAAATAATGATGAGAGATTTGGTGATTGTGAGGATATTGGAGATGAAATTTTCGCAGAATACCAACGTTATGCAACTCACTTGGAAAACATAGAAAAAGGTGGTGGTGATATTTGGTATGATTTAACTACCGATGAAATGCAAGATGGTAATACAAAACCACTTAACCAAGGCCTTGGTGCTACTCGAGTACCAAGGAGTAGAATTAGGACAGCTAAAGGACCACCAAAGAATTCTACAAATGCGACTAATCCTGCGTCGATGAAACGTAAAAAGAGACAATCAATGGGATCAACAATGTTAGCTCGTCATCTTGAAAGCATGGTAGAAATGTGTGGTCGTGCAACACAAGCACTTGATTCTGATTCTAACATTGTCAACAATACTCCAATTACTGAGAATAATGCGGCGATGGGGATGACTGTTCTTAACCACATGGATGGCTTGGAAAAGGGTAGCGATTTGTGGTGTTATGCTGTTGATTTGCTTGAGGATGCAAGGAGAACTGATCTTTTCTTGAATATGGAAGATGATGCTACTAGGCTAGCTTGGCTAAAGCATAAGTATAATAAGCAGGCCAATTAAATGTTTATTAGATTTAAGATTTTTTTTTATTTTCAGTTTGATAGATTTGGTTAAATACATTGTTTCATGTGAATTTCGATAGTTGAATTGTGCTAATATTTCTTGTTGGACCCTTTTGATTTTATCAACTAATAAATTTTTTCATTATGTCATAATACCTTGTGCTTATGTATCATATTTTTTTATTTAAAGTTTAGGGGCGTTGTGGATATGAAAAGGAGAAAGAAAAAACATAAAATGTTTTGGCTTATGACCACATGTACAACAAGCGTTGTAGCTACATATTACTACAAATACATTTACAAGGAGCCATGCATGACTTCTCATCAAAGAGGAGAGGATTGGATGAGAGAAGTTTTAAATGGACATCCTATTCGATCTATGAATTCGTTTAGAATGGAATCAAAAGTATTTTTCGATCTATGTGAAGAGCTGCAATCTAACTATGGATTGAGACCTAGTAAGAATATGTCCCTTATCGAAAAAGTGGGTATATTTGTATACACTATTGCATTGGGTCTTGCTTACAGAGATGTGTGTGAGCGATTTCAAAGATCCAGTGATACTATTAGTAGAGCTATTCATGATGTTTTAGAAGCAATTTGTGGTAGAAATAAAGCTTACATGGGTCTTGCACGTGATCTTCTACGACCAAGGGATCCAGAGTTTCAATTTATACCACCTCAAATTGCCAATGATAAAAGATACGATCCTTATTTTGAGGTAAAATTTTTTTTTACTTATTTATATGAATCTTCAAATATGCATGTATTATAATAACGATATCTACATAATAGGATTGTATTGGATGCATTGATGGTACACATGTGGCAGCATGTATTCCAGAGGCTAATCAATTACGTTATAGAGGGAGAAAAGGCATTACCACTTTCAATGTCATGGCTGTTTGTGACTTTGATATGTGTTTCACATTTTTATCTGTTGGGTGGGAAGGATCGGCACATGATACACGTGTTTTTCTTCATGCGATTAACACACCAGCAATGAACTTTCCTCGACCACCACAAGGTAGTGTTTCCTTCTTCAATTTATTGTTGAAATTATTTATTATTATAAAGCATGATCATAATATTTATTGAATTCAATATTGTTTTTTTAATTATTAGGTCGATATTATTTGGTGGATAAAGGGTATCCTGATAGGTTAGGATATTTGGCACCATATCCAAAAATAAGGTACCATCAATCCCAATTTCAACACGAGGCACCAAATAATTCGGAAGAAGCTTTTAATCGTGCACATTCATCGCTTCGTAGTTGTATTGAGAGATCGTTTGGAGTCTTGAAGAAAAGATGGAAAATTCTTCATCAAATGCCACAATACAGTGTGAAGACACAGATTGATATTATTATGGCGGCGTTCACATTGCATAATTATATTCGCATTAACTCAAATGATGATCCACTGTTTCTTGAGTTAGAGCAACATCCAGATTATATACCACAAGATGAAGTTGATGATATTGAGACCAATGATGAACATTTAAATCAGACGAATTCTGAAATGAAAGAAGTTCGTGACAGGATTTCTCGCTTATTATGGGAGTCAGTGCACTAAATTATTTTCACGTTAGGGATTTTGTGTATGGATTTTTTCTTTTTTGTTTTTTTTAATAAAAACATATATTATTTTCGTATTTGAATTTTTTTGATGTATTATTACGATACAAGATTTTTTTAAATTATTTGGTACAATAATTTGGTTGCATTAATTTGGTTGCATGTAATTTGGTTCCGTATAGCTTATACCATGGTAGAATAATTTGGTTTCGTATTTTTATTATTTAGAGTTTTGTGAGCAAATTAAAATACAGTGATGATGATGATTTATTTTTTAATTAATTTGTATTTAATTAAGTATTAATTATAATTTAAAATTTTTGTTATAATAAATTAATTAACTACATAATTAATTATTCAAGAACATAAACTAATTTAATCATTTATATACTTAATTAATTAATTAATTAACTATGTATTTAATAAATAAAGAAAAAATGAAAAAAAAATATAAATAATATAATGTACTATGTCCTTTTTGGTCATTTAATAAATTTAAGCTACATCAAAAGCTAGTTTTGCCGAACAACACTATTTCAAATAGTCAGCTAAACAACTACAAGCTCACAGCTACAAGCTCACAGCTCCTAGCTAGCTTAACAGCTACAAGCTACAAGCTCACAGCTACAAGCTATAAGCTCACAGCTACAAGCTAGTTTTGCCCCTAACAATATTTTTACACTAGTTCTTTCAACACCATTATTCATATTATTTTATAACCATATGTATAGTTAAAAATCTTTATTTTCAAAATAAAAACTTTTCGGATAAATGGTTATAATATAAGTGTGAAAAAAAAAATAGTGTTAACAAAATTAGTGTGAGATGAGCATTTTCCTAATCAGGCTTAAGGATGATCGTTGGATCCTCCTGACCCTGGCGCATTGCCATTGGGAAGTGCTTGCATAAGAAGCCCATATTCTCTAGACCATTGAAAATGTGCCAATAATGGCCTGCACTCTACTACACCTTGAGGAGATGCAACAAAAACGGTGAGCATGATCAGCACAAACTGAAGAACTATGAAGAGGATCTTGTTGAATGAGAAAGCCATATATGTATATATATGTTGTGATGTGTGATTTGATCTTCCCTTAGAATCTAGCTTTTGAAGGAGTAGTTTATTCCCTTGCTAGAAGTTGGAACTATAGAATATAATTTTAATGAAACACTTTGTGATATGAATGAAATGTTTTGGTGTAGGAGGAGAGGAGACACACATAAGATTTATATAGAGAATGGAATTGACCGTTTCTTTGGTATGCTAATTTCAAATTTTAATTTGCTTGACTACCGCGAAGAGTTTGAAGGTTGAAAAATAGGAATAGAATACCTTGGTCTCCAAACACCCTTTAACGCGTAAATAATGTTTGAAATCGCAAACAATTAACTACGTACTATTAAACAGTACTTCCTTCTTGATAATACGACTATTTTGACACTTTTATTTTATCCTTATTTACAAGATTTCATATCAATTTTCAATGATCGTTAATTATTTTTTCCACAAACACCCCTATCTATTTAACATTTTTTAGATTCCCAATAATATTAATAGGGGTAATTTTGAAAATACACATCAAAAGTTCACATTTCCGATACAATTAACTAAATTAGTCAATTTTCTTAATGGACGTGAAATCTCCCAAAGATGTCTTATAATTAGGGACGGAGGGGGTACTTAGTACTTATGTTAGAAAAATGATTTAGAGACCTACAAGCCTACAAACCTACACATAAGATTATGACACTTGTTATTTTCAAGTTAAAAAAAATTAAATAAAAGAACTTACAAATATCAAGATCCTAATGTATAGGCTCATGAGTAGGTCTCTTTAGGTAAGTCTCTCAATCATTACTCAACCAATATTAAATGGAAGAATTTGCATTGGACTTCATCCCACCCGAGAAGATTGTCCCTGTGCGTGATAGTTATAATTAGGGGAGTAAGTGGGCCAATACTCATTCGTGAACCCGTTAAATTCGAACTAACCCAATCTATATTTGATGGGTTGAGTTTTTTTTTTTAGCAATCCAATATATAAGTATGGGTTGAGTCGCCTGTTTGCTATTTAAAAAACCAATCAACTCAATCCAACCCATTGATCCAAATTTATTTATTTTATTTATTTATTTATGCATATTATGCTTGTACCTTAGCTATTGTATGCTCCAAAAAAATAAGCTACTACTTGGTAATTACTATTTAAACCTTCCACCTTGAATTTTTTATATCTTGCAAGAGGGTGGGTAAATGCTTTTATTTATCATGACTTTCAACAATTTAGTTCATGACTTGATACTAGAGGATTTTATATTACTGCTTTTGGATAATTTGATTTTGGTTCATGATTTAATGCTAAATTGTGTAGTTGTGTTGTTTATGGATCATATTTAATTATTTATTTATGTGATTTTTGTTATATTTTTTATTTTATTTTTGTATTTATTTAGATTTTTTTTTTGAAAATAGGACAAATAGATCTAATAACCCGAACCAACTCAACCCGAATTTTTACGGGTTGGATTAGTTCGGTTTTAACACTCAAATATAAAGAAATCTGATTCAACTAAATCTATTTTAGTTAAGTCAGGTGCTTAACCTCCTCAAAATTAAAACCAACCTGACCCATTAAACTCATAGTAATAATTGCTGGGGTACAGAAGAAACTTGAGATCCAAAGTATGGGACTATTCCAGATAATGCTAGACAATCTTTAAAAATGTATCATATCATTTACAATTTGCGATATAGAATGAATTAGCATGGATACTTAAAATAAACTTAGGATATCACTTATGATGAAAGTCCATCTAAGAATTTGTGACTTCATCCCATGTGCATAAGGACTAATATACGTATTAGGACGTATAGATGTACCTGTAATGCACAGTTAATTATATACCTAATATTATTAATATCTACCTAAAATGATCTAAACAACTGAAAGGAGCTAGCCTTAGCTTTTAATTATAAGTGTGAGGCAAAATATATGTGTACGTAGAATACATGGTGGGCTAATTATTTGATGGGAAGGGATTTTGGCATCCTACATTCGGATATACATATCCATTTTAATATTTTTTCTAAATTATTTTTGGGTCGTGACAATTTTGTTGATCTGCTCATAAATTTCGCCCATCAACACAATTATGATCCGAGGTTTTTTTTTTTTTAAAAAAAAGAAAAAACTCCCCTCATAATCAAGATTTTTGTAATACTTTTGTAGA
Organism: Crotalaria pallida; assembly: GCA_037953625.1. Lineage (NCBI taxonomy): Eukaryota > Viridiplantae > Streptophyta > Magnoliopsida > Fabales > Fabaceae > Crotalaria > Crotalaria pallida. Next base: position 77,162,264 of record CM075656.1, read on the forward strand.
TGACATTGCAAAGGGATGAATAACATGTTTAGTTAAGAGTCAGAAAATCAATTATGGCACCAAAATTACGTTGGAGCATAAACAACTAATAGTAATATTAACATCCCAAAATTGACATTACAAAATTGATTCTGGACTAACTAACTAACCGCAGAACTAAACATGCATGAAGTCTCAATTGGGGCGGGCGAGCTAGAATATCCACCTTAGGAATGAGCACATGAACGGAAGAGTTAATAGCCTTTATAGTAGCGTCCAGGTGTACCAAATAAATTCACGACTTAATTATGTCACAAGTCCATGAAGTTTGGGATACTTTTGCCAGATACTCTTATATTTTTTTTTCAATGTCTGACTCCTCGAAGTTACTTCTGGCTTTGTCACATACCCCTATTACAAATTTTGGCCAATTTTGATTACATGTAACATCAGAATCCTAATCAGAGGCAATAGGTTGGTCATGTGGTGCCGCGTGATGTCACATTGGCGAAGACGATCTCTCTCTTTTATTTCTTTTTTTATTTAACTAAAAATATAAAAATATTAAATTTTAGTTTTTTAAAGTTTTGGAAAAAAGGATCTTCGCCCATGGGGCACCAGGTACTTAACCTCCTACGTCTTATCAGGATTCCGATGTTACGTGTCAGCAAAATTGACCAGAATTTGTAGTAGGAGTATATGACAAACCCAGAAGTAACTTCAGGGAGTCATACATTGAAAAAAAAAAAGAATAAGGGTATCTGACAAAACTATCCGAAACTTCAGGGACTTCAGGGACTTGTGACATAATTAATCCTAAATTCACAGACCTCGCCCTGGATATAATGCCAATTGCACTTGTAAAAAATCACCGGTTAGCCATCTTCGCTACGCTAGGGGATTTGTGGGAACCCATCATGGGGAAAATGGCTTTCTTGATGTCCATGTCAGTAACCAAGTTAGCCAGAGTTCCAATGTCCCCATCCACTCTTGGGTAAGTGGTTTGACAATTAAGACCAGGGATTCCAGTCCTCGCTCGCTCCCTCATATAAGTCTTTCAAAATCATGATGATCCAACGACATTGCCTCAAACTGAAACGATTTGGTAGCATATCTAAAGGCCTCATCTGTAGATTTGTGAAGAGAACCTGGGTGTTCACATTTGAGAGAGCACGATCAAGTCTTTTAAAAGTTTGATATAGCATTGCTCTTTGAAAAATATCCATTAGAAATTAAGGGTATATTTAGTTTGAAAAAGCTTTTTATTTTCATTTTCTTATATTATTCATTATTCATAATAACTATTATAGTGATCCTGTCTGGGACAAACTTAGTGGGAAGGCGAGCATGGGCAATTGCTCTTTCGTGTATTTTTTTTTTTTTTTAATAAGACAACGTTTATTGATAAGAAATAATGTGATTGGTTCTTCAAATCATCTACGACAATAATTAGTTATCCCTGCATATATTTTTGTTATATATATAGGGAGAAATCTAGTTAGAGTACCCCTTTACATACCCTCTTATCATTAACAAATCTACTATTGGCATTATTATTGAACGTGAATAGAATTCATATGGAACTGATAATTGAAAAACATTAGCATGTGAAAACATGCAATGGTAGGATAAACCAATAAAAAACGGAACCTACTTATTAAATAGATTCTCATACATGCACTGTTACTAATAGATTCTCTGCTAAAAAACGGAAGAAATTATACATGATTAAATAAAAAAAAATGTGTAAAGAATTGTGTTGCTAGTTATTATTAGGAATCTACTTACATGCTGAACTTTTACACCAAGAAATAAAAAATTGTAGTTAATTGCATACAAATATATATCTAGAATGTAACTTAATGTTAATATTTGGTTGCCAGCCTCGTCTGCCGTTTGCATGCGCACCACTGGTCCTTTATTAAATTGAATAATAATATTTTCACACTAATTTTTTCCACACTATTAATTCATACTATTTTATAACCATTGGTAATTAAAAATCTTTGTTTTCAAAATAAAAAAATCTTTCTGATGAATGGCTATAATATAAGTGTGAAAAAAAAATAGTGTTAACAAAATTAGTGTGAGATCATATGAGCATTTTCCTAATCAGTAGGCTTAAGGATGATCGTCGGATCCCCCTGACCCTGGCGCATTGCCATTTGTAAGTGCCGACATAAGAAACCCATATTCTCTTGACCATTGAAAATGTGCTAATAAAGGCCTGCACTCTACTCCACCTTGAGGAGAAGCAACAAAAATGGTGAGCATGATCAGCACAAGCTGAAGAACTACGAAGAAGATCTTGTTAAATGAGAAAGCCATGTATGTATATGTTGTGATGTGTGATTTGATTTAGTGTGATCTTCCCTGCTTATTAGAAGCTAGCTTTTGAAGGAGTAGTTTAATTATTCCCTTGCTAGAAGTTAGAACTATAGAATATAATTTTAATGAAACACTTCGTGATATGAATTGAATGAAATGTTTTGGTGTAGGAGGAGAGGAGACACATAAGATTTATATAGTGAATGGAATTGACCGTTTCTTTGGTATGCTAGTTTATTTCAAGTTTTAATTTGCTTGACTACCGCGAAGAGTTTGAAGGTTGAAAAATAGGAATAGAATACCTTGGACTCCAAACACCCTTTAACGCGTAAATCGTGTTTGAAATCGCAAACAATTAACTACGTACTATTAAACATACTTATAATAATTAGTACTTATGTTAGAAAAACAAATTAAATTAACTGTATGTATTGCATGAATTTTATGATGCATCCACATATATATATATATATATATATATATATATATATATTATAGAAATAATTAAAATCAATATTAAATGTAAGAATTTGGACTTCATCCCACCCGAATAGATTGGCCCAATGCGTGATAGTTAGGGATGTAAGTGGGACGAAACTGATTTGTGAACTATCGCTAAACTCGAACCTACTCAATCCATATTTGATGGGTTAATTTGGTTTTTTTTTTTCAGCAATTCAATCAAGTATGAGTTGGGTCACGGATTTATTATTTAAAAAACCAATCAACTCAACCCAACCCATTAACCCAAATTTATTTTATTTATTTATGCATGTTACACGCACTTATACCTTTATTTCTATTATACGCTAAAAAAAATAAGTAACTACTTAATACTTACTATTTAACCCTTCCGCCTTGAATTTTTCATATCTTGCAAGAGGGTGTATGCTTTTATTTATCATGTATTTCAACAATTTAGTTTATGACCGGATGCTAGAAGATTTTATATTACTGCTTTTGGATAATTTGATTTTAGTTCATCATTTAATGGTAGATTGGGTAGTTGTGTTGTTTATGGATAGTAATATTTAATTACTTATCTATGTGATTGTTGTTGTATTTTTTATTTTATTTTTGTATTTATTTAGATTTTTTTTTGGAAATTGGACAAATAGATTCAATCACCAATACCAACTCAACCACAATTTCTATGGGTTGGATTGATTTGGTTTTGACACTCAAATATAGAGCACGCAATCCGACCTGACTCAACCTATTTTGGTTGGTTCAGGTGTACACTCATAGTGATAGTTGCTTGGGTGCGAAAGGAACTTAAAATTCAAAGTATGAGACTTGATTTTTGATGACGCGAAACAATTTTTGAGGATGTATCATATCATTTGCAACTCGCGATATCGAGTGAATTAGCATCAGCGCGCCAAATGAACTTATAGATACCACTTATGATCAAATTTCATATAAGAATTTGGGATAGGACATATAGATGTACCTGTAATGCATAGTTAATTATAAACGAGTACTTAATATTATTATTATCTACCTAAGATGATCTAAACAACTGAAAGGGGCTATAGCCTTAGCTTTTAAGTTTTAATTATAAGTGTGAGGCAAAATATCTGTGGAATCCATGGTGAACTAATTATTTGATTGGAAGGAATTTTGGCATCTTATATTCGAACATGCACATCTTATTTATTATATATATATATATATATATATATATATATATATATTTTTAAATTATCTTTAGGTTGTTATTATGTTGATGACTTCATTTTAGTCATCAACATAGCAATGATCCGAGTTTTTTCTTTTTTTTTAAGCTTCCCTCATAACATATTATTGTACACGATTGTGTAAGAAATGAATGAATCTTTAAATTCTTTATCTTACTTTTTAGATGAGTTTTAATTAATGAATTGTAAAGGATATTGATTTCATTTTTTATTTTAATTTATGAGTCGTGACTAACTACCTAAACTAACTGTTTTTTAGTTCAAGGTTTCAACCTATTCACCAAGATTTTTGTAATGCTTTTGTAGATGACGTTGCAAAGGGCAGTGACTCTGAATTGGGACTGGCCAGCAAGAATAGGAATGAGCACAAGAAGGATACAGTTAATAGTAGCCTTTATATTATAGCGTTCAGGTGTCTCCAAGCGTACCAAATAAATTCACAGACCTTGCCCTGGATATAATGCCAATAGCACTGGTAAAAATTCACCGGGTAGCCATCTTCACTAGGGGATTTGAGGGAGCCCATGGAGAAAATGGCTTTCTTGACCTCCATATATATCAGTACCAAGTTAGCCAGATAGAGTTCCAATGCATCCTTTACAAATGCAGGTTAGAAAAGTAACTGGCAGAACTTAAATTCCAGGGAGCTAATAAAATTTAAGTCATGATTCCAGTCCTCCCTCATAAAGTCTTTCAAAATCTTGATGATCCAATGACATTGCCTCAAACTGAAACGATTTGGTAGCATATCGAAAGGCCTAATGATATGTAGACATGCATGTGAAGAGGGTGTTGATACGAATGGAACCTAGGTAACATTTTACCTTAGGCATCCAGAAATCTCAATCTCCAGTTCACATTCGAGAGAGTACGATCAAGTTTTTTAAAAGTTTAGGCCATCAACACAATCACAATCCCGATAAAAAATTTATAAAAAAAAAAAAAAAACTTGCAAATCAATATCATTCACAAACTATGAATTAAAACTCATCTAAAATGCAAAATAAGAAATTTAAAGATTTATTCATTTCGTACAAAAGTCATGCGTGGTGATGTATTGTGAGAGAAGTTAAAAAAGAAAACCTCGGGTCATGATTGTGTTGATGAACTGTTCAAAAGTTTAGCTCATCAACACAGTCACGATCCTAATATAAAATTTTTAAAAAATTGCAAATCAATATCCTTCACAACCCATGAACTAAAAATCATCTAGAATACAAGATTTGTTATACTCTTTTTTCCTTTGCTTAAGACTTTCTCACTGAGTTTATCCTATCGAGGTTTTTAAGGAGATAAAAATCCTAATAATGCTTTGACAAACTAGGATGGTGTGTTATGGTAGTTGCTCTTTTGGAGGTGTACATATTTCACATTCTCGTGAAGTAGTCTCATATTGTAATGTTCTTTGTTGGGTTTGATTTGTATTGAGCACATGATTGTATACATACCTATGTTCAAATCCTCCATAAAAGGTGGGGTTCATATGCTTATATTGATCCCTTGTGTTGGAACAATATTCTTTTTGCTTATAAAAAAAATGATTTAAAAAAAAGTCGTATGTGGTAATGTGTTGTGAGGAAAATTTTGAAAAAAAAAACACTGGGTCATGACTATGTTAAAGACTTATTCAAAAGTTTAGGTCGTCAACAATCACGATCCTGATATAAATTTTTTTTTAAAAAAAATTGCAAATCAATATCCTACACAACTCATGAACTTAAAATCATCTAGAATATAAGATAAAGGATTTGGAGATTCATTCATTTCATACAAAAGTTACATGTGGTGATAAATATGTTGTGAAGATAGTTTAAAAAAAAAAAAAAAAAAACCTCAAGTCATTATGTGTTGATGACCAAATTTTTTGAACAAGTCATCAACACAATTACAACCAATAAAAATATTGGAAAAAAAAAGTGGGGTGTGATGTAAATCATGATTTCAATATTTTGTATTTAACAATAATAAATATCGATCACATTAACCTGTAGTAATTTTTTGCAATTGCGTTAAGGTTATGTTCGGCAAGGGTAGTTAAGAACTTTTTAACTAGTTAGGAGTTTTATATTCAGTTAATAAGTTATTAGTCACGTCCAGGAACACAAATTAGAAAGATCTTATAGCTTTTAAAAAAGGAACTTGTATCTTTTAAAAGCTAGTTTTAGAAAACTATCTTTCTAGAAACTAAACTAGCTTCTAATAATTCATATATCAATTATACACTCAAATAAAATTTAAAATTATTTTATTACCCTTTAATTAATTATTAATTATAATTTAATAATTTTGTTATAATTAATTAATTAATTAACTACATAATTAATATTTTAAAAAAATGAATTTAATTAATTATAATTTAATAATTTTTATATTTTATTAGTCAATTAATTAACTATCTATTTAATAAATAAAGAAAAAAATTTCAAAAATTTAAAATAATAAAATGTTGATTGTCTTTTTTGGTCATTTACTAAGTTTTAGCTACTTCAAAAGTTAGTTCTGATGAACAACATTATTTCAAATAGTCAGCTAAACAGTTATAAGCTCACAACTCTTAGTTAGCTTAATAGTTACAAGCTAGAAGCTCATAGCTACAAGTTAGTTTTGTCCAACAAACCCTTAAACGCAAGCACACTACCTCTAATGAATGTTTTGAAAAAGGGAAATGCTCCTCACTACGTAATTGTTTTTCATGAAACATGCTAATAATGTTTTTACCTCTTATTTGATCTTTTTTCAACCTCTTAAACTTCGGTGAATTAGTTGATTTCTGATTGGTTCATGGGTTAGTTGTTCATTACTATTCGTTACTGTTTTGTTCGTTCAATATAGCATTGCTCTTTGAAAAATATCCATTAAAAATTAAGGGTATATTTAGTTTGAAAAAACATTTTATTTTCATTTTCTTATATTATTCATTATTCATAACTATGATAGTGATCCTGTCTGGGACAAACTTAGTGGGAAGGCGAGCATGGGCAATTGCTCTTTCGTGTATTTTTTTTTTTTTAATAAGAAAACGTTTAATGTGATTGGTTCTTCAAATCATCTAAGAGGATAATTAGTTATTTATATAGTAGAGTAATAATATATATCCCTACATATATTTTTGTTATATATAGGGAGAATCCAGTTAGAGTACCACTTTTCGTACCCTCTTATCATTAATAAATCTACTATTGGCATTATTGAACGTGAATAGAATTCATATGGAACTGATAATTGAAAAACATTAGCATGTGAAACCAATAAAAAAAATTTAAATATTCTACAGACAACACTCATAGATGCACTGTTACTAGTAGTAGATTCTCTGCTAAAAATCGGAAGAAATAATACAAGATGATTAAATAAAAAAAAAAATGTGTAAAGAATTGTGTTGCTTGTTATTATTAGGAATCTACTTACATGCTGAACTTTTACACCAAGAAATAAAAAATTGTAGTTAATTGCTTACAAATATATATCTAGAACGCAACTTAATGTTAATATTTGGTTGCCAGCTGCCTCGTCTGCCGTTTGCATGCGCACCACTGGTCCTTTATTAAATTGAATAATAATATTTTCACACTAATTTTTTCAATACTATTAATTCATACTATTTTATAACCATTGGTAATTAAAAATCTTTGTTTTCAAAATTAAAAAAAAAAAATCTGGTGAATGGCTATAATATAAGTGTGAAAAAAAAATAGTGTTAACAAAATTAGTGTGAGATGAGCATTTTCCTAATCAAGCTTAAGGATGATCGTTGGATCCTCCTGACCCGGGTGCATTGCCGTTTGGAAGTGCCTGCATAAGAAGCCCATATTCTCTTGACCATTGAAAATGTGCCAATAAAGGTCTGCACTCTACTCCACCTTGAGGAGAAGCAACAAAAATGGTGAGCATGATCAGCACAAGCTGAAGAACTATGAAGAGGATCTTGTTGAAAGAGAAAGCCATGTATGTATATGTTGTGATGTGTGATTTGCTTTGATGTTGATTAGAAGCAAGCTTTTGAAGGAGATTATTTCCTTGCTAGAAGTTAGAACTATAGAATATAATTGGCTTTTAATGAAACACTTTATGATATAAATGAAATGTTTTGGTGTGGGGAAAGGAAGGGAGACACGTATAAGATTTATATAGGGAAAGGAATTGACCATTTCTTTGGTATGCTAGTTTCTAGTTTTAATTTGCTTGACTACCGCGAAAAGTTTGAAGGTTGAATGACTTGAATCTATTCCTTGGACTCCAAAAAAAAAAAAAACCACCCTTTATCGCGCAACTAGTGTTTGAGATCGCAGACAATTAATTACGTACTACTAAATACTTATGTTTGGAAATTCGAATTAAATTAATAATGGTATGCAACCATTCAATTTTTGATTGCATGATAGTAACATCCACGTATTAGATGAATTTTATAATACACCCTCGTAATTTTTTTAAAATCAATATTAAAAAAACTTATGATTATATTCGAAATTTGATTATACCTGGAAGGCTGGAATTGGCTATATTTTAATTTCTAGACGGACCTTTCTTTAGGTGTATCCCAAGAAGGACTCTCAGAAACATTCATTGTTTGCTGGTCAAAAAATGTACTATGGTCTATGTGGATCAAAGTTTGGTGTGCAACGTTAAAAATCGCCCATCTACTCAAGTAAGCTAACGGGTAAAAAATAATCTATCTGAATATATATCCACGGATGAATCCAAGAATGGATACAGGGGAGGAGGGTTCAAAAAGTTTGAATCGACTTTTTCTTAACAAAATGAATTAATGGTATGTGTTTTCCCATAATTCTTACAAATTTCTTCTTGTCAACTCCTTCATAGTGAATAGGCTTAAATACAAAATGATTTCTATAAATTTTTGTATCTTTGAAATTAGTCCTGATATTCTTTTTTTTTCCCTTATTTTTTCAATTTTTTAATTTTGGTTTCTAGTGTCAATTATGGATGAAAAATACGACCACGTTAATGAAAACAAGTCAGATTTTTGGGGCCACAAGTTTTTAAAATTAGTCTCTATAAATATAGGTGTTTTTGATTTACCCCCTGCAATTTTTTAAAAAAAAAAAAAAGAATTTGATTTTTATCCCTGTTTTTTCAAGTTGTTTTTATTTTTGTGCCTGATGTAAAAACTGGATGAAAAATGTTGGACGATGAACTTTGCACATTCTAAAAAGCTAGTGTCAGCCTCTCATTTGCCAATTCACAAACAAATCCCATCTTGCATTGATGATCCCGGAGGGGCCCGGGTTCCCGGGGCCTATATCCATCCATGTAAGTATATATCTAAATATAACACACATATATAGTACTCCCTTAATATAGGATACTATTTTGGTATATTTTTTGTCCCTTTTTATAAGCTATTTTGGAATATTTAGATAGCATTAAAGAGTTTATTCCAAATACATCCCTCATAATTACATAAGGGTGATTGGGTAATAATTATAATAGAGAGAAATGAATAGAGTTGTAAAGTTTTAAATAGGAGTAAGTTTGGAATGACAACATATTTTTTGATAAATTTGAGAATAATAATTATTTTTCTTAATATGTATGAATTAGATAAAAGCGACTTATATTAAGGGACGGAAGAAGTATATATTTTGTGAGTATTAAGAATATCATCTAGTTGATAATCAAAAACTAATTATCTTTAAAATACAAAAATCAATACCAACAAAGCTCAAAACAACACAGTTGGTAGATAGTTGGGTTCCCTAAACATGATGTCAAGGGTTTGATCCCTGTCGTGGGTATGAAAAAACTCTGCTGATAGAGACAAAACTCACTTCGATGATCTTTACGCCTAGAGGAGATTAGTCTTCAGCTGTCGGCTGAGAGATACCATTGGTGTAAAAAAAATACAAAAATCACCTTTTAATAATAAAGCCTTTCTTCATAAAATTTGATATTATACTTAATAAATAGATCCATTGAACCTTGTTGGTGTAATTATAACATAATATGATAAAATTATCATTTATAGAAGTGATAAAATAATACTACTTCCGACTTGAAATATAAGAAAAAAAAAACACATTTCATTTGATTTAAAATGTAAGCAAAAGTAACTAATTTTCTTAAATTTTATTTCATTTTCAATGTTACTTTCTTAAAATATATCTAGAAAATTGTTTTCTCATTTAATTTTTTTTATTTTCAATGCTACTTTTCTAAAGTACCTCTATTTTTTTTTATAAATTTAAAAAAAAATTAAATACAATCAACTAACCTTCTTAACCGGGGTGTACCTCCAAAAACCAAATGAATGGGTTTTCCGGTGAGCAAAAAAGTAGGGTCTCATTTTTATTATTTTTTTGTTTTTGCCCCTTGCACTTTGGACTCCTTACTTAACTATTGCTTCTAATTTAGGCACGAAACTGATCATGTGAAGTGTCTCACCCTGCTAATTCAATTCATAGAGGATTTTCTTCTATTCCTCACAATTTCCTGCATGGGCAACAAACTTGAATTTGTTTTTATCCAATTGCTTCTTCCTGTAATAATTACATTATCATGAGATATATAATGTGAAATCGGTGATTTAATCTCTTCAATTTTAGATCAACCTTATTCCAAATCAAAATAAGTTTTAAAAAAAAAAAACGTGAACAAAGATTAATGCAATTGATACAAAAAAATAGACTTATAATTTACAAAGTTATAAGTTCAAATGTCATTACCAACGAGGCTTGGTTCAGTTGGTGTAAGGCCCTAACTGAAATCTTGGGAATGAGACATGGGTGCTAGTAGCCCCGGGTTCAATTCCCACTAAAAACATCTCGCTGGGAGAGCCAGCCACGCAGCTCGCTCCGGATTAGTCTCAAGGGCTCCCTGATATTAAGGGTGCTCTTGGAAATACCGGTGGTTCCGCAAGGAATACGGACAAAAAAAAGTTCAAATGTCATTATTAACTTTAATTTTTAAATGCTCATTAAGTCGTTAAGACTACTCCATCCGTCTCAATTATAAGCAAAAACAGACACTTTTTTAGTGATTTTAAATGCAAAAATTAACTAATTTTCTATTCACAATACAATCATTCCTAAAATATCCTTATAAAGTGGTTGAATCATTTAATTTTTGTTTCATTCCCAATACAAGTTTACTAAACTAGTCTACTTTTTTATGAATTTAGAAAAATTAAATGCATCTAATTATTTTTTCTTAATATCTATGCCGATAGTTATTTTTGCTAATAAACAAGACCGGAAGAAGTATTTTAATTTGGTGGTGACGATTCCCCGGATCAATCTCACATAAATTTTCATGTAAAATAAACAAGTCCAAAAGCTCGTGCAGTATGTGAAATACTTGGACAACAATCCCCAAGAACAAATACTCTGTTTACACCACTACATACTTTCCTTAGAATATAACTCTGCTTGTAACACTGAAAAAGAGTTAAAATATTTTTAAATATTATTATTTTAAATACTCAGAATTTTTTCAAAAAGAGGATAGGAAAAAAGATATGTGGCTTAGGCCACTCATTTAGTTCTAGGAATGAAATGAATGGGAGTTAAAACTTAGAATGTATCAAAGACACGTAGCTAGAACGGTAAAGTTGGTCATACTAAGCTGGAATTCAAATCAAAATAGTGAATTAATAGAATATGGCTTAGGCCATTCTTATAGTTTTGATCAATTCAAAACATATGGAAGCAACATAGGAAAATAGTGGATTCGTGACCATGACCCGACCCAGATTTAAGGACTGAAGCTTAAAAAGGTAGGAAGTAAGCGCTTCTTGTTCTTCAAGATCACGAGTCTCACATTATCACTTCCTTCACCTTCACGGAACTATGAGTTTTTCTATTCTTTGATCCAACTGACTCATCACAAATGACTTATTATATTTCAAAGTATATTAAGAGAAAAATGTAGACTTAAGCCCTTAAGAAACTTCAATATATTGAAATTGCATTGCTTTTTTCTTTCTTCTAAAGTGTACTTTGCGGATGGTCATCAATAAAAAAAAAAAATTGAACAGTAGTTTAGTTTTCATAAAATATAAATTTAAGCGTTAAAAACTTGCATATACTTTGATTTGAATTCACACTAAGAAACAAGATAAATAAAATATGGCAACACAAATAGTTGAGTCACGAATCCAATAGGTAGTTAAGTAGCTTAGTCGGTAAAGTTACGGAAAATAAAATACGAGCATCCGAATTATATCTTTGATAATTGAACAATTTTCCCTTTTTCCCTCAATTGTCAAAAAAAAAATTTGCATACTAAAAAATAGTTAAATCACAACACCACTTTTTATTTTGTCTATTGCATAACATAAGCACGAATTCTTTATGAAAAATGATATATTGACATATGTCAGTAGTGGATCAATCATTGATGAGGTAAATATCCCTCTATGATATAATTAGGTATATTTTTTTAGATTGATTTGTTAAAAGAATATAATTTTATTTATTTATTGTTTACATAAGGGCATCCACAGCAGAACCTGGAAAAAATCTGGTGGAGAATCTTAAGTTCAGATTTTCTCTCCAGACTCTGCTAATCTTAAAAATCTAGTGGAGAATCTTAAGTTGAGTATGTAACCGTGAGACTCATTTTTTGTATTTTTCTTCCTTTTTTACTTTATAATACCCTAATAAACAAATAATAATAATAAATAAATAAATAATAACAATAAATTAATAATAAACAATAATAATTACAAATAATAATAATATTATTATTTTTTCTATTTTATTCTTGAATATATTGTCTTGTTATGAAAAAAATAAATAGGCTATTTTTTTATGAATTTGAGAAAATTAAATACACTCAAATAGTTTTCTTAAATACTTGTGAAATTAGTTATTTTTGATTAAAAATAAGACCGAAAGAAGTACATATTTTTATATTTAAATAAATAAATAATAAATAAATAAATAATTTGAAATTAAAAATAGCCGTTGTTTCTAGTATGCAATCGTCCACTGTGTGACCATATAGCACATGTTTATAATAAATAAATAATGGATCGTTTGTGGCAACATTTGAATTATATTGTATTTTTTATGTACTTTATAATTTTTAGTAGGTACCATTAATTATTGTAATGTTAAATTTTATTTAATTTTAATATTTAAATATTATTTAGGATTATTTTCATAAATTCTACGTAATTAATATTATTGAAATTGTATTACAAAAACATTATTGAAATAAAATTGTGTATAAAAGTACATGATGATGTAATGCTGATGCATGTTTGGTGAGTTTGGTATTAAGACTCTGCTGCGGTGAAAGATATGAAAAATATGAAGTTAAATCTGAAAGTTAAATGATGATATAATGCTGATGTGTCAGAATCTTGTGAGTCTTGACTGTCGTGGATGCCCTAAGATTATGGTGGGGTGGCAACAATAATGATGGTGACAATGGCAATGACTTTTGGTTGGTGACAGCAATGGTAGTTGTTGCAATTTTGTTACGATTTACTCATCGAACAGGGAGCCGGTTATGAGGGGAATTAGTCTACAAACCTCCCTTTTATCCCTCAAACCCCACTTTTTTTATAATACCAATAATACCCCTTTATACAAACCTCAAACCCCATTCACTCAACCTCCTCCTCCTCCTCCTCCTCCTCTTCCTCCTCCTCCTTTGACCACCGCAAACTTCTTCTTCTTCTTTCTTCTTCTTCTTCTTCTCCTCCAGCCGCCGCTCCCTCCCTCCTTTGACCACCGCAAAAAACAGATAGATGGGAATAAACCCCTCCTCCTTTCTTCTTCATCTTCCTTCCATCGTTATTCTTTCTCCTCTTTTTAACCTTCGTCCAAATTTATGCATCTCCTTCTTCTTCTTTCTAATTTCTTCTTTCTAACCTTCGTCCAGATCTATTCATCTCCTTCTTCTTCTTCTTCTTCTTTAAACTATGCATCTCCTTCGTCCATAGCTTCTTTTTTTTTTTTTGGGTTGTGAATAATTCCGACCAGCCCGTGTCGGAAATTCAAAATTCCGACACTGGGTCGTCGGAATTTTGAACAGATGCGGGAGTGACATTTTAATTTGGTGCTGGAGTGACATTTTTGGGGTTGAAAAGCGAAGTTTGAAGAAGCTAATTGTGATGCAGACAGAGGAGGAGATGTGGAAGACGATGCCCAATCCCACTTAAACTTCGCTTTGGGCTGTGTGTGTGTCTTGGTGGTTGTGTGTGAAGGTGGTGGTGGTGGTGGGGGTGGGGGGAGTTGCAGGGAGTGGAGGCTGTGTGTGAAGGTGGTGGTGATGAGGGGAGTTGCAGGGAGTTGGGGGCTGTGTGTGAAGGTGATGGTGGTGGTGGGTAGTGGGGTTGTTGGTAGTGAATAGGGTTTGGGAAAAGAGGGGCATTTTTGACTTTTCCGAATTAAAATGGGGTTTGGTGGAGAAAATTGAGGTTTGGGGACTAATTCACGGTTATGAGAGCCCAGGCATCCATTACCACAAGCTGGACCAGTCAGTGTTGGATCTTTTTGTTGGGCCTAGGAGTAGAGGTCATACACTCATACTGTGAATAGTAGTCTACAAACCCCACTCTTTAGGCCCAAAATCCCAATTTTTTTTCGATGGGGTTCTATCGGAATATTTTCCGATACCCCCGAGTCGAAAAAATGTGTATTTTTCCCGAATGCTCGTTTATTAAAAACGGGGTTTTAAAGTCGGAAAATATTCCGATAGAATTCCATCGAAAAAATAGGGTTTGTGGATTAACAATGGAACTAAAGTGTGGGGTTTTATACTAAAACTCTCATACTGTTGATCTAATTAATTCGCAGTATACCAAAACAAGGAGTTGAACCAGTGTCGTAAAAGCATGACCGGATCCCCAAATAATAGAGCAACACTGGTTGGAAGGAGCAACCACGCATAAAAAAAAAAATTTAATTCCTTAAATCCTTCTTCTTTGAAGTGTAAAGTTCTCTAATAAATGTCAAATTTTTAGTTGATTAGTGCATGATTTACATTTTACGAATGCTAAAGTGTTAAGGGCACATGCATAAGGTAAAAATAATCTTGGTTTAAAAAAAAAAAAAAAAAAAGAAAGAAAAAGAAAACCCCTCAATGTAGAAGGAATTGAACAAGTGTTACATGAGAACAATTCACTAAGATGGTATATTCTAATTTACATGTTCCAGTGCAATATGCTCAATTCTCAGTGAATTGCATGTGGAACCCAGAAACCAATATTATTCAGAGGCTGTGAGATTGATAAGCTTGTCTCTTTAAGGGCATGTTTGGATGCATAAGAATGAAGGGTACACATCTTTGTTCTTATGCATCGTCCAACTTTCAATGGAAAACACAACAGCTCATATATTTTCTATTGTTCACTCGAATCTCTCCGATCCATGACTTCATTATTACTTTTATTCACAACAAGCTTCAACCAATGGCGTACCTTGGTGTAAAACTTAATGATAAGCTTTCAATCTTTTCTGGAATAGAAAAGATTTATTCTAAAAAACACGCTTCAAATTTTACCAAAAAATAAATAAATAAAAAACACGCTTCAAATTTTACCAGCAAAAATTAAAATTCTTAGTTGCTCCAATGATAAGACACCTTAATTTTACTGATAGTATGTTACATTTAATTCAAATCGTATGCATCAAAGTCTTTATCTACCTAAACACATAATTCAAGTTTGCAATGATCAGAGATAACGAATAACTGATCAGTCATTACAACTTACAACTTAGATTAAAATTTAACGAAGTTCCCTAAAAACAACCGTACAATTGTTTTACCATAGTTTACATTGAGATGCTTCACATAAATGCAATTTCAGCATTAACTTTTGGATAGAGATGCTTCAAGCTTTTCTTTCAACAGCACAGCGGCTTCGCCACCTTGAGTTCTTATGGAGAATGTATGAATTACCTTATCTTGCGTGGTTGAAACAATGGACTCTTGAGCTGCAATTTGATGCTCCCTGAAAGCTTTAACAACTCCGGAAACCGGATGCATATCCAAGGGGAAGCCCACCGTCACAACTCCATCGTCCTGTCTAGCCTGAAAATCGATATCCGGCATATACGACTGCTGGTCCTTGTTGTTAATCATGCCTTTTTCAGCTTCCAAAACCTTGATCTTCTTCTGTAGATCGGTGATATGAGTAATAGCGTCACCGAGCAAAGATGCCTTGTCCATTTTAGATATATTAGGAACAACAGCTCTTAAGGCATAGAATCTCTGGTTAAGCTTCTCCCTTCTTTGTCTCTCCGCTTCGACATGATTCAGCGCTTCCTCTCTCCCGTTGGCAGGCTTTCTCCCTCTCTTCCTCGGCTTCCTCTCGTCCATTTGAGGCGACGATGCATCGTCGTTGCCAATATCTATGCTAGAAGAAACCCTTGCTTGCGAACTAAAACTCCCAAGCTGAGGGAACAGTTTTGCTTCACTATTGTCGCCAACACACCCATTTGAAGAATTTCCGTAAGCTTGGTTTGCCCCTAGTGCTTGTGCTGCTTCATAAGAGTCAGAAGTGAAACCAGAATCATCTTCCACCTTCGGGGAGAAACTGATAGTCACAGACTGAGATTTCGAGTCTCCCAAACTTAATTCACGCCCGAAAATCTTAGGTAGCAGCGCCTTTGCCTGTCCAGAAGTAGATTCTTCAAACATTGTTTTTACCATCTCCAAAACACCCTCATCTTCGGGCATTATTTCCATCGAACCAAGCTCGACAACCCCGGCCTTGAGAGGCACAAAAACAACCGTCTTCAAACCAGCCAATTTCCCGAGAAACGATCTCGATTCATGCTGGTTCAAACAACTAGCAGCATCAGCAACCCAAACTGATTTCCCCGACTTGAAAGAACTACCTGGGCCATACTGAGAATTGAAACCAAATACATAATACATCGACGTCAAGTAAAACATTCGCAAATCCGAGACCCTATCCATATCAAACCTTATAGCCTCTTTCGATTCGGATCCACCACAGGCCTCATGAAGCTTCTGCAACACATGCCGCTTCTTAGCCTCATCCTCTTCGTTCCTCTGACCGTCTTTACGATCCTGGCAGTACCCGTCGCCCCATTTCAGGGCATAGCCACCAGATTTCAACCCAGCCACTTGCCAGAAAATGGCATAATCCCACTTGGACACCTCCACAAGGTGGCGCAACCGACAATTCAGATCCGAATCAGTGCTCGGCGGAACAATAACATCAGAAAAAACATCGTTCGAAATCGCCAAACTGAAAAACGCAACAGCCTCAGTTCCAACCACAGATTCCAGCATAGCCTTACCTTCCTCTTTCTCACAAAACCTCTCACCAGTCATCTTCTAATCTAGCCCACAATTAATATGTATCACAAATCTATTAAAAATCAAAACTTTTTGACAGATTATCACAGAAAGATCTAAGATTGAGCCTGAATTTCTTCTAATCTAACCACCGATTAATCATAAGCAAAAAAGCTAAGAAATTGATTCAATAAGCTTGTGTTTGTAAGCATGCAGCACAAATCAAACTAGTTACAGACACAGAATAGAGATAGATACAGTTACTGAATGAACATATAAGAAAGAATCTAACTTTATGCTTACAGGGGCACAAATCAGAGCGAAAAGAGATTGGGCAGTGTCAGGAGGGTAGTGAAACATAGAGAGACTAAGAAAAAGGAGTTAAAGAGATTTATTACTCGAACCCAAGATTTCAGAGCTGAAGAGATTGTTTTCACTTGATGCAGTTCCAGATCTGAATTCATATGGCAATTTACTAACCTTTCCTTTTGCTCTCTCTTTTTTCCTTTTTTAATTAATACTGCATCCATTTTATAAGCTTGTTTTAGCATTCGTACCAGTTTCATAAGTTTTCATAAATCCAATAACATAATTAATATTATTTTTCCAAACACATCTCTATTTATTACATTATCTTTTTCACTCTCAATACATTTTTCTCTCTTCAATAATGATTATATAGGGGCATTATAGTCAAAATATAACAAATTCTTACATCATTTAATCACTTATTAAAACTCGTGTATAACCTTAAAACACACTGCATATGAAACGGAGGGAGTATTATTCCGTTCCATTTTGTTTGGCCTTTTACGTTTGACACACATATTAAGGAAATGTTAATTATTGTAAGTATGATGTGTACTTTGTCTAAAATGTACATATTTAATTCTCATTGAAAATTGTAACAACATTTAATTTTTATTAGGAAATGTGTTTATTAATTAATGTACAGTGGTTTAAAGACGAAAGAGGATAAAAGTGTAATTAACAAGGAGAAAATGAAATAATTAAAGGAAGAGTTATACAAAGAAAAAAAGATATATTTTGCATTAAAATTGTAGAAGAACAATAAATATGGAAAAGAAAAAAAGTTTAAAAGACCAAATAAAATGGAATACAAAGAATATTAATATACAACATAACCATATAATATGAGAGAAAATAGTTTGTACATTTTTTTTTTACACTATTAGCACATCATTTATCATCAAAGGGTTTATGGTTATTGACTTCTAAATCAAAGTAATGCAAATGAACGGTGGATGATGTACCGACGGTGTAAAAAACTTTACATTGTCAGTGCACACATATTAAACTCATAATATAATTTTTCATTTTATTATAAAAATCTATCTAGTGAAGCCTCCACAATACTTCTTTTTGAAATATGTTTTCTTATTTAAAGTTAGAATTTTTTGAGAATTAAAGCATCCACATAGTAGTGGTGGTTACCACTTTATGAAAAAATTGTTCCAATTCCAATAATAAAACTGTATTTTGTTTCTGTTTTTTAACCTTTTTTTCTCTCCTCTCTCTCCATTTATTCTCTTATTTATAACTCCCCCCTCTCTCTTTCATTTCATAATTTTATAACTGATGCATTATGAAACCAATCAATCCATTGAAATCTTAAAGAATATCTAATCTTAGTATTGCACTCTTACTCATTTTCATTTTTCTTATTTCATTTTTCCCTTGTCGGGTATCAAAGTTTAATATTTATGCTACTTTGTTTTCTGTGTTTTCTTCAGAATTTAATTTTTTTATTAGTTTTTTTTATTACTCCTTCCATTCCATTTTGTTTGGTTTTTTAGGTTTTGGCACACAGAGTAAGAAAATGTTGATTATTATAACTTTTCTGTGTATTTTGTCTAAAATGTTCATATTTAATCCTTATTGAAAATTGTAGTAGCATTTAATTTTTATTAAGAAATGTGCTGATTAATTAATGTATAGTGGTTTAGAGATGTGAGAGAGGATAACAGTATAATTAACGATTGAATGAAATGATTGAATGAAGGGTTAAAATTGGAAAAAAAAATATGTTTATGCATTGAAATTGTAAAAGGACAAAAGATATGGAGTGAAAAAAAAACCTAAAAGGCTAAATAAAAGGGAATAGAGGAAATAGTTTTTATGTCCTTGAATTTTTTAATTTTTTTTAAAAGGTTTTTATGAGAGAATATGTTAGTTTGAATAGATGATAGATGGATGGAGAGGACTGGAAAAATGTTGCATGAAGGAAAGAACTATTGTCATTCTTCGTCGTATTAAATTCAAGATTGACCGTGGCAGGTTAGATAAATTCTTGGGATCTATCACTATCATTTTTTTTAGTTATTTTCCAAGTTTTTCAATTTTTATTTTTTTAAGAAATATTCAAAGGTTTAGATCGTGGATAATTTCATTCCAAGTAATCGATGGTTGGTGGAGAATTTGCCGTAATGATAGTTATTTTTTATAATTATAAGGATAAAGATTGATTTTTTTTTTAATTTTAATCATCTTTTTATCATGTGAAGAAATGCAGCCATGTTGAAATCGAATAAGGATACGAGATATGCAATCGACTCGATTTTGTCAGATATATTGTCTAACAATCATTAGTACGGTTGACCAAATAATTTTTTGTTTATAAATTAGTTGATACTTAACATTCTAGCAACTCAACTGTAACAAGTCAATTTTAGTGAGTTAAATTTTCTATCAAATCTTTACGGATGCTTTTATTTTTTAATTGAGTAAATTTTTTTTCTATGTATGTTCATATTTTACATATGCTTTTATTTTTATTTGATCTAGCATATAATTATTGCAAGTTTTTTTTTTTTAATAAAAAAAATTCTGGCATGGAAGCGGCATATATTAAATGCATGACCGCTTGAAACTTCTATAATAGGATTAAAGGATTAATATATATAATATTTGTATTTTATTTATCAAATTAAAAATAAAATAATAAGTGTTGGAGATTGACACCATAAGATAATAAAAGAACCATACATTATATATGGTTGACATGTTTTCATGAATTTAATCATTTGAATTTCACCAAATAATTTTTTATTTATAAATTAGTTGATACTAATTCAATTCAAAAATGCAAAATGATTTACAATTATTATCTTTTAAATTATCTAATAGTAATAATTAGTTTACAAAAAGCAAACAAACAAACGTCCCATTGCACGGGCTTAAAACTAGATTATGTGTATGTATAGTACTCCTCATCCAGTTACGTTGAAGGAGTACAATTTTTTTTTTTTAATTTCTAAATCATATTTAAATGAAAGATACGGAGCAAGGTTAATTTTTTTTTAATTTATGTAATTTTTACTTTTATTAATTTTACTTGCTTTAGTTCTTTTAATGAAAAATTAATATTTAGTTAATTAGAATATTTATTTAATAAAATTAATTTTAAAAAATTAAATATCTAATAAAAATATAAAATTATATATCCTCTCCAAAATGATTTTCAAAACAATTAAGGATGAGTTAAGGTAAAAAAAATTTCCAGGACCAAAATCAAAACACTCCGAACTTTCAGGGACTAACTAAACCATAAATAAGCCTATCTTAAAATACATGATAACGCATGTGATAAGTGAACATTGACATATCATGTACATTGAGATAAGTTATGGCTAATTTATGTCTTTAATTAATCCCTAAAAGTTCAGTGTGTTTTGATTTTAGTCCGTGGAAGTTATTTTGACCGAGACTAATATTTAAAATTTCAAACATTTTGGTTCTGGTCATTTGTTTGTGTGGCTAGCGGAATATCAGCAATTCATGTGGTCCGAGATGACGCCAAATAGATAATATGATGTGATAATACAGATTGACGGATGCAAAATGGACCATTACGCAAAATGGTCCCTTAGCAAAATTTTGAATTCATGGGCCTGAATCATCCATTTAATATCACCTGTTTGGCGATACCTCACACCACGTGGCATATGATGTGAATTTTCGTTAACCATGTTAACAAATAACTGATTTTTCGTATCGGAGGGGACCAAAACTAAAATGTTTGAAAAATTAAGGACTAGTTCCGGTTAAAATAACTTCTAAGGACTAAAACCAAAACACGTTGAACTTTTACACTTTGTTTGGTTATCAGAGAGAAAATGAGAAGAGAGAAAATGTGAAGAGAGAAATAAGGAAGAGAGATTATGGTGAGAAAATGAGTAGATTTTATGGTTGTTTGGTATGAGAGAAAATGAGAAGAGATGTGAGAGAGAGAAAAGTTGAGTTTTCTCTCATTATTTTGTTTGGTTGGAGAAAAAAGTGGGAAGAGACAAAACAATAAATTTGTTAAAAGACAAATATACTCTTTGGTTTACATAAGGCAAATAAATATTTTTTCTTTTTCTTTTTTTTTTCTTTTTCTATTAAACATAAGTACATAACCAAATATTTTTTTCTTCCTTCGTTTATTTTTTAAATAATAAACATTTTAGATTCAAAAATATATATAAAAAAATTGCATCAAAGGAGATAAGGTGAAAACGCTGAGGATGAACAACTGCTTATTAATCATCATGAACTCAAGGCAGCTGCTACTGTATGTGGGTCTATTTTAGTTTTTATTAATAAAGAAAAAAAAGACGTGGACTATTTTAGTTTTTATTAATAAAGAAAAAAAAGACGTGGGAGCGGAGCTCAGCCTCAGGGTAATTCCGAGATTCATCAACCCAGCTTCTAAGGGTAATTTCGGGTTTTAACAAAAAGTCTAAGTTTTCTGGTAGGGGTGGAAACAGGTCAGGCTTTGGCCTTAACCAGGCCAAATCAGACTTGGCCTATATAAATTATTCGGGCCTGACCTAGCCTGTTAGTATATTTAAATAAATTTTTCAAGCCTGAACCTGACCTATAAGTCTATTAAAAAGCCTATGTACTTTGAAGTTTTCAAATAGGCCAACAAGCCTAATATTAAATAGGCCGGCCTATCTAACTAGGCTATATATTGCTAAAACTTTGGCCTGATTAATAATGAACTTTGGCCTATTCAATGAACCGATAATGGTCCAAGCAAAACCGGTGAGAACTGAAAAAATCACTCAAAACCGGTGATCTTATGGTTCAACACAACATGACTTGGCAAAACAACATTTTATAGCTTAAAGAACATGTTGTGCTCCATGAATAAAAGATGTGAGACTTGCATTCCCATTTTATAGCTTACATTCTCATGTTGTGCTCCATGAATAAAAGATGTGGGACTTGCATTCCCATTTTATAGCTTACATTCTCATGTTGTGCTCCATGAATAAAAGATGTGGGACTTGCATTTCCCAAGTCCAAGCTTGACCAACACAAGACAAGCAAAGTGCACATCAATATTATTAAGTCCCACATCATGTAAGTTGCCTTCATAGTTGCATATTTTGCATTATATTAAGCCTCCTATAGGATGACTTGCATACTTGCACAAAGTGAATGCATGTGAATTCACATTAGCAATGTGGGACTTGTTTCCATCCCCATTTAATAACTCTGCATGTTAAGTTTTTCATTTATTGTATTTTTTATTTTTAAAATACATATGAAATTAATAATAACAAAATTTATATATGTCGGCCTGTTAAGCTAAATAGGCTTTTTACATGGCTTAGGCCTGGTCTGTTTAGACTATATAGGCTTTTTAAATAGCCTGAGTCTGGCCTGTTTACAAAAAAAGTTTGGCCTGAGCCTGACCTATTATTAGGCCTGTTATAGGCCCCTGTAAGTCGGTTTGACCTAAAAAATTCCCTGTGGGATCCACTCAAATTTCTCCCTCTCCTTATTTTCTCTTCTGTACCAAACAGGATATTTTCTTGTTTTCTTCTCATTTTCTCCTCCCCAAAATCTTTCCTCTCAATTTCTCTCAAACCAAACAGAGTTAGGGACCAAAACCATAAATAAGCCGACAACATATTGTTAACACCTGATTTAAGAACATTGGTTAAAGAATATTTCTATACTTTTTTGCAAGCCCACAATATTCCTGGGGTCTATCATTACTAATGTAGGTTTTTGAGACTAATCGGCTTTGAGATTATGAGGATGCCTCTCCTAGCAGCATGTTTTTTCTAGAAATCGAACCGGAAGCTATTAGTATCCATATCTCATTCTAAGAATCTTAGTTTGTTCCGCAACGTCAACTGAGCCAACTAATAAAGAATATTCTTTCTGTTTCATATGTTTTATAGTTTTAACTTTTTTTTCATATCTTTTGTACTTTTAGTTTTTCAAGACGTCATTAATATTCTTTCTTCATATTTTAATATTTATTCAGTCATTTCTATCCTTGCTCATTAATTTTATTTTTCTTAAAATTCTCATCTCTAAATTATTATACATTAATCAAAGGACATGTTTTCGAATAAAAATTAAATACTACTATAGTTTTTAATAAAAATTAAATAAAGACATTTTAGACAAAACACATACAGCAGGGTCATTTTGGACAAAACACATAAAATTTACAATATTCAATATATACTTAATATATGTGACACAACCTTAAACTACAATAAATATAATGCAGAGACAATACATCAACGAAAAATTTACATTGAAAATTTAAATTCAATAATTGTAGATACTTAAAATTCAACATTTCCTAAAATAAACTCATCTCTCTAACTCCTTTAACCAATATCATGATAACATTATTTAGCATTTTCCCAAATTAAATACAAATTTGACTGTATTTTACACCAAACATTTATAATCCAAATAAACAAAATAATGCATTACTCCCAAACTAGCTATTCAACATGAACAATTGTCTATAATTGCTTTAATTTTTAATCAACTCTTTGATGAATCTTCACCGGAAATCCACCTTTCATTTGTGATGCCAAATACGAAATGAACATCGGTTCCTCTCCTTCCCTCATCGTTGGCACCACCCTAAACTCTCCAAGAACACCAGCAACCACCCTCTTCATCTGCAAAAAAGCCATTTCCTTCCCCAAACAAATCCTAGGACCAGCCTGAAACACAGGATAGCTAAATGCATCCCTCTGCACAAACCTCCACTTCAATGAACCTGATTCCCCGAAACTCGGTTCAGCCCTCTCTAACCACCTCTCGGGTCGAAACTCGGCCCAATCACAACCCCAAATACTCTCCATCCTCCCCATTGCGTAAACATGGTAAGTTACCATCATGCCCTTCTTCACAATCGTCCCATCGGGCAAAATGTCATCGTTCACTGCCTCTTTACTATCCGTCGGAACTGGAGGATATAACCTCATGCTCTCACACAAAGCAGCATGTGTGTAAACCATATGTTTCACTTCATCATATACGTTTATAGCTTTTGAACTTTCCCTAATCTCTTTCACAATCTCATTTTCCACGCGCGGGTTTTTTGATAGCAACCAGAAAAACCATGTCAATGCTGCCGATGTTGTGTCTTTTCCAGCTAAAATGAAGCTTATCACTATATCCATCACGAAATCTTCATCAGAGTGACCTACAACAGAGCATTCACAAGTTCAAATAATTACATCAAATTCAAAATGCTAAAATATAAAATAATAACATAAAATAAAAGTTACTTCAAGGTTGTTTAAAGGGGAAAAAAGGTTGTTTTAGGTTTTTATATTAAAATTAAAATAATTAACTTTTTCCATTTTTTTTAAACGGACTTTTACTAAAAACAGTTAATCATAAACTATTACTTCTAAAGTGAAAATAGGATTATTTTGACTTTTATTTATCATAAAAGTCATCATTTTCACTTTGAAAGCTACTTATAAACCTCTACTTAAAAATTTGAATAATTTTTTTGATTATTTTGAGTTTTTCATGATTGCAAAAATCTTATCCACACATATATCAGTGTCTTTACAAGTCACCTTTTTTATTTTCTTCCAAAAAGCAAGAGATTTTGTCAAGAGATAATAAACAAAAATGTCTCTTTCCGAAAAAATGATTTTGATAAAAATATTTTTGGAGGATCAAAATATATTTAAAAATTTGAGTTTCCATAAAAAAAAATAATAATAATAAAAAAAAAAAAAGATGCTCTGTAAACCTGAACTCAAGAACCGTGAAAGCATGTCTCCTGATTCAAGCGATTCATTCTCTTCAAGTTCCTTCTTCTTCTCTTTCACTAACTTCTTCGCAAATTCATGAACTTTCGATACGGCAATTCTCAACCGCTTCTCCGATCCAATGTTCAATGCCCTCTTCATCTTCCAAATTATCGGTAACGGCTCTCGAAACCGTTTCGTGCTTATAATATTCGCTTCTTCAAAAGCTGTCGCGAAATCACTGATTTTTAGCGACGGAGTTAGGTACTCAGGGTCATACCCAAAAGCGATTTTGCAGATATTATCAAACGCGAAGCGTTGGAGAATGTCTTGGAAATCAAGGGTTTTGGATTGGGATTGAGATTCTCTGAGAATTGGGATCAAACGGTGGTTGAGTTCAGCGTCCACAACCTGTTCGACGAATTTCCTGAGAGACTTTGTGTTGAATTCGTGGCTGGCGACTTGGCGCTGGAACTTCCAGTTATCGCTGTCGACGTTGAAGATTCCGGCGCCGAGGAAATCGGAGAGGGTGGTTACAAAGGTGCCGCCTTTTTGGTAATTGTTGAAATGGGTCTTGAGGATGTGTTGCACCACGGCGGGGTTGGCGGTGAAGACTGATTTTAGGCCCAGGAGGCGGTGGATGGTGATGGTGGCGGCGGGGGCGGCGAGGGTGATGTCGGAGAGCCACTGGATGCGGCGGTGGACGTTGGCTTTGATGGCCAAGTAGGAACCAATAAGTGGGTATGATTTTGGGAGTGTAGTTTTGGTGTTTGATGAAAGAACTTTCTCTTTATTGTTCTTAATTTTGAGGAAATAGAAGAAGAAAAGAAATGGAAGGAGGAAGAGGAAGAAAGGTGTCAATAGTTGTAGAAAAAGCATTGTTGCAAATTAAGAGAGTATGGTAGGTATTAGATAGGTTTGATAATTGGTATTATTAGTATTTGATTATTTGATGAATGGAGCAATGTTGTGTTGTTATTTATATATAAAGTTTTGTGAAGTATAGAAGGAAAATCTAACTAGTCTAGGTTGTGGGTTGTGACTAGTCTCTTGTCGTGTTGAAATTATGCAAGCATGTTCACATTTGGGTTGGTTTCGGTGATACTATAAACACCTCTTGTATAAATAAATAACATGAGTGTTTTTATTAAGCAATCCACTAAATGAAGAGCAGCGCCTTTGTGTGATTTAGTGAATTCAACTTGAATTTAGATATTTAGTAGGATGGATTGAATGGGATGTGTGAAAAAAGTGTATTGGTAACATAGCATTTGCTCAATTAAAATTGGTATTTAAGTTATTACATTGGTTATTAGTTTTTAGGTAGAATAAACAAATTATTTTAAATATAAATTACTTATGTATTAATTTAAAATACTCCTTCCGGATTTATATTTAAGATTTCTTTTAAAAAAAATTTGGTTTTTTTCAATTTTTTATAATATTTAAATATAATTTTAAAAATCTATATTAGGTATTTATATTTTCAATATTACTAATAATATTAATTTTTTTTTAAAAAAATTATATATATAAGATGGAAGGATGTAATCAGATTTTTTTATGTTTATTGTGTATTAGTATTTGATAACAGAGGTGTCTTATGGTGAATGAATCATACTGATAAGTAATATTCCCTTTGATTCGAATTATAAGCAAATTTAATCATTTATACTCTTATTAATAGATTAGTTAATTGTATTTAATTTTCTCAAATTTATAAAAAATAAAGATATTTTAAAAAAGTAGTATCTGGAATAAAACAACAAGTAATTAAGATTACAATTTTCTAGAGATGTTTTAGAAAAATAACATTGAGAATGAAACAAAATTTAATAAAATTAGTTAATTTTGCTTATAATTTAAATAAATAAATATGTTTTTTTTGTTAATTATAATTCGAGCGAACGAGAGGAACTGGTTTTGGATTGGACATATAGAATTGTCGATGCATTAAATCAATTTTGACTATGATAATGGCACTGCCTTACGTATGCAAAGTCGTCACTCTTTTAACTTACCACCCAAGAATGTCAAAGGAGGATCCGGGTGCAAAGTTGTCAACTTTTGACGGACGCCCCCTCTAACTTTTGGAATTATATCTATGTCTTATTTATAAGAATTTATTTTAATTTTTAATATTATTTAATTATTTTTTCAACAAACACCATTATTAACTTAGTATTTTTTAGATTTTTAATAATAATTGTAGGAGTAATTTTGAAAAAGTATATTAAATTTTATTTTTAATATCACTAATACCTTCTTTGATGCAAGAGAAAATTTCCAAAAAAATCTTATAAATAGGACGGGAAGAAGAGAGTCAATATCTATATATGCTTATATATTATATACTCCCTCCGGTCCTATTTATAAGACTCTTTTGGAGTTTTTCACTCCCAGCAAGGAGAGTGGATAAATTTGTTAGTGACATTGGAAATGTGAAAATTTGATATACTTTTTCAAAACTACCCCTATAATTATTATTGGAACTCTAAAAAGTGTTGACTTTATAAGGGTGTTAGTGGAAAGAAGTAATTAAATGTTATTGAAAATTAAAAAGGGGTATTATAAATAGGACCAAAATAAAAACCTCAAAAAAGTCTTATAAATAAAACTCGAATGAGTATTATACAGTGCAACTTTTAACTAGTGTGCTATGCTAGCTCGGTGGATTGTGCCTACCCGTGCTATATAGTACTCCCTCCGTCCCCAGGGACGGATCCAGGTGGCAGCTAGTGGGGGCACTTGCCCCCACTAATTATTTTAAAACAAATATACTTACCTATATATGAGCCATAATATAAATTACTATATTGTAGCTTAGCAGTAAGTGCTTGTCGTGCCTTCCTAGCTGGCATAGGTTCAAGACTTGGTGGAAGCAATTTGATTAATTTTTTACTCTCTCCATATGTTTTTAGTTATATTTTTTGCAACTTCAAAAAAAAATATATTTGACATTAACAAATGTAGGGTAAATGAGAAAAAAAATGTATCCTATAAAATATAAAATGACTAATACTCTTTCCATATGTTTTTAGTTATATTTTTTGCAACTTCAAAAAAAAAATATTTGACGTTAATAAATGTAGGGTAAATAAGAAAAAAATATTGTATCCTATAAAATATAAAATGACTAATAAATAGGATTAGAAAAATTCTTTTAAAATGCGATTTATAAATAGGGTGTAAGGAATATATTTTTAATATTATTTGCGCATATATTGCCCCCACAACTTAAAATTTCTGGATCCGTCACTGTCTGTCCCTATATATATATATATATATATGATTTTTTTGGGAGATTTCACGTTCATTAAGATAATTGATTAATTTAGTTAATTGTATTAGAAATGTGAACTTTTAATATGTATTTACAAAATTACCTATATTAATATTATTGGGAATCCAAAAAAGTGTTAAATAAATAGGGGTATTTATGAAAGAAAAAGTAATTAATGGTCATTAAAAATAAGTATGAGATCTTATAAATAGAGACAAAATAAAAATGTGAAAAGAATGTTATATTTAGGAAAAGAGGGAGTAATATATTTGTTATTTTTTTAAAGTTGTTATCCGGTACATATGTATTTAATGATTGAATTTATTAAACGAATATGTAGTTAATACTATATTATATTGTACTCCTATTTTAAATTTTTATTATTTGTACGACATTGACTCTTTAATAATTTTTTTTATAAGCAAAAGAATATTATTCCAATATAAGAGGTTTATATAAGAATTATTGTACACATGAACCCCACTTTAAATAATTGTCTTTTAAGCAAGGTTGTCATAAACGAACCGGAGATCAAGTCGAAAGAAGTTTCGTATAGGGTTTAACCGTATTAATCGGTTAAGGCGGAAGGTTAAACCGGTATTTATATATATAATAAAAAATTAAAAAATACACTAAAAAATCTACGTATTACGAAATAAATAATTTTATAAACTTTATATAACTATTATTCATATAATATAATACCTTATCAAATATCACCATAATATTAATATAATATAATGTATTAAAACTTAAAAGCCTTGCTGTTTTGTTGTGGACAATGCAACGAAAAGTCATTTCGACAAATCTGTTAGTTAGTCACAGTGCATGAGTTGTTTTGTTTTGGATTTAAAAAAAAAAAAATCATATAATTACAAAAAGAGAGGATAAGGCATCCTTACCAAGAAGGAAAGAAAGAGAAACTTAAAAATAGGAAGCAACAATGCACATCAAACCCTTTGCAAGTCTACAAAAAAAAAAAAAAAAAAACCACAAAAAATCCAATGGCAGAACACTAAAAGGATGGCAGGAGAGTAACCCTCTCCCAAACAAAGTCTCTAAAGATTTTACCGTTCCTTTTTGGCCATAAACAACAAAACTCGAACAATGCCACAAATCAGAAAATGGCGATGGCGACGGCAAGGCGACGACTACGGCAAGGCGACGGAGAGGGCGAGGCGCGATCTCCACTTCTCCGTTCTCTGTTCTCCTTTCGTTTTCTTTCGTTGAGTACATAACAGAGTACTCAGTACTTGATTGCCTTTCAGCTCTAGGTTTTTTTTTTTTTTTAAAAAAAATCAGGGTTGGTTGAACCAGGTTTGGTTTCCCGGTTCAACCTGATTTAAAAGCTTTGAACACCGGTTTTTTCTGGCTTCATTTTAGAAGCGGTTTAGCCAGTCGACAATCCGACCGCCCGGTTCGGTCCGAGTTTAATAACACTGCTTTTAAGAGAAAAATTTGTTTCGGTTTAACTCTTTTCTTAAAGAACCAGAAATATTAATTAATATTTTTACAACTTTTATCCCATTGAATTAATAAAAGAGATAATAAGTGACCTAACTAACTATCAAACTTTTATTTTAATGTATCTTACATTAATTAACTAATTACAATTCATAACATGTAACTTTTATTCATTTTTATTTATTATCATAATTTTTATTTTGGTACAAAAGTTTTTACAAATTTTTACTATCTTTATGCGATAAAGGCCATATATTTTAAAATTTGCTAAGAGTTGGGATAAGATATTAAAAATACTATAAAATTTTTGGAAAATTATGTCTGTAACCATAAATCTTTAATATTTCAATATAAGAAATATTTTTAACCTCTTATTATTCTTAATTCTAGAGTCGAGAAAAGTTAAAGTTAAAAAAAATTTATTGTTAATTATAATGTAAGGTCCCGCAACTAAATATTTCTGTATCTGTCACTAAAGCACAATATAATTTTTTCGGACAAGTATCACAAACATAATTGAAAAAAGAATATTGAATTCAAAATATTATATATGTCTTTATCACTTCACTTGTGATTGAAATTAGAATGAGGATTAAGTGCATATTTGGATGCACGTTGGATTCTTCTATAATTGACTATAGGAAACAAAAACTACTCAAGATTGCTTTATATCTAATGTGATTTTGAGCCCAAACATGATTCTTTACTGTTAAACCAAACATAATACACTAAATTACTACAATTGTTAGAATCGATTTGCTTAGATATAAAAATGTTAGGGTTTCATTTTACTTTCCGCACAAGTTATCAATCAGATATACATTACATGCAAAGTAATGGTCCTGCCGGTTAACTTAATATACATCCATCACACTTTTACATTGGAAAAAAGAAAGAAAAAAACTAATCCATTCTCGTTTATTCTTTTTAGTACTGTATTCTAGATGAGCCGAAATTTCTCTCTGTGCATTTCTAGGAAGTTGCTTAATTAAGAAAAAGGATACATGCATGAAAAAAAGGAATGCTTTCCAATTTCCATCACACGAACTTACATAAATATCAACTCACAAGAAATAATGTCACACGTGGGACAAATTTTCATAACATTTTGAAAAGCTTTATGGCTTATTCAAGTAATTAGTCCCTAAACTTATGAGGTGAATTGAAATTAGTCCTTATTGTTTTTTTTTGTTGATCTAGGTCCCTAAACATTGATCACTTTTGGGATTGATCCTTCTGTTAACCTCCGTCAGTTAAGAGTTGAGGTGGCTGACGGTGTGCCACATCGCACCAATCACAGCTTGACACGTGGCAGGTCATATACACACACACACATATATATATATATATATATATATTTTTAAATTTCATTCTTTTTTAAATTCGTTTATATTATTTAATTAAAAAAACAATAGAATTAAAAAAAATAAAAAGAATAAAGGAAAGTGATAAGGAGGAAATCCTAAGTGTTCTCCCTCATTCCTCCTTAAGCAACAGCCGTCATGCACCTCTCTCACAGGAAGCAACACCAATGGCCTCCCTCACATATAATGCTCAACCCGCCTATCTCTTTCACTTCCTCTACTAATAGAAGAACAACCAGCCACCACTATGTTCATAGATCTCGAAATCACGAACCACCGTCCATAGAACCGATGGCCACAACCCACAGCCATGGATCACAAACCACTGACTATGGTAGCCAATCCAGCAGCCACTGCCATCTCCTATCGGGTTCAACGTCATTAGGATGGTTGGGGAAGATGCTGAAGAGGAAGAAAGAGGATAAGGGATTGTGGGGAAGTGTATGGATGAACTAGAGTTTGATTTGTGATACTTTGAGGATGGCAAGAGATTGAAGGCTGTTGAAATTAAAGATGATGGTGTTAGATGTTAGGAGTTCAAGATATTCCAATTTCTTAATTCTTCTCTGTGACTACTGTTTCTCTTGATCTTTAGACTAGTGTTTTTTTGCTTTCATTGTTGTATTTGTTTATACTGTTTAATCTCATCTTGTCTTGCCAGATGATTCCTTATGCGTATGTGAATTCATAGAATAAAATTATATTGTTTTTTCTTTAAAAAAGAAAAGACTTTTGAATTTTCATTCCAGAAAGTTAATCATGATTTTGGGTCTTCAACTTTGAACAAGCTAAGCCAAGAACCAGGCTGAAGAAGAGGAAAAGATGGAGATTAAGGAAATTAAAAACACTAATTTTTTTATAAATAAAAAATTTAAAAAATAATTCGAATTTATAAAAAAAAATTAAAAATGAAAAAAATTTGACATGCCATGTGTCAAGTCGTGATTGGTGCGACATGATACACTATCAGCTCTTAACTGACTGAGCTTAACAGAAGTATCAATTCCAAAAGTGATCAACGTTCGGGGACTTAGACCAACGTAAAAAAAAGAAAAAGGACCAATTTCAATTCGTCCCCTAAGTTTAGGGACTAATTACTTAAATAAGCCAAGCTTTATTCTTTGTAATCCAAAGTATAAGTATTGCGCAATATAAAACTAAGAGATTAAGGGGTATGTATTTATGGTGTAAAGTTTTTTACACTATTAGTTCATTATTCATTATTCATTTGTATTATTTTAATCTAAAAGTCAACGACCATAAACAAATGAATAATAGACTGATGGTGTAAAATTATAAACATTTACACTGTTGGTGCATTCTCCATTTTTTCTAGAAAAGTGTTCGGAACTTTCCGAAACGAAAATGATATATCATAGCACTACAAAATTAATTTATAAATCAACATATTTATTAGTAATAATTAATTAAGCAGTAGTTAATAATTTCAGTAGAGATTTGCATGTAATATTTTTTGCATGTATTCAATTTCAGTGGAGATTTGGATAATATTTAGTAATATTTTTTGCATGTATTCAATAATTTCAGTGGAGATTTGGGTCTATATGGTCAAGCATGTGGTAACACATTGTCATTTGATGAATTTGAGTGAATTGTTATAACCCTTAATACACATGAGAGATACACACAGTGAGGTTGAGACTGTTTACTAGTTCATGATTCTTTGATAGTTTGTGATTTTAACTAGTTGTTGATTTAATTTATTGCTTGTGAAGAAAAGTGTATGAGTCATGAGTCTGGCTGGTGTCTAAGATTACTGTGTATTCGGGTTGATTGAGAAATGGTATTGTGTTTAGAGTTTTTATTTTACTTTTGCATGTATTATTTGATGAATTCAATTTCACTGGAGATTTGGGTAATATTTAGTAATATTTTTTGCATGTATTCAATAATTTCAGTGGAGATTTGGGTCTATATGGTCAAGCATGTGGTAACACATTGTCATTTGATGAATTTGAGTGAATTGTTATAACCCTTAATATACATGAGAGATACACGAATGAGGTTGAGAGTGTTTACTAGTTCATGATTCTTTGATAGTTTGTGATTTTAACTAGTTAGTTGTTGATTTAATTTATTGCTTGTGAATAAAAGTGTATGAGTCATGAGTCTGGCTGGTGTCTTAGATTACTGTGTATGCAGGTTGATTGAGAAATGGTCTTGTGTTTAGAGTTTTTATTTTACTTTTGCCTGGGACATGCAAAATGTTAAGTTTGGGGGAGTGATTTGGATCTAATATATGATGTTTTAAGCATTAATTAACTCCCTTTTATTATGAATTTGACTTGTTTCTTGAGTAAATATTATTATTTTGTTATGGTTTTAGGAAGTTTAGGTAATTTAGAATTCTTGAACGTTTTGATTCGTTTTGGGCTTTACTTCAGGAATTTGAAGTTTAATTTGATGATTTATGCTTTGGAATGGAAAGGAACTTTGAAGACCATGAGATTGGAGCTGTAATGGAGAGAAATGTTGTTTAGTAATGTCAGAAGATGGAGTTCTAATGCCAGGAGCTGGGGTGTAAGTGCCAAAAATTATTTAATTAAAAGCGCACCAGTTCAGGGGTTGTCATGCCCAGGCGTGGGGTATGTCAAGCCTATGTGCCAAGCCACGAGTGAAGAATTGTTGAGCTTAAATTGAAGCCACGCCAAGGCGTCTGGTGCACCTAGGGGCGTGTTTGGCGAGTTGGGCCTATCTATTTTGGTTTTTGGGGATTCTAATAGATTTTCGATAGATTTATTTATAAATTTATTTATAGATAGATTTATTTTAAATTTATTTTAGGATTAGTTTTTTCTATATATACTAGGATTTAAAATTAGGTTCACTACAAGAAATACCCCTGATTTCCGACGAATTTTTTCCGACGGATTTTTTTCCGTCGCTAATCATGCTTTTTCCGACGGAAATATAGTCAGTATTTCCATTTCCGACGGATTTGGTTTTTTGTCTTTTCCAACGGATTTATCGACGGAAAATCCGTCGGTAAGTTGTTTTTTTTATAAAAAAATAAACGAAAAACAAACTTATTATTTTCTGACGGTTTTTTCGACAAATTTTCCGACGGATATTTCTGACGGATTTTCCGACGGACTCTTCCGTCGCTAATGCTTAAATTAAAAAAAAATAAAAAATATTACCGACGGATTTATCCGTTGGAAAATTATTTCCTTAAAAAAATATAATTATATATTTTTTGCAGAATTTAAAAAATTAAATAACATGTTGCAAGTGGGATTCGAACCCTTTAAAAAAATTTAAGCCACAAACCACTAGGCTAAACAATATCATGTTGTTTGCTTTATAAATATTTTAAATGAATACGTATTTTTTAACCTTTAGAAATTAAATCTTTTAAAAAATAAAAAGAAGGGTTCAACATATCACTCCTCACTCTCAACAAAAAGAACTTATCAACGTTGCAGACTAAGGGTTCACCACTGCGAATTTTATCTTGGTTTAATATATATATATATATATATGAATTTTAGGGTTTTTTATTTATAGGTTATGGATGCACAACTAGTGTTTGTTGAAATGTCATTTATAATCTTGCTGTTAAATGTTAATCTACTCACATGGGTTTGATCACTGTTATTACTAAGTGGGTTTGATGTATTTTTAATTTTCTCTCTATGTTCTTGTCTTCTGTATGTGTTAATTTGGTATAATTTTCTTATCTGCATTCTATAAGTTAATTATTTGGGTAAAAAAAACTTTTTACATCATGTTTGTGTTTTGATTAAATCGTGTCATTACTCTAAAAATATAAATAAGAATTTCCATTATACCTCATAGTTTGAGTACCTAATAGGTTTGTTGATTTGTTAGTTGAACTTATTCTTAAATCCTTTGATTCTTCATTTGAAGACATCTCATCAAGTTCATTTTTAAGATGATCATTTTGTGGTGCATTGTTAATAGGCTTCATAGGTAGTAAATGAACGACTGATGTTCTTAGCTTATAGCTTTTGAGTTGGAGTATTCTACCCATGAAACCACGCCCCAATTCGTTTCCCACATTGTTCTTGCTATTGACCTTCCCTGACATGTTTTGTTTTTGTTTTTGTTTTTTTACTATTCTCTTCGTCCTATAAGGATGGTTAAAAAAAATTCAAAATTCAAAAAATTAAGGAGACGTGCATTTAATGGTTTGTCTAACACATCAACCAATCATCAAACAACTAATTTTATGCATTTTGCAAGAATCAACCAATCACAACACAAAAAAAGAGAGCACAGAAGCTGAAACAATTGTGATGTTAATTGTGATATGATGTGATGTTATGGATTTGTGATGTTTTTTCCTACTATGAAACTTTAACAAGACCCATATAATTATTAGTTATATCGGAGAAAGTAAGAAAAAGAATTGTGAGCAAAAAAAAAAAAAGAAAGAGAAAGAAGAATTTAAGTTTAGGAGAAGGTAAGGTGTATTTCTAAGTTGAATGTACACAAATATTAGAAAACTGAAAAGTGAAAAGTAAGGTTAATATTAAGGTATATCCTTTGTATATATAACATTTTAAATATTTTCAAGGTATATATACCCTTTGTATATAACATATTCAAGGTAGGGTGTTCAAAATCGAACTAGTCCAATTAAAAACCGCAAACCAAACCGAAAAAATCGAAAATCGAAAAAAAACCCCATTTATTGTATTTTTCTTGGACTGGTTTTTGAAAAACCGATGGTTCGACTTTTGGTTTCTGTTGTAAAAAAGGAACCATACTTTTTTGTCAGGCTTTTTTTGCAAACAGGTTAGACTCATGATATTAAAAAAACCTATATAGTCTAAACAGGCCAAGCCTAAAAAGCCTATCTAGTTTAATTATTCAATTAATAATATAATTATATAAAAATAATATTTGTATATTTTTAAAAAATTAATTAAAGAAAAAACCTAAACCTAACCCTAAAATCACTACCCGTTCACAACCTAACCCTAAGTCACCAGTCACCCTCTCTCATTTTCTTCTCAAACCGCCGCTCTCTCCCCTTCTCACCTCCAACAGCGCTTCTTCTCACCTCACCACCACCACCGTCCGCCACTCTCGCGTCCCTCTCTCATTTTCTTCTCACCAGCCTCACCTCACCAACGACACTCTCTCCCCCCACCACCACCACCATCGCCGTCCGCCACTATCGCATCTCCCTCCCTCTCCATCACGAATCGCGAAGCGCTCATGCCAATGCTTCTCCCTGCTCAACCCGTTGCCTTGCGTCTCACTCCTTCTCCCTCGAGAGTCACGAAACGCCGCTCGTGCCACTGCTCAGCCCGTCTCGGTCGCCCGTCGCGCCTCAGCCCGTCGCCTCCTTCCTCCAGCCCCTCTCGTTCCAGGTAAACATTATGTTGTTGTTGTTGTTAGTAGAT
Source organism: Crotalaria pallida (assembly GCA_037953625.1). Taxonomy (NCBI): domain Eukaryota; kingdom Viridiplantae; phylum Streptophyta; class Magnoliopsida; order Fabales; family Fabaceae; genus Crotalaria; species Crotalaria pallida. The sequence continues at coordinate 77,199,056 of CM075656.1, forward strand.
CTTGTTAGTAGATTTTCAATTTTGTATTTTGAATTTGTTAGTTAGACGAATCAACGGATGAAGAAGAAATCTTAGATATGATAAAATGGAGATCTTGACTTGGCTAAGGTCAAAATGCAATCACTTTACTTATGCTCTCTGTAATTGACATTCACTGTATTTGGAGGACTCTGTATATTGTATTTGTCTTTGGAGCTCATTAGGAGTATCTTTTTTCAGTGGCTTGCTAATTTTTGGCTACTGCTGGCTGTTTTTTTTCTTCTTTTTGGTCTCTTTCTCATGTATCTGTAAGTGGACTTCTTGTCCTCTACATAAATCAAATCTTTTGTTTATAAAAAAATTAGTAGATTTTGTATTCTGAATTTGTGATTTGTTGCTAATTAGTAGATTTTGTAGTCTGAATTTGATTCTGAATTTGTTACTAGCTAATTAGTAGATTTTTTGTTACATCATCAAAGTGATATATATACAATTCAAAGGACACAAATATCTGATGCATCATGTAATAAGAAATCTCAAATATCTGATGCAACAATGACCATTTGGTAACTTCCCACTATCATAAACTTTAACATATAATTGATAATTGAATATCACTTGCTTAGGTTACAAAGTACGGTACAACGAAATCCTTACCCCAATGATTCTTTACTTTTGTTGTTATACATATCTTTTGTAGTTATCTTCACTGTTTTGAATTTAATAGTGTGTTGCTGCTTCAGTTCTAGGTGCCATATTTAAGTTTATGCTTCTGTTCTAGGTGTCATATTTAAGTTTCTGCTTCACTGTTTTGCTGCTTCATTTATGTCATATTTAAGTTTTTGCTTCATTTCTAAGTGCCAGTTCCGTAGAAGACATTTATGGCCCTATTGATGGCCTTCTTTTAGGTTCTTTTGAGAACAATATTATCAACTACTTTCGTATAATGATGAAGTTCGCATGCAATGTTTTGAACGTGGTTAATTTGTCTATTTATACTTCTTCACGGTTTATAGCTTAACCGTTTTTATTTTATTTTATTATTTATTACAATGCTTTCTGAAATTTATCTTTGTATGTTGCATAGATAGAAGGTAGTTTTTGTTAGTAATGCTTTTTAATGTGTAGGTGCTGGTAATTTTTTGACGGATTTTCCGTCGCTATTTCCGACGGTTTATAATTAGTCAAAAAAATTTTTCAACGCCACTTTTAACGACGGATTTCGTTCAATCAAACATTATAACCACATAATGTGTAAACATACAGTTAGGTCTTATATGACATTAATATCCCGGTGTTCTTAATTAAAGGTTGCTTTAATCATTAATTGTTTAAGACATTAAAGGTTCTGATTAGGTAAGAAACGTAGATTCGCAGAGACATCTGGATTTTACTAACCCTGGAATGTCGTGAATTTAATGAAAAACAGAGATTCATAATTAATAGGCAAGTCTTGCAATGAAACTGAGTTCCTGGCCTAATGCCTTTCTCTATCTATCTCACAAACTTCTTACTTTTTATTTTGTTTATTTTATTTTAAATATTTTTACACATGTTTCACGTAGTAATTACTATTTGCCTAAGAATTATTAGAAACAATTTGCAATCTCATGTGGAATAATAATTTAATTACTTACTCTTTATTACTTGCTGATGATCCGGTATACTTTTCGGTAGTCTAACAGTAATAAATTGTCTAACTCTGCAAGGTGCATAAATTTTAAAACTCACTAGGAGCATTGAAGAATCACCCATCCGCTAAACAACCTTAAACTACAAAAGATATGATGCCCAGAGAGTACATCAATAAAAAATTTGAATTGAAAATCTAAATTCACTAGTTATCAATTTTAAAAATCAGCATTTTCTAAAATAAAATGAAAAAATAGATGATACATCGACAATGTAAAGGTTTTTTACACCATCAGTGCATCATCCACCATCATGTGTTTATAATCATTGATTTTCAAATAAAAATAATACAAATGAATGGTGGATGATGGTGTAAAAAACGTTATACCGTCAGTGCACACACATTAATCTCAAGTAAAATTATCTCTTTTACTCCTTTAACCAATATCATGATAAAATTATTTAGCATTTTCCTAAATTAAATACTCCCTTCGGTTCTATATATAAGTCCTCTTTCAAGACTTTTTTTTGTCCTTAATATAAGCCTTATTTCCAATTTCCAATGACATTAATTACTTTTTTTCTACAAACACCCCTATTTACTTAACACTTTTTACATTCCCAATAATAATTATAGGGGTACTTTTGAAAATAATAACAAATATTTACATTTCCAATGTCACTAACTAACTTTCTTAAAGGGGTGAAATTGATCAAAAAATGCTTATATTAGGGACCGGAGGGAGTACAATTTTGGCAGTATTTTACACCAAACATTTATAATCCAAATAAACAAAATAAAGCATTACTCTCATGCTAGTTATTCAACATGTTACATTTGTCTATAATTGCTTTAATTTTTAATCAACTCTTTGATGAATCTTCACCGGAAATCCACCTTTCATTTGTGATGCCAAATACGAAATGAACATCGGTTCCTCTCCTTCCCTCATCGTTGGCACCACCCTAAACTCTCCAAGAACACCAGCAACCACCCTCTTCATCTGCAAAAAAGCCATTTCCTTCCCCAAACAAATCCTAGGACCAGCCTGAAACACAGGATAGCTAAATGCATCCCTCTGCACAAACCTCCACTTCAATGAACCTGATTCCCCGAAACTCGGTTCAGCCCTCTCTAACCACCTCTCGGGTCGAAACTCGGCCCAATCACAACCCCAAATACTCTCCATCCTCCCCATTGCGTAGACATGGTAACTTACCATCATGCCCTTCTTCACAATCGTCCCATCGGGTAACATGTCATCGTTCACTGCCTCCTTAGTATCCATCGGAATCGGAGGGTATAACCTCATGCTCTCACACAAAGCAGCATGTGTGTAAACCATATGTTTCACTTCGTCATATATGTTTACAGCTTTTGAAATTTCCGTAGTCTCTTTAACGATCTCATTTTCCACGCGCGGGTTTTTTGATAGCAACCAGAAAAACCATGTCAATGCTGCCGATGTTGTGTCTTTTCCAGCTAAAATGAAGCTTATCACTATATCCATCACGAAATCTTCGTCAGAGTGACCTACAATAGAGCATTCACAAGCTCAAATAATTATGTCAAATTCAAAATAATAATAACATAAAGGGCATGTTTATTTAATCATAAAATAGAAGTTATTTTAAGGTTGTTTAAAGGGGAAAAAAAAGGTTGTTTAAGGTTATTTTGATTAAAATGAAAATAATTACTAGCTTTTTCCAATTTTTTTAGAGATTAATGGGTGTGCACTAACGGTATAATATTTTTTACAACATCAATCAGTCGATAACCATAAACACATGAATGATAGATGATCCACTAATGAGGTAAAAAACATTTACACAGACAATACACCACCTATTTTTTTTTTTTAACGAACTTTTGTTACTCATAAACTATTACTTCTAAAGTGAAAATAGGATTATTTTGACTTTTATTTATTATAAAACTCTATCATTTTTATTTTGAAAGTTACTTAGAGCATCGGTAGCGACGTTCGTGAGGCTCGTTCATTGCCTCATAAACGTTCATAGAGGTTCGTTGCCGCTAGAAAAGAAAGAGTTTGTTCATTGCCTTATGAACGTGTACTAGTTACAGCATGAATTCATGGCATAAAAAGAGAGAGAAACAATAATAAAAAATGCATAATTCTCTTTTTCTTTTTTATTTCAAATGTAGTAAATTAAAAAAATATCCTATGTATTTTTATTTTCACAAATATATTATTTTTTGTTATTTGGATTTAATTTTTTTTAATGTGTGCTCTCTGACATAGGCTAAATTTTTTTCCTTGTTTTCAAATGTAGTCAATTCAAAAATAATCCATGTGTATTCTTTTTCATTAGTATGCACTAGTTTTTATGATTTGGATTAATTTTTTTTACGTTCTGCTCTGAAAAAAAAACTATATTAAGTAAAGACTGTATTCAAAATTGACATACTCTAATAAATCTGTATACGAATATGTGTAAAAAATATTTTGAATAAATATTTTAGTTAGTTGATTGTGGTAATATTTATGTTAAAATATCAGGAGTGGAGTAGGTAGTGAGACCCATTTATGAACGAAGGTTCATGGGTGGAGTGAAAATGTGGTTGAAATTCATAGTTATTCTTAAAGTATGGAAAAATGTGGAAAATGATAAAATAATATGTGAGGTCCATTTATGAACGAAATTTACATTCATGGGTGAAGATGCTCTTATAAACTTCTGCATAAAAAATTTGAATAATTATTTTTGATTATTTTGAGTTTTTCATGATTGCAAAAATCTTATTCAGACATATGTCAGTGTCTTTACAAGTCACCTTTTTTATTTTCATCCTAAAAGCAAGAGATTTTGTGAAGAGATAATCTCAAACAAACATACTAACAAAAATGTTTTTTTTTTAAAAAAAAATGATTTGTTAAAAAGGTTTGTTAAAATTACCTTAAAAAAAATTTAATCAAAAGTTCACTATACTTCGTTCTCGATAATTTATAACTAAATTTGAATGCTTAACTAGTGCTAGTAGTATTTTCCTTGATATAAATATTTTGGAGGATCTAAAAATATATTTAAAAAAATTGAGTTTCCATTAAAAAAAAAAAAAAAACCAAAGATGCTTTGTAAACCTGAACTCAAGAACCGTGAAAGCAAGTCTACTGATTCAAGCGATTCATTCTCTTCAAGTTCTTTCTTCTTCTCTTTTACTATCTTCTTCGCAAATTCATGAACTTTCGATACGGCAATTCTCAACCGCTTCTCCGATCCAATGTTCAATGCCCTCTTCATCTTCCAAATTATCGCTAACGGCTCTCGAAACCTTTGCGTGCTTATAATACTCGCTTCTTCAAAAGCTGTCGCGAAATCACTGACTTTTAGCGACGGAGTTAGGTACTCAGGGTCATACCCAAAAGCGATTTTGCAGATATTATCAAACGCGAAGCGTTGGAGAATGTCTTGGAAGTCAAGGGTTTTGGATTGGGATTGAGATTCTCTAAGAATTGGGATCAAACGGTGGTTGAGTTCAGCGTCCACAACGTGTTCAACGAATTTCCTGAGAGACTTTGTGTTGAATTCGTGGCTGGCGAGTTTGCGCTGGAACTTCCAGTCATCGCCGTCGACGTTGAAGATTCCGGCGCCGAGTAAATCGGAGAGGGTGGTGACAAAGGTGCCGCCTTTTTGGTAATTGTTGAAATGGGTCTTGAGGATGTGTTGCACCACTGCGGGGTTGGCGGTGACGACTGATTTTAGGCCCGGGGGGCGGTGCATGGTGATGGTGGCGGCAGGGGCGGCGAGGGTGATGTCGGAGAGCCACTGGATTCGGCGGTGGAGGTTGGCTTTGAAGGTCAAGTAGGAACCAATAAGTGGGTATGATTTTGGGATTGTAGTTTTGGAGTTTGATGAAAGAACTTTCTCTTTATTGTTCTTGATTTTGAGGAAATAGGAGAAGAGAAGAAATGGAAGGAGGAAGAGGAAGAAAGGTGTCAATAGTTGTAGAAAAAGCATTGATGCAACTTAAGAGAGTATGGTAGGTATTAGATAGGTTGATAATTGGTATTTTTATTATTATTATTATATGTGAATGGTGCATAGTTGTGTTGTTATTTATACAGCACCTCCCTCCTTATGTATATCATACATTTCGTTGATTAAAAAAATTTGGTTAATTTAGTTAATAATATTTGAAATATGAATATTTAATATGTATTTATAAATTAATCTTATTAATATTATTGAAAATTCAAAAAGTGTTACATAAATAAAGGTGTTTGTGGAAAGAAATAGTTAATGATCATTAAAAATTGATACATGGTCTTATAAATAAGGACAAAATAAAAATATCAAAAGGATATTCATCACCGAAATGGATTTTGTCTACCAACAAACTTTGAACTCTTAACATCATACTTAAGGAATCCAACTATTTACCAACTGTGTTAGGCTTTGTTGGTTGAATTTATGTAGCATTTGCTCAATTGAAATTGATATTTAAGTGATTACATTGGTTTATTGGTTTATAGGTAGAGTAAACAAATTATTTTAAATATAAATTACTTATAAATTTATAAAAAATATATATATTTTTCAATTTTTAATAATATTTAAATATAATTTTTTTAAAAAAAATATATTAAGTATTTATATTTTCAATACTACTAATAATATTTAATATATTTAAAAAAAATTAAATATAAAATCCAAGAACATAATCATGTTCTTTTATGTTTATTGTGCATCCGATGACAGAAGTTTCTTATGTTGAATGAGTAATACTGATGACTGGTTTTGGATTGGACATGTAGATATATCTTAGTAATCTTAATCTTAACATATACTCCCTTCGTGCCTGTATATATAACCCTTGGGAAGATTTTACGTTAATTAAGAAAGTAAAATAATTTAGTTAATTGTATTGAAAATGTCAATTTTTGGTATGTATTTTCAAAATTACACATATTAATATTATTAGAATCTAAAAAGTGTTAAATAAATAGGGGTGTTTGTGGAAAAAAAAAGTAATCAATGCTTATTAAAATTTGTAAATGATCTTATAAATAAAAACAAAATAAAAGTGTCAAACGATCTTATACATGGAAACAGAGGGTGTAAAATTTAAAAGAAGTTTTATGAAAAGTGTTGCCAAGTGGCATGATTATATGAACATTAGATTTGAATTTTTTTTTTTGTTTTTAGTAATTAAGTGTAATATTAACAAGTCTTTTTTAAGCGATAGGTTCCTAAACTTAGGGGGTGTTTTGGATTTAGTCCTTAATTTTTTTTTTTTGTTGGATCTGGTCCCTAAACATTAACGCCGTTCGGAACTAGTCCTTCCGTTAACCTTGTTAACTCCGTCAGTGTCTTCCAATAAGATGCATTTTTTTTTTGTCTTTTTTGACTTTGAGGTCCCTAAACTTAGGGGGATAATTGAATTTAGTCCTTATCCTTTTTTTCGTTCGATCGGGTCCCTAAACTCTTGACCATTTTGGATTAAGTCCTTCTGTTAGTTTTAATCTTACACCGTTACCCTAGAGAAATTTTTATGCCATGTGGACCAATAAATTATGCCACATGAAATTTTTCTTTTAAAATTGAAAAATTACAAAAAATAAATAAAATTAAAAAATTGATTTTTTTTATAACGATGGGAATACAACGTGTCTGCGACGAGATGCATCATCGTCATGGTCGCGATGTCTCGAGCGCTCACCACTGCCATCAGGGTAACGATTTGAGAAGCTTTCGCCACCGTCCTCAAGGTCGCGCCTCGATCTGAGTTTTGTGCTTGTTTCGGTTTACAGCGAAAATCACTGTCACAGTCACGAGTTCGCTTGATGGTGTGCGGCAGCGCTAGTTATAGCCAAAGCCCCTGGAACCTAGTTGCGGCGGCGACCCCGAAGATCCTCTTCGTTCTTCATCCTTCGCTTGGTCATCTTCTTTGCAAATCTGATGCGACACCGAAGGAGACCAGTTGCGCTTCCTTCACTTTGCAGCGTCCTCTACTTTCCAGCCTCCGCCCTCTTCTCTGCTTCCACTGCCTTCTTCTTAGCGGCGCGTCATATGCAGAGTCTGGAGGGAGGAAGAAAGGCAACAAGTATCTTTGATTGACACAGAAAAATCTCTTTTTTATTACTTTAGAGTTTGATGACGAAGGTTTGGTAGGTGTCTAACTCAGTTTTTATCACTTGACACTGTGTGTGTTCTTTTTTTTTTTTTTTTTTAGATCTTTATATTCTGAAAAACAATGTCACCCTTAAGCAAGGTGAAGAAACCATGATGTCAAGCCTTAACGAGACGATCGAGCACGACGAGGAATGAGAGGAAGATAGGGAAGGTGGTTCACATTCTGGCCTGAGAAATTTTTTGTGGCATGGTGAGTCTGTTTATGATGCTTGGTTCAGTTGTGCTTCAAATCATGTAATAATAAGCTAAAAGGAACAAATAGGATGCAGGTGGATGGATTAAAAAATGCTTGAGTTTTAGGAATAAACTCATGCTGATCGAACAGATAGAAGGAGGAAGCAAGAATCTGTTTTTTTTTTAATTTATTTATTTTTTGTAATTTTTCAATTTTAAAAGAAAAATTCCATGTGGCATTAATTTATTGGTCCAGGTGGCATAAAAATTTCCCCTGGGTAACGATGTTAGATTAAAACTAACAGAAAGACTTAATCCAAAATTGTCCGGAGTTTAAGGATCTGATCCAACAAAAAAAAGGATAGGGACTAAATTCAATTACCCCCCTAAGTTTAGGAACCTCAAAGTCAAAAAAGCCAAAAAAAATTTGCAAATTGGGACACGTGGCAACATCTTATTGGAAGACACTGACGAAGTTAACTTTGAGTTAACGGAATGACTAGTTCCAAACAACGTTAAAGTTTAGGGACCAGATCCAACAAAAAAAAGATTAATGACTAAATCCAAAACACCCTCTAATTTTAGGGACCTATCGCTTAAAAAAGCCTATTAAAAAAAAACCGTAATTAGGATTTGCTTCATGTTTTTTTGTTAAACCTTTTTAACAGGGGTGGCATTGTAAAAATACTCAGCCGAGGTTTTTGGAAATTCATTTATTAATAATCACTCTTAATTCCTTACCATTAAAACTTTGTGCCAAAGAGTTAACCCAGAATCAATTCTAGAATATCAATGTTATTAACCGTTGTTTCTGTTCCAACTTCATTTTGGGGTCAGAATTTATTTCCGAACGGTAACCAAACATGCTCTTAGGCATGGGAAAGTGGAGATAATTTCTATAATATTCCCTCCGGTCTTATATATGAGTCCAATTTGAAGACTTTTTTTTGTCCTTAATATAAACCATATTTCCAATTTCTAATGACATTAATTACTTTTTTTCTACACATCCCTATTTACTCAAAAACTTTTAGATTTCCAATAATAATCATAGGGATATTTTTGAAAAAGTATACCAAATATTTACATTTTCAATACCACTAACAATATTAACTAAATTTCTTAAAGGGTGTGAAAATTAGTCAAAAAGATTTATAATAAAGACAAAAGGGAGTATTATCTATTGGTTTTTTATTCTCTCATTGAATAATGCATCTACAATTCAACTTAACCAATACTCCCTTCGGTCCTTTTTATTGGGCACATTCTAGAAAAATTCTTTGGTCTTATTTATAAGGCATTTTGCATTTTCTAGAAGCATTTATTACTATTTTATCTTATTTGTGCTTTATCCATTAATATGAAATAATACTATTTGAAATTCCCAATACAAGATAAGAGGATAAAATTATAATGTTAATGTATTTTTTTTTTAAGTTTCAAGAAACTTAACTACTACCTTCCTTGATCAATGTGATAGGGATAAATATGCACTACGAATAAGACCAAAGGGAGTAATATACTCCATTTTTTAACCCTTCCACTGCACATTACAATATCAAGAGTTATACTACTCCGAAAGGTTTTTTATTCTCTTATTGGAGTAGTATTATTTATGGCTTTACTGAAAGGTTTTATATATAGACCTTTTTTTTATTCTTAATGTAAGATTTTATATTCAATTCTATTAATTTTTTTTCACAAATACGGTTATTTATTCAATATTTTTTAAAATCTGAATATTAATTATATGAGCGATTTAAAAAAATTATAATAAATATTTATATTCTCAATATTATTAATAACATTTTTAATTACTAATCAGAAAATCAATTCCAACCCGAAAATTTGCTACTCCACCCTTTTAGGAATGGGAAAGTGGAGATAATTATTATAATAGTATCTATTGACTTTTTATTCTCTCATTGGGTAGTGCATAAGGGTCCTTTTTACTGTAAGCATTGTTTTCAAATGAGTTTACATACTCATTGTGACTCTTGGAACACGTGATACACCATAAAATTTGCTTTTTTAAAACACCAGTTAATTTCTCTATTTTTTCTCCCTCGGTTTTCGCTCCCTGTTTTCCTTCTCTCTCTTATCCGTTGCTGACTTGCATTGCTACACCGTTACTTTTTTGGTTTTTTTAAGCGATATGTCCTTAAACTTAGGAGGTGTTCTAGATTTAGTCCTTAATCTTGTTTTTTTTTTGTTGAATCTGATCCCTAAACTTTAACGCCTTTTGAAACTAGTCCTTCAATTAACCCAAAGTTAACTCCGCCAGTGTCTTCCAATAAGGTGTTGCCACGTGTCCCAACTTGCATTTTTTTTTGCTTTTTTGACTTTGAGGTCCCTAAACTTAGGGGAATAATTGAATTTAGTCCATATCCTTTTTTTCGTTGGATCAGGTCTCTAAACTCTGGATCATTTTGAATTAAGTCCTTTTGTTAGTTTTAACCTAACACCGTTACCATGGGGAAATTTTTATGCTATGTGGACCAATAAATTAATGCCACATGGAATTTTTCTTTTAAAATTGAAAAATTACAAAAAAAAAAAAACAGACTCTTGCTTCCTCCTTCTATCTGTTCGATCAACATGAGTTTATTCTTAGAACTCAAGCATTTGTTAATCCATCCACCTGCATCCTATCTGTTCCTTTTAGCTTATTATTACCTGATTTGAAGTACAACTGAACCAAGCATCATAAACAGACCCATCATGGCACAGAAAATTTTTCAGGCCAGAATGTGAACCACATTCCCTATCTTCCTCTCGTTCCTCGTCGTGCTCGATTGTCTCGTTAATGCTGATGCTTCTACAAGTCGAGCTTCTACAACCTTGGGTTCACACGGAGATCATTGTCGTTGATGCTGCTGCTCCTGATGTTGCTGCTCAGATTAGTGATCTGATGTTGCTGCTCAGATTAGTGATCTGAGGAAGAGAGGGAGGAAGCCGAAAACGAAGGTGAACTTGGACGAGTGTTGTAGAGGGAAGGAGGTTGTGAACAGGGACGGTGTTGCTATTTATTTTGCAGCACTGGCCGCTGTGGAAGATCCGTATGCGGAGGAGCTGAGGAGAAGGACGGAGGGGTTGAAGAGTGAGGAGGAGCTGTTAGGTTTTTTTATTTTATGTTTTTAAATTGGGGTTAAATTTTTTGTCTTAGGTGCTCAACTGCTCATCAATTTTTAAGCATACTAGAGCATTTTCAAGAACGGTTTTTTAACTAAATTTTAGGTAACACATATAAAAATCGTTGCGTATAGGGACCCTAAATTAATATGCAACAGTTATTAGTAAAAATCGTTGCTTATTTATATTAATTGGCAATGCACAAAAAACCGTTGCTTATTTCTTGTATATGAAACGGTTTTCTAACAGTTGAAACTTTAAGTGTTGCCTAAAGTCAAAAATGTTGTAGTGAAGTATCTTTGATTGACACAGAGAAATCTCTTTTTTATTACTTTAGAGTTTGATGATGAAGGTTTGGTAGGTGTCTAACTCAGTTTTCATCACTTGACACTGTGTGTGTTCTTTTTTTTTTATTTGGTTTAAATCTTTATATTCTGAAAAACAATGTCACCTCCTAAGCAAGGTGAAGAAACCATGATGTCAAGTCTTAACGAGACGATCGAGCACGACGAGGAACGAGAGGAAGATAGGGAAGGTGGTTCACATTCTGACCTAAAAAATTTTCTGTGGCATAGTGGGTCTGTTTATGATGCTTGGTTCAGTTGTGCTTCAATTCAGGTAATAATAAGCTAAAAGGAACATATAGGATGCAGGTGGATGAATTAACAAATGCTTGAGTTCTAGGAATAAACTCATGTTGATCGAACAGATAAAAGGAGGAAGCAAGAATCAGTTTTTTTTAATTTTATTTATTTTTTGAAATTTTTCAATTTTAAAAAAAAAATTCCATGTGGCATTAATTTATTGGTCCACGTGGCATAAAAATTTTCCCAAGGTAACGGTGTTAGATTAAAACTAACAGAAGGACTTAATCCAAAATGGTCCGGAGTTTAAGGACCTGATCCAACGAAAAAAAGGATAGGGACTAAATTCAATTACCCCCTAAGTTTAGGGACCTCAAAGTCAAAAAATCCAAAAAAAAAATTACAAGTTGGGACACGTGGCAACATCTTATTGGAAGACACTGACGAAGTTAATTTTGGGTTAACAGAAGGACTAGTTCCAAACAACGTTAAAGTTTAGGGTCCGGATACAAAAAAATAAGATTAAAGATTAAATGCAAAACATCCCCTATATTTAGGGACCTATCGCTTGAAAAAGCCTATTTTTAATGGCAGTTATTGTTAATGGCGCTGCGTTGGTGCGTGGCTTTTTCCTTCTCTTTCACCTCACTTCGTTGAGCCTTGTCATAATCTTCGTTTCATGAAGTTAACATCTCAATCAAAACAAACAATATTAGAGTGAAGGGACATTTTGATCCCTCAAGTTTTTCGACAGGGACACTTTAGTCCCTCAAGAAATTTAATTCATTTTTAGTCCCAATGTTTTTCAAAGTACCAATTTAGTCCCTCATGTTTTCCAAAAGTACCAATTTAGTCCTTCAACGAAGTGGCTAACGGAAATAGGACAGGGACTAAATTGGTACTTTTGGAAAACTTTCGGGACTAAAAATGAATTAAATTTCTTGAAGGATTAAAGTGTCTCTGTCGAAAAACTTGAGGGATCAAAGCGTCCCTTCACTCACAAAATTAAAATCATAAGTGTTGTGTATGAAATTATTAGGTCACTTCATGATTTCTATTTTGCTTCTGCGCACTGCGGAGGTGCTCTAAAGGATAAATCTGAAACTTCATTCATTGAAACAAATCATAATCATAATCCTATGCAAGCATTTCAAAATAGATCTTACTGTAAAGCATCTAAATTGAAAATGAAATCAATATTTGAAAAATAAAAGTAGAAAAAACTTGAGTAATTGTAAAGTCATACAAAATCCCAATTGCAAACCAAGATCATCATTGGTGAATCACAAAAACTTCATCCAAGAAAGGTAGTGTTGTGGGGTGTTATCCCACATGTACCGGCAAGTCGGTTTGTTGATATATGACGATGATAACAGGTTCTCGGTTAAAGAACTCCGTCACCGAGTCAGGATATTTTGGGGTGATGTGTGTGCCGTGTGTAAAGCAACGGGAGATGAGTCCGGTCATATCTTGGTCACTACCTGTATTTATAAGGTGGTTAGAAAGAGACATTGTAATGAATGAGTCATAATGGGCATTAATGCCGAAAAGTAACGGCTCCATGAATGTCATCATTAGCACCATAATGACAAACCAATACAACAGTTACGTATTCTTAGCTATTAATGCCGGATTGCCGGTATGCCGAATTGATGCTTGTTGGTCCGTGATACCGGTTATTATTTGTCCGTGATACCGGTCCATATCAGGTGGTTAAATTACGTGTCTTGGCCAACTGGCAAAAATAGAAATTCACTTAACAAAAAATAACTTAATTAAGAAGACGGACCCTGGCTTGCTACAATCAAAATCAAAATCCAGACATCAATTTATATTAATTAATTAATTAGTTTGTTCGATAATTGCAAACCCAAAGAATTACTGTCACAATAACATCGAAAGAATAATTGAAAGGGAAAAATTAAGATTAATTTAAAAAACTTGCAAATGATGTGATTTTATAGGTTTGCATATGGCATCACAAGAATCAAGATACATTCCAGAATTTTAGAAAGCTATGACCAGTTGTAAATTCTCCTTGATCCATCACCACTGTAGTTGCCAAATCGTATCTATGATGAAAAGCCTTGGCTAACCCTCGTGAATCAGGGGTTCCATCATATCGGTGTTATCGGAGATGTGCAACTGTTCCAGAGAAGTGGGTAGTTGTATTTTCTAATCTCCTTCAAATGAATGAATCAAGTAATAAAGTCAAAATAAATAATAATGGAAGGAGAATAGAGTGAACCAACCACAACCTTAGCAAAGATTCGTCGGAACCAACGCACCAACACCCATGACCATGACCGTTGCCAGCCACCTTCGTCGTCGAACCTGCCAACGTAAATTTTAGTAGTTGGTGGGGGTGAAATTGGCAAAAGCTAATTTAGAAACTGCCAACGATAGTTTTTTTTTTTAAGTGATGAATGTAAGTTAGAATAATTACAGGGGCATTTTGAATATTAGCTAAATTTCTTACACCAACTATTTTAGTTTTTTAGTTAAAAATAAGGTTTTCTTTATATAATAGTATAGATAGTATAGATTAGGTTAGTTTTATGGATGATTTGGTTACATATATAACTATTAATAAAGCAAGACATTTTTTGGTGTCCACATTATTTTATTTTAGTTACCACTACCCTTTATTTAAAAAAAAAACAACATAAATTAGTGAATAAATAAAAAAGAAGAGGACAAAATCACAAACTAATTATCAGTTTTCAAAACCTTCATGCCTTTCTCCTCTCACAATGCACAATTACTGAAAAATTGGAAGTTATTTTCCTCCTCTCACATTGCATTATATTACAATGCACAGTTACTGAAAAATTGGAAGTTATTTTCCTCCTCTCACATTGCATTATATTCGCTTCTATCTGTTTTCTCTGCTTTCTCTCTTCCAAGATTATACCATAATATTTGATACTTAATTGTTGCTGCTTTTATCTGTTCTGCTGTTCATATTTTCTCTCTCTCATATATTGTTTTTTTGCTTCTCCCGCACACCCCTCATCCGATGAAGAAAAAATCAATAAATGTTTGAGTAATATGTCATATTGATCTCTGACTTTGTAAGCACCGATCAATTTCGTCTCTGAGATTATCAAAATTGCAAATTAGTCCTTAAGATAGTAAGACGTAAGTCAAGTTAGTCCCTACCTTTTTTTAAAATAAAAAAAAATCCTATTCTCATTGACCAATTTGAATCGCATCTCATCCAACGACTATAATATCGTCTTTCTTTATCCAACGATAAAAACTTCATCATCAACCTCTAATCTCAGGGACAAATCTAACCTCTTTTTTCCTTCAACACTTGCTTCTTACGTTCAAGAATATGGAAGCGAACTCATCATAGGTTGCATAAAGCTGAAATATGGAACTTAGGTGTTTATTGAGTTAATTTTTAGATTGAGTCAGTACCTACAAATTGTTCCTTTACATAAACAATACTAATACTATTTAAAGTATTATCTCTTTTAGTCATTTTTAATTAGTATTGTTTATTGAGATAGGGGAAAATACATACAAATTTTAAATGATCATTAAATACTTTTTTCCACAAATACCCTTATTTATTTAACACTTTTTAGATTCCCAATAATATTAATAGAGGTAATTTTAAAATTACATATCAAAATTTACATTTCCAATACAATTAACTAAATTATTCCACTTTCTTAATGCACGTGAAATCCCCAAAGAGACTTTATATTTCGGGACGGAGGAAGAGTACTAATTAAATATGCCAATCTTTGCCTTGTATTGTTTGTATTCAAAATGTACTTTGGCTTTTTATAAAGGAATTTCCCAATACAAGGTTAAACTTTCGTTGAGCTAAATAGTGACGTTTTCTGTAGAACCTGAAATATGTCACGCTTCCAACTATCTTGTTCATTTCAAATAAAAAAGAGTTAATAGTCACGTAAGTCCCCGAAAAATACTCATGGAATCAGTTAGGCCTTTAAAAAATTTGTGAAATCACTTAAACTCCCCAAAAATCATTTTGACATCACGTTAGTCCCTGAACTTAGGTGCTCTTTTGGAATTGATTTTTAAATTTTTTTTAAATGTTTTGGGTCCCGAAACTTTGTTCAATTTTTGGAAATGATTCTTTTGTGTTTAAGTGATGATATAGCCGACGACATGTCACGTTACTTTCACAGTTTCGACGAGTGACGTGTTATATAGAGTCACGAGACACTACATGATTTTTTTTATTTAAAAAATATTTTCTTTTATAATTTATTTAAATATTCGATTTTCTTTAAAAAAAAATACAATTTTTATTTATTTTTAATAAATTTTAAAAAAATTTAATTTAAAAAATTCACGTGGCATTATCTGACACATTACCTATCGATGTGGCGAAGGTGACGTGTCATATTCTCAATCATATCACCACTTAAGTGATGAAATGACCATTTCCAAAATTTGAGCAAAGTTAAGGGACTCCAAACATCGAAAATAAGGACCAATTCCAAAAGAGCACATAAGTTCCGGCACTAAAAACTTAAATAACCCTAATTTTTACCACATTATTACTCTCCCAGTTTGTGTTTTACTGCTTATTTCTTTTAATGTAATTTGTGTCCTTTTTTCATATGGTTCTGGGTGCTTTCTGTTTTCTCATTGTGTTCTCCATTTTGATTGTATGCCGAATTTTTAAGGTGGCAGCCATAAGATAATGTCGATAATTGGATTTCTTTAGGAAGGAGAATAAGAGTTTATGGATGTTTTTTCTTTTGGCATCATGCAAAATTCAAATACTTGAGTTTGTCAAGGTGCTTTTGAATCTCTGTGCCATAATAACCCGTAAAGGATCCTATGAAAGCAAAAGGACTTGGAGGTCACTTTCTCCTTGATCTTCTTGTGCTTGTTTTTCTTAGTTTCTCCCATGTTTAATTTGTTCTTTATTATTTTTATTTTCAATTTGGAATAAATAAAATAATACATAAATAGGGTGGGATATTTTCACAGCACAGGTGATTATTGTATTAGTTAAAGCACACTATTTTTTCCGACCGTGGAGCATCGAAAAGTTTTACCTGTAAAGCACATTATTATTTAATAAAAATTTCTAACTCTCCAAAATCGAAAAATTTTCGACTCTGGAATTTCCGACTCTCAACGGTTGGAAAAAAATTTTGATTCTGCAGAGTCGAAAATGCTTAGTTTTTGTCTTTGTAAAACCGGAAATATAACACGCAAAAGAGTGTTATAATTTGGTCCATAAAAATTAACCTGGGGGCAAAAAAGTCATGGATAGAGGCAAAAAGCAATAGCAAAAAAAAAAAAAACTTTCCACTGTTTAGGTTCTTCGGCAAATCATTTGGGTTTTAATTTATTAACCCCCCACTTCATTACTTGACCCCTTTTTTTTTTTTCCAAAACTCAAAATTGCCTTTTTTTTCCTGGGTTTATCACACATTCGTTGGGGGTTAGCGAACATTTTTTTGGCAAAACCCCAAAAAAAAGGCAATTTTGGGGTTTGCCAAAAAAAGGGAGTCAAGGGATCAAGTGAGGAGTTAATAAACTAGATCTCAATTATTTTATTGTCTGAAGGGAATTAGTCCCCAAACACCAAAATTAGCCCCCAAACCCCATTTTAACTGTGAAATATCCATTATACCCTTCTCCATTAAAAAAAAAAAACAAATCCCAAACCCCAGCCACCTCTTCACAAACCCCAAACCCCAGCCACCTCTTCACAAACCCCATAACCTACCATATCCCATAATTTTACAAACCCCTTTCTCTCTTCTTCTAACTTTTCTCTTACCTTTTCAAAACCCTACCATATTCCACCTACAAACCACTTCATTTGATTATCTATTCGCAAAGGAAGTTTCAGTGGGTTCTCTAATGGTGTTGTTGAGGGTAAAATCATCTCCTCTACGGTTTTTTTATTTTTTTACGTAACTGTTAAAATTCCGACTAACCAGTATCGGAATTTTAGTAAATTCCGACACGGGTATTTCGGAATTTATTACTAAATAATTTTCTCTCTCTGTAACTTTTTTTCCGATACACTAAATTCAGAATTTAATTAAATTCCGAAATACATGTTTCAGAAAAATTTTAAATTCTGAAATATGTTTCTCGGAATTGTATACTTAAATAATTTGAAAAAACCATATGAAAACGTCTCTCTCTGTAACCTTTTTCCGATATACTAAATTCAAAATTTAATTAAATTCCGAAATACATGTTTCGGAAATTTGTTAAATTCTGAATTATGTATCTCAGAATTTATCAATTCTGAATAATGTGCTAATGTCATTGCAGCAAATGAGCAAAGCATCAAATTTCTACTATGTTAAAATCCTGTTGCTACATCAAATTTCAGATTTCTACCTTAACTTAATCATTTGCAACAAAGTAAATTGACATTGAAAACTTAATTCATTGATTCAAATAATTCAGAATTCATTAATAGCTATACAAATGACCAAAACAAATAACAATTCCTATACTGAGAAGTTCAAAATCCATCCAACATTGATCCTATACTAAGAAGTTCAAAAGCTATTACAAATGCTATTACAAATCCAAATTCCTTCAAAACCCATATCAGTGGGTTGAGGTTGCGATTCCGGTGCTTGAGGTTGCGGTTCCGGTGCTTGCGGTTCCCCTGATGATTTAGATTGTTCTTCTTCTTCTTCTCCTGCTGCTGCTCTACGTTGTTGTTCTTCTTCTTCTGCACGAACTGTTTCAGCCGTACGTTTCGTTCTAGCCATATCTGAAATTTCATCAAAATTAACAAAGGTGTAAGTTACATTTTGAAGCTATATATTCAATCATTGATAGAGTACTATCTAAAACAAAAATTTCTAAAACAATCCATGTTAGGTAAAATTTCTAAAACACCCAAAAAATAACAAACTATTTCTAAAACAACCCATGTTAATTTTCTGATAAGCTTCATTCGGAATTTTACTATTTTCCGACACGGGTGTGTCGGAAAATTGCAGAAAAACACGACCTTCAGTACGTTAATGGCGTAAAGTAAGAAAAAAAAAGAACAAAACCCTAAACCCATGAAATCTAAACCAAACCTAAACAAAACCTAAATCACAGAAGAAAACCTAAATGAAAACAAAATGAAACAGAAATGAAATAGAGAAGAAAACCTACATGAAACAGAGAAGAAGAAGATGAAGAACATTACCTGCGAGCGGCGGTGGGATGATGGCGGCGGCGGCAGCAAAGATGAAGACCGGTAAAGGAGGAACTTGCAGGAACTTGGAAGTTGAAGGAGGAAGTTGAACAATTTGAAGATTCTGAAGGAGGAAGTTGAAGAAACATGGAAGAAAAAGTAGGAAGTTGAACGTGTGTGGGGTTTGGGGAAATTAGGAGGGAGTAAGTGGGGAAGGGTAGTTTAGGTATATTTTTAAAAAATGGGATTTGGGGGATAATTTGGGTGTTTGGGGACTAAATCCCTTGTCTGAATTATATGCAGGCTTTTTTTGGTTCGTCCCCTAGCCCCAGCAACCCAAACCCAATTGATAACCTGAATTGCCCATTAATGAGTTTTTGGTCCCAAATTTATAATTTCAAGAACAAAAATAACCTCAATATTTTATTATTTTTGTCTTTGAAGTCACTGAAATATTTCCTGTCACACGAAAGATAAAAAATATTTTTCCATAAAAAGATGAGATGAAAAACACATTTAGAAGTGTTTTCCATAAAATATACTCCATCGGTTTTACTTTAAGTGTTTTTTAACATCAAAATTTTGTTTTAAAATAAGTGTCTTTCTACCAAATCTAGGCAACATTTAATACTGTTTTTCCTTATTTACCCTTACATTTAATGTTGTTTTAGTTTTGAAATTTGTAATACTAGTAATGATGCATTGACAAAATAAAAATATTAAATAGGGGTATTTTTAACAAAATACACATAAAACTTACAATAATCATCATAATCAACATTTTCTTAATCCATGTGCAAAAGTCCAAAAAGACACTTAAAGTGAAACGGAGGGAGTAAGTATTTTCTTGAAGTTATACGTACATGGATAACTTCCTAATAGCGTACCCTTTTTAGAATGCTAAAAACATACACATCAGACACATCATCAAATTATTGTCTTTGATCCAAAGAACCAGCAAAGAATGGCACTCAAAATTAAAGTAAAGATGAGTTTAGTAATAGCAAGAACATGGGTTGTCGCTGCTAGTGGGTGGTGCATGAAATGGCAATCATAAAGGGAAGGGGAGAAGTAGGGAGAGCAGTTTTAGGAGTTAGTTTGACTATTTAACTTTGACGTATTTCTTTCTTTCACGTCGACCACTCTAGCTAGCTGCACAAATTAAAACATGTATCATTCTTTTGGAAAATGCTTGACTTAATTGTATTCATAAATTACCATGTAAACCAAGGCACATTATGTTCAAATGACATCGAGTTTGGTTCCTCATTTTAGATTTGAGTTTTATCAGTGCGTTTGGATATATATGACTATATGAATTGGAGAAAGGTGTTGTAACAACAGTATAAAGAAATAGAAGAAAAAGAGATAACACACAAAATTGGTTACACAGTTCGGTCAATTATGCCCATGTCTGCAACTATAGAGTATCAGGGTTACAGAGTAAAACATATATAGTAGAAAACATATTACATTAAGGCCCATACTTCGTGGCCCATTGACCCTTTGCCCTTTTGCATCACCTATGAGCCATACTCAACAAAAGGCATAATCACGTTACAAATGTAAACCTTACATTAGCATATTTGGTGTAGATTTTGAGCAAAAGCTTCAAAGTGGAGCTTTTACTTCTTGCTGCACTCACCCCAAAGGTGATTTTGGATGAATCTGTCGCTCACCTAAACACGTTGTTTCTTTTTGCATAATCACGTTTGGGATTCTCTCAACACAGAACCAAATCTGCATTATGAAAATATGCATTGTAATAGTTTTTTCCTAGTTAAACGGATCATCTCTACTCCGATTTCCCGAACTCCAATACGACTTTTATGCACTAAAGATCTCAAAACTTAAAAAATAAAAAATCACAAGATTGATTTCTCGACTGTCAAAAATTTGCCACTTTGCTGTCTAGGCCAAAATCAGTTTTAAAATATTGTGGGGTGGTGCCAGAGATCATGCTGACTTTGGATCAAAAGTAAAGAAAAGGATATGAAAAGATTTGATATGGGAAAAAACTGAACGTGAATATTGCACCGATAACAATACACACACGATATGAGATATGACATTTTAAGGTAACTATTAAGACTAAAAATTCTAAAGGACTAATTGACACCAATGAATAGGTTGAGAACAAAACTGTCTCAGATGTGATGTGGGGATTAAGACTGACGATTTGACTCAAACTCAACACAATGTGGTTCTAAAGGAAAACAAAAATCCGCGCCAAAAATGACATGGTTTTGAAATAATTCGTACCAAAAAGTGAAATTAACTACCAAATGATGAAATGAACTTCCACATGGCAAATGCAACAAGTCTAAGATGTCGAGTTTTATAAATTTTTTTGAATTATTTAATTTTGAAGCTCTGTCAGAATAAGAAAATCTATATTGTAATCTAATTCTGTATTGTATGGTTAAGTCAGTAGAAAGATTTGACTTTCACACTAACTGCTGTCCAAATCTAACTTTACCCTAACAATAGCATCAAAATTAAGCACATGAACATCCAAATAGCATCATCTCAATAATAAGTCTGCTAAATTAACTTGAAAGAAAAAAAAAAGGAAGGTCTGATAAAACTAAAAATGAAAAAGAAGGTCTGATAAAACTAAAAATGAAAAAGAAGGTCTGATAAAACTAAAACTGACTGAATGTTTGTTAACCCCCCAATATACCCCTGAAGAACTACTGCTGAACTGAAAGTTTAACTAAGCATATGTCTACTAAATGAAAATTAAATGTAATCTCGGTGCCCATGGTCAGCGGCACTAGATGATCCTTCCTCCTCCTGATTCGGTGTTGCACTCGCGGCTCCGGCCATGAAATTCTGCATAAATGTATGTGATGTCAAATACAATGTCTAAAGCAACAAAAAAGGAAAATGTTTGCTAATCCTATGATATGCTTTGCTTTCATTAATTCTATGTTCTTTATGAATGTGTTTTAATTTTTTTAAAAAAAAGGAAAGGAAAAAAAAATAGCATGGACTGACATAACTATAATATTTACAATCTGTGATAGCGAACTTGAGTTCAAAATTAATTAGCAGGATATACATACAGATATAGCATAAAAGATTGGAGCAATGAATGTGGATTTGCATATAGTAATGATTTGTGAACACAAAATCTTCGAGGGTTTGCATAAAGTAACCATAATAGCATTTCAACTTTGGTTTTCACAAAACATGATCTCATTTAAAGCACCTTTTTAATGGGTTACTACAAAGTGCCACAGGATGAAAATTTCCATGTAAATTTGCAATCATTCAATTACACAATTTTAAACCACACAGCCCTTATCATAAACAAGATTTAGCAGAATATGTACAAGATTTTATTTTAAAATCAAATACCTGAACCAGCACTTGGGCTGCCTGTATCTCAGACAAAGTTCCGGTTATCTCGAAGGTCATCTCCCCTTGCATGCCCTTTGTCTCGCAAACTGTAATGCTTGCTCCACTTGTACCACGAATGTAGCTGATGTTCGCGCCCATTGCTCCAATAACAGCTTCAGCATATGACATAGGAATTTGCATGTATTGTGTGACCTACGCGGCAGAAAGGAAATTACATGAGATGATGATGATAAAACAAAATGCTTCAAAAAGTGAACACTGGTCTTTACAAGTAGAGTGAAACTTGTATAGGTGCAACAAAACCCTTAATTCATAAACGTCTGCCCAAGTTTCAGTCCTAGTAGCATTCTAAAATTAGGTGAAAAGAAGACACCTTAGTTGCAACCGACTGTTGTGGTTGCACACTCGATGAATGAGTTCCCATGGAAGCATCCGTTGCATAGGCAGGTGGTGGACCCTCATGAAGGTGGTTGTCCATAGCTGGCAAGGCAGCAGGTGGGTACTGATAATTACCATGGGGATGATAAGGCACAGAATATTGATGATTTGGTGCAAAAACAGGTACACCAACAGCAGGAGGAGGAGGAGCTGGAATATGCCTTTGCATCTGAAGCACAGAAGAGGAAGAAGTAGAAGAACAGTTTCACATAAATGTGCATATGCAACATTTAAAAAAATAACTTTGGAGGAAAACAAATCAAAAGGGGGATTTACCTCCACTTCAAATAGTTGGACTACGCTTCTGTCAACCAAGAACTTACGCAAAAAAAGCGCAACGAGTTCAACTGCCTTATGAACTTGAGCAGGTTCCCCTCGTATTTCAACAACGGTATCTTCTCTCAAAGCAAAAAGATGCAGGTTTACTGTTTTAAATAATAAAGTTTTTCAGTAACCAAAAACTTCAATAAACAGTTAGGTAACTTCATTCTAACTTGGATGTCATAAATCATGTTTATTGTATATTTGTCCATCAAGCAAAACGTTAGACAAAAAAAACATAAAAAATTCTATGAATGAATGAAAATAGTAGTAAGAAAACCAGTGAAACTGGGAGGTAGAACTAGTGATAGCATATGCAATAACATAGGTTGAATGCAAATTGTGAGAATATGCCAAAGACCTGAATAAAAGAGCTATAGAGAAAAGATACTGAAAAGAAAAATGTTGATTATCAAAACACAAGTGACATATCCCAATGTAATTTACAATATCTGTGAGCAAACCTGGTCTAAAAATGCGTATTACGCAACCAGTGGCCCGTTTTATAGGTTTTATTGTAACACCGTCTTTCCCAACAAGGAATCTTCCTTGAATATCTGGCACTAGAAACCTTGTGATAACTGACCGTCCCACACCGGATGTCATCTCAGAATGGTCAGTTTTAATACTGTAAACATACTTGTGAATCCTTAACAAGCCAACGATTGCAGGTGGAATGGTGCGATCCGGCTCTTCTTTGGCAGAAATTAATACCTTTAAAAAGCACCAAATAAAGCAGAATTCAGAAACGTTAACTCTCAAAAATACCAAAAGCAGTACATTATCTAACTTGTTCAGCAAAACACAAACTTATTCAGCAACATCGTGGAACTAGCAAAGAAAAAACATTGTGTGTTAATATTATTCCCAACTCTATGAACACCGTTAATCGACCTAGTGTGGTGGCAAGACACCACTCGACCAAGTTCTTGTAGTTACCAGGTGCAGCGAAAGCTTTTTGCCACCCAAAGTCAGCACAAACTATTTCCGATTAACACAAAAACAGCAATTCAGCACTCGCAAACATGCTCGTTGCTATTCCTTGCAACTTCAACTTTGGCTCTTCAGTTCATAGCCACTTTATTCATTCATATTTTGCTGACAACCTGCACATACCCATTTAGTTATCGTGGAAAAAAAAACTCTTGACAACTGTTTGATAATTTACCAATTCTTGTGCTTTGCTTGATTTTGAATATTTTATGGTTTCACTTCCTTGCCAACTGTTCTATTTAATTAAGTCCCTTCCCAATAATATTCATAAATCTATTATCATTTTTTATGATTGATACATCATCAGTTTTCAATATCGAAATAATGATGATGTTAAAAGTTTATTTGATCAAGTAGAAGTTATCCACATCAAATCACTAAGTTATTTCCTCAAAGATATAGGTCTAGGTGTTCCATGTAGCTGTCCGTGGTAAGAGTTAAAATAGATACACACTAAATAAGCATCAAATGGATCAAACATATATCATCACATAAATCAAACAGACATTGATGTATGCAGGATCGTCCGTCAATGATAAAATAACAAGGAAGGAAGTCGAAAACTCACTACTCTTTCTGGAATTCCAATGGGACCCTTAAGAACTCTAATGCGTGCCTTAGTCTCTTCAGAAATTTGCCTAACATGCGCGCCCTTGGGGCCAATGAGAGAGGCTACTCTCGACACTGGCACCAGCAACCTGAAAACATTCTGTCCGGGCCACCCTGGCCACCTTTCTGTTTCATTTCTTTTGGAATCGTTCTCGGACCCCTGCAGTTGTGAAGAAGCAAACTCACCAGCTACATTTTCTTCAACATGATGTTCCTTACTAACATGCTCTTGTGAGGGATGGTTTGTGTTTCCAGCAAAATATCCAGCATCAAGTTCATGTCCATGAAAGTGGCTTTCAAGAGGAACATGCTCTAGGGAAGGATAATCTTGTAGGTTCTGATAAAAAACTCCCACAGCATGATGTTGCGAAGAAGCAAAATCACCAGTCACATTAGCATGATGCTCCTTGTTAATATGCTCTTGTGAGGAATGATCAATGTTTTCAGAAGGATTGGCATCCTCAATTATAGTGTCTGCATCATGTTCTTCGGGATGAGAAAACTCAAACTCGTCGATCGAGTGTCCCTGATCAGAATGAATGAACCGGGAAGGACCAGGCTCCTCGGGCACGTCTCCAACATCATTATGTGAAGCAGAATAGTTTTCATTAGTATTTTGATTCATGACCAAATTGCCTGCAACTTGTTCATCTGACTGCTGTGGATGACGAGGTTCGTTTTCAGTAACGACATTCTCACGATCAGAAGGCAAATCCTCGAAGAAATCAGGGCTCGTGGGCAAATATCCAAGCTCACGTCCATCGACACGGTTTCCACTAGGATTGGCTCCATCAACCAAATTTCCAGCATCATGTTGATCAGGATGTACTATATTAGGAAATCCAAAATTGTTATCAAAGTCAAAGTTATAATCAAAATCGAAATCAAAGCTTGGGAAGAAATACGGATCCTCAGGCAATAAGTAGCCAGGATCATCGCCATCACCATCTTCCCCAGCCATCACTTTCTGCAAAATCACTCAGGTCAAACAAACAACCAATCAGTGCCAATATCAGCAGAAAGTAAGTTCAACAAAAACTTAGGGCCCTTTTCCAAGGTTTAAAAAAAGTGAGCTTCAAAAGTTATTTTTTTAAGAAATGAAAAAATATAGCTTCTTAAATAAAGCTCAATTTCGGCTTTTTATAAGCCCAACCAACCTGGTGATAAAAAAATTTAAAATAAGAAAAAAAAAATATCACTTTCTTTTTGAAAAATAACTTAAACAACCTGCCAGTTTCGAAAATAACTTCAAAAAGTGATCTTTCTGCAAAATCACTCGGTTCAAACAAATCCAATGCCAATTTCGATAGAAATGAGGGCCCCGCTTGTTCAGGCTTAAAACAAAAATCCAACAAAAAAGTTTTTTTGCCAAAAAATGATCTGTCGAGAACTTGAAAAATATAACTGATCAGAAAAGCTGAATTTCAGCTTTTTTTTTTTCACAGCCAAACGAATGTGCAAGTTTCAAAAGTGATTTTTAATTAAAAAAAATGATCAAACGGGTGCTTAATCAGATAAGCAGGAAAAAAAATATAGCTTCTGAGACAAACAGAATTTCAGATTTTTCCACAACCAAATAAATGTGGGCAAGTGTTAGAAGTGATTTCTCGATCAAAAAGATAATTTTTTTTATTCAAAAAAGCTTGATCAAACAACCCCATGCTCCCAGAATTTCAAAATCAATAGCAGACAAGCCGGATTACAGTTTCTTTTTTTAAAAAATCAACAAACAAATGTGCAAGTGCTAGAAGTAATTTTTAACAAAAAAAAATCATTTTTTTAATGTCAATAACAAAATCAAACATGCCCTTAATCCCAGAATAACAAAATTCAGAGCTAAAAAAAAGTAGAAAAGTGATCATCATGTAAGTTAGTAGAATGAGAGAGCATATATATATATATATAGTAAATTAAGCATAAATGGTAGATTGAAGTAGTGAAAATAAAGAAATGTAAAACAGAACTGAATTGGGTAGCAAAGAATTGAAGGGGGTAACTTACATTGGTTGTTGTTCTCAGAAGAAGAAGAAAGTGAAGAAGCTGGCAGAGAGAAAATTTAGGTTTTTTCTTTTTTTTCTTTTTCTTTTTGTCAGATGAGAGAGAATGAGACACGAGGACAACGTTGGTCAAGGAAGTAGGAGTTTATATAGTTGAAATGAAATGATGACACGTGTCATCTGTACGAGGAAGTGGTGGCTGGTGTCACTAGCTCATTTCTGGTACTTTACTTTTCTGTTCTGGTTAGCTTGGCTGGCTTCTTCAGGTGAGGGCCACATTATCCATTGTAATTATGCAGAATCTATGTTTTAGAGTTAGACATAGATTTAGATGAGGATCTTGAGTCTTATTATGATAGGATCTTAAATATTGTAATGTGATTGATGGGTTTAAATTGAGTTATTAATGATTTTCCCAAAAAAAAATAGATAAATTTAATGTCATTGTTATTATTAAGGTATTTGGAGTAGGATGATTGAATAAAGTGACATAATGTAACATCGAAGTGGATGAGAAGAGTTATAAGTACGAAGGAGATTAATTGTTTTACCCGTAAAGATTAGTACTAAAGTTGTACGGAGTATTTATAAAAAAAAAAAAAAAAAAGTTTTACGGAGTACTCCCTCCTATCCTATATATAGGATATACTTAACCATATTCCTCGGATCAAGAAAAGTAATTAGTTTTATGAATTATATGGGAATATACTGTAACATTACAATTTTACCCTCTCAACTTTTCTTTAAAAATTCACACTCATTAATGAACAACAAAAAACACATGCATTTAATAAGGGCAAAAAAGAGAAAAAGCAATAAATGATGCATAGAAAATACAAAATGTCTTATATATAGGACCAAAGATTGCTTCTAAAATATGTCCTATATATAGAACCAGAGGGAATATAATTTTTTCGCCACAAATCATTTTTCATACACGTCCAGAATTCATAATATCATAGTTATATAGTTTTCTCTGGCAAATGATTACATTAAAGATAAGTACTTTATTCCCTCCTATACTATTACAAGATCCTCCTAAGATTTTTTTTTCCCTCCATCAAGGCATGTAGTTAAAATTGTTAATAGAATTGAAAATATCAAAATTTGATATATTTTTTCAAAATTATTCTTATAAATATTATTGGGGTTCTAAAAAATGTAGAATTAATATAGGTGTTAGTGAAAAAAAAAAGTACTTAAGTGCTCTTAAAAATTGAAATGAGATTTTATAAATAAAACCAAAATAAAAACCGCAATAAATTTCTTAAATATAAGGCCGAAGGGAGTATTTCTATAGACAAAATTTTCGATGAAAGCCAAAAAAAAATTGTGCAATTATCACGAGTTGAATGGAAGTGCTCACATTTTATGTCATATAATTCTACCGATTGAGCTACCTATTATAAAAATATTTTATATTAATTTTTATTAAATATATTAATTTATGATTTTTCTTTAGGGACACCTATTACAAAAATATTTTTTAAGTAACAATAGCTGCTACACCATCCCTTCTATGTTTTTATATAGTTTTAACATTTTCTTTTCATTTCATATTTTTCTTTTTAGTTTTAACTTTTCAAAGCATAATAAATATTTTTTCTCTATTTTAACCTTCATTCAATCATTTTTATTACTCTTTATTAATTATACCTTTCTATTAATCTCTTATATCAAAATTATCATACATTGATTAATGAACATACTTTCTAGTAAAAATTAGATACTATTACACTTTTGAATAAGAATTAAATAGAGATATTTTGAAAAAATACATATAAAATTTACAATATTCAATATAACCTTAATATGTATGAAACACCCTTAAACTAAAAAAATATGAAATGGAGGGAGTAACATTTATGGTTTCAGTTTTTTTTTTTTTTTACATCAAGGATATCCCCCAGCCGACAGCCGAAGACTAATCCCCTCCGTGGCGTAGAGATCATCGAAGTGGATTTTGCCTCTACCAACAAAGTCTTCCATGTCCACGGCAGGGATCGAACCCCTGACATCATGATTAAGGAACTCAGCTATCTACCAACTGTGCTGGACTTTGTTGGTATGGTTTCAGTTTTATATCTATGTGAAAATGAAAAAAAAAATACATTATTGGATAACTTATCAAATTTTTGTATGGGTATGTAACAAAAATATGGATGTTTTTACAATTTGGCTTGTTAAAAGTGACTTTCTAAACTAACACCCAAAAAATTGGAAAATATTCTCATTGATCCTATATATTTATAAGTCACTTTACAGAATAATTTTTTGGTCTTATTTATAAGACACTTCGTATTTTTTAGAAAATATTTATTGTTTTTTTCTCTTATATATTAGTTATTTATTCATTAATGTAAACTAATATATTTGTGGAATTGTCAATGAGACTTGAATTGGTAAAATTATAATGTTAAAGTATCATTTTAAGTTCCAAGAAATACCCTACTTAGTTCTCGTGATATAGTTAAATATGACCTATAAATAAGATCAATGAGAGTATTAGATGAAAAGTACTTCTTCTGATCTCAAATATAAGTAAAAAAATACACTTTATTAATGGTCTTATATATAAGTGAAAGTAAACTAACTTTGTATTATCAATATAATCATTCCTAAAATATCCATACAAAATGGATGTAACATTTAATTTTTGTTTCATTTCTAATGCAGGTTTTCTAAAGTAACAATTCTTATATGAGTTTGAAAAAAATTAAATTCATTCAACTAACTTCCTTAATAGGTATGAAGTTAATTTTTTCTTCTTATATTTGATATCGGTGGGTGTAAATTACTATCTCTGTCGCTATATATAAGACCCTTTCAAGACTTTTTATTTGTCTTCACCAATTTTAATAACAATTAATTATTTTTTCTCAAACACTCATATTTACTTAACACTTTTTAGATTCCCAATATTATTAATAGAGATAATTTTGAAAATACATATCAAATATTCACATTTTCAATACAATTAACTAGATTAACCAACTTTCTTAATGGACATAAAATCTTCCAGAATGGTCTTATATATAAGGATGGAAGAACTATTTAGTATATTCATAATTGAATTTGTTTGTTTTTAAAAATCATTTAATATGTTAATAAATGAATTTGAATGTTTTGGAATGAGGTAATTGAATAAACTTTAATGTTCATTCAATATTTGCCGCTTTTTTTTTAATGACAAATGCAAATGAGTACTAGTATTTTTAGTATATTTGTTAAGAAGTGAAATATAGAAAGAATTTATTAAAAGAAAATTTGGATTTTTATTCAAGATATGAAAAAAATGTATACTACTCCATTTATAATTATTTTTTTTGGTTGCCCACCCGGTTCCTTAAGTACTACCTAGGTACATCCGGATCCGACCCGGGTCGCGTGCCTGACTATGGCAGGTGAGTCTCCCGACATGAATTTTCTGCATTCATAAGGACTCGAACTCGAGATCTTGCTTAAGCGAGACCGAGCCGCTTACCACTCGTCTCAACCCATGTTGGTATTTATAATTATTTTATAATTATTTTTTCAACAATACTAGAAATTTTAAGTGTATTTGTTAAGCAAACTCTTTATAAGGGAAAAATTCATTACAAAAGTCAACAAGCAAAACATATATTTCCTCCATCCCTTGTTATAAGGTATCATTGTGATAGATTTTTTGTTCCTTTTTATAAGTCATTTTAAAATATTAAGGTAGCATTAAAAAGTTTATTCTAAATACAATAGAGAGAAAAATGAATAAAGTTGTAAAATTTTAACTTTTAAACATGGGTAACTTTAGAATGACGACATATTTTTTTGATAAATTTGATAATAATAATTATTTTTCTTAATATGCATGAATTAGGTAAAAATGATTTATAGTAAACAACAGAGGGAGTAGTACTTTGCCCGCAAAGAAGGACTCCTTCCAATCCAAGAGTATTGTTAATATAGCTTTTTCATTTTGATCCATATATATTGTTTTCTACAAACTTAATACAAAATTAATATTTTTCTTTTAATCATATCCTTATTTATCATAACTTATTTTTCATTTCAATATTTTTCTCTTACCTCAATAATAATTACATCAAAATATTATAATTAAAATATCTCACATTCTAACTCGTGCAGCAGCATCAAACCGACGGGGTACAGTACATGAGAACAGTTATACAGTTACACACTCGAGACCCAAGAATTACATGAACTCCAGCCCCAACAGAACATTTATAAAAGAAAAAACAAGATAGCTGCTTCATCATACCTGTATGCTGCATAGATTTTAACGAAAAAGCTTTTCCTACGTTCCTTAATAAGAAGAGAAAAAAAAAACATATTTATTTTGGTTTTAAAGAAAAAAGTTAATTAATTTTGTATTCTTAATACAATTATTTTTAAACAAAATTTAGACAGTAGTGTTCTCATTTAATTTTTATTTTATAATCAATACAACTTTTCTAAAGTAATTATACAATATTTTTTATGAGTTTGAAAAAATTAAATATATTCAACTAACTTTCTTAATAAATGTGATTTTGATAAATTTTTCTTATAATATATAGTAGATCGAAGGCAGTATGAGTCTTTTAATAGAGTATAAGTTTTTTAATATTGTGGCATACTTTCTCCGATTTTTTTTTATTATAATTATTATAAGGAAAAAAAATTAACTTCACATCTTTTAAGAAACTAGTTAAGTATATTTAATTTCCTCAAATTCTTAAAATTGAGCTACTTTAGAAAAGTTTTATTAGGAAAAATAATTCAACAATTAATTGAGAGAATCACTTTCTTAGAATATTTTAAGAATAATTGTATTGAGAATAAAAAATAAATTGATTAATATTTTTTTTAATATTAAGACCAAGTAAGATAAATATTTTTTTTCCCTTATATTAAAGATCAAAATAAGTATAAGTTAAGTTGTGTAAGTATAATTATTTTACCCAAGTCACTGTTTTAAAAACAAGATTTTCGGATAGTCGAAGTGCAACTATATCAACTGGTTCTTGCTTCCAAGGTTACCACAGCAGTCCTCTAGCTCGTGCACTCAGGCAGAGAATTTGGATTCTCACAAAGTTAGGTCGCTTACAAGGAAGAAAGGAAGAAAAAAATGGGGGTCAAATTTCTGTCTAATTTCCAGGACCGAATCAACTGCCTATTATAGCCCCTAGGCTCAGACATACAACTGCCAAGAAAGAATGGTCAATCAATTGTCATCATTTCCTAAATAAAAACTGTTGAAATATATAAAGGCCCATAAATTTGTAACGGCTAATTTGAAAAGCAACATGGATAAATTTTTTTTAAAAAAAAATTGGCATGTGGCCTTCCAAAAAGAGGAAGCGCCCAAACGGTGGCAGCTGTGCGCGGGTGTGTTTTGGCCCCAACAAATTCATTATCAAAATCTAATAACTTATTTGTAAGTGTGTAGAGAAGAATGAAATATAAAAGGTAAAATTTTTCACAAATTAACCAATGTGGAACTAAGGTTTATAACGTGAATGTCATTACTTCTAAGATATAACATGTGTCAAAACAAGTTTATAAAATAAAAATAGTTAACCGTACTCAAAATATAGACATAAAAGAATTGTAATAGATAGAATGTTGGAGTTAAAAGCAAAATAATTGCCTCAAAGTATTGAATATATATATATATATATATATATATATATATATATAAAACGAGAGTATGATGTGCGTATAGGATATTTTAGAATGGGTGCGGGTAGAGGTGGCAATTTGTGCTACCCGGTCGTGCTCGTGCCGACCCGGTTCGTGTTCGGGCCATAACCGTGCCGTGCCTAAAAAGCACGGCTTAAAATCGTGCTTCAAAAATGCTCTCTAAGCCCGCACCGTGCGTGCTTCGTGCTTGTTCGTGCAGCACGGCAAAATTTTTTTTAAAATAAAATTTGTTATTGATTAAGGCAAAAAGGAAAAAAAAAAAAGTAAAGAGATTTTTAATCCTAAATGGCCTAAAACCTATTGTCAATCTGTCGCAAGTCACAATAGTGTCGATAATTTTGTACACCCAATAAAATGTTTAGTTCACATTCACAACCATTATGCTAATTATGATCGTGAGAAACACAAAATAATTCAACTTAATAATTCTATATCATCAATTAGGGATTTAAGTAATTTGGGTTTGTTGGGCTTTTTTTTTATTCTGAAAAGAAATAACGAAAAAAATATATTAAATAAATCGGGTCTGGCGTGCCGTGCCGGGTTAGCCCGGCAAAAACCCGGACGGGTTTCGGGTTTTTGCGTGCCGTGCTAAAAAAGCACGTGTATAATTCGGGCTGCAAATTTGTTGTTTAGGCCCGACATTTTTTCGTGCTTTTTTGGCCCGGCCCGGTCGTGTCGTGCTTTTTTGCCGGCTCTAGGTGCGGGATATTAAGAGGGTATTAAAAAAAAAGAAAAAAGGTTTTGCCTAATTTGCAATGACGCGACGACGTGTCATGCTCTGTTGCGTAGCCATTTACTACATAAAAATGCTAACAAGTGTCATAAGAATACAATTATAAATAAAAATTATTAGAAAATGTAATTTTTTATGTTTTTGAAAGGGTGATGAATGTGAATTTGAATTTTTTTTCTATATGTAATAACCTTAAAACAGTTATTAACAAGATTTTTTTTCTTATAAAATTAGTTTTGACCAATCGCAATGTGTTACGTGGTACGAGAGTTGCTGCGTCGAAGTAAATGACCTAATGACATGACATCAAAAGAAAAATAAAATTTAAAAAATTGAGATTAATTTTAACTGCTCTATTTTTTAAAAAATTTTGTTGATTGCTCTAATTAGTAAATAATTTCAAAATATCTCATTGTTGTACTTGTGAGTAAAATGAGAAAATAGATGGTGTATTGACAGTGTAAAGATTTTTTACATTATCGATGTATCATCCACCATTCATATCGTTAACTTTCAAATAAAAATAATGCAAATAAATGGTGAATGATGAATTGATGGTATAAAAACGTTACACCATCAATACGTACACATTAATCTATAGTAAAATTGCCTCATTTAAATAAAACAAAGCCTAAAACTTGATATTGAACTACATATTTCACTCTTAAAGACGAAATATGGAGTAAATGGAATTGGGTGTTATTCGAGTGTTTTTTTTTTTTTTTTGCACGGTGTTATTTGAGTATTGTTTTACAAGATCACGCCACATGTGATGGATCAATGCAAGTGATACACTCTATTTGATATCTTTTGTAATTTTAGTTTTATAATTTAATTATATATTTTTTATAGCTTTAATTTTTTTAGGCATAATAAATTTTTTTTTTCAATTTTAACCTTGATTCAATTATTTTTATCACTTCTCGTTAATTATTATACTTTTCTCCTATATCATCGTTTTTGAACTACCCCTCTGATCCTATATTGGACACATTCTAGAAGAAATTTGTGATCCTATGTATAGGTCATTTTGCATTTTATTAGGAGACATATACTTTTTTTCCCAAAACTACCCCTAATAAAAAGTAATTATACCACCCCAATTCCCCATCTCACATCTACACAGCATACTACATTACCCAAGTAACTGCTGCACTTCATCACGTTATCCAATAGACTATAGCGGCCATGAATGTGGTTTTTTTTTTCCTCTCTCTCAGGATTGGACACTAATAAAGCAAAACATTTAATTTTCAAATGAATATGTTTTATGACAATTTTTATAAGGAGGGTAAAATGTAAATGTAATGATTTTTTTTTTTTGAAATCAAGAGAAAAATCAATTTTAACCAACTTCCTTAGTCCAGAAAATACGGTTAAGTATGCCCTATATATAAAATCGGAGGGAGTATTATATATTAACTAATTAAGAGACAAAACACATATAAAATTTACAATATTAAATACAACCTTAATATATATATATATATATATATATATATATATATATATATATATATATATATATATAACAACCTCAAACTAAAAAAATATGAAATGAAGAAAATAACTAGTAGTAATCCGTATTATAAATCAGTGATGGATTAAATGGCATCATCGCGTAATGATTACCAATTATTTATTTGAGGGCTTTGCTAACCAAGTCCCCAAAGACATTATTTTTTTTGGGTAAAAAAATAATTCATTACCAACGTGCAAAATTCAAGAAACAATATAAATGGCCACAGTCCATAACCTTGCCACCTTCTAGGAAGGGTTCAAAGCCAAGGACTATGCCAATCCTTAGGATAGTTTGTCACCTTCTATAAAGGGTTCAAACATAACCTAAGGAGTAAAAACTAAAATTCCTGTCTAATCATATCTACCAATGAATAATTAGACCAATTTACATAATTAGGAAAACAAAAACTAATTCTATGAGCAACCTCTCTTCTAATTGTACTAAAAACAAATTGCATACTCCTCGTACGATCCAAGAAAGTTCTACATTCCTCTCCTCCCAGATGTGATAAATTAATGCGGTAAACAAAGCAAACACACATTTGCTCCTGGTCCTGTCACGAAAGGCTGTCCGAATCCAACCTGTCCAATTATGGTACTTGTAAGCCCACCTGTCAATACCAATCCACATACAGCAGCACTCAAGGAGACTACGGCTCCAATTACATTAAAAAAACATATGATCCCTGGATTCAGCAACAAGGGAAAATAAATTTATATTGGAAATCTACGTTCATCGGTGGTTTTCGATGTTTTAAATTCAACAATTTTTAAGATAAAACTATATTTTTTATTTTTTAACCAATATTCTAAAGACACTTTTTAACATTTTTCTTTAACGAGATAAAAATTGGTTTACTGGGCCGCTATTTAGTTTTTATTTATATGTCTTTTCCAACATAAACTTATATTCAATAAAATTAATCAATACAATCAATTATTATAAATTACTATTCTTTTTATATATACTAGTACCTATGCCCGTGCATCGCACGGGCCGGTAAAGATATGGCAGTTTGAGCAGTTTTTCTCTAGTAACTTCCTTCCCCTCATTATTTCAGCAGTTTTTTTTTATTTCAATTAGGAAGGGTATAATAGGAATTGACAAAATTATGTACAAAGTTAAAACCATGTTTTCTTTATAATAGTATGGATAAATTAATGTTTGCCCGAAACACGTGTTTGTTAAATTAAATCTGCATAGAAAATTAATGCATTTATAAAATTTATATGCATTACTCCCTCCGTTCCATATTATCTGTCACTTTAGCATTTTTAACTTGTTCTAAATTATTTGTCGCTTTAGGAATTCGAGGATGTATTAATTGATTTTTTCCACCTTTAACCTTGCATTTAATGTGTTGAAATATGTGAAATGAGTGATAATTAATGTATTTTGAGGGTATTATAGTAAAGTTATTTAATAATTCTCTTGAAAATTGAAATATTAAATGACTTTCTTAATATGTGTGAAATTGCTAAAGTGACAGCTAAATTGGAAGGGAGGGAGTAATAATTATATCAATTTCATAAGTTTCGTACTGTAACATATAGTCAACGGAACCATGCTATCAATGGTTATCTCATCATCCATTAGACCATTACAGTATTTAATAAAAAAATGCTACTCCCTCTGTTCACAATGTCTGGCCTTTTAAGTCCGACACACAAATTAAAAAAATGTTAATTATTGTAAGTATTATGTATAGTTTGTCTAAAATGCCCCTATTTAATCCTCATTGAAAATTGTAATAGTAATTAATTTTTATTAGTAAGTGTATCCATTAATTAATGTATAGTGGTTTAGAGATGAGAGAGATGATAAAAGTAGAATTAATGAGGAGTAAGAGAAATGATTGAATGAAAGGTTAATATTGGAAAAAAAAATATGTTTGTGTATTGAAAATGTAAAAGGTCAAACATTGTGAAACAAGGAAAAAAGTCAAAAAGGTCAAACATTGTGAAACTGAGGGTGTAATAAATATCCTTGATATACTTGTTAAGAAGTCAAACATAGTAAAAACTCATGGGAAAACGTAGTTTTTTGTATTCCCGAAACATGAAAGAATACATACTTATAATTATTTTTCCATTGTTAGTATCCTTAACAAATGAGGGTACTTGTTAACAAGACCCTTATTAATATTACCAACTTATTATTCTTTCCATCATTAACGTTATTTCACTCACTAACTTCTTTTAATTTCTTATGTAAGGTATAAATGAAAAATCAGTCATTAATAGTCATTTAAACTTTTAGAAGGACAACCAAATAAAAAAAATTTTAAAAAAAATGGAGGCCAGGTAGAGGTAGTAACAAACAATTAAAAGAAAATAAACAATTACTCCCTCCGTCTTTTAATACACGGCACCATTTTGGTAGATTTCTTGTCCCTTTTTATAAGTCGTTTTGGAATATCTAGGTAGTAGGTAGCATTAAAGATTTTATTCCAAATACACCCCTCATAATTACATAGGGGTGATAGGATAATAATTATAATAGAGAGAAATAAATAGAGTTGTAAAGTTTTAAATAGGTGTAACTTTGGAATGACAACATATTTTTTGATAAATTTGAGAGTAATAATTACTTTTCTTAATATGAC
The DNA here is from genome assembly GCA_037953625.1 of Crotalaria pallida. Taxonomy (NCBI): domain Eukaryota; kingdom Viridiplantae; phylum Streptophyta; class Magnoliopsida; order Fabales; family Fabaceae; genus Crotalaria; species Crotalaria pallida. The sequence goes on from CM075656.1 coordinate 77,236,144, forward strand.
GTGTATATCAATATGACGTTCCGTTAGCCACGTAGTTAACGAATTTTTTTTAATGGCAGAGACTAAAACCAAATTTTCAAAACAATTAAGGATGAGTCAAAATCAACAAAAAAACTTCCAGGAATCAAAATATCAAAACACTCTCAATTTTCAGGACTAAAGACGTAAATAAGCTTAAATAATAACTCATATCAAAACTCTGTGAAGAAACACTTTTGGATCACTGTGACGAAATTTATATTTCTAGATGGCTAAGATAATAGGATTACTCTAATTTCTGCATGTGCTTGTCATATTATATTTTAATTTTTAAGAGGCATATTAGTCCGACGGTGGAGCAAATTCTTTTGCACACGTGTGATCCATTGGCTGATAGAAAATGATTCTTCGACGTCAAAATATGGATACTATGGCCTATATAAGGTTCTTCTACTGGTTTTTTTTCTTGTATATTTAAAATGTGTGTATAAAAATAAGTAAAAAGTAAGATAAAAGATAAATAAACATACATGATATCATATTCGGTGTTTAAAACTTGATACTCAACTAATTTCATGTTTTTTGTTGTTAATAGTAACACATGTCAACTTTACCACATAATTATGTTTTTTATACGTCAAATATCGGACAACAAAATTTGTTATCCCTTTGATTTTTGTTATTAGGTACTTTATATATATATATATATATATATATATGATAATTATTTTATGCATAGATAGATTCCTTTGGTATGGTTGCAGCCTTGCAGGAGAAAGCTGTTAAATCTGATGAACAAAAAACTAAAACAAATATAACAATCAAAACGTGAAACGACAAAGCGAAGAACTTCCCTCATCGTACAACTACAGAATTAAATCCTAGGAAGAAGTAAGAAACCAAAAACCAAAAGACACGAAAATTCCCTTCTTTTGTAGCACCTTAGGTCTTGGTCCTATGGTTATGAGAGAGATGCAGAATGGTAACTCTCACGAGAAAATAACTCATGATTCTTTAGCATCTTCGAATTTGGTTTGTTTTATTGATATTATTTATTCATTTTGTGATTACCTCATGCAAATGCAATGCAAAAGTGTAATGATTTTTCAATATTCCTTGCACGTCTCAAACTTGTTCACAACAGGATTATGATGCCAACTCCTCAAGCTTTACAATGATCATTGGAGGCTTATGCGTTGGGTTGATATTTGTTGTAGCATTGTATTTTCGCCTTAAACAGATCAGAGATCGAAAGATCATCCCACGTCTAAGATTATCAAGCTCTGGCCATGCCCCTAAGCTTGAAAGATTCTCCCATTATGTAGGTAATAATATCAAATTCTTTTTCATTACTTACACGCACGTACATGGATCCACAAATTATTATTTGTGTGTACTTTTTTTTTTCATGTTCATCTTATAATTATAGGGTCTCTCAATAACTTTGCATATCTTGTGTGCTGGATTCGCGTAAGTACGTGAATTACCTTCTGAGGTTCACAGCAAAGAAAATCATGCATATATATAATACTAACATGAAAAAAAAAAAAGTGAGGAATATGTATCTAAACTTTCAAATAAATTGTATACGTATCCATACTCGTATCGCATACTCATAAATAATATTCATCACCGAGTTTCCTCTGTGACCTGATGGACAAAAGAAAAAGTATGTGAACAAGTTTGTTAGAGTATAAAAAATGTTAATTTTTAAAAATGTTACACATATAATGTATCTCTTTACATTATCATGTCAATAAACATATGGGGCAAATATTTTATATTGGTAACTACGCTAACGTGTGATAAACAGGGAAAAGTTGTGAATGGAGTACCAATGAAGGAAATAAAGAGGATAGGTAGAAAAGGAAAACAGTCAAATTCTCTAAAAAAAACTCACTTGATTTAATTTCTTGGTTTTTCCATTTGCTCTTAGCTTCTCTCATTTGTCTTCTTTTCGCTTTTTTGCGAATACACTAGTATATCGGTATTTAAAAATACACTAAGCATATCATGTTGATGTAATGCAGATGAGTATAAGCACATGCATTGAAACTGCAGCTCTTAGAAACTACTATAAGTTCTTAATTAAATATAGAGATATATGCATAGGAAATATGCTAATGCATGGTTCAAGTTTAAATTTCCAACACTAAAGTGCTCTTTCTAAAGCAATATGAATTGGATTGGTTTGAATCTATTTATGCAACACTCTGTGTTCTGATGCAGCTAGGCAAATGGGGTTCAAAGATAGGAGAAGTTGTCCTCATCTATGTAGATTGGCTGCTGAATACATAAGGAAATGCGAGGGATGCGAAGATGACATATACGCCTTCTTTGAGCAAGAACCAGATGCTGATTCACTATATGTGAAGCTAGTGGAGGAGTTTGAGAGATGCATTCTTAGTTACTTTGGGTTCCATTGGAAGCATGGAGATGTTATGATGACTCAGGTATTGGTTGGGGTCTAGTTATTAATAAAGGGAAGATAGAGAGATACAATGTTTTTTTTGTATATAATACTAGGTACAACAATGTTTGTGCTTTGGGTTTTGCAGGTTTTGAGCTCTGAAACTGAGCCAAGAAGGAAGCTCAAGCAAATAGTTATGGCAGCAACTAGGTGTGCATTACTATGTTCTATAAGAACACTAATAAACCATCTTTGAAGCTAAAACTATATGGGATCATATGTTACGAAACGACACATGAATATCTATAAAACAAAATCAGAGGATTTACTAGCTAGTCCTCCTGCTATTTTCCTGTGACCCCCGCGTATCACTATAATCCGTTTGGTTCGCAAAATGTTTTTACATTCCACTCGAGAATGTGTCGTTTGATAGTTAATAAAATGGTGCCCTTTTTAAAGTGGTCTCAAAGGTGGATCATTTGATAGTTAATAAAATGATTTACATTTTACCATTGCTTTTAAAGGTTAATAGTATTATTTGCACAGGGAACAAAGGTTTGAGAGAGTTACTAAGAATCTGAAGGTGGCTAGAGTTTTTAACACATTGGTAGAAGAGATGAAAGCAATGGGAATTGCAACAACTGATGACTCTCAATGTACAGAGGTGATGGCTCCAATGGCTCACAGTGATAGGAGCCCTGTGCTCCTCCTCATGGGGGGAGGTATGGGAGCTGGCAAGAGCACTGTACTCAAGGACATTCTCAAAGAGTAAGAACAATTACAATTTCTGAACAAAAATTAAATATCCTTTACCTTTTTCACAAGAGAAATTATTCTAATGCATCATTTCCTCTAAGGAAAACATTTTTTTTTACATCAAAACATGATTTCCCTTTGCTTTTTTTAAATGGTATTTTTAAAAGAGTGTTTATGAAGAAGATAAATGGTAAGTAGATATAGGGACCAATGTACATAACGGGTTGATGGTGTAAACAAATTCATACCAACAATGCATCAAAAGCAAACTCTTGCAGAAGGAAGTCATAACATTTTGTTTCCTTCACTCTACCATCGCTTATGCTGTTTAGCTTTTAAATTACGAGTCTCATTATGAAATCGTCAAATAAGCAGAAAGGACCTAATGTTTCTGTATGAATGAAATTTAAACAGACCTTTGTGGGCAGGAGCAGCAGGGAATGCCGTAATCATTGAGGCAGATGCCTTCAAAGAATCCGATGTCATCTATAAGGCCCTTAGCTCAAGAGGGCATCATCATGACATGATTCGAACAGCTGAACTGGTGAGAATGTTGAGACTCTCAACTACTTTTCCTCTTAATTCTATACTGCTTCTGGTTGTAGTAAGTTGAGGTTGCTGAGAATGATGATTGTTTTGAACAACAATTGCATAGTCGAAATTGATAAAATCTTGAAGCCACTTCATAGTTGTAGGCAGTAGATGCTTTTGGTTCTTGCATGACAATGTCATTGTTCCACACAGGTACACCAATCATCCACAGATGCAGCCTCATCCCTCCTTGTAACGGCGCTAAATGAGGGACGGGATGTAATTATGGACGGCACACTCTCTTGGATACCATTTGTTGTGCAGACAATAACAATGGCCAGAAATGTCCACCGCCGCCGTTACCGAATGGGACCAGGCTACAGGGAGAATGAGAATGGAACTATAACTGAAAACTATTGGGAGCGAACCGAAGACGAGGAACCTGAACAGGTCGGAGGCAAAAAGAGAAAACCATATAGAATAGAGCTGGTTGGAGTAGTATGCGATGCTTACCTTGCAGTTGTTAGAGGCATAAGGTTGGTTCAATATGAATCATTCCATTTTACAATCTTACTCATCAATCACAATCTTCCTGTGAAAATGAATTCCACTTAGGTGGTGTTTGATTGCTGATATGATTTTGAACACATTCTTGGGAATATGATGCCTAAGAATGAAAAAAAAAATCATAATCTAAAAAGGTGGGAATCCGAATTTTTTCCCTCCTTCCTTCACAAGTAATAAGCAAAAATATTCTTATTTGTCTAGGCATTTTTTCCATAATCTTCTAGCAGATTTGTTTAAGCCACATTACCGGGTGAAATGCCCAGTTCCGTGAATAACATATGCTACCTTAGAGATTAACAACTAAATTTGATTGTCAACAGGAGAGCTATCCTCACTAGACGAGCAGTAAGAGTAAAGTCACAATTGACATCCCATAAGAGATTTGCTGAAGCATTTATGACTTATTGTCAACTAGTAGACAATGCTCGGCTATACTGCACAAATGCGTTAGAAGGCCCAGCCAAGGTACACTCTATACTCCTCCTCTTTCTTCCTAATTATTTTTCTGATGAAAAAAACCTGCTAGTGCACACGTTAGATAAAATTATAATTTGTATATTATGTATACACAAGTGACGAATAATGCTTGGTGCTCAGATAATTAATATATATAAAAAAAAAAAAAAAAAAAAAAAGCTTGGCAGTTGGTGCTCATCAGCACTAAACACTTCTATTCACATTATGTGTGATGGCAAAATCAGAGTGAGAGTGAGGGCAATAAATGAAGACTACTTACCAAGGTTTTAAATTGCAGTTGAGGTTGTGGTTACATTTACCATAATTGAGGAAACATGCAGCCAATGAGACCGTAATTGCTGTCCCGATGTGATTGTAGCCTCAATCTTAGTTGCGGACCTTGACTTAAAACCCTGCTACATTAAGTCAAATTGTGAAAATAATACAAATACAAGATGATGTGCATGTAAATTTGTGTGTTTTTATTATACGAATGATTGGTAACAGTAATCTTGGAAACAATCTCTCGGCTTGCTGCGAAGGTAAGGTCACATTCATTTGACCTCCCAGTCCCCAACAGATAGGAGCCTCATGCACCAAGCATGATTGATATGTGTAAATAATAAAATTTGGATCCCACCATTTCACAGCAATTTAACATCACGAATGAAATTTCAATGCAACATACTGTATATTCTACACTGACATTATAACTGTTGTGAAGTTGATAGCATGGAAAGAGAGAGACAAGACACTGCTGGTTGATCCAGATGAAATTGACTGTTTGAAGAGGGTCGCAAAGTTGAATGCAGATGCTGACTCCATATATGAACTTTACAAGCACCCCAACCCGGCTTTTAGGGCTGGAACGGTATGGAAAGACATTGTATTATCTCCTTCAAGGTTGAACATCCAACAGGAGCTCAAGTATTCAATCCAAAAGATTGAGAGCATGAAAAGTTATGACTTCTTGGAGCACCAATGAAAATTTACGCCATTGTACTTATGTGATGAGCTTACATGTATAAACGAACAGCATTTAGTCAGAATCTTGAAATTGCCACCATTTCTTGATAGCTCAATTTTCTTAAACGACATTATGGAAGCAGACAATACCAGATATGCAATGCACAGCATAACAGTCAAACTGATAAATGAAACAATATCAATCAAACACCGTTTGCTCCTTTTCTTTTTTCCCCCTTTCCCCTTCCCAGGAGATAAATTTGTTTGACTTAGCAGAGAGTAGACAGTGACGGTCTAAATATAGCCCAAATGGCAACAGTTGTAGCTATGGAGTTGCCCAATAGAGATAATCAGTTTAAACAATATTTGGAAATTATATGTACACAACTAATGCAAGCAAACAATTCAGGAATCAAAAGCACAATTGCACAAGACTGGAGGAATAAATCTTTATCCAGGATCCATCTCAACAGCAAATTATCAGAAGTTTTTTATTATACACCTGGATATCTGAATTTGACGACTATTAGCCAGAAAAAATAGAGTAGAGTCTGGAAATTACGCAAGACAAACTTCTGAAAAGCAATGATAACCACATTTTTACGCAGGACAAACTTCTGGAAATTACAACATTTTTATCTAATCAAACTTCTAGAAAGTTTCTAACAGCGTTGTTCATTTCCCAAAGTAAGTTTCTAGTGACACTCAGAGACATTAATGAGAAGACGATTACTCACTATCACTTCCAGGCCTAAAAGAAAGTGACACAGGTTGAATGTCATGCATCAAATGATGCTGCAGATTGTTATTGTTCATGTGATACTGCACCACAATTAGACACTATCATATAACACCCACTGGGTTGTATGCTGGCTGCGCTAAACCACAAAATAAAGTACCACACAGCACCTTAACTTCAAGAAATTTGTTCCCTTTAAAGTTCCTCAAATTAAAACTCGATTCCTCATTTTCCAATTGCTACAAGCCTGCAACCCGATATTCCATAAATCAAGATAAATTCTATATGCAGCCAGGAGTTTCTATATGCACTCATACAAATTTTCGGATAGCCTATCTGACGTGTCTTTTTTCATTTTCAGATAGGCCATCCGATGAGTGCAAGCAACAATTTCCCGAGTGCGAATACAATTTCCCTAAATCAATCATGTGCATGGTTCAACTTAAGCACCTCTTTCAAGGTTGCCTCTGCAATCTCCATATCCCATATGGCTTCTTTTATTGCCTAATCCACCCACCTAAACAATTCAAGCATCATACAAGAAAAATAACTTTCTTCAAGGATGCTTGGGAACTCATACAATCATACCTATCTTCTCAGTTTACATTAAAATACGATGTAAACATGGTTAACCATGCAAGTCACTAAAGCCAAAACTTTTTAGTGGATACAAAACTCATCATGCATCAGTAACTATGTCTTTTTTCTTTTTTTTTTTTTTTTTTTTTTTGTGAAAACTTGTAAGTACAGTACTATGACTTTAATGAAACTACATACATGTAAAATGTTCAGAATGTTTAGTGAATCACACAACAACTACTTATAAAACATGTCCATGGTTCATTATTATTAATCTTCCAGACGATTTGTTCCATCTGAATCTTCCAGAATCTTGCACTTTTATTGAAATTCAAATTCACTCCTTAAGAGCCAGAACAACAAACTTCCCTAACTCGTCTCAGCTTCCCCAAACGCTAACAAAATTACCACCAAAGAGCGCCATACCTATAGAGCTAAATATATCATTTATACCAAGCAGACCTATATTTAATAGTCTTTCCATACCGAGATGCTGCAGTAACACACTAACACAGCAATTCACTGGCGCATCTAACACCAAGCAGACTTCCAGGGGAATAAGTTCTGCAATAGTTAAGAACAAGGAATTGGCATAAAAATCATTATTCATAAAGAAAACATATTCTCCATAAATAGAAAGCACCAATAATCAACGAGTCAATCAATGCCCAGATTCAGACCTAGGACTGGCGAAACACTGAATCGGGAAGTCCATCTGGTCGTGGGGTCGAAATGCTTAACTACGTCAAGTCGTACTACATGGTTGCAGTATCTCCAGGCATGACCATCAAATCTAAACTTTCAAAACCAACGTAAGTGAGAACTTGTAGAATCATTTATAGCACGCTATCTGAGCACCCAAGAATACTAACAAAATAACTTCAGGTTAGATAGTCAGAGATCAGAGCACTTACATTTAGTTGGAGTTTAAAGGGTAGTAGCTAAGGATTATTCTCTGTATTACCCAGTCTTCAGAATTATTTAAACGAAAGAACACATATAAAGGGAAGTGCCCAAGACTCGTAATTTGTAAATTGCCGTAAGTGACCCAATGAATACATAATTGAAACACCAAACATGTATTCTCAACAACAATTTCCTTATCAATTCTGCCATTTCAGTAAACAAAGCTCAAATGTAACACTTATTCAGAAGAATTATGTGCTTAAGCTATATTCATGTGAAAATAACTCTTGCCGAAATTGCTTGCTATGAAACACATTTCACTGGATTAAACAAGGCTCGAATTTTTCAAACTTGGTTCGAATTTTAAAGGTGCAAAAACGATATGAAAATAAAAAATCTTCTTTAAAAGTTAGTAAGGAAAAAGCAATTCAGTTATCTCATCAACAAATTGCCACTAGAGGATCGCACATACCATTCTAGTAGCATCCACCAAATGCAAATTCCTTGAATGTCTACAAAGAAGGAAACTCAATCTTATCAGAGAACAAATTTAGATGCATTTCTTTATATCCCATCCAATCTGGTTAGCTTCCCATTTCGTGTCTGACTATAAAACCTTAACAAAGGCTCAAAATTTAGCAAAATTTAGCAAACTTGGTTCAGATTAAAAGGCTGCAAACTGCAAAATCATCAAGAACATTAAAAATCTTCCTTAAAAGGAAGTCTGAAACCTTCAATTCACTTACTCATTAACAAAATTGGCTCAAGTGGGTCACAGATACCATTCAAGCAATCTAGCAAGCATGGAAACTGCCCAAATGTCTACGGAAAAAGGAAATTCACTCTTATCATGAAGTGTTTTAGAAGCATCGCAATAATTATATGCCATCAAATCTGACGAGAAGTAAATGTAATGATGTAGCTAAAACTTTCATCAAAGACATAACATGTTAAGAAAAATGATGTGTTTTTGGAAACATTGCATTCATGAAATCGTTCCATTAAAGAGTTTCCGATGCATTACATTACACACATACCCTTTAATGGAAGGATGAACCTGGCAAGCAATTGAAAGACTCAACAAGAAACTAAGGAAAAAAGAAACAAAAGGACGACATTTTATGGTTTCACAAAAGGACACAACAAGAAACTATGGAAAAAGATAAAAAGGTAAAGGACAAGATTGTTTACGGTGTCACAAGAGGACTCAACAAAACCAATGCTTACACGTTACAATTGCATATCATATCCAGTCAAATCTTAAAAGGCTGCATAACATTCATACACTCTACATTGAAAATAAATAAAGAATCCTAAATTTTACCGTAAGCTTTACTTATGATGATTAACTCAGAAACTATGTCAAATTAATAAAAAAAAAAAAAAATACTGGCGGAAATTGAAAACCAATGTTTAGAACTGCTGATTCATTCCTTTTGCAATAGATTGCATCAGATTCTTATACCTAATCTGGTTCACTGCCATAAAAGACTTGCAAATTAAGAACAGCTCGAACCCTAGATCCTACATTACACTGTAAAGTGCTTCAAATTAAAGAAATTAAAGAAATAAAAACAATTCCAGATTCATTCCATTTGTAAAAGGGATCACAAGATTCATAAAAACACATCCAAGGTAAAAACCCTTTGAACTCTTCTTGATTAAATTGTCATATCATCATAACAATAACTGCTAACTCATAAACCACGAATTTACAAAGCCAGAAACTCTGCCAAATTCGAAACCCTGAAAATTTTGTAAAACAAAATTAAAAAAAGAAAAACTAAAAAGAAAATAAAATTTCATGTCCTTTTTCGACAACAACTGTAGACCTCGAAACTACGCCGCACCAGACAATGACAAATTTACAAAACTACCCCTAAAACACCACCACCGCCACTACCCCTCTCTCACCCTATGTCCTCTTTTCACTTCCTGCCTCCTCTCTTCGGTGTAGTCCTCTTTGCCGGAGTAGCTTTCTTAACCGGAGCAGCCTTCTTCACCTGAGCTGCCTTCTTCGCCGGAGCCGCCTTCTTCGCCGGAGCCGCCTTCTTAGCCGGAGCAGCCTTCTTCACCGCCGGTTTCGGAGCAGCAGCCTTCTTCCCAGGAGAAGTCCTCGTCGATGTCCTCGACACCTTTGCGGGCCTAGCAGCGGGCTTCACCTTGGCAGCAGGCTTCGGCTTCACCACCGGCTTTGCCTTCACCGGAGCTTTCGCCTTGGCAGCAGGCTTGGCCTTGGCAGCGGGCTTGGGCTTAGCAGCAGGCTTGGGCTTAGCAGCGGGCTTGGCCTTGGCAACAGGCTTGGCAGCCTTAGCAGGAGCCTTGGCAGCTTTAGGCTTCACCGCCGGTTTCGCCTTGACAGCAGTCTTAGCTTTGGGCTTGGGCTTTGACTTGGCAGCAGCAGGCTTCTTGGCGGGCTTTGGCTTAGTAGAAGCAGCAGCTCTGACAGGTGGCAGCTTGTAAGAGTGCTTGACCTGAACGAGCTTCCCAGAAGCAACGAGCTTCTTCAAGTTGTTGAGTAGAAGCTTCTTGAAGTTCGATGGAAGGTCCTTATGCTTCTCTTCTAGAAGCTTCGAAATCGCGTACTGGCTCGACCCCGTTCTCTCTTTCAACGTCACAATCGCATCCTTAATCATCTGCTCACACACACACACAAAGCAAATTGAAACACAAATTCAGATTCAAAATCAAATTCAAATTCAAATTCAAATGTAATTAATTAATTGCTCTGAATCTGATACACATACACTCCCAGAGACTCAATTTACTTAATTTGGTATAATAAAAAAAATGAAACTCAAATCAAATTAAATTTTAAATTTCAGATCTGAGGTTAAGTTTGAAGTTTAACTTTTAACAGCAACAAATTTTAACAAGTATTTTGATTATTTTAACTGTGTTTTGTATTTTTACCTCTTCGTAGGTGGGGTGAGAAGAGGACTTAGGTTTGCGAGCGGAGGGCTTCTTGGGCTTGGGCTCCTTGGGGGCCTTCTTGGGCTTGATGTTGGGCTTCTTCTCGGGCTCGGCAGAGTCTGCGGCGGGTTGGTCAGCGGCGGGGTTGTTGTTGTGGATGTCGGTGTCGGCAGCGAGCTCCTCCACCGCCGGTGTGGGGTCCACTGCGAAGATGGTCTCCTCAGTCGCCATTGCTCCAAATGGAAAATGAAATGAAAAACGAAATTAAAATGAAGATCTGGGAGGAGGAGGAGGAAGAAGGGGAGTTACTAGTGCTGCTACTATGAAAGAGTTTTTTGGTTTTTGTGTGAGAAGATATCGGAAATTACGTGGTTTAAATAATAAAGTGTGTGGAGCACTGTAGACAAATGCTTAATTCTGATTGGTGGAGACACGTTTGACAAGGATTGAGGAGTTTTCTAAGTTTGAATTTGGGCCGTTAGATTAGATTTTATCAACGGCTGGTGGTCAGTGTTGGATGTAAAGGATGGGAACGTTTTGGGGGATTGAGGGTTGGTGTGGGTTTGCTTGGGTGTGTTTCTAAGCTCGATTCATTCGCTCATAACTTTTTATTGGGTTGACGGATTTGAGTGAGATTTTTTTGGGGTTGTAGATTTTTTCGTGAGGTTTCCAATGAGTGGCTGAACGTGTTGGATTGTTGAGTGGTTGCGGAGAATTTCGTGTTTGAAGCCACAATGGTCCTGACTAGGGTTTGGTTTGATGTTTTCATAGTTTTTGTTAAATTCAGAGTAATGCTTTGAGATTTGACAAAATTAATGAGTACAGTGTGATAGTTAGTTAACTGAGGAATCCATTGCATAAAAAAAAGTCAAAATCTGATCAAATTTGGGTATTGAATCATTGGTTACAAAGTCACTAAGGTTGAACAAATCCTTTCCAAACAACATTGTTTGCCATGTTTAGTGTATACAGCATAGCTGTCTTATCTTAAGTTCAGTTTTCATTCTTTTTAATAAATCTAATCCTATAGTAAACCATTAGTGTTTTAGCAGAGCAGATATTTATTCTATGAATCTCTGGTCACAAAATTGTTTTTTACTTAGTAATGATGCTATCAAATGCAAGCAATAAAATCTGAGACTATTCTTTGTACATTGGGTGTTATGCTGCATTTTTTTCTTATATGATTCTGCACAATCAGAGTTATACTTGAACAATACAATGTGTATCCTGCAATTACTTGTGTGTTTGATCCATATTAGTCACATCTTATTGTGCTTAATGAAGTTCATAAGTAACCTAAATGTAAATGTTAGGCCAATTAATCTATATTTGAATTTGTGACAGAATATTTTACTTGAAGTTGTGTCTAAACTTTTCATTTGTCCTCATATCTGTTTTGCAATTACAAAAATACAGATCTTACTATCTTGTACATGTAAGAATCAAGGATATATATTACTCCATATGTGATTGATGAATAAGCAAATTTATAAGTAAAAATATTAGATATTATGACACAGGCTACTAAAACCAGCTTAATCTCCTTATTATTATTTTACCTTTAGTCATTGCCAATGCACATCTTAGTTTTTACAAAACAATACCATTAAGCAAAAGCTTACACATGCAAAGGTATAAGGAGTAGCTCTAACCCATTCATAGAGAGAATAGATTACAATATATTAAAGTTGTCAAACTAATTACAGATCAAACAAAGTTTATGCATCAATCTGAAAAGAAAATGTCTTGCTTATGTGTTTTATATGATAACTAGCGTTAATATCTTATTTTTACCAGTTATGTTAAATTCATTAAATCATTCTTTTCCTCTTTAAAACATATTTCATTGCCTTGTAGCCATAATGATCAAAGTACAAAACCAAACTACCATCTAGACTCATTTTGCCTTGTTGCCTTCCATCATTCCTCCATGATTAAGATTAAGAAGATGGATATATATAACTCATTGTATCACCACATCAAAACTCGATTAGTCGTAAACCTGACTTCGAGATCACTTTTATCAGCTCCATGTTACATCAAATCATTCTTTTCCTCTTTAAAACAAAACATGTTTCTTTATGTTGTAGCCGTAATGATCAAAGTACATAAACCAAACTACCATCTAAACTTATTTTGTCTCGTTGCCTTCCACCATTCTTCTATGATTCAGAAAATGGTTATAACTCATTAGTTGTATCGCCATATCAAAACTCGAGCGTTGATAAACCCGATGTCAAAATCTCACTTTTATCAAATCTCACTTTTATCAGCTCCCTTAAATTCATTAAATCATTATTTTCCTCTTTAAAACATATTTTATTACGTTGTAGCCGTAATGATCAAAGTACAAAAACCAAACTACCATCTAGACTCATTTTTGCCTTATTGCATTCCATCATTCCTCTCTAATTCATAAAATGATTATAATTCACTAGTTGTATTACCACCAAAACTCGACTAGTCATAAACCTGACTTCAAGATCTCATTTTTATCAACTTCGTTAAATTCATCACATCATTCTTTTCCTCTTTAAAACGTATCTCATTTCGTTGTAGCTATAATGATCAGAATGCAGAAACCAAACTACCATCTAGACTCAATTTGCCTTATTGCCTTCCAACATTCTTATATGATTCAGAAAATGGTTATAACTCGTTAGTTGTATCGCCGTATCAAAACTCAACCAATGGTAAAGCTGATGTCAAAATCTCATTTTTAACAGCTTCATTAAATTCATCAAATCATTCTTTTCCTCTTTGAAACATATCTCTCTCGTTATGTTGTAGCCGTAATGATCAAAGTACAGAAAACAAACTATCATCTAGACTCATTTTGCCTTGTTGACTTCCATCATTCCATTCCTCTATGATCAGAAAATGGTGGTTATAACTCACTAGTTGTATCGCCACATCAAAAATCAACTGGTCGTAAACCTGACTTCAATATCTTACTTCTATCCGCTAAGTTAAATTCATCAAATCATTCTTATCCTCTTTAAAACATATCTCACATTACGTTGCAGCCATAATGATAATAATGATCAAAATACATAAACCAAACTACTACTATCTAGACTCATTTTGCCTTGTTGCCTTCCATCATTATTCTATGTTAATGGTTATAACTCACGAATTGTATCGCCATATCATAACTCAAAACTCAACAAGTGATAAAAACCTTATGTCAAGATTTCACACTGTTATCAGCTCCGTTAAATTCATCAAATCATCCATACCCCTTTAAAACATATCTAATTATGTTGCAAGCACAATGATAGTACAGAAACCAAACTACCATCTATACTCATTTTGTTGTATTGCCTTCCGTCATTCATCTATGATTAAGAAAAAGTTATAATTCACTAGTTGTATCGCCACATCAAAACTCGATGAGTCGTAAACCTGACGTCAAGATCTCACATTTTTATCCGCTCCGTTAAATTCATCAAATCATTCTTTTCTTCTCTAAATTGTAGCCATAATGATCAGCAGGAACCAAACTACCATCTAGACTCATTTTATCCTGAAGTTACATGTGCATAACTCCATGTAAAAAATTGATGACTTGATGTCCATAAGTGTTCACGAACAAACACACGACCTTTGTGATTAATCTTGTAAGATGTCTCTTTTTGTTGTTAGATTTTACAAGAAGTCTTCTTCTTGCTAAATGCCAATCAACCTTGGGACTTTGATTGGTGCCAACACTTTCCAAAGTTTGGAAAAAAAAACGAGGACACATTCAATGGAAAGAGATATATTTAAAGCATCTTAGTTAAGGTTCAATCTTAGGATTGGCGGGTTTTGTAATATAGTGGATAGAAAAGTGTCGGATTGATACATAAGTCCTAAATTGTGCATCAACTCGTTATCTCCGAGCAAGGACAGACCTACATGGTCCATAGTGAGGGCAATTTGCCTCACGAAATTATTATTATTTTTTTCATATATATATATATATTATAATTTTCTCTCGTCTTAAAAGTAAGTTTCTTTTTACTAAAAACATGTCTTTTTATAATATTACTCCCTCTATTCCTTATTATAGGTCACATTCTAGAAGGTTTCCTTGGTCCTAATTACTCCATCCGGCTCGAATTATAAGCAACAAAAAACATACTTCCCTTGATTTAAAATATAAGCAAAATTAACTAACTTTATTAAATTTTGTTTCATTCCCAATACCACTTTCCTAAAACATCTCTAGAAAATTGTGATATTATTTAATTTTTGTTTCATTCTCAATACTACTTTCCTAAAATACCTCTACTTTTTATAAATTTGATAAAATTAAATACAATCAACTAACCTCCTTAATAAGCGTAAAAATAGTTGGATTTGCTTATAATTCGAGCCGGAGGGAGTATAAGTCACTTTATATTTCCAATGCATCATTTATTGTTTTTTCTCCTTTTTGTCCTTATTAAATGCTTTGACTATCTATGTGTTTTTTATTGTTCATTAATGAGTGTGAATTTTCCAAGAAAAGTTGAGAGGGTAAAATTGTAACGTTACAATATATTCTCATAGAATTCATAAAACTAACTATTTTCTTTGGTATGTGTAATTAGGTTGAGTATGCCCTATAATAAGGACCGGATGGAGTAGTTAGTATTATTAATGTTGTTAAAAGTGTAAATATTTGATATACTTTTTCAAAATTACCCTTATAATTGTTATTAGGAGTCAAAAAAGTGTTGAATAAATAGGAGTGTTTATGCCATTGAAAATTGGAATGCAACTTACATTAATGACCAAAAAAAATTCCAAAAGAAACTTACGTTTAAGAGGAGGGAGTATATATATTTCTAGATTTGAAAAAAAAAAGTTTAACAGGCTTTGAGTTTTTGATTTTTTAAAATTCAACCCTTGAAGCAAATAAATTGGTGACCGATGAATATGATGAATTGCCTCATAAAATTGTAGGTTAAAGCTGAGGAAAGTTCAAGATGAAAAAATAAATAATTTTAGTGTGAAGAAAAAACATGGAAGTATTTGAAGTATTTTTGACACGAATAAACAGTATCCTAGATAACAGTTATTAAAGTTAGTGTGCATGTTCTTTTATTTTGAAATTTCAGTATTGTAATACAAGTTTATCATAAAGTTTTGGTATATAGTGTACCTTATGTAATGTGGGTTGAGTACCCCTTAACAATGACTGTTTTGTTTATAAAAATATACATTATATTTTTAATTTTACTGATTTATATTTGTCGCCCTTACACTTGAAAATTTTTGGGTCCGCCCCTGTCTCCGAACATATATTATCTTCCATGGCACGACTTTGCGCAGCTACGGAGAGGCCTTTAGCTTATTGCCTTGTGGCTTGTCAACAAAGATAACTTTGTTATGCACGACGTTGACTTTGGATTAAGGCTCTCAGTGATTATAGTTTCATTTTTGGAGATTGGTATAGATTATCTTAGATGACTTTTTTAATTGATATTTGTTCCTTATGTAAAAAGTGGGTGGGGTGCTGGTGGATGTGATTACTAGTATTTGCCATACTTTTTTTTTCTTGATTAGGACTTTTTTCATTGGGTTTTCCTATCAAGGTTTTTAAGGATGTAGAAATCCTAGTAATGTAACACCTTTCTAATAATTACCTTTAATTAAATTTAGGACTCGAAATTTTTTTCTTGAAAAGCACATTAATTTCCACTTGCATTAATATTTTTCAGAGTGTCAACAAAATATATTAAGTACATACAGCACCGAAGTGCACCAACTACCAAGTTTGAAAATGTTAATTATACATAACCAAAATAACTAAAGTTTCAGTGTATCATCGTTAAGACTGAGGACATGAATCAGTGTCCGACTACAAAGACCTACTCTCCCTGTGAGGGAGAGTGAACCTGCTCGATCGGAGAATGTGCTTGCTCGGACTCGGTACCTGAAATATGGTAAGGAGGTGAGCATTACACAAAACTTAGGGAAACAGTTTCTAATATGACATACCGACATACCAAGTCAAACACAGTTAATCAAATATGCACATAATCATATACTCCGACCTAAACATACATCATACACAGTTATCATCATTTCACTCGGCCCATACCTATCCTTTCCTGTATCCTTTATCTTTCACTTGTAATCCTTTTATCATGTCTTACCCTTTTTCCTTTTTATTCATCTTTTTCATGTCTTTTAGAGAAGCGCATACCCAGTATGCGTCTTACACTTTATCATGCTCGACAGTGCACACCCAGTGTACGTCTTACACCTTCTTTATTGGAGTTATAGACTGTCCATCATTGCGCACACCCCCGCGTACATGATGCATGTCTTACAGCTGCGCATCTCGTGCGACTTACGCGATCATGGCATATAGCACCCCGCACGTCTTACATGACCAAGAACACATCCTAACCGATTTCGTTACTCGGAATCTTGTGTGAGTCATTATTTCGTGCATCCCCGTGAGGCACGTCTTACAGATGCACATTCCATGTGTCTTACTCGGTCATTGCGCTCGGTCCGCTTGCAACTTACAGCACACATTTTCATGCGCGACTTATTGCACCCAACCGAAATGTCTAACTTGATCCGTCTCACACAACCATTATTCTTTACTTTTATTTATTCACTCTTGATTTCTCTCGTCTCATTTCCCTTTACCATTTCACTCGCCTTCTTGTTATAGTTTCTATTCTCCGGTTATTATTCCTCATTAAATCTATTACCTAGCATTTTACACCAATTATCAAACTCGGTCACCTATGGTCGGCACGCATATTAATCCAACAGTATCAAACATGAATAAAACAATTATCACATTTTACACACATTTATAACAGTAATCATGATATCAAACATACATATATTTCACATTTAGTTTACTGGGTTCTTTTTATTTATTTTCGTTCTCCAATAGTATTCTAAATCCACTATCCTAATCTAACACTCATTCTTAGTACTCACCATAAGCACACTAAAAACTCAAACCTAAGCTAGGGTAACACCCACTCCTTACCTCAAAACAGTGAGAGAGATAATGAAGTCTCTGAGTCTTAGCCTTGTTTCTTGCGTTCGAACTCCTCAACCCGTGGTCCCTTGAATCTTCGGTTCTTATAAGTGGATGAGGCTTAGTGAAGGTTGATGTTGAGAATAGAGTTTGTAAGTAAGGTGATGAGAGTGGTGTTTATCACTAGTGCCCTAGTAGAGGAAGAAAGTATGTCAGAGTGTTGGTCTTGGTTCTTGTTTTTATTTCCCTTTGGAAATAAATATGTGGTCCTGGTGAGAAGCTTCCTTTGGAAGTTTTGGGAAACATGTGGCTATAATTCATTGGCTTCTTGAGGAAGCCATAAACTGTGATTTGAAAAGGACAGACAACGATTGAAAGGGACGTTTTTGACGTACGTACGACTGGCGCGGATAACGATGTGTGAGTCGTTTGTTCGAGCGCAAGAGCTTGGCTCAAGCTTAACGTGTTAGGATCTCGGTGCTCGGGTTCTGGGAAGCACCTACTAGGAATAAGACAATAAGGTGAAGTGCTCGGCGCGTGAAGGCCGAGATATCTTGACGTCGATACAAGGTTGGCTTAGACTCTCGCTAGTCGGCCGGTAGAAGGCCGAACTTATAGTCAGTTAATACAAGGTGACTCACTGCGGTCGACTATACATGGCTAAGACAGGTGCGCATACTCGTCCATCACGGATCGTCTCGATATGCTCGGCTACTTACTACCAAGGATTGTCAAACGAGACGAGGTCGTTTCTTACGAGCTTAATACTATCTGTTAGGTTCGGAAACATGCCCTCTACATAAGTCCTCCTATTTCGGTACGGTGATTCGAGATTATCTCAAGATTACGGGTTAGCCTAATAGTCTAATGTTCTCTGCTCGGCTTACTTCGGTTAAGATGGGTTCGCGACCCATCACGTCGCTAGTTGGTCGGTTAAGATGGAATTCGGTCGGAATGAGGTCTGATCAACTATACTCGAACTCTCTTACTCTTTGCTAAGTTTTTCCTGACTCTAACATGCTTTTCCCTTAATAAAAACCCAACTTGTTCCTATGATTTCCATTATTTTCAATCAGAATTATTCTAATTAAATTGGATATTAAATTCAGGATGTTACAAGTAATGGTTTGACATGTATTTTTGGCGTTCGTGGTAGTTTGGTGCTCTATAATTATATGTGTAAGTTGACTCTTTTGTAATGTTATCCTTGGTGTTGGAGTACTTCAAAAATATGATTGTGTACCATATTCAAACCCAAGTGGGATTCATGTGTATATGCTTACGTAATCCTTTTGTTGAGTGAATTTCCATTCATCCTCTACATTAGACATTGGACTACATTAACAAAGAGTGACACTAGTTTAGCTAGACCCTTTTGTGAGTTTGTCTTCACACAAACAATCGTCTTCCTTGTTTAAGATCCCACTACCAAGCTCCATTTACGCAAAGAATATATACTGATAAACATGATAACACTAACTTTAAGAGAACCATGCTATCCAAAAAAAAAAAAAAAAAAGATAGGTGTTTAATTTTCTGTGAGGATAACCTACTTGTAAAGACCTTAATAATTGGTAATTGAAAAATCCACAACTCAAGTTTAAAAAATCAACTTCTACCTTAATCCGATAATACTACTCTTATGAAAGGTAACCTTTCAAATTAAATCAATATCATTTCAAACTTTTGTCATATAGACACCATTAATCGTAAATTAACATGATTTGACTCCTCGTTAAGCAAAGTATCACCTGCGGCTGCCACGAAGGACAAAGGCACCTTGCGTAGTTGCGGGATGGCGAACGAGGGACAAGTGTGATGGTGGCTACTGCTACTACGACGAGGGACGATGGAGGTTGTGGCTACCGACGAAAGTGGATGTGGGATGGGGTGCACTTAGGGTTCTAAGAAGAAGAAACGTGAAGATGGAGAAGAGAAATAAGGTGAAAATGAGTTTTTTTAAAAGGGCATATAAGTATTTTCACACCTAAAGTGGTGGGTGTAGAAATTTCTGAGTGAGGTGTTAAATTTTTTTTCCTATCCATCTTATCAGGCATTCAGGCCTGCATGACCCTCTCACTATTTCATCATCGTATCTATACTCCTGTCCTCATTTTTACTGCTATTTGTCCTCTTCCCCATCATCAATTCATCTTGTCACTTATACTATCATGTCTATACTATTTACAAGGATAATTTTGAAAAAATATATTAAATATTTATATTTATAATGTAATTAACAACTTTCACCCACTTTTTTGATGAATAAAATTTTCTCCAAAAAAATCTTACATTTAAGATCAAAGGGAATAAATGACAAAAATGGCTACGTTAATATTCTCTCTTGCACTTATTATAAATTATGCTCCGTATTTAACTATTTTATAAAGATAAAAAAAAGATAGTTATTTTTTTTAAATTAAAAAACATTTTAATATTAAAATTTTACTCTCTCTTAACTTCTAAGTATTAGAAACATCACTAATGTATTATTTTACATTAATGAACAAATGACAAATACGAGAAAAAAGTAACAAATTTCTCCTGATAAACACAAAGTGAGTTATAAATAAGAGAATTTTTTTTTTCTAGAAGGCGACGTATAAATAAGACCAAAAGGAGTAAAGTTTTTCTTAACACTATTACATTATATATTAAAAATAAAGTAAATAGTTAATTTGCTCTTCCAAAAATGGCATTGCCACCAATTTGGTCCATAAAAAAATATTTATCACCAATATAGTTCCTCAAAAATCAATTGCGTCATCAATTTAGTATTCCAAAAATATTTGTCACCGATATAATTCCTCGAAAAATAATTGTATGACCACGTTAGTCTCTGCGCGTTGCTGCATTACAAATAAGTTTTTTGGTTTGCACCCTGGTATCCGGCCCACTGGGCCGACTAATCCAGTTCGAGGGGAGGTCCCGGGATTAAGGTTTTATTCCTCTCCCAACGTTGATTACAAATAAGTTTAATGATGCTTACTTAACACGTTAAAAAAAATTTAAAATTAAATTAAATAAATAAACATAGTTAAAAAATACAAAATAAAAAATATGAAATAAAATTGTAAAATAAAATTACAAAAACTTAAATAAATAAACATGGTTAATATAAATATGAAATTAAAAAAGATCTTATTAATATAAACATTTTTATCTATAATAACTTTTTTTGGAGAGATTTTTTCCAATTTTCCAAATAGTCATTAGAGATATATTTTTCCCTCTTCTAAGGAAAAAACGAACCCACAAAACTTAACTTGCAACTCGAAGGATTGATTGGAAGTTGTTATGAAGCCATTCTAAAAATGATGGTTGCTTTAAGCTCAACAATCAAAGCGTCAAAAATCCAAATGCGAGTTGACCTAGCTTCCAACGACACAGGCGAAAGTTAATAACTTAGATGAAGAATGAGCATTTGAACTCTTTGGAGAAATTCAGCAATGTCGATCTATTCAAATTTGCTGAAGAGGAAGAGAGAGAAACAACCACCTTATTCACATGTGAGAGGAAGGGTTAATTTTGTCAATTTTTTCAATAGTCCTATCAACAATTTTTAATTGCAAGAATTTTTATGCAAATAAAAAAAAAAACCAGGCAAAACAACATATTTATCAAATATTAGAGTATCCATGCATCCAGATTCACTCCATGCAAGATTAAACTTCCATGCATATAAGCCAAACCCAATATTGTTGCTCGTGTAAATTTCGTGTAAATTTCATCATCATTCAGTTATGTCATGTGACAATGTCACATGTGATGCCCATATTGCTACTTGAGCAAAACCCTTCGTCACAAAATTGAGATTAATGGATATGCATTGACGGTGTAAATTTTTTTACAATATCAGTCAATCATCCACCATTCATTTGTATTACTTTAACTTGAAAATCAACAACCATAAACATATTAATGGTGAATGATGCACCGATGATGTAAAAAACTTTACACTGTCGGTGCAATGTCCATTTTCTCAAATGAGGATATGCTCTATTACTTATTTATTATTATTTTGTTTATAAATTTAGCTATCAGTGTGTTGGCATTTTTTATTTAAATTTTAAATTACGGTAGAATTAGTGCATAGTATTGACAATGAACCAAATAACTCAAAATCAATTTGACTCAATTCATTAATTAATTATGGATTTGTTTTATGAACTAAATAAGTTAAATTTAAACTTGTTAAATAAAAGCATTAAAATCTGAGACAAATATATCTTGATTTGTTAGGTTCATAAATCGGATCAAGAATATATAATTATATATAAAATACATTTCACTATTATTATATATGTATATACTGTACATTTATATATGAATTAAATATTTCATGAAAAAAATACTTCATCCGTTTTATAATAATAGTGAAAAATAGCAAAAGTCAAAAAATTAAAGAGACATATATTTAATGATTTTTCTAATGCATCAATCAATTATCAAACAACTAATTCAATATATTTTGTATTAATCAACAAATCATAATTCAAATTTTGCAGTTTTTAGTCATTTTTAATCATTTTTATGGAACGAAAGGAGTAAAGAATTAAGATAATTGTATTTAGTGAGTGAAGAATCATTGGAGCCAATGAGTTGAACTAATTTTAGCTTTAAATCACATGATTCATAAACTTTAATCAAGTAGAGTTCAAACTAAAAAATATAGTTCGTATTAAAATCGCGTCAAATCAAATTAAACTAATTTAAATTCGATTTGATTCATTTTCACTTTTACTGTATACATCCATAAAAAAATGACGATTTATTGATAATTATCAAAATAATAAAAATACACAATCAAATAAAAAAAAAGTTATGCCAACTAATACCCTAAAAGTAATAGTCAAAGAATACAAATATGACATGGTTGAGTCGAAAAACAAAGACATGTGTTTCTTGATGTGATACTCTAACACAATAGTTTACAATGTCAAATAACCATTTTAGATTCCTTTTCCATACGGAAAAATATAAAAATACACTATAAAAATTAAGGTCAACTTTAATACAATATTCAAATAAAATCTTACAAATAAATACTTAAATAGTACTCCCTCCATCCCAAGAAGAAAGAGAAGGAAAAACCATTTTTGTTTGACCTTATCCTACCGGTCTCTATATTAATGCTTAAGATGATTTAGCACAATATAATGGTTTTTATCCTCTTTAGTGTTTGTTTGTATCATATAAGAATGATGACGTTGATGTGGTAGTCGTTGTGACGACGGTTGTAATGTGCGAGGGTATAAAGAGCAAAATTGTACTATTATATTTTGCTCATTTCTAACCCAATTCCTTTACACAATAAAAAATACTCCAGGTGAACATGATAGAATAAGTCTAAGATAACCAAATCCTATCTTGGTCTATCTTATACCGTCTCCCTTATCCTGTAAAACAAACGAGCCCTTAAATTTAAAATAATGCAAAATAAAAAAAGAAATTATTGGATGGTATGGGTTTACGAGTCCGACCAATAATAATGGACTAAACTATCATTTTTGTTCATGAATTTGCATCAATATTCACTTTGATCCCCAAAATTAAAAGAAATTGGTTTTTAGTCTCTCAATTTGTAAATCATTACTCACTTTAGTCCCTCGGTTATGTCGTCGTTAATGTCCATTAATGAGTAGCTGACATAACCGGTTAAATGGCCAAAACGACGCCGTTTAGACTAAACGACGTGGTTTTGGCTTAAAAAAATATTAATAATTAATGCAAAAGTAAATAAATAAAAAAATGACCCTTAGTCTCTTACATCTTTCTACTTCTTCACTAACATTAAGCCACAATTGATGGAATCTAGATTGAGGGCAATCAATACAAATTTCATCAATGAAAAGCAAATGAAGAAGTCCTCAAGATATTCAAGAGGGGGCCGAATTAATCATCAAGGTTACACTCTCATGGCTTTACATTATCATCATCAAGCATAAAATGAGGGATTTTCAAGCACCAACTCCTTGGAAGATCAAATGCCAATTCGGCCAAGCATAGAGCAAGAAGGTGCACGCCCAATCCATGGAGAAGGAAGACTCTTGAGTTTCTCTCACGGTGGTTATAGTTTATTTATTACTCTCTCCGGTCCTATATATAGGACATACTTAACCATATTCCTCGGACCAAGAAAAGTAGTTAGTTTTTGAATTCTATGAGAATATGTTGTAACATTACAATTTTACCCTCTCAACTTTTCTTGAAAAATTCACGCTCATTAATGAACAACAAAAAACACATCCAATTAATAAGGGCAAAAAAGAAAAAAAGCAATAAATGATTCATAGAAAATACAAAATGTCTTATATATAGGACCAAAGATTGCTTCTAGAATATGTCCTATATATAGGACCAGAGGGAGTATGTAATTAAGGCTTATAATTAATGTAATTAATGTGGGGCGTTACACTTGTAATGATGAGGGAATAAATGACTATTAATTAGAATTGAATAGGAGAAAGAGGATGGGCTTGGGCTTTGCTTGAATGTCACGCCACACTCTCCTATAAATAGGCTAGCCATTTAATTTGTAAACACACATTAAAAAATAAGAAAGAAAACCTTTGTTGTTTTAATAGGCTCTTGAGTTATAGAGAGTGGGGGCTCTGCCCCATGGTCCTATGACCAGACCATGGCCTAAACAAAGGTGTGATGCATTTGTGGTAGCCACGGGGATTATCAATATCAACCTGAGATTGTGGCTCCTCCTCATCTCTTAGACCATTTATGTCTCTTCCACGTTTTCTTTGATTTTTGTAGTTTTATATTTTTTTGTTTGAGTGGATTAGGATTGATTGTGGAAATCGTCTTATTATCTTAATGTCCATTTGGACCAGCGATTGGTTCATTGCCTGAAGCAAGAGTGTGTTGCATCTCTTGTAGTGGTAGTTGGTATTAGCAAGGGTGTGTTTTATCTTTTGTTATTACCAACATGGATTATTATGATTATAAGCGTATTCTCATAATCTCTAGATTGACATTTTAAAATTCAATAAAAAGTGTGAATTTTCCAAGGATTCCTCACTGCCAAGCAATATAATGAGAAGATCAAGAGACCTTTAAGGAGATGCCTAGGACAATAAGAGAAAAATTCCACCTTTCTCATGGCTGGTGGTTATCGACAATCAATATTAATGGCATTCCCTTAATCACCTCCACAACCTAACAACATTCAATCTAATTCTTCAACCAGCTCCCTAATTCCCTTCCCTCATGCCTTCTCCCTCTCACCCTCAATCAGAATCATTCTCAGTAATTGGAGTCACTATCAATTTCCCTTATTCACTACAGCCACCATCGATCCTTCCTCAATCTTCAGTCTCAACTTCGTCAATTTTGTTTTATCAAGCTCATCCCTCAATATTATTGCATGCCCTAAATAACCACATGCATTAGAATATGGTTGTTGTCATCGTCGTCGCCATGTATGGAAAATGGCCCGGCATAGCCATATGAGTGAATCCCTTCTCCTTTGTGTTTCAGTGTGTTCTAAGTTTTTTTTGGTTTTCTTAACCCGATTAAATTTGTTTTAGAATCACCCTGCCTTCGTTCTTTGCCTTTCATTTATTATGGGTTTGTTTTGGTTTTCCTTTATATGTAGGCTTGTTCTAAGTTTGTTTAGGTTAGCTTGACCCAGTCCCCATTTGTCGAAACTGATTCTCTCAATTTTGTTTTACTCGAATTGTTAAATGAAAATTTTAGTTCAATTCATCTGTGATGTTAATTTCAATTTGCTTGTGTATTTTGATTTGTAAATTGTGTTCGATTATTTCTGTAAATCTGAAAATTAACCATTGATGTTGATTATAGCTTGATGTTAATGAAGAAGAAGAAAGACATACGAGAGTATGGGGTCTTTTTTGGTATTAATTTTTTACTCCCTCCAATTCTTATTATAAGTTTTTTTGACCAATTTTGACACTCTTTAACAAAGTTAGTTAGTATGGTTAGTGGTATTGAAAATATAAATATTTGGTATACTTTTTCGAAAGTACTCCTATAATTATTATCGGGAATCTAAAATGTGTTGAGTAAATAAGGGTATTTATGGGAAGGAAGTAATTAATGTCATTGAAAGTTAAAAATGGGACTTATATTAAGGACAAAAAAAAGTCTTCAAAATGAGCTTATATTTAAGACCGAAGGAGGTAATATTTTTTTGTCACCCAAAAAGATGTCGTTTTGACCTTTTAATGGTCTCGGTAGCTTATCATTGATGGAGATAAACAGCGACATAATCGATGAATTAAAGTAAGTAATAATTTACAAATTGATGGATTAAAAAAAAATTTAATTTTGAAAACCAAAGTGAACACCAGATGTAAATTCATTGAAAAAATGACAATTTATTCAATAATAAAGAAATAACACTTGGTAAAGACTAACCAATGTGTTACATTGTCATTGATTAGGCTTGTGTTTGGTATTGCGTTGGAAACACAAGTTGGGCCTTATTTTTGCATTCAGCGTAAGCATATAATACTAGATTTTGCGTTCCAAATGTGCATTGAGAAATTTTCAACGCAACATCAAACATACGCTAGATCATGTAATCCATGTTATGCAATAATTTCGTGGCAATAGGAACAGGGGATAAATATTTTGTTTTCTACGAAAGGAAGAAATTAGTTTTTTTTTTGTTGCTATATTTTTTTCTCACTCACTTAAGGGAGTAAGGTGACTAATCTTTCGTGTATTGAGTGATCACTTGCTTAAGTAGTGACAGCTCCGATTGCTTAGTTTTTTTAGTGTATCATATCAGTGTAAAACATCCTATATCTTCTCTATGTAGTTCATGCAATTCCAGGGTTTAAGTTTCTTTCAAGCACATCTCAGCTTGCTTAGTATAACTCCTATGAAAAAAAGGAAGTAAAGTCAATTTCCATAAAAATAAAATTCAGATTACATATTCACCACAAAAAAAAAAAAAAAAAAAAAAAACAGTTCAAATTAAAGATTCAACTAAATATGTCATGCATCAAACAGGAAACCTTAAGTTGATGACAAGTTGAGTGATGTGGTTGTCCATCTTCACCTTTCATCTGATCACTATAAAGTCCAAATAGTGCAGGACAAATCAGAGTTAATTAACTTGAGGAAGGAATTTATGTTTATACAACTAGATACTAATTACCCCAAACATGTTGTCATACACAAAATAGCTAGCATTAAAAAGTATAGCAGTTACTACTTACTATTCAACAGCAATACCTATGAAGTTCAAAACAGACCAAGACCAAAAGCTAATGATATCAAAGGAAAATCTAAACACCTAATAAAAATTGGCAGAAGATTCAACATTTCAATTTTTAGTATGTGTGAGCAATTTTTCTGCAGTCTTTTGCAGTTGGCTAAACTCAGAATTATATCTATATATGTATACAAACACAAATTGTTAGGATGAACTCTAAGGATCTTTTTATTTCACTTCCTAAAATAAAAATAATAAAATCACAGGAACATAACTCAGACCTCCAACAATTAAAGACAATCATTTGTTCTTGAAAGATTCTAGAAAAAGGAAGCCCGTCATAGAAAACCTCAAGCCTGAACCTAAACGCGCTATCGTGCTATTGGGAATTAATTTTTCTCAAGTTAGAACAAAACTAAAAGGATGTTAGCAAATTCAGAATTATATCATAATGAACAAGAAAACATATATTCCAATATGGTAATGTTTCTCTGATGTTAAACCAATAAGTCACTGGAATTTCAAAGATAAAAATGCTATGTTTTTTTAAAATAAGCAAAGCAAGACTCTCAAAGTTCCAATTCAAACAGTGTTAGATCTCATACATGCATCACAAATCAGCCTTCATCTAAACAAAGGGAAAATGGGAAATAGTTTCAATAAGCAAATGTCTACTAAATAAATACTAATTGAAAGCTAAAAGAATACCTGAGAAAACGAGGGATTCTGGAGACATCGCATTTGGAGATTTCAGCTCATGTAATTATATCATTATCAATCCTTATGCAGGGGATGTGGGCAATCTTACTCCAATCCTCCCCTCTATGTTTTTGGCATCGCTGTTTAAGCAATGGACAATTGCCGTGAATTTCAAGAGTAGAAAGGGAACTTGGAAGCCCCTCTTTCGGAAAGCATCGGAGTCTAGGACATTGTCGAATATACAAGTGTTTCAAGGAGGGGAGATGGCAAAAACCTTTGTAATCCAATGTTTGAAGATTTGAGCATTTATATAACGAAAGACTAGAAAGAGTTGCAGGCAGTAGTAACCCTTGATCAGGGAAAGAATCCACATTTTCATCTCCAATATCCAACTGACTCAAACAAGTACAATTATGCAGATTCCATTTCATTTGAGAAGCAACCAATTTAGGGCAATTGGATACACCAAGTTTCTCCAAGCTTGATGGAAAACCACCCTCAGGGAATTCTAGTTCCGGACAACCATTCACCAATATACTTCTTAGAGATGGAAAGAGGGTGCGCAGACCCTCACGAAATGACTTCAAACTCCCCGAATTTCTAATGGTACACTGCTCCAGCGATATGAATTTAGGACACCCCCACATTCTCAAATCTATTAGAGATGTGAGGCTTGGAATATCAGGACTCTCAGAGTTAGAAAACCTTTCGAGGTTACTACAATATTCCAAGTCGAGTGTCTCAAGCTTTGGGAAGAAATCCAGTGGAAAAGCTTGAAGGGAGCTGCAACTACTTAAGACCATTATTCGAAGGAAGTTATGGGAATGGCATATAGGAAATTCCACATTTGGATTATCACGAAGCACAAGTTTTTCAAGGCAAGTATTGGAAATCGTATGCATTGTTTTCTCGAGCAAGGATCTTTCCATGCAACGTCCACCGATCAAGAGAGTTTTAAGCGTGGAGGGAAGAGACTGCCATTGCAGTTTTCCACAATCCTCTAGGACTAATCCACTAATTGCTGGCGCACAAGGAAGAGAAGCCACAAGCTGCACGCAGTTGAATATTTTTAGCTCCAATAACGAAGGAAGGTTCTCGGGCAACTGATTCTTCAGTCGGGGACAATCTGTTATGTGAAGCTCTTTAAGACAAGGGAAAGCTCCTGATGCATTTTGACAATCCCATTTCTCCCACGCAAGCATTTTCTGAAATCTCAAGACTTGGAGTGATCCAAATGGAACAACAGAAGAGTTACTCCCATAAAACTGAGAACCAATAACTACTATCCTTTCAAGTCCTACAATACATAGCTTCTTTAGAGAGGGCAATACACCAAGTGGTGGCAAGAAACAAAAATATTTACAGTCACTGAGCTTTAGTGAAACTATATTGGTCAGGTAATTATCACCAAACCAATCAGGAAAAGTTGAACCACCATAGTTACGAATGGACAGCTTTCTCAAGTTTGTATGAGGTTGAAGCTTCTCGAGTACTTCCCTTTCATTTTGAGATCCATCATCATTCATGCTCCATTCCAATATTAGTCCCTCTAGATGTACTTTGTTTTTCAAGTTAGCTTTTAATGCATCCAAGGGAGTATCAACATTCTGCAGCTCTTTAATTGATAGTGTGCCCCGAAGTTTGAGCTCGTCTAATTGATTGATGTTGGACTCACCACATTTTCCAACATAAAATGAACTCAATACTTCAAGCTTTTCTAATTTCCCCAATCCATTTGGCAACTTTCTCACCTTGGTTCTCTTAAAGTCAAGATGATGCAAATTTACAAGTTTGTGCATATTAGAGGGCAACTCTTCCAAAAAAAAACAATCCGTCAACTTCAATGTTTGTAAATTATAAAGCAAGCATGTCGAATCAGGTAGTTTTTTTATGCCACTGCCGGACAAGTCCAAATAGCGCAAATGCTTAAGATTGCCAATGGAATCTGGCAACTCATAAATGTTGAAATAGCCACACAAGGACAAGACACGTAAGCACTTCAACTTGGACAACAACACACGTAACATCTTGCTAGACATCAAGCTCGGATCGTATGCTTTGCTTCCAAATATCGGAAAGGGCAGGAATGTGCGCAATTTGTTCGCCTTGTAGATAGCCTCAAACCGCTTAGAACCTTGACTATAATTTCTGAAAAATGAGAAGTGGCGGGTCATTAGTGATACGTCTCTTGCTTCTTCTTCTTCCTCTAGCCTCAAACAAAACTCTCCAGATACGGATTTTGCCAAATCGTTGACAAGGTCATGCATGACAAATTGCTTTTCTTCTCCACTTGCTCGCTGAAAAAATGACCTCGACAATAGCTCATCAAAGAACTGATCACCTAACTCTTTCATGCTCTTATTTGGCTGATGGAACTGTAGAAAACCTTCCGCCATCCACAACTCCACAAGATAGTCCTTGTCAAATTCATAATCTTTGGGCAGTAAGGAACAATAAGCAAAGCATCTCTTAAGAGGAGAAGGAAGGAATTGATAGCTCAATCTTAAAGCTGGGATAATATTAGAGGCATCATCTGAAATATCCCACACATCACTGGTCAATATACCATTCCATTCCTCATAAGATAATTTAGTATACAAGAGAGTCCCTATTGTTTTCAAGGCTAGAGGCAGCCCTTTGCACTTTTTTATGATTTTTCTACCAATTTCCTCAAGTGCAGCATTTGATTGAGAATCTCCGTCATGTAGTGCATGTTTAGCGAATAATAACCAACTATCTTCTTCTGGTAATTGCTTCAGTAGATGCATATTTGAACTACGCATTGTTGAGGAAACTTTCTCACTGCGTGTTGTTACAAGGATTTTGCTTCCATGAGCCCCACAAATAAAAGGGGTTTGCAACGCCTCCCAATTCAAGTAACTTTCATTCCAAACATCATCTAAAACAAGAAGAAACTTTTCCCCAACAACTTTTCTTTCAACTTAACTTGAAGCATGTTTAAGTCCATTGTATCATCAACATAGAAATTAAGTGCCTTAAGAATTGTTCTAGTTACTTTAACGATATCAAATTCTTCTGAAACATTCACCCAAGCTTTGAAGACAAATTCATTGTTAACCCTGCTATCATTGTATACCAGCTGAGCTAGGGTGGTCTTACCCATCCCTCCCATTCCCACAATAGAAATGACAGTAACATTTTTTCTACTTCCATTGGCAAACAGCAACAAGTCTATGATAAATTTTTTGTCATCATCTCTACCATATATGGCTGCTTCATCAACCAAAGATGTTGTTGGCAATCTTTGTGATGTTTTCTTTCCAAACCCAACACCAAAACCACCACCACCACTACTACTACCACCTTCTTTCAATCCTAGAATTTCCTTTTTACTAGAAAGAAGTTCTAGGTTGTCAAGGATTTCTTTCATCCTTGATTGCAGTTCCTTGTCAAAACTACTAACTGAAGAAGTAGGGAAGCAGCACCATACCTTATTAGTAGTGGTGGTATGAAATTGAGCTTGGAGCTTATGCTTTGAGGCTTCGGATTGAATCTCATATAAGAGATCCTCAGCATCAAGCACAGCATCTTTGACTTTATCAAGCCATGCACTAACATGCCTATTGCTGATGTGGTTTTCCTCAGCATCATCCGTGACTGCGTTGAAGGATAAAAGTGAAACATTCAACTCTTCTAGCAACTTGTGATCAAGTCTTTTCCCTCTGAAGTAGTTCAATATGTCAGCAGAAGCCAGCCTATCAAATGCAACTTGAAGGAATGCAGAGAGAAGAGCACCACCTACCAACTCTAAAGCCATACTTGGTAAAAGGATATATGTCTATGAATAAGCAATTGTTGCAAACACAAAGTGGAGCTAATGCAATGCAGAGAAAGCAAATGTGAATTAGCTTTTAAGTCAACGACGACTTTGCTAGCTTAGTCTCCAAAAGTTTGGTAGACCACATACTACATCTTCCCTTTTTTCTTTCACAAATATATTTTCAATTCAATTAAGTAAGTTAGTTAATATTGATAGTGATATTGGAAATAATTATATTTAGTATACTTTTTCAAAATGTTGGGTAAATATGAATGTAACTGTAAAAGAAGTAATTAATATCATTAAAAATTGAGATAAGCATTTATAAAAAGAAACTAAATAAATCCACTATCTAATACTTATATTTAAAGAGAGTAATAATTAATAATCGATGCTTTTGTTAGCCACCTTTATTTATTAGTACATAACAAATGGTAAAACATTTTTATAGAAAAATAAAAAATGTCATATTTCAAGATATTAAATAACTCATTTTTTTTTAATATAAATTTGGTTTTTCTTTTTTTTTTTAATGATTTTCTAATATGTAATCTAGGCATAAATAAGAAAATCGGGGTACCCCCAACTAATATTTTATACATCAAATTAACAATAGCTATTTATATGATAAAAGTAACGCCAACCATAAGTGAACAATTTTGTTGTAGACTCAACACTAGACTAGATCAATAAACAAGAAAGAAGTTCATTAGAATTCCAATTATTTACAAGTAAGCTGAGCTAGCCATGCTTTTAAAGCTCCATGATCTACGGAAAGGTTTCAGAGATTATGTTACAAATCGAAAACATCACTTAGAATTAAAGTATCCAATAAGATTTTAATACTCCTTCCTTGGACAAACTAGAACAAGATTCTACCTATCCAAATTGATCTAGATTGAAGAATATGAAGAAAAGAAGCCTAGAATATGTGCAAGTGAAATATTTAATTTCATTTAATTTACACCTATCTTTGTTATATCCTATCATGTAAAATGTTAGGTAATGTGTTGGGTCTTGACCTTGGACAAATATTCCATGTTATGGATTTACAGATCTTGTGTACAGTCTAGGGTGGTTATGAACACCCTTCTCAGGTAACAATTGGCATTGGAGGTTCTTCCAAGCACGTCTCATCATGCTTCTTAGAATGGCAGTCACTCATGCTGCTAGCTCAAAAATACCAAGAATCCATTCCCTTACCCCTAAATTAGGAGCAATTTCAATTTAAAAAAGAAAGTGAGAAGACAACAACTATGTTCCTCAACGGCTCACCCTAGCCACTCTTATTTGTTAGGCCTAAGTGCATAACATCATAGCACTCACAACAAAAACCAATGGCAAAGGTAATATTTAATATTTAATAACAGCAGCTATGGTAAAGGCAATGCCAATTATAAGCAAATAGTTTTGTTGTAGGCACAACACTAGACTGGATTAAAAACTGAGAAAGAAGTTCATCGGGAATCTAACTCTTCAAAAGAAATAATGTAAATGCAATCAAGGAATTGCAGGAAGAACTAGGAAAGGGGGTAAACAATGTATTCAAATCATTCATGAGGAGACCCTAAGACTCAACTAGACCATTTTGAGTTTTCAGCTAGCAGACACATCAATCACTGCTTCCTTCCTCTTCCTCTCTTCGCCGGTCGTGCATCCATTTGATCTTTTCCAGTTACTTCTGATAGATCCACTGCATAATTAGGGAGATTTTTTAGCTTATTACAAAAAAGAATGAGAAACCATATAGTGAGCATGATACAATGGAACTCTTATAACATTTCAGCATGGTTCAAGAAACATTTATATGCATATATATTGGTACCTATTGACAGAACATTTATATGCATCCCAAAGTCATGGACATGTTTGAAATCCGTTGCGCCAATAAAATTTTATGCAAAACTCAATGCATAGTAATGTGTCTTTTGTGATAAGGTTGAAAATTAAATGAAACAAATTTGGAAATGTGGATCCTAGATATATCAAGTTTCAAATAGAAGAATCATTGTTGATTTGATTGGTTAGTGAAATGCAGATCATTCGTGATGCACCATTCTGCATCCGATTCTGCATAAACGTCTGTATGATTAGCAACATTTCCTATAAATTCTCTCAAATATGATTTTGAAGTTTAAAATAAAAATTAAGGTCCTACTTATTATTCTTTACCAAGATTCAAACATTACTAATATCTTTTGGAAACAATTCTCAGACAAAGATGTCCAAATGCAAATATGTACCCAAATTTATTGTGATTAACAAAAAGAATAACATAAGAGTATGAGGCAAACCATCTGGTCCCCGAGCCATCAATGTAAAAAATATATTATTGAGCTTTTCCATCTTCTTAGCCTCCTGTGCTTGGTCTGTCTTATACTTCAGACACTGGTGGAAAAACAATAACAAATTAACAATCAACTCAGTACATTTATATGTGACTAAGACTGCAAGGGGTAGCATATAAGAGTGTTCAAGTGCAAAAAAGGAACATGCTTATGGAACATCACTATCCATGAGCTTTGACCAAAACGATTTCTATTCATTCAAATGGCTAAGCAGAAATTGGTTTCATGACAAAAACCATTGATGCAGAAACCAAGAAGTCATACATTATTTTGTTCAATAATGTAACAATCTATAGCAAAAAGCTAGTTTTGTGTAACCTTGAATGACCACCTGTGAAGATTCCAATTCTCAATTTGGTATCTCAAAAGAAAGTAACAGAGAATCTGTCATCCATCACCCCTTCCCAAAACCAAAAGGAATATAGAGATTTATAGTTCACAGTGAAACAGTGCACTGAATTAGTTCCTTCATCAATGAGGATACTGAGAGATAACATAATCCTTATTATGTTAGTCAAATTAATAAAACAAAACAGAAAGATGAATGAAAGGAATTACTCATCACAATAGTCTCTTGCTAATTACTCGTATGTGACGAGAGGAATATCATGTCTAATTTAAGAAGTGCACAAAATAATTTGCACAAGAATGCTTCTTACAATATCAATCAACAACAACTTCCTGCCAATAATTTTTCTGGTGTGAAACACATGATAAATACATATGGTATAATTCTCTGACACAGTAAGTATAAGCAATTTGAAAAGCCAAAAATGTCAGGGTTATTTCCTAAGCAGAAAGGACCTTTCACCAATTCAAAAAAAAAAAAAACGAAACGAAAAGAAAAGAACTGTATTCTACAGAATACTGATATGACTCCAAACAAGAGTACATACAACACAAGACACGAATATGACACAACATAGGCACGGGGATACTACAAATTTTGAAAGTTAGATTGCAATACATGGTTTGATGGCTATGATACAAGATACGTTAACATAGTTTCAAAAGCATAAATCTTAAATTTAAAAAGAGGAATAATGTTTTAAAAGTTAGTGCTTGTTTGTTTTCGCGTCTCAACAAGAAAAAACGTGCGTTGAAGCATAATCTACTCCTTGCTGCTTCTAAGTAGACGTGCATTTAGAGCTTTTGTAACGCAAAAACAAACATGGCCTTAATGTGGGTCATTATAAACCTAATAAAATGCTAATGTTTTTTTTTTTTTTTTTTTGACATCTCCATATGTAATGGTATACAAATTCAAAAGGCAAATGTAAAAAGTTATACAATACAGTTGAGAATATCCAAAAGGTATTCAATCAGGCTAGGTGTTGGACAATGGGCACGACAACTCGGCTAATATGAAGTATATGTTTCATAGAATTTATGCAGAGGATAGAAGTATTAACAATGACATCCATGTACACAAGTTAACCAATTTATATAATTTCAAAGTCAATCCTTCAAATTGCACATGGCTATATTTAAACTCAGTCAGAAGCAACCGAGCAAACTATCAAAACTCTACACTACATTCAAAATTGAGTGAATTATCATTCTCGTTCTTCACTATGTATGTGTCCATCACTTTCTGTCTCCTAAATTATCAAATTACACATTTGTCCCTAGAATTAAAATAAGTTATTCACATAACACGTTACATCTCACTCAGATTATTTACTTCTGTCCCTATTAACTTGTCATTTTCAGGGATGAACGTGTATAATTTCGATAAGATTAGCGACGAAAGTTATCGACACATACATTATAGAGTAATAATTAACTCATTGAAAAAAAAAAACATAACATTATTTAATATGACAAGGGGTACATTACATATATACCTGTTGATTATCGGTGACCTTGAGAACCAATTTGCCATCACAATGTCTATACTTCATTACATAACGTGTCTACATCCAAAATAATTCAATCCAATCAATTAACGTTTTTATATTATATTAAACAAAAAGAGAGAGAAATTAAAAGTGCATAGCATATGAAAAAAAGGAAGGCATACAGAATGAGGATCGGCGCGGAATAACTGAATGGATTGCTCAACAAACTCCTCCCACGAACTAATGTATACCATTGTTGCACGCACACTCTTTGTAAATTGAGAGAGATCAAAGGAAGACAAGAGGAGGATTGAAAGCGTAAGACAAGAGTGAATACAGAATGAAGAGGATCTGAGACAAATTTTTTATTTTATTTTCTAGAATAAAGAGGTAATTTAATCCTTATAATTTACTTTCACAGTTCTTTATTATTTGTCTTTTTTTCTTAATTTATCTATTTCATTTAAAAATTTAAGATTGTAATAAATAATATTTTCTATATTTATCCCTGTTTAATAATATACTCCCTCCCTTTAATGTTTATAAAGTTTTTTTTAACCATGTTTCATTTATATTATTTTTTACAAAATTCAATATATAATTAATGTTATTTTTTCCAACACGCTCTTATTCATTACTCTCTCCGATCCTATTTATAATAATACTCTTTTGGAGTTTTTATTTTGGTTTTATTTATAAGATTCTTTTTCAATTTTCAATAGCATTTAATTACTCATTTTCACTAACACTCCTTTGAAATCAACACTTTTATAGTTCCAATAATAATTATATGGGTAGCTTTCAAAAAGTATATCAAATTTTCACATTTTCAATACCACTAAAAAATTTATCCACTTTCCTTTGTGGGAGTGAAAAAACCCAAAAGGGTCTTATAATAAATAGGACCGGAGGGAGTACATTCTTTTTTTCCCATTCAATATATTTACATCTCTTAAATAATGATTATATAGGGACATTATAGTCAAAATACTCTAAATTTTTACATTATTTAACCATTTTTTAAAACTCATGCATAACTTTAAAATACACTATTTATGAAACGGGGAAGTATTAATTTATGTAAGTAATGAAAAAATAATAATTACAAAGGTGTTAAAAAATCATACTACCTCTGTCCCCCTAAATATAAGACTTTTTTTATACTTTTGTTTTGTTCCTATTTACAAGATCTTTACCAATTTTCAATTATCATTAATTACTTTTTTTCACAAACACTCATATTTATTTAACACCTTTTAGATTTTCAATAATATTAATATGGATAATTTTGAAAATTCATATCAAATGTCCACATTTCCAATAACATTAACTAAATTAATCAACTTTCTGAATGGACGTGAAATCTCTCAAATAGATCTTATATATAGGGGCGGAGGTAGTAATTAATTTGTTGAAAATCATTGTAATTATTAAATTTTATTAAATTTTTTTATAGTGTATATATATAATGTGACATATAAATGAAAACGGAGGGAGAAGTAACTACACAAAATTTAGTTCATATAAAAAAAATAAAAGTTAATCAAGAAGAAATTTCTAATTTTTTCTACCAAATTTTTAGAGAAAAAATCGTCTGAGATAATGTAGGGGTTATTTTGTTACTTATGTATTCTTTAGGATCAAATTGTCTTCTTAAAAATCTTAAAGGATTATTCTTTTTTTTAAGGATCTTAAAGGATTATTTGATGTTTATTCAATGATTAAATTTGGTTAAGTTAAAATTTTGAAGTATAGATTAGGTCTTTACTAACAACGTGGGATTGGTCAAGTGGTAGCACACTTGGTCCCTTAACCAACTGGTCTCGAGTTTGAGCCTTGGGTATGGAGCAACCCCCGCTGGGAGACTCCTGCCGCTTAGTGCGAGTTCAGTTGGGTCGGACCGGATGAGTCGGATTCTGGGTAAACCAGATCCGGGTACCGGTTGGTGTACACCAAAAAAAATTAGGTCTTTACTTTTTTATTTATTATTATTAGCGTGTCAATAAATACTATTTTGTCGGCCAATCCGCATTTTTATTACCGTATTTTAATCCATTGGAACCCAATGCAATTTTCAAATACTACTAAAGTTCATAGACAAAAGAAGGAAAATATTATTTGGGGGTTGTTGCAGAGAACGTGAACACTTGGCAATAATTTTGTCGGAGAGTTAATAATCACGTAGGTCTCCAAAAGATATTTATAAAATAGTTAAGTTCTTAAAAAATATGTAGAATCTCTTAAACTTTTTAAAGATAAATTTGATAAATTTATGTAAGCCGATGGACTAGCTATTCGTATATGAAGTTTTGAAATGTTGAAGAGTGATTTCTCACTTTAATCCTTGAATTTATACAGCACTTTCACTCTAGTCTCTAAAATTTACAAAAAAAATTTTAGGTCCCTGACTTTGTAAAAAGTCATTCACTTTAGTTCCTCAAATTAACAAAATTGTTTTTACACTATTTGTTTTGGTGGATTTTGGGGAGGAGAAATTGGGGGGAGAGAAAACAAGGAGAAAACTAACTTTTCTCCTTGTTTGGTTCATGAGAGAAATTGAGGGAGGAGAGAAAATAAGTTAGGTCCCACGAGAAAAAGTTTTCTCTCCTCCATAGGCAAGAGAATGAGAGGAAAATGAGTTTTGAGATATAAAAATATCTACATGTCCTTCTTTTATTCACTTTACTTAAAAAAATTTAAAAAAATATTTTTTTAATTGGAAAAAAATAAAGCTTTTTTTCGATAAAAATTGTTTTTTTTTTATATTTTGGACTCAAAATTTTTATCATGTAATAAAAAATTGAAGTAAAAAAACTTTGGCTTTCTTAAATATATATGCATGTGAAATAGAAAGAAAACATTTATTTCTATTTTGTTAAACAAGGGTTTAGTTGTCTTTTGATAAATTTATTGTGTTCTCTCTTCCCTCTTTTCTCTCCAACCAAGCGGAAGGAAAAAACTCAACTTTTCTCTCTTCCCTATTTCTTCACATTTTCTCTCATACCAAACAACCACAAAATCTACCCATTTTCTCACCATAATCTTTCTTCCCTATTTCTCTCTTCCCATTTTCTTTCATGCAACCAAACAAAGCCTTAGGTCTTTGACTTTGTAAAAAGTCATTCACTTTATTCCCTGAAATTAACAAATTGTTTTTAGGTCCCTAACTTTGTAAAAAATCATTCGCTTTAGTCCCTGCCCCTAACCTCCATCAACGTACGTTAACATAATGATGATGTGGCTGTTTGGGGCATTAAACCACATCGTTTTTGTACAAGAAGCAAATGTTGCTTCTAATCCTAATGTAGTTGCTAATGATGCTACTGCACCTGCACCTGCACCTACTAATGTTGTTGCTCCTCATTCAGATGCGATAGATATGTCACAAACACATCCATCACAAGATTTCTCCCAACCAGAACCTCCAAATGAAGTTGCTCCATCATCTAGTGTTAGGGCTAAACTACCTATCAGGCCAAGATCAGTTGCATCGGTCCCAAGATCAGCTGCACCAGTCCCATATAATACAGAGGCATCGCCAATGGTGTTTATGCCCACGCATGGTTTTAAAGAACCTAAAAACTCCTCTGGACCATCTTCACCATCAGCTTTGGAATTTAAAAGATGAAGAAATTAGTTTTTGGTTGTGTTTTGCCCACATTTTGGCCTCCTATGCAAAAATGATGTGGTTTAATACTCTCAAACAGCCACATCATCATTCTGTTAACGTACGTCGATGGGGTTAGGGACAGGGAATAAAGACTAAAGTGAATGACTTTTTACAAAATCAAGAACCTAAAAGCAATTTTGTTAATTTCAAAGATTAAAATGAAAGTGTTGTGTAAATTCAGAAACTAAAGTTAGTAAAAAAAATCTAATAATTGAATATCACTTAAACTCGTTCTTTTACAAGTTTATCTTATTTATTACATGAAATTCGCATTCTGTATTTGGTCCACAACATAAAACCAATTCATATTTTTTTTTTTTGTTTGAACTGACCAATTCATAATTTGAAGTTAGGAAAAAAAAAATTACAGTAACCCAATTTACTATGCATAACATAGTAACATGTCTCCTTCAAAAAAAAAAAAAAAAACATAGTAACATGTCATGCTCATGCATAAACCCCGCTGGCACACTTGTTAATGTTGCCGCAAAGTGGGACCCACCACACCAACACCTCATGCATAAACCCCGCTGGCAACGTTTGATTATGGAAGTTAAAGTGTAAACGACAGCCTGATTAGGACTCTTCCCCTTTTTATCACAACACCACACGACAAACAAAAACGACATCATCGTTCTCACAACACAACACGGTTGTCCCGCGTTACACTACACACTATACAATTACACGCTTGTCCCTTCTCCATTCTTCTTCAATCTTCAAACTTCAAACCCTCATACTGCACTCTGTCTGCAACTTCAACTTCGAAATTCAGAACCAAGCTTCGTTTTTTGGATCGTGGGCACCTTCGATTTCGATCCGTTTCATCAAAAAGCTTCGATTTTTAATCGAAACTTCACTTGGGGTTCTCAATTTTCGTAGTCTCGGATTTTTCAACTCTCTCTTATGTGATGTCTTCTTCTTCAGCAACACCACATTACAGTTCTCTCCCTTCACCCCCATCATCTAGCTCCACCGCCCCTTACTTCATCTCACGCGCCGCCACAACCAGTTCACGCGCTTTCCCTACTCGTCGTCCATGGGAGGAAGTGTTTGCTCTTTACTCCTTCACGCGCCCGTTTTCCGTCAACGAAGCAAAGGAGCGCGTGAGGCGCAACTTCAACCAATTCAGAGTGAATTACATCATGATCGTCCTCTTCATCCTCTTCCTCAGCCTCCTATGGCATCCGGTGTCGATAATCGTGTTCCTTGTGGTGCTCGTGGCGTGGTTTTTTCTATATTTCTTCAGGGACGCGCCGGTGGAGGTGTTCCACCGCACGGTGGATGATAGGGCGGTGGCGACGGGGCTCTCGGTGGTGACGGTGGTGGCGTTGGTGCTCACGGGCGTGTGGGTGAACGTGTTGGTCTCGGTGGTGGTTGGGGTGGCCGTGTGTGTGGTGCACGCGGCGTTTAGGAGCACTGAGGATTTGTATGTGGAGGAGCATGAGGCTTATGATGGAGGTTTGCTTTCTGTTGTTGGTGGTAGCCCCACAAAAAGAACAGGGTACAGCTTAATGTAATGTAGGTGATGAATGAATGATGTTGATGTCGATGATGATGATGATGATGATTCATTTGTTTTCAATCAGTTTGTTTATATTACATGGTTTTTGTTTTATGGAAATGTATACAACATGGTTTTTTGTTTGAGCAATTGGTTAGTGGCTACATGGAAATGTTCATGCATTAGTTGTAGAGTAATTTATTTATTTCGTCCTTAAATTGATATGGTTTTGGTCAATTTGGTCGCTGACATTAAAATCTAGTTCTTTACTTTGATAATTGTCATCTTGTCCTTAACATTAGTAAATTATCAAGTTTATCCTTGAAAAATTGTCCACTCAATCCATTTGGTCGCTTGAAATTTGGTCTGAATGGATCAATAATTGCAAGGTTGTAATGTTTGGCTTTGGAATTATTTATTCTAAAGGCTAAGCGTTCATTTCTGTTTTTAGGTTTGCCATGTAGGTTCCAAGCAACTTGCCACGAGATGTTCCATTAGATTTAGCTCATGCATCTTAATGTTAGAGATTAAATTGGCTGACAATTGTCATGGTTAGGGGCTAAACTTGTTGTTTCGGAATGTTAGGGACTAAATTGACTAATGATGTCAATTTTAGAGACCAAATTGATGTTATACTCTTATAGGACAAGGTGTGAAACAGGTGCTAGCCAGAGTGCCTTTTCATATATAGAACCTTTTGTTTTCTTAACATGTTTGCTAGGGTCATTGGTTTTGACTGTTGATATGTAGATTCTTGGATAAGTGGAACTGTTCAATGTGTATTTTGAGTTCCATTTCAGTGTATCTGTTTTGATTTTGATATGTTTTTGCATTGTAATAGTTTGATCGTCCTGGGTATGGTTTTTATTTAAATATTAGCTGCGAATGTAGATAGGTTTTGGTTGCATTGAGGAGTCAATCATTTTGGTGCACATTTCATTGTGTCTTGTTCGTCAGTGCTCATTCTAATTGTATGCATTTCTGTTTGCAATCTACCTATTATGGTTCAGAGTAAAACCTTCAGTTCCGAAAAGCATAAAATAAATCGGTAAGCACCAGTCATATTAGTCCATGAATTTAGGAAAGTAAATCAATATGACTAATTCACTCCGCATCCTTTATCAACTCTGTTGGACACTAATTTAGTACCTTGAAAGATCAAATCCTCATTAGTTTAGCCCCTTCATTTGTTTGAATGTAGCATTGTTAGCAAAAAAAAAGCCTTTGTGAAATCATAATATTCGAATGTTGAATGGGGTTTAATTTTCAATTATGTGGCAATGATATTCAACTATTTGATGTATGCATTGAAATTGTCTATACCATTCTTCAATATACAATGTCATATTGTTATGTCAACTTTTCATTAAAAATATTTTGGCTGAAAAGGATGGAGGAACTGAAATATCATAGATTCTAACTTTTTAAGGCTAAATTTATATTATAAATTCCTGAGGGATTGAATTGGTAAGATGTGCATCTTTATAGGACTAAAAAGTTTGTGTTATTCTATTTTTTATTTCTATACTTTTGGTTGCCAAAAACCATAGGCAATGAAGAACACATGTTCCAGATTGGCATGCCCCACCATATTTGGAGTCTGCGTCGGACACATGTTCCAGGGTGTGTGCTTTTTAGAGTGGCCCCTGCATGCTGTTGTTTTGGAATGTTTTTTATTTGAATAAGACCTGCATGTGTTATTCTCTGCACTGGGAGATACATAACCTTTCAGTCTCCCACGTGAGTGAAGGGTATAATGTCTTACTCACCTTTTGCTGTGGCTGAGTATGATGAGTTGAGTCTTAAGAAGAGAAATGTTGATGTGACAACGTCTTGAGAGTATTGGAGATAATAAAGATGCCCTCAAGAACATGTGAATTTTAAATCCAAAGTATCTTGAATATTTTGATATAGAATATCCGGTAACTATGATTGTGAGAAATGAATCATAAACTTATGGATGCATGGCTTTGAATCATTAGACCCTAAGATTTTGATAAGCTGTGTTACTGATAGTATATATTAATTTGATATTTCTTTAGTATAGATTAATATGGCTAAGTTGATTGTTGTTTTCAAGTGGAGTATAAACTATAAAGAGTATATCCTTTAGATGCATAACTAATTCTCGTTCAGGCGTTGGGTCTATTTTCTAACCCTGACCTGACCACAAGATGGTTTTGATGAACTT
Source organism: Crotalaria pallida (assembly GCA_037953625.1). Taxonomy (NCBI): domain Eukaryota; kingdom Viridiplantae; phylum Streptophyta; class Magnoliopsida; order Fabales; family Fabaceae; genus Crotalaria; species Crotalaria pallida. Next base: position 77,279,158 of record CM075656.1, read on the forward strand.
CCGGCCCTTGCTTTATAGGTGAAATTTAAATGTCAATTAAATCATATATCTCGTGAAGTGGGAAGAACAATGCCAGATTCACATTTTTAAGATACACGTCACCCCCATAATAAGATTGTAGTTGTGCAAAATGTGAGATCAAACCTGTTCTAAATAGATGATCAAAATCATGTAAAGAACCAATCAGGTTCAACACAGTTGACAGATAGTTGAGTTCCTTAACCATAATGTCAGGGGGTTTTGATGCTTGCTGTGGGTATGGAAGTAGAGGCAAAACCCTTTTAGGTAGGCTTTCTTGATAGAGGCAAAATCCACTTAAATGATCTTTACGCCTCGGAGGAGATTAGTCTTTCGGCCGAAAATCTTTGGTGCTCACAAAAAAAAAAGAAGCATGCACTCGAATTGGTCCTTTTTCTTTTTTTTTTGAATTCTTGAATTGGTCCTTATTATAGAGAAAAGGAGCGAGTGATATAATTCCACACTGGATGTCAATGTAAAATTTTCCTATTTATAGTTTTATTTTAAATTATTTTTTTAATTTACTTATACATACTTTTTCTATAATGTAAATCGTTTTTATTTTTGGGTCTTTCTAACCTATGCACATGGTGTATAGGTTAATCATATTTTAAAAAGTTCGAGTAAAATTTTATTGGAAATTGAGATATTTAATGAATTAAAAAAAATTCATTATTTAGTTTTTCAATACAACTTTTCTATTTATGTTATCTTATCCTATACATGGGATGCATAGGATAGACATAAAAGCCCAAAATAAGAGGTTGCTCATAAATTTCGAACTCGGAATTGTGAAAAAAAAAATTAAAAACACTAAAATCGGCTAATCTATGCACATCTATTACCTAGCTTCTCTATTACGTAGCTAACATCCCACTCATCCACCAAGCTCCTTGCATAATCGGTCTGCCAATCAATTCTTTCAATAATCGTGTTAAATGCTCAACTTGAAAAATTTATGTTCATTAGTTTTATGTGAGTAAAATTGCTGTTTTGTCATCACTTTACTTGTTTTTAAGTAATCCATATTGTAAACCAAACTAAGATAGCAAGAATAAGAAGAAAAAGCCTCTTGACTCAAATATTATGGTCCTAAATCCTAATAATACAACATCTCTTCTAAGTTCTAACCACATATAAGCTATTTATATCTGCAAATAATTAAAATAAGCGAATGAAGAAAAAAGAAGAAAACACGAAGCATGGTGAAGAAAAATATCAGGAGGATGTAATGATCATTATTACAATGACCAAAACCAACCAGATGAGCCTGCTATTATTAGTAACATGTAGTAATGTATATTATACAGTGACATGTGAAGAAGATTTTGAAGGTGCATTAGAATTGTGACCAAGACCAATTTCAAGGGTGTGGGACCTTCCTAGCATAGGCCAAGACCATTACAAAATCCTTTGCAGAGGACCCAATAGTTGCTGGAATTCTCTGTGATGTGGACGTTGTATCAAGCCATAACTCTATCAAATTATGTAGCCGCAGTGTTGGTAGAACTGCTTGTCCCATACATTTAATCTCTACCTGCAATAACATAATTAACTCAAGAGTTACCAACATGTTGCTTTCATCCCTTGGCAGTATCAAAAATCATGAATTAAAATGTTATTGCTATAATAAATACATCCGTTCACTAACTTATAAGACCCTCAAGGTGGTGTTGCACACACAACGTGTAAAAGTTATGTTTCTATTGGAGATAGAACGTCCACCATAAGCACAAAGAATTGTAACAAAATTTCTCCCAAAAAAAAAATTGTGAATGCTCAAGGGCAGCAGACAACATTAACTTGGCTCATACAGACACAGAAGAAGTTTAATGAAAATGGTGCTTGAGAAAACCAAACAAGACCATAGAATCTTCAAGGTCCAGTAATTCTATAAAACATCGATGCCTAAGAATATTATAAAGGGAGCATTACCTCTGCTTCATTGGTTAAATCCAGTTTCTTCATTAGGTATTTTTGAATAAATGAGACAGGTACACTTCCATCCCTGAGCAAACATAAGAGAAATTGGAAATCATCAGAGGATATATCATATTCTAGTTCATTTAGTTCTATGAAACTTTATCAAAATAAAAGAGAGAGTGAAACCATTTAAACTTTGACACACATCTAGCCCATTAGCTGGTGTAGATGCTTTATGCAAACAACATCTCACTCACAGATCTTAACAAAAATGCATGAACTTTGATTATCGTTTCTTTAAATGCTCTCACATTCACAACCGATACAGTTGATCTATAATTCAAGAATACTATATTTCTTGAATAGATGATTTCGGATTTATGTAATTGACTGCAAGTTTACCTTATTCTAAAAGTGTAAAATAGGAGTAGCAGCTTTTTCTAGTATTATGTATGGCATGCACTCAGCAGTATTCATATGAAATATTAATATAAGTCATAAGCATGCACATTCTACCTATTCCTTAGCTATGTAAAACAGTGTCTCATAATCAACAGTCAACACATCAGAAAAATGGAAATTAAAGTAGAGAGAAATCATATGTTGCATTTCTTGATGGAAGAATTTGGGGGGTGGGGGGCAACTAATTTTAGATTTTTTGAATGCAGACACACTGTTTAAAGGCCACAAAGTCAATCTTTTACTCACACTCATGGTCCTTTTACTTTGTTGAAATCGGTAATTTCAACTTTCATTTTTATTTTCCCCATATTACGCTAAAATAGGCTATTATTTCCTTGACCACACCATCTGAAAAATATAAAATCAGTAACACTAAGAACAAATATATTAATCATGTTACCACTCACAAGGAGAAAGGACAGAACACAGAACTGGATTATTGAAAGAAGGCAAAAACGAAAGACTAATGATGAGGTTACTAAAAGTCTATCCTAATATGAGCAAGGAGGGTTTCCCTACCCCAATACCTAACCAATTATCAACTATGGTTCCCAACCTGAACCTGACAAGTAACTAAGGATAACATGGAATTGGTGAGACATGTAAGAAAAATGTTCAAGTAAGCAGCGCATATCTAAATTGCTAAAAACAAAGTGATAAACTCCTTTTCGGGCATTCAACATGTTGGGTAAAATTTACTATTCTTAGAGATTAGTTCATGAAGGATTGAATAGACAAATACGCGCACACACACACACTAGTCAATAACATGGGGTATCATACATTACTTCAAGCATAATGTTCCTATTTTAAAAAGCAGACAATAAATCAAAAGTAAAGTAACAAACAGTGTCAACACTAGTGCAAGGAATCTGAAGGAACTTACTTAATTCTCACATAATTTGCAGGGATTTGAGGCAAGGGTGCATCTCCTTCCCTGAAACATTAGTCATAAATAAGTACATAAAAAATATTCAAAAAAGGAGTAGAACATGTAAAATATGCACAGAATTTCAAGATATAAGTAGTTAATTTTAAGATTCAATGATATGATATCTCACTGGTTTTCAGAAGCTACTAAGGAGAACCAAATAGGACCATTCTGTATAAGTTTAGTGCTGTTTGAATCCAGCACAGCCTGAGGTGACATGCGTGATTCTCCAAAAGCATGTTCCTTTTTCCGGCGGATTCTGCGTGGTTTTTTCGGTTTTGCTGTATCTGAAGAAGCAGGACAAGTGCCAATCTTTTCATCCTCAACTTTCGCCTTACGTTTATTTTCCTTATTTTTGGTACTCTGTACTTGAGAATCACTCTCATTCACTCGAAGAGGTTCTAGTTTAGCATCAGAACCTTGCACGCAAGTCTTGAAAGATTTGCTCCTACTTGCAACCTCTACTAAACAATTCAACGGTTTCCAAAGATCCAATTTTGCATCCCATGGTTCAGCACCATTCTCTGTTCCTTTATTTTGAATGGTTTGACTAACCTCCCGAGGGGACAAACTCTGCACCAAGACAACATTCAAGCATTCTAATATAAGTAAACTAAAGCCAGTAAATCCATGAAATCAAGCATAGAAATGTAAGCATAATAACTTTATGGTGCTTCCTCTATCAATTAGATCTTTACAAATAAAACAAAGTATCTAGGTAAATCAATTTCTTTATATTTCGACTTCTATAAAGTTTCTTTTTGTGCTAAAACTAATAAAAATCGATGTCTTGACAATATATATGTAGAAAGCCTTTTTTGTGAGTATTTCTTAGCGATGATAAACTAATAAAACAAGGAAACAGAACAATATAAATGAGCTCAAATAGAAGAGCTATATTGTCTCTCCTACTACCTGTCTGGTATTCTCAGTAAACTTATTCGAATTTTCGGGTGAGCTTGAACTCTCAGGACGATCTTCGAGTAATTCTTCCTCTTTTTTAACCGGCTTTTCGTTGGACAAACTAGAGGCACAAAGACCGCTAGCCTTTCTTGTAGGTTTTGTTCTTCTTCCTGTCATGGTCACCTGTGTAGATGATACCCTGGGAGTGCTTACCACCAAAGAAGAAAGAGATCTCTCCTTTCTTCTAGCCGGTAACGGTACAGAAGGGACAACCTCAGGTGCCTTCACCTTTCTTCCTTTTAAGGGGAAAATTTTGGACCTTACATCTTGCAAACTGTGGTCTGGCCTGGTAATCACACAAAAAAAAAAAAAAAGCAATGCAACTTAGTATGCAACACTTCAAAAGAGAGTACCAATAATATCATCATGTATGGTTTTGAATTTTTTTTTTATTTGAATCACTTCACTCTGTGCTTCATTGCCAAACGATGATCAAGGTCCTTTGCTAAAAGGATAAATACATTAATTCTGGGAAAGGACTGCAAACAGTTATATCATCACTTGAAATAGAATCAAATGAATTAGTTTTGAAGATAAACGGAAATTAAAAGGGAAACCTGGCACTATAAAGCTTCTGCTATGTGAGGGTCCAGGGAAGAGCCAGACCCGCTATAAAGGAAAATTAGTATATTAAGAATTCTCAAATAATACAGATCCGAACCAGGGTCAACTATATCAGTCATTTCATCTATACAATTGTGCTATGACCTTTATTTCCTCCCTTATTCCTCGTTATTCTGTTTCCAATTAATGGTTCAAATGAAAATTTACTGAATGCAATCAGGTGACAATAAAACATATTTTTACAAGTTACTATATATGAATCGTCAACTAAATCATCTTTTCTTGTATACTATAGTTCATGTATTATTGTGACAAAATACTCATGCAGGATTGGCTCTGTCCTAAGTTAGTTTTCATAAAGTAACTTAATAAGTATAAGGTTATCTTGATAGCACCATAATAGCATCAACCACCCTCATAACCGCTTGTCATTGCAGCACGATAAAACCTTAGATAAAGAGCTAGTTACCATATGATCTGTGACAGCTTTTTCTTTCCTTTTTCTTCCCACAAAGGATGGTTCAAACTTTCAATAAATACCATATTCAAATTCAACAGCTTGCATGTCTAGACAAATCAACAATATAATTCATTTCTTAAAGAAAGGTTCAGTCATGTATAGTTGTAAGATTTACTCTATTCCAACAGTCTATAACTAGTGTGGCTTTCAGAAATTAAACTCTTGTTGCGGCATAAACATAAACCAACTCTTTTCATGCATATTCAACAACTTTAAAAACCATGTTAAAGTATGACAGATAGCCATTTTTGGAAGGAAAAAAAGGTACAAGAGGAGAGGAGTGACTTGGAAATCTGTCAAAGGCAGGGAAACTCACCTCAGTTTTTCAAGTGGAACACAACCCAAATCAATGCTGCATATTGGACAGCATTCCAATTCCTCATCTGTGATTTTATCATAAATGCACTTCCTGCAAACTGAATAAAGTCCAAACAAAACAAATTAGAGTAGCATTGGATGCTAAATGACAAATGATTAAAAAACAAAGAGAATTATGAACAATTTTCCACAGGCCAAAATGCAATGAATTGCATAGTACTAATGTGGTTGTTGCCAATATAGTACTAGTGTTGCATGAGGCTAAGACATAGGATTGAAGCAATTTTAGTAAATGAATATTGAATAGTCGTAGTTGTAGGTCAAAAGCTCAAACACCTTTACAAATTAGGAACAGCACAAGTACACAACTACTGAATAGTTGGTCAATCCAAAACCACAAGTCAACATTAACCAAAAAAAACGTCAAAGACTATAGGGAGAGAGAAAAATAAACAATAAAATAAATGAAAATAAATATTTTCAGAAGCATTAAATTACGAAATATCCATATCTTTGCTTCTGCAACCACCACATGCCCCCCTTAGGAGAAACTATTGCATGGTCTCAAAACAAAAACACAATAAAAATATTTATAATTGATTTTATATAAACTCGCTCATATAATTTAATTTAGCAAATGTGTTTTTAACCATTGATCTAGAATCATCCAATAATAAGCATACGTATAACGATCCTTTATCATGGATTCCGATTAGTCAAGAAATTTAAAAATAAAGATGATATTTTTAGACCAATCAGAATCTATAATAGAGGCGTGGCACACTTGAGACAAAAAATATAAGGAAGAAAGCAAAGTGGCATCAAAGATTAAAATTAAAATAATTAGAGAAATTATTAGAATGAAAAAAGAAGAAAAAAAAAAGGAAGAGGGGATCGAAGAAATTTTTGATGACTCACACGTGTGAAGGCATTCAGATATGGTGGTAGCATCTCTGAAGAGCTTGTTGCAAAGTGAACAAGTCATGCATGCTGTAATCGTGTCCCTTCTCACTTTCACAACCTGATTCGCCATCTTCACTTTCATTCCACTCAACTCAACTCAACTCAACTTCGTTCTATTTATCTTCTCTCTCTCTCACACACACACATCACGTTATCCACTCTTTCAATGCATGCTATTGCAGCTAGCTAGCTATTATATCACAAAAACGTGCACAACTATATTATTAATTAATTTATTACGTGCATTCCAATGCAATAATAATAATAATAATAATAATCACCTGCATTAGTATGAATGGTGTAAGGAGAAAAGAACAAGGAATAAAATAAATAAATAAATAGAATGAATGAAAGAAAGAACCTTAGAGATAGAGATAGAGAGAGATGGGTGAAGATAAGAATAAAGAAGGGTGCTTTAGGGAGAAATATGAAAAGGGTATGTGAGATTTGTGAAGATTGGACGTGGGGTTATGGTGGATTTGGGATTTGATGATGATCTGAATCGAGAAAGAAAAGAGCGTGAACCTCAAAGAAAGAAAGAAAGAAAGTGCGTGTTTCTCTCTTTCCTTTCTTATTATGTACTTATTTTTCTTTTTTTAATGGTTTTCTTAACTTGTTTCCTACATTAAAAATAAGATATTATGTTTTCAATACTTTTATAAATTTATTTTGCATTGAAAACTTAAACATTTAAGACTTGAAACTTACTAGTATTAAATTTATGTTTTCAATATTTTTTTTCAATTTTTTAACTTTTTATCTTTAACCTTAAAAGTTGAGGTTAAGCAAATCCTAAAATTAAATACTCCATTCGTCCGTAATTTTTATAATTTTTTAATTCCTTATTGTCAATTATAATTTATTTTAATAATGTTTTACTTTTATTGTCTTATTATTATTATTTTTTTTTAAAAGTGTATGTGTTAAGTACTGGTACTACTGAAACATGTTTTTTTATAATAATAAACATGATGGTATTCAGTTTCACAGTTCAACTAAAGACAGCTAGAGAGAAGCTTCGAAATATGATAACATGCGCCAGGGGTTAACGTGCGCGTGATTGGATGGCGTGCTAAGCGGGAGCAGAGTAAGCTGCGACATGCGGTTGGATCCATGGTAGATAGAGATTTTATTTATTTTTATCTTTCTAATTTTTTTATGGCAAATGTTAATAAATGTGTTTATTAATAAATTAAACATAGTAAAAAATCATTGAAAAATATGATTTTTAATATTTTCGAAAAAACCAGTAGTGTAGACTTATAATTAATTTTTTTTACTACTTTTTTGTGATCTTAACTAAGAATATTTGCTAATAAGATATATTTTTTATATAGATAATTTTTTAAAATAAAAATTAGAGAAATGATAGTGCAATTGTTGTACCCAAACATTCATGATTAATGTCTCATTATTTATTAACTAGAGCTAAAAAAACTTCTCTTAAACTATTTACTCTAAAATTAAAACTCTTAATCTTGTAGATAAAGTGTATAAGAACATAGTGTACTTTCTTGAGAGCTATAGGATAATAATTTTAATATGCATCTATTGCGTGGGGCAGTATCCTATTTTATTTTATTTTTCTGCAATCTATACATTTATTGTAAAATATAGTACATGTCAAAAAAATAATATAGTAAGAAAAATAAATAAAACATATATATACCTCAAAAATTCGATACGTAAATATCAGAACTCCTTAAGTTAATATGGGAGGGTGCCAAGGAAGGAAAGTAATGTAGTGGACCTGAAATTAGAAGCTTGAAAGATTACCTACCAATTTTGCGAATGTATCATATCAGTTAAAAATTAAAAGGTGAGTAGTGGTTTGTAATTAGAAGGTATTCGATCCATTGAATTTTGTTTAAAGACATTTATTTAATAACTCTAGAATATTTTGTTGGGTTCTGACTTCTGATAGACTCGAATCCTTCAAGCACTATAAAACCTGTTACTTATTATTGTTGCCATATTGTTATCCTTTTTAAACATATTTTTATCAATATCTTTTAATAAAGGAAGTGATGCACTTACTTATGCAGCCTTACATAAACACAAATGAATATACTTACTTGTATACATGAGAAAATATAATTTTTTATAAATAGTGTTTCATAATTTTATTTTATTTTTGGGAGGGAGGGTCCATTTTGGTGAATCATAGTTTTATCATCGAGGCCCAAACTTGGGAGTTCATACTTCGTGGCAACTTCAATGGGTTACTCTATCTATGTGTGTTGTAACTACCGTAACTATAACCAGCGGTTAGAAATGTCAAATCTGTGTCCGAATATCATTTGCTTCACATTGAAGCTTAGTTATGAGTTATGACCTAGGAGAAGCTTTTATCCTCATCCGAATCCAACACACACAAACAAATAAGGAAAGGGAAAAAAAATAGAAAAGGCTTAGGTGGTTCGGTTGGGGACTTCAAAGCAAAGTCAAAAAGGTATTCAATTAGTCTTGTTAAAAAAATGAGGGTACCCAAGTCTAACATGTGATCTTCGTGCTTTGCTTATTAACTGCAAAAGGGCCCCTCACCAATTACTCCATGGCTGTGTCACACTGTGTTTGCCTACTTCACCTTAAATTTTGGATGGCCCAAATCAATGGATCAGGATACAATTGTTCGTTGATTTTAAACAGAATTTAGGGTTTTCTTGATTTTAGTTACAAAAATTGGAGATAAGTATTCAAAAATAATTTTAAAAAAAATATACATATAAAACCTTTTATTTCCTTAGTTTTATCATTTTCTATAAAAACACATTTATTCTAACTTTTAGAACTAAAATTAAGAAAACCATTATTTTAGTCATTAATACATGATGAAGATTAATATTTAAGCAGTTTCTTAATCATTATTTTGAGATCATGCAATAATTTAAGGCTAGCTATAGTTTATCTCAAAAACAAGGTTACGTGGCTTCTGTAATTTATTTAGTATTCGGTATTATTAGTGATATTAGAAATGTAAATATTTAATATTTTTTTTAAAAAAATTATCCTTATTTTTTTTATAAGCAAAAATTTCATTAATAAAGAGTATAAAGATAATACTCAAACCACCAACGGGATTTGGTTCAGTCGGTGTAAGGCCCAACTGAAATCTTGGGAATGAGACACATGTGCTAGTAGTCCCGTGTTCGAATCCCACTAAAAACATCCCGGGAGAGTCAGCCACGCAGCTCGCTCCGGATTAGTCTCAAGAGCTCTCTGGTATTAAGGGTGTTCTTGGGGATACCGGTGGTTTCGCAAGGAATACGGACAAAAAAAAATAATACTCAAACCATTACAATAATGTTACAATAACCCAGCAAAAAACAAAATTATCCTACCCTATTAATACAAGCTGGAGGAGCCATACACCAGTCAAAGAAAGAAATATTTAGCTTGCTCAAAACACGAGAACCAAGACCAATTCTTAATTTTAATAACATTGATTCAAGCTGCAACATCAACCTCTTCACTATATGGAATTTCTCTTGATCCAAATGGTCCAACAAGCACACATCCAAATCATACTCATGAAATGTTTGCTCTTCTTTGCCTTACCAATTTAATTTATTAGTATTGAGTAAGTATGAGTATTTGTGAAAAAAAGTAATTAAATACTATTGAAAATTGAAGTAAAATATTATAAATTAAATAAAGAAAAAAAAAGTTTACAAAAGAGTATTTTATATCAAGGGGACGGAGGGAGTAGAGTGCATCAAGATAAGGGATTTTGAATAATAAATAAATAAATAATCAATGGGTTTGATTATATTAGCATCTAAAAATAATTATTAATAATAGAATTTTTTAAGTATGTGTTTGGTTTAGTGGTCACCGATCGCAAATGAGAAAGCTGCAGAGAACCAACTTCCGGTCAAACGCGCGTTGGGGAGCCTCAAACGCGGAACCAAACAGGTCTTAAGTTTAGAACTTTAGCATTCTGTTATGTTAAATGTTTCATTGTTTACTAATATAACATGATGACTTGGGAGAAATGCTATGGATAATCACACCTGCTGTGACTTGTCACAATTCTTTTTTTTTCGGGGGGGGGGGGGGGGGGGGCGGGTAGAATCTGCCACAATTTGTTCTCACACTTTTTATTAATAATTATTATATGCGCGACCAACCCAGTATATAATCATTAGACCAAAAGTGTAGGGAACCGGTTCTATACAGAAATTGTCGTGGAACATCATCAATACATAATAGTAATATGTTGATGGTCTAAATGGAGAATAATGATAGACCAAAATGCACGTTAAGAAAATATGCAAATGCTACTCCCTTCGGCCATACTTAACCGAATTACACATACCAAGGAAAGTTGTTAGTTTTGTGAATTCTATGAGAATATATTGTAACATTACAATTTTACCCCCCCACTTTACTTGGAAAACTCACATTCATTAATGAACAAAAAAAAAATATAATTAGTCAAAGCATTTAATAAGGGCAAAAAAGAGAAAAAATAATTAATGATGCATAGAAAATATAAAGTGCCCTATATATATGACCAAAAATTTATTCTAGAAGGTGTCTTATATATAGGACCAGAGGGAGTAACAAATATCCTTAGTGTATTTGTTGATAAGTCAATTATAGTAAAAGTTTATTGAAACTTACATTTTTTGGATTTTGAGAGATGAAATGATGTGCACACATGATTGTTTTTCTTATTGAAATAACTTAAGCAAAACCCAAGAAAAATATTCTTAAGAAATTTTATTTTGTCTCCAAGACCTTTACTAATAAGACTACTAATTATCTAGTGCATACAACTTTTTAGCTAAAAGCTATACCCGGTTCAAGATAAAACAATCGAAAAATTCCTTTTAAAAAAAATCAAACAATTTCGCGTATCACATGATAATACAACATAAAAAAAGTATGGTTTTGATTTGATGAAATACATCAAAATTGACCTCAGATCTAGATTTCCACTTAGCTTCCAATACACTTTTGATCGAGCTTAGTCTCATGTCTCCCATTTCAAGACCCAACAAGGCCTTTGCGTCTGGCATAAGATACTATGGATAGAAACACTGATGCACAAACCATTCCCGCAATGATCACCACCTATATAGTTTTAAATTTGAACTGAAAAATCATTAGACAATGCTACATGTTCTCTTTCTCTAATTCTCTATATCTCTCACATAGGACCAGCAAAAGAATTTGGTAAGAAAGTTTGAACATCTTTCTCTATGGTAGGACATACAATATTTTTAGTCTGATCTCTACAAGTAGTAATGATCGTCGCTTTTAACTTGTTTAAGAATTTTCAATTAAGTTTTTCTAGCTACGTACAATTATTTTCAGTTCAATCCTCGCCTTTTAATGTGTTATAATAGTATCATTTATTGGAGTTAAACTATATTGATCAAATTAAAAATGATTATCATATATAAAGATCAAAGCGTATATACGAATTAAAAAATAAAATATGTTTGATCCCTAAATGTGAAGATCATTTTCAATTTGATCCATGTATTTTAAATCCAACCATCAATGTTATAACAATAACAAATGCCAATGACCAAGATGAAAATAAATATGCATATATAGACTGAACTTTTTGTACATATACGGACTAAAATGAAAATACTTCTATACATAGGGAGTGAGTTAATTATTACTCCTATTATTATTATTATTATTATTATTTGAACATATAGGAACCAAGTTGAAAACAAACATCATATACTTTAACATCTTTATTCAATTCAAATTTTCTTTGATTTGAGTACATACCCATTTGAATACATATCCGTGATCTTGTTTCCATGTATATGGAATGTTCATACCAAATATTGCTGCCACCAATGAATATAGGGAGAGGCACACAGTCCCGGAACTAAGGAAGAGCTCCAGCTGTCATAAGTAGAACAAGGATAAACTGTAGCAGTAGATATTTGGACACAAACATAAGCTAATTGTAGCTTAATCTGGCAGTAAATGTATAAATATCGTTTAAATTCTTGTAAATCTAATGAGTTTTGATTTTGGTCCTATATTTTTTTTCTTGATTTTGGTCCTTCTACTTTATGAAATTTTGACTTTTCTCCCTATTAATGACGTGGAAAATACCGGCATGTGACTTGTGTCATGTTAATTGCTAACTTAACGAATTATGGTGTTGATATATCATTGATATGAACTAAAACCAAAATTTTGAAAAATAAAAGGACCGAAACCAAAGAAAAAAATATATAAAGACTGAAATCAAAATTAACTATACTATTTGCAAAGACCAAAAACATATTTAACCCATGTGTCATATTATAAGTGTGTGTAGGAGTAGTCATAGAAAACCTCATGAGGAAAAAAAATAAGAATTAGACATTCAAAGCTCATACCTGAATAAGTTGATTTCTGTGATTGTCAAGCTGCATGAATACATGACACTAACAAGTGATGCTAATTTATGCTATAAAAAGATTATGCAAGTTCTGTTCAGAATTGCTCCTCTTCTTATAAAATAGTAATTAATATTTAATAGGAACAGAAAATCTCAAGGAAGAAATGAGTTATATATGTTTTGAGCCCAAAATTTACCTGTATGTTGATGTAATCTTCAGTGTCATCAATATATTCTCTCAACTGAATCAAGGGGGAAGTATCAAATAGAAAAGTTTATCAATTGATTAGTTGATTAGTGTATAATAACAGAAACCAAATTATAATTAACTAATTAGTAGTAAAGATTAGAAATGAAAATTCAGTTCATACTGTGGCCAATTTATTTAATGTTCCATCAATTTGCATGAAATAGGCCTGCAAAGCACATCATTAATGCACCATAGATTAATTCATTTTAATTCAGCAATGTCTGTGGAAAAATTTAAGTAGGAAGATTATTTTTATAACCTCAAGTAACATTTCTAGCTCCTCAACATCATTCTCTCCTTGAACTGTTGTTGCACTTGTGCTGCTTGATCTATGTATCTTAGAGCCTAAATCTGGAAAGCTAAATTGCAGGTTTGGAGAATCATAGCTACTACTAGTGGGAGAAGATGAAACAACCAACTTTCTTGATAAGTAAAGCTCAGCCATGTCGTCGTCATCATCGAGTAGGTTTTCTAGTTCATCTCTTATCTACAAGCAAGCTTGCAAAGAAGTGCAGCAAACAGAAAAATTCTGAGTTCTAAATTCTCATATAGTCATATGATAAGTAAAAGGAAAATCATTGACAAATTTATTGCTAAAGCAAGAAGTGTGTAACTCCAAATTCAACAACTTGTTCCAAACTATTCACTGACTAATACATTGGCCTGTATGATATATGACCTATTTATACACTACAAATCAATTGATGAATTAACAATACAACTATCCAACAACTAATAACTAAGAATATTTTCTATATATCCATACTGCTACTACAGCATAGCTATATATAGAATAAAGAACATGTGAAGAAAATGATCAAAAGAAGAATTAACTCATTAAGAGGGAAGGGCCTAGCATTGTGTTATAAACTCTAGCTGTTACTTCAACATACCTTTTGAACTCGGTTGGTCAACCTTGTCATTGCACTTTTCAATTTTCGCACCCTATCCAAATTACGACTGCTGATCTGGACACAAATGTCATTCAACCAGAGTTATGGAAGGGGAATCATATTACAGACAGTTATAGGTATGAGTTAAGTACAAAATTAATGACAGTTAAAGTCTTTTTAGATTTCTCTCATTTATCACTTTTCCTTTTGAACTCTGCCATATCTTCCAATTAAAAAAAAAAAAAACATAATGAATTCCAGGTTTTACACGGTTGATTTGGATATGGATATATAGACAATCTAAGTTTAAGAGAAGAAATTAGTAATAAGTTGCGTATGATTACGATAAACATAACATAACCGCAATCATAATTTAAATTCATATAATATCTTAGTTATGCCATCCTAAACATTTTGACAAATGTAAATTTTTTAAGCAGAGCCATGTTCTTGTGGCAAGGTGAACAATCTAATGAAACACCAAAACAATCCATAGGCTAAGGGCTTATTACCTTAGAGGTGAGCTCATCCAAAGCTGGATAAGCAGCAGTTTCTAAATCTCTTGCCCTTGCATCAAGGAAACTACAAATTGCTTCCAATGCAACTTCTAAGGCACGAAACTCGAATGGAAACTCTACAAAGTCAATTCAATTTTCAATTATTTCAACACATAGAAGAAAAAAGAGCCTAGAAACAATATCTTAAAGAGTTTACACAACATGATAGAACCAAATTAAAATCTTTCTAGTCCAAATCAGTATTTTCACAATGCCTACCATTTCCCTCTCCACCTTCACCATTTTGAGTATACTTGTCTTCTTCTCCTTGACCAGCATAAGTTACTTCGGGTAACCGTCGCCGAAGTTCCTCAACAATAGGCACAACATCATCATCATTTGGGTCTCTCAGCAGTACCTACACCAAGAACAAACTGAGGAGTGTTTCCATTTTCTAGTCTCCTGAAAACTTTGATGCACGGAGACAGAACAACTCTTCCAAACTAAAATGTTCTATTTTTTAGTCTTTGATTTTGTTTTGTTCGCTAAACACAAATAGGAAACTATAAGTTCTGTTCAATAATGTTCTGTCATTCATTTCGGTGGAACCAAAGTGTTCTACATTTAAGTCCTTTGTCCAATCTTGTGCACCAAAAACAACAACAACAAAATAAGGAACATTATCTAGTGTGAACACGACATTTCTTACTTCTATTTGTGAATCAAAATTCACACTCTTAGAACAAGACAATAAATAAAAGAGACATATGAAATTAAGGTACCTCTTTAGCAGTGATAACAGCTTTAATGTGCTGCATATAAGAATTCAAAAAACAACCAAAATAAAAACCAATAAGTTAATGAACCAAAAAAAATGAAAACAAAACAACTTAATAGTTGAAAAAAGAAACAAAGGGTGTGCCTCTAAATTGAGAACAATGACTTTCTCTCTGCCCAAAATGGTAGAAGGATATGATAGAAGAGGGTCCAGAATCCGAAGATCTCTAGCATGGATTTCAACAAGGCGCATAATAGCATACTTGTCCACATCAAGTATAGTTCCTTTGCCATCATGGTCTAGCATAATCCAACTTCTTGAAACTGCAGTTTTCTTCTTTATGGTAGAAGAAGAAGCAGCTTGAAGCTCCATTAGTTACAAATAGAGAGTGTCAAAAACAATCTTTGTGAAAATGAAAAATCCTTGTATTTAGAGAAGTGTTTTGGTTTGGAATTGGAACTTAATAAGCACATAAAATAACTGAAGAATATAATATCTATAAAGTATATAAGTATCTTTATATCATAATGACCCTTGGTATTTTGAAGACTTTGTGCTAAATAAGAAGGAGAAACAGCATATAAAAATATCTAAAAGGATAAGCAATATAAAAGTTGGAAAATATTTTTTTAAAAAAAATATGCTAGTGATATTAGTAATAATAATTATTTTGAAGTATTGGTGGTTAATGGAATTGGACTATTGGAGTGAATATAATTGAGAATTAGTGTTAAGAGGAGGGAGAGTTTTGAGGGGAAGAGGATGTGGGGATTAGAATTGAGAAGATAGTGAGATGACATATGGAGGTATACGAATGAAATAATGCGGTGCATGGGGGATTGGTTTGGAGACAGGTAGTGGGGTTGTGACTTGTGAATTCATGTGGAGTTTAAAAAATGATTGACATGTTGGTACTTGGTAGGTTGGAACTTTTTATGGAACAAATAGTACGTTAAAGCAAATACAAGAAATCTCTAAATTATATTTGTACTCATTATTTCTCTTTTATTTATTAGCAAAAATAACTATCGACACAAATATTAAAAAAAATAGTTGAATGTATTTAATTTTCTCAAATTTATAAAAAAAAATATACTAGTATAGTAAATTTGTATTGAGAATAAAACAAAAAATTAAATGATTTAACCACTTTATAAGAATATTCTAGGAATGATTGTATTGAGAATAAAAAGTTAGCTAGTTTTTGCTCATATTTTTTTCAAGGGGGTTTTTGCTCATATTTAAGACCACTAATAAAGTTTTTTTTTTGCTTATATATTACTCCTCCGTCCCAAATTATAAGACCCTTTTGACATTTTTATTTTGTCCCTATTTATAAGACCTCATACCAATTTTCAATGATCATTAATTATTTTTTTCCACAAATACCCCTATTTATTTTACACTTTTTATATTCTCAATAATATTAATAGGGGTAATTTTGAAAATACACATCAAAAGTTCATATTTCCAATACAATTAACTAAATTACTCAATCAACTTTCTTAATGGACGTGAAATCTCTCAAAAATATCTTATAATCAGGGAGGGAAGAAGTATTATTATTCATTTGTGACTCATTCTATAGTGTAGAGCCAAAATAGCACTTCAGAATTTCTCGATTGAAAAAAAAAAAAGTAAAAATCATGGTTGCCCTTTTAACATTTTTAATAGTCAATTGTGCCGTTTTTGGTAAAAAGAAAGTTTGATGTTAAATGTGTCTAAACATAAACTTTTTTTTTTTTTTTGAAACTGTCTAAACATAAACTTAAATTTTGTGTTTTTACGATTTTTTTTGCCATATCACATTATGATTCATTTCTTTTTTTTTTCTCTTTCTTCCGTACATCTAAAGAAGAGTATTGATTTTTATCTCATAAATGAATTTTTGACCCCCATATATTTTTTTTAGATAAGTTTTTTTTTTCAACTTATATAACTCATAAGGCCCAGTTGAACGGTCCATTTCGCAGCATAGAAGTATTGGTACTTCCCAAGTCCTAACTCACCCAATAATAAAGATTATTTTCCATTAATAAAATAATAAATAAATAAATAATAATAATAATAATAATAATAATTAATAAAACTCAGCACAGTTGATATATAGTTGAATTCCTTAAACATAATATCAAGGGATGCAACTCCTATCATGTGTATGAGGCTTTACTGAAAGGGACTGTATCTACTTCATAATTTCTTTGTCTTAGAAGAAATTGATCTTTGACTCCCGGCAAAAGTTCACCCTTAGTTAAAAAAAATAAATAAAAATCATTTAATTGTATCAATTGCATCATATTTCACACAAATGAAGTTTGCGAGTAGGTGGTAAACGAAAAATTCATTAACCAATAGAAACAAAATTATAAATCAAATCCCATAAAAAGATAAATCGCGTTTGTTCTTAATACCCACCTACTATGGATCTGTTTGGTAAAACTAACTTATAGCTGTGAGCTTGTAGCTGATAGCTGTGAGCTTATAGCTGATAGCTGTGAACCTAGCTTATAGCTGTGGGATTATAGCTGTGAGCTTATAGCTGTATAGCTAGCTTATTGAACTAGAGCTGTTTGGCGCGCAAAACTAGCTGTGCAACTAATTTAAACATGTTAAATGACTGAAAAGTACATATAGAATAATAATTAATATTGACATTCATGTTTCAATGATGATAATATTACACTAGTAGCTTATAGAGAAAGACATATACTTCATTCATATAGATATAAATGATAAAAAAAAATTATAACATTCATAATAATTATTACTAAGTACTACTACACTTTAAACATTTTTATTATTTTTATAAAAATGTCACGGTATCTTTATTAACAATGACACGAAAGAAGGACAAAACTTTTAGCCTATTGATTGGACACACCGCCATCACAAAATCACACAAATTCAATCTGAACCAAATTCACAAAATCAAAAAAAAATTGAGGATAACAAAAAAGTGAAAGAAAAATTTGATGATCAATGTTGAAATAAATATCACATACTTTTATGTCTTCTGAATCAATAGTTGAATATATGATTTCTTTATGAGTGGTTTGAGTGTGTTGCGTACAGATGTTGAATATATAGAAGGATTCTAGGTTTTTGGGTTTGAGGGAAAAAAGTAAAAAATTTGGGGTAATATTAATTTAGGCCAGAATAAATAATAATATAATTTAATAAAAAAAGGGTAAAATTGAAATATGATTTATTGAAAGCTCTTATTTTTTTCTCAAAGCTACCTTATGTAGCTTTCTAAAAGCTAGCTTTCAAAAGCTATAAGCTTCCTTTTTGAAAGTTATAAGCTTCTTTTATTTTTTGTTCACCAAATAGCTCTACCAAATCAATAAGCTAAAAGCTACTAGATAAGCTATAAGCTTGTCATACCAAACACACTCTATGTAGGGTTGCATTAAGAACAAACACATAAACTAAAGATCAGCTAAAATTCTAGTAGCTATTACAAGTTTGCGAGTAATATGCACCATGGTTGGGGAGTGTCCCCAAATAAATTGAATTTCATTGAAACATATTTTGATCTAGTCTAATACACTCAGTCCACTTAAATTTTAAAGTGTATATATATATATACATGTGTGTATGTGTGTTATACTTAAATTTTAATTAATATAAATTTTAAATAAAAAATTATGGATTTTTCATAAATATCCTTAACTGGAAAATTAAAAGGATAAAATGGAGGATGACACAAGGCTAATTTCATACACAACTTTCAATGGAAGCCAGCTTCAAAACTAAAACTACAAAAAGTCTTGAAGTTGTGAAATTATTAGTTGGTCTCGGATCAATAATCTATAACCCATCTTAATCATTCAAAATTTATTTTTTTTTGTTAGAAAATACATAAAATAGATAATAGATTATTAGATAGTGGTGATTTATCTGAGATTATTGATCCCGAATCATCTAATAATTGCTTCTTAAAATTTGACTAGAAACTCAAATCGGAAGCCAACACGAGCTTCGAAGTGGAACTTGGATAAATGGTGTTATAAACTATGACTGGGTCGAGTTGATTGAGTTTATCGTGTCGACCAAGCCGACCACATTGACTAAGATGACCATGTTGATCATTCCAGGGTCAAGTACTATTGAATTAGCTAAATAGCCAAAGCCCAAGTTATTCAAACTCCTATCTCAGTCCACCTTACTTTAAGGTTGACTAGGTCATGTTTATCACCATGACTCCCAACATGATTGCTTATTTTAATTGATGAGCTAATTGGGATGACAATAACTACTGATGACTTAAGTGGTGATTTTCCTTTGTATGAGACTAGTTATCAACGTCATATATTAAAATCAGTCCGAACTCCATCTTAAAAACTTGAAGTCGAACCTCTTGAATTCGATATCCCAGATATCTTAAACACACGTGGGTATGAATTTTAATCTTTTGGTTGGTGTTGTTTTAGTGACAATTGGATTGGGAAGGAGAAAGATCATGGACGAAGGAGGAGATGGTGCATTTGTGTTTAGATGTGTGAAAGTGGTGAGGAGCAAGAAAATAAGATTGAACGAATGGGGGCGTGGCGGGGAGCAGACACTGCCATGGTACAATGCAGAGGTGAAGGCCTGGGGAGCTATGATGCATGGTTAATTCTAAAATGATGACGTCCATTTACCGAAGACATACCCTGTATTCATACACGTTTTTGAATACTTAGTATGTACCTTTAGTTTCTATTATAATTATTTTGTTATATTCCCTCCGTCTCTAAATATAAAGTCTTTTTGACAATTTTGTCCATATTTATAAAGTCTTATACCAATTTTCAATGATCATTAATTACTTTTTTCCACAAACATCCATATTTATTTAATACTTTTGTATATTCCCAGTAATATTAATAGGAGTAAGTTTGAAATTACATATCAAAAGTTCACATTTTCAATACAATTAATTAAATTATTCAACTTTCTTAATAGACGTGAAATCCCCCAAAGAGACTTTATATTTAGAAAGGGAGGGAGTAATAATTAGGTGAGGACATGGCTACTTTTTACACTTTATTTGATTGAAAAGAGGAACCAATGAGAAAAGAAAAAGGGTACGGGAAAGAAATGGGAGAATATAAAGGGTAGACGTGTTCACATATTTTTATAGCTAGTTTATGTTGCATGATAATTAAAAATTATTAAAATTATTAAATTATAATTATTTTTATAGACAAAGTTTAAGATGGAAAAGGATATATAATTCACGAACAAATGTTCATGTGGATTGTACTTGGACCTCCAAATCCTAAGTTTCAAAAACTTGTATATAATCATGTGAGCTATATTCACTTGTAAAAAAAATAACTTTATTGATTATAAATGAAATTTATTTACTCAACTAAATTCTTTTTATAGCTCGATATATTATTATAACCTTATTAATTTTCTCTCTTTCTATCAATGAGTCTGAACGTCAAAACAAATAGGAAAGAAAATGAAAACTAAGATTTACATATCAAAACATTTACTATCCTATATTTACATATCGATTTGAAACTAAATCAAATACTATAGGCTTTGAATTCCAAATCTGGATTTCGACAATTTTTGCCAGCAATGTTTACATTGGAAACTGGCAATTCCTGCTTTGTCCGCATTACCTTTTGATTCACCAGGCATCCGTGTTTAGCTTAATCCAATCTATCGAAAGTGTGATTCTAGTGAACAAAGATCGTATACAGCTTAATCCAACCCATTGGATTTGATTTCTATGACCACGAGGCAAAGTCCACACAACGCAAAACAAGCAAGCAATGCAAGGCAAGATATATAGAGATTCTCATGAACTATTGTCGCCTTTTCTTGGGTACGTTTACCATTTTACCTTGATTGGTGGCGCATCACATGCTACAAAACTAATTGTACACGACAGCTAGATATGAAGTACAATCAAATAAATTCTTGAACTAACCGTATTTCACTATACTGCATCAAACATAGCTGTATACATATCAAAAACAGTTATACCTGTGTGGCACTTGTGGCATGCATATCATGATTGTAAAGAATATATGATAAAGTTTTAAAAAAATAAAATAAAATACTAACGTTAACCTTGTGGAACCAACTGAGATCCGAGTGCTAATAATTTCGGATTTGATTCCTAAAAAACACCCTAATGTGAGAGATATCTCTGTAGTATTGAAATGTATTAGTCTCACAAGCCCTGTTAGTAATAATGGATCCCTAAAAATACCATGTGCATCATCAATCAAGGTACCAATTTTGGAGAAACACGTGAGTATATACTACTATTGCTCCTAAATATAAGATCTTTTGACATTTTTATTTTGTCTCTGTTTATAAGATTTTATACCAATTTTCAATGACAATTAATTACTTCTATCCATAAACACTCATATTTATTTAATATTTTTTAGATTTCCAATATTATTAATAGAAATAGTTTTGAAAATACATATGAAATGTTCACATTTTCTATATCATAAACTAAATTAACCAACTTTTTTAATAGACATAAAATTTATCAAAATGATCTTATATGTATGAAAAGAAATAGTACTAACTAGTGCAAGAAAATATGTTTATTTTAGAGTTAATTGTCACTTTAGTCCCTGAAATTACATGTCGCTTTCACTTTCGTCCCTGAAATTAAGAAAATAGCTTGGAGGTCCCTCAATTTGTAAAAACGGTCATCCAACGGCTACTTTGTTCTTCCCCAATTCAGCTTTTAAATTGAACCCTAATTTCGAGTATGGGTCCTCAAATCTCATCTTCTTGTCAAATTGATTCGCAATTTCTTCCTCATTAATCTTATTGTTCTTGTTCGTCGCAAACCCTAAGCACAAACTGATCCTTAATTTGTATAATCGAAACCCTAACTAAGTCTCCCTTTTCTTCTCTGTAAAATCGCAATTGCTGTTCTCATCTTGAAACCCGCGAAATCAGAGCTGCATTATGGGTGGTGATAGTAGCTGGAACTGGAGTCAAGCTTCGAAAGCTGAAAAGATTCGAAGGAAGCAAGAAGAAAACCCAACCTTATGCTATTGTAGTTTGAAAAGTGTTGTGAGGAGATCCAGAACTACTCTCAAGGAAGAGGATAATTTCAGTTTTCTTAAATTTCCTCTTCCTTGAAAACTGAAATTTAAGAAATTTTTTAAAACAATTACTACTACTTAGATTCAAAACAAGTTGACTTTGTATCATGGTTGATTAAATCTTAAATCATACGAAAGTTCTGCTCACCCATGAACCGTGGTTACCGCTAAACAAATAATACTAATACTAATGAAACAAGCAATTCAAAATTCAAGTGCTTGATCAGTATAGTAGTAAAGAACAAATGATCTTGTATGTTAATTAATGTATTGCAAATAGGAATAAAGATTAATGAGTGTGTATTGATAATGTAATATTTTTTACACCATTAGTTTATCATCCGCCGTTTATTTGTACTCCGTATTATTTCTATTTGAAAATCAACGATCATAAACACATAAATGATATATGTTGATGCATCGATGGTGTAGAAAACCTTTACACTGTCAGTGCATCATTTATTTTCTCTTAGGAATATATATATATAGACATATACTCCCTCTGGTCCTATTTATAAGACCCTTTTGGAGTTTTTATTTTGGTCTTATTTATAAGGCCCCATTTCAATTTTCAATAGCATTAAGTCAACATTTTTTAGATTTCCAATAATAATTATAGGGGTAGTTTTGAAAAAGTATTATCAAATTTTCACATTTCCAATGTCACTAACAAATTTAATTACTCTCCTTGGTGGGAGTGAAAACCCCCAAAAGAATCTTATAAATAGGACCGGAGGGAGTATATATATCCGGTCTTGATTACAAGAAAAATAACTAATTTCACAAGTATTAAGAAAAGTTAGTTGAGTTCAATTAATTTTCTCAAATTAATAAAAATGTAAACTACTTTAGTAAACTTATATTGGGAATGAAACAAGAATTAAATGATTCAACCACTTTATAATATATTTTAGGAACGATTGTATTGAGAATAAAAGTTAATTAAATTTTGCTTATATTTAAGACCATTAGTGAATTTTTTATTTTTATTTTTTTTGCTTATAATCAAGATCGGAGGAAAATTACATACATATGCGCATACTGTTTTTGTCTCCTATAAATATTACGTAAAAACCATGGAGTATAATAGATGGTGCAGTGTAAAATTTTTTTATATTATCAGTTCATCATATCATTTACAACTTATATGTTTATAGTTATTGACTTTTAGATAAAAGTAATCTATTTATTATTATATATAAATTAGGCAAGATTCCCCTATATTTGTGAAATCCCGCTCATTCCATCCTTTTTTTTGTAATCCCGCTTATTTCCTCACTTTTTTTTAAACTATTCTCTCCTATTTTGACTATCGGCCCAAACAGTACAATGATGCTTCTATAATGCATCGATTTTTGGTGTTTTGACTCTTTTTTTTATTTTTTTATTTTAATAAATCTAATATATTAAAAAAATATGCTTTGACTTTTCTGTGTTCTTTTTATGTACATGATTTTGTTATTTGGATTTGAACTTTTTTTATTATATGTTTCCTGACACAGGTAATGGTCCACACAAGTAAAATATAAAACAAGGATGCTTTTACCATGCACCTATTTTTGGTGCTCCGACTCTTTTCTTTATTTTAATAAATCTAATATATTAAAAAAAAATATGGTTTGGGTTTTCTGTGTTCTTTTTATGTACATGTTTTTGTTATTTGGATTTCAATTTTTTTTATTATATGCTTCCTGACACAGGTAATGGTCCATACAAGTAAAATATAAAACAAGGGTGCTTCTACCATGTACCGGTTTTTGGTGCTTCGGCTCTTTTTTTTTTTAATTTTAATAAATCTAATATATTAAAAAAATATATATTTTGGGTTTTCTGTGTTCTTTTTATGTACACGTTTTTGTTATTTGAATTTGAATTTTTTTTATTATATGCTTCCTGACACAAGTAATGGTCCATATAAGTAAAATATAAAACAAGGGTGCTTCTACCATGCATCGGTTTTTGGTGCTCCGGCTCTTTTTTTTTATTATTATAATAAATCTAATATATTAAAAAAATATGTTTTGGGTTTTCCCTGTTCTTTTTATGTACATGTTTTTGTTATTTGGATTTGAATTTTTTTTATTATATTCGATCTTTCGGACCAGGTAATGGTCCAAACAATTAAAATATAAAATAAGGGTGCTTCTACCATGGACCGGTTTTTGGTGCTCCGGCTCTTTTTTTTATTTTAATAAATCTAATATATTAAAAAAATATGCTTTGGGTTTTCTGTATTCTTTTTATGTACATGTTTTTGTTATTTAGATCTGAATTTATAATGTCATTAATTACTTTTTTTTTTCAAAAATATTTTTATTCACTTTTTTTTAAAAGCGAATTTTTTAGTTAGAAAATATTACATACAACTATACAAGAATGTTAATCGATTCCAATTTATCGACTCTTTTGTAAATAATAATATTAATTCCTTCCTAAACAATTTTTAAACAAGAATGTTTACATTATTATACTTTATTTACACTTAAACCAGGTCCGGTCCTAACCTATCTTGGGCCCTAAGGCGAAATTTTTTTAAAAATAAATCAATTAAAACACTATATATTTATATATTTAATTAATTAAAACAATGATAACAATCAATAATAAAAATAGGTATTATATAAAATAAAGTTGAAATAAAATAAAAAAATTTATTAATTAAATAGGTAATTAAAATTGTTTTCATGTTACTTCTTCCATCTTTGTATATAATATCCTTTTGGTTGAATTCACGTTCATTACTAAAGTTGGTTAATTTAGTTAATTGTATTGAAAATGTGAACATTTGATATATTTTTTTTCAAAACTATCCTTATAAGTATTATTGAGAATCTAAAAATTGTTGAGTAAATATGGGTATTTGTGAAAAAAAGTACCTAATTGTCATTGAAAATTTGTATTATGTCTTATAAATAAGGACAAAATAAAATTCTCAAAATAATGTTATATTTAGGGATAAAGGGAGTAAGTTATAAAAATAAAGTTCATAAATTAACCTATTTATAAGTCAAGTGAGCAAATAAAAAAAATAAATTAAAATAATATGCTAAACTATTAATAATTGAAAGATAAAAATATGCAACTATTAATTTTTTTTAAGTATAAGTACTATTAAAAAAATTTATGGGGCCCCTAAAATTTTTGGGCTCTGGACGATGGCCCTCAATGCCCACCCCCAGGGTCGGGCCTGACTTAAACATTATTCATATTAAAATTCCTCATAACTATTCAATAGTAAATTAAAACTAATATTAGTTGTAACTTTGTGAAATGTTTTATCAATACATTAGAACTAATATTAATTGCAACTTTTATGAAATGTATTATCGATTTCGTATTTCTTCCATGCATTGCACGAGTTTGGGGGTTAGTAATACAAATAAATGATGGATGATGAATTCATGGTGTAAAAAATTTTACACTGTTAATTCACATTCATTAGTTATTTAAACTTTAATTTAAGACATAAAATTTTGTCATTTTTTTTCATCATTGTTAGATGGAGGAGGAATATTAATCATGTATTGATTTTTTTATATATATATATATATATATATATAATTATAATGAAAGAGAACGTTAAAAATTAGGATTTCTAGAGAGAGAAGCTCTGTACTAGTCCCTCCCCTCCTTTTTCCTTTGTTCCTGCTTGTTTTCATATGCGACTTTGAAGGCTACTCGTCAAGACAGATCTCTCTTTGCCAACGGTTGATTTGGCTACCATCTAACGACTCTCTCGTTTTAGATCTGAGATTCATTGTCGCTGAACTGAACTTAATTTCAGCATCGCAATGAGATTGTTATCTTGAAATTAAAGGCTATTGAATCTCTTGTTAGAGTTCGGTTTTGACAGTTGCTGATGATCCATATCCACATGGAAGAGTCTGTTGTTGTAGTGTATTTTGCTTTCCCTTTAACTATTATTAGTATGAAATTTCTAGTACTGTTTCTGATATATGAATAAAATACACATTTCCCTTAAAAAAAAGAAAGAGAAAAATTGTATAAACAATACAAATGAAACAAAAGAGTAAAGAATACTTTATTCGATCCTAAATATAAGTCTTTTTGGAATTTTTTTATCATATTTATAAGATCTTATTTCAATTATCAATAATATTTAATTTTTTTTCAAAACATCCTTATTAAATGAATATTTTTTTAGAATTTTAATAATAATTATTAAAATAATTTTAAAAAATATGTTAAATATTCATATTTTTAATATCAGTAACAAAATAATATTTTTTCTAATAATCAACAAAACTTAACACAGTTGATAAATGACTAGGTTTTTTTAGTATGATGTTAAAGATTGATCTCGATGATCTGATCTCTAATGCCTCCGAAAAAATTAATCTTCAATTGTCGGCTAAAAAATATTTTTTTAATAAACATAACTTTATTAAAAAGAAATCTTACATTAACCTCGAGCGTGCGGTTCAGTGGTAGGGATTGATTCACGCTTAAGCAAGGTCAGGTGTTCGAATCGAATCCTGCCTTGTGCATGCAGCAGCGTTAAATCTCGGGACCAGTTGTCCTACCCATTAGAGGTACCTACAAGCCAGCGAGGAGATTAGTCACCGGGGTGGACACTCCGGTCATAAAAAAAAAAGAAAAAAAGAAAAAAAAAAGAAATCTTACATTTGAGAGAGGAGATATAGAAGGAATAGTGATTGGATGATTGGCATGAATGAGTATGAGTAGAAGTGTAGAAGTAGAAGTATGAGGAGGACAATCACATCAACGGGTATCTGTCATCCTCATCATCATCACGCATCATGCATCTCCTGGCGGCACAAATCTCGAGGCAACTCTCAAAGCTATATATTCTTTTTTTAAAATAATAATAAATTAAAATAATAAAAATTGAAAATTACAGAGAGAATCAATAAACAAAGCATGGGAAGCATGAAGCTCCCTCCTTCTTCTCTTTCTCTTTCTCTCTAAAAAAGAAATAACTGAATCCATGTGAATGAAACCCTAACCAACGCTAACTTCCTTCCTTGTCTTCGAAGCATCGAATTTCTCTCTGTGATCTCAAATCTCTATGCCATTATCATCATCATCAATTCAATTCAATTCTATGCAAATATGTTAATGTGCTTGCTTCGATTCTCAATTCTGAATGTATAAATAATAATAATAATCAAATTAATAATGGTAATCGCCGCATCATCGATGAAGAAGTTTCGTCGGTGGCAGAGGATTCTCATCCTCTCTCTCCTCTCTCTCTCCGTCGTCGCTCCTCTCCTCTTCGTTTCTCGCCGCCTCACTCTTCTCTCTCTCCGCGGTACCACCACCATCATCCTCTCTTCATTTTCCGCATTATTCTCCATTTCAATTTCGTTTTCATTTCATTTTCACTTTGATTTTTGTTTTTCAGGTCGCAGAGATTTTCTTGAGGATTTATCCAGTGTTGTAAGATTCTTACTCTCACCATCACTTTATTTATTTTTTATATTTTTATTTTTCATTTGATTGAATTGGTTCTGAAGTTCAATTCACCCTCTGTCTGGTTGCTAAGAAAGTAGTACTATTATAATGAAGCATTGCTTTCGAACTGAATTTTGATTCCTAGTTTTTTTTTTTTAATGTCGGTGAGTTTAAAAAATTGCCGCTTAGTTGAATTTCTTGTGCTCTCTCGGTTCGGCTTTTAGTCGGATGTTTCAGATTTAATTATTAGGTGGATATATATATATATATATATAATATATATATATGCAAATTTGATTTGATTTTTACACCATTTGTTTGGTATTGGTTGCTGGGAAACAATATCTGTAAGAGGAAATACAACGAAGCATTTTTTTTTCTCTAATTAAACTTTTTAATATGTGGTTAAAGTCAAAAAGTTGAAAATTTTGTGGATTGTCAGTTGAGTGGAATTTTAGTCAATAAGATTGATATTTTAGATTTAATTATTTTAGCTGGAAAATGGTTTTTTGTTAAGCTTCTTCAGATGCCAAATTGAGCTTTTGTAGCTTCTGATTCTCTGCAATGAAAATTGATTTGGTTTTAATTTGTTTGTTGCAGACATACAGGACAGATCTTATAAAGTTAAATTCTTTAGAACAGGTAGTGGAAGATTTGGTTAGAGTTTCCCCAGTTACATGTCAAGTCTTTCTTTTTCTTTTTTCCCATTGAGTTCGAGAATGAAGTTGTTTGATTTTTACCCATGATTTTGGCTCTTTTTTAATTTCAGGAAGGTTCTGGCGAATTAGAAGAGCCAAAGCAAGTTGTTTATGAAGAAAAATATTTTGGTTCAACAAGCAGTGATAGTTCGGAAAAGATTAATGACTCTGAGGGATCTAGACTTGAGGGGCATAGAAGTCAACTTTTGGAAAGAAATGGTTGGTATCTGTAATTTCACTTTATACTTCAGTTTTTTGGGGTTTATGTAATGCCACTCAGTTGCTCAACAGCAGTATGTCACTGTCTGAAATTTTGGCTGTTATGAAGTTTCAGAATTTGACCATGACAAAGGAAGAGATCAGGAAGCTCAGCAGAAAGGATTATCCTCCGTGGATGCTGATAAGGTTTATACTAATTCTTTTGAATTGCTGCTATTAAAAGTTATAGCTTCTATTTTTCTTTTCTAAAACGAGAAGTAAAAAAAAAATTGCTATCTATACATTAATCTGTTCTGTCTCCCAAAGGAAATTGCAGTGCTCTCAAATTTCAGAAGAAATTAAGATTCTTAATCTTCTTTTCTGTCTAGAGCTCTAAATCACTTCACTACTTACAGGTTTCATCACATGTATTACATACATGTTCCCGTTTCAAAAGCATAACTTGTTTTTCATTTAAAGACATTCGTTGTTTGTGCATTTAAATGACCGTTAAATGAACCAAATTGCCATTCTTATCTGATAAATCAGCTGTCTGGTTGAGAGTTTTATTTTCCTGTAGCAATTTCGACACCTAATGTAAATCCTGTTTATGCTAAGAAACTACATAGATTCTAAATTTGACCTTTTGCCAGACTTATTAAATATGATCTTATTAGCTACCTTCTCTTTTTGTTGATATAAAATATTAGAATACAGGTTTTCTTAACTGTTCTTTTAATGTATTTCATTAGATATAGAATGTTATATCACTTTCAAAATTTCAATCCTTGTAATGTGGATTTAAAGTTATTGAAAAGCATTGCCTCAGCTTTGTTTCTATATAAAATTTTAGTTAGACAAGCAACTTAAGCTCAGTACAGATGCTCCCCATTTTTCTTAACTGTTTTCGAGGTTGACTCCGTCCATGTATAATGGATAGCTAGGTGGTAAAAGTTTGAATGATTTGGACAATTTAATTATTCGTGAGTTTACTTAGGTTTATATTTATGATTTATACAAAGGATTGGATGTTTTCTAGGTAATATGTTGTTTTCTAAAGGGACCGGTTTTTATATATGAAAGTCAATGTAATTTGTTTGGGGCAAGCTTTACTTCATATGTACTTATACATATTTGAGCAATGCATAGATGCAAATTGGTTTGTGGAGACATATTTAGTATCTTTGCAATCTTTTCTTGATTTTTATTTTTTATTTTCAATTTGCAGAAGAAATTTAATTCAACAGTGATGCACATTCAAAGAGTGACAGATGAGAATATTAAAATGATAGATAAGCAATCTGGTCCGAAAACAACCCAACATCGGATTTCACGTCTTCAGTCTCGTGGAGTAACAAATCAGAAGGTCGAGGAGATTAAGGATCAAGTTATTAGAGCCAGAGCATACATAGGCTTTGTTCCTGCAAACAGCAACTCACACTTGGTGAAGGAGTTGAAGCTGCGAATTAAAGAGATGGAACATGCAGTTGCAGGAGCTACAAAGGATTCAGATCTGTCAAGGAGGTAAAATTTTCTATTTAATTTTGCACTTGCATTCAGTTTATAAATTATTGCCAGTATGTACTAAATACAATCAATATATAAGTTTGAAGAGAAAACCAATGCTTTGACCCTTCATAGATATCCCATTTTCCGTTTGGTCTCACTACTACTAATTTTCTCAATGGAGTCCCTGTATGTTTCAATTTGCTTCTATTTGGTCCTTGCAATCCACAGCACGGAATAAATAATTTGGCCATACAGAAGAATCAATTGGAGCAAATTACATGTACAAGGTTTCAGTTTAAAAAATCAGAAGCGGAGGGATCACGTTAAGAAGCATTTTTTTCAGAGATCAAAACATAATTTTTTTTTTTTTTTTTTTTTTTTTTTGTGAAAGAGCAAATTTCAATCTGTGAAAATCTATCCAATTCAAAAAATTGATAGAGAAAGCATTCATGTAGAGTTTTGATGTGATATGATCTTTTCAAATGAAATGAAGATGTTTTTCAATCTAAAAACGAGTGAAGTTCAGTGTTTTGCAGAAAATGAGACACATGGAGGCTTCATTGTCCAAGGCCCACCGTGCTTTCCCAGATTGCTCTGCTATGGTTGCCAAGCTCCGTGCAATGAATCATAATGCCGAAGAGCAAGTTCGGTCTCAGCGATACCAGGCGACATATCTTGTTCATCTTGCTGCTAGGACCACCCCTAAAGGTCTTCACTGTCTCTCTATGCGGCTGACTTCTGATTACTTCGCCCTGAGGCCTGAGGAGAGGAAGTTGCCAAATGAAAATAAGATTCATGATCCAAAACTTCATCATTATGCTGTATTCTCAGACAATATTCTGGCATGTGCAGTGGTTGTTAACTCCACTGTCTCTACTGCCAAGGTAAATACCTTTTTAATTTATGGACTGGCATTTATTTTTCACTTTTAACTTGGCTCAGTTGGCTGTTCTTTTACTTTTACTTTTGGCTAAAGTTGAACCTTGATTCATCTTCTGAAAAAAGAGAGAAGATACTAGCAATTTCAAAAGTCAGCTATTGAGTTAATGATTAAGTTTGTATATAGTGGCAAGAAAGTTTATTGACAATGACTTTTAAAATGCAGGAACAAGAGAAATTTGTTTTGCATGTAGTGACCAATTCACTCAATTTTCCAGCAATCTCGATGTGGTTCTTATTAAACCCTCCTGGAAAAGCCACCATCCACATACAGAACATAGACAACTTTGAATGGTTTACCATGAAAAATAACTTCACGAAATTTAATTCCAGTGATCCAAGATATACTTCTGAATTGAACTACCTGCGCTTCTACCTGCCAGACATTTTCCCTACTCTAAATAAGATTGTGCTCTTAGATCATGATGTTGTGGTACAACGAGATCTCAGTGCACTATGGGATATTGATATGAATGAAAAAGTACTTGGAGCAGTTGGAACTTGCACAGAAGGTGAAACTTCATTTCACCGGATGAATACGTTCATTAACTTCTCTGATCCATTCATTGCAGAGAGGTTTGATGTCAATGCTTGCACGTGGGCATTTGGGATGAACTTGTTTGATTTGCAGCAGTGGAGGAGTCATAATTTAACTGCTGTCTATCACAAATATTTGAAAATGGTATGGTTAAAAGAACGTATGCTTCTATTTCTTTCTGTTTCCTTTGTTTAAGGATTAACTAGCTTTATAGTTTATACCCTCCGACAAATTTTACTGCATTTAAATCTCATTATATCTTCAGCTTGGCTCTCAACTTTGATAATGTGATAGAGCTTTAAAACAGCATTGCTGGCATCTGTTCCCTTAAAATTGCTTAGTATCAATCCCAGTGCACAATTTTCTTTTTGCATGAGCATGCTTAAACTAGTAGTTTACGACTTCTTAGTATGATTGTTTACCTGCAAGTTAGATTAGTCTTAGGTCAAAGATTTGACATCCACATGACATATTTAGGGTTGTTATTCAAGCTGGCGTTTTCATATTTGTTATTTTGGTTGTTGGATATAATTAGGGAACACGTCCAGATTCTCGTTTAAATTTCAGTTAGATGCATCACAAATATTAACTTCTATTTAAGTTATGTTGCAATGATAATCTAATGTGTTTGTTTGGGTGCTTAATTGCAGGGTTCTGAGAGGCCATTGTGGAACAACATTGGAAGTCAGCCTTTAGGCTGGCTCACCTTCTATAACAAAACAATGGTTTTGGACAGACGGTGGCATGTTGTTGGCCTTGGTTTTGATTCCGGGGTCGATAGAAATTTGATTGACAGGGCAGCCGTTATACACTACGATGGAGTTAGGAAGCCATGGTTGGATATTGCGATGGGAAGATATAAGAATTATTGGACCAAATTTATGATGTTTGATCATCCTCTTTTGCAACGGTGCAATCTCCAGGCATAGCCCAGATTCTAAATATCAAGGTTTTAAATTATGGTTGTGGGCACAATTACGTTCCCTTTGCCACAATTTTGTGAAAATGTGGTCACCATTATTATTGCAATGCGGTTGAGGAGATTGTCAAAATCACAACGTTGTGGGCGTAAATTGCAGTTGTGGATCTTATTTAAAAACCCTGCTAAATATTCTTCTACCCGGCATGTGTTGTTTGATTAGTTTGCTGGCACATTTAATTGCCTGCGTCAGTCAATTCTTTGTTGTTCTTGGCAATTATTCTTGTAAAGCCCTTCTTTATAGCTCCATAAATTTTCCATAGATGATTTTTTAGAAGCTTAGCTACTTTATAGAGTGACATTTAAGATGAAATAATAATCAGAGGCATATTAGCTACTTGCAGATGTTATTTGTTGTTGTGTACATAATTCATCTATTACGTTATGCGACCGTTCTTCTACCTTAAGTTTACGAGCAGAGTGGAAGCTGGATCATATAATTTAGTTTCATGAGCAAATTTACACCCAATTGTTGAAATGACGGGTGCGCAAGAAGCTGACTGTAAAATGTAAGAATTATTAAGTAATGTTAACATTTTTCTGGCAAATATCAATAATCGTATTTTCTGTTATTTATTTATTTTTATTGATGAAGAATATAAAAATGGGGGCGTAAGTTGTAGTACTATTCAGGTTTAAGATTAGGTAAAGTTTTTTGCATAATCAATTCATTATTTATTTATATTACTTTTAATCAAAAATAGATGATGCACTTATGGTGGTGTGAAAAAGATTTACATTATCAGCACCAACTATTTTCTCTTCGGGTTTATTGTTTTTGGTAGTAGATGAATCATGAATGTGATATTTAGAATACCTCGTTATTATTGGTTGAAGGAACGAGGAATTTGGATGAGTGAAATTTGGTAAGGTGAGGGAAATATTGGGCAACAAGCAGATTATCTGACACGTGGAGAAAATTTATTGGGTATTTACAGATATGGATATCAAAGCAGTGGTTTTCAATCTATCCATGTTGTGTGGTGCATGGACTGACTATGCCCCAATAATAATAACAATTTTGGCATCTTTGCCGATGCATATGAAATAACTGTAACAAACTACAACTCTAAGCTGAAGTTACATTCCCATACTCTGAATTATATCTGAAGAAAAATGGCAACCATCTTCTCCAGCACCCCTACATCATCTATCACTAGCTCAAGTCTTGTGCACAAGAGACCTCTTAGGGCCTCATCCTCTAATGTTCTTGGTAAGTTGCCATCTAGAATATGATAACATGATTACTTTCTAGCATATTACTACTTTAATCTCTTTCCATGTTTTATTTCCTTGTGCTGAAAACATTGTGAAACAAATTAAGCAAGACTATTTACAAAGAAGGGAGGAAATAATTAGTTGCAATTTCGGAGTTGTAGCTAACTAGATGACTCGAGTGTTGGCCAAAAAAAGGGAAATAAACCAAGATGAGCTGCTAGTTTCTAGAAAATTTTATGAAACTTGAAATTAATTAGAGATAGTGCATGTTTCAATTGGGATAAGATTATTCTACAATGAACATGAATGAGTGCAAAGTGAGCAAGTAAAAGTAAATTTACGCTTGATTAGTTAAAGTTGGATGATGTTGGTTGTTGAATCAACCTTTTTGCTTGTGTGAAACTTTCTTAGGCATAACAAAACCAATGAAAATCTCAAGATAACTTTGAAATGTACTTTATAGTCATTGTGCATGTATAAGTTTTGTTTCCTTAACCTTAAATGACATAATTCATTCACTACCAAAAATATGACATCATTTATTGATTGCAAACATGATGGTATAGGGTTGCCAGCAATGGCTAAGGTTGGAAAAGTGAGGTGTTCCATGGAGGAAAAGCCTTCAGTGAATGACTCAAAAATGGGGATGGGGGCATCCTTGATGGCAGCTGCATGTGCTGCAACCTTGTCAAGCCCAGCCATGGCTTTGGTGGATGAGAGACTTAGCACTGAAGGAACTGGGCTTCCCTTTGGGCTTAGCAACAACATTCTTGGTTGGGTTCTTCTTGGTGTCTTTGCTCTCATATGGGCTTTCTATTTCATCTATGCCTCTGGTCTTGAAGAGGATGAGGAGTCTGGATTGTCCCTCTAAACTCTTAAGCATTATGTGGTGATGATGCATTAATGTAGAAATTGCAAAGACTTCAGTCCTTTTTATGTTGTATTAAGAAAACTACTTGTGTATCTGTTCCTACTTCCAACATATTATTGATTTTCTCTAATCTGAAACTTGCACAAATCACTTCTCTATTATTTATTTGTTTTGTGGAAATCTTCAATGATTGTCCAACATCAATGATCATATATACATATACAAATTATAGCATGTTTATATTAACATGGGTGTAAAGAATAATATCAAATTGTTTACCTGAAATTATGAAAGAAAGATTAAGCATATGTTTGTTTCTGCGTTTGGGGACCCAACAGCGCGTACGGCACAAAGCTGCCCCTCAGTGACTTTTGTGCATTTGGTGTTTGGAACCACACATCCAAACATGCTGTGAATTGATGTCATCAATCATGTTTAGCTATTGAGTTCCATATCTAAGTGAAAAAAGGATGTGAGAAGGTTACTCCTCATCCTGGTGGCAAGTTATAGCATGGTGCCCAAAGTCAAGGCACCACATGTGGTGCCCTTGATCAGCTCCGTGGAATTGTTGGTGCATGATATGAAGGGCTGAGATTTGGTACTCACTTTGCCCATTACCTGTGTAAACCGGTAGCACTCACTGGGTGCTGGTCGAAATTGGTTTCGTCCCGTTATGCTTATATTTTTGTGTATTTCGTATTTTTTTGGCATTGTGTGTGTCGTTTTGTGTTTGTATCCACTGCACCGAGGCCCCACCACAATAATTGGTTAGTACTATTGTTGCAGTTGAATTGAATGGCTTTTTAGTTTGTGTTCCTTTTCTTTTTCGTTCATTTAGTGTCATTAGTTCAAGTAGTTTAGTTAGGTTGTTTAGTTTCGTTTCTCTATAGAAACCTTGTATGTTTTTTTTTTCTTTTTTATTTAGTACTCATACCA
This sequence comes from Crotalaria pallida, assembly GCA_037953625.1. NCBI lineage: Eukaryota > Viridiplantae > Streptophyta > Magnoliopsida > Fabales > Fabaceae > Crotalaria > Crotalaria pallida. Next base: position 77,314,997 of record CM075656.1, read on the forward strand.
AGGAAAGTGGTTGATTTTATGAATTGTATAATAATATATTGTAACTAACATTACAATTTTACCCCCTTAACTTTTCTTGAAAAATTCGCACTAATTAATGAACAACAAAAAACACATGGATAGTCAATGAGTTATAATTTGGTATAATGATTTAGCTTAATACAATCAAATATTTACTCAGTCATGAATTCACATTTTAAAAAATCCAAAAATTTATACAATATGTTGCAATTTAAATTGTGAAAAATAATGATGCGTTATTTTATACTTTAGACAATATACTTATTTACAATTATGAAGCTCTAATACAAACAAATAATTTGAAAGTTCGAATCTTATAAACACGAATTAATTAAAAGTGTGAAAACATGTCTTATATTTTGGGACAGATGTAATAATAATAATGATGATGATGATGATGATGATATATGGTTAAAAAAATAGCTGCATTTGGACTTGCAAAACGAATTACTAACAAAATGCATTTGGAATGATGGATTAAATAAAACAAAAATCAAAATGAGTTGGGTTTTTTTTTAATATAAGAAATTATGTTGTTAATTAAAATTAGTTAATTTTTATTAATGAAAAAGTTGGTAGCTGAAACTAGATTCAAAGGTTAATGTTTATGACTATTCATTTCTAAATACATGTAAATCATTTTTATAAAAAGTTCATATTAACTTATTATTTAAAAAGGCATATTTTCCAAAATCTATAATTAAATTTTTGTTTAAAAAAAAATTAAATTTAAGCCCGTGCAATGCACGGGTAAAATTACTAGTTTAATTAAATTTTAACAGCAGCGGAAGTTACATGCAGTGGTCCACGTTTAATGCATGCACTCAGCCACGTTTTGCGCACTGAACATATCCAACTACAGTTGGTTCATTACTAACTTCTTGAATACAAATAAATACTCCTCCTGCCTTAAGCAACCAAAAACAACAAATTTGTGGTTTTAAAAATAACAAAAATTTAACTCACCTTGTATTCCCAAGACAATCATTCCTAAAGTAACTTAATAAAGTGGTTCTGTTAAATTAATTTTTGTTTTATTGCCAATGCATATTTTGTAAAGTAGTCTATAACCCTTACTAAATGTTAGACTATTTTTTATTTTTTTTCAATGAAAAATTTAAATTCTTCCGAACTAAATAAAGTAATAGTAGTTGAAATGAATTGGTGAAACGAATGGTTAAGTTTAAGTTAATAAAATTCCAAGGGTTAGAAAAAGGGTTCGAAAGAAGAAAATGTAATAAAAACAATAATAGATCAATTGAATTTTTAACGTGTTCTCTAACAATGTATTTAAAATGTTATATATCTCCACTACTTGCTACAAAATTATAGCAAAACGTTTTTTTTGGTAGACATAGCAAAACGTTTTTAAGATTTATCCAAGCATACAAAAATTATTAATTAACAATTTTAACAATGTCAATTTCAAGAAAAGATTCAAATGTTATAGGAAATATATGCATTCTTGTGTCAGCCAAGAAAATAAAAAGAATGCACTTTTATTTATAATCGAATTGTCAATTGATGAAAAGATACAACTATCTCAATGCACATTTTCACATTTGGTTTTACAAATTAGCACCAACTGATAGTGCACATAGATAAGCACAAAAATGGGCTGGTAAAAAATGACGGACACCATTTTCTTTAGTCCATATACATTATCTAACTTTAAATAAGATCCAATCTGCATTTTTGAAACACTACATAGGCAAACTGATCATCCAAATGACATTTCCAAATAAGGTTTCATTAGCAAAGTTACAAGTTCACATCATTTGAAATTTGAAATTAAAGAAGTGATTATCAAGTACAATGATATTTATACATTAGTTTTGAGCTGTGGCCTTATGGCTGCGGCAAGTTTCCATGACATGGTTATCATATCTTCCTAGCTGAATTTGAAACAGCAAATACAACCTCAAAATTGTACTACCCAACAACAAAATCCATAAACTACTTGGATTTGCCTTGCCAATAATTTCCAAAATCCCTTTCTGGAAAGCCGAAACCATCTACAGTTGTTCAGAGTTTCAATTTTGAACCTGCGTGAAAATTTGCCACTACACTGTGCAACAAAGCTTTGCATCAATGGAAGCCAAACATATGCAAAACGCCTGGTAACCTGTAAAAGGGTATCTGCAGGAAAATATACTTGGTTATTCAGGTGATATATAACATAAAATAAAATTGTTGACTTAAATAAAGCTATTGCTTTTAGTTTATACCATTACCTGTAGTCCATGACGAACTTCGATTTTCCTACCCTACCTAACTGCAGCACTGTCTGCCTTCCATTCTCCTAAATCACAACAAATGGTGTGACTGTGAGAATAACTCATTTGCAAATGGATAATCACTTGTGTCATTGTTTTCTGATTGATCTCAAATCAGAGAGCGTGACACGAGAGAAATGATGAAGATAATGGTACACGTGATGTTATTCCCCTAGATGACCTTTTCTTAAGAATATAGATACTGGTCATTGTAAAATGTGCTAGATTGCAAATGTTACATGCAGCACAAAGCAACATTTTAGTTTAAATACTTGACACATAGCATTTTGATCATACCTCTAAAGTCAGCTGGAAATTCTTTATTGATGTTTGGATTTTTAGCTCTGCCCTTCCTTTATCTCTAAAGTCAAGCTCAAATTGCTTTGAAATCTGAAGGAAATCCAATAGAAATTAATTAAGTAGAGATGCCGAAGAAAAACAGAAAATGGAACTCATACAAATTTACAAATTAGTTAGTTAGGCTCCTCCTACCTTGTTGTAAAGCGGAGCCCTTGAGAACAGTTGATGGACTTTGTCCAATTTTCCCTCCCAATCCATTGGCAATCCTCTGATATGCTGTGCCTGGAAGACAAATTATATTAACTTGGAAAAAAAATGAAACTTTTTAAACTATAAAGTGATTATGCAGACATAAATCAACCACATTCTTCACACATCATTGTCACGAAATCACTTTTGGTTCAAATTTATTTGTTTCAAATTTACCTCATTTCCGGCCTCGTTCACGAATTCACTATCAGATGTGGTGCTTACCAAAACGGAGCTTGATTCTTCACACATTCTTCAGGAATCTAAAATCAAGATAAATTAAGGTAATTAAAGAATTAATAATTGTGTCTTTCAAAAAAATAAGGAATAAATATCTGTACTCTGAACTATGTCATTAAACTGTGACTTTCAAAAAATATAATTTTATGTCTGCTACCTACATGGTTTTTTTTAGCCTGGTTTTTTGCTCTCTTGGGGTTCCACAATATTACATATACTGTCTGGTTTTTAAAAAAATCCTTGTCTTCACCAGAAAAAAAAATAAAATAACCTTCGTGGGACACAACACACATGAAACAAATAAATTTTACTAAAAAATTGATTAAAAAAAACCTAAACTCTGTCACTATTTCATTTCCAGATCTGTCCAGATCCGGAACACAACACCATCGCAGCTTAACAGCACGATACGGGGGGTAAAGCACTTAATAAGGACAACGGATTCATTACAACAATACTTAACATTCACTAAAGTTTAAAATTGAGATTACCAAATAGATTACCTTCAAAACAGAGTCAACACAAGGATCTGAGGATGGTGAGGTACACAGCTTCAGGACCGGAGCTACACAGCTCCAGATAAGGATCTGAGGTACACTGCTTCAGGACCGGAGCTGACGATGAAGACGCCAATGGGGATGAGGAACGAAGGTGGGGATGAAGAAAAATGATGGAAATTTTTCGATCCAGGACACTTTGTACTCTCGGACCTCTCAAAGACACTGAGAGATATTTTGACCTGTCTATTTCTCTCCTCCATGCGGTTGTGGTATGTTTGTACTCTGGAACGGAAAACGGATTTCAAAATAATTACATTAAACAAAAGAATTGGAATGCCGTTGTATCTAATTGCATATAGGTCCTTGCAACTTGAAACCGATAGTCAAAGGTCAGTCAATGGGCATCACAGCTGGTGCCTTGACTTTTGGCACCATGCTATATCGCCCCCGTCCTGGTAGGTTCAGAGTGAAATGTTCAAGATAGTTTCCTATGTACAAGAAACTTTCAAATAACATTTCAAGAGACTATCTAATAGGAGACTTTAACCTTATCAGCTGTGAGGACGGACCTGTCAGCGAGTATACAAATGAACTATCTTACCATTAGGTGTTATTCATATAAAAACTCGTTAAAATATCCTCTAATTAAAATGATAATTCTAAATTATATTTTTAGATAATAATGCTAATCTATATAAAACAATCCAACGGAAAAATCATGTTTTTTGGATTAAGTCAAGTCAGGTAGAGTCGTTGTGGATACCACAAAACTCTCTACCCACCGTTTAGCAAAGAAATCATGATTGGTGCTTATAGTATCCATTTGAATAAGTTAAAATCAAAATATGGATATCATCCATTATCTTAGAAATCGGCTCAACTCAAATTAATCAGAATACAACGTGATTTACAAACTACACAACCTTTGTGCAAGCCAAAACAGTATGGTTTTCATGTAATTTGGTGAAACACGTAAAACACGATTTTCAATTAATTATCATGATCTTGTCAAAGCTAAAAGCTTCAATCTTTTGTGTGTAGTAGTTTGCAGGTCATGAATGAGCTCATCAACTATCAAAATGTGGTTGAGAAATGTAAAAGTTGCCTAAAAATCAAGTTTAACTACATTTTTATCCTTAATTTCTTTACGATTATTGGACTTTAGTTCCACCATTTTTTTTAATGAGTTTTAGTTCTCCACATTTTCAATTTGTGAACCATTAAGTAACATGACCCAACATTACATATAACATATTCATTCATAACATAAAAATCACAATTCAACAATTCTCTGAACACCAGGTAACAAAACTAAATTGTTCTTGGAGCGAGAAGCATCATTACCTTGCAGAACTTAAACATCTCTTACAATTTTATGCACACTATTAATCAATGTCAAGTATATATATCCATGTCGGCCTGCTACCCATTTTCACTGCAATATTGAACTCTATCTGACCAAGGTTTAGATCATCTGATCTTATTTATTAATCCCAAGCATATATATATATATATATATATATATATATATATATATATATATATATATATATATATATATATATATCATGGGGCAGCCAGGCCTAGTTCTTTGAGATGGAAATCAATATCTTCAGGGTGATCCTCAAGTCTTTTGCGCTCAGCTTGAACCCACTTTCCATCTTGGGTCCTTATCATGTTCTTGTTCAAATCTTGCCTCCAGCTTGGTGGCACAGAATGTTCATCTTTTAGAAAGTCACTGTCCTTGTTCACCAAGGCAAGGTCCCTCCCTGTTGTTGCCTTAAATTCTTGGTTCCTCCCATGGTATCTGCACATCATCAAAATTAATTTAACCAATCCAAACTAAAATATATACATCAACCAATCTTTATTATGTATATTGATTTTTTAAATTTTAAATACTTTATATACTTAATTATTATTCATGTATCCAGCTAATATTGTTTCCAATAATGTAAAAGTTTTATGGTCAATGATTATTATTAATACTGAAAGTTGTCTAATGTAACTAAAAGTGATTTGAGATAATTAAAGAAAGTAAACAAAAGTAGTAATAGCAATAAGGCAAATACTAATGAGTAGAGTAGTTGTTACGCTAAGGATTCGAAAATTTGGTGATAAATAATGAAATAATGTAATTTTTTATATTGTCGAGAGACTGAAAAATGTGTAATTGTGATTATTTTTTCAATTCCAGTAATTTTAACAAATTCAAGGTCCTAACAATAATAATATATAGGAGAAAATATGAAGATGCAAAAATAGTACTCCCTCCGTCTCTAATTATAAGATTCTTTTGACATTTTTATTTTGTTACTATTTATAAGATCTCATACCAATTTTCAATGATCATTAATTACTTTTTTTCACAAACATCCCTATTTATTTAATATTTTTTAGATTCCCAATAATATTAATAGAGGTAATTTTGAAAATACATATCAAAAGTTCATATTTCCAATACAATTAACTAAATTAATCAATTTTTTTAATGGACGTGAAATTTTCGGATGGACCTTATATTTAGGGACGTAGGAAGTACTATAGTTGTAAAAATTGAACACTACTATACTCACCCGTCAATCAAATGCAAATGAGCCTCCAAGTTATGTGCACAAGCACTATCACCGTTAGGATTCAAGTGAGGAGATTTCTTATGATCCAACTCCAAATCCACCCCAACATGAGTGTAACACCAAGGGAAACCTTGCACCAAATTCAACAACCACGATGGTGTGGTCTCGTTGAAGATAATCCCTGGAGATTTTGGAACCAAGTCATGAGCATTGTGAACTCTTAACACCTTAACCCCTAGCTCATTCTCCAACCTCTTCTTGAAACTCAAGTTCCCTACCCTTGGCCCTGAAAATGAAAACACCGAAACATGTATCTTTTTCCCATTCATTGCTTCGTTCACCTTTGTTTCTGCTATGTCATAGGCACTTAGTATAGCCATCGCACTCCCTAAGCTATGCCCTGTTATGGTAATGCTTAGCTCTTCATTAGGGTACTTCTCTACCAATCTCTTCACCTCCCCGAGGACCTGTTATTTACAATAATATATATAGTACTTGAATTATTACTTTTATTTATATATTCTTGTCAATTAAGCACAAGAACGTCAGAAAATTGAGATATAATATATGAAGAAAATGATAAAAGTGAGTATAGAAGCTAAGCCTTATACACTATACTCCCTCCTATTCTTGTTATAAGCACCCTTTTTCGAGAAAGAAAGGGGCTTATAATAAGGACAGGAGGAAATACTATTAGAGAAGCTTTTAAATAAGTTTAATTTGGTGTATTAATTTTGAGACTTGGAAATCATTGTTCGAAAATTATAAAAATACAATAAGTTTGAAGATGGGTGCAATTTTATAATGAGATTGATGGGTATGCATAAAGTTTTTTACATCTTCAGTCCATCATCCATCATTCATTTGTATTACTTGAATTCAAAAGTCAACGACCATAAACGGATGAATGATAGATGATGCACTGATGGTGTATAAAACTTTATATTGTCGGTGCATTACCAGTTTTCTCTTTTATAATTGCTGGTAGACATTAAATTATAATTTAACTATATGCAATCAACGTTATTCCCTCGTATCGTAAAATGTAAGATATTTTTTGAGAAATTTATGTTTGTCAAGAAAGTGAGTTAAATGATATTGAAAGTGTAAATATTTAATATATCTTTTTCAAAATTATTTCTTTAATTTTTAATTTTTATTGAGATTTTAAAAAGTGTTGATTTAATAAGTGTGTTTTTAAAAAGAATTTTTTAAATGTTATTGAAAATTGGAATGAGATCTTACAAATAGGACCGAACTGATTGTTAACTAAAAATATACTTCCTCTGTCTCACAAGGATGGTAAAAAATGCTCACATTTTTGTCCCAAACTAAATTTAAAGTAATTAAAGAAAAATTTAGAAATTGAAAACTTTGAACTGTAATTAGTTGATCAATGCAAAATATATTAAATTTAGGTATTTGATAGTAATTAGTTGATGTGTTAGACAAACCATTGAATACATTTCTCCTTAATTTTTTTATTTTTCAAATTTTTTACTATCCTTATAAAATCGAAGTAGTAATTATTAGTACTATTTTCATCAAAGTCTCTTCCAACATTCCTACAAAAATTCTTTCTTAATTTTAATCCTTGAAACTGAGGATAAGAATCTAAAAGTGTGTGTGTGTTTTTTTTTAACATAAAATTATAAGATTTAACATTACTCAAATACACTATTTTCCATGAAACTTATTTACTTATAGAAATTTATCCTCAACCCTTAAAGTTAAGATTAAGGCAAAAAATAGTAGTGTCGTTTAGGAAATACTCCCTTTGTTTCTAAATATTCCCTCAGTTCTTTGTTAATTGTGCTTTTTTAGAAAAAAAAATTGTTTCTTTTATTTGTTCTTTTGGGGATATCAACAGTGTAATAAATGTTATATTTCATTTTTATCTTTATATAATAGGTCTTGACTTACGTAAGTAATAGAGAAAAATTAATTAATGATTATAAAGAGAGAAAGTTTATAGTGTGAAAAAACATAATTATTGTATTGAAATCTAAGTAATGATTATATTTTTTAAAAGATGTTTTATTTGAAATAATACAGATAAATAAGAATGAAGAGAGTAATAATTATCACTTTAGTAAAATGAATTTGTTCTTAAGTAATTGTCATTTTACAAAATTGGGGTTAATTATTACCTTTATAATTTTAATTAATACGAAAAGAAAAATAACCAATTATTTTAGAAAAACAAATTAAAAGACAAAAATGGTAAAATAAACATTAATTTACTATAAAAAACATATTAAATATATTTATTAATACACGAATTATGAATTATAATTTTTTTCTATACTCTTTGGCCAATACCACAAGTGTCTCAAAGAACACCTTTAATACGAAGGAATCCTTAAGACTAATCATACACGAGATTGCGTTCCTATGTCTCTCCCAACGGGATGTGTTAATCGGGCATTGAACCTGAGAATTCTTAGTCTCAGACTTCATTTTCAAGTTCTCTAATTGGCAGGATCGCAACATTTGAGCCAACCTCCGTTGGTATGAATTATAATTTTTAAATACTCCTTCTGTTTCGAAATAATATTCATTTAATTTAAATGACAATTAATTCATGATCGTAGTCCAGAAGGAGTATTTAAAAATCATACTTCTCGATCTTTTTGATAAAAACCTTTATCACCATGCTTACTCAACTTAACATCATGTAATCATGAATTAATTGAAAGATTTAACATCTCTACCATCAAGGCATCAACTATAATATCATGTAATCATGAATTAATTGAAAGAATTTTTTTCTCAAGCTTTTTTCATATATATTTTTTGTTTTAGAAAAGTTAATATGAATAAAGAGAAGTATGTGGAGCTTGTAAGAACCTGTTGCCTAGCAGAGTATTTGCTGTATCCACAGGCCTGCTCCCTATCAGTGTAGAGGTCCAAGAAACCACCTTCAACCTTGATGTTTTCATCTGGGCAATTAGGAATATGAGGAGTGAGAGGTGTCAAAAAATTTGTGAGATCAGCCACCCATTCCACGTGCGTCACGGTTCCTCGCCATGATACGATGATGTCTCTACGACCAAGGCACTTGGTCGTGGCATCGTCAGATATGGCGACGTAACCAGCCCAGTTGGCATGTTGGCTCCACATCTTGTCTGGCCACCGTGACGTCCTAAAGAAATTGGGGAGATTAACGTTGGCGGTGGTATAGAGGAAGCGCGTGGCGGTGTAGCCATGGTGCGTCATGTAAAGGGATTCAAAGAATTCATTAAGTGGATACCTGCAATGGAAATTGTTCATCTCATCAATGTTTTGTTACACTAATTTTTACACTATTTTTTGGACAAGAGAAATTTATTATAGAAGCATGAGTATAAGAAATACTCTACTAAGAAATCAGTACTATTAGTTTTGTATCAAACCCATCCTCTCTCCTAGAAGTCATATTGGATTATCGAGTCAAATAAAAAAAGACTTATTTAAGAGCAAGACTCTTTCGATAATAATTTTTTATAAGATTCAAACTTATACCACGAAGCTATTTAAATGTATTGATTTTTTTTTAACTTCACATTTTTTGTGTCCAATTAATCCACCTCGAATCCATGAATTGTGCGACTCAACAGTATGGATCCTTTCCAGGAATTGTTGTCTTATTGGAATTTGAACCTTTGACCCTGAAGTGCCTAAGCGTCCAGCCAATTTTCACTATGTCAATCCACTTGCGTTAAATATATTGATATGGTTCACTTAAAACAAATTTTTTTACATATTAAAGTTCGATGCAGATTCTCTAACATCACCAAAGTCATGCAGATTCAATAGTTGAAACTGAACACGAGAGATTGCAAGCTCAAGAAAAATCAAGATCGTTGCTGGTTGAACCAGTGTTTTGATAAAACTAAAATTCCTTTTTCTTTCCTTTTTTTTTTCTGAATGAATAAAATTTACTTATAAAAAAAAAAAGGAGCGTAGTGAAAAAGTAACCGAGATTACACTAATTGCAAACTACGCAGCAAGGTTCTAAATTACGAATGTTAGTATCAACACAAGTTATACAACTACCATGATCAAGAATATATGGTTACGAAAACTTTAAAAACCATGACATTGGAACCTCATCAATTGTGAATTTGTGATCATGAATCTCAATTTAATACTCAAAAATTAATGTATGAAGAAAATTCATTGAAAAATAGTGTGGAAAAGCATCATGATCACATTAAAATTAATGTATAAAAAGATTTATTGAAAAATAGTGTGAGAAAATCATGATCACCACCTGCTACCACCACAATACTTAGAGTAAGGATCATAATCAAAAGCATCATAGCAAGCTTGAGCCATCTCTCCATAGCGGATCAGCTCTGTCCTCATCAGAGGATCCATTGGATCCAGAAGCCCAACCCAGTTTTCTTGCCCATGGATTTTACGCCAAACATTTGCTATATCTTCTTGTTGTTGGTTATCATTTTGTTTTTGTTGAGGTTGTTGTTGTTCTTGGAGGTCTGAGATTGTGGAGGATAGCGAAGTGTTCATTGCCTTGCATGTAAAATTTGGTTTTCTATTTGGGGTTATAGTTGGAGAGATTAATGGTGGTGCTTGAAATTTATTAGGGTGATTATTGGATCTGAAGGAAGTAGAAGAAGAAGAAAAGGGGTAGTCTGGTAGGGTTTTGGGGAAGGCTATGAGCATGTTTGAGATTGATGATGTAGCCATTGTAGTGGAAGACACCTATACTATATATCACTCTAATAGTTAAGTAGTGTATGTATGAAAGAAAAAAGGTTTGGTGCTAAGAATTTGGTACGTGTAGCTACCATTTATAAGCTATAATCAAAGAGACTTAACTTTGCACGCTTCTTTTCAAGAGTTACTAACATTACTTGTTGGACTTGGTGTTCATTCGCGAAAGCTCTTTTAATCATAAGAAAGGATTTTTTTTTTTTTTTTGTTTTTTTTTTCACCCTGATATCCGGTCCACTGAGCCGACTAATCCAGTTTAATGGGTCTCGGGGTTAAGGTTTTATTTCTCTACTAACGTTGTTGCGACTTGCGGGGGATCGAACCGTGGTTCGCCCTACCAAATGCAGCCCTTGTTACCACTGCGCCAACAACTCATTGGTAGAAAAGATTTTTTTTAATCTATATCTTAGGATTATAATTTTAAAAATTGATTCGTTTATAAAATAATTCATATGTATAAATAATATTTCATTTGTCTTCATATATAAGATACTTTTAATAGATTTCAATTCTATTAAAAAACTTGACTAATTTAGTTAATGATATTGAAAATGTGATTATTTGATATATTTTTTTAAAAATATCCTTATCAATATTATTCGTAATATAAAAAATATTAAGTAAATAAGGATGTTCGTAGAAATAAGTAATCAATCGTTATTAAATATTGGTATAAGATATTATAAATAGAAAAAAAATCTCAAAATTATCTTATACTGTATTTGTATTTAGGGACGGCCGGACGAAGGGAATATATATTTTTGATGCAAAATTAATTATTACGATTTCTTAAAACTTTTATGAAAATATGGTGTACAGCATTCCGTGTACAGGATAGGATGATTGAGGGTGAAATGCAATAACAAAGAAAAATGGCTAAATGCAATATGGAGTACTAAAAACCAAAAAACGTTACAAGGTACGTATGTTCTAGGTGCTATCATGTACAGTATAACTATTTTATTGTGCTCGTGTTTCACGTGGTCTTCGTGTGGGTCATATTTTATGATGGATCTATGTACCTAAGTAACCTAACCAATGTTTTAAGGATATTGTTGACGAAATATATTAAAAGAAATTTGAATTAGAAATCTAAGTTTATTATTTCTTGGTATTTTGAATTTAATATTTTTCAAGATAAAACTACATTTTTTAATTGGGTGATGCTATGGTGCTCCAGGTTTTAATATATCGGGCACTTTTTTTTTTATATTTTTAAATCTACTATATATATAAAAAAAAATATGTTTTGGATTTTCTGTGTTCTTTTTATATGTATGTTTTTGTTATTTGAATTTGAATTTTTTTTTTATTATATGCTTTCCGATATAGGTAAAAAAATTATATTGAGTAAATCTGTATTACAAATTGACATATTTCAATAAATCTGCATTAAAAATTTGTATTAAAAAAATATTCTGTGTAAATATGTATTAAAAAAATTAAAAAAAAAAACTAAGATGTTCGGGGCATGTTATTGCGAGGAGCATCTTAGAATTTCCCTTCTTAATTTCTTAACAAATGCCCTAAAGACACTCTTTAACGTTTGCTTTTATAATTTCATACTGGGTTTTTGCTATTTATTATTGTACCGTAAGTATATAAGTAACTTAAAAACAAAAAATATTATCTTAAAAAATTAAAGATATTAATTATCAAATATCAAATACCATCATTTCATAAGATAATCTTTTAGTACCTTAGAGTAATTATACATTATACAAAATAGCAAAATCTTTCATATATTTATATACTGTGAGAAAAAAAAAAAAAGGTTAGCACAGTAAGAGTTATACGTACTACTACTATTTATGAGTAAAGACATACAGTAATTTATTATACGAAAATTATTTTTTTTACACAATTAGGTTTCTAAAAATAAGAAAGTTCCAAAATAGTCTTTTGATATTTTTGTTTATCGGATGATTCGGTTCATGAAAAAATAAATTATCAAATAATTCTTGAAGTTTTTTTTAAGAGATAAATTGGTTTTTTAAAATTTTGATTTCTTGAATTGTAATCCAAATTTTTATTGATTCAATTATTCCATGAAAGTAATTTCGAAGAGCCAAATTTGTTTTTTTAAAGATATTTTTAAAAACCATTAGGTGACATATTTTTTTAGGGATCAAATTATCCTTTGAAAAAAAATATCATAAACTCTTTGATTATTTTACCTTTTTGAGGTTCAAATTGAATAGGGTATAAAGTTTCAAGGATCAAATTGAATTTTTATTTCGCTATAGTACTATTTATGTTTTATCTTTTCGAAATTGTAATTATATATCTCCTTAAAAAAATTAATCAAAAAACTTGTTTTCCTTTTCATTTATGATTTTTTTTAACATCAATCTTAATAATAGAAAAATAAAACATTTAAATTTATGAGAGAACTAGATTTTAATACATTGCAGATGCGATAGATATTTTCCAAGGGAAAGGAGTCTGGCTTACGGCTGTCAAAAATGGGTCAGGCCCGATGGGCTGGCCCATTTAGCCCAAAAATAAATGGGCTGGGCTAAGTAAAATCTTGGCCCGACCATTTTTTGGGTCAGCCCAGCCCGGCCCGATAATTAATTAACCCGACATTGGCCAGTCCGAAATGGGATGAGCTGGCCCGCTGGTCCGATATTTTAAAAATGTAAATTTTTTTGGAAATTGCTTTTTGGCCCCCATTACTGACTTTTTGGCCCCCATTTCAAATTTTCATGGACCAAAATACCCTTAACAGTGTTAACATTTTCGGTTCTATGGAACCGGAAAAGTCTTTTCGGTTCTTCTGAACCGGAAAAAATACCGATTTTTCTGAACCGGAAGACTTCCGGTATAGCACAACCGGAACTATGTATTTTCGCTGTATTTCCACGAGAAAAGAAGGAAAAAAGAGAAAGTGTTTGTTTGGAGATGGTAAAGTCAATGCTCTACAAGAATCAGCTCATCACCTTCAAGCACGAGAAAAGCCTCAATGGCGACGTTGGAGTGAGTATTAATTTTGCACAGGGAAGTGAAAGGGTTAATGTGTAGATCTTTGAAAGCTTCTTTGAGAGCTTTGAGAAGTGTTAGGACTCGTTGCTCCTGAAGTTTATCATCTTCATCCATAGCTGATTATAATTGAAATTCAACATTTTTTTTATAATTTCTTTTTATAATAGTTGACGAGACACAGCTAATTTTTTGGTTTAGAAGTGTGGAGGGAGACAAGGAAAGATAAGAGAGTAAGACAACGAAAAGAAGGGAAAAACAATACATCCGGGTATGTATTATCGGAAGGATTCCGGTTAGGAATAACCGGAAAAGTGTGAAAATTAATTCCGGTAAGGTAGAACCGGAAAGACTTTTCCGACTTAAGAGAACCGGAATGTTTTACATGCTTAGGGGCATTTTGGTCCACCAAAATTTGAAATGGGGGCCAAAAAGTCGAACGCGGGGGCCAAGAAGCAATTTCCAATTTTTTTTAATAAAAGCATAACTAAGAAGCCTTAAAATTGAAGGCCCAACTTTCCCATTTCAGCCCAATTTTAAAAAAAAAATGTATGCTGAAAACTGAAAAGATAAGGTGCTCCATAGTGCATAGATCTAGTGCTCCACGCCTCCACTGCTCCCGTGCTCTTGGTTACTTGGCTACTTGAGAAGAAGCTTCAAATCTTGCGTAGCCATTAACTAGCTACTTGTTTTGATGTGGCCATTGACTAGCTTCAATTTATTGGGTGCTATTTTATAGATGACAAGCTTTTCGAAGTGTTAGTATGGGGTGGTTGTATATATCTGATATGTTTTCCTCCCTGTTACTATTTTGTTCGCACTATTTCATATCTGTCATTTGTATTTGGTCTGTAACTAAACTTTGGATCTATTGGGCTTGAGTATGTCTCTTACTCAATTCTCTTGTTTCTTTTATTAATGAAATTATTGCTTGTCTTAAGGAAGAAAAAAAAAACAAAAGCTTCAAATATGGCCAAACTTGAATATGACAGCAATTAAAGAGAATAGCAAAAACAAGACGAGGTACCCATTCAGTTCAAATATAGTGCACCTTTATAAATTGAAAAATGCAACTTTTTTATTAAAAAAAATTAATGGCCCGTGGGCTACCCGTTTGGCCCGTATTTTATTGTGGGCTGGGCTGAGCCACTGGAAATACTGGCCCGAGATAAATTAGGGTCGGTCCGGCCCAACCCGAAATAGTGTTGGCCCGAAATGACCCGTCTCGAAATGGGCTGGGCCAGTCCGAATTGACAACTCTACTTACAAGCATGCCGCACGAGCCCATGTGGCCATGTATGGTTCGGTCGGATTTTACTTTTAAGTTTTAAGTTAACTTTTAGAAGTATTATTTATTCTATTTATAAATTATAAATTATTTTGTATTTTTAGGAAGTATTTATTGTTCGTTTATTTCATTTGTCCTTTGTTTGTTAATGTAAAATAATATATTTCTATAGGTGAAGTTTTTTTTTATTTATTTTTTTGACTGGGATAGAAGAAGGAAAATTAAATTTATCAACAAATCACCAAATGGTGACATCCAATATCTAATATAGGACCTCCAACTCACAAAGCTTGAGGCTCAATGTATAACAACGTGAAATAATACATTTGTGAAATTTATAATACAAATTGAAAAATTAAAAAAAAATATAATATTAAATTAACTTTTTAAGGTATTAAGAAATTTAACCATCCTCCTTTATGCGTATAATATGGTTAAGTGAATATTTGGATGCACATTACATTCTCCTGAAATTGATTGTGCGAAACAAGAACTACTCACAATTACTTCACATCCAACGAGATTTTGAATACTAAAAAAATATTTCACCGTCTAACAAAACATGCACTAAGTATATATCTTATAAAAAAAAAAAAAGAGGTAGAGGTAGTACTATGGTATTGGTAGATCATGACCATCTTAAAATTGCTGTTGATGGCACGTTAGCGTTAGTGATGTTCAACGACACACTGAGGAAGCTGGCACTTTTGTCACGCATTGTCGCATGGACAGGATCTTTAATTTCACTAAAAATGATTTATAAGCCCTCCAAAATTAATCTATAAATCAACCTAGATCATAAAGAAATGACATATGTCAATTATTTATTATTGATTGGTTAATAAATAACACATGTTATATTCTTGTAATGTAAGTTTATTTTATAAGTCTATTTATCATTATTCATTTCAACATTGCGGGTGCTGTTCAAACAAGATTTTATGTCCGAGTAGCACATGCTGTGCTGGTAGTGTTAACTTTGGCAATGAGAAATGATTGAGGAAGATTTAGACAGTTAGCTACCGCAAAGTGCTCATCGAAGATCTCAACAAGAGATTATTAGAAGATTTATCCAAATTTGATATGTTTAAGGGTACTACTTATTATGATCTTATATATAAAAATTTTTTGTAAAATTTTAAGTTTATTAAGAAAGTGAAATAATATTGTTAGTAATAGTGTGAATATAAATATTTAATATTTTTTTTAAAAATTATCCTTATAATTATTATTGAAATTTTAAAAAGTAGTGATGATTTAATAGAAGTGTTTTTGAAAAAAAAAAAAAGTAATTAAATGTTATTGAAAATTAGAATAAAATATTATAAATAGGACTAAAAATAAATTTATAAAGAAATCTTGCATATAGAACAAAAAAGAGTACAATCTTTTTAGATTGTCAAATAATTTTAGTTCTTACCTATTTTCTTTTATTTCTAAGTAACTAATAAGGTGTAAACCAAAAAAAATAAGTAACTAATAAGGTTGCTCACAAGTTTGCGAAACATGATATAGAGTTTGGGATGGTTTGACAAATCAACGATCCAAGCTTTATTTTTAATATATTTCCCATACAATTATTTAATTGTTTTTTCAACATTTAAATAAAATGAGTTTTTTATATATTTTATTTCCTTTTAACTTCTTAAAACTTTGTTTTGTCCTTTTTATAAGTATTTATTTCAATTTTTAATGACATTTTTTTTTCCACAAATACTCTTATTTATTTAATATATTTTATATTCTTTATAATTATTATAAGTAATTTTGGAAAAGTATACTAACTATCCTCAATTTTAATATTATTAAAATATTAACTAACTTCTTTAATCAAAATGCAAAAATAGTTCAAATATAATGCTTATATTTAGAAAGGGAGAAACTACATCAAACTTTAAATTCATATTAATAATTTTCCGATATATGTACATGAAACGTAGTCCTTTAAACAGTATTATCAGGTATAGTTGGAGATAAATGATTAGAAAGCTTCGTTCTCATGAAGATGAAAAAAAATCCAGAGATATGTGCAATTTATTTGACAGAATGATATAAAAAATAAGCTGATTATATATATATATATATATATATATATATATATAAGATTTGCTAATTTATGTAAACTGGTTTTTTAATTGGTACATTTTAGCAAAGTGTACCAAATTTTAGTAAACAAATATACTATCAATAATAAAAAGATTGAGTTTTGAGAATAAGGGTATTTTAATAATTTCAATTTTTGAAGTAAAAAAAAAATCAGATCCCCGAACCCTTTCCTCATTTCTCATTTGTCTTCTCTCATCTCTCTCATATCATCTCTTTTCTATGTTTTTACTTTAACTCATTCCAGCAGAACCTTCACCATTAAGATCTTCACGTTAATAATAATAAAACTAATAATAATAAAACCCTTCTCTATTGATGAAAAAGAAAAAAAAAGCTTTTATCAAAAATAAAATACAAAATAACAGCAAAATTGGTAGTTCGCCCCAACGCCCTCCAAAATCAATAGTAGCAAAAGCACTATTTGTATTTTCTAAAAAAAATCCCGCCTGGTATTATGCTGATATTCCCCCTCCAAGAGCCAACAAAATTAGAACCAAAACATGTATCCACTGCAATATTGTTTGGCAACATAGTATTGGCAACATAGTCAAAGTAAAGCACAACAAAAAGATAAGGATTTGACAACATTTTCTTGTTTGAGTTTTCTGGATCTGAGAAAACTATTACTGGAAATGGAAAAGGAAATGACATATCTTCCTCGGTGTATCATAAATTTAGCCTTTCACTAAATTTTAGATTTTTTTTTTAAAAATAAATTACCATAAAAATAATATTTTTATTCTTGCTATTACGGGAACAAAATATGGAAAATGGAACTGCTGTGGTTGGAAATCCAGAAATCGTTACGTTAGAATTATTTAGAAAAGTGGTCATAAAAGGAATCTTAGGGAAAACACGACATTGGTAAATGAAACTAAATACTATTTTTATATCTATTTGATTTTCTAACATTGATTGTTTATATTATTTAATTTTTGATGGCAGCCAATTCCAGCTGATGTTCGTAACAACCACTTGAGATTGGGGCAAAAATACGTGGTAGTGAAAGATATTGGGGCAAGTCCAAAAAATGGTTACTAATATGGAACTTTGGAAGGAACAATTATTAATGCTTTGGTGATGGTTGGTATCAATTCGTCATGGAGAAAGATCTAAAAAAGGGAGATATAATTAAATTTATGAAGAAAAATGTTAGGTTTAATTATGTTATAAGTTCATGAAGTTTGGGGTATTTTTGCTAGATACGTTTATTATTATATTTTTAATGTCTAACTCCCCGAAATTACGTCTGGGTTTGTCATGTACCCCTACTACCAATAATTATGACCGATTTTGCTGACATGTAACATCGAAATCCTAGACAGACGTAGGAGGTTGTCCATGTGGTGCCGCGTGATGTCACACGAGCGAAGACGACCTCTCTCTTCATCTTTTTTTTCCTTTTTTCTTTAACTAAAAATATAAAAATATTAAGTTTTTTAGTTTTTTAATTTAAAAAAAAAAATCTTTGTCCACGTTGCACCACATGCCTAACTTCCTGTATCTGACTAGAATTCTGATTTTACATGTCAACAAAATTGATCAGAATTGATATATAGTAGAGGTATGTGACATACCAAGAAGTAATTTCGGGAATCAAACATTGAAAAAAAAAAGAATATCTGACAAAAGTACCCCAAACTACAGGGACTTGTAACATAATTAAATCAAAATGTAACTGGTGAATGGTTTGTCGTTATTACAAGGGTTTAGATTGCATGGTTGGATGAGAACATTTGCATTTACGAAGAAGAAACTTAAGTAGTAGTTTATTATTTTTTTATGATCTATTTAATTGTTTTTGGCTATAGAAGAAGACGTCCATTTTAGTTGCTGGTATTTAGTATGTTAATTGTATGAAACCTAATCTAATGTTAATATTATCTTCCGTGCATATGACCGGAGGAGTATTCCACTGTGGCGTATGTGTAGTTTTTATTACCTATAATTGCAAAGTTAGTTTCAAGCTAATGGTTGATGGTTGGAACGGAGTTCTCTACCCTTCTCTTTTTGACTAGCGTAGTCAATTCCTTTTTTCTATTTAATTGCTTTTTCATTTTTCTTATGTGCTTTTCTATACATGCTTATGTAATTTGTATTTTGTACGATGTTTTTGATAATTATTGTCATGTGGTCCAATTGTTGACCCCTAAATCCATGTTCTTATGTTTCATCTAAGTAATATAAACTGTTCACTTCAAAATAATAATAATAATAATAAGTAATATAAACTGTTCACTTCAAAATAATAATAATAATAATAAGTAATATAAACTGTTTATATATATTGTTCCAATTATTTGTATGCACTATTCTTCTTTTTAGTTTCGAGTATTTTCTTTTTAAATTATTACTACGGCATAATCATGTATTGATTATTAAAGAAATTGGTATATTCATTTAATATTGTAGTGGCATGCATCTTAATATTTCCAATAGTAATTAGGATTTACTTGACTATTATTTAAGTACTTTTCTTCTTTTAATGTAGTTTTAGATAGTATTATCACTTATAACAATTACGATTTATTCCTGTCGAAATATACAGTGTACTTTTCAATAATAATAAGTAATACAATTTGTTTTATAACTGTTTGCGAGATTTTCGTCCGACGCCTGTCGAACTGACGGTGATGTGTGGGGTGTGGGTAACGACAGGTTATGTGGTAATCTTGCGAAAGGAACTTGACCGTTTTTTTGGTATTTTTGGGTATTTGGGCTTGGTAAGCAGGAAAGTAAATGCGGGAAGAAGTAAAACCGACACCAAGAACACGATGCGGTGAAAATTAAACGGTGCAGTAAAGTAAATGACGCGGAATCAAAAGGAAAGCGAGTAAAATTTGCGATAAGGTAAATTGCGTGTAATTAAAAGTGCATGGAAACATAAAGTTGCATTGAAATTAAATGGGTGGAAGGTTGAGGTTTTTTACAATGGCGTTTCTCCGTTTGTCTGCTCTGGTGAGACTCTAGGATTTTGGCCTAATGTGTGTCAACCTAGCAACTGACCCCGATTACATCCTAAGGACTTCCTATTTATAGGTATAGGAATCCGAAATCTATTTACAAAGCATGTTTGCACGTTCTGCGTAACCGCAGAACCCACGATCTAGTAACTACCCACTACGCTATCCCCCACGATGTAACTGCCCACTTCGTGCTTTGGGCTTAGTGGATACTTCTGTCGAATCCCGTGGTGACGTCTTTGTTGAGACCTTTTCGACTGGCACTTCTCTTCGACTGCAACCTTTGACTCTTGTCTAAGTCTCTTTGTTGCTTAAAGCTTTGACGTTGTTGTGCTCCAGCCTCTAAGTTCTGAGATGTCAGCCGACACCAAGCTCCTTTCGACAAACGGGCCTATCGTCGAAAAAGACTTTCGACCTGCTATCGGCCTCAGACGCACTCGATTGATATC
Organism: Crotalaria pallida; assembly: GCA_037953625.1. Lineage (NCBI taxonomy): Eukaryota > Viridiplantae > Streptophyta > Magnoliopsida > Fabales > Fabaceae > Crotalaria > Crotalaria pallida. The sequence continues at coordinate 77,335,666 of CM075656.1, forward strand.
AGTGACATGTAATTCAACTAAATGCTGTTTCACTAGCATTCAATCAAAAATCATGCCCCCGACGCTTCTAGTAGAATGCTGTCAAAGGACTTGTTTCCTTTAACTCTTTAATAGGAAAGGCGGCCTTAGTCGATCCTAGCAGGACACAAACCTTGGCCTATGGGATTACAATAACCCTTCCAATGCTTATTTATCAGGCTCAATGCTTCCTCCAATTCGGAGTTCTTTGTTGTAACCCGATGCATCAGAAATGAGTTCTATGTAATCCCACATGTTTAGCCTTTCGCTATTCAAGAGGATAAAGGTGGTATTCGAGGTGGACACTCCTTCATTTCCTTGTCCTCACCCGAACACCTTAATCCCACATGTTTAGCCTCTGGTGGACTCGTGTTTATGTGGAATACGAATCTTTTTTCCTCTTTCCAGAATTGATGAAGGCATTCCTTAAATTTTCTCATGGTAACTCGTGGATTTTCTTGATGAAAAATGAGGGTTTTATAGCCACAAGTAGCATTAAATGCCTCCATAATTACTCTTCCGTTCCCAATGCTGATATGACGTCTCTGACTCCTCTTTCTTTACGCCAGCATTCCTTCGACGTAGGCCTCTTGTTTCCACCTCTTCCTTTTGTCGACACACGTCCACGTCCTTCGAAGTCACTTTTAAGTCATGCCACTTAAGTACACCTCCTTCGACATCACTTATGTTGTTGACACATGCCCTTTTGTCGAAATCTACCCATTGTCGGATTGTACGTACACTTCCTTCGAAGTCACTTTTGAACAAAAACGTTCAAGTACACTTCCGTCAACGTCACTTATACATTCGACATTCTCGCCTTTTTGTCGATTTCGGTTTTCCGTTAACAGAGGCCCCCCAAGTTTTGGTATGCGACGCGTCTTTTTGGAGGATGCCAAAATTTGTATCTTTTCGAACTGTCCTTTCAGCATTAGGATTCTGAAACGGCAAGTTTATCCTTTTGAACTGACGTTTCCTATTGGACCATTGCATTGGTCTAACGCGTCTTTTCACTTCTTATTTAAACTTGATCGCTTATCATTATCCCCATTTTATCTTTTCTTGCTTGCCACTGCATCCTTTAACTCGAAACCCCTTTTATTCTTTCCAAAAACCCTAGTTTTAACATGGCGATCCAAGGAGTTTTTGATCCCGAAATTGATTTGGAAGTCCCATATCACGAACGTAGTCTGATCATTCCTGCGACTTCTTTCATTCCTACCAATGCTGAACCTGTTAACCCTTCTCCTGCTTTCTTGGGTCCCTTGATGACTACATCGGAGGCTCGTGACCCTGTCATGAGTGCCAACTTTCCGATCTCCAATCCTGATGAGATTCGTCCCGTGGTCACTCTTAACCCCGTTTACACTTGCCACTTCGACAAAGAGCATTCTCGTAGGGTTCTACGGAATGTGAAACCATTCACCAAGTTTAACGAGTGGTTCGATAGGCTTCGGCCTCACAAGAGACACTCATGGAAGAGGGCCGGTTTCGAAGACCTTCTCATTTTGACAACCTGCAGTCTTCACTACGACGATGGACTCTTCGGCGCTGCATGTTACTTCCGGTGTCGCCGAACTAATTATTTCCATTTCCGATACGGTATGATGACTCCCACCCTTTTCGATGTTGTTGCTTTAACTAGCCTTCGTCCCGACGGAGAACTTTTGACTGTAGAAAGCAAACCCAATGATGTTGTACACATTAGCGACGGGTCTTTTGCCTTCAGCAACTATGTCGAAGCACGCCTGGATGCTTATAGAGGTAGCCCAACAGTTAGTAACGAGGAGCATGTCGAATTTCTAATAGTGTGACTTAGTGCTTTCGTCTTTTGCACCAAATCTCGACAAGTTAATAAATCTTTGGTGCCCTTAGCCACGATTCTGCATGAAGAAAGAAAAGTGGCTCTAAGCCAACTTCTTCTGGCGAAGCTGTATTCGACAATAAGCCATGTATCTGACACCATTAGACTCCACAAGCAACAAGTGACTAATGTCGGAGGTCCTACTTGGCTTTTGCACTTGTGGCTGAATGCCATTCTGAAACGTCACATGATGTCCACCCATAATAGCGTTTGCCCTTTCCGTTTCAACTATGGTTGTTTGGCGGCGAACTATGACGTTCCCGTGCTGTCGTCTCGCACCAACACTTTTCTCCATTTCATGAAGATTTTCGCCAACATCTCCATGTCATCTGAGGACATTGAGTTTGCTCCTTTTGCGGAAAGAGTTGTTGGACCTGAATGGTTCTGTCTTCCTTTTCCTGGTACCAATGCTGAGGAGAGGCAGTTAAATGATGTCCTTTGGGGACACTACTTGAGCCAACGGGTTCTTTTTGGTGGTCTGCCTGATTCTACCGCTTATGAAGAAAAGGAAGTGTTTTTGCATTACCCCAATTGTGTGTCGAGGCAATTTGGCCTTTGTCAAGGATTGCCTGCCCCCATGCTTGCATCGGTGTCACAAGAATTTCACCATGGCCATTTGATGGACTATAAATCCTCTTGGAAGTCGGTGCTGAATCGGTTCATGTCGAAGAACCTTGCGTCTCTTAGCCGTTTCAATCTTATCGGCTTCACCCCTTGTTTCTTGGTTAGTCCAAATTTCGTGCGTTGGTGGGAATCGTACTTTAACACATATCACGTGGACTATGATACCATTGTTGACAGAATGAGTGCAAGGACTCCATCAGATGTGGCAGCCGACAAAACTGGTAAGGATACTTAACTCTTTCTTTTTAAACTTCTTTTCCTTTCGGCTTCCTTACTTGTCGTTCTCCTTGTAGTGGCCAAGCCGAACCTCATTGATTATTCCGCGGCAATCAAAGCCCACGCGTCGAAAAAGAAAGGTGGCGACCCTTCATCACCCAAGAAACACAAGAAACGGCGCCACTCCCATGCCATCGATGATTTTGTCGAATCCAAGAGACAACACTTGGGACGAACTGAACAACCGTTGGACAGGCCTCATGTTGATCCTGAAAGGACTGATAGTTCTTTGGTTCGTCCTCTTTCAAAGAAGCTTCAAGTGTCTACTGCTTCATCGGCTCCTCCTATCCGTCCTTCTTCGAATCCTTCATCCAAAGCTCAATCGCAGCCACGTCCAAAGGCCAAAGGAATCGTCATCAGAGAGTCGTCTCCCCATGTTACTACTCAAAGAATCCATGGTGATGCGGCCGATCTTTTTGTTGATGTTTCCCGTCATGATCCCCATGCTGGTGAATTTCTTCCGACTCTAACACTTAATCCATTTGTTTAAGAAGATATGGTCGAAGATACCAGCACCCAACTGCAAAGGCGTCCTGTACGTCGACAAGTGATTCTTGATGACTTGTCTTCTGATGAGCCTCAAGTTGATGTTGCTTTTGATCAGACTGACAGGTTGCATTCCATTGAGGCTTCCATGCAACAGTGTCTTGATGACACTTCTTCTTCGGTTGCAGTTGAGGTTGTCGTTCAAGGCTCTAATCAAGGTGTTGTCGACACTGAGCCTCTTGACATTGACACTCATGTTGTAGACTCCCCTGTTGCTGTCGTGGGACCTGAGACCGCTACTGCATGTGGCCCTTCATTTGAGGTACTTGCGAATTTACTCATTCACCCTTTATGCAGCATTAAAAGATCTTTACCAACCTCCTTTCTGTTTTTTTTCTTAGATCCCTAATAACTCGGTCCAACTTGAGGATTTTGACGGCAGCTTGTCAATTTCTCGTGCATCCATTTCCGCCGCTATTCCGTCTATTGAGATCCCTTCCTGTGTGCCTCCATCTACCACCATGGCTCCTTCGATTCAGACTTCCTCTTCTACTGCCTTCGTTGCTCTTCGAGAATTAATGGCCAAAGCACGATCTATTGAAGCAGCCATGAATTCTCCCTTAAGAGATGCCGAACCGGTCGCAAATCAGTTGATGGTGACATTAAAGAATATTTGTTGTCGGCCCTTTGATCAATTATTGGCCGATCCTTCTACTCTTGAACTCTTGTCTTCTACCATCACATCACTTTTGCAGCATCCTGTTTCAGAAGACATCGAATCCAAATTGACTGGTTTGCAGCGATTTGTGAATAATTGGACCGCTGAGAGTCCGAAAATTCTGAAAGACATCAAAATTTATGAAGATGTCAAAGCAAATCAAGGCAAAATGGAGCTCGAATTTATGGATTCGGAAAAAGAGGATGCAACCTGTTCTTCCAAGGCCGATGACACACTTCGGCGGTTAGAAGAGAATGGAGCCAAGATTCGGGAATTGAAGGATGAGTTGGCCCGTCGGGAGAAAGATCAATTGAACATGACCCAGTATATGGAATCCATCAAAGCCACTCGGCAAGAATTGGCTACTAAGTTTGCTGCTTTGGTGACTCCATATCAGCAAATTACGGATGTCTTAGGTACTCACTTGCAAGAATACAGGGCTGGACTCCGGCGTCGAGATGCTTTCGCCAGAGAATGTCGTTCCTTTGGCAACCTTTTCGGATGAATTTTGTTTTTCTTTTGTTGTATTTGCTTCTTGTATTTTTCTTCTGTCGTATGGATTTTGCAATTTAATGCATTTTTATTTCCGTCATTGTCGGCTTGTACTTTTTCAAATACTTACCGTTAATTGCCTTAATCTTTTTTCCCGTTTCGACTTCGACTAATTCGTATGCGTTGCCTGAATGAGCCTTTAATACTTTAAATGGTCCTTCCCATTTTGGTGACCACTTGCCGTATTCATTTGAACGCTTGTCGATGGGTAAGATTACTTTCCATACTAATTCATCCGGTAAGAATGACTTAAACTTAACCTTGGCGTCGTAATATCTAGCAAACTTTTCCTTTTGTCACATGATATTCTCTAACGCCAATAGTCTTTCGTCATGCACCTCATTTAATTCGTCAAACATGGAATTCCAATAGTCATTCGTAGGCATTTCATGTTGCCTTTGAAATCGTATCGATTCCAAGTTGATTTCGACTAGTAACATGGCCTCGTGTTCGTATGTTAACATATAAGGAGTCGTACCCGTTGCTTCGTTTGGAGAATTTCGGAAAGCACATAACGCCGGTGTCAATGCTTCATGCCAATGTGGTTTATTTTTAATTTGTTTCTTGATGACGTTAATAATCCACTTGTTGGCTGCTTCCGCTTGTCCATTGGCTTGTGCGTAGTAAGGTGTCGAAGTTAGTAACTTGATTCTTCTTGATGCCAAATATCCTTTCAATTTGCTTCCCAAGAAAATAGATGCTTGATCTGTAGTTATGGTCTCGGGAATTCCAAATCGACAAACGATATGGTCTTCAATAAAATCAATCACTTGCTCTTGTTCAACCTTTACCAAAGGTATTGCTTCCACCCATTTGGTAAATAATCAACACCCACCAATATCCTTGAATGGCCTTTCGAAGAATGAGGGACAATCTCTCCAATAACGTCTAATGCCCATCCTCTAAAAGGCCATGGCTTGATGATCGAATGCAATTCTCCCGCCGGAACATTCTGAACGTAGCCATGTTTTTGGCATTCTTCACACGACTTTGCAAAATTCATGCAATCTGATATTGGTGTAGGCCAAAAAACCCTTTGTCTTCGGAGTATCCGCTTCATCTTTTCTCCTGCCTGTTGTGCTCCACATATCCCTTCATGAACTTCCGCCAAAGCTATGAAAGCATCTTCCTTGTCAAGGCATACCTCCAAATTCCCGTCGACTGACTTGTGATACAGATCACCTCCTAGTAGCGTGAACTTGGTGGCTTTCAGCTTTAGCTTTCGTTCAACATTGGGGGATGGATTCGCCAAGTAGTCAGCTATGGGTTTCCTCCAATCATCATCGGATGCTAACGCGTTTATCATTACTTCTCTCTCGTGAGGGAGGTATAACAATTCTTCGATCCGTGTTGCCTTATCCAAAGTTTTCTTAGATATACGGTATCTGGATGCGACTTGGGCCAAATGGTTGACCTTTTGATTGTGACACCTATATATATGCTCGACCGAAACATCATCAAATTGGCACATCATTTTTCGTGCCATATTGCGATATTTAGCCAACTTTGGACTTAGGCATTTATATTCGTCAACCAATTGTCTAATGATTAACTGAGAATCTCCTTTTATGGCCACGTTTTTGGCCTTTAAGAAAATTAATATTTCAAGGCCAATTAAGATAGCCTCGTATTCAGCCTCATTATTTGAACATTGGTATTTAAGGTTGAACATGAATTCGGTGGGAATTCCCACAGGGGATATGAGTAATACTCCAACTCCTGCCCCTCTTTTGTGCGATGATCCATCAAAATACATCGTCCAAGGCCTTAAACCGACAAAATTAATGGACAAAGCCATGTCTACACATGGGTGATCTGCCAGAAAATCGGCTACTACTTGGCCTTTGACGGCTTTCAATGGTACATATTGAAGTGAAAATTCAGTTAACGCTGATGTCCACTTGCCGATCCTACCATGTATAATTGGTTTGGATAGCATGTATTTAATAACGTCAGATTTCGACAAAACCAAAACATGAAAACTTTTCATATAATGTTTAAGTTTTGTACAAGAAAAGTAGAGCGCTAAGCATAATTTTTCTATTGCACTATACCGTGTTTCGGCATCATTCAACACTCTACTCAAATAAAATACAGCTCTTTCTACACCATTTTCATTTTCTTATGCTAACATACTCCCTATAGTGTAATCAGAGGCTGATATATACAATTTTAAAGGAAAACCTGGTTGAGGCGGCAACATCACAGGTGGTGTCGACAGATACAGCTTCAAGTCGTCAAACGCCGCTTGTTGTTCAGGTCCCCATTTAAAATCCTCTTCTCGTTTTAGCTTCACGAGAGGCGCAAAGGCTCTGGTTCTTCCCGACAGGTTTGATATGAATCTCCTTAAATAATTTACCTTGCCAAGAAATGATTGAACCTCTTTCTTATTGGTTGGAGGAGATGCCTCTATGACAGCCTTGGCTTTGTTCTTGTCAACTTCAATGCCGTTTCTGTGGACAAGGAATCCCAAAAACTGGCCAGCAGTGACTCCAAAGGTGCATTTGGTCGGATTCATCTTCAGATTATGCTTCCTCATTCGGATGAACGCCTTTTCCAGGCTTTCCAAATGCTCCTCTTGAGTATTCGACTTGATCACTACGTCGTCAATGTACACCTCCAAGAACTTGCCAATCATGTCATGAAAAATCAGGTTCATTGCTCTTTGGTATGTCGCACCTGCATTCTTGAGTCCGAACGGCATCATTACCCATTCGAAAGTTCCTATCGCACCTGGACATCTGAACGCAGTCTTCGACACGTCGCCTTCAGCAATGAAAATTTGATTGTAACCAGAAAACGCATCTAGCAAGCTCATTACCTTATGACAAGACGCTGAATCTACCAGCATATCAGCTATCGGCATCGGATATTCGTCTTTTGGCGTGGCACTATTTAGATCCCTGAAATCGACACATAATCGCATTTTCCCATTCTTCTTCACAACGGGAACTATATTTGCCATCCATTCGACGTATCTCGCCGTTCTGATGAATTTTGCTTTCAACAATCTTTCGATCTCATCTTTGATTTTAAGGACTACATCAGGTGCGAACCGTCGAACTGCTTGTTTGACTGGTTTGTGATCAAGCCGTAAAGTCAGCCTATGTTCGACTAGCTCTCTGTCGAGTCCCGGCATGTCTTCGTATTCCCAAGCAAAGCAGTCTTGATTCCTTTTGATGAGATCAATGAGCTTCTATCGGAATTCCTCCTTTAACAACGAACTTACGTAAATTGGTTTCGGCTTTTCAACCGTTCCCAAGTTTACCTCATCTTTGGGATCTTCACTGATGAAGCGAGATTCTTCATCTGTCCACCCTCTTTCGAATCCCAAAGGGCTATCATCTACGATACAATCCTGGAATGCACCTGTCTGAATAGTGCATTGCATTCTGTCGGCCACGTAGGCCGACGGTCTCTCTAGCTGTCGATCAACCATTAGTGCTGGTTGAAGGCCGCTGCTTCACGGCCTTGTCCATCTCGACAATTGAAACCCCATAGTTTTCCATTAGGCACCTGTCCACTACGGGTTTTTGAAAGTTTTCAGCATCAAGTCGGATCGGCTTGATGCTTGGATTGTAGACTTTGAAATCTACGTGCATCTGTTGCATATAACACGGACTGTCGTCTGCAGGAATCACCTCCACCTTATTCTCATGATTCCACAAAACTAATTTTTGATGGGCCGTTGACGGAACGGCCCCCACAGCATGAATCCAATCCCTGCCTAACAACAAGTTGTAGCTAGCCTTAGATGGGACCACCACAAATAAAGTATCTCTTGCGACCGAGCCCACCTCGACTTTCAGCATCGTCACCCCATGTGACTGAGCGATCTTCCCAGTAAAACCAACCACGACCACATTCGTCGGAATTAGGTCCGACTCTGCTTTTCCCATTCTCTTGAACACGTTCCAAGGCAAAACATTAACGGCAGCCCCTCCGTCTACCAAGACTCGATTTAGTGGCTTCCCGTCTACAATGGCCTTAATATGTAAAGGCCTCAAGTGTTCTCTTTTGCTTTCTTCCAGTGGCTCAAACTGAGCAATGTGTCTGATGTCTACTTCTAAATGAAGACGATCCAAAAGGAAAAGGCATTCAGGAAGTCCCGGCACTTCGTCACTTAGATATGAATCGTTGGAAGCATCACTGTCGTTCTCTTCTTCATGCGCATGGTCTCCTGGCATGTCGAAAGGCAAACCGATGTTGTTGATTGAGAGGCTGTCAATCTTCTTACTCTGAGCATCTACCATGTCTTGATCGTTGACAATGATGTCCAAACTATCTTCTGAGTCCCCTTCGTACGACTCGCTCATCTGATTCGACCCTTCAGACTTCTTCACCCATTTCTGCTTTTGTTTGACACTTTGTCGGCCTCTAGCCGTTTTTGGCCTCATGCTTGCAACAAGGCATCCCTGATCATTCGTGGGTAACTCGTCAATATTGACTCCTTCGGCTTCTGCTTTCCGTATCCTCTGGAGCCTCCTCTTCTGAGTGCGTGTCAACCCTTCATAGATCGACCCAGATGTCGATCCTGATTGTTGCCTTTTTTGCATGCATCGATCATGTGCAGCTGGCCTTGAGGGGCGTCCTCCATATATTCTTCGACTGGACAAAGATCGTCGAGCCCCTCGGGATATTTCTTGTCGGATGTGTTCCCGTTCCTGAACCCTGACTCTTATCTTTTTCCTCAGGTCTTCTCTTCTGTACCCCCCTCTCTCCGAGTTGCAATCTTTCGATCATAGACCACCTGACACCTTGGTCAAATCTGAAGGTCTCCATCTTGCTTCCTTTTACAAAAGTGTCGGAATGACTCTCCGACTTCAGGAAACACTTCAGCATCATAGGCCAACGAAAGAGTGCTAATAGAAAACACTCCTTGAGATTCGATTTCATTAACTTCCTTCTGAAAAGGATCAGTATCGATCTTCATGTCATTCTCCACGAACTTCAATCTCCCTTTGTCGATTCCTTGTTGAATTAAGTCCCTGAAAGCAAAGCAATCATTGGTATTATGAGTACAGTTGTTATGATACTTGCAATACTTTCTTCCTCTTAACTCTTCTTTTTTCAACAATTTATGGCCTTCTGGCAACCTAATTTGTTTATCCTTTAACAACGCATCGAAAACTTGTTCAGTTTTGGAAACGTCGAAAGTGTATGTTTTCTTATACAAATTCTCGTTAGCGGGTTTGGATGGTTTTAAGGTGGAACATGAATAAGGCTTTTCATTGCCTAGCTCTATCGCGTTCACCTCTGAACCTCCGTCGAATGCCTCCTCGTCAGAAGGCTGAGAATCAACATAATGGATGCGTTCCCTTTTGGGAACCTTGGGATCTCTCCCTTTCGTTTTCTCATCTCTTAGATTTTCAATTTGCCGAACACAAGCGACTAATTGAGCCAAATCCAATAGATGTTGGGTTACTAGCTTCTTTTGAATGTGATATTCTAAACCAGCCACAGCCATCTTAACCACTTCCGGTTCAGGAATCGGAGTGAAACACCTACTCCTCATCTGTCTGAAGCGTGACAAGTAGTCATCGATAGGCTCCCCAGCAAATCTTTTCACGCTTAGCAAATCCGTCAAGGCGACTCTTAATTCGCCTCTATAGAATTGTTCGTGAAAAGACCTTTCTAACTGGACCCAAGCATGGATAGAATTAGGTCGCAAGGTTGAGAACCAGGAAAAAGCATTCCTTGTTAAAGAACTAGGAAATAGTCGCATTTTGATTGCCTCATCAGCGGCCAAATCACCCAATTCGATGATGTAACGAGTAATGTGTTCGACAGTAGATTCTCCCGCTTCGCCAACAAACTTTGACAATTTTGGCACCTTCGTTCCTCTTGGGATTTCTGCCAACTGAACCCACTCCGGAAAGGGTGAATTGAAACCTGGCTGGTTAGCCATGCCAACGTTGAACCCAATCCGACTTAGTGCCTGTTCGACTATCCGGTTTACGTCATCCGGTTCGACTCGTGTCTCTCTTCCTTGTCGAAGCAAATGTCGAGCCAAATTCTGCCTTGCTAGTGCTGCTTGAAGATCCTCTCCTCTTTGCATGAATGCAATCTGCGCCGGATTTTGAACATGTTGAGGTGCTTCGACTCCTGGGTGGAAGACCATTTGCTGGTTTTCCGGCATCGCATTACCTGCACTAAACATCGGGTTAGTATGAACATGATCCCACGTCGTAGGGACTCTACTATCTTGCTGTGGTGATGACACTTGAGCAGTGTGCCGCACTTCTTGGCCATTGGGATAACTTTGTACCAAAATTGGCCTTGGTAAATTCCTATCTACAGGTGGAGTATTGACGGACCCGCTCTGTTCGTTGTCATCGACGCCTAAGACTAGGTTTAACCTTTTCATGTATTTTGCAATCTTTCCACAAGTCTCATTTGTCACCAACATCGCCGGGTTGATAACCGAACCCAATTGAGCCATCAATTGATCAACTAGTTGTACATTGGCCTCTTCGATTTGTTGTCGGATATGCGTAACGGGGTTGATAGGCATGTATCTTGAACCGTTACTCGTACCAGCCATGTCCGTAGCAGAACACATAAAGGCCATGTTAGTGGCCCCCGTCGTCGCATTTGTACTGCCTAGCGAACTACTCAAAGGCCATGTCAACGTCGATCCTGGGACAAAACCAGGTGGCAAACCATAGGGAGGAACTTGTCCCCCACTATTTGAACTGCTACCAAAAGTAAACCCTTGGTGAGGTTTCCCCCATTTGGGCCATTATTCGGCCGTTGAATTGTGCTTACGACAGTTGATTCCACGGTAGAACAGCTTCCGGTCATGTGAGGAGCACTTGTCGGAACACTTGGTGTAATAATCTCCGAAATAACGGTGGTCTGTTGACCATCTTGACTTGTAACGACCATTGACGATGAAGATGGCAAAGTTATGCCACTTCTCAAACGCATACAAACACGCACAAGTGACTCTGAACCTGTCCCACCGGGCGTGCCAATCTTGTTTGCGGGATTTTCGTCCGGCGCTTGTCGAACTGACGATGATGTGTGGGGTGTGGGTAACGACAGGTTATGTGGTAATCTTGCGAAAGGAACTTGACCGTTTTTTTGGTATTTTTGGGTATTTGGGCTTGGTAAGCAAGAAAGTAAATGCGGGAAGAAGTAAAACCGACACCAAGAACACGATGGGTGAAAATTAAACGGTGCAGTAAAGTAAATGACGCGGAATCAAAAGGAAAGCGAGTAAAATTTGCGATAAGGTAAATTGCGTGTAATTAAAAGTGCATGGAAACATAAAGTTGCATTGAAATTAAATGGGTGGAAGGTTGAGGTTTTTTACAATGGCGTTTCTCCGTTTGTCTGCTCTGGTGAGACATCTAGGATTTTGGCCTAATGTGTGTCAACCTAGCAACCGACCCCGATTACATCCTAAGGACTTCCTATTTATAGGTATAGGAATCCGAAATCTATTTACAAAGCATGTTTGCACGTTCTGCGTAACCGCAGAACCCACAATCTAGTAACTACCCACTACGCTATCCCCCACGATGTAACTGCCCACGTCGTGGTTTGGGCTTAGTGGATACTTCTGTCGAATCCCGTGGTGACGTCTTTGCTGAGACCTTTTCGACTGACACTTCTCTTCGACTGCAACCTTTGACTCTTGTCTAAGTCTCTTTGTTGTTTGAAGCTTTGACGTTGTTGTGCTCCAGCCTCTAAGTTCTGAGATGTCAGCCGACACCAAGCTCCTTTCGACAAACGGGCCTATCGTCGAAAAAGACTTTCAACCCGCTATCGGCCTCAGATGCACTCGATTGATATCGGTGACATGTAATTCAACTAAATGCTGTTTCACCAGCATTCAATCAAAAATCATGCCCCCGACGCTTCTAGTAGAATGCCGTCAAAGGACTTGTTTCCTTTAACTCTTTAATAGGAAAGGCGGCCTTAGTCGATCCTAGCAGGACACAAACCTTGGCCTATGGGATTACAATAACCCTTCCAATGCTTATTTATCAGGCTCAATGCTTCCTCCAATTCGGAGTTCTTTGCTGTAACCCGATGCATCAGAAATGAGTTCTATGTAATCCCACATGTTTAGCCTTTCGCTATTCAAGAGGATAAAGGTGGTATTCGAGGTGGACACTCCTTCATTTCCTTGCCCTCACCCGAACACCTTAATCCCACATGTTTAGCCTCTGGTGGACTCGTGTTTATGTGGAATACGAATCTTTTTTCCTCTTTCCAGAATTGATGAAGGCATTCCTTAAATTTTCTCATGGTAACTCGTGGATTTTCTTGATGAAAAATGAGGGTTTTATAGCCACAAGTAGCATTAAATGCCTCCATAATTACTCTTCCGTTCCCAATGCTGATATGACGTCTCTGACTCCTCTTTCTTTACGCCAGCATTCCTTCGACATAGGCCTCTTGTTTCCACCTCTTCCTTTTGTCGACACACGTCCACGTCCTTCAAAGTCACTTTTAAGTCATGCCACTTAAGTACACCTCCTTCGACATCACTTATGTTGTTGACACATGCCCTTTTGTCGAAATCTACCCATTGTCGGATTGTACGTACACTTCCTTCGAAGTCACTTTTGAACAAAAACGTTCAAGTACACTTCCGTCGACGTCACTTATACATTCGACATTCTCGCCTTTTTGTCGATTTCGGTTTTCCGTTAACAATAACATACCAAAAAAGCTTATTGGAATGAACCCTACACAAGAAATCTCATGTTCATTTGTTCGCCCAAGTCATTTTTCGTTGAGAGGCATATAAGCATGACTTTACGTAGAATAAATATGATTTAAGAAAAATTGGTACCATATCTTACATAACATAATAATAATAAAATTTATATTAACACATAATAATAGAACCAATAAAGTACTACTAGTCAAGTACATACTGGAGCAATCAAGGAGTAATTTTAGTTAGAACTTAACAAGGAAGATTAATAAAATACTCTTAGATAATTATTCTTTAAAGAAGTAAAAAATAATTTGTATAAAAAAGTTTGCATTTAACATATGAGCAATTGGCATATAACCACAACCACATGGCATGGGTTTGAATGTGGGTCTAAAACATTGTATCATGCAATTTTATTATTTAAGTTGACTCTTTGGGTATTTAGTGTGATCTTACTTTTTTTTATATTTCTTAATTATTAAAAAATATTTTTAAGTTACTTATTATTTAGATCATAACTTAGGCTCTATTGAGTAAAACTAACTTATAACTATGTGTTTGTAGCATATACTCCATTAGTCTCTCAAATCAACCAATTACCAAAGCAAATATTTAATGCATGTTTTCTTAATTAACCAATTACAAAATATAATAATATGAATTTTTTTTTGTATTCACTACTTTGACTTCAATTTTTTTAATGTTTTTCACTAATATTTTAGGACCGAGAAAGTAACCGTAAAGTCAACTGGGAGTTTTGTCATTGTACTCGTGTAGGTAACTGATTAAATAAGAATTGTTCATCAAAACTAACCGAAATTTGTTAAAAGCCAATAAAAGACACGTGATATTATTTTTACTTTTGAAGTTATTTATTATTTATCTCTTTAGTTATTTAGTTATTAATTTCTTAGTTAATTAATTAATAAAAAAACTAAAGTATAATAAATTAATTAATTCATGCTAAAGATGATTTTTTTATTAATAGGATTAATAAGTTTTTTAAGTTTAGGGCAATTAATGTAATTTGGTATAATTTTAAAGGGTATAATTGACACATGAATAATAAAAAGTTATGTAAGTTGTTTAAAAGTTATTTCAAATAGCTTTTTGACAATTTTAAAAAGCTACAAGCAAGCTCCCTTCCTGCAAACTATAAGTTCTTTAATTTTTATTATGTGTTTTTCAAACGACATTATTAACTTATTGATTGAATCTAAAAATTATAGACTAAATTAAAAAGACATGCACGATTTAAGAGTACACAACACTGCCTTAATCATAGTAATAACAAGCTAAGAAACAAATATCTGGTCATTTTTTTTTTATGAGAATGATTTTTCTATTCGTCACCTTAAAAATAATGTACGAGGAACCTAATATAGTAGTTTAACATGTAAAATTATGTATTTAATATTTAAGAGTTAATTTCTTTAGTTTTTCAATATTAATTTCATATTTTTGATTTCCTTATAAATTTTCCTTCAAGTACAATAATAATTAGCAAAACTCTTGTCTGAAAGTAAATTAAGCAGGTTATTTTGTACTTTTCTGATCTTAATTCAGTTTTAAATTAGTAGCCAATTAGAAGTCGTCATTTAAAAAACAATACTCCGTCTTGTTCTTAATATAGGATCCTATTGAATTTTTTTTTGTTTATTAGTGATGCACAAATAAAAATTGAAAGATTTTGATATGTTATTTTTAGGCTTATTTATGATTTTAACTCTCGAAAGTTGGAGGTGTTTTAGTTTGGTTTCTGAAAGTTTTTTTGACCTTGACTATTTCTTGAAATTTTGGTTTTAGTCCATGCCGTTAGGAAAAATCCGTTAACTGCTAATATAGTTAGCGGAATGTCACATCAACATACACCATACACGTGTGCAAGTATTGCATGTCATCGGTACGATGAAGTGGATGATTCGGACCCGCAGGAGCAAAAGGGCCACAACCCAATTCACAAACACATTTGGGTTGTGTTTTGGCCCTTTTGTTCATGCGAGCCCGGATCAACCATGTCATCTCACTAGTGGCATGCTGTATCTACACACTGTATGTTATTGTGGTGTTCCGTTAGCCACATCAGCAGTTAACGAATTTTTCCTATCAACAAGGACTAAAACCAAAATTTCAAAACAATTAAGGATGAGTGTAAGGTCAAAAAAACTTCCAGGTACCAAAACAAAAACACTCCCAACTTTCAGGGACTATTTTAAAATACCATTTTGAAAATGCTTAAATATGAAAATGGTCCCTATAAATATTGACTTTTTTGAAATTGGTCCTTGTAAATTTTTTTTGTTTTGGTCCCTACATTTATAAAATGTTTTGGTTTTTGTCCCTCTTGTTACTACAAGAAATACCCCTGATTTCCGACGGATTTTTACCGACGGATTTTTTTTCTGTCGCTACTCATGCATTTTTCGACGGAAATATATGTCAGTATTTTCATTTCTGATGGTTTTGTTTTTTTGTATTGTTCGACGGACAAATCCATCGCAAAATCCGTCGGAAAGGTTGTTATTTTAAAAAAAAATAATTGGAAAAGAAATTTATTATTTTTCGACGGATTTCTCGACGGATTTTCCGATGGACTCTTCTGACGGAGTTTCCGACGGATTTGGTCGTCGATAATGCATAAATTTTAAAATATAAAAATTTAGAAAATATTACCGACGGAATTATCCGTCGAAAAACTTGTTATTTAAAAAAAATGGAAAAGAAATTTATTATTTTCCGACGGATTTCTCGACGGATTTGCCTACTGACTCTTCCGACGGATTTTCTGACGGATTTGTCCGTCGATAATGCATAAATTAAAATAGAAAAATTTAGAAAATATTACTGACGGAATTATCCGTCAGAAAGTTATTACCCTAAAAAATTAAATAACATGTTGTAGACAGGATTCGAACAGTGATCCTTTGAAAATACTTTAAGGGACCAACGAACCACTAGGCTAGACAAGAACATATTATTTACTTTACAAATATTTTAAATGAATAATTTAATTTTCTCTCTATGTTCCTGTTACTCTATGTTTATCTGGTATAATTTTCTTATCTGCATTTTATAAGTTAATTATTATTTGGGTAAAACAAAATAATTTTTATAGACCATGTTTGTGTTTTGATTAAATCATGTAACTACTCTAAAAATATAAATAAGAATTTCCTTATACCTCATGGTTTGAGTACCCACTAGGGTTGTTGACTTGTTAGTTAAACTTCTTCGTATACCCTTTGATTCTTGATCATTTGGAGACATCTCATCAAGTTCATTTTTAAGATGATCATTCTGTCAGGCTCGGCCCAGGGGCCAAACTACCATTATATCAAATTTATTTCATTTCACTTTTATTTTTTTAATAAATAGTTTTATTAATATTGATTGTTACTGTTTTAATTGATTAAATGTATGTATACACATGTTTCAATTGATTTATTTTTCATCATTTTCTTAACCCCAAACTTTAGGTGAAAGATAAGAACCTGAAAAATAATAAATTTCATAAGAAAATGTTGCACTATAAGAATCAAAACACTTTATATTTATCCTTAACCCCAAAGATTAAGATTAAAAAACTTTAATTTTAATTCACACTTATTAAGAAAGTTAGTTGAGTGTATTTAATTTTCTCAAATTCATAAAAAAAAATAGATTACTTTAGTAAATTTACATTGGGAATGAAACAAAAATTAAATGACTCAACTTCATTATGATATATTTTAGGAACGATTGTATTGGGAATACAAAGTTAGTTGATTTTTGCTTATTTTAGTGTAGTGACTTTTTTTTTTGTTTATAAATGAGACCGGATGGAGTAGTTATTAGTTATATTGGAAATCATCCTTCTCGTATTCCCTATGTTGTACGAATACTCTATTTTAGGGCTGGTACCCGCACCGGATACGTATCAGGTGCAGGTACGTATAGGGTACGTCTTGGGTATGTACCCAATTGTTTAAAAAAATCGTGTTGGGTATGTGATTGAGATTAAAACCAAACCATTTTGTAAATATAGGACCATAATCACTTTTGTTGTAAGAACCAATTTCAAATGAGTCGATATTTAGAATAAAAAAACCATTTTGATATTTGTGTTTGGCTTATTTATGTTTTTAGTCCCTGAAAGTTCAGCGTGTTTTGGTTTTAGTCCCTAGAAGTTATTTTAACCGGGACTAGTCCTTAAATTTTCAAACATTTTGGTTTTGGTCCCCTCCGTTAGTAAAAATCTATTATTTGTTTGTGTAACTACCAGAACATCACATCAACAGTCCATGTGGTCTGAAGTAACGCCAAATAGGTGATATAATGTGGATGATATAGATCCACGAACACAAAATGGTCTGATACGCAAAATGGTCACGTATGCAAAAATTTGAGTTCACAAGCCTAAATCATCCATGTTACACCATCTACTTGACGCTAACTCACGCCCGTGGTAGCGGGTATGGATTTTCATTAACTATGTCAGCAAATAATTGATTTTTTGTAATGGATGAGACCAAAACCAAAATGTTTGAAAAATTAAGGACTAGTCCCGGTCAAAATAACTTCTAGTGACTAAAACCAAAACACGTTAAATTTTTAGGAACCAAAACCATAAATAAGCCTTTGTGTTTTTATTTATATTTTAATTAAAAAAAAAAGCAAACAAATACTGTAACCCTTATTTTCATCTTCTATCCACGTTCTAAGTGTTTCTAACCCTAGCCCCAATTTTTCCCTCCCTCTTTTCGGCCCACTCCGTCTAAAATTTCGTTCACTTGATTTTTTTCACTCTGAAATGAAACAAAATACTCCCTCACTCGAGCTCTCTTCTCTCTCTTTCACGTTCTCTGATCTTCCCTCTGTGTTAGGGTCTTCTCTTTCACATTCAAAGAGTGGCTGCAATTCTTCTTCTTCTTCGATTCACAGTGACTGACTGTGATTCTTCTTCTTCTTCGATTCAGAGAGTGGCTGGGTTCCATTCTTCTTCTTCTTCTTCGATTCATAGGGAGTGGGACGGAACTCTTCGATTCTTCTTCTTCTTCTCCGATCGAGTAGAGGTACAAGAGTGATTGCATGAGGTTAGTAACCCCTTTCTCTCTAATTACTCTAAGATCTTCGTATCTGTGTGCTCTTTTTTGTTTATTTTCCATGTTTTGGGTTTGGTTTTGTTGAAAGCTGAAAATGCCCTACAGGGTTTAGGGCTTAATTTTAAATTAGTGTTAGTTTAATTTCCATGTACTGTAATTACTAAAGGATAAACAAGCATCTTTGTCAATGTTATTTTTCCAAACCTGGATAAAAAATGCACTCGAGTCCAAAAGACAAGCTAGCCAGCATTCAGGCATTCAAATCTTGACATGGAGTATTAGAAATCTTGTTAATGGAGGAGCAACTGTGGTAAAGAGTGTGAGTGCCAAATATAACTATTACTTTTTTTTATAAACCAAAGCAATTTTATTAATATAACGTGGAGCAGTAGTGAACTTGCAAATTCACTCTGCAGTATAGTACATAGGCATAATAGCCAACCCGCCCAATACAAATCAGTACCTTAGCCAATGCATAATATAAGCAAAACCCACCCACTGTAGACCAAAATCTTAAGCGTAACAGCAGACCCCCATGGCATGACAGAGCATAACAGCAAAACCCCCCATGACACAACAGAACATAGATTTAACAGCAAACAATTACATACCAACCCACCCTCTTTAGTCTATTCCTATTGATAATCATCATTCATGAAAACATTCCCAAGGGTTCAGCACCCAATTTGCATAGGAAGTTTGTACTCCGGTGCTTATTTTGGGGATCACTTTGGAAACCATTGGCAAAGGTTGAATGGAATCATTAAAATTCTCTGACATCTAATCGTAAAGAGATGCATAATGAATTTGAAGGAATCAATGGGATTAGTTAAATAAAAAACCAAAAAGCAGAGGAAATACATCCAATAAGTAGTTAAATAACAAAAGAATTTGAAGGAAATAATGAAATCAAGGGCACCACTTCCATAACCACCGTACCACTGCCTCTGGTTTTTTATTTGTTACAATATCTCTATGATTTTGATTTCTTCATTTTTGACAATGTCTCTCTCTTTTTAGAGTTTCATTTTAGTTTTTTTTCCCAGATGAACATTCTCTTATTAAGTCATAACTGTAATAAGTCATAACCAATTATTTGTGCTAATCACTGTGTATTGAGGGGTGGTTAGTGTTATAACCACTGTATATTGTGCTAATCACTTGCTGGTAACTGGTAAGTTGTCGGTTTCATCAACATGGGGTGACCTATGAGCAATTAGGTTGGATTTGTATCCCACGACAATAAACAGCAGATATGTTGTATTCTATATTTTCATTTGAACATGACTCATACTGAATTGCTTGTGTGTCCTACTGTCCTCGATGCTAGATTGAATCACACCGCATTGTTATAAGCTTGAGCAGGGGTGTGCATCTGCTTTCTGTTTTCTGTTCTTTTATTTTTTTTTTCTCTGCTGTGTTGGTGTGCTCGTGTTTTTATTTTGTTTGGGCCTGCTGTTCTGTGCTTGGATTTGTGCTTTGTTGTTGTTGTGGTGAGTTGGGGCTGTTATCATGTTGGTGCTGCCATCAAATATAAATTTCTCATTCCACCAAGGATTCTTATGCTTTCCTGCATCACATATATAAAAACTCAATTACTATTTATAATTAAGTGAAATTTTTTGAGATTTTGTGAACAAAATAATTTTATATGTACAACCATATGCTTCAATTTTTAGCTTAAAAAAAAGGGAGTATGTGCTTTAACCTGATGAGACTTTGCTTCTCTGAGATTGAGTCCCGCACTCAATAACCACATAGTAGGAAGGTGTTCCTATATGGTTAATTGTACATGTACGTTCTTTTCATTAGTTATAAGCAGAAGTTGGCTCAAAAATTTACGAAAAAAATAAAAAACATTTTGGATCAAAAAGAAAATCCATTGAAAAACAATATATTGATATTGGCATGTTAATAAGATATAAATACTGGAAAGAAAGGGAAGATACCAACAAGGTTTTTGTATTTAATTCCTTTAGCATTAACAAGAAGTACTTCAAGAATTTCTGTCTTCATGTGTCTATATCTATGTGCTTGGTTATGGCTCTAAATTAAAGAAATTTCATGGAAAGATTTTTAGATATTGCATATGATAACTTAAATAAATACTAGCCAAATTGTTTTTTGTTTTCTTCTACATGATTCTTGGCATTAAGTATTTTTGGGATAGTTTTAAAATTAAAAAAAAAAGTAATTTTTGGATAAAATGTTGTGTTTAAAAAAAAAAGTATTTTGGTAAGTGATCTCTAGAGCATTAGTATTTAGTTTCCTATTCTTAATCCCAACTGTAACACTAATTGTGAGGTGCTACTGCTATAGCAGCTTGCATATCAGCAGCTATTAGAGCACCTTGGACGCAGCTTAAGATTCCAAGTCTCTACACCTAAACAACATCACATTCGGTCAAGTGAATCAGGTACATATATGCAAGAAAATTGTATATTTTGATAATGTTATTAATTTAGCATATGTAACTAATTTATTATTTCAACTTTGCATGAATGAATGGATCTTTGCATTCTGATTAAGGTGATTGTATTTATTTTTAAAGCAAATTTATATTTTTCTTTGTAGTCATGCCAATTGAATGGCGAAAAGAAATATGGCCGGGGCGAAAAGAAATATGGCCGGTGCGAAAATTTATATTTTCCATTAATTTTCCTTTCCATCTTTTAGGATCCTCATCCATGGTTCTGTGATATAATATGTATATGACTGAGCCATCCTCATCTGATTATAGTAGACCTATGTGCCTTCCAAAGATCATCCCAATGTTCCTTTTCAGTTGAATATGCTATAATTGGAATGCTTGCTCACGTAATTGTAATTTTGGCCTCCTATCTTGTATTATATATAGGTATTCAGTTGAATATGCTGCTCGTTATTAACTAATGTGTGTAATTTCTTTAATAGGGGAATTTCCGTGAAAAGTTTTCTCAACACCAATCTCAGCATGCTCCATCTAACGATGATTCGGGTCCAAGTTTGAGTTCTCCTGAAGAAGATAGAGCTCGACTTATTTGTTGGATTAAAGCTGCAGGCGGAGAGTACAAGGGTCGACTTTATGGGGTTTCAAAAATCGCTCCTTACATCGTCAAGGGGTATTCCCTTTCTCAGCCACCCCCTAACACTTCTCAAAACATACCCAACTTTGAGGATATTTTTGAGATGAGGAAAGCATTGCAAGACAGCCAAGAAGAACAGCGGAAGTTGAGGGAGAAAGTAGCATTATTGGAGTCAGTTCAGGAAGACCTGCATCGCGTAAGGGAAAAGCTGGCACACCTTACTATGCAACATAACAAATGTACGAGGCTCTCTTGTGATGCATCCCACTAGATGTGCTGCCCATGGATGAAGACATGCTATCCACGGATGAGGAGATGCAGCAAAATACTCCCCACCAGCATCAATATTATGATAGTACCCCTCAACCCCAGGATGAAGAGGGAACATCAGGTGATGGTTATGATGAGAATTATTAGGATTTATATTTTACTGTTATTAGAAGGATATAGAGTTTTTGGATCTGTATATTGTCACGAATTAGTTGGATACGAGGCATGGCATGAATTATTTTATTTTAGTGTTATTTGGATTTAATGTGTTCGAAATTATATTTTATTGATATTTTAATTTTATTGAGTGGTCATTTATAGATAAACAGTATTGTACGAAAGTTATAGTATTATTGAAATTATAATATTATTTCTTAACAGGGAAAATTACAATATTATCAAAAAATAGAAAAAATAAATTTTAAAAAATTACCGACGGAATCTTCCGTCGGAAAATTACTGAAAAAACTATTAATTTGTATTTGTTATTAGCGACGGAATTTTTGACGGATAATTCGTCGGTGGTACATCACTTTCCCTTTTGACAGAAATTTCGTCACAAATTGTTCATTTCCGACGGATTTTTTGACGGATTTTCCGGCACAAAATAATTTTTCTGACGGAATTTCCGACGGATTTTCCGTCACAATATATTTTCTCCGACGGATTTTTCGTCGATATTTCCGACGGTTTAAATTTGTCAAAAAAATTTTCCAACGCCACTTTTACCGACGGATTTTGTCCGTCGGAAAAGTGAAATTTCCGACGGATTTTGCCCATTACCGACAGATTTTGGTCGTCGGAAATAGCAACATTTCTTGTAGCGCGTTATATGTGGATGAAAAATGCCGAAAATGTAATATATTATATACTATTACCTATTAAGGATGGTATTCTTGCATTAATTCTCAAGGGTAAACAGACAACTTACATTAATTAAGAAAATCAGTTCAAAAACCTTGACACTAGAGGGACCAAAACCAATCGAATCTAAATAATAGAGGGACCAAAACAAACTACCAACATAATTATGGGGACCAAAATTTAACATGAGGGACCAAAACCAAAACGTTTTGTAAGTGCAATGACCAAAACAAAAAAAAAATAAATTTACAAGGACCAATTTCAAAGAAGTCAATATTTACGGAGACCATTTTCATATTTAAGTCATGTGATAATTATCGAACATAATTGTTTTTTTTTTTGGTTGCCCATCCGGTTCCCTAAATACTATCTAGGTACATCTGGATCCAACCCAAGTCGCGTGCCTGACTATCACAGGCGAGTCTCCCAACATGAATATTTTGCATCCACAAGGAATCAAACCCAGGATCTTGCTTAAGCGAGATCGAGTCGCTTAACACTCGTCTCAACCTATATGTTGGTGAACATAATTGTTTTTTTTTTCTTTAATCTAATTGGTGTATTTTTTAAAAATTATTTGTCCTTTATACTTCTCACCATATAAGAAAACAAAAAAGTAAATGTAAAATTCTACGATTTTTATTAAAAATCATATTCTCATAAAAAAGTAATTTAAAAAATTAAAAAAATATTATAATTATAATTAATTTTTTTAAAAAAAATCTTATATTTAAATCCGAGAAGAGTAATATATGCTTTGAATACTTGTGCTTTAACGATAATAGAAAGAAGTCCATGGTTTAACAATAATTTATTTGTGTTGCATGTACGTGAGTGAGAGTATAGATAGAGTGAACAACTGAGCTTGTTACCGTCTAGGAATTGGAAATGAATAACAAAACTAGAACCCATGACCTGGGGAATGGGGAAATCCTAACTGTCCCTGTAGTCATCAACTGGGCTGTCTTATGTGGAACTAATTATTATTATTATTAGTAGTAATAGTAGTAGTATTATATTCGTCGATTTTATTTATAAGACATTTTGTATTTTTTATGATGTACTTATTTGTTTAATTTTTTTTCTTTTTATTTATCATTTGTTTATTAATATAAAACAATACGTGTTCCTTTGGTGCTTTCTATCCATGAATTTGGCTTATAAAAAAAATAAATTAAAATACTATATTTGTGAAAAATTTCAATATAAAATAAAATAATAAAATATATTTGCTTGTGAGTCCCGACTCCATGGAAGCTGTTCGTTTGATCACTGCAGGCTCAATCCCCTCATTCCATGCTTATGCAACTGTTGTTCTTGATATTGTCTACATTATTAGGAGGGATTGGACAGTACGTGTGACACATTCTTCGTGATGGAAACTTCAGTACTGATTTCCTGGCAAAATGGAGTGTCAAAGAAGGTGATGATGATGAAATCATTTGGGAGGCTCCTAATCCTGATCTCAGCATGTTATTGTTAGCTGATCGCCTTGGCTTCGGCCACATGCGCTAGTTTCTTTTTTTTTTCCCTGCTTTCATGTTTCTTTATTTCCTTATGTAACAAAAAAAATCCTTGATGAAGCAATAGGGTTACTCTTTCTACATTAGGCATCAATGATTAAGATGCTTTGAGGGCCGGGCCTACCTTGATGGCAATCACTCTTTGATGAATCAATTTGTTTCTATTGCATGTTTCATGTTAGAAATAAAGAAGAAAGAAAAATAAAACCAAAGGGTCATACTTTTTGGCCGCCACCATTTACTCACCAGCCTCCATTTTATTCTGTCTTATACAAGGCGAAAGTGCAAATTTTCACTTTATGACTTTTGGCAATCGGAATGTTTTCGCCTTTTGTTAATCGAAAAAGTGAAAATTTGCACTTCCATCTTATATGAGATGAAATAAAATGGGAGCTGGTAAGTAAATGATGAAGACCAAAAATTAAATGTCAAGCCAAAAATTCAAACTCACCCAATGGTCATATCAACCTACCACAACCACTGAGTCACTTCAACAATCAACCACTCATCTTTTCTCTTCTCATCACTTATCACTTATCCTTAATAAAAATCAACTTAACTGACCATCAAAGAATTATCCTACCTTGATATTGAAATTTTTTTGGTATAGTTTTATTCTTGGCCTAGCTATCTTGGGAGACTTAAACTTTTTGATGGTCGAGAATAATAAGTTTAAAAATATATTAGGAAGTCATGTCTAATATCTCTTAAAAGCATTAAATATTTACTTTTGCAATAGAATAATACTTTCTTCAATCATTAATCATTGTAACATGTGTTGTACAATATGATTTTATAAACAAATCCAAAAATTGATTCAAATCAATCGCTCTTTACGAAAACAATCTAAAAAATTCAAAAAAAAAAATTTTAAAAAAACCTCGATTTTGATCGACTTATAGTTTTATTCTGGATTTTTAGATTGGAAGTTTGGAACAAACCTGGTTAGCATGAAGCATTGAAGATTGCTAAGACCAATAAAATGAATTTTGGGGAAGACCCAAAAAAAAAAATCTTAGAATTCAATTTTTATTGATAAAAAATTTAGGCACCCCACATTAAAATTTAGGCACCCCACTATCTTTTATTTTCCCAAAAATGCCCCCACACACACACCACCACATGTTGGAAACCAACAAGCGGGCTAAGCAAATACTAGAGGGGGGGTGAATAGTATTTTGAAGCACTAATACCAAATATTTCGATTGATAATTGAAGAATGGAGCTAAGACTGAATTTTCTGGAATCAGACACAAAAGACTCGAGTCTTTTGTGAAATACTCGAGTTTTTAAGGATGAACAACTCGAGTCTTTTCTGAAATACTCGAGTTTTTCCTATCAGATAGCAGAAAGACCAGAAACGAAAATTCAGCAATTTAACTCAAATCAATTCAATAATAAACAGGAACTTATCCAACAGAATAGCAAGTAATCTAAATAACTTTTAACACAAAGATTCCTTGAACTTGCTACCTAATTGTATAAATCCTAATTGATTGAAATGACTTAAGTCTATTGAGCTAGAAAGTAGATTAAAAGCAATAAACCAACACTCAAGCAATTTTATCCTGGTTCACTCCAACAATGAGCTACATCCAGTCCTCCTAATCACTTAGGAGTTTCTACTAATAATCAAATTGTTAGAAATTACAAAGGATTGCTTGAGAATGGCCTCACTCAACCTAACCCTTTCAAGAGTGTACCAAACTCTTGATTTCTACCCCAATTTGATTCCGGTGATTGAAGAACTCTTCACAAAGCTTCCTTGAACTCCCTTCAAGAAACTCCACCGGGCTAGGAACCTCCTAGTCTTGTGCTTGAGAACCTCTCAAGACTTCCAACACCCTAAGCCACTTAGGGTTTGCTTGGGAACAATCCAAGACTTTGAATAATCAAGCTTTTTGTATGTGTATTACTAATCTCACAATGGATTAGCACAAATAAGCACAGCTCAATGTAAGAATTGAGGCCTAAAACTCAACTTGGAATAAAATGACAATATGAGTGAGAAGTTGAGCTTTTTGGGAATTAACACTTGAGAAGAGGAAATTATGAAAGCTTGTAATCAATGATGTGTTATTGTCTTGTTTGTTCTTGCACAAATTCAAAGAGAAATTTTACAATAAGGTTCTGAATTCTCTCTTGGGGTTGGATGAGACTCAAATGCCCTCAATTGGGTTTTTGACAAAAATACTCGAGTCTTTTGGTAAAAACTCGAGTCTTTTTGGTCGGTCATGAGTGAATTGGTGCACGAACAAGACTAACGGTCATAATTGCTGACCTGGCACAAATACTCGAGTTTTTCTACAAATACTCGAGTGTATACTCGAGTCTTTTTCAAAATACTCGAGTATTTTGATCAGATATGGGAAAAATTATTTTTCAATTTTATTTTTCCTCTCAAGTATTAATTTTTGGTCAATCTCAACTTAATAAACATATAAAAATTTATTCCTAGAAGAGACTAACTATTTCTACCCACTCTCAACATAAATTAGAAATTTACAATTAATATTTGATTGAGAATGATTGGGCACTTGTCTTCTTTTCTTGACTTCTTGTTGATGTTGATGTTGCAATATCTTCAAGGCATGATTTGTTAATTATTTTGTCATCATCAAAACATAATCCACATAATTAGGAGCATTGAATTCACAATCTCCCCCTTTTTGGTGATGACAAAATAATTAACACTTGATCCATTTGTTAAGCTTGATCCACTTGGAGATGCAACTCCCCCTCACTATATGATACTTTTCACCTATCTAAAAATTCAGCTTGAGCAAGATGTTATGACAATTTAATTTTAGCACCAAGCCTATGGTATTAGAGAATTTAACAATTATCAGAGTATATACCATAATTAGAGATTTTAGGTGCAACAATATCAAGACAAGACAAGTGTAATATCTCTCCCCCTTTTTGTCATACGCCAAAAAGATGTAACAATTTAGAAAAAGATCAAGGGAGGAGAGGTGCATAATCGGAAAACCCCATAACCAACTATGCAAATAAAACGGAGATATAATAACGATAAAGAGCTCCCCCTGAAGCTTTGCACAAACATCATAATGAAGACCAAATTCATTAACATAAAAACATCATAAAAGGTCCAAATCAAAGGTGCAATAAGAAACCCAAAGTCTCAAAACACCAAGTTCTCAAAATACAGAAAATGTAACAAAGACCAATATGATAAAAACAGAATGAAAACTAAGATAAAATCCAAAGATCAACATCATCAAAACATCGAAGGAGCTGGAGCATCTGGAGGAGGATAAAACCGAGAGAAGAGTTTAGAGGATGAAAAACTAGTAAGATTTGACAAAACTTTGAGGAAAATCTGAGTTTTGAGGAGAGAGATATG
Source organism: Crotalaria pallida (assembly GCA_037953625.1). Lineage (NCBI taxonomy): Eukaryota > Viridiplantae > Streptophyta > Magnoliopsida > Fabales > Fabaceae > Crotalaria > Crotalaria pallida. The sequence goes on from CM075656.1 coordinate 77,363,051, forward strand.
AGAAAACCGAGAGAGAAGAGGGTCGCAAAAACTTGAGTCTGAGAGTATATATAAACAGTTCAAAATACTCGAATATATTCATAAATACTAGAGTTGTTCTTTAGGATAAACTCGAGTTTTTGAAAATATATTCGAGTCGGTCGTGACTCAGCCCAGATTTCCCCAGAAAAGTCGAGTAAAAATTGAAGAACTCGAGTTTGGTCCGAAAGATCAAATTTCAGGAAAAACGCAAAATACTCGAGTTTTTGGAAAATACTCGAGTTTGGTCTGAAAGTTCAAAAATTGGGGGTTTCTAAAGACTCGAGTGTTTTGAAAAACACTCGAGTATTTTAATAAAGACTCGAGTGTTTTTAGAAACACTCGAGTATTTTTATCAGACCCTGATCAAAAACTTTTTCAATTTAAAACTGATTTAATTTTGAATTAAAATACTCGAGTGTTTTTGGAAAAACTCGAGTATTTTGACAGAACAGAAAGTAAAAACTCAGTTTTAAAAGACCAAACACAAATCAAACACAAATGCTTCACTACCAACTTGGAATACAGTACAGAATCACACACAATTAACATATACAATTTCAAATATCATCAAGGACAATTTAACTAAGAATCAATAACACATTAGAGTAAGACTAATATGGTGATTTTCCAAAAATGACACACACAATGCAATTAGCCTATATTAGCTTCATCTAAAATACCAAGTTCTCTCCTAATATGATAAAAGGTGTCCCTTGGTAGAGGTTTTGTAAAAATGTCGGCTAATTGATTTGTGGTACTAACAAATTCAATTGTGCAATCACCCTTTTGTACATGATCTCTTAAAAAATGATGTCTTATTTCAATGTGTTTAGTTCTTGAGTGATACACCGGATTCTTAGTCAAATTGATTGCACTCGTGTTATCGCATCTAATCGGAATATTTTCAAGTTTCAAACCAAAATCCGATAATTGTTGTTTCATCCATAACAGTTGAGCACAACAACTACCGGCTGCGATATATTCCGCTTCGGCGGTAGAAAGAGCGACACAAGCTTGCTTTTTAGAAAACCATGACACCAATGAACTTCCCAAGAAATGGCAAGTACCACTGGTGCTTTTGCGATCAAGCTTGCATCCCGCGAAGTCGGAATCCGAGTAACCAACTAAACTAAGATTGGCATCAGCAGGATACCATAAACCAGTGTTAATTGTTCCTTTTAGATACTTAAATATATGTTTAACCGCGGATAGGTGAGATTCTTTAGGATTAGCTTGAAATCTAGCACACATGCATACACTAAACATAATATCCGGTCTAGATGCAGTGAGATATAGGAGACTACCTATCATACCCCTATACTTACTAACATCAACCGGTGTACCTTGTTCATCCTTGTCTAGGTAGCATGATGTGCTCATTGGAGTGTAGGCTTCCTTGCACTTGTCCAATCCGAATTTCTCAAGGAGCTCTTTGCAATATTTCTCTTGATGCACAAAAATCCCCTCCTTGACTTGCTTTATTTGTAAGCCTAGGAAGAACTTGAGTTCTCCCATCATTGACATTTCAAATTCCTTTTTCATCAAATTTGAAAACTTTCTACAAAGAGACACGTTAGTAGCACCGAAAATGATATCATCAACATAGATTTGTACTAACAAAATGTCATCCTTGGTTTTATAAATAAATAGTGTATTATCAACCTTCCCTCTTTGAAACTTGTTTTCTAATAGAAAGGAACTCAATCGATCATACCAAGCTCTAGGAGCTTGTTTCAATCCATAGAGTGCCTTTTTCAATTTATAAACATGGTTTGGAAATTCACTATTTTCAAAACCGGGGGGTTGTTTGACATACACTTCTTCATTTATAAACCCATTCAAGAAAGCACTTTTAACATCCATTTGATATAAAGTGAATTTCATGATTGAAGCATAAGCAAGTAAAATTCGGATTGCTTCAAGACGTGCAACCGGAGCAAAGGTCTCATCATAATCGATACCTTCCTCTTGGTTGTACCCTTGAGCTACTAGTCTAGCTTTGTTTCTTATAATCAACCCGGATTCATCAAGTTTGTTTCTATAAATCCATTTAGTACCAATTATGGTATGATCATCGGGTTTAGGGACTAGATCCCAAACTTCATTTCTTTCAAATTGGTTTAATTCTTCTTGCATAGCAAGAACCCAATGATCATCCTCAATGGCCTTTTTAATTGAATCGGGTTCAATTTGAGAAACAAATGAGACATAGTGGCAAATGTTTTGAATAGACCTACGAGTAAGTACTCCCTTTGACATATCTCCTATGACTTTGTCTATAGGATGAGCCTTGACCGATTTCCAAGTTGGAGGAAGTTCTTCCCTTACCTCTCCTTCATCAACTTTTGATTTCTCTCTCTCTTTTTCTTCTTTTGAAAAGTCAATGCCATCTTCACTAGCATCACATAAAATACTATATTCTTTTGAAGACTCATTAAAAACCACATGAATTGATTCCTCAATAGTTAAAGTTCTTTTATTGAAAATTCTATAAGCTTTACTATGAGAAGAATAGCCTAAAAATATGCCTTCATCGGATTTGGAATCAAACTTGCCAAGGTGTTCTTTTCCATTATTTAAAACAAAAACTTGGCATCCGAAGACATGAAAATGAGATATATTTGGCTTTCTTCCCTTGTAAAGTTCATAGGGGGTTTTATCCAAAGAGGGCCTTATCAAAATACGATTTAAAACATAACAAGCCGTATTGACGGCATCGGCCCAAAAATATTGAGGTACTTGAGAATCATTTAACATGGTTCTAGCAAGTTCCTCTAGCACCCTATTTTTCCGCTCTACCACTCCGTTTTGTTCCGGAGTCCTTGGTGCGGAGAATTGATGCTCAATACCATTTTTAGCACAAAATCTATCAAATTTGTGGTTTTCGAATTCACCACCATGATCGGTACGAATAATAATTACTTTTTGATTCACTTGGTTTTGCAAAAGTTTGACATGATGTTTAAAAGATTTGTAGGTCTCACTCTTAGTAGTTAAAAATAAAGTCCAAGTAAACCTAGAGAAGTCATCAACAATCACCAATGCATAATAGTTGCCACCAAAGCTTTTTACTTGTGATGGTCCAAACAAGTCCATATGAAGCATTTCTAATGGCCTTGATGTGGACATCACCATTTTTGATCCAAAGGTGTTTTTAGTTTGTTTACATTTCTTGCAAGGGGAACAAACACCTTCAATAGAAAAATTTAGCTTTGGTAAACCAACTACTACATCTTTAGATTGTATTTTCTTCAATTGGTTTACATTAATATGAGCGGTCCTACGATGCCATAACCAAGTGTCATTTTCTTTGCTCACTAAACAAGTAGAGACCAAAGAAGTGACTTTGTTCAAATCAACTAAGTAAGTATTATTTGACCTTCTACCAACAAATTTGATTGATTCATCTTTGTCACTTTTAATGAGGCAATGGGTAGAGGTAAAAACTACATGATTACCATCATCACATAATTGGCTTATGCTCAAGAGATTATGTTCTAATCCTTGAACATAGAGCACATTATCAATAATCAAGTTTGAAGAGTTTCCGATTTTACCAATACCAAGGATTTTGCCTTTGTTGTTGTCCCCATAAGTGACATAACCCTTTTCCTTTGGAGTAAGCTCAATGAAGTGCCGCTTATCTCCCGTCATGTGCTTCGAACATCCACTATCAAGATACCACAATTGTTTTCCCGTTCGAAGGCACACCTACAATATGAAATCACTTGTTCACTTTGGGTACCCAAACAATGTTGGGTCCCTTAGGGTTAGTGTTGGGACTTTCTCCCTTCTTAATCCACATATAAGTGCCCTTTTTCATTTCAAACTTCTTAATGTGGCACTCAATGTTGATATGTCCAACTTTTCCACAATAAGTACAAGTTGGTCTCTTTGATGAATTTTTCTTAGAAAATGTTCCAACCACCTTGTACTTTTTGTCCTTTTTATGAACATATCCTAAACCGGTTTTGTTGTGATTATGTCTTTGAGAGTTCAACAACCGGTTGAGGTTTCTATCACTATGTGAGATTGTGAGTTTGTTTTTCAACTCTTTCACTTCTTTTTCAAGATCATCACATCTCTCACATGAAGTGATAATTTCCTCATGATTTGCACAATCACTTTGATGACTAGAATTAATAAGTTCCAAGGATTCATTTTGAAGTTTCAACTCATTTATAGATTTTTGCAATTCATCAATTTCATGTTGAAACTCCAAAATTTTCTTTCCTTTTTCCTTATTAATTTTAGCAAGCCTTTTAAATTGAATTAACATTTCATTGTAGGCTTCTTGCAAATCATCATATGAAATGGAGTTTGAAGAGGAACAAGAAGAACTAGAGGTTACCTCATCATCACTTTCACTCATGCCATGATTAGCTCTTGATGAGGACTCATGATTGTTCTTGGCCATGAGACAAAGGTTTGCATTTTCATCACCGGAGCTACTTGAAGATGATTCATTGCTCTTCTCCGGTGCATCCCAAACAATGTATGCACGCTTCCCTTTGGTCTCTTGGGTCTTCTTGTCATTCTTCTTCAAGAATGTGGCACATTCCATTCTTATGTGACCAACCCCTCCACATTCATGACACTTAACTCCATCATTGGTACTCTTTTCTCTTTGTTTGGAGTCTTTGGTTCTCTTGAAATTGGATGAAGATCCACCTTTCTTCCCTTTGAAAAATTTGTTGAATCTTTTCACAAACATCCCAAATTCTTCTTGATTTGGTTCACCATCGGAATCTCCACTTGTAGAGCATTCTTCAACTTCTTTTGTAGCTTTGGTTGAAGCTTTGAGTGCTATGCTCTTTTTCTTTTTGTCCGATTCCTCATGCATCCCAAGTCTTGTAAGCTCCATCTCATGCTCTTGGAGTTTGCCAAACAAAGTGGCTAAGTCCATGCTATTTATGTCTCTTGATTCCTTGATGGCGGTTACCTTGGGTTGCCAACTCCTATCAAGACATCTTAGAATTTTGTTAGTAGTTTCACCATTGCGAAATACTTTTCCCAAGGAAATCAAATGATTAACAATGTGAGAGAATCGCTTTTGCAAGTCACTAATGGATTCATTTGGCAACATGTGGAACAATTCATATTCGTGAGTTAGAGAATTCAATCTTGCATCTCTAACCTCACTTGTTCCCTCATGTGTGACTTGCAAAGTATCCCACATTTCTTTTGCCGATTTACATTGGGAAACTCTATAAAATTCATCATGGGATAGAGCCGAAAAGATGATGTTTTTAGCTTTTAAATCAAATGAGACTTTTCTCTTTTCATCATCATTCCAACTACTCCTTGGAATTTCAACAATTTCATCATTTATTTTCTTTTTGGGAATGAAAGGACCATTTTCAATTGCATCCCAAATATCCATATCAATTGCTTCAATAAAAACTTTCATGCGAGTTTTCCAATAAACATATCCTTCACCATTAAATAGTGGAGGACGGTTTATTGAAGCTCCTTCTCCACCAAAGTTATTGCTAGAGCCCATTAAGTTTCCAAAAGGATCTTTTTCGAAAAAGTTGTTACACTCGATCTTTCGACCGAGCTCTGATACCACTTGTTGGAAACCAACAAGCGGGCTAAGCAAATACTAGAGGGGGGGTGAATAGTATTTTGAAGCACTAATACCAAATATTTCGATTGATAATTGAAGAATGGAGCTAAGACTGAATTTTCTGGAATCAGACACAAAAGACTCGAGTCTTTTGTGAAATACTCGAGTTTTTAAGGATGAACAACTCGAGTCTTTTCTGAAATACTCGAGTTTTTCCTATCAGATAGCAGAAAGACCAGAAACGAAAATTCAGCAATTTAACTCAAATCAATTCAATAATAAACAGGAACTTATCCAACAGAATAGCAAGTAATCTAAATAACTTTTAACACAAAGATTCCTTGAACTTGCTACCTAATTGTATAAATCCTAATTGATTGAAATGACTTAAGTCTATTGAGCTAGAAAGTAGATTAAAAGCAATAAACCAACACTCAAGCAATTTTATCCTGGTTCACTCCAACAATGAGCTACATCCAGTCCTCCTAATCACTTAGGAGTTTCTACTAATAATCAAATTGTTAGAAATTACAAAGGATTGCTTGAGAATGGCCTCACTCAACCTAACCCTTTCAAGAGTGTACCAAACTCTTGATTTCTACCCCAATTTGATTCCGGTGATTGAAGAACTCTTCACAAAGCTTCCTTGAACTCCCTTCAAGAAACTCCACCGGGCTAGGAACCTCCTAGTCTTGTGCTTGAGAACCTCTCAAGACTTCCAACACCCTAAGCCACTTAGGGTTTGCTTGGGAACAATCCAAGACTTTGAATAATCAAGCTTTTTGTATGTGTATTACTAATCTCACAATGGATTAGCACAAATAAGCACAGCTCAATGTAAGAATTGAGGCCTAAAACTCAACTTGGAATAAAATGACAATATGAGTGAGAAGTTGAGCTTTTTGGGAATTAACACTTGAGAAGAGGAAATTATGAAAGCTTGTAATCAATGATGTGTTATTGTCTTGTTTGTTCTTGCACAAATTCAAAGAGAAATTTTACAATAAGGTTCTGAATTCTCTCTTGGGGTTGGATGAGACTCAAATGCCCTCAATTGGGTTTTTGAGTTTCTCCAACGTTCATTTTTGCTGACTGGACAAAAATACTCGAGTCTTTTGGTAAAAACTCGAGTCTTTTTGGTCGGTCATGAGTGAATTGGTGCACGAACAAGACTAACGGTCATAATTGCTGACCTGGCACAAATACTCGAGTTTTTCTACAAATACTCGAGTGTATACTCGAGTCTTTTTCAAAATACTCGAGTATTTTGATCAGATATGGGAAAAATTATTTTTCAATTTTATTTTTCCTCTCAAGTATTAATTTTTGGTCAATCTCAACTTAATAAACATATAAAAATTTATTCCTAGAAGAGACTAACTATTTCTACCCACTCTCAACATAAATTAGAAATTTACAATTAATATTTGATTGAGAATGATTGGGCACTTGTCTTCTTTTCTTGACTTCTTGTTGATGTTGATGTTGCAATATCTTCAAGGCATGATTTGTTAATTATTTTGTCATCATCAAAACATAATCCACATAATTAGGAGCATTGAATTCACACCACACACACCCCATACACACACCACAACGGAAACCCCACCCCCACACACCACCCACCCACCCCACCCCCTACACCACCCACACCACCACAGCCACCACAACACCTACACACCACCAAACATCCCACCATTTTCTTATCCTTCCCTCCTTGCATTCTTTTTTTTTTTTTAAATATTCGACCTTGGGTCGTGAGAGATGTCACGACCGCACCCCACCGAAGGAGTCGTGAACCCCTTCACGACCCAAGTCGTGACCCCCTTCACGACCCTGCCCTTCCCACAAACACCCCACTGCCACCGTCGGTCGTCACCCCCTTCACGACCAAGTCGTCACAGCCACCCCACACCAGTTGCCACACCCTTCACGACCGTCGGTCGTGACTTCATTTACGACCAGGGCATCCCACATTCGCCACCCCACGTCCCCAGGGTCACCACAATAGAAGAGAGAAGAGGAAGAAGGAGGAAGGTGGAGACAGTGGCCGGCTCGCGATTTGCGAAGCCCGTGATGGTGGTTCGATTCGAACCAACAGCAAACACCGAGGGAGTGAGGACTCTCACGACCTGAGTCGTGAGTAGTTTGCCAACCTGATGTAGTGAGATGATTCACGACCTGAGTTGTGAACTAGTTACCGACCCGAGCTCATTGCTCACCTGGAAAGAGGTGGAGATCGCGAGTGCTCTGAAGGTGGAGGATGGGTTGTTCGCTGCAATGGTGAGGATGGGTTGCTCGCTGCGACTCCTTGCTCGATGCGGTGACAGAGGAGGCGATTGCTAGTGGCGACGTCAGAGACTTGCGATGGATGAGGATGGGTGTGGGTCCTTGCGAGCGGCGGCAACGGAGACTTGCGCCAGAGGAGAATGGGTGTGGGTCCTTGTGAGATGGCGAGCGGCGCCGGACGGGAGGGTGTGTGGTGGTGCTGCACGTGATGGGGTGGGGTGCTGCAAGTGATGGGGGTGGGGTGTTAGTTGTTGGAGGAGAAAGAGAAGTTTGATAGGGTACTTTGGGAATTTTTTATTTTATTGGGGTGTGTAAATTTGTGTATGGGGTGTCAAAATTTGCACCCATTTTTATTTTCCTAGCTTTTGCATTTTTGAAAAGCCCAGCTCATATAAATGGGCCCTAAAACTGAAGAGCTGGAGCTTTCCCTCTTCTTCGGAATACAGGCCCATGTCAAAGGTAGTGAGAGTTACAAGTCAAAATCCAGTTTTTAAAAAGAAAAGCGCCGTTGCCGGGGATCGAACCCGGGTCACCCGCGTGACAGGCGGGAATACTTACCACTATACTACAACGACCTTGATGCTAAACCTGCAATTTCATTTATCTTTTAACCTCAAGCTATTACACTGTATTACTTTCATTTCATTTATTTTTTTCGATTAAAAAAAAAAAAAAAACCAGTTCAGTGTCTGTGTCTCTCTCCATTGTTACAGAAGAAATTTCCAATGGAACTATCCTTCTCTTCAACCACTACTACGCCATTTTCAACTCACACACCTGCTTCCCAAGGTTTCACTTCTCTCTCTATTTTCTTAATCCAATTTCTTATTTCAATTACTTTGTGATCGAATTTCGTTTCCTAATTCTCGCAGTTCTATTGTTTCCGAAAAGAAGAACAATATTCAACGATCGCAATCAGAATCCATGTTCATTCTCCGTCGCACGGTTTCGCAACTTTGCGCCACTGAAGTTTTCTCAAACGGAGAAGAAGAACAAGACTGATCTCTTCAAGGTTCCGATTCTCTTGTTTCGGAATGCTTCAATTTTATAATTTGAATAAAAAATTATTTTAAATGCTTAATCATATTCATAACACTGAAAAGGCTTTGTCAATGTACATTGCTTTATCGAATTCTTCGACGCGATAAGCTAGCCGATTGAATTAGAACTGTTTGAGAAGATTAACTGATAAGCTAACTAACTAGCTGACAGGTGTAAAATGAATATAAGTCCAATAGCTACCTCGAGAAGCTTATCAATTGCGAGCTTATAAGCTCGTAGATTATTGAAATAAGATTCTTTGCCGAAGACCAATAGAAAGGCCAGTCAACTTAGCTTATAAACTACTACTTGATGGTGTTGCCAAACACACTCCGTGTCATTCCAAACATGTTTTACACAAGCGTCACTTTGTTTCCGTGAGATTCCCATAAACCTAGGAAGTACGAATACTGATACAGGGCACGGGAAAATCATGTAATAGTTGGAAAGTATTAAATACCAGTACGTCAAGCATTTAGCAGTATTGATGCTTCACAGTTTCGAACACGGAGAACTTTCAATCACAACTGCAAGCCTTTTTTATTCTGTTTTGTTGCTATCTTTTTGGCTCTTTCAGGTTTTATCTGCTGAAAAGGGACAAGTTCATGTAGTAGAAGCAAGGTACACCAGTCACCATGCATGTTTCGCATTTTCCTATAACTAATCGTATACTCACTTTTTCTTTCATGCTTTTTTGAACTTAACACCTGCTTGGTTGTTTACGCTTAAGAGGAAAAGTGATTCTATGAAGTTTTTATGAGAAGCTAGAAAATATAGCTTCTCACAAAGCCAAATTGTAGCTTTTTTTTATTTTTTTCTTTTTGCAGCTTCTACTTTTTGTATAAACCCAACCAAACCAAACAAATGCGCGAGTATCAGAAGTGATTTTTAAAAATCAAAATAACCACCTTTTTTTTTGTCAAAAGAGCTTCAACAAAGGAGCCCTATATGATATAAATGTCAAGTACTTTTGTGTAGAGGTGCTGCAAACCTGTTATGTTCATAGCCAAGTTTTACAAATTGTTTATTGTGAACGTTGTTAGAAAATAGAAAGCAACTTGCCTTCTGCGATATATGCTAGAAAAGTACAATTAAATGATAGGTGCTGATTATGGGACTTTCTTTTCTTGTTCACAAAGCACCATATCTGTTAAAGGCTTGTTTAGCTGCTACTAGTGAAACCTAAGGAACAGCTGATTCATCAGGAATAAACTTAGGTGAATGTGCACATTGTAAATTTGTAATTCGTCAATGTTCTTATCTGTGTTAGAATCTATGTGCTAAACTGTATCTAAAGCTTTTAGTTGAGTAGATGAAGTTACTTCTATTGCTTTTCAGACGTGTTGATGAATTATATGATGCATTAGTTTCACGTGTTCTGCCTCCTGCAGCAGTTTCAGAAAATCCTAATTTTAAGTAAGTTCTCATCTGTGGAATTATGAAGATAAGTTGGTTCTGAGTATTATTGCAAATATATGGTATGAAATATTTTTTTTTGCACAATGATTTGTGTCCATCACCTGTATGTGTAGGACCATAAATGTGTAAGCTCCCACCAACTATAGGTCCCATGTTCCAAGTGCATGGTTGTTGGTCTTTATATGGTTGGTCCTGTTGTCTGTATCATTCTGAAAAAAGTATTGTAGGTTTATCATAATTTTAGCTATGGTTTATTACTTAAACTTAACCTTTATCTATTTCTCATTTTGTGTCAATAAATTCTGCTGTTATGAAAGCTTTGGTTAGGTTGTGAAAAATTGCTGTGTAAATTCTGCATTAGATTATCAGTTACTAGAACATCTTTAATCATCGTCTTCAATTAAATGTATACCTCCTACATTAGGTCAATCGCTTTATCGTGAAATTCCATTTATATTTTAAATGTATACCTCCTATATTTTAAAATTTTTTGCTATCCTTTTGTGTGAAATTCCATTTATATTCATGTTAATAATTATTTTTGTGATACTGCACAGGCATTTGGTTGGCCTGGCTGGTCCTCCAGGTGCTGGAAAAAGCACTCTAGCTCATGAAGTAGCCAGGTGAGGCGCATAAACAAGCTTTGGCCAGTGAAAGCTTCTTCCTTGGACTCTCAGGTTCAACCTCCTGAAGTTGCAATCGTGATTCCTATGGATGGTTTTCATCTTTACCATTCTGAACCGGATGCAATGGAGGTTAGTGTCCTTCCGGAACTTAAGTACATCGAATATAATGCATAAATAAGTACTCATGAGCTGGATTTCTTATTCATTGTTTGATGGCATGGGGACTCAAATTCTGAGTGATGCTTTTGATAACAGAATCCAGGGGAAGCACATGCTAGAAGGGGAGGTAAGGTACCTCGTTATTACTCATCAATTTCAGACATTGTACTAATAGAAAAAGCATTGATCTTTCAATTTGTATATCAGGTCCATGGACATTCAATCCCTCGCGACTACTGATGTGTCTCAAGAATCTAAGAACTAATGTAAGGTTATTAAGTTTTATTTTAGATTTAATGGTTTTTTTTTTTTGCATGGCTCAGAAGCTTCAAAATTGGTTTAATTGGCCATAACTTTTTTCTTTCTCAAATTATAATTATTTCTTTATGGGCCAATGTTTTTGTTGTCGTTGTTGTTGTTTTTTTTTTTTTTTTTTTTTTTTTTGTAAAATTAGAATGTGCAGAAAGAACTTTAAGCATCTCCTTATTCACTTTGATGGAGTTCTTATCTGCTTTCTTCTATTGCATTTTGGTGAAACAAATTATTCAGGGATCCGTTTATGTGCCGTCATTTGACCATGGTGTTGGGGACCCCGTGGAAAATGATATCTTTGTGAACCTTCAGTGAGTATCTTAATATTAAGATGTGACCCAATCGTCAGCATTTTATAAATTTCTTGACACCAAACATGGTATATTTTGGAACTAAAGTACCAATTATGCCAATATTTGAATTTTTTATGAACTCCATTGACTTAAAAAATTCATAAGGCCAATCTATAGCAATACTGATAAGCTGTATCAGGCGAAAATATTAAAAATTTATACATTCAAGAGCTTTATGTTGAGTGAACATACTAACTTTAATTCAACTTTATGGTAGTTTCATGTGTGTTTAACATCTGACAGATTAAGCTCCTTAACAAATTTCATTAATGTGTTGTTTATTTATTTTTTAGAAATTTGTGAAATTAATGCCAGTAAGATCTTATATTTGTAATTTTCTCACCAACATTTGTATTCTTGTTTCTTTGTCTATCATCTCCAATGAGCTTTTCTCCTTTTCCTCAAAATCACTAAAACCAGGATAATTGATTTCCCAACCTGTTGCTAATTTCAAGATTTCAAGTTCCAACTTATTTTGGTTAAATTGATATAAATTGCATGAACAACTTACCGTGTTTTCTTCCTTTTTGCAGGCACAAAGTTGTTATTGTAGAAGGTAACTATTTGCTCCTGGAATATGGGATATGGAAGGAGATATCATCTTTGTTTGACGAGAAATGGTAAGAATTGGTTTTACTAAGTCACGTGTTTTTCTTATATTTTCCTATGGACCTTGGTTGGAAGTTTTTAACTCTGCTATTAAACTTCAGCTTTGAGTCAGTGTCTATATGCTTGAAAGTTCTGTTGTGAAATTTATTTTTATGAAAGACAATTTTATGTTTACTGACTCTGAGCTTCATATTCAGCCTATCATGAATGGTTTACTTGTTTTCATGGGATAGAAATAATGTTGGCATTGATTCATTTTGATGCACATCTCAACTTTTTTCTATAAATTTTAACAATGAGATTGTACATCACTATAATACTAGTATAATATTCTACCCTTTCATTTGCTTTTTTCTCATTCTGCTGTGTATCATTTACCTGATACAATCCCATTTAAATGTGTCCCTATGAGAAACAGGGTTCAGAATAGAAAAGTCATAAAAATATGTTGAAAATGGATCTATCTCTGAGATATAATCTAATCTGATTTCAATTTATGCTTTGTCAACTTGAGAGAGTTGTCAGGGATGCCATTTTTCTAATTTGTTCTTGATGTTCTTTCCAAGGTTTATCGATATTGATATTGATAAAGCAATGCAGCGAGTTTTAAAAAGGCATATTTCAACTGGTATGTGCTTTGTACTTTTCCATAGTATTTATCAACTTTCCTCTGAGTATTGAAGGCATTTTGTATTGATCAAATCTCCCTATGTATTTTAGGTAAGCCCCCAGACATTGCTAAACAGCGGGTAAACTTCACATCTTTTAACTTGATTTTATTTGTTTATCTGCTATGTACATGATCTATTTCGGTGGTAATGAGGTCCACCATAACTTGCAAGACTAAATTACTCGATGCAGGTGGAGAACAATGACAGGATCAATGCAGAGCTTGTAATGAAGTACAAGAAAAATGCTGATTTAATAATCAAATCAGTTGATTTCTAAATAATGTTTTTGTGTTTCTGAAATAAATAATATGTATGCAAATGCAATAAAGTAATTATTCTTTTGAATTTTCATAAGTCCAAACTGAGTTGATGTTACTTATACGCACAGATTCATCATGCATTTTTTTTTTCTTTTTCCCGAGCGTAACTTATCCATGTATGTTGTTAACAACTCAAAACCAATTGATAACTGATATATCTTGGCTGTGGAATAAGATGAGCCAGTGGCGGAGGATCTCAGGACCTGCTCTCCCTGAGATCTTTTAAACTTTATATATTTGTTTTTGTATTACTTGTTACAAAGCAGTTTTGGCATAGTGGTAAAGTACTCTTAGTTAATGGGAGGGGTTCCAGGATCGAAACTTGCTTGTGGCAAGATTGTTTTTTTTTTTACTTAATTTGTTGCCAAAAATGATAAAAAATTCAGCAAAAATACACCAACAGGTGATGCATCCATTATCATGGCAAGATGTTTTTGTTTTTACTTACTTTATTTATTGTAAAAAATGATTAAAAATTCAGCAAATATACACTCCAACAAGCTCAAACAGGTGATGCATCCATTATCATTGCGTACCTATAACCATTTAGGCTACTTATTACATTGAATTTGTGTAACATTCTAATTATTAATACTAAAATTTAACCCCATAATTTTTATTTTCATGAAAATTGAGACACTATTTATGCCGCACCCCCTGCATTTTTAGTCAAGCTCCGCCACTGAGATGAGCTACATAGTTTTAATTCAGACTTAACAATAAAATTAAACAAAGAGAGGCAAATGTATCAAAGATTCCAAGGTAAATGCATGAGGTATATTTTAACGTTTTATTTAGTTTTGGAATTTTATTAGTTAGTCAAAAGCACAATCTTAAAATGGTTCAAATGTTGGGGGCCATGGTGTTGGAGGAAAAGAGGAAATAAGATGGGGTATCATTGTGGATTAAACTTAGGGTTTTGTGATTATGTCACTTGTTAGAATTTTTACACATAAAAACATCATAACTTTGCAGTTTTTTGAGCATTATCCAATTTTCAAAAACAAATTAGTTAGGAGCAAAGGTTAACATGATTGAACCTTGGAATATTGCAGTTTCTCTTTCGTAGTTGTTGTAAGTTGTTATGATAGTTATAGTATAATATCATATCTTTTTACTTTCCTTTGGTGGTATGTGTTATGTGCAACAACAACATAAACTTCAAAAGAATTCTAATTTAAAAATCAGCCCAGGTTCAATTGTTTTAAAGATATGGTTTGGTGGTGGAGGGAGAAGGGGGGCAAAGATGGTGGAGGAGGTCTTGGGGTAATGATGGTCAAGTGGACGGAGGTGGTGGGGAGTGAGTAATTTTGAAATAAAACTAAAAAATTGAGATTTAAGAATAATTTCTGGGAACTAAATTTCCATGCTCTAAAAAAATTCTCCCGAAGCAAAATACGGACTGCAAGGATGGAATGTATTACGTTTCTTCCTATTCCATTAGATACACTTTCCCAATATTTCAAGGCAAATGTTTTTTTTTTTTCTAAATGGGAGAAGTGTCAATATGAAATGAATTATATTCATTCAGAAAATAAATTTTAGCAGCACCCTTTTATCTAATCTAAGGATAATATTTAAAACGGAGCAATGATGGCCTTCCAAAGCTAATATTGCAAAGTAACCAACGTGGGGTTGGTCAAGTGGTAGCTCACTTGGTCCCTTAACCAACAGGTCTCGAGTTCGAGCCTTGGGTATGGAGCAACCCCCGCTGGGAGACCCCTACCGCTTAGTGCGAGCTCAGTTGGGTCGGACCGGATGAGTCGGATTCTGGGTAAACCAGATCCGGGTACCGGTTGGTGTACACAAAAAAAAAAGCTAATATTGCAAAGTATTTATATTCTATTTCCATTCCTTACGTCAGTGTTTTCCTTTGTTAAGGACAAAAAGTAAGATGAAACTATACAAATATTGATTCACACTTCACTTAAATCAATCACAGTTTTCAAAATTAAATTAAAAAAAAAGTTAAAATGATTAATCAGTTATTAGGGAATGTGAACTGGTAAGTTTGAATGTGACCAAACTCACCCTTAAAACTAAAAGAAGTAACCCAAACATGGAATAAAACCCACATCAGATGTCTGTCCTACTCTGTAGGCCTACTTGTCTTACAAAATAACTTCTAATTCTGAAATTCAGTACACACATTCAGCTTAGTAAATCCTATGTAACAAAGTACTGTAATTAGTACAAAACATAACCTAATCTTCAATAAGAAATACTCCCTCCGGTCCATATTATAAGCACCCTTTCCGAGAGAAAGCGTGCTTATAATATGGACCGGAGGGAGTAGTAATTAACACAAAACATAACATAATGTAAAATCCTAACCATCGATAAATAATACCATTTATATTTTGAAGCAACCATATAACTTAACAGCGTCATTTCATCTAATTAATATATATATGCAGCCTTATTATCACAGCAGCATCACATTCCCTTCAATTCGGTCAACCATCTAGAAGCTTCAGTTGATCAATTAGAGGCTTGCAATACAGCTGTCAGTTAGCTATGTAGTTAGTTACTAATCTAACTGATTCTGGTTTACTATTTATAGAGTTCCCGCCAACTCTACTTGATGTACAGCTAGTATATATATAGTTGAATGTAGACAATGTAGCTTAGCTTGATTCATTTTCTCATTTTGATAATGAAATTCTCATTTCCAATTATCAATTTCTCTCAAGTTCAGAAAGTTAGTTATAGATATTTTCTTCATCTTTCATCATCCTATACCATGTTTCACATGGTATCAGAGCACTTTTGATAAGAGTCTCTGCTACGCTTCCACTGATTGCTACCGATACTTCGTTTTCGATTCGATCTCTTCAATTCGAATTCTTCAATTTTCATCTCTTTTCGATTCTTCAATGGCGAATCCAATTAATCCAGCGAATGATCCTTCAAGCGTGTATTTCTTACATCCCAGCGAAAATCCTGGTGCGCAACTAGTTCCAGAAAAACTCAATGATAGGAATTATCACACATGGAGCAGAGCGATGACAATGGCTATCAAATCGAAGAACAAGTTAGAGTTCATCGATGGAACTCTTCCACGACCTCTGGTTCATGATCCGATGTATAAGCACTGGGACAGATGCAACACTTTGGTAATTTCGTGGCTAAATCAGGCAATGGATGAATCAGTAACACAGAGCGTGTTGTGGCTGGAGAATGCTAGTGATATTTGGTATGAGTTACAAGAGCGTTATTACCAAGGTGACATGTACAGAATCTCAAATCTATTGGAGGAATTATACACATATAAGCAAGGTACTCAATCTGTTAGCAAATATTTCACTCATTTGAAGGGTCTTTGGCAAGAATTAGATAATTTTCAACCAATTCCAAGTTGTACTTGTGAATTTCGATGTGCCTGCAATGTTAATGCAATTATCGGATCCTATCGTGAAATGAACTATGCAATTCAGTTTTTAAAAGGCTTGAATGAACAGTTTACTCATGTTAGATCTCAGATTATGCTCATGAATCCTCTTCCTACTGTGAACAAAATCTTCTCTATGTTGTTACAACAAGAACATCAATTCAATATTCCAAATGAGGAAGCTAAAATTTTAGCCAATACCACTGAGTACAAACGTGTAAATAGAGGATTTGATTCTGGTAACACTAGATCTGGTGATTCTACAAGAGGTAAAGGTCGTGGTAGAACCTCAAATTATTCTGGTCGAGGAAGAGGTCAAGGATACACCACTCGTTTTTGTACTTATTGTGAAAAATCTGGACATACAGTAGATAATTGTTGGTCCAAATATGGTGTTCCACCTCATATGATGAAGAAAGGAAATGTCAATCACTGTGCAGCTGATGAGGAAGGATCTGAGTATAATGAAGAAGAAATCAGTTCTCACAAGGATCACAATGAAGGAGTAGGAGCATTGACATTCACTCCCGAACAACACAAAGCCTTGCTGTCCTTGCTTCAGCCTCAAGCTAAATCTGCTCCTTCTCACAATGCAGTAGCAAATCAATTAGTGACCTCTCAGACTGCACATAGTAAGACAGGTATTATTTGTGCCTTAGATAAATCTTTAAATTCATCTAGCAATTGGATTATAGACACTGGTGCAACAGATCATGTATGCTTTGACCTCTCTCAATTTCAATCTCTTAAGCAAATCAAACCTATTTCAGTCAAGATGCCTGACAATAGTTATGTAATCTCTTCAGTGTCTGGTAATGTGATGTTTAATGACAAATTCTATTTGCTAGATGTTCTGTACATTCCTGAGTTTAATTTCAATCTCATCTCAGTGTCAAAGTTAACAGCTGCAACTTCATGCAAATTAACTTTTTCGAGTACTTCTTGTCAGATACAGGACACCAATACTATGATGATGATTGGTGCAGCTAGAATGCAAGGAGGCTTGTATGCCTTGAACATGCCTACTGCACACATCACCATACCTCATTCCATCAATCATTTTACAGTGTATGATTGTAATCTCTGGCACTTAAGATTAGGCCATCCTTCTCATGATAAATTATTGCAATTACAGTCTATTTTCCCTTTTATCAAATGTAATAAGTCCATCAATCCTTGTGATGCTTGTCACTTAGGTAAACAGAAGAAACTTCCTTTTACTGATAGTTCTTCAATAACTCATGTACCTTTTGAATTGGTTCATATGGATATATGGGGTCCAATTGCATTTCCTTCTATTTCTGGTCACAAATACTTCTTAACAGTTGTTGATGATTTTACTAGACATACTTGGCTATATTTTATGAAGTTAAAATCAGAAACAGCTGCACATATTAAATCCTTCATTGCTTTAGTTGAGAATCAGTTTCAATTATCCATCAAACAAATTAGAACTGACAATGGTTCTGAATTCCTTTTATCTGATTTGTTTCAATCTAAAGGCATCATTCATCAAAAATCATGTGTTGAAACTCCTCAACAAAATGGGGTTGTTGAAAAGAAACATCAACATCTATTGTCTATGGCCAGAACCCTGATTTTTCAATCCCATTTACCTAAACATTTCTGGCACCTAGATGTAAGTCATGCAGCTTTCCTTATCAACAGACTCCCCACTCCACATCTTCAAGGATCCTCACCATATTCCAAATTATATAATACAACTCCATCACTTGAAAATCTCAAAGTATTTGGCTGCCTTGCTTATGCTTCTACCCTTAGTGCTCATAGAAGAAAGTTAGACCCTAGAGGTAGAAAGAGTGTTTTCTTGGGATATAAACATGGTGTTAAAGGTTACATTTTGTTTGACATTAATTCCAAGGAAATATTCTTGTCTAGACATGTTCTTTTCTATGAACACATTTTTCCATTTGTCACTGCCAGTCAACCTCATTCTATAACTCATTCACAACCATATCTAGACCATTCACCATATGACTATCTGTCTTCATCCCATCATAATCCATCTTTACCAAACCATACTTCTCAACATACTCCCTCTCCACCACACAATTCTCCTATTCTACCTTCCTCGGTCAATCAGATCCCTATACCACAACCTATTCCTCCTATCATTCAACCTCTTAGGCAGTCTACTAGAGTCTCTAGACCACCTTCTAAACTGAATGACTACATCTGTGGTAATATTAGTAGCACTGTTTCAACTCCTCATCCCATCCATAAATTTCATTCTTATTCTTCTCTTAGTGATAGTCACAGAAAATATTCATTTGCTCTTTCTAGTGTTCAGGACCCTACTTCTTACAATGAGGCAATCAAACATGACTGTTGGAATAATGCAATTGCAAATGAATTAAATGCTTTATCTAAAAATAATACTTGGTCACTTACTACTTTGCCACCTAATAAGAAAGCTGTGGGCTATAAATGGATTTTTAAAACCAAGCTTAATGTTGATGGTTCAATTGAGAGACGCAAAGCCAGGGTTGTAGCCAAGGGTTTTACACAGACTGAAGGACTGGACTATATGGAAACATTTAGTCCAGTTGTGAAGATGCCTACTTTCAGAGTTATCTTAGCCCTTGCAGCCATCAATAATTGGCATTTACAACAATTAGATGTCAACACAGCATTCTTACATGGTGACTTAAAGGAAGAGGTGTACATGATTCCACCAGCTGGCTTGCATTTACCTCAGCCCAACTTAGTCTGCAGATTGCACAAATCCATCTATGGCCTGAAACAAGCTAGTAGAGAGTGGCATGCCAAACTAACTTCTGTTCTATTTGAAGCTAGTTACACTCAATCCATGGCTGACAACTGCTTGTTCACAAAGTCAACTTCTTCTTCATTTACTGTCATTCTCATCTATGTTGATGACCTCATACTGACAGGAAATGATAAGAATGAAATTGACACCATCAAACAGCTCTTGGATGATAGATTCAGCATCAAGGATCTTGGTCAATTGAAGTTCTTTCTTGGAATGGAGATAGCCAGATCCTCCAAAGGCATTACTTTATATCAACGAAAATATGCTCTAGAGTTGATTATTGATGCTGGTCTTTTAGGTTGTAAACCATGTTCTACTCCTATGGACTATACAGTGAAACTTCACTCTACTTCAGGAACAGTGTTATCTGATCCTTCAACCTATCAAAGATTACTTGGCAGGCTGATTTACTTGACAAATACCAGACCAGATATTTGCTATGCAGTGTATCATCTTAGCCAATTCCTTTCCAAACCCACAGATATACACTACAAGGCAGCATTACATGTTCTCAAATATCTTAAAGGTTGTCCTGCTAAGGGTCTCTTCTTTTCTGCTTCCACTACTTTCACGGTTAAAGGCTTCACTGATGCTGATTGGGGAGGTTGTATTGATAGTAGAAGATCAATTACAGGTTTTTGCTTTTTCATTGGGTCTTCTCTTATATCCTGGAAATGCAAAAAGCAAAAAGTGGTTTCTCATTCATCTGCTGAAGCCGAATATCGAGCCATGGCACTGGCTGGTTGTGAGGCTCAGTGGTTGTCATACCTGTTTCATGATCTTGGTTTTTCACTCAAACATTCTATTGTGTTATATTGCGACAACAAATCTGCTATGCACATTGCTGCAAATCCAGTATATCATGAGCGCACTAAACACATTGAGATGGATTGTCACTCTATTAGGGAAAAGGTCAATCAAGGATTACTTCATCTTATGCATATTCCCTCAAATTCGCAGATAGCTGATATTCTTACCAAACCATTGGCTCCTGGTCCATTTCATTTGTTACAGTCCAAGCTTGGAATGTTGGACATTCACATTCCAGCTTGCGGGGGCCTATCACAGCAGCATCATATTCCCTTCAATTCGGTCAACCATCTAGAAGCTTCAGTTGATCAATTAGAGGCTTGCAATACAGCTGTCAGTTAGCTATGTAGTTAGTTACTAATCTAACTGATTCTGGTCTACTATTTATAGAGTTCCCGCCAACTCTACTTGATGTACAGCTAGTATATATATAGTTGAATGTAGACAATGTAGCTTAGCTTGATTCATTTTCTCATTTTGATAATGAAATTCTCATTTCCAATTATCAATTTCTCTCAAGTTCAGAAAGTTAGTTATAGATATTTTCTTCATCTTTCATCATCCTATACCATGTTTCACACTTATCCCCATAAGTGGAAAGATTGTTTCCGGCATTTGAATCCGTGACTTCACTGAAACTTAGCAACGTCAAAAACGCGAGCTGTACGATCAGTTGAAACCGAAACAAGGTAATTCCCATTTGCGGTGACTGAAAGAGAATCAATAACATGCTTGTGACCCCTGAATGCTTGTGCACATTTCCCAGACCGGATATCCCATAATCTAACAATACCATCCAGGCATCCAGTAGCCACGTAAGATGAACCAATCCATGCCAAACTTGTCACTCCAAACTGAAAAGATAAATAAATTCCTTTTATCAGACAGACAAGAGATAAATATGTTTTTAATACCTGAGAATATACCGAATCTTGGTTTTAGTCTCTAATTTCATTTTGGCTTTTTTTAACTTCGAGGTCCTTAAACTTAGGGGGTATTTGGATTTAGTCTCTGTTCTTCTCTGTTGGATCAAGTCTCTTAACTTTTCATTATTTTGTCAGAGGTCCCTCCGTTAACTTCTAGGCAACTTCGTCAGTCAGCAACGTGTTACTCCCTCAGCCAACGGGTGCTAGACACGTGGCATCACGAGTTTTGTTTTTTTAACAATATTTGAAAAAATTAAAAATTAAAAAGAAGGTTCCAATACCGGAGCTGTAAGCAAACAACGAATAACTACTACTCAGTTCTCAGTACTCACTCCCCTCTACAATCATCATGGCAAAGAAAGCTCGGCGCTCTGCCAACAACAACAACAACAACAACTCTCATTCCACTTCTACTTCTTCACCCTCTGCTCAACGCTCCACTATAGTAACACGCTCTCCTTCTGCTAGGTACCCTCATCATTTCTTCTCTCTCTTTCTCTTTCTCACTTTGTTCACTTCACACTTTCAAACACCCCCATTCACTTTCTCTTTTACTGGTTTCCAAAACAACCCATATGAATAGATAGTCATAAAACATAGTAAAGTTCCTATTTTTGTATAATCATTATTGTTGTTGATTTTAATGTGATGGTTGCTTAGATCAGAAACTGACTGAACAAGTGATGACATTTTTAACTTAAACTGCTCTAGGTTTTCTCCTCTGGCTTCCATTATTGCTGGGGAAAATTGGAAAAAATAGTTTAAATGACTAAACCACAATGTTGCAATTGATTTTCAGCAAACAGGTATTGGAGAGATTAGTGCGGCAGACTAATCCCAGAGCGAAACCTAAAGCACCTTCAAAGAAGAACAAACGAAAAATTGACGCCAAGAAGCCTAAGAAACCGCCCGAGATTTCTTTTTAATTTTTAATTTTTTCAAATTTTGTTTTCTTAAAAAAAACAAAAAAAAACCCTCAAGTGGTGCCATGTGTCAAGCACCCATTGGCTGAGGGAATACCACGTCAGATGTTGACTAACAGAGTTGCCTAGGAGTTAACGGAGGGACCTTTGACAAAATAATGAAAAGTTAAGGGACTGATCCAATAATAAAAAAAAAGAACGGACTAAATCCAAATACCTCCCTAAGTTTAAGGACCTGGAAGCTATAAAAGCCTTTATTTTTTTGGATCTTGGATCTTATATATTCAAAAAATTTGGGTTTAGTCCAAGTGATGATATGGCTAACACCAACGTGTTACACATATTATCATAATTGGTGACATAGCCAATAGTGGTGTTGACACATCATTGACAGAGACTAAAATCAAAACGAACAACTAAATCAGGGATTAAAACCATGTTTAAACCAACAAACAATGAACACAAACAGGACACCTGCACAAATTAAAATATCACAAACCTCATGAACGCAAGTGCTTCGGGGAGAGGAATGCTCTATATCCCATATCTTCAGTCTTTCATCCATGCCAGCAATTGCAGCCAAGCAATTACTATCATACAATTTCAAGACACAGTTACAACGATCTTATCTTACTTCAGAGAACAAGATTCAAGTTATCAGGTTATGTTAACCAAACCATTGAGTTATTTAAATGATGAAATTATGAGATGAATGCTTGAAATCCAAAGCATGATACAAAGATGTTCACAATATCACTTATATCAACTATCAATATTTAACCAAGGTTTAGGTCATTATTCCTTGGAAATAAGAAAAAAAATTCCCATTTTGTGGGGGGATAGAAGAGAAAGCGTATTCACTGGGATTTGAACCCAGGCTTGCAAACTCGAATGTCACGCAACTCTGCTTCTGTCAAGCTGACTCATGCTATTTTGCTTGTTATCCAATGTGTTTGTTTTTCTTAAACCTATCTTTGCATCAAATAAAACTTCCACCATGCACAAGTATGAACCAAGAAGCATAAATTGACACGAAAATGTACATTACTGCACATACACATGATATGAAAAGTTTGTAAACCTTAGCACATACCTTGGTGCAAAACCAACACTCATAATGGAATATGATTCATCTGAATGAGAAGCCAGGGTATTAGTAGAAGCCAGGGTATCAATAACCTGTCAACCATGATACTCAATTCCTTAGAGACCTATCAAGGAAGCTAAATTTATGTGCTCAAATCTCTTGCAAAGAATTGGTGAAAAACTAGTAATGCTAAATGCTCTTTGAAATTACTCAAAATTCTGTTTTTTCACACAAATCAAATCATTCGGACTGACATCAATCAATGAATTAGAAAATTTTATGCTCAACTTTTGCTTTTAAGAGACTATTATTTCTAACGTTTTAGTAAGATTATAAAACTTTTTAAAAGTTTTCTTTAAAGAGACTACAAGGGCTAGAGGAAGAGGAAGACCTAGAAAAACTATAGGCGAAACAATTGAGAAGGATATGGCAATCAATGCCTTATCAAAAGACATGATTTATGATAGGCCTTTATGACATCGTTTGATCCATGTAGCCGACCCCACCTAGTGGGACAAAGGCTTAGTTGTTGTTGTTGTTGGTGTTATAAAACTTTTTAAAAGTATATCATCTGAGCAAAATTTTAGAAACAACATAACTCAAGACATAACCAAAAGGTTTCTGAAAATATCGAGAGATCATACCCCAAGACAAAGACACAAAATAAGACAAGTTGGTTAAAGAAGATAGCATAATGAATATCAGATGCATGGAACACATACACTTCCTCTAGTGATATCCACAATATGTGCAGATCCATCCTTGGAACCAGTAAGAGCTAGAGCTGATGTTGAAGTTATTGCTAAGCATGTCAAATCTTTAGTATGGTACCCACTACCTGGAAAGCAAAGTTTTCCCGGTTACAAAATGCAAAAGAAGAGAAAGAAAATAAATAAATATATAAATAAATATGTTGATGAAAGAAGAATATAACATCATGTTTTTGTGATGATCATGACAGGATTTTTTTCCGAAAAGTTTTCAACTCACGAGTGCTGGGCCTTGCTAGAGAAAAGAGATAAAGGACACATATGAACATGCTTATAATTACATTAGCCTATGATTCATAAACATAAAAGAAACTGAAATTAACATACCCCGCACAAAATGAATATTTTCTCCGGTTTCCGATTTCCATATCCTCAAGATTCCATCTTCAGAACCAGTGCATACTAATTTCCCTAAGGTAAGAGGAAATTTAAGAATGTATAAATAACAGAAATAACAAGAGTCAGCCAAAAATACACAGCAGAGAAATCATCACTACCATCAGGAGTAAAATCACCACAGGTCGTAACAGGACCATGACCAGCAAAACACTTGATACACTCAAGTGTATCAGCATTCCACATAATTACACTGGAATCAGCGTAACTAGCCAAGAGTTTGTGTTCAGTTGGATGCCACCTGAGCCACTGAGAAGATTTTGAATTCATGGGAACATATTTAAGTAACTGGTTAAAACCAGAAAAAACAAACAAAAAAATAATTAGCAATCTTTTTCTTCTCACATCAATGTAGCTTCCAAGAGCAAAGAGTTCGCCTCTCAGCTTTACAGTTGCAACATCCCAGACTTGAATAATTCCTCCATCCGAGCGCCCTGATGCAAGGAACTGTCCATCATAGCTAAAAGCTAAGGTGCTTGTTGCAAAATCAACATGGCCTGTAGCAGCACAGATTAGTCACTTGGAAATTCAATAAATTGCATTGCAAGGAACAAGAATAACCGATTGTAATCTTAATCTAACCCACCTTCATTAAGCATTTTAAACCAACCTCGTTCTTCATTATTGCCACGAATCTTCCAGAGACATGTAAACAAACAACTACCCCCTGTAGCTACCAATGCCGGATCTGTAGGACTGCAGGCAAGTGCGTACAGTGGCCCTAATATAGTCAGACAAGAACCAGTCAATCAATCCAATAAGGCAGCATAGCATGGAAATATTATTATGGCTTAAATATACTTTTAATCCCTGCAAATATGGGCAATTTTGATTATAATCCCTAAATATTTGTTTAGCTTTAGTTCCTACTTTTGGTGATCATTCTGGTTGCAGTCCATGTCGATAATATGTCAGCACCAAAATTTGTCACTTAATCAATTAGTATAACACGTGTCCTTACTCCTTCGGGGATGTTAGCCACATCATGGAACACGTAACAGCCAAAACCAAAAAATAAAAGGGTTTGCTTAACCTCAGCCTAAGGATCAGAAGCTGAAAGTAATAAAGAAATCTAGAAAAACTAAGTCCACTATCACTTGAATCATTAAATGTTTAGTTTTTCTATAAAAATGCAGGGCTGAGGTTATGAAAATCCAAAATAAAATTTCAGGGGACTAAAACCAAAAATTCAGTAAATTTGTAAGGATTATTATTATTATTATTATTATTATTATTATTATTTGAAGAAGAAGAACAGTGAAAAATGATGCATGAGTCATGTCTAAAAAAAAAACCTAAAATTGAAATACAAGAAGATTAAACAGAAATACGTACCGGTGTGATACTTGAAGGTGTAGAAGGCATCATCATCACCAGATAATTCTGAAACAGTAATAAGAATTGTTTCTAATATTAAAGATAGGGTTGATCGGGAACATAATAGTATAAATAAATAAATAGTAGTAATTAAGAGGAGAAGGGATTGACATAACACACCAGCTTGCAGCAGCAGATTGCTAAGTTTGCGAAGTTTTGAAATCTCATTTCCCTCTTTGCAACTCATCGCCGTCGAGTCTCACTTTTTCTTTGAGATTTAAATTTTGGTCCCTGTTACTTAAATTTTGGCTCCCATTTCGTATTTTCATGGACAAAATTGTCCTTAATGTATTTTAAATTTTCGTCCACCAAGAAATGGAAATATTCCGTTAGGCATGACACGAAAATATTCCGTCTACAGTCTACACCATGATGAAACTATTCTATCTTCGTAGAGACGGAAATGTTCCATCTTCACAGAGACGGAAAAATATATGCTTTTGCAGAGAATGATGCAGCAGTGATAGTATCATGGAAAAGTATCACTGCTCTTAAAGAGAGTGAAATTTTGCAATTAAGTGATTGTCTGGGAGTTGATACTCTACTTAAATAGTTGAAGAATTATTCAAGAAGCCACGAGGTAACAGAATCGTCGGGAATAAACTGTTTTCTCTCCAAGAATTACTCAAGAAGCCACGAGGTCCAGTTAGATGGTACAGAGTTTCCTTTAACAGATTCTTGCACCGATGAATTTTTCTTTATTGCCTTTAGGAATAGCAATGTTTTTTAAACTTCGGTCTTATGAAAGACAGATTTATTCCGTTTTCAGATAGACAGATATGTTATATTTTGAAAAAGATGAATTTTTTTCGTTTTCACATGGAAAAAAAAAAGTAACACTCTGAAAAGCATTTTTGTCCATAAAAAATAAAATGGGGCCAAAATCTCAAATTTGAGGACCAAAATTCAAAACTTTTTTTTTTCTTCTTGATAGCTGAGTTCGGCCTATTTTGGTGCCCTTTTATATACCGATCCGGGTTTGGGTTTCGGATACTACCACTCCTGTAATGCACGCACGGGCCCAACTTACTTACCAGTTACATTACTAATGGAGAAAGAATTAAAACTAGTTTCGATAACTTTATTTACTAAATTCATATCACTTTTTTTTATATATACTAGTAAATTTTCTCGTGCAATGCACGGGTTTTAATTGTTTTTTCTATACATTGATTTGAGTATAGACTTTGAAAATGTGTTTTTTAGATGATAAGTTAATATAGACTTTTTTTTAATGACGAATGACATGTATTTTATTTGAGTAGTAATATCATTGCAAGCAACTTAGCAAAATGCTTTAGATAATAAGTTATCCCTAAAGCTCTTCATAAGAAAGAATACATATGAAATTCGTGTACAAATTGCTTTCATGATGGTACAATCACCGTCGTGACCAATACAAAAGAAATCTCTCAATCTCATTGTATCTCCTTGACTCAACTCTTATCAGCAACATCTACACTCATTCAAATAATCTCATCTCACCTCATAATTTAGCATTATAATCAAATTCTTTCAAATTTTGATCTTTCTCATTGCTAGAAGACAAAGCAGAGCAATGTTAAAATGACATCAGTGATTGCATTTGAACTGGAGGAAAAAAATAACAAAAATATTACAATTTCAAATAACCTCTCTTCAAGAGACACTATAGATTTGAACCTTCGAAGGCTATTAGCAAAGGCTTATCGTGATACCTTCGTAAGTTTTTTTTCATTTGCAAAAATAAAAATAAAACACAATTAAAAAGGCAAAAAAACATTTTTAAATTGAAGGTCTAACATATTGCATCTGCTATACCCTCTAATGCAGGGGGCTCAATTATGTAAGCTAATGAAAACTCATATGTACTCAATATATATGCTCTAAAACAAAATGTGGTATCAATTTAAAGAAGAGCATTGGGAACCAAGCAAATAGGTAATGATCAATAAATGATTTCCACTTCCCCAAAAAAATTGCTCCAACTTATTCTTCCACAGGTCGTCTAGATAACAGTGAAAGTAACTACCAGTTTTTCAGGTCAGTAACAGCGAAAAATACTCCACGGGTCAGAATCAACTAACAATGGCTTAGAGAGAACCACCATGCCTTTATACCTCTACCCACAAATTCGCAACTCATCCCTTCTATACAATTGAAACTCTTGTTACAAAGAAATTTTCTATGCGGGATATATCCAAAATATGGTATAGGAATAGCAAAACCCAATAAAAAAACCAAAAAACGTGCTTATCAAGAACAAAATGACCATTTACATACATATATATATATATATATATATATATATATAAATCGTAGTGGGTTACGGTTGATGATGTGAATGAAAAAAGTAGAAAATACTCAAATCGTATCTTCGAGGAAAGGACAAAGGGGATTGATATGATGACGATTGGTGGATTTTGAAATGAAGAAGTGATCTAAAGTACAACTTGGGTGGAGTGATTAACATGAGTGGAAGGAATGAGAGTAACAGAGAGAAAGGAAGTATCATGCCATGCTTTTGGTATAAGAGAAATATGATTCACTGTTTTGGGGAGAGGAAGAGGCGATGAGAAAAGAGAATGAAATGGACGATTAAGATTTAATTTTAAAAACACCTCATGGACGCTTGAGACTAACAATTAGGTGCTCTTCATCAACATAATATAAAATAGGAGAAGTAGAAGGGCAAAAAAGATTTCCCTCCTAAAACACCCATTTTCCTCCTAATGTTGTATTTCTCTTCTAAATCCATCATTAAGTGTGTGTTTTGTGTCTTTTAATCTTAGTCATCCATCATATTTTATTAGATTAAATCATAATCATTCATCATGTTTTCTTAGAGACACACTTCTCTTCATCTTCTTTCTTTCGTTTTTTTCTAGTTGCCTTCCTTTCTCTCCTTTTCAGTTTCTTTGTCGCTTCTCATTTCTTTTCATCTCTTTAATACATATTTTCAAACACTTTTATGTACAAAAAATTTTGGAAAATAAACTTCTGATTTTGATGTTCTAGGCTCTCCAAATATACATCATAAAAAAATATACAAATGAGTACTCGAATAAAAAAATAATTTATCTTTAATTTATTTCTTATTTTTTTCTTTATCTTTAATTTATTCCTTGCCATTTTGAGAGATGTCATAAAGTTTCAAAAAAGTTATTTAATTATATATTTTTTGGTGAAATTAAATATTAGAGATTTGATTTGATCTAATTAAATAACTTATGGTTTCTAATTAAACAAAAATTTATGCGTTTTTGTGGAAGTTAAGGATTTGATAAGACAAGTGCTGAAAACAAAATTAGAATACAAAAATTGATGAGTAGAGTATTAGTGATATAACTATTTTGATCATATATATAATTATTTTTTCTATAACACAATTACACATAGATAATTATTCGTTATATTTGATCATATATATTTATTCGTTCTATAACACAATTTCACATATATTTATTTTTCTTGGTGAACACAAATACACATATTTTTTTCATATAGATATATAGTCTAATGAATAAGAGATGCCAAAAGTCTTTACGAAAAAAACAGAAACACCAATGGTGGATTAGAAAAAGGATTAAGAAAATGAAGATATGAGTGAGGACACTGACACACCCGTATGACTATTCATACTCTTCATTTTTTTAATTAATAATATTGTTAGTTTTATTTTTCTAATATATCTTTATTAAAAATTTTAAAGTAAAAATTAAATAGATTTATCTTTTGCTTAATAATTGATTTTTTAATCAAGAATTCCAGAACTCCAAAACCTATATTCTTATGGATATACTTTTTTATTATTTTTGAATTCTCATATACTCCATCCGTTTTTTTTCTTTGGTCTTTTTGGAGTTGTGCACGCTGATTAAGAAAGTGTTGATTATGATGATTATTGTAAGGTTTATATGTATTTTGTCAAAACTGCCCCTATTTAATCTTTATTGAAAGCTGTAGTAGCATTTAATTTTTATAAATAAGTGTGTCCATCAATTACTGTTTAATGGTTTAGAGATGATAAAAGTATAATTAATGAGGAGTGAATTAAATGATTGGATGAAAGGTTAAAATTGGAAAGAAAAATATGTTTGTATATTGGAATTGTAAAAGGACCAAATATATGAAACAAGGAAAAAAGGCCAAAAGGACCAAAAAAAACCAGAGCGAGTATTTAGCATTAACTTGATATTTTAATTTTTATATTTATGTCAACGTTCATGTCAACTCGAGATTATAGAAAGAATAGCGAAATTTAAGACCCGTGCATCGCACGAGACAATTTTCCTAGTTAATAACATGTTTAGGAGGGAAAAACCACCATTAGGAGGGAAAAGGCAACATTAAAGGAGGGAGATCTTTTTTGCCCTCATACTTCTCCTATTTTAATATATGTTGACTAGTATCTATGCCCATGCGATCGCACGGGCCGTTAACCTTTGGTTTTTGTTGATTGAAAGGTGAAAAAATATTAAATTCAAATTCATGCAGAACAGTTATTTTGTTTTTTATTTTTTCAACTGCTCTTGGTAGTTTTATGATCATGCAGAACAGTTAAGGGTATTTTGGTAATGACAAAATTACTTACAAAATAACTGTTTTTTTAATTGATTTAGTTAAAAATTGTGTTTCCTTTATAGAATAGTATAGATACTAAGGTATCCACAACCGAAGACTAATCCCTTCCGAAACGTAGAGATCATTTTCTACAACAAAGTCTTTTCCATGCCCGCGGCAGGGATCGAACCCTTAACATCATGCTTAAGGAACTCAGCTATCTATCAACTGTGCTCGGCTTTGTTGGTAAATTCATATCACTTTTAATACTGGTATATGCCGACTAATATTCAACCAAGGTCTTTGATTTTGTGGACATCGTGATTTAAAAAAAAAACGCAAGTCACATTAGTTTTTGACATTAACAATCGTCAATGATTTTTAACATCGACTAATTGAAATAGTTAAAACTACATCGTTTTGGTTAAAAAAAGAAAAAGCTATTAATCAAATTAGTCCCTGACTTTGTGAACCACTAACGACAGAGACTAAACTAGAATCACTTTTTGCTATCTTGAGAATTAATTTGGAGTTTCGATAATCTCTATAACTAATTTAATCGATGCTCACGGAGTCAAAGACAAATCTAAATATTTATTCAAAAAATATCCACCATTTAATTTAACTCGATGTTCCAAACATTGTAGTTGTCACTTTTGTGATATCTATCCTCTTTTTAAGTCACTATAGTACTAGTATAATATTCTATCCTTTCATTTGCTTTTTTCTCATTCTGCTGTGTATTATTTACCTAATACAATCCCATGTAAATGTTACCAGAATTAGGGTTCAAAACAGAGAAGTCATAAAAATATGTTGAAAATGGATCCATCTCTGAGATATAATCTAATCTGATTTCAATTTATGCTTTCTCAGCTTGAGAGAGTTGTTAGGGATGCCATTTTTCTAATTTGTTCTTGATGCTCTTTTCAAGACTTATTGATATTCAATTTTTAGAATTTAATTTTTATTTTCCTAGCTTTTGCATTTTTGAAAAGCCCAGCTCATATAAATGGGCCCTAAAACTGAAGAGCTGGAGCTTTCCCTCTTCTTCGGAATACAGGCCCATGTCAAAGGTAGTGAGAGTTACAAGTCAAAATCCAGTTTTTAAAAAGAAAAGCGCCGTTGCCGGGGATCGAACCCGGGTCACCCGCGTGACAGGCGGGAATACTTACCACTATACTACAACGACCTTGATGCTAAACCTGCAATTTCATTTATCTTTTAACCTCAAGCTATTACACTGTATTACTTTCATTTCATTTATTTTTTTCGATTAAAAAAAAAAAAAAAACCAGTTCAGTGTCTGTGTCTCTCTCCATTGTTACAGAAGAAATTTCCAATGGAACTATCCTTCTCTTCAACCACTACTACGCCATTTTCAACTCACACACCTGCTTCCCAAGGTTTCACTTCTCTCTCTATTTTCTTAATCCAATTTCTTATTTCAATTACTTTGTGATCGAATTTCGTTTCCTAATTCTCGCAGTTCTATTGTTTCCGAAAAGAAGAACAATATTCAACGATCGCAATCAGAATCCATGTTCATTCTCCGTCGCACGGTTTCGCAACTTTGCGCCACTGAAGTTTTCTCAAACGGAGAAGAAGAACAAGACTGATCTCTTCAAGGTTCCGATTCTCTTGTTTCGGAATGCTTCAATTTTATAATTTGAATAAAAAATTATTTTAAATGCTTAATCATATTCATAACACTGAAAAGGCTTTGTCAATGTACATTGCTTTATCGAATTCTTCGACGCGATAAGCTAGCCGATTGAATTAGAACTGTTTGAGAAGATTAACTGATAAGCTAACTAACTAGCTGACAGGTGTAAAATGAATATAAGTCCAATAGCTACCTCGAGAAGCTTATCAATTGCGAGCTTATAAGCTCGTAGATTATTGAAATAAGATTCTTTGCCGAAGACCAATAGAAAGGCCAGTCAACTTAGCTTATAAACTACTACTTGATGGTGTTGCCAAACACACTCCGTGTCATTCCAAACATGTTTTACACAAGCGTCACTTTGTTTCCGTGAGATTCCCATAAACCTAGGAAGTACGAATACTGATACAGGGCACGGGAAAATCATGTAATAGTTGGAAAGTATTAAATACCAGTACGTCAAGCATTTAGCAGTATTGATGCTTCACAGTTTCGAACACGGAGAACTTTCAATCACAACTGCAAGCCTTTTTTATTCTGTTTTGTTGCTATCTTTTTGGCTCTTTCAGGTTTTATCTGCTGAAAAGGGACAAGTTCATGTAGTAGAAGCAAGGTACACCAGTCACCATGCATGTTTCGCATTTTCCTATAACTAATCGTATACTCACTTTTTCTTTCATGCTTTTTTGAACTTAACACCTGCTTGGTTGTTTACGCTTAAGAGGAAAAGTGATTCTATGAAGTTTTTATGAGAAGCTAGAAAATATAGCTTCTCACAAAGCCAAATTGTAGCTTTTTTTTATTTTTTTCTTTTTGCAGCTTCTACTTTTTGTATAAACCCAACCAAACCAAACAAATGCGCGAGTATCAGAAGTGATTTTTAAAAATCAAAATAACCACCTTTTTTTTTGTCAAAAGAGCTTCAACAAAGGAGCCCTATATGATATAAATGTCAAGTACTTTTGTGTAGAGGTGCTGCAAACCTGTTATGTTCATAGCCAAGTTTTACAAATTGTTTATTGTGAACGTTGTTAGAAAATAGAAAGCAACTTGCCTTCTGCGATATATGCTAGAAAAGTACAATTAAATGATAGGTGCTGATTATGGGACTTTCTTTTCTTGTTCACAAAGCACCATATCTGTTAAAGGCTTGTTTAGCTGCTACTAGTGAAACCTAAGGAACAGCTGATTCATCAGGAATAAACTTAGGTGAATGTGCACATTGTAAATTTGTAATTCGTCAATGTTCTTATCTGTGTTAGAATCTATGTGCTAAACTGTATCTAAAGCTTTTAGTTGAGTAGATGAAGTTACTTCTATTGCTTTTCAGACGTGTTGATGAATTATATGATGCATTAGTTTCACGTGTTCTGCCTCCTGCAGCAGTTTCAGAAAATCCTAATTTTAAGTAAGTTCTCATCTGTGGAATTATGAAGATAAGTTGGTTCTGAGTATTATTGCAAATATATGGTATGAAATATTTTTTTTTGCACAATGATTTGTGTCCATCACCTGTATGTGTAGGACCATAAATGTGTAAGCTCCCACCAACTATAGGTCCCATGTTCCAAGTGCATGGTTGTTGGTCTTTATATGGTTGGTCCTGTTGTCTGTATCATTCTGAAAAAAGTATTGTAGGTTTATCATAATTTTAGCTATGGTTTATTACTTAAACTTAACCTTTATCTATTTCTCATTTTGTGTCAATAAATTCTGCTGTTATGAAAGCTTTGGTTAGGTTGTGAAAAATTGCTGTGTAAATTCTGCATTAGATTATCAGTTACTAGAACATCTTTAATCATCGTCTTCAATTAAATGTATACCTCCTACATTAGGTCAATCGCTTTATCGTGAAATTCCATTTATATTTTAAATGTATACCTCCTATATTTTAAAATTTTTTGCTATCCTTTTGTGTGAAATTCCATTTATATTCATGTTAATAATTATTTTTGTGATACTGCACAGGCATTTGGTTGGCCTGGCTGGTCCTCCAGGTGCTGGAAAAAGCACTCTAGCTCATGAAGTAGCCAGGTGAGGCGCATAAACAAGCTTTGGCCAGTGAAAGCTTCTTCCTTGGACTCTCAGGTTCAACCTCCTGAAGTTGCAATCGTGATTCCTATGGATGGTTTTCATCTTTACCATTCTGAACCGGATGCAATGGAGGTTAGTGTCCTTCCGGAACTTAAGTACATCGAATATAATGCATAAATAAGTACTCATGAGCTGGATTCCTTATTCATTGTTTGATGGCATGGGGACTCAAATTCTGAGTGATGCTTTTGATAACAGAATCCAGGGGAAGCACATGCTAGAAGGGGAGGTAAGGTACCTCGTTATTACTCATCAATTTCAGACATTGTACTAATAGAAAAAGCATTGATCTTTCAATTTGTATATCAGGTCCATGGACATTCAATCCCTCGCGACTACTGATGTGTCTCAAGAATCTAAGAACTAATGTAAGGTTATTAAGTTTTATTTTAGATTTAATGGTTTTTTTTTTTTGCATGGCTCAGAAGCTTCAAAATTGGTTTAATTGGCCATAACTTTTTTCTTTCTCAAATTATAATTATTTCTTTATGGGCCAATGTTTTTGTTGTCGTTGTTGTTGTTTTTTTTTTTTTTTTTTTTTTTTGTAAAATTAGAATGTGCAGAAAGAACTTTAAGCATCTCCTTATTCACTTTGATGGAGTTCTTATCTGCTTTCTTCTATTGCATTTTGGTGAAACAAATTATTCAGGGATCCGTTTATGTGCCCTCATTTGACCATGGTGTTGGGGACCCCGTGGAAAATGATATCTTTGTGAACCTTCAGTGAGTATCTTAATATTAAGATGTGACCCAATCGTCAGCATTTTATAAATTTCTTGACACCAAACATGGTATATTTTGGAACTAAAGTACCAATTATGCCAATATTTGAATTTTTTATGAACTCCATTGACTTAAAAAATTCATAAGGCCAATCTATAGCAATACTGATAAGCTGTATCAGGCGAAAATATTAAAAATTTATACATTCAAGAGCTTTATGTTGAGTGAACATACTAACTTTAATTCAACTTTATGGTAGTTTCATGTGTGTTTAACATCTGACAGATTAAGCTCCTTAACAAATTTCATTAATGTGTTGTTTATTTATTTTTTAGAAATTTGTGAAATTAATGCCAGTAAGATCTTATATTTGTAATTTTCTCACCAACATTTGTATTCTTGTTTCTTTGTCTATCATCTCCAATGAGCTTTTCTCCTTTTCCTCAAAATCACTAAAACCAGGATAATTGATTTCCCAACCTGTTGCTAATTTCAAGATTTCAAGTTCCAACTTATTTTGGTTAAATTGATATAAATTGCATGAACAACTTACCGTGTTTTCTTCCTTTTTGCAGGCACAAAGTTGTTATTGTAGAAGGTAACTATTTGCTCCTGGAATATGGGATATGGAAGGAGATATCATCTTTGTTTGACGAGAAATGGTAAGAATTGGTTTTACTAAGTCACGTGTTTTTCTTATATTTTCCTATGGACCTTGGTTGGAAGTTTTTAACTCTGCTATTAAACTTCAGCTTTGAGTCAGTGTCTATATGCTTGAAAGTTCTGTTGTGAAATTTATTTTTATGAAAGACAATTTTATGTTTACTGACTCTGAGCTTCATATTCAGCCTATCATGAATGGTTTACTTGTTTTCATGGGATAGAAATAATGTTGGCATTGATTCATTTTGATGCACATCTCAACTTTTTTCTATAAATTTTAACAATGAGATTGTACATCACTATAATACTAGTATAATATTCTACCCTTTCATTTGCTTTTTTCTCATTCTGCTGTGTATCATTTACCTGATACAATCCCATTTAAATGTGTCCCTATGAGAAACAGGGTTCAGAATAGAAAAGTCATAAAAATATGTTGAAAATGGATCTATCTCTGAGATATAATCTAATCTGATTTCAATTTATGCTTTGTCAACTTGAGAGAGTTGTCAGGGATGCCATTTTTCTAATTTGTTCTTGATGTTCTTTCCAAGGTTTATCGATATTGATATTGATAAAGCAATGCAGCGAGTTTTAAAAAGGCATATTTCAACTGGTATGTGCTTTGTACTTTTCCACAGTATTTATCAACTTTCCTCTGAGTATTGAAAGCATTTTGAATTTACATGTGATTTAAAAAAAAAAAAAAAAAAAAAAAAAAAAAAACTCTATTTATTTTATGTAAGCCCCCAGACATTGCTAAACAGCGGGTAAACTTCACATCTTTTAACTTGATTTTATTTGTTTATCTGCTATGTACATGATCTATTTCGGTGGTAATGAGGTCCACCATAACTTGCAAGACTAAATTACTCGATGCAGGTGGAGAACAATGACAGGATCAATGCAGAGCTTGTAATGAAGTACAAGAAAAATGCTGATTTAATAATCAAATCAGTTGATTTCTAAATAATGTTTTTGTGTTTCTGAAATAAATAATATGTATGCAAATGCAATAAAGTAATTATTCTTTTGAATTTTCATAAGTCCAAACTGAGTTGATGTTACTTATACGCACAGATTCATCATGCATTTTTTTTTTCTTTTTCCCGAGCGTAACTTATCCATGTATGTTGTTAACAACTCAAAACCAATTGATAACTGATATATCTTGGCTGTGGAATAAGATGAGCCAGTGGCGGAGGATCTCAGGACCTGCTCTCCCTGAGATCTTTTAAACTTTATATATTTGTTTTTGTATTACTTGTTACAAAGCAGTTTTGGCATAGTGGTAAAGTACTCTTAGTTAATGGGAGGGGTTCCAGGATCGAAACTTGCTTGTGGCAAGATTGTTTTTTTTTTTACTTAATTTGTTGCCAAAAATGATAAAAAATTCAGCAAAAATACACCAACAGGTGATGCATCCATTATCATGGCAAGATGTTTTTGTTTTTACTTACTTTATTTATTGTAAAAAATGATTAAAAATTCAGCAAATATACACTCCAACAAGCTCAAACAGGTGATGCATCCATTATCATTGCGTACCTATAACCATTTAGGCTACTTATTACATTGAATTTGTGTAACATTCTAATTATTAATACTAAAATTTAACCCCATAATTTTTATTTTCATGAAAATTGAGACACTATTTATGCCGCACCCCCTGCATTTTTAGTCAAGCTCCGCCACTGAGATGAGCTACATAGTTTTAATTCAGACTTAACAATAAAATTAAACAAAGAGAGGCAAATGTATCAAAGATTCCAAGGTAAATGCATGAGGTATATTTTAACGTTTTATTTAGTTTTGGAATTTTATTAGTTAGTCAAAAGCACAATCTTAAAATGGTTCAAATGTTGGGGGCCATGGTGTTGGAGGAAAAGAGGAAATAAGATGGGGTATCATTGTGGATTAAACTTAGGGTTTTGTGATTATGTCACTTGTTAGAATTTTTACACATAAAAACATCATAACTTTGCAGTTTTTTGAGCATTATCCAATTTTCAAAAACAAATTAGTTAGGAGCAAAGGTTAACATGATTGAACCTTGGAATATTGCAGTTTCTCTTTCGTAGTTGTTGTAAGTTGTTATGATAGTTATAGTATAATATCATATCTTTTTACTTTCCTTTGGTGGTATGTGTTATGTGCAACAACAACATAAACTTCAAAAGAATTCTAATTTAAAAATCAGCCCAGGTTCAATTGTTTTAAAGATATGGTTTGGTGGTGGAGGGAGAAGGGGGGCAAAGATGGTGGAGGAGGTCTTGGGGTAATGATGGTCAAGTGGACGGAGGTGGTGGGGAGTGAGTAATTTTGAAATAAAACTAAAAAATTGAGATTTAAGAATAATTTCTGGGAACTAAATTTCCATGCTCTAAAAAAATTCTCCCGAAGCAAAATACGGACTGCAAGGATGGAATGTATTACGTTTCTTCCTATTCCATTAGATACACTTTCCCAATATTTCAAGGCAAATGTTTTTTTTTTTCTAAATGGGAGAAGTGTCAATATGAAATGAATTATATTCATTCAG
Organism: Crotalaria pallida; assembly: GCA_037953625.1. Taxonomy (NCBI): domain Eukaryota; kingdom Viridiplantae; phylum Streptophyta; class Magnoliopsida; order Fabales; family Fabaceae; genus Crotalaria; species Crotalaria pallida. The sequence continues at coordinate 77,401,144 of CM075656.1, forward strand.
AAAATAAATTTTAGCAGCACCCTTTTATCTAATCTAAGGATAATATTTAAAACGGAGCAATGATGGCCTTCCAAAGCTAATATTGCAAAGTAACCAACGTGGGGTTGGTCAAGTGGTAGCTCACTTGGTCCCTTAACCAACAGGTCTCGAGTTCGAGCCTTGAGTATAGAGCAACCCCCGCTGGGAGACCCCTACCGCTTAGTGCGAGCTCAGTTGGGTCGGACCGGATGAGTCGGATTCTGGGTAAACCAGATCCGGGTACCGGTTGGTGTACACCAAAAAAAAAAAAGCTAATATTGCAAAGTATTTATATTCTATTTCCATTCCTTACGTCAGTGTTTTCCTTTGTTAAGGACAAAAAGTAAGATGAAACTATACAAATATTGATTCACACTTCACTTAAATCAATCACAGTTTTCAAAATTAAATTAAAAAAAAAGTTAAAATGATTAATCAGTTATTAGGGAATGTGAACCGGTAAGTTTGAATGTGACCAAACTCACCCTTAAAACTAAAAGATGTAACCCAAACATGGAATAAAACCCACATCAGATGTCTGTCCCTGTAGGCCTACTTGTCTTACAAAATAACTTCTAATTCTGAAATTCAGTACACACATTCAGCTTAGTAAATCCTATGTAACAAAGTACTGTAATTAGTACAAAACATAACCTAATCTTCAATAAGAAATACTCCCTCCGGTCCATATTATAAGCACCCTTTCCGAGAGAAAGCGTGCTTATAATATGGACCGGAGGGAGTAGTAATTAACACAAAACATAACATAATGTAAAATCCTAACCATCGATAAATAATACCATTAATATTTTGAAGCAACCATATAACTTAACAGCGTCATTTCATCTAATTAATATATATATGCAGCCTTATTATCACAGCAGTATCATATTCCCTTCAATTCGGTCAACCATCTAGAAGCTTCAGTTGATCAATTAGAGGCTTGCAATACAACTGTCAGTTAGCTATGTAGTTAGTTACTAATCTAACTGATTCTGGTTTACTATTTATAGAGTTCCCGCCAACTCTACTTGATGTACAGCTAGTATATATATAGTTGAATGTAGACAATGTAGCTTAGCTTGATTCATTTTCTCATTTTGATAATGAAATTCTCATTTCCAATTATCAATTTCTCTCAAGTTCAGAAAGTTAGTTATAGATATTTTCTTCATCTTTCATCATCCTATACCATGTTTCACATGGTATCAGAGCACTTTTGATAAGAGTCTCTGCTACGCTTCCACTGATTGCTACCGATACTTCGTTTTCGATTCGATCTCTTCAATTCGAATTCTTCAATTTTAATCTCTTTTCGATTCTTCAATGGCGAATCCAATTAATCCAGCGAATGATCCTTCAAGCGTGTATTTCTTACATCCCAGCGAAAATCCTGGTGCGCAACTAGTTCCATAAAAACTCAATGATAGGAATTATCACACATGGAGCAGAGCGATGACAATGGCTATCAAATCGAAGAACAAGTTAGAGTTCATCGATGGAACTCTTCCACGACCTCTGGTTCATGATCCGATGTATAAGCACTGGGACAGATGCAACACTTTGGTAATTTCGTGGCTAAATCAGGCAATGGATGAATCAGTAACACAGAGCGTGTTGTGGCTGGAGAATGCTAGTGATATTTGGTATGAGTTACGAGAGCGTTATTACCAAGGTGACATGTACAGAATCTCAAATCTATTGGAGGAATTATACACATATAAGCAAGGTACTCAATCTGTTAGCAAATATTTCACTCATTTGAAGGGTCTTTGGCAAGAATTAGATAATTTTCAACCAATTCCAAGTTGTACTTGTGAATTTCGATGTGCCTGCAATGTTAATGCAATTATCAGATCCTATCGTGAAATGAACTATGCAATTCAGTTTTTAAAAGGCTTGAATGAACAGTTTACTCATGTTAGATCTCAGATTATGCTCATGAATCCTCTTCCTACTGTGAACAAAATCTTCTCTATGTTGTTACAACAAGAACATCAATTCAATATTCCAAATGAGGAAGCTAAAATTTTAGCCAATACCACTGAGTACAAACGTGTAAATAGAGGATTTGATTCTGGTAACACTAGATCTGGTGATTCTACAAGAGGTAAAGGTCGTGGTAGAACCTCAAATTATTCTGGTCGAGGAAGAGGTCAAGGATACACCACTCGTTTTTGTACTTATTGTGAAAAATCTGGACATACAGTAGATAATTGTTGGTCCAAATATGGTGTTCCACCTCATATGATGAAGAAAGGAAATGTCAATCACTGTGCAGCTGATGAGGAAGGATCTGAGTATAATGAAGAAGAAATCAGTTCTCACAAGGATCACAATGAAGGAGTAGGAGCATTGACATTCACTCCCGAACAACACAAAGCCTTGCTGTCCTTGCTTCAGCCTCAAGCTAAATCTGCTCCTTCTCACAATGCAGTAGCAAATCAATTAGTGACCTCTCAGACTGCACATAGTAAGACAGGTATTATTTGTGCCTTAGATAAATCTTTAAATTCATCTAGCAATTGGATTATAGACACTGGTGCAACAGATCATGTATGCTTTGACCTCTCTCAATTTCAATCTCTTAAGCAAATCAAACCTATTTCAGTCAAGATGCCTGACAATAGTTATGTAATCTCTTCAGTGTCTGGTAATGTGATGTTTAATGACAAATTCTATTTGCTATATGTTCTGTACATTCCTGAGTTTAATTTCAATCTCATCTCAGTGTCAAAGTTAACAGCTGCAACTTCATGCAAATTAACTTTTTCGAGTACTTCTTGTCAGATACAGGACACCAATACTATGATGATGATTGGTGCAGCTAGAATGCAAGGAGGCTTGTATGCCTTGAACATGCCTACTGCACACATCACCATACCTCATTCCATCAATCATTTTACAGTGTATGATTGTAATCTCTGGCACTTAAGATTAGGCCATCCTTCTCATGATAAATTATTGCAATTACAGTCTATTTTCCCTTTTATCAAATGTAATAAGTCCATCAATCCTTGTGATGCTTGTCACTTAGGTAAACAGAAGAAACTTCCTTTTATTGATAGTTCTTCAATAACTCATGTACCTTTTGAATTGGTTCATATGGATATATGGGGTCCAATTGCATTTCCTTCTATTTCTGGTCACAAATACTTCTTAACAGTTGTTGATGATTTTACTAGACATACTTGGCTATATTTTATGAAGTTAAAATCAAAAACAGCTGCACATATTAAATCCTTCATTGCTTTAGTTGAGAATCAGTTTCAATTATCCATCAAACAAATTAGAACTGACAATGGTTCTGAATTCCTTTTATCTGATTTGTTTCAATCTAAAGGCATCATTCATCAAAAATCATGTGTTGAAACTCCTCAACAAAATGGGGTTGTTGAAAAGAAACATCAACATCTATTGTCTATGGCCAGAACCCTGATTTTTCAATCCCATTTACCTAAACATTTCTGGCACCTAGATGTAAGTCATGCAGCTTTCCTTATCAACAGACTCCCCACTCCACATCTTCAAGGATCCTCACCATATTCCAAATTATATAATACAACTCCATCACTTGAAAATCTCAAAGTATTTGGCTGCCTTGCTTATGCTTCTACCCTTAGTGCTCATAGAAGAAAGTTAGACCCTAGAGGTAGAAAGAGTGTTTTCTTGGGATATAAACATGGTGTTAAAGGTTACATTTTGTTTGACATTAATTCCAAGGAAATATTCTTGTCTAGACATGTTCTTTTCTATGAACACATTTTTCCATTTGTCACTGCCAGTCAACCTCATTCTATAACTCATTCACAACCATATCTAGACCATTCACCATATGACTATCTGTCTTCATCCCATCATAATCCATCTTTACCAAACCATACTTCTCAACATACTCCCTCTCCACCACACAATTCTCCTATTCTACCTTCCTCGGTCAATCAGATCCCTATACCACAACCTATTCCTCCTATCATTCAACCTCTTAGGCAGTCTACTAGAGTCTCTAGACCACCTTCTAAACTGAATGACTACATCTGTGGTAATATTAGTAGCACTGTTTCAACTCCTCATCCCATCCATAAATTTCATTCTTATTCTTCTCTTAGTGATAGTCACAGAAAATATTCATTTGCTCTTTCTAGTGTTCAGGACCCTACTTCTTACAATGAGGCAATCAAACATGACTGTTGGAATAATGCAATTGCAAATGAATTAAATGCTTTATCTAAAAATAATACTTGGTCACTTACTACTTTGCCACCTAATAAGAAAGCTGTGGGCTATAAATGGATTTTTAAAACCAAGCTTAATGCTGATGGTTCAATTGAGAGACGCAAAGCCAGGGTTGTAGCCAAGGGTTTTACACAGACTGAAGGACTGGACTATATGGAAACATTTAGTCCAGTTGTGAAGATGCCTACTTTCAGAGTTATCTTAGCCCTTGCAGCCATCAATAATTGGCATTTACAACAATTAGATGTCAACACAGCATTCTTACATGGTGACTTAAAGGAAGAGGTGTACATGATTCCACCAGCTGGCTTGCATTTACCTCAGCCCAACTTAGTCTGCAGATTGCACAAATCCATCTATGGCCTGAAACAAGCTAGTAGAGAGTGGCATGCCAAACTAACTTCTGTTCTATTTGAAGCTAGTTACACTCAATCCATGGCTGACAACTGCTTGTTCACAAAGTCAACTTCTTCTTCATTTACTGTCATTCTCATCTATGTTGATGACCTCATACTAACAGGAAATGATAAGAATGAAATTGACACCATCAAACAGCTCTTGGATGATAGATTCAGCATCAAGGATCTTGGTCAATTGAAGTTCTTTCTTGGAATGGAGATAGCCAGATCCTCCAAAGGCATTACTTTATATCAACGAAAATATGCTCTAGAGTTGATTATTGATGCTGGTCTTTTAGGTTGTAAACCATGTTCTACTCCTATGGACTATACAGTGAAACTTCACTCTACTTCAGGAACAGTGTTATCTGATCCTTCAACATATCAAAGATTACTTGGCAGGCTGATTTACTTGACAAATACCAGACCAGATATTTGCTATGCAGTGTATCATCTTAGCCAATTCCTTTCCAAACCCACAGATATACACTACAAGGCAGCATTACATGTTCTCAAATATCTTAAAGGTTGTCCTGCTAAGGGTCTCTTCTTTTCTGCTTCCACTACTTTCACGGTTAAAGGCTTCACTGATGTTGATTGGGGAGGTTGTATTGATAGTAGAAGATCAATTACAGGTTTTTGCTTTTTCATTGGGTCTTCTCTTATATCCTGGAAATGCAAAAAGCAAAAAGTGGTTTCTCATTCATCTGCTGAAGCCGAATATCGAGCCATGGCACTAGCTGGTTGTGAGGCTCAGTGGTTGTCATACCTGTTTCATGATCTTGGTTTTTCACTCAAACATTCTATTGTGTTATATTGCGACAACAAATCTGCTATGCACATTGCTGCAAATCTAGTATATCATGAGCGCACTAAACACATTGAGATGGATTGTCACTCTATTAGGGAAAAGGTCAATCAAGGATTACTTCGTCTTATGCATATTCCCTCAAATTCGCAGGTAGCTGATATTCTTACCAAACCATTGGCTCCTGGTCCATTTCATTTGTTACAGTCCAAGCTTGGAATGTTGGACATTCACATTCCAGCTTGCGGGGGCCTATCACAGCAGCATCATATTTCCTTCAATTCGGTCAACCATCTAGAAGCTTCAGTTGATCAATTAGAGGCTTGCAATACAGCTGTCAGTTAGCTATGTAGTTAGTTACTAATCTAACTGATTCTGGTCTACTATTTATAGAGTTCCCGCCAACTCTACTTGATGTACAGCTAGTATATATATAGTTGAATGTAGACAATGTAGCTTAGCTTGATTCATTTTCTCATTTTGATAATGAAATTCTCATTTCCAATTATCAATTTCTCTCAAGTTCAGAAAGTTAGTTATAGATATTTTCTTCATCTTTCATCATCCTATACCATGTTTCACACTTATCCCCATAAGTGGAAAGATTGTTTTCGGCATTTGAATCCGTGACTTCACTGAAACTTAGCAACGTCAAAAACGCGAGCTGTACGATCAGTTGAAACCGAAACAAGGTAGTTCCCATTTGCGGTGACTGAAAGAGAATCAATAACATGCTTGTGACCCCTGAATGCTTGTGCACATTTCCCAGACCGGATATCCCATAATCTAACAATACCATCCAGGCATCCAGTAGCCACGTAAGATGAACCAATCCATGCCAAACTTGTCACTCCAAACTGAAAAGATAAATAAATTCCTTTTATCAGACAGACAAGAGATAAATATGTTTTTAATACCTGAGAATATACCGAATCTTGGTTTTAGTCTCTAATTTCATTTTGGCTTTTTTTAACTTCGAGGTCCTTAAACTTAGGGGGTATTTGGATTTAGTCCCTGTTCTTCTCTGTTGGATCAAGTCTCTTAACTTTTCATTATTTTGTCAGAGGTCCCTCCGTTAACTTCTAGGCAACTTCGTCAGTCAGCAACGTGTTACTCCCTCAGCCAACGGGTGCTAGACACGTGGCATCACGAGTTTTGTTTTTTTAACAATATTTGAAAAAATTAAAAATTAAAAAGAAGGTTCCAATACCGGAGCTGTAAGCAAACAACGAATAACTACTACTCAGTTCTCAGTACTCACTCCCCTCTACAATCATCATGGCAAAGAAAGCTCGGCGCTCTGCCAACAACAACAACAACAACAACTCTCATTCCACTTCTACTTCTTCACCCTCTGCTCAACGCTCCACTATAGTAACACGCTCTCCTTCTGCTAGGTACCCTCGTCATTTCTTCTCTCTCTTTCTCTTTCTCACTTTGTTCACTTCACACTTTCAAACACCCCCATTCACTTTCTCTTTTACTGGTTTCCAAAACAACCCATATGAATAGATAGTCATAAAACATAGTAAAGTTCCTATTTTTGTATAATCATTATTGTTGTTGATTTTAATGTGATGGTTGCTTAGATCAGAAACTGACTGAACAAGTGATGACATTTTTAACTTAAACTGCTCTAGGTTTTCTCCTCTGGCTTCCATTATTGCTGGGGAAAATTGGAAAAAATAGTTTAAATGACTAAACCACAATGTTGCAATTGATTTTCAGCAAACAGGTATTGGAGAGATTAGTGCGGCAGACTAATCCCAGAGCGAAACCTAAAGCACCTTCAAAGAAGAACAAACGAAAAATTGACGCCAAGAAGCCTAAGAAACCGCCCGAGATTTTTTTTAATTTTTAATTTTTTCAAATTTTGTTTTCTTAAAAAAAAACCCTCAAGTGGTGCCATGTGTCAAGCACCCATTGGCTGAGGGAATACCACGTCAGATGTTGACTAACAGAGTTGCCTAGGAGTTAACGGAGGGACCTTTGACAAAATAATGAAAAGTTAAGGGACTGATCAAATAATAAAAAAAAAGAACGGACTAAATCCAAATACCTCCCTAAGTTTAAGGACCTGGAAGCTATAAAAGCCTTTATTTTTTTGGATCTTGGATCTTATATATTCAAAAAATTTGGGTTTAGTCCAAGTGATGATATGGCTAACACCAACGTGTTACACATATTATCATAATTGGTGACATAGCCAATAGTGGTGTTGACACATCATTGACAGAGACTAAAATCAAAACGAACAACTAAATCAGGGATTAAAACCATGTTTAAACCAACAAACAATGAACACAAACAGGACACCTGCACAAATTAAAATATCACAAACCTCATGAACGCAAGTGCTTCGGGGAGAGGAATGCTCTATATCCCATATCTTCAGTCTTTCATCCATGCCAGCAATTGCAGCCAAGCAATTACTATCATACAATTTCAAGACACAGTTACAACGATCTTATCTTACTTCAGAGAACAAGATTCAAGTTATCAGGTTATGTTAACCAAACCATTGAGTTATTTAAATGATGAAATTATGAGATGAATGCTTGAAATCCAAAGCATGATACAAAGATGTTCACAATATCACTTATATCAACTATCAATATTTAACCAAGGTTTAGGTCATTATTCCTTGTAAATAAGAAAAAAAATTCCCATTTTGTGGGGGGATAGAAGAGAAAGCGTATTCACTGGGATTTGAACCCAGGCTTGCAAACTCGAATGTCACGCAACTCTGCTTCTGTCAAGCTGACTCATGCTATTTTGCTTGTTATCCAATGTGTTTGTTTTTCTTAAACCTATCTTTGCATCAAATAAAACTTCCACCATGCACAAGTATGAACCAAGAAGCATAAATTGACACGAAAATGTACATTACTGCACATACACATGATATGAAAAGTTTGTAAACCTTAGCACATACCTTGGTGCAAAACCAACACTCATAATGGAATATGATTCATCTGAATGAGAAGCCAGGGTATTAGTAGAAGCCAGGGTATCAATAACCTGTCAACCATGATACTCAATTCCTTAGAGACCTATCAAGGAAGCTAAATTTATGTGCTCAAATCTCTTGCAAAGAATTGGTGAAAAACTAGTAATGCTAAATGCTCTTTGAAATTACTCAAAATTCTGTTTTTTCACACAAATCAAATCATTCGGACTGACATCAATCAATGAATTAGAAAATTTTATGCTCAACTTTTGCTTTTAAGAGACTATTATTTCTAACGTTTTAGTAAGATTATAAAACTTTTTAAAAGTTTTCTTTAAAGAGACTACAAGGGCTAGAGGAAGAGGAAGACCTAGAAAAACTATAGGCGAAACAATTGAGAAGGATATGGCAATCAATGCCTTATCAAAAGACATGATTTATGATAGGCCTTTATGGCATCGTTTGATCCATGTAGCCGACCCCACCTAGTGGGACAAAGGCTTAGTTGTTGTTGTTGTTGGTGTTATAAAACTTTTTAAAAGTATATCATCTGAGCAAAATTTTAGAAACAACATAACTCAAGACATAACCAAAAGGTTTCTGAAAATATCGAGAGATCATACCCCAAGACAAAGACACAAAATAAGACAAGTTGGTTAAAGAAGATAGCATAATGAATATCAGATGCATGGAACACATACACTTCCTCTAGTGATATCCACAATATGTGCAGATCCATCCTTGGAACCAGTAAGAGCTAGAGCTGATGTTGAAGTTATTGCTAAGCATGTCAAATCTTTAGTATGGTACCCACTACCTGGAAAGCAAAGTTTTCCCCGTTACAAAATGCAAAAGAAGAGAAAGAAAATAAATAAATATATAAATAAATATGTTGATGAAAGAAGAATATAACATCATGTTTTTGTGAAGATCATGACAGGATTTTTTTCCGAAAAGTTTTCAACTCACGAGTGCTGGGCCTTGCTAGAGAAAAGAGATAAAGGACACATATGAACATGCTTATAATTACATTAGCCTATGATTCATAAACATAAAAGAAACTGAAATTAACATACCCCGCACAAAATGAATATTTTCTCCGGTTTCCGGTTTCCATATCCTCAAGATTCCATCTTCAGAACCAGTGCATACTAATTTCCCTAAGGTAAGAGGAAATTTAAGAATGTATAAATAACAGAAATAACAAGAGTCAGCCAAAAATACACAGCAGAGAAATCATCACTACCATCAGGAGTAAAATCACCACAGGTCGTAACAGGACCATGACCAGCAAAACACTTGATACACTCAAGTGTATCAGCATTCCACATAATTACACTGGAATCAGCGTAACTAGCCAAGAGTTTGTGTTCAGTTGGATGCCACCTGAGCCACTGAGAAGATTTTGAATTCATGGGAACATATTTAAGTAACTGGTTAAAACCAGAAAAAACAAAAAAAAATAATTAGCAATCTTTTTCTTCTCACATCAATGTAGCTTCCAAGAGCAAAGAGTTCGCCTCTCAGCTTTACAGTTGCAACATCCCAGACTTGAATAATTCCTCCATCCGAGCGCCCTGATGCAAGGAACTGTCCATCATAGCTAAAAGCTAAGGTGCTTGTTGCAAAATCAACATGGCCTGTAGCAGCACAGATTAGTCACTTGGAAATTCAATAAATTGCATTGCAAGGAACATGAATAACCGATTGTAATCTTAATCTAACCCACCTTCATTAAGCATTTTAAACCAACCTCGTTCTTCATTATTGCCACGAATCTTCCAGAGACATGTAAACAAACAACTACCCCCTGTAGCTACCAATGCCGGATCTGTAGGACTGCAGGCAAGTGCGTACAGTGGCCCTAATATAGTCAGACAAGAACTAGTCAATCAATCCAATAAGGCAGCATAGCATGGAAATATTATTATGGCTTAAATATACTTTTAATCCCTGCAAATATGGGCAATTTTGATTATAATCCCTAAATATTTGTTTAGCTTTAGTTCCTACTTTTGGTGATCATTCTGGTTGCAGTCCATGTCGATAATATGTCAGCACCAAAATTTGTCACTTAATCAATTAGTATAACACGTGTCCTTACTCCTTCGGGGATGTTAGCCACATCATGGAACACGTAACAGCCAAAACCAAAAAATAAAAGGGTTTGCTTAACCTCAGCCTAAGGATCAGAAGCTGAAAGTAATAAAGAAATCTAGAAAAACTAAGTCCACTATCACTTGAATCATTAAATGTTTAGTTTTTCTATAAAAATGCAGGGCTGAGGTTATGAAAATCCAAAATAAAATTTCAGGGGACTAAAACCAAAAATTCAGTAAATTTGTAAGGATTATTATTATTATTATTATTATTATTATTATTATTATTTGAAGAAGAAGAACAGTGAAAAATGATGCATGAGTCATGTCTAAAAAAAAAAACCTAAAATTGAAATACAAGAAGATTAAACAGAAATACGTACCGGTGTGATACTTGAAGGTGTAGAAGGCATCATCATCACCAGATAATTCTGAAACAGTAATAAGAATTGTTTCTAATATTAAAGATAGGGTTGATCGGGAACATAATAGTATAAATAAATAAATAGTAGTAATTAAGAGGAGAAGGGATTGACATAACACACTAGCTTGCAGCAGCAGATTGCTAAGTTTGCGAAGTTTTGAAATCTCATTTCCCTCTTTGCAATTCATCGCCGTCGAGTCTCACTTTTTCTTTGAGATTTAAATTTTGGTCCCTGTTACTTAAATTTTGGCTCCCATTTCGTATTTTCATGGACAAAATTGTCCTTAATGTATTTTAAATTTTCGTCCACCAAGAAATGGAAATATTCCGTTAGGCATGACACGAAAATATTCCGTCTACAGTCTACACCAGAAACTATTCTATCTTCGTAGAGACGGAAATGTTCCATCTTCACAGAGACGGAAAAATATATGCTTTTGCAGAGAATGATGCAGCAGTGATAGTATCATGGAAAAGTATCACTGCTCTTAAAAGAGAGTGAAATTTTGCAATTAAGTGATTGTCTGGGAGCTGATACTCTACTTAAATAGTTGAAGAATTATTCAAGAAGCCACGAGGTAACAGAATCGTCGGGAATAAACTGTTTTCTCTCCAAGAATTACTCAAGAAGCCACGAGGTCCAGTTAGATGGTACAAAGTTTCCTTTAACAGATTCTTGCACCGATGAATTTTTCTTTATTGCCTTTAGGAATAGCAATGTTTTTTAAACTTCGGTCTTATGAAAGACAGATTTATTCCGTTTTCAGATAGACAGATATGTTATATTTTGAAAAAGATGAATTTTTTTCGTTTTCACATGGAAAAAAAAAAAGTAACACTCTGAAAAGCATTTTTGTCCATAAAAAATAAAATGGGGCCAAAATCTCAAATTTGAGGACCAAAATTCAAAACTTTTTTTTTTCTTCTTGATAGCTGAGTTCGGCCTATTTTGGTGCCCTTTTATATACCGATCCGGGTTTGGGTTTCGGATACTACCACTCCTGTAATGCACGCACGGGCCCAACTTACTTACCAGTTACATTACTAATGGAGAAAGAATTAAAACTAGTTTCGATAACTTTATTTACTAAATTCATATCACTTTTTTTTATATATACTAGTAAATTTTCTCGTGCAATGCACGGGTTTTAATTGTTTTTTCTATACATTGATTTGAGTATAGACTTTGAAAATGTGTTTTTTAGATGATAAGTTAATATAGACTTTTTTTTAATGACGAATGACATGTATTTTATTTGAGTAGTAATATCATTGCAAGCAACTTAGCAAAATGCTTTAGATAATAAGTTATCCCTAAAGCTCTTCATAAGAAAGAATACATATGAAATTCGTGTACAAATTGCTTTCATGATGGTACAATCACCGTCGTGACCAATACAAAAGAAATCTCTCAATCTCATTGTATCTCCTTGACTCAACTCTTATCAGCAACATCTACACTCATTCAAATAATCTCATCTCACCTCATAATTTAGCATTATAATCAAATTCTTTCAAATTTTGATCTTTCTCATTGCTAGAAGACAAAGCAGAGCAATGTTAAAATGACATCAGTGATTGCATTTGAACTGGAGGAAAAAATAACAAAAATATTACAATTTCAAATAACCTCTCTTCAAGAGACACTATAGATTTGAACCTTCGAAGGCTATTAGCAAAGGCTTATCGTGATACCTTTGTAAGTTTTTTTTCATTTGCAAAAATAAAAATAAAACACAATTAAAAAGGCAAAAAAACATTTTTAAATTGAAGTTCTAACATATTGCATCTGCTATACCCTCTAATGCAGGGGGCTCAATTATGTAAGCTAATGAAAACTCATATGTACTCAATATATATGCTCTAAAACAAAATGTGGTATCAATTTAAAGAAGAGCATTGGGAACCAAGCAAATAGGTAATGATCAATAAATGATTCCCACTTCCCCAAAAAAATTGCTCCAACTTATTCTTCCACAGGTCGTCTAGATAACAGTGAAAGTAACTACCAGTTTTTCAGGTCAGTAACAGCGAAAAATACTCCACGGGTCAGAATCAACTAACAATGGCTTAGAGAGAACCACCATGCCTTTATACCTCTACCCACAAATTCGCAACTCATCCCTTCTATACAATTGAAACTCTTGTTACAAAGAAATTTTCTATGCGGGATATATCCAAAATATGGTATAGGAATAGCAAAACCCAATAAAAAAACCAAAAAACGTGCTTATCAAGAACAAAATGACCATTTACATACATACATATATATATATATATATAAATCGTAGTGGGTTACGGTTGATGATGTGAATGAAAAAAAGTAGAAAATACTCAAATCGTATCTTCGAGGAAAGGACAAAGGGGGTTGATATGATGACGATTGGTTGATTTTGAAATGAAGAAGTGATCTAAAGTACAACTTGGGTGGAGTGATTAACATGAGTGGAAGGAATGAGAGTAACAGAGAGAAAGGAAGTATCATGCCATGCTTTTGGTATAAGAGAAATATGATTCAGTGTTTTGGGGAGAGGAAGAGGCGATGAAAAAAGAGAATGAAATGGACGATTAAGATTTAATTTTAAAAACACCTCATGGACGCTTGAGACTAACAATTAGGTGCTCTTCATCAACATAATATAAAAGAGGAGAAGTAGAAGGGCAAAAAAGATTTCCCTCCTAAAACACCCATTTTCCTCCTAATGTTGTATTTCTCTTCTAAATCCATCATTAAGTATGTGTTTTGTGTCTTTTAATCTTAGTCATCCATCATATTTTATTAGATTAAATCATAATCATTCATCATATTTTCTTAGAGACACATTTCTCTTCATCTTCTTTCTTTCGTTTTTTTCTAGTTGCCTTCCTTTCTCTCCTTTTCAGTTTCTTTGTCGCTTCTCATTTCTTTTCATCTCTTTAATACATATTTTCAAACACTTTTATGTACAAAAAATTTTGGAAAATAAACTTCTGATTTTGATGTTCTAGGCTCTCCAAATATACATCATAAAAAAATATACAAATGAGTACTCGAATAAAAAAATAATTTATCTTTAATTTATTTCTTATTTTTTTCTTTATCTTTAATTTATTCCTTGCCATTTTGAGAGATGTCATAAAGTTTCAAAAAAGTTATTTAATTATATATTTTTTGGTGAAATTAAATATTAGAGATTTGATTTGATCTAATTAAATAACTTATGGTTTCTAATTAAACAAAAATTTATGCGTTTTTGTGGAAGTTAAGGATTTGATAAGACAAGTGCTGAAAACAAAATTAGAATACGAAAATTGATGAGTAGAGTATTAGTGATATAACTATTTTGATCATATATATAATTATTTTTTCTATAACACAATTACACATAGATAATTATTCGTTATATTTGATCATATATATTTATTCGTTCTATAACACAATTTCACATATATTTATTTTTCTTGGTGAACACAAATACACATATTTTTTTCATATAGATATATAGTCTAATGAATAAGAGATGCCAAAAGTCTTTACGAAAAAAACAGAAACACCAATGGTGGATTAGAAAAAGGATTAAGAAAATGAAGATATGAGTGAGGACACTGACACACCCGTATGATTATTCATACTCTTCATTTTTTTAATTAATAATATTGTTAGTTTTATTTTTCTAATATATCTTTATTAAAAATTTTAAAGTAAAAACTAAATAGATTTATCTTTTGCTTAATAATTGATTTTTTAATCAAGAATTCCAGAACTCCAAAACATATATTCTTATGGATATACTTTTTTATTATTTTTGAATTCTCATATACTCCATCCGTTTTTTTTCTTTGGTCTTTTTGGAGTTGTGCACGCTGATTAAGAAAGTGTTGATTATGATGATTATTGTAAGGTTTATATGTATTTTGTCAAAACTGCCCCTATTTAATCTTTATTGAAAGTTGTAGTAGCATTTAATTTTTATAAATAAGTGTGTCCATCAATTAATGTTTAATGGTTTAGAGATGAGAGAGATGATAAAAGTATAATTAATGAGGAGTGAATTAAATGATTGGATGAAAGGTTAAAATTGGAAAGAAAAATATGTTTGTGTATTGGAATTGTAAAAGGACCAAATATATGAAACAAGGAAAAAAGGCCAAAAGGACCAAAAAAAACCAGAGCGAGTATTTAGCATTAACTTGATATTTTAATTTTTATATTTATGTCAATGTTCATGTCAACTCGAGATCATAGAAAGAATAGCGAAATTTAAGACCCGTGCATCGCACGAGACAATTTTCCTAGTTAATAACATGTTTAGGAGGGAAAAACCACCATTAAGAGGGAAAAGGCAACATTAAAGGAGGGAGATCTTTTTTGCCCTCATACTTCTCCTATTTTAATATATGTTGACTAGTATCTATGCCCATGCGATCGCACGGGCCGTTAACCTTTGGTTTTTGTTGATTGAAAGGTGAAAAAATATTAAATTCAAATTCATGCAGAACAGTTATTTTGTTTTTTATTTTTTCAACTGCTCTTGGTAGTTTTATGATCATGCAGAACAGTTAAGGGTATTTTGGTAATGACAAAATTACTTACAAAATAACTGTTTTTTTAATTGATTTAGTTAAAAATTGTGTTTCCTTTATAGAATAGTATAGATACTAAGGTATCCACAACCGAAGACTAATCCCTTCCGAAACGTAGAGATCATTTTCTACAACAAAGTCTTTTCCATGCCCGCGGCAGGGATCGAACCCTTAACATCATGCTTAAGGAACTCAGCTATCTATCAACTGTGCTCGGCTTTGTTGGTAAATTCATATCACTTTTAATACTGGTATATGCCGACTAATATTCAACCAAGGTCTTTGATTTTGTGGACATCGTGATTTAAAAAAAAAACGCAAGTCACATTAGTTTTTGACATTAACAATCGTCAATGATTTTTAACATCGACTAATTGAAATAGTTAAAACTACATCGTTTTGGTTAAAAAAAGAAAAAGCTATTAATCAAATTAGTCCCTGACTTTGTGAACCACTAACGACAGAGACTAAACTAGAATCACTTTTTGCTATCTTGAGAATTAATTTGGAGTTTCGATAATCTCTATAACTAATTTAATCGATGCTCACGGAGTCAAAGACAAATCTAAATATTTATTCAAAAAATATCCACCATTTAATTTAACTCGATGTTCCAAACATTGTAGTTGTCACTTTTGTGATATCTATCCTCTTTTTAAGTCACTATAGTACTAGTATAATATTCTATCCTTTCATTTGCTTTTTTCTCATTCTGCTGTGTATTATTTACCTAATACAATCCCATGTAAATGTTACCAGAATTAGGGTTCAAAACAGAGAAGTCATAAAAATATGTTGAAAATGGATCCATCTCTGAGATATAATCTAATCTGATTTCAATTTATGCTTTCTCAGCTTGAGAGAGTTGTTAGGGATGCCATTTTTCTAATTTGTTCTTGATGCTCTTTTCAAGACTTATTGATATTCAATTTTTAGAATTTAATTTTTATTTTCCTAGCTTTTGCATTTTTGAAAAGCCCAGCTCATATAAATGGGCCCTAAAACTGAAGAGCTGGAGCTTTCCCTCTTCTTCGGAATACAGGCCCATGTCAAAGGTAGTGAGAGTTACAAGTCAAAATCCAGTTTTTAAAAAGAAAAGCGCCGTTGCCGGGGATCGAACCCGGGTCACCCGCGTGACAGGCGGGAATACTTACCACTATACTACAACGACCTTGATGCTAAACCTGCAATTTCATTTATCTTTTAACCTCAAGCTATTACACTGTATTACTTTCATTTCATTTATTTTTTTCGATTAAAAAAAAAAAAAAAACCAGTTCAGTGTCTGTGTCTCTCTCCATTGTTACAGAAGAAATTTCCAATGGAACTATCCTTCTCTTCAACCACTACTACGCCATTTTCAACTCACACACCTGCTTCCCAAGGTTTCACTTCTCTCTCTATTTTCTTAATCCAATTTCTTATTTCAATTACTTTGTGATCGAATTTCGTTTCCTAATTCTCGCAGTTCTATTGTTTCCGAAAAGAAGAACAATATTCAACGATCGCAATCAGAATCCATGTTCATTCTCCGTCGCACGGTTTCGCAACTTTGCGCCACTGAAGTTTTCTCAAACGGAGAAGAAGAACAAGACTGATCTCTTCAAGGTTCCGATTCTCTTGTTTCGGAATGCTTCAATTTTATAATTTGAATAAAAAATTATTTTAAATGCTTAATCATATTCATAACACTGAAAAGGCTTTGTCAATGTACATTGCTTTATCGAATTCTTCGACGCGATAAGCTAGCCGATTGAATTAGAACTGTTTGAGAAGATTAACTGATAAGCTAACTAACTAGCTGACAGGTGTAAAATGAATATAAGTCCAATAGCTACCTCGAGAAGCTTATCAATTGCGAGCTTATAAGCTCGTAGATTATTGAAATAAGATTCTTTGCCGAAGACCAATAGAAAGGCCAGTCAACTTAGCTTATAAACTACTACTTGATGGTGTTGCCAAACACACTCCGTGTCATTCCAAACATGTTTTACACAAGCGTCACTTTGTTTCCGTGAGATTCCCATAAACCTAGGAAGTACGAATACTGATACAGGGCACGGGAAAATCATGTAATAGTTGGAAAGTATTAAATACCAGTACGTCAAGCATTTAGCAGTATTGATGCTTCACAGTTTCAAAATTCAAACATGGAGAACTTTTAATCACGACTGGATGCCTTGTTGATTCTGTTTTGTTGCTATCTTTTTGGCTTTTTCAGGTTTTATCTGCTGAAAAGGGACAAGTTCATGTAGTAGAAGCAAGGTACACCAGTCACCATGCATGTTTCGCATTTTCCTATAACTGATCGTATACTCACTTTTTCTTTCATGCTTTTTTGAACTTAACACCTGCTTGGTTGTTTACGCTTAGGAGGAAAAGTGATTCTATGAAGTTTTTCTGAGAAGCTAAAAAATATAGCTTCTCAAAAAGCCAAATTGTAGCTTTTTTTATTTTTTTCTTTTTGCAGCTTATACTTTTTGTATAAACCCAATCAAACCAAACAAATGCGCGAGTATCAGAAGTGATTTTTTTAAATCAAAATAACCACTTTTTTTTTTTTTTTTTTGTCAAAAAAGCTTCAATGAAGGAGCCCTATATGATATAAATGTCAAGTACTCTTGTGTAGAGGTGCTGCAAACCTGTTATGTTCATAGCCAAGTTATACAAATTGTTTATTGCGAACAACAACAACAACAACAACTAAGCCTTTGTCCCACTAGGTGGGGTCGGCTACATGGATCAAACGACGCCATAAAGGCCTATCATAAATCATGTCTTTTGATAAGGCATTGATTGCCAAATCCTTCTCAATTGTTTCGCCTATAGTTTTTCTATGTCTTCCTCTTCCTCTAGCCCTTGTAGTACCCTCCATTTGGTCTACCCTCCTAACCGGGGCTTCCACCGGTCTCATCCACACATGCCCAAACCACCTAAGACGAGATTCAACCATTTTTTCAACAATAGGAGCAACCCCAACTTTTTCTCGAATATACTCATTTCTAATCCGATCTTGTCTGGTATGCCCACTCATCCACCGCAACATCCTCATCTCTGCAACATGAAGTTTATTCTCTTGTGTGCCCTTTGCCGCCCAACACTCTGTCCCATATAACATCGCCGGTCTTACAGCAGTGCGGTAGAACCTTCCTTTAAGTTTAAGTGGTACCTTCTTATCACATAACACGCCCGAGGCACTCCTCCATTTCATCCACCCTGCTTGAATCCTATGATTTACATCCCCTTCTATTTCTGCATCCTGCTGTAAGATAGAACCAAGATACTTAAACTTCGGGACTTGTGCTAAGACATGCTCTCCAACCTTCACCTCCCAAGTAAGGCCCACGTGCCTCTTGCTAAAATTACACTCCATATACTCTGTCTTGCTTCGACTTATCCGGAATCCAGACCCTTCTAAAGTTTGTCTCCACATTTCAATCTTCCCATTTATTTCCTCTCTAGTATCCCCAATAAGCACAATATCATCCGCAAAGAGCATGCATTTGGGCACTGGTTCTTGGACATGTTCCGTAAGCACATCCAAGACCAATGTAAAGAGGTAGGGGCTCAAACTTGACCCTTGGTGTAGACCTATCGAGATGGGAAAATCCTCTGAAATCCCACTTTGTGTCCTCACGCTCGTCTTGACCCTTGTTTATTGCGAACGTTGTTAGAAAATAGAAAGCAACTTGCCTTCTGCGATATATGCTAGAAAAGTATTACTCCCTCCGGTCCTTATTATAGGACATATTCTAGAAGGTTTCTTTGGTCCTAATTATAAGACGTTTTATATTTTCTATGCATCATTGATTGCTTTTTCTCTTTTTTGCCTTTATTAAATGCTTTGACTATGATGTGTTTTTTGTTGTTCATTAATGAGTGTGAATTTTCCAAGAAAAGTTGAGAGGATAATATTGTAATGTTACAATATATTGTCATAGAATTCATGAAACTGACCAACTTCCTTGGTCCGTGTGATATGGTTAAGTATGTCTTATAAATAGGACCGGAGGGAGTACAATTAAATGATAGGTGCTGATTATGGGACTTCCTTTTCTTGTTCACAAGCACCATACACCCTCCGGCTCAAATTATAAGCAAAAACAACTAATTTTAAGCTTATTAAGGAAGTTAGTTGATTGTATTTAATTTTCTCAAATTTATAAAAGAATAGAGGTATTTTAGGAAAGTTGCATTGGGAATGAAACAAAAATTAAATAAGATAACAATTTTTTAGGAATGTTTTAGGAAAGTATCATTGAGAATGAAATAAAATTTAAGAAGATTAGTTACTTTTGCTTATATTTTAAACCAAATGAAATGTGTTTTTTGTTGCTTATATTTCAAGCCGGAGAGAGTATCTGTTAAAGGCATGTTTAGCTGCTACTAGTGAATCCGAAGGAACAGCTGATTCCTCATGAATAAACTTAGGTGAATGGGCAAAGCATTGTTAATTTGTAATTTGTCAATGTTGTTATCTGTGTTAGAATCTATGAGCTAAACTGTATATAAAGGTTTTAGTTGAGTAGATAAAGTTACTTCTATTGCTTTTCAGAGGTGTTGATGAATTATATGATGCATTAGTTTCACGTGTTCTGCCTCCTGCAGCAGTTTCAGCAAATCCTAATTTTAAGTAAGTTCTCATCTGTGGAATTATGAACACAAGTTGGTTCTGAGTATTATTGCAAATATTATGGTATGAAATATTTTTTTTTGCACAATGATTTGTGTCCATCACCTGTATGTGTAGGACCATAAAATGTGTACGCTCCCACCAACTATGGGTCCTATGTTCCAAGTGCATGGTAGTTGGTCTTTATATTGTTGGTCCTGTTGTCTGTATCATCCTAAAAAAAGTATTGTAGGTTTATCATAATTTTAGCTATGGTTTATTACTTAAACTTAACCTTTATCTATTTCTCATTTTGTGTCAATAAATTCTGCTGTTATGAAAGCTTTGGTTAGGTTGTGAAAAATTGCTGTGTAAATTCTGCATTAGATTATCAGTTACTAGAACATCTTTAATCATCGTCTTCCATTTAATGTATACCTCCTACATTAGGTCAATGGTTTTATCGTGAACTTAGACAAATAAAGCAGTTAGAGCTCCCTCTTGTTCTTTTTTGGTAGGAGGATATTTTAAAATTTTTTGCTATCCTTTTGTGTGATATTCCATTTATATTCATGTTAATAATTATTTTTCTGATACTGCACAGGCATTTGGTTGGCCTGGCTGGTCCTCCAGGTGCTGGAAAAAGCACTCTAGCTCATGAAGTAGCCAGGCGCATAAACAAGCTTTGGCCAGAGAAAGCTTCTTCCTTGGACTCACAGGTTCAACCTCCTGAAGTTGCTATCGTGATTCCTATGGATGGTTTTCATCTTTACCGTTCTGAACTGGATGCAATGGAGGTTAGTGTCCTTCTGGAACTTAAGTACATCGAATGTAATGCATAAATAAGTACTCATGAGCTGGATTCCTTATTCATTGTTTGATGGCATGGGGACTCAAAATTCTGAGTGATGTTTTTGATAACAGAATCCAGGGGAAGCACATGCTAGAAGGGGAGGTAAGGTACCTCGTTATTGCTCTTCAATTTCAGACATTGTACTAATAGAAAAAGCATTGATCTTTCAATTTGTATATCAGCTCCATGGACATTCAATCCCTCACGACTACTGATGTGTCTCAAGAATCTAAGAACTAATGTAAGGTTATTAAGTTTTATTTTAGATTTATTTTATTTTATTTTATTTTATTTTTTTGCATGGCTCAGAAGTCAGAAGCTTCAAAAAAGGTTTAATTGGCCATAACTTTTTTCCTTCTCAAATTATAATTATTTCTTTATGGGCCAAATTTTTTTATTTTTTATTTTTTATTTTTTGTAAAATTAGGATGTGCAGAAAGAACTTTAAGCGTCTCCTTATTCACATTGATGGAGTTCTTATCTGCTTTCTTCTATTGCATTTTGGTGAAACAAATTATTCAGGGATCCGTTTATGTGCCCTCATTTGACCATGGTGTTGGGGACCCCGTGGAAGATGATATCTTTGTGAACCTTCAGTGAGTATCTTAATATTAAGATGTGACCCAATCGTCAGCATTTTATAAATTTCTTGACACCAAACATGGTATATTTTGGAACTAAAGTATCAATTATGCCAATATTTGAATTTTTTATGGACTCCATTGACTTAAAAAATTCATAAGGCCAATCTATAGCAATACTGATAAGCTGTATCAGGTGGAAACATTAAAAATCTATACATTCAAGAGCTTTATGTTAAGTGAACATACTAACTTTAATTCAACTTTATGGTAGTTTCATGTGTGTTTAACATCTGACAGATTAAGCTCCTTAACAAATTTCATTAATGTGTTGTTTATTTATTTTTTAGAAATTTGTGAAATTAATGCCAGTAAGATCTTATATTTTTAATTTTCTCACCAACATTTGTATTCTTGTTTCTTTGTCTATCATCTCCAATGAGCTTTTCTCCTTTTCCTCAAAATCACTAAAACCAGGATAATTGATTTTACAACCTGTTGCTAATTTCAAGTTCCAACTTATTTTGGTTAAATTGATATAAATTGCATGAACAACTTACTGTGTTTTCTTCCTTTTTGCAGGCACAAAGTTGTTATTGTAGAAGGTAACTATTTGCTCCTGGAATATGGGATATGGAAGGAGATATCATCTTTGTTTGACGAGAGATGGTGAGAATTGGCTTTTCTAAGTCACGTGTTTTTCTTATATTTTCCTATGGACCTTGGTTGGAAGTTTTTAACTCTGCTGTTAAACTTCAGCTTTGAGCCAGTGTCTATATGCTTGAAAGTTCTGTTGTGAAAATTATTCTTATGAAAGACGATTTAATGTTTACTGACTCTGAGCTTCATATTCAGCCTATCATGAACGGTTTGCTTGTTTTCATGGGATAGAAATAATGTTGGCATTGATTCATTTTGATGCACATCTCAACTTTTTTCTATAAATTTTAACCATGAGAGTGTACATCACTATAATACTAGTATAATATTCTACCCTTTCATTTGCTTTTTTCTCATTCTGCTGTGTATTATTTACCTAATACAATCCCATTTAAATGTATCCCTACGAGAAACAGGGTTTGGGCTAGGAAAGTCATAAAAATATGTTGAAAATGGATCTATCTCTGAGATATAATCTAATCTGATTTCAATTTATGCTTTGTCAACTTGAGAGAGTTGTCAGCGATGCCATTTTTCTAATTTGTTCTTGATGTTCTTTCCAAGGTTTATCGATATTGATATTGATAAAGCAATGCAGCGAGTTTTAAAAAGGCATATTTCAACTGGTATGTGCTTTGTACTTTTCCATAGTATTTATCAACTTTCCTCTGAGTATTGAAGGCATTTTGTATTGATCAAATCTCCCTATGTATTTTAGGTAAGCCCCCAGACATTGCTAAACAGCGGGTAAACTTCACATCTTTTAACTTGATTTTATTTGTTTATCTGCTATGTACATGATCTATTTCGGTGGTAATGAGGTCCACCCTAACTTGCAACACTAAATTATTCGATGCAGGTGGAGAACAATGACAGGATCAATGCAGAGCTTGTAATGAAGTCCAAGAAAAATGCTGATTTAATAATCAAATCAGTTGATTTCTGAATAATGTTTTTGTGTTTCTGAAATAAATAATATCTATGCAATTGTAATAAAGTAATTATTCTTTTGAATTTTCATAAGTCCAATAAAGTTGTTAACTGAGCTGATGTTACTTATATGCATAGATTCATCATGCATTTCTTTTTTCTTTTTCCCAAGCCTAACTTATCTACATATGTTTTTAACAACTCAAATCCAATTGATAATTGATATATCTTGGCTGTGGAATAAGTTGAGCTACATAGTTTTAATTTAGAATTAACAATATAATTAAACAAAGAGGCAAATGCATCAAAGAAACCCGAGGTAAATGCGTGAGGTATAGACAAGTGAGTGTAACTCATAAAATCATGTACCAAGTCTTAAGGCTTGGGAGTTGGAAATCCTGAGTTTGATTATAGAAGCTACCAGTTGGTGGATTTGATTATCCTTTTCCTATTCCCATGAAAAAAAAAGGTGAGGTATATTTTAACGTTTTATTTAGTTTAGGAATTTTATTAGTTGATCAAAAACACAATCTTAAAATGATCCAAGAAATGTTTCACGAATAGCGTAGAGTCTTGGTGTCGTAGGAAGAGAGGAAATAAGATGAGGTATAATTGTTGATTAAACTTAGGGTTTTGTGATTATGTCACTTGTTAAAATTTCAACAAATAAAAATATGTTCGCATTTTTTTGGGCATTATCCAATTTTCAAACACAAATTAGTTAGAAGTAAGTAAGTAACAATTAACATGATTGAACCTTGGAATATTGCAGTTGCTCTTTTATAGTTGTTGTAAGTTGTTATGATAGTATAATATCATATTTTTTTACTTTCCTTTGGTGGTATGTGTTATGTGGCTATGTTCAACAACAACATAAACTTCTAAAGAATTCTAATTAAAAAATCAGCCCAGGTTCAATTGTTTTAGAGATATGCTTTGAAAGATCTCGTTGTCTGTTAGATGAAGGATGGATTAATTTTTTCTTTCAAATCATGAAAAAATGCCCAAACAGATTTACTTTCTTTAAAGGCTGAATTTTAAGGCTGGAACCTTATCAAATGATCCGAAATATGCCAATGCAATGATAGTTTTCTTGCCAATGAGTGTGAAGAACATTCCAAGAGACGAGTTCAGGAATTTAAACCTTATATATTATCTCTAAATTCTAATTTTTATTGTAAAATGAATAAAATATTCATAGTTTCAAAACCTATCTTCCAAATCCCAACTCTCATCTTTTTCCTCTAATCCTAAATCCCATAACCATTATCATCAATTTCAAACCTCAAACCACTACCACCAAACCTCAAACTAGATTCGGAGATAAATGAGAATAGGTCCAACTACGATTCAAATATCAGGCCTGAAACCAAATAGAGAATCGGTCCAAGTTTTGTTCAAAGTTGTAACCGAACCGATCCATCTTCTTCCTCTAAACTATTGAGGATAGTGACATGAGCAGAAAGAGAATGAGGGGCTTGCTTTGCGACAACAACAAAGGGAATTTGATAGTGATGGTGAGGGAATTTGATAATGATGGTGAGGTTAAACGCAGATGACGACGAAAATGATCATGGCAGTTTTGCGAAAGTGATTCCTGTCATTTGAGGGTTAGGGAAGTAGGCGATGACGGTGGTTCGTTTTTGTAATTATTCTTCTCCTCCCTCCATCACCACTCATCTTTTCCCAAATGGTGGTTAAGGGAGAAGTGGGTCAGAGATGGAAGAGGATGTATTCATAAAAAATTCTCCACAACTAGTTACTTCCTTCGGTCCTTATTATAGGGCATACTTAATCGAATTACACATACCAAGGAAAGTGGTTGATTTTACGAATTCTATGAGAATATATTATAACATTATAATTTTATCCCCTTAACTTTTCTTGGAAAATTCGCACTCATTAATGAACAACAAAAAACACAGAGATATTCAAAGCATTTAATAAGGGCAAAAAAGAGAAAAATCAATAAATGATGCATAGAAAATATAACATGACTTATAATTAGAACCAAGAAAACTTTCTAGAATGTGACCTATATATAGGATCGGAGGGAGTATATTGCAAAGTTTTTATATTCTATTTCCATTCCTTAAGTCAGTGTTTTCCTTTGTTAACCACAAAAAGTAAGATGAAACTACTCAAATATTGATTCACACTTCACTTAAATCAATCACAGTTTTCAAAATTAAATTTAAAAAAAAAAAAGTTAAAATGATTAATCAGTTATTAGGGAATGTGAATAGGTAAGTTTGAATGTGACCAATCTCACCCTTAAAACTAAAAGAAGTAACCCAAACATGGAATAAAACCCACACCAGACGTCTATGTCCTACCCTGTAGGCTCTACTTGTCTTACAAAATAACTTCTAATTTTGAAATTGAGTACACACATTCAGCATAGTAAATCCTATGTAACAAAGTACTGTAATTAGTGCAAAACATAACCTAATCTTCAATAAGAAATACTCGTAATTAAAACAAAACATAACTTTATGTCAAATCCTAACCATCGATAAATAATACCAGTAATATTTTGAAGCACCATATAATTTAACAGCATCATTTCATCTAATTAATATATATTTCCGACATTTGAATCCATGACTTCACTGAAACTTAGCAACATCAAAAACACGAGCTGTACGATCAAATGAAGCCGAAACAAGGTAGTTCCCATTTGCAGTGACAGAAAGAGAATGAATGACATCCTTGTGACCTCCGCATGCTTGTGCACATTTCCCAGACCGGATATCCCATAATCTCACAATACGTAGCCACGTAAGATGAACCAATCCATGCCAAACTTGTCACTCCAAACTGAAAAGATAAATAAATTCCTTTTATCAGACAGACGAGATAAATATGTTTTTAATACCTGAGAATATATACCGAATCTTGGTTTTTAGTTTCTAATTTATTTGTTTGGGTTTTGGATCTTATATCTTCAAAAAATTTGGGTTTGGTCCCAATGATGATGTGGCTAACACCAACGTGTAACACATGTCATCATAATTGGTGACATAGCTAATAGTGGTGTTGACACATCAGCGACAGAGACTAAAACCAAAAAGAACAACTAAATCAGGGATTAAAAGCATGTTTAAACTTTAAACCAACAAACAATGAAAACACAAATTAAAATATCACAAACCTCATGGACACAAGTGCTTCGGGGAGAGGAATGCTCTATATCCCATATCTTCAGTCTTTGATCCATGCCAGCAATTGCAGCCAAGCAATTGCTATCATACAATTTCAAGACACAATTAGCAACGATCTTATCTAACTTCAGAGAACAAGATTCAAGTTATCAGGTTATGTTAACCAAACCATTTGAGTTATTTAAATGTTGAAATTATGAGATGAATGCATGAAATCCAAAGCACAATACAAAGATGTTCACAATATCACTTATATCAACTATCAATATTTAAGCAAGGCTTAGGTCATTATTCCTTGGAAATAAGAAAAAAAAATTCCCATTTTTTATGGGGGGATGGAAGAGAAAGCGTATTCACTGGGATTTGAACCCAGGCTTGCAAACTCGAATGTCACGCAACTCTACTTCTGTCAAGAAGACTCATGCTATTTGCTTTAATTTGCCTGACTTTAATATGTCTGTTAGTGTTATCAATAACACTATTTGCTTGTTATCCAATGTGTTTGTTTTTCTTAAACCTATCTTTGCATCAAATAAAACTTCCACCATGCACAAGTATGAACCAGGAAGCATAAATGGACATGACAATGTACATTACTACACATACACATGATATGAGAAGTTTGTAAACCTTAGCACGTACGTACCTTGGTGCAAAACCAACACTCATAATGGAATATGATTCATCTGAATGAGAAGCCAGGGTATCAATAACCTGTCAACCATGATACTCAATTCCTTAGAGACCTATCATCAACCAAGCTAAATTTATGTGCTCAAATCTCTTGCGAAGAATTGGTGAAAAACTAGTCATGCTATATGCTCTTTGAAATTCCTCAAAACTCTGTTTTTCACTCAAATCAAATCATTCTGACTGACATCAATCACTGAAATAGAACATTTTATGCTCAGCTTTTGCTTTTAAGAGACTATCATTTCTATCTTTTTAGTAAGATTATAAAACTTTTTAAAAGTATATCATCTGAGCAAAATTTTAGAAACAATACTCAAGACATAACCAAAAGGTTTCTGAAAATAACGAGAGATCATACCCCAAGACAAAGGCACAAAATAAGACAAGTTGGTTAAAGAAGATTAACACATACACTTCCTCTATGATATCCACAGTATGTGCAGATCCATCCTTGGAACCAGCAAGAGCAAGAGCTGATGTTGAAGTTATTGCTAAGCACAACAAATCCTTAGTATGATACCCACTCCCTGAAAAGCAAAGTTTTCCAGGTTACCAAATGCAAAAAGAAGAGAAAGAAAATAAATAAATAAATCTGTTGATGAAAGAAGAAGAATATAACATCATGTTTTTGTGAAGATCATGACAGGATTTTTTTTTCTAAAAGTTTTTAACTCATGGGTACTGGGCCTTGCTGGAGAAAATAGATAACGGACACATATGAACATGCTTTTAATAACATTAGCCTATGATTCATAAACATAAAAGAATCTGAAATTAACATACCCTGCACAACATGAATATTTTCTCCGGTTTCCGGTTTCCATATCCTCAAGATTTCATCTTCAGAACCAGTACATACTAATTTAATTAAGAAAATAAATAACAGAAATAACAAGAGTTAGCTAAAAAAAACACCAAGATGCAGCAGAGAAATCATCACTACCATTAGGAGTAAAATCACCGCAGGTAGTAATAGGACCATGACCAGCAAAACACTTGATACACTCAAGTGTATCAGCATTCCACATAATAACACTGGAATCAGCGTAACTAGCCAAGAGTTTGTGTTCTGTTGGATGCCACCTGAGCCACTGAGAAGATTTTGAATTCATGGGAACATAATTTAGTAACTGGTTAAAACCAGAAAAAGCAAACAAAAAAAATAATTATCAATCTTTTTCTTCTCACATCAATGTAGCTTTCCAAGAGCAAAGAGTTCGCCTCTCAGCTTTACGGTTGCAACATCCCAGACTTGAATAATTCCTCAATCCGAGCGTCCTGATGCAAGGAACTGTCCATCATAGCTAAAAGCTAAGGTGCTTGTTGCAAAATCAATATGGCCTTCAGCAGCACAGATTAGTCACTTGGAAATTCAATAAATTGCATTGCAAGGAACAAGAATAACCGATTGTAATCTTAATCTAACCCACCTTCATTAAGCATTTTAAACCAATCTCGTTCTTCATTATCGCCACGAATCTTCCAGAGACATGAAAACAAAAAACTACCCCCTGTAGCTACCAATGTCGGATCTGTAGGACTGCAGGCAACTGCGTACAGTGGCCCTAATATAGTCATACAAGAACCAGTCAATCAATCCAATAAGGCAGCATAGCATGGAAATATTATTATGGCTTAAATATGTTTTTAATCCCAGCAAATATGGGCAATGTTGATTATAATCCCTAAATATTTGTTTAGCTTTAGTTCCTACTTTAGGTGATCAATTCTGGTTGCAGTCCATGTCGATAATATGTCAGCACCAAAATTTGTCACATCATCAATTAGTATAACACGTGTCCTTACTCGTTCAGGGATGTTAGCCACATCATGGAACACATAACAGCCAAAACCAAAAAATAAAAGGGTTTGCTTAATCTCAGCCCTTACGGTTGAGGATAAGAAGCTAAAAGTAGTAAAGAAATCTAGAAAAACTAAGTCCACTATCACTTGAATCATTAAATGTTTAGTTTTTCAATAAAAATGCACTTCTTTTGGGCTTAGGTTAAGAAAATCCAAAATAAAATTATAGGGGACTAAAACCAAAATTTCAGTAAATTTGTAAGGACCAAAAATACAATTATTATTATTATTATTATTATTATTATTATTTGAAGAATAACAGTGAAAAATGATGTATGAGTCATGGTTTAAAAAAAAAACCTAAAATTGAAATACAAGAAGATTAAACAGAAATACCTACCGGTGTGATACTTGAAGGTGTAGAAGGCATCATCATTAGATAATTCTGAAACAGTAATAAGAATTGTTTCTAATATTAAAGATAAGGTTGATCCGGAACATAATAGTATAAATAAATAAATAAATAGTAGTAATTAAGAGGAGAAGGGATTGACATAACAAACTAGCTTGCCCCAATTCCTTTTTACATTGCCATGCCTCTAGAAAGGCCCTTCTATAAAAAGTTCCTTTTGTTTATCTTTCTCTCTAATTGTATAGAGCAATGTTGAAAGAATTGGTTTCAAAAACCAAAGTCTGGGAAGAGGCAAATGGGATTCAATTCATGTTCAATGGGATAAGTGCATATTATATTATGTTCCTTGTTATCATTGTCTGTCTTCACAATTGTGTCCTTATGTTTGTTTATTGTTTTCAGACATGTCTGCTTGAAATCTCACACGAGCATCAACTTCATGGAAAGGTATACCCAGGCAACATCCTTAAAATCACCTTGGCAGCTTTTTCCATGAATCTCAAAGTGCCCCTTCCTTCCCCCTATTTAATGGAGGGACCACAACTCTAGAAATTTCACCTCAATACTACATGATTCAATTTTTGGCTTGACAACTCTCTTCTCTTTTCACATTAAGACATGTATAATCCTAATTTTGTAACTTTTTTTCTTAGGTCATGACGACATATAACTAAGAAGTCCTCCTATCTCTTACCTAGCGATGTCTTGACGATGATATTTGCATTCCTGCCAATGAGTATATTTTGCCAATGAGGTCTTTGATGCGTATAAAGTGTCTCAACAAGTTTTGGTATTCAACCATAATCGGAGACAGGCAAATCATCTCCGGATTGTCGCTCTTTGATCCTCCTCTGTAATCTTGGATAACTGTCTAGTGTATATTTAGATACGTCCGTTTCGGAGATTCTCAACAATGAACAACCATTTGTTGATGCTCTTCACGAACCTCCTCCAACAGATCGCATTATGGAATAATGGGATCCTGCCATGGGCTTGTGTGTTTGCTCGACAATGATAAATCAATGGTTCACATTTGGAACCCTTTCACCACAACGCTATTTACTTCTCCGATCTTCTTCAATGGAAGCAAAACAAATGCAGAGTATCTTATGTTTGTAGATGAGCAATATGCTGTGGTTGTCTTGAATTTGGTTATGCCCCTACCAGCAAACACTACAAGATCACCATTTTCCACTAGACACTGTAGTTAGCAAAAATAGGCGAAGCAACAAGGTCAAAATACTGGTCAAGGTATATAGTCTTGACCAGGCATCTTGATCAGGCATCTTGGAGAGTATACGAGGACAACAACATTGTCATTCGTGCAGCTCACCGTCAAAGCATCATCAATTATTTTTGGCCAGAGAATAGAGTAGATCCAACCAAGAGGTTTGCTTCCAACCAAGAGAATAAAGTGGATCTACTCTATTCTCTTGGTTTGCTCTGGCAAAAAAATAATTGATGATGCTTTGACGGTGAGTTACACGAATGGTAATGTTGTTGCCCTCATATACTCTCCAAAATGCCTGACCAAGACTATATACCTTGACCTCGCTTCGCCTATTTTTGCTAACAATACTGTCCAGTGGAAAATGGTGATTAATAATCACGAACTTTTAGTGTTTGCTGGTAGGGTCATAACCAAATCCAAGACATCTATCCATGGGTCAACCACAGCATATTGCTCATCTACAAACATAGGATACTCTGCATTTGCTTCCATTGAAGAAGATCGGGGAAGTGAATAGCGTTGTGGTGAAAGGGTTTCAAATGTGAACCGCTAATCTATTGTCGAACAAACACACAAGCCCATGACATGATCCCATTATTATCATATTGCGATATGTTGGAGGAGGTTCGTGAAGAGCATCAGCAAATGTTCATTGTTGAGAATCTCCGAAACGGACGTATCCAAATAGACGCTAGACAGCGATGCAGGATTAACGAACGTATCCAAATAGACGCTAGACAGCGATGCAAGATTACAGAGGAGGAACAATAAGCGACAATACGGAGATGATTTGGAGATGATTTGATCAGTGATGAATTTAGGGCATGCAAATGTGCAAAATGCTTGTCTCTGGTTATGGTTGAATACCAAAACCTGTTGAAACATTTTATAAGTATCAAAGACCTCATTGGCAGGAATGCGAAGACATCGGCAGGTAAGATAGGAGGACTTGTTAGTTGTAGTATCGTCATGACCTAAAAAAAGTTACAATTGCCTTAATGTGAAAAGAGAAGAGAGTAGTCAAGCCAAAAATTGAATCATGCAGTATTGGGGTAAAATTTCTCGAGTTGTGGCGCTCAATTAAATAGGGGAGGAAGGAAGGGGCACTTTGAGATGCATGGAAAAAAGTGCCAAGGTGATTTTAAGGATGATGCCTGGGTATACCTGCCCTTGAAGTTGATGCTTTTGTGCTATTTCAAGCATAGAAAGCAGAGATGTCCGAAAACAATAAACAAAACATAAGGACACAATTGACACAATTGTGAAGGCATACAATCATAACAAGGAACATAATACAATATGCACTTATCCCATTAAACATGAATTGAATCCCATTTTCTCTTCCAGGCTTTGGTTTTTGAAACCAATTCTTCCACCATTGTTGTTTACATTAAGAGAGAAATTATTTAGTTATTAATTGATTAATAAAAGGAATTTGTATAGAAGGGAGCATAATCAAATAGCTTTACGGAGGAAGGAATGACAATGTAAAAGGGAATTGCGGCAGGGTTATAAGAATGGCAATGGTTGGTGGGATATATACTGCCCAACTTAGTGACTTTAATATGAGAGAGGGAGGTGGTGGTAGAAATCAAATTTATAATAAGATTAAAAATCAAGCTAGATATACTGGTCTTGGTCTTCTATTATACTAGTGTTGTGCAGTTCATGGGTTTACCAATCGAGTCCAACAACACATTAAAACTAACAACTAATATACTTCCAAACAAAAAGCAACAATGGAGTGGGTAAATTAATACTAACATCATCAAATTAATAGTATGCCTTTAATGATTCCTTCAATAAGAGTGGACTATTTATTTGTAACCTGTAAGGCCTTATGCCCAAGTTTGAATCAAACAAATCCAATATGACATCATGGTTAATATAATTGATAATTGTATACGCCTATAATAATCCCCTATAATGATCAATTTAGTTAGAATGCCTTTTGTTCGTAAGGGCTTAAACCCAAGTTTGAATCAAATAAGTCCAATATAACACTAACAGTAACACTAAATTCAATAGAGTTGGTTATTTATTTGTAAGGCTTTAACCCAAGTTTCAATCAAACAAGTCCAATATAGCACCATAGTCAACTAGGGCTGGTTATTTATTTGTAAGGCTGAGACCCAAGTTCCAATCAAACAAGTAAAATATATAACATATAACACTACGAGTGAGTATCTAGAATGTTATCAACCACTCTACTCGCTTTCGGGGCTTCAATGGAACCAAGAAGAGCACTTAAGCCAACACTTTTCAGCACCTATGGAACTAAGAAGAGCACTTATGCCAACACTTTTGGTCGGGGCTTCAATGGAACTAAGAAGAAGAGCACTTATGCCAACACTTTTGGTCGGGGCTTCAATGGAACTAAGAAGAAGACCTATGCCAACACTTTTGGTTTGATCTTGATTCTGGAACACACAAAATGAGGTTGATTGAAAAAATATTAGTGCCAAAAACTACGTCTATTTGATTCTTATGTTTTATTTTTAAAGTATCATGCATGTTATTAATCCATATGGTATTAAAAAGCCATGGTCGGTTTAGTGTCACGTGTGGTTAAGGAACCATAAAAATGGTTTTTTTATTTTTTATTTTAAAAAAATAAATTTTATTAACATTTGTGCAATAAAATATGATTAAGAGACCAATAATCCGCCAAATCCTGTCCAATGCTTGGAAGCAGAAAAGAGGCAATAAATCGTACATCAATGAGCTAGTCCTTGATAGCATCTCCATGTCACATCTATTTCATGCCTTGACAGTGAGCTTTACCGTAAGAGAACATAATGCTATGGCAGACAAACTAGCAAAGATAGCCTTAGAAGTGGCTTGATGCCTTTCCCACTCAGTGCACATTTTCATTCAATAAACAAGGTTTCCATTCAAAGAGACAAAACATCCAGGAGCATAGAGAGAAAGAAACTAAGAGCACTATTAAATAAAATAAAATAAAAAAAATCAAACCTTCGTAGTGACATTGTTGTGTTGCTCAAACCAGCTAGCAACATCAAGAGCAAAAAAAGATCTCCAAGCTTATTGACAATGTCTTCAAAGGCCATTGCTCACAAAGCACATAAAGCATAAAGCAGGAAAGGAAGGAAAAGAAGAGGGAAGAAGTAGCCACTAATGCTCTTCTTTCAATTTTTTTCCTTGTTCCCAAAATACCCCTTAGGGCAACCCTAATGAGTTGGCTATGGCAAGGGGCATATAGTAATATTCCTTTTGATAATATCAAAATAGGTAGTTATGATAATGATTTAAATATTAAACTACTTCCATGAATATTGACATTTTTGAAATCAAACTTTCTTTTTTTATTTTTTATGTTTTGTTTTGTTATTGCTTTTTCATTTCGCTTTAGTTTTGGTCCTCGTCGTTAACTATAAATGAAAAAATAATGAAGTCTCCTGGCGGGATAGAAATCAAATATTACATCGGCTAGTAATATAAGGACCAAAATCTATACCTAATAATAATATAATGACCAAAATTTGCACCTGCTAATAATAGAATTACCAATATCTTTGGACACTGAAAATAAATATGGAGACCAACATCAAAATTCCATTTGCATTATCCTTAACCATAGTTGATGACATGGATCAAAACCAAAACGAAACGGAAAAATAGAGACCAAAACAAAAAGTAAAAAATAAGGACTAATTTCAAATAGATCAACATTAACGGGATTTGCAATTTTCCATTACATTTGAGTTCTCATAAGATAATAATAAATTAGAAATTATAATTATAATCTAAGAATAAAATGGGAGTCGTCGATTTTTTTTTTAATTCATATAGGTGACTAAGTTAAGGGTTTGCACTTGACTTTTATAAATAAATAAAAAATAAAACTTGACTCTTAGAGATGAGGATTAAGTTCCCTATCTCGAAATGTGACTATTTGAGTTGAGGACTAAGTTCATTATCTCAAAAGTTTAGTTTTTTTCTAATGTAAAAACAATTTTATTAGCATCTTATCCGACCGAGGTTAAAAAAAATCACAAAATTGTAAGGTACTATTGAGTATTAATTAACTTATTTAAACCTTATAATTATAATCTTATCAGAAGTTCTTTGTCATATATAATAAATTTTATGAAAAAGTTATCAATGGATTTTTTTTTTATAAATTAAACTAGTCGAATAATTCTACAAAAAAATTAACATTATGAAAGCGTTGGCAAACTCTATTTGACAATAATTTCTCAATAACCCACAGTAGTTACCAAAGGGTTTTAAGAGAATCCCAAGATTACCACCTTGAAACGTTTGTGTCATAAATTTTAGCCAATTTGGGTGTTCTAAATGTGGCATAATGCCATGTTCTATGTTCACTATTTGTTAGTAAGTCAAGATTTAGCAGTTAGACTAAACCATTGATCCATGAGTTCTCTTAGCCATCTGTTAGACAAAACCATTTGGATCTTGCTTTGGTCTTTAACCATCTCAAATGTTCTTGTACTCTCTTTCTGATATCCATCCACTGCCACAATAAATGGATCGAATTCTTTTAAAATAATTTGTTTCGGATAGATTTGTGAGCAGTTTCTTGAATTTGGAGCTAACTTATTTTTTCATATATTTTGCTACCTCTTCATTCAAGAGCTCAAGTCAGCTTCATTTAGCACATGGTTGAGTACTGTCCCAACTCAAGCTCAGATCGACTGTTCCATTAGTCATTAAAAACTAAATAAACTTACAGCTATGACATTAACCTCTAATGATGATGACGGACAATAACATGCAAAATATAAAATTCACATAAAATTTTCCAAAAACTCTATTTAGCTATCAATCTTCTAAGTTACTCTAAAAAGCAAGCTTATTCGAATTCTTTGTCAAAATCAGAAAGTGTGTTTCGTAATTCAAATATTCTAACACAATCCAATAGAACAGGAAAAACCTTGACAAAATAGATTGTAGATAACAAAAGTGTCTCCACTCTAGTTTCAAAAGCATATGCAATTTTCTTATTAGCTATAGTCTACTAAATGAGTTTGTAAGACAACAAAGAAAGTTATTTCTAAGTCTAAAGGTTTTTCATGAGCTTCACCAAATGTTATTAAGATCAAGGTACCTTGAAGAAGCAAGAAAGGGTGGACCAGTGTTTTGAAAGTTAACTTGCATATTTTTGGCACGCATCAAGACTGCAATGTTGCTGTAAAATTCAGTTATGTGCCAAATCTATTCCATATGTGCAGATGGCCATTCTCCTACCTTGAAACAACATAAGAAAATTAAGTCACTGAAAGGAAGACGTCACTGAAGAAAATAATCATGCATCACATACCACTATCCTTACCTCAGTTACCAGTAAATGCAATCCAAGCAAGGGTTGAGAGATTGTCAGCAGCAGCCCTCGAGTGATTTGAAAAAAAAAAAAAAGACCTCCTTCCCAGTAGTTTTGGTGATCACTTAAGTAGCAACAAATAAGAACCCACAAGTAGAGCTAGTAACTGAATAATCTGATTTAGGAAATAATAGTATCAAAAGAATAATGTTTCTAATAACATATAAAAATGACTTTCAATCTTCATAGACAGCTAAAGCAAGAATATCCAGAAAAATTAACTCTGTGTAGTGTTCAAGCTGCTTATCATGTCCACTCTACTGTGATCATTATCCCATGTTTACACCTAGATTACTAAATATGCAGCAAATCCAAAACTATAAAATCCAATAATGGAGCAGAACAGAGAACCCCTTTTCCATATTCCACTACTGCTGCATCTGAAGAATCGATGCATTCATTGTATCTTGAAAGTGTTTGCTTCATATGCAAAGAGAAATTGCAAGCAAGCATGAAAAATAAGTTTACAATACAGAGGCTAGAAAGAAACCTTTCACATCACTCCCCATCTTGGCGATTACCACATCAATCTCATGCCTGAATATATACAAATAGTAATAAATTAGTAATCAACATATTTCTGAGAGCATCTCCAACCCAGGGTTCTTGACCCTGGGTTTCCGTGAAGAACTGGAGGGCGTTGGAGGTGGCTTATGTGGCAGCTCTTGCCAAGCACCGTGGCTTGGCCAAGAGACGGTGCTTGAGGCCAGTTGTGGGACAGACACCATACGAAAAAACACCAAAAAGTTTAAAAAAAAAAAAATTGCCTTTCTTCTTCCTTGAGCCAGCACAGTGAAGAAGAAGAGAAAAAATACATGCAAAATAAATCACATAATAATCATAATCAACAATTTCATTCCAAAAAAACATAAAATAGAAAATTGAAATTATAAGAATGAAAGGGGAAAATTAAAAACCCTAATCCCAAATCTTTATGCCAACACAAAATTGGTGCTTGGGGATCAGCCACATGCAGAGCCTTTGGAGACTCCCTTTGATGTTTTTCTTGAGCAAGATCGCGTGGGGACAATGGAAGAGAAACGATGGAGGCAGGGAAGAGGGACGATGAAGTGAAGAGACACCTGAAGAGAGACGATCGAGGCAGTGATGAGAGAGAGAGAGAGGAAAAGAGGAAGAGTCTATGTTGTTTGGTTCAGAGAGGGAGACGAGGAAAAGAGTGTTTAGAGGAAGAGGAAGAGAGTGAGCGTTGAGAGGCAGAGAAATGGTTTAATTTCATTATTTTTTTTTTGTTACCGTTGAAGAAGAGAGTGAGTAATTTAATTGCCCATGTATGTGTCTATGTGACTCAATTATGATTGTAGAGAGTGAGTAGTATTTTATTTTTTTTTTTGTATTTTTATAATTTTATATATTTTATTATTTGTATTAATTGAATCATTATATGTAATTTTATTTAAATTAATGTATTTTTTAATTATTTTTTATGTATTTTAGTAATTTTAAATTATTGTTGTTGAATTATTGGTATTAATTGAATTACATTTTAATTTTTATTATAATATGTAATATTTAAATAATAGTTTAAAGTAATATGGGGTAGGGTGTGGGATCCATTCAATAACCATGGTTGAGTTCTTGAGGTTGAAGCAAAATTATGTTAAAGTTGTTTAGGATATGAGAAAGTGTAAGATAATATAAAAAATGTTGTGAAAACCACTTAAGAACCAAAGTTGGGATTTGACATTGGAGATGCTCTAAGGGTATCTATGTGACATTATTTTTTGAGTTTGAGATAGAGAGAACGGAATATACTTAGTTATGCCCCACTTATCTCTATAAGTAGTTATACTTGCCCATTATTGAGCTTCAAGAAAAGAATATCAAAGACGATTACTAAAGTATCTAGTGATATCCACAATATGTGCAAATCCATCCTTGGAACCAGTAAGAGCTAAAGCTGATGTTGAAGTTATTGCTAAGCACATCAATCATCAAATCCTTAGTATGATAACCACTACCTGGAAAGCAAAGTTTTCCAGGTTACCAAATTCAAAAAGAAGAGAAAGAAAATAAATAAATATATAAATAAATCTGTCGATGATAGAAGAAGAATATAACATCACGTTTTTGTGAAGATCATGACAGGATTTTTTTTCTAAAAGTTTTTAACTCATGAGTGTGGGGCCTTGTTGGAGAAAAGAGATAAAGGACACATATGAACATGCTTTTAATTACATTAGCCTATGATTCATAAACATAAAAGAAACTGAAATTATTACCAAAAAAAAAAGAAACTGAAATTAACATACCCCGCACAACATGAATATTTTCTCCTGTTTATCTTCAGAGCCAGTACATACTAATTTCCCTAAGGTAAGAGCAAATTTAAAAATTTAAATAACAGAAATAACAAGAGTCAGCTAAAGAATACGCCAAGATGCAGCAGAGAAATCATCACTACCATTAGGAGTAAAGTCACCACAGGTCGTAGCAAGACCATGACCAGCAAAACACTTGATACACTAATTACACTGGAATCAGCGTAACTTGGAGGTCCGGTTCTAACCTATTCTGGACCCTAGGGCGAAAAAGGATTTCGGGCCCCTAATTCATTAAAAAAATGAAAAAAAAATTAATTAAAAATGTAATATATATATATGTATACACGTGTATATATACACATATAATCAACTAAATGTATATATACACGTGTATATATACACATATATATGTACACACACATACATATATATATATATATACATGTGTATATATATATACACACATACATACATATAATCAACTAAAATAATGACATCAATCAATAATAAAACTAGTTATTAAAAATAAGATTTGAAATAAAATAAAAAGTTATCAAGTAAAGAGGTAATAAATTTTTTTTTGTAATGTTGGGTTGTGAAAATAAAGTTCATTACTTCATTTATTTATAAATTAAGTGAACAAATGGAAAAGACAAATTGAAGTTTTATACTAAACATCATTGATGGTTAAGAGATTAAAAAATACTTGCCACTATTTTTTTTTCAAAAAATAAATATACTATTAAAAAAATAATGGGCCCCTGAATTTTTTGGACCTAGGGCGACCGCCCTCATCGCCCTCCCTTAGGCTATGTTTGGATATTCAATAATAAATGGAGCGGAATGGAATCAAATAGAATGGAATGAGGTGAAGTGGAATGGAATAGTATAAAATTATCATTTCATTGTTTGGTTATTTTATGATGGAATGAAACAAAATTCTCATTCCATTATTTGGATAAAAAATGAAATGGTAACACTTACAATATTGTTATTCCCATGTTACCATCAATTTTATTTTACATCTTGTAATTATACTATTGCAAACTAGTGCAGTCTACTGTGTACGGTGTACCATAGCGAATAACTTGCTATAGCAGAGTCAGGCAACTAGATTCATTCATATCTGACATAAGGAATGACGTAGGTATAAAATGAGAAGCGGAAATCATCTAGGCCGCCTAATTGTAAAATAAACTTGCCTATGGCGTTGGTCTTGATAATCAAGAAAAAATATAAAAGTTCTTCCTCGCTGATAAAATAAGGAGTAATATGTCAGATTAGTCCCTGACTTTATAAGCGTAGGTTAAGTTAGTCACTGACTTTATCGAAATAGCAATTTAGTCCCTGAGATAGGAGAACGTCGATCAAGTTAGTCCCTGCCGTCATTATCGCAGGGATATATTTGCTTTAAAATGGGATAAAGATAGGGACGTATGTGAATTAAAATGAAATCTCAGGGACTAAATTGCTATTTTGATAAAGTCAGGGACTAACTTGACCGATGCTTACAAAGTCAGAGACTAATATGACATATTACTCTAAAATAATAAAAAAAAAAACCTAAACCCCAATTCATTTCAAT
Organism: Crotalaria pallida; assembly: GCA_037953625.1. Taxonomy (NCBI): domain Eukaryota; kingdom Viridiplantae; phylum Streptophyta; class Magnoliopsida; order Fabales; family Fabaceae; genus Crotalaria; species Crotalaria pallida. The sequence continues at coordinate 77,440,811 of CM075656.1, forward strand.
CAGCCCAAAACCCCAATTCATTTTCAATCAATAAATAACAGGGCAATCATAACCAGTAATGAAGATAACAGGAGTAGAAGGTACCTTGGGAGAACAATGATGATAAGCAATGATAGTGGCAGAACAAGGCAACTCTGAACAGAAAAAATGAGAAGAAAAAAGGGAAGAAGTTGAGGCGCTAGCAAAGAGAAGAAAAAATGAGAAGATGAGGCGCTAGTGTTGGACAATGAGCAGTAAAGAGAAGAAGTTGGCGCTAGAAATAAGAATTTGGCGCGAGAAATGAGAAGCTGAGAATTGGGAATATATAACGTTTTTCTTTAAGGTTAAAATGGGTATTAAATAATTATAAAAGAAAATAAAAATAGATTCCATCAGAAACCCCCCAATTTTGGGGGAATGAAAAAATGAGGTTTTGATGGTAATGGATGGAACCTATACCATTATCATCCATTCCACTCCATCATCTTTAATATAATCCAAACAATGGAATGAGTTTAGTTTTCATTCCACTCCATCCCACTCCATTAAATACCATCAATCCAAACAAACCCTTAGGGCCGGCACTGTTACTATCTACCCAAGAGTTTGTGTTCTGTTGAATGCCACCTGATCCCCCGAGAAGATTTTGAATTCATGGGAACATATTTTAGTAACCGGTTAAAACCAGAAAAAAAAAATAAAAAAAATTAGCAATCTTTTTCTTCTCACATCAATGTTGCTTCCTTGAGCAAAGAGTTCGCCTCTCAGCTTTACGGTTGCAACATCCCAGACTTGAATAATTCCCCCATCCGAGCGTCCTGATGCAAGGAACTGTCCATCATAGCCAAAAGCTAAGGTGCTTGTTGCAAAATCAACATGGCCTGTAGCAGTACGGATTAGTCACTTGGAAATTCAATAAATTGCATTGCAAGGAACAAGAATAACCAATTGTAATCTTAATCTGATCCACCTTTATTAAGCATTTTAAACCAGCCTCGTTCTTCATTTTTGTCACGAATCTTCCAGAGGAATGAAAACAAACAATCACCACCTGTAGCCACCAATGCCGCATATGTTGGACTGCAGGCAACTGCGTACAGCGCCCCTAATATACTCACACAAGAAATATTATTATGGCTTAAATATGTTTTTAATCCAAGCAAATATGGGCAATTTTGATTATACTCCCTAAATATTTGTTTAGCTTTAGTTCCTACTTTTTTTTTTATGGTTTACATGGGAGGTCTAGGACTAGAACCCATGACCTGGGGGAGGGAAAATCCTAAGTGTTTCTGCAGCCACCAACTGGCTGTCTTACGCGGACAGCTTTAGGTCCTACTTTAGCTAATCGTTCTGGTTGCAATCCTGGTATGTTGGACATGTCGATAACATGTCAGCACCAAAATTTGTCAAGTCATCAATTAGTATAACACGTACACGTGTCCTTCGGGGTGTTAGCCACATCATCCCAAAATTTTGGAACACCTAACAGCCAAAACCAAAAAATAAAATTATAGGGGACTAAAACCACTACCAACGGTTGGCTCAAGTGGTGCAATCCTGTCAACTTGAAAACAAAAAAATAAAATTACAGGGGACTAAAACCACTACCAACGGGTTGGCTCAAATGGTACGATCCTGCCAACTTGGAACTTAGAAGAAGTCTCGGCCCCATTCCTGGTTAACACACCCTGCTGGAAGAGACATAAGAACGTCACCTCGTGCAAGATTAGTCTCAAGTAAAGGTGCACTTGGGACACTTGTGGTACTGGTCAAAGAATACAGACCAAAAAAAATAAAAAATAAAACCACTGTTCAGTAAATTTGTAAGGACCAAAAAGTAATAATAATAATAATAATAATAATAATATTATTATTATTATTATTATTATTATTATTTCAAGAAGAACAGTGAAGAATGATTTATGAGTCATGGTTAAAAAAAAAAAACCTAAAATGAAATACAAGAAGATTAAACAGAAATACGTACCGGTGTGATACTTGAAGGTGTGGAAGGCATCATCATCAGACAATTCTGAAACAGTAATAAGAATTGTTTCTAATATTAACAACAAGGTTGATCGGAAACATGATAATAAAAATAAGTAATTAGTAGTAATTAAGAGGAGGATGGATTGACATAACACACTAGCATGCAGCAGCAGATTGCTAAGGTTTGAAATCGCATTTCTCTCGATGCAACTCATGGCGTCTAACTTTTTCTTTTTCTTTATTGGCTGAGTTCGGACTTCGGACTATTTTGGTGCTCTTTTATATACGGATCCGGGTTTGGTTTTCGGGTACTCGATTATGAATTTTAGTCCTCAAACCCCCCACTTTAGCCCCAAACCTCATTTTAATAACGAAAAGTCAAAAATGTCCTTACCATCTTCCACATAATTCTCACCCCAAAACTCGAACCTCATTGAACCCTAAACCCCAAACTCCATTAGAGTTTTTGGGTGTATACCATATGCCCATCTAAGGAAGAAATTAGATGACAAATGAAAAATGTATTTTTATTGACTATAGTACAAATTTAAAGGCATACAAATTGTATAATCCAAAAACGAAGAAGGTGATTATCAATCGTGATGTGACATTTGATGAAGGAGGAATGTGAGATTTATTATCAAAAGTAAGGAAACAACCAATGGTGACATATGACTATTATGAAGAGGAGGAAGGTGGACAACCAGAGTCGTTACCGCAGATAGAACCATCCGGTCGACCTCAAAGACGTCATCAGCTACTAGCCAGACTTCAAGATTGTGTCTCCCTTAGATGAAGAAATTGTCAACTATGCTTTATTTGCAGATTGTGAGCCAGTAACTTTTGAGGAGGCTGCTAATGACCAAGGTTAGAGAAATGTTATGAATCAAGAAATCCATTCTATCGAGAAGAATGAGACACAGGAGCTAACAGACTTGTCCATAGACAAGAAGCCAATAGGAGTGAAGTGGGTGTACAAAACAAAGTACAAACCCAATGGTGATGTTGATCGTTTCAAAGCAAAGTTGATTGCGAAGGGATATAAGCAAAAACCAAGTATTGATTATTTTGAGGTATTTGCTCCTGTTGCCAGATTAGATACTATTCGTATGATTATCTCACTCTCAACTCAAAATAAGTGGAAGATATATCAAATAGATGTTAAATCCGCTTTTCTAAATGGTGCACTAGAAGAAGAAGAAGTATATGTTGAGCAACCTGCAGGTTATGTGATCAAGGGAAAAGAAGACAAGGTGTACATGTTGAAGAAAGCATTACATGGATTGAAGTAAGCACCAAAAGCGTGGTATAAGAAGATTTATTCCTATTTCCTGGAGCATGGTTTTGAAAGATGTCCATTTGAGCATACTAAATTTGTTAATCCTGGAGATATTCTTATTGTGTGTCTATATGTTGATGATCTAATCTTCACTGCAATAATCTTAAGATGATTGCAAAATTCAAGGAGTCTATGATAAGCCATTTTGAAATGACAAATATGGGCTTGATATCTTATTTTCTCGGTATCGAAGTAGTTCAAAAAAATTATGGAATTTTTTTATCTCTTAGAAGAAATATGCTAGTGATATTTTGAAGAAATTCAATATGGAGAATTCAAAACCAATTTCTACACCAGTGGAAGAATAGTTGAAGCTGACAAGAAAAAATGGAGGTAAAAAGGTGGAATCAAAATACTACAAGAGTTTGATTGGGAGTCTCAAATATTTGACTGCAACAAGGCCTGACATTGTTTATGGAGTAGGATTGCTGAGCGGATTCATGGAGAAGCCGCACAATTGTCATTTGCAAGGAGTTAAAAGAATACCTTGATATATCAAAGGTACTTTTACCGATGGAATTTTTTATGCCAATGATAATGATGTGAATCTTTTTGGGTACACAGATAGTGATTGGGCCGGAAACATTGATACAAGAAAAAAAACGTCAGGGTATGCATTTTATCTTGGCTCAGGTGCAATATGTTGGTCATTGAAGAAACAATCGGTGGTTGCACTATCTACCGCCGAAACAGAATATATTGCTGCAATCAGTTGTGCTACATAAGCAGTGTGGCTAAGGAGAATTCTTGAAGTGTTGCATCAGAAGCAAAATACCCTCACATAAATATTTTGTGACAACAAGTCTGCTATTGCATTGTCCAAAAATCTATTTTTTCATGGAAGGTTCAAGCACGTAGATACTCGTTTCGACAAAATTCGAGAATTAGTAGTTGAGAAAGAAGTGATAATTGAATATTGTCATACTGAAGAACAAGTTGTAGATATTTTCACCAAGCCATTGAAAATGGAGTTATTCTACAAGTTGAAGAAAATGCTAGGAATAACAAAGCTTAGTTTAAAGGAGGCAATGTGAGAAAGCGTTAAACCAAATCATAAAAACTAGCAACTTATTTTAGATAATTAATACTCCCTCCGTCTCTAATTATAACACCATTTTGATACTTTTATTTTGTCCTTATTTATATGACCTCATACTAATTTTGAATGATCATTAATTACTTTTTTCCACAAACACCCCTATTTATTTAACACTTTTTAGATTTCCAATAATATTAATAGGGATAATTTTGAAAATACATATCAAAAGTTCACATTTCCAATACAATTAACTAAATTAATCAACTTTCTTAATAGACGTGAAATCTCCCAAAGGGGTCATATATATAGGGACGGAGGCAGTAGTTAAGTTTCAATCCAAAACAATAACATAAGGCACATAGCAATTGCACGCAAGAAATGTTTTATTAGTGCAATTAATAGTTATGTTTTATTTCATTTGTCGTTGAGGCATGAAAAGTTAATTGTTTTTCGTAGCCTATATAAAGAGTGGCTTTTCCCATTGTTAAATAACTACAACAAAAAATTCAAGTGAATAAAATATAAGTTATCTTCTCCTTAGTTTAGTTTACGTAATGTGAGTTTAATAAAATTAAAGTATTTCCTTGGTGAATTAAATTAGTCTTTAATTTGTGACATCAATTATAAAGTATGCCAATACCAATCACCGGATACTCCATGTGGTCATCACCTTAGTTATACACAACTGATTCCGTAATAAGATAAAGAGACCGAAGTCCGCCCAACAAAATCTTGGTGTTATCCTCGATAAGTGGTGCATAACTTGCATGAGTTACATTAATATCAATATGCAAAGGCATGTAGGTACCACCATGAATAAAATCCAATAGTATGTTTTTTTCCTCCAAAGACATATTTCATTTTTTTGTACGGAACATATGCACAGACATCCATTTAGTGTGCCGAGCACAACTTTGCCATAGAATGATGAAACTATGTCTAAACCAAGAGACAGCGGAATATCCTCGCTGCTTTCATCGGCGAGATCGAAAGAAAGCATTCTTGTTGCATGGGGATGTCTCATCCAATTCAGGGTGTTGCTCCTTGACACATAGGTATGTTGCTGTGATGGTGAGTTGAACGATTGCCAATATTATTACCCTCATATACTCTCCAAGATATCTCACTAATAGTGTAAACCTTGACTAGTATACGAACCTTGTCACTTCGCCTATTTGCTAAGAGAACACTGTCAAGTGGAAGATGATGATTAATGATCACTGCCTTGTAGTGTTTGCTTGAATGATCATAAGCAAACCCAACAACCTATCCATTATACTAATCATGGCATATTGGTCACCTCTAAACATATAAACATATGATAGTCAACATTTGTTATGCTCCCATTGAAGAAGATCGAAGAAGTAGATATCGTTGTGGTGAAGGGATTCCACATATGTGAACCACTGATTTATCATTGGCAAGCAAACAAACAAGACCATGGCAGGATCCCTGTGGGAGGTTCGTGAAGAGCATCAACAAAAGGTTCTCCATTGTTAAGAATCTCTAAAACCAACGTGTCCAAATAGACGTTAGACGACAGTGCAACAGTATAGAGAAGGAATAGAGAGCGACAATTTGAAGATGATCTGGTAGATGAATTCAGAGCATGCAAGTGTGAAAAATGTGTGTATCATGTGATGGTTGCATACCAAAACATGTTGAAACATTTGATATTCATCGAAGACCTTATAGGCAGGAATGCAAATATCATCATCAAAACATTGCTTGGTAAGATAGCAGGACTTCTTACTTATAATCTCATCATGACCTAAAAAAAGTTAATTAAAACAAAACAATATTAGGATGGCAATATACATGCCTTAATATAAAAAGAGCATTCAAGCAAAAAAATCCCAAATTGAATCATGCAATCTATTGGGATGAATTTCTGGAGTTGCGGTAGGTCGCAGTAGGTCAATTAAAGAGAGGGATGTTGCCAAGGTATACATGTCCAAGAAGTTGCTTATGTAATATTTAAGCATAGAAAGTAGATATGTCTAAAAACAATAAACAAACATAAGCACACAATTGTGAAGACAAACAATGATAACAAGGAACATAATACAAGATGCACTTATCCCATTGAATATGAATTGAATCCCGTTTGCCTCTTCCCAAACTTTGGTTTTTGAAACCAATTCTTCCAACATTGCTTTTTACAATAAGAGAGAAATTATTTAGTTGTAGATTGACATTGATGTAGAAAGAATAAATAAAAGGAATTTGCATAGAAGGGAGCATAATCAGATAACTTTACAAAGGGATGACAATGTAAAAGGGTATTGCAGAAGGGTTATAAGAATGACAATCATTGGTGGGATATATACTACATAACTCTGAGAGGCCAGAGACTTTAACATGGGAGAGGGAGGTGGTGGTAGAAATCAAATTTGATACTAAAATTAGAAATCAAGTTAGATATACTGGTCTTGGTCTTTTATTATACTAGTGTTTTGTAGTCCATGGTTTTACGAATTGAGTCCAACAGCAAATTAAAACTAATAACTAAGATACTTCCCAAAAAAGTAACAATAGAGCGGGCAAATTAATACTAATAACAACATTAAATTAATTAATTGCACTTTTGGTCCCCCAATTTTCTCAATTTGGCGATTTTGGTCCCCCAACTTTTAATTTGGCGATTTTGGTCTCCCAATTTACGATTTGTAGCGATTTTGGTCCCTCCGTCAATTCCACCGTTTACGGTGCTGACGTGGCGTACCAGAGGGACACGTGTCAGCAGCTTAATTGCACTTTTGGTCCCCCAATTTTCTCAATTTGGCAATTTTGGTCCCCCAACTTTTAATTTGACGATTTTGGTCCCCCAATTTTCTCAATTTGGCGATTTTGGTCCCCCAACTTTTAATTTGGCGATTTTGGTCCCCAATTTACGATTTGTAGCGATTTTGGTCCCTCCGTCAATTCCACCGTTAACGGTGCTGACGTGGCGTACCAGAGGGACACGTGTCAGCAGCTTATGGCCCTATATTTATTTATTAAAAAAAATAATAATAATAAAATATATTTAAAAATGAAAAAAAAATAAAATAAAACCCAAACAATATAAACTATTCACTGCCTCTTTGTGACACAGTGTTTGACCGAACATCGAAACCGACGCTGGGACCGACACACAAACCACCACCTGCTACATCCGCCATGGCCACCCACTTGCTTCATGCCCTTCCACCGTGGTTTCAAAATCAAATTCGAATCAGAGACCATCGTTGTCAAGATCGAGATGGTTGAAGATCGCTGTAACACGCGATGGTTTCGTAAGAAGAAGCAATGTGCAACAGTCTCGCCGATTCTCACGCAGCCACCGCCGCCTTCATCCTTCAACGTCGCCGCCGCAACTGTGTTCCAGGGGTTTCGGCTCGGCTAGTGAACTCGCGACTAGGTTGCATCGCTGCTCCACCGCCGCCGCACCCCATCGTGGCCTTCCTCATTCGAGCGAACTCGCGATCTATGCAGGAACCACCGCATCATGACGCTCCAGTTGTGGCAAGCGAACTCAGGGCGACGACCGATCCGCACCAAGATTCATCGCGATCACAATAGTGGACCAACACTCTCTGCTCTTCGCTGCGATCTCAGTGAGACTCGTGGGTTTTATTTTTTTTTCATTTTTAAATATATTTTTTTTTATTATTATTATTAATAAATAAATATAGGGCCATAAGCTGCTGACACGTGTCCCTTTGGTACACCACGTCAGCACCGTTAACGGTGGAATTACGGAGGGACCAAAATCGCTACAAATCATAAATTAGGGGACCAAAATAGCCAAATTAAAAGTTGGGGGACCAAAATCGCCAAATTGAGAAAATTGGGGACCAAAAATGCAATTAAGCTGCTGACACGTGTCCCTTTGGTACGCCACGTCAGCAACGTTAACGATGGAATTGACGGAGGGACCAAAATCGCTACAAATCGTAAATTGGGGGACCAAAATCGTCAAATTAAAAATTGGGGACCAAAATCGCCAAATTGAAAAAATTGGGGGACCAAAAGTGCAATTAAGCCTTAATAGTATGCCTTTAATGATTCATTCAACGAGAGTGTGCTGTTTATTTGTAAGGCCTTAAACCCAGGTTTGAATAAAACAAATCCAATATGAATAAAAATAAAACAAATCCAATATGAATAAAACAAATCCAATATGACATCATAGTTAATAACATAATTGATAATAGTATGTCTATAACGATCCCTTCAATTAGAGTGGGCTTTCATTTATAAGGGCTTAGACCCAGATTAGAATCAAACAATTATTTGTATGCCTGTAATGATCAATTCAGCTAGAGTGAGCTTTTGTTTGTAAAGGATTAAACCCAAGTTTGAATCAAACAAGTCAAATATAGCACCATAGTCAACTAGAGTTGGTTATTTATTTGTAAGGCTTAAACCCAAATTTCAATCAAACAAGTAAAATATATAACATATAACACTACAAGTAATGAGTACTGAACCAGAATATTTTTTCTCGTACATGGAATGTTATCAACTACTTTATTAGCTTTCAGCTTTCAGAACTTCAATGGAACTAAGAAGAGCACCTATGCCAAAACTTTTGTTTGTATCTTGATTCTGGAACACATAAAATGAGGTTAGATTGAAAAAATATTAGTGTCAAAACTACGTATATTATTCCATTCTTATGTTTTCTTTTTAAAGTATCATGCATGTTATTGATCCATATTGCATTAAAAAGTCATCATTTTGCTCGGTTGACTGTCACGTGTGGTCAAGTTGATTGTCACGTGTGGTGGTTTCTCTTTTTTAATAAATTTTATTAACATTTGTGAAATAATATAGGATTAATAGATAAAAAAACTATGAGTATAAAGAGAAAGAAACTACGAGCACTATTAAATAAAATAAAATCAAACCCTTCTTAGTGACATTGTTGTGTTGCTCAAACCAACTAGCAATTTCAAAAGCAAAAACGAGATCTCCAAGCTCAGTGACAATGTCTTCGGTGATGTCAGTTGTCATCGCTATAAACACAAAAGCAAACCATAGAAGAAGAGTACGCAGTTAAGGGAAGAGTACGCAGCTAAGGGAAGAAGCACAGTAGAATAGGACGCAATACATTGTACTCCCAAATTTTTTGCATTTATTCTAAGTTATTCATGTTTAATGGTGTATAAAATGCAAACTACAAACAAATAGCAACAACACTATATATATCCCTAATTAGATCAAGAACATGTACGCGCCAATATCAATTAGATATTAGCATATACTTCACATGGATCAGATCGGTTATACACAATTGCTTCAAATGACATGATATAGAGACCGAATTCCGCATAATAACATCTTGTAGTTTGTTATCTTCAAGTTGTGCGCATGATGATACGTATCATCCAATGGTATCACCATAATCCAATAGTCTATGTCTTTCATAAATGTCCAAAAAGACCATTCATTGTTGGCTGATGTGACGTTGAGTTGCACGATTGATAATAATGATGTTATTCACAACTATTCTCCAATTTGTCTTATCTTAACTAGTATGTTAACCTCCTTTACCATTACAAACATTAGCACGATAGTAGCATGGTAATAACTTTGCTCAAATGGTAATAACCAAATGCAACTATAATGATAGCAGCATTGTGGGGAGTAGCGCTGCTACTTAGTATAACGATTTCAAATGTGAACCAATATACTTATTATTAAGAGTATACAAACGTAATCATGGCAACAGAATCCCACAATTCGCATGGTGCGATCCGTGGAAGGTTGTTAAGAGTATCATCAATAATCAATGTTGTTTAATTATTGAGAATGTTGGAACAGATATCAATTAAGGCTTAAATATCAAAATAGTCCCTATAAATATTGACTTCTTGAAATTGGTCCCTATATGTAAAAAAAAAGTTTTGGTTTTGATCCTTGCATTTACAGAACGTTTTGGTTTTGGTCCCTCCTGTTAGACGTGGATGGAAAAAGCCGAAAACGTAATGTATTACATTCTACGACCAATTAAGAATACTATCCTTGTATTAGTTCTCAAGGGTAAAAAAAAACTTCTATTACATACAAAACAAATTCAAAAATCATGATAGTAGAGAGATCGAAACCTATGAAATCTAATAACAGAGAGACAAAAACCTATCTAATCTAATAATATAGGGACCAAAACAAACTACCAACATAATTATGGGATCAAAATTTAACAAGAGGAACCAAAATCAAAATGTTTTGTAAATGTAGGGACCGAAACCAAATTTTTTTTATAGAGACCAATTTCAAATGAGTCAACTTTTACGGGGACCATTTTGATATTTAAGGCTATTAATTAACCTTTATTCCTGACTCTATCACCGCACGTAATGGGCACGGGACCAAAATATTTTTGTCTCGTACCTCGAATGTTATCAACAACTTCGCGAGCTTTCTCGACTTAAATGGAAATTAAGAAGAGCACCTATAATTTTGTGATTCTAAATTAAACAAAATGAATAGTGAATTAACTGAGAAGTGTGAGAAGAGAGGCAATTGATTGAGAAAAGCACGAGTGCCAAAAACTACATACGCTTCATTCTTATATTTTTTTCTATCTTAAAGTATATTTTGCTTTATTATTCATTGAGTGCTTCATAAAAATGGTTTTTTAACCTTTGTAATGTAATAAATATGATTAATAGACCCAAATTCAAATGGCAGGGTGAATGAAAATAAACTTTAGCTTGTGTGATGTTGCTGTTTCAATCTACTCTCTAAGTTGTCTAACTAAAAGTTTCACTAATGTCCTAATAACTCTGTCGCTTCGCTTAACTTTGTAAGAACATTCATAGGTTGAATGGAATATAGTGGTCAATAATTACTCCTGTATATTTGCTATTGACTTATAAAGTTATAATCAAAGTCGAAATTCATATTCCAGATGTTAATAAAAAATAAAGCTAAAATATAAAACAAAAAAAAAAAAAGACTAACTCTTAAAACAAAATAATGAAATATTCCTATTATAAAATAAACTTATACATGAAAGGCCAAATTTTGTCAAGTATTATAGCAAATTCTGCGCCTACTCCAAGCGCATGTACTCCTACGTTTGGTATAACATTTTTTTGCTAAATTTTCATTATTTATGCATAGATATAGAAGAATAATTATAAATAGGCTTAATTATGTCACAAGTCCCCGAAATTTGAGGTATTTTTGCTAGATACCCTTACTCTCTTTTTTCCAATGTCTGACTCCCCGAAGTTACTTCTGAGTTTGTCATATACCCCTACTACCAATTCTGGCCAATTTTGGCGATATGTAACATCGGAATCCCGATCAGATGCAGGAGATTGATCATGTGGTGTCGAGTGATGTCACACGGGCGAAGACGAACTCTCTCTTCAATTCTTTTTTCTCTTTTTTTATTTAACTAAAAATATAAAAATATTAAGTTTTTTAGTTTTTTAAATTAAAAAAAAGGATCTTCGACCACGGGGCACCAGGTGCTTAACAAACATCTGATCAGGATTCCGATGTTACATGTCATTAAAATTGGCCAGAATTGGTAATAGGGGTATATGACAAACTCAGAAGTAACTTCAGGAGTCAGACATTGGAAAAAAAATAATACGGGTATCTGACAAAAGTACCCCGAACTTCAGGGACTTATGACATAATTAAGCCTTATAAATAAGCACTTAGTTATTTACTTGTTTTTATTGATCAATTGAAAATATAATTAACAATCAAAATAATCATCCCAACGAATATTGTTTATTAGTAACAAACAAGTTTAAATCTCCAATTGATAAACTTCCACAATAATGTTTCCGCAATGTTAAGCACTTTTTGTGGTGTAATAAGAAAGTATAACTACTTCAATACTATAAAAGATTTGATTAAATTTCTCATATAAACAACTTTTTCATTTACAAGATGCCAATTCCATTATGTAATCACATATTGAGAATATTGTGTCGATAAATATAGATACTTTATAATATAATATTTTCATCTAATAAATACTTTTGTTTTAAGGTTATGCACCCTAACTACTTTGGTATGAATTACAAGAGAAAAATGAAAGGCAATGACATGGTCAAATATCACAATTAGAATTTCTATTAAGCCCCAATACAAATACTAGCTATCACCAAATTTCAATAGTTAAATGTCACTAAGGAGATTATCTACGTGTATATTTTTTTCTATAAAAGTTTGACAATCACACATTTATACACATATATACAAGGTATATATATGTGTGTGTATGTATGTATATTTTTATATTGAGAATTAGACCACATTATTATTGTCTTGGATGAAATTATAAATTGAAGAACCTATATATAATTCAATGCATGGGCTAATATAAATGCTCCATAAAGACGCACATGTTCTTGTTTCCCCATCCACCATGTTTAGGGAACATTTCCATTACTATATAGAGCTATTGGATTCTTGATGTAAAAAAAAAAGTAACATCTATGCAATAATTGTATTATTATATACAATTCAAAATGTATTATCACCAAGGAATCAAATAATTAATTATAAGGTAAAAATTTTAAAAAAAAATCATTCAATTATATTACACAAAAATTTCTACACAAACAGGCACATTTTACGCATATTATTAGACAAACACTCACACCAAAGAAGCAAAGATATGTAAGAAAGCCAAGTCTAATTTACACCATAATTTGGAGTTATTATGGTATCCGTTCATAATTAATACTTGGACATCTCATTGCCATGTTTCAAATATTACATAACAAACCATAATGATACACAAAATAATTACTATAATTGTAACACCATGTTATGTCCAATTGTGTCTCCTGGATGCAGCAAATGATCATGAATTCATAATATGGATGCTAGCTTCTGTTCTTGCATTTTTCCATGGCTTTTGGTGCTGAAATAATAAACTTTAAAAAAGTTACTCAAAAAAATAAAATAAAAACATGTGCTTCTAAATAAGATTAGTATTCTTATTTATTAAACAATTGATATATGACTGAATATAGAATAATTATACATGAAATCTATCATGGCTAATTATAATTATTAGTACTACATGGGATTACTACTTTTCTTGCAAATAGTGATTTAAAAGGCTCAAATTTTATAAAATAATAATAATAATAATAATAATAATAATAATAATAATAATAATAATAATAATAATAATTGAGTTACTAACCAAGACCAATAGCCTCCTTTCCTTTCATGATACGCAAACGTTTGCATGATTCAACAAACATCCTGTTCACACGAAGAAGATTCATGTTATTACTACTAAGCTTTGCTACATAACATTACACTAACCCTTAGCTTGTGATGCTCAACTTGGTCAAATTACAAAAATTTCATAATTAAGGGTAAGTTGACATACAAGGTAAAAAAAAAAATATGTTCATGGTTTATTATAAGTTTGAACACCATTTTTTTTTACTTATGGTCAAAATACATAATCCATAGAGTAAAATGTCATATTGGTTTTCAAAGATACAATGATATTGATCATCAAATTAATCTTATAAAAAAAATGACCATCAAATAAGTTCTTAAAAGTTTAAATTGCCAACACATACTGTATGTTTTAATCCTCGAAAGAGTCACATGACCACCAAAATTTGGTCCCTAAAAGAACCAATGCGAAAGGTCATTTAAACTTTCAGAGAGTTATTTGATGACTATTTTCTTTAAAAAACTAACTTGATAACCATTATATCTTTGGAGAATCAAATTGACATTTAACTCTAATTGGATTCACCAATAACAATAGCAAAGAACAAGATAATAGATTTCTTTAAAGCAACCATGCATATAAATTTTGGTGAATTTGAAGTTACAAGATTCAATTATTATATATGATAGTCAAATTAATTTTGGGTGATGTATGTGAATTAAGGTGAAGGACTTACTCCCAAGGGACATCACCTACAAGCATCCAATCACCATCCTTATCTTCATAGGTTGGAACATAATCAGAGCTATTCAAAAGATCCATCAGTTTACTCTCATTCATGAAATCCTTCATTCCTTGTGATCCACAATTTCCTTGCGTATATCAACAACACAACATTACTTAAGGATCTTTTTAATGCATATCTTGATAGTAGTATGTCTCAAGGAATCAAAATAATGTATTTATTATTAATTACTTAGAAAATATATTAATATTTTAAAAACAAAATTAAGATGATAAATGTTTTGTTAACATATGTAGTTTGAGTACAAACTACTTCCTCTGTCCCACAATGATGGTTAAAAAATTCAAAAGTAAAATTAAGAAGACATGCATTTAATGGTTTGTCTAATACATCAACTAATTATCAAACCATTAATTTAATATATTTTGCATAGATCAACCAATCACAACGCAAAGTTTACAATTTCTAAACTTTTCATTAATTTTTTTAACTATAGTTCGGGACAAAAAATTTAACCATTTTTTACCATCATTGTGGGATGGAGGGAGTAACAAATTAAATTTATTTTCTTCTATCAACACAATAGTTCTATTTGCTTTATTAGATTGATTGCTACACTGTATAAAGCTTTAAAATTGAAAAATAATTTTGCCACCTCACAAAATTTATTTTTCTTAAAAATACCTCTGTTCTACCCCATCCACAAACTTGATCACGAGTTTTAACCCTCCCCAGCTCATCCCTAAACTCACACACAATCATCCGCCACACCACTTTCATTGAATCATGGCACGTAGGTTGCTAAGAGACCAAGAAGCTGATGGTTGGGAGCGCTTCATTCGAGGCAGTAGTCGTGACTGAGTTCATGCCCGTTACAATTATGACTCAGTTCACGACCTCGACAAGGGGCGGTTGTGACTCGGTTCACGGCCTTGACCATCGCGACTCAATTCATGACCCTTCTTATAATCACGAAGCAAGTTGTCCCATTTATCATTTTATTGGTTTTGGCTTCTCAAGCATGCCACAGCTCCAACAATAGTTCTCCACCCACTTCCACCTTAGTTCCTCACTTCTAGTTCTACATGCAGGTTCTCTTTGTTGTTCATGGTTTTTGTTGTGTGAGAAGAGAGAATTGAGGATTCTATAGTGAAAAGAGTAGGTGAATGATTTACAGTATTGAATATGAAAGGTTATTGTTCCCAAGATTGCTGAAACTCTATAGTTTGTGAAGTTTGGAGATGGGGTGAGGAGGATGAGTTAGTTGACTTTGTGCGGAGGGAGTGAATAAGATGGGGGTGGGGGTGACTAACCCGTGAGTGAAGAAAGGGGGGCGGAGAGTGAGTGATGGTGAGGGGTATTCTAGGGAAATTCCTTTTTCGTGGGGTGGCATAATTAATTACTAGGGTGGCAAAATTATTTCTCTTAAAATGGATTAGAGTAGTAGTCTAAAAACCTCACACTTTAGACCCATTGTTAATCCCCAAACCCTCTGTTTTTTTCGATGGGGTTCTCTCGGAATTTTTTCCGATACCCCCGAATCGAAAAAATGCAGCATTTTGCCGAATGAATAAAAATAAGTCAATGAATAAAAGAATATCTGCATGATGGATGATTTGTTCATTAATTAAAAATTGTCGTTATTGCATAAATTTTCATATCATTATAATTAATATTTGTTGGTAATATGTTTATCCATTAAGAGAATAATGTCTTAATAATGGATCATCATATCTTTTCTGATTTTTTTTTTAATTAAATGTGTCTTTTCTTACTTGTTCAATAAAGAATATACTCCTTCTGTTTTTTAATATAAGAAAATTCAGACATACTTTTCTTGGTCTCTAATATAAGAAAAAGTTAAGTAACTTTTTATTCCCAATATTATCATTCCTAAAATGTTTTTAGAAAATAGTGATCATTTAATTTTTGTTTCATTCTCAATGCAACTTTCTCAAAGTAGCAATATCTTTTATGATTTTGAGAAAATTAAATACATTCAACTAATTTTCTTAATACGTGTGATTTCGGTTATTTTTTCGTATAATAGGTACCGAAAGGAGTAATATTTTAAGATTTTTAGTTAAAAGTTAATTCATCATTTGATGGCTTAGTATTTTATTGAACCACCCTTCCTAGATGGGACAATAAGTTCAAGCTGATATTTAGGTGTATATATTCAATTTTGTTTGTGATATTGAAGTTTTTTCTTATAAAAAAATCTTTTGAGATTTTATTTTTATTTTTACATTAATTTAAAACCAAAGTTTTTATATTTTTTTATCAAGACAATGAGATGGATGAATTAATTACCAATGGTGAAGGAGCTGAACATATTGCCCAATGAATCGGAGAGGTCTTGGTAACTCTTGTACATCTTCAAGTCCACTTTGCGAAGGTAAGGTGCTCCATCCATGCTCACTTTCACAAAGCTTGCATTAGGGCTATTAACAATAATGTTCTTCTCACTCTCATTATCCCCTCCATTATTGCTTTTTTTCACTGCCAACATGTTCTTCCGGTATGACCGCACTGGTGGCCAACCCACCACTTGCGCCCTGCACATTATTATTATTATTTCAGTTCACTGCATACTATGTATTATAGTTATAGCTATACAATGAAGCTAAAAATGATTTTTTTTTTTATAAGTGAAGCTAAAAATGAATGAATTAATTAATTATATACTTTATGTAGAAAATTACAGTTGGTGATAATTAAAAGTCATAACTTTAATTTGCTTAAAAAATAGTAGTAGTAAAGATTAGGCACGTTTATTTAATTTATATTAATCCAAATTATCATTTTCATAATTTACATATTTAAAATTAGCTTATTTATATCTTTAGTCCTTGAAAGTTGAGAGTGTTTTGGTTGTGATCCCTGGAAGTCTTTTTTTACCTTGACTCATATCCTTAATTGTTTTGAAAATTTGGTTTTTGTCCGTCAATGACTAATATGGCTAACGAAACGTCATATTAATATACATGTGTGAAAGTATTGTGTGCTACTAGTAGGATATCGGGGATGATCCAGACCCGCAGGAGCAAAAGGGTCAAAGCCTAATCCACAAACACATTTGGATTGGACTTTGGTCATTTTGCTTCTGCGGGTCTGGATCATACACATGACATGCAATGCTTACACACGTGTATGCTGATATGATGTTCCATTAGTCACACCAATAATTGATAGATTTTTCCTGACATGGACTAAAACCAAATTTTCAAAACAATTAAAAATGAGTCAAGGTAAAAAAAACTTCTAGAACCAAAACAAAAACACCCCTAACTTTTAGAGATTAAAAACATAAATATGCCTTTAAAATTTGCTAAATTATTTCGAATCTTATAGATAGAGCGAGCAGTTTTACTTCTACTATTTCATCTAGTATTTTATATGAAAAGTGACTTTTATTTTCCGAAAATAATTAAACATCCATGTGAGCATAGCTTTATAACATTTGCAAAATCAAAATGAATATACCATATCTACCTAGTTAATTATAAAAGAATCCACTGAAGAAAATATTATGCTATGCATTGATTAGAAGAAGAAATCTTAAAGAGGTTTAAAAAAAAAAAAATCTAAACGATGGATATATTCCATCCATTAGAGGCAACCATGTTCGAGATGTATAAATATTTTGTTTTACTCGCTTGATGCCATGGTATAAAAGGGAAAGGCTCCGGTGCAGGTAAATATATAACATGCACCGGTGCATGTCTTTATTTCTGGGTTTTTTATTTATTTTTTAAAATTTTAATCAATTAAAAAATATTATGTGTTTTCTTTTTTACATATATGAAGTGATTTTTATAATTTGGATTTATTTTTTTTACTCTGTATTCTTAAAAAACTGTATTGAGTAAAACTGTATTCAAAATTTACAGATTCTAATAAATCTGTATACGAACTTGTGTTAAAAAATATTCTAAATAAATCTGTATTAAAAAATTTAAAAAAAATAAATAAATAAACCATGCACCGATGCATGGTTTAATTAACCATGCATGGGAGCCTTCCCCGGTATAAAACTTTAAAAGATAATCATGCATATATCGGTTAGTTATTGCCTCTATTAGACTATAACTAGCTAGGCATGTAGATCAAATTTCTAGCACGTACGTAACCTTCAGTGGATCTGTATTTATTTTGAACTTTTTTTTTAATAAGACAATTCATTAAAAAAATTGTATTTATTTTGCACTTGAGTTGAAGTACATACGTCAATATTTTCTACTCGTATATATTACACTTTAATTTCTCCGTCCAAAATGTTAATAAAAATTTGAAAAGTTAATAAAAATAAGGAAATATATTTTTAGTACATTATTTTGAAGATTAACCAATTATCAAATCAAATATTTAATGCACGTTTCTTTAGTTAAGAAATCATAAAATAGTATATGCAATTTTAATTTTTCAATTTATTATTTTAACTTTAATTTGAGATAAATATTTTTAATTTATTTACTTAACATTTTGAAACTGAAAAAGTAGAAGAAATTAAAATAACATTTCTTTTAGTCAAAAGCACATATACTTTTTTAATCTCTTTCTCAGTTTCTCTCACCCGTCTCTATTTTTTTTTTTTAAATTTTTATAAGCCTCTATTTCCTTTCATTCAATCTTAAGCACACTTTCATTTCATTTTCATCATGACCATGATCTTCATCTTTCTCTCCCCTCCGCATTGAAATTGCATCTTAAACCTAACCTAGCTACTACGTATCATTCATCATAAGATATATATTTAGTTATTTACAGGCTTAGTAATTCAATAGAAGATTATAAAAGTAAAAATTAAAATTAAAAAGGAAAGGTTCCCTCTTATGTAGATGTTTTAAATAATAAGTTCCAAAAAATCACTCCAACCAAAAATTATTATTTTATGATCCTATATTACTACGTCATTAGTTATGTTTTAAGCTGATAATAATCTAAAACAAACAAAATGAAGTTAAAAAGTGATGGCCCCTAAGTAGTTCGGAAGGGACTACTGTATGTTAGGTTGTCATTGATATGAATTTTGAATGATATTTTCAGATCACCATTTTTTTCACATCATTTTCATTCATTCTTTATTATTATTATTATTATTATTATTATTTAAAAAAATTATTTTCTTTGAAAACTACAATAAGTAGATTATCAATAATATATACTAAAAAATGATGTTTTTAATGGTTATATATGTTCAAGGGTATTAATTAAACTACTTACTTGGCAGGAGGAGGCTTGGCAGGATCTGAAGGCAGAAGGGTCTTCTCCTTAACCATAGTCTTGGGCATATTATTATTAGCATCATGATGACTTGGATCTGCACCAGAAGTTGCTTCCTTGGAAGATAGATTAAGCATAAAATCCACAGTTTCAGTTTCAGTGAATCCTCTCTTATTCCTTACAACATCCCCTTCATTAGTAGTAGTGCCTCCAATATTATTATTATTATTTCCAGGCAAGCCGAGCCTCAACTCAGTTTCCTCAAACCCCATCTTCTCCTTTTTCATTATTTTTCCAATTACCCCCATGGTGAGTAGTAGTAGTACTTTTTTTCACTTCCCTCTCTTCTAAGCATTCAGTGATTAAATTTGGTTATTGTTGCTTTGTGGCAATGCCAATAATAATAGTGATGGTGGGAATTATTATAGGGTGGTACTATTCTATCTCTATCTATGTATGAATATGTATATGTATAGGAGAAGGATAGATATAAGGTGAAAGGGGGGGTTTGGGCGTGGGGGGCATTAATACAAGCAAGGACGCATGGTGCGGTTTGTCTTTTTGGCTTTTGGAGGAATGGGCACGTGACACGTGGAGGAATGTGTGAGCTGGACCTTTTATTGAGATTGCTGGGCTCGGTGACGACAAAGGTGATGTTATCTTCCTATGATTGTTTGTTTGAGTGGAAGAATTGATGAAGTGGAAATCGACACCCCATGTTGCTTGCTTATGCCTTATGGTAGTTAGTTACCACTTTCTTTGTTACTCCACAAGCTAAGGGCATCTTTAATTTGTAGAGTTCTTAAATTGAGGACGATTTTTAGGAGGTTGTATAATTGGAGCTCATCAAATATGAACGGTAGTGCTTTATTTAATAGATTGTCCTAATAAGTCATAAATTTTTTTTTAAAAAAAAAAACTTAATTATGTCCAAATCTTTGAAGTTTGGGATATTTTTGTAAGATACCTTTATTCTTTTTTTTTTCAATGTCTGACTCTCCGAAATTACTTCTGGATTTGTCATATATCCCTACTACCAATTTTGGCCAATTTTGCTGATATGCGTAACATCGGAATCCTGATCAGACGCATGAGGTTAAGCACCTGGTGCTCCGTTGGCGAAGATCTTTTTTTTTTAATTTAAAAAACTTATTTTTTTATTTTTAGTTAAATAAAAAAAATTGAAGAGAGCGCCCATGTGACATCATGCGTCACTAGATTACCAATTGGTAGCAGAGATATATGACAAATCCAGAAGTAACTTCGGGGAGTCAGACATTGAAAAAAAATTATAAGGGTATCTGGAAAAAGTACCTCAAATTTCAGGGATATGTGACATAATTAAGCCTTAAAAAAATTATTAAAAAAAAGCAATAGAGAAAAAGTGAGTGTGATATCCTTTTAAGAAATATTTGGCATTAGAATTATAGAGAGAAATATTAGTTAAGTTACTCTAATCACCTAGAAGTGTCCAAAGTCCAAACAATGAAAAAAAAATAGGTGGGACTTTTTTTTTTATGAACCAGAGTATTTACCCACACAACTGGGTGACTAATCCCACGCACCACGGTCGAGCCCTTTCTGGGGCGATGCTCCCAGTAAGGCTTGCTCCATTCACATGCGTCTCGGGAATGACTCGAACCCGCGACCACATGCTTAAGGGACACAAGCCCACAAGCTCATTCCACTTGTGTCAGCCTCCACTGGTAGGTGGGACTCATATGATCAAAAGTTGGAAGTGTTGTAGCCATGGAGAAATAAAGATGCTCTAAGGATTCCATTATTTCACACAGAAGGGTTTCATATGCATGAAATTTCTTAATCAGACGGTGATTATTTTTGGTCTAAATTCTTATTGTCTAAAAATTATAATGGACTCTGAATAATACGAGTACAACTTAAGTCAAAAAAGTCATTCAAGAAGATAAAATTCTACCGTACGTTTTTCGTATTCACATAACTTGGCCCGATATCTTACTTAAAGGGAACCTAAATTCTTATCAGTTGGTCCAATATGCTTTGATAATGGAGATTGAAGATGAAATGTGAAGTATTTCACTATACATAGAAGCTATTTTTTTATCCAATATATATATATATATATATATATATATATATATATATACACACGTTATGAAACTAATTACTAATATTTAATAATGACATCCGAAAACTAATTATACAGAGCCAACAATCTTATTTAGTATATAATAATTTTGTATATCAAAATTTGATAACATTTTTCTTGTAATAAAGAAAGAATGGTTCCAAAGTTTTTTTTTTCCCATTTTCCGATTGCTTTTTCAAAAAGAAAGTAAGTAAATTTCTTTTTTTTTTGTTTACATGGGAGGTCTGGGACTAGAAGTCATGATCTAGGGAGGGGGAAATTCTAAGTGTCCCTGCAGCCATCAACTAGGCTCTCTTACGTGGACAGAAAGTAAGTAAATTTCGATATGCAAAGTTTCTGTAAAATGAAAACATTTTTGTTACGTATTAAGTACTACTGTATTATATTTCCTCCCTCAGCTATCATATACATTTATTATCCAACCACTACACTTCATACATACTCGGTCTATAGTAAATGTTACTCCCTCCGATCCCTAATATAAGCATCTGACCAATTTCACTTTTTAATAAAGTTAGTTAATATTGTTAGTGATATTGAAAATATAAATATTTGGTATACTTTTTCAAAAGTACCCCTATAATTATTATTGGAAATCTAAAAAGTGTTGAGTAAATAAGGATGTTTGTGGAAAAGAAGTAATTAATGCTATTGGAAATTGGAAATTAGAAATGAGGCTTATATTAAGGACAAAAAAAGTTTTCAAAAGGGGCTAATATATAGGACCGGATGGAGTATTTTCTTTAGAAAAAGTTTTTTTTTTTTAAAAAAAGCTAATAATAAGTTACTTTTTTTGTCGAAAATAGGTGGTATCTGGACTTCACATTTTTTGTGGCCCAACTAATCCACCCTGGATCCGCGAACTGTGCGTGACTCAACGGTATAGATCATCCCCAAAAATTATTACCTCACTAATAAGTTACTTTATGTTGCTTAATTTTGTAGATCTTATTAACAAGTAGTATTATTATAATACTCTCTTTATTCATTTATATTTTGTAAACTATCATATACATTGGTCCAACCACTATATTACATACATTCTCAGACTACAGTATAATAAAATGTTAATTTAATTCGAAAAAGAAAAAAAAAACTAGTAAGCTACTTTATGTTAGCTTAATTTTGTAGATATTGCTAACAAGTATTATTATAATACTCTTTTTATTCTTTAACTTTTGTTTTTAAGTATTACTATATTTTTTTAATTTTTTAATTTTTGTTTCACTATTTCAAGCTATAATATTTTTTTTCAATTTTATCCATTATTCATTCAATCATTTTTTGTACTTTTTATTAATTCTATTTTTATTCTCTCTTTTATCCTTAAACTATCATATATACATTTATTAATAAAAACACTTTATAATAAAAATTAAATACTACTATACTTTTCAATAAGGATTAAATATGAGCATTTTTGGATAAAACGCGTTTTGAACATACATCAACACATCCATCCTTAATATGTGTGCAACATTCTTAAAGGACAAAAGTTAAGGAATAAATAAAATACTTTTTAAAATTACTAGAATTGAAAAAATAATCATAAGTTCGCATCATTTTTTTTCTCAAAACCCTAAAGTTTATATTTTCCTATAGCATCTTGCTAACAAGTGTTATGAGGTTACCACAATTGATAAAATAATCATAATTACACATTTTTCGTTTCTCAAGAATAAAAAAAATTATATTTTCTTATTATTTTTCACTATATTTGACTCTTTAACTTGTGCTATAAAAGCACTTATTAACATTTGTATTTTCAATAATTTTTACTACATTTGAAATTTTAGCTAATATCTTAATAAAACTTGTTACTCCGTAACATTTACATGATTTCTTGTTATTATTTTTAGGATCTTGCTAATAAATATCTTAAAATACTTGTTAAGATTACTAATAATGAAAAAATAATCATAATACAACTTGTTAGCATTTGCTTTATTCTTAATACTTCCTCTGTTCATGCAGATTGTTAAGAAAAGTAATTATTACTCTCAAATTTATCAAAATATATGTTGTCATTCCAAAGTTATCCTTAATTAAAACTTTACGACTTTATTCATTTCTCTCTCTATTGTAATTATTACTCTGTCACCCCTATGGAATTATGAGGGGTGTATTTGGAATAAACTCTTTAATACTACCTAGATATTATAAAACGACTTATAAAAAAGATACCAATTTTACCAAAATAGTGCCCTATAATAAGGGACAGAGGGAGTATTGAATTACGATGCTCTTCGTTAAACAAATAAAATCATTGAAGTCATAATATATGAACTACTCATAATAAAGTACTCCCAACCGGTGGAGGCTAGCATAGATGGTAAGAAATCTGTTCCTATTTAAGTAAACGGTTGGGGGTTCGATCCTCGGCTCTTGCGAATGTAAGAGGCCTTGCTGGGAGACTAACCTCCGAAAGAACCCGACAATATCGAAAGGATTAGTCATCTAGTTGCGCGGGTAGATACCTTTGGAAAAAAAATAAAATAAAGTACTCCCTCCAAAAGAATTTTGCATTTTAGTTTTGTTTCAAATTTTTTGTCCATTTTAGAATTTTAAGGTATGACAAAACTTCTTATTTCAATTATAACCTTTATTTAAGTATTAATTATAATTTAATTTTAACTTTTTTATAATTACATTATCATAAATTAGGATATTTTAATCAAAATAAAATAAAAAAATTATTTTAATTAATGATTTTTTTTAATTTATATATACTCCACCGAACAAAAAATTTATTTTAATTAATGATTTTTTAATTTATATAAACTTTAAACAACTAAAAATATGAAATATTTAACTTTGGATTTATAATAGGTCTCGGATCCATGATCCATCCTAGTATAGATAAAAAGGGATTATAAACTCAAGAAGGATTTCACTTCCATATTGGAGTTGTACGTGGCTGCTTGAAAAAAGCGACTCCGATCCCAATACATTAGACTATTAGAGTACTCCACCGAACTGTAAAATCCAAGAAATAATTAATACTTCTTCTTTGTTTCTGTTTATAAAATTATTTTGAGATTTTATTTTTATCCTATTATTTATAAGATTTTATTTTAATTTTTAATAGTATTTAATTATTTTTTTTCATGAATACCACTATTAACTCTATACTTTTTAGAGTTTCAATAATAATTGTAGGAATAGTTTTGAAAAAGTATAGTATCAAATTTTCACATTTCTAATGTCACTAATAAATTTAATCAATTTTCTTTATGGGAGTGAAAAACCTCAAAAATGTTTTACTCCCTCCGTTCTAAATATAAAGCCTTTTTGGGGATTTCACGTCCATTAAGAAAGTGGAATAATTTAGTTAATTGTAATTGGAAATGTGAAGTTTTGATATGCAATTTCAAAATTACCCCTATTAATATTATTGGGAATCTAAAAAGTGTTAAATAAATAGGGGTGTTTGTGGAAAAAAGTAATTAATAATCATTGAAAATTGATATGCGGCTTTATAAATAGGGACAAAATAAATGTGTCAAGAGAGCTTTATATTTAGGGACGGAGGTAGTATTATAAATAAAATGTGATGGAATATCATATTTTTTTCAACTATTCAATATTTTTATTCATATTTATGTTTTTTTTTCACCTTTTAACCTTTTTCTCTCTCCTCTCTTCCCTCTTCAATAACTAATGATTAAAAAAATAGTTAAATTATCTCAAATTCTTATACTCTACTTCCTCCGTTTCATTATGTTTGGTCTTTTAGGTCTGGATACACAGATTAAGAAAGTGTTAATTATTGTAAATATTATGTATAATTTGTTCAAAATGACCATATTTAATCCTTATTGAAAATTGTAGTTGTATTTAATTTTTATTAGTAAGTGTGTCCATTAATTAATGTATAGTGGTTTAGAGATGAAAGATATGATAAAAATAGAATTAATGAGGAGAAAGAGAAATGATTGAATGAAAAGTTAAAATTGAAAAACCAAAATAAGTTTATGTATTAAAAATATAAAAGGCTAAACATAATGAAACAGATGAAGTATTATCTTTTAATCATTTCTTAAAATTTGTGCATATTTTATACCATCAAAATAAAGAGTAAGTACAAAATATCTAATATGATCATGAAAAAAAAATGATTCTTCATGCAGTGGAATTAATTTAACTATCTACTACTCCCTCCGTTTCACTATGTTTGGCCTTTTAGGCCTCGACACACGAATTAAGAAAATATTAATTATTGTAAGTATTGTACTACGTATAGTTTGTCCAAAATGTCCATATTTAATCCTTCTTGAAAATTGTAGTAATATTTAATTTTTATTAGTAAATGTGTCCATTAATTACTCCCCCGGTCCTATTTATAAGACCCTTTTGGGGTTTTTCACTCCCATCAAGAAAAGTGGATAGATGTGTTAGAGACATTGGAAATGTGAAAATTTGATACACTTTTTCAAAACTACCCCTATAATTATTATTGGAGCTCTAAAAAGTGTTGACTTTATATGAGTGTTTGTGGAAAGAAGTAATTAAATGCTATTGAAAATTTAAAATAGATAGGACCAAAATAAAAACCCCAAAAGGGTCTTATTATAAATAGGACCGGAGGGAGTAATATATAATGGTTTAGAGTTGAGAAAGATGATAAAAGTAGAATTAATGAGGAGAAGAGAAATGATTGAATGAAATATTAAAATTAAAAAAAATATGTTTTTGTATTGAAAATTTAAAAGGCCAAAATATCAAATAAGAAAAAAAAGGCTAAAAGCCAAATATAGTGAAAGGAAGGGAGTATATTGCTTGCATTGTCAATCAAAGTAGCCATCCATGTATAACACGTATCATACATATCAAAACAGCATATATTACTGACAGTGATGATACTTAATTGATCTCCAATGACAAGGGGATTTTTGTTCTAACACGCTTTGTTCATCATATTTTCGTATACATATCTATCCTCACTCTTAGCTTGCCTTTCATTCATTGCTTATAAATATGTGTATGGCCAGGGGTAATTGTCAAACTATTAAGAACATGTCTCCAATTAAGAACCATGGAAACTCAGATTTTTGTTCTGTGGCTCAGAAACAAATCAAAATTAGTAAAAGCTTCCTACCCTACTAGGGTTGAACATTGAATTAAAGGTTAGAGATTCGAATAGTTTGAACAAGATCATAAATTCAAATTTTAACTAACTGCCACTATATAGGAGTATTAGACTGTAGAGAAAAATTTAAAATCATGTAGGGGTTATATATATTAGGATTAAATCATTAATTTTGTTCTTGAAATTAGTATCATAGGTCAATTTAATTGGTCAATACATTGCAAAAAAAAAAAAACCAGTAATTAAATTTGATCAATAATTTAGTTTGACATTAGCCAATCATCAATTTGATTCATGAAATTTGAGTCAATCTTCCAATTTGATCCTTGCCAAGCTATAGCGCTTCTCTTTGGATTTGGTTTTTCAAAGCTTAAACTATTGTTTTGATCATGTTCAATCTTTTTTTTATAAGAAAAATAAAATTCATTCCAAAGGAGAAAAGAAGTGCAAGACATACTTAGCTTGAAGCCAAAAAATTACACCAAAGCAAGATTATTATGTCAGCAAAAGCAATTTCAGAATTAGATTAGACATGATCATGTCTAATTTAATCTAACATTTTGACATACATGACGCATGAGACACTCTACATTACTTTGTTTCTCTTTGGAGTATGACTTATACTCCCTCTTTTGGAAAAATATTTTCTCTTATAAAAAAAACATATGAGACACTATATTAGATTTAAATGACATGCACTAATATCTACCATGAATTACGATAGCTAGTTTTTTTTTTTATAAGAAATTATGCTAGCTAGTTGTTAAAGCAATGGGTTAAATCTGCATTTTCCCAAGACTAATTTAACCTATGATGTCAACTCAAATGAGTATTCAAATTAGAACCTACAAATGATTTCCGACCTTGTTGAAATTGTTGTTTTCTTGTACAGTACTTAATTTATGACTTGCATGCTAAAACTCTTTGTTATTAATTACTACCTTCTTAATTATAACAGGAAATTGAAGGAGAGAAATACTTCAGTGTAATTAGTTTTTTCTAAACTTTAAGATTGCCAAAAGAAAAGGTTCCTGGTGCTATTTCTAGACAGTCTATAAAGTTGTTGTTGGGATGTCGTACGTACCCTTATGCAATGTGTGAAATGTGGGTTCACAATAGAAATTGTGGGAGCAAAAGATGTGCAATTATGTGACAGCCACACTTAACTGTTTGTAGTTACAGTGTACACGTACAAAAGATTTGTGGTTTGATATGAGAAGGGTTACTTCAAAATTTGTACACACACAAGTTGGCCACGTTCGTCAATTTCGTCTAAATTAAATAAAGCTAAGGCTTATTTAAGTTTTTAGTCCTTGAGCTTAGGTGCTCTTTTGAAATTAGTCCTTGATCTTTTTTTTTTGTTGCTTTGGGTCCCTAAACTTTTTCAATTTTTGGAAAATGAACTTGTTGTTGCTTAAGTGATGATATGACCGATGAAATGCTACATAACCTTCGCAGTATCGATAGATAACATACTAGATGATGCCACGTGAATTTTAAAGATTAAAAAAATTCAAATTAATTAAAAATAATTAAAAATTGTATTTTTTTTAAAAAAGAAAATAAAATCCTTTAATAATTTTGAAAAAAAATTTAATAAAAAAAAATCATGTGGTGTTACAAAACGCTACATAGCACTTCATTCTTCGATGTCGGACAAGTGACGTGACATTTCATTGGTCATATCATCACTTAAGCAACAACAGAGTCCTTTTCCAAAAATTGAAAAAGTTTAGGGACCCAAAACAATGAAAAAAAAGATCAAGGACCAATTCCAAAAGAGCATATAAGTTTAGGGACTAAAAACCTAAATAAACCTTAAATAAATGTCATCTTCTTCAACATACATCTGGGGCAGATAAACAAGGACAGTGTGAAAAGGAACAGAAAGTGAAGATTGTGTCCAAGATTTGTTAGAGTAGATTATATTTATACATGGTCCGGTTGACATACACATATATGAACTAGTAGCTTCAGTTTCAAGACACTGAAATATTCTTGTTTTTTTTGGAATGGCCTTAAAATTATTTGTGGGATCGGATGACTGTGATCCTTCATTCATGCAATTAGTTGAGCGAGGAACATATACATGTACATCTTTCTCAAGGAAATCCAATTTTATTGTAACCAACTAGTGTATTAACTTATTAAGTACTAATAAACCAATAATATATACAGTATATTTTTTTGGTGTACAGCCAATAATATATTTGACTTCATAATTGTAATTTTGGAAATGCAAAGATTATATTATGTCTCCGAACCTAACATATATATAAAATTTTCCTTTGCCAAAAAAAAAATTATGTCTTATAAGAGAAGTTAAAATTCTATTTATATTTTGTACAACCTAACACGCGCATTTTTCATTTCTGAAAACGTTAAGGAGTTTTTTTTTATTTATTATTTTTTAAATGAATGTTAAGGAGTTGTTATGAATTGAATGCGTATAGCCTTTTATCCGAATAA
Source organism: Crotalaria pallida (assembly GCA_037953625.1). Classification (NCBI taxonomy): domain Eukaryota; kingdom Viridiplantae; phylum Streptophyta; class Magnoliopsida; order Fabales; family Fabaceae; genus Crotalaria; species Crotalaria pallida. Next base: position 77,469,977 of record CM075656.1, read on the forward strand.
TTGTTTCTCAATGTCCTGCTTCCCTAAATTTTAAGGGTTTAGCAATTAAAGCAAATTAAAAATCTGGTCAACATTGAGAGACTAAAATTGTGTGAATTTTCAGGTGTTAGCACAATCAATATAAAGACGTAAACTCCTATAAAAAAAAATACTATATAAAGACGTAAACTAAAATAAAATTTTGAAATAAAAATAATTACATCTAAGCATTATTGAGAAAATAAAAATTCATACAAAATATCATTCCAACATAAGTATATAATTTCTAGAAAATAATGTAACATGATTTTTTTTTTTAAAAAAAATAGTAGTTAATCGGTCCAGTCCAATCTTCAAAATCTTAGAAGTTGTGAGATCATGAATAAATTAAATAGATAATGAATTTAAAAGATGATTTGAGGTAAATATATTAGAGAATGAGTTTTATTTAATAGGTAAATTAAAATGGTAGAGGTCATATATTTATCTAATAATTTTTCTAATATATGTCCTTAAACATATGTTAAGAAGTTTATATTGGATAAATTTATATGGGAATGTGATGCAATTGATGCACATAAATTTTATTAATTCGTTAATTTTCAATGCAGACTTATTCATTATAATTTTTTTAACATATGTCGTGATGACCTGTAACAGATGTTAAAAATAACCCTATCTAATGTATGTTCTGCATAGAGAATGGAATTACAAGTGGTACCATGTTGGCCCCGGCCATGTTCATGAAGGAATATATAGGTTCATTCAAATCATATATGCATAATTGCTCTTAAGTCTTTCTAATGATATATACATCGAACAAGTGACCAACAACTTATTTGATTGTTATAAGTTTATAATCTTTCAGGAAGGGTTGTGATTACCTAACTTTCTTATTTTTATTTCGATCCAAGTGCAAAGTAAAGATAAGACTTTAATATTTACATCTTCCGGTTTACAATATAAGCAAATGTCGTCACTTTCACATTTATTAAGAAAGTTAGTTGATTGTATTTAATTTTCTTGAATTTATAAAAAAAATAGAGGTATATATGAAAGTAGTATTGGGAATGAAACAAAAATTAAATGAGAAAACAATTTTCTAGGTATATTTTAAGAAAGTAAAATTGGGAATGAAATAAAATTTAAGAAGATTAGTTACTTTTGCTTTTATTTTAAACCAAATGAAATGTGTTTTTTGTTGCTTATATTTCAAGCTGGAGGGAGTACACATTATAAAGTTTATACCAAATGAGATGTTATTAAACTCAATACTCCCTCCAGTCCTATATATAGGGCACATTCTAGAAAGTTTTCTTGGTCCTAATTATAAGTCACTTTATATTTTCTATGTATCATTTATTGATTTTTCTCTTTTTTGCCCTTATTAAATGATTTGACTATCTATGTGTTTTTTGTTGTTCATTAATGAGTGCGAATTTTCCAAGAAAAGTTAAGGAGGTAAAATTGTAATGTTACAATATATTCTCACATAATTCATAAAACCAACTACTTTCCTTGGTATGTGTAATTCGGTTAAGTATGCCCTATAATAAGGACCGGAGGGAGTACCAAAAACCTTGACAAGTGAGCGTAGTCCATGTGGTCATATACCCCCTATCTTCATAAAAAAAATGCCTAGAAAAAAGAGATTAATGGATATGCACTGACGGTGTAAAGTTCTTTACACCATCATTGATCATTCATTTGTATTACTTTAATCTAAAAGTCAACGACCATAAACGGATGAATTTTGGATGATGCACTGATGATATAAAAAACCTTTACACTGTCGATGCATTCTCCATTTTCTTAAAATATATATATATATATCAAAAACCTTAAAATATTATTTTAAAAGGTTTAAACTTTTCAAAAACCTATAATGATATAAGTAGAACATAAAATTGGATAAATATCCAACATGGTAGAGGTAAAATGGGGGCAACATAACATAGGCATGTGTTGAGATTCATTGGGTAGTAGTGTGAGGTCCCACAGAAGAAGCCATGTGAGTTTGTTCGCCTTATGCAATATCCCCAAGTGTCAAACCCTATCCCATGTGCGCCGCTGAAGGGCACCCCACTCACCCCCCCTTCCATCTCAACCTATACACGACACACCACACCACTACACCACCCTCCCTTTAATAAATTTTAACCTTTTTATTATTTATTATTTGTTTATCTAAATTTGACATTTACAATTAACAAATTGCCCATAAGTCAACAATGAACAAGAACTATGCTTCAACTAATGGGGAAAAAAATGAATGCTACGTCTAAAACTTTCCCCTCACATGATCACTTCCTGTAATTTGAAAATAGAAGTGTTGTGATTGTGAATGTAAAAACAAAACATAGGCACAACAATGAAAACTTCGCATCCTTGGCTATGAGTTTTCCGGATGGATTCAGATGAACAAAATTCTAAAATGGTTAGCGAAATTTTTTAAAGTAATTTAGTCAAGACTCAATGGTTAAGTTCCCTTTTTATAAGCCAAATTTATTTATAATCTTGCAAAAATACAAGATATACTTCTACAATAGCCACCGCACCATTACAAATTAAAATACATGCATTAGTATTCAGTAGTTAAGATTTGTTGTTCTTATTTATCTTTTTCCAAAAAAAAAAAAAAAGAAATTGACCCATTCACCATTAATTATGTATTAGGAAAAACTTGACGCCAAGATTTCCTAGCTACTTCATTAACATGCCGTGATGCTGACCCCTTGCCATCGAAGCATTGAGCATTGATGGATGCCCTTTCCTAACTATATATCATCAATTCTGTACTATATAAGAAGTTAAGAACAAAGATTTTGGTCTTCACCATCAGCCCTCTCTTGGAGAAACCGAGAAAGTGTTACTATACAAATAAAAATAATATTTTACATGATACGAAAAGAAAAATTTTATTTACATTATATATTCACATGCATTTATTGGATGAGCTATCCAATTTTGTAGCAACCCAATCGAATAAATCATCCAAATAATTTTACAAAATTTTACACGATTGCATAGTTTACCCAATGGGTGTGATAAAAAAGGTTATGGTTGTGGATTTTTTTAATAAGTAAAAAAATTTATTCATAATAATGAATCTAGTACAAGCATTACATGTTGGGTTTTTACTTAATTGGAATAAAGGAAGAAGGGGGTCAAAACTATATATTGAGCTCAAATTTCTTGTTTTAATTTAGTCCTCATATGTTAGTTTAGTTGGTAGAGCGGCGGGACGTGAAATGTTGGAACCAGGGTTTGAGCAACATATTTTTCTATAAAATAAAACTTGCCACAATTAGAAACACTTTAAGTTTGTATTTAACTTTATTGCTTTGAAAAGTGTGAGTGTATTGAGATCAAGGGAAAAGTAATTTATATATGTGTTGTAAATATTTTCACATAGCATTATTTTTTGGTTGTCTTTAGACAATGATCATGATTGTTTTTTCAGTTTTAGAGTTTTTTCCACCTTAAATCCTTATGAATAGGTTGTTCTGTTTTCCTATTTTATTTCTCCCACAAAGGTTACATGAGAAAATATATTTTTCCCAACATTACAGTGATAAACACCTCTCACCTTGTGTGAACTATTTGGATACCAATTAACATACAATCATATATGCTCCAATACCAGAGCGTTGTTTCAATATTACATTATACACCCCTCACATCTAATCTTAAAAACAAGCCAATGACTTCACTAAAGCAACACTTACACTCATATTGCTATTGCAGCAAACTAACGCATCAGACAGATTGCAAGAAACAGAACACAAAATAAATTTGGCCTAATCTAACACACCTATGACAAATAAATATATAAGGCCTATTTTCATGTCTCAATATTAACTCCACTTCCATTTTGTTAAGCAGCAGAGATAACTTCGAGCATCATACCTACTGCAACACCACCACTCATATCTAATCATTCCCAAGAGATCCATTATGTACCCACCATTTCGCTCCTTTGTTTCGCCAAAGCATCTTCTAGATAGTTCATTGACCTCCCTATGTTTATGAACAAGAATCACATTGTTCAATATGTACATACAGCATTCTTCAATTTATTCCAAAAAAAAAAAAAACAGATCCCAAGGGCAATTCTCCTCTCTATTTACCCAAGCCAATGCTTTCTTTTAATCTTGATTCTATGATTAACTCCTTTGGTTACGGTTGTGAATAATACACACAGTTCACGTTTCTTTGTATATCTTTTAAAATAATGAATTGTATATTTTTAAATTTTAAACGAATCCTAATATAGATAATAATGTAGTATTATTTTACTTTACTTAGCATTATATTTTTTCCCTCTTGGAGTTGCTATAACGTTTTTGATTGGCACAACCATGGTAAGTGATTATAATAGACCAACCTTGCTTTTTGTTCTAACTCTAATAATTTTGCAATGATTATTCATCATAGATATTGCTAGTTTATTATATTCACTTGCCGGTCCGTAACACTAAAAAGGGTGGTTCATTAAAATACTACTCCATCCGATCCTTATTATAAGTTTCATCTAAAAATGTTGAGTAAATATAGGTGTTTGTGAAAAAGAAGTAATTAATGTCATTGAAAGTTGAAAATGGGGCTTATATTAAGGACCTAAGAAAAGTCTTCAAAATAGATTTATATATAAGACCGGAGGGAGTATTAGTTACGGATTGAGAAGCAATTCGGTCTATTAAAATAGTTATAAGAAAGAAAAAAAGAGTTGTAGATTCTAAACCCCATAAAATATCCCCAAACCCCAATTTTAATATGAAAATTACCTAATTGCCCTAATTAAAAAAAATTAGATTACAAGCCCTTGAAAATATCCATCAACCCCATCTTCCAAAACTCTTTCATCTACCTTATTATCATTTCCCCTTTCATCTACCTTGTTATTATTACCCACTTCGCAGCAGCAACAACAACAATGCTCAACCCTTCACACCTCCTCCTCTTCTTTTCTTCTTTCTTCCTATTGCCATCATCGCCAGCCACCAATCGCCTATGTCACGATCTCCTTATCCTCCAGGTTCGAATCAACAAGACTTCTGTCCATAAAGCTAGGTACGAGCTTTTTGATGACAACTTTGGTAAAGGTGATGAAAGAGACAAAGCTAGTGATGAGTGAAAGAGACGAGTCAAAGAAGGAAGAGGTTTAAGGACAGAGGAGGAAGATGGGAGAGTGTTGCCGAAGGGTAATGGTGGCCACAACCATGACAAGGTAGCAACAACATCGGCGACGGGGCGTTCCTGCAAGCCAAAATCCCCTGCAAGAATCGCGACCATGGAGAGTCCTTTGCGGTTGGCACCCATGGCAGAGTAGATCTGCATTAACTAGCCTCAACCGAGGCACTATTCTACTCCACAACTTCATTCACCATCGGGCGGTGTTTTTCCATCATGGTAAGTTCGAATTGGTTATGCTTCGAGACAAGAAGGAGGGTTGCGGAGGAGAGAGTTTGAAAGGATGCTGGGTTTGAGTTCTAAGGAAATTTTAGAGAGTTTAATTCATAACATTTTATGAAAAGAAAATATGAAATTATGGAGATGACTAAAGGTGTGATGGGCCGAGGAGTGAGGGGGAGGAACAAAAGAAGAAGGAAGAAGATGGATGGGGAAGAAGAAGAAAGAAAGAGTGTTTTTGGAATTAAAATAAATTTTGGGGTTTGGGGATAGAAAACGGAGTTTGAATTCCACTACTCGAAAAAAAATATAATTCAGAATAAGATAGGGTCTTGTCTCAGGTCTAGCTTGAGAAGAACCCCTAAGCCACAAAATAATTATTTTTTGGGAAAAAAAAAACTATTATGTATGAGTTGATGTAATTGTTTTATTATACTATTAGTATTTTTTTCTTCAATATTGTATGATGCATTTCATAGATAAATGCAACCATTGGAAAATTTACTAACATATTAAAAAAAAAGGAGAGAAATATGACCAAGATTTACAATTGACAGGATCCGAGTACCATATCATATAAATTAACTGTCTAAATAAAAAATCATAATCATGATCATATATTTTTTTAGAAGGGTATCATTCAGTCGATAGTCGAAGACTAATTCTCTTCGAGGTATAGATATTTTCAAAATAAGTTTTGACTCTACCAACAAAACACTACTTTCCATACCCACGACAAGTATCAAACCCTAACATCATATTTAAGAAAGTCAATCATATACCAATTGTGTTGGATATTGTTGGTGTGATCATAAAAACTTTAATTTAGTATAAAAAACTTTGCACTATAATTTGCTGATTAAAATAAATTATTTTTTTATATGAGAAGAGAAATTTTCTCATTTTTCCATTAATATAATGACAAACGTGTCTGAACCCAAAGGACGGGTAAACACATTCAACTTCCAAATCTTACATGTTTGACAATGACACTTTTTCCCCGTGAATTGTAATTCATGTACTTCAACAAACGCTAGACTTGTTTTCTTCTTCTTTTTTTTTTTTTAATTTTGCTAATGTTATGAATGTACGTTTGTTTGTTTTATAAGTAGAAAATTAGAAACAATTTGTTTCTGTTTTGTTTCTGCATATAAAACAAATAAATATACATTTATATGTCAATTCTGGATGTACATATAATACAACTCTTTTTATTTTCTTTTCATTAGATGGCATTTACGTTGGTATTGGCATAGTAATAAATTTACGATATTTATGATATTCATATGTCAAATGGTGCAAAACTTGCTAGCTTTTTTGAAAAACTAATTGTGGATACATATTTTTCTAATTGGTCATTTTTTCCTTTCGATATTTCGATGACCCTTGACCTTCTTTAGGTTAGAGTTAAACATCGGGTTAAATTTGGATAATTGGAAAGGATACATTGGGAATGATATGAAAATGAATTGTGAAGAAGAGTATAATAGGCTACAAATTAAATGACACAAGAAATAGACAGTGAAAAGATCTCAATTTATAAACATATTTACATACTACTTACGTCCTTAATTATAAGACCCTCTTGAGAGATTTCACGTTCATTAAGAAAGTGAAATAATTTAGTTAATTGTATTGAAAATGTGAACTTTTGATATGTATTTTCAAAATTACCTCTATTAATATTATTGAGAATCTAAAAAGTGTTAAATAAATAGGGGTGTTTGTGGAAAAAAATAATTAATGCTCATTGAAAATTGGTAAAGGGCCTTATAAACAGGGACAAAATAAAAGTGTTAAGAGAGCCTTATAATTAGGGACAGAGGGAGTAGATGGTAGTTATCTTTCACTTTATGTGTTTAGAAATGCAATCCCACACACCGTTGTAATTCCTTGTGTATATATTGAAATCTTATCTAAATTCAAGGATTCCTAAAAAGTAGTAACTTATACGGTAGCAACTTCAATGCAAATGAATGGAGAAAAGGCAATGGATTTAGGCACTATTCAGTAAAATGAGATTGCTTCTTTCTTGGTAGCTTGTATTTTTTTATTCGGTTAATAAGCTAATAATTTTATTCTGTATACTAAAATTGAAGGGAGTTTATAGCTTTTGCAAGCTAGCTTTTAAGAAAACCAATTGAGATTTCAATAACTCATTTGCCAATGTTTCACTTTGTGCAGTGGCTACAAATCAACCGCATGGTAAACAACCACCACCTCCTCCTCGGGTTAAGACATACATTAGTATGTATGGATTATTCTATCCCTAAATTGGAGAGTGTGGATCAAGCATTTTGAGATCAACGTTGCAAGATACAACTTTGAGTTGAAACTCGCCCTTCTGAATTCGATACAACAAAATTAAATCAAATTGGTGGTCTTGACAATGAAGATCCTCATGAGGTTTGGCCTTGGTATATAACAAGTCTCCCCAACATTGAAGAATTTGGAAACATATTTAATTGTCAAGGAGATGTTATTTACACTCTTATTAACATTGTTATTTACATCCATTTTTTTACATTAACATTGTTAGTTTTCGGTTTGATTTAATCCGCTTTCACCTTTTCCCATCCAAACAAATCCATTTTTAATTTGGTTTTTTTTTACTTTTTTATTAGTTTTCTGTTATTCATTGAACCAGTTTGAATTTGAACAAATTATTTATCTTGTATAATACCGGGCAACACTACCAACCTGCGGGTGTGAAAATATGCGATTGCATGTCAAGTGTAACAAGCATTAATGACTATTGCAAAACAGCGCCATCAATATTATTTAAAAAGGCATGCATATGGCCTTCATTGAACGCATTTAAAGTATGGAAACATTGTCCGCGTAAGACAGCCCAGTTGGTGGCTGCAGAGACACTTAGGATTTTCCCCTCCTCAGGTCATGGGTTCTAGTCCCAGACCTCCCATGTAAACAAAAAAAAGTATGGAAACATTGTCTATACACTGATTTGCGAGCGTATTTGTCCTTACACTTGCCATGAGTGTAGGAAGAAATTTTTGTAAGTACACTAACCCTCTAACATACTAAACGTAAAATTTTTAAAAAAAAAAATAAAATCGTAAAAGTATGAAATGTAGTTAAATATGCTTGACAAGGTATGGAATATATATGAATCAATGAAATAATGATGCATGCTATGCAAAGAGGGGTGATTAGGATATAGTGAAGAAGATGAACAAAATATGGGGAAATTTTTTACAATTTTGAGGGTTTAAAACTTAAACTAAAAAAGGCTAAATTACTCATTTGATCATCACTTACCTAATTTCTCAATTTCAAATTGATCCCTTATCTTTTTTGGGTTTCATATTGGTCCCTTATGTTTCTTTTCGCTGTCAATTTGGTCCCAGACTCACTATTCATCTTACGTGTCAATATCATATTGGTCCACGTATACATTGTTGGAGAGAGAAAGTGATACGTGTTCATAACTACTACCTCCGTCCCTAATTATAAGGTCCTCTTAACACTTTTATTTTGTTCCTATTTATAAGGTCCTTTACCAATTTTCAATGAGCATTAATTATTTTTTTTCCACAAACACCCCTATTTATTTAACACTTTTTAGATTCTCAATAATATTAATAGGGGTAATTTTGAAAATACATATCAAAAGTTCACATTTCCAATACAATTAACTAAATTATTCCACTTTCTTAATGGACGTGAAATCTCCCAAGATGACCTTATATATAATTAGGGACAGGTAGTAACATATTAGTCCAAATAGGATGAACAGTGATTCTGGGACCAAATTGACAGTAAAAAGAAACATAAGGGACCAATATGAAACAAAAAAACGTAAAGGACCAATTTAAAATTGAAAAAAAAGGTAAAAAGCCAAATGAGTAGTTTAGCCATTTAAAAAAAGAGTTCAAAAATAACAAAAAAATTTACCTACCCCACACTCAAATTAATACACCCCACTTTTAAATAAAAAACCAAAAATACCCTCTCTCTATTTCTATCTCCTTCCCACCCAGCCACCCCACCCCACCCGTCCCCCACCCCACCACGCAACGCACCACCCAACCACGCACCTTCCAGCCACCCCATCCCACCCCACCACGCACCACCCACCCCACCCCACCCCTTCCCCCACCATGCACCACCCACACCCACACCCGCACCACTCACACCCCACCACACTCTTTTCCTTCCCCACCTTCTTCTTTCTTTTTTCTCTTTTTTTTTAATTTCGACCTCGGGTCGTGAGACCCCTCATTACCGGGGTCGTGAGGCCCCTCACTACCGGGGTTATGACCCCACCCAACACCACCACACACACACCCGCACCACCCACACCCCACCACACTCTTTCCCTTCCCTTCCTTCTTCTTCCTCTTTTCTCTTTTTTTTTTTAAAAAAAATTTTGACCTCGGGTCGTGAGGAGCCTCACTACCGGGGTTGTGAGGAGCCTCACTACCAGAGTCGTGAGGTCCCTCACTACCGGGGTTGTGACATGGCATATACAATGGGGTGACCTCGGTAGTGAGGGGCCTCACGACCGGAGGTCAAATTTTTTTTTTTTAAAAAAGAGGAAAGATGAAGAAGAAGGAAGGGAAGGAAAAGAGTGTGGTGGGTGTGGGTGGTGCGATAGGGTGACAGTGTGGATGGTGCGTGGTGGGGTGGGTGGTGCAGTGGGATGGGGGTGGGGTGAGGTGGATGAAGGAAAGGAGAAAGAGATAGGAGTGAGGGTATTTTTGGTTTTTTATTTAAAAGTGGGGTGTGTGAATTTGTATGTGGGGTGTGAAAATGCCCACCCTAAAAAATTAGATCCTAAAACTTTTTACCCCACGCGTGGCTGAAGGCCCACAATATTTCACCATCAAAGTTATACACATTGCACGTGCATGTGTGGTTTGATAATTAAGATCCCATGCTATAGCTGAGGCTGACAATACTATATATGCTTTCAAACATTACATTACTTTATCACCCTCTTTCGGGTTCTCAATATTTATCAACCATAAAGTCCTGATTCACGAATACCATCTATTCTTGTACTTATATAATTTTCTTCCTGATGGCGATTCCAATTTTAAAAAAAAAATTAAAAATGAGGTGATTGAAAACAAAATTTTCTAAATTATATTTGTATTGGTTTGGATCGGAGCTAAACCCACACGAACAAACCTTGTAGACTCTTGGATAGTTTATTAGTTAACAAATTAACAAGTAAATGAAAAAAAAAAAAAAAACCCTCTAGAAAATTTAGTCATTCAACATACAAACTGCAAGGAGCTAGAAAATTAATAATCTAATATAGTGAAGTTAGAAAGACATTAATAGGGATGGTTAACAAAGGATTAAAAAAAATAATAAAATGCAAGTTCTTTTAACTAAGTTTGATGGGAGAAGTAGATCTCATACCCTTTGTGCCCAAAAGAGAAATAACTTGGGTAAAGAAAAGGATACCCCGTTTGCCACGTACTGTTCTTCCTTTAATTTTTTCTTTTTTAATTCTTTAACATACGAAAGATCTACCATGAGTTTTTTGAAGTTGTTTTTGGAGTCGTGTACTTGTGGTTTTGTAGTGTATGTGGTCCAAAATACAATAAATGACTAGCTAATTTGTGTCTAGCCATTTTGGTGAAACTGCACAAATTGATCGGAAGAAGAGGGAATTGAACTTCAATAATGGAGACTTAATTGGGTATATCATTGAAGTGATCGACTAGCTAGCAAGACCCCGATTAATTACTTGAACGAGGTTTTATAAAATAGCCCTATTGAATCTCAAATACGAATTGAAGGTAATGGGTTTTAATTTGTTAAATAAATAGAAAACACATAAACATAGAAGTAGTTCATCATATACACTAACTTCAATTTAGCTATTATCCAAAGTTGAGTTAATTAGTTTAGACTATATGTTTAGAATATCATAAAGGAGTAACATATAATCACATGAAAGTTATTGACATCCTTTTACTATTATATATACATATATATATATATATATATATATATATATGTGTGTGTGTACATATTGGGGGTGGAAATTAAACTGTTATTTTTTATATTTTGTCATCTTCATATAGATTCACGTTTTATTCACAATATATACTACATCTACAATTATGTTTGATGATAGAATGGTTTATATAATATTGCCAAATCCATGTAACTTCCCCTAACCTTATATGGAATAGATTCTAAGATAGTTGTTTTTATTATCCTCTAAGCATTTTAATGGCACCTATCTTTGAAGAATATTTGAGCATGATAAGTTTGCAAGTGTGGTCATTGGTCAAACAATTAAAACTGATTTCACTATATAAAACAAAGAAAAATGATTTAGAGACCTACAAACCTACAAATCTACACATAAGATTATGACACTTATTATTTTCGAATTAAAAAATATTAAATAAAAGAATTTAAATGACGAATATCAAGATTTTAATGTGTAGGCTTCTAATTTTGATTTGTATAGCATATATATATAGATAAACAAGTTGAAATCCTGGGCAGTTCGCATGATATGTTTAATGGATGTTATAAAAATTTAGCCAAACATAATGTTGGAAAAAAAAAAAAGGAAATTGGGGAATATATAGAGCATGCCACATGCAATCCCACATGTAATATAAGGTACCCACTGGCCAACATCCACATGGTGATGCCCATCCAATCAAGTGAATCAACAAACATCACATGATTTTGTTCCCATACTTACCTCCTCGTGATCCAACGCTCCTAGATTCACTCCTAAAATCCCACACCCCCAATCAGAGCCGTCCAATTATAGTCCACGTTCTTCACTATCATTGGCTGTCATTGCCCCCCTTGCCCTAGGACAACATGTTCTTTCATGTCCTTCATGGTACCGACCCTTCCATTTGTCACTTGCCAACCATGTGAGTAGGCCATTTATTAAAAAAAAAAAAGTTTTTCCAATTTATGTACTGATATATAAGATAAATAAACATTAAAAATAAATATATATTAGAAATTTAAATAATTATATTTTTATTTATTAAACATATACTCCATTTTATTATAAATACTTATTTTTTAATATTTGTTTATCATATGCATTAGATACATAAACTTAGGGTGTCAAGTGTGATCGGTAAGTGACAAAGGCCTATAATGTTGTATGTCGACTTATGTTGAATACTTGAATTCATGAACCTAGAGAATACGTGACCAAGATTTTATTGTTTATTATATACTCCTTCCCCCACTTGTTATAAGTCACCATTTTAAAGTTTTTTGTGGTTTTTTATTATAATGGTTTTTTATCCTATGCATCACATGCGTAGAATAAGAGAATATAAATAGTAAAATTATATTTGAGAACTAAATAATTATTTTTTTATTCATTAAGTGTATACTTTCCAAGAAACATTTACTTTTTAAGATTTAATTATCCTATAAATCAGTATTTGCACCAGCATGCATAGGTTTGAAAAACCCTTATTATAAATCACTTGATAATATTTAAGTAATGTTAAAAAGTTTATACCAAATATATCATTCATAATTTTATTATATTTAATTATTTACCCATATCCCAATGAGCCTTTTAGCATTTTACTAAGTGTTACTGACATTTTTTATGTTGGTTGATTGTTTAAGATGATAATTAAAGTTGAAAAAGGTGAATGAAATTGATAAAGTTTTAAATATGGACAATTTTGAAATATTATTAAACATTTTTTTTTTAATTTTGAGAGTTGTATGTACTTCCATCAAGGAAAGTGGATAAATTTGTTAGTGACATTGGAAATGTGAAAATTTGATATACTTTTTCAAAACTACCCCTATAATTATTATTGGAACTCTAAAAAATGTTGACTTTATAGGGGTGTTAATGGAAAAAAAAAGTAATTAAATGCTATTGAAAATTAAAAAAGGGTCTTATAAATATGGCCAAAATAAAAACCCAAAAGGGTCTTATAAATAGGACGAATGTTTAATTAGGTAAAAGTGGTGAATTATAATAAATGAGGGTGAGAGAATTATATATATAATTGATAAGCTACCTAAATGATCTCACCCAAAACTCTCTTTCATCTCAAATTCATTTCTTGAACCAATTGTCTCTGCCACTCAAAGAATCAGAAATATTCAGAATTGAACTGCGTTTAATTTGGATTTGGAATTCAAGCCTTGAAGGTGAATTTATAGATATTGAATATTGTGTGCACATTTATATATAAGAAGCTTATACTCTCAATTAGAAATGGAGAATTCAATGGACTATGAGAACCTCAAGGACACAGAGTTGAGGTTGGGATTGCCAGGCACGGATTCTGTCAGAAGCAACAAGAGATGTTCAACTATGGAAGACTCTGTTGTTTCTAATGCTACTTCTGATTCCACAACCATCACCACCACCACAACTGATGATCATTACCAACACAGTGCTCAACCTTCAAAGTAAGTGATACATATATTCTTTCTTTTCTTTCCTTCTAAGCTTAATAAGCAATGTTTAAATTGCGTGTTCGCAATCGCAACTGAGGCATAGCAAAATTATGGTTTTGGTTGTTTCTACAATCGCAACATGACAATGAACGATTGTAGCTGCATCAACCATATTAATGAATGGATGGCATGGTATTGCAGGGTACAAGTAGTGGGGTGGCCACCTATTAGATCTTTTAGGAAGAACAGCCTACAACTAAAGAAAAGTGAACATGGTGATGAAGGTGGGATGTATGTGAAAGTGAGCATGGCTGGTGCCCCTTACTTGAGGAAGATAGATCTCAATGTTTACAAGAACTACCCACAACTCCTCAAGGCCTTGGAAATTTTGTTCAAGTGCACATTTGGTAAGAATAATCAACAACAAATGTACAATAATTTTTCTCTTTTTTTGAAAATTTGAATGTGTTAAGATTTGGCAAAGTGATTACAGAAAAGAAATGGTAATATGGAAAATTGGCTATGTGCTAATGATTTATGGTTAATTTTGATGCAGGTGAATATTCAGAAAGGGAAGGGTACAATGGATCTGAATATGTTCCTACTTATGAAGACAAGGATGGTGACTGGATGCTGGTTGGAGATGTTCCATGGAAGTAAGTTCTTCTTCTCATATATTCTCCTCACTTTATCTTAATTTTTGTAAGGAAAATGTTCAAGAAATTAAAACTATTTTTTGGCAATGATTAGCAAAACCCTTCTTATTATTGTTATACGATATATTCAGTGAACATTTTTTGTCGAATTGCCATCTTATAGAGCTGTTTTTTTCTAAAATTAATTGCAGCATGTTCATGTCATCCTGCAAGAGACTGAAAATTATGAAAGGATCAGAAGCAAAGGGGTTGGGTTGTTTATGACTCCAAAACACAGAAGCAGCAAAAGCAAAAGCAGGACAGCTTATCCCCAAGGCATGATGTTAGACAACTCACACTGAGGTCTTCCAACATCCAAGACAATTCACTGTGATGTGGTGTGCTTGCAAGCAAGTTATATATAGCAATATTAGAAGGACACAAGGAGATATATATATTCTCTTCTGGTAGATCCAACTAGAATGAAATCAGAAATAGAAAAAGAAAGAAAATAAAAGCTAAAGCTATTTTAATTGTATAGAGGATATAATATATATATTGATTATCTCATTTTTGTGCAAGTTTGGAAATGATTCTTTGTGGAGGATAATTGTATTTTTAATCAAAAACTTTCTCAAACAACTTTTAATTTTAAGTTACTTTGAAGTTTGAACACAAAACAAACTAAATCCACTTATAATGGCTGAACTCGAATTCTTGTAAGAACTGATTCTTCAATCATATTTAATTATATCATCAAAGATCACTAGAAATATATCCTTCCACCGTAAATCTATGCTTAGGTTGATGGTATTCTCTAACCTTATACAAGGATCTAAGTAACATCCCCTGATCTAAATTTAAAAACAAAAACAAACAAAAAAGCAAACAGAAAGATATAGTAGCTTTTATCAAATCAAAACAATAAAAAGAACAGGAATTGGGAAGAAGAATTAGCAAAGAAAGAAAGCACTGCACTTCCCCTATGTGTGTAGTATCAAATCAAACAAAAACTCTGTCCTCGTTATTAGTCAACGGCATATTAAATTATAAACTTCAGAAGCTTTTGTAATTTTTGGCTTTCCATTTCAATAATAATTTCAGCCAAAGACTGGCATGATTTCAAGATCCTTGGTAATTTTTGGATTTCCATTTCACTGAACTCAATTTCAGAAGCTTGGTTATCAGTTTTGAAGAAATTTGAGTTGAATAATACAGTTGGATGTTTTATTATACAACTGATTAATGAATATATATTGAATTCGGGATAGCTATTCGAAATCTTAGTGAAATACTGGATTTATTATCTCATGTTTGCTTATATATATAGTCCGGTTTAATGCCTAACTAGGGAATATCTTCATACTATGTTTTGCTGTGTTGTGTAACATCAAGTTCATGCATAAGTATGTATCCGAAAAAAGTTCATGCTTGAGAGATAATAGAGTCCAACATTGTTATGTAATGCATTGGATTCTTCCATATATTCTTGGAAAGCATGGTGCAAGACTGCAAGGTTACGTAATGAGATTATCAATGAGCTAAGTGCAGGTTCCTTAAGCTAGCCGATGATGTTTATTCCAACACCATGGCTATGGTTATTATTGTTAAACGAATTCATCATAACTGGAACTGGACCTTAAACCCCCCTCCCTCCTTCCCTCCCTCCCTCCCTCCCTCTCTCTCTCTCTCTCTCTCTCTCTCTCTCTCTCTCTCTCCCTCCCTCCCTCCCCATCTGCCATAGCCTGATCAGGCCAACATTCAAAATATGGGCTTTCTCAGAGGACCCTTGGACCCATCTAAATTTTCTTTTCTTTTTGTGCCATATTTTGAAAAGACTATCCATTTTTCTTTTTCTTCATTAGCTGATGCTTTCTCAAAATTCTTATTGATCTTGTACGATATTGAATATGTTAATGTTGAAACTGCTAATGCGTGTGTGTCTATAACTCACTCTCTCTCTCTCTATCTATATATATATATATATATATATATATATATATATATATATATATGTGGGGATTACTAACCTATGTAAAGTGAGTTTTTAGTTGGTACACTTTAGCATAGTGTACCAGCTTTTAGTAGACAAAAGCACCCTCACATTTTGAAAAGACATAGTTTTAAACACAAGGATATTTTAATAATTTCTTTTTTTAAAAAAAATTAAAAAAAAATCTGAAACCCTCACCCACCCAAACCCTATCTCCCCTCTCTCTCATCCCTCATTTCTTAATACACGTTCTCTCTTATCTCTCTCACTCTAAATTACTCCTTCTCTCTTCTCTTCTCCACCCGCCGCCGTCGCCGTCAGCCGCCCCAACGCCAACAGCAGCAACGACCCATAGGCCCACCCTCAACCAACACCGTGACTCGCGAGCAGCTCTGCGACCCGAAGCCCCACCACGACAGCCATCACCACTGCGACCCAGCAGCCCCACCACCCGCGAGCAGCCCCACCACGACACTGCCACCAGCGTGCGACCCACCTACACCGCGACCCCGATGGCAACGACCCACCAGCGTAATTTATAATAGATGGTTGGGTGAGTATTAGTTCCTGGTCCCATACAAAAATGGTTTGATAACAAACATAGCACATGCCCTTTGTGTCGCTCCATAGACTAGACAATAAATTAAAGTCTAGTTTCGTTTTTTTAATGTGTGTCACATACAATTTTATGTTTTAGATTTTCGATAATTGAGAATCTACCACATGTAGTTTTGACATATATACTTTATGTGCTAGTGTGAGTTTATATTGGTAGAGAGCTAGTTGGCATAGTGAAAACTAATTTGTAATAGATGGTGTGTGGAAGTAGGACCATTTGGTACATCAGTTTGATTCTGAAATTTGTTTACAGTAGTCTCTAATTATAGTCAATCTTTCAAGATCTAGTGATTTTTCAATTGTAGTGAAGTTAGTGATTAATTAGTTTATTTTGTATTCAAAACAACTTATAATTAGAATTTGAGTCTCAATTATTTACTCAGCCAAAATTATTTCCAAACATGTAGTATCTATCTATTTGTACTAGGATTCTGATTCATGGATTTTTTTTTAGAGAAATCACAATAAGAAGATCAGATCATTTCTTCTTCTGTCTCGGTGCTTCATCATAGCCATTTTAATGTTCATTTTTCTAGACCCCTTTCTTTCAACGAACTCTCTTTCTCTATTTTTATGTAATTTCTCTGCAATGCTGTTTCACCAGCATCAAGTTATGGTATTCTTATTCCCTCACTCAATGACCTGGTCCACCTTTATCACCTCGACCCAGAGGTTTGTCTCCCCTTTCTATTTCCATTTCCCTTATAAACTTCCCTACATGACTCATGATAGTTGTCGAATGATTTTATCGCTATTTCTGTTCTTTTTTTTCCTGTTCAGTTGCTGCATTTATGGTAAATTGTGTAGAATGCTTGCTTGTCGCTATTCAAATCAACTATATGAAATCTACAAGAACAAGGAGGATCGATATTTTCCTTGACTGGAGCTGCAATTGATTCCTTGGTACTGTGTTAGAACTCAAGCATTGTCTTTTCCTGTGATTTAATAGGATGACAAAGGGTTGGCAAAAGTTGCCTTGAAGGATAAATTCAATTGCCTTGAAGGATGAATGATGGATGATGACAAAAAGTGGGTGCAGCGGTCACAGCCTGTTCCCAAATGTCTTTTATCACACCTCAAAAAATTAACTCTTAAAAACTTTCAATGCTGGGAATGCAAGCTGCAATTCGCAAAATATATTCTGCAAAATGCGAAAGTTCTACGTAGCATAGAATCTGCATTGTCGCATTCTCAAATCCAGAGGTGAAATTCGAATTGATTCGCAAGTTATCTCTATGCCCAAGGAGCTCTGAGACATGTAAACTCTCATTTGAGTGATAAATTACGAATATGCTTTGTATGAAGATGCAAGTAGTTTCGTGATGTCCTCCTTTTAATTAGTAGTGTCCTCTCCTCAAGTGTTGGCTGGGTTTTGTAGACTTTGAAGAACATGGTTTTGTACTCACGGATTAGAGAGAATGATTGTCCTTACTCTCCCTTTATGTAATGTAGATTTCAAAAAATAGATTAGTCTTTCCTTAACCAGATGATTGTAGCTCCTTCAATTTTCTCTTTATTGTTGTTTGTTTGTAATTTAAGTTTCATTCATATCATGTGTTGAGTTACATAGGCACCCAGTTTAGAGAATTAGTTGTTGACTTTGGAGGACATGATCTTTGTCTAGTACACATATTAGAGAGAATGATTGTCCTTGCTCTTCCTTTATGTAATATAGATTTCAAAAAAAAAAAAGATTGGTTTTTCCTGAATCAGATGATTCCAGCTCCTTTTTAGATGATTCTATTGCATGGTTATGAGAGTTTTCAAAACATGTAACCACCCATGGTTCCTCGAAGCCAAATGTTCTTTTAGAGGTCAACAATCTTGTACTATAATTACATTTTAAACTTTTTCGTTTCCTTTGTTTTTCTACTTCAGTGATTTTTTTTTTTGTTTAGCAACATCTGCACGGTGACAAGTAAACTCTCTTTTATAAATATCTTCAATGTTGTTCTTGTACCGTTTGTAATTGTGACCGCGTCTAACTGAAAAACCACAACTCTTTGCAAATAAACAATAAAAATTATAAGCATCTTTATCGCTGTTAAACAATTTCCCTATGTAAAGAGTTGAGTCATTGACATTTTCGCCTTGAGGCAAACGTTCACTCAAGATGATCTCTTCAATTTCATCATCTTCATGAACCACTCCAATTTCAACATCTTCAGATGTTAAATTATCATCTCTAAATAGCACTACAGGCCAATTACCAATTCCTTCAAATGACATTATGCCCGTAAAAATTTAAGAAAAATCGCAACCTAAAATTATAGTAAAACAAAATTAATTACAAACAAATATGTATATCATTATCAATATACATAAGACATGTACCAATAAATTTTACTTTCTGAACTATTTCCTATATGTATATTAGATACAAGCTTGATTCCAAAATGCTTAAAAAAATTACTCGGAAGAAATGGATTTGCCCCTCAGGCTTTGTTTGAGTCTCCTTGAAGTAAACCAATATAGGGAAATTTGGCCACTAGAATTCCCAATTAACAAATGTTGAGTACCTGTTGCATATCAACCATGTTTTTTTGTCCAATTGTTGTGATATTCTAATCACCGTAAACAATAAGAGAAAACTAATTAAGCCATACTCTTATCCATTGATAAAAGAAAACCAAATGGTAGCAAGATCATGCAAAAAATTCGATTTTGGGACAAAAATTAAAACTCTTAGATATTGTCATATGGATACTTTATTCTACAATATTCGAACAATTATCAAGTGCCCATATAGATATATGCTACATACAATACAAATCACCAGGCACCAGCTAAAGCTGATGAACTCGAAGTGAAGATTTTCTGCCAAGCCTGAAGCACAAATTCTGGCAACTTCATGTCTCAAGTTCCTTGGGCCACTCACTAATACTCCAACATCTTCACCTTTGATGTCAAACATAATTTCTGCAATATTAACAAAACTTGTGTCACTTTATTTTTAGGCAAAGTTTTTTTTTATGGAAAAGATGTATGGGACTAGGAACTAATACTCACCCAACCATCTATTATAAATTACGTTGGTGGGTCGTTGCCGTTGGGGTCACGGTGTTGGTGGGTCGTTCCCATTGGGGTAGCGGGTCGCGGTGCAGGTGGGTCGCACGCTGGTGGCAGTGTCGTGGCGGGGCTGCTGGGTCGCGGCTGCTGGGTCACAGTGGTGGTGGCTGTCGTGGTGGGGCTTCGGGTCGCAGGGTTGCTCGCGAGTCACGGTGTTGGTTGAGGGTGGGCCTATGGGTCGTGGCTGCTGTTGGCGTTGGGGCGGCTGACAACGATGGCGGCGGGTGGAGAAGAGAAGAGAGAAGGAGTAGTTTAGAGTGAGAGAGATGAGAGAGAACGTGTATTGAGAAATGAGGGATGAGAGAGAGGGGAGATAGGGTTTGGGTGGGTGAGGGTTTCAGATTTTTTTTTTATTTTTTTTTTAAAAAGGAAATTATTAAAATATCCTTGTGTTTAAAACTATGTCTTTTTTAAATGTGAGGGTCTTTTTGTCTACTAAAAGCTGGTACACTATGCTAAAGTGTACCAACCAAAAACTCACTTTACATAGATTAGCAATCCCCTGTATATATAGGTATTACTTTTAAGTATGTGACTAATTGTTCACGTATGCAATGGTGAGTTGTGTTGCCATGTTTTATGAAGCCATATAATATGAACGTATTAGTGAATGAATGACTACACATCTCTTGTACAGTTGTACACCAATAATGCGTTCCAATTTCCATTGATGCTACTTGGGAGATTAGGAGACATGAATATCCACCACCTCCAACTGCGTTTTCCATGTAGGGTATAATTCGAAATCAATTTTTGACTTTTACTTTGGTACGTAACTTCTGACTTGTGTACCTTTTTCTTAATCTATAGTCCCATGTTTTAATAGATTCAATGTAACCAGGATAGGTTAGGAAGGAGTATATGCCTTGTTTAGTCATTAACTCATTTTATGGATTCATGGGATAGCTACTCAATTGAAGGGAACAGAATCAAGAATCTCTACACGTTAAAGAATTGGGACAATAGGCACTAAGCATCATTTCTTAAGTGGCTAATTTTCTCAAGTGCTTTGGCCGTTGTTATCTTTGTCCAAAACCTCATTTCATCAATATCTTTGCTACTGTGTTTATATGCTCACCAAATTTTGAAACCCAAGTCAGGGAGCACTCCACCATCCAAAGAGTATTACAACGGACTATTGGAAATGGATTAAGATCATATGCAGCTATAAAATAGTTACTGACCCTTAAATTTGTTTTTATCATGTCAATTACTTTAATTGCATTTGAGTAAAATAGGTGGTGCTGCTAAAATGAAATTGCAGGGGACCTATATGGCTCTATTTGAAACTTTAAGAAAAGCAACAAAGGCTGGGTTTTCTTGAAAAGGGGTATATAGCAATTAGTTTACCAAAAGAAAATTGAAATAAAAAATCCTCACCATCATAAGCAACCCAAAGAAATTAGGTTATTTAATGCAAAATTCTCCCCTAGAAAGAAACTGAGCAGTAAACCATTCATTAGAAGGCTATACCATGCATAGAAAAGTTTTTTCTTTTTTCAATAATGTCAAACACATACTTGTACTCATATCACCCCATATCTGCTGAATTATAACCATCTATAGCTAAAAATAATTCTACCTTGTTTTTTATAAATCTTCAATATGATTCTGCCGCTGCTCAAAATCAAAGATGTGACCATTAAAGTAGTGTAATGAGAAACTTTTTACACTGGTTAACATGAACAGTGTGAAGAGGACACCCATACTTGTCCTTCATCTCTATTAATGGATCAAAATACAAGATTGATTCAGGAGGACAGGGAAAAGTAATCTAAATACTTTTCAAGTAAACAAGTGAAGCACATCTGAAATAAACAAAAAAAGACAATCATTTTTTGCAGGACTTGGCAACCCCCAGCATTCTAAAAAGCAACTATTATCCATTTCAAAACCTCTAGAGTTAATATCACTATTAAAATATACACACCACTCTATAACCTTTTGGAAGGTCCCACATCCCACTACAAAAAACTAAAAAGGGCTTTCATCATGCTCCACTCACTATCCCCCACACATAAAGAGAAGAGCATATGCATATCTATCAAGTGAACTTTTGACAATTTCTTTGCCTTTACTTATAGCTTGCCAATACAAGATTAGGGTCTGCTTGTATTTTCTTAAGCATTGACATCAAACCCTCTATTGGCAAAAGCTGAAAGAAAGGTGAAAAAAAAAGCATAATGGTATCTGACTTTGATTGCAACTTGATGCTGGCCAGTGATTCAATTATGGAGATTTGGAACAGACAAATAACTCGCGGGGGCCCTTGATGGGAACACTAGAGAGAAATACTTGCATAAACTACAAGTGCATTAGATTTAGACCAATTACATCATTAACTATAACAGATATCGTTAACTACTTGTGATAGTTATCTAATAGAGTAAACAGTCAATTTAGTTCTAAAATATAATAGCATCGCTGGTTAGGTCATCCAAATTTTTGTGGCACCAATTAAGTACTTGAAAAGATGAAAAATAGTGTTAAATTGAAGGGCTTAATTGGTCACTTAAATTCTTAGAAGGACCCAATGTGGTGATGTTTTAAATCTTTGAAGCTTTACTCTTATCTAATAATTAGTGATGTGATAGGTCTTGTGCACCTATATGCAAGTATTTCTTACCAGTAGATTGTGCATCATGTGGTGCTTGAGGTTTATGAAGGAGGATTAGTTTCAGTCTTGACTATACTAGAAGAGGTGTCTGGTGGTTGAGACTGGTATATTGCTGATGCCAATGAGATTGGCATGATGCAGAGCGCCTTCATTTGAAGAAACTGCATGGCAGCCCCAACATTTTCTTCCATAAGTTTAGCTACCTGTCTTTCTGTGCCGTCATTCGACCACTTGTCCCAAGCTGGCCGGTTTCTTTCACCTTCGTCGCCTTCTTCCTGATCATCACAAAATTTGCTCAATTGCTTGAATATTTTGACAAAAAAAAAAAAAATCTAACTACACATTTTCCCAATTATTACCTCGACTGATGATAATGGGATGTCAGTTACCAGTGGTGCCACTGCACCAGCTCCGCCCAGTCGACTCATGCTCAAAACCTGAAAAAGCAGATGAATTAACACTCATTGGAAGACTTTTTGTTTGGACTCTTACTTTAACATTGCTAATGCGTATTATTCAAACAGAAGATCCTTAAAAGTTATTACATAATTAGAAGTAGCAGCAGTGCATTTGACTGCATTCACTAGGTATTTCAGAAGAGGGTGAAACGAAATGTGAGTTCTATCCGAAGGGTGGAACCAAAGAAAACAGTACATCATGTTCCGTTCTATCCGCATGTCAAACGCTGCCTTAGATATTCCCTAGTCTGTAAAGATCCCGTGCATGTTGCTAGTGTCCTGACCAAGAGAATTGGAGTAACCTATCCATACTACCATTTTTCTCACCAAAAAAAAAAAAAAAGGAAAAAAAATTATCTAGTCCTTCATAAATAAAATACATTGGCCGATGGGTTCTCATCAAAGTGGCAACCACCCTTTTGCGGGGTTCATGACCATTGGTTGAATGAAATCCAACCAACTAATCTTGGTTGGGGTCTTGGGGAGGGGACAAAATTGGATAGGTTAACAGGTTTGGCTGGCAAAAACCATGAAACGCCATTGAAAGATGTCATTAATTACAACTAATATCTAACTGGGAAAATAAATGAAAACTAAACTAGGATCCGTAAAGAGCAAAGTAGCATTTTTACCTTTACTTGGAGCCTCAAGAACTTCACATAATCCACAATTTCATCCAACATGGCAGCTCTATCTGTCTGAACAAAGCAGAAATGAACAATAATATTAGAAAGAATGGAATAATTTGGCATTATTATAATTTTTTTTCAAACACTAGGCAGTTCAGAGCAACATTGCTATCTCACAAGCGATAAAAAACACATCATCCCTTGAAAGAAATCCACTAAATTTATTTCAATATTCAAGCACTCATAGAATTTCAAGCATACCTAATCAGAAAATAAGTAGATGTTATCCCTTTTTTTTAAACACTTTTATGAGAAGCTTGTTTTCATTGATTAATTATGCTGTAATAAACAATGCATGAAAAATGGACCAACAGAGTTAATATATAAGTGGAAAATTAGGCAGATAAAGGAAATGCCAGCCATGTGATCTCTATGTTATCTCACTTGTCATGCTAACCATGGCATAAATCACCTACTTTTGCAAATACAATCCTACTTTTGCTAAAGACATATTTTGACCACATTTTGTAATAAAATGATATGCAAGAGAAGTCACATACCTTGTTGACACTTGGAACCAGTTCTTGCAAAGCCCTGATTCTTTCTGCTATTTTTTCCCTACGCAACTGTAATCAAAAGGTACCATAAAGACTAAAGAAAAAAAATTGAAGGAAAAACTTATTATGCAAATATCCAGAAGCTCACCCTTTCAGCTATGCTGTGAGGGTCTGTAGCCTGTCCTCTTCTAGCCCGCACCCTAGGACGAATTGCTGGAGCATGCGGAGCAGCAGGAATATTACTAGGCATGGGTTGTCCATGAAAAACCTGTTAAGAGATTAGATTATCAAGAGGGTGAAAAATGCTACTTGATCAACACAACCTCCAAAAGGCGGGAAGAAATTTACTATCAGTGAAGGGAGAAAATAGACTCTTACAATATGAACCAATTTATTAAAGTACTACTCAAAAAGTCAAGTACTAATGAGAAGGTTTACAGGACATAGTTTCCATTTTTTTTGGGGTTCTCTACAATAATGTCTCCCTTGAGTATCATGTCAACCAACAGATCCCATTCAACACCCAAAGAAGTGACTCTCATTTGTTAAGCAGCTATCACATGCTATTGTATTATAGTTCTTGTTCATCACTTGGCAAAAAAGAACAAACGAATCTAGCTCAAAGCTTTCTTATTACCTCTCTCTTCCCTGTCATTTCAACTGGACTGGAGTATCAAACAAAATATGAGAATCAAAAGTCAAAACCAAATAAGATCACCAGTTCACTTCACCCCTCACTAAAATCACACCAATAACACCAAAAACCAAGTTATCAGTTCTACTGCTTCTGCATCCATCAAAACTAACTATAAACAAACTCCAAATCCATACATACTGAAACAACTAAAATATATCAACTATCAAGCTTACTTTCAACTTAAGATAATATCCAATCAAAAATGATACATAGGTCTACAAAATTAACCTACACCAAAAAAAAAAAAAAAAAAAAAGGTGAAATGTGTCACAAAGTGGTCCAGTGCTCACTAAACACATGTCTAATTAAAAGAATACACTTGCCTATAAAAAATATATAAAAAGGATTTTTTTTTTTAAAAAAAAAATTGTTAAATTATTTTATCCAATTATGTAAAAGCTGGTCTTACATTATTCTTAGGTCTGCCATCAGAGACAGAGACGTGGTTTCGAAACCGGTTTCCTCTATCAGAACCCTCTTCTTCATTCTTGAGGTAGCCTCCTCCTCCTTCTTTCCCTTGCTCCAAGCTCAGCCCTAACTGGTACAAAGGCGCCGCATCAAAAGCAACGGCGGTGGCGGCGAGGTTGTGGTCGGCGGAGTTGAGGTGGAGCATGATCGGAGACGGAGAAGGAGTTCCCCCGAGCATGGTGATATCGGAGAATCCGAGTATTTGTTGGAGGAAGTCGTCAGCGGGGGTGTCGGAAGGGTTATTGGCCATGGAGTTGAAGAAGAATGAATGAATGATGAGTGGGTTGAGGTTGTAGTACAGTGGTATTGTATTGTATTTGAGTAGGGGAAACGAGTTGATGAGTGAGTTAAGTTTGAGTTGAGAAAACGAGTTGAAGGTGGATGACTCAGTTACTAACTAGTTTAGCTCAGTGTTCTCACAGTCACAGAGATGATGATGAATTGATGATGACTCGTCCAAGGTGAATGAATGCTTTGGCTTGGGATTTAAGTAGAGCTGTCAAAACGGGCATGTGGGTCGGGTTTGGGCCGGTCCGTTTCGGGTCAAAACGGGCCAAATCGGGTTCGAGCCCAAAAAACACTGTTATATAAATTGAGTTTTAGTTCTCAGCCCCAATATTTTATCCCCAAACCCCCATTTTATTAATAATCCTAAAATACCCCCAAACCATTCCTCAAACCCCACCTAAAAATAAACAACTCTTCAGTGCCTAAATCTCCTTCCCCAAACGACTCTCTTCTCCCTCCCATGCCGTCATCCACCGCCTCCAGTTCCCTCCCATGTCGTCATCCACCGCCTCCACCTCCAATCAGTTCTCCATCGCCTCCAATCAGTTCTCCACCGCCTCCACCTCCCTCCCATGCCGTCATCCCCCTTCTCCGGCCATGTTTTTTTTTTCGGTGTCTGACAAATTTCCGAGAACTCCGTGTCGAAATTTCAAGAAATTCCAACACTGGTTCGTCGGAATTGTGTATGGTATTCAATTCCGACGAACCAGTGTCGGAATTTCTTGAAATTCCGACACGGGGTTTTCAGAAATCTATTATTTACATAAATTAATTTTATACCTCTGAAGACCGCCGCCGCCGAGGTGTTGGGATTGAGAAACAGAAACGCAGAAAACCAGAATCAGAGGAGGATCAAATGAGCTTGCTCCCCTCGCCGTCAACGCCATCACGTTCCACAAGTCTCCGAATGCATCACTCTTCCGCCGCCACCGGTGTAAACCGCACCATCGATGGTGGTCCTTCTCGTCGCACCACCCATGGTGGTCTCGGGTCCCTGCGGCAGCCGCCGTGTTCATGGTGAAGGAGGAGACCTTAGGGTTCTCAAAGGAGGCTGCTGTTGGGGTTCAATGGGGTTTGGGGTTTGGAGTGTAAAGGTGGAAGATGAAGGAAGGGCATTTTTGACTTTTCGCGATTAAAATGGGGTTTGGGGCTAAAGTGAGGGGTTTGGGAACTAAATCTCATTCAAATTGAATATCCTAGTATCAAACTCAAACTCGCTCTAAGTGGGTTACGGGCCGGCCCTCATCATCTTTTTTTTTTTTTACAATTCAACCACTTCAAAAAAATTTATATATTTTTTCAAAAACATTAATGAATAAACTTCCTTTATACACATATTTTTTTAAACAACAATAAGTGTTTTATTCTTTTACACATTTTTAAAGCGTAAATTTGATTTTCTATTCTTACAGAAATTAAAATGTATGTATAACTCATATATGACCATTAATGTTGTGCTTTGATATGTTCAGGTGCATTTTTGAGATGTGTATATTGATAAAAAGTAAGAGAATTTTATTATAAGTGTTTTTTTACACATATAAAATAAGAAAAATGTGAATTTTTTCTTTTTTTTTTTGGGTCATCGGGTCGGCTCGAACCCGATCAGCTTTAACCGACCCGAACCCAAACCCGATCAGGACGGGCAAAATAGTCTGGGTTGAATAAATAGGCTATATTAAGGAGTCTGAGCCTTATAATTTTTTGGTTTTTTGACCCGGCCCGGCTGGCCCGACCCATTTTGACAACTCTAATTTTAAGATGTCTTCCTTAAAATGCTTCTCTCTCTTTTAAGAGTCTCCTGCAAAGTTTTCATAATTGTCAAAATAATTAGTCACTCTCATCTTTATTACTCCTTCATCTCGTAAGTTATGATTTTTTGAATATTTCAAATAAATTAAAAAATGAGTAAATGATGTAAGAATTTGATATAATTTAACTAAATTACCCCATTTAATAAAAGGAGATAGTGTAAAAATAAATCTACGAAGATTATATTGAAGAGAGATGAAGAAATGAGTGATGAAAAAGAGAATGCAATAAATAAGGGTATGTTTGGAAAAAGAAGTATAAATGAGTCTTGGATTTCTAAATGATCACGACTTATGAGACAAAAAAATCTTCAAAAGATCATAACTTATGAGACAGAGTGAGTATAAGTTATATATTTTTTTTAAACAATTATCTTAATATAAGTTATTTTAAAAAAATAATTATAAGTTATTTTACATGTCTCTTTTTTATTAAATACTATTTTGCTAATTTATGTTTTTTTCGTTAATGAGTGTAAGCTTTTTAAAAATAGTTGAAAAGATAAAATAATCTACTATCTATATATAAAAAGATCCCTTGTCGAGGCATCACGTTTGCCGGAGAAAATTTTGAAGTATCACGTTTGTCCCATGAAGCTTTCCTCGCACCAGAGAGTTTGTAGGTAGATAATCATTATCTCTAATCAAAATTACAATTTAAAATTATATAAATTATTTAAATTTATTTAATAATGCACGGGTTGTTGATATTTTAATTTTTTTTATATTAAATATTTTAAATTAAAGATTATTATTAGCAACAACTAAAAATAATTATATAAAAAGGTAGGAGTTCAAACCAAACTGTACAACGAAATAAAATTAATCTAAATAATTTTGTTGATAAATAACATTATCCCTAACCAAAATTATAATTTGAAATTAAATTAATTATTTAAATATATATAATCATTATCTGTATGTGAAATCATTATCCTCAATTTGTTGAACAAATCATTATCCTCAACAAAAATATTTAAAAAATATTTAAAAAAACACTATATATATAATAGGCTCTCCCATTCAATTTTTAAAGTCCTATCTAATTCTAAGAATTCTATTCTCCAAATTCTCTCTTTTATTTTTATTTTTCCCCTCATTCCTCTACTTAAAGCTCTTAATTTTGATTTTTGAGTGTTTGATGAATTACTTATTAAATGATGCATATTTTGTTATACTTTTAATTGACTTTTGTTTATTACTCTACTTAGAGCTCTTAATATTGATTTTTGACTGTTTGATGAAATACTTATTAGATGATGCATATTTTGTTATACTTTTAATTGACTTTTGCTTAATGCTAATTTCAGGAAGAATGACAGCAAAGAGTTACTTCAAACAAGAGTATGACCTTGGTAAGTTGTTTTTTTTTTTAAAAAAAAAATTTTGGTAAGTTGTTATACATACTTACTTTGATTATTCTTTGTTGAAAGAATACGTAAATAATTGATCATTTTCTATTTTCAAAGAAGAAAAGGGTTAAGGCTCCTAGGATTAGGAAGAAATACCGTGATCGTATTCTGGTGAGAAATAATTTTGGTGAGTCTTTTGCATGTTTGAAGAAACAATATTTTTCGATTTATTTAAATTTTTTTTCCGTTTTTTTCATGAGATAAGATAAATGATGAAAAAAATCAAAATATTTAAATATGAATAATAATAATAAATGTGATAATTATATTAAAAAAATATTAATTGTAAAAAAATATTAATTTATCCATCAAATAAATATAAGAAATATCTTATAATATTATCCAATAAAAAAATCAGAATGTATAATTTTGATTTAATTATATATAATTTTTCATATTAGATTTGATAATTATATTTAAAATATGCTAAATTATCATGTCTTATGCAATAGAAAATATTTTGATTTATCTTTAAATCTACTCATAATACTATCAAACAAAAAAATATAAAAAAAGTTTAATTTTCATTTCACTCTAATAATTAATCATAATACCATGATAAAACGTGTTAATTCATCGATCAACTAAATAAAGAATACATTAATTTAATACTCATCTATACTTAGACAAATATAATATTAAATATATAAAAAAAGAGCCAACATTATATTCATATTAAAATACAATGTGTTAACCAAGATAGTCAAAAATAACAATTTCAATGTCGTCTTCATGTTTTATGAAATAGTGGATATTACAATTTATCCTTAAATTTTCTCATAATACCATTAAACAAAAAAGATCAAAATATTTTTAATTCTGATTTGTTTTTAATTATCATAATAAAGTTGATAATCATATAAAAATATTGATTTATCTATTAAATAAATAAGGAAGATTTAATTCTGATTTACTTTTGATTCATCATAATAAAGTTAATAATCATGTAAAAAAATGTTAATTTATCCTTTGAATAAATAAGGAAAATCTCAGATAAAAATGTTATTTTTTATTTATATAAGGAAGTACAAAATTTTTCAACAAGCTCATTTTTTAATGTTGTTTAATAATAATCTTTACTTTAAAATATTTAAATATTAATAATCTGTGCATTGCACAGGATAAAAATAAAAAAAGTTTAATTTTGATTTCACTCTAATTAATAAAACATGCTAATTATCGATCAACTAAATAAGTAATACATTAATTTAATATTGATCTATACATAAATAAATATAATATTAAAAAACGAACCCTCATTTTCTTCCAATGAATTCATGTCCAATGAAATAAGGGATATTATGATTTATCATTAATTATTCTCATAATACTATCAAACAAAAAAATCAAAATAATAATAATAATTTTTGATTTATCATAATAAAGTATATTGAATAATCCTTTTTTATAATTATTTTTGTTATTGTTTAATAATAATCTTTATTTTATAATGAAAATAATAATAATAATCTTTAATTTAAAATATTTAATATAAAAAAATTTAATATCAACAACCCGTGCATTGCACGGGATAAGAGCTAGTAATATTATAATATTTTTACTACCGGTATATGATAATTTACCTGATTTTAATGTAAGATTCTTTTAATAACTTTTTTATTTGTCATTAAAAAGGTTATCAATAAATTAAGTAATTAGTCTCATAAACTCAATTATAAGATTATTATTCAATCATTAAAAAAATTAGGAGAATGAATAAGTATAAGAAGTTTAAGTAAACTTATGTTAAAAACTATAAATCATTTTTTATTTACTAAATAGTATATTTTTTTCTCGTATTAATTTATTTGTTAAATTTGATTTATCATATACATATATATATATATACACACCAATGCATTAACTAAAATATCCGAAAAAAAAAGTTTATTTATGTTTTTGTTTTTTAAAAGTTCGCGTTTTGATTTTAATCCTTAAAAGTTCAAATGCATTAACTAGAAAAATCCAAAAAAAAAGTTTATTTATGTTTTTGGTTTTTAAAAGTTCGCGTTTTGGTTTTAATTCTTAAAATTTATTTTGATCGGGACTTTCCTTAATTTTTTAAATATTTTGATTTTGGTCTTCGTTATTATGAAAATATGTTATTTGTTGATGGGATTATCGGAACAACATATCAGCCACCACATGTTATGAGGTAACGCCGAATAAGTAGGTGATATGATGTAGACGATAGAGGCTTACGAACACAAAAATAGTCTCATACACATTTTGTATTCATGAGCATGAATCATCCATACCATACTACTATCTAATGAGTGTTCCTTTAACTAATCAACAAATAACAATTTTTTTTAATGAAAGGAATAAAAAAATTTAAAAAATTAAAGGTTAGTTGTGTCAAACTAATTTTAGGAACCAAAACCTAAATAAACTGAAATTTCACTGACCAAAACAAGGGTGATGTTATTATGCTTCAGGTTTCAATATTTTGGGGCTTTTTTTTAAAAAAAAATGTAATAAATTAAAAAATATATTTTGGATTTTCTGTTTTATTGATATGCACGTGTTTTTGATATTTGGATTTGAGTTTTCTTTTATTATATACTTTTTAACACACGTAAAAAAATTATATTGAATAAGTCTGCATTAAAAATTGATACTCCCTTCGTTCCTAAATATAAGATCCTTTTGGGAGATTTCACGTCTATTAAGAAAGTGAAATAATTTAGTTAATTATATTGGAAATGTGAACTTTTTATGTGTATTTTCAAAATTACCCCTATTAATATTATTAGGAATGTAAAAAGTGTTAAATAAATAGTGATGCTTGTGAAAAAAGTAATTAATGGTCATTGAAAATTGATAAATGGTCTTATAAATAGGGACAAAATAAAAGTGTGAAAATGATCTTATATTTAGATACGGAGAGAATATATTTTAATAAATCTGTATTAAAAAATATTATGAATAAATCTGCATTAAAAAATAAATAATAAATAATAATAATAATTAAAAAAAAATTGGTCGGTGCATGATAAACCGGAGCAACATAGAAATTTCCCCAAAACAAATACTCCCTCCGTTTCATATCTTTTGTCCTTTTGGACTTGTGCACATAGATTAAGAAAGTGTTAATTAGTGTAAGTATTATTTATAGTTTTTCCAAAATGTTCATATTTAATCTTTGTTGAAAATTGTAGCAATATTTAATCTTTATTAATAAGTGTATCCATTAATTAATGTATAGTGATTTAGAGTTGAGATGAATGATAAAAGTATAATCAATAAAAAGTAAATGAAATGATTAGATGAAAGGTTAAAATTGAAAAAAAAAATATACTTATGTACGGGAAGTTGGAACCGTAAAATAACGTGAAACAAAGGAAAAAAGAGGCGAAAACACAAAAGATACGAAACGGAGGGAGTACTGTAGTTAGAGTGAGGTGAATGCTTGGGATTTGGAGGAGAGAGACAGAGACACAAAGACACAGAGAGAGGGAGAGGGAAAGAGGTGGATAGAAGACCATTCTCTCTCTATCCTTTTACCCTTTCATCTTTCGATTTGCACCCACCTGGTACGAGGCTGCTTCAATCACTCACTCTCCTTCTTCTACCTCCCACACCTCTTGCTTATTTTATTATCTTTGAAGTATTAAAAATGCAATCTTTTTTGTGTATTATTATCTACTACGTACTTGGCTAATTGCATTCATGATTTAAGCAGCGTTGTGATTGTTGAATGTGTTTCTACAATGTTGGGTTGGGTACATTGCTTTTGCAAGATTCTTAATTTTGATCATATAGGACTGTGATTGTTTATTGATTGTAGGGTGTTTGGAAAGAGCTTATAGATAATACTATGTATAATAGTTGGACTTATGCAAAAAAACAAACCACTCATTTTGATCTTCTTTTTAGCTTATTTCAATCAGCTTACGAAAATAAGCTCTTTTCAGGATGTATTTGGGTCAACGCCTTAATTAAATGTTTATTCGATAACCCTTTTTTTAAATAAGCTTGCTATACAGAGCTTATTTTCATAGGTTTTTCTAGCAAGCTTATTGAATTTTATTATAGGATGGTCATAAGCTAGTTTTATAAGCTATTTTCCAAAGTTTATTTTTAATAACTTGTTCCCATAGACTCAAATAAGCTCTCTATTAGCTGTTATAAATGCTATCAACAAAACTTATTGAATAGTAAGATCTTAATTAAGCAGTTTACTATAATGTGTCTGTACTTCTAAGTGATATATTTCGTGCACTGGATAAATCTGTGGGTAGGACTAGAAGTTCTGGACATTCTCTGCAGTATTGTGTTATCATTGAGCTATCTTTTTAAACTATCCTTATGCGTTATACGCTGTGAATTTCTCAGTCGAAGACAACTGATTTTTATGGCTATTGCTCTGAAATCAAGTTGCTTCTTGCAATTGAAGAAACCTGAGGTCAATTACCTGGTTTGTTTTCCCTCTAAGAAAGCTGTCATTTCGGTAAAGAGATACGCTCCGGTGGCCGCTATCAAAACCATGGAAACAGTTGGGCTCTCCAAAACGTTCGCCAGATTGAAAAAGCAAGGAAAAGTAAGTGCTTATCTTTCTTCTTTATCTCTAGGATTTATGCCTGCCATGTTTTGTAATTCTGAGTCACATTTCAACACGAATAATAATACTGTATTACTGACTTCGTTTCCACTACTCATGCTATTGAATTACGGTGTAGTGCAATTTGCTAAGAAAGTAAGAGGACAGTGCTGAGAGAGTGTGAGGAAGACCGAGAAAAGTACTCAATCGGCAGAGAGTGTAAACAGAGAGAAAAGGGAAGAATGTGATTGTTTATTGATTGGACGAATGTTTACAAGGAGTGCCGAGTTGATATACTTCAGCTGTTAACCAAAACTAATCATCGAGAGCATCTATTGTAACTAACTAACAGGAGTAACTGAATACAATTAACCAATACTCTAATACAGTACTACAATACAATATACTCTATCACATGCTTTGTCAAATATATGACTTTGCTCTTCATAGTTATAACTTATAACGATTAGTAATTATCTTTATATGTGTTGGTTATTTTTGTACTCCTATTACTTGAACATTGTTGCAAAGAGATATGAGTCTGTGTACTTTTATTTTCCTAATTCTTGACTGCCAAATGATTTTATACTAAGAAGTATATTTGTGTTAAGGTGGCTCTCATCCCATTCATCACAGCTGGTGATCCTGATCTTTCAACCACTGCAGAAGCACTGAAATTGCTTGACTCATGTGGTTCTGACATAATTGAGCTAGGTGTTCCGTACTCTGATCCATTAGCAGATGGTCCTGTTATCCAGGTTTGGTGCTTTTTTCCTTTTTAGTGATATTTAGTACAACCTTTTTCTTGATCTGAGGAGTCTTTCTATTTAGGCTGCTGCTACACGTTCTTTGGCAAAGGGGACCAATTTTGATGCGGTTATATCTATGTTGAAAGAGGTAAATTTGTGCAACTCCTTGCCGTTTATTAGTTGTTGCTGTCAAAAGATAATTATGGTGATCTC
Source organism: Crotalaria pallida (assembly GCA_037953625.1). Classification (NCBI taxonomy): domain Eukaryota; kingdom Viridiplantae; phylum Streptophyta; class Magnoliopsida; order Fabales; family Fabaceae; genus Crotalaria; species Crotalaria pallida. The sequence continues at coordinate 77,504,522 of CM075656.1, forward strand.
TTCTGCAATAATTTATTTTCCTTTGCAAATCATTTATTACTTTTTCCACTCATTGTCATCTATAATTGAAAAGTTAGTTGTGCAAATCATATGCGATGTAGTTTGAACCAGTGATGTCTTTCCCTTACCCTTGTTCTTGAAAGGGAAGGAGATGCTGTTAGACCCTAATGTCGTTAAGCCCTCACCCTTGTTATCATATTCTATTATCATGTTATTAGACTTTGTTAGCTGTAATTAACGAGGCACCTATGTTTCATAAACCTATATAATAAGAAATATTCCTAAGATGGAACCCTCCTTATGACCTGTTTTTGGCTAAAGTAGCAAAAATGAGAGCTTGAATACCGCTTGTAAATATTTTTTTTTTTTTTGTTGGATAAGATAATATAGATAGATAGTTAATATCTGATGCTATTTTTTCAAAATGAAGTGCGCACACTGCAAACATTTATTTATGATACTTTCTCTTTTTCCAGATTACATTTTTCCTTTCATTCCATTCATCTTATTTGCACTTGAAACCATGATTGTTTACCACCAAGTTGAACCTATGGTGGGTTATCTTCTCTTAGATTCATGTACTGATGATCCTTCTTAATGGCGACGTGGCAGGTTGTTCCACAATTATCTTGTCCAATTGCACTATTTACTTATTACAATCCGATATTGAAGCGTGGTACTGAGAGATTTATGTCCATCGTAAGAGACACTGGTATACATGGTGAGCTACAATGTTTTTTCAAGTAGCATAGAGTTTAGTTCATTATGCTATCACCTCTATTTTTCTAAACATGTTATGTGATAAACAATGTCATAAAATGCATAGGCAATATAAGACAAGCTATTTGACATTTGCCATACTTAAAACTAGATATTTGGATTTTTCTAAATTAGTTCTCTTTATCATTATAAAAGAAAGCATCTCTACTCTCCTCCTGCCAAGTCCTGGTTATGGTTTTTATATCGGTTAGGTCAACATGTAAATTTGTGATGAAATGAAAACATGTTTGCATTGTTTCTCTTTTTACTCCAGTTTTGTAATCAGGATAATATACTTCTTTTTCCCCTTTGTTTGCAGGGCTTGTTGTCCCAGATGTTCCTCTGGAGGAGACCCAGACTTTAAGGACAGAAGCCAAGAAGCATGGAGTTGAACTGGTTTGTTTACCTTTGAAATGTCAAATGTTCTCTTACTTTATATCTTGATCTCAAACAGAGTATCCTTACACCGTTACTCACAATGATAGAGTTTTGGTGAACTTCATTTTTATTTTTTTGTAATATGAAATTATAAATATGAAACCCACAAGTTAAGCGCAAAGGTGGCATGGCTGTGATCATGAGTGATGAAATTTTTGTACGAATAACAACACTGTATGCTATTACATTATACTTTTTTGCATATATAAATTTGTTGGTGGAATAATATTTTCTAATAGGTTCTCGTTTAATTTTGCCTTTAAATCAATCTATTTGTGCACATTATATATCTAGTCTGATTTGGTATATCTGCTTCTTTGATGTCATTTAGGTACTCCTGACTACACCCACCACTCCAACAAACCGAATGAAAGCCATTGTTGATGCTGCTGAAGGATTTGTGTATCTTGTAATAGCTTCTTTCAAGTTTCAACCATTATTTTTTTTGGGTTCCTCTCCCTAGTTCTCATGCATTTTTATTTATTTTGCACCTGCCAAGGTCTTCTTTTGAGAGTATGTCTATGTGATCTTCTATATAATTTCTTTCTCACTATTTCCAAAACTAAAAATAAATTTCAATATCTGTTGGTTTGTGGTCTATTTTTTTCTTCAAACAGTCTATTAGTGTCATGTGTGTATGAGTAGACAATATTTATCTCTGTTCTACTTTTGTGGTTTCATAATGTTACAAATTATTGATTTTCGAACAATATTTAGCTTGGAAATGCCATTGATTTTCGAACAAATTATTTACTGTAGTTCATATAACAAACTAGGTTAGGGAGTTGACAGTGATAACTGATAACAAGTCACATTAGTCCCAAAATTTTGGAAATAGGATATGATAATGGTGAAAACATAATAACATCTTATCTAGCTTTCTCAAGTCAAATTTGGCCAGCGAGTGTCATTAACCATTTGTTGGTTAAATTATAGGTGAGCTCAGTGGGAGTCACTGGAGCACGAGCATCAGTTAGTGATAAAGTTGCTGCTCTTTTGCAGGAAATTAAAGAGGTATGTCTACTTAATCTTGGTCTCTACTCCAATTGTATGTTGTAAAAGTCTTCTTGTCACTTATGAATAGTTCAATTCTAATTCCCTCCTCCCCTTCCCCTTGGTTGTAAGAGCTGGCATCTGATCGATTAAAATTTATACAAATATACAATAATCTACGGTTTAACTTCTGTGAATCTTGATTAAGAAAATACATCCACCTTGAGATTTAGTTTTAATCATGCTCAGCACCCCTCTTGCTTCAAAAGCAACATTCACCTCTCTTGGGGGTGGTCGGCACAATTATACCACTTATCATCCCTCCCGGGGAGGTGAATGTAATGATGATTGAATCTCAACAGAAGCTAGTATAGCTTTTAAAATAAGATGGATGTCAAGTGTAATTAAGCTAAACCTCAAGGGATGACAGTACAATTTTCCCTAATATTTTTGCTTGTTAGTGAGTGCCTTTTTCTTTCTTTCTTATTTTCTTTTTCAGGCAACAAATAAGCCCGTGGCAGTTGGTTTTGGAATATCAAAACCTGAGCATGTGAAGCAGGTTAGTTCACTGTCCATATGTTACTATGCATATTTCCTTAAACAATGTTGTTATTTAATAATCAATAATATACTTCTTTACTACAGGTAGTAGAATGGGGAGCTGATGGTGTGATTGTTGGGAGTGCTATGGTGAAGTTGCTTGGTGAGGCCAAAACTCCTCAAGAAGGATTGAAAGAACTGGAAAACTTCACCCTCTCCTTAAAATCAGCACTTCCTTGAAAATAAACTACCAATAGTTCAAACTTGTAGTAGTTATGTCTCCACAGATAATAATGGAATGAATAAGGATTTTGTTTAATGAATCATCATCAATTTATCAATTTTTTTTTAACGACATGAATCATTGGTACAAACTTACACTTGACATGAATCATTGGAATGTTATCATTAACCGAAGATCGATAAATTTAACTTGCCCAACGAATTTCATCAACTTTATTGGTTCACCTCCACTTGGTTGTTTCCTCCATCCAATTCTTTGATTTATCAAAGCTTAGTGCTTATATAAGGTAAAATTCTGTGCTAAGAAAAAGGCAGAGCATACCAGAGAAAGGTGGACTATACAACACAAGGTTTTGGTTATGGATATGTGTTAAATATTAAAATACGAGAATAAGAAGAAATTTCCAAGACACAGAATGGTGCATTCTGGACTAAAGGTGCCATGACTGGGGATTGGTTATTTACAGCCTAGGTGATGAAGAAGGATGTTCCAAGATTTCATTTACTATGAAATAAAAACATTGGAGCCTATTTATCTATATTTTATGTTGTTGTTGTTGTTATTATTATTATTATTATCATTTAGTTACTAATTAGTGCTACAATACTTGAAGAAAATACAGTTGAACTTCATTGTTACTCTTCTATAAAATAAGAGTTTCTTACTTTCTTGACTTATCAAAAAAAAGATTTTTCTTTTTTTTTATAAAAAAAGCCTCGTAACTTCTAATTTATAAGCTACTTTAGTATAATATGTACTGTTATGAAAATGGTTGGCGCACATATCACCTCATGTGTCTAAAAAGGCATGATCTGAGCATAATTTGTATCTAAGTAGGTATACCTATATCATTATACAAAGTTGAGAATAATGTTTGGTGCACATCGGCACCAAGCTCATCACTTTACATTTGTGAAGTGAAATTAGATTGTTTAAAAATGAAAATTTAGTAAACAATATTTGGATGATAAAAACTGTAGAAATATGAAATGAGGTGCATATGACAAGTATGCAAGTATACTTATCAAAGTAACTAGATTCGAGAAATGGGTTACATCCAAATTAATTACTCACTCTGGCTTCAATTATAAGCAACAATAAACATATTTATCTTGGTTTAAAATATAAGCAAAATTAACTAACTATATTAAAAAAAATTTCATTCCCAATGCCATTTTCCTAAAACATCTCTAGAAAATTGTAATCTTAATTAATTTTTGTTTAATTCTCAATACTACTTTTCCTAAAATACCTCTATTTTTTTATAAATTTGAGAAAATTAAATACAATCAACTAACCTCCTTAATAAGCGTAAAAGTGGTTGAATTTGCTTATAATTTGAGCCGGAGGGAGTAATATATATTGTTTCACACAAAGGTTTTCTTGCGTTGGTAACATTGTCAAAGTTTTCACCAATACGTAGTACCATTTTGAGATTGTTGGTATCATTCAACTATGTTGAGAAGCAATTACTTGTGTTTATTTAACTTGTACACAAATCATATCACCAAAAGAAACAGTCACTTTTCAGCCCTACAGCATTTGGATTATAAACTTTTTCTTATCACAATAAACTAATTACTAGGTGAATATAGTAAATCCAATATACTCGAGCCAGAAAAGAAGCACCTAATGCAAACTAGTGATGTTACGTCTAGCTGTATCATATATTTATTCAAATAGTCACCATAGAGATAGAGCCAATATTTTTAGTTATAATTAAACTCACAAGGTACATAGTAAAAGCCTTGATATACTATAAACATGGACAAAGCATACTAGCACAATGCTTCAAACTAAAAACATAAGCTTAGCGTCTGTCGGAAGCCACAGATTCAGCGGAGAAGAGGTACTTCACTCGCGAAAGAACTGAATCATGCGAAGGATCATAAGGATGGTCTTTAGAAGGAATCTCCAATATTGCAGGAACAGGCTTGTTGTAGCTATCCACTAAAAACCTTATCATATTTGCAAGCTGAATGACCAAACACACAGCTTTAGATCTTCAATTCAGTATGTCAAGGCTTGAAATGTGAACAAGGCAGGGGAGATTTCTTGTAACAAGGTAATAACAAGGTTGGTGGTGTCTGCTTTGTTTTATGGTAATGTTTTCAGTTGATTCATTTTCATTTATAATAACAAAAATTACATGTTTTCATTTTTTTTTTCCTTTCAAATTTCCAAGATTTCATGAAAGAAATGGTGAAAACAACATTTTCTTCACGAAACATTAAAAATAGGATTCAAACAAGGCAAACACCTCCTTAGATTGTATAAAGCAATATGCTTACTTTAGCACAATGAGAATGGTTTTTGCATGAATTTCATCAAATAAATACGACCACTATGCAGACATGAGCTATGCATAACTGTAAGTCTGTAACGACCTTCAGACAATATGCTGAATATGTTTCTACTAATTATGAATTATGACTCAGATCGAGGATACAAAAAGTAACTTACATATTGGCTTATCAGCACAATTGCAACATCTTCCCTTGTTGTGAACTCTTTGAATGCATCTTCAATTTGTTTGACAGTTGTTTCTAGAATTGACAACATTCGATGAGAAAATAATAAGCACAGTATACTAGTAGTCTAGTATAGTACCACTGCCAACATTACTCATAATTGACTTTAAAATGAGCTTATACAACCGGATACAGCAAATGTTCTCACTTCTCAACAACACAGAAGAAAGACATTTATCTGAAAAACAAGGCAAAAGTTGCTAACCTCCACCACATATAAATGGAAACCCCATTCACTAACCTCTTATGGAATCCTAGGATAACATACATATGTGCCAAGTTGGATGCATATGATGTTATATGCTCGCTTTGGCTGGAGGAGGAATGTGGAGAATTTTATCAGATATTATCTAGAGACATTGTTCTGACTTGATTACATTGTGCTGTATCTTTTCCTTTCCTAGTTTCCTTAGTTAGTTGATCATAATTCCAAGGCTTTAGGAGTTTAGGAGAGATTGATTTTGTTCTGATGTGTATATATACTGTCCAAACCATTCATGTAAATCAAGTTATTTATTATTCATGTTAAAGTCTATTCAATAAAAACACAAAATAGTTACGCACAAAAGAAGTTTATAAAATAAACTGAAGAACAGCAGCATACTTGAGTCCACGATAAGGTAATTCGTCTTCTTTCGCAAGTCAACATTACCCACTCCAGCCAACAGAAAGCCAACTACAGTGTCCTGCGTCGTCGAATTCCAAAAAGTATTTATTAGATTTCACTACATCTAAAATATCAAGAATCATAACATACGATGTTTAAGGAAAAATAGGACACCGAGGAATGCATTGGGCACATTAATTTCTTGATTATCACGTAAATGGCTTTCTTACCTCATCAGCAATCATCGCAATGAGTGCTGAATTGTTTGTAGGGATTTGAACTCTGCCGGCCATTTGCTTTGAATGATGACGCTAAACACGATAAAGGGAGAGAAAAAGATAAGCAAAGATAATATACTGTATATGTTAAACAGTCACTGGCATTAGAATAGACAATATCTTCACTACATAATGTGAACATTACAAATAAAAAAGTCACAAATTGACAAAACATGAAATGCAACCATATAGTAAAACTCGGCAGCTTATAATTTGAAGGGGAAATAAAAAGGGCATGCAGCCAAAGGAGAAAACCTGATATAAAATCTATCCCTTCACTTCAGTGTTTATATTTAATCATTCTAAGGCCTTAGCAGACATGTGTTGAGCCATAGTTACTAGGAACACAGTACAAGTACGCGGTTTTTACATTATTATCAATAAGCCAGCATATAGATGGTGTTAGTTAGAGACTCCAAGGTCAATGAAATAAGCAGTTACTTAAAAACTAATTTGCACAAGTTAATGGAGTCTCTCTAAACAAATTAACAAAATATATAGCCCAAAATCAAACAAACTAAAGACCTGTTTGTTTGTCTGGGACAATATCTGTTGCTTACGACACACAAAATGGGACAACAGATAAAGTCAATTTTTTTTTTTAAATAAAAAAAAAAGTGATTATTTTGACAAAATCACTCTTGGTACTTGTACAAGTGTTTGGTCGGGGTTTAATAAAAAAGCAGAAGCTGCAAAACACAAATGAAAACAAAGCTAGACCAAGATTAAAAAAAAAAAAAAAAAAGCCCTTTTGTACCGAGTGGGTTGTTTCAGCTACTGATTATTTCATCGCATACAATCACAGCTTCAAAAAAAAAAAAAAAAAAAAAAAATCAAATTCAAATATATAAATTAATAATGAGTTGATTGAAGGGCTTACCGGCGAAATGAATGAATGTATCCACCACAAAGCAAGCTACTTGCTTCTTCTAATTCGGATACGATCTTTCTTTCATCTAAAGTAATGATATATATATTCAGTTTAAAGATAATCTTATTTTTATTCCAAAATTAAAATGAATTCTCTTTTTTTTATTATTATTATTAAATTAACTACTTTGGATTCCCAAACCTTATGTTTTATTCACCAAACCCCAATATTTTTTTTATTCCATTATTATCCCTCTAAATCCTAAACCTCAAACCCCATTTTCTCTTCTCTCTCTTCTCTTTCGTTTTCTCTCTCTTCCATTCTTTTCTTCCTCTCCTTCTCCCATTTCACAATCTTGTTTCTCTCGTTCACAATTTTCTTTTTCCTTTATCTTCTTTTCATTCTCCTTTTCAAAGTCTTTTTTTCCTTTTGTCTTCTTTCATTTCTTTTGAGTTTTTTCATTCAGGGTTTAGGTTAAATGATTAATAGGTTATTTGAAATTTTCATTTTTTTAATAGTTTTTTTTGTTCATTTGTTATGTTTTAAGCAAACACATTTGTCTTCTTTTTGTTTGTTAATGTTCGTTTTTTTTATTCTAACACTGTAAAATTCCGACGAACCAGTGTCAGAATTCAATTTTCTGACACGGGGGTATCAAAATCTCAAAATTCTGAAAAATGGCTATCGAAAATTTACAGTATTTTATTTTTTTTTTTTTGAGTTAAAAAAAATTCCGATATATATATGTCAGAAAACTCTTAAACAAACTACCTGAAAATTTCCGACATACCCATGTCGGAATCCAAAAAAATTTTGACACTGGATTTTTGGAATTTACACAGTAACGTAAAAAAAAAAAAAAGACATGAATTTTACCTTCAACAAATATGAAATGTTCATTGGTACTATTTTTGAACGTGAAAGAGAAAAAAAAAACTTTTCTTTTTTGAGTTTTTTTTTTTTTTTTTGAGCGAAAGAAGTTTGATAGTGGAAGATGAGAAGAAGAAAGTGGGCTTTGTGAGATGGTGAAGGGATGGGGTTTGAGATTTGAGGTTTTGGTGTTTGGGGCTTTTTTTTATAATAATAAAGGGCAATATAGATATTTCTCATTTAAAATGGGGTTTGAAGACAAAACTTGGTGTTTGGGGACTAAGTCCCTTCTACCTTTTTTTTTTTAAATACGGTGCAAAGCTCAACATGTGTTTAAACTTTACTTCTCTATGATTATCACTGTTAAGATTTTAAAAAACATGGCATAAATGGAGATACTTTCAAATTAATTAATGATATTGAAAATTAGAAATGAGACTTATATTAATGAAAGAAAAAAGTATTAAAAAAATACTTGTATATAAAATTGAAAGGATTATAAAACTTACAATAATTAACACTTTATTAATATAAAAAAATTATTGAAGAAAATAGTTTTTTTTTTAAGGTCACATATAGAGCTAAGTGTTAAATTTGGGGTCCATTTACTTAATTAAACCTTTTTTTTTTTCTTAAACCCCCCTAATTCATTTCTCAACACTACCTACTACTGCTTCTTTCAACGTTGAGTTCCCTCTTCCTTGTTCATTCATGCAACAATGGTGGAATCCAACATATATAATAATGGTTTGGGTATTCCTAGCATGAATTGACTCCATGGCCCAATGGATAAGGCGCTGGTCTACGGAACCAGAGATTCTGGGTTCGATCCCCAGTGGAGTCGTTATTTTTAGCTGCTCTTGGATACGCTTGTAACACATTTTGCGGAATGGTAAATGGCTGTATCCGTTTCATTTTCAAGTTCTAGACTTCTTGATATAATTTTGCGTTAGGAAAATTATTTTTTGAAAATTTGGTTTTAGTCCCTATCGTTAGGAAAAATTCTTAATTGCTGATGTAGTTAACGAAATGTCACATCAACATACACGTGTGTAAGTATGAATGTCATGGTAGGATGACGTCGATGATCCGGACTCGCAAGAGCAAAAAGGCCATAGCCCAATCCACAAAGTCCGGACTCGCAAGAGCAAAAAGGCCATAGCCCAATCCACAAACACTTTGTGGATTGGGCTATGGCCTTTTTGCTCTTGCGAGTCCGGATCATCGACGTCATCCTACCATGACATTTATACTTGCACACGTGTATGTTGGATGTGACGTTTCGTTAGCTACGTAAGTAGTTAACCGATTTTTCTTAACAAGTACTAAAACCAAATTTTCAAAACAATTAAGGATGTGGATGTGTCAAGGTCAAATAAACTTCTAGGGACTAAAGTCAAAATACTCCCAACTTTTAAGGACTAAATACATAAATAAGCCTAATTTTGCTAATTTATAAATCCCTGTGATACTGGACTTTTCGAGGTACATACGATTTGATATAGGTAGAATAGAGGGGATATAATTCTTCAATTCGCTATTTCAGACCGAAATTTGTTTAATATTGAATCATTCTGAAAACATTTAGAGGTGTAGTTATTTCAATCTATTTATTTATTTTAGTTTTTTTTCTTGTTTTAAATACCATTACAATTTTAAATAAGGATTAAATAGGAACATTTTGGATAAAACACATAAAATTTACAATATTAAATATATATTTAATATGTGTAAAACAACTTTAAATTACAAAAGATATGAAATGAGAGAGTAATACTTTATAAGCTTCTTCTTGAATTCAGATAATTTCCTTTAATGCTAAATTTTTATCGAAAACTAATGTGAACATGAAAGGCCTACAATAGGAAGAGAATATTTTTTTTTTTTTTAAAAAAAAACATTTCATTCAATCAACTTTGGTAAAAAAAATATGGAAAGTGGATAAGTGTGTTAATTTGAAGACTTCTGTAAAAAAAAAAGTTAAATATCAATAAGGGTGTTCCGGTAATGGAAAAGGCATACAACAATCTCAAAGAAAACCATAATTCAATTCTTGATAAAAAATATTACGTAGTTGCTAAGTTGATTTAAAAAAAAAAAGGGGAAAGTGAATAAATGTGTAAATTTGAAGACCTGTGAAGGTGTAAAAAAAAAAGTTAAATATCAATAAGGGTGTTGAGGTAATGATATAGGCATATTAGGATTTTAAGGAAAAACCAAAATTTAATTCTTGATTGAAAACATTAGTTGAAAAAGCAAGCTTGAATATACCCTTAGGATTAATCTTTTATCCTGATAATAAACTGAATAGATGCCCGGTAAAAAAAAGTTCAATACTATTTAATCAATGGATAGTTCAACAAGTCGGATTTGATTTATATCTATGGAACGGGGATCAGAAATATCAACCCTGCTTGTATTGAAGTACATAGCTATAAAGCTATACATAGTTTGTGCCAAGCCCCGAATTAAAGGTGAATCTTGCGAAAAACATTCCACAACCAACATAAAATTTTGTCGAACAATATGATCATATGAATCAGGGATGAACACATAAATAACAACTATAGTCAACAAAAAGCTGGGCACGTCTGTCTATTGTAGTCTCCCTACTGGATTTTGGTACCAGACTGCAATCCCCCAGTCACTTTGCTTTGAAAGTGGGCTTCTAGCCTGCATAGAGAAGATATATGGATGTTAGCATCAGTGTCACATAAAGGATTGAAGAACTAATTTTTTTGAACACCTTAATTTCACATTTGTATGACACCTATATTTATTTCATAGATGTAACTTATCTAGATGTTAGTAAGATGTTGTTTGAGTATAAAAGTATTCAAATAACAAAACTCTAAGGTAGTGTTTGGTATCTGACATGTTTTTACATTTATAGTCATCTTACTTAGGATTGTGACTTATCACTTATCCGTGTTTGGTAGGAGATTAGAAAGAAAAAAGCCCCCAAGCAAATGGGAATGTAAAAACAGTCATGGACCTCTTACTAGTGATTAGTGAAGGAATTAGAAAATTTGGAATCCCACCTTTTCAGGTGAAAATATTTTAACACTCCTATGCATCAAATTTGCATGAATGTGCTCAATATCATGCCAATACCAAACGCTACCTAAAGGATTAGGAAAGGAAAAAAGCAAACTAGGGGTTGAAGAACCATGCCTTGTAGAACATTTGTAATAAATGGTTTCTGGAGAGTTGTAGGTGCGTGCATTCGAAAACATCCTTCTGACATCAGCAACAAACATCTCAAAGGTGACATAATATTGCTCTGACTCCACCCTCTTACTCATTGTCTTCAAATCTGCACTCACGGTACCAATATATTAACAAAGACATCACTTTTCGCACTGGCTATTAAAAGCATTAATCTTCTAGGTAAGTGGACTTGAGCAGGAAGTAATAAAGATTGAAAAATAAGGCATAACCAAGATTGTGAAGTGTGAACCTGCCATAACATATAAGAAACAATTGCAAAAGATACCAACTAGCTCAAGCATGAAATGCCAAAAAGAGGGCGGAATAATTATGAGAATGTGGATACAAAATTAAAAGACATGTGGATACTTCTTACCCATTGGATCTTTGATGATTTCATAATAATCGGGAACATCCCGCGCATCAACTGGTTCCTTGAATGGCCAAGAATCACCATGATCATACATTGTCTGCTCAAAAGATAATTCTGATTATAAGAATTGACTTCTCAACCACGTAACTATTCTATTCTGCTGAGTGATTTGAAACGAATAAGGATATGCTCATGAATGCTCTCACGGAATTTGCAGATTCTACTGAAAGTTAAATGAATGAAAATTGAAATCAAGGTGACGACCATAATCAACTTGCCTTTAAAAGTGAACGCATAAAAGCAGTCAGGTGTTTTTGATTTGCAGCACTGTCTGTAGAAGCACTTGAAGTTCTGAAACGTGAATGACCCCACTGATCAGGAGTCCAACCAGCCTCTCCTGTTACCACCCATTGACCATAAACATTAATCAGGAAATTACCAAACAAATTATGCACAGATAAAGCATCTAACTCATAAGAACATTTGGATGGGAGGAAGGGAGAGGAAAACAGACCTAAACCTTGTTTGGAAGATTTTTAAGGAGGTAAGTGGAAGGGATGCAAGGGGTACAGGGTTTATTTTAAGTTGAATAAAGGGAAATAACCTTCCTCTACCTTAACTTTACTCCAAACAAGGGAATAGAGTTCTCCTCCTTTCCTTACTTAAACATGCAAACAAGAAAAAGTAACACTCCCACCATCCATTCCTTTTGCTCAAGAAATTCCAAACATAGCATTACTTTCTTACGACAAAAATCACAGGAAAGCAAATATTGATATGCACAGTCTATAACTATAATAAAACTGGAATCATGAGCAGTATGAGAGAAAAAATGAAGCTAAATAGGGAGATGCCCTTAGTGGTCAACATTAAGTACCAAAAAATGTTAAGCGGCGTGCAAAACGTTTAGGATGGGATTTTGATATGTTATCATATGAAGGAAAACTTAACAAAATCAGAAAAACAGATTAAGATGACTGACACAAAGCATGTCATCTTTGAAGACAGGTAATGCATAATTTTTCCTACGGCACTTAAAGTAAAAGATAGTTGTTTAACTGAGATTGAGAATTAAGTACTTACTTAAACCAGGGATGTCTTTGATAATCTTTTTAGGAATACCAGCTTCTTTCTGCATATTTGATAATCAGGAGGGGAAAAGGTCAATATTCCATATGTTCTCTAATCCTACTTATAAGTGAATTGTGAAAAGAAGCAAAATACAAGTATGGCAAGGATAGTAGAGGATCCTCTCCCCAACTCATTGTCAAAAAAGTTGTTATACATGCAAATTGTATGTACTGAGCAATTGTGCAAATATGTCAAATGCAACCTGCATTGGCCTCATAACACATCTCAAATTTAACAAAAATCACTAGTAGCATAAAGAGAAATCTTATAATGTTTTACATGAATGACAAAAACATAAAAAATTGATCATGCCTTTTACCTTCTGAAAATCAATTCCAGGATAAACAATGTGGCAGTTTGACAGCTCTCTGATCTTTTCATCAATTGCCTATCATAATAAAACAAATAATGATCAACACACCATGGATTGAGGAAAAAATGTTCATGATGCAAGAGGAATAATAAAACGAAAAGAATTATCACAAGCAACGCACCAAATAGAAACAAAGATATAACACAGATATTTTGATAACTGAAAATACAACACAAAAATCTGTTCCTTTTTCATATTTATTGATTACTGATGAGCCGTGTTGATCTATGAGATTAGCCTAGTCTCACAGCATCTCCCATGAGAAGAGAATGATGTTGGTGTTTGTGCTTAACTTGCCATCAGAGAGTAAATACATATATACCCAGTTAAGAACGCTTCTATTCTATCCAAATACCATCATCATATGAACGAACAATACCCTACCTAGAATCACAACTGTTTGGCACAAGCATTTTCATTCCCAATAACTTGCTCACTCTTGTGAGAGTGAAATAATGTACCTTGCCAAGGCCCCACCAATTTTATCAAGGTTCCCAAATAAAGTTTTTTACTACCTCCTAAACAACACTCTAAAGATGCATGCATGCATGTGAATTTGTAGGGAAAGCCTATAGAAAAGTGGAAAAACCAGTTCAAATGAAATATTTTAAAGCTTTTCTATTTTTAACTGAATGAAATGGATTAAAACTTTGGGTAAAAAAGTTCAGTAGCATATTTTATCATGCACTAATCTAAGAGTACCTCAAATGATGCAAAGTAAAACTAAAAAAGATAATTAATAGATATTATCTTACCTGTCTTTGTCGACGAATCATAGTTGACAAATCAGTGTATGGAAGCTTTGGATCAATCTTGCATTCCATGAGAATTCCTCCATCATAATCCTTTATATAACTGAAAACAAACAACAACAACAACAATTAAAGCCTTTACCACTAGGTCAGGTGAGGTTGGCTACATGGATCAAATGACACCACTGTATTCTATCAAAAACCATCTCTTCCATAGGCCACTAGTTCAAAATCATTCCTAATGGTTTCACTTAAAGTTTTTTTTTTTTTTTGTCTTCCTCTCCCACTAACTATGCTGCTACCAGTACCATCCATCTCATTAACTTTCTCTCAAATGAGACGACACTAATTATAATGAATTCTCATAAATAATATACAAGAATACAACTGCATAAATGAGCAGTTCATGATGAAACTCTCCAAATAGGGATTGAGTTTAACATACCCTTGCCATCGATCTTTGTCCAAGTGAATCTCTTTCGTAAATCCCTGAAAACACCAACAAAAATCATTGCAAAATCCAAAGAAAGCAACAGAAATGAGTAGTTATAAAATCACAGATGAAAAGGATCTTAAATATGGATCGCTATACCTGTTTGATAAAATAGCCAACCGCATTATTGTCAGCATATGTGAGAAAATGTGTCAACCCATCTTCATCACGTGCAAACTGTTTTAAGTGATTCATCAACCGGGTACCATAACCTTTTACTTGTTCATCAGCTGTGATTGCACAGAAGGCTATCTCACCAAACTTCTGGCTATTAATCAATGAGAACAATACAATTAATAAATATAAGTATAGATTAAGACATACACGTAAGTAGGCCAGAGAAAAAAGTAATCAGGAAAGAAAAGGAAAAACAATAAACATTTAAAGCTTAATTCTTTAGGTAAGAAATACTACTAAGACTGAATTCCAGATATTCACTTTTATTATTTTGACCTTGAGAAGCATTTTATCATTAGCAACCAAAGTGAAATATTTTCTTAAGAGAATATAACAACTGTTAAAACAGACAAAAGTTCACCATTTTTTATTAGCTAATCTTTGGTATTAGCTACTGTCAACCTTCAGTTCTCAGATATTGATAGAGAAACAAAGAAAAATAATGAAGTAAAAATGTACAAACTTTGAGATTTGAGTTAAAAAATATTTAGAAATAGAAGCTGAAGAAAAAATAAGAAATGGAAATGAATTATTACTTTACATATGGACGATATGTAATGCCTCCAACAACATGATTACGCCTTATAACCATTACAGACTTATGGCTCCTGCAAATCCAACATAAAAAAACATGATTATAAAGATGAGAAGATAAAATACTTTTGGACAACGGGAAAAATTATTTAAGACAACTTGTTTTTACGAAAAAAAAATCTAGGATACGGTTTCAAACTCTTATTTGATGAGTATTAATAAGTATCTCAATATATCAAACAAAGGACACCTCCTAACAAATCAAGCTTTAATCTTAAATACATAAAAAGAGATGATAGTTTCATATCCTTGTTCATGTTCTCTGTTTTTTAATGTTTGGGTCTCAAAGGAGGACCGGGAGCAGGTCATGTATGAAAATCTTCTTGAAAACCATAAAAACAACAGGGAAAAAAGTCTGTGCACCGCGACCCGTAATTGACTTAAATGTCTGAGCACATTTTTCTACATCCAAATGCAGAAAACTTTAAAATCCAATCACATTGTTTGAGAATTTTGTTGGCAGTCCAAAATAACTGTCCATAACTTTGGAATTATTTTTTGCTATTGGGTTTAGAATTAATTCTTCACCAAAGCCCAAACATACACATACTGATGCAAACACGTTATGCATAAGAAAGCGTGTCAGGTGCTTAAAAAAGATTGTTGGCATTACCTATCCATAACAAGACGGACAATGTACTCCTTGGGCATATTTGGAAGTTGTCTGGCAAATATATTCTTCAATCCTATCAACCTAAGGAACACATATCAAAAGCAAAAATGGAACTCAGTATCATTAGTGATTATATTGCTAACTATAAAACTTGCTGTCTTGTTACCCAAAAAAATGCTGACCGAGTCTCATCCAGCCAGTACCGTTGGGTAGCACAAAACTTGTACACAGTAAGGTATAATATCTAAAAACTTGAATGTAGTAAGAGAAACTAAGTTAGGTTCAGAAATGCAGAGAAGGACATGCATAATACCAAACCATGTGATCATCAACACCATCATTTGAAAGGCATACGAAACTGAGTCTTCCTGCTTCCTCCTGAAATTTTCAAGTGATAAGGTCACAAACATGACTGATGAATAAATAACAAAACAGCGTCTAATAATTTAAGGTCACCCATCTTTCTGCAGAAATTCAAATGAGTCCCCGTACTTTGGAAAATTCAAATAGGTCCTTATATATTCAATTCGCCTTAGTCTGGTTTGGTTTTTCAAATCAAACCAGTCAGAACTCAGAACAGGCCTAAAGGACCATGTGTACTAGAGACTCAATTACAAATTTTCAAAGGTTCAGGATCCAATAAAAAATTGTATCATAAACATTTCCACAAAAAAATTCAGGGACTGGCAGAATAACTAAAATTTATCCATCTTGCTCAAGCAACCCAAGCTTGGGTTAATAAAAATACAATGTACTATAAAAAACAATCTACTAACAAATAATATGCTTCTCCACATAAAATTCATGAACAGAGATAATAAAAATTAAATTAAAAATAAAAATAAATAAACTAAAATTACCTCTTTCTTAAGACTCTCTTCTCTTGCAGTGTAAGCCCCACTGGTCTGTAAATTATCGGTGAATATCGTCGTCGCATCCTCCTTCACCACAATCCCCGGCACCGAACCACCGCCAGCACCACCGGCGCCGGCATCTTTGGCTGCAGAGCCATCAGAGTTCTCAATCTTAACACCAGAATTATTATTATTATTCTCGCTCTTCAGCTTGCTATTCCTCGGAGCGGAGTTAGGGTTACTGTTGTTGTTACTGCTATCGAGCCTCGCAGCGGTGAAAGTGCGCATCGAGGAATCGTGATCGAACTCTTCCTCGTCGTCATCAACGACGGCGTCTTCCTCGGAATCATCATCGGAGTCGGAGTCGTTGCCGCGAGCAGAGATGCTCTCCAGGTCGTCGTTCGAGGTGAGGGCGCCGTCGAACGAGGAGGGAGGGAAGGGAGGGACATGGCCGCCGTCGTCGGAGGTGGGAGGGAGTTTGCGCTTGTGGATTGATGAGGTGGCGGAGGCGGAAGCAGAGTGGGAAGGGGACTGGGACTGGGAGCTGCGCGAACGGAGAGCTCCAGCGCCGCCGTGGGAGTGACTGTCCATTCTGTTTGATTAGAAAATCAAGAATGGATTTCGGTATTTATAAGCAACTGCTACTCTGTGGACCATGCAAGCTATCACGGCGCATTCAATCCATTTTATATTGTTTTTTTTTTCCAAGGCATCACACAACAATCGCAACAAGAGTAAGATGATTAAGACATCTTACATTCAAAAGATTCTAATATCAAATCCTCTATCTACAATGATTAAAAGAAACATATAAGGCTAAAGCCATTAATAAATAAGCCTTATATTTTTATCATTGTAGCAAGTGATAGAAGGTTCTATCTTTACGATATTTTGAATGTAAGATATATTAATGATTAATCATCGTACTTTTGTTGTGATTTCTTGAAAAAAAATAATATAAAATGAATTGAATGCCACCTCATTGCATGATCCACGTACTAGTAGTTGATTAAAAAAACCCAAATCCAAACTTTGATTTTTTAATAGAACAGAATGGACAGTCGCTCTCATGACATCGCTGGAGCCTTGCGTTCCCGGAGCTCCCAATCTCATTCCCCTTACCATTCCGCTTCCGCTTCCGTCATTTCCTCAATCCACAAACGCAAACTCCCTCCGACCTCCGACAATGGTGGCCATGTCCCTCCCTTCCCTCCCTCCTCATTCGACGGAGCCTTCACCTCGAACGATGACCTCGAGAGTATCTCCGCCCTTGAAAATAAATGAAAATTCATATCTCGTGTATTGCTTCAATTTCTAAATACACGGAGAAACACAATATTATAATTTTATATCAAAATACTTAAGAAATTGAATATGTAAGAGTGACAGTATGCATATGTAATTTAGAAAGCCATTTTGAAATATTATATCCAGGTTCATGAAACAGGGAAACGTAAAATAGAAGGCATGCCATGAACTTGATGAACGATTGTTGAAGTAAAGAAGTTGATCCACTATCTGTAAGAAAAATAGTATGGGATAGAGAAGAAACTTATTTGGGATAAATAGTGCTAGAGAATGTGGATAGAGAATAACAACACTAATGGAACTAATGGATTGTGTACTTGAAACGTGTTCACTACTTGCTGCAAGGTTACGGAAAATCGCTTCTAGGATTTATCCAAGCACCCAGAGATTTTCAGTTAGCAATTATGAGAATCTCACTTTCAAGAAAGAACCTTGAAAGATTCTGAGAGATTATTACTTGTGTTTCATATATATTCACTCATATGTCAGGGGCTTATTTTTATAATAGATTTCTCAATTGTTGTGTCTGTTCATGAGTAAAAAAATGTGTCATTTCATCGATGAAAAGACACGTTTGTCTATTTATGAATAAATACTTCTATTCACCAGTAAATCAATACATAAATTCATACTTTTATATGATAGTTTTGCAAACTATTACCAACACAATCATACCAAAATAATAGAATATGCTATGAAGCTTGAATGATATCATTTTTTTATTGATTTAATAAAATTGGTTACGATAAGTGAGGAAACTATATACACGGGTTATCAGCTAGCTATGGATCAAGCTAAACCTACAACTAATACTAACTAACAATTATCTGAAAACATAATGAGAAAGACAAAACATAAATAGTTAAGAGATGAATCATACAAGTTATTCGTTAATAAGTCCTTCTCTATATGAAATATGAATCATGCATACTATAATGCTTATGACTTTAATTAAAATAGACACACAATCAAGCACATTTGTACTTTCACCTCCATAAAAAGAATCTGAAATTGATTTCAAAAGTAAAGTTCTTGACTGAAATATGAATAGAGAGAAAGTACTTTGAGAGGTTCAAACCAATGAGGATTTTCATCAAAACTTGGATCCAACATACCTATGTTCCATGTATGATCCATTATCCTGCATATAGAACAATCTAGTTATTGTCCTCACTAAAATTAAGAAAGTTGTGCAAATTTAGAAAATGGACAAAGTTGAGCCTCTTACCGGTAATCGAACTATGACAGCCAAGATGGTTACATGGTTATTCCCAATCTCAAAGTCTATAGGTTTTTGGGATTCGAAAGATTTATCTTCATGTGTTCCATGATTAATTCCTAACAACCATTAAGATAATTAAAATAAAATGTTAGTATCTTGCCTCTCATTTACCAAGGAAATTGAACTATACATTTGAAAGCTAACAGAATATTGTTGAAATTTACATACTTGGTTACCATTACCAATGTATTCTCCATTTATACCAAAAATTGGGGCTGCTGCCTTCTTCCTTGACAAATTTGTTGGACTCAAGCTGAAGCTGTGGTCAAATATTTCATGTGTCAAAGGCAGCACATGCATAAAATACTACATAGCATTTACATAAAATATTATATATGTTTTAGCTCCTCTTTCAATCAAGACAATAATAAAATATTAATAATGAAAGTGAAAAAAATATATTAAAAAATTTAAAAAAACAAAATTCAATAACCTCAATATGACATCACATCCGCAAGAAATTCAAAAACAAGGAAAAAAAATGAAATTCAAGAAAAATAAAATTTTATATTCGTGTAATGGATTAAATCAATCGAAATTTTATGTTCAGCCAAATTTCAATTGCAAAATAAGGAAAAATAAGGGAGAAAAAAAAAGCCTTTATCAAAACCTTAATAGGCCAAAAAAAACCCTAAATCAAAAACCAAATCAAACAAGAAATCCTAAATTAAAAACAAAACAAGACAAGAAATCCTAAATCAAAACCCCTTCATCACCTCGCACCTTTGATTGAACCTTTAGCCACCATCATGATTGCCATATCATTGTTCATTCGCCACTATTTTTTACTAGTTCATCTCACCAAAATAAGGAAAAATAAGGGAGAAAAAAAAACCTTTATCAAAATCTCAATAAGCCCAAAAAAAACCCCTAATTAAAAAATCAAATCAGACAAGGAAACCCTAAATTAAAAACAAAACAAGACAATAAACCCTAAATCATAACCCCTTTATCACCTCGCACCTTTGGTTGAACCTTAAGCCACCATCATGCTTGCCATATCGTTGTTCATGCGCCACTATTTCTGACTAGTTCATCTCACCAAATCGTGACTTGCTAGAGCTTTTCCATCGTTAAGAACCACTACACTAACACATATCAGATCCGGATCACAGTCGCCAAAGACACGAGGCTTCACTTCTCCTAATGAAGATACAAAATAAAATTTATTAAGAAGAGAAAGAGGGATACAAAGAACGTAAGGACGTAATGAATATAAGAAAGAAAAAAATTCGGGAGACAGTTTGAAATTGCATAGCCAAACACCTTTGAGAAGTTTCTAGACAAGATGAAAAGACAAAAATAACCTTCTACCATATTGTGTGGTGAGTAGCGGCTAAGCTACAAGAAAAGGAAGATAAAAAATGTGGGCCCCATCACTATTTTAGAAATGGTAGATACATTGTACAAGTATAATTCCTAAATTTATAATAATGTAGATCCATGTATTTAGTAGCACAAGGTTGTAAAATACACTTAATTAGATTTGGAAAGTTGCTCAACTTGATTCATTTTTTTAAGTTTGTTGATTGGGGGAATTGTGCATTGCTAGGGATTGAAGCCAGATGTTCACACTTTATGTTCAATTTGGTTGGTAAATTTGAATTGTTTAGTTTGCCAACTCGAATAATGATAATTTACTTAAAAAATACATTGCATAAAAGAAAAATACATCAACACACGAGCTGAATTTTGCAAACAAGCTTAGGGCATCCACAGCAGAATCTTAAGATCAGACTCACCAGACTCGGACACATCAGCATCACATCATCATTATATTATAAGACTCAACTTCAGACTTTTCAAATCTTCTACCACAGCAAAGTCTTAACACTAGGCTCACCAAACTCATGCATCAACATTACATCATCATGTAATTTTAGCCACAATTTCATTTCAATAATGCTTTAGTAATATAATTTCAATTATATTAATTATGTACAATTTATAAAAATAACCCCAAATAATTTTTAAATATTATTGATTAATTAAATATAAAAATAAATCATTGATGATTGATTAATTCCCACAATTGAGACATTCCCAATATTTAAGTAAACGTTTCTTGAACTATTTAACGACTATTTATTTTAAATTATTTATTTATTTTTGCATAATAAGAAAATGTATTTAAGAATAAAATAGAAAAAAAATATATTTAAGAATATTATTTTTATTTTTTTAAAAAATATTATTATCATTTATTGTAATTATTTATTTATTAGAGTATTATAAAGTAAAAAAAAGAAAAAAAAATGAGGTCCCACATAGTCTTAAGTTGAGTCTCTTATTTTACAGACTCAACTTAAGACTTCCCACCAGATTCTGAAGATTAGCAGAGTCTGGTAGAAAATCTGAACTTAAGACTCTCCACCAGACTATCTCAAGACTCTATTGTGGATGTCCTTATGTATACTTAGATCAAGTCCTATTATTTTATTTAGACTTATTTAAGTTTTTAGTCCCTGAACTTGGGTGCTCTTTTGTAATTGGTCCTTAAATTTTTTTTTTATGCTTTGAGTCCCTAAACTTTGCTCAAATTTTGGAAATGGTCATTTCATCACTTAAGTGGTGATATGGCCGAGGATATGCCGCATCACCTTCGTCACATCGACACGTAATGTGCCAGATGATGTCATGTGATTTTTTTTAAAAATTAAAACAATTTCAAATTTATTGAAAATAATTAAAAATTATATTTTTTTTAAAGAAAATCAAATCTTTTAGTAAATTTTAAAAGAAATTATTTTTTTAATAAAAAAATCATGTAGTGTTCCGTGGCTCTACGTAATACGTCACTTGTCGATATTGTGAAAGTGACGTGACATGTCGTCAGCTATATCATCACTTAAGTGACGGAAGGACCATTTCCAAAAATTAAACAAAGTTCAGAGACCCAAAGCATCAGAAAAAAAGTTTAAGGACCAATTCCAAAAAGGCACCGAAGTTCAAGGACTAAAATGTTAAATAAACCTTTTATTTATTAACGAGCTCAATTTCTATTTCTTGTTCACTTCATTTGACTCACCAACAAAGATCACCGAGCTAATTTAAGAACCAAGTCTCAGCTCCAACGAATCCAAGCCGCCCGTTTCATTTCAAGCTTTAGTTGAAATATATGATTAATCCAACTAGCTTGTAGTTATGAAGGTGGTCAAAGTCAATGACGAAGTTTCATGGTGACAAGTGGCTCCCCTAAACTTCCTTTTTAATAAATAAATGGTGACTACTTCACAACCTTTTAGTTTTGAATGGGTTTTGTAACCTCTCTTCATTGTCCAATAAAATATTGCCTTGTAGCTTAACTTGCCACATCAAAATTAGAGTGCAATGTTTTAAAATTTTACTCCTTCTGCAAAGCTTCAAATTTATTAAAATTTAAAAAAAAATGAAAAAAGACATTGTTTCCAGTTTAATCATCCAATCTCTCTTTGCTGTCTTCAAGATTTTTTTTAACCGTGTTGTTCAAGGGACTAAACAATTACTTTCTTCATTGCTGAGTATGGGATGAATATCCAAAAACGATAAAGAAGCAGAAGTTGTAGTGGTGGCGGTTCTGGACCATCTCGGGCAGAGATGGCAGCGCCATAGTGATATGGTTCTGTTCCAATGACGTGATGTGAAAGAGGCATAGAGGAATGAATCATTAAACATGAAGAAGGGTTTACGGCCAAAGAGGAAAAGCTAATTTTTTGCCATTGTTACTCCAATTTAGGATTTTTGTATCAGAAGAAAGAAGAGGAAAACGAGAAACACAAAGAAAGAGGTTTTTAATTTATTTTTACACGATATAATATAATGATAAAAATAAGAAAAATAAAACAAAACTTCAGACAACACGACTTCACATACTCGTCCAGCAACTATTGTTTAGTATTGATGTTGGCTGGAAGAAGAATAGCCACCGGATATTTTGATTAGTAACATGAGGGAGATGTTAGGTTGAAAGAGGAATGATTTGGGACAAATAATTTAGTGAGGCAGTTTTGCAAATAAGTTTTTAGGATTTGATTGCAAAATTTAAAAAGTTTAATTATATATCTACTGTGACAACATATATTCACTTGTCACTTTTTAATTGGGACAAGTATAAGAGGGTATCAAACTCTTCCTAAATTAAAGGGTTGGGAAGTAATTACCTAAATAAATTAGGAAAAATCTAAATACACCCATAAAAGATTATCCACACTCATGGCTTTACAACCTTTGCACCTTAACTTCTCAAACTACCCATAATCTAATTTACCTTTTCTCCTCTTTTCACTTTTACCTCACATGCCCAACATATTTTTCACTTCTCCTCCTTTCATCTTCCCGACCCATCTTCTTCACTCTTCTCCTCCCTCTCTCTATCCCATAAACCCATTACATTTAATCTTCACCTACGAAAACCCCTTTTGAAAAAACAAAATCATCAAATTACATCAAGTATCACAATCTCATTCATCTTTGATTTGGTGAACATGGATGATGAGTAAGATGTGCAACCATTGAGTTCATAACTAAAGCTCAAGAAACTTTATGGACTTGTTGCTTTTGATAGTTATGCTTTGAAATTATTATGATGCCAAATATATATATTCAAATAAAGTTACAACTTGATTACAATATACCAAATTCTGTATTGTTTTATGGCTTAAATATCATAATGGTCCCGATAAAAAGTGATTCCTTTGAAATTGGTCTCTTTAAATAAAAAATTAGTTTTGGTCCTATATTAACGAAACGTTTTGGCTTTGGTCCCCATAATTATGTTGGTAGTTTGTTTTGGTCCTTATATTATTAGATTTGATAAGTTTTGGTCCCTATGTTATTAGATTTCATAAGTTTTGGTCCATCTACTATTATGATTTTTGAATTGGTTCTTTTATGTAATAAAAATTGTTTTTTTACCATTGAAAATTAATGCAAGAATATCATTCTTAATTGGTCATAGAATGTAATACATTACGTTTTCGACATTTTCCATCCACGTCTAACAGGAGAGACCATAACCAAAACGTTTTGTAAATGCAGGGACCAAAACCAAATCGTTTTGTAAACGTAGGGACCAAAACCAAAACTTTTGTTTTACAGGGACCAATTTCAAAAAATCAATATTTACATAGACCATTTTGGTATTTAAGCCTTATTTTATTGGTGACACCCCCTCACGCCATGTCACCAGAGCACCTTTCTTCCTTTAATAAATACAATCATGTTCCATCATTCACGTTGGTCTTGAAGATGGAGAAGTGAAGAAAATGATAGGTGTACATCGTGAAAATGTTGAAAGTGAAGAAGAATGGTGGATATGTGTGCAGAAGATCGGAAATGAAAAAGTAAAAAAGATGGATGGATGTGCATTAGGGTTAAAATGCAAAATTTGTAAAACTATGTGTCTATTTAATCTTTTTACGTCTTTACTTTTTATTTCCCAAAATTTATACGAGAAAATGGAAAATGCACCGACAGTGTAAAGTTTTTTATAACATCAGTTCATCATCCACCATTCATCCGTTTATGGTTGTTGACTTTCAAATTAAAGTAATACAAATGAATGGTGGATGATGGACTGATGGTGTAAAAAACTTTACACAGTCAGTGCATACCCATTAATTTCTATTTATATAGATACATATACTTTTAAATTTTATAGTTTGTGAATATACTAAAGAAATTGCATGTACTATGCTAAGATAAAAATAACAATTTTAAAAATCACGAATTTAATAAATAATACAAAACAATGGATAATAAATAAATACAAAATTCGAATATATACTTACAAAACTCATATACTTTTGGTTTACCAATTTTGTCAATTTGACGAATTTTGTCGCTCCCTACTTTTAATTTGACGAATTTAGTCATTCAATTGTTAATTTGTGGCGAATTCAGTCCTTCCATGTCTAACAGAATAACACGTGTCAACACTTGAGCAATTTTGTTAGACACGAAAAGACTGAAATTGTTACAAATTGATGACAATTGATGATTAAATTCGCCAAATTAAAAGTAGAGGGACTAAATTTGCCAAATTTACAAAATTGAGGGACCACAAGTATAATTAAGCTATAATATAATCCTTATTTATTTATCTCATCAATCATCATTTTTTTTCTCATTCCCAAAATAGTTTTTTTTATAATTTTTGAATTTTATAAAAAAAAAATACACATACAAATAACACCTAAGCAAATCATTCGTTGCAAAACATGTTTTTTTTTTAATTATATAATTAATATATAATGGATAACTGGCGTTGCCTCTTTCTCAAATTTATTTTTTTGTTCTATGTTAAAATGTTGAAAATTGGTAAAATAATGATTCTGCTGGGATATTATATAATTAATATCAAATCCTCAAGATTTAGCCCATTTCGTTTAAATATAACATTTAAGGATAGATCAAGGATGGATAACCTGGAATTCGAACCTTTCATAATATGTCTGTCAGGTTGATTAAAGAACAGTTGACATGAGGAACTAATACAGCCATGCTTACAATTTTACAAGGATTAATTTCCTATATGTGGAGGCTAGCCTACATGGTGAAGGATTTGTAACTACTTAAGCAAATGATGGGGGTTTGATCTCCGGCCCTTGCAAATGTAAAAGGTTTTGCTAGAAGACAACTCCCGAAAGGGCCCGACAATATCAAATCCTCAAGATTTAGCCCCTTTCGTTTAAATATAACATTTAAGGATAGATCAAGGATGGATAACCTGGAATTCGAAGCTTTCAATTTTGGATATATTTTGTACAATTATTTATATACACTATATATACCCCATATATATCTACATGTATATAGGTTTAAGTCCTACATACATACAAAAAGAAATGATCCGTTTACAAGTCACAATAAATTAAATCGACTCTTATTGCATTCATGATAACTTTTTTATATAATATAAATAATATAAATTGTAATGATACATCAGTTGATTAACGATTATACACCATATACATCATTTGTCTTAAATTTGATAAAATCTGAATATCAGTGTTGTATACATAGACAAATAGCTCCATGTTTTATAGGTTATAAAAACTATATATTGTGTTAATCTTGATATATATAAATGAAATATAAGAAAAGTTTAAATTTAAATTTTATATAGAAAATTAGAAAACCTTCAAAATAGGAACTCAAAGATTTCGTTACTCTTTATAAGATGGAGTTAGCATTCTGATCTTCAGAACCACATACACAACAAAGTATCTAGTTTCTTCTACTCCCGTTACTTTTTTATATATATATATATAATAAATATAAATAATAAATAACAAGACCTCCACTGTGATCAGCACCACGTTCAGGGGTCAGCAGGTTATTATTGTGCTTGGGGCTGAAAACTGCCTGGCTCCTGTCCGGCCATTGGTGGTGGCTTTCAAACCACCAATCAAGTGCCCCGTTCACTAATGGAATTAATTAATATTCATTGCATGCAACCTCGGATTTGTATCTTCTAACTCAAGTATCGAGAAGAGGAAAATAATTTGGATGGTGGTGGTCAGGTGGAGCGACTCGAAGGCGGATATGGCAATGCCGGTTAGGAGATACAATGATCATCCATTGCAGGTGGGGTTAGAGGTTGGGGATGAGTGGGGTGGTCAGTTGTCATCCCAATAGAACGTGCTTGTTCATGAGTGAGGTGGCAAAATCTCCACTCCTATATAAAGTTGAGCATATGCGCCGAGACTTACGGACCAATCCATTTAACCCGCGACCCATGTGGGCTAGAACCCAGTGTTGAGTGATCTATTTTGATGCACATTTATGCAGGTTGTGTCATAATTTAATAAAGAACTTGCCAATTGAAAACACGAGAATAAAGAATCAACCAACATTTCCTTTCTTGTTTCAATCTACTTGTTTACAAGTTAAATAATACATGATGGTGACACAGCATATATATGTGTATCTAAATCCAACTTAGCTTGCTACAAAATCTTGACATAAACAAAGGCCATGTAAACTCCATATGTTGTGGCAGCACAAAACTTTCTTTAGTGCACTTAAGTTACAGAAGCTGCCATAAAGGTTAATCACCATCTCATAAACTTTTTACACTTGGTGCATAAAGACTTTTCAAGAATAAGGCACAGGCGAGCTGTGTGTACCAAAAAAAGGAAAAAGCTCGCCGAAAGAAAGGTATGAATTGATGAGCAGCATTCCGAAATTCTTAAAGCAGGGCTGCAACATGTTTGTTGGTTTAATCTGATCTCGGCCGAATTTGACCATTTTTATTGTTGTTGTATAACGGTAACAACCACCGTGATCCATGTTTCCTTTTCCCATAACACCGCCAATAAAGGATGAAGAGAGACAGCATTACACCAAGGGGGATAGCCCATCTGTTTCAATTAACAAGATTAACACGTTAACATATTACAATATCATTATCAATTCTCCATAAAACTTTACTATCTTCATAACTGGATAAGAAAACTACTTAGGGACATTGTTTAGAGAAAATAAGGCAACAGGTAATGAGAAGAACAAACATAAATAATATAAATCTGAACTCCGAAAAAAACAAACTGGAGGTTTGAATTTTGACAGAAAGTAAGGAAAATGATGAACATTCGCCGGTAGTTGAAAACGACTTCTTTTTTGACAGGCAAAGTTTTTGACGGGGAATAGGGAGGGGAAATTGTGCAGCTGGCAGGGATCAAACCCAAGTGCTCGCACTTCATGCCCCGTATCTCTACCAACTGAGCTGCTTGTTGGGGAGAGTAGAAAATGACTTGGCTCTACTTTGGCAATTAATGTTTTCAATGAGTTGTGTGTATTAGATGAATGGAAAAATAACACTGACCTCTATGAGATTTAGCTTAATTACACTTAAAACCTTTCTTGTATCAGAAGCTACCCTCTCCCTCCCCTTAGGAGAGGTAAGGGGATGGTATTTATAATGATAATTGAATTTCAAGAAAGGTGATTGTAGCTTCTGAAATAGGAGGAGTGCAAAGTTTAATCAAGTCAAAGGGCAAAAATGCAATGACGACAGCAGTAAGAAGTCAAAAGGCCACGCAATTAAACTTATCTTGCATACAATGAAATGGATCTTAAGAGCAATTCAAGAAAAGGTTTCAACTTATATTAGATACTTGAATGTGGTTGGAAGGGCAAAAAGGAAACTGGCAAAAATGGTAGGATTACCTGTCAAGATCTAGGACCGGGCTGTAAACAAGAGTTTCCCAAGTTGCAACAATAAAATGCCAAACTGGATTATAGTAAAGTGACTCGGCTGACCAGAACATTCTTGTGTATGTCTCCAGAAATATGAAAAGTATCCATGCTCCAATTTCAATCAAAAAGAACTTTATAATAAAACGGCCAACCACTACCATGACCAGGGAGAACGCCACCAACCAATTGAAAAGCCTGTGGTTGTACTCCTTTATAAATAGAGACCGCGACTTGCCCAACATCTGCTTATTCATTTTTACATCGAAGGTGTGTTAAACGAATGAAACACGTCATTAAAAATTATTAACTAGAATAACTACTTATTTGCTTCATAAACAATTCCTCTTTTCATGACAAATACATCTTCTATGTACTAATTAAAAGGTCGATTCAGAATATATATATATAGAATGCTGTCATATTTTCATTAACAATAGAGCTAGACACAGATGCATAGAATAGGAAAAAGGAGACCATTTCTGTGTTTGGAACTCAGGTGTTCAATGTCCACACAACACTAGTAACAGAGTAAAAAGCTAACACTATGACAAAACACTGCTATCATGCGATACCTTCATCATGCGTTGCTCATAGTTTATTTTTGAAGGTCCGACACACTCATGCTCAAAACTATGATTGCATTTCTGGAAACCTGCATTAAATTTTGCCATTGAAGGAAGCCTGAGAACTTGAAGTTGGTCCATCATATCCTCGCATCTTGTGTACAATCCTTCACAGAGCTTTGAAGATTGATATTCATTTTGCATAATGATATTCTTATATACCTGCATAATTTTCCTGAGTAAATATCAATTTTGCCGAGTAAATATAAGTTCGAACTCATCACAATCAAATTAACTAAGTCAGAAAGCAAAGAAGCACGTATTATCGGATCGGGGAAAGCTCTTTTATAATGGTTGTAGTAAAAAGATATTTACCATCTTGACATGACTTTTTGCATAATTAAACAAAATCTAGTTACAAATATATTCCATAATCTAAAACCATAAAGATATGTTCGATAAGAGAAAATCATGCTACTTGCTCTTTGTACAGTCCTTTCATCTACTAATTAATTTCAAAATAATCTTATTTTATTTTGCAAGATTTTTTAATATATTACATACATTACAGCAATACCTTCAGTATTTCTTCGTCCAGTTGCAAGATTGATTTCTGAGCATGGTGGCGGCCAAAATGTTGCTGATCAAAGGCTTGCATGGCTTC
Source organism: Crotalaria pallida (assembly GCA_037953625.1). Taxonomy (NCBI): domain Eukaryota; kingdom Viridiplantae; phylum Streptophyta; class Magnoliopsida; order Fabales; family Fabaceae; genus Crotalaria; species Crotalaria pallida. The sequence continues at coordinate 77,534,220 of CM075656.1, forward strand.
ATCTCTAGACCTATCATGAGACTCTTGCAGAGATTCTTCTTGAAGAGGTAGGGCCAATGTTCCCATTCTTTCGCTATATAACTTAAGACATCTCTCAAGAATACCCTTGTTGAAAACCTCCACAAGAGAGCCTGTTGATGGAATCTCTCCTTTGTTCAAGGCTTCAAGTATCTATATAGCAAATATCAAAACCAAATCAGTTTAATGAAGATATACAGAACAAATTCACAGAATTCAAAAGCATTTTCTTTTATTTCAGTGGTGCAACTATTCTCCTCAAGCTGACTATATTTTAGATGAAAAAGGATTAAATGATCAATGGAGTACCATTTATTACATACGAGAAAGAAAATAGTAGAAGATCAGATAGAAAAGTGTTAAGTACATAAAAAACTCAGTTTCAAACAGTAAAAGATTTTTTTTTCCTCAGCAAAGCTGAAATTTTATGAATACGAGTGAAAATCATGACATTGGCACACACGTCACAACAACAACAACAACAACAAGCCTTAACCTCACTAGGTGGGGTCGGCTAAATGGATCAAATAAAGCTATAATGTTCCTTGATTGATTTGTTGATCCTGATTATATTCAAGAATATAGTCCTCCATAGAGGTCCTTGATAGACTATTATTTAAAGAAACTATCGATATCATCGACATCAAAACAAGTTATGAGCTTTGGTTCATGCTAAACTATGATAACTTTTATTCTTTCCTTTAAAGAGAACATGCAAAACCAAAGTACCTGTTCCAGGAAGGAAACAAACTCCTTCCCATTTAAAGATTTTCCCTGTACAATCTTTGGACGGATTATGCTAGCAACAAGCTCTTTTAGTTGGTCCCTTTTCTTAACATATAATGGATCAAGTTCACCGTCCTTCAATTCACAGAGCTTAGTCCGCTGGAGATGTGGCTGTTCAAAGTCCAATTTCAATGATCAATTAGGCCAACCAAAGGAATGGAGTTAACAAAAAGCAAAAACTGCATTTTAATATAGCAAAAACATCTGTCTAGATATAAAAATATATGAATGCATTCATGAGCAACAAGTAGGTGGATTAAGTATGTAAATAAACATATAGATAGCTATTACTTGAAATAATTGAATTCATGCATCAGGGAAAAATTAAGTCCAACATTGAGATCAAATTCTCCACAAGAACAAAGTTTAAGGTCTTTCCCAATGAAGAGAATGTCTTCAATGAAGACATGACCTTAATCAAGCAGGTTCTCAAGTAAGCAGGCATTCAAATATTGCAAATGCCTTCACCGGTCAGTGAAATTTCTTAATGACATTTCAGAACTAAGCAGTAGACAAGAAATGATACAGTGGAGAAGAAAAATGGTTTTGCACCAATTGCCTAATACTAGCATGTGAAAATGTGTGCAGCCACTAATACGACGATGATTTATAGGTTCTACAAATCATGAATTTTAGCACTGGAATTGAAGAGGGCCATATATTATTGTTCTCCAAAGACGACAAGAGACTTATGTTGATGGAAATGGCATCTAGTCTGGCAATATCATGATGTCCAATTTGCATAAAAGATTGAAGTAAACGACTGAGGCAACATGGCAATGTCGGAAAACTTAGTCAGACATTGCTGTGTTTATTTGCCATATGCGCTAATCTGAGTTAGGCTCTGCTACCACGAAGGAGTTAACTATCACTGGAAAAGTTCTATTTTCAAATGCAAAATAACTATACTTTTCATACAATGGTTTGAAATGGTAAATAACGAAAGAGATTTTGAAAATTAGAGAAAGACATACATACTTGCGGTAAGCTAAAGGCTGTACTGTTGTCACCCATTATAGCCAAGGAGTCCCGAATCTGATTGACCTGATGATGTAAACTATTAATGTAAACATTCAGTTCCAGAGTAGTAACATTTTACTGATAATAAGAAATTGAATTCCAGATGCGAAAAATACCATATCAATATTTTTGTCCCCTGCAATTTAATAACAAAAAATTAGCCTACCATCAGAAAATATGGAAAATAAACTGTGAAGATAATTTCGGTCATAGCCACAAGCAATGGTACTAACTGTCAGTATTAGGTACTCGCCGGAGAGCTTCATTCACCATTTCTTGAACTGATTTTCCTTCTGCAGGCAATTATGAAAAATATTAGTATTCAATGGATTGCATGTGATGGACAAGTGCAGCTGCAGAGATGCAGGGTGTAGAACCCATCAGTGACTCAATTAAGGTGAAAAACATAGATAGAGAAGGAAGTAGAAAGATAGCTGATATATGAACACAATCTAGGAAAGTATCTAACTTACGCAGAAAATCACGTTGGATAAGCCACAAGAGCTTAGCAGGTTCAAATGCAACATCTTCGCCCTATAAAATATACAATCATTCAATCAAAAAAATCAAATTAACGATGAAAAAGTTCGTGGAAAAAAAAAATAAGGCCTTTGGATTACCTTTACTCTGTTCCATCACAAGGAAATTGCAAATTATAACGTGTTGAGTTTGCAAATCAAATGAACAAGTCAGTAACCGCAATCAACCCAAAAAAATGATAACAAGTAACCCGGCAATATCTAAAAAGGATAGGAAAGAGAAATTGATAATCAAAATGACATCAACAGATAAAAAGTTCATCAAGATGCAAACCTCCCATAAAATTCTTCAGCAAGCTCAACCGCAAAAGAGAGTCGAGAGATGTCAGCTTCACGTATCTTATAATACACAAAGATGAAAACAATTTAGCATGAACTCAAATTTTAAACATACATTTTCTGATCGTGTACTTCTAGATTAATCAGCCTCTACCTAGTAACTGAAAATTGATACCGGCAAACAGGCATATACAGTCACACTTCTGGAAAAGGGAAAATACTTTGTCTCAGTGATCCAACATTTGCTTCAAATCTAGTATTGTAATTGTATTACAACAGAAGGTAAGGTTTTCCTCTCTCCATGTTCGTATTCATCAACAGCACATTATATTTAATCTAATCTTCTAGTTTTGAATAGGTAAATTAGTAAATAGTTGTTGGGGTGGGGGTGATGGTAACTAACCGTTTCGGGCAGATTATAGATAAGCACAGAACTCATGACATTTGCCAGAGCAAATATCCTGCAAATGGCAAACACAAGAAAATGTCAACAGAAAAATAGTATATGACTATCAACAAAAACCACAGTTTACATTATTAGTCAGCAATTACCGATCATCATATACGTTGGACTTCCCAATGCTTTCGAATCCTTCAGTATCAAGGTAAAAGACTGAAGTTCTTACTCCATCAATATCCATCTCTATAGGAGTCCCCCAAATCCATATTCCTGAATGACACAAGCCAAAAGAGAATAAAGATAGATTGATAAGGGTGATATCTAACTTCAATTGAGCAAAACCAAGAGAAAAATGTCAGTCTCACCTTTTGTCTTGGTATCACGCATATGCCCAACACCAAACCCTACCAAACAAAGACATATATGTTTACATTATATCCTTAAAAGCTATCAGATTTTGACTGTAAGATTTTCTCATAGGTAATGAGGGTAAAAATTCTAGTAGTTGCAAAAGATACACCTTCATCACAAGAAAGAGAGAGAAGTTGATTAAGCAAAAAAGATTTTCCGGAGCGGTATGGCCCAATCACCTGACAAAAACAAACATAACCTCATTAAAGTAGAACCTGCAAATGGATAAACAGGGAACTAAAAGCACAAACTTTCTTCCTCATTATGAACCACATTTAGAAGTTATCAAATTGGTGTGCAACACTATATATGCAAGAGGAGTGACCGATAATATTAAAAAATAAATAAAAAATCTACTGCAAAGCATAAAATTAATTTGTAGAGCACATATATTAACAAAATAAGAAATAGTTTCCAAAAAAAAAATTATAACCACTAAAAATCTATTACATAGCTCCTGAATTAATAGACAAATGCTTATATATAATATTTAAGCTGGCTAGAAATTCTTAAAAAAAGAAAATTGCAAGAGAGATGCCACTTGAAAAAGCAATATATTCAGTTGCAGCATGAAGAAAGATGAGAATCAACAACTTCAGTGATTTTTTTTACTAAGCTTCCATAAATTCTAATTCTTCACTTATATGTTTTTCTGTCTCACCTGTAAGGGAAGAAAATAACACACTGCATTTTTTTTTAAATATTTAAACTTCCATTCTTCGGCTTACAACAACACTTTGCAATGTAATTTTTACAAGAGGGTTAATTAATACAAAATATGTTGTCAAACCATGTAACTCAAGCAACTACTGGTAGCCTTGTATATCAATCAGCAACAAACTCAGGGAAAGATGAATCGTCGACGTGGGTAATTTTAATCAACATGATAATCACGAGATCACAAAACCAATCCATATCATCATCACTCCAAATTACATGAAAAACCCCATTAAATATCAGGTAAAATACAAAAATGAAAACAAAGAATTCTTTAAATTTTCACTCAGTTACCGCCACAGATGCAATGGGGTTTGTTATCCTCTCAATAGCCTCCAAGCCTTCTCTTGAAAGACGGAGTTTTGTATGACCAGGATCAGGTTCCACAATGGGAAATCTGCACCAAAAAGAATTGGACAACAATAAGAGTAGCTTACAAAAGAAGAAACTCAGCCACACAACACCAAATTGGTGACAAAAAAAAAAATGAGTATAACAGAAGCAACACAAAAAAGTCTGTCAGTTTCATCAAAAAATCAATAAAGATAACAACAAAGAGTCTCAATCCCAAAATATTGGGTAGGTAGGCTACATTAGCTCAACCTCCAAACAATTAAAAACTACACACTATATATTCTTTTCAAAGCCACTCTAATGTAAAGCCAATTCCACAGAAAATCTACACAACACCCCCGCCTGAGATTAAAGTGTTCACTTGAATGTTCTGTCCTTACTTTGGCAATAAGTATATAGTGTGTCCCTTTTTATTCATATTGTGAAGGGATAACAGATTATAGTGGCATAAAAACCAAGAATGAACTGAGCATACATAAATTGTCGTGCACAATACCCTTCTTCAATACAAAAAGGGAAAAAACACAAAAGCTTCTCTATTCTTGGGAAATTGCAATTGTACTTCATGGGCAAGGATAATGAATAGCCATCATTGTTCTGAATGTAAAACAAGTTCATGGTTTGGTTTGAAACTTTTCAACAGCGTATAAATCCATCACGTCTCTTGAAAAAGTGAATGTTTCAAACCATCTTAACATGGACAAATGGAAGTGAATCTCACATCACCTAATAACTAGAAAGCAAGGATACAAATAAGGGACACGGATAGGTAGATAAGGAAGAATACAAAATAACAAAGTATCTAAAAAGTACGTAAATGACACTATTTTGAAAGTATCGATGCTAGCACGCCCATGTCGTAAACATAATAAAATGCTAGAATGTCAATGGTTTCAAATTCAACGAATCTGTTAATTTTAACGCCTATGATTCAAAACGGAACATTACAAATCATCTATCGAGCTATGAAAACAATTCAACCAAAAAGACAAATAAATTCACTATCCATTTTACATTGAGCAATTCATGGGCGTAACGCCAAATATAGCAAAACATCTATTTAAGAGTAAAACGTCAATTTGGTCCTGAAATTGACACTATCTATCAATTTGCTGCTTGGGATTTCAACGATGGCAATTTGGTCCCGACTTTGCATAACCGAGTGCATGTGTGGCTAGTTAAGTGCAGTGCCAACTTGGCACCTACGTGACGATCTCGAGGACCAAGTTGATTGATGATATGAATCTCAGAGACCAAACTGATTGACGTTTTACTCATCCATCTAATTACTGAGGCATTACAGAATACAATCAAAAGTGTGCTGATGATGCGTCATAGACAAATGGAAGTGAATCAAATCCTTCATATACTAATAATGAAAGCAAGAAATAAAATATGAATTGGCTGGATCCAAAACGTTAAAAGTTTCAACTTTTCCTAAGCATGAAGCCTAAAAATCAAATCTTTTGAGCTCCTAACGGTTAACAGTCACCAGATCTCAGGAATAAATACATAACAAACTGTGAAATTCTAACAATCTAGAGAGAAAGAAATGAATCACTTACGCTTGGTGGAAATTCAGAATGGAGGAGGACCCAGTTGCAAATATGGAAAATAGAAAGAGTGAAAGAAAAAGAATAGGAAGAAGGGTATCCATAAACATGAGTAGTAGTATATGATATGAAACCTATGTATCTACCTATCCAAGTTTCTATATGCTGAAATGTGGGTTGAAGAAACAAATCCAAATGCAAAAGAAGTAGTTTTGATCATTGTAATGAAAGGGGGTCAATGTTTGAAAGTAACAGAAACAGAGAATGGGATCTGAAATAACTCAAATAAGTAAGTAAGTAACCTTGACCGTAACCTCGTAACCTTGTTAAGGTTAAGTCTATAATGATGAAGAAAACTCAGACATGAGTGGAAATAAAGGTCTCATAAAAAAAAAGGTAAAAATCAAATCAAATGGTGGGAATAAAATAAAATTTATACGACAAAGTCAATTTCCCTTTTTTTTTTTTTAATCTCTCAATCGATAGTTACATTCCTAAAATATTTATTTATTTATTCAATAAGAAATATCTTTTTTTTTTGTCTAAATTAGAAATATTCTTTATCAATCGGAGGCAATTACATTTTCAAGATTCAAATTCAAAATCTCTGATTAAGTTAAAATAATTTTTCACCAGTTAATCTATGCCTTATTGATAAAAATATTTCAGATAAAGAAGAAAACATGTATTTAACAAAATATGAAAACGTGTATTTTCAATTTTTCAATGAAAACCTTCTTTTTGGTTAACCATTGAAAAATTGTTGTAATATTTAGTGTTGACAATAAATAAAATAGAATTTGAAAATTGAAAGTATTTGGAGCAAGGAAAAAAAATTAAAAGTGTGTGTTGGGAACTATAGAATATTTTAATGAAAAAATTACAAATCAACAAATTACAAAGATATTAATGGATATGAACACCATTAGTCCATCATTCACTGTTCATTTGTACTATTTTAATCTAAAAATCAAAGACCATGGACGAATAAATGGTACATGATACACTGATGATGTAAAAAATCTTTGCATTGTCGATGCATTTTCCATTTTCTAAATTAGAAATCTGATCTTATAAACTAGTACTACATGTTTTACATACAACAAATTTTACAAAGTTAAATATCAAATCAAAATTTTAATACCAAATCAACTACATTCTGTCCATAAATTAGGGTATAGCATACCCGAAGGAAAAGGATCAGGTCAGATTCGATCCTTAAACCACAATTTGATAGAAACAAGTTCGGTTCTGAAAATTTACTCTATTACCATTTACCAGTTTTTAGGGTAAGAAATCCTTACATTTTTATACACTGCATTGAGCATGCAATGTTGGTGAGTCCTGAGAATTTTGTCATGTAATCCTAATCCATTTTCAAAAGCCTGTTACCATTTGGCCCAAACAATTCTAACTCCGGCTTCAAGTTCGCCCAATAATAGAAATTAATCTGCCCCATCTCCATTTAGCTCAAGTAATAGTAACTAATAAAGACTAATGTATTCTGCTGAAATTAGAAAAGCATAATCCACGTGTTCATAGCTTCAGTTCGTGACAAAAAAAAAAAGGGTTAACAATCAACAGGCTCAGTTGACAGATTTTTTTTAATATTCAAAAAACGAGAAAAATTGTGAAGCCAAATCCATCATATATTATAGCGGATACGGAATGGATATAATACATTAAAAAATATGCTTTGTGTTTTCTGTGTTCTTTCTGTGTTCTTTTTTTATATACATGCTTTTTAATTTCTGACATAGGTAATGATCCAAACAAGTAAAATATAAAGCAAAGGTGTTTCTACCATGCACCGGTTTTTTGCTAATCCAACTCTTTTTTTAATTTTGTTATTTTAATAAATATAATATATTAATAAAATATGCTTTGGGTTTTCTGTATTCTTTTTATGTACATGTTTTTGTTATTTGGATTTGAATTTTTTTTATTAAATGATTTCTAACACAGGTATTGGTCCAAACAAGTAAAATATAAAACAAAGATGTTTCTACAATGCCACAGGTTATTGCTAAAGGGTTTATAAATTAAATTATATTAATCATAATAAAATTGTGGACTTAATTTTTTGGCCCCGTGCGTGGCACGGGCTTCTATCTAGTAACTAATAAAGACTAATGTATTCTGCTGAAATTAGAAAAGCATAATCCACATGTTCATAGCTTCAGTTCGTGACCAAAAAAAAAAGGGTTAACAATCAACAGGCTCAGTTGACAGATTTTTTTTAATATTCAAAAAACGAGAAAAATTGTGAAGCCAAATCCATCATATATTATAGCGGATAGGGAATGGATATAATATATTAAAAAATATGCTTTGTGTTTTCTGTGTTCTTTCTGTGTTCTTTTTTTATGTACATGCTTTTTAATTTCTGACATAGGTAATGATCCAAACAAGTAAAATATAAAGCAAAGGTGTTTCTACCATGCACCGGTTTTTTGCTAATCCAACTCTTTTTTTAATTTTGTTATTTTAATAAATATAATATATTAATAAAATATGCTTTGGGTTTTCTGTATTCTTTTTATGTACATGTTTTTGTTATTTGGATTTGAATTTTTTTTATTAAATGATTTCTAACACAGGTATTGGTCCAAACAAGTAAAATATAAAACAAAGATGTTTCTACGATGCCACAGGTTATTGCTAAAGGGTTTATAAATTAAATTATATTAATCATAATAAAATTGTGGACTTAATTTTTTGGCCCCGTGCGTGGCACGGGCTTCTATCTAGTAACTAATAAAGACTAATGTATTCTGCTGAAATTAGAAAAGCATAATCCACATGTTCATAGCTTCAGTTCGTGACCAAAAAAAAAAGGGTTAACAATCAACAGGCTCAGTTGACAGATTTTTTTTAATATTCAAAAAACGAGAAAAATTGTGAAGCCAAATCCATCATATATTATAGCGGATAGGGAATGGATATAATATATTAAAAAATATGCTTTGTGTTTTCTGTGTTCTTTTTTTATGTACATGCTTTTTAATTTCTGACATAGGTAATGATCCAAACAAGTAAAATATAAAGCAAAGGTGTTTCTACCATGCACCGGTTTTTTGCTAATCCAACTCTTTTTTTAATTTTGTTATTTTAATAAATATAATATATTAATAAAATATGCTTTGGGTTTTCTGTATTCTTTTTATGTACATGTTTTTGTTATTTGGATTTGAATTTTTTTTATTAAATGATTTCTAACACAGGTATTGGTCCAAACAAGTAAAATATAAAACAAAGATGTTTCTACGATGCCACAGGTTATTGCTAAAGGGTTTATAAATTAAATTATATTAATCATAATAAAATTGTGGACTTAATTTTTTGGCCCCGTGCGTGGCACGGGCTTCTATCCAGTAACTAATAAAGACTAATGTATTCTGCTGAAATTAGAAAAGCATAATCCACATGTTCATAGCTTCAGTTCGTGACCAAAAAAAAAAGGGTTAACAATCAACAGGCTCAGTTGACAGATTTTTTTTAATATTCAAAAAACGAGAAAAATTGTGAAGCCAAATCCATCATATATTATAGCGGATAGGGGTGTAACGGTCCGGTCCGGTCCGTTTTTTTACGGACATTAGGGACCAAACCAATTAAATTTACATAGTCTGGTTCGATCCTGTCTAAATATTTTTTATATACAAAGGTCAAACGGACCATTTATGAATGATCCGGTTCAATTCGATTTATTTAAACCATAATTACTTGACAATATAAAAAGAAATTGCACCTGATTCCAACAAAGAAAAATTAAAAAAAAAATATACTATAGTACCTAGCATAGTAAATTTAATCTTTAAGATTCAAAATTAAATTGTCCGTGAATAGTGCAGTAGAAAAAAAAAATATATTATAGTACCCATAATGATTCAAAATTAAATTGTACATGAATAGTACATGAAAAATTAAAAAAATATACTACAGTACTCAGCATAGTAACATTATGGACTATGCACTGTGTTTCTCAAAATGTACTGCATTATATATGCTACCATATTTCCAAAGTTTAGGTTTAGGTTTTAAGTATGCGGTCCGATTCGATCTGAACGGTCTCAAACATATTGAGATAGTGGATAGGACCATGTATGTAATAACGATCTAAAAATTTTGAGACCGGATCGGATCACGAGACCAGACCACCAGACTGTATTTTTCGGTCCGGTCCGATGCTATCCGACATTTCGACCGGTCTTGCGGTCTCGGACCGGATCGCTTACACCCATAGGGGAAATTGCACTCACCACCCCCCCCCCCCCCCCCCGAAGTTTATACTAATGACACAGACACCCCCTCTGGTTTGGAAAATGACACACACCTCCCTTCCTTAGTAATCAGCATTGCATTTATACCTCCTCTTGTAATAAATGACTAGTTTATCAACGGAAATGTTATGCTTATAATTGAAAAAGACTTTTATACTCTTAAGGGGTATTTCATACAAATTTTAAGCGTGTTTGGTGCATTTTTTCTTTACAGTAATATTAAAAAAAAATTACAAGAAAATGGTATGACCAACCAAGTTATTACTACAAGCTAGTCGGAGGCAATTAAAAATCGTGCCAAGTAGCTAGTGGGATTTAAAACGCATATACGCTAAGGAAATATTTGTGGGGCTAACATTCTTATTATAGCCAATATTTTTTTAACGCTTTCATGGTGAATCATAGGGTATAGTGAATATATATAAGCTCATTACGAATATAATGTGATATAATAATTTTTAATTTTGTCATTGTTCCTACGATTTTTAGATATGGATATAATAGATTCAAGCTTTATATAAAGTTTTTATACCAACTAGTAAGTAAACCCGTCCTCAGGACGGGTCATAACGAAAAGTGCGTAATAATAAGGTATAAAAAATAATGTGTAAATATGTTGTTAGTAAAAATTGTTGATAGAGAAATAATCTGTAAAAATTGTTAGTAAAAAAAATAACAATAATAGTGCATATCACGAAAATATGCAACACAAAATTATGCAAGAAGCAAAACAAAATAATAGTGTCAGTTACGAAAAAAATAGGCATTGCATCAAGACTCTGACAATTAACACATGCATTTGAATACATTAAAATTACCATTATCCTAACAGAGAAATAAAATTATGAATTTTCGGCACCAAAATAATGGGATCCAACCCTTGCAATAAAGAGCATGATTATGCAAAATGTGATTAAAATATAGAACATTTATTTCATAATTTAGAAAATTCAAAACTAATTGGATTGTAGTAACTATCACGGCCATGCATAAGTACTTGAGCAATTTCATTGTCTTTCTCAAGGCATTGATCATTACTAAATGCACTTTGAATATTTAGATATGGATATAATAGATTCAAGCTTTATATAAAGTTTTTATACCAATAATGATGATAGGTCTTCTGCATTATTCAAAAATCATTTGGATAAAATTTGTATACAAGTATGTGTTTTAGTAAAAAATATATATATTTTTAATCATAAAAAATTATTATATTTTCTTATAAAAAATAATTTTATCATATTATTACTGTAAAGAAAAAATGAATCAAATACACTTGAAATTTTTGTGAAGCGCCCCTTGAGGATATAAAAGTCTTTTTCAATTCTAAACATAATATTTCCGTTGATAAATTAACCATTTACTACGAGAGAGAGAGTGTAAGTGTAATGTTGATTGCAAAGGATGGGAGGTAAGTGTCATTTTCCAAATTAAAAAAGTGTTTATGTCATTTGTTCAAACATCAAAGGAGGCGAGTGAAATTTCCCTTATATTATAAAGTAATCGCTTATCCATATGAATTTTGATTTTTCGTGGAAACGTGCTTTGCTAAGTTTGATTTACCTTATCACTAAACACAATATTGTTTATATACCAAAATATAATAATGGTTGGTGAGCCTATATATAATTGTACAGTTATCCCGAATAAAAATACTGAATAGTTCACCAAAAAAAATAAAATAAATAATAAATAGAAATGAATATCAATTAGTCATTGGCAACTCAAAGTTAAAAGACTTGCCATAACTTTCATTTCTTAGAATTGAGGATTTATTGCTAGTGAACATAAATATACAATAATGATGGAATTTAAGCAATGACAATCATAATAATTTGCACTCACCGGAGGAGACATACATTGTCATTTACTCTTTTTGTCTTTTTTTTTTACTAGTATCTGTGCCCATGCGATGCACGGGCCGTATTTGTTTGGGTTTTGTTAATTGAAAAGTGGGAAAAATTAAGTGTATATTGAAAATTTGAGTATGGTAGCATAATTATTAACGATATTGTCAAAATTGTCTTCATAAATTTTGTTATATTATTTAGAGGTGAAGTTTATAGAAGACTATTATAAAAAAAAAAATCATATAAATATATAAATGAATGCATGAAAAATTTTAGAGGATTAATTATTGAAGTAAAGAATAAGTGAGTAAATAGAAAAAGGAGCAGACTAAAAACATAAAATACGGACTATAAATCATAAAATTCATTAATAAATGTGAAAGTATAATTATTTCAACAATCCATTAAATTTATTTTTTGGTCAGCAATGACAAAGGAAAATTGAATTTGTGATTTTGACTTTTCAAAGTAAAAGGGTATAAGCTTCTGTTGGAAAGAGCTAAGCTTCTCTCAGAAGCTTATTTTTGGATGAACTACTATTTGGGTTACACTACTATTATGTACTACTACTATTATTATTATGGGGTCCACTATTAAAAACTTATTGGTTTTTCCCACAATATGGTCTAGGAGGGAAAACTTAGGAGGGAACTAATGTAGGAGGGAAATTAAGAAGCGGAATCACTTCTCAAATTATATAATATATATTGATGATCTTTTTGTCTTTAAATATACGCATTTTGATTAGTTTTTTATGAGAATTGATATAGTTAATTAATATTGTCCATAACATTGAAATTGGTAACATTTGTTTTTTTTTTCAAAACTATCTCCATAATTCTAAAAAGTGTTAAATAAATAAGTCTATTTGTGAAGAAAAAAATTTTAATTCAATTGAAAATTGAAATAGGAACTTATAAAAAGAGACAATATCATAGCACTATCTAATCTAGTGTTTATTTTTAAATTAGGGGGGGAGGGTATCTTGAAACTAGAAACTATTTTTTTTTTTAATTTTTTATTAGGGTCGTGCTAACAAATTTTATAAAGGTACCCCTTCCATAAGTTGTAATCTTTTGGAGATATCACACAGATTAAGAAATGAGTAAATGATGAAAGAATTTGGTATAATTTGACTAAATTACCCCCATTTAACAAAAGGAGATAGAGTAATAATAAATGTATGAAGATTATATTGAAGAAATGGGTGATGAAAAAGAAAATACAATAAATAAGGGTATATTTGGAAAAAGAAGTATAAAAGAGTTTTGGATTTCTAAATGATCATGATTTATGGGACAAATTTTTTTTTTCAAAAGATCATAACTTTTGGGTCGGAGGGGGTATATGTTAAGGTAAATGTTTTGATCATAGCACTATCGTAATTTTATTTTACAAATTTTTCGTTTAACCTGTCACGTAAGCATTGCTAAAACTGCTTCATAACATAGCAACATAAATGGACTAACGTGGTGACATAATTGACCTTTCAAAAATTATATTGGTGACAAATATTTTTAAGGGACTAAATCGATGACAAATAACTTTAATGGACTAGATTGGTGGCGTTTGAAAGACTATATTAGTGTTAAATATTTTTGAAGGACTAAATTGATGGGAATATAATCTTTAAGATCAAATTGTCTATTTAATAAAAAAAAGTATAAACTACTATCTCTAATATTTATTATAAGTAATTTTTTTATAATATTATAAGTCATTTGTAACTAAATTATAACCAATAAAATTAGTTAAGATCGATTAATTTTCTTAATCTTTTGAAGAAAAAAAATACTATGACATTATACTTTCATCATCAATTAATATTTAAGTACTCCATAACTGATAATATTAGAATCAATAAATTTTTAATTAAATCTCACTAACTACGTTATTCAATTATTTTTCATTGATTAATGATAAAAATTATGATGATTAAATTTTGTGTGCATTAATCACATCAATTTCTGATTCAAATCTACTAATTATTGATTGATTAAAATATGTTCTAAGATGTATATTAGCAAAACTTTTTTTTAATAAAAGTAAATATAGGAGAAAATTTTATCAGTAAATATAAGAGAAAACTTTACAACAGACACCGGAGAAAATACTCAGCGTCTTCTTAATGTTTTAAGGACATTGCTCAATGAATATATTAAAAAAATTTGCATTAAAACTGTAAATTTAATGCAAAGGCAAACGTGGATGCCTCTCTGCGGGGTAACCTCGGTACTGGTTGTGGAGTTGTATTTACTATTTAGAGATCAAGAAGGAGAGATATTGGCAGCCGTAACACATCACATTTAAGACACTCTTACCTAAAAACCAATAGCTCGCTCATGGGTCAATGAGTTTGTAATTTTAAATTTTACAAACTCGCTGACCATCAGCGAGCTTTATTTTTTTTCTCTTTTTCGCCTTCTCGTTGCAGGGTCAGCGATAGTTTGTTATTTTATACAGTTCGCTGATGGTTATTTTTTGCCTTATCGCTGACCCCCCCCCCCCCCCCCCCCCCCAGCGAGTGAGTCTGACCATTTTGGTGCCTCTGCATTTTGGCCATCTTCCACCTGACCATTTGTAGCGGTCTCAACTGCAATCTTTGCATTAGGGATAGATTTGTTTGTCTGGGCTGGTTGTTGCTTTGAAGCATTGGCGGCTCGGGCTCTAGCCCTATGTTTCTTACCATCGGCATGAAGAATAAGTGTTTGCTGGCTTGTAGCTTTCGTATTGCAAATACTGTAAATCCCAAAATAAGTAGAGCGTAACGAATCAAACAAAACCATAAGAGTGAAACTAAATCTTAGAAAAGCTCTTTCTTAGCGAAGATTTTGAGCACCAATACCAATCTCAGAGATTTTATTTCATAGTGAAGATGCTGCTACCCATATTTACACCAAATAGACAACAAATTAAACTAACAATGATTTCGAAGAATATCGATGGGGCAGCGAGAAGGCAAAAAAAAAAAGCTAGCTGACTGTGTAAAATAACAAACTCCCTGACCCTGCAGCGAGAAAGCAAAAAAGGGGGAAAAAAAAATAAAGCTCGCTGACGGGTCAACGAGCTTATAAAATTACAAACTCGCTGACCCAGGAGCAAGCTATTAGTTTTTGGATAAGGGTGTTTTTGGGTTTTGACAAAAAAAAAAAGGGGTCAAGTAATTAAATTGGAGGGTCAATAAACTAAAACCCTTGAGACAGATTGCATCCAAATTGCTCAAGCCTGGCCCAGACAAATCCTTGGAGCAAATTATTGACATGAAATCCTTAAAGAATGCAAGCTGGAATGTTCTCATTTTGAAATTGTAAAGTTTCATATGCTAGTAGAACATGTAACTTTGTAGCTCATCTGTTAGCAGCGAAGGCTTTCTATGTTAAGGATTTCACTTGGCTTGAGTTTCTTTTAGACATTATTGAACTCATTCAGGGCTTCAGGCTGATGTAGCAAACTTTATTTGAGTGATAAAATTGCTACCACTTAAAAAAAAAAAAAACTATTCTCAATATTTTAAATTCAACTTTTTTTAAAACAAAGTTAATTAACTCTTATGTTCATTTAAAAAAAAAAAAAACTTTTACTTTACTGTTTTTTCTTTAAATATAAATATTTATCTTAATTTTGAATGACATTAATTACTGTATCTTTTTTCCACAAACAATTATATTTAATCAACATTTTTTAGTATCTTAATAAAATTATAAAAATAATTTTGAAAAAGTATATCAAATATTATCATTTTCAATTATACTAACAATATTAACAAAATTTTTTAATTCATGTGAAAATTTATCTTAAATACTTATATCTAAATCGGAAGAATTACTTAGCATTTGACTAAATCTAATACTGCACCCAGGATGATAGAGTAAATCTGCAACTAAATTGGAAAGGCACAGAATTGTCTGCACCTGAATAGTCAAATATAAATGGAAAGCAAAGTGCAATTTCCAAGACACTACGTGGATACACATGATATGATATCAGAAAACGACAAAATGCAGTTTACATCAGCAAAGAGTTTTGTTTAAAAGTTAAAACTGAAGGTAGAAACGGGCAGGGTAAGATACAAGAAACCAGAATAAAATAATGCAGTACAGGACACATTGTTTTCAAGGTGAAATAGCAGTTTCCATAGCACTTTTGAACAAAAAATTATTTTTTTTTTAATTTTTGCAATTAAATTTTTTTTGGGTTTCTCAAGTTTCCATCCACTAGAGTATGATGACTAATAATTTGAGTTTAAATTAATGTGTTTTGTGTTTATAGATTTTTTTTTATAAAAAAAAAGTGCTTAATTACTAAATTTGTTCAATATTTTAAATTTTGAATTTCGTTTCTACATTTTTTTGCATTAGTTTTGTTTCATGCTTTTATAAGTTGTTTTGATTTAATTTCCAATGTCGATGTGGTGTAATAGAAACCACTGATTCATTACAAGCTAATATCTCAACATTATATCACGTCAAAGTTTATTGGCGGGTAGGACTTAAATCAAGCTAATATCTCGACATTATGTCACGTCAAAGTTTATTGCCGCGTAGGACTTAAATCAAGCTAATATCTCGACATGATAAATATAAGCAAAGATCAAAGCCAAATAAAAAAATGTTGGGACAAAATTTAAATTTCAAAATACAAAGGCAAATTTAATAATTAAACCTTTTTTTTTTAATATGTGGTATAAACTACATGTTAAAAAATTTATTATTACCAACAAAGCCCAGCACAGTTGGTAGATAGTTGGGTTCCTTAAGCATGATGTCAGGGGTTCGATCCCTGCCGTGGCTGGGGAATACCCTTGGTATACACAAAAAAAAAATTTATTATTGGATAAAATTGTATTTATAAAATTCATGTATATAAATTATTTACATTCTCGATATAGATGTACTCAATATGAATTTATTAATATATACATTATGACACACATTAGAAAAATCATTGTCAATAAACTTGTGTTTATATGATACGAACAAGTGTATAAAGTTTATGGCTAGCTTTCATTTTATCAAATAATACTAATTCAATTAACTAACTTTCCAATACCTAATTTTTTGCTCGAAATTTTTTAACTCTCTTACTAACTTATAAATTTTCAACTCCGGTCATGGACCAAAAAAATAAAATAAAATTTTCAACTAACTTATCCTGACTAACAAACTTTTCAACTAGCTTATTCTTCTATCACACCAAACAAAATCATCATCTATTCCAACCTAGTAAAATATTAATAAGTTTGACATCATCATTGTTAACCCTCAAAATAGGCAATTTATCACCATTTTTGTCTTATGTGTGAAGACGAGGTCATGTCCTTTGAGGAGGATAGCGGCAACCTATGACTAAAAAAATGAAGTAGCGTATTTTTAAAAGCATCACAAATACTGAAACTGAATAAGGGGTCGTATGTATTATAAGTTTTTGCTGACATAATTCAATGATCAACTAAGAGCATCTACATTGGTAAACAAAATTTTTGTCCCAAATGGACCTCAATTAATATTTTATTATTCTTCACACTTTTTCCTATATTTTAAGGACATTTATCATATTTTCTCTTTATCCATAAACCAACTTTTATCATTAAAATAAGATCCTACACACTACTCTATCTCACACCCATAATAATATTTTACAATAAATAAAAACCACTACAACTAACTATATTTTTCTCTCTCACCTTTTTAATTATCATCAAAATGTTTTTCTCTCCCAACTAAAATTTGTCCTTATTCAAGGACTATCCCAAACCAGAAACAAAAGTTTTGTCCTCCACATCCATGAAAAAGTCCTTAACCAGGGAAGGACAAAACTTCCACCCAATGGGTGTGGATGCTCTAAGATTGCATTGCATATAGGATTCCAGGCAAGCAAAGCATCAATCAGGATTACAAGCAAAACACACTACGTTATTTTAAGTGTTTGTTTTGAAGGCATCTTATGACAATTTGTTCAGCAACTCCCATTTCTTCTTAGTGATTTCTTCTTAGCGAAGAAAAGAATAAGAATCAATCTGAAAGCTTCAATTAAATAGAGGAGTAATTCACAAATTATCTATCCATAATTGTCAGAATCCCCCACTCATCCAATGCACTCAATCAAAACACATAAGGAATACATACATACATAACTAATTGAAGTCAAGCAAACAACAGAAGCAAGATATCCATAATATCAAATGCTTAAGGAATCAACCAACAACTCAATTTTGCTAATTACTAACAACATATATCAACTTTATTTATGCATAGTTTCATATTTGTAAAACATTAAACCCATCATCATCCCTTGCATAAAAAAAAGCATAAGGGGGACAGAGCTAGCTAGCTGTTACAGTTATACAAGATCTGATCAAATTCTCACTCTAGAGAATTAAAGTCTGAATAGAAAAAAGAGAGCCGATAAGGATATAAATCAAATCAAAACTTCTATGGTTTCTCCGCAAAAAAAGCTGCCAAACCAGACTGTGCACTCTTAGGCTTCAGCTCTGGTGACTTCCATTGAACAACCACCAGCTTCCCCTTATCCTCTACACCTACACCGGAAGTTGACTTCGATTCATCCAACTGCTGCTGCTTTTTTGGATCCTCTTCGATTCCTTGCGGATCAAGGGAGGGGGGTGTAATTGTGGTTCTTTTATAAGGGGAGAGCCATTTTGCTTTGACATATTCAACTTTTCTCCATGGAGGAACATGCATGCCCTTCTTCTTCAAACTCTGCTTTGCTGCCTCTGACGCAATAGCTACAATGCTCTGCAACCTATCACACTTGCCAACAAATATGTAGGGGAGAATTTGGAGGATGGCCTTGTATGCCTTGGTTGATCTAGCAATCTCAAATTCTGATCTGAAGTCAATGTCAATTAGTACCCTCTCTTTCCCTGCAATAACATCAATGTATTCATATTCCCCTGCACCCAAAAATCAAATAAATTATGAGGTCATTAATAAAGACATAGTAATAATATCTATCATTAATATATAATATCTTCACTCCAACTTAAAATACGAGACACGTCAATACTCATCCACACTCGTAGTCTATTGTGTGTCTATACGATGATCTCATCTTTAACTCATCCACACTCACATGGCCTACGGTGATTTCAGATCTTTAATAAAAGTTTTACTCAAATCTTATGTCATGGACCAGACAATTACGCTGAGCTTCGCGCACCAATCATAAACTCAATGGGGGCAAAACGGCTGCCCAACAAGATATCCGAGATGGTTACCTGGTAGTTCAATAAAAGTTTTCCTTGTATTGCGCATAATTGACCGACATTCACGCACCTATCATAAAGGCAAGGAGCGCGAAATGGCTGGTCAGCGACATATCAGGGATGGCTACCTAGTTCAATAATAGTTTTCCTTATATTTTCAGTAGTGTAGGTCCAAGCCTACCATAAATGCAAGGGGCACAAAACGGCTATAAAGCGAGATATCCGTGACAGTTAGCTACTAAGTTCAATAAAAGTTTTCCTTATATCTTAAGTTATGGATCAAGCGAAGTCCACACACGACTATCATAAATGCGGGGGGAAGACAGTTGCACAACACGACATTTTCGCAGTTACTAGGTAGTCAAATAAAAGCTTTCCTTATATCTTAAGTTATGGACCGAGCGAATAAATCGAGGTCCACGTGCCTATCATAAAGGCGTGGGGCAAAACGGCTTGACCACGAGACATGTGGGGCACTTACCCGATAGTTCAATAAAAGTTTTCCTATGGATAGTGCGACATCTGGGACTAGTTCAATAAATGATTCCTACGGAACAAACGAGGACAACTACGCGCGCGATGTCCACGCGCCTACACGCACAAAGTGGCAGGATGGCGATATGTCCAGGAGGCTACCTCGGCCTCTCCTCCGCCTTCCCGGAGATCCTCCGACTACTCCATACACACATCGTCATCATCACCTCTCTGTGTATATCACCAAGTTATCCATGTAAAAATATCACGCCTAAACACTAAATCATATCTATTACGTGGACCCCGTCGGCTGTCGCATCTAATAAGAACAACATATCTACCATATCCATTACACAAATCACTGCAGAAACATTAAGTTTCACTAATACAAAGTCATAAAATTTTCCCAGCAACAAAAACAGATTTTATTTAACACAGAGAGAAAAAGATAAAGTACCAGCAGGAATAAAGGTAGATTTTTCCCAGCGAGACTTGCAGAGAGAGGCATCATAGCCAAGAGCAATCAAACCTTCAATCACAATGTTCCTGCAAAGCTGATCCTTTTTCTTGCAGAGCAGCTTGTTCTTATCAACGATCTTTGCAGTGTCCGCTAGCAAATTCCTCTCACAAACACTCGCACACATCACCAAACCCTGTCCAAATTCATCATAATCAACACACCTCAATTATCATCATCATCATCTATCTCAAAACTCAAATGTCTAAACCATCAAATTTAAAATACAATGCAATCGTAATAGTAATAGTAATAGGCAGCTCAGTTGGTAAAGTTACGAGAAACCAAATTTAAGACCAAAAAAATAAAAAAATAAAAATAAAAACAAAATTAAAATACTAAGAAATGAATGAATGAATGAATACCTTAAGGATTTCTGAAGCTTCGGAAGCGGAAGGAGAATGTAAAGGGTCCGATTCGGTGTCGGAGCGGTCATCGAAGTTGGCATTGAAGCAGTTGCAGCGGTTACTGGAAACAGAGTGATGCTTCTCATGATTCCCTTCCATGAAATTCTGCACCATTTTAGCCAAACAAACAGAGCTCGGCTCAAATTCAAAGGATCCTTCGCTAGGCTCCTCTTTACTGCTAGACCCCCCGGCGGCGGCGGCGGCTGATGAGTTCTTGACAGCGGCCGCACCACCACCACCACCGAACTGGCGCTCGAAGAGCCGCTTGAAGCGCGACTTGGCAGCAACCGGTTTCGCCAGCAGCTCAGGGCTGGTAGTAATCTCCTCCTCGCTACAATCATCGATCGGCTGAATCTTCTTCATCGTCGAATACGGCATGATCACGACGGCGACGGCGACGGCGGCAGAGTTTAATTTAATTTAATTTAATTTAATTATTATTTAGTTTGAGTTTCTGCTTCACGCGCTCTTTTGTTTTATCAGTCAGTCTTCTCAATAATAATAATAATAATAAAAATAAAAAAGAGCAGTTTGACGAAATTGGACAGAGTGAAAGAAGAGAGAGTTGAGTTATAATTTGGTAGCAAAGAGGATTATATAGGGAATAGTTGGAGTAAAATTAGGGAGGTGGTTTTTGAAGCATAGAGAATAACTTGAAAGTAAAGTCGCTTTAGCTTAGGGTTTTTTTTTTCTTTAATAATAAAATGGGAGGAAGATTAGTGAGACAGAAGTCACGGCACCGCATTAGCAAGAGGAGGACGACGACGGAGATTCATTTTTACGGCGAGGGGAGATGGTGGAGGAGAATGAAGGTATATATATAGAGAGAGAGAGAGCGGTGGTTAAGAAATGGATAAGGAAGAAAGAAGAGAGAAAGAAGGGGGGGCAGAGTATTTAAGCTGAAGGAAGAGAGGTGAGAGAAAGAGAGAGAGAGAGTGAGGAGGAAGATGATAATTGCCACGTATATGTCTCCCTACGTGGTGTGGATTAAGATAGGTCTTCATTTTACATATTTGCCCCTTGTCATAGGGGTACTAATAAAATAAAATATTAAATGCTCACTGCTTTTTTTTTTTATGGGCCGGATACCAGGATACCAAAAAACA
Source organism: Crotalaria pallida (assembly GCA_037953625.1). NCBI lineage: Eukaryota > Viridiplantae > Streptophyta > Magnoliopsida > Fabales > Fabaceae > Crotalaria > Crotalaria pallida. The sequence continues at coordinate 77,556,162 of CM075656.1, forward strand.
AAAATTATTTTATAAAAATTGCAGAAAAAATGGTTTGTTGACCGGAAGAAAAGGATTCGGAATAATTTATTTTGATTTATAAAATATTTTACTACAAAAGTTTTATTATAAAACACTTTCAAAAGAGAATTTATATTATTATTTTTTGAAGGAGCAACTTTATAAAATATTCATAACGCGAATGGTGAATTTGGAAAATGACCTTGACGATTTTTAGTTTTGCTTGAATTTTAGTCATTCAAATTTCACAGGTTGTAACAATGACAAATCTAAATAATGAATAAAAAGTTTACCCAAAAAAAAAATAAATAATGAATAAAAAGGAAGAAAGAATATACTAGAATATTTCATCTAAAATAGCAATGTGATGACGTAAGAAACAAATTGAATATTTTCAAAAATATAAAGGGCAAAAATAAATGAAAAAAATAATAGACTAAATTGAACATTCTTAAATAAATAGATGACGAAAAGTGTATTCCCCCCTCCTCCCTCTATATATATGTATATTATTCAATTTTTATTTTTTTAAGCCAATATTGTTTGTTTTTTAAGATTAGATGAAGAGAGTGCTCTTCCCGAAATTTGATTCTAACCACGTATATTCCACAATTTAGTCAATTAAACTAAATTGATTCTTGATGACATATCTTGTTTAATCGGTAAAAATGAGTCATAAATCATTAGTATTCAGGTTCAAAATTTTACAAATTACACATTAACTCTTTTTTATTTTTTTCTTCTAGTTAGTTGACGACCGAAAAATAAGCTGAAAATCGAAAAGTCATGTGTCAAAATATTTGAACTATTGATTTCAAAATGAATATAACATTTACACATATGATATGTTTGTCACGGTTGAATAAAAAGTAAGTTGAAAAGTCATGTGTCAAAAGCTTATTATTGATAAACTAGATGATTGAATTTAAAGTGTTTAGTAAATGAGTTGATCATCCGACTGATAGCATCCAAATGTTGTGAAATGGGTTATAAAATTGGAAATTATAAATCAAAAATTGTTCTAGGTGACTTATCCAGTTAGGATTTATAAGGTTCTGTACGGTTGATAAATGATTGAGTTTTTTTAACATTATGTTAGGGATTCGATTTATTCTGTGTGTAGGCAAATCATATTTATGTGATTTCTATGCTATGAAATGGGTTGGTTTTTGTCTATCAATCAGATTATTTCCTTGGTTCACTCGATCCGTCAAGTACTACCTAGTTATATCCGAATCTGATACTTTGTTTATGGTAAGTGAGTCTCCTAACATATATGTTTTCCACTCACAAAATATCGAATTTGAGACCATGTTTAAGCGAGACTAAACCACTCACTCTTCGTCCCAACATATGCCGGTGAAAAATACCTTTGTTTGCTCTTAAACTTAATTCTTGTATTTCTATCTTATCTTAAATTTAAACATTTTATATCCCTCCAAATTTATTCAAAAAATAAGTAGATATACAAGAATTTTATTATTATTTAAATAAAAATTATTCAAAAATAAAATTATATTTTTATATTTTTTTCTCACCTCATAACCAAGGAATAAAAAGAGAATAATAATACTGATAAAAAGATTCTACTCCTTTTTAATTATGGCAGCGTTACTATCAATATAATAATTAATAATTTTTTTATAAACATTAATAAATATTAAATAAAATATTTTCCTTTTGGGATTTTTTTGGATGAGGCAGCGCGTGATGTGTAAGTGTTTAAGTGTCTATAACACCCCTCCTCTCCAGCAACAATAAACGTTCATTTGGTCAGTAATAAGGTCCAGGACCAAATACAAGGTAGAGGGTGTTTTCGTCATTACACTGCATCCCATGTAATATGAGTTTCTGATGCTCACTGACTTTGCAAGCGTGGCTCTGTGTAACTGAAGATTGAAACGGTAGTTAGAGTTTTTATCATATACTCATTCATATTACAATTGGTGGATTGACTATATTGCCCCTTGTGTCAACTCAGTTTCGGTTGTTTTAATGTCAATATCGTGTTTATGAAACTTGTGTGCTGTTGCGTTGAAAATGCCTTCCCTGTTCTTTCTTTCTTTCTCGTGATTGTTGCGTGAGGTTGAAGGTTAAACAATACTTCTATATAGTATATAGTACATTCAATTCAATTGTCAGTAACTCGCTATGTAAGTCTGCTACGAAAATGAGGGGCTAGAAATGGAAGAAACTTCAAACTGTTAACCAGCTACACGAATAGGTTAAAAAAAAAAAACAAAAAAAACAAAAAACAAAACCTAATGAAAATACTCTCTATGTAAAAAGTAAAAAGTAAAAAGTTATTTAGTACATACTATTATCAAAAAGTTACTTAGTGCTACGTATTATTATTGGTATTTGAAAAGTAAAAAAAAATTGATATACTTTTTTCAAAACTAATGCTGTAATTGTTATTGAAACTTTAAAAAGTATTGAGTAAATAAAAATGTTTATGAAAAAAGTAATTATATTTCATTGAAAAATAAAATTTAATCTTATGAATAGAATCAATAAAAAAAATCTTATATTAAGGAACAACGAATTGAAGAAAGTATATTGTAAGCTAAATCATTTCTTTCATCTCATAGTATTTTTATAGGGTTTTTTTATCATCACATTGTGTTTAACAAAGTAAGCAAAAAATTAATAATTATTTTAACAATCAATTTTTAGGGTTGAAGATAAAAGTTTTAATAGAGAAGTTTTACATTGTTCAAAATGGTAGACATTGAAGATTTATTTTCTCTTTTTTTTCTTTATTTTTTCGATATTTTATCCTCAACTCTTAAGACTAATTCTAAAAATATTTTGCTTAATAAACAATACAAACAATGACGTATCGGTTACTTATTATTGAGATTTTAAAAAGTGTTTCATAAATAAAAGTGTTTATAAAAAAATAATTATATATCATTTAAAATTGGAATAAATTCTTATAAATAGAAGAAATAAAAAATTTATAAAAAGATCTTATGTTAAAGAATGTAGAGTATACCCTAAGCTAAATTATTTATTCACCTCATAGTATATTTATAGGCTTTTTTTTTTACCAAATAGTGTTTAACAAAGTAACCATAAAAATTATAAATTTTTTAACAATCAATTGATCTTAGGGTGATAAAAGCTAAGGTTTAATAAAAAAAAAAAGTTTCATATTGTTCAAGACTATAAACATAAAAAAGACTGATATTCTCAATGTTTTTTTAATTTTTTATTCTCAATTCTTAAGACTGATCCTAAAAATAATTTGATTTAATTTGATTGAGCTTTAGCAAACAATACAAACATGGACGTATCCTGTAATTATCAGAGAGAGGGGTTCAAGGGAAAAATTATATACATGGGTGTGACAAATATCTTTTTAATTTATTTATTTTTTTTTAAAAAGTCTAACAAATATGTACCCCTTTCATTCCCAAAGAGAACAAGCAATTAGAGTAGCTTTAGTCGTTGATTAAGAAAATTAGTTATATATTAATATTGTTAGTGATATTGGAATTGTTAAATTTGGTATAATTTTTTAAAATTATGATTATAATCATCATTGTAATTCTAAAATATGTTGAATAAATATGAGTGTTTGTGTAAAAAAAGTAATTAATGTCATTGAAATAAAAATTTATAAAAAGAACCAAGACAAACTCACTATCTAGTTCTTATATTTAAGAACAAAGGGAGTATGCAACTAGATGTACTGAGTTTTTAATTATTCTTGTAAATTAAATGTAGTGATTTTTGATTTTAGTTTTTATAATTTTTTTCCTTTTATTTTAGCCTTTTTAATTTTTAAAATTTTGATTTTAGTCATTTTATTTAAATTTAAAATATATTTAAGAAATGAACATAAATGCATACATATATTGATATATGTATAGTAAATATTTTTAATATATATTCATCTATATATAAAGATCACGTAAGTATCTATGTAACATTTTTGATCTAAGTACATCATATGAAAGATTTAATTTGTTTGGCAACACTAATTTATAGGTGTGATCTTACAATCGATAGTTTGATTTTGTAGCTGATGGCTGAAAATTGTAGGATTGTAGCTAAAAGTTTAAACATGTATAGCTAGCTTATTGAAATAAAGTTGTTTAACAAAATTTGTTATGTGACTAACTGAGATTTGTTAAATGCCTTTAAATACATGATTTGGCTAAGATATATAATTATATTTAGGAAAAAAATAATAGATAAAATTGAGATATAATTTATTAAAAACTCTTTTATTTTTTGAAAATTTATTTCATGTATCTTTCAAAAGTTATAAATTTCCTTTTCGAAAACTAAAATTTCTTTTATTTTTTAGCAAGCATTTCTGATAACTTATTAACCAAGTCAATAAACTAAAAGTTACCAAATAAATTATAAGTTGATTTTAATTATTATACACAACATAAAACGCCTACCTAGAGTTACCATTCTCTAGACCCGTCCCACAAGAAAAATAAAGGGTCTTGTTAAATAAGGACACTCTTTAAGCAATCCATAAAATGTAATATTTCATTGAAAATATACACATAAAACTCATCAATTCATTGAATACAACACTTCTCAACAACATTTTACTTCTTTTAATATCTTAAAAAGGCACTAATTAGCAATTTTCAAATTAATTTAGTGTTTCATCTGTCGTGGGCGGATTTCGGGAGTGAGGCATACAATCTTTGAAAGATTGATGCCTTATAACTTGAAGATCATGTGTTTAAAACTTTAAATAGCGAAAACACGCTTCGTTTTATGATTCAAACTTGTTAAGAAACCATGCCTACACTAGTGGAAATAATGGATTTTACATCACCTATTTAACATCTGTTTTTAAAAACAGATGTTAAAGCAAAACGCGGTGGCAAACTTGTAATTATTTTTTAGAGGGAAAACTTTCGGCATCTGTTTTACAAAAAACAGATGTGGAATGTCCAATTTTTTTAACTTTCCGCATCATTTCTTCATAACAGATGCGGAAACCCCATTTTTTATAAACTTTCCGCATCTCTTTTTATTTAAAAGATGTGAAATGTCCCTTATTTTGCATTTTCCGCATCTGTTTTTGTATAACAGATGCGGATTGTCCTACTAAATTTACCCTAGTCTTCGATAGAGCCCGCCACTCTTCTTCTCTCGTTCTTCGCTGTGTCTTCTTCGTTCTCTCGTTCTTCTTCTCTCTTCACTGTGCTTCTTCGTTGCCACCACCACCGTCGCCGTTCCTCTCTCTCCCTTTCCTCCACTGGTTCGTCTCCTCCGCCGCTGCCGAACCAAACCTCTGGTGAGTCCCCCTCGCCCTCTCTCTCTCTTCTCTCGCTTTTCCTTACGACAAATGAACCCTTTCTCGCTTCTGAATTCAACCATTGTTGTTTATTCCTCTTTCAATTTCTAATTTCAATTGCGATTCTAGCTCTACGATTGTTATTGTTTCCACTAACGGTCTAGAATCAATTTCTTTGATCCCTTGGGTTTTCGGGTTTTAGAATATGCCCCCAACTATTTATTAGTATTAATACTTTTGCATCCTTCTTTACTGCTTATATTTCACAACACATTCTTAGTAGCAACTTTGAAATTTGTCTTAAGGTAAACTTTTAAATGAACTGCTCTTTGTTTGATGTTTTGTTGAAACTAGTAAGTATCCCATGCAAGTTTATGTCTATGATGATAGGGTGATTAGTTCCTGAGTTATAGGCTACTAAATATGTGGTATTTGTTTTAGACATTTCCCATCCATTCAGCCACAAAGTGTTTTTCATTAACTTTAAGATTTTCCTCAATCTTTACAGTTCTTCCTTATTTTTAATGTGTTTTTGATAGAATACTTTTTCACTTTTTAATTGTAGGTTTCCTTTTTATAATTTTCTGTTGATTATTAAAAGATAGCATATACCTGACAGTGGACCTCTATGAAAAACTTCAGATTGCTGTACTGTATAGTCTGTCTCACAAATACTGAAACATGTTCATCCTAATGCTTTGGAATAATTACTCGGACAATGGGTTGGTAGAGGCTGAGTAGAATGTAGAAAAATTAAGAGAAAAACTAGTAGTGCAGTGCTTAGATGGATAACATATCAGGTGATTGAATATAAATTTAAAATAAGAAGTTCAGTTGAGACCGCTGGAACTGATGCAGACACTTGGACGGTTGTGCATGTCAACTTTGTGAAATTAGCACCAGTCTAAAACTATCCCAAAGAATAATGACACCTTTAACTTTAGATTTTGGCTTGACAATGTTAATATCATATGTGCCCTTTTATGGTGAGCAATTATGACTTTTAAGTAACACAATAGCATACAAAAACACTTGCTAATTGCTTCAGTAGGATTTCTTTTCTTCTTTTTTTTTAAATCTTTTTTTGGGTAGGATTTAGTAAGGAGAAAGAGTTGGGTCATGTTATGATGAAGATAAGTTGCAGGTAGTGTTTTTGGACTTATCCAGCATAGACCACATAACTTGAACATCTTCATAGCCACAAGCCATGACTTCACCCTGCAGATCCATTACACGGTTCTCTTTCTCTGCAGAACCATACCGTATAATCAACATAGGAATATGTTATAATTTATATAAATAGCAATGATGATGATGAAGAAGAATAAAGATTATGCCTTGTATAGAATACACTACCTGTTTGAGACTTTTTTATTATTATTATTATTATTATTTTCCCTTGGAGGCTGCTGGTTAAAGAGAGTGCAAGCTTTCTTGAAAGGTGTTGTGATGGTCTTCTTCCAAGATGCCATTTGGTAGCTAACTGAATTAGTATAGTAGTAGTTGATACTATTATACACGTGATTTCTCTTCCAATGGATTGTACTATTAATTTAATGCAAATGGTGGTGGGCCCTCTTCCAAATAAGTTAACCTATAGCCTTTTCGTGGAAGGCCCTATACAACTTTAATTTTTTTTCTTCACCTTTGATGCACAACTTTCATCTTCACTTGTCCCTCTCTAACCGCTCTCCCTACTTTCATCATCATACCACTTGTTTGAGTTACCTCTTTCTAGAATTCTAGGTGTTACTGTGGATTTGGAATCAGGGTATATCTATCTGTGTGTTTCGGTCAAAAATTACTACTACTACTATAGCAGTAGATAAGGTAAAACATTGATATTTTATACCTGTCCTTTATGATATTTTATCTTTGGGTAAAACATTGATGTTGTGACAAAAGTTTATTATACACAATAAATCAAACTTCGCTACTCATTAAATATTAATTTAACAAAAGTTTTATGGTACGTACTTATTTTAAGTTATTTTAAGATTTTGATTAAGTATGACTAATGAACATGTATCTATTCGTAGTTATGGTTTAATGTCGGTTTATGACTGAAAATCAATGAGTGACTTGCTAATAATTATGGCCTAAACCACGTTAAGTTTTATAGTGAAATTGGTAAAATACAAGATATTAAGTGTGAAATTTGTAAAATTCCTAATAATTATCGGTTTATAATGTACTTTTGGATCTTGCATATGAGATATGTGTAGTTGATAATATACTTTTGACTTTTATTATTTAGTGTCATGGAATCCTATCAAACAATGGCTGGTAAGCACAAGTCTAAAAGAAGGCCACCTCTATTCATTCAACCAAATGTAAGTACTTTATACACCAGGATTCAATTTTAAATATATAATGGTTCAAATAATTATAACTCATTGTTTTTGGAATTTCATTGGTATACAATAGTGTCCAAAACAACTTGGGTCCACTGAGTGTGGATTTTACGTGATGAGACTTATGCTCACCATTATCACAGCAAAAATTGATGGTGACTGGATGAAGGTAAATTTCAATAAATGAACCTGGATGTTTTTGCTGGTAATTATCTTCATAAGAAAAAATGATTAACAAAAAATGTGCATTTTCTTACTTTTTATTGTGTAATTTCAGATGTTCGATAATCCCACACCTCTAACAGAAGATCAAATTGGGGATATTCAGAAACGTTGGGCAAAATTCTTACTTGAAATAGCTGATTCGCAAGGACTGCTTACCAAACCATGAATTATAATTGGTATATGTTTCAATTTTTATGCCCAGTAATGTTATTTTATTTCATATGAATAACATGGAATGATACTTCTCTTTTAGTTTTTATCTATATTAGGAACGAAGTAACTAGTGCAGTCATGTGAAAATTATTTATCTTTCCTGTTAAAATCATAAAAGTTAATATATTGTGCCTAAATTATTTATCTTTCCTGTTAAAATCATAAAAAATTATTTACTTTTTTACCACTACTGTGGCCATTGCCTTTGTGTTTTGCATTTGTGATGTCACTAGATTAACTGTGGCCATGCGCCGGTATGTGAGGTTCTGACTTGTTTTGTTTTTCTCTACTACTTCCAGATTTTGAGATATTACTTATTAGTGATAAACCTGTGAAGTTGAGAAGGTTCCAATACTTGTGTGATAATGGATAAAAAATGAAGGAATGAACAGAATAGGTTTAGTTTATCTTGAATGTGAAATCATTGGGCTTCTGTTCATAGATTTGGGTTTTACAACTTGGGTGTTGGTTCTATATTGTTTTGTTGGTAACTTTGGTCAACAGGGAACATACGTGGATTGGTGGGAATTTAGTTGCTTGAAAGGATTATTTTTTGCTTTGACATTTTGTTTGGAGTTGATAGAACAGGGTGGTACCAAGTGAAGCTTTAGTGAACAGAGATATAAAGATGACTTCTTTAAGCAGCTCTATTGTGGCTTTTAGTTTTCCCTTTTAGTCTAGGCAAATATATTATTAAAACATGTTCTTATGTTATAATCAATTGACCAGCCACCCTAGTTACGTTGATGGAATGCTTTCTTCAAAATTACTTCTTTGAAGAAACTTTGCAGGACTTAACATGAATATAGACATCACTAATAATGATACAATGCAGGTTCGAGGAGCACTCTTTTCGCTGCCACCGATGCTCAAACTGGCTTTATTTCTCAAGATTGTCGTCCAGCGAATCCATGAGAAGTACCATCAATTAAGATCTACATTTTAATTTGTAGCAGTTGCCTTGGGTATATTTTGCATACTCGGTGTACTTCTTTTCCTTTGAACACTTTTTGTTGCAACTTGCTGCTGCTACTGAGTTGTATATTTTGCTTTGAACACTTTTTGTTGCAACTTGCTGCTGCTACTGAGTTGTATATTTTTTGTATATTGTGAATTTTGAGAAATAGTGCAATCAGAAAGGTTTTTAGTTGATATGCAGTTATTATAACTTTATTTTTGGTAGTAAATGTTGATTCATTTATATTATGGCTTTATTATAAGCTTTTTTTGCGTTTTGGATCCATTAATGCAGGTCATCGGTCAAAAAAAAATAAAAATTCAACCATTCCGCATCTGTTTTTTTATATAAAACAGATGCGGAAAGTGGACATTCCGCATCTGTTTTAAAAATAAAAGATGTGGAAAGTGGACATTCCGCATCTGTTTTTTAAAAAAAAAGATGTGGAAAGTGGACATTCCGCATCTGTTTTGAAAAAAAAAGATGCGGAAAGTGGACATTCTGCATCAGTTTTTTTTTAAAAAAAGATGTGGAAAGTGGACATTCCGCATCAGTTTTGAAAAAAAGATGCGGAAAGTGGACATTTCGCATCTGTTTTTAAAAAAAAATGTGGAAAGTGGACATTCCGCATCTGTTTTGAAAAAAAAAAGATGCGGAAAGTGGACATTCCGCATCTGTTTTGGGTTCGTAAGTGATGTGGAAAGTAACTTTCCGCATCAGTTATGGAACTTTCCACATCTGTTAAAAAAGTGATGCGGAAAGTCCAACCTTCCACATCTGTTTTTAGAAGTGATGCGGAAAGCCTTTACTTTTAACATCTCCCACATTTATATCATTTCTAAAACAGATGTGGAATGCGAAAAAAAACAGATGTTAAATGCCCGATTTCCAGTAGTGCTAAAAAAAAACTTGTTAAGAAACCAAAATCATAAATTTTTTTTTTACAACCAACCGATACTCGAATCTGATTTACCCAGAATTTGACTTATCTGATCCGATCTAACTGAGCTTGCACTAAGCGGTAGGGGTCTTCCCGCGATGGTTGCTCCATACTCAAAGCTCGAACTCGAGACCAATTAGTTAAGAGACCAAGTGAGTTACCAATGACCAACCTACGTTGGTTCCAAAATCATCATTTTGCAAGTAACCTAATCCATAAATCTCGATTTTTTTGTTTTATTTTTCCGTCTTGGTCCGTATTTATCTTGTTAGCCTAGCTAGGGAAATATAGATAAGCATGAGCTTCTTTAAAAGGAAAAAAAAAAAGCAAATGTTAAGGGTGTTTGTTAAGAAGCTAAATATAGTAAATAATCATATTGAAAAATGTATTTTTTTGATTCTCGAGACACAATAATGTACATTAATAATTGTTTTTCTAAGTATAAGAACCTTTCCATTGTTACTAAAAAAACTGAAAGTGTGGTTATTACTGGTTATTACTGTGTGGTATGAAATTATGGGACCACGGCACGTGTTACGTACAAAATATTGCAGCTGTAATTACGAAAAATTGGGTGCAAGTACAAACAAACTAAACGTACACTTTATAGTAATTAAAAAGTGCCAAAATATTTCAAAACCGTTGTCCTTTTTTGTTGAATCAAAATCCGAAGATTACTGGTGTCTTTACAGAATAGAAGGGTGGGGAAATTTCTGGATCTTAGTAAAGAGAGGGAAAAAGAAAAAAAGAAATAAGAAGCCTATTCGTTCTTTAAATAAAATTAAAGGAAAAAATGTTACCAAAAAAAAAATTTAAAGGAAAAAAGATCACAAAGAGATAAGAAGAAAATTAAAGGACTTCAAGCCAGGGAAAAATCAAGGAAATCCGAATATCTTCATCAAGTATATTAAAAATTTTAAAAAATAACCATATGTCTTTCAATATAAGGATTGAATAATGATAGTGTTTTGGTCTTTTATAGGAGTATTTATTGTAATTTTTAAGAGTTTAATACGTGTGCACTCACAGTGTAAAATTTTTTACATTGTTGGTATATCATCCACTGTTCATTTGCATTACTTTTATTTAGAAGACAATAACCATAAACTCTTTGTTGATGGATGATGTGTTGACGGTGTAAAAAACTTTACACTGTTAATATATATATACACATATATATATAAACTATTTTCTGAATTCTTTAATGATATTAATTATTTTTTTATACATATCTCTACTTATTTAATATTTTTAGAATTTCAATAATAATTATAACAAAAATTAATTTTATTAGTTAGTAAAATATAATAATAATTAGAATTTATATCAAATGTTTGCTGACAAAAAAATTATATCAAATGTTATCAATTCTAATATAATTAATAATGTTAATTACTACCTTTGTTTTTATATATAATATCCTTTTGGGTGATTTCACGTCTATTATGAAAATTGGTTACTCCGTAATTTAATTAATAGTATTGAAAATGTGAACATTTGATATATATTTTCAAAATTATCCATATTAATATTTTTGGAAATCTAAAAAATATTAAATAAATATGGATGTTTGTAAAAAAATTAATTAATGGCCATTAAAAATTGATATAAAATCTTATAAAAATAAACGAATAAAAGTATCAAGAGATTCTTGTATTTAGGGACACTTCTTTAATTTGAGTAAAAATTCATTTCAAGAGCTTATGGAGTACTCCCTCCGGTCTTATTTATAAGATCCTTTTGATGTTTTTCACTTCCACCAAGAAAAGTGAATAAATTTGTTAGTGACATCGGAAATGTGAAAATTTGATATACTTTTTTAAAACTATCTCTATAATTATTATTGGAACTCTAAAAAGTGTTGATTTATATGTGTGTGGAAAGAAGTAATTAAATGCTATTGAAAATTGAAAAAATATACTACAAATACGACCAAAATAAAAATCCGAAAAGGGTCTTATAAATGGACTGGAGGGAGTATTTAAGAACCATTCCATAATTTCATCATTCTCATCGTACTTGACACGTGTCACTGGAACGAAATTTCTAGCACCTTGTTAACTGTAAAGGGTCCTACTTGTTGTGTTTGATGAGACATCATGGGAGAGCCATGACTTACCATGGGAATTGGGAAAAGTTGGGCTGGAAGGATTGTATGTCATGCCCTAACAAAAAACGAATGTTTTTTTTTTTTTTTGAAAAAAAAATTTTAAAACATTAAACAATTATAATCACAATTACTCCGTTCATCTTCAAATATAGGAGCAAACATTACCAGCTTTTTATGGTGATTAAAAAGGTTACAGTACGTAGTAGTAATTAATATTATTAATGGCATTGAAATTGTAATATTTTATATATTTTTTTCAAAATTATCTTTATAATTATTATTAAAACTTTAAAAGGTACTTATTGAGTAAACATGAGTATTTATGAAAAATAAGTAATTAATGTTATTGAAAATTGAAAATTTATAAAAAAAGACAAAACCAACGCAATAACTAATACTTAAAAACAGAGAAATATAATGAATGCTTTTTCCATTGCCCGGAAAGAAAATTTTTTTTAAAAAAAAAAGATTTGTCTATTAAGAGAAAAAATGTTCTAAAAATACTTTATACTTATACATTAAAACCCATTATTTTTTTTTAGGATTTTCTGGCTGAGGTTCAATAAAGTAACTTTACATTAAAAAAATAAATATTACTAGTATTTAATAATTTGGAAAAAATAAATTAAACTTAGTTTCCCAATGTGTACGATTTTAATCATTTTTAACTTCTTATCCTCGGTCTCAAGGCTTTGTTTGGTTGAACAAAAGAAAAGAAAATAGAGAAATGGGAGGGAGGGAAGTACGAAAGAGAGATTATAGGGACAAATAGTAGATTTTGTAGTTTTTTTTACATTGATTTTGTAGTTGTTAAGTACTCTATTCGGCTTGAATTATAAGCAAATTTAATCACTTTTACGCTTATTAAGGAGGTTAGTTAATTATATTTAATTTTCTCAAATTTATAAAAAATAGAGGTATTTTAGGAAAATAGTATTAAGAATGACACAAAATTTAAATAAGATAACAATTTTCTAAAGATGTTTTAGGAAAGTGACATTGGGAATGCATGAAACAAAATTGAATAAAGTTAATTAATTCTGCTTATATTTTATACCAAAATAAATATGTTTTTTGTTGCTTATAATTCGAGCCTGAGGGAGTATCAGAGAAAATGTGAAGAAATAGGAGTGAGAGAAAAGTTAAGTTTTATTTCTTTTTGCTTGGTTGAAGAGAAAAGTGAGAAGAGAGAAAATAATAAATTTGTCAAAAGATAACTATAACCTTATTTTATATATAATAAAAATAAATATATTTGTCAAAAAGCAAGGGCATTTCGATACATTACTAAAAAAATACATTGGGATGACACGTGAAAATAAATCTCCTTTCTCTCTTCAATGAAGTAAAGAGAAAATTAAAAAAATGTTAACTATCGTAAGTTTTACGTGTACTTTGTCTAAAATGTCATTATTTAATCCTTATTGAAAATTGTAATAGTATTTATTTTTTATTAATAAATGTGTTCATTAATTAATGTACTCCCTCCGGCTCGAATTATAAGCAAAACCAACCACTTTTACGCTTATTAAGGATGTTAGTTGATTGCATTTAATTTTATCAAATTTTTAAAAAAAATAGATGTATTTTAGGAAAGTAGAATTGAAAAAGAAACAAAAATTAATTAAGATTACAATTTTCTAGAGATGTTTTAGGAAAGTGACATTGAAAATGAAGCAAAATTTAATAAAGTTAGTTAAATTTGCTTATATTTTAAACTAAGAGAAGTATTTTTTTTGTTGCTTATAATTCGAGTGGAGGGGGGTATAGTGGTTTAAATGTGAGAGAGATGATAAAAGTAGAATTAATGAGGAGTAAAAGAAATTATTAAATGAAGGGTTAAAGTTGAAAAGAAAAATATGTTTATGCATTAGAATTGTAAAATAACAAAAAATATGAAATAAAAAAAAACTAAAAAGCCAAAGAAAAAAATATGAAAGGGAAGAAGTACTATACAACGTAAATTCAATAATAACAAATTTATGGCAAAAGAGTATAGACACTCCTTGAACTATTTGTCTTTTGCAAATAGATACCACAAACTTTTTTTTTTTGCACAATTACTCCTTAAACTTTAACATTTGACAAAATTAATATTTTCATTAACTCAAAGTTAAAACTTAACAACAAAAATATTTTACCGTTTAATTTGTGATAATTTCAATCACTGAATCTTTATAACTTATTTTTTTAACTTTAACAGTATTCATTTAATCGTCTTTTCAAAAATTGAGAAACTGTCGCGGTGTGTAAAAACTGATACTGCACAAATTGAGAAGAAGACATCGTTGCTTCTTACTTCTTTTTTTTTTAATTATAGAGAATGTATTTTAGAATAAAGATAAGTGAATATTATTAAAATTAAAAAAATACATTATAATCAATGGTTGAAATTACAACAAATTGAATGATCAAGTATTTTTATCATTAAGTTTCAATTTTGAATTAACGGAAGTATTAGTTTTACGAAATGTTGAAGTTTAAGGAGTAATTGTGTAAGAAAAGTAGTTTGTGGTGGCTATTTGAAAAAGACAAATAATTTAAGAAATGTTTATACTCTTTTCTCCAAATTTATTAATTACACTTTTTATTATATACCATGTAATCTTACCTAAGAATGAAGCATGTGTTAACAAGTTTTTATTGTCTATGTCTAGAATATAAAAACCCTTATTTTTAATGGAAATTTTAATGGTTTTGTTTAACTTCGATCTTTAGGACTAATGATGAAAATCTAAAAAAGACTAGATTTTATAGGGAATGATGTATTTAAAAAAGATAAAGTTTTATACTTTCATTTTTTCAAGAAAATATATCTAAATTAAGGTACTTATCCTCAATCCTAGGAACAGAAATTAAAAAAATCCAAATTTTAATTGTTGCATTATCTTTCTACTGTACTATAATTTTTTTTTTCTTCCTTCAAATTAAAGGGCACGACTCAAATATGAACCGTAGACACAAATGACTGAAATGAGATCTTAATGTTAATCCCTTTTCGAAGGTGGAGTGGAGTGGTAAGAATCTTCCTGGGAGTCTTATCCAAACATTAATTATGAATCATTTCTTAGAATTTAATAATGTAGTAATCAGCAAAAGCATTCAACGTTCATTAATTGTTCAATAAATATTTGGTATATTAATTGTCTTTCAATTTTATTTTATTTTTTTTTAAATTTCTTAAGGAAGAAGATACTCCCTCCGGTCCTTATTATAGGACATATTCTAGAAGGTTTCTTTGGTCCTAATTATAAGACGTTTTATATTTTCTATGCATCATTGATTGTTTTTTCTCTTTTTTGCCCTTATTAAATGCTTTGACTATGATGTGTTTTTTGTTGTTCATTAATGAGTGTGAATTTTCCAAGAAAAGTTGAGAGGATAATATTGTAATGTTACAATATATTCTCATAGAATTCATGAAACTAACCAACTTTCTTGGTCCGTGTGATATGGTTAAGTATGTCTTATAAATAGGACCGGAGGGAATAGTTGTCTCTCCGTTTTAACATAATTACATTTATGAATTAAGAAGTACACTATATTTAATATTTTTTTTTCTCATAAGTTATGTACTTTTAGAAATTTAATCCTCATTTAAACTTCTTTTTCCAACCATACACCTATTCATTACATTCTTTTTTCACCACTTATTTTTTCGTTTTTCTTTAATATAATTTTCATACATTTATTATTAATCTTTCTTATATTATTAAATGAGGATAATTTATTCAAAATATACTCCCTCCGGTCCTATATATTTATAAGACCTTTTGGGATTTTTTCTTCCACCAAGAAAAGTAGTTAAACTTGTTAGTGATATTGGAAATGTGAAAATTTGATATATTTTCTCAAAATTATCCCTATAATTATTATTAGGACTAGAAAAAGTGAAAGTTAATAGGAATGTTTGTGAAAAAAAGTAATTAAATGTTATTGAAAATTGAAATGTGGTCTTATAAATAAGACCAAAATAAAAACCAAAAGGGTCTTATATATAGGACCGATGGGAGTATCAAATTCTTATATCATTTACGTATTTCTTAATCTATGTGCAATTTCTCTATAACTTATGGGATGGACTGTGGAGTGAGTATTTCGTCTTTTTTAGTAAATCAATGATTATTTTACCATTTTTGCCCTTAATTTTCCTATAGTAATTGATCAATTTTATCCACTTATTATCTTTTTTATTAATTAGATGAAAATAGAGTTGTAAAAGTAATAATTAATGTTGTATTGAGTTTATAAAGTAACAATTATTTAAGAACAAATTAATTTTGCTAAAATGACAATTATTTAGGAATGGTTGGAGTAATAATATCCAATAATAGAATTAAATCTAACAATTTATACCATTAATAGTCATTAGTTACATTTATACAAAATATCTAGAAATAATGTCATTTATTTAAATTTAAGATTTTCTTCACCTCATCTATTTATTTTTTTTATGCACTAAAGGTATTCATCAACCGATGGTCGAAGACTAATCCTCTCCGAGGTGTAGAGATTACCGAAGTGAGTTTTGCCTTTACCAACAAAGTCTTTCCATCCCCACAGTAGGGATCGTACCCCTGACATCATATTTAAAAAACTCAGTCATTTAGCAACCATGCTGGAACTTGTTGATTCTTAACCTCATCTATTATGTTGAGGATAAACACTTAACAGAAAAATAATACCTTGAAAAACTCAAACTTTAAGTTTATATATTTAGTTTTATATATTTTTAGATGTTTATCCTCAATTTTAATGGATGAGATTAAGAAAACCCTTAAATTTATTGTGGTATTTTGAATACTGAATATGTAGATTTACTTATCTATAATTAATTATATTTTTATTTTAAAAAATAATTCTTTTTTTACTAGAAAAACAATTCAATTATTTTTACTAAAAATATCATAACTTTTAGGAAAATATCCCTTCTTTTCCCTCAGTTATTTTTATTAATCACTTATTTTTATACTTCAAAAAAACACTTGAAAGTTTAAAACGTGTTTATGGTAAGATCTTACGGATAATAGAATCTATACATGTAATCAGATTTTTGATTATTTTGATATTTTACATTGAATAAGTTTATATTTTAATTGATTGCACAGGATAGAGAAAAAATGTGTATAGAACGTGAAGCATGATGAAATTTGATCAATTATTTTTATATTAACCAAACCTAGTTTATGATTTACACTTATTTTTCTAGTGGAAAAAATTACTTAAAAATTTTAAACTTGTTTGGGGTAAAATTTGACCAACAATCAGAATATATATATGTATTGGATTTTCTTGAGCTTAGCCTTTAATGTTGAGAATAAAAAACTTGAAAAAGTGTTATTATTTAATAGAAAAACTAAATATTTAATAATTAAATTGATAGTGGACTTAATTTTTATAGGTTTATTTACTATTTTTTATAAGTTGTAGTTTTAATTTATTCGTTACAACTACAACAATAGGATCTTGAAATTACATGACTTTCACGTGTTATAGAGATGATAAGAGAATATAATTACTAACCTCTATCCATTGCTATACTTGAGAGAGAGTTCTCCAACATCTTTGACCAAAAGCCAGGAAACAAGGTTTCTATTCCTTTGTCTTCTCTACTATTCTTTCTGTATTGTTATGTGATGGTAAAAGAGAGAATACATTATTGCCAGGAACAGGACCTGTTTCTCATAAATAGGTAAAACCCCTATCTCTTATCCATTGACTTCCATCAAGCTAATGGGCCTTCAGAAACAATCCCCTTATTATCTAAATATGATTTAGCCCATTAAGATTTAATTAATTATTTACTAAACACAATTCAATATATGACACATGCATATCACATAAGACATACTAAGATATAAAATCTTACATTCTCCCACTTGGCTCATGTGACATAATTCAACGTTATGGTTTAATAAACAAAATAATTAAACAAACAATTAATGCGCATTTATATAGCTAAATCATTCTATAATTAGATACTCGATTAATCATAGTTAAAGATAGGAACTAATTTGAGTCATAGCGGTTGTATGTCATTTATTCGACATAGTTCCTTCCATGTACCACAAAGTAGTCTTTTCCTTAACTTGATCTATAATTGGGAAATATATAATTGGTCCATAATGTATTTGTTCAAGACAATACCTGTTTACATTACTCTAATATAATAATGCATGTCGTTCTAGAAAACAGGTAATCAGAAACATAATAAACATATCATAAATGAGCTCGGCTCAGAGTGTCAATTACATCATCATACATAAGGATGTCAACATCAAATTCAATTTTACTTAATAACAGTAATGCTTATACTTTCAACATGTTCAATAAATGTTTAGGCGATAACCCTTCTTTCAAGGAATTAGCAATCATAAGATTGGTGCTAACATGCTCTATTGACAATCTTTGTTTCTGATCTCATTCTTTAGAGACAAAGTACTTCATTCACATACTTTTAGCACCTTTATAGTACTTGTCATTGCTGCAAAATACCACACTACGTTTTCAGCGGCTAAGCAATATTGTCGACAGTTCTAAGCCCCGAAATAAAATTTTGCAGTCAATTAGTTTGAATTGTAACCTCAAAACTTGTTACAAATTCAACATTCTGATCACCTCAATGTG
This sequence comes from Crotalaria pallida, assembly GCA_037953625.1. Classification (NCBI taxonomy): domain Eukaryota; kingdom Viridiplantae; phylum Streptophyta; class Magnoliopsida; order Fabales; family Fabaceae; genus Crotalaria; species Crotalaria pallida. The sequence continues at coordinate 77,574,864 of CM075656.1, forward strand.
ATCATTCATTACAGAAGTAAACATGCATTTATTTGTTCCATGCTAATACCTCAAGACTTTATGAGTATAGTTAATACTTCCTAAACGTAAATTTTATTCAGTCTAAATCATTCTAGTACTTCAATGATATATGCTTTCTGAGATAAGCCTAACAATTCATGTGACATATTCTAGAATATTCATTTTCTAATCACATGGCTCGACTCACCTATATCTTTCATTCAAAGTTACTAGAAAAAACTTCTTAGTCTAGTGTAAAAGACTAAGATAATAAGTTGCAAGCAAGATATAATAACATACAGAATCAACATAATAAACTCACTCCCACTGACCTTCAGATACTTACACAAGTTAATTGTGTTTCCTTAAATCTAAAACGAACAATAGTATCATTGACTATCTTTCAGATACTATTGGTGGGATGTATGTTTAAATTTGTATATTAATTTCCTCAAATTTGCACATTTTGTGTTCATTCTTTCAATTGAGAACCACATTAGTGGGTCATCCACATAAACATCCTCCTTTAAAATTCATAAAGGTTGTTTTCACATTCTTCTACTGTAGTTCCAAATCATTACGGACTACATATGTCATGATGATAATATTGAATAAATTCTTTCAGGTAATTGGTCAAAATACCTCATTAATGGTCAATGCCAACTTTGCGAGGGAAATCATTGACAACAAATTTGGCCTTGTAACGTTCAAGGTTGTCACGAGAGTTATATTTGGTCCAAAAGACTCACTTACCCCCCAACTCTCGTGTAACCTTTAGGCAATTCTACAAGGTCTCACATATAAAAAATATTTATCAATATTATCACAACTTACGGCTTGTAAAACAACACATCGTTATCATTAATGACTAAATCAAATTTATATTCTTGTAGATAAACCACATAAAACATTCGAAATAGCAATTTTTTTTCCTTTTTTTTTTAAATACTATTTCTCATGGTTCTTCTACAATAAAATCATTGTGAATAGTGAATTCATTTCATACTTTATTGTTATACGATTCAACAATAAAAGAAACTATTGTTGAGTAGAAGAACAAATTACAAATTACAAGAACTTGCACCCTAACTCCGTTAATTTCCACTTTATGTGGAACTATACTCCCACTAATTTCACAATTCTCAGTAAACCTGTCATTCACAATTTCAATGGTTCTTATACTATGGTTAGAACAATAAGGTCTATACCTTTTGATTTATATGGATAATCAATGAAATACTCACTGATGTTTTATATCCATTTTCTTTTCTGGCGGATTGCAATCCTTGTTTCTGCCGACAACCTTAAACATGCAGGTGCCTTAAATTGGGTATCCTATAAACACAGTTCAAAATTGTCTTTGGCACTGTCTTACTAGGAACCCTGTTCAATAGACAAATGGCAGTTTCAAGACATACATTCACAAATGCGGGTAAAGACTAAATATCATGCTCCTAACCATATTCATTACTGTTCTGTTATGCCCTATATACACTATTTCGCTACAGTGTAACTGACATACACACAAATTACTCAATTCTTGAGGAGTTTAACGAATAGTCACAGATGTTGCCCATTTTAATTAATTCTTTCATGTTAGTCATCATCTCTATCGTAATTGATAACATTCATATATATGTACTTAACTTTCTACTTTATTCAAGTAAATTTTCAAGACATAATTATAACATGAATAATTATCAATAAAGATGATCACATACCTTTTCCTTTCTAAAAAGAAAGTTAACATCATAGGTCCACTAGTTTTGAAGAACACATTTTCAAGAAGCTGGATCCTTCTTGTGACTCCTTTCTTTGTGTCTTTGGTTTTTCTTTCCTTTAATACAATCTGCACAAATAATTAGGCCAATAAAATCCAAATCTGGAAAGATTTTGTTCCTTATAAAGCTTTCCATTCTTTCCTTGGATTTATGACCCAAACACTTATGCCACAAATTAGCAAAAAATCATTTAAAATTTAATTTATATAACTATCACTAATATACAAATACCAATGTGATAATTATACTTAAATAAATTGAAACATCCATAACCAAACATAAAAGAGTATCTAGCAACATCAATCCTAGATAATAAACCAAACTCCTAGAAAAACTAGGTACCTAAAAGGTCTCCAATGAGTCTAGATGATGCCCAATATCAAGGATTAAACATTAAATCCTGACAAGTTCTACCAGAACCTTCACTTTATTCTCACAAACACGTACTTTACATGTGGGTTTATGGTATGGATTAAACAAAATTCATTATGTTAGAAACATGTTTCGATTAATCCAGGATCAATCCACCAAATTTTATGTGGATCTTTGATTAAGTTTGACTCAAACATACATAAGCTTTAAACTTATCTTTTATAGAATCAAGATTTTCATTTTATGCACTTCTTCTGAATTCAACATTTTTGCACAAAATGACATTTATGATAATGAGGTTCTTTCATATGAATTTTCACATATGCCTCATTAATTCTAAGTGATCCTTTGCCCTTATCATGTTTCTTCACACATTTATTTCCAGCTCCTTAATGTCCTTAAAAGTTGGATAAAGAGATTTCTAATATTCTTAAGTATTGTTTCCTTTTAAACTAAGATATTGTGCAATTTACTGCACAGCCCATTATCTTTCATGGCGTTATAGCTCATTCAAAAACAAGTAACACTCAATCGGTAATGAGCAAGCATAAACTATACTAAGAAGTTCTCATCCACAACTATTCTTAAGGACTTAAACTTAAATCTTGCTGCAATAATTTCCCTTTTAATTATACATTAATAAATAGTACACAAATCACCAAGCTTTACGGGGTTAGGGTACTCATTAATGTCCCAGAAAGAGACTCACAAAATATTGGGTACTCTCATAAAATTCACTTAATTTTTTTTAATTACTTTCAATTTTGGAGAGAATTATCTTAATGTTATCTGCAACACTTATCCTCATGAACATAACATAAGTGTTTGTCAAATCTTTGTAAAAATTACACAGATTTTATAATAAACTTTATCTTTATTGTTGCTGACACTATCAATAGCAACAAACTTTTCTTTAATTGATAAGAAAGACTTGCAAACTCTAGTCAGAAAGTTGAACAAATAACACTGACACATACAAGTCATGAGAATGCAGAAAATTAAGAACATGCACTACATAAAAGTTTTGAGACATAAGGTACATATTACTTAAACAATTAATGTGCACTAACGCTCTCCTTTGGGTTGCACATTAGCACACGACATTCAAACATAATGATGCTAATAAAATTAATAATCAATAATTGGCAATGATATATGCACCAATTTGTATTATCTATTGTCTTTGGATGTATAAATAAACTAATAGCACAAACATATTGCCTACAGTCATATCCATTAATTATAAGAACAACTAATCAAACCTTTGGGCGATCCATAAATGTCTTATAACAATGAACTACAATATACCCATAGAACATCAAATCATTATGTCATTCATATAGCATCAAATCTATGAGTAATTGAAAAACATCATATGATTTGAAATTAATTTACTTACTGATTAGACCACTTTGGTGATTAACAAAATCAACATACAATTAACTTCAAATCAAATTCATTATTATAATAAAATTAGTCAATCGAAATTAATATCTTTATGATTTGACAACTTTAATGATGATCAAATCATCATACATTAATATCAAATCAAATCAATAATGGGTAATGCAACGTGCAAGAATTAAATATTTATTATCTTTGGAAATAAATAAAACAGTGATGCACATGCATTACCTTCAATCATGTTTATTAATCATAAGAACAACTAATCTACCTTTGGGTGATCCATAAATGCCTTATAATAATAAACTCAATGACTCATAGAACAACAAATCATGATGTTGTACGTTCATAGCATCATCTATGAGTAATTGAAATTAACTATTATATGATTTAAAATTAATTTAACTTTTCAGGTTTGACCACTTTAGTGATTAACTAACCTATCATACATTAATTCAAATCAATCTGTGATATAATTTAATAATAAATATTAAATTATCAATACATAATATCCATAAAAATAAACTATTATATATATATACTCGATAACGTGATCAGAGTACTACTAACGTGATCATTCCTCAGAGGCCACGGCTTCAGGCAATATAGCCACGAACATATTGAGTATATGTACTCGGCGTTAGCATATACTATAATTCAACAATAAACTTAGAAATCCATTGAGCCGTGACAGTGGAGATCTAATGGAAACATTGCCGCACAGAATTAAATACGAAACCAAATGCATACTATTGGTTTTCAATTCGTACTGTTGGTACACATATTAATTGGACAAATAAATATTTCTAATAGGTATGAAAATAACATTTTCGCGGAAACCATAATATCCCTAAATACAATAATTAGGGTTCATACTAAATTAAATCCCTAAATACAATAATTAGGATTCATACCACATCACAAAATTTTAATTGGAAAATCATGAATTTCTCAACTTATTGCTCTGATACCACATATAAGTTGTAGTTTTAATTTATTCGTTACAACTACAACAATAGGATCTTGAAATTACATGACTTTCACGTGTTATAGAGATGATAAGAGAATATAATTACTAACCTCTATCCATTGCTATACTTGAGAGAGAGTTCTCCAACGTCTTTGACCAAAAGCCAGGAAACAAGGTTTCTATTCCTTTGCCTTCTCTACTATTCTTTCTGTATCGTTATATGATGGTAAAAGAGAGAATACATTATTGCCAGGAACAGGACCTGTTTCTCATAAATAGGTAAAACCCCTATCTCTTATCCATTGGCTTCCATTAAGCTAATGAGCCTTCAGAAACAATCCCCTTATTATCTAAATATGATTTAGCCCATTAAGATTTAATTAATTATTTACTAAACACAATTCAATATATGACACATGCATATCACATGAGACATACTAAGATATAAAATCTTACATTTTTAACTCTTATCCTCAACCCTAAGGGTTAAGATTAATCAAACCCATATATATATATATATATATATATATATATATATATAAAATCAGAATTTTGATTATTTCGATATTTTATATTGAATAGTTTTAAATCATAATTAATTGCATTATAAAACTTTGATCGATTATATGAAAAACGAAAAATTTATACTGCCCATTTGTCAATACAGGTTAACATTCCTTGTCGTCGGGCTATCTCATGTTGACCTTGGATTCATTTTTGGTTGGTATAACACTTGGGATCAAAACCATAACCAAAACAAACATAGATTATGATTTACACCAAAATCTATATAAAGCAAATCAACTATTTTATCATAATTTATAATCACTTGTTTTTAATCTTAAAAAACAAACAAGTCCTCAATCTAATTTGAAATAATTTTTCCAAATAAACCTAAGTTTGTTGTCCATCTTTCGGTATGAATTAAGATCCTTTTCATTTATTATCCATTTCCTATATATATTCAATACAAGACTTGTTATGTTTTTAATAATAATTAATTTATTACTAATAAAATAATAATGAATTATTTTTTTGGTAAACAAATTACTAATAAATTATTCAATAGTTATGATTTTGTACATTTTCTTAAAAAATAGGGATGGTCTGAGCTCCTTACGGCATAAGGCATAACCAAATACACGCCTCACCTGCTTTACCGGTGCCGTGGGCAACATATGATTAATAGGCGCGTCTGTGTGACTGTGTCCCATCGATGGCACTAATGGCAAGACTTTGGAGCCTATTCTTCGCTTTATCAAAGATAAGATTTGCCATCATTTCAAATATATATCTCTTCTTGTCTTGTCTTCAAATTTCCAAGGAAAAGATGAAAATTAAGATTGAAAATGAATATGGCTATTTTATTTTTCTTAACCGTAAAAAGATAGATAAAGTACCAAAAAGCAAACACGGTTGATAGATCATTGGGTTCTTTAAGCATGATATCAGAGTTTCGCACCCTGTCATGGGTATGGAAAAAGCTTTGTTGGTAGAGGCAAAACTCACTTCGATGATCTTTACGTCTCAGAGGGGATTAATCTTCAGCTTTCGGCTGGAAGATACTCTTGCTGTAAAAAAAAAGGATAAATACAGTTAGAGGTAAGTGAAAACAAAAGACTTACTTTAAATATTTGAAAATTGAAATAGTTGAGATATGAAAAATGTTTGTCCAAATTTTTAAAATGTAGACAAAATTAAATTTCATGTGTAACACTGGTAATTAGTTTTCAATAAAGGAACACATCAATCGTCAATATAAGAGTGCGTGTTTATGTGAAATAAGTTAAAAATAATCAAGCGACAATGCTATATATATATAAGATTACGAGAGTATCTAGCATTTATCTCATTATTGGATAGATCAAGCTTATTAAGTTACTGGGATAGCAAGGATTTCGGTCATCGTAATCATCTTATCAATTGGAATAATCTATCATGTTGGAGTTACAACGATTGTTTTTGCCAAGAGAATGCAAAACTGAATTAAATAACGAAAATAGAAGTGAGTTCGTAAACTTGATGAAATCAATAACCTTTTTTATTATGTATTTTGAAAGAGTACAAGAAATGGGGCATTTGCCACAAAGTGAGCGTACTGTAACAGAAAGCACAAGAAAAATCACAGGACGCCCTTTACTTGTCACTCTTAAACTTTCTATTGCTCTCACTGGGTCGTTGTGTTTCTTGTTGTGCTTAAGTGTTTATGGCTCTTTCTCCTCGATTTTTTGCTTGAATTTTCCCCTAAGCCTCCTTTTATGCTTGCATCTTAACTTGGCTTTCACGTTTTTTCCCTTCCTTGATCTGTTGGTTACTCCACTGATCACCCATTATCCACTAGTTTTACGTTGTTGCTTTGCTTAAGCAGAGAGATTAGGCTGCCTTCTTTATTTGGTTTAGAGCGAAATGATGAATTTACCATTTATGGTATTTTGGAATGACTAATGGCGATGGGTGTTGGGCTCGAGATTGATGGCTTGTTGGAGAAAGGTGCTAAAGCCCAAGGTGATTATTTTTTCCATCCCAAACAACGATAAACATGACCTAATCAACCTTAAATAACACAAATTAGGATAAGTGCTTGATTAACTTGGATTTGGGCCCATTTAACTAGTTCAAAGTATTTGGGTTGATTTTGATCAACTAGGTTAACTTGATCTAGTCATTATTCATAATTCATAATAAAAAATAAATCTATTAGTTAATATAATCTTACTTATTTCCTGGTAGAAAGGGATTAAAAGGGATAAAACACATTATATCAAACATAAAGTAAACTCATCTAATCAACAAGGATTGATTTAAATAATACATGTTTATTTCGCTTTAAGCAAACATATGAGTTGAAGTCCACAAAGCATTACTTTTCTGGCTTCTGAAATGGAATGCGAAAAGTAATTCCACAAAGCATCACTTTTCTGGCTTCTGTAATGATTTTAGGAAATAGTTTGGCAAGTTTACACTTTGGCAATTTATGAGTATGGTTGAGCAGCTGTTGTTAGTTAAGAGCATTCTTTCCTCATCTTGCAACATATTTTAAGTTCTAACAACAACCGATTGTAGCTAGTTCCTCATTTGTAAAGAAAAAAAATCCTTCGATAGATAGTAATAATAAGGCACAATATTGTTAATAGATAGCCGATTTTCCTAATTGTATTTGACGAATTCAAATGCTACGGTGTAAAAAAAAGTTGGAATAGAAGAAATTCACTTCTGTAATTTCTACATCTTAAAATAATTAAACTCAAATTATTGGTTAGGGACGACCTTGTTTCACACCCGTACACAAAAATACTTTGATATTGCAGATTAGCAGTCCCTATTTACCATTTTTAACCTTTGATTTGGAGCACTCTACATAGAGCATAACGTAGTCAAAACTTTAGTATTGGTTGCAAGTTTTCCCTGGTAAATCCCAAGTATGAATGTATTATAATAGTCTTCATATGATTTTTTAAGGCTTAATCATGTCACAGGTATCTGAAATTTGGGGTACTTTTGTAAGATACCCTTATACTTTTTTTTTTCAATGTCTTACTCCCCGAAGTTACTTTTGGGTTTGTCATATACCCCTACTATCGATTCTGGGCAATTTTGATGACATGTAACATCAGAATTTTAGTCAGACGCAGGAGGTTGGTCATGTGGTGACCTGGTGCTCTGTGGGTGAAGATCTTTTGTTTTTTTAATTTAAAAAACTAAAAAACTTAATATTTTTATATTTTTAGTTAAATAAAAAAATGAAGAGAGAGGTCGTCTTCGACCGTGTGACATCACATGACACCACATGACCAACCTCCTGCGTCTGATCAGGATTCTGATGTTACATGTCAACAAAATTGGTCAGAATCGGTAGTAGAGGTATATGACAAACCCAAAAATAACTTCGGGAAGTAAAAAAAAAGTATAAGGGTATCTGACAAAAGTACCCCAAACTTTAGGGACATGTGAAATAATTAAGCCATTTTTAATGTTAAAGTGACAATGTATATATTTTCACGGTATAATTCTCTCGTTCTCTTAAAAGTCAAAAAGTTAAAACTCTTTTAAAAAGATGAAATGCATTAAAAAAATGCTAATGAGATTCACATTATTGTTTATCATCATCAAAAAATAATTTTACCCCGACAAAGATATTGGCTTAATTAAAAATAAAATCACACTACAGATTCGATTTCTGATGACAGCAATAGTTCCAGGGACATAGGGAAGGGGGGCAAGCTAGGGCCCAAGCCTCTTCCTCAAGATATCCACCTTTAATAAGAGTGTGGTTGTGTGGCTACATATGGCGCTATTCGGCAACACACGAGTTTGAATTTTTTTGTTAGCTTGTACTCCATCCGTTCCATATTATCTGTCATTTTAGCATTTTTAACTTATTCCAAATTATTTGTCGCTTTAGGAATTCGAGGATGTATTAATTGATTTTTTCCACCTTTAACCTTACATTTAATATGTTGAAATATGTAAAATGGGTGATAATTAATGTATTTTGAGGGTATTATAGTAAAGTTATCTAATAATTCTTTTGAAAATTGAAATATTAAATGACTTTCTTAATCCGTGTGAAATTTCTAAAGTGATAGTTAAATTGGAACGGAGGGAGTAGCTTTTTCACTCAATCACCAAATTAGCAGAGTCGTTCAATGAACAAAAACTTATGGGAGCATGTGGCTTTTGAAAAGGAAGTCAGTAACTTTTGAAATTTAACATGTACGCTAGACGCTTGACATACTAAGCAAAAAAGCCCATGCAATTCATCAGGGGAGTATGAGTTATTTTTTGGCTAATTTTCACATACACCATTGCCAAAGCATAACGATGATTTTTAAAATTTAAATCCTTTTTTATGTCTTGTGTAGGTTGCATATGGTGATTGAAGATTTAGAGTTGGTGATTATAAATGCTTTGGTGTAGGCATGGGATTCAAAACCCAAGGTTAATGACTCTCACTAATGGTGTGGGTCAAAAACCCAAAAATGGGTCAGAAAATCAATTCCAAATGAGAATTAGTTCCCAACCTCCATCTATTAGCCCTAAACCCCACTTTTAAAATTAATACCAAAACTACCCTCCATTCAAACCTCATTATACTCCCATTTCACAAACCCCACTAACTCTTCAACTCCCTCATTTCACAAGCCCCACTTCTTCCATCGAACAACACTCTCTCTGCATCCACCGCCGCCGCGTCCTCCACCACCGCCGCGTCCACCATCCATCCATCCATCTTCATTCTATTTACTAATAAATACATCTAACGCCTATTTCCTTTTTAAGTAAATCCCTTTTCATTCTTTTTTCCAAGCATTCAAAGCACCACTCCTCCTTCTCCTTCTCATTCTTCATTGCTTCTTCGAGAGTTCACAGTTCGTTGTTTTGTTTTCTCCTCCGTCAGTCAAGTAAATTCTTTCCATTTCTGTCTTTTTAAGTTGGATGTATTTATTCTTTCTTCTCTGTTTGTTTCCTTTAGGTTGGGTTCGAAATCGCCATTGTCGTATTTTCGAAGGTCTGCTGGCTCTGCAACTTTCCGACACGGGGGTGTCGGAAAAATGTAAAATTTCGAGAAACATATTTCAGAATTTAAAAATTTTCTCAAACATGTATTTCAGAATTTAATTAAATTCTGAATTTAGTATATCGGAAAAAGGTTACATAGAGAGAAAATTATTTAGTAATAAATTCCGAAATACCCGTGTCGGAATTTACTAAAATTCTGACACTGGTTAGTCGGAATTTTAATAGTTACGTACTCCCTCCTTCAACTTCCCACTGTTCCTCCTTCCTCCTCCTTCCTTCCCGCGTTTGAGGTTGCTGCCGCCCCCACCATTCCATCGCCGTTCGAAAGTACAATAGTTCTTCTTCTTCTCTGTGTTATGTTCTTCTTTGTTATGTTCTTCTTCTTTGTGTTATGTTCTTCTTAGTCAATGATGGAAAAGTGGAAGCTTTTGGACAAAAAAAAGTGAAAAAGATGAAGGTTTTGGAGAATGAGAGTGATTGTAGAAGAGGAACATGAGGAGTTCATGGGTATTATGGGATTTGGGTTTTAGATAAATTAGGATTGGGGTTTATGACTAACGGGGTTTGGGGATTAAGTTTTGGAGGGAAACTAATAAGTGAGAGCATTTCAGACATTTCGCTATTAAATTGGGGTTTGGGGCTAATCTATGGGGTTGAGAACTAATTCTCATTCCAAATCCTATCAAATGAACTTCGGCCCATATAGTGTTTTCATTGGCAACAGAAGACTTCGGCTCATACATAAAAAAAGAAAAAAATGTTAATCCCCAAACCCCATGCATTAGCTGATTAGCTCCAAACCCCAATTAAGTGCGAAATGTCAGAAATGCCCAAATTAATTTCCCTCCAAAAATGAAACCCCAAACCCTAATAGTTTTAGTCCCAAACCCCATAACCTTCCACCTTCTCACACATTGACATCGCCGCCAACAACCTACTCTCAGTCAACCTTTCAATGTCGGCAACACATTCGTTTTTTTTGTTTACGTTACTGTAGCGATTTCGACATGCCAGTGTCAGAATTTAATTTAAAAACTACACACAAGTGTTTTCTAACTTTATATCGTCAGAATCTTTCTTTTTTCCCAAATACAACAATATGAATATATTCCGAAAACCCCGTGTCGAAATTTCAAAATTCTGACACTGGTTCGTCGGAATTTACCTAGAACCAGAAAAAAAAACAAACGTTGACGAAGAGGAGGTTGTTGGTGGCGATGTTGGAGAATGACAGTGAGAAAACAAAAACGAAAAGAAACCGAAAACGAAAAGGAAAACGAAAACGAAAAGAAGAGCATAAAAGAAACGAAAACGAAAACGAATACATACCTTAGAGAGAAAACGAAACCGACGGAGAGGAGGTCGTTGGCGGTGACGCGGTGACGACAGTGATAGTGAGTTATAGCGACGGTGAAAGAGAGAGAGAATGAGAGTGGGGGGAAAAGTGGGGTTTGGGGTTTGAAGGGGTGAGGGGTTTGGGAAGGGGTGAGGGGTATTTGTGAAATATTGAGAAAATTGGGGTTTAGGGGCTAATAGTTGGGGATTGGGAACTAAAATTAAAAAAAAAAAATGCTCTACCCTAATGACATTGTGAATAAAGTTCCACAAGCGTAGTGCACCAGAAATTTTGAATTGGGATTATATAATGGTAATTAGCACAGTGACATTTTCTAAGAAAACTGTTAGGAAAATATGAAGCAACTAAGGTAACTATTGTCAGCTATGGATTTCTTTTTGGGTGCTGAAAAAAAATTTAATCGAAAGAAAAAAAGCTATGGAGGTTTAAAATGATTTATGAGATCCAACAAGAGAAAATTATGCTAAAAATATAAGGGTCTTGCTAACCAGTAAGGACATTGGTTAAAGAATATATTAAAAAAAGTTTGAATTAAAAATCTAAGTTCACTAATTATTGAATTCTGCATGAAACATAGAGCATTTAAAGATGAATTTTAATTTCATATATTGGAGTGATGTCAATATGCTACCAATCCATGTACTAATCTCTACATGAAACATTCATGAACGACACAAATAATCTACAGTGCATTCTGACTTACAGTATATAACTGAATGTTACAGACAAAAGAAAAGGTATCTAGTTTGAGAATAGTAAGCTTGGGGTGTGAAAAGAAAAGGGTATAAACATTTAAGGATGGGAAGGATTAGAGTTTGGAGGTTATAGGCTATTATAAATAGCCATCCTTCTTGTCTTGTTCCTCTGCTTCCTTGTTGGCAGCTTGAACTGACTTGAACCACAAGAAGGCCTGTATTCAACATTAGTGGTCTCAGTATTACTTTATTGCACACTTAGTTGGCGTTTGATAGACATGCCATAATAGGACCGAATAGAACACGAGTTATATTTTGTTCTCGGTGTATTCTGTAAATAGAATTGGACAATAGACACAATAGACCACACATTTTGGTTTCACTAAATTGCTTTATCTTAGGTTGCGTTTGGCATGTTACAAAACAAGAGTGAATATGGTGTTTTGTTCTTTTGGTTCTACCCATTCAATGAACCAAAATATTTAATAATTTTAATCTCAAGTCATGTTCCTATGCCGTTTATACAGTACATCAAACACAACATAGAACCAACATGTTCTGTTATGACTCGTCTTTCAAATGCTACCTTACAACTTGAGTGCATTAATTTGGTTTAGTTAGAGTTCATCAATTGGGACATGTTCTTATGAGTAATGTGTAGATTGTGGATATTAAATAGTAAATAGATGGAAAGTAGTTACCGAAGAGGGAATGCCAGTGAAGGCAAAGAAACCGAGCAAGGGAGCATAAAACACACTGTCTGAGCTCAAAACTCCAAACACTGGCTTTTGGTTCACATACTCAAAAATTGAACCTATCTGCCATACATAATTTATCTCCAACCAATAAGTATCAGTATCGGGAAATAGATAAGCAATGATAAACTCAGAGAATTAGATGTACGTGACTCAGTTTTTTAATAATAAAACAAAGACAAATGCTATCAAGACCCATAAAATATGTAGTAGACTAACGGTACTCCCTCCGATTCATATGCAGTGTGTTTTAAGGTTATGTACGGGTTTTAAGAAATGATTAAATGATGTAAGGATTTGTTGTATTTTGACTATAATGATCCTATATAATCATTATTGAAGAGAGAGAAATGTATTGGAAGTGAAAAAGAGAGTATAATAAATATAAGTGTGTTTGGAAAAATAACATTAATTATATAATAAATTTATAAAACAACAAAACTTATGAAACAATGCTAAAAGAATAATACATATGACACGGAGGGGAGGGAGTATATATGAATAAAGTAAGTTCAAAGTTTTGATGTGTTACCAAGTAGTATCCACTTTCTAATAAAAATATAGTAAAAGAGTAAATTATCATTTTTCGTCCTTATGTCAGACATTATCAAAATTACACAATCATCTTTGGTTCACAAAAATTAATTTCGTTAGCCCATGACATAACGTAACATGAATTGCTTTCATATTTTCTAGGGATGATCTTGAAAATGATGGTTGCATACAAAATCGAGGGCGAGAGTAGTAATTTATTCAAAATAATGTAACAAGTTGTGAATGGACTATATTCAATTTAGATGCATTGTCTGTCATACTCGTACCACTAACTATATAACGACTTTCTCATATAAACATAAAATATGTAAATATAAAGAATTGCAATAACTTAACATTTATCATATCTAATAATAACATGGAAGAGAAGAGATTGGTAAGTACTAGTACTACTACTTACAGCTGCAATAGCAGTTATGGCAGAGGCAAGTAAATAAACATAGAATGGTATCTCGAATCCACCACTACCATTACTAGTGACTTCATCCTTAGCCCATGGTGGAGGCTCATCAGAATCAGGTTTAGCCCATGCAGGGATTTTATCATCAGATGACTTGCTTGACTCTGCTGACCCTTGTGTCACTGCCACCACCACTAATGATCTTCTTCTTATTGTTGTTGTCCTATTCTTCTTCTGATGAAAACATAGCATCCTAGTACTATTATTCCTATGGTTGTTGTTTTGAACTCTATAAAAGGTTGTGGGTTGTTGTGATGCATGTTTAGTATATAGGATTGATGATGATGATAAGGTGGTGGCAGTGGTAGCCATGGTTTGTGATATAGAAATAATTGTGTTAAAAGTTTCAGAGGAATTGAAGCACCTCTGAATGAATGAAGGAGCCAAGATGCTAACTGGTTTATTAAACTCACTTCCCTCCAGCCAGTCAAATCTTATCTCCTATTTGGGCCCACCTAACTGGTTGATGGGCTTCCAGTTATGGGTAAGGGAAGGCCCAGGTCAGATGAGTAAAGAGAGAAAAGGCCCAGAATTATGTTTTCTCCCTCTTCAATACCAAACATTCAAATCTCATTTCAATTTTCATAAATGAGATTTATTATATACTCTCCTCAATACAAGAATTTTTTGAAGAAATTTAAGTGCTTGAAGAAAGTTGATTAATTTTGTTAGTGAAATTGGAAATGTGAATATTTGATATGTTTACTCAAATCTATCTCTATAATTGTTATCTATATACTAAAAAATTGTTGAGTAGATTGGAGTGTTCGTAAAAAGAAATAATTAATTGCCACTAAAAATTAGAATAAGATTTTATAAATAAGACAAAAATACAATAACTAAAAAAATCTTATACGATGGAATCATGTTGTCAAATGTTTGATTCTTTATGCATGAAAAAAAACTTTGTTGATAGAGAAAAAACCTACTTCAATGATCCCTACATTTCAAAAAAAGATCAATCTTTAACTATTGGTTTGAAAAACCATTGATGAGAAAAAAAAATTAATTCTAATGATGCATTTTGATGTTTTTCATTATCTCTTAAGTCATAACAAACTTATGAATTGATTATCAACAATTGGATGATTCAAATGGTACATGCTTAGTTTTCCCTTTAACAAGATTTTGGGTTTAAATCTTACACAGTTACACATAGAAAGAGAAAGAATAGTACTAAAAGAGATTACTTTGACATGATATGGATATTCTTGATTTAATCATTATTTCCTTTGTAACACTAAGTATGGTCTAGAAAAATATAAAGTCATGAATTGATTATTCTAGTTAAAAAAATGGATAAAAAAACATTTCCAATGCCACTCCAATCTCAATCATAACCCACTAGTGTGCTGTCTTATTTGTTTACCATGTTTCTTATTCTTGACCATTATTTGTTTTTTTTAATGAATTGAATTATTTATTTAATGGAAGAAACTAGACTGTGATTAAGAACAAATGAAACATTTTTCATCAAAAATAAATAAAAATTAAGTCAATTTTTGTAGTTTACCGTCAAGTTTTCTATTTCCTGTAATTTTTTTGTTGAGACAATTAATTGTAATACTCATCTCAGCATTTATATGAACGAATACTATTTTGTAATAGGTTATACCATACAAATAAATATGTATGATAATTGTCTATTTATAAACCGAAAAATAAAGAAATATTGATCATACATGTTGTATTTCGATCAATTTATTTACTAAATCCATACAATCATATTTAGCTGTTGCATAAGAGTATATTTTTAGATATTTCATCTAATCTCTGTTTATTTTATTCAAGGATTTTTTTTTAACTTCAACCTTTAAGTTGAGGTTCAATTCAGCCCTTAATCTATGGATGATAATTTAAAAGAAAATAACTTAAATTGGAAAATGGTTTATATTGGGAGAATTAAAGGATTTAACATTTAGTTTTTCAAAAAAAAAATCCACTTTTAAATTTTTATTCTCAGTTTATTCTTATGTGTCGAGATTAAGAAAATCTTTGTTTACGATGAAATTCAACTTATGACTATTGAGAAATTAGAATATTATAATGTTAAAATACATTGAAGTATCTTACGACAACAGCAAGCCAAAACAAGAAGGCATAGGAAATAACCAAACCAACCAATAAAACAGAATCTGGGACATGAACATAGTGTGAATATGAATTTGCTCTTCATGCACTTTTTGTTTTTATCTAAGCCTCTCTCATCCCTTCATCTATTAAGCTTAAAAGCAACATTAATCATTCCCTTTATGTCTCTCACATGAAACACTTGTAATACTCACAAATGGAAGCAAGAATTTTTGTACAGAACAATAGTCCAATACTAACTTCAGCTCATTGGAAGCAGATCAAACATAAACCACAACATCCTTCTGTTGTTGCAGTGCTCACAAGGCCTTCTTCAGATGACATTGCAGGAGAAACAAGAAAAACTAATGTCTACAAAGACAACTTCTTTGATCTCTTAGCCATAAACCACTTATCAAAAAGTTTTCAAGCAGCTTCAGGTTCATTCACCACCTTCTCCTTTTATTGTACGTGTATTTTATCTCTAGGATATGTTCTGTATTTTAACATCATCAATTCATATTGTTGAGATTCGATAAAGTTTTATGATGGCTGTAACATCTTCACCTTTTATTTGGGCTAACAAGAATTCATATCATTGAGATTTGACAAAATTGTAACACAATCTTCACCTTGCAACCGAGTTTAGGACCGATTATGTATAACTATGCGACATCGCATAACATAAGCAGAGTTGTTTTATCCGATTATGCAGAATGAAAAAAAAAAAAATTGCTTGATTGTTGTTGTTTTTGTTGAAATTCTATAATTTCTTTCCATTTAACTTTATATTGAGTCCTTTGCAGGATTTACTAACAGCAAGAGTGGTTATGAGAGCTTGGTAGAGGCAGCTACTGTGGCTTCACAGAAATTGAATCCTATTCAGCAGAGAGAGGCTGCCATTCAAGCTCTTGATAGAGCCATACCAAAACCAATACTTTCAATGGTAAGTTCATTTACTCATGCTTTCTCTCATATATATTTGTTAATGTTCATGCTTTAGGCCTCCCTTTTTATAAAATCATAATGTTTTGATCATTATAGTAATTGAGAATTTGAGATATATATTGTTTTGTTTAGTCTCATAATGAATTACTTTGTTTTGTTGTTGATTAGATTTATGTTATTCTATGCCAAAATGGTTGTTATGCTTATGCCTTGTCTCAACATGTTATTTCTAATGGCAGATTAGGACACTGCTGCCACAATCTAAATTTACCAGGGAATGTTTTGCCGCCTTCACTACTTTGTTCTTTACTTGGTTGATGGGGCCTTCTGAGGTAAACAACTAAGTACTACTTTGTAACTGTTGTATTCATTGTTCATGTTAACAAATGTCTATTCCTATATTGAGCAGTAGTAGAGTATAATTCTAGTGAATGTGGTGAAGCTTAACAACACAATAACTTGGTTGACCATTTCCAACTTGAGATATTAAATATGAATTTAAAATGATTAATCTCATCAATTTCACCATGAAAAGGTGAGAGAATCAGAGGTCAACGGGAGAAGAGAAAAAAATGTTGTCTACATCAAAAAATGCAGGTCAGTTTAGTTTTCTTTTCAATTTTAACTATGCATTTTTAACCAAAAAAAAAAAAAAGGGACCTCAATTCACCAACCTAAGACACATTCTGGCCACAAAATATGCCTCCTATTCCCATCATGATTATCATGATCACCATCAAGTTTATTGTCAACACTACTGTCATGATTATTATATCCATCATTTCACCTAAGCAACCTAACATTTCCATCCCCCTCTTTTAATTTGCCTAGATAAAAATATGTGCAGGTTTTTAGAGGAGACTAATTGTGTAGGGATGTGCACTAATCTCTGCAAAATACCATCTCAATCATTAATAAAGGACTCTTTGGGTATGCCAATCAACATGACCCCCAGTAAGTATCCTCAGCAGCAACAGCTTGCAAGAGCACTAATGTAGAGAAATTATTGAATGATCCACAATTGATCAAGAATAATTTAACGAATGTCACATTATTATTGGTCGGAACTATGTGATCTCAGGCAATGCAATAATTTCTCACATTCAAGCATGGTGTGGTAGGCACCAAATTTTTTTCAACTAGTTTGCTTCTACAGAGCTTCTAATTTACTATGTTATTATAAAAATCAAATTTTAGAAGATTAATTGCTTATGTCATGGACTTCTTGGTTTTAAGCATGAAGGGAAAGTAGAAATAAATTTTTTTTTATATATATATGCATGCTTCTGGTATTGGAAAAATGTCATCTGTGTGACTCAAAAAATTAAACCAAAATGGAAAAGGATGATACATAGTGCTACTAGATTTTATCCAGGATTATTTTATTTCAATTATAAGCCCACAAAAAAATAATAATAATAATAATAAAGTAACGTGTGTTCATACTTGAAAGGGTATCATGTCCTCTTCAAGGATCCACTAGATTGTGGAGGTAAGCCTCATCATTTCAATGAATGACCAAATGCATATACCACTTAGGGAGCAAAATTGCAAATAGACCATCTTAGCTCAGTTGAGGCCTGAGGTTAACAGAATATTAGATAAATGAAATGCTACTTTTGATATTATGAATTTTACACTTAATAATAACAATAGGTTAAACTTAATAGATAGTGTTAATCACTATTTGCAATTTTAATTTGCACCTTAACCAACAATATGAGTCACCAAGCTTAGTCTGATTGTTTTATGTACTGCAGATTTTGATGACATGAGTTGTGAGATGATATTTGGACAGGATCCTCCAGCATTAACTGATGATCCAGCACTGAAGCAACCATGCTTTAAACTATGTAATTACTTTATTGCAAGATTTCTTAAATTAATAAATGTGCCTATTTTAATTTATATATTTTCAATCTCCGAATGCTTGCTATCAAACTCTGTAAAAATTGGAGTCATTCAGATTATTACACATTCACACTTCCTCTGACATATATGCTTCTGGAAGACCAACACCAGATTCTATTTCAGTTTACCTAGTGATTATACAATGATTAAAGAAATGTAAAAAATGGTTTAAGATTATAACTTATTCCAGAATGTAACTGACATTTTATAATGTTGATATATCATGCAGGCAATGTCAAAAAGAAGCATGGAATGAAGTGCCTCGATTAATTCAAATGGTGTGGATGGAAGGAGTAATTTTAGGGAGGAAAATATATTCTATACTAGTAACCACTAATAGTTTACATGCATGTATCCACTTTGTTTCTTCCATGGGGATATTAAGTTGTTTATCTTTAATTTTCTGTATAAAACTAATTAAGAAGATTTTTTTTTACATGGGAGGTCTGGGACTAGAACCCATGACCTGGGGGAAATTCTAAGTGTCCCTGCAGGCACCAACCGGACTGTCTTACACGGACTAATTAAGAAGATTCTTACCCTCTTATACCTGGTTTGAATTTCATTATAAATAACTCTTGATTTATATTCTTGATCAATGTAAGACTTTGACACTGAACACATTTTTTCATAAGCAAGATTGGATATATAAAATATAATTTGCTAGAGATTTGTAGATCTAACATTGTGATTAGCTGAATCCTAAGATAGATTCAAATTAACTAAATCTTAAGATAAGATAACGATGTATTAACATTAGAAAAATTATTTGATGCTCTCTTTTTAGATGATATTCATGTACATTTTTAATTTTTTTCACGAAAATTCCTTTTTAGCTTTGCTTTTAATCTCAAATTTCATCCACTTTTACCCTATGCAAATAGTTAAATATCACCCATCATACTCTACTACTATTGTGGTCATCTCCCGATTCACACATACAATCGTTTCACTAACACGTGACAACATCCTTAACCTCAACAATCATTCAAAAAATGATATGGCAGATATTACCTTAAGATTTGTTATAATTCATCATTATTTCAACTTTTAATCTTAATTATCAAGGTTTTTAATTACTAAATCAATGATGTTATATATATATAAAAAAAAAAGGAACATTAAAACAAAACTAAAAGAAAAGCATCAAAGAATCACTCAACACTAAACTAAACAGGAGGATAGTCAACCTTAGAAATCTCTTTCGCTATGATGAGGATTCGATCCATTGTTGTAGGCTTTCAAGTCAGCAAGGATGGAACACGAGTAGAGCTGTCAAAATGGGCTGGACCAGTCGGGCCGGGCCAAAAAGCCCGAAAAATCATAGGGCTCGGGCTCCTTAATATGACCTATTTATACAATCCGGACTATTTAGCCCGGCCCGGTTCGGGTTCGGGCCGGGTAAACCCGTCCGGGTTCGGGCCGGCCCGGTGGCCGGAAAAAAATAAAAAAATTCACATTTTTTTTTTAATTTGATATGTGTAAAAAAACACTTATAATAAAATTCTCTTAATTTTTATCAATATTCACATATCAAAAATGCACCTGAACAAATCAAAGCACAACATTAATTGTTCTCTATGAGTTATACATACATTTTAATTTATGTAAGAATTGAAAATCAAATATATCCTCTAAAAAATGTATAAAAGAATAATACACTTATTATTGTTTAAAAAAATATGTGTAAAAAATAAAGGAAATTTATTCATTAATTTTTTTGAAAAATAAATATATATTTTTTTGAAGTGATTGAATTGTATAAAAAAAAAGTGATGCGGCCCGACCCGCACCCAGCCCGAAATCCGCTTAGGGCGGGTTTGGGTTTGATACTAGGGTACTTAATTTATAACCGGACTTTTTTGCCCGAGCCCGGTTTGGCCCGAACCGGGCCCACAGGCCCGTTTTGACAGCTCTAACACGAGTGTCTCCCACAATGTGTATGCCGCCAAAACTGAGACTCATCACTCATCAGCCATAGTTGCTTTCATTAAGAAAATAACTAAGTGCTTCAACGCACTTTGATCCAATCATTTGCAAGTGGATTTCATAGTTTGAAAGTTCCATCATTTTTTAACCTTTCCTTAATTTATTATCATTCTCATTCACTCGGTACAATTTTTTCTTCGAACAATTTTGTTATTTAATTTCATACTAGAAATTATGGTTATTGAATAAAGCATTTTCAAATTGTCAGCTAAGTCCAAACCCGAAACAAGCTTACCCAAAGTTTTTAGCTCTATCTATCAAGTCAGAGATTCAAATCCTAAAGTCATTATTCCTCGAAGAGCTTTAATTCACCCTAGTTCAAGAGTTAGTTTCACATAATCACATCTATATCTGCTACAAAACTCGATAAAATAAATTGGCATTCGATGAAAATAGTGAATTTTCTATGGACAAGTGTCTTTTGAGCCCAATACACACATTGATTCAAATTCAATCACGAGCCCTAAAGTGGAGGCCGTGACACTTGATGGGTTTTAGTCCCCAAATCCCCTCTTTTATTTCCAAACCCCATTTTTTTTAATAATCTCAAAAGTACCCTTTTTTAAACCCCCTCTTTATATTCCCTCCATTTCATATTTTCATTTCCCAAACCTCACATCTCCTCCAATTTCTCAACCCACTCAACTTCCACCGTTCTTCATCCTCACTGCCGCCTCCACCGCCGCTGCAACTACGAGTATGTGACTCCCTTATTTAAGTATGAACTTTCTCTTTCCTGTTCATGTAGGGTTTGATTTGGTTTTTCGTTTTTGCTTTGTGTTATTTAATGTCGTAGATGATTAATAGGTTGTTTAAAGTTAGATTTTCATTTTTTAGTAGTTTTTTTTGTTCATTTGTTATGTTTTAAGCAAACTTATTTGTCTTTTTTTCGTTGTTAGTGTTTTTTTTTTTTAAATTCTGGCCTGTAAAATTCCGACAAACCAATATCGAAATTTTAAATTTCCGACATGGGGGCATCGGAAATTTACACAAGTGTTTTAATTTTGCTCGTTAGAAAAAATTACGACATATATATGTCGGAAAACTCTAAAAAAAATACCTAAAAATTTTCGACATACCCGTGTTGGAATCTCAAAAAGTTCCGACACTGGATTATCGGAATTTACACAGTAGTAGTGTAAAAAAAATAAAAGACATGAATTTTACATTCAACAAGTATGGAATGTCCATTGGTACCCCCTTTGAAGGTGAAGGAGAAAAAAAACTTGTCTTTTTTTGAGTTTTTTTTTTTTTTTTGAAGTGGAGGAGGTTTGACGGTGGAAGATGAGAAGAAGAAAGAAAGATTTATGAGATGGTGAAGAGATGAGGTTTGGGGTTTTGGATATTGAGATTTGGGATTTGAAATTTTGGTTTTTGAGTTTTTGGGTTTTTTTTTTAATAATAAAGGGCAATATGAACATTTCCCATTTAAAATGAGGTTCGGGGAGAAAATCCGGGCTTGAAGAGTAATTCCCACACTTGATTGATGAGTTTTAAATTTTGGCCCCCGTTAATGAAATTTTGGCCCCTATTTCGTATTTTCATGGACAAAAATACCCTTTTGTGTGTTATTTTTTCCGTCCCTAATGAGACGGAAAATTTACATCTATCACGGGATAGATGGAAAATTTCCATCTACCGAGAGACGAAAATTTTCCATCACGAAAATTTCCATCTCTAGAGAGACGGAAGAATGCCAAACGTGACCTTCTCTAGACTACTTCAAACTTCGAAGCCTGGTCACTCTTAATCAGGCAAAATTTAAATACATAATTGTTTTTTTGTATTAGTGATCATATAAAATGAAAACACTCACATTATATAAAAAAACAAAAAAACAAATACATACAAAGGTCAGATATTTTTTTATCCATAGACAGGGAAGCTGGTCAAATAAATTTTATTCAGTGTTTTCATTATATTTCAATTATGTAAATAAATAATTGTGCACATTTAATGTGAGAAAAGAAAATTGAAGTATCTATGTTAAACAGATATAGTATTATAATGACAAAGTATTTTTATAAGATTTTATTAACATTAATCATTAAAAAAAATTAAAAAAAGTTTTTTTATTAGAAAAAGATGAATTTAAAATTATAGGATTTAGTGAAGTTAATTTTTCAACTTATATTTATTATATTTTCATTTTTATGCTTAGCTTTTAAAGTTGAAGTTAAATTTTTTTAATTATTATACATGTACCTGTATTTAATTGTGAGTGTGATACATGAGAGTAACTGTTTGATTGTCATTTTATATGATCAAATGAGTATACAAGCTGTTAAAATATACTCCTATAAACTTTGTTGTAAAATGGTCAAATATATTCTATTGTTAAAGTATGCATTATGCAATATGGAGACCATGATTAAGAGTGACCTGGCTTCGAAGTTTGAAGTGGTCCAGAAAGATCACGTTTGACATTCTTCCGTCTCCCTAGAGATGGAAATTTTCCGTCTCTCGGTAGATGGAAATTTTCCATCACGGGATAGATGGAAATTTTCCGTCTCATTAGGAACGAAAAAAATAACACACAAAAGGGTATTTTTGTCCATAAAATACGAAATGGGGGCCAAAATTTCACTAACAGGGCCAAAATATAAAACTCTGATTGATGGATGATTGCATGCATGCCCATTCGATTAAGGGTCGTCACATAGGCCCAGCGTGGTCCTTTGGAAAGCCCCTTATTCCACCATCATTCCTATCAAATGAGAGATTTTTGTATGTTGTAAATTACTATAGAACTCAAAAAAGCGATTTCATAAAAATCTCATTAGGAACAAATCTCCAGTTCCACCATTCTTACAAAAATTCATCACATATTATTGATTCCGAACCAATAATATAAGATTCATCTCAGTTATTGAAAATTTACATTTTTTATTAAAAGAATATATAAAATAAATAATGAATAGTGATGCTTTATTTGAGACTATCAATTCCGAACCACTTAATAATTTTTCATAGACGTGTACAAATGCAAAACAGCAACTCCCCAAACTTTGGTCAATAATGATGAACACATATGGATTGACAAATTCATAGCAAAGGACCCCAATTCCTCAAACAAGGAGACAAGGCCTGTGTAGAAGACAGTAGCCATTGACCATTACAAACAATGAAGATAAGGAATGGACAAATTTAATGAAAGTACTTGAGAGCAGGGGCATGTGCCTCTGCCATTTCACTCATCCACGTCTCTAATATTCCACATGCAATTGCTAAGTTTGTGCTCTTTAGAAATAACGAACCAACCCCATTCCATTTCCATATACTAGCTAGTTTGCAAGTGTAATTTCTTTCTTTTCTATAGATAGATAAAAATGTAGGAAACCTACCTCAAGCAGAACTTGAGGAATGAAAAGGAAGGA
The DNA here is from genome assembly GCA_037953625.1 of Crotalaria pallida. Lineage (NCBI taxonomy): Eukaryota > Viridiplantae > Streptophyta > Magnoliopsida > Fabales > Fabaceae > Crotalaria > Crotalaria pallida. Next base: position 77,599,028 of record CM075656.1, read on the forward strand.
CACTAGTCAGAGAACCTTAATAGTAGATAGTTAGTTAGAGTTGGGGTGGACCTATACCTAGTACCAAAAAGGTAAGTGCAAAACCCATGTCTATTATTAATCCAAGTAGCAAGGAATCTAGTTTCTCTCAAGGTGATTAGCTTTAATCTTGTGTATGGAAGAAAAAAAAAATCAAACATTGGATTTCGAGTTGATTACGCCCTCCTTAAATAACTTTTCTTGACTCGATCGATTTAGATATATGAAAAAAAATTAACTTCATTGTAACTTTTGGATGTCAAGGATCTTGGAAAAGAAATGTAAATGTAAGTGGACAAGTAAGGACCGAGTCCACCAAGAAAAATATGATAGAATGGTTCATGCTAATCATGTAAGGGTATAACAACGTTCCATTTACATCTAAATTTTTAGATATCGTAGTTGCAATATTGTTTGGACATTTATATTTAACATTCCAGTTTAATACATATTATTTTGGGTAAAAAACGGTAGACTTTCAAATTATCTTTCTTATTAATTTTTTTTACATCTTTAATTAACCAAAATAATGCGTAGGTGTTAAACTTGAATATTAAATATAAATATAAAGCATTGTCTATTACAAAAGTTTCAAAGATATAGAATGACGTGGCATGTCCTTTTGTCAAAAGCTACACTTTGTAGCTCTCACTGCATCCCATATCTTTCAAATGTGATTTTGGCATGGTTCACCGTTCACCCACATATACTATAGTAGTATAAATATCATTTTTATAAGAGTGTTGTTTAAGCAAATGCAAACACAGCAAAATTGTATTTATACAATTTTTTTTTAAAGATTCCAATTTTGAAAAAAATAAATTGATATCTTGTAATTTTGTTGTATCAATTATCATTTCAATGCTAAATAGACGTGACTCACTCAATACAAGATTTGGTTTTATAACCTATCGAAACCATGTTCGAATCTCACCTCAAACGTATCAAACTTTACATTGCTACACAAGGAAAAAGAGAATTTCCTCGTCAACAAAAAATTATCATTTCAACTATAAAATATTAATTGCATTAGTTTCCCAGTTCCCCTGCATGTTTTCTATTTTTCAATCCTTATCCGGTCCCCATAGAAAAGGGGAGGTCAAGAGCTCACCTGAAAAAGGGAAAATGCTGCTGAACCCCACCAAAACTGAACCTTTGCTGCACAATAATACTCCCTCCGTCCCATTATTTTGGTAAAAGTCAAATTAGTCAATGAAAATGAGAGAATATCTAATTAATATAATGCATGATTCATTCATTAATTTCAAATTAATATTACACAAATTTTCATATATTTACAATTAATACATATTACAATATTGTCTCTAAAAAAAATCTTTAAATGTGTTTTCCTTATATTATTTACTTATATACAATATATAATCTTTAATATTTTTCATTTATTTTTTTACTTTAATATGGGACAAAATTTTTGACATTTTTTTTATCAAGATAATGTAACGGAGAGAGTATTGACGAGCACATTTCATGGTCAAGCGGCAAGGGCCTAGCCATGGCACATGATGATAGATTTCAGAAACATATATATAATAATAACTTCAAAGTTGTACCTATCCTAGCTACTATAATTGAGGAAAAGGAAAAAGGAGAAGGACTTATATCACTGAATTATTGGGTTGCACTAATGTGCTTGTTCTCATGCTACATTGAGAAGCAATGAAGGTTGGATGAGGTGTTGCCATCAAGTAGTTAATGTAATAATCCGGCCACTAATTAAGGAACCATTTATATGCAGCTATGGGCCATTTAGTACTTCCTCCATTCAATTTCTTTTAATTCTAAAAAACAATAATCTTATATTTTATTTATTATTTATTTTCTTATAAATAACATCGCATTTTTAATAGTGTTTGGTTAGGGTGCAATGCTTCCTATTCCAAAGTTTGGTTGCTGCAAATGTATAATGTGTTTTTTTCCCAGTATTTGATGACCATATAAGAAAGACAATAACTGTTCTAACTATTAAATGGACACAAAAGCATTGGAAATTAATGAAGGCAGGGAGGGTGGTGAGACTTAGAGGTATAGAGGACCCTGCTGCCTTTGGATACCTCCTTATCAATGCTTGTCACGGCAATTCCCTATAAAAAAAATAAAAAATACTCATATGCATTAAAAGAATTTTAATACAAGTTCTGAATTGGACAAAACCAACTTAATTGTTGTGTCTCCCTAGTGACATCTAATATTTCAAAGGATATGCCGCACAACTTATTCTTCAATTTATCACTATTATGAAAAAAAAAGTTTGTAGTGTTGGTTGTGACAATAATTACGGTGGGAGTAAAACAATATAATGTTGGCATTGAGCATGATGGTTGAGGTGGCTATGGTGGTGATGATAACATCAACCATAACTTAGGTGCCACCGGTGCAGGTAACAGGAATATGGCGCAGTAGTACAGGATACTAATAATTTTCTCTGTTTCAAATATATCCATTGCACAAGGTTTAATTTTATTCACTTTAATATTTCTATATTCATAGATGAGAACAGTACTCAGTTTCTCAGTATGATATCCTATTCTCATGACTCTATTAATTCCGCTATAAGTATTTATATCTCACAAATAATGTATATGGCAATAAATTAACTCTCTCTATCTATATAATTACTTTATATATATATATATATATTATATATATATATATATATATATATATATATATATGCAGAATGATGACTTTCTTTGCTTTTTATTGAACATAGATGATATTATCATATTAAAAAAAAGATAATATTATATTAATTTTAATTTTGAAAGTGAAAGCTACACTACTATTTTCGTGTTGAATTGTTCACAAAAATCACATCTTCAAAAATATGATATTATATTTTTCCTTTAATATTGAGTGATATCTTGGATTTACCTTGCATGTTCAAACTAAATCTTATGGCATCTAGAATTGTAATCGGTATAACACTTCCCCAAAAATTATTTTCTCAATAGAAATTGAGCATCATGCTTAAAATCTTAAATTATTTACTCACCTAGCCAAGTCATCAATTCACTTAGATTCAGAAATAGTATATTAAAATAAATCATAAATTGTCCCCAAAGTTTGTAGAGTATTTAAAACTTATATCACAAAATCTCTAATATATATAATGTCATAATCAAAGCATACCCCTCTAAATAATTTAAATATCTAATAGAGTGAGCAAGTATTGGTACTAGCTACCTTAAAGTCCATAAAGGCTGCTACCCAATTTTAATCGTCCCAACTCCATTATTGTAGTATTCGTTGTGGTAAAATTTTGACGTTAAATTTTAAATTTTTTTATTCATGAGTGTTTATGAGCAAACATACAATGGTATATCTAGAATCGAATATGTAATTTTCAACTCTCAAATCTTAGATTTGATATATGACTATATCAACTACTACACCCATTTGTTATGATACTATTGAATTAACTAGTGAGTTCATGAGCTTGCATGTGATAGGATCTCGTCAAGCAGCAAGTCCCTAATTCAAGTATTGCTAAAGCTTTATGCACCTTTATTACGTGTAAGTAGTGTGTATCCAATGGTAGTTTGTTCATGACTATGATTAGTTTTGCGGTGAGTTAACTCATAATCAATTATGAAATGCCAACGTTACTAATAGTGGTTTCTACTCCAACATGATTTTGGGGCAGAATTGATTTTATGATTAATAACCAAACATGCCATTAGTAGTTGGTAACAAACATCGAAGGTTTTTTTTGGCTTAATTATGTCACAAATCCCTGAAGTTTGGGGTACTTTTGTCAGATACCCTTATTCTTATTTTTCCAATGTCTGACTCCCCGAAATTACTTCTGGGTTTGTCATATACCCTACTACCAATTCTGGCCAATTTTGCTGACATATAACAACGAAATCCTGATCTGACGCAGGAAGTTAGATACATTGTGCCCCATGGGCAAAGATCCTTTTTTTCTTTAAATTAAAAGCCTAAAAAACTTAATATTTTTATATTTTTAGTTAAATAAAAAAAGAAAAAAAAAGGATTGAAGAGAGGGGTCATCTTCGCCTATGTGACATCACGCGACACCACATGACCAACCTCCTGCGTCTAACAAGGATCTCGATGTTACATGTTAGCAAAATTGGCAGAATTGATAGTAGGAGTATATGACAAACCCAAGTAACTTCGGGAAGTCAGACATTCAAAAAAAAAAGAATAAAGGTATCTGACAAAAGTACCACAAACTTCAAAAACTTGTGACATAATTGAGTGTTTTTTTTACCAGGACATCATTGTTGATGAAGATATTAAGCATTGCTTATTTGACATTTCCAAGCGTCCTTTGAAGTTCTAACCACTCACAATATATAGTACTCCGTAAGTTAGCATAAAGTAAAAGCTGTTTCTGGTAAGATTTGCCTAGATTTCATGTTTGTAGCCCGTGATTCCCACCATTAAAAATAATAGATAAGTATTACCAAATTTATAATCAAAACTAGCTAATTTTACGCTTATTAAGGAGATTAGTTGATTGTATTTAATTTTCTCAAATTTGTAAAAGAATAAAGGTATTTTAGGAAAGTTGCATTTGAAATGAAACAAAAATTAAATAATATAACAATTTTCTATGGATGTTTTTGGAAAGTGACATTGGGAATGAAATAAAATTTAAGAATGTTGGTTAGATTTGCTTATATTTTAAACCAAAAGAGATATGTTTTTTTATTGCTTATATTTCAAGTCAGAGGGAATAGTTGACAACTCGCTAAAGACTAAGGGTGTGTGTTTAGGCTAGAGCTTGCAAATATAATTTTTGGATGAAAGTAAAGAAAAGGAGTTTAATGTGTATGCATCAAAAGTATAAAGTTTTTTATACTCATCACTTATTATCCATTATTCATTTATATTACTTTTATTTGAAAATTAATCATCACTAATGCATCAAGAGTGGATGATGTATTGACAATGTAAAAAACATTTATACCTTTAATGCACCACCTATATTTCCAAACAAAATTTTCTTATGAATGAGTTTAAAAAAAAAAGTTATACTACAAAAGTTGAAAGAAAAAAATAATCAGAAGAATACGAGGAAAAAAAAGATAAAATGGGGAATGAAAAAACAGGGATTAAAATTAACTCAAATCGCAAATTATTTAAAAATTCAATATGATCCACAATATAACAAGTGTGATTGCGGACCACATTGACCATAGTCAACCACAACCACGATTGTAATTTAAATTATGCTTTTGGAGTTGAGTCGAAATTTGAATAGAAAAATAATAAGATTGTAAAATGACCTATTGCATTTTAAAAAAAGTCTTTTTGTAGTGAGAATTTGTGAAAATTAGAATCAAGTTGCTCAACCAAATGCAAGAGTGTGTTTGTTTCCATAGTTAGGAGAGGGCAAAATGTGAGAGGAAGCTTCTTGGCAAATGCACGTTTGCAATAGCAAAACGCTCTTCCCAACATACGCGAAATTGAGGCTAAAATTTATTTTAAAATCATGCTCAAGTTAGGGTACATTTGGATTAGCGTTTGAAGTCACCAAATGTGCGTTTGTAATGCTGAAATGTGATTTTGCAAGAATTATATATGTTTGATTGTTTGTTACAAAAAATGTTTTTCTTCGAAATGCATATTAGTCCAAAAGTGATATTTTATAGCTTCTTCATTTACTTTAAAAATTTGTACTAAATTTTAATACAAACTTTTAAAATAAAAATAATTATTATGAGTGGAAAATTTCTTGTAAAATAAAAATAATTTTTTGATCCATGAATAAAATACACATTTTCCCTTAAAAAAAGCTTTTAAAATAAAAGTTTCCAAAAATATATCACTTTACTTCAAACTCAATTTAACTAAAATCAATTTTGCAAAATCAAGTTCATCAAAAATCACGTTTCGCGTCGCTAATCGAACTACACTCTATATGAATATATGGCCAAGCAAATGCTAGGGTAAATTCATGTTTGGTGCTGCAAACCCACGTTTGAGTTGTTCAAATGACCACCAAACACACAATAGCTACCAAATAAAATACAACTTAAAAGCAGAAGAAAGCTAGCTGCAAGAAACAAAAATAAAAACAAGGGACCAAAAATTGAGCTAAGCGAACCTTTTGAACATGTGATTAATTGTTCACTTTGCCAATTGTTCCCTCCATTGATTCATTTCTTTGTATTCCTAAACTCAAAACATCAACTTCCTACGAAACATGGAGACTCTGTCACATAGATTAAACGATACAAGATCTTGTATGATTTCTACTATAAGATCTTTAAACACAAGGCGTTCAATATCCAAAACTACACCTCCCATCTCCACGGGGCATTCATTCATCACATCCCCTGCCATGTCTTTCCTTAACAACCCACATATCACATCGAACAAGTCCTCTGAAGATTCCTCCTCCTCCCTCTCTCGGATTCTCCGAAACTCCGACCATATCTTATTCAACTTGTTTCCGGTCCATGAGACCGGGTTCCATGGCGGCAAACGTTGGTTCTCGTTTAGGATTTCTTGAATCGTGTCGAAAATTAATCGCCTTCGAAGCGTGGAGGTTTTGGAGGTGTCATTCCTCTTGAGGAATTGTTGCTTCTCCAATAACATAAAAACGTTGTTGTCTTCCGGAAAGTAATTACAAGCACGCACGATTTCCGATACATAAAGGAAATCGTCGCTATCTTCATACTTTGCTTCGGTGAAACACAAAGCTGCATTCCACATTTCATCTTCTGCATCTCCTGCTACATTTGTTATTTCATCAAATCAATCATTAATATTCTATTTTGACTAGAAATTCATTCATTCATTTTTTATAGATAAAATTTTTGCCGAGCAATGAAAAATTGTGCAGCTGCCAGAATTCAAGTAATATTAACCAAGCTAATTAACAATTCGTTCATTTGATATATATCAAGTAAGGTTGAGAAACAAAATTAGAGTAAATTTTGATAAACTGTCTTGAGCAAATTTTTAGACTATCAATTAATCAAACATCATATTAAATTGTTAAAAACTTTTACAAGATATAAAAGTGCATTCAATCCATATAAAAGTAACTGGAAAGAACAAAGTGCCGACACTGTTGATATATTCCTTTATGCTACTGTGAGCTGTCCATACTTTTTTAATCTAGAACGAATGGAAGCACTTTTATTTTCCTTAACACAAATATTGGACAACAGGTGAACTGAATTTGGCACTTCGGGAATTAAAACATGAAAACGCCACGAGGTGTGGCCACTGGCCACTGTCACAATTGAAAAGGCGGGTACCACGTGATTCAGTGCACTTTTGACGCAGTCCATGAACTACTACTACTAAGGAGTGATAATAATCTTTCTTCATAAATCATCTAATATTGAGTGCATCCTTGGATGTGTTGTGTTCTCTTAAAAATTGATTTCGGAAAACAGGAATTATTTACAGTTGTAACATTTTGGTTTGTCAGAACATACTCTTATTCAATAAATGATGAATTAATATCTCAACAGATTTAGTCTAAGGTTTAAACTTAGGAGTTAGGACCACATGCTACATGCTAAGCGATAATTTTGAGGTAGACTATTAACATACCTATTCAACATTCTCTTATTACAGTAGTATCTTAGATAATTTTATATGGGGACTTACTAAATTACATGTACTCGCCCCTATACAGTGTGTCCCAATAAATTAAAGATATGGTTGGAAATACTAATGTATAGCTACCTTCTTTCAAATTTTTTCCACACGAATCTTAATATATCTTGTACTTTTCCACTTACCATAAACTGTTTTCGAAGTGCCAAATGACAGTAGCACGGATACTGTTACTGTTACTAGTCAATGAAGTGATGAACCAACCAAATTCATATGCCTAGAGTCAAATGATTGGTCCCCATTTGCTGTTATAGGATGAGATTTTCACCACCGGTGATAGCAGAGTAGAGTAGATATAGATATAGGGGACAGAGGACAAAAGAAAGCATCTAGTAACAAGAAGCACACACAGCACATGGAGTTGTAAAGTAAAGGAAAGAACAGTTAGTGCTTAAATTGCCTCAGACATACCTTACCCCCCAAACTTAGCTATCCACACGTCACCGCTCACCACCAATCTATTGCTCACTCCGTACCTAATTATAAGACTCTTTTGACATTTTTATTTTATCATTTCAATGACCATTAATTACTTTTTTTCCACAAACACTTCCTATTTATTTAACACATTTTAGATTCTCAATAATATTAATAAGAGTAATTTTGAAAATACACGTCAAAAATTCACATTTCCAATATATTGTTAACTATACTAAGAAAAATAACACAACCTAAGTAATGCTAGGCCTAGCAAGTGCTCATTATGACTTATACAAAATCTAAGCAATGATAACAAAAAAACACAAAAACACCACTGCCTTTTTGTTTCATAAATAAAAGTTTAGGTAAGATAAATTTCAAAATTCACTTAAATTTAAGTAAATTTACCAATACTTATAAATTATCTAAATATGAGATTTAAACTCATTGCCTCCTAAAGTTTGATCGAATCCTTATAACAATCGGAACAATCCTAAACAAAAACAAATATTTTGTACTTTTCAAATTTTTGATGTGTATACTATATCAAATATGATATTCAAATTTTGATATACAGAACATAATTTATATGAAACTAAGACTGACCTTTGTAATCAATGAACCGTTTCATCACAGGAGAAGGTGAACAAGAGGACTCATCCTTGTAAAAAGAGGAGTCAAGCACAGAAACTGGACTCGGTTGTAAATCTGTTGTTGCTGCTGTCATTTCTGCTATGCTATTCAGCAGCTTATCACACCTCTCCAATAAACTCCTCCCTTCCTTGTACTCTTCCATCTTAAACCTCTGACCAAAGGAAAAAAAAAACAAAATCATATTAGTAATCCTCATTCCTAATCTCTTCATATATTATTAAAATTAGAATTGATTTACTTCTATAAAAATAAAATCTTTGGCTTAGTTAGACAGATATACAAGGTAAAAACATGCTCAAATCTAGCTAAAAATTATGAAAATAAAAGATTTGATATATTTACCTCTTATCCATTTGGGAAAATCAAACTCGTATCAATATAACTTTGTAAGGTAATTTGATATTTAATAAATTTGTAAATATAATAAACTTCAAGCCTATATACTACCGTGACAGAAAACAAATATTTGAGCACATTCAATTGATTTATAAGCTCCCAGCTCCCAGCCTATCAAATACATGCATATAAACAACTTAAGGTGACAATACAGAAATATTATATTTTTAAATTGATGAGTAGTAATTAGTGTTGCTCAAAATAAAGAGCTCAAAAGGGAAATAAAACATTTGAATTAAAAAAAAAATTACTTATAAGTATTAGTACTACATCGAAGAAATAATAGATTTGATTTATATATATATATATATATATATATATATATATTGAGCTCTTTATCATCTTTATCATCAATCCAAGGTCAAGAAATTCGTAATAATTATATTATATAAATTGGTTGAAGATAAGAACATCAAATTAGATATTTTTTCATTAAACATTTTTTATTAAAAAATTAAAAATTTAATCTTTAGATGTAGTATCATTTTCTAATATAAATAATCCATGTTAAGGTTTTTATACCCAACTCTTAGTACTCGGGTTAAAAAATAACCTACAAAGATATAGAAATAAGCATATCATATCATATAAGCATCAAATTTATTTTACACAAATGACTTGAAAATTAAAATTCAAATTAACATTCCATACCTCTAAATTGGTATGTGAAGAGGTGGTGAAGCTGGTATCTGAAACTGTGGATGATTCGTCCTCTGCCACACTCCTTAACACCGTCTTCTCTTCCTCCTCCTCCTCCTTATGGTAGCTCCTTCTTCTGCTACTTGGTGATCGACTTATCATTGGTTGCTCCGGTACATTCCTTCTCAAGTTCACATTAATCGAATGTACCGGAGCAACCTTTGCATTCGTGGTCCTGGTGGGAGCCACGCACCTCTCATTGCGAGTGGGTGAACTCAGGTTTCTCCCTCTACCTTGCGATCGAGCTTTCACATCCCTTTCATCTTTGGATCCAGCTCGATAATGTTTCCGGCCGGAACCAAAGCTGGAAGGTTGTGGAGAATAATGGCCCACGTTCCGTCCCATCTTATTTGGCTTCATCAAAACGATCGGAGATTGGTTTACCGAAAGGGTAGATTTGTAATTGTTGGAATGATTGGAATGATGAAGAAGGCCTTTAAGCTGCAAAGCTTCAAGGATTTGTTTAAGAGCATGAAGATCCTTACAAGGCTCATCGATTCCTCTAATTCTCAATCTTCTCTCAATCTCACCGTAATCATAAACACTCCTGTTATTCTTATTTGATTGCTCTGGGAAAAAATCACCAGAATCATAGAAACACTTTTTCTTCTTCTTCTGCACTCTAAAAGGAGGCTCTGTTTTTGTTTTTGGATGAGAGCCATTGGATGATGATAAACGGTGATGATCATGATGATCAACGGCTGAAACTGAAACATTGTTTGGGTTTTGTTTTAACTGGAAATTGTTATTAGTATCAAAGAAACGATACTGGTACCGGTGATGATGACGTGGCTGGTTTCTGGTAGCTCTGGATTCGGAAGCGGATCTTGTGAGTTCCGCTTCCGAATCCGGAATATTGGGTTGGTCATCTAGGCCCATTAGTCTAGCGACGACACTAGTGGATCGTCGCTGCTGCTTTTCCTCCGAGGCTATTTTTGGATCATCAGAGCGGTTAATTAAGGTTCCTTTGGAATCGACAACCGCTCTGCTGTCCAGAGATAGCCTCGGAGAGAATTTCCAAGGAGTTCTGGAACCTTCCTTGAGTTCCAAAACGGGAAGATGGAGAGGCGATTTTGAAGGTGGTGGTGGTGGTGGTGGTGATGAGTTTTCAGGGGAGGAGGTGATGACGTGATTATGGGGTGGTTCGGGAGGAGGGAGGCGTTTACCGGAGAGGATGTGGTGGCGATCGAAGATGTGGAGGAAACCGGCCATGCAACCCATTTGTTTCTTAATCTCAAACTCAAGGTTGTTGTTGTTGTTGTTGTGTTGTTCTGTTACCATCCTTCTTTTCATTTTTTTCTCTCTCTTACTCTGTTTTCATTTCACATCTCACTCACTCTGTTTCGTCACGAGTGTAGAAGAAGAAGGAGAAGAAGAAGGAGGGTACCTTTTGAAGTTTTGATGTAGCAACTCACAACACTCCCGCTTTTCTGGTCTTTAAACACGGGCTGGACCCAACAATGGAGAAGGGGTCCACATCACTTATTTTTTTCTTTGGAAAATTATACTTTTCTCCTTCGCCTTCCACCAAATGCCAATTTCCAAGTTTTAAATTAATTTCATGCTTTTAAGGAGGGGTTGTTTTGTTTGCTTTTTTTCGTGCACGTTAGCAAACGCCCCCCACTTAACTCTACACACTTTATATAGATTTGGATAGTCTTGGACAATGGATTTGTTGGATACGGCCATTGTAGCTAGTATTGGCAAAACGGGCGGACGGATGGGTATGGCCCACGCTCGCACTCGACCCGGAAAAAATGCGAGCGGGCACCGTTAAAATTTTTAGGATCTAATTTTCAGGCCCTGCCCTTAGGGCCTAATTTTCAGGCCATATCCGCTTGCACTGCGGGTAGGGCAGCTCGCATTAAAAAATAAATTAAATTATTTTTTTATTTTTAGCACAAATTTTAAAAAAAAAGTGCGGGTGCTCGCAAATCGCGCGCAAATATTCAAATATTCAATGAATCTTTTAAATTTTTTTAAAAATATTCAAGCCCGCGGCCCACCCGCGTCCGCTCGCAAAAAAATGCCCGCCTGCATTTAATTTTTTTTACAAAACTTGTGTCCTGCCGGCAAAAAATTGCGGGCAGGCGAGCGGGGCCCATGGGTCGTGGCCCATTTTTCCAATACTAATTGTAGCAATGGAATTGTCTTATGAATGTTTTTTTTTTGTTTACATGGGAGGTCTGAGACTAGAACCCATGTAGCAATTAGAAAGAATTATTACTCAAAAACTTAGTTAAATAACTCAAATTCATTTTACAACACTAGTTGTACCTTAATTGAAAAATTATTGACTTAGCCAAAAATAATTAATTAACTTCTAAAAACGGAGATTAAATCTTTTGAAAATTGGATATTAAAAAGTAGTTTTTACTTCTGTAGCTTTTCAAAAGATACAAGTTAGTGTTTAAGGATGGTTTTGAAAACCGGACCGGATCAGCTTGTTCGATCGAAAAACCGGTGAACTGGTAGAGGTGTCTGTCCGGAATAGACCAAAAACCATTCTGAAAAAAACCGGAATTGAACCGATTGAACCGGTATTAAACCGGTCAAAATCGGTATTAAACCGATCAAAATCGGCTTGGCCCGATTTGAATTTGGAAGCCCAAATTCAGCAAAAAATTGAGCTTTTTTAATTTTTTTTATACTGGAAATGTAATACTGTAATAGTATGATATTTTATTAATTATAATACTAATTATTTTTCCATTGGTTTTTTTTTCAATAATTTTTTATACTGGAAATATACTATAATAACGATATTAGACATTTTAATACATATTGTTAGATTTCAACAATTTTGGATACTATTAAATTTTGATATTTTAATATTATGAAATCATGAGTACTTTCATTATTTGATGTATTTAATCTTTACTATTTAGTTTTAGAATGTTAGTTTATTATTATGTTATTATATAATTATACACACACGTACATTAAGACCGGTTGGACCACAGTTTGATCACGGTCCAACCATTGAATCTTGAACCAGTATCTCGACTGGTTCAATAACCGGTTCGATTTTCAAAACATGTGTTTAAGGGTGCTTCTAACATCCTCATGTTGGAACTTATTATTTCTGTGTTTTACTTTTTGACTTGCATTTTGAAATTTTTTTAATACTAATTTGTTTCAATTTAAAATTTTTTTTTAATAAACACCTATTAAAATGAGTAAAATGGTATGTATACTTTACTTGAATAAAGTATTTCATAGTAAATGTGTTGTTTTCTTTTCTTCAAATTTTTAAGATTTAATCAAAAAAATTTAAGATGCTATTTTGGTTCATGAAAAAAAAATTATTTGATAATTTTTTTAGGATGGATTATTGTCTGGAGAAAATTTTGCACATTATCTTCATGGACCAACGTAGGTAAAGCATGAATTTTCTGGGACAAATTTTTTTTTTCTTATGAAAAGTAATAACATTAAAATTTAGTCTTTCAAATTTTAGATGTGGGTTAAATATTTCTTGACAGAGACTGAAATCACTAAAAAAAAATTGGTGAAAAAACTTATTTTGTGTCACACATAATTTTTTTATGGTCGAATTGAGATATTTTATTATTTTTATCAATCAACTTGGTGCCGGAAAAAAAATTAAGACTTAGAATCGAACTATAAAAAACTTGTGATATATTTTTTTCAAATAACATAAAATGCATGGTTTATTATTTTTCTAATTTTAATGTTATTAAACTTTTGTATTTTAAAAAAATTAATATAAATTACAGTGATTGCTCTTCATTTTTTTAAGCAGTTAATTTTGAATGATGGATGATATTCTAGTTTTAGAGTGTCGGGCATTAGAAGCACCTCGTATTTAAAACTATCAATGACTGGTTTCTCATTTCATAATTTCTTTTTTTTGCACATAAATTTTTTTTACCTTAAATAATTATTTGTTTTTTAAGTCATTTTTAAAATTTTGTCTGGTTTTACAATTACTTTTGTCAAATAATTTTAATTCAATAAGCTAGTTATATACATTTATCAACTTTCAACTATAATTTCACACTTAATTTTAGTTACTTTTACCAAAAAAAAAAAATTAGAAAAATATTAAATCAATACATGGAATTCATAAATATTAAAACGAGGTCCACCAGCAATAGTATTTTTTTAATTTACCCTTCCTCCAGCCATATGAATACAAGAAAATTAAAAATAACACAAGAGTAACCAATCCCAACAAACAAAATATTTTGCAAAGGCAAAACTTGGATATTCATTGATGTTGTTTTATATTTATTATTTAAAAAAAATCAAAACAGAGATAAAACAAATAAACATAGTTGAGTTTTTTATAAGTATTATGTGACATGTTTTTATCCTGATATATAAAAGATTATTTCTTAACAAAATTAAAATTCATTTCGATAATTTGTGCATTTAAAATAATTTTTGCCTATTGTATGTGTTAAAATGTACTCGTATATATCATCTAGCTTTATCAAGCCTTCTTCAAGTTCACTATATTAAAAACCACAACCCAAAAGAAAGACCAAGTACAAGTGTGGTAGAGGATCGAGTCTCCCTGAACCTAATCGACGAGCTTTGAGATCAATATTTTTTTTTTTTTTTGGTTTACATAGGAGGTCTGGGACTAGAACCCATGACCTGGGGAGGGGGAAATCCTAAGTGTCGCTGCAGCCATCAACTAGGCTGTCTTACGTGGACAATAATGATAATTCCAAAACCTAGTAGAAATCCTGAAAAGGAAATAGGGTGTTACATGAAAATGAAATTAGGAGCACACACTGAATTCTCGCTAATGGTAGAGAATAATATTTGGGTCCATACTAATGACAAATTCATACACATCGCCAACGGATGAGGGGCACATTTGGAATTATCTGAAACAAGCTTATAAAATGTCGAAGCATGTTAGAATTAAGTAGTGAAGTAGGTTATTCACTACTTTCAACTTATAGCTAGCTTGGACCCAACATTCACACACTTTTTATACGTTATCCAGTGACCTGATCGTCGAAATATTCATAATTCCCAATTGATCGATGATGAATTCCTGTGCATAGCGCGAGTTGATATGCGTCACTAATGGAAGAGTTTTTCAATTTATAAATCAAATACATGTAATAAATTAACATAATAGATAATAGGTAAAGTCATATTAAAAACTTAAATAATATAATATTAGATACATTATTTCAGCATCTATTCTTCATCAAAACTTTTATTTTTCTTGTTAGGAAAACCCCTATAAGAATTCAACTTTGACACTTAAGAAAACCATCCATCTTTAGAAAACGGGTATGTCAATTTTCAATATAATGGCCTTAGAAATGTGAAGTGAAATTAATATGTACTTGTTCATCTTTCCAAGAACCCACACCTCACCACTACATAAAGGAAAAGGAGGGGGTGGTCACGACAAAATGTTCCTTTGTGAAATAGTTCCTTATAAATATGCATGATATGTGTTTGTGGAGTTGATAGGAAATTAAACTAACGTAGAAATACATACCTCTATTATTTTCTAATAATAATTTATTTTCTCCCTTGATATTGAAGAAAAAAACAGCGGTGAAGCAGTGAGTCAGTCAAAAGCGGTGGTAGTAGTGGAGAAGTGAGTCAGTAGTCACCGCTTCATCACTACACTAAACTTAAACTAGCAAATTCATGCGTGCTTTGGAATCGGCATAAGAATGTACAACGTGGCTATGCTATTCTGTTACACTAGAGAATGTGTTATGTGTATATATATGAAGTGAATCCAATTTTAATTATTCTGTTCTTAATATATACTGCTACTACTACAGATTGTGTTTGGAGTATGGGACACACCCTAACCGCTTACATTACTAGATTAAGCATAATCATAGTATATATACATACATTATTGCCCATATGCACTACTTACCCAAGCTATTCGAAAAGTCCCCCACCCATTACTATTTAGCTCCCATTGCTCTTTCCGCTTGAAACAAGACGAAAACAAAATAAAATAATTTTCGCCTTATGCAAGTCGTATTATCTTTCGTCTTTCCAAAGTCGTAAATAAAATAGAGTATCTCGCCTTTCATCAGACGAAAACATTACAAACTTGTAATACCAAAATTGCCCCTCCATTCATTCGCGTACAAAAGGGAGGTGGAGGGTTCACGGAGGGGCATTTTTGGGATTTCAACATTTTAATTGTTCCGCTTCTTAAAAGATAGAAATATTTTCGCTTTTAAATAATCGATAATTCTTCCGCCTTATGCAAATCGGTAGTAAATTAAAATAGTTTTCGCCTTTTGAAAATCGAAAATCATCTTCCACCTCTGTAAAGTTGATAAATTAAAGGCAACCCGGGATCAAAGAGTAATGGTGGGGGCTAAAAAGAAAAGGTCATTGAAAAATGTATGTACCCGTCTTGTGAGGAGGACCAACATATGATATATACTCCCTTTGATTTTATATGCAATTTTTTCTTTATGAAAATTTATGTTTATCGAAAATGAGTTAATATTATTAGTAATATTTAAAATGTAAGTATATAATATATTTTTTTAAAAATTATCCTTATAATTATTATTAAGATAGTAAAAAATGTTGATTTAATAAAAATTATCCGCCACGTGACACTACATGAATTTTTTTTATTAAAAAAATCATTTTTTTAAAAAAAATTATTAAAAGATTCGATTTTCTTTTAAAATACAATTTTAATTATTTTAATAAGCTTAAATTTTTTAAAATTTAAAAAATTCACGTGGCATCATCTGACACCTTACTTATCGATTTGACGAAGGTAACCTAGCATGTCCTCGATCATATCACCACTTAAGTGATGAAATGACCATTTCCAAAATTTGAGCAAAGTTTAGGGACTCAAAGCATCGAAAAAAGTTTAAGGACTAATTCCAAAAGAGCACCTAAATTCAGAGACTAATAACTTAAATAAGCCTAATATTTAATACCTTCCATCATGTTTAATCAACAATAATATATGTAAAATATTATATATTCTCACTAACAGGGTTGACTCAAATGGTGCGATCGTGCCAACTTGAGAACCTGGGAATGGGGCCTGAGACTAAGAAGTCTCAAGTTCGATTCTCGGTTAACATACCCAGCGGGGAGAGGTATAGGAACGCGACCTCGTACATGATTAGTCTCAAGAGTTCCTTGGTATTAAAGATCCTCTTGAGGACACCTGTGGTACTGGTCAAAGAGTACAAACAAAATATATATATATATATATATATTCACTCTATCTCATCATAAGTTATATTTTTTTCTTTGTTGTATATTAGATTAAAAAATGAGTAAATGATACAAAAATTTGGTATATTTTGACTATATTACCTCAATTTAATAATTGAAAAAAATTAATAATAAATGTATGAAAACTATATTATTGAAGAGAGATTAAAAAATAGATAGTGAAAAAAAAAGAATGTGATAAATAAAAATATGCTTAAAAAAATAAATGAGTATTGAGATTCTAAAAGTACATAAAATATGAGACATGATAAAATAATTAAAATTACGTAACTTATAAAGTGATAGCTAGCTGCTCCCATATTCTTTCTCTCTCTCATCCAAAAGTTTTGACCGTACGTAAGATGCAGCAAGAGTTTTAAGGAATGTTAAATGATGTAAAAATTTAGATAGAATAATTTAACCGAAATCCATTTTTGTAATCATTAATCATTGAAAAGAGAAAAGAGAGGAAAGAGGAAAAGATCGAATATGAAAAAAGGATAGTTATAAATAAAAATATAGTTGAAAAAAAAATTAATTATGTATTTGGTTCATAAACAATCAAGATATATGGATAAAGAGAAAACAACTACGTGGTCAATATTTTTGGATAAAAGGGAGCATTATATATTTGAAGTAATACAACAAATTGGTAGCGGAAGGTAGAGCCTTGATATTTACTTCTTGATCCTTATTATAACTTATACCTAACTATTACTAATAAAGATCAATAAGAGTTGTTATTTTTTTGAAATTTTTAAAATTTAATTTAGCGAAACAATTTTACTCTTTTAAATTTTATTGGAAATTTCACAAATGTATTGTTTCACATTAATGAAAAAATGAATTTGGAGTAAAATAAAAAAAGCAATAAATATCCTATAAAAGATACGAAATGACTTATAAATAAGATCATAAAATTTTCTTAAAATACAACTTATAAATAAAACCAAAAAAATAATAAATAAAATTTAAAATTTAAGATGTAATATTATGAATTTTTTAATACTCCGTATTACTAATTACTAACTATATCAACTAATTTAATTTTTTAATTCGAGTAAAATTTTAAAATGAAATTATATTAAAATCGGAGTGAATATTGTATCTGCAACTCGGTTAAGAGTGTCTTGTAGTAATAAAGATGGGGTATAAATTTGTCTGGGGATAGGTTTTAACTTTTAAGACACTGACTTCCATATTTTTATTGATCCGATGGCCTAACTTACATTCCATTATATTATAAATCATATTTTAAAAAGATTTTTCAATTTTATTTATAAATCATTTTATATTTTTTTAGATATTACTCCCTTCAATTTTATAAGTAAATTTTTTTTAGGAAAATTCACGCCCACCAAAAAGTGGGTTAAGGTTAATAAAGGTATTGAAATGTAAACAAATAATACTTCTATAATTATTATTGAAATTCTAAAAAACTTTGAATTAATAAGGGTGTTTTAAAAAAAATATAATAATTACTAAGGGAGTAAATGCTATTGGAAATTAGAATATGGTCTTACAAAACTTTTTTTTTATAAAAAAATCTTACATATAAAATTGTAGTGAATATTTATTATTGCTATTTTTTTTCTTATTTATCCTTTTTTCATTCATATGAAAAAATATTTTTAAAATTTCCAATATGAATTATTCTCTTCGGTTCTATATGTAAGATCCTTTTAGGGAAAATTACGTCCAGCAAGAAAGTGGGTTAAAATTGTTAGTATAATTGAAAATGTAAATATTTAATATACTTTTAATTCAAAATCATCCGTATAATTATTATTGAGATTCTAGAAATTATTGATTTAATAAAAGTGTTTTTCAAAAAAAATTATTAAAAATCAGAATAAAATGTTACAAATATGACCATTTTTTTTGTTAAAAAAATCTTATAAATAAAATCAAATAGAATAAAAACGTAAATTTATACCAATATTAAAATCGAGTACCTTTTTAAAATTTCGAATAAATAACTACCATCTTTCATACTTTAAATATATTTTATTCATTTCATAAGTAGTTTATTTTAAGGTTATACACAAATTTTAAAAAATGGTTAAATAATATAAGAATTTGGGATATTTCGATTATAATACTCATATCTATATAATTATTATTGAAAAAGGAGAAAAATATTAAAATTATAAAAAGAGTATGTATGATAAATAAAGATATATCGGAAGAAATAATATTAAGGGTCTTGCTAACGTTAACGTTAGGGTGTTTGTTAAGGTTTCTAGTATTGGAAAAATAATTATAGGTGCACACTTTTCCATGTCTCGGGAATACAAAAAACCACATTTTTCTATAAGTTTTTACTCTTTTTGACTTCTTAAAAAGTGTCCTTGCACTAAAGACACTTGTTAACATTTACCTAATATTAATTATTTATTAAATTTTGTAAAATAATAATACATATGAAACATAATACGAAAATTCTATTAAGTTAAAAAGGAGGGACTAGTTATAAGTACCCGAGAGAGTGTTATATGTGTAGGGGCGGAGCCAAAGGAATAACTAGCCGTTGTCATGGTCACCACAAATATTTGAAACTTGTTTAAGTAATATCTTAAAAAATTCTTTACGACACCCTTTTATTAATTCTTTTTTATTGATTTCTATCTTCCTTTTATTATTTTTTTTGCTTGATGTCAAAAAAAAAAAAAATCTCGACCCTACTTGAGATTGAAACCTCCTTATGTGTATGAATATTGAGCAGGGTGTGGCGGCACTTAAATTGTTTTCAATTTCTGAGCCCTATTGATGAGTTCATATCCAACAGTGTCCATTTTAAATTTCCCTTGTATGAATATATCTTTCTAGCTCGTTATTACTTATTAGCTTGCGTTTGATTGCGCATCAATTTTTTTATTTTTTATTTTTATTTTTTTTATAAGGATGAGTCGTCATATTGTTAGGAAGCAAATTGTTTACCAACAATGGATTAAGAGAATTGCAAGAAATTTACACTAATGAATAATAAAGAATAAAGAAAACTAAATTCAACATAATATTTTAATTTATTATTTGATTTTATACAAAGAAAATACAATGCTTAAATAGAAAATAAATTTTAAATTCCCATTAAAATTGTCCCTACATATAGCATTATCATCTAGCTAAGAAAAATTTAGAAACTAAAATATATTTAATAACTAATTATTTAATTACATTTAATAAATTCACCATTCTTTTTTTTTTTTAATTAAAGCCCTGCTAATCCTCATTATTTTTATAGTGCCTGATATGCTATCACATATCGTACGCATTTATATTTAACTATAAGCATTTTCGAGATCTTAAGGTACATATAAATGATACTCTATGAAGTTCTTTAGGGAAATAGGCAACCCTCTGTATTACATGCTGCCTCATCAACTTTACTACATTTAATCCAGTTGAGATCCATAATTAACATGGTTAACACAATTGCAACTTCACATACAAAAGCGCAAGCATATATATAGCGTTAATTAGTATGAAAGTCTCATATATGATGACTAGAAAAATTTCTATAATGATTTGAATAATTCTTCATTTTTTTTTAATTCTTTTTAAGCGAACAATTCTTCTAGCTAGTTTGAAGTAGTTTTAGCTAGGAAGGCCTAGGTATTCTAATAAGATTAGCAAGCTGACGTCAATATTTGTATGCCTAAGCACGAGATACTAAATCCTCCTATTTTGGAGCACCAGGGAGTGTGCGTATGGTGTCAAGTGGTCCTACCTGAGTGCATGAGAGAACTAAATTATGATCGATTTCAACATTCTCCAGATTTCATACACAATTTTTAGCTATATGAAAAATGCTAGTATCATGTAGAAAGACGTTGGTTGCCGTGTCAGCATAGAAGGAATTTTTTTTTCCCAAAATCTGGACCACCATGATGGATAGTGTGCTAATAGTATGCTAAAAATAATTGATGCATAATCACATGAATACCTCTTTAAATAATATTTATTTATAGACACGTGAATTTAAGGATCAAACCAATGATATTTAAGTGGTATAAATTTTTTCTATTTGGATAAACATATATTGATATATATTTGATG
Source organism: Crotalaria pallida (assembly GCA_037953625.1). Taxonomy (NCBI): domain Eukaryota; kingdom Viridiplantae; phylum Streptophyta; class Magnoliopsida; order Fabales; family Fabaceae; genus Crotalaria; species Crotalaria pallida. Next base: position 77,620,121 of record CM075656.1, read on the forward strand.
TTCATTTGAATGATTTTCAATTTACTTTTTAAATAAAAGTGAAATCTAAAGAAGACCCTATAAATTAAAGAAATGCATGTAGTAATGAAATATGATGTTCTAAAATTTTGTTTCAAACAAATAGTAACAAAACTCTATTCAAAGTTAGAATGTTATTTGCAAATCTCACTAATCGCTGTATGATAGATGTAGGTCTATCCATAAAGCCTCTGTACATACATGTACCCCAGGTTAGTGGAAGCAACCATTGTGGGCGCGGATATTACTAATTCCTTAAAAAATGCCACTCTATCAAACTCTTAATATAAGTCACTTTTACCTAATTTGTATAGATTAGAAAAAATAATTATTATTCTCAAATCTATCAAAAAATATGTTGTCATTCCAAAGTTACCCCTATTTAAAACTTCACAACTCTATTCATTTTTCTCTCTAATGTAATTATTATCCTATCACCCCTTTGTAATTATGAATTGTGTATTTGAAATAACTCTTTAATATTACATAAAGATTCTAAAATGACTTATAAAAAAGGACAAAAAATCTATCAAAATGGTGCCCTATAATAAGGGACGGAGGGAGTAACTTTAATAATTAAAAATTTATTTTCTTAATTTGTATTGGAAATTTAAAAAATGCATTATTTCACATTAATGAATAAATGATAAATAGAAGAAAAAAATAAATAACTATTAAAAATTACTCCGTTCGTCCCTAATTATAAGGTCCTCTTGGACATTTTTACGTCCACCAATGTTGTTGAATTCTATATTAAAATTGATATGTTTTTCCAAAAATACCCCTCTATCAATTATTAGAACATAATAATTTTTTCATTTTTCAATAATTAATTTAATTCCTAAATACTCCATCATCTATATTTAATGTAGTGAATCAATTTCCAAGTCATTTACACCATTAAACAAGCTCCATTTCATATTCTAATATAATTTTATTTATTTCTTCTCACAAAAACTTAGACCACAATGATTAGATGGAAGGATAATTTTGGAAAAAATTACAAGAGAGTATTATATTTAGGACCAAAATTTTTTTACCCAAGAGAACCTTATAATTAGGAACGGAGAGAGTACAAAATCACTTATAAATAGAATTAAAAAATTCTTATAAAAGTCAACTTATAAATAAAATCAAAAGGAGCATATATTTGTGGGACTTGTCAATCTTAACATACCCCTCTCACGTCCAAGACTCGACATCTGCCGGTGGTCCCATCGGGAGGGTCAGACTCTGATACGATATTAGAATTATGAAAATTGTGCCTAACTCAACTCCAAAATCTGGTTCATAAAGTGAGGGATACCTTAGCCTTTATAAGCATTGACTAAACCGTATTCTCATCCGTTGTGGGATTTATTTTAACAGTTGTGAGCTCAAATCTTGTTGATGAATAATTTGTAAGTATTTTTACAAGCGTTCATAAAGTTCCGAGGTTTATCTTGATGACTCTGATAAGTCTCGGAGATCCAATTTAATTAGCCAAACTTATATATATATATATATATATATATATATATATATATATATAAAAGATTCTGATGATGACAGTGACTGCCAATTTGTGATATCCAAAACATAAAAAAAAAAAAGTTGTGATATCCAAAAGCATATGAAAAGCTGAGAAACAAAATCTCCAGAACATTCACATGCCTTTGGCCAGAAAAGGGGGAACGAAAGAGCCAAAATATGATGATAACATTGTAAGAAAGAAGAAAAGATATATCTATGCACATGATATGCTCGAGATCAATAAAGTACAGTAGTATGTTTTTCTATAAGATCCACACAACAAAATTTATTCAGTAAAAGGTTGGGAAAACATCCTTATCCAATTATCTAGCTAGCAAGGAAACAATGACAAAGATAAATATCATAAGTTTAAGTGTTTAATTTTTTTATTCATTTTAGCTTATCAATATTAATATATTATAAAATAGGTGAAGTATGAGGGCATTTTTGTTTTCCCTCCTTAATCCCCATTATTTTCCCTCCTAATTTCTCACTTTCCCTCCTAAGTTCTCTTTTAATCTCAGCCATTCAATTGTAAATGCAATAATCAATCATAGCCGTCCATATCCATTGGTAGATTAAGTCTTTTCATTTTCTTTCATTCATTCATTTTTGATTGTTATGGTGTGAAAGACATATTACCAACATCAATTAGTAGTTAGTGGTAGTAGTAAATTAGTAGAATCGCGATCAAGAAAAGGCAACAAAAAGAAATTAGAGACCCGGGCAAAAAGAAAGCATCTGGATTTGGAAGCATTGTTTTCACCTCTTCTGTTGCAGGTGTGAAACAGGTATGAGCGTATGAGCAGTTTTTAAATTTTAGTTTTTTTTTATTTTTAATTTTTGTTTAGAATAGGTTTTTTAATTTTTGTACAAGTATGTTTTTTTTTAATAGCATAGTTTTTATCTCTTTTGTTGCAGGTGTGAAACAGGTATGAGCGTATGAGCATTTTTTTAATTTTAGTTTTTTTTAATTTTTAATTTTTGTTTAGAATAGGTTTACTATTAATTTTTGTACAGGTATGTTTTTTTAAAGAGATTTTTATTTAAATTTTTGTTTTTGAGATTTTTTTTACTCGAATTTTGTTTTGGGATTCTAGGGTTTGAAGAATCCCCTTTCCTTCTTCTCCGTTTAATTTTCATTTTTGTAGTATTGTTTTTTTAATCTCTCTGATCTGTAATATTGTTTTATATTACTTAAACCTGAGAGGCATATATTACTTGCTTCAGGTTCATGGGAAATTGGTGATGTTCAAATTCCAAGAAAGTTTTGTATTTACCATTTCTGATTTTTTTTCTCTTGGATATTTGTTCTATATTTTCGCTGTTCTTTGGTTTCTTTTTGTTATATTATTTTCTTCATTTCATTATTGCTTTATTTATATAAGAGTTGTGGTTTTTTTTTTTAGAATGATATTTTTATTATATTTTTTCAATTTTTTCATTAGTAGGATTGGACAAAACGTGTCTAAAATTATTGTTAATCTGTAATTAATGTTGTTGAGATTGGTGAAAGACAGAGAGAAATTGGTGAGGTTCTCAGGGTCAAACCCTTGGCTGCATTAACCATGATTGATGAAGGGGAACTTGATCGGAAAATAGTTGCGATTTTATTAAATGATCCAAAGGCATCACTTATGTAGGGATGGGCACGGGTGCGGGCGGGCACGGGTAGTGCATACCCACTACCCTATCCGCGGGTATTTATACGGGTAACGGGTATTTACGGGTACCCACGGGTTTTGAACTTTTATTATTTTTTCCTTTAATTTAATGATCCACATAATGATAAAAAAGCTCACGGGATCTTCAATTATACTACACGTCAGGCATATATGAACTTCCACATAATAATAGGAGAAAGGTGGCCTCAAGTATCACAGTGCATCTCTGTAGCAAATAAATGTTTGAGATGATTGCTAAAATTACAGGGCATTTTATTATATATCTTTCTTCGTTTTAGAGTCATGGTCTTATGATAATTAATTAACTCCCCACTTCCCATAATATATATATATATATATAGCCGAACACTATGAAGATTTTAATCAGTATATAGATCAATAGATGTACCTCCAATTTTAATCACTACTAATAAAATATTATTTATACTAATATATATAATATTTATAAAATATTTTTTTATTTATACGGGTACCCGCGGGCGCGGGTACCATAATACCCATCCCCACCCATAAGGGAATAATGCGGGTACCCGTCACGGGTATTTATGCGGGTACCCGCAGGCATGAGTATTTTGCCCATCCCTACACTTATGAATGATGTTGATGATGTCGAGAAGCATGTTCATAGTTGTTGTTCTTACTCGAAAGAAAGATTATCTAAGTTGCATTTTCATAGTTGTTTTTTTTATCTAAGTCTGCTAAATTGTAGTTATTAGAAAGAAAGGTTACTTAGTTGTTGTAGTTTAGGTCTTTCTCTTTCCATTTTGTGCACCATTTGTCTTCTCTGTTTTTAATTTGTCACTTTTTCAGAGGATGGTGATTGGTGATATAAAGCTTTCATGGTGATGATGTTGTAAAAATAATAATATTTTATTATTTTAAAAATATTTATTTTAAATTGAATTTATTAATTATTAATTTGGGTGGTGGTTACAAAAATTTATTCTTATTAAGTTGGGTGTTTATTCCCACTAATTCTTATTATTTCATTACTTATTATTATTAATTATTCTTTCTAACGGTTTCTTTCCGTTAGAGTATATATACTTATAGTAGTATATATTTTTAGCTCCAAACAGCTACTAATAACTATATTCATATTGTGTATATATAGTATACAGTGAATGCTATATAGAATATATGTACGATGATGAAAATTATATATTTTTATATTATTTATTCATAGTCCTTCACTTATTGATAACTAATTTTTTTTTATGTTAGATAGACAATAAGATAGCCATAAATATTGAAAAAGATGCTTTTTTTTATTTAAATATTTGAACATTTCTTGCGTTTGTTTTGTGTCTAGCTATTTTATGAATAATATTTATTTGAAGAATTATTTATGTAAAGATTTTTTTTATTAACATGCTAAATTTTAATTATAAGTTGCTTACATTGATGCGTTATTTTATACTTTAGACAATATACAATACAGTCATGAATTCAAATTTAAAAAAATCCAAAAATTTATACAATATGTTGCAATTTAAATTGTGAAAAATAATGATGCGTTATTTTATACTTTAGACAATATAATTATTTACAATTATGAAGTTTTAATACAAGCAAGTAATTTGAAAGTTCGAATCTTATAAACACTAATTAATTAAAAGTGTGGAAACAAGTCTTATATTTTGGGACAGATGTAATAAAAATGATGATGATGATGATATATATGGCAAAAAAAAAAATACTGCATTTGGACTTGCAAAACGATTTAGTAACAAAATGCATTTGGAATGATGGATTAAATAAAACAAAAATCAAAATGAGTTGGATTTTTTTTAATATAAGAAATTAAGTTGTTAATTAAGATTAGAAATCGCATAATTGATACATTATTAGTTAATTTTTATTAATGAAAAAGTTGGTAGCTGAAACTAGATTCAAAGATCAATGTTTATGATTATTCATTTCTAAATACATGTAAATCATTTTTATGAAAAGTTCATATTAACATATTATTTAAAAAGACATATTTCCAAAATCTATAATCAATTTTTTTTAAAAAAAAAAAAGAATTAAACCCGTGCGATGCACAGATAAAATTACTAGTTCAATTATAAATGGTGTGGATAGCGTGGGTTCACCAAAAAAATTACAAATGGTGTTAATGAAATAAAGTTAAATTCTAAAGGTTTTCATGATAAAAAACGTCTTTAAGAATGTAATTGATCACCCCCATTAATTAATATGTCGTGTGCCACAAATAAGCGCTAATCACATCATTATTAGAAATTAAAACCGAAATAATAAATTAAAATTGGGACAAAATGTAACACTCTCACTTTTATTAGCAATTTTTAGGTTTTATAAAAATCGGAGTTTTAAAATTTCGTTTTAATACTTAAATTTCTTAAAAAGGTTTTACGAAAATTCGGCAGAGTTTCCTCTGTTTTCCGGACTTCCCAAAATTTTTCTCCTAAAAACCTGTCAGTCCAGAATTGTTTAAAAACATAAACAACAACAGTTTAATAGTTATAACAAAACCTAATGCCCGCTGAATACAAAGTTCAGAGCGAACAACTATTACATATTTAAATTACAAAATACTGGTCCACTCAAAATATATATATATATATATATATATATATATATATATATATATATTCACTCCACGTAGTGGAATGAAGATCCTGCCCGGCCAGCACTGGTGTATGCTCCACTTGCGTACCTGAAAAATGTTAACAACACAGGGGAAGCATCACACAAAACTTAAAAAGGAGATTTCTAAGTAGATATATACGACACGCCAAAACTATTCAAGCCTATGCTATGCTACACAATTCATGTTCTTCTTTCCTTTTTACCACCTGATTGTTTCCCAATTCTTATCATTTCTAAATGTTTTCTTTTAGATAATCCTTAATCTCTATTTATCCATGTTACTCATTACTTTCGTTATTTTCCTTTTTATTCTCATTTGTATTTCCATTTTAAACTTCCTTTTATGTCATTCTCATTACTCTTTTTCCTTTCCATTTTCCTTTATTACTTTTGCTCTTTCCTTTTTCACATTTACTATCTGGCCACAGGGTCAATACAACCACCTGCGCCGTTTACCAATCATAATAGGCCACAGGGTCAATACAACCACCTGCGCCGTTTACCAATCATAATAGGCCACAGGGTCAATACAACCACCTGCGCCGTGCCACAGGGTCAATACAACCACCTGTGACATTTATCATTTTCTTTAGGCCACAGGGTCAATACAACCACCTGTGACATTTATCACTTTCTTTATTTCTCATCATTAACTCGTCTTATTCTTTTCTCTTTACATTTAGTCCCTTAATTCTCTTTAATTCCTTTAATTCATTAATCCATCTTTAATCCCTATTATGTGTTTACTCCTCTTGTCCCTCTTCCTTATTTTTGTTTATTCTAAATATATTCAACTCACTAATAATTCTCGTTCCCAATTAACTTTGCTTGATTTAGCCCTATACATTATATTTCAATTCTCGCCACTCACCCTTAATAAATTTCATTTCCCTTTCTTTTCTTTTTCTTCTTCTCTTCCTTTGTTTATTTTTCCTACATCACTCATATTTAACAATACCTAGCTCATGCATTTAAACCAATTATATTATTTCTTTTTCCGTTAACTCTCTCTTTCTTATTTCCCGTTTATTTCCTTCCTCTAATGGCTAATTACTCAATCACTCCATTTATTTCTATTAACCTTATTTTATCCTAATTTAGTTCTCAACTCATTCCTACACTTTCTTTATTTAATTCCGGCTCTCCATAGTTAATCTCTAATTTCTCCCTTTTCTCACTTACGCTATTCACTCGTTCTTACAATTCTGTTTATTTATTTCTTTCTTATTATTCCGTTTATTTCGTTGCTAATTGTTTCAACTCTTCTTTAACTAAATTTTCTTTCCTAATTATCTTCCTTCATTATTAGCGGGCTACTCTAAGGTTCATTAACAATTAACATTTCTCCCGGTCCTAGCGATAGATATAACTACCCAGAAATACACCCCTTAAGGACTGGTAATGAAATCCCTTACCTCAATCGATGACAGTGAGAGGGGTAACCTTAGCCTGACGCTTTACTCCCCGGCTTACGCTCTAGCTCGACTCCAATTCGATCCTAAGCTTCCACGACCTTTGATTCCAAGCACGGCAGGGACAATCGATCCCGATCGCGGTGACGGTGTTGCACCTCGTTGTTTGCGAACGATCGCGGCCGGATCGAGGCCCAAGCTTAAAGCCTCGGAGTACCCAACACAAGCCCGGTGCGAATCACGATCGGTGTCGGCGTCGGTGAGATCCGGTGAGGAGAGAGAAAACCCTAGAGGAGAGAGAAACACAAAGGAAGGAGGAAGAGAGTAAGGGAACTCAATCAATAGGGAAAGGGAGAGGAAGAAGAGGTCATGGTGGTGGTGGTGGGTGGTGGCTCGTGGTGGTGGCTATGGTGTGGTGTGGTGGTGGAGGAAAAGGAGGAGAGAGAGAAAAGGAGGGAAAGAGACTAAGAGGGAGGAGAGAGAGAGGCGCTCATGGTGGTGGTGGCGGCTGGTGGTGTTGCTGGAGGTGCTGGGGTTGAGTTTGGGTGGAGGAGGGAGAAGTGGTGCGGAGAAATGGAGAGAGGAGGAGGTCTGGTGTGCAGCTCTTATAGAGCTGGTGCGGATCAGATCCGCGTGCACGCCTGAGCGCGGACGGGTCGCGCCTGAGCGCGGGGCACGCACCAGGCTGGTGCTGGTGCGGAAACGCGTGCGTCTAGTGCGGGGGATGGGAGACTCTGGCGCGCCATTTTCTGGTTGGTGCGCACGTTGCGCGTCAGGGGCGCGCCTGGGCGAGGCTGGTGCGCGCTTGGGCGAATTTTCCACGGGTTTGGTGCACCTGGTGCACACTGGTGCGCCTGGGCGTGCACCAGTGGTTCCCAACTTTGATTCGCCGTAACTTTTTCGTTACCCGTCGGATCGGGTCCAAATTTTTAGGCAAGCTTCTTCACCCCATAAACTTCATATCCAACGGTGGAATTTAATTTCTTAGCATCCTATAATAAATTCCTAATTTTCTCTTTTCGGTCGATTTCTAACGTCGAAAACGCCGATTTAACTCCCAATCTCGCTTATATGACTTTGCCCAAAGCCATAAATGCCTTCTATACAACTCCTAGGTCCTATAATCACCACTCACATATCTAGCAAAATTCATTAAGCCACTTTTCCAATTTTTCTAAGGTTTTTAATAATTATTTCATTTAAATCAAAGTTTAGGATGTTACACAAAATAAAATTAAAGGAACAAGTCCAAATCACGCATATTTGCGGAAACCGATGAAAACATATACTCCCTCCGGTCCTTAATATAAGAGGTACTTAACCGTATTGCCCGGACCAAGGAAAGTAGTTATTTTTATGAATTCTATGAGAATATATTGTAACATTACAATTTTACCCTTTCAACTTTTCTTGGAAAATTCACTCTCATTAATGAATAACCAAAAACACATAAATAGTCAAAACATTTAATAAGGGCAAAAAAGAGAAAAAACAATCAATGATGTATAGGAAATATAAAACCTCTTATAATTAGGACCAAGGAAACCTTCTAGAATACCTCTTATATTAAGGACCCGAGGGAGTACTATAAGAATCCATCCAGTGAAGAATTATAGAATCATAGTTTATCATCTCGATTAAATTTACCCACTAACTACATAGACCATTGATGAATAAGAAGAGGTTAAAAAAAAATTATGAATGAACAAGAAAAAAAGAAAAATGAATCATATTAAACTATACAGTATTTCACAATATTCAAGTTAAAAGACAAATATAAAAAGACATTGAAATAGTAAAGGACAAGGTTTAGCACGAAATAAAAATGGAATAGAATCTGAATTTGGTTCTTCTTGAACGAAAGGCAACTAGACGATGATATGAACGTTCTAAGTTCTAAGTACTAATACTAGCTAGCTGGTAGATTTGTTGGTTTGTTATGTAATATATACTAGTATAATTTCTCTCGTTCTTCCAAGCAATTAGAGGATAAATTTAAAGTATAAAAATGAACTTCAAACATGGATTATTACTTTATTAAGCCAAAGAAGAGGAAAAAGTGCAAAGTGATGACTGATGTGGGAAAGGGGGGAATATTATTCTTAAGGGTCCATTATACAATAGTACAAGACTTTTGAATTAGTACTACGATGCACATTATTGAACAGAAAAAGGGTTCCTGAGGCATATATGTTCCCATTTCAATTTGTTTGGGACTTGTACCCATTATTCATGCGGCCGAAAGTTGTGCCCTTTATCATAGATATTAGCCCATTCTCACGTGTTCCTCTATCGATGTGTGCCAACATGCTAGGGCACTTCATCGGAGGCGATAATGAACATGGCTTGATATAGTTCATTAGTACTATTTCATGGTTCATGCACACTCCATACTCAAGCAAAATTCCAAGATGGTCAAGTAGTCCTCCGCTGTTGGTAAAAATTAGGAAAATGTTTGCTTGAGATCTTATTTGACATCAAGAGAGATAACTGTCTTTTTGGGTAAAAAGTGGTGGGTCTTATAAAAATACTTTTCTCTCTCTTCAATAATGATTATATAGGGACATTATAGTCAAAATACAACAAATCCTTGCATTATTTAACAATTCCTTAAAACTCGTGCATAACTTTAAAACACAGTACCTTTGAAACGGAGTTAGTAATAATGTATTGGAAAAATAAAGAATTACTGTAATACGATGACTTAGTTTCTAGATATCCTTTTATTTTTTTACCTCTTATAAATGTGAGGTTAAGCAATATAAAAAAAATGTTACTAAAAAAAATTAACCTTATATCTTCAAATTAATTATCTCGTTCTGAAGATTAGGACTTGTTCCTCAGCATCATGAAGGGAAAGCTCAATGGCCGAGACCTACAAAACCCTCACCAATCAGGAAGATGAATACTTTGATGTAAATTATATTTTGACTGTAGCGTAGTATATATTAGCATGTCATGAACAAGAAACAAAGGAGCAAATAAAACACTCACCATGCACAATTCAGTAGCTTCATCAATGGCAAACATTTAGATGAAGAAGCAAGTCCTTATAATATATTTGAGGAATTATATCAACTACTGTATGTGTATGTGTGAGCAAAAACCAATGGATATCAATTAAGCTTCTATTATATAAATAAATCTGACAAGCAGAAACCAATTGGATAACAGTAATTTAATTCGAATTTTACAAAGACGGTATTCACTGCAGAATCTTATCTTAATGTAATAACCCAAGGATCATTTTAAGAATTATTGAACATGTTACAATGTCAATCAAACAGTCCCCTGAGTTCTATAGTCACTTTTATGCTGCAAATGTGTCATCCTAGCTAGTAGTATAACAGAGTCATAGAATCATCTTATAGCACATGACTATTAAGCCATATAATAAGCATTTCAGATGTTGAAAATAAAACAATACAGAATCCTCCAATGAACAATTTATCAGGATTGTCTTATTTCATCTTTAGCAGAAATAAGAGAAAAAAAAAACTACTCTTCAGTACTTGCTCCTTGCATTCGTTATAAAATTTTCTGTTTTCTCAAGCTCTTGAAAAATAGCGTTTCTTGCTTCAAAATATATTTGATCTCAAACTTCTATGTTTTTGATCACCATAATAAAAATAATCATCACTGCCATGCAAGTTATTAACACAATGCAATAATAGAAAACGATTTGATCATGAACTTCAAGCATAGATAACAGACGACAAAATTTATTTGAGTGTAGTAACAAAAGGTAAATATGATTAGAACTTCAAACCCAAATACCACAAATAAATAGGAAACAGAGGGAGTGTTCATCTAGAAACTAAACGCTTATGTCCTACTACGAGATACATAAGTCCTTTTATTATCATAATGCGTTGATGACTTATCATCAATTATTTCGCGAAACAAATCAGCTTTCTCATTGGATGGTTATAGGAGGCCACGTGGACTGCTGGAGATGCTCCTGTGCTTTTGTTATCTAGAAAGATAAGTACATGTCTTAAGCTCATGTATGTTGATTGTTGTATATACTATAATTCCTTTAGAAAAATTTGTGCTTACAAACACATAGTAGAATGCATAAGATTTGGAATTAATGTATATAAGTTAACTGTGTTAGAACGTATTTCTCCAAATAAGCATATAAACATGTGTCAGAACAATAACCAGCATTATTTCAAAGAATCAATCCAGTTCAGCAAAATAGTAGAGACATACATACCCCTATCAAAGTTAATTCCTCCTTATGTTTCTATCCATTGTGCTGGAATAGTTTCACTTTTTTTGTTGCAGTATGACTATGAGCTACCAGCTTAATGAATAATAGGAACCATTATCTTAAAAAAAATTGTTATTTAATGTAAAAGAGGAATAAATACTTTAATGTAGGCCTAGGCACCAGAATCCAAATGGTTGAAAAATAATGTAGGAATCAATATCCAGATAAAAATAATAAAAGGATTAAAACAAAAATAGGTGAAAACTAGAGGGACTAAAATCTTATTTAAATACATAAACCGGGTTCAGCCACACCATAAATCACTCATGACAACAAAAGATAGACACAAAATAAAACACATGAAATGCAACTATATCATATATCTGGATGGTTATGAGTAGTCATCAATTGCAGATGTTTCAATACCTGTTGGTCTTCATGTTATTTTAGAAATGTATCTGAGGCTTGTTTTTCTTTAACTTCTCTTTTCTTCATTAGGAATTGCAGTGTCAACATACACCATTAGACTAGGAACTTTCGAGTTTGATTAGACAATTGCTGATTAATCTCAGTACACACCTTAAGACACCTGGTGAAAGAAGTTGCACAAAAACAATGTTATTTCTATCTGTTAGCAAATTAAGGTTGTAAAAAATGGGTAGTATTTACTCTTTTTCTTTCTTTTGATACTTTGTTTTTCCAAAACAAAATAAAACATGTTAGTAATTCATGAAAGACGGAAGTAACTAAAATCAGCACAACATATATTGAGACTGATGAAACAGAGTAATAGGTTGTTTACCTGATAAGCAGCCACATGAAAATAAACTTTCTCCACTCAAATCCTGTCGTTGATTATTCATGTTATTGAATTCATCATCATCATATCCTTCTATGGGTAATCTATGTTGTTGTGATTCTGGCTTAAATATTAGGCTGACTCCACACTCTTTGATACTGATGTTCAAGAAATCATCCGTGACAGAGAACTTAAAAGAAACCTGCTGTTGCCCATAACTGGATGTAATGAATTGAGCAAAGAAAGTGTCGAACCATAAATAAACATGATCAGAATTTAAGTCAGTGGAGGTGGTAGCTTTATGATACCATTCAGTCTTCTCTTTCAACTTTGTACCATCTGCCGAGTAGCATTTGCAAACGATTCTTGAGCCATGCATGTTGAATTTATGAGAGGGAGAAAGAACCACACAGAAAACCATACGAAACAAGTCGCTACAGGAAGGAAGATTCATAGTAATATAGGCTTGTGTTGCCCGATACGTGAACTGCCGTGGGACTACGCTTCCTGGTAAACAAACCATTTCAAAGACAGAATGCTTCAAGATTCTTTTTTCATCTGCATTCCAAGTTGCATTAGTATCAACAACTGCCATCCTTAAGAGGGTGTCATCCATGATACTGTTGAGTAAAGGTCGATCCAGCTTCTCGCAATTCTGAAATGAAATGAAGACATAATCTCTGCATCCTACAAGAGTCTGCAAAGTTGATACTTTCACCAATGAGCTGCAGTTAACAGCACTAAGCGATTCGATAGATGGTGGAAGCTCTGGTAGACACTGAAGCTTCTCGCAATTCTTCAAGGACAAAACTTTCAGTTTTTCAAGATGTTTGATGCTTTCAGGTAACCTCTTCACATCGCTTCCATCTAGTTTCAGGGACCGAAGTCCATGTAGAAACCCAATTGATGAGTGCAATTCTTCAATTCTTAGATCTTTTAAATCCAATTCTTCCATCAAATCTGAAGACACTGAAAATTCCTTGAGACTTGTGCAACCATAAACACTGATCTTGTTCAAAGATTTTAAATGTTTCCCACTTTTAAGACTATGGAGTCTTATGCAGTTATTCAGTATCAACTTTTCCAATGTGTCCAGAGATAAAATAGAGGGATGGATAACAAACAAACTCTCACAACCAGTGAGATTCACAAATTTTAATTTTGATGCCTTAGACAAATCAGGGAGTTTCTTCAATTGCTTGCATTCTGTTAGATCAATTAATTCTAAATTCACAACATCCTGCAAAATTTAAAAAGGAAATATCAATGTAAAAACTAATTCCTCAAATATCAGTTATGCAAAAAAATGTAAGCATACATTTTGCATATCCATACCTGCATCCCTGACCAAAGTATTGTGACATGGCTGTAGGGTAACCTAATTTCAACAAGCATCTTAGCACTAAAATTTGGTGGAAGAGACTTCAAACGATATCCATGCCACCAGAGGTACCTTATTTTAGCAGGAAACTTATTAAAGGCTCTAGGATACACTACATTTCCCGATCTCTTACCCAATGGGGTATACAATATAAGAAACCTTAAATTATTCATCATGTCGAATGCGTATGCATTCAAGCGCAAATTAGCAACTTTAGATAAATCTAATTTTATGCCTTCAACTGCATCACTTCCCTGACAAAACTAGAAAACAAGTAATCAATAGATACACATGCATGTGTCTATATATCATAGTAATAATGATTTTTATTTAAAAGCAACTCTAGTTAAGCGAAGAAAATCAAGAGCACATTTTTTCACCTTCGTATTTTCAAGTACATCGGAAACTTCTTCAATGTCCCTTAGTCGGCTGCGCTTTCCGGGATCTTCGATGTGTTCACGAACTATTGCCAAACCCATTTCTTCTAACAAGTCATGCATTTGTATTTTCTTGTTATATGTAATTGTTATAAGAGCCTTATCTTCAAGGAACGTTATTCCATTAGTAGCAAAGAAACCACATGCATTTAGTATCCTCTCGGCATAATCTTTATCTTGGCCTTTGAAAAAGAATGCAATGTCTAAAAATATTTTCTTATCCAAAATGGGTAATCCATCATAACTCACTCGTAACACATTTTGAATATTTTCATTGGGATAGTTCTTGAGTTTGTTCAATTCTTCCTCCCATAATCCCATATCTCCTTTGCGACCAAGATGTGAACCCAAAACTTTTAAAGCTAGTGGAACACCCCCTGCATATTTTACTGCCACTTTTAAGAGATTCTCATATCCTTTTTGGGGACGGCTTTCCTTGAAGGCATGTTGGATAAAAAGCTCTTGAGATTTGTTTGTGTTCCATGCCTTAACCTCATATACATCATCCTCATCAACTATTCCTCTAAGCAAAGATCTATCTCTTGTTGTTATAATGAGCAAACTCTCTGAACCTGCATGCTCATACTCTCTTCGCAATTCATCTAATTGCTCTACATTATCCACATCATCAAGCACAACCAGCACTTTTTTATTGCGCAGCCTTCCTGTAGTACGCGTGGATCCTACATGCTTATACTTGAGATGTTCATCCCGTAATAACCTAGAAAGAAGCTTTTCATGCAAAGATGTTAGTCCGAGCCTTTTTGATTCATCTCTTACATTTCTCAAGAAGCAAACACTATCATACTGGAGACAGATTTCAGAAAACACAGCTTCAGCGATGGTTGTCTTTCCGATACCGCCCATGCCCCAAATTCCAATTACTCTACCATCTTTTGGTACCACATCTCTTTTTGGTTTTTTTGAAAGCAACAATTTGATATCTTCACATTCTTTTTCAATTCCAACAAGATTTTTTACTTCAAGTTCATAGGGGGAAATCAAGTCTAGCTTTTTCGATACATCTTCGACAATTTTCTCAATCAGTTGCACATCATTCCTAGCAAAATTTGTATAACCCCACTTAAATAAGATATGTACAACATTTAAACAACAATTTTGGTTTGGATTGAACTCTATAATCAATCAGTTTTCAAAGAGAATTGATATTACTTGAGTTACCAAATACTAATCCTTGACAAACACATTCGTGATTGATTGATATGGGCTAAAACTTCTATTTTTTTCCATTCACTAGAAACCAAGGGAAAAATGAAAATGGAATTGATTGTGGGATGGTTATAGACTGAATCAGATTAGTTTCAAAGTTTAATAAGTAATAGCATTCAGTTAATGTATTTTCTGATATATTAGATTATGGTGATGAACCAAGTGGAACACTAATAGTAGCATTTTTTTTTAACTAGCCTAGAAAGCAAGCTAAGTTCCTTTTTTTTTTGGTGTACAAAGCAAGCTAAGTTCTAATGACCCATATCCTTTGGCAGAATCCTAAAATATAAGTTTCTTCAATAAGTCAAGTAAACAAAGGAGATGATACTTACTTATAGCCATAACTACGAGAGTCCCATCCCGATATATTGGCTGCTTCGGTGAGAGCAGTTTTCCATTCATACACTTTCTTTTCCACATATTCGTCGTCTTTGCCATCAAAACCTTTCTCCTCATGCTTTGCGAATGCTTCCCCGTAACTCCCTGTGCGGTTTCGCACGTGCGATGGATCAACTTCATAGAACACAGGTATAACCACCTGTCCCTCAAGTTTTCTGCATTCGAGTATCTTGATGAGTTCTTCCAAACACCATTTCGACGTAGCGTAGTTTATTGAGAAAATTACAACCGCTATACGCGAATTCTCGATTGCTCCGCGTAGTGCTGGCCAAACCGAATCTCCTTTTGCGAGGCTGTCATCATCTATGTATGTGTTGATGCTTGCTTTGCAAAGTGCAGAATGAAGATGGCTAGTGAAGCTTCTTCGAGTGTCTTCACCTCTAAAGCTGATAAATACATCATACGCTTTGGTACAAGAAGAAGAAGCCATAGCTATATATTGTGAGTGCAACAAGCTAAAGAATAAAGAGCACACTTTATTTATGCAAAAATGGAGTAGTAGATCAGAGCAAGGTTGTATATGTTATGTAATAATTAAACAGCACAGCTAGTGGGTATGTATTATCCCTATCATTAATTTATTATTTCATGGCTGACGCGGTTGCTTGCTGGCCAAGGAGCAAATTCTAAATGCACCTACCTCCCGGCTCCCGCATTAAATGCAATATTGAAAGAATTGGAATCCTAAAATTTTAAGAATAATAATGTTGATCGCATTCCATTGCTCCCTCCGTTCCTATTTAACTGTCGGTTTTTGAAGAAGTTTTTTGTTTCTTTTTATCTGTCCTTTTGATTATTTTAAAGTATAATAAATGCTACTTTCCATGTCTACCCCTATTTAATAGGGTATTGGTTTTCGTAAGTAGTGGAAGATAAGTAATGATTATAGAAAGAGAAAGGGTATAGTGGGAAAAAACATAATTAATGTATTGGAAATCTAAGTAATGATTGCATTTCTTAAAGGGTGTGTTTTGTTTGAAATATGACAGATAAATAGGAACAGATGGAGTAGTAAATAATGAAAAATACTCTAAACTCTAAAGTAGCAGCAACATGGTTTGAAATCATAAATGTTTTGAAAACGCACGTTTGCTTTCAATCAGGAAAATGGTTCCTATTCTAGAAAAAAAAAAGTGTACACAAAATTAAATGCAATAATGAAAGTATTAAAATAAGATTATAAGAGTAAGAATGCAGCATATATAAGCACGCAACAAGAAGATACATGTTCATTAATAAATATTTATCCATACTCTCACTCAAAGGTACCTTTCTCCTTCTCAATAGTACGCTGAATTTTTGTTTCCTTAGAATGTCCATTCCCTGGACAACTTTTCCACAAACAACATGTTCAATTTCCTGCAAAAGCATGTGGAAAACTTAAGAAATCGAACCTCTTAAGAAAGCTAAGATTCCTGACAAAAAAAAAGGGGGAAACCAACTCTGTTATTCAAACATTTGTATTTAACATCTACACGGGACACCTACCTTTTTAGGCAAAAACTGGTGGGTCCTGCAGTTTCTCTTTCTTATGGAACCCATCACTTTTTACCAAAAAAGGTAGGTGTATGTATTTGATGTCAAATACAGATGTAGGAATAACATTTTTGATGTAATTAAATTGGTTAGCAAGCATATACATTTAAAAGATATGTACAGGATATGTTTATTGATGTTACAATTGAAAAAGTAAAAGGACCACGTACTTTCATTTTTGAAAGTTTAGAAAAATTGGCTTTTTTATGTCATGAAAGCTACATTAAATATTATCTTTTAATTGAATGATGATTTAGTATTTGTCAAAAGATGTAAATTTCAAAGGAAAAGACATTTGATGAGAATTCAAATGATACACGTTAGCAATCTTTTGCAATACTGATCAAGCAGTTATGCTGCTCACTAAGAACTTTGAACAATAATACCAATAATATGAAACTATTTTTGGTTTTTCCTATTTATTTTTAGGGAGTTAGTCTACAAACCCCATTTTAATGGTACAATGTCTATTATACCTTCAGCCTACAAAACAAAAAAAAAAGAAAGAAAAAAGAAACCCCAAACCCCACCTTTTCAAATTCTTCCACCCCAAGCAAAACTCCATAACCCCAGACAAACCCTTCCATCTTCCACTTTCACAAACCCCTTTCTATCTCACCCTCTCTAACCCCTTTCATATTCTACTTTTAAACCCCTTTCATTGGATGGCACAAGTGAAAACACACATTTTATTCGTAAAGGAGCTTCAGTGGTCTCTCTCTGCTTTTTGTTGAAGGTAACATTCATCTTCGTAGGCTAAACTGCTTATTTGCTCTCTTACCTTATTTTTTTCAATTTCAGATTGGTCTCTTACGTTGCTTTAAAAATAGTTAGAGTAATTAGTCATTTTGGTCCCTGAGAGTGTGACCATCGGTCATTTTAGTCCCCCAGAGATCATAAATACACGTTTAGTCCCTGAGAGTGTCCCACATCCGTCATTTTAGTCCCTCCGTCAACTGAGGTTAAGTAACGGAGTTAATTTTTCCGTCATTCATTTTGGTCCCTGAAACATGCAAACATAATTCATTTTGGTCCTTTTTAAACTGACAATTAATTCAATTTAATCCCTGAAAAATGTATACATAATTCAATTTGGTCCTTTTTAAATTGTCAATTAATTCAATTTAGTCCCTCATTTTTTTATAAAACAAACAACTCAACATTATGTGGTATAACATTAAAACATGTATATATATAGTATTTGAGCAGTACCTATTCACAAAAGTGATCTTTTACTCATTTTCAAAGGATATTTAAAGTATCAAAATGAAGAAATGAAGACTAAATTTAGAGATATTTTGTACATAGTTATTTTTTAGATTAGTTTTGTGAATATGTGATGGCTCAAATATTACATACATACAGGTTTTGATGTTATATCCCATAATGTTTAGTTGTTTGTTTTCTACTCCCTCTGTTTCATTTTGCATGTATAGTGGTTTAGAGATGAGAGAGATGATAAAAGTGTAATTAATGATGAGTAAGAGAAATGATTGAAATAAGGGTTAGAATTGAAAAGAAAAATTTGTTTATGCATTGAAATTGTAAAAGGCAAAACAATATGAAATACACTAAGAGAAAAAGCCTAAAAGGCAAAACAAAATCAAACTGATGGAATAAAAAATGAGGGACTAAATTGAATTAATTGATAATTTAAAAAGGACCAAATTGAATTATGTATACATTTTTCAGGGATTAAATTGAATTAATTGTCAATTTAAAAAGGACCAAAATGAATTATGTATGCATGTTTCAGGGACCAAAATGAATGACAAAAAATTAACTTCGTTACTTAACCTCAGTTGACGAAGGGACTAAAATGACGGATATGGGACACTCTCAGGGACTGAACGTGTATTTATGATCTCTGAGGGACAAAAATGATCGATGGTCACACTCTCAGGATCAAAATGACTAATTACTCAAAATAGTTAAGTTGCTTGGATAATTGAAGTAAAACAATGAGATGATACTTACTTATAGTCACGACTACAAGAGTCCCATCGATCCAGATATATTTGCTGCTTCGGTGAGAGCAGTTTTCCATTCATACACTTTCTTTTCCACATATTCATCGTCTTTCCCATCAAAACCTTTCTCCTCATGCTTCCCCGTAACTCCCTGTGTGGTTTCGCACGTGCAGTGGATCAACTTCATAGAACACAGGTATAACCACCTGTCCCTCAAGTTTTCTGCATTCGAGTATCTTGATGAGTTCTTCCAAACACCATTTCGACGTAGCGTAGTTTATTGGGAAAATTACAACCGCTATACGCAAATTCTCCATAGCTACTGTGATTGCAACAAGTTAAAGAGCACCTTCTTTTTCTTTCTCTTTTTGATTGGGGTTAGAGTTTAGTTACAGTACTGAACCAGAGTAAGGTACTGACTGAGGTTCACTGTATTTACTCCCCAAAAAATCTTATAAATAGGATCGGAGGGAGTAATTGATTGATCGGAGGAAGTAATCTTATAAATATATGTCTCATTAATTTTTTGATTTTTTCAATTTTGGTATTAAGTTACTTCTTATTTTTTTTGGTACAAAGGAAAAAAAAAGACAAACTAGCTCCTAACAAAGGTAGAGCCCATTCGATCAGCTAAAAGAGACTGCCAAGCAGAACCAGGTGGGGAATCTAACACAAGTTACTTCTTATTGAGCATACTTAACTATGTCATAGTGATAACTATATTTCTTGAAATTTTAAAATTAAATTTTAATATTATAATTTTATCCTCTTAATTTATATTAAAAATATCAATAATGTATTTGTTTTATATCATTGAACAAATGATTAATAAAAAAATGATAAAAATTTCATAAAAATTTAAAGTAACATATAAATACAACCTTCTACTACTATATAAAATAGAATATAATGTACTTCACTAGATTTTTTTTTTTTAAAAAATAGTGAATATAATTAATCGTATTTGAATTAATAATATTCAGTACATTTAAAAAAAATTGAAAAATTGAGCAAAAAAATTGTAAAAAAAGAAGTAATATCATTGGAAATAGAAAAAATGCATGTAAATAAGACCAACTTAAAAAATTATTATACTCCCTCAATTTTAAATATTATAAGTATTTCACGTTAAAAAAATATTATAAGTATTTGTATTAGCCTTTCATAACTACTATTAAAAAAGTTAGTTAATAATATATTATTAATGATATTGAAATTAATAATATTTGATATTTTTTTAAAATTATTTTTATAATTATCATTTATATTTTAAAAAATATTTAATAACTAAAAAAGTTTATAAAAAATTAACATTAGTAAAAATTGGACTTATAAAAAAACAAAACCATAACATTGACTTATGTTTATATCTAGATAAGAAGGAGTATTAAAGAATGTAAGTGTTATATGTATATCAAAATTAAAATATAAATGTATATATATTTATCTTATATGCAAAAATAAATTACTTCTATATAAAAAATAAACATATATACTCCCTCCGGATTTATTTTTACGCAAAAATAACCAACTTTACACCTATTAAGAAAGTTAGTTGAGTGTATTTATAATTTTCTCAAATTCATAAAAAATACACTACTTTAGTAAATTTACATTGGAAATGAAACAAAAATTAAATGATTCAAAAGATATTTTAGAAATGATTGTATTGATAATATAAAATTAGTTAATTTTTCTTATACTTAAGACCATTAATGAAATGTCTTTTTTGCTTATAAATGAGATTGAAAGAAATACATCTATATATCAATTCGGAATACAAAATAAGTTTTCTCCTTGAATCAGGAGGCAAAGTTACCTCCTTGAACCACTTATATTTTAACACTTTAACACTTGGACAAGTAAACAAAATTATAAATTAAAAAATAAAAAATATTAAACTACGGAGAAAAACCCAAACGCTACCAAAAGAAGGATGAATCGGTCTAAGCTAAGGACTTTGCTTAAGGTGCCATTGTCATTTCCTAGCAATACACATGAATTTGATTCACTCCCGGATGATGAGTTTCCTTCGTCTTTCAATAAAGTTTCATACTTTATCATCATCATCAGATTTGTTATGAGTAATGGGTAAAGTGGCGATGGGATCTATGGCAGTGACAATCGTTGTCTTGTGTGAAGTAGTGGTTAGGGGCTTGGATAAGATGCTGAGGGATTTGAATTTGGTGGTTATTGTTGTTAGACGGTGGAGGTGGATGTTATACTTGAAGAAGGAAGCACAGCTTCCATGGCGGGACGGTAAAGACCGGTGTTATAGTTGAAGAAGAAGGACGCAGCTTCCATGGCGGGACGGTGTAGGCCAACTTCCATGGCGGATGGTGGTAGCCGGTGTTATAGTGAAAGAAGAAGGAAGCGCAGCTTCCATGGCGGGACGATGGAGGTCGGTGTTATAGTTGAAGAAGAAGGAAGTGTAATAAGTAAACATAATAAAAAATTAAATTGTCGAGGTGTTAAAATATAAATGGTTTAAGGAGGTAACTTTGTCTCCTGCTCTAAGGAGGAAACTTATTCTGGAGACTAGTTTTTAGTCTTTTCTTTTGTTTGATTCCCATTGGCAGTGAGAGAAACCTTGTGATACCCCCCGCCCCCCCCCCCCCCAAGTCTTACTCCCTCCGCCCCTAATTATAAAACATCTTTGGGAGATTTCACGTCCATTAAGAAAGTTGATTAATTTAGTTATTTGTATTAGAAATATGAACTTTTGATGTGTATTTTCAAAATTACCCCTATGAATATTATTGGGCATCTAAAAAGTATTAAATAATTAAGAGTGTTGGTGGAAAAAAATAATTAATGATTATTGAAAATTGGCATGGGATCTTATAAATAGGGACAAAATAAAAGTGTCAAAAGGGTCTTGTAATTAGGGACGGAGGGAGTATTATTTATTTTTTAATTTTTTTTAACATGATGAATGATTGAGATAAATCCAAATCACCATAGTCCAAAACCAACTAATAATTTTTTCCATTAGAGTTTTCAAATCATCTTTGAAATCCTCAGTCTTCTCTTCTCTGTTTTCCTCTCTTCTGTGATAGCGGTAGAAGGGGAAGGAGTTGGTGTATGGTTTTTCCTCTCCCAGTTATATCTAGGTTAAACAATCTTGCCTTTGTGCAAGTGGTGCGGTTTTTCTTGTCCCAGTTTCATCTAGGTTTTGTTTTTGTGTGTTTGAGTGTGAGAAAGCTTTTTGTTTGTCCACATCTGATGATCTTCCTATCTTCTCCAATAACTAGAAGACTGATATTCGGGACAGCTTTTCCCTTACAGATCTCTGTCTTCTCTTCTGTCCAGTGGCTCTACCTCCTCAGATCTGAGATTCTTTGTCTCTGAACTGTGCTTACTTCCGACATCGATGAGATAGTTATATTGGAAATAAAGGCTGTTGAATCTCTTGTTAGAGTTCGAAGCTGAATGTTGATGATATCCTGATCCACATGAAGTTTGCTGTTATGGCTGAGTATCTAGTCTTTTTTAGCAATCTTTATTGCATGAAAAATATGTGATTTGTTATTGTACTGTTTAATTTAGTTGTACTATTTTCTGTTATGGAATGAATTACATATTTTCCTCTCTAAAAAAACTAATAATTTTTTTTCCAAAAGTGTGGCCAACTGGCATTTAAAAAACACGAGTCACTTGCGTGTAAAAAAAGTTTTGGGAAATTATATTTACATCCGGTTTTTTTATTTGCATCCAATTAGTTTACAAATTTTGTATTTCCTCCATTTCATAAATTATGTTTGTTTAGACTTTTGCACATAGAATAAGAAATAAATAAAAAACATTAGAATTTGATATATTTTGATTAAATTATCCTCAATAACAATAGGATTATAGGAGAGAACGTAATAATAAATATATGAAGATTATATTGAAAAGTGATGGAGAAATGAGTGGTGAAGAATAAAATGCAATAAATAAGAGTATACTTAAAAAAAGAAGTATAAATCAATATTAGGTTTCTAAAAAACATAAGTTATGGGACAAAATAAAAAGATTAAATGAATATAACTTAAAGGACGAAGAAGTATTGAATGTGTTAATGGATAAAATATAATATTTCTTTGTTGTTTTATTAGATTCAAATCATTTTTTCAATCCCAGGAATTGTGTATATTAAAATATGTATAATAGATAATTGAAATAGAAAAAAATCATCTCCCAGTAAAGGTCTTCACCTTAGACCTTTACACTTTGAAATTTGAAAATTAGTAGTCTTCACCTTCACCTTCGTGGCTGCATAGAAATTAAGTGGGTGAATATTTTTCTCAATTATTATTATTATTTTTTTTTAGAAGGTGGAGATTCCATTATGTGTTCATGCGATTTATGTGTATGATTAAAAAAAAAAAATACTTGAATGTGTGGGATGATGAGATGAGATAAAGAAGGTGGATGTGATGACTGATGGGTGTAACTGTGTGAGAGTAATTAAAAAAATTGTAAAGTAATTGAGTGCAAATAGAAAAACTAGGTGTAAATAGAACTTCCCAAAATTTTTATCTCAACATCCATGCTTTTTATCCAATAAAAAATAAACATAACTATACAAGATCTTACTTATAATGCTCATTTTTTTTAAAAAAAAATAATAAATTATAACTTTGTATTTTTAGTAAGCATTTGTCATTTTATTTTTTTTATCTTTTTTTTTAATGATTATCTTTTGTTTATTGATATAAAACAATAAATTTGTAAAATTTTCGATGAAAATTATAATGTTAAATTTTTTTAAAAAAAAATTAATAAAAAACATAAATTCCCTTCTCCATCAGTATGAAATAATCAAATATGACCGATAAATTAGACCGGAAGAAATACCTTGTAAGTTATTAACCTAAAAATAGAAAGTGTTTTGATCATGAACTTCAACAGAACTTCGTTAATAATCAGTTGAAAAATAGAAAGTGTTTTGGGAAAGAAAGAATTTTATATGAACAAAAAATGAATTGTTGATAAAAAGAATTACTATTGAAAAAAAGAACATATCAATTTAAGTCAATAAGTGCAGTCATTCAGATTTTGGCATCAATAATCTTTTCCAGAACATTATGACAAAATACTTATTTTCCAACTAATACTCAGTTACTTGAACAAGCACTTGAGGCTCCACAAAGGAACAAGCGGGAATAAAATAAACGGCTAAACAAAATACACAATAACCACAAATCCCAAAATATAGCTTTGAACTGTTATACAATGTTTAGCAATTTCAGCTCCTCCTGTTGATACCTAGATACTCGTGGATCCTCTCATTAAACCTGAGTACTGCGTACAAATACACCGTACCACACATCAGGTTCACCTTAAAAGTCTTCTTATAATAATGTAAGAACGTATCATACCATGTGCCCAGATGAACGAAGAGCATGCCATACCCATGTATCAGGTAACTATGATCTAGTAGCATAATGCCTACCTTGCACCAGAATCAGGACTGGCATCTCCGTAAGAGACTAAACCCTTTTGCCCAGATGGAGAGCTCGATCTGGACCTGCTACGAGATACAGATGTTCTTTTACCATAATGCTTTCGTGGCATTGCATCAGGCAATCTTGACCGAGGCGAGCCATTACTCCTTGCATCAGGGGACCTTGACCTCCTTTTGTCCGGAGATTGCCGATCGCTTCGAGGACCAAGTCGAGATTTCAATCTATCACTTATAAGAGGTCGCTTGTCTTCTGGACTAAGACTGCGTTTTGGACTTCGGCTGCGGCTGCGGGCACGGTCTCTAAAGCGGCCACGCACTGGACTGCGGGAGATGCTCCTACTCCGGCTTCTTCTGCTTTGGTATCTAAAAAGATAAACGCATGCATTAAACTCATGTATCTACTATTCTTTGTTTTATGTTCTTGAAAATTCACTGAGAAATAATCACAATGTGATATGCACATAAGATTTGGCATCAATGTATATATTATTATGCTCTATCAAAATATGTAAGGAAGTAACAAGCGCTAACTATATAAAAGATTCTAGCAAAGGAGAGGAAGACCTTGGACGTGGGCTTCGCAAACGTCTTGGTGGTGAGCGCTCAGAATAGCTTCGGTAGTTTGTATTTCTTCAAATACACATAACATGTCAGAAATATAACCAATATTATTTCAAAGAATCCAAATCAGAAAATTGGAATGGACATACCTATCAAAGTTCCTCCTTATATTTCGATCACCGTAACGATATGTACGGGGAGACCGCTCTGGAGATGGAGTGCGA
This sequence comes from Crotalaria pallida, assembly GCA_037953625.1. Lineage (NCBI taxonomy): Eukaryota > Viridiplantae > Streptophyta > Magnoliopsida > Fabales > Fabaceae > Crotalaria > Crotalaria pallida. The sequence continues at coordinate 77,645,566 of CM075656.1, forward strand.
TATCTTCGTGCAAATGCAAAACGCTCAGTAAAGCCACGTCCTTTTTTGATACGCTTTGGCACACCATTTGGTGAAGGGCTTTTTGAAAAGCCCTGACTAGGTTTTGGGGCAGCAGGTTCTGACACTTTTCGGACAGGACAAGCCAGTAAAACATGTCCTTGGTTTGATTCATCAGATTTCCTAGCAGGGCTTCTCACAGGACTTCTTCCAGGACTCGCACCTCTAATCAATAAGATATCACACAAATGGAAACATATTCAAACCCCAGGATGGAGTTGACATTTAAATTAAAGCAAAATGTAAGTTATATGATGGTTAGTAATTAGATACTAGAAAAGCCAAGCGGTAAAACCTATTTTGATCTGAATCATCTGAATAAGTGTGTTGCTTAGCAGGTTTAGCAAATGTGGCTTGAGTATCATGCCCATTATTCAGAAATGTGCCATTTTCTGGAGACAGTTCCCCTTCTTCATGTGATAGCTTGTCTACGGTTTCAGTAACCTTGGAATCGACTCCTTGTTCTAGAACGGATTGACTTTGTAGGGGAGGGCTGAAAGATTGATTTCCTGTGTCTGTAGCATGAGCAGCCATTAGCTAAGACAGCAATATCAACATAACAGAATTTCTAAGAGAATTATATGCGAAGCACACCTAGAGTTCTTTTTGGTTTATTGCCAGCCTGTGCTTTACGACCAGAGTCACGATGTTTAGCTTTCTCATCATCAGAAGAACTATAGCTGCTAGAACTAGAACTATCACTTTCTGAATCACTTGAACTCTCAAAACTCCTAAAACAAGGAAAGTTATTTAATTAAAGCAGAGATCAAGAAAATTTATGCAGAGGGAGAATACCACAGAAAAAAAAGGCCACATCAAAGGCTAGTTAATAACCATACCTTCTGGACTTGCGCCTTGATCTTCTATTTCTACTGTGCTGGCTTCTCTTTCTTCCATTTCTCCCCCTTTTCCCATGCTTGCGCTTATTTCTTTTCCTCTTCCGGTGCTTCCCATAGCTAGAGGAACTTGAATCAGAATGTGATGAATCCGATTCAGAATCCGAAGCCGAATCTGATTCTGAGGAATAACTATCACTACTACCGTCACTATCAGATGTTGAGTATCTCCTCCTCCTCCTCTTCCTCATGTCCTTGGAAGATTTTTTTCTTTTTCCCCTTGATATTTTGTCAGAACTATCATCAGAAGTTAGGGATTTAAATGACTTTCTCTGTTTCCCTAAAATGAGAGAGTTCATATATTACAAACAATTACACTTAACAGCATATACAAGCAACAACAAGGTTTATAGCATATTAGCATGTTCATGAATAAATATCTATCCCTATCACACGTACCTTTCTCCTTCTCAATTGTATGCTGGATTTTTGTTTCAGATATTTCACCACAATCAGTAATTTTAACCAGACGGATAGGCTTCCCATCAGACGTTCCCACCAGCTCAATTTTCTTTAGAATGTCCATTCCCTGGACAACTTTTCCAAAAACAACATGTTTCCTGCAAAATAAGAAACCGGACCACTTAAGAACAAAAAAATTTCCTGACATTAGAAACTCACACTTTTCTAACAAATAAATAGCAAAAACAAACCTGCATTAACAACAACAACAAAAAAAACAGAAAATAGCCTTAAGAACAATTTTGAGGTGATAAAAATGAACATTTCACTATAGCACAGTCAGAATGGTGAGCATTTTGATTGAAACACACCAAACTTAGGGGAAAAAACAGACAAAGAGTGCATACCCATCAAGATGAAGCTGGCGCTTGAAGGTAATAAAGAACTGAGACCCATTTGTGTTAGGACCACTATTAGCCATAGAAAGAAAACCAGCTCCATCATGTGTCAGTTTGAAATTTTCATCTGCAAATAAGGATTACATGTCTGTATAGTCAAATGACTAAGCATAAAAGCAGTCACTGCAAACAAATATTTTTTGTTTTCAAACATCAAATATATAGAATCCTCTTATAGAATGTAAACTTACCTGCAAACTTTCCTCCATATATACTTTCCCCACCAGTGCCTGTAAACCAGTCAAAGGTTGTTCTTTATGAGTCTTGGTAAAGGATATAGAAGTCAAAAAGGGAATCAACAAATCAAATTGGGTAAAGCGCAAAAACAAAAGACATACCATTGCCCTTTGAAAAATCACCACCCTGTGGAACAAAAATACGGATATTGAAATGAAAAAAAAATTTAAAAAAAAAATATTACTCCATGTATAAACCAGAAGGTAAAATCAGAACAAGGCAAAGTCAACTCTGAAAGTTATGTTGGCACCACCACTGCAGCGGAACTTCATAAACAGAATTTACAATACGAGTCTACTTAAACATAGTACGTACTCACATGCAAGATAAAAAATTCTCTCCTACATAATTACCTTATGACAATCATGAATAACATTACCATGAAAGGAAACTTACTTGAGCCATAAAACCTTTAATTATACGATGAAAGCTTGTTCCTTTATAATGCAAAGGTTTTCCAGTGGATGCCCCAATGCCCTTCTCACCTACAAACAAACGATAGCACAATTACAGTAAAAGTCAGTAAGAAAGCATTTCAACTTTGTATTTACTGAGGATTAAATTGTCCACCATATCATAGAAATTAGGATAATGTGCTTCATGTCCATCAACTAAAGTTGGTGGAGTAGCAATTCAAAATGCCTATCTCATATTCATATAAATATTCAAATTCAGGTCGCCACTAACACCCCATATACGCGAGTACTGGGGGGGGGGGGGGGGGGGAAGAGCAAGGTCCTAGGCAAAGGAGGAACTTTGCCTTTATGTTGAGCAGGCAAAGCAGATAACTTCCTGACCCCAATCAAACTAGTGTCCATGTTAGGCACCACAGTCTAATATTACTCGATATTCATAGGAAGTGCATCATTTCAAGAGTGCTCCAGCCAACAGCCAAACTATTAAAAAAAGAGCATGATGGTAAATGACAGTTATTTGGACAATTTAAAGATACCTGTGCAAAGTGCCCGAAAATTCTCTGCAGTCTTAGGAACTGCACTGGCAAAAAGCTGCACCATTTCAAAAGAGAACATTCAGAACAATCTAAAAGTTTTTGGATGCATCCTTTCAAATAGAGAATATGTCAAGGAGGAAGTGACCAAAATTTTGTGCTTTACTTATTACCTGAATAACAATTCTTTCCACAGGGTCCCCGTCAATTGAGACATCTAAAAACACTTGAGGATCCTTTACCAGACCCATCACCTTTGATCAGAAGATGCTTCCGACGTAAACTAGAGTTTAAAAAAAAGAATCAAGAATTGGCAGCAACGTTCCAAGGACAAAAAGCATTACACGCTCGTGTAAGTCTGTTAAAACAGAGCCATAGTTAGCATAAAAAACAAATAATCATACCTTCAGCAAGTGTCATGTTCGGAACAATTTTGAAGTCTATATTTATAACATAACTACGATCCATTTGTTTATCATTACAATTGCATGTAACTAAGGGGTGTTTGGAAGAGCTTACTTGGGTTTATAAGAACAGCTTAGTAAAATAATAAAATAATTTTATTAAAACAGCCAACTAAAATAGCTTATCATGACCTTCCTACAAGCTCTTTTTAGCTTATTTCAAAAAATCTTACTGAATAAGCACGCAATTAAGTTGTTCACCCAAACATGCCCTATAAACATGACTTGTGACACACTGAGTTAGATTAAAGGGAAAAAAAACATTTTGACACTTGCACATTTGTTTGGTTTTTGCTTTTACAAAATAAATATTAAAAAAAAAAAAAAAAAAAAGCAGAAGCAGCAGACTTATTTGAGAGAAGCTATATTTTTCAGCTTCTAAAAAAATCACTTTTTTTCCAATATAACTTTCTTAGAATCACTTTTTTCTCAACCATAAACAAACGGGACCTTAATTGCAATAAACAAAACTAATCAAGCTTCCAAAGATAAACATTGGCAGCTGGAATGCAACAAAATCCAAAACCCTAAACCCTAATAATCTAAGTATCCATTCCATGCACAAGGAATCAGGCTCAAATTTCTCCAAAAAGCCTTAAATTCAAAAAATAGAATGAAATATAAAAATAAAATCACGCTCTAAACTGTAAAGCAAATCGAGAAAATGCTAAATCGAAATGTTAATTGGAAAATAATCTCAGTAGTAACTAATATTAAAGCACGATCAGATATAGTTCTTCTGCATAAGAATAAATAATTATCAATGAAAAGGAAAAATTAGAGAGAGAGGAAGTAACCATGAATGAAGGTGATAGCTCTCTCTCTCTCTCTCTGAACACAGTGCTGGGTGCTCAGTGATGTGAGAGTGAAGTGTGAGGAAGACGAGACTCAAACGTCGTCGTTATGGGCTATTTCCTTTTAGATTTGGGCCATCTACACCTGAATCCTGGCCCGTGAATGTGCAACATCGGCCCAATTCAAGTGGAAGAGTTGCTTTTGGTACATTTGTTTTTGGGCTTGGGCTTCGAAGCTCCGGACAAAGTTGAGTTTTGATTTGTGGCCCCACAAATGAAATATTGGCCCCATTTCAATTTTTTTTGACAAAATTACCCTTTTACGTGTTATTTTTTCCGTTTTCAACAAGATGGAAGCCAAAAATTTACATTTTCGTTTGCCCCGCGACGGAAAATTTCTGTCTAAGAAGAGACGAAAAATTTCCGTTTACGAAGAGACGGAAAATAAATTTGGTCTACAAAGAGACGGACAGAAGTTTTGTTGGTTTTCTCACTTGGTCTTGGCTCCATTGAACAGGGACCAGATATTTTTAGGACTCTGTTGGTTTGCTTGATTGGCTTCTTTTTGCTTCTTGTTCACGCCCCTAAAAAAAAATAAAATTTTGTTCACAACTTGTTTCATATAATCATGTTATACTCTCAACGTCCCTAAATATAAGACTTTTTTCGGGGAATTTCACGTCCATTACGAAACCATTAAGAAAGTGAAATAATTTAGTTAATTGTATTGAAAATGTGAACTTTTGATATGTAATTTCAGAATTACCCCTATTAATATTATTGGGAATCTAAAATGTGTTAAAAAATAGGGGTGTTTGTGGAAAAAAGTAATTAATGATCATTGAAAATTGACAAAGGATCTTATAAATAGGGACAAAATAAAAGTGTCAAAAAGATCTTATAAATAAGGATGGAGGAAGTAATAATTTATACTAATAGAGTACTTTGCATTATGTCGGTCTCAATTATAATTAAAAGTAATTTTGTTAACCTCCCAATCAAGATCAAGAATTAGCATCACAAAGTGAATAAGTTTAATAAATAAAGGTGCACTTAGTAAAAAAAACTTATACTTTTGTATTTTCAAGAAAACATTAAAAAAAACTAAATTTAAAAATGTTAGTTAAGCATATTTAATTTTCTCAAATTAATAAAAGAAAATAAAGATACTTTATAATTATAACATTGGGAATGAAACAGAAATTAAATGAATCAATTATTTCATATGACAATAAAACAAAAATTAAAAAAACGAGTTAACTTTTTCTTATATATTTAAGAGCACAAATGAAAATATATTTTTTTCTTCTTATAATTGACATAGAAGAGATTATGTATTAGCAAATTTAAGCAGTAATAAAGATGAGGAACATCCCAACACACGATCATCATTAACTAGAAAAAAATAGTTAATAAATGTTTTTAGAATACTTATTAAGAATCCAAATATAATTAAATATTTTTAAAAAAATGATTTTAAAAATTATCAAAAAATAACATTTGATAAATTCTTAATTAAATTTATTTTATAATAATATTAACAAATGCTTAAAAAATTGTGAATACAGACATGATAATCAAGAGTTTTGATTTTTGGCCCCAAAATATGAAATTTTGGCCTCTATTTCATTTTTTTTGAACAAAATTTCTTTTTGCATGTTATTTTTTTCATCTTTTTTCTAACGGAATAGCTTTTCCGTCCCCAACGAGACGGAAGTCAATAATATACATTTTCGTTTACCTCGTTAGGGAAACATTCCATCCAATGGGAGTAGGGATGGAGATGGGTACCCACGGACGCGAGTAGTGCATACCCATGCCCATACCCGTGGCCCGTGGGTATTTGAGGGTATTTGTTCGGGTAACGGGTACCCGCGGGTACCACGGGTTTTAAACTTTTATTATATAATTATATGTAAAAATAATTATAAGATGAATAATTACATATATATGATAAATGTTTACCATTTAATTTCATCTTTAAAATTCAATATGAAATATAAATAAAATAAAATTTATATGTTCTCAAAGTAATAAAAAAATATGAATATATATATATATATAATATTTATTAGTAAAATATTATTTTATATATGGGGGTACCCGCGGGGCAGGTATCATAATACCCATCCCCACCCGCAAGGGAATAGTGCGAATACCCGTTGCGGGTATTTTTACGGGTACCCGCGGTATGGGTATTTTGCTCATCCACGGAAAAATGAATAGATTTGGTCTATAGAGAGACGGAAAAAAGGACAGCAATAGTATATGGGAATTAGTCCTCAAATCCCGTTTTTAGTCCTCAAACCCCATTTTTTCCTGATGGGGTTCTGTCAGAATTTTTTCCTGATGGGGTTTTGTCAGAATTTTTTTTGATACCTCCTAGTCGAAAAAATGCAATTTTCCGGTTACTCTCTTATTAAAAAAATTCATTTTAGAATCAGAAAATGCGTTTTCTGACTCCGGGGTATCAGAAAAAAATTTGACAGAACCCCATAAAAAATTGGGGTTTGGGAACTAAAAACGGAGTTTGAAGACTAATTTTCATAGTATATGTACAGGTTTAATCTGGCAGAGGCACCAGGATATCCAATCATTCAATTAAGGGTAGGTGCAAGTGTATATGTGTACTTTGAATTGCTCTTCTCATCTGCAGTATAGGTGATAAAAAACCAAATTCATCCAAAAGAAATAAAGAATTTGAGCACTCTAAGAAGCAAAAGAAGCCAATCAAGCAAAGCAACACTGTCCTAAAACTATCTGGTCCCTGTTCAATGGAGTTTCTTTCTGTCTCTCTGTACACGGAATTTATTTTTTCATCTCTTCGTAGACGGAAATTTTTCGTCTCTTAATAGACGGAAATTTTCCTGGAAATTTTCCGTCGTGGGGCAAACGAAATAGTATATTTTTATCTTCCGACTTGTTGGGAACGAAAAAAATAACACGTGAAAGGATAATTTTGTAACATCCCTAATTTAATTCCAAGCATAATTAGTGAAGTAATAGGCTTAAAGTGTAAGGAATGGGTAGATTAATTGCTTAAAGAATTTTGGGAGCAAGGTGAGTAGTAATTATAAGTATTAGGGGTTGTGTAGGAGACATTGGTAGCAAGGGGCAAAATTATCTAAGCAAAATCGGGGGTTAAATCAGCGTTTTAAGTATTAGAAATCAGCTGGTACGAGAAAAATTGGAATTTATTATAGGATGCTAAGAAATTAAATTCCATCGTTGGATATGAAATTTAAGGGATTAAGAAGCTTGTCTAAAAATTTGGGCCCGATCCGACGGTTAACGAAGAAGTTATGGCGAATCGAAGTCTGTAACCACTGGTGCACGCCCAGGCGCACCAGGGTGCACTAGATGCACCAACTCAGTCAGCTTATCGCCCAGGCGTGCCACATCAGCGCCCAGGCGCGCGACAGGAAGCTAGCACGCGCATCAGATGCGCAGCGCGCGCGCACAGGCGCACGCTTTTCCGCGCCCAGGCGCGCGGGTGCGTGTTTCACGCACCAGACTCCTTAAATCGCCGCACCAGCCCCCTCTTCCTCACTTTCATCCGCCCCATTTCTTTCTCCCTCACCCAAATCAACCCCCAACACCAGCCACCACCACCGGAGCCGCCCCAAGGCCGCCACCCCTCTCCTTGGCCCTTCCTCTTCCCCATAGATCTACTCTCTTCTTCCTCCCTCTTGATTTCTTTCTCTCTCTTCTTGGATCCCCATCTCTCTCTCCACCACCATACCTTCCTCCGGCCACCACAAGCCGCCACCGCCAAGGCCACCACCATCACCATGAGCACCTCTCTCTCTCCCTTCCCCGCTTGACTCCGAGTTCCTTTCTCTCTCTCCCTCTTCCCTCTACTTGGTCTCTCTCTCCTTCCACTGGATCTCACCGGCGTCATTACCGATCAGGATCGCACCGGGCTTGTGTTGGGTACCCTGAGGCTTGAAGCTTTGGCCTCGATCCGGCCGCGATCGTTCTCACTAACGAGGAGCAACACCGACGCCGTCATCGACACCGAGCCACAACCCAGGTTCTTTTTTAAAAGAAAGCCTGAGGTAAGAAGGGTCGTATTACCTCTACTTAAAGAGTAAATTCTATGATTTTATAGTGGTGACTAAGAATAGGGTAATTAAGGAATAAGTTAATGAACCTTAGGGTAGTTCCCGCAAAAATAAATGGTTTATTTAAATGGACAATGGAATAAATTGAAGGTGCATAGAATGAGTTTCGGAGTGAATGAATATAATAGAATATTAAAAGAGTTAATATGGAATGAAAGTGTAGAACAAACACAAAATAAAACCAAGGGAAATTAATTAAGGGAAATTAGAGGAGTGTGAGAGTACAAGAACATGGAGTGTTTGTAATAGGCGGAGGGTGTAGAATGAGTTAAAACTAAAGGTGAGGAAAAAGAGAAGTTAGAGTACGAAAGCAATAAGGAAGCACGGAGTAAACTTAATTAAGAGTGGTCGGGTAGTAATGAAATCGAAATGAAAATGATAAACTAAATTCCAAATACAAGAGGGTAATAGGTAAAAGAATTTAGCGAAAAGGTGATAAGACAAATAGAGCGAATGCAATTATGGTAGTTTAATAGAATGAGGTTAGACGAAAGCTAGAGTAATTAATAAAAAGAATAAGGAAAAAGGGAAAGGAAGAGAAGAAGAAAAAGGAAAGAAAGGGAAAATGGAAATAATTAAGAGTTAGTGACGAGAATTAAAATATAATGTATATGGCCAAATCAAGCAAAGTTAAATGAGAGTGAGAACCATTAATGAATAAGAATGTGCTTAAAATAAACGAGAATAAAGAAAAGAGAAAGGACTGAGCGGCAGGAGGTCGGTAGACCCTGTCACAATAATAAAAAGTAATGGCGGGAGGTTGGTAGACCCTGTCACAATAATAAAGGTGAGATGATGGGAGGTCGGTAGACCCTGTCACCATAATAAAAAGGTAAAACGGCAGGAGGTCGTTATACCCTGTCACCTAAAGAAAAGTAAAATGGCGGGAGGTCGGTAGACCCTGTCACTATACTAAGGGAAGTTTATGGTGTAGATCTCTGTTTGAGGTTACACATAATGGAATAAAAAGGAAATAAAAATGGAACAGGTAATGAAAATGGTAATGGAAAGGAAAAATGGATAATAGAACGGACATTGAAAAAAAGAAATAAGAAAGTGAACAATGGGAATGATATAGGAATTAGAGGACATAAATAAGGGTAATAATTATGGAAATGCTAAGTATAAGTGGCAAATGGAAAATGGATAAAGAATGGAAATGAGAGAATGAATAGAGAAATAGGAAATTAAACGAATATGAGAAGAATTAAAGGATTAGAAGAGAGGAATTAAATGAATAACGTATGCTAGGCATTGGGTAGGCTTAGTTTATTACTATGTCTCTTTTAGGATTTATCTTTTTAAGTTTTGTGTAATGTTACCCTTCTTGCTATATTTTGCAGGTATTGAAGTGGAGCTTACATGGATTATGGTCGGGCAGGATTTTCATTCCACTACGTGGAATGTATATTAAATATTTTGAGTGGACGATTACTCTTTGTAAATTATAATATGAATTAGCAGCTTGCCCTGAAACTTGTACTAATCGGGCGTTAGGATTTGTTATAACCACTAAACTGTTGTGGTTTATGTTTTTAAATATTTCTGGCTAACATGTTTTAAGAAGAAAAATTTTGGGAAGTCCGGAAAACAGAGGAAACTCTGCCGGATTTTCGTAAAACCTTTTTAAAGAAATTAAGTTTTTTTTTTTTGGTTTACATGGAAGGTCCGGGACTAGAACCCATGACCTGGGGAGGGGGAAATCCTAAGTATCCCTGCAGTCACCAACTGGGTTGTCTTACGCGGACTAAAGAAATTAAGTTTTAAAAAGGAATTTTCTAACACCAATTTTTATAAAACCTAAAATTAACTAATAAATGTGAGAGTGTTACAAATTTCGTCCACAAAAAATTGAAATGAGGGACAAAATTTCACTTTTGGGGGTCAAAAATCAAAACTCGACAAAGTTTTGCTTATTGTCCAGTCCTCAGCTCTCGTTTTTAGTCTTCAACCTCCATTTTTTCGATGGGTTTTGTTGGAATATTTTTCGATACTCTTGAGTGAAAAAAATGCATTTTTCGATTTTGAAAATGAATTTTTTAATAAAAGAGTAATCGGAAAAATATATTTTTCGACTCGGGTGTATCATAAAATATTCCGAAAGAACCCCATCAAAAAAGAATGGGGGCTGAGGACTAAAAAATGAAAGTCAAATACTAAAACTCTTTTTTTTTTAATCTTTTATTTTTTTTAATTATTCGATAAGTTAAAAAAAATATATTTTGGATTTTTTTAATATGCAACCGTTTTTACTATTTGCACTTTTTTTAGTGCATATAGTATTATAATTCTATACAGGTTAAAAAAAGTTATATTTAACAAGTTTATATTGGAAATTGACATATTTAAAACTTTGTGTGCATTAATTACATCAATTATCAATACATATATTTATTCAATATGATTTTTTTTTATCATGTGTCATAGGATGCACATTAGAAATTTTTTTTTTAATAATTCTCGATGCACATACTTATGCAATATGAATTTTTTAACATGTGACGTTTGGTGCACATTGGAAAAACCCCTTTTTATAATATTCGATGCATATACTTATCCAATATAAAAAATTTAACATATGTCATATGGTACATATTACAATTTTTTTTAATAATAGCAAATATTATATTAAGAAAACAAAATAAAGTATCTCCGAGATAAATTATCTCCTTAACCCACTAAAATATTGCCAAATGTCATTATTTTTTTAAAGCTTTTTTTTAATTAAAAAAATCCAAAATAAAAGAAATAGAGAAAAATATGGCACAGGGAAATGCATATATGAGCCACCAGAACCTAACTTCACTATGGCAGCCACCATCATAAACCTATCGTCGCCGTCGTCGCTTTCCCATTGCGGTAACTGCCAAACCACCGCCTCATCGGTCCGTCGCCAGCCACCACCACGCTCCCTCTGTTAGTAACCACCGTCATTGTCGCTCATCATTATCGCGGCATTTACATCTACAACGACCTTCTGCATCAGAGCGTCTTAATGAGATGTAACTAATGAAGACCAACATTTTCTACCGTGACCCACCGCTTTTACCGTGACCACCGTCTTCCACCATGGGCGAAGCGGCGTGGAGCGAGGGTGACTGCAACGGGCGGTGGCTGCGAGCGGTGTGGGCAAGTGGCTGTTGCGTTTCTGGTTTTTGTGCTCTGCTCTGATTGCTTTTTCATATTCTCTTGTTCTACTGTGTTTTGGGTTATAAAAATAAAGCCACATGGCAGCATCTAAGTGGGTTAAGGAGAGAAGCTATCTCCGAGGAGATACATTATTCTGTTGAGAAAAACCCTTTGAATAAAAACATTGTATTAAGTTAAATACATCAATTTTCAATATAACTTACTAAATATAGCAATTTTGGCGTGTGTCATAAGGCACAACTTATAATTTCTTTTTAATAATAATACTATATGCACAAACAAATAAAAGGTCTAAATATTTAGAACATGTGTATATTAGAAAAAGAAAAACCCAAAACATGCTCTTTAACTTACCCAGCATATTTATAAAAAAAATAAATAAATAATAAAAAAAAAGAGTTGCCCGGAGTAAGATTGTAGCACTTGGCCTTGTTTTTGTTGTGTTTTTGGGTTTTACACTTTGTTTAGCTGAGGTGATTTTGGAGAGGAGAAATTGTGGGAGAGAAAACAAGGAGAAAAGAAATTGGTACATGAGAGAAAATGATGGGGAGAGAAAATAAGGTGGGTCCCACCAGAAAAAATTTTCTCTACCCCAGTAAAAGAAAGAATGGGAGAAAAAATAGTTTAGACATGTAAAATTACCTATTTGTCATTCATTTATTCACTTTACTTTATTGTTTAAAAAAAAATTCAACTGAAAAAAATAAAGCTTTTTTTTTGGATAAAGAAATTGTTTTTTAAATATTTTGGACTCAAAATTTTTAACACGTATTAAAAAATTGAAGTGAAAAAAATCTTTGGCTATATTAAATATACATACATGATAAAAAGAAAAAAAAATTATTTCTATTTTGTAAAACAAAGGTTTAGTTGTCTTTTGACAAATTTGTTGTTTTCTCTTTTCCTTTTTTTTTAACCAAACAAAAGGAAAGAAAACTACTCAACTTTTCTCTCTTCCTCATTTTTTCACATTTTCTCTTACATCAAACAACCACAAAACCTACATATTTTCTCATCATAATCTCTCTTCCCTGTTTTTCTCTTCCCTATTTCTCTCTTTTCATTCTCTTTCATACAACCAAATATAGCCTTAGTAAGTATTTCCTTTAGCAAGACATGGCAAAATGGTTTGGGACTATCAAGTTGTCTGCTTGATAACTCAAATGAATTTAGACTCTTAAAAGTTTTCCTTGAATAGATCTCAGGTTATTTTAAGTTAGCTCTAACAAGACTGATATTTGTTACGTTTTGGATCAACTAACTAATATCACGTAAAAAAAATTGATCTAGTTAAAAAAATTAGTTCATTATAGGCATTTGGTGGAAATAATATTCGGCCGTTTGATCTAGTTCAACATTTGACTCGCTTTCGAAATTAGGTAAGTGATTTTCATATTGAATAACATATGACCATCTTTTGATACATTACATTTAAGATTTCGATTTGGTTATTGAGATTAATGGGTATGTATTAATGGTGTAAAGTTTTTTACACTAACAGTTTATCATCCATAATTCATTTGTATTACTTTAATTTAAAAGTTAACAATCATAAATAGATGAATGATGCATCGATGATGTAAAAAACTTTACATTGTCGATGCATTACCCATTTTCTCTTGTTTTTTACCTTTTCCTCATTAATGTGTAACAAAACTACCCTATATTGTAACCAAAAAAACTACCCTATACCACACAAATATAGATAATTAATCACATCCTATATAGTAACTACCTCCAATACTTAATACTCCCTCCGATCCATATTATAAGCACCATTTCTCTCTCACAAAAAAGAGTGCTTACATTTTGGACCGGAGGGAGTATAAACTTTTTTTTTCTCATCCGATTTTTCAAGTATTTTATCTAGGTACATCCGGATCCGACTCAGATCATGTATTTAGTTATGGCAGGTGAGTTTCCCGACATGAGTTTTTTGCATCTGCAAAGAATCGAACTCGATACCTTGTTTATGCGAGGCCGAACTGCTTACCACTCTTCCTAACCTATGTTGACCCCTCTTATAAACTTTCTTCTTTTTCATTTATAAGCTAATTTTCCAATTTTCAATAATATTGATTATTTTTTCTACAAAAATTCTTAGTTAATAAACATTTTTTAGAGTCTCAATAATAATTAGGTGTTTATTATACTTTGCCTTTAGGAAAATGAATAAGAAATCTAAAAATGTAAAAGTACATCTAGAAATTAAAATTGTATATTTAGTCATTTAAAGCCAATGTTTTTTTTTTTTTTTTCAAAATTGACTTTGCACTTTTGAACCCTTAATTCTTGCCTTAAGGACAATGTATAATAAATCCCAATAATTATATATGTAATTTTAAAGAAAAAAATACCAAATGTTAATATTTTTAATAACACCAATTTCCTTATTTTTCGTGATTTTTTAAAAAAATTATATAATAATGACATTTATTCTTAAAATTAGAAAGCAAAGTCAAGCCTGATGAAATGCATTCAACATTCAAAACACTTAGTCATGGTATTTTATGTTAAACTAAATGTTGTTTACTATTTCTTTTTGATGTTCATACTTATCAGTTTCATTTAGAGATTTTTTTTTATTTATCTCGTTTATAAATTTAAGAAATTATTAATTATTATTTTCAAATTTACTTTATTTAATACTCTTTAGATTTCTGAAGTATTGACATTTACAAGTAATTAATAGCTATAAAAAAATAAAGGCAAAATAGAAAAATACAAAATAAATTTATTGAAATCAACATAATCATTACATATATATTTTTTTAAATAAGACAGATAAATAAATAAAACCCAAAAGAGTATATTGCTTAATCTCATTCCTAAATACCAATAATAAAATATTAAAAAAAAGTATTAAGAACATAATAAGTTAAATAACTTCTAATTCCTGTAAGTTTAAATTATATTTTCTCAACCTTTCTTAAAGGTTGAGCTTAAAAGAATTTCGATCATAGTTGGTTGATTTCAAGTTCATAACAAGGCTAGGATGCATTCAGTTCCATATTGCTAGTCTTACAATGTACATGAGCACGTGAAAGGGAGAAAAAAGCAAGAAGTCACGTTGGCATTGACTATACTGAATGATTGGTACAAGAAAGAAAGTCTTAATTGAATATGTCCCCATTCAATAGCCCTGACTGTGATTCCCTTATGGAAAAGTTCCTGCTTTTTGAACTGGAATTTCTCTTTGGATCTTCTTTGACTAATGGAATAAAAATTGAAAAACATAGCCACATGTTTCATCTATATATTATAAGCAAAATGAAGCAGTCTCAATGAACATATAAAACAACACTTCTGACACATTGTTCTGCGTTTCTTTCTCACCCCCTAAATTCTTCAACTAGCAAATTAGACTTTTCCTACTTTCTAGTTTCTGCACTTCACTAGATACTGCAGAGCAAAACATGGCTTATGCACTCACAAAAGATCAAATTGCTGAATTCCAAGAAGCCTTTTGCCTAATTGACAAGGATTCGGATGGTGCGTGTTTTGGGATAACATCACTTATATCATTATTTGTGGTAACTTTATGTCACTCACTCTAAAAAAATTAATTTAATTTTCTTGATCAATCAAAATGAGTAATACAAGGAGTAGTTAACACTTTTAGTAGTACATGTAATTTCATTTCATGTGTTTTATTCTTAATTTCTTGGAATTTCATTTTGATGTGTAAATAACTTCTTGTAACTGATTCTGAATTTCTGGAGTGTTTTTCTTTTTTTGGTGATTTCTAGGATTCATTACTGTGGAAGAGCTAACTGCCATCATCCAATCATTAGATGGGAATCCAACAAAAGAAGAAATCCAAAATATGATTGGTGAAGTTGATAATGATATTGATGGGAATGAGAGTATAGATTTTGAAGAGTTCTTGGATATTATGGGTAGGAAAATGAAGGTAAGATACATAACTAGTCATTGCATACACTCTAAAAGTTTAAACCATGAAAGAAAATGGAAAACAGTGACTAAAATGTTAGTTCCTTGTTCAAATTTAATAGGAAAATGAAGCTGAGGAGCTAAAAGAAGCATTCAAAGTATTTGACAGAGATCAAGATGGATACATATCAGCCAATGAGGTATATATATATATATATATATACACATTTTTTTTTTACATACACTTGCAGTTGCTAGCATCACAAAATCTATATGCTTTATTTTCTAAGTGGCTACTTGCTACAAGCTAGCGTATATAAAAGTGATCATTTTCCTTTACTTATATTCATTCATATAGTCATAATTGGGAAACCATTTACTAAAAACAAGCTAAGCAACTTTTGATGTTTTGTTATATAGCTGAAACATGTAATGATGAATTTGGGAGAGAGGCTGACAGATGAAGAGGCTGAACAAATGATTCGAGAAGCAGATTTGGATGGGGATGGACAAGTTAGCTTTGAAGAATTTGCAGTGGTGATGATGCGTAACTGATCTAATTTCATATAAAAATATGTGTAGGAGTACTAGTTAGTGAACAATTAACAAATGAGACCATGAACATTATTGTTCTTTGAGACTACAATATGTGCTACTCAATTGTGTTTGTGTCTGTCTAGCTAGTTCAGGTTCTTGCTGTGTCAAAAAATTACGATTTGAAATTGTGCTGCAAAAATACTCTTTAGGTTCGTACCATGGGTGTTTCTTGCTTTTTCATGTCAGCCCGACAACTATTTAAAAAAATATATACGTATAATAATATCTTAAAATTGATAGTAACACTAGTTATATTTATTGCTCCCTCCGTTTCAGAACATTAGGCCTTTTAGTCTTTTTTTCTTGTTTCATAACATTAGACCTTTTACAATTCCAATATATAAACATATTTTTCTTTCCAATTCTAACATTTATTCGATCATTTCATTCTCTCCTCATTAATTCTACTTTCATCATCTCTCTCATCTCTAAACCACTATACATTAATTAATGGACACACTTACTAATAAACATTAAATACTACTACAATTTTCAATAAGGATTGATAGGGGCATTTTGGACAAATTATACATAACACTTACAATAATTAACACTTTCTTAATCTGTGTGCCCAAGCCTAAAAGGCCTAATGTTCTGAAACGGAGGGAGTATATGACATCACCAATGATATATATATATATATATATATATATATATAAATATGTAAATAAACATAGTAAAGTGTGAAATATCAAGGACTCTTTCTTTTTTTTTTCCACTTTTAGTAAAAACTTAAGTAAATTAAAAATAAAATAAAATTGTGGAGAGGAACTTCACAGTCCCGGCACACCTGAAGCAACACGAGAAATCGGGGACTCTTTCTTTCTTTTTTTTTTTCCACTTTTAGTAAAAACTTAAGTAAATTAAAAATAAAATAAAATTGTGGAGGAGAACTTCACAGTCCCGGCACCGGGAGCAACATGGGTGAGGTGTCTCCCCAAGGGATGTTCTCCACAAGGATTCGAGCCTCTGACCTTTTGGTCTTATGGATTCTCAATATCCTTATGGATTCTCAATATCCTTGTAAAATAAAATATTACAAAAAATAAAATAAAATAAAATAAATCGGGCTGACATGTTGCGTCGGGCTAGCCCGACAAAAGCCTGAACGTGTTTCGTGCTTTTGTGACTCGTGCTAAAAAAAGCATGGGTGTAATCCGTGCTCCAAAATTATTGTCCAAATCCAATATTTTTTCGTTCTTATTTGGGTCGGCTCGGTCGTCTCCGGCTTTTTCAATTGTTGTAAATTTTTTTTAATGCATTGTACAATGATGACTAATGTAGTTGAAAACTTTGAAATGATAATTATTTAGGCAAATGCTAACAAGTGCCCTTAAGGCACTTGTTAAAGATTTTAATGGAGTAAAAAGGTCTTGGAAAATGCATTTTTTGAGGTTTTCGAGAAAAAAGTAAACATGTATTTATGATTATTTTTCCACTCTTAGTAACCTTAACAAGTGCCCTTAGGGCACTTGTTAGCAAGACCCAATTATTTATTCCAAGCTTGACAATATAACACAATCCAAAGGATTCTTCTTTTTGGTTTTCACGTCTAATTTCATTTCATTAACCTCCGTTAAAGTGCCATTTTGTTTACAATCAAAGTGAGATTCGATCCACACGCATATTGATGATATTATTCCACTTTTGATTAGAACGTTGTTGTTCACATGTCCTGAATTAGACAGAAGATATTGCATATATTATACTCCCTCTGGTCTTATTTATGAGATTCTTTTGGGGTTTTATTTTGGTCCTATTTATAATACTCATTTTCAATTTTCAATAGCATTTAATTACTTCTTTTCACTAACACCTTTTATAAAGTCCACTTTTTAGAGTTCCAATAATAATTATAGGGGTAGTTTTGAAAAAAGTATATTAAATTTTCACATTTCCAATGTCACTAACAAATTTATCCACTTTCTTTGGTGGGAATGAAAAACCCTAAAAAATCTTATAAATAAGATCGGAAGGAGTACGTCACTAAGTCACATGACCGACTCAATCCAACTAAAAGGATTTGTATTTGTTATTAGCATAAGGTTTGAAGCAAATATAAATTTTTGGGCCTTATACTAACCAGTGAGATTTTCTTTTTTGATTTGATTTTGGGATTCCTTAGAAGTGATTAATTAAATTCATTGAAATATGTATCTTTTTAACCTTCTTGTTCACGTTTTTTTTTTTTTTACATCAACCGATACCAGAATCTAGTTTATTTAGAATCCGACTCATCCGGTTTGACCCAACTGAACTTGCACTAAACGGTAAGGGTCTCCCAGCGGGGATTGCTCCATACCCAAGATTCGAATCCGAGACCAGTTGATTAAGGATGAAGTGAGCTACCACTTGACCAACCCCACGTTGGTCACGTTTCCCTTTTAATCATCAACAAAATGTATTCCAATAAAATATTAATGGAATTTATTAAGTACAAAAAATTGATATAAACTTTAGTCGAGCCTCAAAAAATTGATATAACTTTTGCTTCTACTTTGAACACCATTAGTTTGAAGGAAAGGAGTTCCTTGCTATTTAAAAAAATAAAACACTAGCAGAAAATTTCAGAAAGTCTCATTAAAAATGGAAAAAAATAAAAGATAAAAAAAATAAATGAAGAAATGATATATATTAAGTGAATGAAATGAAATATATATATATATATATATATATATATATATATCTAATGTTATGATTTGTGCACATTGAGGATGAATATTTGGTTAGGTCAACAAGAGTTTAATTAATCTAGGATCTCAGTTTAAGTTTTGTGAAAGGAAAAAGTAAGTGTGAAAAAAATAGTAAAAAGTATTTACCTATATATTATTATGTTATCCATTTTTGTTTCGATGATAATCTTACTTACTATTTTCGAATTGTGAATTAGGTCACGATTATTTTTTTAAAAAAGTTATATAACCGTGAATAAGGTCACAAAGATCTTACTCACGATCGCGATTTTCATTTTTTAAGATAACATTATTTTTTTTTCACAATAAAAAAAGGAAATCGTACCTTTGTTATTCACAATTATTTTTTCCATATAATTTTAAATGATGGAATAGATCATCTACCAAATGTGAGGAGTAAAAGTATAAGTATTGAATAAATCTCACAACTAATCCTATTTTTTTTAGGACAAATATACACAATAATTTTTTTTTTTTCAAAAATATTAAAAATTACATTTTCTAATCAATGGCGCGTTTTAAACAGGGAAAGAAGCGGCAAAACTTTATCTGCTTTCTAAGAAGCGACGATGCTTCCGAGAACCTAGAAACGCAAAACCGCCATCGACAACGGCGGCGGAAGACACCGTGCGACGGCGCTATTTGAAAAATCATTCACCACACCACACTGAATTCTTCTTCCCCCCACTCTTCACTCATTCAATTTCAACATTTCAAACCCCCCAAACCCTAACCCTAATCAATGGAACAACCATCTTCACCCACCAATCTCGAAGAATACTCGCCTTCCTCAACCCTCCTCACCTTCGACAACCCAATCCCCTTGATCCGGGGTCCCTTATTCGACCCAATCTCCGGTTCCCACGTGCTCGCGTTCCGCGACACGCGCGCGTGGGCCATCGCGTTCCGATCCTGCGAGCGCAAGATCGTTACGCAGTGCGAGGAAGGCGCGAGGATCGGTTGCGCGATAAATGCTTCTTCCAAGTGTAAGCCTCCGTGGTGGAAGGTTCTGGTAGGTTCCGGCTCGAAGAAACCGGCGGAGGAGGAGTTGAAGGAGCGGGAGCTGTGCGAGGAGCGCGAGATGAGGGAGTGTCTTGATGCGGCGAAGGGGAAGTGCGTTGAGTTCGCGAGAGGGAAGTGTTTGGTTCCGTTTAGGGATGCGAGGGTTAAGGGTTTGGGTCTGAGGGATGCGGCGAGGTTGGTGAGTTTTGCGTCGATGAGCGAGAGGAGTTTGTTGGCAACGAGTCGAATTGGTTGTAGGTGTTTGTTTGGTGGTGGTGGTTTCGGAACGATGAATTGTAGGGCTAGCGAATTGGCGGGTTTTGACGAGTGCGTGCAATGCATTTTAGGCGAAGAACAACAAGAAGGCGTTGAGAAATGAATGTTTGGTTCCCTATCGGGATGCGAGGATTAAGGTTTGGGGAGAATGGTTTGAATTTGAATGATGGCACAAATTTGATTTGTTGGGAGGCGACGAATGAGGGGAGGTTGTTGATGATGAGTTGAATTGGTTGGTGTTTGTTTGGTGGTGAAAGCGGAGATTTTTGGGTTGTGAGAGCGTGTGCAATGAGTTTTAGGTGACCTGAGAGAAGTCAAGGAGAAATAAGTGGATTCGAAGAATGCTCCGAATTCGGTTGGTTAGGCGCTAGTGCACGAGAGGAGTTTGTTGGTGATGAGTCATCAAATGGGTATTTGTAGGGCTAGTAAATTAATTGATCATGTGCTATGCAATTTTTGGTAAACTGAAACATGGCATTAAGAAATTAATCCTGGTTTGATTTTTTTCTTGGAAGCACATGTCCAGCACGATTTTTATAATATGGAAGTTTATAATTCCATAGATAGAATGTCCAATGCACATACTTAACTTATTGGCTTAGGTCGTTGTTAATTGTTATGTGTGTAGACTAAAGTAGTGATGATATATAGGCAAAAGAAATCATGGCAACTGCTTTTGAGCTGTGCAGAGATGCATTGTGTGATTGTATTTTCATGATAGTATGTGGAATACTCTGGGGTTTTAGATTCTTATGTCTGAGGTGCTAAGATAATGGAAAATTGGAAATGTAGGATTCCTCAAATTATAAGATTTCCACATTCTTGTGTATTCAGTTTATGTCGAACAATTTTTTACTTTAATACCAAGCATGGGGTGTGAAATTCCAGATGTTTCTCTATCCAATCTGATTCTTTAGTAGAAAAATAATGGTGCAGCAAATACCCTTCATTCATTTATTTGTATCATTTGATGTTTCACAATGAGTGGAAGTCTTTCATAGTCATAGACATTTATGTTTGTATTTGCAATTGAGTCATAGTCATATTCAGAAACTTTATCAGACTTTATCAAGTATATAAGGTTTTGCTTCATTCTCATTTCGGTTCAGAAGGTTTTGCTTCTAAGAGTGCTTTGTTTAGTGGCATCATAGCTTAAAAGTGTAAAAATTACTCTATAGTCCCATCTATTTAAAGGCTGCATACAGTTAAGAAAATTTTACTCATTCTATTAGAAGCTAACTTCTGCGTTCTGGAGTCTAATCTAATTAAATCTGGTAATAATTATTAAATACACTAAAAAATTCCTTTTTACCATGCTTTGCCATGTATTTTCGTTTGGCCAGTTCATATCTTACATATGATCAGATTGACATGCCTTTAGAAGGAAGCTTCATTGTTAATTTATGTTGTGAACATTCTGGCTTGATTAGTGTTAACACTCTTACTGGTTTGTGTATGTGGTATATACCACTACTATCTCTTGTTTGTCCTCCTCTTGTTGTGTCGTGGCTATGGTGAATTAATTTAGGAGAAGTAAAAGAGAGTCTTAGGTTCAAAATCAGTTACCAGCTTTTTTATGGGCCAAATATTTTTTGCAACTCTATGTCCGATAAATGAAGAGTTGGCGAGATATTTTCTGTCTCGCCTTCCCTCTCTCCTTGACTAATAAATAGAAACTACCACTAGCCACGGTGGTGAACATGGCTATGATGGTAGTCATCACAGAAGTGGCTTACCTCTCAGAAACCTCCACCATCTGCCCCATTGTTCCTCATCATTTACCATGGCGAAAACCTCCATTCTCTGCCCATCGTTTTTTTATAGCCCAGAATCAAAAAACTTTTTTGACTAAGGTTTGTCGAAAAATATTTCCAATTGGGGTTTGTTGGAAATCACTGTCGTTGCCTCTACTTGAATCACCACCGAAAAGGATTTTCGAGAGGTAAAATTTGGAATTTGATTCTGGCAAACACCAATCGAAAACATTTTTTGAACCTGGGCTATCGGAATTCAAGGTAAATAGTGGTGTTTGGTGGTAGTGTACTAGTGTGGTTGGGGAAGGCGAAGAGGGAGGGAGAGAGAGGAGCTAAGGACATTTTAGTGTTTTACAAGTTTAATGGATGGCAAAACTAAGTTCATGGGGGCAAAAAATAAATCTCAATAAAGCAAGGTCATCTCACTTTCCAATTGGGATTTGATTTTTGACTCCCATTAGTGAGTTTTTGGCCCTCATTTTATAATTTTAAGGACAAAAATTAACCTTTGCGTTTTTATAATTTCTGTTTTGGGGTCACGGAAGTATTTTCCATCAAAGAAGAGGCGGAAGAAAAAATATTTTTTTGTGAGGGATGAGGATTTCCGTCTGAGATGAGACGGGATAAATGTAACTTTGTAGGAGCAGATGCACACGTGACACAACTGTACACCAAATAAGTCCTTCTATATAGCATAATCCATTACCAATTGTTTTTGAATCCAAACTCAACCTCCTCATATTTTTTCTATTCTAAACCCAAAGTCTTGACATGCTTTTGTAGTTGTTTACAGATCTAGCACCGACTTATAGTCAACACAGAAAGGTGGGTATTTATAACTTCCCAAATAACATAAAATGCCCAATCAAGCCAACTTGTTCTGCATTTTTTCCTTCTCATCTCAGACGGAAAACCTTAACGGAAAGATATTTTTTTCTTTCCTCACGCCAAATCAAGCCAAAATGTGTTTTCCGTCCTTCTGTCTCTTCCTTGATGGAAAATACTTCCTTGACTTTGAAGATAGAAATAATAAAAATGGAGGTTATTTTTGTCCTTAAAATTATAAAACCAAGGCCAAAAACTCACTAATGGGGCCAAAAATCAAATCCCTTCGAATTTGGGGAAATTATTTTGCCAGCCCATGATCTACTAATGCCACCCTAATACTATAATTTATTCCTTTTGTGCCCTTTAAAAAAAAACTACTTTTACACGGGTCGTAAGGGTTGTTCACTACCGTAGGTCGTAACACCCCCTTACGACCCAATCAAAAACTGAAATTTTTGAACAGGTCGTAAGGGTTGCTTACGACCTATAGCTCGTAGCACCCCCTTACGACCCAATCAAAAACTGAGTTTTTGAACGGGTCGTAAGGGGGTGCTACGACCTACAGGTCGTAAGCAACCCCTACGACCTGATAGTTACGGAAAATTGCATATCCATTCTGTTGATGATCTCTAGCAAACTTGTGGATTGATTTTTTATTTTCAATATGAGATTGAATTAACTGCAAACAAATATTTGACAAAATAAAAAAGAAAGGTACACTAAATGCATGAATTTTCATTTATAATAATTTATGCCAATGTCTTCTGTTGAACATAGAAAAATTAAAACAACTAACATGAGTCAAGTAGATATATATAATATAAGTGCAAGTTAAAATACAAGTTAAGAAAATGAAATGAAACCACTCTACGACTACGAGGTATTACTAGGGAGTAAAGCAAACATTCAGATTGGAGTTGAATTGTGTTGTTGATCTATAATATGAAGGGGTAAGTGTAACAAATGGCAACGAAAGCCATTTTCCACAGTTACGCACGTGTTTGTAGCGGTTTCGTTGCTAATCCGTAGTTTGCTAGAGATCAGCAACGAAATGGATACGCAAATTTTCGTAGCTGTCAGGTCGCAGGAGTTGCTTACGACCTGCAGGTCGTAAGCAACCCCGTTACGACCCGTTCAATTGGGTCGTAAGGGGGTGTTACGACGGCAGGTCGTGAGCAACCTTTACGACCCGTGTAAAAGTAGTTTTTTATAAAAGGGCACAAAAAAAATAAATTATAGTATTTGGGTTACATTAGTAGATCATGGGGTAGCAAAATAATTTTCCCGAATTTTTGTGAAAGAGCCCAACTCACAAAAATGATGGGTTGACTATTGAGTTAGGTTGGCTTACGGGTAAGGGAATTAGTCTACAAACCCCACTTTTATCCCTCAAACCCCACTTTTTTTTATAATCCCCAAAGTACCCTCCCTTAAACCCCTCCTTATACTGCCTCCCTTTTCATTTCAACAAACCCCACACCCCACTTTCAGAAACAGTTCATCTCCCTCTCCACCCAGTCAACTTCCAACCTTCCTCAACCTTCTTCCATTTTCTTCTCCCTCTCCATAACTTTATCCTAAATACATAACTACTTATAACTCATTATGACAATTATCTCTGTCATGAATTAATAAATCATCCTCTGATAAAGGGTAAAAACCACTGTTTTCCATTTTTATAATTTTTTCCGCAATTTTATAGGAAAAGACACATGAGAGCATTTAAAAATAATTTTAAAATTTTAAAATTACAAAGCACACCCTGAGTATTTCCTCTATATTAAAATGTTTAGGATGTGTTTTAGAATCCTTTTCTGGGTTTTATCAAAGAAAAGAATCCTTTTTCTGTGTGAATAACGAATACATGGTGTAAGCTTTTGCTGCACTTACCCTGTTCATAGTGTACAGGGCTTCTACCATTTCCACAGACCTATTACGTACAACAAGAGCAACCTGCGAACATAGGTAAAAATGTCACCTAGGGACAAGATGTTCCGTAATAACATTGCACAGGGAAATTGCAATACATCAAAAGAGGTAGATCACAGGGAAATTGCCGGAGTTGAGGAAGAAGAAGATGGAAGAAGGTTGGAAATTGAGTGGGTGGAGAGGGAGATGAACTGTTTCTGAAAGTGGGGTGTGGGGTTTGTTGAAATGAAAAGGGAGGCAGTATAAGGAGGGGTTTAAGGGAGGGTACTTTGGGGATTATAAAAAAAAGTGGGGTTTGGGGGATAAAATTGGGGTTTGTAGACTAATCCCCTGCGGATAATGACCCACTATATGACCGTAGTGAATTGGGCCGGAATGCCTACCATGTAATCCAAAATATATCCAAGTTCAAGCACGATGATCTAAGCAAGCAATGCATATTGATGCTTTTGAATGAAAAAGATTTTATCTCATTTAAAATCAACTTTCTAAAAATATTTTTTTTTTAAAAATAAATTTGAAAAAAAATTGAATACAATCAACTAACCTCATTAATGAACACAATTTTAATTTTTTTTATATTGAAAACCGAGGGAAATATTTCGATGATCTTTATGATTTTAAAAATAATTAGTTCAAGGGGAATCCTCGGTGTAAAAAAAAAAAGGCTTAAATACCAAATGATCACTATAAATATTGACTTTTTTGAAATTGGTCTCTGGAATTTTTTTTTTGTTTTGATCCTTGCATTTACAAAAAGTTTTGGTTTTGGTCCATCGGTTCTCATAATAATGTTGATAGTTTGTTTTGGTCTCTTTGTTATTAGATTTGATAGATTTTGATCCCTCTACTGTCATTATTTTTGAATTGATTCTCACGTAATAGAAGTTGTCTTTTTATTTTACCTTTGAGAATTAATGAAAAAATACCATTTTTTTTTGGTTTACATAGGAGGCCTGAGACTAGAACCCATGACCTGGGGATGGGAAAAAAATACCATATTTAATTGGTCATAGAATGTAATACATTATGTTTTCAACGTTTTTCATCCACAATGAATAAGAGGGATCAAAACCAAAACATTTTGTAGATGCAAGGAACAAAACCAATTATTTTTGAGTAAATAGTATATGCACTGACAGTGTAAATTTTTTTTTACACTGTCAGGATATCATCCATCGTTGATGGGTTAACAATGGTTGACTTGTAAGTAAAAGTAATTCAATGAATGGTGGATGATGCACCGACAGTGTAAAAAACTTTACAATGTCAGTGCACATATATTAAACTCATTTTTTTTTTCAAAGATCAATTTCAAATGGATCAATATTTACATGGACCATTTTGGTATTTAATTGTAACATGAAATTAATTTGAGTTTGTGATGTGAAACTTAAAAATGGTTCATGTCATCATGAATACAAAGGGGCAACGTATAGCATGGTGCCCAAAGTCAAAGGGACACATGTGGTGCTCTCATAAAAGTACGTTAGATGTTGGGTGCATGTCTTGAACGGTGAAGATTGTTTACTCCTTCTACTCCAATCGGTTGCTCTGAAATTTGAGGACTTGGGTTAAAAATGAATAAGGTCCCGTTAATTCATTACTCCGTTTACAGGAGTTTGTCCGTATGTGGCGTGTGTGTTTGCAGTGTTGACTAAAAGACTCCTTGAGCGATGGTGGGTGAGCGAAAATATTTAATAAATGTGCATTAACATGTTGCCAACATTCAGGTAAAATTTTTTTTCTCAGATCCTATTTATAAGATCTTTTGAGATTTTTTTTATCCTATTTATAAGACATCTTTTCAATTTTCAATAGCATTTAATTACTTTTTTCCACTAACACTCCTATAAAGTTAACACTTTTTAGAGTTCCAACGCCACTAACAAAATTATCTACTCTCCTGGGTAGGAGTGCAAAATCCTAAAAGGATCTTGTAAATAGAACCGGAGGGAGTATATATTGCTAACAAAGTACTACAGTAGTATTTTACAAACAAGTGTCCATATTTTGAAATAAGATTGTAAACATAAAGTTTTCGATTAATCTAAACCATTTATATATTACCAATATAAATTTTGTTTCATTTATGTTATAAAATAGTTCAGTTCAAAAAAAAAAAGTTATAAAAGTTATTATTATAATAGGCGAAGAATGTTCAAAGCACAGAAATAAAAACCTTAACTCTCTGATCCAAAAACTTTTTCTTTCGTGATTCACTTGTTCGGTTAATCTTTGCAATGAAGAGCTTGAAAACTTCTATAATTTATGATAAATATATACTCCCTTTGTTCCAGAACATTTGGTCTTTTAGTTTTTTTTTCTTGTTTCACTGAATTTGGCCTTTTTCATTTTCAATACACAAATATATTTTTTTTCCAGTTTTAACTTTTCATTCAATCATTTATCTTACTCTTTATTAATTATACTTTTATCATCTCTCTCATCTCTAAACCACTATACATTAATTAATGGACACACTTACTAATAAAAATTAAATACTACTACAATTTTCAATAAAGATTAAATAGAGGTATTTTAGACATATTAAACATAACACTTACAATAATCAACACTTTCTTAATCTGTGTACCCGGACCTAAAAGACCAAATATTCTGAAACGGAGGGAGTAGTTAACTTGATTTAAATTATGTTATTAACTCAGAAATCCGTAATTGAGTTATTAAAATATTGTTTATTTTACCAGCGTTATTAATATTAAGTATATTGGCACACATATTTTTTTTTTTTAAGCAACCCCACCAAATGTCTCAGATCTGGAAAAGGTCATGATCAACACTTGAATCAGCACTTGAATTAGAGAAGAAGATGAAGTTAAAAAACTTTTTATGGAAGTTGAGAAGATGATGAAATAAAGAAACTATTTGAGGGTAGCGGATTGTGCCCAATAGCTCTGCCATTTGGTTTGTAACGGAAAACGGACATAATTTTTTTTCTTTTTTGCATGTGGGTCCTTTAGCAACAAAAACTGGTAGTAAAAGGTGATATTTGGGCACCACAGATGATGCTTTGACTTTGGGCACCATGCTATAAGCACCCATACAAAGGACCATGCAACTTGTAGTCTTGTACTAATCGTGCAAGTTGTGGATATTCCCGTGGCTATAGTTGAAGCTACAAATTTTGCAAGTGAATTTGTCAATTTCCTCATCGTAATGTTCGTGGCTAATAGTACAGTAATATACCAATATCCCAATGACAGGGATATCCTTTGTACTAGTAATAGTACTCATTAGAAAACAAATAACTGGTCATTATTTAGAAAGGGATGGTTTTCCTTTTTCCCTGGGGCTATCGACATTAGAAGGTGCTACGAAGTTTCATTGACGGCACAATATGTATTTATATTGTTTGTCAAGACTTCACTAGTTCACTTCATCAGCCTGACATTTGGAAAAAAATTCATTTCACGAAATTGCTTGCCACTTTCCTTTCTGTATTTTGGATTAGCTAAACATATGGAAAGTCATCAAATTTGGAGTTACGAAGTTACTAGGTAGTTTCAATTAGTCAACAATGACTTCCCTTTCTACTTTTCCTGTGGGAAGAGGGTGAAAAGGAGACATAAAGAAGGACTAAACATGTGATACGGGTAACCTTTTCCATTGTAATTAATTGTTTGGGTTGTTTGCCTTTGGAAATGGGACGTGGAAACCTAAGGTTAAGTTTTGAACAAGTTTAAAAAAAAAAAAAATCAGGGAAAAGGAATGTTGTAAAGAGGTTTGGAAATTGCCCTTTGATTGTTGTATTATTATCTAATTCACACCAATGTGAAGTGTTGTTAACTTAGCCATTAAAGATTGGCCAGAAGGTTTACTCAATGGTGCGGTCTTCATAAAAAATATATACATAGATTCTCAAGTCTCATTTAACTTGTATGGAAATTTACGGTATTACCTATAGTTTTTTTTTCTTTTTTTTTTTTTAAAACCAAAATATGTATTAAAGGGCACTAGTAATGCACAACCCGAATACAAGAAACATTATATGGCCGGCTACATGATAGTACTCTTAGATGCAGCCAAAATACAATTCAAAGGATCAATACACCAATTCGCGAAATTAATTCCTTGGGAGTTCGAACGAGGACATTACCTATATTTTAATGTATATTTTAAAATTCCATTTTAAATTTTTTTTTTTAAAATGTATATTCCAACAATATTCCCTTCCTAGACGTTTTCATCTTTGAAAGGGCCAATTGACTATGGACTTTGCCCCTTCGTTGATGTAAACTAAACTCTAATGGAGTGCATCATGCATGTCATCCGCTGCACATCACAAGAATTACTTGCACCTTGCACGTATTTGTCATGAACTAATAGCTTTCGCTTTTCAGTGTGAAATAAGCCGCTTTTTTTGATGTTGTGTTTGCTTCTAAGTATATTATCCTTCGAATTTAGTGTGTTTGCACTGATTTTTTGTTTTTTGTTATTGTTATTAGTATCAAAATTAATAGTAAAGGTTGTTTATATGATGGAGGTATCATACGTTAAATTATTGTTAAGAAAGGTTGTTTGCATGATGGAATTGAAGTTGAAAGTTTAGAATTTTAATTTCAATTCTTATTATGTCCATGTTAGAAGTAGTTCGAAATTGTAAGTTTATGTATGGGATGGTAGTTAAGAACAGAGGCGTAAAATTATATACTCCCTCGGTCTTTAATCGAAATATCGAATTACTTATCAAATTGACTTTGAAAATCCAATTTTTTAAAAATTTGAATGGATAAATCAACGCATTATACTACATATTATAAGAATAGCGTAATAAAAATAACTTTTTAGTGTAGTTGAATTCTTTATTATTATTCTAATAAGTTTTTCGAATTCTAATATTATTAGAAATATTCGAATATTATATATATATATATAAAATTACAAAATTTGAAATAATATAAATATTATTATCTAATAAATTGTCGCCAACTTAACTTCAAGTATAAAATCATTTTGAAACTTTTATTTTGTTTCTATTTATAAAATCCTATACAAATTTTCAATAACAATTAATTGTTTATTTTCACAAACATCTCTATATGCTTAACACTTTTTAGATTACCAATACTATTAATAGATATAATTTTGAAAATACATATGAAATATTTACATTTCTAATACTATCAACTAAATTAACCGATTTTTTTATGGACTTGAAATCTATCAAAAGAGTCTTATATACAGGAACGAAGAGAGTATTTAATCACCTAAGATTGATGGAGGTGGTAGCAACGGCCGATGATTATGGCACCTTACTATGTTGTCCCTCTGATGGTAAATTATAATGGGTTTTCTTAAGGATCGAGGATAAGAACCCAAAAATTGAAATTATTTTATAAAAAACTAAACATAATAAACAGATGTTATTAACACCCATTTCATTACTATTTGCACCCGGTTTTTATAAATTTTTGCATTTACTTACAATATTACCCTTATATTAATACTAACTTACACTTATATATCTAATACTCTCACCCCTAATCCTATTATTTACACCCATAATCCTAAAAACCTAATACTTAGTCAATTTTACTACTCACACCCACTATCTTCAACCTCTCATCCCCAATCCACATAGTCATTTTCAATTTCTCATCTTTCTCACCCAATTTCATAAAAATTAATTAGGGTTCATTATGCTATTTCAGAAGTGATAAGATTAAGGTGCTGATCTGTTTTCAAAACAAGGAATGATGGATTAATTTTCTCCTATGCAAATTGGATACTGAACCCGTGGGATTGCCTAAATCAAATATAGCAGTTGGAGTTTCCATGTTTTACGATATGTACTGATAGACCTGCGAGAAATCTATGGTTTTCCATGTAGTTTGTGTATTGTTTTTAATAAAAATTTTCTTCGCTGAGGAAAAAAAATATCCGTGACTGATGGTCAAAAGTCATAATTAATGAAGAAAATCCATGAACTACTATTATCAAAATGCAACGGTATGTTTTCATGGAATTAATTTTTATGAAATCAGGTGAGAAGGATGAGAGTTAGAAGATGATTATATGGGTTGAGGATGAAAGGTTGAAAGTGGTGGGTGTGAGTAGTAAAAATTGGTAAAGTATTAGGTTTTTAGGATTATGAATATAAATAATAGGATTAAGGTGTGAATATTAAATATATGGGTGTAAGTAATAATATAAGGGTAATATTGTAAGTAAGTGTAAAAAATTATAATAAGCGGGTGCGAGTAGTAATGAAACAAGTGTTAATAACATGGTTTTGAAAACCGGACCGGACCGACCGGTTCAACCAAAAAACCGGTGAACGGGTAGAAGTGACGGTCCGGAATAAGCCAGAAACCGTTGTGCATAAAAACCGGGATTGAATCGGCTGAACCGGTATTAAACCGCCAAAATCGGTCAAAACCGGTGGAAAACCGGTTTGACCCGGTTTGAATTTGGAAGCCCAAATTCAGCAAAAATTTGGGTTTTTTTTTCAATTTTTTTTAAATAACGAAATCCTATATGCTGGAAACTCAAACGAACCAATATGAGTCTCAATTACGCGTTTGCTCTCATCTCAACGAGAAAGAATATTAAAACTTTAAATTTTAGAACTTAGAAAAATCAAAAATCAAAAATCAAAAAGCCAAAGAGGCAAAGAAGTGAAGTGAAAGAAGAAATAATAGTGAGTGACATACAAGAAGGCGGTATCAATAATCAACAGAGAAAAAACAAAAAGACACAAAAAGTACTAAATTATATGATTATATGCACACGCCTACATTAAGACCGGTTGGACCACAGTTCGATCACGGTCCAACCATTGAACCTTCAACCAATACCTTGATCGGTTCAATAACCGGTCCGGTTTTCAAAACATGGTTAATAACATCTCCCAAACTTTTAACTTCTTAAATACACATTTTTCAATAAAACATTTCCACTCTTGAATTCTTATTGTCAATCCTAAGGGCTAAGATTAAGAAAACTCAATTATAATTCTTATGGTAAATGGTTTAAGTTATCAATATGGCCATAATGATTAACTATTGAGGATTGCAAGGAGAAGAAATTAAATGCACCATACTTTATCGCTTCACGAGTTAAATTATTGTAATTTACAATAAAATTTATTGTATCTTGACCAATCACAAATTCGAAAAAAAAGAAATTAACTCATGGAATGATAAAGAATGTGATATTTGATCTCGTTCACAATTGATACACTCTTATATCTAGAACAAGTAAAAGATATTGCACAGGTTAAAACTAAATCCAAAAACCTTACAAGTAATGAAAATATGAAATAAAGAAGATACATGAATTAAAAAGTTAAGATAGAAGGTAGGAAAGAGCTCATTATCAAATCGTGTCTTCGGAAATGAAAGAAGACATACTCACTTAACTAACATAAAAATTACAGATCAAAGATTAAGGTTATTTAATGAGTGACATAATAAATAGATTTAAAAAACATTAGAAAAAAATATATATAAAATGAAAAAGATCAAAGACTTTGTGAAGGCTATAGCCCCACTATAACCTTCATAAGTCTAGACTATCTTCTTTTTAAAATAAAAGTTTAGTTCTATTGAATTTCGAGAATTATCTATTAATGATTCTTCAATCAACAAAGAAATTCGAACTCGCATCTTAAAAAAAAAAAAAAAACTATCAGTTTAATTTTTAACAATTACATCAATATTCATTCACATTGTGTTTTCTTTTAATTGTTAATGGTGGGTAGGACTAAGTAGGTCATGTATCTAACTACTAAGTGGACCTTATTGCACCTCAATAAATGTAACTTTCTTTTCAACAACCATTTAAATTGTACTGTAAGTATACATGTATATATATTATGTATTCCTTTCCATACTTATTATAGGTCACATTCTACAAGGTTTTTTTTGTCCTAATTATAAGTCACTTTATATTTTGTATGCATCATTTATTGTTTTTTCTCTTTTTTATCTTTATTAAATGTTTTGACTATCTATGTGTTTTTTGTTTTTCATTAATGAGTGTGAATTTTCCAGAAAAAAGTTGAGTGGGTAACATTGTAATATTACAGAATATTTTCATAGAATTCATAAAACTAATTACTTTCCTTGATATGTGTAATTCAGTTAAGTTAAGTATGACCTATAATAATGATCGGAGCACTATCTAACAAAATTTAAATTGGACAAAGAAGAATTAGACAGTAAACTGTTAAAGGTCATGGTGGAAACTCCCATGAAACATATCTTGGATCCTCCCCACTCCAGTAGACCAATTTTCACTATATATGCTTACAATTTTGTTATTTAAACATTTGATATTCGTACGGAAACCTGTTTTTTAAGGTAAAAACTGGTGAGTCCTGCAATTTCTCTTTCTCACATAACCCACCAATTTTTACCTAAAAAGGCAGCTGTCAACCCAGATGTCAAATTAGATAAACATTTTCCATATACTTATATACATATCTTTAGGATTTGACCAAGTTATTATACCATTTCTCATTTTCATCTAAAAACCTGGTCCTAAAAATCCACCATGTCTAGCAACCTTAATCCAAAATATGATGGTTGCTCAATTATCATTGATATCTCAAGCACCCTCACCAAAGTCACCACTAATTGCACTACCAACAATGCCAAAAAAAGGTGGCGGTTTGCTTACACTGCAATTTATTCTAGAAGGGTCATGCTTTCCCTTGCCAATGAGGTCTTATCCAAAAGAAATCACCATAACTACAACAAACTGTATCAAACACAATCTTCTAGTTCAAGCAGCACCACCACCACTCTTGATATAATTGAGCCTCTAGTTCAACATGTTCCCAACGGAACCAATCATGATTCTTTGGTCAATGTTGATAAAACCAAACTTGTTAATTTGGTTAAGGACAAAAACTTGGAAGCAGTTTCTGCTTTTGGAGGAGTTCAAGGTGTTGCATTTGTTCTTGGAACAATTCCAACAAAGGGAATCAATGGAAGTGATGATGACATTGGCAAAAGGAAAGAGTTGTTTGGTTCAAACACTTACAATAAGCCACCACCAAAAGGGTTGCTACACTTTGTGTTGGAAGCTTTCAATGACACAACAATTCTCATCCTTCTTGCTTGTGCTGCCCTTTCACTTGGTTTTGGCATAAAGCAGCATGGTGCAGGAGATGGGTGGTATGAAGGTGGAAGCATAATTCTTGCAGTGTTTCTTGTTGTGGTTGTGAGTGCACTCAGCAATTTCAGACAAGAGAGACAATTTGACAAATTGTCCAAGATAAGCAATGACATCAAAGTTGATGTTGTGAGAAATGGAAGGCCACAACAAATATCCATCTTTGATGTTCTTGTTGGAGATGTTGTGTCCCTTAAAGTTGGTGATCAAATTCCAGCTGATGGATTGTTCTTAAATGGCCACTCTTTGCAAGTAGATGAATCAAGTATGACAGGTGAGCCCGCACATGGATTTTGACTTTTATTGATAATACATATATTATGTACATAAATTGCCCTCATAGTATGTTACTAGTTATATCTTATATGTTATATTTTTAATGCTAGGTATTTATGTGTATTGTCTTCACAGCTTAGAATTTCTTGGTCCGTCAATGCAGGTGAGAGTGATCATGTTGAAATCGATCATTTAAAAAGTCCATTCTTGTTGTCTGGTGCAAAGGTGGTGGATGGCTATGCTCAAATGCTTGTGACATCTGTGGGAACAAACACGGCGTGGGGTCAAATGATGAGCTCAATATCGCGTAACACCGATGAAAGAACACCATTACAAGCTCGCCTTGACAAGTTAACCTCTTCTATTGGTAAGGTAGGCCTTGCGGTCGCTTTTCTCGTTCTCGTAGTGTTGATAATTCGCTATTTTAGCGGAAAAACAAAAGATGAGAATGGGAATAAGGAGTATAATGGGAGTAAAACTGATATAAATGACACGTTCAATGCGATTGTGGAAATTGTTGCGGTTGCGGTCACGATTGTGGTTGTGGCAATCCCCGAGGGTCTGCCTTTGGCTGTCACTCTCACACTAGCTTATTCCATGAAAAGAATGATGAATGATCAAGCAATGGTGAGGAAACTCTCGGCTTGTGAAACAATGGGATCGGCAACAGTTATCTGCACAGATAAAACTGGCACCCTTACATTGAATCAAATGAGAGTAACCAAGTTTTGGTTGGGCCGAGAAGATGTTAAGGAAAACTTTTCCAATGCAATGGCCTCAGATGTTCTTGAGTTATTCCACCAGGGAGTAGGCCTTAACACAACTGGTAGTGTGTACATGCCTTCATCAGGATCGGAACCTGAAATCTCGGGTAGTCCTACCGAGAAAGCTATATTATCTTGGGCCGTAACAGATTTAGGTATGAACATGGATGAATTGAAGCAGAAGCATAAAGTTCTCCATGTTGAAACATTTAACTCGGAGAAGAAGAGAAGCGGCATCGCAATAAGGAAGGAGTTCGACAACACGATACACGTGCATTGGAAAGGAGCGGCTGAGATGATACTTGCAATGTGTTCTAACTATATTGATAGTCATGGCACAAGGAAATGCCTTGATCATGAAGAAAGGAGTAATTTACAGAATATAATTCAAGGCATGGCAGCTAGTAGTCTAAGATGCATTGCTTTTGCTCACATCGAGATTGCAGATTGCAAAGAAGATGATAAGGAGAATGCACGTGATATACCAAGAGAAGATGGCCTGACATTGCTAGGAATTGTTGGCCTTAAGGATCCATGCCGACCGGACGTCAAGAAGGCTGTGGAAACTTGCAAAAACGCGGGCGTCGAGATCAAGATGATCACCGGTGATAACATATTCACAGCGAAGGCGATAGCGACAGAATGTGGAATATTAGAACATAATAACCATGTCGTAGATGCAGGGGAAGTGGTAGAAGGCGTCGAATTCCGAAACTATACAGAGGAAGAGAGGCTGCTGAAAGTTGACAAGATCCGCGTGATGGCGAGATCATCCCCTATGGACAAATACTTGATGGTGCAGTGCTTAAAAAAGAAAGGCCATGTTGTCGCGGTCACAGGAGACGGCACGAACGACGCGCCTGCGCTAAAAGAAGCCGATATAGGACTTTCGATGGGCATCCAAGGCACGGAGGTCGCGAAGGAGAGCTCCGACATTGTCATCCTGGACGACAACTTCAGTTCTGTCGCAACCGTTTTAAGGTGGGGGCGATGCGTTTATAACAACATCCAGAAGTTCATCCAGTTCCAACTAACAGTGAATGTTGCAGCTCTAGTCATTAATTTTATTGCAGCAGTTTCTTCTGGTGATGTTCCTTTAACAACAGTTCAACTGCTATGGGTAAATCTCATTATGGACACTCTAGGAGCTTTGGCACTAGCAACAGAAAGGCCTACAAGAGAGTTAATGCAAAAAAAGCCAGTAGGTAGAACTGAACCTCTCATTACCAACATTATGTGGAGAAATCTTTTATCACAAGCTTTATATCAGATTGGTGTTTTATTGGTTTTAGAATTCAATGGGGGGTCACTCTTCAATGTGAGTCAAAAGGTAAAGAATACTCTAATTTTTAACACTTTTGTTCTATGCCAAGTTTTCAATGAGTTCAACTCAAGGAGTATGGAGAAGCATAATGTATTCAAAGGCATTCTCAAAAGCCACTTGTTCCTTGGAATTGTGGGGGTTACTATTGTACTTCAAGTTTTGATGGTGGAATTTCTAAGGAAGTTTGCTGATACTGAGAGATTAAATTGGGAGCAATGGGGAATTTGCATTGCAATTGCTGCTGTGTCATGGCCAATTGCTTGGTTAGCTAAGCTCATACCTGTCTCAGATCAACCTTTTTCCAGTTACACCAGATTGGGTAAAAATACCAGTGTTCAAGATTAAGCAGGCTTTTCAATTTTAATCACAAGTTACATTGAGGGTTCTCATCTGAGTAAATCCTTGATTCAGTTCCTCCAAATATGATAGTATTATCAGTTTGATTGCAACAGATTTGTGTCACTAAATAAGTCTCCAAAAATTTTCACAGTTCTTTGTAAGATATAATTGGTAATATTTAAAATTTTTTGGGGACTTAATTTTCAACAATGTAACATCATTTTAAATTTTTTTGGTGATGCATGTATTTCATGTACTCAATTGATAACACCATCATATTTAGAGTATTAAATTGAGAGTTTATTCTTTCCAATATGGGGAATCATAAATTCCAAATATTTAGAAAAATGAAATATAATATATTCGTGTATACAACATATGGAAATTCAATATCCTTTAATTTTAGAAACCTGGAAGATCTTGAATTTCCATGTGTTTTATACTTAAATATCATATATTTAATTTTTCATGATATTTGAAATTTAAGTTTTCGCTATGCAAATATCTCTGGTTTATTTAGATTTGGAACTATTAAAGTTGGAGTAGTTAGAAGTTCTTTAAATGTAAAAAAAGTATAACTCAAGTTACAGATTTGGGATTTTGATAGGAGATTGTGATGTGTTTTAATTTATTTATGTAGTGATTCCTACCTAGTCAGGTTTTTTCTTTTATTATTATAAATTCAAGTTACTTTGATGATTCCATTCCATGAGGTAACAATTAGTATAAAATAGCAATTAACTTATAATGGGTCACTAGAGTCAGTGACGAACCCATAAATTTTAGGCTATGGGACGATATATAATATTAAAAGTAGGATAATATTAACGATTGTTTATGGAATACAAAAGTAGAAAATTTTTATTGAAAATTTAAATTTAGTATTTTCTGATTTATTAGACACATTATTTTTCATATAAAATCACCATTATTTTTACGGTCTTAAACAATGTCTCATTGATACTCTTTAACATTTTCATTAAAAATATAACTTTTTGATAAATAAACATATAAATTACTAATGTGAGTCAATAAATACTCACCTTCCACAAAAATATATACAAAATCATAAGATAATACCATTGTAACAAAAAAATGAAATACAAAAACAAAAAAAAAATATTTAACATAAGTTTTCATATTATTTTTTTGGTAGAAAAAAAACTTCATTCCAACTAGCAAAATTGAACACATACAATTATAAGCATAAGGGTGCTTCACACTTACTATGTAGGGTTAAAGACCCATGCCTGAAGAACAATACAATTATAACTCAGCCCTTATTCTATCTATCAAAGCACAATTGTTCCAATTATTAAGATTTGGATAAACAATGTTGAATCTAAGTGCTAATTCCTTCTTCATAATTACATAGACTCGTTCAGGTTGTAGTTCTTTGCCAGTGAATTGTCTTCTGTTTTTTTCCATCCAAGTGTGGTATATTAAGGCTGCCATGGTTGCATAAATCACTTTTCTTATTGTCTTGTTTCTGAATCCATGTCTGATCCAAGCTGTCCAGTTCTCAAATCTAGTGTACTAGCTATCAAGGCAAATCCAATGGAACATCAGCTGCATTAGGTCATTAATCCCGGAGCATTCAAAATAGAGATGGTTTTTGCTCTCAGCATTTGTCTTGCATAAGTTGCAGGTGCTGTCTATGTTTGCATATAGGATTAATTTGTCTTTAGTCTTCAAACAATTTTGCATAGTAAGCCAGAATATAAAGCAATGCTTAGGAACTGAGACAGAGTTCCATACCATACTGTGATGCACAATCTTCTCTTGCACACCAAGTAGGTATTGATAGCCACTTTGAATTGTGTAGGAGCTGTTAGTTAATCCCTACCAATTGCCATGGATGTAACTTGCCCTTAGCTTATCTCTGACCTTCAAGATTTGATTCCAATGCCTGCTGCTATTGGCAGATGCTTCATAGTTCCAGAAATATTCAAAGATTAAATAAAAATAAGTTTTCATAATTATTATCTGAGTATTAATAATCTGGAAATATTGAATAGATAAATAAAAATCTAGTTATTTATATTTACATCGAGCAAAAGTTATATACTCCCTCTAGTCCTATATATGAGCCTGATTTTTGTCCTTAATATAAGTCTCATTTCCAATTTTCAAAGGCATTAATTACTTCTTTTCCACAAACACCCATATTTACTTAACACTTTTTATATTCCAATAATAATTATAGGGGTACTTTTGAAAAAGTATACCAAATATTTACATTTCCAACACCATTGACAATATTAACTAACTTTCTTAAAGGGAGTGAAAATTGGTCAAAGAGGTTTATAATAAGGACCGGAGGGAGTATACTAAAAAAGTTAATAGTCAATTTAGTCCTTCAAAGATTATATTATCATCAATTTAGTTCCCCAAAGATATTTGTCATCAATTTAGTCTCTCAAAAATCAATTATGTCACCAATTTAGTCCTCCAAAGATATTTGTCACCAATTTAATCCCTTAAAGATCAATTGTGCCACCAATGTAGTCCTCCAAAGATATTTGGCACCAATATAGTCCATCAAAAAACAATTGTGTCATCAATTTAGTCCCAAGAGATATTTGTCATCAATATAGTTTATCAAAGATTAAATAAAAAAATATTAAAAAAAAACTTAAACACATAAACAAACATATTTAAAAAAAAAACAAAAAAACCCACAAGCCATTCTTCTAAACATGGATGACAATGGAGCAGAAAATGTGCAAGGAGTATTGTTCCTTTCACTATCCCCGTTTCGAATTTGACGCCTCATTTTTGTTCCTCGTTTCAAGATTTTCTTTCGATTCCCTAAATAGTAATGAATTTATTAATTTTTATTTTTATTTAACATGTCGTATAAATACAGTTATAGTGATCTATAACAAAAGAACATAATGGACTACATGATGATTGATAGACTATATTGATGAAATGCAAATATTTTTAGGGGACTAAATTGATGGCACAATTGTTATTTGAGGGACTATAATGATGACAAATATGTTTGGGAGATTAAATTGGTGGCACAATTGATGTTTGAGGGACTAAATTGGTGGCAAATATTTTTGGGACTAAATTGATGGCACAATTAATTTTTGGGGGACTAAATTGGTGACAAATATCTTTGAGGGACTAAATTGATGGCAACATAATCTTTGGAAGACCAAATTGACCATTTACTCATATGAAAATGTTTTTGGAAGATTGTGGGGGCTATAGCCCCCCACTAGGACCTCCTGGGTCCGTCCCTGAGTAAAGTTAATGATAACTAACTTTGACCCATAAAATGAAGATGCAAGTATAGATTCCAGTAAAAGGATCGACTACATAACCCTAATAGCTGAAACTAATCAAGATGCCTTGTGCTCTTGAAAAACAAGTATAATTGCATACCTTAAAATTGATATTAGTACTTTGAAGACTTTATGAGCGGTTCGTATATATTCAAGGCCTAATCCAAGCTCGTCAAATCAAATTTCATGCATTATTGAGTCTATATGTAGAATTGTCCTTTGATGTCATTGGTAACAAGATAAATGAAATTTGTAACATGTTTCATTGTCCAACCGAGCAAGATTACAATGGCAACAAAGCTTTTTTACCAATTATTTATCACAGCCATATTTTTGGGATCGAATTCGAGATTTCTAATATAACTACAGTAGCTCCGTGCCATAATTCATGAGTTTGGCAGTATTTTTTTTATTTATTTATCTAATAAAAGGAAAATTATTCTTTTACCCTTTAATGGCAACTTATTATACAAGCTCAAAATAGTTTCATAGCTGTAGACGGCAAAGAAAATTTCATAAATGAACATATTATAAAATATAGTTTCATAGCTCCAGCTCAAATACAAAACATATCAAAATTCCCTCCCAAGTTGCGAATATCCAAAAAACTGAAAGAATTTACCTTGAGGTTTCCAAAAGGTACTATATATCCTAATATCCCGGCCATCTGATATCTCCTTAAGGTCCAAAGGAGATTTGATACTATCTAGGGAAACTTCATCAACCAATCAGCACAGCTATATAATAAAATATAGAAAGCTTTTAAAAAAGAAAGAAAGAATAAAATGTATAATAAACTTTCGCATTGTGGAGAAGCCGGTACGTGTAACGGCTAATTAACCTTGGATGTATACCTTTAGTCTTAGCTTAGGTATTCACGACCTTTAGAAAAGTGTTGGAGTTGCTAGCTTGCCATCTCTTGATATTTTGGGAGTTGCTGCTCCCCCTTGATTGTTTTTATTAAGATTATGTTTTTATTTTTTTTAATTATAATTTAGTGTGTTTGGTTGTTAATATAGATTATATTTTTGACAAAATAATCAAAATTCAACATATATCTCATAGGTGTTGTATATTATTTATTGAAAATCATGTAATTTTTTATCATACCCTTATTACTCAAACAACAATACTTGTCCTTTATCACTCCATACCATTTTTTGTAATTTGCTCAATAAAAATAACTTTTTTTTATACTATCCATACAAAATAAATCAACTGAAATTCATTTTTCAGTCAAGAGTCCTAAGCATAAATAGATTATAATTTTAACATATTATAGTATGATAAAAATAATTACAATCTAATTTAACCGATTATACCAAACACGCACATACTAGTATTTTACGAGTAGCATAGTTTTTTTTGGCTAAGCCACATTGTTCACACTTCAAATCTTGACTAAGATTTTAAGAAGAGTGGTTATATTTAACCAAAATTTATCTTTATTAAAAAAATTTCTCCTAAAAATTGCATCAACTTTATGGAATTTGATTAGACATTT
Organism: Crotalaria pallida; assembly: GCA_037953625.1. Classification (NCBI taxonomy): domain Eukaryota; kingdom Viridiplantae; phylum Streptophyta; class Magnoliopsida; order Fabales; family Fabaceae; genus Crotalaria; species Crotalaria pallida. The sequence continues at coordinate 77,686,717 of CM075656.1, forward strand.
CATCATTTAGATATTATTGTACTCTTTATAAAACATTTGAAATTAATCATATAAAACTTATTGAAAAATTGTACCTAAATTAAGGATTTAATTAAAAAAAAAGGTTTTTTTTTTATGTATACATTAGGACACATGTTAAGAAACTCAAACTTGTCATGATGGTTTGTCATAAATTATGTTCATTGATAAACCATTTATTTTCGTATTCTTCTTAATTGTTTCGTTTATGATTTTTCTTGGTCTTCCCCTACCTCTAGCCATTGGAATATCATCATATCCATTTGATTTACTCTCTTAATTGAGGCTTCTAATAGTCTCCTTCACATATATCCAAACCACCAAAGGAGGGATTCTACCATCTTTTCTACAACCGTTCACATGCAACCTCAACTCTCTCGAATGCACGCATTCCTAATTTTATCTAGTATAGTGTATTCACTCATCTCCCGCAACATCTTCATATTTACTATATGAAATTTATTATCTTATCGACATTTTGTCGCCCAACATTTGATCTCATACAACATAGTCGCCTTTATAATAGTATCCCCATATTATGTTATGATATTTAAATGAGGTAAAAATTTGATATAATTTAATTAAAATATCATCAATATTAATCATTGAAGAGGGAGTAATGATAAACATAAAAAAGATAAAAAAAATTGGTAATAAAAAATAAATTCAATAAATAAATGTATAATTGAAAAAAAAAACTGGAAATAAATATTGAATTTTATGAAATAAAGAGAAAAAAATAAGGCAACACAACATAAGAAACTAAAAGAGTACAAAAGAAAAGGACAATATGATTAGTATGTACAGTGTTAATTTTTAGGCTTAAATATCACATTGATCCTTATAAATATTGACTTTTTTGAAAATAGTCCTTACATTTTTTTTGGATTTTTTCCCTGACTATCTGTTTCATTATGGTTTTGATTTTCGCCGTCAATTATGGATGAAAAATGCTAATAAAGTGCTTAATGGGTTATGGACCAAAACCTACACATGCTAATAATATAAAGACCAAAACTTACACCTACTAATAATTTAAGGATCATAATTTCCGGACTTTGAAAATATGGGGGACCAAAATCAAAATTATATTTGCATTACTCTTGATCATTATTGACCATAATAATCAAAATCAAAATAGAATGGAAAAGTAGAGATCAAAATTAAAAAAATAATAAATGTAACCACTAATTTTTAAAAAATTCAACATTTATAAGAGAATTAAATTGGTATTTAAACATAATATTTATTTAATAGACAATCTTTTGTGCAACAGTACTTTATTTCATTCTTTTAAGTACTAGCTCACTAGGTCCAGGCCCGCTCTACAGTGAGACCCATGGGTGTCCCCCATCCAAGGCTTTAAATAAAAAAACTGAGTGTTAATTTTTGGTTTCAATAGTTGAATTTTTGGTCCTCCATTATTTTTGAAAAAAGATTAAAATATTTTTTAAATAGTTTTTGATTTCGAAGTGTCATAGATAAAAAAATACATTCTCAATATACATATATCAAAAATATGTTTCAATTTACTAGTATCGAATGTATAAAAGAGAATTAAGAATAATACCCAAAAGGGTAGGCAACTAGGCATTGCCCAAAAAGTGGCCTCTCTGTCTTAATCTCATGAATCATGTGCTTCACCAATTTAACCAATGAGTGTCACTGCCTCCAAATCATCATTCCAAAACCCCACATCTCTTATTATATCCCCAACTTCCCTAGCATTTGCATCTTTAATGCATACCACTTTGAATGCCTCGTCTAACAGAACCAAGCTAAGTGCAAGTCGCTAACCGAACTCAAACATGTCCTCCATCATACCATACACACATTCCCAAAGTTAAAATCCTCAAACTCTCTCAATGGTAGTCACTAATAACAGTAACAAACAAATTGCTTCTGTACAAACTGGTCCCATTGAGCAGATTCACAGTCACATTATTAATTTAGTAATTAAAAATTTTGATTATTGGGATTAAAAGTTAAAATAATGATAAATTGTAACATTGATTTTAAAGTAAGCGGGAGATAATAGATGACATTTGCTATTATTTTTAGAAGATTGTTGAGATGAAAAATAGTCACGTTGCTGATAGAATGACTGCCAGCCATATGTGAAACTGAATATAACGATAACGGTGGTAGAGTGGGATTGGCAATTAATAGCTCATAATAAACTTCTTACAAAGGACAGAATGCAAAGGATGGGATTAATGATAATCAAAAAGACTTATATATACTGCTTGTGTATGTGGAACTAAACTGGAATCAAGAAATCACATGTTTTTAATTTCAATTGCAAGTACCTCTCAAGCAGTTATATCAAAGTTGGGAATTAGAAATTTTCCATATGATTTCAATAGATGGAGGAGCTGAGTAAAGATATTTTGTATCTTTGGAAAAAACAGGAAAATCAGGCAACAAAGGGCATATAGCCATATTGCAGCTTGTGTTTACTTTCTGTGGCAACAAAGGAATTCTAGAATCTTTCAAAAAAAAGAAGCTAGTAGTGTGGAGTTTAAAAAAAAAAAAAAAAACAAACAAACAAACTTGTGGCTGAAATTGTTTGCCAATGTCGTAATCAAAAAATTCATAGTAGTGTAGGAAGGAATATAAAGGGTGAGTGTAGGTAATGAATATAAAAGGTGCTGATAGAAAATTCCTTGAAAACTTGCATAGTGTTTTTTTTTTTTTTTTTTATAGAAAAAGGTTTTTATTGCAATTATTGGAGAAAATTGTGCAGCTGCCAAGAATAATCAAACTCAGGTGCTCACATTTCTTATCTTCCCTAGTTTTTTAATGTCCACTTATTGTTTTTGGATGGTTGTGATTAAAATTTTTTGATCAATGGTTTGTATTACAAAGGGTTACCTGGTTGGGTTGTTATCATTGAATGTATTTATGTTGTGTGTACTGGAGTACTGTATGTTTTGGTGGGGAACATTTTTTTTTTGTTTTAAGTTTGTGTGTGTGGGCTGTGTTTTTTAATAACTCGTGTGGGCCTCTACCGTTATTTTTGTTTATTTTTTAGTTTAAATAGGTACAGATAAAATTATTTTTTTGAAGGCCATGTGTTGAAATAATTATTAATAAAAACTGAAAATTAATAATCGATTTATTTTGGTGCCCAAGTGGAAATTAGTAATGGATTATTGAAACTAGTCGATTATTAAATAATGGAATGGATTTATATAAATTTATGAATTTTTTTAGAAACAATAATGTAATTTCAATTTATGTAATCGGTTAATTAAGTAAACATGTGTTTAGGAAATTGGTTTAATAGTAGTAACCGACATCTTGAAAATTTAATAGTAGTAACCGACATCTTGAAAAAAAAAAAGTAAATGATTATATAATCGATTAGTTACTGAGAAAATCGATTAGTAGCTACTGTCAGTATATCGAAACTGTAATTTTAATGTCAAAGTTATAGGTCTGATCAAAGTTAATTAGTCTGAACCGTTGGTAAACTATCAAGTAAATATGCATTCAATTTTTACAACTACTAAAATCACTTAACCCAATATCAATTTAGTCTCAATGAACCGGTGGTGGTAAACTACCAATTAAATAACCATTAAATTTTTCAACTCCTAAAATAACCTAACCCAATTTAAGTTATTATGAATTAGGTCTATATAAACCATTTCTTTTGCAATGCCACTTAGTAAGCAATACAATTCACAATCCAGAGGGAGGGATGATATTTACGAAGGAGAGAGAGACTGAGAGAGATAGATAGATCGAAAGGTGGCCATTGATTTGAAGGTGCGTGGCGGTGTTGTCGTGACGCCGTCTGGCTGTGGCTTGAGCGACGGTGTGGGTGGCGCTGTGAAGGTTGAGAGAGGGACGGTGTGGCTGTGCTGTGCGTCTTGTGGGTGCTACTGCGAGGAGGCTTGAGACAATGGGGTGTCTGGGCTCTGAGTCGATCTTGGGAGAGTAGCTTTACTTTGGTTGTCTTTATCTTGGTTGTCTTTAGCCTTATACTAAGCAAAAATTACATATTTACCAGGTTCTGTTTACCCGCTGCAGGAGGTCAAAAAATAGGTGGATGTGTCCACTTGTTTTAGTGGACATTAAAATCGTTCCCAACTAAGCTACATTTTAAGGACATAATGTGCATATTTATTAATTTAGGCTCTTAAGATTGTTTGTTAGTCTTTTTTTTCTACAGATCTTCTGGGCAGTTATCTTCAGTGGTGAGTGATTCCAAACAAAAGGATCAACCATTCTTGTTTCCTAGCCATTTGAATGTACAGCTATTTGAGTTTTTTGTTATTAATATACAAGTGCAATTTATCTAAAAAAAATTCTTAAATGCAAAGACAAGGAGAATAATTGTCGTGAACTGCTCAAAATATATAGAGAGAGACTTCACACATGCATGAATGTAAGATGATTTCTCAAAAGCACCAATCGTATTTGGACGTGAGAGATCCTGTCACTCAAAACCTAACAGTGATATCTTACATACTCTATGCTGTAATAAAGATTCCCCAGCATATGTATGTAGACACAAGCAAAACAAACAAATTCAGAGATCTGATGTGCAAAATATTATTTTTTAATATTAATTGTTACTTTTTTTTTATAGGATATTAATTGTTACTTTTATTATTATTGGATTAATTATGGAGTATTGGATAGAATAACTTTGGGTCTACTCCATTCCAAAATCATTACTTGCAAAGTTGTAATGAAACGATAAAATTACTTACAGTATTTTTATTTTTTAAATATGTTTTGCGAACATTTATTTATATTTGTAATGTGAAAAATGTTTAAAGCACTTGTTAAAAACATAAATGCAATGAAAATTTATTGGACAATGTAACCTTTTATCTTTTCAAAAGAAAATAAAATTGAAATTTAAGATTTTTTTTTCCTTATTTTAAGGAACAATAACAAAAGTTTTTGTTGGCAAGACCCTTATTCCTTTAGGAAAAGAAAATTTTATTGAGAATAATAATATATTAACTTACACAACAAAAAAATGATATACATAACTTGTTATCCACTCATCCATAAATAATGTGTCATTTTATAACATGTCACTTTTTTATAACAGTAATGTTTTTCAATACGAAAATTTATTTCATACCAAAACATGAATGGTACATATTATTGTAGTTATCCAACATTACATCCAACTACTCCTGTGATTTCTGCTCCACCCAAAATTTCATTGGCCAAAACTCAATTCGTGGGCATTTCGTAATTTTCTTTTCGCAACATATAGCATTACTGTTTTTATAATGTAACCTAATTTGTAAGTTTATTTTATAAGTTGAAGTATATTTTTCTTTTATTAATGAAATATAAGAGATTAAAAGGTACCTGAAATTACAAAGGCAGCAACAGTAAAATAAACCCAATTACCAAAATAACCTGCGTGAAATACACATATTACCAGCACAAATATGTGCAACAAGATGAAGTCTCCCAACAATGGTCTCAATTCTTCATAACTCAAGGAAAATTTTGGACATCGATGGAGAAGAGAAGATATTAAATGCTATGAAAGGTGCACATGCTTATATTTTGAAGGCGAAGAGAAGAGGTGACTCCTTTGAATATGAAGAACAATTATAATAAATTGCAAACCCTATATAAAAATAAACGCTTCTTTTTTCAAAAGACACAAATGTTTATTAACTTATTAAAGATTTGCATACAAGCAGGAGAAGAGAGAATATAACACTAATCAGGCTTAAACATGTATTAAATCAGAACAAAGCACTTCACATAGACACTTGCATCTATTTTCTGGTAAAACTCCAAGATTTGAGAAATAGCTAAGAATCATCACATGAAGTAATTTCCATCGTGAATCCAAAAATAGTTGAAGTTGCCATATGATCCGATCTTTCCTTGATTCAACAAGAGAAAAGTTTAGATCATGCTGGCAGCTTCAACTCTTATTGATGCACGATAAGCCATAGGCATTCAATCACCTTGAAAAAATATGTATGAAGAAAAAAAAAGGGGTAAAAGAGATAAATTAAGATAACTCTTCTTCATAAGGGATGAGATTAGAGGAGGACCAAGAGCTATAAATAGAGGTACTCCAAAAAAACATGTCTAGCTATCCAATCGCAATTCTAGCTAACTGTATTAGCAATAAATTAATCTCAATCGTTATCTTTAGTTATATTTAAAATATAAAAAATAAAATGATTGATTGTTTTCAGCATAGCATATATAGGACAGGTAGCAGTGGTCCAAATAAAGTAAGACAATGTGAATATTATATTATCATGCTTCACTGGTTCTGTGGTTCATCAAAGAGTCAAAGAGGCTTTGAGTAGTTTAAGTTTTCGATCTAGCTAAGAGTATACATCAACCAAAGTAAAAGTGCATGGGGACCATTGTATGGCTTCCTACAAATCCAACACAAAAGAAAGGTAAGCATCTAAACTAAACAAAGTCATGTTGGGAAGGGTAAAAATAAAAACAAAACAAGGTCATGTGAGTATACTCTTTCCCTTTTTAATTTCCCCTCCCATCCACCATTAATTTCATTTCATTTAATTTATTGCTCTTATATCTTATCTCTTGCTCTGTGATCAAAGGATAACTTTTCTTTTGCCATAATAAATACATCGTTATTTGAAGTTTTGAACACTAAGCACGAAACTTTATTCACAAAGGCATGTGGCATGTCATTTTTAAATTTTGCGTCAAGAAACCATGCTATATTATCTGCACCAAAATCACAAAAATACAATAAACCAAATTTTAGATTTTGGGTCAAAATTCATGTCATCAAAATCTTTCTTAATTTTGTATTTTGTGTCGAAAATACATTTCATCGAAGGCACTTGTATACCATCATCATCCTTATTTAATATTCTGGGTCAAAAAATCGTGTTTTAATAGCACCAAAAACAAAAGAATAAAATAAACCAAATTTTAGATTTTGGATAAAAAATCATGTCATCAAAACCTTTAGAGCACAATTTTTAAGATTTTTTTATTTTATGTCAAACTCATTTCACTACTTAATTATAAAGAAATTGAACATTTCATATAATTATTCTCCTTATCTCATCTGTAGGGTCTGCCGACCGTATAAGGACTCAAGTCTTATTTAAGGGACTCTTCAAGGGCCCTCCCCTCGGTTTGCTCAGCACAAACGTCCCTCGCTCGGACTCGTTGGCTCCGAGCACACAAAAGGACCAGGCTCGGACTTGATGGGGCCGAGCCTTACAAACGGTTTTCCACTCATCAGGCTCGGGACTCTAGGATCGAGATGTACAGTCGGCTGGTGGAAAGACTCAGACTCGTTCAAGCTTCTTATCCCCTCCGCGAATCCCTCCTAGATTCTCGCTAACAGACTAGACATGAGATCATGAGCTGATCCTATCCAGATTCTAAGAGCATAAACCTCCGATATTATCTCACAGAATCCTGGCTCAGCTCAACCCTGATACAGGGCCCATACGGCCCATATCAGCCTCCTCCAAACCCAATAAATAGCTCATAACAGCTAGGGTTTCAGGTACGTACTCTCATCCCTAAGTTAACACTCTGCACACACCTGTTGACTGGGGAGACCCTGCTTTTCCCAACTGGAACTGCAGAAACACCATAAAGTCACATATTAACACTTGATCCTCTCTTGGGCTCCTGGTTCCATAATCTTGAGCACTTAAAGGGTTAAGTGTAAGATCCATGAAGAATGTTTTGATAAATGCCAAAAGGTTTTGAACAAGCTACAAATGTGTTGATCAAGTTCAAGCTCAACAAGCAACGACAACAAACATCAAGTGATGAAGAGAGAGCAAGCTCATGAAGACTTAGTTTGGTAGTTTATGTTTATTGTTTTATCTTTAGCCTCACAAGTCTTTTAGTTTATGAGTTTAGGTAGAGTTATTAGAGGGTAGTGAATCTCTTTTGATTGCATGATTATATCATATTTTGAGTATTCACTTTGCCTAAAATCAATAGGTGGCTTAAAGGTTTGAAAGAAAAGGTTTAGTTTTTGAGAAAACAAGTTTTAAGTGATTTTTAATGTTAATAATCGATTAACAGATTTTTGATAATCGATTAACAGTGTATTTTGAACTGATAATCGATTAACAAACTTTTTATAATCAATTATCTGCACTTTTACTCGAGTAAACTTTTGCAGACTTGCGGCATTACTCGATTAAATCATGTTTTACTCGATTAACACTTTTTCTACTCGAGTAACACGATCAGATATGGTTTTTAAAATGCGTTTTTCACTTCTCAAAAGCACTTTTAACCATTCCTAACTTTTGGGTATTCTATATAAACCTATTCCTAACCTTTGTGATCATATTCCATCATTTTGATATTCATTTTACAAAGAATCAAGCCACTCTATTCTCTCTCACTTTCTCAAGATCAAAGTTCTTATTTTTACATTCTTTGATCAAGAACCTTGAATCTCTCATGTTGATATTTTCATAGCTTTTGAAAGAGATTCATAGGATTGTTATTTTGTTTTCATTTGAGTTGTAATCTTTGCAAGAGGCAAGCTATCTACAACAATTGGAAGTCTTGGTTGTGAATCAAGCAAAGTTATATTGGAAGCCTTGGTGTGGCATTTCATCAAGCACTTGGAAGCCTTGTTGTGTTAACAAGCAATTGGAAGTCTTGTAGTGAAGCAAGCATTGGAAGTCTTGTTGTGGGGTATCGGCAAGCAAGAGAAGAGGTTAGATTAGATATTAATAGGATTACAAGGCAAGGGTGTGGTATCTCTTGTAGGCTAGCAAGAAGGAGTTTTGTGAGGCATTTACTTGTAATTTGAGAAACTCTAATTTCTCATAGTGAAGAATCTCTCTTGGTTGAAGAGGGGACTGGAGTAGCTTTCAAGTGGATGAAAGTGAACCAGGATAAATCACTGTGTCGTATCTCTAAACTCTCTACTCTTTACAATTCTTGTTATTAATTGTGTTCTTGGTTGAAAACCTAGAAAAAGTGATTTTTCATAATTGATTGAATTGAATCTTAATTGTGCAAAATTAATTTGGGGAAAATCATTTTCATAACTAGGTTAATCAATAAGAATATAGGTGTTAATTGTTTCCGCTGAATCTCTGGTTATACTTGTTAATTGATTGATTTTCTTATTTGATTGAAAAGTGATTTTTTCAATGTACAGAGGCATTAATCGATTAGTTCATGTCATTAATCGATTAAGGCTAAAGAATTTTCAAGAAAATCATTTGTTTTAATCGTTTTGATTTGTTTCTTTTGAAAATCTTTCAAGGTTTATCAAACACCTATTCAACCCCCCCTTCTAGGTGTTCTCCTAGTGTTTCCTAGTTATTTCAACCACCGATTGTAGGTTTTCACATTAAGAACATAGTGTTCCAGGACACTACATTGGCGCCGTCTGTGGGGAACGAATAATCAGTATCCCCACCACTCACCGCACTAATGGCAAATGATAATGACAACAACCAAGGAGACCTCCGCCGTCGCCTTAGGGGAAGGCCACCTAATAACGCTGGACCAAGGAATGTTGGTGGAAGGAATGTAAGGGACAGACTTGCCCCTGGAGGACCCCCTGGGGGCAACCAGGTTGAAAATCCCCAGGATCCTCCAGTTGTCCAGCCTGCTGATCCAGTTGTTCCGGAGGTCCAAGCGCCAGCCACCGTCCCTCCGGTTGTTGAAGGCCACGAACGACGATCTCAGCCGCGTCTCGTTTCTGATGGTCATGTGTCGGAATGGCGTGACACAGCGGATTCTGGGCCACATCAATCTAGGAGGGCCCCTGCCGGATCGCGAACTGGGGAGGAGCGACGAGTCGAACGTCATGCTCGCGATAACTCCCGAGCCGATCGATCTGATAGGGGAGTACCACACTTTACTAGAGGCCGCTTTGGAACGCTTCAGGGTGACGAACGTTCAGAATCTCAAGGAAGATCCTACATGACAACCTCTTCGGCCAGGAGGAGAGAGGAGTCAATTATGGAAATATTGAGAACCCAAACTTCATTAATTGAAAAGCAAAACCAGGCTATTGCTACTCTACAGCAACAAAGCATGGCTAGACTTGCCGAGCAAGGCCCTCGCGTGGCTCTCGGCAACCCAATTAACCTTCCCCCACCTCCACCCCTCAATTTGAATGTGACTCTCGAACCAACAGTTACAGAACCCCATCCTGGACACCCCTTTACAGCAGCAATTATGGCATTTCGGACTTCACAAACTTATATGGGCCATCAGAATGTCTCCCGGTACAATGGGACGACCGATCCGATGGATCACATTGCATCTTACGAGTCTTCCATGATGTTTTATGGAGGAGAGGATGAAATGAAATGCCGAGCTTTCTCAATGACGTTAGGCCCGGCGCCGTTGAGATGGTTCAACTCCCTACCAGCTAACTTCATTAGTTCTTGGGCTGAGCTTAGAAGAGTTTTCCTGAATCGATATACAGCCAGCATGTCACAGCCCAAATCAGACCATTCATTAGCTGGAGTTGCACAAAGACCTGGCGAGTCTTTACGCGACTATCTGGCTCGGTATCAGCAAGAGGCCAGTGACATATCTGGTTTGCAGTCGGGGGTATCCGTTCTTCTGCTTACCCAAGGACTGCAAGATGGAGATTTCAAGGATTGTCTGATCGGGGAACCACCTAGTAACATGGCGGAACTGAGAGAAAGATCCAGGAAATATGTTAATCTAGAGGAGTTCCGAAGGATTAGCACTGCAGCAAGGAGTGCCGAAGGACGACATGAGCAACGTCCTCGCCAAAACGAGGCTCGTCAGAATGATCGTTTCCGAGATAAGGGAAGGAAAGATAAGAGAGAACAAGAGAGAGGAGAAAAACTGCCTCCCAAAGGCAAGTATGATGAATATACCCAGTTAACAGTCCCGAGGAGTCAAATCCTTCGTGAGACTATGCATACAGAGATGCATAACATCACTCGGCCACCAGCCTTGAGAAAGGCGGCCCAAAAGGATAGGACGAAGTATTGCGATCATCATGGCGGATGGGGACATACCACCGACCAATGTATCCAACTGAAGGATTTGATCGAAGAGATGGTAAGGGATGGTAAGCTTCAACACTATATTGGAAAAGCGTTGCGCAAGCGTTCCAGAAGGAAAAGCCCCTCGCCTCCCAGAACTGAACAGAAGAGGAATAAAAGCCCTTCACCACCAGCTGGCGGAGCCCCTATCCAGCAATCCGAGAAAGGCAACGATTTCCTCATTGGCACCATTGCTGGAGGATTTGCTGGTGGTGGGGAAAAGAAGTGCGATCGCAAGAAGTATGTGGGACAAGTTCTCTCGGTGGCAAGCCGACCGATACAAAAACCCAGAAAGAAAAATGTGGTCATCAGTTTTAGAGATGAGGATTTTGAAGACATCCTACAGGACCACAATGACCCAATGGTCGTCACGGCAAGGATTGGCAACTATGAAGTAAGAAGGATTCTCGTCGATCAAGGGAGTTCGGCGGACATCATGTTTTTGGATTTGTTTGCAAAATTGAAGTTGAAAAGGTCTGATCTCACCCCGTTCGAGGGAAGCTTGATCGGCTTCACGAGACATTCAATTGTTCCTTTAGGCCATATCCACCTTCCAGTGACCATGGGGGAACCACCTTCTGCTCGGACTGAAATGGTGAAGTGGTTAGTTGTCCAGGCTCCCTCGGCGTACAATGCTATCTTTGGCTGAACGGCACTCCAGTCCTTCGGCGCCGTTGTTTCAACGGTACACTTGGCCATGAAATTCCAGGGGTCGGATGACAAGGTAGTAACAGTACGGTCCGAACAGGAGTTGGCTCGGAAGTGCTATAACATCATTTTGGGGAAGCTAAAGCTGGATGATGAGAAAATTATGCAGGAACCGTTGAACAAAGGAAGTGTCAACTTGGCTGATCTTGACGTAAGAGAGGAGGATGAAACTAGACCGACCCCTCAGGGGGACTTCAAAAAGGTAATCCTTGGCCCCGAGCCATCTCGTTGCGTCAAGATCGGAGTTGGCCTATCTGAGGAACTAGAAAAGGAGCTTACTGAATTACTAATGGAAAATAAGGACTTGTTTGCCTGGACTTCGGCAGACATGCCGGGAATCGATCCTAACTTCATCTGCCACAATTTAAGTGTGTATCCTGGCGCTAAGCCAATGTGTCAAAAAAAGAGAAGGGTCGGAATCGAGAAGGCACAGGCAACGGATGAGAAAGTAGCCGAGCTATTAGAAGCTGGATTTATCAGAGAGGTAGTGTACACTGATTGGTTGGCCAATCCCGTGTTAGTAAAAAATCCAATGGGAAATGGATGATGTGCGTGGACTACACAGATTTGAACAAGGTTTGCCCCAAGGACCAGTACCCACTTCCTTGCATTGATAAACTGGTGGATAGCTCGGCAGGTTATCAAAGGCTATCCTTTATGGATGCTTACTCGGGGTACAATCAGATCCCAATGTACCCCCCGGATCAGGTAAAGACCTCGTTTATCATAGAAAACGCCACATATTGTTACAATGTGATGCCGTTCGGGTTGAAGAATGCTAGGGCAACTTACCAGCGGATGATGAACAAGGTGTTTGGTCCTCTAATTGGGCCGAGGATGAAGGTTTATATAGACGATATGATTGCAAAGAGCTTAAAGGAGGAAGATCATGCTAAAGATTTGAAGGAAATCTTAGGAAGGATCCGGCAATTTAATATGAGATTGAACCCGGAAAAATGCACATTCGGAGTTCCGGCAGGGTCCTTCCTCGGATTCATGCTTACAGAGCGCGGAATCGAGGCAAATCCAGAAAAGTGTCGAGCTATTCTGGAGATGAAGAGTCCGTCGGATATCAAGGGTGTACAGCAACTGACGGGTCGGGTTGCAGCTCTCTCAAGGTTTCTATCTCAATCAGCTAGGAAGGCCCTTCCTTGGTACAATCTGTTGAGGAAGGGGAAAAGGCGTTTGAGTGGGATGAAGCATGCGAAAAGGCCTTTACTGATCTTAAGCATTATTTGGCATCACCTCCAATTTTGTCTAGTCCGAACAATGGTGAAACTCTTTTCTTGTACTTATCAGTGGGAGACTCGGTGATCAGTTCGGTTTTGGTTCGGGAGGAATCTGGTAAAGAGTTGCCCATCTATTTTGTTAGCCGAGCTCTCCAGGGACCAGAGTTGAGATATTAAAAAGTGAAGAAATTAGCTTTCTGCTTGATTATTACTGCCAGACGACTGCGCCAGTATTTCCAGAGCCACCATATCACGGTCAGAACGGCCCAGCCGATCCGTCAAATATTGCAGAAACCTGATTTGGCTGGAAGGATGGTAACCTGGGCAATTGAGCTTTCCGAGTTTGAAATCACTTTCGAACCAAGAAAGGCGATGAAGTCTCAGGCTTTGGCTGATTTCCTCACCGAGTTTACTGAGCCATTGACGAGCTCAACCTCAGATTGGAACATTTATGTGGATGGATCAAGTAACAAACTTGGAGCGGGGGCAGGAATAATTTTGGAGAACTCCGAGGGAGTCACCCTCGAGTACTCTTTGAAGTTCGGATTTTCAACGTCGAACAATCAAGCGGAGTATGAAGCCATTTTGGCAGGATTAAGGATGGCAAAAGAGGTGGGGGCTCGAGAGGTAAAAATTTTCAGTGATTCTCAGTTGGTGGTTTCACAGGTCAAGGGCGAGTTTCAGACTAAGGAACCCATCCTTCAAAAATACTTGGAAAAGGTAAAGTTCCTATCCTCCGAATTTATGAAGGTCGAAATCTGCCACATTCCGAGGGAAAGTAATAGCCGAGCGGATATTCTTTCCAAACTCGCATCAACAAAAAATTCTGAAAACAACAAAACTCCGATTCAAGAAATGGTGCATGGACCTAGCGTTGTCCTCTCCATTTCAGTGGATCCAAGCTGGATCACTCCAATTGTAGGTTATTTGGAACAAGGGATTTTGCCAACCGACTCGGTGGAAGCCAGGAAACTTGTCAGAAAAGCATCTCAGTTTGCACTAGTTGATGGAATCCTTTTTCGCCGAGGGGTCAGCGGTCCAATGCTCAGATGTCTTGACCCTGCCGAAGCAAAGCTGACGCTAGGAGAGGTTCATGGAGGTATAGGAAGTCACCATGTTGGAGGGAAGTCACTGGCAAAAGAGGTTCTAAGGGCAGGATACTACTGGCCTACCCTTCAACAAGATGCGATCAATCACGTGAAAATGTGTGATAAATGCCAATTTCATAGTGATGTTTATCAAAAACCAGCCGAGGAGCTCCATTCTCTTTCATCTCCTTATCCCTTCTATCAATGGGTAATGGATTTGATTGGACAATTCCCCACTGCACCGGGACAGCTAAAGTGGGTGATTGTAGCCATAGACTATTTCACAAAGTGGGTTGAGGCCGAGCCTTTGGCGACCATCTCCTCAGCCAAGGTGCAGAAGTTCTTTGAAAGACAAGTCGTAGCTCGGTTCGGAGTGCCACAAGTATTGGTGACCGACAATGGAACCCAGTTCGCTGCAAAGGCGTTCCAGGATCTGGTCAGTGCTTTGGATATTAAACACTACTTCTCTTCAGTTGAGCACCCTCAAACTAACGGCCAGGTAGAATCAGTAAACCGATCAATCATTCAGGGGATCAAGAGAAGATTGGAAGGCGCAAAAGGGAATTGGGTGGAAAACCTGCATGAAGTGCTTTGGTCGTACCGCACCACCATACAAACTTCAACAGGTGAAACACCTTATCGACTCACCTATGGTTGTGATGCAGTCATCCCTATTGAAAAAATCATCCCTTCATTCCGAGCCATGCAACAGCCAAATCCTCTAAACAACACTTTACTGTGTGAGGATCTTGTTTTATCGGAAGAGGTCAGGGACTTAGCCGCCGAGCGAGAAAAGCATGCTAAGATTATGCAAGCAAAAGGGTATAATCGCTCGGTTATAGCCAGGGAGTTCGAGGTAGGCGACCTTGTATTGAGGAGAGCTGACATTGGTCTCAAAAATGCAAAGGATGGAAAACTGGCCCAAAGCTGGGAAGGACCATACCGAGTTGCCTCCAAGACGGGAACAGGAGCCTACAAGCTCGAAACCCTCTCGGGCGCCCTCATCAACAACACGTGGAACGTGGCAAAACTTCGAGCTTATTACAGTTAGTTTTTCATTTCGTTTTCAATAGTTTTAGTTGCTTTATTACATTTTGCTTTTTGAATTCTTTTGATAATGGAGTACGCTCGGTGCAACTCCGAGCCCATTGTAATTTGTTTCAAATGAATAAAAGTTCGTTATTGAATTCATTGTATCACGTACTTTTCCTCGTAACCGATTAGCCACCGATTATGACGCGAACGATTATAAACAGCTCTAACAAGAGCTTATAACTCGTCAAGTACTTTTAATAAGATTCCCGATTAAATCATGATTTTTTCAAATCATTTTATATTGCGGATAGAGGAACCCACCTCGGCTAAAGTGCTGGAGTTCCGAGGTCTTAACACTTGAATTCTTAACAAAGAGCATAAAAAGAAGCACAACATGATTACAGATATTATAAAATATTCCAAACAAAACAGTAATACAAGTTTAAACCCATCTACTGGGGCAATTACAAAAAAGGTAGCAGAATAATCAAACTATTCTAAATCGGACAATACAATGTTGTCAGCATTGAATGTGTCCTCTTCTTCCTCTTCACCTTCAGCATCCTCGGCTCCTTCCCCCTCGGAATCTTCGGCCAAATGGTCCGGAAGGTCGGCGTTGTTCAGATCTATGGGAACCCCACTCGGGCCGACAATTCGACCTTTTTTCACAGCAAAATTGGGGTCAACACCCTTGGTCACGAGCCCAGGATTCAGAACGCGGAGTTGCTCGTCAGTGTTGTAGAAAGAATCTTCAATTGCATGGTCCCAATTGAACAGATTCTCCTTAGCTGCTTTCTTATGCTTGAGAGCTTTCGCACTCATCTTCTCCAAGGAAGCTCGGAGCCTGAGTATCTCGTCCTTAGCATACTCATGTCGCTCCTGAGCCACTGCAGCAGCTTGCTCGGCCGTACGATCTTTCTCTGTAGCCACCAGAAGAGCAGCAGCATCCTCCTCAGCCTTTTTCTGGATTTCTTCCGACCTCTTTATTTGTGCCTCGACATCCTGAAGTGTTCTCTCAGCCCGAACTTTGGCCCCCTCGGAATCTTGTGCAGCCTTTTGAAGTCGCTCGTTTTCAGCTGCCAGTTCTTGTATCCTTTTATTCAGACCTTGGACCTGAATTTCCAAGTAGTCTTCCCGCTCGTTTGCCTCATATATTTTCTTCTTTTCCTCGGGGGCCAATCCGGCATAGGCGTCATCACCATGATGACCAAGGTGATGGAAAATGCTCGCACCCCGTAAGAAGCTTCTCACCAACGACTTACAGTTATTTTCCCAAGTCCCAGGGGTCCAAGCCTCAATTACTTCAGCATTTTCAGGAGGGAAGACGGTGGCAATGAATGAGTCAGACATCTTCTTACCCCACACCGTCTTGGCAGCTGCATCTTCCTTACCCTCGGGAATTTCTATCCCTTTGTTAGACTTGCTCAAATGGAACCAATCTCCAGCGAGACCTTTTCCTTTGTCCAGCCTAGTCCTCTTGAGGGGGCGCTCGGGAATGCCTTGAGGAGATGAACGAGCTTCCACTTCAATATTCACCGTGTCGATAACACGGTCCCTTTGGATCACCTGTTCAACATGGGGTGGTATTGGGGATAACGGTCGGGCTTTCAGAATGGGTCGGTTCAGAAGACTGACTCTTGATTGGAGATCCGGATGCGGTCTCTTTGAGTGTAGCCAGCTGCGATACTCTAGCTGCCCGAGCTTCACTCTTCTTGGCCTTGGTTGCTTTCTTCCCCATTGCTTCTGCAAGAAAAATGGGTTAACACGCCAAAAAAAAATGTGTAGTACCCAGCTCCGCCTTCACTTCGTCTCGTGTCTCTTTCAGCAGAATTCATTTGGTATCAATTTGACCATTTGCTTGAAGGTATTCCCAAACATGGTCGCATAATCGCCTTTCGGCTTTTGTCAAATCCTCCTTAAAGTCGAATTGATACAAGGAGGATCCTCGGTTATAAATGTTAGTCGTCCAACCCAGTGGAAACCGAGGCACGACCTTGATCACTCCACCTTCTTCAACTCGTTCCATGAACCAACATACTTCGGCCCCAGTATACTCGTATTGGAAGAAGAGAGGTTTGAAAGATTTCCAAGAGTTTGTCACCTTGGCGAAAAGGGCGTGCCCCCTCCGAGCCTTTAGGGACACCCAAAGACCCTTGGAATCACCAAACTTATTTACTTGGGGAGCATATAACCAAAAGAAGGATCGTACTGTTGCGACCAAGTTTTCAACGTCGCAGAATTGTTGGAAGGCTCGGACGAAAGCCCACCCACTTGGATGCAATTGGCTAGGGGCTATTCCTAGATGAGTAAGGACTTCAACCTCGAAGGTGGAAAAGGGCAAGCGGATACCGACTTTAGTTGCTATTTCTTCGTAGAAATAAAAATATTGACGATTTTCCGATACTTGGAAGCATATCCGATCGTCGATTCCCAAAGGTCTTAATACGAATTCTGAGGTATTTCCGTCGACGCTCGGAGGTGTTAATATTGGCCGAAGATGATTAAGACTATTTGTTATCAATAATGAAGGTCTCGTCCCCAGTACTTCCCGATCAAAAACAGCATCGTACTGCGCATGATTAGGCGGCAGAGGATATTCTTCAGGGTTGGTAACACACATGCGTTCCACCATATCTGGGGAAAAAGCAAAAGGCTCGGCGTTAGGGTTTTTTATAGCACGAGTTTTTATTTTTAACTTAACGCCGAGCCCTGGACTTTTCCCCCCTCCCCCGGTGGACTCTCCAAAGGTTCTTTCCCCCTGGTGTCAGGGTCAGGGCTAAGCCTAACTTGGGCTCGACGCTCGGCAAATCTGTAAGCTAACAACCACTTATTCTTATCTGCGGGATTCGATGGGTATTCTACAGCTTACGGTTTTACCTCGGTGGATCCCTGATTAGTTGGGGGAGTAGTAGAAGGGTGTATAGAATCATCGATATCAAAATTTCCCTTATTCCCAAAATTCCCAGAAAAACCAGAAAAACTTGAAGCACTCGAATCACTATCACTAGAGGGTTCTTCTCCTAATCTCTTGCAAAGTTCACGATAAATTCTCCGCAAACCTCTCCATCCCCTCATGATTAGCTAACTACTTACCCAGAAATCCCAAGTTACCCAGAAATCCTGAACAACACTCAGAACCTAGAAATCTCCTAAAATCCAGACTCCCTGCAAAACCCAGAACCAAAACCCCTAAAGCAGAAATCGCACAAAAGAAGGAAATCGCAGAAACGGAAATAAGAAGAGTAGAGGAAGTTACCTGCTTTTAGTTGCTGGAAAGGATGATGGGAGAATGTTGTGGATTTGAAGGCGGAGACGGTGGAAAGAAGATTGGAGAGAGAATGAGGGGATTATGATTTGAGAAGATTCTGAAGTGAGAAGGAAAATGAGTGGGGGTAGTAAGAGGGTTCGAACTAATGAAGGAAACTTTTCAGTTTCCCTCCATGATACGCATTTGGGCCGAAAGCCCATCAACCCATGCAACCACTCGCTGAATGAGACGTGGCGGTTTCAACAGACACTTTTTCAAATTTCAAAAATTGCAATGATTTGGCACAACTTACAAGAGAACGCGCCGTACCTAGAGAAACCAAAACGTCACCTCGGACAGCTGTCACACATTCGAACTAAGACATCTAGAAGGTCCAACCCTAAACACATGCTACCTCGTCACAGACTTTATAAAGTCTTGCGAGTTGGGGGGCTTGTAGGGTCTGCCGACCGTATAAGGACTCAAGTCTTATTTAAGGGACTCTTCAAGGGCCCTCCCCTCGGTTTGCTCAGCACAAACGTTCCTCGCTCGGACTCGTTGGCTCCGAGCACACAAAAGGACCAGGCTCGGACTTGATGGGGCCGAGCCTTACAAACGGTTTTCCACTCATCAGGCTCGGGACTCTAGGATCGAGACGTACCGTCGACTGGTGGAAAGACTCAGACTCGTTCAAGCTTCTTTTCCCCTCCGCGAATCCCTCCTAGATTCTCGCTAACAGCCTAGACATGAGATCATGAGCTGATCCTATCCAGATTCTAAGAGCATAAACCTCCGATATTATCTCACAGAATCCTGGCTCAGCTCAACCCTGATACAGGGCCCATACGGCCCATATCAGCCTCCTCCAAACCCAATAAATAGCTCATAACAGCTAGGGTTTCAGGTACGTACTCTCATCCCTAAGTTAACACTCTGCACACACCTGTTGACTGGGGAGACCCTGCTTTTCCCAACTGGAACTGCAGAAACACCATAAAGTCACATATTAACACTTGATCCTCTCTTGGGCTCCTGGTTCCATAATCTTGAGCACTTAGAGGGTTAAGAACATAGTGTTCCATTGATATTCATGGTCAAAAGAGAACAAGAATTATTCCCATTTAAAGGTTCTAAATTGTGGTATGCAAATTTTATTGTTTTGAATTTTTGATAGTATCCACAATGAAATTCGCAATGGTAACTGCAACCACACTTTAGAACTTTGCAGCATTCATTACTAGTTTTAAGTAAATGAGGTGGATGAGATATTTCTGGTATGCCGTATGCCATTGTTCTTGTTCAGATAGACCGTTGTTCTATGTACTGATTGTTTCCTTCTTGTATATAATCTCAAATTTATTTTATCTGAGAATCTGAATCCCTTCAACGTGTATAGGAAATATCCTGATGTAATTCCTTTATTGTACTTCCATCGACTTGTTATCATTGTAAAGGAAGAGTTCAAAAAAAAAAAAAAAAAAAAAAAAAAAACCAAGTTAAAAACCATTGTTGTACTTTATTGGTTTACAATTGAATGTCTCTAACCATTTGACTCTATCCATGGAAACTGCCATGGAAGTGTAGAAGTGTACAAAACGTGAAGAGGAAAGCTAACTCCGTTTTCTTAATTTGTTAATAATAGCATAGACATCATAAAAACTCCAAGAGCTAAGAGGGAATTTTGAGGATACACCTAAGGCAAGCATATTGACTGTTGAAATGATACTCTCATTTTTGCATAGTATATTTGTTTTAACTTTGTATATTGTATGCGACAATATTCATGTGAGATGTGAAATTGTGGTGTAAAAAACATTATTCATATTCATGTGAGATGTGAAATTTTGGTGTAAAAAAAATTCATATTCATGTGATATGTACAAAACTACAAATACTAGGCTTCAAGCAATACCATACAAGGTGATAATTTCTTCTTTTTGGTTGCAACACGAAATCCCTTGCCCTTGATACTTGATAGTGCTTATTATTGTTAACACCTCTGATCTGGACAATCTTCAACTAAACCTAGCTCATTATTATTATTTTTTTTCTAGTCAAGTTGTGTGGCAACTGCCAAGATGAATAAAGCCAATTTTTTAAAATCAAAAGGGAGATAAGAAAAGTGCGTTGTGTTATTGTCTTATCCTTATCTGTTAGAATTTAGAAAATCAAACTTGATCGTACTATCGAGAATTCTAATCCTCCACTTTGTGGGAAAAGCTCAAAACTACCCTTTGCTCACTGGCATTTGCATTTTCCACTAACCCTTCAGAAAAGATTACATTTTGAATCAGCTAGCTTGTATTTTTTCGTCTAGGGTCGAATAACATCAAAATGAATTGTTTGAATTTTAACAAGTTAGTTTACCTAGGCAGCCACAATTAGATGGCAGCAAATGAACAAGAAAAAGAATTACAAAAATAATGTTTTTCCGCTTTAATTGAGATTGCTTTCTCTACTTGTGTTGAAAGAATAGCAAAAGAATTGTTTGTTGAATCTTTTAAACGAAATCCCACTAAGCAAGCTTCTTGGCGCGGCCAATTGAAGGCGCACCGTCCTCTCTTTTTGACCCAGATGCCTCTGGCTTTCGAGCCCAAGCAGGGGCTCTATCAGGCTCATATCGATAATCATAAAACAGTTCCTCCCCGGCACTGATCCGTTCCTTGGCAAAAATGCCTACCCTGTGATCCCCAGCAACCATGATAACCTGCCGGAATTTAAGCAGATATTTGTGAGTGGCATTGGCATTGATAGTGACCCTACAAATCTCAAAATGAAATACGAAATAGAAGTCCAATATTAAAAGGTTCTGATAGAACTGAATACCTTTGCATAGCAATTTGGATCAGGAGAATGGTTCGCAAACTTCAACTTGTCACCCTTCCGGTAAGCATCAAGAACAAACTGCATACAACAATCTTATGATTCAGATCCACCATATATATTTTTTTAGGGGAAGATTCATATGCGACAAAAGAAATTATCTCCCAACAGAAACATAGTAGTATAAGCTTGCCTGATCGTTCAAATTAAAGAGAAAAGATGAGTTTTCACGGTCATATATCTTCCCACGCTTATCAGCTTCCCGATGAGAAATTAACTCTCCGGTATACTCTCCAAGGTATTCATGCTTGGCAACACTGTTCTGGAGGGCGAACAGATTGCATTAGTCAAAGGAAAAACCACAAATAACCATATAGCATCATCAATTTGATTAAATACCTTTAAGAAGGCTCCCCAGCCAGATACATCAGACCTTCCAAGAAGAACCTGTAATCACATAAGATAGAATATGCAACCGTTGCAACATATGAGGAGAAAAGGAACATCTAAAAAATACAACTAGAGCAAACCCACATCTCAACATGATCCCCTTGACTTTTCTCAAAATCATTTAAATTACAAGTCTCGCTATTAGTATTACATTTATAAAAGAAGGGATTTTGTGAAAAATAAAGCAAATAGATCCCAATGTATTATTCTGATCAAAGGATATTTTATTTTGAAAAGAATAAAAATTCTGAAAAGAAACCAAACAAGCCTGAATATCTGTGCAAGATTTCAAAGGTAAGATAAAAAAAGACAGAGGAAGAGAATTACCCTCTGCTGCTGTTTGAGAAGAAGTTTCATGTTTCTACATTCATAATTATCACCCCTTTGGCTAGGAATCCCAAGAGTACCATCGCCACAACTGCAACAATAATTTCTCTCAAATAACAGAAAGTAGCAAGGCAAAAGAGAATAGAGATAGGCTACTAGCAGTAGCACTTAAATTTCATTGAGAAAAAAATAATAAATAAGGAAGACGATAAACCCAGAAAACAGACATAAAACTAAATTTTTCTTAAGCACCTAATATGCTATTTAGATCCAATCATTAAAAGGGGAAGTGAGAAATTAAAACAGAGAGTTGGTTGGACATTGGCTACAGTCAATTCAACAAATTAAATTATGATCAGATCTGGACATTGGCCAAATAAATAGTCTTTTGCCATTCTAGCACATCAAATTATATATCCGTGTTTTGCAGTAATTAATTACCTTCAATTATTTTTCCTTTTCAACCCCTTAAATTTATCAACTTAAATGTAAGACAAGATGACATTGTTGTAATATTATGATTTCTGATAAATATGAGAAATCATACCATATTACCCTTCATCGTATACACTCTGTCGTCAATCCCAGATCCCATACCATCCCAGCCTTCCCTAAAAACGGGATAGCGGGATGACTGGGATAGGGATGTTTAGGAAAGCAAAATAAACAATTTATACTATACACATATGAATGTCAAAAATATAAAAATACACAAAAATAAAGTCAAAAGCTCAAAATCAATAACATAAATCTAGTATAAGGTTCAGGGTTTGTCAAAATGACCCAAAGGTCCCAAACAAAGCTACAAGTCGTTTTAAAAATGAGTTCAAAATCGGGTTTTAACCCCGTTGTCCCTTTCCCAGCGAGATCCCAGTGGGAAACTGGGATTTTGGACCTGGGATAGCTGGAATTTGGAGCTGGGATAGCCGGGATGGGATAGCAAATCCCATCTCAGCTCCATGCCAAACTGGGATGGGATCCCGGGATTGCGTGGGATCCCACTGGGATTGACTACAGAGCGTATACATGACAAAAAATTATTGGGATTTAAGTATGAAACTTACAAATGACAATGCTACACCCATACAATCATAAAGAAATAAAATCTCACCTAACCCAACAATTCCTGCAAACATCTGGATCACATTCCCTATCTGCAGCAAAGCACGGACATTGACGGCTTCGGCATTGACTCTTAGCACAATGACAGCCACGAAACCGATTCTTGCAAGTCTTGGGGCACCTTGATATGAAAAATATCATTGCAAAGATTAATGGATATTAGATGCACGTGCTGGTAGGTAGGCACCCGCCGCACACCACAATAAAATAAATATAATTCCCAAAATTTCTGAAAAAAACCAAGGTAAAGCAAGCAGGCAATTACCGATTCACCATAACAGTACAATTTGGCATGCCTCTATTTTTTATTTAGGTTCTATTTGGGCAAGTTAAAGGCTTACCCACAATACTTCTCACAGCAGGTTCCATTGAGAAGACAAGGACACTGCTTTCCACAAGCTGTTTGGCAACCACAAGGATTGTACTGCCTGCAGGGCTGGTCCTTCTTCTCGGTAATCCTTTTCCTAATTGAATGATAAGCAGCAGATTTCCAGGTATACTTCAAGCGACGTACTCTTCCTCTTCTACGCAAAAATCTTGACCTTCGCCTTACTTCATTATTACCCTAACATTCATTTAATGAAAACTTGTTGGGGTAAGGACTACATTAAACAACAAAGAACAAAGCAAAAGATGCACCAAATTTAGTTGTTGCATTGAAATCAACCTTGGAATAGCCTTCCACATAAGAATTTGCAGCATCCCCGCCAGGACCTGACATTTTTCCGTCTTCACAATTAATGCATTGGAATACCTCCCAACATGTCTTAAAACCACCTAAGAGATTCCGGGCTATTAAGCAGCTGCAGAAGAAAGCAAAAAGGTGCAACTTATCAGGTGGTTGACAGTCAAAGAAAAATTCATGTCCAAAGATCATTCAAATTTCAAACCAAATATGCATATCATAGAAGGCACCAGAAGGTAAAGTGAGACATTTAACACTACATGTGAGCAAAGTAAAGTCGACCTATACCACATGGATAATCTGTAACTTACCAAAAAAATAACTCAAACACCCATGCAGACATCAGTTTTCACTATAAAACCTTCACCGTAGTTAATAAATACAAAGAGGGATATAACCATGCTGTTCGCGCTTACTTTAAGTAACCAATGAATCTTACAGAGACTGGTATTAAAAATAAGAATAAAAAAGTACAACCTAATAACCACGCCAATCTCTACATTTTCAACCAGATTAATTATGGACAAGGTTGAACTGACTTCTTCCAAATTGTAACTAACCATCCCTTCCCCACGAGAATGACTAAAATCAAGCTTAACTGCATATAAGCACTTGGATCGAAGATCAAACTAGTACATGCTAATATCTCATTCACGAATGTAATAATTACAACTTTCATGCATTATATATATAATGGGAGAGTAAAAACGAGTATCCCTAATCCAAAAATATATTGACCTGTTTCTACCAAATATCTCCATTCCTTTCTCCAGAAGCCCTTTTTCAAGAGCTTTCCAAGATTTATTATCTGTTGATACTTGTTTACAAATGTTCTCATCCACCAACTCTTCCTTCCTCAAGTTGTCTTCATTGCTCATGACAGGTGACTCAGAAGTAACCATATCATTCGATGATCTGTCGATAGCTTCACCCTACATTATGTAGAGATTATTATGAATTGATTCCTTCGAGATCTTCAATTATTAAGAAATTTGGCAGATTATGTGATAAAAAAAAAAAATCGCATCTTCACTATTTTGGCAGGAATTGAAGTTAAAAGCATGTTATTTGAATAAAGATAAACACTCACAACGGAACCAGAATCAGAAGTCATAATTTTCTTTTGCCGCTTCTGGATGCAAACTAGAACACGTTCTGCCACTCGCTTACTGTTCCTCTTACCACTTCCACCTCTCCCCACAGGTTTGGTTTTTTGTGGTGCCAAATGGGAGGCTGAAACAGCATCCCGTCCAGGACCATTCTCTGAGTCACTACTCTCAGAAAAGTTCTTCGCATTAGACGAGGCACTTTCACTTTGGTTGCATTTCATCCTCTTTCTAGCAGAAGACTTCTTCTTAGATGAAGCACCACCAGAGCATTTCTCTTCTGTGCCAGCCTGGGCAGAAGAGGAAGCTTTAGCAAATCTTTCTGATTTAAGTACCTAAAATATGTTAAGTTTGGGCAACTTTAGTAAATTGTTACCCAAATTTTATAGAAAGATTCCTAAAAACAAATCAATGCCTACCAATTGAAAACAATTTGGCCCACAAGGTGCACTTTCAGTGTCTGGAGGGATCCACACAGATTGCTTCTCAGCCTGCTAATGTACAGAGTCAAGAGATATGCTGACTACTTCATGAGAAATAACCAATAAATAGAACTTACGGGAAAGACAAGATCCTGTGAACATCCATGTAACCTGCAATCAAAGACCTGCAAAGTGAAATTCGGGCAACCTATAAGATATCAAGAGTAAGAGCAACAGAATAGCCTTCATGGAAGAAAAGAAAAAAAAAAGCTTACAAGACATCTTCGGCAAAAAAGGTTGTCAAAAGAGTCTAGAGCTGCTTCAAGATCCTTTTCCAGAAAAGAATTTCCACATTGAGAATTCTCTTCAGTATTTCCATTCTTGGAACACCCACCAGCATTGTCTTCAGTACTACGAGTTTCATATCTTGCCTGCATAAGATTTTGACAGTGTTTCATATCTGTGTAAAGCCAGCAGCACAAAGAAAATGGGAAACAGCAGGACAAAAGCTTAAGCAAAGACCAGTTTTCATCAGAATAATTGAGAGGGAGATGGTAGAAGTGGGAAATAAATAAAGGAACCGCATCAGTGAATGACAAACACATACCTTAATTTCACTAGCGGTTCTAGAAAAACACTGAGCCAGCGACTCCAGAACAATATCAGATAAACCAACTTGTCTGACAGTCATGCTGTAAAATCAAACCAGACATAATAAAATCCACAAAACTGTCTAATGCAACAAAAGAAAAACAATATGCTATGCAAAATAACATTAAATTCATCAAGTAGCATACTGACATAATATAGAAAAGGTTCCCTTTATAATATATATATATATATATATATATATATATATAAGATCACGGCAGAAGGGTACAAACC
Organism: Crotalaria pallida; assembly: GCA_037953625.1. Taxonomy (NCBI): domain Eukaryota; kingdom Viridiplantae; phylum Streptophyta; class Magnoliopsida; order Fabales; family Fabaceae; genus Crotalaria; species Crotalaria pallida. The sequence goes on from CM075656.1 coordinate 77,712,880, forward strand.
CAATGCTGAATTTCATTGAATTGTTTCTACAAAATAACATATATGAATGTATAGGCATAAGTGATGCAATTAAATAAGCATAAGAACTAGTTTCTTTTTCCCATCTTCCCATTCAGTCAAGTGGAAGATAATGAACATGCCAGTAAAAAAAATCCTCCAATGCAAACTAAAATAACCAGAAAAGAATATACACTTATGCTACTTCTAAAACAGTCAGCAATGGTCCAATAGAACAAAAATGCATTACTCAGCTAGAGGATAATGCAAACAAAGTATGGCCAAAACAACATATAGCATAGGACACTAAACAGTTAAAAAACTGAACAAGAGTAGGATCAGATATAATGATTAAAAAAAAAAAGCGAGAGCTTTTAGTATACAAATAGTTTTTTCAATAGCATAGAAAAGGCATTTCAGTGCATTAATAGTTTTTTTAACCTCATTAACATATTCCACAATAAGCTGAGATTGCAATTTTATTCTACATGCAAATAAAAAAGATCCAACAGGAAAAAATAAAGAACTGAAAAAACAGCCAACAATTATTTACTAATCTACACACCGAAGTATGTAATCTTCTGATTCTACAAATTCTCTTTTATCCTCTTCATCCTCTATTATTTCCTCCTCACTATCACTGCAAATGAGCGCTTCTCCACCATTCTGATCATAATAAATTCGTCTCCGACCCACCACCGACTGATCCTCTGTCATTCTTTGATTCCTGCACCAGAATCAACATAAGCAGCTAATATCTTCAAAATATCACATTGTAATGCATTAAAATAGATGAAATCTGCAAAGCACTGAGGCTTAATTAATAAATTGAAAAGGTGTAAAAAATGTCAAAGAACTGAGTAAAGAGGAAGAGAGTTGAGTGCTTGAGAAAGAAAACCATGGTTGTCAAATTGTATATCAAAACACGATAATTTTTATTTAACAAGACATGGAGTAAAGTGTATCATAAGAAACAAATATAATTATATATAATATTTTACCATAGTCATAATGATGGTGATGATAAATAAATTAATAAATAAAAAAAAGAAACATGATTAGAAAAGGTAAATGCATAAGTCTCCCTCAGTCCATGTCAAATGTATACTATGTATATTATATATCTCATCATAATAATTTTAAAAGTCTCATTTACAAACATGTCAATAACAAAAAATCCCATACAACTAAGTCTAGAAAATGTTATAAAATAGTTAATGCTGTTGCTGCGTGACAAAATTGAAGACAATATGTTATTTTACTTAAACTTGTTGAAAAATCTTCACTTTATCGCACGGGTTAAAAAGTTTGATTGTACATTTTATTCGGACGGGTAATAAAAAACAAAATTAATCTCGGAAGCAAATTGGGGAAGTCATACAAATATGAAAGAACCTAGGTATGGATGATCTGTACATCAACCACTGATTCTGGAGTAGTGAACAATACTCCGACAACTTACGATCTTGACAGCATACTTACCACAATAGCAACAGAATGATGAAATTTCAGTGCATAACAAACAATAGGAGTCGCATAGCAGTCAATAGTAACAGGCTAGAAAGATCAGATTATATGAAAAAAATGGGAAAGGAGGAAAACATAGATTGTTGAGCAAACCTGTCCAAAAAAATCCATGTGGTGTAAGGAGGTAATCTTTGTACTTCAGGTAACTTGATGGGGCGAACGGCATTCTTGACAGCGACATTAGATCCCAGAAGAACTGCGGTAGAACCGTGGTCGTCTTCATGATAGCCATTGCTCTCGGCATCACCATTACTACTTGCATTGACACCGTTGTGCATATCAATCGCTTCTTGCTGCCTCTTTGTGAGTAGGTCCAGATTTTTATCCGAATCAGTAATACTGCTGCATGTCTTTCTGTCCATAGACATGTTGCAAAGATTCTCCGTGACGCCAACCAGCTTCTGCCTATTTTCTTCCATTCTTTTCTGATATTCACAATGCATATATATTATTATTAGAGTAAAATGTTATATTGGTCCCTGACTTTGTGGGCAACGATCAATTTAGCTCAAGGGATTTTCAAAATTTCAAATTGGTGTCTAAGATAGAAAAACTTAAGTCACATTAGTCTGTGACGTTAATGACCGTCACTGGTCCTTAACGTGGAATAATAGAATGGCCAAAACGATAAAAAAAATAAACAAAGACCATTAACTATAGGTCAAATTAGTCCATGAAATTGTGAGCAATGGTCAAATTAGTCCTTAAATTTGTGAACCATTAACGATAGGACTAATGTGACCCACGTTTGCTATCTTAGGGACTAATTTCGATAATCTTAGAGACTAATTTGCCCCGTACCCACAAAGTCAATGACCAATATGACACCTTACTCATTGTTATTATTTATAGAAACAAAATATAACAAGAAATAAAAAATGATAGATAAGCAGGTATAGTAGTACCTTTACAGAAACAACTCTTTCAGCAGAAACGTGTTGCTTCAACGAATCAATAACCAGCAACACATCTTTAGCAGCAGAAGGACTTGCGTCATCTGCTTTTCTTGTCTGCATTTATATATATATAAAAAAATTAAAAAAAAAAAAAAAACACACAAACAAACAAACTATCATACATAAACCTACATTACAAAATAACCTAAAGAAAAAGAACAATATAGTAGTACAATGTAGCTATATCTACAATACCAAAATAAGCAAAGCAAGCATTTAACCAATTTTTTTAAGAAAAAAGGCATTAGGTTGTTTTATATTGAAATAAAACCCAAATTCAGTGAATTCAAATTTATCATTGGTATGTCCCCAAGAACCAGCTCAGTTAGTAGGGCTGCGAGTCGGAACCTGGGTTGAAAGTTAAAACCCTGATGACGAGGGTTTCCCTCTCTCCCATAAAATAATAATAAAATAAAATAAAAATAGAATGGTGGTCAGATCTGGATGAATTCGTTGTGAGAGAAAGAAGAGAAGCGAATGGAGACGCGAACGCATTACCGGCATCATCGATGAGAAGTGGATCGGAAGGCCGGCCGGCCGTCTTCACCAAGGAAGAAGAAGAAGAGACATGAGTGATGAGTGGAAATGGAATTACGCTTTTTTTTTTTTTAATTTTAATTTTTTATTTCAAACGCGGAGGAGGGAGTACTGTGTGTATGAGTGTAGTTGTTGTAGAGCAAAAATAAAAATAATGGTAATACAACAACCGAGTTACTAACATGCAATCCAAAATTGGATGGTTGCTATGCAAGTAATGCAACCTTTTCTTACATCAATAAGAAGTTGTCACTTAATGAAAAGTTATAATTTGTCTATAGCTACAAAGGATTAAATTTTTAATTTACTTTTTATGTTTAACTAAATTGCAAAAAACTAATTTTAACTACTTCAAATAATGACATGACATAGGTGGCAACTTCTTATTGATTTAAGAAAATGTTGCATAACAACCATCCAATTTTAGGTTTCATGATAGAAATATACATACAATAATGAACCATTTCATTGATTGATTTTGAAACAACCAAACACATGGTTTGACCATTATATATAAGGGTTTCTCATGTGATGTGATGCCAGTACTCCATTCTCATCCATTTTATGGATTAAGGTTTTCTTATCTTTTTTTTTTCCGTAAAGAATACAAAAATTATTTAATATTTTAGATTTTTTTAAAATATATATACATGAGGTAATGTTATATTAATTATTACTGTATTATTATGCATTTCAAATATTTGGAAATATTAGAGTGATATACTTTGGTGAGCTACCCTCTTAATAAGGCATTTTATATTCACACATCTTAAAAAAAAAAAACAACACATCCAATTAACATTTGTGTTAATCTCCACTAATAAATATATATTTCTAATTTGATTGGTATTTTTCCATAAACTAGAAAAGAAGCGCGAAAGTTGTAATATTCAAAAATATTTGTGGACTTTAATATGAGTGAATGATGTAAGAATTTGAGGTATTTAGATTATAATATGTTTATGTAATCATTACTGATGAAGAAAGATAATTATATTGAAGGTGAAAATGAGATTGTGATAAATAAAAGTATAATTAATAGAAAAGCAATATTAATGATGCATTAGGTTTTGGCACTTTACTAATAAGTGTTAGTAACACTCTTATCAATCTTTCGTCTTCGTCAAAATGCCAATATTATGTCAATCTGAATTTTCTGTTGGGCAAGTCTTTTGACACTTAATAAAAGAAGGTAAGAATCATGTTCGATCATTCAATATTTTTCCTCCCTTTTCCAATTTCCTTTCTCTGTCTTCCAACTCCATTGTTTCTAAACTTGATTAGGTTGGGTTGAATGTATCAAAAGAGGACATCAGAAAAGGCTAAGGTTTATTTAAAACCCAGCCTCCTAAGGTTGGAAATAGTTCCTCTTAAAAGGCATCATTGTTGACAGATGCACTTCTAATGGAATATTACATATTTCGAACCCTTTAAGTATCATATCAACTCAATCTCATCTTACAAGTCTTTCCATTTGAGTAGGAGAATTACGAAAATGGCATGATTTTGACATTTCTTTTAGCACTTTAATACATCAAAATATATGATGAGTATGTTCTTCATCTTGCCTAAATTTCAAACCTCTTTTATTTATAGCATGTCACAAGGGTTATGGGAACTCCATCAATAAATGCTCGCAAAAAGAGTCACTAATAACAACATTTTGTAATTAAAAATGGACTATTCTTTATGTACTAAATCAATTCTGACACTAATATATCACCACTATCAAACTAACAAATAAAATGTTATTATTGGCATGAAAAAAATCAAAACAATATTTTGTCAACGTCAAATTGACTTAATAACATTTTGTCAAAATTTAAGCTAACACCACCAAGCCAAAATTACTAGCTATAGTGATATATTTACACTGTAACCATGAATATTTTTTTTTATTTGTTTTGATTTTTTTTAATGGGTAGCATAGTGAAATAGTAAAAGTGTGAATTTGAATTAAACTTTCAAACTATAAGATATGAAGCTTTAAACTCAATATTTTTTTTTCTTAAAAAAAAACATCTTTAAACTTTCAAAACAAGCTCGAATTTTATACAGCATAGAAGCTAATTTCAACTTATAAGTTCCTAATTTATCGCCTCTCAAGCATAGTAGTTTATAAATTTTCAACTAGTTTATAAGCTAGTTATGGCAAAAAGGGTTATACTTAAGTTTTGCCCGTACCGGTCAAAATGGACTTTGCTGCCTCTACAGCAGCAAATTGATAGAAATTGGATTTCGTGTGAGATGTTTTAATTGTGGCAACATTTTGTTTTCTTGCCTCTGTTGAGAAGGAAACATGAGCACGATACGGAACATTGATAACGTAATATGTTATAGAATATGGTTAGTGTTCAAATATGTATCCTTGACAAACATCGATATATAATAATTTGTTGGGTATTCAAGTGTGAGATGAAGTCCCACATTGGATAGGATGGGATGAGTGAGAAGGTTTATAAGTGACAAGACCCATAGAACCATTGTCTTAAGGTTTTGGTTCAGGATGTGGTGTCTAGCTTATGAGCGGTTGCTCACTATTCCCAAGACTCTGGAGCAATGTGACCAACCGGTGGTTGGAACCTCCCCGGTTGAAGGTCCAGCAAGTGGTATCAGAGCCGATGGTTCGGCTGGGACTTGTGGATAAGGGGGAGTGACCGGTGAGATGAAGTCCCACATTGGATAGATGGGATGGGTGAGAAGGTATAACCCTTAAGGTTTACAAGACTCTGGAGCAATGTGACTAACCGGTGGTTGGAACCTCCCCGGTTGAAGGTCCAACAAGTGGTATCAGAGCCGATGGTTCGGTTAGGACTTGTGGATAAGGGGGAGTGACCGGTAAGTGTGGGTATTCACACTTGAAGGGGGAGATTGTGGGTGAGAAGGTATAACCCTTAAGGTTTATAAGACTCTGGAGCAATGTGACTAACCGGTGGTTGGAACCTCCCCGGTTGAAGGTCCAACAAGTGGTATCAGAGCCGATGGTTCGGCTAGGACTTGTGGATAAGGGGGAGTGACCGGTAAGTGTGGGTATTCACACTTGAAGGGGGAGATTGTTGGGTATTCAAGTGTGAGATGAAGTCCCACATTGGATAGGATGGGATGGGTGAGAAGGTTTATAAGTGACAAGACCCATAGAACCATTGCCTTAAGGTTTTGGTTCAGGATGTGGTATCTAGTTTATGAGCGGTTGCTCACTATTCCCAAGACCCTGGAGCAATGTGACTCCCCACTCCCGGTGGTTGGAACCTCCCCAGTTGAAGGTCCTTCATAATTATTATGAAGTGTTGGCGTTTCTTTGTCTATCAAGCTTTGCGCGATACCAAAATATAGTTAGTTAGCACTTATTAGGTAGAATGACAGCTTCAAATTGTGGTTGTAGTGACTTCACCACAACTACATCGCACACAATTGTGTCGCGGTCACCCAGTCAAACTTATTGTAACTTCATTAGTGTATGTCGAACCAAATCAAATAAAAAAAATCTCAATCATTTAATTTCATACTTTAACAACCATAATCTAGATCATCACGACGTGATGCTCATAGTAGCCCCAATTATGACTAAAATCATAATTTAAAACCATTTATATTAGTTGGTTAGTGAGTGTGGCCAATAAATAGGCCATTGGGGCTTGTGGCCAATTTGATAATAGTTAGTGAATCATTTGGTGAATGTTGCATCCAATTCATTCAGAATATTTCTCTCAAGTGGAATGTTGACTGGAGTGCATTATAAATATCTCAAGATGGAAATGCCAGAGGTGGAAGTAAACAAACATAGAGTATGGCTTTTATATAAGAGTGTATTAGTGTAAGTGGAGCATGGTTACTCTCTTTTGAAAGCATTACCAAGTTGGTTGTTAATTCATTGTTGATGTAGATTAATGTGGACACTTCATCATACTTTCATTGAGACGATGTTGTGCTCACTGTCTATTTTCCATATGCAGGTGGATTAATTTATACACAAAATATTGGTTGAAGAAGATGCAAAGAACAATTAAGAGAGAAATGAAAACATATTCTATGCTCAAGCTGATGTTGGGGAGATACTTAACTAAAAAGGTGATTTTGCTGAGTCTAAAATTTCTAACGTGGATATCTATATCTTTTGAAAAAGGTTTTAATGAACTTCTAAGCTGTGTTTTTTAACTTTCATGACAAATCATTGAACGAATCTAATTTATTTTCAGGTTGGTATATTTCCAGATATCATGGAGCACAAAGTGATACACAACATTTTTCGTAACTTTCTTGGTAGTATGCAAATAAAAATGCTTGTCCAGTTGAAAAAATCGTAAGCATTTTAAGGAAAAATATTAGTTTTAGTTGGAGATGAAATGATATGAACAAAATACGACTAAAAACCATTTTGAGAAAGATGTTCAAGTAATAGATCAATTAAGACTCAATCAAGAAAACATGAGGCCACCAAACTAACTTTCGATGAGTAAATTGTTTTCAAATTTAAAATGAAAATGAAAATATCAATCATGAGAAGGAAAAAAAATGAATCCATCATAGCAAATCAATCAATATTGCGTTACTAACCTAAATAACTAAAATGATCCAAAATACCGAAAAATCAATCAACACTATGATGAAAATGAAAATGAAAATGCCATTAAAAGCAATAACTAATGAACCATTAAAGGCATATTGATTTCCTTCAAATTGTCTAACCTAAAGCTAAATACTACAAACAAACTATTCTAGCTCAAAACTACCATTTCAATTTTGGTATTCGAAAGGAAAAATAAACACAAAACCCATTGTTTATTTCTTATGGAGAACATGAAGACCACCTAGTCCATCCGGAGAAAAGCATCATGATAAAATTACTCATACTCTGCTCTTCCCTTCCAACTTTAAAATGACCTGTCAAAAAAAGCTGTGGGGCATGTGCCAATATAGTTCAAAGAGTCTAAAGCCCATCATATATACATGCATTCTTTGAAAATTCAATGCCTATTTCTACACAAATACATAACCAGTTAATTAAAAACAAAATAAAAAATACAATTCTTTTATAAGAAAAGATATTTATTAATTGAAAGAGGAAAGATATAAGAGAAAATTATTTCTTGCAAAACCAATACAACTAATCAAAGTATCAAGAATGATTTTACTCCCACCCCTCGTTCCAAAATATGAGTTTTACTCTATCCAAAACAAAAATACAGTAAAACAGAAAACCCCTTTCCCTTACAACTAAACTAAAATAGATATATACAACCAAAACACCCCACCTCCTATGATAGTACAGAACCAAAATAGGAGGAGTAAGACCAAATCGTTGTGGCCAAATTTGATTACTTCTTTTGTAGAAAGATATAGCTCTCCAAACTTGCATGAAGATTAGGCAGTATAAAGAATTACCCTGAATTGGTTGCCTGTACCATTCAAAAATGGACATAATACTCATATTTTTCTTACCTTTAATCCAAAACAATTAATTTATCTTAATCCGATCCACCAATTTCGCTCGTGGTCACAAAATTCTGAAATAAAAATTAGTTTCTACATTGCCATAAGTGCCAAACCACTGCCAACCACCAACCACCACCGAAGACATCCAAATTTTGAATTTTTGCTGTCTTCGAAATGCCAACGTACATACTGCATAAGACGCTCAGCCCCATGTTGAGAAAGGATAATATCGATGACACCGAGCCATCCATAAACTTTTTGCCAAACATCGTATGGGAATGGACAAGAGAACGATAAGTGTTCAATAGATTCCTTGTTATCTTGACACAAAATGATCTTTATCTAATTAACCACAACCAAAACACCTCTACGAACTAGATTAGCTTTTCTTGAAATTCTGTCGATAATTGCTCTCAACTACAAATGTAATGTTCTTTAAAGGTGCTATAGACTCCCAAAGAGAGCCTGACCGTATTCACCAACCTGAACTTGTCTTTAAATTTGTTGGCAGGCCGACATGACATAATAGGTGCCTTCCGGATCAACACCACTAGGAATCATAACATCCTGTTTCAATGTGAAAATCTGTATTACAGCAAGAAAATCATTAAATAGAGAATTCTCTCTCATTCAAAAAAATTTCCCCTCCATCTAAAATTTCGCATCCATTCTCCTCCAAACCAAGATCACATACAACTTATACCATCATCATTTTGTTGAGTGCTAAGCGAAAATAACATAAGGCACCTTACCTTTTAAACTAATATCCCAACCCATATGTCTTTCCAAAAATTTGTATCTCCCCATTACCAATCTTTTACACCAAACAACTAGACAACCATGATTGAGTAACTCCTTGACTACTATCTATCCTTGATAAGTCCCTCCGCCACAAAGAACCTCTAGTATCTGGTCTATTATTTCTTTTCTCTAACGCAAGTCTACAAGTAGAGCCAAATTTTAATTATAAGACTCCCACCCAAAGTTTACCTATCTCAACAAAAACTTTCATTTTCATTTCCCTGTTAAAGCTAAATCAAATGACCCTAGATCCCTCACCCTAAACCCCTTAAATTCTCTCTTGACATACTTACTTGAACCCAATTTGTTGTAGCAGCAATATAGAAACAGAAGAGAAAGAGAGAGAGAACACACAGAATTGGTCACGCAGTTCGGCCAATAATGCCTACGTCTGCGACTATAGAACAGCTATAGTTCCGTTTTATTTCTTGTGCTAATTAGGGTTACAGAGTACACACATATATAATAGAAAACAGATTACATAAGGCCCATTACTTCGTGGCCCATGTGACCCTTTGCCCTTTTGTAGCACCTATGAGCCATACTCAACAATCTCCACCTTGGCGAATATCAGACCCCTGTGAAGATCCTCTGTGCACAATCTCTCCTGGCAATTAGGGTGTGTGGTTTCTACTTAATGCTGAGAAATATGTAACAAGTCAAAACAATGTTTGAACTTGTCACTGGTGACTGGCTTGGTCAACATATCAGCTGCATTCTCTGAAGTGTGAATCTTCTGAAGGAATATCTGTTTGGATGCCAACAACTCCCTGATCTTGTGATACCTCACATCAATATGCTTTGTTCTAGCATGATACACCTGGTTGTTTGCCAAATAGATAGCACTCTGACTATCACAATGCAACTGAACTCCACCTTGCTCAACACCCAACTCTTTCACTAACCCAGTAAGCCACAATGTTTCCTTGGCAGCTTCACCTACTGCCATGTATTCTGCCTCAGTTGTAGACATAGCTACTACATCTTGGATTGCTGACTTCCAACATATAGGTCCACTTGCAAGAATAAAGACATATCCTGTTGTAGATCTCCTATCATCAAGGTCACCAGCATAGTCAGAATCCACATATCCTACAACTGAAAGAACACTCTGCTCCCTGCTGAACATGATACCGAGATCCGGTGTACCCTTCAAGTACCTTAGGATCCACTTGACTGCTTCCCAATGTTGCTTGCCTGGCTTGGACATGTACTTGCACACTTGACTGACTGCTTGTGCCAAATCCGGTCTAGTACAAACCATAGCATACATCAAACAACCAACCGCACTGGCATAAGGAATCTTAGACATAGCTGCAACCTTTGAATCTGTCTTCGGACATTGTTCCAAAGAGAGTTTAAAATGATTCGCCAATGGAGTACTCACAGGCTTTGCTCTACTCATGTCAAATCTAAATCTGTTCAAAACACCTTTAACATAGTTTGTCTGAGACAGCCATAGTCTTCTAGCACCTCTGTCCCTATGTTCTCTCTCACATGGGCCACGAAGTAATGGGCCTTATGTAATTTGGTATAAAAGATATTGATAGAAGACATTTTTTTGGCTAAGTGAACACAAAAAAGAACAACAGTGTCTTGGTCTAAGATTCCTGGCACTTATAATGGAAATTGAGAATGAAGGTTAACACTATTTCATCTCAATAAAAATCATCTGTTTTTAGAAAAGTTGCAGGGACACAAGATTTAGGCTTTGGCTTCATCTACTGCAGCAATCAATCCATTTGAGAAAATGATAATGCTAATAAATAGCTTCCACATTTCTCCCTCCTTTCTTTGCTCTTCTCAGCCCCTTTTAATACTGTATACTAATGAACACTGGGGCTCAACTCCCACCCTTAAGCCATGTAGCAAACAATGACAAATTTAAAGCACATAAACTCAAAACTACAACAAAGAACTTTACCTCCGTTTCGAATACTCCATACCCAGGAAAAAAATATATTGAATAGAAAGGTATAATCTCTGCTTAGTAGTAGTAATGATTTTAGTGTATGTGCTAATCAGATCAACTTCAAAGTTCTATTTCACTTTCAAAATAAGCCCACAAAAATAACTAAATCACATATTACTAAGAACAAAACCGTATGGCACAACAGGAAACGAAGAACAAAACCTCGAGCTTCGACCCTGGTGACGGTGGCATAGGTGTTGACGGCGGCTTCCTCTAAGGTTTGCGATTTGAATCGCGATTGAGGGAGAGAACGAGAGATGACGGTTCGGTCCTGAGCGTTGGTGGCTAGGTTCAGCGGCGGCAGGGGTTTGTGGGTCGCGATTCGCGACAAGGAACTGAGAAGGAGGAAGGGAGAGAAGACGAGAGAGAGAGAGAGAGACGGCGCAAGTTTGTTGGGCGGTGGTGGCGGATTCGGTGGTTGTTGTGGTTTTAGGAATCGAACAAGAAAAGGGTCTCGAGATCGATAGGGAGGGAGAAGGTGAGCACAGCCTCAGGCGGCGCGGTGCTGAGAAAGAGAGAGAGAGAGACGGAGAGGGATCGGGGAAATTGGGTGAGGGAGAGAAAGATAGGAGAATGACATTACCTAATTTTGGATAGATAAGCCATTGTCTAGTTTAATAATTTTAATCTATGAAGGCAAAAAACATGTGGAGGATGAGAAAGGAAAGGGCCCTTTCCGTTATGAATGCTTCAATCAGTCTACAGAAGAGTTAGTTGAACTGAACATATTTAAATGGAGTACTACTTGCTTGGTCCGAAGGAGAGAGAGCAAAGGAAAGAGAACCGGAAGGGAAAGAAGTTGAGAACCGGGAGGCGACGCTAAGGGATGGAGAAGAAGAAGCAGAGAGGAGACGAACCAGAGAGGAGATGATGTTATTTTTATTTTATAACATTGATCCCGGTTCCGTGTTTTCGTTATTAGTCCCGGTTGAAATAAAACAACGAGATAAATGAGGTTGATGTGATTTTTAATTTTTAAAAAAATAAAAAATTATTTATGTTATAATATTGATCCGGTTCCGTGTTTTTTATAACTGGATCAATAAATTCATGATATTTTTATTATATTACAATTTATATTTTTTATTTTTTAATTATCATTTATGTATTAATCCCGGAACTGAGATTAATATTTGGCTACTTTTAACAATTCTGTCAACACAATTGACCTTAGCTAGCTATCTTTTTTACTTCCTCACTTCCCAAAAGAAAATTTCTTTGAATTCTTTTCATGGAACTTGTCACATCTTTGGAGCTTTGTAGAAGGAGAATAGATACACACCGGTAGGGCATTTAAGACTGCGTTTAGTAGAACCACACCATCAAAAAATATATTTGTTTCTCCATCCAGACAATCTGGACTTTAATAAAACAATAATCAATCGATTCCAACTTGATGTTTTTTTTATGCTTGATTCCCTTCGAAATCTCGAGGTAAAAAAGTGGGCAATCGTTCACCTTACATCTCAATACATTAGCTAATCGGTTAAAATGCGATTGAGCAACATTTAATGCCACCAAATTCACTTTTGGTAAAATTAACTTTCAGTCCAAACAGAATTCAAACATTCTCAACACATATCATTTGCCATGTAACAAATACTAACATATATTTTAAGTTTATCATGAGGAATGTTAAAAACAAATACAAAACCAAATCCTCTTATCATAATTTTTTATACAAAAAATCAACAACGGCTCTTCAGCTAAAAGCTCATTAACTATATTTATAAGTTAACTTAAAGAATTAAATGAATATTATATCATACATAGCTAGATGTCAACATAATCTAACAAAAAATAAAAGTGACAAAATAAGAGAAAGAGAATAACTCTCTTACCATTTTAGGAGTGCAGTAATCAATATGTTTAAATAAGCAGTATAACAAAAACAGTGTATCCCATATCAGTGTATCTTGTAAAGCAGAGCTGCAAAAGGCTCAAATCAATTTTCAGAAACTGCAGAAGCAAAATTCTTAACTTACCCTGACAAATAGTCAAATGCTGGCGGTATATATTGACCCAATATTCTAACATACCTTTTTTTTTCTCAGTTGCCAACAATTGTTATTTCACTGTTGGTTTAAATTAAGGATCTTGAATATTGGAAAAATAAATAAAAAAGAGCATTTTTGCTTGTCACATAAATACAAAAAACTATATCACATTTTCCCATAATTAAGAATCTTGAATATTGGGAAAATAAATATAATAAAATAAATATAATAGAGCATTCTTTTATGTCATAAAATACAAAAAACTACTGTACATTTTTCCATAAATTTTTTACTATGTGTGAATTCATTTGCCTTAAATTAATTAAACTTGCTTGAAGAATAGTATATGCCAATTTGTTGCATGGAAGTATGGAACTCTCACTCATTGTTATTGTCAATTATTGAGAACTGAAGGTAACATATTGGAGATTGATAATGGAAATTTTCGATAAATGATAGACAACATATTATGTTGAATTGAAGCTCTAAGATCTTTGCTCTTCGTTTCAATTTTATTTTTTTTAAATAAAAAGAAAAGATCTTTGCTCTTGCAGTCGCAGAAGTGGGAAGTATACCAAATCTATCCTAAGACAAATACCAAATATACTAAAAGTTTTTTGAGATCTACAGGTGTTGTGCATCTGTCGTGACTTTTAGACCTGTGGTGAAATATGTTCACAATTTTAGCAATTTTTTTGTACATCATAAATTCATAATATTGTGCTTAGAGTTCACCAAAAAAAAAAAATAATAATATCGTGCTTAGCTCTAGCAGCAGTCATGTGGAAGGACTAAGGAGTATCATCATTTGCATTTAAAAAGATCCTTTTATGTTTATGACTAGATTTGCAAGTTTTTATAATGACTCTAGCTCTAACTGCACTTCTTTATAATGATTCTGATTTAGATTAATCTCTTTCAACTTCTAAGTAATTCTTTAATTTGGAGCTAAGAAGATTATTTCAGATTGATTGGTGCGGTTAGTTTTGTGTACGTACATGTTATTTACATCTGGGTCTCTATAATTTTGAATAGTATTTAATGGCTATTTTGCACAGTTTGCTTAAAACATTCATATATATATATATATATATATATATATATATATATATATATATTAATCTATTATATGTGTTTTATTACTATAACAGTATTACGCATTTGAAAATAAGCATCATGATAAGTAGCCAGTGTGCAGTGATGAGTAGTGAAAAGTACGTGCGCTGCTGAAATTAGATTAAGATATATTTAATTAATATCCAAATATTATAAAAAAAAAAATTTAAAAAAACCCTCCTCTCCTCCTACACTGACAATGTAAAGTTTTTTACCCTATCAGTGTATCATCCATCATTCATATGAATTACTTTTACTTACATGTCAACTATCGCTAACCCATCAACGGTGAATGATATCTTGACAATCTTTACACTATCAATGCATATATTATTTTCTCATTAAAAATTGGTGCCTTTATAAATTTCGTTTGTTTTTTTTTTTCGTTTACATGAGAGGCCTGAACTAGAACCCATAACCTGGGGAGGGAAAAATCCTAAGTGTCTCTGCAGCCACCAACTAGACTGTCTTACGCGTACAAATTTCATTTATTTTAATTGCATAAATTTCCATGAAATCTGTATTGAAAATTGATATTTATAATAAGGATTGGAGAATAAATACGATAGATATTTTTTTAAAATAGGCAAATGTATAATGCTATTTTCGGGATTTAAAATTTGGTTACAACATTTCATATTATATATGCAGCTCTGCAATCAAAAAACTAAGATATGGGAATCTTACTAACCAACTATTTCCTCCGGCTTGAAATATAAGCAACAAAAATTATACAATACCTCTTTTGGTTTAAAATATAAGCAAAACTAACCAAATTTCTTAAATTTTATTTCATTCCCAATGTCACTTTCCAAAAACATATCTAGAAAATTGTTATCTTAATTTATTTTTGTTTCATTCTCAATGCAACTTTCCTAAAATACCTTTATTCTTTTATAAATTTGAATAAAAAAAAATCAACTAAACTCCTTAATAAGCGTAAAATTAGTTAACTTTGCTTATAATTCAAGCCCGAGAGAGTACATACAAGTAAAAAAATTAAGCATCGCGAACCCTAGCTAGGGCTCCAATGAAGGACTCCTAATTTCCGGTAAATATAAGAACACTCTACCATAATTACTAGGGGTCATCACAGATATAAGCAGAGTGCTGCCCTCACTATAAAGTTAAGGTCGTACCAACCCTGATCATTACACATTATTGTATATATATATATATATATATATATATATATATATAGTTCATGATTTAATGGTTTCGGTTAGTAAAAATATGCATATTTAATCTACTTTATTATTATCTCATTACTTAAGTAAGTGTTATGAGAAAAAAAAAAAGAGAATGAGAAAAAAATATTTTTTTTTATATTTTCGCCACTTCCTCTAAGCTTACTTGTAAGATTTTTTGAGAATATTGATTTATATAAAGAAAAGTAATTAAATTTGTTAGTAACATTGAAAATGAGAAAATTTAATATACATTTTTAAAATTATTTCTATGATTATTATTAGGATTCTAAAAAATATTAAATATATACAATAGAATTTATAGAAAAAAATAATAAAATACTATATATTAAAAATAAAAAAAATATCATAAATAAAACCAAAATAAAAATCTCAAATAAATTTTATATATAAGACAAAATAAAAAGTATCGACTTACTTGATGAATTTGAATTCTTTTAAGAGAGATATTATACTAACGACCGGACCAAGTATATATCATCACTCAAAAAAGAAAGGCCGAAAGAATGAAAAGGTAAGTAAAAAAGGGAAAAGGAAATAACGCACGCCTGCCAAAAAGCGAAACTAAGAAAAGGAATATACGATGCATGCTATATTATTGTAATTATTTTTTTTTAATATGTGTCCCATGTTACATTAAAAAAATACTTACTTCGTTTTTATTTATTTATTTTATTTCAAACAAAATAGGACATTTAAAAAATATAATTATTATTTAGATTTTCAATACATTAATTATGGTTTTTTTCATCATACATTTTCTTTCTCTATAATATTTTTTTTTACTACTTACCTAAACCAAGACCTATTAAATAATACATAAACATGAAAAATACTGTATGATTTATTACACTCCGGAGATCTTTTAAAGGACAAATATAAAAGAACAAAAAAAATTTCAAAAAAGTACATATAATAGAAACCGGAGAGGTCAGCTCATCATAAATTTGTATCTAAAACTAATGTAATTAATACATCTAAATTTTATAAATATATTAATTACTAATGTAAATTTATCTAATACATATAAATTTTTTAACATATTCTAGACATACATTAAAAAAAAAAACCCTTATTATTATATGCTAGTAGTAATATCAAAAGGAACAGAAGAGTGATTTTCATAGATACAACTCACCTTTTTGCTTTCATGCTATCAGAATAGGAAGGAAACGGGTCCCCAAAATAGGAAGGAGTGAAGCTGTCACAGCATGACCTAGTTAGGGTTAAAAAGCACATCATAGGAGTATATGCAATACGTGAAGACAATACCCCTCTTCATCAGTCTCATCACATGACTCTCTAACCAAAGCTAGATCACGCTGGCAGCTTCACTTTTTCCTTTGTGAACAACAACTAACTTCAATTCTCTCTCTTTCTTTCTCCATTAACGTTATTGCTTCAGGCAGGTGGGTAGTACGGATACCAAACTCCACTCTCTCCAGGTTTTATTTACTACTCATTGTAATAACACATACACTTCATTCAGCTGTAACCAAAAGAAGGCACATACAAGACTAGGGATTGGAACATGTTATGTATGGTCGAAATGAAACTTCTTCTGGGAATATATAGTGAATACTATATATGTGTGTTGTATATATAAAAGCAAGGAAGCACGAGCAAATATTGACAAGAAAAATAATAAATAATGAGAAGAAAAATATATACTTATGCAAATATTTTACGTATTATAAACCTAGAATAATTCTAGACTTTTTTTTAAAAAAAAAAGAATAGTTCTAGGATAATAAACGATGTTTATATATGAGCCGACCTTGCTATATGGTATGGTTTTAAACTTGTAATCATAAATCATTCAAGTAATGTTTCTGCAAATCCTTATACTCACATGGAAAAAATAATGAATAATATATATATATATATATATATATATATATATTCAAGACATTGACTATTTGACTATAGGAGGATATATATATGAAAAAGAATTTTTAGAAGGAAAAAAAAAGAATTCACATACCTAACTTGAAAAGTGAAAAGAGAAAAAGGGGAAGATGCATGGCACTCATGCATGTATGATTTTTTTTTGGTTTAAGTCTAACACTTGGATCTAAATTAAACCATGATGAGAACGAGCAAGACGTAAAAATGGAAATACCAAAAAAAAATGCTTTCATAAAATATATACATATATATATATAGTAGTATTTTAAGAAACAATAAATATTTAATAATAGTAGGATAATTCATAGATTAATTTTTAAAACAGAACAATAAAATTATTCAAATACCTAACTTATTATAGGAATGAGCAAGAGAAAAAGATTGAACATTTTGATGAGGCTAGAATGGAATGGAAAAATAAGGAGAGAAATAGATAGGAATATAGTGCAACAATGGAGAGCGAAGAAGAAAAATAATGTGCTAAATATATAGAAGAATGAAAGATATGTTAGTTAAAGAGGAAGAAGATAAAGGGGCCGGGGTTCATAAATACTAAAGAGAAGGAAGACATAGATAGACCACATCGTGTAACAGTGAAATAAAAGGAAGCAAAGCAAAGATCATTGATACATGCACGGAGCATAGTCAATGCAAGGAGAAAATTCAAAGTTTGAACGAACATACAGCTAAGAAAGCTAAAAAGGAATAGCAGAGCAGACGCATGATGAGGAGTTTTGAATAGCTACTAGATAGCTAGGGCTATAGATAGATAGAGTTAAGGGGTCAGAGATACTATTGGATGAGAAAAGATGATGATGATGATGGATGGTAGAGTAGTAGCTACCTAGCTAGGGTGCTTCACTGAATGGAAGTGGGGGGATCCTCAGCTTTCTCTCTGCGTGGCACCTATTATATACTTACTTCTTGTATTGCATACTACATTAACTTATTAGGTTTAATTGAGTGGAGGCTAAGATAAATGAAAAGTTTATGTGCCTTAAATATGTGGTCATGAATTTGATTTATGAGTTACGTGAATGAAGAGAGCCTTTATGCGAAAGAGCCTTTATGCGAAAGAGCCCAATTAATATACTCTCTCTTTCTATTTATACGACAAATTTAATCTTATCACATGGACAAAAGAGGGTAGTTAAATTTCTTGAAACTTTAAAAAAATACTTCAATATTACAATCTTATCCTCTTAACTTGCATTGAGAATTTCACATTGTATTACTTCACATTAATGGGCAAAGGGTAAATAAAAGAAAATAGCAATAAATGTCTCCTAGAAAATACAAAATGACTTATAAATAGGACCAAAAAATCTTTCTAGAGTGTGACTTATAAATAGAATTGGAGGGAATATATATCTACTGCATTAGTCATCCAATTATACAAGTAAATACGGTGCATTCATAAAAAAATAAAAAAAAATAGGTTTGAGATATAAAGAACTAAAAAACCAAGATCTGGTTTCCACATAATAATGTATATGTACTAGTATCTGTAAATCCTACTAGTAAATACTCGTATAAATTATAAATTTAATTAAGATCTTATAAATAAAACAAAAATAAAAATATCAAAAAGTCTGATATAAAATAAAAGAGGACTAATTAACATTCTTCCATGATTATTCATTTAATTTTGATTAAGATAGTGAAATGAACAAGTTCGAATATGAAGAGATTTCAATTATTTACGTGAGTTGAATTCAAGTTACTGAATAGGTAATTGAACGTCCGCGTAAGACAACCCAGTTGGTGGCTGCAGGGACACTTAGGAATTCCCCTTTCCCCGGATCATGAGTTCTAGTCCTAGACCTCCCATGTAAACAAAAAAAAAATGAATAGGTAATTGAACAATGATATATTTTTCTAATAAAATCGGTCTATAATTTTCTTAACCTTATAAATGTGATTAATGTTACTTATAAATTATAAATTAATCATGGATGAGACAAATACTATTTATAATAGATGTAACCAATATATGTAATATAAAGAATTTTAGACTGATATTGTAGAAAAATATATAACATATTTTTAGATAATTTATGTATCTGCATTTTATTATTACACACAAAGCAATCGTTAGAAGTTATTTGTTCTATTCCATTATTTTGGTAAAAGTTAGAGTAATTAATGAAAATAAGATAGTACTATCTTTTTTGATGTAATATAATGCATAATTTATTCATTAATTAAAAATTACTATTAAACAAATTTTTATATTATTACAATTAATACATGTTATACTAATATTCCATAAACGCTTAGAGTATTGAAAGTAACAACAAGACTTTAAAAACTAATAGCTTGTTATATCTTCTATTTTTTAATAAGATGTGTCTTTTCATACTTAGAATATGGAGTAATATACAATATTTAAAAATTTTCATTTATTACGTTTACTGTAATTTGAAACAAAATTTTTAGCATTTTTTACTAAGATAACAGGACAAAGAGAGTATGAATTAATTAACTAAAAAAATTTATGGACCCCCAAATTTTTTGGGCCCAGAACGACCGCCCTCCTCGCCCTCTCTTAGGGCCGGCACCGTAAACATGTCAGCCATAAACTTCATATCTTTAAGCATGTGAACCTCGTCAAATTTTAAATTTAACTCGTTTAAATAAATAAATGTGTTAAACTTGAACAATTTTTTTTTTTACAATTCAAATTAAATATTTAAGGCTTAGTTATGTCACAATTTCCTAAAGTTTGGATACTTTTGTCAGATACCCTTATTTTTTTTCAATGTTTGACTCTTCGAAATTACTTTTGGATTTGTCATATACCCCTACTATCAATTCTGACCAATTTTGTTGACATGTAACATCGGAATTCTGATCAGACGTAGAATATTAAGCACCTGGTACGGTGCTCCGTGGGCGAAGATCCTTTTTTTAAAAAAAATTTAAAAAACTAAAAAACTTAATATTTTTATATTTTTAGTTAAATAAAAAAGAAAAAAAAAGAATTGAAGAGAGAGGTAGTCTTCACGTGTGTGACATCACGCGACATCACATGACCAACCTCCTCCGTCTGACTAGGATTCTGATATTACATGTCATCAAAATTGGCTAGAATCGGTAGTAGGGGTATATGACAAATCCAGAAGTAACTTCAGGGAGTCAAACATTGAAAAAAAATATAAGGGTATCTGACAAAAGTACCCCAAACTTTAGGAACTTGTAACATAACTAAGCCTTAAATATACATAAGCTCCAAGCATTTAGCTTAAATCGAATCACTTACACCAAATTGCCCTCAAACAAATACTCCAATATATATAATAATAATTTGGGCAGGAGCGGGAGTAATTTAGACATAAACGTCCAAATATAATACATATATTTCTTTTTTTTTCCATAAGCAAAAATATTATTCCAAAATATAATATTGTATGAGTTTAATGGGTGTGCACTGTCGGTGTAAAGTTTTTTACACCGTCGGTTCATCATCCACCACTTATCTGTTTTACTTTTAATCAAGAGTCAATGCTCAATAGCACATGAAAGATGAATGATGTATTGACGGTGTAAAAATGTTTTACACTGTCGGTGCACCATCCATTTTCTCATATTATATATTTCTCAATATACTATAAACACACCTTTTCTCTAAGCAAAATTATGATTTGCAATTTGTTAATCAATATCTTTAATTATTGTTTAAGATATAGTAGTAGTATATAGTAGTAGTAGTAGTATTTTTCTTAAGGAGTATACAGAATTATTCATTTTTATTTATAATTATAAGGAGTATATAATATTATTCGTACAGTGTATTGCCGAGGGGACAAAAAGTAGGAGCTCCTACAATTATTAGGTTCCGTAAAAAAAAGAGGGGCTAACTTAGAATTTATATGTATATTATTTTGGCTTGAACAAGTGTAAGCTGGTTGATCCTCTCAGTTGTCAATTCATGCTTCGGTTGTCTTCAATTCAATGCAACTTCCATCATTTTCCTTTTGTACCTTTTCATCACAGTACGTAGCATATAGGATGAGACACTAAGCCAACTCTACTTCACTCTCAACCGTTGGATTTTAATCCGTTAAAAGTGGTCAACCATGCATCCACCATCTACCACAAGTCCACAACCATGTGAATTAGTAGTACTCCTATAATTTTTTATTCTCTTTTTAAGTATGCTTTTTCTTCGAGAAATATATATAGTTTTTACCTTTTTGGAGTAACGTTTCATAATGTAGTTCTTTACATAACTAGTATATGCATATAATTCAAAAGAAGACTTATAAAAATATGTGATATGCATATAAAAGAGTCATCGTGTGCACAAATAGCTCTAGTTTAATTTAGAATATAAGAACAAAAATTAAGATCACGTTTATTAAAGAAGAAGTTAGTTGATTGTGTTTAATCCTTTCAAACTCATCAAAAATGAAAGTATTTTAGGAAAATAGTTTTGAAAATAAAACAAAAATTAAATAAAATAACAATTTTGTAGGTATGTTTTAGGAAAGTAGTATTGAAAATGAAACAAAATTTAAGAAGATTATTTACTTTTACTTATATTAAAAAAAATTACTTTTTTTTTGTCCGTATTCCTTGCGGAACCACCGGTATCCCCAAGAGCACCCTTAATACCAGGGAGCCCTTGAGACTAAACCGGAGCGAGCTGCATGGCTGGCTCTCCCAGCGAGATGTTTTTAGTGGGAATCGAACCCGGGGCTACTAGCACCCGTGTCCCATTTCCAAGATTTCAGTTGGGGCCTTACACCAACTGAACCAAGCCTCGTTGGTATATTAAAAAAAATTACTTATATTTTAAATAATTGGGAATAGCTAAATATGTCAATATTTTTGGGCGTAGCTATCGAATATGTATAAATTACTAACTTTTGAATCCAATAAAAATTATTAGCTAACTAAATAGCTAAATAAACTAACTTACCGTTAGCTAAGTAAAATTTCCAAATATCTTAATACTTTTTGCCCACGAATCATCGAATAGAGATGCTCCTCCCATAATATAGTTAATTCCTTTACCATGCATTAAGGGCGAGCAAATTCTTTGGACAAAATTCCTTTACCATGTTTATTGTTCCACCAACCAGGCTCGACACAAAATTCGTTTTAGTTGGTTTGAGTTAGAGAAAATGAACCCAATTAACGAGATTTTGGGTTGGTTTGATCGAGCTTATAATTCGGGTTATTTTAACTCATCTCAATGTTTCACATTCTTTTAAAATATACGTATTTTTTTTCATTCAAAAAAAATATATATGTATTTTTTATGATAAAGTATAAGTAATAAAATATACTGACTTAAATTTCTAACATTTTTCCAAAATATTTATTGATACTATTTATATTTTGAATATATATTGTAAAATATACTTTAGTTATAATTTTTGCTTTTTTTTTTATAAGCACTGTTGGCTAAAGAAATTTTTATTGATGTTTCTTTAGTTTTAATTTTTGCTTGTTTAACCTTATGATTTAGTTATACAGAATGTTTAAATTTAACCATTATATTACCATATCAGGTTCACCCAACTTTATTTTAGGTATTATTGCTAGGTCAAGATTTGGTTTGGTTAAGGTTTCAAGTAAATGACTCAACCTAATTTTTGGGTCAAGGTTTAGATTAAACTAAATTTTCCCATGCTAACCCTCACCATACACACTCACTCTTGGCTAAGGAAATACTCCCTTTGGTCATTAATAAATGTTTTTTTTGAAAAATTTACACATATTAAAAAAATTGATTAATTTTGTTAGTACCATTAAAAATGTAAACATTTGAGTTTTCCTTTTTTTTAAAAAAAAATCAAAATTATCTTTATAATTATTATTAAAACTTCAAAACATAATACATAAAAATATTTGGGAAAATAAATAACAAATTACCATTAAAAATTAGTATATTATCTTATAAATAAAAGAAATTCTAAAATAATACTATAGTATACTAAAGCATAGAAGGAGTACTATGTAAAGTAATTATGAGAATGAAAAGAACAAGTGTGCTTAGGATATTTGTTAAAAAGTTAAATGAAATAAAAATTTATTGAAATGTATAATTTTTTTTAGAGAAAAAGAATTAAAATTTGTAGTACCTTCGTTCTTAAATATAAGATATTTTTGACACTTTTATTTTTTACATATTTATACGATCTTTACTGATTTTCAATGACCATTAATTATTTTTTTCCACAAACACCCATGTTTATTTAACACTTTTTAGATTCATAATAATATTAACAGAGATAATTTTGAAAATGCATATCAAAACTTGACATTTCTAATATATGAAATAATTAACTAAATTATTTGTCTTTCTTAATAGATTTAAAATCTACAAAAATCTATATACAAAGAGGGAGGGAGTAAATTTTTTTTTTTTAAAAAAAAAACTCTTGAAAACACTTATTGTCAAGATACTACTACAAAAATGTGGATTCCCACTGATCTTCTTGCATGCGTGGTAAAGAGGTTGGTGATTTTGTGACAACTGAGTTCTGTGGAGTCTGATTTTGTAAAGCGTAGGCTGGCTCATAGGCCTGTAACATGTGGACAATCTAATTAATAATTCAGTTGAATTGGATGCCGAATTTATATCATTTAAATTGGTTATCTTAATTAGTGCTGCTGTTTACAGTGAGATATTCAGACCATCTTTATGGAACATGATTCAATTCCTCCAACGAGTACCTAACGCAACAGATGCACATTGGATAAGAAAATGTTACGTACCATTTTCATTTTAAATACTATGTAATATTTATTTAAAAATAATATACTCCCACCTTGTTATAAAAATGGTAAAAAATATAAATTTTTTTGTTTAAAATTAAAATTAAAGTAATTAATGAAAAAACTTAAAAATTATAAACTTTAAACTGTGATTGGTTAATTAATGCAAAATGCATTAAATTAGTTACTATTTAATAATTGATTGATGCGTTGAACAGACAATTAAACATATGTTTCCTTAATTATTTTGACTTTTGAAATATTGTACCATTTTTATGAAACGTAGGAAGTACAATCATATTACTACTTCCTATATTCCATATTTTTTCTATTTTCAGCCCTTTTTTTTTCAAAAATTCAAGCTATAGTCAATTTTTTTTCCAATTTTATTCTCATAACTTCATCATGATTCATGAATAGACTGTTCAAATACTGTTCAAAATGATAGTTATATTTTTAAAATTTTTTTAAAAAATAATATTACAATTTTATTTTTTAACTTGTATTGTATTAGAAATTTAACAAATATAATATTTTACATTAATGAACAAAAGATAAATAAAAAATAATAAATGCTTTTTTAAAAAATACGTGACTTGTAAATAAAATAAAATATTTTCATAGAAAGCAATACAGGACTAGAGGGCTAGAGGGAGTAAAAAATTACTTCAATTGATATTTTTTTTTAAAATTGTATGCGTCAACTTTAAACAACCAAAAATATAGAACGGAGGAAGTAGTATTTATTTATAAAAATTTTAAGGAACGAAAAGTGTACCAATTCAAAAACGTAGTATTAATTTTACATTACACGCACGGAGGTCATTTTAAACTTTGCGGGTCTTAATATGTGCTCATTTCTTATTTTGGTTTTTGCCAAATGTCCATGTATTATAATTTTTCGGACATAATCAAATTTACCATCCAAACTAGTATTTTCATTAGAAAAAAAATCGAAATTTGATGCTTCTTTACAATTGTAATTATATAATGTAACTTTGCCACCAAGCCAACAATTTTAAGCATGTTTGGTTACTTTACAGGAAATCAATTATGGCCTTAAAATTACTTTAGAGCAAAAACAATTGTTAATAATGTTGATATTCCAAAATTGATTTTAGGCTAATTCACCACGGAACTAAACATGTACTTTATTAGATTGCTTTGGTAGCTCATTTGCTATTTGACAGGCATTATTGCAATCTATACGTTGGCAGATGTTCATATATAGAGTATATCCTTGCATTGAGATGAACCTCTATGGAGTACTGTGTCAAGATAAAATTTAGGACCACCACTTTTTTTTCCCCTCAATATACTATTTACCTAGGCAATGGGGTGAGTAATTTTTTTATCCTTTATATATTGTCGGTTTATTTAGAGAGTATTTTTTGGGTTTACAATAAAAATAAATAAACTCAAATCACGTTTGCTAATAATATTAGTTGATTGTATTTAATTTTTGTAAATTTATTAAAAAAAAAGTAGTTTAGAAAAATAATATCGAAAATGAAAAAAATTAAATGAGATAACTATTTTTTATAAATGTTTTAAGAAACTAGATTTAGGAATGAAATAAAATTTAAAAAATTTAATTAACTTTTTCTTAAAACTAAAATAAACATGTTTTCTGGAAAGAAAAAAAACATGTTTTTTTATATGACAAACCAAATGAAATAGTATTTTTTTTAATAAAGTCTCTTACATTCTCAAAAATCAAAGATAAAACCTTCGACAATTCACCTAAATAACAATTACTCTCTTAAATACTCCTTCCGATTCTATTTGTAAGACATTTTTGGTGTTTTTATTTTGATTTTATTTATAAGATTCTTTTCAATTTTCAATAGCATTTAATCACTTTTTTCCACTAATACCCTATAAAGTCAATACTTTTTAGAGTTCCAATAACAATTATAGGGATAATTTTGAAAAGGTATATTAAATTTTCACATTTTCAATGTCATTAACAAATTTATTCACTTTCCTTAGTGGAAGTAAAAAAACCCCAAAAAAATCTTATAAATAGGATCGGAAGAAATTTCATTTATACCGGCCTCTCCTGTTTATGACCACTAAATTGAGGTTAGAATTTCCGCACATGTACCAAAAATTTATTCCAGTATCCATTTTGAATCAAGGTTACAGATATTCACTGAGATGTCAGGGTGGTGAAAGATTTCTTGTCCCATTGACCATTTTGTTTGAAATTGTTTTTGATCGATGATCGACTAAAATAGGGAAACACGCTACCGTTGTTAAGAAAATGCAGGAATTTTTCCGACAGACCAGGCTGAAAATTAGTGAAATGAAGATTTTTTGTTTAAAAAAAAAAAGAAATATAAGAAAGTTTCATTGGCAAACAAACAGCCTAGTGAAATGGAGATTGATACGTCCAAGGATAGGATAGTGTGATTTAGTTTATATACTAATTAAGAGATTTATTATTATATTTTTTTTTACATAAGATTACTATTATTATTATTATTATTATTATTATTATTATATGTTTAATTTCATAATGTTTCTATTTGTAAGATGATGACATTTGTAAGATCCTCATGACACATATGTGGGTATGTTCGATCATACAGGATTCCCATTTTTTAGGAGTCCTTATTCTTTTTTATCTTTTATACTATATACTAAAATATATTTCTAAATATTAAAAAACTAATAAAAATTCTTAAACACACAATATATATTATTTAACAATAAGACCCAATCTCGTAAATTTTGGGTCTTGAATTGAAAGTAAAAAAAAAAAAAAAAAATCCGCCCACTATTTCATGGTGAAACCAAAGGCTCGTTTGATGAACATTATAAAAAAAAAATAAAAAAAAAAATAAGATGGTATGTGCTATGTAGTTATTATCCAAAGTTTGGTGACAACATAATATGATAGTGTTATCATTTTGACCTATTCAATCTTGTCTACCCGGTGTATTTTCTTTTCTATTGTATGGAGGAAGCTAAGTTAAAAATGAGCTGGATGACATAATACAATTTTTCCCTCATACTCCCTCATGCTAACATAAGTGCCACTATCATCACCATCGATCTTATAGGATAAGAGCTATCTTATATCATATAATGTTGTTATCTTGCAATATACTCTTTATCATATCATGACCTTATTTATCATGACCATCAAAAAAGCCCTAAAGGAATAATAAGACAAGGGAGAGAAAATATCACACTCATTCGTAAGTGAATTTCACTTTTATGTTATAAAAGAAAAAGGAATCTCGTTATCCGTTCCTTTCACTTCCCGCTAATACTTACAAGTTTCTTGTTCTTTTCGCAAAACCTAACTACAAAAACCACAATCGCCTCACCATCAATCCCCAATCCCCACAACCTCACTGTCGTCATTGGCTGGGTATTATACTGTTGCATCTGCAGAAATAATTTTTTCCAAATTAAAGTTGTTTAAGTACTACTTGTGTTCTACAATGTTACAACAAAGACTAAATTGATTAGTGTTGACAGCAGTTAATTATGAAATCTTGGAGAAAGTTGAGTACATGTATTTAATTGATGATTTTGATTCAAAGGAAGTTAGAAAAATGATATATATACTTTTCAAATGAAAGTTAAGATTTAATTGGGAAAATGAGTTGGGGAATTACATAATAACACATTTTGTGTGCAATGATTAACTTATATACGAAATAATTTATTTTTAATATTTTACCTTTTTTTAAGGGAGTCTCACAATTTATTTTCACAAAGAGCCCCAAAATATTTGAGACGACAACACTTGTAATGCTATTATTCAAATTTTTTATTTATTATTATTATTATTATTATTATTCACTATTCTCTATATTCACCATCAATGATAAAAGTCAAATTACTATGCTATATCTGTTTCTATTTATTTGTCCCACTATTTAAAAAAAAAACATGTCTTTTTTTTAAAAAAAAATAATGATTATCTTTATTTTCAATAAATTAAATACTTTTTTTCTCTATTATACAATCTCTCTCTCTCTAACCATTAATGTTTTTTTTTTTCACAATTTACATAAATCAAGATTTTATTGGATAAAGATAAACACGAAAAATAGCAATTATCATATTTTTGAATTTATGAATGAAGCAAATAAATAAGAACATTTTTTTAAAAAATAAAAATAAACAGATAAATAAGAATAAAGAAAGTAATAGTAGTTATCTTGAAGTAGTGTAATTGCAGTATTTATGGGAGGGTATTTTTTACGTATTTTTTTTGCTACCGATCATTTTCTCTACTAAAATCCCCGTGGCCGTGCGCCCGTGCCTATGGCTTGTATGGACAATAACTTTAGATTGATTTGTAAACTAATTTATACATGAGCCTTGTATTATTGGGTTGATTTACCGCTACTCGATCTAAATAAAAATAAAGTGGACAAAACAAGTGAATGGTAAGATAAATATTTTTTTGAAAGGTTATATAGTAAGATAAATATGCATGTTCATGGATAAGAAATTTTATTTTATTCTATAGTACTGGTATATCCTAGGCAGGCAAATGCTGCAAGCACTTTCATACTCGAGGCCTTTATTTGCTGCAGTAGTAATTGAGCACAGTATATATGCGGGTTACTGTCAGTCCTCGTTACGATCCAAATAAATGCTCATTTAAAGATGGCGATGATATACTGATCTTATAAAAAAGAAGTATAAAATATTTCATATTTAAATGTCGCTATGATATCCCTGCTTATTTTGTAGGAGTCTTATTCATATTTATTTTATATCCCTACTTATTTTGTAGGAGTCTTATTCATATTTAAATGCTCATATATGCTCATTTAAGATCCTATAAAATATTATTTGCTCATTTAATTAATTATGGATTATATACTGATCTTTCTTTATCACTTTACATCCAAACTCACTTTAGACCATTTTCCCCACATGAAGTGGCCAATTTTACTACGCAAAATCAATTTCCAAGAAAGATTACACTCATCTCATCTGCAGTCCCACCTTCATAGGAGTGTTGCTATTAACACTCTTAATTGTTTATTCACCTTACTCATTAGTTATTCATATACTGTAGTAATTTTCTTTTGTAAAAAATGCTACTAGAATTTTGATTTATTAAGTAAGGATTTTGAATAAGCAATTAAGAGTGCCACTGCCAAGAATCACATCACATTCATACATCAGACCATATCTACAATTTAACTATACAACTTAACTACACACTATAAGCTGCTAT
Organism: Crotalaria pallida; assembly: GCA_037953625.1. NCBI lineage: Eukaryota > Viridiplantae > Streptophyta > Magnoliopsida > Fabales > Fabaceae > Crotalaria > Crotalaria pallida. The sequence goes on from CM075656.1 coordinate 77,742,276, forward strand.
ATATATTTACACCAAAGATTATAAAAAAAAATGTGGACTTCTCCAGCATAATCAAAATATCCACCCTAGTCACAAAATATACAACAAGAACTGCACCTGGATCCAGCATACTGTACTCTTGAATACATGCATCACATGGTCATGCCTGTAAAATCTTAGCCCTTCATGTGCTTTTAGCGGCCTCATCATCTTTTCTTTGTCAACCCTGTTTCAATTGGTGGCAAGCATTCTTGTTTTGCAATTTTCATGAAACTCCGAACACGAATCTCTCTTTTTGACAAATTGAGATCCACTAAACCTAACGGAGAAATCATTGCATGCGCTCGAGACCACGTGGTCTTGGCCAATAGTAGCATGACACCTAGGTAACAGATGTTCCATAACTGTTAGGTGGAATGTTGTTATCGACCGAAGAACCATGCAATAATTTCTCAAACAGAAGGTTAGCATTGAGCAATTAAAACCGGTCAAAAGGTAAGTCAACACAAAGAACCATCATTTCCAATTTCACCCCTTCTTATTGAATGAACCTCTCAGACTCTCATCAAGTAGTGTCCAAGAAAGCAAATGCCCATCACTATCCCCACTCAATAACTGTTTCATATCACTTGTGAGGTGAAGGGCAGTAACTGGGTGCTTATGGGCCTTGAGTATTTTGCGTAGGACCAACTTGTATTCTGGTTCTTTTGCACCTAAATTTGATACTGATCTGCTAAGGGTGCTATCTCGGTCAGAGCAATGAACCATTTGCCACACCTTGACAGCACCACTCTGATGACCTGTTGCATACCACCTTGTGTCCAACCAGTCAGAATATGTACAGCTTGTAACCGAGAGAATCGAATCAGAAGGAAGTTGGGATGCGTTGATCATCGCCAGGCAATCACCATTGATGCTCCAAACCGCCAGAAGAATACCGGAAGCAGTAACAATCTCTCCGTTTAAGTCATTGACAAAAATCGCAGAAACAGGTGCTGGAAATTCCGGGAGCTGCTGAACAAATGACAAGGAGCTGAGATCCCATATAATAACTGTGCAATCATCTGATCCACTCACAATAAGCATGAAAGCTTGGCTAACTTTGATGCATGTAATTCTGGCTGTGTGTGCAAAAAGTGGCTTCTCTAACTTCAAGCGCCGTAAGGCACGGGGACCAAACATGCTAATTCTCCAAACATTAACTAGGCCATCGTCAGCACCGGTAACCAGAATCTGACCATCATGGGTAGCACCTGCGCACTGAATCTGATTACCTCCATGCAAGTTTTCATGCGTTGAAAGAAGCCGGTCTTGATCATAGCTCATAAATCTCAAGCTACGGTCAGGGAAACCCCAAGCAACATATTTAGTATATGTTGTTGGTTTAAGCAAACTGTTACTTCCTGCTACTAGAATTTTATCATTGAGGGTAACAATTTGAGCGATAGTTGAGGAACTTTTGCGAATCTCATGGGAAACAAGAAGGGTGGAATGTTTGAGGGGATGAGGAGGAAGCTTTCTATCAGTTCGCCTTTTTACGTGGGGCTTTAGGAATAGTTGCTTCGGTGTCTGCCCAAAATGATTAATTTGAGCTAAAATGGATGCTTTCATTGTAGGATCTGTAACCGAGTCTATGTCCACACTCCCTTCATATGTATAATGATAAAACACGTTGATTGATTCCTCAGCGGCCTGTTCATTGTACAGGAAACAAATATATATCAAGAACATAACAAAATAAATATTCCAGAAAAAGAAATTGGATGTGAAATAAACAAATTCATTGAGAATTGACCCATTCACCAAGCAATGTCAGCCTTTCACTTCTGATCATCTATATTTAAATGCACATCATGAAATTTCCACAACTTTTGACCAAGGATTTAATCAAAGAGTAAAAAAAAAGGTTAGAAATAACAGCAGAACACCATGGGAGTCAAAATCTGATGTCAAGGCATAGGGTTGCACATTCTACATGCCAAAACATTGATGTAACTCAAATACTGATATTGCACATTAAGAAATATCCATGATGGATGAAAAAAGAAGACATAGAATTACGCTGAATGTAGGGCAGTGTTACAAATAAAAAGATCATTTTACCCTATTCATGGAAATGATACGAAGCATTGACTAACCAGATCAGATCCTTCCACATGAATAAATACATGTAAGGAATTAGAGGAAGCGGTGTTATAATGGAGAGCTAAATCATAACAATATAACCAATGAAAATTTAGTAATGTAAAAGAAAGATGAAGAACAAGATGGGTACAAGCATCGTATATGAAAAAACACGAACACACCCACCTTCCCCCTTTGCTTATATCCAAAAATGAGGTCTATCCAGTGATGCAAATTTTCGGAGACGTAATCAGATTCAAGAGCTTCCCGATGTTTCATGATGAACTCTCTAGCACTACCTTTAGCCCATGGAGGTAAGATAACATCCCCAACCTGGAAAAAATCACTCTAATGATTAAATTTACTGGTAACTCCATCAGCACTTTGGTGCTTGGAAATGTAAAAATCTACTTTATGATTGGCACTAGGATAACCTTCTCGCCAGACTGCTTTTCTCCTAAATCAAGATTGAATCGATTCTCCAAGAACTCGGGCATGTAGAAAAATTCTGGAATCAGTTCCTTCACATCGGATGTATTTCCTTTCCCAGCTGCACTTAACCACGTATCCCTTACACTATTAAAAAGGCGATCAGCATGGTCAAACTGGCCACCCTGAAGCGTTTGGTTCTCGAAACTGAATGGGGGCAGGCGGAGAAGATAGAATAATACAATTCCAGCACTAGAATAATGAGATCCATAATGAAACTTTGGGACCTCCGGATCATCCCAGCTCTCATATCTGAAAGAATGACAAGGTCACTGTGATAATCAGAAGAGGAAATTAACTTCTAACATCAGATCAAGGTTACTATTATATGCTTTTCCTTGATATAATTATAATGATGTCTTAATTAAGGGATAATGTATAAAATAGTTTCTTACAAACTCAAAGAAAAACTAATACAATCATCTCCAATTTTCATGTCTCGAACCTGGCATATTTAATTGTAGAATGATAACCTTCTCATTTCAATTCTGTTTCAGTAAATATAGATTTCTTTGCATGCTTATTGGAACTCGGCAAAACATTTAGCTAAGAATCCTTAAGGTAATGATGCAAACAATACATCATTTAAAATCAGAAAAATTAACATGAGAGAAAATTATAAGAGTGTGCATAAGGACCGACCTTTGTCTAAATCCATCTTCACCTTCAAGTGTTTGGCAACCCATTGGTTTATCAAGCCTGCGAAATGATGTTGGGTTGGAGAAATCCAGATTTTCACTCTCATAATCTGCAAGGATCCACGGAAAGACTGGATATTGGGTGAGATCACTATATCCACGTCCTGCCAAGGTGTTGAGATGCATGAGGTACTGAAAATTGCTTATTTCTCCATTTTGCCACCTTTTTGAAAAGGATTTGGCCATTGTCTTAAAAAGGCGGCTACCTTCATTGCTTTCTTGTTTTGACGACCCTGAAATAGTTGTGTCCAACCTGACAATGCAGATAAATTATGTTTAAAAATTAAATACACATACACACACAATAAAGCACCAAATTAGATAGTATGAAAAACAAAGCTCAATTGTAAGGCATGACAAATTATCTTCAGAACAATAAGCGATTGCACATTTTTCAAGTCCTTAAAGTCTGTTTGCTATAACTCACCATCATTTTGCATCAAATTTTCAGAAAACCATCCCAAAATATTAAATTTGAGTCCTCTTTCTTGAGACTGGATTAATCTGTTACGCTACTATTCTAAATTGATTTACACTTTACTCTCTTTGACTGCCACCTGCCTTCCCTTTAAAATCATTTCTCCCTCTGAGCCTTAGCATTCCTATGAATATCTATCTTTTACTTTTTGGGGTTCTTGAATCCTATCCATATCTCCTTTATGAAAAAACACGAATCCTCCCTACCCATAATGGATTTAAAAACAAATGAAATCTGAAGAAAAATATGTAAACAAAATTTAAAAAATATGATGTGTGCTGTGGAAAACGAAATAATGTATATAAAATGCAGCATGGTTACAATTTGTTAGAATGCCCATGCAAGGAACGGGTTTCTCACCAACATCCTACGAAAAATAGAATCCGATGTTTCAAACATACTTACAGAGCTTATAAAGTGAGGGGGGACCAAATCTTAATGTTCGATCTAAGATGGATGGTTAAGATTAGAAATTACTCAGAGGTCACATGGCCAATTCATCACTTAGGTTATTGACCTCCATGGAAGATCCAATGGTCAGCAAGTGTTTCTTCTCACAATAAACCATGACAATCACTTGATGTATCGATATATATATATATATATATATATATATATATATAAAACTTAGAAATAAATTGCTAGATACATTAAAAAATATTTTTGAAAAAAAATGCAAATCCCTGGCAAAAATGCATAATGATAAAACTACAATATTAAAGGAATTTCGTACATGCTATTCCGAGGAAGATTCATGGCAACAAGGTTTTTAAAAACTTCTTCTCTCTCTCTTTTGAGGAAAACCAGGAGATCATTGCATCCATCCATGCTAAATATTTCAATGGCAACAGGGCGAAGCTGGTAATCACGCTTCAAAATCTCATGAACACTATCAAGCTTCCACATGTGCCAAGGGTGAGGCAGGTTCCCATTTCTTTGTGCTTTATCCTTTCCCCATGCACCACAAAAGGCCCATGCCCTTCCCCCAACACCCGACTTAATTGTTGAGCTTCTTGACAAAGTTGATTTGGATTGGAAATCAACACTACCAGTTACATCTTTCTTGACACCCAAATCCTGGTCGATAACTGAAAGTTCATCTTCACATTCCTTCTCACAGAAGTAGCCAGAGTCATCAATATAGAAATTTTCGATGACATACAAACACAATTCACCTATCAGGAATATGCCATCATGTTTGTCAAGACCTACAACCCGTTCACAGTTATATTTATGTCGTATTTTCTCAAATGGTCCCAGAAAAGGTCTGATTAAGTATTCACCATTGTCATTGATTTCTTTATCATATTTATCATCTGGAATCTTAACATCGTCAGCTTTCCTAAAAGAAGACTGCCATGGTGATTCTATATCGGATCTTCCTTGTGTGCTGTCATCTATTGGGACTGATACTGCACTAGACCTCGCACCAATCTCAAGTGCAGAATGGAGGCTTGCTTCATTCATACTACTATTCTTGTCATCATTCCACTCATTCCTATCAGAAGCTGCTTCTTTGACACTATCCAACTTGTTAGAGAAACGTGCATCCAACAGCTCATTATCAGGACCAATATGTTTATCACCATCAGTCAGGTTTTCAAAATAAGGTTCAGAATTTGAATCAGAGGCGTCAAGACCATTTTTAATTTTTCCTTTAGACAACTCTGCTTCCTCAAAATCAAACTGTCCATCAAGAATGTTTTGGATAGTATCAATTTTAAGTTCGCAGCGTTCAAGTTTTTTCCGCATTCGATATGGACCTTCAATGGGACAAAGCTGCCACACTGGCTCTTGTGTCAAAGAGGAATTAGTAAGTGGAAATATCCCTCGTTCATGCACAAGTTGATGGAGATGACACTGCCACTCACTCTCAGCATGTAGAACCCATCCATATTTATCTTGCCTAACAACTCTCAATTCAGTAGACACTGCATCACGAACTGAATCAAGCGCATATCTTCGTTCATTTACCTGCTCCCAGTGTCTTAAATCAACTTTTGTGGCTTCTCGAGATTTTTTCCCCCCTTCCTTCTTGCGGCGAGCTTCCATGCCTTTGATTCTTACTGCTGGAAACTTTGCCGATCCAGCAATATACTGCCCGAACATAACACCAGCACGTTGTTCCAATACTTTATTTACAATTTGTTCAGTATTCTGATACCACTTAAAAAATTCAGATAAACTTGAAGTCAGCAATTTATCAAAACCACCACGAAGAACATCAACTTTCTGTCCTTGTTTAGGCTTAGAAACAAGCAAGTCTTCTAAGGCAGCCCTTCTATGTACCAGAAGATACTTGATCAGATCAATGGCAATATTCTGTACAGACTGTCTTTTGTCACAGATAAGGGATATCAGATTCACACATAGACAGCAATTAAGATCTGTATCAGTATTGCTAGAACAGAATATAATTCCCTTATTAGCAACCAATAATTGAAGTACTGTGCAGACATCAATTCTGGAATCATCTTGAGGTGAAGTTGAGGATGGTCTATTTTTTGGTTCATTTAGCAAACCCAAGCGTGAAAGGAGATCATCTTCCCCAATACTGATCAAAAAGGATGGGAGGAAGCAATATAATATGATCCGATTAGTGTTTTTAAGAACTGAATAAATATAAGCCTCAAGTTGCTTACTTCCTCTTGTAATTGATAAGAGCCCCTTTCCCCAAGGAGAAGATCCTTCAATTCTACCATCTTTGTTTGCCAATTGCAACACTGATAGCAAGAACTCAAGAGTTTTCAGAACCCCCGAAGGTTGAGGAAAAGCACCCATGTAAACACGATCAACTATCATCCAGCACAAAGCATCCAAATTTGATGACCAGCGACTCTTATCCAATTTTTTCTCATCTTCTTCATCATCACGCAGCAGTCGCCTTTCAAGGAAGTTCATAAATCTACTAAGGCACAGGCCCTGGAAAACTAACATAGATTCACTATCAACATATAAAGGAACACTTTCCAATATGTTCTCTATGACCTGTGATGCTTTCACTTGCTCTGTTGCGATGTCAGAAAGAACTTCGGCAATAAAATCTAAAACAGCAGATGCTCCTGCGGAACATGGACCACCACCATATCCACAATCATTTATATCCAAAAGCAGCTTTGAGGTTACAGAAAAGTAGGCATTTGTGGCAGATAGACCATGAGAAGTAGACTTTAGATCTGATGTTGGATCAAACTCCACAGCCGACATGGACGAATCAAATGAGGGTGTGGGTGTTAAAGAAGATTTTGTTTCATTATGGCTTGCACTTCCCAGCCAAGATGCCAATGCAACAACTGGTGATGAAGGTGTAGGGGGAATTTTAGAACTGGACTTTTCTGATAAAATGGGAGAATCAGGCATGGAAGGTGCATAAAGCTGGAAATCTTTTGGTGGGAGAATCTCCAAATTGGATTTTATACTGTGAAAGCTGAACTTGTGTGCACTGGATCCGATAGACATTTGATCAGAATTATCAGCATCCCAGCTTGGAAAAGATCGTTCATCTTTACGGATAGATTTATTTGACTCCAACTGAGACATAGTAACATCATTCTCTGATCTCTCAGCAGCCATTGAGTTTCCTAGTGCACCCATACCATCAAAACTTGAACTTGCCTGCCCATGAGGAAAACTACCAACACTAATGGAGGTTTTAACAGACTGATCCCACTCCTGAGGCAAGCTTGAAAATGTATTTTGTGAACCGCAAGTATCATCACAATCATTCATGATTTTCTCTTTTGACACTGCAGAGAGTTCTTTTGCCATTTTAACAGCATGTGCAGCCCTGTAAGGCACAAAAGATTTAGCTCAACAGAAAACAACTTATTTCAGTTGGACCAAGATCAATTGTTAATAAAAAAATATCATCTCAGAACAAACCTCACACAAGAAAAATACAAGTCAATGCTGCTTTCAAAAAATTCTGCACGTCGACAAACAGCAGTAAAAGGGGGACACATCTTAGCAAGATCAACCATAAACCTAAGAACTGAAGTTGCAGCTGCAGGAGCAGATGCTTCTCCACCCATAAGACGAGCAGCATATGTTTTGTGCATCAGAGCTTCCCCTTGAAGCTCACCAGTCATGTCTGAATTTTCTTCCACAAGCTCAGCCACAAGGCTTGCACTAACCTGGGATATATTACCTGTTTGATGGGCGAGCATTGACCGCATACTCAGTCTATCAAAAGTAGATTTTGCCATAGCAATCACAGAGTCCAACAATTCTACAAACTTCATTTCTGCATAACTTCCATCATTTGGCATAAGAGCATGAAAGTCCAACAGGCGGACCTCCGGTAGACGAGGATAAACTGGCTTGCCAAATATTAGACAGAACAAAATATAATAAATGTCTGGGGAATCATAGAAACTTCGAAGCACTCGAACCAAACCTTGGTAACCTCCGCTTGCTCGAAATTTAAGTGAAAATGTCAGAGAGGAAGTAAGACACACGCCAACTAGAGTCATGACCCATCTCATACTTGTGGGATGAACTGCTTCGTCAAGAAAATATGTAATTAATTTAGAAGAAACAACTTTATGCCACTGCTCAAGCAACTCTTCTGATTTGATAGTCACTTGTATATCAATAAACATCTCCAGTAACATATTTCTGACAATTACATGTTTCCCCATTGACTCTCTCATAATTAGACGGTGTGGAGCCAACCTAGGTGGATCAAATGTCATAATCACAAATCTAACCACATTTTCAAGCTCAGACGACAGAAAACCATCTTCTAAGATCATCCGAAGCAACATAACCAATTTCTCGAGAACAGGAACTTCAACATCGCCCCTTTGCAAAGTCACTAGTAAATGTTGAACAAGGTTCATTTGTCTCAAAATTGTAAAATTATGATTTCTGTACCAGTGCATGGACACTAAATGTTCAAGAAATCCCAATAATGAAATCTGGATTGAAACTGGAGCCATTGCCCACAATGTCCAGTCCAGCAAGACATGCTCAACCATGTCTGCGTTTGACAAGACAATGCAATTTGAAGTTTCAGCACCAATATCAGCATTTTCCAGCTCTGAAATGTGACTAAATGAATCTTTTTGTGTTGAAAAATCATCCACGTCGCCATGTGATCCAACTGAGGAATTATCATCATGGAACTTTGATAAATAATGATCTTCAAAACTGGTTTCCCGCAAAGACACAACAGGGGACAAGGTTGTTCGAGTAGTTTCCAACTTTTTTGGTTCAGAAAATGAAGCTTCACAAGCAGCAATCTGAAAGAAGATCTCAAGAGACTTCATGTCAAATAATGACATTCTACGGCGTAGAAAAAGAGCAAGCAGATGGTACCCTCTATATGTTTGCATATCCTTGAGATTCTGAGGATTTTGATGAAGAGCACATGCAAGTAGTGTAAGGGCCATATGTAGCATATCCCTAGTCTCTGCAACTTCAACAAGCGCAAGAACAAGTGACATCCCGCCAATGGGGCGGATAGTCTCCCCAATCACAGTTTGATTGCATATATAAATATCTCCACAGAGACGTCCAAAACGTGGAATACCTGCAACCCCAAAAATGACAGTGAAACTGAGATTGAAAAAGCAACAATTGGAGGGGGAAGAAGAAAAGAAAAGAATAATGTAACATATTTTTATGTTTAGGTACACACCTCCAATAGGAGAAGCAGCTGCTGACACAGGATCAACCAGATTGAGCATTGAAAAACTACCTGATGATTGAAGGAATTCTGTAGATGTTCCATCAAACGCAAAAATAAGTTTCTTTCCTGAAAGCTGTAAGGAAAGGTTTCCAAGTCTATCCAAATCCCAAACAATTCCACTCCCATCAGCTTTCACATCTCCCTGCTTACTAATAGCATCAAGTCTATGACCACTGGCCGCCAAAGTCAAATCAGCATCTAAAGAATCTAAGATGGCCATACTACCACCTCCACAAGCCTGGTTCGGTACAAATTGCAGAAGATCTGTGTCCTGGAAGAGACCTCTGTAGCCTCTACCAAGTATGTACATAAAACAAATACACCCAGGCGTAAGCACTTCCTCAAAAAGATAGCAAGATCGTAGTTTCCACATCAAGTCACTAACTCTAGCATTACCAACCGATGTCCCAATCGTGACTTGCAATGGTTTCCCTACTGGGGATGGTGAATATCCTAATTTCCCAGTGTGTCTTAGCTTTCCATTAAGATAAACATATGCAAAACTAGCTTGGAAGAGCCCAGCAAGCGCATTTGGTTTGCTGTGAATAACCACAAGGTGATGCCATCTTCCTTCTTCAAGTTCTAAACCAGAAATTGAAAAGAAGCTAGAGCTGCTGGTTGCGAGAGTTAAAACACCATCCTCCTGGAGATAAAGTTCAGCATATGTTGAATTATCATTGTTAGCAGCACCAACAGAAAAAATCCTTAGGACATGCCGCTGATGCAATCCATTTGGGCCAGACCGCTTCTTGGAAGGGACAGATTTCGAAGGGTCAGTCTCTTTTGCTTGTGATTTCAAAAGATTCTGAAACTGTAACCAACAAACAAAGGAATAACCAGCAGCTGGAGGCCATGATCTTTCACCCAGGGAAACCTGAATGGCAGCATGCCCAATCTTGCTCATGTCCATCTCCACAAATGGTGCTAGAGAAATGTTTTCGGAGGCCATATCTTCCATCAGAATTAATTTTTCCATCATTTCAACAAGAATATGACCTGAATTTTTCGGCCTCATTTGCAAAACAAATCTAACGAGCATACGGAGTTCAGGTACAGATAGCCTAATTAACAGAAAGATTTTGTCATTCAAATATAAACAAAGAAGCACGTGAAAAGGATGATATGATAAGGACATTGGGAGAACCACACCACAAAAGCTAGCTATTGTAGTGGGAGAGCCCAAGTCCTTATAAGCCCCACATTAGAATTCATTACTTTCAATGTGGGACTCCAAGTGGAATTCATTACTTTCTCTTACAATTGTGATCATAACATTCCACCACCCTTCAGAGCCTAGGCGCCACGCGGGCCAGCTTTGCACTAGCCTCTTTGACTAGTCAAGGACCTCCGGCATCAGCACCCGGACCTCCAGCACCCCCCGCGCCGTCAATTGCATAGCTGAGAGGAATTGGTGGAAGGCTCTAATAACAATTGATAAGGATCTTGGAAGAACCACACCACGAAAGCCTTTTGTGGTGTGGTTCTCCCAAGATCCTTATCATAATAATATTTAGTGAACTGAATATGAATTTTACCTGTAGGAACCAAGGACTTCCACGATCTTTAGTGCATAAGAAAGTAAGGGAGACGTGCCAAGAAGAAAAGGATGAATTGTCTCCAGCAAAAGTTCCACACAGCCTATAGATTTAAGAAAAAACATGATAAACCACCATCAAGCAATAATGGAGAACTGAAAATAAGAAATAAGTAATAATCTAGTGCATACCAATAGAGGTAAGGTTTTCCTTGTTAAAGGGGCCAGCTCGAGAAAGCTTTTCAATTAAGTCTAACAATTTTAACTGCACCATAGGAGTAAACGACAACAATGAACGGATCAGAACTCTGACAGCACCAGCATTATAAACTCGCTCTTTCTCAGGATTAACAGGACCTGATGGAGTTGATAAAAGATTATGAGATAACTCATTTTCAATTGCATTAGATGTTGTAGAACCCTCTGATGTCAAGAAAGGCGGAATTAGTATTTCAAGTGCAAGTTCCAACACCAGCTGGATGACTTGTTTTTCATGCTCCACACATATTAAGCCAGACTCAAATAGAAGATCAAAGAAAGTTTGTGAAGATATAATTGCATGCAATTTCATCCTGTTAACAGCATTTTCAAACACTCCAGCAGTTACAACCCGCAACAAATATGTAAACACCTTAATGTAAACACATGAAGATTGGTCCAGGTCCACACCATCACTTTGAAACCCATGAAGTGTGGTAAGCAAAAGAGAAAAACCAGTGGCTTCACCAAAAACCTTTTGAGCAGAACGATTAACTCCAAGCATTCGCCACAGAGCTCCCATAGTGTCACATATTGCATCAAGGGAAAGCCGGTATTGGGACCCTGAATCACTGGTCACCATTCCACTTTTTAAAATCTCAACCAGTACACCTAATTCTTCAGAATGTGCCTGGTAAATGATATAATAAGATAATCAGTACAAAAAACAAAATAATGATTTACTAATCTTTTAAGCAGAATTCATCCTAGGATATTTAAGATATTTGAAGTTATCCTTCTATGATTGATAATACACTTATTACAGGCTAATTAATCAAATTTACAAATCATAAAATTTGGCGAGAAACAAAGGATGTTTATATTAACTATAAGCCAAGCTTGAAATGAAGAAACAAAAGACAACAAACCTGTGAAATATCTTCAATTATAATACATGATAATACTTTGAGGACCCCGGGACGATGTACATCATACACCAGGAATGGCAGTATGGCAGTCACACCATTAGCTGAGCGAAAAGAAGCCTGATTGGAGTCAGCTTTCTTCAATATAGATACCAAGCAATCCCAAGCAATAGCAATAGTGGCTTCAACTTCAAAAATAGAGAACTTTGCAGCACCAGATTCCACAAGCTTGGGTGAAGTTATAAAAACATCCTTATTGTCCAGAAGTTTTTGGAAGTTACTTGAGTTATATTTCCTCTCCAACTGATTGGAGTTAACATTCAGTTGATCAGGACCCAAAATCTTGTGTTGCTTCAAATCATCTAGCAGAACTTCCAAAACCCCAACTTCACGCAGAACTTTCTTATACTGTTGGTCAAAAGACAAAAGTTTCACAAAAAAAGAAAGTATTGTCTGCTTCAATTCTGATGTTATTGCTTGCTGCAATAACCAGCAAAGTGAAAGCAACTCTTGCTCAGGAACAGAATTTACAACAGTCACAACATACTCAAGAATTTTCAAGATTATCTCTTGCAAAGAAGAAGGAAAACCAGACATATTTTGAATTAAAAGGGGGACAGTTCGTAATTGCTGACACAACTTATAGTTTTCTAGATGACTTGACAAAATTTTAAACAATCTGTTTAACACTTCAGCCTGCAATTCGTGGCTATTTGCTTTGAGGAAAATATCTAGTAGCATCCGGATGGCTTCAAGGTCCTTAATTTTACCATCACCCTTCTCCCATAATTCATCTCTAGGCCAATCTGAAGATAATGCATGACTAGTTCGACGATAACTACTCTTGCTTCCATAAGATGGCGGAGACTCATTTGGTCCCGTTTGAGCTAAACTAACAAGAACATCTAGCAACCTACATAATACAGGTGAAAGACACTGAACTGATTGAGGGGAAGAATTCTCTTGTTCACTGGAATTTTGTCCTCCACCATCTTGGAACCCTTCTGAAGCATTATCTTGGACATCAGATGAATTAGAATGAGAATACTGAAATCCCTGACTTTTTGTCATTTTGGACAGTGTTAGTGCAAATTGAACAAGGAATTGAAATCCATGGGCATTATGTATATCCTCCCGCAGTATGACACTACCAGCCTCTGCAATTGAACAAGAAAACAGAATTACCTGCATGTGGGTTGTATTGAGGTGGCTAAGCAGAAATCCTTCTTTATTTAACCGGCTTTGACCATGATATGTCTCATTTTGGGAACCTTATCTTTCCTACTCATTTTTTTAATTGAATTGAAAGGGGAATCCAGTTCAGTAAGTTACCAGGTCTATATGACAACTCCACACACTCGAGTAGCAAGTCAACAATGCCCATTGTATAGGCAGAATCACCACAACCAGGATCAAAATCCTTCACAGCCAGTAAAAGAATTTTTATCTGCACGGAGGAAAGATACATCACAAGAAGGTACTAATTTCCTTAAATAAAGTAAATATGATGAACAATGTGAGCCATCACCATTACAATGAAGGGGAAAAAATGACGAAGATAAGGGAGAATAAGGATTCCTTGTCAGCAAAATTTAAAAAGCAGAAATCAGTTAAGAAAGAACATCAATGGAACAGAGGTGTCCAACGTCTAAACCCTCAACATATTTACAAGGAAAACCCATCAAAAAGGCACATGCTTTACACCAGATAGAATCCAAATGCCAAATCTTATCCCAAATTAACTGTTTTGCTGTTGAAACTTCCTTGAAAATATGAGTTATGCTCCAAGCCTCCAAGCACATGCACCAAAGTGTGGCATAGGTTGCAAATTGCCACAGAAATTTTACATATATGTAAAATTGAGCAGTGGGATATAAACACTTTTCAAGAGTACAACATCTAATAACAACTTTGTTGAGTGGTTTTCTCTTCATAAAATGCAATCCTTTTGAAACAATATTCAAATCCCAGAACTACATGTATCCACCCCTTGAGCCAAGAGCCTGAAAGTAAGAACATAAGCTTCTATTCTAGGAGACTTAAATCAATAATATATTATTTCAGAATGGCCCATCTGATACTCTTTACTACTGCCATATGCTTATATAGTTATCTTGCTAGAACGAACATGAACTAGATGATAATGATAACATAAACAAAATATGAGATCATTATCCACACTGTGAGACAAGTTCTTTGACTTGAAAAAAGAGTTGCCATGAAAGCTAGTGACATACCAGATGATGCTCACGGATGTATTTGGCTGTGCTTCCATTGTCATTGACCAAAAGAAGACCAAGTATCTAAAATTATATACGCAACAGCAACATGAATACTCAGCCATTATAACAAAACCAGATCAAACTACCTATCATAAGCAATATTTATAACATATTTTTGTCTCTTGTCAATGCAGACACAAACGTGCACTTTACCTGCATAGCATGTCTATGAAGTTGTATACTGTGCAATGGAACAAGTCCTTCTTTGTAACGAGAGAAAATTATCATAGATCCCTTGGCAACCATTTGAAAAAGCAACAAAAGTGAATCATCCTCAATCAAACTCTGCGCTGCAGATGGATGGCTTGCTAATGCTTTCATCATATGTACAACACTTCCCTCTACCTGCATAAGTTTGAATGCAAATAAATGAAGTGCACAAATATGACCTTGGAGGAATCCCAATTTTTTACAAGTAAGCTGAGCCAAGTTTTTAAGGATCTATGATCTACAGAATGGTTAGGGGATTATGCGATAACAGCAATTAGAATTAAAGTTTCCGATAAGACTTTAATATATACAATTGGTTTGAATATGCTTTTAAGTCCTTGCAAATATACCAATTTTTTTTTAGTCCTTATAATTTATTTTTTTGGGTTTTAGTCCCTATATATCCAAGATTTTGGTTTTAGTCCCTAGTGATGATATGGCTAACTTCAACATATGACATCTTACATACTAATTGGCGATGTGGCCAATTGTGGTGTTGACACATCATCAACTGGGATTAAAACCAAAACGATCAACAAGAGCAAGGACTAAAAACAAAAATAAAATAAAATAAAAATTAAGGGGCTAAAATCAAAATTGCCTATATTTCCAGGGACTAAAACATTTAAACCTATTCAATTTATCAAATGCCTGTCTGGGTATAGGAAAAAAAGCAACTCTTTCAAAACAATATTTACTTAACGTAATAAAGTCTCAAGCAGCAAAAATTGCAGGTGGTGAACCAAAAAAAAAAAAACAGACTAACAGGTGTGCACATGTGCTACTATATATATAACGAAGGGAATGGAACCTCAAACCGGCGGACTTGCTCAACATCATCATTATAACTTTTTTGCAATACAAACACTCCTTCGTCATCAAGAGCAGCATTCGGTGGCTGAATGGTTGTATTAGGGTCTAGAAGGGAATTGAAAATTTGGACAAGATAGCAAAAAATCCCAGAATCAAGCAAAGATTGCTTGTCAACAGGCTGCAAAAAATATACAGATTAGAAGCTGCTTCATTCTCATTGAGGAATAGGATAAATTAAATGATAAAGGAAACAACACTTATATTCTTGCAACCTTTTTTTCTTTTACACTCTCATTTACACCTCATTTTTCTTTCTTTCTCTTTCTTCCTGTCACATCACACCATCAATCACTTCTCTCTCTTTTCTTCCTATATCTCTCTTCCCTACACCTCCTACACCTCAAAAAGAGATGTGGGAGTATCATTTTTGTTAAGGAAAATAAAAAGATGGCCAATGCACACACAAACATATAGATGTCTGTGTGTATATGTATAGAGAGAGAATCATACAAACATGTCAATTTTGAATCATAGTTGAAGAAGTGACCCCTAAACAGTTATCACAAATGCACAATGGGTAGTAAATCTAATGCATAACCTTTTAAGCAGTAATTTCTAAAGAAAATCACTAAATAAAATCTGACAGACCAATTCACCATTCACCAATATTAATTAAAAAACATAAAACAAATGTCAGATGGAAACAGATGGACTCTGATAATGTTTTAAGCAGCCTACCCCAGATACAAGGATTTCCAATGCAGTTAATAAATTTGCTCCAGTGCTGATGCCGTCCTGCACAGAAGTTATCACTGAAAACTTGAAAAATAGATCTTCTACTAAAAAGGTTTAAAAAAAAGAGGCTATACCGAGAGAGAAAAATCTAAGCCAAACCTTTGTAGCTTCAGAGAAATACTTCAAAACCTGAGCAACATCCAGAGATCTTTTTCTACTGCTGATTTTTAACTTCTCTATATCTGTTAGGAACGCTCTTCCAACAACAAAAGAGAATATATGTGTTTCAACTAACCTGTAAACCATCAACATTATCAAAATTAGTTTAAAAAAACTCCATTCAGCAAGACAAGACTTATCTTAGATTCATTACGAATTGGAAATATGTTAAAGCAGTAAAGATCTGGTCATGAAACAGCTCTCAAGTAGCGAAATTTATTTTTGGCATTATATCTCTAAATCTACTCCTGACAGATTGTGACAACTTATTCATCTTCTCCAACAAAAATTACTTTTTGAAAACACTTTCAAGGCCAGTTTGTGTAGGTTTTTTTCCTTAAAAAACACTTATTTGATCAAAAACTTACTTCTGACTTTTATATGCTTGTTTGATTGATTAGACTTTACTAAAAACACTAATTTGAAGGGGAAAAAAACAATGAAATTCAGCTTTTAGGCTCAAAAGTGTTTCTGCCATAATCATTTTTGGATAATCACTTTTTTGAGAATCCTAAACAAACAGGCCCTTAATCTTTTAGAGCACAGAGTACAACAATCATTACTTCAAAGTTCATTAAATGGCCAAAAAAGCAATCACTTTAACTCCAAAACTAGGTTAAAATTCATTTAAGTTACATCAATATTGAAATATAAGCATTTTCACCTTTATCAATGATAGAATCTATGATTCAGAGAAGAAAGAGAGAGAGAGAGAGAGAGAGAGAGAGAGAGAGAGAGAGAATCTGAATATTCTGTTGTATTGAAATGAATAGTTAATTACAATAATGAAGCCATCTTACTATTTATAGAAGAGGCTCATACTTAAGTTACATGAGCTGTCAGCTTCTAAGCTAGGCTAAGCTAACTATTACACTATAGTATCTAATAATCAATGCTTATGTATATAAAGTTAAGCACACAAGTACTATAGTAGAAAAGCAAAAGCAAAAAAAAAAAAAAATCAAATGAACCAAAAGTTTTACATGCGTCCGGGTTACCCACCTAATAATTCTGTCACTTGAAGATAAAACATACTCTCTTCGAAACAAATTCAAGACAAAACTGTATTACCATTACAAAGCTAACACAACCCCTAGTAAGTGGAACCCCCATCTCATCACAAATACGATAATGCAAAAATATTAAAGTATACATAGGATCTCAACAAAGCTAAGAAGAAACTGTTTCTTTACCTGGTAACTGACTGAGCTACGTTAGCATGCTGCTTCACTAATCTACAAAAGGTATCTACAGTCAAATTCAAGGCGGCTTCCTTTTCCTGCAAGGAAATGAGAATGCATAAGCAATTCATCACTTACTGGAATCAACCATTCCAGGTCAAATATGCACAAGAAATCAGATTATCAGAATAACTAAGCAATGCCAAGCAAGAACCTTCTCAGAGCTGGATGACCGAAACGCATCCCAGAACTTCTTGAAGTCTGACTCCAGTTCATGTTTGTCACTGATTTAAAGCTTGAAAAGGTCATAATCACTAATAATATCATAACCAAAGCATGTCATGGCAAACAAAAAAAAAAATTAAAAATAAAACAATCCGTAAGAGTTAATTCTTTCCAAATGAAATCAGACAAAACAATAAACAAGGTAATAAAAAATCTATGCTATGTCATCATAAAAATTTACACCAGCTTACATCTCAATCAAAGAATGATTTAGTGAAATTAATAACTGATGTTTTTTTCATTAATAAAGACCACTTGCAAATTTCAGATCTCCTAATAAAAAAATAAAATGGGTTTTCTTAACCTCAGCCTTTAGGGTCGAGGATAAGAACTCAAAAAAAGATAAGTTTTACAGGGGAGTGTTGTCTTGAAAGAATCAAAAGTTTTTATATTTATTTTTTCAATAAAAAATAACAATTTTTGGGATTCTTTTATGAGCTGAGGTTAAGAAAATCCTCTAAAAAAATATGGGTTTGTTATGTCCGCTACTTCTCGTTCTTGTTATGCATCATTTCCCAATACAAAGTTACCTCTTTTGGTTCAAAGTATATCAAATGTTGGCATTTCCAATATTACTAACAATATTAATTAATTTCCTTAATTCTCGTGAATTTTCCCAAGAGGGACTTATATTAAGGACCAAAAAAAAGTACCAGCTAGTAAGTTAAACACTGTAATTCAGCTGCCTATATGATCATGTACTAGTACAAAACCGCCACATTAAGGCTAAATCATGTGTATAGACAAACCATTTGGATCTAAATCCTTTCTAATAGTTTCACTTATAGTTTTTGCATAATCTCCTCCATCTCTAGCAGTTGAGCTATCCTCTATCTGATCTATTATCCTTACCGGATCTATTCTGCATATGCCAAAACCCCCTAATGCAGGATTCTACTCTATATTTTCTATGGTTGGTGCTACCTTACCTTTCTCCTTAATGCACTCATAACTATTCCTCCCCCTATGTTGCATTGAATTTATCCTCTAGCTGTCTTTTTACTATCCAACATTCAGTCTTCGTACATTTTCAGGTCTTACAGTAAAATTTTCCCTTAAGCTTGAGTGGTATCCTTTTTTTTTCCTTCATCGTAGATAACACGGGAAGCGCATTTCATCCACCATGCTTTGAAAAAGTGATAAGGACTGGAAAGCATGAAAGGGATCTTATATTTACGAAAGGAATCAAATAATCATTAAAAAAGGGCGGCCAAGTGAATGAAGCTCCTACCTGATGACAGAAGTTGTTTCTAGGATTTAAACTTCTGAATTTTGTAATTACACAACCATTGCGCTGATTTTTTTCCCTAAACTACAGGTATCCTCCGTCCACCAGAGGCAATCATGTTCGAGTTAAGACTTTTATGGGTGGCAAAGTTCTCCCTACCAGGTTTCAACGCAACTGCGCGCTAATTTAAACTCATGAATTTCATAATTAAACCACCGTTGTGATGAGGCTCACCCTCGCCTTCGCCTTCGCGATTTAGAGTATAATTTTATGCAACTATTGCAAAAACACATCAATAGCATTCATCCATTGGTTGTAGGAAGTTAAATCACGACGACAACAATTGATGATGATAACACAAAGGCAGCATTTAATGATAAACTTACGTAATCTACGTCGTAAATTGAAATTAAATGTAATAAATAAATGTGATTATAAAATAGAGAGAGAAGGGAGAAGGTACCTGGAAGGAGAAGAAGGGAAGAGAGGAAGGGGAGAGGAGGAAGCATTGAGATGAAAATGATCGGAGGCGCGGAGAAAGGAAGAGGAGGAAGGAGAAGAAGCGGAGGAAGAAGGAACGGAAGAAGGAGGAGCTGAAGATGAAGAAGGATGAGGAGGAGAAGAGGAGGTGGTGGTGGTTTGAAGGATTCCAACCCTCTCCTTGAAGTCTTTAACCAACGTCGCCCATTTCATCCTTTCTCTTTTCCCTCTTTCACCTCACTTTTCTTTTCCGATCGCCACCGCCACGGTCAATCAGATCTATCATCAATTTCTCTTTACTCTTTTCTCATTTCTCATTTTCTTACATTCTCTCTTTTCTTTTTTTTTTTTTTTAAGATTTGGTTTAATAATAATGAATAGATGAAGTTCAGATACGGAGGAGGATAATTAATTAATTATTAATTATTAATTAAAGTAATTAATTAATTTATGGCATAGGCCAGGGGGGAAAGAAAGAAGAAGAATGATTAGATTGGAGAAATGTATCTGACTCTCTATCCGTTTCTCTTTCTGTGTGTCTTCGTGATATGAGCGATGTTTTGGAACTAACTACGCGCCTTGCTCCTTTCTTCAATACCAGC
Organism: Crotalaria pallida; assembly: GCA_037953625.1. Lineage (NCBI taxonomy): Eukaryota > Viridiplantae > Streptophyta > Magnoliopsida > Fabales > Fabaceae > Crotalaria > Crotalaria pallida. Next base: position 77,762,429 of record CM075656.1, read on the forward strand.
ATCGTCCATTCATCCCTTCTTCCCTCTCTCTCTCTTTTTCCTCTGATATGTGTCACTGTGATTTTTTTTTTTTTTCCATTCCATCGTCCACGTCAGTGTTGATATATTGAAAATCATTTTTGTAACTGGGACAGGCCAGCTCGACCAAGTCAAAGAAAAAAACAAACAGAAAAATAACTCTCTCGATCATATCAATCAGTCCGTTGCACATGTACATTTTGGAAAAGTAGTCGCACCGGATACGTACCGGGTGCGGGTACGTTCGAATACGTATCGGATATGTATCCAATTATTAAAAAATAAAAATACGTGGTAGGTACACGATGCGCCAAATGGGTACGACCCATCAAATTTTGCCCTAATCCCTCAGTTCCCACTTCCCACCTTTGATCATCTCTTCTTCTCACTTCTGCGGTTTTCTCTTCTCACTTCTGTCTTCTCTTCTCACCTACGCCCATCTCCTGACGTCGCCATCCACCACGCCAACGCTACTGCCACCACACTAAACCAGCAATCGATACACATCAAACCGCAGCCCCCACCACACCAAGCCAGCGATCACGTCGCCGCCAGCCACAGCTCAACGACCGCCGCAACAACCACAACGAAGGTTAGGGTTTTAAAATGTTCTCTATTCCCTCTTGCTCTCCTCTGCCCTATGCGACATGCCCTACTCTTGCTCTCTTCTGCTGCTCTATGCGACATGCCATCTTGCTCTCTTTTGCTTGCTGCTCTCTTTTTTAGGGTTTTAATTTGCTATTCATGCTCTCTTTTGCTTGCTGCTCTAGTTCAATTTTTCCTTATTATTTTGAGTTTGTTGCTCTGCTTTGGTTCAATATGCTCTAGTTCTCTTTTGTTTTTTTGTTTGTTAATGAAGAGTTTGACAATTTCAGAGTTTGATGCTTGTTTAATGTTTCATTATGCTTTTGTGATTGAACAATATTAATATATTTGGGTATTGATGTATTGTGTTATGTTTTATTGACATTTTGGAGATGTTAGGTTTTTTTTATGATATGCTATGCATTAATTTTGCTCTAATTTTTGTGCAATTTTGCTATATTTTGTCATATAATTTTTTTTATTTATTATATATTAACGTACTCGTACTCTAGTTTTTAGAGAAATGTCGTACCCCCGTACCCGATACGTATCGTGTACCCGGTACGTACCCGAATCTGTGCAATATACTTGGTTGTAGGGATGGGCATGGGTATCCACGGGCGCGGGTAGTGCATACCCATGCCCATACCCCGCGGGTATTTGCGGGTATTTATGCTAGTAGCGGGTATCTGTGGATTTTAAACTTTTATTAAATAATTATATGTTTTTAATAATAAGTATACATAAAAATAATTATAAGATGAATAATTATATGCATATGATAAATGTTTATCATTATAATTTCATCTTTAAAATTCAATATGAAATATAGATAAAAGAAAATTTATACGTTCTCAAAGTAATAAAAAAATATTAATATACATATAATATTTATTTTTAAATAATTATTTTATATATGCGGATACCCGCGAGGCAGGTATCATAATACCCATCCCCACCCGCAAGGAAATAGTAGTGCGGGTACCCGTTGCGAGTATTTTTGCGGGTACCCGCGGGTATGGGTATTTTGCTCATCCCTAGTTGGTTGCTTCCGAATTTAGACAATCACTTTTTCCAAGTTGAAACCAACAAAGCCCAGTACAGTTGGTAGATAGTTGAGTTCCTTAAGCATGATGTCAGGAGTTTGACTCATGCTGTGGGTATGGAAAAGGCTTTGTTGGGAGAGGTTGTACTCACTTCGGTAATCTTTTCGCCTCGAAAGGGATTAATCTTTGGTCGTTGTCCGGAAGACACCCTTGGTTTAGATTTTAAAAAAAATAAAAAAAAAATAAAAAAAAAAACTTTTTCCAAGTTGAATACCCCCTTTTTTTTGTTTTAATTTAGATCTAACTGAGTTGAACTTAGTTAATCCAAATTCTTAACACGACTCAAAAGAAATGGATAAAAAGTCAAATGCACTTTTAAAATTTGAATTTTCGTTCATGTTTTATGTCTCACAGTTTAATCATATAAGCTAATTTTAAAAAATTCGTCATTCAAAATAAATTTGCATGCGACTCGTGTGTGATTATATAATATTGGATTATCGTATTTGCTTACCATTTCAAAGCAGCAAGGTATTTGACATGTTTGGTTCATTTGAATAGTTCTCGAAACTAATTCATATGGGTTAGTAAAAATATATGACTAATTGTTCATAAAATACCAATTCAAAAACCATATGGTATTCAAATATTACAAGAGTGTATTAATTAATTTGAATACGATTACAAGGGTGATACAATTCTCCCTATACCAAACATTTGATTAGAAAAATGATATTTTCACTTTTTTGTTAGATGTAAAGGGAGAAAATAATTAAAAATTAAAGAAAGAAAAGTGAGATGATGTGATGTGAAAGAAAAAAAAATTAAAAAAAAAAATATAAACGAGCATTTAAGTAAAAATATTATAAAAATATAATGATAGATTAATTTAATATAAATATATTTTCAAAGAATCGAGTATATAAAACCTCTAAATAAAATAGAATAAATTTGTGTCAGTTGATCTATGTGTTTGATGATAATTAAACAAATATAATTATTACTATTGGCGAAAGATTAATTATTTTTTTAAAATGAATTGTACCTGCTTTATTACTTGACAAGTATGTTAAATATTGCATTAAGAGATTTAAAAATATTTTCCTTTTGCTAGTTTTAAACCGGCAATCCTTTAGTTGACAAGAATGCTTCAAACCAAGAAGTAGTTAGGTCAACTAGCTTAAGATTGATTAGATAAATAATTTAATTATTCAATAAGTTTTTTATAAAACAAATTTAAATACCTAAAAAAATTTATAACTTTAAATTAGTTGAAATAAGTTTAATAAAAAAGTTGATGGAGAAGTAATGATGAACTACTTTATAAACTATTTTCATTATTATTTGTATTTATAAGCTCAAATCAAATAGAGTAGCTCTTTGCTAACTCTTTAAATCATCTTAGAGCATCTTCATCCCAAGTTCTTAATGCTTGGGGTTCGTGAAGAACTCAACTGAAAAACCAAAGTGGGATGGAGGATGTCTACGTGGAGGAGCTTGGCAAGCACAGCAGCTTCACCAAGCTCTGGTGCTTGACATGGGCCCACCGTACGGAGAGGAGAGAGAAACAATAAAAAATGGGAAAATTTTCTTCTTCATTATCGTTTCAACAAACAGTGAAGGAAAAAAATTCACAAAACACCATATTCATAACATACAGGGAAGAAGATCAATTAACAGTAAATCATATTACAAGAGTGAAAGCCTCAAATTAACAATTGGAAATTAAAATGAGAAAGGGGAAAATTAAAACCCTAGAATCCCAAATTGAATAGCCAAGGCAAAATTGATGCTGATCCACCCACATGCAGAGCAAAAAACGATGATCCAAGCATTGTTCTTGAGGGATGAAGTGCTTGATGTGCTCCATGATCCCCAAAAACCAAAAACCATCTTGTTACTGTGATGTCTTGTTTAGCGATAAAGAGAAAGAGAGAAGAAGGAAAGTGAGACAACAACCGTGAGAAGAGTGAGTATGGCGTGATCTGTGGCCTGATCTGTGGCGTGAAGGAGAGAGTGTGTGTGTTGGTGATGAATAAGGGAAGGAGATGAAGTGTGTGTGTGTGTGGAACCGTGAGGGAGAGTGACTATGGGGGGAAGGAGATGAAGAGGGAGGGAGAGGGAAGGTGAAAGGAACCGTGAGTTTTGGGGAAGAAAGGAACCGTGAGGGTCTGAGGGAGAGTGAAATATGACTTGTTTCAAACAATATGACTTGAGGGGTAGTATTAACAATTATATGACTTGTTTTGTTAATTGTGAGTAGTAGTTTGCACCAAAAAAAAATTGTGAGTAGTAGTACATATTATAACCGTTGAGGACTGCTTCTATCTGTTACAAACAATATATTTTAACAATTATATTCATTACAAACAATACAAAGTAACCGTTTCTATCCGTTGGAATTTTTGTTCTATAAATATGTATCAATTGTTTCAACAATTCACAAGCAAAATTTCGATTTCAATCTTACCCAAATGGATCCCAATCAAAATCCTTATAATGCTTACTTTAATTTTTTACAAAACCATTCACCTTCTCCAAATAATAATTCCTCTCCAATTATTCCTAGCACACAAGGTAGTAATTCAAACATTATAAATTACCAAAATCCTCCCCGTTTTCCTAATCCACATTATAATCCAAATTTTTACAATCAACCATTTCCTATGCCATATTACCAACACCACATGTATCCACCATCACAAACCAATCCCACCATGGGTAATAGTAGTGTTGAATTGATTGAAGAAGAACCTGAAACACCGGGTGGATCAATTTTTTCGTCTCAAATACCAGCATTTTCAACTCAAGTCGGACTGGAGAATATTAATCTTGAAGAAGAAGGAGGAGGAGCAACAGAGAAGACAAAAAGTGGAGAAAAATTCTCTCCAGATGAAGATAGGCTACTCATTGAGGCATGGATAAACATTTCAAAAGATTCGGTTGTTGAAGTTGATAAAAAATCAGCTAGTTTTTGGGGAAGAATTGAGAGCAATTACAACCAGTACCGTCTGAGAAGTATTCCACAAGGAGAGTAGTCCAACTAAAATCACGATGGCATAGGTTGAATAGTGCAACCCAGAAGTTTGTTGGATGCTACAAACAAGCAGTAGAAAATAAGAAGAGTGGGAGCAATCATGATGACATAATGAAAAATGCATACACAATTTATGCTCAAGACGAAGGCGGCAAAAAATTTGAGTATGAGCATGTTTGGCGTTCGTTGAAAGATGAACCAAAATGGGTTGCAGGTATGTTTCAATGTTCTTCAAAAAGAACAAAGATTTATGCTTCTGGTGCATATTCGTCATCCTCTAACCCACCAACACCAACAAGTTCCGAGTACAACCCAACATCGCCTACTTTGGAACGTCCGATTGGGCAAAAAGCTGCAAAAAGAAAGGCGAAAGCAAAGCAAGGTCAAACTTCGAATAATACCGATGTTGCAGAATTCAATGTGATTTTTCAAAAAAAGTTGAAACCATGACAGATTTTAATCGTGCATTTGATGAGATGGTAAAGGCGCAGCAAGATAAGATTAAGATGGATGAGGATATGATGAAGATGGATGCGGATAGGTTGAAGATAAATGATTTGCTAATCCTCACCAAAGATACATCCAATATGAATGAGAGACAACTAAGAGATCATGAGGTGTTGTGCAACTTCATTAGGGAAAAATATGGCTTAGTTTAGTATCAATTTATTAGTATCTTCAATTATGTTTTATGAATTATGTATTATTATATTCAATTATGTTTTATGAATTATGAATTATGTATTATCATCTTGTTTTATCAACTTGAATTATCATTTATGATTTTTAAAAACTAGCCGTTAAAAACTAGCCGCTGTAAAATAGCCGTTGTAAACTAGCCGTTGTAAACTAGCCGGTAAAAACTAGCCATTGTAAAATAGTCGTTGCAAACAAGCCTATATATACTTCAGTCACTTTAATTCTTGTATCATCTTTCAACCTTCATCTTTCCAAATTTCTTCTTTCATCTCTCAAGTTATTGTTTCATCTTTCTTCTTTTCAATTCTTCTAATGGACCCTTCAGATCCTTTCAACTCTCAGTTTCAAACAATTCTCAAATGGTATATTGACAATGTTATTAACGACAATAGTGAAGAGGAAATGATGAGGAATATTATTGAAAGGCAAAGAGAGGAACAAGCTAGCAGCTCTACTAGGCGTACCAGGAAAAGAAGGCACATAGAAAGGAACCGAAGAAGGACATACAAGATTGTTTAACGATTATTTCTCTGAACATCCGGTATACACGGATGAACAGTTTCGCCGAAGGTTCCGAATGCACAAGCATGTTTTCCTTCGCATTGTACAAGCCCTTGGTGATCATGATGAGTTTTTTCAAATTACGGTGGATGTACGTGGTAGACAAAGCCTTTCACCACTTCAGAAATGCACTTCTGCTATTCGTATGTTGGCATATGCATCATCTGCTGACAGCCTTGATGATTATGTGAGAATGGGGGAGAGCACTTCAGTGAAATGCTTAGAGAGATTTACAAGCGGTGTGATCAAGATATTTGGGGAAGAATATCTAAGGAGGCCTACAACTGATGACATTCAACGCTTGTTGCAAATAGGGAAAGATCGTGGTTTTCCAGGTATGTTGGGTAGCATAGATTGTATGCATTGGGAGTGGAAAAATTGTCCAGTTGCATGGAAATGTCAATTTTGTCGAGGTGATCATGCAATGGGAATCGAACAGTTATGCTCGAAGCAGTGGCATCAAAGGACTTGTGGATTTGGCATGCATTCTTTGGGGTTGCTGGTTCAAACAACGACATTAATGTGCTGAATCAATCACTTGTCTTTAACGATATTCTACATGGTCGAGCTCCAGAGGTGAAGTACACTGTTAATGGAACTGAATACAATTTGGGGTATTATTTAGCTGACAGCATTTATCCGGAATGGGCTACATTTGTCAAGAGCATCCCAATGCCACAAGGAGAGAAGAGGCAATTTTTTGCCAAACAGCAAGAAGGTGCTAGAAAGGATATCGAGCGAGCATTTGGAGTACTCCAAGCTCGATTCGCAATCGTACGTTACCCAGCTCGTCAATGGCAATTAGATTCACTTGAGCGTATAATATATGCTTGTATCATATTACATAATATGATTGTCGAGGATGAACGAGACACATATGGTGGTATATTCGATTATTTCGATGTTGGTAACGACACGGTGGAAGAATCTAATAATGCTCGTGACGATGATATTCAAGATTACCTGCAAAGGAGATTTGTTGTTCGCGATAAAGTAACCCATCACCAACTTCAAGCCGATTTAGTAGAACATGTTTGGGAGCACCATAAGCGTATGAACGTCCAAAATTGAAATTTTATTATATGTATTTTTATATAATTTTCATTTAAATTAATGTATTTTTATTTATTTTTTTTAATTTTTTTTATGTAATTTAGTAAATTTAAATTATTGTTGTTGAATTATTGGTATTAATTGAATTACATTTTAATTTTTATTATAATATGTAATATTTAAATAATATGTAAAAAGTAATGTGGGGTGGGGTGTGGGATCCATTCAAGAACCATGGTTGAGTTCTTTGGGATGGAGCAAAATTGTGTTAGAGTTGCTTAAGATATGAGGAAGTGTGAGATAATATAAAAAATGTTATGGAGACCACACAAGAACCAAAATTGGTTCTTTGGGATGGAGATGCTCTTATATATGAGTCTCATTATTGTCACACCAAATTAAAACAACAGGCAAAGAGAATTCTGAAAGCTTCTCATAATTCACATAAAGATTCTTCTAGGTATAAACATAACTTGGAAAGCTCGCTCTCATGCTGCCATTTAATTAAATTAAAACACAACATTTAAAATTTGAGTTATTCTCTGTTAATAGCACGTGGTCCCATTAGCACATAAACTTTGTTCATTTAATGTCTAGGGACTTAGATTTCATAGTAAGTACTCCATCTGGTCCTATTTATAAGGCATACTTAACCATATCACATGGATCGAGAAGGGTAGTTAGGTTTCTTGAAACTTTAAAAAAATACTTCAACATTACAATCTTACCCTCTTAACTTGCATTGGGAATTTCACATTGTATTACTTCACATTAATGGGCAAAGGGCAAATAAGAGAAAATAACAATAAATACCTCTTAGAAAATACAAAGTGACTTATAAATATGACAAAAAAATTCTTCCAGAATGTGACTTATAAATAAGACCGGAGGGATTATCTTATATCATTAATAAGGGTTCAAGACAACACTCCCTGCCTAACACAACATGAAGAGGTTATGATAGACAGTAGGGCATAATGGCCGTACGGAGGAAAGAGCCAAATGCATGGTTAAGAACTTAAAGGAACTTGAACATGAGTAGCACACGAGCGAGAAACTCGTGGAATGTCATTCCGGCAATGTAGTTACACCCCATCTTGATTAAAAGGGTACTAATAGTCTTTTTTTTTTTCTTTTTTTTCTTCCCCTTTTCAGATCTATATCCACCTAGGGGTGAGCATGGGACGGGTTGGGACGGGTTTGGCTTGGCCCGTACCCGGCCCGAAATGTTGCTCGGGTCAAATTTTCAACCCGAACCCGTCCCTAATTATAGAGGGACAAGGTAAGGACGGGTCCAAAATAGGACGAGTCCAAATAGGGACGGGTCCGGGTTCACCCGGGACGGATGAATAACATTAAAAAAAAGTTCGGGTTTACCATATAAAAAAGTAAGGTATTAATTAAAATACAGAAGTGTAAAAAGCCATTGCAAATATTGTTTTATTTCTGACGTCCATTTTTTTGGTATTTGTTGTTACACACTAAAGAGTCTCGGAGTCTCACACTCTCAATTATCACACACACACTCTCAGTTATCTTTGTTTAATTTTTTTTTATTTACGGGTTTTATTTTCACTATTTTAGTTTTTAGAAGTTAGTATAATAATAATAATAATTATAAATTTATAATTAATTTTGTAAATATATATATATATAAATTAATATGTTCGGGCCGGGTCCGGGTGACCTGTGCATGAACCTGAACCCGTCCTTAATAGAATCGGGTCTGGCCTCTTCAGGGACGGGTTTGTCCATTCATTTGTTCAAGCAAACCCGACCCGAACCTGCCGGGTTGGGACGGGTCTCCGGGTAGGGCCGGGTCATGCTCACCCCTATATCCACCCACGCGAGCAGGTGACTAACTTTTTCGGATATTGATCGGCCTTTCAGGTGACCCTCTCAACAAGGCTTCTTACCCTTGCAAGAGACAGTTTCAAACTTCTGACCACTTGCTTAAGTAGCAATAATTCTAATTGTCTATTGTGCTAAATTCCACTAATCAATACTAATAGTTTAATGCTATGATAAACTGTCGATTAATTTAAAAGAAGTATTCTTTTCGTCTAATAAGAATGGTAAAAAACTGCAAAAGACAAAAAATTAGGAAGACATTCATTTGATAATTTGTTTAATACATTAATCAATTATCAAACAATTAATTAAATGTATTTTACGTTGATCAACCTATCAAAATTCAAAGTCTGTGATTTCTAAGTTTTTCATTAATTACATTTAGTTTGAGAGAAAAAAATTGTCACTTTTTATTATTTTTATGGAACGGAGGGAGTATGATAGTTATTACCATTACTCCCTCTGCACCTAGGTAACTCCTCTTTCAATTCATAATATTTGAAGCCGCCGGGCTCATCTTTTGTCATGTTTTAGTCAATTATGCTTTGGTGTGTTTGTTTGGTGCAAGGTTACTCTATTAGTTGTTCAAGCTAGGTTGCATCAACTTGATTTTGGCTCTTGCCCATGTTCTGTAATATATAATCTTGTGCTTCCGAGTACATCTTGTACCCTGATAGCTTTTTATTGAAATTTTTATCCTATAAAAAAAATTCATAATAGTCAAATTCAATCCAAATTTCTTGATAGATTTATATATCATACATTTTTATAATCACTGATTTTTCACTAATTTTTGGAATTACTAACTTAACATTTTCAGTGGGTCACTGATTTCTTGATAGATAGTTAGATACTCGTCCTTTTTGGAAGATTGGTATTCACTGATTTTTCAACCCGTCATTTGCTCACACTTCTTTGTTAAGTTGATACGTTCCTTATGGAAGCTTGGTATTCACGGATTTTTCTTTCAGCTATAAATCTTGGCACAAGCTAGTATATTACAGTCAAGTCTTGATGACCATATGCGTGCTCAATATTGGGTAAAAAAATTACGAAGAATCACATTCAAGGGCCAGAAATTGTCAAGGGGTGGAGTTTTATTGCAAAAAACAGAAATCCTGTACGTGAACAAGTGCTTGTAATATTGTTGCAGGGGTATTAATTACTTATTCATAATATGAGGCTATGAGCTATATATTTTGCACATGCCATTTTGAAAATCAAGTCAATGTCTACTCATCATGGAAACAAGTGGGGAAGCCTCAAACCAGGTATTAGTGAATATTACTACTATTGATTTTATTTGTTGTACTAAATTGTATTGCATGAATTCAAAGTTCATTTCTTTTGGCAAGTTAGGACTTAGGATTATTGAGCCCGTGCTCTTTATTACCACTGTTTGTTTAATGTAGTATCATTTTCCTTATTTATTTAATTGATTGATTTAATAGTGTGATTTGTGTAATTTTATTTTTTATATTTATTTACAGACAACAAGAAACGGATGACGATGAGTCAAGAAAGGATTTTAATTGAACAGACAATTGTGTACTAGTTCACTGTTGGAGCTATAATTGGAATTTGTTGCCAAGAATGGGCGCATTACTCAATTATTTAAATGGAAAGATATATTTGGAATTTATTTGTTGCCAAAAATGAGAGCACTACTCAATTATTTAAATGGAAAGATATTACATCAAATTCTGTGGAAAGAACTAATAAAAAAGTTAGAGATTGTATAAGTCTAAAAAAACAAAAATGACCTAATGATGGGGTATTTGAAAATATTTGAAGCAATATAAAATTGACTTAGCTAGGTTAGGATTTTTTATCTAGAAAGTTTGATTATTCAAATGAGTGGTGGAATAGAAAAATTAAGGTTAATTAGTTGTTTTGTCATCTAGTCATAATTAATAAATGAAGGAATTGAAATAATATAGGATTTTGTTTAATTTAATTGTTATATCATATTGTGTAGGAGAAAGCACATGTTAAATTTTTTTGTAATAATGGAGTACCACTTATTCTGAATCTTCTCTTACCTCAATTTCAAATACAAATTTACTCACTATAGATTTCTTAACATATATCCTCAGACATACGTTAAAAAAACTCATTATTTTAATAAAAATTTCGTAGTTTTATGAATAAGTTTAACAAAGTAAATACTCTATATTTTCATTGAATCATGCTACTTGGAGACTTTAAACTCAATTCAAATGGAGAAATTAATTATACACAAGTTAAATAAACAAGTGATAAGAATGGGGGAAAATTGCCAAAAGAGAACTATTATGATTCATTATGAAGCCTACACTCGATTGTAAGCAAATGATTTGCCGAAGAGGCGACGAATGTATACCACTTGTAATAAACTTGTAGCAGCGATTAAAATATACTCTGAGATTGTGTAGAATAAAACACGCTTTCTAGTGACCTCATTTGCTGCGATCGCAGAAAATATAAACACCAAAAATCGAATTAAAAGCTATTTTACAATCCTCCAAGAAATGCATGCATTGGTAGGTACACACAAAATAATTAATAAATAAATAAAGCAAAACAATCTTTTAAATAAATAACATGGCAAATGTTTTTTATCTAAAAATAATACATAAAAATGGACCTTAAGAAAAATAAAGAAAGAGGTATATTTATTGGAGCGCTAATGGTGACGATTAAGGATATATTATAAAAAAAAAAGCTTAATTGCATTTTTGTTTTTTATCTTATTTTCAAGATTCACTTTGGTCCTACTAAAGCTTAATTGCATTTTTGAATAATTTTGGTCCTTTATTATTTTTTAAAAGATTCAGTTTGGTCCTTCCGTTAAAAAAAAATGTTAGATACACCATAATATTCTTGAATATTCCATCCCCTCGCCGGAATCTGGAAATTTCGCCGGAAAATTTTCCCTCTCTCCTCCTCCTCCTTCTCTCTCTTCTTATCCTCCTTCTCCCTCCTTCTCTTCTTCTTCTTCCTTTATCTTCTTCTTCCTTTCTCTCATTTAATTCCAACTTATAGTCCAAATCTCTCCTTCTTCTTATGGACCCTTCTCTCTTTATCGCCGCCCATGGCCGCCGCCCCGTTCTCTCTCTGCCGCTGCACCTTCTTTTCTTTGATATGGCTTAACTTGCAGACGCCATTAAGAGATGGCAATAACAATAGCTACATGACTGCTGCACATGAAGAAGATGGAGGAGAGAGGAGAGAAGGAGGAAAGAGAAGAAGAAGAAGAAGAGGAGAAAGAGAGAGAAGGAGGAGAAGAAGAGAGAGGAAGATGACGGTTTCCGGTGGCAACGTTTTAGAATTTGGTGAAGCCACGGAATATTCCAGAATATTTTGGTGAAATCTAACATTTTTTAACGAAAGGATCAAACTGAATTTAAAAAAAAAATAAAGGACAAAAATTATTCAAAAAATAATAAAGGACCAAAGTGAATCTTAAAAATAAAATAAAAGACCAAAAAGGCAATTAAGCCTAAAAAAATTACTCGTAATTTATTGTTTTAATTATTAGTTCTTTAAGAAATAATCTACAAATAAAAATGAGTGATATATATATATATATATTATAAAACAAAAATTATTGAGTGTTATATGGTTGTGAAATAAAAAAATGAGACATAATTTTTTAACATGAATTGTATGTATACCTTAATGCATGTCAAAAAGCTGCATAAGGTGGAGATCATCATACTAGCGATCGAGTTAGAACAACTTACTATATCTGTGTCTAACATCACGTGCTTTCAAGTACTTTTGTTCTGTTATAATAGACTCCAATGCTTCTCTCAGCTCAGCAAGCTTCACATTCATTGGGTCCAAATGCTCTGAACACAAAAGCAAAATGATGCATGAGTCAATTAATTAATTAAATCACGCATGCATGCAATGTAGTAATAGTAACACATATATATTGACGTAATTAACTAATAAGTAACTAACCATCTTAATTACCAAAACCAAAAAAAAAAAAAAAAAGTAACTAACCATCTTTAGCGAAGTCATGCTCGTTTGGGATGTGACCAATGTGAATGTAGAAAGATATAGTCTCTGGAGAGGAATAAGGATTGTGAAAGCAGAAGTTGTATATTCCATGTTGTATGGCTTTCAACTCAAACTTCTCCCCTGAAACTCCCTTCAAAGAATGCACCACATTCCCATCTGGACCAGTCACCTACATATATGTTATGTTATACATTCCTTAAATCATCATCGAATGATAATGAGTGATTAAGATTATTAAAATATAAAGTCACACTGATATCACTAGCAATTTTTAATCTTGACTTTTTTTAATTGGTAAATAATTTTTTTTTCCAATCATGGGGAGAGATCAGAACGTACTTCCAAGGTTTTAAACTTGGCTATTTTTCCTATAAGAAAATAATTTTTTGGCTTAATTGCATTTTTTATCCCTCAATTTTATCAGTTAGTTTGACGAATTTAGTTTTGTCTTTCCTTCTTTTAGCATGTGTTGACACGTGCGTTGTTACCTTGGATTTTAAGGGAGGGACGAAATTAGCCACGAATTAAAAATTGAGGGATTAGATTCACCAAATTATAAAAAGGGACTAAATTTGTCAAATTGATGAAATTAGGAGACAAAAAATGCAATTATGCCTAATTTTTTTCAATAGAAGAAAAAGATCAGAATGCATTTCCAAAATTCAATGGAAACTCACTTTTTAATCTCACCATGTTTAATTAGTAGAGATAAGTAACTATATATACATAAAAGGGGAAAAAAATAATCTTGACTATTTGGATATAGTTTGATGATCAAAATTTACTGCTGTTTTTAAAATGATCAAAGTAAAAAAAAAATGAGGGGAGGAGATCAGAGTTGGAGGGGAGCTAGCTTACAGAGAAATCAATTCCAGGATGGTCAGAGCCCCAGAAAATTTCATGGTCCATGACTACAAAATTGCCAGAAATAGAATCACCTTCATTTTCAATGTATTCTGATACACATTCTACATCGTTTAAGGTTATGGAGAGAGCAAACCCATGACATATTATGGTACCAAGGAAGGTGATTATAATTGTTAAGATCTTTGAAGACCAATCCATTTCAATTCCAACTTAATTTGCTTAGGGGCCTAGCTAGGATGATATGTGTTGGGAGAAGTAGAATAATGCTTAGAATGATTCATCAAAGTGGGAACTTTTGACGGCTTTAATTTTGGTTGAGTGTTTAACAGGTCGTTTCTTTCTTTTTTTTTTTTTGGTGAACATACATGTCGTTACTTTCTAATCTATAAAGACGCGATGTGCATACTCATTTGTCGTAATATATATACACAACTCTACTTGTTGTTATAGTAATTTCATTACTTGGTGCTACTGTGCCACACAATTATCACCACATATAATACAAAATCATATATATAACAATGAGTAAAATTTTCATGTAGTATTAGTGTGAAGTCTTTTGTTTCAAATTGTGAATAACGTGAAGACACATAACGGCCAACTAATAATTTCTCTATCTTATATTTATTTAAAAAATCATATTGTATAAGGGTTTTTTAAGTTCGATTCATTAAATATTTTACAAAACTTGTTTTTTATTAATAAGTTTTTTTTTTAAGAAAATAAGTACAAACTTGAAGTTAGATTTTACTATTATTTAGAAGAAGCTCTAATTCTGCAGGCCATTTATTTATTTATTTATTTTTAAATCCAAACTACGCTACTTTTTAAATTTTTTTAACTAGAGATTCATGGAAGGCCAGGCTATAAAAAAAAAAGGTAATTACTTCAAAACTTTTTAGTTTAGAAAGAGTTGGATACCTTCTCATAATTATCCTAATTAAAAAGTGACAAATGTATATTTAATCATATCAATTGCCAAATCAGATGAATGAATAATTTTTATAAAATTTACAATCAATTTCTTAGATCCAATTTACAAAACTATTAAAAAAAAAATCAATTTCCCCGTTCTCCACCCCTCCAATCTCTGTTCCTCCGCCTTATGTTCTCTGTCTTCCTCCGCCCTCTGTTCACATATCAAATAATATTATGGTGTTCCATATATCCTTTTTCTTGCAACAACCCTGCAATTTTAATGGCAATTTCTACACGATGATCAATCTCTACAGCTTCAAAGCCAATAAGCCATAGATTGAAATTCTGTGGTATAGTCTCCTCACTAGTATTATTGTTCAGCAAATATTCTTTTCTCTTACCGTTTACAACAACTCTATCTTAACCCCAAATTTTGGCTTTTTTACTTAAGTGAGGTAGTTTTACAAACAAATTACGAAATGGGGTAGTTTTTAAATTATTTACGGAACATGAGGCAGTCAACAAAACTATTTACGAAAATGGGGCAGTCAAAGTCAACCCAAATTTTTTATTTTTTTTTTTCAGAGTCAAAGTGCCACGTGTCACTTTGTGATTCGTAAAAAAAATCGCAAAAAATAAAAAAATAAAAAAATAGGCATCTGACAAAGTGTCATGTGTCACAATGTGGCAGAATGCGTCACTCCGAATGACGCAAGTGGTCGCGTCACTGCAGATGACGCAACTCCCACGTTGCGACACGTGTCACTGTAGTTTGACCCGTGTTGACCATGCCCCTCCCACGTGTCACTGTAGTTTGACCCGTGTTGACCATGCCACTGTAGTTTGACCCGTGTTGACCATGCCCCTCCCTTGCATATATATGTGCAAAAATGCCTCAACCACTAAGGCACAACTTGCATGCCTTCTTGGTCACGGGTTCAAATCCCGCTTTGGCCATTTTTGCACATATATATGCAAGGGAGGGGCATGGTCAACACGGGTCAAACTGCAGTGACACGTGTCGCAACGTGGGAGTTGCGTCATATGCAGTGACGCGACCAGTTGCGTCATCCGGAGTGACTCATTCTGTCATATTGTGACACGTGGCACTGCGTCAGATGCCTTTTTTTTGCGATTTTTTTTACGAATCACAAAGTGACACGTGGCACTTTGACTCTGAAAAAAAATAAAAAATTTGGGTTGACTTTGACTGCCCCATTTTGGTAAATAGTTTTGTTGATTGTCCCATGTTCCGTAAATAGTTTAAAAACTACCCTTTTTCGTAATTTGTTTGTAAAACTAACTCATTTAAGTAAAAAAGCCCCAAATTTGCCATAATACAGAGGGTGGAGGGAGAATAGAAAACAAAGGGTGGAGGGGGAACAGATCGTGTGAATAGAGAACAGGGGTGGAGAACTTGGGCTAGTTTTGCAAATTGGATCATAAAAACATGATTGCAAACTTTATTAAAATTATGCATTCATCTGATTTGGCAATTGATGTGATAAAATATATCACTTGTCACTTTTTAATTGAGACAAGTATGAGAGGTGTCAAACCTTTCTTAAATTAAGGGGTTTTGAAGTAATTATCAAAGAAAAACAAGTGTACATTTGTGGAAGTTTAAATTTGGATATTCATACTTAGACTAGGAGATGTCTCGCCACTCATTCATTATAGCAAACTGCAACCCTGCAGGCTCATCCCATTTTTAACTACTGTATTTATTTTCATGCCACATAATTATAACGCCATATAATTTTTTCATTTCACTCCTCTACATATATTATATGCAGTAACTCTCCTTTTTGGGACAGGATGCTCAGCGCCGTGGTAGGACGACAACTATTGGGCTTAATCTGATCTTCAGCAGTTGTGGAGTTGCTGGCCCAACTGAAGAACTATACTCTTACATCAATTCGTTGAAGAACCAAATATTATACTCACTGTGATATGCACCATAATATTTGAATTGTGGTACCTTTTAAATCGTTGAAGAACAATGCCCACATATCTCATAGGAAACGGAGTATCAGCTCTTATTTCATTATTATCACAATCTGTAGGTGGATGTGGCTTATTTAAAGATCATTTTACTCCACTTTAAGAGTTTGTTTGGATTGAGGGATTTTTGGGGTAGAGAGGGGAGGAGAAAATAGAGAGAAAACACATGTTTTCTCTTGTTTGGTTGGGGTAGAAAATGAGGGAGAAGAGAAAAGAGGGTGGGACCCACGCAAAATTTTTTATTCCCTCATGCGGCAAGAGAATGGGAAGAAAATGGGTACATGCACTACTAGACAAAAATAACTGCAACAGATGTTAATGAGTAAACTTGCAACTACACGACTCTATTCCTTTTTTATTTTTTTATATTATTTATTTTGTCTTATATCAAACATTTTTTCTCTTTTTTCTTCACATTTTCTCTCATACCAAACAAATATAAAATCTACTCATTTTCTCACCAAAATCTTTCTCTTTTATTTCTCTCTTCCCTGTTTCTCTCTTCTCATTTTCTTTTGTGAAACTAAACAAATCCTAAAGGCAAAAGTGCACCCGTCTAAAGTTTAGATAATATGCTTTGGTATACAATCTGTGATTCGCACCTATTTGTTATTTTTTATTTTATTATTATAAGACTTTATTTATAACAAATCCGATACATGGTACTCCCCCCGGTCTTTATTATAAGGTATACTTAACTGAATTACACATACCAAGGAAAATGGTTGATTTTATAAATTCTATGAGAATATATTGTAACATTACAATTTTACCCCCCTCAACTTTTCTTGGAAAATTCACACTCATTAATTAACAACAAAAAACACATAGATAGTCAAATCATTTAATAAGAGCAAAAAAGAGAAAAATCAATAAATGATGTATAGAAAATATAAAGTGACTTATAATTAGGACCAAGAAAACTTTCTAGAATGTGCCCTATATATAGGACCAGAGGAAGTAGTATGGTACACGGTGTGTGTGTCTATATATATATATATATGTATGTATGTATGTATGTATGTATATATGTTGAATTTGATACATGATACGTAGAGCAAATGAGTAATCCATGTAACTGCGTTGAACATTGATTGAATAGCATGCTATAAAAAAAAAATATCATCAAGCATTTTTTTTCTCTTCTAAATTCTAATTTTCCATGCAAACGATAGTCTAATATGATGAATGTGCTGTGTAGTGCCACATTTCTATGCTAAAATGTACACAAAAGATAAGGTTTCCTTGTTTACTATGATGATGTATGCACTGCCCTTATATCTGCCATCTATGTACCTTTATTGCCCGGACACAAATTAATGAAGAGTGAAAATGACAAGAAAATCAATGCTCAACACATAAACGAAGATAACAATTAAGATCACTTAGTATGTTTGTTCTTTAAGATAATAGGCATCATTCTCTATCCAAACTAAAGAAAGCCAGCATTGCAGTCAAGTAATGTCAATGGAGTCACAAAGGAATTGAGTATCCTAAGATAAAGTGTAATTGGTTAAGCCCTTGAATATTTTTTTGTCACCAATGAAGATACAGATACCCAAACTGAAAGAAGAGGAAGCAAAACATCTGATTCCAAATGTTTCTAATATATTGTGATAACCTTGTGGTTGTGTATGCCTTGGAGGGTACAATAAAAAATGACCTCTCTCATTATTTGATCATGCTCTAGAATGTGACACGTTTCAGAGTTGGCAAATGATATTTTCTTTTCAATGAGAATGGAATCATGAACACATGAAGGTCTCTAACTACATGGTACACAAATGTAACATCATGAAATTCGTGGACCATGGTTTCTTTTTTGTTTCCAACCAGAAGGGCAAAGGACAAACAGTAATAGAATATTAGTATAGGGGATAAAAAATCAAACCATCAAGGTTAACCACCACCAAGTTGTTCTTGATTCAAAAGCAACATTCAGTTATGATTCTTGGAGATCAGCAACATCAGGTATCCATTCTACATCTTCTGAATAATCTACATTCGATAATGGTAACATATTTAAATTAACAAAATAGCAAAGATTATGTTCGATAACTTTTGTACAAATTTTCATTTTATAACACAATGTACTTGTTATAAAACTCAAATTGTACGAAAGATGTCACAAAGACATGAGTTATAGAGCTATTATTTGACAATGATGCATTATTACTTAGACTTAAAAAACCAAATACTAGACCTTGAGTGAATAGTGACCTCTATCACTACTACAGATTCTCTTGTTCAAGCAACAGCTGCCATTTGCAACCTACCTAATAATCAAACATTGAGAAAAAGTGAGACATTGTGGGACTACCAAGCAAGTGCTACAACATGACATATATTGGGGTTAGAAACATGAATAAAATAAATCATCTCCATAGATAATCTGCTTGGTATTTCTCTGCCTTGCCAAATTGTGATGATGACTCCACCATATGAATGCAATATTGGCAGGACCTGAACCTTGTGATCGAACTGAAATGAAGGAAGTTAAAGTTGATCCAATGCAGTTCATTTCAAAACAAAACGTCTTCTAAAGTGAGATTGAGAAGAGTCTTATTCTTCACTTAGGACTTGAACCCAAGTAACCTAACCGATAAGCCAATACATTTACATCTTCATCTTGATCATCATCTTGAGAAGTTGGAATGCCCAATACACCATCAAAATTCTCACTGAAAAGTTCTTCCCAAAAACCTTCATCAAATTCTTTATCCAACCTCTCTTCTGACACTTCTTCTCCTAGTGCCTCATGATGTTCTTCCTCTTGTTCTCTCATCCCTCTACCGAAACCTTGCATTTCCATAGCCAGCATTTCAAGTTCTGACACCTGATATCCATATTCACCAAACTCTAAAGGCTCAGCTTTCACTCCACTATTACTACTGCTAGGTCCTTGCTCAATTGGTCTCCTCCTCTTCTTAGTAATAGCTTCTTCGAGCTCCTTTCTCTTCTCTTTCTGTTGCATTAGTTGCTGAATAAAAGTTGGATTTCTCATTGCTCTAGCCAAGAAAGCCATCATTTGTTGCTGCTTAATTTCTGTCCCTTGCAACCTTTCCTCCATTTCCTGAAGATAAGATCTTGTGTTCTGTTGATGATGTCTAAGCTTCACAAGCTCCATCATTAACACTTGCTTGTCGCGCCTCAAACGATCGATCTCTTGGTCTAGTCCAAAGCTTCCAACTTCAACACAATGACCTTGTTGTTGTTGTGCTTGTTGCAAAGGAGGATGATGACTTGGCTGTGAAGAAGAAGGCGCCTTCCTTCTCCTTATGTTAGCCAATAGCTGCCTTTGACCTCTCAGGAATCCTTCATTTGCAAACTCCCATCTGTCTGGATCAATTTTTCTAAAACCCTGTATAATCGAACCACGCATTTAATATCGAAAACAAAAACAAAGGACTATTTTTATAAGGTTTTAAATTGCGATCCGCGACTGCAATATTATAATTTTGGAAACCTCGAATAAAAACATCAAAATAAACATTATACATGAATGCGATAAACGTGATATAATTGTACGATCACTGCAATCACAATTTAAAATCATTCTGAACTTACACTCAAATAGAGAACAATAAATTGGAATTGTTATTGCCATTGTAATTGGAGAATGTGGTATAGCATGATACTAGTACCACATTGAAAGTTCTACAACAGCAAGAGAAAGTAGGAGTGATCCAGAACTCACAAGTCAAATCACTTAAGAGTATTCAATAATACAATCCCATGCGATATTTTTTCATTGACCAATAAAAACCTTACAGCTATGACCAAGGAGGAAGTTATATATATATATATATAAAAAAAACAGCATAACAGTGAAACTATGAAAATGATGCGATGCTTTCATGCAAGAATTTTAACATTAATTTTACATTGATTAACGGCATACACATTTTGAGTTAAGAAAGTATATTATTTAATTAAAAAGTTAATAATTTATTACCATATATATTGTGTTAATAACGGAATACTAAAATGAATATAAAACTGGTCTGAGCAAAAAAAAAAAAAAGGGAAGTCTTACTTTTCTCCAATAAAAAATGTAAAAAACAAAATAGATCATAAAAAAAATAATAAGAATAGATAAAATTGTTAATTTGATCTCTTATGTTGTTTATTAGATTCAAAATGATCTTTATAATTTTTTTTTGTTATTTTAATCACTTAGCTTGATTATTTGTCTTAATTTAATTCATATTTTAGCATATTCCATTGAAATATTTCATCAAATTTTATAAAAACACAAAATATTCTGTTAAAAAAAAATATTACTTTAATCAATTTAACGGAAAATTGCAACGCAGTATGCTAAAATAAGTACCAAACTGAGAAAAAAAAATAAAGGACCATTTCTACTTTGAAACTAATAAAGAAGATAAGTACCAAAATAGTAATTTTGCTATATAAGATTACATCATAAAGAAAAAATCTAATTTTTCATTCAAAGATTGATTTCTTAACTGTCATAATATGTCTTTGGAAGTAAAACAACAATCTCATAGAGACATAGACAATGAAAAATTTATGACACAATTGAAGAAAACTAATAAAGAGAAGCTGAAGAGTACTTACATAAGTATTGAGTTGCCTAACAAAGCTTGAGAAATTGTTGTGCTTGAAGTATCTAGGAAGGAGGTTCCTAGAGAAAGCATGAAGATCCCAAACAACAAAGCTAGCACCATTTCTGCTCCATGAAACTATGTGATTGGTGGTAGGGTCATCCACTGCATCAAAAGTCTTTGTCAGAAATGGAGGTGGACCTGCTTCATGAAGACCCTCCATTGGTTGTGGAGCAGGAACCACTGCTAAATCATTACTACTTGCTATGTGATATGTTGATGATGATGATGATGTTGCTGCTGCTGATGATGGCTGGTCCCAATATTCTTCTTTCACTGGGTAAAGATAGTTCATTTTTTTGTTCTTCCTTCTAATGCTAATGATGCTTCTTCAAATCAGAAACTTTACAACAAGACAAGAATCTTCCAAGTTCCAATTAAGCATATATCAAAACAAAGGATGATGGAGAAGCATAAGAGGTTAAAAATAATAATAAAAAAATGTTATAAAGTATAATCCAAAATAGTTTTGTGGGTAACGATTGGGATTTTTGATGTTTAAAACAATAAAACAAAGGAACATGAAGAAGCATAAGAGTTTAAAATTTGTTAATAAAAAACTACATATGATGCAGGATAATGGATTGGATTTAGTAGTGAATAGTGATCAATGCAATATGAAGAAAAAAATTTTTTTTTTGAAGGTTTTGATGTTGGTTTCTTAAAGAAGAAAAACAGAGGACTCTGTTTTCTTAAGAACAGAGTTGAAAAATGAACAAAATTTTAAAGGGCTCTAAGAGTTACATAAATGCAGTAACTTTACAAAAGAAGAGATGAAAATTAGCCAAATCAATCAAACAACAAAAAGCAGGGAAAGGATTATTGGATTTGGAAGTGATATGTGAAAGGTTAGAAAAGGAGTGTGAAGCTTTGAAATTTGGAAGTAGGTTTGTTTCTGAAAGAAGAACGTAGAGGACTCTGGTTTCCTAGTTGGGAAAGTCGTTATATATAGTTGATTAATAAGAAAATACTGTTTGCATTGCCAAACTAAGAAAGCTATAAAGAAAGAGAGGAGTGGAGTGTACTATGAATTAAATAGTGTTATCGATAAGAAGTTTCTAGATATGTTGGAGCAATAGGCTGTTATTTTATTGGAACCCTCTCTTTCCTCAAATAGGAAGTGGATGAGAGAGAAAGAGAGTTGGTTGGTTATTGGCTTGGAAAGTTCTGGAAGTTTTTCAGTCAAGGGAATCGGTAGGAGAAATGTTATATTTATTTAATTATTACTCTTTCCATTTTATGTGTAATATGTTTTAAGGTTATGCATGAATTTTAAGAAATGTTTAAATGATATAAGGATTTGTTATATTTTGATTATAATGTTCCTATATAATTATTATTGACGAAAGAGAAAGGTAATAAAAGTGAAAAAGAAACTATAATAAATAGAGTATTTGAAAAAAATACCACTAATTATCTATTGAGTTTATAAAATAACAAAAATTATCAAACATAACACAGATAGTAAAACAACATTACATATTAGACAAAGGGAGTATTTATTATATTTTAGGATATGACATGATGTTGGGATCACATGTTGGCATGGAACATAGTGTGGTTTTGGTTGGCACACGGTTTTTGTTTATTAGGACTTTTTTTATTAAAAAAAAATCTTATTGCTGGGAATGGAACCCTTCACACAATAGGGTGGAGACACGTAATTGAATCAAATCTAAATCACAAAGGTTATTGGAAAGGCTTTCAGAACGCATATAATAATAATAATAATAATAATAATAATAATAATAATAATAATAATAATAATAATAATAATAATAAACATATTATAAAATAGGAGAAGTTGAAGGCCTTTTTGTCATTTTCATTTTCCCTCCTTCATCCTTGCTTTTCCTTCCAAATTTGTTTGTCTGTGCATCGCACGGAAATAAATATTTATCTTTAAGTTATATTTAGTAAATTTTTATTAGTACAATTTGGATTACACATAAATATAAAAATTGCCCGCAAACATACAATTTTGCATTTCGATATTATTACAATTTGCACGGGTTATTAATGATCTTTTCAAAAGGAAATAATTTGAATCAAATATTGAGATAAAAAATATATAATGCCTAAACGACCCGTCATATGATAATTAACCAGCAAAAAAATGAATATAATGTTGTAATTTCAAAAATTCTAATACAAACAAGTCATCATATAGGCAAATTGGTATTAAACATTTAAACAGAGCATCATTATGAATAATAAATTTTGGGTACAACGAAAAAAACGGATATATAAGTATTAAAGATGAGCTATAATTTGGTATGATGATTTAGCTTAATACAATCAAATATTTACTCATCATGAATTCAAATTTAAAAAAATCCAAAAATTTATACAATACGTTGCAATTTAAATTGTGAAAAATAATGATGCGTTATTTTATACTTTAGACATTATACTTATTTACAATTATGAAGTTCTAATACAAGCAAGTAATTTGAAAGTTCGAATCTTATAAACACAAATTAATTAAAAGTGTGAAAATAGGTCTTATATTTTGGGATAGATGTAATAATAATGATGATGATGATGATATATGTGGTAAAAAAAATAGCTGAATTTGGATTTGCAAAACGAATTACTAACAAAATGCATTTGGAATGATGGATTAAATAAAACAAAAATCAAAATGAGTTGGATTTTTTTTTAATATAAGAAATTATGTTGTTAATTAAAATTAGAAATCACATAGTTGATACATTATTAGTTAATTTTTATTAATGAAAAAGTTGGTAGCTGAAACTAGATTCAAAGATTAATGTTTATGACTATTCATTTCTAAATACATGTAAATCATTTTTATAAAAAGTTCATATTAACTTATTATTTAAAAAGAGATATTTCCAAAATTTATAATCAATTTTTTTTTTAAAAAAAAAAAATTTAAACCCGTGCATCGCACCGGTAAAATTAGTAGTAATAATAATATAAGCACCATTTGACTAATTTCACTCCCTTTAAGAAAAGTAGGTAAGTTAGTTATTTGTATTCGAATTGTAAATTTTAAGTATATATTTACCAATCTATCCTTTTGATCTTCTAGTCATTAATTAGTGTTTCTTTTCCCCACAAATATGATAGAGTATATTAAATAGGGTTAGTTTTGTAAAATTTTAGAAAATGTGTTTATATTTAGGACCAAAATTTTTTGATAAAATGATGCTTATATTAGAGACCGGAGGGAGTATTATTTTTCTAAAACGTTCATAAAAAATGGTTATACTCATTTAATTTCTATTACTATTTTCTTAAAACACTTCAATTTTTTTATTTTAAAAAATTAAATATAATCAACTAACTTATTTAATAAATATGATTTCAATTTTTTTCTATTGTAAATCGGGCTTAGCCTGCACCGCAAGGAACTAAGACAGCTAAAGAGTGCTACCAATATTTCGAGTAAATATAATACAAATTTTGCTATTCATTGTCTTAATGGTAATGCACAAGCAATTTAAAATGGAAAATCAACCTAAAAATAACATTTAAATTATAAAATTTATTTTTTAAATTTTCAACATAAGCTTTAGTTTTTGAATTTTTTTTATATTAACCTCACTGCAATGAATAGAAAACCCATGTAATAACATTGCACTAAAAATCATGGTTTTGAAAACCGGACCGGACCGGTCGGTTCAACTGGGAAACCGAGAAATCGGTGAACCGGTGGAGGTGCCGATCCGGAATAAGCCAGAAACCGTTCTGCAAAAAAACCGGGATTGAATCGGTTGAACCGGTATTAAACCACCAAAACCGGTGGAAAACCGGTTTGAATTTGGAAGCCCAAATTAAGCAAAAAATTGGGTTTTTTTTTTAATTTTTTTTAAATAACGAAATACTATATGCTGGAAACTCAAACGACACCAATATGAGTCTCACTAGTTGATTACGTGTTTGCTCTCATCTCAACGAGAAAGAATATTAAAACTTTAGATTTTAGAACTAAAAAAAATAAAAAATCAAAAAGACAAAAAGGCAAAGAAGTGAAGTGAAAGAAGAAAAAACATTGAGGGACGCACAAGAAGACAACATCAATAATCAATAGAGAAAAAACAAAATGGCACTAAAAGGTAAAAGTACTAAAATATATGATTATATACACACGGGTACATTAAGACCGGTTGGACCACGATTCAATCACGGTCCAAGCATTGAACCTTGAACCAGTACCTTGACCGGTTCAATAACCGGTCAGTTTTCAAAACATTGCTAAAAATTGAAGACGAAACTGTTATTTAGGACTTTAGGTAGTATGTCGTTCGTACGTAGACAGATTTAATGTCAGCTTACTTGGCAGATTTTTTTTTGGAACAATGCAAAGTAAATTAAAAAAAAAACGTTTATTTATGGTTTTAGTCCTTGAAAGTCGTGAATGTTTTGATTTTGATTCCTCGAAGTTTTTTTACCTTAACTCATCCTTAATTGTTAGAAAAAATCTGTTAACTACTAACGTGGCTAACGGAACATCAGATCAACATACACGTGTGCAAGTATGAAATGTCATCGGTAGGATAACATGGATAATCCGATCTACAGGAGCAAAATGGCCAAAGCCCAATCCAAAAACACATTTTGGTTGGGCCTTGGCGCTTTTGCTCCTGGGCATCCGGATCATCTACGTCATCTTACCGGGACATGCAACATTTGCACACGTGTATGCTGATATGGCTTTCCGTAACCATATAAGCAATTAACGAATTTTTCCTAATGGCAGAGATTAAAACCAAATTTTCAAAACAATTAAGGACGAGTTAAGGTCAAAAAAACTTTCAAGGACCAAAATCAAAACACTCCAAACTTTCAGGGACTAAATCCATAAATAAGTCTTAAAAAAAATATTGAACTTTTTCCATAAAGAAAAACAATGGAGATATTATAAATAAATATTGGTAAGAATTTGAAAAAAAAAAGTTAATGTGATGTACTAATTACAAATAAATAATACATATATTTATAGTATTATTTTTTTACTAATAATGAATTAAATATTTTTTTTCTAATAAATTAGAGTATATTTTTTTAATTTTTCAATCATAAATAAATTATATTATTTATAAAAAATTTATTTATTATTTTAAATTTAATTTGGAATAAAATGTTTAATTTTTTTAATCAAGATAATAGGACAAATGAAATAAAAGATATCAAGAATTTCTTTTTTTCATAAAAAAAAATAATCTTCTTTTTCCATCCAAACAAAAATTACAAGATAGATAACATTCAGATGATTTATGTATATGTTATGTGCAAAAAAATTTCATATGAATTTAAATATTTGAAGTGGTTCATATTTTCATTTCACATATCATTATTGTTTTGGATTATTATTTCGGGATGTGGATCCTTTATCCTCAAATTTCTTGTTTTCCTCTCTCCAAACAATCAAATCTCATCAAATATTACAGAAATACCATAACAATCGGAAGTTATTTTTTAATTTTTTTAAAATTTGTATGATGGAAAAATGTTCGGGAAAGATGATCCTTATACCTTTTCTGGAGCTTAGACCAAACATGAGTATTGGACAATCAAACTCATAATGCATGACTAAAAGCTGATTTGAATTCTATCACCAACAGCGTCTTAATGCTGTTCGATTGAAAGGGTTAACGATTTTATAACCATCCTCATCGACCATCATCATCATAGTGGCCCATGATGACCTATTTTTAAACCTTATTTAACCCCATACTATATGCGCAATTTTCCATTATATACAGACACAGAGAGCAAAACTTTATTTATGCGCATATTCTGCTTACAACATCCCTAATACTTTTTTGTTTTTAATATTGAAGTGTCTTTAGAGATACTGCAATCACTCCATCATATCCACAAAACATATTAAGAATAAACGAATTTTAAAAAGTGCAGTTATTGTCGAGATTGCAACATATGAATTGCAGTAATTATAATGAGAAATTTTTAGTGACTAGAATTTCATTTTGAAATTTGATGCAACATTATTCATCTCGGTGAAATTCAAAGTGGTAATTGACTAATTGTAATATTCCTTGGGATCATATTTATAAGTCTATCATTTAGAATAATTTTTCAATTATATTTACTCTCTTCGTTCTTTATTATCTGTCGTTTTTTGAAAAGATTTTTTTGTTTCTTTTTATCTGTCGTATCGAGGATTTCAAGAGTATAATAAATATTAATTTTCATGTTTGCTCCTATTTAATATGTCTTGGTTTATGTAAATAATGGAGAAAAACATAATTAATGTATTAAAAATCTGAGTAATAATTAAATTTGTTAAAATGTGTGTTTTGTTTGAAATATGACACATAAATAGAAATGAGGGATATAAGTTATACTTTTTTTAAGCATTTATTGCTTTTTTTTATCATTTTTTTATTAATGTAAAATAGTGTATTTGTCAATTTTCAATGCAAATTAAGAATATAACATTGTAATGTTAAAGTATATTTTTATAATTTAAAAAAATATAATTACCCATACCTTAATTCATGTAATACGATGAAATAAACTTATAAATAATAAAAAAAAATACAACCTTGAAGAGTCGCATCATTATAATTTAATACTACCACGAAATAATTATATTATGATAGGATTGAGACAATCACCATTACTAAAGTAACCTCAGCTGATACGGTTCTTAGTTTGAAACCTTTTTACGTAATAAACCATCTTTACAAGTACTCTATTTTTGCCGTAGAACCAATTACATTTCAAAGTTTGGATCAGTAAATAAATTAAGGATATGGTATTATTATTCCAGGGTTGTAACAAGAAGAATGTGTTGGCAAGCCAGCATTTTAAAAAAAGATTGTGTATTTGTGTTGGCAAGCCATGAGTGTGACACGCCACCAAGACTTTATTAAAAATATTGTACTCCTATTTCATATTCTCCGTACCACACCCATAGGAAGACGGGTAAGTGAGTGAGTCACGAGAATCATCCACAACTTGCCCAATTTGCATTTGTTTAATCTGAAAAATAAACAACTCAGATTATTCTCACTTTTTAATACAAATATATTATGCATCGTTCAGTATAATATATTATTTTGTGACCCAATAAAGATGGAATATAAATATATTTATTCTCATTGGTTCTTGGTTCTTACGTGATGCAAGTAATTTTATATTGTTGAGGATAGGGTGCCCTTAAAGGACACGTATCAAGTGAATCTCTAGTTAAATCTTATGAATGTTCTACAATGTTCTGGAAAGTCCCTTGTATTTTAGTACTACTGTATTTTTTAAGGTAAAGTACTAGAGTTTTTTTTTTATTAATTTGGCACCGTACTGGCGATTCTTTTTTTTTTTCTTCGAAATGATAGACTATAGTAATATATATATATATATGGAAAGAGTCGAACCTATGGGACGATTATTTGCTTGATTTTACGAGCTATAAGTAACACAGTGATTGGCCCCGCTACACTTATTTAATTGATATTTTTTATGCGAATTGAATGAAAATATCTATTATCCTATTGAGCCATCTTAGATAATCATGTGAGATTCGATAAAATTTGTACATAGGTTGTTGTTGTTGTTGTTAATTCCTTAACACAATATCTGCTTTTGATCCACGTTTCGGATTATGTAAAGTTCAAACTTCAAAGTACAAGATGAGAATATAGTTGAGAAATTAAGAAAATTTGACTTCAATAAAAAAATTAGTTTTCTATTCTGTTAATGAAATGAGAGAATACCAAATTAAAAAATTTAAGTACAAGATAAGAAATATTAGATGTGCTAAACGTGTTCAAGAGCTGTTGTCTATTTTCCTTTTTATCAGAAAAATAGAAGCTATATTTGTATATGATATTATTCTAACCGGAGTGGAGAGAAAATGAATAAGAATACAGATACGTGGAGCCAAACTTTTGAAGCATATGCTTTTCGATGTTTTTACATGAAAGAAAAAATAAAACAAAAACAGGAACAAGAACAAGAACAAAAAGTTTGATTAACTAATATGAGCAAAATATATAACTATTTTTTTTAAACAGTAAAAGAGCTGTTAAGAAAGTTTTATTTACTAGAGTTTGTCAAGATATTACTATAAGGGTCTTTTTACAATATATTAAAAAATAATTATTTAATTTTTCTATACAAGTTTTTTTTTTTTAAATTATCATATACATAGGTTAGAAAAAAAAAATTAAAAAAATGAGTAATCTAATGATTTGGGCTATGGGTAATGTAATCAAATGATAATAAAAAAAAAATTCTCGTGAAACATGTTAATTTATGAGTAAAACATGATACAATTTGGTAATGAAATTCGGTGACAATGCAACGTAGAAACTTCATCTAAGAAACGAAACAAGTTTTTATATTAAAAGAAAATGAACGGTGTTATGATTTATCTTTTCCCAAAAACATGAGTGATAGAGTAATAAAGAAGAATAAAAAGAATAACAATATTCAAAGAAATGTCTCTGTTCACTAGTACAAAATATACATTTGTGCGGAACTAGTTTCTTTATGATCATTTATTGAAATCAGACCAGTTACTTGTTATAACCAGTCTTAAATATATATTAAATGAGACCGGTTTCGTACGGAACTGGTCTCCTTATGTCAAAAAATTTAAATAAGACTGCTTCCTTGCGAAACTAGTTTCTTTTTGCATTTAAATGAGACTAGTTTCATGCGGAACCAGTCTCCTTATCTACAGTTAAATAAAACTGGTTCTTTGCGAAACCAGTCTCTTTATGGAAATTTATTAAAATGAGACTGGTTCTCCACACAACCAGTCTTTATTTAAATTTAAATTTAAATCAGACTGGTCCCGCATTGAACCAGCCTCTTTTTAATTCAACTTTATAACTTAAACAAAAAAAAAAAGAAAAAAGAAATAAGAACATAGATCCATCGCGCATGGTTTCTTCTCTCTCGGATGGGACACGAATCGCGACCCACCACCTTTGCCGCTGCAAAACCGAATGGACGACGACGGAGCTTTGCTCGTGCACCGGCCATCGCCACCGTGTGCTTCTCCTCCTTCCATCCAGATCAAATCGCGAACCATGGTTTCTTCGCTGCTGGTTCAGACCTAGCCGCCGCCGCCACCGGTCCTTGCGTTGCCGTCAACGCGACCTCCACCTTCATCTTCGTCTTCCTCGCTGAGTTCCTCGCGTCGCCATCACCATTGTTGTTGGGACGATATTCGCGAGTTGCGAACTGACGTCGTCACCGTCGTACCAGTGACCGCCGAAGGAGCTAGGACCGAACCGCCATGGTCGCTGGTTCCCCCTTGGAGGTGATGCTGTGAACCATTCAACCTTGCTGTGAACCGGGTCTTACCGAACCGGTCTTGACCTCTCTGTTGTCTTCAAAAACCATATTTGAGGGTAAATCCCTAATACCTTTTTAACTACTCTATGTTGTGTTCTTATGGAAGTTTATTATTGATTTTGGAAATTAAATCAATTTATGGTTTATTAGTATTGATTTCAATTATACTGTCATTGTTGATGATTTGAATTAGTTACGCTGATTTGTATAATACCGAGTTGACCGTTATGCTGAACGATAAGTTGTTTTAGAAGTATTTTGTTAAATGTGTTGGGTTTCTAACTAATTGAGCTGTAGTTTAGTGGGATTGAATTGTCCCTGAAGGCCTAAACTATGTTCGAGTTGAAGGGAAGTGTAACTATTTGAATGTTGGAATTTCGATTTAGATTTATTTTGAACCGCGAACACTTCCTTTTAATTCGATATTAATAATGTCATGTAATGTAGCATTTGATTTTGTGGGTTATTATCAAAGCTACTTGATTTTGATTTGTTTTGATGGATTATATTAGTTTTGAAAGTTAAGGAGTTTTATATAAGAAACCATTCTATTTCGTCGAGAAAGCAATGGTTCTATGTTTAATTTCCATTTGCCTTGAGTTTATGAATTACATTCAAACGATCTCTTGACTTGGGTCTACAATTTCTATGAACTGTATGCAGGTAAAATTTTGGGGATGCTAGGAAGAGTGCAACTTGAACTACAAAAACTTGTTGATAGCTATGTTAGTCTTTGTTTAATTGGAGGTTTCTTTTGTTTTCTATCACCATAGTTTATTTACAAGAAAGCTTATGATGGACTGGAGAGGGTTAAGAGAGAGATGAAAATGATGGAAGCTGCACTGCAAGGTGCTGCAAGACAGGCTCAGGTATTTCATTTGCTTCATATAGTCATGGCAGTAACAGAAGCTTTTAATGCACATTCGTTTTTGTGTTGCACGTGTCCAGATGTCTTGACAATGTAAGGCTTAGATTTTGTCATTTTTCGATTATGAAAGTGACCTATTAAGGAGTTTTTCTTGGTTAGGGCCCCTACGGGTTTGAGGTGCTATAAGATTTCCCCTCTGGGCACGATATTTTTCCAGACAATGATCATGCAGACTGTCAAGTGATATAAAAATAGTTAGGTTTCCAATTCACTTTGTTATATGTTTTCTTCCTCCACTGTGGACTGATTTATATGTGTACATAAAATTGTATCTTTCTAGAATCAGTATTGTGATTTTTATTTTAGTAATGCACATTAAAGTTTAACTTTGGTCCTGTTTTAAACCTTTACCCTTTCACAGTTCTTGGTTTCTTTGCCCTTAGCTGCTAAATCATAATTCATTTGAACGCATACCCTTTTCTTCATATTTAACCAGCTAATATCTTTTGACTTCCACTTGTGATACATTTCTCTTTTCAGCAAGATGGGGGTTCCATTAATTGCTAAAAGTCATCAATTTTACTGTTTTTTTTGGTGTCTCAAACTCTCAATTTGTTCAAGAAGCTGCATCTTTTGTCTAACTATGCTCCTCCTTCTTTATCTTCTATGTGCACTCTTTGTAGCCATTATAGTGTTCCCTATCTTGTTGCTATTTTGTAATCTTGGTTCTCTTTGCAGGCTAAAGCCGATGAGATTGCAAAGTTGATGAATGAAAATGAACAATTAAAAGTTGTGGTCGAGGATTTGAAGGTATATTTATTTTTCCAATACCTTTATGACCTTCTCACATTGTCCATTATATCATTGGATGGATAATTTAAATCTTAGTTTATCATTGGATGGATAATTTATGCAGTATTAATTTCGTTTAATTTAATTGGTCTTGTGCAGGCTTAGGTGGAAACAACTGAAGGAGTAGACAAGTTGTGTCAATATACCTTGACTTTAGAGAATAGGAGAACCTTAGAGTATATTCAGGCATGAACTGAACTTTCTTATATAGATAATGTGTCTTGCTTAGCTTCAACATCTGAATATTCATGAACTGAACTTTATTGTCTTCTTTCCATTTAAATGTCAAATTATTAACATTTTTAATTATACTGGCATCTTCATCCAGTTGTGTGTCTTTTTTTTTAAAAAATTTTTATAAGCATATGAAACTTATATGTTGATATAACAATTTACACAAGCCATATATGAAGCATGTGATATTGATAAGTTCATTTCAATGTGAGTTAAAAGGGCCTCTATTGATTTTTGGCTGCTTTGGTTTTTCATGAATATGTGAAGAGGCCTGAGGTGCGTAATGTATTACATGCTATTATTACCTATAAGGTATATTATTCAACACTATAGTTAAACTCATATTGATGTTCTATTTCTAATGTGGCTCAAAATTTTAACATAAATAAAAAGTAGGAGCAGCAATGTAAACTTGTTGAATTTTCTAATTTTTCTTCTAATTAACCAAACAATTAGTTGCAACTGTGATTCTTGAAAAGTCACTTTACATTTGTATTGTACAATATGTTTTTGTTATTTTCTGGATCTTCTATGGTTGATAACTGGTTATATCGTGTATATAACTCTGTGCAGTCTTGTATTTATTTATATATTTGTAGAATACTCGTTCTAAGTAGCACAATATTACATGGAGGATGATAATGCCCTCAAATGCATTAAAGATACGCTTACTAAACTACTAAAAAGTTTGAATGAGTTTCAGCACTGAAACTCATTTTGCTTTAAATGTTAAGTGATTTAATGCTATTTGTTTTTTGAATTTTTTGCAGTTTATATTCTTGATAGATTGATGGGCTTGTGAAGGCAGCATGTGATGGAGAAGATAGAATGATGCATTTTTTTATTCAAGAGGGGTGAATTTGTAGATTATTTCTTAGAATTATTTCCTATCATACACTAAGTAAATTATTGCTCTATATAAGACTTTTGTGTAGGCAAACTCTATAATCTTAATGTACAGTAGTAGTGGGCCTTTTTGTTTCACAGTGCAGAGTGTTGTTATATGTATATACTTGATCAAACTACTTATATTCATGTGTTTTTTTAATTGAGACTAGTTAATATTATATTCATGTGTTAGTTAAAAACAGTAAATGAGACTGGTTCAAAATTTAAATGAGATCGGTTCAAAACACTCAATGAGACTGGTTAAAAATTTAATTGAGACCGGTTCAAAATGCTAAATCAGACTGGTTATTTTTAAATTTTCAGACCGGTTCAAAATCTCAATTTATTTTTAAAATTTTAGACCGGTTCAAAATATCAATCAGACTGGTTATTTTTAAAATTTCAGACCGGTTCAAAATGCTCAATGAGACTGATTCATCTTTTAATAGAGACCGGTTAAAAATGCTCAATGAGACTGGTTCATCTTTTAATAGAGACCGGTTAAAAATGCTCAATGAGACTGGTTCATAATTATATGGAAACCGGTTATTTTTCATTTTCAGACCGGTTGAAAACCAGTCTGTTTAGTTGGTAACCAGACCGGTTCGGAACCAGTCTCATTTAAAGGCATAGCAATAAGACCGCCACTTTTGAGACTGGTTAAAAACCAGTCTCAAATGGAGTGTGGAACCGGTCTCTTTTGACCAATATGTAGTAGTGGTTAAAGTCAGTGATCAAAGTGATTTTTATTTAATATTAGGAACTAAAGTAAAAAAGAGTAACAAAGTTAAGTAGTATTAAGGGGTGTTTATTTGGAGGTATAAAATTATATTCCTGGGAATAAGAGGTAGTTATAAAATATGCTTGTATTTGGTACAAAGCACAAAAAATATATTCCTAGGAAAATTTTATCCCCACCTCTAAGTTCATTTTTTTTTTCATTTTCATTCTCACCAAAAAGCTTGGAAATAGATCATTCTCACTCTCTCTAATTATGAAAGTACTGTTTTACTTTTACCCACATTAAGTACATTATAAATATTGATGAGTGAAACCTGAAAAGACATTTATTGTTTGTTGCCACATATGCTAGATTGCTAGTTTTAAGATTGTCAATTGCCTAATTAAGAGTTTAAGACAGACATTTGTTTTTTTTAGGCTTGTTTTCTATGCTGCTTTTTTCTTTAGCTTTTTGCTTGATTATACTGAACATATATGTTTTGGTAGATGCATATCTTTCGTGTCTTTATGTTTTAATTAAAGCCACTAATTTTACTTATTAACAAATCTCAACCACTTAATATGTCCGTCTTTGAATGACATTTTAATCCTCTACTTTGTTTACAAAATTACTGTTTTTCACATTGGAAAGTTTATTGAGTTGGTGTATTTCCAAGCAGTGCGACCGATATAGTAGCTGCAATATTTTGCAAATATGCTAACATAGTTATTGTTTCGGGAACATGGCAAGAAAGTAACTATCAAATGAGATTTAGTTCCCAAACCCCCACCATTAGTCCCAAACCCCATTTTAATTGGAAAAAGTCAAAAACACCCCTCATTTTTCAAACATTCTTCATTCTTCATCATCAAATTCAGAGAGAAGATGCATCTTCCCCTTCCCCTTCCGATTCTTCCCATTCTCAGCTTCTTCAGGAACCTTATACCAATCAGCTGTCACCTCTCTTAACCACAATCTAGGAAAAAGCATCTGCACCAAAAATTTTTTAAAAAAAATCGAAATTTAAAAAAAAAAATCTTAGATTTTGCAGAGTTTATTAAAATTTAAAAACAAACAGTGAGAGAAAAGAAACAATCATCAAAGGCAAAGAAACTTGAAAACTCACATCCATTTGTTTCTGGGCATCTTTGGGCCTCTTGATGGGCCTGCGGGGGGGCCGTCGCCCCACCATCGCTGCGAAATCATCTTCAATCTCTTTCTTCGATAACGGCACACAAAATTTCTCCCTTTGCTTCGTCTTTTCCGAACTGCTTCTCAGCTTCGGCAACTTCACCGCACCACCGTTACCGTTACAGTTACCGTTAGTCTTTGCCGGCGATGAGGAATTCGGTTTCTCCTCTTCAATTTTCAATCTTTTCACGTTACCTACGGCATCGACATTAGGGGTTTGAAAAATGAGGGGTATTTTTGACTTTTTCTAATTAAAATGGGGTTTGGGGCTAATGGTGGGGGTTTGGGAACTAAATCTCCTATCAAATAGCTTGGAAATTAGATAAGTTGGCGCAATATTGATGTTGGGCTATAATTGCTTTTGTTACTAAGATTATGGGGTGGGTGGAGATGTTATGTAGTCTTATTTTTGCTTTACCACTGTTTATGTTCTTATCATTTGGAAATATCTTATACTTCTAATCTTGTGGTATAAAATTTTTCTTATAAATTTTTAAAAAAAATTAGTGGTTGTAATAAAGTAATGTGTCAATGTAGTAAAAATGAAGGATGACACAATACTTTTTAAGTGATGGAATATAGAAACTCCCTTATTATTAAATGATACTTTATAACTCATAAGGGTATTTTGATAATTATACAATGTATTCTTGGGAATATATTTTATAACTTAAACAAACATATAAATTATTCCCAGGAATGTTAAAAAAAATTTCAGCAATCACATATGTCAACCAAACATGTTTTCTAAAATTTCTAGCAATGAGATTTCAGACAATAAAATTCCTGTTAATACAATTTTACCCCTCGAAACAAATGTTCCCTAAAGTAAATTTTTTTTCACCTAAAAGGCTAAAACCAAAACAATGTCTTTATGGTTGAGTTAATGGTCATGTGACAATGTTGTTAACATGTGATGAGACGCTGTAATAATCTCAAAGAATAAAATACTGTTTTCATAATATCATAAACCAAAATAATCAATAGCCGCAATATGTAGGAAAAAAAGTGATCATTTACTCTATTCAAAACCCAAATACATTGTGGGTATAAAATTCAAAACATAAACACATTAGGGGAACAAAAACTAAAACATCAACATTTTATGAACAAAGTTCAATTAACGGTAAAGATTGCCATTATATTTTTTAAGGACCGAATTCAAAAGAACCATACTTTAAGCCATAGCTTCGATTTAACCAAAAATACATGTGTTCCAAAATCAGAATCATCATATCCCTTTGTCCCTTTACTTAATTTCTAAAATTTGATCAACTGTTTGAATTAATTTGCAAGTAAACAAATGTATTCGCTTGCTCAAATACCAAAAGCAAATTGGGAGATTAAACATTAAACATTATTTATCAGACACCCATAATATACCACCAAAAAATAAACATCAACACTTACAAAATTTGGACCACCCCCTCATTGGGGAAAAATGGTAAAAATTCACATGAACATTACTATAGACAGGAAAATAATTTAACTATAATTGCCATTATACAAATGGCCAAAACTTGGATATTTTTTAAGCGCTTGTGGTGCTGGTTTCTAGTGAAAATATAACATGTATAAAAACATGTTATATTTTCAACGACAAGATGTTACATACGCTATATGTCCTTGTTGAAAAAGGCCACCACAAACACTTATACAACAATACCTAAGTTTTGTCCTTTACAAATTTGCTTTTCATGTTGCTCAGGCCTCAAGTGGTGGTCAACTTTCAAACTCCACTTTTCATGGTGTTGATATAACTTGCAATTCCATCTCACACAAGTCTTATATGTTCCTGACTCGGCTCATGACATTTTTTTTTCTTCACATGGGTGTCCTCAAGTCGATAGTCAGATACTAATCCCTTTTAATGCAGAGAGTACAGCGATGGCCAGTAGCCAAAGACTCATGGCTCGTGGCTATTAACTCGACTGTGAAGTTCCAACATTTCTTGGTGGTTTGGGTCCACCGAGAGTGCGGCACGACAGTCTCTTAGAGCACCTAAGACATCCCCTTTGTGTTCATGAAATGCTGCACGTAGATGTAAGAGGTGCAAATCAGCTTTGAATGCGATAGCTCTAGAGAGTTCTGCAATGGCTTCCTCTTCCTTATGATTGTCCATCAATACTGCATAAAACCAAATACATCAAACTCGAATTGTTCAGTACTATGTAAAGTCGGCTACATGAATCATAAGATGCCATAATGTTCTACTGTAAATCATGTGTAGAACATTTGTTATCATAAACTATTTATGAAAATCCCAAAGTGTAGAAGCAGAGTACACTGGAGCTTGCATATGCATACATTTACATATGAATGACTATAAATAATCATAGACATGATTTATGACAATGCAAGAGTAATGTTAGGTAAAATATGAATACAAAAGAAAAGGTAAAATATTTACCTGCAGCGCGATATCTATAGGGATACACCCGAAGTGGATCTAATCTAGTTACCATCTCCAGATCCGCCTTTGCAAGTTCACGATCACAGTACTCCGATCTCTTTTCATAGGCAGATGCATTGTTTTTTGCCTTCTGAATAAGTTCAGTCATTTCCTTGTAAGCAGCAGCCTTATCATTTTTCAGACAATGAACTCGAGCAAGACCCTGATGCGCTCGCGTGTGTTGGATTTTAAGGGCATTGATGTAACAATCAGCAGCTGAGTCCAATTTACCGCAGTCAACGAAAACACTTCCAAGATTGTTCAATGCCTGGAAAATTGAATGGAAGAATAAGGAGTTAAACTACAAGCTAATTGTGTCCAAAGTTGCATAGTTATAACTTATATGGATATTATAAAATTCCTCAAATATAACAGTCTAATGGCTAACAACTTCATCAGCTTTAGATATTTGAGGACATTAATGGCAAGTTCAATTTCTTATCTCTGCACATCACGTCCTATTTGGTATTACCTCCTGCTGGAACGACAGAACTTCATAGGTCACATTCAGGACTTTTACAGTTGCCAAAGCTAACAACAACCATAATGCATGGAAACACATACAGATTTCAGAGAGGGTAGGACGAAGAAGCATTTTCTTTTGGAAGTCACTCTATACTGTTTGATGATACAATGCAATGAAGGTAACTGCAGCATCTAGACAAGGCAACTTCCCAGTGATGTGAACGACAGGAAAAGCGGCAAGAGAAATAGCAGTATGTCGTAGTCAGATAGATAGCAATTAAACCTTCCCTTTACATCCAGTTTTGTTATTTAGGTTCACAATTTCAACAGAAGAACTAAAGGGAAATCATGATCAATTGATCATACAGTGACCTAATCACCTTAAAAAATATTAGGGTAAATGGTAAAAACTGAGATGATCCAAGTTATGAATCATAAAACAGCTCCCGCTAAAAGATATTAAACTAATCCAAGCTTCAACCGATTCATCATTTGATACCCCTACGGCCGAAATGGTGTAATCCATTGTACAGTACTGGAGCCTCTATGACCAAGCAGCCATGAATGTGATCCTCATCGCCCTCATTCTTCTAAAATAAAATTGAATTTCAGCACATGGCAAACATGACTACATGAGCATGTGTGTTGTTCACGCTTTAAGCCCAAAGGGCTCCAACATGAGGGGACATGTCAGATATTAAAGCATTCGTGAGTTTCCACCCAACAACTTAAACGTTGTCGAATTAAAAATACGGTTTGGGAAAAGGAAAAGTAGAAGAAGACTGTAAACTCAGATATGAATAATGTGATACACAACACTAATGTAATAACTAATAACCATACTTACACTAATAATTAGGCCAAGTACTAAAACAACTGGTACCGGCCCAAGAGCAAGTAATACCCTTAACATTCTCTAACACTACCAATTTTAGAAATTGGAAATTGGAAGTAATGATTCGTTGGTGATCTGTTTTTCCAAAAGTAGTAAAATAGAACCATACCTGACCTTTGCGCAGATTATCTGAAGGACACTTCAAGGCATCTTCCAAAAGAGAAATAACAGTTGACGAACATGACGAATCTAGACTAGAGTCAGCCAATGCATAGGCCTTCAGAAAGAAAGCCTCAAAAGACCTTTTGATGCTGATAGACTCTTCAGCTTTCCGGAGCCCTTCATCATAATAACCCGTATCATACAAGATCCACCCTTCATATACGAGTCGTTCATGCTCACTAGATGCATGTTGCCGAGCTAATTGTAAACTCCGCATAGCTGCCTCAGGACAGCTCAGCCTAAATCAGATAAATATGTCAGATTTATAATGTCTACATAACAAAATCACAGTTGGTATTATAATAAGTGAAAGAGGATCCAGAACCCAGAAAATTTTCCTTTCAAGAAGCACTTTCAAGGGGGTAACTGGGATCTCAAAGAAAAATATAACACTTAGAGAGTTTTTCCTCCTTTACAATTGCGTCAATTGTCACAATGACACAACTTTTAAATAAACATAGAATTCCAAATAGATTTAACTAGCAAACTAAGAGTAGTCTTTTTAGTTATGAAACATACCATGTGATTCAATATTGCAAACAAAAAACTCCAATTACCAAAACATATTTCCTGATACACTTGATGCTATGTTATGTTCAAGGCCTTTAACAATTAAAACTAGTAACCAAAATTACATTACAATGATGGTATGAAGGTATGAATGCCTTCAAATTACTGAAGTCCTTCAATATTAGTTCACTCAAACATACATAACATACCTCAGGAGAAGCAATGACTGTCTGAAGTACAGAACACCTTTTGCAGCATCAGATTCAAGCATCTGGTAGATAACAGAGAGAGAACCGATATCGTCAACCGCAGACCAACAGTCATATAACCGTGCCCAACAATCCGCCGTTGTCCAATGTTCAACATGCTCTCGCACAAGAGTACAGAGTTGGGAAGCAGCAACGCGTCCCTCAAACATTCTATAATCTGGACAGAGGGTAAGAATTGTTTGGACATCGTAGAGAGCTGCTTTGTAGTTCTCGAGAACAAGATAGATAAAAAAACGCAGCTCCAAGCATTCTAACGAAAGTTTGAATCCAAGAATTCGATTGATTTCTGCCAGCGCACCTTGAGCATCCTCTGTTCTCATGAAAGAGGCAGCCCTATACATGTAAGGATATATAAGAGTAGGGTCCAGATCACTTGCTTTCTCAAGGTCCTTCCACCTTATATCATCACCGTCAGAATATAGTGATCTTTCTTGGTACATCCATCCAAGTGGAGTAACACAAGATATAACTGAGCTGAGCTTCTCATATGATAAAAGCTTCTCACCGTCTATATATTCCAGTCTTGCTAAACCCGCAACCGAATAAATATGGCCTGCATTTAAAGCCCCCTCAAAAAGACGACGAGCTTCCTCATATTCTTTCCTTAAGAGTCTTACACATCCTAATTGATGAAAAGCCAGTAGTCTCTGCTTGTCGTTTTCAGCAAAATCAACTAGCCGTTTCAGGAAATGAGCTGTTGTGTCTGAACTAGAATCAAGGTTCATAGAAACTTCACTTAAGAAACAAAAAAGTGCAAATAAACCCAGCCCAACCATGACTGTGAGTTGCTCCCTACTAGAGTGAATAAATATTTCCACCACCCGATCATCATTCAAACAGTTCGGAAGATCACGTAGAAGGACTTGTAAGCAAGTTGCAGCAAGGATGGGTGAACTCTCATCCAGAGCATATTCCATGAGCTCCACGGCATCTTCTTTAGAGGAAACTAACAATGCAAGTCTTCTGTCACATGCATCTTTGAGTCTTTCACAACAATACTTGTTTGCAAAAACTAATATTTCCAACAACAGATTCGGAGGGACCTCATCTAAACTGCCAGTCAAACTGAAATTACTTATTGCCTTCATACCCAAAGGAGAGATATTGTTTTCAGACAAATCTATAATCTCGGAAAGTGATTCACTGAAATATCCCTTTAGCATTGCATGAAATGGCTCTGAAAGTTCAGAAATCTTTTGTCTATCACAAATTATTCTCTCATTTCCAATTGTAAAAATAACATCTTGTGAAATTTGGTTCCCATTCATCAAAATTCTCTCCTGGGAAGTTACATTCACGTCAAATGGAAGATGAGATGCTACATCTACAGGCTCAAACTCTTTTGCACATTTACCGCAACTCTTCAGCAACTCGGCTATTAACTCTTCCCCTTGCTTCTCATACTTCAACCATGCTCCAAATATAATCTTCTCATGAACCGTATCGGCTCTCTGCCAGGCTGCTCGGAGGCTTCTTCGCATTAATTTAACTTCCCCTAGGCCCCTAAAGACCTGGTATTGTAACAACAGCAGTTTCGACCGCTCTTGTGGAACACATGACTCAAGTTCTTCATGGATTTCAGCTAAAACTTCCACATAATCAACAGGTTTATAGAATGGTAGTACAGGTGGCTGTGGAACCTTGATCAGAGACTCTCTATAGCAATCAAAAGAAAACAAAAACACACTTAATCAATTGAATGATCAAAAGGTTATCTCAACAAAATCACTTTTCAAAAAAGAAAAATCACTTACAAGGTATTGCCATATGTTTGTATAAAATTCTTTTCAACAATCAGAATCTCAAAATAATCAGATTTCTAATTATAATCACAAGCTACATGAGTAGCTTGTCAAGCAAAATTTATTTTCACACCAAAATCTATAATAAAAAGAAAATAAATCTAAAATAACTATTTTTGAGCTTAAACAAACTGGCCCAAAAAAGATGAGCTTCAAATAGAAATCAAAGAGACTTACATTGAAGCTGAAGAGGATTGTGAAGAGAGCTTAGGAAGTTTCCCTCTTTCAATTTGAAGCCATGACTGTGGATTCAGAGCATTAGGGTTTGATTCTTTGCATGAATCAGCAGTGAAGAAAGTCCTCATGGGGCATAACACACGAATCTAAGTCCCAGATCTCCACAATAGTGCTTTTATTTACAATATTTCTCTTCAAAAAAATCAAAACTTTACATCATAATTTTACAAACCCTAGAAAAAACAAATACCCCCTTTTCTTTTTGGGAAACCCCTTATTTCAGAATCAATCTCAACAAAAAGGTCCTATTTTTATGAAATTAAAAACAAATAAAGTAAAATAAAAGTAATGGGGTGTTTTATTTTGACTTCAATCTCAAAATGGTTAATCAAGCTTCTACTGAATCTGAAATCAACGGTTT
This sequence comes from Crotalaria pallida, assembly GCA_037953625.1. Classification (NCBI taxonomy): domain Eukaryota; kingdom Viridiplantae; phylum Streptophyta; class Magnoliopsida; order Fabales; family Fabaceae; genus Crotalaria; species Crotalaria pallida. The sequence continues at coordinate 77,804,917 of CM075656.1, forward strand.
GGGTTGGGAAAGCATATAGAGATGAAAGTGAGAGAGGGGAATGAAGAAGAAGAAGAAGAAGAAGAGAGGGTGGGAATAAATCAAATTGAATAAAAATATTATATTAATTAACTTTTTACTTTTATTTTATTCTTTTCGGTTTGGTGAAAGAAAAAAGTATTTCACTTTGGAGATTGAAATTGCAACCACTGTTGCTTCAGACTTCAAAGCTGTGCAATAAAAAAAAAAACAAAAACAAAAACAAAAAACAATTGAGCAACTCAAATAAGATTAGTTAATTTAACTCCGTCGATAAATCTGGTTGAGTTTTATACACCGTTGTGAGTTGTGACACTTAAGTTTTGTTCTTAAACAATCTTAAATTTCACTATTTGTTAAAACCTGGTTTTGGTTGTGGTTATAATTTTTTCTTTTTGTTTCCGCTACATATCAGGATGTTAAAAATATCAATTTCTCTTGTAAAATAAAACTAATTATCGTCATCATTATTAATCATGTTTGTTTTTTATTATTAATATTTTTTTTTCAATGTGTTGAGAAGAAGTCCTATTATAAAGAGAAAAAACACATAATTTCATCTTCCTACTAAAGATTAAGAAAATGCTCTAAATCAAAATTGGTTTAGACATATAATAATTGTAATGTGATTGTATGACCATAGATTTTTTACTTTTGGGTCAAAAGTGTCTGACTTATAGACTATAGAGTTAAATTTTAGCCATCAATAATTTGAGTATAGTATGAAAATATGTGAATGTAATAGGGGTGGCAATGGCGACGCCATTCGGGGATCCCCGCGGGGAACGCCCCGTTCGGGTCCCCGATTTCGGGGATTTTTTCTCGTCGGGGTCGGGAATGGGAGGGGGGAATTTTTCCCCAGTACAGATTTCGAGGCGGGGAATTGGATAGGTCCCCCCGTCCCCGCGGGGCCCCGTTCCCCGCCTATTTTACATATATACCCTTAGTTTTTAACTTTTATGTAATTAAAAGAATTGGTTTTTTGGTAATTTCACCTTTCAACCCTAATTTCAACTACATACCAGCCTGGTTTGACACCCCATGGTTCCTTAAGCATTTCTTTGAAGAACTTTCGGCTCCTGTGACTTTGCCTGTTTTATAAAGCCTGCCTTTACTATCAAAAAAAAGTTTGTAATTGTCTAATTTTAAAACAAATATTAACCTTTTGATTATTTTTATTCTATTTCTTAGATAGAATTATTTGACTTTTAATGATTATTTTTAAGTACTATGCATCTTTTAAAAATACTATTAAGCAGGGTTAATTCTATGACGAGTCAAATGGAAGTTACGATTTTTTTTAAAAAAATTCGCGTATGTTTGGGGACCCCGTGAGGACCGTGGGGAATGGGGATGGGGAACAATTTCTACCCGAGATGGGGTTTGGGGATGAGGATGGGGAGGAATGGGACCCGAGGATGGGGAATGGGAAAGTACCCCCCGCCCTATCCCCGCCCCGTTGCCATCCCTAGAATGTAATGACCCCTGCATAGTGCCACGTGTATTATGCTACTTCTTCTAGTCTTATATATATGACACATTCTAAAAAAAATATTTGGTTCTGTATATAAAATATTTATATTTTTTATGCATCATTAATTGTTTTTTCTCTTTTTTCATTGTTAAATGCTTTGATAGTTTGATTAACTATATTTTTTTGTTATTTATTAATAAATGTGAACTTTTCAAATAAAGTGAGGAGGTAAAATTATAATGTTACAATATATTCTCATAAAATTCACAAAATCAATCACTTTTCTTGATCCGAAGAATACGATTAAGTATGTCTTATATATAAAATCGGAGCCGGTAATACGCTGGCAGTGTGATGTTTTGTTTTTAGTTTGTTGGTTGAAAGTGATATGTGCAGCTGTGCTTCACAAGGAATATAAGAGATATATTCTGCCGACTAACCAATCATTTTGAGCATGTTTAGCAACAGTAATGCTGAGAGTGCACTTTTATTCTTTTTCCAACAACCATGTTATTTGTTCTAAATTTTTATTTTTATATCAAATTGTATTAGGCTTTTTTGTAAGAAAGAAGATTTTGTTTAGAAATAAGAAGATGGTTTAATTTACAACTTCTTAATCTTTATTATTCTGCTCTTTCTTCAAATTACTTAGAATTTTTTTTTTAAAAAATCTTCAAATTTCGTATTAAGTGCCTTTCAAAGAAAAATTAAATAAAAATGTATACCCTCAAATTACAGGGTGCTATATGGGTCGTTAATGCACTCTCAGCTCACATGTTTGTTGAAGGAATGAAGAAAAAGATTATGAGCAACTGAGCAACCCTCCTCATTTTTGTGAGACTTTTCATTTACATATTTATCCTTTTTTAAATAAATGTTAATTATGAGTTTTGTTTTCTTTTATATATTTTGAGATCTCATATATTTTTAGGTGAAAATAAATTAATTTATACTCAATGTTGCCTGCACATACATGTTGGGCAAGTAATAAAATTTTGTTTTCACAATTTGAACCAGTAAATTATTATTTTTTTTATTATTAAGTAATTAAGTAACAATCTTATCTTTATGTCAAGATTCACCTTTATTAAAAGCAATTTAATATTTCAACATAATCCCACAACCTTTCATGTTAAGTACATATAATGATACCAACGTTGAATTGATGCAATTGCATACTCAATGTCATCGAGCTTAGCAGGGGTAATACTAGGATGACGTAGAATGGCATTCATGTTCTCTCATTCATTCAACAAAAAGAATCAATTGGCAAAAAGTTAAAATTGGCTGGAAACCTATTTTGCCAAAAAAATAAAAGGGGAGTGTTGTGGGGTGTTATCCCACATGTACCGGCAAGCCGGGTTGTTGATGTACGATGTTGGTAACGGGTTCCCGGCTAAAGAACTCCGTCACCTAGTCGGGATATTTTGGGGGTGGTGTGTGCCGTGTGTAAATAACGGGAGATGAGTTCGGTCATACCTTGGCCACTACCTGTATTTATAGGGTTGTTGGAAGGAGACACTGTAATGATGAGCCATGATGGGCATTATGGCCGAAGAGTAACGGCTCAATGAATGTCATCATTAGCAGCATAATGACGAACCGTTATGTCGGTTACGTATTGATTGACTATTGATGCCGAATTTTCGGTATGCCAAATTAATGCTTGTTAGTCTGTGATACCGGTTATTATTTATCCGTGATACCGGTCCATAATAGGGAAAAATGCAATTAAGTCTATAATATATATGGATGAAAACGTCCTGCTAAACTTAAATTTACAATACAAATTTCTGCCGTTAATGTATTTCTTAATTGATAGCCCTAGGACACTACTGGATATTAGTTAATAAGACCTTTTATAAAAAAATAAGCTAAGAAATTCACCGGATATAAAAGATTTATGAAGCAGGGGAGAAAAACATTTATATATGAGAAAATAGATTGTAAAGCATTTTTACACCGTCAATACATCATCCATCATTCATGTGCTATTGAGCATTGAGTTTTGATTAAAAGTAAAACAGATGAGTGGTGGATGATGAATCGACGGTGTAAAAAACTTTACACCGACGGTACACACCCATTAAACTTTTTATATATAATCAATTTTCTAAGTTTTTCATCTCAAAAAATACCCGTTGTAACTTGCTCCGTCCGGTCCAATTTATAAGACCCTTTTGGGGTTTTTATTTTGGTTCTATTTATAAGACCCATTTTCAATTTTCAATAGCATTTAATTACTTATATCCACTAACACCCCTATAAAGTCAACACTTTTTAGAGTTACAATAATAATTATAGGAGTAATTTTGAAAGTGTATATCAAATTTTCACATTTCCAATGCCACTAACAAATTTATCCACCCTCCTTGGTGGGAGTGAAAAACCCAAAAAAAAGTCTTATAAATAGGACCGGAAGTAGTATAAATTAACTAATTGTGTATTTGTTTACATCTTTTAATAAATAAACTATATAAATGTTTCTTTATCTAAAATCTCACTAAATTATCAGAAACGATACTTAGACCTATAAAATTTTTTTTTTTGATTTACTATAAAATTAATTTACATATTAGCTTACACCACAAAAAAAAATATAATGACATGTGTCACAAAATAATACTACTTTGCTTATTACTAATTGATTAACAAATGACACGTGTCACTTTTTTTTTTGTTATATAGACTTTTTTGTAGGTCTATATATCATTAATCAAAAACTATTCCCATTAATATTAATCAATAGATTTATACAAACAAATTTCTAAATTTCAAATATTAAATAACAATAAATTATTTAATACATTTCAAATTTAAAATGTCTACTTTTGAACAATTTACTATTTCTCTTTTTTTGTAATGCAAAAAATGTTTAATATTTATTATTTCTAGCAAGATTTTTATTAAGTTTGAAAATTTCCGTTTACTTTCAAAGCATTAAATAAATAAAACAAATTTTAGAAATTACTAAACAAACGGTACTTTCCATATCTTTTTCTTTGATAAAAAATAATGCAAAATATCAACAAAAAAAAAATACTAATTACAAAAACATCATCATAAAACCCATGAACATCTTCATAGACAAGATGATGAGTAAATGAGGAAATCAAATTGAAAAGGTTAGAATCAAAGTCTAAAAAATGGTCGACATTAGCCAACGGGTGGGTAACATACCCGTTGGCCTCACAATAAGAATGCAACAATGAAACTCTTTGATCCCTATATGTAACAAGGATCGTCTTGCATGAATTTAAGTTACCTGAAAACATTTATTAATCATAAAAAAAATTTAATCCTTAAGAAAAACATCGTTGTTGCTAATTTATATTAAATAATTGTTTCTTTATTTTAATAAATACATGTCATATAAATATTTCTTTGTCTATAAGATATAAATAAAATTAATTATTTAATTATTACCTGATGGGTGAGAGGACATTTTGAAAAAAAAACATTTTAAAAAAATTAATTCCAAAAAATATTGTAACCAAATTATATATTAATCAAGTGCATAGTTTTTCTCTCTCTTAATAAATACATGTCATATAAATTTTTCTTAATCTATAAAATACATTAAAATTAATTAATTGATTATTATTTTATGTATTTACTAGTATATACGTATTACAATTGTGATATTAAATAGTAATTAAAAAGTATTTAATACATTTGAAATATTTACTTTCCAACATTTAGATTTTTTATACTCCGTGATCTGTGATCTTTTGACAAGCAATCACTTGTAATAAATATTAGCATGCGGTGATAGCTTTTGTGCACCTATTTTAAATAGTCTCCTTAATTTCACTCTGCTTTGTATGCTTTAATGGATGCATAAATTCATGGGAGACTCACTTGTTATTATCAAAAATGCGATTCGAGCCGGATCCAGATGTACCTATATAATGTTTGACATGAAAAAAAAAAGTCTTCATCTACCTTGCACCCGTTCTCTTTTACTTTTAGTGTGTTATTTGGTGAGTTATTAACATGACTTCTCTCGGTCTTTTTCTTCGTTGAATCATTATTTCCTTCTATTATTTATTGAAACTATTGCAATTGATTTGCCAATATTGCTTGGTGCAATAACACTAGTTTATTCAAGAGCGAGAATTTCAATTATGGTACGTTTTTTAAACTTCAAATTACAAAGCAATCAATATGATTGAGGATTTGAGACTTAATCTTGGTCAAACGATAAATTTTTTTTTTCAAATATCTTACAACACCAAGCACATTTTAAATATTTGATTTTTATATCCCAATTCATTTCTTAAATAAAAAGAATTTAAATAGTATTAATTTTTTTAATCATGTTTGTAATGTTTATGTAACAACTATTTTTTTATATGTTTTTCTCACATTATATATGTGTGTGTATATAAAATCACGGGTGATGTTAGTACTACCATTAGGTTATATAGTGTAAGGGGGTGGTGGCGGGTATTCAATTTGTTTTTGGTGATCCAGGTGGGTTAGGGAAATGCACATTGTTATTTTAGCTATTTGATACTTGTATTCCTTTTAGCAGGAAATATGTTTGATACTTCATTGCTTTCTTTGGAATAATTTTTTTTTTAATCCAAAAAATTCACAGGTGGTGTCGTCAAGGATGAGCAATAACATTGTTTCCAAACCATTGAAGAAAAAAGTCAAACTCAATCGTTCCATGGAGCACCAATCTCAAAACTTTGGAGTACCAACATGTGCAACGAGGGGGGATCAAATATTATCATCCTATACAACTGCTTTTCCTCATGGAATGAATGTAACAACCATTTTAAGGTTTAAAGAGATGTTGAGGCTGATCAATTTAAAAAAACTTAAATCCGAAGAGGTGATCATATCAATTTTTACGGCCTTCTGAATTCTTTCTTTTCCTTCTTTTTTTTTCTCTAGATAAATTTTTTTCTTATTAATTCTTAGTTCCTTTTTATTTATATCATGATGTGTGTGTTTTTACTAGTTCCTGAAGCACGAGAGGAAAAAGTACTTTTTCTTTAAAAAAATAATTATGTATATTAGTCTTGTTAATGTTGGATTCCAAATATTTTTTATTTGTTTGCATTATTGAAACTAAATGTAATATAAAAGTAGCTTAAAAAATGTAATCTAAAAGTGAATAAAAAATATTCATATTCTGAATGATTAAGACCACATTGAATGATCAACATGACATTGAGATATATTGATTCTGATTTTGAATGCTTCATTGCTTGCAAGCTATTGTCTAGGTCATCACCCACATTCCTTAGTAATTAGTTGTGTATTAATATCAATATTTATTTGAAAACCTATTTTCATAACTTCTGAGTTAATCACTCAATATTCACTTCTATATATCTTCAAATTGGTTGAGTATATTAATATTGCACTTTAACCGGTTCATTTCAAACTTACAAAGTTTTCTCTAATATTCTTCTGCAGGAAGAGCAAAATAAATGCAAGCATAAAGACAATAATAATCATAAAACTGGAAAGTTGGTGAGCCTATTGGATTTTAATTCTACTATTATTTTTCTATCCTCTATATGCTCATTATGCTTTATATATATATAATGTAGATTTTGGTTCTTGATTATACTCTGTTAATAATATTCCTTTTGTCCCACAAGAATGATAATTAACAAATTGAAAAAGTCAAAAATTTAAAGAGACATGCATTTAATAGTTTATCTAACACATCATCCAATTATCAAATAACCAATATATTGCATTTTACGTTGATCAACCAATCACAATTCAAAATTTGCAATTTCTAAACTTTTCATTAATTACTAAATTTAGTTTGGGACAAATTTTTTTGCTAATTTTAACCATTTTTGTGAGACAGAGGGATATGCTTCTTTGTTTAGAAATTGATGTTTTCTCTTCATCATGAGTTATATATAATCTTCAAATTAAATTGAATATCCTCAATGGTTACATCTCTGCATGTTGGATTATAGTACCAAAAACCTATTTTTTTTTAAAGCTGCATTTAAATACTTTGAACTTGCATTAATATTTTCCCCGTTATAGTGTCATACTAACATTTTGTTCAACATATTATGTTAAGACTCGTTCGGGTAAAGTGCAAGTATCAAAAGATCTTTTTGATTATCCATGGTTTGCTAACTCTGCGAACAAACAGTGGCACAAATTTTTTAGCTTGGTTTGTGAGGACATTAGTGGTGGTCAAGAAGGTATAAACATTGCGGTTATCAATGAATGCGACGTCCCTCCACAAGCACCTACAGGTAAATTGAATCATCAAATATTAACATTATTCCTTACCAAAAAAAAAATAAAAATCAAATATTAACATTATAAATACATAAATAGTCGGCTAACTAGACAATTGGATTTTAATAGCTATATTTTTTAGTCAACATTAGTTCCTCTTTTATAATATTTGGTGACTTGTTAGTTTTAATTTAATTATATATATATATATATATATATATATATATACTGTGTAATTTGTTTTTATATAAGATATTGTTTAATTTGATGAAGTTTTGTTTATAAAAATGCCCAGATTTCACGTATATCAAGGACATGCAAGTGGCAAACAACATTGAAGTTCCATCAAGGGTTGATGGATGCAAGTGCAAAAGAAGATGTACAACCACTTGTGCTTGTGTTATTCTAAATGGCTCTGAACCATATGTTGCACAAGATGGTGGAAGGTGATATTTTAGTTTTAGATTTTATTTCATTCTACATATGCAATAGTGCAATTTTTTTTTAGAAAAATGACTAGGATTTTTCTAACCTATGGCTCATGTGTATAAGATAAACAAATCTTGAAAATAAGTTTTTTTTTTTTTTTTTGAAAACTGATATGTTTAATTAGTAAATAAAGAAATCATTATTTAGTTATCTATACAAGTTTTCTGATATTTTTTGTTAAGCTTTTATACATCAAGTTAAATCTTGAAAATCTACCCTCTTCCAACATATTAAGGGCCATGATATTGTATTTTGACCAAGTTATTTGTTTTCAATTCTTTCCTTAAATTTGATTTTCTAATATTCTAATTCATCTTTAGATTGATTGAAGCAAGAGACGTTGTGTTTGAATGTGGTCCTTTATGTAAATGCGGACCAAATTGTGGAAATAGAGTTTCCAAACAGGGAATAAAACACAAACTCCAGGTCACTTATCTTTACCACTTTTACACCTTTATTATTCCATCATCAATGTTTGGTATTATCACTATAATTCGTTCATAGTCATAAGTCATAATATCATATTCTTTGAACAGGTTTTTCGAACTCCTAACAAAGGTTGGGGTGTTAAAACATTGGAGAGGATTTTAGCTGGTACACCGGTTTGTGAATACATCGGTGTACTAAGGAGAGCGAAAGAAGTACAACAAGATACAGATAATAGCTATATCTTTGAGATTGATTGTAAACAAACTATCGATGGGTTGGATGGAAGGCAGGTAAGGATAAAAATATTCTTTTATTTGAAGTTTAATTAATTTCTTTATTTTTTTCAATGACATATCTTTTCTGGCTTAATGTTTGATGTTGAGCTAGCTAGTAGTTATTGTTTGACATATGTTAAATGGCTTGTGCACACATGGAATTGTGCGGTTCGTGATCAATAATTCTGGATACATACAAAATGTTGATTCCCTAATAATACATATATATTATTGTATGTTCATGATTCAGGTATAAGTTTCTAAAAAGAAACAAGAACTAACTCAAAACTTGCAGAAAATTAAACTACTATATCAAAAATTAAAACACACTCGGATCAAATCCAGAATATAATATTAAGAAAATCTATAAACATATTCCGATCCAAACAACTAAAGTGACCATCATAGATAAAACTGCAAACCAAAGCATTCTCCATGTTGGACTCACCTTTTCTCAACATTGTTGGCACCAGCATGATATAAAAAATGACTAAAGATAATTATCGGCATAAAAAAATTGAGACCCAAAAAATTATAACACCAAATATAGGCGGAGTTAAAGAACTTTGCACTATTACATACTCTAAGTAGGAGTTGAAATGCCCCTGAATATAATAAAACCTAGAATATATAACAATAGTATATCTGTGTTTGAATTATATTTTTCTTTGATATATTATGTGAAATATGTGTACTCCAAGCCTAGAGACATTGTGGTACCAGGTATTAGTGGTACCAGTACACGGGTAAGATACTTGTGGAGACAGTTTGGGTGTGAATCATTACAAAATTATATCACTTTTGCTTAAGAACTTGGTTTTCCCCCTTTTTAAATTTAACTCATGTAATTAGTGGGGGATTTGAATAATGAGCTTTAAATGAAGTAGAATATAAATTAACTTTACTACAAATATAAGTTAACTTTAAATATCAAACCAGTAGTTATATATATATATATATATATATATATATATATATATATATAAAATAGTGAACATAAAAGTAGCCAAGGTACATCAAGGTCCAAGTCGAGATAGCAAAGGTTTAAAAGGTACAAGTCCATAAAAAATAAAACTAGCATAAGAAAAGACAACCTCCCTGAGATCTCTCAAAAGTATATACAACAGAAATACAGAGCAAAATATGAAATCACAGAGTGGTGGTCTGATGATTCTCCTCCATAATCCTCCTCCTCAAGTCTCCAGCAAAACTCATTGGATTTTATCACTTATGTATACTACAACAATCCAACCTATCTATTATTATTATTCAATTTGGAGTTTCTTTTATCCATACAACTCATACATAAATTCCTAACAATCTCCCAATCAAGTGAGCCTTAACAATATCCATCCCGATTGAGCTTGTGGCTCTGATACTACTTGTTAGGAACGAAGAAGCCCAAAGAAACATGGAGATTTGAAATAAAGAGCTTTAAATGAAGTAGAACATAAGTGAGATTGACACTACATATTGATCCAAAACCTTAAGACAATGTGTAGTTCTTATCACTTATATACATTTTAATTAATCCAATGTTGGTTTGACTTTTTTCACCCAAATAAAATTTTATTGCTGTATCCGTATGCTAGTTTTTTTTAAAACTGTTATATTGGTACCTTAATTTTTTAGAAATTGTGATACTTACTTTATGTACAGAACCCATATTGGTGCAACTTATTATGATATTAACATACTTTTTTGCAATGATTTTCTTCTCAGAGACGATCGGGTCATGTGGCATTGCCCACGTGCTCTTTGGGTGACAATGACAGAGCAGAAATTGAACCCGAGTTCTCCATTGACGGAAGCTCTTTTGGCAATGTCAGTAGGTTTATAAACCATAGCTGTGAGCCAAACCTATTCATCCAATGTGTTCTAAGTTCCCATCTTGACATCAGACTCGCACGAGTGATGCTCTTTGCTTCAAAAAATATAAGTCCTAACCAAGTAAGGATCTTAATTTTGCTTTTGTTTAATCATGTTTCCATTGTTCCATTTGGATTATTCCCTACAATTATTTTAAATCATGCATAATAAGTATGTCATCTTGTTTTCTTTTTTCGAAGTTTCATAGAGGAAATAGTGAAATAACCTTTTACTAATTGTTTTTATCAATTTATGTAAAAATATTTGGAAATGAAATGAAAATGTAGCTAGTGATGACTTGAATATTTGTGTACAAGATGGTGTTTAGAGTATAACTTTGATAATTGTACATATTTGGAATAACATTTTTATTATTGAATTTGCTAAAAGGTGTTTATTGTTTTGGCAGGAACTTACATATGATTATGCTTACCAACTGGATAGTGTTACAGGACCAGATGGAAATATTATACAGATGCCATGCCATTGTGGTGCAGCCACATGTCGTCAACGTTTCTACTAATAACTAGCTTGATGTAGACACTACACTTAAACTTTTAAGTGTAAATGCAATTTTTGCTAAGTAATTGGATTTAACTTCTTGTAGCGCATTTTGTATACAAATTTGTACTAAGACCAATGTCATTCCATTCTTCATACGAAGAATACAAAAAGTAGTATTATATTAACTATATACTATATACGTTAATTGCAGTAATAATATAATTTTTTAAGCTGATAAAAAATAGAGTGAAGTGTTCTTATTTTCATCGTTATCTAGCAAGAAGATTGATAATAGTAGTGACATGATGTTGATGTTGCTAGCCCGAAGATGAATAAAAACTTATATTAAGGTTCATGATTTGAGAATGATTGTGAACTGATTTAGTTAAAAAATCTTGCAAATAAGATCAAGCATATTTGATTACAAAATTTTATTAAACTTATACGTTTTTTTTCACATGATAGTATATTGAAGTTGTAATAATTTGGTTGAATAAATATGGGAGGGTACCAAAACCCTTTATTTTGAAAGGGTACTGAAATAAAACCCTAATATATATATATATATATATATATATATATATAAATTGGTTTTAGCATTAATTTAATAATGTACCTGCCCAATTACATTATTAATTTAGTTTACACTTCTATATGAGATTTAATTAGCTAAGATTATCTTAATTTTCACGCTCTAACCCCAACTTGTAAAAAAAAAAAAATCAACTTTTTAATTTTTTTGTTTCGAGATTTTTTTTCGAAAAGTTAAAAGACTTTCATTAAAATCAGGAGGTTGAAGCACATACATTAGAGTTCAAGAAGTGAAAAAAGAAAAGGTGGAACATCCTCTGCCCAAATATTTTCCCCATTATATATAAAATTTAGGGAGTTACTAGCATGCAATCCAAAATTGGATTGCTGCTATGCAACCTTATCTTAAATCAATAAGAAGTTGTCATTTAATTCACCTGTTGCCAAGCCAAACTCCGAGTTACTAGGCGTTGCGAGTTCTAGCAACGCGGCAAACTCTGATGTCAAGCCACTTGTGAAGACAATGGATAGTCATGAATATGGTGATGCTCTACAGAAAAGTTTCTCCAATCTTAGCTTTGGTGATGATTCCAGAGGAAAATATTATGAAAAGTACATGAAGAAGAGAAATGCTAAACTTAAGGAAGATTGAAGTTCGAATAGAGCAGAGAAGGAAACTAGGATGAAGGCCATTCAGGATAGTCTTGAACAAAGGTGAATTAAGTGACAACTTCTTATTGGTTTAAGAGAAGGTTGCATAGCAACAATTCAAAATTGGATTGCATATTAAAAATCTCCTAAAATTTAAATGTCTGTATGTGCCACAACCTTTATCAAAATCTCCCTCCCTACTTTAAATAAGGATTTTTCCTTCCACCCTTAAGCTTCTTCCACACCGTTTCTTAGCTTTGACAAAATTAAAAACATGTTTCTTTGATCTCTCAACAATTGTTGTCAATCTCGCTACTTGCCATGATTCTCAACTGTCTTAATATTCATAAGGCTTTCAAGCGCATCAACTCTGAAACTAGGCATATTTTAGCTACACGAGAGTTCTGATTTATCAAAATTAATTCATTGACTAAAAGTCATTTCATATTTGTGAAAAATACATTTTAAAGATTTCGCTTCATCCTTTGTTGCTTTAGCAAAAATGTTTGTAGTGGATATTTATTAGGTACATGTACATATACGATAGGGTACTAATGGGTACATTCGGTTATAAATCATTGCAAAATTATATTATTATTGTCTTAGAACTTGCGGTTTTTTTTTCTTTTTTCCAAATTTAACTCATGTAATTAGTGCGAATTTTGAAATAATTAATGAGCTCTAAGTAAAGTAAAACATAAGTGGAATTGACATACATATTGATAAAACCCTAAGACAATGGATCTATAAGTCTTATTATCAATTATATACATTATAACCAATTCATTATTATCTAACGTGGAACTTCTTTGACATATATGAAATTTTATTCTCGTACGCATACCCTGGTTTTTTAGAAACTATCACCTCATATCTGTATTCGTGCTTAGTACCAGTATTGGACCCGTATTGTAAGATCAGACAAAGTGATATATATTAACATACTTTTCCAATAATTTTTTTCTCAAAGAGAGACGGTTGCCCACATACTCTTTGGGTGCAGTGGCAATAATACAGTAGAAACTAAACCTGAGTTCTGCGTTGATGGGGCTCTTTTGGCAATATCAGTAGGTTTACCTACCACAACTGTGAGCCAAATCTATTCATCCAATGTGTTTTGAGCACCCATATTGACAGCAGACTCGCTTGACCGGTGCTCTTTTGCATCAAAAAATATAAGTCCTAACCAAGTAAGGATTCTTATTGTGCATGCTTTTGTTTACAATTTTGTCATTCAAATTTTTAATCATATTTCCAATGTTCCATTTGGATTATGCCTCTACAATCTTAATCTTAATATATAAAATTTGAAGGAAGAATTGAGGAAAGTCTTACTACTTATCATCTTCTAGGCATGTTTTTACTTTCATAAATTTGAAATAGTTACTTAATTAATTTGGTAAATTAGTGATCTTTTACTTAATTAGCTTTGCTTAATTTTGTGTTAATGTGTTTTGTGCTTTGCATCTGATAAAAGGGCAAGGTTGGAATAGGTGATAGAGAAATATGTGAAGATGCACTCAATGGGCTTTGATTTGTGTTAGCTTTGTATTCCAAAACATTTTTAACTGGTGAATGCATGTTTTCTTGGTCATTTGTTTTGAAGGTTGGCCTTTGAAAATTTCAACCAACATTATTGGAACATGACTTTGGTGAATGGTTCATTATTGTTTTAGGAAGAGGTAAAATCTTTTAACATAAAAATCTTATAAAATTTAGCCTCTGAGAAGCTATACATAAAAGAGAAGAGAGGGTGGAGAGAAAATTAAAAAAAAAAAGGTTAACAGAGAAAATTAAAATAAAAAGTAAGGAAAAATTGAAAATATTATATCATAGTTTTAAAATTGTTATATCAGTGGTTTATTTTTTCTAATTAAATTGATCTCTCCTTATTTGTTACTATTTTAATTAATAAAAGTATCAAAGTTTTTTTTTTTAAAAAAAAAATTCGCTTTAAAAAATTATTAGATTCATTTTCACTTTTATATTTATTGTTTATCAATCTAGCTAAAATTGACTTGAAAAAATATACATGTAACCAATTCAAATTGGAAAATAATTATTAGATTCTTTTTCATTTTTATATTTACTGTTTTACCAATCTAATAAAATTTATATTTATTGCTTTACACAACTGACCAGAAAACAAGTTTTTTTAAAGATATTTTCCAAAATTAAAATGTTTTTAAATATGCACTTATTCAAACTAAATGATTTATTTCATAAAAAGTTTGACCGAATTACCGGTTCGTATAAAATTTAAAATAATAAGTAGTTACATTAAAAATTGTAAATAAAGAACTAGACTATGAGTAACTAGATGCTGTTCAAAAAAAAAAAAAACTATGAGTAACTAGCAGCTATTAAAATGTATAAAAAAAATACACACAAGATTAAATTTTTTACATAAAACATGGTTGAAAATATTTTTTGATACATAATTTAATTTATATTTTAATGTTGATAACATTGCATATTTATAAAAGTAATCTACTATATTTTTTTTATGGTGGTTAAAATATTGTAATCATTTCGCAATCTGTGGATCAAGAATGTAACAAATATGGAGATACAATTCGTTTTCAGGGTTCAAATTTTTTTAGAGCTATTTTTTTTTTCAATTTTATAGTAATTAAAATTTGAAAGAAGTTCAACCTAAACCTTTTATTTGGCATCTAATTAATGGATTACTATTAAGTTTCAAAGTTTTGAATTCTTTATTTAATTAGTTAATATTTCGTATGAGTTTATAAAATAAATCATCATGAGTTATGTACGTACTCTATACTTTCAATATGGGCAAATTGGGAAGATAAAAAATGAATTAATTATTTGAATTTGTTTTGCAAATTACCAAAGCATTCTTGAATAAGGTAATCTTAAGAAAAATTTGTCTATGTACAATTCACATGTGATTGTTAGTTTCTTTAACAAATTCCTTCATGGTATATGATATCTAAATTCATATCTTTATTTTACTCTTCTACGTTAGAGTGTTTTTTTTTTTTACTATGTTCAGTCTGTTTATTATTTTCTTAAAAATCTAATGTAAATGAATGAAGTACTCCCTCCGGTTTATAATATTGAAGTAACAAAAAATTAAAATTACGTTTATTAATGAGATTAGTAGCTGGGTTGTATTTAATTTTCTTAAATTTATTTAAAAAGTAGAGAAATTTTGGAAAATAGCATTGAAAATGAAACAAAAATTAAATAAACAATCATTTTATAGAGGCGTTTTAAGAAAATAGTATTGAAAATGACTCAAAAATTAAAAAAAAAATCAGCTAACTTTTTATTATATTTTAAATTAAAAGAAGTTTATTTTTTTGCTTATATTACAAACCGAAGAGAGTACATGACAAGATTGCAAAAAAAAAAAAACATGTAAAGAAAAACTTTTGAAAAAAAAAGCTAACACAAAACTTATGAAAATAATGTATAGTAAAACTACTTACTCCTCTATTCCTTAACTTTTGGCTTTTAAGGATGATGCATATATAGTAAGAAGTCTTGATTATTATAAGTTTTATATGTGCTTCGTCTAAAATGTTCAGTTTAATCCTTATTGAAAATTGTAGTAGCATTTAATTTTTATTAGAAAGTGTGTTCATTAATTAATATATAGTTGTTTAAGGATGAAGGAGATGATAAAATTAGAGTTAATGAGGAGTAGTGAGAAAAATAATTGAATGAATTGTTAAAATTGAAAAAAAAAATATGATTATACATTGAGTTATAAGAAGATACTAAAAGTTATGGAATGGAAGAAAAAGCCAAAAATACAAAATTATATGGAAAATTAAAATTGACATTCTTCTCCATGCGCCCTTCACGAAGCATTAAAAATTGGTTTTGTTTAATTGATGCAATTATTCTCTAAACATAGAAAATTGGCAGTTTTGTCGAATCATTAATAATGTTGATAATTTGGCTTATTCAAAATTTAAAAACGGTCATGATTAAAATTTAAACAAGGATCATAAACAAATGCATGAGAAAAACTATGCTTAAAGAGTTGTTATTTGAAGAAGAGCAAAATCATTTATAGATGAAAAAGTTATTGAAGAGAAAAAGAAAAACTTTTGTTTCAGCTTTTAGAGTAGGCTCACGTTCCGGTGAAAAAATTTGCATATCATTTGAATTAAAATTAAAGAAACAAATTTGATTGTAAATAAAACTATTTTTTAAATCATAGTAAATACAAACCATACAACATATTGATTGGGTGTTTTAAAAAGTATTTAAAAAAAAAAACACTCTAGAATAATGGTTAAAAAAAATAGTGGCTTTGATTCATGGGGATTAGTTTTACGATGTTGAGAGTTTTTTGTGTTTTATTAATTTATGAAATATAGTAGGGACAGTTTTGTCGTTCATAATGATTATATCTGTTTTGAACATAATTACCTTGATAAAGATAACTTAGTGATTTTCCAGAAGATTTTGTTTGGATAAATGTTAAGGTGTAATTATTCAAACCCTTAGAATCTTTGGGTATGATATTTGAGAATGATATGTATACATATTTGGCTTCCACAAGATTTTGGTTGTATGTATGGGATTGGAATTTTTAAAAAGATAATTTTTGAAATATTTTGGTGACATAAATATTTAGGGTGCAATTCATTTAATTCACGGAGTTGAAAATTTTAGAGAAATAATTTTTGTTAAATTTTTTTTTTATATTTGTGAACAATGGCTATTTAAGTCTAGTTTGGTTAGTACGATGCAATTCATTCAATGGATTTGAGTGCCCCAAATTTTTAAGGAAATAATTACATCAATAATCATGATTTTTTACAAAGTTAATAATTCTTCTAATTTTTAATTTGTTTCAACACATAATAATGGTTCTATTTTTAAAGTGATTGGAACAAATATATGAAAATGTTACATAAATATTTTCATTTTGATTAATATAGATAAAAATAGTAAAATGTTTATATAATAATTGTACCTGAAAAAACTTCTCTTCGTGCAGGAAATAGTGAAATAACCTTTTAATTGTTTTTATCTGTTCACACAAAAATATTTGAAAATGGAATTAAAATATAGTGACTTGAATATTTATGTACAAGGTAGTGCTTTGGAGTATAACTTCGATGTATGTACATATGTGAAATAAATTTTTATGATTGAATTTGGTACAAGATGGTGTTTATTGTTTTCACAGAAACTTACATAGCATTATGTTTACCAGCTAAACAGTGTTACCAGACCAGATGAAAATATCATACAGATGCCATGCAATTTTGATGCAACCACATGTCGTCAACGCTCGTGCTAGCTAGTTTGATATACATATTACACTTGAACTTTCAAGTGTAAATATAAATTTTGCTAAGTAATTGATTTAACTTCACGTAACGTATTATAAATAATAGTTTGGCGTTAATTTAGTGTACCTGTTCAATTATATCATTAATTTAGTTTACTTATTTATGAGATTTAACTTAGCTTAACTTAACTTCCCGGGCTCTTGCACCACGTACGCTTGAAATATTTCGGATTCTTGCCCCACCTTTTGGGGGTATCATAAACAAGGAAAAATTATTAGTTGATCCTAAACAATGTGATCCAGAACTTATAGCAATCTTTTAAACTTATACCGTATTAGGATGAAATAAAATGATAAAATAATGGAAATATATTAGTAATGCTTTAAACTCAATTAGATATAAATAGTAAAATGGATAAAAGTATGGGGTAATTTATCATGGATACATCTAAAAACTTCTTAGAATTGTGGAATAAGAGTAATAAATTTGAGTAAAGTGTCATTTTAGTTCTTGAAACTGCACAAATTTTAATTTGGTTTCCGACATTGTACTCTATCATTTAGTTTAGTCTTTATGAAAACCTTATAAATTTGTTGTCAAAGATCAAAGTCACTAACGGAGTGCAAAATTAATGGCCATATTGACATTTATTCATTAAAAAAATGTATTATATTCCTTGTAGCAAATCTCAATGATTCAGCGCTGGAGATGCTCCGAGATAAGTAACAAAAAAATAAAAATATAGATAGCATAATTAAACAAATACTATAATTTAACTGCCAACAAATACACCTAATTTTGATACTGTCAACTGGTATCATGTCACAAAAGTCTTGCAAGTAGATCTACTGTTCTTTGTGGTACTACATTCAGACATAGTTTATCACAATTTTCTTTTCTTTCAATTTTAGAACTATTCCCCTTTTTGCCTTCCATTGAAATTGAAACTGTGGTGATTTCTTTTGACTCCAAAGTTGAGTCTTCTTGCTTGTCACCACTTCTTCGAACCCAAACC
The DNA here is from genome assembly GCA_037953625.1 of Crotalaria pallida. NCBI lineage: Eukaryota > Viridiplantae > Streptophyta > Magnoliopsida > Fabales > Fabaceae > Crotalaria > Crotalaria pallida. Next base: position 77,823,685 of record CM075656.1, read on the forward strand.
CTTCTAGGTACCTTAAAAGCAGGGCCTGATGGAGCTGATTTGGCAAAGGTCAATGTGGTTTTATAAATATGGTCATCATCCAAAGATTCATCATCAAGAACAAGTGCCCTGCCTTTCTCAACAGCTTGCTCTAAAAGTAATAAAACTCCTTCTGTACAAGATGCAGCTGACCTTGATGGTCGATCGGCATTGGCGGATCCCGAACCAAGTCGCAACTTATCAGAGTGAGGATCTACTATGCCATTGACAGAATTGTCATTAGTTCCTATCATGATCACACTTGGACTGGTGCTCCCACAAGGTTGTGGCTCACCAGAAGAGCCGGTGACATCTGCTAAGGTTTCAACTTCACAGGTTCTCATAGGAAGCGAAGCAGCATCAGAAACTTGAGACACAGGTGGATTACTATTTTCTATGGGATAAGCCACCTCAACCTTTCTCAAACTCACATAACCGGAACTAGAGGAAATGCTAATGTCATGAGATTCGTTGTTTACATGGTCTGCTGAAGTCTTCTGTGAACATGGGGCTGAGAATTCTTGGGTTGAATTTTCACTATCAGCAACAATTTTATTGGATTTCTCGCAGTCATCTCTGAGATTTGGTGAAGATGACCTCCAATTTTGTCCTCTCCACATAAGTATGTGCTCATCATCAAACGAAACCAATACGCATGGAACAACATCCTATATATATGGAAGAAAATGTGTTACTATTATGGTATGATGCCAAAAAAAATAATAATAATAATATCGGATGAGAAATATAATCGAAATTGGTTATACCCTTAGTTTTGCTCCAATCCTTCGATAGTCACTTTCTTTTAATCCTTGACAATTTATACGCACTAGTTCACACTCTCCAAATGCCTCTCTGACATTTGCTACAAGGTCATGGTAAACTCCATTTTTTCCTGTAACAGTATATAGACAAACAGATAGACATGTCAGCTTGGTACAAAAGAAGAACAATAATTTTCCTTTCCTGTTAAGGGACATGGTAAAGAACGTACCTAGCTTGCATATGGGTATCAAGTTCCTTCCCTTTCGACGCATTTCAGTTGCTTTTTTAAGCGTAAGACCTTTTGGAACTCGCCTAATTAAGCGAGGATATACTGGGGGCACAGGTTTCCACAGCATCAGAGGAAAACGAGGACGAGTTCTATATTTGTAGTTTCTGCCCCGGAAAAGGTGCACTGTACCACCTTTTCTGTAAATGATTTTTCCACCAGTCCTTTCCTGCAAAACAGGAGAAAATGAGAGAAGAGGAACAGAGATAACAATACATAATTGACTTCTTTCCATTGATGAATGCCAGTGGACATAGCCAACACACATGATTGAAAAGAAAAACAAAGTTACAGTTCATTGAGAGAAGCCAAAGAAAGAAAGAAGCACACTGTTTAAAGTGAAGATGAATTGGTATTATTGCAAGTGCAAAGGATCAGACCATCAGAGGTTAAAAACAGAATAGACCAACCTCTAACTGCTGGCACACATTATCCATGTCAACAGTACACACGCCTTTGCACTTTATCTTGCACACCTTCTTCCACTTCCAAAGAGAATGTACATTCTCCAACATGTTATGAGTGAAACCATCTCTACCTAAAACACAAAAATTGAGTGCATAGAAAAAGGTAAACTTTCAATTCCCAATAACCATAATACTATAAGTGAATGCAAGTGATCTCCTTGCTATCATGTCACTACATGCACTATTTATCTCTTCTCGTTCAATGCAAAAAAAAAATAATCTTACCAACTAGGTTTTGCAAAACTCCAAAGTTCGAAAATCAAAATAAAGGAATGTAAATACAAAATAATACTAGTCAATAGAAAAACAGAACACACCTAGAGTCACATTAATGATTACCCTCTTTATGATAAAAGTAGTATGGATGCGAGGCCGTGACATCTTGGTTGCGGTAGCAACCGCAATTGCCACTACATAGCCGAGACCGCAACCTCAATGGCGATTTAAAATCCTGTTATTTCCTTAAATCTTGACAGAACCACATCTAGTTTGATGGTGCGCCCATTCCAGACATCATGGGCTAGGATCCTAAAGGAGACACTGAACCAATTACATGCACTCTTCAGTTTCTCTAATAAGCCAAAAGAACCTTATACGAAGGTCATAAGCTATTTTCTCAAGTTTCTCTAATAAGCTTATGATGTAAACATGATAAAAACAAGCTATGCTCACAAGCCCAAATAAATTCCTTGTAAGCTCTTCCGAGCGCCATTTTGAATGACCTTAGCTTACTACCACAATAACAACAACAGCGAAAACAACAACCTTAATCCCACTTGGTGGGGTATTTACATGGATCAAATGATGTCATAACGTTCTGTCAAATAAATCATGTCCATTGACAAGGCATTAATCTCTAAGTCCTTCTTAATTGTTTCGCCTATGGTTTTTCTTCGCCATCCTATACCTCTACCAATTGGACTAGCCTCAATTTGATCTACTCTCCTAACCAAAGCTTCTAACGCTCTACTCTACACATGCCCAAACCACATCTACTGTGAAATTCTACCATCTTTTTCTTCATTAGGGGCTACCCCAACATTCCCTATAATGTGTACTCATTTGGCTATTCCCCATCCTATCTAGTGTAGTTTATCCACTCATCCAACACAACATCCTCATCTCTTCTGCATGAAGTTCGTATTCTCCGGCTCCATACAGCATTGTCGACCTTATAGCAATGCTTATTTCAATAAATCCAACAATGTTCCTATGCCTTAGCTCTCATCTCACTCATCTAATAATAGCTTATTGAATAAGCACTTATTATAATTAAGCTGCCAAAACAAAAAATTACCAATATACAACACTCTACTAGTTTTCATGGTGGCCTCAATCAATCCATTGAGCTCTTCCTCTGTCAACGGCTCCCCCAACACTTCCTCCCTCGACATCGGCGCGGGCGTATCCATATACATCCCCGGCGGAGGCGGCACAACGAATGGCCGATCCTCCTTCGGTATCCTTCCGGTCCATGGCCGCCGCATCGTTTGCGGTCCGAACGGAACATACGGCGGCACCCGCGCTCGTATCGGCTTCACCGGCGGCGTCTCGGTGTAGCTATACTTGAACTCAAACGGAGCACCGTCGATGAAATACGAAACACCGTCTTCTCCGATTTTCACAACCGGAGGCGGCAACCGGAACCTCTTATCGGGAATCTCGAAAACATCAACCGACGAATTCGAATCCGAAGCCTCTTTTGGCGGCGGCGGCGGTTTCGAGTACTTTGATTTTTTGCCAGGAATTGAAGGGCGCGACGGGGCTGACGGTGTTCCGGTGGATTTGAATGTCACGACGGCGGTGGCGCCCGAGGAGGAAGGGGAATTGGCGGTGCTGGTGATGTTTTCGATGGCGGTGAAGCGGCGCGTGCGGCGAATGTCAGCTTCGATTTCTTCCTGAGCGCGTCGGCGTTGTTCGAATTTTGCGGCGTTGGCGTTGCCCCAACGGGAGAAGCGAACCTCTGTGAATGGGCGGGTTTGTGTCGGGTCGTCTATCGGGTTCGGGTCGGTGGGCGGGGAGAAAAATGGGAACTTGATTGGAAGTTTCAGAGTTAGAGCCATTTTCGTCTCTGAGCTCAGTGAAGTCTGAAACTGTGTAACCAAAAAAACAAACAAAGGACGAAGGGTATTTTCGGGTTTTTCATTTGTTTAATTTCTTTGATTTAAATACAATTTTATTTCCAATAGATCCCTGCATTTTTGGGAATTCTAAAAGAACTCTCATGAAGAAATTTAAGGAGGACTCGATTACAAATTTGTAAATTTAGAGGCTTAATTATAAACTTTTAAACTTTTTATAAAAACAACAAATGCAGTTATGCAGGTATAGTTTACTTGTTTCTTAAAACAGTGGTACCAATGTAATTATCTGCAATAACAAAGGTTATGTTTAAATTTTGCTCACTTTGAATCATGTACAGTAAGTGACAAACACTGCAACTTTGACAACAAAGCCAAAAAGAGAAGCAGCTTAGTGAGAAAGGTAATGTTTCAGTTGAAGTATTTGTAGCTGCTAAACAGGATTTCATTCTCATTTGATTCAGTTTGTAGAAGAGTTCATTGCTTTTTCTATTTTTTATTGCTCTATGATTTGTTCATCTATCATGAATATTTTCAGCTATATAATTTCCTTTTTCAGGTTGAGTTCTGGATTTTTAAGGTTAGTGCAATGATGAATGTTTAGTTTATCTATCATGAGTTGAGCTTTTGAATGAAATGGGTGTTATCAGTGTTATATCATGGAGATTGAGATTGTATCATGTGGTACTCTTAATTGTTGGAGTGTTGGTGTACACAATAGTTGTTTTCCAATGTTGTGGAATTCCCTCTTGGACAATGTATCCTATGTTGGATGGTTTTGATGTTGGTGATGTTTCTACTGTGTCCAATGCTATGCCTATTGCTACTTATAAGCCTAAATTAAATCAAGATGATGCTTATGAGAAAGAAGCAACTTTGGACAATGAGTTGGAATCTGATGGAGGCATCAATAGTTTTGAAGTTGAAAATCATGAAGATGAAGTTTTTGGTTTCACTCAGAAATTGCCCAAGTATGCTAATGATTCCATACAAAAGGATTTAGAAATAGATAACAGACACAGTATTCATTTTGAATCACAAGGGGTTCCTTCCAAGGGAAGTGGAATGCAAAATGTGGAAATGCAACTTCAAAATGAGAAGAAGTCACAGCTACTGAAAACTCCTATGTTAGTCTTGAATTATGAATCTAAGATAGGTACCGGTACTACTCCGACCGTGAGGAGGAAGTTGGTGATGCCAACTTCAATAACACAGATGAACTCTTTGTTGCTTCAGAGTTCCAATTCTTCTTCCACGGTAGGGAGTTAGTTTTGTGGTTCTTGTTTGAGTCATTGTGTAATGTGTATGGACTCCTAATTTTCTCTTGCTTGTGTTTTAATTGATGACAGAGGCCTAGGTGGGCTTCTCGACGTGATCGTGAACTGTTGTCTGCAAAACTGGAGATCGAAAATGCTCGTGTCGTGTCGAATTCTTCAGGACTTTATGCACCTATTTTCCGGGATGTTTCCAAGTTTTCAAGGTATGTTGGCTATAGTTCAATGTGTTAGATGTACAGCAATGCATTATATGTTTCCAAGTTTTCAAGGTATGTTGGCTATAGTTCAATGTGTTAGATGTACAGCAATGCATTATAAGTTATTCTTCTTGTTTCATTCACTTTACTCTAAGTTCGTTGGTGTGTGTTTCGCAACACTCTTATAAGCTAGTCAACGAGCTTATTTGACCAAAAATAAGCTACTAGCTTTGTTTGTTTAGACAGGATTTTTAGAATAAGCCCTGATTTGATAAGTCAATAGGAGTTGCTTATGGCTTATAAGCTAGAAGCTTTCTAGTCATTTACACTTGTCAGCTAGTTGATCGGCTACTGTTACCAAACACTTTCCGAGTTCCAGTTCAATTAGCTAGCTAGCTTATCAGCTGTAAGCTTTCAGCTCCTAGCTTTTCATCTTTCAGTTAGTCATTCCAAACAAAGCCTTGGTCTGTTACTATGATTTATTTGGCTAGATTTTGGAACTGCTAAGATGAACTTCAGCATCTCATTTGTAATTTAATCCTACAAATTTAAATATGCACATTGTCAAATAGAAGTCACTTGCACCAGCTATGATATGAACATCATTTCATCCATTGGCCTGAAGATACAAGCTTTTCCCTCTTAACATTTTCATATGCAGATCTTAATTCAGATGATAACTGAAGCATTTTTGTTCTTCAGGAGTTATGAAATGATGGAACGCAAGCTCAAAGTTTACATCTATAGAGACGGAGAAAAGCCGATATTTCATCAACCAAAGATGAGAGGGCTTTATGCCTCAGAAGGATGGTTTATGAAATTGATGGAAGGAAATAAAAGGTTCGTTGTGAGGGATCCCAAAAAAGCTCATTTGTTCTACCTACCATTCAGTTCACAAATGCTAAGAGTTACTCTTTCTGAACAAAACCTTCGCGGTAAGCATATGGAGCAATACCTTGAGAGATACGTGGAGTTGATCGCAAGAAAATACCGTTTCTGGAACAGAACTGAGGGAGCAGATCATTTTCTTGTTGCTTGTCATGATTGGGTGAGCTTCAAATGTATCACTTTAATTAGTATTCATAGAATCTTTTTATTGCAGGATAATGTTAATAAGTACTCTTTTAAGATTCACCTCCGTTTAGGAAAATGTCTGTTAAGAAACAAGCATTTATCAATTCAGAAATTTGATCAGATCATAAATCAATGATCATATAGTTGGATTGATCACATTTGAGGATCCTGACACCAGATCTAGGATTATGTTGCAAAGTTACTTTTACCACTGATCATGGTAGAGTAAATGCTTGTTATGCTAAGACATGGATTAACCTTTAAGGCAGAAATGTCCTATAATATCACATCCTACATTTTTTGCACAATAGAACTTCATGCAAATTCTATGATCAATTTTGAATTTTTGTAAAGATTTTAGCACCGGTGCGAATATATCCAGTGAAAGGGATGACGACCACATACCTGTTAATTACTTCATGTTGTTGAAACTAGGTCTAAGGCAGCTTAAGTTTTTTGCAATATTAACATAATGGGATGTATGAAATTGCAGGCCTCCCAAATAACAAGGCAACCAATGAAAAACTGTATTAGGTCTCTCTGCAATGCTAATGTTGCTAAAGGCTTCCAAATAGGGAAGGACACTACTCTACCTGTTACATATATACACTCTATGATGAATCCACTAAGAGGTGTTGCAGGAAAACCTCCTTCAGAAAGGTCTATTCTAGCATTTTTCGCCGGCGGCATGCACGGTTATCTTCGTCCGATCCTGCTAAAACACTGGGAGAACAAAGAACCGGACATGAAAATTTTCGGTCCGATGCCACGCGATTTGGAAGGTAAGAAAATCTATAGGGAATACATGAATAGCAGCAAGTATTGCATATGTGCTAGAGGGTATGAGGTTCACACTCCAAGAATAATTGAGGCAATTTTTTCAGGGTGTGTGCCAGTTATCATATCGGATAATTATGTGCCTCCTTTATTTGAGGTGTTGAATTGGGAAGCATTTTCTATATTTGTTAGTGAAAGGGATGTGCCAAGTCTTAGAAACATACTAGTCTCAATCCCTCGAGAGAGGTACTTGGCATTGCATTTAGGAGTAGAGAAGGTTAAGCAACATTTTCAGTGGCACAAAATTCCTGTTAAGTATGACCTGTTTCATATGATTCTTCATGCAGTTTGGAACAATAGACTTTCTCAGATTAGACCAAGGTGATGATGATGTTTTAGTACACTTGTCTGACTTGTTGAGCAATGATAAAATGATCAAGTTTTTCATATCTACTTGTGGGTTGAACCTTGTTTTGTGAGCATGAGCTACTTATTTTCATTTGGTCAAAAAATATAACTTGTCAAATTAATTATCAATTCTTTAACTCAATTTATCACTGAAAAGATAACAACACCAATTACACTCTTCTCTATTTTTGTCTTTTTCTTTATTACATCTTTTACACCCTAAAAAAGATGTGTAAGAAACATTATTGAATAATAACCAATTCAATTATTTATATACAATCTTTAATCTTTATATTCTAAGTTCTAACAGTTTTTTTTCTCTTACTTCATCAATAACATCTCATCTTTTTTCTATATTTTTTTTTATCACACCATTAATTGATTATTTCTCCTTTTTGTACACCTCCTACACCTTAAAAGAAAGTATAAAAATATCAATTTTTCATTCACATAATAAATACATTACTAGTTCAGACTTCAGAGAGGCCCATGAACTTATTTGGCCATGTCATCATTCAATAATCTTACGTATAAATGGCCAGCTTTGAGAAAGTTCCATAAAAATAACCAATAATTAATAAGAAAGATAGTAGTACTTTCATGTTAAAGATTTCTAGTGAAAACAATAGAATGATAGTACTCAAAGTCACTTTTCTGTTCAATTTAATTTTGTTTGTTTTACAAGAAAAATTGTGGAGGGAACTTCACATCCTGAATACCTGAAGCAACATGAGTAAGGTGTCTTCTAAAAAAATGATCTCCGCAAAAGTTTTAGTAAAATCAATAAATTGGTAGTATTCAAAGTTATGTTTTTTTTGTTTCATTTTTTTTCTATTCGGCAAGTTTTTTTAGAAGTTATAATTCTCTTAATTCTTATTTAAAATTCATAATTTTGATATCATTAATTTTATAATAAATTTTTTACCTACTCAATTAATTCTGTGGAATTTTGCAAATAAAAATGGATTTCAAGTTACAAACCTAATAAAAAATAACTAGTAGGATAGATTTGGAAAAGGAACATGATTTGAAGCACTTCATAGAAGCCTTTCTTTTTTTCAAAGATCAAGTAGTTTTGCCAATTATATATATATATATATATATATATATATATATATATATATATATATATAAAATTTGATTTGCTTAAAGCAAATTGAAACATAAGCATTAAAATGGCAGATCACCGGTACGACTAGAGGACCCCAAAACTGTCCAGTATATGAGTGGTACAGGAATTGCATGTGATTAGATGACATACATCCAAAACAAATTAAGAGGAAAAGGAGAGCCAATAACAAAAGGCTCCACTCATTTATTGGATTAATAAAGATTTTGGGTCCTGTACTGTAGTCTGTAGCAATCAGCTATTGCAACCTCAAAGGCCTGTTCTGTATTCAATGTTTAGAATTTATATTTACCCTTTCCATAGTACAGCCCCAGGAAAAAAAGCAGGGTGGAGGATTGAACATTTGTGTGCAAGTACTTTTCAAACTTTTTTTTTTTTTTTTTGAAAGAAGTACTTTTCAAACTTATGTTCAATAATGATTATTTAAAAAGAGAATGAATGTAAAATATATATTAAAATGAAAATGAGCTAAAAAGTGAAACTATTCCTCAATTATATTCAGTTTCTTCCTATATTTCTTCTATCTATTAAGCTTGTTTGGTTAATCGGATAAATATTATAACTTATCCTATTATTATTCTGAGTTTGATGATTCAACATAATAGAATAGTGTTATCACATTGGTCTATCATATCTACTTTGTCTAATATATTTTTTATCTTATAGAAAAAGTTAGGTTAGAAATGAGCACAGGTGAATAATACAGTTTTGTCCTTCATATCATTAATCATTAACATACACTACTGTCGCCACCATTATCACATTACCACCATCATCACCACCTCATTAATATCATCATAATATGGTGTACTTCAAACGCCAAACATGATAAGAGTTGTCATGCTTATATTGTAACACCTTACTTTAAACTATCCTTAAAATACCCAATTAAATAAAATAGCGAAAATAAAATTCCTTTTTTAACTTATAAAAAATTTCCGTCAAACGGAAGGAGTTTCCTTTGTTTTCCTGACTTTTCAAAAATTAGTTTTTCCTGCAACCTGATAAAAACGTTCATTCATAGTTTCTAGGAGCCAGCAGGGCTCAATTCAGAAAACATCATAAGTTAGTGCATCTCAGTGCACACATCACAACATCAGCATATTAACATCAGAGTTTAGCAGCATATTCACAAGTTTTGAAAGTAGTATTTTCCCAAAAGGACTCCTTTCCCTAAAGGAGTTGTCCTGGGCCCACCCAAAAGATATATTTACATTATACACAACAAAAACAAACTACATCATGTTATCAAAAAGCCCAGGACATATCCATGTCCTACTAAACTAAAACCTACTCAATATGTCCTACTAAACTAAAACCTACTCTCCCTGTACTCCTCTCGGTCGGACTATGTGCTAGCTCGGGCTCAGTACTTGTAAAGATTTAAGGAGTGAATATTACACATAAATTAGGAAAGCAGTTTCTAATATGACAAAATAACCGACTAAGTCAAACACAAATATCTCAAAATAGTTCACATTGTCATACATCCATTCATATCATATTTATACACGAACAAACAGATAAATAGCTTTCCTATTCCTTTTACTATCAGTTTTATCATGACTTTCAGGGTATTGTGTGAATACCCAGTATTAATACACCACTAGGATTTGATTACACCTGCTAGGCATTTGGAAACACCCTATAGGGACTTTGCACCCAATCAGGACTTTGGCACCCATTGGGCATCACCCATCAAGTTATGCTTATCACTTCACTCACTCTTTTCCTTATTTCATTTATTGTTCGATTTCATTCTTTCTAGTTCTATTTCACATTTTCATGTCTTTTATTGATTGAGCAGCGAATTGAACCATTGGGTACATTGACGCCTAACGGGTGTTTGGACCTAATGGGCATTTGGTCTGACGGTCATTTGGCCCTATGGGCAATTTGGTACACCTAGCAAGACACCTAGTGTATCAATGCACCAATGCTCAATTCAGTTGCACATTCCTTTAATCCTTAATTTACAATTCTTATGTGATTCGTTTAATTATTTATCATTTCATGCTCATCATACTTAACCTATACAATGTTTCTTAACTCATTTATACATTTCTAAAATCTATCCACTTAACAATTTCCTTGATAATTTTCCATATCTTTATAATCAAATAATCATCATGCAAATATTCATATCAACAAACAACATAACACCAAGTATCACAATCACACAGGTTAACACAATTACCATAACTATCTTATTCCCTTAATTTTTATACTCTATTTACTAATTATATCAACTATCCTAATGTACAATGTCCTAAACTAACACCCAATCTTAGTAAATCATTGTGAGCAAAAGCCACAATAAAATGAAGAGGATCCTTGTCCATTGGGATGGAGAAGGAGGAAAGGAGCTTGGCTTCACTTGATCTTGAGATGGAGGTATGTGTATGCTTGATTCTCCATAGTTATAAAGCTTGAAAAATCAATGAAGATGAGGGAGAGAGAGAGAGAGCCACGATTTTATGAGGGAGTAAAAGGGTGGTTCTTGGTTGTTTTATTGATGAGGAGATGATGATGATGATAATGAAAATAACAATGGGCGCTCTTGATTTGTTTGGTTTATGGTGATGATGATGCTTGATCTTGAAATCCTTGAGAGGAAGAGAAGAAGATGATGAAGAATGAAATGTGTTATGTGTTATGTGTTGTGTTGTTGTTTTATGTTTTCTTTTCCTTTCTTTTTCTTTGGTAAGAAGAAAGAATGAGTGGCTTCTTAGAAGCCACACATGAGTGGTCCTCAAGACCCTTATTTTTTTTCATGTTTTACGACGTAATCGATTACCTCATAAAGTAATGAGGTAATCGATTACCCTCCTATTTTCACAATTAAGGAACCTCTCACATAAGCCTGATAATCGATTACCTTCCCCAAGGTAATCGATTACTTCACTTAAATCAAAATTAGGGCTTCTCACAGAATGGTTGTAATCGATTATCACCCCAAGATAATCGATTACTTCACCAAAATTTTATAGTTTGATAGTTTCTAACTCTAAGGCATTCCTCTTAGCTCCTATACGCATTTGGCTAGATTTACTTCACTAAGCTCCAACTTACTTCTTTGATTATCATCAGTTCTAACTCGAATTTAATCGAATTAAGCTTGGAATAAAAAATTTGGGATGTTACATATATCATATTATGTTGTTACTTGCTTTATATCCTATCATATTTTTATTCTAGTTACCGAACGAATCATGAATGTTTTATAGATAAGAATAAGGCTAAAAACTACCTCCATACGCCCCGAATTAAAATTATAAAAATATGTCCAAATGGATGGTTGGGACTACTAACACTCTAAATACAATTATTAATTTCATTAGTCAATCACAAATTTGTATTATAATAAACTAAAAATATTTAATAAAAAAAGTGTTAATAGCCATCACAAAAATGCCAATAACCCCACCCCAATTAGATTTTAGTAAAGAAAAGTTAAGAGCCTAAAAGTGGATGTATTTCATTGGGAAGTGTTGTATTGGTACAATAAAAAGACTTTGTATTTATTTTTTCAATGAAATACATCCACTTTTAAGCTCTTATCCTCAGGTTAAGAAAACCCAAAATTAAACTATCATTACATAGTGAAATTAGATCTCCCAAAAATTTAAAATATTATAAATCAAATCTCTAAAAGAAGATAAAAGAATCAATATGATGGAATTTTGTCCACGTAAGTCAGCCCAGTTGGTAGCTGCTCTTACATCTCCAGATCTTGGGTTTTAGTCTCGGCCCAAATACCTCGTTTGTAATAAAAAAATATATGATGGAATTTTAAATTTTAATGTTCCCTTTTTAGAAAACCATATTAGTGGCACTTTATCTTTTCTAGAGCAATTTATTTTTTTTTTACTCGAACATTTACATTTTAGGTGTGGGGCACAGCGGCACAGGTCTGCTTTTAATCATGAAAAATTATAGAAAGCCTATTAAACTCTATGCTACACACTTATTGTACAGTACTTCATCCTTTTTCATCTTGAAAGAAGAAATATTGGAAACAAGAATACCCGAGTATCAATCTTACATAATAATCTCATGATTTGTGAGATAACTTGCCCGAGTAATTAATAAGCAGATTGTCTAGGCTTTAGGAGAAACCTACATTTTCATATATATATATATATATATATATATATATAAGCTAATTAAGCATCCATTATCAAATCAAGAGAACCTAAGTATATACTAAGGAGTACTTCAATTCTTAAGAATCACTCTTGTTAATAGCTCAAATATATCTAACGTAATTAACCAGGTTATATTAAGATATTACTATATGAAAAATTATTGAGCAAAACAGGTTTATGATGACATTTATATATACAGCAAATCCACATGGTACAAAAGTACTGATTCTCTGAAAGTGTCATCAATTGATACCGGCAAAGCCAGTAGTGAATTTTGATTTATCATCACGACACCTTGCCTGGAATTTAAGTAGGCAAGCATAGTTCAGTAGAATTTGGAGTTTACTTCAGCATTGAGGTAGGTACTTTGTCTCAAAACTATCAATTTAATCTGGACCCCCATTTGGGATGTACAAAATGTCGGCTTTATTTTACATTGCATTATTCCATTCAAAAATAAATATAGATATGGTACTAATTGATAGATTCCATGGTATATATAGCACTTTTACATATCGGTATCCTTCACCACTGAATACAATTTAACTAGTTATAGCAGTTAGAGAACTTAATTATTAACATTGGGGGTATCAAAATGCCTAAATTTATGTTAATAAAAAAAATAAAAGCCCAATTTAACTTTCATTGTTTTCATTCTTATGTTAATAAAAAAAATAAAAGCCCAATTTAACTTTCATTGTTTTCATTCTTATGTTAATAAAAAAAATAAAAGCCCAATTTTAACAGCAACCTATAATAAATTAATAATATACGTACATTAGGATAAATGAAAATTTTATAATCACCCGACCACACCAAACATTGTTTTAAATAATAAATTCATAATTAAAATGAATTAAACAATTCTTGAAGTGGTGATTGGTGATATATGAGTATGAGTATGAGATTTTAAACTATCCAAATGTACACTTATTATTACATGCGGCTATTACATGACAATGATGAACATAAGGTTGAAATAATGAATCATATAAGTCTCGGGCACTTTTCTTTTTGTTTCGGTTGTCATTCTCTACTGTCGTTTTTCTCTAATGCCTCCACCAATTCATATGCATTCTAATTCCCAGAATTTTATTAAACTAAAGGGATTGTCTCTCCCATTTTAGTACTCGCTCCTGTCCTATTTATAAGACCCTTTTGGGGTTTTTCACTCTCATCAAGAAAATTGGTTAGATTTGTTAGTGATATTGGAAATGTGAAAATTTATTAGACTTTTTCAAAACTACCCCTATAATTATTATTGCAACTCTAAAAAATGTTGACTTAATAGGAGTGTTTGCGAAAAAAAAAGTAATTAAATGCTGTTGAAAATTGAAATGGGGTCTTATAAATAGGATCAAAATAAAAGTCCCATAAGGGACTTATAAATAGAACCGGAGGGAGTAATATATTGCACTTGGGATACCTAATTAATTTACTATAAATGTCAAATGATATATCATTTGAAACCTAAAGACGAGAAGTCGTATGTATAAATAATAATAAAGACGAAAAAAAAAAAAAAACAGAACAGTGTTGGTGTCTCTATTTAGTATTTAGTGACACAATTAGTCCAACATACATTTAAGTGTTTCTGTTTCTATTCTGTACATTCTTGTTAGTTACTGTATCATACAAGAACCGGTGGACAAAATTTTTAGTTTAGTCATTAGTTATTTTTTGCTTTTCAGTTTGGTACTTTCACTTTATAATTTTTTAGGTTTTATTTTAGACCAACTTATTATTAGCAGATTCGTTCTTCCAACTCTCTATTCTCAACTAAATTTCACAACTTTTATGTTATTGAATTTAGAACATAAAAAACTACATACAGAACTCTTCTATACTTTTTTCGGAAAACATATCATTATTAAAAAATGAGTTCTTAGCTACAAAACTAACCTAAAAACAATTTATTAGACTTATTTTAAAATAAAAATAATTTAAATGGCTTATGAGGTGTGGCTCACCTGGTTGAAGGCTTACCCTTTAAAGTTATAGGTCCCGAATTTGAATCTCACCTCGACGGCATGAGTCTATCACTTCTTTGAAGTGGATGACCTCCTACATGCGCTTTGCATATTAGTCATGTAAGCGCGCGAATTACCGATTCGAGTGGTCGTTGTGCTTCAGTGAAGATAGGATTTCCCTTGTTAAAAAAAAAAATTTGACCTATTTCGAAAACAATAATAATTGTTATAACATATGCCAATTTTTTATGATTAGGTTGATCTTCCATCAGGATAGAATATCATTTCTCTTAGAGAAAATTGTAAGTTCCATATATACCTCTAGAATCAGTTCTATGAATGTTTGCGTGCCTTGGAACGTGATTTTGTGACTTTTTAACATGTTTGGAAAATTTTACTTAATTTTTCAACGGTGTTTTTGGGTTTAAATGCCATTATTGAAAAAGCACATTTATCCGGCTTTTGTCTAGCTAGTACTAGAAATCCAAACATAAATCATTCAAAATCAAGATTAATTTCAATCTAGAAAATTTTTACCATACTACTAAAAGTTTTGATGATTACGTAACAATTTTTTATGAGCTAGTAGTTGCTCGGCAAATCAGTTAGCTAGTGGATCCATAACATTATCCCATCAACTCTAAAAAAGTTAAAATTATTAGATTCTTGCAATCTAGCCGTGTTATTTCAATTGAGTCTTTGTACTTTTTTTTTGTAAATTATTATGTATATCTATTTAAAAATTATGTTATATAGTAATTTACACAAAAGTACAAAAAAAACTAAATTGAAATAACTCAAATTTAATATTGGGCCAGATTGCAAGAATTCAATTTTGATTTCTTAGAGCTAACGTGACAATGACATAGATCCGCTAATTAATTTATCGAGCAATTATATATTGATTCAATAAAGAGTTATTGTGCAATTATCCAAAATTTGATTACATAGAAGTAATACGTTGTATCTATTACTTCCTCCCTATTTATAATTAGTTTGCAAAATTAAGTTGAATCAAAATCATTTCGTTACTAAATTACTGATGCTTACCTAAATACACACTCTATTCTAAAACTTTTTAATGAAGTTCATGCATATTGCATTCCCTTAAAATTAATTTTTAGAAGCTAGGCTCAAACTGTTTTTCTAATTTACCCTTAAAAAAAAACCTATTTTTCTAATTTTTTACTATGAAATCAATTATGCACAAAGTAGATTGAAAGAGTCTCGATTCTTTTCCCCACGACAACAATGCCCATTAAACATTTCTTTTTAAAAGAAAGGAGAATCACATTTCGCTGTACACTCGATTTTGATATCTGAAAAGACATCAAGTTAAAGATCCAAGTGGAAAGACTTACCAATAAAAAATCCTAGTGGAAAGGCTTGATTAGGCATTATTAAAAAATAATAATAATAATTTCTCCAAGCACCCGAATCTGATATTTCGAGGATAAAATATTAGAATTTTTCTGATATGCAACCTGAATTTGGATGGTTGCTATGCAACCTTTTGTTGGACTAATGAGAGTTTATCACCTAATATATTTATGTTATGTCATTGTTTAAAATAGTCAAAATTAATTTTTGCAATTTGGTCCAACATATAAACTACATTATTTTAATTTATTCTTTTGTACTTTTAGACAAATTATACTCCCTCTGATCCTATGCATAAGGTATACTTATCCATATCACACGGACCAAAGAAGGTAATTAAGTTTCTTGAAACTTTAAGAAAATACTTTAACATTACAATTTTACCATCTTATCTTGTATTGAGAATTTCATAATGTATTATTTCACATTGATGGATAAAGGGCAAATAAGAGAAAATAACAATAAATGTTTCCTAGAAAATGCAAAATGACTTATAAATAAGACCAAAGAATTTTTCTAGAATATGTCCTATAAATAGGATGACATGTCATTAATATATTAGGTGGCAAACTCTCATTAATCTAACAAAAGGTTGCATAGCAACCATCTAAATTTAGATTGCACGCTAGTAATTCCCTAAAATATTAAAACAAGGTTTTAATTTTTTAATCAGAAAATGACAATAAATTTTTATTATGAATATTTTCCTATCACACAACCAAAATTTGAATACTAGCACAATAATCCGTTAATAAACAAATATTCAAATGACAAGTCATTGAATTTTGAGTATTAAAAATTGACGTATCCATGACACAATTTAAATAACTTATAATCACTCAGTTATTAGTTTATTAATAAATTCTTATGATATCATCCGAATTTTTATTGCATGAAACTAACCCCTTTTATTATATTACTGGAATGAGCAAACTTATTTTTTTTTTCAAAATATATATATTTTTTAATATTTTATCCTCAACTTTACATTTTGTTTGGTAGAGAAGAAAATGGGTGGAAAGAGAATGAAATGAAAAATTTTAGAGAAAAAACTTCATTTTCTTTTGTTTGGTTCAAGAGAGAAAATGAAGAGAAGAGAAAAGTAACTATGGGATCAACCAAAAAAGTTCTCTCCAAAAGTGGAGAGATTTTGGAGAGAAAAGGGAAATGTGATATATTTAGACATAGAAATAAGGAAAACTGAAGGGAAAAAATTCTTTTCATTTTCTCTCCAACCAAACCAAAGGAAAGAAAACTTAACTTTTTTTCTCTTTCTCATTTATTCATATTTTTTCTCATATCAAACAACCACAAAATCTACTTATTTTCTTACCATAATTTCTCTTCCATATTTCTCTCTTCTCATTTTATTTCGTGCAACCAATTTTAGATTTTATTTTTTTTTATGTAAATGAAATTAAGTATAGTGATATATTATACACAAAATCAAAATAATATTATTATTTCCATTAATCATGATACAAAATGACGAACAAATTATTATATAATCATGATATTATAATGTGGAGTAATTATTAATTAAGCATTACTGTATTATTTGCCCACACCACCATGGAAAATCTCCCGTGTATGCCTTTGCCAGCCTGTTTGATTTGCGATCTATTTTAGGGCCACTGACCCTTATCACCTTCCTTCACCCTTCTCCACCACCCTTCCCCATCTCTCCTTCATTAGAAAAATAATAACAAAATAAAATAATAATTATTATTATTATTATATATGAAATGCATGTACCTTATAATAACTTAAAAGTTAGGGATATTATATATATAATGCATAATATAAATGCTGAAGTCCCATCCTTCATCACTAAGCCTAGCCAAGCCATTCGTGTGGGACTGTGGCGGGGTCCTTACAAATAGAGCCTCACGTTTTTCTTTCATTTGCTTCCACCTTCCTTTTTCCTTTTTCTCTACTAATAAAACCCCCTCCTCCTTCACTCCATTCTCCTCACTTCACACTCCTCATTCCTCATCAGTCATCCCTATCTCCTTCATTCACTCTTCACACACACCTATCATATACTCTCACTCTCTCTATCATAAACACATCCAAAAGCATTCTATATCTTTTGGTTTCAGATGTTACCTTCAACATTGATCCATTAAGTTGTTCTTTTAATTTAATTTTTTTTTTTCCATTCACACATATATATTGTGTTACTATAACACTCTCTCTTAAAGCTCTTTCAACATATACAATTATATATATATATATATATATATTTTAAGATTAGCCCATCTCATCCGGTGGAACAAAGACTCGGTAGTTGTTCATCTGCACGACTCGAACGAGTACCGGTCGGCATTATATTATTCCTTGCTTAAAGCAAATAACTGATCGATCAAGAATATAATGGGTGAGACACCAAGCTCACAAAGTGAAGCAAGAAGCACAAACTCTTCTTCTTCAACTTCAACTTCATCTTCAAAACAACCTCAACAAAAGAAGCGACCAAGAGACAACAACAATAACAACAACAGCAAGCACCCAATATACAGAGGTGTCCGAATGCGCGCGTGGGGCAAATGGGTGTCCGAAATCCGACAACCCCGAAAGAAAAACAGAATCTGGCTCGGCACCTTCGCTACACCCGAGATGGCGGCGCGTGCACATGACGTCGCCGCATTAACCATCAAGGGCTCTTCCGCCATCCTCAACTTCCCCGAACTCGCTGCCTCCCTGCCTCGCCCAGCTTCCAAATCGCCGCAAGATGTTCAAGCCGCCGCCATGAAAGCCGCTTCGATGGAATTTCCTCCTCCTCCTCCGCCGCCGCAGCCGGAGTCTCCGGTGATATCGTCGTCTTCTTCTTGTTCTTCTTTGGCAGCTACAGCGGAGGAAGAGGAGGAGGAGGAGCTTGGTGAGATAGTGAAGTTGCCAAGGTTGGATGGTAATTTTGAGTTCGTGGCTGATCGGAGTAATGAGTTTGTGTTTTATGACGTGGTTGATAATGGGTGGTGCTATCCTCGCCCATGGTTGTGCCAAAGCATTTATGATGATCAACAAGATATTGTTTCATTATTGCAAGACTCTTATGGCCTTGAGAGTTCTTTGTGGCTACATTAATGTTCGTGTGATATACTGTACTAATTAAGTTGATGTTTTGATATTGCTCCCTTTAGATTGGGTTTTACTCTCCTACTCTTTCGAAATAAAAGGTTATGATACTCTCGTGTTTATCCAATCAAATTATGATAAATGTAATATACTAGAAAAAAAGTGTATAAGTTAAATAAAATTTTGCAATCAAATTTGTGTGATCTTATTTGCAAGATTTTTTAACTAAATCAATTCACAACCACTCCCAAATCATGAACCTTAATATCAATTTTATTCATCTAGAGCCAGCAACCTCATCATGTCAATGATATCAATTTTCTTCCTAGATAACGATGAAAAAAAGAACACTTCACTGTATTTTTATTTCTCTGATAAGCTTAAAAAATTGTATTGTTGCAGTTGAGATATAATCTTCAGCACACACAAACATATGTTTTTCGTCTAAATTTAGCGTAGATTTTTTAGCACCAAAAATATATAAAAAGTGAAAAACATCTTAACAAATAATTTTCAGTCTTTATTGAGTGCCAAGAATATCTCGATGTTTTTGACATGGTAGTATATTGTACTTGTCATGATTTGATTGAAAAAATATGAGAGGGTACCAAAACCTTTTATTTTGAAAGGATACTGAAGTAAAACCCTTCTAGTTTAATGTTAAAATTATTATTTTTTAAATAATATTATTGTTTTAGGGAGTGTTTGGTTTTATTAAGATTATGTATTGAGAATTTTTTTAAAAAAAATCATGATTTAATGTGTTTAGTTGTTAATAATCAAAATAAATCTAATATCTCTTTCATAGGAGTTGTAAATTATTTTTTGTAAGATTATTTTTTAGGCCTATGTAATTTTCCTATTCTACCCTTATCAATCCAATACATTATTAACTATCTCTTTATCACTTCATACCATTTTTTGTAATTCACTAAATAAAAATAATATTCTTTACATTATAAAACAGATTAACTTAAATTCATTTTTCAGCTAAGAGACCTAAAGATAAGCAGATTATAATTTTAACAGATTATAATCTTACCAAATTATGATCACACATAAAATAATCATAATCTAATTTTACTAGCTATACCAAACACGCTTAGTAGTTAAAAAGTTTGAAGATCGAGATTAAAAATTGAAATAATAATAAATGTTAATATTAGAATCAATTGACAATAAGAGGAATAGCCCAATAGGTATTTAAACCATGGACCAAGCAAATGGTAACTTTTAATCCATAACCAAATGCCAACTCTTGACCCATGATAATCGGGAAAAAAAAAGTTAGGTTTTGACTCTAATAACATGTTAAGGTTCCATCTCAAAACAAATCGACAATAAGAGGAGTGGTCCAACAAGTATTTAAACTATGCCATGTATTATGAGCCGACAGACAATAATGGATTTCTAATAATTAAGATATTTGTCACAATTCTTTGGAAGATTGTCTATGTCAAAGCTATCGATATTATGTAAGAAATTTAGTGTCTCATATGAGGAATGTCTCATATGAGGAACATGTGACTTATTATGAAAGGGACCAATAAATAAATAATTGAGTAAAGAAGGGTTGAATAACAAATTGTGTAAAATAGAGAAGTTTTGTTTTTGAAAGCAATTGTTGTCTGATGGTTGCACCAGTTCAAAAAGGATGCTATAACAAGAACAAGGTCCTCTTCTTGACATTAATTGTTATGCTTTGAATTTTCTTCCTTTCTCCATCACTCATGATCAGAACATTGAAGAGGAAAAGTCAAGAAAGAGAAATCTTGTATCTGAATTATCAAACAAGTGATTCGCGTCAAGACTGTTATTATTGCAATGGATAAAAGTACACATTATTTCCTTCAGTGATTGATTGTGAGAATCATAAAATTCTAAGATACATGTCATTCTCTATTCATGTTATTTTATGAAAACTCTTACATATTATGAAACAACGGTCATAAATGAACTTAGATATGACCACCGTAATGGTAGGATAACGAATGATGTTGAAGTATTTGCGTTAAGGTAAAAATAGATGGAGTTTGAAAATAAAAGCTAAAAAAATCATGAATAGAGATTAAAAAGGTGCATGAAAATGACTTGAAATGGAAGTATTGAAGAATCTTCATACTAAATAATGAGAGAGCTACGGGAATGTGTGTTGATATAAAGTAGAGAAGAGATCGATTTGGTTTCTCTTAATTATGTGATTATGTGTGGATCTCGTGTGTAAACGATAAAATATAGCTGAAAGGTCTTGCTTGGATTTGTTGTATTCTAGGATCTTAGTTTCCTAGTTATCAAGTGATGAGAGAATACTCTCGAGATAATGTAAAAAGTTAAGAAAGATGTATCTTAGATAAAAATTTTGTGTGAGGTAATATTGCAAACAAGGATCGATGAGGTTGCAATTTATTTTTCTTGTTATATATGAACCAGAGTTTAAAGAATTCTTTTATCTTCTGAATAATATAGTACTTAGTACTTACCGATCAATATGAGAACCTTTTGGCAATTTTATTTTGATTGAAGGATTAAATGTATGTTTTTCTTCTTCTGAATTACCTACTTTGCATTTCTCTTCCATTTTAGGCTCTTTTAAAAAAAAAAAATTATCCATGAGCATAGTGAATTGGGTTGAATCTATTTGTGAAGAGGTTAATAAGCATGTGATCTCGTAATAATTCTATATTTGAATATAAAAAAACGAATCAATCCAACCCGTAAAATTTGGGGTTGGGGTTAGTTTTGGTAAATTGAATCTATGTAAAAAAAAAATAGAGATTAACGGGTATGCACTGATGGTGTAAAATTTTTTATATTATCGGTCCATTATTCACCATTCATTTGGATTACTTTAATTTAAAAGTCAACAACCATAAACGGATAAATGGTGGATGATGCACTGATGGTGTAAAAAACTTTACACTGTCGGTAGTAGGTACATTACCCATTTTCTAAAAAAACAATATAAATTTAAATATAGAAAAAGTTAATTTAACGTAGTACTAAGTTTCTTATGATAATAAAATTGGATCTTTGACCTTATGTATATCGTACTAACTAACATAACAATAAATATGTATTAAAAATATGAGTTAATAATTATTTTTTTAATTCTTGAATTTTATGGTCGTTTTGTCACAAATCCTTCTTCTTCTTTTTTAAATGTTTGGCTTTCCAAAGTTACTTTTAGGTTTGACATATACTACTCTGGCTATCAATTTTTGCCAAATATTGCTGACACGAAATCCTATTCCAACGCAGAAGATTAATCACTTGATACCATACGATGCCATTGGGCGAAAAAAAAATTTAATTAAAAAAAGTAAAAATGATAATATTTTTATATTTTTAGTTTAAAAATAAAGGAAAAAATTAGGGAGAGATGTTGTCTCCGCCCACGTGGCACCACCTAACTAGGATTCTGGTCAGCAAAATTTGGATGAAATTGGTAGTAAAAAAGGAATATGACAAACCCATAAATAATTTCGAGAAGTCAGACTTTGAAAAAAAACAATGATCTATGACAAGATAATCTTAAAGTTCAGAAACTTGAAACATAATTAAACCTAAAAATATTTTTAAAATTAAAAAATAAATCAAATTTGAGTCAATGAATCATATAAGATTGATCAATTTTCAAAATAGCAAATCCAAAACTCAACAAATATTTACTTAATTGGGTCGATTAAAAAAAAAACTCAACTCAACCCATCAAAAATTAATTCGAACTTGCTTACACCTCTGATTCTATCTACACCTCGGATGAGTGTAACAAAAGCGACTAAGAGATGATGGCTGAGTTCGTGTTCTCTGCTGAGTCAATGCAAGAAGACCAACCCAAAAGCGATCCCCCTGATAAGAATGCAGGGGCCAATGGAAGTTCTAGTTCTAGCATGGTGCAATCTGGCGTCTCCTTTCGTGATAAAATGATGGGAGGGAAATCACCACCGCCTCGGATGGAGGAAGTAGACCTTATTCAGGCGAACCTCATGAAGATTATTCCGGAAGGAGGAAATAGACTGAAACCCAAGGTTTATTTGGATGATGCAGTATTCGAGAAGATGTGCTTGCCCTGGAGAGATGCTCTGGTGGTGAAGTTGCTGGGTAAAAACCTGGGGTTCTTGACGATGAGAGATCGTTTGAAGAATGTGTGGCGACTCACTTGTGAATTTGATCTGATGGATGTCGGAAATGGCTACTTCGTGGTCAAATTCGAAAATGAGGGGGATAGGGAGAAAGTTATGGTTGGCGGACCATGGATGATCTTCGATCATTGTCTGTCGGTTCAACGCTGGGAACCGGACTTTGTCTCACCAGCTACTCAAGTAAACCGTACGTTGGTTTGAATTCGGTTTTCGGGGTTGAATCTGATGTTCTATGACAAAAACTTCCTGTTAGGCTTAGCCTCAGCAGTGGGTGTGCCTAACCGCGTTGACATGAACACAGTCAATGTGACTCGTGGGAAATTTGCAAGAGTTAGTGTTGAAATTGACCTGACGGCCCCGGTGGTGGGCAAGGTGTGGTTCCGTGGGCATTGGTATAAGGTAGAATATGAGGGATTGCACTTAATATGTTCTACGTGTGGTTGCTACGGACATTTGAGTAGAAACTGCACCGCGACTCCTCCCCAGGCTTCTGTCGTGGCCACTCCGACGGCCGGTGCAAAGGGTGATCAGAACAAGGAAGGTTTGGTTAGGGAATCAGAGGAGAATCAGGAAATTGTTAAAATCCCCGATAATCAAGGAGTGGTTAATGCTGACGAGATTCAAGGAACAAATAATGTTAGTGCTGATCAGGAAGAAGCTTTGCACGGAGATTGGCTGATTGTTAGGAGAAAAAAGAGGAGTGGTTTTGATAGGAAAAAGGGGATGAAAGTAGATAGAGACAAGAATATCAGCACTCAATCTTACTTTGCTGAGGAGAATAAGCACGTGGAGTTACAAAAGAATGAAAAGAGTATAATGGGTAGCCCTCATTTATTAACCTTTCCTTCCACTGTAATGAGTTTATTCAACACTGGCTCACGTGGAAAAGGTCATGATAATGGCAAAAAGAGGGCCCGCAAAGAAAGTCAACATGTTGCTCAAAAGAAGGATATTGTGGAAAGGATTTCTGTTATTGACAAGGGACCCACCATGCATGTCTCCGAGTCAACTAACGTGCAAACCAGTGCTGTGCTTCGAAATGAGCGAGTTAACTCGCCGAGTCAACTCACCAACCTAAAGAGCTACAATAAAGATAGTGAGGACTTGACTCGTGCCAAAAATAAGAACAAAGTGATGAAAGGCTTTGATCTGGGTACCGAGATTACTATTTCCCCTGACCTTCTTGGAGGACGAATGCTTCATGGGAGTAAGGGTGGGAAGCCGAATGGTAAGCCACCAGACCCTGATGCTTTGAATAAGCAGTTATCCTCAAGGAGGAAGGAGGTGAACATCGAAGAAGATACTGGAAGGTGTCAGGAAAGGGGAGGCATGGAGACTTCGGGTATGATCCTGGATTCAGGACAGTAATTGAGGGCTCCCTTCAATCCTTTTTTCTTCCCGTGTCAATGATTGAATTCAAAGATTTCAGAATAATTGCTTGGAATATACGTGGAGCTGCGAATATTCGGGGCAAACGTCAGGTTAGGAATTTGATTCATCAATTCCATCCCTCTATTTTTATAGTAGTTGAGACTCATATTCAGTTTGGGCAAGTCAGTCACTTTTGGAGGTCCCAAGGTTACTCCCCTGGAGCGGTTGTTGAGGCTAATGGTCATGCGGGTGGTATTTGGGTGCTTTGTAAGGAGAATGCTGGATTTACTGTTAATGTGGTGGATTTGTTCCACCAGTGCATTACTATCCAGATTACAATACAAGGTTCTTCCTGGCTATGTGGTGCAGTATATGGAAGCCCGGTGCCTAGGGTGAGAGAAGCTTTGTGGGATCATTTTAGAGCTCTCCGTGCATCTATCAACAACCCTTGGTTGCTAATTGGTGACTTTAATGAAATTCTCCTCCCATCCGAAGTTAGTGGCGGAAATTTTCTGGTTAATAGAGCGGATAATTTTCATTCCATGATGGAAGCTTGTAGATTGGTGGACTTGGGAGCTATAGGATCGCAATTTACTTGGGTTAGAAGCGAGGGCAGTTCAAGACTTAAAATGAAACGTCTGGATAGAGCCGTAGCTGATATAGACTGGCGCCATGCCTTTCCTGAAGCATATTTAGAGAATCTTTGTCGTATCAACTCTGATCATGCCCCTATTCTTCTTCGGTGTAGTGGTGTCACTCCTCCTCGTGACAGACGTCCATTCCGGTTTCAAGTGGCTTGGACTTTGCATGAAGAATTTTCGGATGTGGTTAATAGAGCTTGGAACACTACTGATAATCATGTCCTGGATAAATTGGATAGAGTCAAGGATGAGGCGCTTCGTTTCAATAAGGATGTGTTTGGTAACATTTTTAAAAATAAAAGGCGGATTGAAGCAAGGTTGGCTGGAGTTCAGCGTGAGTTGGAGTTTAGAAGAACCCATGACCTGATTACTTTAGAAAGGAACATGCAAAGAGATCATGCAACAATCCTTGCGCAAGAGGAGATGCTTTGGTACCAAAAGTCCAGGGAGAGTTGGGTGAAATATGGAGATCGCAATACTAAATTTTTTCACACTCAAACTGTTATTAGAAGAAAACGCAATAAAATTCATGGGCTTTTCATTGAAGATGGCTCCTGGTGCGTTGATGATAATATTCTGAAAGAGGAGGCTAATAAATTCTATCACAATTTGTTTGCTAGTCCAATTGGTGCTACTCCAGATGCACTGAAATATGTTCCGATTGCGGGTATCCCTAATGATGATAAGGATTTGCTTCTTGCGCCTGTTTCTATAGATGAGGTCAAAGCTGCGGTCATAGCTCTGAAATCTTATAAGGCACCAGGCCCGGATGGTTTCCAGCCTTTCTTTTTTAAGAAATATTGGGATTTAGTTGGTGGTGATGTTTGGCAACTAGTGTCTCAGGCCTTCTCTTCAGGTTCGATAGATCCGCGTTTGTGTCAAACTCTGTTGGTCCTCATCCCCAAGATTCAGCATCCTACAGAGTTCAAACACTTCAGACCCATAGGGCTTTGCAACGTGATTTTTAAAATTATCACGAAAGTGATTGTCAACAGACTCAGACCTCTCATGAATACAATAATAGGGCCTCTTCAAAGTAGCTTTATTCCGGGGCGTGGAACTGCTGATAATGCAATTGTAGCTCAAGAGATTCTGAGCTTCATGAAAAAATCGAAGAGTAAGGTGGGCTCGGTGGCTTTCAAAATTGATATGGAGAAGGCATATGATAGGGTGAATTGGGATTTCCTTCAGAATACATTAGAGGATTTCGGTTTCCCAACAGCTCTAGTTTCGCTAATCATGCAGTGTGTCCGCTCTTCTTGCCTTTCGGTTCTGTGGAATGGTGAGCGGTTGAGTAGTTTCTGCCCATCGCGGGGATTGAGGCAGGGTGACCCCTTATCGCCCTATCTTTTTGTGTTATGCATGGAAAAGTTGTCAGCCCTCATTAATCTCAGAGTGGAGGAGAAAAAGTGGTGCCCTGTAAGTGTTTCTCGGGGAGGACCTTTGATATCTCATCTCTTGTTCGCAGACGATGTCTTCTTGTTCTGTAAAGCCAAAGCAAACCAGCACAATGTGATTGTTGATGTTCTTTCGGAATTCTGTATGGCGTCAGGAATGAAAGTGAACTTTGATAAGTCTAAAGGAATTGCTTCTGCTAAAGTTCCTAGAGAAAGGGTTCGGCAGTTCTCTATGGCAACTAATATAGCTTTCTGCAGTGATCTTGGTACATACTTAGGATTTCCTCTTATTACTGGAAGGGCTGCCAGGAGCCATTTTCTTCCGTTGGTAGACAAGCTTCGTACCCGTTTGGCTAGCTGGAAACAGAATCTGCTGAATCGAGCGGGGAAATTTTGCCTTGCTCAATCGGTATTGGCTTCAATTCCTACTTATACTATGCAAATCCTATGGCTTCTCCAAAGCATTTGCGAGGATATTGATAAAGTTTCAAGGAATTTCATCTGGGGTAGAGATGGATCCGTGAGGAGTCTTAATTTGGTGAAATGGAAGACTGTTACAGCACCTAGGAGATATGGTGGGCTTGGAATAAGGGATTCTCGTACAGCCAACATCTCGCTTTTAGGTAAGCTGGTTTGGTGTCTCATTGCTGACCAAAATTGCTTATGGGCGAAGATGATTGACCACAAATATTTACGCGGTGGCTGTATCCTGTATGCTGAGGCGTTTACTCAAATGTCCTATGTCATGAAGAGTATTGTTAGAGCCAAGGAAAGGCTGAGGGATGGTTATGGATTCAGATTTGGCGATGGTTCAACCTCTTTTTGGTTTGGGTCTTGGTGTAAGGAGGGTCAGCTTTGTGAGAAAGTCCCTTTTGTTCACATCTCTGATACTGATAAAACAGTGAGGGATGTTTGGCTTAATGGACATTGGAACTGGCGGATGCTTTTTACTATGGTCCATGATGATTTAAAAAGGGTGGTTGATAATATGCAGGTTCTGGGATTTGGCAATGTCCAGGATACCTGGATTTGGTCTAGTAGCTCAGACGGAGAATACAAGGCAGCGAGTGGCTACAAGTGGTTGCAAATTTCCGCAGTCAATAACTCAGACTCTTCGTGGAGTTGGGTATGGAGAGTAAAATGTCATGAAAAGGTGAAATTCTTGGTGTGGTTGTTACTTCATGATGCTATCCCTACCAATGTTTTTCGCTTTAGAAGAGGCTTGGCCATTTCTCCCTACTGTTCTAGATGTGGGACGGAACTAGATACTTCCCTTCATTGTGTTCGGGACTGCGTGAAGAGTAAAGATCCGTGGGCAAAGTTTGGCTTTAGTAGCCGTGGCTTTGATAACCCGGACTTGTCGAAGTGGTTGAAAGACTACATATTGGGTGATCATTCTCATATGTTTTTGGCTATTCTTTGGTGGGCGTGGCGATGGCGTAATGTTGAGGTCTTGAGCTCTGAGCAGTGGCATATGGATAAGGTATGTTGGCATATAAATATTATACATGAGGAGTTAACCAAGTGGTGGCCGATATCTACTGCTAATCATCACGTAAGAGCTATTTCTTGGTCAAAGCCTGTGGCACCGACAGTGAAGCTAAATGTGGATGGAAGCTTCAGAGCTGGTGATACTATGGTTGGATTCGGTGGGCTTATCAGGGATTCGAATGGCTTATGGCTAGGTGGTTTTGCGGGTTGTTTTCATTCCCAAAGCATACTCTTGGCGGAATTGCTAGCATTGAAACATGGGTTAGAGTTAGCTTGGAGCAAAGGTTATTTAAGTGTGCACTGTGAGACGGATTCTGCAGAAGCTAGGAGATTGGTTAGCATGCAAGTGCCTCCTCCTTGCCATGCCTTTGGAGCTGTTCTTCGTGACATTAAGGGGCTGTTGGAGCGGGATTGGAATGTTGTTGTCACTCATGTTCTGAGAGAAGCGAACTTTAGCGCGGATGCTTTAGCCAAGCTGGGTGGGAGCAGTCAGGAGTTACACAAGCTTTTTGAGACACCTCCTCAAGTTGTGTTGAAGGCTTTGGATGAAGACGCTAAAGGAGCAATTTTCTTGCGTTGTTAGTTGTTTTTCTTTTGTTCTGTGTTGTTTTGTTCCTGTTAACCAAAAAAAATGCAAATGAAAAAAGTGCTTCAGAGATTATACAGTATTATTCTCGTTTTTAGCTCATAAAGTATATGGGTTATTAATATTTTAAATAATTTGTTCATTAAATATTTTTTAAGGTAAAATATATAATTATACAAAAGTAAAATAAATAATTATACAAATAAGGCAGGAGTTCAAACTGCCGTGTTTAAAAAAATATCATTTTATTTAGCTTATTTAAGTTTTTGATTCCTGAAAGTTGACTGATTTTCTGTTTTAGTCATTATCTTTTTATTTAATCGGTTCTGATCCTTAAAAGTTCAAAAAAAAATTTAATCCTTGTCGTTAAGATATATATGTTAATTGCTGACGTGGCTAACGGAAAGTCACATCAGACTTGACACGTGAAAAAAATGTTTCACCTGTGAGTTAGTTCAGCAGTTATATAATCTAAGCTCGTCACGTGCCAAGTACGTGACTTAAAATTAAAATAAAAAAATTGTTCAAATCCCAAATTAATTTTCTCTCTCTCAAACCCAAAAACCAAAATGTTTCCAATCTTTTCTTCATTCAATTCTTCTCAAAATCAAATCAAACATAGATAACACAAATCGATTTTTTCAAAATTAGTGACACGTTCAAAGACCATGTTAAAAAACCAAGCAAAAATTGACTCATGTGTTGTTTGGTTGAAAATAGAGAGGGAGGGGCATGAGATGGTCAATGTTGAGCAGTGAGGTAAATATTGTGGAGCTCGAACCCATCTCCACTCTCATGTCCTTCTTCATTCAAATCATAAAAACCATAATACATACTCATTTAATTCAATCTCTCTCGATAAATTTCTATTCTTTTTCCTTAAATATGGAACCCTTTTAATTTTCAGAGAATTTCATCCCTTGTTTCTTTTCTATTTTGAATGACAACACAAAAAAGTTGAATTGTCTCCAATTTGACAAAGATGAAGACGAACAAAAAAAAGAGGAAGTTAGGGATTCTGATAGTTTTTGAGTTGTCATGAGTTGTTATTTAAAAAAAAAAATCACTTTTATTGAATAAAATATTTAGAAAAATTAACATATTTGTTATGAGTTAATTCATTTTATGCTTGAATGTTAAAATTTAAGTCATTTTTAATAATTTTGTAGATAAATTTTGTACAAACTCGTCCGTATAAAAAAATCTCATTTCTCCCTCTAATTTCTTTTTGCATAAATGGCACTTGATTCTCCCATTTTGTTCGCAATTTTCTCCCTTAGTGAGGAGATATTATGAAGCTTCTAATATAGTCACAATATTATTTTTCTTTTGTGCCACTTAATGTTGAAAAGGTACCCAAACCCTTTTTAAAGAATAACCATAAGTGACATGTCATATCGTTTTAAATCCTCGTTATTTTTTTCTTATTTATTTTATAGTATAGTAAGGATACTTTATAAATTTTAACAATTTAACTCATTCAAATAACTTAACTATGGTCAGACATTTAAAAAAATATATAATTATTATATTAACTCCTAGTTTAAAGTTGAAGAACTCTAAATTGGATTTCACCTTTGTTGTTTTTCTTTGTTCATAACTCCTAGTTTTATTCAACCCAGCTTTCTTTAGAGCAATATGTTTCCCATTTAAACATTTTCCGGTTTTGATTGATTTTATTGTTTCTCGTCATTGGCGCTGGCCGTTCATCATTGCTGTCGCTCGTTTTGCTCCACCATTGTCGTTCCTTTTCGTGCTTTTCGCTCTCATCGCTCCCCAACTCAACCTCAACAACCTTTGAATTGTCTTCAATCTCAACGAACCTCTCACCATAATAATAAGGGTGAATTAACAATTTAGTCTCAAGTTTTTTTTTTATTATATTAACTTAGTCTATAAAAATTTATAAATATAATTTTAGTTTATCAAAATTTTTGAATATTCTAATTTAATTTGGTCCTTCAAAATTTTCGAAAACATTAATTTGGTCCTTAGAACATGAGGGATTAAGTTTATAAATATGTAAGAAAATCTCGAATGACTAAATCGGTACATCCAAAAATCTTGAGGGATTAAATGTATATTTATAAATTTTCAGGAACTAAGTTGATAGAATGAAAAAAATCAGGAACTAAATTGATACTTCATCCTAATTAATAATAAAGGATTTGCTATACATTATCCTAAGGATAATGTTTAAAGCTCAAAAAATGTAAAATCAACATTAAAGTACTATAATGTTTAAGGCCCTTAGGTCAACGTTTAAGAAGTTAAAAATAAAAAATTATCATAAAAAATCGTGCATTTAACCAATTACAAGTCAAATTTATAATTTTTCAAGATTTATTTAGCATATATTGGAGCATTATCCTAAGAACAACTTATAACAAAATTCTCTATAAAAAAATCCATTATCAATTAGTAGAGGAGTAGTTAAAGAGAGTTACGGGACATGATATATCACATGTTATATGACAATTGTGAACTGATTTTAATTTGTTTAATTATTCGGCGTATGGAAACATGGTTAATTTAATAGAAATGGCATCGGTATCTTTCAACATCGAGTATTATCAAAGTATTGACCATTAGATAGATGTGTTGATGGTTCTGTTTTTTTATGACAAGAATAAAGGGCAAACGGACATTCTCAATTGTATTTTTTATTTTGTACAGCTCATTAATTCTTGTCATCAATTGTGTTTGGCATTCTTCATTTTCATGATTATAACAAAATTCCATGGTTTTATCTTATGATTGACTAAAATGATCAATACGCTCATAAGATTTGTATTCATTCCGTTTCATATGTAGTGTGTTTTAAGGTTATGTACGAGTTTTAAGAAATGGTTAAATGATTTAAGAATTTGTTGTATTTTGACTATAATGCTCCTATTGAAGAGAGAAAAAAGTATTGGAAGTAAAAAAAAAAAGAGTGTAATAAATAGGAGTGTGTTTGTAAAAATAGCATTAATTATATATTGGATTTATAAAATAACAAAACTTTTAAAACATAGTATAAATGCTAAAACAATATTATATATGAAATGGAGTGAGAATTATATTTGCAAGCTTAGAATTGGAAATTGACCAAGGCCCGTGGACAGCTAGCAATAATTTCCGGACAAGCCACCCAGAAGTTTATGTTTTTACTTTTTTTTTTTTAAGGTTTGTACTCTTTGATCAGTATTATATGTGTTTTCAAGAGCACTTTTAATATCAGGGAACCTTTGAGACTAATCCTGTACGAGGTTGCGTTTCTATGCTTCTCCCAGCGCGATGTGTTAACCAGGAATTAAACATATGACTTATTAATATCAGGTCCTATTCCCAAATTCTCAAGTTGGCAGAATCGCACCCCTTGAATAAACCTAGTTGATTTTATGTTTTTACTCTAGTTTGCTAAATTGCGTAAGACAAAACTTATGTGATAGCGTTTCGGATAAAAAAATATATTTTAACACATGATTTCCTATACTCTTATTCTATACTATATACTTTTGTTCTGTAGTGAATTTAAGAGTTTCTTTATATCAAAGTCTTCACCAAGTTAGTTTTTTTTAATTGGTTATTTTTAGTTTCACACCAAGGGTTATATTTATAAGACATGGTTGTATATATTGATTGGTCTTGGAGTGTGTTCAATATCGTGTCAATGTGCTCTCTAGTAAGTACTCCCTGCGGTTTCAAATATTAAAAATAAATAAATAAATACACATAAAATGGTCTCATATATAAGAAAAATCAACTAATCTTATACTAATAAATATTAACATCCCAAAAATATTCTTTAGTAATCATTTATTCAAACGAAATAATCATTTATTTACATGTTTTAACAATAAAAAAATTAATATGTGTCAGGAAACATATAATAAAAAAATTCAAATCCAAATAACAAAACATTGTAAATAAAAAGAACACAGAAAACGCAAAGCATAATTTTTTTAATATATTAGATTTATTAAAATAAAAAAAAGAGTCGGAGTACAAAAAATCGGTGCATGGTAGAAGCACCCTTGTTTTATATTTTACTTGTTTGAACCACTACCTGTGTCAGGAAACATATAATAAAAAAATTCAAATACAAATAACAAAAACATGCACATAAAAATAATACAGAAAACCCAAATCATATTTTTTTATTATATTAGATTTATTAAAATAAAAAAAGAGCCGAAGCACCAAAAATCGTTGCATGGTAAAAACACTCTTGTACTGTTTGGGCGAGATAGTCAAAATAGGTGGGAGTAGTTTTTAAATTTTTTTTTTAAGTGAGGGATGGGCAAGATTTAAAAAAAAAAGTAGGAGGGAATGGGTAATTTTAGAGTGGGCGGACATTTGAAGGTGATCCTGGACAATCGCAGCCCTTCGTACCACGAAATCAACAATGAGCGGCTAGTATCTACCCATGCATCAGTGCATGGTTGCTTTTTCCATGCTCTGGAGCCATTCCCAGGAGAAATTGGGGGAGAGAAAACAAGGAGAAAACAAGATTTTCTTCTTGTTTGGTATAGGAGAGAAAATGAGGGGGGAGAGAAAATGAGGTGGGTCTCACTAGAAAAAATTTTCTCTCCCCCGTAAAAGAGAGAATGGGAGGAAAATATGTGTTGGCATGTAAAATTACTTATCTGTCCTTCATTTATTCACTTTATTTGATTGTTTTTTTATTTTTAAAGAAAATTAATTGGAAAAAAGTAAAGATATTTTTTTCGATAAAAAAATTGTTATTTTATATATTTTGGACTCAGAATTTTTATCATATAGTAAAAAAATTGAAGTAAAAAAAATCTTTGGCTATGTTTTTTTTTTTTTTGAAATGTTGGCTATGTTAAATATATATACATGTAAAAAAGAAAAAAAATATTTATTTCTATTTTGTAAAACAAGAGTTTAGTTGTCTTTTGACAAATTTGTTGTTTTCTCTCTTCCTTCTTTTCTCTCCAACCAAACGAAAGGAAAGAAAACTCAACTTTTCTCTCTTCCCCATTTCTTCACATTTTCTCTCATACCAAACAACCACAAAATCTACCCATTTTCTCACCATAATCTCTCTTCCCTATTTCTCTCTTCCCATTTTCTCTCGTGCAACCAAACAAACCTTTAAGGAATTGATTAATAGATACTGGAAAGGAAAACTCATATAAGAAATTTAAGTTCATTAATCTTCAAAATTTTAGTTTTAATATTTTTAAAATAAAATTAATTTTTTTCTTAGCCAACACTCCATAGTAATTTTATAAGCATTTTCCAATATTAAAACCATAGCTTACAATCGAGCATCTCTCCTCCGTCTATCCCCTGGTAAGATTATCAATGGCCTCCCTTCCTATTGTTAGAAAGTAAAGCAGATGAGCAAACGAAGCCTGTGCAGTAAGTTGTTGAAGACAATGGATAGGATGCACAGATTAAGTCATGTAGGCTGCAACACTAGATTGTATTCTATTTTAGCACATGTAAATTAAATTATGCTGAATTGACAGCTGTAGTTTAGTTAGAAGTTTGTTAGAGTTAGTTGAATAGAAGTTAGTATAAATAATTGTAATAGAGTCATTATTGAGTTAATGAATGAAATTCCATTTTCATAATTTTCTTCTACTGCATTCTCGATTTTTCTCTTAGCTGCATTCTCACAATACTCTCATGGAGTTTTCAATTTCTCACATGGTATCAGAGCTCCTCAAATAGGAGGAGCTCTGCTGCGCAAATTCTCTGATCTACTTTCTGCAAATTCTTTTTCTCTTCTTCTCAGTTTATTCTCTGATTGTAATTCACACCAGCAAGGTGGAGATTGCAATTGAGAATTCTTCATTCTGATCGTAATTCACACTTCTCAGTTAAGTGGATTCATTCTTCAGTGATTCTGTTTCTGTGTGTTGTAAACTCAATTTTCTTCAGTTCATTGTTCTTCGAAATTGTGAGAATGACAGATATGAATCCTTTATATGACATTGCGAGTGTTTACTACATTCATCTGAATGATAATCCAGGTGCAATACTTGTACCAAATCTACTCACTGGTGATAACTATTACTCTTGGATTCGATCGATGACCATGGCATTGAAGACCAAAAACAAACTTAGTTTTGTTGATGGATCAATTCTGAAACCAGAACGTGATGATCTTCTATTTGGAGCATGGGACAAATGCAATACATTGGTTCTATCATGGTTGAATCAGTCAATTGATAAATCAATTGCTTCAAGTGTGATGTGGTTAGAAACTGCTTCACAAGTCTGGTCTGAATTGAGAGAAAGATATTATCAAGGAGATGTATTCAGAATTTGTGAATTGCAAGAAGAAATTTACTCATTCAAGCAAGGAACTCTCTCTGTAAGTAGTTACTTCACACATCTGAAAGGTTTATGGCAAGAGTTTGAGAATTTTCAGCCAATTCCAAATTGTACTTGTGCAATTCAGTGTTCATGTCAGTTAGTTTCAACTGTTAGAGCTTATAGAGAGACTAACTATGTAATTCGATTTTTGAGAGGCTTGAATGAGCAGTATTCTGCAGTTCGATCACAAATCATGTCGATGAATCCTCTTCCTGGACTCAACAGAGTTTTTTCTTTGCTTTTACAGCAAGAAAGACAGTTGAATTTGAGTACTGATGAGTCTAAAATTTTACTGAATACTGCATCTCCTGATAATAATAATTATTCCAGAGGTAGAGGTAGAGGCAGAAATTATGCTAGTTCTAGTGCAGGTTCTGGAAACTCAAAGTCTATTCTAGGAAAAGGTCCTTCATACAGTAAAGGATACAACCAAAAAGTCTGCAGTTATTGTAATAGAACTGGTCATACAGAGAATGTATGTTACAAAAAGCATGGGTATCCAGTCTCTATGAAGAAGAATAGCACTGTGAACAACTACACTACCTCAGAAAATGATGATTCTGATGAAGATCAAGTTGATTCTCAAAAGGAAAATCATGATGATTCAAATGTTACTTTCACTCCAGATCAACACAAGGCATTACTTGCACTAATCCAGCAATCAAATTCTCTGAATCTGCATACTGCAAACCAAATCTCCTCAAATTCTAAACCTCAAACCAGTAATAAAATTTCTGTACAATCAGGTATTCAATGTGCACTGTCTTGTATCAAGGATCTATCTTGTATCTGGATCCTTGACACTGGTGCAACTGATCACGTTTGTTTCACTTTATCTGAATTCCAATCCTATAGGAAAATAAAACCAATTAGTGTTAAACTCCCCAATGGTAGTCATATTATCGCTGATATATCAGGAACTGTATTTTTCAGTAAGGAATTTTATCTTACAGATGTACTTTTCATTCCTGAATTCAGTTTTAACCTCATTTCAGTTTCTAAACTTACTCATTCTCTTTAGTGCAAATTAACCTTTTCTGATAAAATTTGTTCTATTCAGGAAACCAGTACATTGAAGAAGATTGGTGCTGCTGAGTTGATAAGAGGCTTGTATACACTTTATTCTGCAAAACTGTCTTACAAAGCTCCTCATTCCATCAACAATTGCACTAGTTATAAGAATGATATTTGGCACTATAGGCTAGGCCATCATGCTCATGATAAACTTGTTAGTCTACACAATTTGTTTCCCTTCATTGAGTGTACCAAAAATAAAGATCCCTGTGATATACGTCACATTGCTAAGCATAAGAAATTTCCATTTAATTCCAATGTAACACATGTTGTACATCCTTTTGATATAATTCATATTGATATTTGGGGTCTTCTTTCTTTTCCTTCCATTTCTGGTCACAAGTATTTTCTAACCATTGTTGATGATCACACAAGGCACACTTGGATTATATTCATGAAATTGAAATCTGAAGTAGCAGGTCATATAAAAAGTTTTGTTTCCATGATTGAAACACAATTTGGAAAGAAACTGAAATGTATTCGCAGTGATAATGGTCTTGAGTTTAAACTTACTGATTTCTATGCTTCCAAAGGAATTGAACATCAACTCTCTTGTGTTGAAACTCCACAACAAAATGGAGTTGTAGAGAAAAAACACCAACACATTTTAAGTGTAGGTAGAGCTTTAATGTTTCAATCAGGATTACCAAAATGCCTTTGGACATATGCTATCAGTCATGCTGTCTATTTGATTAATAGATTACCAAGTGTGTTCCTTTCAAACAAGTCTCCATATCAATGCTTATTTTCTCAGGATCCTAACTTGTGTGATCTGAAATCTTTTGGTTGTTTATGCTATGCTTCAACTCTTACTGCTCATAGAAAGAAATTAGATCCAAGGGCTAGGAAATGTGTATTTCTAGGCTTTCAAAAATGTGTTAAAGGTGCTGTATTGTTTGATCTAAAAACTCATGAAACTTTCATTTCTCGAAATGTTAGCTTCTATGAGCATATCTTTCCTTTTCTTAACAACAACAATTCTCAGTCTGCACCATCACAATCTCCACTTTCTTCTTTTACTCATTCAGATTCTTTTCTAGATTTCATACCCGTTATGCATTTACCAATTCCTCCCTCCAATAATTCTTCCTTTCAACCTGTGTTTCCACCTTCCTCTTCCACTTCTAATTCTGGTCAATCAATACTTGTTGAACCTGATATCATTCCTGAGCCAAGATATCCTACAAGAGTAAGACAACCACCATCATATTTGCAGGATTATCATTGCATGCTAGCTTCTTCCAATTTAGCTCAACAATCAGATTCAGTAAGGTATCCTATATCTGACTTTCTTTCATATGATTCTCTTTCTCCTTCTCATAGAGCTTTTACATTAGCCATTTCTAGCACTGCAGAGCCTAAAACCTATGCAGAGGCAGTAAAATTTGAGTGTTGGAGAAAAGCAATTGATGTTGAATTGTTAGCTCTAGAGAAAAACAACACTTGGATTCTCACTGATTTACCTGATGGGAAAAGAGCCATTGGCAATAAATGGATCTTCAAAATCAAATACAAAGCTGATGGTTCTATTGAAAGGCATAAGGCCAGACTGGTTGGGCAGGGCTTTACACAAACAGAAGGACTTGATTACCAAGAGACCTTCAGTCCTGTTGTTAAGATGACCACCATTCGAGTTTTACTATCCTTAGCAGCTTCATTTAATTGGTTTTTTATACCAATTAGATGTAAACATAGCTTTTCTCCATGGTGATCTTAATGAAGAGGTTTATATGAAACCTCCTCCTGGTCTGAACTACTCAAATTCTCAAGTATGTTAGCTGCAGAAGTCTTTATATGGACTTAAACAAGCAAGCAGACAATGGCATACAAAATTGACTAC
This sequence comes from Crotalaria pallida, assembly GCA_037953625.1. Lineage (NCBI taxonomy): Eukaryota > Viridiplantae > Streptophyta > Magnoliopsida > Fabales > Fabaceae > Crotalaria > Crotalaria pallida. Next base: position 77,861,618 of record CM075656.1, read on the forward strand.
TACTCTTTGTCAGCTTGGTTTAACCAAATCCAAAGCCGATTACTCATTGTTTATCAAACATATTAATTCAAAGTTTACTGTCATTCTTGTATATGTAGATGATTTGGTTCTCACAGGCAATGATTTGGATGAGATCAACAATTTAAAGTCTGTTTTGGATGCTAAATTCAGTATTAAGGACCTTGGTCAACTGAAGTATTTTCTTGGCTTTGAAATCTCTAGATCACAGAAAGGAATTCATGTTTGTCAGAGAAAGTATATGTTAGATTTATTGGAATCTACAGGTTTACTTGCTGCCAAACCTGCAACAACTCCAATGGACAACACTATCAAGTTCTCCAAGCACGGGGGACAGTATTATCAGATGCTACATCTTATAGGAGACTGCTTGGAAAACTGATATATCTAACTCATACCAGACCTGGCATTTCATTTTTTGTGGAGGAGATACTGTCCTACTGATATACACTTTAAAGCTACACAAAGGATAGTAAGATATCTTAAAAACCAACCAGGATTCAGATTATTCTTTTCAGCATCATCAGGCACATAATTGAAAGGATGCACTGATTCAGATTGGGCAACATGTCCTGATACTAGAAGATCAGTGAGTGGATATTGTTTCTTTCTAGGAAATTCACTGATTTCTTGGAAGAGCAAGAGACAGAAAATTGCATCCAGATCCTCAGCAGAAGCAGAATATAGAGCCTTAGCACTTGGAGGTTATGAAGCACAATGGTTACTCTATTTGTTACAGGATTTACAGATTGCACTTCTTTCTCCATTGGTTATATACTGTGACAACCAGTCAGCCATACATATAGCAAGTAACCATGTGTTTCATGAAAGAACAAAACATATAGAATTGGATTGTCATTCAATTCGTGATAAGATTGAAGCTGGCTCAGTGCACCTCATGCCAATTACTTCCAGTCTTCAATTAGCAGATAGTTTTACTAAAGCTTTGGCTCCTAGTATATTCAAGTTTCTCAACAGCAAGCTTGGACTAAGCAGTATACATAGTCCAGCTTGTGGGGGGATGTTAGAAAGTAAAGCAGATGAGCAAACGAAGCCTGTGCAGCAAGTTATCGAAGACAATGGATAGGATGCACAAATTAAGTCATGCAGGCTGCAACACTAGATTGTATTCTATTTTAGCACATGTAAATTATGCTGAATTGATAGCTATAGTTTAGTTAGAAGTTTGTTAGAGTTAGTTGAATAGAAGTTAGTATAAATAATTGTAATAGAGTCATTATTGAGTTAATGAATGAAATTCCATTTTCATAATTCTCTTCTACTGCATTCTCGATTCTTCTCTTAGCTGCATTATTCTCACAATACTCTCATGGAGTTTTCAATTTCTCAGACCTATTGGACCAATAAAAACCATATGTTAAACTTTTTTGTTTAAAGGATTCAAAAATTATAGTTCAATTGAAAGAATTACCAAACATAAAATGAAATTATAAGGGTTCGATCCTTAACAACTGCATGGTTTCCTTTCCCATCATCCTTGTCAAAAATTTTGCCCATGAAAAAACACATCATTCATTCTGTTGCTTGTATGGATCAAGTTTCATCTACCATTCACGGCACTAAATGATAATAGTACTATTATAACCGGTGGTCCATTAATTGATGAAATCTTTGTGCTAATGAAAATGAGTGATAGGACACGCTTTATGGTATCCTTGAAAATCCGAAGCACTACAGGTGCATAATTCATGAAAATTTCATCCTTAAAGGGTCAAGCCATACTAAGAGAAGTAGTTATAACTGTTTGAACTTTAAAGCCATATTTGCACGAATATGGGGTCAAATATTACTTAGACATCTCTATTGGTGCAAATGCAGCTCCCAAAAGTTTTTTTTTTTTTTTTTTAATTTTTATAATTTCCGTTCATTCCCTCACCTCTTGCTCTATAGTGCAACATTATTGGGAGGAAATCAATGGTAGGTGGACACAAGTACTATACATCAAATAGTGACTTTTGTTTCAATGATTGAGCAGCAGCGTCAACTCTTTTCTTATAATTGTTCAACTAATCGCATTCCCCACTTGCATATATATATATAAATAAATTAAATAATGCTTTCTGAAACTATATGGGACAACGTAGATAACAGAGTTATGTTTATCTTATCTCTCCAACCTTGAGCAGGGTGGAGGCAGGTTCAATATGATGAGTATAATTAAGATCTCTCCAACCTTGATATTACTTTCATGCACTCTTTCTATGTTAATCTGAACTTGCCCCTTTTGTGTAAAATTTTTTTATTCCAAATTAAAGTTAAATAAATTTGTGAAAATGTTTAGAAATTGCATTTTGATTTGTGATTGGTTGATTAATGCAAAATGCATTAAATTAGTTATTTGATAATTGATTGTTGTGTTAGACAAACAATTAAATACATGTCTCCTTAATTTTTTTTATTTTTGCAATTTTTTAACATATTTGTGAAACGAAAGGGATAATTACAAGTATGACATTGTTTTTATTTTATTCCTTGTGTTCAAAGACTTGTAAAAAAAACATAACAAAAACTAGATGACACAATTCTAATTATAAATAGGCTAATTTATGTCCTTGGTCCCTAAAAGTTTAATATTTTTTGGTTTTAGTCTCTAAAAATTCTTTTGATCGGGATTAGTCATTAAATTTTCAAATGTTTTGATTTTGTTCTTTGCCCTTAGAAAAAGAAGAGGGGGGATCCACTTACTCCAAGAGTAAGTATTTAAATTTACTCTCAATCTCATTCATTCATTTTAATTAAATCTAAAGGCTCTAATTAATTCATTAAAAAATGACATGCGATAAACATGTGATATTCTCTCCCCCAAGATCTCCTTCTATTTTTGTTCCCCATCTATTTTTTTCCATCATTCATCCACATTGTTGCATTATCCTCATTAATGGCGGGTTATAGTGATTCACACAAAATGCATGGTCTAATTGATTCTTGGGAGTTGAAAGACTGAAGCAGTTTTTATTGACCAAATAATTGAGACGCCGTAACCATAACAAAAATGTTGAAGTAAAAATTTTAATTAATACCAAATAACTGATCCACCATAACCATTCTTAACGATGCACGATCTATTTTTAAATTTTTTTTTACTCTGTTTATTTCAATCCTTCAATTTTTTCAATAATGTCCATAAGGTAGTTTTCCTTATTTTTTTATAAGGAGAAATTTATTGAAAAAGAACTAATGTCCTTGTCATTGACATGATTTAATTGACTAAAAAGAAACACAATTGGCTATGGCTTTTAAAAAAAACAGTAGCATCAATAAAATGCAGATGAATGCATTTAATTTTAGTGAAATTTTTATATTGGAAACATAAGGTGAATGAGAAAGGAAAAAAAAAGAAAAAAAAGACAATAACACGAATGGAGGAGGGAAGAAAGAGAAGAGGGAATTTTGGGTAGAAAAGATCACATGTTTTTTTTTTTTAAGGAATGAAAAGATGACATGCCTTTTTTTTAGGAATGAATCAGAGCCTTCAAATTTAATTAAAATGTACGGATAAGAATGAAAGTAAATTTAAATATTACTCTTGGAATAACTTGATCCCCTTTCATATCTGAATGGAGCTAATCCTATCATCTAAATTCTTTTATGTATACAAAATTTGAGCTACAAGGTCTCACTTAAAACTTAAAAGAATTAATATGTATGTATATCATCATGTGAATCAATCGGGTGTAAGTATATATGTATATCCCATCAAAGTAACGTGAATATTAGGTATGTATACGGGATACATGTGCAACCCTAAAGAACTGGGCAATTTACGGTAGTCATGGGGGAACCCTCAGTAACCTTTAATCCAAATATGAATGGCTCAAATGCATGGAAATATGAAACATGCATCGATGCATGTGATAATTTTATTTTTGTTTTTTAAATTTTTTTAATATAGATTTGTTCAGAATATTTTTTAACACAAGTTCGTATACAGATTTATCAGAATATGTAAGTGATTTTTATAATTTGGATTTATTTTTTTCTTTACTCTGTGTTCTTAAAAAACTGTACTGAGTAAAACTGTATTCAAAATTTACATATTATGATAAATTTGTATACGAACTTGTGTTAAAAAATATTCTGAATAAATCTATATTAAAAAAATTTAAAAAATAAAAATAAAATTATCACATGCACCGATACATGTTTCATATTTCCATGCATTTGAGTCATTCCCAAATTTATCAACAATATTCTTTTAAAATGTAGTACTAGTACTATGTTAAACTTCATTATTGCAACGAGGATAGATAGATAGATCAAACAGCAGCTGCATCGTCGTTGATGCATCTTGACCCAATTAGATTCAAGTAAACGCGTATCGTATTTTGGCGCGCGGGGAATGTACATGTAATTCTTTTTGGTGCTCACGTGATACTTGATTCGAAAGTTGACTCTAATTAATAAAGGAATTGTTTGGGAATCACAACTTGGTTAATCTCTAAGACTTTGGCGTGCGCTGCACAGGTGTCACACTGTCACATATGTACTGTACTTCTATCCTAATCTCTCCGGTTTTAAATATTAAGTAAAAAAGTAATTTCACATTATTAAAAAAGTAGATTGATAATATTTAGTTTTATCAAATTTATAAAAAAAAAAATTAAAATTTACTAAAGTGACATTGTGAATGAAACAAAAATTAACTACATAACCATTTTCTAGGAATATTTTTAAAAAAATAGTATTGAGAATAAAACAAAATTTAAGAAAATTAACTAACTTTTCTTATATTTTAAATAAAAAAAACATATGTTTTTTATTGTATTTCAAACCAGAGTAAGGAACCAACAAGAAGTCCCTCGGTATATTATTGGTGAAAAACTTCACTAAATTTCAGGACTTTAGATATTGTAGATGGGCAAAAGTTAAGGTTTGAAGAAAATCAATCAAACATGTTGAAAGGGATTAGTTTATTATTTATGAAGTAAGGGATAACCATGGTTTACCCAAAAAATATATCGTTACTTCTATCTCAAAGGAATGATAACAAATTAAAAAAGGTTAAGAAATTAAGTTATATGTATTTATTGATTTGTCTAACATATCAATCAATTATCAAACAACTATTAACTAATTTAATGCATTTTGCATTAATCGACCAATCACAATTCAAAATTTACAACTTCTAACTTTTTCATTAATTATTTGAACTATAGTGTTGTTCAAAAACATTTTATTATGTTTTACCATCTTTGTGAAACGGAGGAAATAATACTATTGTAGTATATTGTTTTTAGTAAAACGTCAATTTTATCTTATAGTGGCAATCAAATTAATCATCTAAATAATAATCACCAAATAAGTTATCGGAAATTTGAATTAGTCACCATTTTGATCTTTCTAAGAACTTACTAGCATTTGTTGGCCATATACATTTCTCATTAACCAAAATAATTTGTGACTCTTTTTAGTTGACAGCTTTCAATGAGTTACTTTTAGATAAATTTATGAAAATAAGAAGCTTAAGAATAAGATTTTTAACTTTAAAAAAAAAAAAAAACATCAAATAAGCACTTACCAAAATGATTGAAGTTTCACATGCTGTTTTGAAGACAATTGATTCTAATGACATGATTATTAGTATCATATATAGAAATTCTCTAATCTTGGTCCGTCTCCATGGTCACATGCTTCCATCTGCATACAGTTGCAGGCGCTCCAAATTTAAAAGATCAAGAGGTTTGCAATAAGTGGGCGTGGTTTACATGGTTATATACAAAACCTTATCTTAGAAATTAGAAATCCCAGATTTGATTTTAGACACCACCATTAAATTTCCTTTCCGTGGCCCTATCCCGTAAAAAAAAGTCTATGGTTTGCTTTAATTAAAAAAAAAAAAACAACAACAACCATATATGCACCATTATTAGATGCAACGGATAACAGACTGGCTGAAAGTATTAGGAGATCTTAATTAGTTGGCTAATGTAAATCTCATCAGCACAGAATCTGCTGAAGTGTTTGCTTAAAAAAAATAATAATAAAAAAAAATAAAAAAAAAACTGTGCTAGTAGTTAGTAGTACTTTACTTTTTTTTTTCCTGCTTGTTAATCATTGAACTTAATTTTGATTTTTTTTGTTGACAGATTTCAAAAATACGTTGGTACAATGAGAAACAACTCTCTTATTTCAATAGCAATTTAAAGCATGAATATTTTTATTTCGCTATTTAAAGCATGAATATTTTTATATGGCTATCTGTCTGCCGTACGCATATCGAGTATGGATACACTTTGGGTGCCTAGAGACGGACCAGTACGTATCCAAACAAAAATTTAAAAAAAAAAAATTGATACTTAAATGGTAAGCCTATATATAAATTTTTCCCCAAACAATACGTTTTGTTCACATGGGATAAAGGAAAGCCATTTTTCACAAATTTTTTCAATTATTTTGTCATCATCTCTCATTTTAACCCTAGAAAAAACTCTCAAGTCTCAAATCTCCATTTCCTCTCACCCGCTTGCCCCCTCCTCCATCCCTCACTGCACTTGACCCCCCTTCGTCGCTCGTGGTGCTTGCCCCTCGTTGTGCTTTCTGCTTCATCAGTTCAGTGCCTCCCTCTAAACTGTCTCCCATCTCTCTATTTTGTTTAACCGTTACTTTTGTTTTTTCATGTTCTATCAAGAGTTCTCAGTTTTCTTTTTCTGGTTGTGATGGAACGAATAATGAATACTATCTTGATTTAGAGCAATGAAAGTGGTTTGGTGCACATATTTTGTTTTGATTTTTTTGCACATATGTTCAATGAAATGCTTAAACTAGTTTAGGAATTCAACCTCTCTTTTTTTCTTGGATGTTTTTAATTTGTTATTAGTTGTTACAAAGTGCAAGCATTATAGGTTGTGTGGTAACTGTTGTAAAAAATTATTAATTTTTATGAATTTCAACTTGTCAATTTTATTTTTATTTCTGCAATTTTTTATTTTTTAAATTTATATATAATTATATTAATAAAATATATATATATATATATAAAGACGTACCCGTATCCTAATTTTTTCGAAAATGATATACCTGTACTCGTACCAAGTATCGGTGTCATACCCGTACTCATGCAACACAATAGCATAACTCATTGTGTATTTCCAAGTTAGATAACAAGTTAATAACTATAATTAATAATAATTATCTAGGGGTTTTTAATTTTATACTATGCATCCATTGGATAAATGACTATAGAAGCAACCAATGGGGGTTGACTCAAGTGGTACGATCCTGCCAACCTAGAACTTGGGAATAGGGCCTGAGACCAAGAGTCTTAGGTTCGATTCCCGGTTAACATATCCCGCTGGGAGAGACATAGGAACGCTACCTCGTGCAGGATTAGTCTCATGAATTCCTTGATATTAAGGGTGCTCTTGAGAACACATGTGGTATTGGCCAAAGAGTACAGAAAAAAATGACCATAGAAGTAAAGTTGTTTTAAAACCGTAAAACATCATTAATTATTTGATTAATTAACTATCATTTCTCATAAAAACTTACTAAGTTACGATTCAGAAACCAAAAAAAAATGTATGGAGTATTTGCATTTATAGGTTAGAAAACTTATTTATTTTAACTTGTTTTTATTTTATCGACATTATTATATGAGAAAATAATTTATATACTGACAGTGTAAAGGTTTTTTACACTGTCACCACATCATCCACCATCCAAGGGTTTATGGTTATTGACTTTTAAATAAAAGTAATGCAAATGAACGATAGATGATCTACTGACAGTGTAATGCACACATATTAAACTCTTATTATATTATTTTTGAAGTTTATGATTTTGTTAAAACAATCCTAGTTATATTTTTTAAATAATAAAAACTCCCCTATTATTACCAACAAAGCCCAACACAGTTGACAGATAGTTGCGTTCCTTAACCATGATGTCAGGGGTTCGATTCCTGCCGTGGACATGGAAAAGACTTTGTTGATAAAGACAAAGTCCACTTGGGTGATCTTTACGCCTCGGAGGGGATTAATCTTCTGTTATCGGTTGGAGGATACCTTTGAATGAAAAAAAAAAAACTCCCCTATTAATTGGTATGTAACATTTTTTATTGATTTTTCATTTTATAATATTATATATATATATATATGTATATATCTATATATATATATATATATATATATATATAAAAGGTAAGTACTAGTTGTAGTGGTCAAGATTTGCACGATTTGTCGGAAATTCATATGTGGTCTCCAGAAATTATAGGTAGGAAAGAAGTGTCACCAACACAATGATAGGACATGGAAATTTCAAAGAGAAATTATTTGAGGCAGCTATTCATGCACATATATGGTTCGAAGCTGATTCAGTGAATGCCTGATGGGAAAAGATTTTGGAGGAAGCCTCATGGAATACACTCATTGATGAATCATTTTCACTGGACTTATACCTTTTTTTTTCTAATCAAAAGTTTAGATGAATTGTGTTTCATGGACTCACCAAAATATAAGACATGTTTTAAGGTTGAGTAAATATTTAGTGAAGTAATTATAGTTTATTCATCAATATTATATCGGTAACAAAATTTGAACTCATAATTTTTTAAAATGTGAATCAATTTTTTACCGACTAAATTAATTATTCTTGACTTTATTTGTGGATTTGAGTACCTTATAGTAATTTTATATAAAAATATAATTTTTTACTTGTGAAATACATGCAGTAGTGGGTCGAAAATATACTTCCTCCGGTATCTATTATAAGAAAAATATAATATATTTATTTATCTTAGTCTTAAATTACAAAGGCATCCATATCGGCTTGTACCTAAATAATTAGGGACTATCCATAAAAAAAAAATGTTGGTGGTTTTTATCCTTATTTCGGAATTGTCCCTAGTTTGGGACAATCTATGGCTTGAGGGAGTAATTTTTTAATTGCTCCAAATAGAGAGAGGCAGGCGACAAAAATATTAAAAGTTGGTGGTGATTTTTATTTAATTTAAAATATTAAAAACGTGAGGTAGTGTGAGTCCATTTTAAAGACAAAATTAAAGTTGATTCATGGGTTAAAGAGAAAATATGATATTTGTTCTTCAAATATAGAAAAATGTGAAAAATAATAAAATAATATGTGAGATTCATTTAAAGACAAAATAATTATACACCAATCTAAAAAAAGACTCATTTATGTTTTTAGTCCCTGAAAGTAGGGGGTGTTTTGATTTTGGTCTTTGGAAGTTTTTTTGACATTTACTGACCCTTGATTATTTTGAAAATTTGGTTTTACTCCATGCCGTTATGATAAATCAGTTAATTGTTGATGTGGCTATTGAAATGTTAGATCAGCATACACGTAAACAAGTATTGCATGCCATCGTTAGAATGACATGGATGATCCGGACCTGCAAGAGCAAAAGGGCCAAAGTCAAACCCAAATGTGTTTATGGACTAGGCTTTGGCCTTTTGCTCTTGCGGGTTCAAATCATATACGTCACCCTACTGGTGGTACACAATACTTGCATACGCGTATGCTGATGCGACATTTCGTTCGTTAGTCACGTCAACGATTAATGGATTTTTGCTAAAAACATTGACCAAAACCAAATTTTCAAAAAAATTAAGGATCAATCAAAGTCAAAATAAACTTTTAGGATCAAAACCAAAACACTTTCAATTTTCAGGGACTAAAAACATAAATAAACCAAAAAAAAAAATTAACTAACTTTATGTCCCAATTCGATCATTCTCAATATTACTCTAATATTTTGGTCAATATAGTTATGTTAATTATATTGTTCATCTTCTTAAATTTTTTTATCTCACTCTGGTCTTTCAATTTCATTTTGTTTTCACCTTTTACATTTAGGCCTAGCTAATGTCATTAAATTATTTCATTAAACTGATTAATAAAAATTTCCTCTCTTTTTGCTTGCCACCAGTGGCAAGTGGCAACGGAGCAATCTCTGGAAAGATGGCGCCATGGCGGTTCTCTTACTCATTGTCAATGGTGCCTTCAATTAAGTTTACCATTCATATGCAGTCATGCCTTCGATTAAAAAAAAATAATAATAAAAAAAAAACTATATAATTGAAATTTTAAACTCATACGTAGATGATTGCTTCCTTTCCAAAAACAAAAAAAAAACTCAGAGATGATTGTTTCCTTTCCAAAACCCAAAGGACAAGTCTTGTACTGGAAGCAGCCAAGAAAATTTTGGGCCCTCTTTATGTTAGCCTTCTAGGTACTAGGTACAACAGTATGCAACAATGATAAGCAAATTGTATCAATAATTAACTCTAGCTAATTTTGAAAAATATAACAATATTATCAGTTTTAATATTATTAATAATATTGACTAATTTTTTTAATTCTTCAAAATTTATTTAAAAAAACTAATATACTTGTTAAAGATCGGAAGGAGTATTAACAAAATCTTATTAGCCGATATTATAATGGCATTATATTGGTTAAATAATAGTACAAGAAATGAAGTTTTCATTCAAAATCTAAATCAACACTGATTCTCTTTAATTTTTTTTTCTCGTATTATAAAATTTATCGATTTCCAAAATAAAATTACATATTTTAATTTTTTAAACAATGTCTTAAGAGTACTGTTACTACATTTTTTATATTTATCAGTCTTTTTATTGAAAAAATTATTTTTATTTAGTCATTCTTTTGAAAAATCAATGAGTATTGACAATTACTTTTTTCATTTATATCCTTATATGGAAAATTTAAAAATAATTTTTAGAATAATATATTAATAGTAGAAAAAATAATTAATTAGGTAATGTTAATAATAGCTGATGCAAAGATAAAGGTTAAATTAAAAAAATAAAAACAATTTATAAGTAATAGCTTTATTAATTAATTTTATTGATTTAACAGTTTATATAAAAACAGATAAATAGAAAAGGAATTAGGTAATTTTCAATGACGAAAAAGAAGCCTATGTACGTCTCAATTCATGTGTGGTCCAAATTGAATGTTTTTGGTTTCCCCTTTATAGTGACAACTGACAACTGACATGCATTCATCGCATTATTCAGGGCTCTAGTCTCTAGCATACTTGATGCTCCTCCGTTTCTATTACTCGTATTTGTTTATCTATGAGAAAATTATTTATTTTTATTGAGAAGTTGAAGAGTATAATAATTATTATTGTATTTATTTTTTATATATAATATTTTTTAAAAATTTCATTTAGTTCTTATTTATAAGATTTTATACTAATTTTCAATGATAATTAATTACTTATTTTCACATTTTAGATTTTCAATACTATTAATAGGGGTAATTTTGAGAATTTCATATCAAATGTTTACATTTTCAATATCAATAACTAAATTAACCAACTTTTTTAATAGACGTGAAATTTATCAAAATGGCCTTATTTTTAGGACGAAGGGAATATTTTTTATGTTTATCCACTATTCAATATGATCTTGAATGACGTAAGCAATGAAACAAAATTAATGATTAAACAGATAAAAATGACATATTAGAAAAATATAGTAGAATGAATATATTAAAAATTCAATTATTGCAATTTTTTAAGAGGGTTTTTCTTCGGTACCGTTGCAAAAGTGTGAGTTTTGGTATCGTAGAAAGGTCATCTCATATACTTAATCATGTCATCATCTTTATTGTTAAGGAATCCTATTTTGACTTGTCGCATTCTAGTCTTCCATATTTTAGGTAATTTTTAATTAATTTAATCAATTTAAACCAAATAAAATATTTTCTATTTATTTAAAAAATTAAAATAAAAAATTAAGAAAATTTTCTTTATTCCATTTCATCATGGTCATTCCCAGCAGCAGCATCATTGTTCCAGCAATACATAAAAGAATAATGGAGAAAATATATTAATTATGCATTTTAATTTATTTCTAAAAGAACAATACACATTTAAAGCAAAAATAAAAAACTTTGAAAAACAATACATAATACAGATGAAAGGAAGCTAAGGAGTAGTCAATTTCAATGGATCGAGGGTCATTGTCAATCCAAACAATAATTTGCAAAAACTAATTTGCAAAAACGGAAAGCTTCGAACCAACACATTATTAGTGACTCAAAAACCACAACTTATGGCCTAGCTTTAACCGAATAATTGAATCGTTGGATTTGTTTGAAATATTTTATTTTAATAAGTTTTGTATTATTATTTGAGATTGAATAAAGGAGGGATATCAAATTTATATATTTGGGTGACTTATTTATGTTTTTAGTCCTTGAAAGTTCAGTGTGTTTTGGTTTTAGTTTCTATATATAAGTTATTTTGACCGGGACTAGTCCTTAAATTTTCAAACATTTTGATTTTGGTCTCCTCCATTTGTAAAAATTTGTTATTTATCTGTGTAGCTAGCGGAACATCATATCAGCAATCCATGTGGTCTGAAGTGAAACCAAATAGGTGATATAACGTGTGTGAATGATACAAATCCATGGACGCAAAATGGTCCGATATGCAAAATGGTCCCATACACAAAATTTTGAGTTCATAGGCCTGAATCATCCATGTCACATCACCTATTTGGCGCTACCTTACACCCCGTGGCAGTTGGTGTGGATTTTCGTTAACCATGTCGACAAATAACTGATTTTTTGTAACAGAGAGACCAAAACCAAAATGTTTGAAAAATTAAGGATTAGTCCCAGTCAAAATAATTTCTAGGGATTAAAATCAAAACACGTTCTTTTAGCATAAATAACCATATTTGGCTCAAGTTCTTTATTTTAACTTATTCTAATAGTTGAAAAATATTTAGCTTTTAAGTTTGTATCCAATTTTTACTTTTTTCTCTCTCATCATATTCTCGATTAAAATATTGTAAGATGCGGTGGCAATAGTATTTGCTTTAGAGTGTAACACGAAGGTCAAACCGCGTGACGTCATAACAACAACAACCACTACTCCTTTGTTTCTTATTTTGGCAGAAAACATGCAAAGAAGATGGCAACGCAGGTGGAATATCAAGCCATGCAAATAGCTTATGCGTAAAGGTGCAACATAAAAATAAGTGATGACTTTTATCCTCACGCCAGATTAAGCTTTGTAGGTATTCTTAATTTCTTATTTCTTATAGTAAAAGTTAGATCATGATCATGGCTTAGAGCCAAAGTTCAAAATTTTATCTATATATATATACTCTCAAACTTTCATTTCAATCCTATCATAATAATTATTAAGTTTGATTTCATGTTTATTATTGTAATTGGATGAAAGGGTAACTTTTACCTTTCCAACTTATCTGTAATATTGCCTTTGGTCTTTTTAATAATATTTGTTTGCCCATAAAAAAACTTATCTGTATATTGCTAGCTGTAGGAGATGGTGCATAAATTAAGGATGTTCTCTTCTTCACCAGTTTGGGGACTGAACGAACTACTGTTGTAATTTGCTTTAGCTCGCTGGCTTACTCGAGTACCCACATTTGTTAATGGGTATTTTGTGCGTGCTTAGCCATGAGTTCTCTAGTTAGTTATAAATTTTTAAATTCAGTAAATAAAGTTATTTCCTGCGTTTCATCTATAATGTTTATGGATTTTTTGTTTCATGTCTTTTACAAAACACAATATGTAATATATGTTATTTTTTTTAATACACCCCTATTTATTATATTCTTTTCGTTTCCAATATCTTTCTCCCTTTAATAATAATTACTTCATCCGTCCTATTTATAAGACATTTTTGATGTTATTTATAAGACTCGTTTTCAATTTTCAATAGCACTTAATTATTTCTTCCCACAAACATCCCTATAAAGTCAACACTTTTTAGAGTTTAATAATAATTATAGGATAATTTTGAAAAATTATATCAAATTTTCATATTTTCAATACCAATAAACAAGTAACAAAGTTATTCATTTTCCTTAATGAAAGCGAAAACTCCAAAAAGATCCTATGAATAAAACCAAAAGGAATATATATAGGAACGTTATAATGAAAATACACAAAATACCTTAAGAAAAGAGTAACACGTGGAAAAAACGAGAACACGTGGAAATCAACTTACACTTAATAACAGAACATACGCCATGGTCAATTATAAGAAGCATACATTTCCATCTTTTTGTCCCATATGAAAGTGGACCTGAAGCTAAGGTGTGTAAAAAAACAGTGCAGACTACATGCATTCACTTTCTTTTTCTTTATTACAGCCTCTGGTCCTATCTATAGGGCATATTTAACTATATCATACAGATTAATGAGGATAGTTAAATTTATTAAAACTTTAAAAAAATATTTTAACATTACAATTTTACTCTCTTAACTTGTATTGAAAACTTCATAATGTATTATTTTACATTAATGGGCAAAGCACAAATAAGATAAAATAACAATAAATGCCTCCTAAAAAAATACAAAGTGACTTATAAATAGAATCAAAAAATTCTTTTAAAATATGACTTATAAATAAGATCGGAAAGAGTACTATTTTCCTACTTTTCGGGATATGTTTTTCACGTTATTCTTTCTTGTCTAGAAAGATCATTACTGCCTCAATTATTCAATACATGATAAGTTTTTGAAGTTTTATTTTTCTGTTGTACCTCATAAAGGTACCTCATTAAGGAACTTAACTTATTAGCTAACTAGCACATAAACATTGAAGGAAGAGGTTAAAGTATACTTAAAAAACATACTTCCTCCGTTTTTAAATATAAGATTACTTTAATATTTTTATTTGTTCATAATTATAAGATTTTATATCAATTGTTAATAAAAATTAATTTTAAAAAAATTCGTAAATACTCCTATTTATTTAACACTTTTTAGATTTTCAATATTATTCATACTCCGTAATATAGTAGGTACTCCCTCCGGCTCGAATTATAAGCAAATTCAACCACTTTTACATTTGTTAAGGAGGTTAGTTGATTGTATTTAATTTTCTCAAATTTATAAAAAAAAATAGAGGTATTTTAGGAAAGTTGTATTGGGAAAGAAACAAAAATTAATTAAGAATGCAATTTTCTAGAGATGTTTTAAGAAAATGACATTGGGAATGAAACAAAATTTAATAAAATTAGTTAATTTTGCTTATATTTTAAATCAAGAGAAATATGTTTTTTGTTGCTTATAATTCGAGCAGAAGGGAGTAGTAATTTTGAAGCTTAGTAACCAATGCAATGGCAGTGTGTAGGTCCATCTTAATCAGTGAATGAATAAATAACGTGATTGATAATTGGGTCAATCGTAGCTTTTTTTTTTTTTTTAATATAAAAAAAACTTTACTCCAAAGAAAGATGAGTAAAATAGATTTACGCCCTGCTCAAAAATAGAGTACAGCATCTTAACAATAAAAAGTATAAACAGGATAAAATCATTTTAACCCCACCCACCGAAGAACAATGGAGAATCATGACATAAAGATACCCCTACATTCTAAGGATATGTTAATACAGCAAATTAAAGCAACATGATTTTCCCCTTTGTTATACCCCCACCATTTGTTAGCTAATTATACTTAATTCCTTCTGTTCTATTTGTAGGATTATGTTAGAGAAATTTACGTCCGTGGGTTAATATTATTAGTGACATTGAAAATATGAAATTTAATATACTTTTTCAATAATACATTTATAGTTGTTATTGAGTTTTTAAAAAATGTTAAGTTAATATATGAATATTTTTGAAATAAATAATTAAATGTTATTACAAATTGGAATGAGATCTCATAACTAAGAGCAAATTATTTTTCTTAAAATAGTCTAACATATAAAATCGGATGGAGTAATAGAATATGATAAGGGTTGAAGTATTGAAATATTGAGTTAGCTAAGAAAGTTTGCTAAAAAAAACTGATAACATAACACGACTTATCTTATAAAAAAACATCACATATTAAAAAAGAAAAAAAAAGAAGAAAAAACATCACATAACACGACTTATCTTATAGTAGTATATATTATTTAAGCCAAGGGATAAAGATGTTCTAATATGTATATGTCTTTTAATAAAATCAATCTAATATTAATTATGGCTTTTTCGGTTTAGGGATGGCAATTGGACCCGGATCCGTGGGTATCTGCGGGTAATATCCGCAATGGGTCCGGGTCCGGGTCCAAAAAAGAGACCCGTGGGTCCAAAGAATGGACCCGTTTGGGTACCCGCTTTGAACGGGTCTGGGTCCGGGTCTGAGATATTCAGACCCGTGGGTACCCGGACCCGTTCATATTTACATATATGCATTATATATATATATAATTTAGTATGTTTGTGTTTAACGAGAGAATTTCTTTGATATCTGCGAGTGTTTAATGGTGGTAGGGATTAATATTAAGTAGAGTGTGTAATAATGTATTAAGGATCCCTCGGTCTATAAAAAAAACATAGAAATTAATTTAAAAAATAATTTTTTCTTTAAAAAAAATTGGTAATGGGTACCCGCAAAACCCGTCTGGGTACCCGAAGACCCGCCTACCCATTATGCAGCGGGTACCCGGGCGGGTCCGGGTCCAGTGATTGAAGAACGGGTCCGGGTCCGGGTACCCCATTACCCGGACCCACCCGGACCTATTGCCATCCCTATTTCGGTTACACTCGTAGTTATTGCATATAGATAATTATGGGAGAATTAATAAAAAATAGGTAGTAAAGAATTAAAAAAAGAAAAATACACAAATAATTTAATATAAACGGATATATTAATTATATTATAAATATATGTGATGCATGAGTATTTTTTCCTTTCTTTAATATAAGACAAATTAGAAAGGAGATGTATGTATATATTAGTCTCAAATACGAGAAAAACTTAATTGATTTTTTTATTTTTAATATAGTTATTTTTAAAATATTCATATGAAAGTGATTATATATTTATTTTTTTTTTTCAATATAATTTTTCTAAAATAACTATATTATTTCTTATGAATTTGAGAAAACTAAATACATTTAACTAATAACTTTTTTAATAAATGTAATTTCTTTTCCTGTTACAGAGATAGGAGAGAATACTTGACATTTAATAAATAAAACTTAATTTTTCTCTCTTCCCAATTTCTTTACATTTTCTCTCATACTAAACATTAAAATAACCACAAAATCTACCCATTTTCTCACTATAATCTCTCTTCCCTATTTCTTTCTTTCTATTTTCTCTCGTGCAACCAAACAAAGCCTTAGCAAAGAGAGTGAGCTTACCTTTGATTCACCTTCCCTATTATCCAATAACGTAACTGATCGTGCAATAATATACAGTATAAGCGAAGTATAAAATTAGTCAACAAAGCAGAATTGCTAAATCTATATTGCATCAATATGAATACAATATCGGTATTAGTAACTGATACAATAAAATTTTAAAATTATTAAATAAATATAAAAAAAATATATGATCCATTTAGGATGAGAGATTAACGTTAGGACAAATCAACTAACATATAAAAATGAAAGATTAATTACGTTAAGTTACAGTAAATTTGAAAGGAAAAAAAAAACACATGTTCTCAAGAGAAAGAGTTTTATTTAAATTCGAGAGGATTAGCATGTTAAAAGGGCAAATTCTTTAAAGCATGTTAAGTGTTAATCTGCAGTGGTGCATGTCACTTGTGTACCGTTGATTGATGTCAATGTGGCAGCAACGGTTGGATTCCAGTCAAATAAGGTACAATGTGTTGGTGAATTTTTTTTAGAATAGACCTCATTGGACCGACACCGTTTTGGAGAAGTTGCAGAAAGGGGCCTAAATCGAGTACTCGAGTTTATCGAATACTCGAGTAGTATCTGAGGATATTTTTGCAACGGTCTTTAATATATTCGCGTACTCGAGTAAATATGTTACTCGAGTAATATCTATTACTCATATACCACCATAAGCCGCGTGGCCTTCTCTTCAACATAAGCTTTATTTCAATTAGAGCCGTCAAAACGGGTCTGCGGGTCGGGTTCGGACCGGCCCGCTTCGGATTCGGGCCAAACTGGACTCGGGCCAAAAAACCTGGTTATAAATTAAGTGCCTTAGTATCAAACCCAAACCCGCCCTAAGCGGGCTTCGAGCCGGGTGCGGGCCGGCCCGCATCACCTTTTTTTTTTTTTACAATTCAACCACTTCAAAAAAATATATATTTATTTTTCAAAAAAATTAATAAATAAACTTCCTTTATTTTTTACACATATTTTTTTAAACAATAATAAGTGTTTTATTCTTTTACACATTTTTTAGAGGATATATTTGATTTTCTAATTCTTACATAAATTAAAATGTATGTATAACTCATATAGGACAATTAATGTTGTGCTTTGATTTGTTCAGGTGCATTTTTGATATGTGAATATTGATAAAAATTAAGGAAATTTTATTATAAGTGTTTTTTTACACATATAAAATTTAAAAAAAAATGTGAATTTTTTCTGGGCCGCCGGACCGGCCCGAATTTACCCTGCCCGAACCGAACCCGAACCGGGCCGGGCTAAATAGCCCGGGTTGAATAAATAGGCCATGTTAAAGAGCTCGAGCCCTATGATTTTTTCGGGTTTTTTGGCCCGGCCCGGCTGACCCGACCTATTTTGACAACTCTAATTTCAATCATGTAAACGTCCTTGCTATATCAGCATTGACAATAATTGATGGTCTTATTGCCTATAAATTAATAGCAAGCTAGCTAGTTCACCCATCATTGCAAATTCACTCTTTCTTATATTCAGCCCAGCTAGATAAATTGATCATAGCTAGCTAGGTGTTATTCTTCTATGTGTAAGCAGTTGGGGTATAACGGTTCGGTCTGATCCGGTTTTTAATGAACTTTAGAGACCAGATCGATTAAATCAATGTGGTCCGATCCGGTCCAAAAAAAATTTAAGTACAAAGATCGGACCGGAACGGTCTATTTAGACCATTCTGAGTTCAAATCAAGAATAACAGAAGACCAATGGAAGAAAAATCAAGAAAAATACAGAATAAGGAAAGAACATCCTACCATTGTTACAAATAATAATAATAATAATAATAATAATAATAGTAATAATAATAATAATAATCCAAGTAAGAACAGAAGAACAGATGAAAAAAAAAAGCAAAATACCCAAACAACAGGCACAGATCAGAATAACGAAAGAACATCAACCATTGTTACAAATAATAATAATAATAATAATAATAATAATAATAATAATAATAATCCAAGTAAGAACAGAAGAACAGATTCAAAAAAAAAAAAGCAAAATACCCAAACAACAATCACAGATCTGGGACTGGGATGGAGACGAAGACGGAGAACGGAGATGGAGAACGAAGACGGAGACGGATCTGGTGGTGAAGAAGCGAGCGGAAGGCGGTGGCCGACCGTGACCAGCGTGAGGGAGAGAGAGACGGCGGAGCAGATGGAGAACCGGATCGGAGGGAGGCGGAGGCCGAAGATGTGAACGGAGGTTCGAGATCTGAGTCTAGCAGTATGTTATTCAATGTTATTGTCTTGAAGTGCTCTGGTTTTTGTGTTGTGGACGTGGGACTTTATGTCACAGGAGCATTATGTTATGGTTTTTACTTCAACAAGCAGGGTAGTGTAGGCCGAGTGTGTGTGCATTTTTTTATTTTTTTTTAATATTTGAACCATCGATCCGGTCCGGTCTTTGCGGTCCAAAAATCTGTGAGACCGTGGACTGGACCACAACAGAGCGGTCTAAAAATTTTGAGACCGGACCGGATCATGAGACCAGACTGGACTGCATTTTTCGGTCCGGTCCGGTCCGACCCGAGCAGTCTCGCGGTCTCGGATCAGATCACTTACACCCCTAGTAAGTAGTGCTTCGTCCACATATCTCTTTTTGTTCAGTAAGATATTTCTTTGAAAGAAATAAGTGGCTAGAAAAATAACATTCTTGCAATGTGATATTGTGACTTTATTTTTCTCTCAATATCTTTTGATTGACAGTGAGCCAATATCTTGTTTTTATTAATACTTTTTGTTCAGGAAGAGGGTAGAGGAATGGTTCGGAACAAAAATGGAAGAGAGTGGATCGAAGAGGAAGAGGGAAGAGGGACTGGATGGGATGGAAGATGGAAGAGAGAGTGGTATAGCTCGAACAGGAATAGAGAATGGGGGAGTGATATGTCTCGAAAATGGAAGCTGGAAGAGGGAAGAGGAAACGGATCTAAGAGGAAGAATAGGGAAGATGGAGGGGGAAGAGGAGATGCTGAAGAATAAAGCAGGGACATAAAAGCAATTAAGTTAAAATCAAGGCTAAAATGGACATTTCCCCACTTAACACCATTTAACAATTAAAAAATAAAGCAGAGACATAAAAGCAATTAAGTAAAAATCAAGGCTAAAATTGACATTTTCCTACTTAACACCATTTAACAATTAAAAAATAAAGTTGGGACATAAAAGCAATTAAGTAAAAATTAATAAAATATTATTGGATCAAACTCTGCACCGGTGCATGTTATGTCTTAACATGCAGTGCAACCGATGTCGGTTAAAAGTTCGAATTATAGAGTTGAAACTTTATGAAAAACTTTACTTAACCATTACTATATTTTTGAGTATTAGTCGCACGACTAGAGTATAAATACCATATCAGTGAAAAATGAAAAGTGGTAACTCACTTGGTCCCTTAATCAACTGGTTTCAAGTTCGAGTCTTGGGTATATATGGAGCAACCTCCGTTGGAAGATTTATACCGCTTAATGTAAGCTCAATTGGATAGGACTGAATGAGTCAGATTCTGAATAAACCAAATCCGGGTACGGGTTGAGAATAATGAAAATAGTATCCTTTTTATTTTCAAGGTAGTAATGTAGATTTAAATCTCCTGTGATTCATTTGATGACACGTCTTCAGATGTTGGAATAATAAAAACATAAAAATGATTTTTTTTTAAAAAAAAATTATAAAGTAATAGAACCTTTCTGCAATGAATTTTTTTTTTCTAATAAAAAAATATTGAACCACCAACGTGGTTGTAATCCGTCGTAAGCGGTTCGGTCTCGCTTAAGAAATGTATCAGGTTCGATTCCTTGTGAACACAGAAAATTCATGTTGGGAAAGTCACATGTCATAGCTAGTCATGTGACTCGAGTTGGATCCGGATATACATAGATAATACTTCGAGAACCGGATAGACTAAAAAAATATATAGAACCTTTCTCTTTCACATTGCGAACAAAATCATAAGATAGGAGAAAATATTTTAGGTAGGAAGAATGGCATGCAGATTTGTGAAACACACCGCCAACGCTCACTATCTACCATGCATGCACCTAACGGCTACCGCCACCATCGATGGTTCTTTTTTGAATTTTGACCAATGTCTCTATCTGCATGGAGAGAGAAAGAGCGACGGTATTAAAATCATATACACGTGATAGTAAAATCATATATATATATATATATATATATATATATATATATATATATATATATATATATATGATAATGTGTTATAAGGTTATGCACGAGTTTTAATAAATGGTTAAATAATGTAAGGATTTGTTGTATTTTGACTACAATGTCTTTATATATTCATTGTTGAAGAATGAAGAGAAAGAAAAATATTGAAAGTGAAAAATAGAGTGTAATAAATATGAGTGTGTTTTGAAAAATAACATTAATTATATATTGGGTTTATAAAATAACGAGACTTATGAAACATAGTACAAATGCTAAAACAACATTATATATGAAACGGAGGGAGTGGTACAATTAAATAACCTCTGATAATACATTAAAAAAATAATTTATGATAATATTTTTCTCATTCCTTAGAATCAAAATACTAATTCAAATATATAATGCATAAAGGAGTATTGGATCGTAGTCTAAACATATAGCAATCCCAAACGAAGTTTACATAATTTACCTGCAATATGTATTCGGCATTGTATGTTATAATCATCATTAAAAAATGTCCCTTTGTTTTTTTTAATGTATTTACGTTTGGGAGACGATAAGGGTTTAGACTTTAGATATAGGTTGAAAGATATATTTGATGCAAATGAAAATTTATACTTCATCTATTTTAAATATTTGTCAATTTAAAAGTTTAACGTAAATAAGAAAAATTACTTTTTAATACTTTAAATTTCAAGAAAAGTATAAGGTAATTCCTATATTATTTTTACATTATATTAATTATCATATATTTCACATATTGCAAAATGTTTAAAGGCAAAGTTAAAACAGGAAAATAAAAAAATTTAATTGATGCACTATCGTATTTCTAAAGCGACAAATAATTTGAAAAAAGTTGAAAATGTTAAAACGACAAATAAATTAAAGCGGGAACGTACTCTCTCCGTCCCACAAGGATGGTAAAAAATAAAAAAATAAAAAAATAAAGGGGAAATGCATTTAATGGTTTGCCCAAGACCCAATTATCAAACAAATTAATTTAATATATTTTGCATTGATAACGAATCATAATTCAGAGTTTACAATTTTTAAGCTTTTTAATTAATTTCTTTAACTTTAGTTTATGACAAAAAAATTGTCATTTTTAACCATCATTGTAAGATGAAAGGAGTTTTTTTTTTTTTTTTTTGCGTGCACTAAGGATCCTTTAGCCGACAACTAATCCCTCAAGGCGTAGAGATCACCAAAGAGGATTTTGCATTTATCCACAAAGTGTTTTTCATGTTCACGACAAGAATCGAACCTTTAATCGAACCT
The DNA here is from genome assembly GCA_037953625.1 of Crotalaria pallida. Classification (NCBI taxonomy): domain Eukaryota; kingdom Viridiplantae; phylum Streptophyta; class Magnoliopsida; order Fabales; family Fabaceae; genus Crotalaria; species Crotalaria pallida. The sequence goes on from CM075656.1 coordinate 77,884,237, forward strand.
GTGTTGCTTGGTTGCTTGTTGCTTTATATAATGAATTTTTTCTTTGCAGTTAAAAAAAAAACTATTATGTGTGATGTCCTAGACGGTGAGGTACTTCAAGGGTTAGGGAAGAAGACCTTCAAAGGAGCCTCTGTCTAGGGTTTCTGTGTGATGTTTGGTGGGAGTCCTCAAGTGGCTAAGGAGAAAGCCAAGAAGTAACCCTAATCACTGGTGTGTGAGGATGATAATTAGGGTTAGAGGACGTACCTGAGCCCCATGTAGTACGGAGCTACTTATAGGGGGAGCTGGTTGCCCTAATGGGCTTGCTTTAGGCCCAAGTAGGGCCAGTCTGTACTGAGCTATGAGTGGATGAGTTGTCTTTGTGGATAAGGTGAGACACGTCATCCTGTCCTTGGTGTCGCACTCTGAGGGAAGTGTCGGACTTGGGGAGGTGTCGGACAGGGAAGTCGGACCTAGGTAGGAGTATGAGGTCGACCCGTATCTAGTATCTGTTCGGCCGTTGAGCCTTGAGCTCGACCCAGCACACAGGGGGCTTCTTATAGGACCGTGAGGCCTTAAGCGATGGTTCTGAGGATCTCGGCTAGGCCGAATCCACCACATAATGCTTAAAGAAACTCAATCATCATGTTTTAAGGAGTATATTCAATGCAATATTAAAAATGCATTATTGACTAATAAATCCATCATCGATATCAAATTATACGATCAAAACTGGAATAAAAGTTTTTCTTATCCAAAAAGTTTTTAAGAAGTATTTTTCGTGCTTCTAGTACTTTTGGAGTAAAATTTTTTTTATTAAAAAAATATATCAAATTAAATTTATAAAAAAAAAATTCCAAAAAGTGAATTTAGTTTTGGAGTACTATATACGAGACAATCACATTTTTAATATTTTTTATAAGTAATATTTTTTTTTTCAGAGTTCACTTATATTTTCTTTGGTTTGAAATATAAGAAAAAAACACAGTTCTTGATTTAAAATGTATAAGCAAAATTTTATATCATTGTCAATACTAATTTCTTTAACCATTCCTATAAAATTGTTATCTTAATTAATTTTTGTTTCATTTCAAATGTTATTTTCCTAAAATAGCTTTATAAATTCAAAAAAATTAAATATAATCAATTAATTAATCTCCATAATAAATGTAAAATTATTATTATTTTTTTTTACTTGTAATTCAAACGGGAAGGATTATATCGCAGTAAATACAAATGAACTTAAAAGACGATAATAACTCTACAAACTTAGCTAATCAACAAGCTAAGGTTTTCAAATGATGAGACTTGCTTTTGATGGAATCAATTTACAAAGAGAGAAAAGTGCATACATTGCTAGTAACGTGCAACATGATTGTGCGGCACATGTCCTGCTGTTGATGCATGCTTGTTGGGAGCAACACGTACAACACAATACTACACACACTGATGAGTGATGTGTGATGAGATGACACACGTGATGTCATTGACATTGGCCACGCCGACGGCGGTGGAACCGTGTGGCGAGGCTCTATTAGGCAGGTGAGGTGGGGAGCTTGATATTTAGAGGGAGGGACCTTGGCTTGGCGGTGATGAGTGATGACTCTCCCTCTGACCAATCACATCAGTGCGCTGCTGTCGGCATTGTTAGCGTCCCTGCCATGTGTTGTCCTTCCCCATTCGTTGAAAAACACAACAAGGAATAATATTCATTTGGTTTCTAACTCGTTTTTGACATTTTTATTTTGTCCATATTTATAAAATCTCATATCAATTTTTAATGATTATTAATTTTTTTCACAAACATTCTTATTTATTTAACAATTTTTAGATTTTCAATAATATTAATAGGAATACTTTTGAAAATACATATCAATTTTTAATAGACGTGAAATCTTCCAAAGGAATCCTCTGTATAAGGACAGATGGAATATAATACAATATTCAGTAATCCCACCAGTTTCATATTTGGTCAACTTTCAACTATTTGTCTTCTTCCTTTTTTTAAAAAAAATTTGACTCTAATCCTGTAGAGTACTTCTCGATGGAATGTATCTTTGGTTATATTGTGAGTTAGTTCAGAATCAATTTTAAAATGTCAATGTTACTAACTGTTTTAACGTGATTTTGGAGTCATGATTGAATTTTTCGGATGGATAACCAAACATGCTCGGAATATTCTTGAGGAAAAATTAACCCTACATTAAGGAAGATGATTAATTTTATTAACTTTTCTTTTAAAATTATTTCTACACTAATTATTTGAAAGTTGGATCCCATTAATTATATTTTTAAAAATGCTAACAAGTGTCAAGGGCACTTATTAAAGAACTAATAGTAATAAATAAATGTTTTGGAAGATGTGATTTTTTGTGTTTTCGATAGAGTAATGAATGCAAACTTATGATTTTTTTTTCTATATCAAGTAACCTTAACAAATACCCTAGCAACATCCTTTTAATGATATTAATTACTCTTTTTTTTTCGCAAACATCCCTATTTACCCAACATTTATTTTTTAGAGTTTCAAGAATAATTATAAGGGTAATTTTTTTTAAAAAAAAATATCAAGTGCTATATATCAGTTTAAATGTCATAAACAATTCTCCCTCCGTTCAATATATATCTTCTGGCTTTTAGATTTTTTTTTCATTCCATATATATTTTTTTTTACAATTTCAATGCATAAACATATTTTTCATTCTTAACTTTAACACTTCATTCAATATTAACTGCTCACTTCCGTAATGGCGTAATCTATGCGCAAGTCTATTTCAACGGCTTATACTTAAGAACGAATATTATTCTATAAATATTATTCTGCCTAGACAAAGACATTATCACGATGATGATGATATTAGCTGTTAGTTGTCATTAGGGGTGTAAGTGAGTCAGAATTAACCCGCGAACCCGATGAACCCAACCCAACCCATATTTGACGGGTTGAGTCGATTTAATGGGTTGGGTTGGTTTTTTATTTTGTAACCCAATCAAGTATGAGTTGGGTCACGGGTTTATTATCTTAAAAACCGATTAACCCAACCCAACCCACTAATATAAATATATTTTATATATTTATTTATTTCTAACATATTTTATGCTTAATTTATCATAATTTGATGAGAAATTGTGTAACTGTATAGTTTATGGATAATATGGTTCATAATTATGTAATTTGGTTGATTTGGATAATATTTAATTACTTATTTATGTGATTTTTGTTCTATTTTTAATTTTATTTTTATATTTACGTAGATTTTTTTAGTTTTTATTTTATAAAAATCAAAATACATAAACTCAATCACCCAACCCAACCCGAATTTTCATGGGTTGGATTAGATCGGTTTTAACACTCAAATTAAGAATAACCCAACCCAACCCAACCCAACCCAATTTATTTTGGTTGGGTTGAGTGTTAAACTTCATCAAAACCCAACCCAACCCGACCCGTTACACCCCTAGTTGCCACTGAAAAGTTCCTGAGCTACATATGTAATTTCGTAGGAGCCAACCTCCCAACCCAAACATCGATCAAAACCTAATAAATACGTATTACGATTATCTTCATTTTTTAAAGAAATAATCAAGGACTAAACTTTCATTTTAATTCCTCGTAAGGAGCTTTTATTTTAGTCTCCGACTTTTCAATAATTCCTCTTTATTAATTTCTCACTGTGAAAAAAGCTACTCACATTCTTCGTTCATAGAGGTTAAACTCTTACATACGTGGTCGTTAAAAAATTTATACGACATTTGGTTGTTGTGTTGCTGCAGATTGAGCTACCGTATTTTGTGCAGCTATAACAGCTTTAGCAGCTGCCTTATCTGCAACTGTCTTCCTTGGCTTATGCAGCTGCCTTAGTTGCATCTTCAATAGTACTAGCCTCTTCTTCCTCCAATTTATGTCTTTTGAATTCAGCATCACGTGTAAGACGTTAACGACCACATGTGTATAGGTTATTTAACGGTTACGTGTGTAAGGTGTTAACGTCTATAAACAAAGAAAGTTGTCAGGGACTAATGAATAATTTTTCTCAAAGTAAGGGACTAAAGAGAAATTATTGAAAAGTCAGGGACTAAAGTGAAAGCTCCTTACAAATTGAGGGACTTAAGTGACATGTTGTTTAGTCAGTAATTAAGATACAAAGCCATTGAATAACTTAATAGTAAATTAAAATATCAAATTAAATGTTGTTAAAAACACACTACTAGTAATTATTATTCCATCTGTCACATAAGTTACGCTAATTTAGATATTGCACATGGATTAATAAATGATTAAATGATGTAATAATTTATTATATTTTGATTAAATTATCTCTATTTAATAATAGGAGAGAATAATAATAAATGTATAAAAACTATATATTTAAGAGAGATAGATGAATGATTGGTGAAAAGGAGAATGTAATATATAAGTATATGTTTGGAAAAAGAAGTATAAATGAATATTGGGTTTCTAAAAAAACATGACTTATGAGGCAAAGTAAAATGACTAAATGAACATAACTTATTAAATGGACGGAGTATAAGATGAGTGAAATAGACAAGAAATTGAGAGAAAGAAACCAAGAAGATTTGTGTGCATCTTATACTATCATTGTTTTTTATAAACTACTAGTAGTATTTGTTTATACACACATTCTTTAAATATATAAAATTAAAAAAAAAAAAAAAAAGTTGCACCAGCTTCACCCAGAGAATCTGAACCTGTAAGCCCAAAATGATTTGAGCCCAATAGAAGACAAAAAGCCCTACTCAAGGCCCTTAAACCAACCTATTAATACCCATAAAAAAGCCCAAAATCAATTCATTCTACCCAAACATTAACAAACATATATTTAGCGAATTTTAGTTCTCTCCTCCATTTTTTTATCTCTACCATTTTTTTATGGGTTCCAACAGAACATTATCCAACGTTCCCGAATTGGGAATACATTTTCCGATTTTAAAAATGCATGTTTTAATAGAAGGTAATTGAAAAATAAAATACATTTTTCAATTCAAAAGTGTTAAAAAAACATTATGCCTGAATCCATTTTTAACTAAGAATATAAAATGGGAGCAGAACTAAAACTCGTATTTAGCTTGTACTCCATCCGGTCTCATTTATAAGAAAAAATAAATAAACATGATGTCAGGGGTTTCTTAAGCATGATGTCAGGGGTTCGATCCCTGCCGTGGGTATGGAAAAGACTTTGCTGGTAGAGGCAAAACTCACTTCGGTGATCTCTACGCCTCGGAGGGGATTAGTCTTCGGCTGTCGGCTGGGGATACCCTTGGTGTACACAAAAAAAAAACATACAATTAATGGTCTTGAATATAAACAAAAATTAACAAACTTTATATTCCCAATACAACTATTCTTAAAATATCTCCATAAAGTGGTTGTAAATTTAATTTTGTTTCATTTCTAATACAAGTTTCTTAAAGTAGTCAATTTTTCTATGTGAGAAAATTAAATACACTAAACTAATTTTCTTAATACTACTTGTGAAATTAGTTTTTATTTTTTTTTTTTTTTGGCTTAAAAACAAGACCGGAGTGAGTATATATGGATGTGAAGGAAATGCATGGGTTGTTGTCAGCAGGTAAGGGACCTTTGGGCCGTAGTGGATTTCAACTTTCTTTTCTTAATGAAAAAGTACAGTAGGTTTTTTTTTTTTTTTTTTTTTTTTTTTGCAACAAGGTATTCTTTTAATCAATAATTAATCCTTTTTAAAGTGTAGAGATCATCGAAGTGAGTTTTATTTTTAACAATAAAGATTTTTTATACTCACGGCAGAGATCGAACCCCTTATATCATGTTTAATGAATCTAGTTATTTACCCATTGTGCTGGACTTTGTTGATATATAGTAGTAATTATAATTAAAAAATATTACCTCCCTTAAGTCCCACTTTGGAAAATTTTATTTGGTGATGTAAGTTCATTTTTCAAATTTTAACGGCATTAATTATTTTTTTATACAAATATCTATATTTATTTTACATTCTATAGAAGGTAGTATAGAGTCAATAATAATGATAGAGTAATTTTGAAAAATTATATCAAATATTTATATTTTCAATATATGTTATTATCTATACTAATCAACTTTATTAAATGACGTATTTTTTAATCAAAGAGATTTACATTTAGGATTGGAAGAAATACTAAAGAGGAACCTTGTTGAAAAAAATAACATAGATTAGAGAAAATTGAAAAAGTTGGGAGTATGATAAACCCTTTTTTTCCTTTAAACAAGGTATCTCCATAGCATAGCTGTGAAATTAACCATTCAGCGATAATAGTGATTAAAATAAAGCTGTCACCAAAAAGGTTGATTGTGAGAGCAATCCACTTCTACTGCACCCAAATATCTTTGATCGATAAACCTAAATTTTATTGAACGAATATAATACTGAGTATATAGCAAGCTAATGTATGTGTATATATTATATTAATAATATTAAGAAATTAGTAATTATCAACTGTTGATTGAGTTAATCTAAACAACTGAAATATATATAAGTATATATATATATATATATATATATATATATATATATAGAGAGAGAGAGAGAGAGAGAGAGAGAGAGAGAGAGAGAGAGAGGTCGATTATTAGTCCATGCATTAATATACATCTATTTCACCTAAGGTTTTCCAGTAGGCGTTGAGCTGTTAGGATTCAAAGAGTTGGTCAGGTTAGTTCTTATCCCTTTAAAAAATTAAGGTGGTTGGCACAGGACAAGTTGATTGCGAACTTTGGATTTGGTACCTAACTATATTATTAAAATAAAATCTTAGTAAATTACTTATGAGATTCCATGCCGGCATGAACCAGCTAGAAACCTGATGATGAATTTTAATTTCTTTTCCTATCTTGAATTTATTATTTTATATATGCACCTTTCGATGCAATACGTAAAATCTTTTTAAAAAATTGTCTTATTTATAATATTTCATTTCAATTTTTAATAATATTTAATTACATTTTTTTTTCAAAAACATCTCTATTAAGTTAATTATTTTTAAAATTTTAAAAACAATTATATTATTAATTTTGAAAAAATATATTAATATTTATATATTTAATATCATTAACAATATTAATCCACTGGATATAAATTTTCCAAAAAATATTACATACAATACCAAAGAAATAATCTTGTGTCTCCGCTGTTATATACTAGTAATATTTAAATTTTTGGACAATGTAATTGCTCTTACGCCTTTTTTTTCTTTTCAAAATTTATATTCTATTTCTATACCTTACTTTTATATGGGATAAGAGCATTAGGTAGTTTACTGTTATGGTGTAAATTAAAGTGTAGACATCCACCACAAGAAAAGTTGATATTTAGGACGGATAATTTGCGGCAGTTTTTTTAACTCCCGTCGGTGATTAATTTATACCTGCATGTTGCGTCAGTTTTATCAACGGCCGCAAGTTGCAAGTTCGCACGTACACACTAGCACGCGCACCACTCGACGTTCTGATCTCTTCCTTTCCAAAACACAACGTTCTCTTACTCTCGAGTCTCGAAACTCGGCCTTGCGTTCTCTCACTCTCGTTCGAACCAAGCTTCACCTTCGTCTCCTTCAAGCTCTGCTGGTTCCAGCGCCGATCCATCTTTGTAGAAGCTCCGATTCGATTCACCTTCATCCTTCACCTTCGGTATGTCTTCATTCCATTTCTTAATTTCGAACCTAATAATTAACCCCAATTCCCTTTTCTATTATCCCTTTGGTTTAATTTTCTTAATTTGGAACCCTAATAACTCCAATTTCAGAACCAATTACTGATAACCCCAATTCCTTTGAAAGAGAGACATGTTAGTGATGATTCTTTAGTCAAAATGCTTTTGTTGAGGTTTGGATTTTTGTTAATTCTATGTTTGGATAAAGATTCTAGTATGCAATTTTGCACATGAGTTATAAAAATGTGCATCATTTTGGTCCTGATGTGTTCTATCAGAATGGTGTACTTCTATACTGTTATGCTATAACAAAGCAGAAGAAATAGTTTTGTTTGAGGTTAAAATGATGTCTTCTTTTTAGCCTATGTACAGCAATACTACTAAAGCTTTTGTGTTTTATTACGGCGATAAATCACCTTTTTCTCAACAGAACTTACAAAGGGATGTCCTTGACCGTGATGAGGAGACAACTCGAATTCAGTGTAAGCATTTTATTCTCTTTGTTTTGGAAATTCCAAATTGGCTAATTGGTACTTAACTCAAGTAACTAAGCTCAGATGCAGGGTATGTCACAACTAGCATACAGGTCACGGAGTAGCAGCTAAATTGTTGAGTTATGGTCCATTTCCTGCTGGCATGCAGGGAGCCAGGCATGATCTATTTTCTTCATCTAATCTGTATAATTTTATATATGATGCCATTTGTGTAAGTAGTTGTCTGTCAAGCAGAGAAGTAGCTGTACAGGTATATGCTTAAATCCAAGTGAATTAGAAATGAATCAAACGATTTAATCTGCCATTGAAGCTTTATAAGACTATTTTAAGATTTTTATTTTGGTCCTATGTATAAGACCCATTTTCAATTTTCAATAGTATTTAATTACTTCTTTTCACTAACACCCCTATAAAGTCAACACTGTTTAGAGTTCCAATAATAATTATAGGGGTAGTTTTGAAAAAGTATATCAAAATTTCACATTTCCAATGCCACTAACAAATATATCCACTCTTCTTGGTGGGAGTGAAAAACCCCAAAAGGGTCTTATAAATAAGACCGGAAGGAGTAATTTTGAACATCTTTTAAGGGCATAATTGGTATATGAATTATTGAAAGTTAATAGTTTAGTTTCTTAAAAGTTACTTTAAGTAACTTTCTAAAAACTAGTTTTCAAAAGTACAAGCTCATCTTTTAAAGGCTATAAACTCATTTTTTAAAAGCTATATGCTCTCTCTAATTTGTGTTCACGCACCGAACAAGACTAATTAATACTGTAGCATATTGACTGAATTTAAAATTAAAGCTCCTAACTACTTAAAAAGCTCGTGGCTAGACACGTCGAATAAAATCTACATAGAATATAATTTTTTATATATTTTAGAAAAAAATTGATTCGAGTTAGCATTTTTAATTTCATAATAATTTGTCGTTGATATATTATTTATTAGTAAAAAATATCATAAGCAAATCCACTTAAATGTGTTGTTAAAGATTTTTGTTATCTCATACGTTACCCTGATTTAGTTGTTTTGTTGAAAGCTTTAAGTAGTCCACTATATATAGTAAGTATTACCTTAGTCCCTGATTATAAGGCCCTCTTAGGAGATTTCATGTCCATTAAGAAAGTGAAATAATTTAGTTAATTGTATTGGAAATGTGAACTTTTGATATGTATTTTCAAAATTACCCTTATTAATATTATCGGGAATCTAAAAAGTGTTAAATAAATAGGGGTGTTTGTGAAAAAAATATAATTAATGCTCATTAAAAATTGGTAAAAGACCTTATAAACATAGACAAAATAAAAGTGTCAAGAGTGCCTTATAATTAGAGACGAAGGGAGTGGTTACAAGACAATTTAGGCATGCGTCGAAATAGAGAAACTATTCGTCCCCAACACATCATAATCATTAATACTCATTTGTCCTTTAATATAAATCATTTTTATTCAATTCACGCAATTAAGAAAATTAATTATTATTCTCAAATTTATAAAAAATATGTTGTCATTCCAAGGTTACTCCTATTTAAAACTTTACAATTCTATTCATTTATTTCTTTATTGTAATTATTACACCATCAACCCTATGCAATTATGAGTGGTGTATTTGTAATAAACTCTTTCATACATTTTAGACGATATTCTAAAATGACTTATAAAAAAGGCACTAATTCTATCAAAATGGTGTCCTATATTAAAGGACGGAGGGATTAATATATGATTAAAATATATACGAGTATATATTAATTAAGGAATCAACAATTTACAAGAACCACATAATAATAATTCCTTGTCGGAATGTGATACAGTTCTCTTTTTCGTTTTACAGATGTCTTTTAAATTAAATCACCAAGCCTTTTCTTCACCAAAATGATCATAAATAATGCAAAAAAAAAAAATGTTTGTATTAAAAAATCAAAGTTCAATTTTTTTAATGTAATAACCTAAAAAATTTCAATATAAAATGACAATTTTTAGCTGATTAGTTCTTTAAATTTTTAATTTTCTTTCATTTTTTATTATTTCTTTTTTATATCGAACATACTTTATAAAATAAGGCAATGCAAAACAAAATATTTATCAACAAGGTGCTTAATAATTTGTGTTTCGATGAATTTTCAGGTATCGTATCAAATTTAAAATAAAAATTTGATTTATGAAACTAACACTTGTTAAAATGATTAATCAAGCACGTCAAATAAAATTAATTTCTTTTCTATAAACTATAAAGTAAGAAGATGACCTTAGTTAGGAAAAATAAAATAAAATAAAATAAAACATTTAGTTAAAACTAGTTTTTAACCCGTGCAATGCACGGGTTATACAAATATTTTTTATTATATTATTATTTAATAATAATATTTTTGTAATACTATGATTAGTTCAATACACGATATATATCAATCATTGTATTTGTTATTTAAATCAAATAATTCAAAAAAATTAAATACATTCAATTTAACATTAAAAAAATATATAATTAAAATCATGATAGTCTAGGTACACTTTATAGAAAAAGAAGTAATTGATAACATCAATAACTTTGAATTTAGAATTTTGCAAGAATTGAAATATATATATATATATATATATATATTAATTTTAATAATATTCTGTTTTTTTTAAGATAAAAAAAAAATTCAATCAAAAAGTGAAGAAATATAATACTCCTCACGAAAAGAGTACAAAATGCAAAACTCCAACAAAAACAAAAATAGAACAAAACCTCAAGTATAAGATAGGGGATGGACATGCAACAATTGTGTGTCTACGTGAATTTTACATGTAAGATAACACTTACCCAACAAACCAGTCAACCCCCACATAAACTGTGACCAATAAAATATTTTACAGCTAAACCGCAAAACTAAGACTCCCCAAATTTAAAGGCAATAAGATAGCATGCTTTGAATTGCATTTGTTTGTCATTCAAATATGGACATCACCGCATATTAGTATTTCCTTTTAACCATATAATTTTTATCTTCTCCACCATATTCTATGTTATTATTGAATAATATCGAATAATTTAACGAGCTTTTCTAGCAACTTGAGAAAGTAAATATTGAATAATATTGCTCAAAGTTAAAATGTTACGCTAATTAAATTTAACAATATAGTTACTAATTAACAGGTAATAATTTATCAGCGAACTAATATAGAGGTTACATAATTGATATAAACAAATTAATATAAAACAATAATATAAGCAATGCAGTACATATAAATGATAATAGTTATTGAAAACTATGTTGCACTTCATGTTAATACAACTGTGTTTATATCATGAGATAGCAACATACAATTGATCATGAGTAAAACTGAATCCGCTGATTAAAAAAAATTGTCCTTGACTGTTATTAACAGTTATTGCATAACAATAAGTCATTGGAAATTGCCTTATATGCTATTTACTTCGTGATGAGACCATGACTATTGGAAGATTTTTTCACCCAATTTTGTTCAAATCAATGCCGTCTTCGACTTTTGTTTTTTCCTAACCAAATTCCCAAAAAACGCAGGAAGCCTTACAAACAGAAACATATATAATCTAGAACGGATGATTGTATTTGAAACCAAAGCATTGTTTCTTCGCACACCCTCTTCGTTACTCACAAGATAATTGAGATGAATCTTCTTGAGCATTATTACACAGCTCATATTCCACATGCAACAATACTCTTCTCTTCCTCATATTACTTTTAGTAGAAATTCTATCCCAAAGTAATTACTACATAAATTCATAAACTTTTGCATACACCTCGATTTTCCAGTTTTTTCAATGTAATTAACAGACCAAATATCACTCTAAATCAGAGAACATTTGAGTCATCAAACATTTGAACCATCAATTATAAGCAGTTTTGACTGAAAATGCCACCATTTCTAAGACTCGAGTTCTGTATATTACATAAAGATACATCAAATTATTTAATTTCTCAATTTGAGCAAGCTCCTAATCAAAGGGTCTCACATATGAAGTTCCATCTATTTTCAAGATTTGCCATGTAAATACTTCTTTTTTATAGATAAGTCTTTAGCATTTAAAATAAAAACAGAGTTGCAAACATATCATTGATGGTCTGGCCATCAAATCACGAGTCTTCCCAAAATTTTAAGGAATTTTCACTATTTAAGATTCTAGAATGACTTTTATAAACCATTCTCCCCAAACTCTAACCCCACCCTTAAATTACACGCATCCTTCCACCACTTCCACCCTACTCTCCTACTCACCAAGTTTTCTAATTTGAAAGGGTCAATCTCCCAAATTTACTATACAACACTTTCCCCCAAAGCTCCCTCCCTACCACCAGACGTCACCTCCACTTACTTAAATGTGTCTGGTTAAATACTAATGGATCTTTTGTTCCTAAGCCTTTTTCCTTACTTTGACATACTAAATCCCATCTAATATTTTTCATGTCCTAACACCAATCCCACAAAAAATTTCTGAGTTTTAACTAAAATATCATGCAGACAAGAAATACATGAGCAAATGTGATAGAACAGAGTTTATCAGAGTTATTCTACCTCCCAAAAGAGAAGTTATTACCTTTCTAAAAAGACAATCTATTTTGAAAGTTTAGCCTTTGCAATTAGAGGAATTCGAAGGTAAGAGAAAGGAAAATGACCAATTTTGCAGTGCAGTGATGCTTCCAACATCAACTCTAGACAACGTTAACACTAAAGCTACTTGTTATGGAAATTTATTTTTAAACCAGATGCTAATTCAAATCCACGAAGTATAGCGTTAACCAACCAGAAATTTTCTCGAATAACCTCTAGAGGATAATGGTGTCATCTGCATACTGAATAATGGAGACCGGAACTCCGCCCCTACCAACAACATGTAAATTTTTTTTTTCCACAACAACATTCTAAAATGTACTGAGATGGAAATTTATTTTTAAACCAGATGCTAATTCAAACCCATAGCGTTAACCAACCAAAAATTTTCTCGAATAACCTCTCGAGGAGGTGTCATCTGCATACTGAAGACCGGAACTCCGCCCCTACCAACAACATGTAAAAAGGTTTTTTTTTCCATAGCAGCAACATTATAAAAGGTACTGAGTTAGTAATGTACTGCTTCAATGCTGAAACAAAGTGTCATCTCTATTTCAAAAGGTACTGAGTTAATGCAGTATATAACTTCAAACAACATATTATTTCACTATTGAAACGACATATCTTGAAACGATGTATCACTTCATTGTTGAAACTACGTAGCACTTCATTGGTAAAACAACATATCTCTTCACTTATTTGCACTGATACATAATTTATTTTTCTATTTTGAGGACATGTGGCATGACTCATTGCCTTTTATTTTTTCAACTTTTGCTCTGAGGGCTCTATTATGTGAGAAGATCTCTCCATCCAGTATTTGGTCTCACAAATATAACAATAGGTTTGATAGTTTGATTAGCACTAACATAACGGTATATTTTATTAATAGGAATTTGGAAGTTTGGAAAATAACATATAATTCATGAGTTCTGATACCTTGCTGTTGTTGGAATAACATTGAAACATTTTGCTGCGGTTGAAATAATGTATTTTTACTCAGGACACAGTGCTTAAACTGTGCATAAAACAGTATAACGATATTGCTTCACCTGGAACACTGTACTGGTATGGAACAGTACACTGCTATGGAACAGTGTACTGGTACCAAATGTTGCTATCAGTATATTTTATTTTTTATTAATTAATTTAAAAAAATCTTTATGACACGTGGCATGCCTTATCAATCACTATTTTCTCAACTTTTATTCTGAGAGCTCCATTTCGTGAGGAGCTCTCATCATAGTATTTGGTCTCGTGAATATAATATAGAGTTTGATGACATTTCACATAAGAGACAATCTTACACGAGCGGTGTGAATAAGAACAGATGTAAACGAATCCATTGTTAACGTCAGAAAATCTAGTATGGAAGATTCATTGGCAACCGAAACACCATTGCAGCATTACTTTTGTCCACAAGATACTCGCTCCGATCATATTTATAAGACTTTTCACTTCTGGATACATTTGTTAGTGACATTGAAAATGTGTAAATTTGATATAATTTTTTAAAAACTATTCCTATAATTATCATTAGAACTCTAAAAAGTATTGACTTTATAAGGGTGTTAGTGAAAATAAGTATTTAAATGCTACTGAAAATTTAAAATGGGTCTTATAAATAGGACAAAAATAAAAACCCAAAAATGGTCTTATAAATAGAATCAGATGGAGCAAAAAAATTATTTTTTAGTGCCCGAAGTTCCATGTTTTTTTAATTCCTAAATTCCTTGTTGTTATTATTGGTAGGGGTGTAACAGTCCAATCCGATCCGGTCTTTAATGGACTTTAGGGACCGGATCGATTAAATTAATGTGGTCCGGTTCGAAAGTTTTACATATGCAAAGACCAGATTGAACCATAACGGTCCAGACCGTTTCCATCCGGTCTATTTAAACCATAACAATAAAAAATAACTCATTAAAAAAATAAAATTAAATAACGAAAAAAATAAAAACTAATTAAAACCTAAAAAGTATGTATGGGATTGCTTTATTTTTCTATTAATGCTACAACAACATATGTGTAGGAAGTAGAAAGGGTACGTGGGAATGTCATCTGTGATTGATTGCATAGAGGAAGGATCTGCGACTTCCTTCCGTGTTTTTTTATTTTTTTATTTTTAATATTTGAATTATCGGTTCGGTCTAATCAACGGGGTTTGGTTTACTTGGTGTAAGACCTCAAATGAAATATTGGGAATGAGATACAGGTGCTAGTAGCCCCGTATTCGATTTTCACTAAAAACATCCAGCTGGGAGAGCCAGCCACGCAGCTCGCTCCGGATTAGTCGCAAGGGCTCCCTAGTATTAAGAGTATTCTTGGGATACCGGTGGTTTCGCAAGGAATACGGACCAAAAAAAAAAAAAGAATTATCGGTTCGGTCTGGTTCTCGTTGTATCAAAATTTGTGAGACTGTGGACCAGACCACATTAGAACGGTCTATAAATTTTAAAATCGAACTGGATCACGAGATCAAATCAGACCATATTTTTTGATCCGGTTCGGTCCAATCTGATCGATCTCACGATCTCGGACCGAATCATTTACACCCCTAACTATTGGTTCAACTGTTCCGCTTCTAGAATGAAAATGACGGAGGGAAGGGAAATACTAATATTTATGGCAAAGTGGAATAAAATAAATTTTAGTTTTTATTTTTTATGAAAGAAAATTTTAAGTGAGTTAAAGCTCCAAACCTCCACGCTTAACTGAAAATAGGATAAGTTTCTTGGCTAAAAAAGATTGGTTTATTTATGTATTTAGTCCTTGAAAGTTGGAAGTGTTTCGATTTTGGTCTTTGTAAATTTTTTTGACCTTGCTTCATCCTTAACTGTTTTGAAATTTTGGTTTTAGTCTTTGTCGTTAAGGAAAATCCGTCAACTGCTGATGTAGTTAACAGAATGCTACATCAGCATACACGTGAGCAAGTATTGTGTGCCACCGGTAAGATAACTTGGATGATTCGGACCCGCAGGAGTCAAAGGGCCAAAGCCCAATCCACAAACACATATGGGTTGGGCTTTGGCCCTTTGGCTCATGTGGGTCCGGATCATCCACGTCATCCTACCGATGACACGCAATACTTGCACACGACGTGTATATTGATGTGGCATTTTGCTAGCCATGTCAACCGTTAATGGATTTTTCTTAACGACATGGACTAAAACCAAATTTTCAAAACAATCAGGGACGAATCATGATAAAAAAAAAATTATAAAGACTAAAATCAAAACACTTCAAACTTTTAGTGACTAAAACATAAATAAGTCAAAAATATTTATAAAAGTACATAAATACCGTTTAGTTGCATCAAAAACATCATGCAATTATTTTATCCCATTTCACTCAGTTTAAAGGGTTTGCTTAAGCTTATCCTTTAGGGCTGAGGATAAGAAGTTAAAAGTAATAAGGAAACCTAAAAAAACTGTAAGTCCACTATCACTTGAATCATTAAATGTTTAGTTTTTCTATAAAAATGCACTTATTTTAATCTCTTATCCCTAACCCTTCTTTTAAGGGTTGAGGTTAAGATTCACTTCTTTTAAGGACTGAGGTTAAGAAAATCCTTATTCTTGTTATATTTCGTTCTCACTACTAAATTCAAACTCGGAAGGAAATCTTTCGTGATCACGATTTGTAATAATATCATATCTTGACCCTTATGCTTTGTCTGGTTGTGGGAAAGAAAATGGGAAGAGAGAAATAGAGAATATAGATTATGGTTAGAAAATGAGTAAATGTGAAGAAATCGGGAAGAGAAAAGTTGAGTTTTCTTTCCTTTTGTTTGGTTGAAGAGAAAAGTGGGATGAGAGAAAACAATAAATTTATCAAAAGACTATACCCTTATTTTACAAAATAGAAATAAATATATTTTTTTCTTTGTCACATGTATATTATATAACCAATTTTTTTAATTCAATTATTATTAAATAATAAAAATTTCAAGTCCAAAATATTAAAAAAATAGTTTTTTTATTGAAATAAAAATATTTATTTTTTTTTCAAATTAAAAAATTTAAAAAAATAAAAGAAAAGGTCAAATAAAATGAATAAATGAAGGACATTTGAGTAATTTTACATGTCAATTCTAGTTTTTTCTTTGTTCTCTCTTCTATTGGGGAGAGAAAATATTTTTCTCACGAGACCCACCATATTTTCTCTCCCTCTTCATTTTCTCTCTTGAACCAAACGGAGCCTTGTTTTCTCTCCTCCCAAAATCTCCTCCCAAAATCACCCAAAACAAACACGTGCTAAGATTTTTCTTTTTGTCAAAATAAAATTAAAAAAGTACGAATGACTAAATTGAATCACTGTATTGAATCACTGCAACAACTAACCAACGAGCTGTTGGTGCAGTGGTGCCAGGGGCTGCACTTGGTAGGGCGAATCACGGTTCAATCCCCCGCAACAACGTTGAGAGAGAAATAAAACCTTAACCCCGGAATCCCCCTCGAACTGGATCAGTTGGCCCGGTAGGCCGGATACCAGGGTGCAAACAAAAAATCACTGCAACAACTGTAACATATTATTGAATGCATCGGTTTATTCAAACTCTAACAAAAAAATGCTCCATGGTAATTTTATTGGATATTCTTAACCTCGATCTTGAGGAAAAGAACTCAAAAGTAAAAATCTTTTATTGGAAAACTAAATACAAAATCTTTTTATTCTCTCAATTCATAACTTTTTAATAAAATTTATCTATTTTTTAATTTTTATCCTCAGTTCTTAGGCTTTGTTTGGTTTGAAAGATTTTGGGGAAGAGAATTTGGAGAAGAAGAAAATAGAAAGAAAATAGGGTTTTCCCCTATTTGGTTGAGAAAAGAAAACGAGGAGGGAGAGAAAAATGGGTGAAACCCACGCACAAAAAAAAAAAAATATTCTCCCCTCCAATGGAAAGATTTTGGAGATAAAATTATGTTGAAATTGATGCGTGCTTCAACGGAGAGTAATATTACACTATTGTACTGTGTACTTTTGAAACACATAGGATTTTCCTTGGTTTTTTTTAATAATTTGTTGTCAAATTTTTTAATTATGTAGTAAATAATTGAAGTAAGGAAAAAATCTTTGGATATATTTGATATATATATAGACATATGAGAAAAAAAATAAAATATACTTATTTATTTTTAAGCATCACAAGGAATATTTTTATTAATTAAAACAAGGTTTTTTTTATTTTTATTATGTAGTAAATAATTGAAGTAAGGAAAAAATCTATGGTTATATTTGATATATATATATATATATATATATATTTATATTTATGGACATATGAGAAAGAAAAAATATACTTATTTATTAAAACAAGGTTATATTTATCTTTTGACAAATTTATTGTTTTTTCTCTTCTCATTTTTCTCTCAAGTCAAACAAAATGAAGAAAAACTCAACTTTTCTCTATTTTATATCTTTTTATATTTTCTCTCATACCAAATAACCACAAAATCTGTCCGCTTAAGACAGCTCAGTTGGTGGCTGCAGGGACACTTAGGATTTCCCCCTCCCCCAGGTCATGGGTTCTAGTCCCAGACCTCCCATGTAAACAAAAAAAAAAATAACCACAAAATCTACTCATTTTCTCATTATAATATCTCTTTTTTTCTTTTTTTTTTCCTCATGCAACCAAACACAATCTTAAAGTTGGGATTAAGCAATCCCAATTTTATTTACTAAAGTATTTTTTTATTTTTTAAATCCCTCATCCAAATTTGTTTCTTCTCACCCCCTCTCTCTCCCCCACCACTCAGCATACTTGAAAGTCAAGCAAGAATCTTTCAATGAGCAAACAAACCCAATCATCCCCCACATCACTTTTTCTGACACCCAAGCACAGATAAGAAGAAGAAAGATTAAAAAGCAACATTCCACTTCTTCATACACAGAAAGTTTCAAACTTGTCCCACCCCATATCAAATTCACTCCATTTCCTCATCTGGGTCTTCTTCATTTCCCTAAATTTCAGTGCTTTTTATTTATTTATTTATTTGAAATTAGGTTCATTGAGGAATTTCTAAAATTCCACTTCACACACACACTCAAAAAAAGTTTCAAACTTGACACACCCCAAATCAAATTCACTCCATTTTCTCATCTGGGTCTTCTTCATTTCCCTAAAAGCACCATGCCAGTGCACCCAATCGAAGATCTTCCATCTCCATTCGGCGACCCGGGTTCCAGTTTCTCCGATTCGGAGCTCCGGGAAACGGCATACGAGCTTCTCATGTGCGCCTGTCGGAGCTCCGGTCCAAAGCCGTTAACTTTCATATCACAGTCGGAGAGAGGGGATCGGGATCGTGCTCCCGCGGGGGCTGCGGCGGCTGCGTCGCTTAACCGGTCGCTGACTTCTACTGCGGCGAGTAAAGTGAAGAAGGCTTTGGGTCTGAAAACGGCGTCGTCGAAGAGGACTGAGAGTGGGAAGAGTAGCAGTGGTAGTAAGCGTGCCGCGACGACCGGAGAGTTGATGAGAATGCAGATGAGGATTTCGGAGCAGTGTGATAGCAGAATTAGGCGTGCATTGTTGAGAATTGCTGCTGGTCAGGTGTGTGAATGTTTGTGTGTGTCATAACTTTTGTAAACTATCAATTTCGTCCCTGACTTTATCGCTAATCACTTTCGTGCCTGACATTATTGAAATTAAGCAATTATCATCTTAGAGATTGACCAAAGTTATTTACTTTGGTTATTGGCGCGACTAAAGTGGATAACATGGAATAATTTACCTAACTTTTTTAAATATACTGAATGAAGATTTTTAAGACAATCTTGTATGTTTATATTGTATAAAAAAAAGTTGCTTTCATATGGTAAATTTCTAAAAATAGTATGAGATTGTTTGTATAGGTTAATAATATTTGTTAGGTAGTTAGTATGAGGAAAACTATGTTGTTTTTTATATGATCAAAGTAATAAATTTGCTTTGATTATGTTTGCTTTTTTGCTTTGGATGCTGACAAAATTTTAAGGAGATAGAGAATTGAGGAGAATTGGAATGTTCTTATATAAGCACTTGAGAAACTGGTGTGTGTGCTTTCAATCTGTTTCCACTGGTGAGTTGATTACTTGATTGTTTGCTTGAGTGCTTGGCAAGTGGCAATTGAAGTTTCCTCCGTTTTCTTGTTTTTCGTTTGAGTAAAGTACAATTATGGCTTATTCTAGATTTTAGGAAATAATACTCTGCTGACCTTATTCTATTGCTAAAATTACACTCCAACCCATTGACTTATTTTGACTAAATTCAATGTTTTAGAAACTGAACCAAAGATTGAACCGGTATACATTGGGGTCATGATTTCAATTGGTTCAATAAGTTTAAATTTGCAATTTAAAATCAGCTAATGAACAGCAGCTGTTGGATACTTTTATCAGTTTTATGTGCATTTTATTGGTTCTGTAGTATCGTTGTTTCATCTTGAGTTTTTGAATTTCACTTTTGTTTATTGTCTTTTTGTTGATGGTGAAGTAGGATTATATTTCCTGCAATCGGAAAATATTACTCCCTCCGGTCCTTATTATAAGCCCCCTTTTTTCTCACAAAAAGGGTGCTTATAATAAGGACCGGAGGGAGTACATTCTTTTCATTCTTGTTGAATAATTGGGATTGAAATATGTGGACCAAGATTTGAAATCTCAACATGTATAATATGGCTCCTTGCATATATTTAGTCACTGATGATAGCTTACTTGGTCTTTGTTCATGAAATAGCTTGGAAGACGCATGGAGTTAGTGGTTCTTCCACTAGAGCTAATACAACAGTTCAAGCCGTCAGATTTTCCAAGTCAACAAGAGTATGAGGCTTGGCTGAGGAGAAATTTGAAGGTTCTCGAAGCAGGTCTTCTCTTGTATCCTCACCTTCCATTAGATAAGGCAGACACTTCAGCACAACGCCTTCGGCGCATAATCCGCGGAGCACTTGAGAACCCTATTGATATTGGAAAGAGCAGTGAATCAATGCAAACCCTCCGCAGTGTTGTTCTGTCTCTTGCTTTCAGATCATCTCACGGGTCTGTTTCAGAGACTTGCCATTGGGCTGATGGGTTTCCGCTGAACCTCTGGATATACCAATCTCTTTTACAAGTGTGTTTTGATATTCATGAAAATACCGCTGTGATAGAAGAGATCGATGAAGTCCTAGAGCTCGTTAAGAAAACATGGGTTATGCTTGGAATTAATGACACATTGCATAATATTTGTTTTTCGTGGGTCTTATTTCACCGGTATGTTACCACTGGTGCTGTGGAAAATGATCTGCTATTTGCATCTTGTAGTCTACTAGCAGAAGTTGAGAAAGATACCAAGGCCACGAAAGATCCTTTTTACTCAAACACTTTAAGCTCCACATTAAGTTTGATGTTAAGTTGGGCAGAGAAGAGGCTCCTTACATACCATGATACTTTCCATGATGATAATCTTGAATCAATGGAAAGCCTTGTTTCTCTTGCTGCATTGTCAGCAAAGATATTGGCAGACGATATCTCTCATGAGTATCGGAAGAGAAAAGAAGGTGATGTAGCCTGCATCAAAGTTGAAAAGTATATTAGATCATCACTGCGTGCTGTTTTTGCTCAGGCAAGTTCCTTCATTCAAGTTTCTTATACATGAATACCTAGTTTTAGATTGTGCGGACATATATGTAAATGGCATACTTTTGATCACATTGATTGAAATACGATAAAATTAGCTGGTTTGCTCTGCTATGATATTGTTAAATTCCAAAGTATAATTTTGCCCTTGAGTTTTCCTTTATGTTTAGACAGTTGCTATTAACTATTTTTATATGTTGCGTAGGAGCTTAAGGGTCCATTTTAAACTGACTGTAAAACATTTTAACGAGGTGATTTTGGTTGTACAACTTTAATGTAAGTCAGAAGCTGTTTTGCATTTGGCTACAAATTACAATTATAACATGTGATTTTTTACATTCTCTCCACATTTGAAGGAGCTTTCTTTTTTAGAAGCTGATAAATATACTAACAAAGTTTCTCATGAAAGTTGAATTTCAGTTTTTTTTAGATTCTACTTTTTAGTAAAATCCCTACCAAACAGACATATAAATGTCAGAACTCGGATGTATTTTATTTAACAATCACTTTTTTTGTGACAAAAGCTTAAACAAGCAAACCCTAAGACTCCTGGCAACTACTTCTGTAATGTGCTAAGGTTAATTTATAAGCTAAAACTTCTTGTTGATCCTACTGTGTTTCATGTGTACATTTTCCAAATGAGGTTTCATCATTTCATTCTTTAATGCTTCATTTCACAAAATTATTATACCTAATTGGTGCCATCTGCATGCCTTAACTCTCTAAAATATCTTTTAAGGCAGAAATTGGAGAAACTGGATCCCAGCAAGCATCCTAGAAAACAGAATAAAGCATTTCCCGCTCTTTCTGTCCTTGCACGAGACATTACCGAACTGGCTTTTAATGAGAAGGCTGTATTTAGTCCCAAACTGAAGAGATGGTATCCTCTTCCTGCTGGTGTTGCTGTTGCTACGCTTCATGTGTGTTATGGAAATGAATTGAAGAAATATATTAAGGGTATTACTGAGTTGACACCGGATGCTATAGAAGTGCTGACCGCTGCTGACAAATTGGAGAAAGATTTGGTGCAGATAGCAGTGGAAGATTCTGTTGATAGTGAAGATGGCGGGAAGTCCATTATAAGGGAGATGCAACCTTATGAGGCTGAAGCTGTTATTGCCAATTTGGTCAAGTCATGGATAAAGATCAGAGTGGATAGACTGGGGGAATGGGTTGATAGAAATCTCCAAAAAGAGGTATCCCAAATCTTGTTGCTCATAATCTAATCAAGTTGACACAGTATACCTTTTTTTTTTTTTTTTTTCAAAAGTGTTTCTCTTTCTTTTTTAAATATTTTTTAACATTTTTTTTTAAATGTTGTAAGATACTACCATTACTATGCCACTATTACAAAGGCACATAATTGTCAGTAGGATTAAATTTTTCAAGCAGCGTTTGGAAGAGCTTATTTGACCTTTATGAGAATAGTTTATGAAAATAAGCTTATAACCTCACAGCTCTTTTTAGCTTATTTCAATAGTGGCTATTGAATATGTGCTTAATTAAGTTGTTTACCTAAACATGCCCGTAATATACTTTTGAATTTCACTTTCCTTTCTACAGGTATGGAATCCAGAGGCAAATAAAGAGGGTTTTGCTCCTTCTGCCGTTGAAGTCCTAAGAATCATAGATGATACACTTGAAGCATTCTTTCTGTTGCCGATACCTATGCATGCAGTTTTGCTTCCTGAATTGATGTCTGGTCTTGACAAATCTCTTCAACGATACATTTTGACAGCCAAATCTGGCTGTGGTAAATATCTACTCGATAGCATTTGGCTTTTTACTTAAAGAGTTATTCACTCATTGTGTGACAAGGTTTTTCTTTCGTATGATCTGCAGGGAACCGTGATACTTTCATCCCAGCTATGCCGGCATTGACTAGGTGTTCAACAAAATCAAAATTTCAGGGTGTATTCCGGAAAAAAGAAAAGTCACAAATGACTCAGAGGAGGAAAGCCCATGTTGGAACCACAAATGGAGGTAACTCATTTGATATACCACAGCTGTGTGTCCGCATCAATACTATGCAGCGCATTCGAATGGAGTTAGGGGTTTTGGAAAAGAGGATAGTTGCTAATTTTAGTAGTTCTAAATCCGCTACCGATGACGATATAGCAAATGGGGTTAGCTTGAAGTTCAAGCTTTCTCCTGCTGCTGCTGTGGAAAGTATTCATCAACTCTGCGAGTGTGTAGCGTACAAACTCGTTTTCCAAGATCTATTTCATGTTCTTTGGGACGGCCTATATGTTGGCGAAGTTTCATCATCAAGGATTGAACCTTTTCTTCTGGAGCTTGAGCAATACTTGGTGATTATATCGTCAACCGTGCACGACAAAGTAAGAACACGTGTCATCGTTCAAGTGATGCAGGCTTCTTTCGACGGGTTCTTGTATATTTTGTTAGCCGGAGGACCATCACGTGCTTTCTCGCTGCAAGATTGGGTTGTAATAGAGGAAGACTTCAAGCTTCTGACCGACTTGTTCTGGTCTAATGGAGATGGAATACCTGTCGACTTGATAGAAAAGCATTCTAACACTGTCAGAGCTGTACTCCCCTTGTTTCACATGGATACCGAGTACATAATTCAGCAATTCAGCGAGCTTACACTGGAAATGTATGGTCCTACGGCAAAATCACGGCTTCCGTTGCCTCCAACTGCAGATCAATGGAGTCCAAGAGAACCAAACACACTGCTAAGAGTTTTGTGTTATAGGAATGATGAGGCAGCTGCTAAGTTCCTTAAGAAGAATTACAACTTGCCTACAAAAGTCTAACCACTACTAAGTAAACCCTCTGATATATATATACAAGGATTTGGCATCCAGTATTTAAATTTTTGGTGGCTTCATTTTCTTTGTTTTGAAAGTCTCACAAGCTGGTTTCTGATGATATGGGGAGGTAAAAGGTGATATGCATAATGCTCTCAATCAGTGAATAACAGGGAATATAGTGAGTGTTCTGTCAAGAATGTTGAAAACTATATAATTTGTACAGGTGAGATTTGAAGCTTATGTCAACGTGCAATTTCTGACCAAGTGCAGGATAAAGAGAAGCATTTATAATTAGTTATTTCTCATTTTATTTATTGATATAAATACCCTTCTTTTAGAGCTTTCTGAAGACCTTTAAGTTCCTGTAACCTATCCCACGTAGTGTTGAGTGTTTCATTATTGTATTGTAATATTGCTTACATCATAATTTTGAAATGAATGATAATTTGCTATTGAATTTTTTTTTTATTTTTGCGAAAGACTTGAACTTGACCACAAATGAGAACCCTAGTAACCAAAAAAAAAAAAAAAAAAACACTACGCGAATCACTTTGTAATATTTTCTTTTAGGTAGAGAGGACCTATTTCAGCCGAGAAAAAACCGAGGCATTTGCTGTATGCGAGGGCTAAATGAAATAAGTGTTAAATTAAAACAGTACCCGGTTGTAGATCTTTATTGACATCATTTTTTTATATGATTATATCTCTATTGACATCATTTACACCCCACTTTCATATGACTATTAATTCATTTCCTTTTTAAGCAATACACCATCCATTACACAAGGATAGTAAATTTTTTTTTTTTAAAAAAAAAAATCTCAAACTAAAATTAAAGTAATTAATGAAAAAAACTTAGAAATACAAATTTTGAATTATGATTAATTGATCAATCCAAAATACGTTTGATAATTAATTGACGTGCTAAATAAACCAATAAATATATTTCTTAATTTTTTGATGGAGGGAGTAATAATAACTAACATGTTTCTTTCTTTTTCCTAAACGTTTTATAATACTCCCTCCGGTCCTATATATATGACATATTCTAGAAACAATCTTTGATCCTATATATAAGACATTTTGTATTTTCTATGCATCATTTATTGTTTTTTCTCTTTTTTGCCCTTATTAAATGCATGTGTTTTTTGTTGTTCATTAATGAGTGAATTTTTCAAGAAAAGTTGAGAGAGTAAAATTGTAATGTTACAATATATTCTCATAGAATTCATAAAACTTAACTACTTTTCTTGGTCCGAGGAATATGGTTAAGTATGTCCTATATATAGGACCGGAGGGAGTATATAATATGCAAAAGTAATTTAACTGAAGTTCATTAATCTGATTTAGGAAAAAAAATTACGAAACCCTTGTGCGATCTTTTAAAAAACTAATTTCTTTCAGCTTCAAATTCATCATTACTTCATTTTCGATCCTAAATGCTGCGTACATGGCCAGAAAAATACCAAAATCATTTTTTTTTTCTGAGGGGCATTTTAAATCCTTAATGAGATCATGATAATTAGACACTCATGAGAGACTAATCAAGCCGGCAAAATCTCTCCATGGTCCCTGTATACGTGTTATATATGAAACATGGACTATGAAATATGGCCTTGCTAATAGTTAAGCAATGAAAAGCTAGACTAAAAAGGGTTCCTTCTTATTCCTCCTTTTCTTTTGGATGCAGTTGTTGAGCTTGCTTTCTGCCAAAAATCAGAACAGGCAATCAGTTATGGTAACTGGTAAGGTTGGGTGATTTGCTAAACAAATATTAAGATGCAATCTATGGCATGTAGAGCACAAACGTACCGATTTCGATTTTTTAGCCTTCCCACGGATCCTGTTCTTCTGAGGTTTCAACTTGTATATCCGAACCATCCAATGGTGAGTTGTGAACACCTGAATGCAGTGGAAGCCATGATTGAAATCAGAAGAGGACCATAACAGGTATGTTAATGAATAATGATCACTCCTTATCATGCTATCAACAACATCAAACGAAATGTACCCCCCACCTGCCATCCCTAACCCAGGGCACAGTTTTGCAAAAACAAAATAACATTAGAAATCAATCTGACCTCTTCAAAGTGGGTAAGTTTGAAATATTTCTTCCCAATTTCTGTCCGCCTCACTCTATCAAAGGCTTTACCGTCTGTCTCCACAAATCTGGAGCAATAACAGAGTTGGGTAACTTTTTTTTGAATGAGTTGGATAATTAAAATGGCCTTACAGTTCAAAACAAATTTACGAACAAGCAAATTTACAGCAAATCTGACCTGTAATATGAAAGTTTATACATGAGGCAGTTTAGCATTGTTGGTGTGGCCTCAGAATCAATACGATACTGACCGTCCCTCTTTTGAACAATGTGAGATAAACAAGGGGGTTAACACTACTCATAAGCCAAGTACTGAAAGAAGAAAGCTAGAGTATAATTTGATTTCCAAAATAAATATCAAAGCTGTGATTGCTCATGTAAAACTTACTAAGTAATCTGGTTCCTTTATGTGAGGGAATACACCTCCTCCAATACGAACCATCCAAAGGAACTTATTAATATCATCACTGGGATAGCCAACCAGTCCTAATAATAAGTATAGCAACAAATTAGAACAGGGTGACTTGACTAGATAAACTCAACAGAGAGAAAGAAACTGACCTCCAAAGACAACAAGAACATATTTGACATCCAAGGAGTGGAAAATTTCCCAAGCCGCCTTCTCTGGAGAAGACATGGCAGTGCCAACAGTAGCGATATGTGTGTTATTCCAGGTATTATTGTCGACAATGACGGTACGGTTAGCCATGGCAGTAGTTTGGTATCCATAATCCCACCAAGATGCCACCTATGAGAGAAATTTTACGAGTATTCAATATCTCGCTGTTCATAATGTGTCTGAAGCAACATTTACTCTCTTTTTTCTGGCAGCAAGGAAGTAATCTTAGGGAGAAGAACAATTTAGGAACTTGTGGATTAAAACAGTGTGATTAATGCATTAATCAATGTTGAGGAGCTCATAAATTATAATTTTCTTACAATCCCTTCTGACAACATGAAGTATGTAGCACTCATCAGCCAAATTGTGTCCCTTTAAGTTTAAGTTGCAAATTTTTTTTATTTAATTTCAAACCATATCTAACTTTCAGATATTAGTTCAAAACACAGGAAATCATGCAAGCTAAGAACAACACGGTTTATTTAAAACAATCTTTTTAAGAGTATAAGCAGTCAGCCTAAATATTGTAGCAGTAAGAGAAAAGCATAGATGGTTTGTTCTGAAATGTTTGCAAGACGAGAAATTTTTAGAGGCAGCCATGCTCAACCATTTGAGCATAAAAAGAAGGGAATGTCATGAAACTCACTTTATCATCTACATCTGTATTATGACTCAACCAAGCATAGGCCTCTCTGAAATCATCAAAAACATGCAGTCCATCATGTGATTGAGATGTTAGGACAATAGAAGGGGCTGAATAAGCTTCTGCTGCTGCCCATACGCTGTGGACCTGAGAGATCAAGAGAGTGCAATCAAGATTAACTATGTTTATCATAACAGAGTCACATGAAAAGACATTCGTCTTCAAAAAGATGATGATAATTCAAGTTCCAAAATAAAAAGAAGACATCATGTTCCTATTTGAGCATTAACAAGAAGATTCCTACTGTTTTTAACCAAAAGAATCAAGGGGTTCGTTTAACAAGTAAAGTAAATTGCAAGATGATACTTATGGAATTGGTGGTTGAATAGCCATCTGGTCCTTAATTTAAGCCCTAATTAGAGAATTTCACAAGAATGAAGGAAGTTAGTTAATATTATTAATGGCATTGAAATTGATAACATTTGGTATACTTTTTCAAATTTACCCTTATACTTATCATTGGGACTCTAAAAAAGTTGAGTAAAAAGGAGTGTTTGAGGAAAAGAAGTAATTAATGTCACTAGATATTGGAAGAGGAGCTTATAAAAAGGACCAAAAGAAAGTTCAAAACTAGTGCTTATATTTAGAACCAGATGTAGTATAACCTAGTAAACTAGTAGCAGAAAAACAAAAACTTGTACAAAACAAATAATATACCTTTTATGTAGATAATCTACCTTCAAATGAATGATTTCATGCTTTGTAGATTACACAAGATAGAGAAAACAAAGGTTAAATTACCACATAGAAAGCTCCAAGAAACACAAGTAAGATAATAGCAATGATGGATGTTTCCAGAGGCAAAACCAAAAGCCTCTTCTTAAGTTTTGACTTGCTAAGAGGCTTTTCCACGGGTTCCTTTTCCTTTTCCTTCTTCTTGCTCTTTCTTGAGGTCCGTTCCTTTGAAGTATCCTCACTTTTCTCAGTCTTTGCCACATCATTAGGCACAACATTTTCCGAAGTGGCATCCCCTGCCTTGATGACCAAAAGCACAATATGAACAAGGTAAACTCATGGGAGTGTCTGGAAGGTGTAAGTCAATGCTGAATATGATGAAGATTAAAGAGTGGGTTCTTACATCAACATGAGAATGACCTGCTAGGCTGGGTAACTGAAACTTAATTGATCGTGTGAAAACATCAAAAGCTTGAGAAAGAGCAATCCCAGACAAAATGCATGCTGCTGGAGCAAGCACAAGCATCAAGCGAACCTGGTATTTGACAAGACTATATTTTCAATAAAATAATTTAAAAAAAAAAGAAAGGCAATAGGTTGGAAAAAAAAAAAAAGGTCCCAAGATAATTCTTACCATGACTCCAGAAAAATATACCGACATTACAATGTAAAGTACAACAAAAGTGCTTGCATCAGTTAGCGGCAAAAAGCATGCCTACAACACGTAAGCACCAACATGACTTAATTTACAAAGAATACCATAAGAAAAAGAAAAAATGAAAAGACGCAAAGAACCTTTTCCAAAAAAGAACTTACAATTATTCCAGCTGGAACCAAGAATGCCAAGACATTGATGTCCATAAAGTAAGAAGGCCAAGTAGGTGGCTGATGCTCACTAACACTAGCAATGATTGGTATATACTTGCTTGCATAAGTACTGTCACACCACAAACAATTAGAACATTGGGAGCCAAATCAGAACCAGAAAATATCTTGCTAAACAAAATATAAAGGTAAAACTACAGAATTCTTCTATATATTTAGCAATTCCAGTTATTGTTAAACTGATGGACAAGAAAGCATCTCAAACAGAGATGAGCATTTTACAGAAAGAGAATAGGTTGTATGAGGTCATGTCATGCCGCAAAAGGCTATTTTACTAATAATCATTTTATAGAAGGATTTGAATAAAAAAAAGAGTTGCAAATGGGGGCACTAACGGATCTAGTAGACTTAAACTTCTTCCACTCCATCCCTTTGTTGGGCTTGAAGCTACCAGTGCTATAAGTACTGCTATCATTGCACAACACACTGCCCTGCAAAATAAATAAGAAAAACCAAGGGATCAGTTTAATTTTCCACCTGCAATGTTTAGAATAGTAAAATAAACCAATCAAAGGTATACTCACAGGCCAACAGAAACAACTAGTGCCATGGCTACTTTGAACATTTTGGGGGAAAGAATCCCTTTAATATAGTACACAAGAGCCACCACATGGATGATAATGAAAACCTGCACAAGAAAAATTAGGAAAAATAAATAAGGTTTCGGAGACTAATCAATTAATTATTTAGTAAAGACTAAAGTAACAAAAACAAGAGACCGATTAGTATTTATTAGGATATACAGACAAGGCAATTAAAAAATTTTGGTTTGAAAATAATTAGTTTTTAGGTCATAAATATGCCCAAACGAGTTGCCTTGATCAAAGTTGAACTAATATAATCAGCGACAAATGATGAATAAGAAGGTAGACTTGGAAAATAAGTAGCATTTGTATAATACATTAGATAATTAGATTTAAAATCTTCCATGGGGTTTGCACAAGTTATGGATTCCAAACTTAACAAGATAGTGGACATTGTTTATGATAGATAGTGTTCCTCATAGAATAATAAAAGGGGAGACTCACTAGAAATGATGCAAAATGCTCTGATGTCATTACAGCATTAAATCCAACCACAGGCACCAAAGCGGCCAAGAGTGTGCCCAATACAACCTGCATTGAGAAAATTTCGCAGTGTGAACCAGGAATGAGTTAAGACGAAAACAGTTTCCAAAATATCAAGATTCAGTCCAAGAACACCAAAGAAATATACTCCCTCCGTTCCTATTTATCTGTCATATTTCAAACAAAACACACCCTTTAAGACATTGACGGATCTTGACTAAAAATTTAGGGGGTGCAGTTAAATTTAATTGAAATATTAAAATCAAAATTTATTAGATTGTAGAAAAAATATGGAGGAAAACTTTTGAATTTTAAATATAGTAATTTGCATAAGTTTCACTACAAAAATTCTCTGTCATGGTGGTATTTGATGCCACAGGCAAACTTGATATCACCAGTTCGAGTTCACTACAAAAATTCTCTGTCATGGTGGTATTTGATGCCACAGGTAAACTTGATATCACCAGTTCGAGTCCTAGCCCGGACTTTGTTTTTAATTTTTGACATTTTTAAAGAAAAAAGCTGTTAATGAAAGTAAAAATCAATGGTGAGTGCCTGAGCAGGATTTGAGAACACGACCTAGCTATTATAGGACGCAAGCACCAACCAACAGGGCATTATCAAATAACTGTTATTATATGACATTCAACTATATATGTATGTTTTATAAAATTTCAGGGGGAGCAGGAGCTCCCACCTGCTTCCATTAAGCTCCGTCATTGCTTTAAGAAATCTAATCATTACTCAAATTTCCAATACATTAATTATGTTTTTTCCCACTATACCCTTTCTCTCTCTATAATCATTAATTTTTCTCCACTACTACATAAACTAAGATATATTAAATAAGGGCAAACACGGAAAATATCATTTATTACACTCTTAAAATCCTCAATACGACAGATAAAAAGAAACAAAAAATCTCTCCAAAAAACGACAGATAATAAGGAACGGAGGGAGTAAATAACAGTGCAAAAGACAGGAAGAAATGTACAAGTTGCATATTGAAAGTCCATTAAGTAGTACACTACATACATAACCCAAAATGAATGACGCATTCTCTAATGAAGTACATCATAGAATTCATCCAAAGTTAAATTCCGCATTTACTTAATGGAACGAGTAAGTTAAACCACATTGCAGATCGCTTTATTAATCTGTTAAACTTTACGAAAATTCCATAAAGCATTATCCAAATTGGAGCTTACCTTTTCAAGCTCAAGCAAATGTAACATGCATATTCCAAATTTCTAATTAAAAAAAGCAAAAGCATTTTTTTCAAAACCTAAGATGACGGTATGACTGAAACAGATACTTACAAGAGGTGCATAAGCAATGTACAGTCGGGAAGAATAGCGGCCAGTTACTATGCACAAGAGTGCATGCATTGGAATAAGGTTAATGATAAAAGTGTACCCTCCCCATGAGCAAACCTACAAGATAAGTAGTTAGCACATATAAGAAGAGACAGATGGGAAAGATAACAAGAAAAACAGTATCATAAAAAGTTTACCATGTAGAAGTATGCTATGGAGTTCAACGTGGCATAAAATAGGGATCCTGTATTTAGTGTCTACGTGAGATGTAAATCAAGTCAGAAACACAGTTGAGAATAAAGGAAGGCTAAATGTAGTAGTGGAGAATAAAGTAAGACTAACTGTAGTTTAATTAGAACAAAAATTGTTGATTTCATAGAGCACCTTAATATAGAGATAGAAAGTGAAGATCAAAGCAAATATTGCAACAGCTTCATTATCATAGCTGCCAGCCACTGATCTGGATATATATGAAGGGACCTGCAATCACAAGATTTAGAGAAGAGCAACCAATTACATGTAAGAGGGAAGTCAGAGACCAGTAACCAAAACATGTTTGAAGAGAACAGCCTTGCCACAAGTCCACCGTTAGTTCTACAGATATACACATCAGTATACGTGGTTGTTATTCCATCAGTAATATAGACCACTTTCACTAAGTGATGATTTGTCAAGCATTCAATCATAGCATGCTGAATGGCAGGACCAATAATTTAGATCATTATGACCATAAATGAACTCTTTTATAATCACACGAAATTTCAACACAATCTCATTAAGTGACAAAGACAGCTGAGAAATTCACCATAGCCAAAAGAACCGCTGCTGTCAAGCCAGCCCCAGTACCCTTAACCTCCTACAAAAGGAGCAGCTGCAGCAAATTAGCCAACATACAGATAACATCAAAGATACACAAGCACATTTTAGGCATGGACAAACCTTTGTCAGAAGATATGTTGCCCATGAAGCAAAGGCCGAGAATATAGGTGCCGTAAACACACAGACAGTTTCTACTGAGAGAGGGATGTTTAAGGAATTCAGTATCCTGACACCAGAAGGGAATGGGCCAAAAATATCAAACAACTTAGATGAAGTCTGAAGTAATTGCTTGCATGGATATTTAGTATTGGAATTGAATCAACAAAAAATGACAGTATGAGAAATGACAACCAATATCTACAACTAG
Organism: Crotalaria pallida; assembly: GCA_037953625.1. NCBI lineage: Eukaryota > Viridiplantae > Streptophyta > Magnoliopsida > Fabales > Fabaceae > Crotalaria > Crotalaria pallida. The sequence continues at coordinate 77,916,884 of CM075656.1, forward strand.
TCCCTCCATCCCTATATATAAGACCATTTTGGTAGATTTCAAGTCCAATAAGAAAGTTGGTTAATTCAGTTAATAGTATTGGAAATGTGAACATTTGATATCTATTTTAAAAACTACCCCTATAAATATTATTGGCTGCCCCTAAAAATATTATTGAGAATCTAAAAAGTATTGAGCAAATATGGGTGTTTGTGGAAAAAGTAATTAATTGTCATTAAAAATTGGTATAAGGTCTTATAAATAGAGATAAAATAAAAATGTCAAACCGGTCTTATATTTAGGGACGCAGGTAGTATGAATTTTCAAATTCTTACCACCATAAGGTGCCTGCTATCAAGGTCAAGCCTGGATACACAGTCCCACCAATCACACGGCCAAGAGGATACCTAGAAAAGGAAGAGTAAATCACAGAATAAATCTAGAAAGATATGGCAACCTGATTAAACTACACAGACATATATATAGGGGAATTTAAGTCCCAATAAAAAACACCAGTTACTTACCAAGTTCGGTCATCAAACCAATTCCAGAAATCATATATCCCATTCTTCGTTAAATACTGAAACAAACAAATATGTCTGTCACCTTCTGTTAATCTTTATCGCATTGAGATTGACAAATTCAAACTGAACTAAAGTTAAATACTGCACTGAAGAAATTTCAATTTTCTAAAGCCATTAACCAGCATAAGAGACTCTTCAATCCTCCCAATAATCTACATAATAAATTTGCAAAATCGTACACCTTCCATCTTCCCTCCAAAAGACATCAACCTATCCCATACACAATTCCTCTCTTCCCTTACAATCTCTCTCACTCCCTCTTTCTCTTTTTTTTATCCCCCCCCCCCCCCCCCCCCCCCTTTTTTTTCTAATTTCTATTGTTTCCACTCTGTTTTTTTTTTCTTTTTAAATTCTATCACATCCATTACCCCACTCCATTAATGTAATAAAAATTTACATTAATTAATACATTAACCTTAAACAATTAACCGTCCGGGCATTGCACAGGCTCAGAGTTTAGTACGTGCTAAAAGGCGTAAAACAGTTTCATTCCAAACAATGCTCACCTGAGTGACTCTATAATTGAAATAAGGATCAAATTCGTGAATAACACTCTCGTACTTTATAACCTGTATGCAACACAGAAAATGTGAGTGGCTGCTAAAAAGCACTGGCCAACAAGAGGAAATAGAAAACCTACTATATTGCCAGGGGAAAGCAAGTAAAGCACGAGAAAGATCGTGACAGAATCAAAATTTTCAGACGCATATAATTCTGAAACAACAAAACAGTATTTTGTGTAAGATTTACTCAGTTCATAGAAATATCTATACTATAATAACCACTTTTACACAATATTTTCAACACAAATAATTTGAGAACCCACTCATAACACAAGACATGAGTACTCATGTTTTTTATTTCATGTCACAACCAGAACAACGGCAACCAAGCCTTTTCCCTCTAGGTGAGGTGAGGGCTACACAATGTCCTATCATATATCATGCCTATAAACAAACCATTTACATCTCTAACTCTTTCTTAATGGTTTCACTAATAATTTCTTTGTTGTTATCCCTCTACAGCTAGCTATTTGAGTAATCCTCCATATGACCTGCTCTCCTTAGTCAGACTTCTATGGATCTTCTTACTTCTTCACATATGTCACGTGCCCAAACCACCAAAAGGCGAGATCGTACCATTTTTCTATAAAAAGTGAGTGCTACCTCAACTTTCCCGCTTGTGCAATCATTCCTGGTCTTAAAATTATAAACTAAAAAAAAGTGCTATTGAATTAGAATTTTACAAATTACAAACTCCACAAATAAGAAGGCTAGAATTAATTATCTTTATTAATAATATAACCAGAGACTTAATTCTACAAATGCATGTACACTAGAAATGATATCTTCAGAAGTGCGGACATGACACGAAATATGGATAAGACAAAATTTTTTTAAACATATATACTCGTGTTTTTTTTCCTTATTCTTTTTAGGGGAGGAGGAGAAAGCACACTCTCCAAGGTATGAACCCGAGAGCACTAACATCGCATGTCCCGCAAGTCTCCCTACTAAGCTAGCTCTAGTTTTCAAAAAATAACAGGACACGATGCGCAGCTGTGATACAAGATATAAAATCAATAATAAATGTGAACATAAAAGCGCAAATAAATAAAAAATGAAAGACAAGGACTAATGTTATGCGTTTCGAGTGATTGAAAACATAATAAAATGTCAATGTTTATCTAATTATCGCCGACATTTCATCTATGATGGTATTAAAAATCCAAATGCCAAAAGTGTCCAATACAATGAAATGGCGACTATTATGAAGTTCACGCACTTCCTAGATGATACTACCTCCCGTCCTTTATATTATACTACCTCCGTCCCTAATTATAAGGCTCTCTTGGGAGATTTCACGTCCATTAAAAAAGTGGATTAATTTAGTTAATTGTATTGGAAATGTGAACTTTTGATATGTATTTTCAAAATTACCTCTATTAATATTATTGGGAATCTAAAAAGTGTTAAATAAATAGGGGTGTTTGTGGAAAAAAAATAATTAATACTCATTGAAAATTGGTAAAGGGCCTTATAAATAGAGACAAAATAAAAGTGTTAAGAGGGCCTTATAATTAGGGATGGAGGGAGTACTCCCTCCGGTCCTTATTATAGAGCATACTTAACCGAATTACACATACCAAGGAAAGTGGTTAGTTTTGTGAATTCTATGAGAATATATTGTAACATTACAATTTCACTCCCTCCACTTTACTTGGAAAGTTCACATTCATTAATGAACAACAAAAAACATAGTTAGTCAAAGCATTTAATAAGGGCAAAAAAGAGAAAAAATAATTAATGATGCATAGGAAATATAAAGTGCCCTACATATAGGACCAAAGATTTCTTCTAGAAGGTGCCCTACATATAGGACCAGAGGGAGTAACAAAATTTGGGAACATTATTTCGGTCCTATTTATGATAAGCCCTTTCAATTTCCAATGACATTTAATTTCTTACGTATTTCCATAGATACCATTATTTACTCAACACTTTCAAGAATCTCAGGAGTATTAATAAATAATAAATAATAATAGTGATGAGTGTATTTTTGAAAAATGATTATCAAATATTGTTATTTCTGATACCCTATGTTGCACCAATGCGGGTACGGTACCGGATACGGGTACAGGGTACGGCATTTTCAAAAAAACTATGGTACGAGTACGGTAGTATAAATTTAAATTTTATAAATAAATATATATAAACAAGGTGCAAATAAACGATTTTGGCATTGAAATATCATATGAGTATCGAAAAATTATAGATTAATGCTCAAAATAAGTTAAGATATAAAGCCAAAAGATTGATTATAACATTAAAATATAAATTCCAAGGCAAAAATTACATTATTGGTACGATCTACACCCAAAACATACCTTAACATACCAATTCCAAGTACCCAGGAGTACGGTACGTGTACCAGTACCCATGCTTCACAGCTGATACCACTAACTTCAGCTGAATTTTCCCATGAGGATCTTATTAATGACCAAAGGGAGTATCACAAATAATAATAATAATAATAAAATTATCTGATCTTACTTTGCAATTAGCATTTCATCATAAGTGATTATAATTCAATTAAGTCACAAATATTTTCTAAACAACTAGAGAATCCGCAACCATTTATTTATTTATTATTATTATTTTTGTTCATGAATTTAGAGGTATAGATTGGAAGGTTATCGATGCGGTTGAAATGAGAAGCAGGAAATGGCAATGAAAAAAAAATGAAGGAAAGGAAGTGGATCTGAGAGGAAAATGCGAAGAAGGCTTACGGAGAAGAGACGGATCGAGAAGGCGAGAACACCGATTAGAAGGAGGATGAAGAAAGCGAGAACGTTGCCGAAAGCGTTCCTGATTGAAGAGGTTGCCGGAGCATTATCGGAGGAGGAGGAAGAGGCCGCCATTGACGGCCGAATTGAGAGCTTCGAAATGAAGCGATGAGAGAGAATGTGCGTCGGAGAGAGAGAAATTGACTGAGAGTGTGAGTGTTTTATGTTTATGTGTAAAAGTTGTCGTCACAATAAGGAAAAGACGATTTTGGGTCTGTGTTTAGTGTTTGATGGACTAAAATGCCCTTGCCATTGGAAAATAGTGGAATGATATGGAGAGTGATGAAATTCTTGCCATGCTGTATCATCTGATTGGATGATGGACTTTACCGCTCAGGTCTTGGTCTTCGGACAAGGTTGTCATTTCAATTACTATTTTTTTTTCTTGTTTGCTATTTTTTGTGTTGTAAATTTTTTGCAAATAAATGTCTATTTTTAAATTAAAAAAGGTTCTTAGAAAATACAATAAAGGTGGAAAAAAAATATCCCTGAACACTTGTTAAAGTTATTAAAGGTGGAAAAAATACCATAAAGTCAACATTATTTTCTCTCTCAAAAATCTCAAAAGCTACATTTTTCAATACTTGTATGCTATAATTGGTTGCTTAACAAGTGTCATTTGCCTTAAAAAAATACTAGTACTTCATTTGTCCCTTTATAAGACACTTTTGGTAGATTTCACATTCATTAAAAAAGTTGTTTAATTTAGTTAATTGTATTAAAAATGTGAATATTTGATAGTATGTATTTTCAAAATTATCCCTATTAATAATATATATTGAGAATCTAAAAAAATATTAAGTTAATAAGGGTGCTTATGAAAAAATAATTACATTATCATTAAAAATTGGTATAAAAACAAAATAAAAATGTCAAAATAATTTATATTTAGAAACAAAGGTAATATTTTATTAACCTTTGCCTAAACATCTACTCCACTTTACTGCAAAAACTAAATAAATTTTATGGGAAATGTTGTTTTCAAAAAATTAAAAGGTTATATTTTCAATTTTACAAGAAAATATATCTACATTTTGAATGCTTCTTATCAACTCTTAGATTTGACGTTATATATAAAAAAAAATTGCTAACAAGTTAAAAACTAGAAGGAAAAAAGATTGCAAATCCATGAGTTTTTAGTTAGATAAGAGCTTTTAGTACGTTCAATAAATTATTAGTTTCGTTCGATGACTATAATTTAGAAAGAACTTAGCTTTCAAAAATGAGTTTATGACTTTTGAAAATTAGTTGTTAGAAGATGACTTTCAATAAACTAAACTATCTTTCAATAATTCATATATCAATTATACACTAAAAATGTTTTCACATAGAAATTTTATAATGTATTGGTTTTTTTCCTTTTTTGTTTTTTATTTAAAAACATATATCATTTTTGTATTTGAATGTTTTTTGATGTATTATTGCGGTACATGATTTTTTTATGTATAGCTTATATCATGGTAGAATAATTTGGTTCCGTATTTTTATTATTTGGAGTTTTGTGAGAAAATTAAAATACATTGATGACAATTAAATTTTAATTAATTGTGTATTTAATTAATTATTATTTGTAATTTAATAATTTTGTTATAATTAATTAACTACATAACTAATACCAATTGAGGTTGACACAGATAGACGGGGTATGTGTCTTTTAAGCATGTGATCGCAGGTTTGATCCATAACTCGTGCAAATGGAGAGTGTCTTGTATTTATTTGATAAATAAAGAACAAAATGAAAAAATTAAAATAATGAAATATAAATAATGTAATGTTGCATGTCATTTTCAGTCATTTAATAACTTTCAATTATTTCAAAAGTTAGTTTTGTCAAACAACACTATTTCAAATAATCAACTAAATAACTATAAGCTTATAAGCTCGCAGCTACAAAATTTCACAACTATAAGTTACAAGTTTACAGTTACAAGTTAGTTTCTCTTCAGGTAGTGATGTGTATTAACAACCTGGGTGTAACAAACATATAAACACATGCGTGAAGGACGCTCGTATTCAAGTTGTGATACGATCTTTTATATATATATATATATTCATTATCAATAAGTTCACAACTATTCATTATGACCAAATATGATTGAACAATAAGTGTTTGTAGTAAGTGTAATATAGATTGTATTGATAAATGTAAAGGATTTTGGAATAGTTGAAGTGTTAGATAATATGAAGGGTTTTATAGGGGAAAAAATGAAGAAAAAAAAGGGAGAAATAAAGAAGAAAGAAAATGGAAGGGAGGAAAATTTAGTAAAGAAGTGTAATAAAAATTGTTTCGGTCTTGTCGTGAACTAGGGTTATCTGCACCACGTAATAGCCCTTCAGCGACTTAGGAATTTTTCTGAACGACTACAACCGAACTCCTTCGATCTCCAACGCTGGGTCACAAGCCAACAATAGCTCACCCGAGCCCGGACAAAGACATGGAAAACTCGCGATTAACGAGACTTAATTATGAAGCATATCTTCTATAGATAATGGTGAATTTTTATGAAGATATATGGTGAATTTATCCCAATAATAACATGGAGATAACACAAGGAGATGTTATTTATTCTATAAGATTATCTATCTTAATAGATGATCTAATATGCCCAAAGGAGATAAGACAAAGGAAGATTATTCTCAAAGATAAAAGATCGATCATGGACAATACAACATCTCATAAACACTCTATAAATATCAGCCTCCATCACACATGATGAAGACACAACTACAACACCACAATCAAAATCAAAATCAAAATCATAAATGACTTACGATACAAGATACACACAATAATTAGCTAATAATCTAATTCGAACGGGTATGTAATGACAAAGGCTCTTGTCAAGGACTTTTTCGATGTAGAAGAACTCATAGGCACGGAGAGATTAAGTTTAGAAAACAGGCCCAAAGCCCGAAAGGCCAAAACCCAATTGCCCGACCCATAGATACATGAACCGACCATCGACCAAATTATGAAATCGCAGACGCGTCGTCATTCAATTATTTCATCTCATCTGCTCCTGAAATTCTGAATCAAATCAATAATCAGTTCCCATAACCGCGAATCAACCTCCGCCGCTTGCTTCCAGCCGTCGTCTTCCGCCAGGTTCGTCGTTCTGCATGATTTCAATTTCTAGGTTTATGGTAAAATTATTAAATTATAAATTATAAATTAGTATTTTTAAAGTGTTTTGTGGATATTTTGAGTTTATTGTTAAGGTATAAGCTATGTTAGTAAAACACTACTAAACAAGTGTATGAATTTCGGAAGTGTTTTTTTTGGGTATGCATTAATTTAAAAAAAAAAAAAAAGCAACCACTTATTTTAGTACTCTTAGTTTCTTAATCTTTTCTCGTGTAGATTGGTTATCAATTTTTATGTTAAGTTTGGATTGTTTTTAGTTTTTGCAGAACCATGGCGGCTTTGAAAGAGCTGCTTCCTCCAGCGAAATCATCGTCAACCACTTATTATGACCATAGCAATGATCCATGGTTCAAGCAGAGATTTGCCACGTCTGAGGAGGAAAAAGCTGCTGCTGCTATTAAGCAAAAGCCGGTGCCACCTTATTTGAAACGTGCGGGTTTTGTTCCTCGGAAGGTGGAGGATTTTGGGGATGGTGGTGCTTTTCCTGAGATCCATGTAGCTCAGTACCCGCTTGACATGGGGAGGGAGAAGTCCTCGAAGCCCGGTTCGAAGATTCTCCCTGTGACTGTTGATGCTCATGGGAATGTTGCCTATGATGCAATAGTGAAGCAGAATGAGAATGCTAAAAAAATTGTGTACACACAGCAGAAGGATCTTATACCGAAGATTTTGAGGAACGAGGAAGATGATGATATGGCTGAGGATGACGAGGATGAGCAGAAGGAGATTGAAGAAACAATGCAGGAAACAAAGGCTGCACTTGAGAAGATAGTTAATGTGAGACTGAGTGCGGCACAGCCGAAAAATGTTCCTAAACAGTCAAATGATACCAAGTATATTAAGTACAAGCCGTCGCAGCAATCTGCGGCTTTCAATTCTGGGGCAAAAGAAAGGGTTATTAGGATGGTTGAGATGCCAGTTGATCCTCTTGAGCCTCCAAAGTTCAAGCATAAGCGTGTTCCCAAGGCTTCGGGCTCCCCTCCTGTGCCTGTGATGCATTCTCCTCCCAGGCCTGTTACAGTGAAAGATCAGCAAGATTGGAAAATACCTCCTTGTATTTCTAATTGGAAGAATCCAAAAGGTTATACAATCCCTCTTGACAAGCGTCTTGCTGCTGATGGGAGAGGCCTTCAGGAGGTTCAGATCAATGATAATTTCGCCAAGCTTTCGGAGGCATTATATGTTGCAGAGCAGAAGGCTAGAGAAGCAGTTGCAATGAGGTCCATGGTTCAGAAGGAGATGCTTCTAAAGGAGAAAGAAAGAAAAGAACAGGAGCTGAGGGCTTTGGCTCAGAAAGCACGCTCAGAGAGAACTGGTGTGGCTCCCCCAGCAGCTGCTGTTCCCATCCCTTCTGAGAGGAACAGCATGGATGATGCCGATATGAGAGATGATTACGAGCGTCCAAGGGAAAGGGAAAGGGAGAAGAATTATCCAAAGGAGTCAAGGGAGGAAAGGGAGGAGCGGCTGCATCGGGAGAAAATTCGTGAGGAGCGACGAAAAGAGAGGGAGAGGGAGAGAAGATTAGAGGCTAAGGATGCTGCAATGGGAAAGAGAAGCAAGATTACAAGAGATAGGGATCGTGATATAAGTGAGAAAGTTGCTCTTGGTTTGGCATCTGCTAAGACAGGGACAGAGGTCATGTATGATGAAAGGCTATTCAACCAGGACAAAGGAATGTCCTCTGGGTTTGCCACTGATGATCAGTATAATGTGTATGACAAAGGCTTGTTTAATGCTCAACCTACACTCTCGACTTTGTATAGGCCAAAGAAGGATCTTGATAATGAAGCTTATGGTGGTGCAGATGAGCAGCTAGAGAAGATTATAAATACTGAACGCTTTAAGCCCGACAGAGGATTTGCAGGGACTTCTGAAAAGGCAGGTCCAAGGGATAGGCCAGTTGAGTTTGAGAATGAAGAAGCTGATCCATTTGGCCTGGATCAATTCTTGACTGAGGTAAAGAAGGGTAAGAAGGCCATGGAAAAAGTTGGTGGTGGAGGAACAATGAGAGCAAGTGGTGGATCTTCAATGCGGGATGGTTATGATGGAGGTTCTGGTAGGACTCGTATTGGATTTGAAAGAGGGCATTAAGTAGCTTATTGTTAAATGCTACCGATTTCTCTGGTTCAGTTTCTCCCCTTCTGTATCCATGGTGGTTTTGGCTTAGGTTGTTATTACATCTTTTAAAGGGTTGATGGGGATAATGTAGTTGAGTTCGAATATGCTGTCTCCAAACTCCCCCCTCCTGCTGTGGGGTAATCATATTTTTCGGTTGTTGATGAAATATTCTGTTTTATGTATTCTGTTTCTAAAACGTTTGTGTTATAACAATCTATCTTTCCCAATAAGTTATATATTGAATGAAATGGAATGTTTAAGTGGATCTCTCATGTTAGTGGCACATGGAATATTTTTATAGCTGGAGCTTCTTCTGATATTTCAATCAGTCATCTGAGAAATGTCTATGCTGTATATCTATACTATTACTTCCCCTTGTGTGTCAATTTCTATATTCCCCCTGCAATTTAGGTTCAGGTATACCAAACTATCCATGCTTGCCAGTAGAATCTGTTAAAGTATTGCCAATGCAATGTCACCATTCTGTTTTCTTACTAGAAGTTAGTAAGTCACATGGCATCATCCCTGGAAGACTTGATTTCTCTTTTAGTAGATGTTCTAGTTGAAGGTATGCTCAACATTGTGTGTTAATGAAAGATACACTCGTTCTAGTATAAGATTTATGGTTGAATGGTCTGAGTTATAGTAGCTTTTTATTAAAGTGTTTGGTTGTAATAAATAAGTTCGTTCTGCGGTTATGAAGAACTATGTGATTGATTTATAAGTTAGATCGTAGAAAAATTCGCCTTTTATGTGTTTTAATTTATTTATTAAATTTTAAATGAAGAGGGTAAACTTGTAATCTTAAAATATAATTTCAAGAAATGTAATTACTGTTTTTGATCTTTGTAATATGTAGTTAAATATGACCTATGGTAAAAAGCAGATGAAGTAATATGTAACTGAAAATATATGGTTCCCTGAACCAAAGTTGAATGGCATTATATTGTTACTTGTCCAGCTAGTATGGTTTTTGTTTTGTCACTTTTTTGGTATCATGGATGGCAAGTCTGAGGCTTGTGGCCTGCCTCCATAATTCATATTTTATGTCTCATAATATTCAAATTAGATAAGGGTCTAAAAATTTAGACGGATAAAAAAAATATATCAAGTTAGACTCAAGTCAAACTAAGTTGCATAAACTCACGACCATGGCAAATCCTACTTGATTACTATAATTCAGACCCCTATCGAACTCTCAACTTAACATTGAAAAAGGAGGGGATAATCCCTATATAAAGTTAAAATGATGGATAAAAAATGAGAGTGGCACTATAAATAGCATTTTTCATATAGCATGTCATGACGGGCAACATTTGAAATTCAGAACAAATAGCATTGTTGTAGCACAGAACAACGTAGTAACTTTCACTGCACCTTCGGTCTCTACTAATGAGAGCACATTATAAACTGAAATGGGCAAACAATTATAAAATACATAGATTTAAAAGGAGATGTGCAGAAAAGTGACATGAGAATATCATTATTGAATAATAACATTGCCAAAGCTGAAATGTGTCTAGAGCATTTCTTTGTGACAACTCATGATATCACTTCAATTTCAAGCTCTACAAGCTTCTTCCATGACCTTCAAAGCTACCTGAATCCTCTCACCCACCACCTTCAAGCCTGAAGCAGTGAAGAAATCAAGATCTTCTAGCCTCCACCCTTCAACTGGCTCCACCTCATATAGCCACTCAATCACACATGAGTCAGATGCATCTTCCTTTGGCAGCACCTTCCATATTGAAACATATGAGTAAAACCCAACATTTCCATCTATGATTGAATAGGTAAATGTCCTATTAGTTGGATCAATGGATAGCAGTTTTTGTTTAGTCCAATTCATGGTTTGTTTGTCATGGCCATCCACAGGGGTCTTGAAGCCTGCATTTATACAAGAATCGATCCACGTATAAAAAGAATATATAACAAATATTTCTGGAAATGTATTTTCTTATAAGAATGTTTAATATAACTAATTTTATAAAATTTTATTTTAGGGTCATAGCTCTTAAAAGGGCCAGGATTTTATCCCCTGCTTGCAGTGTAGAGATCCTCCATTTTTTTTCCCTCTCCATTTATTATCCATACCCTTCATCTAATCATTGACCTATCTTAAACAAAATTTAATTCAATATTTTAACATAGGATTTGGAATTCTACCTGCACAGAAGCGCACACAGCCAGGTTGCCCAGAGATGCCTTGAACAGGAAGACATGTAGAGAGAGTGGGGAACCACTTGTCAAGGCCAAAGAAATCCTCTAAGAGAAGCCAAACTTGGTCTGCTTTACATCCTATTACTTCTGTTGTTGCCTTGCCCTTCCATTTTTCAGCTTGGTTTCCATGTTGACCGGACTCCATCTATAATAATATCAAGTAGCAAGCTGAAATGCCACACAAAAGAGGAAGAGGTACATAACTACATATATATTAAAAATGCATGTGATAGATACTAGAGCATCTCCACCCATGGACATGTAATTTGTCTTCAAATGGACCTCATTCATTATTTTATTATTCTTCATATTTTTTTATACGTTAAGGACAAAACTTATATTTTCTCTTTATCCATGAACTTACTTTTATCTTTAAAATGGCTCCCACAAACTACCGCACACTTTAATATTTTACAATAAATAATAACCATCACTAACTAATTAAATTTGTCCCACAAAAAAATTATAACAATAATTTAAAATATTTTTTATTTTCTAACTGCTACTATTTAAATATAAATATTTTTAAATAGCAACCTAAGATAAAATACATTAAAAATTGAAATACACTAATTTAAATAAATACCTTAAGAAATTGAAATACACTAAATATAACTTCAAAATATATTAAAAAAAATTGCATTAACATTAAAAAAAAATAAGAAAAAGAAAAAATACATTAAAGATATGATAAAAATACATTTCGATATTAAGAAAAACAAAGATAAGATAAAAGTACATCAAAGATATAAAAATACATTAAGATAGAAATACCACTCAATATTCACTTCTTCTTTCATATGCCTTTTCTATTCTTTGATTCTTTCCCCTTGAACTTCACTTCTTTCTCCCCAGTATCCATTTCTTCTTCTCCCTTCGGTCCAATTCTTCTCCCTGCTACTCGCCACTTCTTTTACTTTCTTCGGTCCACTTCTTCTTTCTTCCTTCAGTCTTCTCCTCCCTTCCAGTCATCACTTCTTCTCCTCGGTCCCTTCTTTTTTAATCTCCTCCACCAAGCACCGATCTCCGTCCCTTCTGCGCCGATCTCCTCCACCGCAGAAGAAGTAATTTTTTGTTTGATTTTGTTTAAATTTTGTAATTTTTTTATTTGTAAATTTTTAGCAGATCTACATAATTTTGTTTGTAATTTTTTTTTTAAAAAAATTGTTTATTTTTTCTTCAGTCTTTAATTATAGTGTTGCTGTTGGTGGATTATTTGTTGAATCGGAAGGTAGTTTCTATTTGCAGTTGATTTTTGTTGTTGATGTTGATTTCTCTCTCCTGTCCCTCTCAATTCTTGAATATAATATTCACGTCTTTGCCATTTCTATGTGTCCTTAATTATGGACAAATGATAATTATGGACAAAGGATACTTTTCTCACACTGGTGCAAAAATATATCGACAATCCCTAACTTTAAGGACAAAAGTTAGAGACACTGGTGGAGATGCTCTTAAGTCTTAAACATAGTAGGACCAGTCCTACTTGGGAGGTGTCAAATGACGTTACGATGAGTTGTCATATATATTAGGCATCCCCAGGAAAGTTTAGGGAAAGTTTAGTGGAGAGTCTTAAAGTTCAGATTTTCTTTCAGATTATGCTAATCTTCAAAATCTGGTGAAGAGTCTTAAGTTTTAAGTTAAATCTGTAAAATAACATACTCAACTTAAAATTCCGTGGGACCCTTTTTTGTCTTTTTCTTCATTTTTTACTTTATAATACCCTAATAAACAAATAATAATAAATAAATAAATAAATAATAACAATAAATTAATAATAAATAATATTATTATTATTATTCTTTTTTAAAAAGTAAAAATGATATTTTAAATATATACTTTTCTCTTTTATTCTTAAATATATTGTATTATTATGGAAAAATAAATAAATAAATAAAAATACATATTTTTATATTTAAAAAATAAATAATTTGAAATTAATAGCCATTAATTATTGAAATAATAAATAAATAAATCAATTGCAAGCGGATTTAATGAAGCATTTGTGTCAACATTTTAAAGGACAAGAATGAAGCGTTAATCAAATTATAAGAATTTGAATTATACTCCCTCCGTCTCATTATCTTGGTAAAAGTCAACCAAGTCAATGAAAATAATAGAATATATGTTTAATATAATGCATGATTCATTCATAAATTACAAATTGATATTATACAAAATTTTATATCATTATAATTAATACATATTGCAATATTGTCTCCAAAAAAAATCTTTAAATGTGTTTTCCTTATTTACTTATCAATCATCGATACAATATATAATCTTTAAGATTTTTCATTTATTTTTTTACTTTAATATGGGACAAATTTTTTAGCATTTTTTTACCAAGATAATGGGACGGAGGGAGTATTGTATTTTTATATACTTTATAATTTTTAGTAGGCACCATTAATTATTGTAATGTTAAATTTTATTTAATTTTAATATTTAAATCTAATTTCGCATTATTTTTATAAATTCTACGTACGTAATTAACATTATTGAAATTATATTACAAAAACATTGTTGAAATAAAATTATGTATAAAAGTACATGATGATGTAATGCTGATGTATGTTTGGTGAGTCTGGTGTTAAGACACTGCTGTGGTGAAATATATGAAAAGTCTGAAGTTGAGTCTGATAGCTAAATGATGATGTAATGCTGATATGTCAGAGTCTAGTGAGTCTTAAGTTAAGACTCAATGTCTTCTATTATTGCATAGTCCAAGATTGGTTACAATATCATTGAGATTATTGATTTGGAATATTTGTATATAAATTCTTTTCAAAATATTCTAAATCAAAGATTTATATGAAATTGAGACAATTGAATATGGAATATGCAATAATTTCTTCATATTAAAACGTGTTGCTCCATGATCAAAACGTGTTGATATTGATTCTACATATTTACATTCTAGGCAGGCTTGTGCCATGATCAAAACGTGTTGCTGATATAAGTCGACGGATTTGGATCTTGAAGTCGTCATTCTGAGAAATAATGTTTTATCTAATTATCGTTCTCAATCTAAAAAGTTGACTCTCAATTACTATGAAAAAAAATAAAACTGGGCTGCTAGTGAATTTTACTTTAAAATGACACTTTTTTTTTTCTCAACGAGAATATATGTACCACATGATCTACCTCCATACAAATGCATAATAATGAAAACTCCCACCTTATGGGACCATGTATGTCTAGATGCAATTATATGGACACAATTGAAAGAAGGAAGTGGTAAGGTGCTATTGTGATTATTGATCCCACCACCCCTAATGTTTCCAAGTCATTATACTCCTTTCTTCTATTCAATATCTCTTTCCAATTACACATATGACAAATGGTAGAAAATGTCATTTTTTAATAATTAAAAAAAAAAAGAAGAAATTTTATGTCATTTCACTTTGAAGTCATATGTTTGGAAGGGCATTTTAGTGGACGCGATCGAGTGGATTTTAGTGCAAAAGTATACGTACTACTAGGCCACCCCGTGCAATACACGGGTTATTAAAATTTTAAATTTTTATATTAAATATGTTAAAGTAAAGGTTATTAGTATTATTTTATGGTAAAATAAAGATTATTATTAAATAACAACATAAAATAATTATATAAAAAGGCAAGAATTCAAATCATACCTTATTCTTAAAAAAAAATTAATCTAAATTATTTTGTTGATAAATTTTGTACTTCCTCATATGTATAAAAAAATTTCACATTTTATATGATTATCAACTTTATTATGATGAATCAAAATTAAATAATAATTAAACATTTTGATTTTTTGTTTCATGGTATTATGAGCTTAATAATATCCCAGAATATCACTTACTTCATTGAATATGAATTCATTAGAAGATAATAATAATTGTTCATTTTTTAAATATTATATTTGTTTATGCATACACCAATATTAAAGCAAAGTATTCTTTATTTATTTGATGAACAAATTAAAATATTTTTGGATTGCTTTATCACATTTATTATGATTAATTGGAATCAAATAAGCATTAAACATTCTGATTTTTTATTTATGATAATGATAATAATAATTTATAATTATAATTGTATAATATAATAATTATAATTTAGATTTTAGAAGAATAAAAAATATGAGTAATAATTTATATTGATTTTTCTTTTTAATTGATTAAAACATGTGGAAACTTTGATAAACTTTAATCAATATTTTTAATAAAATAATTAAATATAACGTGAGTTTTAATGGATTTAAAATAAAATATGTAATTTGTCCATTTTAATTTGTACAATATTCATATTCAGATATCAATTGAATAATAAATTTATATATATATATATATATATATATATATATATATGTTTGTACCATTTTAAAAGGTATGTCATCTTTAATTCAAAAGGTACCAAGTTAGTACAGTACATACTTCATTATTGAAATGGCATATCACTTCATTGTTACAACGACATATCATTTTATTGTTGAAACTACATATCACTTCACTGTTGAAACGACATATCACTTCATTTTCAAAACAACGTATCATTACAAGGTTCTTTCAAAAAAAAAAAAAAACCTATCATTACAAGGTTGAAATAACATATCACTTCACTTATGAAACGAAAAATCACTTCTAATTTTATTTTTTTTAATTTGTAAATTTTTAGGATACGTGGCATGCCTCATTACCTTTTATTTCCTCAACTTTTGATGTGGGAGTCCCATTGTGTGAGAAATTTTTTGATTGCAAGGAATGTTCCTCATTACCTTTTATTTTCTTAACTTTTGATGTGGGAGTCCCATTGTGTGAGAAATTTTTTGATTGCAAGGAATGAACTCAAACATATACAATAGAGTTTGATATATATAATATTAATGATTTGATCCGTGATTATTATCCATTTTGACTGCTTAATTCTGCTAGGAAAAAACAAAACTGGTTGTAGACAAGCTATACCATGATGAATCATGTATAAGTAATTGGTGATGGATATGCATTTCAAAAATGGGAGGTTCTATCATGCAGCATACGAGTTTTTAGAACTCATGCTTCATACTATTTTCCGTTTTATTTTAATTTATATTTTATTTATTTATCCTATTTTAAACCAAACATATTCATTAAGACTGATAAGTACTCCTTCCGGCTCGAATTATAAGCAATTCTAACCACTTTTACTCTTATTAAGGAGGCTAGTTGATTGTATTTAATTTCTCAAATTTATAAAAAAATAGAGGTATTTTTGGAAAGTAGTATTGGGAATGAAACAAAAATTAATTAAGATTACAATTTTCTAGAGATGTTTTAGGAAAGTGGTATTGAGAATGAAACAAAATTTAATAAAGTTAGTTAGTTTTGTTTATATTTTAAACCAAGAGTAGTATGTTTTTTGTTGCTTATAATTCGAGCCGGATGGAGTATTATTTAGATTTTTACTATATTAATTATATTTTTTTTCTATTATATTTTTTCTCTTTCTATAATCATTAATTTTTCTCTACTACTTACGTAAATCAAAATTTACTGAATATGAGTAAACATGCAAAATAACATTTATTACATTCTTGAAATCCTAAAAAAATATAAAGAGGAACACAAATTAATCCAAAAAATGACAAATAATAAAAAACTGATAGAATATTTTTATAAAATTTTTATTCGTTTTATCTGCAATATTAATTATTTTTAATTCACTTTTTTATTTTTTTTTATTCTTCACCGATATACTACTGCAAAATTTTCACTATCAATATTGCAGATAAAGCGAATAAAAAATAATTAATATTATAGATAAAAAGAATAAAAAAATTATATAAAGTATTCCCTTCTCCCTTATTATCCATATTTTTTTGATAAATTTTTTGTTCACTTTTATCAGTTCTTTTGAGAATTTCAAGTGTGTAATAAATGTTATTTTTTTATGTTTACCCCTATTCAATAGGTTTTAGTTTACTTAAGTAGTCAAGAAAAATTAATGATTATAAAGACAAAAAGGATAGGGTAGGAAAAAATAACTAATGT
This sequence comes from Crotalaria pallida, assembly GCA_037953625.1. Taxonomy (NCBI): domain Eukaryota; kingdom Viridiplantae; phylum Streptophyta; class Magnoliopsida; order Fabales; family Fabaceae; genus Crotalaria; species Crotalaria pallida. The sequence goes on from CM075656.1 coordinate 77,934,281, forward strand.
ATTGAAAATCTAAACAATAGTTACATTTTTTAATAGATATATTTTGTTTAAAATATGACAGATAAATAAAAACGATGAAGTATTAAAAAAAAACTAAAAAAAGTCGCTAGAGCATGAGTTTGAAAAACCCACATGCTGCATCATATAACCTCCCTTCAACAATAATGGCTTGACGTGAGAACATAAATTTTTTTGTTTGCACCCTTGTATCCATACTGGGTTGACTAATCTAGTTTAAGGGGGTCCCGAGGTTAATTTTATTTCTTTTCCAATGTTGTTACGTTACAGGAGATCAAACCGTGATTCGATCTACCAAGTGCAACTCCTAACATTACTGCATCAACAGCTCGTTGGTGATATGCGAATTAAGTAATCTTTGGTGAGATCATCAACTGTATTAAGTTATTTTTACCCGATTGTCAAAGATTTTGGAGGATAATATCTTAGATTTTAAGAGTTGGAAAATGTGCAAGTTGCATATACTATGAGAAATTTAAAATTACTTGACTTGTAGCATTATACTTCACGAGCTAATGATGATACAATCTTCTACCAGGTTAGTGTAAAGTTGATCACGCTGCCAATAATTATTTGGGCAAATTGCACTCACTTTTCTTCAGGTTTATACTAATGATACAAACGCCTTCTCTAATTTGGAAAATGACATTCACCTCCTTTCCTTAGCAATAAATATTACACTTACATCCCCTCATTGTAATAAATGGTTAGATTATCAATGAAAATATTATGCTTAAAATCAAAAAATACTTTTATACCCTCAAGGAGTATTTCATACAAATTTTAAATGTATTTGGTGCATTTTGTACAATAATATGATAAAATTATGTTTTACAAGAAACCATAATGACCAACCAAGTCATTTCTACAAGTCAACATGAGACAACCAAAAATTGTGTCAAGTAGTGAGATTTAGAGTGCATATACACTAGGGATTTGTGGGGCTAACATGCTTATTAGAGCCAATATTTTTTTTTAACATTTTCATGGTTAATCACAAGTTATAATGAATATAAGTTCATTATGAATATAATATGATATAATAGGTTTTAATTTTGTTATTGTTCCTATGATATATGAATATGAATATAACATATTTAATCTTTATATAAAGTTTGTATTTCAATAATAATGTAAGGTCTTCTGCATTATTCTAAAATCATTTGAATAAAATTTGTATACAAGAATGTGTTTTAGTAAAAAAAAAAAATTATCATAAAAATTATTATATTTTCATGTAAAAAAGTACTTTAAAAAAAAAGAAGCTATCATATTATTGTTATCTATCAGGCAGAGGCAATACATGAATAGAGTTTTGAGTGTTGTGAATGAGCAGGGTGCCACAGTTACGAGCCAGGACGATATTTGTAGTGCTTTTCAGGAGTATTACAAGTTGTTTGTTCACAGCATCACAGAGTAGATGGGAGTGAGACCTGAATTTTATGAGTGAGGGTGTCATTCTAGATAGTGGTCATGAGTTAAGACTCATCAGGCCTATTACAGATGATGAGATTAAGGAAGCTTTGTTTGCTATTCACCATGACAAGTCACCTGGACCATATGGCTATGGCTCAGGCTTCTTTAAGGAGGCTTGGGAGATTGTTGGGTTTGATGTGCGTGCAGCGGTGAAGGATTTCTTTCATACTGGCAGAGTGATACAAGCCATGATCCAAGCAACAAATTTTTCAGGAAATCTGAAGGCAACTAGCATATGTTCAATAAAACTTCAGCTCAAAGTGTCATAGGCCTTCCTGATATCAATCTTCATCGAACATCTGGGAGAGGCTTTGCGCCTACCATACAACCTTAAAAGGTCTTGCGTAATAAGAATATTATGCACAATGCTTCTGCCTTTTACAAAAGCTGTCTGATTATCCTGTACAAGGCTAGGCAAAACACAGTTTAGTCTATTACAAATAATCTTATAAATGCATTTATAAATAGAGTTACAGCATGCTATGGGCCTAAAATCCTTAACATTGTCAGGATTATCAATTTTTGGAATCATAACCAAATTAGTTTCCTGTCTCCCCCTTATTTTTGTGTTGTCTATGGAAATATTAACTACAATTTTACAGCATGCTACGCATCATAGGAATTTCAGGTTTCAACCTCTTTTCAAGGAGTTGAGGCTTGTGAATTTAGCGTTTGCTGATGATTTGATGATTTTTTGCATGGGCCATCCAGCTAGTGTTAATATTTTGATTCAGGCATTTAATAAATTCTCTTGTATGTCAGGGTTGCATGCCAGTAATGAAAAGTCCTCTATTTATATGGCAGGTATTCCCCAACAACGTCAAGATGAACTTATTGAGATAACAGGTTTCCAAAAGAGGGAGTTCCCATTCAGGTATCTTGGTCTTCCTTTATACGCTAGGAAATGGTTTGTTTCTACTTGTCATTTACTAGTGGAAAAGGTGACCAAGAGGATTAATATTTGGAAATCTAGGAAGTTTTCGTATCAGGGGAGGTGTTGTCTCATTAACTCAGTGTTATTGAGTTTGCACACTTATTGGGCCACTATCTTTATTATTCCGAAAACTGTCTTGAGAGATATTGAGAAGCTTTGCAGGGGCTTCCTTCAGGAGAGACAGGATACAGGTCATTATTCGGCTAATGTTGCTTGGAATGATGTGTGTAAAAGGAGGAAATTTAGAGGCTTAAACATAAAGGATATTTGCATTTGGAACACTGCAGCAATTGGTAAGCAGGCCGGTTTGGGATCTGGCTATGAAGAAAGACAATCTTTGGGTCAGATGGGTACATTCGTATACATTAAGGATCAAGATTTCTGGGATTGTAATGCGACACAGGGAACAGGCTGACATTGGAAACAGGTGCTTAAGGTCAGAGATAAACTTCGGACAGGTTTTCATAATGATAGTTGGATTGGAACCCATGATGGTGTGTATACCGTCAAGAGTGGGTATTTTTTTTACTAATCAGCAAGGACATTTCCCCTTGTATAGAATGGTTTGGAATAATGTGAATGTCCAAAAGCATTGCTTTATAGCTTGGCTTGCTACCCTTGGCAAGTTGCAAACTCTGGATATGTTATCTTGTTTTATGTTTATTCCTAATTTTGTTTAATATCTACTGAATCCGGGAATCATTTATTCTTTGAATGTAATTGGAGTCGCAGTCTCCTTGAATGTTGTTGTATGTGGATTGGAATTGACAGGTGGCCTTACAAGTATCATAACTGGACAGGTTTGATTCGGTCATCCTTTCGTGACAGGACTAGCCGCAAATGTGTGTTTGCCATGTTTACAGCATTACTCTATCACATCTGGGAGGAAAGGAATGGTAGAACTTTCATGGATCGCACGAGGAGTATGCAATTTGTTTTTAGTACAATTAGAAGAGAGGTTGCTCATAGAATTAGTTTTTTGTTTTCCAAATTATGTAAATTGGACTAATCATTCTTTGGTAGATAGGATTAGACAGGAACTTCAGCATATTTTGTCCTTGGGTTATGTTTGAATCCTTCATAGAAGGTGGCAAACTTTTTTAAGGATTGACATAGTCTTTGACTTTGAACCCTTCCTAGAAGGTGACAAGGTTAATGATTGGAGCCATTTATTTTTGTTCTTGAATTTTGCACGTTGGTAATGAATTATTCTTTTACCGAAAAAATGCATAAAATACAGTTGAAATTTGCATGAGGCGCCCCCCCAATCCTTTGAGGGTATAAATGTCTTTTTCAATCCTAAGTATAACATTTTCGTTAATAAACTAATCATTTATTATAAAGACGGGGTGTAAGTGCAATGCTAATTACTAAAGAGGGGGGTGAGTATTTTTTTCCAAACCAGAGGGGATTACTATGTCATTAGTGCAAATCTCAGGGGAGGTGAGTACAATTTCTCCTAATTATTAATATTTTCTTGAAAATTTCAAAAACTAAATTTTTCAATATTTTTATTAGAATACCTATTAATATTTTTCATGTTATTTTATAAAGGGTTTATTATAACCTCAGTCATATATCAATGATAAAGAATTAAGTTATGATAAGTATATATTGAAAAATAAAGTTCAATAGTTTTTTATATAATAATTTTGACATTTTTCAATGCAAAATAATTCTATTAAATCATTTATACTGTATTTTATAACTCTATCAATTAAAGTGATTATTTTATCAGCTTAGTTCAGAATTATTTACGTCAATCTCTATTTTTCATTTAAACAGATAAATACCAGCTATGAAGTCAAGGTACTCCAAAAATGGAAAAACATCCGTGTCGTACCCGTGTCCGATACTGATACGCGTACCATACTTCCCGATACGTGTCTCAAAAGTATCCAATTATTTTTTATTTAATTTTAATTATTTTTTTAAAAAAAAATAATTCTAGGATATTTCTCTGATACTTCCCGACACTCCCTGATACTTTTTCCATACTTCCCAGATACTTATTTGACTTTATTTTGAATTTTTTAATAATTACTAGTATTTTTTTTAAAGCAACTTTTTAATTAATATTTTTAATAAAAATAAATAACATTTTTTTATGTCCTCGTAATTGTGGAAATCAATGAGTGTGCATTGACGATGTAAAGTTTTTTACACAATCAGTCTATCATCCACCATTAATGTATTTATGGTCATTGACTTTTAGATAAATTAAGACAAATGAACGATGGATGATGAACTGATGGTTTGAATAAATTTTACAGTGTACCATCTATTTTCTCTAAATTGTGATCATTATAGATGTACTAATGTCATTTTTAACTAATGATAATATGAATAAAAACTATCAATATAAAATCTCTATAAATTGTGTGGAATAACACAATATTTATTTTTATTTGATATACGAATAATATAACATCAAGTATAAATTAAAACAGGATATTGCATTCATCATAATTAATCCCGCTTGCTGCTTGATATCCAACCTTGAATCAACTAACCCAGCCTATTATGATTTTTTTTTTTAATTTAAAAAAAAAATGCGGAGGGAGAACTTCATGTTCACAGCTTTAATTAGCACCTGAAGCAATACTAGTAAGATGCTTCCCCAAAAATATTTTTAACAAGGATTTGAGCTTCAAACCACTTGGTTTATTGGGATCTCCAAATCCTTACGTACAATATTAATATACCTCCACCAGGCCAGAGCCATTTAGATCAACCTATTTTTTTATTTGCGCAATATTACCTTTCTAGTGCTACGAGCCATAGGGAATTACAGTATTTTACATGGCACGCATTTTATTTCATTTCATAGATGGCAGGCAAGATTCTGGTTGATGGTGTTGCTCTGATTGTAAAGGAATTGATAAGTCACTTACGAATATACAGTATGATTTTAAATTTGAATTTATTGTCTAAAAAAAATTTGAATTTATTAGCGCACATTTGTAAAAAAAAAATCATTAAGAGGGATTTTTTTTAAAGGAATGATTCTCTTTTAAACATCTAATTGTATTATAAAAAAGTATTAAAATAGCTGGTGCACCGTTAATGTAAAGTTTTTTTTTTAATGTTATCAATGTATTATCCATTGTTTACATGTTTAAAATCGTTGATTTTTAGTTATAAGTAATAAACTTTAGGCTTATTTATGATTTTGATCCCTAAAAGTTTAGCGTATTTTAGTTTTAGTCTCTAAAAATTATTTTGACTGTGACCGGTCCTTAATTTTTCAAATATTTTGATTTTAGTCCCATCTGTTAGAAAAAATCAATTATTTGTTGACGTGGTTAATGAAAACTCATACCAACAGCTACGTGGTGTGAGATAACGCCAACACTACAACAGAAAAGTGAAACAACAACGTTTGAAAACAATAAATAACAGCATTTGCGAAGTGCGGTTGAATCCAGTGCAGTAGAAAGTGGTACCAGAAACAGTGGCGCTTCACAAATGCTGTAGAAAGCCCGTGTTCGCTAAGCTGATATGCACAGTTTACAGCGCTTATATGCGAGAAGCGCTGTAAACTCGTATATTTTTTACTGCATTTGCTTTAATAAGCGCTGTAGATATGAAATTAGTGGCTATTTTCTACTGCATTTGTTAAAGCGAGCGCTGTAAATTCCTTTATTTTCTACTGCACTTGCTTAAATAAATGCTGTAAATGTGAATTTCGTAACTATTTTCTACTGCACTTGCCTAAGCAAGCGTTGTAAATATATTTAGGCTTAAATACCAAAATGGTCCTTATAATTGTTGCTCATTTTGAAATTGGTCCCTATAAATTTTTTTCTTTGGTTTTGGTCCCTAACATTATTTATTGTTTTAGTTTTAGTCCCCCACATTTAAATTGAATGGAAATCATTAACATAGTCTAACGGAATGGTAGTCAAGAGGCGGCTGCTGCTGGGAATGGTGATCAAGAGGCTGCTACTACTAGGAATGATCATCCATGTACACAACCTGCACAGTCATGTAGAAAGAGGCTTTATCAGTTGATCTAGCCCTCTTTCTACATGACTGTGCAGGTTGTGCAGATGGTTGCTTGTTCCCAGTAGCAACAACCGCTTGACCACCATTCCCAGTAGCAACAGCCTGTTGACCACTATTCTGGTAGGTCACGTTAGTGATTTTCATCAAATTTAAACATTGGGGACTAAAACCAAAACAATAAATAATGTTAGGGACCAAAACCAAAACAATAAATAATGTCAGGGACCAAAACAGAAGAAATTTTTTTATAGGGACTAATTTCAAAATGAGCAACAATTATAGGGACCATTTTGATATTTAAGCCATATATTTATATAATTTTTTTTTTGCTCATATATATTGCTGTTTGTTTAAATTTTAAACTTGTTATTGGATATATTAATGAAATCAAATAATTGATCAAAAAATAGTAAAATAAATTTCAATTGAGTTGGAAAAAGTACTAAAATTAAATAATATAATTGAAAGAGTTTCTAATTAAATACATCTCTAATTAATCCAGAATCCTTGTTCCAATCAAAAACATACTAATGGAAATAAATAAAATATCAAAAGCATCATATCCATTGTATTATCCAATTCTTCACAAGAGCATCCACATAGTCTTGAGAACTCAAAATTATACTATTGCATAAACAAAAAAAAAAAAGCTAAAAGAAATAATTAAATTATACTATTGCTTTCTCTTAGCTTGTTGCTCCTGATTGTTCTTTAATTAATTAAACTATTAGTTACTCCTTCATATCTGCATATGTGAAAAACACACAAATAAATAAGAATAAATTATTAGAACCAACGAAAAAGAACTATCGCACTTGGCAAGGCAAAAAACCAAAAAAACCTAATCCACCCTAGTACATTGATGCAACAAAACGCCAACTGATACAGCCTGCTCCTAATACAAATAAAAGCTAAAAGAGTTCATGAATCAGAGCTAGCATAACACATAATCAGAGTATAGAACTTTCTGCAGATGCAAAACTGGAGAAAGCAGCAGCATAGAGAAAACAAAAACCAGCATCAAATTTAGAGGTGAAGTTGTGGCATCTGAAATATATACACACACAGTAGGAACAAGAAAAAAAATAGTGCAAGAGTTTGTACTTATAGGACCACAATAGGTAGGTGTTAAGTTTAAGCTCCACATAGAAGACATGAGTCAATGAAAGACTGACCTGCATCCGACGACCACGTCGATTTTTGACACCAATTTTAGCAGAATTCACAATCTGTTGTCTTTCTTTGTAACTAAGTTCACTTTCCTGACTTTGAAGATTGTTGTGGACATTTTGCTTTGTTACTTCCTAATATGCCAATAAAATACATATCACAATCCAATGGAAAGGGGGGAGATTTAGCGCTTCAAAACTATAGAATAATATAATAAGATAAAGGTATTGACCATAACATAAAATTATAACTGCTACCTTTAGCACCACAATATGAGAATAAAAGTACAATCACTATGTGTCAGTTAGAGTTAAATTCAATAACACAAACTTAATTGATCCGAGTATGTTCCTCCACTAATAATACTAAGGTCCACATCTTCACCGGTCTTGCAAGCAAATAAGTTATCCATGTGTTATACTTATAAATAGTTCTTCATTTTCTAGTGACCTTAATACTCCCTTTTAATGAAATTTGATTATGAAAAAAAAGTACTTCTTTTTCTGCAAAAATTATTGCTAATTAAATAAACAAAAGAATATATTATAGAGATTATCACCTCAATGATCCTCAAATCCATCATAAGAACAAACGACCATGATTAGTTGTACACATCAATTTGGTAATTGAAGATTAGGACCAAAATCATAAGTGTTCATCATCTAAGCCAAATGCCTGATAGTTTTATAATATTATTCAGTAGGGAACTATATATAACAAAGTATCTTATCAATTACCCAATTATTTTCGGCCACTATATTACAAGTATTAACTTTAATCTTGGCATCAACATCATAAATTTAACTGTTTAATTTGCATTCTTTATTTATTTTTATTGTAAGAAATGAAAACCTATATCCCTACCAACCATAGACACTTGCTCACCATATGAGCATCACCTGACGTTGAACATGACCAGAGATATACTCAAACATTAGTTTTTGCATATAAATTAAAACGTTATACTGAACCAGAAAGCAAAATAGAAGATAAGACAAGATGGATTTCAATATTGTAAAGGATTATATTAAGAAATTACCTCCCTGAAATGCCATTATTTTCTTCAAGCATCAAGCTAACTTGCCTTGCCAAGTCAGCAGACATATGAACAAGCCTTTGCACACATTTCTCCTTAGCTGTTTTGAGAATCCATAGTGGCTGAGACATATATCAAATAACTTCACTTTGACATAAATAATACCATAGAGGCTCCCTAGTGTAAAAAAAAAATTTAATCTGTTCCAGAAGATTTACTATCACAGTTAAAAAGCAAAATTGTGGTTCAAAAAAATAGTGTGAGCTTCAGAAAGTTCTCCATGTTTAGATAAGCATCAAAATACATTGTAGAAGCACGTACTGTAATGAGGTTACTAGAGTATCCAAGATATCTTTGGATAGATGTCCCTTTAGTTACTACATGACTAACATTGCAGTCAACAAGCCATTGTTCTACCAACGTAGCACCGTCTCTTGAGGCAGTCTCAACGACCTATAAACGCGCAAAAGTATCTAAATTTGATCATTGAGAGTACTTGAACAATACAATAATAGCTTAAATGAAAAAGAAAAATGATACTGACTATCCTATGAATAACAGAACTCATATCAAGTTGAAGCTAGTATTAATCACAAAATATAATTTTACCTTACTTCGCAATTCAGATGAAATGCCTGGATCAACATAGATGGAGGAACCAGACAATGTTAACTCTAAATTTCTGTTCGACTCTCTCCCTGAAAATCTTTGAAGTTATTTAACATTATTAGCATGCTTGGTTTCACGGATTTTTGCAGGAAGACAAGAATTTTCATCCAAGAGCAGCTTATTATTATCCCCATAACTCTTACCTCACTGAAGCAGATAAAATAAATTGCATTCAGGTCATAACAATCATCAAAAAAGGTAATCGAAATCTGAAACCAAGATATTGCCAGAGCCTATATGTTATCATATATGATATATGTAGCAGTGACTAAAATCTAAAAAGAATGGTGAACAAGATTTATTTGTTAAAGTAAATCTAGTTGGAGAGAATGGATTCTTAAAATGACAATTGCTGGAGGGTGCTGCTAAGAGTCAGAGGATTTAGCTCCATATATTTGTGCATCATCTGTTAAGTCAAGACCCACACTATTATTGCTCAGTAGTTATGCCCTTTATTGTAGGGCCTCCTATCTTATTATCATTTACGATGACATGTTTTTTCTTTGGGGGGCCATTGGAGCCTCCTCAGTTTATCTTATCAGTCCTTCCTAAGTAAACATTTGGTTTTTCCTAAGTAAAACAGGTCCTTCCTGAGTAAACATTTGATTTTTCCTGAGTAAAACAGACAGCTAGCAATATGCAAGAGCTGCTTCTCTCCTTGATGACTTGACAAAGGCCACCACAAGACCAAGCACTCAAGTGCCCAAGGTGTGATTCAACTCACACCAAGTTCTGCTACTATAACAACTACAGCCTCACTCAGCCTAGGTACTTCTGCAAGACTTGTAGAAGGTACAAGTCATTAAGCTAAAATAGAGATACTGCTTCAATTTAGATTAATCATTTTTTTCAATGACATTTTCCTTTAAAAACATACTTAGTTAAATAATTGGTTTTGTAAATTGGAACACAGAAACATATAAAATATAGATAAATAAAAATAAAATGAGTGGGTGACGAAACTGGTTAGCAAAACCGACACCATATCCAAGAGCATGTCAATAATAAGCATGGCAAGGTCTTGAGTTGCAACATTAAAGCTAACTCCTTCTACGAAGATGAATTTGCGATCAACATGATGAGCCTTCTTACCAACCTCCTAGCAGTGTATGAGGCAAAGAATGTGGTTGTAAAACCAACCAAATATAGAGAAAACATGAACAATTCTAGTTCTTGTATATGATAGCCTAGATAAGCAATCTGAAACCATTGGCAACAATAACCAATTTAGATGACAATTAAATAAGCCATTTGATATCAGTAAAAGACCAAGCATGTTATAAATTAGAATAAAGAAATCTCAATTATCTTGGTTCAGTTTTTCCTTTAAAAAAGGGTCAGCACAGATTTTAGTGTCATCAAACAATATAGATTTAAATTATGGTATAGTATAGATTTAGAACGTATCTCAAATAATTACAATTATGTCATTTGAAACATAAATAGTACCTGTGCATTTGATACATTAAGTCTGCGAAATTGATTGTCAAATAAAGCAAATTCACACCATCTGAACAACAAAACATCACATGTGCATTTTATCAAACATCTTCAACTCATACCAAAGTAAGATAAATTACACAGATATTATGAAACTGAATAAAATCCTCATTGGAATTAACACTCGTGAAACGAAAAGAAAAAAACGTAAATTAGAGTTTCCAACATAGTGTAATCCTTGAAGTAATGGATGAGCTTTGAAATGAGAAAAATAGAAGAGCACCCTAGGTTGGCAACAAAAGCAAATATAAGGATGAAGAGCACAACTTCATCATGGTTGCATTGAAACCCAACACATAATTTTCAAAACTACATAGCAGATTACACATCAATGATTTTAAATAGATCGTCTAGTGTTTGCACGGTTAAAGAGTCCTCCTATCCGTGATCTTGATCCAACCATAGCATTAGCTACATGCACTAAATTATGGATCAGCAAAGGAAGAAAATGTGAATCATAAATGATCAAGTTGTTGTGTTGTTTAAATCATTGTTAAAGAGGCTCGGAAAATTTTAGAACTTAAATATGTTCTTGTAATACATTTAGCATATTATCTTATATTCTGTTTTCTAATAAGACTAAACAAAGAAAGAAGCTCCTTTTTCTGTCTTTGAAAATGCCTACACAACATGATCTACTCCTCACACTTCTCAATGCCAATAGGCTAACCAAAAAAATGAAGTTAATAGAAAGGATACTTTAGATTCATACTCAGGCTTGAATTACAAAGAATGCTGCCAAAGTTAAACAGCCAGAGTCTAGACCCAGGCATGAATATCATCATATTTAGAAGGAAAATGTCCTGATAAACTCATGAAAACCTGTCAATTTTAGTATTTGACAGGAACAATTGCATTTTCTTATTCACTCAAACCATAAATCACTTAATGTGTTGGTTTGAAAATAGACGCAACTAACAAGAATGTAAAGAAACTTCAAGAGAAAAATGTACTCACTAAAACATTGAGCCAACTGAGATATTAAGTGAGCTGAATTATGTGACCATTCCAACTCTTTATCCTCATTTCTACGTCTCCAATAAATCTCATCTTCATCAACCTGCATTTGAATTTTGAAAGCATCCTCTTAAGCAAAAGTAGTTGGATAAATACAGAGAATATATGAAACAGCTAGATAGAGTAAGACTACAGCCAGTGGAGATATGGGTGTCACCGCTTGAGCCCATTACCATATCAATAGCAATTTCTCTGCCACCTCGAACCACCAGAATTCAACCCCTCACCGAAATCGCCATTTGAGGGTTGTGTAATGCTTCGAACTGAGAGAGAGAATGATGTCAATGAGAGGGAGTGAGAGAGTGAGAGAATCCTAAGGGAGATGTGCGGGTGAGAATGGTTCGGTAGAGGACGGCGACATTGGAGGAAAGTTGACGGCATGGATGTCTCGATTGAGGACAACGATGGTAGAGAAGGGCTGACGGCGATGATAATTGATAAGCTTAGGGTGAGAGGAAGGAAGGAAAAAGAAATAAAGTGAAAAAGCAAGGAGTCGCATGAATGAAAGGGAAGAAAGGAAAAAAAATAAAAAACCCGCGCCCAAATTTCCCTCCCTGAATTCAACAGCACTTGCTTAATAAAATGCTTTTGATTTACTCTTATTCAACAGCTCATTCCACAGCACTTCTTTCATGAAGTGCAGTTTATAAAGCGTTAAAAAAAATTTCCGGCGTGTTTACAGCATCTTCTCAAGCAAATGCTGTTAAAAATATAATACTGAATCATGTAAGGACCATTGACAGCATCTCAAACACAAATGCTGTAAAATGTGTGTTGTTAAAACTCATTTGTGGTGTGGTGCAAATAAGTATTGTGATATGGATGATTCGGGTTCATAAACGCAAAATTCTGCGTATGAGACCATTTTGTGTTCATGGATCTGTATCATCCATCTCATATCACTTATTTGGTGTCTTCTCACACTACGTGACTGCTGTTATGGTGTTCCGCTAGCCACATCAACAAATAACAGTTTTTTCATAATAAAGTGGATCAAAACCAAAATATTTGAAAAATTAAGGACCAGTCTCGGTCAAAATAACTTATAGGGACTAAAATCAAAACACGCCGAACTTTTAGGGACCAAAAGCATAAATAAGCCTAAACTTTATATAATCAATGCAACCCATTAATCTATCTAAAAAATTAACCTGTCATCTATTAAATAAAAGGATACTCATCACTAACGTGGGATACTCATTACTAACGTGAGGTTGGTCAAGTGGTAGCTCACTTGGTCCTTTAACCAACTGGTCTTCAAGTTCGAGCCTTGGGTATGGAGCAACCCCCGCTGGGAGACCCCTACCGCTTAGTGCGAGCTCAGTTGGGTCGAACCGGATGAGTCGGATTCTGGATAAACCAAATATACACGGAATATCATAGACAATCTCATGATATCATTTGTAAAAAGAAACAAATATCATTAAGAGGGATTTTTTTAGGAAGGTTTTTTTTTCTTTTTAAACATCTAATAATTATATTATAAAAGATTAATCTCAACTATCAAATATAAGAATACCCTAAAAATAATTAAAAATGTGCTTAAGATAGAAGAACATACATGGCATATTCTCCTAGATTGATTATATTAATTAAAATTTATGGATGTATCAAATCCAGCTGACTTTTCTTTTTGGCATAGACAATCTCATCATCATATCATTACTCACTACAATTTTATTTTATTTTTTTGATTTGGTGGAATTCATATATTTTTGTTAGGCTTTGGGACTGATTCACAGTGTAAATTAAGTGGCGCAACGGAAATAAATTGAACAAGGCAATAGAAAAATGACTCCAATAATTTCAACGTGGAAAACTCTCTAAAAACAAGAGTAAAAAAAAAACCACGATCCAAACTCCGAAAAATATTTCACTATATGCAGGATAATTACAATACCCTTTCCACACTCTTATCACACAAGAGGTACAAATATAGCGTTTCCCAGTGAGACCCCCTCCTATTCAAATACTATTAATTTATTGTACAAATTATAGTACCAAACAGTAATAAAAATGATATCCAAAAATACACGTGTGTATTTCCCCCGATGTCTATTCCCACCGGTATATATTCTCACACCCCTAGGATTTATTCACACTTTATTTTACTCACTATTACAAACAATATTTATTTCTAGAGGCTTATATAATGCTCTACTATGTAAATATTGCTTTGCTATTGAGTTATATTTTGAACTGCGGGAAAACTCTATTTATAACTAGCGTGCCGACAGGCACTCGTCCTGCATTCTCATTGTCGTATTTTTATTGTAAAGAGTTGTTCATAGTAAAATGATATATTGAAAAATCGGTCTTTATGAATATTATTTATATGTTAAAGATGTTCATTTTCGTGTAAATTGTTATTATTAATTGTATGCATTCTTAATTGTCATGTTCCAGAATATGAATCCATAATAAATTTCAACGAAATTATACATGCATTGTTATTTTATTAATCTCCGATTTAATTTCCCTTAAATTAAATATGTTTGTCTAGATGCATGACGTAGTAAAGTTTTCATAACTTGTTAATTTTTATCATGTTTTGAGTTGTTTGTAATATTAGTGTATATAAAGTACGGTATTGTTAGGGTATATATTGAAAAATCGAATGATTGGTCATCCGTGTGGGATTAAGTTGAGTAAGTAGAACGATGATCTTGAATAGAAATTATTTAGAGGTTTATACACCAATACCATCATTTTCTTACATAGCTTCGAGGTAAACGCTAAAAATTTACTACTATGATTGAAATATTCAAGCTTTGGATCCACTACATGCAAGTTGCAAATGCCACATAGCATGAACATGTTAAGTAGTACTAAGTAGTAACCACCAACGCAGCTAAAAATAACCTCGAATGTTTTGTTACTTATTATTGGCATGGATAAATTCAGCGGAACCACCATCCTTTTGTTTCTTCTTTTCTACTTTGTGTTCATTCTTCAATTCCAACCTGCAACACTTGATGTAGGTGGCCAAAATGTTGCTCCAAACTACCCTGAAAAACCACTCCTTTCTAAGATACTGATGGATACTGTTTCTCTACTCAAAAAGTCCCACCAAAGTTCCTGGGAGAAAATCAAAACAGTTGTATATGACCTTCAGATGCAGTTTTCCCCACCCAATTGGAGTAAGTTAAAAATTTCATAGATGCTCCATTTGATTTTTTTTTTAAGTCCATTATTGGATTTGAATATTGTATTTGATATAGTATACATTTATATCTATTTCTCAGTAATTTTTTTTATCTTTACCTATACACACATTCAAAAATACTTATACGCACAATTCAAAACACATCACCAAGCAAAGGAACACATGATATTCACCTTTATATTTCCTAGAAATGATATATGCAGTTAAAATATTGGCTTAATTATGTTTTTTGTTCCTGACTTAATTTTAATTTGGTCTCTAAAACTTTTTTCGACGGCTTTTGGTTTTTAAATAATGAATGTCAATATGCACAATTAGAACATTTTAGAGACTAAAATAAAAACATAATAGAAGGTTTTTATAATAGAGCTTCTGGGATGCAAAATGTGTAACAAAATGTGTTAACGCGTTTGCTCCCCTCGACCGAAAAGTAAGAAAAGAAGAGAATGAAGAAAAAAATGAAAGGGGGAAGCATCCACCGAAAACAAATTTTGCTTTCGGTTGGGACCCCACAATTTTAGTGTTCTCTGTCAATGATCAAATGTTGGAAGAAACAAAAGTGTATTATTATTAGCACTGCACCTTATTATTATTGTTATTTGATTTTTACCTTGTGTAAAAAAATAGTGCATTTTGGGTGTGGTTCACAAAGGGTATTAAACTAAAATTGCGTGACTTGCTGATCAATTATCATATATCTTTTCCATTTTATTTTTAATTTTCTGTGGTTCTACTTTTGAAGAATGTATTATCGGTTAGCACAACATTTAGCTTTAGTGTATTTTGTTATTTGACCAATGATTCTATTATTCTCAATGGTTATATATATAGAGTCTGATTTGAATGCCTGGATTTAAAAAAAAAAAATTGTTTATTTGTTGTCAAGCTTGAGAAGGATTGAAGTTTAGTTTAAAGAGGTTGAATTTGTTCCTTTTTATTTGACAAAAGAGTTGAAGGTTTAAACTAAGGAAGTGATATTTGAAGGATTGAAGCCAGGCTGAGATTTCTACTGATTATGCATTTCTTACATAGCATGTTATATGGAGAGGTTCCAATGTTCCATAAATACACATCAATTATCTCAATCAAGGGTGCATTTCATAGCATATAACAAGCTAAATGTAGCTAAATGTCCAAAGGAAATTAGTTCTCAAATCCCATTTTTAGTCCCCAACCCCAATTTTTTTTCGATGGGTTCTGTCAAAATATTTTATGATACCTCTGAGTCGGAAAATGCATTTTCTGACTTTAAGATGAATTTTTTTAACTAGGAAAATTGCCCGTGCGATGCACAGGTCTTAAATTTTGTTATCCTTTATTTTTTTTGAAGGGCTTTCCATTTGTTAAAACATTAAATATTAATTTTATTTACATGTGAATTTTTTTAGCAGACAATAAATCTATCATTTTTTGGAATTATATTTTATATGGTATTTTTTTTAATTATTACAAATTTACATTGAAATTTATTTTTTTATGATCAGACAAATTTATGTAATCAAATCGGAATACAATACTTATAATTAGATAAAATGCGATAAAGATTTTGAAAAATATTTATAATATGTGAAACGATCATGTATACTTTAAAAATAGTTATGAATAACTGTTATTATTTTTTTTCGTGTTTTTTTGTGGGACAATTATATAATATAAAATTAGTATAATATATAATACACAAACTTCTATCTATATATTAAGCAAAATGTAAATATTTAAATATGTCTTTTGTCACACACTTATCATTATCAAGGAAAAATCATAGTTATTTGACACATGTTGAATTGAAAAAATATATCTGTAATGACCAATAAAAACATGTTGAATTGAAAATTAAAAATGTAAATAAACAAAACAAAAACCAATTGTACTTCCAACTTCTAAAGTTTAGACACGGCTTAAGAACATCTATTTGGAAAGAACCATGAACAAACTTATATATGAGAAGCAAAATACTTAAAAGAGAAAAAGATCTTTATCCTTACATCACCGGCGAGAACACGTTACCTTTAGTTGCCTCGAGCACTTTGAAGGCAGCCACCTTCATTAAATGTTTGTCTCCTTAATATTTCTTATTTTTGTGATTTTCTACCATCCTTGTGGTCGGGAGTATTTCCTCAATCGTTAAATGGGACGAAGGCCGGGAGTATTCCTTCAATCCTAAATCTAAAATCTTTATGAGAAATTTACATCCATCATGAAGGTAGGTTAATTTTGTTAGTAACATTGAAATTGTACAAATTTAATATACTTATTTGAAATTAAACTACCTCTAAAGATATTATTGACATTTTAAAAGGTGCTGACTTAATTGAAATATTTTTTAAAAGAAGTTTTTTTTATAAGCGTTTTTTGGAAAAGGTAATTAAGTTTTATTAGAAATTGAAATGAGTTTATGCAAATTGTAAAAATAAAACTATAGATACAGATGGATAAATATATATGGATTAAATGATAATTTTTTACTTTAATATTTTGAATGAAACTTTTTAGTTAAAATTTCACACACATTGACAATTTCTTGCTAAATATTTTGGATATATATATTTTTATTAGACTTTTTTTACTATTTTTTTATATTTTTATTAGTCTTGTTTAATGATATTGTGTAGTGCATTAGATATATATATATATATATATATAGAAAATATTGTTTTTTAAAAATAATTTTTTACCCTTAACTAACGGGGTTTGGTTCAGTTGATGTAAAACCTCAACTGAAATTTTGGGAATGAGACACGGGTGCTAGTAGCCCCGTGAGTGTTCGATTCCCACTAAAAACATCCAGTCACGCAGTTCGCTCCGGATTAGTCTCAAGGACTCCCTGGTATTAAGAGTGCTCTTGGGATATCGGTGGTTCCGTAAGGAATACACACACAAAAAAAAATTACCCTTAATATTGATTGATAGCATTTTTTATAAATGTGTAGTAAAGAATACAATAATATATAGCAAAATATTTATTAAATTTGTTTTATAAGCAAATTTTGGAATGTGTTAATAATTAAGTTTTATTATAAATTGAAATGAGCTCATGCAAATTAAACAAAAACTATAAATATAGATTCATTAACGAAAAAATTATAGATATAGATAGATAGATAAAGATGAATAATTAACATGTTAATTTTTTATGTTAATATTTTGAATAAAACTTTTTAGTTGAAATTCACATGTGTTGATACTTTCTTGCTAAAATATTTCGGATGTATATATTTTTATTAGACTTTTCTTTTATTATTTTGTTTAATTTATATTTTTCTATTATTTTTATTAGTTTTGTTTAACGATATTATGTAATGCATTATATATAAAGTATCTTTTTTTAAAAAATAGTTTTTTATTTAAATTTAACATTTTTTACCCTTAATATTGATTGATCGTATTTATTATAAATATGTAGTGAAGAATACAATAATATATATATATATATATATAGAGAGAGAGAGAGAGATGAAAAGATTAGAAATGATATGGACGGATGTGATTTACTTGCAATGGATGGCTGCGATTAGAAAATAAATTAGGAGGAAAAAAATATCATTTGGAGGGAAAGTAAGATTAACCCTCAACTTCTCCTATTTTATAATATGTTGATGATTATGTTGATGATGACTATTATTAATTATTAATGTTGTGTTTCTAAGAAAACATGATGGACGGTTATGATTTAATCTAATAAAATATGATGGACGACTAAGATTAAAAGATACAAAACGAACGGTTATGATTTAATATAATAAAATATGATGGACGGCTAAGATTAAAAGATACAAAACACACACTTAATAATGAATTTATGAGATAAATACACTATTAGGAGGGAAAATGGGTGTTTTAGGATGGAAGCCTTTTTTGCCCTTCTACTTCTCCAATTTTAATATATATTGATGAGAGAGTAACCGGAAAATTGCATTTTTTTCTACTCGGGGGTATCAGAAAATATTCTGACGGAACCCCATCGAAAAAAATGGGGTTTGGGGACTAAAAAGGAGTTTGAGGACTAATTCCCCAAAAACTTATATTCTCCTTATGTAACGTGTCCAACATGTAATGGTGTCCAAGAACTTTGCCCATATTTATTATCTTGAGTTTATTTCTTTTCTATTCAATCATTTATACATATTGTTTAATCATTTGCCGAAGCAATCATTTTACACTCCACCAATGTAATATCATTCTTCTTAGCCCATTTTTTTTATTATTCAATGTAATATCATTTTTTTTATAAGAAGAATGATGAATCATCCTAAGAATTAAAAGCAATACCATAGGTCTCCTCACAAATAATAAGGTACATTAAAGCAAATGTATGTAGTATCATAGTAAACACAATCTATACTTCCCCCCATGTGGCCCAAATTATCCAAACTATTGTTAGGTCCACTTGCCTCTCTAAAAACATGGCACAAAGAAACTTTCCCATAACTAGAGTTCAACAAGTTCTTCACTTCATGGACAAGGGAATACCAATGGTGGGAGGTCCCGCAACTGCAATTAACAAGCATCACAGCATTAAGGGAATCCATTTCAAGTTGAAGGCCAATGATGAATTCATCTTTTGTGTCATCTTTAAGCCAATCAACAGCCTCCAAAACTCAGCCTTTACCATTGTAGAGACACCAATATAACAAGAAAACTCCGAACAAACTAATTAAAACTATCTTACATAAGACCTCGACGAGCAGCAAAATTATTTGGTTGATGAAGAAAGCAATCAACGTTCAGGTTTCCAGATTACCAGAGTTTCCCTTTTGAGATTCACTTCAGAAATAGTAATAGCGAAAGAAGATGAAATATGTCTCGAATAACTCTCGAATAGTAACAAAGATAGAAGATGAAATATCATTTCTTTTTATTAAATAACCATTTTAATTTTTCATATGTGAAAAAATTAGATTAATTAATATCATTACTTTGTACTCCCTCTAATCCAAAACCTAAGCTTTTTTTGACGTTTTATTGTATTTTATATAAGTCTTTATTCTAATATGCAATTGCATTAATTATTTTTTTTTCACAAATATTTTATTTATTCAACATTTTTTTTGAAGTCCCAATAAAAATTATTGAGGTAATTTTTAAAAAATATACTAAATGTTATCATTTCCAATACAAATAAAATTTTTAACTAATTTCCTTAATTCACATTTTTTTTTCAAATGAAATTTACATATAGGACCAGAGAAAATATAACTATTATTATTATTATTATTATTATTATTATTATTATTTGATTCATTTTTTTTTTGGTTTACTTATTATTTGATTCATAAGTCATGGAAATAATATTTTTTTTATGGATGAAAATAATATCTAAATACATAATGTATTGAACATTGAACAATATTTTATAGCATCGCGTAAAATCTTTGTATAGCACAGATCTATGTAGCTAGTGTTGTTGTCCTGTTGAGCAAGGAAATAAACTTTCTCTCTCCAATACCAATTGTCCAATTCTCATTTTCTGGATTAAAAGTGTCGCTTGTGAATTGCGATTGTGTTTTGGGCTGTCAAACTCCATGGACTTCAAAACCACAGGACTGCAGGAGTGTAGCCCCATTCAAATTTGCCTACACTTGTTTATTGAAAAATAATCAGATCGTTAAATATTTGATAATTCTTTTTTGATTCTTAAAAAGTTTATTTCAAATTATCAAAATTCAACATATATTTGATAAATAGTTAAATTTCTTAAGTATGTCAAAAATTCGATAGATGTAATATATATAAATAAAATAATTTGTTGTTCAAGGTAAAACTTTTTTAAATTTATGATCTCCACATGTTGCAAAAATAAGTTTCCAATATAACTTCATTTTATTTGAATATTTAGTGGCAGCAAAGAGTTTGATGATGATGATCATGGTTGAATTTTTTTTCCAACATTAAAACATGCATCATCCACTGTGAAAGAAAAAAATGTAGGAGTACAATATTGTCCATCAAGCATAACTTCTTTTTCTTTCAAAATACGTCGTGCCACATAGGCTCTGAGACCTTATTCCCTTTATTCCATTTTAGCCATTTTTTCAAAGATTAAAAAAATTATTTTATGCTTCAAATTTTAAGTGAAAAACTCTACGATATTGTATCCACATTATACGGTAACTTTACGATAGTATATTCATACTATATTAATTATTACACATTTTAAAATATTAAAAAATAGTTCACCAAAAAAATATTAAAAAATAAAATTAAAGTTAAAAAAATTAATTAATACATTATCAATTTCTTAATAAAATAATAAATAATTTGAAATAAGGTAAAAATGTTAGAATGACAAATGAAATGGAATATAGGAAGTATTAACTGGATGAAAATCTTCCGGCTAACAATAATCCTTGGTTTAATTAAGTGTTAAGTTTGAAGTTGAGAGAGATTTCGGATTCAAATTTTATCTATATAGGAATATTGTTAGTGGGTAATCTATAAATATATTTGTAAGTGCTCTTGAAAATTCACGATACGATCCTAATTTTTGATGAAATTTCAAAACTCAACTCATCTAAACTTTTCTAAAATAAATAAAAATGAAAGTCTTCCGATTATAGTTTAAGATAAGCTCCAATATTTTGTGGCGGATGTGTGAACAGCCAAGTGACATGCGAAGGCCAATGAATTATGATGAACTGATGGAGCCCTGCCCACCATGAATAACATAAGTGTTAGGGTTTGCGTTAAGCAAACAAAAATAAGTGTAGAACGTTTTAATCGGAAAAGGTGCCCAAAACCAAAAGCAGGCGCATTACAAATTTTCAACAAATAAATAGTACTATATAGGTTTGCAAAACAGTGCCCTGCTTCGGACGAAAAAAAAAAACCACTTCCAATATTCATTATTTATAAATTTTCTTTTATGAACAAAATAATATAATTATATATTTATAAATTGTCTTTTTTAAGATTATTTTGATATTTTTATTTTGGTCCTATTTATATTATTATAAGAGCCCATTTCAATTTTTAATAGCATTTAATTACTTTTTTCTACAAACACCTCATTATTGTTGCCGCTAAGGATTAAAAATGGCAGATGTTGATGTGAATTCAAATGTTGAGGGTAATGTTAGAAGCGAGAACATGGAGGTACTGAGCAATGTTTATGGGACTCACTCTGGTCCTATTTATAAGATCCTTTTGAGATTTTTCACTCCCACCAAGGAGAGTGGATAAATTTGTTAGTAGAATTGGAAATGTGAAAATTTGATATAATTTTTCAAAATTACCCCTATAATTATTATTGGAACTCTAAAAAGTGTTGACTTTATAGGAGTGTTAATGGAAATAAGTAATTAAATGTTATTGAAAATTGAAAAGAGGTCTTACCAAAATAAAAATCTCAAAAGGGTCTTATAAATAGGATTGGAGGGAGTAATTGTTTGCACTAGCATCAAGTGATTTTTGTTGGTTGCTTATGCTATATTGTAATTGTTTTTTTGGTTCTCTGTTATGATTTGATTTTGCTGAAATGTGACTTGCAGGTTGGGCGGTTTTATATCGGTGTTTGCATATGGAAGGATTTGTAACAGCATAACAAAGGAATCAACTACATGATTATGTGATGTGATCTCATTATTTACATGTAATTTGTGCTTATAAAGGTTATATTGATTGTTGGTGATCGATAGGTGTTGGGCGACATTGGTACCTTGTAATCTTGTTTGTATCTATCTCATTTCTATAAGTATTTCTAATACTTTTTGTTTTCTCTTGGAATAAAATTTGTCTTATCAAAAAAAATTTGTATCTAATTTAGTAATTGTCTTTGGTTGCTCAATTTTCTACTCAAGTAACACTGTCATCAGAGGAGGGGATAGAGATGATAAACGTATGCAGACAGTGCTGATGATTTTATGAACATCGATTTTGGCAGTTTAGTGTTTAAATAGATCATGAAGTATAGTCTTCTACAATCAGAATGCTCAAATTATCGGCTCAAGTTTTAAGGGGTTTATCCTATTTGTTGTTCTTTAAATGGTTTTTTAGGTAAAAACCATCCCTGGAATTAACCCCTGAAATCAAATTATCGAAGACGTTTCTTTGTTGTTTTTTATGCTTCTCTAAATATCTTTGTTGATTTCCGAAATTTATACAACTTAGCTGTTAGTAACCATTTTTTAGCGTGCCTAAGTTACAACAATTATTAGTTAAAACAACTTTAAAAAAAAAAAAAAAATTGCTTTTTGGCCCCCATGACTGACTTTTTGGCCCCCATTTCAAATTTCCATGGATCAAAATTGTAGTGTCCTTGAACACTATATGTCCTTAACCCTCTGAGCCCTCAAGATTATGGTAATCAGGAGTTCAAGAGAAGGTCAAGTATCTATGTATGACCTTATGGTTTTTCTGCAGTTCCAGTTGGGAAAAGCAGGGTTTCCCCAGTCAACAAGTGTGTGCAGAGTGTCAACTTAGGGATGAGAGTACGTACCTGAAACCCTAGCTGTTGTGAGCTATTTATAGGGTTTGGAGGAAGTTGATGTGGGCCGTATGGGCCTCGTATCAAGGTGAGCTGAACCGGGATTCTGTGAGGAAATATAGGAGATTTATTCCCTTAGAATCCGGATAGGATCAGCTCACGATCCCATGTAGAGGCTGTTGCGAGATTCTAGGAGAAACATGCGGAAGAGATAGGAAGCCTTGGTGAGACTGAGTCAACCTACCAGCCGACGTTATGTCTCGGTTCTAGAATCCCGAGCCGATGGAGTGAAGACCGTTGTTGAGGCTCGGTCCCATCAAGTTCAAGCCTGGTCTTTTTGTATGCTCGGAATGAACGTGTCCGAGCGTGGGACGTTTGTGTTAAGTAAACCGAGGGAAAGGTCCTTAGAAAATCCTTTATATAGGACTGTAGTTTTTATACGGTCGGCAGACCCTACAAGCCCCCCAGCTCGTAAGACCTTGAAAAGTCTGTGACGAGGTAATGAGCGCTTAGGATAGACCTTTCCGCATGCCTCGCGACAACTGTAATCGTGCCGACTGCTTCGAGGTGACGTTTTGGGTTCTCGAGATACGGCGCGTTTTCTTGTAAGTTGTGCCAAATCACTGCGTTTTTGAAACTTGAAAAAGTACCTTTTGGAACTGTCACGTCTCTCCCTACGATTGGTTGCATGCGTCCATGGCCTTTTGGCCCAAATGGCTAAGACGGAGGGAAACTGAAAAGTTTTCTCTTCTAATTGAAACTTACCCTTTCTCTGCCTCCAATCACTCTACTCCCGAAATTTCTCAGAATCCCCTCATTCTCTCTTCAATTTCCATTTTGCTGTCTTCGTTCCCAAATTGAGATCCTCCAATCCTTCACCAGTTTTAGCAACTTCACGCAGGTAACCCCTTCTACTCCTCTTATTTCCATTCCTGCAGTTTTCCTTATTCGTTTGGGGTTGTTTTTCTTTTGGAGTGAGTTTTTCTTTGTAAACGGGTTTTCTGGTTTCAGGATTTTGCAGGGATTTATGGGTAGAGTTTCTGGGTTTCTTTTGTTTTTAAGTGAGAGGAGTTTATACCTCAATTTGTTTGAATCATGAGGGGATGGAGAGGTTTTAGGGAAGTTTATCGTGAGCTCTGTAGGAGATTAGGATAAAATCCATCTAGTGACAGTGAATCAAGTTCTTCATCCTTTTCTGGGGTTTTTGAAGATTCTGGGAACGAAAGGAATCCATGCTCGGAAAGTTCTACGCCTATCCCTACTATTCCCCCCATCGACTCGGGTTCTTCCGAGTTAAAACCATTAACAGTAGAACATCCATTGAATCCTGCCGACGAGACTAAGTGGTTATTAGCCTATAGATTCGCTGAGCGTAGAGCCCAAGTTAGATTTAGCCCCGATCATGATACGGGGGATAAAGAACCTGTTGGAAATCCATCTCAGGTGGGGGGAAAAAGTTCGGGGCTCGGCATTAGATTTAAAGTAAAAACTCGTGCTGTAAAAAATCCAAACCCCGAGCCTTTTTCTTTTTCCCCAGAAATGGTGGAACGCAGGTGTGTGACCAATCCTGAAGAATATCCTCTGCCGCCTAATCATGCGCAGTACGATGCTGTTTTTGATCGGGAAGTACTAGGGACGAGACCTTCATTGTTAACAACAAATAGTCTTAATCGTCTCCGGCCGATATTGACACCTCCGAGAGCCGATGGAAATACCTCAGATTTCGTATTAAGACCTTTGGGAATCGACGATCGGATTTGCTTCGAAGGGCCGGAAAATGGTCAATATTTTTACTTCTATGAAGAAGTAATAACTAAAGTCGGTATCCGCTTGCCCTTCTCCACCTTCGAGGTCGAAGTCCTCAGTCATTTAGGAATAGCCCCAAGCCAATTGCATCCAAGTGGGTGGGCTTTCGTCCGAGCCTTTCAACAATTCTGCGATGTTGAAAACTTGGTCGCGACGGTACGGTCCTTCTTTTGGTTATATGCTCCCCAAGTAAATAAGTTTGGTGATTCCAAGGGTCTTTGGGTGTCCCTAAAGGCTCGGAGGGGACATGCCCTTTTCGCCAAGGTGACAGACTCTTGGAAATCTTTCAAACCTCTCTTCTTCCAATACGAGTATACTGGGGACGAAGTATGTTGGTTCATGGAACAGGTTGAAGAAGATGGAGTGATGAAGGTCGTGCCTCGGTTTCCATTGGGTTGGACGACTAACATTTATAACCGAGGATCCTCCTTGTATGTATTCGACTATAAGGCGGATTTAACAAAAGCCGAAAGGCGATTATGCGACCACGTTTGGGAATATCTTCAAGCAAATGGTCAAATTGATTCCAAACGAATTCTGCTGAAAGATACGCGAGACGAAGTGAAGGCGGAGCTGGGTACACTTTTTTTTATATATTTTTTTTTATATTTTTTTTACTGGCGTGTTAATCCATTTTTCTTGCAGAAGCAATGGGGAAGAAAGCAACCAAAGCCAAGAAGAGTGAAGCTCGGGCAGCCAGAGTGTCACAGCTAGCAGCACTCAAAGAGTCTGCGTCCGGCTCTCCAATCAAGGGTCAATCGTCTGAGCCGACCGATCCTGAAAGCCCGACCGTTATCCCCAATACCACCCCCACTGTAAGGGTTACTGGTGTTGAACAGGTGATCAAAAAGGGCCGCGTTGTCGACACGGTGAATATTGAAGTAGAAGCTCATTCATCTCCCCAAGACGTTCCCGAGCGCCCCCTCAAGAGGACTCGGCTGGATAAAGGAAAAGGTCTCGCTGGAGATTGGTTCAATTTGAGCAAGTCCAACAAAGGGATTGAAATTCCCGAGGGTAAGGAAGATGCAGCTGCCAAGACGGTGTGGGGTAGGAAGATGTCCGACTCATTCATTGCCACCGTCTTCCCTCCTGAAAATGCTGAAGTAATCGAGTCTTGGACCCCTGGGACTTGGGAAAATAATTGTAAAGCGTTGGTGAAAAGCTTCTTACGGGGTGCGAGCATTTTCCATCACCTTGGTCATCATGGTGATGGCGCTTACGCTGGATTGGCTCCCGAGGAAAAGAAGAAAAGATATGAAGCCAACGAGCGGGAAGATTACTTGGAAATTCAGGTCCAAGGTCTGAATAAAAGGATACAAGAAATGGCAGCTGAAAACGAGAGGCTCCAAAAGACTGCACAAGATTCGGAGGGGGCCAAAGTTCGGGCTGAGAAAACACTTCAGGCTGCCGAGGCACAGATAAAGAGGTCGGAAGAAATCCAGAAAAAGGCTAAGGAGGATGCTGCTGCTCTTCTGGTGGCTACGGAGAAAGCTCGTACGGCCGAGCAAGCTGCTGCAGTGGCTCAGGAGCAACATGAGTATGCTAAGGACGAGATACTCAGGCTCCGAGCTTCCTTGGAGAAGATGAGCGCGAAAGCGCTCAAGCATAAGAAAGCAGCTAAGGAGAATCTATTTAATTGGGACCATGCAATTGAAGATTCTTTCTACAATACTGCCGAGCAACTCCGTGTTCTGAATCCCGGGCTCGTGACCGAGGGTGCTGACCCTAATTTTGCTGTGAAAAAAGGTCAAATTGTCGGCCCGAGTGGAGTTCCCATAGATCTGAACAACTCCGACCTTCCTGACCACTTGGCCGAAGATTCCGAAGGGGAAGGAACCGAGGATGCCGAAGGTGAAGAAGAAGAAGAAGACACATTCAATGCTGACAGCATTGTATTGTCCGATTTAGAATAGTTTGATCACACTCTTTTTTTTTTCTTTTTTTTCTTTTTTTTTTGTGATCGCCCCAGTAGTGGGTTTTTGTAACGGCCCAGTAGTGGGTTTGAACTTTTTCTATGCTTCTTTGCTCGAAATATTATGAACGTTTATAGTATTCGCAGTCGACTGTTTGCTTCTTTTTATACTTTGTGTTAAGAATTCAAGTGTCAAGACCTCGGAACTCCAGCGCTTTAGCCGAGGTGGGTTCCTCTATCCGCGATGTAAAATGATTTTAATAAACCATGTTTGAATCGGGAGTCTCAGTAGAATACTTGACGAGTTATAAGCTCTTGTTTGAGCTGTTTATAATCAGAAGCAGAAAGTACAATGGGCTCGGAGTTCCACCGAGCGTACACCATCATTAAAAAGTAATAAACAAATCTAACAATTCTAAAAATAATAAATAAAGCATGAAATTATGAAACTATGGAAGAAAAATTCTAACTGTAATATCCTTTGAGCTTCGCCGCATTCCATGAATTGTTGATAGGAGCTCCCGAGAGAGTTTCAAGTTTATAGGCTCCCGTCCCACTTTTGAAGGTGACTCGGTATGGTCCTTCCCAGCTTTGGGCCAGTTTTCCATCCTTAGCATTCTTAAGACCAATATCGGCCCTTCTTAGGACAAGGTCACCCACCTCGAACTCTCTGGGGTTAACCGAGCGATTATATTCCTTCGCCTGCATCCTTTTAGCGTGTTTTTATCGTTCGGCGGCCAAATCTCTTACCTCCTCCGACAAAACAAGATCCTCGCAGAGCAAAGTGTTGTTGATGGGGTTTGGCTGCTGCATAGCTCGGAAAGAAGGGATAATTTTCTCAATGGGGATGACTGCGTCGCAGCCATAAGTGAGCCGATAGGGCGTTTCTCCTGTTGAAGTTTGGATGGTGGTGCGATACGACCAAAGTACCTCGTCCAAGTTTTCCACCCAATTTCCTTTTGCTCCTTCAAGTCTCCTCTTGATTCCCTGAATGATGGACCTGTTCACTGATTCCACCTGACCGTTGGTTTGAGGGTGTTCCACCGAGGAGGAATAGTGCTTAACCCCCAATGCACTGACCAAATCTTGGAACGCCCTTGCTGCAAACTGGGTTCCGTTGTCGGTCACCAATATCTGTGGCACCCCGAATCGAGCTACAACTTGCCTTTCAAAAAACTTTTGCACCTTTGCCGAGGATATGGTTGCCAAAGGCTCGGCCTCAACCCACTTTGTAAAATAGTCTATGGCCACGATCACCCACTTCAACTGTCCTGGTGCGGTTGGGAACTGCCCAATCAAATCCATTCCCCATTGGTAAAAGGGATAGGGAGATGAAAGAGAATGAAGTTCCTCGGCTGGTTTTTGATAAACGTCACTGTGAAATTGGCATTTATCACACCTTTTCACGTGGTCTATCGCATCTTGTTGAAGGGTAGGCCAGTAGTACCCTGCCCTTAGGACTTTTCTAGCCAGTGACTTCCCTCCAATGTGGTGGCTGCCTATTCCTCCATGAACTTCTTCTAGTGCCAGCTTTGCTTCGGCGGGGTCGAGACACCTGAGCATTGGACCGTTGACCCCTCAGCGAAAGAGTACTCCCTCAGCCAGTGCAAATTGAGATGCCTTCCTGACAAGTTTCCTAGCTTCCACCAAGTCGGTCGGCAAGGTCCCTTGTTCCAAATAGCTTGCAATTGGGCTAATCCAGCTTGAATCTAGTGATATGGAGAGGACAATGCTAGGTCCATGCACCATTTCCTGAATTAAACTCTTGTTGTTTTCAGAGTTTTTTGTTGAGGCGAGTTTGGAAAGAATATCCGCTCGGCTATTGCTTTCCCTCAGTATGTGACAGATTTCGACTTTCACAAATTCGGATGACAAGAATCTTACTTTTTCCAAGTATTTTTGAAGGATTGGCTCCTTCGCCTGATATTCACCCTTGACCTGTGAAACCACCAATTGAGAGTCGCTGAGAATTTTGACCTCTCGGGCTCCCACTTCTTTTGCCATCCTCAATCCTGCCAAAACAGCTTCATACTCCGCCTGATTGTTGGATGTTGAAAATCCGAACTTCAAGGAGTATTCAAGGGTGACTCCCTCGGAGTTCTCCAGAATTATTCCTGCTCCTGCTCCCATCTTATTACTCGATCCATCCACATAGATGTTCCAATCCGAGTTTGAGCTCGTCAATGGCTCAGTGAACTCGGTAAGGAAATCAGCCAAGGCCTGAGACTTCATCGCCTTTCTCGGTTCGAAAGTTATTTCAAACTCAAAAAGCTCGATAGCCCAAGTTACCATCCTCCCAGCCAAATCAGGTTTCTGCAATATTTGTCAGATCAGTTGAGCCGTTCTGACCGTGATGCGGTGGCTGTGGAAATATTGGCGCAATCGCCTGGCAGTTATTACTAAGCATAAGGCTAATTTCTCCACTTTTTGATATCTGATTTCTGGTCCCTGGAGAGCTCGACTCACAAAATAAATCGGAGACTCTTTACCTGATTCCTCACGGACCAAAACCGAACTAACCACAGAATCTCCAACCGACAAATAAAGGAAAAGAGTTTCGCCATGGCTCGGACTAGACAGAATGGGAGGCGATGCCAAATAATGTTTAAGGTCAGTAAAGGCCTTTTCACATTCTTCATCCCATTCAAACATCTTCTCCTTCTCTTTCCTCAGCAGCTTGTACCATGGAAGGGCCTTTCTAGTTGACTGAGACAGAAACCTTGAAAGAGCTGCGACCCGACCTGTTAGCTGCTGAACCCCTTTGATGTTCGAGGGACTTTTCATCTCCAAAATGGCTCTGCACTTGTCCGGATTTGCCTCTATTCCACGCTCTGTAAGCATAAACCCGAGGAATGATCCTGCCGGAACTCCGAATGTGCATTTTTCCGGGTTCAGCCTCATATCAAACTGTCTCACCCTTCCTAAGATTTCTTTCAAGTCTTTTGCATGATCTTCCTCTTTTAAACTTTTCGCAATCATATCGTCTATATAAACGTCCATTCTCGGCCCAATCAGAGGACCAAAAACCTTGTTCATCATGCGCTGGTAAGTTGCCCCAGCGTTTTTCAATCCGAACGGCATAACATTATAGCAATAAGTAGCGTTTTCTGTGATAAACGAGGTTTTTACCTGGTCCGGGGGATACATTGGGATCTGATTGTATCCCGAGTAAGCATCCATAAAGGACAACCTTTGATAGCCAGCCGAACTATCCACCAATTTATTGATGCATGGTAGTGGGT
The DNA here is from genome assembly GCA_037953625.1 of Crotalaria pallida. Taxonomy (NCBI): domain Eukaryota; kingdom Viridiplantae; phylum Streptophyta; class Magnoliopsida; order Fabales; family Fabaceae; genus Crotalaria; species Crotalaria pallida. The sequence continues at coordinate 77,964,657 of CM075656.1, forward strand.
ACTGATCCTTCGGGCATACCTTGTTCAGATCTGTGTAGTCCACGCACATCCTCCATTTCCCGTTGGACTTCTTGACTAGCACAGGATTGGCCAACCAATCAGTGTATACCACCTCTCTAATAAATCCAGCTTCCAAAAGCTCAGCTACCTTCTCATCAGTCGCTTGCGCTTTCTCGGTTCCGACCCTTCTCTTCTTCTGACATACTGGCTTGGCGCCAGGATATACACTCAACTTGTGGCAGATGAAGTTAGGATCGATTCCCGGCATGTCTGCCGAGGTCCATGCAAACAAATCCTTGTTTTCAATTAGAAGTTCAGTAAGCTCTTTTTCTAGCTTCTCCGACAGGCCAACCCCGATCTTGATGCAGTGAGATGGCTCGGGACCGAGGATTACTTTTTTAAAGTCCCCTTGCGGAGTTGGTCGGGTTTCATCCTCTTCTCTGACGTCAAGATCGGCCAAGTTGACGCTTCCTTTGTTCAATGGTTCCTTCATAATTTTCTCATCATCTAGTTTCAGCTTTGCCAAACTGATGTTATAGCATTTTCGGGCCAACTCCTGATCAGACCGTACTGTTACTACCTTGTCATCCGACCCCGGAAACTTCATGGCCAAATGTACTGTCGAAACGACGGCACCGAAAGATTGGAGTGCTGTTCTTCCGAAGATAGCGTTATAGGCCGAGGGAGCCTGGACAACGAGCCACTTTACCATTTCGGTTCGGGCAGAAGGTGGTTCACCCATTGTCACTGGGAGGTGGATATGGCCTAATGGAACGATCGAGTGTCCCGTGAAGCCAATCAAGCTTCCCTCGAATGGAGTAAGATCCGACCTTTTTAACTTCAATTTCTCGAACAGATCAAGGAACATGATGTCCGCCGAACTCCCTTGATCGACGAGAATTCTTCTTACTACATAGTTGCCAATCCGAGCTGTGACGACCATTGGATCATTATGGTCTTGCAGGATGTCTTCAAAGTCTTCATCACTAAAACTGATTACAACATTCTTCTTTCTCGGTTTCTGAATCGGTCGGCTTGCCACCGAAAGAACTTGCCCCACGTACTTCTTGCGGTCACACTTATTTTCCCCACCACCAGCAAATCCTCCAGCAATAGTACCGATAAGGAAGTCATTTGCTTTCTCGGATGGTTGTATTGGGGCTCCGCTTGCAGGTGGTGAAGGACTTTTATTCCTCTTCTGCTCGGTTTTGGGAGGCGAGGGGCTCTTCCTTCTAGAACGCTTGCGCAAGGCTTCCCCGATGTAATGTTGAAGCTTGCCATCCCTTACCATCTCTTCAATTAGATCTTTCAGTTGGATACATTGGTCGGTGGTATGCCCCCATCCACCATGGTGATCGCAATACTTCGATTTATCCTTTTGGGCCGCCTTTCTTAAGGCTGGTGGCCGAGTGATGTTGCGCATTTCAGTATGCATGGTCTCACGAAGGATTTGACTCCTCGGGACCGTTAATTGAGTGTATTCCTCGTACCTGCCTTTGGGAGGCAGTTTATCACCTCTTTCTTGTTCCCTCTTGTCTTTCCTTCCTCTTTCCCGAAAACGATCATTCTGACGAGCCTCGTTTTGGCGAGGCTGTTGCTCCTGTCGTCCTTCGGTACCCCTTGCCGCAGTGCTTATCCTTTGGAACTCCTCTAGATTGACATATTTCCTGGATCTTTCTCTAAGTTCTGCCATGTTATGAGGTGGTTCCCCGATCAAACAATCTTTGAAATCTCCGTCCAACAATCCTTGAGTGAGTAGGAGAATGGATACCCCCGACTGTAAACCAGATATGCCACTGGCCTCTTGCTGATACCGAGCCAGGTAGTCGCGTAGAGACTCGCCAGGTCTTTGTGCGACTCCAGCTAAAGAATGATCCGATTTGGGCTGTGACGTGCTCGCTGTATATCGATTGAGGAAAACCCTCCGAAGCTCGGCCTAGGAACTGATGGAATTTGCCGGTAGGGAGTTGAACCATCTCAGCGGCGCCGGGCCTAGCGTCATTGAGAAAGCTCGGCATTTCATTTCATCTTCTCCTCCATAAAACATCATAGAAGACTCATAAGATGCAATGTGGTCCATCGGATCAGTCGTCCCATTATAGCGAGAGACGTTCTGATGGCCCATGAAAGCTTGTGGAGTCCGAAATGCCATGATTGCGGCTGTGAACGAGTGCCCCAGATGCGGTTCAACAGCAGCAGGTTCAGCAACCTCATTCGAAGTAAGGGGTGGAGGCAAGGGAAGGTTACTTGGGTTGCCAAGAGCCATGCGAGTGCCTTGCTCGGAAAGCCTAGCCATGCTTTGCTGCTGTAAAGTAGCGATAGCTTGGTTTTGCTTTTCGATTAATGAAGTTTGAGTCCTCAGAATTTCCATAATTGACTCTTCTCTTCTCCTGGCAGAAGAGGTCGTCATGTAAGATCTTCCCTGAGACTCGGAACGTCCACCGCCCTGAAGTGTTCCGAAGCGTCCTCTAGTAAATTGTGGTACTCCCCTAAACAAGGGTATTTCTCTATCAGACCGCTCGGTTCGGGAGTTTTCTCGAACATGACGTTCAGCTCGTCGCTCCTCCCGAGTTCGGGATCCAGCAGGGGCTCTTCTAGACTGGTGTGGTCCAGAATCCGCAGTGTCACGCCATTTCGACACATGGCCATCAGAAACACGACGTGGTTGAGATCGTCGTTCATGGCCCTCCACAGCCGGAACGACGGCGACTTGCGGTTGGACCTGAGGAACAGCCGGATCAGCAGGGTGGACAACTGGAGGAACTTGGGGGTTCTCAACCTGATTACCCTCAGGGGGAGCAAGTCTGTCCCTAACATTCCTGCCAGCAGCATTCCTAGGTCCGGCGTTCTTTGGTGGTCTTCCTCTAAGACGACGACGGAGATCACCTCCTCCTTGGTTGTCATCGTTGTTGTTTGCCATTTCCTGCAGTGAGCGGTGGGAATACTGGTTATTCAGGTTCCCACAGACGGCGCCAATGTAGTGTCCTTGAACACTATATGTCCTTAACCCTCTGAGCCCTCAAGATTATGGTAATCAGGAGTTCAAGAGAAGGTCAAGTATCTATGTATGACCTTATGGTTTTTCTGCAGTTCCAGTTGGGAAAAGCAGGGTTTCCCCAGTCAACAAGTGTGTGCAGAGTGTCAACTTAGGGATGAGAGTACGTACCTGAAACCCTAGCTGTTGTGAGCTATTTATAGGGTTTGGAGGAAGTTGAAGTGGGCCGTATGGGCCTCGTATCAAGGTGAGCTGAACCGGGATTCTGTGAGGAAATATAGGAGATTTATTCCCTTAGAATCCGGATAGGATCAGCTCACGATCCCATGTAGAGGCTGTTGCGAGATTCTAGGAGAAACATGCGGAAGAGATAGGAAGCCTTGGTGAGACTGAGTCAACCTACCAGCCGACGTTATGTCTCGGTTCTAGAATCCCGAGCCGATGGAGTGAAGACCGTTGTTGAGGCTCGGTCCCATCAAGTCCGAGCCTGGTCTTTTCGTATGCTCGGAATGAACGTGTCCGAGCGTGAGACGTTTGTGTTAAGTAAACCGAGGGAAAGGTCCTTAGAAAATCCTTTATATAGGACTGTAGTTTTTATACGGTCCGCAGGCCCTACAAAAATATCCCTAACAGTGTTAACATTTCCGGTTTTATGAAGCCGGAAAAGCCTTTTCGGTTTTGCTGAACCGGAATCAATTTAAACACTATTCCAGTTTTGCTAAACCGAAAATTGTATTCTGATTTTGTAGTACCGGAAATATACAAAACCGAAAATTTGATATGACTTTGTAGTACCGGAAATATTTCCGGTATAGATTTCTGATGCTACTGAACCGGAAATATAGATTCCCATTCAAGCCTAAAGTTTCGAACTTTGAGACAGCGAAAACGCGATTACTACGAGAACTCTTTCTAGACCTAGATGCCTTGAGATTCGTAAAATGAATAACAACACTGTCAGCAAATAGAATGAAAGGCAGGGAAACAGTGTTATTCAAAACCCTGCATTTAAAGGTGTGGGTTCTCGTGGTATCTTTGTGGAAGTTGTGAAATGAGCAAAACTGTTCGTGGGGTGTTACCAAATCCATTGCTGCTTCTACCAACAAAGTAACAACAATGACTATTCACTGCTTAAACCCTGGTGAAGTGGAAATGAATGAATAAGAAGAGATTTTATTAACCAATATAAGGTGAGGGGTTCAAAGAAGAAAGTTAGAAAGTGTGGTGGGTGAATCTTTCCGGTTCAGTAGTACCGGAAATATACTACAAAGTCATGTCAAATTTCTGGTTATGTAGTATCGGAAATATAGATTTTCGGTACTACAAAGTCAGAATAAAATTTCCGGTTCAGCAAAATCGAAATAGTGTTTAAATTGATTCCGGTTCAGCAAAACCGAAAAGGTTTTTCCGGCTTCATACAGTCGAAATTGTTAACACTGTTAGGGGCATTTTGGTTCATGGAAATTTGAAATGGGGGCCAAAAAATCAGTCATGGGGGCCAAAAACAATTTCCCAATAAAAAAAGAGTTTTGAATTATGGCCCCCATGGTCGAGATTATAGCCCCCATTTTTCTTTTTCGTGGACAAAATTGTCCTTTGCATTGTTAAAATTTCCGTCTTCACTAAACCGGAAAAATTCCGTTTTCACTAAACCGAAAAATTTCCGTATTCCCTAAACCGAAAACATTCCGTTTTCACTAAATTGGAAAATTTCCGTCTTCCCTAAACAGGAAAATTTCCGTTTGGGGCGAGTATGTGGTGGGAGCCCATAGTCATCTCATTCTAGGCAAATTCTAATGTACTCCTACCTAAGTTTTTCTTAAAATGCTCCTACCTGTTTTTTTATTTTTTTATTTTAAATGTAGTAAATTAAAAATATCCTATGTATTTTCCTTTTCACAAATATATATTTTTTTGTTATTTGGATTTAAAATTTTTTTTATTCTGTGCTCTCTGACAAAGGTTAATTTTTTTTTCACATCTAGTCAATTCAGAAATATTCTATGTGTATGCTTTTTCACTGATATGCACTAGTTTTTATGATTTGGATTAAACTTTTTTTTTTTACTCTCTGAGCTGAAAAAACTAGAGTAAAAACTGTGTTCATAATTTACATATTTTAATAAATCTGTATACGAATCTGTGTAACAAAATATTCCGAGTAAACTTTGTTAAAAAAATTTAGAAAAAAAAAAGAAAAAAGTGGTCACAGCACTAAAATGCTCCACTTTTGCCTAACATCAAGCGTGGGCCATTTACTAGCTACAGGTAATCATGTTGCTCCAAATTGATGTGTTTTCCGTATCATTCCAGACGGAAGTTTTCCGTCTCTATAATCACATAATTTTTTCGGTTTAGTGCATATCAGTAAAAAAAGAATACACATAGAATATTTTTTAATTGACTATATCTGGAAAAAAAAATTAGCCTTTGCCAGAGAGCATAGAATAAAAAAAAAATTAAATCCGAATAACAAAAAAATATATATTTTTGAAAAGAAAAATACATAGGACTTTTTTAATTGATTACATTCAAAATGAAAAAAAAAACAGGTAGGAGCATTTTAAAAAAACTTAGGTAGGAGTACATTAGAATTTGCCTATGAGAGGTCATATGAAGAAACTGCTGGGATATAAAATATATATATATATATATATATAAAAAAAAAAAAGAAACTGCTGCAAAGAGAACTCATCCATTTCAGTCCAAACGGAAATTTTCCGGTTTAGGGAAAACGGAATTTTTCCGGTTTAGTGAAAACGGAAATTTTAACAATGCAAATGGCAATTTTGTCCACGAAAAAGAAAAATGGGGGCTATAATCTCGATCATGGGGGCCATAATTCAAAACTCATAAAAAAAAGAATTAGAAAGATTGGACATAGAAAACCTATACCAAAAACCCAACCCAATTCTATGTCCAAAAACCCAACCCAACCCAAGTTTGGCTAAGGCCCATTTACTTCACACGGCCTATACCAAAAAGGCAAAAACCCAACCCAATCCTCATCTTAAATTGTAAGCTGCGTGGGACCCGGCGAGCAAAAACAACGTTGTTTCATTTATAATTGAAGGGACCAATTTGCAAGGTTACAAACAATTAGTACCTTGGAATAATTTTGCCATCTCATGCATTCAACGCAAGCAAATTTTTCATGCATTGTTCACCAAAAAAAAATTTTCATGCATTAAAAATAGACCCATTTTTTTTGGTTAACAAAATAGACCCATTTAAAAGTACCACATTATTATTAAGCTTGTTATATTTTACTCTAGTCGAGACTTCATAGTTTAAAAACCTCATGACTTCGTGTTTTCAGCAAAAGTCATCCGGAAAATTTTATTTTAATCTTGTGAAGAAAAAAAATTACGTATCGTCATTTTCACTACTAAGAACTTACATGGTGTCCAGCTTATATATTCTTCCTCCGGTCCGTATTATAAGTATCATCTTTCTTAAAAAGGGTACTTATAATATGAACCGAAAGGAGTATATTTTTAAATTGGTTGATACTATTTAAAAAAGTTCTGCGATGAAGCAGTTTCTATCTTTTTTCAATGAACCAGAAAGTCATTTGCATTTTCAACGTTTTCATGTTTACTTTATATTTATGGTCAATAAGAGCATCTCCATCGGCTCAAAACAATCGTTCGTTCGTCACCTTACGAACGTTCACCGTTCTCTGCCGCTGGAGAGAGATATGGTTCGTTCGTTTTTCACAATCGTGCACTGTTTCACAACGAGTTCGCGAAGTTGAGCAGTTATTTTAATCGACAAAAATGGAAAGGAGGGAGAAGGAAACAGAAACAAAGAACAAACCAATAACAACATACAATCCAAAACCAAGAACAAAAGAGAGAAATCAACAAATTCAATTAATTCTTACAATAAACCCCAAATTAAAATATTAAAAAAAACCCAAATCAAATTATAACAAGAAAGGGACGGAAGAGAGAGTGAAGGAGAAGAAAAAGAAAGAAGGACGGAGAAGAAGAAGAAATGGACAGATAGGAAAAAGAAGTGAAGAACACATATGAGAAAAGTAGAGAGATGAAAGAACAGAGAACAAGAAAGAAAGAAGAGAAACGAAGAAAGAACATAGTAGAAGAAGAAGGCCAGGGACAATACTCACTCTTGGCACATAAACACAAGTGACGAGAAAGAGAGAAGAAATGAATTGGGTTTAATTTTAAGGTAATTTTATATAATTTTTATTGTATTTTTAAGGTAATTTTATATAATTTTGTAATATTTTGAGTAAATATGTGTTAAAAAAATTTAAAATGTAGTTAGTTTTTTTTTTCCGTAAAAAAATATGGTTAGTTGATGGTGGTTATATTTATCATAAAATATTAGGAGGGTAGAGTAGGTAGTGGGACCTATTTATGAACGGAAAGCAGGTTTACGAGTGGAGTGAAAATGTGATTGAAGTTCTTAAAGGTTCTTAAACTCTTAAAGTATGAAAATATGTGATGAATAATAAAATAATATGTGAGATCCATTTAAAAACGAAAAATCCGTTTAATGTGGAGGTGCTCTAACATACTCCTAGTAGATATCATGTACTTTATTATAATTATAATAAGGTAAATACTAACAACTGATTTAAGAATATTTTTTCAGAATTTAAATGAAATAAAATATATTAAAAAAATATTTTTTTTACATTTTTTGAAAAAAAAAATTAAACGTGAACTTCTAATTATTTTTTGGATGAAGATCCTTATTATAAAGATATGGATAATAGATATAGCAATGGACGGTAAAGATCAGAGAATACGCGGTTGAGTTGTGTTATTGATTAACTTAGTCTCCACGGCAAATGCTAACGACCGGAAGCTATAAAATTAATCTAGCATTACTAGTTGCTATCACAAAGACTTTCTGCTAAACTTCAATCCAATTTCTATGAAAAAGCAGAAGCAAGTAAATTAAACAAACCACATGTTAATTATTATAATAACATCTCCAATTATTCATATCCAAGGCAAACGCTCTCCTGGCTCGTGAACTCCAAACTCCATGGCAAACTAAACCTAACATAATACTAAAGTACCTTAAGTATTTAACTAAGTTTTATCTTAGAAAAATTAGTTGTTTGTCATATATATTTTCCCTTTGTACATCGGAAAATAAAAGAGACGAAAAGAATAATACCGGGCAAAAACGCTAAGCTACAAAATAACTTGTTAAGTACTCCATCATATATATAATTATATTATACTCTAATTTTAAAATCTTATACCTGAACTAATTTTATTACAATAACAAACTCATATTCATATTATATATTATGTCATGTGAATGTTATTAACTAAGTACATGGCTTAATCTCTTCATTTCAAGTTGTCTAAGAATGCCATTTCCGCCCGTGCTATGTCATATTATCATCATACTCATATGAAGAGAAAGTATAAACATGGTTGCAGACTTTTTAGCTTTTTATTCTTTTATTATGAGAGATACATGTTGAGTTGAGGTCTTGAGGAAATGCCTAGTGAAATAATTCCTCTCCTTAGTTATGATGTAATTAAACCTATTTTCTAATTACTAATATATCTCAATGTTTAACGCCTAAAAAAAGTACGTGGCTTAATTAATTATTAGCGTTTCCTTTTATTTTCTTGTTTAAACTGTTTATGTTTTTTAAATTTTTGGGATAAGAAAATTTTTTTAACTGTTGTTGTTGTTTTAAATTACACAGGAGTTACTATTACAAAAAATAAGTTACATAAGTTACTATTGCACATAAATGAAAATTAACTACATAATAATGCACTTAATTTTTTTTAATATTCTTAAAATATATATATATATATATGCACGCATCTCAAAAAAGACCTGGATGTGTAACTTGTAGGCGGAATTTGATATTCGAGGCTTATTTATTTTTATATATTTCTTGATGTCTTATTTTAAAATGTGACTTGTACATATTTGTTAGAAATTAAGACAAATGGGTTTATAAATCCCAAATTTTGGATAATAGTTTTACATTCCTCCTCATTTCATTTCATATTAGAAATATGCTCAAAATTAACCATCAACTCTATTTTCTCAATAAATTAAACAACAATATTATACTACACGAAAGTTTATAAATACAAACACGCGCTATTGTTGGAAGTGGAACTTTGTCCCAGCCTTCGATTATCATCATTCCAAAACCTTATGATAATGTCCTTCTTATCTTGGACCCCTTTATATATACCCCCCACCCCTCTTCCATTGCATACATACCAACATAGATTCCAATTCAATTTCTCTTTCTCACTTACTCTCTCTAGACAAAGAAAACAACCAAAATTAAAACACATATTTACTCATTAGTCGTTACTCATAATTAAGCACTCCATCATCAACTCAAGCAATGGAAATTGAGCAAAGCACACCGCTGGTGGCAAAGAAGCTATGGAACATAGTACGTATAGTGTTTATGATGTTGAGAAAAGGCATAGCAAAGAGCAAAATCATGGTGGACTTTCATTTGTTGCTCAAGCGTGGCAAGCTCGCCGCCGGCAAGGCCATAGCCAACACCCTCATGCTCCACCACCACTACGCCACCACCTTCACCTGCCGTCGCTCCGACCTCTCATTCATCTCTCCTCGCGACTACGAATTCAGCTGTAGCAATAGCCCTGCCTTCCCCTTCCATAAACATAATAATCGACGCTGCCAGCACCATCCTCGTCACAATCGTCATTTTGGCAAGTTTTCTAAAACCTGTCGATATGACGAAGTCTCCACCGTGAACGTTGTTCAGCAAGTACTTGAAATGCTGAACAACAATAGCGCGGTGGAGGCTTCGCCTTTGGTGGCATTGCCTGGGTTTGGAAAGAGTCCTATTGGGAGGCAACTTAGAATTACCGATTCGCCCTTCCCTTTGAAGGATGAAGGGGATCATGGCCAAGTGGACATGGCAGCTGAGGAATTTATTAAGAGGTTCTATAAGGATCTCAATTTGCAACAGAAAATGGCTTCTAATGAATCACCATATAATAACTTGTGGGACAGATGAAAATATTGGATTCCATTTCTAAGGACATCATGCACATGTGGTTCTGGCCTAGCTAGCTAGCTATTTGACACCGTCACAACTCACAACGTACCGTGTACTTTTTTTTTTTTAATGTCACAAGCACCTACTACATGTTTTTCTCTGCTTTGTCAAGTAAAAAAGTGACATGATCACTACGCTGGGACTTGATTACTTTGATGTAGAAGTTTTTCTTCATGGGAGAGGTGCTGATGAGATGCTTGTATAATTTTGTCTTTTGGTTATTTTAGTACTTCAACTCACACTGTGATGATTTCGGTATTGTTTTTCTAACTCCGTTTTGTGTATAGTTTGGGTTCCTATTTCATGTGTTGACAATAAGAGTTTCAATTTCATCCCTCGTATCCATTAAAAAACAGTATAATAACAAAAAAAATTTCATCCCTTAAATCGAAATGTTGTGTATTTTTGTTAATATATAGTACAAAAGTAATAGTAACTAATAAGAGAAAACAATAGCGTTATCTGAACATTTAAAATTGATATAATACTACTTAATGTTAAGGTTCCATTTCAAAATCAATTGGTAATAATAGGAGTAACTTAATATGTATTCAAATCATACCAAAAAGAGTGAGACAGACGATGAAGAATGGTAATGTTAAGAGTCCCACATTGAGTAGCCTAGTAAGTTCAATGTGGTACTTAAGTCATGAGACTCTCCCACCTAATAGACTAGTCTTTTGGGTTGGACTCTCCTTATGTGCTTAAGTCCTAACAATTGGTCTCTTTCAATGAGAGGTTGAACCATGGAAAGGCCTATCTATAGGCTGTATTAATGTATATTACCGAATACTGATAGGTGAGTGGAGCCGCCAAAAGAGAAATGACTACCATCGAGTCAGCGTCGATAGAGTGAAAGCAGTCGTGGACGTCGCCCCGTTTTCGGAATGAATATTCGTCTTAGTAAATAAACATATCTCAATTATTTATTGAACATTTGTAATTTTTTTATAATAAAAAATTAAATTAAAGACGGGTACAATGGATAAACAAATACAATAGGTACTGAATCAAATACAAAAGAAACCGTACATAAGGAAAAAAAATTTGAATTGATGCAAAACTTTTTTTATTAGAGAAAAAATATGTAATTCATTCCATAACATAAAATAGTACAAGTATATATAACGTTACAGCAACAAAGCACATATTTTTTATACAATAAAAACTGCTAAGAAAGGCTAGATACTCAACAATAACAGCAAACTCCCTTTGGACATGAATCATCATCAACATCCAGCTTCGAACTCTAACCAGAAATTCAACAGCCTTTATTTCCAAGATAACTATTTCATCGATCTCGGAAGCAAACACATTTCGGGGACAAAAAATCTTATATATGTAGAGGTAGAGCCACTGGGCAAAAGATAAAACAGAAATCTGGAAAGGAAGATCTGTCCCGAATAACTAAATGTTATTTTTCTTTTATTACTAGCGTAATTAATTGTTATTGAAAATTGGAATATGATCTTATAAATAGGACAAAAAAAGTTTAATTTCCAAAATGGTCTTACATTTAGGATAAAAGGGAGTACACTTTTACAATTTTATGGCATAATCATATTTTTGTTTCCAAGTTTAATCATTCATCCAATTATTTCCTCGTTAATTCTAATTATTTATTTTCTTTTTTCTCATTCATAAACTAAGATACATTAATTAATAATGAACATACTTTCTAATGCGAATTAAATATTGACGATTCTCAATACATGAATACTTGGAGAAAAACATATACTCGATCACTTCGTGCCTAAACCCTAAACATAAAACCATTTTGATTGAATTTAAGTTCATTAAGTAAGTTAATTTGGTGATATTTATTAAGTAAGTTAATTTAGTTAGTGACAATGAAAATGTGAACATTTAATATTTCTTTTTCAAAACTAACCCCATAAGTATTATTAAAACTCTAAAAATGTTTAGTAAATAAAGGTGTTTATGAAAAGAAGTAATTAATTATCATTTAAAATTTGTAAAGAGACTTATAAATAAGACAAAAATAAAAATTTCAAAAGGATATTATATTTAAGGATGAAATGAATAATATTAAACTTACAATAGTCAATACTCTCTCGTCCCTAGATATAAGACTCTTTTGGAGAAATTTGGTTAATTTAGTTAATGGTATTGAAAATGTGAATATTTGATATTGTTTTTTCAAAATTACCCTGAAGTATTATGAGGAATTTAAAAAGTGTTGAATAAAAAAGGGTCTTTGTGAAAATAAATAATTAATTGTTATTAAAAATTGGTATAAAATTTTATAAATATAAACGAAATAAAAGTCTCTTAAGGGTTTTATATTTAGAAACGAAATGATTATTCTCTCTGGTTTAAAATATGAGAAAAAAAACATGTTTTTTTATTTAAAATATATGAAAAAAGAGTAACTACCGTTTTTAAATTTTGTTTTGATATACTATTTTTTAAAATAACCCTAAAAAACGGTCATCTTATTTTTTTTTTGTTTTGTTTTTAATGTTATTTTTTAAAATATTTTAATTTTTTGATAAATTTAAAAAAATTAAATATGATCAACTAACGTTTTTAATAAATGTGAAATTATTTTGTTTTTCTTATTTAAAATTGGAGGAGTAAATTTTTAATAAATGTATGATAACCTTGAACATCAAAAGTTACTCGTACAAAGAAACAAGGGAGCATTGGAAAAAAAATAAAATATATATATATATAGAAATAGTGTACAGCTTTTCAGCTTTCAGAGGCTGGCAGTTGGAGTTGGCTTTATTATCACTTTTAAGTCATTTCTGACTATGAATTGGTCTCTCTCCATTATGATGGTGGTTCCAATGCTTTTGTTGCCGTTGCATCTATCTATTAGTAATGTTATTCTTCAAAAATTAAGTAGATTTTAAAGGTTTTTAACTGTAAATTACTTTCTCCGATCTTTATTATCTGTTTTTTATTTAAAAAATTTATTTGTTTTTTTTTATGATTTGAAAAGTATAATAAATGTCGTTTTCTATTTTACTCTTATATTTCATAGATCTTGATTTATGTAAGTAGTGAAAAAAATTAATAAGAGATAAAAAAATATAGTGAAAAAACTAACATAATTAATGTATTAAACATTTAAATAATGATTACATTTTTTAAATAATGTTTTTTTTTAAATATGAAAGATAAATACGAACGAAATGAGTAATTAACTTCACTAAATTATTTTCTTATTGGAATATTCCCTCTTGTCTCTAATATTAAAAAAACATATTTATCTTGTCTCAAAAATTAAAAAAAAATAACTAATTTTATATTCATTATACAATTATTCTTAAAATATTTTTAGAAACTAACAATTTTATTTATTGTAATTTTATTTCATTCCCAATGCAATTTTTCTAAAGTAATTATATTTTCCATGAATTTGAAAAAATTAAATACACTAAACTAATTTTTTTAATAAGTGTTATATCGGTTACTTTTTCTTATAATAAAGAAGGGAGGGAGTAAACTTTAGATATAACTGGTAACCATTTTATCCATTATTATTTTTCATAAATTTGTTAAGTGTGTTGCGACCAAGTGTTCTTTAGGACATCTGTTAAAATTATTAGAGTAAGAATAAGAAAAATAATGATAACTGTAAATCATTTTGTGTGTCTAAAATTTAAAAAAAAAACACTAAGAACACTTGTTACTGCATCATTCCAAGTGTTTTAATGATTTTTTTTAATTATATTTGACATGTATTAATATTTGTTATTATTTAATTAAAAGTTGCAATCAATTTTAAACAAGTTTTCTATAAAAAAAAAAATACTCTTATACCTCTTTTTGAGATATTGGAGGTGTAAGAAAGATAAAAATATTTTTTAAAAAAAAAAAGAGAGAGAAAAGTGATTAATAATGTACTCAATGCAAAAGGAATTAAAAAAATGCAAATGAAAACTTAAAAAAAATTGTAAAACAATAATTATTATTTTCTAAATATGCGAATTAAAGTAACGGGGGAGAAACTTGTAAAGTCATTGTAGCTCATAAATTAAGTAGGGTGCACCGAGCACATTTGTTAAGTATTTCATAATGTGTGTTTTTTTTTTTTTTGGTACATATGAGGAAAACAAAAAGACAAAAACAAACTAACTCCTATTGAATGGGATTCTTATCCTATGAGCAAGTATTATAGGCGAAATATCAATTGGAGGAACATCCCAAAGCTTAAACAAATCAGCATAGCTATTACATACTTAGCAAACCAGTCAGCCAAAAATTCCGTTCTCTAAAAGTATGTACCAGGAAAACATATCCGAACTGAGACAAAGCTTTTTTATCTCGTAAATATGCAAAAGAAAAAAGTCTTGCTTGATCAATGTGTTGTTTGATGTATTACATGTTTAACAAAATATATTTTAAATTAAAAATATGCTAATTTCATAATATTTTTTAATCAATAAAAAATGAATAATACATTTAGTAACACACGTTGCAAAATATCGACCAATAGGTGTTGGTTCAATTAAGTAATGGTAAAAATACAATTTAGTGAAAATTACTCTCCACGTACGCCCGGAATTTAAACAAATTATAACATGCTAGCAAATAGCTCTTATTTTTTATCAACCTTCAAGAGGGACATAACGTCTAAGCAGTCCTGATTTGATCAAGTTAATTGAAATGATTTATGATTTATAAACTAGAGCTTTTGTGCCCTTTAGTTTTATATCCTTTTGATATATTTAATTAATTGATCAGCTAATTTTATTAAATATTAATTCTAATTCAATCAATTAACTTATTAATTATAAGCTTTCAGTTTCTAATCTATTATTTTACCAATTTTCAATTTTCTAAGCTCTTGAGAGAACTCAACAACATGTTTTTTTTTTTGTCCTATTTCTTTTTTTTTACCCTATCTTGCCAAACAATATATTACTATACTCATGTTCTATTATTTTCTTTCTCATCACCAAAATCTTGCATGTTATCAAACAAAACATCAATGCTGGAAATTTAAACTTTATGGCAAACTTCTTTTCTCACACAAAAAAAACTATTATTATTATTATTTTTTTTTTTTTGCTTTTATCATTTTTCAATTGCCCTCAGATTATGATTAAAATTCACATAAAAAAAGCTGTTTCTATACGTAATTTATATAATCCAAAACACGCTTACTGTGATAAATTAAAATTTAAAAGTAGTGGACTATATTTCATAAAAAAAGTTGTGGATGGTACAAAAATATATTTATATGTTTATGGGTATGGAGTATTAGTAAAAGTAGTGCACTGATTTGTCCATTTCTTCAATTTTTTTTTTTTAAGGGTAGTGGCAGTGGCAGTGGCAATAGCGGAGCCATTTTCTTCAAGACAAAAAAGCCATGGTGCTTTTAAGAAGCAAAGACATAGAATTGTTGCTTCAATTAAGAAAGAATGGGATAAAAGGGACTTTAAGGTTTAAAGTTCTGGTGTATATGGTATATATCTCACTTTGCACACGATTGTTGTTTATACAATTATACGTATCCATGGTTTATGAGAACACATGGAAAGCGCTCTCTACTTTTATCCAAAGAGAAAATTATATTAGAAATAGGCAGAAGATACCAAAAGGAATCTCTTATCAATTGAAGAAAAGAATTCAATCTGATCTTAAACTTTTGGTCCCAGCAATTCCTTTTGTATTTGATTTTTAATCGATTGTTTTAGTTAAGTTACTTGAGAATGTCACTTTAAAACTTATTTTGAATTATCTCATTAAGTATTTGAATATTTTGTTGGATTATTTTATGTGGATTAACATTAATCAATTATTAGATAATATAATTTTAAATTATTCAGTATATATATCAATCATAAACTATTTTAATATATAACACTTAATAATCAACATGTTTTTATATGAATAGCCCGTTATGAATTGAGGTGTTTATTTTGTATGCCTAATAAAAAATCTCTCTTATCGCCTAATAAGGCCAGATACTGTTTTCCTTTAAATAGCTTCTTGAATGTTGTTTAAAGTTTTTATTATATAAGAAACCATTCTGAAATTTTTATATCATGACAACGCCATTGAACATGCTATAATTTTAATTTGTGAAAAATTTTATGGGGCAACATACGAAAATGTAGAATTATGTGAGAGAAAATAAATAATGAGACATTGCAAGATTAGCATATATTAAAGCGTATACTAAAATGTAAATAGCATATTGGTTTAATTTAAATGTTATTTCATTCCTGTTCCAAAAAAAAAAAAAATGTTATTTCATTCTTGTTGTGCAAATAATAGGACCGTAATGTTTTTGCCTGAGTACTCATCATGTCGACGTTTTGATTATTGATTAAATTTTGTTTGATAAAGGTTGCATATATAATATAGTCCAATTATCAATGATATGGAAGCTAAGTACTACTAACCAACACCCAACATCACAACTTTGTTTTAATAAATTGTGAAGTTTTTCATACTTTACCAAAAAAAAAAGTTGCAAGAGTTGGATATAGAATATTTCTTCTGATCCTATATATAAAATTTTTTTGAAATTTTATTTTTATCTTATTTATAAGTTTTTTTTTTTCAATTTTCAAAAGTAATTAATTACTTTTTTCCTCAAATATCTTTATTAATTTAACACCTTTTAGAGTCATAATAATGATTATAGAGATAATTTTGAAAAAATGTATTAAAATTTCACATTTTCAATAAAATTAAAGAAAAAATATAAAAAAAAAATATAGATAGGAGAGGAGGGGATATACAGTAGACTACTCGTACTAAACTAGTACTGGAGAGTCCATTGATCGAAAAGTCTTAATGATGTGATGAGTGGTTATATATTTAATCAACATTTATTAATTATAATAATTAGTGAAAAGCAAGTTGGGCCATGGGGAAAATAGAGGATGGTTCTCGATGAATGGTCTATCTTTTCTTTGAGTTTTTCTTTTTGAACCCCCTTCATTGCTCATTGGTTCCCGTTTTATTTTTTATGGACGAAGTTATCCTTTATTTACCGCCTGAAACAAGGCGGAAATAGCTTTCCGCTTTGTTAAAGTCGGGAACAAATTTAATATTTCCGACTAGTTGAAGTCGGGAAAATGCCCGACTAGCTGGAGTCGGGAAAATGCCCGACTAGTTGGAGTCGGGAAAAGCTCATTTCTACATTAAAGAATTAGCACATAGACATTAAACTAAAACTACTATATGTTCTTAATTTTTAAAGTCCCTTCGTCCCTAAACTTAGTCAAATGGGTTAATAAATATATCATGGAAAAAAATATATTATGTTAAAAAATATATTATAAAGCCCCATATCAATTTTCAGTGATCATTAATTACTTTTTTCCATAAACATTTCTATTTATTTAACACTTTTTAGACTCCCAATAATATTAATTACTCACCCTATCATTGATATGTATAATTTTAAAATTTTTAAATTTACCCTATTAATATTATTGGGAGTCTAAAAAGTGTTAAATAAATACGAATGTTTATGGAAAAAAGTAATTAATGATCACTGAAAATTGATATGGGGCTTTATAATATATTTTTTAACATAATATATTTTTTTCCATGATATATTTATTAACCCATTTGACTAAGTTTAGGGACGGAGGGGCTTTAAAAATTAACAACATAGAGTAGTTTTAGTTTAATGTCTATGTGCTAATTCTTTAATGTAGAAATGAGCTTTTCCCGACTCCAACTAGTCGGGCATTTTCCCGACTCCAGCTAGTCGGGCATTTTCCCGACTTCAACTAGTCGGAAATATTAAATTTGTTCCCGACTTTAACAAAGCGGAAAGCTATTTCCGCCTTGTTTCAGGCGGTAAATAAAGGATAACTTCGTCCATAAAAAATAAAACGGGGGCCAATGAGCAATGAGGGGGGTTCAAAAAGAAAATCTCCTTTTCTTTTGATTGTAAGATAAGAATCCAAAAGCAGAAGTCGGCGTAAAATTGCCCAGTTGGTGGCTGGTGGCTGCAGGGACATTTAGGATTTTCCCCTCCCCCAGGTTCCAGACCTCCCATGTAAACAAAAAAAAATCCAAAAGTAGAAGTGTTTTATAAAAAATTGTGTATTTAAAAACTTAAAAAATTAATTATGTTTATTTTTCAAAAAGATCTTACTAATAAGTGCCTTAAAAACACTTATTAAAATTTTTATACTTAGAAAAACAATCATGAATGCATATTACTCCGTGTCTCGCAAATTTAAAAAAAATGCATTTTCCAATTCTTATTTACTATATTCGACTACTTAACAAGTACACTATGAACACTGGTTAGCATTTGCTTTATTTAAATTCAATACTCCGTACTAATAAGACGCGTCCCAAATCATTAATTGGAGATCATTTTTACTATAGTACATACCAGCGTCTGCTCATACTAATAATAATTACAATAAATATCATTTGAGCTGCTGAATGTAGCTATAGCATTAATGCATTGAAGATATCTGGGCATATCGATTCGTTATTGATCAATTATGATGATCAAAATTGCAGGCGCAAAATTCATTGCAGACAAATAACGAGGGAATATATATCAGCTGATTTTAACTTGAGAACATGAGTGGTGGATTGAGAAGAAAATGATAGGTGGTAGGAGCATAGTAGTGTGAGGTTTGTTTCTTTTAACGCTTTGAAACCTGAAATGTGCATGCATGTGTCTTAATCAGATGTGCTGTTTGAAGAGAGAGTTCATAATTTTTGAAGCCTAAAATTGAGCATGAGTCTGTATCATATTTTTCCACCTCAAAAAAAATAAATAAAAATGTGATACTATTATTCATATCTTTGCTTGGTTCTAGGCCACCTATGCAGCTTCATACTATTGCTAGTCTTCACCTGTTCTGCGACTAGCAATTGACAATTTGGCCGACCGAATAAATCAGATACTCTCTTTGAATTTATGGGTAGGAATTTTTTTTAATCTTATTTACTACTCCTATAAGAATATATTCCAATTTTTAATAATATTTAATTTTTTTCTTTCGAAAATATCAATGTTAAGTCAATCTTTTTTTAAAATCTCAATAATAATTACAAAAATCGTTTTGAAAAAATATATTAATCTTTATATTTACAATGCCACTAATAAGATTATCTCGCTTTGTAGATGAACGTAAATTTAAAAAAAAAATCTTACACATAAAATTGCCCAGGGAGTATAATAAATACGAGTAGCTTTGAACTTGCTCAATAAGCTATTCTTTTTTTGCCTAAAGATCTCAATAAGCTATTCTTTTGATGGTATTGTTAACCATTGTCCTAATTAATGGAAAAATTGTATTGGAAATCTATGTCCACCAATTATCGATGTTTTAAATTTAACATTTTTCAAAATAAAACTACCTTTTTTTACTCTTTTAACCAACGTACTAATAAGGGCACTCTTTAACAAAATAGTTATTGTACAACTTCCCTTGAGAAATGAAAATGATTGATGAATATGGTGGTGAATGATATGCACAATCATTATCATTCATAGGGTTTTACTAGTTGCTATTCATGTTTGATAGAACAGGCTTGAGTGTCTTATTTTGTAAGCCTACCATATAGGTATCTCACAATTCTGGACTATATAAGAGCTGTAATATTATTTAGGTGGTAGAAAGAGGCATGAATTTAGTAATATGAAAAAAGAGGGGTAACTGACACTAACTATGAAAAATACTACAGCCGTCTCTAATTATAAGGTCCTCTTGGGAGATTTCACATCCATTAAGAAAGTGAAATAATTTAGTTAATTGTATTGGAAATGTGAACTTTTGATATGTATTTTCAAAATTACCCCTATTAATATTATTGGAAATCTAAAAAGTGTTAAATAAATAGGGGTGTTTGTGGAAAAAAATAATTAATGCTCATTTAAAATTGGTAAAGGACTTATAAATAGAGACAAAATAAAAATGTCAAGAGAGCCTTATAATTAGGGACGGAGGGATACTCCCTCCGCCTCATAAGTTATACTATTTATTTAGTCATTTAACTTTATTTTATAAGTTATGTACTTTTAGATTCCAAGTAGTAATTTATACTTCGTTTTTCAAGCATATTCTTATTTATGATATTATCTTTTTCACAGTTTATTTTTCTATCTATTTTCAATATAAACTTCATACATTTATTATTATTTTTTTCTCCTTTTATTAAATAGAGATAATTCATCCGTCAAAATATACCAAATTCTTACGTAACTTGTTAATTTCAATTCTTAATCTATTTGCAATCTCTAAATCAACGTAACCTAGAGTCGGAGGGAGTAAGTGTTTAGATATGCATTCTAATGGCAATAGTGAGATCAATGATCAATCCAATTCTTTTCTGATTAATTTTAATTATGGACTTTATGTCTAAGGCCTACTCATCATGCCCCAAAAATTGTCCGAGGCCAATCTCATGCCCAATGTAGTCTTCACAGGCTTGGGCCTAAGTATGCCCAATCTCATGCCCACATATATATATATATATATATATATATATATATATATATATATATATATATATATATATATACTAGTTTTTAACCCGTGCAATGCACGGGTTATTTGAATTTGTAATTAAAATGAAATATTCTATGAAAAGTAATTACTGTAAATGTATCATGCATTATATATTATTTTGAAAAAAATCATGCATTATATGAAAAAGCTATTATCTTATTTTTTTTATTAGGTTGATTTTGACAAAAAATATAACAGGGAAATATAGAAATAAATTAACTATTTATTAAATATAAATTTGTTTTAAAGGACCATCTATTAGTCTTTTAAGACCAATCGTATCTTAAATTTCTTATTACAAATGATTAGCTAATTTAATTTTTATTTATTTTTATTGCAAATAATTTAATTTTTATAACTTAATCACTTAGAAACCTAAATATTAACAAATTAATTTTTTAAATTTCACCTCCTTCATTAAAAATAGTTTTAATTTTTAATAATTCCACATCTGTTGCCATATAATTGAAAATCTAATAAATTAAAATAAAAAAAATACAACACACACTCAGCTCTCAGCCTCTCAGGATAGTCGGATAGTCCAATAGCATCTGCACTAAGATAAGTTTCTAGTAATTAACACACTCACTCTCACACATATATACACACAGGCTCAAAGAGTCTCTAGTACTCAACAATCACCATAGTCTCCATAAGACCATAACCTTCTTCTCACTCTCTCTTCCTTCATGTTCCTTTCTTTCATTCCAAAATTATTACTAATATCTTCCTTCTCTCCCTTAATCTCTCTTCCTCCATTCCTCACCTGGGAGCCACCTTCACCTTTGATGTCTATGACCCCCACCCCACCGCCTTGGATCCATTTTTCCCCGCCCCCCACCTTCGATCTATGAACCCAACACCTCAAATCGGTTGCATGGATTACAAATTGAAGACAAATCATTGGTCAAGGTACAATGGGTTATGGGTTCTTTCACTGGTGTATTTGTCAGGCTGAAAATGAAGCCGATAGGACAGACTGGGTAAACAAAATAACTGGTGCCATCACATCGATTTTAAATTTTCAGTTTCTTAAACAGGTTATCTGTTGAGATTTTTGAAAATAACTTTTTTGCCATAATGTTCATATGTGATGCTATGCTAACTCTGTTCTATTGTAATTTCTGCAGCCTCATTATGGCATATTGCATTTAGAAAATAAAAACTCAGCAGTTTCCTTGGCTAGTCAATTAGAGGATAGTAATAGATCTTTGATGGATGACATATATTCTAACGAAGTGGATAGTGTCTCAAAGATTTTGAGGGGAATTCCTGGAAATGATAAATGTGCTTAATGCACTGCTCCTGAACCAGAATGGGCATCTCCAAACCTTGGCATATTTCCATGTATTGAATGCTCTGGGGTGCACCGAAATCTTGGAGTTCATATCTCAAAGGTGCATGCTTTGTTATTGTATAGATTTTAGTTCATTATATATTCCTCTGGGATAGTTATATTGCACTACAGTGCTTACATATTTTTGCAGATTTTTCTTTTTTGTTCATAGGACTTCCACTTTTAAGTTTAAGAATCTTAATAGTTAGGAAATATTATGCAATGTTCTTATAATTAGGCCGAGTCAAATTGCATAAATAAGTGATTATTGATTTGGTCTTATCAATCTATTATCATTTTCTAAAGGCAAACCATTTGATCTGCCAACTGCAGGTGAGATCTATCACATTAGATGTTACGGTTTCGGAACCTGCTTTTATATATTTCGTAACTTGGGTAATGCTTATTGTAATTCTATGTTTGAGGGCTTGCTTCTACTTGATGACGAAAGGTAAATTTTTTCCTCTCTTTCAGGAATGTGCAGTATGTGCTATATATCACATTGAGTGATTGAGTATTTGATCTTGCATTCCTTTCCTTTTTAGAATAATTATCTGCAGAGTAGCTGAATCAAATGTGCCTATGAAACCATGCTCCACAGATGCCTTCCAATGCAAGGAAAAGTACATTCAAGCAAAGGTAAGCCGCTTCAGTTCAATTTCACGTTTTATATATGAAAGTCTATTATCTCACCTGGAATTACTATTTTCACAAAAAAAAAGCAAAAGTAATTAGATGAGCAGGTAATATTTACTATTTTGGATTCCATTATCGAATAGAGCACTTTATTTTGTGTTGCTATTCTTCCTTCTTGGCTGGACCTGATTCCATTATCGAATAGAGCACTTTATTTTGTGTTGCTATTCTTCTTGGCTGGACCTATTTTGTTTTGCGCACTTTATTTTGTGTTGCTATTCTTTCTCTTGCTGGGTTTACAAGCTGTTAAAATTTTGGGATTACTTTTGTAACGGTGCTCATTGATTACTGGAATAGGAATGCAACTTGTGGGAAAAAGGCTTTCGATTAGTTTTGTTTAAAAAAAAAGTAAAGGCTGATAAACTTTCTTGCCATGTTATACCTCTTGAGTTTTAAATTTTTAGACATCTTGTTGCATATTTTAGAATCTTATTTTGCACATTTGAATTTCAGGGGTTTGTGGGGTATGTTCTTCTCTAGCATTTCCAAAAACTGTTAATTTATTTAATATTGTGGCTGTCCTCATTTTATTAGAAGTTTTTGTATTTTATTTCTCTTTATTGTTATATCAGTAGAAAAATTGGCTTATTAAAGTGAACTTGCATTAATGTTGCGATGCTACGAATTTAATAATAATTTCTAATATCATAAAAACTCAATAATGTACGATAAGTATACAAATAAATGCATTTGCAAGTATGTAAAATTATAAATTTATAATTCGATGAGCTAAAAAAAACCTAAACTAATAAATTTTACTCTAAAACTTTGTTAACATTCTTTGTAGATTGTTGTTGAACTCCTTCATCTTGGTCGATTATGTCTTCAAGCTTCATTTTTTGGGTTGTAGCTTTCTGAAATAAATTTGAGAAAAAATTGTTGAATGTATTTTATAATATATTCATATGAAATTGTAATTTAATTTTTTTTACTATTAAATAAATAAGGAATATTAATTTTTTAATGTTGACATACCTGTTCATTTCGGGTTCCCAGTTCATATTTCATTACTTCCTCGTCCTCTATCATTTTGGATGCTATAAAACTTTTTCTTGGCCTTCCACCATAGTTATCAGTGTTGGTTTTGATAAAGAAAGTCCTTCCTAACATTATATTGAGTGCCTCTGGTGCCATTCCTTCCAATTCCCTTGCCTTTTGCAAATAGAATTAAAATATAAATTAAAATATATTAAAAGTATATGATTTTAAAAGTATTGACAAATTTATTATTTTGAAATATATGTGATTGATAAATTAATTTAATTTTTATCCTCATAAGCCTTCCTGAATGTAACAATGTAAAGCATGCACAATCATGTACAATTAATTTATTTCTAAATGAACTTCAGAGAATCAGAGAATTCTTTGGTTTTGAAGCACAGAAATCTATGCAGTTTCATATCTGAAGGTGAGTGGCTCATCTTGCAGTTTTCATTAAACTTGTTCTTTTACCAATTTGTTTGCTAAATTATTTTGCTAAACTTTTTTCTTCAGTTAATATGGATATAGATATAGATATGTGTATAAAACATAAAAGAATCCTTCTAATTCAGAAAGCACATATAATTTCTCACTAACTTTAAGATCTTATGATAGGTGAAGAGGGATGAGTCACTTTATCATATAGTTGTGTGTTTTTTTTACCTCTTCGACCTCCTTTTTCACAACGTCGGCATCTTTTGCTATCCACTTTTTGGCTTCTTTGTCAAATAGCACTATTTCAACGTCGTTCTCCCCATCCGATACTTGTAGGTGCAATCTGTATCTGCACTTAGATGTTAGTAATTACGAAATCGAAATAGTAAATCACAAGATTTTTAAATTATTTAAAGTATAATTTGTTTACTTACAGTGTCTTGGTATACGGGTTCAAGTTTTTCATTGTGCAAACCCCACACTTTGGTGTTTTATTTTCAAATTTAACTACTTTTGAACATATCGAACACCCTTGATAGCACCAGCCTCTGTTTGCATTTAGTTTGTCTACAGTTCCTAAAATGATCCAGTTTCCACCCTGGTACATTGAAAATGATAGTTAAATCAATAAAAGTATTTTCAGTTATTTCAATGTTAATTGGATGAAATAGATATGCTAACCTCTTTTGTTTCTTTTGCATCAACAATTGTGTTTCTTTTTTGTTTCTCAGTCCATTCGTCTTTTATATTTGAATGTGTTTGTGAAGAGAGTTGACTTTTCATTAGTGACAAACTCTCCTCTTCAGTATAAGCCCTTGTAAAGAGTAATTTACAATGTTAAAAAATTTACTATATTTTTTGGAGTTGCATTAAGTGAAAGGATGACAAATAGTTAGAAGTGATGTAAAATGAGTACCTAAAATATGAAGCTTCCTCAAAATCTGGGTTTATTAGTAGCTTTGTCACGCCAAATTTATAGTGTTTATATATATATATATATCAAGAATAATACACATAAATTAGTCATTTGGGTTAGTGTTGAAAACATGAAACTATATATATATATATATATATATATATATATATATATATATATATTATATTTACCCATTCCTTCTCGTATAATTGCCAAATGTAAGGCAATAATCAAGCATTTGTTGTTATTTTTCTCTAACTCGGACACCACCTCACTGGCGAATTTATCCCACAAAGAGCAAGTCATTTTTGTGTTGCTGTATAAAATATAAAAAATTAATTAATAAACTGTGTATGGCCAACAATTTAATTTTAAACAAATTTTTTATGTATCTTCAAAGTTACCCGACGTCTTCGATCTCTAACTCAATTTTCCTTGATTCTTTTCCATCGTTAGAAAGACACATGTCCTTCTTTACGTTGATGACCCTTGCTAATATATCTTTTAAAAATAGAGAAAATTAGATGTTTAGATTATTGCTTTGATTTGAAGAAAGCAAAAAAAAAAAAAGCAGCGCTAAAGTTGATGAATTCTAGCTTGTTGGGTGGTATTGAATGACATAAAAATTCCTTTACAATTGTATTTTTTTAAAATTACAATCTGCACTTATGTTGGGTAGCCTTAAATCTACCCACGTTCAATCCAATTTTGAAATTTCCAAAGTGATAGCATTTTCCTTCTTTAATAGTGTCTTTGTGTTTTTCCATATCTTTCCCAATTGTGGTTGCTTGTATCTTGTGTCCCTGTTAGATGAAATCAATTTTAGATTTTTAACCCTGTCAATTATTATTATTATTATTATATAAAGGAAGATAATTTTAAAGGGAAAATTATCATACCTGAGCATCTAGAAGGATCATTTGCATTGATGTTGGAATCAATTTTGTATTTACGTCCATTACATTCCATAAGCTTATAACCCTTGCCTTGAATTTCAGAGTACCCATTTTCTCTGTTATCTCCATGATTGTATTATCACGTCTCGCCATTATTTTTTTCGTAATGTACTAATTTGTTTTGAAAACAACTATAGTTATTAGTAATTTAAATATTAAATTAAATGATTCTAATAAAATTTAATCATTTACAATCATTAATAAATAAAAATAAAAAGAAACAAATAATAATAAATAAAAGCATATATACAGAGTCTTAATGTAAAACTGCAAGTACTAATTTTTAATGAGCATATATACAGAGTCTATATAGAGTCGATAGGTACTAATTTGGAAAGGAGCATGAGAAAAAGAAATAAAAACAAAGTATAAACTGCACATAAGTACGTACCAGACCTGTACAGCAAGTGTCTCCAAATAATTGAAAGGATTAGTGCAAGCACAACTTAAAACAACATCCTCTACCTCTTTCTTGTAAATTAAAACAATGTATCATTTTATTTGAGTTCAACATATGTGTCTCTTGATTTCTCCGCAGATGCATCTATTCAATTTTTTTTATTTTTGATTTAACATATGTGTCTGTTGAAAATAAATTGTGTTCAACGGATGTGTCTCTTGGTAAGGGCATCTCTTTCATTTGAATTCAGCAGATGCGTCTCTTGATTTCAATTCAGCAGATGCATCTCTTAGATTTCAAGTAAGCATATGCATGTGTTCAAAATTATTTTTTATTTTTATTTTTAATTTAAAATAAATAAGGACGTTCCTTTCATTTGAATTCAGCATGTGCATCTCTTGATTTCAATTTAGCAGATGCATTTTTTTAAAAGTAAATTTTATTATTAATTCAAAATGTAGTAAATAAGGACATGTTGCATATATGATAAAACAAAAAATGTATTTTAATTATTCTTAATAATCCAATTATGTTTTTTGACTGCTTTGATTTTTCTGTATTTATCAGTTCCATCAACATGATAATATCACTATCAGTACTGGTTTTTATTAATTGAGATATGGGTTTTTTTTCATCTTATATTTGATATGAAATAAAAATTAAAAGAGATACATAAATTCACTTAAAAATGAATTAGAAATTTTTTTCCCTTCTCTCTATGTTATTCCTTACATACCATCTTTTCATCAGCCACTCTTGGATGTTAATACATGATATATTTTAAACTTAGCGTTACTAAAATGGACCAAATCATAAATTAAAAATAGAAGTTTGTTTCACATATAATCTCAATGATGTGAAAAACATTTGATACGTAAAACCAAATAATTAATATAAAAGAATAATACAAGCAATGAAGTATATGTAAATAATAATTACTGGAAGTTCTAGTGCACATTCCGGAAAATTTCTTGCCAAACTACATTGGTGGTCATATTAGTTGCATTCTCTTGGTTATCATGGATTAAAATTTTTAATCCATTTCTATGCTTAACTCGGGAGATAGCGACATACAATTGACCATGAGTGAAAACTGGATTTGGCAAATATAGTCCAACATTGGTCAAAGATTGTCCTTGACTCTTATTAATAGTCATTGCATAACAAACCGTAATTGGAAATTGCCTTCTCTGTGATTTGAATGGCCATTTACTTTGTACTGGGATCATAACTTCAACTTTGCCTGTGAGGCCTCCATTTCATGAGGAGCTCTAAAATCACAGTATTTGGTTTCACAAATATATAATACAGTTTGATGTAGTTCTGATTACTTGCGGTGACACCTTGTAGTTGGAATTGTTGACAGCACTTTAGAGGTTGAAGATAAGAAAGGAACAAAGGAAATAATGTATTTCTACAGTTCAAGCACAAGTTTTTAGTCCACATACAGCATTTTCAAACTTGAAGTTAAGAAAGGGACAAAGGATAAGATGTATTTCTAAAGTTGTAGCAAAACGTGTTCAATATAAATAACGTGTTCAATAATTCTGTTACGTTGACAATATGTTCAATTATTAAGTTGTTCTTTTCATTTTTCATGTTTTCACACAACAGTGGAGTGAATTTTGAGTTTAGTTCAAAAGATGCATCTTTTCATTTGAATTCAGCAGATGCATATCCAAACTATGTGTCCCTTTCATTTAAAAGCAACAGATGTATCTTTTGATTTCTATTCAGCAGATGCATCTCTTCATAATAAAATAATTTTTCTTTAATTTTTTAAATTAAAGATAAGGACACGTGGCATGCCTTATCAATGAGTATTTTCCCAACTTTAATTCTGAGAGCTCCATTTCGTGAGGAGTTCTCTGGTCGCAGTATTTGGTCTCGCAAATATATAATAGTGTTTGATATATATACACACACTTTACAAATGCTAAAGGAGACTTGTTAAAAAAATAAATATAATGGAAACTATTAAAAAAATGTAATTTTTATATGTATGAGAAAATGAAAAATTGGGACTAATGATATTTTTCTTTTCTATTTGTATCAGGAATCTTAACAAAAAGACATTTGTTAATGATATCCTTTATTTCATAAGTATTTCATGTGTATAATTGATAGGTGTTCGTGATGTGGTTTAATCGGTTATGATGTAAAAAATTATCTGATCTAAACATAAAAATTACCTGTGCTTCAATTTTTCTCGTTGGGTTAAAGTATCAAATTCAATATAGAAAAATTACTTGTGATTGCAACTTGATTTAGTCAAGTTTTTTTTTTTTTTTAAAAAATTAATATGAATTCAATGGCATAAGTTGATTTACAATATTTTTTTTAATTATTTTTTTTAATATAAAAAGACTTGTTAGAAGTTCGAACCTTGACTAACATGGGTTGAGGCGAGTGGTAAACGCTCGCTTAAGCAAGGTATCAGGTTCGATTCCTTGTGAATGCAGAAAATTCATGTTGGGAGACTCACCTGCCATAGTCAGGCACGCGACTCGGGTCGGATCCGAACCTACCTAGATAGTACTTGGAGAACTGGATGAGCAACAAAAAAAATTCGAACCTTGTCTTGTATGTTAAAAAAAAATTTATTGATCGACTCAAAATTTATTTCAATTATTAACTTCCATCAAATGGGTATAGAAACCTTAGTCCATTAAAAAAAAAAAAGAGAAAGAGAAATCTTTGACGAAAATGGATCATTATCTTAATTTTCATCCTAATTCTTAAATCAAATATTACTTTTCTTTCGTCTTTTTATATAAGATTTTTATGTATTTTTTTGTTTATAAAATTTTATTTCAATTTTTAATAATATTTAATTATTTATTTTCATGAGCATTCTTATTTATTTAATATTATTTTTACAGTCTTCATAATAATTATAGGAGTATTTTTGAAAAAACATATGAAATATATTTCTAATGTCATTGAGTAGTTTATTGATAGGTGTAAATTTTCTTAGAAGGTACTTGTATCAAGGGATGGAGGGAGCAATAATAATTATAAAATTAAATAAAAAGAAAATGAAATGAAAAATGTTTGGGATATAACTAGGTGCTTGAAGGCAGGATTATTGCAGAATGATACACCCCACGAGAAAAAGAAGCGGTTTTGTACCATCAATCTATCATTCACCATTGGTTTGTATTACTTTAACCTAAGAGTCAACGATTGAATGAAAGATGAATGATACATTGATGATATAAAAAACCTTTACATTTTCGGTGCATTCTCTATTTTCTCTTATTTGTCGCACAATTTATTGTATTATTATTCTCATTTCTTTTTTTTTTTTCTCACAAGGCTTAGACGAAAGCGCAGTGGCAGGCACTGCATTCATTTCTCAACAATCGCCATTGCTAACTACGACCTCCGTGGCCAATTCTTCTAAAAACGACGTCGTTTGGTTCATTGGAGCTGAATTCCTCAATCTCTGAACGAATCTAACTTGTCCTTACTTTATTCTTTTGTTGTTGCTGTAACTGCTCCGTCTGCAATGGCGTCGTGGCTCAAAGCCGCTGAAGGTATTATATGCTCCATGGTGGCGATAGATCTCGCTCTCCCTCTTTCTATTCCTATTTCCCTTCAAATTCGATCACGATCAACCATTCAATTCGATTCGATTTAAATACTTAACTAACTATGGATTCCAGATTCATTCATTAGCTCATAGTTTGCATTTTAGTTACCATCACATCACATGACATGGCATCTTGTTATTTATTTTATTTTTTTATAACATAACATTCAATTCGATATATATATATATATATATATATATATATATATATATATATATATAGTTAATGCTGATCTGATGTTTAATTATATGTTTCTAAGTTAGTTGCGTTTGGTAGGCATATCAGAAAGAGGAACGGATAATTTGATTTTTTTTTTGTGCTTCGTCGTATCTTATAACACGACGCGTTAGATTAGAAAATAGAACACTTTGGTACCATGGAAAGAGGTAGAACCAAAGAGACATGAACAAACAGCATGTTTCATACTGTTTTATATTGTGTGCCAAATGCTATCTAAGGGTAGTGTCAAGGATTCGATCATAATCACGATGAAGCATTTATTTATTATTGGTTCGATCACTTAGCTGGGGATTCCGGATTGATTTGCCATCTTTCATGAGCTCAGAGTTTCGCTTTAGGTGGCATGACATTACATGGCATCTTCTTGTTTTTTTTTTTTTAAATCTCATCATATTCTATTCAATATTATGTCCTTAAAGCTGATGTGTGAAAATATGTTACGTGCTTACGAGGACCAAGTCAAGAGTTAACTCAGTGTAGTAGAGATGAGAATGTTGTGCTGGATGAGTGGATACCCTAGACAAAATGATATTAGGAATGAATGCATTAGAGAGAAAAGGTGGTGTAATACCTATTGTAGAGAAGATGAGAGACTCGCTAGGATTAAGAATGAATGCATTAGAGAGAAAGATGGGATAAAGTCTTACTACAATAAAGATGGTAAAATCTCGTTTTAGGTGGTTCGGGAATGTGCAGAGAAGACCCATAAAAACCTCAACACGGAGAGTACATCAGATAGCGGGTAGCACAATCGCTAGTGGCATAGGGAAACTATAAGGCAAAACCATTAAGAATAACTTTGATGTCAACGATTTATCTATGGATATGATTTGCTATAGAACATCATGTCGCCGTTTGATCTATGTAGGTTGGACCCCACCCCACCTAGTGGGAGGAGGATATGAACTTGTTGGTTGTTGTAATTTTTTTTGCCAATGAACCATAATGTCAGGGTGAAACTGAAGATTACCATTGAACATTTAAAGGAATCTGAGTGAAAGTCGATATATTGGAAATTAGGGAATGAACTGCTGAATATTAACTCCCTTTATCAATATAATACTACATGCTTTCATTAATGCCTTTTCCATATATAATCTAAGGAGCATGAAATAAGTTAAAGTTTAAATATACATATTTTTATATGCTTTTCAATTTTATGAACAGCTGCATTGTCTATTAGTAGTACTGCTTCTTCTTTTTTGAGGGAGAGGGAGTTGAGTGGGGAGAAGGAAGGTTATATCAATAGATGCAGTCGGTGTTGGACTAAAAGTTTCACTATGCTATCCCTATTTCTATGAGTCTCGCATTTTGAGGTCCAATCTGATGTATACTCTTTTGGCTTTGATTGACCAGATTTATTTGAAGTTGTAGATCGAAGAGCGAAATCGGTTGTCAATGACCTAGCAGATGAACAGCAACAGTCTGATTCCAAGCCTCCTCCAGGTTTAGATTTTAGTTCTTTTGGTTTATTTTTCTCCCTTTTATTTATCAATCTATGTGTGCTGAATACTTTACCTGGAATTAGACCTGGGTTTATTGTTATGGAGCTATGCTACCAATATAATGGAGAGATTAAACTTCTAAATACCTGGGTATACATTTTCTTTTAGAAGTTACACGTTTACCTTCTAAGAAAGTCAATCTATAAATATGATCTCACGTCTTTGAGTTATGAGGATTAAGTTCTATACATTCTCCTAAAAGCAAGAGTGCTCACCGTTGTGTTATTGTTACCTTTTTGAAAATTAGCTTCTAATGGGAAAGGATCTCAAGGCAAGAAGACAAAATCAAAATCTAAGGTATTCGCATTGCGTTTCTATCCATACTCCGCAGAAAATATCCGTCGTTATCTTCACATTGAACTTGTTCTTGAGTTTTTGCAGGCTCAAAAGGGACGATCCAATCCATCAACTATAATTAGCGATACTACTGATGCTACCAAGGAGAATATTGGAACTCCAGCAGCACCAGTGGATGTATCAACTTCGACAGACAGAGTTGATCTTGTAGCTGAAAATGATGGGAGTGCTTCCATATCGACAAGCCAACTAAGCAATGAGCAGCAACCAACGGATGCAGCATCACCCTTGTTAGGCACTTCATTATCAAGTATGCTAGCCGAGGATGCTAGTAAACATGAGAAAAATGATGTGGAAGTTTTAGCAACTGATACTGAAGCCGAGGTTGTCACTGCTTCGGCAAAGGGTGAGCCTGCCAAAGAGAATACTTCAGATATTCGCGAGGAAGATTCTCCTTCAGTTTCCAGAGGAATCGAAGGTCCCAGTGAAGAACCCACTAATACTGGTCAAATTATCAAGTCTGGTGATTTAGATGCCAATCAAAATATGGATTCAGAGAAATCTGAATCTGTGGTTGCTGACATTGCTCCTAATAGTGATGCTATACCTAAAGATTCTGATATAAAACTTGAATCTGTTGTGAATAGAACGAGCCAAGGGGATCATAAAACTGACATCTCCCCAAAGAAAGTACAGGATCAACTTGATGAGGTAACACTTATTATAGAGCAGTTTATTCATCATTACTTACCACACAACTTGTTTAAAATTTTCTTCTGACTAATTTTTTTAGTTGGTACATAGGCTCAAGGATTGCTTAAGACAGCAAAATCTACTGGTCAATCTAAAGAGGCAAGGTTAGCTCGGGTAAGAATGTTGTTTAAAGTTTAAACCAACTTTTTTGTTAGCTATCTGTAAATGGGAGAAACCTATTTACAGAGGCAGATCCTGTGGATTGCTTTAGATTCTCAAAAAGTGTTTCTTCCTACTTGCTGATCATATATGCCTGATTGATAGTTTTTAATGATGCTCAGGTCTGTGCTGGACTATCATCTCGTCTTCAAGAATACAAATCTGAAAATGCACAGTTAGAGGAACTTCTCGCTGCAGAGGTGAAATGCTATTCCTGCTTCCTATTTAGAGGATTTAAAGGTCTCATTATATGCTTGAAATAGAAACAATGTCATTTTTGTTTTAATAAAAAATTCTACCTTTACAGAGGGAGCTTAGTAAATCATGTGAAGCTAGGATAAAACAGCTACAAAAGGATTTGTCTGAAAGTAAAAGAGAAGTAACCAGAGTTGAATCAAACATGGTTGAGGCCTTGGCAGCAAAAAATGCTGAAATTGAGGCACTTCTAAGTTCTATGGAAGCAGTCAAGAGGCAGGCTGCATTGTCAGAAGGAAATCTAGCTTCCATGCAGGTAGTAGTTAATTATTGTTGAACTGTGTCTGCTTGCAATATGTTCCTCCTCAACTTTGTCTTATGGAAACCTATTCCTATTTGTTCTTTGCTTCACTGATGTCTGTTCCTTCCTTATATTCATGCACTATGGTTATCTTTATAATTTTTTAAGGCTTGTGTAACATTCTCCATATCTTATCAGGCAAGTATGGAGTCTTTGATGAGAAACAGAGAGTTATCAGAGACAAGGATGATGCAGGTATCCTATAGTTGTAAGATATTTTCCATGCATATGATAAAGATATTTATGTCATAAAACTGTTGTTCTCGTAGGCTCTAAGAGAGGAGCTATCTTCCGCAGAACGAAGAGCAGAAGAGGAGCGTGCTGCCCATAATGCTACCAAAATGGTCTGTAGCTTGAACTTTTTAATTTCTTACGTTTCTGTGTTTATTATATTTTGTCATTCTGTAATTGGTAGAACAGGCTGCTATGGGAAGAGAAGTTGAATTGGAGCAGAGAGCAGTTGAGTCATCTACAGCCCTTGCGAGGATACAGGTAATCTAAACGGTTGCTGCAGTTTTAATTTTAGATGGTGTGGAAGTCTTGTTAAAAGCCCTGAGCTTCTGTTTGGTTTTCCCCTCATGTTTGGCATGTCATAGTGTATAGCGTGATTAACAACTTGCTGGGTGTCAAGTTTCACTACATTCCCTTAAACTTTTTACAAAAGGTTGGCATCGTATAATTATCAGTTGGCATCATATAATTGTCAGTGGTGCCTTTTGGGTCATGCTATTTTAAATTTCTAACAGAGTCATCTGTTTTACAAAGTAATCATGAACAGTAGTAGAAAATCCACAATGATCAGTTATATATGGGTTAATAAGGCTGCATGCATTCCATCTTCAGGCTAATTTATTTGTTGAACTGTTTTGGACATCAATGTTATAAAACATACCTTGATTTGTTAGTTGCTCCTCTTTGCAGAGAATAGCAGATGAGAGGACAGCAAAGGCCACAGAGCTTGAGCAGAAGGTGGCACTTCTCGAGGTAAAACAGTTAATTTTTATTCTTTATTAATGTGAAGGCTGATTAGTGATTCAGTGATTACTATTATGAAATAAAGATCAACTGAAAAGTTTTTGGCAACATCTGCTATCAGGTCGAATGTGCATCTTTAAATCAAGAACTGCAAGATATGGAAGCCCGTGTGCGCCGTGAACAAAAGAAGCCACTAGAAGAGGCAAATCAAGTAATTCAGGTATAGACAGACTGTTGAGAAGAAAGTAGGCCGTTTTGCAATTCATTAGGTCTCCTTATATTTCACATCTTGTACAAAGTTTTCTGATAAGTATAACATCTTTAAAGAGTCAGCTTCCAATCTTGTTCATTGCCTAAACCAATTCAAAGTACATGTGATATGACTTGTATACATAGAGGACACTTTGTCCATCATATATGCATACTAACGCCGATGTTTAGACGAAAACTTTTCCTTCTATATGTCAGTATTTATGAAATATTTCATAGAATAAAGCTTGGAGTCTTTTAGTAAGTATGAATTCTGTTTGTGAAATTACGCAATTTCAACGCTTACTATGTAGCGATAGTTATGATTATTCATCTTTATGGAATTATAACCTTGTAAGTTTCATAAATTTAGATGCAGGCATGGCAGGAAGAAGTGGAGCGTGCACGTCAGGGTCAAAGAGAAGCTGAAAACAAGCTTTCTTCCTTGGAGGCAAGTATTTTTTACTTAGCTACTAATGAAGTTTATTGGAGGTAATGATCTATTGTCTTGCAGGTCAAGGTATGCCTCCTATTATTCATTATATGTTTGGTTTCACTGTTTCAGGCGGAACTGCAAAAAATGAGAGTTGAAATGGCTGCCATGAAGAGGGATGCTGAGCATTACTCACGTCAGGTAATTATCCTGGTGTTTCTTTATGAATTCCTTCTCTTGTCAAATACGTTTAAAGTTAGATTCACAAGTAGGATATAAAGATTAACAAAACCTTTGACTTAATGGTCATACTGCTAAATTACTTGTGAAATTAAGTCTCTAGTCATGAAGCACAGACAGACAACGGAGACTATAATATGAGCAACATGACAAAAGATGTAAATTGAGAATCAAGATTTATTTTATTCGCTTTCTCAAACAACTTGCTAAGCCTTGCTAAGTTTTTCATCTTTCCTATTATATTGAGCTTTACAAAAAATACTTAAGATGCATAATTTACAATGTAAGCACTTTGTCTCTTTACAAAAAAGATTCCAAAACAAGAAGATTAACCATATCTATCAGCTTCAATTGTTGGTCTTTTTTTTTTTTTTTTTAAACTAAATGGTTTCTTTTTCTTACAAAAGAGCCGTGCCCTTCGAGCATCAATTCATTTTGAGGTGTTGGCTGAGTGTTCAAGCCATGTTTGGTGTTTGTCTGAGCTGTCAAAAAATAATTAATTAATTGGACACCTGTTGAGTAGTGTCCAACAGGTGTCGGAAAATTGTCGGTCCTGGAAGTGTGTTCGACACTCTTACACCTCTAGGAGTGTCGGTGCTTCATAGGTTTCAAGCCATGTCCTCATGGTCGCTTAATTTTCTGAGGTTAACTTGATACTTCTTATTGAGTGCATGTTTTGATGTTATGGTAGTTTTGGTATACCACTTGCTCTAAAGATGCATCATTTTCTTGTAACAGGAGCACATGGACTTAGAGAAACGCTACCGGGAATTAACTGACCTTTTGGTAATTCGCGTGCCATAGTTAAATTTCATGCAAATACTTGTTATGTTCAGTAAATTTACACGCTAACTTCATTTCAGTATTACAAACAAACACAATTAGAAACAATGGTCAGTGAAAAAGCTGCTACAGAGTTTCAGTATGAGAAGGAAATTAAGCGTCTTCAAGAAGCACAGGTATGTGTTTAGGCTCCTGCGGCTGCTTGATCATTATTTTGACTTCACGGACTTGACGTCACTGTCATCTTGAATAGGTGGAGGCTGAAAGAAGTAGAGTTTCTCGTCGAGCATCAACATCTTGGGAAGACGAGACTGATATTAAATCCCTTGAGTATGTTCCCTTTACTTTTACATTAGTATCTATCTTGTTTCTCTGTAATGCATTCTATGAAACTGACCATAAACTTCAGCCTCAATGATCATGTGCCCTGCCATTCTGGAGGGAAGTTCCTGTGAAACCATTAAAATGCATTAGTCTTGCAAAACTCATCTTTTGATGTTCCCATGTTAAATCACCCCTTAAGTTTCTTAATATTCTTGTTTGTTCATTACTACGTATAGTTGTGATTTGTTCTTTGTACCTATACTCTTCTTCACTCTATTATGTATTTATATCTATATGTATGCTTTTACGTGCTTGTCTTTTGAAAAGGTTGCGCCATCTCTGTTTTCATTTCTTAGTGTAGAGTTCAGAGGGTGATTTTATAACATTATAATCGCAGATCTCTTCCTTTGCATCATCGACATATGGCTGGTGCAAGTATTCAGGTATAACAATCCATCATGTTTTCATGCAATTTTTATTCTTCTTTCAAGCATTTTTCTTTTTATTATTTTTTGTATTTGCCATGCCTCATGCAGTTGCAGAAAGCAGTGAAACTGTTAGACTCGGGGGCTGTCAGGGCCACAAGATTTCTCTGGCGTTATCCAACAGCTCGAGTCATTCTATTTTTCTATTTGGTGAGATCAGTTCTTTGGATGTTTGAAATATCTACGAAATACCATGGAAGTATTTGAATTATTTGCTAACCTCGAGAAATGGTAACAGGTCTTTGTACATCTCTTCTTGATGTATCTCTTGCATCGCCTTCAGGTAAAAATACCCAGCTGAAAGAAATACATATTATGTGATAGTTGTTGATTTATGCAGCAATGTAACTCTATCCCATTTGATACCTTACTGCAATCAAATGTTTTTGACTTTGGGCATACTTTTTATCCCTATTTATATGTAGGCACAAGCTGACTTTTTAGCTGCTAGAGAAGTTGCAGAATCTATGGGACTTTCTAATCACAGTTTACAATGAACTACCTAAATATTCCATTTAAGGTCCATGTCCCTTCCTAACTATATCTTCGAGTGTATATTTCCTATGCGGCTGCTTAGGTTGGCTTGCTTGATAATGATTCAGCGAAATAAGTGTGCAAATGAAAAAAAGGAACTTATGCACAAGCATCTAATGTGATCATAGAGAAACTGGTGCTTGTTGGAGTAGGGAATTTGGAATTTGATGAAGCTGAATGATTGAATTTGTTCGTTACATATTTAATTGGTTTATTTTACTGTATTGCACTGAAAATGTATTCGGTGTGGAAGAAACAATGCTGTAGATACAAATTGCTTGTGATATCTTTGTCTTTCTATCTTCCAATGGCAATTGCCAAATGTAGAGACTAAATACCAAACTTACATGTAAGAGAAATATTTGTACTTACTAGATATTAGCTTATTAACCTTTAGAATCTAACTGGTAATTATTTTGCTCTTCTCAAGATTTAAATTTGAGTATGATAATACGACTAATGTCTGCGTGATAGGTGGCATCTGGAATGGAGATCCTCTCCGTTTCTTGTTTATTACCCTTATCCAATGGTTGCTATATTTTTAACAATATTTAATTTAATGTTTTAACATATTACTAAATTATTCAATGGTTGTATTTTTGTACATTTTCTTAAGACTTCCGTTAATAGAGGTGTGATTTAGGTACTAATGGTACTAAACGATTGAAATTTAGAGGACCAAAATTGTCAAATTAAAATTTTGAGACAAAAATCATTAAATACTAGATTGAGGTCATTTTAGATTTGAGTTGTTTTATCAGCTAGTTTCATCAATAACTTCCATTTCAATAAGTTAGCTTATCAACTATTAATTAGTTTTTTAACTTCAAGTCAACTGTTAAATTAGTTGTGCCAAACATAGTCAAGGTTATAATGCTCATCCAGAGGTGATAATTTGGTCTACCCGATCGCATTCATGCTTAAAACATCTTATCCCATTCTAGCTTAACTTGATCATTTAAACTTTTGATGTTACATTGGCGATCAGGCTTAGAGACTGACAATTTTTTGCTCTATTATATTGGGTCAAAATGTTTCAGAATCTATCCAGATATATTTTTGAGAGTTTCAGTTCGCTCTTTTTATTGAACGGGCTCAGGTCATTCTAGTCAGACTGGATCATTCTACTTGTCATTTTAAAACAATTCTGTGTGAGCTGATTGCAAAAAATTACAAATAAACTGACCATAGGTATATTTCATGAAAAGAAATTATTGCTACGTCTACTCATACCCACGGACAAATGATTATTTTGTTAAAGATGTTTTGAATTAGTAAGTTGATACAGTAACAACATTCAAATTCTTAATTCTTAAGATATCTCACTGCAGTGAAATGAAGGACAAGAAAAGTATGGTCAAGGTCATTCTCAATTTCTCATAGACTGTAACGCACCCGGAAAGAATCAAAGATAAGGAAAAGCCAAAGCAAAAAGGATGCAATTCCTTTAAAAAGGGATGACCGTAAATACATAATCATATAAGGAAAAGGAGAAGAATCAGTTTCCTAAGTTTTTTTTTTTATTGAAATAAGTCATGTAAGTTATTGTCATCTAATAAATCAGTCATTTCTATTCATCTTTTCAGTTAAGTAACATGTGGTATTACAAGAATTTTTTAAAAAATAAAATATTAAACCATTTTTTTACACGTGGCACGATTAGTTGAATGACACATGTCACTTAATGAAAAAATAAACGAAAAAGACGAATTCGTTCGACGGCAACAACTTACCGAACTTATTTAAAACGAAAAAAACTTAAAAAACTGACTTGCAATATAAAAATAACTTAAAAAACCAATATAGTAGATTTGCTAAAGAAAATCATGGCTTTCACGTTATTATTGAGTCGGAGTGGAATGGTACATGACGAAGCTCCTAAACAATGACATCTATCTATAACTATTAATAAAGGGAGAGCATGTTTGGTGTCTCCATTTTTAAATAAAAAAATAACTACCCAATATTTAAAATAAAAAATAAAAAAATTACTTAACCACCTAGTTTGAAAACCTAAGGGTGGTTTTTTTTTTCCTTTAAAATTTCAACTTCTAAGGGTGGTTTGGTTTTGAGGGTAGTTATTTTTCTTTTAAATTTCAACTTTCAAGGTTGGTTTTTTTTTTCTTAAATTTTAAATTCATACATATTTCCTTCTTCTTGATATGATGATAATGGTATTTTACTTTATATTTTTTTATGACTAAATTTTATAAATGAAGAACATAATTTTGAGATGTTAATAACATTGACATACATCTTATATTAAAAATACGAGAATAGAAATGCGCGTTGATAAACACGGGAGTCGATAGGCTAGTATGAATAAAGGGTAGAAGAATAATAGGAACATAAAAAGCTAAATTGATTTTTTTAAAAAATAAGAGATTAAATTAATAAAAAAATCAAAAGAATATTTAAACCTGAAATTTTCCATAATTTCTTGCGGATCGCGAGTTCCAAAGTGACTGGTATTATTAACGGGCACAGAAGAGAAGACAAGAGAAGAGTGTGATCGTCAACTCTTGTCATGACAACAGTAGTACTATTGGCTCGACTAGAATTATGAGACAACAAAAAATATTCCTTTCCTTTTTTATTATTTGTCATTTTTTTTGAAAGATTTTTTTTCTTGATTTTAAAAATGGAATAAAGTTATTTTTCATGTTTGTCCACTGTTTAATATGTCTTGGTTTATATAAGCAGTGAAGAAAAATTAATGATTATAAAAAGATACTAAAGGATATAGTGGGAAAAAACATAATTAATGTATTGAAAATTCGAATAATGATTAGATTTTTTAAAGGGTGTGTTTTGTTTAAAATATGACATATAAATAAGAACGGAGGGAATATACTTTTTTTAAATATAAGCAAAATTAATTAATTTTATTAAATTTTATTTCATTTCAAATATTATTTTCCTGAAACATCTCTAGAAAATTGTAATATTAATTAATTTTTGTTTCATTCATAATACTCGTTTCTTATTATCTGTCGTTTTTTGGAGAGATTTTTTGTTTCTTTTTATTTGTTGTATTGAGGATTTCAAGAGTGCAATAAATGTTATTTACATGTTTGTCTCTATTTAATATGTATTGGTTTATGTAAGTAATGAAGAAAAATTGATGATTATAGAGAGAGAAATGATATACTGTGAAAAAATATAATTAATGTATTGGAATATTAATTAATTAGATTTTTTAAATTGTGTGTTTTGTTTGAAATATGACAGATAAAGAGGAACAGATGGAGTATTACTTTCCTAAAATACATTTATTTTTTATAAATTTGTGAAAATTAAATACAATAAACTAACTTCCTCAATATGCATAAAAATGATTGAATTTTCTTATAATTCAAGTCGGAGGAGTACGTATGTAATAAAGCACGCGGGAGATTAAAAATCAATTAATAATAATATTTTTAAAAATAAAAATGAAAGCTTTCTTCTGCTTTTTCTTCTCCTTCTTCTATAAGTAAAGTAATGACAGTAATTGTATAAGTTGAGTGTTTCTGCTTCTTTTTCTTCATTTCACATTCATTAGTAGTAAGTAAGTGAATAAGTGACAGTGATAATGGTAATGGGAAGAAGAGAGGAGGAGGAAGAAGAAGAAGTGAAAGTGAAACTTCCAATGGCAGTGGAGAGAATGATAGAGAGGATATGCGTGGAGCAGAAACAGAACCCACCCGATTCATTCCTTAGGACCCAACTTGCTGCAATCTCTGAGGAACAAGCACTCTCCATTCTCTCTCAAATCTCCAAATCCAAAATCAGAAAAACTTTCTCTGGTTACCTCCAGTGGTTGCTCACTCATTCTCCTTCTTCTCCTTCCTCTTCTATACAAGGTACACACATCGCACAAACAAAAAAAAAAAGTTTGCATTTTTACCAACAACACTATGCATGGGTCTTATGTAAAAAGATCGAGGGGGAAGAGAGTATATATTTGGTTGGTAGAGATAAAACCTACGTGGCAAAATTTTATTTCCAGAAAGAGATTAACCTTGGACTGTTGTGACATCAATGCACATGCACAAGCAAAAAAAAAGTTTTTTTTAGAAAAGAAAAATCACTCTGACTGTACGTATATTCAAGCTCTTTAGAGAAAGTTATAAAGTATGTTAAAACATGAGTTATGCTTGTTTCCATCCCTATTCCATATTTGGTGAAGTTATAAATAAAAAAGGGGTTATTCAAAATTATTCTCGCAATAAAATATTTTGGTTCTAAGGTTTTATGTAAATTTGAAGTTGTATAATGTAGCGTCTCTGAGTTTCAATCTTTTTTTCCAGCTTCTAATTTGGATTGCTGTGTATGTCTCTTTTGTCCAGCTTTTTTTATTTTAGTAGATGGGAAAGCGAAAAAAAAAAACCTAACTGGTCGATAGTATAATAATCCTCAATGCTTCATTTTTTACTCTTTATTATTATTATTATTATTATTATTATTATTATTATTATTATCAGAATAAAACTACTTCACAGAAGTAAAAAATCTGAATGTTCTGTTCTCTGCTGATTATTCCGAATAAAACCCCCTTTGCTATAAAGTAGTATAAACAGAATAATGTAATAGTTAAGTTACTGCCACTAATATTGACCTTTGGTACCATTGATGATTTCATGGGATCATGTCTGATATTTCTCTTTTTTGTCATTGATTTTCGAAGGTGCAATTAGTTTTGGCACTACTCACTCTACAGCTGCAGAGCAACAAGGATGTTCAGCAAATTTAATTGATGAAATGGAGGTAGAAAAAGGGATTAGCCAAGCTATGGAGGCATTAGGAGAATTGGAATTTCGAAAGGCCTTTCTTATATTGAGTTATATAGGAGGGTATGATAAGTCCATCTTGTTCTTTTTTTTTTCTTGTGGTCCTTTTTTTTTTGTTTTTCAATGTTATGATTGAGGTGAATGGTGATTAAAGCTGTGTTTTTTTTTCTTCACACGATTACAGAGAGAGTCTTGAAAATGCCATTACTGCAGACAGGATTAGGAGTTTAAAAGAGTTGCCTATGGTCAAGTTTGAGAAAGAAATTTGGGAGTCCTTGGGAAAAGGACACATCACCTCTCAGTGGCGACAATTGGTAAAATCATGTTTGGATTTGTTACTTTCAAATAGCAGTAGTTTTAGTGGTTTATTTCTTTGTATTTGGTTTACATTACTGCCATCTTTGCCATTTCTATTTAGCTTCAGCTCCTAATTGTTCTGTATGATCAAAAGCCTCAACTCTTGATTGCAAAAAAGAGACATCTTATCCTTCAACCTCATGATGAGACCAATCGTATTGGATTTTGGATTCTGAGTTTGTTTCAAACTTGAATGTTTAGAAGTTATGGAATTTGTAGAATTTTGCTTTGTACAGTTCACTTCTCGAGGTTTTGATTTGTGAAAACATTGCTTATTTCTTGATCATGCAATATGCAAATCAACTTAGTCTAAATCATGAATCAAAATGTTCTTTTTAAAAAAATAAGAATAAAATGTTGAATTATACGTGTCAATGAGATGATGGAAGATTTCAAAATCTTGTTAAGTCATTTTATCCTCCCTCATCGCGGG
This sequence comes from Crotalaria pallida, assembly GCA_037953625.1. Lineage (NCBI taxonomy): Eukaryota > Viridiplantae > Streptophyta > Magnoliopsida > Fabales > Fabaceae > Crotalaria > Crotalaria pallida. The sequence goes on from CM075656.1 coordinate 78,007,601, forward strand.
AATGGGAAAGAGAAATTCTTGTAAAGCCATGGTGGTGCTAGGGTTTCACATGATAGAATGCTGCATACTCTTTCATGAAGCATTAGCTATCTCATTTTGTTAATTCTGCTTACATATTATTTACTGAATTTGGTGTCTTCAGTATCTTCAATGGGATTCTGGCAAGTCACATGTATATCATTGCTATGTTTCTTCAGATGGGAGCTTAAGGTTCAAGGTTTGTATGTCTCTCATCTCATCCTTTGGATTTGGCTGCTTTTAAAATTCTTGTGAGTTTCCACTGGCTTCAAATGCTACAAAGCTTCCAATTTGTATAGCATTAAAAGATTAAAGATTTTATCATTATCATCATGATACCAAATCTATAAGCTGTGTTCAGATTGTTTATTACTTTTTTTTACTGATTCAATTGTTTTCTATGCAAAGAGTTCATTTTATTTCCTCTTTTGTTTGATTAATGCAGGGGCCTATTTTACAAAATACACGGACACACCTTCAAAAGTCACTAGGTGATGACAACGTTTTGATTGTTAAATTTGCTGAAGAGAATTTGGATAATAAGAATGCAGGGAATTCTAGGACCAATGTTCAAGAACCTGTTGCTCTCTACAAGAAGTTTGGGAAAGAAGGAATCCGTGTTGGACTCCGTTTGTATCGCTTTTTTGGTAATTCTGTTTCCTGTTAGTTTTACGTCGCTCTTTTTAGGCTTCTAAATCCTGAAGCCACAATGTATTTTTATCCAATTAGGATGTAAATAGTCTGGGAAATTTGCATTTTCTTTTATATACAACCATATGAACTAATGTTATATTTGCTTTCCTCCCATGTTTTGAAAATCATTCAGCACTCTGACTTAGCTTCTTTTTTGTAGTCATAGACTGTATTTTACATACGTCAGCTTGTTGAAATTTCTTTTGCTCATAATAACATTTTTTAATTGTCTATCAGCCTTTTTATCAGATCCTGAGTTACTTTTTACGGATCCTACAATTCCATTGTGGGCTTTATATTAACTGTCAAATGTGAAAATTATGTTCCACAGGATGTTAGTGCTATAATCTTGTGCATGCTTGAGTTTATTTTGGTGACATAGGGAACATGTCCATCTTCCTTCCACTCAATCTCGAGTTACCCTTTTAGGTCCTTGATGAGTGTGTGATTAACAAGGAATGTGTTTCCTTGCTTCTTCTTGTAATCTGTGTGTTTAATAAATGGTTAACCAATTGAACAGTTTTTAAAGATGGAGGAAAGGAAGAGAAGAGGAAGGATCCAACAACTTCCTCGGTGAAATGCTTTTTTGTTAGAATGGAGTCATCTTTTTCTGCTGATGGGAGGGCACCTTGCATTTTATCAAATAAGACAGTGTCTGAAGCCAGATCTCTCTTCATGCACGCTCACACGTTGGCCAATGTCGACAAATATATGGCTAGGTATGGTTCTTATGCAAATATGATCTTTTCAAATTTCTTTTTTTTTTCCTGCCTCTACTTACCAAAAATAGATTCGACCCAAGGTACTAACCTCGAGGGTATTCAGGTTCTCTCTCATATTGTCAAAGACCTTGACATTGAAAATTGACTTGACAAAAGTAGATTTTGAAGAAATCAATGATGTAATTTGCGAGGTATATTCAATTTTTAAGTCACCTTAAAAGCTTTTAAAAACTATAGACATTCATGCTGCGACTCTTTTTACCTTTTACATTATAGGATAAAAATGGCAATCCGGTGCCTGACAATAATGGTGAACCACGTATTCTTACAGACGGAACTGGGTTCATCTCAGCAGATTTAGCAGCGCTCTGCCCTTGCAATGTGTCGGCAGGAATTGACTCAAAAAATAAATATATCGGGGTATCTTTTATTATCAATTTGTTATTCCACCATGCTATTCTTTTATATTAACTTCCTTTACTTTTCATTAAGGGGTCCTGCGTTAAGGATCCAATTAAAGCATATTTGTATTTAGAGTTTTCGATTATTATTTTCATCTTTATTGGCTACTTGGCTTCATCCGATCATAACTATTCATCTGGTATTTTTTTCTTTTTCTAACTTCAATAATTTTGTGCTTGATGCCGTGAGAAAATATTTTTTTAGATGGGTGAAGCTTGGGTTTCTCACTTCATAGCATATATATGCTTTCCATTTATGCCTTCTGCTTTTTCCTTGCAATTTGAATGTGGGACCTAGAATTATAGAGTTAAACTTTGATAACCGCATGCTGGTATCATAATTTGTGAAGAGTCTACCGTTTGTAGAAGAGAAAAATTTTGTCCACTGCTCTTTACGTTCCATTGTGTTGTCATGTGGTTGCTATTCTACTCTTCTGTGCTAGTAAAATGTCTTCCAATGGAACAAATGAAAGGGAGGGGAAAAAAGAATGTAAGAAAATGTCTTCCATTATAAAAACCTTTTGCATAATTATTTCCTGTTAATATGGTTTTTAAGAAACTCCTTTTTTTTTTTAAAATTTTTTTTATACATGTCATTTTTTTAACTTTTTTTTTTCTTCTTTATCTCATTCACCTATTCTTATTCTGCTTCTGCCTTTGCTGCCGTTACATTTCTTCCAGTATAGTAAAATTCAGCTCTTGTGTGCTTGGATATATTTCAATATGTTTGATGATGTAGCCCTTAATCCTTTGATTATACTGTGCTTTTACGACTGCCTTTTAAACTTAGGAAATTCCTAATCTGATTGATCTTGAGGACATGAGCAAGGCAATGGGAGGAGTAGAGTCCATACGTCAACCGGTAGATGCTTTGTTTTCCCTCTCAGTTTTCATGTTGCTATAACCTATTTTGTATGTGCGTGATTGCAATATGGGTGGATGTTATTTTCATATTGCTATTACCTATTTTGTATGTGTGCGCTCGTGTTTGTAATATGCTTGGATATTATTCTGATATAATTTATCCTTTTTCCTTCTGCCATCAAGCCTATGCTGATCCAGTGTCGCATCTTTCACATTGGTTTTGCAATCAAGGGTACTCTTTTGGTGAATAGAAAGGTATATCTTTTACTGACTCTTTTAGTAAAAAACTTGATTTCGTCCCTTTTTTTCTTCATAATGGCAACTATAGAAAACCTAGTTAACTTCAAAGTTTGTGTTCAGTACTTCTGAAGCTTTTTTATGATAAGATGTGATTAGAAATTACTCCTATCTCTATATAATCATAATTTTACACTTTTTGGTCTTTCATTATCATTAGTGCCCCGGCTGTTTCCAGTTTCCACAGTTTTACACTGACTCTCAGTGATTAAATGGGGTTTGAAGTTTAATATGACAAAACGATATGTTCATGAAATATACTTGGCAATACATTTAACACCACATTGCATGCTGGTCTTATAGCTGTCCAGTGGAAATTTTCTGAGTTTGAGAATTACCTTGCTATTGTAAGTAATACCTTAAACATTCCCCATTTTGAGAGTTAATAGTTGTGAAAAGTTGCATTTTGTTAATGCTTGTTATTCAGTATTTTCTAGAATTGTGTTTGCTTTATTCATTTTCTTAATTAGTTATATTTATTGTGATTCTAATTTTTTATTTTTTTAATTGCAGCTTCCTCCTAGGACGATACAGGTTCGGCCATCAATGATAAAAGTTCGGCCAGACCGTAGCCTATCAAATATTCAAAGCATAAATTCAATGGAGGTGGTAGGAACAAGGTATTCAAAGCATACTCTAGCTGCTAGTATGTTAACTGGGCTTGTTTGGATATATCTATCATAGTTGTTAGCATAATGAATTATGTATATGCCTGTTGTCGAATATTAAAGGGTGGTGGACATACCTTAGGTGCTTTGTTTATGTTCCACTCCAATCTCCATAATATATATATGCAAGCCTTATATTTTCGAAGATTGTAAAAGCTTATGCTGATAGGATATGTGTTCAATTACATAGTCTAGCCGAAATGCTAACGAATCTGTCTTCAATAAATGATATGCTTTATGTTATCCAAAAAAAATAAAAAATAAAATGATATCCTTTATCAGGATGGATAACATTAGCTTTGCATTAGGCATCTAGACAAACAGGGACATAAAGCATAAAGTTGTGTTGACATGTTCATATCTGAGTTTTACTATACAGGGACTAATTACTCGTGCCCTTGGTGCATAATTAACATGGCGTACTGACTGTACTCAGTTGAAGCAAGAATTAAATGACACAGAACACTCATATTTTAATCATATTTTGGAAAGTTTATGGCTCTTGTGATCCATTTATCCCTTATATTAGTGAAAGTTATTTATTGACAATGGCATGCTGATTCCGTGTTACCTATTGTTTGACACTAATAGGAGTCGGGCCTAACCTTTTGTATTCGTGAGTTGCAAAATATATTTTGTATTTTGAAAGCCACACTAATGTAAAGGTTACTTGTTTCAGCAACAAGCCTAATCGGTCGTATCTATCCAAATATCTTATTGCACTGCTAAGCTATGGAGGAGTTCCCGATGAATTCTTCATGGATGTACTTAGAAGTAATTTGGAAGAAGCAAACCATGTTTACTCCAATAAGCGTGCCGCACTTAGAGGTAGTTCTCATACAGGTTTCTAGTTGCATATGCTGCTTATAGTCATATTTCATCTAATGCTGCCCTTGATTTGGATACAAATATAAATGTTCCAGTACTTTAAGTGCGCGAGGATCCCCTTTAGCATTTTTTTTAATTGGTTGGTTCAATTGCAGCTTCTGTCAACCATGGTGAGATGGATGACTACAGTTCCACAGAAATGATTTTATCTGGAATTCCCCTCGATGAGCCATATTTGCAATATCATTTGTCCATACTTGCGAGGGAGGAGAAGAAGAGGCTTAGAGGAGGGAAGCTTTATGTCTCTGACTGTTTCTATTTGATGGGGACTGTTGATCCCAGTGGACACCTGAAAAGGAATCAAGTTTGCATTATTCAGTAAGCATAAATCTTTTAACTTCCTAATCGATTAATCTTTTATAAAGGGAAAAAATATTAATATCAAGTACCTCCCAATTAAGTTGCTGTGGTTGTTTTATTTCTTTAACCTTCATTCTTAAAATGGGATGTATTGCTTGTTGCTATCGCACTGAATGAATTTGTCTATTCATTTTATGAAGTAATAAGTAATCAAGTAATTAGCTTTTGCAATTTGTGTTGGTATGTTTATCTACTTTTGCAATGACTTTCTTATAAATGCCACAAAAACATCAAGAACTCGTATTCAGTCTTCGGCAATAATGATTTCATCCTAATATCTCTCTCGTATTAGAATTTTTATAATTTTTTTTCTGATTGTTTTATCTATGAAATATTGGCTTCGTGTTATAGAATCTTACCGTATATATATGTGTGTGTGTGTGTCTGTGTGTGTGTGTAATATAGTACATCAAATTATCAATATTAATATGTTCTTTCCCAGTAGGATGTTGAACTTGTGCACATGTCATATCTACAGTTTTAATTGTGTTACCTGGACATCAATGCCAAATGTTGAATGTAACTTTAACTTGGGAAAGAGGGTCGTGTATATTTGTATTCTCTCATTTTAATGGTATGCAATATTGATAAGAAAATAGAAAACAAAATGCTATGATCTTATTCACCTCTGTGCACTAGCAGATTTACATAATGAGAATGATATTTGCAATTTAATGCCATGTCTGTGCTGACTGCTTTGTCCCTTTTTTGTAGTGAAAATGGTCAAATCACAGGATCTGTTTTGGTTTATCGAAATCCTGGTATGCATTTTGGGGACATTCATGTGATGGAGGCGACGTATGTGGATCAGATGGACTCTTATGTTGGGCATAGCAAATACGCAATTTTTTTCCCATGTGATGGACCTCGCTCTGTGGCGGATGAGATAGCTGGAGGGGATTTTGATGGCGACATGTATTGGGTTTCAAAAAATCCACAGGTTACTATTCAGTTCAAAAGACTTATGCATCTTCTTAATTTTATATTTTTTAGTGTTTCACATTTTTAATAAATGGTAATTGCTATACTTTCCATTTTCCTTCTTTCTCTTGGTAAATTTAATCGAAATAGTTTGTGCTTTAGTGCATAGTTCGAGGTTTATAGTACCGGCCCACTAGGTTGCCCCTTAAAGATTTTGGAATTGTTGACTGTGTGAAGTGTTGTGACCAAAGGACACATTGACTTCTGATATCAAATGGCAATTAAGCTCATGCCATGGCTGATTGTATTTATTTAATGAGAGAAGCTCGGTGTAGTTGCTTAATACAGTTCTTGATTTTGAGTTAGATTTATTCTTATTTTTACCTTTTTTTGTTTTGTAATTTGTTTGTTCTAATTTTTCAATTTGGATGAGTAAAGTGCTCAAGAAATTTGCTTTTTACGAATGTGTATTTTCTGATGCAGAGTTCTGTGTCACATAATGAATGAGCGATATTGCATATGATCAGTGCTTCTCATACTGAAATACTACCATGTTTATATTTTTCTTTTACATTTTGACAATTTATGTTTTGAAATCCTCCAGCTGTTAGAACATTTCAAAAGTAGTGACCCTTGGGTGGAACGAACTGCTCCCTCCAATGCTGTCAGTTCGAAGTCTAGTGTGAAAGCACCAAGTGCATTTTCAACTGATGAACTTGAAGAAGAACTTTTTGAGCTATACCTTCGAACTCGGTTCCAACCAAGGTGTGCATGCGACCATATACATAGTATAACATCTTTCTTTCCTGATGTAAAAGTTTGTATATGTCATGTCTATCCCCATTTCTGATTGTAGTGAAAACCTTTTAATGCATCCTAGAATGTAGATGTTAGTTCATGATCCTTTAAGTGATATAACCAATTCCTTCTTTATAATTTTTTGTTAAAATCTAATTGTATGGAATCTATTGCATATACAATTGCCTTTGAAGTGTCATTTCATTGCAGTACTTTTTCTATTTTGATACGAGTGGAAAAAAAAGAGAACTGTTACAAGAAACGGCAGTAAAGAATTTTGCAGTATTAATTTTTAAACCCATATATGACAGAAGTTATTCTCCTCTTTTGCAGTAGCGCAGTAGGTGTGGCAGCTGATAGCTGGATGGCACTCATGGACCGTCTGCTGACGTTTAGAAATTGCCATAACAAAGAAAAGCAGATCGAAATTTTGAAAGAAAATATACTTAAATTGATTGATATATACTATGAGGCATTAGACGCTCCAAAGAAAGGTGGAGGAAAGGTTGGTGATTACTGCCTTCTTATTTGATTGCTTTATACTTTGTCTCTTTAGTTGAGCAATAACCTTTATTGATTCACTTTATATAATACGCAGTTAGGATAATGCCCTCAGCTCATATTACCGTGTGCTATGTTTTGTTCTGAAATCTATATTTAGATAAACGTTTTACTCCTTTTATGTTAGAATCTAATAGCCAGGTTTAATACTTGGGTCCGACGTTGGGAGTATGAGATTGGTCATTTGTGTGAGATTTATATCATGATATGGCCTTTGACTCACCTACCACAATGGCTAATAACTTCTATGGAGTGGTTGTCCTAAGATTTATGTTATTGTAATGCTCACGTTTTCGCAATATCTGAGGGTACTGAACCATTAGAAGAGAAAGAGCATCTTGTATGGTCTTCTGCCAACTTTATTTAAAGAGGACAAGAGGTTCTCTTTGTGTCAAGAAATATAACTGATGCAACATTTTAGAATGTTGATAACTTCGGATATTGACACCAAAAAACAAAAAATCCTAAATGTGACAGAATCTAAATTTTATGTCTGGGATTAGTTTTATTCCAGAATCTAAATTTTAATTATGGGCTTGAAGAAATCATTTTTTTTCGATGGTTGATTGTTAGACCATTTTAGTTCAGTTTTAGCTATGCAAAGTTTTCATAAATATTGATTTTCAAGTAATATTTCCTGGTGCTTTCTAATTTGAACCTTGCGCTAATTCTTTGTCAACAGTTCCAAGTTCCGAAGAATTTGGCTGTCGAAATGTGTCCACATTATATGGAAAAGAACAAATCCTACACTTCAACCAGTATATTAGGTTCAATATACGATGAGGTTGGCAGATGGCAAGATGAAGACTTGTCTGGGAAAGGTGAGGAATAATCAATGTCAATTATGTCAATTATTTTTTTTCCTGCATTCAAAATATTATAACTTGATGCCAAATTTCTCCTTTACATCATTTCTGATTAACAACCTTTAATCATTTTCGTGTATTTATCAGAAATCAAAAAGCTACCTTGTTTTGATGTTGAAATACCGGCGAGCTGCAAAGAGAAGTGGAGGGTTTTGTATGATGAGTATAGGGGGGATATGGCTAATGCCTTAAAATTCAATTCTAATAAAAAAGATGAGGCTTCTGAAGTCATTAAGAAGTATCAGCAGGTAAAAGCTTTTCATTTTCTTTTCTTTCTCTTTCATACTTTCATTCCCTTGAGTTTCCAAAATTCTCCCTTTGTAGATATTGGATAAAGCTGACAACAGTGTTAATGAGGCTTTGGCCGTGTATCATGCTGCTTACGACTACGCAATGCGATGGAATGATGTTGGAAAATGTGGCTTTGCATGGAAGGTTGCAGGCTCAGTTCTGACAAAATTTTATATAGTTCAACAACATCAAAAGGCTAGGACCTTTAATCCAGCTGCATTGCGGGAGATTTTCGGTTAATTAAATGTTGTTATTATGTATCATAAGTCTTGACCTTGTTTGGCTGTGTATAAACCAATTGTAGCATAGTTATATCATATATGTACCGAGTGTGTGTATCTTAGGCTAAGCAAATAGCATAGCCATATCTTACCCAAAGTGTATCATGGCTAGGGCAATGCCTCTCCTAGTCCTATGTTGTTGCTATATAATTAATGTTAATACCTATATATCGTTGGCCATTGACATGCAATTTATTTCAATGAAAATTTGACTCAATAGTTGTAAAAGTAATGAAAAGTGAGTGATTCCAAAGTGATTGGATTATGCATATTAAAGTATCAAATCCACTATGTTAAGTGTTAACACTATCTAAACTATCAAATTTAGGAACAAAGAGAAGACTCTCAACAATTTTTGGTAAAAAGAATTAATTAAAATTAATACAGGATCTATGTTGCACTAACACGGGCATGGTACTAGGTATGTGGTACATCAAATTCTAAAAAACTGAGGTACGACATGGTATTATAAATTCAAAATTCATAGATAAATATATATAAAAAATATACAACCAAATAATATTGATACTGATGTAGGATAAGATATATTCAGATGAGAAGTTGATTCACAAAATCTAGACATATAAGGACAAAATATCGATTATGTATATTAAATTTAAAATAATGGTGTAAATGTAGGAAAAAGAAGAGAAAATATTAAAAATACCATACGTATACCGGGATTCAATGTATACCCGATACAAGTACGTTTTTCGTATTGTCAAATAAGTAAATTATTCAAAATTTGTTTTGAGTATGAGCAAGATCTCTCGGGTACTGATGTTTTTGTTTTTTTATTTTTATTTTTTTAAACCTAGGCTCGAAGCTCCCACCAAAGAAATAAAATACGGAAAGGCTATTTGCTGAAAAATATAAATAAACGGCGGTTATTTGCTGATATAAGCTTTCGGTCTTTCACAATGTTGGAAGGGTAAGTACATGTTGCCTCTTCATATTACCAACGGGGAAACTTCTGTTTACTCATTGTGAAGATAATTAACAAAATTAATGGTACATGCATCTAAAGTTACATACTCCTGTTGTAATATTTATAAGTTATACAGTACTATTTTATAAGAATTTTTCGGATTTATTAATAAGATATTTTGTACTCCGTATTTTCTAGGAAACATTTATTATTGTCTTATCTTATTTGTTATTTATTCATTAGTGTAAAAAAATACATTGTGCCAACTGGTCTCGAGTTCGAGCCTTGGGTATGGAGCAACCCCGCTGGGAGACCCCTACCGCTTAGTGCGAGCTCAGTTGGGTCGGACCGGATGAGTCGGATTCTGGATAAACCAGATCCGGGTACCGGTTGGTGTACACAAAAAAAAAATACATTGTGAAATTTTCAATACAAATTAATAAAATAAGATTATAATATTAAAATACTTTTTTTAAATTTAAAAAAAATGTAACAATTTTTATCATAACAAATCAATGCCTTGAAATGTTTTTCGGTGATTTTTTTAAGGTTTGCTTGACCATAGTCACGGATAAAAGGTCAAATATAGGTAACATACGTTTTTAATTTTTATAATGTCAAACATTTGGTTTTTCGGTGCAATTCTTTTTTATTAGGACTCGTATTCTCGATCTTAGAAAATCCAATTTTTAGAAAGTTTAGATAAGAAATTAAAATTAGACAAATAATTATTAAAAAATCAATTTCAAATTTTGTTTATGTTATAAATGCGTATTTTTCCAATATAAATATACTTGTTTTAGTATCTTATATCTTTTTTTAAAACTTGAAATATTTTAAAATTTAAAAAAATATAACTACACTTTTTATTTGTATAATATATTTAAATATGACTCATAAATAAAACTAAAAGAACTATTATCACTGATCCTACGAGGCTACCTTTGCCTCTAAAGATGAACATCACTTGTTAACTAATCAATGCCTTGACATATTTTTAGGTGAATTTTTTTTTTTTTTTTTTTTTTAGATTTGCTTGTTCATAGTCGCGTAATATAGGTAACATAAGTTTTTAATTTTTATAATCTCAAACATTTGATTTTTCGGTGCAATTCTTTTTATTAGGACTCTTATTTTTGATATTAGAAAATCCAATTTTTAAAAAGTTTGGACAATAGGTTAAAATGATACAAATAATCATTAAAAAATCAATTTCACATTTTTTTTATGTTGTAAATATATGTTTTTCCAATACAAACATACTTATTTTAGTATCTTATACTATCCTTTTTGAAAATTTGAATTATTAATATTAAAATACTTTATTATTATTATTATATTCACAATATTTCTCAAATAATATACTCTTTCCATTATTTAACTTTTATTCTAGTTTTTAAGAAATCTTTTATTTCATAACTTTTGTTCTTTTATAATTTTAATGCATAATCATTTTTTTTTCAATTTCAACCTTTCATTTAATTATATTTTTTTACTTCTTATTAATTATATTTTCATCATCTCTCTCATTTATAAACTATTACGTATTAATTAATAGACACAATTCTTAATAAAAATAAAACACTCTTACAATTTTCAATAACGATTAAATAAGAGAGTTTTGGACAAAACACATGTAAAGCTTACAATATATTTTCTCGCTCTTCGATTTGAAATATAAGAAAATAATGTTTCTCTTGATTTGAAATATAAGAAAAAATAATTGATCTTTTAAAGTTTTATTTCATTCTCAATGTTACTTTTCAAAAATATCTCTAAATTCTTTTTATTTTATTTAATTATTATTTAATTGGATTTTTGCTAACAAGTGCCCTAAATAATTTGTTAAGGTTTCTAGTATTATAAAAATTATTCATAAGTACACATTCTTATGAAATAAATGTATGGTAAATATTTACTCCTCTGTCCCTATATATATATATATATATATATATATATATATATATATATAAAAGACCCTTTTGGGATATTTCATATCCATTAATAAAATTGATTAATTTAGTTAATTATATTGGAAATGTGAACTTTTGATATGTATTTTCAAAATTACCCGATTAATATTATTGGGAATCTAAAAAGTGTTAAATAAATAGGGGTGTTTGTGGAAAAAAAGTAATTAATGGTAATTGAAAACTTGTATAGGGTCTTATAAATTGGGACAAAACAAAAATGTGAACAGGATCTTATATTTAAAGACGGAAGTAGTATTATATATTCATTATGAATGTATAATAAATATTTAATATGTCTTTTATAAGAATTAATTAGTGTTTTGGTCATGTCTCTTTCATAAGCCCATATTCTTATTTCCAATGATATTTATTATTTATTTTTCACAAACATTTCTATTTACCATCAAAAATTCAAAATAATCTAGAGTCCCAACAATAATTATATGGCTAATTGAGAAAAGTATATTAAATATTATCAATTCTAATATCTCTAACAATATTAACTAAATTTTTTAATCCATGTGAAAGGCTGATTTAAGTGCTTATATTTGAATACGGAAGAAGTATTTACAGCCAACAACCATTGACTCAGTTGATAAAGGTTGAGTCTAGGGTTGTGAGAGATCTCAGATTTGAATCCTATCAATGAGAGGACATTCTTAGTGAGTAATTTGTAAGTACAACCATAAGTGCTCTTTGAGTCTGATGAAGGCTTATCCAAACCATGAAAAACCCTCGGAGTACAACTCACCTAAATAATCGAAGGGGGGAGTATAAAGTATAGTAATACTTCGACCGTTTCTAAATAATCGTTGTTTAAGGTTATAATACGTGGATTAAAAAGTATATTTAATGTGTATTTTTTTAAAATAAATCAATGTTTGTTTTATCAATTTTACCTTTTATATCTTTACAAAAATTGATTTTTTTTTTTGCATTTATTATCTTTCCTATTATTTAGACAAGGATAGAATTATAAAAATACTAGTAATTACTGTTACCTCGATTTTGTAATTTAACAATTATTTATGAATAAATATATTTTTGCTAAAATGATAATTATTTAAAAATAATGATAGATTTAATTAAGGGAAACAAGTACTTTTTTTTTTATACTTCTTGAATTTAGAATATTGTACTTGAAATACAATTACTTCCTTTATCCGGTTTGAAAATATAAGAAAAAAACATAAGTAAAATTTCTCTAAAAAAAAATTACTACATAAGTAAAATTAGCTATTTTTCTTAAATTTGGTTTTATTTCCAATGTTACTTTCCTAAAATATCCTGAGAAAATTGTCATCTTATTTGATTTTTATTTCATTCTGAATGATATTTTTTTAAAATACCTCTATTTTTTTAATATATTTTAAAAAATTAAATACAATAACTAACTTATTTAAAAAACATAAAATTAATTTTTATTTTCCTTATAATTCGAGAGGGAGGGAGTACTGTTTAAGTAAAAACTCCTTCCAAAGTTCCAATAATATGAACCAATACGTGCGTGTTTGATATAGCTAATAAAATAAGATTATTATTATCTTTCCTCTGATTATAATATGTTAAAATTATAATATGTTTATGTTTGGGTATTTTACCTAAAAAATAAATTTAAGCTAATCTGTTTTGTTTAGATAGTGTAAAGAATATTATTTTTACGGAGTAAATTACATGAAATAGTATGATGTAACAAGTGAATAATTAATGTGATGGAGTGATAAGGGTAGAAATGTAGAATAGGAAAATTACATAGGTCTAACAAAAATAGTATTTCAAAAAATAATCTCCAATCCCTCGAAGAAAATTTATAAATTTTGATTATTTTTTCAAAAATATAAGTTAAAATTATAACATGTATTATAAACATTATGATTATTTTTGAAAAATAATTTTCATCCTGGTCTTTTCTTTAGAAGTTTAAAGTTTAAACGAGTGAGGGAGACTTGTGTTACAAGTAATGAGTAGTAACATTCTCACTCTCTCACTTCCAATCCCACCAATCCACCATCTCCCTCACTTTTTCCCTTCTCTTGTGCTTCTTCTTCTATTTCTCTCATTGCTGCTGCTCATCTCAACAACAACAACATGATGAGAACGGAGGAAGAAGTGAATAATAATAATAATAATAATAATAATAATAATAATAATAATAATAATAATAATAATAATAATAACAATGTGAATCTTCCAATATCAGTTGAGAATATGATACACAGCATCTGCATGGAGCAGAGGCAGAACCCACCTCATGCATACGTCAGGCACCAACTGGCTTCAAAAGGAGAGACACAAGCACTTCGCATTCTCACTGCTATCTCTAAATCTAAAATAAGAACCACTCTCTCCAACTTCATTCTCTATATGATCAGAGAATCTTCTTCTTCTTCTCATTCTCATTCTTCTTCTGATTTTGGTCGTTTGAGTTTAGGTTCCCCCAACCTCAATCATCAAGGTAGTGTATGTACATGTGTTACTTTCTTAGTATATAAGTTAATAATACATTATTATCACTTTTCATATTGTTTGTTATCAACATCTTGTATTATTATTGTATAAGTTTATACATCAAACCTCCTCATCATATATATGAAATAAGCATTATATACACATTAAAAACATATAATATACTTCCAGATCCTTATTATAAACCCCTTTGACCAATTTTTATATCCTTTATGAAAGTTAGTTAGCAGTGTTAGTGGTATTGGTAAGTAAATATTTGAAAAGTATCTCTATAATTATTATTAGGAAGTAAATAGGAGTGTTAGTGAAAAAATAGTAATTAATGTCATTGGAAATTCGTAATGAGACTTATATTAAGAAAAAAAATCTTCAAGGGGATAATATTTAAGAACGAAGTGGTATAACTATAACTTTGTATGAGCTTGTTGTATTAAAATTTTTGGAAAGAATAATGTAATTATGTACTACCACTAGTAAGGACCTTTGGTACCATTGATGATGATTGGATGGACTCATGTATGAGAAATCACTTTTTTTCATTGATTTTTTTTAAGGTGCAGTTAGTTTTAGCACTACTCGCTCACCAGTTGCAAAGCATCAAGGATACTCATCACATTTTAGTGCTGAGAAAGGGAAAGAGAAAGAAAATGAGATTAGTCCAGCTTTGATGGCATTGGGAGAACTGGAGTTTAGAAAAGCCTTTCTTTTGTTGAGTTATATTGGAGGGTAAGATACCTTCATCTTCTGGCCCTTCTTTGTTGTTACAATGTTATGATTATGATGATAAAAGCTGTGTACTTTTCTCTTTACACAATTACAGAGAGGGACTTGAAAATGCTATCACTGCAGAAAAGATTAGGAGCTTAAAAGAGTTGCCTATGCCAAGGTTTGAGCAAGAAGTATGGGAAGCTGTTGGCAAAAGATACATGGACTCCGAAAAGGAGCGACAATTGGTAAAATCATATTAACTGGTAGAATCAGGCTTCGTACTGAGCTCTTGAGATTTTGATTTGTGAAAATATTGCCTTTTTATTATTTTATTTTGCAAGTTGCAAATAAACTTAGCACTTACTTTACTGATTTTGGCGTCTTCAGTATCTTGAAGAATGGGATTCTGGCAAGCCACATGTGTATCATTGCTATGTTTCTCGAAATGGGAGCTTACGGTTCAAGGTTTGTACGTCACTCATCATTTAGATTTTCCTGATGTTATAGTTCCTGTGACTATCCATTTCTTCAATGCTATGGACCTTCCGATTTGTATAGCATTAGAAGATTATAATCATGATACTGAATCAATTCGGTGTTGTTCAGATTGTTTACTACTTTTTCTTTTTACTTTTATCTTTTGATGATTCAATTTTCTATTTCTATGCAAATAGTTTAATTTATTTCCCCTTTGTTTTGTATAATCCAAGGGGCCTTTTTTACATTCCACATGGACACACCTTCAAAAATCTCTTGGTGATGACAATGTTTTGATTGTTAAATTTGATGAGGAGAGGGATGCGAAGAATTCAAAGACCAATGTTCAAGAAGCTAATACTCTCTACGGGAAGTTTGTGAAAGAAGGGATCCGCGTTGGACTTCGTTTGTATCGCTTTTTTGGTAGCTCTTTTTTCCTTCCATGTTTTGAAAATCATTCCACACTCTGCCTTCTTTTCTGTTAGTCATAGAACGTATTGTACATACGTTATGTAAACTTGTTGAAATTTCTTGAGTTACCTTTTAGGTTCTTGACAAGTGTTGTGATTAACAAGGAATGTGTTTCCTGTAATCTGTGTGTTTAATAAATGTTCTGCCAGTTTTTAAAGACGGAGGAAAAAAAGAGAAGAGGAAGAATCCAACAACTTCCTCGGTGAAATGCTACTTCGTTAGGACGGAGTCATCTTCTTCCGCTGATGAGAGGACATCTTATCTTCTCTCAGATAAGACAATGTTTGAAGCGAGATCGGTGTTCATGCATGTTCACATGCTCACCAATTTGGACAAGTACATGGCTAGGTATGGTACATTGGTACTTATGCAAAACATTATCTTTTAGAGTTTCATATTTTTTTCCCTGCCTCTATGTACTAAAAGTAGTTTTGATCCAGGTTTGCTCTCATACTGTCAAAGACCTTGACAGTGAAAATGAACTTTGCTAATGTAAATTTTCAAATTATTGACGACGTAATTTGCAAGGTATAGTCAATTTTAAGTCATCTTAAAAGCTTTTATAACTTTTAGAAATGCTTGACGCAGTTTTTGTACCCTTCTTTTGTTGTGAGTTTAGGATGAAAGTGGCAAAAATGTGAAAAATAATAATGGAGAGGCACGTATTCTCACTGATGGAACTGGATTCATCTCTGAAGATTTAGCGTTGCTCTGCCCTTGCAACGTGTACGAAGGAAGGGACTCGGCTAATTCATGTACCAGGGTATCTTTTCTTTTCAATTAAATTCCTTTATTTTTCACTCTCTGGTCATGTGTTAAGGATCCACTTAAAGAATAAATGTATTTTGAATCCTCAATCGTAATTTTATCATTATTGGCTATTTATACTCATCTGATCAGAACTTCTGATTTGGTGTTCTTTCTTTTTCTGTCTATCATAATTTTTGTGATTCATGTGTCAAGAAAATTAGTTTTTTTTTGGAGGGGTGAAGCTTGAGTTTCACACTTTCTACCTTATGTGTATGCTTGCCATTTATGCCTTCGGCTTTCTCCTTGTGATTTTGATGTTAGTCATAGAATATGGATGGGGAATAATAAACTTTGATAACTGCATGCTCATATCAAAATTTGTTAAGAATCTAAAGTTTATGGAAAAAAAATTATTGGTTGACTGCTTGTTTTGGTCCTGGTGTTCTCATGAGATTTTGCATTATCAACTCTTCCATAAGAATAAATGTTTCCATTGGAAGAAATTAACTGGAGATCAGAGAAAAAGGAATATTTAAGATTATTCTATTATAAAAGCTTTTGGATAATTATTTCCAATTAATATGGTTTTGAAGAAATTGTTTCTTTATTCATGGTGTCATTTTTTAACTTCCTATTTCTTCATTGCCTGTGTCTTTTCTTATTCTGCGTCTACCTTCGCTGTTGTTACATTTCTCCCAACAAAATGAAATTCATCTGTTGTGTGCTTGGGTATATTTTAATGTGTTTGATGATGTAGTACCTTTGCCTTTTAAACTTAGGAAATTCCTGATCTGGTTGATCCTATTCCCGAGGATATGAGCAAGGCAATGGCAGAAGGAGAGTGCAGACGTCAGCCGGTAGATGCCTTCTTTCCTTCTTCCAGTTTTCATATTGCTATGACATGTTTCATGTGTTTGTACTATACATGGATTCTAATATAATTTATCCTTTTTTCGTGCCGTCAAGCCTCTGCTTATCCAGTGTCGTCTCTTTCACTCGGGTTTTGCAATCAAGGGTACTCTTTTGGTTAATAGAAAGGTATATTTTTTTTTTACTGATGCTTTTGGTCAAAATATTGATTTTGTCCTTGGTTTATTTTTCATGATGCTTATGAAGGAACACCTAGTGAACTTCAAAGTTTGTGACTTTGTGTTAATTCTTTTGAAGCTTCTATGGTAGATATGTTTAGAAATTGTTATCTGTATATAATCATAACTTCACACTTTTTGGTCTTTTAATATCATTAGTGCCCCTGTGGTTTCCACAGGTTGAAACTGGTACTCAATGATTAACTGGGATTTGAAGTTTTATATGACAAAACGGATAAGATCGGTGATGTATTTATAAAATTTTCTTCACAATATGTTTTTTGTGAAGATAGAGGGCATTATGTGCGATGTTTTATGAGTGTATAATCCAACATTCAACACCATACTGCATGCTGAACTTATGGCTGTCCGGTAGAAATTTTCTTCGAGTTTAGGAGTTACCTTGCTATCATAAGTAGCACCTGAAACATTCCTCCATTTCTAGGGTTAATAATTGTAATAATTTGCCATTTTATGAATGCATGGTTTCGGTATTTTTTAGAATTGTGTTTGGTTTATTCAACTTCTTATTTAGTTATTATATTTATCTTGATTCTAATCTTTTATATTTTTTAACCTTGCAGCTGCCTCCTAGGTCAATACAGGTTCGGCCTTCAATGATTAAAGTTGAGAGCGACCCTAACCTTCTGAATATTCAAAGCATAAATTCGATGGAAGTAGTAGGAACAAGGTATTTTACTTTTACAATTTCCACTGGACTGATATTGTTTACTCTAGCTGCTTATATGTTACTTGAGCTTGTTTGGATATATCTGTTATAGTTGTCAGCTCACAGGGGAGGGTTTGCCCAAGTTATTATAAATAGCTCTTGGCTCATATTATTAAGCCATGTTAGACTTTCAATACTTTACAATTTTCAATGGTAGTAAAAGCTTATACCGACCTTTTGTATTCGTTAGTTGCAAAATATATTTAGGATTGTTCGAAAGCCACACTAATCTGTAGCCACTTGTTTCAGCAACAAGCCAAATCGGCCGTATTTATCTAAATATCTAATTGCGCTTCTAAGCTATGGAGGAGTACCCAATGAATTCTTCATGGATGTACTCAGAAGTAATTTGGAAGATGTAAAGCATGTTTACACCAAAAAGCGTGCTGCACTTAAAGGTAGTTAGTACTTCTCATACAGATTTCTAGTTGCCAGTACTTCTTTTTGTCATATTTCATCAAAAGCTGCTCCAGGGAATCACCTTTTGTATTGTTTTTCAATTCAATTGTTGGTTTGCTTGCAGCTTCTCTCAACTATGGTGAGATGGATGAGTACAATGTGGCGAGAATGATTTTATCTGGGATCCCTCTTGATGAGCCATTTTTGCAGTATCATTTGTCCAAACTTGTGAAGGAGGAAAAGAAGAGATTTAGAGGAGGAAAGCTTTATATATCAGATTCTTTCTATCTAATGGGGACTGTTGATCCCACCGGATGCCTAAAAAAGAATCAAGTTTGCATAATTCAGTAAGCATAAATCTCTTGGTTTTCCTAATCGACTGATCTTTTATAAAAACAAGAAAAATCTTAATGAAAAGTACCTCCCAGTTAATTTGCTGCAGCTGTATTGTTTAGTTTAACCTTCACTCTTAAAATCAGGTGCACTGTTTGTTGCTTGATCTCTGAATGAAATTGTATATCGATTGTATTCTATTGATTAGCGTTTTCTATTTGCCTTGGCACATTAATCAATTCTCGCAATGCTTGTCTTATAAATATGACAAAATTATTAAAAATTCTTGATATGATTAATGTTATTCTAGGAGAATATTCGTATTTGGTATTGGTTTTTCTGTTTGTTTTTATCTAAAGTCATTGACTTTTCCCCATAGATTCTTAGCGTGTGTGTGTTACATATTTCAATTGTTTAAGTCTACCTTTAACTTTGTAGGAATGATATATGCAATTTAATGTGCTGACTTTTCCTTTCCTTGTTGTAGTGAGAATGGTCAAATTGTAGGGAATGTGTTGGTTTATCGAAATCCAGGTTTACATTTTGGGGACATTCATGTGATGGAGGCCACATATGTGAAGGAGTTGGAATCTTATGTAGGGCATAGCAAATATGCAATTTTTTTCCCGTGTGTTGGACCTCGCTCTGTGGCAGATGAGATAGCTCGAGGGGATTTTGATGGTGACATGTACTGGGTTTCAAGTAATCCACAGGTTTCAATTTCAGTTCACAAGCCTTATTCATCTTCTTAGTTTTATTTTATTTTAGTGTTTTACTTTTTTTTATTAAATGGTAACTGTTACACTTTCCATTTTCCTTTTTTCTCTTAGTAAATTTAATGAGAAATAGTGTGCGTGGCTTATAATAAAATTTGAGCATCTTATTTGTAAGAGATCTTATCTTGCTTCTCTTGCTATTCTTTTTAAATGCATACTATAAAGAATATGGAGTTTTAATCTCATCCGCTTCATCTGGAATGTTCATCATGAAAATGAAGTTCAATTTGGAAAGTATGTATCAATATATTTATCTGGTTAAAGGTTTTGGAACTGGTGACAATGTGAAGTGTTGTCGGCAAAGGACACAGATTGACTTCTGATATTGGAGACAATTAAGAACATGCCATAGATTGATTGTAGTTAATTAAAGATGGAAGCTCAGTGTAGTCACTTCTTAATTCTTAATATGATTCCTGATTTTGAATAAGGTTTTGAGTGTAATTTGTTTGTATTCGTTTTCCAAATCGGATGAGAAGGTGCTTAAGGAAGTTGCTTTGTTGTGTTGTTTATCAGGTTAAAGTTGACAACTCATTTATGCGTTTTCTGTGTGCATATTAATTTTCTTTTATATTCACTATTTATGTTTTAAATGCTTCAGCTATTAAAATACTTCAAAAATAGTGACCCTTGGATCGAAAGAGCCGTACCCTGCAATGCTGTCAGTTTGGATTCAAATGTAAAAGCGCCAATGACATTTTCAGCTGATGAACTTGAAGAAGAGCTTTTTAGACTATACCTGAGTACTCGGTTCGAACCAAGGTGTGCCTGTAACTATGTATATAGTATTAACGTATGTCTTACCTGAAGTAAAAATTGACCTGTATATGTCATTTCTGTTAGATATTCATGTTTCTGTTTGTATTCTGTAAACCTTTTAATACATTCTAGTATAGTAGTATGTGGATGTTGAATCTAGGTCATTTATGTTATATAACAGATTTCCTTCGTTATAGTTTTTGTTGTGTTGTTATTCTAAAAATTTGTTGTGTAGACATTGGCCTTTGAAGTGTAATTTGATTGCGGTTCTTTTTCTATATTGCTTCGAATGGTTAAGAAGAACTGTGACAGGAACATGATGATATCTGGTTGATAGTAAAGAATTTTCTAGTTTTTTATTTCATAATCCTTGCATGACAAGTTATTCTCCTCTTTTCCAGTTGCGCAATAGGCGTGGCAGCTGATAGCTGGATGACACTTATGGATCGTCTTCTGACATTAAGAAATGGCTTTAACAAAGAAAAGCAGATAGAACATGTGAAAGAAAATATACTAAAATTGATTGCTATTTACTATGAGGCATTAGATGCTCCAAAGAAAGGTGGAAGAAAGGTTAGTGATAACTGTGTTATGATTTGGTTGCATTGCACTTTGCCTCTTTGGTTACTCAATAATCGTGCTTAATTGATTCAGTTTATAATGAGCAGTTGGGCTAGTGCCATCATATATGCAAATAAACATTTTAATGCTTTTAGGTTAGGATCCAATTGCAAGGTTTGGAACTGGAGTCCCATATTCCCATTTCAAAGTATCAGATTTTTGGAGTGTATTTTAATTCTTAAATCCATTATTAGTGATCTTTGGTTTTCTATCATTTGAATGTGAATATTGGGATTGAAGAAACATACAGCTATGTAATTTTTCAGAAGTATTGATATTCAAGAAATAGTTTCCTTTCCTTCTGAGTTTTACAATTTGAACCTTGTGGTGATTCTTTATCAACAGATCCAAGTTCCAAAGGATTTGGCTGTGCAAACCTTCCCACATTATTTGGAAAGGGAGAGCTCATTCACTTCAACCTCTATATTAGGTTTAATATATGATGAGGTTACCAGATGGCTAGACGAAAACTTGTCCAGGAAAGGTAAGAAATCAAAGTCAATTATGTCATTTATTTATTTACGCAAAACTATAATTCGATGCCAAATTTCTCACTGTCATCATTTTCATGTACTATTACTGTTTTGCACTTGTTTGCGCTATCAGAAATTACAAAACTCGCCTGTTTTGACATTGACATACCTGCTAACTGCATGGAAAAGTGGAAAGCTTTGTACGATGAGTATCGGAAGGATATGAATAATACCTTAAATCTTAGTTCTAATAGCAAAGAAGATGCCGCCGAAGTGATTAAGCTATATAAGCAGGTAAACTTCAGTTTTTTTTTTTATTTTTTAAGTGTTTAACTAATGTGCATGGTTAATGTAAAAGACCTTAACATTGATATCTATTTCCCTAATGTTCTGATGAGAATCTCTCTACCTTGTAGGAATTGTATGGAGCTGCCAGGATTGAGGATAGTCCAAAGAATATTAGTGATATTTATAATGAAGCTTTGGCTATTTATCATGTCACTTATGACCACGCAATCCGATGGAATGATGTCGGAAAATGTGGATTTGCATGGAAGGTTGCAGGAATACCTCTGGCAAGTCTTTATGCCATTAAACAAAATCGAAAGGCTATGAGCTTTGATCCCTCTGTATTGCGCGAGTTTTGTGGTTCATCATGAAATATTGTTAATATGTGTTGAGTTTTATCTCAAATGTAGCAGCATAGAGTCATAGACATATGTACTAAGTGTGGGTATCTTAGGCTTAGCAAATATCATAGCCATATTTTGTCAAAAGTGTATGAATGCAGTGCCTTTCCTATGTTGTTGCCATATAGTAGGATTAAGTTATCAACTATATCATTACATGACTGATCATTGACATGCAATTTATTTGAATTGCCCAAATGAAAACTGAACTCAATTGTAAAAGTGAAGAAAAGTGTATGAATATTGTCCTAAAGGGATAAGATTTTGGGAAATCTTATTCACACAAGTGACACTATTATTCATTCACATTTGTTGGAATAGTCATCCAACTATGTATTAACATTGTCGGATAAGTCATCCGAATCTTTTTACAATATTTTACTCGGTCGAATTGTTCATCCGATAGGTGTGAGTAATAGGATCACGAATGTGGATAAGATTTCCCTAAAATTTAATTATGGATGATGTTGGTATTGAATTCACTATGGAAATTGATTTAGAAGTTGCCCTCTGTTTTGTAATAATGGCAACCCCCTGTTTGTCAATAATGCCAGCTACTGCTCCTCTCTGTTTTGTATTTTTTCTTTGTTTTTGAATGCTATAAATAGGGACCTTACTGTAAGCTATAATCATAGTTGAAGTTTAAGAAAAATAACTCATTTTGAGTGTTCTCTCTTTGAGAGGTTACCCCCCTTTGCATTCTGCGCCAGAAATGCTAACTAAACAGTGGAATTTAGGAACGAAGAGCTGTGAACTATAAAATCAAGAGAAATGCTTTAATAATGAACTAATTTTGTGTGTAAAACAGGTTCCATTTTCCCAATTGATGGTAAGAATCACAAAATTAGCTAAAATGCTTGGTGATTTAATCCCAATTTAACTATCAAGATATTATGCAAAAGTGAAAACAATGATGCATTTTTTTTTATAGTTATATATTTAATGGTTAAAATCTTATTGTAAAATGTTGCTACTACAATGCTATCTATTCGGTGAATCATTCAAGTTCATTCTCTGTTTGGTGAGTGTTAGATAAATTCATATGTACTACTCCATAAAGAGAGAAATAAAAAAGAAGTTGCTAGCTTTGTTTGATACCTAATTTGAAAGAGTCAAATTTAGTTGAAGGGGTTTCTTGCATTTTAGGAAAGGAAAAATGGAAAGCTTTTCTGATTCCAATACTTATATGATTCATACTTTGGTACTTGTGCATAATGGGTTGCTCTCTTTTTTTAGTTAATTGTAGTAGTCGGATTCGGCAGAAGTGGACCCAATTTTTCTGCCAAGAGACAAACAGTTTATTGATTCCTTCTTTTTTTCCCCCCTATAAGACCCTATTCTATTGGTAGTTTTCTTAGAATTGAAGTTGATCTTCTTCAATTCGGTATGGACCAAGGGAGGTTAAGGCATTTAATCCTGTGACTCTTATGAGACTCAAAATGATGGGAGTATTTGATTTGGTGTTCTAATTTTGGACGTATTGGGCAACTAGTTGAGGAAAGTATAAGCAACCTTGGGTAGGGTATCCAAGTTGCCAAGTCTCAAGTTGAGAAAAGTGAAGGTTCCACCAATCATCATGGATGAGCTTGGGTACATCAACATGCATGCAACTTGTCTCCTCAATCTGTGACATGCATGCATGTCAGGAATTCGAATCTTGGAGTCACCAAGTTCGAGAGGGTTGCATGCATGCATGCATGTACCTAGTCACCACTCCGCATCTAAGAGTTAACCTCATAGCTATGTTTAGCGGCCAAAAGACCAAAAAAACTAAATCTATATAATATGGCTAATGTATCCCTAATACAATATGCAATTCAAAATTGCTTAAAGTGATGAGGTTTAAAAACGAAATCTCCAAGCTGCACAGCTCCAGAAGAGTGACTACATAAGCTTTGCTGTTTAATAGGAATAATATCCAAATCAGCATTAAGCATCCTTGTGGAAAATCTGCAAGCTGCACAGCTCCAAAAGGATTGACTACTCAAACTTGCTTTTTCTTGTATACATTCAAATCTGCGTGAGTATCATCGTAGCGCTGGCTCAGGTAGTCCCGACATAAGATAGGAGGAAATCTAAAAAAGAGAAAATGCAGGGATGTAAGATATCTAACGAGTTAATTAAGCGCTTACTTAATAAGCTGAAGAGAATTTATTTCCATAGGCTAATTTCATAAGCTATCTTTATAAGTTCATTTTTTAGCTTTCTACCTTCTATATATAAAATTATAATACATGACTGCATACTTTAATTTGGCCATATATAGCGCCTATGGCAATGTAACTCACATGGATTGACATTAAAAATTATCATTTTTAGTACTTTCTTAACCAAATAAACAAACTTCAGAATGGAAGGATATGCAACATGCTATTATTGCTATCAACTTGTATGGTGTTTTTAACTTACTTGGGAGGATTACTGTCTGATTTGCAAGTTGGCAAGCACTCCACTAAACAGTCATGGCTAGGCTCTATAAAGTATGCAATCTGTAAAAGGAAATAACAACACCAGTATGAGCAAAAATAACAAATGATTTGGCCAAAATTAATGATAAAAATATGCATAATCAAGTTATGAGCCAAATATCGCAGATATTAAATATGGGAAAAGAATAACTTGGACATGATTCACAATAACATAACCAAGATGCATTGGCTGATTGGGTAAGTGCATATGCCTAAAAATGTCATTATCATTGCAAATTCTAATGCTAGCAGAATATAATGGAGAACTACAAGCTAAAAAGCTAGCTTGAAATATTGATTATTGGTCCAGATAAGCACGTAGAAGCTGCAATTGGAAAATTTATCAACTTGGCTTTGAAGGCAAAATAAAAATATATTTAACAATGAAATATTGCCTTGTCAATGAAATGAAAAATCAAAAGGAAAAAGAGCTGGAGCTTACAGAATATCTATCTTGACCATTTCCAAGAACTCTGTGCAGTGTGGACCTGAGGATAAGGGTAAAGCAAAGTGTTGATAACATAAGTGCTCTGAATTCTTATGAATCCTTCAAATATAAAATTGATTGACCGTGTGCATTTGCAACTTCTATTGATTCATTAAGAGCTAAATCTGCCATCTAAATGAAGGAAAGTTTCATGGCGATAATAAGTATGTTTTCAACAATGCTGAGGAGATTTTGTGTTACATATTTATCAGTAAACTAAATTTTATCAAATGGATGATATACTGATGTATCTCATGTGTCCTTTGAGAGGGAGAAAAAAGGCATTGAATTTTTCTTACTTGAAAACACAGTTGCTCCAACGCTCTAGCATGTCACCAAGATTCACTATGAATGCTCTGCAACATGAACAATCAGATAGTTAATAAAGTAAATAGTTCAGGAAAAGAGCATGAGAAAGGTAATTCAACTTAAAAGGCCTCGTATCTTTTCAGCCAATTGTGCTTAATACGAAGTGTCATGCGGCACAAAAGATTTAACGTAATAGAAATATATTAGCTTATGCTGATAATTGTAGTTTTACTTTGGTTGAGTTGTTTTTTTGGTATAATGTGAAGCTGTTAATTAAAGTACAACCTCTTACTTGATCCCATCGAATGGATTGGTACCAGTGACAATTGGAAAGCGTGACTATGACATTAGGATAAATAAATTTAAAAAATCAAGAACAAAGAATGGCATGTTTCGAAATTTTCCGCAAGGATGGAAAACTTTTAATACTGTATAGCATGTAAAATACAACCCTTCATATTCTCCTGTGGAAGCATAAAAAAAACTACAGTTCCGTCGAGACTAACCCCTTTAATGGTGCCACATCCTCCCATATCTGAGGTTTAGCATCCCTATCCTTGCATATCTGCAATAAAAGATATTAATATTCTTAATCAATTACACACAGTATCTGTAACATCAAAAGAATAAAAAAGTAATTAGTTGCCTTCTTACTTGAAGACCTGAGACACTATCTGTAGCCAACAGAGTAATTAAACCATAGTCAGTATGAGCTCCGGCTCCATACAATCCTTTCGAGGGATCTGAAGTTTGACCTTCATGAAACAAGGATGAACACAACTTGCATAAGTCATTAGTCTTCATAACTATATATGAGGTATAAAATAAATCACCAAGACCGCTGATTGAATACCTTCGTAGTGCAGCAAACGCAAAGTTGCAATGGGTTCTCCTAGCATTTCTGGCCGATCGAAAAAATTAGCATCCAAATCAAGTGCAAGGGCTATTATCCTTCCAACTGCTTTCCCGACTTCTCTGGATTCCCGAATTAATCAAACAGGAACAAAGAAAAAACCAAAGATGACGAATATGAGACAGTTCTCCTTTTCACTGATTAAATACTAATCATAACACGGAATTTGATGTAACATTCACAATAAAATTAAAGTTAAATAAGGCAACAACTGCCAGTCCCTATTACAAAGAAGAAGGGAACAAGATGAATATGGTAGCAAGGATTCAGGGGAAGAAATTTTTTTCTGAAAACCAAAAACATGCTTCATGTAAAAAACTCGGGTTTCACTAGAAATTACATTAAGTTGGTAACCGTAACGAACTAACAATTTAGCTAGTTCTATCTGCAGCATAAATGATAAAAAATTGTAATGATGGAATCTCTCTTTGTAAATACCATGTCAGGCTCAAAATCATGCCAACAATTGCAATTTACAGAAAACATTAAAAAAAAATTAAAAATTGTCGCATTGAATGACAATTCACTAACTTCACTGAAACTTACAAAGCCTGATGATGGTATCTTTCCATAGTCTCCCTCCAACCAGGCAGAATATCTACACGAAAACAAAGTACACAAGAATGTTAAAATGAACAAAAGGAAAATCCAAGGAAAATGGAAGATAGTTTTTGAACTTTCTATAAGCTCTGTTAAGCTTATTCCAATAAGTGTGTCAGAAAAGCTAAGCCCTTTTTAGCTTATGGGATAAGAGCTTAATTAAGCTGTTTAGCCAAACGCCCCCTTAATTGGTAAAAAAATCAGATTTTTCTTCTCGAAAGTCTCATAGGCCAAAAATTTGAGTCTTTTTACCTGATGCAGGCCATCTATTTGGTCCATAAAATGGTTTCTGAGATTCAGGGTCATGTTCATCAACTTCAACTCCAATATAATACCCCTCTTTGTAATCTCCTACTTAACCCAACATAGAAAAAAAAAAGTATATCAAGTTTCATTATAAACAAAAAAATAATGACAAAAACATAACATAATCTATTTTATCTATATAAACATGCAACAAAAGAAAAGCATGTATAAGAACACATACCATGCACTTGGTTTTCAGGATCAAGTAGTTCATCAAGAACAGGAGTATATCCTCTATGCTTCTCATTCCTGAGAAGCTTCATCTTCTCCTTTTGTGGGAGGGAGAAGAATCTCTTGCTTTGTGCAAACACCCCATCCATGAATTCCTGACTTATTCCATGATTCACAACATAGAAAAAACCAGAATCCAAACATGCCTTTTTTTTTTTTCCACCAACAACATAAACAAAACAAAAATGATCACATAGGAAAAAAAGAAAAAGTTTAAGG
Organism: Crotalaria pallida; assembly: GCA_037953625.1. Lineage (NCBI taxonomy): Eukaryota > Viridiplantae > Streptophyta > Magnoliopsida > Fabales > Fabaceae > Crotalaria > Crotalaria pallida. Next base: position 78,035,464 of record CM075656.1, read on the forward strand.
AATAATAATTCGAAGAAAGACAATAAAATAAACCAAAGTTGTGTAACATGATTACCTGTTTGAGAAGATTCACGGATTGGTTGATGTCAGGATTGGAGAGGTCGATACAATTGAGGAAAGAGGTTTGTGTGTTGTTCTGTTGAACCATGTTTTGTTTTGTTGTTGGAAGAAGAACAATGAATGAATGAATGAAGGAGAACCTCTCAGGTTTTCTGAACTAGTTTGTTTGTTTGTTCGTTGCACTTCCAAAAGAGAAAGGGAAAGAGAAAAAGTGAATGGCTTTTGCTTTTATAACCAAATTATTGATCATTAATTATTATACTATTGTTCAACACAAAACTTCATGTCCACAAACGTTGCATCACTTACACAGCAGCAACAACAACAACCATGGGGTGCATTACTTGTATGATTGTTATTGATTGATGATTGATTAAGGAAGTAAATTTTTTTTTTTTTGTAATATATCCAATTTGATATATAAAAAATGTTAAATTTAAATTTTCAATGTTAATTTTTTATTTTGTATTCTTTAATTAAAGATAGTCGTTAGGAAAAGTTTTTTTAATATGATTTTTTTTTAGGAATAAACATAACACTTGGTTAGGATTTTTTATAGTTTTACTTTTTCATTTCTTTTCTTCTTTAATTGTGTCATACTGTCATTGGTGTTTGAGCTAACTTATCCATAACTGGACTAATTGTTTTCTTTATTGTTTTCCATTTGGGTTAAGTTAACCTTAGTTCTAAGAATTGTTGATCATAAGTTGTCAAAAAATAGTTACTCCCTCCGTTTTATATATACCAGCGTGTAAAGTCGTCCCGCATTCCTATTGTTGTGTTTTTGTCGTAAAGAGTTGTTTATAGTAAAATGATGTATTAAAAAATCGGTCTTTATGAAGGTTATTTATATGTTAGTTGTCATGTTCCAAAAAATATCCATAAATTTCAACAAAATTATACATGCATTGTTATTTTGTTAATCTCCAATTTAATTTCCCTTAGATTTAATATGTTTGTTTAGATGCATGAAAAAAAAAACTAATTGAAGTAGGTGGGAGTGAAAAGAATACTCCTTTCTTTAGTGGTATTATATTTAAAATATCACCAAGCGGCAGTTAAAACTTAACACTCTATTATAGAGCAGTTATTATATTATGAGTGAGAAGTTACAAATTTAGTATGTGGAACTACTTAGCAGTTTTTTTTTTTTTCCAATTAGAAAGGGAGGATATAATAGGAAAATACAAATTTATATACAAAGTTAAAAAAACATGTTTTCCTTATATAATAGTATATATATACATATATATATATAACATAACATCATTTTCATAGATTTTAAGTTTATTAAGAAAATTAGTTAATTTATATTTAAAATGTGAATATTTTATATGTATTTTAAAAAATTAGCCCAATTAATATTTTGAGAATCTAAAAAGTGTTAAATAAATAAGAATGTTAGGAAAGAAATAATTAATTATCATTAAAAATTTTTATAATGTCTTATAAATAAATAAATAAAAACTCAAAAAGAATTTATATTTAAAAATCGAAAGAGTAATATTATTTAAAAAATTAAGTTCATTGTTTTTTTTTTTCAATGCAATATGTTTTTATGTAATTTTTTTTATTTTTAAATTCAATTCTAAAGATTGAAGATTTCATTTTTCTTTCCATTTTTTTTTGTTACATTATTAACGAGTGTTGTTGTGGGGTGTTATTTCACATTTATCGGTAAGCTGGATTTTTGATGTATGATGATGACGATGACGGGTTTTCAATCAAGAGAACTACGTCAGCCAAGTCAAAGCGTTTGGGGTGGTGTGTGTTGTGTAAAACAACGTTATATGAGAGCCTCCTTACCATTACATTTTACCTCGTTTATATAAGGAGGAGCAGGGAGCAATGGAATGATGAGTCATGATGAGACATTAAGGTCACAGGACAATCCAAGGTGTAATGGCTCCATGAATGTCATTATGAGTAGCAATAATGTCGAACCGTTACAATGTTTACTCATTGAAGGCTATTGACACCGGATTACCGGTATACCGAACTGATGTTTGTTGGTCCCGTGATACCGGTTTTTATTTATCCGTGGAACCGGTCTATAACAGGTGTGCACTGACGATATAAAGTTTTTTAAACTGTTGGTTCATTATACACCATTCATTTATATTACTTTTAATTAAAAGTCAACAACTACAAACATGTGAATGATAGATGATATAACGATGGCATAAAAAGTTTTACAATGTCAATGCACCAACCATTTTCTTTGTTATTTTTCATTCGGTTAAAAGTTTTCCTTGATTAAGATTTTAATTGTGAATTTAATTGCAGTAGGCGGATTTAATTTGGTGTAAATGAAATTTATACTGCCTCTGGTCTTATATATAAGCATATTTTGAAGTTTTTTTTTTTTTTTTGTCCTTAATATAAGCCCCATTTACCAACGAGTTGTTGGTGCAGTGGTGCCAGGGGCTGCACTTGGTAGGGCGGACCACGGTTCGATCCCCCGCAACAACATTGGGAGAGGAATAAAACCTTAACCCCGGGACCCCCCTCGAACTGGATTAGTCGGCCCAGTGGGCCGGATACCAGGGTGCAAACCAAAAAAATATAAGCCCCATTTCCAATTTCCAATAGCATTAATTACTTCTTTTCCACAAACACCCTTATTTACTCAACACTTTTTAGATTTCCAATAATAATTATAGGGGTACTTTTGAAAATGTATATCAAATATTTACGTTTTCAATACCACTAACAATATCAACTAACTTTCTTAAAGGGAGTGAAATTGGTCAAATGGTGCTTATATTAGGGACTTCCTTCTCTTTATATTTATTTTGTCTTATTTCAAACAAAACTCACTGTTTAAGAAATGTACTATTATTATTTATATGTTCAATACATTAATTATATTTTTCCCACTATACCCCTAATCTCTTTATAATCAATAATTTTTTTCACTACTCACATAAATCAATACTTATTGAATATGGATAAATATAAAAAATAACATTTATTATACTCTTAAAATTCTCAAAAATAAGGAGAGATAAAAATGAACAAATTTTTTTTCCAAAAAAAAAACAAATAATAAAAACATAAGGTAAATTTTACAAAAAAAAAAAATTCAAAAAGTACAGATAATAACGTACTCTTATATCTCTAGGAGATTAATCTCTCGCCTATCTACCTTGTGAAAGGATAGTGAAAAAAAATATTAATAATTAATAATGAAAGAAAGGATTGATGAGTGTCATTATTGCAAAACATTTTTATATTAATAATGGAAATAAAATAAAAAATGTTGTTAATCTCGATTTTTAGGATTATTTAAGATCTTAACCTCTCGAGTTATTATTGCAAAACATTTTTATATTAATAATGGAGTATATGTTTAACAATATCTTATCATATGTTTGTTATAGATTATTATAGAGTTTTCTTAACCTCATATTAAGGTTGATGATAAGAAGCCAATAGTGAATATGTTATCTTAAAAAATATATATATATAAGTATGAGATAGATGTTTTATGTATTAAATTCATCATTTTTTATGAAACATATACATTTATAAATGCTTATTCTCGATTTTAAGGGTTGGGATTAATAAAACTCATTATCACAACTTATCAATCCAAACAAAAATCATGTAAAATAGTTTGATCATAAAATGAGAGAGAGATATTTGTAACTTTTGAAAATTTGTAATTTGTAAAAGCTAGTTTTTCTCGACAACTTGCATGCGTTAAGTAAATTACTCCCTCCGTCCTTAATTATAAGGCCCTCTTAACACTTTTATTTTGTCCCTATTTATAAGGTTCTTTACCAATTTTCAATAAGCATTAATTTCTTTTTTCGACAAACGCCCCTATTTATTTAACATTTTTTAGATTCCGAATAATATTAATAGGGACAATTTTGAAAATACATATCAAAAGTTCACATTTTCAATACAATTAACTAAATTATTTCACTTTCTTAATGGACGTGAAATCTCCCAAGAAGACCTTATAATTAGGGACGGAGGTAGTAAATAATAAGAAAATGGATAATAAAGAGTAGATGTAAGGTATTTATTCTTTTCCCTAAAATGGAAAGTTATCAACCAAACTGTAACATCATTGTTCTTCTAATGAGATTTCTTATCTTTTCCTATTCTTTTCACCTATTATAACTTATTGAATTTCTTATTATTATCTTTTCTCTTATTCTTTCCTAAATTATAGTAATGTTATATATACATTCAGATATCAGTTTTGAATATACACATAATATTATTATTGTAGAAATTATTATGTGATATTAAATTATTATATCATTTAACCTCGAGCGTGTGGTTCAGTGACAGGGATTGATCCACGCTTAAGCAAGGTCAGGTTCGAATCCTGCCTTGTGCATGCAGCAGCGTTAAATCTCGGGGCCAGCTGTCTCACCCATTAGAGGTGCCTACAAGCCAGCGAGGAGATTAGTCACTGCGGCCGGCGGTGGAAACTCTGGTCATGGACCAAAAAAATTATTATATCATTTATAATTTAGGTTAATAAAAATTTGATATATAATTAAATTAGTTACCTTTCGAATTCGATTTTATTTTTCTTATATTTTAATTAAATCTGACTGTTAAGTTTTTATTAATCTGAGCCATGAATATCGTGATAATCTAGTATCAAATAGTTCTATAAGCCATGCAGCCAAAGCTTGTGACACGTAATCAAAGGTTGCGGTCTTTATCTTTTGTGGGATGTCTAAATGGGTGGCGTCTGGCGACTAATATATTATCACCACTAGTGTTTTTGCCCCACCCATTTTTTTTAATGAAATTTAACATAATTGAATAATTGACGAGTGAAAGTAGTTAAGACGAGTGCAAGTAAACTCTCCTACTCTTTTTAATTACTATCTAAATTTTCCAACTTTGTATCAAGTGGATTCGTCTGGTAGAAATTGGCTGAACGTTTAAGAATTTTAGGATCAAAGGCTCGAGTCTTAGTGAGACAATAATTTATGGGAGCTGAAGATCTACACCGTTGAGTCAAAGATTTCACAGTTTGCGGATCCAAAATGAATTAGTTAGACCAAAAAAAATGTGAAACCCATGCACCACCTGATTTCGAAAAAAAATAAATTTTCGAACTTTGTCGACAAGTGGTGTGAAGGAAATTGCCTAATGCCTAACACCTTTATCATGGAGGTTTAATTATTCAAAGAAGTAGTAACAAATGTTCTTTCCCATAAAAAAAACAAATGTTCTTAAAATAAATATTGTTTAAGGAAATGAAAATCATAATTTTATCTTTGAAAAAAAAATTTAGATGTTGAAAACAAATAAATTTAAATTTTTAATTTTAACTTTCCTTTAATATTCCTTAACTTTTTTTTTGAACTTTAATATTCCTTTACTTATATTTTTAAAGTATTGATTAACAATATCTTTTAATTTTGTAAACAATGAGCAAACACTAATTTCTTTTAAAATGAAGAGATAATGAATATGAATATAATATTTTTTAACAAAACCCTTTCCGGACATACAATAAAAATCGGGTATAGTCTCATTTATTTATTTTTTTTAATACAGATGATAAAAATTGAACACTACCAACGAGGTTTGGTTCAGTTGGTGTAAGGCCCCAACTGAAATCTTGGGAATGAGACACGGGTGCTAGTAGCCCCGGGTTTGATTCCCACTAAAAATATAAGTCAGTCACGCAGCTAGCTCCGGATTAGTCTCAGGGACTCCCTGACATTAAGGGTGCTCTTGGGGATACCGATAGTTCCGCAAGAAATGCAGACAAAAAAAATTGAACACTAAAAAAAAAGCTCTAATGAAAAGTTGTATATGTGTTCTTTTTTACTTCTAATTTTTGGCCGAATAACATAATTTTAACCTTTTACATCAAGTTAATTTTTCATCATGTGGACAACAATAATGCATTTAAATAGGTTTCCATAATGAATTATACGATTTCTTGAAAGGTAAATATTTTTTTATTCTTAATTATGTTTACCATTTTTTGAACTTTAGGGTTGTTTTGTTACATGTTTTTGTTTTTTTAATATTTGACTCCTCGAAGTTAATTCTGGGTTTGCTATACACCCTTCTTATCAATTCCGACCAAATTTGTTGGTATGTCACACCGGAATCCTAGTCGAATGCGGGTTGTTAGCCACATGGTAGTACTATATGATGCCTCGTGGTCGTGGTATTATATGATGCCACGTGAGTAAAGATTTTAAAAAAAAATAAATTAAAAAACTACATATATATTTTTAGTTTTAAAAAAAATTGCACAGAGAGTTCATCTTCACCCATGTTGTGTTGGGACATCATGTAGCACCATGTGACTAACCTTTTGTGTCTAAATAGGATTTCGATTTGCCATGTCAACAAAATTTGATCAAAATTGATAAAAGGGTACATGACAAACACAAAAGTAATTTCAGAAATCAGACATAAAAAAAACAAAAATATTATGTGACAAAACAAACCTAAAATTCAAATATTGAACACATAATTAAGCAACTTTTTTATTTAACATTTATGCGTGGGTTGGTATCAAAATACCGTGGATGTTATATATAGTAGTTAAGCACAGATATATATTTGAATATTATCTTTTTATTTATGTTCAAAAAACGAAAAATGATTTTTTTTTTCTTGTTCAAGCAAGGGATCGTATTATTTCTATGTGCACCGAGTCTATTATCAAATGGTTTTATTAAAGTGCATAATAACTATTAGATTTTTAAGATCTTGCGTAATCTTTTAGGCGAATAATTTAATGCATGTCTAAATATGATTTGCACCTTTTCTAAACAACTTTTAATCTTTTATAGTTATAAATCTTGCTTTTTAGCTCTCCATCTCCATTGAATATTGCGGTATTCAAGCATTTTGACAAAATCTAATGTGATTGAGACAATGGAGAACAATGATGATTTGCCGATTAAAATAGTGATGATGTGACAATCCTTCCTTCATGAGGTTTGCTCTTTTCACATGCTTCTCTTATTAACTCTAATTTGGGAGAGGCTCAAATCCATTATAACATATTACATGCACTAATGCATGTGGCAGTATCAATACTCACTAACCTATTATAGCCTATCAAACAAGTTATTACATTTATTTGCAAAAAGGCTCCATTATTAAAATTACGATTTTGTCCTCATTCCCAACCTCCACATCTCCAACTTGAATACGGTTCCCATTCACTCCCACACGGTTGCCGCTCCTCGCCATCATCCCACCGCCGCCATCACACCGGCAATACACCACTCCGTCCAGATCTGCTCCTCTCCAGCAATATTTGAGAAACCAAGTCTCTTGACAATGGAATAGCTTCACCGATACTGAGCATGGGCAAGAGAAGAGATAACTATAAGTATATGCGGTGACCTACGCGGTGGTGACGTTGACGGTGACAGTCGTGACTGGTAGTGACAGGGTCTTGGAGGTGGTGATAGCCGTGAACGGCGGTGACAAGCTCGAGAAACAACAACAATGGTGTGCGGCCACCGGTTTCTCGGCGTCCTCCATGGGTCCAAGCTTCCCGTGGCGGTGTCCTCTTCGGTCACGGTGGCGAGTGCACGACTGAGTTTAATTAGATCTGGAAAATCCATATAGGGAGTCGACTCGGTGAAGCATTTGAATGTTTGAAGCGGCGGTGGTGAAGCGGCGGCGATTTAATGGCGGATGGAGATTGCTAAAAGGTTGGGGATGGGGTTGAGTTGGAAGGTTGAAGATGAAGTCTAAAGACTTGTTGCACCGATACATCGCAACAGAACAAAAAGGTATCCAATAGCAATCCTAACCTTTTAGACCAACTCATGTCATCTCTTATTATGCATTTGAGCCATTCCCCTCTAATTTATACATGATGCATGTTTCCGGTTCAAAACGACGCCGATTATACATGCATGTTTCATTGTCACTCAATTTTTATTTTTTATTTTTTTTCTTTTCTAAATCTTATTAGGCTTAATTATGTCACAGGTCCCTGAAGTTTGAGATACTTTTGCCACATACCCTTATACTTTTTTTTTTCAATGTCTGACTCCCCGAAGTTACTTCCGGGTTTGTCATATACCCCTACTACTGATTCTGGCCAATTTTGCTGACATATAACATCGGAATCTTGATCAGATGCAGGAGGTTGGTCATGTGATGCCGTGTGATGTCACACAGTCGAAGACGACCTCTCTCTTCAATTCTTTTTTTTTCTTTTTTTATTTAACTAAAAATATAAAAATATTAAGTTTTTTAGTTTTTTTAAATTAGAAAAACAAAAGATTTTCGCTCACAGGGCACCAGGTGCTTAACCTCTTGCGTCTGACTAAAATTCTGATGTTACATGTCATCAAAATTGCCCAGAATCGATAGTATGGGTATATGACAAACTCATAAGTAACTTCGGGGAGTCAGACATTGAAAAAAAAGTATAAGGATATCTGGCAAAAGTACCCCAAACTTCAGGGACCTGTGACATAATTAAGCCATCTTACTATAAGAGTTTCGGGTAGTTTGAGCTTCCTTCATGTAATTTGCTACCAGCTGAATTTCGTAACAATACAATACAAAGGTTGCTCAAGTTTCTTATGACTTGACCTCACCACCTCCATTTTAATATCTAGCTACCTTCCTTTCTCAGTAGTGTCTTTGAATTAATAATGTCCCTCCACATATCTATTGAAATTGGGATTGCTATATATCGAAGCAAATCATGTTGTATTGAAGGTGGTGACTGGCAGTGGCTGAGTGAAAGAAGTGTCCTTACAAAATTTTCTTGAGTAATGTGTCAGATTAGTCTTGATTTTGTAAGCGTCGGTCAAATTAGTTCATAACTTTATCAAAATAGCAATTTAGTCCCTAAGATAGGAGAACGTCGATCAAGTTAGTCCCTGCCGCGTCACTATCGCAAGGATGTATTTGCTTTAAAATGGGATAAAGATAGAGACGTATGTGAATTAAAATAAAATCTCAGGGACTAAATTGCTATTTCGATAAAGTCGGAGACTAATTTGACCAACGCTTACAATTAAAGTCAGAGACTAATCTGACATATTCCTCAAATTCCGTTACCTACATGTCAACACCACTGCCATAGTTAAAGCGGTTGTCACATTTTTTCTTCTTCTCAGAAACCATGTATGTGTTACTCATTTTCAATATTAGGAAATATAGTTTTTTTTAATTAATTATCAATTTTTAATAAAATTAATTAATGAAAATAGTAATACATACTCAATTGTAACCCACAAAATAATAAGATCCAATAAATTAAAAGTTGCACCAATTTTTTTTTTAAAAGTGCAGAATAATAAGTAAGTAGTCTCTGTTGTAATGGCTTCTCTAGTTTCTTCTTCTGTATTCATGTTAAGCCTTGTTCGGTGTCTAGCACTTCCTATGCTTCTCCATAATAGGCAGAAATGAGTTGTTGTTCTTCAGTGATATGTTGATTGATATGTTCTGCTATGCTCTTTTTCCCATGATTGATTTTCTCCTTTGGGGTTTTTTTCTCATGGTTTTTAAGGAGGTAGGGAATCTGTGAAAAAGTTCCTTAGAAGTTGGGTGTTTTGTATTGTATGGTAGGTGGATAGAGGGGAATGGTAATTGTATGTCTCATAAACTCTAATGTCCTTCATTTAACAATGAAGGATAACTATGTACGGGGTGTTTGGGTGCAACTTTTAGCAAATGATTGTGTACCTGGCGGCAAACCCTTCTTAGAAGGTGGGGTTGTTTTTGTGTACTGTGATGCTTGGTTGTTCTGTGTTTTTTTTATAATGAAATTTTTCTTTGCTGTTAAAAAAAAAAAAATAAGTAGTCTCAAATAAACACTATGTGTTGTGAAACATAACTTAGCAATGAAGTTTTTGAAGTATGGGTACTTTAAAACGGGTGATCTAATTGTATCCGATACATATTAAGTATTAGTATATATACGATACGTATCGATTTATTATTTTTTTTATAGGAGATTTATTATTATTTTAATTTTAAGTTGAGTATACGTACTACCGTATTGGGTTCACATATTTAATTGTTATATTTTTGTTTCTCTTAGAAATTAATTTCAAGCATGTTCATTTGTTATATTATAGACACATATATGAGTAAGACAATTTTCTAAGAAAGATATGCTGAGTAGGTACATTTACCGACTAAAGGGAAGCGTGTTAAGGTACCGAACTCTCTTCGTCTTCTTAAATAGGGGTGGAAAGAGGCCAGGCTGGCCTACAGGGGCCTATAACAGGCCTAATAAGAGGTCAGACTTTTTTTGCAAACAGGTCAGACTCAGGCTATTAAAAAAATCTATATAGTCTAAACAGGTCAGGCTATGTAAAAAGCCTATTTAACTTAACAGGCCAACCTATATAATTTATATTATTATTATTATTATTTATTACTATTATTATTTATTATTATTATTATTTATTATTATTATTATTTATTAGTTATTATTATATTATAAAAAAATAAAATAAAAAAATTTAACTTGCACACTTATTAAATGAAAATGCAAACAAGTCTCACATTGTTTAACATGGTGCGTGCACTTTGGTCTTGAAGAAATGTTTGGCTATATGAGGGTAGGAAGGAGACTTAATATAATGCATCTATGCTTGCATTTGTTGAAGAGTTGGTCGATGTGGGACTTAATATGTTGAACCTTACCTTGCCTTGCCTTGGTTATGTGTAATTATGCAAGTCCTACATTGTTCATTTCATAAGAAATAAGCCCACATCGTTCATTCCATAAGAATAAGAAATAGACCTTCCACCCCTTGTTGTAATCCTTATGAGTTATGAAGTCCCACATTGCCTATTAGAAAGGAAAAGCTTGTGTCTTTCCTTATAAAAAGGACCACTTCCATAGCTTTGATGATAAATGGAGTCACAATGGGCCTCAATGGCTAATTGGGCCACATGGGTAATTTAAAAGTTTTAATATTTGTTCAATAATTTTTCTTGTTAGGAAATTCGGTTGAACCACTAACCCTTTGGTTTTTTTTGATTTTTGACTGGTTTTTCTGGTTTGGAAATTGGTACCATGATTGGTTCACTTGGCCTGTTTGCGCCCCTATTCTTAAATAATGGATCCTAAGAGCATACATGTTTTCTTAATTTTCGTCTATACAAATTAAAGAGAGCTTAATTTTTTTTTTTACATGGGAAGTCTGGAACTAGAACCCATGACATGGGGAGGGGGAAATCCTAAGTGTTTCTACAGCCACCAATTGGGCTGTCAGAGAGCTTAATTTTAATAAATTGTAAATATAATTTTTTTAATATGATGACATTGCTTGAATCGTTGATGGTGAAAAAACTTACACCTAACCATTTTATTTGGAGAGAAAGGCCGAAAATTTTTGACTGACGACACATGTTATGAATTTCATTAAGAATAAAGTTCTCGTAGAAAAATTAAATACAGCGATCACTTTTCAAGAATATTGAATAAATTATTTTATCATAACAAATTATTTTTATTAAAAAATTTAATATGTGTTTTAGAACAAACATGAAATGATGCATGATGCATGGATAAGTAGATATCAGTTAATCTATTATACTTAACCATTATTCAATTAGCATGCATTCTCATGATGAGTAATACTCTTTTACATTTTTTTCAGCGTTGGTGCTCTCAAGACTCTGTATAAGGTCAACGATATGATGCAGTTTTTTCAAGAGGGCGACACAGAAGGGTGAGATCAGACTTGAACTAATTAAACTCTTGTTTCCCTTCATTCTTGTTTGCCAAATATATATAATTGATAGGAAATTCGTTCTTAGGCCTGCTTAATTCTACAGTTGCATTGTGTCTTCTACGTACGATTTAGTTAAGTTTCTGGTCCATGCAAATTTAAGTGTTTTTTGTATTTTCATTTTTATTTTAGTCCCAACAAAACAAATTGTGGTATAATTCCTTAAAATTAAAAAAAAATAAAAATTGATTTTGGCCTTTTCTCGGATTAAGTGATGAATGTCTCTAATCCGGCGCTACCACATTTTCTTCCAATTTTTTACAGGATAATTGGTAGTGTTGACTGTTATAAGAATCTTTTGGATTTTTATTTTGGTCCTATTTATAAGATCATTTTTCAATTTTCAATAGCATTTAATTACTTCTTTCCACTAATACCCTTATAAAGTCTACACTTTTTAGAGTTCCAGGGGTAGTTTTGAAAAAGTATCTTAAATTTTCATATTGAAAATACCACTAACAAATTTATCCACTTTTCTTGATAGGAGTGAAAAATCTCAAAAAGATGTTATAAATAGAATCGGATGGAGTAATAAATAATGTAAAGAAGTCAAAAACAAATAAATGATTTGACAAATGAGTGTAACTCACATGAATGTATCAAATTTTAAGACTTGAGAGTTAGAAATCTCGTTCGGGTGCCACACCTAAAAAACAAAAATAAAATTGATGGGAGACCAATATGATAAACATCCAAAAAAAAAAAAAAAAACTTATTTTCCGGTATTAACATATGCTTATGTATATTTATGATGAATAGTTGTAAATGTATACTACTTGTTTACTGAGTAGGTTATGAATATGTGCAGGATGGTAGCTGCCTTTGAACAAGTGAAGTTAGAGAATGAAAACCTGAGGATGAAAGTTGAACCTTACTTTGAGGTCTTTCTTTTTTATCCCTTCCTCTTGTTTTACACATATATATATACACATGCAATCATGTTATTCTCACACAAAATAACTGATTATAATATTTCATACAAAATTGTTGTGTTCAAATAATTTTTTTATGTGCCAAGGCATAGGCAGGGATATATCTAGGGTGAGGCAAGCATGGATGCTGACCCCTCTCTCCTCATTACATGTTGAAAATAATGTTTATATACTTTTTGTATATATCCGGCATCTTTTTCTAGATTTTTTTTTTTTTTTTGGGACTAAGCATAGCCCATCATGCATTTTTTTAATAGAAAACTCGAAAAAATGATAATGCATTATATAATTTGATGAATGCTGTTTGTTGCAGCTGCTGGACCAAGTTGGATCATATGAGAAAGCATGTAACTCAGAATCCCAAGCTGGATCGTCTGTAACTGTACAGAGCCCCCGCAAGTCCTCTAGTGAAGTTTAAGGGTACTCACCAAATTTTAATTTCGCAGGATCCTCCAAATTAGTTTTGATCCCAAATTTAAATAAGATATGTAATAAAGTTCACAAGAGAATCCTCTTAATAATTGATTGTTGTTGTCTTCTTTTAACTCTAAGCATCACAGCAGGAAATGTTAAATCAACTTTTGAACAATAGCAATACTGAATTCTGTGCCAAGAAAACTCAAATGCAAAAAAGTTTTAATCGAGGTTTTAAATAGCGGTTGCAGTTGCGGTTTCGGAATGTACCCAAACCTTGATATTAAAGACAATTTCGGCCAAACATGGGCGATGCGCAGCAATTGCGATCGCCATACAGTTTCGGTAACTACCTAAACCTTAACATATCGGCATTTGTAGCCATCACGGACCAAGATTTAAAACCTTGGTTTTAATCATATTATTTATTCACTATAGGATTAGGATTACATTTTGGATTGGGTTCTAGACCCTTGCATCATATTCCCAGGGAAATATATTCCTCTGCATAAAGGACTACATTTTCTAATGTAATACACCCATAATAATAATTGATATAACCTAAGTTTGGATTTGATGGCTGGCAAGGTTGAAGAAGGCACCTCTTTTGTGCCTAAGTTGAGCATAGGTTCCTTGCTCCACAACCTTGCCCTCTGACACATAGGCAATTGAGTCAAGCTCTTTGATTGTGTTAAGCCTATGTGCCACAACAATAGTAGTTCTACCTACCATTATCCTATCTAGTGCTTCTTGCACAACTTGCTCTGATTGCACATCTAATGCACTTGTTGCCTCATCTAGTAGAAGTATTGTTGGATTCCTAATTATGGCTCTTGCAATTGTTATTCTCTGCTTTTGTCCCCCTGATAATTGTACTCCCCTTTCCCCACATTCAGTTTCATATCCATCTTTCAGTGATCTGCATTACCAAAAATGAATATCATCAATTAGAATGAATAATGCCTACTTTGTTGCCTATTCAATTTTTATAAATGAGTGTGACAGTGGATTTTTAAAAGCTAATATATATAACTCAGAAGTGATATTTGAACAACCATTTTTGACAACTTTGCTTTTAACAAAGCAAAGTACGCCAATAGTAAAAAGCAATTTTGTCAAGAAGTTATTGAGAATTTTGTGCTTTTGTCTAAACATTGAGAATAGTTGTTCATATAACTTTTTTCACGTAGAGAGAAAACTTACGAGATGAACTCATGAGCATTTGCAGCTCTTGCAGCCTCAACTATTTCATTCTCTGTAGCATCTTGCTTCCCGAACAAAATGTTGTCGCGTATGGTGCCAGAATATATGACAGGTTCTTGGCTAACAAGTGCTGTGTGCTGCCTATACCAATGAATGTCTAATACCCTTATGTCCACATCATCCACTTTGACAGAACCTCTTTCAACATCATAGAATCTTTGGATTAAGGCAATCACTGTTGATTTTCCGCAACCACTTTTCCCAACTAGTCCAACACTTTGTCCTGGCTTCACCTCCAAGCAAAACCTGCTCAATATTGGTGACCCTGCCCTGCTTGGATAAGTAAAATCAACATTTTTCAGCTCTATCTTTCCACTCATCTTTTCCAACTTTGTGCCATTGGTGCAATCTCCAGCCTAATCAAACAAACAACTTGTGGATTAGTTAACATCATAAGGTATTATGTAATGTCTGATCGATTGACGGTGTAAAAGTATTTACACTGAAAAATGTATTAATATTTGAACACTAACATTGATAGCTGCACTGCATGCATACCTTGGGAATTAGTGATTTCCGGTCAAGAATTTTGAATACGGATGCCACTGCCGTTGAGCCCTTGGCGAGGTCAGAAGTCATGCTTCCAGCTTCAGCAATGACCTTGCCAGTGCTTACCAATACAAAAAAAGTTTTGAACACATCCCCTGATGATATTTCTCCTTTCTGCACCAATACACCACCATACCAGAAATCCAAAGCCCATGACATGAAAGTTAGGCACAGAGCAGAACCCATGCCAATCCCGGCTAGCCAAGCCTTCTTCCTCGCTTCCTTCCTCGGCGCCTCTTGAGCCTCATCAAACAGTAGAAGAATTTCTGTGATGCTTCCGAATGAAGTCACAATTCTATGATTATACACTGCCTCCGCAGCAATTTGTGTGCTTTGATTCTGAGCCTTAACAAATTTGGTTGAAAGTGTAGTGAGCAACACTTTTCGAGTATAAAAGCAAAGGATTGTGAGTGGCTGCACAGCTATCATAACGAGCGCAAGCTTCCAAGCCACGGCGAGGCCTATGATCATTGCGATGGTGACAGAAGAAGTGGTTTGAACTAGTAAGGAGAGCCGGTCCGCAACAAGGGACTTAACCATGGAAGCCTCGCTGCTCAACCTTGAGCATAATGCTCCACTAGAGTTTTGTTCTTCGTCAAACCAAGCAGTTTCAAAGGTTAAGATCTTCTCCAGCATCCTCAATCTTATCCTTTTTGTTAACTTGGCTCCCATATATGCGAAATTGTAGTGTTGCAAGAGATTGAGTGTGATAGAAGCAAGGGAGAGTGAGGAGAAAATCAAAGAGTAAGTCCTGATTCTATGACTCATTTCTTGATGGCTTGGAGCAAAAAATGCAGAAATCATGCCACCAATGGTTAAGGCATATAGAGGTTGAATAGAGCCAAATGCAATAGCTGAGAGGGTTCCGATTACGCCTTGTTTCCATTCAGGAGCATTCAGAGAAAGAAGCCTTGGAAAAGAAGGTGGAGGGTAAGTAACAAGGGAGGAGGATTCGGTGGTGTCATTAGGCAATGGTGATTTTGGAAAGTTTGCAGGGCTTGACCTTGCGCTGCTTGGTCGACCGGCGCTGCTTCTTGCTGCAGAAAGTGCACCTTGTTCTGTATTTTGATCTTTGTCACCAATGCTGAATTGTGTCTGTAGTTTTGCCAGTTTTGCATAGTGGCCATTTGGACAGTTGATGAGTTCATTGTGAGTACCGGTTTCAATGACGGAACCGCCACTGACCACAGCTATGAGGTCTGCATTTCGAATCGTTGATAACTTGTGTGCAACAACCTGATCAAGTTCAGTATTTGTTACGAATCGATGTGATAATTAATATAGTATCAACATTGAAAGCATGCCTTAAGCCTCTCAATAAAATTGAAATGTGAACTTATTAAGGATGAGTTGCTTAATGTATAAAATTGCATACTTTTTTATTAAAAATAATAATAATAATAATGTGTCATTCACTAAGGATCAAATGAATGATGTTACATACCAATGTAGTTCTCCCCATTGAGGCCTGATCCAGGGCATTTTGAACCAGTAATTCTGATTCAGAGTCAAGAGCACTAGTTGCTTCATCAAGTAGGAGAATTACAGGATTTTTTATGATGGCTCTTGCAATGGCTATTCTCTGCTTTTGTCCTCCTGAAAGAAATGCCCCCCTTTCTCCAATCTAATTTATAATCATCAACAATCAATTAGGTTATTAACTGCATTTTATCTGAATGATGCAAAATATAACATGTATTGCATAGTCTTTTAAGCTTCAAAATTGTAACCATCAAACAAAACCAATATGGATTTCTAAATTAGAATTGATATAAATATGCAAGTAAAGTTGTCAAAAATGGGTCAAGCCCGATGGGCTGGGCCATGAAAAATTCTAACCCGAATTTTGTTGGCCCAGCCCAACCCGACAATTCATTGGCTCGATATGGGTCAACCCAATATGGGCTGGGCCAACCTATTTGGCCCGAACTTAAATTTTTTATATATTATAATATTTTGCTATTGCATAAGATTGAACAATAATAAAATTAAGATGAGATATAGACTTTTGCATTTTCATGATTAAAAACGAAATCCTAATTAAGATAAAATGTTATGAAAGTTAATTTTAGTTATGATTAATTATTTTTTATCAAAAAAGAAAAAAAAATTGGTTCATGGATTAGCCCAAAAAACTAGTGGGCTGAATTAGACCAGTGAAATAATTGGTAAAAAATAAAATTGGGCTTGTCCAAATAACTCATGATAAACAAGCCCAAATAATCTAGGTCAGCCCAAATTGACCGCTCTATATGTAAAGACAAGTTCTTATCACTCAACATACTACTCTATTAGTCCTAACTCCTAAAGATAGTGAGACATGGTGTCTTATTTCTTTTTGTGGACTCCTTGTCCTCTTGGTAATAAAATCTTTTGCTTATTAAAAAAAAAAAAAAAGGCTTGTTACAATAAGGGATAAAACTTAGGCGTAATTATATAGTTACTCGTGGTCCTATTTTTCAATAAGAATATAATATATGTAACACTTGATATACATATTTTTTTTGAAAAACAAATTCCCAAACACCCAAGTTTTGTCCTATGATAAAAGGTTCTATAATTTTAAAACAGCAAATTAAGCAAAACTTAATTACCTTGGTTTCATAACCTTCAGGAAGCTCCCTAATGAAGTTATGAGCATTGGCTGCAGTGGCAGCAGCAACCACTTCATCCATGGTAGCATCAGGCTTCCCAAACATAATATTCTCTTTTATAGATGTCCCAAACAATGCATGTTCTTGACTCACAAGTCCCATTTTCCCTCTTATCCATTTCAATTGTAGGCTCTTTATATCCACACCATCAACCCTTACAACACCTTCATCAGCATCATAAAATCTTTGCACTAATGCAATTGCAGTGGACTTACCACTTCCACTTGCACCAACTAGAGCCACAGTTTTCCCTGCTTCAACTTGTAGATTAAAATCCTCAAGCACAACCATATCCGGACGCGAAGGGTATGTGAATTTGACATGCTCAAAATCTAATTTGCCATTAATTTTCTCTAACACCAGTCCTTTTTTTGTGTCTTCGCCATCAATTGCTGGTATTCTGTTAATCATATCTGATATTCTCGAAGCAGCAATAGATGCTTCTGTGAAGTACTTCAAATCAGGAAGGACCACTCCAAGGGATCTAAATCATCACGTGAGGACAATAATTAGCAAGGAAAAAAAAATACAATTTTAATTAATAGCTAGGCACAACATTTGCATTTCAATGATTTCATATTTCTTTTTATTTATTTTTACTTAAGTAATTTGACACTCACAGCTTAATCTGAAGTTATTGTCAGAATACTTGATACGATATAAGTATATATAATAGTATCTAGTATCAAGAATATCATTAGGCAATGTATCACTTCTACCTAGAATACCATTATTGATGAAATATGGGGAAATTAGTTGAATTATTGAATAGATAAACAATATTCAGGTTAATTAATATTATTAATTATTTTCTTTATCTATTACAAGTTTATGATGTTTTTCCACTATCCCCGTCAGCATGATCATCATAGGTTGATATAATTAGTACTAATTTGAAGATCAAAACAATTAGTGGACTATCAACTAATTTTAGTTTAATCATTGAATATCTAAATCGATCATAAAGCATTTTGCTAGCTAGAGTAAACTAAAGTACCATTTCCTAGCAACTACTCGTGCTGAAATCACTTTTTTGAACGAGCATATTTGATGCCACACTTTTCAACTTGACTTTTTTTCATCACCTTTTTTATGAAGACTACCAAAAGTTTGTCCTAGAATATCATTGTAGCAACAAAAATATTTTGGCACATTAGCGAAAGATAAAAATATATCACATCACTACTTTTCTGAAGTGACTTGATTCCGTTAATCATGTTGCTAAAATATATAATTAATTCTTAATCACCTTTTTAAAGAAAATTATTTCAATTTTCAATTGCCAAGTAGGAAATAAAGCTGTGACAGCAAGTTGGTTTTTTGCATGTTAGAAGTTAGTTTTAATTACATCACCTAAACTTTCCCAATTTTCTTATGTCCCATTATTCAATTGGCTATTAACATCCAAGCAAGGGATATTCTACTAAATTGCATCATACACTAAAATGAAATAATTGGTTAGTAAGATTCAATCTTGAAAATAATTCGTCCAAGTTTGGTTTCTCTTAAACAAGGTCTCAATTTAAATTTTGTTGACAAAAATATTTTCTATTTGCGTTTTCAGTTTTTATTACTATTAATTGCAAGAAAAATACATTGTTTTCATATTCACTGCCTCTTATACAAATCTTTAAAATTGAAAATAGAATGCAAGCTAAGCAAATGTAACATTTTTGCAACTAGCTAGTATAATAAAAATTAAAATTGATACCAAACTAATCTATCACTCCAAAAATCTTGATTTAAGAAATTGAAAGAGTGTTTATATAATAAATATATGTTCAGGAAATAAACTATACTTACGTTCCACTCATGATGAAACAAATGCCAGCTGCATAGATTCTTCCTCCACTCTCACTTTTGTACATAACCAAATGACTTCCGTACCAAGCAAGAAAAGCCCATATTGCAAAAGAGAGACCTGTGCTTCCAACAGCAAGACCCTTAGCAATACCTTGCTTGATTCCAAGCCTTGAAGTTGTATCCAATATCTCTGAATATCTCCCTAGGATTCTCCTCTCAGCAGTGAATGAATAAACGGTTTTGATAGAGCTTAGTGCCTGTTCTACTATAGCATTTGCTTTGCCATACTCTTTAATTGAAGTTTTTGACAAATAGATGAGGTATTTGCCATAAATCATGCCAGGGATAATAAGCAAAAGCAGTGTTGGAAATGCAACTAAAGCCAACCTCCATGAGAAGTATGTGGCAAATGCAATGCCAGAGATGAATGATGATGAATGCATTAAAAATAGGGGCACCTGTGGGAATTGAAATTGCCAAAACCAAAAAGGAAAAGGAATCAGAACATAATTAATATTCAGAACAAATGTTAAAATAATGCTATACTTACAACTGGCTATAACAAGCGTTAGACTACTTCTATACTTAGCATGTACCACACATACAAGTGTTATATTTAATTTGTATGTACCACATTAGTTAATAAAATATTGACAATGGTCAATAATATTGCTTTTACAATAAAAGTGGACATCAGATATTCTCCCTTGTGTTTTTATAATAATAATAATAAAATTTTTTAAAAAAAAGTAAGAAATAAAGAGAAGTTTAAGAGTATTAGATATTCAAATAATAGAATTTTGGTATTAAAAATAAGATACAATAATAATACATAATATATAATATCATTATTGTAAATGGAGTATAAAGCAAGAGAAATTTCTTTGTAAGAGCACTTAAGAATTATGATGTCATCAGCAGAATCTCTTGTACATAAAATTACAGAGATGAACGAAAGAGAAGAAATTGACCTTTTCACTTAGAACTTCTTGGATGAGAGAAGTGTCCTTTGATATGCTATTAATGATTTCAGAAGTAGTTGCTTCTTGGGAATCAAAAAAACCCACTTCTTGTTTGAGCACAGCCTCCAAATACTTGTAACGAATTCTCAACACCTGCCTCTCACTTGTTTTGCTCCAGCAATAGCCTTCTGCAAGCAAGCATCAATTATTGATTCAGTCTCCAGATCTGAACTTGCACTTAATTAAGTGTTCCTATTTTATTTTTTAATAAGAAAAAAATATATATTATCCTAACAAATTAACCTAAAAATCATTGTATATAATTATACGAAAGTAATAATATTTGATAAATGACATGTTATTTCTCTATTTATTTTTTTAGATAAAATTATTGAGAAACAATTTTGTACATGATTAATCTTGTTTGGTCAGTCATTTTTCGTAATTTTTTAGGATTTTATATTATCATAAATATATATATTTTTAAACAATAATTCAGTAGTAATTGGAAAAGTTACCTTAAGTATCAAAGCAAGAATCCTTTATCATGGATCATAGTGTGTGTGTATATATATATATCATAGTATATACTCCTATTATAAATGGTATCCGATGCGCGAATGACATTAATTAAGAAATTAAAAACATATCTCTAAAATTAGGTTAATTGATTATTCAGTGAGGTGTAAAATGTGAGAGTAGTTCGGGGGTTAAGTACTTTTAATCCTTTTCCACATCCCCTTATAAAGTTTTCTATGTGCCTTTTTCCTAAAAAATACATTTCCTAATTTTTTTGTCCATGACCGGAGTGTCCACCGCCGACCGCAGTGACTAATCACCTCGCTGGCTTGTAGGCACCTCTAATGGGTAGGACAGCTGGCCCCGAGATTTAACGCTGCTGCATGCACAAGGTAGGATTCGAACACCTGACATTGCTTAAGCGTGGATCAATCCCTACCATTGAACCACACGTTCGGGGTTAATACATTTACTAATTTTAATGGGTAAAGTTTTTTTTTTTGGATAAGGATAGATTAAAAAGTTATTTATGTACTTTCTCAGTGTCCCTTAATATAAGTTACTTTCACCTAATTCACGCAGATTAAGAAAAATAATTATTACTCTCAAATTTATCAAAATATATGTTGTCATTCCAAAGATACCCCTATTTAAAACTTTACAACTCTATTCATTTATCTCTATTGTAATTATATATTACCCTGTCATCCCTATGCATTTATGAACGGTGTATTTGGAATAAACTCTTTAATACTACCTAGTTATTCTAAAACGACTTATTAAAAGGGACATCAATTCTACCAAAATGGTGCTCTATAACAAGGGACGGAGGGAGTATAAGAATGAATACATTAAAATTAAAAGTTATTTAATATTTCAATCGGAATAACTCATCTTTTATTAATTGAATAATTTCTGGTGTTCTGCCTCATAGCTTGGTGCACACTGTTAGGTAGGTTAATGCAATATAATGCCCAGTACTACTGCAACCTTAAACGTTTCACACATACTAGTACACACCTTTGTCCACAAGAAGTAAAGCAAAATATATAAAAGAAACATGATTGGAATTACCCATGAAGGCTACCACCATGGCTGCTAAACCCAAGTAGACAAAATATAAGCTGCACTGTAAACATAAACCAAAAAAAGAAAAAAGTAGAATTAAAAATTTGGAACTATGTGTTAGCTAGACAGAAGGAAGCTAGTAAGAAAGTGTGTAAAAAGTGAACAAAGCAATATAATGAGTGAGTCAAAGTTAACTTTAACTTGAGCTGGAAGATAAGATAGAAATTCAAAAATAGAATTAAGATATTGAACTCTAAATTCATTATTTTTTAAAATATTAAATATTGAATTTTACTATGCACACATTCTCCTTAAATATTGAATTTTACTATGCACACATTCTCCTTATATGTACCTTTTCAACCGCAGACATGGAACTATTGCTGCCTCCATTATTATTATTATTACCATAATATCCTCCTAAGCTGTTCATGATACGGCTAGCAAAAAGAAGCAAAACATTTGTGGACATGCCATCTCCTATTGCCCCAATAGCACCCATTAACATTAGCACAACATCAATCCAATCACAATATCTGAAAATGATTGACATTGATGATGATGATGAAGCTCTCTCTTTTCTTCTCTTCATCATCATCTCTTCCTTTTTTGTTGAATCCATTCTTGCTTCTCTGAGCTGCTTTCAGTTTCAGTAGTGTATGTAAGGAGTGAGGACCTAATAAAGAGAGAGAGAGAGAGAGAGAGAGAGAGAGAGAGAGAGAGAGAGAGAGAGAGAGAGATGAGTTATTTGATGTGGAGTTGGTTTCCTAGGCCTGCTTATATATATGTGTGTGTTCTGTCTCAAGTGTGAACGCTACGCACATCTCTGTGTAGAAAAAGAGTGAGTGACATATTCTATGTGCAACAGTAATAATATTATTTTATGTACAGATTTTTTTTTCTTCCTATTCAAACATAATATAATAATAATAATAATATATATATATATATATAAACATATTTATATAATATCTTGCTAACAGATATCAAATGTCCATATTAATTATATTTTTTGGATAACATCAAAAATCACATTTTTTAAGCTTGCTTCTCATAATATATGATTCTTTTATAAATTCTTTTATCTTAGCATTTGCCTTACTTTTTATGCAAAATAGCATTTATGTTGTGTTATAATATGTGTCATCACATATGCTAATACATTCGATTGATAAAAAATATATACTAGACATCACTTTCGTGCAATCAAATTTTGGAAAGTTTGATAATAATTTTTTAATATAATAAACCAAAACTTGTTTAATAAATCAGTTAATGAGTTCATGTGTCAAAATGTAATTCTTGCAATCACACCCAATATCAAAATTTGACTCATTTAGAGTTGATTTGATAATAATGATTTAGAACTTATGAGACAGTGACATAAATTTATTAGATTATTCGCCAAGTAATCATTCATTCATTAAAAAAATTATTATGCAAACGTCCAAAATTTAATTATATGGTAGAAATAATCAAAATATTAATTTATTTAATATTTAAATCAAGTGATTTTAAATAATATTTTATATTTTACCAATATATATATTGTCAAGTGATTGTGGGGCAATAATTGTCTTTTAGCTTTATAATCATTTATTATCCATATTTATTGTTTTTTCTAAAGTAAAAGTCTCTTGATAAATACTCCCATTCTTTAACTTTAACTTTTTTTAGTTTCTAGTAATTTTTGAAAAGAGTATAAACACTCTTAAACTATTTGCCTTTTGCAAATGGCCACCAAAGACTATTTTTTCTGCACAATTGCTACTTGAACTTTAATATTTGACAAAATTAATACTTTTGTTAACAAAAAGTTAAAATTTAACGCTAAAAACATCTTACCGTTCATTTTTTTTTATAATTTCAACCATTGAATCTTACTTTATAACATTTTTTTAAATTTTAATAGTATTCATTCAACTTTCTTTTCAAAAATTAAGAAATTGTCGTGGTGTGCATAAACTGATGTTGTTTCTTTCTTTATTACAAAGGAGATGTTTTAGTATAAGGACAAATGAATATTATTAAAAGTAAAAAATAAATTACAAAAATTTGATGGTTGAGATTATAACAAATTGAATGGTGAAGTGTTTTTACCGTTAAATTTTAACTTTTTGTTAACAAAAGTATAAATTTGTCAAATGTTAAAGTTTAAGTAGCAATTGTGCAGAAAAAATCGTTTATGGTGGCTATTTGAAAAAGCCAAATAGTTTAAGGGTTGTTTATACTCTTTTCCCTAATTTTTATATTATCTTTTTACAATTTCAAGGTGTAATTTTTTTAATTTATATCATTTATTGAATTATTTTTATTTATTTCTCATTAATTTTACTTTTATATCATTTATTGAATTACAATACATTAATTAATAAACATATTTTTTTAATAAAATTAAATAGAAGCATTTTAAACGAATCACATAATACTAAAACTTATAATCAACATATGCTACATCCTTAAAACTACTCCTTCCGGTTTTATTTATAAGATCTTTTTGGATTTTTATTTTGGTTCTATTTATAAGATCTAATTTCAATTTCCAATAACATTTAATTATTTCTTTACACAAACACCCCTATTAACGTACTCAACATTTTTTAGAGTTTCAATAATAATTACAAATATACTTTTGAAAAAGTATATCAAATTTTTACATTTTTAATGCCACTAATAATTTTAACTACTTTTCTTGATAGAAATTAAATGAAAAATCTCAAAAGAATCTTATATAAGATCGGAGGAAAAGAGCAATAGTTAGGCAAATGATTAAGGCACTTGATGATAAGCAACTAAAAGGAAATAAAATTTATTAGAAAATGGATTTTTTGAAATTTTTGAATAAAAAATAAATAATAACTTATGATTATTTTTCCTATTAAAATAACCTTAACAAATATCCGGCTTAAGAAAACTTGTTATCACATAATAGTTAAGCAACGGAGGGAGTAATTACATGCATGAGTCATCTCCAACCAAGAAAGCTTCTAGAGTTGCTCTCCTATACAATGTCCATTTATCTTTTTTCTGATGGATTTAACAAGCCACCTCATTTATTCTTTTTATTTTTCTTTTTATGTTTACTCTAACAATTCGTCACTCCATTCTCTCAACTCTTTAAATAAATCTAACAAGCTATCCCGCATTTTTATATTTCATTAATACATTTTTTTATTTCATTTTCTTTGGTGTTATTTTTTTATTTCTACTTGGTAGTAAGTGAGAATATAATTAAGCTGATTTTTTTTTTATGAAAATTAAAGTTGGTTTATATAAACTATGTTTAATTTCGACAGTTTCTTATGAATATTAATGTAACGGTTGCAAACTTCTACGCCATATATATGTGAGTAATTCTTATATGAACAAAACTTTATACAATGACACTAAAAAAAATTTATAGTTAGTATAAAAAAATGTAAGTAAAAAGTGGTGATCAAGAATATTCACATTGGAACAAAAAGTGGTGATGATACCAGTAATTTTTGCATACTTGTACTCAAACTTTATCAAAGAGACAAACATAAGAGATTTATATATAGAAATAATGATGTACAGTATTACATTACTTTTTTTCTCATATATGAAGCACAGAATGCATGTCATAGGCTTGATATGTGGGATCGTGGAGTTGTTAAAGATGATTTTGTGAATTGTGATTGGTGTTTCATTTGTTTTTTACTTTAAATCACGAGATCTGAGATAACCCCTTTTGTCCAGTTTGGGAGAAAGATTATGACCGTGGTCCAATTAGCCATGATAACACTGGCTCCCCTTTCTTTATTTTAGTTTATCAGTGCTCTTAATTAATTTGAGGTCACTTTGGCCATTGTCGTTTTATTGCCAGCTTTTTCTATTTTATTAATTATTTAATCAATCCTAGTTTTAAGAAAAAAAAATTCATAATTGAATTGTTTATATTGTTATTGTTTTGCACTAAAAATAATGGCACATAAATTGATACATATATTATAAAACAGAAAATGTTGATTCCAAAATAAATTAAACATAATAAGAGAATAAGAGAATATCGTTTTGGATTTGTTACTGTTCAATGTGGTGAAACTAATCTCTAAGATATTTTCTCTTTTTTTTTTATTGATTTATTGTTTTCTTTTATTTTTAATTTCCATAATTTAAATTTGTTTAATAGTATGCATTTGTAAATAATTGGCACTTAATAAGGTAGTCGTCTTTGCAAATAAGTATTTTTTATATACTACTCCCTCTCTTTCATATGTAATGTGTTTTAAGGTTATGCACGAATTTTAAGAAATGATTAAATGATATAAGGATTTATTGTATTTTGACCATAATGCCCCTGTATAATCATTATTGAAGAGAGAGAAAGATATTAGAAATGAAAAAGAAAGTGAAATAAATAGGTCGGTGTGTGTTTGGAAAAATAACATTAATTATATATTGGGTTTATAAAAAAACAGGATTTATAAAACATAGTACAAATGCTAAAAAAACATTACTCCGTACATATGAAACAGAGAGAGTACGTACTTGATATGATATAATTCGTATACTTGCAAATTATTGACTTATGGAATCATATTTAAAAAGCTTAACCATCTAATTGGTTCTTATAAATATTGACATTTTTTAAATCAGTCTCTATTTTCTTTGTTTCATTTTGGCTTTGATCCCTACCATCAATTATGGTTTAAGATAATGCAGATGTAGTTTTGATGTTGATCCCCATATTTTTACTCTCTATCTTGAGGTTTTGACCCCTACTTTTTCTTTTCGTTTTGGTTTTGATTCCTTCTTTTCTGTTTTATTTTGGTTTTAATCTCCGTTTTGTTAGGTCACTTTAGCATTTTTCATCCAAAGTTAACAACAATGACCAAAACCAAAACGAAACGGAAAAGTAAGGAAAAAAAATTAAAATATAGATTAATTTTGAAAAATGTCAACATTTATGGGACCAACTTTTTTTTTTTTTTAATCAAGGGTACCCTTCGGTTGATAACTGAAAACTAATTATCTATGAGGAGTAGAGATCACCTAAGTGGGCTTTACCTCTACCAACAAAGCATTTTTCATACCCACGACAAGATTGAACCCCTGATATCATGATTAAAAAGCTATATAGACCAACTTAATATTTAAATATTTAAGCCTATTAAAAAACTGCAACTATATATGTTACACCAGATAAAGTTTAGATATACATATATGAATAATAATGTTAAGTGAATATCTATATAAACCAACTTTGTGAACAAATGAACTCCTCAAACCCAACTCATCATCTCAACTTTGTTTATAAATAAATAATTTAAAAATAAAAACAATCAACTTCTTCATTTCTCATTTTTATTATGGTTTAGAAGGAAAAAAAAATCTTAAAGTAGTTTATCAGGCCTTTGATTAAATTATTATCAGGATAAGACACATGACGACTCTTAATTAGAAGAGTAAATAATACGTGTAGTGATAGTATAAAGTTCTTTTTTCGGTGTTAATACATTATTTATTGTTTATGAATTAATGTTGTTAACTTAAAAATAGAAATAATGCATATAAATAAGGCTTATTTATGGTTTTAATCCCTAAAAGTTGAGTGTTTTGATTTTGGTTCCTGAAAGTTTTTTTTACCTTGACTCTTCCTTAATTGTTTTGAAAATTTGGTTTTAATATCTGCCGTTATGAAAAATTCGTTAATTGTTGATGTGATTAATGAAACGTCATATTAGCATACACCTCACAAATTAAGAAAACTTGAAAAGGAGACACATGAAGATGAAATAATACTTATGTTGGGATTCTGGCAAGTATACCAGATCATACAAGTAATAAAGTGAAAGTAGAGTATCGTTCCCAACGAGGATTGAAATTGATTCTAAGAATTCTCACCTAATTGTAGTTACTAAGTGAAATTTGAATTGAAATTTAATTGATTTGGAAATTGTTGATTAAAATAAATAAAAATAAAGATTCTTAGACAGGAAAAGAGTGAGACGAAGTTTCGATGAAGGTTCCTAAAATATTTAACAATGAATTAAATTGTTTTCCAGAATTTTGAATTTGTTTTGCAAAAGTAGAAAATGTCTAATGTCTTAGAACGTTTTTGTATTTTAGAGATTAGTCTCCCAATGATGTCTCAAGGGAGCCTTAAAATCTAACTCTTAATTAATGTTCAATCAAAACTCATAAAATTATTCAATTCATAAGAAATATGTATATCCCTATGCAATTTAACTGTTTGATTGTTAGGCACAATCCTAAATTAATATGTCTATTAAATTAGGATTCTCACGTCATGAATCGCGCGCTTTCATGAACAACAATAAAAACATAATCAAACACATAATTCATAATGGAAAGAACAAATTAATTCATTGCATAAATATTAACAAGGTTCCATAACCATCTACTCCTACATCCCAAATAAGGATTTAGTGAAAAACAATAAAAGTAGTAAAGATAAACATAATTACCACTAATACTTGAGTCTAATAATCTCCGTGTTCTTCGCAAAACCTCCAAAACCTTATTCTCAATACCGTTCAGAATCCTTTCTAAAACCTCAATCCTATTGTATTTAAAACCAAAAACTATTCGTCAACCAAATCTGAAAAAGATACTATTTAAAATTAGCAACAGTGACGCACGCCTGGGCGCACGGGACTCGCACGCCTGGCCGAGCTTATTGTACTGCACCATTTTGAGAATTTGACCCCTGCTATGAATGGCTGACCCCATGGACGCGCCTTGACTTGCGCCTGGGCGTGAAAGTACCTGTGAGAATTAGTTCTTTGGACCCCATTTGTTGGCCATTTGACCCACATGCGCCTGGGTGCACTATTCTTGCGCTTGGGCGCACGAGACTGAAAATCATCATTTTGCCCTCCTTTGCTCCAATTTCATGGTTCCAAGACTTCTTTCTTATTCCTCTGTCCAAATTCACCAAATTATTGCTCCAAAACCTGAAATTAAGACCAAAAAGGTACAAAATCCTCAAAGATCTCATCCCTAATCATTAATAGACAAAAACTCAATCTTTTTCCTAAAATCACTTGAGAAACAAGTCAAAATCATTAAAAAAAAAAGAGTTAATTTACATCTAAAAACATCATATTTTGAGCTCAAATCAACGGACATGGCCAAATAAACATCATCATTTGAATATGATATACTATATTTAAGAAGAGAACCCCGCAATAGCAATTGTGTTTCTAGCTCAGAAACAGAGAGGAAGATCTCTTCACCATATTCCACTTTTCTCCATAAGTGGGTTGCGAGGCCAAACTTGCTTGAACACATCAAATTTCATAATAATTCCAACCAACATTTTTGTATATAGCTGTATGTCTTTGACCTCTCTCTTTCTCTGTCTTTAATAAAAAAATTATTGTATGGCTTCAGATATATCTAAATCATTAATGATCTATACATAAATTAAAGAGTGAAGGGACACTTTGGTCCCTCAACTTTTTCGATAGGAACATTTTAGTCCCTCAAGAAATTTAATTCATATTTAGTCCCCAAAGTTTTCCAAAAGTACCAATTTAGTCCATGTCCTATTTCCGTTAGCCACTTCGTTGAGGGACGAAATTGGTACTTTTGGAAAACATGAGGGACTAAATTGATACTTTTGGAAAACATGGGAACTAAAAATGAATTAAATTTCTTGAGGGACTAAAGTGTCCCTGTCCAAAAACTTGAGGGACCAAAGTGTCCCTTTACTCTAAATTAAAATCGTATAAGTTTGTTCAAATTTATAGATTAAAAGTGGATCGGAGCATCATTCGAGCTAGTGCTATATGTTGATTAGAGCCATCAGAAATTTATTTGCATAATTGGAAAATATTTTAGGCTAAAAATTTATTTAGGCTAAAAATATAAGCCCAAATATTTTCGCCTTACATGGCCACCCGCTTCATTGAAATATACTCCCCCGGTCCACTTTATATGTTATTTTTATTTTTTTAATTTGCTTCAAATTATTTGTCGTTTTAAAAATTCGATGGTGTATTAATTAATTTTTTCCAATTTTAATATTTTTTTTACCGTTTTCAACTTTAATATTGCATTTAATATTTTAAAATATATGAAATGAGTCATAATTAATGTACTGTGAGGATATAATAATAGAGATTAATGGGTATATGTACCGATAGTGTAAGTTTTTTACACCATCAATTCATTATCCAACATTAATTTGTATTACTTTTATTTACCCATAAATGATGGATGATGCACTGATAGTATAAAAAACCTTTACATTGTACCGTTTATTTTTTCATAATAATAAATTTATATAATATGTCTTGAAAATTGAAGAATTGAATGACTCTACACCCTCCGTCCTACAAGGATGGTTAAAAATTTCAAAAGTAAAAAAATTAAGGAGACATGCTTTTAATGGTTTGTCTAACACATCAACCAATTATCAAACAATTAATTTAATACACTTTGCATAGATCAACCAATCGCAATTCAAAGTTTACAATAATTTCTAAATTTTTCATTAATTATTTTAACTATAATTTGGGACAAAAAATTTAACCATTTTTTATCATCCTTGTGGGACGAAAGGAGTATTAATTAGTGCGGAGGGAGCATATACAAGAGTTTTTTATTTTGTTTCTTTATTTATTTCTTCATGCATGTATGCATGCTTATGTTGTAGGAATTCTCTTGAATAGCGTTTATTTGTATGTAGTGTCGTTATTGTTGTTTTTTGAAGGTGTCGTTGTTGTTGTTGTTTTGTTTTTTTTTTTTTTTTTACTTTTGGCTTACGCTACTTTCAATAATTAAAAGAGAGACAATATTATTTTCTTTGTGACACAATCGTACGGTCATACCTATAGAATTAATGTGATGCATTTTCAATTTGTAAAGTACCATGCTTCATTTTACTTTTATTCTTTCCAGCCAGCCATTTTTAATTTTGTTAGAAAACCTTAGCATCCGACAATAATGAGCACTTGTCTGCCTATAATTAGAATTATGACATATAATTAGAAATTAATACATGTGGTGTAATCGTCATGCCATACTTACGTATTTTTCACATGTTCAACGCTAGCTCTATGTCTTGAATATTTTGTACGCTCACTTTTAACTAAATCAATATATTCCCCATTTTCAGGTTGAATTTTTTGTTCTCCCTAATATTCCTTGTTGATTTTTTTTAATAAAATACGTAGTATTTATCTATTTCACCTTTTCCCCGTATTTTCACATCTCATCATGTCTCCTCGATGCTCTACTTTCAATCAATATATATAGTTGTCGAACACCTGATTAAAAAAAATATACGTAGTTGTTGAACAAAGAATCATATTAAACCACTTTACTCTTTATTCGTATTTAATTAAGCATATATTAAGATCAATTTTTTTTCTGAGAGCAATGTCAGGCTTTTCCTTTTGGTTGCTTTGTACATGTTAAAATGATTTAAATGATAAAACTAGCATTATATATATATATATATATATTTTAAAAAAAAAATATAATTGGTTGGCATATATACTCACACGACAATTCTCGAAATGTATTAATTTTAAAATGAAAGGATGGCTAGGCCATGAATAGGATCTACCCGGAAACTATTTAGTTGAAAGTAAAATTATATAACCTCATAAATAAAATTTTGCGTAAAATAAATAAGTAAAGGTAGGTGTACACATTGATGCGTTTTAGCAACTTCTTACTTTACACATAAATTCACTTTTGAGAATCTTATCCACTTTTTCCTTAAATTATTTTTTTGTTTCAAAATGGTTTTTCAATTTTTTTTTTTAAATTTGAAAATGGCTTCTCAAATTTACTTCCATAAGCACGCAACGTTTAATATTTAATAATGTCGTCAAGTTTTTCGTCTCTGGTTATCTTCTCGATTGAAACGAACTTTGTTTTTCAGTCAATATTTTATAGTAAAACTTCATTTTTTTTTGGGAAAATATCTTTTATCTCTTACTCACCCTTATTTCCAATCCAACTAATCTCATCATATCACCTTTTGGACGTGGCAGAGTATATGTGGCAATGATCGGTGATCCAATCTGAACATTTGGTAGCGAAGAATGAGCGAAGAAGAAAGAAAAAAGGAGAGCTTCATTGTCCGAACATCGGAGAAAATGACTGAAGATGAAAAATTAACAAAATGACCAACTCTGTTAACGAAAGTAAACTTGAGTGATCACTTTCTGAAATTTTTTTTAAGAAACCACTTTCAAACAAACAAATAATTTAAGAAGTCCTATGAAGCGGTTTTGCCTTAAATCTGCTACATGTTCAAATTTGTTTCCTGAATTCAGGTACATGTCGTATGTGCGATTTTATTAATTAAACCCTTTCAGAGTTCAATGCACTTCGTCATCTTAGCTTAATGTTAGAAAATTTCAAATTGCAACAAAAGATGCTAATAAAGAATGACCACACGTACTTGTAGCTTTATTTGGAGGCACTTCTCATTTGAAGAACCTACATTAATTAGTCTAAGGATCAACTAACCCTTTCATGAAGTAACGCTTACGGGATTAGCATATATAGGAAATTAATGATAAAAGAAACTAGTGATACTCTCTTTTTTGACTAATCGTCATTATATGAAATAATGGCAATTTCAAAGTTAGGCATCTCCTTTTAATTTTAGAATATTTCTATCGTGCAACCAAATTTTGGATGGTTGCACAACAATCCCTTAAATGAACTAATAATTGTTTGACACGTCAGCTAATGAAGTTCTAAGTTACTGCCACATCAGCTCAGATTAGTTTATTTGTCAAACAAACATTGGTCCAATTGTTTTGCAACCATCCAAAATTTGGTTGCATGGAAGTAATGCCCTTAATTTTATATATAGGGCTGAATTTTCTATGTTAGTGGTTTTTTTTTTTTCCCACGTGCAGATTGGTATATGTATTTAATTTGTGTGATACTGGTTTTAGCGTATTTGGTTAGCCCCCACAAACAAACTACAGCCAAAACCTGAGGCTGTGTACTGGATGGTGATAATAAAGCGAAGGAGGGCGAAGAAATTAAAGAAATTGGAAATGAAAAGAGGGTTTTATTTTTTATTATTTCTATTATGCAATCCAAAATTGGATGGTTGCTACGCAACCTTTTTTTAAACCAATAAGAAGTTGCCACCTATGCCATGCCATTATTTGAAGTAGTTAAAATTAGTTTTTTGCAATTTAGTCCAACATAAAAAGTAAATTAAAAATTTAATCCTTTGTACCTGTAGACAAATTATA
This sequence comes from Crotalaria pallida, assembly GCA_037953625.1. Classification (NCBI taxonomy): domain Eukaryota; kingdom Viridiplantae; phylum Streptophyta; class Magnoliopsida; order Fabales; family Fabaceae; genus Crotalaria; species Crotalaria pallida. Next base: position 78,068,642 of record CM075656.1, read on the forward strand.
ACTTTTAATTTAAAAAAAAAAATAAAGTTGTTTGTATAATTTGTCTATAGGTACAAAAGACTAAATTTTTAATTTACTTTTTATGTTGGATTAAATTGCAAAAAACTAATTTTAACTACTTCAAATAATGACATAGCATAAGTGGCAACTTCTTATTGGTTTAAGAAAAGGTTGCATAGCAACCATCCAATTTTGGATTGCATGTGAGTAAGTCCCTTTATTTTTTTAATGAAAAATCTCTTATTTGAGCTATTGATGACTATTAAATGGAAGGCGGTGAATGACTTTTTTCAACCCCACATATTGAGATTTGAGAGGGGAGTGAAAATAAAGTGGATGAGATATTTACATCTTCACCTTATTATATATACTCGAATAATGAAAAAAAAATCACTTTCAAGTTTTTAATTTGAAGTTAAATGATGGTCTATATGTTTTGGAGGAAATTAGTTATAAACTCTGATCAAATTAAAGAACACTCTTGATGAGGAAAAAAAAACTTTATGTTTAACTGTGGTCTTTTTTTAGATAAAATGCAAATGAATTACACTTCATTTTTAACAATGTCATGTTTTTTATTACTACTATATAATTTTTGATTTCCCACATGCTCAACAATAATAAGTACGTACTATATTTATATCTTAAGGGGGTATTTGGTACGAATTTTCTAAAATAAATTACTGGCAACAAAAGCAACTTCATGACCTTTATTCTTAGGAATAATATTTTCAAGAAAAATAATTAGCAAGTTGTTGACAAACTGTTTCTATAAATGATTCCTATTTGATAAAATGTTCACCTCTCAAAAATAAAAAATTGTGTAAATATATATCGACAAAAATATAGTATATTAAAAAAAAAAGTTTTTTATGGTCAGTTTTTTCGTTACTTTCTTCTTAGTTTTTTTTATTCATTTTGAGCGGGTTCTGATCTCAAAATTCTTTAATTTAACCTCTTGCTAAAATTTATTTCAATAAAAAATTCTTAGAAAAAATAATTTTTAAATGGGTTTTGTGTTTATTTTTAAAATGCTTTAGAAGAGATCTTGTGCAACTTTTGTACGACAAACTTTTTATGAATTATTTCTCCCCTTCTTTCTTCTTTCTGAGCGTCCAACACAAGTAAAGAGCAACAATCCGGTATTTTCGGCTTAAATATAGCTAAATTTGTAATTATATGCGGGGCATTCTTAGCTTAGGCGAGGATACGTCAGCACCATAAGTGTCCCAAAAACACCCTTAATAACAGCGAATCCTTAAAATTAATCTTGCATGAGATTGCGTTCCTATGTTTCTCCCAGCAGAATGTGTTATCATATCGCATAAGCAGATTAATGATTAAGTCACGCACATACAAACAAATCAGTCATGATGCAAATGATGCATGCTAATCAAGTGTCTAATTATTTTATTCAGCTATGTATAATTTATTGTTTTTAGAGTCCAAGTAAAACATGTGATGTTATTGAGTATGGTTATGTGCCTAATTTCTCTCAAGAGGTGAGCGGTTATTGACAAAACGTGGCAAAATTTGCCGTCCTAGGCAAGGCCAACGAATAGATGGTTTGAGATAATCCAATGTAGTGGCGTGGCTCCAAATTGTATAGAAACATTTCCATATTCGAAGTACTACTAAGATTCTATAAAATATAGTTCATATTACCAAAAAAAATAAAATATAGTTCAAAAACGAAAACGATTCAATAAAATATACGTTAAAAAAAAGGATTCTATAAAATATAAATAGTAGCTTTATTGTTTAGTCAAATGCTCATTATTATTATGGGGTTTCTTTCGAAGAACTTTCTCAAGAGCATAGAGTTTTCGTGATAGAGCCTTTTGAAGAAGAGGAAATAAGGAGTGCAATTTGGAATTGTGCTAAAGATATAAGCCCGGGTCCCGACGGATCCAATTTTTTGTTTTTCCAAGAATTTTGAGAAGTTATTAAGGAGGAAATATGCAATTTTATTCCAGAATTTCATACCAATAGCAGACTCTCGAAGGGCTTGAATTCTTCTTTCATTGCTCTTATCCCAAAAATCACAAACCCGAATAACATCACAGAATTTAGACCTATTTCCCTTGTGGGTTCTTTGTATAAAATTCTCTTCAAGGTGTTGGCCAAAAGGATTAAGAGGTGCTGCCAGACTTAATCTCCCCTGCTCAGTCAGCTTTTGTCAAAGGGAGAAGTATATTGGATGCAGTGGTTATTTTGAACGAGATTATTCATAATGCAAAGCATGAGCCTCAAGTATCAGGAGGGGTGCTTATGGTGAAAGTGGATTTTCAAAAAGCTTATGACACTGTTTGTTGGGGGGTTTCTTGATTACACATGCAGGCGAGATTCGGTTTATTGTTTAGTCAAATGCTCATTATTATTATGGGGTTTCTTTCGAGGAACTTTCTCAAGAGCATAGAGTTTTCGTGACAAAGCCTTTTGAAGAAGAGGAAATAAGGAGTGCGATTTGGAATTGTGCTAAAGATATAAGCCCGGGTCCCGACGGATCCAATTTTTTGTTTTTCCAAGAATTTTGAGAAGTTATTAAGAAGGAAATATGCAGTTTTATTCCAGAATTTCATACCAATAGCAGACTCTCTAAGGGCTTGAATTCTTCTTTCATTGCTCTTATCCCAAAAATCACAAACCCGAATAGCATCACAGAATTTAGACCTATTTCCCTTGTGGGTTCTTTGTATAAAATTCTCTTCAAGGTGCTGGCCAAAAGGATTAAGAGGTGCTGCCAGACTTAATCTACCCTGCTCAGTCAGCTTTTGTCAAAGGGAGAAGTATATTGGATGCAGTGGTTATTTTGAACGAGATTATTCATAATGCAAAGCATGAGCCTCAAGTATCAAGAGGGGTGCTTATGGTGAAAGTGGATTTTCAAAAAGCTTATGACACTGTTTGTTGGGGGGTTTCTTGATTACACATGCAGGCGAGATTTGGTTTCCCTATTAAATGGAGGAGGTGGATTATGAAGTGCCTCCAGTCAATTAAGATCTCGATTCTTGTCAACGGCAACCCAACAAAGGAATTTGTTGTGTCAAAGGGGATAAGACAAGGAGATCCTTTGGCTCTTTTCTTATTCCTCATAATTGCTGAAGGCTTTTCGGGCTTGATGAGAGCTGTTGTCCACCGTGGTCTGTTTGAAGGTGTAAAGATTGGCTCCCAACAGGTTGAGATAACAAATCTTCAGTATGTTGATGACACATTGGTGGTGTGTAAACCTTCTTTTGAGAACTTGTGGTGCATTAAGAGTATCTTACGGTGTTTTGAGATGGCTTCGGGTCTCAAGGTTAACTTTATGAAAAGCTCCCTTCTTAGTGCTAATGTGGATCATGATTTCCTTCTTGCTGCCTCAAATTTCCTGTTTTGCAAAATTGAATCTGTTCCTTTTAAATATTTAGGTCTTTTGGTTGGTGTGAACCCTAGGTTAGAGGATTCTTGGCGTAGTGTTGTGAATGTTGTGTCTAAGAGGTTAGGTCAGTGGAAAAGAAAATACATCTCTTTTGGAGGTAGGTTAGTGTTATTAAAATCTGTGATGTCGAGTATCCCTATGTATTACTTTTCGATTTATAGAGCCCCTAAAAAGGTTATTCTTTCCCTGGTTAGACTTCAAAGGAATTTTTTGTGGGGTAATGTCAGGGAGGTAGAGGTATAGCTTGGGTGTCTTGGAGTGAAGTGTGAAAAAAAAAAGAAAAGAGAGAGAGAGCAGTGGGCTTGGTGTGAAAGATTTGTTTAAGTTTAATAGCACCATGTTAGCAAAATGGAAATGGAGGTATCTGAATGAAACGGAAGCCCCCTTTGGAACGGCAACGGCTCCGGTGCATAAAAAAGATAGCATGCATTCAGTGCATGTCTTTATTTCTGGGTTTTCTATTTATTTTTTAAAAATTTAATTAATTAAAAAATATCCTATGTGTTTTCTTTTTTACGGATATGAAGTGATTTTTATAATTTGGATTTTTTTTTACTCTGTGTTCTTAAAAAACTGTATTCAAAATTTACAGATTCTAATAAATCTATATACAAACTTGTGTTAAAAAATATTCTGAATAAATCTGTATTAAAAAAATTTGAAAACGCAAAAAAAAAAAAATTAAACCATGCACGATGCATGGTTTAATCGGAGCCTTCCCCCTTTGGATCAAAGTGGTGCTGTCTAAATATGGTAATCCTTCATCTATTCAGTCCTTTGCAATCAGCAGGCATCACTCTCGTTGGTGGGTTGATATTGCAAGATCTTCACACCAAAATTCTCAACATCTAGACTGGTTTGAAGTCAGACTTAAGAAAGTGATTGGTGACAGATCAACTACTAGATTATGGACTGACATCTCGGCTGGTGAATTTCAATTAAAAGATGCTTATCCTAGACTGTTCAGTATCTCAGTGGACAGAGAAATCTTGGTCAAAGACTGCGGCACTTGGGTGAACGGATCTTGGTCTTGGAGACTACCCTGGAGAAGAAGTCTTTTTGTGTGGGAAGGAGACTTGGAACGGCAGCTCTACTCTCAAATCCAACAACTTCAATGTGTTCCGGATTTGGTGGACTCGTGGAAATGGGGGAGTTCGATTTCAGGTAGATATGAAGTTAAAGAGGGCTATGATGTGCAGATGGTATGTAGAAGATCATAGTGAGACAACAAAAATGCTAAATAGGTGTTGGATAAATTGTGCCCCGTCAAAGGTGTGTGGTTTTGTCTGAAAAGTTCTTAGAAAAAGAATTGCAACTAAAGACTTACTTCAAAGGAGAGGTTTGAGGCAGAATGAAGAAGATTCAAAATGTTGTTTTTGTAAAGAGTTCTCAGAGACTATAGACCATTTATTTGTTACTTGTAATTTCTCTAGGAATATTTGGCTTAATTTGTATAGATGGCTGGGTGCTCAGGTGGTTCAAGCTACCGAAGTAACTCAACATTTTAGACATCATTTAGATCTAAGAAGAGGTAGGAAGAGAAGTCAAGCATGGAGGTGTTTCTGGTTCGTCACTATTTGATTCATTTGGTTTATGCGTAATGAGATTACTTTCTCACAGACTCTAAAGCATGGGTACTCCTAAACTGGTGACGTACCCATACTCGGTACACCTTGGGTACCGGTACATGTACCGTACTCCTGGGTATTTGCAACTAGTATGTTAAGGTATGTTTTAGGTGTGGTACTTACCAATAATGTAATTTTTGCCTTATAATATATTTTTTAATCTTATAATCAATCTTTCGGACTTATATCTTGACTTATTTTGAGCATCAACCTATAATTTTACGATACTCATATGCTATTTCAATGCCAAAATCGTTTATTTTCACCTTACTTATATATATTTATTTATAAAATTAGAATTATATTGTCGTATCTGTACTCTAATTTTTTAGAAAATGTCATACCCCGTACCCGATACTGTACCCGTATTTAGGGGTGTAAGTGGTCCGGTCTGGGACCGCGAGACCGATCAGAGCGAACCGGACCGGACCGAAAAATGCGGTCCAGAATGGTCTCACGGTCCAGTCTGGTCTCAAAAACAAGTGGACTGATCTATAATGGTGCGGTCCACGGTCCGGCTAATTTCCAGACCGCAAAGACCGGACCGGACCGATGGTTCAAATATTTAAAAAAAAAAAACATAAATAAACTGATACCACAAATACAGAAATACTAACAGTCACGCACAAAGCAGGGACACACAAATACAGAGTCTCAAAACTGCTTCCTCCTTTTCTCTCTCTCCCTGCGCCTCAACCATTCATCCACCGTCCAGTGCTCGCCGCCGCCGCTTCCGGTCCGGTCCGATCTCGCTATTCCATCTCCCTCCTCCTGCGATTCGTTCTCCTCCTCCCTGGTCTGCGATTCGATTCGTTCTCCTCCTCCCTGGTCTACGATTCGTTCTCCTCCTCCCTGGCCTGCGAGGAGACCGATTCGTTCTCCTTCTCCCTGGCCTGCGATTCGTCTCCTCCTCCCTTTGATCTCCTCCCTTCGATCTCATCCTCCCTGGCCTGCGATTCGTCTCCTCCTCACTGGCCTGCGATTCGATCTCCCTCATGCGATACCACTGGTTCCTCGATCTCCCTCCTCATGCGATACCACTAGTTCCTCGCCGCCGCTGTTCCTCGCCGCCGCCGCCGCTGCTGCTTGATTTTGCCCCTGTGTTCAGTTAGGTTTTTTTTCAAGTATTGCTGCCTAGGTTGCTGCATTAGTGCCTGTTTTAATTTCCTTTTTTTATTTTAATTTAATGGTCTAAATAGACCGGACCGGACCAGACCGATTCGGTCTGGACCATATCGGTCCGGTCCGGTCTTTTGACACAAAACACATCAAGACCGGACCAGACCGGACCGTATTAATTTGATCGGTCTGGTCTCCAATGTCCGTCAAAGACCGGACCGGACCAGACCGTTACACCCCTGCCCGTATTGGTGCAACATAGCTCACAGGCAAAATTCAGCCTAATACAGATCATGGACTTGATCCAAGTCCGGTCGTGGAGATGGTTATGAGTCGCAACTTCGCAAGATCTTTATGATTTCGTGCAGTGGTCGAACGACCCGTGGTCATGTACTCTTTCTGTCTTGCGATTTCCTTTTGATTGATTGTAGTCCATTATTTGTGTAAGGGTTGGGCACCCCTTGTGCTCTCTTCTAATTTCATCTTTTGCTTAGGAAAAAATAAATTATTAGCTACAAAACCAATAGAATAATGAATCAATATATAAATGCCACGTGATTAATTAATCTAGGACACATGGTTAAAATCAGATTCATTATTCTTTGATTTATTGTTTGGTGCCTTTTACTAGCTACTTTACAAATAGTTTTTGCGATTCTTACCCAAACGAAAAAGCTTTCATATTTGTCCAGGAATTTCTGCCTTGGAAAGAGTGGTATTTATACTACATATATAGTATATAATTTTAATGAACGGATGAGGTTAAGACTAAGACTTAAAGAGTGTGAAGTGAAAGAGGACCGAATATATGGTGCATGCAATGTATGGATTTATTTATAATTTAACATTAAATGAGTGGAATTTTTAGTAGATTGGCCCTACCCACCTGAATTCTTCAATTCTCCTTTAGTTTTTGCTGGTCTTTGCTTCCTAACTGTTTGATCCATCGTGAAACATCAAAGGCAATGTTTTTATAATGATTAAGATCATTGAAGGAAAAAACTTAAGATGACTTTCTCACCTTAGTCTATGTATGATTTTTTTTTTTTTTTTGGCAACAAGTCTATTTATGAATCGCTAAACATGAGAATTCCATTATAATATTTAACGCTCGCTACATGAATTTAATGAGGGATATTTTAGAAATGATAATATTTAATAGTATAAAAGTTGTTATTTTAACCCCGAGCGTGCGGTTCAGTGGTAGGGATTGATCCACGCTTAAGCAAGGTCAGGTGTTCGAATCCTGCCTTGTGCATGCAAATTTCGGGGCCAGCGAGGAGATTAGTCACTGCGGTCGGCGGTGGACACTCCGGTCATGGACCAAAAAAAAAAAGTTGTTACTTTTTTTTTATATTTTAAATCACAAAATATATGATTTTTGTTTACTTATATTATAAACCGAAGGAGTGACCCTTTAGTAAATTAATTTACATACAGCTTCACTTTTTTACTTTAGAAATACGCTCATTTTATAATAGCTTAATTCGTATGAAACATTTTCCTTTTGTGGTTTTACACAAGCTAGCACAAAGTATCCCTTAATGAGTAGCTGTTCATTGCATCATAAAGAGTTTAGCTATATGTTTATTTAGTTTAGTAATCTAATCACATGAAATACAAAGATTAGAGAACATACATCATCATCGTGCGCTAATTAATTTTATAATTAAGAAGTGGAGCAGGTAAACAATGGAAGCTAGCAAGAACAGTTTGTCCACATTACTTTTAGGGTCTAGTTGCATATGATTTATAAGCTTTCCAGTTAAGGAAAAAGCCAATAACAATCATCATTATTCTTTCTCACTATAAAATATTAGTCACACATGTACAACTAGTCTTAATAATTAAAACTTGTTGATTGAATTTTAATCGACAACAATCATGTTCTTGGTTTTTCTTAGGTTTAATTATGGTTTTGGTCCCTATAAGTTGACCTCATTTTGAATTTAGTCCTTAAATCTTTTTTTGACCTTGAACGGTCCTTAAATCTTTTTAAATTTTGTTTTTAGTCCTTAAATCTTTTTTTGATCTTGAATGACCCTGAAATCTTTTTAAATTTTGTTTTTAGTCCTTCTGTTTGTCTTCTTCTGTCATCTGCTGACATGGCAAACGGTGTGCCATGTCAGCCCTTACATTGACTGCCAACGAAGCATCTGATGTGGACCTCCTACTCATGTGAGCATGAACCGAGCAGGAACCAAGCATTAACCGATCATGAACCGAGCATGACTTGCCAAACCGAGGGGAGATATCGATCGAGCACGAACCGAGCACGATGAACCGAGCACGAACCAAGCTATGCCGTTACCAATTGCATCGTACTTGGTCGATATCTCATGCACGATTAATGCTCGGCTCATGCTCGGTTCATGCTCGGTTCCTGCTCACATGAGTGGGAGGTCCACATCAGATGCATCGTTGGCAGTCAATATAAGGGCTGACATGGCACATCGTTTGCCATGTTAGCAGATGACAAAAGAAGACAAATAGAAGGACTAAAAACAAAATTTAAAAAGATTTAAGGACCATTCAAGGTCAAAAAAAGATTTAAGGACTAAAAACAAAATTTAAAAAGATTTAAGGACCATTCAAGATCAAAAAAAGATTTAAGGACTAAATTCAAAACGAGGTCAACTTATAGGGACCAAAACCATAAATAAGTCTTTTTCTTATTATACAATGACAAATAATTATTATCATAGTTGTTATTCTTAATACAGTGATTCATAGTGCACGTGCAAAGCTTAGCTTGTATGTGTTCTTTTCATGGGAGATTTTGAGAAAGCGCATGATTCAGTGAAGTGAATTGAGATTTTTTAGACCATATGATGAACAAATTAAATTTGGTTTTAGTGAGAGATGGAGGAAGTGGATTCGCGTGTGCTTATCTTCTACAATGATTTTCGTGCTGGTTAATGGTTGAAAAACCAAAGCACCTAGGTGGTTTAGGAGTGAAGAACTTGGGTGTTTTTAACGTGGCCTTGGTTGGTAAATGAAAGTGAAGGATTCTCTCAGAGTAAAAGGAGTTGTGGGTCAGGGTTTTATCTTCTAAATATAGGAGCGGCATCCACCGCAGAATTTCAAGAGAATACGGTGAAAAGTGTTGAAATCAGATTTTCTATTGGTTTTTCTCAAGATTTTGCTACTATTTCAAGACTTTGCTAATCTTCAAAATCTAATGGGAAATCTTAACTTGAGTATGTAAAATAAGAAACTCAACTTAAGATTATGTAGAACCCAATTTTTTTTTGTCATTTATCTTTTTTACTTTATAATGTCCTAATAAATACTCCTTCCGGCTCGAATTATAAGCAAAACTAACTAAATTTGCGCTTATTAAGGAGGTTAGTTGATGGTATTTAATTTTCTCAAATTTATAAAAGAATAGAGGTATTTTAGAAAAGTTGCATTGGGAATGAAACAAAAATTAAATAAAATAACAATTTTCTAGGAATATTTTAGGAAAGTTGCATTGGAAATGAAATAAAATTTAAGATAGTTGGTTAATTTTGCTTATATTGTAAACCAAGAGAGATGTGTTTTTTGTTGCTTATATTTCAAGCCGAAGGGAGTAGTATTTAGAGAAAAAATGTCCTAATAAATAATAATAATAATAATAATAATAATAATAAACAATATTAACAATAAATAATAAAAGTTATAAATAATAATAATATTTTTTAAATAATAAAAATAATATTCTTATATATATATCTTTTATCCTTAAATATATTGTCTTGATATAAATAAATAAATAAATAAATAAATAAATATTACATATTATTATATTCAAATAAATAATTTGAAATAAAGAGCTCTTGAACTTTTGGAATAACCTTCCATTGTCTCATCTCAAAACTCACCGTACCACAATAACATTCCAGCATTCTTTCTCTATAAAAGTGAATAAATATTGTTTTATCTCATCTCATTTTTCCAAATATGAATTCAAATTAAAATTGGGATTAAAATTCGTTATTAATACAAATGGGGTTTGGTTCAGTTTGTGTAAGGTCTCACCTGAAATTCTAGAAATGAGACAAAAATGTTAGTAGCTCCGGATTCGATTCTCACTAAAAACATCCTGCTGAGAAGTCAATCACACAGCTCGCTCCGGATTTCCACAAGAAATTCAAAAAAATAAAATAAAATAAAATTCGTTATTAATCAAATAAGGAGGAAGCATTAAACATATGGTCTCTCGAGTTTTTTTCGTTTGCATCATTTCCAGACATCAAACATTCATGACGGAGTCATTATTCATCTTACGTAGATTAATATGATAGCCACATGTATCATTTTCATCTCTAACGTGGATCAATATGATACAAACATGTATCGTGAACAATAACTTCATGCACATTTGACGTTTGGGAAGAACTGATGGTACAAACAAAAAGAAACTTAATGAATCAATATGATACCAAAAAAACGCGAAGGTTCAATTTGATAGCGAAAAATAAAGTAAGGGTTCGAATGAGTAGGTTGACCTATTTTTTTACCTAACGTTGTAGCGGTGACTCACTTTTTAGAGTAAATAGTCACATTAGTTCTTGACTTTATAAGTGTCGATCAATTTAGTCCCTAATCAACATATTATAAAATAGGAGAAGTTGAGGGCATTTTTGTTATTTTCATTTTCCCTCCTTCATTCTTGTTTTTCCCTCCAAATTTGTTTTTCTGTGCATCGCACGGAAATAAATATTTATCTTAAGTTATTTTTAGTAAATTTTTATCAGTACAATTTGGATTACATATAAATATAAAAATTGCCTGCAAACATACAATTTGCATTTCGATATTATTACAATTTGCACGGGTTATTAATAATCTTTTCAAAAGGAAATAATTTGAATCAAATATTTACATAAAAAATATATAATGCCTAAATGACCCGTCATATGATAATTAACCAGAAAAAAAAACGAATATAATGTTGTAATTTCATAAATTCTAATACAAACAAGTCATAATATAGGCAAATTGGTATTAAACATTTAAACGAGCATCATTATGAATAATAAATTTTGGGTACAACGGAAAAAACGGATATATAAGTATTAAAGATGAGCTATAATTTTGTATAATGATTTAGCTTAATATAACCAAATATTTACTCAGTCATGAAGTCAAATTTAAAAAAAATCCAAAAATTTATACAATATGTTGCAATTTAAATTGTGAAAAATAATGATGCGTTATTTTATACTTTAGACAATATACTTATTTACAATTATGAAGTTCTAATACAAGCAAGTAATTTGAAAGTTCGAATCTTATAAACATGAATTAATTAAAAGTGTGAAAATAGGTCTTATATTTTGGGACAGATGTAATAATAATAATGATGATGATGATGATATATATGGTAAAAAAAATAGCTGCATTTGGACTTGCAAAACGAATTACTAACAAAATGCATTTGGAATGATGGATTAAATAAAACAAAAATCAAAATGAGTTGGATTTTTTTTTAATATAAGAAATTATGTTTTGTTAATTAAAATTAGAAATCGCATAGTTGATACATTATTAGTTAATTTTTATTAATGAAAAAGTTGGTAGCTGAAACTAGATTCAAAGGTTAATGTTTATGACTATTCATTTCGAAATACATGTAAATCATTTTTATAAAAAGTTCATATTAACTTATTATTTAAAAAGACATATTTCCAAAAATCTATAATCAAATTTTAAAAAAAATTAAACCCGTGCGATGCACGGGTAAAATTACTAGTTTTAACATAATAGCAAATTCGTCTCTGACTTTGTCCTTAGTTCTTGACCTCGACCCATGTGATTACAGAGTAAAGTCCACGCCACATGGGACATTGATGTTAAGTCGCATAAACGACGTTGCTTTGTGTTGTTAAGAAAAAATAAAAGTTGTCTCCATCATCTAAAAGCCTTCTCCACCATCCAACATCCATAACGTCTTATTCTATACCTCTTTATTTATCAATATGAACCCCAATTCCCAAAACTAATTCCTTCGTCGTAAATCCAGAAATTGCTTCCAATTCACACATTCTTCTTCCTTTTTCGTTACTTCTACCCACGAAGAAAATCTTGAAATAACCTAAAATTCATAAATCGAAAACCTTAACCCCAAACCAAAATCTTCAAATTGTAACCCCAATTGCAAAAATATGGGTGCATGTTGAATTAAGATGACAAGAAGAATAGAAACTAAGAAAAATGGTGGATTAAACGAAGGAGTCGATTGGGAGAATGCTTCGGCTAAGGATTTAGGTTTATGTTAGAGAGTGAGAGTGTGAGAACGGTGGACAACTTTTTTTTTTCTCAATACAAAATGGCATTGTTTTATGTGACTTAACGTCCGACCCACGCATGGAGTGGATGTTACTTTATTATCATGTGAGTTAAGACCAACGACGACTAATGTGTTTTACAGTGACAAAGTCAAAGACAAATTCGCTATTATGTTAAAATCAGAAGTTAAATTGATTGACGCTTACAAAAATGGAGACCAATTCAAATATATATTTACTCCACTTTTTATATCAACCATTCGAGTTTTTAAGCATTTAGCTACTAGGTCAGAGAATCACATTCAATGAGCTTGCGCTTGTTTATTATACAATCTTCCTTTCCTTTTTATCCTGGTTATGTAAAATAATAAACTAAAAATATGATTAGTTGATAGAAAGCACTAATAGTCATTTTAAAATGCCAATAGCTCCACCTTGAAATCATGAAGATGTTGCTCTTCTCCATTTTCATGCTTCTGTTGAACTCTACGTAATGCAACAATCCTCATTACCCACTTGATCCTATAATACCATCTAAGTTAAACCTTGGCTGAATCACAATCCTTAAATTATACTCTCTTTGTTTATATAGTATTCATAGAGTTTTTGTAACATTTTTCATATGTATTACTCTCTCCGTTTTACAATGTTTGACCTTTTAAATTTGGGCACACATATTAAGAAAGTGTTAATTATTGTAAGTATTATGTATAGTTTGTCTAAAATGCCCCTATTTAATCCTTATTGAAAATTGTAATAGTATTTAATTTTTATTAGTAAGTGTGTCCATTAATTAATGTATAGTGGTTTAGAGATGAGAGAGATGATAAAAGTAGAATTAATGAGGAGTAAGAGAAATGATTGAATGAAAGGTTAATATTGGAAAAAAATATGTTTGTGTATTGAAAATGTAAAAGGCCAAACATTGTGAAACAAGAAAAAAGGCTAAAAGGTCAAACATTGTGAAACGGAGGGAGTATTGTTTTTTTACAAAACCCAATACATAATTAATGTTACTTTTCCCAACACACCCCTATTTATCACACTTTCTTTATCACTTTCAATATCTTTATATCTCTTCAATAATGATTATATAGGGACATTATAGTCCAAATACCCCAAATTATTACATCATTTAATCATTTCTTAAAACTCGTGCATAATCTTAAATACACTACTTATAAAACGGAGGGAGTATATTTTGCTAAGCATTGGACTCACAATCATGAATGGGTATAGCAAATTTTTGGGGGGTCGTGAGATCTTTTTTTTTTCCTAAAGTCGTTAAAGTGACTCACAACCCATGTATTTCCTAAGATCGTGAAGGCTACTCATGATCACGACGTTACATTATGTCACTCCACCAACGAGTCGTGATGATCGTGAGTATAGCATTCACGATAGTGCAAATAATTTGTTTTTAAGAATCGTGACCTAGCTCACGAACAGACAATCATAAACAAAATCATAACTGTGGGATGATAAAAATACGTTGTGAGATGACAAATATATATATATATATATATATATATATATATATATATATTTAATTCCTAAAATTATTCTTCCTTCTTTTTGTTCCTCCACTTTTTTCTTAGCTTCTTTCTCTCTTGTTCTCAACCCCAAAGAATAAAAAAGAAAACAGAGAAGAGCATGAGAAAGCCCACAACAAATGCAAGAAAATAGCACGACGTTGGTAGCCACCTGTATCTTCTTCTTCACCATCAAGAAGGCCTTCTTATTCAATGGCATGAAACTCATCCTTCTAAGGCTTCCAAGAGCCCTTAGGTTATAAGCATTGCTCTTGTGGGCACTAGAGAACCGAATAGAGGCATACTCCCGGGAGCAAGGACACAAGGAGGAGTGGATCTGGTTTATTGACCCCGTTTAATATTTGATCCAAGAAATAAGCGAAGTGTCAACTTAGATCATGATGATTTTAACTGTATCAATTTAGTCCCTGAAAATTATAAATATGTATTTAGTCTTTTAAGATTTTTGTAGGCTTACTTATGGTTTTGGTCCTAAAAGTTCAGCGTGTTTTGATTTAGCCCCTATGAGTTATTTTGACCGAGACTAGTCCTTAATTTTTCAAACATTTTGGTTTTGATCCATTCCATTATGAAAAATCTGTTATTTGCTGATGTGGCTAGCAGAACACCATATCAGCAGTCACATAGTGTGAGGAAACGCCAAATCAGTGATATGACGTGTGAATGATACAGATCCATGGACAAAAAATGGTTTCATACGCAAAATGGTCTCATATGCAGAATTTTACGTTTATGGATACGAATCATCCATGTGACAATACTTATTTGGCACTATCTCACACCACGTAGTTGTTGGTGTGGGTTTCCATTAACCACGTAAACAAATAACAGTTTTTATATTATAAAAAAAAAACAAATAACAGTTTATAGAGTGGACCAAAACCAAAATGTTTGAAAAATTAAGGACCAATCACGGTCAAAATAACTTTTAGAAACTAAAACCAAAACACGCTGAACTTTTAGTAATCAAAACCATAAATACGCCATTTTTGTATATATCAATTTGGTCCCTCAAGATTTTCTTCCATACCAACTTGGTCTCTCATGTTTTAAGGACCAAATTGGTAGATCCAAAATGTTGAGGGATCAAATTGGGACAACTGAAAATCTTGAGAGACTAAATTTGTATTTATAAATTTTCAGGGACTAAGTTAATACAATGAAAAAACATCATAAACTAAATTAGTATTTTACTCCAAAAAAATTAATTTTTTTTTCAAATTACTGTCATATTATTATTTTTTTTACTCTTACATAACATACGAGTATTAAAAATATTAAAATAAATATATGTTGATCCTTTAAAATTCTAATATTTTTGTCTCACTACTAATATCAAGCCAGATAAAAAATATTTGAAATTTATTCATTCCAAATTGACTTTTTACATATTTTATACGTAAATGGATAGGAGTTTTAGATTTCAAACCCCACAAAGTATCCCTAAACCCCAAATTTAATATGGATATTACGAAATTATCCTAATTAAAAAGAAAAATTACAAATCTCTAAAAATATCCCTGAACCCCATCCCCAAAACCCTGAGTTCCACTAAGTTGGTCCCCACGAACCTGGCCAAGTCAACTCGCTGAGTCAATCCGATCGATGTCTTCATCCTGTCCATTTGCGTTGTTGAAAAAGGAGGAGGTAAGCACTGCATCGAAGCTGGCATCAAGCTCCGACCCAACCAGTGAAGGCCGCCATGGAGGTCGTGGCTGTGATTGTGGCCGTCGCGAGCAGGCCCATCACTGCCGCCGCCGCCACCATTCAACCGTCAACACCGTTCAAAGTGTTAAAAAAAATAAAAATAGCTTGAAAATGAGTTCTTTGACGGAGGAACCTTTTCATACAGATGAAATTGCCGAAGAAGGATTTTTTCATGATCATCAAAAGTGTTTCAAATCACAGTTTAATACTGTGATGGATGCCCGCCACTTTTACAAGATTGTTGGACTTGACAATGGTAATTACTACCTTCATAAATAAGTTTATTGTGCACTTTTGCTGTAACATGGGTTATCTTATTCCTTTATCCACAAGTTATACAGCTATTGCAAACTGTTGCTCGACGTTGAGAATGTAATTGTTGTTCATATCTTTTGATTGAGCATATTTCGTTGGAACATGAGTTTCTTCATGAGTGAGAATGTAAATAGCTTCATGTGTTTTACTCTCTTCGTGAGTGAGCGACGGCCTTGGTACGTCACCGTTGCCGCTGTTGATTTCACCGCCACCACACATCGTTGCTATTATTGGAATGGTGACCCTTCTATTTTTTTCTTTGATTGAACATTTGGGGAGAGAGAAGAGAAGTGAGAAGAAAAAGAAGGAATTTTAGTTTTAAAATGATATAAGGGTAATTTGATAATTTTTATATTAAATTTAAAGTTTAGAATACTTACAATAGATTTGGCTTGTGCCACATAGGCCGGGGCAACATAACTATAATTTGCCCGGTCCAAGCTTATATATTCCATCATTTATTGTTACTGATAGTTAAACACATACCAAAACATTTTGACTAAAAAAATGACAGTTTAGCATTTGCATAAATAAATTAAAAAAAAAAATTATTCCCTCAGTCTCATAAGTATGGTCAAAAAATTCACAAGAAAAAATTAAAAAGACATGCATTTAATGGTTGGTCTAATACATCAATCAATTATCAAACAACTAATTTAATACATTTTGCATGGATCAACCAATCACAATTCAAAATTTAAAATTTCTAAATTTTTCATTAATTATTTGAACTATAATTTGAGACAAAAAATTTCGTCACTTTTTACCCTCCATGTGGGACGGAGGGAGTAAGTACTTGTAAGGAGAGGTAACCTTTATTTTTCTTTTTCAAAGATATTAACCCTCACAATCAACAATCGTGACTAATCCTTTCGACACTCTTAGATCTCTCGATTAACCTTATTTGTGTATCACACTTCAATAATTTGTATATATAGAAGAAAATAAAGGGCATGCAAGCTGCATGTTTCTATTACATTTGATTAGAGTGGATCCATTTGAAGTACATAGAAATCCTTTCATCTAGTTGCTTCTTCTAAATCCAGCTTAGGGCTTTACCAATAAAGCAATACTTACTTATATATAGACAAACATTTATGATTTATGCAAATCACCACTTTCAAATACTACAAAGCATGGTCAGAATTTAGTATCTAACATTATTTCTATTCTTGGCAGCATTTTTCAGTGCTCCTGCAGTGGCTGCTGAAGAAGCTGGATTGATAGCCTTCCTTATCTTAGAGACATTCCAAGCAGTGTTAGCAGCATGTCCTGCAGTTGCAAACACATGCTCAGTAGCCTCCCCTGCTTCTTCCCCAAACCTGTTATTGCCCAAGGATGGCAGATCAAGTTATTATTATTATTTACAAGCAAGGCATACTTGTTAACTTGGATATACTATTTCATGGTGTTCATTATTGTTTGTTATTCATTTTAAATAGGTTCTAATCTCAAAAATTTAGTGAGTTTTGGTTTTAGCCCTTAAAACTTTTATTGTTGGTTTTGGTCCTTAAATATTGTCAACTTTTTATTTTAGTTTTTATTGACCATGTGACATCCGCAAGCGACATGTGACATAATAATTATTGACATGATTGATTGTGCCGTTGACACATCATCCACATAGAATAAAATCAAAACTTTGAAATCTTTAAGGACCCAAAAAAAAAATTATAAGGACTAAAATCAAAATCGCCAAGTTTTTTGAAGAGAAAACATATTTAAGCCTTAAGATGACATGATGAAATGTTAATTAAGGCACACAACAAAGTGTGATGGTAAAGTTTTAGTTTTACAACAGCACTTAAAGTGTATTGAGTTCATTTCCAACTAAAAAATTCTGCTACATTGTTTGTTCAAGTAATGCAATGCTTTTTACCTGTTAGAAACCATTCTGGTTGCAGCTTGGGACGTGGCAGTACGGGTTTGTTTTTCAGCAATTTCAGCCGCTTCAAAAACCTTGTCTGTGCCACCAAGACAGTGCCATACAAATCAAGTTGATGATACTTATTTACAAGAATAAGATTAGGTTGAAGCTACTTATGTACTAGATTGAGATAAGGAATATATATAGGTTTTCCTGACAATATAATAATGATGACCATGCTTGTCTAGTAACTTTAAACTAATTAAAATAAACAATATTAGCAAATTATTAGATATTTTTTGGGGGGGCCTAGAGCAATAAGAACAGATTTTTTTACATGAGGAGGGCATTAACGATTACTTAATTAGCAAGATTTTTAGAAGCCTAAAACTCGATCTTAAAAGAT
Source organism: Crotalaria pallida (assembly GCA_037953625.1). NCBI lineage: Eukaryota > Viridiplantae > Streptophyta > Magnoliopsida > Fabales > Fabaceae > Crotalaria > Crotalaria pallida. The sequence continues at coordinate 78,086,933 of CM075656.1, forward strand.
CTTATACTTAACCAAAGTTTATGTCTAACATTTTGGTTAAATTGTGAATTTTTCAGGACAAATTGCATGGTCAACTGGTATTAACTGGTCAGGTTCATTGTTGTTTTGTCCGATTCACTACGAATTCGACCGGTTTCCAACAGGTTTGACAAGTTCTATTACATGAACAGTCTAATTGATCAACCATAGCGCTTATTACTCCAGTTCACCAGTTTTTTGGTCGAACTGACCGGTCCAATACAGTACGCTTTTAATAACAAGGCTCTGGTTAAATGAGAAGATTTACTTACTGACAGCATCAAGGGAAGCCAACAGCACCTCTCCAGGAAGCATCCTCAGTAATGCTTGTCCTGGTTGGGAATTAAGCATAGGGGCCATCACTGATCCACTCATTATTCCAACACCTTCAAGCAAAGATTTGCTTAACCTTTCTGTCATATTTGACAGCTCTCGCGCTCTATATACCGAAAATATAAAAATACACAATTAGATGCATGGTAATATAAAATGTAATGAAATCATGTGTTGACCAAGTCTTGTGGTATGTGGCCTTGCAATTTTTGCTCCAATATTACACTTTTAGTAATTTCCATAACCACATTGTGATTAGAACAATTGTAGACATATCGGTTGCAATTTTCTGCTATAGTCTATAATTGCAATAAACAATTTCTATATAAAACCGTAACTGGTGTGAACTTTTGAATACCTCTTGAGGTTTTCGTTTAGGCCCTTCTTATTTGTGGCACCAGCAGTGTTGTTGCTCATACTATTCCTTAGCACACCACCATTTTTCTTATCTGCAGCAGGATTTAGGATAGTTTCCCCTCCTTTTTGGACCTGATTTCCAAACAAGTTTTTAATGAAAAGCATACATAATAATTTTAGTGTGATATTTCTAAATGAAGAGGGGAAAAAAGATAAAGCACAAAGGCTAAGACCTTAAAGGTAATAATACTACACTTTTTGGTTACAACTAAACCCAAAGGCTAACAACATGTTTCCTCAAGTTAGTGAAATCAGAGAATAAGTGAACAGAAAATGAGATAAGACTAATTATAATCGTCTCATGAAACCTATTTATATATGAAATAACGTGTGCGTAAGTATGTGTTTAATATTTTTCATTATAAGCTTATATGGATTTTGAGAGAACTACACTTCAAAAGCTAGTTATTAATTAAGGCGAGTTTGACCTTATGTAAACTACATGAGAATCTCATACCTTCACAATTTGAACTTTACGCAACGTTTTAGTCACAAACATGCATTTTTCCCAGCTTCAAAAAATTTAAAGATTCATATATATAATAAGAACTGTGAGGAAAACTAAACCTGGTTGGTGTAAGCATTACTACACATGAAGATACCCTTAACAATTTGACCAGTCCCTTCTGCAATAGCCTTTGCAAGAAAGTGGTTGTAATCTTCAACCCTCGGAGCAAACTCCTTCCAATCAATCTCACTCTTCTTACTCGAATTCAAATCAGAAAAGCAAGCGTGCTCCTTCAGAAAAGAATCCAACAACCCTATGCTTCCAAAACTATGCTTCGAAAAGGTGATACCATAGCTAAGAGGCTCATCACCATGTTTCATAGGCAGAGAGAACAGGTAATGAAGATCATCCACCTTCATCACTGGCTCATCTTTTGTCAAAGGCCACTGAAGATCATTCCCTACTTTGATGATTGTAGCTAGACACACATTCTGGTCCATGACTTTGACGATCTTGAACTCGCCTCGTGCGAGTTCAACAGCTTCTCCTTCATCCACCAGATGAACTTTGCATCCAGGAATTTGAATCAGAACTTCTTGTTTGACACCTTTTGGTTTTGAGAACTCTTCCTCCACAGGTATAGTCCTGGAGTAGGCTACTTCCTTTGGTGGTAGAGTTTTCGAGCCGCCGCTACCCATGTTTGTTTTGGTTCTGTTGCCTTGGTTATTTTTTTTCCTTGGAACTAACTGGAATGTTAATAGATTAAATGCTTCAGGAAAAGTTTTTTTTCCCCTGCAATGGATTCTTTTATTCTTAACTTTATTTTGTTCCTGATATGATGAATAATTTGGAAGAGCTTGTTGAACAATCTGCATTAGCATCACAGCTTTATTATATATATATAACCAGCACCATTCTTTAATTTCCTGCATTAATTATCCTGATATTATTCTTTGATTCTGTTTTTAAAGGTACAATGATATTTTTGTATGCAGGAATGGATAAACCATATATCAAAAATGTGAGTAGTGTGTCATCTGAATATGAATATCGTATTGTAAGTGTTCAAATAACATATCAGAATTCAGAAGTTTCAAGCTCTAATTTTTCTTTTTCTTTATAACTTCTTGATACCAATGTATCTAAAAGTATATAATTTTTATATTATTTGCTATGCATGGTTTATCATCTTATCTCTTATCCATTCAGATTAATTCTTTTATGTGTATGAGTATTTTTGAAGATTGGTGTTATTCGATCATGGCTTGAATAGCTTACATTTGTCAAATAAGAACTTTAATTAATGCATGTCTATAATACTTCAATTGTTGGATCATAAAAGTTCTAATACAAAACTGCTTAGGTAGAACCAGAATCAGATGCTGAATGTTGCTGTCAGTCCTAAACTAGGCATCAATTCTCTTTTTATTTTTTTCCCCTTTGAGATAATGAAACATGAGTTTTCCATTCAATGACTAAACTTCAGTTCTGAAATTGGTAGCTGAAGGCAAGTGCACATGGCTTGCTAAACATATCATAACATATATCTAAGAAAACTCATAAGACAAATATTAGTGATATGCTCTTCTCTTGATATATTTTCTTTTATTGGATCACATTTCACACTCTCTTTTAATATTGATTTGAAAGGGAAAAAAAGAGTGCATAAAACAGTTCACTAGAAAACTCTTTGATGCTCCCCTTTTAAATGATATTCATGCATCTCATGTGATTTTATTCATGAAGTTTTTTTTTAGCTTTTGTTTTTAATCTCAAATTCTAATCCACTTTTATCCTGCTTCATTTAGTCCAACATTACCTACCCTCTCTAACAACATAATCGTCAAATCGAGCTTCACCTATGACTATCGTTTCATCAGCATCCTTCTTGATCTCAACAATTTTTCCGAAAATAGTGTCAGATGTCATTATCACTTACTTACTTTAAGATCAATGTTATAACTCACAACTTTTAATCTCAATAATAAAGTTTTTTAATTATTAAATTAATAATACTATGAAAATGAAGCATTGAATATTTGATCTAATTGAATATAGTCTAAAATATTATATATAAAATGAAATTTGAATCATACAATACAAATAACTGTATACCTAAGAAAATTTGACACACTTGTAAGATATATTATTAGGTTTTTCTAATGTGAGTTTTATGACATATTTTAAAAAAACTCATAAATATAATAATTTTTAACGTAAACTTATTAATAATTAATTTCTTAAAATGTGTTATAGAAGACATATTAAAAAAAAACTTATGTTATTAACTCTTAAATATGAAAAAAAAAATGAAGTATAATTTAATTAACATGCTCGTTCTCCCACTTTATTAGCTAGATGATATGCAACTAAGTTGCTTGTCAAAAAAAAAAGTTGCTCGTCTCACCGACATAGGAGAGCCGAGAAGAAATAAAATGAGAAAAAGGAGAAAATGTTTTGGGAAACTATTTTTAGATTCTAAGAAAATGTTTTTAAAATAAAAAAGGGAAAAAAATCAACGAACTTAATTGGGCCCTTCACGGCCCAATAAGTGTCAAACTAAAGCCCAATAAGTCAGTAACCACCTTGACATGGGCTCAAGCCCATCACTAAACAGCCCAAATTGAGCCCAATACCATCCTTTCTGATTTTCTGTCGCTGTCTCTCTGTCACTGAATCTGTGTGTTCTGCTCTTACTTCTTTGCTTGTCTTCACCACTCACTCTCCTATTCTGTGCTCTGACATTTCTATGCATACCCTTTGGTTCCTTAGGGTGTTTTAGATTTGATTAACCTCCAAAGTTTCCAACTTTATCATTTTATTTTAAAAAAAATGGTATTGCTAGTTGCACTTGCATTGCTTCTGGGTCTCCTCCTTGCTCTTCTTCTTTTGATCCCACGCCAACACAAATCTGGTCCTTCCTCTTTTTCTCTATCTTTTTTTTTTTCCCTTTAAACTATTTTTTTAATATATATTAATGTGTGTTTCTTATTTACTTGCATTTTTTTTTTCTCAGGACATAAGGGAAAATCTCACTCCAGCTTAAACAACAGTGATAAGGTATATAGCTAATTGCTTAGAAGCTACTTTATTTTATTTTTGGTGTAAGGACGTGTTTGGATAAATAGTTTAATTAAGTGCTTATTCAATAACGTTTTCTTTTTCTGTTGTTGGATTAAGCTAAATAAAAGAACTTGTTTTCATAGTTTTCTAGTTAGCTTATTGAAATTAGTTGACAAGAGCTTATAGGAATGTTTGAAACAATTTTCATATGCATGCTTTAGTAAGTTATTCTTTTAAGCTCAAAATACTTGAAGCTTAACTTTGAATAATGACAATAGTGAAATAGTTTGGTTGGACTACAATAAGTTATTAGTTAGAACTAAATTAAGTTGAGTGTTACTTTTTTTCATAAGTAATTTTGTTTTTTTTTTTTTTAAAAGGGGGTATCATTTTTTGTGTTCTTTAAATATGCTATAAATTTGTTGATCTAATTAATAACATGTTTATATACTCTTTTTTTTTTTAAGGCTTCAAAATCCTTTAGTAAAACTGAAGTCTCTTTGCATAACAAGAGAGAAGATTGTTGGATAATCATCAAGAACAAGGTATGATCTCATTTATTGTTGTTTCATACTTTTATTATGCACCTTATGAATGTGATACTCCTTTGGTTTAAAACTAAATAGTACTCCGTATTTTCTATTTCGAATCTTCTGTCCACCGTTTAAATTTTAATCCTTTCCATGGCTACATTATGTGCTTATTGTATGATTCTGCCTCATCTTGCTGCAGGTATATGATGTTACCTCATATGTGGAGGAACATCCAGGTGGTGATGCCATTCTGGCTCATGCCGGAGATGATTCGACTGAAGGATTTTTCGGGTACTCATATGTTTCTATTTACCCATTGGTAGTCCTTATAAAGATACTTCTCATGATTTAACTCTATTGTTATATATTTCTTTTCTTACCAAAAAAAAAATTATCTTAATTTTCTCAATAAAATACTTCTTTCTTTCTTCTCGGTTTGTACATGGATTAAGCATGTTAACATTGTATCTGCCTGGAGTTGGCCAGCAAAGGTTCGAATAGAAGTTCTGTGATTATTTTTCTCATTAGATATGAATAAGGGTTTGAGGGGAGGTGGAAGGAAAAAGAAGCATAAAGTTTCTAACATTGCCTCAAATGCTTTTGGATAAACATGAAGAGTTAGATTCCAATTGTGTGTATAGATTCATGTGGGTCGAGGTCATTAAGTATAACACGACCTTCTAAATTCGTCACATCATCTCATTATTTCGATGTGTTTCAATGATCTTTGTAGACCCTGTCAAGGTTATTTCGCTACAGATAATGTATTGGTTTTCACTTAATAATAAATTAATAATGTCATGCTATATGACCGCATATATGAACTAAGGATCCCTTGAAGCATTGTTCCTCCTCCTTGAAGAATCCCTTAGACAGTAGTCATTGCTCCTCATCCCAAATAAGTACATCTTATGTTTATCTTTCACATGCCCCTACCAGCCAAGCTCATAGAAACTTCACACATTTTATGGTCAGCGTGTTGATATAAGTTTATTTTCTCTCTCTCTAAAATGGGGGGGAGGGTGTTCCCTCTAAGACTTAGGTACAGTATAGTACATTTCTTTAAATCTGGTTCTTTAGGTGCAGAGTGTTAGACACTCTATATTTATTATTCTGGTGTTGAGTTTTCATGCAATCTCTCTATATGGCTCCTACAGCTAATAAGGGGACGAAAGATGTGAAACATTTAACTTTGTATCAATGTTTTTTTGAATCATGCTTTATGTTACGACTAATGATTCGCATTCAAAACTTGAACAAAGGATCGTCGGTACCGTTCATGATTTAACAACTATGGTAAAGAGCATAAACCCTCTGTTCTTTGTTTTGTTATCTCGCAGGCCACAACACGCAACTCGAGTCTTTGACATGATTGAGGACTTCTACATTGGAGATTTGGAACAATAGCTAAGTTAATGACTTCTGGTTCGTAACATTCAGGAGATATGTGATTTGTTAATCTCAATGTTCCATTGCCTGTTACCTGCACAATTTTGCACTCCATGCCCGAGCATTTAGCTCTGTACTGATTCAAGTGTTACTGGTGGAAAGGCAGAAGCTAATTCAGGTTTAGCTTTTGAAAATCTAAAATCATTGTTTGAGTAAAAGCTGCAAGAGTGTTTTATGTGTGAAGGGAACAAATGGAAATTTAAAAAACTATTCTCATTCTCATTGCTCTTTTTTGACTAGAAAGTGTGTCATTCTTGATTGTTGTATATGAATTACAGATCTTAACTGTTAACAAAATTAGCCCCAAGGGGCATGGAGATTATACCACCCTAAAGAATCAATTAATCATGAATCACCAAACAGTAAGACTAATTGATCTACTAATATCCTTGCTTCCAAAGGGGGCATGCATGCATGCTGCCCTTAATGTGCCTCAAAAAAGTAGGCAGTGATACAAAGACTGTTAAATGCCAAAGTAAAGCCATTTCCTAGTTTACTCAAATCTCTTTGGTTTACGCCATTGTACCAAACCTTTGGACAAAGAAATGAAGGAACTGAGGTATGAGCCTTTTGTAGGCATCCCTTTCTTTCCATATAAATGTTTTCCTCCCAAGTCTGTGAAAACTGGACCCATATCTTGACTCCTTTGAGCTCTTTCTATCTGAAAGCATATACCATAAAGAAAAAAATGTTATGAGAAAAAGGGTTGCCAAAATGCTTGGTTCCAACCTTCATCTTCTATTGTGCCACTTTATAGACAAGTGGTAACTAGGAGATATATGGTTTGATATTTTTAACAAGCTTTGGGGTATTAGTGATATTTTTTCAATGTTAAACACCCTCAGGCAAATTTTAAATAAATAAACTTATATAGCTTGTGTTCTTTATATAACATGCATTTATGCTGCACCACAAGCCGATTATGATTTCTCAGATGGGCATGCTCCAATAGGGACATAAGAAATAATGTCTACTGAAGTTGACATGAACGAAGGCTTAACCAACTTTACCTTGCAGATTTTTCCATCTTTCAAATAGTATCTAATACCAGACCAATTGATAGATTGAGAAAAATATGAACGAATTGCAGATATTGGGTATAGAAAGTTATCCACCAACATTGCAATGAATACCTGCTCAAAAAATTAAAATTAAAGTTAAAATCTCACACACACACACACACATATATATATATATTGGTAGTAATGGAGCTTGAACTTCTAACCTCCGGCAAATTATACATTTATTTTACATTAGGTAATATAACAAATTCATGCATTTCTAACTTGATTTTTAAGATTTACAGGTTAATGCTGATCATTGTCGTGCCGTGTTATTTTTTGTTACCATGCTAAGTAATTTTCAAAAAACGCGGATAGCATCACGAGACGTGGTTGCAACATTTCGATTTCAGTAGCCACGGCAACCACAACAGGCTGTGATTGCGGATTGCATTAGCCATGTTAGGTTGCACCGGCCACAATGCAACCGCGACCGCAATTTAAAACTTTGAACTATCATCATTAGCTACACAATATGGGTTTAAGGCTGACAAATAGTTATCTATAGTGCTCTTTACTACTTTAGAAATGTACATGACATCTATGGTAACATCATTCCAATCAATCCACATATAAAGCAAGCTTGGAGGGTTTTTTATTTTAAGGATAAAAAGTTTGGAGAAATACTTACAAGACACCAATTATAGGAACCAAGAGAAAGAGGGGGTGCCTCTGGGGACAACACATTACAAAGCTGAACTTCTATCCTTGTCAAGTTCCACATTGAAAGAAGCTCAGCAAAGGTGCATGTGGCTAGAATGCTCGCCAGTGATAACCCTGAAAAAAAAAAATGCAAACACTGTAAAGCTTAATGAGAAAAATCATCTAAAAAAATGCATTTTTTTCCATTTTTATTTCTTTTTCACAAGCCTTGTCTATTTATCATCAATGCATAAACCTTATCATTTCATTATTGACTAAACTGTCACTTTAGTCCCTCACTTTGTAAGATTTTTCACTTTAGTCCCTGACTTTTCAATAATTCCTCTTTAGTCCCTCGCTTTGGAAAAAGTTACTCACATTAGTCCCTGACAACTTTATCTGTTCATAGACGTTAACGTCTTACACATGTAGCCGTTAAATAACATATACACACGTGGCCGTTAACATCTTACACATGATGCTGAATTCAAAAGACAAAATTGGAGGAAGAAAGAGGCTAAGGCAATAAGGCGCTGAAGAGGTAGCTAAGGCAGCTGCAAATGTCGAAGCTCTAACAGCTGCAGAAAATACTGCAGCTGATGAATCTGTGGCAGCATCACAACAACTAGACGTCGTATAAGTTATTTAACGGCCACGTGTGTAAGATGTTAAGGTCTATGAACGGAAAAAATTGTCAGGGACTAACGTGAGTAGCTTTTTTCAAAGTGAGGGACTAAAGAGGAATTATTGAAAAATCAGGGACTAAAGTGAAAGCTCCTTACAAAGTGAGGGACTAAAGTGACAGTTTAGTCTTTCATTATTAGAACAAAATGATCCATTATACTAGATCACATTAAACTACATAAGAATTTATCCTTTCTTACATATGAAGCATCAGAATTCTTTCTTACATTTTGAACACTATCCTTCATTCAGTATCAGAATTCTGCCAATTGTTTACACATGAATCAACGCTAACAACCTACCTAAAGAGGAAGAGTAGTGTTCTCACCACCAGAATAAGTGTAGGCCATTTCTTCAAGTGAGTACCCCTTAACATAAAATCTTAGAGCAGCAGCAACATGAATCATTGCCATAAAGTATGGTGCTACAAATCCCCATGACAAGTAGCAGTGGACAGCAAACAATGCACGGTTCATTATCTGGTTAACTCTTGTTGTGTATGACTCCAACACAAATGTTTGCTTCCTTAAATAATTCCAGTACCTGCACTAGTTAAAATAATTAACAGGGAATATATAGAGAAACTCAATGTCAGAGAGGGTGATAGTATCCTAACAAACCTTCCAAAATTAAGATCTGTTGCTAGGGGATGAGGAAAGACAGCTACTGGAGGAGAAGTAATTAACTTTTTGTGAGCCCCTGAAAGTGATAGTATCATGGTAATGAATAACATAATAAGCAGCAATGAAAGACTAGGAAATACATTAAACATATATTGCACAAAAAAGAATAAGCTAGAAAGCATGGACGAGACATGAATATGATATGATACGCTTGATATAGAAAAAAATACATAAAATAACTGAAATATAAGATCAAAAGTATCGAAGCATTTGATATGATATATATCAGATACTAGTGCGACAAGTATTTTGAAGCATCGGTGCTACATATGGAATAAGTCTATGCTAGTTGAATGACTGAAAGCTCATTGCACTTCTGTTTGAAAAAGGATAAATAACATCAGCAGTGGAATTTTCTATTTAAATAAGAGTTGCATGAAGAAGAAATATGACCACTTTCTTGAATAATTACTTTACTGAAGAATAATGTGCATGAATAAGCATCAAACAGGTGCAAGGAAAAAGGTGCTTAATTCAAAAAAGTTATGAATCAAACAATAAGCATCAAATCAGCTCCTTTGTGAATCAAAAGGTCATTATTCAATGAGCAATGATGATAAAACTGTTATAAATATGATTCAAAAAGTGTTTAATATAAAAGTTTGATAAGAGTGAAGAAGATCTACCAGCTATGGCAGCAAGAGTCATATCATCAGAATATCCACCATCTCGAAGTCCCGAGACTATACCATAATTATCTTGCCTAAAGTCATTAGCATGCATCTGTAGAAAAACTCAGCAGTTAAAATGAAAGCATTTTAATGGACCAACAAGAAAAAATGGTAGAAGTTACTTGCCATCATGCACCCTCCCCATAGAAAGAATGTTTTTCCACCAGTGGCAAATCCCATTGAACAAGGCTGTTAAGTAAAATCAATAGAATGAGAACAAATAAGTTGAACAAAGAATGGCTAAAATATTATAATATGGTATATCAAAAGCCTAAGTTATTAGCATGCTAGAAATTTTCAATCAGTCAAAAGTTGGTTCAATTCGCAAAGCTTCATTTATGTGTACTAAGCTACCAAGGTTTAAGTCAAATTTGACAATAAAAGAAGGCACAATCTTATAAATAGACATTAGATGTAAACATTAGAGATATAAAGGTAGAGGTAGTTGTGTACCATATGGTATTCATAGATGCAGTAGCTCCCTAAACTTCCAGATGGCAAATCAAGAGGGTATCCAGTTTGAATAAATATCTGTTAAGCATCAATAACAGCTAAGAACATAATAACCAAAATAATTAAACACCTAAAAAACAAGAAGAAACAATTTCATTTAAGCTATATACCTCAGGATTCTTTTCCATCTCATGAGCCAGAGTTCCAATTGATCCAGGATGCAGCTTAACATCATCATCCAAAAACAATACATATTTGCTGTCTTTATGCATTGTCTCCACTCCAATCTGTCCAGGTGCCAATTCTATTTAATACTATTGCAGTTGGTAAAATTCAGCTAGCAAGGACAACCTAACAAATCAACAAGAATGAAAATGCCCTGACATTCCATATCAATAAGTATATGCATGTCCTTCATGCATACATGCATATTATTTGCCTACCAAATGTTGTATATGATATGCTTTCAAACAACTAGGTCATGGAACAGGTTAGGTACTTAGACGTATCACCATTTTCAACATAGTTTATATATTACTCCAATTAAAGATAAGGATGAAAAAACTAAGTTTTTAAATCTAGCATTCCGCTACTTTGCATTTGGAAAGACTAGCAAAATATATGTATGAAAATCCCATACCAATTGATTATGAATTTTTTGACTACAAGTTGTTGACAAACCAGCTACAACAATCCTAGCATCAACATAACCCTGCTTGCGTTATAAACAGCACACGAAGTTAGCAACATCCAAAACGAGATTATCGATTATTCGATTTATCAGAAAAATCTCAGAACAACAATAGAGCAATTGAAAAAGGCACCAAAACAATGGAATCGAGTTTCACTCGTACCTCGAATTCTGATATTAGTCTAGATACAGCATGGTAAGCAGGATCCTCAGTACTTTCTACCACTAAAAGAAATTCTAGAGGGCCACCATAAAGAGATGTTAACTGCATTTGTAAAAGAAACCTCGGCGTATTACCTCAAAGGAAACTCAAAACATTAAAAATTTAAAACCAATTACCATGAGTCCTATACTCCTATACCTGAGTCCTCCAGTTATGTAGATTGTGTTCTCCAAACCCTTTTAAGGGCATAATTACTGTCACTCTTGGTAGATTGACTTGATTGGAGTGCTCAAGTTCATTAATATCATCGCAAATGAAAGCAAAGCTATTGCCATTCCGCGTACTCTTGTTTATTCTCTTTATTTCCCTGTTCCTGTTAGGCCAAAAAATGCTGTAAATTTCTCATTGACACTAATAATAATAATAATGAGTTCCTTTCCTAACTCTGTTTAACATCAATGATTACCTCACACAAGCAGCACAAGCCCATCCAAAAGCAAGTAGTAAGCAAATTACACAACCCTGCAGAGACAACATAAAATTCAAGCTTGTATGACATAGTGTATCATAGGCTTAATTATGTCACAAGTTCCTGAAGTTTGGGGTACTTTTTGCCATATGGCCAATTGTGTTGATATGTAACATCAGAATCCTGATCAGACGCAGGAGGTTAAGCACCTTATGCCCCATGGGCGAAGATCCTTTTTTTTTTTTGTAAAATTTAAAAAACTAAAAAACTTAATATTTTTATATTTTTAGTTAAATAAAAAAGAAAAAAAATTGAAGAAAAAGGTCGTCTTCGCTCGTGTGACATCAGGCGGCACCACATGACCAACTTCCTGCTTGCCTTTGACTAGGATTATGATGTTACATGTCATCAAAATTGGTCATAATCGATAGCAAAGGTATATGACAAACTCATAAGTAACTTTGGGAGTCAAACATTGAAAAAGAAAGTATAAAAGTATGTGGCAAAAGTATCTCAAATTTCAATGAGATGTGACATAATTAAGCCTATGTCATACTATCATGGTACATTTTCTCTTGACAAACAAAGGGTTATAAGATATTAAAATAAGAGTTGTGTTAATATTTGACACCGAACATATTTGTCTATATCTTTCTCATTTTTGTTTTCTCTGTATGCTTCTTTTCATACACTCAAAAAGAACATACATTTGATGATGTTCCGTTGTTGTCAATAAAACATTTTCCTTCCAAGAAAGCTCAATTTATTACAAAAATCAAAGGATAAGAAAAGGGGTGGTTAAAAATTTAAACTTGTTAAATACTAGAAAATAATGATAAAAAACAAGTAGAAGAACAGAAAAATAAAAAGGAGAGAGGGGAAGAACCTGAATCTGAACGAAAATATAAAAAGGAGAAGAAAAGGTTGTGCTGAGAGAGAAGAGGAAGGAATCAAGAGACTCTAGGGGAGGCATGACCATGACTATTCCCCTTGTTTCTCTCTTCTCCTTCTTCCCTCTTTTGTTTCTTTGTTTATTTGAAAAAAAATTCTCTAACTCTTACAACACAAGACACAAAGTTTAATTCCTTGATTGTGTGCTAAGCCAATTTTCTAATTCATTTTCACCACACACCACATCTCAGCATAACATAACCACTACTTCTCTTTCTCTCTCTCTCTCTCTATTCTCTATATCTGTCTATGAATATTAGTGACATAGGCTCAAGCTTAAAATAGAGAAGAGGGGGAATGGCCCTTAGATTGGTAATTAATTATAGTTTTTAGTATTTTAAATATTATCATTATTTTCTGTTATTATATGAAACTATATACGATGTTGAGAAAAGGGACACAACATACATATACAATAACAACAATAACAAATTAACAATGGTTTTGTGCATGGTATCACGTGTGGATTTGAAGCCATTGGAATATGCTTCTGAATCTTCACATCAAGGGTGATGACAGTAGGGGTAATGGAGAGGATCCCTACGCAAGGGGCGATAAGAGAGCGGCAAACAGACCCTAGCTAGACATATGCATAAAAATACATTCAGCTATAGCCGGTAAAACTGATTATTTTTCTGTAGAAAGATTATAATCCGTTATAATTATAATCTAGCTAAAAATAAAATTAAACTAATTTGTTTTGTTTGGATAGTTAAAGAGCATTATTTTTTTATTCAGTAAATTATAAAAAAGAGTATAATGTGACAAGTGGGTAGTTAATGTGATTAAGTGATAATGATAGAATAGAAAAATTAAAGGGGTAAAAAAAAATAATCTCAAGCTACTATTTGGGAGCTTATAGATTTTAATTATTTTTTCAAGAATATAAGCTAAAATTGTAATCTGTATTGCAAACAAACACACCGACTTATGATTATTTTTTGAAAAACAAGCTAAAAAAATAATTTCAGCTCAACCAAACATTATATTTTAGGTTTTGGACTATCTTTTTTTATTGGTCATGTTTCTTAAAAATCCAAGAATTTTTGTTACAGTGTATGCTCTTATCTTTTAAGTGTTGACGGTGATTAAAGGAAAATCACATTCTCTGTTCCTATTTTTTATTTCTTTTTATTTGATCTTTTGATTGATGATTTCAAGAGTACAATAAATGATATTTTTTATGTTTACCCCTGTTAAATAGGGTATTGGTTTTTGTAAGTAGTGGAAAAAAAGTAAAGATTACATAAAGAGAAAGGGTATAGTGGGCAAAAACATAATTAATGTATTGAAAATCTAAATAATGATTGCATTTCTTAAAAGGTGTGTTTTGTTTGAAATATGACAGATAAATAGGAACAGATGAAATATCATACTTGACAAGTGGATAAAACACTTAGAGTTTTAATCTACAAACCCCACACATTAGGCCCAAACCCCATTTTAATTGGGAAAAGTCAAAAACACCCTTCATTTCCCAAACCTCATTCACTTCGTCATTTCCCAAACCTCTTCTTCTTCTTCACTGAACAAAGTAATGCTTGCTTCACATGCAATCGACTTTTCCCAGGAATAGAAATTCACAACAAATAAACTTGAAATAAAGAATATAGTTATGCACATGTCTAATTATTCTTTCTGATAGTTAGTTTCTAGTTTTTGCCATGGCTTGCTTCCCAGGCCAAGTTACGTTGAACTTTTGAGAATTTGTTTTAGTATCTATTGCATTCAATTATAAGCAGGAATGGATACCTATTCTTGATAGAAGCAGCCATGGCCATAAAAGCCTGTTCCACATTTGTAGAATCTCCTACCATGGATTATTGGCTTGGATAGCATATCTTTAATTACATCAGACTTCGACAAAACTAAAACATGAAAACTTTTCATAGCTTAAGTTTTGTACAAGAAAAGTAGAGTGTTAAGCACAATTTCTCTATAGCATTGTACCGTGTTTCGGCATCATTCAACACTCTACTTAAATGAAAAATACAACTCTTTCGACACCATTTTCATCTTCTTGTGCTAACATGCTTGGCTAAACTGCTTATTTGGTCCTTTACCTTATTTTTTTTATTTCAATTTGGTCCCTTACCTTTATTTGGTGCCAATTTGGTCCCTTACGTTTCAAATCACTAACACCGTTAGTCCCAACCGTAAGTTGATATTAACGCTATCAATTTTAATCCTACGTGTCCATTAATTATACACCTGGCTGTGAATACGTGTTCCTCTCTGTGTCCACACAATTTGTGGCCCAAAACGTTGTCATTTTGGAGCTTACGTTTCACCTTCTTCTCAAGGGAGGGAGGGAAAATGTTTCAGAAACTCATTCACAGCCTTTTGGAGGGAAACGTTTCCTCTGCTAGGGCACAAACTGAAAAGAGAAAAACGTGAGTTGGAGCTTAACTATTCACTAGTATCGATTAGAAGGAAGACGATTTCAAATCAACAAAGAATACTAACGGTTGGGACTAACGGTGTTAACTATTTGAAACGTAAGGGACCAAATTGACACCAAATAAAGGTAAAGGACCAAATTGAAATCAAAAAATAAGGTAAGGGACCAAATGAGCAGTTTAGCCTAACATGCTTCCTATGGTGTGATGAGATGCTGATATATACAATTTCAATGGAAAATCAGGTTGAGGCAACATCATGATTGGTGGTGATGTCAAGTACCGCTTCAAATCGTCGAACGCTTCTTGGTGTTCAGGTTCCCACTTGAATTCTTCTTCTTTCTTCAGCCTTACAAGAGGTGAAAAGACTCTCGTTCTGCCTGACAAGTTTGAGATGAATCTTCTCAAATAATTCACCTTGCCAAGGAACGATTGTACTTCCTTCTTGTTCGTCGGTGAAGATGCTTCTAGGATTGCTTTGGCTTTATTCTTATCCACTTCAATGTCATTCCTATGGACCAAAAATCCCAAGAATTGACCAGTCGTAACTCCAAAGGTGCACTTGAGTGGATTCATCTTCAAGTTATGCTTCCTCATTCTATCGAAAAATTTCTTCAGACTTTCCAGATGCTCCTCGTGAGTTCTTGACTTGATCACGACATCATCAATGTACACTTCCAAGAACTTGCCAATCATATCATGAAAGATCATGTTCATTGCTCTTTGATAAGTGGCTCCTGCATTCTTCAATCCAAACGGCATCATCACCCATTCGAAAGTTCCAAGAGCTCCAGGGCAACTAAACACCGTCTTTGACACGTCGCCTTCGGTAATGAAAATCTGATTATACCCTGAAAAGGCATCCATTAAACTCATTACCTCATGGCATGATGTTGAGTCCACCAACATGTCGGCTATTGGCATGGGATATTCGTCCTTGGGTGTGGCGGAATTCAAATCTCTGAAATCGACACACAGCCGCATCTTCCCGTTTTTCTTCACCACTGGAACGATATTGGCCATAAATTCGACATATCTTGTTGTTTTGATAAACTTCGCCTTCAACAGTCTTTCGATCTCTTCCTTGATTTTCAAAACTACGTTAGGCGAGAATCGTCGAACAACTTGCTTGATTGGCTTGTGGTCAGGCCGTAGAGTCAGCCTATGTTCTACCAAACTTCTGTCGAGGCCTGGCATGGCATGTCTTCGTATTCCCATGCAAAATAGTCTTTGTTCTCTCTGATCAAGTTGATCAGCTTCTCTCGGAATTCTTTTCCTAACAAAAAACTTACATAAATGGGTTTCGGCCTTTCGGCCGTCCCCAAATTCACTTCGTCTTTAGGGTCTTCACTGATGAACCTAGGCTCCTCCTCTATCCATCCTCGTTCAAACCCCAAAGGACTATCATCGACAATACAATCCTGGAATGCACCTGATTCAATGGTGCGTTGCATTCTGTCGGCCACGTAAGCCGACATTCTTTCTAGTTGTTTGTCAATCATTGTTGTTGGTCGAAGGCCGCTGCTCGACGGCCCCTTCAACCTCCACCAAAGAAATCCCATAATTCTCCACCAAGCACTTCTCCACAATTGGTTTCTGGAAATGTTCGACGTCGAGTCTGATAGGCTTGATGCTGGGATTGTAAACCTTGAAGTCGACATGCATTTGCTGCATGTAGCATGGACTATCATCAGCTGCAATGACCTCCACCTTATTCTCATGATTCCACAAGATTAGTTTCTGATGAGCCGTTGAAGGAACGGCCCCCACTGCATGGATCCAATATCTTCCAAGTAAGAGATTATAACTTGCCTTAGTCGGTACCACCACGAACAATGTGTCTCGAACCACAGACCCAACTTCTACCTTCAACATAGTCACCCCATGGGATTGGGCAATCTTTCCAGTAAACCCAACTACAACCACATTGGTTGGGATCAAATCAACATCCAGTTTCCCCATCCTTCGAAATACATTCCATGTGAGAATGTTGACAACAGCTCCTTCGTCCACCAAGACCCTGTTGAGAGGTTTGCCATCGACGATGGCTTTAATGTGCAAGGGCCTCAAATGCTCTCTCTTGCTTTCCTCCAATGGTTCGAACTGTGCAATGTGGCTTATGTCCATTTCCCAATGAAATCTATCAAGAAGGAACAAGCATTCAGGTAGGTCAGGGATTTCGTCACTCAAATACGAGTCTTTCGACCTATCGCTTCCTTCGTTCTCCACTTCGACTTCATGCAACCCTTGGAACTCTGCAGGCAAACCGATGTTGTTAATCGACATCCTGGTGATTCTCTTGCTCTGTGCATCTACCATGTCTTTGTCAGTGACGATTATGTCCAAAATTTCCTCTGAACTCGCATCATCAAAGACTTCTATTTGATTTGACCCTTCATCTTTTCTAGCCCATCGCATCTTGGACTGCTTCCGGTTCTTTAAGTGAGACTTAGCCGTTGCCGGCTTGATTGTCGCCACCAAACATCCTTTGTCTTCCACTAGCTCTTCTTTGATGATGATCTCAGCTTCAACACCCTTCTTACGGAACCGTTGGAGCCTCCTCTTCTGTGTCCTAATTAACCCCTCATAAATAGAACTTGACGTCGACTCGGGTTCTGTGCTTGGCTCTTCTTTCGATTCCCTTCGATGCTCGCTGATTCTGTTATGCATGGGCGACCTTGGTGATCTGCCTTCACGCACCTTTCGACTTCGAAAAGGTCGACGAGCATCATGAGAGATTTCTTGTCAAATGTATCTTCCTTCAAGTGCTATCTTGGCTCTCAACCTCCTTCTCAAGTCTTCTCTCTTCATTTCTCTTTCACTCTTCGATGCAACTGTCTCGTCATAGATAACTTGGCACCTTGGGCAAATCCAAAGATCTTCATATTGCTTTCTGTCATAGAACTCTTCGAACGACTCTCCAACTTTTGGGAACACTTCATTATCATGCACCAGGTTAATCACATTGACTGGGAACACTCCATGAGTCTCGACTTCATTCACCTCCTTCTGAAAAGGATCAGTGTCGACCTTCGTTTCTTTCTCCAGAAACTTCAGCCTTCCTTTGTCGAGTCCTTGCTAAATCAAATTTCTGAAAGCAAAACAATCAGTAGTATTGTGAGTACAATTGTTACAATATTTTCCGCCTTTCAGCTCATCTTTCTTTAAAATTTTATGTCCTTCAGGCAATTTAATTTGTTTATCCTTTAATAACATATCAAAAACTTGTTCAGTTTTGGAATTGTCAAAAGTGTACGTTTTCTTGTATACATTCTCATTCGGGGGTTTCGACGGCCTCAAGGCATGACACGTATAAGGTTTCCCTTCTTCTAAGTCTATCGTGTCTACCTCTGAGCCTGCGTCGAACATCTCTACGTCAGAGATTTGAGAATCAACATAGTGGATTCTCTCCCTTTTTGAGAATTTTGGGGTTCTTAACCTTCATCTTTTCATCCCTTAGATTTTCAATTTGCCGCACCCATGCGGTTGATTGCGCCAAATCTAGTAGATGTTGTGTGACTAGCTTTTTCCTCATGTGGTACTCTAAACCAGCCACAGCCATTTTCACTACTTCTGGCTCAGGGATCGGAGTGAAACATCTACTCCTCTTATGCCTAAAATGGGACAAGTAGTCGTCAATGGGCTCTCCCTCGAACCTCCTCACGCTCAACGAATCTGTCAACGCAACTTTTAATTCGCCTCTATAGAATTGTTCGTGAAAGACTCTCTCTAATTGGGCCCAAGCATGGATAGAATTAGACCTTAACGTCGAAAACCATGAAAACGCGTTTTTCGTCAAGGAGCTGGGAAATAGCCACATCTTAATATCTTCGTCAGCAACTAAAGCTCCCAACTCAATGGTATAACGTGCAACATGTTCGATAGTAGATTCTCCTGTTTCACCAGCGAACTTTGACAACTTTGGCACCTTTATTCCCCTTGGGATCTCTGCATGTTGCACCCACTCAGGAAAAGGTGAATTGAAACCTGGCTGGTTAGCCAAGCCTATATTGAAACTGATTATGTTCAGAGCTTGTTCGACAACTCTGTTCACATCGTCTGGTTCCACTCTAGCCTCTCCCATGTTGTGTCGAAGTAAATGTCTTGCCAAGTTTTGTCTGGCTAGAGCAGCTTGCAACTCCTCTCCTCTCTGCATAAATGCAACTTGGGCAGGATTTTGTACATATTGTGGCGCTTCGACACCAGGATGGAACGTCACCTGTGGGGGTTCGACAACTGCATCATTTGTACCTGCATTAAAAGGCTAGTTAGTTTGAACGTTCTCCCATGGAGTCGTTACCCTACTATCCTGCTATGGAGATGAGACTGGGCCAGGATTGGTTGGCCATGCACGTGTTTCTTGGCCTTTAGAGTACCCTTGTACCAAAATTGGCCTATATAGAGATCTGTCATCTCTATAAGGATTTACAACGGACTCATTTCGTTCATTCTCGTCAACCCCCAACACTTGGTTGAGTTTCTTCATGTATTGAGCAATTTTTTCACATGTCTCATTTGTTACCATCATTGCTGGGTTGATCACAGATCCTAGTTGAGACGTCAATTGGTCGACTAACAGCACGTTTGCATCCTCGATCTGTTGAAGAATATGGGTCACAGGATTAATCGGCATGTATCTTGAAGCATTACTGGTACCAGCCCCGTCTGTAGAAAATCAAGGGAATGCCGAAGTTGTGGCCCCATTAGCATAAGTAATACTTCCTATAGGGCCAAACGAACTATTTAAAGGCCACGTCAGTGTCGAACCAGGAACAAAACCCGGTGGCAAACCATATGGGGGAATTTGACTTTCGTTTGTCGAATTACTCCCAAAAGCAAAGCCACTGGTCTGACTTAAATGGCCCCCATTTGGGCCATTGTTAGTAGGACGAACTACCGTAGTGACGGTAGAATCTGCGGCAGAATTACTCCCTGCAGACACTTGAGAAGTACTAACGGGAGCCCTGACTGCTTCAACTTGTGAAATCACTGTGGTCTGAGGACCATTATGGCTTGCATCAGCCATTGAAGATGTTCTAGGTGAAAATGGAAAGGTATTGCCACTTCTCAAACGCATACACTTGGACACAAGTTACTCTGAACCAATCCCACGGGGCGTGCCAACTTGTTTACTGGAAAAATCGGGTTTGTGGTTCGGTTCGATGCAGGGCGTGTCAATTCGCCAATTTGAGTGAATACGAGTCGAAATGGGGATAAAGGATCAAGCGATTTTGGGCATCGACTGGTTATGTGGTAATCTTGTAACGAATTTTGGCTATTTTTTTTTGCCTTTTTGGGTTTATCTTGGCGAATAAGTAAATGGGCTTGCAAATCGTAAATTGACGAAGAAAGTAAATCGACAAATATGAACAGAAACGTAGAAAGGTAAACGTAAAGTAGTAAAATGCGTGAATTAAATGCGGGAATTTAAAGGTGCGATGAAGCCGCAAAGATAGAATTTAAAGGTGCAGGAAAGTGAAGCGCTTGAATCGTAAAGAAAGGGAAAAACAAAAGATTATTGCATTGAATTTGTAAAGTGCTGGAATATAAGGTGGTTACTACAAAGGCATTTTCTCCGTCAATATGCTTGCGGTGAGATATGTAGGATGATTGTCGATGTGCGAACCCCGATTACAAACAAAAGATTACATATTTATAGCCCTAAGAATTAACTACCCCTACACTACGTTATTGGGCACGTTCTGCATAACCGCAACAACCACGTTCTAAATAACTACCCACTAAGTAACTACCCATGATGTTGTTTCTTCGTTTTTCTCTCATTTGTCACGTCTTTGGTAGATTGTTTAGTTAAAGTTTAGTTAAAGTTTAGGAGTAGAAAGGAACCAGTTGTTAAAGTTTAGTTATTAAGACTGTTTTGTATCATGCTCATGGGATAGGAGATCCAAGCAACAATTCGTGAAGGACCCCCTTTTTGCTGTAAAGGACCGTGAGGATTCCCCTAGTTGCTAAAAGTTCAGTTGCTTTCTCGTCTCTTTAGGTGAGAGAAGTCATCCTAAGACACCTGGTTACTATTAATGATATTGAGGCACTCTGTACCCTCTCAAAGTCGGAGTAGTGGTCTGTATAGGCATAGTAATATAAGTACGGTAAATTGTATGACCTTGGTTTGTACCGTCTTATACGAATAGCCTTGACCCTTATAATATGTTTGTGTGCAATATTATGTTTATTGTTAAATTATATGCATGATGTAAATTAATTACTTAAAATAATTTATGTACTTGTTGCATCATGCATTACCCCATCGTCAGTTGAGAAAGCGAAACTTAGTGATTTGAGACTAGGTTTCCCCCTGCAGTTTTTACTGCCATGATAAGACGATGGATTGGATACGACACTTATGATGTTGATTATGGCACTTGAGTTGTTGTTGGTGGCACTTCGATTTTTATTGGATATGGCACAAATACTTTTTGAAAAACTATTTTTAAATGCGACAGTAAAATGTTTATTTCCCCTTTTTGCATAGTCTATAAGACATGCCCTGTCGTAGCTCTGACTCATTACACCATAGTGTGTGTGTGAGTTGAGAATTTTGACTCCTTGCACCATTGTGCGTGAAAATTGAGGATTGGTGGTGCCTACCTTGTTGTAGATGTTGTTTAGTGCACACGTGGTGTGCCAATTGGGATTTTTGGCCTTGTGCCCAGTGCCTATATGTGCCTTGGTAATACTATGTTGTTGTGGCTGAGTCCCACAGAAGCATTCCACTCTTATTTGGAGATGGCTTAGGTTGGGTCGGCATTAGGAAAATTTTGAGTTGTTGGCCTTGCGAATAAGAGAGAGAACCCTCACCTTGTAGTAGTGGAGAGGAAGGCACGGTGGGTACCTTATTGTACCCATACGCATGATTGGATAGTGGAAGGGCAATGATGGTGATTCATCAAGAAGCCTTGAGGAGTCATCTAGGCGGTGAAGATGCCATATGTGGGATTGATCCCGTGGATAGTAGCCAATTTCGAAACCTAGACCGACTCCTGACCCCCCATGACCAATTTTGGATTAGTGAGAGGGAGTCCCGAACACGGCAGTGTTTGCGCCCATGCTTTATGCACCTTTTGTGCCTTTATGGCCTCTTTGTTTTTTTTTCTTTTTCTTTTTGTTGTTTCTGCCGGTGTGGTTACGGATCCTGTACTCCTAATTGCTTCCGCCTAGGTTTGGTCGGATTTCGAGGATATTGTGCCCAAGAGAATTAGTTTGAGAGATAGGCTTTGAGAGAGGAAAACCACATGCATTGTTTATATCATTGCCATAAATGTATTCTTGTTTATGTTTATTTGTCCTTGATATTTTTAATGGTGTAATTCCAATCGTCGATGAAAGTAATTTCATTCGGATCACTTACTCTCTCTACCCTTCTGTATGCGTATGTATTGGTTGAACTCTCGGATCTAAAGATAATGTTGTCGAAGAAACTGGAACACCGTACTGACAACTGAAGTTGCCGCTTATAGGAAGTTATATCTGTTTGGACCCTTGTTATGTACCACTTTTGTAAGCCTAAATGTGTAAATTATTTTATAACAGTAACATGTACAACTTTTGCATTAATGAAATCATGACAACTTTTTTTCCAACTATAGACTTGTTTATAAACTTCCCATTTACTTATGAATAAACCTTACTATACTCGATTTAGAAAAAGATGAATTTAAAGTTTAACTTAGTAGGATTTTTGATAAAAACATAGAATGAAGTAACTGTATTTGGTTTCGATGTAATGTCCTGGTTGGGACTTGAAACTTAATTTTTTGGAACCCCTTTTACCCCGCCAATATAAAATAAGGTTTCTGACTAATATGATACTCTAGGTCTCATAATGAATCCTGTCACCAAGGCGATAAGAACCTAAGGTAAGTGGGTATTAAGCGAGTCATCAACCGAGACTCCTCCACTTACCTGGGGAAGTCATTTTGCATGATCTAGTGTGACAATATTGTTGGAAACTGTTAGTATAAAATAAAAAATTTACTCCAAATTTTACTAATTAATATTAATAAATTATATTATTTTCAAGTTGCCAAATTGGAGCGTTACACTCGTTCCCAATGGAGTATCATCATCTCTTACTATTACTCTGACCCCCTCGATTTCCACGTTAATGCCCTTTCAACACCGGCCTCATTATGAATCTTCCGTTTGTCGACATATGTTCATGTCCTTCGAAGTCACTTTTAAGCAATTCGCCTAAGTACACTTCCGTCGACATCACTTATATCGTCAACCCTTCTCAACCTGTCGATACACGTCCATGTCCTTCGAAATCACTTTTAAGCAATTCGCCTAAGTACACTTCCGTCGACATCACTTATGCATTCGACATTTTCTCTTTTTGTCGATTTTTGACTTCTAGTCAACACCGGGTCTTGTGAGAAGGAGATGGGTAGCGGCAGTGCCGGTGCCGATGACGGCAAGGTGCAATGGTGTTTTGGTGGTGTTCTTTATTGGTATTATGGTCATTTGAGTTTTTAGGGATTGCTATAAAAAATAAATATTTGGGGACCTTTTTATAAAAGCTAAATAATTTGATGAATGGTATTAATGGGAAAAAGTCAAAGCATGCATCAGTGCATACTTGGAGTTTTAATGCACTTGAGCGACACCCTTTCTCTTTCCTTTCGATTGGAATCACCAAGCCACTATCGCCAACAACACGATAACCTCTGTCACCGATAGTCGTCATCGACCACACATCCTCCTCGTCACTCTCTCATGCGGACTTTAGCACCAGAATCTTCCCTCTCTCGCCACCTACAACTATGTCATGCTGCATCTTTTTCTCTTTTTATTCATTTTTTTATTAAAAAAATAGAAGAAAATTAAAAAAAAAATTGTTCACAGTTGTATTACATTTGATTTTGACATGAAATAAATGAAGATGAGATGAAATGATATTGGGGGCAATTTGATTTATGGGTTAGTGATAGAGCGAAGGGGGTATTTTGGGCATTTTTCTTTTTTTCAATGTTAAGTCACGTGCTTTCACGTGCAAAGCACGTGATGAGCTGGACCAACTCAACTATTGAGTGGCGCATATGCGAAGGTGTTTTATCTTCGTGTCAATTCTGATGTGATTCTCCGTTAGTCACGTCAACACTTAATATATCTATCATGATAACAATGACTAAAATTAAAAAAAAAAGAAAGTCTTTTAAAAATCAAGACTAGTAAAAAAAAATAGGGACTAAAACAAAAAAAATACTCAATTTTCAGAGACCTAAACCTTAAATAAGCATTTTATTAACACACAATATACTGGTCCCAAGCTTGCTTACTTAAGTGTACGAGTAAAAAATGTATGGAAGTTGTTTCTCAAGTATGTGATAATCCACGAGCTATTTATGTCTTTGGCCTTAAAAGTTCAGCGTATTTTGGTTTTAGTCCCTAAAAAAATATTTTGACCGAAATTAGTCCTTAATTTTTCAAACATTTTGGTTTTGGTTTGTAACATTTAAAAAAATCTGTTATCTACCAACGTGGCTAATGAAACACTACATCAACAGTCACGTGGTGTGAGGTGATGCTAAGTACGTGGTGTGACACGGATGATTCAGACCCATGATCGCAAGAATTTGTATATGAGACCATTTTGTGTATGTAATCATTTTGGGTCCATGGGTCTATATCGTCCACGTCATACCAACTATTTGGTTTTACGTCATACCAGGTGGTTGCAGATGTAGTGTTCTGCTAGCCACATCAGTAAATAACATATTTTTTTTCTAACAACGGTGACTAAAACTAAAACATTTGAGAATTTAAAGATTTGTCTCAGTTAAAATAATTTTTAGAGGCTAAAACCAAAATACACTAAATTTTTAGGTGTGGAATACATAAATAAGCCAAAAATAAATTTGATAATTGTAATGTACAATATCTTAAGAGGTTAGTTTATATATATTTTTTACTTGTATATTCACCCCCTTAACTTATTGTAACTAAAATTTATAAATTATTACAGTAAGTAGCATTGGCAAAACGGGCCTTGACCCGCGGGCCCGCCCGCAATTTTTTGCGGGCAGGGCATAAGTTTTGGCAAACAAATTTAAATCATGCCCGCCCGTCCCGTCCGTTACTTCTCACAGGCGGCCCGCGGGCGTGAGTATTTAAAAAAAAAAACTTAGTGTCACACACATATGGCACACGTTTTGCGGGCGGGTCGTCCGCAATTTTTTTTTTAAATTTGTACTAGAACAAAGAAGGAAATATTAAATAATTTTTTTTTAAATACGGGCCGCCTGTTGGCCCGCCTTGCCCGCACTTAGGACGAGCAAGGCCTAATTTTTAGGCCCTAAATATTTTTACGGACGGACATGCCAGCCCGCTATTTTTGCGGGTCAAGTGCGGGCGCGGACCATGTCCGCCCGCCCGTTTTGCCAATACTAACAGTAAGCTTGGTATTAGCACAATATTTTTTTTACATTAATAAAAATTACATTTGAACTAAAAATGAAATAAGTGTATTTTGATTTTTTTTAAAAAGAAAAAGGGTCCAAAACTAAAGGTTTCAAAAACAAATTCCCTTTTCTGAGAATTTGAATTGGGCCTAATAGGCCTGGCAATTATCCATTTGTCAGTGCCTCAGCGGTGATGTTGAATTCCTATTTGTTTATCTAAATTATTCTATGCAATTTTTTTATAATAAGGGTATAATTTGGCTGATTGTGAGAGATTAATTCTTTTCAAGGTGAATAAATCGTTATAGTAAATACTGTTTCTTTCAACAAAGTCTTTTTGATATTCACAACACGACATTAGTCAAACCACTGACATCATATTTAAAAAACTTAGTTATTTACTTCCTCTGATCCTATTTATAAGATCCTTTTGGGATTTTTCACTCCCACCAAGGAAAGTGGATAAATTTGTTAGTGACATTGGAAATATGAAAATTTGATATACTTTTTCAAAACTACCCCTATAATTATTATTGGAACTCTAAAAAGTGTTGACTTTATAGGGGTGTTTGTGGAAAAAAAGTAATTAAATGCTATTGAAAATTGAAAAGTGGTCTTATAAATAGGACCAAAACAAAAACCCCAAAAAAATCTTATAAATAGGATCAGAAGGGGGTATTAACTGTGTCTGGTTTTGTTGGTAAATTATTCAATGCATTGTTAGTGGTGACCGGTGATTTTGATTTACTATTAGTACTGTATTTCAGAACCGTTTAACATACGAACTGGCTTATAGTTCGCAGGAATACAAACTACTTTTAGCACCGTTTAGAAAACAAATTGCATATCAACAGCTCAGGTTTAAGAATCATCCAATAAATCATGTTGTATTGTATACAAAGAGCTCCTCTTGGATACATGTATTTTTTACGATATTGAAGTAGAAGAAAAAATTATCATATTAGTGATGATCTCAAATAATACAAAAAAAATTTAATTGATCCACCAGCTTCTAAATAGGTTTTCTTTTAGAAAAAAAATTTGTGTTTATATTTAATTTCATTGTCTCTTTAAAAAATAAATGCAATTTCCTAATCTAATTAATATAAGAGTCAACAATTGGAAAAAATAAATAATCCCCCGTCTCACAAAGATGGTAAAAATGACTAAATTTTTTTGTCTCAAACTATAGTTAAAATAATTATTGAAAATTTATAAATTCTAAACTTTGAATTGTGATTGGTTGATGCATGCAGAATGCATTAAATTAGTTTAGTTTTGTTTGATAATTGGTTGATGTTTTAGACAAATCATTAAATACATGTTTCTTTAATTTTTTTACTTTTGAATTTTTTAACCATCCTTGTGAGACGGAGGAAGTACTTACTTTGTTCCTAAATATAAGCACCAGATGGTATATTTACTTTGATTTTTTTATAAGCACCTATTTCAATTTTTAGTGATATTAATTACTTTTTTTTACAAATACTAATATTTACTCAACATTTTTTGGGGGGTCTCAATCATAATTATAGGGATAATTTTTAAAAAGGATATCAAATGTTATCAATTTCAACATTACTAACAATATTGAAAATTATGATAATTTCTTAACAATAAATGTTTTTTTTTGAAGTGGAACAATAAATGTTAAATGGGGATATTTTAGTCGAAACACTGCTATTGTTTTGTTTGTGCCAATAAGTTGAACCTATGAAAATTTTATTTATTACGTGTTTGATATAAATGATAAAATAAGATTAAGTTTATATTTGGGTATCTTAGCTAAAAAAATAAATTTAAGATGATCTATTTTGTTTGAACAGTGTAAAAAAGATTATTTTTACTGATTAAATTACAAAAAAGGGCATGAAGTGATCATGGAGTAGTTAATAATGTGTTGGAGTGATAAAGGTAGTATAACGGAATTAGGAAACTTTTAATTTTTGATTATTTTTTCAAAAATATAATTTAATATTATAATCTGTATTGATAAATAAACATATTAATTATTTTGATTATTTTTGAAAAAAAAAACTAAAACTACAATCTTCAGCTAAAACAGACATGTTCTTAATCTCAAAATCCTTGGAGCTCCAAGTCATGATCATGTTGTCAAAAGCCTGCCACGAGCTTCACGGGAAAGATGCATGACATCATCAAATAAGAAGTGTGTTCAAAGGATTTGGATTGTCTAACACAGAGGTTTCTATGTTCCTCTAACATTGAAGATTTTCAAACCGTTAGATCGATCTAATGGTGTACAGATTGACACGTGTCAAAAATTTTAAATAATACTACTTAAATAAATAAATACAAATATAACCATCTTAAAATCCCCCACTTCTCCATTCTCGTGAACACCTTCTCTCTCCTCGATCCCACAGCCCCTTTCTATTCCGGCCGGCGACCCCTTCTTTTCTGGCCACCGTTGCGCCGCCACGACTTCCAGCCCCATGACCCACTTCTCTTCCAGCCCGCGAGCCCCTTCTCTTCCACTCCTCGACCCCCTTCTCTTCGAGTCCAACCGCGAGTCGCACCGCCATGTCGAGTCGCGACGCCATGTCCCCGTCTCGCCAACATTGAGTTGCTGTCTCAAATTTTGTTCAACAACATCTCTCTAATTTTATTGGCCTTCATCTCCAGCCATTAGTGCCTGGAAACCTTAAATCTCCATAGCTTTTAACCTTGAATTTAGTGTGAGTGGGTATGGCTTTGTGACTGGTTTAGTTTTTATGTCCTGGCTTTGTTGTTGTTATTATTATGATTTGCAATTATGTGTTAGAACTGCTTGTATCCTATTTACCTTGGTAAGGTATGCTGTTTTGTACTTCTAACTTGATTCTTCATATAAAAAACCATAGAATACATTAGCCTTTTATTTATGTTTGCCTTTTAATCTGAATTGTTGTGATTAAAAGTTTCTCTTGACTCTTGTAAAATATAGTAATTGTGAAGCTTTTAGTTAAGGAATGGTTATTGCCGTAGCGCATATCCTACAGTTAACCAATCATATTGATGTTTTGAAGATATGTAAACTTGTTGATTATTTGCAATCCTATGATAGCCCATGGGTACTGAAATGTTGATTATTTGCAATCCTATGATAGCTTATTTGCAATTCTGCTGCCCCTCTGACTAAAGAAGAGCTTGGAAGGGCCACTTGGACTTTCCTTCTCTATTTATTGTTTCAAGCTGAATCACAGAAGACAGAGCTACTGAAGAAGCAAAGGAGTTGCGGCATATGAGGATCCAAGAAAGAAGACTAATTATTTTATGTTAGACTAGTTTTCTAATTATTTTATGTTAGACTAGTTTTCTAATGTAATGTCAAAGTTTATTTAGAAATGACAATGTAATATCTCACAAATATGTACTTCCTTGTTATTAATGAAATTTTGACTTATTGAAATCATTGTGGTTTCTATATTAATGCACCTTGAAGTTCAATTTGTGACTTTAAATCCCTGCCTGTTTAGTATCAAAACCAGAAAACCAAAGTGCATTTCTGTTTATTTAGTATCAAATCCAGGAAATCAAAGTGCATCAAATCCAGAAAACCAAAGTGCATCAAATACCAAGAAATTGAGGAAAAAAATTGTCATGAATCCCTTAACAAATAGCAAAACCAAATCAGAAGGGGAAAAAAGAATAGCTGAGGCCAAGCCTGCCATATACAACAAAGAGGAGGAAGGACCCGAAATCAAGTAGAAAATAGTACAGTGTATCTCAATTTATGATCAAAATGGAAAAGCAAACCCCAAGCAAACAGAACTGAAGTGGCAAATAGATTTGCAGAGGACATTATGAGTGCTAGAGATTCATTCGCCCACAACTTGTTGTCCAACTCTCAACTAACACCAAGTCTCAAATTCATAAATCCTAACGGAGTACGTATTAATATAAAGGAGTTCATTGTTCATGATTCCATAAACAAAATCCTAATGACACTGCCATAGGCATCACTTTTCATACAAGAAATGGAGGGATGATGCCGCCATAGTGCCGGAGAATGACATTTTACATAAAAAATAAAATTAAATTCGAATATTAAATGAATAAAATTAAATTAAAATTACATATAAAAAAATAAATAAACTAAGAAAAAATAAAAAATCCAGAAACAAAATGTATTAACTAAAAATAAATAAAATTTAAAAAATTAAAATTAAAATTCTAAAAAATATTAATATATGTTTCGTCGACAAAATATTCTGGAATCAGTTATGCAGTAGTGCATTTTAATTTTTTTTTCCTGAATTTTATTTATTTTTAGTTAATTTAATTTGTTTCTGAATTTTTTATTCATTCTTAGTTAATTTCTTTTTTTCAGGAATTTTAATTTTATTTTTAATAATCTAGTAATTTGAATTTTTTAAATTTATTTATTATCTAAGTTTTTATTTAACATTCATCAATTTAATATTTAATTAATAATTAGGTAATTAAAATGTCACATGTTAACACATGGTTGACAGAAGGACGGAATCTGCAAAAAAAAATAAAGGACTATTTTAGCTCAAAAATAAATAAAGGGACTAATTCTTCACAAATGAAAAACTTAAGAGATCAAAAGTGCATTTTAGCCTAAATTTAAATATGTTCTTAATAGTCGTAAACGTACTGAGTTTTTATTTTAAATCCATACTTTTTTTTTTATAATCCTGTTCTTCTATTTTTGGATTAATCATCATCGATAATATATTAGAGCAACATCATAATTGATTATATTATTAATCAATATGACTTGATTACGTTATTATTGGAAATTAAAATTAAAATTTTAGAAAATAGAAAATTTTTAAAAAAATATATACATAACGATTAAAATCAATACTTAATAACCAACAAAGTCCAGCACAGTTGATAGATAGCTGGGTTCCTTAAGCATGATGTCAGGGGTTCGATCCCTGCCGTGGGCATGAAAAAGGCTTTGTTGGTAGAGGCAAAACCCACTTCGGTGATCTCTACGCCTCGGAGGGGATTAGTCTTCGGCTGTCGGCTGGGGGATACCCTTGGTGTACACCAAAAAAAAAATCAATACTTAATATATTTAAAAAAAAATATTTAAATCATTTTATTATATCAGGTCAATGTCAACTGATCATCCAAATTCGCTTTTTACTAGAATCGGTAAAAAAACTCGGCCCAACCAGTCCGATCCGATTAAGCCCGATATATAAACAAAGTTGAATTTTAGTCTACAAATCCCAAACATTAGGCCTAAACCCCATTTTAATTGGGAAATGACTAAAATGACCTTATTACTTATTTTCCCTCCAAAAAGACAAAAGCAAACCCCAAACCCCAATCCTATTTCTGAAAAAGGAAAAAAAAAAAAAGAAAAAACCAAACCCCAAAACCATCCACCTTCTTCCCCCATTCATGCAACCCTTCACCTTCTTTCACTTTCATTCCTCTCCTACAACACTATACACTCCTTGCCCTAAACCTTCCACGAATTTGCCATTGAAGCACATAAGAAGTTGCCTTGTACATTCTATGAGTGATCTTTACACATAATCATCTTCTCCTTCGGTTTTTTTTTTCGATACAATTATTTCCGACCCTGGCATGTATATCAGAATTTAAAAAAAATCAAAAAAAAAACTGTAATAAAATTCCGAGAACCCCGTGTCGGAATTCTGAAAAATTCCGACACTGGTTCGTTAGATTAATGCAGAAGACAGAAAATAAAAAATAAATTAACAACTATGAACAAACAACAAATCAATAGATGAGTTCCCTTAAACACAAAACCATAAAATAGAACAAAAATCCCTACACAAAAACTTAAATCCCTAAAACAAAAAACCCAACATAAAAACAAGAAAGAGAACCAAAGAGAGAAGTGAGTGACAACAACAGATACCTTCCAGAGAGAGAGAGACAGTGGCTGTAATAGGGGTGGGAGCGGCGGTGACAACGGCGACGACAACAGCAAACAGAGAAGGGAGATGAAGGGAGTTGGGTTGCGGTTGGGGTTTGGCCGTTTGGGAAATGTTTGAAATGGTGAGAAAGAGAGAGTTTAAGAGTTGAGAGTATTATTGGGATAAATTTAAAAATGGGGTTTGGGGCCTAAAATTTGGTGTTTGTAGACTAAAATTCAACAAAGTTTTGACTCTTAGAATACATTCGGGCCGCCCACTAAGGACACTTGAAAAAAAGCCCAAATTAGTTCTAAAAAAATAGGGTTTTAATTTTCTAACCCTCCTTTTTGAGTTTTTGACCCCCTTTAATTTTTTTTTCTAAAAATATCCTCTTTCAACATCATCATCTTCTTTTTCTTTATTTGGCTTAATTATGTCACAACCCCTTAAGTTTAGGGTACTTTTGTCAGATACCCTTATACTTTTTTTTTTCAATGTCTGACTCCCCGAAATTACTTTTGGGTTTGTCATATACCCTTACTACCAATTCTGGTCAATTTTGATGACATGTAACATCAGAATCCTAGTCAGACGCAGGAGGTTGGTCATGTGATGTCGCGTGATGTCACACGGGCGAAGACGATCTCTCTTTTCAATTATTTTTCTTTTTTTTATTTAACTAAAAATATAAAAATATTAAGTTTTTTAGTTTTTTAAATTTTAAAAACAAAGGATCTTCGCCGACGGGGCACCAGGTGCTTAACCTTCTGCATCTAATCAGGATTCCGATGTTACATGTCAGCAAAATTGGCCTAAATTGATAGTAGGAGTATATGACAAACCCATAAGTAACTTCGAGGAGTCAGACATTGGAAAAAAAAACAATAGGGGTATCTGGCAAAAGTACCCCAAACTTCAGGGACTTGTGACATAATTAAGCATCTTTATTTCTTTTTCTCCTTCTCCTTCTTCTCCCTCACACACTCACATTCACTCCCTCACACACTTACATTCACTAACTCATCCCTAAATCCACCCACAATCATCCCCACTCACATACTCCCTTCGGTTCTTATTATAAACCTCTTTGACCCATTTTCTCATCCTTTAAGAAAGTTAGTTAGTATGATTAGTGGTATTGGAAATGTAAATATTAGATATACTTTTTCAAAAGTACCCCTATAATTATTATTGGGAATCTAAAAAGTGTTAAGTAAATAGGGGTGTTTGTGGAAAAGAAGTAATTAATGTCATTGGAAATGAGGCTTATATTAAGGACCCAAAAAAGTCTTCAAATGTGGCTTATATTTAGGACCAGATGGAGTACTACATTATTCTAAATTTTTTTTTGTGTAAAAAGTGCCCTACGCAAATATCGATGTCGTACGCACACCTCGACAGAGGTGTATGGCATTTTTTTAAAAGAATTTTCCCAGTACGCCAGAGTCTGGACTTACGCACGCCAGAGTCTGGACGTACGCCCAGCCCGTGGCGTAATAGTTTTTTTTTTTCTAATTTTTTCCCCCTACACCATCGGTAGGGCGTAGGACTTTATTATGCTTTTTAAAACTTTCTACAAGGGAATTACTTACGTGGAAGCTTGTTTTATAGCTTAAGCTGAAAGATCTCTTGTGTAAGTGACACTAAAAACTACTTCCTATGTGTCATGTATAAATTTAATGCTTAATATCATAAGTTCATAACCAAGGGAACCAAGTAGCTGCAAAGAGAACCAAGGGAATCAATATTTAACCTTTAATTATTTGGATATTAGAATTAGATCACTCATATCACTAAATAAATCTGAAATAAGAGTCAGTTGTACTTGTATATGAAGTAGATGGTGATTGCGACAAAATGAAAGGACAAAATAAGCAGAAATGCTCAACACTCCTTCAGAAGGACATGACCAAATAGAACCACTTATTGGAATCTAAAGGTACTCAAAGTCATAAATATATACCACGAAAAGCAATTGTATTTATCGAGTACTCAAAGTCATAAATATATCCTACGCCCTACCAGTGGTGTATTGGGAAAAAATTAGAAAAAATTTCAGTACGTCAGGGCATCGGCGTACTTGTAAAATACACGTACGTCCAGGCCCTGACATACTGAAAAAAAAAAAGCCCTACGCCTCTGTCGAGGTGTATGACATATTTTGTAAATTTCGACATTGGCTAAAACACTTTTTACACAAAAAAAAAATAGAACAATGTAGTATGTGAGTGGTGATGATTGTGGATGAGTTTAAGGGTGAGTGTGGGGATGAGTTAGTAAGTGTGGGAGTGAGAAGAAGGAGAAAGAGAAAAAGAAATAAAGGAGAAGAAAAAGAAGACGAAGGAGGATATTTTTGGAAAAAAAAATTAAATGGGGTCAAAAACTCAAAAAGTGGGTTAGAAAATCAAAGCCCAAAAAATAACTCGTTATCGAGTTTAGTTAAATATTTTTTGGCCCAAATCTTATCCAAACCTTTTTAGTTCAGCCCAATCAAGACCCGAGTCCAAAACGGACAGATCCGAACCCAATCGGATAGCCCGATAATGTAGTAATTGATGTTGTTTAATGTGTTTGGATAAATGGAATGGAATTGGTGACTTTTTTTTTTCATCAAGTTGTTTCATTAATTCTAGTGCTGTCTTTTGTCTTTGTTGAGGGCATGGCAATGGAGTCCTTGCAATTTCAAAATATGGAATAAAGGATAAGGAATGTGTGCTGTGGTTTTAAGAGAGCCACGCTTATTTTATGGCTGTTTCTATGTCTTTGGGCATGTTTTAGCAAACTTTTATTTACCAAGTTTATATCAAAATTGATGTAATTATTGCATATATATTTTATAAATGTATCAATTTTCAATACAAACTTACAAAATACTAAATTCCTTAAAATATGCTCTACGGCATACTTCTTCTAGTTTAAAATATAAGGTAAAAAAATTTATCTTGATTTAAAATATTAAAAAAAATAACTAATCTTCTTAAATTTTGTTTCATTCCACATACCATTTTTTTTTAAAATACCTCTATTTGTTGATAAATTTGAAAAAATTAAATGCAATCAACAAACTTCTTTAATAAGTATGAAATTAATTTTTTCCGTAATATTTTAAACCAAAAAGAGTACATTAAAAAAAAAACATTTAAGTACTTCCGATATCCTTAAATGTAAGATTCTTTTTATAAAAAATTCATGTTCATTAAGAAAATTAATTTAGTCAATGACATAGAAGTGTTTGATATATTAGTGAACACTTAGTCTATTTAATTAGTGAACATTTGATTTAAATATGTTCTTAATAGTCGTAAACGTACTGAGTTTTTATTTTAAATCCATACTTTTTTTTTATAATCCTGTTCTTCTATTTTTGGATTAATCATCATCAATAATATATTAGAGCAACATCATAATTGATTATATTATTAATCAATATGACTTGATTACGTTATTATTGGAAATTAAAATTAAAATTTTAGAAAATAGAAAATTTAAAAAAAAATATATACATAACGATTAAAATCAATACTTAATATATTTAAAAAAAATATTTAAATCATTTTAATATATCACGGTCAATGTCAACTGATCATCCAAATTCGCTTTTTACTAGAATCGGTAAAAAAACTCGGCCCAACCAGTCCGATCCGATTAAGCCCGATATATAAACAAAGTTGAATTTTAGTCTACAAATCCCAAACATTAGGCCTAAACCCCATTTTAATTTGGAAATGACTAAAATGACCTTATTACTTATTTTCCCTCCAAAAAGACAAAAGCAAACCCCAAACCCCAATCCTATTTCTGAAAAAGGAAAAGAAAAAACCAAACCCCAAAACCATCCACCTTCTTCCCCCCATTCATGCAACCCTTCACCTTCTTCCACTTTCATTCCTCTCCTACAACACTATACACTCCTTGCCCTAAACCTTCCACGAATTTGCCATTGAAGCACATAAGAAGTTGCTTTGTACATTCTATGAGTGATCTTTGCACATAATCATCTTCTCCTTCGGTTTTTTTTCGATACAGTTATTTCCGACCCTGGCATGTATATCAGAATTTAAAAAAAAAAAAAAAACTGTAATAAAATTCGGAGAACCCTGTGTCGGAATTCTTCAGAATTCCGACACTGGTTCGTTAGATTAATGCAGAAGACAGAAAATAAAAAATAAATTAACAACTATGAACAAATCAACAAATCAATAGAAGAGTTCCCTTAAACACAAAACCATAAAATAGAACAAAAATTCCTACACGAAAACTTAAATCCCTAAAACAAAAAACCCAACATAAAAACAAGAAAGAGAACCAAAGAGAGAAGTGAGTGACAGCAACAGATACATTCGAGAGAGAGAGAGAGAGACAATGGCTGTAATAGGGGTGGGAGCGGCGGCGACAACGGCGACGACAACAGCAAACAGAGAAGGGAGATGAAGGGAGTTGGGTTGCGGTTGGGGTTTGGCCGTTTGGGAAATGTTTGAAATGGTGAGAAAGAGAGAGTTTAAGAATTGAGGATATTATTGGGATAAAATTAAAAATTGAGTTTGAGGCCTAAAATTTGGTGTTTGTAGACTAAAATTCAACAAAGTTTTGACTCTTAGAATACATTCGGGCCGCCCACTAAGGACACTTGAAAAAAAGCCCAAATTAGTTCTAAAAAATAGGGTTTTAATTTTCTAACCCTCCTTTTTGAGTTTTTGATCCCCTTTAATTTTTTTTTTTCTAAAAATATCCCCTTTCATCATCATCATCTTCTTTTTCTTTATTTGGCTTAATTATGTTACAAGTCCCTGAAGTTTGGGGTACTTTTGTCAGATACCCTTATACTTTTTTTTTTCCATGCCTGACTCCCCGAAATTACTTTTGGGTTTGTCATATACCCTTACTACCAATTCTGGTCAATTTTGATGACATGTAACATCAGAATCATAGTCAGACGCAGGAGGTTGGTCATGTGATGTCGCGTGATGTCGCACGGGCGAAGACGATCTCTCTCTTCAATTATTTTTCTTTTTTTTTATTTAACTAAAAATATAAAAATATTAAGTTTTTTAGTTTTTTAAATTTTAAAAACAAAGGATCTTCGCCGACGGGGCACCAGGTGCTTAACCTTCTGCATCTGATCAGGATTCTGATGTTACATGTCAGCAAAATTGGCCTAAATTGGTAGTAGGAGTATATGACAAACTCATAAGTAATTTCGAGGAGTCAGACATTGGAAAAAAAAACAATAGGGGTATCTGGCAAAAGTACCCCAAACTTCAGGGACTCGTGACATAATTAAGCATCTTTATTTCTTTTTCTCCTTCTCCTTCTTCTCCCTCACACACTCACATTCACTCCCTCACACACTTACATTCACTAACTCATCCCTAAATCCACCCACAATCATCCCCACTCACATACTCCCTTCGGTCCTTATTATAAACCTCTTTGACCCATTTTCTCATCCTTTAAGAAAGTTAGTTAGTATGATTAGTGGTATTAAAAATGTAAATATTAGATATATTTTTTCAAAAGTACCCCTATAATTATTATTGGGAATCTAAAAAGTGTTAAGTAAATAGGGGTGTTTGTGGAAAAGAAGTAATTAATGACATTGGAAATTGGAAATGAGGCTTATATTAAGGACCCAAAAAAGTCTTCAAATGTAGCTTATATTTAGGACCAGATGGAGTACTACATTATTCTTTTTTTTTTGGGTGTAAAAAGTGCCCTACGCCAATATCGATGTCGTACGCACACCTCGACAGAGGTGTATGGCATTTTTTTAAAAGAATTTTCCCAGTACGCCAGAGTCTGGACGTACGCCCAGCCTGTGGCATAATTTTTTTTTAAAATTTTTTCCCCCTACACCATCGGTAGGGCGTAGGACTTTATTATGCTTTTTAAAACTTCTACAAGGGAATTACTTACGTGGAAGCTTGTTTTATAGCTTAAGCCGAAAGATCTCTGGTGTAAGTGACACTAAAAACTACTTCCTATGTGTCATGTATAAATTTAATGCTTAATATCATAAGTTCGTAATCAAGGGAACCAAGTAGCTGCAAAGAGAACCAAGGGAATCAATATTTAACCTTTAATTATTTGGATATTAGAATTAGATCACTCATATCACTAAATAAATCTGAAATAAGAGTCAGTTGTACTTGTATCTGAAGTAGATGGTGATTGCGACAAAATGAAAGGACAAAATAAGCAGAAATGCTCAACACTCCTTCAGAAGGGCATGACCAAATAGAACCACATATTGGAATCTAAAGGTACTCAAAGTCATAAATATATACCACGCCCTACCAGTGGTGTACTGGGAAAAAATTAGACCTACCAGTGGTGTACTGGGAAAAAATTAGAAAAAATTTCAGTACGTCAGGGCATCGGCGTACTTGTAAAATACATGTACGTCCAGGCCCTGACATACAGAAAAAAAAGCCCTACGCCTCTGTCGAGGTGTATGACATATTTTGTACATTTTGACATTGGCGTAAAACACTTTTTACACAAAAAAATAGAACAATGTAGTATGTGAGTGGTGATGATTGTGGATGAGTTTAAGGGTGAGTGTGGGGATGAGTTAGTGAGTGTGGGAGTGAGAAGAAGGAGAAAGAGAAAAAGAAATAAAGGAGAAGAAAAAGAAGACGAAGGAGGATATTTTTGGAAAAAAAATTAAATGGGGTCAAAAACTCAAAAAGTGGGTTAGAAAATCAAAGCCCAAAAAATAACTCGTTATCGGGTTTAGTTAAATATTTTTTGGCCCAAATCTTATCCAGACCTTTTTAGTTCAGCCCAATCAAGACCCGAGTCCGAAACGGACAGATCCGAACCCAATCGGATAGCCCGATAATGTCGTAATTCATGTTATTTACTGTGTTTGGATAAATGGAATGGAATTGGTCAGTTTCTTAAGACTTTTTTTTTTCATCAAGGTTGTTTCATTAATTCTAGTGCTGTCTTTTGTCTTTGTTGAGGGCATGGCAATGGAGTCCTTGCAATTTCAAAATATGGAATAAAGGATAAGGAATGTGTGGTGTGATTTTAAGAGAGCCACGCTTATTTTATGGCTGTTTCTATGTCTTAGGGCATGTTTTAGCAAACTTTTATTTACCAAGTTTATATCAAAATTGATGTAATTATTGCATTATATATTTTATAAATGTATCAATTTTCAATACAAACTTACAAAATACTAAATTCCTTAAAACATGCTCTACGGCATACTTCTTCTGGTTTAAAATATAAGGTAAAAAAATTTATCTTGATTTAAAATATAAAAAAAAAAAAACTAATCTTCTTAAATTTTGTTTCATTCCACATACCATTTTTTTTTAAAATACCTCTATTTGTTGATAAATTTGAGAAAATTAAATGCAATCAACAAACTTCTTTAATAAGTATGAAATTAATTTTTTCCGTAATATTTTAAACCAAAAAGAGTACATTAAAAAAAAAACATTTCAGAACTTCCGACATCCTTAAATGTAAGATTCTTTTTATAAAAAATTCGTGTTCATTAAGAAAATTAATTTAGTCAATGACATAGAGGTGTTTGATATATTAGTGAACACTTATGTCTATTTAATTAGTGAACATTTGATTTGATATGTTTTAATCAAAATTATTATTATAAGTATTATTGGAATTCTAAAAACTGTGAATAAATAAGGATTTTCTGTGAAAAGAAGTTATTAATTATCATTGAAAACTATTATAAAGTCTTATAACAAGCACCAAAATAAAATTCCCAACGGATAATTTTATTGGCAGAGGTTTGCGGGTTTATTATTCTACTTGTGCTTTTATAGGTCATCCAAGCGTCAAGTTGGTGAGAGTGATTTTTTTCAAAATAAAAATAGAATTTTGCTTTGAATCTATGTAAATTTAATTTTTTTTTTTATTTAAACCCTAATATGATCTAACACGATTAGATCAGTCAGTGTTATTCATCGACTGACCCAGTTAAAACCGATGGACGCACTTCAACAAACTAGCATAAGAACCGTCTGAACATGTCTAAAAAGAAAGTTTATAAAGTTAAAGAAGGAAATAACAACATAGTCATAGCTTTTCAAAAAAAAAAAAATAGTCATAGAATAAAGCAGAAATGCTTATTAAGGACTTGTTAAATTTTGCTGATTTTCAAAACAAAAATGGAAGCATTATAGTGCACCATATGGTTAATAAAGCATCTGGACACTTTAAAATAGTATAAACATACACAGATAGCCCAGAAAGTTGTCCATGCTTTCATTGACCACCATGTTTCTGACCCAAGAAGAACCAGTTTTCAACCGGATAGATGCAAAAGACATGATTTCCTGCAAAAAGGAATAAACAATGAGGATATCGTTATGGGTATTCAATAATTATGATATCCTCATTCAATAAAGATAGATCTAAAACTTACATACATGCGACAACATTAGGATGAGCAGATAGTCGAAAAAATCATTTCAAAATTCAAGTTCGAGACAATTATATGGTGTTAGGTCAAAATCAAGTTTTTTTTTTATTTTTTTAATAAGTATATTAAACGAAGACCAAGGCATACTACCACCAAATACAACTTGGTTAATCTGGGATAACTCCAAGGTATATACCTTTTTTTTTCTTTACCTAAGGTTCCTACCATCACCCTGCACCAAAAACACACTAATCACTACAGCTTTGAAAACATGTATTGGGGTTCAGGTACAATTCATACTTTAACACACCAAACATGTTACATTTACCCCTAATCCAAAGAGAAGAACTTAGCTTTATCAAATCAAAAGTTTCAGACACATCAACCTCATCACCGCCAAAAATAGCTTGGTTTCAGGTCACAATAGAGTTGAAGGAAAATACCACAGAGAGATTGGAGAAGAAGGGAAAATGGGCAGGTGGTGCAAAGGGGACTTAAACATGAGAGAGGAGGGAACTGAAGTGTAAAGGGTCATTCCAGAGTAGATGGGAGTTGAAAGCAGGAGAGACGAGCTTTAATTATTTTCAAAAATGATTCCTTTAAATGGCTGCTTGAATAGAAGGTAGCAGGTAAGATGGATGAGAGATCGTCCAATTATACAGTAAGTGTTGAAAAGTTGTAGGAAGTGTGTTCCCAACACTCCTCTACTTTTAAGTTTTAATACATGACACAACAGTTTCATACATAATACATTCACTCACTAAGGATAAATGGGGTTTATAAGCCATGGAAGGATAGAGAGGTTAAGTTAATAAGGTTTGTCTCTCCTCTCTTCCTCATATCAAGAATTTGGCTCCTTGATCCCTTGGGAATGTTCACATCCAAAATTCTTTTTTTCCCCAGTTCTCAGCACTTTCACAAAACTCAAATAGTTTTATTCAGATATATAGACGCAAAGGAATACACAAACAGAATGATGCATAAAATATGCATTTTTATCAACAAGGTTTCTTTGACCCAAGCCTTTTAGATATGGTGTTAGGTCACAATCAAGTTGAAGAAAAAATCCAGAGATTGAAGAAGAAGGGAAAATGAGAAGGTGGTGGACCACCAACAGGCACCGGCGACTGAAATGTGAGAGAGAGGACGGAACTGAAGTGTTAAGGGTCATTGCAATGGTAACTTGAACAGAAGGTAGCAGATGAGAAGGATATGAGATGGACCAATTACATAGCAAGTGTTGCAAAAAGTGTTAGGACTCCTTTACTTTTAATCAGCTACAGTCTCTTTTGGCCTTAATTGATTCTATTTAGTCTCTCGTCTCTTCCTGATTCAAGAATTTGGCTACTTAATCCCTCAAGAATGTTCACAGGCACATCTTTTTTTTTTTTTTTTTTTCCAGCTCTAGACACTTCCACAGAACTTTTGTTTTCTTTTGGAGAAACCCATTTGGAAGTCTAAGTCTAAAGCTCCTCCTAAGGCTAATGGTCCTTTCATTTCGACTGCTGTTCTTAACAAGATTAACACCAATGACATGTTTCAAAAGCACAAACATCTGGCTGCTTTATATCCAAATATGTGCATAATGAGTGGTTCAAAATCTGAAAGTGAGCCTCATCTTTTCTTACACTACTTGAGGCAAATGTTTTTTGGAATAGATTGTTTGCACTCTTCCCTACATGCAAAGTTGAGAGGTTTTGGCTCTTGTAAGGATGGCAAAATTATATGGCAGTGCTCTGGTTGTGCAGTCCTTTTGTCTATTTGGATGGAGAGGAACAATAGAATTTTGAATGATTCCTTTTCGCCTATCGGATTATGTCTAGGATAGGGCTACTTTACTCTAGTTCAAAATGAAATCCAAGAGCTTTAGTTTAAGTGGTGTTCATATGGTGTAGATAAGCAGTAGATTAAAGTTTAAAAATGTTGAAGCAACATATACCATACCAGGTTAAGTAAGAGGGTGCTTCAACTTGCACTCTTCGACCACAGGTCCCCCCAGCTTGGGATGCCTATCCCACACATGAGCTTGAAAAGTTTGACAAGTAGAAGCCGCAACAGCTCTTGCTTCAAAGGTGATGTAATACGTAGTACCGGACGTAGCTGTTGCCGTAATTTTGACAATGTTTTCAAACACATAATTTGCACCCTAAATAAACATAACAATAACAATGATCAAGTTCAAGTTCAAGTTCAAGTTCATCGAATGAAGAAAGAAAAAGAAAGAAAAAAAAAGTAACTAACCGGATTATCAGAATGGAACTTGTCCAAGGCAAGATTGCATAAGCGAATAAGACGAGGGCGAAGAGAATCGGTTATGAGATAGGGAGCAACACCGCCACATAAGTTTGAATATGGCGGAGGGGAGATAGCATCGTAGGGCTGTAAGTTCCATTCGATCACAATTAAGAAACAGGAATATTACCATAATAATAATAAGCAGCAAAATGAAATGGTGAAAAATATGTACATACACTAAGTTCCCGAGAGCGCTCGATATAATCAGCCAGATCCTGTTCGGAGCACACACGCTTTGGCTCCTCCTCTTGTTGTTGTTGTTGAATGAAAGATGGGATACTTAAAGGAGGACGATTGACGCGATGACTGTTTGGGAGAGGGGTTGCAAATCTTACAGAGCTCTTCGATGACCACGGCGTCTCCGGTATCGATTCGAACCACCTCCTTAGCGATTCCGGGTCATCACTTTCCGGCTTTGATTTTGACCACTTCAGCAGATCATCCATCATCACGCAGATTAGATTAGATTAGATTGACAGAACCCCCAAACAAAAAAAAACCCTAGTTCCAACGAGAGGAAAGATATATATATATAATATACACGGAACTAGGCATTATCCCATGCACTGCACGGGTTATTAAATTTTTAACTTTTTTATATTAAATATCCAAGAATATCACTTACTTCATTGAATATGAATTCATTAGAAGATAATAATAATTGTTCATTTTTTAAATATTATATTTGTTTATGCATAAATCAATATTAAAGCAAAATATTCTTTATTTATTTATTTGATGAACAAATTAAAATATTTTTGGATTGCTTTATCGCATCTATTATGATTAATTGGAATCAAGTAAGCATTAAACATTCTGATTTTTTATTTATGATAATGATAACAATAATTTATAATTATAATTGTATAATATAATAATTATAATTTACAGTAGATTTTATTTTATTGGTTAAATTACTCATTTGGTCCCTTACCTTATTTTTCAATTTCAAATTTGTCCCTTACCTTTTTTTGGTTTCATATTGGTCCCTTATGTTTCTTTTCGCTGTTAATTTGGTCCCAAAATCACTGTTCATCCTATTTGGACCAATATGTTATGGACACGTGTCACTGATGAATAGTGATTTTGGGACCAAATTGACAGCGAAAAGAAACATAAGGGACCAATTTGAAATTAAAAAATAAGGTAAGGGACCAAATGAGTAATTTAGCCTATTTTATTTTATTGGTGAACATTATAATTTAGATTTTAGAAGAATAAAAAATATGAGTAATAATTGATATTGATTTTTATTTTTAATTGATTAGATCATTAGAAAATGTGGAAACTTAGATAAACTTTAATCAATATTTTTAATAAAATTATTAAATATAACGTGAGTTCTAATAGATTTATAATGAAATATGTAATTTGTCCATTTTAATTTGTGCAATATTCATACTCAGATATCAATTGAATAATAAATTAAAAACATAATACTTATATATATATATATATATACTAGCATTTCCCGTGCAATGCACGGGTTATGAGTTTTTTATTTATTGATGATTAAAGTTTAAACATTTTGCATGTCAAAAATATTTTTAAAATTATATGAGTTAGGATTATTGTTTTAAATTGATAAAGAAATAAAAAAAATTATAAATGCAAGGATTATTTTTTAATATAGTTTTTTTTAATAAAGGAAGTACATGTGTGCGTGAAGTAGAATTTTTTTCTTGCAATAAATTATTGCAATAGAATAGGTGCATTAATTAATATGTACATGTGTATTAATATGGTGTATTAGTTGATAGTTTGTTTTTTTTCATAATTAGTTTGAAATATTGCACCACTTTATTGTATCGAATCATTGCACTCAATCATGCATGAGTTTGAAACAATATATCTTTTGGTGATATTTAATTTGATACTATATATCTCTTGGTGATACT
This sequence comes from Crotalaria pallida, assembly GCA_037953625.1. Taxonomy (NCBI): domain Eukaryota; kingdom Viridiplantae; phylum Streptophyta; class Magnoliopsida; order Fabales; family Fabaceae; genus Crotalaria; species Crotalaria pallida. The sequence goes on from CM075656.1 coordinate 78,130,943, forward strand.
ATTTTTTCCGAGTAATTTAAAATTAATATTCTTAAAATTAAAAAAAAAATTATCACGAACGATATATCGTTTCAACAGTGAAGTGATATGTCATTTCAATAATAAAGTGATATGTCGTTTCTATAGTGAAGTAATATGTCATTTCAACAATCAAATGATATGTTGTTTCAATAGTAAAGTGATATGTCGTTTCAACATTGAAGTAATATGTCGTTTCAACGGGTGAAGTGATATGTCGTTTCAACGGTGAAGGGGTATAACACAATGTTTGACATGTGACATACTTGATTGACCTTTTTTTATCAACTTTTCCTCCGAGAGCTAAGGTTTCAATATTTGGGTTTGAAAATATAACAGTGTTTGATAAAACAAATATCATCTTCATTTCAAAAAGTGTCAAGTTAGTAGAGTATATCACTTTAATGTTGAAACGACATACCACTTGTGATATTTTTTTTTTAATTTTAAAAATATAAAATTTAATATAATATTATATATATAATATTTAATTTAATAATACTCAGAAAGCAGTGCATCATTTCCTTGAACCTGTACCGAATTAGATTCATTGGTTGAAACTTGAAACAATATATCATTTCAATTGTATTGTTACAACTTATACTTAAAAAACCGAATTATATAGCAAAACATTGCACCCCTAAACCTGTATTGAATTATAGAGTAAAACATTGCACTATTAAATTAGTTCTTTTATTTTAATATTTTCAAGACACGTGACATGTCTCTTTGATTGTGTTTCAGAATTTTGTTAACAGGTGCATTAGTGTTATTTTATAATTTATTTTTTAAAAATGTATTTAGTAACACTATTGTGAAATGGTATTAGTTCATAAGACATAACTTTTCAAGAATTTATTATTTTGTACATGTGTATTAGTATTGTTTCATAATTTATTTTTTTAAAATTATATTTAGAAACACTGTTATGATAGGGTGTTAGTCCATAAGACATATCTTTTCAAGATTTTTTTTTATTTTTTTAAAACTACTATGAAAGGTTTTTAATCCATTAGTTATTTTTTTTTTTAAATATTTTCAAGACATGTGACATGTCTCTTTGATTTTTTATTTTCTTAACTATGAAAGCTCTGTTTCATATGAGGAGATTGCAAAGTTTGGGTTGAAAAATATAATATAGAGTTTTACTATATATAGAGTATTAAATTGTAAATATACATTAGTATTATTATGAAAAGGTGTTTCATAATTTTGTTAACAGGTGCATTAGTATTATTTTATAATTTATTTTTTTAAAATATATTAGTAACACTATTGGCGAAATGGTATTAGTTCATAAGTCATAACTTTTCAAGAATTTATTACTTTGTACAGGTGCATTAATATTGTTTCATAATTTATTTTTTTAAATTATATTTAGAAACACTATTATGATAGGGTGTTAGTCCATAAGACATATCTTTTCAATAATTTTTTATTTTTTTAAAACTATTATGAAAGAGTGTTAGTCAATAAGACGTATCTTTTCAAGAATTTTTTTTTAAAAATTGTTATGAAAGGGTGTTAGTCCATAAAACATATCTTTTCAAGATTTTTTTTTATTTTTTTAAAACTACTATGAAAGGGTGCTAATCCATAAGTCATTTTTTAAAAAAAAAAATATTTTCAAGACAGGTGACATGTCTCTTTGATTTTTTATTTTCTTAACTTTTTCTATGAAAGCTCCATTTCATGAGGAGATTGCAAAGTTTGGGTTCAAAAATATAATATAGAGTTTGACTATATATAGAGTCTTAAATTGTAAAGATACATTAGTATTATTATGAAAGGTGTATCAGAATTTTTTTAACATGTGCATATATATTATTTTATAATTTATTTATTTAAAACGTATTTAGTAATACTATTGTGAAATGATATTAATTCATAAGACATAACTTTTCAAGAATTTATTATTATCTACAGGTGGTATTTTTTCAGAATTTATTTTTTTAAATTATATTTAGAAACACAATTATGTTAGGGTGTTAGTCCATAAGACATATCTTTTCAAAAAAAATTATTTTTTTAAAACTATTATGAAAGGATGTCAGTCCATAAGACATATGTTTTCAAGATTTTTTTTTTAAAACTACTATGAAAGGGTATTAATTCATAAGTCATATCTTTTCAAGAATTTTTTATTTTTTTAAAACTATTATAAAAGGATGTTATTTCATAAGACATATCTTTCCAATATTATTTTAATTTTTTTTAAATAATAAATCCCATCGACACGTGGCATATCTCATAGGCTTCCATTTTCCTAACTTTTATTGTGAGAGCTCCATTTCATGAGGAGCTCTCTGGATTCAGCATTAGGTCTCGAAATTATATAATAGTGTTTGATATATATAAGTATTCGTACCATTTTAAAATGTACCGAGTTAGTGATGTACCGCTTCAATGCTTAAAAAACATGTCATATGTGTTTCAAAAGGTACCAAGTTAGTGTAGTGTATCATTTCATTGTTGAAACGACATATCACTTCACTATTGAAATAGTGTATCACTTCACTGTTGAAACGACATATCACTTCATTGTTAACACGACATATCACATCACTTATAAAACGACATATCACTCCTAATAATTTTTTTTTTAATTTGTAAATTTTTAGGACACGTGGTACTTTAGTGCTGAGAAAGGTCAATTCAATGCTTTCACGAAAGAATCCTACTCATTGGGATAGAATTCAGCAAATATTGGTTTTGCAGTTGTACTGCAATTGAAGTCCTTCACCGAATGTAGTGTTAGGTAAGAATGTTGTTTTTTTAGCATGAAGAATGTTGTTAATTCCCGCAATATATGTTCAATATAAAAAACATTAAAAGTGTAACTCTACCATAATTTATTCTATAACATATTTGTTTATTGTAACATATAAAAATCATTATTGTATATGATAATTGGATTTGATTTTATGCTTAATGTAAATAATTTTTTTTAATTTCTTTTTTATAAGATAATTAAAACTACAATTTGAAATAATTATCCACAGCCAAAGTGCTACAATTTGTTTTTTTAAATTATGAATTTATTTTAGATAAAGACAGATTAAATAAGTTGAATTTATTATTCATTTTGAATAAATCTTTATAAATAAATAATCATTATCTTCAACTATAATATTACAATTTGAAATTAAATAAATTATTCGAATTTTATAAATCATTATCCTCAATCAATCAAGATATTACAATTTGAAGTTTAATAGATAAGAAATAAATAGATTATTTATTTTAGATAAATACAACTTAAATCTGTAAAATTTGTTAAGGAAAGTAAGCAAACACCTAGCCAAAGATAAACTTCCAACAAAATTTCATGATTTAAGGAATTATAGAGAAATCGATAAGATAAATTTGTCAACCAATATTGGCTTGATGTAAATATTGTTTTGTTTTTATGTATTATTATAAATAAATGGATAAATTATTAATTCTAAATTTTTATCTTTATTTAAAAAGATTAAAACAATTCTCATTCATTTACCCATATATATAATCAGAATAAAAAAACAATATTTTGTGATAATCGCAAAGAAACTTAAGAAGATAAGTCAAGTAAACATATCTTTGCCGAAAATAATTAAATCAAAATTATTAAAATTAGAATAAAGTCATTTTAGGATTCAATTTTATAATTAATTTGGGATAATCATATAAAAAATGCTAATTGTACAAAAATAATAATAATAATAATAAAATATAATTAGATATTGACCGATATAAAATAAATAAGCTTAAATCATTAAGTTTTTTTTAAATCATTATATTAAATTGTCTAATTGTTATGCAATATAAAAAGGTAACTTTTTTGAGCATTCACATCTCTTCTTCTAGGAAAAATTCAACCTATTAAATTATTCACGTGCTACAAAGATTATCTTGAATAAATAAATAATTTTTTATTATAACACCAAGTTTCATCATTCCTTCTCAAAATAAATACAAGATATTCTGGTTTATCATAATTGTGCTCATAATACTATCAAATAAAAAATGTTAATTCTGATTTATCACAATAAAGTAGATAATCATATAAAAAAAATATTAATTTATCCATCAAATAAATAGAGAATATCTCAGATAAAAAGTGTTATTTTTGATTCATATGGGGCAATACAAAATTTATCAATAAGATCAACAACAACAACAACAACAATTAAGTCTTTGTCTCACTAAGTGGGGTCGGCTACATGAATCAAACAACGTCATAAAGGCCTATCATAAATCATGTGTTTTGATAAGGCATTTATTGTCATATCATTCTTAATTGTTTCGCCTATAGTTTTTCTAAGTCTTTCTCTTCCTCTAGCCCTTGTAGTACCCTCCTAACCGGGGCTTCCACTAGTCTCCTCCACACATGCCCAAACCACCTAAGACGAGATTCAACCATCTTTTCAACAATAGGGGCAACCCCGACTCTTTCTCAAATATATTCATTTATAATCTGATCTTGTCTGGTATGTCCATTCATCCACCGCAACATCCTCATCTTTGCTACATGAAGTTTATTCTCTTGTGTGTCCTTTGCCGCCCAATACTCTGTCCCATATAACATCGTCGGTCTTACAACAATGCGGTATAACTTTCCTTTAAGTTTAAGTGATATCTTCTTATCACATAACACGACCGAGGCACTCCTCCATTTCATCCACCCTGCTTGAATCCTATGATTTACATCCCCTTTTATTTCTGCATTATGATGTAAGATAGATCCAACATACTTAAACTTTGGGACTTGTGCTATGACATGCTCTCCAACCTTCACCTCCCGAGTAGGGCTTATGTGCCTATTGCTAAAATTACACTCCATATACTCTGTCTTGCTTTGACTTATCCGAAAACCATACCCTTCTAAAGCTTGTCTCCACATTTCAATCTTCCCATTTATTTCATCCCTAGTATCACCAATAAGAACAATATTGTCCGCAAAGAGCATGCATTTGGGCACTGGCTCTTGTACACGCTCAGTAAGCACATCCAAGACCAGTGTAAAGAGGTGGGGGCTCAAACTTGACCCTTGGTGTAGTCCTATCGTGATAGGAAAATCTTCTGAAATCCCACTTTGTGTCCTCACACTCGTCTTGACCCCGTCATACATATCCTCAATGGTTCTAATATAGGCAATACACACTTCTTTCTTCTCTAGAGCCTTCCATAGTACCTCTCTAGGCACTCTATCATAAGCTTTCTCCAGATCAATAAAAATCATATGCAGATCCTTTTGTTGCTTCCGGTATTCCTCCATCAACCGGCGCAGTAAGTATATTGCCTCTATAGTTGATCTCCCAGACATGAAGCCAAATTGATTCTCAGTAACATGCGTCTCATGTCTCAACCTTCGCTCTATCACCCTTTTCCAAAGTTTCATGGTATGCCTATTAAGTTTGATCCCTCTATAATTCGCACAATCATGTATGTCACCTTTGTTCTTGTAGACAGTGATTAAAATGCTCCTCCTCCACTCGTCCGACATCTTCTTGGACCTCAAGATCTCATTAAACAACTTGGTGAGCCAACTCATGCCTCTCTCTCCCAAGGTTTTCCAAACCTCAATGGGAATACTATCCGGACCAACCGCTTTACCATTATTCATCCTTCTCAATGCTTCATTTACCTCAATCTCCCTAATTCTACGGTAAAAGGTATAATTTTGGTTATCTTCTCTGGTGACTATCTGATCAAGATGTGAACTTTCATGACCTTCATTAAAAAGCTTGTGAAAATAGTTCTTCCATCTTTCTTTAATATCCGAATCTGTCACCAAGACTCTGTCGTCTCCATCCTTAATGCACCTCATTTGATCTAGGTCTCTCGTCCTCCTTTCCCTAACTTTAGCAATCCTATAAATGCTTCTTTCCCCTTCCTTAGTGCCTAGAGATTGGTATATCCCATCATACGCTCTAGCTTTTGCTTCGCTCACCGCTTTCTTAGTCTCTTGCCTAGCCGTTTTATATTTATCCCAACTCTCTGCATTTCTATTCAAGGACCAAGTTTTGAAACATTCCTTTTTCTCCTTCACTTTATCTTGCACCCTTGCATCCCACCACCATGATTCCTTGCCCTTTGGTCCATAACCTCTTGATTCACCGAGTGTCTCCTTTGCAATCTTCCTAATCCCTTTGGCATATCCTCCCACATTTCATTTGCACTTCCTTGTCTATTCCAGCTTCCTTCCTCTAAGACCCTTTGTTGGAATCGTTTTTCCCCCTTCAATTTCCACCACTTGATTCTTGGAACCTTGTCTTGGATTTTCCTTTCCACCCATCCCTTAACCCTTACATCCATAACCAAAACTCGGTGTTGGGTAGTCAAGCTCTCTCCAAGTATAACTTTGCAATCCATGCAAAGCTTTCTGTCTGGTTTCCTCATTAGAAAGAAATCAATTTGAGAGCGCACTGACCCACTCTTATACGTGATAAGATGTTCCTCCCGCTTTTTAAAACAAGTATTGGCTATTATGAGATCGAAAGCTGAGGAGAAATCAAGAATGGTTTTACCTTCCCCATTTGCTATCTCTATGCCATGGCCTCCATGGAGTCCTTCATATCCGCTAGAGTCACTTCCCACATGGCCATTGAGATCTCCACCCAAGAAGATCTTTTCTCCCATAGGTATTCCTTGGATTACCCCCTCTAGCTCCTCCCAAAATTGCACCTTATGATGATCTTCCAACCCTGTCTGAGGTGCATAAGCACTGATCACGTTGAAGGTATCTCTTCCAGCTACCAACTTAAGAGCTATGATCCTATCCCCGAATCTCTTCACCTCCACCACGTCTTTCTTCCACTCCTTATCCACTATGATGCCCACCCCATTTTTTGCTCTTATCTTACCCGTGTACCAAAGCTTAAAACCCGAAGAGTCTAATTCCTTTGCCTTTTCCCCAATCCACTTGGTTTCTTGTAGGCACATAAAATTGATCCTTCTCCTAATCATGGTGTCTACTACTTCCATTGATTTATCGGTAAGCGTGCCTATATTCCATGTTCCAAACCGAATCCTAATGTCGTGAACTAATTTCTTTACCCGTACCTGTTCACTAAAATGCGGGAACCCTTGCTTGTTTTTCACTACATCCAGCTGGCAGCGATGCAGCGACCCTCGCTCATTTGACACTGTACTCGAGCCATACAACGCGTTGCTTCCGGCCAACGACCTAGCATTAATCGTATTACATCGTTGATCCATATCATAGATTCGACAAAGTTTTACGTTGGCTGTCGAGGCCTATGGTTTGGTTTGAATTTTTTAAGCATATGGTTTGGTTTGATCCGCTGCCTTTTTATATAATTATTTTGGTTGTTGTTAATAAGAATCTTTAATTTAAATACTCAATATAAAAATTAAAATATCAACAACCCGTGCACGGGGTTGTCTCCCTCTAAACCAAAACTTTTCAACATTTCTAACACTCAACACACTCATTATTCTAACAGCATCAATATTGTCATATTGTCCAACATTCTCATAACCAAGAGAACTAGTTCAGCATCCTTCCAACTATCTCAGCCAAGCAACACTACAAAATAGAATCACCATCATCTCCTTCATTTTTCCTAAATTATTGATATGAGTTAAGTGCATTCAAGTCGATCTTCTCAATGATTCATCATGAGTGCTTCATCGTTTTTTTTTTGAGTCACAGAGTCTAGAGTTCTCACTTTTACATACATTTCTCATACTCACAAACTCAAAATCTCTTGTTATTAATGTTAAACCCTTTTCCTAAAAGGGTCTTGCTAATAAGGTTACTTTAAGAGAAAAAACAATCATAAGTTAATATTTATTCTTTTCTCGAGAATCATTGTTTTGGACCACTTTTTGTAAAAGAGGTTTAACAATAAATAATGAGATTCTAAGTTCGTAAGCTTTGGAGATATATGTAGAAGTACCAAATCCATGCCTTCGTGGCTTGGAGAGAACGGATGAAGCATCATGAAGAATCGTCGGGAGGATCGACCGGGGTGCTCTTTACCCATGTCATTGGTTTAGGGAGAATGAGAAGAGGAAAACCAGTCTCAAGTGTATGAATATAGTGGATCTTGTTAAGAAATAAAGTGAAGGAGTTGATAAAGTGTTTCTCCCTTTTAGTATTGTTTCTGGTGTTTTTGGTTATTTGGGTGGCATGAATCTTTTTACTCTGATCTAGAGTGTTGGTGATGAGGCGAGCATTAAGGGGGTACTGAGGATGGTGAAAGCGAGAAGAGTATTGAGGTGATGAGGGTTGGAAGAATTGAATCCCTGAGGGGTGTTGGAAGTCTTTTTTATATAGTGGGTCCGGGGTGCAACTTGGTCACTAAGTAAACTTAATAACCAAGTAAACTTGGTGACCAAGTCTTCGCTTCTGAAAACTTAATCACTAAGTTTTAGGAGTTGTGCAAGTCTCCGCTCAATGGATGAGTGAGGCTAGCGAGCGATGGGTGGTGAGCGAGGGGCGGCTTTGTCCTAAGGTGTCATATGTCTCAGAGCGTCATGGGTATCAGAGCGTCCCTGTCCCTTATCTATCATGAAAGCGCTTTGTCAAGGCATGAACGCCTTGTGCACTTTCCTCCATCCAAAGCCTTCCAAGCCACGTAGTCCATGAAGTTCCCAACTTAGTGGTACCACCGATGTGTCGTCCTACACCGAGGTGGCATGGGCCCACTAAGTACTTTACCGTTTCGCCTTTCGTCTTGGTTGCAATTATGATTATCTTATCTTTCCTGCAAGATTAAATTGTTAAATAAAGATTATGACCATAATAAAAAACAGATCCAAACAATAGCCCCCTTGCACTTGAGGAAGAATTTATTCTTTCTCAAGTGCATGACATCCTCAAGGGACATAATCTTTATGTTAAAAATTGCATAAAGGCAAAATAGTACGTATGTAATATAAGATTAAAGGAAAAGATATTAAAGGTTGAAAACTTCCCTTTCACTAAGGACTCGTATATGAGCCAGCATCATTATCTCGTCGAGGGGTAGCCCCCTAGTTTTGTTGTGCTTTGCTAACTCTTTAGTAAATCTTGTGTCATGACGATTCTTTTTGCTGGTTTGATCCTCTTAGGTAGTGATCCTTCATGTTTCAGTATGATTTGATGTTTTATGAAAATGTGATGAATGAATGAATGAATGATATGAATGAATGAGTGTTATGCATGATTGAATGAATGAATGCTCCATTTTCCGCCTCTGAATCTGTGGATTTAATTTCGGAGAGCGGGGATTCTGAAGATGGTGATCCCAATTCCACTGATTCTTCTGAAAGTGGTATTAATAGTGATGTTTCAATAATTTCACCTTCAGATGATGCTTTTGGTGCTGTGTCACCTAGTCAAAGCCTTGATGATCTTCCTAATGACCAAGTCTCTTGTGATGCCACTTCTGTGGGCCAGGTGCATTCTAATGCACCAATGTGTGATGTTGTTTTGTCTCCTTCCTCTTCGCTTGCAAAAGATGCTGAGGCGAAGGGCATGTTTTCATGTTACTTTCTTCATATTTAACTGTCTGAATTTGTATTTTTTTTTTGCCTCTCTCTTTTTTTTTCGTTGTTGTAAACTTTGCCGTTGCTTGTAGTCGCTGCTTCTGTTGTCGCCTCCGATTCTAAGAGAAAATAAGCTCCCTCCGCTCCATCTAAATCTGAAGGGTCTAAGAGTTCGAGGGCGAAGGCTTTTGCTACTAAGATTCCCTCATCAAAGGCTTCCGCCCCACCCCAAAAAACAAAAGAGGGCGATTGCTACCTGCCCGTCTCTTGCTGGGCGTAGAGCTTCGCTCTGGCTGCGCTCTCGCCCCAGCTCCCTTTTTTTTTCTAGAGCTTCACTCCGGCTGCACTCTCGCCCCGACTCCTCTTTTCTTTTTTCTTTTTTTTTAAGAGCTTCGCTTCGGCTGCGCTCTCTCTTCTTGTTTGTTTTGGCAATTCTGAATATGTACCTCTGTAATGTTGGATATTAGTTTCCTTCGCTAGTTGCTTGCTACTCTTTGCATCTTGACAATGATTATCCTGCAATGTTCTGGACAATGTTTTATAATGTGAACCCAATCTTTTGGGCTTTCTTTATGACATGATGCGTTTTTCCGCTTTCATGCTCTTTCTACAAATACCAAGTATTTGCATATCTGAATCACAAGTGGTTGGCCATTTCCACTTGGATTTATCTATCGCAAAGGCGGGGAGCGGCATCCAATCGCACCTTTGGATTTTCTGTTTATAACATGCTCTTGCATGCTTATCTGTTTGTGTGTACACTAATATGCTCTTGCACATTTTTCTTAGTGCTTTTACACAAATGTGCTCTTGCACATATCTCTGTCTGCGTTTTGCACTAATATGCTCTTGCATATTTTTCTTAGTGCTTTTACACAAATGTGCTCTTGCACAATTTTTTATTCTGTGTGCTCTTGCACGATTTCTATTCTAGCGTGCTCTTGCACAATTCTTATTCTGTGTGTTCTTGCACAACTTCTCTTGCCATAATCAAATCAAATGAATAATAAAAATCATGCAAAGATCATATCTTTCTTATTGTGTTTTGTTGGGGGAGATTCATACCAATGCGCCCGCTTATCTTTTAGCTTTGCTTGAGGGGGGTAAAAACCGTCGCACATCAAGCTTTTTTTTTTCTTTCTCTCTCTTTTTTTTTAGCTGGGTTTGCTCGAGGGAGGTCAAGACCATCGCGCATCAAGCCCCCTTAGTTCTTTTATTTCATGCATTATGCTGGGCATTCTTAGGCGGTAACCATCACACCTAAGTCTTGGCCCGCTCTAGTCGTAATATATTTTCTATATGTGAATGATGACATACTAAATTGATACTTGTCAACATTAATATTTTATATGATTAATTTCATATCATGTTGGCAAATATTGGCATAGTAAATGCAAGTAATATATCAAATAAAAATTATGTTAAATGTAATACTTAGCTTTTAGTGGCTTTCCTGCCTTCTATGCTTGTCTGGGTTGCAACCTCTTTATTGGTCGAATCGCATTTCTCATCTTTGGATAATTTTCCACCTTCATGTGTCTCGCTTTCGGCCGTCTCATCATGGAGAGCGTAGCTTCTTGCTTTCGGGTGTCATTTATGTTATCTCTTGCTTTTAAGCGATTGTTTGGTCTTTTCTAGGGAAGTGGGCGTCCCGCTCCGATTGTCTTTTCCCACTTGGGCGTGAAGAATACACCTTTCCGCTCTAAGTGTCCCGCCTTTGAACGTGAAGAGCGTTCCTTTCCGCTTTGGCTATCTCTGAAACATAAAATACAGCTCGAATATTTCGCTCTGTGGACCTAATATTATAATAATTTCTCAATCAATCAATTCGATATTCATGTTCTACTGCTCAAATATCCATGGCCTAAATTGACACAACACGCATTCATCATAAACATCTATTACATATTCTCATCTATTATTGTGCAGAATCTTCACAAATACTTCCATCATAATCCAAAGAAGGTGTTGGACAATTTCGTCAGATACATGTAATAAGGATTTGCATTTAATAATAATTAAAAAATAGAGGCAAACTCATATGACAAACATAAGAGATAATAATAATAATAATAATAATAATAATAATAATAATAATAATAATAATAATAATAATAATAAATAGGGATGAGAGCTGTTAAGCATAAAAAACATGTAATAACATATAATGAGTTGCAAAAATCAAAAGAGATAAAGAGACTTAGCTAACTCTTTTGAATAAGGATCAGATCTCATCTTTTGTCCTATGTGCAAGTTGCACTGATGCCCAAGATTCTTTTTCCCTTGGGATAAACCTCTGATTAATTCCTTGAGTTCATTATTTATTCTTATGCTCTCTGAGAGTATATATTGTTTTTATTTGATGAAATTGTTTTCCTTTGTCAAAACAGATAGTTGGGAGAGCGAGCCTCCCGCTCTTGGGTATGGGGGGCGTAGTTCTTGCTCGCTCAGAGTGTGAAGGTAGTTTCTGCCCGCTATGGACTTTCTACCAAGGCTCAAATATTTGACTCACATTTCATGAACATTTGATTCTCACATTTCATATTCTTATATGCTATTGCCTATAGTTCTAATAAAATATTTTTATCATGATCTATCAATTGTCACACAATAATATTCACATAGTAAGAAATTGTATGTAATAATAATCAGAGATAGTAGCAAATTTATAAGCATGTGTCATGTCTCTCTTGTGTTAGATTTCACATAAGCATTGGCAAGCATAAAAAGAAAACGTAATTGCTAAGCATAAAAATATAATAATAATAATAATAATAATAATAATAATAATAAAATAGTGAGTTGAAAAAGTCAAAGTAGATGAGGTGACTTAGCTTTATTCTTTTGATAATAACCAGATCTTCTTCTTCTATCCTTTGTACACGTTGCCAAGTTCTTGTTTTTTTTTTATATCATATCTCAATCCTCTTAATATATTTTTTTTTGTCTCACTACCCACTTCTCCTCTTTTATTTGACCCAAAAATCAAATTGCTCAGTGCCATGTCTTTTTTTCCTTTATCTGCTACACACAATAACCTCTTCATTTCTCTATGGAAATTCTTTTCGCCTTGTTGTTCTCTTCGCCCTCAAATTCCCTTCGCCCTGTTGTTCAGGCAACACCAATTTCCCTTGACTAACCAACTTATGAAAGGTACGCCTAACCACATAGTAGTTCATTGCCTCATGAGTGTTCGCCTTGGGGTGCACGATACAAAAGCGAGGATCATCATATTGTTGCTCAGTGGGCGGGCGACCAAACGAGAGCGAGTGTATTTCCAAACAGCAAGGCGATCAAAGGAGAGCGAGTGTGTTTCCAAACGAGAGCGAGTGATTAAGAGTAACAGTACCCACGAAGACCAAGTCATGGATTGTTTCTCAACTCTATCTTTACTAACTACATGATGTTGTTATCATATCAGTTCCTTACTTTTAGCTATAGTTGTTATTTAGTAACACTTATATATATTGCCTCTGTACACACGTTATAGTCATCAAGTTATCAATACACATTTTGTGTTTCTTTATATTCAAAAGGTAATAAAATTCATTTAGTAAGAATTTGTATATAATAATAATTAAAAATAGTGACAAGTTTATTAACAGTAACAAACAAAAGTGATAAAATAAAAATAAGGATGAGAGTTGGTAAGCATAAAAACATACAACATAATAAAAAATAAATAGTGAATTAAAAGTTAAAGTAGGTGAGAAGACTTAGTTGTAGCTTTTTCTTAGTAGTCACACCATGCTTCACCATTTTATCCTCTGGGTAAAATCTTTTACTCCCTTTGGTCCTTATCTTCTTCCTCGATTGTTGTGTCCTATCTTCCATTTCAGCCTCTCTTTTTTCTTTTTTTCTTTTTGACCAAAATAAATGAAAGAAAGAAGGTCCAAGATGCTATCCCTTTCTTCTCTGCTACCCACAATAACCAGAAAGCCTTCTTTTCTCTGTCTCTCGTCCTTTCCCCTTTATTTGTTTTTTCTTTTCTTTCCTAATAAAACATCTTCACTTTCCTTGTGTGAGTGTGTTGTCCCTTTCTCCTCTCTTTTCTTGTATTAGCCCAATGAAATTTGACCTGGTATACTCTGAACACCCCTCTTTTCTCTCTCTTCCTTGTACCGCTCCTCCACTAACTGGTGTGTCAGCTCCTTAGAAATGGGCAAAATAGGTAGCTCTTCCTCTTCTCAACATCTCGCCTAACTCCTTAGAAATATGCAACGCTTCGCTCTGTCTTCTGCAACCGGAGCGAAGCTCTGCGCTCTGTCTTCAGGAAGCGACCCCTCCTGTAGAAATCTTTTCAATGGATCCCTCCAAGCTTCGCCTTCCGCTCCTGCTACTTCCTTCTTTCTCCTTGTACATCTTCTTCTCCTTCTTGTCTTCAACCGTAAACCAATGTCACAATGACACATCCTTTTATTTTTATTTTATTGAATCTTCACTGTAATGAAAAATAAAAGTTGCTAAAGATGTTCAACGAGTCTTGTATTTTGTTTATGTAGAATCAAGTCTCCAATTAGGTGGATTTATTTTGATGATGACAATATAATTAGATCATGGAGTTAAAGCAAGAATTCAAGCTCATCAAGTCAAGAAGATCAAGTGCATTATGTATCTATTCATTCTCAATTTTATTTTGAATGTAATTTTATTTTATTGAGAGTGGGTAGCTTAGGAAGTTATCTCACCCTTAGGATAAATAATTTTAATTGCATGAAAAAGGTTAGGGGTTACATAAAATTATTCCTTGAAGAGAGACTTGAAATAAATTGTTGAAAAACTTGATTTTTATCATCTCTGGGCAAAACACTCGAGTAAGCACAAAAATACTCGAGTATAAAGACACTCGAGTAATCTGAAAGTTACTCGAGTATCAAAACACTCGAGTACTTCCCAGAATACTCGAGTATTTCAGCCTCAAAACAGAGATTTGACCGTTAGTTCAATACTTGGGCATTTCTATTGAAAGATGGGCAAAACACTCGAGTAGTGTCAAAAGTACTCGAGTATTTTGGTTCTGACAGCAAAATTTTAACCGTTGGAAAAGGGCAAAAATGGAATGAAAGAGTTGATTTCACTCATTCATTGTATTTTCCATATATTAGAAATGAATGCCATTGAACTAACCAACAAGAGCATTAAAGTTGATTGTGCAAAACATTCATTTTGATTATTCTCTCTCTCAAGTGGATAATTACTCTAACTCAATATTCATTCATCATTATTATTTGTTCTAAGAGTTAGAGTTGTGCTTAATTGTTGTGGATATCATTTGTTGGATCACTCCACATACACATACACTACTTGTTCTAAAAATCTTGGTTGGTAACCAAGTGTACCTAAGTGGGTCTTAGGTTCATTCAAGACTTGGGAGGTTCTCAAGCAAGGGCTAAGAGGTTCTTAGCTTTGGTGGAGCTCTTGAAGGTTTCAAGGAGCTTGAAGAAGAAGGAGTCTTCATCACCAACATCAAATTGGGGTAGAAATTCAAGAGTTTGGTACACTCTTGGAAGGGATAGGTTGAGTGAGGCATCTCAATACCCTTTGTAATATTTCTAACAATTTGATTTTAGTAGACACTCCTAAGGTTCTTAGGGGGACTGGACTAGCTCTCTAAATAGAGAGTGAACCAGTATAAAATTGTTGGTGTTGATCTTTTATAGCTTTCTTTAACTTCAAGCAAAAACCAAACCTAAGTTGCTCAAAAGGGGGTTATTAATTAGAGTAGTAATTCCGCAGCAATTAAGTGATTTTCAAGTTGTTATAGCTTTATTTAATTGCTTTCTACTCTATTATTAATCTGCCCTGGACTGGATTAATTCATATTGATTAAAGTGCATTTAATTCAGAAACTGTTTTTCTGCTAACTGCACGATTTACTCGAGTATTCTTAAGAAGACTCGAGTGTTCTTGTGATTTTACTCGAGTAGTCTTAAAAACACTCGAGTGTTCTTGCTCTGTTTCTGAAAAATCTGCACGTGATCAATTATACTTAATTGCATTCGAAAATTAGTCACTGTTGCATTCAGATTACTATTCACCCCCCCTCTAGTAATTGCTAAGCCCGCTTGTTGGTTTCCAACAAGTGGTATCAGAGCTCGGTCGAAAGATCGAGCGTAAAAGCTTTTTTGAAAAGATCCTTTGGAAACTATGGGCTCTAGCAATTATCAAGAAGGTTCCTCTTCAATAAACCGCCCTCCATTCTTTAATGGTGAAGGGTATGCTTATTGGAAGGTTAGGATGAGAGTTTTTATTGAAGCAATAGACACCGATATTTGGGATGCAATAGAGGATGGTCCTTATATTCCTAGACATATGGTAAATGGGGAAGTCATTGAAATTCCTAGGAAAAGTTGGAATGATGATGATAAAAAGAAAGCATCATTTGATTTAAAAGCTAAAAACATCATCTTTTCGGCTTTATCCCATGATGAATTTTATAGAATTTCTCAATGCAAGTCGGCTAAGGAAATGTGGGACACTTTGGAAGTCACACATGAAGGAACAAGTGAAGTAAGAAATGCTAGATTAAATTCTTTAACACATGAATATGAATTATTTCACATGTTCCCGAATGAATCCATTGATGACTTACAAAAGAGGTTTTCACATATTTTTAGCCATTTGATTTCTCTAGGAAAGCAATTTCGTGATGGTGAAACTACTCACAAAATTTTGAGATGTCTTGATAGAAAATGGCAACCTAAGGTCACCGCTATCAAGGAGTCCAAGGATTTAAATACTATGGACTTGGCAACCTTGTTTGGGAAGCTCAAGGAGCATGAGATTGACTTATCAAGACTTAGCTCACATGAGGAGTCGGACAAAAAGAAGAAGAGTATCTCTCTCAAGGCCTCAACCAAAGTTGTAAAAGAGGTTGAGGATGACTCAACTAGTGAGAACTCCGATCATGCACTCAATGAGGAGGAAATTGGATTGTTTGCAAAAAGATTCAACAAATTCCTCAAGGGTAAGAAGAGTGGCTCATCATCAATAGAAAGAAGACCCAAGGAACACAAGTCAAAGAACAAGACTTCAAGTGATGTAGTGAAGTGTCATGAATGTGGAGGCATTGGACACATAAGGATGGAATGTCCTACATACTTGAGAAAGAATGAAAAGAAGACCCAAGAGGGCAAGGGCAAGAGGGCTTACATTGTGTGGGATGCACCGGAAAAGGATGCAAAATCATCATCAAGTAGCTCGGATGATGAAGTTGCAAATCTATGTCTCATGGCAAGAACCAACAATGAAGCCTCAAGTGCAAATGGTGAAAATGAGGATGAGGTATCATCTCAAAGCTCTAGCTTTTCCTCTTCCTCTATTCCTTTTGATGATTTGCTCAATGAATACAATGAAATGTTAACACAATTTGAAAAACTAGCTAAGATTAACAAGGAAAAAGGAAAGAAAATTTTGGAGTATCAAAAAGAGATTAATGAATTAGAAAAGTACATAAATGAATTGAAACTCCAAAATGCTTCTTTAGAACTTGTTAATTCTAGTCATGTTTGTGATTGTGCAAGTGATGAGAAAACTATTGTTTATTGTGAGAAATGTGACATTCTTGAAAATGAAATAAAAGATTTGAAACACAAACTCACAATATCAAATAGTGATAGAAACCTAGACCGGTTAATTAAATCTCAAAGAAATTATTCAAACAAAACCGGTTTAGGATATGTCCAAAAGAAAAAGGACAATAAAAGGGTTGGTTCATCTTCTAAAATTGATTATACAAAGAAACCAACTTGCTTTTATTGCGGAAAGTTTGGGCATACAAACAATAGGTGCCACATTAAACATGTTGAAATTCAAAAAGGCACTTATGTTTGGATTAAGAAGGAAGAAACACCAAAAGCTAACCCAAAGGGACCCAACATAATTTGGGTACCCAAAATGAGCAAATGATCTTGTTTTGTAGGTGTGCCTTAGAACCGAAAAGAAACCGTGGTATCTTGATAGTGGATGTTCAAGGCACATGACGGGAGATAAGCGGAACTTCATGGAGCTTACTCCTCAAGAAGGTGGATATGTCACTTATGGAGACAACAACAAAGGCAAAATTCTTGGGATTGGTAAAGTCGGTAATTCTTCCAACTTGGTTATTGATAATGTACTTTATGTTCAAGGATTAGAACACAATCTTTTGAGCATTAGTCAACTTTGTGATATTGGTAACCATGTACTATTTACCTCCACCCAATGTCTCATAAAAAGTGACAAGGATGAATCTATCAAATTTGTTGGCAAAAGGTCTAATAATACTTACTTGGTTGAATTAAACAATATTACCTCTTTGGTTTCTACTTGTCTAGTAAGCAAAGAGAGTGACACTTGGTTGTGGCACCGTAGGATTGCTCACATTAATGTAAATCAATTAAAGAAAATACAATCAAAAGACTTAGTGGTTGGTTTACCAAAGCTTGATTTTAAAATTGAAGGTGATTGTACTCCTTGTAAGAAGTGCAAACACACCAAAAACCATTTTGGTTCTAAGAATGAAGTGTCCACAACAAGACCATTAGAAATGCTTCATATGGACTTGTTTGGACCTTCTCAAGTAAAAAGCTTTGGTGGCAACTACTATGGTTTGGTGATTGTTGATGACTTTTCTAGATTTACATGGACTTTATTCTTAAGTGCAAAAAGTGAGACCTACAAATCTTTCAAACGCCATATTAAACTTGTGCAAAACCAAGTAAACCAACGAGTAATTATTATTAGAACCGATCATGGTGGTGAATTTGAAAACTACAAGTTTGATAGATTTTGTGATAAACATGGTATTGAACACCAATATTCCGCACCAAGAACTCCGGAACAAAATGGAGTGGTAGAGCGGAAAAATAGGGTGTTAGAGGAACTTGCAAGAACCATGCTAAATGATTCTCAAGTCCCTCATTATTTTTGGGCCGATGCCGTTAATACGGCTTGCTATGTCATGAATAGAATTCTAATTAGGCCCATGCTCAAGAAAACCCCCTATGAGCTTTACAAAGGAAGAAAACCAAATATATCCTACTTTCATGTTTTTGGATGCAAAGTTTATGTGCTAAATAATGGAAAAGATCATCTTGGAAAATTTGACTCCAAATCCGATGAGGGAATATTTTTGGGTTATTCTTCACATAGTAAAGCATATAGAATTTTTAATAAAAGAACTATGACTATTGAAGAATCTATTCATGTGGTTTTTAATGAGTCTTCGAAAGAAGATGGTGTTTTAAATGATGGTTGTGATGAAGGTTTTGAGTTTTCAAAAGAGGAAAAAGGGAAGGAGATTTTAAAGGATGAAGGAGAAGTTAAAAATGATCTTGATCCGGCTTGGAAAACGGTGAAAGCTCATCCTATTGACAATGTCATAGGAGACCTTTCAAAGGGAGTATTAACTCGTAGGACAATTCAAAATATTTGTCATTTTGTTTCCTTTGTTTCTCAAATCGAACCAAATTCAATTAAGGAAGCAATTTTGGATGAACATTGGGTTATGGCCATGCAAGAAGAACTAAATCAATTTGTTAGAAATGATGTTTGGGAATTAGTGCCTATACCCGATGATCATACCATAATTGGTTTAAAATGGATTTATAGAAATAAACTTGATGAATCCGGTTTGATTATAAGAAACAAAGCGAGACTTGTTGCCCAAGGGTACAACCAAGAGGAAGGTGTTGATTATGATGAGACCTTTGCTCCGGTTGCACGCCTTGAGGCAATCCGAATCTTGCTTGCCTTTGCATCAATTATGAAATTTACTCTTTATCAAATGGATGTCAAGAGTGCTTTCTTGAATGGTTTCATAAATGAAGAAGTGTATGTTAAGCAACCACCCGGTTTTGAAAGTCATGAATTTCCAAACCATGTTTATAAATTGAAAAAGGCTCTTTATGGATTAAAACAAGCTCCTAGAGCTTGGTATGATCGATTAAGTACCTTTTTATTAGAAAATGAATTTCAAAGAGGAAAGGTTGATAATACCCTATTCATCTATAAAACCAAAAAGGACATTTTGTTAGTGCAAATATATGTAGATGATATTATCTTTGGTGCCACTAACGTGTCCTTGTGTAGCAAGTTCTCTAATTTGATGAAAAAGGAATTTGAGATGTCCATGATGGGGGAGCTCAAGTTCTTCCTAGGACTTCAAATCAAGCAAGTCAAGGAGGGGATTTTTGTGCATCAAGGAAAATATTGCAAGGAGCTCCTTGGAAAATTCGGAATGGACAAATGCAAAGAAGCCTACACTCCCATGAGCACATCATGCTACCTAGACAAGGATGAACAAGGTACACCGGTTGATGTTAGTAAATATAGAGGCATGATAGGTAGTCTTCTATATCTTACCGCATCTAGACCGGATATTATGTTTAGTGTATGCATGTGTGCCCGTTTTCAAGCTAATCCTAAAGAATCACACCTATCCGCGGTCAAACATATATTTAAATATCTTAAAGGAACGATAAATACCGGATTATGGTATCCTAGTGATACTAGTCTTAGCTTGGTTGGTTATTCGGATTCCGACTTTGCGGGATGCAAGCTTGATCGTAAAAGCACTAGTGGTACTTGCCATTTATTGGGAAGCTCACTAGTGTCATGGTTTTCTAAAAAGCAAGCTTGTGTTGCTCTTTCCACCGCCGAAGCGGAATATATCGCCGCCGGTAGTTGTTGTGCTCAACTCTTGTGGATGAAACAACAATTATTGGATTTTGGTTTGAAACTTGAAAATATTCCTATTAAGTGCGATAACACAAGTGCAATCAACTTAACTAAGAATCCGGTGTATCATTCAAGGACTAAACATATTGAAATTAGACATCATTTTCTAAGAGATCATGTACAAAAAGGTGATTGCACAATTGAATTTGTAAGCACCACAAACCAATTAGCGGATATTTTTACAAAACCATTGCCAAGAGATACCTTTTATCATATAAGAGGAGAACTTGGAATTTTAGATGAGTCAAGCATTAGCTAATTGATTTGTGTTTGTGAAAATTCACCAAGTATGTCTCATTTCATGTGCATTAGTGTTTGAAGAACAATTGGACCTTGAGATGTTGTGAATTATGTGTTTTTGACTGTGAGTGATTTTGAGTCTGATTTGTGTTTGTGTTAAATTGTGTTGGTTTAGTGAAAATGTGTTCAAATTGCTGTTAAAACTGTCTGTCTGTCAAATTTACTCGAGTATTTTCATTTATACTCGAGTATTTTAATTCCAAATTAAATGGTTTGAAAATTGAAAAAGTTTTTGGTCAGGTCTGATTGTTTCACTCGAGTGTTTTAAAATTTTACTCGAGTATTTTACTCTTTACTCGAGTGTGCCCTGTTTTACTCGCGTGTTTTTCGGTCCAGTAACTCTAGACTTTCTGGACTGGGCTTTTTACTCGAGTACTTTAACAAATACTCGAGTATCAGGCTTAGAACACTCGAGTGTTTTCAAAAACACTCGAGTAATGCGACTTTTTAAAGCACAGCAGCAGCGTTTCAGCAGTCACTTTTCACGAACCCCCTCTTCTCCCCACTCGAGTTCTCTCAACCCCAACCTCTCAAAACACGTTTTTCACTCCAATTTTTCACAGCTTTTAACTTTAAATCATCTCCACATCACTTTTCTTCAATTATTTTACTTCAAATCACTGTTTTTCACCCCCAAATCCGAAATTCCCTTTTGAAACCCTAACTCCCCTAAACTCGAAATTGTCCATTTTTTTTCTTCAATTTGTGTGAAAATGTCTACCTCTCGAGCTAACCTACGTCCAAGGAAGAAAAGAAGAGAGCCTACTCCTCCTTCTTCATCATCTTCAGAGCATGAAGAGGAATTCTTTTCTGCTGGTGCATGTGCTAGGAGGGAGGCATTGTTCATCACTCATGGCTATGGTGTACAAAGCTGGACCACAGAGGATTTTCTTGAGGGTAACGGTTTTACATTTGTTCAAAAGCTTAGGGAACAACACCTTATGAATTTTATCTCTTTCAATGGTCCAATTTATCTTAGACTAGTGCGTCAATTTTTTGCAAATCTTAAGGAGATAAATAGGACTACTTTAGAATCCAGAGTAGCTGGAACCCACCTTGTACTTCGTCCTACTGATTTAGAAACTGTCTTTGGCATAACACGAACGGGGCAGAACAATTTGAATGCTCAAACTGATGATATTTTTCGAAATCTGCTTCGTCCCGATCGTGTTTATGACGGAGATGAAAAGAAAGCCGTGAATATGACCACTTCAAACCGCATTCTTCACCATATTGTTTGTCACATCCTTATGCCCCAAACATCTCCAAATTACTCAAAGCCCACAAAATTAGAACTTCAGCTTATTGATGCTATACTGAATGATAATATGTTGAACTGGGCTGCTGTTATTTTTGCTCGGATGGTCAAGGCAGGGTCTTCTAAACCAACCCAAAATCTGCCTTATCCTATGCATGTGTGTCGACTTCTCCGGCACCTCAATGTGCCTATTCTTCATGATGAGGAGAAAGTTGACCCTCCGGCAGAGTTGCATGCGCTTCATGAGGGGCTATTGCGTCAAATGAGAATGAGGAAGCGCGGCGGGAGGTGGTATTGGATGGATCAGGTAGCAACCATGGAGGCCCAGGAGGCCGCTGAGCAAGCTGCAGCTCAGCAAGGTTTGGATGCTGAGCAGTTGGCTGATGAGCAGGCTCAGTATGATCAGGCTGATGGTGGCGGTGGTGGTGGTGGTGATCCGGTTGATGACATTCAGTTTGAACATCCTGCTTTTGGGACTTATCAGACATATTTCGATGCTCGCTTTGCTCAGTTTGACAGCCGCATGGATAGCTTTGAGCATCGATTGGCTGAGCAGCAGGATAGTATCAGCAGGATTGAGTCTCAGATGGGTGTGCAGTCGGCCATGATATATTCGCAGTTGGACCAGCAGTCAGTTCAGATGAATGCTCGGTGGGACCAGCATTCCGTTCAGATGAATGCTAGGTTCGATGATATGATGTCTGCATTCGGCCGCTTCTTTCCTCCTCAGGATCCCCCTGCACCGGATATGTTCTGAGATCGGTGGACATTGCACTCTGTTTTTACATGTTATTTTTTTTGGATGTTTAGTTTTTCACTATGCTTTTGGGAGTCTGTTTACTTTTTGTTACCCCTGCGTGGGTCTTTATCCAGTTTTATGATGTTTTTTCTTTTCCGTTCAGACTTGGATTTGGTTGGTGGTTTTATGCTATGTTATGATGTGATTTCACTGGATTTCTCATGGTTCTTGTTTTTCACGTGTTTGGTATTCTCTGATAGTCATATTTGTTTTATATTGATATTATTTAAGGGGGAGTTTTCATTATTGGTATCCTTCTTGTCTCCTCCGTTTCCAAATGCTATCTTTTTGATTATGACAAAAAGGGGGAGAAAAGAGGCAATGAGAAGAGCAAACACATCATTTTTTTTACTCTGATATTATGTTTGCTCTCGCTCTGATACCAGTTACATTTTGTGCACTTGACTATGATATTATGGATATTATGCTGTGCTTGGTATTCTCTGAATTGACAGGTTAATAGGTTCCTATATTGAGGGGGAGCTCTCAAAAGAGAAGGAACGGTTTAATTATTTTGTCATCATCAAAAAGGGGGAGATTGTAGAATCAAGTCTCCAATTAGGTGGATTTATTTTGATGATGACAATATAATTAGATCATGGAGTTAAAGCAAGAATTCAAGCTCATCAAGTCAAGAAGATCAAGTGCATTATGTATCTATTCATTCTCAATTTTATTTTGAATGTAATTTTATTTTATTGAGAGTGGGTAGCTTAGGAAGTTATCTCACCCTTAGGATAAATAATTTTAATTGCATGAAAAAGGTTAGGGGTTACATAAAATTATTCCTTGAAGAGAGACTTGAAATAAATTGTTGAAAAACTTGATTTTTATCATCTCTGGGCAAAACACTCGAGTAAGCACAAAAATACTCGAGTATAAAGACACTCGAGTAATCTGAAAGTTACTCGAGTATCAAAACACTCGAGTACTTCCCAGAATACTCGAGTATTTCAGCCTCAAAACAGAGATTTGACCGTTAGTTCAATACTTGGGCATTTCTATTGAAAGATGGGCAAAACACTCGAGTAGTGTCAAAAGTACTCGAGTATTTTGGTTCTGACAGCAAAATTTTAACCGTTGGAAAAGGGCAAAAATGGAATGAAAGAGTTGATTTCACTCATTCATTGTATTTTCCATATATCAGAAATGAATGCCATTGAACTAACCAACAAGAGCATTAAAGTTGATTGTGCAAAACATTCATTTTGATTATTCTCTCTCTCAAGTGGATAATTACTCTAACTCAATATTCATTCATCATTATTATTTGTTCTAAGAGTTAGAGTTGTGCTTAATTGTTGTGGATATCATTTGTTGGATCACTCCACATACACATACACTACTTGTTCTAAAAATCTTGGTTGGTAACCAAGTGTACCTAAGTGGGTCTTAGGTTCATTCAAGACTTGGGAGGTTCTCAAGCAAGGGCTAAGAGGTTCTTAGCTTTGGTGGAGCTCTTGAAGGTTTCAAGGAGCTTGAAGAAGAAGGAGTCTTCATCACCAACATCAAATTGGGGTAGAAATTCAAGAGTTTGGTACACTCTTGGAAGGGATAGGTTGAGTGAGGCATCTCAATACCCTTTGTAATATTTCTAACAATTTGATTTTAGTAGACACTCCTAAGGTTCTTAGGGGGACTGGACTAGCTCTCTAAATAGAGAGTGAACCAGTATAAAATTGTTGGTGTTGATCTTTTATAGCTTTCTTTAACTTCAAGCAAAAACCAAACCTAAGTTGCTCAAAAGGGGGTTATTAATTAGAGTAGTAATTCCGCAGCAATTAAGTGATTTTCAAGTTGTTATAGCTTTATTTAATTGCTTTCTACTCTATTATTAATCTGCCCTGGACTGGATTAATTCATATTGATTAAAGTGCATTTAATTCAGAAACTGTTTTTCTGCTAACTGCACGATTTACTCGAGTATTCTTAAGAAGACTCGAGTGTTCTTGTGATTTTACTCGAGTAGTCTTAAAAACACTCGAGTGTTCTTGCTCTGTTTCTGAAAAATCTGCACGTGATCAATTATACTTAATTGCATTCGAAAATTAGTCACTGTTGCATTCAGATTACTATTCACCCCCCCTCTAGTAATTGCTAAGCCCGCTTGTTGGTTTCCAACAGTTTATTTCTGGATTTTGGTTTTGTTCGCTTCCCTCCGTCGCATCTCAACGTTCTTAGCTTCATACATACATCTCCCCAGCGGAGTCGCCAATTGTTTTGGACCACTTTTTGTAAAAGAGGTTTAACAATAAATAATGAGATTCTAAGTTCGTAAGCTTTGGAGATATATGTAGAAGTACCAAATCCATGCCTCCGTGGCTTGGAGAGAACGGATGAAGCATCATGAAGAATCGTCGGGAGGATCGACCGGGGTGCTCTTTACCCATGTCATTGGTTTAGGGAGAATGAGAAGAGGAAAACCAGTCTCAAGTGTATGAATATAGTGGATCTTGTTAAGAAATAAAGTGAAGGAGTTGATAAAGTGTTTCTCCCTTTTAGTATTGTTTCTGGTGTTTTTGGTTATTTGGGTGGCATGAATCTTTTTACTCTGATCTAGAGTGTTGGTGATGAGGCGAGCATTAAGGGGGTACTGAGGATGGTGAAAGCGAGAAGAGTATTGAGGTGATGAGGGTTGGAAGAGTTGAATCCCTAAGGGGTGTTGGAAGTCTTTTTCATAGAGTGGGTCCGGGGTGAAACTTGGTCACTAAGTAAACTTAATAACCAAGTAAACTTGGTGACCAAGTCTTCGCTTCTGAAAACTTAATCACTAAGTTTTAGGAGCTGTGCAAGTCTCCGCTCAATGGATGAGTGAGGCTAGCGAGCGATGGGTGGTGAGCGAGGGGTGGCTTTGTCCTAAGGTGTCCTATGTCTCAGAGCGTCATGGGTATCAGAGCGTCCCCGTCCCTTATCTATCATGAAGGCGTTTTGTCAAGGCATGAACGCCTTGTGCACTTTCCTCCATCCAAAGCCTTCAAAGCCACGTAGTCCATGAAGTTCCCAACTTAGTGGTACCACCGATGTGTCATCCTACACCGAGGTGGCATGGGCCCACTAAGTACCTTACCGTTTCGCCTTTCGTCTTGGTTGCAATTATGATTATCTTATCTTTCCTGCAAGATTAAATTGTTAAATAAAGATTATGACCATAATAAAAAACAGATCCAAACAATCATAAAAAATATATTTTTTAATACCTTTTTATCTACTTTAACTTGTTTATCAAGTGTCCTAATATTTGCCTACCTACCTAAAAAGATCAGAAACACTAACAAATATATTTCTTAGTTAAATTCTGTTTTTTACTTTCTCTATTGGTCACAAGTTTAATTTGAATGTGTTTTTTTCAATTTTCAATACTTGAATAGCAGAGTATATTTCAAACAACCCGAGTCAGTGGAAAGGTTGATGTCTTCAGCTCTAGGCATTGAGGAAGTGTTGTTAGGTTAGTTTTGGTTTGAGCGTCTATCGATGATTGAATGTCTATTATATAACATGGCAGGTTCTTTGATGGTCTCTTTGAGTTTTTAGTTGTGATGCTCTTACTAACTTTTACAGGTAAATTACCTAAAGGATCGGTAAATTTTTTATTTATTTTCATTTTTGTAACACTCCACTTTCCTGACAGGCTGACACACTGCAAACACATCATCATTTCCGATCCAATCACTCACTTAGGTTGCCGTGCACTTCTCATTTATTTCATATTGTGTTTATTATAAATCACTTTTATCTAATTCACTCTGAAATTCATCAAAAAAATATATTATCATTCTAAAGTTATCCTTATTTAAAACTTTACAACTCTAATCATTTTTTTTATTCTAATTATTACTTTATTACTTTATCACCCCTATATAATTATGAATGGTGTATTTAGAAAAACTCTTTAATGTTACCTAAGTATTCTAAAACGACTTATAAAAAAGAACACCAAATCTATCAGAATGATACCTTATAACAAAGAAAAAAAAGTACGTTTCACAGTAGTTACAATTTATAATCCATCCAACAATACATAATAAAGCAACTAAATATTTCCAATCTCTCATCGAAGATTGAGATGCAAAGAATAACTTAATACCTAGCTAAAAGAATCTACTATCTATATATAAAAGAATCCCTTTTCGAGACACCACGTTTGTCAGAGAAATTTTTGAGGTACCACATTTGTCCCGTGAAACTTTCCTCGCACCAGAGAGTTTGTAGGTAGATAATCATTATCTCTAATCAAAATTACAATTTAAAATTAAATAAATTATTTAAATTTATTTAATCATTATATGTATGTAAAATTATTATTCTCAATTATTTTTTAGAAAAAAGTAATCATTGTTCTCAACAAAAGTATTTAAAAAAAGATAAAAAAGTCACAAATTTATTTAATCATTATCTGTACGTGAAATCATTATCTCGATTTGTTAAAAAAAAAGTAATCATTATCCTCAACAAAAATATTAAAAAATTTATAATAGTAATCATTAACCAAATTACAATTTGAATTTAAATTAATTATTTAAATTTATATAATCATTATCTGTATGTGAAATCATTATCCTCAATTTGTTGAACCAATCATTATCCTCAACAAAAATATTTAAAAAATATTAAAAAGATCACCATATATATAATAGGCTCTCCCACTCAATTTTTAAAGTTCTATCTAATTCTAAGAATTATCTTCTCCAAATTCTCACTTTTATTTTTATTTTTTCCCTCATTCCTCTACTTAAAGCTCTTAATTTTGATTTTTGAGTGTTTGATGAATTACTTATTAGATGATGCATATTTTGTTATACTTTTAATTGACTTTTGTTTATTCCTTTACTTAGAGCTCTTAATTTTGATTTTTGAGTGTTTGATGAATTACTTATTAGATGATGCATATTTTGTTATATTTTTAATTGACTTTTGCTCAATGCTAATTTCAGGAAAAATGACAGCAATGAGTTACTTCAAACAAGAGCATGACCTTGGTAAGTTGTTTTTTTTTTTTTGAAATTTTGGTAAGTTGTTATACATACTTTGATTATTCTTTGTTGAAAGAATATGCAAATAATTGATCTTTTTCTCTTTTCAAAGAAGAGAAGGGCTCTCCTAGGATTAGGAAGAAATACCTTGATCGTATTCCGGTGAGAAATAATTTTGGTTTGCCTGTTTGAAGAAACAATGTTTTTCGATTTATTTATGATTTATTTTTTCGT
Organism: Crotalaria pallida; assembly: GCA_037953625.1. Lineage (NCBI taxonomy): Eukaryota > Viridiplantae > Streptophyta > Magnoliopsida > Fabales > Fabaceae > Crotalaria > Crotalaria pallida. Next base: position 78,158,718 of record CM075656.1, read on the forward strand.
TTTTGTCATGAGATAAGATAAATGATGAAAAAGATCAAAATATTTAATTATGAATAATAATAATAAATGTGATAATTATATTAAAAAAATAATAATGGTAAAAAAATATTAATTTATCCATCAAATAATTATAAGAAATATCTTATAATATTATCCAATAAGAAATATCTTATAATATTATCCAATAAAAAAATCAGAATTTATAATTTTGGTTAAATTATGTATAATTTTTATATTAGATGTGATAATTATATTTGAAATATGCTAAATTATCATGTCTTATGCAATAGAAAATATTTTGATTTATCTTTAAATCTACTCATAATACCATCAAACAAAAAAATATAAAAAAAAATTAATTTTCATTTCACTCTAATAATTAATCATAATATCATGATAAAACGTGTTAATTCATCGATCAACTAAATAAGGAATACATTAATTTAATACTTATTTATACATAGACAAATATAATATTAAATATATATATAAAAAAGAGCCAACATTATATTCATAATAAAATGCAATGTGTTAACCAAGATAGTCAAAAATAACAATTTTGTTCTATGAAATAGTGGATATTCCAATTTATCCTTAAATTTTCTCATAATACCATTAAACAAAAGAGATCAAAATATTTAATTCTGATATGTTTTTAATTATCATAATAAAGTTGATAAGCATATAAAAATATTAATTTATCTATTAAATAAATAAGGAAGATCTAATTCTTATTTACTTTTGATTCATCATAATAAAGTTAATAATCATGTAAAAAATTGTTAATTTATCCATTGAATAAATAAGGAAAATCTTAGAAAAAAAAATTTTACTTTTTATTTATAAGGAAGTACAAAATTTTTCAACAAGCTCATTTTTTATTGTTGTTTAATAATAATCTTTACTTTAAAATATTTAAATATTAATAATCCGTACATTGCACAGGATAAAAATAAAAAAGTTTAATTTTGATTCCACTCTAATTAATAAAACATGCTAATTATCGATATTAAAATAAGGAATACATTAATTTAATATTGATCTATACATAAATAAATATAATATTAAAAAATGAACTGTCATTATCTTCCAATGAATTCATGTCCAATAAAATAAAAGATATTATGATTTATCATTAATTATTCTCATAATACCATCAAACAAAAAAAATCAAAATAATAATAATAATTTTTGATTTATCATAATAAAGTATATTGAATAATCCTTTTTTTATAATTATTTTTGTTAATGTTTAATAATAATCTTTACTTTATAATGAAAATAATAATAATCTTTAATTTAAAATATTTAATATAAAAAAATTTAATATCAACAACTCGTGCATTGCACGGGGTAAGAGCTAGTAACTATATATGCATAAGGCCAAACTAAATTTTGTTTAAAATTATACAGATATACAGTTTCTAACTTTAAATGCATGTACTATTCCAATTTTTGCTTTTTCATTTTGATTAATAATGACGAAAAATTACACATTAACAATACAAGGATCAAAAATCATACCTGCTAATAATAAAAAGACCAAAATCTTTGGACATTAAAAATATGAAGATCAAAATCAAAACTACATTTGCATTATCCTTAACCAAAGTTAACAACATGGATCAACACCAAAACGAAATGAAAAAACAAGAATCAAAATCCAAAAAAATAAAATGTAAGGATTAATTCCAAATACGTCAATATTCATAGGAACTGGTTAGGTATTTAATCTTTTTTTTTTATCAAATACTCTCATCTTAATCTTAAGAATAAAAAAACTAACTTCGCACTTATTAAAAAGTTTAGTTAAGTGTATTTAATTTTGTCAATTTCATTGAAAAAATACTTTAAAAAAGTAGCATTGATAATAAAATAAAAATTAAATAAGATTATCATTTTAGAGGGATGTACGTATTTGTACATCATCGATCTCTCAAATACATGTTGTGATTTTTTTAAGGCTTATTTATGGTTTTAGTCCCTGAAAGTTGGGAATGTTTTGATGTTGGTCCTTGAAAGTTTTTTTGACCTTGACTCATCCTTAATTGTTTTGAAAATTTGGTTTTAGTTCCTGCCGTTAGGAAAAATTCGTTAATTGCTGATATAATTAACGAAACGACACATCAGCATACATGTGTGCAAGTATTGCATGTCATCGATAGGATGACGTGAATGATCGAGACCTGCAGGAGCAAAAGGGCCAAGACCCAACCAAAATGTGTTTGAGGATTGGGCTATGACCCTTTTGCTCCTGCGGGTCTGGATCATCTATGTCATCCTACCATGACATTTCATACTTGCACACGTGTATGTTGATGTGACGTTCCGTTAGCCACGTCAGTAGTTGACGGATTTTTCTTAACAAGAAGGACTAAAACCAAATTTTCAAAACTATTAAGGATGAGTCAATGTCAAAAAAACTTTCAGGGACCAAAATCAAAACACTCCCAACTTTCAGGCATTAAATACATAAATAAGCCCTTTTTTTTATTTAGAAGTTCTCATTCTAATTTTCAATGATATTTAATTATTTTTTCCTAAAGATTCATATTAAGTGAATACTTTTTAGAATCTTGATAATAATTATAGATGTAATTTTGAAAAATGTATTAAATATTTAAATTTCCAATATCATTGATAAAATTAACCTACTTACTTGATAGGTGTAAAAATTTTAAAAAAAACTTACATTTAATACAAGGTGGGGTAATTATAATATGGATAGGAAAAAAATATTATACTCTCTCTAGTCTTTATTATAAGGAAAAAAATTAATTTCACACTTATTAAGAGAGTTAGTTGAGTACATTTAATTTTTTCAAATTGATAAATAAAGTTACTTTTGGAAAGTTGTATTGAGAATAAAACAAAAATAAAAAAAACAACCACTATTTATAAATATTTTAGGAATAATTGTATTGAAATTAAAAAACTAATTAACGTTTTCTTATATTTGAAATTAAGATAAATATATATTTTTCTTATACTCCCTCCGGCTCTAATTATAATTATAAGCAAAAGTAACTTATTTTACGCTTATTAAGGAGATTAATTGATTGTATTTAATTTTCTCAAATTTATAAAAGAATAGAAGTATTTTAGGAAAGCTGCATTGAGAATGAAACAAAAATTAAATAAGATAACAATTTTCTAGGGATGTTTTAGGAAAGTAGCATTGTGAATGAAATAAAATGTAAGAAAGTTTGTTAGTTTTGCTTATATTTTAAACCAAGATAATGATGTTTTTTTTTCTTATATTTCAACCCAGAAGGAGTATTAAAGACCGGAGAAAATATATATATATATATATATATATATATATATATATATATATATATATATGTCTACTATCTACTATATACTTATATAAAAACATCCCTTTTCGAGGCACCACGTTTGTTCGCTTAAGGAATATTTGCACAAGAGCATTTGTAGGTAGATAACATCGTCTTTAATCAAAGTAATAATTTAAAATTAAATAAATTATCTGTCCAAAATTAATATTTAAAATTAAATAAATTATCTATATGTGGAATCATTATCCTCATTTTGTTAAAAAAAATCATTATCCTCAAAAAGATCGATAAACCTAAAGAGATGATGCTTGAATTCATGATAAACCCAAATATCTTTTTAGTTATCATATATTTCAAACTATAAATATGATGATTTCTCAAGTCATCAAAGTCACATTTTTCATCATTCTCCTCTATTTTTTATTGTTCATGAACCACCGCCTCTTTCAATGTGTCACCATATAATAAGTTGCAATCCCACTTCACGCATTCATCACCATTGTCATTTTGCATTGGCAGAAGCTTCATCTATAGCAATGAATTCCCAACCACAGCATGAGAAGAACAACAAACTTCATGTGCTTCATTGCTGCGTGAAGAACTATGATTATGGTCGACCATTTAATTTAGGTCTTTATCATTGGTCTAGATATTTAGGTCTTTATCATTAATTTAGATTTGTTAAATGTAAATAATGATGTGACAAGGGAGTGTTACTTTAACCATGTTAAGTAAAACTCACACATCAATATATTAGTTGTTCACATGTGTTTACCTTTCTCTTTGTTATTTAATTTTTACAAATTATTTGATCACCAAATAACTTTAAAGAGTGTGAAATTTTATTTGCAGTCGGAAAATTGTTTGTACATTTGGGATGTGTAAAATTGTGTAAAAAAATTCAGATAGATTATCCAATTGTTTCAATAAATAAATGGGTGTTAGTAATTTTTTCTATGGGTGCCGATAAAATTTTCCAATTAATTAAGGTCAGAGAAAAGATAGTAGTTGCTTTGAAAAGAGCAGGATATTATCTTAAGTTCTTAACATGCCAACTCATAATATAGCTAGCTTCCTTTCGTCATTTTTTGATTGAAGTATGATTTGGTTCGATTTTTTTGGAGATTGGAAATTGGAAGTATACGATTATATTTTTGTGTTTTGTATATCTAATTGACTTATTTTTTAATCTGCAATCTGAACAAAAACAACGTAAAATGAAAAAAGTTTAAAAAAACAAAATAAAATGTGCATTATGGGCTAGCTCGTATTTATTCTAAACGTAAATGTAATGTTTGGAGTTATCTCACCAACTAAGGTTTAAAACGTGGCTTTACAAAAGTACTTATCCAACTAAAATTCTTAAAGAGGAAGACATGAATTTTTAACTATTGAATCAACGTATATTTTTATTATTTTTATTAAAAATTAAAATTGCATTTTGTTATATAGTTGACCATTGAACATGTGGGATCAATGAAGTGGAAGGGAGTAATATTGTAAATTTCAAGAAAGGATGTGTACATATGCATGTCACATACCATAATAATGATAGCAAAAAATATGAAGCGTTTCCAAAAGCTCAATTGATAATAAGCATGAGTACTGGGGTTAAAACTCATATAGTTGCATCCCCCGATAAAGAAAAAAAGAAAAAAAAATGACTATATAAAAATGATGATGATGTACCAGTTTCTCAGATAATAGTTTCGTTTATTCGACAATAAAAATGATTCCAACTATTCCATCTGCATATAAAGAAAGTAGTATTACAAAAACAAAACTGGATTTATGAACAAAATTTTAATGAGTAAAATGTTACTATTTTAGTCCCTCAATTTGTATTCAACTTCTGCATCACGTTTGTCGGAGAAATTTTCGAGGCACCATGTTTGTTCGCTTAAAGAATACTCGCACCCGAGCATTTGTAGGTAGATAATATCGTCTTTAATCAAAATTATAATTTAAAATAAGTAAATTATCTGTTCAAAATTAATATTTAAAATTAAATAAACTATCTATATATGGAATATGTTGAATCATTATCCTCATTTTGTTTAAAAAAATCATTATCCTCAAAAAGATCGATAAACACAAAGAGATGATGCTTGAGCATTATCTGTATGTGAAATCATTATCCGCAGTTTGTTAAAAAAGAAGTAATCATTATCCTTAAAAAAATATATTTAAAAAAAATCACTATATATAACATGATCTCACCTTCATTTTTTACATTTGTTTCACCTTCATATCTCTCTACTTTCAAAAATTCTCAATAATAATAATAATGTGTAAAAAACTTCCAAGAATTCTCAATAATAATAATGTGTAAAAAACTGTAACAGATTAAAAACAAAGGTACATACATTTCAAAAATTGAAAAAAAAATAATTCAAGATGATTAAAACAATTAGGATAAAGATTTTTTAAGATCAAATCTTATGATTAATTAATTTGAGATAAGATAAACGATGAAAAATATCAAAATATTTAAATATGAATAATAATAGTAAATGTGATAATCATATTAAAAAGATGATAATTTATATTCAAAAAATACTAAATTATCATGTCCCATGAAATAGGAAATATTTTGATTTATCCTTAAATATATTCATAATACCATCAAACAAAAAAATATTAAAAAAAAGTTTAATTTTGATTTCCACTCCAGTTAATAATAATATCATAATAAACATAATAATGATATATAAAAAGTGTTACTTCATCGATTAACTAAATAAGAAATACATTAATTTAATACTCATCTATACATAAACAAATATAATATTAAAAATAATAAAAAAAAGAGCAGTCATTATATTCCTTATAAAATGCAATGTGTTAATTAATCAAGACAGTCAAGAATAACAAGTTCAATGTCGTCTTCATGTCCTATGAAATACGGAATATTCTAATTTATCAATTTATCCTTAAATTTACTTATAATACCACCAAACAAAAAAGATGAAAATATTTAAATATGATTTACTTTTGATTCTTTAAAATAAAGTTGATAATAATATAAAAATGTTAATTTATCTATTAAATAAATAAAGAAGATATTAGATAAAAAATGTTACTTTTTATTTATACAAGAAAATACAATATTTCTCAACAAACTCGTTTAAATTAATTTTTTTTAAGTGTAGTGTTTGATTTAAGTCTATGCCTTTTTGTATAATTTTTTTTATTGTTGTGTAATAATAATTTTACTTTAAAATAAAAAAAATCTTTACTTTAAAATATTTAATATAAAAAATTAAATTATCAATAACCCGTGCATTGCACGGGGTGAGAGCTAGTACTTATATAAAAACATCCCTTTTCGAGGCACCTCGTTTGTCCACTTAAGGAATACTCGCACCAGAACATTTGTAGGTAGATAACATCAACTTTAATCAAAATTATAATTTAAAATTAAATAAATCATCTGTCCAAAATTAATATTTAAAATTAAATAAATTATCTATATGTGGAATATGTGGAATCATTACCCTCATTTTGTTAAAAAAAAAATCATTATCCTCAAAAAGATTGATAAACCCAAAGAGATGATGCTTGAGTTCATGATAAACCCAAATATCTTTTTAGTTATCACATATTTCAAACTATAAATATGATGATTTCTCAAGTCATGAAAGTCATCTTCTTCATCATTCTCCTCTCTTTTTTATTGATCATGAACCACCGCCTCTTCCAATGTATCACCATATAAGTTGCATTCCCACTGCACGCATTCATCACCATTGTCATTTTGCATTGGCAGAAGCTTCATCTATAGCAATGAATTCCCAACAACAGCATGGGAAGAATAACAAACTTCATATGCTTCATTGTTGCGTGAAGAACTATAGTTGGGGTCGACCATTTAATTTAGGTCTTTATCATTAGTCTAGATTTGTTAAATGTAAATAATAATGTGGCAAGGGAGTGTTACTTTAACCATGTCAAGTAAAACTCGCACATCAATATATTAGTTGTTCACACATGATTACCATTCCCTTTGTTATTTAATTTTTACAAATTATTTGGTCACCAAATAACCAATAATGATTAATTCTTCAATTATTTATGATCTTTTCATTTGTTATTATTTTTTTATAGTTTCTTTCTTAATCAGTAAACCGATTAAATTCTACATTACCGCAAACATAAAAGAATGTATTTTTTATGTATAAAATCGTTAATAGATATGAGGTCCCTTACAAAAAATATAAAGTACATCTGTATTGATCGATGAACAAGTATCTTAATTTATTTTATTTGAGATTTCATCAGTTCATTTAATTATGTAACGATACATGATTAAGTTGTACTGTAAATGTTATTCCATCTGTTTCCGAATATAATTGTTTCGGGATTAATTTATTTTTATTAAAATTAATGTAACATTAATTATAATTATAATTTTTATAATATTACCCGAATTATTAGAGAGATAATATTGAAAGATTAATTATGAAGAGATAATAAATGACAAAAAAGGAAGTAAATACTCAAATTTTAGATAAATAATATATTAAGAAAAAATAGTTGGTGCACTAATAGTATAAATTTTTATTTTTTATTCCATCATCCACATGTTTATGGTTATTAACTTTTGGTTAAAGTAATACAAATTAATGGTGGATAATGGACTGACAATGTAAAAAACTTTACACCGTCAAAGCACACTCATTAATCTCATATATTAATTACACTCCTTAATTTATCTATACAAGATTGGAAGACTTAAACAATAATAATTTTTTTTCAGATTTAAATTAATTCTTTATCAACAATTTTAATTAAAAAAGATTGATATGTTTGCTTATAATTAATTTTGTTTAATTAATTTTGCTTATAAATCATTATCCTCAAAAAGATAAACCCAAATAAATGAGGCTTATATGATCATAGTAAAGAGTCCATTATAAACTCAAACATCTAATAAAAGTTTATATATATCTTAAAAAGATTGATATATTTGCTTATAATTAATTTTGTGTGAAATTATTATTCTCAGTATCATTTAAAAAAAAATAATCATTATCCTCAAAAAGATAAACCCAAAGATATGAGACTTCTATGATCATAGTAATAAACCCAAACATCTAATAAAGTTTATATATATCTAAAAAAGATTGATATATTTGCTTATAATTAATTTTGTGTGAAATCATTATTCTCATTATCATTTTGTAAAAAAAAATTAATCATTATCCTCAAAAAAGATAAACTCAAAGATATGAGGCTTCTATGATTATAGCAAAGAGTCCATGATAAACCCAAATATCTAACAAAAGTTTATATTTATCTAAAAAGGATTCAAATATTTGCTTATAATTAATTTTATTTGTGGTAATAAATTTTGGCTAGAGAGGAACCTATATTAAAGTACAAAAATATATATTTGAATAATAAAAAAAATCTACTTGGGAAATGAGGGGTGGGAAATCGAAGAATAAAAGTAAAAAAGAAATGGTGGGAACAAATTTTAGTTTTTTTTTTGGTAGGCATATGTTTGATTTTAATGGGGAAAATAATATTCAAAGCACAGTGGAGAGAATAAGGTACGGATGTACTTTTATAGATCAGGATGATATTCTTCTTTATATCTATAAAATTTACCAATAAAAAATAAAAAATAAAGACAATCTGGTTTAGTGACACTCTTGAAACGGTGGACATACCAAATCAAAATAACATAATAATCCCAATAAAAAAATATTTCATAAGACTAAATTATAATAATAATAAAAGTAAATTATCTATATTTTATATCTTATCATATTTTACATAAACATATCTCTTATCATATTATCTACTATATATAAATATGCAACCATCAAAGTTTGGATCACATATGAGAAAACCAAGTACAAGTAAAGACATAGAAAGGTAAAATAATTGTCTATTTTATTTGATAAGTAGGAGTTTAGAAGAAGCTATAAATATTAATAATATATTACTATAGTCATAATTAAATGTAAAATAATAGTCTTTACTTTATAATAAAAACAATAATAATTTTTAATTTAAAATATTTAATAAAAAAATTAAAATATCAATAACCCGTGCATTGCACGGGGTGAGTTATATATATATATATATATATATATATATATATATATATATATATATATTTTTGCACTTTTCTCCTTTAACACCACGCAATTATTCATTCCCGGAGTAAATATAAGACTCATTTGAAATTTTTATTTTGTCCATATTCATAAGACCCTATACCAATTTTCAATGATAATTAATTACTTTGTTTTTCACGAACAGCCTTAACAATTTTTAGATTCTCAATAATATTTGTAATTGTAGTTTTAAAAAGCATATCAAATGTTCACATTTCTAATACCATTAATTATATTAACCATAAAGTAAAATAATAATTTTATGACAAATAGTTTGATTTTATTTTATTTTTTTTAATTTTTCAAATCAAGTTAGATTTTAACATAAAAATAATAGAGATGCGTATTTGATTCAGTCCAACAAGGAATCGATATACTATATTTAATCTGTCTTGTTGAGTTTGCAAACTAAACCACCCAAGAGAAATTTCCATGATATTTGATGTAACATATTACTTTATAGAATAATAAAATCCTCTATTATATGCATTGCAATGAAAATTAATTATGAAAAGAAATAAATACAAATTAAGATAAAATCATAGAAAATGTAAGCTGCCGACAATAGCTTACAAGTTATCGAACTTATTGGCCACGTTGAGAATTCTTGATTCTCAAAGTAAAGATAATGTTTATAATAGAAATCATAGAACTTATTGCCCTTGGACTCTAGCTTCACAGCCTCATGACATTGGGCTCCAATTACTTTTCCAAGCCCAATTTGGAGGTTCATAACACAATCACAATAGCCAAGTTCTAGAGGTTGCCAAATAGCTTTCTCATAGAAAAAGATAGTGCATGTATGCCTAGGATCATGGAATAAGCCAGAAGTACTTGTACAAGTAAGTGAGAAAATAAGCAACTTATGCTTTTATGGTGAGTTACTTAATTTAGCTGCGTATAATCTCAGTGGTGAGTTGCCAGAATCAGTTTACAGTATGCTATCAGGGAACTGTAGTAGCCTGCTGGAGTTGAAATTTTACAATAATCAGTTTTGCGGTAACATTCCTAGTGGCTAGTGGTCTTTGGACATCTTTCAATTTTGTTGTTAAATTTCATGGTATGCCACAACAACACTCCTAACGTGGTATTGTTCGATGCAAGTAAGAACTTCTTCAATAGAAATATTCCACAAGAGATATAGCATCACTTCTTGAATGTAAGTTATCCTTGATTGGACAAAAAGATTGCAAATAGCCATAGGAGTTGCCAACAAGTAAAGAAGCTAATTATGGAGACGAGCACTCATCTTTCAATTAGCAAGCTATGTAGATGAACTACTTGACAAAGATGTAATTGAACTCCAGCATTACACAAATATGGCTTTGAGGCAGTGTTATGAGGTTAGTTTTGATCTGAGTCTCTATTGGTGATTGAATGTCTGTTATACCCTGCCTTGTTTATTTCCTTTTCTCCAGTTTACTAATCCATCCTTTTTCAATAATATAAAGCATAGATGTACAGGTATATGTGCAACAAGATAAGTGATATATTGTGTGAGTAGACAATGCAGTGCTAACAAGATGTTATGTATGAAAGTTGTTCATGACTAGTATAAATTGTCATATCCCTCCCAGTACTGATAATCTGCTATTAGTTCATACACAACAAAACAGCTCTTCTACAGTTCTACTCCAAATCATGTGTATATACTCCATATCACATTACAAACAATAGAACGATCGATAACCAAACAAGTGATTGCAAATGTTTTTATGCTGCATTCCATTTGTTGATCTGCATGGTTTTAATACAAAAGTAAATTATATTCAAAGACAAAACATTAATGTCATAAAAATTAAACTCATCAATATATATACATATAAAGTGTAATTTTAAGCAAAGATTGATGGTAAATTTTTATTTGCACCTGAAAGGCCATACTTCACTTGTCGGATGGATCATCTGACTGTGTAGAAATAAGTTTAGAAAATTTTCACTCACTTTTCTACCTAATCGGATGAAACATCACACTAGCAATATGATAAGAACTAAGAAGATAACCAACTAGGGATGTCAAAATTATATGAGATGGAAAAAGAAAAAAAAAAACAAATATAGTGCAATCATACATAAATCTTCTATCCAGCCTCAAGTCTCACCTCAAATCAAAATGCAGACATCAACTTTGTCACCAAGTCACCCTAACCTCCATGTTAGAACATCAAGACCCACAGCGTCCTCCACCAAATACCTGCCATGACATAACTCTCTGTCTATCCTATAATATCCATTCTCTCCCCGGTGCTCGCCGTGGGAATTGCCCACAAGCCAATAATATCTTTGTCTACCGTCAGCAAATGCTGTTGCAAAGCCTACAACTAACATCGCATGTTTGAATCCGTGTTCAAACGCTGCTGGATTTGCAGGTCCAGAATATATGCAACGCTGCAAAAGAAATATAGAAGAATTAGTTTAGGAAAAAAAAAAAACCGACTCAAACATTTAGAATAAAAATAATAAAATATACCCATACCGGTTGTAAAAGTGCAAGCTCTGGGGTCCAATGTACTTGTACAACAACTGGTGAACGCACTAACCATGCTTCAATCTCTGAATGATTCAGTACTCGATAACTTTGTATACCTACATTGTGCTATAATAAAGAAAAATGATAATTAACCAATATATATATATATATATATATATATATATATATATATATATACTTGTCCAGGACTGTTTAAAAAAAAAAGGCTTAAATATGAAAATGATCTCTATAAATATTGACTTTTTTTGAAATTGGTCCTATAAAATTTTTTTGGCTTATTTATGTCATGCGCCCCTGTAGTTTGTACATATTTTGTCAGATGTCCTTTAACTTTATTTTTCAAGAAATATAGCCCTATAGTTTGCTCCGGTGAGTCATATACCCCTGCATGCCATTTCCGGCCACCAGTGCTGACGTGGACCGCCGGAGTCAACAAGTAGTAAAAATATGAGCCCTTGTAATTTGAGTCTTTTTTGTCAAATACCCCTATATATAACTTCAAAAATTCATATCTTTTAAACCGTAAATATAAAAATTACAAATTTTATGTCAAAACGATGGTATTGAAATATAGAATTTTAAAATGTAATTATTTTATTTTTATGGATAGTTTTGTAAAAAATTATTTTTTGGGCAATTTTCTATACAAATTTTGAATTTATGAATTATTAAAAATAATTTATGAATTGGATTGAACTAGTTTTTATTATAGTTTGAAGAACATAAAAATCATGAGTTTTGACTTTTAAAAATAAATTGTAAAAAACTATAAAAAAAACTAAATTTAAAATTAGTTTTGACTATGTCAGTCTCCGATAATTTTAAATTTAGTTTTTTTATAGCTTTTTTTTTTATAGTTTTTTACAATTTATTTTTAAAAGTCAAAACTCTTGATTTTTATGATCCTCAAACTATAAAAAAAACTAGTGCAATCCAATTCATAAATTATTTTTAATAGTTCATAAATTCAAAATTTGTATAGGAAATTGCCCAAAAAACAAATTTTTACAAAACTATCCATAAAAATAAAATAATTACATTTTAAAATTCTATATTTCAATACGATCGTTTTGACATAAAATTTGTAATTTTTGGACTCACGGTTTAAAAGATATGAATTTTTGAAGTTATATATAGGGGTATCTGACAAAAAAGACTCAAACTACAAGGGCTCCTATTTTTACAACTTGCTGATTCCGGCGGTCCACGTCAGCACCGGTGGCCGGAAATGGCATGCAGGGGTATATGGCTCACCGGAGCAAACTATAGGGTTATATTTCTTGAAAAATAAAGTTAAAGGGCGTCTGACAAAATAGGTGCAAACTACAGGGGCACCTGACATAAATAAGCCAATTTTTTTTTTTTTTTGGTTTTGGTCCCTACATTTATAAAATGTTTTGGTTTTGATCCCTCCTGTTATATGTGGATGGAAAATGTCGAAAATGTAATATATTATATTCTATGACCTATTAAGGATGATATTCTTGCATTAATTCTCAAGGGTAAACAGACAACTTACATTATATAAGAAAACCAGTTAAAAAACCATGACACTAGAGGGACCAAAATCAATTGAATCTAAATAATAGAGGGACCAAAACAAACTACCAACATAATTACGGGGACCAAAATTTAATATGAGGGACCAAAACCAAAACGTTTTGTAAGTGCAGGGACCAAAATCAAAAGAAAAATTTTACAAGGACCAATTTCAAAGAAGTCAATATTTACATGGACCATTTTCTCATTTAAGCCTTAAAAAAAACCATTTCAACAAAACCAAACCTAAACCGAAACAGAACCACACCTTAAAATTTGGTTCTTTTAACCATTTTTTTTCAAAACCAAATCATTTTTATAAGTTCAAATGGATCAGTTAAACACCGAGTTCAAATTGACCACTTTGGATAAACTGTAAGACTGGATTATTTGTTGGCTTGATCAACTAATCCTTTTGAACTCATAAAATATGATTTGGTTTTAAACACGGGTTTAAGAAATGTGAAAAAGAAAATTATACCAAAGGTGGTCGAACTAGGGGGGTTGCTGGAATCTCTCTGCATAGGGATAATCAGCCTCTAACACAACACCATTCTGCCGCATCCATTCAATTGCTTCTATGATATTGCGTCCTTTGACATCTTCTTCGTGACTATGAATGAGGTTGTCATACATGTCTTGAGGGGAGAACACTACCCTCTCTCCGAAAACACGATGAACAACCGCTTCTAAAGCAGCACATGTCGCAAACGCATAGCAACAATCTTACAAAAACAAAGGTTTGAAAAGATAAATAATAAAATCAAATCACACAATCGTAATGTTGTTGGGAAAACCATAAGTAATTTCCCTCCTCTGTGTGACGCAAAATAGGCTATACAATGCGGAAGCAATATATATGCAGATAAGTATGTTATTGGGAAATAGAAAGGGTAGAAGTAGAAGATATAACACCATAAATTTTAAAGTGGAAAAACCTTCTCCAAATTAGAGAAGTAAAAAACCACGGGCACAAGCCAGTAAAATCTCCACTATGAAAAAAGTAGGAATACAAAGTGTCTCTCCGTGTGTAGGAGGAATACTCTCAATCTCACCCTAAAAGGATGAAATAAAATATCTCTAGTTGCACTGGGATTTCTCTCCAGCGTCTCGCTAGGAACTCTCTATACTCACTCTATGGTGGAAGAACTCTCTAAGACTCTCTCTTGAGGTTTGGTGGTGTTGGTGCCTCTTGCTCTCTCCTAGAGAGCTTTATTTATAATAATTTGGATTGGAGGCTCTGACTTGCTCCCCACTCCAATTGCTTGCTCTCCACTCCAAGTGGCTTGACTTTGTCTTCAAGTAAATAAGTTTGCTCTCCAAGTAAGTAAGCTTGCTCACCAAGTACCTTGACTTGCCTTCCACTCAACTTGACTTTCTCTCCAAGTAATGACTTGGGCTTTTTATCTCTTCCCATCAAATAAGGAAGGAAACCCAACAATTCTCCCCCTTCCTGACTTAGTTAAGGGGATGTCATCAGTCCTACTCCAAAGCAACAATCTTTGAGCTTCTTGACTGGAACTACCTTGGTCATCATATCGGACCAGTTGTCATTAGTATGAACTTTCTCTAGCTGCAGTAACCCTTCCTCCAGAGCATCTCGTATCCAATGATAACGATAGTCAATGTGCTTTGTCCGGGAATGAAATTTAGGATTCTTAGCTAGGAAAATTGCACTTTGATTATCACAGTGCAAAACATATCTTTCTTGACCATGACCTAATTCACGCAAGAAGTTCTTCATCCACTTCACCTCCTTGCCAGCTTCTGATGCTGCAATGTACTCGGCTTCAGTGGTTGATAATGCAACGCATCTTTGTAACTTGGACTGCCAAGATACAGCTCCCCCTGCAAATGTAGTCTGATATCCTGATGTGGATTTTCTGGAATCTACATCACCTGCCATGTCAGCGTCTGTGTATCCTTTCACAACAATTCGAGCTTTGTACCTTGGTCTTGAGCTTCCTTCTTCAGTTTTAAGCTTGTAAACCCATTTGTTCTTCAAAGCTTTTCTTCCTTTGGGCAGCTCTACCAGATCATATGTCCGGTTCTCATGTAAAGAGTTCATCTCCTCTTTCATGGCTTTCATCCACTCTTCTTTCTCAGGAGACTCTAAGGCTTCTGAGAAGTACTGAGGTTCACCTTCATTTGTCAATAATATGTAATCATTAGGGGAATACCTTGTAGAAGGTACTGGTGGTCTCAGGGAACGCCTTAGTTCAACCTGTATCTGATGCTCTGCTGGCTCAGATTCTTCTTCCATTTGTGCTTCTTGATTTATCTGATCAGGATTCATTTGCACATCTGTTTGATCAGGAACTTCATGTTCTGCTCGGACAGGGTCATCCTGCTGGTGTCTCTGATCCGGTTGTTGATCAGGAACTTCTTGTTGAGGTTGAGGAATTTCTCCCCCTGAATCATTGCAATCCTTAATCTTAGGTTGCCTTCTCTGCCCAATGTCTTTAATTGTCTGATCTTCAAAGAACACAACATCTCTACTTCTAACAACTTTCTTGTTGATAGGATCCCACAATCTATACCCAAACTCATCTTTGGGAGACCCAAGGTATATGCACTCCTTGGTCTTAGCATCTAGTTTCTTCCTCTCGTCTTTAGGAATGTGTACGAAGGCTCTGCATCCGAAGACTCTCAAATGGTTGTAGGATGGTCTCTTCTTATACCACACTTCCTCCGGGATTTCACCTTTGAGGGGTCTTGAAGGAGTTAGGTTTATCAAATCAACTGCAGTCTTCACGGCTTCTCCCCAGAAGGACTTGAGAAGATTTGCATCTTTAAGCATACATCTTATCTTCTCTTCAATTGTCCGATTCATCTTCTCAGCCACACCATTCAGTTGAGGAGTTTTTGGTGGGGTTTTCTGCAATCTGATCCCATGAGCCTTGCAATAAGCTTCGAACGGACCTTTGTACTCTCCACCATTATCTGCCTTTAGACATTTCAGCTTCTTGCCAGTCTCACGCTCCACCTGAGCACGGAATTCTTTGAATGCTGATAGCACTTGATCTTTACTCTTTAGCAAGTATACCCATACTCTTCTCGAGTGATCATCAATGAATGTGACAAAGTAATAGGCTCCTCCAAGGGACTTCTCAGATGGTGCACAAACATCTGAATGCACAAGCTCAAGTACTTCTTCTCTCCTTGAGGGTTCATCTGGTCTCTGAAAATTGACTCTGCATTGTCTACCTGCAATACAGTCAATACATGATTCCAATATTTGTCCTTTTATACCTGTCAAGTGTTCTTTGGCGAGCATCTGGAGTGCTCTGTCACTCATATGCCCCAACCGTCTGTGCCAAAGATCTTTGGAGTCTACAGCTACATTTGCTTCTCCAAAACAAATGCTTCCTTGCATAATATACAAGGAGCCTTCCTTTTTACCTCTAGCTACCACCAAGCTTCCTTTGGCTAGCTTCCACTTCCCAGCACCAAAGTGGCTCACATAACCAGCATCATCTAACATTCCTGTTGATATAAGGTTAAGACGCATATCCGGGACATGTCTCACCTTCTTCAGCACAAGCTTGCTACCTGTATCAGTTAATAACACAATATCTCTGGTACCTACAATCTTGTTGGTAACCTGGTTTCCCATTTTCACAGTACCATAATCACCTTTCATGTAATTAGAAAAATAATCTACATGAGGACTTACGTGGAAAGAGGCACCTGAATCAATAATCCAAGAGCAATCACCATATTCAACATTGAGATAATTGTCTTCTCCTATGAGGAATATGACATCGTCATCTACTGGGATGGCAGTGGTAGGCTTGTCATCTTCTTTCTTCCTCGGATCAATCTTATCTGGATGAACTGTTCCTGTTTTCTGGTCTCTCTTCAAGGATCTGCAAACTGATCTCTTGTGGCCTTCAATGCCACAATAATAACACGCAATTCTGGAACGAGACTGGGAACGTCCTTTATCTCCACCTTTGCTTCTTCCACGGGATTTACTTCTCCCACGGGCTTCTCCTCTCCCTCGTTTGTCCACAACATTTGCTTCGGACTGGAAGGACATTTCTCTTTCTTTTCTCCTAGATTCTTCATTCAATAGACTATCTGTAACAGTATCCATTGAGATCTTACCTTCAGGCACAGAATTGTTGAGCGTCACCACCAACGTGTCCCAGCTATTTGGCAACGAACTGAGTAGCAGAAGTGCTTGCAACTCGTCATCAATCTTCATATCCACCTTCGACAAGTGATTGACTAGCCCCTTGAACGTGTTCAAATGTTCCATCATGCTCTGACCATCCTTGTAGTCGAGCTTTACCAGCCTTCTGACGAGCATAGCCTTATTCATTGGAGTTTTCTTTTGAATCATAGATTCAAGCTTGGAGCATAATTCATAAGCATTGGTGTAAGTAGACACATGCTCGAACAAACTCCTATCAATATACTTTCGAATCATTGCAACAGCTTTTCGATTCAAAAGGTTCCATTCTTCATCAGTCTTACCTGTAGGCTTGTCCTTGCAAGAGATAGGTTGATGCATATCCTTGCAGTATAAGTGATCCTCCATCATGGTCTTCCGATAAGAGTAATTATCTGTAGTCAACTTGAACATGTCTCCATCATATGAAACAGTAGAGCTAGCGCTCCCATCCATCTTGAGTCACACAGGCAACGCTCCCCGGATAAACCTGGGAGCTCTAATACCATTGTTGGGAAAACCAGAACTAATTTCCCTCCTCTGTGTGACGCAAAATAGGCTATACAATGCAGAAGCAATATATATGCAGATAAGTATGTTATTGGGAAATAAAAAGGGTAGAAGTAGAAGATATAACACCAGAAATTTTAAAGTGAAAAAACCACGGGCACAAGCCAGTAAAATCTCTTGTAACACCCCAATTTGGAAATAGAATTTTCACTAAAAATTTGCGCTATTTTTTTTATAAAAACATTTGCTTCATTATATTATTAAATATAACTTAGTTTCCATTCATTTGATTAGAGAATTTGATACTCAGATGTACTTTAATAAATTCGGTTTTCAAAAAGAGATGTTACCATCCAATTCATTTCCAAAACTCATGTCCTTAACTCATTCCTTAAAAAGTTATATTACATAAACAATTTAATTTCTTGAAAATGGTTTTATTACTTACATCTAATCCTATTCTCCAAAAAGAAGTGCTACAACCTTTCCTCATCCACAAATAAAACTTACTAATTTAAAATCCTAAATAAGTCGTTGTTATATATCTCTTTAAGAAAAATTCATTACAAAAGGATTTTCGACTCTACGGTCAATCTTAAAAACAAAATTACATAACTTCCTCTTCGGGGTTACATCAAGACCATCGGTGGTTGTCATCCTAAGAAATATAAAAGCTACTAAACTATTCCGCGTCACTATCCTCTACTGGAGGTGCTTCCTCCAGATCAATTACACATTCTATAGGCTCCTCCGGAATGTCTTGTGCTTCCTGCTCTTCTTCGTCGTCGTCCTCTGGGCCCACCTCAAAGACTTCCAGAACCTCTTCTTCTTCGTCTATAAAGCCTAAGAGGAAATCTTCTAGATCGGGGATATCCTCAAAGGTGAACTGTCTTAAGACGGGATGAATGTCATGATACGTAGCTGGTCCTCCGTACACCCTATCCTTCATAAACATAGATCCGGTGAAGACATCGTTCATATGCCCAGTGATCAGTTGATTTGGGTCCAAGATTTCTATTCTAGCTGGTCCGGTCCAAATCCATCCTTCTCGATTTACCTCCCAGTGACCGAGAGCATCAGCATACACAACTCCGTTGTTCGAGACTTCTATATAACAAGTGATTGGGTCTGCCATCTGTGATCATTACCCAAATGACCACAAAAAAAGGAAGATAGAGAAAAGAGAAGAGAGTCAACGATCCAGATAATAGATTGTCGACGGCATGGTCTTAATCTAAGGGATTACTGTAAGACCATACACATACAGTAGCAATACATAACTACTCTCTTTCAGTATACTTTAAGATTATCGGTTTCATGTCCACAATCTCTACTCAGACACCACACCCATTATTATTTAAGGATTTGATATATTTTTCCAATGATATTTACTACAATTCTATAGGGAGACGGGGTTATTGAGTTTAAGATAGAGTTAGCACACGCGTTACATCTCCTCCTTCAATATCCAACCATATCCTAGTTCGGAAAGCAGATGGGATGCACAAGAGTCCTAACCATGCTGACATCGAAGCCAAAGGGTACGCACCAGCTGAAACCACGTCAGTTGGCCAGCAAACCAAAAATCAAATATCAATTCATAAATTCATAATAAAAAGCAATGGCTTCTAGTCCCATTCAGATTCCCTCTACACCATCCATGATTTGTTCAAGGGGGCGACAGCTCTATCCCTAGTTCTCGAGTGTAGTCCTTGCTACGATCAACGACTAGCAGGTGCCCTTGATCACCGTAGCGTCGTTCCACCTAAGGAAGTGCTCTTAAGCTTCTTGACGATTCACCGTCATTGCCCTCCCCTATCGCAATCACCACTTGGCGGAATGCCCGACCTCCAAGTATCCGGTATCTTTCCTCTCCACTACTTCGCTCTCAACGTAGTTAGAAAGGATTGAGTCCTAAAGTCTTTTAAATCTTTCAAAGTCTTTTAGAGATTTATTCTTAATCCTAAGTTTGGTCAACCCATTCTAAGCCACACTTCTAACGGGCCTCGACCTCTAAGGAACCACAACAAAAGTTCGTCATCGTACAGTGGAATCCACAAGACATAATCACGGCACACTCATTCACGTGATTAGTCACTCAAGGGGAAATAATTTTAAAGTCATTGTGCCACGATGCACCATCACTGTACATAATTATCATTTTCGCATATTATCAAAACTTAATCATTTCGTACTTCTTTCCAGCGTATCACAATCGCTCATAGAATCCTTCCATGTTCTCATAAATATTAATTCTCATCAATACCAACATTTCACGATTATACAATTCTCTTAAAACAATTTACAACATATCCATCAACATTCGCCAATCATTTAACAATATTTCTTATATACTCATGCAAGCACAATATAATATAATCACAATTATATCAAATAATTGAATAGAGTTATGGTCTCAACGAAAAACGACTAAATATCATACACTCAATTGTCGTCTCGTATTTTGACACTTAACCCGGATTCCGACTTTTGAGATGGTCGAAATCGTCCTACTAAACTCCTTAGTGCAATTATGTCTAGAGGAAGTTGCTCTCTCACCTTAGTATGCTGTGCAGGGATTTAAGATGTGCTGAATTCGTAGTCGCGCTAACGTTTTCCCGATTGCAAAACCCTTTAATCAAATTACATTTGCAAAATAGCTCTATCAACTTAAAATTAATTATTGCTATAGTTTTTTGACAAATACTATTTTCTTAAAACTTTTGACATCTTTTAAAAATATACGTAAACCTTTAGAAAATAAATTACTCCTTTCAAAATCCAAAACTTTTGAAATTCAATACAGCTTAAGGTATAAGAAAATCACTTTTTCTTTTTAGCCTTTAAATCATGAAAAACCTTTCTAATTGAAATATAACTTTTAAAACATAGTCCTAACACCTTAAGAATAGATCTTAAATTTTTCCTTTACCAACAATCTCACTTCTAAGCACCTTATAATAACTACCATGTTCAGACTACCATACATCCTGATGTTAAGGTATTTTTCTTTTGATGCAACTTTTAAATCAGATCAAGTAGTAAACAAATTTTGTAAGAATCATGTTACAAACACATATAATTAAGGAATAAAATAAACTCAAGCATTCAAAGTTTAAAGATACTTTTTCATTATTAATTAAATTAAACTATAAGCAAGTACAAAAAATTCATTTTCAAGCATCAGTATATTCACACAATTATTAACATAACCTTTATAAATATTCACATCAACTTAAAAATAATTAACCAAATATAACCTTTGACAATATTAATTTCTCAAAGCCTTTGAAATTTTGGAATCATGTAAATACTTAGAAAATAACTCATTTCTAAAAGAAACCTTTAAAATCAAATATCAAATCACTATTTCTTTTTCAAGAACATCTCTAAATCATTATTCACATCTTCATGCAAATACAAACACATTTTATTCAAACACATATATAACTTTACTTATACGTATTCTAAAATTACTTTTATAATCCACTTTTTAAATCCTAATTACTTATACTACAAGATCAGTATGAAATTTTCATATTTAATCATTCAAGAACAAGTTATAACATCAATGCCACACATTTCACATTTTTGGACAGCATGCATATTTAAACTTAAAAATTCAATTTCTCTTAAACAGAAAATCGAAAATACATGTCGTTTCTTCCTAAATTTTTATTACAACTTCTACTATAATAAAATGACCAAAATTAAATGAAATATAATAATTGCATCAGTTGCACAGCCACAAGAAGTTGCATTACATTTCAATAAATTCAAGTAAAACAATCCAAACAATCATATACACTTATGCACAATTCCTACTTATGCCAAAGACTTTAAAACACTATTATTTCAAATAAAATATCACTTTTTCATAAATTCTAAATCCTGAACAGAAACTTAATATTTTATTTTAAATTACTTTAATCAAAAGAAACACTCATTTCTATTTGTTTCCACATTATATTTGCACATACAAACTAAGTATCACTAATACTCTTAAAAAAAATAATCATTTGGGATCTTAACTAATTTATTTTTCCCAAAATCAATTTTTAAATTTTCAGAATAAAAATTAAATTTTCAGAATTAATCTTTTTCATAAAAATATGTAATACATTCCATAAACATACTAAAGCAATCATCAAATCAATTAGAAAAATTTAATTAATTCAATTCCCTTTTCTCTAAAATTCGACTAGCATATAGAAAAGTCAGAAAAATATTTTTAATTCCTAAAGCACCTATATAATATAATTACATCATTTTGTATACTAAAAATAAGAGGTTTAATTATTATCAAAATATAAAATAGATCTCTTTTAGAAAGTAATTCACTTTTTCCAGCAACTACATTTACAAACACATCAACCACACACTCATACAATTAATCAAAAATACATGTTCTTATAAGTTTATAACAACTACCATTTGTTGCTATTTCTTTTAAACAAATAACTATAATTTAACTACAAACCATACAACAAACAAATTACAAAAATAATTTCAGAACAACACCATAGACCTCACGGTCTATTATTTTTATTTTTCCAGAAATTTATTTTTTTGTTCATTTACTCATTGTTCTTATTTTAACTTAAATCAAACAAAAGGAAATAACATAAAATCAAACAATAACAATTACATAAAAATTTCATAACATATAATCCATATACTTCAAGAACATCCAAATTTTCCAGAATTTATTTTATTTCCACAAATCATTTTTTTTAGTTCCTTTAAATCATTTTCATTTCATTTCTACTTTAAGGAAAAATACTTATTTGTTTTCATTCTTTTTAGAAACTTAGTTATAACTCAATACACATGAAATAACAACAATCATCATACAACATATATGTATATTTATACACGGTCCAGAAAAGAAGAAGAAAAGAAAGCAAAATAAAAGAAAATCCATTTTAATCTTTTATTCATTTTTATTAAACAACAATGCAATACACATACTAAAATACACAAATTAATCTTCAATTTTTCCAATATATCACACGGCCTATATATATATATATACCAGAAATTAATTTTTTTCCATTATTATTTACTTATTGATCATTATTCCTTAATACAAAGAAATAAAACCATTGAAAAGACAATGAATAAAAACTTATTTGCTCACACAAAATTCTTTACAATTCTTATGTTCTAAAAATTAAAATAAACCCAGAAATTAAATTATTCAAACTCATCAAAACTTTTAGCCATCTTAAGAATTAAAGAAAAGGGAAGATAAATCCTTTTAAACACTCTTTTTGTGTCCCTTTTCTCATTCTCAATTCATATGACTCAAGAACAACTTCACAAATTCAAAATAAACTTTTAAAAGTAAAAAGGAAAATTTAGAATTTAACTATAGAAGAATTTAGAAGTTTTTACTCAAAATAAAAACAAAACAACTTAAAAATAGATTAAATAAATAAGTGATTTTGGGTTACCTCTATTCCTTAAGCTTTTTAGAAAACTTCAAGCAACCAAGCAAATCCTCCCTCCTTCCTTAATCTTACTCGTCCCTCTCTCTCTCTCTCTCTATTCTCTCTTAGAATTTTATTTTTTTTCTTTGTGAAACTATCAAGGTTTGTGTGTGAAAAATGTGGGTACTAGGGCCATCTATTTATAGGTGTTGAAGTGATCCATTTCCCTCCCATTTTTCTGACTAAAATTTGGCTCCCTCTCGTCAAGTCTTGGTCAAAAATTTTCAAACACTACTTGGAACATGAACTAGTATTAAATGGGATTTTGTATATTCCTAAAGCCTTTTAATTCATGGTTTATTCTCACACTTTTCAGAACTATTCTTCCCTCCTTTTACTAATATTTGGACGGCACATTATACATAAAATAGGAGAGAAAATTTTTCATTGGTTCTTTGTGGAGGTGCCTACATTATTAAACCAGGGGTGTTCATGGATCGGTTCGGTCCGGTTTTTGTCAAAAAATCATCCGATCCAAAGGTAAAAATTAACATCGGTTCGGTTCGGTTGATTTACCTTAAGATATCCAATCCGATCCGATCCAAAAAAATACATTCGGTTTCGGTTCGGCTCGGTTCATTCCTTTTCTTTTGTTTAGAAGAAAACTAACTCAGAAGCACAATGCATTGGAAATGAACAAAAAGTAACAAGTTGGAAACCAAGAAAACAGAGAGAGAGACTCTGCTTAGCACGAAGAAACAGAGAGGTGTAGAAGACTAGAAACCTTAGCACTCCAATGAAGAGTAAGAAAAAGTTAGCAAAAATTGTACAGTTCCTCCAGGCTCCAGTGTTGTGTTGCTTTTGAAAATGTGGAAGCTGAAGAGTAACAGAGAAAGAGAGAGATAAAGATGAAAATAGAATAGTGGACTGAGAAAAACAGATTCCAACATAATGGATCATTGACGATGTGGATCGTGTAGGGAATCTGAGCGTCCTTCAACGGCTTCGCGAGATCGGCGGACTTGGAAGCGGTGAAGGCGTCGAAATCGTCCTCGAACTTGCGCTTGTTGTGGTAGCTGTGGTTGACGGTGTTGACGGTTTCCTCGTCGGTGTTGGGGTCGGTGTTGATGGAAAGGTCGATGGAGCCCAATCGGCACCGAAGAGAACGTTGGTGGAGGATGACGGCGTCGCCGGGACAGATGTAGTGCTGGCTGTGCTGCGGCTTGCGAACCAGTGAGTGACTGAGAGAATGGAGGAAGAAACGGCGGCCGAATGAGAGAGGGAGGAGAGGCTGTTTGGTGGAGTAGTGATGCACTAGGGTTGGCCGAATTGGGCTTGGGAATGGGCCATAAAGCTTCAGAAATACGGAAAACACATTAAGGGCCGGTTCGGTCCGGTTATGAAACTAAGAACCGAAAATCGAACCGAACCGGTCGGTTTTACAATCATCTCATCCAAATTGGTCCATTTTTTTTCGGTTTTTTTTGGATTTCAGTTTTTTGGATCGGTTTTTCGGTTATCCAATGAATCGGTTCGGTTCTGAACACCCCTAAATATAAACCATATTATTTAAGATGGTCGATTTCACCATCATTAGAAAGTACAAACTAGAAACCTTGACAACTTCTATAATTTCACTAATAATAATAATAATAATAATAATTAACTCACTTCCTTTTTTTTGATCTCGTACAGCATTCAAATGGTTGTCCTCCAACCATGTATTCCATAGGATTATCTCACGGAACTGCGTCATAGCAACAATAATTTCACTAATAAAAATTAAAATGCATTCAAACCAGAAATCTAAAAGCACAACACAAATCTTTTAGAACGAGTGCACACCACGTGGTTGCTGGTGGGAGAGATGAGGGGGGAGTCACTGTGGAGAATAAGAAACACAAAAAAATTAAAATAAAATAAAATTGAAATAGTAGAAGCTAAGGAAGTAAGTTAATGTGCGTACGCATGGTGGATATAATCAACCATTTCCTCGTCGGAGCATTTTGATCCGGAAGGCCATGAGCTTGGGTTTGTAAATGTTGGGAGTGATTTGATAGTCCCAAACTTGAGCACTCCATCGTCCAATACATATGTTCGACTCTCCATTAGCTTTCTCAAATCAAAAACCGATGCATCCACTGTCACCTGCAGTTTCTCGGCACACGTTCCATCGTCCAGCTCCAAGTGCACGTACTTGTCTGACTTGAAACACAAGCCGACATACCCTGCGATTTTGACTCTCTTCCCCACGAGGCCTAAACCCTCGTCAAAGGGGATTACCATTCTCTGAGTGAAAGGTATGCACAAAAGAGCGAAGAGAATATTCAGAGGAAAGAGAATATCATAATCATATCATTTCCAATCATTGGGCTGTGCCTCTATATAGCGAGCATCATACATGCAACGGCAATAAAGTTGGTTACAAGAAAAAGAATAAAGTTGGTTAGATGTGCCACGTATTCATTTGGTGACATAGTAGTCCCTGAGGTATGTGGGTCTGTTTCTAATCCTCTGGGGTCTGGTGTCAGTTTCTATTCCTTCTTGTGCATCAGCTGAATGTAACAAGTTTCTATGAGGAAGGGCATAATAGTCACATAATTAATGAGGAATCTAGCTCACATGGTGTGAGCAATTCGGTTATTTCAGCAGGACAGATGGCAGCTCCACAGAGGGCAAGAGAGAATGGAATCAGAAGGAGTGAGCGTGGGAGGGTGCCTAGCTCACTTATGGTTTGCTATCATTGGAAAGGGAATTAGCTTTTAAGGTAGTTAGGCAGTGAGAGAATAGCAGGCAATGATTGGAATTATCTTCTCTCTCTCTTGGTGTAATTCCTTTTTCTGCTTCTTGTACTGATACTGCACTTTCTGCATTTCCATTCCATATTAATGAATTTGAGCTGGTCCCTCATGATCTCGTTTGTTCTCATGAGAAGTACAGCTTGAGCCACTTGATCCTTGCGTTTTAAGCTACCATTTCCTCATAGTTCTTTACTGTTGTTATTTCATTTCCTCGCTGTTACATTGGGTCATGTTGTTCCTCTGGTAATTGCTCTGCCATTACTTTTGAATGAAGTAGATTATTATAGCGTTACATCTTGCAAGCTAGGTGCCAGCCATGTTGCATATCTCATTAAGAAGTAGTTTTATGTTTATCAAATAAGGCCACCGCCTTTATAATTTCTTGGTTATTAATATTTTGATTGAATACTACCTAATTTGATCCGTCAAAATATTTGCATGTATCAATTTGATCTGAATAATTAAAGTTTTAAATTATTCTTTGGTCAAATTATATTGAGGACTAAATTATTTTACAAATCTGTTCTTAAATGAATTAACATTAATTGTCCACAACTTGATATTTTGGAAAATAATTTGTATTTTTTACATTTTTGGAGAATAATTTGGTTCAGGTCTAAAATTTTGAAAGATGAAATTGAGTGTTCATTCTAGTACTAGTATTTTATTGTTTGAAACCTATATAAGGGCAAGCCAGAACACATCCAAAATAGAACACTTCTGGAATATAATATTTTTTGAAATATTTTATAACACTTCCAAAATATGTTTATATAACTTTGTGTGGATACAAAAGCACATTATCGCTAACATAAACTTGTTCAGTAACCAGAGAATTCATCCAGACATTACACAAGCATAGCATCAAAAACAGAACAAGGTTAGAAACAAAATATTACTTATAAAAAGCACAGCAATTACTTGAAGGAACATGGTAATAGTGACTTAATTGAAAAAAAAAAGAACTTAAACATTGATTCATATATTAATAAACTGCCACTTTTTCCATCAAAATTACAAAGATTTTTAAAAGCATTGTCACTACTGAATACTCTTACAAGGAGAAGTAATAAGCTGGACCCTCAATTCTCATAGCATGGTCTAAATGTATACTTGGTGTAAGCTCACATAAGATATATTCACTTATACTGCATTCTCTCAAGACATGAAGAAAATGTTTCTCAAACATTTCTTGTGTAGCAAGTAATGAAGATTCATAATGATTCAGCTACACCAATGCCATTATGCAAGCTACAAAGTACTAATTAGAGCTACTTCCAATTATCAGAATGAATAGTCTAAATAGGAGAATAATTAGCAATGTTTCTACTCATGTATCCTCGATAGGGAGTAGATCATAAATCATGAATGATTTGAAGTTTTACAAATTACAGCAACGCAAATATAAGTTATGCATTCTCTTCTGTTGATACAGAAGAAACCCTTTCCCTGAGCATGGGAAACTTATCAGGTAAATTGTATAGTGGTCCTTCAGTAACAGATCCTTGAAATGCAAGGCCAAGAGTGTATCCCAAAGCTCTGGCAACTGGAACTGCAACAGCATTGCCAACTTGCATGTACCTATAAGAAAACCAATTTAAGAGTTAAGAGAGATCACACAAAAAGAAATGAAAAAAAAATTAGTCAAGTGATAGTGTTTTCTACTTTCCATAAACACAAAGGCAAGATAAAAGAAGAAGACAACAGTTACCTTTGTTTGATAGGCCCACATAGCTTGTAGTAGTCTGGAAACCCTTGGAGTCTTGCATTCTCACGAATTGTCAAGACTCTATCTTGTTCAGGATGCATAATGGCCTAAAAAGACAAATGGAGAGGCTTCATAAATTGTTCATTCGAATGTAGAAACATGTGATAAAATAGAAAAGGAGACTTTAGGACATGTTTTTTTAATCTAGGAGGAACATCTTAAGCTTTAAAACCCTACTAATTTCATCCATCCATCAATTTTTACCATAACTCCATCCACAAATAATAGGACCATGTAACTACCATATCCAGCTTCCTCATTTGCCCCTTTTCTATTTGATGACTTGGCTCTTCAATCAAAATTCATAATAGGACTCTCAATACTGCAGTTTAATCTAGTTTATAGTTTATACTTAATTTTTTCAAATACCAACTCAACAAAGTCACCAATTGTTATTACAAAAACTCACGAAGATTAGATGACTCAATAATCAACTCATTAGGTGGAAAAGACACAGCTTAATATGACATTGAGCTTCCTTAAATACTCAATGCAAGACATGTTACACCAAATCCTACAAAAAACTACAGTTTCCCCAAAAAAGCACACATTTCCAACTAATAGAATTGAATTTAAGCAAAGTTTAGAACCTTAGAAGTTTGAAAGAGATTAGTATTGAAAAAACTGTTTTGATTTTTTTAATTAAACAATAATAATAATAAATGTACCTGATTGTGAGGCTCTGCTCTTGTTACCACGGTTGGTACAGTTTCATCCCACCAAAGGCGAGCAAAAGGTCTGAAAAACAAGAAGAGGATTAAGCATCTCAGAAATAAACTATCGGTAAGTCATGCTATATGCATTCTGCTACAACATTAGAACATTAAACCCAGATTACGAGAAAAGCTTACTTAGATGATGCTCCATTCACAAATGTCATAGCATAGTCTGGAACCTGCCATAACAATTGAAGCAAAATATTGATGATATCCACACAGAAGAATTAAAAAGCAAGTCCAAAAGAACAAGTTTTCTTACCAATGGTTTTCCAGACTCCAAATATTGTCGTTCCACGGCAGGATCCCATTCAACTTTATTGTCAGGTCGCACACGAACACCAGGTAAATCTCTGAAGCATCCACCCTATTTGAGTCAAATAATCTATATTAGTAAAATGAAACTGAGAAACATTATGTAATTGCACCACTTTGCAGGACATAGGTGATATATGATGAAGAAGGAGAACCTTCTTTTTCGGGATTCTACACACACGTTGATAATCATCATCATTCAATTTTAGTGGGCGATGATCATACAGAGTAGACTCGGAACATTTTGAACTGGTTGGCAAACCCAACATTTCTGCACATTGCTTAGACAAATTAAAAATCGCAAAGTATGCACATAAATCAGCATGAAAAGCTAAGAAATAGAATCAGCTTAGTGGTAAAAGTGAAAATTTCATCAGGAATGTGCAAAGGTATTCATTGAGCTAACAAATATTTGCAAATTGATTACCACTTTTGCTTAATCTAATGAGCCGCTGGAACTCTGTCCGGGGAGGTCCACCATAAGGCATCTCATCACGATGCTCATTATTTGCAACCTGAAAATGTTTAGGAAATAACCTTAATAGTTAATACATTACCAAACAAAAATAGAAGAAAGGAAACAACACCAAGAACAAAAGCATGGAAATATACTGGAGGTAGATCAGATATAGCATCTTCCAGTAAAAGCTTGCTTTGCAAGTCAACATCCTGTCCCTCACTGTATGCAACTGTGCATATCTGCATGAATTATAGAAACCCTTAGTAAAAAGGCCAGACTAGGCAAACAATATATGTTACTGTTCATACAGTCATTCAAATAATAAAATATGAAGTTATAAACTAAGACAAAGAATAAAGTAGGATGAAAAAAAACAATTTCCAAGTATATATACGAAAATATGCAAGGAAAAGAAAAGTAGGGCCCATTATCAGCATGGAGAGTCATTTATGCACACCATCTAAAGTAACAGTTCAAAACAGGATTATAGGCACTTAAATCATATACACATACCTCAAACTCCAAAGGGATTACACCCCTGACAATCACATCATGAGTTGGAAGTGGAAATTGAGGCAATTTCTGCACCACACAATTTAACTAAAACTTAGGAAGAGAAAAGAAATGAAAATGATAACTTTGGGGGAAAAAATCTTCATTTCAAATGCAAGAGTAATATTTTCATCTCATTGTCCATACATATAGAGTATGAATCTATCTCATTCATTCAACATTCTTAATAAAATAGAATTTGCATATGAAGAAAGATACACCAGATTTAGCAATAGTATCCCAAGTTAATATTAATATAAACGTACTTGAGAAGGTTGGGCACCCCATAGAAAGACACGCAGGCGAAATTGAGGAAGTCCATACGCTCCAGCAGCCATAATTCCCATGCGACTTTGATAGTTCATTTGGAGAAGGCGACCCAGAGCATATCTCCCAAGATACCCATCAGCAAACTTGACAAGGTCGACCACATTTTCCATCAATGAAAATTTAGGCTGCAGGTATTGAACAATGTCCATGTAAACAATCAGTTGTTTATTCTGCTCATCATCCAAAGGGTTCAGTTTGTTCCGAAAACGGTTGAAACCACTAATGCCTTGACAAGGAGGTCCACCACATATTACATCAACATCTCCCTGCATGACAATAGTGAGAACAAATATTCAAGTATGAGAAGTCAAACACTTGGCACAATTTTATAGTTATGTTTATTTATCAAAAGACAGTATTTCGAATACTAGTGAAAATGTAAAAAATGAAAGGACCTTGGTTTATTTTCTAGTAAGCTTAATTATATCACAAGTCCTTGAAATTTGAGGTACTTTTGCCAAACACTTTTATTCTTTTTTTTCCAATGTTTGACTCCCCGAAATTACTTCCAAGTTTGCCATATATTTCTCCTACCAATTATGGCCAATTTTGTTGATATATAACATCGGAATATCAGTCAAACGCAGGAGGTTGGTCATGTGATGCCGCGTGATATCACACAAGTGAAGACGACCTCCCTCTTCAATCTTTTTTGTCTTTTTTCCTTTAACTAAAAACATAAAAAATATTAAAAAAAATTAGTTTTTTAATTTAATTTAATTTAAAAAAAAAACAAAGGATCTTCGCCCATGTGATACCACGTGCCTAACCTCATGCATCTGATTACGATTTCGATGCATGTCAGCAAAATTGGCCAGAATTAGTAATAAGGATATATGACAAACTCAAAAATAACTTCGGGAGCCAAACATTGGGGAAAAAAAAAAGAATAAGGGTATCTGGCAAAATTACCCCAAACTTCAGGAACTTGTGACATAATTAAGCCTTTCTAGTATCACCAGTTTTTAAAAACAAACCTTGAAATAAAAACAAGGCTGTAATACACAAGTTAAATTCAATCTCATTTCACCCCATAACTAGATTTGTGAGAGTACGCAGCTGTGAGAGAGGGAATGGAGTAACACCAATTCATTTCATCAAAGTTTAAATTACCCAAACAATAAAACATTTCTCGGATCATTTTTATTCTACTCATTTTCATCCCTCACCACCAACGCAAACACACAATGACAAGATTGAAAAGGCAAGAAACATATTTATCAATATCAACAAAAACATACCGGCAAAGGTAAGATCTTAGACTGGAAGCCTCGAGTGACAAAAACCTTAATCCTTTCCTTGCAATTGCTGTTGACAAGGCCATAATTAAATCAGAAAAGTTCAGCATGATACAATAAGTATAAAACTGCCATAATATAAATTATGAGATTCAAAAATTGATTCCAAGCACATTTAAGAAAATCACACCGAGGAATTCTCAATGAAATAAAGTAAACATGTCATTTTAAATATTGGTCATCACATCAGCATAAAACCATTAAAATCATTTAAATTCAAGCATGACAATCTACCTAACTAATCAGCTATTTGCATGAATCAGCTGACAAAGACTGATGAATATTAAGCTTACCTAAGACCTTTAATTGGCTCCCAAGAATCTGCATCTGATGCATAACCCTTCCAACTAACCTACATAGAGAAGCAAAAACATTTAGATAATCTGACACATAAAAAGGGAGAAGAAGCAGGGAAAATAGTTGTTGTCGCAACTGGAGAAAAACACCAAAAGGCAAACTTCGACAACCTTAAAGTATAACCCCTTTTCTTTTTCCTCTTCTTTTTTCGCATTGGGATCACCATAACATACAGCAAGCACTTCTGAAACTTCAAACACCTCTTCATCCTCTATTTCATCATTCTCTTCATCAGTGCCAGCATCATCATCCTCTTCAGCCTTAAAAAGATCCACATACTGCTCATGTGGCACAGGGTTTTGAATCAAAGAGAAGTAACTGCATAGCTTCTCCCATTCCTTTAGTAATGAGAGGAAGTCTTCTGCTCCTTCATTTCTAACCTGATTAGAAGCACAAGTAATAAAGGAATTCAGCATTTTGAAATAATATTATACTTATACCCAATAAAAGCCAACACTTAAAAAAAAAACTTGAAACCTATTCATTTGTATTATTGTGGTTAGCATCCCCTTTGTTTTCCATAGAAAAAAACACACAGACACACCATTAAAATGTAAAGAAGATATTCTCAAACACAACCCATTGAAAACCTTCATTTGTTTCCTCTCCCATTTCCCTCACCTAGGAAAAATAAATCTAGATAGTTTGGTGGTTCCAGACTTTAAAAACCTTTGGTTTTCTCATAAATGAAAACACCATAAGAATATCACTTCTAAAATTATTACTTTGAACAATGATTTACATATTTGGTCAACAAAAAGGAAGAAAGGAGTACATCCTCCACAGCCATCATCTATTGCCAATCACAATTAAAGGTGACCAGGATTCGATGAGAATGATTAGAGTCTATCATTGGCCATGGAGCATTACCACTGCTCTCAATGCTGTCCCATAAAAGTCATATTTAATTCGATTGACAGAATCATCACAATTATCCTCGAAGCAACCCTAAAGTGTTACAACTACATCTCCTTATGTCAATGTGAGCATAACATGTTATGCTTTATGTCACCAGCAAAAAGTGGCAGTACAAAGACATTATGCTCACTGAATATTTACTTTTAAAAATGCTACGATTTATGTTATCAGAAAAAAAAATGGCAGTACAAGGCCAATGCCCAAACAAAGCATTCCTTAAACAGTTAAGCTCATTCAAGTCATTCAAGCATCAAAATGTTTCGAATTTACCCTTAAAATTTAAGTATATTACCTCTTCTTCAATTGCTACATTACCTCTTTTACTTATAAGTTATAACTCAGTTATTGTAATTTTGTGCTAAAACAGGATAAAGCATTCCAAATATTCAAATATAAGAATACAAACCCAAAAAAAAAAGCAATGAATTACCTCTGTCTCAGGATGATTTAATTTAAGACTCTCACAAGCATGTTCATTCTTGTCCACTGCCCATCTCTTTTGAAAAAGAAAAAAAAAATTATCATTAAAATAACATAAAATAAAAACAATGAGAGTTCAACAAACTGTCTTACTAGATAAGAAGCAAAGAGCTAACCGTAACAAGATTAAAACCAGACAAATTTGCACCGAGGCACAAACCAGTTGACATAGCTCCACAGCCACAATATAAATCAAGCAAACTAAACTCTGGTTCCTTATTTTCTTCATGATGAACTGCTTCACTGTGTTGAGAGTTGACTTCTGATCTCCCACTTGCATCAACCTCAGATGATATGGTTGATGAAGTTTCACTAACAGTTTCTTTATTTTCTATGTTACAAAATGTACCAAAATGAGAAGCAATTAAAACTTAAAATTTTTAAAGAAACAAATATGGAGATAAAATCAAACCTGATGGTAAGTTAATAAAGGTAGAATATGGCAATTGATAAAATGTATCACAGTAGTAATTGCAAGTTGGAATTGTTTCCTTTTTTGCCTCCAAGTCAACCTGAAAACAAATTTAGATGTTATAAATACTAAAAGCACAATTAAAATTTCTCAAGAAATCTTAAGACAAGAGCTAATTAAATGCTAACATACATTTAGGGGTAGTCTATAAATATTTAGCTTTTCAAGGAGACAATCCAATGGGTTGTCATCTTGAATCTCTGAAAAGAAAACTCGCTTTGGATCAATGAGATTATGAAGGTTTTTGATGACCTGGAAAAGATCAATAGAAATTCAAACTTAATGAATTAGCACATATGAATATGTGCAATTGAACATTGCATTAGATCAAAAGACAAATTAAAATAACTTACAGTGTCCTTTGCCCTATAATACCATTGCGCTGTGAAATTCAATGTCCCATCGACAGCCTCAAACATTTCAACAATTTTGCAAATATAATTATCTTCTCCTTCTGCTGCCTGCATATAAAAAAGGGAATTATAGGTCACATCTGACTTTAAACACTTAACAACTATATGAAACAACAGCTTAGATAAAAATTCAATTGTTAAAAAACACTGAACAGATTAAAAGTGGCTTAAAATTCACTGCTGTTTGTATGAATATCATCACACATATCCCAATCCATCACAATGAAATGGACCAGTAAAATCTCAATTTGAAAAAGGGACTACAACTGGATTGAGAAGCCCGGTGTGTGAGACTGGAGGCAGCAGTAGGAACCTGTCAGATTACAACCACTTCACCACAACGATGTTGTGTCCCCAAATTCAAACATACCAATCCAAACTCCATCAATCATAATATCAGGACCTCTTATATTCACTGCAACACTGCCCCACTAGCATCCCATGCTTCCCACAATAATCATAAGCCGGAATATCCTCAATGTGGGTTCCTATATGATCCAAGACTCTTAATAATCTCACCAATCCTTAAGAGTGAGCTCCTAATTTTAAGATTTACATGACCAATGCTGCGGAAACACTCGACAAAACTATATTTTCACTAAAAAACAGCATATACTGTTGTTAAAAGACAAAATAATCCTCCTTTGCAGATTATAGTTTTAGAGCAGTAGGAACATCATGTTATTTTTCTCAAGTTATTCCGCTCTAAAAAAAAAGTATTATAAACATGTCCTAGCTATCTTAAGTAAAAATATATACTTTAGAAAACAAAATGCAACTCACTTTGACATGGGCATCATCATAAAGCTTGAAAAGAAGCATGCCATCTACTTCTGCCTGAGTGTAGTGGCGCCGAGCTTGAAGAATCACATCCTCGTCACTAAGCATAAGAAGTTGGCAAACAGAACATTAAAAGATAAAGACACATTTCAATGTAACATAATCAAGAGGAGGTTTCTATCTAAAAAAAATAATTCCAAGCTTTAATTCTCCAAACCTCCAAATTACCTGTTTGATCTCGACCTGGCTGTCTGCGTCTGTTTATAAAATCAAGAAACAAAAAGAAAAAACTAGAATTAGAAAATAGTTGGCAACCAGAAACAAATATCAATAACCAGAGTCACACACTTACAATAGATTAAGCAAAGTTTGAAACATACTAGATTTAGAAATCTTTGGCCAGTATAATTCTGACAAAAATTTACTACATCAAGTTAAAGCAGCATTTGGATGATTGGGTAAAAAATTATATTATGTTAAATTAACGATTGAAGAAACTCTCAACAAACAAATGGAACATTACTTTTACTAATTTGATATCATTTTTCACCCAAACATGTCATTAACAATATCAATCAATAACCTATGAAGTGAATTTCAGAGTAAAGTAACTAACTAAAGAGAATATAGAAAATTAAAAATCTAAGCATATGATTCAAAAAAAAAATTTAAATGAAATTGAAAATGCAGAAATTTTAAACCTTAACTGCTATGCAGAAATTGAACGAGATTATACCTTTCCCTGATAGCGTTTAGGCCAGCGCCGCTTCGCCTCCTCTTCAAGAACCGGATCTCCGAGAAATCTAGCAGAATATTCCTCTTCACCATCATCACTTCCATTAGCAGCATCAGCGTTGCCGTTAACAGAAGCATCAACCACACGAGTTTGCTGTTGCTGCCTGAGAGCAACTTCTTCTGCAGCTGCAGTTGCGGCAGGACCTTCAACAACGGTCTTCTTCCTTGACTTCCTCGAACAAGATCTCACAGAACCAGAACCCGAATCAGAATTAGCAGCAACGGCTGTGGAGGCATTGGATCTGGTTTTGCGCTTGCTCGGCATCGCGGTGAGGTGAGGTGAGAGAGAGAGAGAGAGAGAGAGAGAGAGAGAGAGAGAGAGAGTGCGTGTGTTAAGGGTTGAAAGAGAGAACAGAGATTGTGTGAGAGAGTGAGGGGTTTGAAGAGAAAATGAGAGTGAGGGAGTTATTTAAATAGTATAGCAATGATTAATTAATTTAATTTTAATTAATTGATTTTAAATATTTAATAGAAGGCGGGGAAAATTCGAAGAGAATGGAGTGAGCGGGAAGAGCAAAATGAAATGAAGCGGGGTGTTTGACTGGTTAATGCCTTTTCTGGATTCTCAAACGTTGCCACTGTTGGCGTCGTTTTTGGAAGGACCATTCTTCAATCTATTGTTAATGTTTTTTAAAATGTAAATATTTGGTAGTAGTATATTTTTTAAATAGTATTTCTATAATTATGTTTTGAATCTAAAAAATATTGAGTAAATAAAGATATTTGTAAAAAATAAGTAATTAATGTCATTGAAAATTAAAAATGAGACTTATATTAAAGATCAAAAATATTCTTCAAATTGGGCTTATGTACAAAACCGAATGGAATAATAACAAAGTTTAGTTATATTTTTTTATTTTCAATATTCAATTTGGTTCTTTATTTTATTTTCTAAAATTATTTTGATCCTTTATTTTAAAAAAAAATCAATTTGATACTTTTGTAATAGTAATAGTATTAGTTTTATCGAAATATTCACATTCATTGCTTAAAACTAAAAAATGTTCTCAAAATCTATAAAAATTCCAAGTCATCACTCAACGAAGGCTAAGAATAATGGTATAGCTTCGGCAACAATGAAACAAGCTGGCTCGAGGTGATCATTGATCAATGTAAAAGAGATATGAATTGATACGTACAAATATTACAATGTGAAAGAGATATGAACTTATATGACAGTTGGAACTCTATAAATAGAATCATAAGAATATATGTCAAATTTTATGATAGAACGATAATTGTTGTAAATATTATCGGTAAAACTAATATTGTTATGGCAAAGGAATGAAATTGAATTTTTTGAAAAGAAAAATAAATGACCAAAATAAATAAAAAAAATTAAGAACCGAAATGAATCATCAAGATAAGATAAATGACAAAAATGTAATTAAAGCTAAAAATAATAATGAAATTACTTAATGAGGGTTATTTAAACATTTTTTATGGGTCAATGGTAATTTGAATTTGAATTTATTGATTGATTCAATAATTAATGAGGGTGTTTTTTTTTGGAATTACATGGAATATGCAGGAGTAGTGGGGTCCGGGATTGATGGGTCTGAGTTGTTTGAAAATGCGTAAGATTAAGCTTTTAAAATTAAATATTTTTTTCCATGATTAATCTAACGTGTATTTAGGTTCTTGAAATTCCTCTAGAATTATGTTAAAGGTTGATCCCGTGGATAAGAAAATGACTCGTAAGACATACATCTTGTTTATTTCAAAAGAAAATAAGTAAAAAAAATAATTTGGAAGAGACATTTTAGAAAGAAAACTTCATTTTTTTATGTTTGGTTTCGGATTAAAAAAATAGAGAGAAGAGAAAAAACATACGGAACCTAAAAAAAAGGTTTTTCTCCCAAATGTACATTCTTCACTTGTACATTTTACTTCATCTTTTTTTTAATTGAAAAAAATAAAAAAAATTATTTTAATAAAAAAAAACTACTCCGTCTCATTATCTTGGTAAAAAAATGCAAAAAAATTTGTCTAATATTAAAATAAAAAAATAAATGAAAAATATTGAAGATTGTATATTGTATCGATGATTGATAAGTAAATAAGGAAAACACATTTAAAGATTTGCTTTGAAAGCAATATTGCAATATGTATTAATGGTAATAATATGAAAATTTGTGCATTATCACTTTGTAATTAATGAATGGATCATGCAATATATCAAACAGATACTTTCTTATTTTCATTGACTTGTTTGACTTTTACCAAGATAATGGAAGAGAGGAAGTATTTTTATAATATTTTGGATTTGAAAATTTTATTGTGTAATAAAGAATTGAAGTAAAATAATCTTTGATCAAATGAACTATAGATATATATATATATATATATATATATATATATGAAAAATTTTAAAAAAATATTTATATTTTAAAAACATTGGTATAATTGTTTTTTGACAAATTTTTTTTTCTGTCTTCCCATTTTTCTCTCCAACCAAACAAAAGGAAAGAAAGCTCAAATTTTCTCCCTTTTTAATTTATTCACATTTTTTCTCGCACCAAACAACCATAAAATCTACTCATTTTTTCTCCATAATCTCTCTTCCCTATTTCTTTCTTCCCATTTTCTCTCTTCGTATTTTCTATCCCTTAACCAAACAAAGCTGGTCGTGAATTTAAATTTCACCTATGAAGCTCAGATACTCCAAAAATAGAAAAGTATCTGTGTCATATCCGTGTCCAATACCGATACGCGTACGGTACTTCCCGATACGTGTCCCAAAAGTATCCAATTATTTTTTATTTAATTTTTATTATTTTTAAAAAAATACTTTTAGGATACTTCTTTCTGGCAAAAGTAACACAAACTTCAGGGACTTGTAAGATAATTAAGACTTTTCTCAATCTAACTTACCCCAACTTTAGTTAAAAATATATAGTTGTAATCTATACAATATCGTGCTCAGTTCGGTTAGATCGGATGAGTCACCAGATCCAGGTACTGGTTGATATAGAAAAAAAAAGCAAACATTCCCGTCTATGGAATAGCGGTGCAAATTAGTACTTTCACCCACTATTTCCAACAACTAGAAACACCCTGTGCCATGCACGGAGCCAATAGAATAATCCACCAACTTAAGCATAAAATTATTGTGGCTTTAAATATATGATGAGATTTATAGTATCAGTAATTAAATTATTGTGGTTTTAATTATGGGTGATTAGTGTCTTAATAATGAGATAATGAAAAATATTTTTGAAGGGATATAAGCACCTTTGGCCAGTAGAAGAAAAAAGTTATTATGTAAAATACATGAAACTTGCTCAAAAAAAAAATACATGAAACTTTGTTATGGAAATAGCCCAAAGCTTTGAAAGGGTATATAATTTGTTCACAACTTATATTTAACTTTCATTTCTATGTATTTGTCTTATAAAATTCACAAAATTTTAAAAAGAACAAAATTAAGAAAATTTATTTTTTATACATTGTTCGTCAAATTAATCAATTTCTAAAATATTAATGTTAATGCATATTTTCTTAAACTCATCAATCATAGAATAAAGAATGTAATTTAAATTTATAAGTAATTAAATGCTACTAAAAATATTGCTTTTAGATAATTGAAAATTTATTTGAATAATTGGATCTAAATTTGTAACTACTAGATTCTTTATTTCTTATGTGCCCTCTTGATTTTTGTACCATCCCGTTTTTTTTAGTACTTTTAGTAAAAAAATTAAATGATTTAACATCATGTTTTCCAGATTGGAGTGTCGGAACAAAATTTAAAATTTCATCATTATATTTGAAATATGTTTCCTAATCGAAATAAATATAAATATGTTATCATACACTTTACAAAAATAAATATACTAATCGAAATAAGTATAAATTTGAAACATATGTTTAATTTAATATTTGGAATGTTCTCGTCTATTTTCATAGCATTCTGAGACTGTTTTATTTTTAGTTCTCGGACTGATTTTAATATATTACCAATATAAGTTATATTTAATGACTTATTATTTCAAGATTCTGAATATTATATTTTATCAATTTTTACATCAGGACTGAGAAAATGTATTTACATTTAAATTTTGTTACTTTTTCTTACGCAATAGCTATTTGTAGGTATCGGTAACTTTATTATTTTCAATCACTTTTGAGTAATTAAAAATACAATATTGATGTGCTTAAATATATTTTATTTTTAGGATCATCAAACTTTTAGTTATAATCCAAAATATCTACACATATTAACCCACATAATACCATCAGTGAATTCCTTTATCTCTCTCACTTTTCACTCCCTCTCACTTTTTCCAGTTTTCCCTCCCCGATTCCTGCCTGGAAGCCAAATGGGGTATACTCATTGGCTTTTACTAGTACCTATGCCCGTGCCTCGCACGAGCTCATGTTTGTTTGAGTTTTGTTAATTGAAGAGTGAGAAAAAAATAAGTGTATATTAAAAATTTGAGTGTGGTAACATAATTATTAATGATATTATCAAAATTGTGTTTATAAATTTTTTTATTTTTTAGAGGTGAAGTTTATAGGAGACTATTATAAAAAAAAATCATATAAATATATAAATCAATATATGAAAAATTTTAGAGGATTAATTATTGAAGTAAAGAATAAGTGAGTAAATAGAAAAAGGAGTAGACTAAAAACAGAAAATACAGACTATAAATCATAAAATTAATGAATAAATGTGAAAATAGGGTTAATTCAACAATCTATTAAATTTATTTTTTGGTCAGCTAATGACAAATGCAATTGAAATTTCAAAGTCCAAAACTGATACTAATATAAGTCAAAACTAATACTAACATAATCAAGTCACACCCAACAAAAATAAAAGGTAATTTTTTTTTGGCAAATAAAATAAAATATCACATAGCATCATTGCTCACAATCTCCAACAGTGTTTGTAAAATCCAAATACTATGACAGTAAAATTATAAAAAAAAAAATTCAGAAATTTCATGTAAGCATTAAGATAAACTTTTATCAAACACCTCATGTGTACTTTTTAAAAAAAATAAATGATTTAATATGATATTTTCAAGATTGAAGTGTCGAAACAAAATTTGAAATATGTTTCCTAATCAAAATAAGTATAAATTTGTTACCATACGGTTTATAAAAATAAAATAGTGCTTTTATTTAGTTTAATTAATATTTTAACAGGGAGCTCGACTGGCAAGCCGCATTTTCATACATTGCTTCTTTAGAAACATAAGTTTAATTTAATATTTGAAACGTTACCGTAAATTTTAATAGCATTCTGAGACTGTTTTATTTTTAGCTCCCGGACTGATTTTAATATATTACCGGTATAATTATTTCAAAATTCTGAATATTATATTTTATCAAGTTTGACATCAGGATTGAGAAAATGCATTTACACTTGAATTTTGATACCTTTTTTTTATACAATAGCTATTTGTAAAGATCGGTAAATTTATTATTATTTCAAGATTTTGAATATTATATTTTATCTAGTTTGACATCAAGATTGAGAAAATGCAATACGTTTGAATTTTGGTACTTTTTCTTATGCAATAGCTATCTGCAGGGATCTGTAACTTTATTATTTTTCAATCAGTTTTGAGTAATTAGAAATACAATATCGATGTACTTAAATATATTTTATTTTTAAGATCATCAAACTTTTAGCTATAATCCAAAATACATACACATATTAACCCACAAATGAGAACAAATTATTAAAATATTATATATATATATATATATATATATATATATATATGCCCCAAGTAGAAACTGTTATACATTTGAATTTTGATACTTTTTCTTACGCAATAGCTATCTCCGGGGATTAATAACTTTATTATTTTTCAATCAGTTTGAGTAATTAAAAGTACAATATTGATGTACTTAAATATATTTTATTTTTAGGATCATCAAACTTTTAGCTATAATCCAAAATACCTACACACATTAACCCACAAATGAGAATAAATTATTAAAATATAATATATATATATATATATATATATATGTATGCCCCAAATAGAAACAAAGAGAGAAAAAAGGAAGAGTGAAAATGGGAATTGAGATGAAGAGGGAGGGAAAAAAAAGTGAGGAGGGAATGAGAGGAAGAGAAGGAAACACTATTCATTGAAATGACATTTTTAGGAGGGAAATCAAGGAGGGAATGAATAGTTCCCTCAAGATCCTCCTATTTTATAATAATAATAATAATAATAATAATAATAATAATTAGTAATTATTCCGTGCGGTCGCACGGGCATAAGTTTGGCTATCAATTTTCTCCATTGTTATGCCATTTTAAATTGAGATGTTAAATAATACTATCAAAACATATAAGTAATAAAAAAAGAAAAAGAATTACTAATATAAAAAAATTAATAATTAACATCATAGAGAAAACATTAATAATTAACCAAGCCATTCAATTTTTTGTTCAATTTATATGCCTCTTCAGCACTCTTTACTTGCATAATCATGAGAAACAACTGGAACACAACTTATAGCATAAGCAAAAAAATATGCGGCCCATACAATCAGTGAAGTATCAAAAGATGTTGAATTTGGACAGAAAAATATTTTGAAGCTTGTTTCTGTTTTCAGCTATTAACATGCATATAATTGTAGATATAAAACAAAAGAAATCTTCCATGTATGAAGCAGAGTCCATAAAAGGCAGACCCATCACTGCCCTTCAATAATGAATAAAATACAAAGAATAAATGCAAGGCAGATAAAAATTACAGATAATAAAACAAAGTGCATCAATGGAGCCTATTATTGGGATAATAACCCAAGGCCTGCTTCTAAATCTACCAATGTGATTGTAAGAAGTTCTTCTGCATCTATACAATCAAAGCTAAGCCTCAAGTCTAAATGTTTTCTAGCATTAACCAACATAGTATCTATCAAACCACCATTAGTGTCTTTTCTCTGCTTTTCTGTTGTTTCCCTTTATATCAATGCTGCTAAAGCTTCTATGCTGCATGAAGGATGCAACTTAAATCCATAAAGCAAACTATCTTCTGCTAAAAGAATTTCTGCTAGTTCTACCGAATTGAAATCATTGAAATGGAAAAACTTGGTGTCACTCTTCTACAGAAACATTCATTAGAACCAATTACTCGTTTCATTGGTTCGTCGTAACCTGCAAATATAACTACGATTTTTCCGCGGTCCATGACAGACATAATCTCCTCTAAGGCTTCCAATCCGTAGTCCTTATCGTCTGACTTCTGCATCGGTATCAGTCCATAAGCTTCATCAACAAAAAGAATTCCCCCTTCTGCTTCCTGAATCCTACTCCTGGTTTTCGGACCCGTATGACCAACAAACTTGCCAACTAAATCAGTCCGTTGTACTTCTGTCACCTTATCAGTAGGTAGAATTCCCACCATGTGGAGTAACTTTTCCAGGATGTGCACTACCATGGTTTTACCTGTTCCAGGATTGCCAAGATTACATTTTAATTAAACAAAATTGATGGCATCACCTAGATGCATATATGTTAAACACTCAAACTTGACTTGTGAAACAACGGTTTGAGATGGAAGGAAATTAATCCATACCAAGCATTGAAGTAGCGATCAAGTACATACTGCATACTTGAAAGATATAAAACATTGTATTGATAAATATAAAATGTCATACTTGACATCAGATCCATGAAGAATGTTTTGATAAATGCCAAAAGGTTTTGAACAAACTACAAATGTGTTGATCAAGTTCAAGCTCAACAAGCAACAACAAACATCAAGTTAAGAAGAGAGAGCCAACTCATGAAGACTTAGTTTGGTAGTTTATGATTTATTGTTTTATCTTTTG
Organism: Crotalaria pallida; assembly: GCA_037953625.1. Lineage (NCBI taxonomy): Eukaryota > Viridiplantae > Streptophyta > Magnoliopsida > Fabales > Fabaceae > Crotalaria > Crotalaria pallida. The sequence continues at coordinate 78,202,555 of CM075656.1, forward strand.
CCTCACAAGTCTTTTAGTTTATGAGTTTGGGTAGAGTTATTAGAGGGTAGTGAATCTCTTTTGATTGCATGATTATATCATATTTTGAGTATTCACTTTGTCTAAAATCCATAGGTGACTTAAAGGTTTTAAAGAAAAGGTTTAGTTTTTGAGAAAACAAGTTTTTAGTGATTTTTATGCTGATTACTCGAGTAACACATATTTCACTCGAGTAAAATTTATCAAGCTTGCGGCTTACTCGATTAATCATTATTTTACTCGAGTAAAATGTTTTAAGCTTTCGGCTTACTCGAGTAACTCGATCAGATATGGTTTTTAAAATGCGTTTTTAACTTCTCAAAAGCTATTCTAAGTGCTCTAACTTTTGGGTATTCTATATAAACCTTTTCCTAATCATTTCTATCATTTTAGAATCAACAAGAATCATTTTTGATACACTTTTACAAAGAATCAAAGCCACACTATTCTCTCTCACTCTCTCAAGATCAAAGCTCTCATTTTCATATTCTTTGATCAAGAACCTTGAATCTCTCATGTTGATCTTTTCATAGCTTTTGAAAGAGATTCATAGGATTGTTATTTTGTTTTCATTTTGAGTTGTAATCATTGCAAGAGGCAAACATTCTACAACATTGGAAGCCTTGATTTTGTGAATCAAGCAAGTTTCATTGGAAGCCTTGGTGAGGCATTTCATCAAGCACTTGGAAGCCTTGTTGAAGAACAAGCATTTGGAAGTCTTGTGAGTGAAGCAAGCAATTGGAAGTCTTGTTGTGAGGGTATCGGCAAGCAAGAGAAGAGGTTAGATTAGATATCAATAGGATTACAAGGCAAGGGTGTGGTATCTCTTGTAGGCTAGCAAGAAGGAGTCTTGTGAGGCATTTACTTGTAATTTGAGAAACTCTAATTCCTCATAGTGAAAAATCTCTCTTGGTTGAAGAGGGGACTGGAGTAGCTTTCAAGTGGATGAAAGTGAACCAGGATAAATCACTGTGTCGTATTTCTAAACCCTCTACTCTTTACAATTCTTGTTATTAATTGTGTTCTTGGTTAAAAACCTAGAAAAAGTGATTTTTCTATATTTGATTGAATTGAATCTTTATTGTTCAAATTAATTTGGGGAAAATCATTTTCATAACTAGGTTAATCAATAAGAATATTGGTGTTGATTGTTTCCGCTTAATTTCTGATATAATATTTGTTAATTGATTGATTTTCATTGGTTTTAATCGTTTAGATTTGTTTCTTGTGAAAATCTTTCAAAGTTTCTTAAACACCTATTCAACCCCCTTCTAGGTGTTTTCCTAGTGTATCCTAGTTATTTCACCCACCGAGTGTAGATTCTAACAGGATCTTCTTTAATTTGCAAGTTATGTAACCAACTAACCATTAAAAACCATACCAAAATGATAGATAACATCCTGCAAGTGAACACACAAAAACCAAGACAAAAGGATTTTAGCTAGCTATTTGGTAGTCAATATCAGATAGTTGCAATTTTAGCAAGTTAGCATTTCTAATTTCACATGCTTACATAAATTTTCACTTGGACCAAACTTGGAAGCTTTTTAAAAAGAAAAATACCTGAAATAAGCAGGAACACAAAATGTGCCCTATATAGAGATTCACCGGAACACAAAAGAAACTAGTTGTTATGTGTTTTCATAGAAACTCAAAGTAACACTCACTTAAGCTATTGTATTTCTAGATTAATTTCTCAATTACAAATTGATAGGAACACAAATTATTAGTTATTGTGTTTTCAGAAACACAAAAGAATATACTAACCTAAGCTATTTTTGGATTCATAACTTACTAACAAATTACAGGTTCTATCCTTTTACCACTAATTCCTTTCTATACAAATAATTCTATTCAAAATGAAAAAGTAAAATGTAAACCCTATATGTTGACAACCACTCTAAGTCCTTCAAAAGCACCATTGAGTAATAAACCACAAACCAAACCAAACCAGTGAGTAAGACTAAGAGGAAAAGAAACTAATCTATATATATATACAAAGGGAAGGGGAAATCAACATACTGAATGAGTGGAATGAGAAACACTTACCAACCTAAAAATTCCTCACTCCCTGATAGCAGCAACAATAGCATAGCAACAACTGCGCTACAGCAGCAACAGCACAGTAACAACAGCAGCCATAGCACAGCAGCACAATAGCACAGCAAAAGCCAATTTTGGCAACACAATATTGACTAAGATTTCAATTCTCATACCATTTTTCATATTTCTAGTTCTTATTCTTTACTTTTTCAATGAACTGAATCACTCAAATCAGATTCACTAAGCATACTTTAGTATTTCCTCAAGTTGTTTCGAATCAATCTGATAAGTTTGGATCAGACACAAACTCTTCAGTATAGAAAAGACATATACATTAAGACATAAGGAAATATCAAATTATTAATATTTTTTCTATGCCTTTTAATACTGGGTAGTAACTTAAGATCCTGCACATAAAACCCAACAGCATGATTGCATATTTTGGTAACATTGAAGGTCAATTCTTTTAAATTATTGTGACCTTTTACCCATTGGAGTTCAATACTTTGGCAGTCCTTTACTTTACTATTATACTAAATTACTAACTACCATCTGAGTAAAAGAATAGCATGCTATTATTAAAAACAATAAAGCAGGAAAAAAGATTGAAAAAAGAACAAAGTTCTAACCTTTGGTGTTCCTGGTAGTATTTCCCTTGTAGTTTTCTCTTAAAATTGCATAGGATCAAAATCTGCAATTAAAGAAAATAAAAAGAAAGATGACATACACATAATAGAATTTAGCAATTGAAGAAAAATTACATCAGTGATTGCATTTGAATTGAAGGGAAAAAATAACAAAAATATTACAATCTTCTCAATCCACGGCGAAACCTTCTCACCTTCGATTGACGACACCCAGACATCATCACCGCCAACCTCATAGTGGCTGTCGTTGCCGCCATGACCACCTACTATCTTGACACCAACACCCGCACTATCGTCACCTCCCAACAACACCTTCCAGCCACCATCGCTTCTAAAACCACCGTTCGCCGCCGATGTCAAACCCGATAGTTCCGGTGACGGTTTCTTACCCTGACCCCTTGAATAGTTGTTGATCACAGCCACCCCTTCCTCTGCATGTTCACCCTTCTCCTCTGCTGAGATATTCCAATGACACCATAATCAGATTTTGATAGGGTCTTCGAGGAGATCTTTCCCAGTTTCCTTCGGTGACTCATCTTCATTATACTCTAGACACTGTTTCGGCGACTCCTTCGATATAGATCCTTCCTCTTCGCCTTCTTCAGATGCGTTGCTTCGTTTCTGCGTAAGAAAAAACATAGAAAGGGTTTCGAAAAAACAAAAAAATAAATAAGAAGAAGATAACTGAATGGATCCATAGATGAGAAGGTTAAAAAAAAAATCAATGCAGCTTCACATCGAGCCACTCAACCATGTGTTGGAGAAATGAAACGTCTCAGGCTTGTCTTGGAAGCTGACAAAAGAACGGTCCAGATCACTTGCTACGGTTCAGATCTTTTTTTTCCATATAAATCGACGCCTGGGATCAAATATATTAAAAAAACATAATAAAACACACAAAAACACAATTAAAAACGTAATTAAGACAAACCACAAATGAAAACTTGTAATCAGGGGGATTAGGCGCTAACACAAAAAAGGAAATCAGATTCTCCAACAATAATGAGAGTGGGAGAGTGGGAGAGATGATGAGAGTGGGAGAGAAAGAGATGAGAACAATAATGCAACGATTAGTCCCAGAAGATGAAAAGTTTGCTTTTCATAGAAGCTTAGGAAGATCTATGAGTAAATAGATGAAAGACTCAGATTTAATGTTAGAATTCACTATGAACGTTCAGATTATAAGTCAATATTTACCCTCAAAGTTGATGTTAGTAGGTGTTGTTTAGGAGGTTAAAAATCATTAATGGCATATTTAGGAGGGAAAAGTATAGTTAGGAAGGAAAATAATGGGGATTAAGGAGGGAAAACAAAAATGCCCTCATACTTCACCTATTTTATAATATATTGATAATAATAATAATAATAATAATAATAATAATAATAATAACTAGGAACCAACCCGTGCCACGCACGGGGCCATACGGTAACCAATCAATCAAATTATGAGACTATCATGGGTTTAATTATATGGTGAAATTTATAAAACCAGTAATGAAAATATTGTGACTTTAAGTATTTTATTTATGTATATTTATGTGTTAATAATGAGGGAAATGGAAATATTTTTGAAGGGGTATATAGAAGCGAATAGAAGAGAAAATGTGTAAATTAAATTAAAGTTTGTTATGAAGTTATGAAACCATTAAATTATTTCACAAACTTGAAGCACACAAATGATAGCAAGAAGGAAAACTTTATACACATGTTAGCTGTAATGAAATATTTTGCAAAGCTTTTCAGATTTACAATCAACAAAAAAATCATAGTAAAATTTCTATACTTCAAGAAACTTCAATTCACTGACTGTATTTCAAATCTGTCTTCACGGTTAAATTTATGCCATATGATGAGACCAATTTGATGGTTGGTTTTTTTTATAATAAAGGGACCATGGTTCCAATACCAATTGCAAAATATTAATTTCTATATAGATCTTGCAAAACAACTTAATTCTATTCTAATCTTTAAATCTAGTATACTCATGCTTTGGATTGTGCAAATGGCATAAAATACATTGTTACAACAACAACCACAACCAAGCATTATCTCATCAAGGGTATGAAATACATGTAGAAACTAAGTCCACAGCAACCCAAACAACAAAGGCAACACCATAACAACAAAGAGATAACGGCACTCATCCTAATCCATCATAGCTGCTATTAAGATAGAATATGCCAATATTCTTCTGTTATTAGCATTTTATTAGGATTTGATTTACTCAATCTTATCTTGTAAACAACTCTCTAGCCTTAGCACTTGTATATATACACAGCACTGCACTCTATTGCACTCTATACCTAATGTAAGAAACAAAAATACAATTCAGCTTTTATAATACATGAGTAAAAAAAGAAAACAATCAAAATAAAGTTAATTTGCATGTCTGATCTTTGCCTGATTCGAGTTTTTGAGAGATGATTTTACTCAAACTTGATAACACTATTTTCATATTACAACTATTTTCAATATAATCAATTCAATATTTACATATCAATATTTATATAGTGTTCAAAAAAATTTCAATATTTACATATGATGCATGTACAATCAATTTAATTAAAAGAGGCACAGGTTTACATGCACATTTTATGCAGTTTTGGACAGAGCATGTAGTGCAGTAATTGATGGCATCAAAATCCAATCCTTTCTTGAGTTTCACCTTTTCCTTGAATTTAAAGGCATATCAGTCCGGAATACGACAAAATTGTTATTTTGAACAACAATAATTGGGAATAGAAATATAAAGGGAAATTGCAAATAATTGTCTTAGGATCATTCTATAGAAGTTAGATTTCAAGTTGAAGAAATAATGTGTATCGGTATGAAGGAACTTTTTATATCCCAATTTCATAAATAAGTTGAGTAAATTATATGCAGTAATACTCTATAAGAGATATCCCTGTAGAAATGGAACCAATCAAAGCAAAAGCCTTTTACATGGTTACTTGTATTAGATATTCATGAGTAACAAAATTATTGAAAGCATTAGGCATAAAATATTCTTTACTTTAAATAAGTATTGAAAAACATATACCTTTTTTTACTGCAAATAGCACAATAGAACTTTTTTTGCATAAAAACTTGTGCAATGCAGTAGCAAATCAATATTATTTTTTGGCTCCCCAGGTGCTTATAGCCCGCATGAAAAAATGACTGAAACAAATCATTATTAAGCCAAGAGTCATAGATTACGGGTGGTGCTTGTCATCATAGATTTCATCATACCCCTGCTCCTAAGCACAAGAGTCATAAAAGTTTATAATTTTACAACATTACAGGCTTAGATTATTCTAATACTCAAAGTGGCAAGTATGTGAATAAAAAAACAAAAAACTTGCATAAAAAAATACTTGCACCAAAAGTTAAATGATGGTTCTTCTTTGTAATGGGTGCTTATCCGGTGTACCGAAAAAATACCTACATCAAGAAATAACAACATCAAAAATGTATCTTAGGACTTTTCACAAACACTTGGTGTGCATCATAAACAAAACATCTTATTATTAACAAACATATCAAAGTAAAAAGTTAATCACCGGGTCATTTAGAATTTGCTTAGGTTTTTTTTAATATCCTTTAACACCATCGACCAACAAAAATGAAATAAGACATAAATTACCGAGAGCAAACTTTGATTTTCCCAATAGTGATGATATGGACCAAAATATCTATGTAGCAAAAACAAAAAACGAAGAAATTTCACCTTGAATCATTTATCAAATAGCTTGTATGCATAACCAAAACACTGGGTCATTTAACAAACACTTTGGTCAGAAACGAAGAGAGCGAGAGTCCGAGACTTACTTACAGGAACGGGAGACTTACTAATAGTGTCGTTCACGGCGAAAACAGTGATGATGATGGTGTTGCAGCCGAATCTAAAAGGAAAGTTGAAGCTTTTCCATACAACAAATAAAAAAAATTAAATAAACAAAAATCTCAAATACCCATTCTGAAAAAATCAAAGAAAAATGGAACACCCAAAATGATTTATAGAACGAAAGAAGAAGCAAGGGCATAAAATATAGATCACCTCTAAAGCCATTTTTTCGAAGTGGCTATGGTGTTGGTCAGCTTTCCAAAACGGTGTGGCTTCTTGGTGGAGGACACTGTTGTGGTGGTGGCGGCAGCGAGAAAATGATAAAGAGAGAAGAGGGAGAGGAGCAAGGGTCCGAGAGAGAGTGAGAGACTGAGAGGAGAAGATAGAGAGAGAAGGAGGGTGAGATTGATGAGAGAAGAGGGAGTCATTCGGTGGGTTTATTGGGGACTTGAGTTTTTTTTTTCTTTTTCTTTTTTAAGATTGAAAATGGGGTTGTTTGAATTTTGAAATTAATTTGGGGAAAGAAAGTGCATTGGGAGGGAAATTAATTTGAAATTATATTTTACTTATTTGTATCATTATCTGTGTCAGGAAGTATATAATAAAAAAATTCAAATCCAAATAACAAAAAAACATATACATAAAAAGAGCACCGAATACCCAAAGCATATTTTTTTAATATATTATATTTATTAAAAAAATAAAATAAATAAAAGAGCAGAGCACCAAAAACCGGTGCATGGTTGAAACACTCTTGTTTTATATTTTACTTGTTTTGACCATTACCTGTGTTCGGAAGCATGTAATAAAAAAAACTTCAAATCCATTCAAATCCAAGTAACAAAAACATGTATATAAAAAGAACAAAGATTACCCAAAGCAATTTTTTTAAATATATTATATTTATTAAAAAAAAGAGCCGGAGCACCAAAAACCGGTGCATGGTATAAACACCCTTGTTTTATATTTTACTTGTTCGGACCATTACCCGTATCAGGAAGCATATAATAATAAAAATTCAAATCCAAATAACAAAAATATGTACATAAAAAGAATAGAGAAAACCCAAAGCGTACTTTTTTTTAATATATTAGATTTATTTAAAAAATAAAATAAAAAAAGAATCGGAGCAAAAAAAAGTACATAAAAAAAATTCAAATCCAAATAACAAAAACATGTACATAAAAAGAACACAGAAAACCCAAAGCATATTTTTTTAATGTATTATATTTATTAAAATAAAAATATATTATTTTATTAAAAATAAAAATAAATCTAAAAAAAAAGGCGAAGCACCAAAAACCGGTGCATGGTAGAAACACCCTTGTTTTATATTTTACTTGTTTGGACCATTACCTGTGTCAGAAATCATTTGATAAAAAAATTCAAATCCAAATAAGAAAAGCATGTACATAAAAAGAACACAGAAAATCCAAAGTATATTTTTTTAATATATTATATTTATTAAAATAATAAAATAAAAAAAAGGGTTGGAGCACCAATGTTGATACCTCAATATTTGGTAGCCCAAATTACAAGGCCCAAATCATGTAAGGGCCCAGAAGTTGTCAAACAAAAATAAAGTAATAAAGATACTGAGGAAAGCGCGCCAACTCTGGGAATCGTCCAAGGCGACACACACTCACGGCGACGGCTACCAAGGCGGCACTTCCCGATAAGGTGCCCAGAAGAAAGAGTAAAGCGCACTAGTGGCGGTAAACGCCATGTGTCATCCCAAAGTGTCTCAGATGCCACAGAAACCCGAGGAGAACATCGGGATAAACGAAGGCGAGTCGGAGGCAGAAGCTCACAGAAGGCGCACACGTGACCAGCCAAGGGCGACATAGCCATCCGAGGCTGCGACGGTTTGCAAAGTAAGCCAGAAAGGAATCTTTTATTCACCCAAGGCAAAGCCGAGGGGAGTAAGACTTGGAGTCCTCTCCTTCTCCGTAATCATCAAATGCCAAAGCCAAGAATGGTAAAGAAGACAAAGCCACTGAAAAGGTGCTCTGAATACATAATGCAAGGAGTCATTAACCAATAGACAAAGAAGAGCGAGCAAGGACCACTGGTCCAAAGCACCAGTATAAACAAGAGGAAGAAAAGAGAATAAAAAAAAAGAAGGGCAGAGCCCCAAAAGGCCACCCCCCCAAAAGGTCGAGAGATGCCAGAAGGCAAGAGGAACAATACCCCAAAGCGACAATAGCTGCAATACGATACACGCAATATGCACCAAAAGGTACAAAAAGCTCCTCCCTCTGAAAAGCGGAGAGAAAGGATGAGAAGTAAGAGAGAAGCTCGAAGGGGAAAAACTGCCCAGCAAACACAAGAGACATCACTCCTCCCCCGGAAGCACCCTCTGCGAAGGGGTGCCATGGAGAAGTAAGAGACGGAATAAGCAACGAAGGAGAAACAGAAAAGGAGGAAAAGCCAGAAAGCGTGCACCTCCAGCAACCATCGTAAAAGCCAAGACGAGGGGGTCAGAATACCCAGAAAGCGCCGTAACCAACAATGGTTACAACACGGAAGGCGTACATCGAAAATGAAAGGAAGCTCGCCTTCTTAAACCCAAGATTTAGCAATGCAAAAGGGGTGTAAAGCCAAAGCGCACACCCCTCCCTTTGTAAAATACCACGAACGTGGGAGCCATTTCCTTGTATTGACCCCTCTGTATCTCGTCTCAGTATAATAAAAGCTTAAAGCTTCATCAAGTTTACGAACCCATTATCTCTTTTAATTAAACAATCATTATCGCACAAAGCGGTCCGAAACAATTGGCGACTCCGCTGGGGAAGCTACGGCTTCCAGCCTTGAAGAAAAGGCTCCTAGAGGCACTACTCAGGAGGCAGCTCCCGAGAGCATTCGACCTCCAACCGAAGAAGCGTTGTAGCGACGAAGTGCTCTTTTAGGCCAGAGGCGATCTCTTCAGAAGGCGGCCCGTCACTGAAAGGTGAGCCCTCCGAAAGACACGCCTCAGAGAAGCAATCTCCCTAAAGGGGAGTAATCACGAAAGATGACCGGTTTCGCCCTAATGCAAGCTTTCTAGAAGGCGGTGAGACTCGTCCAAAGGTGGCATAGATCCTTGCGAGCCCGACTGCTCAGGAAGGCGATGCCTCGGAGGGCGGTGACTTTCGCTCTGTTTAAGCGCGGTCGCGCGACTGAAAGGGGTGGAGATGCGTCCTTGCTAACGAAGGCGCCACACGAAGTACGCCCTCGCTGACGAGGGCGCCGGGTCGCAGAAAGTAGAAGCTCAGGAGCGGAGGCGCAATCAACCAATCCACGTGGAAGACGCCTCATATCATCTGCACTATCAACTAAGTATACGCAAACCCTGACTCGGTCTAATTTATCGTTTTTATTCTGATAAGTCTTTCCATGAATTTGGTAGATGTGAATCATGACAAAATAAAAGATATATTGTACCTACTTGCATATAAGTCGTTGTATGTAGCTACAACATGCTTGCTTTGTGCATCTATGTCTTGATATGCTTTCGGTAGTGACGCTTTCGCATGATATCATGTTCTACGCCGTTAGCCTTATGTTCACTTTGACTAGAATGACATTATTGCAATATAGTCCAAATCTGAGTATGTCACGACTGAAAATGACATGTGCATGATAACAATCATGAATGTCGTCGCTCTGATATGTATCGAATGTTTGACTAGAGAAAACAATGACTAGACGAATCTATGCATTTGAATGTTTGCTTTAAGAACTGAAATCAGTATATCATACCAGTTATTCTTGTCAACTTTTCCCTGGCTCAACCGTGGCGTGATGAAAGGAAACTGTTTCCATAAAAAAAAACATCTAAAAGTTATAAGTTATATGATTGGAATGTTGAAAAAGCATGCTCTAGGAAAGCGTTGCATAAAAGCATGACCTGGATAGTGTTACATAGTGATGCATGATTGATTGTATACATGATTTACTGGATGCAACTAATAAGACGGACATGTATAGCATGAAAACATCCGGAAAATGAAAGTTGTTTATGTAGGAATGAGGATGAATCACTCCTTAAAGTATGAGAAGTCTTTTGATGCTCTTCCAAAAAAAAAACTCCGCATCTTGCCCAATGAAAGCAAGGCGGTTAAAAGTGAAGAAGCAAACGGTGAAACGAAAGCAAAAGCGCCGAAAAAGAGACGCAATGCACAAGTAGAAAAGAGCAGTGAAAAATCAAACAATAAAAAAAAGAGAGCTCACCAAAAGTGGGTGAACCCTGAGCAAAATGGTGGCATGGACGAAATCCAGAATCAGAAGGCGAACACGAGGCCATCGTGGCAAGACGCATGTAAGCATGCGTTCGGTACAAACTAACTGACGGGGAAAGGCGAGAAAAGCAAGGGTGAATCATGAAGCCTCATGAGGAGCTGCAAAGATGAAACCCAAGGCACGCCAAGGGAAAATAAACAGTATCGAAGCTAGAAATCCTGAAGTAAACCAAGAGCAGAACGTTGCTAGTGCCAACCCCCCAAAAAAAAAGCTGACAAATGAATTCAAACCTGAAAGACGAAAGCGACTCCAAAACAAAAGTGTGCAAGAGAAGTAATTAAAAAGCAAGAGCAGGCGCATATGCAAAAGTTGACACAACTAAACCAGGGGACATCTCTCAAGCAAAACTAAAAGTCAAAGTGAGCCCCGAAGGGGCTGACAAAGAATTCAAATCAGAAAGACCAAGGCAGCTTCAAAGCGAAAGCGTGCAAAAGATCACAAGCCAGAAAGTTAAAAGAAAATCAATGCAGATATCTGAGCGCAACAGCAGATATCTGAGCGCAACAGCAAGACAAGATGAAAAGTAAAAAGGACATAACAAAACTCAAAAGGCGTACAATTGCAAAGATGTACACCTTCAAGGCGTACAACCGTAAGGCATACATGAAAAGGCGCGCATGCAACATGAAGACGAATGCAAGCTCCGTAATGGCCAATGCAAGTACAAGATCCTGAAAAGTATGCTACTCAAAGGCGTACTTAAACACTGAAGCACTGAATCAGATGCAAGGACAAGGTGCAGGATAAAATCAAGAAAGCGTACAAACAATTGACCCAAAATGGCCTCAAACACAACATAACCAAGCCAAGGCATCCCAAAACAAATAAAACGAAGAAGTCTGTAGCAAGCCCCTGAAGCAAGGCATATGAACCTATACATACGTCAAAGCATATCATGCGAAAGCAAGCATAAGCACAAGGTCAATCAGAAAACCCAAGCATTTGCACGCCGATAATCGCAAGAAGAACTAAAAAGTAACGCCCATGACAAAAGGTGTTACGAAGCACAAGCAATCAGAATCAAGCAATCGATCAGAGGCAGGGAAGTGCCTGTGACAAGAGGCACCAATGCTAAAGCTCGAAGCGACACTAATGACATGAGGTGTCCCCAGAAAGAGCTCGAAAGATACTGACGACATGAGGTATCACTGTAGAAAAACACCCTCAAACAGGGTCAATAATGCCAGAACGCGAGGTTCAACACTTCAAATAAAAAAAGAAGAAAAAAGGAAGAGAAGAAGAAAAAGAAAAGAAAAAGAATAGTGTTGAACCGTACCGCGGGCACAAGCGCCTTATCGCGGTACCCGGATAGACCTCCTGAAAAATTTCTGGGACAGACGCGGGCGAAGTACGCCATATCGCGAGACTAGAAAAGGTCCCGGGAAACAAGGGCGCTAGTCTTAAACGCGGGCGGAAAAAATCTGTAAAAGAGGTTGGCTAATGCAAGATCCAAAGCGATCCGTTAGTTTACAAAGCCCCAACGTGGCAACTGGAAAAAAAATCCCCAAAGCGGCAAAGCCCCAACGTGGCAACTGAAAAAAAAAGCCCCAAAGCGGCAAAGCCCCAACGTGGCAATTGAAAAAAAAAAGAAGAGAGCCCCAAAGCGGCAAAGCCCCAACGTGGCAACTCAAAAATAAAAAGGAGAAAGAAAGCCCAAAAGCGGCAATTGAAAAGCCCAAGGCGGCAAGCAGAAAATCCAAAGCAACAAACAAAAGAAAGGGTCCAAAGCGACAACATCTGTGAAGCGTGCCCAACGAGCACCTCAACAACAATCTTGACACCAATGACATGAGGGGCCATTGAAATCTGCAAGCAAGTTTGAAGCGCCCGAAGCGCGCTCCAAAAAAAAAGTGGAGAGGGGAGGAAGGAAACTGTCCTTGGGGCACCAATGATATAAAGGCCCCTATAAAAACGAATAATATAAAAAAAAAGAGAAGAAAAAGAAAAGAAGAGTTGTGCTCTATCAGAACACTTGAAAAAAGGCACCAAAACTGAGAAGTGCAACAAACACAAGAGCAGTAGCAAGCGATTACAAAGCTACGAAGTTCAAGCCACAACTGCTAAAGCAGCGAAGCCGACGAAAGCGCACAAGAACAAAGGCGTAAAATTCAAATGCAAGTATCAAGCGCAAGGCAAACAACAACAACAACAACAACAACAACAAGATGATGAAAAGACAAAGACAAGATATGCATAACAGCATTGTCAACATAGCAGCAAGCGTACAAAGTAGTATCCAAACTTGAGGAGCACATACAAAAGGCATCATGGACCCCAAGATGCAAGTTCAAAAGCAATAAAACAACAGAAGCCAAGTTCTAACAAAGTCATACAAATCATGGAGCCAAAGAGAAGGTCATAACCGAAACCATAATTCGAAAGGAGAAACGTCAAAGCAATGGCATAAAGTGGCGAAACAGTGCCTACATAAAAAATAGGAAATTCAAAGAAGTGACCCTGCAGACTTCCTCATAAGAATACTTTGTGTTGGCCAAATCCCTAATCTCCTGATCAAGAGCCTCCAATTCAGTGGTTGCTTGATCAAGCTGAGAAGAAAGCTCCTTGATATGAGACACCAAAGGAGCACGACGCTCCTGCAGAGCACGCTCAGCGTCGGCCAACTCGACGTCGTCAAATGGAGGGCGCAAACTTTCGAAACCAGCAATGGCACTTTCAAGCCAGGGACCAGAATAATGTTGAAATTGAAGCGTGTACAAGCAATCCAAGATCTCAGCCTTCTCCTCCCATGGCGAGTCATCTATGTCAACTGAGCGGACCAAATGCAACATCCGCAACAAAGTTTGAGAACCGGACTCCCGGAAAAGGCGAGGAAGCGAAGCTGAAGGAGGAATCAAGAAAGCATTGGCACGCAAGAACGAATCAATCAAAGCTTGATCATCCGCAGAAAATGGAGCTGCAAAAGCATATGCTGAAATGATGAGACCAAAACACAAGAGAAGAGATAAGTCCAACTTAGGCCAAGTGAAGAAAATACTTACAAACCAAAGAAGATCCTGGAGAAGCGGAGGCGTGACTTGCCCTCACGGCAGGAGCCTTACCCTTATCGGCTAAAGAAACAAGATTTGCAGCAGCTTGACTCTCTGGAGGGGCAGGGGCGTCAACTTCAGCACCTACCCCACCAAACATGTTTTCAGATCTTGGAACATCAGAAACAAGTTCATAAATAATGTCAGCAGCAGCAATACCTGAAGGGGCCTTCGAAGGCGCACCCTTGGGAGAAACAGGGACACTCCTTGGAGTGCCAGCAGGAGGCATCAAAGAAGTGAAGCCATAACTGGCAGCAGAATCAGAAGGGGCAACACCCCCACCAGCTGAAGGTTGGCAAAAGAGGTTCATAAAATCTTCACGATCGGAAGCAAGTGAAACAGCAGGAGCTTTCTTAGGAAACTGAGATGAAAGCGACGCCGATGAATGACCATCAGCACCACCTGCGCTCAAAAGGAAAAAGAAAAGAGAGTCAGTGACGTTATGAAAACTGTCCAAGCAAAACAAACTGAAAAGACTAGAAGAAAATAAAAGAGCAAGAAATGGAACCTGAAAAGCGACCCCCAGCGCCACCGCTTTCAGAAGAAACATCACAAGACAAGAAAGAATCACCAGAATTAGTTTCAGCAATGTCATCTTGAACCAAGTCCACATGGACTGGGGAAGAAGGAGCAATACGGATGCCAGAAGTGCGAAGGCGGCTAGACCGACGAGTAGGAACGGCTGCAGCTGCCTTCCTCCTTTTGCTGGAATTGGCGGCGCTACTACTACCACCCCGAACAGAAAATCTGGAAACAGAAGGAGTTTTCCTTTTGTTTCGCCTGGGGGCAACAGAAGGAGACGCAACAACTCTGCGGCTAGGCGAAACCCCCACAGCTGAAAACAAAACCAAACAAAGTTAAGTGCAAAGCAAGAAAAAGAAAGCAACAAAAAACGAAAAATGGTCAAGATATTTACCATTGGTTTTCTTCATGGAAGTGCAAAAATAAGGGTCGTTGTACACTATGGGCAGCAAGGAAGGAATGGGATGCGAGGAAGAAGCTTCGAAGTCCCAGAGATGTTTCAGGATGTCTTCATGAGAAGTAAGCCAAGAACTCAAAACACCTCCAACGCGAGAAGAAGAAACATAAACAGGAGCAAAATCAGAAGTCCCGGGAGCTGCATCAAAAAGAAGCGCCTTGACCAAATCTTCCACCGGGGCCTGCTCGATGTTAATAACACAAGGAGCTTGATCGCGCCCAAACTGTCTAGCCACCCGATCAGGACGGTACACACAAGGCCAAAGGGCTCCACCGTGAGCACTCCTACTGTCCAAAGGGACAAAACCAGGCAAGCAGCGAATGGAGAGAATCAATGACCATAAATCATAAATTCCCTCAAAGGGGATGACAGCGTCGTTCCTTGAAGTAAAGGCCCCTTCATCATAAAGAGGATGCGGGAGGTCCGAATAGGGGCGGAACAAGAACTTTTCTTCTGAATCAATGAGAGAAATTAGAGGTTCTCTTGGAGATCCTCTCGTCCAACACCAGGAACGAGGGTCTGAACCAGCAACACCAGTAGAAAGAGGAAGCTTGACAGGGCCATAATCAGGAAAGAGTTCGAACAAAAAGTATTGAAGAAAAGTCAAGTCTACATAAGAGTTGATTGGAAAGCACCCCATGAGAAATGCGCATCTGCACTGATACTTGGTCTAGGCGGGCGTACAAACCGCCCAGGAAAAATGAAGCAAAAGGAAGGCGTGTACCTTCTGCCAAGAGACAAGCAAAGAGAAAGACACATGGGCTTACAGACTCCCATGGAGGTCCAGGAAACACGTACCTACTAAGCCAGAAAGCAACAAAGGCGGCGCGACAGAGGCGCGAATCTGTGACAGGCCCGGATTGGAATTTACCATCATGAAAATCGCCAAAGAAATAGCGAATCCAGCAAGCAAAGGTGTACTTAACAGAAGAGCGCTGACTTGCCCTTCGACTCCTAGGAACCAAGTTCCCAGTACCCCTCACCCGTTGAGAAGAAGAGCCCTTAGCGTACGAGGTGCGCCTTCGCTTGAAAAGGTCCCGGGAGTACTTGGCGCTCAGAGCCGAAGCGGCTTTCAGCTGCATTGACAACTCGGAAAAACGCTCATCAACATTCTCCACGTCAAGGTCTGCATCTCCGAAAGCAGGAAGTCCGAGAAGCACAATCACATCTTCAAGCGTTGGGGTAAACTCCCCCCATGATGTCAGAAAGGTGTGGGTGGAGGAACACCAGCGTTGCACCAACATCAGCAAATCACTGGGCTTGCGGTTGGCACCAAGTCGAGGCGACGCCTTGATGGCGTCAGCAATCCCTACTTTTTCCAGAATAGCCACGAAAGCGGCGTCAGTAGCAAAAACGTGATCGACCCACTCTTGCCATCCAGCAGTGCCTCCCACGCGAACATTGAAGTTCACATCTACCCAGGGGAACTCCGAACGGCGGAGGCAGGAGCGGAGCAATGAAGAGCCCAGGGTGCAGTGATCTTTATCATAAGAAGGAGAAGAGATGAGTTCGGCGTCCTCCTCGGAAACCACCATGGCCTTGGAAGACGAGCCAACAATGAAATCGCCCGAGTTGGGACCAGAGGGCGAGTCCGCCTTCACCTCCGTGGCCCAGCGGCGGTATCCCGGTTCAACAGGGTAAGAGCGGGGGCAGGGAAGCTCTTGCATGAAGCAATAAGAGATGGGGCCTGGGAGTTGAATCTCCTCCTCGGAGCTTGAGGAAGCGCTTTCAACCGCGGAAGGAGTAATGGCCTTCGATTTTGACATGATAACAGCGAATACAAGAGAAGGGCAAACAGGAGAGAACAAGAAAGCAAAAAACAAAGGAGTAATGGGGAGTTCCTTTCTGGAAGAAAGAAGTTTCGGAAACGAAAAAGAAAGAGAACGAAGTGGAAGTGAAAAGAAAACTGAAAGGTTTGAGGGAGTTTTGAAAATATGGGAACGTGGTGAAACGTGAAGTATCAAAGCTGAAGGATATTTGCCTCCTCCCCCTAACGACACGTGGAACGCAGCAGAAGAATGAAGGGAAGAAAACCAAAAGACTCACCAGTGAGGGCCCGTTGACAAGACCCCACTGGGTGTCGAAATTCAAAGCAAAAGCTGCCAAGCAATCAGTAAGCCAGGAGAAATGCAAAGGGCACCCGTAAAAGCGGAGGTGTCCCCTTCTGTACGCCTTCCCCAAAAATCGAAGGCGACGCCGAAAGAAATAACAAGAAGGCGAAGGACAAAGAATGGGAAATCAAGAAAAGAAGAAACAAGCAAGAAAAACACAAATATAGGATTTGCACTGAGAAGGAAATTCTTCCCCCCTCAGTGCAAATGGGGCAATTGTTGATACCTCAATATTTGGTAGCCCAAATTACAAGGCCCAAATCATGTAAGGGCCCAGAAGTTGTCAAACAAAAATAAAGTAATAAAGATACCGAGGAAAGCGCGCCAACTCTGGGAATCGTCCAAGGCGACACACACTCACGCCGACGGCTACCAAGGCGGCACTTCCCGATAAGGTGCCCAGAAGAAAGAGTAAAGCGCACTAGTGGCGGTAAACGCCATGTGTCATCCCAAAGTGTCTCAGATGCCACAGAAACCCGAGGAGAACATCGGGATAAACGAAGGCGAGTCGGAGGCAGAAGCTCACAGAAGGCGCACACGTGACCAGCCAAGGGCGACATAGCCATCCGAGGCTGCGACGGTTTGCAAAGTAAGCCAGAAAGGAATCTTTTATTCACCCAAGGCAAAGCCGAGGGGAGTAAGACTTGGAGTCCTCTCCTTCTCCGTAATCATCAAATGCCAAAGTCAAGAATGGTAAAGAAGACAAAGCCACTGAAAAGGTGCTCTGAATACATAATGCAAGGAGTCATTAACCAATAGACAAAGAAGAGCGAGCAAGGACCACTGGTCCAAAGCACCAGTATAAATAAGAGGAAGAAAAGAGAATAAAAAAAAGAAGGGCAGAGCCCCGGAAGGCCACCCCCCCAAAAGGTCGAGAGATGCCAGAAGGCAAGAGGAACAATACCCCAAAGCGACAATAGCTGCAATACGATACACGCAACATGCACCAAAAGGTACAAAAAGCTCCTCCCTCTGAAAAGCGGAAAGGATGAGAAGTAAGAGAGAAGCTCGAAGGGGAAAAACTGCCCAGCAAACACAAGAGACATCACTCCTCCCCCGGAAGCACCCTCTGCGAAGGGGTGCCATGGAGAAGTAAGAGACGGAATAAGCAACGAAGGAGAAACAGAAAAGGAGGAAAAGCCAGAAAGCGTGCACCTCCAGCAACCATCGTAAAAGCCAAGACGAGGGGGTCAGAATACCCAGAAAGCGTCGTAACCAACAATGGTTACAACACGGAAGGCGTACATCGAAAAGGAAAGGAAGCTCCCCTTCTGAAACCCAAGATTTAGCAATGCAAAAGGGGTGTAAAGCCAAAGCGCACACCCCTCCCTTTGTAAAATATCACGAACGTGGGATCCATTTCCTTGTATCGACCCCTCTGTATCTCGTCTCAGTATAATAAAAGCTTAAAGCTTCATCAAGTTTACGAACCCATTATCTCTTTTAATTAAACAATCATTATCGCACAAAGCGGTCCGAAACAACCAAAAACCGGTGCATGGTAGAAGCACCTTTGTTTTATATTTTACTTGTTTAGACCATTACCTATGTCAGGAATCATATAATAAAAAAGCTTCAATCCAAATAACAAAAACATGTACACAAAAAGAACACAAAAAACTCAAAACATTTTTTTTAATATATTTTATTTATTAAAAAAATAAAATAAAAAAAGAGTCGGAGCACCAAAAACCGTTGCATGGTAGAAACACCGTTGTTTTATATTTTACTTTTTTGGACCATTACCTGTGTCAGAAATCATTTAATAAAAAAAATTCAAATCCAAATAACAAAAGCATGTTCATAAAAAGAACACAGAAACCCAAAATATATTTTTTTAATATATTATATTTATTAAAATAATAAAATAAAAAAAAGAGTTGGAGCACCAAAAATCGGTGCATGGTAGAAACACCTTTATTTTATATTTTACTTGTTTGAAACATTACCTATGTCAGGAATCATACAATAAAAAATTGTCAATCCAAATAACAAAAACATGTACACAAAAAGAACACAAAAAACTCAAAACATTTTTTTTAATGTATTATATTTATTAAAAAAATAAAAAAAAAGTGTTGGCGTGGGTCCCACGGTGGGTTTCCCACTTGTGGGATACCCACGCTGCTGCAGTGCTATAGTAGTATTAAAAAAAAAAGAAAAAGGAAGTACTCATATAAGTACTCAGGTGGGGCCATAGTTGTTTCTCGCCTGTAGATGACCCTTTTGCTTTTATATAGTATAGATAATAATAATAATAATAATAATAATAAATATAATGATAATCCAAAATACCTACATACATTAACCCACAAATGAGAATAAATTATTAAAATATAATATATATATATATATATATATATATATATATATATATATATATGCCCCAAGTAGAAACAAAGATAGAAAAAAGGAAGAGTGAAAATAGGAATTGAGATGAAGAGGGAGAGAAAAAAAGTGAGGAGGGAATGAGAGGAAGAGAAGGAAACCCTATTCATTGAAATGACATTTTTAGGAGGGAAATCAAGGAGGAATGAATAGTTCCCTCACAATCCTCCTATTTTATGTATAGTGACAGTGATTAGAATATAGAATATAGACTAAGTTTCCTTGAGAAGCTAACTTGGTCCAAACAAGTAAAATATAAAACAAAGGTGTTTTTACCATGCACCAGTTTTTGGTGTTCCGGCTCTTTTTTTTTAAATAAATCTAATATATTAAAAAAATATCCTTTGAGTTTTCTGTGTTCTTTTTATATGCATGTTTTTGTTATTCAGATTTGAATTTGATTTTTTTTTATTATATGCTTATTGACACAAGTAAATGATCCAAACAAGTAAAATATAAAACAATGGTGCTTCTACCATGCACCGGTTTTTGGCTTTGGGTTTTCTGTGTTCTTATACATGTTTTTGTTATTTAGATTTGAATTTTTTGTATTATATGGTTCTTGACATAGGTAAATTTTCAAACAAGTAAAATATAAAACAATGGTGCTTCTACAGTTCTACCATGCACCGGTTTTTAGTGCTCCGACTTTTTTTTTTAAATTTTAATAAATCCAATATATTAAAAAAACAAACATGCTTTGGGTTTTATGTGTTGTTTTTATGTACACGTTTTTGTTATTTGGATTTGGATTTTTTATTATATACTAAAAATCATTTTTTTTTCTTTCATATAAATTTTATTTTTTAATTTATAATGCTATTAATTACTTCTTTTTTCAAAAAATCTTTTATTCACTTTTTTTTAAGGTGAATTTTTTAGTTTAAAAATATTACATACAAAAATGTTAATCGACTCAAATTTATCGACTCTTTCGTAAATAATAATATTAACCGACTCATTCGTAAACAATCTTTTAACAAGAATGTTTATCTTACTTATTATATTTTATTTACTCTTAAACATTATTCATATTAAAATTTCTCATAACTATTAAAACTAATATTAATTGTAATGTTAATGAAATGTTTTACCATTACATTCCGTGCATCGCACGATATAGAATTTCGTTGAACCTCCCCAACTCATTGCCTCCTTCCCCAAGCAAAAGGGTATAATAGTAAGACCAATGTGTTGTGAAGTCCCCTAAACCCTAATAACCTTCTCTCGTTCCTTTTCCTTTCTCTTACCCATTCATTCAAATTCAAATTAGGGTTTTGAATGGGAACTCCAGAGACATCACGCGAACCCTGCCCCGATCGCATCCTCGACGACTTGGGCGGCGCGTTCGGCATGGGCGCCGTCGGCGGCTCCGCCTTCCACTTCCTTAAAGGTCTCTACAACTCCCCCAGCGGCGCGCGCCTCATTGGCGCGTCGCAAGCCGTTCGCCTCAACGCGCCGCGCGTTGGCGGCAGCTTCGCCGTATGGGGCGGTCTCTTCTCCGCCTTCGACTGCTCCATGGTTTACGCGCGCCAGAAGGAGGACCCGTGGAACTCCATCATCGCCGGCGCCGCCACCGGAGGGTTCCTCTCGATGCGCCAGGGGCTCGGAGCCTCCGCGAGATCCGCCGCGTTCGGCGGCGTCCTGCTGGCCCTCATCGAAGGCGCCGGGATCATGCTTAATAAGTTGATGAGCGCGCAGCAGCAGTTTCCGATGATCATGGATGAGCCTTTACCTGCCGGTGCTCCGGTGGGTGCCATGGCGGATTTGGGTGTTCCGGAGGAGAAGGCGTCGTTTTTCGGAGGGTGGTTCGGTGGAGGGAAGAAAGAGGAGAAGGAGGAGGGTTTCGGAGGGAGCGAGACGAAGGTTCTAGAGAGTTTCGATGCGCCCCCTGTGCCTAATTTTGAGTACAAGTAAGTTTGGTTGTGGATTAATTTGGAAAAAAGTTACTCATTGAATTTGATGTAACGAATTTTGCTTTGAATTTGAAAGAGTTACTATTATTGAATTTTGAATTTGTTGTTGGAACTTCACTTGGTGAATCATGAATGCTTCCAATTATTCATTACCAATTATTTTTCAATAATGTTTCAATCATGAGTGCTTTTTTATTTTTTAGCTTAGTTTATATCGTGTTCAATATGGTAGAATCAGAATACTGCTTTGTGTTTAGAGTAGTTTATATTGGTTTGAAATTCTATTTTTCCATGTATTGAAGCTATGATTGGTTTAGGTGGGAGGTCTTTTAAGAACGAGGTCATGGATTTGATCCTTAGGCTATGTTTGGATATGTAATAATGAATGGAACGGAAGTGGAATGATATGGAGAGGAGTGGTGTGGAATGAGGTAAAGCTACCATTCCATTGCTTGGATAATTTAGGATGTAACAGAACCAAATTTTGCTTCCATGGTGTTCCTCTCAACTTGGGATGGAAGAAAAATTGAGGTTTTGGATAGAATTGGGTGGAACCAATTCCATCAACTTCCATTCCACGCCATTGTTACAAATGCAATCTGAACAGTGGAACTTTATAAATTATCATTCTACTCCACTCCATTCCATCACATCCCCTCAATCCAAACATAGCCTTCACTCGTTGAGAAAAAAAAGAAAAACTGCTGTTATAAAAAATTCAAGCTTTAAATTTGATGCTTTGTAACTATCAAAGTTCATTTAATTAACGCTGCCATGTCATCAAAAATATTGGACCTGCTATACCAATATTATAAGTTACACATTGTAATGTATGATTGGTTGATGGTATAAAACACTTCATATTGACAGGGAATCATAGCTCAACTCCAATTTTAATCACAGCAAAACATGCTATAGATATTGAAATAGAGCTACTGCATAGATTTCAGATTGGTATAACAGCAATTCTTGGAGTGCTTAATTGAACGTATTTTTGGGTATTTGTCACTTGAAGGAATGAGGGGTGACCCATTTGTGAGAATGATGACTTGTGCCTGCCAAAGAAATGTCGCAAAACCTGCCCTAAGCCTTAGCTAAAGAAAATAGAAAGAAGACATGAATGAGAATGGTAAAAAATGATGCAGGAGCTTCACAGCAATGTGGTGATCCTGTCATGTGAGATGGTTGAGGGTGGTGTTTTGTGATGTTTATTTGGTTTTGCTTAAGACTTCGTCCTATACCTTCATCCAATTTACAAAATACTCAGGATTTGATGGAAACTCAACATTGTGTGACCTCTAATATTCAGTACAGTAAAATTCCCCACTATTTATTTTATTACCAAAGTCTGTCATATGTTCCAGTTATTTTGTTTGTTTTTGTTTTAGTTTTTGCCATGATCTGTTGGAGTTATTTTGTTGGTTTTGGTATTTGAGCATGGCACAATTGTTTGCCATATTGGTACTGGTAGATTGCTTGGTGTTTACCCAACTAAGAATAACTATGAATACTATAACAGAATTTCTTCATATCAGCTACGTCTTCACTATTTACACCATGTTAGTATTAGGCTTTATTTCACTTCTGAATCTGTTTTCTTGGAAAAATAAAATGGGTGTCAAGAATACGAGTTTAGCATTATCAGTTCATCTGTTTTTGTTTAGGACCTAAAGCAAAAGGTAAGGGAATTAAGTATATTCATGTATAGTGTGAAAAACAGTGTTTTGCTGATTTTAAATCATGGTCGTCAAGGCCATGGATTATCTCAACCGTGTTTTTGCCCGTACTATCCCAAAAGAAAGAAAACGAGAGTTAAAGAATCACATTTTTTAAAGCATGATAGTGCCATGCTGTTATTGAGGCCTGCTACTGTTGTGTGGTGAAAAGTTCCTTAGAACGGTTTTCATTTGCACTGTTTAATTTAGTAATGTACAACACTGAGGGAGACCATATTAAGCAACTCAAGTTTTACGTCATTATTGTGTGCAATGTTTATGCTGTTGGCTGTTGCACATATCTGCATTTTTGTCACAACTGGATTTGTTCTGTATTCTTAATGGCTTCCCATTTTTGTATATTTTCATTCTGTATTATGACTGTTGCAACGACCAACTCTTTTCAGGTAGATGATTATGTCTGGATTCGGGACTCAAATTTTTTGCACACTTTGCTCTTTTTATTTAAGCTTCATGGAAGAATTACTGAGATATATGAAGCATGGAAATGCATTTTCTCAGCTGCCATACTTATTTCAATCTTACTTGTACAACTCTCTGGCTGGATTTGTTGTACAGAACAATGGCTTTTCTCTTTTAGAAAATACATGCTTGAAATCATTCTTGTTAGCTTGGTACTCTTTGTGGTGTCATTGTAAAGCCTAATTTTATTGAATGACCAAGTGGAAGTTTTACCTCTTTTATAATAAAGGGTAATTTATTTTTTAAAGCAGTTAATTTAAGTACTTTTTATTGTAAAGTGAAATCACTTCTGAGTTTAGGTAATGGGAAATGCACACAACTCTAATTATCATGGATGAGGGATTTATCTGCCTTAAATTTCTCCTGTCTTCGCTACTATATTCTGTTAAACTCGGATCTTTGAATATAGTTCTGTTATAGATTGATGACTAGATTAAGTTCTATCCATTAAACCTTTTAATCCTTCTCTCTTGAATTTGCCATAAAACCTTCAATACTAGCAAAGGTATGTTGGAAATTGGAATATGATTAGCAGGTAGTGTAATTGGCATGATGCCCCATACCTTAAATTTTACCTTCTGTAGGCACTTATTTGTAGGACCCGGGCAATCCCAGTTTCGGTTCTTGTATGCCATGATTTTCCAAAATAACAGTATTTATATCCTGACCTTAGTATATGGTAGTAACCTTCGAAGGTTAACAATCCTATTTCCTACTCTTCCCCATCGCGAAACTTAAGATAAGAAGGAAGGACTAAATGTTAGCTATATTTGTTGTAGTTCTAGTCTCTTTTAATTTGCTAGACTTCCCGATAATGACTTTTTCTTTTTGAACCCCATTAGTGACTTTCTGGCCTCCATTTTGCTTTTTAATAGACTATTATGATCTTTAGTATTTTTTAACTGTTGACTCTATATCGTCGGAATTATACATGCTTAAGTCGGAAAAAAAAATTATTTAGAATTCCGACATTTGTTAGTCGGAAATTATTCCGACTTGACATAGTCGGAAATTATTCCGACTTGACATAGTCGGAAACACATGTGGGTCATAATTATGTTCTATTTAGACACTACAACATCAATGGATCCGGAAAATACCTTCCTCCTATCTATAAAGCATTACTATGACCAAGTAGTCTCACCCATTATCTATGAATACTTTGTGGCTCCTTTTGAAGGCAAAGAACCCAACCAATTAGTGATTGATAGTAACATTGAGAAGCTGAAGAAGGTGATTGATGTGTACGAGGCCAAGCTGAGCAGCACCAAGTACCTTGCAGGGGACGTCTATGGCTTTGCTGATCTGAACCATATTTGAGCAACTCACTATTTTATGCAGACACCATGTGCTTCTTTGAGCAACTCACTATTTTATGCAGACACCATGTGCTTCTTTGATAAATGATCATAAGGGAGTGTTTCCGACTATTATCTTGCTAATTAGAAGGGAGTGTTTAATTTCTGACTATCTCAAGTCGGAATGGTTTCTGACTTTAGAACGTTGGAATTTTAATTAATTTTTTTTTTCCGACTTAAGCATGTCGAAATAATTATTCCGACAATTTAGAGTCGAAATTAAAAAATATTCAAGGTCATAATAGTCCATTAAAAAGC
Organism: Crotalaria pallida; assembly: GCA_037953625.1. Lineage (NCBI taxonomy): Eukaryota > Viridiplantae > Streptophyta > Magnoliopsida > Fabales > Fabaceae > Crotalaria > Crotalaria pallida. Next base: position 78,227,625 of record CM075656.1, read on the forward strand.
AAAATGAGGGCCAAAAAGTCACTAGTGAGATTCAAAAAGAAAAAGTCGCTAGACACTACAAATGAATCTTTCAGTATGTAAATAAACAACGTGAACAATTAAGTTTTTGTTCCACTAAGTAAGATTGGTAACATAGTAACCACCCTTCATCCTCTCTATTACTCATTTATTTTCTTTTATTCTCTGCCACTTTTATTTTCTCTTTTATTTTTCCTTTTCCTATCCAATATTGGTCTCTATTTTCAGACCAATATTGGTCTCTATTTTCAGACTACACATGCTAGGGACACAGATGTCCCCAGGAACCCCAACTCATTTTAGAGCCAACTCATTTTAGAGCCATCGCATTCTTAGTCCAAAACTCCCTTGGCTTCGCATTCTCGGTCACTATTTGAATGCTCTTTCATGTGGGAAGTTGGTTCATGGTTTGAGAATCAATATTAGTACCCAAGGGTCATCCATATATGTTGATAATGTACTCATGGATATGTATGCCACTTGCATAAATGTTGTCTTTTGGACTATGAGAACTGGCTATACTCAGAGATAAAATGCATATGCTGGTCTTCGCGTTTTTCGTCATTGTATCCGATTTCTATTATTTTTCGACAATTTGCATTTTTATTATCATCCTTTTCAATCATCATTCCTATTTTCCGTATTTTTGTTGAAAAATTATTACATATGTCATTTGCATTTTTTATCGTAAGTCATCAATTCTCATGGATTTTTTATTGAAATTTGAAGCATAGAAATATTGAGATATGTTGTTAGAAAGGAGGTGGTAGTATAAGAAATAACTTTTTTTAAAGCGTATAAGAAAGAATTGATTTATACATATGTAGGCTAATTTTAACTATTTATTTATATTGAAGACTGAAGTTGTTATATCTTTCTAAAATCATTCAAGGTTGAAAATTTGAGGAGTAGTATATATTTTTTTATTGAAAGCCTAATTGGTGCTTTTTTGTTTGTGATAGTATGGCCTATCGGATCAAGTTTATGCTTAAGGATTTGAGATTCAAATGAAGGACATGTAAATCCCAATTTAAGCGGATTCTACCTCGGTGCAGGCCTTACTTCAATTACTATTTCTCATAGCATTGAAACTTATTTGCATAGGAGCATTCATAAAATCTCAAATAAAATTTTAGACCCTAAAATGATTTATGCATGATAATGGTAATAGAATCATAAATGAAACCAACTTAGTTAGTTTCCTACAGTCGGTTTGCCTTTAAAAAATAAAAAATATATTTGATGAGTGTTAAAGAAAATGACTGTATTGATTTGCTTTTATGGGTTATGCTATGATTTTATTGGATTTTTCATTGTAATTTTAGTAGGAATTGCAAATTAGTCTTAGATCTTGGTTGATCTCAGACTTTTTAAATTTTTTACATTCTTAGTTGCTAATTGAAAGATTAATTTCAATACCGTTTTGGAATGCGAGAATATGACTAAAGGCAGTATCTAATACATCATTAAACAATGCTTATCTGGGATAGTAGAACATAACATAATAACTTCTTGGAAGAGTAAAATCCGTAATATGATGACTACGGTATTTTTATAAATTTTGTTTCAGTAGTTTGTTACACAAACAGATACCAACTTGCAATCCTAACAAACGAAAATATGAATTGTCATCTTAATACACATTCATGATGTGACAACTGTTAATGGGATCCAAACTATGATCTAGAAGAAAATTGACAGTTCAAAAAAGTACCTTCTGAAAAAACCAAATAATTTTTGCAATAACTATTTTTTTTAAGACTTATAACTACCTTTTTTGTCCATGAGTAGAAAGTCATGCATATAGTATAATGCCTTATGATTACTCAAATTCAAAAAATAGTATTTAACATGAGTTTTATTAAGCTATCCAATATAACTTTAGTCTTTTTTTATTCTAGAAAATATGAATGTAAGATGATACATTTTAGATACGCAAATCCATATCATAAAAAATGATAATTAGGAATGTACCTAAAAATAGTTCAATTTATGCAAATACTTTCATTTTGAGTATAAGAATGTGAATCATCAAATATATCATTTATCTAACTTTACCTTTTAGAAATGTTTTTACTTTTTAATGGTTCATATAATTATTGCAAGCGTTTGGTTTTTTTTTTTTTTGGTTTCAATGAAAAGAGATTCTCACAAGAAATGGACATCAATTGAATGCAAAGGGAATAATATATATATATAATTATTTTGTTAGTATGTTTTCACAAACTTGATCATTTGAATTTCATCAAATAATTTTATGTTGACAAATTAGTTGATACTAATTCAATTCAAAAACATAAAATTATTTACAATTAGGAAACAAACAAACGTCTCGTGCAATGCACAAGCTTAAAACTAGTGTATTATAAATCATGTCCTTCGATAAAGTGTTTATATCAATATCTTTCTTAATTGTTTTGTCTATGATTTTTCTTAGCCATCCTCATCTTCTAGCACATGTAGTAATATCCATTTGATCTACTCTCGTAATTGAGGCTTCTATTGGTCTCCTTCACATATGCTCAAAAAACATAAGATGTGATTCAATCATCTTTTTTATAATAAGTGCAATCCCAATTCTTTTTCGAATATAGTCCTTCTTAATCTGAATCAATGAAAACCATGTGTAGATCCTTTTTTTTTGCCCCGAGTATTGCTCCATTTGCCGTTGTAGTAAGTATATTGTCTCCATAGTCAATCTCCTTGGCATAAAGTCAAATTGATTCTCGATAATATGTGTCTCTTGTCTCAATCTTCGCTTGTTCGCCCTTTCCTAAAGCTTCATGGTATGACTCATAAGTTTAATCCCACTATAATTTGCACAATCTTGTATATCTTTTTTGTTCTTGTACATAAGGATTAAAATGTTTCTCCTTCAATCGTCCGACATCTTCTCGAACCTTATAATCTCATTAAACAATTTAGTGAGCTGATTAATGCTCCTATCTCCTAGGGTTTTTCAAACATCAATTGGTATATTATCTGATCCAACCTATATATCATCATTATTTATCATTTTCAATGTCTCTTTTACCTCAATCTCTCGAGTTTTACAGTAATAGGTATAGTTTTGATCCTATTCTCCGATGTCTATCTTATCAGAATGCAAATTATCATAACTTTCGTTGAAAAGCTTATAAAAATAGTTCTTCCATCTTTTCTCAATATTGTTATTAGACTTCAACACTTTTTCTTCTCCATCTTTAATGTATTTAACTTGGTCCAAGTTTGTCATCCTCCTTTCCCTAATTTTACTAAGTCTATAGATGCCTGCTTATTTCCCTTCTTTGATACTTAGAGGTTGGTTAAACCCATTATAAATTCTAACTTTTGCTTCGCTCACCGCATTCTTGATGCTAGAGGCGGCTAACTTTTTGGTATGTAACAGCGACAAAAAATGATTTTGTATCTCATTATTTTGAATACATAACTTAGCATGCCTTTGATGCATCTACATATATTAACCTACCTTAGGTCCACCTAAATAAACTCGGCAGGAAAATTGATATAATGCTTTTTAGTTTTATGCCTCCCAAAAGATATTTAAGCCGCCTTTCACATCATGGTCCAAAAAGTTCCTTTTAAGTTTAATTCTTTCATGTTATAGTGCTGCTGCTGTTGAAGCCAAGAAATCATGTCTCGCAAAGTTGAATCTTATTCCTAATTCCTAATTGATACTCTCTTTTTTTGTTTGCACCCTAGTATCTGGGCCGACTAATCCAGTTCGAGGGGGGTCCCAGGGTTAAGGTTTTATTCCTCTCCCAACGTTGTTGCGGGGGATCGAACCGTGATTCGTCCTACCAAGTGCAGCCCCTGGCACTGTGAATTCAATGCTCCTAATTATGTGGATTATGTTTTGATGATGACAAAATAATTAACAAATCATGCCTTGAAGATATTGCAACATCAACATCAACAAGAAGTCAAGAAAAGAAGACAAGTGCCCAATCATTCTCAATCAAATATTAATTGTAAATTTCTAATTTATGTTGAGAGTGGTTGAGAGTGGGTAGAAATAGTTAGTCTCTTCTAGGAATAAATTTTTATATGTTTATTAAGTTGAGATTGACCAAAAATTAATACTTGAGAAGAAAAATAAAATTGAAAAATAATTTTTCCCATATCTGATCAAAATACTCGAGTATTTTGATAAAGACTCGAGTATATACTCGAGTATTTATAGAAAAACTCGAGTATTTGTGCCAGGTCAGCATTTATGACCGTTAGTCTTGTTCGTGCACCAATTCACTCGTGACCGACCAAAAAGACTCGAGTATTTACCAAAAGACTCGAGTATTTTTGTCCAGTCAGCAAAAATGAACGTTGGAGAGACTCAAAAACTCAATTGAGGGCATTTGAGTCTCATCCAACCCCAAGAGAGAATTCAGAACCTTATTGTAAAATTTCTCTTTGAATTTGTGCAAGAACAAACAAGACAACAACACATCATTGATTACAAGCTTTCATAATTTCCTCTTCTCAAGTGTTAATTCCCAAAAAGCTCAACTTCTCACTCATATTGTCATTTTATTCCAAGTTGAGTTTTAGGCCTCAATTCTTACATTGAGCTGTGCTTATTTGTGCTAATCCATTGTGAGATTAGTAATACACATACAAAAAGCTTGATTATTCAAAGTCTTGGATTGTTCCCAAGCAAACCCTAAGTGGCTTAGGGTGTTGGAAGTCTTGAGAGGTTCTCAAGCACAAGACTAGGAGGTTCCTAGCCCGGTGGAGTTTCTTGAAGGGAGTTCAAGGAAGCTTTGTGAAGAGTTCTTCAATCACCGGAATCAAATTGGGGTAGAAATCAAGAGTTTGGTACACTCTTGAAAGGGTTAGGTTGAGTGAGGCCATTCTCAAGCAATCCTTTGTAATTTCTAACAATTTGATTATTAGTAGAAACTCCTAAGTGATTAGGAGGACTGGATGTAGCTCATTGTTGGAGTGAACCAGGATAAAATTGCTTGAGTGTTGGTTTATTGCTTTTAATCTACTTTCTATCTCAATAGACTTAAGTCATTTCAATCAATTAGGATTTATACAATTAGGTAGCAAGTTCAAGGAATCTTTGTGTTTAAAAGTTATTTAGATTGCTTGCTATTCTGTTGGATAAGTTCCTGTTTATTATTGAATTGATTTGAGTTAAATTGCTGAATTTTCGTTTCTGGTTTTTCTGCTATCTGATAGGAAAAACTCGAGTATTTCAGAAAAGACTCGAGTTATTCATCACTGAAAAACTCGAGTATTTCACAAAAGACTCGAGTCTTTTGTGTCTGATTCCAGAAAATTCAGTCTTAGCTCCATTCTTCAATTATCAATCGAAATATTTGGTATTAGTGCTTCAAAATACTATTCACCCCCCCTCTAGTATTTGCTTAGCCCGCTTGTTGGTTTCCAACAAGTGGTATCAGAGCTCGGTCGAAAGATCGAGTGTAACAACTTTTTCGAAAAAGATCCTTTTGGAAACTAAATGGGCTCTAGCAATAACTTTGGTGGAGAAGGAGCTTCAATAAACCGTCCTCCACTATTTAATGGTGAAGGATATGTTTATTGGAAAACTCGCATGAAATTTTTTATTGAAGCAATTGATATGGATATTTGGGATGCAATTGAAAATGGTCCTTTCATTCCCAAAAAGAAAATAAATGATGAAATTGTTGAAATTCCAAGGAGTAGTTGGAATGATGATGAAAAGAGAAAAGTTTCATTTGATTTAAAAGCTAAAAACATCATCTTTTCGGCTTTATCCCATGATGAATTTTATAGAGTTTCCCAATGTAAATCGGCAAAAGAAATGTGGGATACTTTGCAAGTCACACATGAGGGAACAAGTGAGGTTAGAGATGCAAGATTGAATTCTCTAACTCACGAATATGAATTGTTCCACATGTTGCCAAATTAAACCATTAGTGACTTGCAAAAGCGATTCTCTCACATTGTTAATCATTTGATTTCCTTGGGAAAAGTATTTCGCAATGGTGAAACTACTAACAAAATTCTAAGATGTCTTGATAGGAGTTGGCAACCCAAGGTAACCGCCATCAAGGAATCAAGAGACATAAATAGCATGGACTTAGCCACTTTGTTTGGCAAACTCCAAGAGCATGAGATGGAGCTTACAAGACTTGGGATGCATGAGGAATCGGACAAAAAGAAAAAGAGCATAGCACTCAAAGCTTCAACCAAAGCTACAAAAGAAGTTGAAGAATGCTCTACAAGTGGAGATTCCGATGGTGAACCAAATCAAGAAGAATTTGGGATGTTTGTGAAAAGATTCAACAAATTCTTCAAAGGGAAGAAAGGTGGATCTTCATCCAATTTCAAGAGAACCAAAGACTCCAAACAAAGAGAAAAGAGTACCAATGATGGAGTTAAGTGTCATGAATGTGGTGGGGTTGGTCACATAAGAATGGAATGTGCCACATTCTTGAAGAAGAATGACAAGAAGACCCAAGAGACCAAAGGGAAGCGTGCATACATTGTTTGGGATGCACCGGAGAAGAGCAATGAATCATCTTCAAGTAGTTCCGGTGATGAAAATGCAAACCTTTGTCTCATGGCCAAGAACAATCATGAGTCCTCATCAAGAGCTAATCATGGCATGAGTGAAAGTGATGATGAGGTAACCTCTAGTTCTTCTTGTTCCTCTTCAAACTCCATTTCATATGATGATTTGTAAGAAGCCTACAATGAAATGTTAATTCAATTTAAAAGGCTTGCTAAAATTAATAAGGAAAAAGGAAAGAAAATTTTGGAGTTTCAACATGAAATTGATGAATTGCAAAAATCTATAAATGAGTTGAAACTTCAAAATGAATCCTTGGAACTTATTAATTCTAGTCATCAAAGTGATTGTGCAAATCATGAGGAAATTATCACTTCATGTGAGAGATGTGATGATCTTGAAAAAGAAGTGAAAGAGTTGAAAAACAAACTCACAATCTCACATAGTGATAGAAACCTCAACCGGTTGTTGAACTCTCAAAGACATAATCACAACAAAACCGGTTTAGGATATGTTCATAAAAAGGACAAAAAGTACAAGGTGGTTGGAACATTTTCTAAGAAAAACTCATCAAAGAGACCAACTTGTACTTATTGTGGAAAAGTTGGACATATCAACATTGAGTGCTATATTAAGAAGTTTGAAATGAATAAGGGCACTTATATGTGGATTAAGAAGGGAGAAAGTCCCAACACTAACCCTAAGGGACCCAACATTGTTTGGGTACCCAAAGTGAACAAGTGATTTCATATTGTAGGTGTGCCTTCGAACGGGAAAACAATTGTGGTATCTTGATAGTGAATGTTCGAAGCACATGACGGGAGATAAGCGGCACTTCATTGAGCTTACTCCAAAGGAAAAGGGTTATGTCACTTATGGGGACAACAACAAAGGCAAAATCCTTGGTATTGGTAAAATCGGAAACTCTTCAAACTTGATTATTGATAATGTGCTCTATGTTCAAGGATTATAACATAATCTCTTGAGCATAAGCCAATTATGTGATATTGGCAATCATGTAGTTTTTACCTCTACCCATTGCCTCATTAAAAGTGACAAAGATGAATCAATCAAATTTGTTGGTAGAAGGTCAAATAATACTTACTTAGTTGATTTGAACAAAGTCACTTCTTTGGTCTCTACTTGTTTAGTGAGCAAAGAAAATGACACTTGGTTATGGCATCGTAGGACCGCTCATATAAATGTAAACCAATTGAAGAAAATTCAATCTAAAGATCTAGTAGTTGGTTTACCAAAGCTAAATTTTTCTATTGAAGGTGTTTGTTCCCCTTGCAAGAAATGTAAACAAACTAAAAACACCTTTGGATCAAAAATGGTTATGTCCACATCAAGGCCATTAGAAATGCTTCATATGGACTTGTTTAGACCATCACAAATAAAAAGCTTTGGTGGCAACTATTATGCATTGGTGATTGTTGATGACTTCTCTAGGTTTACTTGGACTTTATTTTTAACTACTAAGAGTGAGACCTACAAATCTTTTAAACATCATGTCAAACTTTTGCAAAACCAAGTAAATCAAAAAGTAATTATTATTCGAACCGATCATGGTGGTGAATTCGAAAACCACAAATTTGATAGATTTTGTGCTAAAAATGGTATTGAGCATCAATTCTCCGCACCAAGGACTCCGGAACAAAACGGAGTGGTAGAGCGGAAAAATAGGGTGCTAGAGGAACTTGCTAGAACCATGTTAAATGATTCTCAAGTACCTCAATATTTTTGGGCCGATGCCGTCAATACGGCTTGTTATGTTTTAAATCGTATTTTGATAAGGCCCTCTTTGGATAAAACCCCTATGAACTTTACAAGGGAAGAAAGCCAAATATATCTCATTTTCATGTCTTCGGATGCCAAGTTTTTGTTTTAAATAATGGAAAAGAACACATTGGCAAGTTTGATTCCAAATCCGATGAAGGCATATTTTTAGGCTATTCTTCTCATAGTAAAGCTTATAGAATTTTCAATAAAAGAACTTTAACTATTGAGGAATCAATTCATGTGGTTTTTAATGAGTCTTCAAAAGAAGATAGTGTTTTATGTGATGCTAGTGAAGATGGCATTGTCTTTTCAAAAGAAGAAAAAGAGAGAGAGAATTCAAAAGTTGATGAAGGAGAAGTAAGAGAAGAACTTCCTCCAACTTGGAAATCGGTCAAGGCTCATCCTATAGACAAAGTCATAGGAGATATGTCAAAGGGAGTACTTACTCGTAGGTCTATTCAAAACATTTGCCACTATGTCTCATTTGTTTCTCAAATTGAACCCGATTCAATTAAAAAGGCCATTGAGGATGATCATTGGGTTCTTGCTATGCAAGAAGAATTAAACCAATTTGAAAGAAATGAAGTTTGGGATCTAGTCCCTAAACCCGATGATCATACCATAATTGGTACTAAATGGATTTATAGAAACAAACTTGATGAATCCGGGTTGATTATAAGAAACAAAGCTAGACTAGTAGCTCAAGGGTACAACCAAGAGGAAGGTATCGTTATGATGAGACCTTTGCTCCGGTTGCACGTCTTGAAGCAATCCGAATTTTACTTGCTTATGCTTCAATCATGAAATTCACTTTATATCAAATGGATGTTAAAAGTGCTTTCTTGAATGGGTTTATAAATGAAGAAGTGTATGTCAAACAACCCCCGGGTTTTGAAAATAGTGAATTTCCAAACCATGTTTATAAATTGAAAAAGGCACTCTATGGATTGAAACAAGCTCCTAGAGCTTGGTATGATCGATTGAGTTCCTTTCTATTAGAAAACAAGTTTCAAAAAGGGAAGGTTGATAATACACTATTTATTTATAAAACCAAGGATGACATTTTGTTAGTACAAATCTATGTTGATGATATCATTTTCGGTGCTACTAACGTGTCTCTTTGTAGAAAGTTTTCAAATTTGATGAAAAAGGAATTTGAAATGTCAATGATGGGAGAACTCAAGTTCTTCCTAGGCTTACAAATAAAGCAAGTCAAGGAGGGGATATTTGTGCATCAAGGGAAATATTGCAAAGAGCTCCTTGAGAAATTCGGATTGGACAAGTGCAAGGAAGCCTACACTCCAATGAGCACATCATGCTACCTAGACAAGGATGAACAAGGTACACCGGTTGATGTTAGTAAGTATAGGGGTATGATAGGTAGTCTCCTATATCTCACTGCATCTAGACCGGATATTATGTTTAGTGTATGCATGTGTGCTAGATTTCAAGCTAATCCTAAAGAATCTCACCTATCCGCAGTTAAACATATATTTAAGTATCTAAAAGGAACAATTAACACTGGTTTGTGGTATCCTGCTGATGCCAATCTTAGTTTAGTTGGTTACTCGGATTCCGACTTCGCGGGATGCAAGCTTGATCGCAAAAGCACCAGTGGTACTTGCCATTTCTTGGGAAGTTCATTGGTGTCATGGTTTTCTAAAAAGCAAGCTTGTGTCGCTCTTTCTACCGCCGAAGCGGAATATATCGCAGCCGGTAGTTGTTGTGCTCAACTGTTATGGATGAAACAACAATTATCGGATTTTGGTTTGAAACTTGAAAATATTCCGATTAGATGCGATAACACGAGTGCAATCAATTTGACTAAGAATCCGGTGTATCACTCAAGAACTAAACACATTGAAATAAGACATCATTTTTTAAGAGATCATGTACAAAAGGGTGATTGCACAATTGAATTTGTTAGTACCACAAATCAATTAGCTGACATTTTTACAAAACCTCTACCAAGGGACACCTTTTATCATATTAGGAGAGAACTTGGTATTTTAGATGAAGCTAATATAGGCTAATTGCATTGTGTGTCATTTTTGGAAAATCACCATATTAGTCTTACTCTAATGTGTTATTGATTCTTAGTTAAATTGTCCTTAATGATATTTGAAATTGTATATGTTAATTGTGTGTGATTCTGTACTGTATTCCAAGTTGGTAGTGAAGCATTTGTGTTTGATTTGTGTTTGGTCTTTTAAAACTGAGTTTTTACTTTCTGTTCTGTCAAAATACTCGAGTTTTTCCAAAAACACTCGAGTATTTTAGTTCAAAATTAAATCAGTTTTAAATTGAAAAAGTTTTTAATCAGGGTCTGATAAAAATACTCGAGTGTTTCTCAAAACACTCGAGTCTTTATTAAAATACTCGAGTGTTTTTGTTTTTCAAAACACTCGAGTCTTTCGAAACCCCCAATTTTTGAACTTTCAGACCAAACTCGAGTATTTTCCAAAAAACTCGAGTATTTTGCGTTTTCCTGAAATTTGAACTTTCGGACCAAACTCGAGTTTTTCAATTTTTACTCGACTTTTCTGGGGAAATCTGGGCCGAGTCACGACCGACTTGAATATATTTTCAAAAACTCGAGTATATCCTAAAGAACAACTCTAGTATTTATGAATATATTCGAGTATTTTGAACTGTTTATATATACTCTCAGACTCAAGTTTTTTTTGCGACCCTCTTCTCTCTCGGTTTTCTCATATCTCTCTCCTCAAAACTCAGATTTTCCTCAAAGTTTTGTCAAATCTTACTAGTTTTTCATCCTCTAAACTCTTCTCTCGGTTTTATCCTCCTCCAGATGCTCCAGCTCCTTCGATGTTTTGATGATGTTGACCTTTGCAGTCTATCTTAGTTTTCATTCTGTTTTTATCATATTGGTCTTTGTTACATTTTCTGTATTTTGAGAACTTGGTGTTTTGAGACTTTGGGTTTCTTATTGCACCTTTGATTTGGACCTTTTATGATGTTTTTATGTTAATGAATTTGGTCTTCATTATGATGTTTGTGCAAAGTTTCAGGGGGAGCTCTTTATCGTTATTATATCTCCGTTTTATTTGCATAGTTGGTTATGGGGTTTTCCGATTATGCACCTCTCCTCCCTTGATCTTTTTCTAAATTGTTACATCTTTTTGGCGTATGACAAAAAGGGGGAGAGATATTACACTTGTCTTGTCTTGATATTGTTGCACCTAAAATCTCTAATTATGGTATATACTCTGATAATTGTTAAATTCTCTAATACCATAGGCTTGGTGCTAAAATTAAATTGTCATAACATCTTGCTCAAGCTGAATTTTTAGATAGGTGAAAAGTATCATATAGTGAGGGGGAGTTGCATCTCCAAGTGGATCAAGCTTAACAAATGGATCAAGTGTTAATTATTTTGTCATCACCAAAAAGGGGGAGATTGTGAATTCAATGCTCCTAATTATGTGGATTATGTTTTGATGATGACAAAATAATTAACAAATCATGCCTTGAAGATATTGCAACATCAACATCAACAAGAAGTCAAGAAAAGAAGACAAGTGCCCAATCATTCTCAATCAAATATTAATTGTAAATTTCTAATTTATGTTGAGAGCGGTTGAGAGTGGGTAGAAATAGTTAGTCTCTTCTAGGAATAAATTTTTATATGTTTATTAAGTTGAGATTGACCAAAAATTAATACTTGAGAGGAAAAATAAAATTGAAAAATAATTTTTCCCATATCTGATCAAAATACTCGAGTATTTATAGAAAAACTCGAGTATTTGTGCCAGGTCAGCATTTATGACCGTTAGTCTTGTTCGTGCACCAATTCACTCGTGACCGACCAAAAAGACTCGACTATTTACCAAAAGACTCGAGTATTTTTGTCCAGTCAGCAAAAATGAACGTTGGAGAGACTCAAAAACTCAATTGAGGGCATTTGAGTCTCATCCAACCCCAAGAGAGAATTCAGAACCTTATTGTAAAATTTCTCTTTGAATTTGTGCAAGAACAAACAAGACAACAACACATCATTGATTACAAGCTTTCATAATTTCCTCTTCTCAAGTGTTAATTCCCAAAAAGCTCAACTTCTCACTCATATTGTCATTTTATTCCAAGTTGAGTTTTAGGCCTCAATTCTTACATTGAGCTGTGCTTATTTGTGCTAATCCATTGTGAGATTAGTAATACACATACAAAAAGCTTGATTATTCAAAGTCTTGGATTGTTCCCAAGCAAACCCTAAGTGGCTTAGGGTGTTGGAAGTCTTGAGAGGTTCTCAAGCACAAGACTAGGAGGTTCCTAGCCCGGTGGAGTTTCTTGAAGGGAGTTCAAGGAAGCTTTGTGAAGAGTTCTTCAATCACCGGAATCAAATTGGGGTAGAAATCAAGAGTTTGGTACACTCTTGAAAGGGTTAGGTTGAGTGAGGCCATTCTCAAGCAATCCTTTGTAATTTCTAACAATTTGATTATTAGTAGAAACTCCTAAGTGATTAGGAGGACTGGATGTAGCTCATTGTTGGAGTGAACCAGGATAAAATTGCTTGAGTGTTGGTTTATTGCTTTTAATCTACTTTCTATCTCAATAGACTTAAGTCATTTCAATCAATTAGGATTTATACAATTAGGTAGCAAGTTCAAGGAATCTTTGTGTTTAAAAGTTATTTAGATTGCTTGCTATTCTGTTGGATAAGTTCCTGTTTATTATTGAATTGATTTGAGTTAAATTGCTGAATTTTCGTTTCTGGTTTTTCTGCTATCTGATAGGAAAAACTCGAGTATTTCAGAAAAGACTCGAGTTGTTCATCACTGAAAAACTCGAGTATTTCACAAAAGACTCGAGTCTTTTGTGTCTGATTCCAGAAAATTCAGTCTTAGCTCCATTTTTCAATTATCAATCGAAATATTTGGTATTAGTGCTTCAAAATACTATTCACCCCCCTCTAGTATTTGCTTAACCCGCTTGTTGGTTTCCAACAGGCACCACTGCACCAACAGCTCGTTGGTCCTAATTAATACTCTCTTGATCATTTAAGCTATGCAGTTTTGATATTTTATTTTGTCCTATATACATTATGTAATTTTAAAAATTTAATATTCATTTATATTTTTTTAAAATATATCCTTATTTATTATATTCAGTTTTTCATATTTATTTTTCCATTTCTTTCAGTATAATCTTCACGTATTTATTGTTACCTTTTTCAATAGTGAAATAAAAATACTTTAATTAAAATAAATCAAATTACTGTATCATTTAATTATTTCTTAATTTACATACACAACTTTAAACTTAAATTACATACACAATAGTGAAATAAAATATTTTGAATGCATCTTAGCATGCCTTTGGTAGAGGAGGAAATGGATGAGAAAACTTCATTTTTTTTTTTGTTTGGTTCAAAAGAGGAAAAGGAGAGAAGAGAAAAGTAACTATAGGACCCACAAAAAAAGTTTTCTCTCCAAAAGATGAGAGATTTTGGAGAGAAAAAAGAAATGTGATATATTTAGAGATAAAAATAAGGAAAACTAAAAAAAAAAAATCCAAAAAGAAAAATATTATGAAACGGAGGGAGTATCCAGTCAAGTCATACATCTACTGCATAGGGTGGATTGACTTAGCTTGGGTCGTTAGCCACTAGTGTTTTATCCCTTCTATTATCCTTACTTGTATCACGCTTGAGAGAAGATGAGATTTGGTGCAATGATAAAATTACCGTTTCATACTATGTGGATCACGAGTTTAAGTGTAGAAAATAACTTTTTCATACACCATAGTAAAAAAAAAAAAAAACAGTTTTCAGCCCACATTTTTGTCCTTAGCTTCTATTTTTTTTTATGGAGTTTAGTTAGAATATTTTTTTTTTATATCTTCGAATAAAAAATACATTTAAAAAAAATACATTTTTTTTATAATTTGGAAGTGTTGACTAAATCCCGTAAAAAAAGAGAGTTAAGAACTAAAAATATGAAACAGAGGACTACTATTCATAGTAAAATTGCATATAATTACCCTCTTCGATGGGACCTCATTAACGAGTGGAAGGAAGGTGCATTTCATTTCATTAACGAGTGGAAGGAAGGTAAAATTTCACTGAGTTTTAGTGCTAATGACAACCCCTATTTGAGACCTTGTCTATTGGTGCTAAGCTGACTCCAAGCATAAATCCTCTACATGATTGGAGATATTAAGGTTGTGTGGTTCTAGTGTATTGCCTTCTCATTAAAGGAGTGAATTTTGTCCAAGTGTGTGGGGTTGCGAGGCACTCTTTTCTCGTAGCATGATTAGAAATTTAGAACATTGGTACCGAAACACGGATATGACATGAGATATATGAGTAATTATTACTTTGATCTTATTTATAAAATCCTTTTGAGATTTTATTTTGGTCATATTTATTAGATTATTTTTAATTTTCAATAACATTTAATTATTTCTTTCCACTAACACATATAAAGTCAAATTTTTTAGAGTTTCAATAATAATTGTAGAGGTAGTTTTGAAAAAGTATATTAAATTTTCACATTTCCAATGCTACTAACAAATTTATCCACTTTGAGTGAAAAACCCTAAAAGGATCTTATAAATAGGATCGGAGGGAGTATATACAGTAATTTTTTTTCACATCAATGATATTTTCCGCCGATAATTAAAGACTAATCCCTTTTGAAGTGTAGAGATTATCTAAGTGAGCTTTACCTCTATTAATAAATCTTTTCCATACTCATGGTAGATCGAACCTCTGACATCATGATTAAAGAATTCAACTATCTACCAACTGTACTGGATCTGGTTGATTATACAATAATATTAAAAACAAAATTAAAGATATATATATATATAATTAAAAATATATAAAATATTTAAAATGGATATATGCCCGACAGATGACATTAATACATATCCAACAATACGAAGGGAGTACGTATGAATTATTGGTGATTTCTTGAAAAGCAATCATTCTTGGTAGGATTTGTGGGCTAAGACCGAGTGGAAACTTGAAACTTTAGTACTACCCAATAGAAAGTTAGTGCTCATCCTTATTCGTTGACTATAAACATGTATGAATATGCGTGCATTCGTTAAGGTCTTCCAGTATTTGTTGGGCAGTCGACTACATTGTCTAATTAACGGTACTTCCTCTTGTCTTTATTATAGGGCATACTAACCGAATTACACATACCAAGAAAGTGGTTGATTTTATGAATTCTATGAAAATATATTGTAACATTACAATTTTACCCCCTTAACTTTTCTTGAAAATTCACACTCATTAATGAACAACAAAAACACATAGATGGTCAAAACATTTAATAAGGGCAAAAAAGAGAAAAATCAATAAATGATGCATAGAAAATATAAAATGACTTATAATTAGGACCAAAAAAACTTTCTAGAATGTGACCTATATATAGGACCGGAGGGAGTACTATTTTTACCTTTCTTTTTTAAGTTCTTGATTTAAATTCACGGTTCTTTTCTTCTTTATTATGCTTTACTCTTCTGTTTTTAGTGAAGGGAATATTTTCGTGTTTATTACTAAATAAGAATTGAGAAAATAGATGGTTCATCGAGAGTGTAAAGGTTTTTTACATCATCATCAGTGCATCATCCACCATTCATATGTTTATGGCTGCTGACTTTCAAATAAAAGTAATACAAATGAATAGTGAATAATAGAATGATGGTGTAAAAATGTTACACCGTCAGTTCACACTCATTAATCTCACAAAAATTTAGATTCAAGTCTTATATTTATATTTATATATAAATCTCTCATCCTCCTTTAAAGGGTATATGTTGTTCTGACCCAAAATATTAGACCCCAATATTTTGATGAGCCCAAGAGTTAAAATCACTTAAACTTTTTTGTCAAATGTTATATAAAAAATTAAAATGAATATAAGTGTATATATTGTAATATAAATGATAGTATTGTAACGGTTTTGTGAGATGAAATTTTTGGTTCAAGGTTTTACAAGACTATGATTAAAGTAAAGTTTGTAGTATCAATAAAGGTTAGTAAAGATGGTAAAAGATTTGTTGTTACTCAAACAAGTTGTTAGGGTTCAATTCCTAGCTAAAGGTGGCAATTCGGGTTACCTGGTCAGGTTTGGGCCACGATCGGGCGAAGCTAAAAAGGTCTGGATAAAATTCGGGCAAAAAAATCTAACTACACCCGATAGCAGGTCATTTTTTAAAAACTAATTCGGCCTTTTTTTGTCGGTGATCTTAGCCAGTGGTTTGGATGTTTGGCAAGTTCGGACTTCATAATTCGGACTAAAAAAGTCTTAGATCTATTCGAATTGTATTTTAAGAATCTAAGTTCTTCTTATATATCATACTTATTTAGGTTGCCCAGTCACGCTGGTTTTTTTGCTGTCTCTATTCATAGTTATTGTGAATGTAAAATGCCTTGTTATAAGACTAACCCTCGAGATGACATAACTATATCGAAAGAATTAGTCACTTAATTACATGATGCATATTTGAGGAAAAAAACAAAAGCAAAGTTTGTAAGGAAAAGAAAAATTGTCTCATGCTTCGTTAAATAAATCAATTTCTTATACAAATTTAACTTATTTCTATAATTCTTATATTTCCTTAGTTTAAAAAAAAAAAAAGAAATTGTAATATCTAGATGTAAAAATGAGACGTAAGAATAACACTTTTGAATTTAAAACAATCATTAGCATAACCGATATTCTACTCCTAAAATACTAGTCTGGAAAATGATATCCATAGGTTTACTTTGACGTTTCAACAAAGGCGTGCTGCTTGGTCCTTTGTTTTCCCTAAAAGTTAAGTTAGTACTGCAATTTATTTTTTGACAGCTCCTGAATTGGCTGGACAGTACTATGCTTTCTCCATGCCCTTGTGGGGACCACTTGAGATCCCAATGAGAAACCAAAAATAAAATAATGAAAAATCATTCTCCTTTTATACCTAGAACTAGAATATCTGCATACAATATCATATTGTTATGTAAATAGGAATTATATAAAACCATTTTTATTTTATAATATAAAGATTGATTTTCTTAACTTCAGCCCGGATAAGAGATTACAAGAAGTGCATTTTTTATAAAAAAAACTAAATATTTAATAATTCAAATGATAGTGAACTTAGTTTTTCTAAGTTTATTTACTACTTTTAGCTTCTTATCCTTAACTCTATAAAGATTAGTAATAATCATTATTAAAAAAAATTAGTAATAGTCAAGTTACTATATAAATGGGCAAAATTACATATGTTGGTAAGTTTAATAAAAAAAAGTGAATCCATTATCTTCATACTATACTAAGCCATAGATCAAATAATTGAAAGTGTATGTGTCACATTTTTTTGCCAGCTAGCTTTTGAAATTTTGTACCCAAGTTTTCTAGAAAAAAAAACGTTTTGATTTTCATCATCAATCATCGCAGGGTGGTACAAACGAAAAAAACGAGCACGGGTTTGGATCCCTTACTTTCAGATTTATTTTTAATAATATATTTAAAATAAATAATTTAATTGGAAAAATTTTCTTTTTTTTTTACACCAAGGGTATCCCTCAGCCGAAGACTAATCCCCTTCGAGGCGTAGAGATCACCGAAGTGAGTTTTGCCTCTATCAACAAAGTCTTTTCCATGCCCACGGCAAGGATCGTCACCGAAGTGAGTTTTGCCTCTATCAACAAAGTCTTTTCCATGCCCACGGCAAGGATCGAACCCCTGACATCATGCTTAAGGAACTCATCTATCTACCAACTGTGCTAGACTTTGTTGGTGGAAAAATTTTCTTTTATACAAACACATTTTAAACTTTCATACATTCCATTTGATTTTTTTTTATCTTCAACATTTATAATATATTAGATATATAATTTCTTTTATCCATTCGTCTCACTTCATCCTGTCTAAATTCTAAAAAATGAACCTAAATATTACACTAAGTCATTTTCATCACCAATAAAGATAAAATTAATATTATATTATTGTTTTATATTTTAATTTTTACTTATATTAATCATCAAAGTTACAATTAACTGGAAGTAAATAAGTGTCCAGATGTGTAAAGCATAGTCAGTGCTACTGTTTTTGTCACTATATATAAAACATTGATTGACCAAGCTTAGAACCAAGCCAAACAAATCTCTACTTTTCTTCTATGGTATTAGAGTACATAGCATACTCCTCCCTATGTAACAAATCTTTTCTTTTTTCCAATCTACACATACTGAAAACAAAGCAAATCTCACAGAACAACCATATGACAAAATTTGCACCATTTTACTCCCTTCTTCTAACCTCCTTCCTTATCCTGAGCCATGTAAACTCTCAGTCTCAGCTTCTATATGATCAAGAACATATAGTTCTATTGAAGATAAAGCAATATCTTCAGAACCCTTCTTACCTTAGTCACTGGACCACCTCATCAAGCTTACACTGCTCTTGGAAAGAAGTCAACTGCACAAGTGGTTCTGTCACTGGATTGGCTTTGGTTGACTCTAATATCAATCAAACAATACCACCTTTCCTATGTGACCTCACAAATCTCACACATGTTAATTTCAGCAAAAATTTCATTCCTGGAGAGTTTCCAAAATCTATCTACAATTGTTCCAAGCTTGAGTACTTGGACTTGTCTATGAATAACTTGGATGGCAAGGTTCCTGATGATATTGACAGATTGGCTAATTTGAAGTACCTTAGCCTTGGTTCAACCAATTTCTTCGGCGACATTCCGGCGAGTATCGGAAGGTTGAAGGAGCTTAGAGTACTTAAACTTCAGTATGCTCTATTCAATGGAACAGTTCCTGATGAGATTGGCAACTTGTCCAATCTTGAAACCTTGGATTTGTCTTCAAACTCTGGGCTCCCTCCTTCAAAACTGCCATTGAGTTGGACCAGGAAGTTGAACAAGTTGAAGGTGTTTTATATGTATGGCTGCAACTTGATTGGTGAAATCCCTGAAACCATCGGAGAGATGGTGGCTTTGGAGATATTGGATTTATCAGATAACAGTTTAACTGGACAAGTTCCAAGTGGTTTGTTCTTGCTCAAGAATCTGACCAAACTTTTTCTTCAGCACAACAGTCTATCCGGGGAGATACCAGCCGTGGTCGAAGCATTAAATTTGACAGCGATCGATCTCACGAAGAATAATCTCACGGGGAAAATACCAGATGATTTCGGAAAGCTGGAAAAGTTAACAGGCTTGTGCTTGTCTCTCAATCAGCTGTCAGGGGAGATACCGGAAAGAGTAGGCCGTTTTCAATACCTGAAAGATTTTCGCGTCTTTTACAACAATTTATCAGGTACTCTTTCTCCTGACTTTGGCGCTTCCTCGAAGCTAAGATCCTTCCATGTTGCTTCCAATAAATTTTCAGGAAGGTTACCAGAGAATTTATGTTATTATGGTGAATTGCGTAATCTATCTGCTTATGATAATAATCTGAGTGGTGAGTTGCCAGAGTCACTAGGGAATTGTAGTAGCCTGCTGGAATTGAAAATTTTCAATAATCAGTTTTTTGGTAACATTCCTAGTGGCCTTTGGACATCTGCCAATTTGATCAATTTCATGGTGAGTCAGAATAAGTTCACTGGTGAACTTCCTGAAAGATTGTCTCTGACCATTTCGCGCTTTGAGATAAGTTACAATCAGTTTTCTGGTAGAATTCCTGCCGGCGTATCTTCGTGGACTAATGTCGTGGTGTTTAATGCGAGTAAGAATTTCTTCAATGGAAGTATTCCTCAAGAGCTAACAACTCTTCCCAAGCTAATGACTCTTTTGCTCGATCAGAACCTTCTCACCGGACCAATTCCGTCGGATATAATATCATGGAAGTCTCTAGTGACTCTTGATTTGAGCCAAAACCAACTCTCTGGACAAATCCCTGATACAATCGGTCTGTTACTTGGCCTCAGTCAGCTTGACCTGTCAGAAAATCAATTATCTGGCAAAATTCCTTCTCAGCTTCCAAGACTCACCAATCTCAATATGTCCTCGAATCGTTTGACAGGGAGGATTCCAAGCGAGTTCGACAATTCCGCATATGCCAGCAGCTTTTTGGACAATCCTGGTCTCTGTGGCGATAACCCGGCACTGAAACTTACGTTGTGCCCTTCTGCTAATCCTCAAATGCCAACCAAAGGCTCATCTTGGTCACTCGCATTGATCATAAGCCTTGTGGTGGTATTCTTCGTACTAGCTTTACTGGCGTCGCTCTTGATTACCAGACTCTACTCCAGAAAAAGAAAACAAGGATTGGATAACTCATGGAAGCTCCTTTCCTTTCAAAGGCTGAGTTTCAATGAATCAAACATAGTGTCATCGTTGACAGAACATAATGTTATTGGCAGTGGTGGATACGGTATGGTATACCGTGTCCCTGTCGATGATTTAGGCTACGTTGGTGTGAAGAGGATTTGGAATAACAGAAAGTTAGACAAGAAGCTAGAGAGCTCCTTTCAAGCTGAAGTTAAAATACTGAGCAATATTCGTCATAACAACATTGTGAAGTTGCTGTGCTGTATCTCCAATCAGGATTCTATGCTCCTTGTTTACGAATATCATGAAAACCGCAGCCTCGACAGGTGGCTGGGAAAGAAGAGCAAGTCTTCATCAGGCGTGTCAGGTTCGGTTCATCATGTCGTCCTTGATTGGCCGAAGAGATTGCAAATAGCCATTGGTATTGCCAATGGTTTGTGCTACATGCACCATGATTGCTCACCACCTATTGTTCACAGAGATGTGAAAACAAGCAACATCCTTTTGGATTTTCAATTCAATGCGAAAGTCGCCGATTTTGGTCTGGCTAGGATGTTGATCAAGCCAGGAGAACTTGAGACCATGTCAACTGTTGTTGGATCATTTGGATATCTCGCTCCAGGTGAATGACTTTCCTTACTAACTGTAACAATTATATTGCTTAGTTAAATTCCGTGTTTCTTTCTCTATTTGATCACAAGTTTAATCTGAATGTGTGTTTTAATTTTCATTACTTGAATTGCAGAATATATTAAAACAACACGGGTCAACGAAAAGGTTGATGTCTTCAGCTTTGGGGTTATCTTATTGGAACTGACAACCGGGAAAGAAGCTAATTATGGAGACGAGCATTCATCTCTTGCGGAGTGGGCGTGGCGGCAAGTTCAGTTAGGAACCAACATAGATGAGCTGCTAGACAAAGATGTGATGGAACTCGGTA
Source organism: Crotalaria pallida (assembly GCA_037953625.1). Taxonomy (NCBI): domain Eukaryota; kingdom Viridiplantae; phylum Streptophyta; class Magnoliopsida; order Fabales; family Fabaceae; genus Crotalaria; species Crotalaria pallida. The sequence goes on from CM075656.1 coordinate 78,249,107, forward strand.
ACTTGGGTGAAATGTGCAGCGTTTTCAAACTTGGGATCATGTGTACTAATACACTGCCAGCTAGCAGGCCTTCCATGAAGGAGGCTGTACAGATATTGCACCGATGTGGAGAAGGATTTACTTTTGCTGAGAGGAATATTGGACAATATGATGCTGCCCCGCTTCTTAAGAAAAGGGGGAGGAGTATGGATTTTTCTGATAATGATAGTGAATGACTAAGAGGGTGAGGCTTGACGCAATGGTAAGGTTGCTGCCTAGTGAACTGGATTGGCGCTGTAATCATCGAGCCTTTAAAATGAGCCAGCCATGGTTCGGTTGAGGGAAGAAAGTGGAATCCAACATTATGGAAACATGGCTTTGAGGCAGTGTTGTGAGGTTAGTTTTGTTTTGAGCCTCTCTTGGTGATTGATTGTGTCTGCTATGCCTGCCATGTTAATTTCCTTTTCTCCTCTTTATTCATCCATCATTTTCAATAATAAGTATAAAGCATAAATACTAGTTTTCCAATTCAATGTGTATAGTAAGAATAAGACCAAACTTGAACCCTGGATTCACAAATAACAAAAAATTTCATACACCAGAACTGTTAAGCTTTTTGCTTTGTTTTTCCTTAAGAATGCCAAGCTGCTATACTTTTTCTCATTATAATAGGCATGCCATGGATATTAGAGTATTTCATTTGTTTAAGTCTCATTTTCTGATTGTCTTGATTATAGGAGCTGGATAGAGAGGAGAGTTAAGCTGGAAAGTATAAGACATGGATGCAAATTTGATGTCTGGTCAAGTTCCTCAAGCGTTAAGCGCTCATGTTTATAGTGCCGAGCATTCAGATCAGTTTAACAGCGCTCAACGGTTGATCAAGAGGGCTAGTTGCATCAATTAGCGAAGAATGTGTTTTTTGGCACCCAAGGCCCAAGCGAGCGTCGCACTCCTGTATTTTTAGCTTAATATACAACCTCGCGCGGAAACTTTCGATGGACTTTTTGGCAGCTGTTGTTTTTTTGGTGACATCACCTTTTCCTAATTTGGGGAACCCTACTATCATGTGAAGCAAATAAGAGTGAAATTAGAGATTAGAATGGTTGAGACTTGACGTAGATAAATAGAGGGAAGAGGGTTTGCTTTTGTTCCAATCAATATGTCATTAATTTAGAATCAGTGTATATCATAGAACCTGAACTATAAGTGCAGGGGCAGCATGCCATGGATGCATATGTAGGTTGTCCAAATCTTCAGTCCTAAAGTTACAGCCATGTTCACTCCATGTTTGATTTCCTGTATGAATATTGTCAAATTGATATACCATACTTTGTTTCCCTCCTAAAATTACCTTTCTCTCATGCCCTTTTAAATTTAATTCTTTCATAGGATATAGAGCAAAGACATGAGATATCTATCAGTGTTCAAATAGTTAGGTAGGTGAGTCTTATTTAATTAAGGCTTATTTATGCTTTTGGTCCCTAAAAGTTCAGCTTGGTTTTAGTCCCTATAAGTTATTTTGACCGGAATCTGAATCATCCATTTCACAATATTTGTTTGACGCTATCTCACACCACGTAGCTGTTGGTGTGGGTTTCTGTTAACCACGTCAACAAATAATTGATTTTTTCTAATAGATTGGACCAAAACCAAAATGTTTGGAAAATTAAGGATCGGTCACAGTCAAAATAACTTTTAAGGACTAAAACCAAAACACGCTGAACTTTTAGGGACAAAACCATAAATAAGCCTTTAATTAATCTACAGTCGTAACAAATCTTTAGACTATTCTCATCCTTTTTTAAAAAAAAAAAATTAAAATCCATTCTCATCCTTTCTAGTAATGTTGAAATATTCCATTAGAGTAATTAATGTTTCTTTCACATCACTATAAAAATCTAAAGTTGTATTTACTTCTCTCATTTCTTGAGACTTCTTTATTTAGGAAAGATGTTCAAGTTTGCCTATTGGATCCTAGTTGGTAATGCTTGACTATGAATGCCGTTGGGGCAGTTGCAAAGTTGGGAACTACTGATAATTCATGAGTTACCAATAGTCCAATACTATACCTACTTGGTTGGTAGATGGAGTTGACTTTGATCCTAATTGTAAGCCACAACAGCTACTCTTTTACCGTATCTCTTTTTGTATATAATTGAAAAGTATTCCCTCCTTCCCTATGTAAGATACTATTTTGGTAGAATTTTGACTCTTTTTTATAAATCGTTTTAAAATATTTAGATAACATTAAAGAGTTTATTTCAAATGCATCCCTCATAATTTCATAGTAGTGATACGGTAGTAATTACAATATATAGATAAATAAATAAATTTATAAAATTTTAAATAGGAGTAACTTTGAAATGATAACATATTTTTTTTTTATAAATTTTGAGAATAATAATTATTTTTTTTAATTTGAATGAATCAGGTAAAAGTAACTTAAAACAAGAGAAAAAGGGAGTATAAAGTATTTTAGCAGAGTTCAAGGGTAAATTTCATTTGAGGGTGTGAACACTCCTCCATTGCATTATTAATATTAATGTGCAAGAAGATTGTTGGAACCCTACGTCATCTGCCTCAATTATTTATATGTTGAGCAATATTACTTAATATGAATTAATTTTAAGATGGACTCTAACATGATATCAAAGGTAGAACTCGTCTCATGTTCACTCCCACCAATGCTTAACATTTCAATTTTCCTTTCTTATTCCACATTTTCCCTCAATGCAGGATGCATTTTAGAGTCTAATGTAAACATTTATGATTGTTGATTGAGCAATAAACAGTTACGATTGTAACAACTCTGATTTGTTATACGTACCTGTGCAAATATATTATTTTCATCTAAGTCATTGATTTCACAATCAACGGTTATAGATGTGCACATGGGATTCTACTTTAGAGGAGACCATACCCAATTACTCATCAAGCCAAGAAGGAAGTCTTCCATTGCGTTTAGGTGGGGGACATATTTTAATGGAAAATGCTGACAAACATTTGTTAAAGAAGCAAATATAGATAAAAGTTATTGAAAAATGTGATTTTTTATATTTATGAAAGAATGTTGAATATGGACTTGAGATTTTTTCTATATATAGTAATCTTAACAAGTGCCATTAGGAAGGACACTTGTTTGCAAGACCCTATTTTAACAGTCGTTCGTCTTCTAAATCGGAGGGAGTGTGTCATTTTTTCCATGATACTACCAAACACAGCACTAGAGAAATGCATACGTCGTATGCCATACGTTTGTCAAAGTCCTCTTCTATTGTTTTTTTGAGTGGTTGAACTTTCTGTTGCTTTTCATGGTGAAAAGCACTCATATCATATAGCCCACTTTCAACAAAGGGGTGCTGGTTCTTGCGACATCTATATAATATAGTTAAAAACTCATGTTTTGATATTTTAATTCATTTTTTAGTTTTGTTTTTAATTTTTTTTTTCAATTTTGTCTTATGATTTCTTTAGGCTTAATTGCATAATTGGTCATTTATCTTATTTATTAGAATCACTTTGGTCTTTTATCTTTTTTTTGCAATTTACCAGTCCTTTATTTTTTTTTTTTAAGATTCAGTTTGGTCATTCCGTTAAAATAAAGTTAAATGAGAAGAGATATTCCAAGAATATTCTCCCTTCTAGGCGTAATTGTATAATTGGTCCTTTATCTTATTTATTATATTCACTTTGGTCATTTATTTTAATATTCCAAGAATATTATCTCTTTTTCTTCCTCTGCTCTCTCCTTACAGCGGCGGCAGCCACCATGGGCGTCGCCGCCACCGCCCATACGACCGTCGCCGCCATTTTTAGAAATTAATCGGAATTGTTGAAGCGTTTTGCACGTGTTTTCACACGTTTTCCAGCATGTTCAGAGGAGGAGACCATTGTTGAGATATAACAAGTCCCACATCATCTAAAATATGGTAAGTTGAACAATATACAAGTAGAAAGACCCATGAACCTAACGCCTTAAGGTTTTAGGTTAAGACATGGTGTCAAATCATTTATATTATTGTTCACTTCACCTCATTAATAAAAACATGATTAATTGATTTAATTCATACTCCTCAATTAACAAAGGACTTGGACTAAAAGCCTAATACTAAATATACAAAATTGTAATATGGTATCAAAGCCTAATGATCCAAGGACCATATAAAAACAAACAAAAAGACCTGGACCAACTCAAGTAAAAAGTAGCTATTGCTCAGGCGCTCAAGAATGAATGCGACCTAGATAGGCAGGCTCACTTGAAGCACAAGCCCATGGCAAAAATTAATGACAAGTCACAACTAGGGTCAATTTCCCTAGTTGGACTTGAGGGGGAGTGTTGAGATATAACAAGTCCCACATCATCTAAAATATGGTAAGTTGAACAATATATAACTAGAAAGACCCATGAACCTAACGCCTTAAGGTTTTAGGTTAAGACATGGTGTCAAATCATTTATATTATTGTTCACTTCACCTCATTAATAAAAACATGATTAATTGATTTAATTCATACTCCCCAATTAACAAAGGAAATATACAAAATTGTAATAACCATTATTGATAACCAAGGTTTAAGAAAAGGGACCCTAGAATTCGGATTTTGAGGAAAAAAGAACGAAAAACACGAATTTGTTTGAGGAATAATGAAAATAAAGCTAAAAAAACCGTGAAAAATTAAAGAATGTTAAAGAAATTTGATGATTTTTGAGGGAAGAGGGTGTGAGCCCATGGTGGCTGCCGCCGCTGAAAGGAGAGAGTAGAAGAAGAGGAAGAAGATGAGGGAATATTCTTGAAATATTAAGATAAAGGACCAAAGTGAATCTAATAAATAAGATAAAGGACCAATTATGCAATTAAGCCTAGAAGAGGAATATTCTTGGAATATTCATTCTCATTTAACTTTATTTTAATGGAAGGATCAAACTGAATCTTTAAAAAAAAATAGAGGACTAGTAAATTGCAAAAAAAAGATAAAAAGTGAATATAATAAATAAGATAAAGGACCAATTATGCAATTATTTTAATTTTCAACCAAAATTCATGATTTTGGTATCGATAAAACTCATAATGGAAATTATACAAAACACATTCATCATTTTTTTTTTAAAAAAAATTTACCATAAAAATATATATTTTAGGATACATTTGAGATGAAAAAACTACTTTTAAAGTAAATTTCGAAAAATAGTAATTAAAAAAACTAAAAAACCAAAAATAACTTAAGAAAACCAAAACCATGAATTTTCCATACGTATGTGTTAGAAAATAGGAATTCAACAAAAATTGGATGTATCTTGAATGATATTATGCTTTTTCCTTCCTTCACGTTAATGGTTAACCTATGGGTTAATGAAAAACCAAACTAAAAGGAAGTTCATTTTTTACATATCCAGAAGGCTAGAACATCGTATTAATTAAATAAACTAAAATAAGGATGCAAACCAATAAAAGAATACCATATCAATTATATAATTAATGAATCATGAATGATGAAGATGATGTGACATATATACTTTTTTATCTATGCTAATTCCTTGAGTTATCCGTGGATGTGGTTCGAAGTTGTATGAGTATGAAAGAAAAACTATATTTTTCACTTCTTTTATAAGCAAAATGAATCTAGAAGGTCTATCTTTCTCCATAAATTTATAATAACAAATAATAGGAAAAACTGTTTTGTTTTGAAAAGTGTTTTAATTATCTGATATTTATATATGGAATAACTTAAATATTAATAAAGATAACTGAGTTTCACCAATGGGGCTTGGTTCAGTTGGTGTAAGGTCCCAACTGAAATTCTGGTGGGAATGAGATAAAAGTGTTAGTAGTCCGGGTTCGATTCCCACTAAAAACATCCTGCTGGGAGAGCCAGTCACACAGCTCGCCTCCGGATTAGTCTCAAGGATTCTCTGGTATTACGGGTGCTATTGGGGATACCGGTGGTTCCGCAAGGAATTAAAAAAAAAAGTGAGTTTCTTAAACAAATGCCATTGATCTTTAGTGGTTGGTCGGAAAAATCTTGGTTTGAAAAAAAATAAATTATACCCCCATAATCGAAATTTAGGCAATACTTACACTTATATTTGTAAATCTTTGTATGTCACACTCATATCTATTTATTTATCAATTGGGTGTTTCATGTCGGGTATTAAAATTAGGTTATGTCTTTAGTTCTTTAAAGCTACGTTGTTTTGGTTTAAGTTTTTAGAAGTTTTTTTTTACCTTAACTCATCTTATTTTGAAAATTTTGTTTTAGTTTCTGTCGTGAGGAAAAATATGTTAATCATGTGGCTAATGAAATGACACATCAGCATACACGTGTTCAACTATTGCAAGTCATCGGTAGGGTAACATGGATGTTTTGGACTCGCAAGAGCAAAAGGGTCAAAGCCCATTTCACAAACAGGTTTTGGCCCTTTTCTCTAGCTAGTCCAGATCATCTTCGTCATCCTACCGGTGACACGTAATACTTACACAGATGTATGCTGATGTGATATTATGCTAGACACATAAGCCATTAACAAATTTTTTCTAACAGGATAGACTAAAACCAAATTTTCAAAACAATTAAAAATATTTCAAGGTTAAAAGACCAAAACCAAAAAACGCTCCACTTTCATAAAGTATAGACATAGATAAACCTTAAAATAAATTTTCTTCAATACGTTTCAGTTAACTAATTCTTTTGCTTTCTAGAAGTTATGATAGATTTGTACTTCAGAATGTTGAGTTCCACCAAAAGTCAAGCTTTGACTTTCTGCTTTATTGAATAGTCAAGATATTCTAAGCAAGCCAACAATTCTGAAGTTTTCTGTGTGTGAATCAAACATTGCATTTCACAGTACAAATCTTCTTCTCATCCCTTGCAACATATTATTAGTTCATTTTCAATACACACACTGAAAACAGCCACAAAAAAAAAAAAAAAAAAAAAAACACCATGATGACAATATTAAACCAATCATGTCTTAAATTACCATTTTACTCTCTTCTTCTAACCTTCTTCTTCCTCATCATTTTGAAGCATGCAAACTCCGAGTCTCAGCTTCTATATGATCAAGAACATGCAGTCCTAATGAAGATAAAGCAATACCTTGAAAACCCTTCTTTCCTAAGTCACTGGACCTCATCAAACTCCTCATCACACTGTTCTTGGCCAGAGATCACTTGCACCAATGGCTCTATAACTGGATTTGCTCTTGTCAATGCTGACATAACTCAAACAATACCACCTTTCTTATGTGACCTCAGAAACCTCACACATGTTGATTTCAACTTGAATTACATCCCTGGAGAGTTTCCAACATATCTCTACAACTGTTCCAAGCTTGATTACTTGGACCTGTCAATGAACAACTTTGTTGGTAATTCTTTTTTTTTTTTTTTTGGTAAAATATGTACTTATATTACCCCTAGTGCAAGTCACCTTCTAGCTAGGAAGAGCTCAAACAGAAGATCAATCTGCAAAAAAAAAACACGAAATCATGAACATTTTAAACTAATTCCTACTCCCTCCGGCTCGAATTATAAACAATTTCAACCACTTTTACGCTTATTAAAGAGGTTAGTTGATTGTATTTAATGTTCTCAAATTTATAAAAAATAGAGGTATTTTAGGAAAGTAGTATTGAGAATGAAACAAAAATTAATTAAGATTACAATTTTCTAGAGATGTTTTAGGAAAGTGGCATTGGGAATGAAACAAAATTTAATAAAGTTAGTTAATTTTGCTTATATTTTAAACCAAGAGAAGTATGTTTTTTGTTGCTTATAATTCGAGCCGGAGGGAGTATATTGTTTAGATATAGATACAGCTTTTCACTAGGCCTAATTCTATTTGGAATGCATAAAGTGATCTTGTTCTTGATAATCTGTTTAGTCTCCTCAAAATACTGTCTTATGATTCTTTCTATCCATATGCTGTGACATGTTGTTAATGTTAGAAACTTAAAATATATCTATCTTAGAATAATTTAGGATATGAAGACCTATCAGGAATTGCTTTTTCTTTTCTGATTCATTTCCTTATTTAATTGGATTGATTATATCATTAAGATATATACAAGCAAACCTTTTTTTACGTTTGACGTGCTACGAAACACGAAATACATAAGCTTATTCAAATTGCCTTTTGTTTCTCTCTATTTTCAACAGGTAAGATACCTGACGACATTGATCGCTTGTCTAATTTGCAGTATCTTAACCTTAGTTACACAAACTTTTCTGGTGACATTCCTGCAAGTATTGGAAGGTTTAAAGAACTTAGACATCTTCCACTTCAATATTGTTTGTTCAATGGAACTGTTCCTGATGAGATTGGAAACTTGTCTAACCTTGAAACATTGGATTTGTCATCAAACTATGAGCTCCCTCCTTCAAAGTTGCCATTGACTTGGACCAAGTTGAACAAGTTGAAGGTCTTTCATATGTATGGCTGCAACTTGGTTGGTGAAATCCCTGAAACCATTGGAGAAATGGTGGCATTGGAGAAATTGGACATATCACAGAACAGCTTAACTGGACACATTCCAAGTGGTTTGTTCATGCTGAAGAATCTAAGCATACTCTTTCTTTCTCGAAACAGTCTTTCCGGGGAGATACCTGGTGTGGTTGAAGCTTTAAATTTGACCATTATTGATCTTTCAAACAATGATCTTACAGGGAAAATACCAGATGATTTCGGAAAGCTACAGAAGCTAACAGGCTTGGGTTTATCTGTCAATAAGCTGTCAGGGGAGATACCAGAAAGCTTAGGCCTTCTTCCATCTCTGATTGATTTTCGTGTCCCTTTCAACAACTTGTCAGGTACTCTTCCTCCTGAGCTTGGCCGTTCATCAAAGCTAGGATCCTTCCACATTGCTTCCAATAATTTATCTGGAAGGTTGCCAGAGAATTTATGCTTTTATGGTGAGTTACTTAATCTAACTGCTTATGACAATAATCTCAGTGGTGAGTTGCCAGAATCACTAGGGAATTGTAGCAGCCTGCTGGAGTTGAAAATTTATAATAATCAGTTTTCTGGTAACATTCCTAGTGGTCTTTGGACATCTTTCAATTTGATAAGTTTCATGGTAAGCCACAACAAGTTCACTGGTGTGCTTCCTGAAAGGCTGTCTTTGAATGTTTCTCGCTTTGAGATAAGTTACAATCAGTTTTCTGGTAGAATTCCAGCCGGAGTATCTTCCTGGACTAATGTGGTAGTGTTTGATGCAAGTAAGAATTTCTTCGATGGAAGTATTCCGCAAGAGATAACATCACTTCCCAAGTTAATAGCTCTTTTGCTTGATCAGAATCTGCTCACCGGGCCAATTCCACCAGACATAATATCATGGAAGTCACTAGTGACTCTAAATTTGAGCCAAAACCAACTTTCAGGACAAATACCTGATGCAATTGGTCAGTTACCTGTACTTAGTCAACTTGACTTGTCAGAAAATCAATTCTCTGGCCAAGTACCTTCAAGACTTCCAAGAGTCACCAATCTCAATTTATCTTCCAATAACTTGACAGGGAAGGTACCCAATGAGTTTGAAAATTCTGCGTATGCTAGTAGCTTTTTGAACAATCCAGGTCTTTGTGCTGATACACCACTACTGAACCTTACCTTGTGTGATTCTAGCACAACTCCAAGTTCAAGCAAGGACTCATCTTGGTCTCTAGCTTTGATTGTAAGCCTGGTGGTAGTAGGATTCTTACTTGCTTGTTCAATGCCGTTGTTGATAATCAGACGCTGCAGAAAAAGAAAACAAGGATTGGACAACTCATGGAAGCTCATCTCCTTTCAAAGGCTGAGTTTCACTGAATCAAACATCGTGTCTTCAATGACAGAACATAATATTATCGGCAGTGGTGGATATGGTACGGTATACCGCGTCCCCATCAATGGTTTAGGCTATGTTGCTGTGAAAAAGATTTCGAATAACAGAAAGTTAGACAAGAAACTCGAGAACTCATTTCATGCAGAAGTTAAAGTATTGAGCAATATTCGTCATAACAACATTGTGAAGTTGTTGTGTTGTATCTCCAATGAGGATTCTATGCTGCTTGTGTATGAGTATCTCGAAAACCGTAGCCTGGACAGGTGGCTTCACAAGAAGAGAAAGGCTTCATCAGGTGTGTCAGGTTCGGTCCATCATGTCGTCCTTGATTGGCCAAAGAGATTGAAAATAGCCATTGGAGTTGCCCAAGGTTTGAGCTACATGCACCATGATTGCTCAACACCTATTGTTCATAGAGATGTGAAAACAAGCAACATCATTTTGGATTCTCAATTCAATGCAAAAGTTGCTGATTTTGGTCTGGCTAGGATGTTGATCAAGCCAGGGGAACTTGAGACCATGTCACATGTTGTTGGCTCATTTGGATATATTGCTCCAGGTAAATGTCACATTGCCAAAATTATGCTTCCTCACTATCAAATACTATATAATGTTATACCCTCTCTTTTTACATTGATGAATGCATGTCTTTTTAAATAACAAAGGAATTGAATTTTAATAGTACTATAGTAAATGCATAACCTTTCCATTTTCTAATCTAACATTTTGATACTTGAATGGCAGAATATGTTCAAACTACAAGAGTGAGTGAAAAGATTGATGTCTTTGGCTTTGGTGTAATCCTATTGGAACTGACAACTGGCAAAGAAGCTAATAAAGGAGATGAGCACTCATCTCTTTCAGAATGGTCATGGAGCCAATTTCATGGTGGAACCAATATAGAAGAGCTTCTAGACAAAGAAGTCATGGAGCCAAGTTACTTGGATGAAATGTGTAACGTTTTCAAACTTGGTGTTATGTGCACTTCAACACTACCAGATAGTAGACCTTCCATGAAGGAGGTCTTGCAAGTATTGCTTAGGTGTGGAGAATCATTTGCTTGTGGAGAGAGCAATACTTGCCACTATGATGTTGTTCCTCTTCTTGGAAATTCTAAAAGTGAGTGTAGGTTGGATATTGATAATGATAGCTAGATTGATTGAAAAATTATCATCCCAAGCACCTTTTTTTTCCAAGTAAGTAATATCATGTTATATATCACAGTTGTGACTAATGAACCTGGTTGTCAGTTAGTTCTAGAATTGGAGCAAGTGAAACACATCCCTAGTATAGCAGATTTAGATTATCTGTACTCTAGAATTGGATAGAAGATGGTATAGATTAGAAGTACTTTGTAACATTATTTGTAAATGCATTTTGGTCCTTGTAGTCCTTACCACTTTTTTCCTTTACATTTAATAATATTATAGTCCAAATCTTGAATTTTTTGAGACTGTATGCATACAAATTTTAATCATTTAATTATCATTTTAAAGCATTTAATTAATAATTCCTCTTTTTCTTCAAATTTCTAACATGACACACTTAGCTATGTTTCATTGCTCAATCTATGATTCATCACTTAAAATATGTTGCCTCATGCATCACTCTAATTTTATTTGTAACAACTGATTTGTTATCTAAATCTAATTAAAAAATTATGAAGAGAGAAATCCTACATAATATAAAATAATGAAATTATACAATAGATAATTAGAAAGCAGAAATTGAAACTAAGGTAATAAAAATAAGGTTTAACCTCATCTTTTGGAGCTGAAGATAAAAATCGAAAAATGGTTCAATTTCATAAAAAATAATGTATTTAGTCAAGAGAAAATTTTATTAACTTCATTTTTTCAAGAAAAATTATCTAATTAAATGTATTTGTCTTCCATACTAAGACTCGATTATTCTAAGGCTGAAGTTAATAAAATTTATAAAAATAAGGTGTGTATATATATATATATATATATATAGGGTCTTTTTATCCTATACACCAGGTGCAGGACTTGGATTCTCTTACTTCACCTTTGATGCAGTCATTGGTGCAGTCATCAATCTCATCATTAAAAATTCATCTATCATTTTTTCTTCTAAGTTTAATTGTAAAATAAAAAGATTTTCAAGGGTCAGGGTCTCATGCAGTCAATTTTGTGACTGCAGATAATCCATTTCCCCAGGTGCATAGGTTAATCAAACCTTAAAAAGAATGTATTTTTTGGAAATCGATACACTTGAATGAATTAAAAAATAATTATTTAGTTTTTCAATACAATTTTACCATTTATCTTCTCTTATCTTATGCATGAGGTGTATAGGATAGAAAAACCGATATATATACTATATCAAATCCATTTTAATAGAATATAATATGCTAAAGAAAAGCGTCATGAAAATAGACAAAAGACCAACATAAGTTGCGATGAGTGATAAGCAAATTGGGTCTCGAGTTCGATCCTTGTAGATGCAGAAAATTCATGTTGGAAGATTTACCTGCCATAGTCAGGCACGCAATCCGGATGTTCTCAAGTAATACTTGGAAACCAATGAAAGAAAAAGACAAAAGTGGTTGCTTCGTTGAAGCTGAAGCTATTTGCATATTCCAATCTTCACGTAAACTGTGGGCATATATAACCTTCTTTTGACTGTATAAAGTATTTGTAGTCAATGAAAAACTATTGAAAACAAAAAAGTATTGCAACTTGTGGTGCTATAATATCTTTCTAGAATATCATATTTTATAAGTATAACAATCCACGGTGGTCCATCATCATGTGTGAACTCAATAATTTCGCTAGCTATCCCTTGGGCACACGTGAATCAAGTCAAAGTTTTGTGCTCTTGGGATGCAAACGAATTTAAATAATTGAACTAGTTGCCACTTGCGACTCTATGTTCATAGTATAATTATAGAAAAGAAGGAGGACTGATTTAAAAAATAAAAAATAAAACTTAACTAGTCCACTAAAAGCCTTCAAAGTTCACACTTGAATTTAGAGTAAAGTAAGTATCACCTGGTTGGAAGGCATAACATCAAAGTTAGTATTTTGCTCAAATCCCTCACCTAATTTTTTGGTTGGACAGTAATCCTAATTTGGAACCTTATAATTACTCGGTAATCTAACAAAAATATAAAGTTTAATGTGCAAACAGAATATGACAAAATAGGATGTAAGTTTTACAACAATCCAGTATTCAAGAGTCTTACTATGTCTTATCTGGTTCAATTTATAAAATATATCAATCATACAATAGAACTTACTCAATTATTATATGGCATTGGTTCGGATGGAATTGTAGAACTAATTAAGGTTTTTAGGAAAAGTATTCCGTTAGAAAAGGTATTTTCAAGCTCTTGCTCGATATTAATGTAATTGAAAATTGTATTATGAACTTACATTAAGAATAAAAAAATATTCAAAAAGCTTACATTTACTTTTAGAGCCAGAAGATGTTGTATATCAACCAGTGGAAGCTGACACAAGTGGAAGGGGCTTGTGTCCCTTAAGCATGTGGTCGCGGGTTCGAGTCGTACTCGAGGCGCATGTGAATGGAGCAAGCCTTACTGGGAGCATCGCCCCCGAAAGGGCCCGACCGTGGTGCGAGGGATTAGTCACCCAGTTGCGTGGGTGGATACCTGGTTCATAAAAAAAGAGATGTTGTATATCAAAAGATTGCCTAAGGTTTTGTAATTTATTTGGGCACATTCTTTTTTGGCTCCAAGCTTAGCAAATCTCATTCAAGAAAAGTCTTAATTCATAGATGGTCTCATGTCCACTAAAAATTGGCATCAAAGTAGAATATGAAAAATGCAACTCCAAGCTTTAAAGCAAAGCCAACCATTATTACTCAATTCAATGGCTCCACACAAATTCGGTGTGCAAAATCTAGTAGCCTACAAGACAAGTAATTGAGTTGCCTTCATACATTAGCTCCTCTTCAATGAAGTGACACACTTTTGTAAACCAGAAACAACTTAACTTATTCAAAACCACATGAAAATGCCAATTTTCTCTCTTGTCTCCTTCTTCCTCTTCTTCCTTATTACCTATGCAAACTCACAGTCTCAGTCAGTGCTCTATGATCAAGAACATGCACTACTTCTGAGGATAAAACAATACTTTCAGAACCCTTCATTCCTCACTCATTGGAACTCATCAAACTCTTCACATTGCACTTGGCCAGAGATCTCATGCACCAATGGCTCAGTCACTGCACTGTCTATGACCAACACCAATATCACTCAAACATTCCCACCTTTCATATGTGATCTCACAAACCTCACATACATTGATTTTCAATGGAACTACTTTCCTGGTGAATTTCCAAAATCTCTTTACAACTGCCTCAAGCTTGAGCACCTTGACCTCTCACAGAACTACTTTGTTGGTAAGATTCCTGATGATATTGATCACTTGGCTAGCCTGAGTTTTCTTAGCCTTGGTGGAAACAACTTTTATGGTGATATACCATTGAGCATTGGGAAGTTGAAGAAGCTAAAAACTCTTAAACTTAATCAGTGTCCTTTTAATGGTACTTTACCTGATGAAATTGGTAACTTGTCCAATCTTGAAACCTTGGATTTGTCCTCTTACAACATGATCCCTCCAACAAAGTTGCCAACAAGCTGGACCAAGTTGAACAAATTGAAGGTCTTTTATATGTATGGCTCCAACTTGGTTGGTGAAATACCTGAAACCATTGGAGAAATGGTGGCATTGAAGGAGTTGGATTTATCATTAAATGGTTTAAGTGGCCAAATTCCTAGTGGTTTGTTCAAGCTGAAGAATCTGAGCACACTTTATATTTACAATAACAGCTTTTCTGGGGAGATACCTGCAGTGGTTGAAGCATTCAACTTGACAAACCTGGATCTTTCAGATAATAATCTCACTGGCAAAATACCAGATGATTTCGGAAAGCTCAAAAAGTTAACATACTTGGGTTTGTTTATGAATCAATTATCAGGTGAGGTACCAGAAAGCATTGGTTTTCTGCCAGCTCTGACAGATTTTGAAGTATTTGTCAACAACTTATCAGGTACTCTTCCTTTAAACTTTGGCCGGTTCTCGAAGCTTGAAACATTTCAGGTTGGATCTAATAGTTTCACTGGAAAGTTGCCAGAGAACTTGTGCTATAATAAAAGGTTGGTTGGTTTAACTGCTTATGACAATAATCTGAATGGTGAGTTGCCAGAATCACTAGGAAATTGCAGTAGCCTGCAAACTCTGAGAATCGAAAACAATAAGTTTTCCGGCAACATTCCTAGTGGCCTATGGACATCAATGAATTTGGAAACATTTATGATAAATGAGAACAAGTTCACTGGCGGGCTTCCTGAAAAAATTTCTTCGAAGCTTTCAAACTTGGCCATAAGTTACAATCACTTTTCTGGTAGAGTTCCAACTGGAGTGTCTTCATGGAAAAATGTGGTGGTGTTCAATGCAAGTAACAACTTCTTCAGTGGAAGTATTCCGAAGGAGCTAACATCACTTTCACAGTTGACAACTCTTATGCTTGATCAGAACCATCTCACAGGGCCACTTCCATCGGATATAATATCATGGAAGTCCCTAATAACTCTAAATTTGAGCCGCAACCAAATATCCGGAGAAATACCAGATGTGATCTGTCGATTACCTGCCCTTAATATATTGGACTTGTCAGAAAACAAAATCTCTGGCCAAATTCCACCTCAACTAGTCCTTACGAGACCAACCAATCTCAATTTATCTTCCAATCTTTTAACAGGGAAGATTCCAAGTGATTTTGAAAACCTTGCTTATGCTGGCAGCTTTTTGAACAATTCTGGTCTTTGTGCTGATACCAAGGCACTAAACCTTACCTTGTGCAATTCTGCTCCTCAAAGAGTAAACAATGGTTCATCTGAGTCTCATGCTATGATCATAACCGTGGTGGTATTAGCCTCCTTACTGGTTTTGTTGTCATCATTCTTGGTGATCAGAGTTTACAGAAAAAGAAAGCAAGGGCTGCATAAGTCATGGAAGCTCACTTCCTTTCAGAGGCTCAGCTTCACAAAATCAAACATTGTTTCATCGATGACCGAACATAATATCATTGGCAGTGGCGGATATGGTGCAGTATACCGTGTCGCTGTTGATGGTTTAGGCGGCTATGTTGCAGTGAAGAAGATATTCAGCAGCAAAATGTTAGATCATAAACTAGAGGATTCATTTCTTGCTGAAGTTGAGATACTGAGCAATATTCGTCATAACAACATTGTCAAGTTGCTATGCTGCATCTCCAGTGTGGACTCTTTGCTCCTTGTCTATGAGTATCATGAAAACCATAGCCTTGATAGGTGGCTGCACAAGAAAAACAAGTCATCGTCAGCTGTGTCAGGTTCAGTAGTCCATTATAGTATCCTTGATTGGCCAAGGAGATTGCATATAGCCATTGGAGCTGCCCAAGGTTTGTGCTACATGCACCATGACTGCTCACCACCGGTTATTCATCGAGATGTGAAAACGAGTAACATTCTGTTGGATTCTGAATTCAATGCAAAAGTTGCTGATTTTGGTTTGGCTAGGATGTTGATCAAGCCAGAAGAACTTGCAACCATGTCTGCCGTGGCTGGCACATTCGGCTATATTGCTCCAGGTGAAAACAAATAACAAATATCACGCTTCAATAATTAAGCCTTGTTTGGTTTGCGAAAAAGTTTTCTGTTTCTATTTTTTTGCTTTTGCTAATAATTGCTATACTTTTGGTTAATTAAGCGCTTAGCCGCTTACTCAATAAGCTTGTTAAGCTAAAAAGCTTATTTTCATTGGTCTCTCTGATAGGCTTATTGAAATAAGCGAAAAATAGCTTATACGAAGGTCATAAGCTTGTTTTCATAAGATTATTTTCGTTAGTTGTTCTCTCTAAAGCCAAATAAGTTCTCTATAAGTTCTTTTGGACGCCCCCTTAACCTAAATGTTTATTTCATTTCATACTTGAATTAATTGCAGAATATGCTCAAACAATAAGAGTGAACGAGAAGATAGATGTGTATAGCTTTGGAGTTGTTCTATTGGAACTGACAACCGGAAAAGAAGCTAACCAAGGAGATGAATACTCATCTCTTGCAGAATGGGCGTGGCGGAACATTCAGTTAGAAATCAATATAGAAGATGTTCTGGATGAAGAAATTAAGGAAGCTTGTTACATGGATGAAATGTGCAGTGTTTTCAAACTAGGGGTCATGTGCACAGCAACACTGCCAGCTAATAGGCCTTCCATGAAGGAAGTCCTGAAAATATTGCAAAGCTGCAATGATCCATTTGCAGCAAATGGTGAGAAGAAGAATATTGGTTTCTATGATGCTGTTCCCCTTCTTAAGAATGCTAAAGAGGAGAAGCATAGTGATAGATGGAGCTTTCAAAATGGAATTTTTAGTAATGCAGAAAGTTACTAACAAATGGAGCTTTCAAAATCATTAGTCTTTTAAGTCAGAATTGGAGAGCCTCAGTGTAACTTACCTAGAGTAGAGCATGAAGGATGGTCCGATACGACATGGTCCGGACCAATAACAACATGTCACCTACCAATTATAGTCACAATTCATGTTATTATTGGCTAGGAGGATCACATAGTCTCAGACCATGCAATAATTTATCCATGAGATGGGCTCCGATATGATGTAGTTACTAGTAGTAGAAGTGCTTTATATTTAATTTGCATATTAGGCTCAGGTTGTAATGAAGAAGAAGATTTCTTTTTTCTCAAGAAAGAAATTAACAAGAGTAAAAGAGTTTTGAGTTTTCTGTTTCCGTGTGGCCTCCAAAACAAATTTTAACTAAGTTGGTAAGAGAAGAAGGAGCAAATTCAATTAATATCCAAAATGGTAAAGATAATATAAAGCACATTTGTTCAAGATATCTAGTCTAGAACACTTGAATGTTCAAGCTATCTAAAGAATTTGAATTGACGAGTTACAAACTGCAACATGAGAATGAATGACATCTATCTACCGGCTTTTTTACCTAAGTGGGGTAGTTTTACAAACAATTTACGAAAAAAGGGTAGTTTTGAAACTATTTACGTAACATGGGGCAGTCAACAAAACTATTTACGCAAATGGGGCAGTCAAAGTCAAAAAAAAAAGTCTAAGAAGTCATGTGGGATGACGGGGTAGTTTTACAAACAATTTACGAAAAAAAGGTAGTTCTGAAACTATTTACGTAACATGGGGCAGTCAACAAAACTATTTACGCAAATGGGACAGTCAAAGTAAAAAAAAAAAGTCTAAGAAGTCATGTGGGATGACTTAACCCAAGTGACACGTGTCACTCTTTGGTTAGTCAAAAAAATTTTGCAAAAAAAAAAAAAAAATCTGACAGTGCATTGACGCAACCTCCACGTTGCGACACGTGGCAGCGTCCGGTTGACTCCCCACTCATTTGCAATATACAAGTTATATATATTGGCAAAAATGCCATAGTGGGATTCGACCCCCTGACCAAGGGAAGGAAACAACTATGACACATGGGGCAACCACTGAGCCAACAGCTTGTTTGTGTTATGAAAAGAAACGACTTATATTTATTATACATATATTTCGGTTTTTAATAATTTTCTACATATTCTGATTTCATAATATCATATCCGGTACTGAATATAAAAGTATTGGTTTTAAACTTTATTTTTTTTATTTCATAAGTTTCATTTCTATTTTTAATGACATTATTTTATTTTTTAGCAATCATCCATGATAGTTTTTAATATTCATTATTCGAATAATTTAGCAATGTAAAATAATTAATAATTTATAAATTATTAATTTTACATTATAAATTTATCAAATAATTAGCAATTTAAAATTTATAATTTATCGATAAATTTATAAATTTATTAATTTGGAAGTGATGCTAATTAAAAATTTATCGAAAAATTTATAAATTTATAAATTTATTAATTTATAAATTTATTAATTTATATTGGAAAAAAAATATGTTTGTGTATTGAAAATATAAAAGGCCAAACATTGTGAAACAAGAAAAAAAGGCTAAAAGGCCAAACATTGTGAAACGGAGGCAGTATCTCTTACTAATCAATTAATTATCCTAGTTGAAGAGGAAACAAAATCAATCTCATATTCTCATATCCTTTTATCTATTATAAAATTATGTTTAGGTTGGTGTTAAATGAGTTAATTATTTTGTTTTAATACTATTTTAATGGAAATTAAAACAAACTCAATCACATAGCAAATTGATTTCATTGTTGTTGGATAATATTATTGTGTTGATTCTAAATAACTTTGAAATAATAATCCCGTGTGTCACTGTGTGTATATAAAATTATAAATAGAAAATTTTTTTTCAAAAAAAAGTTGCATCCGTATGTATTTTTTTTTTTTTTTTGAAAAAATTGCATTTAAATAAACGATTATGTAACTCAACAAATTTATTATGACAATCATGAATATGATTGAAGCAAGGTAATATGGAAAGAGAGCAAAACAAAACAAAATAAATCAATAAATATTAGTAAATAATAAAACAATTGAAGTAATAGATTTTTTTTTTCTACCTATGCACAAATAAGGGATTGGAAACATATTATAAGGTGATAAATGCTGTTTTCTCTCGATTTTTTTTCAGCCATCTTGATCTAATTATATCAAGAGAAATCATCAATAAAAGACCAAAATGATTTACCTCTTATAGGATTAGATAAAAATAACAAAGAAGAGTTCACAAGTTTTTGATCGAATAAATTCACATGGACCCATATAGTATATAGGATGCAACCCGTATCATTGCTTTTTGTTTTTCTGCAGGAGAATTACCAAATATCATGATCAAGATAACTCTGAAAAGCTTTGGATCAAAAGCTTATACCCTTGTAAATAATTACTCCCTTCGTTCCTATTTATCTGTCCTATTAAAAAACAAAACACGCCTTTTAAGAAATCCTTTCTCTTTCTATAATCATTAATTTTTCTCCATTACTTACGTAAACTAAGACTTATTAAATAGGGGTAAACATGGAAAATAGCATTTATTACACTCTTGAAATTTTCAATAGGACAGATAAAAATAAACAAAAAATCTCTCCAAAAACGGACAGATAATAAGGAACGGAGGGAGTAAATCATGGTTTATTATCATTGAAAGCAGGTTACATTGGCCAAAAAGATGACTAATTAGAACTTAATTTTACATCTCCCTTATTAATCCTTAAAATGGGAGAGACAAACATTGTAACCAAAATAATGCCCTAGTGAACTTGGTCCTCCTCCCTCTAGTTAAAAGCTCTGCAGGACAAGTAACTAGTCCTTCACTGCTTCAACATGTTGATCTATAAGGAATACAAAAAAAAAAAAAAAAAAACAAACAAACAAACTGAAAATGAGTAGTATTACACTTGTTTATCACACATCTAAGATTTTAAATAGCATTTGTAGTTACATCGGCCATGGTTGCCGTCGCAGAAAATGGCCAAAACCGCAACATTGCACCCTCTATTGCAGTTGCGGACTGCAATTTAAAATCCTAAACACATCTTCAGGACTCCTCTACTTCCAAATACTGCGAGTGAGAAGCTGCTAGGAGAGAAGCTCCAATACCAGATCCATCATTAGAATGCTCAATACTAATAGTCTCAGCTGCCTTGTCTCCCAACAATTCCTCTAGTGTACTCTCCAAGCAAGTTCTGAATTTAGTGTAGTGTTCAAACAACCCTCCATCCATTGCTATCACCGATCTTTGTTTCTCCCCAACCTTAACCGTGTCTCTTCCTATTTTCTTAAGGATGCCAAAAAGACCAGCAGCAGCAAGACGGGCCCCACGAATAGCAACAACATCACAGAGTTCCACAACAAGCTTCCTCACTTTTAGGGATGTATCATGGATCTGACAAAAAGGAAAGCAATGAGAAAGACTAATCACTTTCTCTGTAGAAGTAGAAATATCAACTTTTATTTGAAATATAATGAAAGATTACAAACAATGGATCCTTAGGTAGCGTTTGACTGACGTCTATGAATAAGATGAAACCAAACATGAGTTTTGTTCTATGTTTGGTGTAATTTATGAATAGAACAAAACAGGACACCGGAGAAAGAAATTTGGAACATTATGGCTGCACACTTTCACTAAAAGAGGTGGAACCAAAGGGAACAAAATCTGCACACCAAACACTATCTAAGAGTTCAACTTACCATCAAATTTTCCTGCATTCTATATCTAATTCAAGAAAAAGAATTAACCAGATGATATAAATGTGCAAACCGACAACCATATTGTGTACCTCTAATATATCCATCAATTTGCTTCCTACCACCTTCAGATCTGGAGATGTGTCATGATGCATTGCAGACATGTCAGGTGTCCTATACATACCCATTTAAAAGATGTGAGAACTTTGAAAGCTTAAATACAAACGAAATAAAGTGCCAAAATCAACAATGAAATAATGGTTACAATGCAGATAAACAACTCAAATTAGGGCAACAGAGGTGATATGAGCATGCATCTTAACTTGCTCAACTTTACAAATTAAAGCAATTAATAAGCAGGCTAAAGTTTCTGAATGATTGTCGGCCAGGTAAAAAGTAAATAGTTTGTTAGATGAATTAGAATACCTAAGTATGAAAGGAATTCTCAGCTTGGGAGGAACAGTATCTCCAAAAAAGTCAGCCTCTTCGGCCATCTTCAATAAAGCTCTCCTTACAATGTCTCCCAAATACATTCCCGAAATCATCTTCTCAAAAATCTGCAAAAAAAAAATTACAGGGGAAGAGTTTATCATACATGCACATTAGTCTTTTAAGCCAATGATAGATAATCATTACCTGTTCTCCGGGGTTTAAGCTCTCCGCATCTAAAGCTTGATCATATTCTGTTAAAGGAAGATACGAGGAACGGAAGTTACCCCACTCCATGTTTATAACCTACAGAATTAGTAAATTATCAGTGTGCTTTAACACTCAGTTAATCATTAACTGCCACTTGGAATGGTGGTAAACACACAGTTCAATCACAAGAAAATAAGTGTAACATAATACTATTTATAAACTGCTTACCATCTCTCCTGATTTTGGTTGAGGACCATGCCATTTTGGAATTGCATGTGAACGCTCCACATATGCTGCATTCGTCCCAGTACCAAGAATCACCCCAGCAACGACATCCTGATTGATGAACCTGGCTCTAGCTAATGTTCCAACAGTATCATTAACCTGCAGCACATGACAAAGTTAGGAATTCATTGCAATTTAAGATATTAAGTAACCAAGAATTAAAAAATGACAAAAATAAACTATAAAAGCTTAGGGTCTGTTTAGTTTGTGAAAACATTTTCTGTTTTCATTAACAATACATGTATGTCACCTTGTTTTCATTATGTTTCCTATTTTCGAAGATTTATGCAAGAGAACATATAAAACAAGGTGGCATACTTGTTAATCCAAATATGAAAACATAAAACGTATTCACCATTCGAACAGGCCCTTCGTAATCCAAATTTCCTGTCAGACAAACTGAAAATCATTTTCATTGCCTGACATCAAAAGAGTGGGGATGGGGGTCATGAAGACAGGAAAGTAGGACTAACGAGAGCTGCAATGCGCATATCAAGACCAATTTTCTCCAAGGACTTGGTTAGTTCCCCCACCACATCTTCTCCAACCTACAAACAACCCAAACAGAATCCATGAAGAAGTAACCATCAGATTACCAAGGTCAATAAAAGAACAAGTGAGAAATTAAGAGAAAACTGGTAGGCGTGAGTTTTCTCTTTGAAAAGAGGTCATATGATACATTTGTGAGTCATAACAAGGTTGGCAGAGTAATTTCTGGAGTCATGAAATTTAGTACAATGACAAAATGAAGTCTGGATAATCATAGTAATACAAATAAAATTGAATGTTAGAATCAAGGAAACAAGAATTACCACATCCTCAATATTGAAACCCTTGGTCCACTTTATTAGAGTCCCAGATGCGATTGATGTTTGCTTCACTGGAAACGAGAAGGTAAAACCCAGTTCTCTTTGTCTGCCAGGGGGAGGATGAAACTCTTCAGGTTCTGAACTAACAAACTTTGCGAGAGATGATGCTATAAAATCAAATAATTCCTGTAACGAACATAATTAACATATTTAAGAATTAAGGGTGTAGGTAGGTTCAATGCTTTTGATAAATTTTCTAATAACAGACTTACATGTGAAGAACCGGTCATCAAATGAGGTGGAATTGAAACTTCTTCAGACTCTATGTTGACAACACCTTTCTCTTTTCCACCTAAGTGCACACGAAGGGTGCGGAAGTTTGTGCCACCAAGGTCCAATGCATAAAAGAGTCCTTTCTCATCCCTATAAAGAATGTGACAAGGTATAAAATGACCATTAAAGGAAGAAACCTTTAAAAGTTACAAGTTCATGTGACATGAATTTTATATTTTTTTTTTCTATCAATTTAAATACAATGTAATATTTAGTTTCAAAAAAAAAAAAAATACAATGTAATACTCAATCATTCAAAAATTCAATTTCTGGATCTTGTCTTCAGGTTCTTCAAAACACAATATAAACAATGAAATGCTTTAGGAGTAAACTTCCATCATCTTATAAAAGCTATCTTGAAATAAACTATAAAAGCTATACAAACAACTTAATAAGCTTAAAAAGCAATACAAATAAACTAGGTACCTAATAAGCTAGTGTCATCATCTTGTTGTTTGTATTGCTTTCAAGGGAGTAAACTGATATCAATTTTATATTGTTTGATATCAATTGATCCTAATCTTGAAATAAGCTAAAAAACATACTTTTTATAAGCATTTATGCCAAGCTTAATGAAATAAGCTAAAATTGCTTATGGCTCTATTTGGCACTGCACAACTAGCTAATAAGATAGCTGAAAGTTTACAAGCTAGTTGAAAGCTTACAAGCTAGCAAAAGGTTATGACTGAGAATGTCTTTGTTAACACCATCTGGTAGCTTATAAGATGGTCAACTATCATATTCGACCAAAACTAAGCTACTTGTCCGTGTTTGGTAAATGAGCTTATTTCAATAAGCCACAAGCTTATAAGCTCGTATTCGATAAGCTTAAGGACTTATGAGCTAGGAGTTTATGACATTGAATACTTATCAGCTAATTTTACCAAACAGCTGTAAATAGATCAGCTACTTTACCAGTTCCAATTTTCACCAACTAAGCTCTTCCACAAGAATAGGTATTGGCAGGGACGGAGCCACATAACAACTAGAGGGGGCACGTGCCCCCACAAAAAAAATTTTATTTATTTTTTATAATACACTCAAATATTTATGTTATAAATGTATTGTTTTGTGAAAAAGTTACCTAAACAATCCTGTAGCACAGTGGCTTGAGTTCATAAGCTAATGAATGTCATCACATGTTTGAAACCTGTCTTGGAGATTTTTTTTATGTTAAATTTTAGCACAAAGCTTTTGTTGAGTAACATGTTTGACTTTCACCATATGTATAAATATTATTTTTTTTTTATAGGCAAAGAGTTTTTTTGGTTTTTTTACAGAGATAGGGGAAGGAAAATTAAATCCACCAAATGGTGGTGGTCAAGATCGAACCTGAAACTTCCAACTCCCAAACCATAAAACTTGGTACATGACCACGTGGGCTATTATTACTAGAATAACTATAAAACTAGTATCATATTGAATTTTTTCTATTTTGAAATTGTATTGTTGTGGCAATGCTATTATTATGTGATTTTTATATGACTTACATTATCTAAATGTTAAGTATCTCTTGATGACAATAGAAATTAATATGTTTTTTTTCGTAAATATATTTTATATTGTTTTGTAGTCCCTCCGGTCCTATATATAGGTCACATTCTAGAAAGTTTTCTTGGTCTTAATTATAAGTCACTTTATATTTTCTATGCATCATTTATTGATTTTTCTCTTTTTTGCCCTTATTAAATGCTTTGACTATCTATGTGTTTTTTATTGTTCATTAATGAGTGTGAATTTTCCAAGAAAAGTTAAGGGGGTAAAATTGTAATGTTACAATATATTTTCATAGAATTCATAAAACCAACCACTTTCCTTGGTATGTGTTTCGGTTAAGTATGCCCTATAATAAGGACCGGAGGGAGTAAGCAATATATTATTCTCTTCGTTAATATTTTACAAGTCACACTTAATCAAAATACACGGATTAAGATAAGCAGTTGAATTGTTTTTTTAACAAAAAGATATCTATCAATTTTATACTTTTACTTATTTTATTTACATTACTTCTTTTATGATAAATTAAATTTAGTTAATCAAAACACTATTTTAATATGTGTAATTTAGGAAAAAAAATTAAATACCTCCTAAAAAATATAAAATGACCAAATATAAGAATGGATGGAATATAATTGTAATATTATATATTTATACATGTGTCGCCCCCACAGTTTAAAATTTCTGGATCCGTCACTGGGTATTGGTATATATATTTTTAATATCCAAATATAGTGAAGCTAGATTTGAACTCAAGTCCTCGCATGTTATGTCCTGCGACTCTACCATTTGCTGTTTCTGAGGATAATAGGGGTAATGATATTGATATTAGTGTAGATAACTAAGCAAGTTAACAAGGACAATCCCAGTAGAGAGCCATAAGCTACTTCAAGTAGTAGTTTATCAAATAATACGAGTTTATAAACACTTAAGGCTATGTTTGGATATCAAATTATGAATGGAGTGGAATGGAATGGAGTAAGATGAAATGGAGTGGAATGAAGTGGGATGAGAAGAAATTACCACTCCATTGTTTGTATTTCATGATTCCATCCAGTACACCCCAAATTGGGAGGGACCAAAAAATGAGAGATTGGATGGAATTGGGTGGAATGCATCCCATTATGTCCGATTCCGTTCCATCCTAAATTACACAATCCAAACAATGAATATAGTTTCATTCCTTTCCACTCCACTCCATTCCATCACTTACCATCAATCCAAACAAACTTATTGAATTAACCATTTTATCAAACACCATTAGATAACTTTTTTTTGGTCAAATAAGCCAGTTGTTCAGCTAATATGCTATATGATGATATTACCAAGTACCAACCACACTATACAATAAGGGTGGCCCACAGCATGAGACTCCCAGCTAGTGGAGTCCGAGTAGAGCAGATTATTCCTAACCTTACCTCTGCAAGCAGAAATATTGTCTCCAGGATTTTAATCACTAAGCAACAACTTTACCGTTTCTCCCAAATAACAATAATTAAAAATAAAAAAACACAGATAATTGATTGTTGACAGTTTTTGGAGAAACGGAAACAAACCCAGTAGGGAGCTTATCAACAAAGGTGATCAACATCTTGAGCTTGGAAGCACCTTCAGAAGCAAGCCCTGCATTCATCTCTACTTCCATTGCATCCCCTATCTTCCTCAGCTTCTCTATTGGGGTCCCACACTTTTCCTCCAACTCCTTCACTATCCTCTCCGCTCTGCAACACCCCCTCCTCCTTCTCCTCTCCACCACCACCGCAGCAGCAGCAGCAGCAGCAACAGCAGCACACACCGCAGCAGCAGAAACAACCAAAGCGACTTTCTTGTTATTACCCATGATTATGAACACAACTCGGTGGTGGTGGTGACTCGGTGAGTGAGTGAGTGGAAGGGAGAAAAGGTGATAAAGATGGGAACTTTAGGAGGAAATAAGGAATGGGTCGTGGAATCTTAATAATGAGTAGAAGAAGATTGATTGGAGAGAGTCCCGAGATTCTTCTTCTTATTCATGCGCATGAATGGGATGGGGTCTCAAAATATGACAGTAACTGTGTCTCTCTCTGTTCTGTCTTGTTCTGGTCTGCGTGGTATTTGATTAGAGAGAGAAAGAAATATATATAGAGAGAGAGGGAAAATGGGAAAATTAAAAAAGTAATGTAAAAGAAAAATAATACTCCCTCCGGTTCTATATATAGGTCACATTCTAGAAAGTTTTATTGGTCCTAATTATAAGTCATTTTATATTTTCTATGCATCATTTATTGATTTTTTTTCTTTTTTTGCTCTTATTAAATGCTTTGACTATCTATGTGTTTTCTGTTGTTCATTAATGAGTGCGAATTTTCCAAGAAAAGTTAATGGGATAAAATTGTAATGTTACAATATATTCTCATAGAATTCATAAAACCAACCACTTTCCTTGGTATGTGTAATTCGGTTAAGTATGCCCTATAATAAGAACTAGAGGGAGTTTTGGGAAGGAAGGGTGATTCTTATATTTATTAAATCTTCTTAAATCTTAATCTATCTATTCTTATAGATAAAATGGTAGAATTGTGTTTTTCTTTTTCTGTGATATTATGTTCATACTTTTGGATTAGAGATTAATTTTTGTTTGGATAGTATGACTGCTTTTCTAGATAAGTATTGCTTTCTTATAGATAGAATTTTGGTCTCTAACTTTGTAAGATATTTAAAAATGAGAAAATGCATTATTTAAATCCTTGTATTATCTTCTTGATAGAGTATATTTCAACTCATTCCGTAAACTTTCACGATGAAATAAAACAAGTGTTATATAAAAATAAATTGCCATTGTTTTAAAAATTATTTCTTTTATGGAGTAGTAGTGTTGAAGGAAGGGTATCTGAGGGCATAAATTAAGGGATTCGTTAATTTTGAGTTTAAATATATTACATTGGAACCATGTGATTTTAAGTGATGAAAGATAACTTAATATTTCAATATATCCATTATACTTTTATCCAGTTAGTAATAAAAAAATTTATTTAATTATTATCCTAATGCAATATAAGCTTTAAAGATATTTTATCCGATAATAATATAAGTTTTATCCATTCAATACTATTATTTGAGCTTGAGAAATAAGACGAAATCTTAAAAAAATGGAAAGATAACTTCAATTTGTTTAATTGTTTTTTTTCCTTTATTTTATTTCACTCTACTTTATATATCTTCAAATAAATCAACATATCTTATAAATAGTGTAATATTCATATCATATCTTAATACATATAATAGATAAACTTTTTTCTTAGTCTAAAGAGTAAAGACCAACTTGTTTTATGTGCTAAAATTTAGTGTATATAAGTGATCAATCGAATTTTGTTCTGGTCTTAATTTTCCCTTCTTTCGAAAATAACATATTATAGAAACACAAAATATGACAGTTTGTTTTTTCCTATTATAACTACAAAATTTCATTTTTTTTAATAACAAAATAAAGTATTTAGTACAACAAAAGGTAATGCATTGATATCTTAATATTGTTTATTCACATTTTTCACTAATCAATTTCTAAGTTTTTACTTTATAAAATTATTACAGATCAATAAAAAAAATTGAATAAATAATTGAGAATGATGATGACCTCATCCTACCTCCCATGGTAATATGTTTATTTTCCACAAACATGGAGCTTAGCATTTTTAAGCTTGTGGGCTGCCACGTGTACCCTCCCGCATGTGTTTTCACGTGTGAAATGGGCCTCACACAAGTTGGCAGGTTGGTTAGTTACTTAGCTTACATGATGGCTTTCAAAGCCTCGCTCCTTTTCACATTGGAATACACAACATTCATTTTGTTGTTGATATGAGTACAATTTTTTTTATATACTTTTGTGTAGAGATTGTAGGCATAATTTGAGAATGAAAATTATAAATAATTTTCCTACACATTTATAGTAATATGTGTTCTCAAATTATACTTTTTTTTATTAATAATTGGTTTATAAAAGCATTCACATTGGCTTATCCTTAAAAAATTAGAGATTATCCATGAAAAAAGGTCGGTGCGAGAAAAGATGCTTTTGTCTTTATTTTTAGATTGTCTTGATTTGGGACAATCCATGACTTGGAAAGAGTAATTTTTTTAATCACAAAAAATGGAAAGGGGAGTGGGTTTAGTGTGTGACATTTTAAAGACAAAAGTTGATTTATGAGTAGAGAAAAAAATATAATAGTTGTTCTTAGAGTATAAAAAAAAATATAAAAGATGATAAAATAATGTCTAGAGACTATTTAAAAACAAAAAAAAAAAAAATTGTCCATCAATGTGGATGCTCTAAATAACATTAATAATGAGTTATGGAGTAATTTTATTAGAGAATACTATATCGTTATTCTTTGAAAATACATGGAAGAACTCCGAAGAAAAAAGTGCATGGTACTTTTATGATCTATGACAATTGTGTTTGGTCACATTCAGTTATGGATCCTCCCTTTCATGGTACTTTAATTATCCTAAATTATTTTGTAGTATTATGCGGGAAATATGCATAATGCAACAATGCCATGTTCCTATTGTGAAAGATAATTACTAGGTTAGGTAACGTCATTACATAGTGTAATGTTATTGGTCTTGAGGTGGCTATGACTCATACATATTATATTATCCTAAGAGTGAGACTGTGAGAGCAAATAGCACTTTCATATTTAGGATTAAACAAACATGAAGAGCAGCTAGCTTTGAAAAGGTGATAGGCTGCTGATAATATATTGTAATATTTTTTTATTTATTTTTTTTGGAGTAATTTGACCATCAATGAATGAAGCGATTTGGATTTTTCATCACCTGTGCAAGTTGTTTGAAAGGGAGGCTTTTGCTCATTTCTAGGATCCAATTTGGAGGCCAACTTGGCTTCAAAGAAATATTTTGTTCCTATATCCATTTCACTATTTCAGTGAGCTCCCATCTTTATTTTTAGTTTATGTATTTTTGAAATGAGTGAGCTAAATAGAATGAGATATTTGAAATAATGAATTCAGTGAAATTTTATATAAGTGGGTTTGACATTACATCTTGATTCAAAACTTTAAGACAACACGTCTATGAGCTTTATCACTTATATACATTTTATTTTAACCGTTGTAAAAAAAATGTGGAACTTCTTTAAACACAATTCACACTTGGAATCCTACAATCTTCCTCTCAAGTGTGAGTCATTAACAAATGATCACTCCTCAATTTCGAGTATACGATGGTGTATTAGCCCACTCCTTTCCGGGCCTTTAAGACCCAAGAGGATCATCCTCATCCACAAATAACCGTTCTCAACAATATTCGTTCCAATCAAGCCTGAAACTCTAATACCAAGCCTGAAACTCTAATACCACTTGTCAGGAAAGGGGTAATCCAATAAAACGGGAGATTTGAAATATTGGGCTAAGTGAAGTTGTATATAAATAAGTTTGACATCACATCTTCGACCAAAAACTTTAAGAGAATGAGTCTATATGTCTTATCAATTATAAAATGTGAAACTTTTTTATCTATACAACTCACACTTGGAATCCTATCTGTAAGTATATGTGTGTGTGTCTATATATATATATATATATATATATATATATATATATATATATATTAGATTGCATCTCCAAATAGAAAATATTTAACTGTTATACTTAACAACTATTCATCTTACCAAAGGGAATGCCAAAAGATAAAGTTATGGTTCTTAGCTAATTAGGTCCTGTCAGGTTATGATTTGAAGTGTAACCAAATCATCATAATGTGATGCATTTTGCTTTCAGGTTGATTGTGATATGAAGGGCCCCTCCTTCCATTCACTTGCGTCCGACATAGCACTAGTTAGGAGTGAACTTTGATATTCTTGCACGTTGTAAATGCTTTAGTTCCATGTAACTGATTTGCTCCAAGTGAGCTAGTGCACGGTAGAAGCCTCATTTAGCATTCTGAAACAAATAGATATCCATCACTTCAAGGTGACATGTGTATTTTGACACAGACCAGAAACAAAAGAAAGAACAATTGAAGAAATAAAGAAGTTTCTAAATTAATATTTGAAAGATACAAGGAAATATACATTAGAAAGTATTCCTACTGTCTAAAGAGCAGAGATCCTAGCAGAAAGCTACAGCTCTCTCTATTCGTAACAAACATAATAATTCTCCTAGATTCCCCTCTCACCCACACAACCGACAGAAAAATGTTACATTTACAACCAGCTTAGCATGTATAGATACTTTGCCTTATAATGCCAAAGTTGTCGCGAAAGTTGTGTCGGCTCGTGTTGTACAGATAACACTGCTGTAACCGAAATTCCCGACTCCATCAGTGATTAACTTGACTGCTCACCCCTTACTTTTCCATTTCCTACCCTTCTTCATATAAACCTGCAAAGGCTTAGGTCCATGAGTGACTTGGTTCTCTTTCGGCCCATGTGTTGCTTCTTTTGGACCTTCCCTCACTCCATCGGTCCTATGATATTTCACATATGCCAGTATCAGAATCAGAATATACGTGTATGAAAAAACATGTAAGACATTAAAAGTTTTACGAATAATATATGGTGATATGAGAAAATTATATATAAGTAGAATTGTTTTAACATATATCAATGTCATAAGAATAAGACATGACGTCCCATGAATGGAAAACCAGTAGTTTTCTAGAACCCTGTGAATATGAGAAATTGAGAACATCTACTTCTAGAAAATTTTGGACATTTTACAAATGACTGAAATGAGTATCACTAGCAATACTTGTGAACAAAGTGTGCAACTTGACATGATAAAATCAGGAAGTGTACGGTACAAGAATTACTTGGATAGTTCTGCACGAGTTGGAACTACAGGTACGAGAAAATTGCCAAAAGGGGAATCAAAGAGCCTATAGTTACCAGTACAACCATCCTTTTGTGCTTCTGCTGCTGCAAAAAATTTGGCCTGTTGAATTGTGAAATTGATACCACTAGTTTGGGTCGGAGTCGGATTACCCTGCATATACGAGAATCAAATCGAACGAGATATAGACATGTGGCTATATATAAGGAAAAATAAAGAATATCATCACAAGGAGAGGGCTAAGCAAAAAGATATGCTTACTAATGGTCCAGTACTTGGTCTAATAGCTATGTCCTTCTTTGTATTAGATGAGACTTGAATCCTGTATGTAAGCAATGGAATGCATACAGATTAAAATACATTTCACCAATCTATCTTTTTATAGCAGAGAATCTATCTTCAACCATCACCATAGGGTCCCAAGATAAGAGAAACCATATAACATATTATTTATTTATTTTATAAAAAAAAAGATAAATATTATTAGATGAGAAGGGAGAATTTCACTAGAAGAGGATAAGAAATCCTCATAAGAACAAAAGAGGCACCTAAAAGCTACGTTGAGGGTTCATGCAACACCGCATGAGAATCACTCTGCAAAACTATCATATGAACATTTCTATAAAGTCCATAGGATATAACATATTCATTTGTCCTTTAGAACATGTTAAAGTCTAGAATGGCCATAGGTATATAGGATAACTTCCCATCTTTGAGACTTCAATTATAAGGTTATAGCAGAAAGGTTTTGAGGCTGCAAAAAATATCAGTTTTTAAAAGACTAAACCATCATTACAGCCCTTGAACTTATAAACACAACACCTGCCATATATATTACTATATTAGTCTCTGATTTCAAGAAATTATTATCATTTAATTTAAAGCATCAGTCAGTCATATTAGTTCCTGGAATTGTGATCCATCAGCAAAGTAAGTCTCTAGATTGAGGGATCAATATGACAGGTGCCTTAAATTCTGGGGACTAAATTGATACTCTATTTTCCAAAAGTCAAGAACTAATATGATGAATGCTAACCTAGTAAAATGGTGGCTTTGTCTTTCAGAAACAATTTTTATTTCTATTAAGATCATTTTTAACACTGATGAGTAGTTATAGAGTTACTATCATTAATATCTCTATAACACAACCATTAATTTGTTCCATCAAAAACAATAAAACCCCATCAACGATAACGATAACGATAATCTTAAAATTAAAAAATTAAAAAAAAAAAACCCAACAAAATTAAAAGGCTAAAGCTCAAAACTTTACGCTCAAAATCACTAAAAAATAAATTATCACTTGTGAAAATTCATGAAAGGAGAGAGCTTTATGAAAGACATAACAGTAACAAAGCCATTGAATTGAAGGGGGTTAAGATTCAGTGGTGTACCCGTGAGAGAGTGGCTCATCAATCTTCCTCCTCTTGTTGCCTTCAAGTGCCATACTACTACTCTTCTTCTTCTTCTGTAATGGCTCCTTTTCTTCAAGCCCATATGAGATATTCGAGTAGAGGTAGCCCATGGGTTTCTACGTTAATTAGGCCCTTTTGATTGGATGGCCCACATTGGCATTAAGTTTTTTTTTTTTTTTAATTCTTCTGTGATAGTATTATTATTAGCTCACCTATCATTAGTTTTTCACATGTCATTTTCTTATAGAATATCTCAGTTTGCATGTTTTTTTTTTTTAAAAAAAAACTTACATATCATTCTTCTGAATTAAAAATTGACCTTATTTACATAGGCTTAAAACTTAATTAACCAAAAAAACTAAATACTTTTTCCCCTTTTACTCGCATACTCATTAATACAAAGTTTGTCCTTCTTCCCTAACAAGATAATCTAATTGTGAACTACTATTATTACCTTACATAAAGGTTTGAGTAGGAGATGTGGTACTTATGAACGGCGGTGGACTTGGTTTGAAATTTATGTGGCTAGCGAATGATGAATTTGTTGGCAGTGCACTGTGACAAAAGAGGGAAATAGATTCTTTAACATCATGTTAGAAGAACATTAGTGCAAAAACCACTAAAATCTAAAATAAACCCAAGATTTCTTATTTTAGATTTTAGTGGTTTTGTACCTATGTTCCTCTAACATTATGTTAGAAAATCTATTTCCGAGGGTATGTCATTTTATGCTTGCAAAAATTGTGGCATGGCGGTATAATTTATGATGGTTTTAATAAGCGACATGGATGGTGATACGAGTTTCTAAGTGGTTGTGCAAAGAATAAAGTGTTGAAAGAAAATATTAGATTCATTTGATTTTTGTCTAATAAAAAAGAAATTTTGCTTTTACTCTGTAAAAAATAATTATTATTATTTTTTTAATTTTTGTGCTTGTATTTTTGTAACCATGTATGTTGACGAGGTGCTGCTAATATGATTTTTGTTTAACTATGTAAACATTTTTCAACCAAAGTTAACATCATGCCCAAAATGAAAACAACATAAAAATATAGGAGTCAAAACATTTTTTTTTTTTTAACAAATAGCACTTTCCAAAAATAAAAAAAAAGTAGGTGTTATTCCATATTTTTTTTAGAAAGTATCAACTATCAAGGGAGAAAATGATATTCTACATTCATCTTGACCAAAAAAAAAAGTTATTCGTGATTTGGAGTGTGAGTGGTTCAGGTGCAAATCGTAAAATTGATGTAATCAATCAAACTAAATAAAAAAAAATAATTTAGTTCAAATGAATTATTCGGTTCAATCTTTATCAAACCATATTTTGACACTTTTGCAACAATTCTCAATATAAATTGATGTAATCAATCGACCTTATAAACCTGAAAAAATGTTGTAAAAGTGTCATTATAGTGTCGCACATCCGATCAAGAGCACCTGGTTTATATAATGATGATATGAAACTACCCCACCAAGATAAACCTATAGTTTATTAGTTTCCCCACTTTGTTTTTTTGTTGCATATACCACACTCCCTGCATGTTCCATGCCCATCTCTTCTGTCATGTAACGCACGCAGTATTTCAGAGTCTCTTTAACCGTTTCATTATTCTCTTTATTCTTCCCTTTCCTTTCCTTTGTAGTTTGTAGTTCCAACTTCCAAATCCAATAACATTACATTGTTTACTCAAAAAATGCATGCATTCTTTTTCTTTCATTGCAATGTTTGTTTCATCATTTTCCACTAAATGGAAATAGGCCTAAATTATGAGCTGCAAAGGTTTATGACCCTTTCCTTCTGTCTCAAATCCTTGTCCAAGTTTTTGTAGTTTAGCACTATTTCCAGACCCCTTTTTTGTGTTTTCAATGGGAAGAGCCACAAGGTGGTTGAGAAACTTGTTTGGCATAAAAGGAGACAAAGAGTTACAACAACACCAAGAAGATAACAACTCAAGTTCTAGAGTTGTGAGTCACAATCCAGCTACTATACCACCTGCTAACATTTCTCAAGCAGAAGCAGCTTGGTTACAATCTTTCTATAAAGAGGTAGAGAAGGAGCAGAACAAGCATGCTATTGCTGTTGCTGTAGCAACCGCGGCAGCGGCTGATGCCGCGAAGGCTGCAGCACAAGCTGCTGTGGCAATGGTTAGGCTGACTAGCCCGGGTAGAGGCACCATGTTTGATGGTGGTGCACATGAGATGTGGGCTGCTCTCAGAATTCAAACACTCTTTAGAGGATTCTTGGTAAGTTTGCTGTTGAATTTTGATTATTTTTACGTTTTCAAAGCACAAAACTAAAACAGAATTGGTTTTAGTTTAAGTTGAACTAGCCATACAAAAAAACATTGGGCTTTTGGCTTTTCTTTCTTTTTTTTTCCTAGAGAAAATTTAGTGTTGTTATTCCACATCGATTGAAAATACGAGTCAAGAGTCATTTATAATAACTTGAACAATCCTCTGCTTTAAGTATTTTAAATCATGAATATGTTGCAAACTACGGCTAGTGGGATCTACAATCACGAACTTTTGTGGTTGTGGTAGCTGCCACGATCGAGAAGTTGTACCCTCATCATGTAACGCAATCTGCATTTTAAGACCCTTGCAAATACTTGAATATTCGAACCGTTGATTGAGCTATTTGAACTATGTAAAACTTAATTAACATGATTTAGTCTTGCAAGTTGTGTCGTCAATAATTGTTGTCTATTCTTTTAATTTTAATTATCATTTGTGGTAACATTTTAAGATCAAGGAATTATAATGAGTAATGGTGTTAAATACTTAAATCTGTTTTGGTGCTTCAGTATTATTCATCTTGCACTATGGAATATTAAAATTGGCATGATTATTTTTTCTTTCTATGTTGGATTGTGAATAGGCAAGGAAGGCACTGAGAGCATTGAAAGGATTGGTGAAGTTACAGGCACTTGTAAGAGGGTATTTAGTGAGAAAGCAAGTAACAGCAACACTGCATAGTATGCAAGCTGTTATTAGAGCTCAAGCCACAGTTAGGTATCACAAATCTCGCGGCTGCTCCATCAGCACAAAGAATGATTCATATAGATTCCATAACAGAGCAAGAAGATCCACGGTACATCTCATTTTGTAGTCAGAAATCCCATTACATGCAACTAACATACCTTGCCACCTGCATAATGGCTACATTACATTTGCAGCATAGTAAACTATCATGTCAGGCCTCAAATTATAAGTAGTCATCACGTTACTCCCCGAAATTTAGGAAATTGTCATTTTAGTCCTTGAAACTTTAAACATGATAATTGTATTACTTCTTGAATTTAGGCAAATAGTTCCTTATTATATATGATTTTTAGAGACTAATATGATTGATGCTTACAATTCTAGAGACTAGTACGACTAGTATTTATAATTTTAAGAACTATAATAGTAGTTTCTTAAACCTAGGGACTAAGGTCATGACTACTTAGAATTTGAGGGACTAATATGATGGTTTACGCTGATTGTTGTAGTTGTTTGTTGTCTTATAATTGAAATCTTTGTAGGAGAGATTTGATGACACTACGAGTAAGTACGCAACTCCAATCTATAGCACAAGGCTATCATCTTCATTTGATGTCACAGTTAATAACAACAACAACAACAATAGTGTTGGTGAGAGCCCCAAAATTTTGGAAGTGGACACTGGAATTGTTAGGCCAAAGTCAAGGTATAAAATTGCCAACACCTCGATTTCAGATTCCAGAGATGACCCTTCATTCCATGCAATTTCATCTTCACTTTCAATCCCATGTGGTACACCGGCTAGATTAACCATACCAGGCCACAGGAATTTTAATGACTCATCAGAGTGGAGGTTAATAGGAGAAGAATACAGGTTCTCTTCTACAGCACATAGCACTCCAAAGTTCACAAATTCATGTAGTTTTGGTGCACCTGTGACACCAAAGTGTATGTGCACTACTAGTGATTACTTGCTCCTCAAGCAATATGGTACCTTTCCAAATTACATGGCTGACACTCAGTCTTTCAAGGCTAAATCGAGGTCTCATAGTGCTCCGAAACAAAGGCCGGAACCTGTTCCACTTAGGAGTAGGAGTAGCTTGAGTGAGGTTAGAATACAAAAGTCTTGCTCAAAGGTTCAAGAAGCAGTTAGTTTCAAGAATGCTGTGATTGGGAAGCTTCATAATAAGTCCACAGAATCTGCTGGGGAGGTAGCAAGGAACTACTTCATTTAATATTAGAAGGTGTTAAGTGGTGAACTTAAGATAGATAGATTCATAAGATAGGTTAATAACTCTTTATATTTCTGAGCCAGTGTTAAATATATTGCATCTGCATATTGAATGTGAAAACTAAATAGGAGAAAAATTACAAGGTCTCTGTTGTTTTATGCAAAAATTTTCTCAATGGAATTTTCTTATATTGTAAGCCTTTATAATCGAATGCAAGAGTAACTAATATTTTTTCTCTTTTCTAGTTGACCTTGTTATATTAGTTATAATGATATTTGTATATGGTAGATCTAGTCTTTCGTAATGGTTAAGGGATTTGATTTGAGTTTGTTGACATTGAAGGTAAAGAATCTTTGATGTCAAAGGATTCTTCTACAAAGAAGGTGTCATCACCTGCCATCTCTTGCAAAACAACCTTCAGTTGACTAAAATGTACCATCATGGACCTTTGAACAGTTTTGAATTTTTTTTTTTCAATTGCTTGTTGATGTGTTCCCTTTGATGGTTTCAAAACTTATGCTGCTGTCTGATTTATATTTATATAACAGTTCTAAATTTTCTTGCAATTCCTTTGCATGTATACTGTTCATGGTCTAGAACAAAAATTATTTTTCATGGGAGACAATTATGAATCATGTTCCAATAAAATATATTCACAGCATGATGAAACTAGCTCCACAATGTATTTAGTTTCATGGCAACACTCAAATGCAAAATCTTGCTTTGTGGATCATCTTTACTAAATATAGAAGGACTAAGTCTAAGTGACTAAATAAAAAAGTTATTTCTAAGGACTAAATTGATAAATTTAACATTTTAGTTCTTGAACTTAGGTGCTCTCTTGGAAGTGGTCCTTAAACTTTTTTTCTTGATGTTTTGGATCCCTTAACTTTGTTTAATTTTTGGAAATGGTCATTTTGTCGCTTAAGTGATGATATAGCCCACCAATGTGGCGAAGGCGAGGTGGTGTATTCTCGGTCATATTATCACCACTTAAGTGATGAAAAGACCATTTCCAAAATTTGAGCAAAGTTTACGGACTCAAAGTATCGAAAAAAATGTTTAAGGACCAATTACAAAAGAGCACCTAAGTTTAGGAACTAAAAACTTAAAAAAGCCAAAAAAGTATATCTTTTAAGGGAAAAATTATTGTGTGGTCTAGGAACAATAATCTCATCCACATCTAAATCATTAATTTTATTAAATATATATTTAATTAATTAAAATATATTCAACGGAGAAATTATTTTGCCCATCCCTTGATATACCCTATGAAAATTGGGCCGAAATGGACCAATTTCAAGCCCAAATGGACAAGTTTTTCATGCCAGCAATTCCAACTAATAAATTCGGGTTTTAATTTATTGACCCCCTACTTAATCATTTGACCCCTTTTTTTTTGCCAAAACCCAAAATTGCCCTTTTTTTTCTGGATTTATGACACGCTCGCTGGGGGGCCAGCGAGCAGTCAAAAAACAAAAAAAATATACTGCTCGCTGGGGGGTCAGCGAGTGTGAAAAATTTACACACTCGCTGAAACCCAGCGAGCAGTATATTTTTTTTTATTTTTGGCTGCTCGCTGGCTCCCAGCGAGCGTGCAATTTTTGTGATGTTCGCTGGCGAGTACACGTTTTTTTGTGATGTTTGCTTGTTTTTCCATATACTAGCTCTCTCGGGGTCAGCTAGCTTGTAATTTTTACAAGCTAGCTGACCCCGAGAGAGCTAGTGAAAAATCCTACTTTTAAAGCTAGCTCTCTCAGGGGTCAGCTAGCTTGTAAATAACCTGAGAGAGCTAGCTAGCTCAGGGGTCAGCTTACAAAGCTAGCTGACCCCCGAGAGAGCTAGTGAAAAGTCTTATTTTTAAAGTTAGCTCTCTCGGGGGTTAGCGAGTGTGTAAATTTACACAACTCGCTGACCCCCCAGCGAGCAGTATATTTTTTTTGTTTTTTGACTGAGCATGCAATTTTTGTGATGTTCGCTGGGGAGTACACGTTTTTTGTTATGTTTGCTTGTTTTTCCATATGCTAGCTCTCTCGGGGGTCAGCTAGCTTGTAAAAATTACAAGCTAGCTGACCCCCGAGACAACTAGTGATAGCTCTCTCGGGGGTCAGCTAGCTTGTAAAAATTACAAGCTAGCTGACCCTGAGAGAGCTAGCTAGCTGAGGGGTCAGCGAGCTTTGTAAAATTACAAGCTAGCTGGCCCCCGAGAGAGATAGTGAAAAATCCTATTTTAAAGTTAGCTCTCTCGGCGGTCAGCGAGTGTGTAAATTTACACAGCTCGCTGACCCCTCAGCGAGCAGTATTTTTTTTTTGTTTTTATGTTGCTCGCTGGCCCCGCGTGAGTGACAAATTCCAAAAAAAAAAAAGGGCAATTTTGGATTTTGGCAAAAAAAGGGGATCAAATGATTAAGTAGGGGGTCAATAAATTAAAACCCATAAATTCAAATTTTCATGTACAATATATTCAGAAATCAGAACTCTGAAAAAGCAATATCAGTTATAAATTTATAATGTACATTTATACATGAAAAAATTTCATCCAATGTAAATCCAACCCAATTTTATCAAAAATCAATTAATAATAATAAAAAAAGAGTGTGTGTATGAATTAAACTAAACTTGAACCCATTCAAACCCATCAATAAAACTAAGTGAAATAAAAGGTTGAGCTTCCTCGTCAGTCAGTTCTTTTGACCATGATACTCTGCCTGCATAGCTTGCTCCAGGTCCTGTGCATTTGTACTCTCCGTAGAATACAGTCCTGGTGGTATGGTATGGTGGACACATAAGAATACAAAAGCATATTAAAAATAAAAATTAGAAACCTAGTCACATACTCACATGTTATGTGCATAACTGCATACCAATGTAACTATTTCTGTATACAGCAAATAAATAGCGAAATAAAATAAATCAAGCTAGTATGTATGTGATTGGGTGGACGAGGCTCTTTCCAGACACTATAAATATGCACACGCTGCTTTGCCTTATCTCTCTTAACAAATAGTACTATTTTTTTAAGAAATTTATTATTTATCTAATAAATAAAAGAGTGAAGGGACACTTTGGTCTCTCAAATTTTTCGACAGGAACACTTTAATCCCTCAAGAAATTTAATTCATTTTTAGTCCCCAAAGTTTTTCAAAAGTACCAATTTAGGCTAACGGAAATAGGACAGAGACTAAATTGATACTTTTGAAAAACATGGGAACTAAAAATGAATTAAATTTCTTAAGGGACCAAAGTGTCTCTGTCGAAAAACTTGAGGGACCAAAGTGTATGTCCCTTTACTCTAAAAAAAATTTAAGAATGTAAAAATACCTTTAACTTATACAGTTATACAAATGTAAATCGAATTCTTTTCTTATTGTTCGAGGCTGTTTGTGATTTGTGAGTGTGAACTAGTAGTTTATACTTTATATAAAGAACAAGATGACAAACAAACCTTCATACCCATACCACAAGATACAGTTGTTATAAGATATTGTAAAAGTGATTGTTAAAGTTCTTTGGAACTAGTATCAAATATGCTTATGTGTACAATAATAAGAGATAGATTTAAGAGGAGAGGAACATACATTTCACGATTAGGGTCACCCCAATTATACCATCCTTTGGGGATGATGATGTCATCCATATATGTATAAGCAAAGACAACTCGAGAAAAAGGACCCCAAGCCCTTCCAAGGTATAATGCACCTGACCCCGTCACCTTACAGTTCACAAATGAGAACCCCGTGTCATCCGTCACATTTCTCCTTCCTTGAGCTGTTACTGCCCCTAAATTCTGTGCTATCGCATGCACTTCACAACCCTGTATTATATTCATATATTGTATTCATTCAAAACTCACACCATTTTAATTTGTTCACAGCTAGATTACTTGAAAAGGACTTACTTAACATTATGCTTATATGCTAACCAAGAGTTACTCTCAACATTAGTTAAACAATATGGGACAAAATATGTTAGGTTGTGAAGGGGTGGCCTAAATTAAAAAATTAGGATATATTTTATTGAATGTGAATGCAATGCTTCTAGATTAAGCTATTATTAGTAATTAATTATGGACAAAAAATTCTAACCTCAAACAAAGAGAGAGCATTGCCAAATATGAAATCAACGGAGCCTTCAATGTAACAGTCCTTATAGTAATGTCTTCCAAAGTGATCATAAAGTGTATCTTGTGCTCCTAAGAATTTGCACCCAATGAATGCTGCTGTGTCTGCTGAAATCCTAAATGCCACAGCTTGCTTTCCAACCGCTCCTGGTGCTGGAACAGGAGTAGTGTTCTGCATTCCCAATATTATATTGTTAAAGTCCACAGTCCACACACATCAAATTATAGTTATTCATACCTTCAATTTTGTTAGTTGATTTAAATTTAAAATGTACTTGTTATTAGAATTTAATTAAAATGCACGCATAATATAAATGTTTTTTACACTGCTGATTAATCTGTATCACTGCAATCTATGTTTAAAAAGTTATACATCACACGATGGATGAATGATTCATAGTATAAAAAATTCTACACTTACGATTTGAATGGTCGATTATCACATAACGTATTGTGTGCTACATAAACTTGTATTAAAAATTTATTTGCAGCATGAAAATATGGTATAAGATTGATAATGAAGTAGTTGCAGGATACAGATCGAAGATTAATAGTGTTTATATGGTTTTAAATTGCAATTGTGTATAGCAGATGCGTGAAAATATGATCGATGTGGCAACAATTGCAATCACAATGTAATTGTGGAGATTCCAAAAACCGCGATAGGTGTTGGAGAGGTCCCCAAACAAGAGAGAAAGAGAGAATGAGGGGTCTTAATTTAGGTGGAAACAGAGGAAGGGGCATGTTCACTTACTTTGAATGTGATATTCTTAGCAATGAAATAAGGTGAGTTCACTGCAAAAGTTGCAGAACCATGAGTTCCTAGTGGCTGGCCTCTTGGCCCAGGTGTTTGAGCTGTGTCACCCCATTGAACAATGGTGTTATCTGCACCTTCTCCTTCTATGGTAATGAAGGATTTCAAAGCAGGAATGTTAACTTTCTCCCTGGACATAATAAAACTCAATCAGACACTTAACTTCATTCAAATGCTATTCACAATTTGCTGAAAAATAAATATATGTTCACACACATATAAGGAAGTTTCAAATTGAAAACATAGAGAAAAAAGTGAAATACTAGCAGATGCAAAATCTTTAATCAAAGATCAATTCTGAGAGCATTTGAATTAGAAAGAAAAAGACACTAGAAGAAACAAAAGTTGTTCACCTTTTCAAATATCACTATGTCCATAAAAAAAATACTGAATAAGACAAGCACCAAAGTCTCCATGTCTATTATGAATAAAGCCCAAATTTGAGAATGTCCCAAACAAAATGGCACTAAGCAAATATCATCAGGACCAGAATAAAGTTGCAGAGTTCTTTCTATCTGAATTTTGAAGTACAAGAATATATATAGTATTATTAATATTAATACTCACGTGTAAACTCCTGCATGAACTTTGATGACCACTCTCTCAAGATTGATTAATGGAAGGGAATCAATGGCTTCTTGAATTGATGTGAAATCACCACCATAATTGTTCTTATCAACATGCAAAGTGTAAGAAACTTGAAGCTTATTTTCTGCTGACTTGAAAACTGAATGTTTGAGGCTACCAACAAAGCTCACCCATGTTAGGAATTGTTGTTCTGAAAATTGTACTCTACTCACATTGGTTGGTACATTATTATTCCCTGCAGAAATTCTTACTGGTCTAATTCCATTTGTATGGCAATGTGTTCTAATTGGATTTTGCATTAGAACAATAAGAAAAATTGCTGAAACGTAGAAAATGTGATGCAAATTTGACATTATTGTCAGAAAGAATGTAACAGAAAGAAATTATGGGGAGTGGTATTTGGAATTTGAAGTGCCATAAAAATTGGTGTATACCATGTTTTATATGCAAGCTTATATACTGCTATAGCAACTTTTTTTTTTTTTTGCAAAATGTTTCATGCTGTTCATGTTTGACAACTCTGAACTTTAGAAAAAGCATTAGTACTTTATAATGACAAACGAAAAATTATTGGAAAAGTTGTCAATTTCTGATGTACTAGCAATAATATTTTTTATTTTTTTTGTTTGTTTGTTTTGGAAAGGGAAGCTGAATGGGAGCCAGAAACAATGGGTAGAATATGAGAGGGGTCAGTGAAAGAATTGTCGTGTGGAAACGTCATAAGGATACTCAAATTATTTAACATGCTTAAAATTATTTTTATAAATGTGAATTTAATATAGCTTTATTTTTTAATTTTTGGTGAAATGAATTTAATATAGCTTTATATTTTATTTTTTTTAAGGGAATATAGCTTTATATACTACATGTTAAATACTACTAAATATTAACTTATTTACCTATGATATCAGACAAATCATTCGAGGTCACGGGTGCTTTTACTAACTTGCATGGAGAAAGAGAGAGAAACAATACAGACCACAGGAAAAAGTTGCACTTTTTGCGTGTAATTACTTTGTCACTTTGACATTTATATTTT
The DNA here is from genome assembly GCA_037953625.1 of Crotalaria pallida. Lineage (NCBI taxonomy): Eukaryota > Viridiplantae > Streptophyta > Magnoliopsida > Fabales > Fabaceae > Crotalaria > Crotalaria pallida. The sequence continues at coordinate 78,292,657 of CM075656.1, forward strand.
TGGCCTTTTTGTTTGCTGTTGTTTGTTTGGTGTTGCTCGTGAGCCCCCTTTCTCCTCGTGTGATCATCATCAAATTGTTCTTATTAGTTATTAAGATAAGAAAAATACTATGTGTAAAATTCCATGATCGCCATGAGTGAATGAAGAAAATTGTGATGTAATTTTGAGAGAATTTGGGCGAAAATTCTAGAGAATGAAGAGAGAAAATATCTGAATGATGAAAATGATTAATTGCACAATTAACATGTGCTGAAAAACAAGGTTATATACACCGAAGTTTTGGCGCCAAAATCAACTACCAGCTAACTAACATCTAGCTTCTAACTAACTGCCTCTAACTAACTAACTTTGCTAAATAACTAATTAATTACAAGCAATGCCATTACAAACAATGCCATTACAGAGAGAATAAATAATGAAGCTAGACTTGATGGTGTTGCGGCTTGCTACTTTGCTTCCTCACAACTTGAATGAATGAATCACACACAAATAGAATAGCTGCTCTAACACCCCCCCTCAAGCTGGTGTGTGGATATCCAACATACCAAGCTTGGAATGTAGAAAACGAAACGGACCAGGAGCAAGAGACTTGGTCATAATATCAGCTATTTGAGATGTTGTAGAAATAGGAAGTAAGTGTAGCAAACCACTGTGAATCTTCTCACGAATAGAATGGCAATCGAGCTCAATGTGTTTAGTACGTTCATGAAAGACTGGGTTTTGAGCAATGTACATGGCAGATCTATTATCACAATATAAAATCACTGGACTAGAGTGAGGAACAAGGAAGGCATGTAACAGTTTGAGCAGCCATTGAGCCTCACATCCAGCTTTAGCCATAGCCCTATATTCGGCTTCAGCAGAAGAATGAGAAACTACTTGTTGCTTCTTGCTTTTCCAGGAAATTAAAGAATTACCTAGAAAAAAGCAATAGCCAGAAATAGAGCGCCTGGTATCCAAACAACTACCCCAATCAGAGTCAGCAAATCCTCTCAATTTGTTATCTGAAGAAGCTGAGAAGAAAATCCCTTGAGCAGGACAACCTTTCAAGTATCTAAGAATGTGATGAGCTGCCTTCAGATGAACATCAGTTGGCTTATCCATGTACTGACTTAATTGATAGACACTAAAGCATATATCAGGCCTTGTGTTAGTCAAATAAATCAGCCTACCCAGTAAACGTCGATAGGATGATGGATCAGCCAAAATAGAACCAGAGGATTTGTGCAATTTCAAAGTATAGTCCAATGGAGTAGAAACAGGCTTAGCTCCAAGTAAACCAGCATCTTCTAGCAATTCAAGGGTGTATTTTCTCTGGTAAAGAGTCAATCCAGAAGAGGATCGAGCAATTTCCATGCCCAGAAAAAATTTAAGATCACCTAAATCCTTGATGCTAAACTTATCATCCAGCATTTGTTTGAGTTGATTGATCTCAAGTAAGTCATTTCCAGCCAACACCAGATCATCAACATAAACCAAAACAGCTGTGAAATTGGAATGGTGAGACTTTGTAAACAAGCAAGCATCAGCCATGGACTGAGTAAAACCCTGACCAATTAATGCTTGAGTAAGCTTTTCATGCCACTTCCTACTAGCTTGTTTTAATCCATACAAAGATTTCTGAAGCTTACAAACCAAAGAAGGATCAGTAACTTCAAGACTAGAGGGGACTTTCATATAAACTTCTTCATGAAGGTCACCATGAAGGAAGGCTGTATTAACATCAAGTTGTTTCAAATGCCACTTGTTGCTGGCTGCCAAGGCTAAAAGCACACGAATAGTGGACATTTTAACAACTGGACTGAAATTTTCAGTGTAATCCAAACCTTCAGTTTGACTAAATCCCTGTGCAACAAGTCTTGCTTTCCTTCTTTCTATAGAGCCATCAGCTTTCAATTTGGTTTTGAAAACCCATTTGAAACCAATAGCATTTTTATCTTCAGGTAGAGGAGTAAGAATCCAAGTCTTGTTTTTATGAAGTGCAGCTAATTCAGATTGAATTGCTTCTGTCCAGTCAGAATGTTGGATCGCTTCAGCATATGTTTTAGGGTCAGATAAGGTGGAAAGGTTAAGAGTGAAGTGTTTATGGTGATGTGAAAGATTGGAATAGGATAAATGTGATGAAATAGGATACTGAACAGATGGAGAAGGTGAATGAGTATTAACAAGTAAGTTGGTGTGATAGTCTTTGAGATAAGAAGGTGTTTTGGTAATTCTAGTGGAATGCCTAGTAGGTACAGGATTAGGTAAGGGTTCTGGAGTATTTGTGGTGGATTGAAGAATAGGAGGTGAAGGTGATATTGCAGACCCATCAACATAGTCTAGAAACATGTCATCCATACTTTGCTTCGGAACAACTTCTGATTTAGACTTGGAATCTTGTAGAGAGAATGGAAAATTATCTTCATAGAACCAGACATTTCTGGAAATGAAAATCTCTCTATTGTGCACATCATACAGAACAGACCCCTTTGTGCCATGATGATATCCTAGAAAAACACACTTTCTACTTCTAGGATCCAACTTCTTTCTCTGTGATTGTAATGTGGAAGCATAAGCCAAACATCCAAACACCTTAAGATCAGCCAATTCAGGATGTGTGCCATACAAAGAAGTAAATGGTGAGTTGTTGGACAAAAAGGGTGTAGTCTGCCTGTTGATCAAGTAGACAGCATGTGCAACAGCATAGTTCCATAAGCTTTTAGGCAAATTAGATTGGAACATCAATGATCTAGCTGTGCCAAGTATGTGTTGATGCTTACGTTCTACAATTCCATTCTGTTGTGGAGTTTCCACACAGGAAGTTTGATGCAAAATGCCCTTGGAATTATAGAATTCAGTCAACTTAAACTCATTGCCATTGTCTGACCTGATGCATTTCACTTTCACACCAAATTGTGTATCAATCATGTTAACAAACACTTTAACAAGATTTGAAGTCTCAGATTTTAATTTCATGAAGTAAAGCCATGTATGTCTTGAATGATCATCTACAATGGTAAGAAAATATCTATGGCCATGTATGGTAGGAATAGAAAGAGGACCCCATATATCCATGTGAACTAAATCAAAACAGCAAGAGGCATGAGAAGTACTATTAGGAAATGGTAATTTCTTTTGTTTGCCAAAATGACAAGCATCACAGGGTTCATGAACTTTATTTACATCAATGAATGGAAACTGATTTCTCATGACTAACAATTTAGCATGAGAAGGATGACCTAATCTCAAATGCCAAATGTTACACTTATTTGAAGTAAAACTATGTACATTATTGCTGGAAATAGAAAATGCAGTAGAAGAAAAATGAGAATGAACAACATTATTTTGTAACATGTAAAGACCAGCTTTCAGACTAGCTGTACCAATCATCTTCAGGGAATGAAGATCCTGGATATGACATAGAGAATTTGAAAAAATCAGTTTACATGAAATAGTAGATATCAACTTGGACACATATATCAAATTGAAACTGAAATTTGGTATATATAGAACATCTACCAAATAGAAATTATCTGAAAACATGACAGTACCAGCAATTGTAGCAATGACATGACTACCATTAGGTAACTGCACAAATATTGGTTTAATTTTCTTATAGCATTGGAAATGTGTCATAGAAAAGTATACATGATCAGTGGCACCAGTATCAATGATCCAATCTGAGACATTCAAATTACTTGTTAAAGTACAGATTATACCTGGATTCTCAGCATTTTGAGCATGTAATTGATTCACAGAGTGATTTCCAGAATTTGTATTGACCTGTGGTGCTTTGACTGATTGAGCTTGTTGCAACAATGCTAGGATTGCTTTGTGTTGATCTGGAGTAAACATTGAACCAGTGGCTTCATTGCTATCTTTCACAGACATCATCTCTTCAACAACATCTTCCTCATATCTATCATCATCATTAGTGAAACAATTGTTGACTGTAGCAGCATTAGGACCTTTAAAATTTGGTGGAAAACCGTATTTTCTGAAGCATGTATTTTCAGTATGTCCAGTTCTCTCACAATATGTGCAAACTCTACTATTCTGGAATTTGCCTCTTCCTGAACCTCTTCCTAAACCAGCGGCATTATGATTCCCAGAATTATAGTTGATAGAGGATCTGCCTCTGCCTCTTCCTCTAGTGTTATTATTTGTCAAATTTGCTATAATTCTCGAATCATTCAGACCAACATTCATCTGCCTTTCTTGTTGAATTAGAAGTGAAAATACTTTGTTTTCATTTGGAAGTGGTTCCATCAACATTATCTGTGATCTTACATGACTATACTGCTCATTAAGTCCTTTTAGAAATCTAATGACATGATCATCATCTCTATAAGCTCTAATGATTGGAATCAAATCACATACACATCTAAATTCACATTTACACTGAGGTATTGGCCTGAAATTATCCAATTCTAACCACAATGTTTTCGATTGAGTGAAGTATTCAGCAATTGACATTGTACCTTGCCTTAGTGTATATAATTCCTCTTGTAACTCAGCAATACGAAAAATGTCTCCCTGATAATAACGTTCGCGCAGATCGCACCAAATCTCAAATGCAGATTCCAGCCAAAGCACACTTTGAGCTATCGAACTCTCCATTGCTTGATTCAGCCAAGAGACGACTAATGTATTACATCTATCCCATGCAGCATAGCTAGGATCGTGGATTGGAGGCTTAAGCAAACTTCCATCAACAAATTGAAGCTTATTCTTCGACTTTAGAGCCATTGACATCGACTTGAGCCATGTATGATAATTGCTTCCATTCAATTTCACAGCAACTAAAACAGCTCCAGGATTCTCATTAGGATGCATATAAAAAGGACTTGAAGGATCCATGATTGGATTCACAGCATTCGCCATTTGAACGATTGAAGATCAAAGATTAGATCTCAGAAAATTGAAATGAAATTGAAAGAGATAAAAAGAATCAGAGTTGAGGAAATGCGCAGCAGAGCTTCAATAATGAAGCTTTGATACCATGTAAAATTCCATGATCGCCATGAGTGAATGAAGAAAATTGTGATGTAATTTTGAGAGAATTTGGGCGAAGATTCTAGAGAATGAAGAGAGAAAATATCTGAATGATGAAAATGATTAATTGCACAATTAACATGTGCTGAAAAATAAGGTTATATACACTGAAGTTTTGGCGCCAAAATCAACTACCAGCTAACTAACATCTAGCTTCTAACTAACTGCCTCTAACTAACTAACTTTGCTAAATAACTAATTAATTACAAGCAATGCCATTACAGAGAGAATAAATAATGAAGCTAGACTTGATGGTGTTGCGGCTTGCTACTTTGCTTCCTCACAACTTGAATGAATGAATCACACACAAATAGAATAGCTGCTCTAACACTGTGAGTACCAACATGGGTTGGGACGAGTGGTAAGCGGCTTGGTCTCGCTTAAGCAAAGTCTCGAGTTCGAGTCCTTGTGAATGCAGAAAATTCATGTTGGGAGACTCACCTGTCATAGTCAGACACGCAACCCGGGTCGGATCCGGATGTACCTAGATAATACTTAGGGAACCGGGTGAGAAAAAAAAAATACTATGAGTAAAACAATATGCTTTACGGGGAAAACAATATTTTACATCCAGCGATGCATATGAGTGGATATCATCTTTGGGTGTGAGTGTGACCAAATATTATTATCATATATAGTATACTAAGTTATTAGAATATATAAAGTGCAAGCGTAGTATTATTTGAATATTGTATCCTATACATATTCAAATGATAGAACCCATGTCTAATATTTTGAGATTAGATAACTCGATCAAAATGTATGCGTATAAAAAATAGCTGAAACTAATCGTGATAAGATAATTAAATTATTCTCATTTAAAATAATATCATTGATTTGGATAAATGTGTATATGTAATATTGTTCTTGAGATCATGGGTCGGTTTAAATTGGGTGGTGCTCATATGCATGTATATCATTTAATCTAAATAAAAAAATAGGCTCATATGCATGTATACCATGTCTAAATAAAATATATGCAAGTTGAAGCCCATTTTTTCTGGCTATGTATCCCGATAATACCTACCCTTGAATCATGACCGCCCAATACTTGGACCGTTATTAATGTAATTTGGTTCTTAGCTTAACACTGCTATTTGACCACTTGCGAGGCTTTAGGCTCTCATGTGTTCGACAAGGGTAACTTCGAGTTTTTAGTTAGTCAGAAATTTTTAGATTTAGTCAATAAATTATTAGTTCCGTTTGGTAAATACAAATTAGAAGGAGCTTGTAGTTTTTAAAAAGGAGCTTATATAGCTAGTTTTTAGAAAGCTACTTCAAGTAGTTTTCACGAAACTAAACTAATTTTCAATAATTCATATACCAATTATACCCTCAAACAAAATTTAAAATTATTTTGTTACCCTTTAATTAATTATTAATTATAATTTAATAATTTTGTTATAATTAATTAATTAACTACATAATTAATAAATTAAGAAAAATTGAATTTAATTAATTATAATTTAATAATTCTTATTTTATTAATTAATTAATTAACTATCTATTTAATAAATAAATAAAAAATTGAAAAATTTAAAATAATAAAATTTTGCATGTCCTTTTTGGTCATTTAATAACTTTTAGCTACTTCAAAAGCTAATTTTGCCGAATAACACTATTTCAAATAGTCAGCTAAATAGCTATAAACTCTCAGCTACAAGCTCAGCTCCTAGCTTATTTAACAGTTACAAACTAGAAGCTCATAGTTACAAATTACAAACTCACAGCTACAATCTTGAACAGACCCTTAGATTGATTCTCAAATTGTAATTTTCACATGTTGTTGGGGGAATCAACAAAAAAGTGAAACTAGTGTATTTAAGAGTTTATGCAGGTACAATTCATACTTCATTTCACTCAATATCTTGGTAAAAATTTACAAAGTTAAAAAAAAATAAAAAAAAAATAAATACAATTCATTGATTACAAATAAAAATTATATAATTTTTATATATTTTTCTTTCACTATTAACAAATAACATATTTTCTTTTTTAATAATTTACCATGTCTTTCCTTAATTATTCAATATAAAATATTTGATTTATGATTTTTACTTTAAATTTGGATAAATTTTTTTATACTTTTTTTTATCAAGATAATGAAATTAAGGGAATAATAGTTTTTTTTATTGATTTTTAGTATTTAATTTAATTGATAGAGTTACGATATACAAAATGTGAGTATTTTAGTTCAAATTAAAACTTTACAACGGTGCAATTCTAGTCAAATAAAACGTTGTCTATAAAAATAATAAGAGATATATTATTCACACTCGATCATGTGTTACTCGTACTCGTCGGATGATGAATCCGTCCGTGTAATATGAAACGGATGTGTCGTCCGACCGTATCAAAGATATTGGATAATTCATAGAATGAGTGTAAGTAATGTTTTTTCAAGTATTAATAAAATCTCCGAAATAATAATAAGGGTCTTGCTAACAAGTGTTCTAACAGGTAAAAATAATTTAAGGGCGCTCGTTAAGGTTACTAAAAATAGAAAAAATACAATAAATCAGCATTATCTTCTTTGTCAAAAATCCTTAAAGCTACATTTTCCAATATTTATTTACTATACTTGGTTACTTAACAAATACCCTAAGGGCATTTATTAGCATTTTCCCTGTAATTATCTCTCCTGCAAATTTTATTATCTTTTAAAATTATTACTCCCTCCGGTCCTATATATAGGGCATACTTAACCATATTCCCCGGACCAAGAAAAGTGGTTAATTTTGTGAATTTCATGAGAATATATTGTAACATTACAATTTTACCCCCTCCACTTTACTTGGAAAGTTCACATTCACTAATGAATAACTAAAAAACATAATTAGTCAAAGCATTTAATAAGGGCAAAAAAGAGAAAAAAACAATTAATGATGCATAGGAAATATAAAATGCCTTATATATAGGACCAAAGATTTCTTCTAGAAGGTGTCCTATATATAGGACCAGAGGGAATACTATAATGATAAATTAGATATTATTGGTTCTGTCACCATAAATAATTAGTCATGTTCCTTTGCAAGTTTCACCGTTAGGTATATTTTGTGGGCTCCAAGAAGGACTTAATTGGCACTTACCACTTAGGCAGAACTGCAGAAGCAACAGAGAAGGGTAAAAGTTAAACAAACCCTTAATATAAAATGAAGAAAAATATTTTTCTAATAGTCGGATAGAATTAAAATATTGTCAGTTGCATATTCATATCTATTGATAAGGATACAATTGTCCTTTAAAAAAAAAGGATACAATTGATATGATGCACAAAGCAAGCATGTTTATGATAAAGACTTCCTACTTAACATTGAAAAATATTACCTCACATCAAATTTTACACGTATTTTATAAGTATTGACAAAAAAACTTTACTTTAAAAACAATAATGTTTAAAAAATTTTCTAGATAAACAAAGTTGTTGTTGTTGTTGTTGTTTTTCGAAAAGAGGATTGAAAAATAATGCAACTGACACCCAAAATTGAATCCGGAATTTCCAATTTTAAACCTAAAAATTTGATATATAACCATGTGAGTTACGTTCATTTATAAAAAAAATTGATTAATAGCTATAAAATAAATATAAAAAATGCGAGAAAAAAAAGTGTCGGAGCATTACTATTCTTGAACATGAAGCCTTTCGGTTAAGGAGGACGATTACACATTGTAATATTTGATTCAATGAATGAATCCTGCCAATTATACCTTCTCCACATGATACATATATAAAACGACATACCTGATAACAAATTAATGGTTGATATTCACCTCATTCAGGAGAAAGTCACATAGTATAAGCAACAAATATCGATGATAGTAATGATAAATAAATAAATAAAATCAACCACAAATTTTATGGAGACTTATTTATAAGTTGATTTTGTAGGTCTATTAATATTTTTATTGTAAAGATAGCTAACACCTTGACTTGATCCATAATGCATCATGAATGTGAAAATTATTCTTTTTGATTACCGAATCCATTAGTGCTCCTTGATCTGATATATCTTTTAGATTATTCCCCAAACTAAAATGCAAACGAGTCCGACATATTTAATTTTTTTTTTGTGTACATCAAGGTTATCCCCACAATCGAAGACTAATCCCCTCCGAAACGTACAGATCACCGAAGTGGATTTTGCCTCTATCAACAAAGTCTGAGTCCGACATATTTAATAGATAAGTACGTATTATTTTAAGCATAATATCACATGTTTGATTTTTGTTGTGAGTATTGAGAGGACAATATATAGTTAAATCCTTTTCGATAATCTCTGCAACCTAAAATAAATTAGTTTTGTTTACCAAAAAAAAAAAATAATAAATTAGTTTTTCAATTATTGGCTGAGAGAAGCAGGTAGGGTATGAAATATCAATAATAATTGGTAACAAAGTAAAACCAATCATAGCATAACAGTCTTTCTCTTTGTCTAAACCAGACCACAGAGTAGCACCATAGAAGCCAAGAAAGCTGATCAAGATTAAGAGCCACAAATATCAAATAACCATATAGAAATGAAGCACTATACACCAAAATTAAGTACTAATATAGAATGATCTGTTTCCATTCCTCTTAGCTTATGCCATGATGATTAAATTATGCATTTCCACCTTACTAGCCATAGCCACCTCTTACTTATTTCTCACCACACCAACTCCATTATCTACTTACCATTCTCTCTTCATATCCAATTCCCTCTCAAGCAATGAATCCATATCCAACCACCTTAAAACTCTCACCAAAAGACCACACACTGCAGGTTCTGAAGCCAATTCTGAGGCTGCATCTTATGTTCTCTCAGTTTTCACCTCTTCAAACATACATTCTCACATAGCTTCTTATGATGTTGCTCTCACATACCCTCTTTCTCGTTCATTGGTTCTAACACCCTCCCCACATGAACCTCCCTTTAGTTTCACTCTAAAACAAGAAACCTATGAGGGTGATCCTTATGCTTATGTTGCTGATGAGGTTGTTGATACTTTCCATGCATATGCAAAGTCTGGCACTGCCATTGGTTATGTGGTTTATGTGAACTATGGAAGAGTGGAGGACTATTTGACACTGCAAAGGATAGGGGTCAATGTTTCTGGCACTGTTGTGTTGGCAAAGTATGGGGAAATATTTAGAGGGGACATTGTGAAGAATGCATATGAAGCTGGTGCCGTTGGAGTGGTGATATATTCTGATAGGAAGGACTATGGTGGCGGCGACCAGGCACCATGGTTCCCTGAGGGAAAGTGGCTGCCCCCAAGTGGGGTTCAGGTAGGCCAGAACGGACAGGAATTTCTGCATGCTCAAGAATTAGTTACCCTTGGCCACTATCGACTTGACATCTAAGAAAATCTGTTTAATTTTGTTGTTGGTTAATTTTGCTTAGTACCACAATGCCATTGGTTGGGGGACCACCAATAGTTTCTCGATTAGGGAGGGGCGAGTAAGGATAAGTATTCGTCCCTTCCTCTTTCATCTATTTCAGTTTTTTCATGTACAGTAGGAGTATATAATTTATTTTCAAAAATATTTCTTACAGGCATATTTTAATATATTTCGCTTCTCCTTGCGATATATTTTTGGATTTTGGTCCTTGTAGGTGGGGTCGGTGTATGGTGCGAAAGGGGACCCTACAACTCCTGGTTGGGCTAGTAGTGGTGAGTGTGAGAGGCTATCCGAGGATGAGGTGGAGAAGGAAGGGAATGTTCCTCTCATACCTTCATTGCCAGTGTCAGGAGCAGATGGTGAAAAGATAATGAGGTCAATTGGTGGTCCAATTGCTGAGGATGATTGGCAAGGAAGCAAGGATGCCCCAACTTATAGGGTTGGACCAGGGCCAGCAATTCTCAACCTCACTTATAAGGTACTCCCTTTATCACTAAATATAAGGCACCATTTTGGTAAAATTTGTGTCCCTTTTTATAAGTCGTTTTAGAATATCTAGATAGTATTATAGAGTTTATTCAAAATACATCCCTCATAATTACATAGGAGTGATAGGATAATAATTACAATAGAGAGAGAAATGAATAGAGTTGTAAAGTTTTAAATAGGGGTAACTTTGGAATTACAACATATTTTTGATAAAATTCAGAGTAATAATTACTTTTCTTAATCTGCGTGAATTAGATAAAAGTGACTTATATTAAATGATATAGGGAGTATCTCAATAGGGTTATTTTTGCATGGACACGTTCTTATTGGAATAACCAATCAAAATCTTAAGATAACTTTAAAATAATTGTAGTGAAGTCTTTATTGTCTTTTTTAAATTGTTACTTTAATAACTAATGGACACTTGATTAAAAGTGCAATACATGATTGTGTTAAGTTTTTCATGTAACCAATAATCTTTTCTATAATTAGACAGAGAATTTTGGATATTGTGTTTTCAGGGGCAGCAGGTTATGGCCACAATTCAAAATGTTATTGGTGTGATTGAAGGAGCAGAAGAGCCAGACCGGTAATTAAGAAATCCTCTTTTATAAATCTGCCTGCACTTGGCATTCAATAAGCAATGATATTGTAAGGACTTGGCATCGTGTTTGTGGAGAAATGTGATGCGGCTAAGATTAAGAACTTGGAAAATTCACAACCTTAATTGTTTTGAACTTCTGATTTAGTCAATGCCGCAATTGCTTTGTAGATTTGTCATTCTTGGAAATCATAGGGATACATGGACATTTGGAGCAGTTGATCCCAACAGTGGCACTGCAGCACTACTTGAGGTAAAGATGGCTTCATTGTGGACATGGTCCTGTATATGCATGCTAAACTAAGAAGTACCAACACTTTAAAATAGTCGTCATGTCTGTGTCGGACGAGGAATTATTGTGTGGTCTGGAGACACATCCACACCGTTGATTTCATTAAATATTTATATTTTTAATTAATTAATAATACATCCAACGGTGTGGATGTGGTCGGGATCATTGGTCCCGGACCATACAATAATTTCCCGTGTCGGATACATCAAATATCGTATATTTCATGAATTCATTCCAGCACTCCTAACTGTACTTTTCAACTTTTTCGGTTTACTTTTTGAATTTTTGTACCATTATTAACATAAATGCCATAATAATTAGATAAATTTTTGCATTTTATTAGGTTGACAGTGACTCCTACTAATTTTTAATGCATTATTCATCTATTTTTATTTAAGATTTGAGGGTTTTTTTTTTAATTTTTTTTTAAATGTTAAGCTTATATAATTTTTATATCTTGTATCATAGTCATGTGTGTTCTATAATTTTTGAAATTTGCCGTATCCCCGAGTCAGTGTCATGTTGCATCTTTGGCCTGTGCCATATCTATGCTTCCTAAGCCTAGATGCTAAACCATTGAGGAAATATGTACAAAATAGCACTCGTAACATTTGTCATGTAATTCAGATAGCCCAAAGACTAGGGAAGCTTCAGAAAAGAGGTTGGAAACCAAGAAGAACAATTATCTTATGCAATTGGGATGCTGAGGAATATGCCCTTGTAATAATTTTCCATTTTCCCCTCTCATTTCACTCCTTATTATATGCACACAAATTTGCCTACGTGCCATATGGAAATTTCTATGTGATTTGATCATTCATTCCCTGCAGATAGGATCAACAGAGTGGGTGGAAGAGAACAGAGAAATTCTTGCTTCAAGAGCAGTTGCTTACTTGAATGTTGATTGTGCAGTAGGTGGACCAGGGTTTCATGCCCTTGCTACTCCACAGCTTGATGAATTGATCATAAAAGCAACTCAGCAGGTATCACAAAAGTCAAACTAGAAATAAGTAGAATAAGCTCTTTTTTGTATATAAGCAATGAAATATTATAGTCAACTTACTTTTGTTATTTTTTATGTTTTAGAAGAATGGTATAGGAATAGTGATAACACCAAATTTTTTTTTTTCTATTTTCACCAATTCCCGTACAAATATTTGAAAACATAAAACATCTTAACCCAGACATGTCCTCAGGTCCTTATCTTTTGATTATGCCACATAGGTAATGTCAGAGATGTGTGAGCAGAAGTGCTGTGTTGTTAGAATAATTCTTGTTAATATTGCTTTTCTTGTGTAGGTCACAGACCCAGATAACTCATCTCAGAGCATCTATGAATCTTGGACTGGTTCTGGTAGTTCTCCCCTGGTAAGCCTATTGTAGCTGTCTATTTTATGTTATAAATCCAATAAAAGGTTTTAGGGTAGGGCAGCTGAATAAACTGGCCTATACTAATGGCAAGTTATAGCATGGTGCCCAGAGTCAAGGCACCAGCTGTGAGGATGTTAATCAAATCCGTAGGATTGTTGGTGCATTAATTTAAGGGGTGAGATTTTGTACTCACTTTGCTCCCAACCGGTAATGTGCAGTAGCATGAACCGGAAGTTTTGCATTTTAGTTTTTCCGTCCCGTTATTTCTTTTGTCAGTAAAGAAGGAACGGACCTTTTCTTTTATTGGGTCGGCTGGTATTTTTTTTCTTTTTAATGGAGGCCCACTTATTAGAAGCTTAGTATTTTTAAGGGAGTAGTACTTATTTGTTAAGTGTAGTTTTAATAAATGCAATATAATTATAATAATGATGAATTTTTGTATGGTATAACTTTTGTTTAATTACGTTAATATCTTAATATGATGAATAAATACATGTGTTGTGATTAAAAACAACTCTTCAATATTATAATTCTTGCACAACAATTAAAGATGAAATAATGAAAATGCAATTTTTCACCGCATTAAAATGTTGCACTATGAACTTTACTTGAAGTTTTGAAAAAAAAATGGTGCACCAAAGATGCCTTACCTATCATATATGCCTCACCAATCAACCTAGTTAGGGGCATTTTTATTAACCATATTAATTTCTATAAATATGAGAAGAATGATATACCTCTATCCCTTTCATTTTGTTTGGTCTTTTAGTTTTTTTTTTCTCTGTTCCATATCTTTTGTCCTTTTACAGTTCCATTGCATAAACATATTTTTCTTTCCAGCTTTAACCCTTAATTCAATCATTTCTCTTACTTCTCATTAATTCTACTTTTATCATATCTCTTATTTCTAAATCACTATACATTAATTAATGGACACACTTACAAATAAAAATTAAATATTACTACAATTTTCAATAAGGATTAAATAGGGGTATTTTGGACATATTATACATAATACCTACAATAATAAATACTTTATTAATTTGTGTGTCCAGTCCTAAAAGGTCAAACTTTCTTAAACGGAGGGAGTATAAAAAACTGAAATTGGGATTTGCTTCTTTCAAATTAAAATTAAGATTATTTTGACAAATTTGTTGTTTTCTCTCTCCTCTCTTCTCTCCAACCAAACAAAAGGAAAGAAAACTCAACTTTTCTCTCTTCCTCATTTCTTCACATTTTCTCTAGTACAAAATAACCACAAAATCCATCCATTTTCTCACCATAACCTCTCTACCCTGTTTTTCTCCTCTCTATTTCTCTCTTCCCATTTTTTTTCGTGCAACCAAACAAAGCCATAGACACCAAATTCTCTGCTTATAACTACACACAATGTGCCCCTTCACTGATCATATGATAATAAGAATACTCTCTCCTGCTTGAATTTTAAGGAAAAGTAATTAATTTATCCTTATTAAGGAGGTTAGTTGATTGTATTTAATTTTATCAAATTTATAAAAAAAAATAAAAGTATTTTAAGAAAGTAGTATTGAGAATGAAACAAAAATTAAATAAGATAACAATTTTCTAGGGGTGTTTTAGGAAAATGACATTGAGAATGAAACAAAATTTAATAAAGTTAGTTAATTTTGCTTATATTTTAAACCAAAAGAAGTAAATTTTTTTTGTTTATAATTCGAGTCGAAAGGAATACATAATTTAGGGACCAATAGCAATAGAGTAAATCTAGCATCTTTGAATGGACTGCTTAATTTTTTATTATTTTTAAATACTCCCTCCGTTCCAAAACTTAGTAAATTTTTTAAAATTTAACAAAAATAAGGGAACATGCTTTTAATGTCTTGTCTCCCAAATCAACCAATTATCAAAGTAAATATTTAATGCATGTTTTCTTAATTAACTAATCATAAAATATAAAATGCAATTTCAAATTTTTTATTCATTATTTTAACTTTAATTTGGAACAAATTTTTTTTATATTTTTTACTAACTCTATGAGATAGAGAGTATAAATTTATGTCTGAATGAAATTTAACATTCACTTACAGGACAGAGGTGCTGATTTTTGAAGCAAATATTTCACTAATGGACATTAAAAAAAAAAAGTGGTAAATGGTAGATGAGTTTGCATAGAGGTAAATCAGATATAAATGTTGTGTTCATATCTTTGCCCATCATGGACATTAAAACTGTCTTTGCTGTGTTCAAATTTTTATGTTGATCTTTGTGTTTGAGGCACTGCTTAATGTGGGGAACGAAGAACGGAAACATTTTTACCAAAAATGCCCCTTTACCTTTTTTATTTCTTTTAGTTTTTTTGCAAGTAACTCCTTCACCATTCGAAACCCATAGCATAAGGTCAATAACCGGCACCACTGGTGAGCCTTTGACCAAGGGCACCATGCTATAAGGCACCGGGACAATATAGTTTACTCAAACTATTTCTCTACATGAAAAGATTGAAAGGTTAGGGGGTGGAGGATCAGATTATGTAGCTTTTTTGCAGCATGTGGGAATTCCTGCAGCTGAAATGACCTTTGGAGGAGGTAAAAACTAAAAACACAATACTCATTCTTTCAATCATTAAGATGGATGCATATTAATCAATAATCTCATTTATGTTATTATTGCTATTAGTGTCATTGTCCTGATGAAGCAAGTAGTAGTTGAGATCTCATAATTGGCTAGTTAATATGTATTACAACATAAGAAAATTCAGGATTCAATGCCTAGAAGTAACATCTTGACATCAATGTGTGGACAGTGAAACCAATTTTTTTTTCCTCAGATACTGCATCATACCCAGTATACCATTCACTCTATGATGATTTCACCTGGATGCAGAAATTCGGTGATCCTATGTTTCATAGACATGTTGCAGGTTTGTCAGTTGTCACATAAATTTTTTACAGTTTCTTTCACAACAAACCCTATCTCAGTAGACTCTGGTAGCATCAAAATATATTAAAGCTTAACTTTAGTTTTATAACTTCAGTTTGTATGAAAATTGTGAAGAGATTGATATGCACAACTCTTTGTTTTCTTAAAAAGAGGAAAATTTTGTTATCATCGATCATAAAATAAAGTAAGCCTTAATCAAATTCCACAACTCTCTGCATCCCTATTAGCCAATAGCACAGATCTTAATTCACTTGCCTCAATAACTTGTGTTCTGAAAAACAGCTGCAAGTGTTTGGGGACTGATAGCACTTTGGCTAGCAGATGAGGAGTTCTTGCCTTTTGATTATCTATCTTATGCTAAGGAGCTCAAGGTGTGCTTACATCAGATTGGGATTTAATCACACTTTGTAGATTTACATAGACTGTTGTCAATGAATTTCCGGAGCATGAAAAATTCTTACAAGCTACAACACAAATTTTTAACTGACAGCATAGTGTGGAGAATTTGGAAGATGAAATTTCAAATAAAAACATAAGTTTATCTCCTATAATCAAGAGCATCAAGGAGCTTGAGAAAGCAGCAATCAAGATAAATAACCAGAGAAAGGTATGTCATCTTAAGTATCTTTAGACCGTAATTCTCAAATAACCAATAGCAAGTTACTTTTTCTTCTACCTTCTACATTCTTCTAAGTTTTGAAGATTGAAACGTGGTTATTCAGGAAATAGAAGCAAGTAAAGGGTGGACAATATGGAAGAAGGATCACTTGAAAGTGAGAGAAATAAACGATAGATTGATGATGGCTGAGCGTGCATTCATCGACAGAGATGGCCTCTTTGGAATGTCATGGTATAAACATTTGGTAAGTTACTTACTCAACAAGGAACTCATTTTTAGGCCAATTCTCTCATTCTTCCTTGTATTTGAATATTCTCAACTGTTGTCCCCTCTCAAGTGATAATGTCGAGGAAAGATATAGACATACATACTATCAATGAAACTTGACAAATTTTTACTTCTTACCTCCCTCTTAGCTTCTCACATTTCCTGCCTTAAGTCTTATCTAGAATACACTTAGAAACTCTTGTTTTGCTGGTGTGAATGAAACATTAAATTATCAACTTTTTCTACCTCAATGTAATGTGTCCCCATTATGCAGATCTATGGACCATCAAAACATAATGACTATGGCTCCCAATCTTTTCCTGGAATTGATGATGCTGTAAAACTAGCGAAAACTCTACATAATGCGGAATCATGGCATCGTGTACAACACGAAGTTTGGAGAGTCTCAAGAGTCATCAGACAAGCTTCATTAGTCCTCTTTGGTCAACTAACATGAATGTTAATTTACTTGTACATTTCCACTTGATGAAAACTGATAGCTCCATTAGAAATAAAGAATTGTATATAATTGATGATTCATAAATCTTCACCATCGAAGCTATTTTAGGATTTTATCCAGCCTTGCATCTCTCAAAAACACTTTAGAATTTGAATGATTGGTTGCATGTTAATTTCCCATGCAGGCTACATCTCTTTTATAATGAAACCAATGCTAGAATCCCTTGTCCAACTTGGATATTTTTCCATTGTATTCGTTATTTCCAATTTGATTGTTGATATGTTTTTTTTTTTTTTTTTTTTTGCCACTAACAGTATACCAAAATTAGACTCCAATTATTATTACATCAGAAACATAAAATTTGTTATATTTAATAAGAAATAATGATGTGCCAGCATTTTATTAAATTAATGCATCCAAGTACACTGAAGTTTATGCATGTGATCCTTCATCCACACCCTTCTTTAAATGTATTACAATTGTCCCTGTCCATAGGTACCACCATTTGAGAAAATTTCATAGCTTCAAAGAAACTTGAGAACTCCATTGAAAAAATAAAATTAAAAAAAAAATGTTGCCAAACGGAATGTAAATTATATAAACCTGTGTTATGAGTGTCGCACTGAACATAAACATATTCAATTGTTAGATGAAATCTGCTTTTTAAAACACCGAGCACAGATGTATTGAGAAAAGTTCATCTTACTAACTACCGATCCCATCCTTAATGCTCAAGGTATTGTAAATAAAACCACTTATCAAATTTATCTAAGTTCCTTTTCATAATACCTGCTATACAGATCAAATGTATATTAAGAAAAAAAAGTATTGAGGGGGAGCTATAGTGGTAATTTGATGGGTTAGTTCCTATGCTTTTATGTACAGCTTTAACTACTACTAGGAATTGACCCTTTTTATGTACAACAATGCAAGATGAGCTTTAGTAATTTACTTCCAAACCTTGATGGCCCCATCTCTGCCACTTAATAACAAGAGTCTCTGGTTTAACTTGACAGAAGCCAAAGAAACAATAGAATCACGATGGCAACCTGCAGAATCACCGCGGAATATTATTAGTATATGGGGTTTATAGCTAAGGTAGAATTGATTTATTATGTCTCAGAAAGTGGAAAGGTTACATTTTCAGCTTTGCATGTTATTATTGTTATGAATGAATGTTATTTCAAGGTCTGATTGGTTTATCTCATTTGGTCCTGCAGCTCTTGCACTGCATCATCATTAACATGAGAACGTTTTGTCTCTGATTGTTGCTTTTATTTATTATTGTTGTGTACACAGATTTGCTGAAGGCGGTTGCTTGCAATTGCTAGTAGATTTTCCTTATCATAGTTACGTGGTTCACTCATTTAACCTATGCACCACGAATGGGGTTCGGCGTACCGGGTTCGCTATAAAAAAAGTCTTGTAAAAATAATGTAAAAAGTGATGAACCGATAAGAAACCACGTACCGTGCACCGGAACTCGTATCGCGTACCACGTAACTATGGTCTTATCTATCAGCATCCACTTGTTAAATTAGACAAGTGTTTTGTTTTAAATAACAAAGAGTGTAAATTAGATTGAAAAATGAAAATGCTATCCACACTCCAAACACCACCTCGCTCCCTCTCTCGCTTCTCCCTTCTCCTACCTTCCTCCTCCTTCTCCTCAAACACTCTTCCCCATGCCTCCCAATCCACCACTACTGTGCCGCCACAATCTCAGATCCTATCCATTCGCCACTCCCTCCTCTCCCGCCACATCACCGCCGCCGACCTTGCCCGTGCCTACCTCACCCGCCTTCGACTCACCGAGCCCCAGCTCCGGTCATTCCTCCACGTCCCCGACGACTCTGCCATCCTCTCGCAGGCGCGCGAGCTCGACAGGAGGATCCAAGCCGGTGAGGAAGTTGGCCCGTTGGCCGGCGTCATGGTCGCCGTCAAGGATAACATCTGCACTGCCGACATGCCATCCACCGGCGGCTCCCGCATCCTCGAGGGTTACCGTCCACCATTCGATGCCACCGCCGTCAAACGAGTGAAGCACTTTGATGCCATTGTTGTTGGCAAGACCAATTTGGATGAGTTTGGTATGGGCAGCACCACTGAAGGCTCAGCATTTCAGGTGTACTATTTTTATTTATTCTTTAATTTGAAGCTCAATGATAATTTTGCTGTTCTTCTTTCTTGATTTTGCTGCTTTTAAAGGTTGAGTAACTAATTTAATTTTAAGTTACTTAAAGCAACGAGGAGACAATACATAGCCACTGTTATTGTTAATTATCAATTTAGCCTAAAATATCATAAATGTCAATTGATAATGAAAGATGTAAAGCATAGTCACAGTTAGCATTTTTTATGGGATGAAATTAGGGGCTTTTATATCATATGTCATTCACAAAAGGTAGCAAATTTTAATATTTTTGTTTCAAACATTCAATAGCAGCTAGCTTTCTTTACACTACGGGTAACCAAAATTGCAGTTGAGCAGAAACTTACGTATACTCTGCCTCTGTTTAAGAAGAAAACAAATACAGTTTAAGTGGATAATTATAAATTTAGAAGATAAAAGATAAAAAGATAAATGATGAGATTTCCGCAAATGAAGGGCATGGTCTGCTCACCATTATTAAATTACTATGGACTTAACATGGGACCAATTTCATTGATATGATAGTTTAAGGATAAGGACTAATTGGGACAGAAAAATAGTTGAGGTGCCTATTTGCAAAAGACATATAGTTCAGGGGGTGTTTATACACTTTCCCATTTATTTTTTGAGAGAGCAATATCGCAACAGGTATTTTAGCCATACCACAGAGAATGAGGCAGATGATGCATATGTTCATTCCATAGGTGACCTCCAACCCATGGGATGTTTCCAGGGTGCCAGGAGGATCGTCGGGAGGATCAGCAGCTGCAGTTTCTGCCAGGCAATGTGTGATATCGTTGGGAAGTGATACTGGTGGCAGTGTGAGGCAGCCAGCGTCGTTTTGTGGTGTTGTCGGTTTGAAGCCAACATATGGTCGGGTCTCAAGATTCGGACTTATGGCTTATGCATCATCACTTGATGCCATTGGTTGCTTTGGTTCATCAGTTGCTGATACCGGGATTCTCCTTCATGCAATTGCTGGTCATGATAAATTTGATGCCACCTCAAGTAAGCTAGTAAGAGTTCTTCACCACGTTTTGTTTGGTATAACTTTTGTGACTTGCAACCCAACTAATCTCATTAATCAAAAAGATGAATAATTACTGAAATCGTTCTAAGTTATTATTTATTTATTTCCTGTTTGTTATTAATCTGTCTTTTTAGTAATGAATAATCTCATTTCTCAGGATGTACCCAACTTTCAATCTCATTTTGTCTCTGCAAGTTCCTTGGAAAGTAAGCCGTTGAAAGGGTTGAGAGTTGGTCTGATCCGTGAAACTATTGATGATGGTGTTGACAGTGGAGTAATTTCTGCAATTCGTGCTGCTGCTTTGCATTTTGAGGAATTAGGATGCACTGTGAACGAGGTCCTTCTTATCTTATTCTCTATGATTCTCTAAATGATAACTACTATAGGTACTTTATTAGGTTACCTATTAGCTATTTATACCCTCATTATGTTTCTTTCTTTTTCCTATCAACATACAGGTCTCACTACCATCCTTTTCTCTTGGGTTGCCAGCTTACTATATTCTTGCTTCATCTGAATCATCATCCAACTTGTCTCGCTATGATGGTGTCAGGTAAGTGGCTGAATACTCCCCTTGTTCCTCTGTTCCTCCCACAGACACTTTCCAGTTTCCACAACGTTTCCTTCTGTGTTATCTATTTTCATTATAAACCATTTTTAGCCTAGCATTAACCTTTTTTTTTAACCTATATTTAGATATGGAAACCAAGTTTCTGCTGATGAGTTAGACTCTCTTTATGGGAACTCCAGAGCTCAAGGATTTGGTTCTGAGGTGTACACCTTTGGTCCTTAATTTCAAATTTCATAATTCATACATGATCTGTGACAGCTTTTGTATACGTGGAAAAGAAATGGTGCAAAATTGTCTGTATTGCCATTTTAAGCTTGTCGATTGTAAATACATATTTCAGGTCAAAATGAGAATTTTGATGGGGACGTATGCTCTTTCAGCTGGTTACTATGATGCATATTACAAGCGTGCACAGCAGGTACAGCTAACATGATTTTGTGCATTTCTTGATGTGTCTAGAGCCTACAGTTACAAAGTATGGATGCTGCTGTGCTAGATACACTCTTGTTTCTTTTTCTAGGATTGTCATAATGACAATCTGAATTTCATCATCATTTAGAGATTTTGGATCTTCATGATATTTATGTGTATTTATGCAGGTGAGGACCATAATCAGGAATAGCTTTAAGGAGGCACTGAATCAAAATGACATCTTGATTTCACCTGCAGCTCCTTCAGCTGCTTATAAAATTGGTAAGCATCTGCATCCTTTTGTTTTTAGTGCACTTTAGTTCCTTCAGTGTTAATTTTTAATTTCCTTTGACATTTGTAGGTGAAAAGAAAAATGATCCGTTGGCAATGTATGCGGGTGACATCATGACTGTGAGCATTTCATTCTTCTTTTTAGCTAGATTTCTGTCTCATACTTCTGATTATGTGATCGTGAACCCGACAAATAGTGTTAGTTTGAGGACCTAGAGTTGTGCTATAACTTGGATAAAACTGAATGTAAATTAGCACAGGAATAAATCTCCTTTTAGTAGAAAGAAAATGCAAGAGAACACCTGACAGAAATAATCAAGAAACGGAAAATGCAGGAGTGAAATATAACAATCAGAGTTTCAGCACCAAAATTTGCCCCTTGGCCTAAGCCACCTCAATACCTTCCCAAAATTCTGTTCTGTTATGCCTCTCCACTCCCCAGCTTCCTTTCATTCTATCCTTCGACCCTTACTCCTTTCCTTCCCACACTCCTAGCCTTCCCTAACTTATGATTCGCACGTGTTTAGCATATGAGCACTACCAAAGTTTTTTGACTCAGCTGAGCTCAAGCTCGAGCATGCACTCACACTTCGGTTGCTAAGCTTGAACAGCCTTGAGCCCTTGAGCAGAACAATTCAACCTTTAAGGGTGCTAACTGATCCAAGAATTATCTTCGCTAATCATTAACTAAGGTTGGGGCTGGTTGCATGCCATGAGTTAGTCCTCAACTTGTGCCATGTATGATGTATCTAGACTCTAGTATTATGAGTGCTCGATGCAATTTCTCAATGTTTTTTCTTTTTTGTTTATTACAGGTAAACGTTAACCTAGCTGGACTACCTGCTTTGGTTGTGCCATGTGGATTTGTTGACGGGGGGCCCGCAGGCCTTCCCATTGGTCTGCAAATGATTGGTGCAGCATTTGACGAGGTATTAACTTTTCCTACATTAGATAATGTGCATTAACAATCTTTGGGATTGAACAAGAGAATCATCCCTTGGCTGGGAATTGAATTGCAGGGGCAGCTGCTGAGAGTGGGACATATATTTGAGCAAACTCTTGAAAAATTCAGATTTATTCCACCAATTGTAGCCGATAACATTGCAGGCTGAGTATAAATTGCCATTCCTTTTTAAGCAATTCCGTATATGCTTTTGGATTCGCATTATCTAGGAAAATATTGTTTTGACTCAGCATAGATTAAGCCAAAACTGGATTGAATGAGCTTGAAAACTTTCTACTACTATTTGAAATTTAGTGAGTTCATAATCATTCAATTACTTTTTGATGAGGGTGTAAGGCTAGCTATAGATTGATCTAATGTAAAGGGGCAAACAGTCTTATGCTCTTGCTGAACAATTTATCCTTGTAATTTATTGTTGAGTGAGGATCTATCATGTAACTTTTGAATAAAGAATGGGATTAATTTTGAAATTGCTTCGATAGTTGGCTTTCTAGGCTGCTAAGTTTTTTACATTGAAATGTGCATGTAGCCAAGTACTATCTTTGCGACTGCAATATTTTTTAGATTCTTCCACACTCAACTGTTATGGCAAGTTATCTATTAGCCCCTCTTATGCTTAACAAGAATATTATGATTCTAGAGTAAAAAAAAGTGGCAACCATGAAGTGTCATTTATTGCACTCAATCTTCAAAATAGTCTTTGTAAATGCGGTTGTTAGATTTGATGGCAGGTTTTTTGTTACAACTAAGAACTAAAAAGATTTGTGTTCAATAGCGCGGGGGAGGCTCCGGTGCATGTAAAAGATAACATGCACCGGTGCATGTGAAATTTCTTTTTTTGCTTTTTAAATTTTTTTAATACAGATTTATTCAGAATAGTTTTTAACACAAGTTCGTATACAGATCTATTAGAATATGTAAATTTTGAATATAGTTTTACTCAGTACGGTTTTTTAAGAACACAGAGTAGAAAAAAATAAATCCAAATTATAAAAATCACTTCATATCGATAAAAAAGAAAACGCATAGAATATTTTTTAATTGATTAAATTTTAAAAAAATAAATAAAAAAATCCCAAAAGAAAGACATGCACCGGTACATGTTATCGGTTTAGATGCACCGGAGCCTCCCCCAATAGCGCTTGGATTAATATTTTGGATAAGTAGCTAAGGTGTCTTTAAAAACAGAGTTTGTGTAACTTTGACCCTTCATTAATCAAGGGTACCAAAAAGAAACAGGATCAACAACTACAAATTCATTAGCTAGTATATTTCTCTGAAAAGTCGAACACTAAACGACAAGGGTTTGTGAGAATTCAAATAGTAATTGTCAAAAAACAGAGTTAATAAGTTTATTACTCAAAATTACTTGATATTTCAATTCATTTTTCAATGTCAAAATATTTGATTTAGCTTCTCATCTTCAACCGGTTAAGATTACGAAAATCCTTATTAAAAAAGATCTCAACATGGATTTGGTACGACATTAATTTTAATTTAGGTTGTTCAGCAACTATAATGTACTTCCTTCGATTTCAACTATAACATTGATATTTGATTCACCATTGCAGAGTTTTGTTTACTCCTCTAACCTGATCTTTTTAAACAAACACCTAATCAACGCTTTTAAAATTTCCGTCCCTAACTTTCCAAACAAAATCGTAGTAAAAATGAAAGGCATGATGTTAAAATCGAAGGCATTACGAACATAAGCATAAAAAAGGATGATGATACTATCACATGAGAGAATAGCAATTCAAACACCGATTCCATCGTATATTTACAAACAACACATAAATGCTACCAGATCCAACGCTCTCATCCATCATCATTCTCACCTCGCTTTATTATTTAAACCTAAACCAAAATTAAAAAAGAAAAAGATAAAAGAAAAGATAAATAACAAGTCCTTCGTCACGGATCAGTAGTTAATATCTACAGATCTGGTAACCGTTTTCTTCTTTCTGTTACAACCGCCACCGTGATCAGTTGGCGGCGACGATGGCGATCTGGTCAGCTGGATCTTCGAAGTCAGGGTCCTTGGCATCCACGGCAGCAGCGACGTCCGCGGTGGTGTAGGCATGGCCGACGCCGCCGATCCAGGTGAACTTGCCACCGTAGCCTCCCTTCTTCGGCGATCCGTTCATCCCCGTCGCCGATTTCCGATCACTCCTCTTCTCCTGCGACGGTTTGCCGTTTGGCTTGTGGCGTTTTCCGGCGTCCTTCATTCTCGACACTGTTGTTTGGTAAGTGAATGTTGGAGAAAGAGGTGGCAGTTGAAGGGGGGTTTTATATAGGAAAAAGATGAGGGGTAATTGCGGGATTTCATCGATCAAGATTATCACATGAATTTGTGGATGAAGAAGGCTGTCTTATTCATAAACGGATAATAAGAACAAAGGGAGAATGTGTTTGTGTAGAATCTCTGACTTTGTAACATTATAAAATCTTGAGCCATTGGATCAATTCAATTGTTTAGATTAAACTTACATGCAATAACAAAATAATAGTAAATAGTAACAACTAGGTACCTATTACTAAAATAATATGGATAATTTTTAGAGAAACTAAAGTTTTGATAGAAACATGCAAGATAGAAAATTAAGATTAATAAATAGATTCGAATTATTAGATAATATAAAAGAAATAATAGCTAAAAATTATATGATATTATAAGACGAGAACGAGTAAAAATACAACTAGAAAATATGTTGTTACAAGAAAGAGCATTAAAAGAACATTTCAAAGAAATTAGACGACAACAAAGATATGAAGAAGCAACAATATTGAATGATTCAGATTTTACGGATTCAGATTAATTATGAATAAATACAACTGAAACATTAACAAGAAAAATTGAAGATATCACTAAAAGAATTTAGAGAAAACAATGAGTCTAAAGGATTTGTCCCATGAAACCTTGGAAAGCTTGGCAAAATTCATCACCAAAGGTATTACCGAAGTAATCTCTAGAATAGAAACAATAGAAGAAAAGCTCAGCAACAAGATCATACCTATCAAAGAGGAAATAAATTGTTTAGATAAAATGAAAGAAATTATCAATAGGCTAAAACAACAAGATAAAGGAGAGGATAAGGATGAAATATGAGAACAACTAACTCGAGAGAAGTTTAAAGATTTAATAGGAAAAATGGAAAATCTTTTCAAACAACAGGAAAAACAAGGATGCATAACTTTAGAAGATTTAGAAAACCATTTTGAGAAAAAACCTAAACCCCTAGAACTTACTCCATATAAAGCCCCAGTTAAGAATTTGACAATTTAAGGGAAGAAGCTAGAAAATTATTACAAAATTAAGTCTAGTTAAGGAAGAGATTACAAATGAGCAAACATTAAAACCAATCAAAATGGAATAGGGATCAAGTTCGGGAGTACCTAAAAGCCCTAAAAGAAAATGATCACCAAGTATGAAATGGGAAAACAGTTATAATGATAATTGGAATAATGATGAATACATGCGTAGAAAAAAACATACCAGAGATGAAAAAGGAAAATATTCCAAATACAAAGAATTTGAACCAATGATAAGACAAATGACAAATAAGAAAATTCTAGAATTAGATTGTCTTGATAATAGACTAGAATTAATAGAACAATGGGTTAATGAGATGTTTTTAATAAAGATTTTCTTAACCTCAGCCCTTAGGGCAGAGGATAAGAAGCTATAAAAAGTATCTTTGCATTGAAAAAATAAATGTTTAAGACTTTAAAAGTTAGTGGGTTAGCTTTTCAAGACATTTTTCACCTCTTATCCTCAGCCCTAAGGGCTGAGGTTAAGCAATCCCTTTTAATAATAGCAACTAATAAAGAAATAAAAGAGATAAATGAAATTTACAATCTCGTAAGAATCTACGTGAAGGAAATAATTTATAATTTGTTTGAAAGTAAGGGAGCTTATTACTGGAAAACCATAATAACTTTAATGGGAACTGCTGCAAAAGCATTAAAACACATAGCTACAAAAATATATGAAGAATTTGTAGGATATGATAAAACCAACCATGAATCAAGTTTACCAGAAAAAGAACAGGTAAGTGCAAAAGTAAATTCGAACAATATTACTCTATGCGACTTTTGTTATTACCCTCAATTCCATTGTGAATACGAGAAATATTACTATAAGCTTAACAGTAAAGAAAGAGAAAACTATCAACAATTGTATCTATTGAAACTATCTGGAGAATTAGGTGAGATAATACGAGAAAAATGGAGTACTAAAAAACCTTATATAGAAGACACTTTAGGAGGAAGACATAGTCTTATCATGGAAACTATAAAATCTTTATGTTTACAAAAGAAAGCTCAAACTCAATCTAGGAAAACAAATAAAATCTGCTGTGACTTGCCCAGTTTAGATTTAGCTACCCAGTAGGGATGTCAACTTGAGAGAATTTATAGAAAAAGAAATAGAAAGAAAAATTGGAATAAAAAACGATATAAGTTCAGAAGAACTAATAACAGAAAACGAGGAAAAGGACATTTCATAAGAAAAGGAAAAATAAATAATAAAAAAATACTGCCCTGAAGGCAAGAAGAAATGTACATGTTGGTTATGCCACAAAGAAGGACATTATGCCAATGAATGCCCTGACAAAAATAAAAAGAAAGAAAATATTAAGATAATACTCGAAACAGAAGAATACGACTTCAAATACTGAATCTAATACTACAAGAACAACGACTAATGAATCCGAATAATACATATATAAATATTCGAATAGGATCACAACACTACAAAGCTTTTATAGATACTAGAGCTTCTATATGCTTAGCACAAAAACAAATAATTAATAGATGGAATAAATTAAAACAACCTATTTGTATTACTATTGTTGATGATAATTCACATTATATTTCTTATGAAAAGATTTCAGGACATTCAAATAGAACATGCATATTTTACTATTCCAAGTCTTTATCAATATAACACCAATGTTGCAATCCTATTAGGAAACAATTTCCTACGACTCTATTAACCTTTTGTACAATCTTTATATACAATTACATTACATTGCAAGTCCTATATTAAGTATAAACAAGTAGGTGAGTCAATCACTACACACATATATCATAATAGTCACGCAGCTAAACGTGGTGAAGTTAGGAAAATAACTCAAAAACTTCTCGAAATAATTCAAAAATTTCCTATTCCAGAAGATATAGAAAATCTATTAGACAAATGTTCATCAGACAATCCTCTAAATCCAAAAATAAAACTAAGAAATGACACAGTACACATCAAATTGATAGATAAAACCAAAGAAGTACTCACAAAACCTATGATATACACCCTTAGAGATAGAGAGGAATTTAAAAGAGGCATAGAAGATATGTTGAAAAAAGGCCTAATATGACAAAGCAAAAGTCCACATATCAGCCCAACCTTCTATGTAGAAAATCATTTCAAACAAAAAAGAGAAAAAAGAAGAATGGTAATAAATTATAAGGAATTAAATAAATTTACAATAGGAGATGGATATTTTTTACCCAAGAAAGATTTACTTATCCAAGCAGTAAGTAATAAAGATTGGTTTAGTAGTTTTGATTGTAAGTTAGGATTTCTACAAGTAAGACTTGACGAAGAATCAAAACTATTAACAAGTAAGTTTTAGTACACCAATGGGACAATATGAATGAAATGTAATGTAATGCCCATGGGATTAAAACAAGCACCAAACATTTTTCAAAGATTTATGGACGAAACTTTTAAAAAATATCAAAACTTCTGCATTGTGTACATAGATGACATTTTGATTTTGACTAAAGGATGTTTACAGAGTCATTATGACAAAGTCAAAATATGAATGGAATGTAATGTAATGCCCATGAGATTAAAACAAGCACCAAACATTTTTCAAAGATTTATGGGCGAAACTTATAAAAAATATCAAAACTTCTGCATTGTGTACATAGATGACATTTTGATTTTGACTAAAGGATGTTTACAGAGTCATTATGAGAAAGTCAAAATTATATTACAAGAATGCATAAACCAAGGAATTGTTATTTCCAAAAGAAGGCTAAAATAGCACAACAAGAAATAAAATTTCTCGGATTATATGTTCGAAAAGGACAAATTAAATTACAAAACCACCCTTTGGAAAAAATATAGCAGTTTTTTTTCTCTCGAGAATATCAAAAACTACATTTTCCAATACTTTCCAACTACAATAGCTTCTTAGCAAGTTAGCATTTCCCAAATAGATTAGCCAACTTATTTTTTGTCTCCCGGATATCCATCGGCACAAGTACGGTAACTAATTCTTTGAACACGGTTCGACCCTTTTTGAGATGTCTATCTCAACTGAAATTATTTACATTTACAAAAATAGTTAAATCGAACTACCAACCATTTGCTTAAGTGACACAGCTTAACTGTGTCAATCCCTACTCCTAACAGAAAAACCAACTAATAATATTTACCCAATATATTAAACATAAATTGAATGTGATCCTAATTAACACACTAATTTCATCTTTCATTATTCTCTGATACATCAAGAAACAAGACAACTTACAAATCACTCCACTTACTTAGTTGCCATCAAATTCAAGTATCTCTCTCCTTTTGTAGCTTCTCATCACATATATTCGGTCTCATATATCACATAATAACGTGAACTTTTATTAAAAAAATAAGTAATAAATTTTTCAGTAATAACAAGTGAACTTATATTTTTTAATATATATAAATATATATATATATATATATATTTATTTATTTTAATAACCATACAAGAAAAGTAAATTCCACCAACGTGGTGTTAGCCTAATGGTGAGCTTACCGAGATCCTAAATCAGTGGTTTCGAGTTCGAGCTCCCGATAGATAAACACTCGTTGGGAGATCCTCATCCCCAAAGAAGCTCCATGGGTCGGGATGAATTAGTTGGGTTACAAAAAAAAGTGAAGTCCAGACAGGCAGACACCACCTAGGAAAGAAAAAAAAAATAAAGTAAATCCCCTTGCGGGTCCATCTATGTTGGGAGAAAAAATGTGGACGGGAGCTTGGGTCGCACGGCACAAAACGGCGAAACAGAACACTAAAACGACAATGGATACTAGCATTGTTTAGGGAGGTGTCAAAGAAAAGAAAGAACAAGATGCTAGGTTCCTGCTGCAGCTGCATCATAAGTAGCAGCTTAACACAAATAGCGTCACCGTTTTCTTCTCTCAATTCCAAATTCCCTCATTCACCTTCTCCTTCTTCTCTTCCATACCCTGGTGAGCTTAGCTTCCACCTTCTCTCTATCTCTTCAATCCTTTGCTTCAATTCTCTATTTTAATGCTTCCTCCCACTTTCTGCACTTCCCTATTCTTCCGGTTACTCCAACGTTTTTTATTACTAGTATTCAATTTTTCATTCAATTTTTTTCCGATAATTATAATTTTTTTTTTTTAAAAGGGCCTTTTTATTATGTGACGCAATGTAAATAAGTTTGCATTTTTCAGTTCTGAATGTCATTTTTATGTGATTTTTGTACTTGTTATTACTTCTTCTTCTGTATTTTTTATTGCATTTTTTTAGCTTATGTTTTTGAGTTGTTATGCTAGAATTTGAGTTCTGTTGGAATACTATTATTATATGGGTTTGTTTTATTACCAATTTATCAGCAAGGGTCTTGCTACTCAATAAGTAAGGCACTTGTTAAGGTTACAATTGGAAAAATTATCACAAGTGCACATTCTTTCATATTTCTTTAGGGAATATTAAAAAAAAAAAAACAATTTTCCGTGACTTATCAGTTACCAGTATATTTGGCATCTTAACCTGCGCACTTGTTAGTATTTGCCTATCATACGGAAAGTTTGAATTTTTGGTATGCAATTTTAAAAGGGTATATTACTATATTATGTGTAGCAGCAATTTTCCATGACTTATCACTATATTTGGCACCTTAACCAGTGCACTTGTTAGTATTTGCATATTTACCTATCAGTAAAGTTTGATTTTTTGGTATCCGATTTAAAAAGGGTCTGTGATGTGTCAGGAAGAAAGTAGACAAATTACATTTTCAGTTGTGCATGTTATTGATATGAATATCTTTTTCAAGGTTTGGTTTGTTTGTCTCATTTACTCCTGCTGCTCTTGCATTGCATCATCAGTTCATCACTAACATGAGACAGTTTTGTTTGAATGTTGTTGCTTTTATTGTTGTGTAGACAGATTTACTGAAGGTGGCTGCACCTAGGAGATTTGCTTTAACAACGACTAAGGCACTATCGGTATCGACAATGGCAGCAGTAAGTTAATTCAGTTCCCGCTGCCATAACTTAAATTTATTTGTGTTCAAGTGTGGTCTGGTTCCCCTTGTTGTTTTAACTTTCAACACTTTTGGCAAGATCCTAGCATGCTACGATGATGTTCTCTTGTTTTTTGTTTGGGTCCAGGGTGAAGGCAATGTGAGCAGTGTCAAAAGGCAGCTGGCACAGTTGTTTGAATTATCTCTTAGGGCGACGGTACCTGATGAGCCAGATATAGTGCCGTTAGTTGATTCCTGCAATGAAAAATCTGGTGTGAAGCATGGTGATTACCAATGGTGAGTTAAACTATTTTTTGTTCCCTAGTCAACATGTATGTGAATTTCACGTTGTTATTGTATTGTGTATTAGCAAAAGACTGCAAGTGGAGATATTTGTGAACTCAGGATTCTTCTTAAAGCTGACTAAAGATTTTTTTCTTGGTGCAGTAATAATGCAATGGTTTTATGGGCTAAGATAAAAGGAAAAAAGACAGAATTTAGGGGTCCCCCGGCTGTTGGACAGGTGAGATTAATTAGGGATGATTCCTTTACTTTATTTGACCCACCTGCTTGTATTTTCTTTTGAGTCCTTTTGTGAATTATTGATTTTGTAATTAGATTTGGCTTTGTTGTTGTCAAATGATAATCTGGATGGTTTTGTTTGTGTAGGCCATCATGAAAAATATTCCTCCATCTGAAATGATAGAATCATGTTCTGTAGCTGGTCCTGGATTTGTGAATGTTGTGTTATCAAAGAATTGGATAGCACAGGTGATTGCATTTTCTACTTTGTAATTCTGAGTTGGAGATAGTATATACCTAGCACATGTTATTCCATTTTTCACTTGCTTGGAAGGGTGCTATGCTAAAAAGTTTGAGTTTTTCAGCTTGTTTGGATTATTGAGCTTATTCAAGAGCCCTACTAGTTCTTAACAGAAAACATTACCCTTGCAGAGCTTATTGAGGATGCTAATTGATGGTATTGATACATGGGCACCGCAACTTCCCGTCAAGAGAGCGGTGGTTGATTTTTCCTCACCTAATATAGCAAAGGAAATGCATGTTGGTCACCTGAGATCTACTATTATCGGGGACACATTAGCACGTATGCTTGAGTTTTCACGCGTGGAAGTTCTCCGTCGAAATCATGTTGGTGACTGGGGAACACAGGTAGATTTAACTTCAAAAGTTAATTTACTTTTGTGCCACAAATTGAAAATAGTGCATGTTTAGTCTGATGTTTAAATGGTTTATGTCATTCCTAGTGTCTACATCTTTGGTATATGCTGTAAAAGCTAGGTTCCTTCATATGGTTCCTAATGCTGGGTAGTTCATTTGCAACAATCATTTAACTTGACAAGCTTATGGTCATTACCATTTTAGGCTTTTAGAATTTAACTAATTATATTTAGGACAATGGATGTGGTATAAATTGTTTTTTCTGACGTATATTACATTCCTCCTAATTGGAGTATATTACATTCCTCCTAATTGGATGAAGGTATCGTGTATTCGTGTGTATTCTTTGATATTCTTTTTAGTCTTGTAACCTCAAACAGTTGATGTCCTAAAACTTTGCGTTCTCTCTCACTTTATGTAAAATGGTTCAGATATTGAATTATTTCAATTTGCCACCAAGTTAGCAAGGCCCGTTGAGTTGATATTGGGCTATCCTTATTGTGTATTTGTTTGAAGAGCTTTGCCATTTAGTACGAAAAAATAGCCACACGAAAAGCAATGAATTTCTCGTTGACCAATCAGGTGATGCTTCATCATATCAGATGGATTTAGCAAAACAAAAGAAATATGTATGTGGCAAGCACAAAAGTCATAATCTTCAGATGAAATTCATCCCGTACTAATAACCTTTTCGGCTTTTCTCTTATTTGAATTTTAAAGTACTTCGTTAGGAAGTTGACATTTTGGTATTGGTACCAATAACCATATGGCTTTAACGTCCATGCATTTGTTTTGCAGTATTCCTCCTGTACTAATAACCTTTTCAGCTTTTCCCTTATTTGAATTTTAAAGTACTTCGTTAGGAAGTTGACATTTTGGTATTGGTACCAATAACCGTATGGCTTTAACATCCATGCATTTGTTTTGCAGTTTGGTATGCTGATTGAATTCCTCTTTGAAAAATTTCCGAACCCAGAAGAAGTTAATGAAGCAGCCATCGGAGATCTTCAGGTGAGAAAATACATTAATATGAATTTTATCCCAGTTATTCTTATTTAGGTTTTTAATTATATATTGTCATGTTTGTATTTTTTTTCATCCAGATCTTAGAAACATTGTTTTCAGTTCATTCTATGCTTGTCCTTTCTTATTTAATTACTTTCGTGCATGAAATTAGATACTATGTGCTCCAAGTTATCTAGAAGTTTTTCTGTAAATGCTATTAAAGCTAGCTATGGAATACAAGCCTCTATTTTCGCATGAGCAAAGACATTAAGTAAAAGTTCAAAACCAGTTGGCATTCTTTGAATGTAGTGCTGCAAATAGTTGCTTATGTTTTGTGAATCTTACTAAACTTTTTGCATAGCAGATTTTCTGTTTGAAATAAGTTGAATACTTTTATTGCCACTTAAAAAAATGCTCAGTGAAGTCAGGCATAATTTTTTATTATGAATTTTTCTCTTTTTTAATTCTTGCAAATGAAAATTCAACCTTGAAATGGCCATGTTTATAGGTCTTTATTATCCTCTTTGATTGTCAGTTTTTCTGTATGGTTTTTGTGACACGCTCTTTTGTGGGGTAAATTGTCACAATATATTTTTGATGATGAAACATTTGTGCTTCACTGGAAAAGTAAATTATGTGTGAGTCTGAAACTGCTGTGAGCTGGTGCATTTCCAGGCATTCTATAAGGCCTCAAAACTGAGATTCGATAGTGATACTGAATTTAAGCAGAAGGCACAACAGGCTGTGGTCCGGCTCCAGGTAAAATTATACCTAATGACTTTTCCTGTTGTTTCTATCCCTGAAATCTTGAGAAACTTGGTTTTAGAATTTATGCTTGTATTGATTCTGAGATCAGGGTGGAGAAACCAGGTATCGTGAGGCATGGACAAAAATTTGTGAAATTAGTAGGGCTGAATTTCACAGGGTCTATGAACGTCTAGGTGTTCAATTGGAGGAAAAGGTATAAGTTCTAGTATTTTCCATTTTTTACCGACTCTTGGCATTGTTTATGAGATATCTGTCATTTATGTCATTATTTGAGTACAATATAGCAGTATTGAATTTATGTTCCAGTAATCACTGGTGTTTTTACTTAAATCAGTACATGTAACATTTTTTTCAGTGTACTGAATGTTAATTAATGTATTGATCACAGGGGGAGAGCTTTTATAATCCTTATATCCCTTGGGTTTTGGAAGAACTAAATAATAAAGGACTGATTGAAGAAAGTGAGGGTGCTCGTGTGATATTTGTTGATGGTGTAAAGATACCACTTATTGTCGTGAAGAGCGATGGTGGCTATAACTATGCTTCAACTGATCTAGCTGCACTCTGGTAAGGTTTTTTTTGGACATATTTTAAAATCCTGTTAGAGTTGCTGGCTCTTTTGAGTGATCACATTACATTTTATTATCAATGGTTATGTCAAAATGTATTTATTTTGGATGCCTGTATGCTCCGCTTTTTATGTGAAATTTGTGATACATAGCTCTATTTGCCTACAATTTTTATTTTAGAACGAAACAGGAAATAAATTAACCAAGGAAAACATATTGTTGTTATCTGTGATACCTGAACCATGTAGGTATCGGCTAAATGAAGAAAAAGCTGAGTGGATTATATATCTTACAGATGTTGGGCAGCAGCAACACTTTGATATGGTATTTAAGGTATATCTCAAGTGATAATGTTCATGGCATCTTATGGTTGCTGCATTTTTGTTCACAAGAACCCTTTCTACTTGTTTTACTAGTAGCATGTTGTACACGTTTATTAATTTGTCTGCAAGGTTTAAAATTGCAGTTCGCAACTGTGACCACAATCTTACGAAACTGTCCAAATTGCGATGAACGCAACCACAACTTAGAACCGTGCTCGTGTATATTTTTATGTGGCATCATTAAATAATATTCTGTCAATTTGTTTCTTTGAAATTATCAATCACTTTATATCGTTTTTGAATTTCAAGAAGAGAAAGTTATGGATTATCGCACATTGCTAGTGCGAGTGGCTGTATTCCAATTAATTAAAATGAGACATCCACTACAATTTTCATTTCAGGCTGCTAAGCGCGCAGGGTGGTTGCCAGTTGATGATAGTTTGTATCCAAAAGCTACTCATGTAGGTTTTGGTCTTGTTCTTGGGGAAGATGGAAAACGATTTCGGACTCGCAGCACTGAGGTTGTTCGATTGATTGATTTGCTTGATGAAGCCAAGACTCGCAGTGAAGCTGCCATCCGTGAACGTGGTAAAGTATCGTTTGCCTAGTGTGATCAAGACTTCTTCCTTATCTACATGCTTGCACCCATAAAATGAAATTTATGCTTGATTAATATCTACCAATGCATGTGCCTATTTTAATCTCATCTATGGAGATTCTAGACACCTGACAATCAACCTTCCAAATCCTATGTTCTTATAGAAACTGCTCGAAATTGGCCTGAGGAGGAGGTCAAAAAAACGTCAGAGGCAGTTGGTTATGGTGCTGTTAAGTAAGCTCCTTTCACTTTGAAATCTTCAAACTTATCAGCGAAATGAACCCTCTGTCCCTTGTATTAATGTTGTGACATACGTACTGGCTAGCAACATTCCTGTTAACTTGTTTTGCAAAATTGTTTCTAAATATGAGGTGAGGTGCTTTAAATTTTGAGCTAATGATCTGAATCCTTTTTCTTTATTTGTAGAAGTGCTCTTATTCCTTCTTTTAAATGTAGAAATGTACTAAATCCTGTTTATGTATACTAATTTTCACTTTGATGTTTCTGAAGTGCTAACCAATAAATTGAATAATTCACAAGAAAAGTACTTTTTTGTGATTTTTTTCTGATAAGTACCGAACTTGTGTTGCATTTTTGTTCCTTATTTAAGTATACAAATTTTATGCACAGGATTGGAATGCTAAATGAGTTGTAGGCTTGAATCCCCTTATGTTTTTGTATTTAATCTGTGTTTACAGGTATGCTGACTTGAAGAACAACAGATCATCAAATTACACATTCAACTTTGATCAGATGCTTAGTGATAAGGTGCATGTGCAAAATTTGAGTGTATACTAGTTACAGGAAATAAGCCAAGTAGATTTAACAATCATTCTTTATAGGCCTGCCACACCCAGCAATACTATCTGATCTAAAGATATATATGTCTCATCTTCCTAAGCTTGTTGTGCAACAGGGCAATACTGCTGTTTATTTGCTGTATGCACATGCTAGGATCTGTTCCATTATCAGGAAATCTGGTAAAGACATTGAAGAATTAAAGAAAGTAAGTTTATTTTTCTTCCTGGAATTTTTTTTTTTAACAGCAAACAAAGAAAAATTTATTAACATAAAGATTAATCGAGTATCATAGAACACCCAAAGACCCCACCTTCTATGAAGGGTTTGTCAAAGGGGACCACAATCATGTGCATCAAGTTAACCACAACTAGATACAATTTTAAGCTTCACACCATTGTAAAGCAAATAAAGTGCTAGTAATCTCATACAAAAAATCCCCCCAAATCCACCTACCAACCTATAAAAAATAATGACCCTAACCACCAAAAAACACTTGTTAGGACCTTTACCTCCTTAAAAACCTTGAATGAACAAAATCCAGAGGGAAAATTCAAAACAAGGGAAAAAGAGCATAACAGGACCAAAACAAGGGAAATTCTTCCTGGAATTTTTGATTGCATATAAAAAAATATAGAGTTGTGGCTAGGTTTGCACTCTGCCAAGATTGACTTGATATAACTCAATTCTGCCTAATTATAATTGTGATATGACTCAGTATTCCACTTTTCCACTTGTTTATATATGTCAGTCAGCTAAATATAAATTTATGCACAACTCTTATGTTTATCAACATGTTGTGACAGAATGGGAAAATAGTTTTGGATCATGAAGGTGAGCGTGCATTGGGGCTTCATTTGGTGCAATTTTCTGAGGTAGGACTAGTAAATAATGAATACTACACAGTATTCTTGAGCTATAGATCTTTGCCCCCTACTATCTGTGCAATATTTATAACCTCCAGCGTCGTTTTCTTCAACTAAATACTGAGATGAGATCAATGCTCATTTGCTGGGCACTCCTGCATATTGTTAAGAAATAATCCAAAAGATACTTGCTCTCATGTATGCTTTTTGTACTGTTTTACTTTTCAGGTTGTTGAGCAGGCTTGCACCAATTTGTTGCCCAGTACGTTGTGTGAATACCTCTATAATCTGTCAGATATCTTCACGTCAAAGTTTTATTCTAATTGTCAGGTAATACTTCTGAAGCCATCAACTTGTGTTGTATATTTAAAGCTCATATGCCCTTTCTATTCGCAGTGATGAAGCATGCATATAGCTGCCAAGAAGATTTGTTGTATTTTTGGTGATACATGTTAAAGATTGGATACTTGATATCGTTCAGTTATGATTAGGAAAAAGACCCTTGCCAGTCCCTTAATAAACACGGTCCCTTAATGAACACGGGCACGCATCTGGTCCCTGGAAAACAACTATAACCATTTAATCCCTCGAGAAAACAAATATGTTTGGGACTAGACCTTCCATCCGTTTTAGTTAATGTTTTCAAGGACTAAATTGAATCACTAATAAATTTGTTAGGGACGAAGTCGTTACACGATTCCCTTTGTTAGGAACTAATCGTGTCCCTAAAAATGACAATAAGACAAAAGCGTCCAATCGTCCATTTGATAATCTTGAGGAACTAGATGATTAGTAATCTTTAGTGAAAGAATAATGTTTGGAATGAAGCCATCTGATTCAACTTGTTATCCTTGGCAGGTTATTGGGTCCCCTGAGGAAACTAGTAGGCTCTTGCTGTGTGAAGCAACTGCAGTTGTGATGAGGAAGTGCTTTTATCTGCTTGGGGTTGAACCTGTTTACAAGATATGAATGAATGACCCATCTGAAAAAGGGTCCCCGAGGAAACTAGTAGACTCTTGCTGTGTTAAGCAACTGTAGTTGTGATGAGGAAGTGCTTTTATCTGCTCGGGGTTGAACCTGTTTACAAGATATGAATGAATGACCCATCTGAAAGAGGGGTTCCAAATACAATTTTCTGCAGCTACCATTTTCTTTTTTTGTACAGTATTGTAGTAAACTTCCACACTCAATTGTTATGGCAAATTATCTCTTCATTGCGTACTTTTTTTTTTTGGTTTTGCATTAGAGGTGAAAACAGTAAAAATAGTGCATGTTTCATACTAGCAATTACACTACCAAGGTCCATTGCAAGGAGAACAAGTACTACAAAATTATTTTCTTACTCATTTTTATGTAAATTTAGTTATTTTTTTTCATTAGTTATAAATTAATACTTGGCAGATTTTACTTAAACTTATTTGTAATAGTGACTTGATACTTGATAGTGTCACGATTTTATGTTAGACTTAACCTTCCTTGAAGTGATGTTGCATTTGCTAAAAGTAACAATGCATCGATATAATTATTGAGTTAATAGTCGAGATTCAATAGTTCTCACGTGAACATCAACCGAAAAATTTAAGCATTTTTTTTTTGTGCAAAAAATTAAAGCATTTTAACTTTCAAGGGAACAAGAATAACCTTGACTCGTGGTTCTTAAGTACTTTCACCTGTCCTTTATATAAGAATCTCTTTTGATTAGTTGTGTATGTAATAATTAATTTTTGAAATTTTCAAAAGAATCCTTTTATTTTAAACATTTTTCTAGTCAACAAACAAAAATTAATAATTAACGAGCGAAAAGAGAATGTGTAGAAAAAAGAACTGCATTAGAATGTATACTGTCCATTTCATATTTTCTTTTTTGCTTTAGGATTTTATTTTTGTTTCAAAGAAATTTGTATTGTCAATATTCTTTTCCAATTTTTTCATTATTTATTAATTATAATATTAATATTAATATTTTTCCTCCCCTTAACTATGCCATTATTTACAGTTAGTGTTTTTAGTTGAACTACAATTAAATTCTATTTTAATTACTTAATAATTTTTTGAGTGTGTGCGTCAACCTTAAATAAAAGACATGGAATAGAGGGGGTATGAGATTAAGCACATTGAGAGATGAGTTTTAGCCAAGGAAAATGAAAGGCTAAATTGGATATAGGTCCCGGAATTTATATCAATATTCATTTTAGTCTTTAAAATTACGATAATGACTTTTAAGTCTTTGAATTTGCAAAATGTTATGCATATTAGTCCTTCGCTATCAAAACCGTTAAGGGACATTAATCACGGAGATACTTGGCACATTAAGGACACAGCTCTTACTCGCTCAATGTCTAATCCATTGAAACCGAGATAAATGGATAGAGAGCGCCAGAAA
This sequence comes from Crotalaria pallida, assembly GCA_037953625.1. Taxonomy (NCBI): domain Eukaryota; kingdom Viridiplantae; phylum Streptophyta; class Magnoliopsida; order Fabales; family Fabaceae; genus Crotalaria; species Crotalaria pallida. The sequence goes on from CM075656.1 coordinate 78,332,265, forward strand.
GACAAAAAAAATTGTTTGTAATTTGAATGAGAAAAAATCATTGGTAAGTGCAGAACAGAGAGATATACAACAACTCCTTATATTACTGGAAAGTAGTCCAAATCCACACAATGCAATAGTCAAGATACCAAAATCAATCAAACATCAAATTAAAAGTGACATGTAAATGAAACCCCAACAATTATTAGATATTTGCCGCCTAAGCATTCATATTCCATGCCCTTTCAAATTATTTCTCACCTTTTGCAATTCGAATTGGACATTTCACTTCTCTTGGATATGCTTTGTTTGACTTTGCTTGGTTAAATAATACCAATTGCATTTTTCCTTAAGGCAACTTTAAACTAAAGCCTTTTCTTCTGAAAAAACAACAACAACAACATCGTTTTTAACTTTTAATGTATCACATATCTATACCGTTAACGTCCCTTAATGGCTCTTAGAGTTAAGTGCGAATGTGCAAAATATTTTTCAAATTCAGAAATTTAAAAGCAATTTTCATCATCCGTAAATATTGAATATAATTCAAGGATACAGGTAATAGTTTAGCAGAAAATCAAATAATCCTTTCGTCAAACATGGAGCCAACACGAACTAAAAGATTCCAACTAAAACGGTTGCAATTACGTAATAAATATGCCAAAAGAATGAACAAAGATTTTAAAAAAAAATAAAAAAAAATCAACAACAATTAGAAATTTATGGAACATCATATGAGTAACCAACAAAACTGAAGTTAATTACACAATTTTCTAACAAATGTACTCTCATACGGTTGCATTTTTTCCTAGTCCCTTTTGCATAGACTGAAGAAACACTTTCCCACTAAATAATGCCCTCGTAGATTTCCTTTATACTTTTACTACTCAATTATTTTGGTTGCCAGAATATATATGATATCCTTGGCATATGACTAATTAGCTACCATTGAATCATCATATGAAAACAAAACTAACGAGTAGGGATCACATCACCATAAAAAAATATCCCAAAAAATAGTTTCAGTAGTAAAGCTGCGGCACATAAATATAAATATTGGCAAGTATTGGTTAATATTAAGATAACTGCACTTTCTTCTCTTCGATCTCCACATAAAGAAATATTTGCCTATATAAAAAAAACATTACCCATGAAAAACAAAACAATACTGAATGTAATATGTAGCTAATTAATAATGTGGCTTTGACTCATCAGTCATTTGAAGCTTTGGGATTAAGGAAAAAAAAAAGCCTGATTGTGTACATGAAATAATTAAGCAATCTCTAAGATGCTGGATTTCAAAAGTTCTTGTGTACAACAATTGAAAGCCTAGACCCTCCTATGAAACTCCCTCTTTTGCTTAGTGCAGATGCAAAATTAGACCCTCCTGAAGCTTTCTTTGATATTTTAGCCTTTGGAGTTAATGATATTCTGTGGCTATTATCCAACCCTCCACCATAGCTATTGCATGTCTTCATTCTCTTTCTCTGACGTGTGCATTTCTTAGGAAGATCTTCTATACTCTCTACCCTTGCTAAAGAAGTGAAAGATTGGGCTTTCCCTTGGTAAAACATAGACAACCCTCTCCTGCACATTTTTTATAATAAACTAATCAATACAACAAATTCATACCAATTCAACATTATTACCAAAAAAAAACACATTTACAATTGATCAAAGTTTTTTTAATATAAAAATAAAATGCAAGTTTATATAAAAATTTACTAGAAACTACTTGTTTAAGCCAAAAATATAATGTAACAAAATCAAATAAAATTAAGAAGGGCAAGAGGATAATGCTTACTTGATAGGTAGATGGTTCATGAGGTCTGATAATTCATATAAAGGTCCATTTGAATGAGATGATGAAGGAGAGGTTGAAAGAGAAGATGTTGCCTCATCCTGATCAGTCAAATCTGATGAAGAAGAACACATGGAGTCCATTGAGTCTTCTTCTGAGAATGATCCAATGGTAATAGAATCATTGCTATCTTCATGGAAAAAATGTTGTGCCTTCTTCTTGTCCATTTTATGAGTTAATAAGATAGAAGAACAAAAGCAAAAGGAGATATATAGAGATGAATATATAAACACGCACGGAAGATCGAGCGATCCTGCTTTGGAAAAGTTAAAGTTATGTTCAACAGAAGATATAAGAGACTCTTATATATAATTATATATAAGAGATTAGAAAAGAATTACTGTAGATTTGAGTGACCAACTTTAATGCTTTTATATATATAGCTTACCTAGAATCTGATATTATTACTATATTCTAAACTGATGTCACTATCAGATCACGTTATATATGGTCTTAATTTCATTAACTCGTAACGTCTACCATCGAACGAGGATTGGAGATAAGCTCTAAATTTGAAGATATCCATATTGTGAGTCAGCATCGAACGTTCTTTTTATATTTGGAGAGTGAAAGCTAAGTGTGGTCCACATGTAGCGACTTTTTGATGCATAAAGCCATGACAAATAGCAATATATTCCCACCTTTTGATGCGTTCATGACACGTATACATGGATAAAGCTTAGGTGAGGCTATTAGATGTTCATATCACAATTTTTTTTTTTAAATTTATTTAAATTTATTGGTTTTTAAGATTGATGAGTTTTGAGTTTAGTTATTATTTTTAATTTGATAGATATTTTCAAAAGTTTGAATTTTTTTTGTTTTGATTCCTATCCTTAGAGATCTAACGTTAATTGATGACATGACTAACAAAATGTTATGTTATCATGTTACGTGTCTTTTTTAATAAAAGGTTTTTAAAAGATGACCGAATTTTGGTTTAATCCTTTTTTTTACGGATCAAGATTCTTAATTTTTTTTTTATAATTAACGAATTGTCACATCAACATTCCATGTGTCTTCGAAATGCACAATAATGAATTCTCGCCATGTTAGCATATAACATGGATAACCTAGTAAGGCAAACAAAACTCTAACCTCAGTTAGGTCAAAATTGCTCAACTTACACGAGCCCAATAACTTAAACAAACTCATATGATAGTCGTCATCATTGAAGTATATAACATTTAATTCTTGCATAAATATTTCAATATAAGACTTCAAATGAACTAAAATATTATAATTTTTAGTTTTTAGCCCTTGCTGTTTATATAACAAATCAAATACATAATGGAACACATGTCTTATTTTATACTGTTTTTACATGCCTATTATTTTTACATGTCATCTATCAATGTGGCAGTAACTCATTATGATATGCTGATGTGACAATCCGTTAGTCATGTCAGTAATTAACAATATATTAGTAATAGTAGGGACCAAATTTTTTTTAAAACTTTTAAGGACTTTGACCAATTAAAAAAAAAATAAGAACTAAAACAAAAATTCGGTCAATTTTCAGGGACCTTTTACTTTAAAAAAAGAAAAATAAAGAGACACATGGTATGTTAACATGACACTTCGTTACTCGCGTCATCAATTAATGGGAGATTCCTAATGGTAGGAATTAAAACCAAAAAATTTAAATTTTTAAGGATCAAGACAAGTCAAACAAAAAGACCAGGACTAAAACCAAAATTCGCTCAACTTTCAGTATCAAAAACTTAAATAAACCTTTTTTTATATTCCCTCCATCCCATAAAGTTAGTAAAAAACATAGACAAATTTTGTCCCAAATTAAAGTTAAAATAATGAATAAAAAATTGAAATTTAATTGTATATTCTATGATTGGTTAATTAAGGAAACATGTATTAAATGCTTGCTTTGGTAATTGGTTGATTTGGGAGACAATGCATTAAAAGCATGTTCCCTTATTTTTGTTGAATTTTAAAAAAGTTACTAACTTTTTGGGACAAAGGGAGTATAAGTACATGTGATGACGGTGGCTAATCCTTCGAGTTTGAAAGAGTTTGAGATCGAACCATTGACCACTTGCTTAAGTGACACGTCCACACATCAACTATGCCAACCTGAATTGGTAGTTGATTATCAAAATTTGACCATTTAAAATATTACTTCATCCATTTTTATTTATCTATTTTTTTAAGGAAAGATTTTTGGTTTTATGTAGTTATCCTTTTAGAAGTTTAATGAAGTATTAATTGCTAATTTATCATTTTTTTAGTTAGTTTGTACTAGAAATTGAAAAATACTTGATGGTGTAATATTAATGGTGAAAAAAACCTAGCTAGCAGAGTAACATGAGCGATGGTTGATGGAAAAATAAATATTATACGGAGTATATGAAAAATAAAATTACGTGTTTACATGAGTTAATAGAATTAACTAGTTTTATTGGTTTCTTAATTTATGTCCAAAATCACAGACAAGTAGGATCACGTGGTTGATAATTCTAGATTTTCTTAACATCAATTCTAACCAGAAGCTAATTAAAACAATATGAAAATATAATGGAATACTCTCTCTGATCCTATTTATAGGACATACTTAACCATATCACACAGACCAAGGAGGGTAGTTAGGTTTCTTGAAACTTTAAAAAAATACTTCAACATTACAATCTTACCCTCTTAACTTGCATTGGGAATTTCACAATGTATTATTTCACATTAATGGGCAAAGGGTAAATAAGAGAAAATAGCAATAAATGCTTCCTAAAAAATACAAAATGACTTATAAATAGGACCAAAGAATTCTTCTAGAATGTGACTTATAAATAGGACCGGAGGGAGTAATTTCCAATGTGCTTTTCCTTTTATTTAACTTCTTATTAACTGCGAAATTTGATATGTTAATAGTAGTAACATCGTATGGTGCTTTCATTTTGTTTTTAATAAGGATCACATATCTTGCCTCAAAGTTAGTCTTTCGATATTGAATGATGAATGAATAATATCTTTTAATCTTTGGCGGAAAAACCAATGCCATCCCATTTAAAAAAAAAAAAAAAAGCCACTCATTTTGATTAATTAAAGTGTTTCGCTAACAAGTGTCCTCTCCCTACAAATGAAAAAAACAATTAGTTTTTCTTCTCTCGAAACTATCATGAATTACATTTTCTAATATTTTCCAACTATATATATCTCCTTAACAAGTGTTCTTAGCATTTTTCTTAATTAAAATATTTGATTAGTATTTAAGATCAAATAATTTTAAATTGCGTCTAATATATTATTTTCAATAATTAATTTCGGTGATAGAGTTACGAGATATATATATAGAGAGAGACACACAATTAAATTTGATTTTTGACAACTACACATTTTCTCTCTCGTTTTTTTACTCAAAAACTTTGTCTATTAAAAAGGTTAACGCACTTTTATGAGAATAATATTTTTTTAACTAATTGTTATTAAGGGATAGTTGCATATGGGAGTATATATATATGCCGGTTACTAAATCACATTGTTTTTCTTCAGCGATAACGAAAATTAATCCCCTCCAAAACGTAGATATCATCGAAGTGAATTTTGTCTCTACCAAAAAAATATTTTTTATATCCACAACAAAAATTAAACCATCAACGTTATGCTTAATTAAGGAACTTAGTCATCTACCAATTATATTGGGCATGTTGATAGTCACAAAATCACTTCTATGATAGTACACTCCTTAAGCTTGTATCATTTTCATATTTAAAAAAAAAATGGTTTATTGTATCATTAATCATTTCATTCATTTCATCAAGAACATGTTTTATCTCATTTTGTATGCCAAAATATATATTACTACTCATTATTATTGATAAAAAATATATTTCTTGTTAGTACTAATTACTAACTAGTTCTTTAAAAGAATAAGAGCTTGTTTGTTTGGGCGGTAGCCAGCCGCAATCGCAGAAACTTGGGTCTTGGAGCTTCTCATCAAACGTGCGTTTGCACTATGCAAATGCAAAATCAAACAGTCCCTAAATCTATGAAAATGTGCGATACAAGATTGACAAGCACAAAATAACATATTGATTATTGGGGTCCTGTATTGCTTGATCATGGTTCGAATATCCAACAGTTTCTTCTCACTTTATTTTTGTCTATATCATATTTTCTATCAACTTTTTATAATACAAATATAAAATGTATGATTTTTTTCATTTAAAAAGTGAATGATTTTTTTTACAGGAATAAAAAAAAAAAGAAAATTAAATCCATAAATGGTGGCATCTAGGATTAAACTCGGGACTTCTTCCATCTCCCAAAATTTAAGATTCTACATATGATTACATGGAATATACCTACTTGGCATATAATATGTATGATAATCTGATTTTTTGACTAAATATTATAAGTATCAAAAGTTAACTTAAAAAAAAAGTATCAAAAGTTTTTTTTTAGGGTTTTGCTTGGGAACCCTATGAGATGAGAGGGTTTTGGTACCTTTTTGACATGGACTAATAGATTTTTGCCATGTGTTGTTCTTTGCCATGTCAGCGGTGTATATTTTTGATTTATAAGTTTTATAATTAAATCCCTAAAATATTTTTTTATCCTTAATGTAATTTACCCAAAATACCATCATTTTAATATTATTTTTCATCTACCCAAAATACCCTAATTTTAATTTTATATTTCATTTACCCTAAGTACCCTCATTTTAATACCATTTGTATCTATCCAAAATACTCTTAATAATTTATAATTTCTCATTTCACTATCCTCCCACGTTATTCTTTTCCATCAATCTATCGTACCTTTTTTCTTCTATTAGTGTCAAGTACCAACATCGTCACCTTCTTCTTCTTTATTCATACCTTCGTTCTTCATAAAAAAAAACCCAACAACAAATGCAGGAGCATACCTTCTTCATTATCACTTTCTTTTATATTATTCCCTCTTATTTTCAAACCCGTTTTCATTTCAAAACTCAATCCCAATTCCGGCACCACCACCACCATAGATAGGTTCTCTTTCTTCCTCTTTTAGGGATGTTCATATCCTTTAGATTTTATTTCTGTGGGTCCCGTGCTGTCAGCCGTATACGTTGATGTTTTTTGTGTTTTTTGGATTGATTGTTGCTCTCTACCCAGAGAAACACAATTCTGTGTAAACTCATAACACGTGATTATTTTTTTATTCCCCAAATGTAATAATGAAGAAAATAAAAGTTTTCACATTTTCATTGACAAAAGTCTTAAATTGTTCATTAAAAAAAACTCAATTTTTAGCAATAATTTTTTTTTTTATACAGTTGAGTGGTGGTGAGAAGCAACGTGTCCCATTATCTTGAAAAAAGTCAAAGTAGTCAACAAAAAAGAAGAGAATATCTTTTTGATATAATGCTTGATTTTGTTTTCAAATAAAAATATAATGCTTGATTCCTTCATTAATTACAAATTTCTATCACACAAATTTTCATATTATTTTTACAATTTTTAAGATTTTTCATTAATTGTTTTATATAATTTTAATGTAATATACAATTTTTAAGATAAAATAAAATCTTTAAGATTGATTTTTCATTAATTATTTTTACTTTGAATTAGGACAAAAAAAACTTCATTTTTTAACAAAATAGTGGGATGGAGAGAGTATATGAGAGATAATAAAATGAGATGATATGAGCGCAAAATAAGACAAATTTCACTTCTCTAATATAGAGTAGGAGATAAGGTAAAAAAAATTGAGAATTAAATGAGATGATATGAACATAAAATAAGATAAGAGAAATTCCGCTCCTCTAATGAAGCAAAAGATAAGGAAAGAAAATTTGAGATACTCTTTCGATCTCGTTATCTTGATAAAAGTCAAAGTAGTAAACAAAAATAAGAAAATATCTTTTTGATATAATGCATGATTCTATTTTCAAAATAAAATATAATGTATGATTCATTCGTTAATTACAAAATTCTATCACACAAATTTTCATATCATTTTTACAATCTTTAAGATTTTTCATTAATTATTTTAAAAAATTTATTGTAATATACAATTTTTAAGATAATATACAATCTTTAAGATTTTTCATTAATTATTTTTACTTTGATTTGTGATAAAAAAAAACTTCATTTTTTTACCAAGATAATGGGACAAATGGAGTATATGAGATACAATTAAATGAGATGATATGAGCATAAAATATGATAAACTTTACCTCTCTAATATAAAGTAAGAGATAAGGTAAAAAAATTGAGAATTAAATGAGATGATATGAACATAAAATAAGATAAGAGAAACTTCGCTCCTCTAATAGAGTAGGAGATAAGGAAAAAAATTTGAGACACTCCCTCAGTCCAATTATCTTGGTAAAAGTCAAAATAGTAAATAAAAATGAGAGAATATATTTTTGATTCAATGCATGATTCTATTTTCAAAATAAAATATAATGTATGATTCATTCATCAATTACAAATTTCTATCACACAAATTTTCATAATATTTATTTTTCATTAATTATTTATTAAGATTTTTGATATAATATAATATACAATCTTCAAGATTTTTCATTAATTATTTTTATTTTAATTTGGGACAAAAAAAAACTACATTTTTTTACCAAGATAATGGGATAGAGGAAGTAGAAAACATTAGCATATCAAACAACGTGAGTCTCATCGTATATCCTGAACTCTTAATAACTAGAAGCCACCAAAAACAGAATGAATGAAATTGATTTAATTAAATATTAAAGCAATGAAATCCCTAAAAGAGGAAGAAAGAGAACCTATCTATGATGGTGGTCACGACGAAATTTGGATTAGGTGTGAAAATAAAAACGGGTTGGAGAGTGAAGAATAAAAAAAAGTGATGATGAAGAAGGTATGTTCCTGGGTTTGCTTCTGAGTTTTCCAATGAAGAATTTATGAATAAAAAAGAAGAAGGTGATGATGTTGTTACTTGGCAGTTTTAGAAGAAGAAGAAGAAGGGTCTGATGGAGAAGAATAACGTGAATGAGTAGTGATATTATAAATTATAAATTTTTAAGGGCTTTTTTGGGTATGTACAAATAATATTAAAATGAGGGTATTTTGGGTAGATGAAATATAAAATTAAAATTTGGGCAGATGAAAAATAATATTAAAATAAGGGTATTTTGGGTAGATCAAAAATAATATTAGAATGATGATATTTTGGGTAAATTACATTAAAGATAAAAATAATATTTTTAAATAAATATTTTAGGGACCTAATTATAACATTTATAAATTAAAAATATGCCCCGATGACGTGGAAAAAAAAAACATGACTAATTTCTATTGAACCACATTAAAAGGGTACATAAACCCTCTATTTTCAGAGGGTACCAAAGTAAAACCCTTTTTTTGAAAGTTAAGAATCTCATTCAATTAGGAGGAAATAGATGGAATTGGATTCTCTGCAGTTACATTAGTCTGCATGAAATCATGACCCTTGAAATTATTTGTTGTACCGTTAAATTTGGAAATAAAAAATTGATAAATAAATTTTTGATGGTTGGATTAGTGACTGACTACATCAATAACTGTATCAAAAATGAAGTCAGAAAATTCAGGTCCGAAACGGATACATCAGCTTAGGGGAGAGCATGACCCGGCCCGACCCGGAGACCCGTCCCAACCCGACGGGTTCGGGTCGGGCCAAACCTGGACCCGTGAACGTTGAGGGACAAACCCATGATTAAAGTGGACAGACCTGTCCGATATAGGGACGGGTTCGGGTTTATGGCCGGGTCACCCGGACCCGGCCCGGAATATACCCTATATATTTTTTTATTATATTTTATATTTTTATTAATTATTTCCATTTTTTTTATTAGTTATTTTTTTTATTTGTTATTATTCCCTATCTGGTCCTCTTTCTAATTTCTACCCTAATTCTTATCACTTCTCTCTTACTCTCTCACTCTCTCCCCGACGGCGCACACTCTCTCACGGTCTCACCCGACAGCGCCACGCCGCCACCATCAGGCCGCCGGTCGTCGCTCGTGGCTGCTGGCTGCTGGCTGCTGTTCACGCGTCGCAGAGGAGGAGGTACTGCTGTGAGCTGTCGATCTCGTCGCAGAGGAGAGAAGAGGCTCTGTTCTCTCGTCGGTCGCCGCAGAGAAGACGCCGCCGCTGCGAGGTCGCCGCTGTCGTCCCTATACTTCCCACTCCTCGTCGCTGACTCGCTGCTCGCTGCTCGTCGACCGCCGTCGCCGCTGTGAGGTCGCCGCTGTCGTCCCTGTTCTTCCCGCTCCTCGTCGCTGACTCGCTGCTCGCTGCTCGTCGGTCGCCGTCGTGAACCCGATCGCCGATTCGCCGCTGTGAGGTCGACCCACAAGGTATTTTTTTTTTTAAATTGATTTACTGATTATTTAGTAATTAGGGGTTTTGGTTCAAGAAAGTGTGATTCTTTTATTTATTTATTCATTTTAAATAAGCAATTATGGTTTTGATGCTTTTCTGTGCCATGGGATGAATTACTAGTTTTGGGCTAGTCCTAGGTTTTTTGGAACTTTATTCCCCAAACGTGAATTTTGGTTTGATGGTGTGAAAATGAAAACCCTGCCTCTTTTGACTGAGCTGAGGCTAAGAGCTTGATTATTCAAGGCTTTATGTTACTTGATTGTTGTGTGTGCCTCAAGTGGTAATAATGGCAGAGGTGGGGTTTTGATGGAGGGATTAGGTTCCATTTTCTTCTGAACAAAAGTAAATAAGAGCTTCAATAATCGTTGGAGAGTCTTAGGTTCTGAAGTACTTTATTTCTTTGGTTGGTAGGTTGTAATTTCTTGTTATTGGCGCTTTAGATGTTAATCAGTTTGATTGGTCTGGGCATGGTTAAAGACAACCATGTTTCCTGAAGCAGTCAGTTTTCTGCAAATTTTGTTCTGTAATAATTTTTTATTGTGTTTTTGAACACGAGCTGTCTATAGTTAGGCAACATTAAATTGGATGTGTACAAATTGAAATTCTCCATTACACATTGAAAACAAAATCATGCCTCATTGAATTGAGAAAGCAATTGAGCTAATAGTAAACTAATTTCCCTTTTTAGGCATGTGCCAATTTTGTGTCATGTTTTGAATTCAAATTGTCTTAATTTAGGCAATTTTTAAGTAGGTTTTGATGATCAAATGTCCCGGTGATATGTGGCGTCATTGAGTTGAAACAAACAGGAGGCAAAGATAAATTTCCTATTTAGTGGATCTATGTTCTTCTTTTTAGTGATTTGGTATGCTGTGTTTTGAGCTATAACTGTCCTGGTACCTACTAATCAAGTCATCTGGAGAAACGTTTTCTCTTGGTATATGTTGGAACCATAACACTTTTTCCCCACATTTCTTAGTGAGTTCTTCATTCTTTTGCCATGTATTTTAGAAACAACTGCTTGGTATTTGTTTGATAACACAAGAGTTACACATGTTCATAAGGTGGAACATACCTTTGTTAAAGGGTTGTAATGTTATCACTGAAGCAGTTTTCGTAGTGGACAGGACTTATTGCTTCATGTTGGTTTCACATGTAGATTCTATTTTGAATGTAATTTGTACTCAGTTTAGTTTTCTGTTGCATTTTTCTTTCTTCTACAGTTTGTCTGTGATGTTTCTTGGCTGTGATGTTTATGTTACTTTTGTATTTTGCAAATGAAACTTGGTTGAATTGTGTAATGTTGGACTACTAGTATTACACCCTAACTAATGATCCAACAATTATGTATTTGAGCATTTCTATTCTTTGTATCTCTTTTTTTATTCTGTGAATTTCTCTTCATAAGTTCCAGGTTTTTTTTAAGAAGATCTTGCATTATCATCTTGAATAGGAATTCATTCTGGTAAGGCTTTATTTTTGTTTCATTTATTGAGTTTTATTTTGTCAATAATGACAGGGAATACACACTTATATTATTCTGTGTCATGAATTGATTGCTTAGGTTCGGAAAAGTACTATAATGATAAATGGATTTGTTGATTCTTTACTAAAAGGATGGGCGGAATATGCATGGTGTAGGATCGATCAACAAAGGCGAATTCTTCGGTGAGCAACGAATTATAGTTTATACTTTTTTGTTGTTGAAGGAATTATATTAATGTTATTATACTTCATGTGACTAGTTATAGAATTTTAGAAAGATTATAAAAATTTCAAAATTTGAATGGTTTGAGATTTTTTTAATGTGATTGATCCGTCCCCCGGGTGAACCCGGACCCGTCCTATTTTGGATCCGTCCTTATCTTGTCCCTCTCCAATTAGGGACGGGTTCAGGTTGAAAAAATGACCCGTGCAACATTTCGGGACGGGTAAGGGTCAACCCCAACCCATCCCATGCTCACCCCTACATCAGCTTGTAAGAGACCTCACCGGGTACCTCTTCAATCCGCACATTATTCAAAAGTTGAAAAGATAGCTTTGCAAGCTTATCTGGTACAATCTTGAATCTTATTCAATTAAGTAAAAGTTAAAGGACTTAAATTTTCAAAATTTTGGTATCACTACTTTTGAATTTTTTAGCTTCGGTTTTAAATGTTGAATTAAGTAAATCTATAATAATATACTGCTGAAATATACAAGATACTACTGTTTTGTGTATGCTGTATTTTATTGAGAAACCGTAATAACTCAGAAAATAAGAGACTTTTTTTAAAAAAAAAAATTTAAAAGATTTTTTGTCTTTTTTTAATCTTGATACAAAATCAAAAGAATGAATTATGAAAATAGTTGAAATGGAAAAGAGTGGGATTAGTCTATTCATGGTTTTTAAAAAAAAAATTAGAGTATTATTTAATATACTGTTTCTGTGTTTCCTAATATGATGATTTTTTTAACAAAAGTATTCCACGAATCATTGTTTAGAGTCAACCTTGTTATACAAATTTCGTTCACTTTTTTCAAAGCAATCTTGTTATTCAAACATTTGTATTTGACATCTATACAAGACACTTGCCTTTTTAGGTAAAAACTGGTGGATCCTGCAGTTTTTCTTTCTTACAGGATCCACCAGTTTTTATCTAAAAGACAGGTGTCAACCCGAGATGTCAAATACGGATGTTAGATAAACATTTTCCTTATTTGACATCTGGGGTTGACACCTGCCTTTTTAGGTAAAAACCAGTGGGTCCTGTAAGAAAGAGAAATTGCAGGGTCACCAATTTTTACCTAAAAAGATAAATGTCATGTATAGATGTCAAATACAGATGTTTGAATAACATGATTGTTTTAAAGCTGCATTTGGAGATGAAAATGCATTGACCTTTAGTTGCCAATTGTTCGCCATAAACACCGTCTTTAAAGGAAAGTAGCCTTTAAAATTCTCCGTTGAATTGACCAGTTTTTTAACTTTACTTTTTACTTTTTTTCCAAAACTACTTGTTATAGGTAGCAGTTGTTGCTTGCTTAAGTGACACCAAAAAACCTCCTTCTTGGAACAATTAAAGGAGTGTACTCCTGATATTTATTTTTGGGAGGTGGCCTCCGATCACAATCGCTCCTTTCTCCTATGCCATTGAACTTGTCATCCTTTCTATGTTTGTTCTGACCCTGAGGCCGGGTCTGATTTGATCCGATCCTCTCTCACTTTCTGTCCTTTGTTAAATTCCTCCAAGTTAATAAATTTATTGGAACGTTGTCTAAGTCCAGCCATGTCTTTCGGAGGTTTACCCATCAAAGAGTTACAGAAGTCACCGTGTTGCAGACCCTGAGTAAAAAGTAGGACTGCTACCCCAAATTCGAGCCTAGGAACCGAACTTGCCTCGGCATGGAAACATGACAAGTAATCACGGAGAGATTCGTCCTGTTTCTGAGTAACTGCCGCCAACGTGTGGTCGGATTTGGGCTGAATGCAACTGGCGGTATAGCGATTCAAGAAAGTCCTTTTCATCTCCTCCCAAGAATTAATGGAGTTCCTCGGGAGTGAAGAATACCAGCGCAAAACCGAGGGTTCAAGGGTCATCGAAAATGCTCGACACTTCATTCGGTCTCCCCCCCCCCCCCCCGTAATAATTCATGGCTCCCTCGTATGAAATGATATGATCAACAGGGTCTGTAAGACCGTTATAATGAGGGACGTTTGACGGACCCAAGTATCCTCGTGGAGTTTCAAAAGACATAATATACGGGGTGAAGGGGTGGCCAGGATGGTAATCACCTTGGGTTGGATCAATGTTCGGGTTGGAGTCGAGCCGGGGAGGCGGTGGAAGCTGGAGAGTATGTGCCGGGTTAGGTGATTGCGGAGGATGGGTGAGAGGTTGTGGACTTGACACTCTTACCATTGCCTGCTGTTGGAGGTCAGCGATGGCCCTTCCTTGTTGTTGGATGAGAGTGGTTTGCTGTCTTAAAATGTTAATCATTTCCTGTTCACGCGATCGAGCCGAGGCAGTACTCGCGTAAGACCTACTGACCGAATGCTCCATTCTAGTGTTTTCTCGCACGGCTCGGGCCCGCTCATCACCAGGTGGTTGATTTGAGTGTCTTCGGTTACCGGTAGAACTAGGGGCCTGGGTGTTTTTGGCCTCTCTGGATGGGGCAGTTTTTCGAGTTTGTGGAGTTGTACTACTGGAATCCCCTTGAACAGTATATGGACCACTGTGTCCTGGTGGGGGGTTGTGGGGGAGGTGGAGGGGGTGGTAGGAGATGGGTTGAAGATGGAGGGGGATTTGTTAGAGGAGGGTTTAGATCCATCAACGGTGGGGGGTTTGAAGGTGGTGGTGATTGTGGCGGTTGAGAACTTGCCCCACGACTGTGGTTCAAGCGATCTCGCAAATCACCAGAGGTGTGACGGGGGTGTGGTTGAGAATCTGCTCCACGGTTCTGGTTTAATTGAATCTGCAGATCGCTGGTGGGTGGGTTTGGGGAACGTCGTGGTCTACCACGATTTTGTGTGATGCGGTCACGAAGATCACCGGCATTGTTCCTGGTGGTGGGAGTGATGTCTTATTCGTTCTCCACAGACGGCGCCAATTGGTGTACTCGATCAAGACCTCCCTTGAAGCTATGAAAGAACTTCAGGAATGATCTCAACCAAGATTTTGATGTAGGACTCTGTAGGATTTCTGAATATCCAGTTGGGATAAACAGGGTCTCCCTAGTCAACAATGTGTGTGCTAGTGTCAACTTAGGGATGGAAAGAACGTACCTTAGCCCTTATAGCATGGTGGTTCTTATAAGGGGTTTACCTTATACGTGTGCTGTGGGCTTTCTGATTAGGCCCGTGAGAAAGTAGTGTTTGAATATGATTAGTGAAGGTCCTGATAAGGTAGCCTTCGTCAATCCTGTTACGGATAAACACTTAATATATCCCATAGTTTATCGAGCCGTGCGAGAATATAGGAGTAGTTGTTAGTCTGCTGGGACCGTAATGGATAAGGATAAGGATGGGAATCCTGTACTTGGTCTTGATCCCGTAAGCCTTTAAACCACTGTATCCCTGGCTCGGTGCGATACTTGCCGACCAGATGATGGCCGGTATTCTTTGTTCTAGCGTTCAACTGGTCGGACCAAGATGGTATCGGTCGGATAGGCTCTTGGTCCACCACAATAATGATGGTAAAAATAGCTAAATTTTTTCCCCAACTATAGTTAAAATAATTAATGAAAAGTTTAGAAATTGTAAATTTTGAAATGTGATTGGTTGATACACACAAAATGCATTAAATTAGTTATTTGATAATTGATTGATATATTAGACAAGTCATTAAATGCATGTTTCCTTAATTTTCTGACTTTTGAATTTTTTAACCATCTTTGTGGGACGAAGGAAGTATGTAAGTTAAAAGGTTAAAGGTCAATAAAATAGAATTTAGTAGATATAAATTATACTTTCAAGACTTTAATTCGGATACAAATGAAAATGAATTAGGGCAAATTTTGAATATCAATTACACTAGGAAAATTAAATTATACATAAAAAAGTTCTCTAAATTCTCTAAATGTCAATAAAATAAAATTTAATAAATATAAATTGTACTTTCAACAATTTGGTTTCAACAATTTGGTTCAAATGAAGGTGAAATCAAATAAGTTTTCATTCATAATTTGAAAACCAAAGCAGTAAAATGAGAGACAAAACAATATCAAAATATCGAACTTGACGTCTAGAACTCAGCTAACTAGATCTTGAAAACGATCAAAAGAGTGAAGAAAGCAAAAAGATACCTAATTGAAACTTAAATTTTTTTTATTAAATAAAATTCGATCATACTATCATAAATTTAATTTGATGTATTAAATTTCTTATGAACTAATTCATAAAATATAAAAATGGTTAACTTGACATTAAATATGTCCTCCATATACGTATCAAAAAATATGTCCTCCATATTAATGATACTAATGAAAAAAAATATCAGTGCATTGCAAGGCTAAACCCAAGTTCATTATAATCTCTTTATACTTTTCTATCTTGCACATCCGACAAAAAAAAAAAATGAAGTGGAGTAGTGAGATTAAGAAGATGAGTAATTCTTCAAAACAACAACCGATAAAGAGTTTATAGTGAATAAAAAAGTATTAGTAATAATTTACAAAAAATTATAAATCTCTTAAATCAGAGATATAACAAGTCCAATATCTTGATGATTAATCTAAATTTATGTTTAATTTGTATGTAGACTTGGAACATAATTTTTTTTAACATTATTACTTTTTCTGTTTCAATATTTTGATAAAAAAATTTTGAAAAAAAAAATTAATGTAATTTATTAATTACAAATAAAAATTATACATATTTGCATCATGTTCTCTTTCACAGTTAAAAAGTCACATATTTTATTTTCTCATAATTTAATGTTTATTTCTTTAATTACTTAATCATAAACATAATATACATTTTAAAGATATTTGATTTATTATTGATACTTCAATTTGAGTTAGAATCTTTTGTGTTATTTTACCAAAATAACGGGACAAGGAGAATATAATGTTACTAGCTCTCACCCCGTGCAATGCACGGGTTATTGATATTTTAATTTTTTCATATTAAATATTTTAAAGTAAATATTTTTCTTATATTTTAAAGTAAAGATTATTATTACACAATAATAAAAAAATTATACAAAAAAGCATATATAGAGTCAAATCAAACCCTACATTTAAAAAAATTAATTTAAATGAGTTTGTTGAGAAATTTTGTACTTTCTTGTATAAATAAAAAGTAACACTTTTTATCTGATATCTTCCGTATTTATTTAATGAAAAAAATTAACATTTTTATATGATTATGAACTTTATTTTGAAGAATCAAAAGTAAATCATATTGAAATATTTTCATCCTTTTTGTTTGGTGCTATTATGAGTAAATTTAAGGATAAATTATAATATTCAATATTTCATAGGACATGAAAACGACATTGAATTTTGTTATTCTTGACTGTATTGATTAACACATTGCATTTTATAAGGAATATAACAACTACTCTTTTTTTATATTTTAATATTATATTTGTTTATGTATAGATGAGTATTAAATTAATGTATTTCTTATTTAGTTTATCGATGAAGTAACACGTTTTTTTGTCCGAAGTAACACGCTTTTATATACCATTATTACGTTTATTATGTTATTATGATTAATTGGAGTGAAATCAAAATTAAACTTTTTTTATATATTTTTTTGTTTAATGGCAATATGAGTATATTTAAGGATAAATCAAAATATATCTTTTTAATATGATTATCACATTTATTATTATTCTTACTTAATATTTTGATATTTTTCATCGTTTATCTTATCTCAAGTTAATCATAAGATTTGATCATAAAAAATCTTTATCCTAATTGTTCTAATCATCTTGAATTAATTTTCTTTTCAATTTTTGAAATGTATATACCTTTGTTTTTAATCTGTTACAGTTTTTTTTAAAGATTATAACAACTAAAGTATTTATCCATTGCAAACTTTTTACAAAATGATAATCATTATATTTAATCATATATCAATATTATTTGTAATGTTTGAAAAAATCTATACATTGCATTTTATAAGGAATATAACGACTGCTTTTTTTTATATTTTTAATATTATATATGTTTATGTATAGATAAGTATTAAATTAATGTATTTCTTATTTAGTTGATTGATGAAGTAACATGTTTTTATATACCATTATTACGTTTATTATGATATTATGATTAATTAGAGTGGAATCAAAATTATTTTTTTTATATTTTTTGTTTGATGGTATTATGAGTATATTTAAGGATAAATCAAAATATTTCCTATTTCATGGGACATGATAATTTAGTATTTTTTGAATATAAATTATCATCTTTTTAATATGATTATCATATTTATTATTATTATTCATATTTAAATATTTTGATATTTTTTATCGTTTATCTTATCTCGAGTTAATCATATTATTTGACCTAAATTTTTTTATCCTAATTGCTCTAATCATCATGAATTATTTTCTTTTTCAAATTTTGAAATGTATATATGTACCTTTATTTTTAATCTGTTACATTTTTTTTATAGATTATAACAACTAAAGTATTTATCTATTGACCTAATAGGGTTGGCCCTCGTGGTTAACTGGCTGAGTGCTGAGGGAGTGCGGAACCAAAGGTTCGACTCCTGTCTAAGGTAACAACCCCTGAGGAGATCTCGTACCATAGAGTCAAATACTCACTCAGTTCCAGAGGTCGGGGTGGATTAGTTGGGCCACAAAAAGTGAAGCCCAAATACCACCTGGGTAACAAAAAAAAAGTATTTATCCATTGTAAACCTAATCGAGAAACCCAAATCAATACCTCTAATTTTACTCAATTTAGTTCAAATTTCTAGGGATTAAATTGTCTCACAAAATTATTTTAGGGGACCAAATTGCCTCATGGAGTAAAACTTCAAGGACTGTCTGGTGATTTTATTTTTTTTCACGGACGAAATTGTCCACATAAAATTTTTAAGGACTAATTGGGGTCTTTATATTTTTCAGGGACTAAATGTGATCAGATGAAAATTTTCAGGGACTAAATGTGATCACATGAAATATTTCAGGGACCAATTTGGGCATTTACTCTTAAAAGAATCATATTTATTTAAAAATAATTAAATCTTGTCTCTTCTGCTTTTAACCGCATATAATTATCTCCAAACAAGTTTAATATACTTTATCTTTGTTTAATATACTTGATCTTATAGTCAGCCCGACACCTTATAATTATCTAAGAACATTTTTATCTCAACCTGGAATTTTTGAATAGTTTTCTAGAACCATACAAAATATTTTATGATAAAAATGGCACAAATTTGTTCTAGAACCTTGTAAGTGTTTTATTATATTAATATAAAAGAGCTTAATTTTTAAAAATTTGTTATATGAATAATATGTCAATAATTTATTTGTTAGTTACTTTTAATAATATAATTCAATGATTAAGATTATATATACCTTAATTTTATCATCTTACATTTTATATGAATTGGCTTTTTCAATGTTTTTGCAAATCGGCTTAGCCAAATAGTAGTTAATTAATTTTTTTTTCTATTTTTCTACTAGTAAAACTATTGATGTTTTTTTCTCAACTAATAATTGCAAGATTGAGTTTTGAAATTTCAGATATATCAATGTATTTAACCTATAGTAGCTCTTACTCTCT
Organism: Crotalaria pallida; assembly: GCA_037953625.1. NCBI lineage: Eukaryota > Viridiplantae > Streptophyta > Magnoliopsida > Fabales > Fabaceae > Crotalaria > Crotalaria pallida. Next base: position 78,351,669 of record CM075656.1, read on the forward strand.
TTGTCCTTCCAACAATTTAAAAAAAAAACATTTTCTACTCAAATATTCATTTGTATTTGACTTTTTTAATAGAGTCTTGCGTTTTTAAACTTCTTAATTAATGCTGTCAAGCATAAACAATTCTAAATAAGTCTTCATGTTCAAATAATTTTTTTATGTTTTTGTACAGGCTAAATTTATAAAATTCAAATGAGAGGACATATTTTAAAACTAATTCTCATCAATAATACTTTATTTGTAGGTACCTATTTAAAAAAAATTTTAATCACGGGCCTAATTAGCAGCTTAATGAACCATTTAAAAATTAACATTTTCACTCCTATCTTTTTCTTTAACTCACTTTTTTTAAAGATTTTTTTTTTTTAATCATGGTGATTATTCCTCCTTATGGATATAATCAATTTCAAAGAATTAGCTATACCAAAATACTGCACGTAAATATCATAATTCGAACAATCCATGTTTTTATTAATTAGTGTTTTTATTATTTTGCTGCACTGTTTTATATATTTTATTAGTATTGTCACTTAAAAATATTATCTCGTAATTTTTAGCAAAAATTACTAAAATACCAATTGAATTTGGTACTTAAAAGAGTTTTCTTTCATTGAATAGGAGTAGGAATTACAATTCCAACCAACCGATTCTTTTAGCAAGATTATATTGATAAATGGACACTAATTTTTAATAAAGGAAAAATGAAAAAAAATCAAATACAACAAAATTGTGAGTTAGTGTATAATAATAATAATAATAAGAAAGATGAAACTTTTTTTTTTCATTAGAGAGGACCATATTAATAGTATTAATTTTCTTATATATATATATATATATATGTATACATTTAAAGAGTCATATAATTGTGAAATATTCAAATTTATAATTTCAAATCATCTTTGGTGGAGGAGAGACTATTTAAAAATGTTACTTGATTGTTATTTGTGAATGGTGTCCTTTTGAAATGCATAAAAGGTCATATACATGAATAATAAATCATTAAAATAATATTGACTCAAAGTGATAAACATGAATAATATTATGCAATAGTAAAATAATGTTGACATGAGTGGATGCTATCATCCACTTACCCTTATCAGTGGATGCTGACACATATGAACGGAGTTTGCGTTTCTCAATCAAATTGTCACGGGTTCGATCTCTTACTCATGCGAATGGAGAGTACCTTGCTGGGAGTGTCACCTTCGAAGGCATCTAATCAATGTGTGAATGGATTAGTCAACCACTTGCCTAGGTGGATACCATGGGTTAAAAAAAAATCATACACTTACCCTTAGTTTCAGAATAATGACATGATACATGATCTTACTACAACTAGATAAAAAGAGACACAAATGTAAGATAATAATTAATTAATTTGGATGCTTCTTACAAGTGAACTGAAATAAGCTCATATTTTACGCACTTATATACACATAAAAAGGTTATGAGAATCCAATTCTCTGCATACAATTTTGTAACTACCATCATGATATTTTACAATACTTATAATTTTTTCCGTTAAATGTAATGTTACTTAAAGAAATAGGAGCATTCACCACCCTTGTGCATGAACTTTCTTTTTTAATATTATTGGTTGCATGTATGTTTTTTTTTAAGGGATACGTGTATGTGTTAAAACTTAAAACATGGTATTAATGCTTAGATCATTTATATCCATGCCTAATAATCTTTTCTATATATTTTTATAGTTTTATATGCACTTTCTTTTTTAATATTATTGGTTGCTTGTATGTTTTTTTAAGGGATATGTATGTTTTAAAACATGGTATTAATGCTTAGATCATTTATATCCATGCCTAATCGTCTTTTCTATATAGATTTTTACAGTTTTATACTTTTATTATTACCATATATCAACTAAAATGAATTTTAGGTAGCAACATTTATATGGACGGAGATACTTTTTTTGCCTTTCTTTTTATTTATTTTTTTTATATTTCTTTGATTTTAATATTTAGAGCATTTGCTTCTAAAAAAAGTTAGATCATTTATTGATCCAGTGCAATAATTAAGGAATAATTATATACTAGATATTAAGCTCGTGAGTTGCACTGGTTTTATGTATATATTAAATAGGCTTAATTATGACAAGTCCCTGGAGTTTGGAGTACTTTTGTCAGTTACTCTTATTCTTATTTTTTTTCCAATGTCTGACTCTCCGAATTTACTTCTGAGTTTGTCATATACCCCCACTACCAATTCTGATCAATTTTACTGACATGTAACATCGGAATCCTGATCAGACGCAGGAGGTTGGTCATTTGGTGCTGCGTGATGTCACACGGGCGAAGACGACCTCTCTCTTCAATTCTTTTTTCTCTTTTTTTATTTAACTAAAAATATAAAAATATTAAGTTTTTTAAATTTTTTAAAAAAAGATCTTCGGCCACGGGGCACCAGGTGCTTAACCTTCTCCTCTGATCAGGATTCCGATGTTACATGTCAGCAAAATTGGCCAAAATTGGTAGTAGGGGTATATGACAAACTCAGAAATAACTTCGGGGAGTCAGACATTGGAAAAAAAAGAATAGAGTATATGACAAACTCAGAAATAACTTCGGGGAGTCAGACATTGGAAAAAAAAAAGAATAAGGGTGTCGGACAAAAATGCCCCAAACTTCAGGGACTTTGACATAATTAAGCCTATTAAATATGTAATATGTTAATCATTGATTTATTTCTTAAATAAAACTGGCTGAACTTATAAAGCTTAAATTTATGAAGAATATATTAAAGATAATATTTATGTCTTTAAATTAAATAACATGACACAATAAACTAATCAAATAGATATTGAACTATTTGTCTTAACAAATTTCTAAAACAAAATTTTTCTTCACAAGATCTGTCATTAGTACGATCACTATTCTTTTCTTGAATTGCAAGATGTGATTCTTGTTTTTTTAATCATGTGTATTAAATTTGTAAAAGTGCAATTCTTCAATACCGTAAATATTCTGGTGAATTTCAATGTATATTATGTGAATTGCAATTAGCAGTTAGGTAGCCCAGAACCTTCTATTTCCTCACTAATCACCACAAAGCTTCTTTGAAATTTATATATGTCAAACACTTTATGTGCATTATTAAAATCTCAATGTTAAATGAAAGAACAACACAGGAAACATAAAGTAAAATAAATCATTCATCATTATACCCAGAAAATATGAAGAATAACAGATAAAGTCCTTATAATGAGCAGTGGTGCTTCACCAATGAATCCAACATGAAATTTGTAAAAAAAAAAAAATGGAAAATGTTAATTACATTGTAGAGAACATAGAGCAATAGAAGAATTCAATGGCTGACGTGATAAAAGAACCTCGACTTCCATAGGAAACACAACAACAACAATGATAACGCATAGTTAGATGTTCAGATCTAATGCTTGTGGTAATGTTGAAGCATTTGAGAGAAGAGAAGAAGAAAGTATAACAAAGAGAAAGAGAAGAAGAGTGTGTTTGAAATATTGCAAGAGCAAAGACAAAAAGAGTGAGAGCGAGTGTTTGGTTCTAAGGGAAAATGTTATGAACTGATCCCCTGGATCTAGTTATGGGACCTTGAACACTAAAGTCTGGTTGTAGTTCACTAGATCTCTGAGTCTTTCTACCTTTTCTTCCTATTTTGAATGCAAGTTTTGGGCTTGTTAGAGAGAACCCAACGATCTCCAAGAGTTTAAAAGCCTCAAGAACTTATAAGATAAATTCCACACTAATTGATATTATCCCCAAACCAGTACTTAAACTTACATAAATAACTGCTGCTTCTAAACTGCTTCCTAGGTTAAAGCAGTTTGAATAATTCAAATAAAATAACTATAAAATAACTAACTAATAGGCACAGATGCCAACAAACTAAAACAAAGCATGTGTGGACAATATTCTGCCCCCTATCATCTAGCAATATTACTAACCAACACCAACACATATTAAATATCTAAACAGAAAACATAACAACCAGACTTAATTATTCTTCGATCTTAATCTTTGCTGATAGACTTTAATTGTCAGAACTTTAGCTACTTATTGGTCTTGGACCATAACATCACTTGCCCCCTTAGAAGAACGCTTGTCCTCCAGCGTGAAATTAGGATAACGCAGTTGCATATGATCAGCGAGTTCCTGTTATGGCATGCATAGAAATTTCCGCATCATCTAAATTTTCCAATGGTCTGTCATCTTCAACTTGCTTGTTATCCTCCGTAACCTCAAGCCAAAAAAGTTTTTTGCATCGATGTCCGGGACTAAAACGTTCATCACAGTTAAAACAAAGTCCCCTGACTTTTCTATCCTCCAACTCTGCTTGACTAAGTTTCTTTACAAAGGGAGAGCGCGACTGAACAGAATCCATTCGTCGCATGGAAGAGGACTCGCCTGTGCTTCGATTTCCTCGTCTTTCATACAATCTGGCTAGGCTCATGGCACTAGTGAGGTCTGTTGGCTGGTGTAACTCCACTTCAACAGCAATATACTCTTGTAACCCACTAATAAAAATTTGCACTTCTTGATCCATCGACAAGGTACTTGCCCAGGCCGACAACTGTTCAAATTGGCGTTGATAATCTTCAACCGACCCCAACTGTCGTAACTTCACCAATTCTCCCAACTTGTTACTCTGAACTGGTGGACCAAAACGCAAATTACATTGCCTCTTGAATTCTTCCCAAGTGATTGCTGGTCTGTCTCTCTCCACCTTCAAGAACCACAACTGGGCATCTCCCTCAAGATGGAAGGAAGCCAACCCCACTTTTTCTTCTTCTGGTATATTTTGATGCCTAAAAAAATGCTCACACCTATTAATCCAACCCAAGGGGTCTATTGAACCATCATATTTTGGGAAGTCCAATTTAGTATACTTAGGAACAAACGGAACTGCTTCTGGAGTAACTCTTACTGCCCTCCTTTCATGTCTGCCTCTGTTAACACTCCCTTCGCTTCCCTTGGATAAATCCCTTGACAGATCCTCTAATCGCTCGGTCAATGCCTGCTGTTGGGCCGCCATCACTGCGCGATCCTGCTCGCGTTCTTGTCGATCCTGTGCACGAGTTTCCTCATACATCTTGAGGAAAGTCTCAAATCCTTGTTGCAAGGAACGCAAATCACCCATAACCTCCTGGTCTGATACCAATTTGTTATGAACTGATCCCCTGGATCTAGTTATGGGACCTTGAACACTAAAGTCTGGTTGTAGTTCACCAGATCTCTGAGTCTTTCTACCTTTTCTTCCTATTTTGAATGCAAGTTTTGGGCTCGTTAGAGAGAACCCAACGATCTCCAAGAGTTTAAAAGCCTCAAGAACTTATAAGATAAATTCCACACTAGTTGATATTATCCCCCAAACCAGTACTTAAACTTACATAAATAACTGCTTCTAAACTGCTTCTAAACTGCTTCCTAAGTTAAAGCAGTTTGAATAATTCAAATAAAATAACTATAAAATAACTAACTAATAGGCACAGATGCCAACAAACTAAAACAAAGCATGTGGACAATATTCTGCCCCCTATCATCTAGCAATATTACTAACCAACACCAACACATATTAAATATCTAAACAGAAAACATAACAACTAGACTTAATTATTCTTCGATCTTAATCTTCGCTGATAGACTTTAATTGTCAGAACTTTAGCTACTGATTGGTCTTGGACCATAACAGAAAAGCTTCTTAGAGAATCTTGCTTTGTTTGACTGAGACATGAAAAGCTTCTTAGAGAAACTCAAAACCAAATAGAAGTCGGTGGAGTAAAAAAAAGTGATAAGAGAAGATGTAATAAGTGGACGACCATGATCTATTTTCACTAAAACTAAACAGACGACTAAGATGAAGCTAAACACTATCTTTGATAAGAGAATTTCTAGCGGGATTTGAAGGAGGGAAACAATGGCTCCCTCAAGATCTTCTTATTTCATATTATTATATTTGATTATATTGATGACGAGACCAAGTTGACCATATTGACTAGGACGGTCACATTGGTCATGTCTCGGCTAAATATTAATGGACATACTAGTTAAAAGACCCGAGTCCAAGTTACCCAGGTTCTTATCCTAATCCATGTCATCGAAGTTTGACTAGGCCTTATCTATCATTGTGACTCCCAGCATGATCGCTTATTCCAACTGATAAGTTGATTGGGATGGCAACATCTTTTGGGAAGCTAGCCATCTAAACAATTAGATAGGCCCGATCTCACCAAGAGTAAACCCTAGTCACTCTAATAACCTTATATAGCTTGAACTTTTAGATATTTTCAAGTTAACTCACAAACACATAAAAACATTGATCTAGGTTGTTACGTTCTTTTATTGGGGACTACTGCTAATGTTATACATCAAAACTAGTCGGTCTTCGATCTTCATCTTAAAAATTAGGACCGAGACATGTTAGATATCTTTAAACACGTAAGTGGTATATCCATTTGAAAGTGTTAAAAGGGAGAAAGGCTAAAAGGGTTAGTATTAGGAAAAAAAAAAGCTTTCTTGGTATTGAAACGAAAGTAGTAAGAACCAATTACCAAGATGACACAAATGAACAGAACACTGGAGTGAACTGATTGGATGCATGGAGTAGAAGGTGGGGATACTTTCAACAGTGGCTGCCAAAAAAGCTCATAAAAGCTAGGCTGCCCTTGCTGATCTTCGGATTGTATATAAGGAAAACCTTCCTATGGCACACTCAACACTCAAGCACTACTACCATCCCCAAACTCCGGATGTCAGTGCTGTAATCATAGGTTCTCCCACCGAGTCTTTTTTGGCTAAACAAGGAAATCAATACACTGATTATCATAACATTCTCTATACAGTTGTTGGTGCGAGGGAAAAATAAGGAAAGGGACATCAATTTGATCTAGGGATGGCAATGGGAAACTGCAGATGGGGATCCCCGCGTTGAACGCCCCGTTTGGGGGGGGGGGGGGGGGGGGATTTTTCCCCCGAACAGATTTTGGGGCGGGGAATGGGATTGGTTCCCCCGTCCCCGCGGGTTCTTCGTCCCCGACAATTTTAGTTATATGCCCTTAAATATTTAGGTTTTATATAGTTAAAAAATAGGTTTTTTAGTAACTTCACATATATTATTATAATTATAATTATAATTATTATTAGAGTGAAGGGACACTTTGATCTCTCGAGTTTTTCGACAGGGACACTTTAGTCCCTCAAGAAATTTAATTCATTTTTAGTCCTCATGTTTTCCAAAAGTACCAATTTAGTCCCTCATGTTTTCCAAAAATACCAATTTAGTCCCTTAACGAAGTGGCTAGCGGAAATAGGACAGAGACTAAATTGGTACTTTTGGAAAACTTTGGGGACTAAAAATGAATTAAATTTCTTGAGGGACTAAAATGTCCCTAACGAAAAACTTGAGGAACCAAAGTGTCCCTTCACTCTTATTAACGATTATTTTAACGATTTTTTAAAATTGAATCTCTTGAATTTTAACGATTATTTTTCTGTAGTGTACAAGTTTAAAAATGCTATTCGACGTTGTGAGTCAAGTTGAAGTTAGGTTCCCTGTGGGGACTCGTGGGGTGATGGGGAATGGGGATGGGGGTTAATCAACCCCCGACATAGGAAATGAGGATGAGGATGGAGGGCAAATGAGACCCGAGGATGAGGAATGGGAAAGGTCTCCCCTAGCGTTCCCAGCCCCGTTGTCATCCCTAATTTGATATGAGATTATGCCAGGCAGTTTCCGGTAGCTGATAGCTTAAAAATTGGGCAAAGGCTTAAAAGCTAGGAGCTGAAAGCTGCAGGTTCATAAGCTGCGTGCTGGATTCAATTATGGAACAAACACAACGAGAAAAAAAAGGAGTGAGAAAAAAAAGGAGTGATGTTATATGTACATCCGGAACTCTTTATGTATATAAGAGAAATAGATGTACATCCAAATGTTTATTTTGGATGAGTGAGGCTTTTGTCACCCCATTTTAGATTTTACACACCCCACTTATTAATTTATTTCTAAAATCACCCTTTTCATCATCCTTTTGACTTCTTCTTCTTCTTTTCTTATTCACACGTCACACTCCCACTCAAAAAAGAGAAAAAAAAAAAAACAAATCTCTCTTTCTTCCCAACATAACTCCCTCGGTGTTTTGGATACTCCCTCCTTCTGCGCTATTTTTTTTTTAATAATAAAAAAACACGTGTTGAGTAGGATATTTGTCTAGGACATGCTTGAACTGACACTGGCTATCAAATTAAATGAAGCAGCTTACCCCCACCTAGTGCTGGAAGACAATTAATTGATAACCAACACATAGATAATACTTAGGTTGGCGTTCATCATTTGCTATTATTTCCTTTTAGATTTGGGGCTGTGGTGTTATGATATTATGGGACCATCAATTTGCGTTTTGGCATGCCGAGCATCTTAGCAATTGCTGTAACCTGTTTTTCTTTTCTGTTTTTTGGTGTTCTATATCTAGTATGTAACTATAACTTTTTTTTTTTTTTTTATCAAATTCTCGTGTTTTTGGTTTCAACTAAGGTGTGTGAATATGAAAAGAAGAAGGAAAAGTGAAAGGGATATGTGAACATGGAGGGAGTTATGTTGGGAAGAAGGAGGGAGTGTTTAGTGTTAATAATGAGGGAATTGTTTTTTTTTAATCTTTTTTTTTAATATGAGTGGGGAAAAGTGAAAGGGATATGTGAATATGGAGGGAGTGTTTAGTGTTGATAATGAGGGAATTGTTTTTTTTTTAATCTTTTTTTGAATGAGTGGGGCGTGTGAATATGAAAAAAAGAAGAAGAATGAGTGAGAAGACGAAGGAGAAGGAGTGAGTTTTTTTAATCTTTTTTGAGTAAAATATGGGGTGTCTGAATATGAAAAAAAAAAAAAAAAGAAGATGAAGTGAAAGGAAGGATAGAAAGGGTGATTTTGGAAATAAATTAATAAGTGAGGTGTGTAAAGTCTAAAGTTGGTTGATAAAAACCTAACTCATTATGGATATAACATATTAACATTAGTGTTTGGCCCAACCTTTTTTTTTCATTTTTCTTCTCTTTAAAAGTAAAAGTTAGGCCGAACACCACTAGAAAAGCTCTCCCAATAATCTTCTTAAAATTTAGAGTAAGGTCCAACTTGATCCCTCAAGTTTTTCGATTGGGACATTTTAGTTCCTCAATAATTCTAATTCATTTTTAGTTCCTAAAGAAATTTAAAAAATATCACTTTAGTTCCTGTTTTCATTTCATTAACCACTGTCATTGTTTTCGGAGGACATTTACTGGAGGCCATTAACACATGGAAATGAAATATAGTTTATGCCAACAGTGACAGTAGTTAACGGAATAAAAATAGAGATTAAAGTGATATTTTTTAAATTCTTTGGGACTAAAAGTGAATTATAATTCTTGAGAGACTAAAGCGTCCCAGTTGGAAAATTTGAGGGACCAAATTGAAAAGTTTGTAGGTTCTTTTTTTTTTGTTTTGTTTTTTTTTTTTTAAATGAGCTTATAGTTCTTGAAACTATGGAACTTCTTCCATTTTTTAATTTGTAGCACAGTTTTATTTTAATCTCCTTTTGCCACTTTCATTTTCCTAATTCAATAAATTTTCCTTTCGTGGTGGTTCAACACCTTCATGATTCACGTATTTCGGTTTATTTTATTTATTTCTCTTTCACATGTTTTCTTTTTCACTTCTTTGAATTATTAAATTATTAGATTGATTTTTTCTAATGAGAAAGGAGGAAAGTTGTAAAAATATGTTTATTATTAACATTTTACTCCCTTCAATCTTAAAAATTATGTTTATCAAAGAAGTGAGTTAAAAATTGGTAATGTATACATTTAATATATTTTTTCAAAATTACCCATATAATTATTATTAGCATTTTAAATAATGTTGGCATAATAAAGGTGATTTTGGAAAAAAGTAAGTAATAAATGTTATTGAAATTTGAAATAAGGTCTTACAAATATGATAAAAATTTTTTTCAAAGAATGTTTTACATATAGATCAGAAGGAGTAATTGAAATTTGAACCGAAATTATAACTGAAATGAAAACTAAAATTGAAACGGATTTTTATTTTTTATTAAGTGGTGGTTATTTTTTTAGGGTAATTGTGATTATAATTAGAATTAGAATTGAAATTATAACTTTTTGTAAAACCGTAACTAAAACTGAGTTATTTATGAAACTGTAACTAAGTCTATCTTTAAAACCTTTTGATCTTAAAAACAAAATTATAATGGCTTAATTGCATAATTGTTCATTTATCTTGTTTAGTAGATTCACTTTGGTGCTTTATTTTTATTTTTTTTTTTGCAATTTACTAGTTCTTTATTTTTTTTTTAAGATTCAGTTTGGTCCTTCCGTTAAAATAAAGTTAAATGAGAAATAATATTTCAAGAATATTCCCCTTTCTAGACTTAATTGCGTAATTGATCTTTTATCTTATTTATTAGATTCACTTTGATCCTTTATCTTAATATTCCAAGAATATTCCCTCTTCTTCCGCTTCCTCTGCTCTCTCCTTATAGCGACGGCAACCACCATGGACGCCGTCATCACCACCCATGTCATCGTCGTCGCCATTTTTAGAAATTAATCAGAGTTAATGAAGCGTTTTGCACGTGTTTTCACACGTTTTCCTGCAGGTTCAGAGGAGGAGACCATTGTTCATAACCAAGGTTTTAGAAAAGGGACTCTAGAATTCGGATTTTGAGGAGAAAAGAACGAAAAACACGAATTTGTTTAAGGAATAATGAAAATAAAGCTTAAAAATCGTGAAAAATTGAAGTATGATCATGAAATTTGAAAAATTTGATGATTTTCGAGGCAAGAGAGTGTGAGCTCATGGTGGCTGCCGCTGCTGTAAGGAGAGAGTAGAGGAAGAAGAATAGAGAATATTCTTGGAATATTAAGATAAAGAACCAAAGTGAATCTAATAAATAAGATGAATAACCAATTATGCAATTAAGCCTAAAAGGAGGAATATTCTTGGAATATTTCTTCTTATTGAAGACCAAACTGAATCTTTTAAAAAAAAATAAAGGATCAGTAAATTGCAAAAAAAAGATAAAGGATCAAAGTAAATCTAATAATAAATAAGATAAATGATCATTTATGCAATTAAGCCAATTATAATTTTATACGATCAGCTCCTGTTTTGTTCCGCGTGGAATCATTATATTAGCTTAGTTCCGCGTGGAATCATTAGCTTATTTTGAACACTAGCCCCCAACCCCGTGATGCACGGGAGAAACACGAAATCGATACAACATTTCATAAAGTTGCAATTAATATTAGTTTTAATATATTGATAAAACATTTCACAAAGTTACAATTAATATTAGTTTAAATTTATTATTAAATAGTTATGAAGAATTTTAATATGAATAATGTTTAAATGTAAACAAAGTATAATAATGTAAACATTATTGTTTAAAAATTGTTTAGGAAGGAATTTTCAATTTGGGTGGGCGGAATTTTCAATTTCAATTGGAGATTGGGGAAATTTGGGCAGCTATTGTGAGAGGGGAAGTTAGGAAGGAGGAAATGGACAGTGGGGATCACGCTAGGGAGCAAATGGGCGAGATGCAGTAGTAAATGCGGGAATCACCGGTAATATAATATTATATAGATTAGTTTTAATTTATTATTGAATAGTTATGAGAAATTTTAATATGAATAATATTTAAGTGTAAATAAAGTATAATAATGCAAAAATTGTTGTTTAAAAATTGTTTAGGAAGGAGTCGATTAATATTATTGTTTACGAAAGAGTCAATAAATTGAAATCGATTAACATTCTTGTATGTAATATTTTTAAACTAAAAAATTCGCTTTTAAAAAAAGTGAATAAAATTGTTTTTGAAAAAGATGTAATTAATGGCATTATAAATTCAAATCCAAATAACAAAAACATGTACATAAAAAGAATACAGAAAATCCAAAGCATAGTTTTTTTTAATATATTAGGTTTATTAAATAAAAAAATTAAAAAAAGAGCCCGAGCACCAAAAACTGGTGCATGGAAGAAGCTCTTTTGTTTTATGTTTTATTTGTTTGGAACATTATTTGTGTCAGAAAACATATAATAAAAAAAATTCAAATCCAAATAACAAAAACCTGCATATAAAAATAACACAGAAAACCCAAAGTATATTTTTTAATATATTAGATTTATTAAAATAAAAAAATAAAAAAAAAGTCAAAACACCAAATACCGGTGCATAGTAGAAGCACCCTTGTTTTATATTATTTTACTTGTTTGGATCATTACCAGTGTCCGAAAGAATATATATAAAAAAAATTCAAAATCAAAATAACAAAATATGTACATAAAAAGGATACAGGAAACCCAAAGCATATATTTTTTTTAATATATTAGATTTATTAAAATAAAAAATTAAAAAAAGAGCCGAAGCACCAAAAACAGGTGCATGGTGCAAGCACCCTTGTTTTATATTTTACTTGTTTGGACCATTACATTTGTCCGGAAGAATATATAAAAAAAATTTAAATCCAAATAACAAAAACATGTACATAGAAAAAACACAGAAAATCCAAAATATATTTTTTTAATATATTAGATTTATTAAAATAAAAAAAATAAAAAAAAACTGAAGCATAAAAAACCGGTGAATGATAGAAGCACCCTAGGACTGTTTGGACGGGATAGTCGAAACATGAGGGAGTAGTTAAAAAATAAAGGTGAGGCAATGGGTGGGAAAAAAAAAAGAAGAAGTTTGGGGGAGGGGGGGTCCACATGGGAGAGAGAAAAAGGCGGGATAATTTGGGGTGGTGAAAAATGGGGGGAAACTTTGCTAATATAATATTAGATAGACTTAGAAAATTGCCCGTGCATCACCGTGCGATGCACAGGTCTTAAATTTTGCTATCCTTTATTTTTTTAAGGGCTTTCCATTTGTTAAAACATTAAATATTTATTTTATTTACATGTGAATTTTTTTAGCGGACAATAAATCTATCATTTTTTGGAATTATATTTTATATGGTATTTTTTTTAATTATTACAAATTTATATTGAAATTTATTTTTTTATGATCAGACAAATTTATGTAATCAAATCGGAATACAATACTTATAATTAGATAAAATACGATAAAGATTTTGAAAAATATTTATAATATGTGAAACAATCATGTATACTTTAAAAATAGTTAAGAATAACTGTTATTATTTTTTTCGTGTTTTTTTGGTGGGACAATTATATAATATAAAATTTGTATAATATATAATACACAAACTTCTATCTATATATTAAGCAAAATGTAAATATTTTAATATGTCTTTTGTCACATATTTATCGTTATCAAGGAAAAATCATAGTTATTTGACACGTGTTAAAATGAAAAAATATATTTGTAATGACCAATAAAAACACGTTGAATTGAAAATTAAAAATTTAAATAAACAAAACAAAAACCAATTGTACTTCCAACTTCTAAAGTTTAGACACGGCTTAAGAACATCTATTTGGAAAGAACCATGAACAAACTTATATATTAGAAGCAAAATACTTAAAAGAGAAAAAAATCTTTATCCTTACATCACCGGCGAGAACGCGTTACCTTTAGTTGCCTCAAGCATTTTGAAGACAGCCACCTTCATTAAATGTTTGTCTCCTTAATATTTCTTATTTTTGTGATTTTCTACCATCCTTGTGTTCGGGAGTATTTCCTCAATCCTAAATCTAAAATCTTTATGAGAAATTTACATCCATCATGAAGGTAGGTTAATTTTGTTAGTGACATTGAAATTGTACAAATTTAATATACTTATTTGAAACTACCTCTGGAGATATTATTGACATTTTAAAAGGTGCTGACTTAATTGAAATATTTTTTAAAAGAAGTTTTTTTTATAAGTGTTTTTTGGAAAAATAAAACTATAGATACAGATGGATAAATATATATTAATTTTTTACTTTAATATTTTGAATGAAACTTTTTAGTTGAAATTTCAAACACATTGACAATTTCTTGCTAAATATTTTAGATATATATTTTTATTAGACTTTTTTTACCTATATTTTTTTTATATTTTTATTAGTCTTGTTTAATGATATTGTGTAGTGCATTAGATATATATATATATATATATATAATATTATTTTTTAAAAATAATTTTTTATTTAGATTTAATATTTTTTTACCCTTAACTAACGGGGTTTGGTTCAGTTGGTGTAAGACCTCATCTGAAATCTTGGGAATGGGACACGGATGCTAGTAGCCCCGTGTTCGATTCCCACTAAAAACATACAGTCACGCAGCTCGCTCCGGATTAGTCTCAAGGACTCCCTGGTATTAAGGGTGCTCTTGGGATACCGGTGGTTCCGCAAGGAATACACATACAAAAAAAAATACCCTTAATTTTGATTGATATCATTTTTTATAAACGTGTAGTAAAGAATACAATAATATATAGCAAAATATTTATTAAAATTTTTTTTATAAGCAAATTTTGGAATGTGGTAATAATTAAGTTTTAGTATAAATTGAAATGAGTTCATGTAAATTAAACAAAAACTATAAATATAGATTCATTAACGAAAAAATTATAGATATAGATAGATAGATAAAAATGAATAATTAACATGTTAAATTTTTTATGTTAATATTTTGAATAAAACTTTTTAGTTGAAATTTCACATGTGTTGATACTTTCTTGCTAAAATATTTCGGATGTATATATTTTTATTAAACTTTTCTTTTATTATTTTGTTTAATTTATATTTTTCTATCATTTTTATTAGTTTAGTTTAACAATATTATGTAATACATTATATATAAAGTATCTTTTTTCAAAAATAGTTTTTTATTTAAATTTAACATTTTTATTCTTAATATTGATTGATCGCATTTATTATAAATATGTAGTGAATAATACAATAATATATATATATATATATATATATATATATATATAGATGAAAAGATTAGAAATAATATGAACGGATGTGATTTACTTGTAATGGATGGCTGCGATTAGAAAAGAAATTAGGAGGGAAAAAATATCATTTGGAAGAAAAGTAAGATTAACCCTCAACTTCTCAATTTCTCCTCTCCTATTTTATAATATGTTGATGATGACTATTATTAATTATTAATATTGTGTTTCTAAGAAAACATGATGGGCGGTTATGATTTAATCTAATAAAATATGATGGACGGCTAAGATTAAAAGATACAAAACGGACGGTTATGATTTAATCTAATAGAATATAGACGGCTAAGATTAAAAGATACAAAACACACATTTAATAATGGATTTATGAGAGAAATACATCATTAGGAGGGAAAATGAGTGTTTTAGAAGGGAAATCTTTTTTGCCCTTTTACTTCTTCAATTTTAATATACGTTGACCTTTATGGATGATTAACCTCGGCGATGATATCATGGATGATTAACACTACCGACGGATTATGATTTGACAGATGATAGTATTTTTTGTATTAAAAAAATGTGAGTGGGAGATAAACTTATAAAATAAGTAAACATTATTCAAAACGAAGACCAGCATCTTTATAGTTTTATACGATCAGCTCCTGTTTTGTTCCGCGTGGAATCATTATAGCCGTTTATTTTGAACACGACGGCGATGATATCATTGATGATTCACAATACCGACGGATTATGATTTTTTTTTCGTACATCGGTATCCCCAAGAGCACCCATACCAGGAGCCCTTGAGGCTAATCCGGAACGAGCGGCGTGGTTGGCTTTCCCAGCGAGATGTTTTTAGTGGAAATCGAACCAGGGTTACTAGCACCCGTGTCCCATTTCCAAAATTTCAGTTGGGGCCTTACACTAACTGAACCAAGTCGACAGATTATGATTTTACATGTGATAGTATTTTTTTGTGTTAAAAAAATGTGAGTGGAGATAAACTTTTAAAATAAGTACTCCCTCCGATCCTATTTATAAGACCCTTTTGGGGTTTTTATTTTGGTCCTATTTATAAGGTCCTTTTTCAATTTTGAATAGCATTTAATTACTTCTTTCCACTAAGTTAACAATTTTTAGAGTTCCAATAATAATTATAAGGGTAGTTTTGAAAAAGTATATCAAATTTTCACATTTCCAATGCCACTAAAAAGCAGTGGAATTAGAGTACTAGAAACACCCCTGCCACGCACGGGGCCAATAAGATAACCCATCAACTTAAGCATGAAATTATTGTGGTTTTAAATATATGATGAGATTTACAACGACAGTAATTAAATTATTGTGGCTTTAATTATGGGTGATTAGTATCTTAATAATGAGATAATGAAAAATATTTTTGAAGGGATATAAGTACCTTCAGTCAGTAAAAGAGAAAAGTAATTGTGTAAAATACATGAAACTTGTTTATGAAAATAGCCTAAAGCTTTGAAGGGGTATGTAAATTGCTCACAACTTATATTTAACTTTCTATGTATTTGTCTTATAAAATTCACAAAATTAAGAAAATTTATTTTTTATACATTGTTCGTCAAATTAATCAATATCTAAAATATTAATGTTAATGCATATTTCCTTAAACTCATCAATCATAGAATAAAGAATGTAATTCAATTTATAAGTACTTAAATACTATTAAAAATATTGCATTTAAAGAATTGAAAATTTATTTGAATCATTGGATCCAAATTTGTAACTACCATATTCTTTATTTTTTAGGAGCCCTCTTGATTTTTGTAACATCCCGTTTTTTTTTAATACTTTTAATAAAAAATGAAATGATTTAACATATGTTTTCAAGATTGGAGTGTCGGAACAAAATTTGAAATTTCATCATTATATTTGAAATATGTTTCCTAATCGAAATAAGTATAAATATGTTTTCATACACTTTACAAAAATAAATATACTAATTGAAATAAGTATAAATTTGAAATATATGTTTAATTTAATATTTGGAATATTCTCGTTTATTTTCATAGCATTCTGAGACTGTTTTATTTTTAGTTCTTGGACTGATTTTAATATATTACCGGTATAAGTTATATTTAATGACTTATTATTTCAAGATTCTGAATATTATATTTTATCAATTTTTACATGTATTTACATTTAAATTTTGTTATTTTTTCTTACTCAATAGCTATTTGTAAGTACTGATAACTTTAATTTGTTAAGAGTTTTATTTTTTATTTGTCTCCTTCCACAGTTGGCTTTTTCATGAAGCCTTTAAAAGTCTTCCAATTATTATTATTATTATTATTATTATTATTATTATTATTATTATTATTAGTGTAACGTGTAATGGGAGGGAGTAATTGGGCATAGTGCATTATTTATGTCCATTAATTTTTTTTTTATTTGCCTTACACTATTAAAATGGCGGAAAGTGGGTAGAGTTTAGGAGTAACTCTACCGCCTTTTGCAAATTGGTGAATTGGTCTTTACTCGCCTGAAAGTGACCGATTGGCTTTTATATAATAGTATTGATTATTAGTGTAACGCCTGAAAATTGGCTTGAAAATTGGCTTTTATATAATAGTATTGATTAGGTAAGGTACAGCAAGTAGGCAGACGCTCTTTCTTTCCTTTTTGTTTTGTTAGATTTGCCAGCCACAGCGGTACTTGCTCTGTTACGTTCAATCAAATTAATCTCTCGATGAATGATGCCACTCTTGAGACGTGGCTGGCAGCCACCAAGCCGTCGCCAGAAATTATTAATAGGAATCCAGAAGCTCTTTGTCAGTGGAATATCAAACCCTCTTTAAGTATTGTTGATCCGTTTTATCCTACTAAAGAAGAAGATCAAAAATACTTAAAGCAAATACTCCAACATGAAAAAGAAGAAGATGATGATCCTTATCCTACTGCTGGTATGACATCATCCAAACATGGAGATGATGCTGAGGGCAGTTTTAAAGCAAATACTCCGTCGAGATCGAGATCAGAACGGTACAAGCTTTCATCCAAACGCAAACACAAACTCCATGTAGAGAAGAAGAAACCTCTTAATAAAGCGGCGAAAGCTTTGGAATCGCGATTGAAATATCGTTTGACTCTATCCGATCCATCGAAAGAGGAGGAGAAGGCTGATTACCTTGAGGGCTCTCCGGATCTCACTGTACCGTCCTACCTTAAATTACATTTCATGCTTTTGATATTCATAGCTAGCTCTATTTCATTTTGTTTTGTGCCTTTCACTTTGATGCTTCTGCTTATATTATTATTAGTAGTTATACTCCCTCTTATACTTGTCATAAGTCATCTTTAAGGTGGCAAATGGATGAATTAGATGGATTTGGATTTGGATCTTAATGGATCAATTTAAAAATATCCAACAAACTATTAAAATTCATTCTATCATTCTTAAAATAATCGAAATCCATCTATATCCTAACTTAATGGATGAATTTCAATCCATCAGTTGATCCATTTGAACGGATGAGATATCAAATCCATTTGGTTTGTGTTTTTAAGTATTTTTAAATAATAAATAAATTATAAATTAGATTAAATAAATTTAAAATTAAATCCAAAATAATTTTTTTACCCATTCGCTTCTTTTTTAATCTAAAATTGAATGTAGAATTAAAAAAAATTAGTTCATGTTTTTTAAATTTAAAATTAAGAATAACAAAAAAAATATTTATTAAACAAAATTCGGAAGCTGAAGCATATAAAAAAATATTTATTAAATGATAATAGCACAATACAGCATATGCAGTGCATGTTTGGTTCTGCGGTGAGTTAGTCCAGAATCAATTCTGGAATGCCAACGGTACTAACAGTTGTTTATGCTCCAACGTGATTTTGGGGCCGGAATTGATTCCTTAACCAAAACCAAACATGCCTACAATCACATTAGAAACAGAAGAATCAAAAAGAAGGCGCCGAATGAGAGAGAGAGAGGAGTGAGAGAGGAGTGTCGCGTGTCAAAATCATTTAAATCATTTAAAAATATATACTAGTATATAACAATTTAAAAAAATTATAAAAAAATTATCAATTTATTAAGTTATAAAAAAATATAAAAAAAATTTTGGATGGATTATTTGGATATCCATTAGATATACAATTTTAAAATAATCCAATAGATCACATTCATTTAAATCCATTATTTTAAAATTAACCTGTAGATAACTTGCATAGCTTCCATTTCATAGTTTTTACTCTAAAATTTAAACATAAATATTTAAATGTTTACCCGAGTTTACCCGAGTTTAGTGGGAAGCGAGTTTGCATGCGAGTTGACTCGATTCTATGGGTAGGATCGTAATCTCGTACGAGTTTACGAGTTAACTCGCGAGTTTGACAACCATGAATAAAACAATCATACATTAGCATTAATCACTCTCCTAAAAATCTCAAAAATCACATTTTTCAATAATAATATATATACTACTTTTAATACCTTAACAAATGTCCTGAGGAAAGGCACTTGCCACTTGTTAGCGTTTTTATTATTATTATTATTATTATTATTATTATTATTATTATTAACTTTTACTTAATTTTATCATTAAATTCATTATTTGTGTTATGTTCTCACTAACTTACTTCATCATCCCATTAATTATGCAGCATTGCTTTTGCTCCCGTGAAACTAATTAAATAAATTTTTAGTTGAAATTTATAGGATGTGACATATAGATAGGCTACAGTGAATACTTATTGATTGCATTATGTTTCCATACATGCAGCCCTTCGATGCTATCGACCCTCCACCAAATTTAAACTTATGTGGCGGTGTTGCACCCTATTACATTACCGAATACATTCGCCCTCATCTTATATACCTCTGCAGTCTTGCCTTGGACAATTACAATTCTAAGACTCTGGTTAGTTACTTAGTTCAAAACACATCATGGTCACTGGCTTGGTTTTTGATCTGTTGTACGTTTTCTTCATTCATGAACTTAATTGATGTTATTGATAATTAGGGTGGTGCAAATTACGTGTTTGAGAAGCTTGTGAAGACTTCCGCAACAGCTACTTCTGGAACTACCTATTACATTACTTTTGAAGCAAGAGGTGTGGATGCTGGTGCTGCTCAAACTTTTCAGGCCCAAGTGTGGGACAGGCATCCCAAGGAGGGGGGACCTGTGGTCTACTCGTGTAGACCGAGTCTACATATGGTAATAAATATTGATGTTGCTTCAACGTTAATTTGTTTCAGTCAGTCAATATTCTTATACACCCAACTAAAGAGTGGTTATAAAGCATGTTGCTAATGGAATGGAATACCTTTACTTTCCATCCTCAAAAAGTCAAAATTAAACACCTAGAAACCAATTACTAAAAGGGTCATGTGTAACATCCCAAATTTCTACCCATTGATTTTTACTTATTAAAAATAGTGGAATTAATTTTTCGCGAAATCATTTCAACTTAGTTAATCAGATGCGGAAGCAAATAGCATTTAAAATAACTATTACAAGTTCCAAGCGGTTTCATGTATATATATATATATATATATATATATATATATATATATATATATTCCTCTTTGAGATCATCATGGAAAAAACATTTTTGACATCCAGTTGGTGGAATGGCTAACCTTGCGAAGCAACAATGGCAATGATTGAATGTACTATGTTCATTTTTGCCACAGTAGCATATGTCTCCTCATAATTGATCCCTACTCTTTCGGTTACCCAAGGCAACTAACCTAGCCTTATAGCGATCTAGAGTCCCATCAAAATGGAGTTTGACTGAAGAAACCCACAAACCCACTTATAACCGGTGGGCTTTATATGAGGTGGACATTGAACAAGGGTTTTAATTTATTGACCCCCCTACTTAATCAGTTAACCCCTTTTTTTTGCCAAAACCCAAAATTGCCCTTTTTTTTTCTGGGTTTATGACACGCTCGCTGGGGGGTCAGCGAGTGTGTAAATTTTACACACCCGCTGACCCCTCAGCGAGCAACTCGCTGGCCCTCCAGCGAGCGTGCAATTTTTGTGATGTTCGCCGGCGAGTACGCGTTTTTGTGATATTTGCTTGTTTTTCCATATGCTAGCTCTCTCGGGGGTCAGCTAGCTTGTAAAAATTACAAGCTAGCTGACCCCCGAGAGAGCTAATTACAAGCTAGCTGACCCCCGAGAGAGCTAGTGAAAAGTCCTATTTTTAAAGCTAGCTGACCCCCGAGAGAGCTAGTGAAAAGTCCTATTTTTAAAGCTAGCTCTCTCGGGGGTCAGCGAGCTTTGTAAATTTACAAGCTAGCTGACCCCCGAGAGAGCTAGTGAAAAGTCCTATTTTTAAAGTTAGCTCTCTCGGGGGTCAGCGAGCAGTATTTTTTTTTTGTTTTTATGTTGCTCGCTGGCCCCTCAGCGAGCGTGCAATTTTTGTGATGTTCGCTGGCGAGTACACGTTTTTTGTGATGTTTGCTTGTTTTTCCATATGCTAGCTCTCTCATGGGTCAGCTAGCTTGTAATTTTTACAAGCTAGCTGACCCCCGAGAGAGCTAGCTAGCTGAGGGGTCAGTGAGCTTTGTAAAATTACAAGCTGACTGACTCCCGAGAGAGCTAGTGAAAAGTCATATTTTTAAAGTTAGCTCTCTCGGGGGTCAGCGAGTGTGTAAATTTACACAGCTCGCTGACCCCCCAGCGAGCAGTATTTTTTTTTTGTTTTTATGTTGCTCGCTGACCCCAGCGTGAGTGACAAATTCCCAAAAAAAAAGGGCAATTTTGGGTTTTGGCAAAAAAAGGGGTCAAATGATTAAGTAGGGGGTCAATAAATTAAAACCCTTGAACAATGTCACAAGTCTCATTTTCCTAAAGAGCACCAAGTTCCTCTTGCCTTAACAACTCAAACTTGTATTTTTCTTTTGGTTGGCGGGGTTTAACTTTTCTGTTCATATACAGTTGTGTTCTGTCTAGGGAAAACACATTCTGAAATGAATTATATTTTGTTTAAATCTTCATTTTTTTGAAATCATTTTTCTACCATGCAGGTCATGCTAATAGTCACATGCATGTTTTATATCTAGTATCTACATTTTTTGAATGAGGATATAATTATAATTGTATTACATTATCCTCATCGTTTACATTCCATTTTCAGGAAATCATGACCCGCTTGGAAACTGATTTTGGTTGATTCAAAAACATGGTGACAACTAAAGCATTGGCAACTTTCTGGCTGTTGATAAAAGTGACAGTTTATGTATAGCTTTTTGGGTTGACTTTTGTATTTATTGTGTGTGCATGGGTTTTTTTAACCAAAAGTTGAAAATTAATTCACTTGGAAGTGTGAGGATAATTTTTGATCTTTATCAAAAAAAGTACTCTTCATACACATGGTAGGGATTAAACTCCTCTAATATCATAATAACATGGTTAAAGAACCCAACTATATATCGATTGTGCTCAGCTTTATTACTTTGACTTTTATATATTTTAATGGTCATGTTTGTCATTTATTTGTATTTGTATTTTGTATAATCAGGTGGATATGAATAAGAGAAGTTCTTGTAATTTGTCTTCTTTATATGTTTCAATTATGTTGTAAAAGGGTTTTGTTATTCAATATATTAAAGGCTATGAAGCCCCGATACTTAGGACGACACGAATACGATACGACATGAATATGAGGATACAAGAATTTTTGAAAATTCAAGATATGACATGACATAGGATAAGTGAAATTTATACATATACTAAAAATTTAAAACAGAGATTGTACATTGATAATTTTTATTTATATTGTTATTAGTTCAAAATTGTATTAGTACATAATAACTAGAATTATCACAATTTAGAGAAAATAGACGACTTAGCCAATTATTTGAGAATAAACAAAGTGAATATATAGAGTTAGCCAAGGATTTGAGAATGGGAAATGGAAGATGCAAACTGATGCCCATTACACTATAGCCACTGTCTATAGATGGTTAATGGTAGAGTAATATGAAGTAGATACAACATTCCTAAAGATTCAACGATCTTTTGGCTTATGATTCAGAACAGAATTACATGGATCTGGAAAATTATGATTGCTGTCTATGTGGGACTGAAATAGATTTGCCAATGGCTAAAGCCTGATCAATGGGAATGGAGATTTGGAAGACAAAATAGTTGTCACCTTTATGCTTTCAAAAGGAGGAAACGAAGGCAAGCTATTAGCCGGTCTGCTTATGTTGCTGCGACTTATCACATATGGCAAGAAAGGATGTTTGGATGCCACATTCCAGTTATCCCTGCGATAACTTTTCTAACACCTCTGGCTTCAAATTCCGGAGGACAAAAGGATCAATAGGCACGCTTTAGCTTTTTGGTATTCTGTTTGTTTGATGTTCTGAATTTTGGTTGTTCAATTTTTCTTGAACCCTTAGTAGAAGGAGCCAAAATAATTGAACAGCTTTATAAGTTGTTGCATAAGGTAATAAAATTTTTTACTCCTACCTAAGAAAAAGAACTCAAAACCAAACAAGCCTTTATTAAAGCATGGGGAGACTAATTCGCCCGAGAAAGAAAAGAACTTTGAAACTAAATTCAACCATGGTTCAGTATAAAAAACTGATATAACTCTTGTGAGCCATTTTCACAAACAGTTGGCGTGCATTCTCATATTGCATGACATTAATGACAACATAGGACTCCAAAGTTACCTTCATGTTGAAAGAAGTAACCATCTTCATTTTTGCCAGAGTTTCTTCGTTTGATCTCCCTTACTGTCTAAAACCCCAAAAGAAAACGAAACAAAAAACACTCTTTAGTAATCAACCGCAGCATAAATTATAAGATTGAAGAAAAGTGGCGAGAGTGAGAAAGTACCGAGATGAATGTTTTGTGAGAGGCGAGAAAGCAACGGGCGATGTAAGATGGGGCTGAGGACGATGTGGAGGTCGAGGTTGACGGGTATAGCGGTTGAGGCTGAGAGAAACGAGAGTGAGAGTAGCGTTGTGAGTGAGAGTCCCTAACTTTCAAAGGGAAAGTATTAACTTCGATAATCAATACAACAAAGGAACAAAAAATCAAAGTATCAGACCCAAATTTCAGGTTCATTCACAAATCAATAAGAATCAAATGAATATATTAACCTTTAATTAAAAACAGATAGCATAACATAAAGTGGCGGAATTTCATAAACAAATCTCAGAAATTTCCAAGAAATAGATTAACTAAACCCATAAAAACGAATCAAAAAAGGAGGGGAGAAATGAAAGGGATTTACGTTCTTATTATTTGGCTATTAGAGAGAGATGCTTGGAGGAGAGGGAGGATCGAAGCTTGAAGGAGCCAATCAGCCAAGGAGGAGGCAGCGGCTATAAACTGTAATGCGAAATGGATGAGGATTGAAGCTTGGAGAAGCTTGAAGAATCGAAGGAGGAGGCGGCTGTGGAGTGCGAAATGGGTGAGGGTTTGAGTGCAACTACACAAGATAACTGCGTTTTGTGCAGCTTCTTAATGGAACCGGTTCGGTTTGAATCGGTTTGGTTATCACAATATAAACCGAAAACCAAATCGAACCGATCGGTTTTTTAAAAATCAGTCCAAGAAAAATCCAATAAATACGGTTTTATTTTTTCAGTTTTTTGGATCGATTTTCTTTTTTCAATTGGATCGGTTTGGATTTAAACATCCCTAGCAATTTATATTACTTCATACATTTTTGATGCAAAGTAATCTATCGGTTTCATATTTTTTCAACTTTTGCGTATTTGGATACACATGTTAAAAAATGTTGATTATTATACTTTTTCGACTTGAAATATAAGAAAAAAGAAACATGTTTCTTTTACTTTAAAATATAAGTAAAATTAGTCAATTTTCTTATATTTTATTTCATTCCCAATGTTACTTTCCTAAAATATCCCTAGAAAATTATTAATCTTATTTAATTTTTCTTTTAGGAAATGCTAACAAGTGCCCTAACGGCATTTTTAAGGAACAAATAGTAGATAGAAGTTGTTGTAAAATGTGATTTTTTATGTTTTCGAGAGAGTAACGAACGTGGACTTAGGATTTTCTTTTCTATATCAAGTAATGGTTAGCAAGATCCTTTGTTTTATTCCCGATATAACTTTCCTAAAATACCTCTATTATTTTATAAATTTTAGACAAATTAAATATAATCAACTAAACTCCTTAATAAACGTAAAATTAGTTATTGTTGCTTATATATCGAGCTGGGGGAGTAAGTTTTATGTGTATTTTGTCGAAAATGTCCATATTTAATCATTTTTGAAAATTATAGTAGTATTTAATTTTTATTAGTAATTGTGTCCAACAATTAATGTTCTCCCTCCGGCTTGAATTATAAACAAAAATAACTAATTTTACGCTTATTAATAATGTTTGTTGATTGTATTTAATTTTTTCAAATTTATAAAAAATAGATGCATTTTAGGAAAGTAGTATTGGAAATGAAACAAAAATTAAATAAGATAATAATATTTTAGGGATATTTTAGGAAAGTGGTATTGGGAATGACACAAAATTTAATAAAATTAGTTAGTGTTACTTATATTTTAAACTAAAAAAATATAAATTTTTTTCTTATAATTCCAGCCGGATGGAGCATAGTGGTTTGGAGATGAAAGATGCTAAAAGTATAATTAACGAGGAATAAGAAAAATAATTGAATAAAAGATTAAAGTTAAAAAAAATATGCTTTGATATTTTTTGATATTTTAAAAAGACCAAAAATATGGAATTAAAAAATTCCTAAAAGAAAAAAAAAATAGGACGGAGGGAGTAAGTGCATGTTTGGTTTTGCGGCGAGTTAGCTCATAATCAATTCTGAAATGTCAATGCTACTAACAGTTGCATTTGCTCTAATGTGATTTTGGGACCAAAATTAATTTTAATATCGGTAACCAAACATGCTCTAAATCATTAGCATATGTATGTTCCAACCAATTATCGCTTCAGGTGTGGTTGCCTAGCTCATGCCTTCGACACACTCCCCATAGATGAAACATGAAAGTTTATGGCTTAACTGCATTTTTGACATTTCAATTTATTTGATTTAGTGAATTTAATTCTTTGTAATTTTTTTATGAATTAGATTCCCCAATTTTTAATTTTTGATTAATTGCATCTTTAGTAAACTCTCAGGTTTTATTTATAAGACTCTTTTGGGATTTTTTACTTCCACTAAGGAGAATAGATAAATTTGTTAGTGGTATTGGAAATGTGAAAATTTGATATACTTTTTCAAAACTACCTTCTATAATTATTATAGGAGTGTTAGTGGAAAGAAGTAATTAAATGCTATTGAAAATTGAAAATGAATCTTATAAATAGGACCAAAATAAAAACCTCAAAAGAATCTTACAGAACCGGAGGTAGTATTAAACGATGAGACACGCGTGGAATGCAAAGCTTTGGGTTGGCTTGCATTGACTTTTTATTTTATCTTATAATTAAGGATATTATGTCACCAACTTGTAAGAAATTTATTTTTTTTTGTCATTATTAGCTTGTCTCTTTGAATAGAATATATATTTTTTTATAATTTTTTACAGGCAAATGCTAACAGATGTTTTAAGGGCACTTGTTAAAAAACTAAAAGTAATATTTTGTCATAAAAAAATATGATTTTTTGGTATTTTTGAGAGAGTGATTAATGCTCATTTATAATTTTTTCTTTAGCAATCTTGAAAGCCTTTTTTATATGACCTACTCTCTCCGGTCTCAGTTATAAACAAAAATAATTAACTCCACAGTTAATAAGAAAAGTTAGTTAAGTATATTTAATTTTCTCAAATTTATAAAATAATATACTACTTTAGTAAACTTACATTGGGAATGAAACAAACATTAAATTATTCAAACACTTTATAGATATATTTAAGAAATGATTATATTGGAATATAAAGTTAGTTAAATTTTGTTTATATTCAAGACCATTAGTAAGATTTTTTTTCTTATAATTGAGAAGGGAGTATGCATTTGTCTTAAAAACTTGAAACATGTGTCAAGCCATGGAATGCCGGATTGATCCAATGGTACAGATGAATAGAATACAAGAGCACGTAGAACAAACCATCTTCTTTGTATAAAAGTCAAATCAAGTCTCATGGTCCATTAGTATTCAGTATTAAGCAAGTCTTGCTCACCCAGCGTCTCAACGCTCAACACTCAACCGTCTCATGGAGGTATTGATTTGACTTTTTAAAGATTAAAAGATTTATATTTTCAGCTTTTTAGTTTTGCATGAATTTTAATTTGTTTTGTTTTTTACTATAATCTAGTGTGGTGAGATGTTCCTATGTAATCCATGGATAGAGGGAAATCATCTGAGATCCGTGCGAAATCAAAGGAATGGACGTGAGTTATTTATTATCATTTATTAAATTATTATTGTGTTATTAGTATTATTCTGTGTTATTATTATTCTCTCTCATTCCATATGTAAATTATTGTTTTGATGTAAAATTTAATTTCAAATTTTATTGATATTAACAATTTTTTTCATAAACATATTTGTTAACTTAAAATTTTCTAGGATCCCAAAAATAATTATAAGATAGTTTTAAAAAATATATCAAATACTAGCTCTTACCCCGTGCAAATTGCACGGGTTATTGATATTTTAATCTTTTTATATTAAATATTTTAAATTAAATTTTATTATTATTTTTTATTATAAAGTAAAGATTATTATTAAACAACAACAAAAGATAATTTTATGAAAAGGTAGGAGTTCAAACCAATCCCTATGCTTTTAAAAATTAATCTAAATGATCTTGTTGATAAATTTTGTACTTCCTTTTTATATAAGATATTCCTTATTTATTTTATGGATAAATTGACATTTTTATATATGATTATTAAATTTATTACGATAAATAAATATTAAATCAGAATTGAACATGATCTTTTTGATATTTATGCGATAGATGGAGTAGTTTCTTTCTTGTACAATTAGTATTTTTTTTTTAAATATGATTATCACATTTGTTGTTATTAATGATAATTAAATATTTTCATCTTTTTAATCAATTATCTTATATCAAGTTAATAATAAGATTGAATTCTAAAAAACTTTATCTTATCTCAAGCTAAATATTTTTATTATTTTTTATGATTATCTTTATCTTATTGGATCTTAATCTTTATTTTCTTTTTTTTTAACACTTCTCATCATATCTTAATATTAAAAGAATGGAGACATATGTCAACAACAAAGATGAGCTCTTAGTTTATTTTTTTAAAATAAGCCTAATCTCTATATACCTAAACAATAGTGTGATAACATAAGAGTATGGTAGAAAAATAAAGTTTTATTGGAATTTATATATATATATACTCACATTTCTACATAATAAGTAGTAATACCTATCTTACCTTTATAAATATGGAGAATATAAATCTCAGTAGCGGTGTGAATGGCTAAACTTAAATTTAGTTTATCAACATAATTTTTAGTTTTTTTTTACAATTTATTTTTAAAATTATTAATTGATGTCAGACTAATGGTCCATATCATATGTAGAAAAAAAATAGAAAGATAATATTGTTAAAAAATTTGGTTTGTTATTAATAGTTTTAATTTTCTTGTTACAAAAAAAAACAAAAAATATTTACATCAAACATAAAATCAAATTCAATTTTTATATAGGATGATTTTTATCTATTACAATTGACAAAATATATTATAGAAGGAAAATCAAATCCTATTATTATATAGGATGATTACATTTGGTTTGTTATTAATAGTTTTAATTTTCTTGTCACAATAAAAAACCAAAAACAAAAAAATATTTACATCAAACATAAAATCAAATCCTATTTTTATATAGGATGATTTTTAACTATTACAATAGACAAAATATATTATAGAAAAAATCTACTACTATTATTATATTGACGCAATATAATAAATCAAATTCTATTATTATAAATGAAGTCTTCTTAAATTAAACTTGAATCTATCACGAAAATGAAATGGTAGGATTGGGTATATCGGCCACCGTCATACGCCATCTTCCACTATCTGCGTGATTAAAGAGACCATGATTAAAGAGACCATTGGTGCAGATAACAATAAATAATCATCTTCCTTATTAGTTTATGATAGTCAGCTTGAAACAATTAATGCAATATTATATTTTGATGCACTTTATTGTCACCCGCAATTGAAGAATCAATCACTAAAAAAAACTGGTTGAGCATTATTTACTTTGCCGGGTAAGTGCACAATTGGTTCCACCCAAATCAAAATTTTGAACAAACTACATTTTGATCAATTGTGCACACAAATTGTTGAATTAAAATAACTATTTAGAGAGAAACTTAAGAATCAAATAATATAAATTAAAATGAGAGCGAATTATTAGAATTAAAAAAACTTAACGACGAAAAAATACAAAAATTGAACGCAAATATAATTGTGAGATTGTTGTTTACCTGAATATCCATAAGTTTGTGAGTCAATTCCAATTCGCGTAAATGCTAAAATATTGTTGAGGAGTCATCCAATGCATATTGTGTACTATATATAATGATTTGGAAAACTTGTAAAAAAATTAAGGATAATGATTTCACATGCAGATAAGATTAAATAAATTCGAATAAAAGCCTTATCTCTTTGGTGGGTTTATCTTTTTGAGGATAATGATTTTTTTTTTAACAAAGTGAGGATAATGATTTCACACTGAGTATAATAATTTCACATATAGATAATTTATTTAATTTCAAATTATAATTTTGATTAGAGAGTGTTATTTACCTACAAACGCTCTGGGCGAGTATTCCTTAAGCGGACAAACGCGGTGCCTCGAAAAGGAATTTTTTATATAAGTATAGTAGATTTATATTTAAACTACTATTAACTAAAATTTTGTTAAAAGATGTATTTACATTTGAGATAGGAGGGAGTGTTAGAAAAATGTTAACCACTCAAAACTGGAAAGTGATTAATTATGGAGTACATGCTTAATATACCTACCTTAAATGATTTTCAGAAGCAATTTCAAACAAGAATGAAGGATCCTTCTTTTTTACCCCTTTCCACGGGTCCAAACATAGAATTGCCCTTTACTTTATTTTATTTATTTAACCAAGAGTATCATTCAACATTTCCGCTCATAACCAAAGATTAAGAGTCACTTTCAAAAAAAAAAAAAAAAGATTAAGAGTCGAATTTCTAATCTGATTAGATATCAAGCCCGTGCATTGCTCATATTTGTCATATATTTCCAATAATATAAAGTTTTAAATGGATTTAATTTTGATCAATAAATAATGTAAATGATTTAAAGCTAGTTGAAATATTTACTTATATCTTATAAAATTAGTTTTTAGTAAAGCTAGTGTAATTTTCTTTATTCATCTACATATAAGTACTAGTAATTTTATCCGTGCATCGCACGGGCTTAAATTTTTTTTTTTTAAATTTGATTATAGATTTTGGAAATATGTCTTTTTAAATAATAAGTTGATATGAACTTTTTATAAAAATGATTTACATGTATTTAGAAATGAATAGTCATAAACATTAACCTTTGAATCTAGTTTCAGCTACCAAATTTTTCGTTAATAAAAATTAGCTAATAATGTATCAACTATGCGAATTCTAATTTTAATTAACAACATAATTTATTATATTAAAAAAAATCCAACTCATTTCGATTTTTGTTTTATTTAATCCATCATTCTAAATGCATTTTGTTAGTAATTCGTTTTGCAAGTCTAAATGCAGCTATTTTTTTTACCATATATATCATCATCATCATTATTATTACATCTGTCCCAAAATATAAGACATGTTTTCACACTTTTAATTAATTTGTGTTTATAAGATTCGAGCTTTCAAATTACTTGCTTGTATTATAACTTCATAATTGTAAATAAGTATATTGTCTAAAGTATAAAATAACGCATCATTATTTTTCACAATTTAAATTGCAACATATTGTATAAATTTTTGGATTTTTTTAAATTTGAATTCATGTCTGAATAAATATTTGATTGTATTAAGCTAAATCATGATACCAACTTATAGCTCATCTTTAATACTTATATATCCGTTTTTTCCGTTATACCCAAAATTTATTATTCATATCGATACTTTGTTTAAATGTTTAATACCAATTTGCCTATATTATGACTTGTTTGTATTAGAATTTCTGAAATCACAACATTATATTCGTTTTTTTGCTGGTTAATTATCATATGATGGGTCGTTTAGACATTATATATTTTTTATGTCAATACTTGATTCAAATTATTTTCTTGTGAAAAGATCATTAATAACCCGTGCAAATTGTAATAATATCGAAATGCAAATTGTATGTTTGCGGGCAATTTTTATATTTATGTGTAATCCAAATTGTACTAATAAAAATTTACTAAAAATAACTTAAGATAAATATTTATTCTCGTGCGATGCACGGACAAACAAATTTGGAGGGAAAAGCAAGGATGAAGGAGGGAAAATGAAAATGACAAAAATGCCCTCATCTTCTCCTATTTTATAATATGTTGATGAATATGAATAGGGTAAAAATTAAGTATTTAAATATAGTCACGAAATCTTTTATATATATATATATATAGTTAGGATCCGTTGATACCACGTGTAAAACTTGGTCACTTACATCTTCACATAATAACTTTTTATATTATTATGAAATTTGTCAATCCAACCGTTGAATTATATGTTATTATACATACCAAATTTTAGATCATTCGGAGATTCGTAGGTATGTAATCTAATAATGCATATTTACATATATTTTACATAACGTATTATCCGTTAAAATAGAATAGTCAGATGAAGTATCAAATAATTATTATATTTTATGAAATTTTGTAAACTTGATCTACTTGATAATAACATATAATTCAACGGTTGGATTGACAAATTTTATAATATATATAAAGTTATGTGAAGGTGTAAGTGACCAAGTTTTACACCTGGTGTCAACAGATCCTAACTTAAGTAAATATGCATTATTAGATTACATGCATATGAATCTCCGAATGATCTGAAATTTGATATGTATAATAACATATAATTCAACGTTTGGATTGACAAATTTCATAATAATATAAAAAGTTATGTGAATGTGTAAGTGACCAAGTTTTACACCTGGTGTCAACGGATCCTAACTCATTTACTCAAGGTTGTCAAACTCGCGAGTTTACGCAAACTCGCGAGTTTACGCAAACTCGTGAGGCCGAGGTAAACTCGTATACCTCGAGTTCACTTATTTTAAAATTAACCTACCTGTAGATAACTTTCATAGCTTCCATTTCATAGTTTTTACTCTAAAAATTAAACATAAATATTTAAATATTGCTATAGAATATAAGAACCCAATAAATATTAGCAAACCAACTTAACAACAACCAAATATGATGGTTTTATGATTTGAGTGGTTAGTTAAGTAAAAATAGTGGTTATAGTGTTATTTTAGTGAAAATATCGTTTAAAGATCGGCTAGTATCTCCTTTGTTAACCGTTGGATCATGCTCAAATTTTTATATATGCTTCCTAACTCGTTTATCTTGACATCCAACGGTGGAAATGTTGTTTTGAGAAGTAAAACCTCAAGAAAATTCAAATATCCGTAAGGTCACTATTGTTTGAGAAAAATATTAACATCATTCAACGACCAGGCAATATCTCCTTTGTTAACCGCTGGATCTTGCTAAAATTTTGATATAAGCTTCCTAATCCTTCAATCTTAACATCCAACGGTGGAAATTTTGTTTCGAGTACTTTTGGTAATTCCGAGTTTGCACGAGTTAACTCAAGATTTTGAGCGAGTTTGCACAAGTTTACTAGGAAGCGAGTTTGCATGCGAGTTGACTCAATTCTATGGGGTAGGCTCGTAAACTCATACGAGTTTACGAGTTAATTCGCGAGTTTGACAACCTTGCATTTACTTATATTTTAAATAACGTATTATCCGTTAAAATAGAATAGTTGGATGAAGTATCAAATAATTATTATATTCTATGAAATTTTGTGAACTTGATCTACTTGATAATAACATATAACTCAACGATTGGATTGACAAATTTCATAATATGTAAAAAGTTATGTGAAGGTGTAAGTGACCAAGTTTTATACCTGGTGTCAACGGATCCTAACTCATATAGAAAATAGTTATCAATGTATTTTGAGTATATTTGTAAATTGAAAAGCACTTATATTCAAACGCATATAAAAAAATAAATTGTAAAGGTAAATTTGGACATTATTTTAATATATTTATGCAAGCATTATATATACATAAAATGTATGAAAATAAAATAAAACATCAATTTGGTCTCTTAGATAGACAAATAAATAGAAAGATAAATAGATATATATTTGAGAGTATATATTTTTATTAGACTTTTTTTTCTATTTGGTTTGATTTATATTTTTCTCTTATTTTTATTAGCTGCACTTAAATTGGGAGTTTATATTTTTATTAGATTTAATTTTTTATGTTTTTTGTTATTATTATTTTAATGATTTTTTTAGCCTCATTCATGTACTTAATTTATGCTCCATCCGTTATATTTTTTTGTCTTTTAGGTCTGGGCACATAAATTAAGAAAGTGTTGATTATTGTACTCCATCCATCCCATTATTTTGGTAAAAATCCAACAAGTCAATGAAAATAAGAGAGTATCTATTTAACATAATGTTATGATTCACTCATTAATTATAAATTGATATTACACAAATTTTCATATCATTACAATTAACACATATTGCAATATTGCCTAAAAAAAGATCTTTAAATGTGTTTTCCTTATTTACTTATCAATCATTGATATAATATACAATCTTTAAGATTTTTTATTTATTTTTTACTTTAATATGGACAAAATTTTTTGCATTTTTTTATCAAGATAATGGGACGGAGGGAGTAAATTTTATATGTATTTTGTTTAAAATGCCCCTATTTAATCTTTATTGAAAATTGTAATAGTATTTATTTTTATTAGTTAGTGTGTCCTTTAACTAATGTGTAGTGGTTTAGAGATGAGAGGGAAGATAAAAGTATAATTAATAGGAGTAAGAGAAATGATTGATTAAAGGGTTTAAGTTGGAAAGAAAAACATGTTTATGCATTGGAATTATAAAAGAAGAAAATATATAGAACGAGAAAAAAACTAAAAGGCTAAACAAAATGTAACGGAGAGAGTAGAATTTAATGCAAAAGTGTAATCTCTTTTACTTTTATAAATAGATAGATAAGTGGATAAAAGTGATAATTTTTTTAATAAAATTATGACTAGGAAATTACAAAACAAAACAGCATAAAAAGACAGCCATAATTTCTTTAATTTGTTTTTATTTGATATTTTGGTATAAATCCTTTTTGTTGAAATTTCACATGCATAATGATAATTTCTTGCTAAAATATTTTAAAAGTTTATAATTTTATTTTTCTCACACTTTTATCATCACATTTAATGTGAAAGTGTAGTTGATATTACTTATAGATAGATAAATAGATATAGACATAGATGGTTGAATGAATTTTTTTTTAGTTTAATATTTTCTTTAATATTTTTTAGTTGAAATTTCACATGTATATTGATATTATTTTGTAAAATATTTTGGAAGTATATAATTTATATATTTTTTTCTCGTTTTTATCACCATGTTTAATGTTAATGTGTAGTTTGTGATCCTTAGCTTTACTTATATACAGTATATAAGGCTTAATTATGTCACAAGTCATGTCACAAGTCATTGAAGTTTGACGTACTTTTGTCAAATACCTTTATTTTTTTTTCCAATGTCTGACTTCCCGAAGTTATTTCTAAGTTTGTTATATACTTCTACTACTAATTTCGACCAATTTTGCTGACATGTACATCGGAATCCTAGTCAGATGCAAGAGGTTAAACATGTGGTGTCACACTGCCACATGGGGAAAGATTTAAAAAAAAATTAAAATACTAAAAAATTTAATATTTTTATAATTTTAGTTAAAGAAAAAAATAATAAAAAAAGATCGAAGAGAGATGTCGTCTTTATCCGTGTGACATCACGCGGCACCACATGGCCAACCTCCTACGTCTAACTAGGATTCATGTACTACATGTCAGCAAAACGGATCAAAATTGGTAGTAGGGGTAAATGACAAGGTGAAGGACAAGATACACCATGTTTTGTTTTAGCGTTTATTAACACCACTATTTTTTAGGTGTTATAACAGGTATAGCAAGTTACCCATTATTTATTTGTATATCTTTTAAAGACTTTAAAAACTTTTACTTTTTAATTGTTTTATACTTACATCATAAATTTAGAAAGTAATGATTTATTTATTGATTGTTTTAATCAAAATTTCAAACACACCATAATTTAGTTAAATTAGAATTTATGAACTTTTAAAATAAATAATTATAAAAAAATTACAGCATAAATAATTAAAAATTATAATATAAGAATGGTGATTTTTTCGTTTGAAAAATTAACATACATAACAAGTTATTGTTGACAAAAATATCCTTATGCGTTTTGTAAAAATATGTTAATTAAAAAATTTATGATTTTTTTAAAAATTAAATAATAAAAAAACATATAGCATAGATAATTAAAAAAACATAATATGAGAAAAGTGATTGTTCAGTTGGTACAAATTAACATAATATAACATATTATTGTAGACAAAAATATCCTTACGTGTTTTGTAGAAATATGTTAATTAAAAAAATTTATGATTTTTTAAAAGTAAAAAATTATAAAAAACAACTTATAGCATAGATAATTAAAAATTACAATTTGAGAAAGGTAATTTTTCTGATGAAGTAGATTAACTTAATATAACAAGTTATTTTAGAAAAAAAAATTATCCTTATGTGTTTTTGTAGAAATATGTTAATTATAAAAAATTATTATTTTTTAAAAATAAATAACTGTAGGGTCTGCCGACCGTATAAAAATTACAGTCCTATATAAAGGATTTTCCAAGGACCTTTCCCTCGATTCACTTAGCACGAACGTCCCACGCTCGGACATGTTCATTCCGAGCATACGAAAAGACCAGGCTCGGACTTGACAGGACCGAGCCTCAACAACGGTCTTCACTCCATCGGCTCGGGATTCTAGAACCGAGACATAACGTCGGCTGGTAGGTTGACTCAGTCTCACCAAGGCTTCCTATCACTTCCAACCGTATCTCCTAGAATCTCGCAACAGCCTCTAATGGGATCGTGAGCTGATCCTATCCGGACTCTAAGGGAATAAATCTCCTATATTCCCTCACAGAATCCCGGTTCAGCTCACCTTGATACGAGGCCCATACGGCCCACATCAACTTCCTCCAAACCCTATAAATAGCTCACAATAGCTAGGGTTTCAGGTACGTACTCTCATCCCTAAGTTGACACTCTGCACACACTAGTTGACTGGGGAGATCCTACCTTTCCCAACTGGAATTGCAGAAAAACCATAAGGTCATACATAGATACTTAACCTCCTGGTGAACTCCTGATTACCATAATCCTGAGGGCTCAGAGGGTTAAGGACATAAAGTGCTCAAGGACACTACATTGGCACTGTCTGTGGGAACGAATAACTAGTATTCCCACCGCTCACTGCACGAAATGGCAAACAACGACGATGACAACCAAGGAGGAGGTGATCTCCGCCGTCGCCTTAGAGGAAGACCACCAAAGAACGCCGGACCTAGGAATGCTGCTGGCAGGAATGTTAGGGACAGACTGGCCCCCCCTGAGGGTAATCAGGTTGAGAACCCCCAAGTTCCTCCAGTAGTCCACCCTGTAGATCCGTCTGTTCCTCAAGTCCAACCGCAAGCCGCCGTCATTCCGGCTATGGAGGGCCATGAACGACGTTCTCAGCCACGTCATGTTTCTGATGGTCATGTGTCGGAATGGCGTGATACTGCGGATTCTGGACCACACCAGTCGAGAAGAGCCCCTGCTGGATCCCGAACTGGGGAGGAGCGACGAGCTGAACGTCATGTTCGAGAGAACTCCCGAAACGAGCTGTCTGGAAGAGAAATACCCTTGTTTAGGGGAGTACCGCAATTTGCTAGAGGGCGCTTTGGAACACTTCAGGGTGGTGAGCGTTCCGAGTCTCAGGGAAGATCTTACATGACGACCTCCTCGGCTAGGAGAAGAGAAGAGTCAATTATGGAAATTTTGAGGACTCAAACTTCATTAATCGAAAAGCAAAACCAAGCTATCGCGACTTTACAGCAGCAAAGCATGGCTAGGCTTGCCGAACAAGGCACTCGCATGGCCCTTGGCAACCCAAGTAACCTTCCCTTGCCTCCACCCTTTACTTCGAATGAGGCTGCCGAACCTGCTACTGCTGAAACGCATCCGGGACACCCGTTCACAGCCGCAATCATGGCATTTCGGACTCCACAAGCTTTCATGGGCCATCAGAACGTCTCTCGCTATAATGGGACGACTGACCCGATGGATCACATTGCATCTTATGAGTCTTCCATGATGTTTTATGGAGGAGAAGATGAAATGAAATGCCGAGCTTTCTCAATGACGTTAGGCTTGGCGCTGCTGAGATGGTTCAATTCCCTACCGGCAAATTCCATCAGTTCTTGGGCTGAGCTTCGGAGGGTTTTCCTCAATCGGTATACAACAAGCATGTCACAGCGCAAGTCGGATCATTCTTTAGCTGGAGTCGCACAAAGACCTGGCGAGTCTTTACGTGACTACCTGGCTCGGTATCAACAAGAGGCCAGTGGCATATCTGGTTTACAGTCGGGGGTATCCGTTCTCCTACTTACTCAGGGATTGTTGGACGGAGATTTCAAAGATTGTTTGATCGGGGAACCACCTCATAACATGGCAGAACTTAGAGAAAGATCCAGGAAATATGTCAACCTAGAGGAGTTCCGAAGGATAAGCACTGCGGTAAGGGGTACTGAAGGACGACAGGAGCAACGGCCTCGCCAAAACGAGGCTCGTCAGAGTGATCGTTTTCGAGAAAGAGGAAGGAAAGACAAGAGGGAACAAGAAAGAGGTGATAAACTGCCTCCCAAAGGCAGGTATGAGGAATACACTCAATTAACGGTCCCGAGGAGTCAAATCCTTCGTGAGACCATGCATACTGAAATGCACAACATCACTCGGCCACCAGCCTTAAGAAAGGCGGCCCAAAAGGATAAATCGAAGTATTGCGATCACCATGGTGGATGGGGGCATACCACCGACCAATGTATCCAACTGAAAGATCTAATTGAAGAGATGGTAAGGGATGGCAAGCTTCAGCATTACATCGGGGAAGCCTTGCGCAAGCGTTCTAGAAGGAAGAGCCCCTCGCCCCCCAAAACCGAGCAGAAGAGGAATAAAAGTCCATCACCACCTGCAAGCGGAGCCCCAATACAACAATCCGAGAAGGCAAATGACTTCCTTATCGGTACTATTGCTGGAGGATTTGCTGGTGGTGGGGAAAAGAAGTGTGACCGCAAGAAGTACGTGGGGCAAGTTCTTTCGGTGGCAAGCCGACCGATTCAGAAACCGAGAAAGAAGAATGTTGTAATCAGTTTTAGTGATGAAGACTTTGAAGACATCCTGCAAGACCATAATGATCCAATGGTCGTCACAGTTCGGATGGGCAACTATGAAGTAAGAAGAATTCTCGTTGATCAAGGGAGTTCGGCGGACATCATGTTCCTCGATCTGTTTGAGAAATTGAAGTTGAAAAGGTCGGATCTTACTCCATTCGAGGGAAGCTTGATTGGCTTCACGGGACACACGATCGTTCCATTAGGCCATATCTACCTCCCAGTGACAATGGGTGAACCACCTTCCGCCTGAACGGAAATGGTAAAGTGGCTCGTTGTCCAAGCTCCCTCGGCCTATAACGCTATCTTCGGAAGAACAGCACTCCAATCTTTCGGTGCCGTCGTTTCGACAGTGCATTTGGCCATGAAGTTTCCGAGGTCGGATGACAAGGTAGTAACAGTACGGTCTGATCAGGAGTTGGCCCGAAAATGCTATAACATCAGTTTGGCAAAGCTGAAACTAGATGATGAGAAAATTATGAAGGAACCATTGAATAAAGGAAGCGTCAACTTGGTCGATCTTGACGTCAGAGAAGAGGATGAAACTCGACCAATTCCGCAAGGGAACTTTAAAAAAGTAATCCTCGGCCCCGAGCCATCTCACTACGTCAAGATAGGGGTTGGCCTGTCGGAAAAGCTAGAAGAAGAGCTTACTGAACTTCTAATTGAAAACAAGGATTTGTTTGCATGGACCTCAGCAGACATGCCGGGAATCGATCCTAACTTCATCTGCCACAAGTTGAGTGTATATCCTGGCGCCAAGCCAGTATGTCAGAAGAAGAGAAGGGTCGGAACTGAGAAAGCGCAAGCGACCAATGAGAAGGTAGCTGAGCTTTTAGAAGCTGGATTTATTAGAGAGGTGGTATACACTGATTGGTTGGCCAATCCTGTGCTAGTCAAGAAGTCCAACGGGAAATGGAGGATGTGCGTGGACTACACAGATCTCAACAAGATGTGCCCGAAGGATCAGTACCCACTACCATGCATCGATAAATTGGTGGATAGTTCGGCTGGCTACCAAAGGTTGTCCTTTATGGATGCTTACTCGGGATACAATCAGATCCCAATGTATCCCCCGGACCAGGTAAAAACCTCGTTTATCACAGAAAATGCTACTTATTGCTATAATGTTATGCCGTTCGGATTGAAGAACGCTGGGGCAACTTACCAGCGCATGATGAACAAGGTTTTTGGTTCTCTGATTGGGCCGAGGATGGAGGTTTATATAGACGATATGATTGCGAAAAGTTTAAAAGAGGAAGATCATGCAAAAGACTTAAAAGAAATCTTAGGAAGGGTGAGACAGTTTGATATGAGGCTGAACCCGGAAAAATGCACATTCGGAGTTCCGGCAGGATCATTCCTCGGGTTTATGCTTACAGAGCGTGGAATAGAGGCCAATCCGGACAAGTGCAGAGCCATTTTGGAGATGAAAAGTCCCTCGAACATCAAAGAGGTTCAGCAGCTAACAGGTCGGGTCGCAGCTCTTTCAAGGTTTCTGTCTCAGTCAGCTAGAAAGGTCCTTCCATGGTACAAGCTGCTGAGGAAAGAGAATGAGGAAATGTTTGAATGGGATGAATAATGTGAAAAGGCCTTTACTAACCTTAAACATTATTTGGCATCGCCTCCCATTTTGTCTAGTCCGAGCCATGGCGAAACTCTTTTCCTTTATTTGTCGGTTGGAGATTCTGTGGTAAGTTCGGTCTTGGCACGGGAGGAATCAGGTAAAGAGTCTCCGGTTTACTTTGTGAGTCGAGCTCTCCAGGGACCGGAAATCAGATATCAAAAAGTGGAGAAATTAGCCTTCTGTTTAGTAATAACTGCCAGGCGATTGCACCAATATTTCCACAGCCACCGCATCACGGTCAGAACGGCTCAACCGATCCGACAAATATTGCAGAAACCTGATTTGGCGGGAAGGATGGTGACGTGGGCTATCGAGCTTTCTGAGTTTGAAATAACTTTCGAACCGAGAAAGGCGATGAAGTCTCAGGCTTTGGCTGATTTCCTTAACGAGTTCACTGAGCCATTGACGAGCTCAAACTCAGATTGGAACATCTATGTGGATGGATCGAGCAATAAGATGGGGGCAGGAGCAGGAATAATTCTGGAGAACTCCGAGGGAGTCACCCTTGAATATTCCTTGAAGTTCGGATTTTCAACATCCAACAATCAGGCGGAGTATGAAGCTGTTTTGGCGGGGTTGAGGATGGCAAAAGAAGTGGGAGCCCGAGAGGTGAAAATTCTCAGCGACTCTCAATTAGTG
This sequence comes from Crotalaria pallida, assembly GCA_037953625.1. Taxonomy (NCBI): domain Eukaryota; kingdom Viridiplantae; phylum Streptophyta; class Magnoliopsida; order Fabales; family Fabaceae; genus Crotalaria; species Crotalaria pallida. The sequence continues at coordinate 78,392,350 of CM075656.1, forward strand.
GTATCACAGGTCAAGGGTGAATATCAGGCGAAGGAGCCAATCCTTCAAAAATACTTGGAAAAAGTAAGATTCTTATCATCCGAATTTGTGAAAGTCGAAATTTGTCACATACCGAGGGAAAGCAATAGCCGAGCGGATATTCTTTCTAAACTCGCCTCAACAAAAATCTCTGAAAACAACAAGAGTTTAATTCAGGAAATGGTGCATGGACCTAGCGTTGTCCTCTCCATATCACTGAATTCAAGCTGGATTAGCCCAATTGCAAGCTATTTGGAACAAGGGACCTTGCCGGACCTTGCCGACCGACTTGGTGGAAGCTAGGAAACTTGTCAGGAAGGCGTCTCAATTTGCACTGGCTGAGGGAGTACTCTTTCGCCGAGGGATCAACGGTCCAATGCTCAGATGTCTCGACCCCGCCGAAGCAAAGCTAGCACTAGAAGAAGTTCATGGAGGAATAGGCAGCCACCACATTGGGGGGAAGTCACTGGCTAGAAAAGTCCTAAGGGCAGGGTACTACTGGCCTACCCTTCAACAAGATGCGATAGACCATGTGAAAAGGTGTGATAAATGCCAATTTCACAGTGACGTTTATCAGAAACCAGCCGAGGAACTTCATTCTCTTTCATCTCCCTATCCCTTTTACCAATGGGGAATGGATTTGATTGGGCAGTTCCCAACCGCACCAGGACAGTTGAAGTGGGTGATCGTGGCCATAGACTATTTTACAAAATGGGTTGAGGCCGAGCCTTTGGCAACCATATCCTCAGCAAAGGTGCAAAAGTTTTTTGAGAGGCAAATTGTGGCTCGATTTGGGGTGCCACAGATATTGGTAACCGACAATGGAACCCAGTTTGCGGCAAGGGCGTTCCAAGATTTGGTCAGTGCTTTGGATATTAAACATTACTTCTCTTCGGTTGAGCATCCTCAAACCAACGGCCAGGTGGAATCAGTAAATAGGTCCATCATTCAAGGGATCAAGAGAAGACTTGAAGGAGCAAAAGGGAATTGGGTGGAAAACTTGCATGAGGTGCTTTGGTCATATCGCACCACCATCCAAACTTCAACAGGTGAAATGCCCTATCGGCTCACTTACGGTTGCGACGCAGTCATCCCCATTGAAAAAATTATCCCTTCTTTCCGAGCTATGCAGCAGCCAAATCCTCTAAACAACACTTTGCTGTGTGAGGATCTTGTTTTGTCGGAGGAGGTCAGGGACTTGGCTGCCGAGCGAGAAAAGCACGCTAAAAGGATGCAGGCGAAGGGATATAATCGCTCGGTTAACCCCAGAGAGTTCGAGATAGGTGACCTTGTCTTAAGAAGGGCAGATATTGGTCTTAAGAATGCGAAGGACGAAAAACTGGCCCAAAGCTGGGAAGGACCATACCGAGTCACATTCAAAACCGGGACAGGAGCCTACAAACTTGAAACTCTCTCGGGAGCTCCTATCAACAACTCATGGAATGTGGCGAAGCTCAGAGGATATTACAGTTAGAATCTTTCTTTCGTTATAGTTTCATAGTTTCATTTATTCTTGTTAGAATTGTTAGTTTCATCCCTTTTTGTTTAATGATGGTGTACGCTCGGTGGAACTCCGAGCCCCTTGTACTTTCTGCTTCTGATTAATAAAAAGACTGTTACTGAATTCATTGTATTACGTACTTTTCCTCATATTCGATTAGCCACCGTGTATGACGCGAACGATTATAAACAGCTCAAATAAGAGCTTATAACTCGTCAAGTATTCTACTAAGACTCCCGATTCAAACATGGTTTATTAAAATCATTTTACATCGCGGATAGAGGAATCCACCTTGGCTAAAGCGTTGGAGTTCCGAGGTCTTGACACTTGAATTCTTAACACAAAGTATAAAAAGAAGCAAACAGTTCACTGCGAATACCATAATCGTTCATAATATTTCGAGCAAAGAAGCATAGAAAAAGTTCAAACCCACTACTGGGGCGGTTACAAAAACCCAATACTGCGCCAAAAAAAAAGGGGGATCAAACTATTCTAAATCGGACAATACGATGCTGTCAGCATTGAATGTGTCTTCTTCTTCTTCTTCACCTTCGGCATCCTCGGTTCCTTCCCCTTCAGAGTCTTCGGCCAAATGGTCCGGAAGGTCGGAGTTATTCAGATCTATGGGAACTCCACTCGGACCGACAATTTGACCTTTTTTCACAGCAAAATTAGGATCAGCGCCCTTGGTCACAAGCCCGGGATTCAGAACACGGAGTTGCTCGGCAGTATTGTAGAAAGAATCTTCAATTGCATGGTCCCAATTGAACAGATTCTCCTTAGCTGCTTTCTTATGCTTGAGCGCTTTCGCACTCATCTTCTCCAAGGAAGCTCGGAGCCTGAGTATCTCGTCTTTAGCATACTCATGTTGCTCCTGAGCCACTGCAGCAGCTTGCTCGGTCGAACGAGCTTTCTCCGTAGCCACCAGAAGAGCAGCAGCATCCTCTTCAGCCTTTTTCTGAATCTCTTCCGACCTCTTTATCTGTGCCTCGGCAGCTTGAAGTGTTGTCTCGGCCCGAACCTTGGCCCCCTCCGAATCTTGTGCCACCTTTTGAAGCCTCTCATTTTCAGCCGCCATTTCTTGTATCCTTTTATTCAGACCTTGGACCTAAATTTCCAAGTAATCTTCCCGCTCGTTGGCTTCATATCTTTTCTTCTTTTCCTCGGGAGCCAATCCAGCATAAGCATCATCACCATGATGACCAAGGTGATGGAAAATGCTCGCGCCCCGTAAGAAGCTTTTCACCAACGCTTTACAATTATTTTCCCAAGTCCCAGGGGTCCAAGACTCGATTACCTCAGCATTTTCAGGAGGAAAGACGGTGGCAATGAATGAGTCGGACATCTTCCTACCCCACACCGTCTTGGCAGCTGCATCTTCTTTACCCTCGGGAATTTCAATCCCTTTGTTGGACTTGCTCAAATTGAACCAGTCTCCAGCGAGACCTTTTCCTTTATCTAGCCGAGTCCTCTTGAGGGGACGCTCGGGAACGTCTTGGGGAGATGAATGAGCTTCTACTTCGATATTCACCGCATCTACAACGCGGCCCTTTCTGATCACCTGTTCAACACCAGTAACCCTGACAGTGGGGGTGGTATTGGGGATAACGGTCGGCCTTTCAGGATGGGTCGGCTCAGAAGATTGACCCTTAATTGGAGAACCGGACGCAGACTCTTTGAGTGCTGCTAGCTGTGACACTCTAGCTGCGCGAGCTTCACTCTTCTTGGCCTTGGTTGCTTTCTTCCCCATCGCTTCTGCAAGAAAAATGGATCAAATTTAAAAAAAAAAAAAAATACCCAGCTCCGCCTTCACTTCGTCTCGCGTATCTTTCAGCAGAATTCGTGTTGAATCAATTTGACCATTTGCTTGAAGATACTCCCAAACGTGGTCGCATAATCGCCTTTCGACTTTTGTTAAATCCGACTTATAGTCGAATTGATACAAGGAGGATCCTCGGTTATAAATGTTCGTCGTCCAACCCAACGGAAACCGAGGCATGACCTTCATCACTCCATCTTCTTCAACCTGTTCCATGGACCAACATACTTCGGCCCCAGTATACTCGTATTGGAAGAAGAGAGGTTTGAAAGATTTCCAAGAGTCTGTCACCTTGGCGAAAAGGGCATGTCCCCTCCGAGCCTTTAGGGACACCCAAAGACCCTTGGAATCACCAAACTTATTTACTTGGGGAGCATATAACCAAAAGAAGGACCGTACCGACGCGACAAAGTTTTCAACATCGCAGAATTGTTGAAAGGCTCGGACGAAAGCCCACCCACTTGGATGCAATTGGCTTGGGGCTATTCCTAAATGAGTGAGGACCTCAACCTCGAAGGTGGAAAAGGGCAAGCGGATACCGACTTTGGTTACTACTTCTTCATAGAAGTAAAAATATTGACGATTTTCCGGCACTTCGAAGCAAATCCGATCGTCGATTCCCAAAGGTCTCAATACGAAATCTGAGGTATTTCCGTCGGCTCTCGGAGGTGTCAATATCGGCCGGAGATGATTAAGACTATTTGTTGTCAGCAATAAAGGTCTCGTCCCCAGTACTTCCCGATCAAAGACAGCATCGTACTGCGCATGATTAGGCGGTAGAGGATATTCTTCAGGGTTGGTTACACACCTGCGTTCCACCATTTCTGGGGAAAAAGAAAAAGGCTCGGCGTTAGGATTTTTTACAGCACGAGTTTTTACTTTAAATCTAATGCCGAGCCCCGAACTTTTTACACCCATCTCAGATGGATTTCCTACAGGTTCTTTTTCCCCCATATCTTGATCGGGGCTAAGTCTAACTTGGGCTCTACGCTCAGCAAATCTATAGGCTAATAACCACTTAGTCTCGTCGGCAGGATTCAATGGATGTTCTACTGTTAATGGTTTTAACTCGGAAGAACCCGAATTGAGGGGGGGAATAGTAGGGATAGGCGTGGAGCTTTCCGAACGTGGACTTCTTTCGTTCCCAAAATCTTCAGAAACCCCAGGAAAGGATGAAGAACTTGATTCACTGTCACTAGATGGATTTTCTCCTAATCTCCTACAGAGTTCACGATAAACTTCCCTAAAACCTCTCCATCCTCTCATGATTCAAACAAATTGAGGTATAAACCCCACTCACTTAAAAACAAAAGAAACCCCTGCAAAATCCCGAAACCAGAAAACCCGTTTACAAAGAAAAACTCACTCCAAAAGAAAAACAACCCCAAACGAATAAAGAAAACTGCAGGAATGGAAATAAGAGGAGTAGAAGGGGTTACCTGTGTGAAGTTGTTAAAACTGGAGAAGGATTTGGGGGATCTTGATTTGGGAACGGAGATAGCAAAGTGGAACTCGAAGAGAGAATAAGGGGATTCGGAGAAATTTTGGGAGTAGAGTGAGTAATGAGGCAGAGAAAGGGTAAGTTTTAGTTAAAATAGAAAACTTTTCAGTTTCCCTCCGTCTCACCCATTTGGGCCAAAAGCCCATGGACGCATGCAACCAATCATAGGGAGAGACGTGGCAATTCTAAAAGGTACTTTTTCAAATTTCAAAAACGCAATGATTTGGCACAACTTACAAGGAAACGCGCCGTATCTCGAGAACCCAAAACGTCACCTCGAAGCGGTCGGCACGATTACAATTGTCACGAGGCATGCGGGAAAGTTTATCCTAAGCGCTCATTACCTCGTCACAGACTTTTCAAAGTCTTACGAGCTGGGGGGCTTGTAGGGTCTGCCGACCGTATAAAAATTACAGTCCTATATAAAGGATTTTCCAAGGACCTTTCCCTCGATTCACTTAGCACGAACGTCCCACGCTCGGACATGTTCATTCCGAGCATACGAAAAGACCAGGCTCGGACTTGACGGGACCGAGCCTCAACAACGGTCTTCACTCCATCGGCTCGGGATTCTAGAACCGAGACATAACGTCGGCTGGTAGGTTGACTCAGTCTCACCAAGGCTTCCTATCACTTCCAACCGTATCTCCTAGAATCTCGCAACAGCCTCTACATGGGATCGTGAGCTGATCCTATCCGGACTCTAAGGGAATAAATCTCCTATATTCCCTCACAGAATCCCGGTTCAGCTCACCTTGATACGAGGCCCATACGGCCCACATCAACTTCCTCCAAACCCTATAAATAGCTCACAATAGCTAGGGTTTCAGGTACGTACTCTCATCCCTAAGTTGACACTCTGCACACACTAGTTGACTGGGGAGATCCTGCCTTTCCCAACTGGAATTGCAGAAAAACCATAAGGTCATACATAGATACTTAACCTCCTGGTGAACTCCTGATTACCATAATCCTGAGGGCTCAGAGGGTTAAGGACATAAAGTGCTCAAGGACACTACAATAACTATAATAAAATGCAACACCCTAGTTATTATTACCCTTATTTACCCCGATTCAATTTAGTGAGTTGAAAATTTCTTTTTAAAACTCTTAATTAGTTATATTACTTATGAAAATCTCCGTAAAATCGGACGGAGTTTACTTTGTTTTGGGGACATTCCCAAAATATTTGTTTTCTTGAAAACCTGTATAAAACTCTATAACTTAATAGCAGTAGGCCGGCAGAACCAACATATAAATATATTCAGTTTATTATACACTATTTATCAAAATATTTACAAAGTGATAGAATAATTTAGGTTTCCGAAAATAATACACATTCATGATTTCAAAATACAACCTGGGACCCAACATAGGGTCAACCAACTAAATGATCACAACCCACGATGCGGAGCGTACTCCTACTCGGCCATAACTCGTGTAAGCTCCTTTTGCACCTGTAGTAAAAATAGCAAGAAGGATAACATTACACAGAACTTAAAATAATAGATTATACAAAAGCATAGCAATAAATCAAGTACCTACACTATAACTTGTAGTCCAATTAACATAACGTTTTTCCTATTCCCTTTTATCCATTTCATTTGCTTCTCTCTTAACTCTTTTACTATTCCTTATCCCTTTCTATTTATGTTCTCTCTTTCATATCCTTTCTAGTCCTTCATATCCTACGTTAACTATACCTGCACTATCCCTTGAATTGAAGCTTTTCATTCTATCTTATCCTTCTCATACAATATCTTAGCTACAGCTCATTGTTATTATTTCCTTGCCTCACTTTGCACTATGTCATATACACATCTATTATTATTCGTTCACACCCACCCTAAGGAAGAGTTATAATTACACTTATGAAACTTATTCCACTTATTACACACTCCTATTATGGAGGGTCCATTTTATCCACTCCCTTATGGAGGGTCTTTTATCCACTCCCTTATGGAGGGTCTATTTTATACCTCATACACACTTATCTTACGTTCTATATTCATATACACTTTTAGTCCTATACTTACACACCCTATTAGGTGGGTAATTCTCACATTAGTAGTATAAATTCATTTTTTTGCTCATCATTACTTATGACTAGTTCTTTAACCACTTAGTTCCTTCCAATTCCATTTCTGGATTTACTTACCCCAAATTCTATTATTATCAACCACCTTAAGGTTTTACACTTTTCTTATTCTCTTACCCCTAGTCATCACTATAACCAAGGAGAACCTATATCCTAAGCTAAGGTAACACCACCATTCTTACCTTAACCATGTAGAAAATATGCTAAGCCTCCAAACCTTAGCCTTTTAGCTTTTGTCCTAGCTCCTTGAATCCTCAACCAAGAAGCCGTCGGACGTGCAGTGTGAGGGAGGAGGAGAGTTTGATTCCGCTAACCCTTATATTTGTGATGAAAGAGGTGAGATGACGATGGTGGTTCACTCTTAGTTTCTTAGGGCTTGAGAGGAAGAGAGAGAGAGAGAGCTCTTAGTACTTGGAGGAGAAGGAATGAGAACAACGAAGGAATGAATCAGTGTTTGATGTGTTGGCCTTTGCTTTTATTTTATTCCCCTTTGGAAATAAACATGTGGTCCTAGTGAGAAGCTTCCAAGGGAAGCTTGGCAAATATGTGGCTGCAAATTAATGGCTTCCTGAGGAGGTCACAAATGAGTGGTTGAGAGGGGTCAAAGTCTGATGCGCGCGCCTGGGCGAGGAGAATGGTACGCCTGGGTGCGAATAACACTGTGCGAGCCAAATGCTTTAGCGTAGGTGTTCGGTTCTAATAGGCTCGACTACAGCTCGGTTCTAACAGCTCGGATAGCATGAACTCGGCACCACAAGCTCGGATAACATGAGCTCGGCAGCACAAGCTCGGATAGCATGAGCTCGACACTAAGAGGTTTGGGCAACAAACTAGGTTTAAGGCACTGGATGCTAAACGGAGGTTGGCTAAGGAAGCCTCTTGGTGGCCGAATAGAGGCTGAACATAGGCCGAACTTATACAAGGCAACTTGCTATGGTCAAAAGGGTACTGCTAAGGTATGACCAAGAGCAGTCTTGGTGGCTCATTGACAAGGGTTATCTACAAGATAAGGTCGGTTCACAAGAGCTCAGAGCCAACTGCTCGGTTCATATGAACTCGGATCTTACTCTAAGGCTTACATGAGCTCGGATCTAACGAGCTCGGATCTAGCTATTTGGTCGGACCCTACTCGGCTTACAACTGTTAAGGCAGGATCCGCGACCCTGGACGTCGCTAACTGATCGGCTAGACTCCTATACTCGCTTCGACTATGACTACCTCACTACATCCCGGTTGACTATTCGGATTAAGCTCGGTTCTAACTCGAATCTACTGAACTAAGCTTGGGGTAAGAATTTGGGATGTTACATAAAACATGTATCATAGATAATTAAAAAATATAATATGAGAAATGTGATTTTCAGTTGGAACAAATTGATATAGTATAACATATTAATAAAAATACTCTTATGTGTTTTGTAAAAATATGTTAGTCATAAATTTTTTTGATATTTTAAAAATAAATAATTATAAAAAAAAATTAGCATAGATAATTAAAAAAATATAATATGAGAAAGACGATTTTTAAGATGGAACGAACTAACATAATATAACAGGTTTTTGTAGATAAAAATACCCTTATGTGTTTTGTAGAAGTATGTTAATTATAAATGTTATGATTTTTTTAATAAATAATTATAAAAAAAACTTATACCAAAGATAAATGAAAAATATAATATGAGAAAGGTAATTTTTCAGTTGAAACAACTTAACATAGAAAAACATATTATTATAGACAAAAATACCCGTAAGTGTTTTGTAGAAATATATTTACTCATTAATAACATTAACCATCGGTATTGATATTCAAATATTAAAGTTAATAAAGAAAACTATAATGCATTGAAAATGGTATGAAGTAAATTGACAACCGCCATCTAACAAATCATGATTTTGGGATGTTGAGTCCTCACATATATAAGTTCACATTAGGGATCATTGTCTATTAGGTTAACCTGTCATGTTGAATGATACATGGCTCGTCATTAATTAAGTGTGTGTTTGATATAACTGAAAAAATTAGATTATGATTATAATCCGTAAGCTTATAAAGTGTTAAAATTATAATCCGTTTATTTTGGATATCTTAGCTTAACTGAAAAATGAATTTAAGTTGATCTATTTTGTTTGGATAGTGTAAAGAAAATTATTTTTACTGAGTACTCCCTTTGGTCCTATTTATAAGACCCTTTTGGGCTTTTTCACTCCAACCAAGAAAAATTATTAAATTTGTTAATGACATTGGAAATGTGAAAATTTGATATACTTTTTCAAAACTACCCCTATAATTATTATTGGAAATTTGAAAAGTGTTGACTTAATATGGGTGTTTGTGGGAAAAAGTAATTAAAGACTATTGAAAATTGAAATGAGGTCTTATAAATAGGACCAAAATAAAAAAGTCAAAATGGTCTTATAAATGGGACCGGAGGGAGTAAATTACAAAAAAAAGAAGAAGTATAAAGTTAGTCATTTTTATTGGAATGATAAGGGTAGAATTGGAAAATCACACAGATCTCAAACAATAATCTTACCAAAAATAATCTACATTATCTATGAAGATGTTAGATTTTGATTATATTTCCAAGAATATAATCTAAAAGGAATGACACTTAGCTTGTTAAAGAGTTAAAAGTGGTAAAAAAAACTCTTGAAAAATGTAATTTTTGATATTTCCGAGAGAAGATTAAATAGGGATTTATGATTTTTTTTAGCACTAAGAGAATGTTAACAAGTGCCCTCCCTTAAGGCACTTATTAACAAGACCCAATCTAAAATTATATTTTGCTAAAATTATATTTTATGTAAAATTAATAATCTAATATACTAAAAATTTAAAGCTAAAATATATTACACACAACTACAAAATAATCTTGGTATAAGTAAATTATTTAATTTATACCCTCAAAGTTCATGATAATTTTAGTTATTTAATTTACATTTCATACGTAAGAGATACTTAAATAAAAATAATAATTGATTTACATGCTCATAAATTTATACGTAATAAATAATTTAGTGAAATTAAAATTTATGATTTTTCAAAAATAAATAATTTTAAATAACTTATAGCATAGATGATAATTAAAAAAAATTATATGTAGTTATTATTATTTATTAATATTTTTTTTAAAAATACAAATACCAAATAAGTTTATTAATGAGGTCTTTATTTCTAAATTCATTAAGCCTATACATGTTACTTACATAACAGGTTACAGGTAAATCCAATTATTCAATTTCAATTAACACATAGTGTATTCAAACACCAAAAATATTTTATGTTTTTTAGCCAAAACCATTTAATTTGAAGTAACCGATATATACATCTTCTTTATTTATAAATTTATGACTAAAACATTTATTTTATTGGAAAAGTATATTCTTTTTTTAATTATAAACTTATTGTGTAAAAGTATAACTGAATGACATAAACGTTACTACAGTTATATTGTTATAACATATTATGACTATGTTTGACAAGACAAGCTTATAGTTTATCTGATAATTTTTAGCTTATTGATAGAGTCAATAAGCTACTATAATTGTTTGATAAACAAAAAATAAAAGAAGTTTATAACTTTAAAAAAGGAAGTTTATAGCTTTTGAAAGCCAACTTTCAAAAAGCTACGACGTGAAGTAGTTTTTGAAATAATAAAAGAGTTTTCAATAAATTATATCACAATTTTGTCCTTTATTTATTTCCTAATTATAATGATATATCTTGGCTACATTGTATCTTTTAAGTAATTTAACAAATTTCAGTTAGTTGCACAACTAGTTTTGTCAAACAATTCTACTACAATAAACTAGCTATACAACTATAAACTTTCACATACAATCCCATAGCTTTCAGCTAGGTTCACAGCTATCAACTATATATAAACTTCTAACTATAAATTACAACCTCATAGCTATAAGTTAGTTTTGTCAAACAAACCCTGTTAGGTTCCATGACATTCCTTTTTTTAGTTAATTTAGGATTTGCTTTTGGAGGTGTTTTGAATTGATTAGTAATGCATTAATTAGTAATGTAATATTAGCAAACACCTGATAGATTATATATATATATATATATATATATATATATATATATATATTTATATTTATGATGATGATGATTATTGATTATTGATACGTGTAATTATCAATTCTTGAAATTGGATTTGATTAAAATGTATTTTTGAGTCACACCGTGCACAATAATTAAAATATAGCGTAAACTCAATAATCATTCAATTTGCCTGCAAAAATTGAAATGTTGAAAAATAAATTGAATACGCTATTGCTTATCAATATGTGAATAATTAAACCCATTAAAAAAAACCCATTTAAAATAAAGATAATATGTCATACTTCCCTCGGTCTTATATTAAGATAATTTTGAAGAAATTCACGTCATCAAGAAAACGAATTAAGGTTATTAGTGGTATTAGAAATGTAAATATTTAATATACTTTTTCAAAATTACCATTGTAATTGTTATTGAAATTCTAAAAAGGGTTAACTTAATTGAGCTATTTTGGAAATAAGTAATTAAATGTTATAGAAAATAGAAATATAGTCTTACAAATAAAACCAATTTTTTTTTTAAAAGAGTCTTACATATAGGACCATATAAAGTATTGTCATTTCAACTATTTTTTAATTTTTCCTTTGACATTTTCAAATTTAATGTATTTCATTGTTTTTTTTATATCTTTTAGCAAGATCTTAGGGCTTTCAAGAATATATATATATATAGACACACACTATTGAATATCGAATATTTTCCTTGAAATTTAGATAGTATACTAGCATATTATCGATTCAAATTTTTTTTTATTTTCTTATAGTATTGTGTAAATAGAATATTTTCCATGAAATTTAGACATATACTATCATAATATCATTTCAACTTTTTTATATATATTATTATTCAAGGGGAAGTTATTTTTTTGATGAACTTCAAGGGGAAGTTATTGAATTGGTACTTTCCTCAATTCCGGTCCTGGCAAGATAGACCGTAGGATTTTGGCAGAGTTATAGCTTTAGCTTTTTCTTATGATAGGTTTTATTTGGTTCAGTTGGTTAAAACGGTTCCCATTTTTTAATTCCCTTGGTCTAGTGAACCCTTTCTAGAAGGTGACATTAGTTTAAGGTGTGATTGTATGATTTATTTTTTCTCGTGGTTTAATAAAATTTTATTTTAACAAAAAAAAAAGTTATTGAATTGGTGGCATTAACTACTATTGTGCAAGTGGAAAATACTACTCCATATAATAAATAGATAGATAGATAAAGAGTTCAACTATTTATAAATGTGTTGGACTTTTTAGTGCCCTTTATTTTATAAACATGGAAATGTATTTTTTGTTGTGTATTGAATGTGATTAAGACGTTACTTCCTTCGATTTTTATTATAGGTCACATTCTAAAAGATTTTGTATCGTAATAATAAGTCACTTTATAATTTTTATGTGTTATTTATTATTTTTTCTCTTTTTTGCTCTTATTAAATGTGTTAACTATCTATGTTATTTTATTTTCATTAATGAACGTAAATTTTTTAAGAAAAATTGAGAAGGAAAAATTGTTATGTTTATTTTTATAGAATTCATAAAACTAACTATTTTTTAAGTGTACGTAATTGGGTTAAATATGACCTATAATAAAGTAAGGAGAGGGTATAATATAATTAAATATTACAACTCTACAAGGATATGATCGGATACTAATATACAATAGAGAAATGAGATTAAATCCTAATATAAAACAGAATTAATCAGTAATATTATGATAATTGTTGAATACAAATATATCATATAGAAATAGCATGAAAATAGCTAATCGATCGTTAGCTGCCCTATTAGTTGTTGTTGACTCAACCTTTGCTTCTATACAGGGATGACAATTGGACCCGGACGCAATTGAATCCGGACCCGCAGATATTACTTGCGGGTACCCGTGGGTTCGGGTTTGAGTCCAAAAAAGAGATCCGTGGGTCCAAAGAATGGACTCGTCCGGACACCCGCTTTGTACGGATCTGGGTCCGGGTCTGAGATATTCAAACCCGTGGGTACCCGGACCCGTTCATATTTACATATATGCATTATATATATATATATATATATATATATATATATATATAAAATCTTAGTATGTTTGTGTTTAACGAGAGAATTTCTTTCATGTTTGCGAGTGTTTAATGGTGGTAGAGATTAATATTAAGTAGAGTGTGTAATGATGTATTAAGGATCCCTCGGCTTGTAAAAAGGACATAGAAATTAATTTAAAAAAATAATTTTTTCTTTAAAAAAATTGATAATGCATACCCGCAAAACCCGTCTGAATACCCGAAGACCCGCATACTCATTATACAGCGGGTACCCGCGTATGAATGGATCCGGGTCCGGGACCCGAACCCACCCGGACCCATTGCCATCCCTACTTCCTTCGCAAGAAGAGGTTTCCAACGAGAAAACAACGGTTTGGTAAGAAGATCATATAATTGAACCTTGTGGTTGAGATATCATGAACGAACACATAAATTTCGTTGCTTTTCTTGTTCACATGTAAAGTGATCCATTACCATCCCTACTTCTATACGCCTTCGCAATAAGAGGTTTCCAACGAGAAAACAACCGTTTGGTAAGAAGATCATATAATTGAACCTTGTGGTTGAGATATCATGAACGAACACATACATAAATTTCGTTGCTTTTCTTGTTCACATGTAAAGTGATCGATAATCCAAGGATATGTCTTTCATTCTTGAATGATACCCTGGATTTACACATAAGTATGTTGCGCCTAATGTTGTCTCCAAGGATCTTAGATGAAGTAGGTTGAGGAGCATGTAGTTCTCGTAGAGGATTCATGAGCCACATCAGATCAGATGCTGCTGATGTTGCAGCAACACAATACCCCGCTTTAGTGGATGAACAAGCTACCGTGCGTTGCTTTTTAGACAACCGTGAAATGGGATTGCTACCAAGGAAAATTACATTATTGGCCGAAGTGGATGATTTGTTATCAATATTGCTTGCAAAATCTGCATCACAATATGCCACCAAATCCACTTATTATCACTTTTTTTTAATGATAAGACCATGACTAAGAATATGCTTTAAATATCTCATAAGATGATGCTTCAAGTCTTGTAAATGGAGAGTAATTGGCTTATGCATGTATTGCGAGAGCTTGTTAATGGCAAAAGATAAATTCGGTTTAGTGAGGTTAATTAGATACCGAAATGCACCAATCCTGCTTTTGTGATGAGTTTTGTCCGTAGATGTTGTACCGTCATGTAGTTGTAGCTTATCCGTGGAGGATAATGGAGTAGATATAGGCTTCACTCCACATATCACACTTTCACACCTATTTATCTCAACACAAATAGGTGTGGAAGTTTCTTGAAAATCAATACCAAGGCCAGCCTTCGCAGCAACAAAACGTGCTTTTATATCTAGAGATAGACCCATCATGATTCCTCTTGTTCTTGAACAACCATTTGCAACCAATTACTCCCTCCGGTCTTATTTATAAGACCCTTTTGGAGTTTTTATTTTGGTCCTATTTATAAGACACCTTTTCAATTTTCAATAGCATTTAATTACTTTTTCCCACAAACACTCCTATAAAATCAACACTTTTTAGAGTTTCAATAATAATTATAGGGGTAGTTTTTAAAAAGTATATCAAATTTTCACATTTCCAATATCACTAACAAATTTTTCAATTTCCTTGTTGGGAGTGAAAAACCTCAAAAGGGTCTTATAAATAGGATCGGAGAGATGGAGGCTGAGAGAGAGCGAGCGTTGACTCGTGAAGAAGAAGACATGATTGAACGTAGTAACAAGAAGCCAAAAGGAGACACGCAAGGTTTTGAGGGCTCTACGTCGGGACCGGTGTCTTATGCTGATTTGCATGAAGAGGAGGATAATGCGAATAGTCACACCCAAAGACGTTCTTTTGTGAATGTTTTGAATGGTACTAAGGATAATGAGAGGAAGGGAGATGAGTGTTCTCTCACTGCTTCTAGTGAGAAGAACCTTAATCCTGGTGTTAACACCTTTGAAGGTATTACGGTGGTTGAAAAGAACATGGGGAAGTATGAATGCCCTGAGTTGATTTTGAATGATGCTGAAAAGGAGAGGATCCGTAGACCCTGGATGAATGGATTAATAGTTAAGATGCTGGGTAGAAGAATTGGTTTCAAGGCGTTGGAAACCAGACTCAAACAGCTCTGGGTTCGGAGAGGCGTTATTGATATTATTGATCTTGGTAATGACTATTTCCTTGTAAAGTTATCGAATGAAGAAGATTTGAATGAGGCTATTGTTGGGGGACCTTGGCTTATATATGATCACTATCTCACCATTCGTGAATGGTGCCCGAACTTTGATCCTTCCAAGGAGTCAATTGAAAAGGTGGCAGTCTGGGTTCGGTTTTCAGGATTGGCAATGGAGTATTATGATACTAAAGTCCTGCATGTTCTTGGCAACCGTATTGGTCGTACAATTCGAGTTGATAAAACAACCTCTTCTTTGCAGAGAGGAAAATATGCTAGACTCTGTGTTGAAGTGGACCTGACTAAACCTCTTTTGGGGATGTTTGAATTGGAGAACAAAGTTCATAAGGTTGAGTACGAAGGCCTTCATACGTTGTGCATGGGTTGTGGTAGGTTTGGTCACTTTAAGGAAAATTGTCCTGAGAAGGATATTCTGTCATCAACTCCAGCGGAGATGAGTAATGGTACACATGGTGGTGGTAACAACTCCCAGCCAACGTCGAGGAATGATGATCCAGGGCCCTGGATGGTGGTCCAGAAGACCCGTCGTTCAAGGAAGCCTAAGGATCAAGGGGGTGTCCAGAAAACAAACTCAGCGGCGGTGCCTCGCCCTTCTGTGGCTCCGGTAGTGGCTGATTCTGTTTTCCGTGCTCTTGCGGATTCGGTGGAGGAGGATGAGATTCTGGAGAATAATCCTCCGAAGAATCAGGAGGAGATAATTATGGCCCCGTTGATTAAGGAACAAGAGAATCAGATAAGGAGTAAACAAATGGTAACAAAAGCTCCTGCAGCTGGGAAAGTCAGGGTTAATGCGAAAAGTAAGGGAGCAATATCTCAAATCTTAAATGTTAGGACTAAGGGTGTGGACAAAAGAAGACTGCGAAAGCTGTGTCAACTCAAGCTAACTCTCAGAAGGGCAAACAAGTCATTTCCGAAAAGGTGACAATTCAAGATGAAATAGTGGGCCTTATTAATGTTAACAAAAGTACAGAGGATATTTGTGAGGAAATGAGGAGGGCCATATTGGGAAATTCACATATTAGATCCAACCATGCTAATTCCCACGTGACCTCTCCCAATGATACTATTTCCATGGTTCTGGAGACTCCATCTACATGCATGGCCATGCAACCTCACTTTGTTCGGCCCCCTGATGAAACTAATAAGGACCTTTATCCCTTATTAAATAAAGATCCTTTCATTTTGAAGCAGAATGATCATGGGGACAGCTTGGGCCCTGTGGAGGAGTTCCATGATGCAATTAATGGAGCTGGAGCTGAGCACTCCAACTCTCTTGATAACCTTTTTGATGATTAGTGATAATAGTAAGATCCTCTTGTGGAATTGCAGGGGGGCGGCTAGTCCGGCTTTTTTCCGGAATTGTAAATCCTATCTAGATGTTCACCATCCTGATCTTATTGTCATTATGGAAACTCGGATTGACCCAATTCGTTTAACAAAGACTTTTCAACTTCTTGGGTTTGATGGTTTCGTCAACTCTGATTCTCGGGGTTTTGCTGGAGGAATTATAGTTGCTTGGAAGACTGATAAAGTGACTATTGATCCTTTGATTAAAAATTTTCAATTTCTGCACCTCAAAGTCTCTTGGAGCGTAGGAGTGCCTTGGTATTTTACTGCTATCTATGCTAGCCCTAGAGATGAGTTAAGGCAGGATATGTGGAGGGAGTTGCAAGTTATGGCTGATGCAGGCTGTCCTAATTGGCTTGTAGCTGGAGATTTTAATGATATTTTGGGCAGAGATGAGAAGAAATGGGGTGCTGATATTAATGCCAGGAAGTGTCGTTTATTTGCTCAAAATATTGACTCTTGTTATCTTATGGACATGGGGGCGGTTGGCTCCAAATTTACATGGCGTGGTCCTTTGCATAACGGGACATCTAGAATTTTTGAGCGGCTTGATAGGGCCTTGTGTAATGATAGTTGGAGGCTTCTTTTCCCTGAAGCTGTGGTGAAGGTGCTGCCTAGGTTGGATTTCTCTGATCACCATCCTATTCTTATTATGTTGCACGGTATGGGTGCTTTTTCGAGCCCCAAACCATTCAGATTTGAGAGTGCCTGGTTGCTTGATCCTACCTTTCATGATACTGTTAGAGATGTTTGGGCTAAGGATGTCTCTCCTTCCATTAATATTGGTGCCCTGCAGAATGAGTTGTTGCACTAGAATAAAACCACGTTTGGACACATTAAGAGCAAAAAGAGGCGTTTGTTGGCTAGGCTGGGAGGTATCCAACGGAGGCTGCATGCTAGGAGTATGAACAGTTTTTTATATGTGCTTGAGAAGAAGCTTCAAGTGGAATTGAATGATGTCTTGCACCAAGAGGAGTTGATTTGGTTTCAGAAATCTAGGGCCAAATGGCTCAATGATGGGGACAGGAATACCAAGTACTACCATTTGAAGGCTGTTACGAGGCGGAGAATAAACAAGATTCTGATGCTTCGGGATAATTTTGGCGAGTGGGTTGAAGACCAGGATAAGTTGAAAATCCTGGTGAACAATTTCTACAAAGATCTTTTTACTGAGAATCGACCTGATGATAAATTGATTTCTGCTATTTACAATTTTCCTCCTCTTCATAGTGATATGGTTGTGCAGTTAGGAGAAGTTATAACCGACAAGGAAGTCAAAGATGCTGTTTTTTCTATGAGCCCTTGGAAAGCCCCGGGGCCTGATGGGTTACCTGCTGGCTTCTACCAAAATGCTTGGGATATTACTGCTCACAGTATATGCAGTTTTGTTAGGCATGCTTGGAATACTCCTGATTGTATTAAAGAGACAAATAAGACAGATATTTGTCTTATTCCTAAAGTCTCTAAGCCTGAATTTGTCAACCAGTTTAGACCAATATCCCTTTGCAATGTTATGTACAAGATTATTACCAAGGTGATTGTGAATAGATTGAAACCTATTATGCCCACGATTATTTCGCCTTTTCAAACAGGCTTTATTCCTTCCAGAGGTATTCATGAGAATATAATCATTGCCCAGGAGATTGTTCACAGTATGAGGACTATGACAGGCAGAACGAGTTTCTTTGTCATCAAAGTTGACTTGGCTAAGGCTTATGATCGCCTTAAATGGTCATTTCTTCATTCTGTGATTAAAGAGGTGGGCTTGCCTGAAACTATGATAAACTTAATTATGCAGTGTGTGACATCAGTGCAAACGAATGTCATGTGGAATGGTGCAAGGTCAGAATTCTTTTTGCCTCAACGGGGTATTCGTCAGGGCGACCCGATGTCTCCTTATCTGTTTGTTATGTGTATGGACAAACTGTCTCATATCATTTCTCAAAGGGTTGATTCTGGAGCTTGGTTTCCTTTTTCTGTGGGCAGGAGTGGTCCGCTTATCTCTCATTTGATGTTTGCGGATGACTTGTTATTATTTGGCAAGGTTTCGGATGAGCAAATTTCCTGTGTGATGGATGTCCTTGATGAGTTTTGTTCAGTCTCTAGTCAAGTGGTGAGTGTGGACAAGACTTCTGTTCTGTTTTCTAAGAATACCCCTGTTCGGTTGAAGAATATGGTGCTGCACCGTACTGGCTTCCGTGAAGCTCGTTCTCTTGATAAGTACTTAGGTGTTCCTATTATTGGGAAGGCTCCTCGTATATCTGATTACCAGTACCTTATTGACTCGGTTAAGCAGAAACTCTCTAGATGGAAGGCCTCTCATTTGTCGTTAGCTGGAAGAATTACCCTTTCTAAGTCTGTCCTTGAGGCAGTCCCTGTTTATCCTATGATGACTACTATGTTGCCCAAGAGTTGTATTCAAGAAATTCATAAAATTCAGAGATCTTTCATTTGGGGAGATGATGATAATGGCAGAAAACCCCATTTGGTGAGTTGGAGCACTGTCACAAAACCAAAGGTGCTAGGAGGTTTGGGGCTTAGAGATTTATTTCAGATGAATAGAGCTTGTATCATGAAGCTTGGTTGGGCTTTAAGGACAGGTTATCAAGGTCTTTGGGTTAAAGTTGTTCTTGCTAAATATGGCCCAATTGACATTAATAGTGCCACTATCAGGAAGCCTGCTTCCTCCTCTTCTACTTGGAAAGCCATTGCATCATGTTGGAGCAACATTGTTGCGGGTGAACAGTGGATTGTGGGTGATGGTGAGCTCATCAATGTTTGGCGCGATGGTTGGTTGCCGTCTGGAATCAAGATTCAAGATTTGGTGACTATGGTGGACAGAGATAAAGAGGAGATGAAGGTGAAGGAGTTAGCTGATGCTGCTGGGAATTGGAACTGGCAACTAATTGGTGATCTTTTTCCTTGCCAAATCATCAATTCCATTCGTGCGGTGCTTCCACCCATTTTTGGGGCTGATTTGGACTTTCGAATCTGGCCAGGTAACAGGTTGGGTATTTTTTCCATAGCTAGTGCTTACAATATGTTGTGTGGTTTCCAAAATACTGATGGTGATGAGATTTGGCACCGAATTTTGAAAATTGGTGCTCCTGAAAGAGTCAAGGTTTTTGCTTGGAAGATTGCTCATGGTCGTTTATTAACTAATGAACGTAGGGCGAATTGGGGTTTGGGATCGCCTTTTTGTGGTCACTGCTATGGGCATGTTGAATCTGTGATTCATGTGTTGCGTGATTGCCCAAGAGCCTCGCTGGTTTGGAGATGTTTAGTTCCTCCGTCGAAGCGTGCCTTGTTCTTCGTTGGGAATTTGAGACAGTGGGCTATGTTGAATTTATCCTCTCACTTTCTCCCTGATTTAGAAGCTCCTTGGTCTTCTGTCTGGGCTCATACTTGTTACTACCTCTGGATTTGGAGAAATAAGGAGACCTTCTGTGATGATTTTCGGAGGCCCATTCTGCCTGTTTCTTTTATCTATTCCAGAGTGAAGTTGTATATTGATGCTGTTCATAATTATGGTGCCAAAGCTATATCTGTTCGTAGTAGAGTTGAAACTGATATCCGTTGGATTCCTCCGCCTGCGAGTTGGGTTTGCTTGAATACTGATGGGGCGGCGAAGGGTAGCTGTTCAGTAGCAGGTTGTGGGGGTCTGATTCGAGGGCCGGATGGTAACTGGCTCGGTGGATATGTGAAATTTCTGGGAGTGACCACTGCTTATTCTGCGGAATTATGGGGTGTTTATGAAGGGCTCAAGATTGCTAAACATAAAGGCTTCCCAAATGTGGAGTTGCAAGTTGATTCTCTGTCTGTTATTCATACTATTCAAGGTAGCTCTGTTGGTTCTGTCTGTTCCATGCGTTTGGTGACTGCTATAAGAAGGCTTTTGGTTGATGGCTGGCAGGTTCGTCTTAAGCATGTCTATCGAGAGGCCAATCAATGTGCTGATGCTATGGCTAATTTGGGGTGTAGTCTCATGGCTGAGGATGTGGTTGTCTATGATTATGCTCCTCCTCAAGTCTCTCAGTTGCTTATTGCTGATTCTTTAGGTGTTGCAACACCTCGTTTTATTTGGATGTAGTCTTCTTTTTTCCTTTGGGCTTTTGCCCCATTGTTTACCAAAAAAAATAGGATCAGAGAGAGTATATTGCAACCTTTAGGTTTTGGAACAAGAGACAATGTTCCATTATGTAATAAAGCATGAAAATATGCAGAACTAGCTTGTCTCCATTGTGAGTGTTTCATAGCTTCTGTGATGCAAAATAGTTCAAGCTAAGGTTTTCAAGCAAAGGATGCTTGATGCAACATATAGTTTCTTAGGTTTGAAAATATTATTTTGTGACCCGGTAGTTATGGGGTGCTTGCGATTTGTGTGATATATATATATATATATTAAGAGATGGAGAGTTACCTTGTATAGTAATAGGAAGTTGAATCAAATAATTATATTAAAAAAGATAGTTAGGTCCATTGTGAAAAAGGGAATAGGATAGTTATAATTAAATAATTAAGTAAATAAATAGTTTATTAAATATTTAAAATAATTTTAGAATCTTCCTTTGCTAAGATGATGTCACTTGTGTGGTCCTTATTACTTTTAGGGTTTGTTGCTTTATTATATAAGCATTGTACTCTTGATTGAACAATCAATGAAAAATGAATGAAATTTGTTAGTATCTATTTGTTATTCTTTATTCTTTAGGTGGAATTTTTAGTGTTCTTGGTAGGTAAGCATTTTGCTTTCTATTAATTGGTGCATTCATTCTTGAATTCACCATCCTCCCAAATGGTAGATGATGCTTCCCAGCAACTTCTACTCTCTCTCAATGAACAATATGCAACTTTCCAGCAAAGTCTTAAGTCTAGTGATGAAAGATTTTTTGCTACAATGATAAAGATACATAAGAAAATAGCAAATCTCCAGGTTTCTTCTCCACCACAAACTCCTCTACCCCATTACCCACCACCAAAACCACCCTACAACCCAACACCACAACATACTTATTATCAATCTCAATTAACTTACCCACACTGTGAGATCTACTATCCATCACACATTTCTTACCCTTTTCTACCACTTCAGTCACCACAATCACAATCACAACCTTATAACCACCATGTACCACTTTCACATGTCTATACTCAGTCTCAACCACAAACCCAACATCACACTCAGATTCCACATCAAATCACTACAACAGAATAGCTAAAAGATTCCGGTTCCGCATGCCTATTGATCCCGGTTCCTAACCGGGATTGTATCCCCTGGTATAACAAGTCTGATTCTTATGATCCAGTTGTTTTAGAAAACACGAAACCGAGATCAATAAAAAAACGAGGAACTGAGATCAATAACATATATGATCACTGTTGATTTTTAATAATGAACTGGGATGTTTAGTGTATATGATCACTGTTGAGTTTTTTAATATGAACAGAGATCTTTAGTATATATATATATATTTTAAATTTATAATATTTTCTATTTAGTATATATATATATATATTTAATTTATAATACTCCATTTGCTATATCCATATATTTAAATAAATTGTCAACAATTTTTTTTTCAACAAATAAATTCCATAATTATATACATTAGAAACGTAAATGTCAATACACATTTAAGATAGATAACTCACAAACCAAAACAAATGGCTCCATACATACAAAAGGCTAAACAAGCTTGATCATATAGATGCTACATAGACACAATAAAAAATATATATGGTGCGATAAATTCAAAACTAAGCTAAGGTAACTCATCAAGAACATATGTTGCCCATTCATCCTTGACTTCATTCAGCAATTCATCGGAGTAGTAGGTGTACTGACAATCTTCAAAATCCTATACAATTTAATAGAAAATGGAATTAGAATTGTGTTGATAAACTAAACGATATATTTATTATCAAATATGTGGTATTGCTCTAACAAAATCAAACAAATATATTTATTTATTAATGAATATTTTGAAACATATAAAGACACACATACACACATAAAGACACACATATACAGAAGAAAAATGGATTCCAAATTATTTCTATGACTAAAGAATAGAGAAGCCTTTTGTAACATATCCCGCAAGCAAGACACCATGATTTAGCAATTCCACAAACCTTTTGCATTTTCTATGACTAAAACTCAACATTACAGACCTGTAGAATAACGAATAATGTGCAGGGATCGCAATATATTAACACCTTAAAAAAATCATGCTATAAAGAAAAAAAACACAAATTCTTACATTTGCATTATCCTTGGATTCCAAAATTTCAACATTGTTGTAATAGAAAGAATCTGAAATAGCAGCAATATTGCACCAATATCCTAGTATCTGATAATATAATACAGATAGCACAACTGAAGTAAAACAATCAAATGCATCAAATAACTAATATATGGAGATTTGGATGAGCACATACAATTCTCTCTGTGCACATACAATTCTCTTGACCAGTGGACTTCTTTTCCAATTTGGAAGATGATCCTTTCAAAATAACAAACTGAACAAGGGTAACACCATGGGACACGTTCAACAGGTCACTCGGGCAATATAAGCACCAATAACCAGCCATGAAAGAGATGTATACATCTCAGTCTAAGATCAGAGGTTATGAAGGAACATGTTACAAATGGTAAAAACCTTAGGCATTTAAAAAAATTATATAATCCACTACATAGTGAGAGATTCACAAGCATACATTACATAAAGAATCAGCGATTCCAATAAATAAGCGACATATTATTATGTTTTAATCTTTGGATTTTTTCCTATGAAAACATGTTTACTTGTGAAACGAATAATTAAATTTAAACATAAGAAAAGACAAATCATCCCAAGGAAAGACACACGCTCATTACCTACTGTGCCAACTGCGTGCTTAAACCAATAAAAAAATATGGCTCAGATTTAAGATTCAATTCACACTAAAAACTTAAGCTGTTGAAAAGAAGTACAACACATTCAGTGAGATGCATCTGTTGCAACTTAATTAATACACATGTGAATGAATATATTCTTCTTTGTTGAAAGGGAAACCTTCTTGTGATCCTGAACAGTTACTCTCATCATATGATGAATCAGAGACTCTTTTTGAATCATAAAGTCATTTAATGTATAATATAGCTAAACTGTTCTCATCAAGTATCACTTGATTTTAGTAGGAAAATCAAGGAATAAGTAGTTTTCTTCTATGCTCGTCAAACTCCTTAGTTTTTCAAAGATTTGTTTCCAGCACCACTGTCATGCATAAAGGGAGAAGAATGGGCAGCAAGAATAGATCAAATAATAGCACATCAAATACAAATCTGAACTAGTAATATGAGATACTAGACTTAAGATCCCAATAGAACTTTGATGATGTGCCTAATGAAAGAAACATGTCTTAGATAGTTAATTGAAATCAAGCAATATGTACTGTAAAATGCTGGTAGTGCATAAAACAAACATCATATTTTGCAAGACAAGCGCTTAGAATATGAATTAAATAGTTTAGTGAGCATACTGGTGTGCTACTGCTATTCTCTCTAAATTTCTCTTCCCATTCTCTCTGGGCCTTCTCCATTGCTTCATACTAGTCAATAAGTCGGGCCTGGTGTTCAAGAGCCGTTTCCATGTTGCTCTCTCTTTCTCCACCCACACCATGATTTTTGTTAGCTAGTTTTAACACTGACTCGTCCTGTTCCTGAATTTGAAATTCCGTTCTCAAAATGCTGGGACTTGGGCCCATCATTAGAGCCATTAGAAAATCCTTCAGGACTGAACACAACTTTTTCCCCTTCGCAAACGTATGGCATAGCACACGAACCAGGGACACGAACCAGGGAGGAACAGCGGTGTTCACTAGCTCCTTCATGGCGGCAGCATCAGCCACGAGCGGCGGCGGCACGCGATGGAAGTGAGGAGTCGCGATCTCCTTCGTAGCTGCGGCGGTTCGATCTGAAGAAGAAGTGAATCGCGATTCGCGACTGGACTGGAGAGGGCCTTGAGCTTGGAGATGGCGGCGGTGATGGTGGTGCAACATTAAAAACAACGAAGATATTTTATCAGGGTTAAACATTAAAATGTGAAATGATGAAAAGCCAACCAATGAACTATTTCAATTTTATTTTTCTCTATTAGATGCCAGATAAAAACAGATTCATGGAACTCCATTTATATGAGAAACAACAAAGCATCTTATGCAGCATATTTGTGTGCTTTAAGCACAACATATCAATATTTTCTCAATTAATTAATGCACTGAGGGGAGATAGATAATAATCAATATTTCAATTTAATAACTTAGCTTCCAAGTCATAAAAAAAAGATATTTCTACTAAAAATGGGGATTAAGAACCAAAGAGAGTAAAACAAACAGCACAAAGAAACTTAGTTACCTGAGAAGTTTTATAAGAACATCTATTTTAAACACGTATATACCCATTGATGCAATATATGGAAATTCCCTTGCTTCTTGAGCCGATAGTCCAAAAACACTTGTATCTACATGCTATAAGATAAAGTACTTCATTAAGAGACAAGAAATTTCAAATTGACAACAAAAGTTATAGTAAGACATTGCCTAATCATCAAAGGCAAAATTAGATGAGTAACAACCTTAGATCTTAGCAATTCGCCATTTGGTTTTTCCAGGAACTGGCGTATCCGTCCTCTTTCATCAACCTTGACTAATCCAAAATCTGATGCACGACTAATGGTTAAAAAAAAATAAGAAATTGTGAATATTTAAGAAGCCGTAGTGTACAATGGAAATGGAAAATAACAAGATCTTAGTGAAACTTGGAATACCTGCCGTTCACTGGAAGGCAAGATACAGATATATCGGCACATGAATCAATGTGCTTCTGCAGATAAAAGATGAATCTTAATGTGAAATAATCATAGTGAAAGTTGATAAGAAATAACTTAATCAAATTGACAGTTAATACCAACCTGCACCAATTCCATGTAATCCATTCTATAGAGCTGATCACCACACAATATTAGGATGTTCTCTGTTTTTAAACTCAGCATCCTACTCAAAGGTTCAAAAACTTAATCAGTGTTGTAAATGTATAGATGAAAATAATGAAATATACCTCATGCCAATCAAATGAGTTAAATCATAAACACCTGCATTATTATGTGGTAATCCTATCTGCTTATTCACAAAAGGATTATTTTGCCAAATTCACAATTTAATGAACATAAAAGAATCACATCATACCTCAAACAACCGGAGAAATTTTCTTACAGCATCTGATTTACCCTGAAACCACTCATTTCTAGATTCACCTGGTGTTTGAGTTGCTGCCAATACCTACCATAACAAACTTTTAGTCTGCCATACCATGCATAACCCAAAGATTGGTAAAAAGTACCGGTAACGATATTTGCAAGTGGAATCTTTACATTATTCTTACATTGCTTCAATTTTAGGTAATAAAACAAGAAAACACACATTCTAACATATTATCTCTACCTTTTATTACCTAAACAAGTGAAAAAAATTGATTATAAAAAGAAACAAGTGAAAAATAAAAGCAATGTAGGAATTATGATGTGCAATATCATTACTTACAAAGTTACAAAGTAGTAACAATAACAGTGAAAGACGACGACAACAACAATAACAAGGCCTACCTCAACAAAACCACCCCCAAAGTTGATGCCATTTCCCAATGTATACGTTTGAGCAATGTGGCGGTTCAGCGATTGGGAATTAAATTGTGTAAGGATGAAAATTTTATTAATTCCACTGTTAATAAAATTACTCATTGGTATGTCTATCAGCCTATAGCATCCTCCAATTGGAACCAGGGAGAGAGAAAGAGAGAGAGAGAGCGGGACGGAGAGAGAGAGGGACGAAACGAAGGAGAGTGGGAGGGGGTGGCGGTGGCGGTGGCGTGAACCCCCATTTTGGCAACGGGAAATAGGGTTTTTCCCCTCTCATTTTATTGATCCTGGTTTCGTGTTTTTATTATTCATCCTTGTTGAAGTAAAACAACGGAAGTTTGTGTGATTTTTAATTTTTAAAAAATAAAAAATTATATATGTTATAACATTGATCCCGATTCCGTGTTTTTTATAATCGGATCAATAAATTCATGGTATTTTTTAGCTGACATTTGTCTACTAATCCTAGTTCCGGAACGGAACCGGGATTAATATTTGGCTACTTTTTTGCAATTCTGTAACAGTGAAAACCCCCACCTACTCATTATACTTCATCTATTTCTCAGCCCAAATCTAATTTTTCACAATGGCCAACATTACATTCCTATCCTCAACCCCTACAACCACATAATGCATCAACTAATTGGAAGGAGTATAGTACTGCTGAAAGAAGGAAGTATTACTACCACCAAGTAGTCACGAAGGAGTACACATCGGTTTCGCCACCGGAAAGCGCCTCTCATCCACCGTGGTCAACAGCACCGCCACACAGCAGTGGTGCAAGAAAGGACATTAATCACTCAGTGCTAGACGTCTCTTTAGGCAAGAGAGAGAAGAGCTCTACTGCTTCACCATGGTCACCGCCGTCGTGATCTTTGCCACAAGACACCGTCTCCGGTGAAAGACATGAGAAAAATTTGGAAGCTCTCGACTATGAGACACCAGATCTGAAAAATAATGCGCGAGAGGGGGAGCATTTCGAGAACCACCTTGGGCCACCACTAGATCTGTCGCTGCTACTACAAGAAGAGCAGATGAAAGAAATATAGGAAGAAAACCCCTATCGCCGTCGCACGCCACCGCGAGCTTCACCTTTCCTATTTTCATATATCTCTTCTGTTGAGAGAAAGGAGGAAGATAAATAAAACAAACTGTAAAAACGACTACAATCGGTGGGTGAATTAATTAAGGAACACTAGGAGAACACCTAGAAGGGGGGGTTGAATAGGTGTTTAAGAAACCTTGAAAGAGTTTCGAACGAAACAAATCGAAACAATTAAAACGAATGATTTTTACAAAATTCTGCAGCCCTTAATCGATTAAGCAAAGTTGTTAATCGATTAACCTTTGAAAAACACAAGTTAATCGATTAAGCTTACCAGTTAATCGATTAATGCCTGACAACAGATTTTTGCTTAATCGATTAACACTTTCAGTTAATCGATTAACCACTGTTAAAACTGAAAAATCACTTTTCAATCGAATACGAAAATCAATCAACACATATGATCAGAGATTAAGCGGAATTGATTAACACCAATATTCTTATTGATTACCTAAGTTATGACAATGATTTTCCCCAATTCAATTTACACAATTAAACACTAATTCAATCAATTATGAAAATAAATCTTTTCTAGGTTTTCAAACAAGAACAATATGAAATGACAAGAATGTAAAGAGTTAAGGGAATAGAGATACTGCACAGTGATTTATCCTGGTTCACTCACAACCACCGTGAGCTAGATCCAGTCCCCTATTCAACCAAGAGAGATTCTTCACTAAAGGAATTAAAATTCTCAAATTACAAGTAATACGTCTCTCAAGACTCCCTTCTTGATAGCCTTCAAGAGATACCTCACTCTTGTCTTGCAATCCTATTGAAATCTAATCTAACCTTCTTCCCTTGCTTGTTGATAACCCCACAAAAAGTCTTCCTATTGCTTGTTGATTCCTCACAACAAGACTTCCAATTTGCTTGTCAACACAACAAGACTTCCAATTTGATTTGCTTGATGAACAACCACCAAGACTTCTTTTTGTTGTAGATAGCTTGCCTTCATTGCAATGATTACAACCCAATTGAAAACAATAACAATCCTATGAATCTCTTTCAAGAACTATGAAAATATCAACACATGAGATTCAAAGATTCTTGATCAAAGAATGTGAAAATGAAAGCTTTGATCTTGAGAAAGTGAGAGAGAATAGTGTGGCTTTGATCTTTCTAAAAATGATATGAAAATGAAATTTATTTGTTCTAATGATTCACAAAGGTTAGGAAAAGATTTATATAGAATACCCAAAAGTTAGGAAACTTAAAAACTGATTTTGAGAAGTGAAAAACGTATTTTAAAAACCAGTAAAACGGGTGTTAATCGATTAACACATAGCCTTATTCGATTAAGCACTGTTAAATGTGTGTTAATCGATTAGCCACTCTACTTAATCGATTAGCCACTGTTAAAATCAATTAAAAACTTGTTTTTCTCAAATCTAAACCTTTTCTTTCAAACCTTTAAGCCACCTATTGATTTTAGGTTAAGTGAATACTCAAATTATAATATGATCATGCACTTGATAGAGATTCACTACCCTCTAATAACTCTACCCAAACTCATAAAACTCTAAGACTCAAATAAAGATATTACAATACAATACACAAATAGCCTTAATCGATTAAGCACTGTTAAATGTGTGTTAATCGATTAGCCACTCTACTTAATCGATTAGCCACTGTTAAAGTCAATTAAAAACTTGTTTTTCTCAAATCTAAACCTTTTCTTTCAAACCTTTAAGTCACCTATTATTTTAGGTTAAGTGAATACTCAAATTATAATATGATCATGCACTTGATAGAGATTCACTACCCTCTAATAACTCTACCCAAACTCATAAAACTCTAAGACTCAAATAAAGATATTACAATACAATACACAAATGAATCGAATGAGCTTGCTCTCTCTTCATCATTGTTGATTGTTGTTTGTTTGTTGAGCTTCTTCATGACTTGAGCTTGATCAAAACATTTGTCATTATCAAAACCTTCTCACTGGATCTAACAATCTCCCCCTTTTTGATTATGACAAACATGTTTTGACTTTATTTGAAGTTGTTGATTGTTGAAAGATTTGATCACTTGGTGAGACTCTTGCTCTCCCTCAATAAATGCTTTTGACATTTGATATCCAATTGAGATAAGCTTGATTCTCCCCTATCTTCAACAACTTTTGCTCCACCTATATACAAACAACAAAACAACCTTTTCTCCCCCTTTTGGCATTATCAAAAAGTAATATAACAATGAAATCTTAAGCCAAAATAAGAGAATTCAATGATCATTTCTTCACAACATTGATACCAATTAATCAATGATAACAATTGTAACTAATTGTAACTATACTTTGAGATGTGATACGGTGATACCAATTGGAAAGAAATATGAAAATAAAATATGATACCAATTGGAACTAAAGAGTCATCATATCACTTGACAAAGCAAGATATCAAATGTAAAGAAATATCACAATAACCACAATAGCATGATGATCATATAATGATCACACAATGATACCAATTGAAGAAAATATAGTAATCATGACAAAACTTGTGAATTTTCAACACCAATTGTAAATACCAATTGTAAAAGATTAATAGTGATATTAGAAGATACCAAGTGTAAATCCAATTGTGAATACTTGCAATCTCTTGTGAGAAATTCACTTGATACCAAATGTGAGCTTTGTAGAAATAATACCAATTGTAAAAATCCACTATTACCAATTGTACCAATTGTAGGACTTTCTCTTTGATACTTGAAGATACAAATAAAGAATAACACTTGTAAGCCCTTTTGCTCTTCAATCATACCTAAAAAACAATCATGCTTTGCTTTTTGGTATCCAAATAGTCTTGGATCCATTTTTGTTAGTTAAGGGATTTTCACCCTTCTTAACCCAAACAAAATTTCCTTTAGGTTTACCGTGAACTTTAATACAACACACATTTGAAGTATGTCCATGAGTACCACAATAGAAACATGTTGGTGCATTTGAAAAATCAATCTTAGAAAAATCAACAACATTTCTATGAGACTTACTCTTAGCATTAGTATAACCCAAACCAAACTTGTTTGAATTTTCTCTTTGAAAATTTAACAATGTGCGCAATTTGATATCACCACTTGTGAAACTTGCAAGCTTATTTTTCAAAATAGCATTTTCATCTTTAAGCAACTTGCAACTCTCACAATCAACCACAACATTCAATCTACTAGCACAATTACAAGAAGAACTAGCATAAATGGGATCAAGAGTTTCATTTTGAAGATTAAGCTCATCAACTTGTTTTTGAAGTTCTAAAATCTCTTGTTGATGTTTCAAAATGAGCTTTTTCATTTCAATATTTTTCAAAGCTAGTTTCTTAAGTTGTTCATGCATTTCTTCATAAGCATTACATAAAATTTCATATTTGGAAGAAATTTCGGATTTAGTATCACTTACATCGCTATCCTCGCTTTGTTCATTTGATTCATCATTTGAACTTTCTTCTTCATCTACTTGAACTAGCAAGTTAAGTGTAGCGATTTCTTCATCATCCGAAGAACTACTTGATGTGCTTTCTTTTTCTTCTTCATCCCAAACAATGTATGCCTTTTTGTGCTTTGGATGTTTCTTCTCTTTCTCCATATTTTTGAGATACATTGAGCACGAGTACTTGATATGACCGGGTTTTCCGCATTCATGGCAAACTACTCCTTCTTTTGTTGTCTTGGTCTTGTAATGTGGGGGATTCTTCTTTTTACTTTTGTCTTTGTTCAACCTTCTTTTTCTCCTTAGAAGCTTGCTAAACTTTCTTAGCAGAAGTTTCATCTCCTCTTCATCAATGTCTGAATCGGAATCTTCACTATCATCGGAACTCTCTTCCTTTTTATATGAGCTTTTGGCTTTAAGAGCAATTCCTTTTCTTTCTTTGTTCTTATCCGATTCTTCATGCATATGCAAACGTCCAAGCTCCATTTCATGTTCTTGAAGCTTTCCGAAAAGTGTAGCTAAGTCCATGGTGTCCAAGTCCTTTGATTCAACAATTGCGGTAACCTTAGGTTGCCATTCCCTACTTAGACATCTTAAAACTTTGTTAACAAGTTCACAATTCATGAAAGTTTTTCCAAGAGCAATGAGATGATTAATAATATGAGTAAAACTCTTTTGCATAATACATATAGATTCATTAGGCAACATACAAAACAATTCATATTCATGCATAAAAGAATTTAATCTAGCACGCCTAACTTCACTAGTTCCTTCATGTGTGACTTGCAAGGTGTCCCACATTTCTTTGGCATTATGACATTGGGAGACTCTAAAGAACTCATCATAAGATAGAGCGGAGGTGATGATATTCTTAGCTTTTAAATCATATTGAATTTTCTTTTTATCATCATCGGTCCACTTATCTTTGGGGGTTAGTTGAGATACACCTTCTACTTGAGTTGAGGGAATGTCAGGACCATTCTCAATGGCTTCCCAAATGTTCATGTCTATGGCTTCTATAAAGATTCTCATTCTAACTTTCCAATAAGCATAACCCTCTCCACCAAGCATAGGAGGGCGACTTATCGAAGCACCTTCACCACCAAAGGGATTCGTAGAACCCATTGTAGTTTCCTCAAGGATCTTTACGAAAATAAAGCTCTACGCTCATGTCTTTTGATTGAGCTCTGATACCAATTGTAAAAACGACTATAATCGGTGGGTGAATTAACTAAGGAACACTAGGAGAACACCTAGAAGGGGGGGGGGGGGTTGAATAGGTGTTTAAGAAACCTTGAAAGATTTTCGAATGAAACAAATCGAAACAATTAAAACGAATGATTTTTAAAAAATTCTGCAGCCCTTAATCGATTAAGCAAAGCTGTTAATCGATTAACCTTTGAAAAACACAAGTTAATCGATTAAGCTGACCAGTTAATCGATTAATGCATGACAGCAGATTTTTGCTTAATCGATTAACACTTTCAGTTAATCGATTAACCACTGTTAAAACTGAAAAATCACTTTTCAATCGAATACGAAAATCAATCAATTAACACATATGATCAGAGATTAAGCGGAATTGATTAACACAAATATTCTTATTGATTACCTAGGTTATGAAAATGATTTTCCCCAATTCAATTTACACAATTAAACACTAATTCAATCAATTATGAAAATCAAACTTTTCTAGGTTTTCAAACAAGAACAATATGAAATGACAAGAATGCAAAGAGTTAAGGGAATAGAGATACTGCACAGTGATTTATCCTGGTTCACTCACAACCACCGTGAGCTACATCCAGTCCCCTCTTCAACCAAAAGAGATTCTTCACTAAAGGAATTAGAATTCTTAAATTACAAGTAATACGCCTCTCTAGATTCCCTTCTTGATAGCCTCCAAGAGATACCTCACTCTTGTCTTTCAATCCTATTGAAATCTAATCTAACCTTATTCCCTTGCTTGTTGATAACCCCACAACAAGTCTTCCAATTGCTTGTTGATTCCTCACAACAAGACTTCCAATTTGTTTGTCAACACAACAGGACTTCCAATTTGATTTGCTTGATGAACAACCACTAAGACTTCCTTTTGTTGTACATAGCTTGCCTTCTTTGCAATGATTACAACCCAATTGAAAACAATAACAATCCTATGAATCTCTTTCAAGAACTATGAAAATATCAACACATGAGATTCAAAGATTCTTGATCAAAGAATGTGAAAATGAAAGCTTTGATCTTGAGAAAGTGAGAGAGAATAGTGTGGCTTTGATCTTTCTAAAAATGATATGAAAATGAAATTTATTTGTTCTAATGATTCACAAAGGTTAGGAAAAGGTTTATATAGAATACCCAAAAGTTAGGAAACTTAAAAACTGATTTTGAGAAGTGAAAAACGTATTTTAAAAACCAGTAAAACGGGTGTTAATCGATTAACACATAGCCTTATTCGATTAAGCACTGTTAAATGTGTGTTAATCGATTAGCCACTCTACTTAATCGATTAGCCACTGTTAAAGTCAATTAAAAACTTGTTTTTCTCAAATCTAAACCTTTTCTTTCAAACCTTTAAGCTGCCTATTGATTTTAGGTTAAGTGAATACTCAAATTATAATATGATCATGCACTTGATAGAGATTCACAACCCTCTAATAACTCTACCCAAACTCATCAAACTCTAAGACTCAAATAAAGATATTACAATACAATACACAAATAGCCTTAATCGATTAAGCACTGTTAAATGTGTGTTAATCGATTAGCCACTCTACTTAATCGATTAGCCACTATTAAAGTCAATTAAAAACTTTTTTTTCTCAAATCTAAACCTTTTCTTTCAAACCTTTAAGCCACTTATTGATTTTAGGTTAAGTGAATACTCAAATTATAATATGATCATGCACTTGATAGAGATTCACTACCCTCTAATAACTCTACCCAAACTCATCAAACTCTAAGACTCAAATAAAGATATTACAATACAATACACAAATGAATCGAATGAGCTTGATCTCTCTTCATCATTGTTGATTGTTGTTTGTTTGTTGAGCTTCTTCATGACTTGAGCTTGATCAAAACATTTGTCATTATCAAAACTTTTTCACTGGATCTAACACAAACCCCATTTGTGTTCTTCCATGGAAGCCACCGTGGGAACCGCTAACTCTGTCACGGAGGAAACCACCACTGCCATCATCAGATCTGCAGTTGCCACCGACTGATGAGTTCCTCCAATTCCACCACGAGATCCGCCGTGAAGACCACCGTCGCCGGGTTTATCCTCCAACTAGAAGAAAGAGAGAGAGAGAGAGAAGAAAGAGACAGAGAAGTCATGGTTATTCAAGTGTGTAGTGAGATCTTTTGGAGGCTCTAATGACTTAGAAGATATTCTCCAGAGGGTGAAAGTGAGTTGGGAGCCCATAAGCTTTCTGGAAAAGAGAAAACAAAGAATAATGACCTTGATTCTAAACCTTGGCTTTGGAAAGGGATGGTGCAATCTCATCCACTCATTTAAAGGATAAATCAATCTTAGCCATCCACAGAAAGCACAATCCATGTGCTTCTTAGTAAACTAATCATGTCATGTCATGTGGCAATATCAAATAATAAGAGTTTTGTGGCCTTACCTCAAACGGTGTTTGCTACATCCAAGGAGCATGCATTCTACGAGTCTATGTAAACCACCTGTGGAGGAGACTATATCAACTCTAATTATTCCACATGAAGTCAAAACAAAATTGGTTTATGGAATTGAAATCTTGGGCGCACATGCAGCTCAATATTTTGGCAAAGTTTATTATTTGATCTTACAAATGATGGGAAGCTGGTTATTGGGCCTAACTATGTACAGAGAGTTGACCAAGTTTTATGTCGACAAGATATAATTTCTAATGCTTTCAACCTTGAGGACAAGGTTGATTTTCAAGGGGTTGACAATGATAGGAAGTAGAATCAAATAATTATATTAAAAATGATAGTTAGGTCCATTGTGAAAAAGGGAATAGGATAGTTATAATTAAGTAATTAAGTAAATAAATAGTTTATTAAATATTTAGAATAATTCTAGAATCTTCCTTTGCTAAGATGATGCCACTTGTGTGGTCCTTATTACTTTTAGGGTTTGTTACTTTATTATATAAGCATTGTACTCTTTATTGAACAATCAATGAAAAATGAATGAAATTTGTTAGTATATATTTGTTATTCTTAATTTTTTATGTAGAATTTTTAGTGTTCTTGGTAGGTAAGCATTTTGCTTCCTATCATATAGTATCTACTGAGGTGACTAACGGAAACATCATATCAGTAGCCACGTGAAGTGTGAAGTGATGCTAAGTAGGTGGTTTGACACGAATGATTCAGGCCCATGAACATAAAATTTTGCGTATGAGACCATTTTGCACATATAGGCATGTATCATCCACGTCATGTCACCTATTTGGCATCACGTCACACCACGTGACTGTTGATGTGATGTTTCGCTAGCCACATTAGCAGATAACATATTTTTCCTAATAGCATGGACCAAAACCAAAAAATTTGAACATTTAAGGACTAGTCCTGGTCAAAATAACTTTTAGGGGCTAAAATCAAAACAGATTGAATTTTTAAGGACCAAAGACATAAATAAGCCCATTTTGAAAGGGGAAGTGATGATCTTGGAAGGTTACATAGGTGTATATTTTAATGGGTAGACTAAGGTATGCATATTGGGAGGCAGAGAATCCCACGAAGATGAGCCCAACACAGTTGGTAGATGACTGAGTTCCTTATGCATGATGTCAGGAGAATGTTATGTTGGTAGAGGCAAAACCCACTTTGATAATCTCTATGCCTAGGAAGGGATTAGTCTTCGATAGTCAGTAAGAGGATACCCTTAGTATGAAAAAAAAAGGAGCTAGTTGAGGGATTTATTTTGGAG
Organism: Crotalaria pallida; assembly: GCA_037953625.1. NCBI lineage: Eukaryota > Viridiplantae > Streptophyta > Magnoliopsida > Fabales > Fabaceae > Crotalaria > Crotalaria pallida. Next base: position 78,428,060 of record CM075656.1, read on the forward strand.
CTTATACTGCATATAATATTTTAGTCAAGGATAACATAGACAACTAAATGAGTGGCACTAATTGTAGTTAGGGGGTGTCAGAATAAGGTTTCAAATGGAGAGTTCATGTTGAGAATTGGGTTTGGTAACTGGGCATACGGTTAATTAGGTAGATATCATTTTGAAAGGCAAACGACCAAAGGAAGAGTGAAAGTTTTGCATAATCTAAAAGACTTCTCTTAGTTTCAACTATAAGATGATGCCTAAATTTGGTAAACCTATTTAATTCAAGTGTATGGGATGGGGTAGTGAAGTATGAAACTCCTTGGGTGGAAAGATAATTTTTTAATTTGATAAACTATCCACCATTGTCGAAATAGAGAGGAACTAATGAAGCATTGAAATATTTTTCAACAAAAGTTTTGAACATTGGAACGATAATCGCAACATCTGATATATTTTTCACGGGATACATTTAAATATACTTGGTGTAATGATCAACAAAAATAACATAGTAAGGATAATTACCCAGATACCTAAGAAGAAAGGGGTCATATGCATCGGTGTAAATAAGTCCAAAGGTTTTGAGCTTGATAAATTGAAATATGTGAAGGTAGCTAATGAATTTTGCACTTTGGCAAGATGTGCGAGATATTGATTCGTTTGATGAAATGAAAAGGTTGTGATGACAATTCAAATGTTGAAAAATTTGTTACGATGGGTGACCAAGTTTATGATGCTAAGTAAAAGTGAGAGATTAATAGGTGATTAATGCTTGTTTTTTTGGTTGGTTGTTTAGGTGGTAAAGTCCTCCTTTACACTGTCCTTGGGTAGAATCTCCCTTGTCTTCAAATCATTCACGAAAAAATGGGTAGAAAGAAATTCAACATAAACTAAGTTAGTCTTGTAAAATTGAGAGACTCGTTAGGGTATCAGCACTAAAGCGGAAGAGAAAAAGATTGAAATAATTCGGAATTAAAGAGAAGCTTAAAAATAAAATATGCAAAATGGTCACACAACGTTGAAAAGCTTTTCCAATGTAGAAAGTAAAAAACCAAGGCGATAAGAGCAACTTCCTATGAAAAAGGAGAGTGCAACAAATCCTTTTATAGCGATGAGGATAAAAGAAGGAAAAAATTTCTCTCACAAAATACTCTCTCAAATAGAACTGAACGAGCCCGAAATCTCAATATTCTCAAAGAAATAAAACTGAGAATAAAAAAATATAACACTTGTGTTTTATGAAACTAAAATACACATGCTATATTGTATGAGATGTGTATAAATTTGTTGTGTGTGTGATGCCTATGAAGCCATACCTCACGTTTCCTTTTATAGGCAAAATAAGGGAACTATTTCACGCAAAATTTTCTTGGAACGGTGCAACATTGTTTGACAATGCTTGGTAGCACATGCAAGCACATCTTCAAAGTTGGTATGCTTGTTGAATTTGGGCCACCAAAGAGGAAAAGAGAAGCATCGAAAGTAGGTATGCTCAAAGTCGATAAGTTGCTCATCGTTGATAAAGTCCCGAAGGGCAATTAGGTGCGGTAAAGGCCAACCAAGTCCAAGCAATGTTGGAACTTGGTATTCGGGAGTGGCTTATTAAGCATATCTGATGGATTCTCATATGTATGGATCTTTTCAACCACAACTTCACCAACAATGACAATATCTTTGATAAAGTGACGTTTTACATCAATGTCTTCGGTCTTGTCGTGATATCGACTATTCTTGGTCGAATGAATAGCACTCTGGCTATCACAAAACACAATAAGAACATCTTGTGTTAGGCTAAGTTCATTTACCAAACCCCAAAGCCAAATGGCTTCTTTAACACCGTCTGTTGCTGAAATATATTATGCTTGAGTTGTAGATAAAGCAGCAATGGATTGAAGCGTACCTTTCCAACTAATAGCACTGTTACAGGGAGTAAAGATGTAACCATAAAGAGATCTTCTTCTATTAAGATCTCCACCATAATATGAATCAACATAACCAATAACATCATTGGTTGCAGTTTTTTTGTCAAATATCAAGCTGATTTTAGAGGTACCTTTTAGATGCCGAAAAATCTATTTTACAGCACTTCAATGATCCTTGCCTTGATTATGCATATATCGACTATCAACGCTAATGACATATGCTAAATCAGGTCTAGTGCACATCAAAGCATACATAAGACTGCCAACTGCACTACCATAAGGAACGTGTGACATAAGCTCCATCTCTTCACCTGTTTGTGGGCAGAGGTTTGAAGATAATTTGAAATGTGCAGCAAGCGGAGTTGAAACATGTTTGAAGTCAGCCATATTAAATCTGTCAAGCACTCTCTTTAATATATTTTTGTTGAGATAAGAGTTTACCAGATTGATGATCCCTGTGAATCTCCATGCCAATAATTTTCTTAGCAGCACCTAATTCTTTCATATCAAACTCGTTGTTGAGATGAGTTTTCAATTTCCTGATCAAATACTTGTCACGTGATGCAATCAACATATCATCAACATAAAGTAACAAGTATATAAAAGAACCATCTGGAAATTTTTGAAAATAAATATAATCATCATATTGACTCCTAGAATAACCTTGCCCAGTCATAAAGTAGTCAAACCTCTTGTACCATTGTCGGGGAGCTTGCTTAAGGCCATATAAAGAATTCTTCAATCGACAAATAAGTTGCTCCTTACCAGGAACAATAAATCCCCCAGGTTGCTCCATGTAAATTTCTTTTTCCAGCTCTCCATATAAAAAAGTTGCCTTCGCATCAAGTTGCTCTAATTCTAAATAAAACAAAGCAACAAAAGCAAGCAAAACACGGATGGAAGTATGACAAACAACAGGTGAGAAAATCTCATCACAGTCAATATCTTCCTTTTGGCTAAAGCCTTTAACGACTAACCGTGCTTTGCATCTCGGATCTTCAACCTCGGGGTTATCGTCTTTCTTCTTATAAACTCACTTCCATGTTAATGATCTTTTGCCTTTATGAAGCTCAGTCAAAGCCTAAGTACCATTCTTATGGAGACTCTCAATTTCTTCATTCATAGCCAATAACCACTTTGAAGTATCAACACGGGAAACGACTTTAGAATAGCTGGTAGGCTCAACATCGTCATTTACCTCTTGTGCAACAGACAATGGATAAGCAATTAGATTATCGCCATCTCTGTATTTGGCCAGCTTTATGATTTGTCTTCTAGTTCTATCTCGGGCAATAGAATAATCATCTTGCTGCGGCTGAATAAGAGAAGCGATATTATCATCAAGATCACGATCATCAGTGCTAGACTCATGAGTTGAGGAAGATAGAACATCGACATCAAGAGTGACAAACTTTATTTCTAACTCCACCTTCTGGTTAGTACCCTGCAAATTACTCGTACTATCTGAAGCATGGGTACACCGTTTTAGGAGCCGTACACGTATCGGGTACTTTTTGGGTACGGGTACGGCTTGAGTACGTCTGGGTACATACCGGGTACGTACCCGAACAAAAAAAATTAAAAAAACTTGGGTACATATTTGGGTACATCGGGGTACGCGGTGGGTACGGTACCCACCAATTGGGTACGGCACAACACCACTAAAATTGAAAAATTTTATTTTTTTTCTTTTTTTTATTCCCAGCCTTAGACATCCTAATCTTATCCTAGGGTTGAGTTTTGAAGCAAACCCTCTATACCTCCTCTCTATCTCTCGAAGCACCCTCTCTGCCTCCTCTCTCTATCTCGAATGTCAGCTGTCGTTCGCTCGCCGTGCTGCTTGCTGCTCGCTTGCTGCCGTTGTCGTGCTGCTCGAACTCGTCGTCGTGCTGCTTGCTGCTGTCGCCGTCGTGCTACTCGCCTTGCTGCTCGAACCCGTCATACTCATGGTACAGAGATAAAATACTTCTACTTTGTTACTTATTTTTCTAATGAGATTTGCTGCATCTTGGAAAGTTAGGATTTTATTTGCTGCATCTAATGAGATTTGTTGCATCTTGTAATTTTTCAGTTTTTTTTCATAGTATCATACTGATTTTGTAAGCTTGTTTATTTTTTCATAATATCATACAATTATTTTTTCAGTTTATTTTTTCATAGTATAATACTGATTTGCTGCATCTTTAATTGACTGATTTAGTAAGCTTGTTCTTTAAATATGGTAATGTTGTTAGAAACTAGTAAGCTAACTCTATTTGGAAAATCTTTAATTTTTAAGTGTTTATTATTAATTTGAACTTAATGTTTTCTTTTTTACATCAAAATAGTTTTTAAGTGTTTATTATTAATTTTAACTTAATTTTTACCTTACTGATTTTATTTTTTCCATTTTTTAAAATTTAAATATAATTATATTAATAAAATAAATTATTATATATATATAAACGTACCCGTACCCTAGTTTTTTAGAAATTGTCGTACCCCACACCCGTACCCGTACCAAGTACCGGTACGTACTCATGCAACCCAGCTTGTACTAGTAGGAGAATACACAAAAAATTGTTTTCCAGAAAATAATGATGCATTCTCATTAAAAGTCACATCTCTACTAAGAATTAATATTCTTGAGTTAGGGCACTGTTATGGAGCAGAAGATTATGCCCTTAATTCGGTTTACTGGTATACGGATGAGGCCCTTAATGAACCAAATACACCTCCAAACTGGTATACCGGTATGAGATCCTCTATGCCCCAAATACACTACCAAATCGGTTTACCGGTATGAGACCCTCTATGGCCCAAATACACTCCCAAACAAGTTTGTCAGTATGAGGCCCAAATACACCTCCAAACCGGTATGGACATGTATAAGCCCATGCTTACTCTGAATTGATATGTCAACATGAGGCCATATTGGCCTAATCTATACCATGATATCGGTTTTACGATTCCACGAGCCACATCGATCAACGGTCATAACAGGTGAAACCGTTCTACCTAGGATCCTACCAATTATGACACCCGCCATAAAATACCTATCGTTAGCAGGAATCCAGCTAAGACCATCAATGAAGGGAATAAGCAACGATAATAGTAGAGGGTCTATATAAGTGTAGCGAGGACAAGCATGTATGTACCTAACTGGCTTAAACAAACATACACAAACACCCAAGTAATCGACAAGAGAGTGGGTATCTTGGTATTCAAGGTGCCCTCGTTACATCTAACAACAACTAGTAGAGTGGTTGGCCACTTGACTGAATAGTTCAAGTCCAAAAGCTCTACAACAGAACAGACACCATAATCGATAGTCCTTAGATTCATGTGCATAACCAAGAAATATGCACTCAACAACTCTTGGATCTAATTTATCATCATTAACATGTGCATATGCAGAACATTTCAAAATTCTTAAATTAGAATAATTAACAGGATTACCTGACCAAATTTCTTCTGGAACTTTGAAGTTTAGTGCCAATTATGGAGAACGGTTCACCAAGTAACATGCAGTGGATGCTGCTTGAACCTAAAAATTACGTCGATGCCATAACCCAACATTTGAGAGCATACAACGAGCTCTCTGTATATTCGTTCTGCAACACCATTCTGCTAGGGTGAACCTGGAATGGTTTTATGTCTAGCAATACCATGATTTGCGTAGAATTCATTAAAGTCGCCATTACAGAATTCTAATCCATTGTTCGTTCTGAGCTTCTTGACTTTCGTCTCTGTTTGAGTTTCAACAAGAGTTTTCCTCTTCTTAAAAGTGACGAACGTGTTATTTTTGTTTTTCAGAAAATAAACCCAAACCTTACGAGAAAAGTCATCAATGATAGTCATCATATAACGGCTTCCTCCATGGAAAGGAACTTTAGAAGGTCCCCAAAGATCAGAATGAATATAATCAAGAATACCTTTGGTGCGGTGAGTTGCAGTGCAAAAACTAACTCTTTTTTGTTTCCAAAAACCCAGTATTTCCAAAACTCCAACTTACCGATGTCATGTTTGCCAAGAAAACCTTGTTTGCTCAGAAGGTACATGTCCTTTTCACTCATGTGGCCCAGGAGCATGTGCCACAATTTGGTGACATCATTATCATGCATGGAAGATGATATAGCTATTGAACCTGTCACAATTGAGCCTTGCAAGACTTATGAATACCAACTTGGTTAGCTTTTAACAAAACAAGAGAACCTTTGGATACCTTTAGAACTCCACCTTCAGCTGAATACTTACAACCAAGAGACTCGATGATGCCAAGAGAGATTAAATTCCGCTTCAAGTCAGGAATATAGTAGACATTAGCCAAAGTTCTTACTACACAATCATGAGTCTTGATCTGAATAATACCTATTCCTACAACTTTGCATTGGGCATCATTGTCTATTAAAACAACACCATTATCTACAGGTTCAAAATTGGTAAATAAGTAATTATGAGGACACATATGAAAAGTACATCCAGACTCAGGAATCCATTCTGTTTTACTCCTCTTATTAGAAGAAACAACAAATAATAGGATATCATTGTCAGATTCACCTTCAATATTAGTAGCTTCAGGTTGTTGTTGAGATTTATCTTTCTCTTGTTTTTCTTGTTTTTTCTTCAAGAAATAGCAATCAGAAATTTCGTGTCTAGGTTTTTTGCAATAACGACAAAATTTGTTGGATTTACATCATTTGGACTTGGATTTGAATTTTTTTATGACTGATACTCCTTTTTTCTAGAGTTCTACCTCTAACACTTAAACCTTCACCCTTGTCCAGAAAATGAGCTTCAAGATCAAATTTTTATTTGGACAACAAATTAGATTTAACATCTTCAAAGGATAAGGTGTCATTATTACCATACAACATAATTTCTTTAATGTGTTTATAGGTAGAGGGTAGAGAGACAACCAACAGAACAACTTTATCTTCATCTTCAATTTTAATATCAATATTTTGCAGATCCATAATAATAGAACTAAACTCATCAAGATGAGATTGAATAGGAGTACCTTCGACCATACAGATTATGTATAGCCGCTCTTTGAGACGAAACTTGTTTGTGAGGCTCTTAGTCATATACAACGATTCTAACTTTAACCATAACTCCGCAGTAGTGATTTTATTGGCTGCTTAGCGAAGAACCTCCTTGAAAAAGCAAAGTTGGACTTTCCAGATAGAAAAGTTAATCTTGTCATCAAATTTCTCGATGTCAAATTTAGTAACAGTAGACATCTTGTAATTCCCAATTTAATAAGAGCTCTGATACCACTTGTTAGAGTATCCGTGATAATGCAGAAGTGAAAAAGATTGAATTATTTGGGAATTAAAGAGAAGTTTAAAAATAAAATAAGCAAGATGGTCACACAAGATTTTACGTGGAAAAACCTCTCCAATGTAAAGAGTAAAAAAAACATGGCGATAAGAGCAACTCCCACTATGAAAAAATGAGAGCACAACAAATCCTCTTATAGTGACGATGATAAAAAAAATTATCTTACAAAATACTCTCTAAATGGAACTGAATGAGCCTAAAATCTCAATATTCTTAGAGAAACAAAACTAAAATATAAATATAACACTTGTGTTTTATAAAGCTAAAATACACAAGCTATATTGTATGAGATGTATACAAATTTGTTCTGTGTGAGATACCTATGAAGCAATACCTCACGTTCCCTTAATAAAAGAACTATTTTATGCAAAATTTTCTTGTAACGGTGCAGCATTGTTTGACAATGCTTGGTAGCACATGCAAGCACATCTTCTAAGTTGGTTTGCTTGTTGAATTTGGGCCGCCAAAGAGGAAAGGAGAAGCACCGAAATTTGATATATTAGACTCATCAAGACTAACATAAGTTATTGATGAACAATGGGAACATGTAGGACTTTTGGTAATCAAAATGTGTTGGCATGAGTGGAAATAAATGACTTACCAGTATGGGTTATTTTCAAAGCTAAACAAACACATATGATTAACTGATCATTGCCTTACTATGGGAAGTTAGAGCGAGATTGTCAAGTTCATTGGTAACATGATGTGAAGCCCCGAAGTCCTGGATCCATCTAGGATTCAATGAAGAGGTGTTGGAGGTGCAGACATGATAGGCAACAGGTGTTGTGTTGGATTTTGGAGGATATTTATTTATCTTATAACACTTATGAGTAATGTGGCCAGGCTTCTCACAAAGCTAACAGGTAACAGTGCTTGATCGATTTCGAGTATGGTTGCTAAAGAAGAATTCACTGCAGGACCTATAATAATTATTGCTTTTGTATGTGCCTGTTCTGATTACCTCTTTTGTATCATTGAGCAGTATGAGCCAATGAGAATGAAATCTCGGTCAATGACATGATCATCCCCTTTGATAAAGGATTCACAATCCATGAGCTTTCCATAAAAGCTCATTAAAGTTAATTACGGTGTCCCTTTCACATAAAGTTGTTGCTACTTCACGATATTCATGCCAAGTTAATTTAAGGTGTGAATAACGAGGTCAAGATCTTCAACTAGACTATTGAGGATAGAGAGTTCATTTGAAACAGTTTTGATGCCTTGCAAGTAGTATTCAAAAATAATGAGATTGCCTTCAACAAAAATGGTCAAACGCTCTCTAAGTGACATGATTCTTGAGTGTGACGACAAAAATGGTAGACAAGATCTCCCATGGTTGTTTAGAAGTCGTAATATTGCCAAGAAGGTTAACCACTGCTGAGGATCAGTTTATTGGGCCAAAATAACATACCAAGAAGTGAGTTGCCAAATAGAAGCAAAGAGCCCAACATGAGGAAATCGAATGGAAAAGAAGGAGCGGCCCAATACGTGGGCAGAAAGGAAGGGATATTTGGGGTTCCACCCACAAGGCTGGACACAAGGGGTAATGTGGCCAGCTGAGCGGACGTCCCTGGGAGTTTATGAGGGCTGTGGCTGGCAGGCTTTGAGCGAGCTCCGCCCCAAAGAGTGAAATAATCTCTTGAGGACTTGCACAATGACCGGAAAGCGTAACTTTATGCAACAAAGAGGAAAGAGAGGGTAGCATAGGTGATGTAGGGTCATAGTGCAGAATCACCAAAAAGGAGCCTTTTGTTTCTGTCCTAGGAAGATAAACCTTAGAGGATTGACCAAAACTGTGTAATTTGTAAGAGAAGTATAGAGAGAAAATATAGTACTTAACGGCTAAGTAAGTGTGTTTTACGAGGATGATGGTGACAAGTGAGAGAGCTAAGAAGCTTAAGAAGAGTGATAGAGGGAGGGGAGGGCATCATCGAAAACAGAAAGAGGAAAGAATAGAGAGAAACTTAGGAGCAAAATCATACTAGGGAGAGAGAGCGGGAGTCCTTAGAGTTGCTAAAGGGAAGCTTATTGCCCTCCCCACAAAGGTCATTGTGCAAGACTTGCTTACTTTCCTCCACCACCAGACTTTAGAAACTCCATCTCCTCATCATTATTCAATCTCTCAAGCTTTACGAACCCACAAATCTCATTATTGTATTTTTCTATTTTTTGACCCTCAACAATTGGCGACTCCGCTGAGGAGATTGAACGATGATGAACAACAGACGCACACAAGAGCCTGTGACACCAAGAAGGTTGTCCTTCAACTTGGAGTTTCCAGAAGAAGAGACACGTGAGGAGCAGCCGCAGGGCCCAGGAAGAGATCCGGTCTCTCCCCCTAGGCGAGAGACGGAGCAGGTTTTGAATCTTTTGGGGGAGTTGGAAACTCCACCTCCTGATCGAGAGGTGGGCCCATCTCAGATCACAGTACCGACCGCCTTGCTGTCCTCACTCTTGGCTAACCAGGATAACTTAACGAAAATGATGGCGGAAGTAAGGACACAGTTGGCTAAAAAAGAAATCGAAAAAGGAAAGACTCGGGCGGACGAATCCCCTGTGGGAGTAGAGGAGGACGCTCCTGTCACTCAGGCCCAATTGAGGAAAATGTTGGAAGACCATATGGGAGGAACTAAGAAGGCGATCGAGGTCCACCTCCCATTCACTGCTGAAGTTCTCGCTCAACCGTTCCCAGTCGGGTATGTTCCGCCCGCCTTCAGAAAATTTGATGGGACGAGAAGCGCGAGAGAGCACATCATGACCTACCTGGATGATTTGGGGATTCACAGTCAAAACAAGTATTTACGCCTTAGAGAGTTCTCAAAATCGCTTGTGGGAAGAGCGTTCACATGGTATAGCAAGCTCCGCCCTGGTTCATTGCACACATGGGAAGACATGGTTGCAGAGTTTTGCAACAAATTTCTAGAAGAGGAAGGTGCCTTGCACATCATGGACTTGGGACGAGTAAAGCAGAGACCTGGGTAAGGATTGGTATCATTTATCAAAAGATATAGAGACAAGGCGCTTCACTGCAGAGAAACTCTACCCGAGGCGGACTTAGTCTACGGATGTATCAAAAATGTTGAAGACGATGCCCAAATCTTCTTGTCCCTGAGTGAAGTAACTACCTTTGCAGAATTGATAAAGAAAGGAGCGGACGTGGCTGAAGCCATGAGGAGGCAAGGGAAACGAGCCAAGGAGGATGCCTTATTGGAAGTATATGCGGCGGAAGAGCGAGGGAGAAAAAAGAGCTACAAGGAAACTCCTCCGCCCCGGAAATACGGGAAAGATGAAGAACCGCCTGCGCTGCCCATTTCCAAAGAACTAGTGTATCAACTGATAGAGGATTGGTACAAAGAAGGGATACTTAAGAAGGGAGAAGGGCGTCGTTCGTCCATCGGTCAACAAATGGATGATCCACGTTATTGTGTTGTACACCGTGAGGCAAACACTCATGGGACTATGTCTTACTATGTGGTAAGGCGTATCTTCCATAGACTGGTAGGACAGGGGAAGCTAGTGTTACCTGAGCAACAAGGGGAAGAAGATCTGCGGATTCGCCCCCTACCAAACCATGGAGTGAACGCCATTAATGGGATAGAAGAGCAATTCCTGGAAGATGAAGAAATGGTGGACAATGAAGAAGGAGAGTTGGGAGAAATACTTAGAAGGGGAATAGCGAAAACGAGGGGATTCCGCATCCTGTTCGCCCAACTAAACCTAGGAGAAGAGGTACAGGCGGAAGCGGCTGGGGCTTTAGTAGAAGCTATCATGAGACATGGAGGCGGCTTGTGTTCGCCCAACGCCCCTCTGACACGGTTGGCAAAGGCGCATGCCACGACACTCATCTTCAAAGAACCCATTGAGTGTGAGCAAGGCCTTTGCCACAACAAAGCACTATATGTGGAGGCGAGTGTGGAAGGTGTCACAATGAGGCGGGCTTTGGTCGACAACGGTTCTGGAGTCAATATCATCCCTGTAGATGTTTTTCACGCCCTAGGGGTGCCAGCGGAAAGGTTTCAAAGATCTACCATGAGGCTAAATGCATTCAATGGGGAAACAGTGACTGTGATAGCTAGCGTAGTCCTCCGCCTAAGGGTAGGAGCCATTGCAATGCCCAACACTTTCCAAATCGTTGCGGGAAAGCCTAGTTACTACATCCTGCTTGGGAGACCCTGGATCCATCAGCACCGTTGTGTGCCGTCTACGCTCCACCAATGTGTGAAGTCAAACTACAGAGGCGGGAACATTGTGATACCAGGGGTACGGGCCCCATTCGAGGCGCCTGAGCTTCATATGATTGAAGCTTTTGTCTTCAAATAGATCGCCCCCACCGGTGCTAACATGATTCAAAAGGTAAAGCCAATACGCTTTGTTAAGGAGAAAGGGGAAGGCGAAGCCTCCACCAGCAGATTCAAAAAACCACGAAGTGACATGAAGATAGAAAGACAGGAAGCCCCCAAGCGGGAAAGGATTGAGAGGTGCCGCCTCGCTGACGGCACCATGACGTGGAAGATCTTATAGGATGAGGCGGGGTTGACTAGACCCAAAGTTGAAGAACTAATCAGCCCCGGATTATGGTGCACGCTCCACATGCCAGTGGAGACGCTGCAAAGGGAAAAGGAAAATTTTTATGGAGTCGCAGAAGGCGGACAAGGAGTCATGGGAGATTTGGAAGAAGTGAACATGGGAGAGGCGGAAGGCGAAAAGAAGCCATTGTTCATATGCAAAGATCTGGGCGACACGGAAAAGGAAGAGCTAATCGGGTTACTAAAGGAGTTCAAAGAAGTATTTGCATGGAGTTATACTGAGATGCCTGGGTTGAGCAAGAATTTGGTAACACACAATTTAGAGGTAAAGCCAGGAGCGATACCTGTAAAACAACCCCCCAGAAGGTTCAGCCCCGAGGTAGAAGCTCAAATAAAGAAAGAGGTTCAGAAACTACTAGAAGCAGGGTTCATAAAACCAATTCAACATCCAGAATGGTTGGCTAACATTGTCCCTGTGAGAAAGAAAAACGGCCAGATCCGCTGTTGCGTGGATTTCAGAGACCTCAATAGGGCTTGTCCAAAGGATGATTTTCCCCTACCTCACATTGATAGTATGATAGATGCCACGGCTTCTCATGAGAGGTTCTCATTCATGGATGGATTTAGTGGGTACAACCAAATCCGGATGTCCCCAGCAGATGAAGAGAAGACGGCTTTCAGAACCCCTGTAGGAAACTTTCATTATGTGGTGATGCCCTTTGGCTTGAAGAATGCAGGGGCGACATATCAAAGAGCCATGATAGCTATACTTCATGATGTAATGCATGACTTCGTAGAAGATTATGTGGATGATTTAGTTGTAAAATCCAAGAAGAAGGAAGACCACGTGAGGCATCTAAGGAGTGTATTAGAGAGGTGTCGGAAATACAAGCTGTGAATGAACCCTTTAAAGTGAAAATTTGGGGTAGCCTCAGGAGCCTTTTTGGGGTTTAAAGTTCACAAGGATGGAATATCAGCTGATGAGGAGAAGATCAAAGCGGTACAAGAGATGGAAGCACCTAAGACAAAGAAAGAGCTACAGAGAGTCGTTGGAAGGTTGGGTTACATACGACGCTTCATACCAGCTATGAGCGAATTGTTAAAGCCCTTCAGAGACTTGATGAAGGATAATAAGGAGTTCATGTGGGTTGAGAAGCACCAGTCCGCCTTTCAAAAGATAAAGGAAGTGTTGATATCTCCCCAAGTCATGAGCGCACCAGAAAAGGGGACACCATTGAAAGTATACTTGGCCCCTTTTGGAGACACCATAAATGGCCTGGTAGCACAAGAGAAGGAAGGTGTGGAGCGGCCAGTGGCTTATTTTGGTAGAGTGATGAAAGACGCAGAGCTAAGGTATTCGCCTCAAGAGAAGCAATGCCTGGCACTAGTGTACGCGGCTCAAAAGTTCAGGCAATACTTTCAGGCGCATGAAGTTTGGGTGATGACTAAAGTTGAAGGAATAAGACACTTGCTGCAAGGGGCGGTGCTGACAGGAAGATTAAGCAAGTGGGCTTTGATGCTCACAGAGTATGAAATAACATTGGTAACACCTACAGCCTTGAGAAGTCAAGCTTTGGCAGATCTTATGGCAATCTGTCCAACCTCAATAGAAGGTGAAGAGATGGAGGAATTAAGAGGGGAAGTGCCTGGAGTCAATGCGTGCGAAGGGAGTCCGCAGTGGACCCTTACGTTTGATGGGACGCCTTCGTCACCCCAAGGTGGGGGGGTGTAACGCTAACTGATGGGCGGGGGGAATCACTGTCATTCGCTCTAAAATTGGAGTTTCCATGCACCAATAATGAGGCAGAATATGAAGCATTGATTGCTGGGTTGAAGATAGCAAAGGATCTAGGAGTAGAAACACTCATCATCAAGGGAGACTCCAATTTAGTTATCAAGCAGCTCAAGGGAGAATATGGAGCAAAAGAAATGTCTTTGATGTCGTGTAGGGAGCGGGCGTTCAAGTTGATGGAGGGATTCAAGATAGAAGGATTGGAGCATATCCCCAGGGCCGAGAATAAGCAGGCGGACGCTTTAGCAACAATTGGGAGTCAAGTAGAGGCGAAAGAGGGGGGAAAAGGTCATAACATTCATAAAGGTATAGAGGGAGAAGGCGATGCCTGAAGAAGAAAAAGAAGCAAGTTGGAAAGATGATGTGATGAGGCAGCTAAGGAGCAAGATGTTGGTAAGGGCGGCAAGGGATTATTATTTGGTAGGAAAGAGGTTGTATAGAAAGAACGGTGAGGGGTTGTTGATGAAGTGTGTAACGGAAGAAGAAGGCAGGGAGAAAATGAACAAGCTCCACGAAGACATGTGTGGACAACTTGGCCCGGGGTTGTACAGAAGGCTCCAACGTGTTGGCATTTACTGGCCTGGAATGAAGGCAGAAAGTGATGCAATTCAAAGAAGATGTGTTCAATGTCAGGAAGCAAAGGAGGAAGAGGAGGCGGTCAGAGTAGAAGAAGAAGACTGGAGAGACCCCTTGAGGAGATTTTTACAAGAAGGAAACCTCCCTGAAGACAAGATGGAAGGCGAAGCACGGAGGAAGCGGAACGGTATTTTTGTGAAAAAGGGGAGTTGTTCAAGAGAGCGTTTAATGGAGAAATGTTGCGATGCATAGGTGGGGATGACATTGAAAAGGTAATGGAGGAGGTTCACAAAGGGGTGTGCGGGCGGCACCTAGGAGGGCGGAATCTGTATTATGAGTTGATGAGGCTTGGGTACTACTGGCCCACGATGAAGGATGATGTGAAGGAATATAGCAGAAGATGCCAAGATTGCCAGAAACATGGAGACAAGATCCACGCCCCATCCGCACAAATGCAAGGGTTGGATACGCCTTACCCTTTTCACACATGGGTGATGGATTTTGTTGGTCCTATAGAACCACAGTCGAGAGGAAAGAAGTGGGTGTTGGTGGCAACGGAGCATTTCACAAGATGGGCCGAGGCGAAAGCGACTGTCAGTGCTGATGGGGAAACAGTGGTGAAATTTATAAAGGAACATATCATATGTAGGTTTGGATTGCCAAAGCGCATTGTGTCGGATAACGGAACACATTTCATAAATGAAAGAGTAAAGGATACCTTGGCAAACTTCAACATAACCCATGGCAGATCAACACCCTACTATCCCCAGTCCAATGGCCAAGCGGAAGCAACGAACAAATTGTTAGTTGGGATTTTGAGAAAGATGGTGGGAGATACGCCTGTTGATTGGAGTGAATACTTATCCCTTGCTTTATGGGCATATAGAACAACCAAGCATGGTGCCGCCAAAGCCACTCCCTTCTCTTTGGTATATGGCGCTGAAGCAACACTGCCAACTGAGGTCGCTGTGCCTTCACCAAGAATGATCGATGGAAAAGAAGGGCGAAGGGAGGTAGAGGCGGAACTCATAGAAGGAGAGAGAGAGACCGAGCAAGAGAAGAAATGTTGAGGCACCAAAGGCGTGTGATGCTAATGTATGACAAGATTGTGAAGCCAAGGATGTTCAGTGAAGGGGAGTTGGTACTCAAGGCCACAGATGCAGTTATGAGAAATATCCACGCTGGAAAGTGGGCACCCAAGTGGGAAGGACCCTACATAGTGCAAGATGCTCATCCTAACGGGTATTGTTTTATCCTCAACCCAGACAATCAAAAGAAAATAGGCCCTTTGAATTTTAAGTATATTAAGAAGTACTATCCTTAGAACTAATATTAAGAAGCGAATGTAAAGATTGGTTCTTTAGCTTTGAAAGGCGCAGGGGATGTGTATGACCGCCCTAGTGCAGAGAATCATTTTTTTAAAATGCAAAGGACCCCTTTTGAATTATATAAGTCTATTATCGCTTTACTATGTTGAATTATCTCTTATTTACATGTTGCGCTATTACTATTTCATAAGATGGAAAAAATGCATGAATTAATGAAAGAAATTGATGATAAGGGAGGAAAGAAATCTAAAACACAAAGATTGGCTCAAACATTCACCAAGGCATGACAATAGTAAACATTAGAGCACGCTGATTGTGCAAAATGTATGTCTTCAGGAATAATGAAACTATGCCAGGTCAGGTAAATGATTAAATTGTATAAGAATGCACGGATAATAAAAAATGTGCAAGAACACAAAGATAAAGAAAATGTTTAAGAGCACATAGATAAAGAAAGTGTGCAAGAGCACATAGATGAAGAAAGCATGCAAGAACAGGTAGATGAGGAAAATGCGCAGGAACGCATAGATGAAGATTTGTGCAAGAGCACACTGGATTAGTATGTGCAAGAGCGCATGCAAAGTGAAAGTCAGAATGTGCGATGGGATGCCGCTCCCCGCCTTCGTGATGGATAAAGGATGAGTGGGTAGAGGCCACCCCACTTGTCCTTCGGATCAGCAAACATTAAATGTTTGTAAGAAAGAATGCAAGAGATTGCAAGAGATTCAAAGAAGAAACGAAAACGTAGCAAAGATGCCCATTACTAACATCACAGGTACATAACAAAAGCATAAGCAAAGGGAAGCATACGTAACATCCAGAAATTAAAAGGAAAATAGGAAACTAAGATCCAAGCTATTACATATCCAGTACAAAATAATGAAAGCATCATAATTGAATAAGGGAAGCAATAGAAGCACGAGCATCCGCTCGGGTTTTCTCTTCTATTTCAAAAGCAGCCAGTTCATCGTCCAGCAAAGCAAGGCGGGCACGGGCATCAGCAAGCTTGTCCTCGAAAGAAAGAACCTCTTGAACAATAACTTCGCGCTTGGACATCAGAGCAGATTTCGATTTTGCCTTCGTTTCGATAACAGTTGGAGTTAATGAAGATACAATGGCCTTCATGCTGTCATGAAGCTTCTGAAACCATGCGCCATCAAAACCCAACAAAGGAAGAGAGGAAAGGTACTGGAGGACGCTGATTAACTGCCCTGAGAGTAATTCTTCAATGCTGTATATTTTAAACTGGTGCAACAGATCAGCTAAGACACGAAAGGCAGAACAACGCAAAGGAGGCGGAAGAGAAGATGGTGGAATAACTATGTCATCATGAATAGAAAGGAAGGAAGTAACCCACTGTATTTCTTCTTGGGATAAAACGAGAGAAAGATCAGGAAGCGAACCACCTGCACAAAGGAAAAACATGAGAAATATGTAATGAATAAAGAAAATGGTCAAGGCATGAAGATAGTACCATACCAGAAACTGTGGAAGATTGCTTCTTTGCATTTAGCCTGTCAGCTATAGCAGCGGCAGCAACCAAAGGATCTGTATCAGATTGAGAGGGCATGGGAACAGCGGGCTTTATGGAATCAGCTAAGGCAACAATAACATCAGAAGATACAACAGGAAATGCATCAGTGATCATGTCAGAGTCAATTTGAATTTGCTCATCTTGCAATGGCTCCTGTTGCAATGGCTCCTCTTGCAATTGTTCCTCTTGCAATGGTTTCCCTTGCGAACGCTCCTCTTGCATGAATTCTTGGGGAACATTTTCCTCATCCTCTTTGGGAGGAGATACAGCATGAGAAGGCGAAACTAAAAAAAAGAGAAGGAGAGAGAGGGAGAGAATGACGATAAGAATAAAGAAATAAATGAAGCATACAGGAGCAATTTCAAGAAAATTAAAATAACCTGGAGAAGGAGAAGAAGGGATAGTGACAACATCCAAGCCTTGAGGGGGAGAAGGAGTGGAGAAAAGAACTTGATTTATTTCGGCAGAAGTCTCAAATAGCTGCTTTTGGTTGGATGAACTCCCCAATGGAGCAGATGGTGTAGATGAGCTCCTCTAGCAAGAAGAATGAGTTTCCACAGGCACTGGGGCGGACACTGCAGGAATGTCAGCGAGAAGGTTCTCATCTTGTACAACAAGAGGCGGGGGAACGGATGCAGTACCATCGCCATCAGCAGAAGAGCAATCACCTAAATCAACAAGGTTAGATGCAGGAGTTGAAGAAGTAAAGCGAGAACGGAGGCGAAGCGAAGCCCTACGCTGGGAAACAGGTGGGCTTGATGTAGCCGCCTTCTTCTGTTTTTTGGGGGGGTGGGGCGGAGGCCTTTGGAGAAGCGGAAGTTCTAGCTTTGGAAATCTTAGAACTCTTGGCCTTGGTTGAGGGAGAAGCAGCATGCTTCCTCTTAGAGGCAGACGAAAGAGCAGAAGAAGCCAATTCAACTACAATCAAAACAATGGGATTAATAGGAACCCAAATCAAGATTAAAGGAGAAGAAGAAGAAACGAAACACACCTGCAAGAGCAACATCCTTTTTGGAAATAGGCGCATAATAAGGGCCCCTAATAGCAATCATTTCAGAAGGAGGAGGGGCGTCACTTTGAGTAGCCTCAAAATCACGAAGGTGGATAAGGACAACAGCATGATACTCAACCCAGTCTTGCAAAACAAGACCTACCCGAGAACGAGGAGCAAACAGAGACGAATCATAAAGAGGCAGAGAAGTAAGGGGCTTGAGCAGAGTGGCATCTACAACGGAGGAGACATCAACAGAATTAAGAGTCAAGGCACAAGGGGCTTGATCAAAGCCTAATTGCCTGGCCACACGGTCTGGCCTGTATGCATATGGCCACAAAGCACCACCAAAGGACCCAAGGGCATCTGTAATCACAAAGCCAGGAAGGAAGCGAGGAGATATAATCATGAGCCACAGGTCAAAGGTACCTTCATTACGCTTAGATGAATTGTTCCGAGTGCCAAAAGAGGACTCTGAATACACAACATGAAGACCCTCACAGCCAGCAAGAAGATTCGTAAGGTAAAGTCTAAACACGAAGCAACCCTCATTATCAATTACCTCAAGGAGAGACCGTCTAGGCTTTCCACTGAACCAACCGAAAGCACGAGGCTGTGTAAGGCAAACTGTGGGATCATCAGAAGTAACAGGTGGAGTAGCAGTCTGGCGAATAGGACCATAATCGGGGAAACGCTCAAAGATGAAGTATTGGATGAAGACCAAATCCAGAAAAGAACTGATGGAGAAGCGGCCGAAAGAAAGTCTCATTTGCTCCGCTGTTTGATCCAAGCGAGCATATAAACCACCCAAATACATAGGTGCCAAAGGAAGGCGAATACCATTAACCAAGAGGCAAGCGAAAATGAACACAGCAGGGCTAACTGACTCCCAAGGCGGACCATGAAAGACAAACCGACTAAGCCAAAAAGAAACAAATGCCGCCCTCTTCAAGTTCAAATCTACGGAGGGCCCAGGTTCGAAGCGGCCATGGTGAATATCTCCATGAAAATACCGAACCCATGTAGCAAAAGTATATTTCAGAGAGTCCTTCTTCTTAACCCTCTTGGACTTTGGGATCAAACACCCAGTCCCTGCCACCTTGGAGCCTCCACTTACGTTCGCCCTACGGCGCTCGAAGACATCACGAGAGTGACGAGCGCTCTGCCAAGTGGCCGCCTTGAGTTGCTGTGCTGTTTCAATAACATCAGGACTCACGGAATCAAAAGAGAGAGAATGTTCTCCAAAGGCAGGTAGCTTAAGAAAGATGACAACATCTTCCAAAGTAGGGGTGAACTCCCCCCAGGAAGAGAAGAAAGTGTGGGTTGCTGTACACCACCGCTGCAATAAAAGCTCAAGATCTTCCGCCTTCTTATTTGAGCCCAGATAAGGAGAAACCTTGATGGCGGAAGTTATCCCAACCTGCTCAAGAACCTTAACGAAAGGCGGGTCATGCACAAAGACATGACTCACCCACGAGGACCAGCCACTGGTACCGGTTATGCGACCGCGGAAGCAGGGAGAGGACCAGGGAAATTCTTCAGTAGCCATACGAGAACGGAGCAAGTGAGGACCCACTTCGCAAGAATGTTCACTAAGAGGGGGAGCGATCAACTTCGCTTCAGCCATGGAGACAACGGAGGCTTGTGGGCCAGGAGAATCGAGCAAGTTACCAGAGGAGGGAGGTTTCGCGAAAGGGCGAACGGGGATAGGAATTTCCGCCGAGTCCCGGCGAGTCCCGCTGCTGGCAAGCTCCGCCCTTGGCGGAGGCAAAGAAGGAAGGGTGTGAAAGAGAAGGATGCTGGGAATGGAAGTGGTGGAAGAATCACCGGTGGGTCCGCTTGACTGAGTAGGGGACGCCGAACCGCTGTTAGGAGAAGAAGAAGAAGACGAAGACATGATGAAGAAGGGAGTTGTGAAATTGGGAATTTGAAAGTGCAGAAAAGAAAAGGGGAGAACCGTTACAAATAAAAAGAAAGAAGAGAACAGGGAGGTGTAGGTAGCACGGAGCCCAAGGCCTAGGCAAATTAATGAAGGAGCAGTTGTGAAAGTGGGGAGACGTGCGTGAGTGGTTTTGCAGCAAAAGGGAAAACTGTAATTGGCAGTTTCCTCTCACGCTGCACGAAGAGACCAAGGGCGGAAATTGTTTTCCCTTTTCCTGCAAAAAGGGGCTATTGTTGAGGATCAGTTTATTGGGTCAAAATAACAGACCGAGAAGTGAGTTGCCAAATAGAAGCAGAGAGCCCAACATGAGGAAATCGAATAGAAAAGAAGGAGAGGCCCAATACGTGGGCAGAAAGGAAGGGATATTTGGGGTTCCACCCACAAGGCTGGACACAAGGGGTAATGTGGCCAGCTGGGCGGACGTCCCTGGGAGTTTCTGAGGGCTGTGGCTGACAGGCTTTGAGCGAGCTCCGCCCCAAAGAGTGAAATAATCTCTTGAGGACTTGCACAATAACCGGAGAGCGGAACTTTATGCAACAAAGAGGAAAGAGAGGGTAGCATAGGTGATGTAGGTTCATAGTGCAGAATCAGCAAAAAGGAGCCTTTTGTTTCTGTCCTAGGAAGATAAACCTTAGAGGATTGACCAAAACTGTGTAATTTGTAAGAGAAGTACAGAGAGAAAATATAGTACTTAACGGCTAAGTAAGTGTGTTTACGAGGATGATGGTGACAAGTGAGAGAGCTAAGAAGCTTAAGAAGAGTGATAGAGGGAGGGGAGGGCATCATCGAAAACAGAAAGAGGAAAGAATAGAGAGAAACTTAGGAGCAAAATCATACTAGGGAGAGAGAGCGGGAGTCCTTAGAGTTGCTAAAGGGAAGCTTATTGCCCTCCCCACAAAGGTCATTGTGCAAGACTTGCTTACTTTCCTCCACCACCAGACTTTAGAAACTCCATCTCCTCATCATTATTCAATCTCTCAAGCTTTACGAACCCAAAAATCTCATTATTGTATTTTTCTATTTTTTGACCCTCAACAATTGGCGACTCCACTGGAGAGATTGAACGATGATGAACAACAGACGCACACAAGAGCCTGTGACACCAAGAAGGTTGTCCTTCAACTTGGAGTTTCCAGAAGAAGAGACACGTGAGGAGCAGCCGCAGGGCCCAGGAAGAGATCCGTTCTCTCCCCCTAGGCGAGAGACGGAGCAGGTTTTGAATCTTTTGGGGGAGTTGGAAACTCCGCCTCCTGATCGAGAGGTGGGCCCATCTCAGATCACAGTACCGACCGCCTTGTTGTCCTCACTCTTGGCTAACCAGGATAACTTAACGAAAATGATGGCGGAAGTAAGGACACAGTTGGCTAAAAAAGAAATCGAAAGAGGAAAGACTCGGGCGGACGAATCCCCTGTGGGAGTAGAGGAGGACGCTCCTGTCACTCAGGCCCAGTTGAGGAAAATGCTGGAAGACCATATGGGAGGAACTAAGAAGGCGATCGAGGTCCACCTCCCATTCACTGCTGAAGTTCTCGCTCAACCGTTCCCAGTCGGGTATGTTCCGCCCGCCTTCAGAAAATTTGATGGGACGGGAAGCGCGAGAGAGCACATCATGACCTACCTGGATGATTTGGGGGAGTAAGTTATTGTTACTGAAGATACAATGGCATGAATGATAAGTTGATCTTCTCCAGTAATCATAGTCAGCATGACTAGGTTGAGGGCAAGTGTTTGTGCCATCAACAAAACCTTTGAGGTTATGGCCAATTAACAAATGCATTGTCCCTTCAAAAAAAAAACAATGCATTGAACTAAATTTTCTAGGTCGGGATATTGGTATTTGTCAACCTAATTGGGATCTATGTACTAGTATTAAGAGCGATCAAGGATGACGAGTCTTAAGGTATCCAAAGCAGATTTTGATAAAGTCTGGTGGAGAATCTTAATATTATATTTTATTTTTTTTATAAGACTTAGCTAATTTTCAAAACTTAGTGAAAAATTTTAAGTTGGGTTTGTAAAATAAGAAACTAAAGTTTAGTTTTTGCGAAATCCGATTTTTTTAATCATTTCTCGCTTTTAACTCTACATCATCCTAAGACTAAACAAATAAATAATATAATATTCATTTTTAAAATAATAAATACTAATATTTTTAAATATATTTTTTGTATTTTATTCTTAAAATACATTTAAAAAAAATATTACTTAGATGATATTGATTCTAAAATTACATACATAATGATGATGATGATGTAATATTGATACATGAGTTTTGTAAGTTCAATGAGTTTTAATTATTGTGGTAAAGGATATGTAAAAATTAAAGTTGAGTATTATAACAAAATATGGATGTATTGTTTATATATAAGTCTTATAAGTGTGATGTTAACTTTATTATAAGTGCTCTTAAAGCATCTCCAACCCAAGCTCAAGAGACTGGGTTTTCGTGACGAACCGGAAGGCAAAGAACGGAGAGGCATTGGAGCATGCCTACATGGCAGCTCTTGCCAGTAACGATCTCTTACCGAAGGGACGGTGCGTGAGGGCAGAGGTGAATGGGTTGTTGATGAGGCTGTGTTTTCACCATTTCGGGGCATGAGTCTAGGGAAGACATGGTTATGGATAGAAACCATCAAGCAAGAGCTCTTATATCGTATAAACACTAAAATGTATTCTTTGTTGTGCATTCAGTATTGTGATCAGTAAGTTACTATAGCCTATCAACATAACTAAATACAAGGATATATAGGAATAACAGATCCTAATATATATACAATAGAGAAATTACGTAAGATTAAATCCTAACTATACAACAGAATCAATCTCAAATATTTAGGAATAGAACGCAAATAGCTATTTGTTGGACGTTGGCCATCGATCGGTAGTTGTTGTTGACTGAACTTTTGCTTCTATATATTTCTCCATTTGACACATAAGTTCTGTGAAGCTGTGTGATTTTATTATTTATTCTTTTAAATGTTTGTTATTAAAAGGTTGTTGTTATGCCTTTGCGGTCTGTGCTGCCTTAGAAGCTGTTGTCCATTCTCTTTATAGAACAGTGGTAGAATTCTCTCCGCAAGACATTTATGACAACTTAATTAATAATCCCCAAGAAGATGAAGATGGAAGAAGTGTAGAAGATGCATTTGAATGGATGAGGGTGAATGGTGTCGTGCTGGAAGCAGTTTACCCCTATGTAGGAAGATTACAACAAGCCACTCCCATCACTAGACCACCTTTGGTATAATGTTTCTTTTTTCACACAAACATATATAATCCCTACTACTTGAAATATAAGAAAAATAAATAATTTCATACTTATTAAGAAAATTAATTGATTGTATTTAGTTTTCTCAAATTTATTTCAAAAAAAGTATTCTAAGAAAGTCAGAATAAAACAAAAATTAAATAAGATTCTATTTTCTAAGAATGTTTTAAGAAAGTAATATTGAGAGTGAAACAAAATTTTAAAAAAAATTAATTACTTTTGTTTATATTTTAACCAAAAAATTAAAAGTATTTTTATTTTATATTTCAAACTGGAGGGAGTGTGTGTGTCTCTCTCTTTATTTATATATATATATATATATATATATATATATATATATACACACACACACACATCCTGTATTACATTCGTTCCTTATTATATATCTTATTTTTTAGAATTTTTTTTCATTTTTATCTTTTTTTTTAATTTCAAAAATGTAATAAATGTTAGTTTTCATATTTACTTTTATTTAATACGCTTTGATTTACTTAAGTAGTTAAGTACTTCCTCTGATCTTTATTATAAGAAAAAATAACCCGAAATTACACTTATTAAGAAAGTTAGTTTAATGTATTTAATTTTCTCAAATTCATAAAAAAAATATAGTTATTTTAGGAAAGTTGTATTGAGAATGAAACAAAAATTAATTGAAATCACTCTTTCTAGAAATATTTTAGGAATAATTATATCGGGAATAGAAAAATAGTTAACTTTTTTTATATTTGAGACCAAGATAAATATGTTTTTGTTTTTCTTATATTAGAGACGGGAAAGAGTAGCAAATAAAAATTAATTATTATAAAGAGAGAAAATGTATAATGAGGAAAAACATAATTAATATATTGGAAATCTAAGTAATGATTATATTTTCTTATAGGGTGTGTTTTGTTTGAAATTAGACAAATAAATAGGAACAGATGGAGTATATACTTTATACTCCTTCCATCTCACAAGGATGATAAAAAATATCAAGTTTTTTGTTCCAAATTAAAGTTAAAGTAATTAATGAAAAAATTTTGAAATTGTAAACTTTGAATGTTATTGGTTTTTAATGCAAAATGCATCAAATTAGTTGTTTGATAAATGATTGATCTGTTATACAAATCATAATGCATGTCTCCTTAATTTTTTTACTTTTACAATTTTTTATTATTCTTATAAAACGGAGGGAGTATTCATATTTATCACATGTTCCCTAGGATATGACATTTTAAACTTTTTTTTTCTTATACATTGTAGTATTCTCTTATCTATAAATATAAGTACTAATTGTCTACCAAAAATAAATATAAGTACTAATTAATTATTGTTTTGGTTTTGTTTTTTTTTTATAAATTTTCATCCTAATTTTCAATAACATATATTTACTCAACATTTTTTAGAGTCACAATGATGATTATAGGGTTAATTTTGAAAAAGTATACTCTCTCCTATCCTATTTCCTTTTTTCACATTTAAAGAATTCAATACACCCCAATTGGAGGTGTGTTGGTAGTGTAATTTTTTTATTTCCTACACCTCAAAATCGAAAATTATTTAACGCAAAAGATATTTTGATTTTTTCAAAAAAAAAATAATGTGGAAGCCAAAAATTATGGTAGCAAAAAATTAAGAGTTTTAATAGTTGACCCCAATTTTTTCTTGGAAAAAAAATAAAATACCCTTAACGTTAAATAGTTTTCGACTTTGGGACGTCGAAAACAAAAAAAAAAAAATACTTCCAATACATTCATATCGAAAATATATTCTAATTCACATATTTGGGAAATGCAAATATGTATATATGGCGGGTTTTTCGGTTGGTTTTTTTTTAAATAACGGTTATTGGTATTTTTGGTATAGCATAACGTAGGTATTCAAAGTTATCGACCACTGGCTCAAGTTGAAATTGCAGGATGGTTATCCCGTTCACCCGTTGTTGCAATAGTGCATTGGACCAAAGAGTTGGAAGATTTACCACCAGTATGAGTATATTTTTAATTTTAAATACTGATGCTAGAGTTTTTTTTTTTTTTTTCATTTTATTTCTTTTTCTCTAAACTAATGCTTCGTTTTTTTTTTTCAGCATAAAATATACGATGGACCAGCAGATCCAGCAGCACTTAAAAAGGGAAAAGTCAAACATGCCATGTTGATTGTAGGGTGTGCAACGAGATATATTGATGGTAGACAAAGATATTATTGGCTTGTGCGCAATTCCCACGGCCAACACTGGGCAGACAAAGGATATTGCAGGATAGACAGTCAGTTTCAGTTACGTCTTGGCCAGTATTTGGTGGAGCATGCAGTAGGTCTTGATGTTGTAAGTTGGAGGTTAGGGTGACTTGGTGACGATGTTGGTGTCTGCCCTCTTGAATCAGTGAAATTTCCTGCAAAGTTGATTGTGATTTGTGAATAATGATATTTGACTTTGTTGTATCAGGACCAAAATGCATGCATTTACAAATGTTACAAACTTGAGTCATTTTCCATGCTGTTCTACAGTGATACTGCTTGGCTCGCCAATATAGCTATCTAGCTTCATTATCAACACAGTTTGAAAATTGAAAATTGAAATTGATTGCTTATTTAATCGTGGAAGGGTAATGTGTTTTTGCATCCTCCAATCCAGTATCCCGTGGAGTTCTTTTAATTTTTTGTGTAATCAAAATGCCTCTCAAGTGTGATTGCTTGAATTCGATTGTTCCACATAGGAGATGGTGTTGTTGGATGAACGGGTATGAGACTATGAGTATAAGTCACTAGTACTATGTTAATTTTTAGTTGTAAGTACTAAATTAATTATCATTTTAAACAGGGTAACAAAATACAAGTCAGTGTATGTAAAACTTTCATTTACAACTTTGTTGGTTCCTTGGTCGAGTGCTCGGCGTATCAGTTGTCTTTCTTTGGAGTTGTTCCTTGCACCGGTTCTTATAGGGCTGTTAAACATGATTACAAGCTCGTGTTTCAGATTAGGACAACTATCGTCCCAGTTGATAATGCAACAATAATAAATTGATACCGTCTCTCTAAGATAATTTTTGATGAGATTGCTAAAGTGCATTCTGAGTCTGACTTTTTAACCGGTTAGTGTTAATTTAATTGGTGCATTTTGTATGGTTCTATAACTAATTCGTGCCATCTCTGACTTATTTGTGACATAGATGTTGTTGGTGTGTTTAGGATATCTCCGTCAACAGGGAATATTTGAGAGATGGTAAAGTGACTAAAATACTGTTGATGCAATTAACTGACATGAAAAGTAAGTAAATATTTATGGTTGTTCATGGTGTGTTGGTTGTTTCCATTTGGTATTTAGTAAAAATTGATGATTTTCTAAATGATGATTTTTTAAATTTAAATCTCAAAACGTGTATAATTGATCTGCACAATTCTGAGAAGCTATACAGATTAAATAAAAATGCTTTGTTATCCCATTTTGACTAATATGTTATGTAGGATGAAGTACTGAAGTATTTGTGATTAAGGGTGTTATAAATGAGCTTATTGCTGATGAACAATGTATAACAAACTCAAATTCTGTATTGATTAATCAGATATTTTTACATCACGTACGGTACATATATTTATAGCTATATGGTTACAACAACTTAACAATAAGATAAGCATAAATAACAACAATAAAAGATAGAAAGCAAAAGGTGTTAGCAGATTTTGAATTCATGATTCTCACACAATGTATTTGCTATAATTAGAGATTGCAATAAAAGGAAACTTACCCGGATCCATGCTTGAAATTTTTCTTGAATTCTTTGAGTGTTTGTTCTCTCCTTTGAATCCAGTGAATGTTTTTTCTCTTCTATGTTCCTTTTCCTGTTATGTGTTCTCTTGATGATTGGAGAATCCCTTTTGTAAGTTATGTACAGCATAACCACCTTACTAAACTGAATATATATATATATATATATATATATATATATATATATATATATATATCAGTAATTTTGAACGGTTGTACCCTTTCACCTACTGTTATGTGGTTACGACAGTTACATCTTTATAAAGGCAGAGGAGAGGGACTTTTAAATTATAAAAGACCCAATTGATTCTAAATGACTTTAATAAGGTTAATCATCATCACATTGAACCCTCTTTAATAAGAATCAATCTTTAAGTTACATGAGCCACTATAGATTATTAAAATAATCTAACAATCTCCCACTTGGCTCATGTGATGACATGAAGATTCAGCAAACCATAATTGTACACTATACATTGAAACTATTAAGCCATCATCTTTAATTGAATTAAGATGATCGGATCATGGCGGTCACAAGTAAATTAAAACGACATGATTCCTTCCATGTATCACATAACCAACTCAACCCAAATAACTTTTATCCTTGATGCCTTTCATAGACACAATTCATTACCACACTAAACAATACATATATATAACATAATGTGGATAACAAATAATCAAAATGGAAACATAACTTTAATTGAATTCATAAGTGTCATTACAATACGAGCAATATAACTATACATATATGTACATATCTTGCTTTTATGCTAACAAGGTCTTATCTATGATGCCCATCTCTCTAACATGGCCAATGAATGTTTTGGGCGGCAACCCTTTGGTTAGCGGATCCGCTATCATCATATCAGTACCAATATGCTCAATCAACACTCTTTGTTTCCGAACTTCTTCCTTGACACTCAGGTACTTCAAATCCATGTGTTTCGCACCCTTAGAGTACCTATCATTCTTAGAGAAGAAGACAGCTGCAGAATTATCACAATACATTCTCAGCGGCCTAGCTATACTGTCGACAATGCCAAGTCCTGAGACAAAGTTCCGCAACCACAATGAATGAACAGTGGCCTCAAAGCACGCCACAAATTCAGCCTCCATAGTAGAAGTAGCAATCACAGATTCTTTTCCACTCCTCCATGAAATTGCCCCTCCAGCTAATAGGAAAACATAACCAAATGTGGATTTCCTAGAGTCCACACATCCTGCATAGTCTGAATCCGATATCCGATTACCTCCAGGTGATCTGACTTTTTGTACGTGAGCATGTAATCTTTGGTGCCTTGTAAATACCTAAGAACTTTCTTTGCAGCTTTCCAATGATCCAATCTGGGATTACTTTGATATCGGCCTAACACTCCAACAGCAAAACTGATATCTGGCCGAGTACATGTTTGAGCGTACATCAAACTCCCAACAACTGATGCATAAGGTATAGACTCCATTTCCTTTCGTTCCAATTCATTTTTGGGACATTGCATTTCACTAATTTGAATTGGAACTATTCCAGGAGAACACTTTTCCATTCTGAATCTTTCTAGCACTTTATTGATATAGCCTTTCTGAGACAATCCTAAAAGTCCTTGTGATCTATCACGAAATATTTCAATTCCTATCACATAGGATGTCTCTCCCATATCTTTCATTTCAAAGTTCATAGAGAGATACTTCTTTACATCATGTAACAATCCAGTGTCATTAGCAGCAAGTAGGATATCATCAACATATAGAACTAATATAATGAACTTACTCCCACTGACCTTCATGTAGATACACTTGTCAACGACATTTTCTACAAAACCATATGACGTAATGGTATCATTGAACTTAAGATACCATTGTCGGGAAGCTTGTTTCAATCCATATATTGACTTCTTTAACTTACACACTAAATTTTCCTTTCCTGTGATCACAAACCCTTCTGGTTGGTCCATATAAACTTCTTCTTCCAAGTCACCATTAAGAAAGGCGGTCTTTACATCCATTTGGTGAAGCTCTAAATCGTAATGAGCCACCAACGCCATGACAATCCTTAGGGAGTCCTTCTTTGAAACCGGAGTGAAGGTCTCTTTATAATCAATGCCATCCTTTTGAGTGTAACCTTTGGCAACAAGCCTAGCCTTGTATCTTTCAATATTGCCTTTCGAGTCTCGTTTGGTCTTACAGACCCATTTATTTCCGACCCGTTTTGATTTTTCAGGCAACTCAACTAGTTCTCATACATTGTTGTCATCCATTGATTTCATCTCCTCTTTCATGGCATTGAACCACTTTTCAGAATTGCTACATTCCATGACTTGTCTAAATGAGACTGGATCCTCATCAATGCTTAAATCACATCCATACTCAACAGAGTAAACCACATAGTCGTTTGGAATAGCTGATCTTCTATGCCTTTCAGACCTTCTTAATGCTACTTCTTGTTATGTTGTTCTGAGCATGTTTGTTATGTTGCATGCAAGCTTTTTAGAACTTAAAATCATGAGTATTCTGTGTATTATGCAAATTGGTACGTGTGGATTTTATAAGTTTTATGCATAATCTTGTAAATCTCTGTTAATTCTGTAATTTGATGTGTTCTAAGTGCTTGAACATGTTTAATATATGATATATGAATTCTGTTGACCATTGGATTGGATTAGAAATGGTTAGAATTGAAAATGGTATGTTAAAACCAGATTTTCAGTCTGTACTGTCTGTTAAGACTCGAGTACATGGCTCGATACTCGAGTATTTCGTGATGCACCAGTGCATTTCTTTGCACCAACACTCGAGTATCAGGTTTAGGACTCGAGTATTCACTGATACAGCAAGAGTGTTTTCTAATGAACCACTCGAGTAATGCATGAACTACTCGAGTATTCTGGGTTGATGAACGACTCGAGTATTTCATGAACTACTCGAGTATTTTTTAGAAGACCTGAAACCTGACTTTTCTGGAAAAGCATGAATGACTCGAGTAGCATGTGAACTACTCGAGTAAACTGGAAAGACTGAAGAACTACTCGAGTATTATGAAGAATACTCGAGTATTTTTGTCCAGAAAATTAAGAATTTTTTAATTCTGAATCATTCTGTTAATATTTAAGTGATAATAATCCAAGTGATCTAAGACTTAAAAGTAATTGATTGATGATAGTATGAAACTATTTAATTAATAATGTGAGATATTATTAATTGGGATATACCAATCAATTCTTTTAAGTTAAGAAATTGCATTCATCCTGGAGTTCGGGTGTTAGATCGTTTTTCATGTTTTGGTAACATGAGGAGGGCCTCTGGGAGTGCCAACTGACGGCTTGCTTGATGACACATTATGGTTGACGATGTGACCAGCGAAAGTGAGATGCTGATGCCATGGTTATTCCGTTAAGACGACGGGACGTAGCTCGAGGAGCACGTTATGTACCATTTCCAAGCTTGTCGTGTACATTCTTGGTGAATGTACGAATGTTGTACACCTAGGAGTACAACGCACTGTTGAGTGCTGGTATGAAGTAAAGGATGGACGTTAGAGAGTGACATAGATTGATGGAGTTAGGGATTGAGATCTAGACTCATACACCATGCCGCTCATCTAATTTAGAGTTGATAAATGAAAATAAGTATGAGCATTCTATTTGCATAAAATAATTGCTAAATGCTAAATGTGGTTGTTGTTTATTGCTGCATACATTCATATTTATGTTGTACAATTATTTATGTTCTATTTATTATTGTATATAATTGTTTATCCATGTGCCCTTGTAGGTGATGTCACGCTACATCTCTTGCATCGAGATCCGGCCACTTCCTAGTGGCATATGATCTACGAGGATCACCGAGCGGTATTTGAGGGTGAGGTAGAGGTTACCTTCTATCACCCCAACCCGCTGATTCGGTTTCGTCCTCGTAGGTTTAGGATCCCCATCATATACACTATGCATGTACCACCCTTTTACACTTACCATGGACCACCTCCCACACGACCAGCTCGCTCATAGCACAGTTTTCGATTCTGACCTACCCGCTCACACCCTTTCACTTCTATAGTCGTCCGAGAGGAGACTCCCCTATCTGATCCGAGGAGTCCTGTAAGGGTCTCGCCATCACCAGACCCTGTACCCAGTGGAAGGGTACCTACTCCTTCGGATGAGATAGAGGAGGACCCTGTGGAGGACGAGAGCGGAGGCGAGCCTGTCATTCACTCTACCGGGAGTCAGTGGAGGGACGATGATCCCTAGGTATGTGCATAGGGTAGATGATGAGGATCAGGGATCCGGTGTGTTGGCTGTTGTGGAGGAGATGTTGCTACTGATGTTGGATAATGACTACTACTGCTGCTTCTAGGAGACTTCTACTACTACTACTGCTGCTGCTACTTGTTCTATATGACCAGCTCTAGAGTTTTATATTTTGAGATGTATATATATTGTAGATATACTTATGAGAACTCTATAGTTATGGTTTATTTTGTTATGGGCTTGTATTGGATCTTGGAGACTTGACTCTTGGACTGTATCTTATGACCTATATATATATATATATATATATATATATATATATATATATATTATGTTTATACTACAACTTGTGCATAGTCTTGTTATTTCCGCTTACTCTGATAAAAGTATTTTAAAGAGTTCGGCTTCAATATTTGGAAATGGTATCAGTTCCGCAAAACGAAAGAATGGATGGCATCACTTAAGTTTTTACTACGTAAATAAAATTTCTAAGAACAGATGCTATCTGGATTGTGAAAAGATTTCCTTGTATTAGAAAACGCCAAATTCAGTATAATGTTTTCTTTTAAATAATACAAAATCTAATCTCCAAGAATTCCATATTTTGTTTTGTGCACCCGTTTCTTTAGAAAATGAAAAGGAAAATTTAAGTTCTGTATTTTTTAATACTAAACAAGTCCATACCCAACTGAGTAATAATCTATTCATTACTCTAATTTCTAAGTAAGTATTATATCGAGGGTGTCACATAATGCATCAACCTCAACTTTCTCAAGAGATTCCAGTATAGGACCCCCGGCCCATTCATTGCCCAGGCCCCACTGACAACCTGCTCAAACTCATCATGCAAAGTCCAGGTTGCTTGAAAACGAAACGATCTAGAATTAGGGGTGTAAGTGGTTCGGTCTGAGACCGCGAGATCGGTCGGACCGGACCGAAAAAAGGACCAGACCGTGAGACCGTGGTCCGATCCGGTCTAAAAATTTTGGGACCGTTATTCAGCGGTCTGGTCCACGGTCTCACAATTTTTCAGATCGCGAAGACCGGAGCGGACCGATAGTTAAAATATAAAAAAAATGATAAATAAAACACAAATGCACTAGGTCATGGTTCATTCCCAATTTCCCATCATATAATACGTTGTGCAGTGAGCACCTCCTTCCCAGCCAGCAGCCACAAGTTCATCTCCTACCTTCACACATGACACAACCCTAGCCGCCGTGCCGCCGTGCTCCCTCTCCATTCCCTCTCTCTTCCGCTCGCATCGAGCTCTCTCTCTCCCTCCGCTCCGCTTCACAACCGCCTCCTCTGGTGTCGAGCTCTCTCTCCCTCCGCTCGCCGCTGCTCGCCGCTCGACAACCATCGCCAGTCCTTCTTCCAGATCCGATCAGATCAGCATAAGCATTGTACGATATGTGTTGGGAAACAATCTCAATCGCTGTTCGCCGCTCTTCTTCCAGATCCTTCGTCTTCTTCCTTCTCTCCTTCCTGATCCACTATGTGTTGTACGATATGATACTACAATATGATAATAATGAAACAAATTAAATAAAAAAAGGGACTTTGTACACAAGAGCAAATCGTTGCTCATAGAGAGATGTGGATCTCTCTGCTGGATTGCATTTCTTTTTTGATTTTCTGCTGATGCCTTTTGCAATCTGTACTTGTTGTAGATATGGTCTAAATAGACCGGACCGGACCGAAACGGTTCGGACCGATTCGGTCTGATCTGGTCTTTGCATATGAAAAACTTTGGGATCGAACAGACCGGACCACATTAATTTAATCGATCCGGTCCCTAAATTTCATCAAAGACCAGACCGGACCGGACCGTTACACCCCTATCTAAAATTACGAGTAGGAACAAAGCCACTGCACCTCAAAAGAATTGGGGAATGATCTGATTGTACGCGACACAAGTTCTCAGCATGTGCTTTTGGAAAAGCATGCCGCCAGTCAATGTCAACGAGGACTCTATCAAAACGCTTTTGAATTAAACGAGAGTTACCTTCTCTGCGAACCCACTTGAATTTCGAACCCATAGCACCAATATCAATCAACCTACAATCCTCAGCCACTGAATGAAAATTGTTCGCCCTCTTCCTGAGGAACATACCCCCACTAAAATCAAGAACAATTAGGTAGAAAGAAAACTCATTCACCTGGAGCAATATAGCCAAACGAGCCAACATGTGACATGGTCTCAAAACTTCCCCTCGCTTGATCAACATCTTAGCTAGACGTAAATCAGCAACCTTTTTGCATCCAATTGAGAATCCAAAAGGATGTTGTTTGTTTTCGCATCTCTGTGAACAATTGGTCATGAGCAATCATGGTGCATGTAGCTCAATCCTTGGGCGGCAACTCCAGTGGCTATTTAGTTTGCAATCTCTTTGGCCAATCAAGGATAACTTACATTCAAGAAGTGATGATATATCTCTTGTGGAATATACTACTTTCCATTGAAGAAGTTCTTACTAGCTACTTGCATCAAACAATGAAGAATTTTAATGTCCACTTGGTGGACCTGTCCACTCAGTAATTTAAATGGTGAGGATGTCATTTGGGCAATCAATGGATGGTATACATTACCACTTACCTGCTGAAGGTTTAGTGTAGCATGTGCAGGGCAATTTGCTGGACACAGTAGAGGTGCTTGTGGTGGAGGTAGTTGGGGCCGGAACTTGGCTAATTTTTGGGCCCGTTTGCTGGCCGATTTGGACAAAAGTGAGGGGTCTTGTGATAGAGTGATATAACATTATTGTTATAATTGTAGTAGTTTAACATATAAATTAATATTATTGTTTACATTGTTGAACGTAAATTTAAAGCTCAATAAAACGTAAATTGTTGAACGAAATTAAAGCTTGAACGTAAATTTTTAATAACAAATTAAAGCTCAATAAAATGTATTTAATATTATTTACAATTTTTAATAACAAATTGTTGAACAAAATGTAAATAATACTCCCTCCGGTCCTATTTCTAAGACTCTTTTGGGGTTTTTCACACCCACCAAGGAAAGTGTTTAAGTTTGTTAGTGGCATTGAAAATGTGAAAATTTGATATACTTTTTCAAAACTACCCCTATAATTATTATTGGAATTCTAAAAAGTGTTGACATAATAGGGGTGTTTGTGGAATGAAGTAATTAAATGCTATTGAAAATTGTAATGGGGTCTTATAAATAGGACCAAAATAAAAACTCCAAAAGGGTCTTATAAATAGGACCAGAGGGAGTATGTTATTAAAATAATTTAATTAGTAATATATAAGTATTAATATGTGTTAAAACTTTTGTAAATAGTAATATCAATTAAAATAATTTGTTAATGATTAATTAAAATATGATGAGTAATTTAACACAAAATAATAATATTATTATTAAATGTTAGTAATAAATATTTGTTAAATTTATTATTTTATTTATTTGTTAATAATAAATATTTATTAAATTTATTATTTATTGGATTTTTTATGGTGTAATTTATTTGAATCTTTCAAGTTTGGGTAAGTTGTGGGGTTGACCGCACTAAAGCGTGGGGTTCACTGGGTTCACTTCGCTAAGTTGTGGGGTTGAATTCACTAATGTGTGGGGTTTAGTGGATTAACTTGACTAAGGTGTGGGGTTCACTTGACTAATGTGTGGGATTGAGTGGGTTAACTTGACTAAAGCGTGGGGTTGAATCAACTAAAGCGTGGGGTTGACTGGGCTAACTTGGTAATGTGTGGGGTTGAATCGACTAAAGCGTGGGGTTGACTGGGTTAACTTGGCTAATGTGTGGGGTTGACATCACTGAAGCCTGGGGTTGAGTGGGTTAACTTGGCTAATGTGTGGGGTTGACATCACTAAAGCGTAGGGTTGAGTGGGTTAACTTGGCTAATTTGTGGGGTTGAATCGACTAAAGCGTGTGGTTGACTGGGCTAACTTGGCTAATGTGTGGGGTTGACTTGACTAATGTGTGGGGTTGACTTTGTTAACTTGACTAATGTGTGGGGTTGACTTGACTAATGTGTGGGGTTGACTGGGTTAACTTGACTAAATTGTGGGGTTGACTGGGTTAACTTGACTAAAGTGTGGGGCTGACTTGACTAATTTGTGGGGTTGAGTTTGTTAAGTTGACTAAAGTGTGGGGTTCACTTGACTAATGCGTGGGCTTGAGTGGGTTAACTTGGCTAAGTTGTGGGGTTGAATCGACTAAAGCGTGGGGTTGACTGGGTTAACCTCGCTAAGTTGTGGGGTTGAATCGACTAAAGCGTGGGGTTGAGTGGGTTAACTTCGCTAAGTTGTGGGGTTGAATGGACTAAAGCGTGGGGTTCACTGGGTTAACTTCGCTAAGTTGTGGGGTTGAATCGACTAAAGCGTGGGGCTCACTGTGTTAACTTTGCTAAGTTGTGGGGTTGACCGCACTAAAGCGTGTGGTTGACTGGGCTAACTTGGCTAATGTGTGGGGTTGACATCACTAAAGCATGGGGTTGAGTGGGTTAACTTGGCTAATGTGTGGGGTTGACATCACTGAAGCATGGGGTTGAGTGGGTTAACTTGGCTAATGTGTGGGGTTGACATCACTAAAGTGTAGGGTTGACTGGGTTAACTTGGCTATTTCCAATACAATCATTGAATAAGAATAGAGGTATTTTAGGAAAGTTGCATTGAGAATAAAATAAATATTGAATAAGAGAACAATTTCATAGGAATAATTTTTAATATGATAATTTTTAATATTTGTACTTATTTTTATTATTATTATTATTATTATTATTATTATTAATATAAGTACGATATTTTTTTATTATTGTTGTTACTTTTATTAGTAATAATATTATCGCTACTATTATGAGTAATATTACTATTATTACTAATATTATCTGTATTAAAATTAATTTGTTACTATTAACGTTATCTTCTTTTTATTAGTATTAGTATTATAAATATAAAAATATGAATAGTTTATTTATACAGTGTAATAGATTGGAATCTTTGAAGCTTTGGTATGCTGAGCAGATCCGGTTTCTCAAGCCTTGTGCTTTGTTGCAGGTTTAACTTTATGAACAGGACAAAAAATTTGAGCAGGTCTTATTCACATCTGTGGAGGAGGTAGAAGGTCACGGAGGAACTACGACGTCTGCGGGGGAGGGTCACCACGAAGGCACGAAACACGAACCAGTGGATGTGGCTGTGGCCGAGCTTTCAGGTTGGAAATGGGGGCAAGAATGAAGAAAGTACAACCTGGGGGAAGCTTTCAGATTCGACCCTTTAAGGTTCGAGCTGTGGGGGAAGGTTTTAGGTTGGTCAAAGGTTTTAGGTTGGTCAAGACACTGTTAACAATTTAACATTAAACAATGCAGTATTAAAATACATATTTTTTTTGGTAAATAATGGTTCTCCAAGTTGCTCATATTTACAAAATTACCAAGTTCCAAAACTTTCTACACCAGGTATAAAAAGCAGTGGATAGGTCAAAAAAAAAACGGTTGGACATTAAAATCGTTCTCAAACAATACCTCATTAGTCCAAGAAGATACTACTCCAGCATGAAATTTAACAACAAATTGAAAGAAATTAAAGGTGTCCAAAGACCACTAGGAATGTTACCAAAAAAACCGATTATTGAAAATTTTAAACTCGAGCAAGCTACTTCAATTCCCTGATAGCATATTGTAAACTGGTTCTTGCAACTCACCACTGAGATCATAAGCAGCTTCATTAAGTAACTAACCATAAAAGCATTTTTCTCACTTCCTGGTTCCGCACTTCGTGCTTATTCGATGATCCTAGGCATGCATATTTGGCGCAAGCTCTAGAACTTTGCTGTTGTGATAAACATTATCTTTACTTTGAGAATCAGCATTTCTCCACGTGGCCACTAACTTCGAGAACTTATTAGCTATTGTCGGCAGCTTACATTTTCTATTATTTATGTTTATTTCTCTTCATGATTAATTTTCACTGCAATGCATATACTCCTCGTAGGAGAGGAAATTTTTATTTTATTTTTTTTTTTATACAAAGGAGGTACCAGGGACTAGAACCTAGGATCTGGAGTCTAAGCTATTTAGGTGTCCCTGCAGCTACCAATTAGGCTGACTTACGCGGACAGTAGGAGAGGATTTTATTACCCAATAATATACTAATATTAATATACTAATATGTTATCCAATATCATAGAAATTTATCTGGCGGTTTGATTTACAAACTCAACAAAGATAAATAAAATATATCTGTTCCTTGTTGGGCTGAATTAAATACTTGTCTTCTATTATTTTAATGTTAGAATCTAACTTGCTTTGAAAAATAAAAAAAAATCAAACTATTTGTTACAAAATTATTATTAGAAAAATGTTAAAACTTGTCTTAAAAAAACAACTATAAATAAAAGTTATTGAAAAATGTGATTTTTTATGTTTTTGAGAAAATGATGAATATGAATTTAAGTTTATATATATATATATATATATATATATATATATTTAATAACCATAACAAGTGCTTAAAAACACTTGTTAACAAAAACCCTTTTTTATTATACTTTAACTAAATTAAGTAAACTGTTACTCAAAGTTATGAAATGGATGGAGTGTAACTTTAATTCAAGTTTGGGGTTTGCTACTTTGCTTTATTTGGAAAAATCTCAAGGTGGTGAAGTATAATTTATTTATGTGTTTGTCCTTAAAATTCAGCATTTTTTTATATTTTAGTTTTGATCCCTTACATTAGAAAAATTAAGTTATCTTTTAATGTGATTAACAAAAGACCATGTCAACAACCAAGTGGTGTGAAATGATGTTAGGTGATGTGACATGAATGATTCAGATCCATGAACATAAAATTTTTCGTATTAGACTATTATACATTCGTGGGCATGTATCATCCACTAGCCACATTAGCATATAACAAATATTTTTTTACCATCGAAGACCAAAATCAAAACATTTGAAAATTTAAAGATTAGTCTCAGCCAAAATAAATTGTAGGAACTAAAACCAAAACACACTAAATTTTTATGGACAAAAACATAAATAAGCATTTATTTTATATAATAAATAAATGGTGTCGTACAACGGATTGGTGAAAATTTTTATTCTTTACTTTTATTCTTTATTTTTTTTTTCCATCAGGGATTACAATCAACAAAGCATAAAATGGAAAAGAGTGAGATTAATATATTCATGGTAAGAATATTATTTAATAGACTGCTTCCTTTTATGATATTTTATTTTATCATATGCTTCACCAATCATTGTTTTATCATACAAATTTCAGGAGTAGTTTTATACTTTTCTTAACAAGATACTCCACCATTCCAGTACTCCTACTTAATTAGTGCTTTAGAAGGATTTCATTGCATCGGACATTTTTCCAATTGGTTCAACACATTGCCCAATATATAGTGGGCAATGGAAAAAAACTGAGTTTTGGATTTTGAGCCAAACTAAACAAAATGGTGAAACTCTTGAATGCAGACAACTATATACAAATCAGTTTCAAAAAAACAGTAAAGTCAATAAGCTCAAGACTGATATTAATATATATTATATATTTCTAGTATAGCATCACTCACTAGAGAAAATTCCCTGTTCTGCTGTCACCAAGAGTATGACTCTGAAGTACAAATTTTACATAATACATCATAAGAAATTTATCTAGGAAAGTTAACGGGAGGTTCCAAAGTTCCTACCAAAATCTCAAGATCAAGATCTTTATCTTCAAACTTTTTTATAAAAGGATGACTCTGCAAGTACAACAAAAGAAGAAGAATAAGCAATCAGGACTTTTAACTAAGGTATAAGATAAATAAAGGAAAAATAAAAACACAGTATTTGATTACTAACCAGAAGCTCAGAGGATGTCAATCTATCTTGAGGATCCTTTTGAATGCTGTAATTAAACCAGAAAATGAACTTAGAAACGAAACAAAACCAGAACATGTTCAGAACTTGCAATGACTTTGTGTGATAGTGTGATACTATGTTACATATTACAAAACAACTAAGCCAAACACAGTAACTAAGAGCACAAACACTAAGGTCCAAAACTGCAGAAAATGTGCAATAGACGATGACAATATATGAAAGTGTTAAAGCAAAATTTAATCATCACAATTCCAAGATAGATGCAGATAATGCTAAAAGGTTTAGTATTAAAGAAATGTAGCAGCCTATAATGTTGTGGAATGCTTGAAAGTAGAAACATTCAAGTACCGTATGGTATTGAAACTGTAGAAGAAAGAACCAATTACCAGGATGACACAAATGAACAAAACTCTGGAGAAAACTGATCAGATGGAGCACAAGGTGGAGGGCTTTCCACAATAGCTGCCAACAGCTCATAAAAACTAGGCTGCCCTTGCTGATCTTCGGATTGTATATAAGGAAACCTTCCTATGGCACACTCAAGCACTACCATCCCCAAACTCCAGATGTCACAGCTGTAATCATAAGTTCTCCCATTGATTCTTTCTGGCTAAACAAGGAAATCAATAAATCAAAACATATTATCATAACATTCTCTATATGGTTGTTGATGTAAGGGAAAAATGAGGAGAAGGACATAAATTTGATCAGAGATGCCAAGCAGTTTCAGGTGATGGAACTAACTGAAAAGTTAGCTAAAAGATTAAAAGCTAGGAGTTGAAAGGTGATGGTTGATAAGTGGCTGATTCAGTTATGGAACACAATAAAGAAAAGAATAGTGACATACCGACATGTAGTTGTAAGTTCCAACAAATGTATCTCTTTGTCCCATTGAGGTTGCCAGCATAGCACTTACACCAAAATCAGTAATCTTCACCTCTCCTTTGTGATTGACTAATAGATTAGATGGTTTGATGTCCCTATGTATCACATGCCTTTCATTGTGCAAGTAAACCAGACCTTGTAATACCTGGAATATGGACATGAATAATTAATTAAAAAAAAAAAAAACAAATGAACTCAATTTTTGCCAGGACTAAAGTCTGTGCATCTCAAGAAGAAATGAAATTAGGGTGAGCATACCTGCTTACAAACCACAGCAAGATATGGTTCCAGTATTGTTTTAACTTGTCGGATTACATCTGCTAGAGAACCACGATCCATGTATTCTAAAACAAGAGATATAACTCCATTGTGATAGAAAGAGTGGTAGCAAACTACAACATGTGGACACTGTGAGGCTTGGTTTATTTTCAGTTCCTGAACAATCTGCTTTCGAATATCCTCTTGTATATTCATCTGAATGACCTGCAAAACAGCATAAGTTTTCCTATCATATACAAGTTTAACTCAACTGGTTGTAGTTTAAAAAGTGATTTTTCAAAACAATATGCTTGTTTCAAAAAGGTTCAAGATCAGTAGATCACAATGGTAAACTGCTTATGTTAAAACAAATTGAAAGTTGAAATGTGGTCTTCAGCATTGATCCTCAAAAGTCATAGGTGAGGTGACAACAGGCTTGGTTAAATTTTCTAGAGATCATATTTGCAAATATCTTTTCAAAAAATGGTTAATCCAGAAACTTTTTCTGAAGAGAAGTGCAGCTGAAGAGACAGTTTCATGCTAAAAATGC
Source organism: Crotalaria pallida (assembly GCA_037953625.1). Lineage (NCBI taxonomy): Eukaryota > Viridiplantae > Streptophyta > Magnoliopsida > Fabales > Fabaceae > Crotalaria > Crotalaria pallida. Next base: position 78,468,776 of record CM075656.1, read on the forward strand.
GGTCGGCTTAATTGTTAAAATTGATGTCAAATCAAGTTAACAAATAAAAAAAGGGCCAATCCGACCTAGTGGGGTATGAGGAGAGTAGATGTACGCAGCCTTACCTCCATTGTGAGACTGTTTCGAGGATTTGAACCCATGACCTCCACGTCACAAGGCAAGCAACCTTACCAATGGGCCAAAGCTCACCCTCTCAAGTTAACAAATATACTAAACAAAAAAGCTCTGCACTTCTCTTAACTTCAGCTAAACCAATACCTTTTTCTTGACTCCATAACTATATAACCTTTAAACAAGAGATGGTATGAACAATATATACAAAAAATGTGTCATATGGATATCATACAGGTGAGTCTATCTATAAGAATTAGGAAGCAAGTATAATATGCAAGCATGCCAACCTTTAAAGCAAATAATTTCCCAACCCACTTATGACGAACAAGTTGTACTACACCACCACTGCCTTTCCCAATTACTTTGACGGTCTCAAGGTCATCCAGCGAAAAGTCAAATTCAAGTTCCTTACCATCAGATGGCTGTTCAACAAGGCAAATTGCAAGATTTCAGATTAAATGCTAGAATGATAGAAAATTTTTAAACATAACAAGGCAGTGATTAATGAATCTATGAATGATGATGTTAAAATTCACAAAGAGGAAATAAGTATAGAGAAACATAATCAACATTGAAGTTGAACAACATTCTTGATTGTAACTTGTAAGGCATGGCAATCTATTCTACCAAAGGAGAAATCATGGAAGTTGGTTTAGAAATTCAATGAATCAAGTAACAGGCATAGCAACAATCAAATCCTTTTTCAAGATGGTGGAGTCAACTATAGGGATTAAACAATGTTACTATATATTCCATCAAAAACCAAATATTCTATGAGGCCATTAAGGTCTAAACTCATTCTAACTGATTCACCAATTGTTTTTTTGTAATCTTCCATCTGTCTAATTATAGGATTACCATCAATCAGAACAGTTCATTTATCTGGCGCATTTATCGGTCTTCTTGTCACATTCTATATGTTAAGAAATCCATATTGGGTGAGTCTGTATTGTGAATTGATATAATTAATGCACATAAATTTCGTAGACGAGTCAATTTTCAGTGCAAACTTACCAAATGTGGTTTTCTTAACATGTGCCTCAGGGCACACATTACAGAACCCCTTATATCTTAACTCTTAAGCACAATTCTACAATATTTTCCTCACTAGCAGATATCACTTCATATCTCTCCTCTAATACAATCATTGATGATCTTATTTTATGCTCACTCATCTGATGCAACGTTCTCTTCTCTACCACGCATAATCTATAAGCAAAATTGAAAATTGAAATAGCATACAACATCAACGACGACTATGAAATTGGCTTTTTCCACTACATGAGATTGGCTACATGAATCAAATGACGACCTAATAGGGCTGTATATGATGATTGAAGCAACAAACAGGAATGTGAATCAATACAGTTACCCTTGATTCCTTTTCTTCTGAGATGAGACGCAATCCTTTCTGATTCAAGAGCAGATCTCCATCATGGAATGTTCCACTTGCAGTCCTGATAGTTACACCACAATCTAACCAATTTCATAACTAGCAGTCAAAAGAAAAACACTACTTTTTCTTTTTTTCAGTTAAAAATAAATTGTGAACTCTCCACTTTCTGAAATAATAAGTTCCCAAATCATGAAACCAGTTTAAATTTAAAACACTAAGGCCTAAGCTATTTCAAATTCAAAGTAATGTGCCTTCTTATAACATAAAATTTTGGAGCTACCAACATCAATTGCTTCTCAACAAAATCAGTTTCCTTTCTTCAAAAAAAAAAAACTTTTTTTCAATACTAGCAGCTCTTATAATCAACATTAAAATAACTTCTCAAATGAAAATTGATCAATCTTTTTTTAAAACCAAACACAAATCAGCTTCTACTTTACACTTAAAGCTATAAAATCACTCTTTTTTTTTCTAAAAAAAAAAATAATTAAAAGTTTAAACAAACGGGTCCAACGTCTCAGCAACGAAACAGAGAATAGAAAGTGACCCAAATAGAAATGAGAGTAAAAAAAGGAAACTTTAAAGAAGAATTAAACTTGGGAAGCAAAGAAATCGAAATGGGGGGTTTAGAAAATAAAATTTACAGGAAGGAGGTGATAGGGGTGTCTTGAGCGGGAACAGAGAGCTTGAGCTGCTTCAATGGGATCTTGGTCTTCATCTTCGTTCCCATTCTCTCTCTTTTGGGGGTTTAGGGTTCACTTGATTGATCAATTTTATTTTGCTGATTGATGATTTCAAAGTTAGATTCACATAACGCACGCACACTCGCACAGTTTCAGAAGAAGACAGAGAAAGAGAAAGAGAAGAGAAGTGTGTAAGAAAGAAAGAATGATAAAGATAGAATAAATTCAAACTAAGGTGGCCGCGCAAACTGAGTTCTCTAATTTTTTATTTTTTTTAGGTGGAAAGGTTGGGGAAAAAAATTAAGTGAAGAAAAATTAGAGGTGTAAGAGAAAAAATAGTATGATAAGGTTTTTTTTTTTTTTTTAAATGCTAAAGAGTTTCCTTAGGTACTTGTTAAGAGATTAAATGTGATTAAAAGTTATGGAAAAATACACTTTTTTGGATTTTCGAGAAAGGAAATAACTTGGACTTATGAATTTTTTATCTTTATTTATTAATAATATTAAAAACTTATTAAAATATTACGGTATTAATTAAATTGTTTTTTCTTTATTTGTTAAATATGTAGTGAATTAATTAATTGATGAGGTATTACAAACTTATTGAATTATAGTTTTTTTTCTTGCATAGGTGGTGTCTGGGCTTCACGTTTTGTGACTCAATTAATCTATCCCGATCCTTAGAGTTGAGCGAGCCTTTGACTCTATGGTACGAGATAAACCTAGGGATTGTTCCCTCAGGCAAGAGTCGAGTCTTTGACTCAGAACTCCCTTTAGCACCCCAGCCAACTACCACTAGGGCCAACCCTCTTAGGTTATTGAATTATAGCTAATAACTAATCAAATGCTACACATTTAATTAACATTCTTCGATGTTTTAAATTCAATAGTTTTTAAGATAAAATTACATCTTTTACTCCCTCTGTTTCAAAAGTATTGTTTTTTAGCATATTTACCATGTTTCAAAAGTCTTGTTCTTTTACAAAATCCAATACATAATAAATACTATTTTTCCCAACACACCCTTATTTATTACACTCTCTTTTTCACTTTCAATACCTTTCTCTTTCTTCAATAATGATTATATAGGGGCATTAGAGTCAAAACACCCTAAATTCTTATACTCCCTCTGTTAGAATTCAACGTGGAAGAACGTTGAAGAGTTTTGATGATGCCAAACAAGAACCTTTCAAAGTAAAGTGCAAGTCAAGTGTCAAGCAAGAAGCTTCAAGTGGTTTCCTCCCTTCCCTCATTAGGAATCAATGTAAGGCTAGAATAATTGTGTCACTTATGTTTAGGCCTTATTTAGAGTTATTGGAGAAGAACGTTTTAAATCTAAAGAATGTTTTAATTGCCAAAAGAGTTTTTCTATAAACGTGTTTTTAATGTCTTAATTGATTCACTGTGAAAATATATCTTGACAACCTCTAGCTGGATTTCTCTAAGTTGTGAAAATCTGTTCTTACAAGTTTGGACAGAGATAATCGATTACTCTTTCAAGATAATCGATTATTTATGTTGCATCATAGAAAATCCAGAGAGTGTGTAATCGAGTATTTGAACCTGGCTAATCCATTACTTTTTGTATGAAAGTAATCGATTACTTGGCACAGATAATCGATTATATCAGTTGCATCATATATTAAACAGAAGTGAAGTAATCGATTACATGCATGTGATAATCGATTACTGGGTTTTCAAATGAATTTCAAAGTTTCTATTTTTAAAGGGATAATCGATTACCTCCCTGAAGTAATCGATTACCTCAAGTTTTATTGAAAAACATGTCATAATCATTTTGATTTATTTCCATATTTGTTTTACATAATTGATTCTGATTTATTTTCAAAATTCGAATTTGATTTTATTTTTGAAAATATTCCTTTTTGGTTTAAGATTCAAATCTTTTATTTTATTCTTTAAATCTATTTGATTTGATTTTGATTTCAAAAATATTATTTTATTTATTTGATTTCAGAAAATCAATCTTTATATATTTCCTGATTTGTTTTTGATTTAATTTTGAATTTGATTTATTTCCAAAATCGTTTTTGATTTGATTCTGATTTCAAATTCAAAATTCAAATATTTTCAAATCTTTTTAAATAGAAGGTTTTTCTCTCTTTTCTATCTTAACACTTCTGATAATATTTTTGGGAAAAACGTTTTCACGTTCTGCTCTTCTTCTTCTCCATACTCTCTAAGTTTTGGCCTATGCTATAGTGAAACCTTTATCCATAGCCATTAGAACTTGTATTGTTGTATTCGTGTTGATTAGAACACATCATTGTTAGAGAGGCCTATTATTGTTGTATCCGCACTATTAAGAGTGCATCATATATTGTACCCAACTCATATCATAACCGTGTTGTAAAGGGGTGTGTAACCCTTAGTGACTAGGGAGTGAATCTCCTAGTGCGGACGTGCTGCGTTCGTGGTTGTAGGGTGAGGAACCATGTGCTGTGTGGGTAGTGCTAGACGAACGGTGGGGCACCTAGTAGTTAGGCTATCTGGTTTATTGATGTCCCTGGCGAAAGGAGGTTCCTAGTAGCTTGCGGGGCTCTCTGGTTGTACTTGGGGACGCGTGGCGTCTTGGTTTAGTGAAAAGCTCAAGCGGGTCGCTTGGGGACTGAAGTAGGCTGCTTTGCCGAACCAGGATAAAATCTCCGGTGCAATCTCTTCTATCCTTATCTCTTTTACATTCCGTTGTTGTTATTTATCGTATTGCATCATAACAACTATTTTCTTAATAAATTAATTTAATTGTTTTAAATTAATTAGCGCGGTAACAGTTTTCGTTGTTATTGTTTAATTCGTATCCGCGCATATTAGTTTTCATAATATTATTAGTATTATTCGCTTTCGTGCAATCGTTTTCATCATTATATTGTTTTCCGCTGCAAAATATCTTTAAGTTTATTGAAAACGTTTTAAAGCCAATGTTTTTATAAACACCCAATTCACCCCCCCCCCCCCTCTTGGGTGACGGCTGTCAATCCTAACAATATTTCTAACAATTGGTATCAGACTTTGTGCTCTGGTAAAGGCTTAACAGCCCGAGTATAAAGATCCTTGTAGATTGGCAGGGTTGGGATATTTTATTGTTTTTAATATGGAGGGATTTTCATTCGATGAAGCACCATTTTTTGATGGAAATAATTTTCATTATTGGAGTGCTAGAATGAAAATATTTTTACAATCTATTAGTTTTCGTTTATGGCATGTTGTTCTTAATGATTTTGATTTTAAGCCAAAACATGTTTTAAATGATTTTGATGAAAAATCCTTTTCATTCAATATTCAAGCTATGCATATTTTGAAAAATTCTTTGAATGTTGATGCATATACTATTATTGAGAATTGTTTGAATGCTAAGGATATGTGGGACACTTTCAATACACACTATGCTACTAATGATCTTCATGAAAGTGTTAGTGTCCACAGGAGGAGAAAGAAGAAAGTGATGTAGAGCATGAAAGAACTAACTCCCTGGAAGAAGAATACGATGATACTGAAAGCGTGAGGAGTAGTTCAACATGCGATGAGGATGAATTAGAAAAGCTATTTGAGAGCTTTATAGACTCATTGGAAGAATCAAGTTCTTCGGATGAGGAGTCGTTAGAAGATGAAAATGAAATATCAAATTACACTGCTCATAAGGTAACTTCAAATAGTCGTTGTTCTAATAATCTACATTTTGCGTATAATAATTTGAATGATGATTTGATATCTTTGAAGAATAAAAACTTGGACTCTTTACAAAAATTATCTCTAATTGAAAATGAAATTGATATTTTGAAAAATAGAGATATTTTTGATAAAGAGATATTTTTAGAAAACAGCTCCTCAACCCTTTTTAAAAATTGCTTACATATTGAAAAACAAGTTGAGGAAGCACTTTTTGAAAGTAACATTGAAAAATCAAATTGTTCAAATTCTTTACTTGATAAAATTGAAAATAATGTGGATATCCAAAAATCAAGTAAAGTCGATGACAGTAATATTTTTCAATGTGAAATAAAAAATTCCAAGTTTCATGAAAATAATTTTGAAAAAGTCAAACCATCATCCAAACTCATTATTTGCAATTATTGTGGTTGTTTAGGACATATTTCTCATTTGTGCTTTTATCGTAAAAATTTTAATTTGAGAAATAATTTGCAATGGGTTCCAAAGGCTTCTAAGGAACCTAAGACTAACCCCATAGGACCCAAGTTGAAATGGGTACCAAAGTGTTCTCCTAGTATTTCAAATGTGCAGAATTTTATTAAAAAGGATGAACCAAGTGGAGAAGAAAAGTGGAAAGTGTCAAGGGTGATTTCCAAGAGGCCGAGGAATAGATGGAATGGTCAAAGGAGGAAGATGCTCCCAACCAAAGCTTCTCACATGTCTAAAGCTGAAATGAAATGGTCTAGGACCTCAAGAAAGAAGCAATGGATAAGGACAAACGCCTCCTTGATCAACAACAAGTTCAAGGTATCAAATTATCATTCCTACTATAACAACGACTACACAAAGGTATATCTGGACTACTCTATTTTTTGCACATACCAAGGTGTATCATGAGTGTTGAAATATTTTTCTAAAATCTTTTATTTATCATGATCACTCCTTGGATAAAATAAATCATGTGTGCTGCTTTATTTGAAAATCTTTTTAAGCACATGATTATATTTTTTATGTGCATTGCATTATTTTTCACCACATAGTGAGTTGTATCATGTGTATTGAATTTAAAAAAAATAAATCCTTGTTATACATGAATACACTCTTTATGTGTTGATGTCATGTCATGGCATACTAGAGATATATATCGATATAAGGACATGCATTTGTGTGCATGAGCATATTATTTAAGTGCATTTGACTATATTGTCCTTCATTTGCTTCAATATTTGAAAAGTCAAAATGCCTATTTATGCTTGTGCTACTAATCCCTAAGGATCCAATTTCATTGGATACCAAAAGAAATGTGCTTAAATAATTTTTGCAGATACTCTTAAAAGCACTACCAAGGCATAGTTCAAAAATTATCTAAAGGTGATATTTGGGGAAGTACAATACATTGAACAAGAGGAGAGCCCCTTCAAAGTTCTAAATGATAAATTTGCAAATGGAAGGAACTCCAAAGCTATCATTTCCTGTTAAAGCGTCACCTACGATAAGTATCACTGCTCATTCATTATTTTATTTATCTTGTGATACTTGTACATGTGAAATATTCTATATGACAATATGTGCTGAATTGAATATTTTTGTCATGGCATATAGGATTATCATGTTTTGATGATGCATTTTTTATCTCCCTTTTGTGTTATGTCTGTTTTGAAAAATTCTTTTAGAAAGGGGGAGAAAAATAATTTTTAAATATTTGCATTGAAAACATGTTTTATATTTCCACTCCGTTTTGACATCATGCGCTTTTTAAATTGTTTATTGGGAAAAAAATTTTATCCCATAATTCTTTTTGCTGATGTCAAATAGGGGGAGAAATATTGATATAGAAAATTATGAATATTGTGCTTATATGTTTGTTTTTCTATTTGATTCATAATTTCTCTATAATGCTTTGTCATCATCAAAAAGGGGGAGAATTGTGGAAATATGTGATTTCCCCTATGCCTAGTGCATTGTGTTTTGATGATAACAAATCATGCTATTTGTTTTACCTTTATTCTGCCTATATTTGACTAAGTGTATTTACAATTGCCCATTATATATTATCTTATGCTTGACTGACTTGGGCGTTGGAGATATTACTGTGCAGGATATTGGAAACCTTAAGGTTGATGCCAAAGTTCTATAATTGTTTTATTTATTGATTATGCATCAATTCAGGGGGAGACATTGATATTCCTATGTGTGAGGGGGAGATATATTTTTTATATATGCATACTGCTTTAACCCTTGTTTTGCAGAATAGGTTTGACATCAACAAAAAGGGGAAGTGTTAGAATTCAACGTGGAAGAACGTTGAAGAGTTTTGATGATGCCAAACAAGAACCTTTCAAAGTAAAGTGCAAGTCAAGTGTCAAGCAAGAAGCTTCAAGGCGTTTCCTCCCTTCCCTCATTAGGAATCAATGTAAGGCTAGAATAATTGTGTCACTTATGTTTAGGCCTTATTTAGAGTTATTGGAGAAGAACATTTTAAATCTAAAGAATGTTTTAATTGCCAAAAGAGTTTTTCTATAAACGTGTTTTTAATGTCTTAATTGATTCACTGTGAAAATATATCTTGACAACCTCTAGCTGGATTTCTCTAAGTTGTGAAAATCTGTTCTTACAAGTTTGGACAGAGATAATCGATTACTCTTTCAAGATAATCGATTATTTATGTTGCATCATAGAAAATCCAGAGAGTGTGTAATCGAGTATTTGAACCTGACTAATCCATTACTTTTTGTATGAAAGTAATCGATTACTTGGCACAGATAATCGATTATATCAGTTGCATCATATATTAAACAGAAGTGAAGTAATCGATTACATGCATGTGATAATCGATTACTGGGTTTTCAAATGAATTTCAAAGTTTCTATTTTTAAAGGGATAATCGATTACCTCCCTGAAGTAATCGATTACCTCAAGTTTTATTGAAAAACATGTCAGAATCATTTTGATTTATTTCCAGATTTGTTTTACATAATTGATTCTGATTTATTTTCAAAATTCGAATTTGATTTTATTTTTGAAAATATTCCTTTTTGGTTTAAGATTCAAATATTTTATTTTATTCTTTAAATCTATTTGATTTGATTTTGATTTCAAAAATATTATTTTATTTATTTGATTTCAGAAAATCAATCTTTATATATTTCCTGATTTGTTTTTGATTTATTTCCAAAATCGTTTTTGATTTGATTCTGATTTCAAATTCAAAATTCAAATATTTTCAAATCTTTTTAAATAGAAGGTTTTTCTCTCTTTTCTATCTTAACACTTCTGATAATATTTTTGGGAAAAACGTTTTCACGTTCTGCTCTTCTTCTTCTCCATACTCTCTAAGTTTTGGCCTATGCTATAGTGAAACCTTTATCCATAGCCATTAGAACTTGTATTGTTATATTCGTGCTGATTAGAACACATCATTGTTAGAGAGGCCTATTATTGTTGTATCCGCACTATTAAGAGTGCATCACAGTTGTTGTACCCAACTCATATCATAACCGTGTTGTAAAGGGGTGTGTAACCCTTAGTGACTAGGGAGTGAATCTCCTAGTGCGGGCGTGCTGCGTTTGTGGTTGTAGGGTGAGGAACCCTGTGCTGTGTGGGTAGTGCTAGACGAACGGTGGAGCACCTAGTAGTTAGGCTATCTGGTTTATTGAGGTCCCTGGCGAAAGGAGGTTCCTAGTAGCTTGCGGGGCGCTCTGGTTGTACTTGGGGACGCGTGGCGTCTTGGTTTAGTGAAAAGCTCGAGCGGGTCGCTTGGGGACTGGAGTAGGCTGCTTTGCCGAACCAGGATAAAATCTCCGGTGCAATCTCTTCTATCCCTATCTCTTTTATATTCCGTTGTTGTTATTTATCGTATTGCATCATAACAACTATTTTCTTAATAAATTAATTTAATTGTTTTAAATTAATTAGCGCGGTAACAGTTTTCGTTGTTATTGTTTAATTCGTATCCGCGCATATTAGTTTTCATAATATTATTAATATTATTCGCTTTCGTGCAATCGTTTTCATCATTATATTGTTTTCCGCTGCAAAATATCTTTAAGTTTATTGAAAACGTTTTAAAGCCAATGTTTTTATAAACACCCAATTCACCCCCTCTTGGGTGACGGCTGTCAATCCTAACAATATTTCTAACACCCTCCGTTCCTTATTATCTGTCCATTTTTGGAGAGATTTTTCGTTTCTTTTTATCTGTCCTATTGAGAATTTCAAGAGTGTAATAAATGTTATTTTTCATGTTTGCCCCTATTTAATAAGTCTTGTTTTACGTAAGTAGTGGAGAAAAATTAATGATTATAGAAAGAGAAAGGGTATAGTGGGAAAAAAATATAATTAATATATTGAAAATCTAAATAATGATTAGATTTCTTAAAGGGTATGTTTTGTTTGAAATAGGACAGATAAATAAAAACGGATGGAGTATCATTTAATCATTTCTTAACACTCGTGCATAACCTTAAACAACACTACTTTTGAAACGGAGGGAGTAATTCCTTAACCAATGCACTAATTGCACTCTTTAGTATTTTCCTTAATTAAACATTAAAGTAAATTGTCATCAATTGGATTAGGGTAATTAATGTAATTTTTAAAAATATTGGAAGTTATATTTGATAAATGAATTATTGAAAGTTAGTTTAGTTTTTCAAAGTAGTTTTTTGAAAATTAGCTTTCAAAAACTATAAACATTGCTATTGTAACTTGTGTTAATCGAACATAATTAACGACTAATTAATTGAATCCATTAACTACTGATTAACTAAAAAATTATTGACTAAGCATGACGAAACGAGTCATGATCTTTTACTCATTTGTCTCACAATGATAGTAAAAAATGACAAAAATTTTTATCCCAAACTAAAGTTAAAGTAATTAATGAAAAATTTAGAAATTGTAAATTTAGAATTGTGATTGATTAATTAATGCAAAATGCATTAAATTAATTATTTTATAATTTATTAATGTGTTAAATAAATCATTAAATACATATTTTCTTAATTTTTTGGACCTTTTCCATTTGTTATCATTCTTATCGGACAAAAGGAGTCTATCACAATGAGTTAATCAAGAAAGAATGTTTACTCTCACATTAATTTATGGATTTCCCTTGGGGGAACTAGGATCAGAATCTCTTTTGAAAGTTCTCCCTCTTTGCTTTGCCCCACCGAAAGAGACTGAAAAAAAATCTGTATCCGATTCCTTGGGTCTTGTTGCGTCAGCTGCGTAGATAGGAGGCCCGAACTCATCCATGCTATGACAGCCCTTCCTTGCTTGAAAGCTGCTGTTTTCTCAGGTCGAGTGATTCATTCATGATACTACGTCTAATCCTATATATAAACTCTATATGAAGACTTTTTTTTAATATAAACTTCATTTTTAATTTTTAATGACATTAATTATTATTTTTTTCCACAAACACCCCTATTTACTCTACATTTTTTAGAATCACGATAATAATTACAAGTATGCTTTTAAAAAATATATATACAAAATATTTACATTTTGAATACTATTAACAATACTAACTAGTAACTTTCTTAAAGGGTGTGAAAATTGGTCAAAAAGGTTTATAATAAGGACAAGAGGGGATAACTTTATGTCGTACACGAGATCTTATTCAGTGTTTTGTACTTCAACATTTTAGGAGATTGTTTAAACAAATAAAAATGGCTATTTTGCATTGAAAATAATAAATTTAATATATTAAAAACTGTTAAATTTAATTTTTCAACATTTATTTAATCAATAACATCAAGAAGAAATTAAAACATGAAATAAATATTTGAACAATTTAATTTTGATAAAATATACTAAACTATTTTGAAAATAAAAATTTGGCATACACCTTTGAAACTTGGTATATTTATTCATGATCCACTATATTATAACACATTGTTAACCTCAATAAAAAAAAATAGGATATGCTATTTTGATATTTTATATCCTTAAACTTTTGTTATAAAAATATATTATGTATACTTGTGATCAATTATATATGTGGTTCGTATAATCCAATCTAATTAAGCGGAGACTTAATTTTTGGAAATATCAAAAAAAATATTTATATTGAAAATAGAATTCAAAACAAGATCATACGAGATCTTGCATAGTTTTACTTGCTAAAACTAACAAGCATCAAATCTCTCCAAAAAAACATATGTAATCAATATCATTCAATAATATCATATTCAAACAAGTATTGACGTCACTCAATGGTATAAACAAATGCGCAAGTATATCCATAATTATATTGGCAAATTTTTCTCTTTATCATAATGACAATAATCATTTTCAATAAAAAAAATATTAGAATTTTTCATCACTAATAGTTTTAAAACATGTCAATAAAGAAGCACATAAATTTCATGTTGTGAGATTGTTGCATTCTTAAAATTTCATATTCAAAAACAAAACGACAAGGCACACGAACTCATTTAGGATAAATTTCTCCACTTATTCATATTCTTAATATGACAATAGCTTAAAAATTTTATAACTAACCTCGAAAAAAGTACTACTCAACATGTGCGAGAGCCAAGAAAATAGAAGCCAACATAAGATATGAGTCAACTTGATGAAGCATAATCTTCCTTATATAACTTTCAAAACAACTCATAGAGAGATCATTAGGGAACAATAACAAAAATTATATCAAATAAAGCTCTACTTTAATGTCAAATTGTTAATGATAGAATATATAAATCATATTAATTTACTTCATGAAAAACATTAATATTTTCATGTTTCAATATAACGTTCAATAATAATTGACAAGAAACGCTATTAAATATATAAGGAAAAATAAAGAAAATTATTTTTTCTCAAAGTAAAATCATATTTATTTGACTGATCTTTGCATCACAAAAATAAATGTGCTAACATTTAAAACTAATAATTTATGACACATGAGCAGTATCATTGATACATCAAATAATGATTATCACTACTAAAGAAATATTTGCATTAAAATTAGAAATTGTCGATATAATTTTGAAATTATCCAATTTAATAAAATGATATCAAATATTGATTTCATCAATAAAGGCACAATAACCTGGTGCGATTGGAATGACCCGTGGGATCCCAAGTACAATACTCGGTGAAAACAACAATTTTTTTTAATAAATATTTTATTAATTCAATAAGACAATCAACCCAAATGGTTGGAGTTGCACATGATAAGTGTCGGTGTGTGTTCAAATTCCAATGATGTATTTACTCTTTAAACTCTCTAGCAATACTTGAAATCCTTAGCATTATTAGACATGATTATTCACATCTTGGTTCGATGTGTATTCTTCATTTTGTGAAATTTGCACACAGTTGAAGCAAGAGTTAGACATTACAAATTGGAGATGAAGAATGAATACAAGCCCTCGATTGCTTTTAGAAAGTGTCACAATTAATAGTAAGATTTGGGCACTGAGAACCTTGCCATCCATTGGCATAGTATTAAATAGATTTTAACTCTTTGGACTGGTGGAACAAACCAAGTCCCACATCGTGTTTTATAGATTCCAATGTTAGAAAAATTTTGCTATTTTATTTTTCGATCATTCTTTGGAAAATATATAAAATAGAATTCAAGGATCAGTCTTGAACCCATAACTTGCCATTATTGCAGTGATTATTGCTACCGTGCTTGGCATGAAATGCAAACATAATATATATAATAAATACCACGGTTACTGCAGAGCTATAAATCGCTTCTGCCTTATTTGCATTGATGAGTTCTCCTTTTCAAATCAATCAACACTGCTTCTGTTTGCATTTTTTCAAATCTGTTTCGATTTGCATACTTTTCAATTCAATCAACACTGCTTCTGTTTGCATTTTTTCAAATCTTTTTCGATTTGCATACTTTTCAAATCAATCAACACTTTTTATGTTGCATCTTTCTTTCTTTTTTCTTTTTTAATGATGGACATGATAAATGCTATAATTCTCAAGAACTTGTATCTCTTATAAAATGTTCATGTCCATATAATATTGATACTTTGGCATCAATATATAATATATCAAAAGAAAAAAATGAATAAATAAATAAAACATTAATAATATTAAAATTTACCTTGCTTCAATACTCTTTGATGTATAAGCTTCAACACACCTTTTGGTTAGAGTTTCGTGCTGATAACGTGTTATGAAACGTATGAAAATAAGGAAGAAGAGAATAAGAGAGGAAACAATATATTGTGATATATTCAGTGTACATTTTACATAATAGTTGAGTCCTATTTATAGGGAGATAGGAAACTCTAATATGGAGTGGTATCAGCTAAATATAAACACAATCCACCATAATATGGAATAGTATCAACTAGATATAAACACAATCCAATAGATAGTCATCCACTAATTAGATGGATATGAATTGTTTATAACACTTTTCCATTTGTTATCATTCTTATCCGACAAAAGGAGTCTATCACAATTAGTTAATCAAGAAAGAATGTTTACTCTCACATTAATTTATGGATTTCCCTTGGGGGAACTAGAATCAGAATCTCTTTTGAAAGTTCTCCCTCTTTGCTTTGCCCCAGCGAAAGAGACTGAAAAAAAATCTGTATCCGATTCCTCGGGTCTTGTTGCGGCAGCTGCGTAGATAGGAGGCCCGAACTCATCCATGCTATGTCAGCCCTTCCTTGCTTGAAAGCTGCTGTTTTTTCAGGTCGAGTGATTCATTCATGATACTACGTCTAATCCTATATATAAACTCTATATGAAGATTTTTTTTTTTTTAATATAAACTTCATTTTTAATTTTTAATGACATTAATTATTATTTTTTTCCACAAACACCCCTATTTACTCTACATTTTTTAGAATCCCGATAATAATTACAAGTATGCTTTTAAAAAAATATATACAAAATATTTACATTTTGAATACTATTAACAATACTAACTAGTAACTTTCTTAAAGGGTGTGAAAATTGGTCAAAAGGGTTTATAATAAGGACTAGAGGGGATAACTTTATGTCGTACACGTGATCTTATTCGGTGTTTTGTACTTCAACATTTTAGGAGATTGTTTAAACAAATAAAAATGGCTATTTTGCATTGAAAATAATAAATTTAATATATTAAAAACTGTTAAATTTAATTTTTCAACATTTATTTACTTATTTTGTATTCTTTGAACAACACCCAACATTTTACATGCACCTTGTCCTTTCAATCTTGTATTTGATGGATTCAATTTTATTATCACATTGAATGACAAATATTCTTTCTTTCCTTGTATGGAAGTATTAGATAATGGAAGTATTTTGGTCATTTTTATAAGCACTTATCCAATTTTTAATGATGTTAATTATTTTCACAAATATTTTTATTTATTCAACATTTTTTAGAATTTTACTGATAATTATAAAAGTAATTTTGAAAAAATATATAAAATGTTATCAATTTAAATATCATTAATAATATTAATTAACTTTCTCAATCCAGGCTCAAATCCACTCCAAAAACATATATTTAGGAGCGGACGGAATAATATTAATTTAAGGATTAGGTTAAAAAATGATAATTTTTTTTTAAAAAACTAAAACCACTATTAATAATATATTAAATACTTAATTTTTCGATGAATCAATACTTTTTATATTTCCTCCGTCCCACGGTGATGTAAAAAATAACAATTTTTTTAATCCAAATTAAAGTTAAAATAATAAATAAAAAGTTTAAAATTTTTAAATTTTAAATTGTGATTAGTTGATCAATGCAAATACATTTACTTAAATATTTGATAATTTATTAATGTGTTAAAAAAATCACTAAATTTATGTTTCCTTAATTTTTTTTCTTTTCAATTTGTTATAGTAATTTTTGTGAGCCTGGAGAGTACTCCCTCCGGCTTGAAATATAAGCAACAAAAAACATACCTCTCTTGGCTTAAAATATAAGCAAAACTAACCAACTTTCTTAAATTTTATTTCATTCCCAATGCCACTTTTCAAAAACATCCCTAGAAAATTGTTATCTTATTTAATTTTTGTTTCATTCTCAATGCAACTTTCCTAAAATACCTCTATTCTTTTATAAATTTGAGAAAATTAAATACAATCAACTAACCTCCTTAATAAGCGTAAATTAATTGGTTTTGCTTATAATTCAAGACGGAGGGAGTAGTTTTTAATTTTGACATTAAGGAAATCCTAATTAAGCATCGAGACTCGAGAGACATATTTCTGGGAAATACAACAGTAACGGTAGTCGGAGACAGAACAAACATGCTGATCAAGTCCCGGAATCGAGAAAAATGTATAAAGTGAAATGGACAAATAAATTTGAGGTCCACATAGTATGCTTGAGACTAACTAGTCATTGTCTTGTTTTGCAGTATTGGTCTCACATTTATTATAGCTCTAGCTCTACAAAGTGTAAAAAAGCAAACTAGAAGTAATTAGATAAAAAAATATATGGAAATTAATTTTTTTTTAATTAATCTATGAAACATATACCGATAGGTGTGAGATTAACCTTTGGGTTTAGGTGATACAGTACTTAGGAAAAGTTTAATTATAGGTTCCATACCCATTTGTTTGAATATATGAAACGAAGGACTTGCATAATCATTTTGGACTAACATGAGTGTCATGAGTAATAAGATATCTTTTTTTAAACAAAAACTGTGGAGGGGAACCTATAATTTTTTAGATGCACTGTATATAATTAGTAAAAAGTATATGGTATAAAACATAGCAATTCAGACTTGGAACTTAAAAACAATATGTAAAAATGTAAAATATTATAAATGCTTTTTATGCAACTTCATCTCATCCATAGATCATAGCCATACAAAAGCTCTTCACTCCGCTCAAGAGAGACAAGGACAAGGACTCAAAGACAAGTTACTTTCTGAAGCTTTGAAAAGTTGAAACCAGAGAAGGAGCTTACAAGAAGCAAGTGGCTTCACTGCTTCACTTTCTTCTGTGCATTCAGAGAAAGATTGATAGAGAGCAATGTTAAGGGGGTTTATGTTCATCTTTGTTGCTTCACTTTTGCTTATGTTTCTTGGTTTGTGTTTATTCCTTTCATTTGATTCCCATATCTCTATCTTATTTTAGCCATTGTCCATGTTTGTCTTCTAGTTTTGTTATTTTTGCATACTAGCTAGTGTGTATGTACACGTATTTTTCCGTATCTTGGCTCTTAGAGTTAGAGATATTCCTCTATCTATGTTTACTTACTTGCATCATATCAGTGATATCACCATTTTCTTAAAGCTCTCAGCTCTCCTGTTTTTTTTTTTTTTTTTTTTTTGTGTGTGTGTGACTTAGATAACAGCTTAACTTTTCTAACAGTTGTTTTAAAGCCTCCCCTTTTTCTTTAAATAATCATGTTGCTGCCATTTTTTCTTTTGAACCATAATTTTTAGAATCCTACATTGGCTTAAACCCTCTTTTATTTAACCATGAATAACTAAATACTGGTACATCTTTTTTATAAGGTAGTCCTATATCACAATGTCCTTTGTTTCTCATTGCTAGATATGTTCCCTCATACCCCTTTTAACACCTACTACCTTAGAATAATTAATTAAAAGACTCTTGCTTTGGAAACAGCAATGACTAGATGATCAATGGTTATAAATTAGGTATATTAAAAAAAAGGTAGGCACGAGTCAATTAGTAAGTTGTTTGTCAAGTTGATGAGCCTCTCTCCAAAGTACTCCCTCCGGCTCGAATTATAAGCGAAACTAACTAAATTTGCGCTTATTAAGAAGATTAGTTGATTGTATTTAATTTTCTCAAATTTATAAAAGAATAGAGGTATTTTAAGAAAGTTGCATTGGAAATGAAACAAAAATTAAATAAAATAACAATTTTCAAGGAATATTTTAGGAAAGTTGCATTGGGAATGAAATAAAATTTAAGATAGTTGGTTAATTTTGCTTATATTTTAAACCAAGATAGATATGTTTTTTGTTGCTTATATTTCAAGCCGGAGGGAGTATTGAATTTGAGGGAGGTACTTTATTTGAACATCAAATGGAGTATTATCTTTATATCTTACTAGTGTATGTTCTTCCTAGACATCAATCCTTTTCTCACACACAATTAACAGACTTTAATTTGTGAATTCTTGTTAGATTGTTGCTCTGGGAGTTTCATTGGCATATGCTATGGAAGAAACGCTGATGATCTCCCCACGCCTGATAAGGCAGCACAATTGGTTCAGCTTCACCAAATCAAATATGTCAGGATCTATGATTCTAATATACAGGTTCTGAAGGCTTTTGCAAACACTGGAGTTGAACTTATGATTGGAGTTTCGAATTTAGATTTGTTGCCGTTTTCGCAGTTCCAATCCAATGCTGACACTTGGCTTAAAAACAACATCCTTCCTTACTATCCAGCCACTAATATAACATACATAACGGTCGGCGCAGAAGTCACCGAAAGTCCCAACAATGTTTCTTCATTAGTAGTGCCTGCTATGAACAATGTGCTCACAGCACTCAAGAAAGCTGGCCTTCATAAGAAGATAAAAGTTTCAAGCACTCATTCCCTCGGTGTTCTATCTCGATCATTTCCACCTTCTGCTGGCGCTTTCAGTAGTAGTCATGCGCATTTCTTAAAGCCGTTACTCGAGTTTCTTGCTGAGAACCAGTCACCTTTTATGATTGATATATATCCTTATTATGCTTACAGAGATTCCTCAAGTAAAGTGTCTCTGGATTATGCGTTGTTTGAGTCTTCCTCTGAGGTTATTGATCCAAACACTGGTTTGTTGTATACAAACATGTTTGATGCGCAGATCGATGCTGTTTATTTTGCACTGACAGCATTAAATTTCAAAACAATCAAGGTCATGGTCACTGAAACAGGTTGGCCATCAAAAGGGTCACCTAAGGAGACGGCAGCTACTCCTGATAATGCACAAACATACAATACCAATCTGATAAGGCATATTATCAACGGCACCGGTACGCCTGCAAAACCTGATGAAGAGTTGGATGTATACATTTTTTCATTGTTCAATGAAAATAGGAAGCCGGGTTTGGAATCTGAGCGAAACTGGGGAGTGTTTTATCCAGACCAGACAAGTGTGTATAACCTCGATTTCACCGGAAAGAGTGGCGGTGATGATATGACTATGGAGGGAAATAATGTGACAAGATCAAATGGAACAACAACAACATGGTGCATTGCTTCAACTAAGGCATCGCAAATTGACTTGCAGAATGCTATAGATTGGGCTTGTGGTTCTTCTGGCAATGTGGATTGTACTGCTATTCAACCTAGTCAACCTTGTTTTGAGCCAGATAACTTGGTTTCACATGCATCTTATGCTTTTAATAGCTATTACCAGCAAAATGGTGCTTCTGATATTGCTTGTAGTTTTGGAGGGACTGGTGTAATTGTTGATAAAGATCCAAGTATGTATCACCATCACAACTCATCACCAATTATGCTTTTCTTTACTATTCTATCTGATTGTCATATGTTTTTTTTTTATAAGCATATGCTAATTTGATTATGAACTATACTTACTAGTTACTATTATGCCTATGTATTGTTACTTGTTACTATAGTATTGTTGTATATTGTTTTGGTCACTGAACTACTATTTATTTCAAATTCTGCAGCCTATGACAACTGCATCTACATGAGAACCGGGTAAGCACAATGCTTGAGATGATGTCTTGTTTGTTCATTTTATTTTTAGAAGACCTTACACTATGTTGTTGTAATTATTATTAAGACTAATTCTGACATTCGGACCTTCTTCCTTTGTGTTTATGCAGAAATAACATTACTGTGGCCAGTAATACAACAGTAATATCTTCAACTTCATCTCCATCTCCAACTCCATCCTCCTCAAAGAAAGAAGTTTCTTCATCAATTTCTAGTTTTCTTACTATAGCCTTTCTCTTGTTTCTATGGAATTTTGAACAAGCCTATTGATGGCCAACGTAAAAGAAAAGGCTGATTGTTGAAAGGATTACTGTTATTAAAATATTAAGATGGGATGCTGCTTTTGACATGAAGGAAATGCAATGATTTGAGAGGTCTTATTAGTGTATGCATCAGAAAACTGTAAAATTCTTTGATGTTATATAAAAAAGTTCAGCTAATGTAGAGGATAGAGTAATCTTCTAGTTTTGTATTCCAGTAGAGACTGGCTAATGTTGATGGATAACTGACATTTTCTGTGATTCCATTTCATTATGTAATATAGTAACTCGTGGTTGCGTTGGTCCAAGATCACAATGTGCAAGTCTAGGTCCAGTTTTTGTAGTTTGATCTAGGTGAAATAACCTTGGATTTATATTTTTAAGTCCATCATCACGTAATATGCATATGGTGAAACTATGTCACTTTATCGGTATATCTTGAAATTGAAATGCCATTACAAGAGAAAAAACCATTATAATAAATGTGAAACTAGGCTAGGGCGGAAGAGCTAATAAAAAGCTAAGTTCGCTCTATAAAACTAATGAAAAAGCATGTCACTTTTATAAGTTCTTTTTAGTAAGTTTACCAAATAAACTTATTTTCAGCTTATTTCATTAAACTTTATACAACAAAGTTTAACAAAGTTAATTTTAATCAAACAAGCCATACTAAATTTATCAAAAAAAAAAAAAAACTTGGAATAGTTAATCTAAAGTTGCTGTGTACAAGATGGAACAATATACGCCAAATCTCGATAAATCAAATATGCTCCCGGGCCATGATCGGAGGAAGCACCAAGCACGCTTGCAAGGTGGACTCTAATGATCGTATTAATATACAGTTTTCCTCTTATATACACAGTTTTCTAATAACATGATAGTCCAACTATAAAAGAATGTGTAACTAATGTCACATTTTAGTTACAAACAAAGATGATACTACTAGTTATCTACTTTTATCTCTTGTCGTCCCGTTTGTCTTCTTATTATGAGTAGGAAAAGGTATACCCTATTATGTACTATATTTTATCATTTACGTGGCTCGTGACTATGGACTAATTCAGGTGCCCCTGAAATATATGGTACGATATAGAGAAAACCATAATAACAAATAATTTGCATTGAAGAGAGGAAAAAAGAATGGTTTATAAATTCATGCCACCCATACCATAGCATTAAAAAGTTGAAACCACTCAAGTGTATACTGTTACCCGCCAAAAAAGCAAAACATATATTATCATCACTTCTCAAATACCAAACATTTCTTTTCTACACGAAGATCCCCTGACTTTTGATACCGATAATAATATTATTACATTGCAATCAAGCATTCTCATGGCAAGTCGATGCAAAAGCCTTGTATAGAAGAAGAAGAAGAAGCCGATGAAATAAGCTAAGAATGATAATAAGAAATACCAAAAGCATTAAAGACCAGACTCAATGAGATAATCGCCAAGCCTTTCAACTATCATGTTGCATTGACCCGGTGTCATTGGTTCGTCATAAATACCAATGACCAAGGCTTGATTGGTCTTCTTGACAGTAACACCACCAGGTCCCTGGATTCAAAAAAGCTGAAATTTTAGCTATAATGGCAGAAAGCCAGCGTGAAGGCAATATCATTATCTAAGTAACATATTGAGCAAGAAAGGGACCAATACAAACATATATTATTTCATAATTGAATCCAGAATTCTGAAAGATACTTATCAAGCTTTGAATTCAAGAAAAAGGATTGATGTCAAATGATCCTTACACAGAGCACTTAATTGTGGAAAGCAGTGCATAAAGGTGTTTATGTATATCAGTGTGTATTTATAAAGTACATGTGGATAAAGCACAAGTTTTCAGTAAGATAGGTAGCAAATACAGCTGAAGGTTTTGGAAAAGATCTATTTTTAGCTTATAATCTCGTGTGTAAAATATAATTGCATTTTTAAGTTGCAGCATTATACCATAAGTATTTTTAAAAAAATTGGGTCCAGATACTAGTTGGCCACTTGGCCTCGGTTACCCCTCCTCATATACTAGATCCGCATACTATCTTCAAACTTATGCAATCAAAAACATCAAAATTCAAGGTATGGATGAGACCAGTAGTTACCTTCTTCCCTCGAATGACAGCTCCAGGTTCACCTTGGATCACCATATATTTCGTGCCACCGAGATATAATCCAGTTGGAGCAAGGGATCCAGGCTCAGCAAAGTCATTCATGATAGCAGTTATTTCCTCAGGCTTGAACAAAAAACAAAAGCATGCAATAAAAACAATGGATTAACTAATACGAAACAAAACGCTCATTTAGAGGCGCACATATCACTTGCACAAGTGATATCAATGGATTTCACGTCACGAAAATGATGCCATAAGTATGAACAAATGATGTCCTGTTGTCACATTCATAAAATGAATGCAACACATATCATCCACCATTAATCAATTCCCTTCTATGAATCACAGACATCTCAAAATAGTTTGTTACGTCGGTGTCACGCAACATATTCGAATCAGATTCTTCTTATATGCTTCCACACACACTCATAACTACAAATTTTTACGACTCTCTACTTTTAATTTCTAAAAATTTACGGTTAATTATAAAAAGAAATAATAACTCAACAAGACAACAACTAGATAATTGCAACTAGTATATAATTTTTTTTTTATATTTACATTTTCATACTATCATTTTTTCATAAACCACGGGTATCCTTCACAGGTTGGTGACTCAAATTAAACATTTAAAATTTAAAATATTATTTCTCTATTTTAATTTTATAGTATTAGTTTTATCTCTTGTATAAGAGTGGTGTGCAAGGTTTTAAATCCGCATCAGCGACCGCAATTGAGAGGCCGCAACGATAAGGTTTTGGAAGTCTCTCAAATTGCATCGGTAGCACAAATGCATATATATATATATATATATATATATATATATATAGAGAGAGAGAGAGAGAGAGGAGGGATCCGTTTACACCAAGTTACACCAATTCTTACACCATTCATAACTTTTTATATAACGTGAATTTCACTAATCCATCCGTTGAATAATAACTATATGTCATCTAGATCATTTGTGTCAAATTTGAGAAAATTTGAACATCATTGAATATATATTCAAATAGCTCCATTTTCATATATTTTTAAGACATATATTTCGTTAATTTTAACATATATAATTGAAGTACTAAATGATTTTGGATTTTTATAAAATTTGACATAGGCGACCTACAAGATAGAAACTTTCAATCCAATGGTTCATTCTATTAAATTTGACTTGACGTAAGAGTTATGAGTGGTGTAAGAATTGGTGTAACTTAACTTGGTGTAAACGGATCATTCCTCATATATATATATATATATATATATATATATATATATATGTTACATTAGATATCCATAATTCTTTTATAAAAATTTGTCGTATCTCTCCGTATTCGTACTTGGACCTTAGATTCCATTTGAAAGATTATTGTAGAGCTCAAAATGCACACAAATGATTAAGCATCAAGAAGAAAAATAAACAATTAATTAATCCTAATTAAACAAACTAGATAGATAATACAGTAACAAATTAGGAGTACTAATCTAAATAAATAAATAAAAAAAAAGCGATCTGAAAAGTGAAAAGAGAAAAGAGAGAGAGACCTGAGGGAAAGAAGAGCTCTGAGCCCAGACGGAGGCGTCGTGGCCGAGAATGGCAGCGGAAGTGAGCTGGTTGCCTTCGATTTCGCACAGAAGGTGATCGTCCACGTATGTTTGCCACGACATTTTCTCTACGGATATTCAATCAATCTCTCTCTCTCTCTCTCTCTCTGAAGAATGAATGTGAGTGAGTGAGGGAATGAGTAGCGTTGAAACTACGGAGATATAAAATGAAGTGAATGATGGTGTCTTCTTGTGTGATTACCATAATGCCCTTCTCATTTTCGCTATTTTGGCCTCAATATTCGCTCTGCGTTAAAAATACAATCTGAATGAATCTTGTCGTTTTTCCCTCCACACGGCTCACGCCCTCTTTTTTTCTTTTTCTTTTCTTTTTAATTCTTTTTTATTTCTGTTTTTTTGTTGAGATTTTTTTTTTGAAATTTCTTTTCCTTTCAAATACTGACATTCTATTGGTTTATTATTACTCCCTCCGTCTAATTATCTTGGTAAAAGTTAAACAAGTCAATAAAATTAAGAGGGTATCTGTTTAATATAATGCATGATTCACTCATTAATTAAAAATTGATATTATTTAATTTTTATATCATTACAATCAATACATATTGCAATATTGCCTCAAAAAAATCTTCAAATATGTTTTTCTTACTTACTTTTCAATCATTAATACAATATACAATCTTTAAGATTTTTCATTTATTTTTTTACTTTAATATGAGACAATTTTTTTTTTATTTTTTAACCGAAATAATGGGAGGAATGGAGTATTGCATTTCCCACCAGCCCTGGTTTCTTTTTCTTTAAAAAAATAAGCTTTTTAGGTTCAAGGTATTTTTTGGAGTTCACTGCTATTAACGAGGGTTCTTTAAGATTAATTCGTTTCAAAATCACGAAGGTATTTCTTTTAGCAGGATATTTTTCTTAAAAATCGAATTCAATGCTACTGGTACTAAATCTCATCTCCAGAATCTTAGTTGGATCCACGATGCAACCCATTAGTAGCCGTGGATGAGTTATTACCATTGTCATATATGTATTTGATTTTTGGTTTATAAATTATAATACTCCTTCCCTTTGACTCCCTCTGCTCAATTTTGTTTCACTTTTTAGATTTGGACACATAGATTAAACAAATGTTAATTATTTTAAGTTTTATATGTATTATGTCTAAAATATCTTTATTTAATCCTTATTGAAAATTATAGTAATATTTAATTTTTATTAGTAAGTATGTCCATTAATTAATGTAAAGTGGTTTAGAGATGAGAGATAAGATAAAAGTTTAATTAAAGATGAATAAGTGAAATAATTGAATGAAAGGTTAAAGTTGGAAAAAAAATATATTTATGTATTGGAATTGTAAAAGGACAAAAGATATATAATGGAAAAAAAAAAGCCTCAAAGGCCAAACAAAATGGAACGGGAACGAGTATAAGAATGATAAAAAATTACAAATGTCAAAAATGTAAGGAAACAAACATTTAATAATTTTGTCTAATACATTAAGCAATTTTCACATAACAACTCCAATTAAATACATTTTGCATTCATTAATCAATCACAATTCAAAAATTATAATTTTTATGTTATTTCATTAATTACTTTAACGTTAAGGAAAATACTAACCAATTTCCTAAGGGCATTATTTAAGCAACCAAAAGTGGTTATTTTGTATTGGAAATGATAAGTTTAAGATTTCATGTAGGAATAAATAATAAGATAAATGCTTGCTGTGAACATTTTGTGTGCCTTAAATTGACTAATTAGTTGGATCATTCTTTTGGCTATTGCTAATTCTTGGTTCAGTATTCCCTAGAAGATATGGAATGCCACTCTGCTTTTTTTTTTTTCTCACATGCATTTAATATGTGTAATCTCAATATTTTTGGAATTGGATTTGTTAAACATATAAAATAGTCTTCTCTGCTGTTTGTAATCTCTGTATAAATAACTTTCCTCTCGAGCATCTTTGTACAAAAATTATGCCTTGTTTCATTCTGTTTTTTGTTTACATGGGAGGTTTGGGACTAGAACCCATGATCTGGGAATGGGGAAATCCTAAGTGTCCCTGCAGTCATAAAAAATTATGCCTTGTTTCATTCTGTGTTGGTTGTTTTCTTACCCTTCCAGCCTTCTAGAGGTAGATGTATTTAGGTTCCTTTGCTGGATACCATAAAAGAAAAAAATTAGATAAGATAATCTATCATATTTTATTACTATTCACTATTTAGTGAGCCTACATATTAGCATAGTTATTTTGTTGGACTTTTTTATTGTACAGACCTCATGTATTTTCTATCCTATGACAGAGAGAGTTTGGTTAAAAATTAATATGATCAAATAGTATAATTTTGCTCCTGCTACTCTCATAAATTAATCCAAATGTTTCCACCATCATCACACGACTACCACAATTTATCATTTTCATCGTTATCTACTATATATGCACCAAATGCTATACAAGATAACAACTATTTCACTCATATTATATTATGCATTTTATGGTGATTGCTATTATATCTTAACTATCAAACGAACCCTAAATGTTTATCAACAATTCTTTTTCATGAAAATATTCGATAAATATATAATAGTAAAATACTTCTCTCTTTCTAAATTTAATATTACTAACTATATATTAATCAAATTCATCGATCCACGTGAAAAATCTAAATCAATGCTTGTAAAAATAGAGGTATTTTTATGGTTTTCAATATAAGATTCTTTTTAAGAAAATTCATGTCCATAAAAAAAATTAGTTAATTTTTTTAATAACATTAAAAATATAAAATTTTGATATAATTTTTTAAAATTAGTTCTATAATTATTATTGGAACTTTAAAATGTGTTAACTAAATAAGGTTATTTATGAAAAAAAGAGTAATTAAATGTATTTAAAATTTAATAGTCACACAGGTTCCCGAAAGATACCCGTGGAATCAATTAGGTCCTTGAAAGATTTGTAGAATCTCTTAAACCCCAAAGATCAATTTGGCGTCACGTTAGTCCCTCTATCCAAATTCGACATGAGGAACCTAACGGAATCCTATGTGGCATGTTAAATGCTTTGTTGACCACAATGTCATGATAGACTGTTAAGAAGGTTCCACGTTTGAGCCAACAAAACATTTAACGTGCCACGTAGAATTCCGTTAGGTCCTGATGGGGGACTAACGTGATGCCAATTTGATCTTTCGGGAGTTTAAGAGATTCCACAAATCTTTCAAGGACCTAACTGATTCCAAAATGATCTTTGGGATTTAAGAGATTCCACAAATCTTTCAATGACCTATGTGATTATTAATTCAATTAAAATATAATCTTATAAATATGGATTAAAATTATTAAAAGCGATTCATGGGATAATTTGACATAACTAAAAAAAGATTGAATCATCTATAAGTTAGATGATTGAATTTAACGCTGCTAAGAATTATTTCTCATCCACAATACAAATGCAATAACAAAGTAAAACACTACTAAGTCACACTAACACAAACATTTCAGATAAATTTAATTGCAAAAATGTTTTAATGAAATTTAATTGTAAATGTCACATAAATGGAATAGTTTATCAATTTCTCTTTAATTTCCTCAATACAACCTCGCCATCATTGTGAGTTTCTTGCCATCATTGTGAGTTTCTTGTGGATGGTACCACCGCGAGTTATGGTTAATCACCTCTTCGTTAATGAAACAATTATAATCCTTTCATATACAATTGTATATAAGTGGAGCACATAATTTGGCTAGTATTTTTTCATCATAGCACTTCCATCGCCGTTCTCGATTATGTTTATGCGGTGTGCTACTAATATATTAAAACTAGAACAAGTAGGATTGCATGATTGCTAATGCTACTCTTTTTGTGAAGGTATTTTGTTTAAAGATATGAGAAGCGGATTTGGATAGCACGCTCACGCCAATGTTAAACATAATATAATGGTGCTGCATTGTAATATGAAAACGTTATGCTGACTTAGTTTATGTCAAATGTAGTTTTAAAAAATAGGTGCGAGTGAGTTTCACTCCATAGATTTGCAATAGAAGCGGCTATACATCACTCAATATTTATATAAGTATCAACAGTACAATCAAAACAAAGGCTATGTATGAGATCGTAAGTCATCCTCTCAATTTTCACGTTTGACGTGCGTGCTCGCAAGTACCACCCAAACTAAATACTATGATTCCACTATGATTCCATTGCTCAAAGCACTATCACACATTGTCACGAAGATGAAAATGTAATTCAGATAAAGTAACCACGATGTAACATCACAATCAACAACGATCATTATATCATTGACTAGATCAGTTAATTAGTTTCAGTCTAAACATCACATAGACACTGCAACAGAAAATTGCAGTAACGAAATCCAAAGGAGAAATCATAATTTGGTCTTCATTTGTCAATTTAAAATTTATAATGTTGTTATATGTTTATCAAACTATAGTTTTTGTTATGCTTAATGGTGGTGTATATGAGTTGTACATGATGGATTCACTTGTTGACACATAACACTTGCAAATCCTTTTAAAAGAATATGTGGAAGGGGATGAATGCCTTTGAAATGAGAAAAGCATGATAAATATCCATTTGTGATCAAATGAAATTGTTGAAATAATAGCATCAAGTAAGGATACTCACATAAATATATTTTATGTGAATTAGAGTGGTTCCTTCATATCTATCACATGATACCATGGAAGTTTATAGTAGGGAATATTGACATTTAATTATTATTTTTATTACCTCATTAATGGTAAATGAATGATACTTCCTTTGTTTTTATTTAAATGTTTTCTTTTAGAAGTTTTTTTTTATTTGTCCTTTTGATGATTTCAAGAATGTAATAAATGTTATTTTCCATGTTTACCCATATTTAATAGGATATTGATTTTCGTAAGTAATGAAAAAAAAGTAATGATTACGGAGAGAGAAAGGGTATTGTGGGAAAAAAAATAATTAATGTATTGAAAATCTAAGTAATGATTGCATTTCAAAGGATATATTTTGTTTGAAATAGGACAGATAAATAGGAACGAATGGAGTAAAAGTAAACATTTGGCTTTATCAGCTTTGAAATGACAATTTTATAGATTACCATAGCTTTATATATGTGATATTCCCTATTTCCCTTCAAATTTTCAATGCTATTAATTATTTCTTTCTCGCAAACACATTTATTTACTCAATACTTTTTATAGTTTTAATGATAATTATAGGGATAATTTTGAAAAAATACACCAAATATTATTAATTTCAATACCACTAACAATATTAATTAACTTCCTTAATCCCCATGAAAGGTTAGTTCACATGCTTATTTTTAGAGAAAGAGGGAGTATATCCGAATAAGTTGAAAGCATGGAAAAAAAGATGTGATACTAAATATATACTCTATTCCATTTTGTTTACTTCCCTGTTTCATATGTAATGTTGTTTTAACATTTGTACTATATATGTTTTATAAGTTCTGTTGTTTTATAAATCCATTTATTTTTCCAAGCACACCCTTATTTATTACACTTTCTTTTTCACTTCCAATACATTTCTCTCTCTTCAATAATGATTATATAAGGGCATTATAGTCAAAATACAACAAATCCTTACATCATTCAACCATTTTTTACAACACGTGTATAACCTTAAAACACACTACATATGAAACAGAGAGAGTAGCATTTAAGATTGAGCACACAAATTAAGAAAGTGTTTTACTATAAGTTTTATGTGTATTTTGTTTAAAATGCCTCTTATTTAATCCTTATTGAAAATTGTAATAGCATTTAATTTTTATTAAGAAATGTGTTCATTTATTAATGTATAATGGTTTAGAGATCGATGAGAGAGAATAAAAATATTTACTTCCTCCGTTCCTAAATAAAAGACCCTATTGACACTTTTGTTTTGTCCCTATTTATAAGACCCTATACAAATTTTCAATAACCATTAATTACTTTTTTCCACAAACACCCTTATTTATTTAACACTTTTTAAATTCCCAACAATATTAATAGGAGTAATTTTAAAAAAAAAAATATCAAAAGTTCCCATTTCCAATATAATTAACTAAATTAATCAACTTTCTTAGTGGACGTGAAATCTTCCAAAGGGTCTTATATTTAGGGACGGAGGGAGTAATTAATGAGGAGTAAATGAAATGATTGAATAAAATGGTTAAAATTTTTTTTAAAAAAATGTTTATGCATTAAAATTATAAAAAGACAATAGATATGAAATGGAAAAAAAGTCTAAAGCCAATCTTAAATATGTGCACCCTTTTTGTAAAAGAGAAAGGGTGTTTATAATATGGACCGGAGGGAGTGAGCATAAGATAATATTTTTCATAAGGGCTTTTTTCTATGCCAAGTAAGGTGTGCTGAAGTCCTTGGCTAATGATCCAACTAGCATATCGCCATTGCAAAGAGCTGTAGAAGTTTGCCAAGCATAGCAAATCGGTCATGGATAACTAATTAGCCAAGGCAAAAAGAGAGGCTCATATGTCAGATTTTTTAGCTGGTATTTGGTATCATATAGATAGTGGACAAATAAATATTGTGATTTGCTTGTAGATTCATCTTAGCATACAGTAAAGTAAGCTCAAGATTGAAGTGTTTAGTTAGTTAAAGAAGTTTAGTAAGAGAATGTCGACATGGCATCCTTAGCTTACGCAATATATACTAAGGGATAAAGATGCTCTAGTGGAAGCATGCTAGGACCATAAGGATATTGAGAATCCATAAGACCATAAGGTCAGAGGCTCGAATCCTTGTGAAGAACATCCCTTGGGGAGACACCTCACCCATGTTGCTCCAGGTGTCGGGACTGTGAAGTTCCCCTCCACAGTTTTAGTTTACCAAAAAAAAAGATGCTCTAAAAGATTTAGGACACTTAAATTGTGTAAACTCCATGATCTTAGTCTTGAATCCGATCCATAAGTAGATAGATTATATTGACCTCTTGATGAGTGACCCAACCAGATCAAGGATATGCTCATCAAGCTTATAAAAAACACATGTGAAAAACCTCACAACGTACATAAATATTAGTTGAACACCACGTCAAATTGGTTTGTTACAAATGTTAATAAGGGGTTTAGTTTCCATCTCGTGTGTATGAAAGAAGTTTTGCTTAAAAAAGCTTAACTACAAGAGATGGTAATTCTTGTAAAGTAATTTTCTCCCTTGCACAATATACACTCTCAGATTTGCAATATAAGAAAAAAAATATATTTTTCTTGATTTAAGATATAAGAAGAAGTTAACTAACTTTTTTAAATTTTGTTTCATTCTCAATATTATTTTCTTAAATATCCTTAGAAAGTGGTTATCTCATCTAATTTTAGTTTCATTTTCAATGCTATTTTCCTAAAATATCTCTATTTTTTATAAATGTGAGAAAATTAAATACAATTAACTAACTTACTTCTTTAATAAGTGTGAAATCAATTTTACTTCTTCTTATGTTTCAAACTAGAAAGAATAAATCTTTTAAAATTATGGCAATTAAAAAGTGTAATTAAGCTTTAGCAATGCCACATTGCAGAAAAATGCTCATTTTTTCACAAAATTGGTCTCATTTCGATTTTATTTAGTACCGGTTCATATTGATTGGGTGAGTGGCCGATCTAATAGGTCAATTGTACCATTCTTCAATCAAACCAGCCGGTCCTATGTTAGTTTAATAACTATGATACAATTTTTACTTGTCCTAGTTTTGTGTTGCATATGAAGTGTTGATTTACCATCAAGTTCAGCAGTAATAAAAGGCAAAACAAGTAGCTAGCTATATAGTGCATAAGAATTAACAAGGAAGATAGCAATTTAACAATAGAAAAACATTATGAGGTTAAAGAATCTTAAAAGTTGAAACAACATACAACTTTTAATCCTCACATGGTTATTTGTCCACCACAACTCCCAATTGAAGATTGAAATGTAGAAGATGCAGACCAAAATTGAAAATATGACATAAGTGTGGTACTAGTATCCCAAAAAAGCAAATGCTGAAATATTGAAAGATTGCAGGTCTAAAGACCTTGATCAATGAGGTAATCTCCCAACCTCTCAACAACCATGTTGCATTGTCCAGGAGTCACAGGTTCCTCATAGATCCCAAAAACTAGAGCTTGGCCTGTTTTCTTTATGGTTATGCCTCCAGATCCCTACAAATACAGAACATAATAAGTCACTTCCCTTAAAACATAAAGTTAACAAAGGAAAGGTACTCATTAAGATTATGTGCAAACTATATGTCAGGAACTTGTTGCTTAAGTATATATGAGGATAGTTACTATGAATTACATGACTTTTTCTAATAAAGTGAATCCAGTTCACATAATGGTTCATAAATCAAAATAAGTTAACCTTGTAATTGTGAATATGAGTTCGGGGAATTAATTACCTTCTTGCCACGGATGACAGCTCCTGGTTCTCCTTGGATGACCATGTGTTTAGTGCCCCCAAGGTGCAACCCAGTAGGAGCAAGATGACCGGGCTCGTCAAAATCTTTCATGATATCAGTGATCTCCTGAGCCTTGAACTGAAAACATTTGCATAAATACACATATCATTGTCATATAAAAGAAGTAAGTAAGCAACTAGTAACTCTCAAAACTCAAATATATAAGACAATTATCATGTATACCGTTCTTATTGTTTAAATCAATCCTTGTAATAATACAAGTATGGGAATGAAACTTTGAGATGCAATCAATTAACTGCCTATAGGTTTCTATTCCACAAATGTTTTTGTGTTATGAACATAATGATTAGGAAGAAATTGGATTCTATTCCATGCATAATTGCATACATAAATTAAATAGGTGATCAAGCAATGAAACATTCAAACTCTAACGTGATTAGGATGAATGGATCGAGTGTTATGAGTCTAGGAATGCACGGATACAACACCAGACATACACCTGTGTGCATTCGATAAATAAAAATGATAAGACCAAACACAACTATCATGCAAAATTAAAATCAATATGGAAGTGATGTGCAATGTGATACCTGAGGGAAGGAAGAGCTTTGGGCCCAAACGGAGCCATCGTGGCCGATGATGGCAGAGGCAGAGAGGTGGTGCCCTGTGCCATCAATATCACACATCAAGTGTTCATCCACATAAGTTTGCCACGACATTTTGCCTTTGCTTCTTCTTTCTCAATTGATCTGATCTGATCTATATCCCTCACTTCTTATTGTTGTTGTTATTGTGGCTTCCTCCCCCTTTTGTGGGCATGAAATTGAAATGTTGCTTGCTTTAAATAAAAGGAATGGAGAAAATGGCCTTGTTTCATGAGGACCGTCCCTTTTGCTCAATTCAATACCTACCATTCAACTTCCCCATCATTTTAGGACGTTGTTCCATTCCTTCCCCATCCTCAATTTCACACCTTCCATTCAACTCTCTTTCACTTTACTATTTTTACCTTATCTTATTTGAACTATACTTGATTTGATTATGGCACAAAATAGTTTGGCTTATCAAACTATTTTCATACAGGCTTTTGGGTGGATGTACCTTTTACTCCTATATATGCAGAATGTAGAATTTTTGCAATAAAATATATAGAATAATTAACTTCAATTTTAATAACATGTACCTTCCGATCAAACACTATCATTTTCTTGGATGAGTGCATGGGATATATATTGATTCTACGAGTATTTGGACATGCAAATTATAGGGTCTACCTTTCATATTGAAAGCAATATCTATAAATGTTTAAAGTAAAAGAAACAAATGACCAAAATGATATGAATTCAAGATGCACATTTGAGAGTCAACTTGATTCAATAACACTTTTCTGTCCTTTTCAAAACACAAATATTATTCCTCTTTCTCTGATGCCAATGATCTTATGGTTATGGAACCTCACCTGAAAACGATAGAGCACATCTGTGTATTAGTGCAAGATGAGTTAAAAACTTATAAATTTTGTATATAACTTGAACAATTCACAATATAGCATTTTATACTCTTTCAACACAATTGCTTATGTTACCGGGCGAAGCGGATAACAAATAGCAGAGACAGAGAGAATAATGATGCTTTCATGGTCATACTGCTCATTGTTATGGCACAGCTAACACTTCCAGCATTTTCCATTCATTGTCAACGGGAGATAGGAAAACCAAAACGGAAAAAAAAGGTAGAAATAAACATTAGGAAAAGCTTATTAATTTGGATTTTTTTTCGAAAACAGGTGGTGCCTGAGCTTCACAGTTTTTGTGGTCCAACTAATTCACATCGGATCCGTGAACTGTGCGAGTCTTTAACTCAACGATATGGATCATCCCGGAAATTATTGTCTCACTGGGACTGGATTCAATTTGGATTTATTTTATGCATGCGTGGATACACATTACATTCTCTTATAATTGACTATGAAAAGCAATAGCTATTCATCACATTTACTTCACATTAAATATGAAGTGATGGCTGCAGAAATCTAGTGGTGGAGTGTGATTCGCTGTCCATAATCAACTCTCTAAACAAAGACGCAGATCCGCAAAACTCCAGCAGGGCGGGTCTATTTGGTCGAATCAGAAACTGGTGCAAGAAGGATTGGAACGTTACCTTCATGCATACTTTTGGAGAGGGCAATACTTGTGCTGATTATTTAGCTAATAAAAGTCTCCAGCTGCAGCATGGAACTCACATTGTGGAGCTGCCGGATGTTGAGTTACGAAGGCTTCTATCTCAAGACTTTAGAAGGAATGCTCTTCCAAGAGCAGTGACAATTAGCTAAGCTTTGTTTTGTTTTCTTTCTTGGGCGTTGTCGCCCCTCTGTTAACCAAAAAACAAAAAAAAATAAATATGATTTTGATGTGCAATGTAATTTTTCCATAAAATCAAACACGTACTTTATAATTTTAGAAGTATTTAAATAAATTTTTGGAAGAGCTTGTGAGTCTTTACTTTATTTAAAAAAAATAATAACTTTCATGCAACGTAATTTTGGGTTGTTATTATGATTTTGGTTAGACTAACAATATTTTACCACCTAATATATTATTGTCACATGTCATTGTTTAAGAAAGTCAAAATTACATGTTAGATAGCAATAGTATATTAGATGACAAAATATCATTAGTCTAAATAGAATTACATAACAACAACCAAAAATTAGGTTGCATACTAGAAATATTAAAAAAAAAAAGGCTTATACAAGATGGATGAGCTCCGGTGTTATGTTGTTATCTTCTTGTCACCTTTTTAAATTTTTCATGAATATTATTTTTTGATTTGCTTTTAACCTCAAATTTTATAAACTTTTATCCTACCATGAATAGTTTAAAATCATCCACTTTATTCTATTACCTTTGTCATTGTATTTTGGTTCATTTATGATTGCCGTCCCACCATTGTAATAACAATATTTCTTGACCTCGACAATTTTTCCAAAATAATAGTAAATCTCATTATTTTTTACTTGTCTTAATATTAACATTACGATTTATCATTATTTTATCTTTTAATCTCATTCATCAAAATTTTTAATTATTAAATCATTGATATTATAAAAATATAGTAGTGAAACAAAACTAAAACAAAAGTATCAAAGAATCACTCAAGAAAGAAATGTGAGAGCTTCTACTACTACTCAATCTTCCTGGACGAGGACACGAGGAGGCTGCATCCATGTTGACGTGACCGGCTGACCGCGGAAACATCTAGAACTTTCTGTTCTGTCACGTGCAGATTCAGTGCTCATGCGTACACAAGTGAAGCCCGTAAATGGACGGGAGTTAAAATTTTTAAATGGGCCTTTGATGGGCTCACCATCCCCACTTCAAAGTATTGAACCCATTATTTGCTTGGGTTTTGGAATTTCCACCCCATACTTTATCCCCACACCCCAACTTAAAGAGTGAAATTACATTTGTATCCTTTATTAAAAATTATCAGTTTTTATACCCCAATTGTTATCCCCACACCCCATGAAATTAATCCCACACCTCATTGCTTTCATCTTCCAAAACCCCACTAAATATAACCCCTCCAACACTTCAACACTTTAATCAAATCCTTATTTTCTTAAAACATCTCATAACCTCCAACCTTTCATCTTCCCATCAACCTCCCAACATTCTTATCATATTTTGCTCCATACCAAATTTGAAGGTTGCTTCTTTCGGTGCATTGCTCTTGTGCTCCTTGCTTCCTAAGGTATGTGCGTTTTTTTTCACTGCTCGTTACTATTCCGACGAACCAGTTTCAGGAAAATAAGTGCTTTTCAGACGCAATTCAGAAATTTGAAACTATTTCCGACTATTAGTTTTCGGAATTTTCTGATATGTGTTTTTTTTCTTTTATCATAACATAACTCACACTTGGAAATTCCCAACACCCCTTCACCATCTACTTCGAAAAAAAAAAACAGTTTCTCAGCCGAAAACCAAAAGGGTATGCACAAAACAGATTCATCCTATAAACATAGTTACTAGGAACGAACACAGTATGAATACGGGCACACATTTCATTTGGGCACACGATTAATCTTTTTTATATTATTATTGCAATACTTTTTTTAATGGTAAACTTGATGCGCGAAGGCGAGAACCATAGTTATATGTGTGGAATTCACCATATCGCTTACTGCACACCATATTCACCTTACATAAAGTCCTATAAATATAATGTAAAAAATAAGGAATCGCGTACCCGTATGAACCGAACACTCATACAGAACTCACACTTGGAAATTTTCAAATATCATATAATTTTCTGTATTAAAAGAAAAAACACACATATCAGAAAATTCCGAAAACTAATAGTCGGAAATAGTTTCAAATTTCCGAATTGCGTCTATCAGAAATATTCAATACCAACACCATACTTTCGAAAATAATAATTTGTTATTTTAAATAAATTTCCAAATTCTGATATACCTGAGTCGGAAAAGCACTTATTTTTCTGAAACCGGTTCGTCGGAATAGTAACGAACAGTGAAAAAAAAAACGCACATACCTTAGGAAGCAAGGAGCACAAGAGCAATGCACCGAGAGAAGCAACCTTCAAATTTGGTATGGAGCAAAATATGATAAAAATGTTGGGAGGTTGATGGGAAGATGAAAGGTTGGAGGTTATGAGATGTTTTAAGAAAATAAGGATTTGATTAAAGTGTTGAAGTGTTGGAGGGGTTATACTTAGTGGGGTTTTGGAAGATGAAAGGGATGGGGTGTGGGGTTAATTTCACGGGGTGTGAGGATAACAATTGGGGTATAAAAACTGATAATTTTTAATAAAAGATACAAATGTAATTTCACTCTTTAAGTTGGGATGTGGAGATAAAGTATGGGGTGGAAATTCCAAAACCCTTATTTGCTTTAGGATCCCACCAGAAAAAAGTGTTTTAGTTTATTGACCCCCAATTTAATTACTTGATCCCTTTTTTGTCAAAATCCAAAAACACCCTTACCCAAAAACCAATAACTCGCTCCTGGTCAGCGAGTTTGTAATTCTACAAGCTCGTTGACCCATCAACGAGCTTTATTTTTTTATTTTTAATTTTTTGCCTTTTCGCTGTAGGGTCAGGGAGATTGTTATTTTACACAGCTCGCAGACCCATCAGCAAGCTTTATTTTTTTAAATTTTTTGGCTTCTCGCTGCCGACCCCTGCAGCGAGATTGTTAAATTTTTTGCCTTTCACCACAAGAAAACGAGCTATTTATGACAGAAAATTTGCGGCGGTTTTAATAACCCTCGTCGGTGCCTATTTTGAACTTCAATTTTGTGTCGGTTTTACTAACAGCCGCAACTCTCAAGCTCACATGTGCCACTCGCACGTACCTTCATGGGTCATCCCTCTCAGTCTCCAACTCTCCATTCTGAGTCTCTCTCTCATATTTTCTCTCTCATGCTCGCTTCACTCTCCATTCTCTCTCCGTGCTCACTTCACTCACTCTGTGCTTGCATCACTCTCCATTCTCTCGATGTTCCATTATTTTCATTTTCGTTCAGCTCTCTCACTCTGTCTCTCGGTGAGTTTTCTCATTTCTGAATTCCCAATTATTTTTTCCATTTTTGTAGAACCCTAATTCTTCTCTCACTCGTTCGTTCGAATGCGGATTTTATGAATCTCTAATTCTTTTTGCATTTTTCAAGAACCCTAATTGTTCTGGATCCCTAATTTTATGAATCCCGTGCTTTTTTGCTGATAATAGATTCTTTAGCAACTCGCGTTTGAAGATGGAAGTTGAGGTTCCTATGGATTGGCATATCACTTTTTTGCTGTCGTACGTGATTTCCATTGTTATTTAGTTCTTCCTAAGTAATTTTCTGTGGAATTTAACTCTGCAACCAAGTCTGGTGCAACATCATTAGTGCAATTTTGTATTGAAATTACGGTTATTTGATCCAGATCAGTTCTCCCTTGCGCAGTTTTGCATTTTTGCAGAACCCTAATTGTTCTCTCAATTGTTCTGAATCCCTAATTTTTGCATTTTTGTAGTTGGTTATTGTTCTTAGAAGATACTGTGTGGCCCAAACTAGGTTTGCTCTTTGCTACCTTCTACATGATAGGTCTTTATACTCAGCTGGTTTCTATAATAGAAATTAGAATAACATATGGATATAAGTTGGCACTTGAAAATCTGATGTTTTGCAATTCTTGCCTCATAAGTTGTTGACATGTTTGAACTGGCCCTGCATGATTGAATCGTTATTTACTAGTTATAATTGAATTTTAGTTATCGAATCTTTATTTCAGATATTTAGCCAACTGAACTGCAGAAATTGCTAAAGCAATTAGCTGATGAATGATTTTTTAAGGACTCAAATCGAAGTTCTAATGTCAATCCTGCTGAAGTATTAGGAAAACTAAAGGTAAAGGTCTTAATGTTTTCTGATAAACCTTCTATTTCATTTTTGCTTTAGATTTTCAAAGAGTCTCAATGATGCTGTTTTGCTTGTGAAAGAGCCACAGCACCGTCTTGCCTATAGACGTGGAGCTACGGAGATTAAACAACATTCGTTCTTTCAGAATGGTAACCGGGCGCTGATCCGTTGTGCGAATCACTTCCTTCATCTCGCGTTCACTGTCATTCTCCCTTCTCTGCCATAACAATTCTCTGCCGCAACACTCCCTTCATCTTCTCGTTCAGCACACTCCATAAAGCATCGGTGAGTTCCTTTCTCACTCTCATTGATTTCTCTAATCTCTCACTCTCACTCTAATTTGGATGGAAGTGTTAATTCTAATGTTTCTCATCATTTTTTACAGACCTGAAGTGTTAAGGCATCCACATTTGAAACCTTGTTTCAATTTTATTTTATTTTTTTTGTTTCCAATTAGAGATTTTGGTGTTTGATTGCTTGGATTGAAAACTCAGTGAACTCAATAACTGTTGGCTTGTCATTTGCAACTAGCATAATCATTTATTATATTCATTTTGATGATTTTATCAGTGGTAGGTATGTGCTGAAAAAGATTTGTTTGGCTGAGCAAACAGAGAAGTTCAAAAAAGAGCTAGGTAAGTTTTATGCATTTATACTTCTATATATCTTTATATATAACACCTTACATTGTATATATCAAAACCAAAATTTATATATGTATCAGTTTTTTCTTTTGTTTGTTATTGCAAATCTCACTTCTGTATGCAGTTTAATTTCAATTGCCTGAATCTAGGTGATTGTTGCCTTAATCTCAAAAAAGGATTATTTATATTTCTTGGTTCTTGTAATTTGGCAAAATTTTAGAAGGCATACTTATTTTCTTATTCTTAACTCTGAATATCAATTGCTTAAGAAGTGAGTACAGTCACTTATATTTTACTATTTAAGGGTCTCATTTTGATGTTTATTGCCTTTCCTCATGGTTTAATAAATCAAAAAAGTGAAAAATGATGCTGGTAGATCACTTTCTGCTTCTCTCATGTTTTCTTGCAGTGTGTGGTCATGATTATAGACCAGATTATGAGGTTTGAACTTTTATTCATTTCAAATTAATAAAATATCACTTCATATGTCGTGTAAGTTTTATTGACTGTGTTATTTTTTTCCCAGGGACTTGGCAAGGCACACCATATTGTTCATCAATTCCTTTAATAGTATAATATATTACTCGACAAATGATGATGTTCTAACTGATGCTGCTTTTTAAAAGCATTATGTGTCTTCATATGATATTTGATCCAACTACTTTCTTTTGCATATAAAGCTAGGCTCAGTTAAATTGACCAAAAAGTATATGGAAAGGGAAGCTATGGAACTTCAAGCCAAGTCAACATTAGAAAAAGATCCTGCAATGGATTACATGCTTCTCCAAGGAGTGAGATTTGCTTTTAGAATCCATCAGGTTTGTCCAGAAAGTTGCACCTCCTTCAGTAGCTTTGTCCATGCTTTTTAAAGTTGCACCTCCTTTGTAAATTGAAATTTTAAAGTGTTTTGCAATCTTATGAACGGGACTTTTTACTAGAAACAATCTTTACTGAATCAAATTGCATGATAATAAACATGTGAATAAAGCTGTTAAAGTCCGTGGTAAGAGGTAATCTTTATTTATTCTCAATGCAGTTTGCAGGAGGATTTGATGCAGAAAGGCTGCACACATTTGAGGAACTTGGCAATCTTGCCTCTCTACTGAACAAAACATAAGAAAAGGAGTGGCTGATAGTTTCGGCTTACAATCTCAGTAAGCTATGCTTATAGTAGAATTATGAAGCCATCTCATAATCTTTTCTATCTTATTTTTGTGAATGTTATGCCTAACACCTATATTGCTATTTACTATCCTTCGATATGTAGGTAAAGAACCTTGCATTTGGTCAGGCACAACTTTACTCTATTCTAGAATTATGCCGTGACTTTGACCGGGTCTTTAAGGAGCATCTGGATGGAGGGTAAGAAATCAAAATTTATCTCTGTGCTTTGTTATATTTGTTCAGTTAAATTGTCCATAAGTCCAAATAAGATCTCTATAAGCTCTTCCGAACACCAGCTCCTTGGTATCAAATACCAAGGCCAGTTGGATATAATTGCATGCGTTCATTTTGTTTTTGTGTTTTTTTCTCTTTCAAATTATATATGGAATAGTCTGATATGTAATTGGTGTCTAGCTGAGATAGTTGGATTTCATTATCTTTTGAGTCAATCAGACAATCATGTTTTTCATTTATGTTATGTTTTACTAGATTCCTAGGAGAAGTGTTTCAATTGAGAAGTTGCCGTCGAAAGAGGAGAGCAGGATCCAAGCAACAACAAGGCCCTCTAAAGAAGAACATAAGACTCAAATGTCTGTAAAGAAGGCTACTGCTAATGGAACTGTGGAGGAACAAGAAAAGTCAAGTAAGTCAAGAACTTCCATCGGAAAGAAATCACCAGATGGTTCAAATAATGGATTCCCCAGAAATTTGGTCAAGGTCTCTCTAAATAGTAGAAAAGTCACAGATGGAAGTGTTCAATGGGCTTCACTCCCATCATCTATTTCAAAGCTTGGGAAGGTATATCTCTTGAAATTTTAAAGCTTGGAAATATATTCACAGGAAGAACATTACGTTATTGAGTATACTATAACTCTTCTTTTCTGCACTGCTGAAATGTTTAGATCAGATATTAGTGTCACACAATATGGTCATGTTTGTAAACTTCACACACTTGAAGGTGTAAGTCAGTGTCATTTGGAAAAGTAATGTTGATACTTTTCATCGAATTATGTTTTCCAACACTTCGGCAATACTCTGTATAACCATCAGATAATAATGGCAAGAGGATTGACTCTTAAGCATTTAGTTTGGTGACATTGATCCTAAGCTTCAATAACACCAATGCTACGTAGATATTTCCTTTACCTTTTTGTCCTACTCAAAATTTTATTTTCCCCCAATCTATATTGCTCATATGTTGGTTATAATATGTTTAATCATTCCTTTTGTACCTCTTAAAAAGCTTGCAGACAATTGGGTGCATTGCCATTATAGGTTCCTCATATTTGTCCACATATTAAAAACCGAATCTGATGAAATTTCTATTTGCTTTTAAGTTCTTGTGTTTGGAATGATGTAGCATGTTGCCAATCCATTGATAGTTTTACCACTAAAATGTTATGTTTTAGTTTTTTCCACGCATACTTTATCATTGCATTTTGTAGAGATTTACTTTTATTCTTTTTAATGCTACTTGACTTACTTCCTTTTTACACTCGTTTACTATATACTCCAATTTGTTTTAATTGGACATTGATAATTGGCCTTTTCTATGCATTCTTCACGTTTTCATCATATAGTACTTCTGAGATGGATTTGTCTTGACCTTTCTCATATTTCCTGAATGGTAATAACTTATCTGGTAGTTTACCAGATGAGCTTAGCAACCTTTCCAATTTGAGTAGAACATCATATTCTAGTCCATTTTTTTGTTGACTCAAATATTCTTTAATTTATGGTTTTACTGTCGCAAATGTATACTTACTTGCGGCGGTTAAGAACAGTCGCAATTATTTTTATAAAATAGAAATGGGCATTTTGCGGCGGTTAAAACTGTCGCAATTGTTTTCATAATATAAAGAGGCATCTTGCGGCGGTTATAAACTGTCGCAATTGTTTTCATCAAGAGGCATCTTGCGGCGGTTATAAACTGTCGCAAATGTTTTATAAAAATATATAGACATCTTGCGACGGTTATAACTGTCGTAACTGTTTTTAATGGAATTTCATATTTGCAATTTGCGGGGGTTTTGAACCGCCGCAAATTTTGCGTCAAAATTCTACAGCCGTTGTCATAACCGCTGCAAAATATGATTCCCGACGGTCAGTTCTGCGTGAGTTAGAGAACCGCCGCAAATATATTTTGCGACGGTTAAAACCGCCGCAAAAGACCTCCATAAACCGTCGCAATTTGCCCGTTTTTTTGTGGTGTTTATGAAGCTCCTCGCTGACCCCCCATTATGAAACTAAAGCTTGAGAACATTGCCACCTTGGAAGAACCCTTGGCTTTTGATAGCATGTCAATATCACTAGGACTCCATTGTGCCATACTCGACATTCCATTCCTTGCATATGTGTTTGGTGTTGTTCCACTCAGTTTCAATGAGTGGTTTATGGTCATTCTAATATCAACACGTGTTATTCTTAGGTATTGAGCAAGGAGGATGAGAAAGGAGAAAACAACATGATAAAGTCTCACATGTATGGCCACTATAAAAAGCATACAAAAAGGCAATATGATGAAGGCAAAAAATTTAACAACCTCGCTGACCCTGCAGCGAGAAGCCAAAAAATTAAAAATAAATAAATAAAGCTCGCTGATGGGTCAGCGAGCTATGTAAAATAACAATTTTGCTGACCCTGCAGCGAGAAGGCAAAAAAGTTTAAAAAAAATCAGCTCGTCGGCGAGCTTGTAAAATTACAAACTCGCTGACCCAGGAGCGAGCCATTGGTTTTTGGGTAAGGATGTTTTTGGGTTTTGGCAAAAAAAGGGAGTCAGATAATTAAATTGGGGGATTAATAAACTAAAACCCAGAAAAAAGGCAATAATATTACTGTGCTAATAATTTTTTTCTTAGATCACATGTATTTTTCACCAGAGAAATATTTTTGTCACCCACCATGTTTTCATGCCACTCCATTTTTGGGCCATGGTCTTACCCATGATCATTTTCTACAATTATGAGTAGAGAGTTGCGAAAGTGTAAATTTTTATTTTTTAATTTTCGTGACCCTCTTCACGATATTAAGATGGTGAACAGAGTCACAATCATGGGGTGACATTTTGACAATGAGAAATAAAAAAATATTTCTCTTCCACCAACAAAAAGCAATCCTACCCGAGCCCATTATAACCATTAGGAAAAGCAAAAATCTAAAAAAAAATAAAAAATTAATGCAGTGTTTTCAAAAACTCGGAACTTAAAACCTCTTATATACTAAGCATTTTATTTAAAGGAAAAAGTGTCATATCACAATTATATCAAGACAAGATCAGGATGCAAATTACTCTCATTGTCCCAAATAGTAAAAAAATTGCAAAAAATATTCCCAAATCATAGTTAAAGTAGAAAATAAAAAAAGTTATTTTCTTTAATTTATGATTGGTTAATTGGTCAATTAA
This sequence comes from Crotalaria pallida, assembly GCA_037953625.1. Lineage (NCBI taxonomy): Eukaryota > Viridiplantae > Streptophyta > Magnoliopsida > Fabales > Fabaceae > Crotalaria > Crotalaria pallida. The sequence continues at coordinate 78,512,280 of CM075656.1, forward strand.
AGATATTTTAAATAGTTGATTTTGTAATTGATTTATTTAGAAGACAAAACAATAAATATTTGTCCCCTTAATTTTGTTGACTTTTCAAAGTTTTATAAACATTTTAAGATTGAGGGAGTATGAAACAATCCTTCACTACCATAAATAATTATTTAATACACATCTTTGGTAAAGGCAAAGCCTTTTTTTTTTTTTGTTTTGTAATTTTTAAGTTTTGAAAAGAATTCTTTGACTCTATAAGATAAAACTTGAACAAAATTTATCGTTACACATTTTGTATTATTTCATGTGTCAAAGTACAAGGATGGGTGAAAAATTATAATATATCGTATTTTTCATTAAATTTATCTATTTTATGCACAAAATTTGGAAAAAAAAAACATGTATTTAGTGAGTGTATTATCACATCATTTAAGCAACGGACTTTCTAAAGCTTAGACTAAAAAGAGAAAAGAGTTTGAGTCTTGGGTATGAAGCAACTCCCGCTGGGAAACTCCTACTGCTTAGTGTGAGCTCAGTTGTGTCGGATCGGATGAGTCAGATTTTGGGTATACCAGATCCGGTAACTGGTTGGTGTACACCAAAAAAAAAAAAGAAAAAGAAAAAATTCACCGAATAAACGCCTTATATAGTTTTTTTATAAGCAGAGTTTTTGTTTTAAAAAAAAAGGAAAAAATTTTGTAGCTATCAAAGAGTCAATGATCGAAACAATGCAAGTGTATATAGTCTTTATTGGTTACACAATTTTACCAACTTATCTACCTATTAGGAACAAACATCTTTCAGAAAAAGGAACAAACATCTTACATACTTGAATGTAGCCTTCTTCACTTCCTTTTTCATTATAGAAAATAAAATCCCATATTTTATATGATATCTGTAAATGTTGACAGCAAAAGACTACCCGTGACACTTTTCATAGCTGTGATGCATAAAAGTTGAACCTCAATTAAGGTTTTCGAGCTGGAAAAAGTACGAGCGGGGAAGATTGTTAAGGGTCTATTCCATTATTTTTATTATTGAAAAAGATAATTTTTCTTTCCAACTAAAGTTATAAATGCATCAATGTATGATGATTATGTGCTTCTGGTATTGGGAATTAACAATTCGTTTTAGATATAGACATATAGTATATCCCGGCTATTTAAAAATTGCAATCAACTAATCAAGTCATGATACATGCCGTGCATTATCTCTAGCTAATCAGTGTATGATGCTTCTAAAATAAAATAATTTATTATATACTGTACAATAAAATATTGTTTACACTTTTCACACTACCTCCTGTTATCATCACTCGTTTCAAGTATCTACAAAATGACATTTAAATTTTTGTTGTGTAATTTTTTTTTTACCAAGGATATATCCAGCCAAAAAATTGAAGACTAATTAATATCTTGGAGGCGTAAAATTATCAAATTGACGAATTTTGACTATACCTACAAAGTATTTTCGGACAATATGTAGTTTTGTAGACACAGAATGTATTAAAGTTTTGTTCAATTAAATTAAAACAAAAATGTTACATGAACATCAAAATTGGACAACAAGATTAAACATTGCAAACAAATCATCCTTTAGTACCCAATTCCCATAATGGTTTGGGTTTATGCTTGCATTGCCTAAATTACGGTTACTCATTAATCATGGTTTAACTGCCATGATGGTTATTGTTTGAGATTGCAATGGATTGAGTGCCAAAACATTAAGTCATTGATTAAAAGGATTGCAAAGGGAGTAAAGCAAAACCTTCGTGGGTCCAGACTCCAGAGGTACTAGTTACGTTGTTGTGTAGCATGCAGTGATAGATGGACCACATACACTGAAATAAACCTCAATCAAGCTTCATTGACCAAATTGCAAATCACAACCCAAATGGCCTGTCTCCCTAACAACTTCTCCTTCATACTTGATGCTGGCAATGGATAATGTCTTTTCACTCTTTTGTATGTAAAGTATATATTATTTGCCATGCCTGTACGGTGCATCCAATGGCCAATGGCTACTACCTGGATTCGCGTATACCACAGGTAAATCGTAGAGCCAAAGCATTATTACTATTCATTCATAATAGAAAGATGAAACCTATGTTCCTGATGACGAAGAATGTTATAAAGAATTTAGTTTTCTTTGTAGTTTGTACATATGAAAAATGTTTTGTTATAAGAAGCTTAATCAAATTTATTTGATAATTTCTTGTTAAGTACTCCCTCCGACTCGAATTATAAGAAAAATTAACTAAATTTACGCTTATTAAAGAGGTTAGTTAGGAATCCTAATTTGAGGAGAGAGAGGCTCGGCTTCTCTCTTCCTCGGTCTTCTCTTCTCCGTTTTCCTCTCTTTTGTGATAGCGGTAGAAGGGGAGAGAGAGATTCTCTCTCCCTTCCTTTGGTTGGTGTGTGGGTTTTTCTCTCCTAGTTATATCTGGGTTAAATAAATAAATTTTACCTTTGTGCAAGTGGTGTGGTTTTTCTTATCTCAGTTTCATCTGGGTTTTGTTTTTGTGTGTTTGAGTGCGGGAAGGCTTTTTGTTTGTCCAGATCTGATGACCTTCCTATCTTCTCCAATAACTAGAAGACTGATATTCGGGACAACTTTTCCATTCCAGATCTCTGTCTTCTCCTCTGTCCAATGGCTTTACCTCCTCAGATCTGAGATTCTTTGTCGCCAAACTGTGCTTACTTCCGGCATTGATGAGATAGTTATCTTGGAAACAAAGACTGTTGAATCTCTTGTTAGAGTTTGAAGCTGGATGTTGATGATGATCTTGATCCACACGGAGTTTGCTGTTATGGTTGACTATCTAGTTTTTTTTAGCAATCTTTATTATATGGAAAATATGTGCTTTGTTATTGTACTGTTGGATCTACTCGTACTATTTTCTGTTATGGAATGAATTACATATTTTCCTCAAAAAAGGAGGTTAGTTGATTGTATTTAATTTTCTCAAATTTATAAAAGAATAGAGGTATTTTAGGAAAGTTGCATTGAGAATGAAACAAAAATTAAATAAGATAACAATTTTCTAGAGATGTTTTAAGAAAGTGAAATTGGAAAAAATAAAATTTAAGAAAGTTGGTTAATTTTGCTTATATTTTAAAAAGAAAGATATGTTTTTAGTTGCTTATATTTCAAGCCAAAGGGAGTATTAGTCTTTGAATTTTGGTTGAAGACATCTTAGTGCACTAAAAATAAAGAATTTGGAAAAATAAACTTATTCTAGTTTTGAAACGAGCTAGTTTTAAAGTATTAATCTAAGTTACCAGACTTATTAGATGATTCAGATCAATGGTTTCGGATACCTCATCATCATTCATCTATTTTATTAGTTATAAATATAAATAAAAAATGTATTGAACAATGAAGATGTAATTGTGATCGGACCACCCTATAGTTTTCCTAATATGCTGTTGATAAAGTGAGGCTTTTGAATAATTTTGATAAATAAACAAACTTTGATAATGAAATATAAATGAACAAATCTTGAATCATCTTGATCGGACCTGTAGGACTCAAACCCGGTTGACCTCCTAAGTCAGAAAATGTGCACCAAATTAGGGTAAAATACTCTTCATTAAAGGTGGGACCTTGCCTGTGTACTATGATACTCAGTTGTGCTTGGATAATGAATTTCCCATTTGCTGTAAAAAAAAAAAGTGTAAAATACTCTTTGTGATGTGGTCCAGAACAAATACCAAATTTAAAATCATAACAGGTTATAAAAACATACTATTTCCTTCGTCTCGAATGATAATAAATTGAAAAGGTCAAAAAATTAAAGAAACATGTATTTAACTATTTGTTTAACACATCAACCAATTATTAAATATATCATTTAATGCATTTTACATTGATCAACCAATCACAATTCAAAGTTTTTAATTACTAAATTTTTCATTAATTATTTTAACTTTAGTAATTTGGGACAAAAAATTTTGTCATTTTTTACCATTCTTATAGGACGAAGGAAATATTAAAAATTGAAGAACTAGTTTAATGATGTATGAGTTTAATGATATGTATCAATAATGAAAAGTTTTTTTTTTTAAGTTGTCCAAAAATCATTTATCGAGTATTACTTTAAGTTATATGACATGCATGATTTTTTTTCGGTCTCATCTTCACTGATGCACAGCAACCACTCGAATGTGACACATGTATGATTGTAAACATGTAAATTGTATATGATATGCTGATACCATAAAAAAATATTGTATTTTTAATATATCAACCATTTTCTCATTATATACATATATTATTACTATTCACTACATATAATTTTCAATTTTTTTTATTTTATTTTTTTAATATTTGAAGCAATTGATCGGAGGGAGGTTCTTTCTCATTTTTCGTAGAGGAAGGGGGGCCGGGGAAATTTGGCATTGGGGCAAAATTACAAATGATATTATTATTGCCCTATGAGCTGTTTGCTATGTTCATAAAAGCATTGATGTAACATGCCAGATTTGGTCTGCTTTGCTTTGGATCCACCATTCAACGAATGTTCTTTGGGATATTTTTCATGGTTACTTGGACACTACACAGTGCAGAGGGAAAATTTACGAAACTGGTATAGTTTGACCGGTTAATTATTGGTTTGGTGTAACTTTTTGCAAAATTACGGAAATGGTGTAACTTTATATAAATCGTGACTGCCATCCACGATTTATGATTGTTTTTAATTTATTTATTTTTTTTAAAAATGAAATCGTGGATGCCAAGAACGATTCCAATTTTTTTTTTATTTATAAGAAAATCGTGGTTTGGATCCACGATTCATGATTGTTTTTCATTTTTTTAAAAAATTATACTGAAATCGTGGTTCACAACCACGACTTTTTTTTTTTGTTTTTTTTTATAAAAATCAATTTCATATTTTTAAATTTTTTATTTTTATTTTCATATTTTTTTATTTATATTTTTAAACAATAAGGGCTATAAAATTTTCTAGTCACTTTATATTTTTTATGTATCATTTAATTTTTTTTATTTTTTGCCCTTATTAAATATTTTGATTATCTATGTTTTTTGTTATTCATTAATGAATGTGAATTTTCCAAGTGAAATTGAAAGGGTTAAATTCTAATGTTACAATATATTCTCAAAAAATTTATAAAACTAACTACTTTAATTGATATGTGTAATTCGATTAAATATATCCTATAATGATGACCGGAAGGAGTATTACGTTATAAAATGCATTTTATTTTTTTATCCAATTATTATTAATTATTAAAAAATAAGTAGTGCCTTAAAAAAATGCATTTCAGCCAAAAATATTAGCACTAGTGCTAAACTTCAAATTTATGACTGTACTAAAGTTAACAAATACAAATGCATTTCAGCAAAAAATATTAGCACTAGTACAAATTTATTTGTTAACTTTAGTACAATCACAAATTTGAAGTTTAACACTAGTGCTAATATTTTTTTGCTGAAATGCATTTGTATTTGTTAACTTTAGTACAATAATAAATTTGAAGTTTAGCACTAGTGCTAATATTTTTGGCTGAAATGCATTTTTTTAAGGCACTACTAATTTTTTAATAATTAATAATAATTGAATAAAAAAATAAAATGCATTTTATAACGTTACACTCCTTCCGGTCATCATTATAGGATATATTTAATCGAAATACACATATCAATTAAAGTAGTTAGTTTTATAAATTTTATGATAATATATTGTAACATTGGAATTTAACCCTTTCAATTTCACTTGGAAAATTCACATTCATTAATGAACAACAAAAAAAGCATAGATAATCAAAATATTTAATAAGGGCAAAAAATAAAAAAAAATTAAATGATACATAGAAAATATAAAGTGACTAGAAAATTTTATAGCCCTTATTGTTTAAAAATATAAATAAAAATAAAAAAATTTAAAAATATGAAATTGAGTTTTATAAAAAAAAAAAAAGAGAGTCGTGGTTGTGAACCACGATTTCAGTATAATTTAAAAAAAAAAATAAAAAGCAATCATGAATCGTGGATCCAAACCACGATTTTCATATAAATAAAAAAAATGGAATCGTTCTTGGTATCCACGACTTCACTTTTTTTTTTAAAAAAAAATTAAAAACAATCATAAATCGTGAATGGCAGTCACGATTTATATAAGGTTACACCATTTTCGTAATTTTGCAAAAAGTTACACCAAACCGATAATTAACCAGTCAAATTATACCGGTTCCGTAAATTTTCCCAGTGCAGAGTGATCGGTTCTGTCAATTAGCTAGGCGCTGTACTGGTATTTTTTTAGAGAGAAAGTTTTTAACAAAGATAAATGAGGAAAAATTTAAATTATCAGTAATTTATCAACTAATATTCTGAAAGATTGAATTTGGGATTTTCGAATTTCAAACTTTAAAGACTTTATTTATATAAATTATAGTCTTAAAAATCTCCAACTCCCAACTACCACTTGTCGGTTTATTACTCAATAAGTCCAAAAAATTAAATAAAAAACTATTGTCCCATGTCAAAGTTAAAATAATGAATAGAAGTATGAAAAAATATTTTTTAATCTGTGAAGGGATAGTCAATTAAAAATACATTAAATAATTGATGCTATAATTGGTTTATTTATGAGGCAAAATATTAAATGTCTATCCCCTCAGATGGTTGATTTTTCAAAGTTTCACCCAATTTAGGGTATGGATGGAATACTTTTTCTTTCGAGAATTTTAAAAATTACACTCTCCAATAATTGTTTTCAACTACTTCCTTTGTTTTATAAGTTATCTTATTTAGAAACTTCACATAATTTCAGATATGATGAGTAAATGATAGTATAAGAATTTGATAAATTTTGACTAATAATATGAGTGAGAGTAATAACAAATGTATGAAAATTATTTTGAAAAGAAATGAAGAAATGAGTAGTGGAAAAGAGAATGTAATAATAAATTAGGGTATGCTTTGAAAAAGAAATATAAATGAGTATTAAGTTTAATTTCTAAATGAATATAACTTATGAGACAAAATAAGATGGTTAAATGAACATAGCTTATGGGAATGAGGGAGTACTTCTTTTAATTTCATTTACTTTAATTATCATTTTACATTAATAATTAAATGACACATTCAATAACGGACTTAATTTATGTGCATTATCTTAAATGATATTTTCTCCATTCCATATCTTGTGTAGTTTAAGGTTATTTCGCACATAAAGGATAGATGTATTGTATATTGTAAGTTTTATATGTGTTTTGTCCAAAATATACATATTTAATCTTTATTGAAAATTGTAATAATATTTAATTTTTATTAGAAAGTATGTTCATTAACTAATCTATAATAGTAGTTTAGAGATGAGAGAGTACAAAAATATAATTAATGAGAATTATAAAAGTGTTTGAATGAAGATTAAATAAATCGTGAAATTTTTTTATTTATTATACTTTAAAAAGCTAAAATTACAAAAAAAAATGAAATAAAAATAATAAGTTAAAACTAGAAAAAAATATGGAATGAAGGGAGTAGTTTAACAAATGTCGCTAACATTTACCTTTAATAATTACGTGATGCAAGACTTTAATAAAACAAATCTTTTCAATAAATTTATTTTGTGAAATGAGTTGTACCTTTTTATTCACACAACCAAAGACAGTAGCGTGACAAAGGAGTGAAACTTGGGTAAAAACATGCTCTTTTTTATTTTAAATATTTCATTTCATTTTTTATTAAAAAGAAAAAAATAACATTAATAATTAAACTCATACTTATATAGGTAACCAACAGTGCTTGATTCAGTTGGTGTAAGACCCCAACTGAAATCCTGGGAATGGGACAAGGGTGCTAGTAGCCCCGGGTTTAATTTGATTCCCACTAAAAACATCCCACTGGGAGAGCCAGCCACGCAGCTCGCTCCGGATTAGTCTCAAAGGTCAGACAAAAAAAAATATAGGTAATGAATCAGAATCTCATTAATCATCAAAATGATAATATAAAATCTTAACACAACTATGGATCTTGAGATTTTGATTGGTTATGGTGTTCATATCCATATCAAACCTATGTAAAGAAAAACCACAAACCAATAAAAAAACTATCAAAACCAAATTTTCTTTAAAAATGAATCTCACATGTTGCAATTATTATACTTGTGTTCCTAAATATATATGCATTTGAAGTAGTGTATGAGTTGATTATTTTTATAAGTTATTTTCTCAATTTTCAATGATATAAATTACTTGTTTTTTTACAAATATTTTTATTTATTCAATATTTTTTTTAGAGTTCCAATAATAATTACATAGACAATTTTGAAAAAGTATATCAAACGTTATTAATTTCAATGTCACTAACAAAATCAACTAACATACTTATTTCGCGTGCAAGGACAGCCAAAGGCTTATATTTAGGATTGGATGGAGTGTGTGTATGTGTGTGTGAGTGTGCGTGTGTTATATATATATATATATATATATATATATATATATATATATATATATATATTATACTCTAAATTGCATACTTACTTTATGTTACTCCATACATTTAATATGTATTATTTATATAGTCTTTCTTCCTTGTTTCATATGTATGTGTTGTTCTTTTAAATCATTACATAATTAATACTTTTTTTTTTAATTATACCCTTATTTATCACTATCTCTTTTTCGTCTTCAATGTTTTTGTCTTTTTTCAATAATAATCACATAGAAGTATTATAGTCGATATACTCAAATTCTTACATCAATTAATCTTTTATTTAAAATCCTTGCATAATCTAAAAATACAATATTTTTGAAATGGAAGAAGTGCGATTTTTGTTGTATATAGTATATCATAAATTAAATTTAATGTATTCCTTTTGTTTGAATAGATCATTTATAATTCCGTAATAAAAAAAATCACTCTATTATTTAGTATTTGCTATTTAAAATACAAAGTTAATGTATCAATTCACATTATTAAATTTATATTTCAAACAAAAAATAAGTGATAATGAAAAATTGAATTGAACTGCACCATTACAGGATGTAACTTTATTTTTGATCGATAAATGCATCTAATAATTTAATCGAACCAAATTGCAAATAATTTTTAATTTAGGTCGGACGTTATTCTGTGGTGGGGCATGATCGTTATTTAAGTTGATACTAATTATTTATAATTTATTTTAACTAACCCTTGTTGTCATTTGTAACTTGTAACTCAGACGCATGATGATTGCCATAGTCCTTCAATCAAAAACTATGCATCTTAGTGCCTCATATTAGAACGGCAATCAACAAGGAGCTAGAAGGGGATCCATATTTAATTTTTTGGTAGCGTAGCATGGCAACAAGCATAATGCAATGTAAATCACCAGATAGAAAAAGTAAAAAACTAAAAATACTCACAAATATGGATAGCGCAACAACATGCTTGCCCCCCACACTCCGATCATAGAAATTTAGTAGATAGTGATAGAGGCCTCCATTGGCCATTAGTTTATATGAGAGAACTCGTCTGGTCACTATCTATTGGGATCCATAAATAAAAAGATAAGGTTGAAAAAGTGCAAAAGTGATAAAAAGGAAAAGGGTTGTTAAGTTACATATTTACAATAATTGGTACTCCATGCTTTAGTTAATGGCCGCATTAAGAAAGGAATCGGATTGGGGTTTAGGAATCATGCAATGAAAAAATAATCATCTACTTTTCTTCGGAGATATATAATTTAATTGTATTCTACTTACCCAATTGAGTGGTGATTTATTGGATAATACCATTATAGTAGTAACTAATCCATCTATTCCAATAATACATGCTAGTATATATGATGCATATATAAAGTTGATTACACTCTACCTCAAGGGGCATCGCATCTAGCTTGGCGTGCGAGTATTAATGGAAACTGTGATGTGTGCCATAACTGGTAGTTTCGTTGGGCCTTTGATTATTATTATTATTATTATTATTATTATTATTATTATTATTATTATTATTATTATTATTATTATTTATATATATATATATATAGAGAGAGAGAGAGAGAGAGATACATAGATAGATGGATAGACATGTTGTGTCAACGTACAAGATTTAATTTTTCGAGTTAAATAAATCTTTACTAGAGAGTAAATCTCAATAGTATCTTACTGAAGTGAATGGGATATCAAAGATATTGAGTTTTAAATTTTGACCCCTGAAATTTTGGCCCCTATTTTGTATTTTTATGGACAAAAATACCTTTTTGTGTGTTATTTTTTTCGTCTCTAATGAGACGGAAAATTTCCATCTTCCTAGAGACGGAAAATTTCCGTCCGTGTACAGACGGAAAAACCATATCATATTGCAGCACCGCCTGGTTATATAATATTACTTGAGTGACCAACTACAAATATAAAAATCAATTACTACTTTAAAAAGAATAGGCATGGCATGGATCTTACTCAAATAATAATAATTGGTAAAACAAATACTAGTATTACTTAATACGGAAAAATTCCGTCTGGAGGGAGTAGGCTCTAACCTATATTATAAAGCCATTGTGATATTATAGAGTAGAGAAATTTTACACCTACATTATAATTGACACCTTTTCAGGATGGAAAAAAGTGATTCATTTGGAAGAGGAATAAGATCAAACAGGTGGTGTTCAAAATAGAATAGAGACAGGGAGGGGGGAAGAAGCAACGAACCAAGAAGCGTCATAATTGATATCAGCCTGCAAAGTAGTAGTAAAAGAAAAAATACTAAAAATAAAATAAAAAAAGCGTGAAGGGTGAAAAAGTAAATGAAGGTTTGTGAGTAGGGATGGCAACGGGGCGGGGATGGGGCGGGGGTACTTTCCCATTCCCCATCCTCGGGTCCCATTCCTCCCTCATCCCCATCCCCAAACCCCATCTCGGGTAGAAATTGTTCTCCACTCCCATTCCCCACGGTCCCCACGGGGTCCCCAAACATACGCGAAATTTTTTTAAAAAAATCGTAACTTCCATTTGACTCGTCATAAAATTAACCCTACTTAATAGTATTTTCAAAAGATGCATAGTACTTAAAAATAATAATTAAAAGTCAAATAATTAAATCTAAGAAATAGAATAAAAATAATCAAAAGGTTAATATTTGTTTTAAAATTAGACAATTACAAACTTTTTTTGATAGTAAAGACAGACTTTATAAAACAGGCAAAGCCACAGGGGCTGAAAGTTCTACAAAGAAATGCTTAAGGAACCATGGGGTGTCAAACCAGGCTGGTATGTAGTTGAAAGGTGAAATTACCAAAAAACCAATTCTTTTAATTACATAAAAGTTAAAAACTAAGGGTGTATATGTACAATAGGCGGGAAACGGGGCGCCGCGGGGACGGGGGGACCTATCCCATTCCCCGCCCCAGAATCTGTACGGGGGAAAAATCCCCCCCATCCCCGACCCCGACGGGGAAAAATCCCCGAAATCGGGGACCCGAACGGGGCGTTCCCCGCGGGGATCCCCGAATGGCATTCCACATTGCCACCCCTATTTGTGAGTTGCGAGAGCTTTGGAGGATTTGATGGAAATGCTGCAATATGATATGGTTTTTCCGTCTTTCCAAGGACAAAATTTTTCCGTCTCTAGGTAGATGAAAATTTTTCATCAAGGGATAGATGAAAATTTTTCATCTCATTAGGGACGGAAAAAATAACACACAAAAGGGTATTTTTGTCCATAAAAATACGAAATGGGAGCCAAAATTTCAGTAATGGGGGCCAAAATTTAAAACAAGATATTAAGGATGTTTTAGTCCAAGTTGTTGGGTGGCTCTACATAATTCTCTCTTTCCCATTAATAATTTATGGCTATTGTGCAACTACCATTCTAATCCATGGTTGTTATTTTTATTTGTTTTTAAACCACATGTAACTGAATGGTTCTGAACCATTCCTGTCTCCTACATAAGGAGGCATACAATCCTTTGTTACACATTTCCATTTCTCTCATTTCCCATTTTCTCATATAGAAAGTTCATTATAGAAAGTTCATTCATTATTATCTTTTTGCCAACTTTTATTCTATTAACTTCTCTTTAATTCTCCAATTGATTTGATCCTGTGTTTCCGCATAGTGAATATACCTTAACAAGTGGTATCAGAGCACTTACTCAATTGAGAATTTAAAATGTCTACTGTTACCAAATTTGACATCGAGAAGTTTGATGGCAAAATTAGCTTTTCTATTTGGCATGTCCAAATGAAGGTCGTTCTTACCCAGAACGGATTAAAAAAAGCTTTAGATGGAAAGTCGAAGAAATCGACTTCTATGACTGACGAGCAATGGGATGAATTAGACGAAAAGGCGCTTTCAGCAATGCAGCTTAGCTTATCCAAGGAGGTTCTCCGTGAGGTAGCAAATGAAACTACCGCTGTAACACCCTCACAATTATTTAGTTAAATTAGGATTTTATAAAAATAGTACTTGAAAATTTCTTTTTAAATTAAAATACTAAAGAATATTTTTCCAGAAAAACGGACAGAATTTCCTCTGTTTTACGGACTTTCCCAAATTTTCCAATTTTGTACCTGCTTAACCTGTTCAGTCCAGCAAACTTTTAGAACATAAAACGTTTAAATATCATCCTGAAACAGATCCTAATGCCCCGAATATCACAAATAGGGGCGTACAACTAATACATATTTTTAATTTACCAAATAGTAGTTTTTAACATATCTAAAACTGCAGTCCACTCGTAAATAATAAACAGATACTCCACGTAGTGGAGGTTCAACCTGCTCAGCCAGAAACTGTGTAAGCTCCAATCTCAAAACCTGAAAAATGGTTGTAAGGGTGAGCTTTACACACGAAGTAGAGAAATAGTTTCTAACTAGACATAATGACCTACTAAGTCAAACACATTTAGTCATGTATCTCATAATATAACAACAATTCATTCCCAACCAATTCACATACATGCACACAATGTCAATCAATTTCTTTTATGATTCGTTAAACCCTTACATTTCATGTATATTTATTTCATTCCAGCTTATCTCTTTTTCATTCCTTTTCGTTTCTTTACATAATTACCATTCTCTTTTCATTACTTTAACCTTTCTTTTCTATTTTCATACTCTTTGAGCTTTTCATTAACTTTAGAAATTATTACGTGGATCCACCATTGCGTACAGTCCCACAACCCGGACAAAACGTCTTACAGCTGCGCACCACATGTGTCTTACGCGATCTATGCGTGCAGTCCCACAACCCGGACAAACGTCTTACAAGATCTGGATCACACTAGTCTATGCGTGCAGTCCCACAACCCGGACAAAACGTCTTACAAGACTTCATATAAAATCAGTCGATGCGTGCAGTCCCACAACCCGGACAAAACGTCTTACACGACTTCAAATCAAACCGGTCGATGCGTGCAGTCCCACAACCCGGACAAAACGCCTTACACGACCTCAAATCAAACCAGTCGATGCGTGCAGTCCCACAACCCGGACAAAACGTCTTACACGACTTGGTTCACGCCAGTCTATGCGAGCAGTCCCACAACCCGGACAAAACGTCTTACACGACTTGGTTCACGCCAGTCTATGCGAGCAGTCCCACAACCCGGACAACGTCTTACAAGACTGGCTCAACCACAAAATTTGCATTTAATCTTATGAGACACCCTTACATTATTTGCACTTAGCATTCAATTCATGAAACCAAATATTTTTCTTATCCTTTTATAATTCTGGATTCCAACATAAATTAACAAAACATCACATCACACATTCAAATATAAATCACCATAATCATTCACAAATAGCACAACTCTATACTTTTTCTAACATACATAACAACTATCCTATATAATCGTTTCTAGTTACTAACCAAATCTCCATATACTTCAGTTAGGCATAAATAATGACATTTAGTACTTACAAAATTTATCACATATTTCAATTTAACAACTATTTCATTTAATTTCATTTTTGATTGTTAAACCTATAATAACTATCTAAATTCCAAACCAAGCATATACATATACTCTTAGCAAGTACTATGAGCTAATCAGATAATACTCCCTAAAGCAAGGTAAAGAACCCCTTACCTCAGGGTCCTATTAGAACCTGGCTTACGGCTCGGTGAGGCGATCCCGTTGCGGCTTATGTCGAACTAGTCCAAATCCACCAGCGGCAATTACGGCTTACACAACCGGCGTCGGTCTGACTCCTCGACTATGTTGGTGATGGCGGTTTGGTTCGAACCCACAACCGTGGCCGATGACGATAACGGCGTCGGTTCGGTTCGCTGCACATGGGTCCGAACGGTTTGGACCATCAACCCAGCGATCATGGCAAGAAAAGGACTAACGGTTCGGTCTGAATCTTCAGCGGACCAGCGGCGATGCGAGAAGCAGAGACCGTGGCTGATCCAAGTCTCCCTGGTTCGTGAGCTTCGAATCGACAGCGACACCAATGAGAAAGGAACGGCGGCGACTTCCTTTGCACAACCAGTGAAGGAGAGCGGCGGCGGAATCACGACCCGGCTGAGGAAGAAGAAACGCGACGGCGGCGGCAAGGAATGCACGGTACAATAGCAAATCGAAGGAGAGAGAGATGAAGGAACCAACAGCGACGGAGGTGGCATTTGTTGGTGGCGACAACGACCGCGAAGAGCGGCGGCTCCGTGCATGGAGGAAGGCGAGTCGCGATTCGCGACTCCCCTGGTTGACGGTGGCGCGAAGAGAAAAATAAGAGAACGTGCGATGGAGGGAGAGAGAGAAGGAGATGAGGGGCGGCGGCGTGGGGCTGATTGCGGCTGGGAGGAGAGGAAGGGACGGCGCTGCGTGGGTGAGAGGAGGGTTAGGGCCGGCGGCCCTTGGTTGAAGAAGAGGGGGGGGGGGGGGTATTCGAACCCCTCTCCACTGTTTTATTATTTTTTTTTTCTTTTTCTTTTTTTTTATATAATTATTATTACATTATTATTATTATTATTATTATTATTACTGTTATTTATTTATTTATTATTATTATTATTATTATTATTTTTCTTTATTTGTTTATTGTAAATCTCAAAAAAAAAATACTAATAATAAAATGTAAGCATTTAGTAAGTACTTATATAAAATTATCAAGTTAAGAATCTTAAAATTCTTAAAACAAGTTCAACATATAAAATGTCAAAATATATTAAAGTATAGAAAGCATGGTTTTCAAATAGTATAATTATTTTAATTGAACTAACCACTTAGCCATATCAATAATCAATTAGTTAGTGCTATTTTTCTTTTTATTACTCTTATTATGTTTGGAATTAAAATGGGGATGTTACAACCGCCGCGACATTATGGTTAAAGTTAGAAACTTTATTTATGACCAAAAGCCTTGCAAATAAGATTCGTCTCAAGGAGCGCTTATATACGATTCGCATGGGTGTAGGTACATCTATTCAATCTCATCTTGATGAGTTCAATTCCATTATCATGGATTTGGAAACATGGACATTAAAATTGACGATGAGGATAAAGTTGTTTTATTGGTTGTCTTTTTGCCTTCCACCTATAAACACTTCAAAGAAATAATGTTCTATGGTAACAATGATACATTATCCTTCGAAGATGTTAAATCCAATTTATTGTCCAAAGAAAAATTTGATTTAGAAGTTCATTCTGAGGACAAGGGTGAAGGTTTGAAGAGGCAGAACTCAAGAAAGATGGCATACTAGTAATAGAAGGTTCAGGTCTAAATCTAAGGGCCACAAATCCAGCTAATTCTATCACTATTGCAAGAAACCAGGGCATGATATTTCTGATTGTTATATCTTAAAGAAGAAATAAGAAAAGGAAGGAAAAGGAAAGCCTCTACAATTCGTCGAAGTCGCAAATGTTGAAAATGATTATGATAGTGATATTTTGTTATCCGTTGTTGCTTCTGATAAAAGGAGCAAACCGAATGGACTCTTGATTCTGGGTGTACCTTTCATATGTGTCCTTATAGGGACTTGTTTTCCAGTTTTGATCCTATTGATAGTGGTGTTGTCTTGATAGGAAATGATGCTCAGTGCAAGGTTGCTGAAATAGGTACAGTTCAAATCAAGACCCATGATGGTATTGTTAGGACTTTGACTAAAGTTCTCTATATTCCTGACTTGAAACGGAACTTAATTTCTCTAGGCACCCTTGAGTCTCTTGGGTGCAAGTACTCAGCTGAAGGTGGAGTCCTAAAGGTTTCAAAAGGTGTCATTCTCTTGATGAAAGCTAATCGAATTGGTAGCTTATATGTCTTGCAAGGCTCAGTTGTAACAGGTTTAACAACGGTATCCTCTTCCATGACCAATAATGATGACACAAAATTATGGCACATGCGCTTGGGCCATACAAGTGAAAAAAGCTTGCACCTTTTAAGAAAGCTAGGTCATCTTGGAAAATATGTTACCGAAAAGCTGAAGTTCTGTGAGCATTGTGTTTTTGGGAAACAGAAAAGAGTCACTTTCTCTACTGCGACTCACCGCACAAAAGGTATTCTTGATTATATTCACTCTGATCTTTGGGGTCCTTCTAAAGTACCCTCTCATGGAGGACACCGCTATATGATGACTCTTATTGACGATTTTTCTCGTAAGGTTTAGGTTTATTTTCTGAGATATAAAAATGAGACTTTTCTTACTTTTAAGAAGTGAAAAACTCTCGTTGAAACCCAGACGGTAAAGAAGGTCAAAGAAGCTCAGAACAAAAAATGGTCTTGAGTTTTGTGAAGGTGACTTTAATGATTTCTGTGCACATCATGGTATTGCTAGACATAAAACCATTCCATGTAAGCCCCAGCAGAATGGTGTTGCAGAGAGAATGAATAGAACCATACTTGAAAAGGCTCGCTGTATGCTTTCAAATGCAGGGTTATGGCATCGACATGATTTATGGGCCGAGGCAATATCTACTACATGTTACTTGATCAACCGTTCTCCACATTCTGCACTTGATTTCAAAATGCCAGAAGAAATATGGTCAGGTAATCCTATTGACTACTCTAATCTAAGAATTTTCGGGTGTCTCGCATATGCACATGTCAATGATGGCAAATTAGCTCCAAGAGTTGTGAAGTGCATTTATCTTGGCTATTCATCTGAGTCTAAAGGATATCGTTTATGGTGTTCTAATTCAAAATCAAGAAAATTACTTCTTAGCAGAGATGTGACATTTAATGAGGATGTATTATTATCTTCTGGAAAACACTCTTTTGTGTCTTCTTCTACTAGTATAAGTAATTTGCAGGGTACTAGCGAGAATGTGGAGTTGGAAGTGAAGTCTACCACTACAACCCCTAATTCATCTCCTGGTGAAACTAAAAGTGATGATGATGATGATCGTGAACATGGCGTTAGTACCACTTCTCCTATTCAGCCACAAGAAGAAGATTATGTTCTTGCCTGAGATAGACCTAGAAGACATATCAAAATGCCAGCTAGATACACTAATAGTAATAATTTAATTGCTTATGCATTGTCTGTTGCACAAGAGGTCAATGATGTTGTTGAGCCTACCAGCTATATTGAAGTTGTGTCCTGTGCTGATTCCTCAAAGTAGCTAGTGGCTATGAATGAGGAAATTGAGAGTCTCCATATGAACAATACATGGAATTTGTCAGAGCTTCCACAAGGCAAACGACCTTTGAGATGTAAATGGATCTATAAGAAGAAAGAATGCATTTCTGGAGTAGAAGATCTTAGATGCAAAGCACGACTTGTTGTCAAAGGATTTAATCAAAAAGAAGGTATTGACTTTAATGAGATTTTCTCACCTGTTGTTCGTCATACCTCTATTCGTGTTCTGCTTGCTTTTGTTGCTCTGTTTGATTTGGAATTAGAGCAACTTGATGTGAAGACAGCTCTTCTACATGGAGAGCTGGAAGAAGAGATTTATATGGATCAGCCTGAGGGATTTGTTGTTCCTGGTAAGGAGCATCTTGTATGCTGCCTAAAGAAATCTTTGTATGATCTTAAGCAAGCTCCGAGGCAGTGGTATAAAAGGTTCGATTCTTTTATGATTGGGCAAGGTTATTCTAGAAGTCAGTATGTTGATTGTGTTTATTTTAAAAAGTTTCCCATTGGATCTTTTGTATACTTGTTACTTTATGTTGATGATATGCTGATAGCATCACGTGACAAGTCTTTAATCAGAAAATTAAAAACTCAACTTAATAATGAGTTCGAGATGAAAAAATTAGGTGCAGCTAAGAAGATTCTTGGTATGGAGATTCGAAGGGATTGTCAAGCTGGTAAATTATTCATATCTCAACATAAATACATTGAGAGAGTGCTTGATAGGTTCAATATGAGTAGTTGCACACCCGTTTCTACTCCACTTGCTGCACATTTCAAATTATCTTCAGACCTTTGCCCAAAGACAGAGGAAGAGGTGGAGCGTATGTCTCATGTTCCTTATGCTAGCGCAATTGGCAGTCTTATGTATGCTATGGTATGCACTAGACCTGATTTAGCCTATGATGTGAGCATGGTAAGTCGATATATGCATAATCCTGGGAAGGATCATTGGAATGTTGTCAAATGGATTTTCCGATACCTGAAATGTTCTTCCGATATCGGCTTGGTGTTTGACAGAAGCAAGGCTATAATTGATGACCTTGTAGGCTTTGTTGATTCAGACTATGGTGGTGATCTTGATCGAAGAAGATCTCTTTCTAGTTATATATTTAATCTCTGTAATTGTGCTATTAGTTCGAAGGCTACACTTCAATCTATTACTGCATTATCTACCATTGAAGCAGAGTATATGTCAGCAACAGAGGGTATGAAGGAAGCTATTTAGCTTCGAGGTTTGGTCAATGAACTTGGTCTAGCACAAGAAACTTTAATTGTGTTTTGTGATAGCCAGAGTGCTATTCACTGACCAAGAATAATTGTTATCACAACAAGACCAAACACATTGATGTGAAAACGTCATTTTATCAGAGATATTGTTGCACTTGGTAAGGTTATGGTGAGAAAGATTCACACATCGGAAAATCCAGCAGATATGCTTACTAAGGCACTTCCAAATGCTAAGTTCCAATATTGCTTAGAACTCGTTGGTCTCTACAACAATGCTGAATTCGAGTCAAGGTGGAGATTGTTGGGTGGCTCTACATAATTCTCTCTTTCCCACTAATAATTTATGGCTATTGTGCAACTACCATTATAATATGTGGTTGTTATTTTTATTTGTTTTTAAACCACATGTAACTGAATGGTTCTGAACCATTCGCGTCTCCTATATAAGGAGGCATACAATCCTTTGTTACACATTCCCATTTCTCTCATTTCCCATTTTCTCATATAGAAAGTTCATTATTATCTTTTTGCCAACTTTTATTCTAGTAACTTCTCTTTAATTCTCCAATTCATTTGATCCTGTGCTTCCGCATAGTGCATATACCTTAACACAAGTTTAAAAAATGAAGACTGAATTGGTTTTAATAAAGGAACTCAACAACCAATCAACATGTGTGTGTTTGTGTGACATGAGTTGGAAATATCTAAGAAATCAAGTCGTGTATATAGGATTGTGTGGGTGGCTAGAGTTTGCAATTAATTGGCGAGAACAAACTTATCGAATTATTGGGATAGCGAGAAACTTGGAAGTCGTTGTCATCCCATTCCGCTCAGCTTATCAATCGGGATAAGCGATCATGCAATGAATCACAATGCATGATAAACTTGAACTAGTCAATCCTGGATAACGTGAACATAGATAGGAGCTTAATTAAGCACCTTGGGCTTGGGCTATTTAGCCAATCCAATAGTATCGAGATTAGACCTGGCTAACGTAGTTGTTCGGTAAACATGATGAATGTGATCAACTTAGTCCAGTCATAAGTCTAAAACACTTGCAATATTGGTGCAGAAAATTTCAAATCCTAAAAGTAATTATATTGTAACTTGTTAATTTAAAATCACGTGTATTCTCCATTTATCAAAGACAATCTTTTTTAAGTTGGCAGATAAATTAAAGTCACTATTGACAAAAAAAATTTACCTAAAAAGTTTCCTATAACAAATATTTATTAATTCATCCCTTTTAAAAAAAAAATATTTAATTAAGGTGTTTCTCCATAAACTCAAACTCGACATTTCTGCTTAATAATATTGTAATTAAAGTGTATTTTTTTTAACTATTATGGAGGTAGTAAATTTTTTTTATTTGTTTATCACTTGAAAAATATATACCATTACTCTTGGATAAAATATTATATTGTCCATTTGTCCATAAGAATATATTATATGTAAAAAAAAAACCTTATCTCTTCTTCTCATGAAAGTATAATTCAATCCCTCATTGTAGGCTTAAAAATTATCAGTAGAACATGTTGACACAATTTTTGTCTTTATACGGACCAATATGTCATTTGTCAACTAGCAAATAAAATTCTGATCTATTTCTATATTAAAAATTCTATGTAATCAACGTGGGTTAGTTAAGTGGTAGTTTATTTGGTCTCTTAATCAACTGGTCTCGAGTTTGAGCCTTGAGTATGGAGCAACCCTCGCTGCCTCGCTGGGAGATCCCTACCGCTTACTGCGAGCACAATTGGGTTGGATCGGATAAATCGAATTCTGGATAAACCAGATCCAGGTACCGGTTGGTGTAAAAAAAAAAATCTATGTAAAAATTTCACATCCTCCTCGTCAAATATACCTCATTTGTTTCTTTGGGATCTCATGTATGTGTTATATAAAATGAGATGATTAGCACTAATCATGTGGTAGTGTAGAGATGGCTATCCAGCACTTAGTAGCTGGATTTAGATAACCCCCTTAGCTTCCAACTTAGGAGAAAAAAACAAGAAGAATGAAATAAGCGGCTACGGTTGAGTGGAGGGCATTAATTAGTTTTCTGGTTTTGTGTTTATTGTTAGTGCATATGCAAATATTTCAGTAACAAAAATGTTATTCGAAATTTCTAACGGGAACAATTACAGTTGTTAAGTGATTTTTTTTGTTTTTTTGTTTTTTTTTAAATATATGTGTATTGATTAAAGATTAAAAAAAACTGTATAAATGAGAAATAGAGATTTTGCAAAGAGTTGTCAGAGCTTATCCCCTTGGAAATATGGTCTATTACAAAATAAAAAATTCTTGGTGTAAACTTGTACTTTTAATGGTCGGAGATTTAAACCGTTAGAGTATTAAACAATGCTAGCTTTGTAATCTTTTTTGTGGTTTTAAATATCTCTAGTACTCTCTTTAATGAAAAAAAATTCTTTGTTTGTTGATATATATATATTTTTTTTAGAAATATAGATACTAAAAGTTTTTGTTGTAAAATAAAATTGTCAAATACAGTTATAGAAATATTAACATTTTTTATTTCAATAAATGCTTGTTGATTTTCTGGGGCTGGAGGCATACTCTAACTTTAAATGGGATGATCACCCTTAGGCCTTAACAATGAATTTTTGTTTACAAATATGAAAGAAAAAAAATATAAAGTGAACTAGTATGTGTTAAGCCAGTTAAGCCAGTTAAGGCACAGAACTCAATTAATCGTTTATTTAATATTTTTTTTATAGATAAACTCATAAAGATTATTTTTATAAGTTTCTTTGTTTTAAATTTATTGAAATAAGTTTTAAGAAAACTTATGCTTATTACCAAAAGCCTATTTTTTTTAAGTGATTTTTATAAATCCAAAAAAGCTTTTTCGAACATGATCTTAATTGGAAGCTCTTTTCTTCCAAATCTGGCCCTGGAAGTGAAGTGATTATATGAAGATCAACAATGGCACTTAGCTAGTGCCATCTGTCATTCTTTATCCAGCTAAAGTGCAATGAATAAGAGTTGACGCCGCGAATACAACTGCTTCTGATTCCTTATTTATCAACACAAACAGTTACGTTCTTTTATCAAACAATAATACAGAAGTACTATAAATAACAACAAAGAAAAGCGCCGTCAAGTCAAGGATTATCATCATTATTTTATTTTATTTTTTTCCAAAAAATGTTACTTAAATAGTACTTATGTAATATGAGCGGAAGTATATAATTGTGACGAAGGTTTTGATGATAGGAAGTTAGAAACAAGATATTACTAACATAGAAAAGATTGTTAGATTAATTGTGAGGTAAGGAGTACAATTGTTATTTGTTTAGATTATTTAATATAGTAATTGCTATAATTATTATTTATTAGTATATTTTTAGATTTTTTTTATGCTGGATGATTATGCAATTTATAAATATACTTTGTTCATATACAAAATAAAAATATGGCACGCATTGTTTTCATTTCGTTTGTCCAAATTCATTCATTCCTTGTCTTTATCTTTTCCACCGTAATTAAAAAAAAAAAAAAATCCATTCATTCAAAAACTAGTACTACATACTACAGAGTATGTACTCTTCTTTCTATCGTGATGACAACCAAAACCCAGCTGTTGAGGACCCCATCCTTTTCTAATTTTTGTGTAAAAGGAATAACCAAATGACTATAAACCAAACTAAGATCAATGCAATTTTGCCCATGTTTACATCAAATACAACTAATTTAATAAAGTAGTAGTGAAATTTCTAAGTAGGATTTTTTTCTTCAATTTTTTTTTCAAAACTAGGTGGTATCTGAGCTTC
Organism: Crotalaria pallida; assembly: GCA_037953625.1. Classification (NCBI taxonomy): domain Eukaryota; kingdom Viridiplantae; phylum Streptophyta; class Magnoliopsida; order Fabales; family Fabaceae; genus Crotalaria; species Crotalaria pallida. Next base: position 78,534,818 of record CM075656.1, read on the forward strand.
ACATTTTTTGGAGTTCGGATCCTCTCCAGTACTGGAGAGGCCAGTACTATCATATGATTGCGACACGTGGCAAATTTTAAACAACGGTTGAGATTTTAAGTTGGATTTAATTAAATATTAAATTAAATAATAAAATTAAAAATTAATCTCTTATGCACCTCTTCTCCTTCTCTGTTGTTGCAGCACTTCTCATCTTCATCTTCACCACTTCACCTCTCGCAAACACACGTCGCCGTCGCAACACCTCCTTTTCCCGCAGCCGTTCACCGTCGCGATCCGCCCAACCCAGTCGCGCTGCCTTGCTCCACCCCTAACAGCCCCAGCCACCGTTCTCACCACAAACGCGAGATCCTGAGCGATGGTATTTGGTGGGGGCAACGGCAACGGTTCGGCGGCGTGACGCCCATGGCAGCCCTGAAGGGCGTTGGTGTTGTGGGAAAAAGAAAAATTGTGTATGAACTGGATAAAGAGATAAAGGGCGTGACGGCCATGGTAGTGGTGAAGGGTGTCGGTGTTGTAGAGAATGCGGAGGAGAAGTGTTGTAGCAGCGGCACCAGAGAAAGAGATAGGTAGTAGCAGAGAAGGAGATTATTTTTTTTTATTTTATTTAAAATATAATTAAATCTAACTTAAAATCTCAACCATTGATTTAAAATTTGCCACGTGTCGCAATCATATGATAGTACTGCCCTCTCCAGTACTGTATAGGATCCGAATTCTTGTGGCTCAATTAATCCACCTTGATCCATGAACTGTGCGAGTCTTTGACTCAACGGTATGGATTCTCCCCAGAAATTGTTATCTCACTGATACTCGAGTCTTTGACCCTGAAATCTGTAAGCGCTCAACCAGTTTCCACTAAACCAATCCACTTGAGTTTCAATTTTTTTTAATATATATATATATATATATATATGTTAGCTCAACTCATACCACCATTTAAGCCAGAATTTATTAGTCTACTGACACCGTAAAGTGTCTATCCACATAGACACATCTTACTATTAATCAATATTTTAATTTTTTATTCTCTACATTATTATGTATAAGATCATTTTGTCATTAGAATTCACCTTTGTGATTAAGAAAATTGTTTAATTTAACTAATAATATTGAAAATATGAATATTTGATTTTGTTTTCAAAATAACACTTATAAATATTATTAAGAATATAAAATGTGTTGAGTAAATGAAGGTGATTGCGAAAAAAATAATTAATTATTATTGAAAATTGATATAAGATACTATAAGTAGGAAAAAAAATAAATTTTCAAAATATATCATATTTTGGAACATAATAAGTATTTTGAAACATTATCATGGGCCAAAGAAGAGTATAAATAGTCATTTGGGATATCAATACTCTCATCGAAAAATGTGATATTCATAAGATGTAATTGAATCAGAATTGTTAATTCGTGCTATCCGATTGTGTTCGTGTCTGATCTATTTGGTTCTGGGTCGGATCATGATCATGTTATGTCAAAAAAGCATGGTTTAAAATCGTGCTTGAAAAATGTTTTTTAAACCCGCACTAGGTATGTTTCATGCTTTTACGTATCAGCCCGACAACAAAATATATATACCTTGATAATATCGGATAATTGATAATAACACTAGTTGTTTTATGTAGCAAATGAAATCACCAGGGATACATGTATAAAGAAATAAGTATTGTACAATGTAGTTGATTAATGGATTTTTTTTTTCTTCCAATTTCGGAAAAAATTCAGTAAATTAAAAATAAAATAAAATAAATCGGATTGGCGTGTCGTGTCGAGGAAGCCCAGCAAAAGCCAGGACGTATTTTTTGCTAATGCAGGCTGTGCTAAAAAAACACGGATATAATTCGTGTTCTAAATAAAATTGTTGCTTAAGCCTAATATTTTTCTTGTGCTTATTTGGGTCAAGTCGATCGTATCGTGTTTTTTGCCGACTCTAAATTGAATGAATATTTTCATTAGAAAATAAATTAAAGTCAAGATTATACTCAAAAATACTTATTACATGCATTGTACTCCCTCCGGTCCTATTTATAAAACTCTTTTGAGTTTTTTATTTTGGTCCTATTTATAAGACCCGTTTTCAATTTTCAATATCATTTAATTACTTCTTTTCACAAACACCCTATAAAGTCAACACTTTTTAGAGTTCCAATAATAATTATAGGGGTAGTTTTGAAAAAGTAAATCAAATTTTCACATTTCCAATGTCACTAACAAATTTATACACTTTCCTTGATGGGAGTGAAAAACCCCAAAAGGATCTTATAAATAGGACCGGAGGAAGTAAGTTTTAAAATAAAAAAAATACTAAATAAAAGAAAACATTTACAATTTTTTTAAGATATCAACTTTGAGTTTATATGAGATCCTTAAAAATATTACTTCCTCGGCTCTTCATAGTTTTTACGTTCATCAAGAAAAATAATTTTTTCCTTGGAATTGGAAAGTTTTAGTATATTGTTTCAAAAATGCCCTTTATTTTAATTATGCATTGAAATTGGTAGTTTCAATTTATATTTTTTCACTAAAAACTAGAAAAATACAATTAAATGCTAGAGATATTTTAAAAAAATTACTATAAAATGGTCATATATTTAAGATCAAAATTTTATACCCAAAAGGATCTCACACACACATATATATATACAAAGAGGGAATGAGTATAAACAAACTTATTTGGTTTTATATTTTTTCTTTACCAGAGTTTTTATTTAAAAGGTAAAACTTGGAAATTAGTATTTGTTGGAAATAATTTTTTTTTCAATACTTGGAAATATAACTAATTGTAATAAATATTTTTTAATGAAAAAATTAAATGAAAGTATAACCAGTTTCGACGAACATAGTAATTACTCTAGTTTATGAAACTATTGTAATTAAAAGAATAAGAAATATTATCTGAACATTTTGAATTAACATGCGGGAGTTACACCTGTCAATATTCTTACACAAAATGGTAGGTGTTACTCTGAATGGTAGTTTATGAAACTATTGTAATTAAAAGAATAAGAAATATTATCTGAACATTTTGAATTAACATCCGGGAGTTACACCTGTCAATATTCTTACACAAAATGGTAGGTGTTACTCTGAATGTTAATTTGATATGTTCATATAACATTTCCAGATGCAAAATGTTATCTGAACATCTGGAATTAACATCCAAGAGTGATACTACAATTTTGGGTAAGAAAATAAGTGTCCTATAAAAATTAAAAAGGTTGTGTTTCTTACCCAAAATGACAGGTATCACTCCTTGATGTTAATTTCAGATGCTCATATAACATTTATGTAAAAGAATACAACAATGTTATTTGAAGCAAACTTTGGAATGCATTTAAAAAGATTAAAAAAAAAACTCCATGCATCCAAAAAGTTGATAAAACTTTGAAAAGTCAACAAAATGAAAAGAATAATTTTGTTTTTCAAATCAACCAATTGCAAAATCAAACTATTTAATGTCGTTCAAATCAAACAATTTTGCATGCACTTTCATTTTATTATTTTATCTATTATATATGTTAGTATTATAAAAAGAACATTTTTTTTATCTCTTTTTTTAATATTTTATAAAATGTTTACTTTTCTCCTTCTTCACATTCATTCATATCAAACATTTATGTACAAAGTTTTTATTGTTGAATGCCAGCAAGGGATTAAAGTAACTTAAATAATTGAAATATTTATTTTATATAAAATAATTGTTAATAATTATTATTTATTATATATATATATATATATAGCATTCGAAAAAAATAATTAGTATTATTTATATAATGTTGTTAAGTTTGATAACCCGTGCATGGAACAAAACTAAAAACTATTATTTTCGTTTGACCGTATAAGTTTTTTTTTAAAATCTTTTTTCCCAATATAAATTAAAAAAAAATCAATACAACATTAATTATGTTGTAATAAGATGGAAGAAGTTCTAAGATATATTTTCGAATCATAACATTTTAAAAACATTTTTTATTTCCAAAGTCTCTAGGTCAAACAATTTCCTCCTAGAAAGCCCAAAAAGGTAAATAAACAAATAAGCTTAATCATCCAAACTTAAATATGTTTTTTATTATAGTACCAAATATGGGGGACATATATATAGACAAACATCAAATAATGAATTTTGTGCAGAGGAAAATACTTTATTAACGAAAATAAAAACAAAAAATAATATGTGAAGAATTATATTCAGATATTATATCCTATATTTCAGAAAATAGGAAAAAAAACGTAACTTAATTGTCAGGTTGTCTCAAACATTTTGGACCTTGAATGGAATTAAATAATTGTTTCTCTTTGAAAATAAAAAATAAAAAATAATCAAAATAAAAATGTATATTTCATATAATATAATATAATAAAATGTTTATTTTTGATAATCACTCATCTTACTCTTAAATCTAATGCCAATTTTTTTGTTAAACTATCATGTTAATTATTCAACGGCAAAACTGCTTCTTTGGTCCACTAAGTTATTTATTTGTTCCAAATTAGTCCCTCAAGTTTTTTTTGTTTGAAAGTGGTCCCTTAAGTTTACTCTCGTTAACACAGTTGGTCCTTCCGTCAGTTTTTCCGTTTCCGATCATCTTCTCCGGCAAGCATACAATATTTTCCGGTGAAACACCATTTTTTCCGGCCAAATTCCATTTTTTCCGGCAAATCTCCTTCTCCTTCCGGGGCTCCAAAGTATTAATATGATTAGAATTAGCTTTAATTTTTATGTCATTTGCACCATATATATATATATATATATATATATTCTATAAGTGGTAAAAACTAAAATATAAACAAATAAATATGGTTGTGCATATCTAATTTTTAATATAATAATAATAATTAGTAATATGTTTTTTTTAACAAGAAACAAATATTTTTAATATTTAGAAATATAATAATGTAAACAACCATAAAAATTTTGCAGATTCTTTGACAATGGATCTCATGCCAGCCTGTAAGTTGATATCCTCATTTTTGAGTTACATTGAATATATATATATTTTTTCCTAAACCATATTTCATTACATTACAATGTGCTTATTCTCAACATACCACCATCCTATTACTTTACATGTAGTATATAAACAACGTTCTTGTCTTCAAAACTGTGTAACATTCAAACAAGTTTCAACACATACAAATTAAAGGTTCCACACACACTAACAAAGCAAGCTAAGGGTACGTGAAATGGATCCATGTCCCTTTGTGCGCCTCTTGGTAGGGTCACTAGCCCTTAAACTTCCCTTACCAACAAAACCATCACCTCCTAACTCCGGCGGTGTCCACCCTTCATCCACCCCTTGTTTTTGCACTCTCCAACTCAAATCTTTCCCTTCCCAAACTGCCCTTCTCCCTCTCACCCCCTCCTCCAACACCGCCACGCCTCCTGAAACCGTCACCTCCGCTGCCGGCTTCCACCTCGACTCGGCCACCCTCCGCCGCCTCTCGGGGAAGCCACTCGCGCTCCGCATCTCCGTCTACGCGGGCAGCATGGGCGGCGCGTGCTGCATCACCGGAGCCAAGTTGCTCGGGCGCGTCACGGTGAGCGTGGACGTAGGGAGTTCGGTGTATCGGCCTATTACGTTCCATGATGGGTGGGTTGGCATCGGGAAGAAGGGAAAGGTATCTGTTAATGATGTCGACCATAAAAAGGGTTCGGCTCAGATTCACCTGGTGGTGCGGTCTGAGCCGGATCCTCGGTTTGTTTTTCAGTTTGGTGGTGAACCGGAGTGTAGCCCAGTGGTTTTCCAGATTCAGGAGAATAATATTAGACAACCTGTTTTCAGTGTCAAGTTCAGTGCGGATCGCAACGCTAGATCCAGGTCAGTTCGTACTCTATCATTCATTTCTAGATTATCTTATTTTTTACGCCTGCCATCGTATCTATAAACACCTCTTTGTATAAATTCACATCAGCCAAAAAAAATTTGATCAAAATTATTGGTGAGATTCTAAAAAAAAAACGTTGATTGAATAATAATGTTTTTGAAAAAATTAATTAAATATTACTATTGAAAATTGAAAAATGATTTTATGAATAAAACCAATTCTTTTTTTTAAAAAAATTACCAATAGAATCGGAAAAAGTGCCTATAATTTTATTAGATTGTGATTGATATACTGTAATTAAAAAAGGATTTTGTTAATAATTACTGAAAGATCAATATTTGAAGAATTATAAACTTTAAATTTATCTAAAAGATAATGTATTAAATTTTAAAAGTCAATTTGTAATTTTTCAATGTTATATATCTATTACCCTTACAATAATACTTTCTTCGTCCTATGTATATAAAAAAATTTGGGACTTTTATTTTGATTATATTTATAAGATAATATTTCAATTTCTAATACTTTTTCCGGTTTTTATTACAAGTTTTTTTTATCAATTTTTACGGTATTTAAAAAAGTTAATTAATATTGTTAATGGTATTAGAAGTGTAAATATTTGATATACTTTTTCAAAAGTACCTCTATAATTATTATTAGGATTTGGGAATCTAAAAAATGTTAAGTAAACAAGGGTCTTTGCGAAAAAAAAGGAATTAATACTATTTGAAATTAGAAATGAGACTTATATTATGGACAAAAAAAAGTCTTGAAAGAGGATTTATGCATAGGACCGGAGGGAGTATCATTTAATTATTTCTTTCCACATAAACTCTTATTTACTTAACATTTTTTAGAGTTTCAATAATAGTTATAGCTAAGGATAGTTTTGAAAATGTATATCAAATTTTCACATTTTCAATACCACTAACAAATTTAACTACCTCCGTGAAAAATCTTAAAAAAAAGTCTTTGCATATATGACATGATGGAATATATAACAAAGTTCCAATTGTAATAATTGAGGCAGTAATATAAGTATTACTCTCTTTGGCCTTATTTGGAAGTTGCATTCTAGAAAAAGAATTGATTTTATTTATAACTCAATTTTTATTTTTTATGAGGCATTTGTTGTTTTTCTTTCATTATATACCCTTTATTCATTAATAAGAAACAACATATTTGTAAAAAATTAATATGGAGTATAACTTAAAAAGGTAAAATTATGTTAAAATATTTTTTTTAAAGTTCAAAAAATATAATTATGTTGCTTTTTATAATACACTATAACCGATAACAAAGTCAAATAGAGTACTCCCTTTGTCCCATAAAGTTAGTAAAATACATAGAAAAATTTTGTCCCAAATTAAAGTTAAAACGGTGAATAAAAAAATTAAAATTGCATTATATATTTTATGATTGATTAATTGAGGAAATATGTATTAAATACTTGATTTGGTAATTGGTTGATTTAGGGAATAATTAATGCATTAAAAATATTCTTTCTTATTTTTGTTGAATTTTTAAAAAATTTCTAACTTTTTGAAACGGAGAGAGTATTTTACAATATTAATTGTGATGAATGAAAAATTATTGCGCTCTCCGTTCTAACTGGGAAAAAAGGCTTAAATATATTTTTATTTGGTCTTTTCAAATGTAGTGATTTTTTATTTCGGTCTTTATATTTTTTCTAAATTTTGATTTTTTTTTTAAATTTTGGTTTTAGTTTTTATTGATGACATATTAATATCATAATTGGCTACCTCAACAATTAGTATGACACATGTCACTTCTCACTTGTTAATGTTAATCACATAATCATCATTAAAAACTAAAACTAAAATTTTAAAACATATAAAAATCAAAACCTTACTAAAAACAAAAATATATGTTTAAAAAAAAATTCATGGTCAAGGATACATTTGGACTCTGATTTAATTGAGTCAAACTGAGAAGACTCGTTATTCAAGTGAATAAAGTTATTTCAATATTTTTTTCATGGGTTTACCTAAAGAAGTAATAAATATAATAAAAATATGTATTGAAAAGCTAAGTTTATTATCTCGTAATTATTAAAATTTTAATTTTACAATGTAAAATTTTTTTTAACTCATTATTTTTAGCCCTAAGAGATAAGGTTATTTTTTTTCTTTATTATTAAGAAGACTTCAACGTGAGACCTTCCATAAGGAGAACTATTAAACTTTTGCCAGTTTGCCATGTGGACCAATGTACTTTAGCAAGATCATGGTTTTATTTAGTTTTTTAAAAATAATTTATACTTCAGAGTTAAGATGCTATTAAGAGTTGGAAAAAACGCTATCTTGCTTTAAAAAAAAAAAACAAAAAAAAACGCTATCTCCCCAAATTTAATTAAATACCAGACATCCAATTAAATTTAACTAGTCATGTTTTGGTTACTAGCTAGCTGGTGCGTTTTAGTTAGTATTTGTAAGATTCAACTCAAATAATAAAATTGTGAAACATATAAAGACTAAAGTGCTAGGATGTCACCAGTGGAGGCTGGCACAAGTGGAAGGGACTTGTGTCCCTTAAACATGTGGTCGCGGGTTCGAGTCGTTCCAGAGGCGCATGTGAATGGAGCAAGCCTTACTGGGAGCATCGCCCCCGAAAGGGCCCGACCGTGGTGCGAGGGATTAGTCACCCAGTTGCGCGGGTGGATACCCTGGTTCATCAAAAAAAAAAGTGCTAGGATCTCTGTGCATACCCTGATAACTATGAAAGAAATTTGCCTATTAAAAAAAGTTATTGGTAAGTTTAGTGACTGTATATGTGTTAGTGTGAGATATGGTAGCGGGTCGGTAAATCAATGACTGAACCGTTTAAGCATAGCTCTGGTTTCTCCCATTTACTACCTTTTCTTTACTTTCTCTTTTTCTTACCACAAAAGTTTTCTGAAAATGGATTTTACACTTTTGAAGTCAATTCAAGATACTTTCCTTTGTAGTATTACAATTATAGAAGTCGCATGCAAAATACACAAAGGAGTTTACTTTTGATTTAATGAAATTTTTCTTTTGAGATATTGGTTCATCTAATCGCATGTGTTGTATTATTTTTGAAAGGAATGTTATTGTATATTAAAATAGTTTAAAATAAAATTAATCAAAGCATTATTGAAAAATATTTTATTTTTAAGTTTTTTATTGGTTGATGTTAAGAAAATTCAAACTAAGAAAACCCATAAAAATTACATTAGAATTTAAAGTCTTCTTGATGAATTTATCAATAGAAGAAGTTTTGATTGCAATATTTGACTATAATAAAGATCAAACAAGAGATTAAAATGTGTTTTCAGAGTATTTGTTGATGTTATTAGAAGTGGGAAAAATTTTATAAGTTCAAGTTATTTTTTTATTAAAGAATAAAAGTTCATAATTTTTTTTTTCATAAAAAAATTTAAAACTAACTTTCTTGATTAAAAAAAAATTATATTAAGAATAGGTGGGAGTATTACATTACTGATTAAAAAGTCTAACCATAATAAAAACTAAAGAATAAGATCAAACTCTTTTTAATTATAGGGTAGGTTGGCAAATTCAGTTAGGGGGAATAATATGGTAGGTTAATTATAGTTATAGATTATGGTGAGGTTTTATGCATGTGGGCTGGATTGTCAATATCTTAAGAGCTGGCACCTAACCATCATCACAAGCAATGTGGGGCCTCACCTTATCCAGCTCAATATTCATTTTCATGTTTCTCTTTTGCTTAGTTGTATTCTTTTGTGGTCATTTCATTTGTTTGTTTCTTTGTCCGGTGAAAGAACCATGGAGAATGTATAATAGCACCACCACCAGAGTTTCATTTTCATACGTCCATTTCCATGGGCTAGCAATTAAACTTTTGGAACAATGTCCTCTGGTCCTTGGCCATTACGATTTTGACCTTATGGGAGTGAACCTTTATGTCACTACACTAAACAGTAAACACACAAAACATTATACGTTATATACTACCTAATTAGCAGTTTCAGAATTTTGATACTTTCCAATCATTTTAAGTCCATTGCGCCTGACTTTAGTTAAACCATTAAAACAACCCCTATGCAGTTTTTTGCTGTATTTATTGCTTAAAAGGTTTTCTTTTGCATGAAGAGAATTCATTAATCAATTTTGAACTTTGCCTCCAAAAACAATCTTAGTTGGTAGAGTAGCAAGAAATGAAATATTGAAAATCCCAATTATTTGTCTACTAAAAAAAACAGTTTTGAACTTTGCATATTTGTTTAGCTCAACATTTAGGTGCTTCACCATTTATTTATTCTTTGAAACTATATCCATTGATATTATATTATATTATAGACTTATTTATGGTTTTGGTCCCTATAAGTTGACTTCGTTTTGAATTTAGTCCTTAAATCTTTTTTGACCTTGAATGGTCCTTAAATCTTTTTAAATTTTGTTTTTAGTCCTTAAATCTTTTTTTGACCTTGAATGGTCCTTAAATCTTTTTAAATTTTGTTTTTAGTCTTTCTGTTTGTCTTCTTCTGTCATCTGCTGACATGGCACACGGTGTGCCATGTCAGTCCTTATATTGACCGCCAACGATGCATCTGATGTGAATCTCCCACTCATGTGAGCAGGAACCGAGCATGAGCTGAGTATGAGCCGAGCATTAACTGTGCATGAGATATCGACTGAGTACGATGCAATTGGTAACGGCATAGCTTGGTTCGTGCTCAGTTCATCGTGCTCGGTTCGTGCTCGATCGATATCTCCCCTCGGTTTGGCAAGTCATGCTCGATTCATGATCGGTTAATACTTGGTTACTGCTCGGTTCCTGCTCACATGAGTAGGAGGTCCACATCGGATGCATCGTTGGCAGTCAATGTAAGGGCTGACATGGCACACCGTTTGCCATGTCAGCAGATGACAGAAGAAGAAAAACAGAAGGACTAAAAACAAAATTTAAAAATATTTAAGGATCATTCAAGGTCAAAAAAAGATTTAAGGACTAAAAACAAAATTTAAAAAGATTTAAGGACTGTTCAAGATCAAAAAAAGATTTAAGGACTAAATTCAAAACGAGGTCAACATATAGGAACCAAAACCATAATTAAGCCTATATTATATATGTTAATATGTTATGCTTGGTCAAACAGGCAAGCTGAGAATTTTCAAACTGCTAAACATAACTACCCTGGTCCCAGCTCCCATGTGCCAGTATCTGGCTGCAACCTCAGTATCTCATAATTTATTATCTTAGCACGTTTGACATTCTCATTAGGTTGTTGATGAAAGACTGCATATGCTTCTTAACTTAATACTACACCTCTGGTTTTTTTTATCAAATTCTGATTGAAGCAAATGCTTGTTTTTCCTTAAAAAATTTCTCATGGAGAGCTTTACTCTTTTAAATCTCTTAAATTGATTTTTCTCAACTTGTCTCGAATTAATTTGAGTCCAATATGCTACTTCTAGATATCGAGAATATCAAATCCAACCAAAATGTATATCTTTCAATTATTTTAAGAATTTTTCTTAAAGAATGTATTGGTATTGTGTTGTATCCATGTCTTGTATAAGTGTTCCCTAGCTCTTGTTTCATGATTTCTTAATATGTTTTCCCTTATTGAAAATTCAGGTCTCTACCCTCAAAATTTTCCAAAAACACAAGTAGATGGAAAAGAACATTCTCAGGTGTGAGCGAGCGTCAAAGAAGAGAAAGAAAGGGTTGGATGATAACGGTTCATGACCTCTCAGGCTCACCAGTTGCGGCAGCTTCAATGGCAACACCATTTGTCCCTTCCCCTGGTTCAGACAGAGTATCAAGATCAAACCCTGGTGCATGGCTCATTCTACGCCCAAATGGTGCTTCTGTGAGTAGTTGGAAACCATGGGGTCGTCTTGAAGCTTGGAGAGAAAGAGGCCCTGTTGATGGCTTGGGCTACAAGTTTGAGCTTGTTGCTGAGAGTGGTGGATCTGTGAATGGTATCCCTATTGCTGAATCCACAATGAGTGTCAAAAAGGGTGGCCAATTCTGCATTGATTATCAAGCTATGAAGGACTCTGGATTGTCTTCAAGGTAAATAATGCTTTATATAATTTTAAACTATGAAATATCTAGACTCAAAATAGAGTTTCATTATTATTGATTTATTTCAACATCCAAATTTCCACTACTTTCTGTTACAAGTTACTGCGAGTGTTGTAGTATAATTTTGCTATACAAATAATGTTGTTGGTTTTAAAAAATAAAAATGATTTGTACAAATAGACGTGATAACTTTCACGACAACTTTTGGTTTTATAAGGCAGGATGCACAAACTTTGCTTTGAAAAGGTAATAGTTCTCGCAAAGTTATTGCATTTTGTTGGACATATAGTAATACTGTTGTGGTAATTATAAATACTCAAAATATATTTAAAAAGCATGTTTTGTGTTGTCTCCTAAAACACTGCTTTTCTTGTTCCAATCAACAGGTTACCACGAGAAGGGTTTGTGATGGGCTCAACAGTGGAAGGTGCAGGCAAAGTTAGCAAACCTGTCGTGCAAGTAGGGGCACAACATGTTACATGCATGGCTGATGCTGCTTTGTTCATTGCTCTCTCAGCTGCTATTGATCTTAGCATGGATGCATGCCAGCTCTTCTCACATAAACTTAGGAAGGAGCTTTGCCATGAAGAACAAGCTTCATGTTCATGATTACTTACTTGCTTGAAATGAATTCATTTATTGTTCATGCGGTGATAGCCAATATCTATGTTCCTATAGTGGGAATTTTGGTTTGAGCAATGATGTATAAACCAACAAATTCAGACCTTGAAGCTTCAGTGGATTTGGTTTTGTGAGTGTTCTTGTTTCTTAGGAAGTCAGAATTGCTCTAGTTTTAATTTCATGGTTTTATTTTCAAGCTGGGTTCTCACAATAACTGAAAATTAGGGCAGCGATTTTAACAGCATTTTTGTGGTACCTTGGATGTATAAATCTGAACAGAAGATTTGAACTGTACAGACAAAACTACAGGCATATATGTCTGTTTATATATCTTTATTTTCTTTATAAATGCAAAATTTTATTCGTTATCTCTTATGAGATCGATACTCCTATGTCTTTCTTGACTCCAAAATATTTAATAAATATGATTTCGAATTTGGACCTTATTCACTATTTTTCAAGCTTCCATGCATGGCATGCATGTCAGTGATTTATTGCTTAATGTCTTGTAAGAAGGTGAAAGTTGGAGATTGGTTTTTCGAAAATGTTATTGACCAATATAAAAGTCTTGTAGTATGATAAACTTTTATTAGAATCATATATTACAATTTTTTGGTCTCTTTTTTTTTTCATCTTGGTATCCGGCCCAGTGGACCGACTAATCCAATTTGGGGGTCTCGGGGTTAAGGTTTTATTCCTCTCCCAACGTTGTTAAGGGGATTGAACCATGATTCGTCCTATCAAGTACAGTCCCTGACCTCATTTTATATTTTTTGTTTTTCTAAAAATATTATTGGGTCATAACTGTGTGTTGACGACTTGCTCAAAAATTTCAGTCATCAACACATACTCCAGATTTTTTTAAAAAATTTTTTTCCTCACAACACGCCACCATACATGATTACCATACATGATTTTGGTATGAAATGAATGAATTTTTAAATCTTTTATCTTACATTATAAAGTAGATGACTTTTAGTTCATTGGTGTGAAAAATATTGATTTGCAATTTTGTTTTAAAAAATTTTATATCAAGGCTGTGATCGTGATGATGGCCTATATTTTTTTTTTAGGACATCAACACAATCAAGACCCGAGGTTTTATTTTTTAAACCTCCCCCATAACACATCATCGCACATAACTTTTGTAAGAAATTAATGAATATTTAAATTTCTTATGTTACATTTTATATAATTTTTAGTTCATGAGTTATGAAGGATATTGATTTGATTTTTTTTTTTAAATTTATATCTGGGGTCATGATTGTGTTGATGACTTAAAACCTAAGGATAATTTTGAAAGAAAAAAAGTAGGATATGCATGTCCAAATATAGAATGTCAAAATCCTCTATTATTCGAAGTAAATTTGTTAAACCACTAACCTATTTGAAAACCTTATCATATACTCCTTCCGTCCCTTATTATAAGGCACCATTTTGGTAGATTTTTTGTCCCTTTGTATAAGTCGTTTTGAAATATCTAAGTAACATTAAAGAGTTTATTCCAAATATACCCCTCATAATTACATAGGGGTGAAAGAGTAATAATTACAATAGAGATAAATGAATAAAGTTGTAAAATTTTAAATATGGGTAATTTTGGAATGACAACATATTTTTTGATAAATTTGAGAGTAATAATTACTTTTTTTAATCTATCTGATTTAGGTAAAAGCGACTTATGATTAGGAATGTAGGAAGTACTAATAGATTTTTCATAGGTTAATAAACCATAAAATAGGTCAATCTTAGAGCTAAAACTAATTTATAACAAATAAATAGATCAAACATAGGCTTAAATAATAAGCTCATTAATGAAACAGAATATGTTTTGTGTTTAATAACCTTATTGTGTTGCTTTAACCAAGAAGGTTTTAATTCCTCAATTTGGTTCAGCCAAATTATTGGCAGGCTTGGGCTATCATAGGGCCCATTGAGATAAAGGAAAAACGACACGTCGTTGAATCATAACCGTTAAATAGTCAAATTCTTTTCTCTCCGTACGAGCAACCAAAAAATTCGCCGGCAAAGTTTTCTCCGGCGATGGGTTCCACCGTCTCATTCCTTCTCCTACTCTTCCTCTCAACGATTAATCACATTTCTTCCGAATCCATAATCAAATTGCCGTCGGACAACGACATCTCCGGCGGGAACCGGAAGGTTCGGGCGGACGATAACGTGGTCTGCGACAGCTGGAGGCTGGCCGCGGAGACGAACAACGCCGGAGCATGGAACGGAGTTCCAGCGAGGTGCGTGAAGTTCGTGGCTGAGTACCTGACCGGAGAAAGGTACAGGTCGGATTCAGAGGTGATAGGGAAATTGGCGTCGGAGTTCGCGAAGCGCGTGAGGTTGGAGGGAGAGGGAAGAGACGCGTGGGTGTTCGATATTGATGAGACGTTGCTTTCAAATTTGCCTTACTACCAAGACAATGGATTCGGGTTAGTGGATTAATTTTTGGAGTTTTTTCATTGGTTGCTGAATTTTTTTTTTTTTTTTTTATTATTATTATTATTATTATTATTATTAATCATTATCATCATCATCATCATTATTATGATATGTTACCTTGAATTTAAGCTATTGTCATCCTTTAGTTGAGGTGTTAGCTATGGTATCTCTGATACCTTGAAAACCTAGGTTTGCATTAGTTCAAGTGAGTTACAGTCGTAATGCCTTTATTATAGAGATGAAGTGGTCAGTAACTAATAGGAAAAATAAGAAAACAATTCAGTATAACAAGCAGGTAATGAAAAACTAATCAAAGATTACTGGAGCAGTTCAAACTGCATCAAAATAAATCATAGGATAGGATAACTACTCTATCAATGTTAAGGTTTCATCTCAAAACCATGCCATATATTATGAGGCAGGCGCGATGTGGGACTTTCAACACGCCCCCTCCAACGAAGTTTGCCCATAACAAAGGGCAACTTTTGGCCCATAACAACCGGAAAGAAGTTGGGCTCTGGCTCTGATACCAT
Organism: Crotalaria pallida; assembly: GCA_037953625.1. Classification (NCBI taxonomy): domain Eukaryota; kingdom Viridiplantae; phylum Streptophyta; class Magnoliopsida; order Fabales; family Fabaceae; genus Crotalaria; species Crotalaria pallida. The sequence continues at coordinate 78,550,315 of CM075656.1, forward strand.
GTTAAGGTTCCATCTCAAAACCAATTAGCAATGAGAGGAGTAGCCCAACAGGTATTTAAACCATGCCATATATTATGAGGCAGGCGATGTGGGACTTCCAACAAATACTGAACAATATTGGACAATTAATAATGGTAAAACCATTCTTTCTCAGATTAAGAGTATGCAACCAATGTGTGTAGGTCTAGGGTAGTCTATTAAGCAAGTAGTCGAGGGTTTCAATTTCAATATCATGTATATGGGGAAAAGGAAAATACTGTTGAGAGGGGCTCTTGCTTGGACACTTAATTGGTAACTCCAAAAATCACTGTTGTACCTGTAGATGTTATGGTTTATGTTGTTTTGGCAGATTGATTTTACTGCCCAGAGAATGACTAGGTTTGAACTAAGATGGCGTAGAAATAGGAATATATCAAATATCAGTGCTTTCTCAAATATATGGAATTTAGGTGATTACTTAATAGACACTATTAATGTGGTGTTACCATTAGTTGATTTGTATAGCAGAAAAACATTTATTCTTTCTTTCAATTACCAACATGTATTGTTGAGAAAGAAAAATAATAAACTAGTTCCACATTGACTAGAGCATAGTAAGTTGAAGAATATATAAGTAGAAAGATCCATGGACCTAATGCCTTAAGGTTTTGGGTTAAGACATGGTGTTATACTACTTATATTGTTGTTCACTTGACCTCATTAATTCACATTCTCCCTAATTAAACAAGGACTTGGATCAAAGGGCCTATACTAAATTTTTCTCAGGTCCTAATGATCCAAGGACCATATAAAAACAAAAAGACCTAGGCCAAAGGCTCACTTGAGGTACAGGCCCATGGCAAAGATTAATGGCAAGTCACAACAAGGGTCAGTTGCCCTAGTTGGACTTGATGGGAGTGTTGAGAAAAAAAAATAATAAACTAGTCCTACATTGACTAGAGGATAGTAAGTTAAACAATATATAAGTAGAAAGATCTTAACTATGAGACATGGTGTCATACTACTTATATTGTTGTTCACTTGACCTCATTAATTCACACTCTCCCTAATTAAACATGGACTTGGATCAAAGGGCCTATACTAAATTCTTCTCCCCCGAGTATTCAATTAATTCTTCTCAAGTGATTTCTCTCTTATCTCATAGTTAATTCTGATTTCATAATTCTAATATGTATGAGACTGAAACACTTAAAAGAGGGATTCCATTGAAAAACACAGTAAAAGTGAGGCAACTAGACCTCACAATCATAACAATTAAAGTCTAAAATCCAAGATTGTTTGTCAATTGTCTTTGGTTAAGTTCATCGTGTTTTAAACTTTGGACCACAGGTCAGTGACCTTCAATGAGACGTCGTTCGATGATTGGGTGAACGTGGCTGAGGCTCCAGCCTTGGCAGCCAGTTTGAGTTTGTATAAAGAACTTCAAGAATTAGGCTTCAAGATATTTCTCTTAACTGGGAGAAGTGAGCATCAAAGGAATGCCACAGAGGCAAACCTTCTCTTTGCAGGGTACAGCAACTGGGAGAGGCTCATCTTAAGGTACATAAATATTGCTTCTTGGAAAATATATAAATGTTCCAGCTCTTTTAACAACTTGAACTTCAATTGAAAATTGAAATGCCCTGTTTATGAAACAGAGGCTCATCTGATCAAGGAAAATCAGCCACTTTGTACAAGTCTGAGAAGAGAGCAGAGTTGGTGGAGGAAGGATACACCATCCATGGGAGCTCTGGGGATCAGTGGAGTGATTTATGGGGTTATGCAGTAGCCTCGCGGTCTTTTAAACTCCCAAACCCTATGTATTACATTCCTTAACAGAGAAACGACATCTACTCTGATCTGCATTCTTTTTTCTTGATTGCTTGTTGTAACGTATCTCCATGATTTTCATGAAAAAAAAAATATGCTTGTTACTGCATTGTGCAAAAACAAAAAGCTTAACTTGGTTATAAAAATGTTGATGCTATGTCGAGGATCATCTCTTCTAAAAGTCCATCATGCAAAAGCCAAAAGCTTAAGCTGTAGAGAAGAGTTGATGCTTTGTCCAGGACCATCTCATGATTAATTTGATATCTTGTTGATTTTGAATTATATTAGTTTCTTATGGGGTCCGTGTTAGAGATAAGATAAGACTTATGCTTGAGCCTTCACAAGTCTCAACTAAATAGCACAAAATTAGCTTAATCAATTTGTTCTTTTGATCGGTAAAATCCGTGCACCCAAATTTCAGTAATTTGCATTAATCCCTGTCTAATAATGATTGATTATCTTGAAATATTGAGTAGCCTGTGTTGAAATCCAATGCTCAATGTCAATATTACCCCGCACCCCCATGATTGAAGTAGCACTGTGGCATATATTAATGTTTTGGGTAACTTTTTCACTCTGGTTGTGTAATGGTGTTGTGTACAGTGGTGTTAAGTCTCACTCACTGACTCACTGTTCAAAGAAGTCAATTAGGGGCCCTCGTCGAATGCAGGGAGTGAAATTGAAGGCACAATTTAATGAACAACCCTACATGCTTACACTATTTTTTTTAACACATGGTTTTATATCTATAAATTCGTGGTTAATCATGTTTTTATGGTTAACCGGCTAACCGTTAATCAGAAATCTACCCTTTAAGCAATTGTTTAGTCATCGAATACTTGTGACTAAACATGATTTGGTACAAAAGAATTTATAGAACCCGTGATAATCTAGTACTATACATTAAAGCAAAAAATCAAACAAGCATGTCACGTGAAACATCTAGCTCGGCGATACTGTGATGGTCAATGTAGATATCAAATAGTTTTTCCCTCAAAAATCTAAGCAAGTTTATTTACCAATAATATGTATACTGAATCTATGAAGAATTGAATTAGCAGGATTTGAATTAAGATTGGTAGCACCAATTAATGGAACAATCATGACCAACCTGTAGCTAAAACTATAGGGTAAATGAATATTAAGGAGATGGTGATGGTGAACTATGATCAGTGTTCTTGTTCTTACTAGTACTACTTACTGCAAAGGAGGCACAAACAAGAGGCTTTGGTGTAGGGATTCTGAGACAACTCAGGCTACCACCTGGTATCACAGAGCATTCAGGTTGAGGTCTCTGCATGTCCCTTCCAGGAATGCAGTTAAGTGAAAAATCAAAACCCACATTCCTAAAGAAAAGCTTTGAGCATTGCTGGCTGAACCCTGAGAAGAAGTTGTAAGCAACAGTTAGATTTGCAAGGCTTCTCAGAGAGCATATTACATCTGATAACTCCCCGGAGAGCATGTTATGTGCCAAATTAAGGACTTCAATATCTTGCAGGCAAGATAGTGTGTCTGGAACATGGCCCATGAGTGAATTGAAGCTAACATCCAGAACTTGCATCTCTGTGAATAGCCCTACTCCTTCAGGAATGCAACCAGTTAACTGGTTATTGAGGAACAGAATCTCTTTCACTTTAGAACCCATGAAGCCAAAACTTGCTGGTATGTTTCCATTTAGCTTGTTGTTGGCTAAATTTATCACTGATGCAGGAGAATTACCCAAGGTTTGTGGTATTTCACCTTCAAATTGATTGTTGTTGACAAAGATTGCATCGAGATTCTTATTGAAAAGTTCTTGAGGGAGGGAACCTGAGAAGGAGTTGAATCTGATGTCCAAGTAGATGAGGCTTGGCATGTATAGAGTAACAGAAGGGAAAGGACCTGAAAGTTGGTTGTTGCTGAGGTCTAACTCTTCCAATGATGTGAGGTCTTTGAATGTGTCAGGTACAGTGCCAGTGAATCTGTTACTGTTGAGGTGGAGAAGAGACAAATCAGTGAGTAAAGAGAGCTCTTTGACAAGAGTTCCTTGGAGATTTGCATGGTTGAGATCTATGCCTGCAACAACAAGTACACTTGATGTTGATGAAGCCATTTCATCTTGAGGATTTGAACAGAAGACTCCTTTGTAAGAACACACATTAGAACCAACCCAACTTTCTAAAATCTTTAGAGGGTCATCTGTGATTGCTGATTTCCAAGCCTGAAGAGCTGTGTAAGCTCCATCGGTCTTTGGCACGGAAGATATTGGTGGCTCTGGGCTGTTAATCCCTCCACCAACCCAAACCATTCCACCACCACCACCACCATTGCCAACACCAACACCTACACCTACACCTACACCACCACCAACACCAAATGCAGCTTCTATTGTTGTACTTAAATAGAGGAGGAGAAGGAGAAGAAAATTCAGAATCCAGCTATGATCCATTTTTAGCTGAAGAAACCAAGATGATGCTTATTTGATAGTTTGTTCTAAGGTTGCCCAAATAAGGTTTCTTGCGGCATTAAGAGAGAGTGGTGGACTGGTGGGGTTGATTTGGTCTTCAATGTGCCCTTTTTTAATTCAATGTTTTCTTTTTTTTTTTTAATGATAATACTAACCTTACATATCTACACCCATTTTTAAATATCTAGCCTCTATCTTTTTAATCAGCAAATAAGATTTTATTCAACTAGAACCAGTAAAAATTAGCCCATCCTTCTTATATAATAAAGGGGGCTTAGACACTAATCAGAAAATGATGCATTTTTTTTTATATATATTTATATAGGCTGGCATATATGTGCAAGAAGCTTTTAACCCTTTATGTTTTTAGTTTACGGCATTATGCAATGGAGTTTTGGGATACAGCTTAGTACACTTTTTTCTGTACATATGTAGACTTCTGTTGAAGGAAAATTTCTATGTCACTGTCAGAACATGGTGGTGTGATGAGTATTAATCACTACTACTTTTTTGGTGTTAATTATTTGTGGCTACAGATCAGCAATCTTTATTACCAAGCCGAACATCAAGTAAATGATTGATGATAGATAGGTAGAAGCAGTCCATCTTAGAGTGAATAGCCAGAATCTGTCAAAACTCTCTGTCATACTGTCAGGTATTTTGGTTATTAAGTTAATTCAAATATTCAATTGTTAACAAAGAAAGATAATGTTATTTCATCAATCAGAATAGATGACTCATAATTTTGACACATTGTGTGATAACCAATATTATATGAGTTGTTAGTTTAACTTGGCTTTTCTTATTAAAGAAGACACTATTATTTTGACAAAGTTGGTAGTGAGAGGGGAAAAAAAGGGATAAATAGGGAGGGTTGCACACTTGCACGTGTACACGCTATCTAAACTAGATTTTGGCTATTGTGATTCAAGAATGTTAATAACAATGGTGAAAGCTACTTGACACTTGTTTGCTGAAAAAAGCAGAAGAAAAAACAAGCAAGTTGATGTGTATGCCTTTAGTATTACTCCGCGTGTCATGTCACCAATATCATTTTGAATTGTGATTAATCTATTTCTTCATACTTGGTTATAAATGAGAGACTCCTAGAGCAGTGCGGCCAAAAGCTACAAGGGCATGCTATGATCATTAGAACAGAATGTATTTGTTAATGAGCCTGTAGCTTAATTGACACAATTAAGTCCTGTGAATTGGAAAGTTGAATCATGTGAATCTCAATTTGTACCAATCAATAATGACAAAAGAAAATACAACTAATAAGAACAATACAAATACCTTTTTTTTTTTTTTTTATATGTGAGGGGGTTAGTAGAGGAAATTTAATTTGCAATGAATGGTTGCCAGATGGTAGCTACTAGCTAATAATTGTGACTTGTGAGAGACTATTGCTTCATGGCTTCATAATAATTGTTGATACAGCTTAGCTTGTCTCTTCTAATCAGCTCTCAACTTGTCTAAATGACTGACAAGCTAACTAGATATTTAATAACTTTAGTGGTTAATATAATAATATCTTAGAGAAAAGATTAAAATAATCAACGTAGTTTGACTACTAATATGTGCATCTTAAACATACAGCATGAGCCAAAGCCAGAGGCATTGGGTAAAAACTTTCCCAATGCAGCACTTAGAAACTGTGTCTGTTTTTTTTTATCCAAGTTACATAAGTTTCAGTGTACACTTCTACTCTTTTCCATAACTGGTTACAACTTCAAAAACTTTCACCTTCTCACATTTCCACTTTCCAGATTCACACACACACAATCATGATGACTCTCTAAAGCAGCTTGGGTTATATAGTATATTTCTCTGGTTCATAGTGATTGAAGTAGTGCTTTTAAATTTATAGAGTTGATCAAAACTTGCTCACATATTCACATGGCAGTGTTCAAGTCCATTTTCATAAATGATGGGGGAATGGTCCAGAAACCAATCATTAGCCAGAACTAGCTTGGTGTGAAAACAAGGAAGGTAGAATAATATAGAAAGCTATAGTGCATGCCATTTTGACTGCTAATGGAAAGCAGCTAGCTTCCAAGTTCCACGGCTGGTCTTGCACTTATGTTCCATCTTGCAAATAGAAAAGAAAAGAGGAACAAAAAATCCATACAAAGATAATGGATAAAAGGAAAGATTCTTGATGATCAGCTCCTATGCACCATAAATGGTACTCATTGTAACTTTGTTAAGTCGTTGCTTTTCAAAGCATTGCTACCAGAACTACTCCAATATACTTTATGATAATGAGAAAGTTCTTGGTCCTGCATGGGCTTGCTGGACCAATATCCTAATGCTCACAAGTATAATAAACTCAATCCAATATATGCTACCCCTATAGCTACAGAGACATCATATCATATGTAATCAGGTTTATTTTCTCTAATTTTTATACCCAACAATTGAGAGTGACCGGGCGACGGAGTGTTCCCATTGGGCATCTTCCACCGTCAATTTCAATTCGCAAGAGTGGGAATAAAGAAATGTCTCGGACGATCTCCTAAAACTTGATAAGAATAATTTCTTTAAAGCGAACTTGATTATAAAATTTATAAGTAAAATTTTATATATTTTAATTTAATTTAAACTGTACTGTGATCTTAAATGATTTCAGAGTAGGTACAATTTTAACTTATTGATCATATACATCATACTTATATTGGTATATATAGTGTCACCCACCAAGGTGCCAGCTGCCCTTACTCATTAGCACAAAGGGGAATAGAGAGAGGGGAAGGTCTATTGTATGTACATAAATTAGGTATTCATCACTTTATTAAACTCTAATTCATTCTCCTTCCACATAATTAAGCAATAAATTCTAGCTTTTTTCACCAGAAAAATTAAGCAATTGAAAAAAATTTGTACACCTATTAAGCAAACACATTAATTATATATGTACTTTGTGGCCTTTTCTATAGGCTATCTGGAGTGGACTTTTCTTCACAATCTGTGTTTCTGCTTCAAGGTCCCCCTCTTTTCCAGCCAAAAAAAACACACTTGCATGTGCTTTCACCATTTTGTGTTTCAATAGGGTTAGCTAGTTAGGTGTGGTGTGGTCAAGTGTAATTATTGCAATATGGGTTTGATTAGGTCCCATATTTGATCCTTGCGGGTTGTCATTCCATAAATGTTATGTTACTTAGCTTGGCCTTTACTTCTTCCATTTTGCTAACCAATTATCTAATGACATTGTTAAAAATATAATAATGAAAAAGTTGAATTAAAAATTTATGTTTATTAGTTTTTGATGTCATAAATTCATTGTTTTTTAAAAATAAAACTATACTTTTTTAGTATCTTAATTAATACACTAAAAACAGTTGTTATCATTTTTCATGATTCTTTATCTACTCTCATCCGTTATTCAGATACTGGTGGTATCCACTATCCAGAATGTATATACCATGTCAGTTGTCACATTGAAGATAGAACCAGAGAGAGATAAAATTAATGGTACATAAAATCTCCGTTGTGAGTATAAGGTTCCAAATTTCTAAGTTGAAAGAATAGGACTAGAGAGAGGAAATGGTACAAAAATAATCTCTACTGTCAGTGTGAAGTTATGAAACAGTGCAGAGTGTACGAAAAGAAGGAGAAGGAAAACGTGTTTCCACTCTAAAGCAGATGAATTATCTTGGGTAACTTATATTATTGACTGAATTAAAGCAGATGCATTATTTCAATTAATTAATTTTTTTTTTGATTTACATTTCAATTAATTAATTAAAATCTTATAAAAAAGTCAATTAATTAAAAGCTTTTCTACATTATATTTTATTATAAGTGGTTATCAGAATTTTTACAAAAGTGTTGGTATAATGGTAAATATATGCTAAAGTTTTAAGGAAGAATTAGAGTTCAAACCAAGATTCAATAATTTTCAGAAAAAAAGGTGAATTTGTAAGGTAAATTTATCATCCTCGAAGGATTGATCTTTTATCTAGGTAACAAGATTGAAGAATACCGGACAAAAATGATTTTGACTATATTTTACAACACCATAAATTCTTCATGTTAAATATTTTAAAAAATATTATATATATGGAAAATACTTTCACTTTTTTATTGATATCATATTTATAATAAATCATTTATAGAGAATTAAGTAAAAAAACGATATTTTTTTTTTGAAACTTAAAAAAACGATATTTTGATGGGAAGTAAATTTATATTTTGTTCCAATAAACAATCTTCACAGGGTCATGCATAAATTAAATATATGAATGAAGTACTAGTGAAAACATAATTAAAAAAATCAATACTGCCAAAGATTAAAATTTACCATGTAAAATAAAGGCTTAAATACTTAAATCTCAATGTAAATATTGATTTCTTTAAAATTGGTCCTTGCAAACAAATAATTTTGATTTTTGTCTTTCCTGTTAAATATGGATGAAAAACGCTGAAACGTAATGTATTACATTCTATGACCAATTAAAGATGATATTTTTGCATTAATTTTCAATGCTCAATAATAAGAAGACAACTTTCATTACATAAAACAACCAATTAAAAACTATGAGAGTGGATGGGATCAAAACCTATCAAATCTAATAAAGGGAACCAAAACAAACTGCCAACAATATAATTATGAGAACCAAAATTAACAGAAGAGACCAAAACCAAAGCGTTTGGTAAATAAAAAAAAATTGCAAGAATCAATTTCAAATAAATCAACATTTATTTGGATATTTTGGTATTTAAAGATAAGAATGAAATATCAGTATTTGACTACTGTATCCATTTTCTTCTTTGGATTTCTTAGAAGGACACTGTAGCAGTGGCGAAGCTCATGTTTTAGCTTTGACAAGACGAGTCCTAGTTATGGTTGGAGTTGAAACCTGTTGATGGGCTTAGGACTAATAACGGTTGGTTTGTCGGTTAAGGACAGGTCCCCATTGAGGTTGAAATTACATCACACTGTGGTCTTTGATCTTCCCAAAATTAATGTGCCATCTCTTTTCTATTGATAAAAATTAAAAGCATAAATGTTTTTTTTTATTTATTTTTTTAACACAATTTTTGGAAATGAGAATAAGAATTAAAAATATAAAAAATCTAAATATAAAAGGCTTTGAATCTTTCAATACAACATTTTTCTATAAAATTTATCTTTTTTAGTTTTATCTTTAACCTTAAAAATTGAGATTAAAAAAACCCATTTTTTTAATGTTATTCTTTATCCTCAGTAAAAGGACAATGAGCATAAATTCTATTCTCAAGATTTTTTTCCTTATGTAATGATGTATTAGTGGTGAAGATAGGGTTAAAAACGAGTTGAGTCGAATTAAACTCAACTCAGTTTGGCTTAATCCGTTAAGGAAAAGTCCGAATCGAGTCAATTCAAATTATTTTCAGCTCAAACTCAATCCAATTAGAGTTTGTCAATCTTTTGAGCAGATTATCGAGTTCGAATGTAAACAACTCGTAAGCTTGAATGATGGTTGTTGATACATAAACACATATAAGGTTGCATACATTTACATTAATGTGATTAAATAAAAATAAATATGACATTTAACCTATAAAATTTGTAGTTCCGATATTTGCAATGCACGGATTATTAATATTTTAATTTTTTTATATTAAATATTTTAAATTAAAATTATTATTATTATTATTATAAAGTAAAGATTATTATTAAACAACAACCAAAAATACCAACTGGGGTTGACTCAAGTGGTGCGATCCTGCCAATTTGAGAACTAGGGAATGGGGCCTGAGACTAAGAAGTCGCAGGTTCGATTCCCGGTTAACACATCCCATTGGGAGAGGAATAAAAACGCAACCTCGTGCAGGATTAGTTTAAGGGTTCCCAGATATTAAGGGTGTTCTAGGGGACACATGTGGTACTGGCCAAAGAGTACAGACCAAAAAAAACAACAACCAAAAATAATTATATAAAAAGGTAGAAGTTCAAACCAAACCCTATACTTTAAAAAAATTAATCTGAATGATCCTGTTGATAAATTTTATACTTCTACATATGAACAAAAAATGTAACACTCTATATCTGAGATATTCCTTATTTATTTTTTGGATAAATTGACATTTTTATATATGATTATCAAATTTATTATGATAAATAAATATTAAATAAGAATTGAACTGTTTGATTTTTTTATATTTATGAGATAGATGGATTAGTTTTTTCTGTACGATTGGTATTTTTTTAAATATGATTCTCAAATATGTTGTTATTAATCATAATTGAATATTTTTATCTTTTTAATCAATTATCTTATCTCAAGTTAATAATAAGATTGAATCCTAAAAATCTTTATCTTATCTCAAGCTAAATATTTTTATTATTTTTTATGATTATCTTCATCTTATTGGATCTTAATCTTTATTTTCTTTTTTTTTTCTTTTCTTTTTAAACACTTATCAAATCTTAATATTAAAAAATGGAAATATATGCCAACAGCAAAGAATATGGACTCTTAGTTTATTTTTTTTAATAAGCCGTAATCTCGATATACCAAAACAGCAGTGGGATAATGTATGTAAGAATATGGTAGAAAAATAAATTTTTATTGGAATTTATATATATACTCACATTTCTAAATAGTAATATCTATCTTACCTTTAAAAATATATATGATGAATATAAATCTTAATAGCGGTGTGAGTGACTTATCAACATAATTTTTAGTTTTTTTTCGCAATTGATTTTTAAAATTATTAATTGATCTCTGACTAATTGCCCATATCATATGAGGAAAAAAAAGAAAGATAATATTGTTAAAAAATTTGGTTTGTTATTAATAGTTTTAATTCTCTTGTCACAATAAAAAACAAAAATATTATCAAGCACAAAATCAAATCATATTTTTATATAGGATGATTTTTATCTATTACAATAAACAAAATATATTATAGAAAAAAATCAAATCCTATTATTATATTGTCGGAGTCATAAATGAAGTAGTCTTCTTAAATTAAAGCTTGAATCTCTCAAGAAAACAAAACAGTAAGATTGGGTATATCGGTCATTGTCACACGCCATCTTCCACTCTCTGCATGATTGAAGAGGCCATTGGTGTAGATAACAATATATAACCATCTTCCTTAGTAGTTTATGATAGCCACCCTGAAAACAATTAATGCAACATTAGATTATGATGTACTCTATCGTCACCTGCAATTAAAGAATCAATCACTAAAAAAAAAAAAAATTGGTTGAGCATAATTTACTTTGTTGGGATGGACTCCTCCATTGTCTTTCTCCACTCCCTAACCGCACAATTGGTTACACAAAAATCAAAATTTGGAACAAACTACATTTTGATCAACAGTGCACACAAATTGCGAAACTTAAAAATGAAATAATATAAATTAAAATGAGCGCGAATTATTAGAATTAAAAAAATTTAACGACGAAAAAAATACAAAAATTGAATGCGAGAATGCTATTTACCTAAATATCCATAAGTTTGTGAGCCAATTCCAATTCGCATAAATGCTAAAATATTGTTGAGGAGTCATCTAATAAATATTGCGTACTATATATAATGATTTGAAAAACTTGTAAAATTAAGGATAATGATTTCACATGCAGATAAGATTAAATAAATTTGAATTATTTATTTAATTTTCGATAATTAAGGATTATTACTTCACATATAAGATTAAATAAATTTGAATTATTTATTTAATTATCTACAACTAAGGATAATTAGGTTTATCATGGACTTTTTGCTATGACCATAAAAGTCTCATCTCTTTGGATTTATCTTTTTGAGGATAATAATTACTTTTTTTAAACATATAGATAATTTATTTAATTTCAAATTATAATTTTGATTAGAGATAATGTTATTTACCTACAAACGCTCTGGTGTGAGATCTTTTTATATAAGTATAGTAGATTTTGATTTGGTATGTCCACCGTTTCAAGAGTGTCACTAAACCAAGTTGCCTTTATTTTTTATTTTTTATTGGTAAATTTTATAGATATAAAGAAGAATATCATAAACTCTCAGATCCGTCCGCGTAAGACAGCCCAGTTGGTGGCTGTAGGGACACTTAGGATTCCCCCTCCCCCAGGTCATGGGTTCTAGTCCCAGACCTCTCATCTAAACAAAAAAAAAATAAACTCCACTACGCTCAGAAAAACTAAAATCTGTTGAATATATTTTAGGTCTACCAAAAATAAAAAAGAAAAACTAAAATTTGTTCCTCTTTTTTTACTTTTATTCTTCGGTTTCCCACCTCTCATTTCCCAAGTAGATTTTTTTTTTGTATTATTCAAATATATATTTTTGTACTTTAATATAAGCTCCTCTCTATTTTTGTATCTTTTCTTTCGCGAGGAAAACAATATCTCATGTATAAGTAAGCTTCATTGCCATACAATAAAGCATTATAAGCAATGTAGTACTTTCGTTTTTGCCAACCTTCTGTTGTTAAAAAAAAAGGAGATGTTATTTACACCCTTATCATTATTACTTACACCCAACTTGTATAATTTTTTACACCAACTTTTCAATATTACCCTTATCCTACTATTCACATCCATATATCTATTATTTACACCCGTAATCCTAAAAAATATAGGCTTATTTATGTTTTTAGTCCCTACAAGTTCAGCGTGTTTTGGTTTTAGTCCCTCCAAGTTATTTTGATCGGGACTAGTCCTTAAATTTTCAAACATTTTGGTTTTGATCCCCTCCATTCATAAGAATATGTTATTTGTTTGTGTGACTAGCGGAACATTACATCAGCAGTTAATGTGGTCTGAGATGACGCTAAATAGGTGATATAACGTGGATGATACAGATCCACGAACGCAAAATGGTCCGATACGAAAAATGGTCCCATACGCAAAATTTTGAATTCATGGACCTGAATCATTCATATCACATCACCTATTTGACGTTACATCACACCACGTGGCAGCTAGTGTGGATTTTCATTAACCATATCAGCAAATAACTGATTTTTTGTAACGGATGAGACCAAAGCCAAAATGTTTAAAAAATTAAGGACTAGTCCCGGTCAAAATAACTTCTAAGGACTAAAAGCAAAACACGTAGAACTTTTAGGGACCAAAACCATAAATAATATTACTACTCACACCCTATATATTACTACTCACACCCACCTTCTTCTACATAAAAACCCTCCTCACCACCTTGCTCACCCAAAACCTTGCATATCTTCTTAATCATTGAAAACATTATTGTGAATTTTATTGATGTGTTGTATTTAATCCAAAGTAATTTCTTCTTCTTATCTTTCTTTTCTGTCCCAATTCGTGAAAGATGCAAACGCAAGATAAACTAATCGGATGTGCCATCCGTTAATGGGACGGATGAGCAATCCGTCTAGGGCTCAATTTTTATTTCACACGGATTAGCCATCCATTGATGGATACGGATGATGCATCCGTTCAGTATCTGCATTCTTTTTATTATTCGGAAGTGAGTGAAGACGAATATCCCATACGTGGGTGTAAACGGTGTTGGAGTACTCACCTCTTCCTAATATTTCTCACCTGATGCTATTAGTTAGGATTACCTTCCTATGTAAATTACCGTTTATTTTATTTATTTAATGTTTGTAATTATCTGTAACAAGCAACTAGCATTGTACTCATATTTATGAACCAGCCGTGTACAATATTTGTAGCCACCCAATTTTGTCCGGGCAAAAATTAATTTTATAAATATTTTGGTTAATTAGATTTTTATCTTCAAGTTGTTATAATTGATTTTTTTAAATAAAATAAAAAAAGAGTTTATTTTGACCCATTATTTTCTAATTCAGGTGTATTAAGTTATTTTTGGCATTTATTTATAAAAAATAAAAAAAATAAAATAAAAAAAAGGTTTGCATTGAAATTTTCGAAATAAGAATTAATTGAAAAGTTTATGTTGAAATTTTGAGGACTCAATTAAAAAATTTTATGATCAATGAAGGAAGATTGAAGATCAATTTGAATTTAGTTGATGATATGTTTTATTTGGAAGAGATTATCAACTTGTTTTTGAAAAAGATTGAAAATTAATTCAAAAATAAATTGAAAATCGTTTGCAAATCAAGTAATTTTTTTTAAAATCAATTAAAGAGGATTGAGAATCAATTGGATTGAGTTGAGATTTTTTCCATTGAAAACTTTTTATTTCAAATAAAAAAATTATTTGGAAAGGATTATCCTCTTTTTGAAATGATTGAAAATCAATTCAAATTTTGACAATCAATTCAAAAGATTGAAAATCGTTTTTTTTTTAGAATCAATTCAAGATCAATTTAAATATAAAAAATCAATTGAGGATCAATTTGATTCAATCGAGAATTTTCTTTTAAAATCAAAAATATTTGAAAATATATTATTATTATTTTGAAAAGATTTGAAATTTATTTTTAATGATTTTTTCTTAACTTAACTTCTACTATAAATAGAAGTCCCTTGATCACTTTGTAGGGAAGAGGAAATTTTTTTTTTTTGAAGAGAGGGAGAGAAATTTTTTTTGAGGAGAGGTGTACACAAAAATTCGAGAGAAATAATTTTACATATAGTTTTGTGATAATTTTTCCTTTCGTTTTCTGTGCCCCCTTATTTTCATTACAAGAACCGCATGCTGTTGTGCTGCAGCCCTTCATTGTCACATATTCTCTCCATAGCACTGTAGCATCATCTCCCATAATCATCAGGTGCTTTCCTTCTTTCTTTCATTTTTTTCCTTCCTTCTTTTTTTTTAACTTCTAGATTTTTTAGTAATTAATCAAATACTAAAAATTAAAATGTAATTTTTTTAAATTTTTTTCGTTGATAATTTAATCATTAATTTTTAAGAATCTTTATCTTTTTTCGCAATAATAGAAATTGGTTGTGTTTTAATAAGCCAATTTTTCTCACCCAAATTTATCATAGAGGTGGGATCTCTTGGACTTCCTCTCTGCACAAAAATATATATAAAAAATAATCTTCTTTAAAATAATAATAAATTAAAAATGTAGATTTTTCTAGTTGTTGTTTTAAAAATTTGTTGCGTTTTGGTAAGTCGATTTTTCTCTCCCAAATTCAATGGAGAGATCTCTCAAACTTCCTCTTCGCACAAAATATGTACACATAAAAAATATTTTTTTTATATAAATAAATTATAAAAATTAGAAGAAAAACGTTTTTATAAATAAAAATTAAATATATTTTATTAATTAAGTCTTAACAAAATGTGTTTTGGAAATCCACATTTTTTGTCTCAAATGACAAGATCTTGTGCATATTTCCTCTCTGCATCAAACATTTTTGTAATAAAATTAAAAAAACATTAAAAGTTAATTCAGAACTACGTAGCCTTGATTCCTCATTTTATGAGGGTACGTAGGACCAAGAGCAACCTTGTCAGGCACAACAATAAAAAACAAATATTTTTTGGCAAACCAATTTATTTAGGTCTTTTAATTAAAATCAATCAAATGTACCATTTTCAAATGGGCGAACGGGGTGCTAATAATACCTTCCCCGGCTTGTAACCGACTCCCGAACTCATAATCTATCTAGTTCGAGACCAATGTCTTATCTCTTTTAATTAATTATTACTTTTCCGCGTTTTTGCAACAAAATGCGGTGGCGACTCCATGTTGGGTCAATCGACCCCCACTCGTAGGCGAGGCCTCGAGGGCGACTCGGGACCCCGACCGCGACAATATTCAATGAATAAAAAACACAACTTTGTTCCTTTTCTATAAACGGAAGCCCCGTGGTGTGAACGAAAGCCTCATCTGTGGGTTTGAACGGATGCCACATCCGTGAAGGGGAACGGATGCCCCATCAGTTGCAGATCTAAACGCAGGAATACGAAACGATAGAGAAAAACGAAGAAGAGATACAACATCATGGACAGACATGCATGCACAGACAAAAACGAAGAAGAAAAGAATTGATGAACAAAATTGAAGAAGAAGAAGAGGAGGAGGAGGAGGAGGAGGAGGAGGAGGAGGTAGAACCGTATAAGGGAAGAGTGGGAAGAGAGGTTGTTTAATTTTGAGAGAGAGAGGATGTGAGAAGAAAATAAAGGGATGGGTGTAAATAAAAATGAATAGAATGTTTACTGTTTTGAAAGGAGTAAAATTGGAAAATGGGTGTAAAAAATTATAAAAGTTGGGTGTAAGTAGTAATGATAAGGGTGTAAGTAGTAATGATAAGGGTGTAAATAACATCTCCAAAAAAAAACTCCTTTATAAAATATTGTAAAAAATGCTTTTTACGGAGTATATTTTTTATTTTCGATTTGGAAATAATTTGCTAAAGTTATAAATAACAACAATGTATGGTTCAAAAAAATGGTGAATATGTTACTGAATACCCATTAAGATATTTGGGTTTATCATGAACTCAAGCATCATCTCTTTGGGTTTATCATTTTTTTTTAGGATAATGATTTTTTTAACAAAATGAGGATAATGATTCCACATATAGATAATTTATTTAATTTTAAATATTAATTTTGAACAGATAATTTATTTAATTTTAAGTTATAATTTTGATTAAAGACAATGTTATCTCTCTACATATGCTCTGGTGCGAGTATTCCTTGAGCGCACAAACGTGATGCCTCGAAAATGGATGTTTTTATAGCAGACAAACGTGATGCCTCAAAAATGGATGTTTTTATATAAGTATAATAGATTATAAAATATATATATATATATATATATATATATATATATATATATATATATTATAAATCAGTTCATGAATTTAACGAGTCGAATTATACTTGGTTCAAATTCAGCTCATTTATTTAACCAGTTTAATTTTCAACTAAAATTCAACTCCTTTAATTCATAAACCAAAATTGTTAAATTAATAAACAAATCAAGTTTTCAAGGAATTACGAGTGCTCAACTCATTTTCAACCTTAATGAATATATCACTCTCTTCATAATTTCAAGATAAAGTGGTTGGAATAAAATTATCCTTAAAATTACAAATTCAAGATTTAATCTTTCACCTCATAAATAAAGTTCATTTAAGACATCATTCACTTCCATTGCGATCAATTATTTTTGAGATTTGTGGATGAGCCGAAATAATAATATATGGAGCAATATTTATGTTAGAGAAATAAACACTCTATTATTGAAATTGTATATAGCTTTTGTCTACATTAAATTTATTTAGTGGAGTTTTCATTTGATAGTTATATATTTCATTTAGTACTCTCTTCGTATCATAAAATGGTAAAAATGACAAAATATTTTGTCTTAAATTAAAGTTAAACTAATTAATGAAAATACCTAAAATTATAAATTTTGAATTGTGATTGATTAATCAATACAAAATATAGTACTCCCTCCGGTCCATATTATAAGCACCCTTTTTGTGAGACAAAAAGGATGCTTATAATATGGACCAGAGGGAGTATTAAATTAGTTGTTTGATAATTTATTGATGTATTAGACAAACCATTAAATACATGTCTCCTTAATTTTTGGATTTTTGCAATTTTTTATCGTCTTTGAAGGACAAAGGAAGTATTATTTATAGGTTTTACTGAACTATATCACATAGATTAAGAAAGATAGTTATATTTTTTTAAACTTAAAAAAGTATTTTAAAATTTCAATTTTAACTTCTTAAATTGTATTGAAAATTTTGCAATATATTATTTCACAATTAATGAACAAATGGCAAATAAGAGGAAAAAAAATAAACGTCTCTTAAAAAAATACCAAATGACATATAAATAAAATCAAATAATTCTTCTACATCATGACTTTTATATATATATGATAAAAATAAATATTTTCCCCCCACATATTCTATGCTGCGGGACAAGGTTGTACTTGTATCAGCATACTATGGCTTTGTAGCCATGTGTCTGGGCTTTTCTGACCCATCTTGTATCCCACCTCTACACTAACACCAGAACAGGATGGGCTGGGGGGGACATGGTATACGTATATGTTAACTGATATTTTTATGCGAAATAATATTCCGTCATCACCTGTCTTCAATAAAATAAATAATTTTTAAAATACTAATAATGTAGAATATTCTCCCTTCAAAAAATAATAAAAATAATAATGTAGAATATTCTATAAAGAGTTTAATATCCGTCCACTACTGACAATGTAAAGTGTCAGTGCAAAGGTTTTTACACTGTCAGTACATCATTCACCGTTCATTTGTATTACTTTTATTTAGAAGTCAATAACCATACACATTTGGATGGTGGACGATGTGCTGACAGTGTAAAAAACCTTTACACTATCAGTGTACGAACTATTTTCTCTTCTATAAAAGAAAATAGGTGATGCATTTAAGGTATAAATGTGTACTTTTTTAAAAAAAAAAATATTATGTACGGAGTATATGGTAACTGCTGGGTTTGGACTTTGGATTCAATAAGTATTATTTTTATGTGAAATAATATTTATTAAACTTAATTTTATAATATCACAAGCTTTTTTTTGCTTTTCAGATTGTCCTTTCACCTGATAATAAGTGACAGATTAATCTCTCAAAATACAATTAGGAACCTATGGAGTGACTCTTTCCAATAATAATTTTTTCAACACTAAAATACAAAGATCAATCTAGAATATAGAATATCATGTTTAAGTGACTTAAACTCATTCCACTTGGATCAACACACGTTAGTTTCACAAATTATTTATATATAAACTTGAAATTAATAAAAGTATTAGTCGTGTTTCAATGTCACTTTGCATTTGAACAATTTGCAACATCTATGCAATTTATGATTTAATTTTGTATACTCATCTTAATAATAGTATAGTTGTCCCATTTGCTTGAAAGCTTGCATTGGGTAGCTTTTACATTTTATACATGAAACGTTGTTTTTCATGTTTTCACCATAAATCCAAATATATACTATATGTTTTCTAATCATCTTATTTATGCTTTCTTTTTCGATCGAAACCAGACTATTTATTAAATATTCTCTATAAATATTCTCCATATAGAGAATCAATAACCATCGAAATATTTAACCTTAAATACTAAATTGGTCCATAATGTATTTTTTTAATTAGTCTCTATATTTTATTTTTTGGGGTTTTGGTCTCCCTTTTTTCTTTTCATTTTGGTTTTGATCCATGCAATTAATTATTACAGATGAAAAATGCTTGTCGCTGCCTCCCGCCACTACCACCATTCACCTCTAGCCCACATCACCAGCACCATAGAAGCCACAACGAGACAACCATTACCTCCACCCGTCTTCGCCCTTAGTCTTCGTGCTTGCGGTTCCAAATCTGCAATTGTTCACCCCTTCAATCTGTTTTTCATCCCTAACTTCGTGGCCTCGATTTGCCATGTTCTCGCCACAAACAGCCCACACTTCCAGCACAATTGTGTTCAGCATCAAATTCTGAGTCGGAATCTCTCTTTCCTGTCTCCGACATACTCCCCACGCACCTCCATGCGCCATCGTTGTGCTGCCACTGCTCCTGCTGGTTTCCCACACGCGTGGGTGAAACGGGTTACGTCAACCCATTTTCACCCGATCCGACCCAACCCATGTACCCCCTCCAACCCACTCCAACAACCCTCTGAGATCTAGTCCGACCCAAATTTGTAGCTTAAACCATTTTCCAACCCACTTTCCTCAGCCGGCTCAATCAGACATCGATCCAAACTGAAAACGGTTCAACCAGTGAACTGAATCGGCCCAACTAGAAACCAGTTTAGTCATTGAATTGAATCAACCCAACTAGAATTTTGATAAGATAATCCTCAAGGTTTTTCGACCTGTTCTTTCCATTTTTCTAGTTAGTTTTCGCTATTTCTGCCCCAATGATTCAATTTTAGCTCCTTTGATGAAGATGTCGTCCGTTGAGTTTGCTCACCTTTGTTGTCTTTCGATCAATTCTGCCTGATCCCTAGTGTTGCCTTCTATAAGTTCCACCTTATCCTAGAGTTTTCTTCGTGTGATTCCATCCTAGATACAATAAGGTCCCATCTTGGATGCAGTCTGGTTACCGTATGGTTTACTTGTTTCCATTTAGCTTTGGTTTACAATTACAAACTCAAATTATTTTTCGCCCATTTGAGTTTGAGGGGGGATATTAGAATATGTAAGTTATAATTAGGATATTTAGTTAAGATTATTTTAGTCTTTATTATCATGTATATATCCTATATAAAGGACTCTCACTTCTTATATTAAATACGCAACCATTAGTCCATTATATCATATTTCCTCTTTTCTTTTTTTTTTTTTTGATAACTCAGGTAATCCACCCCACTGGGCTGACTAATCCTGGGGGACCAATCCCACCGAGCACTTGTGGGGGGCCCAATTGAAGCCAGAGCAATATGCCCATGACCAACAATGTTTGATTCAACCAGTAGGTTTCGAACCTGAGACCTGGAAGGAGCGCACTACCAAATCCCAAGTCTTTCACCACTAGGACAACCATTGCTGGTTAATTATGAGATCAGATGTTTGAATTATGGATTCATCTTTTGAAAAGAATTTTACCTAAACATCGCCCGGATTTGAAGGTTAGTCTCATACCTAAACAAACGAGAGAACCCGGTCCAAGACATATATAGGATAGTCTTGAAGCTATAAAATTTGAAACCATGAAGTGGTAGGGTCTTCGAAATGGAAGCAGGCCCAAATCTGGGCCCATGTAAGAGAATCCAAAAAAGTTGGGCAACGGTCATGTTGTTATATTCCTCCTTTCACTACCACCATTCCTCCTGTGAGTTCTTTATGGGACCAAATCTATGGCATACCATGAAACCCTAATAACTAACACTACTGCTAGTACTACCATGCTCTTCGAAATCTTCCTCAAAAAGTGAAAGAACTGAATATCACCTTTTAAGGTCTCCTTTAAATTTTAAATATGTGGCATGTGGAAAGAGACAATATTCCCTCTTGCCAATTTCATATCACCAACCCACCATCTCTTTCTATTCTTGTTTATATTTAAATTAGAACGAACATGCACACTAAGCAAATCGAATTGCTTAATCAAACCTACTATACATATCATTCTGAGAACACCGGCATGATTCTCCAACTATTTGATAATTGTAACGGATCCAAAGCTTTATATCATTTTTTAAGTGTATTTTTTAAGGTGTTTAAGCCGATAATCAAAGATTATTTTCTTACATCATACATATCCCCGGGTTGAATTTGAATATTTGACCATATAATTATGGATTTTTTTTATTTATTTATTAACTCCTATGTTAGACCTTATTATTCATGCTTAAGCATTATATTTATTAGTTTTATATCATTATACTAATCAATTTTTAGACAAATAGTTGTAATTCACATGGTCCCGTAAAAATATTAATTATTGAAGCTGGTAACTCCTTGAACATTACCAGTGGATTATTTGTGATTTTAGTTTAATCTCCCACTTTGTCTATCAAATAAAAATACTAATCAATTTTTAAATAACAATGATGATATATTAAACTCTTTATTATATGCACACATGACACACCAAATCGTTGGGAATGTAAAGGAGTTTGGGAAGGGTACGTAGTCATTTAAAAAAAGCACAGAAATAAAAGCACATAAAAAGTTTATTCTTGTCTTCTTATTCCATAGACCCATCTTTATTCCCTTGAGAAACTACAATGAAGTTGCCCCCTCTTCATCTTGATTTTAGCTTTATAGCATGCATGTCCCATGACATGAGATAATAAAAAAGATGTATAGCATATAACATGCACGTTACTATCTCTTTCTCTTTCTCTCTTAGATATGGGATAAGTACATCTTTACTCTAATAATAATACTGGAAGATATAAATAAAAGCTCGAATCTAACTCAGAATAAAGCAATAAAGAAGTGTGTCTGTCTCCTAGTATCACTTTCTTCCTAAACAACCAAATGAGGCGAAGGAAAAACAAAAGAACCTTGCCAATACATGATGCAACTTGTGTATATTGTTATTCAAAATCAATCTTAAAATTCTCAAATCATGAAATTTGAACTTCAGTTCCCTCCTTCTTTATCATAAATGCCTTTGGAGTAGTAAAGTATAACATTGCAAAATCAAAAATTAAAAGTAGCTAGCGAGTATATAATTGTCATGAGCATGTAGATGTATATATAGTAAAAACACATATAGAGCAATCGTTTGTCAGTTGAAGGGGACCCATCAAAACTAAAAGATCTTCTTGAACTTCATCCCTTAAAGTAAATTTTCTTTCTATTTGGAAAACATCAGCGCTAGTACCAAAAGCTTCAAGCTAAGGGAGCATGTAGTAGATGCCATGCCCGATATCAGTTTTTTTTTTTTTAAGGAAAATATGTAATTCATTCCATAACAAAAAATAGTACATGTAGATCCAACAGAACAATAACAAAGCACATATTTTCCATACGATAAAAATTGCTAAAAAAGACTAGATACTCAGCCATAACGATATCAGCTAATTAAGTGGATTTTTTTTTGTCGATAGGCAATTAAGTTTAATTTTGAATATAAATTTTATCTTATCCAAAAAAGAAATTAAGTTAAATTTTGGAAATACAAATTTAATTAATTATATTGTTATTCATCCTCTATTCAATGTAAAGTATTTAATTGTTAAATACTAATGAGTTATTGATTGAATATAATCTACACGTGTGTGTACAAGTGTATGTATCGGAGAAAAAAAAAGAAACAAATCATGATATATATTGTCTTATAAAAAAAATCACGATATATATCGTATTTCAAAATTCTAAGAATCAGTTTAATCGTGGAGATGTGAAACGTTAAGCTTGAACACTTGGATTCAAATGATTATAGTTACGCTTATCCCCTCCCTTTTAAAAATTAAATATAAAACTTTGCTTATAAAAGAAAAATATTATATATACAAAACATGCTAGCTTGTATAAAAGTGCTATATCATGTTAAATATATTCTTATCCTGCCCTTATTATATATACACATATATATATATATATGTTAAAATAAGCTCAGCATTATTGTAGTAATGCTATACACCACCAAGTATATGGTCATCAATTAAGGAAAATATGATATATAGTAGTTTCGTATGATTAGCCTCAATATATTTTAAACCTAGTGTAAAATGGACTTAAAATTTTTTATGAGTTTATTCAAATAATTTGAATATATATATGAGACTATGGGCATGGGGTCATACAATAAGTTCTCCATTCACATATATTTTTTTCCCCCATTTTTCCTTGTAGTATTTTTTTTTAGTGACTAGCCAGCAATTCTGGGGCTTGCAGTATTCTTGCACCGCTTGAGGTTCCAAGTAAAGCTCTTGATATTAATTCTAAAAGAAACATTAAGGCAAAAGAAGGTGGTAAAGCGTACGTTAATGATAAACTCTTTTTTTTTTTTTTTATAAATTTTCCATTTTTCTATATACACATAAAAAGAGAATTGCTATAATAATAATTTACTATAATAAAAAGTGACTAGCTACAGCACAAGTAACAAGGTGGTCTGCATATTGCACAAACTCATGGGTATATAATATATATCTGGTATAAATTTTTTTAAAAAAAAAACAAGAAAAGCAAAATTATACAAAAAAATAAAAAATAAAATAAAATAATAATATGAATAATAGGAGAGGATGGTTTATTGTAATCGAAACAGTGATGATTTTCATGCAGCTAACATAGGAAGAGGATGCATTATACTTTGGGTCTTTGGTTCTCCCTTATCTATGTGTCAGAAATGAGAGCAGCCTTTTTCTCTCGTGTTTCTTTTGTTTTCTCTTTGATTTTGGGTTCCTTTTCCCCTTTGTTCTTCTTTCTATCTTTCTTTCCAGCTTGTCCCCTCTTCCAAACAGTTACTAGTTCCATTGGAAAAGAAAGAAAAAGAGCAAATTACTAGTAATGAGGATGATTTATCATGGCCTCTTTTTTTTTTTTTTTTGGTTGGAAGGAAACTTGAGAGAGACTTCAAGCATTCATGATGATGACAATGATGTTGTCTCTCTCTCTCTAAGTATATGTGTTTTTTTTTTTTGGTTTATTCTTCTTTAATATTAATATCCCTCCTTTTTTTTTTTGGTTTGTAGATCTCTATCTCTCCCCTCTCCTACCCATGGTGATGATGATCCTGGTTGTCAGGGTCTGGCCAGTAAGAAGAGTACTTCAACCAATCAGTTTCTTGTGGGTTTGTGATAGATGATTCCTGCAAAGGAATCTCAAACAATATAAAAGATTAGGGTTAGGGTTTGTGGATTTAATATAATCCAATCATATTTTTATTAGAAGCAAAAGACAAAGCATATAAATTTAAGGGTGATCTAATTTAAAGGTCCAAGACATATCTTTAATCATCAGTGAAGAAGTATCTTGCTTCATTGGTTCAAAACCATTCAATAATTACGATTATGTCCCTCTAATAATTAAATGGCAATAAACATTTTTCTATATGTACTCATATTTGCACTTAAATTTAAAAAGAAAAAATCATGTTAATTTTTGTTTGTTAAAAGGATGGTGAATAAGTAAGGTAAGTGAAGTTGTATGTATATTTTTTTATCAGCATGAAGTAATATATACATATATAATTCCTGGCTCTTGTTGTAGTTCATTCTTGTATATGGGTTGAGCACCCTTTGTGCTCGTCTAATGAATTTCTTTGCTTATCAAAAAATATATATAATAGTGTGATTTTTTGCCTTGTGCAAATATTATTTTATTTTACTAGTTGAAAATGATGAATTAAAAAAAATCACTACTCTCACCTTTTCCAAGAACAAAAATAATAACAAAAAATAGAAGACTATTGAACATTAGTAGCCATGGGTCAAATGATAAAGAGAGGTTTTTTTTCTTTTTTCCCTTTAAACCACACTGCTTCGGTCCACATAGTACATTCTATCTCATTATTTTTCTTTCTTAATAAATGAGAAGAAAAACATACTCAAAACAATATCAGAAAAATGTTTCATTTTAATTTTAATTTCTTTTTTATAAGAAATGAAACATTATTCTTTGCCCCCCTTTTGTTCTTTTCTCTTTATTGGCATTATGACACACAAAGTTCATATAATTCCGGGTCAAAAAAGTTGTTTGTTACCTCTTTGATATCAGCTGAAGTGCACCCCATGATGAGTTCCTCCAAACCAGACGCAGACCTCACTCCTAGTTTATGATGTTGCTGCTGCTGCTGCCATGTGTGTACATACAATACATGCATTTCCAAGGTCAACATACAATCAAATTCAAAGCACACATAACAATATTATTAACCATCATGTTGAACAACAATACCAAAAAGTGAAAAGATAGTTCCATGCTTGTGATTTATCAAAGCACTTATTATAAAAGTTGGCCTAGCCAGTTAATGAGTTTGACTCATGCACAACACCATGCAGACTCACTCACACTCCTATTGGACTTTCACATGCCGAGTTTCTTTTTATCTAAATAATAATAATGATATATATTTGAACAAAAATCTTCATCATTCATAACTTTCTATTTGAAAGATAACATGAGAAAAAGATTAAAATTTTAACACTTCGTACATATATAAAAGCGGAATTTCTATAGCACTTGATTTTGATGGGTAAAATAATACTTCAGAATAAGATATCAAGTATATATTAATTAATAATTTTATAATAAATATTAAAATCATACTCCTATTAAAAATAATCACCAATCAAAAATACATTCAATATTATTTACTCTTCAAAAAAAAATATCAACACTGACAAAACAAAAAAGAAAATTTGTATTTCGTACCATTTGCAAAAAATAGTTATTATACATAATTTTGAGTGAAGATTTTTTTATTTTTAAAGAAATTAACAAGATCTCAATGATTAAATAATTGAATTGTAAATTAAAATATTAAATTAAATATGATTAAAAATATAATAACCATTAAATAAAGAAAATGAACAGTAGATGAAGATAAGAAATTGGAGAGGAATTTTTGTAACATATTTTCTTCATCATTTAACTGATCACCAACCGTAATTTCCGTTCCAACTACCAAAATCGTTTTGTCATATACTCCGTATCTACCATAAGAAAATTGTTACTCCTATAAGCATTGCTCTTTTCGAAAACTAACACCAAAATATTTGCATCATTTTTTTAATGTAGAACGATTTTTGTTTGAGCAATGCTAATTGAATGATTTCCAAAATCCTCCACTTCCACCATGACCTTTTTACTCATTCTACTAGTTAGTGCTAGCAATAATATTTTCATAAAAATTAACGGGTTGAGGGAAATCATAATTAATCATGTTTAAGAAATGGGTTTGGAGATAAATTATTATTTACCTGAAAATTTTCATTCTGTTGGAGCATCATTCTATGATAAGGGTTGTCGTCGAGGATGATGGATGTGTGGTGGAGGGGAGGCGGAGAGATAAGAGTAGAGATTGGATGTGAAGGTCTATTGATATGGAAGGCTGAAGTTGCCATATTCTGATGATGATGCAATTGGTGATGTTGTTGTTGTTGTTGATGATGAGCTACAAGTTGGGGTCTATGTACTTCTTCACATGACCCTGATGCTTGCACTTCTCTTGCTGTGGATGCCTCTCCAATTCCAACCTACAATGGACATTGGACACCATCACATGTAATTGTTAAAACTACCACTTAAAAAAATCACATAAATATATATATATTTTTTAATTATTTGAATAAGATCAATAATGGTAAAAATTCATTGTTCTTATTTCTCACAACTTTCTTGCTAGCTAAGTAGTCCATTATCAACATTATGATCTTTTTTATTATTCGGCCTATCTAGACATTTTAGCTCTAGCTATCAAATTGTGGCTTGTTTCTATTAGTAAGTATTATCTTTAGTGGTGGCAAGTAACCAAGTAGTGGTTGGGCTGACACTGATTTTTGATCCGGTAAGGTCCATATAGAATTGAATTCATGCGGTGTATGCAAGCAATTGTTATATGCTACCTCAATTAACCCTCTCATGTGAAATATTTTGACTAAAATAACCTTTTTATCATTGAAAAAAAGATAATAATAATTTTGTGAAAATTATATGGAAGATAAATAAAAAAATTGATGATAAAAACATAATAAAGAAGAATATATTTGAAAATAAAAATATAAATAAGCATTAAGTTTCTAAAACAACATATTATATATATATATATGATAAAAAAAATTGTTAAAACGACATAACTTATAAAACGAAAAGAGTATAAGTTAATAATAATTTTTTTCACCTAAATTATTTTATTATCAATGTCAATTCTTTTAGCACTTACCGCTCATTATTTGATTAGTCAAGAAAATAAAATTTAATGAATATTTAAATCAAATAATTTCAAATTTTATTTTTTCTTAACCAATATAAGTAAGATACATGCATAAGTGCTACATATGTAAATGTACCTCATCAAAGCTTTTCCTGAAAGGGATGAAGCTGAAATGATCAGATTTGAGGTGGTGGTGTTGTTGATGAAGATCCAAGGCATGAGTGAAACTTGTGATTGGTGGTGGAGGAGGGACACCAACAACAGCAGACATCTCATCTCTATGATGAGTTGTTGTTGTAGTCACTATTTCCTTTGAAGAAGAGCAACTCCCACTTCCACTGTCCCTTCTAGTACTCCCACTATTATTAATATTATTATTAGGCACTTCACCACTTCCTTCACCAGTTGTTGTTCCACTTCTATCAGCATTAGACCAATTGCAT
Organism: Crotalaria pallida; assembly: GCA_037953625.1. Lineage (NCBI taxonomy): Eukaryota > Viridiplantae > Streptophyta > Magnoliopsida > Fabales > Fabaceae > Crotalaria > Crotalaria pallida. Next base: position 78,578,224 of record CM075656.1, read on the forward strand.
TGCCTTGGTTGTGTCTGATAGAATATCTTAGACACCACAAGCTCCCCTTCTTTCTCCTCTTCATTCTGTCCTAAATGGTATTGATGCATAACCCAATTTGTCTTCTCAGGTTTTCTGTTCTTTCCAAAATTGGTGTAGAGGACTAAGATTTTCTTGCACCCTTTTTGTTTCCCATTCACCATCACTGGCCTTGTCTTACCTGTCTTATGCCACCTTGTTTCCCCTCCTTGCAAGTCACACTCATTTTGAATCTTTCTTCTCTTTCTTGTACCAGTTGTATATGCCTTTGAAGGTCTATGGAAGAAGTGCCTGCTTAACCCATCTCTTGTTACTCCTACAACATACACTCACAAAATCAAAGTTAGGTCGACTTAGGTGAACCAACTTCAAGCTAAGAATAATTAAAACCCTTTCATTAATTAATACCATTTATTATACATAACACATATATGTATACATATGCTATGAAGCATGGATACTAAGACGTAACACGGTAATATTTCTCGTAACGGATTCGTTGATACGACAAAAATTCATAAAATAAAATAGTATATAAATGTCAAATAAAGATATTAAAGTATTCAATATTATACGTGTCGTTTATAAGGATACAAACTGTTTTGAAAGTGTCGGTGGTACATTGTATAATAAAAAATATAAATATTTAAAATTACCATTGTGATTGTTATTACGTTACATTAGCTAGAATTACAGATTTTTTCTTAAACACCGTAATTATATATTATTTTAAAAAATGTTACCGATGTGTTGGAAATGTAATTAGAATTGTAATTATGGATTATATAGTTGAAAACCACAAGTAAAAAAACAATTAGAGAGTAATGAGAGGTAGTAGAAAGAGGTAGGGGTGAATTCAATTTGACTAATTGTGCATGTTTCACACCTGGAAGTTTCTCAGGATGGGTGTAACAAATACCATCTTCTCCTTCAATAGTAGGAATGAACTCATCTATCAAAGGGTGTGATTTCATATTCTTTATCTCCACTTTGCCTTCAAGGTGCTCTATTAGTTCTTGGTCTGTTGGATCAAACTTCACTCCTGCTGGTAGACCTACCCAATCCTGCACTCTCCATTGAAATTCAAATTAAAAAAAAACATAAAGCAAATGATAGAGCTAGCTAGCTAGAGATAAAAAGGAAAGAAGAAAATAAGAGAAAAAGAAAATAAAAGATAAATAAAGAGGATGAAACCTTTAATTTAACAAATACTACTAATTAAAACTTTATTTTTTTATTAAAAAAAATCAAAAACTTTAGTTATAGCTAAAGAGAACACAATAAAATAAGTTGTACTAAAAAATAATAAAAATAAAAAAATAAGTATATGGTATAGGTTTTTTTTTTTAAAAAAAAATGATTCTTCATGTATATTGTATCAAAAACTTTTGGTTGAAGGAAATAATATTATTATTGAGATTTTTTTTCCGTACCTGTTTTGCTTCAAACTGGTGTCCGCAACTGGGGCACTGCTTGGATCCAGATAACTGATGCTCTTCAAGCTTTGCATCTATGAGATCAGAGCTACTCTTATTCATTTTGATGCAATAGTATTTTTGAAGAAGATGCTATCTCTCTTGATGAAACAAGATGTCTTGAATATTTGGAATTATTCTTCTATATAATAGTTCACAATTGAGCATGTCCAAGTTTGTGATTCTCTATATACATAACATAAAAAATAATCCAAAGAGCTTTATTGATTGAGATCAATTGAAGAAGAACTTTGAAAAAAGGCATATAAGAAGAACAATAACAAGTTGGTTTTGGCTAATCATTTTTTTTTTAAATTATGAACTATATAGAAGATGATATATACAAAGAAAATAGACTTGAGAAGAGGATGATCTGATTGAGAAACTAGACAACATCTAATATGAATCAATAAAGAGAAAAACCTTTAATATATATAGGCACAAATATAAAAAAAATTAAAATATATATATTAATTATCATATATGAGATTGTTTTATTATAAAAGAAATGAATAATAACAATAAAATCTATAATATAAGACAGATGATGATGAGAATAAGCAAGGAAAACAGGAAAAAAGGGAGGATAAACTAAGAAGGGAGAAATAAGAAACAAAGAAGAAGAAAAGAGGGAACTATAAACCTGCTTTAACCATGAAAAACACCAGACTTCCCTCTCTCTACTACTTTAACTGAAGAAGCTAGCAAGTGAGATAGATTAAGAAAATAAAATTAAAAATAAAAATAAAAATAATTATAAAGGAAAAGGTGGCAGCTGCGCTGCTTCAAACACACATATAGTAGTAGAAACTTTAATTCTGTGTGCTTAGTGAGTTTAAGAAGCTAAGGGGGGGCATGGCATGGTTCATGTGTGTTGTGTGAGATAGAGAGAAAGAAAGAAAGAAACAGACAGATAGAGAAGAAAAAGTGAAGCTGAGAAACAGGAAAGAAAGAAAGAAAACCCGGTTGTTTTTTTTTTTTTTAAATTTTTTTTTAATAATTAAGTAAAGCTCATAGTTCTGCCTCTCTCTCTCTGTAGTCTGTTGTCTTCTCCTCTCTATCCTACTAGACACACTAATACTACTACTGTGCTGGCTGTCTACACCTTTCTTTGAAACTTGCTTGACTACAAAAGTAAAGTGAAATTCCCACTTTATCCCTCCATCAGTCCATGTCATTTTTAAACGCGCTTAAAATTATAATGTACTCCCTCCGGTCCTATTTATAAGTCACATTCTAGAAGAATTCTTTGGTCCTATTTATAAGTCACTTTGTATTTTCTATGAGGTAATTATTGCTATTTTCTCTTATTTGTCCTTTGCCCATTAATGTGAAATAATACATTATGAAATTCCTAATGCAAGTTAAGAGGGTAAGATTGTAATGTTGAAGTATTTTTTTAAAGTTTCAAGAAATCTAACTACCCTCCTTGGTATGTGTGATATGGTTAAATATACACTATAAATACGACCAGATGAGTATTAATTTATAGAGATATGTGTATTTCTTATTAGTATAGTTGTTTAAATAACTTTAATTACATGAAAAAAAAAAATTGATCGGTTTTGATAGGAACATCTCATTACCGAAATCTCGCTCAAAAGCAAATGGCACAAAATTATATGGCCGCGCCGTTATATTGAGGATTTTTCGTTAAAAAGAAAGCTACACAACAAAATGTATTAGCCATTATGCAATAGGGTTTTCGTTTGAAACAAGCTACTATATGTGTATCATTAACGAATTTTTTAATAACTTTATGCATATAAAATATTAATTTGTATGGTTGAGATGAAAACGACTTGAACGAAAATTTTCAATCTCTTATTCAAATATATATGTATTTGACATCTGTACGGGACACCTGTCTTTTTAGGTAAAAATTGGTGGATCTTACAATTTTGGGTTCACCAGTTTTCGGGTCTGTTTGGCAAAACTAACTTGAAGCTGTGAGCTTCTAGCTTGTAGTTGTTAAGTTAGCTAGGAGCTATGAGCTTGTAGCTGAGAACTAATAGTTGTTTAGCTGACTATTTAAAATAGTGTTATTCGGCAAAACTAACTTTTGAAGTAGCCAAAAATTATTAAATGACCAAAAAGAACATGCAACATTTTATTATTTTACATTTTTCAATTTTTTTCATTATTTATTAAATAGATAGTTAATTAATTAATTAATTAAATATAAAATTATTAAATTATAATTAATTAAATTCATTTTTTCTTAATTTATTAATTATGTAGTTAATTAATTAATTATAAAAAAATTATTAAATTATAATTAATAATTAATTAAAGGGTAGTAAAATAATTTTAAATTTTGTTTGAGGGTATAATTGGTATATGAATTATTGAAAGCTGGTTTAATTTCTAGAAAGGTAGTTCAAGTAGCTTTCTAAAAGTTAGTTTTCAAAAACTACAAGCTCCTTTTTTAAAAGCTATAAGTTCCTTTTAATTTGTATTTACCGAACGGGACTAATAGCTTATTGACTGAATTTAAAAACTTCTAACTAACTAAAAAATTCCTACCTCATGTTGCCGAAGAGAGCCTTTACTTAAAAAGGCAAATATCAACTCAAATATCAAATACGAACGTTAGATAATCATTTTTCGAAAATTTTGGCCGAAAGCATGCAAAAGGCACAAAATAACAACGTCATTATATTGAGGATTTTGCGTTATAAAGAAAGCAACCCGACAATTTTTGCCTGTTTGTGCATATACAATGTTACGTTATTTGAACATTACGATATCATTTTAACGCGGTTAGATAACTATATATATATATATATATATATATATATATATATATATATATATATATATATATATATAAAAATATAAGAGATGAGAATATCTTACCGCCAAAATTTTTTAACGCGGATAGATTACTTTACATATATATTAAAAATTATGGATATATTGTAAATCAATATTCAAATATACCATTTTTTATATACCTCACACAAACAATGTTGTATTTGTCATACTCAAAACAAACATTTTTATATGTGTAATGTATGCATACATAATATTTAACGATGTAATCTAAAAAGTATGGTTTTATTTTATTTTATTTTTTTTAGATATTTTGTTTGGAGAATTAGTGAGAAGGACCATTAATTGATGACGACAATGCAAAATATCTGAGCAGGACAGATTAACTATTCTAAATGTTTGTTAACTATTCAAATGTTCATTACTCTTATCTGAAAGGTTATTAACCTGTCCTAGCTAGTTAACTTTGCATTGATGTGTTGATAACCGTCCTTCCCATTAGTAGTCTCGTATAATTAACCATTGTACCATTTTATTTTATTTTTTGTATGTACTTTTGTTTTTTGGTACAATAACACAATAGTATATGATTAATGTAAACAGTGACTTCCTAATACGTGTCACAAAGCGTGGAACTTTGAGTAATAACGACGAAATCAAAAAAGAATTACGGTCTCACTAATTTGGCATATATTACAGATTAATGTGGGAGATATAATTAATAAAGGCATTTTTATTAAGAGAGAGAGAGAGAGAGTGAGAGTGAGTGAGAGACTGAGAGACAGAAGATAGAAATACGGGAAAAGGGGATGATAGGAACTCACATGGGTATTGAGTTGGAGTGCTGATCATGATGCTTTTGCCATGAATGTTTTTGCACACACACAAGGGTAGAAGAGATCATAGGAGGTTGCTTGATAAGCAAGATAAATCAGTGTACTTGATGGACCACCACCTCCTCTTCTAATTACGCTAATCTATATGCTAAATCATATTATTATTTTTTAAATGGAAATAAAAATATATATATTTTTTTTGGTGAACAAATAAAAATATATTTAACTTGGACCAGAAGCACCAAATAGTTTTATAATAAGATGTAGAAAATATAAAAGATAAAAACATTAAAAATATATGAAGGCATAATTTGGTCCTGCGAAATGAAAAATCCAAATTTATTCATCCAAAATTTTAAATGTAGTCAAATTAATCCTTACGTATAGGCAGTAACTAATTTGACCTTTAATTTACCTAAAAAAAAACTCCCTCCATTTTCATTTATATGCTTTTTTGAAGATTTTTTTTTTAAATACTTATTGTCATTTTAAAAGTTTAAGAATGTATTAATAGTTTTTTTTTTATTGTTTACACCTTTATATGAGAAATTTAAAATAGTTAACGAAATAATGTTAATAATGGAAAGAATAGTTAGCCTTGTAATATCAATGATGGTTGATGAAAATACAACAACAACTAAGCCTTTGTCCCACTAGGTGGGATCGGCTACATTGATCAAACGACGCCATAAAGGCCTATCATAAATCATATATTTTGATGGTTGATGGTTGATGAAAATATAAAGATTAAATATGAAAAACAAATAAATAGACCGTGGGAATTATTTGTATTAATTACCTTTATTAGTTTATGAATTTGTGTCAAAAATATAGATAAATAGAAATGGATAGTATTATTTTGACCCAATAATTAAAAATTTTAGAAATAAATTAAGATTTTCTAATTTTCAAGGATATAGTATACCATTATTTGCCCTTTCTTTTGTCTATGGTTTAGAGTTTTAAGAAGAAAAATTTGCCCATGTGTCGAAAATAAGAATTTAAAGAAGGTTATCTTTAATTGAAAAAAAAATTAACAAAATCTTTTGATTTTTTCAAAATAACATTTCTCAGTTCTCAATAAAACTTGTCATTTTTTAAACTCTTATTTAAAGTTGAGGTTAAGACCAACGAGGTTTGGTTCAGTTGGTGTAAGGCCCCAACTGAAATCTTGGGAATGAGACAAGGGTGCTAGTAGCCGGGTTCGATTCCCACTAAAAACATCCCGCTGGGAGAGCCAGCCACGCAGCTCGCTCCGGATTAGTCTCAAGGGCTCCCTGGTATTAAGGGTGCTCTTGGGGATACCGGTGGTTCCGTAAGGAATACGGACCCAAAAAAAAAAAAGTTGAGGTTAAGAAATTTTTTTTAAGCAAATTTTTGTAGATGAAAAAGGAAAAAGAAATTAAAACTGTGTAAATGTCAAAATTTAAATTCAGCTACTCTCACTTTATAGTTTATATCTCACATATCTACCAATCGATATCGAAACGATAGTATTATGTTCCCTTTCTTTTCTTTTGTCATCATCATCTTGGCCTAGTGTTTGTTGTTTGTTATTTATCTATTCCTGGCTTATATTAAGTATTGATCACTCATTCACTTGGACACAAATTATGTAGTGTTCAGATATATATTATGAACTAAAAAGTAGACCCACTCCACTATGTGGGTCCAGCATGGAAATCTTATGCCCCCACAAAGTATCCTAATCAGATGATGGTTAGGCTTCACGTTTATAACAACATTTCTTTGGAGCAGTCAAGTTAAACATGATGGAGGGTCCCTAATGATGTTTGCGGTAGTATAGATAGATGGTTATGATTGCCCCTTTGTCTGGTGTCTCTTTTTTTTTTCCCCTATTTTTGGTTTTTCTAATTCTCTTTGCATATTGCAAGCTTTGCTTTTATTTTATGGTGGTGAGAAGTAGAAGGGGAAATAGAACTTTTTTGCCTAAATATCATAGGACACGCCTAAGGAATATATCCTATCTAAAGGGTATATTTTTAAGAGATATTTAGACCAAACAGAAAATCCACAAAAAAAATTCAACTTGTTAGACATCATTTCACAATTCTCATTCAATTCCCACTAATAAAATTTTAAGGTAAAAAGAAATAAAAATGAATGAATCAAGATGCTTTAATTTGATTATCCATCTAAGTTGACCTTTGACTAACCAAACCATGGAGCCCACATGTATATCTGTCCTAATTAACACAGTTTCATCTTCTACTCTTGCATGCACCCTTTTTCCTAGTTTGCTTTGCTTTGCATGAACCTTAAATATTCCACTGTTTATAATATATGTCATCTATAAATGAGTTTTGGGACACATTTCTAAGGAATATAATCTCTTATACTAATGATATATAATTATAGCAATAAAAGTAGAATTTAATCTTATACACTTGCAGATATTCCAATATACTCTTTTTTTTCCTGCATAATTCATCTTTAAGAATATTTCTTTTGGAATAGTACATTATTAGTACAATTCATGATACGGTGTTTATGTATATTCTAGGGTGCAAAGGAAGATTTAGCCAGGTGCACTCTGTAATTTTAGCATTCTTGCAGCAAGCATGATATGTTTATGTATGCTATCCAATTGTTGGTTTACATAATTAATTCATCAGTTATGAAATTGCAATTATTCTCGTGATCTCTCAATTAAAGTTGTTAACATCAATAATTAATATAATATGGGGGACAAGTTTGGCAGCATAATGAGGGTTCTCGTTCATCTGATTACCATCGCATCCCATAGGCCACAAGCAAAACATACATAACTTTTTCCCATCTTTGGGGAATAATAAAAACAGAGTTCTAGTTCCAGCTAGGACCTTCTTCATGATGTCAAAGAAGAATTTGAATGAACTCTCAATTTTCTTACCAAATTGTTATAAGTAGGTCACCATCAACCAAAATATATTTATTAAACAAAAGTAGGATATATCTACTAATTATGTCTTTGCCTCTTTGGTCAGACAATTTAATTAACTGCTTATTCAATATTTTTTTTAAATAAGTTAAAACATAATTTCATAAGTTTATTTGATAAGCTTAATAAAATTTAATAATTTATATAATAAGGTTATATATAGCCTATTTTTATGAAGAAAAAAAATATTATATAAAATTATAAAAATAAGTTACTCAAATTCAATAGTACACCAAAAGAAAATAGGCCAACTGGTACACCAAAAGAAAAGAGTAGAGGCCAAGTACTTCTGGCACTTTCATTTTGCCAAGGAACCAGCATTATCTCATTTTTAATTTCCTAACAATAAAGGGTTGATTTACATGCAACAATGGTCAAAGAAGTTGGGCCTATACTTAATATGACCCACTCAATCTGAAGTGGGCCTCCGTGTAACGTTGCTTGTAAGGTGAATCGGTGGTGGGTGAGAGGTGCTTAAAACAGGGAGATTTTATATCCCGTTGAAAGCTTTTATGCATCTTATTTGAAGGTGAAAATACAAAAATACCCTTATATTAAATAAAAACTCATCCCACCCCTTCCAACCCTACTCCACCTCACCCCTTTCAACCCTATTTCACCCCACACCCCACCCACACCCAATCATTTCTTTTGTTCTCTTCTCCTTCCAATAATCACGACCACCAACCGCGACCATCGCCGCTCTTTAACCGCCTAATCCTGGAATGGACATGATGAATCTCAAAAGTAAACGAAAGACCAAAATTTAAAAATTTCAGTGATTTAAATCGTGACTTGTCATACATTAATTTGAAATTTTTTGAACTGCCGTGAACATGGTCACAACCCATGAAAAAATCTACGGTCGGGAGGCTTGTTCATGACCCTAACAATTTTTCTAAAAAATTATATTTCCAGGTCCTTCATCCTATCCATGAATCAAAAGAACCATATATCAAAAAAAGCAAAAGATTTTTCTTGCATTACATCAAATAAAAGCGGGCATTTAATTTGGTGGTGGGGTATTTTTAAAAATAAACTTTCTAGGTAGTGAAGTTACTTAAAATCTTAAATTGTTGAAGTTGTGACCTAAGTCACGACCCAAGAAAAAATACCAGTCGTGATGAGGCTAATTCTTGAAGGGCAATTTTTTTTCCTAAAACCTATATTTCCATGTCCTCCAACCTATTCCATGAATCCAAATAACCATGTATTAAGAAAACAAAGGATTTATGTTGAGATATATTCAAATAAAAGTATGCAACTATGGGGGTGGGAAATTTTTAAAAATTTTGTTCGCGGTCGTGAACAAACTCATAACCCAAATTTTTTATTTGATCGTAAGCTGTGTCACGACCCAACACTTTTTTATCAGCAAAAGAATTTTTTATTAATCATTAAATGAGTACTAGTGGTACTCACAGAAATATACAACCCAAGTCACTTACGATTACCCCATTACTCAAATATTGCTACTGCCTCAAACACAAGTACATGTTTACATGAACAACATCCCCACTGTCCTACTATTATAAACAGAACCAAACAAGCAGCTACTAACACGAAAAAAAAAAAAGGAAACAGTAAGATTTTTTTTAAGACATGGTATTTTTGGAATTTGAAGAAAATGTGGAGTGCATAAAGTCTTTGATAGAGGTGTCAACATACCCTCTCCGGAAAACTTTAGGGAGCATAAGTCCATCAAAATCAAGCTAAATACTCACTAAGTCACCCTCGGCTCAAGAGATATATTTTGGTTACCTAATGGCGCGACGAATGTGACGTGATATATCGTCGGTCATATCACCATTTAATTAATGAAAAGATCTTTTCTAGATGTTTGAATAAGACTTAAGGACCCAAAACATTAAAAAAAAATCAATGACCAATTTCAAAAGAACACATAAATTTAAGAATTAAAAATTTAAACAAGTCTTTATTAAATATGAACATTTGGATAAGAATGGAGTATTCGGATAGCCCTCATATGAAACAAAAGAAATTTGAGTGTGGGTTTTCTAACCTCATTTTTATCCCAAACCCCATTTTTTTTATTGAACTTCATCGGGATTCTTCCGATACTTTAGAATAAAAAAAAAATGTAATATACATTTTTTTTTTGGTAAATAAAGAGGACATAGCCCCAAGAAAAAGACTAAACTAAGATTTGTCTAGGGGTAGAACCTGCATTACATCAAAGAGTAGCACAGGAGCTACTTGGGGAGGGGAAACATCAAAATAAGAAAGCCCATAATCTAAAAAACACCCAAGATTAGTCATAACATCAGCAGCTTTATTAAGTTAAAAATATACATTTTAAGATGAGAGTCAGTAAAAAAAAATAATAACGAGATTTGGAATAAAAAAACAAGGTTTCAAACCAATTCTCAATAAATAAAGTTTATTCTAAGATAAAAATGTGGGTAGGACCAACGAAAATATGGGTAGCACATAATTGCTTTCTTCCATCTCACTCGTCAAAATATTGTTTTGACTATAATTAGAGTCAAGATAATTTCTTGACACAAAAAAATGAACAAGTTATAGCATAATCAAGAAAGACGTAAAATTCTGGCATATTTGGCAGGAAACCGGTTACATATTTGGATGAGTCAATTTTCATGAAGAAATTAATAATTCTTGCAGGACAAGGAAATCACATGCATTTCCATAAGATCCCACAATATACTATAGGTCCCAAACCCCACTCTTTAGGCTTCAAACCCCGTTTTTTCCGATGGGGTTCTACGGAATATTTTCCGATTCTCCCGAAATGTTCGTTTATTAAAAACGGGGTTTTAAAGTCGAAAATTGCATTTTTCCGACTCGGAGGTATAGGAAAATATTCCGATAAAACACCATCGAAAAAATAAGGTTTGGGGATTAACAATGGACCTAAAGTATGGGGTTTGTAGACTAAACCTCATCTTGATAACGTCCTTACGTTAGCACCCTCAAGCTAAATAATTCACCAGCCCAAAGCCACGCCCAATCCGTTAACACATTCACACAAGTCCACCCTACCAGGACAAAGATCACCTGTCGCAGAGTATGTTCCAAACCCTGTACCCATTACACATATCTTTAAAAACTGAAAATTAACTTTCCAACTTGCATGGCATTTTTGTAATAATTGATGAAATATGATTGGCTGGAGACAGGAAGACAGGAAAATTGGGGACCGAGGATCTTCATTCACCCTACCAAACCACCTTAATCAACTGATCCAATTCTCTCATACTGAAATTGGAGTGTTGGTATAAGAATCCGTTTTTCTTTAATCTCAAACTTCATTTTTATTTGGTTTTTTTTTTTTTCATTTTTTAACTCGGGGATATTGCAAAAAAATTTCTTACTGAATTCTGTTATTTTTCCTACCCGAAAAATACATGTTTCAATGGGAATTTAGTCGAACAAATACATTTTTCGATGAGTTCAGCCAAAAAAATCCCAACGGAGTTTGGGAATAAAAAAAAAAGGTTTGTAAACCAAAATTAATTGTTTGATGTTTACTCAGTTAGTTTAGTTTAGTTAGATTCCAACCAAATTTGTCCATGGTAACTCACGTTGCATATCAAGTAAAATCTCAATTCAGAATTTTAGGATCACCTTTTTTAAACTACACACAAATATAAACTGTATGAATGTGAGTGTGTGTGATGAATATTGAGATATAATATATATATATATATATATATATATATATATATATATATATATATATATATTGGTTTATTTAAGTTTTTACTTTCTGAACTTATATGTTTTTTTGGAATTGGTCCTTAAACTTTTTTTTTCGATACTTTGAGTCCCTAAACTTTGCTCAAATTTGAAAATGGTCATTTCATCACTTAAGTGGTGATATAACCGAGGATATGTCACGTCACCTTCGCCACATCGATAGGTAACGTGTCAGATGATGCCATGTGAATTTTTGAAATTAAAAAAAATTAAATTTATTAAAAATAATTAAAATTGTTTTAAAAAAAATCGAATCTTTTATTAAATTTGAAAAGAAATGATTTTTTTAATAAAAAAAACATATAGTGTCACGTGGCTATACATAACACATCACTTGTCGATATTGTGAAAGTGACGTGAGATGTCGTCGGCTATATCATCACTTAAGTGACGAAAGAATCATTTCCAAAAATTAAACAAAGTTCAGGGACCCAAATCATCGAAAGAAAAATTTAAGAACCAATTCTAAAAGAGCACCTAAGTTGAGGGACTAAAATATTAAATAAACCTAATATATTTATCATATATAAACATGAATTTGGTGTCACCCATACATCGAATCTAGTTATTCAAATAATGGGGTCAGATAATTCTACTACCCTCTGCCATGAAAGTTGACAATGTATAAAAAAAAAGGGGTTTAGTCTACAAACCCCATTGTTTATCCTACAAACCCCATTTTTTCTAAATATTCCAAAATTACTCTTGTTATAACTTCTCTCCATTTCAATTCTATAACTCCTCACACCACAAACCCCAACCTCATATTCCCTTCCCCAACCTTTCATATTCCCTTCCCCAACCTTCTCCACCAACTTTCACCGCCTGCGATCGCCGCCGCAACCACCGCCTCCACCGCCGTTTCCTCCTCCAACGCGTTTTCGTGTGTAAAGGTGAGACCTTCTTCTCAGTTTTTTGGTTGCTTTTGTGTTGGGTTTCATTTGTTCTTCTTCCTATATTGTTTTCATTCGTTTTCATTCTTCTCTCTTGTTCTTCATTCTATTTTGTTTTCTTCTTTATGTTAGGGTTTTCGAATTTTCTTCTCTTGGGTGTTGTTTTTTTTCTTCTCTGGTTATCTGCTACTCATTCTAAAACGTGTTCTCATTTGCTTCTCTGCTACTGTGCTATCTTGTTTCGTTCAATATGACTGAACAATGGCATGTATATGACTGAACAATGGCCATTTATATGGTGTTGTTAAATATAGTAATAGAACCATTGTTAAGAAATGCATGATAATATTGTTTATTCAAATATACTAAATCTGCTATATAAATTATACTAGTATTCTGTAATTGTTTATAGAAAGAAAATGATAGAGTTTATTTACTTTAAATTATAGTAGCATCTGAATTAAAATTTATTGATGACACATTTAAAACTAGAGATTGCATAGCATAGTAATAGTCATGATGGAATAGGTTGTTTCAGATCAATAGGTTGTTTCAGATTTTATTAAAGTGGAATCGAGGTAGTTCGATTCAAGTCACGCAAATCTTGTGTTCATCTCCATGCTTAATTTGACTTAAACCTCTTTTAATTGGCTTGAAATTTCAGATATGGCTAGAACGAAACGTACAGCTGAAACTGTGCGAGCAGAACAAGAAGCAGAACGTAAACGAAAAGAGGCAGAAGAAGAGGAGAAGAGGAGACGACCCATTGCATCGAATAGGAGGGAAAAGGCCGAGGCGCGTAATCCAATTGGAACATCATCTCAAGCGGACCCGGAGCCTCAACCTCAAATGCAAACATCAGGAGCGGCTGGAGCGAGTTGGTAACCTGATCCAACAGCATAGGGCCAACTTACCGGATGATGTTTATCAGGAGGTCTTTGCATTATGTACCAGAGCGATCACTGAAGATGTTCCGCGTATGCAAACCAGAAGAAGAGGTGGTCAGGTCCCCAGGGGTAGCAGGGCCGAGCGCGAAGAAAAGGCTGATAATGAACCAAGGGATCAAGGGAGACGTGTCAGAAGAAGAAGAAACTGAGAAGACTTTTGATATTGTAATAGTTTTTGATATTGTAATAGCTTCTGGTTGTGTTTTCTAGTTGGTTTAGGAACATGGGATTATGGTTGAAGTTGTGTTATGTGTTTTGAACTTGTTAGTCTTATGACTTATGTTTTTGAAGGTGGATTACGGTTAATGTTTTTGAAGGTGGATTAAGGTGGATTATGGTTGAACATGGAATTGACTTATAGGTTTACGTATCAATTTCAATTAATGTTAATGTTACGTATCAATTTCAATTAATGTTAATGTTCCTCTTTGCTGATATCAGGTTCCACTTTGTAATATCAATTTCAATAAGGTTATAACTTTGATTTATTGCAAATAATTTTAAATTCCGAAAAGAACATATCAGAATAATTTAAATTCTGAAACAACACTATCATAAAAAATAATAATCCAAGACAGACCTCTCGGACATATTTACTTCTCTGAATTTCAAATTTCTAAGTTTTATAAAATTCCGACAACACTCTATCAGAATATATAAATTCCGAGGAAGGTGTTTCAGAATTTTTGTATTTATGAATTTACCCTATCGGAATATTTGGCCAGAGAAGGAGGTTTGAAACTCGAATTTCAAATTTCTAAGTTTTATAAAATTCTGACAACACTCTATCAGAATATATAAATTCCGAGGAAGGTGTTTCAGAATTTTCTTATTTATGAATTCTACTTGTCGGAATATTTTGCCAGAGATGCAGGTTACAAACGAGATTTGATATACCTAAGTAAAATAAAATTCCGAGAGCATGTGATCGGATTTTTAAACATTCTGAGTAATATATCTCGGAATATTAATTTTTCTGAATTTTTTTAGTCAGATAAACAGAATACCATATTATGATGTCAAATTTTCAAAAATAACAATCAAAATTCAATAAGTATCCAAAATTTCCAATATTCATAAGTATCCAAAATTCAAAAATTCATAATCCAAAAAATCCAAAGAATTCATAATCCAAAAAATTCATAATCCATTCAAAATCCACAAAATCCACAATTCCAAAATCCCCATTCAACCATTACAACACTATTGTTTCAATTTTTGAATCTGGTTTTGGTTTTGGTAAGAAAGGCATATAAGCACGCAAACGATCGCTTATAACCGCTTCCCATGCTCCTGCACCATCAGAAAAATGTGTACGCCATAGTTGATAGACCGGAGGTAAGGGTGATCCATCACGCAGCTTGACCTGATATCTTAAAAATGAAATAATTACGAAAACGAACTTACTCATCAACAAAAGCAATATAAATAATACTGAGTTATCATGATACCTGAACAAAATGATTTTTCAAAACATTACGCCCAATTGCCCAAACAGTTAACTTTGCAGGAGGTGCCGAGTGGAGTGGGAGAAACGTGATGCATTCACCGATGGTTTGACTAGGTATAGAAACAAATACCACATTGTATCCACCACGTTGCCTTCACATGTGGTATGCCAAGTATCGTAACCGTTATTGTTTAATAACTTCAAAAGATGTTGCATCTCTGTCCTAGGCATTCGAATATTCAATCGATAACGCTTCCGTTCATTGTAAATGTTGCGAATTGTGGAGACATTTTTCGGATGTCGATCCTTCAACGTTGTCATGACCCTGTTTGCCTTCACACCACTTTTTGTGAGATCTTGAACAAAAGCTTTTTCTTCTTGATTAAGAGAGCTAGCAGTCCCATGTCCCAAAAGTGAATAATAGGGAGGATGGTTGTGTTTTCCACATTTTACATCTAGTCCCCATGGTCCCCCTTTTTCAGTCGCCTTAGCGTAAATGATGAATGGACAATTGCATTTCTTTGAACCCGTTATGTTCTTCCCTTTCGATATCTTATTAGGAACAAATACACCGGCCCTTTCACAACTCAAGATAACCCTATCTCTTGTTCCATAATCAGACCTTGCAATCTTCAACAAAAATCCTTGTCCTCTTCCAACCTCCTTAACAAAATTCACCAACTCGTCACAAGTTGCAAAGGGTTTATCATAGTGAAAAGCATACCCATGGTCAGGGAAGTCAACAACTTCTAATTGAAGATGATTAAACTTATCATCATCCATTGCACCATCCATGATAGCGTAACTACAGTAACATAAAAAATTATACTCAATAAAATAAATTCCGAGACATAAGTTTCGGAAATGTGAATTTTCCGACATTACTGTATCGGAAATAAACTTAAATATGAAAAAAAATTCCGATATACCCGTATTGGAATTTATATGATTTCGACAATAACGAGTCGGAAATTTAATCAGTAACGAAAAAAAAAGTGAAACGGCAGGGACGTATGTTACCTTCTGTAATGTGCAATGCAACAACTTGGGACTGATTCAGGAACGTTTGTGTCAGCAAAAAATATGCCTCAATGATTTTTTGGCTCTAGAAAAGAGTAGAAAGAGTAGAGAGAGATAGAAAGAGAGGGGTTTTGATGGAGAATGAAAGGTTGCATGAGTTATGGGGTTTTCTTGGAGTGAAAGAAGGTGAAAAGGTGGTGGGGAGGTGGGGTTTGTGGTTTGTTTGGGGTTTGTGGTTTGTTTGGGGTTTGTAGATTTTCTTTTTTTAAAAAAATTTGTAAGAATAAACTTGACATTTCCCCATTAAAATGGGGTTTATAGGATAAACACTGGAATTTGTAGACTAATCCCCTAAACAAAATTCAGAGTAGCCTATATATCTCAGTAGCCCATGATCTAGACGACTAGACAGCTTCACATGGATTTAAATACTGCTTTGTCCAAATCCATCAAATTGGGGAACCACAAATTAGTGCACCCATTCTAAGTTGAGATAAGCTAAGGTCACAAAAAAATTGACACCAAACAAGTTTGAGTTTGGGCTTTGGGCCATAGACCTCTATTCAGTGTCCAGTCCACCACCAATGCCCAAACGACAAAAATAAAATCCATTCAGAAAGCAGAAAGGGGTGTAGTAGTGATGACTGATGAGTTAAATTTAGTAAATTTTATTCACTGAAAAAATTAGTAAATTCTTATGATGTATATTTGGAAAATAATTTGTTTCTTATTATTCACCTAGAATAAAATGGTCAAATTGATAAAATGAATTGGAAGGCTGAAAAGATTTGAAGATGGTAAAGTTGGTGACAAATTTGAAGATGCTTGCTCACCCATTATGGCTTTTGAAGGAAATTCAAGGTGCCAAAGATATATACGAGGATGCTCATTCCCTTGTTTTCTAGTGGGCAATTGTTTTTTCATTCACCTACACCGGATCTTGTCTCCATTTATTTCTGATCAAATGCATAGATGCCTCCACACGAATTTGTGGCCATTTTATTTTCAAGAGCTACCGTCGAATAAGGTTCAAAGGGATTAAGGGACCATAAGTATACATAACCAATAGATTGCATGTGACATTATGTTAAAAAATATATTTTATTCTTCAAAGAGCTAGATATTACTCTTTGGTAACATCTTCATGTTTTATAAAATAGTAGTCTAATTTATTTTTATTTTTTTAAAGAAGAAAAAGATGTAACATCATTTGGTTGAGAGAAATTTAAAAAAAAAAAAAAAAAACACAGCAATCCTTAGCTTGTCATGATTGGATAAGTTAATAAGGTGAGCATGTGGTTTACTGTAAGCTGTAAGTCATGTGCTTTTAATTAATCCATTTATGCTACTACATCAGTATTTATTTATAAAATATTTATAAAAAATTCACATAAATTAACAAAAGAGTTAGAGGTACTTGCTTATTACTCTTAAAGTATTAAAAAAAATATGTTAAAGTTCCAAAATTATCTCTATATAAAATTAAATACACAATTGATGTACTAATTATTATTATGAAAAAAGTAAAAGAAATTTTTGAAATATGGAATACATGATAGAATCGTTAGGGATATATTTGATATAGGTTATTTAATATTATCTAGATATTATAAGATGACTTATATTTTAGAACAAGTAAACATAAAAAAAAAATTGAATTATAAATAAGAATAAACAGATTGTTCATGCATGGGCATATGGGTTTTACTCTCTTTAATTTATTTCTAAAGGTAAGCACTTGATTTTGATTTTATTTTTATTTTTATTAGTTTCTATTTTTATTTTCAATGATATTAATTATTTATTTATTTTTACAAATATTTCTATCTACTTATATTTTTTAAAATTTGAATAATAATTATAAGAATAATTTTTTAAAAAATATATCAAATATTATCAATTTTAACATTACCAATAATATTAATTAACTTCTTTAATTCGTTTACAAAATCACTATAAGTACTTAAATGGGACTGAGGTAGTAACTTTTTAAATTTAAGCTAGTTTTTCCACTAGTTGGGACAAAGGGAGCCTTTTATTCTTGAAATAAGTAGTGGGTCATAAATTAGGCTCATTTATATGTACAGTTCTTGAATTTTGGAATTATTTTGTTATGCGGTTTTGTTTTTTAATGTTTGGTTTTCCGAAATTACTTTTAGATTTGTCATATATTTTTTATATTTTGATCAAACTTTGCTATCAAAATCCTAGTTAAATGCGAGAAATTAGTCATGTAATGTTACATGTATGTACAACAACAAACCTTTTTTCCATTTTTTTTAAAAAAACTAAAAATATAAAAATATTAATTTTTTAATTGTTTTACTATTAAAAAAAAATCTTTGTCAACGTAACATTATGTGACACTACGTCGCTAGTCTCTTACGTGTGATTAAGATTTTGATATGACATGTCAATAAACTTGGCCAAAATTAATAAAAAAAAATATGACAAACTCATAAATAACATCATAAAACCAAACACAAACAATCCTAAAGATCAAATACCGGAACCTGTGGTGTGTTGGTCTAGTGGCCAGGGGGCTGGACTTTGGTAGGAGGAGCCGCGTGCTCGATTCCCCGCAACACCCATCAGGGAGACTTTACGTCCTTAACCCCCAGACCCGGTCGAACCAGATTAGTGGGCTGGTTCAGTTCAGTGGAGGTTCCACGGACTGGACTGGTTCGATACTGGGGCTTAGACTAAAAAAAGATCAAATACCGGAAACATAATTAAATACCTGAATTATATTAATTCTTAGCTTCTCACTTTCATATTTGCGTATACAGTGACCAGTGGTATACAGTGACCAGGTAACTCTGTGATTAATAATTTAAGATTGTAGAAAGAAAATTGAGCGATGGATGGCAAACTTTAGCTTGGCGGTGGCATCGTAAAGGCATATAATAAGGGTAGATAGCAGCCTCTCATTGTGAGTTTTTATTTTGGGGCCATATTGGGAACTAACAAAATATGATTGGTCCACCTAATTTTTCAACGTCGTGTAGAGAACCAGGTTCTGGGAAATGCTTTTCTGTGGGACCTTCACGGTATTTTCTGTTTTTTCCCCTCCTCTAATTGCTACTATTCTCACCCGAAAATACTACTCCCTCCTATCCTATTTATAAGTGACATTTTAGAAGGATTTTTTGTTCCTATTTATAAGTCACTTTATATTTTTTAGGAGCCATTTATTGCTATTTTCTCTTATTTGTCCTTTGCCCATTAATGTGAAGTAATACAATATGAAATTTCCAATGAAAGTTAAGAGGGTAAGATTGTAATGTTAAAGTATTTTTTTAAAGTTTCAAAAAATCTAACTACCCTCCTTGGTCTGGTTCATGTGATATGGTTAAATATGCCATATAAATAGGACCAAAGAGAGTATAAGACAAGGATCCATTTTAATCCTTAAATTTTTGCATACATCAATTTGATATCTAAAAATGAAACACCTAAATTAATCAATAAATTTTTTAATGCAAGTTAAATTAGTTGCTCACTCTACCAGTGGAGGCTGGCACAAGTGGAAGGGGCTTGTGTCCCTTAAGCATGTGGTCGCGGGTTCGAGTCGTACCCGAGGCGCATGTGAATGGAGCAAGTCTTACTGGGAGCATCGCCCCCGAAAGGGCCCGACCGTGGTGCGAGGGATTAGTCACCCAATTGCGCGGGTGGATACCCTGGTTCATCCAAAAAATTAGTTGCTCACTCTGAAATATAAAATTGTAGCTATTTATTTTTCCATGGACGTGATCATCAACAAGTTCATGTGATTCAATATTTGCGAGGTGTCGATCTTGAATGCGACTTTGCAATATGTAACTTTCTATCACATTGCAAGATTCATGCCTATCCTGTTAGCAGTTGAAAAATACTAGTATTTTTGCGTAAAAAAAATTACTCGTATATTTTTCGTCAAACAAAACCCATAGTTATTAAATGACCAAGTTCCCCAATAAGTCATCGGAGGCTTAATTTTCAGCTGCTGGTCAGAGAATACGGTTGATTCCCAAAAAAATCATGATTTTTTTTCTATACTTTTTGGTCAGTATCACAATTGTCTTTGAGAACACCTTTAATACCAAGAAATCCTGCATAAGGTCGCATTTCTATTCCTCTTCCGACGGGATGTGTTAATCGAGAATCGAATCTAAGACTACTTCTTAGTCTCAAACTCAATTCTCAAATTATCAAGTTGACAAGATTGCACAACTTGAATCAACCTCGTTGATATCATGCATGATTTTTTTTCTCTTTGCTCTTTAGAGTAGGAAATTAACAAATTCAAACTATTCGTCCAATATTTTTCATGTTAAACTAAGCTTTAGGTCCTTTGTTTTTTTTTCCCCTCAAAAATTTAAAAAAATATACAATTTTCAATACTTTTAAACCATATTTATCTTCTCTTGACAAGTATTTTTAACATTGTTCTTTTAACATTTTTCTTTCTTTATTTTTGCTGATGAGAGCTACTTTTGGTTTTGGTATTCATATACTATTGCATAAACAGCAATAGAAATAGTAATAATCTATTGAGAATATTAATTAATAATAATAGTTGGTAATTAGTTAATTCAATTTGGCCCAATCCGGACAAAAGGGTCAGTAAGTAAAAGAAAACTCTGAGCCAATCGCTGTCTGAAAAAGAACCAAACCCGTCATCCTTAATGAACAACAGATCCACCTGAAAATAGTTGTTCTAAATTGAGCAGAAAAATGATAAAGTGTAATTCATTTAATCTTTATTATAAAGAAAAATAATTATAAATATATTTATTTAAAAAATTGATTAAGTAAATTTAATATTTTGGATTTTATGCAAAGAAAAATAAGAATTATTACTTAAATTGACTATTGGGGGAATACATTTTAAGTAAATGAGTAACAGCAAGTTTTAAAAATATTGAGACAAATGTTTTAAATTCAATGAGAGATCTTTATTTTAAAAATGGTAATTTTTTTTTTGTTCTTCCAAATGGTAATTTTTGATAGTGTAAAAGTATTGAAATTTTTCTAATATTTTAAATCATAAATTAAACCTATATTTTTTTTTAATATATTCTAGATCAGAATAATACATTAATATATTCTAGATCAGAATAATACATACTTTTGCTTTAATTTAAGACAAATTTTTGAACAAATTTATTTCTTACTCGGAATTCAAACTTAAACTTTAATTCCACTCAATTATCCTCAACTCAAAGTCTCAAACAATATAAACATTAGAGAAGAGGCGCTAGAAAGTATCACCAGTTAAAGTCTACGAGGTTTAGAAAAAAAAAACATCACAAATTTGCATTTTTTACTCCATAAACATGAAAATTATATTTTTCCAAATTCGATTATTTAACAATTAGCATTTGCCAAATTTTAAATTGTTATTATATTTAAACAAATTTATTAGATTAAATTTATCATTACGCATTTTAAACAAGCTAGAGACGTGATTAAATATTTTTAAAACTATATATTCAAATTATTATTTTGAGCTTTTAAAATACAAAATTAAAATTGTAAATAAAATAAGGACGTTTAGATTAATTACTATTTAATTAACATGAAAAATGAAATACTTATATTAGCAATCTCTTAAATCAAAGTGACATCATGCAGCATGTCTGTTTTATTTTCTGTATAAGGACACACTTCACATCTTTATTTTTTTAATTTGACTTAATTATATTTTTTTTGTCATTTATATCATTTTCAAGATTTATTTTGATTTTTAACTTTTTTTACTTATTTTGGTCTTTTATTTTTTTTGCAAAAATAAGAATAAAATATTGAATTTATTGAAAAAAAAATGAAGGACCAAAATAAGTAAAAAAAAATAAAATTATGAATCAAAGTGAATCTTAAAAATAAAATAAAGGACAAAAGAATTTGTAGTTAAGCCTTTTTAATTCATTGCCCTTTGAGCAACAGATAAGAAAACAAAACCGTACGTAAATAATATCTACAACTATTTTTTTTTACCTAATAAACAAAACAAAAAATACTGTGTGGACTTTTTTTATTAATTTGCGTTGGCTAATTAGCTTTAGAGATCAATGTAAAATTTTTTTTTACATCATCAGTCCATTATCCATTATTCATTTATTACTTTTATTTGAAAATTAACGACCATAAACACATGAATAGTAAATGATACACTAATAATGTAAAAAACTTTTACAATATCGGTACATCATCTATTTTATCTTAACTTTAACTTATTTAAAAAGACAAAAGAAAAAACTTCATATTCAAGGAACAACGTTTGTCTAATTGTGTTAGAAACACATATTGGATACATCGCAGCTTACTCGAAAAGTTTTATTTTACATGAATGGAACTATATACTAAAGCATTTTTTTCCAAGATATTGAGAGCGTAACGAGGAACTAAATTGATCCAAATCATTTGACTAAAAGGGAATTTCTAGCATCCAAACTTTGAATGAGTTTTATAAGAAATAATATATAATTAAAAATATTTAAAAATATTATATTTTTATTATTCCAAAAAAAAGCATCTATTTATTTTTTTAATATATTTATCCTCAACTCTTGAATCTGAGATTAAAAAAAACTCTTAAAAAAGAAGCCTTTTATAAAATTATGAAGAAAACTTTTTTTTTAACACCAAAATGCTTCTCCGTTGAAAATTCTTATCAACTTGGCTTTGTTGACTACATACCATTTTATTTTACATTAAAAAAAATACATATACATAATGGATTTTTTTATCTTATAACACATGTTAAATAATTTATAGAGGATAAATTACATTAAAAATTGAAACATGTATAAAATTTATGTACATTAATTATAATATATTTCTCTTAACACGTGTCCTAGCTAAGATACACATAAAAAAAAAAAAAAAAATTCTTCACACTCTGTTGCACGAGGACTGCTACTCTGCTAGAGTATTAGTACCTGGACCCGATACAAGTACCGTGTATGTATTTTCTAAAAAATTGGGCATGAGGCCGCGTAAGACAGCCCAGTTGGTGGCTATAGAGACACTTAGGATTTTCTCCTCCCCAGGTCATGGGTTCTAGTCCCAGACCTCCCATGTAAACCAAACAAAAAAAAATGGGCATGAGTTCGTTATATATATTATTTATAGGAGATTTCTAATATGCAATCCAAAATTGGATTGTTGCTATGCAACCTTCTTTTAAACTAACAAGAAGTTGTCACTTAATTCACCTTTGCTCAAGAGTGAAGACTATCTTGAATGACCTTCATCTTAGTTTCCTTATCTGCTCTGTTTGAACTTCAATCTTCCTTAAGTTTAACATTTCTCTTGTTCATGTACTTTTCATAATATTTTCCTCTAGAATCATCACCAAAGCTAATATTGGAGAAAAACTTTTCTGTAGAGCATCACCATATTCATGACTATCCATTGTCTTCACAAGTTGCTTGGCATCAGAGTTTGCGTTGCTAGAACTCGCAACGCCTAGTAATTCAGAGTTTAGCTTGGCAACAGGTGAATTAAGTGACAATTTCTTATTGGTTTAAGAGAAGGTTGCATAGCAACAATCCAATTTTGGATTGCATGCTACTAACTCCCTTATTTATATTTGCCTCAAACTTGATATAGGTTTATGTAAAACTATAAAACGAAAACCAAAACAAGTAAAAAAATATTAATGAGATGGTACGATTGAAAAATTCGATTTAACAAAATTGTATAAGAAAATAAATATATAATTTATTAAATAAAATCAACATCTCATTCATTGCATGGGCTAATAGCTAATTTATAAGATTATAATTATAATTAACTTCAATTGAGTTATTGAGTTTTTTTTTTTTTTTGGTTTACATGGGAGGTTTGAGACTAAAATCCATGACCTGGGGAAAATCCTAAGTGTCCCTGCAGCCACCAACTAAGATGTCTTACGCCGACTGAGTTACTGAGTTTATATGACTTTTTTAAATACCAAAAATAGTTATCAGCTCTCTCTTTTTTTCTTTTTTGTTTTTTTTTTTTTTAAAAAAAAAATTGGGTAGGTAGCTTAACGCATGAGTTGATAGAGAGGAGGTTGGACTTAAAGGCAAGTGCGGAAAAGTACGAAGGGAATCTGCTTGGAGTTTATTCCAGAAGGGAACAGTGGTTCACGTCTGACCCAAAAAGCCACCTTGTTACTTTTCTAGTTTCCAACGCTCTTTCTCTCTCTCTCTCTCTCTCTCTTAATTCTTCTGCCACCTGTTCCTGTTTTTCCAACTACTTCACCCATAGAAATGAAAGTCAGAAACTTGCTGATTGCCATTTTAATTTTCTTTTTTTCCCACGAAATAAATTAATTTTTATCTATAGTACCCCATCAGATCCAATTTATAAGATTTTTTGGTTTTATTTTGATCTTATTTATAAGATATTTTTTCAATTTTTAATAGAATTTAATTATTTTTTTTTCACTAACACCTCTATAAAAGTCAACACTTTTTAGAGTTCCAATAATAATTATATGGATAATTTTGAAAAAATATACTCCCTCCGGTCCTTATTATAGGGCATACTTAACCGAATTACACATACCAAAGAAAGTGGTTGGTTTTATGAATTCTGTGAGAATATATTGTAACATTACAATTTTACCCCCTTAACTTTTCTTGGAAAATTCACACTCATTAATGAACAATAAAAAACACATAGATAGTCAAAGCATTTAATAAGGGCAAAAAAGAGAAAAATCAATAAATGATGCATAGAAAATATAAAGTGACTTATAAATAGGATCAAGAAAATTTTCTAGAATGTGACCTATATATAGAACCGGAGGGAGTATCAAATTTTCACATTATAAATAAGAGCCAGAGGGAGTATTTTCTTAACTTCAATTTTTACAACTGAGGATAAAAATATTACTAAATGTTAAGTTTTGCATAATTTGCTACAATTTTATCATATATGTAAGATTGGTCTTTTATTTTGTATCGATGAATTTGGTTCCCAAAATTTTCAAAATGGTTCTTGAGATAAAAAAAAACTTAAATCACATTGGTTTCTAACGTTGACAATGTTCTTAAGCAATCATTATTGTGGATTAACACAATGATAAAAAAGCACTATTTTGACAAAAAAAATAGTTGATAATCAATCAAATTAATCCTTAAAATCACGAGCATTAATCAAATTAATTCATAAATTTATGGACCTAATATTGATAATATTTTAAACTATCCTAATCTATATCTATAAAATCCTAATCTATATCTATAAAATCAAAACCAATCTGACATATTTCTCTTTATCAGATAATTTTTTTTTATTGCTAGGTAGTCGTATAATTGTATGACCAAAATTTCATTTCAATTCAATAGATTGAATCCACGGTCAACTGTGAGGTTACTATTATTAAAGGACCTTGTTCACAGCCTCCACCCCTCAAACTCAAACTCAATAAATTATATCAAAATGGAGTCCATTATTAGTAATTCATCTTCTCCTCCCATTGTTAATAACCACACACTCTCTTCTTCTTCCCTCAAAACCAACAACAACAATCACACCAACGGTAGTAACGGTAGCTTTGATCCATCTTCTCATCCTGCTCCTAAAGAAGAAGCTGGGAAGATGGGTTCAAGTTTGAATTCAAAGCCTAAGGTTGTCTCTGGCACCGCCGGCTATGTTCTTGAGGATGTCCCTCACTTGTCTGATTACATTCCTAACCTCCCTGTATGTCATTCCTAATCTTTAATTTCCCTCTATTATTATTATTAATAATATGCTTTTCTCTAACACCTTATTATTATGTAAGTTTGAGAAACTATTGCATGATCCGAGATCAATAAGAGTGTCTCATATACATACATGATCATAACATGTTCCAATATTATTCGGTGTCATGTTTTTATTAGCTTTCTTACTAAAGTTTATCAACCTTCTTCTATGTGAGGTTTTCCTTTGTTGTTCTGTTATACAGTAACTTTATTTTTATTTTTATTTATCGTTACAAAAGAAATAACGACTTTTTTTGTTTGATTCATGCCGAAACAAACCTGACTCATGCAGTCATGCCTCTGCTCAAATAAATAAAATAATAGAATAAAAGATTTTTTTTTTGTTTTATGATTTTACTGATTTTTCGGCTTACAGATTACAGATGAGTAACTGGCCCCTAAATTTTTTGTTTTGTAATTTTTTTTATTTGATTAAATTTTAGTGAAACTATGTTATGCAGCTTGGAGGGAGGTATTTTTCATAATTAAAATGTGTTATTTTTTTAAGGAATAAAAATCTATATCAAAAATGTACTTTTCTGGTTATAACTTATAACTTATAAGACTAATTTATCAATATTTTGTTTGTTGGGTACAAGACTAATGTATAATTTTGTTATATATTGGTGTTACTGCAGACATATACTAATCCTTTGCAAGACAATCCTGCTTACTCAGTAGTTAAGTAAGTATTGTGTTACTCTTCTTATCTGTGATCTAATTAATTTCTTTTGTTACTGCGTTGCTTGATTCACAACTTGAATTTCACTTTCAATTTTCCAGGCAGTATTTTGTGCATGTTGATGACAGCGTTCCTGAGAGGGTTAGTACTTTGTTTCTCTGTTGTTTTTTTTTCCTAGAAGGATATAACATGCGTAACGGGTCATCAATGAAAATATAACATGTGTAACGGTAAATAAAGTTTTGTCCCAAACACCAATGCTTCCTTATTCGATGTCAGGTAGGACACTCTTAAATCTAAGTTAATGAAATGGTATTGGTAACTAATTGCATGAAATGGATATTTATGACAGTGGTCCATAATCTTCTGATCAATTTGGTTTCATAAAGTTGGTGAAATGTTGTTTGTTGCAACTTAGGCACAGCTACCTTAAAGTACATGTCATTTATTTCCATTTTTGTCTGACTCCTGAGCCCTGACAGATAACAGTTCACAAAGATTCTCCAAGAGGGGTACATTTTCGGCGCGCTGGACCTCGTCAAAGGGTATGATTTTATGATCATCTATGTGTGTGTGGGTCTCTGTTTGTGCAATCATTGATATATTTGCTATCTTCTTTTGCTCACGGTATTTAAAATTGGGATACATACATAGGTGTATTTTGAATCAGATGAAGTTCAAGCTGCAATTGTTACATGTGGTGGTCTATGCCCTGGCCTCAACACTGTGATTAGAGAATTAGTGTGCAGCTTATACCATATGTATGGTGTAAAGAAAGTTCTTGGAATTGAAGTAAGTGAATGTTTATGTCATTATTCTCATACTCTACTTAAATAATGATCAAGTACTATATCATACCTGGTTTTTAATTGGTTTCATTAGCTAAAAAAATAATAATTGTGATGTGAAGGGAGGATACAAGGGTTTCTATGCTCGCAATACAAAAACTTTAACTCCTAAAAATGTGAATGATATACATAAGCGTGGGGGAACTATCCTTGGTACATCGCGAGGTGGACATGTCACCACTAAGATAGTTGACAGTATTCAAGATCGTGGAATTAATCAGGTTTGTGTTTCTTTCAATTTACTGGCACATGTTTTTGTGTATGTATGTATGTACATCAGATTAACATCTATGTTAATTTCAGGTTTATATAATTGGAGGAGATGGAACTCAGAGGGGTGCATCTGCAATTTTTGAGGTATCTAAATGTTTATATTAACGTTATCAGATTTGTGGGTTTAGCCGTTTAGGAATTGTCATGATAATATTTAACATCTTTGAGGCTAATTGCATTTGAGTAGAAATTTGTTAATAATTGAACCTGATTATCCATTCAGGAAGTCCGAAGGCGTGGTCTCAAAGTTGCAATTGTAGGAATCCCAAAAACCATAGACAACGACATCCCGGTACATCTTTCTTTCTTGAACATTGTGGCCTGCGCTCAAATAATTTGAATCCATTTGTTACTACACTTACTACCTATTTGCATCATTAATTGGCCAATTTTTTTTTTCTGCTTCCTCTCTCCATTTCTTAATAGGTTATTGATAAGTCCTTCGGTTTTGACACTGCTGTTGAGGAGGCTCAACGTGCTATAAATGCAGCTCATGTTGAAGCTGAAAGTTTTGAGAATGGTATTGGTGTTGTCAAGCTGATGGGTCGATACAGCGGTAAGTTTTCTAAATGCCTTCAACGCCTCCACTCCTGCACCCAATTCTTGTCGTCCTGCAATTATTTTCAATGGCCTAAGGATAACAAAGAGGCTTATATCTTATTTCATAGTATTAGACTAGACAAAGTATTAAATGCAAAGTAATCTGCTGGTTTGGAAGACTATTGTGTTCTTATTCTAATATTTTAAAAGAAAAGTGCAGCTAAATATGATGTTCTAAAGTTAGTTAGCAAACCTGACACTGCTTCATATATATATATGCTTTATTTTTGACGCAGGATTCATTGCTATGTATGCTACTCTTGCAAGTCGAGACGTGGATTGTTGCTTAATTCCAGAGTCGCCCTTTTACCTTGAAGGTCCCGGCGGACTTTTTGACTATATAGAGAAAACGCTCAAAGAAAACGGGCACATGGTTATTGTGATTGCTGAAGGGGCAGGACAGGAACTTGTTTCCGAGAGCATCCAATCCGAGAATACACAGGACGCTTCTGGAAACAAGCTTCTTCAAGATGTTGGGCTATGGATTTCCCAAAAGATTAAGGTATGAACATTAAAGCTTTGTGATAATTTTTATTCTTTGCTAATCTTTTCATAACAGATAAATGATTATGAAGATATTTCCAGGATCTTATTTTAATTGTTTTGATTCATCCAGGATCATTTCACCAAACAGAATACACTCCCCATAACTCTCAAATATATAGGTTTGTAAAGTTTATTAAACTTTATAGAATTGTATGTGTAGACACGCGCACACACATTATCTGAAAGGAGCAAAAGCTGAAAGAGTATTGCCTTATCTTTCTGTTTTACAGATCCAACGTATATGATCCGAGCTATTCCAAGCAATGCTTCTGACAATGTGTACTGCACACTTCTTGCTCAAAGTGCTGTTCATGGAGCAATGGCAGGTTACACTGGCTATACAAGTGGACTTGTCCATGGAAGACAAACATATATTCCCTTCTATGTGAGTTCTTTGGGCATGTTATTTTGTTGGTTCTGCAGAATAGACAGTATTAGTTTCTTAACATTTAATGAGCTGAATTATTTTTATTAGTTACATTTTACTATAATTTATCAAGTTATGATAAGACTAGACACGAGATAATTCTTTGAAACTCACGATTCCTCCTCCCTCTCCGCTTCTATTTCTTCAATGTCACATGTCCTCCATCAAAGTAATTGAAATGAGTAAATCTTTACAAAATAGAAACAGAAGACATTTTTGCAATTATTAATAAAAACAGAAAATTGGAAACAGAACATATTGGCAAACCAAACAAACACTTAGAATATATTACATTTTATATCACATTTTGGCTACAAGAGTGGTAGTTCTTTTGGCGTAACTCTTTCGGCTACACATTTTATGCAGAGAATCACCGAGAGACAGAACCATGTAGTGATAACGGATAGAATGTGGGCTAGGCTGTTATCTTCAACAAATCAACCGAGCTTTTTGAATAGTAAGGGTGCCAATGAAGAGAAGAAGGGAGAAGAATTGAAGCAGTTGGCGGATGGAAATTGTTCAGATGAAACATTGGTTAATAAAGAAATCAGCTGCATTTATCACAATGCTCTCTAGAAGATTATGTTATTGTCATTCCTTTACCTTTTACAATGCCTTGTAATAGCAGTATATATGAGCTATCTTTTTTGCCTTTCCATGTCAGGCTCACATGATCATCATATTAGTGAGTAAATTAGTTTCTTGTAACAATAAGCTAATAATCCAAACAATCCTGCTTTATCTAGAAGTGAATAATATCAGTTCGGAAACAATTGATTCTCTGGAAAAAAGTGGAGCTTATCTCTACTTGAAAGTAGGGAATAGTAGAGACTTGTGTCATTGTTGGTGCTGTATGTAAATTTGTTTGGCATTGATGATCATGTGTAGAAAGTACTTAAACGTTAAAATTGTGTGGCATGGTTCAAACAACACTTTCTATGTATGTTAAGGATTGGTGTTATTATGTACAATCATCTGAATAACTTTACCTTTCATAAATCATAAGACATATAGTTTGTTTTATAGAATGTAAAATTGTTCAAATAAGTTGATTGTTATGTTAAGTGAACATTTCCATCTTGATGATGTTATTCTGCATAAAGTTTTCTTTGAAATAATTGTTGAACATGGCATGTAATAAACTCAGGGTCGTTGTTACACATGTGGAAGGGGTAAAAGAAATAGTAGTGGTCATGAATCATGATGAGGGAAATACATAAAAGTCATTACCATTTCAAGTTCCAATTTTGGGAGCACCCTATAGGTTTGGAACTTTGGGGTTTCTAGAAATTTGATATAACATGTATGACCAAATGTTAGCTCCATGCTTCATGTTATGTGCAGTGCACGGCAAACCTCTTCATAATAATAGAGACATTTTGAGCTTGAACGAGTTTCTAGAAGCTAGCTAGCAAATCATATGGAAATACAAATTCAACTCGTGCCAGATATCACATCACCATCATCATTATCAATTCAACCAACTAGGATGATGTTAAACAACATATTCCTACCTGTGCATGAGGGGTTGGTATTCGGAGTTGAAAAGGATGGGTTATTTTTTGCAAAGACACAGCATATATGAATATGTGTAGACACAAAAAAGAACATATATTTTATTTGGGATTTTTTTTAAATGTTTATTGGTGCTTGCATAGGAATCAATTAATGTTGATATAATTAGTGCGAGACTATGTTATTTAAGCAAGTGGTTAAGGTTTATTAATATAAAAAACAAAAATTAGTTGAAAAAGTCATCTCAGAAAGGATCTAACTGTGTTTGAAAGATTAATCATTGTGTCCGCATCGGATATCTTGAAGGCAAAAATATAGGAAATGAAATCCGATAGACTTGATTAATGGTGGTATAAGATACTGTTAGACTTTTACCCAATAGAGACCTACCAGCCCACAACTCAATTGGGTTGATGAAGTATGCACCCACGATCACATGTTTGACTCAATTGCTTTTTTTTTTCCCTCACCTTTTTTACCAGTATCACATATGTCCCAAGAGCACCTTTAATCCTAAGGAACCATTGAGACTAATCTTGTACGAGATCGCACTCCTATACCTCCCCCAGCTTGGTGTGTTAACCGAAAATTGAACATGAGACTTTTTAGTCTCAGACCTCATTCTCAAGTTGGCAAGATCATACTATTTGAGCCAACCCCCATTGGTTCTCAATTGCTTTTTTTTTTTTTGGGGTTGCCCACCCGGTTCCCTAAGTACTACCTAAGTACATCCGGATTCGACCCGGGTCACGTGCCTGGCTATGACAGGTGAGTCTCCCAACATGAATTTTCTGCATTCACAAGGACTCGAACTCGAGACCTTGCTTAAGCGAGACCGAGCCGCTTACCACCCGTCCCAACCCATGTTGGTATTGGTTCTCAATTGCTTGTTGGGTAAAAACAAAAATCTTAACATGAATTATTATGTAATTAATTGTCATTTTAGTACGTGTTTGGCATAAGTAATAAAATTAGATTATGATTATTTTTATTTGTGATTATAATCTAGTAAAATTATAATTTGTTTATGTTTGAGTTTCTTAACTTAAAAATGAATTTAAACTAATATGTTTTATTTGGATCATGTAAAGAAAATTATTTTTATTGAATAAATTATAAAAAATGGTATAGAGCGATAAGGGGTAATTATTGTTGTTTGTTGTTTGAGTAATAATGATATAATAGAAAAATTACATGAGCCTCACAAAAAATAATTTTACCAAAAATAATCTACAGCACCTGTGATGAGGAAGATGTTGAATTTTGATTATTTTTTCAATATTGTATATGAATTATTAAAAAATTGCTAAAAGTTATTTTCTAATATGTTAAAATTTTCAATTAAATTTAATTTTAAATAATTTTTTTATATTTTATTAATTTCAACAATAAGGACAAATAATAAAAGACTATAATAAGTTTTTTTATATTGAAAAACTAAATACAAATACTTAAAAAAAATAGAATTAATTTATGAATAATTATTTACCTCTTTTAAAACTCTTATTCCTAGCTATCAAGCTTGAGATAAAAAAAAAACTATTTTTAAACCTTAATTTTAATTAATTTTATGTCTAACATAAACCATGCAAAGAAAGGTTCAACTTTTTTTTTTCTATAAAAAAAATTAGCTACTTAGATAAGTATTAGTAATTAAGTAGAAACATCAAAGAAATGTTAGTATAATGATAAAAACATCAAGATTTGTTTATTTTTGAAATGAAGATTTTATTACCATTAATCTGTTGATAAAAGAGGAGATACATTCGGAAAACCAAAAAAAAAAAAAATAAAATAAAATAATAATAATAATAATAATAATTAACTAGTGATGATAAATCACTAAATATTAGTAATTCATACAGATAGATAGATAGATGACTTAAGCACAGCAATCATGACAAAAAAATAATAAGAATATAAAAAAGGTTTGAGAAATTGAGTTTGTTCCATCCATCATCAAGGGTTGAGAATGGGGATCAGATTCGTGTTGATGGTGAACAAGCAAGGCCAAACACGACTTGCCCAATACTACGAATACCTCACCCTCGAACAAAGGCGCGCCCTTGAAGGCGAAATCGTCCGTAAATGCCTCGCCCGTAACGAACACCAGGTAAATTAAATTAGGGTTCCCTATTCCCCCTTTTCATTTTACACATTCATGTTCCATAATTGCTGCTTTAGATCTGTGTTGCTTTTCGATTCTTCACTTCAACTTTCAATGTTTACCTAAATCTAGCTTTTTTCTTAGTTTTTAACTGGTGGGTAGTTCCATATTCATATTATGCTAAATCAAGAATTTTTTCCCCCTTAGAATAATTTGGATTTGTTCATTGGATTGAGTTGAAATTATGAATCTGAAGGTGTCTTTTTTGGATACTGAATATTAGCTTCTACCTTGTTTGAAATTAGGAACCATTGTCATCATTGTATAATACCTAAATGTTCTCTTCTGTTAATGTGTATCAACAAACAGCATTGTCAGATTACAGTTTCTCGGGTGTTAGATTAAGGGTGCGTTTGGATAAACTGCCTAATTAAGATAAGCTTTTTTTGAAATAAGCTAAAGTGAGCTTTTTTTCATAAGCTTCTCGAATAATCTCATTGAAATAAGCTAATGTGAGCTTATAGGAAAGTCATTAACTATTTCAAAAGTTATTTCATTTCACAAGTTATTTTTAAAGTTTTTCTCATAAGGCTGAATAAGCTCTCTACAAGCTCTTCCAAACATTCCCTAACTTTAAGTTGCAAAAGGTGCCTTAATAGGTCTCCTGTCTTAAGAAATGTGAAGATGGCAATAATTTCTACACAATGCAGAAATGTGTATGCTGAACTTTCCATAAAATTTGGTTTACTCTTGTGCTTAGAAGTAGTTACTATGCAATTGTATGCAGCATGTTTAGGGTTGTGGTTGACCTGTTGCACCATGGGGACTCTTGTGTGGGGAAAGTCTTTTGTATTTAGTGATTATATATCAATTTTCATATTCTTGTAAAGATATTGCCTACTGTATGTCTGTATCTTTATCTATTTAATCACTTTTTTCATATGAAAGCTTAAAATTCTAAGTGTGCTTTCTGTGCCCTGTATTACATTTGTTTTATAGGCTTCACTTCATTTTGTATATCCCAAAATATGTGAGGGTGAAGTATCTTATTGTTGTTGCCCATAATTAGTTTTATGCAACTCATACGTTTACATTATGGACAGTGTTCTTTTGTTGAGCATCGCAACTACAAAATTGTATATAGACGCTATGCATCTTTGTTTTTCCTGGTTGGAGTTGATGATGATGAGGTAAATTTTTTTCACTTGTGTCTTAATTTGAATTGATTCAACTGAAGAGACTGGCTAATTTGAAACAATCCAATCACGTAAATGCAAAATTCTTAATTTTTTTCATGAAGCAAATAATTGTGTGAAATAATTTAGCTCTGTAATCACTTCTCATGGCTTCAAATCTCATCTTCCTCGAAGACATAAAGCAAGAGTTTGCTTGACTAAAGAAATGGAGATCACCTTCGGTTGTACAATATGAAAAACTTGAAGTTATGGATCCTATTTAACAATTTAACTGATTTTTCATTTATCACTTATGAGTAATAATTTTGATATCATTTGGATAACGTTGCAGAATGAGCTGGCTATTTTGGAATTTATACATCTCTTAGTTGAAACCATGGATCGTCACTTTGGCAATGTGGTAAGTCCTTCTGTGGTGATTGGAGAATGGAGACTGGGGTTTTATGTTTCTTGAATTTCCTAGTTTATCTCCCCCACTTGTTTTTCGAATTGTTTGTTTTTTCCTTTCCTTCCATTTTCTGAAAGTAGATAACATTAAAGATTTTTTAATTTGCTCTGGTCCACTTATATTTGCAGTGTGAGCTTGATATCATGTTCCATTTGGAAAAGGCACATTTCATGTTGGAGGAAATGGTCATGAATGGTTGTATTGTGGAGACAAGCAAAGCAAATATTCTGGCACCAATTCAGCTGATGGATAAAACATCTTAAAAGAGAAAAAGAAGTATGCATAGTGATTTTTGTATCATTATTGTCTCATTGCCATTATGCTGTGTACAATAAAGTAGAACAGTTAAGATCCGTTTTTCTTTTATGAATAAAAAAATTGAGTGTTTCTGTTTGTTTTACTTGTCTCTCACTTCCCTTTTATGAATGACCATGAGGCTTTCTTTTAAATATTGATTTTTTTTTTTTGGGTACATGGCATTAGCACAACTCCTTGATATCGTAATTTACAAACTTCAAATCCAAGACATAAGGAACTCGCAATCCCTACACGAACACAACCATTTTTTTGAATATCACAAGGGATGTTAACTAATCTGGATTCTGGATTCGAGTCAGGGAAGATCACAAGGGCAGCAAAACTCTCCTTTTCGAACCGGCATGTCCATTTGAAGCTGTAGCTTATGGTCATATCATACATTAGTGTTTATTTCAGGCTTAAACTACCTTTTTTTTCCCAGCTTAAGGGACTTTCAGCTCGTGAAGATTGATTGTTTTTGTTTAGGTTCAGTTTTGTGGACATGGCTTTCAAAAGAGCTTCCACAGTTCCACTAATTGAATATGGAACCATCGAACTTGAAGCCATAAATGCAAACCTTGTTACAGGCAGCGAGGTATATTTGGAGAAGTGAAGAGGATCATTTGTATCCTAAGATGGAGCCTAATACACAAGTCATGTACCGTACTGAAATAGTATGGAGATGTGAGGATTTCATGGCAATCATTGGACTTTTTTTTATGAAGTTGTAGAAGGGATGGTCGGAAGAGCTTATAGAGAGATTATTTTCGCTCAATAGAACAATTTATGATAAAAATAGTTTCCTATCTCCCGTTAAGTGTTTTAAGCTTAGTATAATAAATCATATAAGTTTATGAAAATAAATTCTTTTTAGTTTGTTTAAAATTAGCTTATTACGTTAAAAACAAATTAGCTTATTGAATAAGTACTTAATTAAGTTGTTTATGGAAACGCACACTGAATACCATAAGAATTTAGCTTAGGATTTGTTTAACGTTTATACGTTTCTCCTTCTTGGCTTCAGACCTGAAGTGATATTTAAAATTTGATTCAATAATTATGAAGTTGCAAGACTTAAAAGCAACATCCACAAAAACTTCTGTTCATTTTGCAACTGTTTTAATTAAGCTCTTTAATACACACACACACTTTTACTTTGAACTTGTCTGTGCTTTACAATTTACGACTTGAATTGATCAAACAATTAAGCTGCAGCTGGACATCCACCCTTTCTAGGGTCACTTACAGCTGTTAAAATGCCAAACTTTGTATGTGAATTGATGTCTTCACCAATCTTCCTATTCATGTTAATAGGAGTTTTTATAGTTTGTACAACAAACTGAGTGACAGCTAGTGCTGGAGCCTCATCCAGTTGATGACCTCTCTCTTTTAGGAAAAGCCTACTTTCTTCTGATAGCTCAATGTGATCACCATCATATGCAGTCAAGTTCTCATAGCGAACCACATTTGGTATTAGCTGCATCACATAAAGATCCAAATTAGATTTTATGTACTTGGGAGCTTCATGCATAGAGAAAACCTTTGAATGAAAGACAAGTCAGAACCTTGTGATAGATCCTTGGGCTCTGAACTGCATCCAAAGGATTCATTCCCTTGATGAAATGATTAAGAAATACTTGAACCACTGCTGGTATAATGTTCATTCCACCGCTGCCTCCTATTACACCGATCAACCGGTCATCCTGCCAAAGAAAAGAGAAAGCTGCATGTATAAGAAATAAGAATCCTTAGGTAGCGCTTGGTGCCCAAACAAAACAAGATGTAACATGATGTTTTGTTTTGTTCTAGGGGTGGAACAAAAATATACTGTACATTTTAGTCTTCTGTCATGTTCTGTTCATAGGATACATTACAGACAAAATAAAACTCATGAGATCCGTTCCATCATGTTTTTGACATGTCTGTCAAATGCTACCTTACTCTCCTCCCTAATTAAAGATGTATAGTTTTTATTTTATTTTTATTCTTGGTTGACGGCACAAAGGTTACTTACCAGTTGCAAATCATCACCATGTCAATCCTGCAGCTATGTAAATACACATTTTTGTATATAGGAAAAACTATTGTCACCTAAAAACCATGGCCTATCAAATTATAGTCATCTGTGGCAGACTTCATAATGAGCAAGCTGCAGAAAATACCTTCGTGACGATAATAGGAGTCATGGCAGACAGTGGTCTTTTGTTTGGTTCAATGAAATTTGCTGGAGCAGGAGGTAGTTTATCAGGGGATATCTCAGTAGGTGCAGAAAAGTCATCCATCTCATTGTTGATCACAATGCCAGTAGAAGGAGAAAGAACACCAGCACCGAAATGATAGTTAACAGTTGTTGTCATTGATACAGCATTTCTATCAGCATCCACAACACATAAATGGCTTGTTCCATGATCTCTAAGTTGACTCCACCTGCTCAACATAGTTATGAATTTATGATACCCCTTATATTAACAACCTTTTGACCTTGCAACATATCATGCAAAATGGTAAGTTTTCATTCAAATTATACAATGATAAGTGGACCGAACCTGTTCATATAATACTCTGGAGGGAAAGTAGTGTTGTCAAATATCTTGTGCTGAATATTTTTGGCAAAAGATGGGGAAAGCATGTCAGACATAGTACCCCTAATGTTAACAAAGTTGGGGTCACCCAAGTTCATTCGGACGGCATACATGTGTTTCAGAGCTTCTATTAGTCTATGTAGACCCAATTTTCCCTTTGCTGCATCAGGACTTCCATAACTGTCCAAGATGTTTAGGACCTGTTCATACCAATTATTAAAGCATACACACAGTATTGTGGAACATTCTGTATTGACATTAAATGTTGGTTCTCTTCAAATCCTCAAACCCAAACAATTTAAATCATGTTCTGTATTAGGTAGCGTTTGATTGACATGTTCGAATGGAACACGACAAATGAGTTTTGTTCTGTATCGGGTGTATTATATAAATAAAACATTATTAGAAAAGGACTAAAAAGTAGAACATTTTGGTTCCACCGAAGAGTTTGGACCCAAAATAGAATAGAACAAAACATAACAAAACATCCTATTTTGTCAGCATTACCTAGACTTTAAAAACAACATAATGGCTAATTTTAACAGAACAACATGGATAGAGCATAGACAAAAGAAGTGATAGGAATCTACCCACCAGAGAAAGACCAAGTGTTCCACTTGAAGGAGGTGGCATTCCGTAGATAGTATATCCCATCACATTCACAGTCACTGCATCTGTTATTTCCACCTTGTAATTGTGTAAATCCTCCATTGTTAAAATACCACCAGCTTCTCTCACATCCTTTACTAACTTTTCACCAATGGTTCCCTTGTAAAAAGCTTGTGGT
This sequence comes from Crotalaria pallida, assembly GCA_037953625.1. Taxonomy (NCBI): domain Eukaryota; kingdom Viridiplantae; phylum Streptophyta; class Magnoliopsida; order Fabales; family Fabaceae; genus Crotalaria; species Crotalaria pallida. The sequence goes on from CM075656.1 coordinate 78,616,350, forward strand.
CCTTGCTCTGCCACTGCTTCCAAGCTGCGACCAAGTTCCACATTACGACACAAATCTCCTTCTTTTAACAAATTTCCATTGGGCGCATATATATTTCTTAACCCAGGATCATTCATTATCGTATTTGAGCTGTCATCTAAGAATTTTCCAAGAGTTGGAGACACTAAAAAACCATCTATAGCAAGTTTTATAGCTGGTTGGAATAAGGTTTTCCATGACAATCTACCATGCTTCAACCATGCTGCATGAAGCCCAGCTAACTCACCAGGAACTCCCATTGACAAGGCACCTGATTTCTTATGTTCAGGATTGTTCTGATACATATTCTGTTTGGTGTCATTCACATATTTAGTCAAATATGAGTTACATTTTTTAAGATTTGTGCAAAGGAAAATGATAAAAAATCTAACTGATATATGATCTGCTAGCTTTCAAAATATACAAGTAAAACAATATAAATGGGGAAAAATGAGGAATGAAGTCAATGGCATTATGATAGGGTATTTTGGCATCATTTGATTCATGCAGCCAACTTCACATCGTCAGAGAAGACTTTGTTATTGTTATTATTTTTATTGTTGTTAACTGTGAAGTCAAAAAGGCAGTTTCTTAAAAAATAGAAAGAAAAGGGCCATTTTCAATTCATTTGGTTCTTATATACTCCTGCCACAATCATGACTTATATGGAGATGATTTTCAACATCAAAATAGGGACACTATATCGCGTGTCATTGTTTTTCTTCTTTAAATGTATTTTTAAAATGTATGTATATACATTGAAGATAAAATGTGAATGAGAGATCAAGATAAGTATATAACAATATATGGTGTCAAAGATGTTCAAAATGTGATGTTGCTTCAGCAATGTCAACGATGAGGTATAAGAAAGAGTTAATCTCAAAACCTGTGAAGCAGCTAAAGGAGCAGTTTCTCTCATGTCAAAAGCTTGGGCTTGGGAGGTCGAAGAAGATCGAATGACCATGAAAGAGCCACCTCCTATGCCACTTGAGGCTTGAAAAACAACACCAAGGCATAATGCAGTTGCTACTACAGCATCAACGGCATGCCCACCCTGCCTAAGAATTGAAGCACCAACTTCAGAACACCTGCCATCATCAGCTGCTACAACTCCTGCCTCTGATTCTACAATGTTTGTCGTTCCCTCGTCATACTTTTCTACCCCTCCCAGTACCCCAAAATCTAAACTTATGTTGCTTCTCACTGCTAGCCCGAAAACTGGATTAAAAAGAATTTGCCCAAGTCAATATGACAATCAAATTGTGATAGTGTGAAGCATATTTACTCTAGCACAGAATTTCAGTTTACCAATCTGCAACATATCTACATCTTTTCTTGATTCTGCTCTATATTCTACTAATGTTTTATATACTTTATGTTTGTTGAATGATATGTTAATCATTTAAGTATTTTTTTTTTCAAAAAAAAAAAAAAAAAAAAACTTCACTACACCGCGTGTGACATTTAATTTAGTGAGTCTAGTAACTCTTAAGATTGTTATTATACGAATCAAACATTTTTAATAACGTGACAATGCATGATTGATTGAAAGTGTTAAAGAACTTCTATAATGTTACTGTATTTCAATTTACAACTAAATCCTTGACAAAAAACTAACATCTTAATTACAGAAAGAGAATCAAGCTCAATTTGCAATTAGTTTTGACTCTTCAAAAACATTTAGTTAAATCAAAATCATTTATCCTAGTTAAAACTGTTCCTTGTTGAGTTGACTTCCCCTGCTATGAATATGGATGGAATTGTGCTTTCATGTATTCAATTATCAATTGATCCATATAAAAAGCAGCATCCAGATCCATCTGTGACTTAATTATGAGTTTATCACTAGGATTAGTTCCATGAGTGAGACAAAGAGAAAGAAGGGAAATGAATAAGAGAAAGAGAATAAGAGAGAAAGCTAACTAACTGGTGAGAGCCACAAAGGTTAAAAGGAGGAAGCAGTAAATGAAGCTACATGTGTGCTTGTGCTTATTGTTATGGTGCAACAAAGGAGAATCCATCATAAATTCATAATCTATCAAGCAGTGCTGATTGGAATGAATGAATGAATGAATGGAGTGAGTGTGTGTCAGCCTCAGCTGAAGAGGAGTGAACAAGAAATGTAGAGTAATTGAGTCAGTTGAGTGAAGTGCCAGCCTTCTTGGTTTGGTGGTGATTGGACTCAGTTTCGTGCAATCGTGCGTGCGTTAATAATAATTACAACATAGTATATATGTAACATTTATTTAATACTACTATGTTTTGTCGATAACAAAAATCAATTATCTTTACAAAAGATTATAGGCTATAGCAGATTCTTTTCTATTAATGGGTGGATATCATTCGAGTATTCATCTTAGATTATTAAACTTAGCGTGTTGATATCCTGATCTGCTTTAACTAATCAAGGAGGAATATCATCATATCATCACTATTTCTTTTTACTTTGACTCAAACTCTGTTTTGAAGAGTATTATTCATTTCTTTTTTTATCATATTGTATTAATATTTTATCATTATTATGATTATGATATCAACACATGTTAATCTATGTATTATTCCATTCGTTTCAAAAGTATTATATTTTAAGATTATCGTGAGTTTTAAAAATAGTTAAATAACGTAACAACCTGAGGTATTTTAATTATAGTACCTTATATAATTGTTATAAAAAAATATATTATATGTGAAAAAGATATTGTAATAAAGAAGAATATAATTGACAAAAACATTATTAATTATGTATTAAATTTATAAAAGAATAATACATATAAAACAAGAGAAAAAAACTATGTGAATAAACAAATGAAATATATTAGTATAAAAGTTCTCCATACTGTCTTGTGTACAAAAATGATAGATTCATTTTAATATGATTTCAAGACATGGAGGATCAGGTAACAAAATTTTCATTAATTATTAATTATTTAATATTTATTAGTCTAGGTGCAACCCCTTTTCAGTTTATCAATCCACTTTTAATTTTGAAAGGGACTACTTTTCATTTATTAATAATATATATTAATACCAGCCTGGTATGGATGGATGGAAGGAAACCCCTTATCGTTTACTCAGATACAACCAACGTGTATATGGCTTAAGTGAAATGGTAGTTCACGTGATCCCTTAATCAATTGGTTTTGAGTTTGAACTTTGGGTATGAAGCATTTTTTGTTGGGAGACCCCTACCGCTTAATGCGAGATCAGTTGAGTCGGATCGGATAAGTAAGATTCTGGGTAAACCAGATCTGGGTACCGTTGGTGTAAAAAAGTTTACTCAGACAAAATTTATAAAAGCCCCAACTTTCCTTGTAGTTTTTGAATGTATCTTCCTCTGATTTTGGACAGAGTACAAAAAATATCCCGTGCCTAACAGGCAATATCAGTTAGTCTGGTCAATATTCAAAGAAAGATATTTCTGTATAATATCCCAAGTCAGATTTATTCTATTTGCTTATTTATTAATCGAGAAATAAAAAGTGGATAATATATTTACAACTAAACCAAATTGGAATGTCTGTTTTAAATACCATAATATAGAGTGATTATTGATTAAGAATAATAGTAACAAATCATTATGTGTTATAAACAATTCATATTTATCCAATTAGTGGATGACTATCTATTGGATTGAGTTTATCTTTATTAGCTTGGGTTTATCCTTCTTTGTGTTTATCTTTAGTTGAAACCACTTCATATCAGGGTTTCCTATCTCCCTATAAATAGGACTCACCTGTGATGTAAAATGTACACTGAATATATCATAATATATTGTTGCCTATCTTCTCCTCCTTCTCTCTTCTTCGTTATTTGCATACGTTTCATAACACGTTATCAGCACGATCGTTCTTTGCTAAAAGATGTTGAAGCTAATTCATCAAAAGCAAGGTAAATTTTTTTTTCTGTTTTATTTATTTATTATCTCTTCTTTTTATATATAATATATTGATTCTGAAAAAAAAAAATCCAGAAGCAATAACATTGACATATTTGTCATGAAGATCAGTGATTCCTTTAAATATCTAAATGATATATTGATAGCGCTGAGCATAAATTATAATACACGTATGGAAAAAAAATATGCTGATATGAAGCTTCATATGCTCAGCCGTGAAAAAAAAAATCATGAAGAAATGTATGTATCTATACTGTGGCGGCCCAGCAGTGAAAAAAAAATTAATATGCTGTAGAATGATAAAAGCTTCTCAGCCGTGATGATGATGATGATGAAAAAAAAAAAAGGTACATCACATATGAGAACCTTACAAATAATATTTTTGGATGTTATCTAATTTATTTATTGTAAATAATATTCTTTGGATGTTATCTAATTTATTTATTTTCCTTATTTATTATAGAATCAATATGTCAAACCTTGCAAATCTTGAATTTTTTGCCCTTGATATCACTGACAAGAATTATTTGTCATGGGTTTTAGATGCTGAAATCCTTTTAGATGCAAAAGGTCTTGGAGAGACCATAAAAGAGGGTAATAAGGCATCTAACCAAGATAAGGCTAAGGCTATGATTTTCTTACGCCATCACCTCCATGAAGGGTTGAAAACAGAATATCTCACTGTTAAAGATCCACTTCTTCTATGGAATAACATAAAAGAGCGCTATGATCATCAAAAAAACTGTAATTTTGCTTTAAGGCCCGTTATGATTGGATGCATTTGCGCTTACAAGATTTCAAAACTATAAGTGAGTATAACTCGGCCATGTTCAGAATTACATCTCAGATGGAATTATGTGGAGAAAAAATCACTGATTCTGATATGTTAGAAAAAACATTATCCACATTTCATGCAAAACAATTGCTCCTACAGCAACAATATCGTGAAAAAGGTTTCAAGAAATACTCTCAATTAATTTCTTGTCTTCTTGTGACTGAACAAAATAATGAGTTGTTACTAAAAAAATCATGAATCTCATGCAACGGGCACTGCTCCATTCCCTGAAGCGAATGTAGCAACACACAGCCACAATTCCCATGCACAAACTCGTGGTCGTGGTCGTGGCCGCGGTAGTCATCGTGGTCGTGGATATGGTTATAGTGGATATGGACCCAGTCGTGGTCGTGGATATAAACAAGGTAGACATAATCGTGGTGGTTATTCGAAACACACATGGAAAAGGGGTGAAAATACTGAAAAACGACAAGGTGCTGAAATTAGCAAAAATGATGAATACAAATGTGATCGTTGTGGTATCAAAGGCCATTGGGCTCGTGTATGTCGTACACCTGAACATCTTGTCAAGCCTTACCAAGAATCAATCAAGAAAAAAGGGAAAAATATAGAAACAAATTTTGCTTTTGAAGAAGACAATCCTGATTACAACCACATGAATACCACCTCTCTAGATGTTTCAGATTTCTTTATTGATCCAAATGAAAATTTTGATTTTCTATCTGGAGATGGAACCACCAAAATTTAATTAGATGTTATTGGTTTTAGAACATTTTTTTAATGTTTTTATTCTTTTGTTGTTTTTCCTTTTTCCAATAAAGTATTTAGGTCTAGAATGAGTTTCCTTTTTTTTATGATGAAGTAATAAAGTTTTTATTTTCAAGTATTATCATTTCATTTTTTTTTAAGAATTCATATTAATTATCTATTTTCTTTGTATCGTAGTAAGAATGAGTATTCCTTTACATGCTTCATTGGTTGGCTACAACTTTAATCATAAAGAAACGTGTCTTGCCGATAGTGGAACAACTCACACAATTCTCAAGGATAAAAAATATTTCTCCTACCTAGTAATGCAAGAAGCAAACGTTAATACAATATCTGGTAGTACAAATATAATTGAAGGCTCCGGAAGAGCAAATATAATACTACCTAGAGGAACAAAATTGTGTATCAATAATGCATTACTCTCTACTAAGTCTCAAAGAAACTTATTAAGTTTCAAGGATATTCGCCAAAATGGATATCACATAGAGACAACGAATGAAGGAGGTATTGAATTCCTTTATATTACAAAAGTTATTTCAGATAAGAAATGCATAGTAGAAAAGTTCCCTACTTTTTCCTCTGGGTTGTACTACACATACATTAGAACAATTGAGATACATCACGTAGCAAACCAAAAGTTTGCAGATAATAATAAGTTCATTGTTTGGCATGACCGGTTAGGCTATCCCGGATCTATTATGATGCGAAAAATAATTCAAAATTCTTGTGGACACCAAATGAAGAACCAAAAGATTCTTCAAACTAATTGTCTTTCATGTGTTGCTTGTCACCAAGGGAAGTTGATCATTCGGCCATCACCTGGGAAAATTGAGTATGAATCACTAACATTTTTGGAACGTATACAAGGTGATTTATGTGGGCCAATTGACCCATCATGTGGACCATTTAGATATTTCATGGTTTTAATTGATGCATCAACTAAATGGTCACATGTATGTTTATTATCTACTCGTAACCATGCATTTGCGAGATTACTTGCTCAATTAATTAGACTTAGAGCACATTTTCCTGATTATCCAATTAAGAAAATACGTCTTGACAATGCTGGTGAATTTACGTTCCAAACTTTTAATGATTTTTGCATGTCTATTGGCATTGATGTTGAACATCCTGTGGCACACGTTCATACGCAAAATGGACTTGCGGAAGCACTTATTAAACGACTACAAATAATTGCAAGGCCATTACTTATGAGATCAAAACTTCCAATAACTGCTTGGGGACATGCAATTTTGCATGCTGCAGCACTAATTCGCATCAGGCTAACAAGTTTTAACAAATCATCCCCTTTACAAATGGTTTTTGGTCAGGAACCTAATATTTCCCATCTAAGAATTTTCGGATGTGCGGTATATGTTCCTATTGCTCCACCACAACGCAATAAGATGGGACCTCAAAGAAGGTTGGGAATATATGTTGGATATGAATCTTCATCCATAATAAAATATCTCGAACCAACAACGGGAAATTTATTCACGGCTCGATTTGCCGATTGTCGTTTTGATGAATCTGTTTTCCCAACATTAGGGGGAGAAAATAAGCAGCCGGAAAAAGAAATTATTTGGAAAGAATTATCATTATCTTATCTTGATCCTCGTACAAAACAAAGCGAACTTGAAGTTCAAAAGATAATTCATTTGCAAAACTTAGCTAACCAATTGCCAGATGCATTCACTGACCTAAAAAGAGTGACTAAGTCACATATTCCAGCTGCTAATGCTCCAATAAAAATTGATGTCCCTGTTGGACAAAATACAATTGCAAATGAGTCTGAGGCACGTCTAAAGCGTGGCAGACCTGTCGGTTCCAAAGATAAAAATCCTCGAAAAAGAAAAGGAGCTAAGAAAGAAGATGGTCAATTCGAGGATATGGTGACTCTTGAAGAGCCTTCAGACATAATTAATAGTTCAATTCCAGAAGAAACTCAGGTACCTGAAAATTATGAAAACAAAGAGATCTCAATAAATTATGTCATGAATGGAATTCAATGGAACCGAAATGAAATCGACGTCGACGATATTTTTGCATATAATATAGCGCTTGAAATTATAAATGATGAGGATCATGAACCAAAGTCTATTAAGGAATGTAGACAAAGAAATGATTGGCCAAAATGGAAAGACGCAATTGAGGCAGAATTGAATTCACTTGATAAGCGACAAGTATTTGGACCTGTAATCCGTACACCTAAAGGCGAAAAGCCAGTTGGATACAAATGGGTTTTTGTGCGAAAGCGAAATGAAAAAGGAGAAATTATGAGATATAAAGCAAGATTGGTTGCCCAAGGTTTTTCGCAAAGACCTGGCATTGATTTTGAGGAGACATATTCTCCCGTGGTAGATGCAAGTACTTTTCGATACTTAATTAGTCTGACAGTACGTGAAGGGCTCGATTTGCGTCTAATGGATGTCGTTACAGCCTATCTATATGGCTCTCTTGAAAATGACATTTATATGAAACTTCCTGAAGGATTTAATTTACCTGAAATATATCATTCAAATTCTCGAGAAGGTTATTCAATTAAATTGAATAAAAGTCTTTATGGATTAAAGCAATCTGTGCGCATGTGGTATAATCGCTTAAGTGAATATTTAATCAAGGAAGGATATAAAAATGACCCAATTTGTCCATGTATTTTTTTGAAAAGGAGTGGCAAGGAATTTGCTATAATTGCTGTTTACGTTGATGATTTGAATATTATTGGAACTCCTAACGAGCTTCCAAAAGCTGTAAATTGCTTGAAGAAAGAATTTAAGATGAAGGATCTGGGAAGAACAAAGTTTTGTGTTGGTTTACAAATGGAATATTTAAATAATGGAATTTTGGTACATCAGGAAACTTATACTGCAAAGGTTCTTAAGCGATTTTACATGGATAAAGCACATCCATTATGTAGTCCAACGGTTGTAAGGTCACTTGATGTGAATAAAGATCCTTTTAGACCTAAAGAAGAAGATGAAGAACTACTTGGTCCTGAAGTACCATATCTTAGTGCGATTGGGGCATTAATGTATCTTTCTAGTCACACACGACCTGATATATCATTTGCTGTTAATTTATTGGCAAGACATAGTTCTTCACCTACAAGGAGGCACTGGAATGGAGTTAAGCATATACTTCGTTACCTTAAAGGTACAATGGATATGGGTTTGTTTTACTCAAATATGACTAAATCAAATCTTATCGGTTATGCCGATGCAGGTTATCTATCTGACCCTCATAATGGTCGATCGCAAACCGGTTATGTATTTACATGCGGTGACACAGCTATTTCATGGCGATCTATGAAACAAACGATTACTGCCACTTCGTCTAATCATGCGGAAATTTTAGCATTACATGAGGCAAGTCGAGAATGTGTTTGGCTAAGATCTGTAATTCAACACATACAACAAAATTGTGGTATATTATTTGAAAAAATGAATCCGACCATTCTATATGAAGATAATGCTGCATGTATTGCCCAATTGAAAGAAGGATACATTAAAGGAGATAGAACAAAACATATTTCCCCAAAATTTTTTTATGCTCATGACCTACAGAAAAATGGTGACATAAGTGTTCAACAAGTTCGTTCAAGCGAGAATTTAGCATATCTTTTTACAAAGTCTTTACCAACTACAACATTCCAGCAACTAATACAGAAGATTGGTCTTCGTCGTTTCAAAGATATTTGTTCACATGAGGGGGAGCAATAAATACGCACTGCACTCTTTTTCCCTTATGCACGGTTTTATCCCATTGGGTTTTCCTGGTGAGGTTTTTAATGAGGCAGTATTCATTTGCGTATCAAAATTATGTACTCTTTTTCTTTCATTAAGTTTCATAGTTTTTTTTTGTTAGTAAAGTTTTTAATGAGGCATATTTTTGTAATAGTCATCCAAGGGGGAGTGTTATAAACAATTCATATTTATCCAATTAGTGGATGACTATCTATTGGATTGAGTTTATCTCTATTAGCTTGGGTTTATCCTTCTTTGTGTTTATCTTTAGTTGAAACCACTTCATATCAGGGTTTCCTATCTCCCTATAAATAGGACTCACCTATGATGTAAAATGTACACTGAATATATCATAATATATTGTTGCCTCTCTTCTCCTCCTTCTCTCTTCTTCCTTATTTGCATACGTTTCATAACATTATGCATTTTTTTAAGCTTAAATACCAAAATGGTTTTTGTAAATATTGACTCTTTGAAATTGGTTCTTGCAAAAAAAAAACTATATGTTTTGGTGCTGCATTTAAAAAATATTTTGGTTTTGATTCCTCCTGTTAAATTAATTTCGATTCGCATAATTATATTAGTAGTTTGCTTTGGTTCATATGTTGTTAGATTTGATAAATTTTGGTCACTTTATAATTTAGTTTTTGAATTTGTTCTCTTATGTAATTGAAGTTGTTTTTTTTACTCTTGAGAATCAATGCAAGAATGTCATCCTTAATTAGTCATAGAATTAACTACATGTATTATATTTTTGTCATTTTTCATCCACATTTAATATAAGAGACCAAAATCAAAACATTTTGTAATTGTAGCGATAAAAGCTCTTTTTTTTCAGAGATTAATTTCAAAAGGATCAATATTTAAAAGGATTAACGTTTTTATATTGATGAAAAAAAGTATGAATATGTTATGTTGAGTATATTGGAAATATTTGCATAAATAAACACTTTATTAAATGGCTTAATTATATTTATAATTATTTTTTGGCTTAATTGCATAATCGGTCCTTTATCTTATTTATTAGATTCATTTTGATCCTTTATTTTTTTTTTTGCAATTTACTGGTCCTTTATTTTTTTTTAAAGATTCAGTTTGGTCCTTCCGTTAAAATAAAGTTAAATGAGAAGGAATATTCCAAGAATATTCTCTCTTCTAGGCTTAATTGCACAATTGGTCATTTATCTTATTTATTAGATTCACTTTGGTTCTTTATCTTAATATTCCAAGAATATTCCCTCTTTTTCTTCCTCTTCCTCTGCCCTCTCCTTACAGCGGCGACAGCTACCATGGGCGCCGCCGCCACCTCCCATGCCACCGTTGCCGCCATTTTTAGAAATTAAGACCCTAGAATTCGGATTTTGAGGAAAAAAGAACGAAAAACACGAATTTGTTGGGGGAATAATGAAAATAAAGCTTAAAAACCGTGAAAAATTGAAGAATGTTGAAGAAATTTGATGATTTTCGAGGGAAGAGGGTGTGAGCCCATGGTGGCTGTCGCCGCTGTAAGGAGAGAGCAGAGGAAGAGGAAGAAGAAGAGAGAATATTCTTGGAATATTAAGATAAAGGACCAAAGTGAATCTAATAAATAAGATAAATGACCAATTATGCAATTAAGCCTAGAAGGGGGAATATTCTTGAAATATTCCTTCTCATTTAACTTTATTTTAACGGAAGGACCAAACTGAATCTTTTAAAAAAAATAAAGGACCAGTAAATTGCAAAAAAAAGATAAAGGACCAAAGTGAATCTAATAAATAAGATAAATGACCAATTATGCAATTAAGCCTTATTTTTTTAAGATTTATTTTGGTTCTTAATTTATTTTTTTTATTTTGGTCCTTTATTTTTTTTTCAAAAAATTCAATTTCGTCATTCTATCGTAGCAGTTCTAGTTTTATTGAAATATTCATACTCATTGTCAGAAAATGACAAATGTTGCTGGAATTTGGAAATATTTCAGGCCACCACTCAATAAGAATAGGAACAATAGTACTGCTACGCTAATGGTGGAGCAATCTGGCTCGCGATATGATTAATCGATATGGATATAAATGATAATGAGATAAAGATATGAACGAATATGACATTAAGAACTCTATTGAGATAGTAGCATAAAAATATTTGTTAAGTTCTATCAATGGAATGCAATAAGTGTGAATATTACGGTAAAACTAAAATTATTATTACCGAAGGACCATATTGAATTTTTTGAAATAAAATATAGGATCCAAATAAGTAAAAAAAATTAAAGACTATAAATAAATTTTGAAAATAAAATAAAGGACAAAAATGTAATTAAACAATCATTTTATCAAAAATGAATCTTAAAAATAAAATAAAATCAAGTACAACCAGACATAGACAGAAATAAACAAACATTTTATTAAAAAAAAGGTTTATTTATATCTTTAACCCATTAAAGTTCAGCGTGTTTTGGTTTTAATCTCTGGAAGTTATTTTGACCGGGACTATTCCTTATATTTTCAAACATTTTGGTTTTGGTCTCATCCGTTATTTGTTTATATAGCTAGCGGAACATCACATCAACAGTCCATGTGGTCTGAAGTGAAACCAAATACATGATATAACGTGGATGATACAAATTCACGGACACAAAATGGTCAGATACGCAAAATGGTCCCGTACGCAAAATTTTGAGTTCATAGGCCTGAATTATCCATGTCACGTCACCTATTTGGCGTTACCTCACACCTCGAGGCAGCTGATGTGGATTTTTGTTAACAATGTCAGCAAATAACTGATTTTTTGTAACGGAGGGGACCGAAACCAAAATGTTTGAAAAATTAAGGACTGTCCCGATCAAAATAACTTATAAGAACTTGTTCTGTCGTAGGATTACAGTACTTAGACAATTCGGTCTAAGAATCCAGCAATCCCACTCTTGATGTCAGACGCGAAATGAGCACCTTGAATACCAAGATACGCGCTCTCTTGTCGTTTTCAGCTTTGGGGGGGGTGGTGTGTGTGCTTGTGTGAGTTGAGTTAGTTCATACCTGTTAGCTTACCAGGTATCTTATACACATACCAGCGTTGTCCGTATTGATGACCGCTTTCATGTGGCGGGTAAGATTCCTCCAAACGGCTCTGATATGATGGCTGGTATTAAAGTGTATGGAATCCTATGCTAGTGGTGTGAATGGGATTCCTTCAGGCTTCTTAATGCATATGTCCAAATTCATACCGGTATAACGGTCTTGAGACCATATCCGAATCCATCCTTCAAGACTCGCTCTAGGTATCGTATCTGGTATCCTGTTTGGATAGTGCCTCCCAACTCAATCCGGATTCAGCTTTAATGGGCTACTCCTAGCCTCAATTCGGAATCCGGTTCCTTTGGTCAATTCGGCCTCAATCCGGCGGTGGCCTCTGGGCCTAGTGGACCTCGTCAATCCGGCCTCAATCCGGCCGTGGCATCTGGGCCTAGTGGACCTCGTCAATCCGGCCTCAATCCGGTATCTGAATCTGGCCTGAATCCGGCCTGGTTGGGCCTCTCAATGTCCCAATCCGGTATCTGAATCCGGTCTGGTTGGGCCTCTCAATGTCCCAATCCGGTATCTGAATCCGGCATACCGATTCCATTTACATGGTCCATAACAGTAGCCCCCCAAGTTATGGTTTATGAATATGAGCCATGAGTTTCAAGTGACTTCATCAATTCAATCCAGCTGCACTGATCATACCGGATTACCGACTTCGAGATGCTGGTTTTGTCTTTGTGTATCCATACAATTGTTGATCCATGGAAATCCTATTCTAGCCAGCGAATGGTTTTCCATTTAACTTATTAGTCTTTTACATTCAAGACTAACAGGGACCATACTAGATACATGGGTGGTGTTCATTTTGTACAAGAACATCTTCTACCCATTTCTCTCCTTATCTGATGGCTAGTCAAATAAGTGGTGTATTTAGCTTTGGATACTGAATTCTTATATCCGGATTTGGATTTTTTGACCGTTTTGCCGAATTCATGGTATTAACAACTCATGTTTTAGACCGAGATGTCGAATTCCTGATGCTGATGTGAGGCACTCTTTGAATCTGAAAAAGATTAGACTCACTCATGGGGTCTTTGATTAAAGGAAACCGGTCTGAGACGACCAGCTCATGGGGGTATAACACTTAATTCGGCTTTTCTATTAACCCTGCAACTCATGGAATTTTCAGGATTCTTATTAATAAAATGGAAACTACCATAACTTGGACGAGACAATGGTCCACATGACCTTCTTTCAAAACAGAAACAAACTAAAAATACGACAGTGGTCTATAAGACTTTCTTGGCAAAACTATCCTGAGCTTTCTGGTACTCCTCTAAATTGATGTATTTTTCAGCCCTTTCCATCACCTCGTCCATAGTTTTGATCTTGTGCATCACCAAATAGTCTGTAAAATTTCCTGGCCTCAGAGCGCGCATTAAGATATGAAGGGCCACCGAAGCCTCTATGTCACTGATAGACAAATACTCTGTATTAAAGCGAGTGAGGAAGTCTCTCAATGGCTCCCCCTTTTCCTGCTTAATTTGAGATAAGTGGTGTTCGGACTTTGGCTGCGCTTTACTTGTTGTGAAGTGTCCCAGGAACTTGCCAGCCAAATCCTTCCATCCTGTTATCGAATCAGGTTCCAATTTAGAATACCAGCGCAAAGCCGCTTTTTTCAGAGTCAAGGGGAACATGCGACACTTGTACGCATCCTTAGCCCCTTGACATGTCATTGCAACCAGAAAGCTGTCAATATGCTCCTGTGGATCTGAGTTCCCAAAACATGGATCTACGTTGGCTGGAGCTTTGAGGTTCTCGGGCATGGGGAAAGCCATTATGTTTTCTGAAAATGGGTGATCCTTTTCCTCAGGTTCCTCCACCAATTCCACTTCATTTCCTTTACCCACGTCTGACTGGGCTGTTCCCTTTCTTAATTCCTTCAGCAACTTATCCTGTTCATCCAGCCGTTTACGCAAACGAGCCAGTTCTGTTTCCATGTTGGCTTTCCTCTGCGAACACCCGCCGGATGACCCCTTACTCTCATGTCGAGAATGCGAAGGGCTTCCTCCTCTAGTGGGGGGCCTCTGTCGCGATCTTTCCTGCTCCTGCTGAGGTTCCTCTTGTCTTGAACGCTCCTGTTCTACCCTTCTCCTTCCTTCACTCAACCGCTCCCTGAGGTCCCTCTGACGAGAAGGTGTTTGTTCTCCATTTTTCCTCCCTTCCTGCATGCTATGGTGGCTGGGTTCAGCACGTTCCTCTTGTGACTGATTTTCCATGGACTTCTTCAAAAAGTGGTGGGAATAAGTTTCTCGCTCCCACTGTGGTCGCCAATGTTCTGTCGTAGGATTACAGTACTTAGACAATTCGGTCTAAGAATCCAGCAATCCCACTCTTGATGTCAGACGCGAAATGAGCACCTTGAATACCAAGATACACACTCTCTTGTCGTTTTTAGCTTTGGGGGGGTGGTGTGTGTGCTTGTGTGAGTTGAGTTAGTTCATACCTGTTAGCTTACCAGGTATCTTATACACATACCAGCGTTGTCCGTATTGATGACCGCTTTCATGTGGCGGGTAAGATTCCTCCAAACGGCTCTGATATGATGGCTGGTATTAAAGTGTATGGAATCCTATGCTAGTGGTGTGAATGAGATTCCTTCAGGCTTCTTAGTGCACATGTCCAAATTCATACCGGTATAACGGTCTTGAGACCATATCCGAATCCATCCTTCAAGACTCGCTCTAGGTATCGTATCTGGTATCCTGTTTGGATAGTGCCTCCCAACTCAATCCGGATTCAGCTTTAATGGGCTACTCCTAGCCTCAATTCGGAATCTGGTTCCTTTGGTCAATTCGGCCTCAATCCGGCGGTGGCCTCTGGGCCTAGTGGACCTCGTCAATCCGGCCTCAATCCGGTGGTGGCATCTGGGCCTAGTGGACCTCGTCAATCCGGCCTCAATCCGGTATCTGAATCCGGCCTGAATCCGGCCTGGTTGGGCCTCTCAATGTCCCAATCCGGTATCTGAATCCGGCCTGAATCCGGCCTGGTTGGGCCTCTCAATGTCCCAATCCGGTATCTGAATCCGGCATACCGGTTCCGTTTACATGGTCCATAACATAACTAAAACCAAAACACATTGAACTTTTAGGGACCAAAACCATAAATAAGTCAAGTAAATAAATAAATAAATAAACAATCATTACACAGTACTGATGTAACAATTTTGCTGACGTGGCCCATGTGTTGTGCTGCGACAATTATTTTTCCTAGCAATTCACACTTCAGCTATACTGATAAGTGATTTCATTGTAAGAGCCCCTGCATTTCATCTCCACTTTTCTTTATCTTCAACTTCAAGATTTACCATCTGAGCTTTGGTGGGAAGTACTGCAAATTAAACCCAAGAAAAAATTGAAAAGAGTGCTCACAAGTCACAACATTTATAGATATATATGTAACAGAGAAGGGTGGATTAAACAATAGATTATTACAAAACTTTAATTTCTCACCTTCTCGATGAGAGACTTATAGTATGGCTTAACTTTCCCAACATCAATATGAACATTGCTCTTGCTGTAGAGATCATACTTGCTGTATATCGAATCATATCATAAAATGTAAAATAAACATGATAAGCTTTGGATGAATAAGCATTTCAATGACATGATACCAAATTGATATTCTGAAATTAATTAAAAAAATTTTATTTTTTGATATATTGAAAGCTAAAGCAAAAGCAATCAGCTTACCCAAATATGTCAAGCCACTTCAGATTCTCCGCATCCTTTTCATTGTACAAGTGTTTGTACGCTCCTGTCTTGAATAAAGCTGCAAGATTATGCACAAATTTGAAGTCACGCGCATATGTTATTGTTAAATTTGTTCAATTAGCTAGACAGGGTTTATTCATAGCATAAAGTAAAAGAATTATACGTACGATGAAAGGAGTGAAATCGGATAAGGAACAATGCCAACGAAGGTAAGGTAGTGTTGTTTCCCTTAGCAACCTGCACATTTCAATGAATTGATCCATGGTGTATTAGATTTTGAATGAGATGATTTTGCTGAATGTTATTAATTAGAGTAAATCTTCAATTCAGTAAACGGGGGTTGGCTCAAGTGGTGTGATTCTGTCAACTTGAGAACTTGGGAATGAGGCTTGAGATTAAGAAATCTCAGGTTCGATTCTCAGTTAATTAATACATCCCACTGTGAGAGGCATAGGAACACGACCTCGTGCAGGATTAGTCTCAAGGGTTCCCTGGTATTAAGGGTGTTCTTGGAGACACTTGTGATATTGGCCAATGAGTACAGACAAAAAAAAAAGAGTAAATCTTCGATTCAATGATCCAAAAATGAAAAATATACTTCTTTCGGTTCTTATTATAAGTCTGTTTGACCAATTTTCACATCCTGTGGCATTGGAAATGTAAATATTTAGTATATTTTTTCAAAAGTATCCTTGTAATTATTATTGAGAATTTAAAAAGTATTTAAAGAAGGGTGTTTGTAAAAAAGAAGTAATTAATATGACCATTGAAAAATGAAAATGAGGTTTATATTAAAGAAAAAAAATCTTTAAAAAAGACTTATAGTATTTAAGAGCGAAGGGAATATATTCTCTAATAAATCAATTTAAATATCCTCTTAATAACAAAAAGTGATACATGTTATTTTTGAACTAATTATTGATGATGCAAGTCATCAATACATGATGATGCAACAGATAATATGATATACATAAAAATTGTAATAGCAAATAAAATGAAAGGAAGGTGTATTAGAGGAAATGGCCCGATCTTCAGCGTATTAAAGGTTTTTTTTTTATGGAAAGTGTGTCATGATAGGCTACTGACAAATGTGGAGAGATGTCGTAGAGGTTTGACTTCTTCTAACACTTGTGTGTTTGTGTGCTCCTGAAACGTTGCTCCACTTGCTTCGTGACTGTGAGGATGTGAGCAGAATTTGGGTGCGGCTTCTTCGACATGATCAGCTCAATAGTTTCTTTTCTTTGAACCTACAAGATTGGTTATGCCTTAATCTTTTTAAGCGTGATATGGGTCGTGATGACATGGATTGGCGTGTGTTTTTTATTGTTATTATTTGGAGTTTTTGGAAGGAGAGAAATGAGTTGGTGTTCAATAATGCAGGTTTGCTTAACCGGATTTAATCTTTCGAGTTTCGAGTTTTGCTAATCACAATATTTCAAGTTCTTGTTGTCCCTTGCATAACTATGTGATGAAACATGAAGAATTGATTTCTTGGGAGGCTCCTAAGGATGGTAGTTTGAAACTTAATGTTGATAGGTCCTATAGACGAAATTCTAATACAACTGCATGTGGAGGCTTATTCCGTGATTCCACATGTAAGTTTGTTGCTGGTTTCCATTGTTTTTTAGGGGTTTGTTCTTCCCTTCTTGCTGAATGTTGGATATTAAACAAGCCTTTTTTATGGGAATTGGTCATATAGATTGAGCTTGATTCGCTTGTTACTGTTGATATGGTCAAGGGTTGTTATAAATCCCATCATCACTGTTCTGCTATGATCTGTGAGATTAAGAAGCTTCTGTCTCAGGTTGTTATAAATCCCATCATCACTGTTCTGCTATGATCTGTGAGATTAAGAAGCTTCTGTCTCAGTTACCTTGGTGTAGCATTCACCATGTTTATAGAAAAGCAAACCGTGGTGAGGATTTCTTGGCCAATATTGGGCACACAGATTCTTATGAAGTTACTCTCATTTCTGATATTCCTCCGGAGCTTTTTAGTATTATTTGTGAGGATGCTTATGGGATTGTTTTTCCTCGTAGTATTGTGTAATTTGTTTTTTCTGGGCTAGTGCCACGTTGATTTTATATATATATATATATAAAAGAAGGAGTAAGTTTCAAGTTCATTTAATCCACAACTTCATATACATGTAAATAATAAAAATATTATTGAAGAGGTTATCGCTTAGGTTGTCTAATTATACTCTGAAAATTTGTCGCTGGCCGATTGAGTTGGAGGTTAGCCTAATTATTATTATTTTTTTAATCATGTATCCTCCAGCGGATAATAAAAAATTAATCCCTTTCGAGACGTAAATAATACCGAAGTGAGTTTTGTTTCTACCAGCAAAGTTTTTTCCATACCTACTACAGAATCAAATCCCTAACATCATGTTTAAAAAACCAAATCATCTCTCAATTATGTTGAACCTTGTTGATTGGAGGTTAGTCTAATAAAAGGGATCGCGATAAAACACACATATATACATTTTCTTAACACAACATAGGTATCAAACTTTAAAAAAAATTAATTTAATCATTTATTAATTATGGTGATCTTTGTTTGTTGATCGGTTAAAAGTAAAAAGTAATCTCATTGAGCTCTTTTTACAATTCTTTTAATCTTTTGTCTTTCATGTATCCATCGATGCGAGCACGTTGACTAATCCATTGGGTACGGTTCGACTTTTTCGAGAGTGACCCTTCCAACTAAAATTCTTTACATTTGCAAAAGTTGGAGATCGAACTTCCAATCATTTGCTTAAGTGGCATAGCCCTACTTCCTTTTACAATTCATTCACAAGTAAAAGTAGTAAACAATATTTTGGTTTCTTATTAAATTTTTAAACAAAAAGGTGGATATATATAAATATAACACAACTTTTCTATTCATGTTCTTCCGGTATATCGTGTCCTCTTATTCTATTTTGTTATAATTAGTAAAAACTTATTGAAAGGCAGAATAAAATAAATTTATGAAGACCTCGTTTATATATTATACGGTTTTGATATACTCAGCCCTGAGTTTAAGCATTAAATAGTTTTCTTTGTTCACTAATTATAACAACGTCATTTATTAGTATTAATTAGGATTAATTAAAAATATATCTTTTTTATTTACTATAATTCTTCTGATTTAATATTTTACAATATCTTTTGTATCATTTTTTCTTTTATCTTTTATCTTTTAAGGTTTGCTTTTTAAAAAACAAAACTTATACAAAGTACAACAACCTACTTCTGAACAAAGGAACCTGATACATCTATTTGGGGCTGAGGTGCTGAGCGTAAAGATCAAAGACGGACAAGGGAAAAATACAGTATTAAACACTTTGTTATATGAAACATAATAGAATATAGGGGTCATGTATTTGTAATTAAATGGGGATGTATGTAATATGTTTGAGCTCTTTTTGCTTCACAAGGTTTGACTTGTATTTTAAACTATTGCTCAACAGCAATAATAATATTTTTTTGCTTATAAAAAAAACTTGAATAAAGGGAGAATGGAGAGGTAAAAAACCATTTTCATTCTTCACCTATGCTTTAATCTTTATGCCTCTATTTATTTGAAACTTTATTTTTAAAATCACAAAAAAAAAATATATCACCCTGTGTAAGGAAAACCCTTTTGTTTAGTTATAGGTTGTTATTTTTTATAAGTTTTTTTTATATACTTATAAAAAAGAAAAAGGAAAGAGAAAATGATATAAAAGGTATTATTGTAAAAAAATGTCAAATCAAAAAAATTAAAAGTAGTAAATGAAAAAGATATATTTTTAATTAATACTAATAAATGTTGTTGTTGTAACAAATGAAAAGAGAAAATTATTAATACTTAAACTCAGCTATCAAAACCGTATATTATATATGATTCAGTAAGTTACCTCTAATAGTATCATTCTAAATTTGACTTATTATGGCTGCCCGCACTAGTTGTTGCGACATTGGACGAGCAGATAAGATGAGGAGGATCCTATCAAAAGCAATATGTGGCTATTTGCTGCTCTTGTCATATATCAAATGTGCAAGTTGAGAATCATGTTTTTTATTAGGCTTATTTAAGTTTTTGGTTCCCGAAAGTTGACCGTGTTTTGGTTTTAGTCCCTATCTTTTTATTTGATCGGTCCTAGTCCTTAAAAGTTCAAAAAAATTTGGTTTTGGTTCCTGCCGTTAAATTTTGTCGTTAATGCTGACGTGGTAAACGGAATTTAAAAAAAAAAATAATAAAAAAATAATTAAATTTATAAAAAAAATAAAAAAAATTTTAAAAACATTATTTAAGTTTTTGGTCCCCGAAAGTTGACCGTATTTTGGTTTTAGTCCCTATCTTTTTATTTGATCTATTCTAGTCCTTAAAAGTTCAAAAAAAATTGGTTTTGGTCTCTGCTGTTAAATTTTGTCGTTCATGCTAATGTGGCAAACAAAATTTTAAAAAAATAATTAAATTTAAAAAAAAATTAAAAAAAAAACCTCAAAACCCGTACCCAACCCCACCCCAGCCACCCTCCCCTCTTCCTCTCTCTCTGTCCCTCAATCACTTGGCTCTCTCCCTCCCTCACGCCCTCCATCACGCCACCGCTCTTCCCTCTCTCAAGAACACAGATCGCGTCTTTATCCCTCCCTCATGCCACTGCTCTTCCCTCTCTCAAGGCAAAATCGCGTCTCTCTCACCCCTCACCAAGACCTCACGGTCTCATCTCTCTCACTCACGTTTTCCCTCCCTCACGGTCTCATCTCTCTCACTCACGTTTCATGGGGGAGAGAATGAGAGGAAAAGGGGAGAGTGGGTGGGATGGGGTTGGGTTGGGTACGGGTTTCATAGGGGAGAGAGAGAGGAAGAGGGGAGGGTGAGTTGGGTTGGGTACGCGTTTTTTTTGGGGGGGGGTGGGGGGTTAATTTTTTAATTTTTTTTTATAAGTTTAATTATTTATTTTATTATTTTTTTTAAAATTCTGTTTGTCACGTCAGTATTAACGGCAAAATTTAACGACATGGACCAAAACCAATTTTTTTTTAATTTTTAAGGACTAGGACCGGTCAAATAAAAATATAGGGACTAAAACCAAAACACGGTCAACTTTCGGGGACCAAAAACTTAAATAATTTTTTTTTAATTTTTTTTTATAAATTTAATTAATTTTTTTATTATTTTTTTTAAATTTTGTTTGTCACGTCAGCATTAACGGCAAAATTTAACGGCAGGGACCAAAATCAATTTTTTTTGAACTTTTAAGGACTAGGACCGGTCAAATAAAAAGATAGGACTAAAACCAAAACACGGTCAACTTTCGGGGACCAAAAACTTAAATAAGCCTTTTTATTATGGTAGAAATTAGAATACTATCTCCGTATTATTTTTAAGCAAAAATAATCAACTTTACGCACTTATTAACGAAGTTAATTAAATGTATTTAATTTTTTCAAATTCATAAAAAATAAACTATTTAATAAATTTACAATAAGAATGAAACAAAAATTAATAAACTCAACCACGTTATGAAGATATGATAAGAATGATTTTATGTATTGGAAATAAAAATGTGTTAAATTTTACTTAGTAAAGTGTCTTTTTTACTCATGAATTAGACAAATGAGAGAGAGTACACTACACATGTACACAGGCTAGATATCACAATAATTATGTTTCTTAAAAGTTTTAATGTGGTCCCGTAGGATTGCAGGAGTTGTTCTAAACAGCTATATAGGGCGGGGGTAAAATTACACCATATCCTATGGCAGGTTTAAATTATGAAAATAAGTTATGATTACTAAATTTTAAAAAAAAAAACTAATTTCATATTTATTAAGGAAGTTTGTTGAGTGTATTTAATTTTTTTGAAATGATAAAAAAATAGATTACTCTTTTCGACTCGAAATATAAGCAACAAAAAACATACCTCTTTTGGTTTAAAATATAAGCAAAACTAACCAACTTTCTTAAATTTTATTTCATTCTCAATGTCACTTTCCAAAAACATCCATAGAAAATTGTTATCTTATTTAATTTTTGTTTCATTCTCAATGCAACTTTCCTATAATACCTCTATTTTTTTATAAATTTGAGGAAATTAAATACAATCAACTAACCTCCTTAATAATCGTAAAATTAGCTGGTTTTGCTTATAATTCGAGCCAGAGGGAGTACTTTAGAAAACATGTATTGGGAATGAAACAAAAATTAAATGATACAACCACTTTATTGAGATATTTTAGGAATAATTGTATTAAAAATAGAAAATGTAGTTAAATTTTGCTTATATTTAAGACCACTAATAAGATATTTTTAGTTCCTTACGGAGTAATTGAGATTATTAGAGGGAGTAATAAATGAGGCACGTTGCAAGGATACCTTATATGTCTCTAATATATATACTAGTATAAGAAAATTCAAACATATTCTCTCCGTCCTTAATTATAAGATTTTTTTGGGTAAAAAAAATTGGTCCTAAATATAAGATCTTCTTGTAATTTTTTCCAAAATTACCCTTACATATAATCATTGTGGTCTAAGTTTTTGTGAGAAGAAATAAATAAAATTGTATTGGAATATGAAATGAAGTTTGTTTATTGTTGTAAATGACTTGGAAATTGATTCACTGCATTAAATATAAATGATGGAGTATCTAGGAATTAAATTAATTATTGAAAAATGAAAAAAATTATTATGATCTAATAATATGTAGTAGAGTGGTATTTTTGGAAGAACATATCAATTTTAATATAGAATTCAACAATATTGGTGGACGTAAAAATGTCCAAGATGACCTTATAATTAGGGACGGAGAGAGTACTTTTTTTCTCTAATACTCCCTCTGGTCCTATATATAGGGCACATTCTATAAGAAATCTTTGATCCTATATATAGGACACTTTATATTTCCTATAATTGTTTTTTCTCTTTTTTACCCTTATTAAATGCTTTGACTAACTATGTTTTTTTGTTATTGATTAATGAATGTGAACTTTCTAAGTAAAGTGAAGGGGTAAAATTGTAATGTTACAATATATTCTCATAAAATTCACAAAACTAACCACTTTTCTTTGTCCGGAGAATATGATTAAGTATATCCTATATATAGGACGGGGGGAGTATAATAAAATGTTAATTAACTTTTTATTCTCAATACAATCATTTCTAAAATGTTTCTAGAAAATAATGATCTCATTTAATTTTTCTTTCATTCCCAATGCAACTTTCTTAAAGTAATATATTTTTTATGATTTTTTTTAAAAATTAAATACACTCAACTAACTTTCTTAATATATGTGATTTCGGTTATTTTTTCTTATGACAAGGATCGGAGGAAATATCAATGAGTGGATTGGAGATACTCTAAGGGACAACTTGTGTTATTTCACAAATTGTGCTGCAATCCTGTCATATTGACCAATTTTCTAGTTTATATATAGAAACTAATAATTAATAATAAAAATGATTTTCTTGATCAATAAATGTATCATACGTGACATACAATTTTGACATCTGGACAACATATATTATTTCACATAAAAAATGATTGAATGACCTACAAAATCAACTTACACCACATAAAAAGTGATATGTGTCATTTGCTTTCTATTAATTGGTTAACAAGTGACACATGTCACATTCTTGTGGTGTAGGTTGTTTTGTAGGTTGATTTATCATTGCTCAGTATTCTTTCAACAACAACAAAAAAAAACATGTTATCTCACGTACTAAGATATACTCCCTCCGGTCTCAATTATAAGAAAAAAAAGACACTTCATTAGTGGTTTTAAATATAAGCAAAAATTAACTAACTTTCTGTTTTCAATACAATCATTCCTAAAATACCCTTATAAAGTGGTTGAATCATTTAATTTTTGTTTTAGTCCCAATACAAATTTACTAAACTAGTCTACTTTTTTATGAATTTGAGAAAATTAATTGCATCTAACTATATTTTTCTTAACATCTGTGTCAGTAGTTATTTTTGCTAATAAGTTGGTTAACTTTGACTACCCCATTATCGTAAATAGTTTCGTTAATTGCCCTATATTCCATAAATACTTTGAAAACTCCCCATTTTAGGTAAATTGTTTGTAAAACTACCTCACTTAAATTAAAAAAATTGTCGAAAAAGCGTCAAACCAACAACTACAACAATAGCACCCAACAGCACAGGAGAAGGCGAAGCACAATGGGAATTGCTTTTTGGCCCCATGTTAGATTTTTTGGCCCCCATTTTTATTTTTTAATGACAAAAATATCCCAAGCGTTTTAATCTTTCCGTTTCTACAAACTCGGAAAAGCAATTTCGGTACTACAAAAACAGAATACATTTATTTCATATTTCCGGTTTTGCTAAAACGGAATATGATTTCCGGCTTTGCCGAACCGAAAAAATTAACAATTATGGTATTGCCGTACCGGAATGTTTTGGGTACCGAAGAACCCGGAAAGGTGAAAAATACCCCTGGTCTTCCTGTACTTATCATCCTTACTCATCTTTATCGGGTTCAAATTCCAGTGATCAAAGAAAAGAAAAAAAAATTAATGTTTGCATAAAAAAAATTAAGAGAAGCAAGCTCCTCGTGACTCTGTTGAGAGTTGTTCCAATGCTTTTTTTTTTCAAAGTGAACATCTAAAAATAAAAAACCAGAATACAAAACAAGAACATTGCGTGATTTTGTTTAAAAACAAAATAAATATAGAAATTGTGACATTCCTTCTTCACCTGTGCAAACGCGATCTCAAAACGGAAAAAGAAAACAATGAATGTGAGCAGAGGAGGAGGAGAAGAAGCGATGACAAATTCAAAAGTGTTGAACTGCAGAAAAATCAAATGTAGAATGAAAGGAGAAACAAACAAATGGAAATGACTTCAAATGAGAGCTGGAAAAGGAAAAGATAGAAAAGCGTAAATCGAGAATATTGAGATATCACCTTTTAATTTTCGGTTCTGAAGTACCGGAAATATTCCAGCCTAGTAATACCGGAATTGTTAATTTTTCCTGTTTCGCAAAGTCGGAAACCATATTCCATTTTAGCAAAATCGGAAATATGAAATAAATGTATTCCGTCTTTGTAATACCGAAATTATCTTTCCAAGTTTGTAGAACCGAAAAGATTAAAATGCTTGGGATATTTTTGTCCTTAAAAAATAAAAATGGAGCCAAAAAATCTAACATGGAGCCAAAAAGCAATTCCCAAGCACAACCGCCAACAAGCCCAAAAGCAGAGAAAGGCAAACCCAAACCCAGGAACACCATCAGGAAAGGACTTAAAGCAAGAAAAAGGGAGCCCCATGAAACAAACAAAACACCACCAAAAGAAGAAACTGATCCTCTCAACTAACCAAGCTTAATTATCTTGGAGCTGCAATTCCAAACCCCTTATCATCACCTCATCATTGCCACTACCTCCCTTTTGCAATGGTTTGATTATACTCCTTTCGTTGTTAATATAAAACTCTTTTGATACTTTTATTTTGTCTCTGTTTATAAAATTATATATCAATTTTCAATGATCATTAATTACTTTCTTTCACAAACACCTTTATTTATTTAACACTTTTTAGATTCCCAATAATATTAATAGGGGTAATTTTGAAAATACACATAAAAAAATCACATTTTCAATACAATTAACTAAATTAATCAACTTTCTTAATGGTCGTGAAATCTCACAAAAAAATCTTATAATTAGGGACGGATGGAGTATGTAAATCGGGTATTATCTGTAACAATGAAGGGCAAAAGATGAAGAAAAAAATTAAATTAAATTGATTAAGTAGGGTGATTTTATTTTAGTCAAAGAGGATGATATATGATACTCCCTTCGTCCCTAAATATAAAACTCTTTTGATACTTTTATTTTGTCCCTATTTATAAAGTCTCATACCAATTTTCAAGATCATTAATTACTTTTTTTTCTCACAAATACCCCTATTTATTTAACACTTTTTAGATTCTCAATAATATTAATAGGAGTAATTTTGAAATTACGTACATATCAAAAGTTCACATTTCCAATACAATTAACTAAATTATTCCACTTTCTTAATGAACGTGAAATCCCCCAAAAATGCTTTATATTTAGGGACGAAAAGAGTATTATTTTACGAGCATTACTTTCATACAATTAAATTTTAGATAATTGCACAACAATTTTTTAACGAACTAATAATTGCATGACAAATTCAATAATTCAACTTTTTTATTAGAGCTAACATAACAATTACTTAGAACTGTTGTGACAGTATTATGAACTTAACAATTGATTTGTCAAGCAATCATTAATTTTTTATTAAAAGATTATTGTGTAATCATCTTTGATTATATGATAGTGTGGTAGACCGACCCTCGGTCTACCCTAAAACGCCCTCGGCCGACCAGAATACTCACTGGCCGACCAGAATTCTCATTCTGTCGGGTCACGCATCTTTGGGCCGAACACATGCCATAGGACCCACCCTAACGACTCTGGACCGAGTACAGGGACCTCTTCCCTTAAAGAGTTCAAGCTAAGGGCGCGTGAGCCTAGCTCGCCAACCAGATAAGACTAACCGCTAACAGGATAAGGATGAATGACTCATCCCTTATCCTATAAAGGGACACGTCAGCCCTACTGGACCTCCGTACAGGCCCATAGGGTACAACACCGCTCCCCCTATAAATAGCTGTCTCCAGCTAGGGGCTCAGGTACGTTCTTTCTCCCTAATCATACACTAGCACACACTCGTGATTAGGGAAACCCTAGTTATCCCAACTGGATAGCTAGCATACCAACAAAATCACACAGTAACATCGGACCGTATTCTAGCTCTTAGGTCTTCCATACCCTTGAGCTAGGGTTATACTCTGAACATTGTGTCTAGGACATTACATTGGCGCCGTCTGTGGGAAACTGTAAACTGCTATTCCCACCCCAAAATGGTAGAGACGCGAGGAAACGCAACATCGCGTGGCGCAAACCGCCAAGCAGGGCGAAACCATCAGAGTTTGCAAGAAGGCAGTGGCGACAACGGCGGAGATCTCGATGGGAGAAACCCTCCACATCCCAGCATGCCATCAGTAAGACAAATTCCAGCCCGGAGCCACCACTCCGTTCCAGCTCGCACGCACAGTGGTCCTTACACTGTCCATTCCAGGCAAACAAACCCCCAGAACCAAAATTCTCTTAACCCCAATCATGCACAAAACCATGGATCAGGCCGATCCATCGACGCCCGTGTTTCTGGAGATGATAGGGATCACTCCCGTGGTCAAAGGGAGAGCCAGTTGGAAGAAATCATTAAGCAACAAGCTAAGATCCTAGAACAACAGGGAAAGGCCATCGCCGATCTCCAACAGCTCCATATGCAGGCGGTGGCCGGAGGGGTGTTAGCAACTCAGCTGATCCCCCACCCAACCACCACTCTACCTCCACCACCCCCCATAAACCCAATCTTAGAGGACACATATGAAACCGACCACACTGCTCATCCTGGCCATCCCTTCACTCCGAGAATCATGGCATACGAGACACCCTCAGCCTTTCTCGGCCCAACGAGTGTTTCCAAATATAACGGGTTAACCGACCCTTTGGAGCATATCTTGTCTTTTGAAGGAGCTATGAACTTTTACGACGGTGGAGACATGATGAAATGCAGAGCTTTTTCCATGACTCTCCAACCACCCGTCTTAAGGTGGTACTCAGCCTTGCCCAGGAACTCTATTAACTCCTGGGCAGAGATGAAGAGAGTTTTTCTGAACAGGTACACCGCTAGTTGCGTCCAGCCGAAGTCCGACCACGCGCTAGCGGGCGTTATGCAGCAGACCGAAGAGCCTTTACGGGAATATCTCTCACGTTTCCATTCGGAGGCAGGGACCGTGCCTAACTTAGAACCAAGCTTTGCAGTCTTTCTCTTCACTCAGGGTCTCCGAAACGGAGATTTCAAAAATTCACTTGTGGGCAAACCGCCGAGGGATATGGCGGAGCTAAGACATCGTTCTACTAAGTTCATAAACTTAGAAGAATTCAGCAAATGGCAAAGAAACAGAGACAAAGGCGAGCGGGGAGAGCCATCCTCCTAGGGGAGATCAAGAAGAGACGAGAGAAGGGATGACCGAAGGGAAGATCAAAGGAGGGGACCCCGGGGGGAAAGGAGATTTGGACCTCCCCGAGGGAAATTCGAGCAATACACCCCTCTCACAGTCCCAAGAAGCCAAATTCTGCAGGAAACAATGCAGACTGACCTCCGAGCAATAGAAAGACCACCCCCCTTGAAGAGAAGCCAGCGGCAAGATCGCTCCAAATTTTGCTCGTATCATGGTGGGTATGGGCACACGACAGATGAATGCACTTGGCTCAGGGATGTGATCGAGCAGTTAATCAGGGACGACAAGTTACAGCAGTATGTCCGGGAAGCACTTGACCGACATACTCGAAGAAGAACTCCATCCCCTGACAGGAATGGTCGGCCGTCAACCAGGCAGGCCGATCAAAACACCAACCAACAACAACCAACCAATCAGCAGCGAGTGGCCATGGTAGAGGTTGCCACGACGGATCAATCCCCGCAAAACCTACGAGTCAACACCATTGCTGGAGGTTTTGCGGGAGGAGGAGAGAAACGGTCCGACAGAAAGAAATATATCAATCAAGTCCTTGCAGTTCACAACCATCCAATCCGAAAGAGAACCACAAAAAGTATTCCCATTAGCTTTTCTGATGATGATCTTGAAGGGGTGATCCCGGGTCATAACGACCCTATGGTCATCACTGCTTTGATCGGTAATTACGAGGTTGCTAGGGTATTCGTCGATCAGGGTAGCTCGGCAGATATCATGTTCCTAAACCTTTTCGAAGCACTAAAATTAAAAAACTCGGACCTGACCCCCTTCGAGGGAAAGCTGATCAGCTTTACTGGGGATGCAGTGGTTCCCAAGGGACACATCCAGCTGCCAGTGACCCTTGGGAACCACCCTTCGGCGAGAACCGAGATTATCAAGTTCCTTGTCGTCGATTGCCCTTCAGCATACAATGCCATCCTTGGCAGGACATGCTTGCAGGCCTTCGGCGCGGTCGTGTCAACGGTCCATCTGGCTATGAAGTTTGAAGGTACTGACAGGACTGTAGTTACCGTCCGAGCCGAGCAGGAGAAGGCTCGACTGTGTTACAATGCCAGTTTGGCAAAGATCAAGATTCTAGAACAAATCCAGCCAAAGTTAAGTTTGAACAAGGGAAGTGTACTCTTGACGGATCTAGATGTTAGGTCCGATTTGGATGATTCAAGACCTACCCCTGAAGGAGAGTGGGAGTTCATTGTTTTGGATGAAAAACTACCAGACAGAAGAGTGAAACTAGGAACCAACCTTCCAGAAGAAATACGAGCAGAAATGCTCGAGCTTTTAAAGAAGAATAAAGATCTTTTCGCTTGGACCTCGGCAGACATGCCGGGGATTGATTCGAACTTGATCTGTCATCGGCTCAGTGTTTATCCGACCGCCAAATCGGTCGCCCAAAAGAAGAGAAGGGTTGGCACCGAAAAGGCGGTAGTGATAGAGCAAAAGGTATCCGAGCTCCTTTCCGCCGGGTTCATAAGGGAGGTTAGCTACTCGGAATGGCTCTCCAACACCGTTCTGGTCAAGAAATCGAATGGGAAGTGGCGCATGTGCGTCGACTATACCGATTTGAACAAAGCATGCCCAAAGGACCAGTACCCCCTCCCCATCATCGACAAATTAGTGGACAACTCATCTGGCTACCAACTCTTATCTTTCATGGATGCATACTCAGGATATAATCAAATCCCGATGTACCCTCCTGATCAGGAGAAAACGGCCTTCATCACTGAAAGGGCAACTTACTGCTACACGGTAATGCCTTTCGGGTTGAAAAACGCTGGCGCAACCTACCAGCGTATGATGAACAAGGTCTTCTCGGGAATGATCGGACCTACTCTTGAGGTGTACATTGATGATATGATAGCTAAGAGTAAGAAGAAGGAGGACCATCCTCGGGACCTCGTGGCTATTTTTGATAGAATCAGAAAAGTTAACATGCGCCTGAACCCTGATAAGTGTACTTTTGGGGTCCCAGCCGGGACCTTTTTAGGTTTCATGCTCTCGAAGAGGGGGATCGAGGCCAACCCGGAGAAATGTCAAGCTATTCTGAACATGCACAGCCCATCTAATGTCAAAGAAGTTCAAAGGCTAACTGGTCGGATGACGGCCCTCTCCAGATTTCTCCCTCAAGTAGCCAAGAAAGCTTTACCATGGTACCAGTTACTCAGAAAAAACAAGAACTTCCATTGGAACGACTCATGCGAACAAGCGTTTACAGAGCTCAAGCAATACCTCTCGGCCCCTCCCGTCCTCACCAGTCCTCGGGAAGGGGAAACTTTGTTTTTGTATTTGTCCGTAAGTGAAACATCTGTTAGCTCGGTCTTGGTCAGAGACGACTCGGGAACCGAGCGTCCCATCTACTTTGTCAGCAAGGCCCTCCAGGGGCCTGAGATAAGATATTCCAGAATTGAAAAACTCGCCTTTGCTTTGGTGATTGCTGCTAGGAGACTCCGGCAGTACTTTCAGAACCACCCCGTAGTACTCAGAACAACTCAGCCAATCAGGCAGGTCCTCAACCGACCAGACTTGGCTGGAAGGATGGTGTCGTGGTCTGTTGAACTATCTGAGTTCGACATCACCTACGAGCCAAGAAAAACTCTCAAGTCCCAGATTTTAGCAGATTTTGTTTCAGAGCTATCAGATTCTACTTATTCCAACCCCTCTCAGCCATGGAAAATTTATGTTGATGGCTCCAGCCACAATAAGGGGGCAGGAGCAGGGATAATCCTGGAAAACGCAGCTGGCATTTGTGTGGAGTACTCCCTCAAGTTCGACTTCCCCACCTCGAACAACCAAGCAGAGTACGAAGCGGTGATAGCCGGCTTGCGCATGGCCCATCAAATGGGGGCGTCAGAAATTGAAGTTTTCAGTGATTCCCAGCTAGTTGTATCTCAAATCAAAGGTGAATTCCAAGCCAAAGAACCAATCCTTCAGAGATATCTAGAACAAGTCAAAGCTCTCACAGATCTTTTTCCCCAATTCTCCATCACCCACATCCCTAGGTCTTCTAACAGCCGTGCAGATATCCTGTCAAAGCTCGCCAGTACTAAAGGACCAGAGAACAACAAAACCCTAATCCAAGAAACTGTTCACCAGCCGAGTGTTATCTTAGCTGTGTCTCTAACCACCAGCTGGATGGACCCCATTAAGCAGTATCTCCAGTTCCAAATCCTACCTACCGACTCCTCCCAAGGAAAGAAGATAGTAAGACAAGCGGCTCAATACACCATGGTCGGCAACATTTTGTACAAACGGGGAACAGACTCCCCAATGCTAAGGTGTCTGGACCGAGCGGAAGCTGATCTGGTACTGGCCGAGGTTCATGAAGGAATCTCGAGCCACCATGTGGGTGCGAAGGCATTGGCTCGCAAAGTGCTCCGAGCGGGCTACTACTGGCCTACACTCCTCAGCGACGCCTCGGAACATGTTAAAAAGTGCGATTCCTGTCAGTTCCATGGAAATATTTTTCAACGCCCCCCAACGGAGCTATATTCCATGATTGCACCACGGCCCTTCTATCAGTGGGGCATGGACATCATAGGAAAATTCAAAACAGCCCCGGGGCAGCTAAAATTTGTGGTGGTCGCAGTTGACTATTTCACAAAGTGGATTGAGGCCGAGGCGTTGGCTACAATCTCCTCCGCCAAAATTCAAAAGTTCTTTCTCAGACAAATCATCACCCGTTTCGGTGTCCCACACACCCTGGTCACCGACAACGGTACCCAATTCACTGCTAAGGTTTTCCAAGAACTTGTCAACCACTTCCATATTACCCATCATTTCTCATCCGTCGAGCATCCGCAAACCAATGGACAGGCTGAAGCTGCGAACAAAACCATCATCGACGGTTTGAAGAAAAGATTGTTGGATGCCGAGGGTTCATGGGCTGACCTCCTTCCCGAGGTATTATGGTCAATCAGAACGACCATACACAC
This sequence comes from Crotalaria pallida, assembly GCA_037953625.1. Taxonomy (NCBI): domain Eukaryota; kingdom Viridiplantae; phylum Streptophyta; class Magnoliopsida; order Fabales; family Fabaceae; genus Crotalaria; species Crotalaria pallida. The sequence goes on from CM075656.1 coordinate 78,648,354, forward strand.
CTCAACAGGAGAAACCCCGTTCCGACTAACCTACGGTTGTGACGCTTTGTTACCTATTGAAACTCGGATCCCTACCTTCCGTATATCCGAGCGACCAATAGAAGTAAACGAAGATTTGTTAAAGGAAGAGTTAACCCTCAGCGAGGAAATCCGATCCCTAGCCTCGGACCAAGAGAAAAAAGCTAAGGAAAGACAATCCCGAGAGTACAACAAATGGGTGGTTCCGAGGAGTTTTGCTGTGGGAGACCTGGTCCTTAGACGAGCTGACATTGGACTGAAAAATTCAAGAGAAGGGAAGTTGGCTAAGAACTGGGAAGGTCCCTACCGAGTGATCTCGAAGACAGGCTCGGGGGCCTACAGACTTGAAACACTAACCAACCAACAGTTGAACAACTCCTGGAACGCCACCAAGCTCAAACCATACTATAGCTAAATGGGAGCCACAACACTGTCTGCAAAGATGAAATTTTATCATTTTAAATTCCTGTCATTTATCTTTAGCATGATCTTAATTATCCTTTTTTGTATTTGACTCCTGTTTACAAACGGATCAAGGAAATTCGATGAAGCTTTTAAATTCTCGTATTCTCTTACTGTTAACGTACTATCCATTTCCCCTCGGCTCGCCACCGAGGCGAACTTGGATGTTTATGCATGACCTTCTAACAAGGACATATAAACTAACAATTGCAAGTACTTTAATGAGATGCACGGCCAAAAACTAAAAATAGTTTCGTAGTGCCGAGGACCGAGGATCCCACCTAGGCCATAGGTCGGAGATTCGAAATCTAAAACAACAGTTTATAACGAGATAAAACACAATACTAGATCATAAAGAACAGAATAAGATTCGATTCTTACAAGAACAATGTTGCAAAATATAAAAAAAGTTCAAATTACCAAATTACACAGCAAAATACATCTCCAGGGAGTTAATCCTCGTCTTCGGACAAGGCAATGGATGACCCATCAAAGTCTTCTTCACTTTGCTCCAACTCCAGGGGGTTCGGCAGGTTAGGTGCTGATAAATCCACTTCAGCATTATCACGATAATCGATCATCCGATCACCATCAACCCCATAATATGGGCTAGTCCCAACCACTCAGATTCCAGGGTTCAAGAGCATTAACTGTTTGACAGCATTCACAAAAGAGTCGACAGCACCATGATCCCAGTTGAAGTGGTTCTTGCAAGCCAGTACCTTATGCTTCAAAGCCTTCCGACGAGTTTTGATCAACTCCCTCTGCACTTCGCCCAGTTCCCCTTGTAACCTAGTCACTTCCGCCTCCGACCTCGTCAAACGACCAGCAACACCTTCCAGCTCGTTAACCCTTTGACAAGCTTCAGTCAGCTTCGCCTGGGCCGCCTGCAGCAACCTTCCTTTCTCAGCATCCTTTCCAACCGTATCCTCCAGAGCCTTTAGAGCAGTCTCCCGAGCTCTCTCCGAAGAGTCAAATCTTCTTTGAAGCTCGGCGTTTGCCTCCGTTAGAGCTCGGAGATTTGCCTCACTTTCCCTCACTTGGCTTAGCAGATTTTTAGTTTCAGCAGCAGCAGCTTTCCTCTTCTCTTTCTCAGCCGACGAGAGGGTGGCACTGATGTCTTCCGCATTTTTGCTTAAATGAAACATATAGCTGGCGGCCCTCAGCATGTTTCGGCCCAAAAGGTCACAATGGCACCTTAAGGTGCTTGCCGTCTGATCCGACAACCTTTTTTCATCGTTCGGCGTATAAACCAAGCCGATGAATTTCTCATTTAGCTTCCTAGCCCAAACACTCTCCTCGTCCGGGTCAGACATATCGAACCACAGATTGGTCCTTTGAAGGTCGGCAACCTTCACCTTCACCACCTCCACAGCCTTGCCTTTGCCTTTATCCAACTTAGCCCTTTTGGCAAGAGGCACCCGATCCTCTTCATCCTCCTTTCCTTCCACTTGCACCAGCGGGATTCCAGTAGCTATTTCCCCCCCCCCCCTTTGTCGGTGAAGGACGAACAACCTGCACCACCTCGACCTCGGAGGGACAAGTTTCGGCGACAGTCACCGAGCGAGTGGCTTCCGAGGACATGTCTCCACTCCGAGAACCACTTGACCCAGCAGCCGCCTTTGCTTTAGCAAGTTCCTTTATACGAGCAACAGCCTTGTTTTCCTTAGCCATTTTTTCTGCAAAACCAAGAATCCAAATGTTAAAAAAAAAAAAGAAAAAAAAATTTTATATATGTACCAAGCTCGGCTTTTATAAGCTCCTGGGGAAAAAGAATGATCTTCTTGATATCTACTAGACCATTCCGTCTAAGATAGGAAAAGAAGGTATCACAAGTGATCCTCTCGGCTACAGATAGCTCGGACTCATATTGATACTGATAAAGTTTGGGGTTGCGGTTAAAAAAATCGGGTGACCAAGACAACGGAAACCGAGGCTGATCACCCTCCATAAACCAACAGTCCCCATTTCCGACGAATTGATACTTAAAGTATAAAGGCTTAAAAGTCTTCCATGAATCTGTGAATTTATCGAAGAGGGCATGTCCGTTGCGTGCTTTCAACGACACCCACAATCTTTGGCGCGACCCCTTCTCGAAGATGTTCACTTGCGGTATATACAACCATAGAAACGCTCGGAGCGAGCAAGTCAACTTTTGAGCTTCGCAAAACTTTTGAAAGGCTCGGATGAAGGCCCAACCGCTAGGATGTAGTTGAGTAGGAGCCAAGCGTAACCGACGCAACAGCTCTATTTCTATTTCAGTAAAGGGCAACTTCACCCCCAGCCGAATGACAACTTCTTCATACAGGAAAAACTCTTTGCGATTCGCGGCGATCACCGTACACACTCGGTCGTTGGCTGCCGGTGAGCTTATTGCATAAGAAGTCCTAGTTTTATCCGTGGGGCAGGGGAGTATGTGGGCTCGGATATGACTTAGATTACTGTTGACCAAAGCCGACGGGGTTCCAAGCACCTCCAAGTCAACCCAGTCATAATCTACAGAGTTCGGAGGCACAAGGAACTCCTGAGGATGTGTGATGCACCTTCGAACCATACCTGGGGAAAGGGAATACTCGGCGTCAGAATCTATATAATCAAGATTTTTAAACAACCTAGCCCTAGGTTTATTAGTCCTATAGCCGAGCCTGCTACACCTTCCCCTAACCCTAACAGCTTTTCCCCAGAAGGGTTTCTCCCAGGAACGGTTCGAAGGGCGGCGGGATAGTTGGGCCCGCTCTTCCGCCGCTTGATACAACAGTTTCCTACCTTCCTCCTCCTCGGGGTTCCGAGGGTAATCTACTGATAGTGGTACTTCGGCCATCGGATCTACCATGCGATGGCGGAAGGGTGAGGGCAGAAAGTCCAGCACCTCCAGATCGGAAGACGAAGAAGAAGAAGAAGAAGAAGAGGAAGAATCCTCAAGATCACTCAAACCCAGAATCCTAGACCACTCCTCGTACTGAAGCCAATTAATACTCATAATGAAATCTAAACTTACCCAGAAATAAGCCCAGAAAACTAAAACACAGGAACAAAATCTGCAACCAAAAACCCAGAACCTATGGAGAATATGATTCAGCAGAGAAGGAAAGAAAAGCGAAAAACAGGAACAGAAGAAGAAAATCAAAATACCTGAGAATTGGAGATGAGAACTGGCACGAACGAACTGGGGAATCAAGAACAGAAGAATAATGGCGTAGGGAAATTATAATCCAAAAGCCAATGAGACGAATTTCAGAGAGAAGAGGAGTGTCAGAAGTCTGAGTTTGAAGGAAAGTATGAAAAAAGGAGGAAAAGAGTAGTTGAAGGGGTTGTTCCCCCCACGTTTGAAAATTTGGGCCTAATCACAAAAGCCCAAAAGCCTACATCGCGCCACTAAAAGGACACGTGGCGCACAACTAATGGAAAGAAGCATCTCGAAAACCCAAAAGGCAGCATGCACCATCATGACCCCTCTGACACAAGGCAGCACGTGTCATAGAAGGACATCCAAACGTCCTTTCAGTCAGTCAATGGGACAGCGAGGCAGGGTGAGCTGTCCTGAACTCATTATCCCCTACCGAGCTTAACCCTCGACACCTTGAAGGTCACATACGAAGAACTCTCAGCTCGGCTCAAGACTCGAAAAGTCTTACCGAGCTAAGGGGCTTATGTGGTAGACCGACCCTCGGTCTACCCTAAAACGCCCTCGGCCGACCAGAATACTCACTGGCCGACCAGAATTCTCATTCTGCCGGGTCACGCATCTTTGGGCCGAGCACATGCCATAGGACCCACCCTAACGACTCTGGACCGAGTACAGGGACCTCTTCCCTTAAAGAGTCCAAGCTAAGGGCGCGTGAGCCTAGCTCGCCAACCAGATAAGACTAACCGCTAACAGGATAAGGATGAATGACTCATCCCTTATCCTATAAAGGGACACGTCAGCCCTACTGGACCTCCGTACAGGCCCATAGGGTACAACACCGCTCCCCCTATAAATAGCTGTCTCCAGCTAGGGGCTCAGGTACGTTCTTTCTCCCTAATCATACACTAGCACACACTCGTGATTAGGGAAACCCTAGTTATCCCAACTGGATAGCTAGCATACCAACAAAATCACACAGTAACATCGGACCGTATTCTAGCTCTTAGGTCTTCCATACCCTTGAGCTAGGGTTATACTCTGAACATTGTGTCTAGGACATTACAGATAGAAATATTCTTATTTATTTAATGGTTGATTCTTAATTTCTAATTTATAAACCAATTTTTTGTTTTTTAGGATGAATATTTATAAACCATTTAGCAAATATGAAACGAAAACTGAGATTATTTCATTAATAAAATTTGGGGAAAGTGGTGGAGAGCGTCGGTGCTTTTGATAAAATACTATTAAATTGAATGAAAAATAACAAAATATCACTACTGGTTAAGATTTTTTTCCATTTTGTTAGTGAATAATTTAATAATAATTTATTAAATTAAAAGTTATTACAAACATAATAATTATTGGAGAGAAAGAAATTGAAAGGGTCTCTATTCCACAGGTTGAGCATGAAGCGTTATCATTAGAATAAGCAGCAAGTATTATTATTATTATTATTGTTGTTGTTGTTTTAAGTAGTACTATCCTTATATTAACTCGCAGTAGATAATAACTGCAGCATAATAATGAGGTAGTACATTTATTGTAGACTGATAGAAAATAAAATACAATATGAAATATAAGACGACAATAAAGCTAAGATCTCAAATAAACTTGTGATTCCCGCAGCAGAGTACTATAAACAAATTCCTTGTAAACCCCTTTACTCTTTGAACACCCCAAATCTCATCTCCAAATTTTACCATTTCAGCTTTTCTGGGAAATACTGCAAACCAAAAACAAAGAAAATTAGAACATACTTACAAGAAATTATTGCAAAATCAAGGATCATGTGATATCGGTCAATAGCAACATGACATGTGTCTTCTTGTTATTGGTTGGCAAGAAAAAAAAAATACATAAACCAAATTAATAATTCACCTTCTGAATAAGTGACATGTAGTATGGCTTAACTTTTTCCACATCAACTCGAACTTTGCTCTTGCTGTAAAGATCATACTTGCTGCATAAGATTGTACATTATTATTAGATATGTGATTAATGGGAAAATAATAAGAAAAAAGACGTGTTTCAATGAACATATCAATTGAAATTGAGGCAGTAGAAGCATACTTAAATATATTGAGCCACTTCAAATTCTCAAAATCTTCTTCATTCATCAGGTGTTTATATGCTCCTTCTTTGTGCAATGCTGCAAGTAAATCATATTCACATTTAGGTCATTATATATGCTAAGAAGAAAATGGCTACAGAATCAGATAGAAGTATAGAGGATGAGGAAAATGCTTACGATAGAAGGAATGGTATCTGACAATGAACAATCCAGCTGAAGGCAAAGTGCACCCATTTTCCTTAGCAACCTGCAGAGTCAAAAATAGGATAAATCAATTTTTATTTTTTTTTTTAAATTACAAGATTATGACATAATAGATGCAACTATTTTTTTGAAGTGTCTGTGCTTGGTAGCATTTATCATGTCTTCTATAAGATGTTATAATATAGAAATAGAGGAAAAAAAATGAAACATTAATATGATGTATGTAATTGTGAACTTACCAAATACATATAGTCATCATGTCCAAAAGACATCATCACATTGTCTAGTCCAACTCCATTAGGGTAGATACCATTCTTTGTGTTATAAGCAGGATTGTTGTAATCAGCATTCTCCTTGAAATACTGCAGCATTGATGAAATTATTCTAGTCAGTTAGTAATTTGAGAAGGTCACACATCAATGCCATTTATATAGATTTCAGTGCCATGTACCTTGTGGTGAATATTTGCCTCATCAAATGCACAGCCAAGGGGGAATGTATCACCTGTAATCATGTCAATTAGTACCATTCTGCTAATTAAAGTGTTGAATTCAAAATCAAATAGAAGAACTAAGTGCAAGAAATACAAATCAATTATATGGATAAGGTTTAAGGAACAATTCTCACCAACAACAGCCCATTGAGGAAGCTCACCAAAGCTAGGCAGCAGAAGAATCTTTCCAAGATCTATAAAAAAAAATAGAATTTTCTCTGTTCATACACATTTGTGCATATACATAATAAACGGACAATTTCATATAACATTATATGGAGGGGGTCGGCAAATATTATATTGAATTTTTAGTAATGTATTTTCCTGTCCATATTATATGTATGTGGGACCCAACTACCCATAGGATCATGCCATTTAAATAAGCCTTTTAGGATATCTTATACAGAAGGAATATTCATACAATTTAAAAGTGTATGTACCATGGATAAGAGCAGTCAAATGCAACCAATCTTCATTAGGATAGTCTTTCCTAATGGCTTCAGCTGATTGCAACAAATGCTCAATTTGAGGCTCATCCAAATCAGGATCACTTTCATCCACCACTTCATTCAGCAGCTCACAGCATTCCCATATCCCCATTTCAGCTTTGTCCAATTTTGCATACTTCTCCCTCATTTTCTTCACCTGTATTTAAAAAATTCAACAAATTATATTATTATTATTATAGTTATTATTATTAGAGGGATTAATTCTAAAGGAAATCATTATTTGCTTACAAAGTCATAAGTCTGGTTGATGTGTTGCTTCCTATAGAATTCCTCAACATTTTTTTGCCTCTCACTTTCTGCATCATAGCTCCTGGCATAATTTCCAATAGGACCATATCAGTTTTTTATTTACAAAAAAACAACTTTTTATGGCTATAAAGTATAATGTACAAAATACAAATTATAATAAATTAAAGGACCATATCAATTTGCAAAAGAAAACAAAGCAGTAGCCAATAACTGAAAAAGATTTCAACACAAAAGGTTAAAAATGAACAACATCAAACCTGAAGGCTTTTCCAAATGCATTCATATCTGGGGCATAAAATCCATCTTGAGGCAATGGAAATCCACCATCCAACACAAGCTCATTGGTTTCTTCAGCATGCACATTTTTCTCCTCAGATTGTGTCTCTGCACAAAAAAAAAAAAAAAGTATATAACATTACCTTAGGAGGATGAAGGGATCAAAAATATAAAAAAAAATAATATTGTTAGAGTACAATAATGTTATTTGTACATATGATGATTTACACATCTAACGATACACGTATCTATCTATTTATCTATCTATCTATTGTATGATTAGTTGTACAAATAACATTACTCATAATGATAATGATTAATGACAAGAGTCATACCGACGTAAGGTTGCTCAATGAGGATAGTCATGTTGTTGTTGTGTGATGAAAAAGAATAGCAACACGAAAATGGGGTGAAAGAAAGAAAAGGAACGGAACGGCAAGAGATTTGGGTGTGGTAGGAAAAGGGTTGACAAGTGGTTATTTATATAGTGGAATAAGAATGTCCTTGCCGGGGATTTTGGAAGTGTGGAGTCCTCAAGTGAAAATAAAAGGATGAGAAAGAGACTTTATTTATTTGTTACTACTTGCTTAGTTGACACCGTACTAACCATATCCTTTTTTGTAAAATCCATGAGAATCGTTCCACGGTCTCTCAATTTGGCATTATCACGTTTGGATTTTTTGTGGATTGAAATCAACTTTCTCCACAGCCCTACTAAAAATCTGAATGTCACATTCTAATGATTGGCATTACCAAGCCTAAGCTTATAAAAGAATCACAGAAATATGAAATATGAAGTATGTGATGTGAAATGTTTTTTTTCTGAATAATATAATAAAGGATTTTTTTTATTAAAAACAACATTTTTGCATTAAAATATTTAAGATTTAATAATTAAAATTTAGTGAATTTAGGTTCTTAATAACTTTTTTATAATTTTTAATCTCTTATTCTTATTCTTACGAGCTGAAATTTGCTTATTAAAAAACACGAACTGAAATTAAACAAATTCTAAAATAAAAAATAGAGTACATGTTTATTCCTTTTAAAAAAAAAACTGAAAAATGCATGGTTAAAACTTTTTTTTTCAGCAGTGCATATTTGAACCTATATTAAAAAAATAAAATATTGGTGGACACAAAAGTTTTACTCCAATGAACAACTAAAAGTTAATTCATTTGGAGCCTTGGAGGCATACACATTGTCGAAATAAATTTTTTTTCTCTATCATTTTTTTCTTGATACAAGACACAGTAATTGCCAATGTGAGTGGCGTAACCAAGTAATGTCAAAATACTTTTTTCTCCAAATTTTTCTTTAAGTTTTTTTTTTAAAAAAAAAATCGTATTATGTATTTTGTTTTTGTCATTTTATTGTCAAATATGAATATTTCTAATTCTAATCTGTCGGTGGGCTAAAACACTTTTTTCTGTTTCGGAGTTTTCTGTTTCGGAGTTACAAGTTGTAACAACTTGCCAAGTTAGGGTTACAAAGGAAACAGGGGTTGTAAAGAAAATATGTGATTTCTTGAGGATGGTTTGTGTAAAAAATGACTAATAATAAATAACTAATGATAATTGATTAACATGAGTCAGCACTGCGTGGGAACATATCTTCAACTGTTGAATATTGAATTAGTTGTATCAACGTAAAAAAGGGGCCCCCCGATGACAAAGCATCTAGTCATATCCGCGTTGTATTCCCTACTTTCCTATTTCTTTGTAGTCATTGTTTCTTTGGATATAATTTTGCTGTTTTTATTATTTTACTAACGAAATGAAACAGCCGATTAACAGTATTTCCATTTTTCTCCGCAAATATCAAATCAAAATAATGTTATTTTGAAAGGATTACGTAACATTAACGTGTAGATAGAGTACAACGAAAACCAACTTGGCTAACACATTTAATAAATAATTATTTTCCTTTAATATAATATCACAAGATCAATTTTTATCATGCTTGAAAAAATATTATCGATTTTGGCTCTTTTCGGCAAGGGTAGTTAGGAGTTTTTTAGTTAATTAGGAGTTTTTAGATCCAGTCAATATTCCCTCCGATCCCTACGCATATTAAAAAAGTTAGTTTATTGTATTTAATTTTCTAAAATTTATAAAAGAATAGAGGTATTTTAAGAAAGTTACATTGGGAATGAAACAAAAATTATATGAGATAACAATTTCCTAATAATGTTTTAGGAAAGTTGCATTGGGAATGAAATAAAATTTAAGAAAGTCGGTTAGTTTTGCACTTTTGATTGTATTTTAAACCAAAAGAAGTATTTTTTTACTTATATTTAAAGCCGGGGGGAGTAATTAATATATTGTAAATCTAAGTAATGATTGTATTTCTTAAAGAATATATTTTGTTTAAAATAAGACAAATAAATAAAAACGGAGAAATACTTATTTAATAAAAAAAATCTTTTACTGTATACCCTTCATTTATATTTTTCCACTTTGATCCATTCCCCTTCAACCATCTTAACTTTCTCAACTCTACATAAAGATACTTATTTGTGTTGTTAAAATCTTTAATTAATTACTCCATCCAGTTCTATTTATATGACACATATCAGAAGAATTTTTTGGTCCTATTTATAAGTCACTTTGCATTTTCTAAAAAACATTTATTGTTATTTTCTCTTATTTGCCATTTGTCCATTAATGTGAAATAATGCATTATGAAATTTTCAATACAAGATAAGATGGTAAGATTGTAATGTCAAAGTATTTTTTTTTAAAGTTTGAAAAAACTTAAATACTTTCCTTAGTCCGTGTGATATGGATAAGTATACCTATAAATAGGACCAGAGAGATTATTAGATTTTACTCCCTTCGGCTCAAATTATAAGCAAAGACAACTAATTTTACGTTTATTTAGGAGGTTAGTTAATTGTATTTAATTTTTTCAAATTTATAAAAGGATAAAGGTATTTTTGGAAAGTTGCATTGGGAACGGAACAAAAATTAAATAAGATAACAATTTTCTAAAGATATTTTAGGAAAGTAATATTGGGAATAAAATAAAATTTGAGAAAGTTGGTTAGTTTTGCTTATATTTTAAATCAAAAAAAGATGTTTTTTATTACATATATTTCAAGTCGAAAAATATATTTAAATTTTTAGTCCCACAAATTGTTATTTTTTTAATCATGTTGTGTTAAGGAATTTCCGTAGTAAAATGCAATTAAGCCCAATGGCTTTCTAGGCGGGGACCATCTGGTCCGAGACACCCAAGCCACTGACCACTTTTACGGATGGGCAAAAATATTGGAAATTGCTTTTCGGCCCCATCATTGACTTTTTGGCCCCATTTCAAATTTTCATGGACCAAAATACCCTTAAGCGTGTTAATATTTCCGGTTTTATGAAACCGGAAAAGTGTTTTCGGTTTTACTAAACCGGAAGCAATTTAAACATTATTCCGGTTTTGCTGAACCGGAAATTGGATTCCGACTTTGCAGTGCCGGAAATAATTAATATAAATTATTTCCGGTTATACCAAACCGGAAAAATGATCTTCTTCGCACCGTTGAAATCTCCTCTCCGCAAAATGATCTTCTCCGCAAAATGATCTTCTCCGCAACATATCTAATTGCAGTACCGAAAAAATGATCTTCTCTCCGCAGCATTAGAATCATTTACTAACCATCAATCAAGAATATAATAGAATCAAGTTTACACGTGTTCTACAATCAAAGCTAAATTATCATCCAAATTGCTCCTACTTCTAAGCTAGACAATCATTCAAGTACTATTCAACATTTGAAATTAGATACAGTACAACAAATAAATGCATATATTTCATTGTATTAGAATACCTCGGCGACAAGGTTCCATCTTTTGAGTTGTTTGCATCTAATCAAGGTACCAACGATGAGGTCTTTATGAAGAGTTTTGTTTAATATCTTTTCAGAAACTTTCTCGGTTCTGACACACCTCTACATCATCTCTTTGATATTTTTCCGGTTTGGTAGTACCGGAAATTATTTTATGTTTCCGGTACTACAAAGTCGGAAGCCAATTTTCGGTTTAGCAGTACCGGAATAGTGATTCCGGTTCAACAAAACCGGAATGATTTTTCCGGCTTCATAAAACCGGACATGTTAACATCCTTAAGGGTATTTTGGTCCACGAAAATTTGAAATGTGGGCCAAAAAGTCGAACAAGGGAGCCAAAAAGCAATTTCCAAAATATTAGGATAAAAAATTCAGGGCCCGCCCGTCGTCCTACATGTGGGCAAGGCGAGTATAAGGGCGGTCCGCGTATATTTTAAAAAATTAAAAAAATCAATTAAATAATGTAAAAAATAGAAATTATTGATCTCAAATAATCAATTAAATGATGTAAAAAGAGATTAGAAATAAGAAAAAAATGAAGCACATTAATTGATTTTAGAAGAATTTTTAAGTTTTTTTTTTAAGTCAAAGTGAGTCAAAAACTAATTTTTTTTTTAAATCCTCTCTTTGCGGCCCGTCCACAAATGCCCGGAAAAAAAAATAGACGGGGCGGGCGGGCATAATTTAAAAATTGAATCTAAAATTTGTGCCATCCCCGCATAAAATTGCTGGCGGGACTCGCGGACATGTGTCCTAATTGTCAATACTAGGTTCAGGGCGACAAAAAAATTTGAAGTCTCGTAGTTTAGAGCGCTTATTAGTAATATTTGAAAAACTTGTAATAAAAAAAATTTACCAAAGAAGTTTGAATAGAATCTTTCCTAAAATAGGGTTTTTCCAAAATACTATTAATACATATAAACTCACATGATTTACAACAATAATTAATTTCATGATAGAAAAATTCAAAAATAAAGAAGCTTTTGAAGACGGAGTTTGAACAAAATGCTAAAAAAATCGAAATAAAATAAAAATATTATATAATGGTATAATTATATAAGTACTTTATATAATTATAATTAGTTTTTTTAATCTATGCATTATGTTAAATTCATAGGATAAACATATGTTAAAGGCTAAAAAGTAAGTATTAATGATAAAACGATATGTTTAATGAATTAAAAAATATTGTTTAAATTTCCAACACAGTTTATCAGTATTATTTGTTTATTTTATGAACTTGGTGCATATGTTAGAATTGAGGAAATATATATTTTAGAAACTACATAATGTTCAAAATGAGTCTACTTTATATAATTAAAAAAAAAGATATAACAAAAAAGTACTTGTAAAAATTAGGGGTGTAACGATCCGGTCCGGTTAGATCTTTGATGGATATTAAGGACCGGATCAATTAAATTAACATGATTTGGTCTAATTTGGTCCAAACATTTTTATGTATAAAAATCGGATCGGATTGGACCATTCATAAATGATTCGGTCTGGTCTATTTAACATATAACTAATTACTTGACAATAAAAAAAATCAAAAAAAAATTTCTTAGTGAGAGGTACTTTTGTCATTGTAATATTAGATAGAGGTAGTGTGTTTCTGTTAACAACGAAGAGGACAGCCCACAACTATAGTAATACTCCATCTGGCTTGAAATATAAGGAAAAAAAACATACTTCTTTTTGGTTTAAAATATAAGCAAAATTAATCAACTTTATTAAATTTTATTTCATTCTCAATGCAATTTTCCTAAAACATTAATAGAAAATTGTTATTTTATTTAATTTTTGTTTTATTCCCAATGCAACTTTGCTAAAATACCTCTATTCATTATAAATTTTAGAAAATTAAATACAATCAACTAATCTCCTTAATAAAGGTAACACTAGTTAAAATTGCTTATAATTTGAGTCGAAGGGAGTATTAGATAGACATTACCCTTGAGCCCCATGCATTTCCATAAGCCCAAAACAACAATAGTAATATTTCTACAATGCAAAAAAAAAAAGCCCAAATAATCTCAGTATTTTTTTATTTTTTAACTAACAACGGTCTCAAAAATGTGAGACCGTGGATCGGACCATATAACAATGGCCTAATAATTTTGAGAGTGGATCGGACCACGAGACTAGACCAAATTATATTTTTCGGTCTGGTTCTGTTCGATCCGACCAATCTCGCGGTCTAAGACGAATCACTTACACCCTTACTAAAAATAATAAAACAAAAGTAAGCTTTATCTTATTTGGGCAATAGAGAATAGTTACATTAACAAGCTCATTTTTACTCTCTTCGTCCATAAATATAGGACCCTTTTGGAAGATTTCACGTCCATTAAAAATGTTGATTAACTTAGTTAATTGTATTGGAAATGTGAACTTTTGATATGTATTTTCAAAATTACCATTATTAATATTATTGGGAATCTAAAAAGTGTTAAATAAATAGGGTTGTTTGTGAAAAAAAAGAATAATTAATGATAATTGAAAATTGGTATAGGGTCTTATAAATAGAGATAAAATAAAAATGTCAAAAAGATCTTATATTTAGGGACGAAGGTAATATTACCTAAAAAAATAAAACAATCACTAATGAGATTTGAACCCGAGACTACTCTAATAAAGTTAGAGTATAATGACCAATTTGCCGTAATATAACATTAGTAAAAAATTATTAAAAAAGTTTAATTTTTATTTAGGACCCCTAAAATTCTTGGGCCCAGGGTGGTCGACCCAATGACCCTCCCCTGAGCCGGGCCTGAATTAAGCCCAATATCTTCCTGGACTTTAAGCCGACAGGTCAAATCCAATCAAAGTATGTTGTGATGAATAGGGGTGAGCATGGGACGGGTTGGGACGGGTTGGGCTTGTCCCTCACCCGTCTTGAAATATTGCCCGGGTCAATTTTTCAACCCGAACCCGTCCCTAATTGGAGAGGGACAAGATAAGGACCGGTCCAAAATAGGACGGGTCCGGGTTCACCCGGAGGACGAATCAATCACATTAAAAAAATCTCAAACCATTCAAATTTTGAAATTTTCGAAAACTTTCTAAAATTCGATAACTGATCACATGAAGTATACAATAATTTCATTATTATCATACATTATTTCACATGAAATATACTATAATTTCATTATTATCATACTCAAGTGTGTGTGGCGGTAAGTGAGAGTCAAGGTATTATCATACATTCAGACCTAGGGTAGTAATATTTTGACTAAAAACACTAATACATAATAATAAAATAATAAATAAATATAATATAATAAATTTCGGGTCGGGCCGGGTGACCCGGGCATCAACCAGTACCCGTCCCGACCCGGGATGGGTTTGTCCCTTTTTGAAACGGGTCTGTCCCTCTACATGTGCGCGGACGGGTTTAACCCGGCCCGAACCCGCCGGGTTGGGGACGGGTCTCCGGGCCGGGCCGGATCATGCTCACCCCTGGTGATGAAGAAAAGGAATCCAAGCTAAGATGACAATATGACATAACAAATCAATAACCATGCAATGATGACCGAGGTACGAGTATTTATGCCATTTAGTTGCTGCTCGTCAGCATTACTAAAAATTTTGCACTGGAGCCGAAAAATGCTATTTGCCTCATGAAGCATGTTCAGAGTCGAGTCTTCTCCTCCAAATCTTGCTCTGGTTTTAGCTAACAAACCTAACAGCAGCTTCATTAATCTCCACCCCTTTAAGACTAAGTGTAATTCTATCTCATCGGTATTGATACAATTAAGTTCACTTGTGCATGTATGTTTTGATGTCTTACTCTGCTTGTTGTTCTGTGGATTTAATCTCATCATTATTAAAAACGATAAAAAATTTTCTTGATCCAAATAGTCTAACAAGTATACGTTCAAATTAGACTAAAAAATTGCTTACTCTTGTTAGATTGATTAATGGCATATTTAGCTTCGCAGTGGAAAATCACACGAAATAAATGTGAATAGCTTTTACTTATTAAAATCTATTCTAAAGCAATATAACTGTGTATCCAAACATGCACTGTACCTTTGCATCATAGAGCAGCCCATCCTAGCATAAAGAGCATGCAAGACAGCGACAACCACAGGAAACTCTACTTACCCACATTATTCCTGCTGGGGTAGTATGAAGTCCTACTCCTACGAACGATTTTAATGTGCACCACCGGTGGAGACATACTATTTACCTGTTGCTGTAAGTAATATTTGGGTATTATTGCAAGAATTACCAGTAAATGTTGGCTGGATTCAGCTTGCTTTGACTGCAGCAGCCACGCGTAAGGACACTGGCACACTGCTATATCCAGCACATGCAAGAAGACAAACAAAGCTTCCATGTCCTTGGTGCATTTCACTATCCAGCGGCAAATTCAAATTTTGCATTCAGTTCACCAAAAAAAACAAATTTTGCATTCAAACTTCGTTTTTCAAGTTAATAATCCCTCCGTTCTCAATTATAATAAAAAAAAAACTAATTTCACATTTATTAACAAAGTTAGTTGAGTGTATTTAATTTTCTTGAAATGATAAAAAAAATAGACTACTTTAGAAAATATGTATTAGCAATGAAACAAAAATTAAATTATACAACCTCTTTATTAAGATATTTTAGAAATGATTGTATTGGGAATATAAAGGTAGTTAAATTTTGGAGTATTACTTTCTGAACCCCGTTGATTACTCACCGGCCCCCATTTTTTCCGCCTTATACAAGGCGGTAGTGTAATTTATCAGTTTTTTCCGCCTTTTTTAGGCGGAAAAATGGTATTTTTGCACTTCCGCCTTGTATAAGGCGAAAAAATATGGTAATTTTACATTACCGCCTTGTATAAGGCGGAAAAAATGGGGGCCGGTGAGCAATCAACGGGGTTCAAAAAGTAATACTCAAATTTTGCTTATGTTTGAAATCACAAATGAGATATTTTTAGTTGCTTATAATTGAGACCGGAGAGAGTATGTGATTTGCAAATAACTGTAATAAAATTTGTTTATTTTAAAATTTTATAAATAGCTTTTTTTTTTATTTTATAAAATTAATTATTAGACAGAAAACACATGTAAAATACATTATAATTCCAAAAATATATATTAATAAGGTTAAATTTTAAATTACAGTCGGTTTCGACGAAAATAATTAAGTAATAAAATAGTTTGTTTATTTTTTTCAAAGCTATATCGTCATTTAAGCGATGATATAGCCGACGATATGTAACGTGACTCTCACAGTATCAACTGCATGATTTTTTTATTAAAAATATATATTTATTTTCAAATATATTCCTAACAATTTTATATTTTTTTAACCTTACAACAATTTAATTTGCTACTCAATAACACTTTATTAAAACTTGTTAGGTTTTAACGTATAAATCACAAACTAACAGGTAACAGCCCTATCTCAATTTTTGTCTTACTTCATACATTTGGCACCAAAAAAAATTTCCACCTTCTGGCCCATGCCAGAACCGGGTGCTCCAGCCCGTTTTATGCTTTTCCCATTATTCTTTTTTTTTTCCCGCAAATACACGTACTTGTATACCAACCCGTATACCACTTACTCGGTCAACAATCTGAGCCATGCATTCTGTATTCTCATCACATCAGCGGCTGAAACCAATGGAACCACCAGTGGTGCCAAAAAACTTGGCACCAAATCAAACGCCAACTACTCCTACTTCTTGATTAATGAACTTCGTACCGAGTACAATCCCTTGGTCCCTTGTTACGGATACTATTTTGGTAGATTTGGTATCTTTTATAAGTTGTTTTAGAATATCTAAATTATATTAAAAAATTTATTTCAAATACACCCTTCATAATTACATATGGTTGATAGGGTAATTACAATAAAGAGATAATTGAATAGAGTTGTAAAATTTTAAATAGGAATAACTTTGTAATAACAAAGTATTGTTTTTCTTAATCTGTGTAAATTAGATAAAATTGACTTATAATAAGAGACAGAGGGGATAATAAATATAATATATATATATATATATATAGGGGTTTGCTAACATGATCCTTAATTTCATGAAGGATCATGTTAGTAATGACTACCGAAACTTTTGTGCCAAAATATCCTTGTTATATTGTTAAGTCAATTTTACTTTATAGTGTTACTATTTTAATAAAATACTTTTTTAAAAAATAAAAATAATTAAAAACTAATTATCTCGCCTCCCCAATCCACGGAAAACATCTGTCGTCCTCATTGTTTTCCCCTCTTCGTTCTTCTGCTACGAAGGCACAAGACTTCAAGTGATGATTTCCATGCTGTTTTCCCACTGCTGCTACCTAGTAACTAAGTAACCACCAATGCCTTGTGTTGACATTCCTATTTAGCCTTTAAGAATTTTGACTTATATCATTTGAGTTTTTTTAATTGTTTTGATTCAACAACGTACTAGATAGATATATTAATATGAAAATGCCAAAACTTTCATTCGGAATAACGAATTTTAAATTAATAGACATGATAAATTGAACATTTCTAATATCATAATTTCAAGCAAATAGTAAGTGATAGAAAAAAGAAACATGTCACAAGGGAGCAAGAAATCATCAAAATTTTCTGAATTAGAAACTTACAAATATATATTTTTTTTAAAACTTTTTTGAATTTAATTGAATTATTAGTATGCATGCATTTGCATACTTGAACATGAATGTAAATTTAAAGTAACAATTTGGATGCAACGAAACTATATTTTCTTACTAACCAGCCTGTTAGATTATATACATAATAACCAGGCCCTATAGCCATAAGCGCGCTAACGCTGAAAGCATGTGTGGGTTTGGATGGTTACTATTGATTAGCTTGTATATCCTAACCACTAAACCTGTCATCTCTGATCTCTATGATTTGTATCAAGCCTAAGCGTTAAGATAGTTGAGTGGGACTTTTATCATTTCGTATATGACCAAGTATATTCGATTTATTTTTTTTAATTTCAATTTTATTTTATTTTTTTAAATGGATATAGAATGAGTGGTGACATAAAAATCATGATCAATTAATTAAAAATTTGGAATTATGACTTATAAGTCATAATCATGTGCTTAAAAAAACGTTATCGAGATCGTGAGGTATATCTCAACCCAAAAGAGGGCGTGGGTCATGAGATCACAACCCAAAAGAATTTTTCTGATATGACACTCTTTCAAATGGTTTTTCTGTCACTCTTTCATTTTTTCAGTTAGAAGATTCATTTTTAAATCTTTTATTTTAACAAAATAATTTTTTGAACAAAATATTTATGCATGAAATGAGATCAGTACTCTGGGGGAATATCCGATGGAGATCCAACACTACCACATGCATTTTAGCTTACATGTAATTTTTGCTATTTTTGCAACCTGATAAAACCAGCAAATAATCCATGAGATGAAAACTTTTATTTGAAAAATTACTGCAAATAAAAAATGCAATGTTTCACTTTGATGATGGTTTTCACGGCAATGTCCCAACCTTTGAAACACTGTACTTTCCAATCTCAAAAAAGAAGATGGTGTTATCTTCATGTTTAGTGTTAAATACTTCTCCGATATCTGCAAGTGTGCCTTCATAATGCAAGTGTATGTCCCTTCATATTTTTGTGGAAGAGAAAAATTCTTTTGGAGCTCACGACCCATACCTCTTTTCAATTTTTTTAATTTGCCCGATAAATGTTTTTTTAAGTGCATAGACCCATGTGTCAAGAATCCTATTTTTAATTAGTTGATCATGATTTATAAATCTTGACTTATTAATTACTATTTTATATCAAGTTTTTTTTTAAAAAAAAATAATAAAATTGAAATTAAAAATATAAGTGGGATGTCAAAAATCGGATTCAAGATATGGGTTTTTATTTTGTCACCCCAAGGTCTATGGGTGCCACCCCATATGTATAAAATATACCTATTATATCCTTTTAAAAAAACAACTTTTTAATACGGGTCGTAACACCCCCTTACGACATTTTTAAAACTAAGTTTTAACACAGGTCGTAAACAGGTGTTACGACCTAAGATTTTTAACAAGTCGTAAATGAGTGTTACGACTTTATAGTCGTAACAGTCACATACGACCCCTTTATAGTTATCAGAAGCCGCAAGTTTCCTTGCTTTCGAGTTTTGACTGAGTCGACAAAGCATAAACACCCATGCATAATACAGAGTAGCATATAGAAAAGCAAAATTCTTGGGTGGTATATATTTTACAGCGGTGAACATGCCAAGTCTTTTTCTCAATTCAAAGAATACATTGCCCTACCAAATTTTTTGCAGGTTGGCAATGATATTGCGATTACAAACGAATTGTATTTACACATTACACATTCCAAACCCCACCATTCGCTGGTTTAATTAACAGTTCAAATTTCATCCATTCTCGATTTAATGACCACTAGTCCACTACAAATTCCTGGAACATCAACAGTGCAATTTTTTTTTAAGTCGGAAATGCATTGTAAAAAAAAATGGAGTACTTCGAAAACGGCAGAAATTCCTGGATTGCATATATCTGAAATGTGATGAAGAGTGTTTTTTGGCACATTGGAAATACACTTCAAATGAAAAATAATAGTATCTTCTATACATCATTCTATTCGGCTCATTGGGTCACTTGTGCAAAACAGATTTCTATAAAGTGGTCGTATGTGAATGTTACGACCATAAAGTCGTAACACTCATTTACGACCTGTTAAAAATCTTAGGTCGTAACACCTGTTTACGACCCGTGTTAAAACTTAGTTTTTAAAATGTCGTAAAAGGGTGTTACGACCTTCAGGTCGTAAGTACCTCTTACGATCCGTATTAAAAGTTGTTTTTTTTAAAAAGGACATAATAGGTATATTTTATACATATGGGGTGACATCTATAGATACTGGGGTGGCAAAATAAAAACCCCAAGATAATTTACCATTTACAGGCTATCCTATTCGTGTGGTCCAGCCCAATTCCCATTACCCTATGATAGAAACCTAATTAACTTTCGGAAATTTAGCTTCCCATTAACTTCATTATTACTACTTCGTAATTCCGTCCCTGATTATAAGGCCATCTTGGGAGATTTTACGTCCATTAAGAAAGTGGAATAATTTAGTTAATTGTATTGGAAATGTGAACTTTTGATATGTATTTTCAAAATTACCCCTATTAATATTATTGAGAATCTAAAAAGTGTTAAATAAATAGGGGTGTTTGTGGAAAAAATAATTAATGCTCATTGAAAATTGGTAAAGAGCCTTATAAATAAGGACAAAATAAAAGTGTTGAGAGGACCTTATAATTAGGAACGGAGGGAGTATTATTTTTTGGACATAACTCCATTATTATTACCTCCCCATTATCATTATTATTTTGCTTTTTTTTCACATCAATAACCTACCCTGGCCAGCATTACCACTCAACTATATATTACTCTATACAGTCAATGCCTACGGCCTAGCGTAAACCGAGAATTTAAAGTGCAAAAGCTTGTGTTTTGGACAAGATAAAAATGCTCCATTACTTTTTCTTCCCCAGCTAATGGATAAGGATCTAATCATCTTTTAGAATTTCCGTTTGAGTCTTACGATTCAAGGCAAACCTTATAAAGATTAAAACACATGCATATATATATATATATATATATATATATATATATATATATATGTATTGCATACCCATTATGCTTTAGGTTAGTGTTGAAGCAATAATATAAAACCATTATAATTGCCTTGCACGAGCAAGTTGCATAACTACTCTCATCTATATCCTTCATCCATTCTATGTGGCTTTTGAGGGGCATTTGGGTCCCAACTCCCAACCTTACTTCGTTATATTCCTAACCCAAAAGTATGTGCAATGTGTCCCATTCATTTCTTATTTTAAGAAACTATGTATAACCAACCAATCCCTACAACTATACTATTGGGTGAGATTCCCCCGCTAAAAAATGCATCACTAATAAATTGTTTTCAGGCTTAACATTTTGAATTAGTTAACTTATATTATCAAGTAATTTTGAGTATTCTACATGGAGTAGTAGTCTACAAACCCCACTCTTTAGGCTCCAAACCCCGTTTTTTTACGATGGGGTTTTATCGGAATATTTTCTGATACCCCCGAGTCGGAAAAATGCATTTTTCTGAATGCTCGTTTATTAAAAACGGGGTTTTAAAGTCGAAAAATGCATTTTTCCGACTCGGGGGTATCGAAAAATATTCCGATAGAACCCCATCAGAAAAAATGGGGTTTAGGAATTAACAGTTGATCTAAAGTGTGGGATTTATAGACTAATCTTCTTCTATATGCCCGCTACGGGAGAATTAGGAGACGATAAAGGCATAAACTGTGAATGACGTAGAGTTTTGATCAGTAATCTATGCATATAGTGAAAAGATAAATTTATTCAGCGTTGGCTCAAGTGATGCGATCCTGCAACTTGAGAACTTGGATAGAGCCTGAGATTAAGAAGTCTCAAGTTCTATTCCCGGATAACACATCCCGCTCGGAGAAACATAGGAACGCGACGTCGTACAAGATTAGTTTCAAGAATTCCTTGGTATTAAAGGTGATCTTGGGGACACCTATAGAGCTGGCCAAAGAATTAAAAAAAGGAAAAAAAAAAAAACATATATAAGAGTGAAAGGAATGAATCTAAGCCGTTAAATAAAAATCAAAGTTTGAGTTTATAACACTCTTGAAATAGTTAAGTGCCACTTTCTTAGAACTCAAATTCCTTAATGAATCTGAAAACGTAACAGGACCAATTTTAATTTCATTGTCTGTTCAAACTCGAACCCAATCGAACACCCGTCACAAACACACTCTTCCATTCCAACAACCACTATTCCTTCAATGTTCCAATTATTTTTTTTTTGGTGAACATCAATGTTCCAATTATTATCTACTGCCTCTGTTCCATTTGGTTTTTTGGTTTTTTTTTTCTTCATATTTTTTGTCTTTTTACAATTCCAAAACATAAATATATTTTTCTTTCCAATTTTAATCATTCATTTAATCATTTTTCTTACTCATCATTAATTCTTTTTTTATCATTTCTCTCATCTTGAAACTACTATACATTAATTAATGGACACACTTACCAATAAAAATTAAATATTACTACAATTTTTAATAAGGATTAAATAGGGGTATTATTTTAGACAAAGTACACATAAAATTTACAGTAATCAACACTTTCTTAATATGTGTGTCCAGACCTAAAAAACCAAATAAAATGAAACGGAGGGAGTATAAGGATTGTTGTTTTAAATAAATTAAACGTCATTAAATAATAAATACTCCCTTTGTCCCTAAATATAAGATCATTTTGACACTTTTATTTTGTCCTTATTTATAAGACCATTTTCCAATTTTTAATGATCATTAATTACTTTTTCCACAAACACCCCTATTATTTAACACCTTTTATATTCTCAATAATATTAATAGGGGTAATTTTGAAATTACATATCAAAAGTTCACATTTTCAATACAATTAGCTGTTTCACTTTCTTAATGGACGTAAAATCCTCCAAATGAGTCTTATATTTAGGGAGGGAGGGAGTAGTTAGAACGAGAATTTATTAGTACCTTAGATTAGAAAAATTGAACTGTTTTCTTTTTTAAAAAATGAACTGTTTATTCATTATTTTTTTAATTAACAATCATCGCTCTGAATTATTTATCCATCAAGTTTAATTTTATGGGTGTGCATCAGCAATGCAAAAAAAAAAATATATTTTCAACTTATTATCCATCATTATATTCATTTTTATTATTTTCATATAAAAATCAATAATGACTAACACATCAAAAATAAATTAACATTTATCCAATCGATGCACCACATATTTTCTCTTATCCATTAAACATTATCTATCTACGGATATATTATGTTAAAAAAAAAAAAACTCACTCCGCTATTACACCCTCCGGTCTTGATTATAAGCAAAAATAACTAATTTCACAGGTATTAAGAAAAGTTAGTTGAATGTATTTAATTTTCTCAAATTCATAAAAAAGTAGACTACTTTAGTAAACTTATATTGGGAATGAAACAAAAATTAAATGATTCAACCACTTTTTAGATATATTTTAGGAATGATTGTATTGGGAATAGAAAGTTAGTTAAATTTTATTTATATTTAAGACTATTAGTGAAATGTTTTTTTTTTTTTGCTTATAATCCAGACCGAAGGATGTACATAATAAACGAAGACATTCATCTATCGAAAACATCCTCAAATATATGATTGACGCCAACCATCTCATTAGATTTTAAATTTTACTAGCTAATTAGCTATAGACCAAGTAAATTAATAAAAATTAGTGAAACAAACTTTATAAGTTTAAATTCGAAAAATTTTATTGAAGTGATTAAAATAAAACACTTTGATCACTATTTTGAAATTGGTACGGTCCCCGTAAAAAAAATTAGTTTTGGTCCTGCATTTACAAAATATTTGGTTTTGGTCCCTCCTGTTAGATGTGGATGGAAAATGCCGAAAACATAATGTATTTGCATTAATTCTCAAGGGTAAAAAAATACAACTTCTATTACATAAAAGAACCAATTCAAAAACCATGATAGTATAGGAACTAAAACCTATGAAATCTAATAACAGAGGGATCAAAACCTATCAAATATAATAATATAGGGATCAAAACAAACTACCAATATAATTATGGGAACGAAAATTTAACAAGAGGAACCAAAACCAAAACGTTTTGTAAATGTAAGGACCAAAACCAAATTTTTTTTTTATATGGACCAATTTAAAAGGAGTCAACTTTTAGAAGAACCATTTTGATATTTAAGCCTTTATTAAATTCATCATTTCTCATAAAACATATCCATGTATATATATATATATGAGGAGGGATCCGTTTACACCATGTTGAATTACACCAACTCTTACACCGCTCATAACTTTTTATACAATATGAATTTAATTAATCCATCCGTTGATTAATAACTATACATCATCAAGATCATTTGTGTCAAATTTGAGAAAATTTAAACACCATTGAGTATAAATTCAAATAGCTCCATTTTCATATACTTTTAACATATATATTTCGTTAATTTTGGCGTATGTAAATAAAGTACTAAATGATTTTGGATTTTTGTAAAATTTGTATAAATGATCTACTTGATAGAAACTTTTGATCCAACGGTTGATTGGATTAAATTTGATTTGGTGTAAGAGTTATGTGCGGTATAAGATTTGGTGTAATTCAACATGGTGTAAATGGATCCCTCCTCTATATGTATATGTATATGTTTATATATATATATATATATATATATCCATATATCTATGGTCTAAGATTTAAGTTATTTTCATAAGACACATTACAAGCTTTATGTAATTTATTTTTTTCCCTTTAATTGCCTTCTTTAAATGCTTTAATTGTATTTATGTTTTTGTTCATTGATCGGCGAGACTATTTATGTAAATCAATAGTTCTATGGGATTAAATTAAAAGTTTGATAATCCATAGCAAGACAATTTTTTTTTTTAAATTCCTCATTATCAAATATAAAATAATAAAAGCTAATTGAATAATTAAAGTCATAAATTGATTACGAGATAAGGAATCATGATTTATTTCATCAAAACTCAAAAATCTCGTTAAATTTTAGTATTAATACAAATTACTGTATCTTTAATTGGATAACTAAAGTCATGAATTGATTTAAAATCCATTACGGCGATAATATCATAATCACGGTATCAATATTCGATCAATTACTTTAATTAAATCAATCATCAGTTTGTTAAAAATTGAAATTGTAAATGTTTTTTTTTTTTTTAAATGTAAATGTTGAAAAATGCTAAAAAAAACAATCTTGTTAAATTACTATTCTAAGTGATAAAATGTACTATTATATTTTTAAGGCAGGTGATATAATATATTGAATATATTCCCTGTCTCTAAATATAAGTACTAGTTATATACTGGGTTTCTCCTCATATCATTTTTAATACTCCTAATACTATTAATTACTTCTTTTTCACAAAGACTCTTATTTAGTCAACTCTTATTTAGTCAAGAGTTTTGAAACTCTAGATGATAATTATAGGGATAATTTTGAAAAAATATATGAAATATTGTCATTTCCAATACCGCTAACAATAATAACTAATTTTCTTAAACCACGTGAAACTCCACCCAAAGTGCTTATATTTAGAGACAAAAGGAGTAATTGATAATGAAATTATTAAAAAGGAATTAATTGATATTATTTTAATTGTTTTATTTTTAATTTTTAAATTATTTAATTAAAACAATTTATCATATCAACTGTAATAGAAAGAAAGGAAAACAATAATGAATGGGTCATCAAGAATAATAAGTTAATAACTAATAATTGATACGAGTAAATAACAATGACTGATATATTATGATTTGCTCATTTTTTTTAAAATAATTGAATTTTTTATCTTTTAATATTTAGAAATCAAATCCAATGGGACAAATAAATAGGCAAAAGGTGTTGGCATATTATTATGAATGATATATTATGACAAAGTTTATTCACCAACTGTTGGCACAACAACAGAATTGGCTTTAGCCTTTAAATGTAGGTTTGGCATTGCCACCACAACAACAAAGTTGTATATCTACGTTGCATACTCCTGTATCAAAGCCTTTACTTTTGCAGTCAGCCTTACAAAGAGGGTGAAGCTTGCATTTTCCTATACAAAATCCTGTCTCGCTCATACCTACATTTTATATATGAGTATTTTCAGATTATACGTAATAGATAATTAGATATATAGTAATAAAAAATAATGAGGAAATTGCATAAGATGGGAGATTAAATTTCTTTTTGACATTTGCTTACATACCACATGAGAAGAGGAAGAGAGCTACAAACATAACTACACAGATGCAATTTGGTAAACTCGTTGAGACAAGCGTGCGAGTCATTTTTTGTATCTTTTGGCAATTTAAGAGGATATATATATGTAACAATGCATACAAGCTTGCGAGGTTTAAATAATACTCAAAAGTTAATAAAAAAATTCAAATCAAAGTTATAGTAACAGTAAATAAGGAAATTCAAAATTATCTAATTTATTATCGAATAATTAATTACAGATGTATTAAATGATTGATTTTATAATTAATTAATTTGATAGTCAAAACACTGCTTTTTTTTAAAAAAATTTATTAACTTTTTGGGAAGAGAGAGTATTTGCTTTTAACATTGCAATACCTAAGTTGTTATATTATACTCTTTGTCGTCCAATTTATAAGTCACATTCTAAAAAATTTATTTGGTCTTATTTATACATTATTTTTTAATTTTTAGAGGACAATTATTTTTTTTTATTTGTCCTTTGTTCATTGATGCAAAACAATATATTTATGAAATTTCCAATGCAATTTTGAAATGTTAAAATTATAATATTAAAATACCTTTTTAAAGTTTCAATAAATTTAATTATCCTCCTTGTTCCGTGTAATATGATTAAGTATGACATATAAATATGCCCAAAGGGAGTATTATAAAAAAAAATAGATAAACCTACAAAATTAACTTACAAATAGGCTTATACCACAAAGAAAGTAATACGTGTCAATTGATTATCATTGATTAGTTAATTAACAAATAACACAAAACAGTTTCTTTTAGTGTATATATGGTTTTTTACTTAAGTGGGGTAGTTTTACAAACAATTTAAAGAAAATGGGTAGTTTAAAAACTATTTACGTAAGATATGGCAGTCAACAAAACTATTTACTTAAATGGGGCAATCAAAATCAAAAAACAGAGTCAAACGCGTCATCCCGTCTGATGCAACCAAAAAAGCGCCACGTGTCAAGCTCCTATTGGCCTTCCAAATTCTTTCTGGATAATTTTTATAAAAAAAACGCTCGACAGCTGCGCCACGTGGCGCAACTAGGGGGTTGGGTCACTGCGACTGACGCAACCCCCTGCGTCAGCCGCAATGACACAACCCTCTAGCACGCCACGTGGCGCGGCTGTGCCCCCCACCCCACGACCCACGAGATGCACACACCCCCCACCCTCTTCTCTACACTAAATACCATCGATTCCCCCAACCAATATCATTACTTCCCTACCCCTGTAAATTACTCCTCCCAACATACAACTTCCCCCCTACCCCTATAAATTACTACTCCAAATTACTACGTACTCCCCCAACCCATTTGAATTTCATTAGGTGAAACTTCCATTCTCCTCAACTCAGAAAATTCAAACATACATAATATTTCTTCCGGTTTAAAAAATAAGGGAAAAAAAACTTCTTTTCTTATCAGTCATCCTTCTGCATATACTGTTCCAGGTAAATTTTTATATTTTGTGAATTAATTTTTTTTTTAATTTTATGCACTTGTAGATAAAAAGTGATATTCTTATTTTATGTGTGTTTTTATATTTATGCGTACTTCTATATTTTATTTTTGGCACAAAATTTATTATTATTGTTTAGGTATTAGCATGAACTTATTTTTTTATTTTTAATTTAATTTATTATTACAATGCACTTAGTAATTAGATTTTTTATTTATTTATTAGTTATATTTTTTGTGTTTAGCTATTAGTTAGATTTTAAATATTTTATTAGTTAGATTTATATTTTTTATGTTTAGTTATTATTAGTTAGATTTTAAATTTTTTTATTAGTTAGATTTTTTTATTTATTTATTAGTTAGATTTCTAATGTTTAGGTAAGACTTAGATTTTAATTTTTTTATATTTTAAATTTATTTACGTAATTATTTTATGTGTTTTTATATTTAGGTGTAGAACTTTATTTTATTTTTGGCACAATATTTATTATTATTATTATTATTATTTAAGTATTATCATGCACTTTTTTTATTTTTAATTTAATTTATTATTTTAATGCAATTAGTAGTTAGATTATTTTATTTTATTTATTAGTTATATTTTTTATGTTTAGCAATTAGTTAGATTTTTAAAAAAATTTAGTTATATTTTTAATGTTTAGCTATTAGTTAGATTTGATTTTTTTTATTAGTTTAGTTAGATTTTATATTTTAAATTTTTTATTAATCAGATTTTTTATGTTTAGGTATCAGTTAGATTTTTTATTTATTTATTAGTTATATTTTTAATGTTTAGGTAAGACTTAGGTAATTATTTTATATGTGTTTTTATATTTATGTGTACATCTTTATTTTATTTTTGGCATCATATTTATTATTATTGTTTAGGTATCATCATGCACTTGTTTATTATTATTGTTTAGAGTGTTATTTTTATTAGTTAGATTTTTTTTATTAGCTGGAGTTACATTTTTTTATTAGTTAGATTTTTAATCTATTTAGACGTTATATTTTTCTCAGCTATGGTATTAGTAAAATTTGGAAATTTTGATTAGTTAGAATTAATTTGTTTAGGTATTAGTTATATTATTTATTTATTTATTAGTTCTATTCTTTACCTTTAGGTTCTATTAGGTTGTAGTTAGATTTTCAATTTTTTTATTAGTAGGTTTTTTTTTTATGTTTAGGTATTATTACTTATATTTTTTATTTATTTATTAGTTGAGTTCGAATTTTTTATTACTTAGATTTAGGTTCTCAAGACACGAATTTTTTATTTATTTAAATCCCAAGCCCAATTTGAATAGATTTAAGTTACTCGGCAAGGTTCGGGCCAGAACGGGCTCAGATCAAAAAGCAGGGTTGGAAATTAATCAAGTATCCTAACATGAAATCTAAACCTGTCCTAAACAGGCTACGAGCCATGTGTGGGCCGACCCGCATCCCTTTTTTTTTTAAAAAAAAAATCTACATATTTTAAAAGTTTTATTATGGAATGCTATTTCAAAATTTAAAGTATAAAACTAATATTTTTTTTAACATATTGAAAATTGATAGTAGTTTACAAAAATATCAGCACATGATTACAAGGAAAATTGGATTCCCTCATCCAATCATGTTTAGACCACATGTTTTGTTTCAATTATTTTTGGGAAGTCGATTGATTCATTTTTAATAGAGAATAATCATTCCTTATTCATAACATGAGCCATCAATACATTTTGTCCACTAAGTATTTGCAAGTGGTATATATTAAAAAAATTGGCAAGTGGCGCATTATTTATTAGTTATTATACTTTTTTTCTCATTCCGCACTATATATTCCTAGGACCGAAGTCTCTGAATTGATGTCACTATCAATTTATTTATTTTTTAACAAAATGAATAAACTTCCTTTGTTTTTTACACATTTTTTAGCCAATAATAAGTTTTTTTTCTCTTTTATATTGAACATCTGCACATGTAAAGCTAAGAAAGTATGCATTTTTTTTTCTTTTTTAAGACGGCCATAACCCGACCGGGTAAATCCGGCTCTGATCGGTCCAGGCTAAAAAACTCAGATTGGATAAATATACCATATTAAAAAGTTCAAACCCTATAATTTTTCGGTTTTTTCAACAACAATAATTGAAACCACTTGCTTCCCACTTTCCCTTTCTACTCCTTTATATGTTCAAGGCAAATGCTAACAAGTGCCCTTGGTGCACTTGTTAAGAAGCTAAATGTAGTAAATAACCATTGAAAAATGCATTTTTTAGATTCTCAAGACACGAAGTAATGTGCATTGATGATTGTTTTTCTAGGTATAGGAACCTTAGGGCACTTGTTAACAAGACCCTATATTTAATTGCATTTGCATTCAATAGTTTCCACATTTAAATCTAAAGAAAAACCATAAAAGCTAGGGAAATTAATATTGAAGAATGATGATCACACAAAAACACAAGAATGACACTCAAATCTATCGTGACCCCACTTTGACCAACCAACCATCGACCAGCCAATGCAATACATTGTGAACTAGGGGTGTAAGCGATCCGGTCCGAGACCGCGAGACCGCTCGGACCGGATCGGACCGGACCGAAAAATGCAGTCCGGTCTGATCCCAAAAAATTCAGACCGTTGCTGAACGGTCCGGTCCACGGTCCCAGACATTTTAAGACCGTTGGAACCGGACCGGACCGATAGGCTTACTATCCCTCCCATTATTCCCCCGTTTTTTGTTTATAGAAGAAAGGCAGGAGAATAATAATAATAATAATAATAATAATAATAAATCTAACATAATAACAGTAATGAAAATTAACACAATAAGAAAATTTATACCAAAAATAAATAAATAAAATTTGATTTACTAACAAGTAATACGTGTTAAAACTTCCCAAAAGTTTCTTCCAAGAATATATTGGGAAAAATTATTATATTGATCTTTAAGTTGTTTTTAAGTTTTTTTTTTTAAATTAAGTTTGGTAAGTTGTTGTCTGTAGGGTCTGCCGACCAGACACGAATTCAAGCCTTATCAAAGAGATTCTTTAAAGACATTTCCCTCGGATTACTAAGCATGAACGTCCCTCGCTCGAACTCATGGGCTCCGAGCATACTAAAGGATCAGGCTCGGACTTGATGGAGCTGAGCCTTACAATCGGTCCTCAACCCATCGGGCTCGGGACTCTAGGGCCGAGACATACCGTCGGCTTGTGGATAGACTCAGTCATTCAGGCTTCATATCCCTTCCGCAAATCTCTCATAGATTCTCGCTAACAGCCTAGACATGAGATCTTCAGTTGATCCTAACCAGATTCTAAGAGCATAATTATCCGACATTATCTCACAGAGTCCTGGTTCAGTACAACTCTGATACAGGGCCCAAACGGCCCATATCAGCCTCCTCCAAACCCTATAAATAGCTCATTACAGCTAGGGTTTCAGGTACATACTCTCATCCCTAAGTTGACACTCTGCACACACGTTGACTAGGAAGATCATGCTTTTCCCAACTGGAATTGCAGAAACACCATAAAGTCACACATTAATATTTGATCCTCCCTTGGGCTCTTGTTTTCCATAACCTTGAGCACTTAGAGGGTTAAGGACATTTAGTGTTGCAGGACACTACATTGGCGCCGTCTGTGGGGATCGAATAACCAGTATTCCCACTTCCACCGTACTCATGGCAAACGACAACGATAACCAAGGACAAGGGGATCTCCGCCGTCGCCTTCGTGGGAGGCCACCTAAGAATGCAGGAAACGTTAGGGACAGAATAGCCCCAGGAAGACCCACTGGAGGCAATCGGGCTAACACTCCACTAGTTCCTCCGGTGGATCAAATGGTTGCTCCCCCAGTTCCTCCAGTTCAGGCTAATGTTCCTCCAGTTCCTCCGGTGGTTCAAGCCACTGTACCTCCCCTCGTGGAAGGCGGCGGCGGGCGATCCAATCCCCGCACTGTTCCAGATGGCTATGTTTCAGATTGGCATGATACTGCGGACTCTGGACCACATCAGTCTCGGAGGGCCCCTGCTGGATCACGAACGGGTGAAGGTCGGCGAGCTGAGCGTTCCGCTCATCATGATCACTCTCGAGCCGTGAGATCCAACAGGGAAATACCTCACTTGACTAGGGGTCATTTTGGAACGCTTCAAGGTGGACAACGTTCTGAAACAGAGGGTAGATCTTATATGACTACTTCCTCGGCCCGAAGAAGAGAAGAGACAATCATGGAAATCTTGAGAACTCAGACTTCCCTGATTGAGAAACAGAACCAAGCTATCGCCACTCTATAGCAGCAGAGCATGGCAAGAGTAGTCGAGCAAGGCCCTCACATGGCTCTCGGCAACCCGAACAACCTTCCTCAACCCCCACCCCTCAACCCGAACGTGGTTCCTGAGCATGTTGCTAGAGAGCACCATCCTGGACATCCTTTCACAGTTGAGATTATGACATTTCAGACCCCGCAGACTTATGTGGGCCATCAAAATATCCCTCGGTACACTGGGACAACTGATCCGATGGACCACATTGCAGCCTACGAGTCTTCCATGATGTTTTATGGAGGTGGGGATTTCATGAAGTGCCGAGCTTTCTCAATGACCCTGGGCTCGGCACCTTTGAGGTGGTTCAACTCCCTACCAGCTAATTCGATTCATTCTTGGGCTGAGCTTAGGAGAGCATTCTTGAATCGATACACGGTCAGTATGTCACAGCCGAAGTCAGATCATTCATTAGTTGGAGTCGCACAGAGACCTGACGAGTCTCTACGCGACTACCTAGCTCGGTATCAACAAGAGGTCAGTGGCATATCAGGACTGCAATCTGGAGTATCTGTTCTTTTGCTAACTCAAGGATTGCGGGATGGAGATTTCAAGGATCGTTTGAATCAGGAACCACCAAAGGATATGGCCGAGCTGAGGGAAAGATCTAGGAAGTTTGTCAATCTGGAGGAATTCCACAGAATCAGTACTGCGACTCGGGGAAGAGAGGAACGACAGGAGCAACGACCTCGTCAAAACGATCCTCGTCAAAGTGATCGTTTTCGTGATAGGGGGAGGAATGACAAGAGAGAAAGAGGAGAAAAACTGCCTCCAAAAGGCAAGTATGATGAATATACCCAGCTCACAGTCCCAAGGAGTCAAATCCTTCTTGAGACTATGCATACCGAGATGCGTAACATCACTCGGCCTCCAGCTTTGAGAAGAACTGCTCAAAAGGATAAGACAAAGTATTGCGATCATCATGGTGGATGGGGGCATACCACCGATCAGTGTACCTAGCTGAAAGATCTGATTGAGGAAATGGTAAGGGATGGAAAACTTCAACAATATATTGGTGAAGCATTGCGGAAGCGTGCGAAGAGAAGAAGTCATTCCCCGCCTAGATCCGAACAGAAACAAAAAAACAGAAGCCCTTCACCACCTGCAGGGGGAGCCTCCATCCTACTGTCCGAGCAGGATAAGGGTCAAGAGACTTTCTTGATCAATACCATAGCTGGAGGATTTGCAGGTGGAGGGGAAAGAAAAGGAGATCGAAAGAAGTATGTGGGGCAGGTCCTTTCGGTGGCCAGCCAACCAATCCAGAAGCCCAAAAAGAAAAACATTGTCATCAGCTTCAGTGACGAGGATTTTGCTGATATTATTCAGGACCACAATGATCCAATGGTAGTTACAGCCAAACTCGGTAATTACGAAGTGAAAAGGATTCTCGTTGATCAGGGGAGTTCGGCAGACATCATGTTCTTGGATCTATTCGAGGCCTTGAAGTTGAAAAGATCTGACCTAACACCATTTGAGGGAAGTTTGATTGGCTTTACGGGTCATTCCATTGTTCCCTTAGGCCACATTCATCTCCCAGTGACCATGGGGGAACAACCGTCTGCTCGAACCGAGATGGTAAAGTGGCTAGTTGTCCAAGAACCGTCGGCATACAACGCCATCCTTGGCCGTACTGCTCTCCAATCATTTGGTGTCGTTGTATCAACCGTTAACCTAGCCATGAAGTTTCCAGGGTCTGATGACCAGGTGGTAACGGTACGTTCCGAACAAGAGTTGGCTCGGAAATGTTACAATATCAACTTGGGCAAACTGAAGCTAGATGATGATGAGAAGATTATGCAAGAAGTTCTCAACAAGGGAAGTGTTAATCTGGCAGATCTTGATGTAAGGGAGGAGGATGAAACTAGACCAACTCCCCAGGGGGACTTCAAGAAGATAATTCTGGGGACCGATCCACCCCGTTGCGTCAAAAGTGGTGTTGGCCTTGCTGAGGAAGTTGAGAGAGAACTAACAGAGTTGCTGGTAGAAAACAAAGACTTGTTTGCTTGGACATCGGCGGACATGCCAGGAATCGATCCAAACTTCATCTGCCACAAGTTAAGTGTGTATCCTGGTGCCAAGCCGGTGTGTCAGAAGAAAAGACGGGTCGGAGTTAAGAAGGCTCAAGCAACAGAAGAAAAGGTAGCCGAGCTTCTTGAGGCAGGATTTATCAGGGAAGTGGTATATACTGATTGGCTGGCTAATCCCGTACTGGTCAAAAATTCCAACGGAAAATGGAGAATGTGCGTGGATTACACAGACTTGAACAAAGTTTGCCCCAAGGATCAATATCAACTTCCCTGCATAGACAAACTTGTAGATAGCTCGGCAGGATATCAAAGGCTATCCTTCATGGATGCTTATTCGGGGTACAATCAGATCCCTATGCATCCCTCGGATCAGGTGAAGACTTCGTTCGTCACGGAAAATGCTACATATTGTTACAATGTCATGCCGTTCGGACTTAAGAACGTTGGGGCAACGTACCAACGAATGATGAACAAGGTGTTCGGCCCACTGATTGGACCCATAATGGAGGTATACATTGACGATATGATTGCAAAGAGCTTGAAGGAAGAAGATCATGCTAAGGATTTAAAGGTCATCTTGGGCAGAATTCGAGAATTTGATATGAGGTTGAATCCGGAAAAGTGCACGTTTGGGGTCCCTGTTGGTTCATTCCTCGGATTCATGCTCACCGAACGAGGGATCGAAGCAAATCCAGAGAAGTGCCGAGCCATCCTCGAGATGAAGAGTCCAACCGATATCAAAGGAGTACAACGGTTGGCAGGTCGGGTTGCGGCGCTTTCTAGATTTTTATCTCAGTCAGCTCGGAAGGCTCTACCATGGTATCAACTGCTACGGAAGGAGAAGGAAAAGACGTTCGAGTGGAATGAGGCATGCGAAAAGGCCTTCACTGACCTTAAGCAATACTTGGCATCCCCTCCAATCTTGTCTAGCCCTGTAAATGGAGAAATTCTATTCCTTTACTTATCAGTGGGTGACTCAGTGGTCAGTTCGGTTCTGGTTCGGGAAGAGTCAGGCAAGGAATCCCCGATTTATTTCGTCAGCCGAGCACTACAGGGACCAGAGCTGAGGTATCAAAAGGTAGAAAAGTTAGCATTCTGTTTGGTTATCACGGCCAGAAGATTGCGACAATACTTCCAGAGCCACCACATCAAGGTCAGAACGGCTCAACCTATCCATCAGATACTCCAAAAACCAGACTTGGCAGGCAGAATGGTGACTTGGGCCATTGAACTTTCCGAGTTCGACATCACTTTCGAACCAAGGAAGGCAATGAAGTCCCAGGTCTTAGCTGACTTTCTCACCGAGTTTACTGAGCCATTGACGAGCTCAAACTTGGACTGGAACATTTATGTCGATGGGTCGAGCAACAAGCTCGGGGCAGGTGCTGGAATAATCTTGGAGAATTCCTAGGGAATCACTTTGGAATATTCTTTGAAGTTCGGATTTCCGACTTCGAATAATCAGGCGGAGTATGAAGCTGTAATGGCTGGTCTGAGGATGGCGAAAGAAGTAGGGGCCCGAGAAGTGAAGATTTTCAGCGATTCTCAGTTGGTGGTATCGCAAGTGAAAGGCGATTATCAAGCCAAGGAACCCATCTTCCAAAAATATTTGGAGAAGGTGAAGTTCCTGTCTTCAGAGTTTGCCAAGGTTGAATTCTGTCACATCCCGAGAGAAAGCAATGGCCGAGCGGACATTCTTTCCAAACTTGCTTCAACAAAGGGTCCTGGAAATAACAAGACGTTGATCCAAGAAATGGTGCATGGACCTAGCGTTGTCCTCTCTGTTTCGGTGGATCCAAGTTGGACCTCTCCGATCATAAGCTACTTGGAACAAGGAATTTTGCCGACGAATCCAATTGAGGCCAAAAAGCTTGTCAGAAAGGCATCCCAATTTGCCATGATCGATGGAATTCTGCTTGGCCGAGGGGTCAGTGGCCCCATGCTCAGGTGCTTAGACCCAGCCGAAGCAAAGCAGGCACTGGAAGAAGTCCATGGAGGTATCGGAAGCCATCATGTTGGGGGGAAATCACTGGCAAAAAAGATTCTAAGGGCATGATACTACTGACCGACCCTACAACAGGATGCGATTAGTCATGTTAGAAGATGTGAAAAATGTCAGTTTCACAGTGATGTCTACCAGAAGCCGGCCGAGGAACTCCATTCACTTTCATCCCCCTATCCCTTCTATCAATGGGGAATGGATTTGATTGGCCAGTTCCCCACCGCACCAGGACAACTCAAGTGGGTAATAGTGGCCATCGATTATTTTACCAAGTGGATTGAAGCTGAGCCCCTAGCAACTATCTCATCGGCCAAGGTGCAGAAGTTCTTTGAGAGATAGGTTGTCGCTCGGTTTGGAGTGCCACAAGTTTTGATAACTGACAACGGAACTCAATTCGCAGCAAAGGCATTCCAGGACTTAGTCAACGCTTTGAACATTGAACACTATTTTTCCTCGGTCGAGCACCCTCAGACCAATGGACAAGTAGAGTCAGTGAACCGAAGTATCATTCAGGGGATCCAGAAGAGACTCATCGGTGCAAAGGGAAATTGGTTAGAAAACTTGCATGAAGTGCTTTGGTCGTACCGCACCACCGTACAGACTTCGACGGGAGAAACCCCTTATAGTCTTACTTATGGTTGTGACGCTGTCATCCCGATAGAAAGGATCATCCCTTCTTTCCGAGCCATACAACAACCGAACCCCCTCAAAAACACTTTACTGTGTGAGGACCTAGTTCTGTCGGAAGAAGTCAGAGATTTAGCTGCCGAACGGGAAAGACATGCCAAGTTTATGCAAGCGAAAGGGTATAATCGCTCAGTAGTGCCCAAAGAATTCGAGGTAGGTGACCTCGTCCTACGAAGAGCCGACATCGGCCTCAAAAATGCTAAGGATGGGAAACTGGCTCAGAATTGGGAAGGTCCATACCGAGTAGCTTCCAAAACGGGAACGGGAGTCTACAAGCTCGAAACTCTCTCGGGTGCCCTCATCAACAACACGTGGAACGTGGCAAAACTTAGAGCATATTTCAGTTAGAACTTTCTATCTATTTCAATTCTGTTTTCAATTGTTTTTGTTTTATTATTACCTTTGTTTTGTTAAGACTGTTTATTTTTTATGATGGTGTACGCTCGGTGGAACTCCGAGCCCATTGTATTTTTACTGCTTCGAATAAATAAAAGTTTTGTTATTGAATTCTTTGTATTTACGTACTTTTCCTCATAATCGACTAGCCACCGTTTATGACACGAACGATTATAAACAGCTCAAACAAGAGCTTATAACTCGTCAAGTACCTTAAAAAGATTCCCGATTCAAACATGATTTGTTTTAAAAATCATTTATACATCGCGGATAGAGGAACCCACCTCGGCTAAAGTGCTGGAGTTCCGAGGTCTTAACACTTAAATTCTTAACAAAAAGAACAGAAAGAAGCATAAAATATAAGCGAATATTATAAATATTCGAAACTAGTTACAGCAAAGAGATTCAAACCCATCTATTGGGGCATATACAAAAGTAAAGAGGCAAAAAGAAAAAGTTACTCTATGTCAGACAGTACTACGCTGTCAGGGTCGAACTTATCTTTTTCTTCCTCTTTGCCATCGGCATCCTCTCCCTCGGCTTCTTCCTCCTCTGAATCCTCGGCGAAGTGGTCAGGTAGATCATTGCTGCTCATGTCAATTGGAGCCCCGTTCTCGCCCACAATCCGACCGTTCTTGGTTGAAAAGTTGGGGTCAGCGCCCTTCGTCACGAGACCAGGGTTCAGGATACAAAGTTGCTCGGCTGTATTAAGAAAGGAATCTTCAACTGCGTGATCCCAGTTGTACAGATTCTCCTTGGCTGCCTTCTTATGCTTAAGAGCTTTCGCTCTCATCTTGTCCAAAGAGGCTCGAAGACCAGCAGCTTCATCTTTGGCATACTCGAGTTGCTCTCGAACCACAGCGGTATCCTCCTCGGCCTTTTTCAGGACTTCCTCGGATCGCCTCATCTTTTCTTCGGCTTCTTGAAGAGCTCGTTCAGCCACCCCCTTATCAGCCTCGGCTTTAGCCTTGGCACCTTTAGCATCTTCAGCATTCTTCCTAAGTCTGTCATTCTCGGCTGCCAGTGCTTGAAGTTTTTTCTCAAATCCTTCCACTTGAAGCTGCAAGTAATCCTCCCGATCATCAGCTTCTAATCTTTTCTTCTTCTCTTCTGGGGCCACTCCAGCATAGATATCGTCACCACGCTGACCGAGGTAATGGAGAATGCTTGCACCTCTTAGGAAACTCCTCACCAAGGCCGAGCAATTATTTTCCCAGGTGCCTGGGGTCCAGGCACCTATCACTTCAGCATCCTCAGGAGGAAAGACAGTTGCAGTGAAGGAATCTAACTTCTTCTTACCCCACACAGTTTTGGCGACAGCGTCGTCCATACCCTCAGTAACTTGAATTCCCTTGTGGGGCTTACTCAGGTGAAGCCAATCACTAGCCAATCCTTTCCCTTTTTCCACCCGAGCCCTTTTGGAAGGACGCTCAGGAGTACTTTTACCACTTTGTTGGGCCTCTGACTGGACGATTTGCTCAACATTTTCGGCGGCCTGAGGTACATCGGTTGGGATGCTTCGAGGGGTAACCGGGGGATTTTCTGTTGAAGTTGGAGTTGGCTCGGAGGTTTGACTTTTTGCTGAGGACCCCGAGCCTCCCTTCGCGGCAACCAGCTGAGCCATCCTGGCCGAAGCAGCTGCACTCTTCTTGGCTTTTGACACTTTCTTCCCCATTTTTTCTGCAACAAGACAAAAGAGGTTATACCGAGAAAGCAAAAAAAAATAAAAAAAAATAAAATAATAATAGTATAATTATACCCAGCTCGGCCTTCACTTCGGCCCGTGTCCTCTTCAACAATATTTTTTTGGTATCGATTTGACCATTCTCCTTGAGGTACTCCCAGACTCGGTCGCATAATCGTCTTTCAGCCTTCGTTAAATCAGTTTTGTAATCAAATTGATATAAGGAGGCCCCTCGGTTATAGATACCGTTCGACCAGCTCAAAGGGAACCGAGGTACAACTTTAATTTTCCCTTCTGCCTCAACTTGTTCCATAAACCAGCAAACTTCGGCTCCAGTGTATTCGTATTGGAAGAAGAGCGGTTTAAAGGACTTCCAAGAATCGGTTACTTTTGCAAAGAGGGCGTGCTCCCTCCGAGCTTTTAAGGACACCCAAAGTCCCTTTGAGTCGCCAAACTTGTTTACTTGGGGGACATACAACCAGAAGAAAGATCGTAATGTAGCTACTAGACCTTCGGCGTCGCAGAACTGTTGAAACGCCCTTACAAAGGCCCAACCACTTGGATGTAGCTGGCTCGGGGCTATGTTTAAGTGCTTCAGGACTTCTATCTCGAGGGTGGAAAAGGGCATGCGGACTCCAACCTTTTTTGTTATTTCCTCGTAAAAATAAAAGAGCTGTCGGTTTTCCGGTATTTGGAGGCATATCCGGTCGTCTATGCCCGTGTGTCTTAATACGAATTCCGAGGCATTCCCATCTTATCTCGGAGGTGTTAGAAGTGGACGAATATGGTTCAAGCTGTTAGTCGTTAGCAATGAGGGCCTTGTTCCAAGAACTTCCCGATCAAAGATAGCATCATATTGCGTGTGGTTCGGAGGTAGGGGATATTCTTCAGGATGAGTTTCACATCTGCGCTCCACCATATCTGGGGAAAAAGTGAAAGGCTCGGCATTAGTATTTTTGATAGCAGATGTTTTAATTCTAAAACTAGGGCCGAGCCTAGAACCTTTTCCCCCCTCCCTCTCAGATTCTCCAGAAGATTCTTCCCCATTGGGCTTGGTACTAGTCCTAACCTGGCTCGACGCTCGGCAAACCTATAAGCCAACAGCCACCTATTTTCCTCTACAGGATTTGAAGGATATTCTACAGTTAACGGTTTTGCCTCAGGTGACTCGTTGGTTCCATGACCGAAAGGGGGGGGGGGTAGAAGGACCTATTGCATCATTAATGCCAGAAATCCCAGAATTCCCAGAATCCCCAGAATACCTAGAAGAATTTGAATCGCTGTCACTAGAAGGCTCCTCACCTAATCTCCTACAGAGTTCATGGTATATTTTCTTCCAATCTCTCCAACCACTCATTATTAGGAAACCTAAACCACCCAACCACTTACCCAGAACAACTAAATACCCCCAAATTTCTGCAAAACCCGTAAAACGCAAACCCTCTTAAAAAAGAGAAAAATAATAGAAAAACCAGAATTAGGAATAAGTTATTCGATTTGGAAGAAGAAGTTACCTGCTTTGTTTGCGGTTGCTGATTCCTGGAAAAAGTGGTGGCAACTGATGATAGTAGAAGAATGGAGGAGAATGGAGAAAATGAGTAAGGAGCAGCGGAGGATTAGTGGGGAGAAACGTGAAAATGAGAAAAGGTTTTGATTCCTGAGAGTTAGAAGTGAGGGAGTGACGGAAGGGAGAATGAAAGTAAAGGATTCGAAGAAACCCCCAAAACCTTTCGGTTTCCCCCATGATATACGTATGGGCCTGAGTGGATCAAAAGCCCATTACCCCACTCAACCACACGCATGATGAGACGTGGCAGTTACCAAAAAGGCACTTTTTCAAATTTCAAAATTTGAAATGATTTGGCACAACTTACAAGGGAACACGCCGTACCTAGAGAACCCAAAACGTCACCTCGAAACAGGCAGCATAATTACAGTCGTTGCGAGACATCCGGAAAGGTCAACCCTAAACACTTGCTACCTCGTCACAGACTTCCCAAAGTCTTATGAGCTGGGGGGCTTGTAGGGTCTGCCGACCAGACACGAATTCAAGCCTTATCAAAGGGATTCTTTAAAGACATTTCCCTCGGATTACTAAGCATGAACGTCCCTCGCTCGGACTCATGGGCTCCGAGCATACTAAAGGATCAGGCTCGGACTTGATGGAGCTGAGCCTTACAATCGGTCCTCAACCCATCGGGCTCGGGACTCTAGGGCCGAGACATACCGTCGGCTTGTGGATAGACTCAGTCATTCAGGCTTCATATCCCTTCCGCAAATCTCTCATAGATTCTCGCTAACAGCCTAGACATGAGATCTTCAGTTGATCCTAACCAGATTCTAAGAGCATAATTATCCGACATTATCTCACAGAGTCCTGGTTCAGTACAACTCTGATACAGGGCCCAAACGACCCATATCAGCCTCCTCCAAACCCTATAAATAGCTCATTACAGCTAGGGTTTCAGGTACGTACTCTCATCCCTAAGT
The DNA here is from genome assembly GCA_037953625.1 of Crotalaria pallida. Lineage (NCBI taxonomy): Eukaryota > Viridiplantae > Streptophyta > Magnoliopsida > Fabales > Fabaceae > Crotalaria > Crotalaria pallida. The sequence continues at coordinate 78,689,509 of CM075656.1, forward strand.
TGACACTCTGCACACACGTTGACTAGGGAGATCCTGCTTTTCCCAACTGGAATTGCAGAAACACCATAAAGTCACACATTAATATTTGATCCTCCCTTGGGCTCTTGTTTTCCATAACCTTGAACACTTAGAGGGTTAAGGACATTTAGTGTTACAGGACACTACATTGTTATTCAATAAATCAATAATTTACGTTAAGTGACACTTGACATCATAAAAAAAATTTAAAAAATATGTAAGACCTGGGTTGACGAGGGCGGGGAGTGATCGCCGATGCAAGAGGCACAGACAAGAAGTGGGTCCTGGTAAACTTCTAAGAGAGGGGTACATGAATGAACCGACACATCGGAATGAAAGGGTGATCCTGAGACTACGTACGTATGAGACTACATAGTACATGAAGGCTTAAATATTACTCCATCAACAATATGCATCTTCTTTTTGGTAGTCTATTACTTAATAATTTCATAGTTAAGCGTGCTTAACTTAGAGTAATTTTGAGATGGGTGACCTCCTAAAAAGTTTTCCCGAAAAACGTTCGAGTGAGGACAAAGCACGCCTCCATATTTAAGCTTGCAAACACGTTGCACCATTTGTTGAGTGACACATGTCACTTAACTGAAAAATTAACAAAAATGACAAAGTTATTAGACGACATCAACTTATAAAATTTATTTAAAAAAAAACTTATAAAACTGGTTTGTAACCTAAAACAATTTAAAGGACCGATTTACTAATTTTGCCTATATATTATACACAGATCACTCATATTAGTATTAATTACAAAGCTTTCCTAATACATCCTTATTTTCTTTAATCAATTTCTTTTTTTCACATAAAATCATTACCCCTAACAAATATTTAATGCATTCACATCAACTCAAACCCGAGATTCCTAGTTAAATCATAATAATTCTATATCAAATGATCTACGGTGTTATTCGTTGTTCTATAAACTAGTTTACAGTTGAACTTGAATCATTGGCCCAAAAATTGTTTTCACGGAGACGTTGCCGTTTTGGGCCGGTACAGGGAGCATTTTCGTAACACAAAAAGTTTTAGGTTATACCACCAAATTCGTATAAGTATAAATCTTTACCAAGTCAACACATCCACCACTTAAATTAATGTCACACATTTAGTATAAACTATGTTTAAGTATTGCTGGCTCCTTCTGCTTTTACTTCATTTTCAGTTGATTCAATCGCTTTCGGATGGGCAGATCACAAGATCTTCCAAATCCCACAAATGTTGACAGCATCACACAAGTGAGAAGTTGCTTTGTTCATCCAAAAAAGAAGTGAGAAGTTTACTTTTGGTGCACCATAATGTCACCCCAAGGTCTCCCACCAAGCCAACCAGCTCACGAGTTCATTGGACTATATAATAAATAAATAATTCATAAATGATAATATATTATGGTAAATGTTAACTAGTGTTTTTATGAATTTGTTAAGAAATCAAACATAGTATGTAAAAACTCATGAAAAAAATGTAATTTTGTATTTTTGATACATGAAACAATGCATACTTATGATTATTTTTTCAACTGTAATATTTTTAACAATTGTTTTTAGGGTATTTGTTAGCAATACCCTTGTACTAAAATAGTTTTCCTTGAACTTGCTACAATTTTTTATGGTTGATCTCATTCTTTAAATTTAATTTTTACTTTTATTACGTATGTGCCTTTATCTGTTGTTGAATACTACTCGTGTTACCTAAGACTTTTTTTTTTTTTTTTTTTTTACATGGGAGGTCTGGGACTAGAACCCATGACCTAGGGAAGGGGGAAATCCTAAATGTCCCTGCAGCCACCAACTGAGCTGTCTTACGCGAACATTACCTTAAGACTTTATAAGGTACTTGCATTGTGATATGGATAACGAATTAAATATTTTAATTAATAGCAAGTTATTATAAAACAACTTTCAAATTATATCAACTGTACACTTCTTTACTATGAAAATATATAAGAGAATATATTAATGGCCTCTTTACTATACAAGTCTTGTTCATATTTATCAACTGTAGGCTGACAAGACATCGATCTAGAACTTGTTTGGTCTATGAAAATGTTTTGTGCATGCATTCAATGGAATTATATTTTCATTTTGCCTTCCGTTCAAGAAGGCTTATTCATGTCATTTGTTCGTGAAAGTTTAGCATGTTTTAGTTTTAGTTCCTAAAAGTTATTTTGATCGGGACTAATCCTTAAATTTTCGAACATTTTGGTTTTGGTCCCCTCCGTTAGTAAAAATCTATTATTTGTTTGTGTAACTAGCAGAACATCACATCAGCAGTCCATATGGAATGAAGTAAGGCCAAATAGGTGATATAATGTGGATGATATAGATCCACGGATACAAAATGGTCCGATACGCAAAATGGTCCCGTACGCAAAATTTTGAGTTCATAAGCCTAAATCATCCATGTTACATCATCTATTTGGCGCTACCTCACACCCGTGGCAGCTGCTATGGATTTTCATTAACCATGTCAGCAAATAACTGATTTTTTGTAACGGAGGGGACCAAAACCAAAATGTTTGAAAAATTAAGGACTAGTTCCGGTCAAAATAACTTTAGGAACTAAAACCAAAACACGTTGAACTTTTAGGACCAAAACCATAAATAAGCCGTTCGAGAACATTTGTATAATATGATAAAAAAATAACATTTGTATAATAAATAGTGAAAAAATTGTTTACACTATTTTGTGCACAATGTTTTTGAAAGCCTAAAATAGAATGAAAATATATGTTACATCATAAATGAAAGGAGAAATTGCACTCACCTCCCCTTAGGTTTGCACTAATAACACATGCATCCCCTCTAGTTTGAGAAATGACACTCACCTCTCCTCCCCTCCTTAGCAATCAACATTGCACTTAAACTCCCTCCTTATAATAAATGCGTGGTTAGGTTATCAACGAAAATGATATGCTATGCTTAGGATTAAAAAAGACTTTTATACCCTCAAGATGTATTTCATACAAATTTTAAGTGTATTTGGTACATTTTTTTTACAATAATATGATAAAATTAATTTTTTTACAAGAAAATATAATGACCAACCAAGTCACTTATGAAAGCCAAACTGAGGCAACCGAAAATTGTGTCAAGTAGTGGGATTTAGAGTGCATTTACGCTAGAGAATTATTTGTGGGGCTAACATGCTTATTATAGCCAATGTTATTTTTTAACACTTTCATGGTTAATCACCGGATCGGATATAGTATGAATATAAGTTCATTATAAATATAATATGATATAACAGGTTTTAATTTTATTATTGTTCTTATGATATATCATATGAATATAACAAATTTAATCTTTATATAGAGTTTGTATACCAATAATGATGTTAGGACTTCTGCATTATTCTAAAATCATTTCGATAAAATTTGTATACAAGATTATGTGATTTGGTAAAAAAAAAATCATTAAAAAATATTACATTTTCATGTAAAAAATATTATTTTTGTAAAAAAAATAATTTTATCGTATTATTGTTATAAAGAAAAAATGCATCAAATACACTTGAAATTTGTATAAGGCGCCCCCTGAGTCCTCAGAGGGTATAAATGTCTTTTTCATTCTTGAGTATAATATTTTCGTTAATGAACTAACCGTTTATTACAAAGAGGGGGTGTAAGTGCAATGTTGATTGCTAAAGAAGGAAGGTGAGTGCCAATTTCCAAACTAGAGGGGATGTATGTGTCATTATTACTACAAACCTCACGGGAGGTGAGTGCAATTTCCAAAAAAAAACATGGAGCGATTATATAGTTATAGATAAGTAATAGAAAATAGAAACAATAAGGTTATGTCTGCTTTTCAAAAGCATTTTCTGGTTTTTTTTAATTATTAATAATTATAATTATGAACTGGCATTTTTTTATTTTTCATTATGAATATGATTCTATATTTTTATTTTGTTTCCTGTACGAAAATTTAAAAACATGAAATAAAATGAAAATTGGTATAATATACATAATTAACAAAAATTGAAATAAAAACACAACAGCATAATTACAATAATTATCAATAGTTTTTTAAAATGAAAATAATAAATGTTTATACAAAGCAAAATGACCATTCTTAAAACCTTAGCTTATTGTCTAATTTTTATCACCAAAATTACTTTTTTTATAGATTTAAATATCAAATTGATCTACACAAATGTTGACTTATTGAAATTAATCAATACATTTTACTTTTTTTGGTTTTGGTCCTTGCTTTTCATTTCCGTATTAATTTTGGTCTCCAATGTCGATTATAAATAATAAGAACCGTTAAAGTGACCTAATGAAATAAAAACCTAAGTCTACACCTACTAATAAGTAATAATATAAGAATCAAGACATCCAAATATATGGGATCAAAAGTCTAGTATAGAAATCACTAAAGAAGAAAAAAGGTTGGATCATAAGAATTTCGACCCTCTTTGAATAACGTTGGGAGAGCTTTATTACCTTAAATGGTTTAAGCTTCAACTCAAATTAATTAATAAACTTATCTTAGCCCTAGTGATAACAAAATACTGCCATATCTTTATTCTAGCTCAATCCTCTGCAACATGTTACTAACAATTTTACATGATTATTTGTGCCTTATCAAAGCCCCCGATAAAAGAACCACAATTTACACAGCCATTCGGTTTCACTCATTTTTTTTAAGGAAAATTTTAACAAGTGATTTTGGGGTACTTATTAAAAAACTAAAACGATTTTAGGATACTTATTAAAAAAACTAAAACTAATATATTGTTATAGAAAAATGTGATTTTTGAAGTTTTCGATAGAATTATTAATATTAACTTACGATTTATTTACAGCTTTTAATAACCTTAGCTAGCAAGACCTCTTTCTTAATAAGCCTCTAGTCAAATACTAGCTCCATCACCACCCAAGGATAACAATTACTAACAACGTAACTAATATCTAAAAAGTGTGTTATTACATATGACTTGTTGTAATTGGTTGAAAAATATATTTTCAGTTAAAAATTTAATAAAAACAAATATTGTATTAATTAATTAAAACAATAATACATGGAATGACATTTTTTAAAATTATGTTAAGGTTCAATCTCAAAATCAATAACAATAAAAGGAGTAATATAACATGTATTTAAACCATACCAAGGATATATGAGACAAGTATGTTTGACTACTTTCAATATACATGCTCTTTTCACATAAGCCTAGTTGAACATGCAAAGGGTTCTGTCATAACAAAAGCCCATAACAAAAAACAATATGAAAAAGTTAGATTTGGACTCTGATACTGTGTTAATGTTTCATCTAAAAAATATTTGACAATAAAAAAATAACCAATGGATGTTTTTTTTTTTGAAGGGAACACAACGGATGTTTAAATCATATAAAAAAAAGTGATATGAGACTTTCAATAGCATGCATATGTCTTACCCATCACATTAGTGCCAATAATGACTTATTTGAAACGTTTTTAAAGTACAAAGACTTGATTAAATAAAGGTTAAAAGTAAAAGATTATTCAAAAGTAAAGATAAAAAAAATAATTAATCTTGGTAAAAATAAATAAGCATATATATGCATGACATGAAGAATTTGAATTTCTCTTGTTAATGCGTTGAAGGGTACACGTTGCCTATCCATATCTCCGAAATCACATGCACTGATTCTGCATGTTAATTCCTTCCATGCTGGGCAAGTAAACAGTGCCCAAGTGGTTGAAATTCATACGGGTTGAAGTTAAAAAAGATAAGATGACCAACAAAATCAAGATCATGTGAATTGATGCTAAATTAAAGCTAAGCTAAAAAAACATGCACAATTCATAATGGGACACGGTCAGTCACTATACCTAGTCCCTACTATATATAGACTTATAATACAAATCATGTAGCTTTATTTTATTTTAAAAATTGTTACTGTATATTCAAATTTAACATAAAGAATATGAGAATTATTTGGGCGGTTCTCCTTTATTTTTCAAAAGAGGCAAATGTTCGATGAAGATATTAAGATGTTAGATTTGGACATACATATCACATTGTTGTTTCATTTTAGCGTAAATACCAAATTAATTCTATAAATTTTCATTTTTTGAAATTAATTTATATATTTTATTTATGTTGGTTTTAGTTTCTACTTTTCCATTTTGTTTTGGTTGTGATTCTCGCTGTCAGATGAAAAATGCGTACGTGACATATTGGGATAGAGACCAAAAGCTATAATGGCTAATAATACAAGGATCAAAGCATCATGACATTGAAAATATGAAGACGAAAATCAAAACTATATTTCCATTATTCTAAACTATAATTGACAGTGAGAATAAAAACAAAACAAGATGAAAAAGCAAAAATCAAAACTAAAAAAAAAATAAAACTAATTTCAAAGAAATCAACATCTATAATAACCAATTTAGTATTTAAACCTTTTATTTAAAGATTATAAGGGCAGACTCATCTCAATAAAGATTTAGTATCAAATTATTTAACCAAGTAGATTATCTTAATAAAGATTATCTACTCAAGGTTACATATTAGCTTAGAGGCTTGATTTTTTATGATGTAAAATTATTTTAGGAAATGTCATATGATTTACAACTCTCATTGTCGGATGGATTAATCTGAGCATGTAAATAAATCCATGATATTACTTAAGGTAAAAAAAATAAAAATTATTTATGTTTTTTCTACACTGTTTTTCCAGTGTCGATCTTTACTTAATTCAGTTACATGCAAACGCTTCTAGTAACATACCAGATTTTTAACTTTAAAAATGGCAAGTTATGGATGCACCAGATTTGATTCGTAAACTTGGCCCAAGTTTAGAAAATAAAAATCGACGTCAACATAAAATTTAAAAAATAATAATAATAACAACATCATTGATCGAGGCTCGAGAGCTTCAGAATTCATGGCATAGAAGATGTCATTTTGCCCATTTCATATTACCGTAACTATTTGGTGCCATTTTTTTCTTGGTTGGATTATTTTTCGACGATTCTGATGAGTTATGACTTATGGGTTGAATTTTTGTGCGTGTTTATTGCATAATATGGGTTGAATATTATAAGTGAGTAGAATAAGTTTATAACTATTGATTAATCAGTGATAATAACAACAACATAGCCGGTGAGCTTGTAATTCGTTTAGGACCATTTTGGAGCGATGATAAATCGGGATCGTCTAAAATCTTTTTGGCATGATGCATGTGTGAAAATAAATAATTAGGTCTTTTAAAATATAAATTAAAATTAAATAATTAAAATAAGAATTTATATTTTATACATAATTTAATTAATTTTTACTTTAAAATGTTTATTTCAGACAACCAGCTTCTCAATTCACTCTTAAACTAGTTTTGAAATTTTATTTGAAAAGTGTTATCATTTTATCTTTCGTTGAAGCAAAATTATTGATCATATATTTGTATTCAACTTTCTTTATGACATTATTTTCAATTGTTATCAACGTATTCATTTGGTTTTTTTCTACGAAATTATAGAAAATGAGACGGCTTTGCTTGCTTCACAAAAAACACCAGTGGCCCTATTTCGGTAATTTAGTACCCAAAATGGGCCGCATTTGGTGGCCTGTGGGGAGTAAGTAATATTTGAGTGGAGCTTAAGACTAAGAATAAAAAATTTAAAATGGATAGATTTTTATTTGGGAATTATTTTCATGCAACCTAATTTTGGATTGTTGTTATGCAGTAATCTTATGTTGGATCAATGACATTTTGTCACCTACATGCAATTGACAAGTCATTGTTTAAAAAGTCAAAATTACATGTTATGTGGTAAAGTATCATTGGTTCAATATAGAATTGCATAGCAACAATCCAAAATTAGGTTGCATACAATAAATATTCTTTTTATTTTTTCAAAGTGTTAGACAATGTAAAAATTTTGTGATGTAAAAAAAAAAGTTAGTTTTTTAATGTAAAAATTCAAAATATTACATTTCATCAAAGTGTTAGACAATTCATTTTTTTTATATAAATTACCTTTTTTTATTATAAATCATTTTTAATTGAATGACAAAAACAAATACAATTAGTATAAGTTATGTTGGTGAGTTGACTTGATCTTTAAAAAAAATTATTATTATAACTTCACATTTTTTACTCACATTTAATATTGAATTATTTCATGATTAATAGTATTGAAAGAAATTTAATTTAATTCTACTATCTAAGTACAATTGATTTATTGAGTCGATTGTTCGTTAATTTATGAAAAAAAATAGATAATCAATAAATGTAAGTATAAGGGAAAAATAGATATTATATAGAAATGATTAATTAATTTATAAAATGATAAACAAAATTTTCTAAAATATCACTTATATTCCTTCGGTCCCATAACTTATATAATTTTGGTCATTTTATTTTGTCTCATACATCATGTAGTATTAGAAATGTAATACTTAATTATTATGTTACCAAAAGAAAAAACTAGTACTTATTTATATATTTTTTTTCAAGTATATTCTTATTTATCACATTTTTCTCATCACTCATTTTTTTTTATCTATCTTAATGTAGTTTTCATACAGTTATTATTTCTCTCTAATTATAAAACGAGGAATACTTTAGACAAAATGTGATGGACCAACACTCGGTTCAACCTCTCTTGTATCTGGCCGACCAGTATTGACTATACAAAGGACAGTGTCAGTCAGGCCGAGCACTCATTCAAACATTCACCCCCAACGTACTCGGACGGACCACAGAGATTTTACTCCTTGCGAACCCGAGTTCCGGACGCGTGAACTCGACTTGCCACAGGGATAGAGCCTTCTAGTACGAGATAAAGATGAATGACTCACCCCCTTATCCTCTAAGGGTCACGTCAGCCATACTGGACATCCGTACAGATCCATAGGGTACAACACCACTTTCCTATAAATAGTTGTCTCCAACTAGGGGTTCAGGTACGTTCCCTTACCCCTAATTGCTCTCACTTCCACATACCAGTAATTAGGAAAACCCTAAATATCCCAACTGGATACCTGCAGAACCAGAGAATAACACATTAATACTAGATCAAACCGTAGCTCCCAGGTCATTCCAGATCTTGTGAGTTACCCCTTGATCTAGGACACTACACAAAATATATCAAATTTTTACACCATCTAATTAGTTCTTCATCTTTGCGTATAACTTTAAAATGCTTAACTTATGGACATATAGAGTAATAAAATTCAAAATGCATAACTTTTACTTTTCCTTTCTCACGTAGATGATAAAAATGATAAAAAAAATTTGTCCAAAACTGAATTCGATATAATTGCAAATTTTTAATTTTGATTGTTTGACAATAAATTAGTTATTTGATAATTGGTTGATGTATTAGATAAAACATTAAATATATAATTTTTTTTTATAATTTTTTATAACCTTATGAAACGGAGGGAGCATAAGTGTTACTGTATTAATAAGTATCGCGAGGCACACATCTAATAAATTACTCCCTTCTAAGTTCTTTTTAAAAATAAATTTAATCTTATTTGTAAGATCTTTTCCGATTTACAATAGCATTTAATAATTTTTTTCAAAAATACTCCTGTTAAGTCAACACTTTTTAGAATCATCTCAATAACAATTATATGGATAATTTTGAAAAAGTATATTAAATGTTTAAATTTTCAATACTTTTAATAATCTTGTGGAAGAGAATTTCCCAAAAGGTATTACATATAGGACCACTCCTTGCGGTTTTAAGCATAACCAAATAAAAATACTTTATTAGTGATCTTAAATATAACTAAAATTTAACTAATTTTTTATTCTCAATATAATCATTACTAAAATATCTCAATAAAATAGTTGTATCATTTTATTTTTGTTTCATTTTCAATACATGTTTCCTAAAATAATCAATTTTCTTAATAAATTTTAAAAAATTAAATACATCTCATTAACTTTCTTAACCAGTTTAAAATTAGTTTTTTTTTTCTTATATTTAAAATTAAAAGAGTATTTATTTAATTAATGTTTTTTTTTTCTCTTCATTCATCAAAAATGAGATTTTAAAGGTAGCACCGTAACGAACGGTGAGACCAAAACAACAGAGGGAGGAAATGAAAGCGGTGTGACAGAAACACGCGAACCTCGAGAGCGAAGAAGAAGACACGTGGCGTGAAAAGAGAGAAAAGGACAGGGAACACGTGTATGGTCAAATATGGACGCGTGGATAAGGGGATTGATCCACATAGCTACCTGTCCCAATCAATGTCCAAGATCTTTTATGGTACATTTTGTCGGAAGTGAAGGGCCACCCCATGTCCTTCCCAAAGGCCACGTGTCCTAAATACTAGTCCACTTCTCACGTGATTACCCTTAACCATAATATCGCCGGCCACCACCCACCAATTCCACCGTACATGGGTGCATCTGTGCCGTGGATTAAAAATCTTCTACAATCTTCACCACATGTTTATTTTTTTTTTAATTTATTTTTTTTAATGTAACAGTGGAAAGCTAAATTAATCATGCTGAATCTGAACCAGAATAAAATCCGGGACACAAAATTGTGGAAAAAATTACAAGTGTTTCTCTCGTTTTGATTCATTTGGAGAATATGAAGTTATTTTAAATAATCTAAAATTTTTCTTTCTAACCAATCAAATATTCAAATCTCAATTTTGTAAATGATATCCAAAGTTCCACACACAACTTTAAACTGTGGTTGGTTGTATGGAAAAAAGTGAGGAAAGAAAAAAAATATTAAAATAGTGCAATAACTCGGTAATTTTTACAATAAAAAAATGTTAAACCTACATAATTTTTTTAATTATGTATCAAATTATTATTGATGTGAATAATAAATGATGATGATTCAAAATCATAATTTCTCTTCATAATAAGTCGAGCTAGCATTACAGTGCAAATTTGCAACTTTTTTTTTTCTTTTTGCATTCCAATTTCCAAATAACTATAAAATCATCTCTATTTCTATTATTCCTTTAATTTTCAATTCCTCTGCTTTCTTTCCTTGCATTTTGTTTTGCAAACCAAACACAGCATTAGTACATGCATGTAGTCAAGAGAAAAGTTTAAAAAAAGAAAAAACAAAGGAAAAGAGACACACATGGCGTAATCGTAGAGGAACTAAAAAAGAAAGGGCGATCAAAGGGAATGCTAGAAGGCCAAGTGTAGCATATACAGGGTAAGGGTCAGAAAAGAGTGTCAGAAATTGAGGGCACTACTTGTGTTGCATCCCCTTTGATGCTTTGCTTTTGCCTCCCCCACACCTTATACATACTTCTTCTTTTCACATGGCCAAAGGCCACATAATCACTGCTGAATTGAATTACTACAATATTAATTCGGTCACCTTCTACCATAAATTCTGAAGGATTTGTTGTGACTTGTGGTTATCCTCCACGTTTGCATCAACCCAAGTCCATTCTGCTTCTTGTGGGTGTGACACCAATGATTATTACTATTTATTATCAAGCACAAGATATTGACAAAGGAATAAATGCACATTAACACAGTAGATGGATGGATGGAGGGAGCAATGTGCATAGGATATATACAAAGAATTGGAAAACTATTTCTTTATTGGTTACTCCTCCGGTCCTATTTATAAGACCGGATATATACAAAGAATTGGAAAACTATTTCTTTACTGGTTACTCTCTCCGTCCTATTTATAAGACCTTTTTGGGGGTTTTCACTTCTACCAAGGAGAGTGAAAAAATTTGTGAGTGACATTGGAAATGTGAAAATTTGATATACTTTTTCAAAACTACCCCTATAATTATTATTGGAACTCTAAAAAGTGTTGACTTTATAGGGGTGTTAGTGGAAAGAAGTAATTAAATGCTATTGAAAATTGAAAAGGGGTCTTATAAATAGGACCAAAATAAAAACCCCAAAAGGGTCTTATAAATAGAACCGAAAGGAGTATTTGTTGTGCATGCATGCATTTTGTTTCATCAAATAAATCACATTCTCCCCGTTCTTCAATATAAGTATTTAATAATACGTTTATGTTGATCCTTTTTATAGATTTTTATTTCAAATTTTAATAATATTTATTATTTTTTCACAGATATTTTATTTACTCAGCACATTTCAAAATATTAATGATAATTATTAGGGTTTAAAAAAATATATAAAATATTATCAATTCCAATAAAATTAATAAAATTAACCAATTTGTCTAATCTATGCGAAAAACCATCTCAATAGCTTATATTTAACGATGAATGGAGCATGTTTATTGAAAAATCAAGCGGATTTGTTCAATAATAAGAGCTTATCCAAATTTAAGCAAGATCAGATGATATTCAATCCTTAGTCTTTGGTTTATAACATTTTTAAATTGTTTGACCACAATTCTGCTCAATAAAAATACTTATAACTCCGTGATTAGATTAGTTACCATGTTCTGGTACCTTAATAAAAAAATGTGATGGTAAATTTTTTTTTATAAGTCTGACTAGATTAAAATTTGAAACGTTTGAACTTAATTAATGGAGTTCAATTAAAATTTTTACAATTCAAGGATTTTCTATGAATTAATTTCAAATATATAGTAATCGACGAATTAGGATCATATAGAATTTGGAGATCGGCATAATAATTTGGTCTAGCTGTGTGTGGTAAGACATTCGGTTATCAAGCAATTCAATCAGCTTTAAGCAAAGTTCTACATCCACTGCCGTGAATACAATTGGGGTTACAGTATTATTATTATTTTTTTTCGTTGCCCACCCGGTTCCCTAAGTACTACCTATGTACATCCGGATTCGACCCGGGTCGCGTGTCTGGCTATGGCAGGTGAGTCTGCCAACATGAATTTTCTGGATTCACAAGATTACTTATAATTCAAACCGTATTATGGTTATAATTCAAATCATATCTAGTGGAGTATTTCTCTGGAAGAGTCGCTTTAGAGCTCCTAATTAGTTTTTTAATCTTTCAATTAATTTACAAATAAAACAAGACTACTTATATACGGAGGTTTTCATACAACTGGTTTAACCGAATTCTTTTACCTTTCTCTTGTAGAAAAAAGGCATTATGATGTTGATATATATGTTTCGTGAACAATTACTTTTTTGTTTTGTGGTTTTTTTAATTGCATAAACGTTATCCTCGTGAAAACTACACGGTATGATATTAATATATTATAGTATTATTTGTATAAATCAAATTCTACTTTCTTGCAATAAATCAAATCAAACTATATACATTTACCACCACTTAACTGTTCATTCTTTAAATCTTTATACGAATATTAAATTACACAATACAAGTACAAAATTAATGGATGTCTAAAAACGCACATTAGTTTTATCATATATCATTTTTGATTGACCTATATGTTGCATGAACTTTCAGCCCTAAAAACCGTTCCTGGTTGGAGTCATACAAGGAGCATTGTCTTATCCAAAACAAAAGTCATACAAGAAGCATTGAAAGGCTGATACATCATACATCCATTTAAATGATGCATATGGAGCACTTCTTTCTGGTACAAGGAAAAAAATTTATCTAAAAAAAGTTAATTAATTTTTATTTTTAATATAATTAGTTTTAAAATATTATTTAATTATTATTATCTTATTTAATTTTATTTCATCCTCCATACAATTTTCTCTAAATAACTATGTTCATGATGAATTTGAAAAAACTAAATACATTTAATTAATTTTCTTTTATAAATATAAAATTATTTTTTTTATTATACAGTAATAAAAAACTGAAGAGTACCGGTTAATGTGCTTCACGCAACAACAATGGGATTGAATTATAGCCATATGATTTGGATGAAACAAGATTCCCAAGGAGAAGGCAACTCCCGTTTCCCCATTTAGTAAGCATATTTTTTCCTGTTGATTTTTCCCGTGCTTGTTAAATATAGGAATCTATGCAGGGGAAACAATTTGCATTAATAGATACTACTATATGGCTAGCTACCCGCCAAAAATATATCCCTGTCATGGCATTTGGATGCTCTACCAAAGTAGTTGGCTTTATTATTGATATTCAAGTGCCTCGCGAGTATGACATCTTATAATTCATTATTATCTATATATGGAGGGTATGTTATGTGGTCCAATGGTACTAAATTTGATTAAATTATAAATTACTACTGTCCTAACATTTTATTGAATCCATGTGACTACGTACATCAAATATAAAGTCTCATAAGTAATTAGTTCAAGTAATTAAATTAAGCAAACATTTTATAAAATCCTTGTCATTGTTTACGATGTAAAGTAATGCTTTCAATGTTTTAAAATCGTGGTAGAGATTATTGGTTTCGTTCTTAAGGTATTCATTTATGTGAGTAAGGTAATTAATCCTTTTTAATACTAATTGATTTTTCAGATCCCTAATGACTTATTTAAGTAACAATAATCCCAATCGTCAAGTGTGATAACCTTCATTGATATAAAGATGTAGAGATTAGTACCATATGATATGATATGATGTTACCATTAACAAATAGCTAGTGTTTGGCTCAGCAGGATCAGCCCTTCAAATAATGTGTTTGGCTTAGCGGAACGTATTCAGGGATGGTAAGCATGGAAATTGGCTCCTCTTCCCTGTTGAATAAAATACAGTAAAAAATAAATAAATAAATGAATATTTATATACCTTGATTTAAGTTATATTTAATTAAGTTTTCAAACAACCATGACCCTTCTTTTCAAATTTTGATGTACAAAATAATTGAAGAATTTTTTTTTCTATAGTCAATGTTGTGTTATATTTTTCTTAAAAAGAAAAAAGGAAAAAGGAACGGTGGTTAAGTAGAACGATAAGAACGGTGTGGTGAGGCAGTAAAAAGTTGTCGGTATTGGATTAGCCATAGAGTCCAATGTGACGTTGATTTGAGATAAAAAAATATTTAGAGTTGGACAATTAAATTTAATAATTCAATGATTATAGCTTAATATTTACTTTCATATTCATGGGTCTTGTTAACAAGTATCTGAAAAACACTTGTTAAAATTTTATACATAAAAAATAATCATAAATATTCATTATTTCATGTCTCAAAAATTTAAAATAATACATTTTTAATAATTATTTATTATATTTGATTTCTTAACAAATAATATAACAAAGACAATCAATACCATTTGTCTATATTATTTATAAATCCATCCATCCATTCCTGTTATCATATTCAAATAGACCAAAGTGGGTTATACGTTAACTCATTATTTTTAATAAAAAATTTATCAAAATTATATTTTACACATTTTAATTGCACCGTTTTTTTTTTAATGGAAAAACTAAATTTAGTTAATCAAAACAGTCAAAAACTTATTTAGAAGAGTTCAAAAAAAAAATAAAAATTAGAAGAGATAGAAGTGAGAGGGGAGAGGATCCCAGAAAAAGTGGAGGGTTAAGCCTGAGACAATAAATATACATTTTACTATATAAATTACCGAGAATGCATCAAAGAAAATATACATTTTACTATGATGCAAAATTTTTTTGTGAAGTGTCATACATCCATTTTTTTTTTTGAGTAATACTAGATCCATTCTTAAAACACTTACTTATTTAATAAAAATTGTTTAAGAAAAAAAGTTAAAAATCTCATAAAAAAAATTAAAATGATATATATATATATATACATGAACAAATTATTCTTATAGAATATAAAATACTTTTAAAAAAAGTAGGAAGTATGTTGTATATCAATATAAGTACAAATGATGATTTATAAAAAATACTTCCAAGATAAGTAAAATTGTAAAGAATTCTTGAGTCAAATTCGGATGTACCTAGGTAATACTTGAGGAATTGGATAGAAAAAAATTATAAAAAATTGAGTAATGATATGTTGACAATTTTTTCCCTATATTCATTTTATGTATATTTTTTTATTGTATCGATCATTAATCATGTTTTTTTTCATAAGGTATTACTTCCCGGCAATTAAAATTAGAATGGTAATATAACAACCAACTTTATAAATCAATTAAATAGATACGTCATCTAATAAAACTTGCATGTTATCATACAGTGATCAATCAGTGATGGCTAGCACAAATGATAAGGTAATTGTTGCTACTTAAACAAGTAATTGAGAATTCGATTCCTGGCTCTTGCGAATGTAAGAGGTATCGCTAGGAGATTAGCCCCCGAAAGAGCCCAACAATATCAAAATGATTAGTCACTCAGTTACGCGGATGGATACTTTGAAAAAAAAATCTAACTATCAAAATTGGATAATTTTCACTCAACCATTAATTTTATTAATGAGTTGAGATACGATCCTAATTTTAATGGCATAGTAAAAATATTCAATTTTTTCTTATCACCATTTACCCCCAAAACTGTGGTACGAGAGAACTAACCAGCAGAGAAAAGATTATCATGTCACTTACTTTCCTGCTCTTCAAGTGGGCAAAGAAAATTCAATACTAAGTAACAAATATCGTACGACTTTAATGGCAGAAAAAAACGCTTTTGCCCATTGGTTTCCCTCGAACACCAAACTTTCCCACTTGACTAACTAATGATAAGCTTTGGTTAGTTATATTCTGAATCCACTTATCCTTTTTATGATAGAGATTAACGTATGGATCCATGGGTTCATTAAGTATGTGGGTGCTACACTACCCACTTCATCCCTTTCCATTGGCCAGTGGTTTGAGGAAATAAAAACGATGGCGTTATTTGCAATTTGGAAACCATGGCTCGCTCACACCTATATTTATATGGTCGGAAATACTTACTTAATCTTAAAAATAAAATAGATGCGGAAAATTTACGTTGGAATACTCACGTGTCATGGTCAGATACACGATTCGAATCAGATTCTAATATACCTAAGTAGTAATTGGAATGGAATTAGATGAGTAACCCAAAAAATAATAAAACAAAATAAATAAAAACTCATTGAGATAAACTTTTCAAATCTTTTACCGATACGAAACTATTTTTTTTAAAACAGTGAAAAAGAAATTTTATTATATTAATTGACTACTCTTTTTTATTTGACTTATAAGAAAAATTAACTAAATTTATTTTTAAGAAAGTTTTTTTTTTATATTAAACGGGGCACAAGCCCAAAAGAGAATTACATGATCATACGAGGGAACGCAATCCCATAAGCATCCTCACAAATAAGGGGAAACAAAGGAGGAGGGATGTCCTGAACAATAGTAACACTTGCCTGACCTGAATGACCCAAGTTTGCAAGATAGTCGGCACAACGGTTTGCCTCTCTAAAGACATGGCGAATAACAAAGTAAGGCTGATGAGCTAAAAGAGCCTTGATCTCACGGATAATGGTGAAGCAAGTATGATTTACTTTATATATACCTTTCACCATGTTGACAGCAGTGGAAGAATCCATGTCAATCTCCAAAAGTTGAACACCCATAGTGATGGCTTGTTTCATACCCAAAAGAAGGCCCCAACATTCAGCAACTAAAGAAGAGCATGTACCTAAATAGCAATGAAAACCCATAATAAATTTTCCGGTATGATCCCAGAGCAAACCCCCACGGGAAGCTGTCATACTATCCCGCTTGAAGGACCCATCAACATTAAGTTTCAACCAACCATCTCTAGGAGGCACCCATGAAATCAAATGCTCATGCTTATAGAAAGTAGACGTGAAAGGATTGGAAACAACATTAACAATACTTTCAGAGTAGCTAATGATACGGTAGTGAAAAGAGGAGTTAATAGTACTGTTATTCGAAAAGACCAGAGCATTCCTATCCTTTCATAAAGACCAAAGCATGACAGCAAACACCACCGTCCAGTCCACATCACGAATTCCCGCATCCTTGTTCTGTAAATTAAAAAGCAACCAGTCATGAATATTCATATTACAGAAGCTATTCCACGCAGAGGGTTTGACTATACGCTTGCAGCAACTATTAACAATATCACAATCCCGAAGGAGATGCAAAATAGATTTAGGACAACTGGAACACCGCATGCAAGCATCAACCACAGTCATACCCCGACGGCGGCGCTCAACATTAGTCAAGAGTCTGCCATGGCAAACTTTCCACAAAAAGCACTTGATTCTCTGGGGTCCAGGTAAACTCCAAACATAATCAAAGATAGACTTCTGGCTTTGGGCAGGATTATTAGTACCATGACCAGAGATAATATCCGCTGCTGATTTGATTGTGAAAAGACCAGAAGCCTCACAACCCCACGCAATGGAGTCGTCTCCCTTATCCGCAGAAGGAGGAAGAACACTCAAAATTCTGGATTTGACATCTCCAGGCAGCAAATCACCAATAAGCTCCCAATTCCACACGCCATTACTGGCAAAGTTTGCAACAGTATAAGCACGACACCATTGAGGGACATCAATACCTTCAATCTTGCAAAGAGGAGGACAGCTCGGAATCCACCTATCCAACCAAAAACGGGTTTGATGACCGTTTCCCAGGATCCAGTATGATGCCTCTTTGGTTTTCTGAAAAGCCTTTGAGATTCCCCGCCAAGCAATAGTTGCAGCACCTTTCAAATGAAGAGACAGGTCTAAAACATTACGAACTTTATACTTTGATAAGAGAATAGATGTATTTCATTTTCTCAAATTTATAAAAGAGTAGATGTATTTTGTGAAAGTTGCATTTGAAATGAAACAAAATTAAATAAAATAACAATTTTTTAGAAATATTTTAACATTGAGAATGTAATAAAATTTAAAAATATTTTGTTAATTTTACTTATATTTTAAACGAAAAAAATATATTTTTTATTGCTTATATTTTAAAGCGATAATGTGCTCTATGTCCCGGAATTATGTGTTCAGTGTCGAGGAAAGCAAATTCTTTTCTCAAATATTCACACTCCACGTGTCATACCACGAAGCCATGCTTCATATATACATCCTCCCAACCAACGTGCCTCAGAAAATGCCCCACCCCTTTAACCGCAGTTGAAAAATCAAAACTCATCATTCATCACACAGTTCATTGATTTTTTTTAACCTAACCATAGTCAAACCTCAACCACACCATCATTTAACCATGGTTAATTCACAGTATATAAAGAACCTAACCACGCTGAAGTTTCTGTAAACTGCCACACACAACCAAATCCAAAATCTCCTTCATCCATTCAACAAAGAAACAAAAGAAAAGATGATGCTGGGGGAACATCGTCGCTCTAATCCAACCGTCCACGTGCCCCCATGGTCTGATCCAACGGACGATGATATCTACTCCTCTTACTTCACTAACGCCGTCACTGACGGCAACAATGCCAGCGCTGGCGATTGTTACTCTCCCTACTACATGCAAGAAGCTTTGTCGGCGCTGCAGCGTTACCTGCCGTCAAACGAAGCAGATAACGCTGACTCGGACTCTGAGGCTCTTCTGGGGCGTGAATCAGACGCGCCTGTGGACGCATATTCGTGCGATCAGTTCCGCATTTACGAGTTCAAGATACGGAAGTGCGCGCGTGGCAGGTCACACGACTGGACGGAGTGTCCGTACGCTCATCCCGGAGAGAAGGCTCGCCGGAGAGATCCCCGGAAGTTCCACTACTCAGGCACGGCGTGTCCCGATTTTCGGAAGGGGAGTTGCAGGAAAGGTGACGCGTGCGAGTACGCGCATGGTGTATTCGAGTGCTGGCTTCACCCGGCGCGTTACCGCACGCAGCCATGCAAGGACGGAACCAGTTGCAGGAGGAGGGTTTGCTTCTTCGCTCACACGCCTGAGCAGCTGAGGATCATGCCGAATCACAGCCCTAGGAGCGTTGATTCTTACGACGGTTCTCCGATGAGAAGCGGAAGCGTAACGATGCCGTTTTTCTCTTCATCTTCACCGCCGGTGAGTTCCCCGGTGGAATCGCCACCGATGTCTCCGATGGCGAGAAGCCCAGTCATCGACATGGTGGCTTCGTTGCGTAACTTGCAACTCGGGAAAGTGAAATCGATGCCTTGTAATAGAAGCGTTGTTCAAATCGGGTCGCATGGGTTCGGGTCACCCAGAGGACCCGGATCCATGCTTCGACCCGGGTTCCTGAGCCTTCCCTCGACCCCGACACAGGTTCCGGGTCGAGGTGGCATTAGCCACTCTGATCTTTGGGATCAGAGCTGCGAGGAGGAGCCGGTGATGGAGAGGGTTGAGTCAGGGAGGGATATAAGGGCTAAGATCTTTGAGAAATTGAGCAAAGAGAATTCTCTTGATGGGTCGGGTCAGGGTTCGGGTCAATTCGGTGGAGCCCCGGATGTTGAGTGGGTTTCTGAGCTGGTGGAGTGATACAAGTGAGTGCTTCGTTGAGAAATTATTACATAGTCAAAGACTATCACGTGGTCGATCAATTATCTCAACCAATAGCAACATGACACGTAAGCGGGATTATTGCCACGTGGTAGCTTGATTTTGATTATGCAGTAATTTCTTTATTTGGTGTAGTTTCTCTCTGATCTCAGTGTGAATAGAATGTGAGAGAGTGGGGGGAGGAATGTTAAAGATTTCATATTATGATTGTTATTATTATTATTAAGCAGCTGTTGCTGAGGGAGATTCTGTGTAAATATTTTTATTGCCAAGGTGTGGGTGAAGACTGCTGCAAGAGTTAGGATCTCTCTCCAATTTGGGTGAGTTTTTTTAATTGGAAGTAAAGTCCACCAACCAACCAACCATGCATTGATTTTGGGAGATTATGAAACCATCCAAAGCTTTTGTATAGTTAGCAGATTATGATTATTATGGGTTATTATTGTCATGTATTAACTAAACTACCTTGCTTAATGCTTATTTTCACTTGCTAATCTCATTGATGTACATATGCTTAATGCACCTGCATCCTTTGTTATGAATATTGTTATTTAATGTAATCTATATTTTTATCATAATCGTGGTGTTTTGAGTGTGCTCTATTCCTAGTAGTTATTTTTTACATGTTTACTGTGGTCACTTATTTCATATATTTGGTACCAGTGGTTGCTTGATATCTAATCGCATGGTGGGGATTTAGTTGGTTACTATGCATCTTGAACTTATTGGTGAGATTTTTATTATATCAATCACAATTTAATTTTTTTAAAGATGAGAATTTTATAAGTAAGTATTGATGGTGTATGTAAAACAGAAATTATAAATAGGCTTTATATAGATTTATTAACAATTGATTTATGTCAACTTTTTAAAATATGATACTCCCTCCGGTCTTATATATAAATCAAAATAACTAATTTTGTAAGTATTAAGAAAGTTAGGTGAGTGTATTTAATTTTTTTTGAGTTGACAAAAGAAATAGACCATTTTAGAAAAGATGTACTGGGAATGAAACAAAAATTAAATGATACAACCATTTTGTGGAGATATTTTAGGAATAATTGTATTGGAAAGAGAAAAGTTACTTAAATTTTACTTATATTTAAGATCATAAATAAGATGTTTTTATTTGCTTATATTCGAGACTGGAAGGAGTATATGTTTATTTGTATTTTTGATTTTATAAGTATTTTGTGTAAAATTGTACACGTGGATTACAACGAAGGAACCCTTCAACTTATGCGGTGGAGAATAATCAGAAATATAAAACTAATAATAAATAAAACAAGCAATTCCGATATGGCTCTTAATAGTGCAAGTGTCGTTCGAGTAATGTCAGAATAATTAGATTTAGATTGAGATAGAAAGATATGATGATAATGAAATAAAGAGCAAATCTAGAATCCGGAATATAAGATAACAAAAATGGCTGAGAGTGCATTTGAGGAGAGAAGTAGCAGATTATTACTTGTGTTGGACTTGGCACTCGGTCTTCGTCCTCATCCTCAACCTCGTGCAACCCAATTTGACACGATAAATAATGACTTGTTTGGCGTTTTCTTTGAATCTTTGTCCCACAGCAAAGGGGTTCATGACTGATGATGTTAACACTTCGATCCCACCAAAGGAGATTACTTGTTCGGTAATGTGTTGACCTGATCATAAGAATTGACTAATGACTGGCAGGTTAAACTTATCCTAAAGTGACACAATGCTAGTATTAAATTATTAGCTCCACTCATAGGGGGCATGGTAATTTTACAAAAATATCCATCTCGAAATGTAGACCGTTCACTTTGAAGTTATGGTAATCATAGTTATGTCAGATGTATCTAAATGTCAAATCCAAAATTTGACGCAGATGGGTTTGGATTGTTGTGGACTTTTGTGTTGGCATAGTCTCCTTCAGTTATTATCAGACATGTGATGATGTGAAGGGGGGAAGCAAATCACCACCCTTCAATTAACATGAGCGGTGAATATTCGTCCTGCCCCTAGGTATTTGCATTTCCATTTGGGCCAGAAGACAACACTGTCTACCCAACGCTGGCATTGCTCAAGCCTTAGTTACTGCAAGTCTGTAACTATTAGCTAGCTACCTTTCAGCCAGTGGAGAAGGGTTGTTTTATTTATTTTAAAATTTTAAATACGATCTTGTGGAGTAACGTTGTTGCTACTGTATGTGTAGCGACTTCATAATACCCTCCATCTTTTTGTTACATGTTACTTTAAGTATATCTAGTTTTGATTAATCCTATTCTTATAGTATATGAGACAAAAAAACTTAATGATCCTGCCTTGACAAACTGATAAATATCACGTGAGTTGGAAGAAATTAAAGGTTCCATTTGTGAAGATGATACTTGTAACTTGTGAGTAGGGTTTGATTATATTGTTGTGTTGTTAAGGTTTCATCTCAATACCAATTAGCAATGAGTGGAGTAGCCCAATGGTATTTAAACCATACCATATTTTATAAGGCAGACGATGTGGGACTTCCAACATACGTACTATTTGAGTTGTATTCAAATTCAAATTAAAGGTGTGGGGTTGCCTTAACAAATAATTAAGCTTGAAACATAAATGTTGTAACAAACACTTCATAAAATACAATTTTTTTAATTTTTAGGTGTGGGGTTGATATTTTAATTTTTTATATTAAATATTTTAAATTAAAAATTTAAGTAAAGATTATTATTAAACAACCAAAAATAATTATATAAAAAGGTAGGAGCTCAAACCAAACCCTATACTTAAAAAAATAATCTGAATGATCTTATTAATAAATTTTATACTTTTTCATATGAATAAAAAATGTAACACTTTTTATCCGAGATATTCTTTATTTATTTTTTTGGATAAATTGACATTTTTAGATATGATTATAAAATTTATTATGATAAATAAATATTAAATAAGAATTGAATATTTTGATTTTTTTATATTTATGAGATGAATGGATTAGTTTTTTTGTCCAATTAGTATTTTTTAAAAATATGATTATCAAATATCTTGTTATTAATCATAATTAAATATTTTTATCTTTTTAATCAATTATCTTATCTCAAGTTAATAATAATATTGAATCTTAAAATTTTTTATCTTATTTCAACCTAAATATTTTAATTATTTTTTATGATTATCTTTATCTTATTGGATCTTAATTTTTATTTTCTTTTCTTTTTTTCCTAAAAACTTCTCATATCTTAATATTAAAAAATGGAGACATATGCCAACGGCAAAGAAGATGGCCTCTTAGTTTAATTTTTTTTAAATAAGTCGTAATCTCTATATACCAAACAGTAGTGGGATAATGTATGTAAGAATATGGTAGAAAAATAAAGTTTTATTGGAATTTATATATATACTTACATTTCTACATAATGAGTAGTAATATCTACTTACCTTTATAAATACGGAGAATATAAATCTTAATAGTGGTGTGAGTAACTAAACATAAATTTAGTTTAGCAACATAATTTTTAGTTTTTTTTTTCGCAATTGATTTTTGAAATTATTAATTGATCTTGAACTAATGGTCTATATCATATGAGAAAAAAAAATAGAAAGATAATATTGTTAAAAAATTTGGTTTATTATTAATAGTTTTAATTCTCTTGTCGCAATAAAAACCAAAAAATATTTACATCAAACATAAAATCAAATCCTATTTTTATAGGTGATGATTTTTATTTATTATAATAGACAAAATATATTATAGAAAAAAAAATCAAATCCTTTATTATATTGTCGGAGTCATAAATAAAGTCTTCTTAAATTAAAGCTTGAATCTCTCGAGAAAACGAAACAGTAGGATTGGGTATATCGGCCATCGTCACACGCCATCTTCCACTGTCTGCTGATTGAAGAGGCCATTGGTGTAGATAACAATAAATAATCGTTTTCCTTAGTAGTTTATGATAGCCACCCTCAAAACAATTGATGCAACATTAAATTTTGGTGCACTCTATCGTCACTCGCAATGGAAGAATCAATCACTAAAAAAATAAAAAATTGATTGAGCATGATTTACTTTGCCGGGATGGACTTCTCCATTGTCTTTCTCCACTCCCTAACCACACAATTGATTATACCCAAATCAAAATTTTGAACAAACTACATTTTGATCAATAGTGCATACAAATTGTTGAATTAAAGTAAGTATTTAGAGAGAAACTTAAAAATCAAATAATATAAATTAAATGAACACGAATTATTAGAATTAAAAAAATTTAACGACGAAAAAATACAAAAATTGAAGGCGAATACAACTTTGAGAATGTTGTTTACCTAAATATGTTGTTTACCTAAATATTCATAAGTTTGTGAGCCAATTCCATTTCGCAGAAATGCTAAAATATTGTTGAGGAGTCATCCAATGCATATTGCGTACTATATATAATGATTTGGAGAACTTTTAAAATTAAGAAAAATGATTTCACATGCAGATAAGATTAAATAAATTTGAATTATTTATTTAACTTTCGATAATTAAAGATAATTATTTCACATTTAAGATTAAATAAATTGGAATTATCGACAACTAAGGATAATTAGGTTTATCATGAACTTTTTGCTATGACCATAAAAGTCTCGTCTCTTTGGATTTATCTTTTTGAGAATAATAATTATTTTAATTTTGTGTATATATATATATATATATATATATATATATATCCTATAATAAAATTACGTTAATAAGCCACTCCACCATAAATTCACAGTTGCACTTAGTGTACGGAGGTCACTATCAAGGGGCTAGTTTCCAAAGGGAATCCCCGAATTGAGGTACACTATGTTGGTTGTGTGCCAACATTTTTTGGCTTCCAGAATACTCCCTTAGTCCCTCCATCCTTAATACTCCTTCCGGTCCTATATATAGGACATACTTAACCATATTTCTCGGACCAAGAAAAGTAGTTAGTTTTATGAATTCTAAGAGAATATATTGTAACATTACAATTTTACCCTCTCAACTTTTCTTGAAAAATTCACACTTATTAATGAACAACAAAAAACACATGCATTTAATAAGGGCAAAAAAGAGAAAAAGCAATAAATGATGCATAGAAAATATAAAATGTCTTATATATAGGACCAAAGATTACCTCTAGAATATGTCATATATATAGGACCGGAGGAAGTAGTATATGCTCAATTTTTAAAAAATTGCAGGAATTAAAAAAATGATTAATATCATTAGTTACATGAAAATTGATAAAGATAGCAAGACCCATATTATATATATATATTTTAAAAATTATTCTATAATTATTACTCCATCTGGTCCTATTTATAGGGCATACTTAATCATATCACACGGACCAAGGAGGGTAGTTATCTTTCTTGAAACTTAAAAAAAAATACTTTAACATTACAATCTTACCATCTTAATTTGCATTGAGAATTTCAAAATGTATTATTTCACATTAATGAACAAGAGACAAATAAGAGAAAATAACAATAAATGCTTCCTAAAAAATACAAAGTGACTTATAAATAGAACCAAAAAATTTTTCTAGAATGTGACCTATAAATAAGACCGGAGGAAATATTATTATCATTCTAAAAAATATTAAATTAATAAAGATAGTTGTATTAGTAAAAACTAAGCGTATACATTAAATGAACTTTTTTAAACAACAGACAAGATCAATGATTTTGTGGCAATTTCGAGATAAGATGCTGATGGAATTGACTAACAAACAACTACACTTTTTTTTTTGTACATGCATGTCTTAAGCTGTTCATCGCTGATTCTAGCTTGGAAAAGATAGTAGTAATTAATATTAGGATTTTCTTAATCTAGACTTGTTTTCTTGAAAAAATAAAAATATAAAGCTTTATCTCTCCTAAATACACTATTTTCTATAAAATTTAACTATTCTTGGACTCTTATCCTCAGCCATAAGGGCTGAGGTTAAGCAAACCCTTAATATTAAAAGAGTTTGCTTAATTTTACTTTTAAAAGTTAAGAATAAGAAGTTAAAAAATACTCCCTCCGGTCTTATTTATAAGACCCTTTTGGGGTTTTTCACTCCTACCAGGAGAGTGGATAAATTTGTTAGTGGTATTGAAAATGTGAAAATTTGATATACTTTTTCAAAATTACCCCTATAATTATTATTGGAACTCTAAAAAGTGTTGACTTTATAGGGGTGTTAGTGGAAAGAAGTAATTAAATGTTATTGAAAATTGGAAAGGAGTCTTATAAATAGGACCAAAATAAAAACCCCAAAAGGGTCTTATAAATAGAACCGGAGGGAGTAATAAAAATATGTAAAGAAGCTAAGAATATTATCTTAATATTTTAAATCTTATGATAAAAAAAGTATTTTAAATCTTTAATTTTTCAACAAAATAATACTATTATTTATATCATATTCCCTACCCTAAATGCTTAGATTAAGAAAATCTATATTAAAGTTGTTGGCCTTATCCCAAAGGCAAAATACTATCAAGAATAAATAAACCACTTTAATGGGCTGTGGATTGGATTAGATTGATTGTCTTCTTAGTTCATGCTTCACATCACTCCCTTGGGATTTTCGGTGGAAAGTATTATTTTTAAAGAGCATAAAGGGATGTTTTTATTGGTTAAGATAGCTACCACATTGCAATGCTTTTCTTTTTCATATTATTTTTTTAGGTTATTAGTTCCTAAATTTAGGTGTTATTTATATAATTAATTTTTTTTAATGTTTTGAGTCCCTAAACTTTGCTCAAATTATGAAAATGGTCCTTTCATCACTTAAGTGTGGTGATATGATCGAGAACATGCCACGTCACCTTCGTCACATCAACAAGTAACTTGTCAAACGATGCCACGTGAATTTTTTAAACTTAAAAAGATTCAAATTTATTAAAAATAATTTAAAATTATTTTATTTTAAAGAAAATCGAATCTTTTAATAATTTTTAAAAGAAAAGATTTTTTTTTAAAAAAAATCATGCAGTGTCACATGACGCTACATAACACATCACTCGTAAATATTGTGACAGTAACGTAGCATATCGTCGACTATATCATCATTTAAGTAACGAAAAGACCATATCCAAAAATTTAACAAATTTCAGGGATCCAAAACATCGAAAAAAAGTTTAAGGACCAATAATGAATTAAAATAAGCCTTTCCAATAACAAATATGTATTAAATAAGCCTAAGTTCTGGGACTAAAAAGTTAAATAAGCATTTCTTTTATTCTAATAATGAATTAGAATGAAAGATATGTATTAAATATAAATAAATATTACACATATTTATATTATTATTTTGTTTACTAATAATGAATTAAATATTTACTTTCCAGTAACAAAATTTGTCTTTCCTTAATTATTTAATTATAAATATAATACGTATATCATTTTTACTTATTATTTTATTTTAATTTGGAGCACAAAAAATTTGATGTTTTTATTTTTACAAAACAATGGGACGGAGGAGTATTATTTTATTGAACAATTAGGGGAGTCAATGAATTCCTTAGGTAATGGACATTTTTCCTGTAAGAGAATACCTTCCAGCTATACGAAACTCGTCAAATCACAAGTGCTTTTTAAATTTTTCATTTGACTTTGATTTGTAATTATTTTAAATTTTTCTTGCAGATTCCTTGATTTTTGCTTAAGTTAAGAAGAGCATAATGTGATACTTGCACGTTTATTTATTCATTTATTTATTTTTTTTGGGAAAGGACTTGCACGTTTAAATATAGTATGCTTTTCTTTTCTAAGAAAGATTTGGATCCCCCTCTTCACCTTCCGTTTGGATGCAAATTCCATATTCGGTTTCTAAATTTGCAAAAGGTGTTCTTATACCATCACTTCCACTTTCACTAATGATTGTCGATGATCCCATACACTTCTCTTTTCTCTTTTCATTTTGAGTTTAATGAATATGTGTTGATAATCTTCATTTCATGTGTATTAGTTATATTTTAAAATTTAATACATGAATCTAAACGATGAATCGATTGAAAAAATTACTCTTTCTCTTTAATACTTTTGTTATGTTCTTTTCAACCGTTAACTCTATACTTGGGTTTGAACTTTTGAATATTGGGTATTGTTGAGCAGAACTAGGAGCTCATTTATGTGTTTGGGCTGCAACTATTGGGCCACCCGATACCTTTGCATTAGGGAAATTAGTCTACAAACTCCCTTTTATCCTCCAAACCCCACTTTTTTTCATAATACCAATAATACCCCTTTATACAAATCCCAAACCCCATTTACTCAACCTCCTCCTCCAGCCGCCGCTCCCTCCCTCCTTTGACCACCACAAACTTCTTCTTCTCCTCCTCCTCCAGCCGTCGCTCCCTCCCTCCTTTGACCACCGCAAAAAACAGGTAGATGGGAGTAAAACTCCTCCTCCTTTATTCTTCATCTTCCTTCCATCGCTATTCTTTCTCCTGTTTTTAACCTTCGTCCAGATCTATGCATCTCCTTCTTCTTCTTTCTAACCTTCGTCCAGATCTATGCATCTCCTCCTTCTTCTTCTTCTTCTTCTTTAAACTATGCATCTCCTTCGTCCAGATCTATGCATCTCCTCCTTCTTCTTCTTCTTCTTTAAACTATGCATCTCCTTCGTCCAGAGCTTCTTTTTTTTTTTTTTTTTCGGGTTGTGAATAATTCTGACCAGCCCGTGCCGGAAATTCAAAATTCCGACACTGGGTCGTCGGAATTTTGAACAGATGCGGGAGTGACATTTTAATTTGGTGCGGGAGTGACATTTTTGGAGTTGAAAAGCGAAGTTTGAAGAAGCTAATTGTGATGCAGACAGAGGAGGAAATGTGGAAGACGATGCCCAATCCCACTTAAACTTTGCTTTAGGTTGTGTGTGTGTCTTGGTGGTTGTGTGTGAAGGTGGGGGTGAGGGAGTTGCAGGGAGTGGGGGTTGTGTGTGAAGGTGGTGGTGATGGGGGGAGTTGCAGGGAGTGGGGGGGCTGTGTGTAAAGGTGATGGTGGTGGTGGGTAGTGGGGTTGTTGGTAGTGAATGGGGTTTGGGAAAAGAGAGACATTTCTGACTTTTCCCAATTAAAATGAGGTTTGGTGGAGAAAAATGGGGTTTGGAGACTAATTCCCTTGGATTAGCCCCCAAACCTCATTTGAAACCCCATTGTTTAGCCCCCAAATCCCATTTTTAGAAATATATCCCTAAAATATCCTAAATCCAATTTTCCAAACCCCATTCTTCCTACCACTCTCCCTCTATTCTCTCTCTCTCACTCCCCCATTCCACCCACATCACTACCGCCAAGCACATCACTATCGGCATCACTACCGGCATGCACATCACCATCGCCAACAACCGCGTCTCCATTGTGCTTCTCTCTCTGCTTCGTTATGTCTCTCTTTGCATCTCCATTTGTTGTTGGTTTTCTTATTGTCAATGTAAAAACATGGCCGTTCTCTCTCTCTGAACCAGTGTCAAAATTTTGACACGAGGTTCTCGAAAATTTGTTACATTGATTTCTTTTTAAAATTTTTTTTAATACTTCCGACATACTCGTGTTCGACATACCAGGGTCGGAAGGTCGGATTCGGAAGTAACTAATCAGTATTAAAAAAACAAATCTATGAGGCTGGAAGAGGAAGTTGTACCCAGAAAAATGGACAAAAGCACCCAATGATTTTTTTTTTTTTGTGTCTTTGGGGTCTGAAAATTGGAGACAGGGGTAATTGATTAGGTTTGTGAGGAAGCAAGGGCTATGTTCTGTGATTGAAGTGAGAGGGCTACTGGAGGCTGTGACTTGAAGGAGGATCGTGGGTTGCGGCGGTCGAAGGGGAAGAGGGAGGGCGATTGGGAAGGTGAGAAGATGGGTTCGTTGGCGACGAATGTAGAAGGCGGCGGAGGCTGGTGGGTCGCGGTTCTAATGGAGGGGCTGGCGATGGTGGAGAGGAGGAGGGCTGGCTGTGAAGGGCGAAGGGCATGGGAGGTAATGGAGGGTGATGGGTTGCGGCCGGCGGAGACGGCTGAGAAGGTTGTGGTGGTTCGGAGAGGGTGGGGCATCGGGGTGGTTTGTGGGCGGGGAGGGTCTTTGGGGTTTTGTTTATTTTCGGAAAAATAGGATTGGGGTTTGGTTTTTTTTTTTTTTTTTTTTTACTTTTGGAGGGAAGATGAGATATAAGGCCATTTTAGTAATTTCCCAATTAAAATGGGGTATGGGTCTAATATGTGGAGTTTGTAGACTAAATCTCGCATTAGTATAATGTGTAAGTAAAAGAAACTTATTGAAGCACTTATAACATAAGCGGAGTATTATATAAAAACTTTTGACATGAACGTTTAAAATTGAATAAGCTGTTTGATTTTGCAAGAATTTTTATTGGATCAATGCTTAAACAGAAATTGCATTGATGTAAATATTGACAAAAAATGTGTGAATTCTTAGAGCATAATTGTAAGATCAATAGTTCAATGCAGTATACATTATCCACACTACCTTGGGTAGGGTGAGGTGATAGAGTCACTATCCAAGGAATATGCTTCAGATGAGCTATAAAATTCACTATAGGGTAGTCTTGGTCTGGGGTCCACAAATATTTGAGTGTCACTAGGCAACTCTATTTTGAAACACTGCTTTAGTTCTGCTAAAACAATACTCATTGTAGGTCTCTGAATGGATGTTGATGCAGTGCATGCCATTGCTATTCTTATAGCTTTCCACCCTGAAGTTGAATCGTATTTGCCTTGGAGCCTTGGATCTATAATTGTGCTCAAATCACCTCTTTCAAGCTCACGTGTTAGCCACTCGAGTATATGCATTGATGGCTTGCCTTTTAATACTGCAGGTCGACCTGTGATTAGTTCCAATAGAACTATTCCAAAGCTATAGACATCACTTTTCTCACTCAAGTGTCTAAGTTTGTAGTACCTGAATAATTGGACAGTGTAGTTAGTGTCACTCAGCAAATCCATGGTATGATAAAATTCTGAGCAAATAATTAATTAGGTCCTTGAAAATGATACGTATTACAGAATGAGTATAGGTCAATTTGGTCCTGACTTAGGTAGCTGCAAGTCAATTTAGGTGCTAACATTAGTAAATCATCAATTTGGTCCACTTAGTCCATTTATTTGGTTTACCTTATCAATTTGGTCCTTTGACTTTGGACCTTTTTTTCTTCCAAAGTTTAAATCACCGTTTGTTTTTTTCGTAGCACATTATGTGTCAAGTGAAACACTTTGTTTGATTTAACTAACGTAAACTAATGTCCAGAACTAAATTGATTGACGTTTCGACAAAATTTGCTTTTTCATGATGTCAAATACTAAATTGAGTGATGATTGCAATTTCAGGGACCAAATTATTGTTTTACTCAACAAAATTCTTTTTGCGTGTGATTCTAACTTCTAATCTATACTAAGTAACTAGTAATATGACTAGGAGTTATCAGATTGATTTTTTTTTTCCGAGCAATTTAACTTTCAATGTGATACTAATTGTTCATAAATCCACATGATGGGGACTTACTCTGGGTCAAGGTACCCTGTGGTACCCATGACTGCAGCTTCTGCATTTTGGTTATCATTCTTAAACACCTTGCAGAGCCCAAAATCAGCTATCTTAGCTTCCAAGTCTTCACTTAAAAGAATGTTGGATGACTTCACATCCCTGTGTATTATTGGTGGCTTGCATCCATGGTGTAGGTAATCCAATCCTACTTGTCCAAACACATTGTTCATCAAACATCACTACAAATCTATAAATATGAGCACAATTTTTTTCCCTTCAGTTGAAACTTCAATACTAACCTTCTGCAGCATCGATTGCTATCTGAAGTCTCCTTTCCCAACTCAAGCAATGTGGATTTGTATCTGAAACCATGATATATCACAGCACATAATAAGTGATGCCATAAAATCACAGTAAATAAATAAGGTACAATCTATAGCATATTAAGTGTATGGTGTTTGTACCTGAAAGATAATGTTTAAGGTTGCCATTGGCCATGTACTCATATATAAGTACCATCTTGCTATCATCATCGCAGTAACCAATGAAAGATACCAAATTTTTGTGATGAACTGTCATCAACAGCTCAGCCTGCAAGCCATGATTGTTTTCTGTTGATGGTTTTGATGTTGAATAACGAATAGCATTTCCATTGAATCTATGTATAGGCACAGTCAATCTACTAGTATATATCAAGATAATTGTATTAAGGGTTTTGTTGTTTTTTTGAATTATCAATGTAATATATAATTTGAGAAGTGATTACCACTTCTTATTTTCCCTCCTGATGCATATGTAGTTTACCATTTTTCCCTCCTAAAGGTTTTTACATTCCCTCTTATAATCCTTCCTTTTTTGCCGCCTAAAAGTCTCATCAGACACTAACCAAAGATTAATTATAGACAAATCTGAGCCGTTGATTGGTGTGTATTAGTGGAACATGTGGGCCATTCGATTAAATGTTGATATTTAGGATCTTTTATTTTCTCTCGGGTGTTACTCCCTGAAGCTTTTGTAGGAAGCTTTATGTCAAATACTCCTATTCATCTTCTTCATCAGAAAATCATAAACATCTTTCCTTTTCAAAAAAAAAAAAGAAAAATCCATCTCTCTCCCATCACGCTCTTACTCTCTACTTCTTCCTAAACCATTCATGCATTACTTCTTCTATGGTGTGGGTATGAGACTGAGTGATTCAGACAAGATGGTGACTTTCTTCTCTGCATACTCACTCACTCACTCTTTCTCTTTTTCTCTTTATTTTTCATGTCCTACCCTTATTTTTAAAGCAGAGGTTGTGGTCAAAGATCAAATATTGTGGGTAAGATTGTGGAGATTGTGGGTAAGATTTCTTCTTTTTCTTTTGTAGTTTGTTTCAAATAATGGGTGCCCTATTTTTAATTTTCACTTTCACCTCTACATGTGTCAGGTTTGTCTGCCATTCATAGCGAGATTGGTAGTGCACACCAACTGCTCGACAAAATGCCCGTATGATTTTTGAAGGTACTAAAATATTTTGGTACATATCATCACTGATAGAAGAATAAGAGTTTGCCTTTGGTGGATCCATTTAGTTTATGCGAGTGAAAAATTTAGAAGTACGTTTTTCTTCAATCAACAAAAATTAAAAGTATGTTGTTGAGGAGTATTTTAATCTATTTTAGTTAGTTATTTTTCTTGGTTTCTATGCAGGTTGCATTTTTTATATTTGAAGATAAGGGTGGAGATTGCGGTGTTGGATTCATGGTGCTTCGTCATCACCTTCGATAACAAAACACCCTCTTTTCAAGGCTTTTAATTTTTGCAGCGCTTAAAGAAGTTGTTGGTTTTTCCCTTTTCAATCTCTTTTCCAATAACTTCATCTTTTTTCAAATGGGGTATTTTTTTTATTTTCTATCGTTTGTGATGTTAGTGTAAGGCTGACTTGATTTTCAAAGTTGTTGTCTTAGACACTTATACACTTTTTTGCTTTTGGTTCTGTACTCTTACATTTCCCATTTCAAGTTTAAGTGATGTAGTGAGGTTTTTTAATTTTGAGCCCACTTTAATTTTAAGCACACCAACTATTTGTGAAAAGTTCTATGAGAATAATAACCTTACTTTTTTACTTGCTTTTAACTAAATAATAACCTTAATTTTTTTATTTGCATTTAACATTGTCACTTTGAGCACACTTTAATTTTGAGCACAACTTATTCTTACTTTAGGTGTTAGTCTATGCAGATGATGCAAATTCTCATTTTTTACTTGCTTTTAACGGAAATTAGTTTTATTTTTATGACAAAAAATGAACCCATGGTAAAAGTTTACATTTCAAAGCAACTTTGTGTGAAAAACATAGAGTAATTTTTGTTTTCTGAATTATTAAATATCACTAACTAATGATTTTGCTATTTTCTTCAATGTCAAGTTAAATGTTGTCTATTCAGAAAATAAAGAAAGAAGGAATAAGAATGGAAATCCAACATTCCTGACAGGTTAACTCACCAAACCTTTCTTCCTAAATGTTTTCTTTAAGGTGATGTTATTTTCCTTTGCTAAACCAATTTTGTCATCAACTATTTCAATTTGTATGGATAAAGTATGCTTTTATTTATTTCAACATAGATTAGTTTAAAATCATTGTCTAATTTGTAGGTGAATAATGAACTATATATCAATAGTTGTCACTTAATTTTCTAATGGTCACTTCCTTCCATATTTCAATTTTTTTGGGTGTTGTAGATGAAAACACAAGAAGTTAATGGTACACCATCAAAACTCCATAAGGATTTCGAATGTAAGTGCTATCCGGCATTCCAAGGACATTCTTTTAATGCTAATTATTTAGCAATTCATCACACCATTTTATCATGCCATACCACATTCACAAAGTTTAATTGTCACCCCCCTCTGTTTTCGCTTTTTCTGTGTTTAAGATTATAAAATCTTATCTTAGTCTTTCTCTCTCATTTCATACATTTCTTATTTGCTGCTTTACAAAACAAGTATGCAGTAATAACTTTATACTAATTAATGATGGAATCACATTACCTTAGTACCTCTCTTAACAGACTAATACAAAAGAAGTTTTAATGTGTTAATTATTAGGTAGAGTAACTTTTTTAAACTTTTCTTATTATTTTTCAGATATATGTACCTTCCTCGCCTGGCTTCTTCAAGTTGTTCATTCACCAAAGTGAGTCAATCTCATATTATTCACTAATTTGTCCTGAAATAATCTGTCTGGAGGGGTTAATGTATGAAATAATCTGATGATGTCTAATAGCAAAAAAAGATATTTTAGAGCTAAAATAATGTGCTTTAAATCTTTGACCTCTTTTTAAAATTCCAGGATTTGTGCCAAGAGATTTCAGGATTTGTATAGGTGGTATTTGCTACTGCTGCTGGTATGTTGTTGCTGCTGTTTTGGCAGTTGTTAATGCTGGTGTGCTGCTGCTGGTTGCTACTACTGTTGTTGGTTGCTGCTACTTTCATCTCGGGGAGTTGTCACAATTTATTACTATTATAATGCTAATAGAGAAGTCTTAATTTTTTTATGCTAATTGAACCTGGAGCATTTTTCGTGGGAACCTTGAAACTGTGAGAAAATTGAAATTTATATATTTTAATGAATTTCTTCTTTTCTAATTTCAGTATCAAATGTCTCCTATGGAATGATGATTAGGGTATGAATACTTATCCAATTTTTCTTTGTGCACATTACCTATTTAATTAAAGGCTTAATTTGTTTGGATTTGTTATTGCCTTATCAATTCAGGAAGGGTTTTTTAATGAAGCTAATGTAGACAGAAATAGTTTCATCATATCTCCCATTAATACGGTTTGCTCTTTCGCTTTTGCTCTTATTTTTATTGCAGATCCTAAATAACTTTTTGTGCTTGCATCCAATTGATTTATGCCTATAAAATGGAGTCTGGGTGTTTGATAAAATTTATGACGTAAAGACATATTGCTTAAATGTTTGACTTTAAAGTATACTCTCCCTACTCTATAGCTAAAATGTTTTATTTTTAATGTTGTGATATGAAATTAATTCTAGAGTTTAGCTTCTTTAACACACAATTAGCGTATACTCTTCCCACTTTTTTATGCTGCATGTTAAATGATTACTTTTGTGTCAATCTTGCTGTTGTCATTTGAATTATGCCAATCTCATGTTATTTAGGCATCTATTTGTGTTTAAATTATGTATATGTCATGAAATTTTGCTATTAATGTGTAAAAATATGTTGTTGTCCAAGTCATTTGTTGGTGTTTCACTGTTTTAATTTGAACTTTCTACTATTGTTTGCACCAAAATTTTTGCTGTTTGTATGATTTATGTTGTTGCTTGCATCAAAGTTCTTGCTTTTGTTTCTACTATACATTTATAAATGATTTAGTTTCTCTTGGCATTTTATTGCTAAATAGTAGCCAAACACTTAACATTTATCATTCTCTCATTCTCTTAATTTATTTTTTTCTTAGATCTCATGCAATTGATTCAGTGTTTGTGGCATATTGTAAATTTGTAATTTGGTATTATTATGTTTGGAGGGAGAAATCTATTCATTGGGATTGAGGGGAAACCAAAATTGAGAGCTATGCAAAGATTGATCCCTATTAATCATTCTTGCTCAAAATCACTCGCATAAGGGTGGAAGGACAAGCATATTTTGTAAGGTTTTTTAGCCTAAATTTATGTTTCTTAGACGTGAAAACCAATTTACATGTCTAATCCTGATGACATATTTTTATAATAACTACAAATCAAGAAAAATAAAATCTCACGATCCTGTTGCATGATGCTTTCTTTATCGTAGTATTTGTATTGATTTCCTTCTTAGTAAATGTTGTTCTTGATCTTTCATTTATTTGAAATTGCTTCAGTAACTTTTTGTCATAGTGATGCTTTTAGTCTTTGTTGAATCTAAAAGTTATTCTTAAGTATATACAATGGTGTTTTCTTTATCTTTCTTTAGGACTTCAAAACTTATTTGATAGTAGTTTTGAACTGTCATTTGGTTATTAAGATATCAAAATTGTCTCTATTTATTTATTATTATAATAATTCAACCAAGAAAAAAATCTGGGGTTTTTAGTTCTCATGTTTATCTAGGTTGGCTTCTATTATTTAATCAATTCACGTGCCTAATTGTTGAGAACATGAAAGTTGTTTTGCATCCAACTGCATTAATATTTTTTTCCGGCTTATCATACTTTCTTTATATTTTCTGCCACTGCTTTCTTTCCATATATTTCAGTATAAGATTAAAAGGATTAGTATCTTTGAATCTCTTGCCAATGTCTTTGCTCCATGTATAACAATTTCAATCTTTCTATAATCTAAATATAATGCATAAGATATTTCAGTATGGTAAATTTTTTATTCAACATGTAAAACAGAAATAAACAATATATGATGACAAGAAGACTCTTTCCAAAAGTGTCACTTTTTCCATGAAGCGAAAATTTGATATGGGAGCTCTCAGACTAATCAAAAGAATACTTGACACTGCATTAAGTGAGGCAACAACTATGTGGTGCTACTGGACGAGATAAAGGTCACTTTATCATTAAGTGAAACCATGATTGAGAGTAGCAAATATGTCTTTGTTGCTGTCAACCTTGAGCAAGATTTTGGTTTGGTCTATACAGGATATGTAAAGTAGTTTGGTAGTTATGCAAAGGCTAATATCTATTAGGGTTAGGTATATTTTATTGTTTTTGGCTAATGTGGATGGTGGGGATTTTGGCATTGGAATCACTTCCAACTTATCCAAATTAGCATTTGGCTGATGCCCTATCATAATGATACTTAACCATTTTTATGTTTTCATGTCTTAGTAAAAAATTTATAGGTTTGAGTTGTAAGCACCCAATTTTTTAGTGATCGAATTGATTTTACTTCTAGATCAAGTTGGTCAGTGCATTGTTAATTGTTTAATTGTGAATATTTTTTACTACAATCTAATATCATTGTCTTTACAAAAAACAATCCCGCTTCAATTACTTTAATTTTTATTCGTAAATTCATAAATTTACAAATTCAACATCCACGTTTCAATTTTCACATAATTTTTTTCACCTTTCCATCAACAAAAAACAACCGTTGTCGGCCCGTGCGTCGCACGGGCATAGGTACTAGTTATTTAAATGACTAATCAGATTTTTGATTGGTGTGTCTACACAGACACGCACTTGTGCAAGTTTCACTTTGGTACTAATTGTTACCTCAGTCTGAAATTCTGTTGACCCTTGAGATGATGATGGTGAAAGCATCTTGACTGCAACTTGTCTGCCATCTTTCATCTTACCACTGTACACAATTCCAAATCCTCCCTTTCCAATCACCATTTCAAAGTTGTTGGTGATATCCAAGACCTCAGAATATGTATACTGATAGTTCTTGGATGCTACTGTTCTTCCTTTTTTGTTGGGCTTATTAATCTCCTCATCTTAGTTCATAAAGAAACAAAAATGAGATTAAACTTTAAAGCAAGCATGGAGATGAAGTTACACGGACAAGAGACAAATTTTAAAAAATTCAAGAGATGACACAACTATGATACTAGATATGAAATTATTATAAGGTTAAGATAAAAGTACCACTTTTATATTAAAAGACAGGAATAATGTTTTAAATGTTAGTTATAAGTCACTATAAGCATGATAAAAAGCCAACATTGATCCAAGTATTGTTACATTTCGATTAGAAAATAAATACAATAAAGTTATAGAATACAATAATAGTGTTCGAAATGTTTGTAAGGCACCAATATGGATATGTCTAACACAAACACGACAACTATTTTGAAGTGTCCGTGCTTC
Organism: Crotalaria pallida; assembly: GCA_037953625.1. Classification (NCBI taxonomy): domain Eukaryota; kingdom Viridiplantae; phylum Streptophyta; class Magnoliopsida; order Fabales; family Fabaceae; genus Crotalaria; species Crotalaria pallida. The sequence goes on from CM075656.1 coordinate 78,728,025, forward strand.
ATAGCAGAGCCCTTTTTACTAGCAAGTGTGGTTAAATTGTAACATGTGAACTTTCTTCAGTTTTTCATGCTAATATTTCCCTTCAATTTCATTTTCTGTTATGTTCATCAGGTTTTGAGAATCAAGTAGGACGAGTTACATATGATTATCATTAAAGCAAGAATTACCTGATTGTTTCTTTCTTCTAAGTTTCCAAATGAAAATGAAAACAACCAATAGAGCTAAAACTGATGATATTGTTACTACTATAGGAACAACAATGTTCTTTTTGTTGCTCTTATCTGAGGAAGAGAGATTTTGATCATCCACACTGAAAATGGTTAAACAAACAAGATAGTTAGATCATATTTACACTTCAATCGAGTATTAGTTTATTTTGAAGACAAATAAAACTAGTTAGATTTTCAATTAGCATCTTAATAATACCTCAGTGTAAGTAATCCATCCCTTGATCTTTCTAGAAGACTAGTAGAGACAGAACCTGAAAGTTGGTTACCCTTTAAGTTCCTACAAAAAGTTTGATCTTTCTTGCATCAGTCATTACCAATCGAGGATATGTATAAGGGCTATACCAATTGCTACCAGCATTTCAAGACTTACAAATACTTAAGAGATGTCAATTCTTCCAAAAACTGAGGCACTGACCCAGTTAAGCTATTGTTAGATAAATCCCTGAGTCAAAATAATGTAGTTTCAGTGACATTAAATATATGATGACAGAAACAGTATTAGCATGGTGAAATTTCATGCATAAAAAAACTTTTGAAGATATCTACTTACAAAGATTCCAATGAAGAAAGATTGGAAATGGAAGAAGCTATTATTCCACTCAAACTGCTTGAGCTCAGATTTCTAACAAAATAAAATGTCAATTCTAAACTTGAATATGCTAATATGAAGTTATAGGCAAAAGCAATATCTAGTTATTCGATAGAGTTAAAGGTTTACACTGTTAGCGTAAAAAGTTCTATACTGACATCTGCTAATATTTTGACTCGTGCTTTTATTTTGGTAACAAAAATAAGGACCAAGGACTTTATGAACTGGAAAATGAATATAAGCAAAAGGATATGCAGAGAGTACTCACAGTGATACAATTCGGGGAGGAAGTGAAGTGCTATAGTTGCATTTTAAGCCCTCCCAAGAGTAGTTCTTTGGCTCACAAGGATCACCCATCCAATTTCTTTGAATTCTATAATTTTCTCTGATGTCCATCACAGCATCAACTATATCAAAATATAAACTGAAACATCAGCAAGTAATATCATTATTTGTTAACGCTGTACTAAAGTTTTTTACTATGCTTTTTCACATGAAATTTTTGCAAAGGAAACATAACATACCATCTTTTTCAAATGTCGGTTGTGCATCAAGCTCTCTTACTATGTATATCTCAACTGCATTAAGAATAGGTTGAAGGGTTGCATCTGCTGTTTTGTGTAAAGAGATTCTATGTTCATCTGCCACCAGGGCTTTTGAATTAGATAACGTTGTTGCATATAAGTGTAGTGGTACAAAGGGTGCAACCAATGGAGATCCATTCCAAGATATATTGAATTTCCTAAGTTGTGTTTTCTGAAGATGCTCCACTTCAGCAAAGTACAAGTACACATAGAATTTCCAACTTGGATCATCTGGAGTCCAAGAAAATTCCAAAGTGTCAGTACCATTCCTTGGCCTAGCAGCAGTTTTCATTACTTCAAACGGTGGTTTATAGCCATCACCATTAACATCTATTACTGAAGAAGTGCTGATTGAGTCAAAGGAAGAAGAACTATAAGGGGACCAAATTCTATCAAAGGTATCATCTACATATCTACCACTTCCATTGAGAGATGATGATGCAATGTCCCATCTTTTGAAAAGTAACAAAGAAGCAGATTCACCAAACTCAGTATTATAAATCGAACTACTGAGAGGTCTAAGTTCCAATGCTGAGATAAAAGGAGTTCCTAATCCTTTGTTTACAAGACATACATCTGTGACTTCTGATTGTGCCATACTGATTATTTCCATTACAACTTGCTCAGAAATATTACTGAATTTCACTGTTGACCAGAAATTGGCACCGACATAGAGATCAAATTCCGGTAGCTTGTTTTCTCCATCATAGTTTCCATATAAGAATGAAGCCCTTATCAAATGTCTCCTACCAATTCTTCCAGCTTTTAAGCTGTAACAGTTCCTTTCTCCCTCAGGAAAACTTCTGAGATCTGAGAGTGGTAATGGAAGAATTGGATTATTTGGATATGCATACTCAGAGGAAATGTTTTTGTTTAAGCCTGTGTCTATGTAAGGTCCATCAGTGTTGTACTTTATATTAGTGGAATCATCTGTGTACTCAAAATTCTCTGGACCACCACAATCAATGCTTATAAAGCCTAAACATAAAAAAAGGACAAAGTAAACTGAGAAATATGTACAACATTTTAGACTCTAATAACAATTGAAAATTTTGAAGAGTATGAACAAGAACTAACAAAGATTATTAAGAACTCTAGCTCTTTAACAGAAGCTTAAGGCTACCTTGGGTAAAATATTTCATGTCATGAAAAAGTAACATCTGGACTTATTCTTATAGTGATAATGATGGTAATCATGGTATGTGCTAACCTGTTTGTTGCTGTGCATGAAGTAAAATTGCAGGAACAACACAAAGCATGAACAACAGTATGAATCCAATAGAACTTGCCATCTCTGGACCAATCACTAGATGAACCTCAAGCTAGTGAATCAAGAAAGTTTATGTTATATTATGAAATCAAGTCCTCATCGAAAGTTGGTGAGTTTTTCATAGAAAGTGACCATTCAGTTTTTGACTTTTCATACTTGTGGAAAATGAATATAAACAACACAGTAAGACAAACACACTGGGGTGGGTGAGAAGCATTTAGCTGTAAAAACTAAACTTACCTTGTCAACTTGGACATGCATGCATTTGCTGGTTTTGACAAAACCGTGTTCATGTCAAAAACCAGCTGCCGAAACAATTTTTTAATTTTTTTAGAGAAAGAATTTTCACTAAATGGGAAATTTGCATGTCAAAAACTGTGTTCGTGTTTTTTTTAAAGAAAGAAATTTAGTATAAGAAATGCCGCATAGTAGTTATTTATTCATTCATTCAAATAGTACATTAAAAAGTAATTGTGTTGGTCCAAGGAACATACTGTGTGCTTCAAAGGTTGGAGACATGTCCCTTCATAAGGGGCTACAGCATATTTAGAAAAGGCTTAATTATGTTACAAGTTCCTGAAGTTTGAGGTACTTTTGCCAGATACCCTTATTCTTTTTTTTTAATGTCTGACTCCCCGAAGTTACTTCTGAGTTTGTCATATACCCCTATTATCAATTCTGGCCAATTTTGTCGGCATGTAACATCGGAATCCTGATCAAACGTACGAGGTTAAGCAGCTGGTGCCCCATGGTCGAAGATCTTTTTTTTAAAAAAATTTAAAAAACTAAAAAGCTTAATATTTTTATATTTTCAGTTAAATAAAAAAAGAGAAAAAAGAATTGAACAAAGAGGTCGTCTTCGCACGTGTGCACCTGGTGTCCCGTGGTCGAAGATCCTTTTTTAAAAAAATTTAAAAAACTAAAAAACTTAATATTTTTATATTTTCAGTTAAAAAAAAAAGAAAAAAGAATTGAACAAAGTGGTCGTCTTCGCACGTGTGACATCACTCGACATCACATGACCAACCTCCTACGTCTGATCAGGATTCCGATGTTACATGCCGGCAAAATTGGTCAGAATTGATAGTAGGGGTATATGACAAACTCAGAAGTAACTTCGGGGAGTCAGACATTGAAAAAAAAAAGAATAAGGGTATCTGGCAAAAGTACCTCAAACTTCAAGGACATGTGACATAATTAAGCCTTTAAAAAACTCAAGCTTTACAAATATTAAAATGATGTCCACAAAGTTGTTAAGACTAATTCACTTGCATTTACTTGTGAGTTAAGACTCACAAAATTAAAAGCATATTACTACATATTACTATCATTTTTATGGTCTGAATTTTGGGGAGTATATACCATACCTAACAATTTTCACCGCCGCCTAAAGAAAATTCGTGTCATTAATCCAATATTGTAATATAAACGTGGTAAAAACATTGCAAAATTTTTCTTCTTATCATTTCTTCCCACCAACAAAAACGGATTGCACTTTGCAACGTGTATATATCAATTCACATCATTCGATCCCTACCCATCTCAGAAAAATCTGCATAAAGGTGATTCGAGCAAAATTAGTCCACAAATGTGATTCAAAGTTGAAGTTGAGCACTCATTTCATTAAAATGAAGACAAATAAAAGGCAAGAATAATTTTATCTACAAAATGATATAATTGGTGAGCAAAGCATGACAAAAATTCAACTTTTTTTTTTAATGAGAGGTTATATTACTAGGACCTACTTTTGATAGTGGATCTTAATTAAGATAAATACTATAGGCTATATGACTATAATATAAGGATGGATAATGAAAGAGTAGTTAATCACGTCAAGCAATTGAACTGGAATTTGTTATTTAGAAAATTTGTGACGTACTAGTACTGTACTCGTACTATTCAGTTTATTATTATTATAATGATATTCATAGAGGTTTAAGAATGCTATGCAGGTATTAGGTATGAATCTTTCTTATCTTTTTTTTCCTTTTAACTTTCTACGTACTTTAGAGTTTAGAGTCTAGGGCGGAGTAGTTGGGTAGTATTGGGTTGACTGCCATTGTTCTAGTTATTTTAGTTTTTAAATAGATATAATAATTATATCTATTTAATTATTAGTAATAATTTGTAACACTCCAAGGATACAAAACAAAATGCCCCTCTCACTCTCTTTCAGTATTTCTTCTCGCATTAATGTGCGTTTTTTCCACATACTATACTAATTCTTCCAAGTTCATCATCTCTATCCTATTTCTTTCTCATTTGATTTGACAAGTTAATAGTGTAGTTTATACGAGCAAGGAGTTTTTAAGTCATCCATATTTATGAACTAATTATAACAAACTTATCTTGTTAAATTATTCAAATTCAATTAACAACTCAATCCATTTCAGTATTGCACATTAAGGTTTTTAAGATTATGTAAAAAAAAATTATAAATTGATTAAATGATATAAAAATATATGATACTAGCTCTTACCCCGTGCATTGCACGGGTTGTTGATATTAAATTTTTTTATATTAAATATTTTAAATTAAAGATTATTATTATTTTCATTTTAAAGTAAAGATTATTATTAAACAATAACAAAAATAATTATAAAAAAGGATTATTCAATATACTTTATTATGATAAATAAAAAATTATTATTATTATTTTGATTTTTTATGGTATTATGAGAATAATTAATGATAAATCATAATATCCCTTATTTCATTTGACATGAATTTATTGGAAGATAATGACGGTTCGTTTTTTAATATTGTATTTATTTATGTATTATAGATTAATATTAAATTAATGTATTCCTTATTTAGTTGATTGATAATTAGCATGTTTTATTAATTAGAGTGAAATCAAAATTAAACTTTTTTATTTTTATCCTGTGCAATGCACGGATTATTAATATTTAAATATTTTAAAGTAAAGATTATTATTAAACAACAATAAAAAAATGAGCTTGTTGAAAATTTTTGTACTTTCTTATATAAATAAAAAATAACATTTTTTATCTGAGATTTTCCTTATTTATTCAATGGATAAATTAACATTTTTTTTACATGATTATTAACTTTATTATGATGAATCAAAAGTAAATCAGAATTAAATCTTCCTTATTTATTTAATAGATAAATTAATATTTTTATATGATTATCAACTTTATTATGATAATTAAAAACAAATCAGAATTAAATATTTTGATCTTTTTTGTTTAATGGTATTATGAGAAAATTTAAGGATAAATTGGAATATCCACTATTTCATAAAACATGAAGACGACATTGAAATTGTTATTTTTGACTATCTTGGTTAACACATTGCATTTTATTATGAATATAATGTTGGCTTTATATATATATATATATATATATATATATATATATATATATTGTCTATGTATAGATGAGTATTAAATTAATGTATTCCTTATTTAGTTCATCGATGAATTAACACGTTTTATCATGATATTATGATTAATTATTAGAGTGAAATGAAAATTAAACTTTTTTTATATTTTTTTGTTTGATGGTATTATAAGTAGATTTAAAGATAAATCAAAATATTTTCTATTGCATAAGACATGATAATTTTGCATATTTTAAATATAATTATCGCACCTAATATGAAAAATTATATATAATTATATATAATTAAACCAAAATTATACATTCTGATTTTTTTATTGGATAATATTATAAGATATTTCTTATATTTATTTGATGGATAAATTAATTTTTTTTACCATTATTATTTTTTAATATAATTATCACATTTATTATTATTATTCACATTTAAATATTTTGATCTTTTTCATTATTTATCTTATCTCATGACAAAAAAGGAAAAAAAAAATCATAAATAAATCGAAAAACATTTTTTCTTCAAACAGGCAAAAGACACACCAAAATTATTTCTCACCGGAATACGATAAGGGTATTTCTTCCTAATCCTATGAGCCTTAGTCATTATCTTCTTTAAAAAGATAAAAGAATCAATTATTTGCATATTCTTTCAACAAAAAATAATCAAAGTAAGTATGTATAACAACTTACCAAAATATCAAAAAAAAAAAATACAACTTACCAAGGTCATGCTCTTGTTTGAAGTAACTCATTGCTGTCATTCTTCCTGAAATTATCATTAAGCAAAATTCAATTAAAAGTATAACAAAATATGCATCATCTAATAAGTAATTCATCAAACACTAAAATATCAAAATTAAGAGCTCTAAGTAGAGGAATAAACAAAACTCAATTAAAAGTATAACAAAATATGCATCATCTAACAAGTAATTCATCAAACACTCAACAATCAAAATGAAGAGCTGTAAGTAGAGGAATGAGGGAAAAATAAAAATAAAAGAGAGAATTTGGAGAAGAGAATTTTTAGAATTAGATAGAACTTTAAAAATTGAATGGGAGAGCCTATTATATATATATATATAGTGATTTTTTTAATATTTTTTAAATATTTTTGTTAAGGATAATGATTTGTTCAACAAATTGAGGATAATGATTTCACATACAGATAATGATTATATAAATTTAAATAATTAATTTAATTTCAAATTGTAATTTTGGTTAATGATTACTATTATAAATTTTTTAATATTTTTGTTGAGGATAATGATTACTTTTTTTTTAACAAATCGAGAATAATGATTTCAAGTACAGATAATTATTAAATAAATTTGTGATTTTTTAATATTTTTTTAAATACTTTTGTTGAGGACAATGATTAATTTTTTTTCCCAACAAATAATTGAGGATAATAATTTTACATACATATAATGATTAAATAAATTTAAATAATTATTTAATTTTAAATTGTAATTTTGATTAGAGATAATGATTATCTACCTACAAACTCTCTAGTGCGAGGAAAGTTTCACGGGACAAACGTGGTGCCTCGAAAATTTCTCCGGCAAACGTAGTGCCTCGAAAAGGAATCCTTTTATATATAGATAGTAGATAAACAGCTTATTGATTTTTCAACCTTCAATTATTAGTTGTGTTGTGAAAAACAAAATGTTACAAATGAAGGAGCCATAAAGAGGTATGTACAAATGGGGTAACAAAAAACACAAATGAGTTTGATAAAATGTACTCCATTCGATCTAGAATGAAAATTAAAATCACGTTTATTAAAAAAGTTAGTTGATTGTATTTAATTTTTTTTTCAAATTTATAAAAAAATTGTGATATTTTTTAAAAAATAGTATTAAAAATGAAAATAAAAAATTAAATGAAATATATTTTAGAAAAATAGTATTAAAAATAGAGCTAGTTGTTTAATTACTTGCTTCGTTGGTTAGAGTTTATGTCAAATACAAAGAGGAGTGACATTATCGTGCCTTTTTCTTTTGCACTCCTTTTTATACTTCATTTTTTTTTTCCTATTTCTCTTTTCCTTTTTCATCATATTACAAATCATATCTCATTTATTTTTTTTTCTATCTCTCTTTTCTCTACATCTACTACACTAAAAAAAAATAAAAAATTAGTGTAAGACAAATATTTTCCAAATAAAAAAATGAATAGTGAATTTAATATAATGAGAATTATTGAACTTAGTTTTTCGGCATTTTTATTGTGTTTCTAATTCACAAATTTTGACCATAAAATATTTTTTTTGAAAGAATGGTTAAATTTGAAATACAAGATAAAATTGTCCTACAAAATTATTATCTACTAATCTCATTCAATAATTCAAAAAAATGAGTGAGAGTTAACGAAATCCTTACTCGCATGTCAACGAGTTGTCAGTGTAGTGGTGTTAGAGACTGTACTTGGTAGAGCGAACAAAGGTTCGATGCCCCGTAACAAGATTGAGAGAAAAATAAAACCTTAACCTCGGGATCCCCTCGAACTGGATTAGTCGGCAGTGGATGGGATATCAGGTGCAAACAAAAAAAATCCCGTCTCGCATAGTGCAAAATTGAAATTTTGAGCCATCTCTTGCCGCCAAAAACCAAAACCAGAGAGAGAAACGAAGACCTTGCCCGATTCCACAATCACTCCCCCCTCTCTCTCTCTCTCACTGTCGCAATGGTAAATCTCTCTGCTTCCTATTCTGTTATTCGATTTCTATGTTCGTTCTCTTCGATTTTAATGCTGTTTTCGTTAATCAATCGTCAAATCCTCCTAGATTCAGAGCTGAATCTGTGTTTTTATTTAATTTTAAAAAAAGAATTTGTGTTAATTGTGCAATTAAAGTAGTTGTTGTTGTGGTGGTGTTGGAGAGCGCTCTCTTTGTGTTTGTGAAAATGCTAATTTCAAATTTGAAATGTGTTGTTTTTTGTGCAGTCGAAGAAAAGAGGTCTTTCTTTAGAAGAGAAGCGTGAGAAGATGCTTCAAATCTTTTACGACTCCCACGATTTCTACCTGGTTTCGTTTCCTTCCCACAATTACTCTCACACTTTTCACTTCATTCATTAATTGTCTTTTTATTCTTCCAAGTACGAAATTGCAGTCCGTAATCACAATTGCATGATGGAATTACTTTTGAGGTAGTTGAATATAATTCATTTCGTCATTCAAATTAGTCCCTGATGGTAGATGTCAGTTAACGTGTGGACATTTAGAGACTAATTGGAATAGCGAAATGCACATTCGAGAACCTCAGAAGTATTTTCATCATTCAGGAACTAATATGATCGATGTTGTATCTTAGTAGTCTAATTTGACTCTTTACTCTACCTCTTTTTCACTTCATTTTACCATTTTATTGTTACTTAGGATGATTATGTTTTTTCATCATACAGTTTACTGATTGTCGTCATTATTATTACAGCTTAAGGAGTTGGAGAAGTTGGGCCCCAGGAAGGGTGTTATCTCTCAGTCTGTGAAGGATGTTGTCCAAAGTCTAGTGGATGATGACCTTGTTTCCAAAGATAAGATAGGAACTTCTGTAAGTTAGTTAGCATCCAACTTCTAGTATTATGGTTAGGAATGCATATGTATCAGATAGATACTTACTCCACTATACTTTTCTTTCTATAATTAATTCTCATACCTTTGCTTGTTAGGTATACTTTTGGAGTCTTCCAAGCTGTGCTGGAAATCAGGTAAGTTCCAATGAAAATGCTATACTGTGCTGTTATAACATCTTATGTTGATAAGTTGGTCACTACTCTCTATAGTATCCTGTCCTAACCTATTTGGCTAATTATATAAATTCGTTGCGCAGCTTAGGAATGTGCACCGCAAACTTGACTCTGATCTGCACAGCAGTAAGAAGCGGTATGCAGAACTTGTTGACCAATGTGAGGCACTAAAGAAGGGACGAGAGGAATCTGTGAGTTATATATAAATCCTCCCTTGCTACTTCAGAGGAATGAAATGCTTGGTTATCTTTCATCCTAATGTTGCTTTTTCACTAGGATGAACGAGATATGGCCCTCGCAGATCTGAAAGCCATTGAGCAGAAGCATCATGAGTTGAAGGTTCGCTTAAGGATTATTTGTTGACAATGCATTAGTATTAAGTCATAATTCTTACACCGCAAGATAATGTGGCATTTTCAGGATGAGTTGGAAAAGTACAGAGATAATGACCCGGCTGCCTTTGAAGCAATGAGTTAAGAAATGCTTATTTATTTTAAGAATTTTAATCTGTATTACATGATAGAAGGTTAATCTTAATACATTTTCATAGTTTGGTAGTTGTAAGTACTTGGAATGCTGATGTTTTGGTATTAATATTGTCAGAGGAAGGAATTGAAGTTGCCCATGCATCAGCTAACAGATGGACAGGTTTCTACCTTACATGTTTTCTCTTTCATATTTTTTTCCCTGCATGGAGTGTGTGTCTAGGAGGGGAGAAATAGTGTCTGGTATTGAAATGTAACATAATGATGGTGATAATTATTGATGCATATAATCTGTACTTGTTTTGGCCTAAAAATTGTGCAGACAACATCTTTACCCTGAGGCAATGGTGTTCAAACAACTTCCCGGAAGCTAAGGAGCAGCTTGAAAATATGTACAAGGAGGTCAGTCATTTGAGTTTAATGCCTCATTATGCAAATCACTATGTGTAATCCTCAGTAAATAGTTAGCGATTCTTTTGGCTGCAAATAGTTTACTCGAATTGAATGATATGACTTGTTAACTTTAGCAAGCTTATTGCATTAAATATCCTCTAGTGTTTGTATCTAAGCTAAAACACAGCCTTCCTTGTTGCCAATTTCTCTTCTCCTCTTATGTGTCCTCTGGCTTGTACCTTGTGTCTATGCAGATTGGCATGACTGATGATTTCGACTATTTGGAGTTAGCACCTATTCCACTCAAAACACTTGCTGACTGATGAAGTGGTCTATTTGAAGTCTCACTCGCTGCTGTCTCTCGTGTTTCTCTCAAGCATTGACAGTTAAAATGTAAAATCGATGGAGTATTGCCGATGATATTGCCTATGACATCTTCGCTTATAGATAAATGGATTGCTATTTTCTTATTTCTTCCCTCTTGCTGTCTTGTCACAATGTTTTTAGAATCTTTGTGCTTGTAGTTGCAATTTATATATTAGGATTATCTTTCCCAGCCTCTATTTTTGGTGACCCACCTTGAATGAGGTTTGTGTTTTACTTCCTCTGGTCTTATTTATAGGGCATACTTATCCATATTACACGGACCAATGAATGTAGTTAAGTTTCTTGAAACTTTAAAAAAATACATTAACATTACAATTTTACCCTCTTATCTTGTATTGAGAATTTCATAATGTATTATTTCACATTAATGGATAAAGGGCAAATAAGAGAAAATAACAATAAATGCTTCATAGAAAATGCATAATGATTTATAAATAGGACCAAAGAATTTTTCTAGAATATGCCTTATAAATTGAACCTGAGGGAGTATGCTTTAAGGATGCTTTGAAATGATATATAGATGCCTTCATTTTCTTCAGAAATTTGTGGTAGGAAAAATAAAAGGTTCCATGGTTTAATAGCCTGAGAACTGCTTTATATTAGTATTAATGAGGTAAGGTAATCTTTCAGAATCGGTGGTTTTCTCGAAGTTCATATGTTTGATCCTCTGTTCACATTCATCTATTGCCATGCAGACCAGTTTCTTTAAGCCAAGTTCAGTAAAACCCCGATGTTCTTGTCAATGATGTTAGTGTCATTGCCATCCGAGTACTACTACTGCTAGTAGATATAGAATGTTAAAAGAATAATTGCTTGTCAATCTTATGTACTAGTAGCAGCAAAATTGAACATCTTAATCTTTTATTCTTACAAGTTACAACAATGAATGATGTAGTACTTAATAGTTAATTTACATGGAAAATCAATGGAGTAAATTAGTCAAAATGTTTGTTTTTCTTTTAGAATGTTATTAACTTTTTGAGAAAGGTATGTATGCGCATGTTGGAGTCTTTTACTACATGGCATTACAATTTCCTCTATTTTTTCCCCCTCTCATTACCTTTTTCCAATCCTTTGAAGTGATCTTACACATGGTCTGTGAATAGCAGAGCTGAGTTTTGCTGCTAAATGTAAATTGAAATGGAGTTATTACTAATTTACCACTAATTTCCAGATCACTCATTTGTTCAATACCTATTTTGATTCATAACTTGCAAGTTGCTATTTGTAACTGGCCCTTCATGCGACAGTTGGACATGATGAGCCTAATAAATAATTATATTTTTATCGTAGACTAAACTGTCACTTTAGTTCCTGAATTTATACGGCACTTTCACTTTAGTCCTTGAAATTAACAAAATTGTTTTTAGGTCCATGATTTTGTAAAAAGTTATTCACTTTAGTCCCTGAAATTAACAAAATTGTTTTTAGGTCCCTGACTTTGTAAAAAGTCATTCACTTTAGTCCCTGAAATTAACAAAATTTCTTTTAGGTCCCTGATTTTGTAAAAAGTCATTCACTTTAGTCCCTGCCTCTAACTCCCATCAACGTACGCTAACAGAATGATGATGTGGCTGTTTGAGGGCATTAAAGCACATCACTTTTGCACAAGAGGTCAAAATGTGGGCAAAACACAACCAAAAACTAATTTCTTCATCTTTTAAATCCTAAAGCTGATGGTGAAGATGGTCCAGATGATTTTTTAGGTTCTTTAAAACCATGCGTGGGCATAAACACCATTGACGATGCCTCTGTATTAGATGGGACTGGTGCAGTTGATCTTGGGACCGATGCAGCTGATCTTGGCCTGATAGGTAGTTTAGCCCTAACACTAGATGATGCAGCCACTTCATTTGGAGGTTCTGGTTGGGAGAAATCTTGTGATGACTGTGTTTGTGACATATCTATCGCATCTGAATGAGGAACAACAACATTAGTAGCTGCAGGTGCAAGTGCAATAGCATCATTAGCAACTACATTAGGATTAGAAGCAACATCTGCCTCTTGTGCAAAAATGATGTGGTTTAATGCCTCCAAATAGCCACATCATCATTCTGTTAACGTACTTTGATGAAGGTTAGGGGTAGAGACTAAAGTGAATAACTTTTTACAAAGTTAGGGACCTAAAAACAATTTTGTTAATTTCAGGGACTAAAGTGAATGACATTTTACAAAGTCAGGGACCTAAAAGAAATTTTGTTAATTTGAGGGACTAAAGTGAATGAATTTTTACAAAGTCAGGGACCTAAAAGCAATTTTGTTAATTTGAGGGACTAAAGTGAAAGTGCTGTGTAAATTCAGGGACTAAAATGACAGTTTAGTCTTTTATCATATCTTTCTTTCCTAAATTATCATACATTTATTTATTAACGGACACGTTTTCTAATAAAAAATATTAAATTAACACAATTCTTAATACAAGAATTAATAGGAATATTTTGAATACATATGAAACTTACAATAATTAATATATATTTTATATTACCTTTGGTTTTATTTATAAGTTATTTAACCATATCATATGAATCAAATACGATAGTTACATTTCTTGAAACTTTAAAATTATATTTTGACATTATAATTTTACTGTCTTAACTTGTATTAAAAATTTCAGTGTTTCACATTAATAAGCAAAGAACAAATGCGAGAAAATAACAATAAATACATGTTAGAAAATATAAAGTGACTTATAAATAGTATCGAAAAATTATTTTAAACTGTAATTTAATAAAAAGACCAGGGAAACACTCCCATGTGTGACAATTTTTAAAAACAAATTAGTTGTATTCGGTATCAGGGAAGAAATTGAAGAAAAATTATTATTCATTGAATCTAACAACCATAGATTATATCGTCTATCATTGTAGTATTGTGTAACTGGTGATATCTGTGTGTGCGCATTGTTGTCGTGAAATTAGTTGTACATGTGGTCCCCCACCGCTTGCAGCCAAAGCCAACGGTAGCCGATCAAGGTAACGGTTCTCTTGCCTTTCAACTTTCAAGTTTGAAATAACAAAAACAAGATAAAATGATAGTGAATTGACGGTGTAAAGTTTTTTATAATATGATGTATCATTCATCGTTCACATATTTGTGGTTGCTGATTTTTAGTTAAAAGTAATATAAATAAATGGTAAATAATGATACACCATCAATACACAACCGTTAATCTTTAAAAAAAAAATACGTATCATTAAAAACTCATGGATTTAAAAAAAAATAATAATCTGAGTATCTATTAGTATATCAAAGACTCGCTTTGAAATTTAAGGGAAAAAAACATTTTTTTATTTAAAATATAAGTAAAATTATCTAATTTTCTTTAATTTATTTCATTCTCAATGTTACTTTTCTAAACCATCCCTTAAAATTGTTATCTTATTTAATTTTTGTTTCATTTTCAATGCTATTTTCCTAAAACACCTATATTTTATATAAATTTGAAGAAAAAAAAATACATACAGTACAATCAATCAACCTCCTTAATAATATGAAATTAATTTTTTTTTTATATTGCAAACCAAAGGGAGTATACTAATATAAGTTCTATTTTTATATAAATAAATATTTTCTTAACCTCAATCATAAGATAAGATACTAAAAAGAGTATATTTGTATCGAAAGATTAAATATTTAATATATAAAATATAGTAAACTTGTTAACCAAAAAAAATATAAAATATAGTAAACTTAGTTTTCCAATGTCCATTTACTATTTTTGACCTTTTGTCAGGTTAAGCAAACTCATAAAAAAAATGTTTAATTGTTACATATTTTTTTTGGTGAACTACAAAATTGTGGAGGGAAACTTCACATTCCCGACACCTGGAGCAACATGGGTAGGGTGTCTTCCAAGAGATGTTCTCCACAAGGATTCGAACATCTGATTAATTGTTACATATTAGGAGTAGTTAGTAAAAAAATTTATATAATCAAAATATTATCTATCATTTATTTGCATTATTTTTTTAAAAAATTAATAATCATAAACTTATCCGTGTTGAATGATGCACGTAAAAGTTCAATTACTGTATTTGCTAGACTTGTAACTTTGTATTATTAAAAAAAAAAATATTACTCCATTATTTTCAAAGACAAAATAACAGCTAAAAAAATTTAGGTTTATAAAGGATGTTAATTGATTCTATTTAATTTTTTTAAATTTATAAAAAAATAAATATAATATTAAAAATGAAAAAGAAATTAAATAAGATTGCCTTTTTTATAAAATACTTTTAAAAAATATTAAAAATGAAACAAATTTAAAAATATTTAATAATTTTTTTATATTTTAAATATTTTTTTACTTATATAGTAAATAGAAGAATATTCCCTCCGTTCTAAAGTATAAGAAAAACAAGACATATTTATCTTTGACTCAAATATAAGAAAAAATTAATTTACTTTCTATTCTCACCACAATTATTTTTTAAATATTTTTAGAAAATAGTGATTTTGTTTAATTTTTGTTTCATTCACAATGCAATTTTTCTAAAATAACTATATTTTTTATAATTTCAAAAAATTAAATACACTCAAATAACTTTCTTTGTAAAACGACCATTTTGGTTATTTTTCTTATAACGTAAACCTGAGGTAGTACATCATACTATGTTTGAAATTCTTCAATCTAATGAAACCAATTGTGCATACATTGGCAGATTGGCAAGTGATGATGGAACTATCCATGCCATGATTGATTCGTTGGAAGAGGTCTCCCTATATTCTCTAGGAGTATATACAGCTAGACTGTGTAACGTGCAAACAATATAATCTATACACGTGGCACGCATCAACGGCTAGTAAATGGCCTTGTTTTTTTGATTCACTATATTGGTAGCCAGAGTGGCTGCTGCTTTTCCAAAATTCTTCCAACCTAAACTAAACCAAACCTTTGCTGTCTTTCTCTCTTTATAAAGTCATTATAAGCCACAGCCTTTGTTTCACCAAAGTTCAAGTTTGTTTTCAGCTTCAGTTTGAGTTTGAGAGAAGTTTGTGTTTGTGTGGTTTGGTCCTTAGTTGCAATGGAAGTATTGAGAGTTCATGTTTTTGTGATGTCTATTATTGCTCTTGCTTTGGCTTTTATGGCACCATCCACCAATGCTGAGGTTCTTGCTCCTGCCCCTTCTCCCACAAGTGATGGTATGCTCAATTTCATCATCCTTCTCTCTTTTTAACCTCTCATTAGCTAATTCTCTTACAAGCTTAAGCTTTTATATGAATTGTGAATGATTTTGGAGTAAACAATTTAATTAAGCACCCCTTCGATAAGTTTTTTTAATTAATTTATAAAAAAAAAATTTAATAAGCTTATAGATGTTATATTTTAGTATGATCTAAATGAATTCTATGCAAGCTTTTTCAAACACCCTTTTTATTTATCTATAATTTGTATGTTCCATTTTGGTTTTCTAAAAAAAAAAGGGTCCATTTTGCCATTTTGGTTTGGTGATAAGAAGTTGTATGAATGATTTTATATTCATATCTATATTTTGGAAGGTCAAATTTCATTTAGGATTGGTAGTGAAAAGTTTGATATTTGGTGTGCAGGGATAGCAGTGGACCAAGGAATTGCATATGTGCTGATGATGCTGGCTCTGCTTCTTACTTACATTATTCATTAATCAACCGGATTCATCTGTAGAACAGGCTTTCTTTTTAGTAGTCCCTTTTGTATTTATTCGTCACAATTCCATTCTTTCAATGAAATGATTTTTTTGTGATTTTATATCTTGTCCCTCAATTTCTCTGAATTATTGTGCAAATTGGTTAATTTTGCTACTTGAAGAAGTAGTAACAATCACTAATCAACCCCGTTTTCCTATTTCTATTTGCATTGCAAATTCTTGATGAGATGTAATTCAAATAAACACAAATGTTGTAAAAAAAAGAGGTGGTAGTAGAAAATTAGCTACTTTTGCCTTTTGCATATGAAGGAATCGTTGAATGACTTGGTCTCCACAAAAGTTTTAATCTCAATCATAAAAATTTTTAATTATTAAATCAATGATATTATTAAAATGGAGGATTGAAACAAAATTAAAAAAAGAGCAAAGAATTACCCTCAAATCATTATCAAGCAAGTTTGAGACAAGACTATTGCCATATATAAAAAAAAAATTAAAAAAAAGGGAAGATGCAATTAAAAAAAAAAACCCAAGAAAAATAACTAGAAAAAATGTAAGTAGAGTTGCCCTTTTCTATTCGAAGTATATTTTCATCCCCTTTTTTGATGTAAGTAGACTTTCCAATTTTCATCCCATTTTTAATAAACAAAAAAAAAATTAAAGTATATTTTTCCAATTCTAAAAGTTTAAATTGAAAAAAGCCAAATCCAAGATAGAAACAAGAGTAAGGCCAGTCCGTGACCATAACTCCATAAGAGTGAAGTATAGGAATTGTGATCATCTACTTGGAACAAGAGTATATTGTTTTAGAACCCCTTTCTGTTCAAAACTGTCAACTTTGTCTATTCCATAATTTCACACAAAGATAATCAGAGCATGAGAAGAGTAGAACTCTCCACTTCATACAGGTTACAGTTCTTCATCTGGAAGCAATCACCAATCCCTGCAAAATTCTGGCTTAATCAAACCCAACCGCGAAACTAATAAGAACAAACGCCTAAAATAAGATTCTCAAAACTTTTTCTGACAAGTGATCTTACTCAATTTGTTATAAACTATTCTAACACATGTGCACTCAACTGTGCAAAAGTTGATATCCAACAATGAAAATGGCACATACACAAACCATTCAACCGCCATATTAGTTGAGAGAGCAACTCTAATAGCAACTCTAATGCATATAATAGATAATGTAAATTGGTTTTATCACAACCAAGAAAAGGGACCAGCTCAAAGAGCCATCTCAGCCAGCAAGGCAGCCAATTCATCTTCCTCAGGAGTCAACTGCTTTGTTGGAACAGGGCGAGTAGGTTGCCGCCCAGTTGGCGCTGCAGGAGCAGTTGTTGCTGGTTGAAGAAGCTGTTCTTCCAACTCAGCACCCTCTAGTTCTTCAAGTTCTGCTTCCAATTTGTCCTGCAAAAGGAAAAGAAATTTAGAATGCGACATGGACATGCTTTAGTGATCAATGTTCAATAACAAACATTACACTACAATCAAAAAAAGATAGTAGCATAGACAAAAGTCGACCTCATCAAAATCAGCAGCCGCGCCAATTGGAGTTGATAGTGCTTCCTGAATCTGTTTCATGTTCTCGGTTTGTTCATTGATCTCATCCATGATCTTGTCAACATAATAAATATTCCTGAAACAAAAACTATTGCATCTCAACAATAATCTCATAATCAGCATTTCATTTACAGTGTAAGGAATTGCAGAAAGTACTGAAGCACTAAATATTTATGACAATTTTAAATAGCACCGCATATGTTGCTTTTTGCATAGCTTTCATAGTAGCTGCTCCAATTCTTAACGCATCAACTATTTCGGTGGTGGCTTTAGCACCTTCTAACATTATCATCTGTGACACAAATTAGCAGAGCATAAGATGCAAAAGAAGCTCAATAAACAAAACCATATTTTGAACTGTTGTTACTCCATTTAAAGTGGCTTGAATTCACACCTGGTCGTGAATACGCAACTGGAAATTTCCAAGCGTCTCTATTTGTTGTTCATATAACTTCTTCCTTTTCAAACATTTTATTGCCACTGCACGAAACAAAATTTCAAATCCCATGTTGCGGAAAGTATAGTATAGAACAAGAGAAGCGGTGAGTTATGTAACATACATACCCCTCTTGTTCTACACCGCTGAGAAGGCTTTGGCCTTTTCAACTTCTGCTATGGCCTTCTTGAGGAGTACATTCTCCTTTTTCTCTATCATTTCAAGTGTCTACATGACATGATTCAAATAATGACAACATTCAAATTGAGAAATATTCATTCTCCATAAAACCAAATGGTTCACAATTTTCATACAATGTACAATAACAACTTGTCTGCTTTTCCAATAATACATTATCACTCTAAAGTTTTTTATACTATAAATCAATCAATCATGCATATGAAAAATGATATATCAACCACCAATATCAACCTTCAAATTAGCTTACACCACAGGGAAAATGACGAATCTCACGAAGGTGTACTTTTGCACGCTAATGATTGGTTAACGTGTCACTTTCTGTTAGGATTTAAGCACGTGAGAAGAGCTCAATTTAAAACATTAGTCCATTAAGTGAGAAAGCCTCATGCTTTAAGTATCACATTAAACTTCCTAGGCTACTCAGTGTGAAGCTTCTAATATTGCTGCCCCCTTTAAAGCCCGATTCCTGCACCACTTACCTACAATTTAAAACATTAGTCCATTAAGTGGGAAAGTCTCATGCTTTAAGAATCACATTAAACTTCCTAGGCTACTCAATGTGAAACTTCTAATATTGTTGCCCCCTTTAAAGTTCGATTCCTGCACCACTTACCTATCATAATTACCTTAATCCAGCCTATAGATAACCCTTTCGGTGGTCTAATCTCTTAACGAAAGCCACTAATTGTTACTCCCTCCGGTCCTATATATAGGGTACATTTTAGAAAGTTTTCTTGGTCCTAATTATAAGTCACTTTATATTTTCTATGCATCATTTATTGGTTTTTCTCTTTTTTACCCTTATTAAATGATTTGACTATCCATGTGTTTTTTGTTGTTCATTAATGAGTGTGAATTTTCCAAGAAAAGTTGAGGGGATAAAATTGTAATGTTACAATATATTCTCATAGAATTCATAAAACCAACCACTTTTCTTGATATGTGTAATTCGGTTAAGTAATGCCCTATAATAAGGACCGGAGGGAGTAAGACATAAGCACACAAGGAAAGTTCAACCCAAAACATTTAATTCTTAAGCTACTGAATGTGGGACTTCTAATACTTTAATCAAAAGAGAATGAGGAATGAAAATAAGATAAGCTAACTCGTTTAACCTCTCCAAGGTGTCAAGAGCATTGTTGGTTTCTTGTTTAGGATTACCAAACACCCTGCTAATCACAAACATGCTTGTTGATTCTCCTCAACCGAACTTCCTATGATCCCAAAAAAAATAATAATAATTGAAACACTATATATTTTAATCCTAAAACCAATGATACAGCAAAATTAAACCAATGATGGGAAAAAAAGAAAGAAAAAAAAAAGAGGATTAAGGGGTGAGACTTGAGAGTGCGATAGAAAGATTAAAACATGCTTAGGCGTTTTATTACGTTAGTCAGTTAGTGTTTGAGAAGTAAGCAACAGTCTTGAACCTGTGTGGTGTAGTCCTTTCCATGTGAAGCGCACCTCATGGGCTAGGCCCGTTTAATTTAGCTTTTTTTTTTTTTGGGTAAATAATTTAGCATTTTAATCTTGGTGCTAGTACATGTTTGAATATGCATTATTATAGAAATTAAGCAAGGTACATTTCTTAGAATTTTATATGATACAAGTGGACAGATTCAAAGTTCGACTAATTCAATACCCTACGATACATAAAGAGTGGCAGAAGGAGGAAGTATCCAAAACACAGAAAGAGTTACGTTGGGGAGAAGAATGAAATATTCGGTGTTGAGTAAGAGGGAGTTATTTTATTTTATTTTTTTTATGTGTAAAAGTGGGGCATGTGAATATGACAAAAAGAAGACAGTAAAGTGAAAGGGGTGATGGAGAAATAAGAAAATATTAATTTTTTATTAAGGGTAATTTTGCAAATAAATTAATACGTGAGGTGTATAAAATCTGGAGTGGGGTGGCAAAAGCCCCACTCAACCAAAATAGCACAGAAAGGTTGTTACGAGCGGTAGATGAGCATGAGGTGTGGTGGAGGAAGATTGGTTGCTCAATCTTAATCGATTGCCAGACTAATCAATGGACCGAGAAGACTATCAGCAATTTCTTTGTCAGCAGCTTAAAAGGTACTGTGTTTCTTAAATCCGTTGATGCGATTGAATTTCGTAATGATGTTGATAGGGTTTTCAAGATGATGGATGATTTCGTCGAAGAAATAAGGGAAAGAGAACGTTGTTCAGGTTGTTACTAATGATTTGGAGAATCTGGAGAATTTCAAAGTTGTTGACAACATGCTGATGGTGAAAAGGAAGAAGCTTTGGTGGACGTCGTGTGTTGGCCGTTGCGTTGGTTTGGTGCTGCAGGATTTCTCGGAGAAGTTAGAGTTGCATAGGGCGACGATTGCGAAAGGTAAAAAGATTACGAGTTACGTGTACTAGAGAAATTTTACCATTGTTATGTTGCATCACTTTACTAAAGGGAAAGATTTGGTTAAACCGGATGTGACTAAGATTTGGCCATTGCATCGTGCGTTAACTTTGAATTTCAAAGTTAAATAAGATGTCGTCGATTTAGTCACATCTTTCCCTTTAACCAAATCTTTTTACCTCTAGTAAAGTGATGCAACATAGCAATGGAAATTTCTCGAGTACACGTATCTCGTAATCTTTTTACCATTAGCAATCGTCGCCCTATGCAACTATAACTTCTCCGAGAAATCCTGCAGCATCAAACCAACGCAATGCCCAACGCACGACATCCACCAAAGCTTCTTCCTTTTCACCAACAGCACGTTGTCAACAGCTTTGAAATTCTCCAGATTCTCCAAATCATTAGTAACAACCTGAACAGCGTTCTCTTCCCCTATTTCTTCGACAAAATCATCCACCATCTTGAAAACCCTATCAACGTCATTACGAAATTCAGTCGCATCTACTGATTTAAGAAACACAATACCTTTGAAGCTGCTGACAAAGAAATTGCATATAGTCTTTTCGATCCATCGATTAGTCCGACAATCAATTAAGATCGAGCAGTCAATATTCCTCCACCACACCTCATGCTCATCTACCGCTCATAACACCTCATGCAAAAGCTCGTAACAGCCTAAATCCGTCCATTTCTCATGCGAGCACGTATCGGTGTAACCAACCCATTTTGACACCACCCTTCCCCTCCACAATCCTTGAATCATCAACATCAACATCATCATGTGTTGTTCTTCACCTCTACGTGGAGCACACGTCATGGGCCAGGCCCATTAAGCCCAACACAAAATTCCAGACATCATGTTATAAAAACTAGGGTCTCTCACTCACTCTCTCTCTCTCTCTCTCTCTCTCTCTCCCACAACAATCGAAACAGCGTTAAGCAAAAAACACAAAAAATGGGAGACCCAATTGCAGCGGCGCCGGCGGCGGAGGAGGAACGCGCCGCCCTTTCCCTAAACGACGCCGCCGCACCATCCCAAATCCCGAATGCAGAATTCTCAGACAGAGTCCCAATCCGATCCATAATCTCCCGCTCCGACGGCGGATCCGGCCTCGCTGGCCGGAAAGCCCGGATCGGAGGGTGGGTCAAGACGGGCCGCAAGGCAGATAAGGACGCCTTCGCGTTCTTGGAGCTCAACGACGGAACCTGCGCCGGTAACCTTCAGGTGATAGTGGATTCGTCGGTCGGAGAATTGGGGGAGCTTGTTGCGACGGGGACGTGTGTGGTGGTTGACGGAGTTCTGAAGCTTCCGCCGAAGGCGACGACGAAGCAGAGGGTTGAGCTTAGGGCTGAGAAGGTTGTTCATGTTGGGAGTGTTGATCCTGCTAAGTACCCTTTGCCTAAGATGAGACTCACCCTTGAGTTCTTGAGGGACTTTGTTCACCTTCGCTCTAGGACCAATACGGTAATTTCACTATTTCACATAAGTTTTTTATTGTATGGGCAATGAAAATGAATACTATGTTTTTTTTTTTTTTTTTTGAAAGTTTTGATTTTTAGCTTTTTGGGTGTTAATGAATGAAACTATTTTTACCTTTCTGGGTGTTAATGAATGAAACTATGTTAGTATTTGGTTGACTTGTTAGAATGGGATGGGTGCTGAACCGCTAGATAGATGTCCCACGTTGTGTTTCATGCTCCATGCCATTGGCAATGCGGAATTGTTGTTGCAAAGTTTTAACTTTTTTACTTTTGAATGTTGGACCTATTATTTGGTAGGCATGTAAGGATGGGAGATATTGTTTTTTCATATTTTCACTCATAATATGAAAGGGCAGACGATCCCACCTCGAATGCATTGAGCGGGGTTGCCCTTCCGAGTGGTCGCTGTGCTATTGTTACTATGTATTGTATTTTCTTTGGTTGATGGTATATAAGGATTGCATCACTTGAGGGAATAAGGGAAGGATTTGCTTTAGCATATTTATTGTAACTACAAGTCTATGAATGCCAAGAAAAACCATAGGCGAAACAATTAAGGATATGGAGATAAATCCTTTATCAAAGGACATGATTTATGATAGATCTTTATGGCGTTGTTTGATCCATGTAGCCAACCCCACCCAGTGGGACAAAAGGCTTGGTTGTTGTTGTTGATGAGTCTATGAATGCTCGTGGTTCAGGGTTCCAATTCCAAATTTGCTCTCTAGTCCCTTTAGTTATTGTTAGAAGTCAATCTGCCATTTCATAATCCATATCTTGCTCATGCTTTGAATGTTAGTAAGTGACCAGATTGAAACTGGCAGTTCGAGTTTGGGATTCCTAGACGCAGACTTCTTTACAGCATCTGATTATTATCTGTGATTGCAGATATCTGCTGTAGCTCGAATCAGAAATGCTCTAGCTTTTGCTACTCACACATTTTTCAACAAACACGGATTTCTTTATGTGCACACGCCAATTATAACGACAAGCGATTGTGAGGGTGCTGGTGAAATGTTTCAAGTTACAACTTTGTTCAGTGAAGCAGAGAAACTGGAGAAGGAACTAATACAGAATCCTCCTCCAACAGAAGCTGATGTAGAGGCTGCCAAGCTTGTTGTTAAGGAGAAAGGAGATATTGTTTCACAATTGAAATCTGATAAAGCAAGTAAGACGGAAATTGTTGCTGCTGTGGATGAACTTAAAAGGGCAAAGGATAATGCCTCCAGAGTAGAGGAGAGATCTAAACTTAAACCTGGCATTCCTCAAAAGGATGGAAAAGTGGACTATACCAAAGATTTCTTTGCACGTCAAGCATTTTTGACTGTTTCTGGCCAACTTCAAGTTGAGTCTTATGCATGTGCTCTTACTAGTGTATATACTTTTGGGCCAACATTTCGTGCAGAGAATTCTCACACTTCTAGGCATTTGGCAGAATTTTGGATGGTGGAACCGGAAATTGCATTTGCAGACCTGGAGGTATACAAAACTTGAATTCTTATTCTCAATCCAAATGATTATAAAAAGTTATTGTTTTTTGTTTTTTAAGTTTAAGGAAATGTTACTCCTATTTTCTTTCACCCCATCCATGTCTAAAATTGATCATAAAAGTTGGTGCGGTGTATGCCTAACCTAACTGCTAAATGTCAAATCATATATTCAAATTTTAGAGCAATGAAACTTTTCAATTTTCTAATTCATTGTTGAACTGCGCACACTTCCCCTGGTACTTTTGCTTTTCTTGTGGCAGAAGATATTAAAATTTAATTGTTTGCATTATTGTGTAGCACGACATGAACTGTGCTGAGGCATATGTGAAATTTTTGTGTCAATGGTTACTTGACAATTGCCTTGAAGATATGCTGTTTATGGCTGAAAAGTTTGACAAAGGCTGCATTGATCGTTTGAAAATGGTTGCTTCCACCCCCTTTATTCGAGTTACATATACAGAAGCAGTGGAAATACTTGAGGAGGCTGTGGCGACTGGAAAGAAATTTGAGAATGAAGTTAGATGGGGGATTGACTTAGCATCTGAGCATGAAAGGTAGTTTTCAGTTTGTGTTTTATAATTCCTGTTCTTATTGACTTGTGCTGGTAAATGATATCTTGGGACCCTGGTTTCATGCAGATACCTCACAGAGGTAAAGTTTCAGAAGCCTGTAATTGTCTATAACTACCCCAAAGAAATTAAAGCATTCTACATGCGACTCAATGATGATTTAAAGACAGTGGCTGCTATGGATGTCCTTGTACCTAAGGTATGTATCCTGAATATTTGATTTTGAATGAGACTTTGATACCTGGCAAGCACTATTTGTCAGCAAAACTAAAGTATGCAACTAATTTCAGGTGGGAGAGTTGATCGGTGGGAGCCAAAGAGAAGAGCGTTTTGATGTCATTAAGCAAAGGTTTGTAATATGTCTGTTCATACCTTATACTTATAGCATATAAATATGATCTCTTTCCTTTGTGTGTTTATATTATATTTATATATATCGCAGATTAGAGGAGATGAGTTTGCCTTCTGAGCCATATGAATGGTACCTTGATTTGAGGCGGTATGGCACAGTGAAACATGCTGGATTTGGTCTTGGCTTTGAACGGATGATCCTTTTTGCGACTGGCCTGGACAATATTAGAGATGTGATTCCATTCCCTCGTTATCCTGGCAGAGCAGATCTATGATCGTTATCTACCTGTCTGCAAGTGGCGATTCAAATTTTTTCCTGAAGTAGTTGAATTCAAAACAGAAATGTAGCTTGAAAAATGATACATGGAAATCAGTTTGATTGTAACTCAACTCTTAGTTGTGTTCTGGGTTATTCTTATCTTAACTACATCCTTTTGAAGGAAAAACGAGTTTTATAAATTTTATCAAATCACTGGAGTATTTCCACTTTCATACTTGTAGAAGAATATTGTTTTTTAGTGATTGCTTTGGCAAGTCATGTGATATGAATACGCACACCAAAAACTTTGTAAAGTATGCCATCCACTTTTGGTTTGAGTTGATGACGGTTCCCTCTATTATTATAATACTATTATGGTATGGTAGTTTCATGAAATGCTTGATTTCTTGAATTTTTAATCACTGGCATTGATGCAGTTAGAATATACTATCTAATAGTATCTAACTTGGGAGGTATGTTAGCAAATTCATGCGCCCTGGTAACACTAGAAATATGCATTTGGTTAGGACTAACTATGCAAGTCAAATACAAGAGCATCTCCTATGGCATTGCTAACATGGGGTATATCTTTTGCTTGCCAGTTGCCACATTATCGATCTATTAGTATACTATTTTGGCTAACTTAACACTCAAATCAATAGCATATTATTATACCCTATGTCAAGATGCAACTACATATGAAATATCAATTGTTGCTTTCCCTTTTGTATTTTTATTGCCTTTTATTTATTTTATTTTTTTTACATGGGAGGTCTGGGACTAGAACCCATGACCTGGGGAGGAAGAAATCTTAAGTGTCCCTGCAGCCACCAACTGGGCTGTCTTACGCGGACTTATTGCCTTTTATTTAGTTCTAGCATAATCTTATCATATATGCTCCTATGTTAACTAACTAACTAGTTAATGTGCTAAGGCTTTGAATATTACTCCCTCCGTTCTATAAAGTGAGTAGATAGCTTTATTTTTAACAGTTTTTTTAAATCAATTTTATACTTATTTTATTTGCATCAACACTCATTTAATAGTGATAGTTAAAAAAAAAAAATATTTCCTAAAGAATAGTATAAAATGGCCTATACGTATATATAAACAATGGAAAATGCTAAAGAGTACCCTTAGGGCACTTGTTAAGTAACTAAATGTGATTAAAAGTTATGGGAAAATGCACTTTTTTGGATTCTCGAGAAAATAAACACCTTGGACTTTTGAATTTTTTCCACTATTGGTATCCTTAACAAGTGCCCTAGCAAGACCCATAAACAATTATTCTAAAATGCAACCTAGAGAGAGTATTTGCAAACATAGCATTAAAGATTGCCTAAGACACCAATTAACTAGAGAAAGCAAAACTATGCTTCCGGAAAGTGGCGGCAAATAGTATTTTTGGCGCATTCAAGTTAAAATATAATCTTAAAAGTGTATAAAAATCTCATTTACTACCGGTAGAGGCCGGCACAAGCGGAAGGGGCTTGTGTCTCTTAGGCATGTGGTCGCGGGTTCGAGTCGTACCCGAGGCGCATGTGAATGGAGCAAGCCTTATTGGGAGCATCGTCCCCAAAAGGGTCCGATCGTGGTGCGAGGGATTAGTCACCCAATTGCGCGGGTGGATACCCTGGTTCATAAAAAAAAATCTCATTTACTAAATAAATTAATTTAAGAGGTAACACTCATTATTACTGCTCACTTTAAAATTAAATTGTTTAGAGCTTTTATCCAAAAAAAAAAAAAAGAAGAAGTAAAATTGTATGTGGTGCTCAAATGGTTTCAAATTCAATTGAAGAAAAAAACACTTCTTTTTACAAAATTTAAAAGAAGAAAAACCCGCAAAGGTTCATTTTCCTTCCTCAATATCTATCTCATGATGCTTTCTGCCATTTCTCTCTCAACTAACTTAACCGTCACTGCCACACTCAGAACCTCAAAACCACACAAACACAAAACACCACCACCACCTTTGAACACAAACACAGACCTTAACCTTAAATCCCTCTGCAAATCAAACAAATTGGATGAAGCACTTCACTTAATAGAATCCAAATCAGAAGACCAAGATATCAACACCTTCTCTCTCTTCCTCCATGCCTGCATATCCACCAAATCAATTCAACACGCTCAAAAACTCTGCACCCACTTGCACAATTCCAATAAAGATTCCATTTTGGAAAACCCCATCTTGAAATCCAAGCTCATCACTCTCTACTCTGTTTGTGGCAATGTCAATGAAGCGCGCCGCGTTTTCGAAGAAACCAATGATAAACGACGACCCGAATCGGCGTATGTGGCTATGGCTATTGGATATTCTAGAAATGGGTTTTCAAAGGAAGCATTGCTTCTTTATTGTGACATGTTGTCACAGTTTATTGAGCCTGGAAATTTCGCATTTTCGGTCGCGCTTAAGGCTTGTACTGATTTGTCTAATGCATTGGTTGGTAGAGCAATTCATGCTCAAATCATGAAGCATCATGAAAAACCTGATCAAGTTGTGAATAATGCGCTTTTGAGGTTCTATATTAAATGTGGGTGTTTTGATGAGGTGCTTAAGGTGTTCGAGGTAATGCCTCAACGAAATGTGGTGTCCTGGAATACCTTAATTGCAGGTTTCGCTGGTGCGGGTAGTGTGTTTGAGACATTTGATGCTTTTAGAGTCATGCAAAGAGAAGAGGGGATAGGGTTCAGTTGGGTTACACTTACAACAGTGTTGCCAATCTGTGCTCAAGTTACAACACTTCTCAGTGGTAAGGAGATACATGGACAGATTGTTAAGTCTAGGAAGAAAGCTGATGTACCTTTGCTTAACTCACTAATGGACATGTATGCCAAATGTGGAGCAATTGGTTATTGTAAAAAAGTATTTGACAGACTGCATAGCAAGGATTTGACATCATGGAATACAATGCTAGTTGGATATTCAATCAATGGCCGAATAGAAGAAGCATTAGCTTTGTTTGATGAAATGCTAAGGTCTGGCATTAGACCAGATGGTATTACCTTTGTTGCATTATTATCAGGTTGTAGCCATTCTGGACTTACCAGTGAAGGGAAAAGATTGTTCGATGTGATGCATGATTATGGGTTGCAACCATGTTTAGAGCATTATGCTTGTTTGGTTGACTTATTAGGCAGGTCAGGGAAACTTGACGAGGCATTCACCGTGGCGGAAAACATTCCGATGAATCCGAGTGGCAGCATTTGGGGATCATTGCTTAACTCGTGCCGCCTTCATGGTAATGTTTCGCTAGCAGAAACTGTTGCAGAGCGGTTGTTTGATGTTGAGCCTAACAATCCAGGAAACTATGTGATGCTCTCAAACATATATGCAAATGCAGGGATGTGGGATAGTGTGAATAGAGTTAGGGAAATGATGGCAATGAGGGGAATTACGAAAGATGCTGGATGCAGTTGGATACAGATAAAGCATAGAATTCACACATTTGTTGCTGGAGGGAGCTCTGAATTTCGTCATTCTGACGAGTATCTGAAAATTTCGACTGAGCTATCAAATGCTATAAAAGAAATGGGATACGTCCCTAACACAGGTGTAGTTCTTCATGATATAAATGAGGAGATGAAGGCAATGTGGGTTTGTGGGCATAGTGAACGGCTTGCAGCTGTCTTTGCACTCATCCACACTGCTCCAGGAATGCCAATTAGGATTACTAAGAACCTTCGTGTTTGTGGGGATTGTCACTCTTGGATGAAAGCTGTTTCAAGAGTTACAAGGAGACTGATTGTATTAAGAGATACAAACCGGTTCCACCATTTTGATTATGGCACTTGTTCTTGCAAGGACTATTGGTGATGATGGAAGTCGCCATAACACTTATCATTAATCATTGGGTCTTGTCAGAACACTTGTTAAGGTTACTAGTATCGAAAAATAAATCATAAGTGCACATTCTTTAATGTCTCGAGAATAAAAAACCACACATTTTCATGCATTTACACTATATATAGCTTCTTAACAAGTGCCCTTGTTAGCATTTTTCTTAATCATTTTATCCTACTCTAATTTTTGCCACCAATCGTGGGTTTTTAAGTTGAAATATTTTTTCTTAATCATTTTACCCTACTCTAATTTTTGCCACCAATCGTGGGTTTTTAAGTTGGAAAATATTTCAGTTTAGTCACCATGCTCAAGAATGTTGCTTGACATTGCTCCAGTTAAGACTTGCCGAAGACACATTTCGAATAGTTCAATGTCCGTCAGAAAAGCTTACATGACTGATGAAAGGTAGGGATAGAAACACTTCAACTTCCTACTATCTAGAGTCTAGACAAACATCGGCCAACTGAACCATGTGAAAATGGAAATATATCAGCTCAGTTCAGAATGATTTCACTTACTCCCTTTTACATTGTAGAAAATAATTAATCACCATACCCATAATTCACTCTTGTTCCATATTCTTCATCGGGATTCTTTAGGGTCAACTGTATGGTTTTTTTTAACTTATTATCCAACAATTATAAGGAAAAAAACAATGGATAAAATTATTGGTGCCTTTCCAATCTTCAAAACGGAAACAGCGGGAAGCAAATACTAAAATTCATATAATCAAACATTTAAGTCTCAACAAAATCAGAAGTTGACCAAATAAAATAGACAAAACTCAATTCTGAAGAACAAAAAACTAAATGTCTCCAAGTTTAAAAACAGATATTTGACTATAAATCAATCCTCGTCATCAATAACCTTGGTGCCCAACCCTTTGAGTTCTTCCTTAGGAATTTCGACGACTGTAACAAGGGAGTACAGCTCTTCCTTTGCATCTTCATCATCATTCCTCTTGCGAGCAATGCGTACCCTGATCCTTCTGGGAACACTTCGGATTCCCTGGCTCCAGACAAACTTGTTCAGCTTCACATCGACTCTCACATCGTTGGTACCCATGGCTTTCTGGGCAAACTTCCTGATCTCCTTTATTGCTTTTGGAGCTTTCTTCTTAAATGTGCTGTTTAACATAATAACAATGCAAACAAGAACCCCTAAGAAATTTAACGATGCAATTACAGATGAACAAGGTTGTATACTGTATCAATGAGTATTGATCTCAAAACAAAACTAAAAAATAATCCAAAAGTGTAAGTAATTATGAAGTTATCCACGAATATTACATAAACTTCTGAATCAATGTACTAATAGATTACATCAGCGCGCATGCATAAGCCTGGGAAAAAAATATAAATGCAGAAGCTATGGTGAAACTAATCATCAATATACAATATTTGGACAAGATGCAAGAATATTTGTATCACCAAACACAAGAAACCGAGTCATACAAAGCCCTTTTATGTAAATCAATATCATCAGCAGCTACTTTAGTCATTACACTTCACAAGTCATACAAATTATGGGCAAAAGCAATGATTTGTATATACTTTTAAATGAATTATTTTCTTTCACTGAGATCAAATACATGGCTCACTGTGATCAATACCTTCACAAACACAAACAAATTTTGCGCCTCCATGTCGATATAAGCAAAGTTTAGTTCTATTTAACATCATTATAAATAACAGTCATACAATTCTAAACTCTTCCATTGTATAACCACCAAAATTCTAAGATCCATGGGAACATGATACAGCTGAATTTAGTTAGGACTAATTACAAATAAAAATGATTACTTTGACCATGATAACAGTTTAAATCTTAGCAGTAAACACACCATCAGCTAACTTAAACTTATAATTAAAAAAAATGGCAAGTTGAATCTGATAAATAGGAGATTGCAATGAAGCATCAATCAAAAAAATGAAGAACCCTAATGAATGAAGGATCAATTACCAGCCATGGAGGCGCTTGTGGAGATTGATGGTGTACTCTCTGGTAACAATCTCCTCCTTCCTTCCTCTGCTCTCCACCATTTTCAATCACTCTTTCTCTCTCTTCACCTTCACTTACCTGCACAACACACAACACAATACAATACCCCTAATTACCAATCACATCAGAATCAGAAGAAGAAGAAGCCAAGAGAAACATGAAAATCAGAGAAAAAGGGGTACCTTAGAATCGGGGAAGGGTTTCAAAGTTTCAACCTTTGAGGCGTAAACAGAACAAGAGTGTCAAATATTATAGCACCACAACCACAAGGGATCGTAACCTAAACCCTAATGGGCCTCTACCGGGTTTTTTCTTTGTTGGGTTAGGTATAGCCCAATGATAAAAAAAAAACATTTTTTTGACCCCTTTTTCCTCATTGACCCTCCTAATATTTTAAAAGTTAAAAAATGCAAGAAAATTTTTTTAAAAAAAATCATTTTTATCTTTTTTTCTTGTTCTCTCTCTTTCTCACTTGTTTTTTTTTTATAAAAAAAAATTCACCTACGCTAACCCTAGTGTACGTATAATATACAAATATGAAGGGGTCAATGTATTAAGGAAAACCAATTTTTTACCCAATATGTTTGGGTCAACATGCTTGAAAAAAAAAAACAATTTTCCCCAGTATATTGGCCCCTCTTTCGTCTCCCATTAGTATTTGTAAATTATACGTATGCTGGGGTGTCGGTGTACATAAGAAATTTTTTTAAAAAAAATCGTACGATCATACAGGAGCATACAGAGCACATATGTTTTTAAAATTTGGTATTATTGTATGTTAAGATTTTATTTTTCTACAATCTTTGTTTGTTAGTTTTGCTAAAATTTAATATTTCCATTCGAGTTTTCTTATTCTTGATGGAGAGAGAGGAGTGAGAGAGAAGGAATGGAGGTTGAGGGAGAGGGAGAGGGAAAGGAAATAGAGAGAGGAGAATAGAGATTGATGAAGAGGGATAGAGAAATAGAGATTGAAATAGAGGGAAAGGAAGAAGAAGGGGAGGGAAAGGAAGAAGAAGATGAGAGAAAAGAATGAGATTGAGAGGGGTATTTTAGAGAAAAAATTTGGAAGGGGGTCAAAAAATGAATTTTCTAAAAAAAAAGTAGAGAGAAACTTTGCCACACAACGTACTCAACATCACTCTACAACACAAACTTGCTCGATCACCACGGTGTAAATTTACCTTTTTCTTAATAGCAGTGACCGAAAATGGTGAATTGAGACATGATCGAAACAATTTAAGAGATAATAAGAACATGATATGAAACGATAAAAATATCTTTTCCAAATAAATTTTGAAGAGTCCTGGCCTTGTTTTTTTATCCCCAAATCTCTTTTAAATGTGAAAATTCCAAAATGTTCTTAATTTGTATTTTTTTTGCTCGGGGATATAAAAAAAAATTCCGAGAGGATATTGATGTAATATAATTGTTTTTCCGACTCGGGGATATCGAAAAAGTATTTCGTGAGATGCTTGTCCGAAAATTACAAGGATACGTAATTTTTTATTTCAAAAAATCAATGGGATTTGTGGATAAAAAGCAGGTGTAAAAACCAGGTGGTGTTTGGGCTTCACATTTTTGTGGTCCAACTAATCCATCTCGGATCAGCGAATTGTACGAGTCTTTGACTCAACGGTATGGATCCTCCTCAAGAATTGTTGCCTCACTAGAACCAAGAATTTTATATTCCAAGAATTGTTGACTCAACGAGTCTTTGTACTAGGCCAATCCACTTGGGTGTATAAAAAGCAGGGTTTATGTTCCAAGAATTTTAGTTCTCAAACCCCTAACTTTAGTTCCAAACCCTATTTTAATTGTGAAAAGTAAAAATGTCCTTCTTTCTTATTTTCCACCCAAACTCCAAATCCCAATTCTTATCCACCCCAAACCTCATGTCCACCCTCCTCCTCCTTCTTCTTCCCAAGTATTATTCCCACTAATCCCATTTACCTATAGCAAGTGCAGAAAGAAAACAAGAATCCAGATACCAAAAACACATAAAAGAAAAAAGAAAACAACCACCGACCTTTAAACCCAAACCCATTTACCTAATGTTCTCAACATTATAATAGTAGATAAATGATGAAACTAATCCTACCCAATGGGAAGACCACCAACATATTACCAATTATAATTTAAGAATACGAACAAACAAGATAACCAGACAAAAACCAGAAAGGAACCAAAAACATAAAATCTAAATCAAAAATAAGATTTCAAACTCTCCAAAGAAAATTATGTTATATTGTAATCAATGCATCTAAAGAAACAACATCATTTTGAATATAAAATCTGAAACGGGTTGGCGCCTCCCGCCGCAATGCAACACCACCGTTACCAACGAACTTCTTTGTTGAAGCCAAGGCATTAGGTGGAGGCGGATCTTTCGAGCACAGCCTCATCGCGGATCGAGTGGTGGTTGAGTACTCAAGCGTTTGTGGTGAAGGTGGTAGCACTGGCGTCATCGGAGTTGGAAATAGCGGCGGTGTCAACAACGAGGAGTTCAATGTTGGTGGTGGTTTTCTAGCCGGTGGCGATGACGGGCCTGCGACGGACAGCGGCGGGATTTGCCGTTGTGTGTCGGGCAGCGGTGGGTCGGTGGCTGAATTCTCAGATCTAATGTGTGAATGTGAAGAAGGAAAGATAAGAGTCAGAGTAAGAGAACAAAAAATAAAAAAAAATTAAAAAATGGTGGAAACTTTGGAGAAGAGATGATAGATCTAAATAATGAAAATGATTTGAATGAAGAAGAGACACTTTGTTCAGTTTAAGAAGAAAAAGAAGAAGAAGAAAGAAAAAGAAGATAAAGCGTGGGTTTGGGAAAGGAAGGAGTGAATGGGGTTTGGGAAAGAAGAAAAACATGTTTTTGATTCTCGATTAAAATGGGGTTTGGGGCTAATGATGAGGTTTGGGAACTAAATTTCATATTCCAAAACTCAACTTTGAAAGTAAGAGCCTTCAGCCAAATTGGTAAGGCTTAATGGAGGGGGAGGTGAAAGCAAGCTCATTTTCTCTATTATCTCCTTTTCACTCTTTATCGCCATTCTATCATTGTTGTCATAGTCACCATCACCACCACATAATCATCATTGTCACCAGCACTATAGTGTTATTGTACTAAATTATCATGGTTTCTGCACCATTTTTGTTGGTATAACCACAATCATTGAGCTTATTATTATTGAGTTCACTATCATCATCAACATCCCCAACCACCCTTAACTCAATACCCAACCATCGCTAATGAGCTAAAAGTATAGTACATCATTTATGTTATAGTATAATTTTGAATAAAGGTAATTTTGTCATTTGTTTATAATTTATATAATATTTGTCATTATCTAGTGTATTAGAAACGAACACGATATAGGTGTAATGTTTTACCCTGCACATAATTAGTTTTATATATTATTTTTTTTTTAAAGAGGAGTGTGGTTAAGCAAGTTGGAGTGTCAATGGTCCTATTCATGTAAATTATAATCGATTAGGCTTTGTTTTTATATATACACTACATAATTGAATATTAACATTATGTTTAAGGAAATTATTAATATTTTTTTTATACTCAAAGAATTTTTTTTTTTAAAGGGAGAGGAAGAACGCAGATTTTTGAATTCAGGGACTCAAATTTAATGCCTCACATTTTTGCCAATTAAACTAAATTTTGAGAATGAACTCAGTTATCTATAAATTATGTTAAGAATTGTAATAAGAACAATAATACGTTTATTTTTACTTATGAGGATGAATTTGATGTACCCAAATTTATTTTTTATGATGTAAAGTAAAAAAATAAAACAACAAGGAAACATCAAGCGAGTAATATTTTTGTTAACAAGGCACAATGTGGTAAGCACAGAATGAGCATATTCATATACCATGTTTACCTGGGTATGAAGAGGCAAGCTCTTAATTTTATATGTAAATATGAAGTGGCGCTTTCAAGGATAACTCTAACAAATTTGTTTAGGCTAATAAAAGGTAATTTTACAAAAGTGATTTTATCAAAGGTGTTTTGTTAGAGTTAACAGTCACTTTAGTCTTCGAAAGTTATTCTCTCACTTATCCAAACCTAAAAGAAAAATTTACATCAATTTAATTCCCAAAAATTAACATGACCCCACATTAGTTCTTTTAGGGACTTATTATTTGATGACCATACAAATATTTGACGGACCAAAATTTATATTTCGTGATGTCATATTAATCTTTGAGAGACTAAATTAATGTAAAAATCTTTTGGGAACTAAATTGATGATCGATGTACCTTTGAAAGGCCAAAATAAATGTTTACTTCTTTTTTTTTTGGTTGCCCACCTGGTTCGCGTGCCTGACTGTGGTAGGTGAGTCTCCCGGTACGAGTTTTGTGCATACTTTTCTTTTTAATTAATACCAAGAAAAGCTGATGAATTGATAGAAATATGATCTAATGCTTATAAGAATTCAAATTATTTATGCAAGTGTGAGAAGCAATATATTTTAATCAAAATAATCAAATGTCTTAATGTGAAAAATCTGAAACAAATAGACCCTTTAATACAAGGACATAAGTGAAGTATGTAATTGATAGATCAGAGAAAAGTAACCTTCATACTATTTATTTGACAGTAACTTATATTGTTTACTGTAATTTTACCATCATATTTTAATGTACACGGGCTAAACAGAGAATGGCGTTTACATGCTGAGAACAGCCATGCATTTACCTGAGTATGAAGAGGCAAGGTTGTAGTAATTTTATATGTGAATATGACCGTGACAGTGTGACACCATGTACTATAAATTCTGCTTCTCTTTCGTTTATTTTTCAAAGAGTAACATACATCAGTGAAAGCATTTAACTTTAAAGAGAAAAAAACGAAAATGAGTGCTGACTTAGCTTCAGCTCACGCTGCTGTCTTCAAGGAATCAGAAAACCTTGAAGGAAAATGCGACAAGATTGAAGGTTATGACTTCAACCGCGGTGTTGATTATCATCAACTCATCAAGTCCTTGGTTACCACTGGTTTTCAAGCTTCCAACCTTGGTGATGCCATCAATGTCGTTAACCAAATGGTTCTTTCACTTCACACCCCTCTTTTTTCTTTCTACAAATACCAAATTCAATAGACTAATAGCTCTTTATGAAGACCAATAACATTTATTACATGTCTTTATCTAACTATGTTTTTTTTAGTTATAAATTTCTCACCTTATCATCTTTGGATTGAAGCTTGATTGGAGGCTTGCTGATGAACCCATAACCGAGGGTTGTAGCCAAAAAGAAAGAGATTTGAATTATCGAAAGTCCATTACGTGTAAAGTGTTTCTTGGTTTCACTTCTAATCTTATCTCCTCTGGTGTTAGAGACATTATTCGATTTATTGTTCAACATCGCATGGTGAGTTTCCATAAATAGTAAATAAGAATATCAAATGCATAACACACCTCTGGTTCCCTAATTTGGATTCATAAGACAATGCTTTAGTTTTTATTAATGTTACTTTTTTTTTTAATAAGATAAAAAAATTCATGCCAATAAGTACTAACTTGTGTTGTTTTGCTAGAGCAAGTGTCTTAAAAATATGTAGTTCCATGTATGGCAGTCTCTTATTATTAATATTTTAATTTGCATTATCTTCCATGCAGGTTGATGTAATTGTCACAACAACAGGTGGCATTGAAGAGGATTTTATAAAGTGTCTTGGACCAACATACAAAGGAGATTTTGCATTGCGTGGTGCTGAATTGCGCTCAAAGGGATTGAATCGTATTGGTAATTTGTTGGCCCCTAATGGCAACTACTGCAAATTTGAGGATTGGATCATTCCCATTCTTGATCAGCTGTTGAAGGAACAAAATGAAGAGGTATATATACAAGGGCACTACTTCGATGTAACCAAATTTTGGATGGTTGAAAACAATCCTTTAGTGGACCAATGTTTGTTTGACAAATCAACTAATTTGAGCTGACATGGCAATAACTTACAACTTCATTAGCTGACGTGTCAAACAATCATTGGTTCATTTAAGGAATTGTTGTGCAACCATCCAAAATTTGGTTGCATGATAGAAATATTCTATATTCTATTTCAATCAGTAAAAAAAATTATCAGCAAAACAAAAGCATATTAGTGCACTATTAAATTTATACGGGTAAGTCTTGGATAAATAAATTAATCTGTCCGAACAAAAAAAAAATTAATTTCTAATCCATCTATGCCTACTTTGTTCTCATCAAAACAAGGTAAAAGTTAGTAATTTTAATTTAATTAGTACGATTGAGTGACAAATTATGTATTCTGAAGTAAGTTCATCATTTTCACAATTAACATTTTTTTTTCCCTTATTCATATATAATTTTTTACTTTCATTTTTCAGAAAGTGACTTGGACACCATCTAAGATAATTGCTCGATTGGGAAAGGAAATAAACAATGAAAGTTCGTATCTTTATTGGGCATACAAGGCAAGAATGAAACAAAAGCTTCAATTTTTCAGTAGATTATGTTATCCTCTCCACTTTACGAGAAATTATTGTATGGTCTCGGACACATCCACACTATTAATTTTATTAAATATTTATATTTTTAATTTTTAATTAATTAATAATACATCCAACGGTATGTATGTAGTCCGGGACCAATCACACAATAATTCCCCCCCACTTTACCTATATGTCTTGCTTTATTATATGTTTATTGGATATTTTTATTTTCTATTCCCTCCCTACCTATGAAAACAATTACAAGTATTAAATTTGTTTCAATATTTTACAGAACAACATTCCAGTTTTCTGCCCGGGATTAACAGATGGCTCAATTGGGGACATGTTGTACTTTCATTCCTTTAAAAGCCCTGGTCTAGTTGTGGACTTAGTACAAGGTTTCATACTTTATTTATTTATTTATACTTTCTTATGAAATGTTTTTATTTTTTATTTTTTTGCTTTCTTTCAACTTTCAACTTTCTATATTTCTATGTTTATATATAACATAGAACCATGCATGAATATATAGCTAAAATAATAATAATAATAATAATAATAATAATAATAATAATAATAATAATAATAATAATAATAATAATAATGTAACGTATGTATGTAACAGATGTAAGGGCCATGGATGGTGAAGCTGTACATGCAAGTCCTAGGAAGACAGGCATGATTCTTTTAGGAGGTGGTCTTCCAAAACATCACATTTGCAATGCCAATATGATGCGTAATGGAGCTGACTATGCTGTCTATATTAACACTGCTCAAGAATTTGATGGAAGTGACTCTGGAGCTCGTCCAGATGAGGCCATTTCATGGGGAAAGATTCGAGAATCTGCTAAGACTTCTAAGGTAGCTAGATCTATGTATATATACGTATGTAGTTCATATTTAGTTTTCTAATTGCCATACTATTTGAGTCTCTTTTATTTTGATCTAATAATATGCCTGAAAATGCTAGATGATCATTTACTTTAAAGGTTATGCTGAATAGTATGTGTTTTTAATTATTTCATTATTAACCAGGTACACTGTGATGCAACAATTGCTTTCCCTCTGTTGGTCGCTGAAACTTTTGCCAAAAGAGTGAAGCTTGTCAACAATAATAAAGAGTAAACTGGAATGAATAAAGTGGAGAACCCAACCAAGCGGTCATAATGCATGCCTGACTGACATTATCAAGATATTTTAGTTCCTTTTATTTCGTTATCAGCTGGGATTCGTCTTATCTTGTGGTGTTTTTAGTCTTTGTTCTTTCTTTCTTCAAACTATGTAAAATAAAATAAATAATGTGCTATCTTTCATGAATAAGATTATCAAGTACGTATGTTTTTATTGAATAATGATCATGTTGCAAAGTATTTTCCTCGCTTTAGTTAAAAATGGAGTATGAACTTTTTCTTTTGCTGCTATTACTACATAATTAAAATGGGTTTGCTTAAAACATAACAAATGAATAAATAGAATTACTTATAAAAAATGAAAATTTAATTTTAAATAACCTATTAATCATCTACATCAAATAACACAAAGCAAAAACAAAAAACCAAACCAAACTCTACATGAACAGGAAAGAGGAAGTTCATACCTGAAGGAGGGAGTCTCAGACGCGGCGGTGGTGGCGGCGAGGAAGAAGAACGGTGGAAGTTGAGTGGGTTGAGAAAATTGGAAAGTTGGAGGTTTGGGGTTTGGGAAATGAAAATATAAAAGGGAGGGAGTGATTCATTATGGATTAATCTGTTTTCCTTTTTGCATGACAGTAGTTGGATTGGTGTTGGTTTCTGCATAAGATTTGATGTACATGAACATTATTATCCAATTAATTTGAGATGTGGAAAGGATCCCTTCGAGATTTGTTGTGGGTTAGGTAGGGATGGTGCATCACATGATAGGCCTGCTGCTATAGCAATAATAAGAGATCTAATCACATTTCAATTGGATCACCTCTATGGCTCTATCTGTCTACTATATTTTTCTCGAGAAGGAGGATTCGTTTGCAGCACTTTACTCCACCCAAAAATAAATGATCAAAATGGTTTGAAACTGAAATTGTCTTTTGAGTGTCCAGAGCAAGACATGTACCACCACTTCCCATTGTGGTACATGTCTCTCTCTCTGATGCTTATTTCGAAGAAATGCATGCACAAACTAACTTCTCTTACTTTATGACTTTATGTCAAAAATATTTCTCCACAGTTTGAACTTTGTTCTCAAAAGTTCGCTACTTTAAGCTTTTCACAATTTTGTTTTAACAAGCTTTCCATACTTTTGTAACAAATTTCAAAGCCAAACTTTTTATTTGTTTTGCCACTTTATGTAAATACAGAGAAATTGAACGACCAAGGGGCAATGTTAGTTGACATCTATTTCTGCATTACATTCACAGTCACAATCATATTACATGCCTGACTCTGAACCAGTTGACTTACAGATCCCAGTTTTGTGCATTCTGAATTGTTTAAAATAATGTTTTACAAGTATTATATAATTCTCAGATTAGCCGACCTCACTTAGTGGAACAAAGGCTTAGTTTTTGTTGATATAACTCTCAAATTAAGTTAACTTCTTAAGAAACAAGATGTATTACTATTTATTAAGGTGAACTTCTTCATGTTTTGCATTTTTTCTAAGCTTATTACTATATCCTACGATGAAAATGTATGCTAACTGCCATATGGAATAATGCTACTGCTTGTCTCTTCTGTTTTATTTTTTGTTTGGCATATTTCTGCAGAATAAAGTTTACTTCATATCTAACAAAAAAAAACTGGTGCAACTAAAGAGAAGGCATATATATAAGAAGCATTTACCAACGGGGTTTGGTTCAGTTGATATAAGGTCCCAACTAAAATCTTAAGAAGGGGACACGGGTGCTAGTAGCTCTGTGTTCGATTCCCATTAAAAACATCCCGCTGGGAGAGTCAGCTCGCTCCGAATTAGTCTCAAGGGTTCCCTGGTATTAAGGGTGCTCTTGGGGATACCGGTGGTTCCGCAAGGAATACGGACAAAAAAAAAATATATATATATATAGGAAGCATTTGACTATTAACAGGTATCTTTCTGCACTTTTAGTTCTGATCAAAGTAGAAATAAAACAAGGAAGCAAGGACAAGACTAATAAAAAAACTACATTATTCTAAACTTTTCAAGTGTTTATGCATCACGAATTGATTCAATTCAATTAAGAACTATGCAGGCTAATTTTTTTCTCACCTTTTAAAATTTGCTTCACAACTATCTGTCATATATAACCTTTTATTTTGATCAATGATTTGTAAGTGTATGAAGTTGCTTTTTTCAGGGGTTCTTCATGGTGGAAGAGGAGTTTGTAAAATACTACAGAGGAAAGGTTGAATGTAATTATAAAATGTGTTGTCCTGGTGGTGGTATATATAAATTGTTTTATGTTGAAGAAACCAGAAAGGAAAACTTATAATTGGATAGAAAAACTTTGAACAGACTCAAGGCAATCAAGTTGGCCAACCTTTTCTTTTTTATTACCTTGGATGTCCAAGTTCCTTCTTTAGTGAACCTGTGCAAAATGTGCACAACAATTAATGAAGAACTAAAGTCTAAGTTGTCTACCTGTCCATATGTTGCTCGACTCTGTTGAGGGTGTTAATTTATTTTCCAAATTTATCTGATTATAATTTTTTTTTCATTGTACTAATTAAAAAAATACCATATAAAATATAAATTGATTCTTTTTGTGAGTAGTAAGCATTTGATCCAATTTTTAATGACAATAAATTTTTATTTATAAATATTTTTATTTATTTAACATTTTTTAGAGTTTCAATCATAATGATAAAAGTAATTTTGAAAAAGTACATCAAATGTTATTTTAATTTTGAAAAAGTATATCAAATGATAGGAGTAATTATTGCATATGTAAATGTGCATCACATTGTTGTTTTTAAGTATTCTTAATTTGACCATCATTTCAGATAGAAATTACTATGAAAAATCCGAAGTAATTAAATTCATGTAAATCAAGTATTATAGATGAACCGGGTAACAACTGTTATCTTCATTATCTTTTAATGGTCTTATGAAATATTATTTTTTTCACTGATTTATTCCTTTTAATGAAACCCTAAATAGCATAACGGGCTGAAGTCGATGGGTATGTTATAAGGCCCAGCAATAGTTATTTCCATTGAGAGTTAGTTCCCAAACCCCAACCTTTAGCTCCAACCCCCATTTTAATTGGAAAAAGACAAAAATATCCTCTTCAAACCCCAAACCACACTCTCTCTCTCCCTTCACCTTCTCTCTCTCCTCTCTTCCCTTTCCCCTCTCTCTCCCCTCCCTTCCCTGAAAAGGCGCCGCCACCCACCCTCAATCACCGCAGCCCATCCCAGCTGCCGCCACCTTCCTTCTATCTCTCGCCGTTCCTGTAGCAACATGCAAGCCAAGCGGAACAACGAGCCCAAACATATTGAGCAACACAACAATCCTGGAAAATATGCATACCTATTTCCACACCAACATCGCATAACACACAGTGCTGATGAAGACAATTTCGTACGTGTAAGTTTAATTTCATAGGTAGTCTAGCCCCTTGCCCACTGTTCTTTTGCTTCATTTAACACAGTTTTTTTTTTTTAAAAATTCCGACGTACCCGTGTCGGAATTCCGACAATTCCGACAGGGGGATCTCGGAAATTTGTTACAATGTTTTTTTTAAAAAAAAATTTTCCGACATACCCGTGTCGGAATTTTGAGAAAATTTGACACTGTCATGTCGGAATCGCTTCAATAATGTAAAAAAAAAAAAACTGAAAGTGGAAAGGGACACAGAAGAAGGAGAGCAAGGGTGGCGGTTTTGGCTGCTGGGTAAGGGTGGCGGTGAAGAAGGAGGGGATGGGCAGTGAAGAAGAAGCAAGAGAAGAAGGGAGGAAGTAGAAGGGTGGGTGGGGTTTGAGGAAAAAATTGAAGAATGGGTATTTTTGTCTTTTTCCAATTAAAATGGGGGTTGGGGCTAAAGGTTGAGGTTTGGGAACTAAATCTCATTTCCATTGAATATTTTTAAAAGGCCCAACAAATTTGACCAAAAAATTTTGTAGACAACAAATTATAATTATTTTGAATCAATTTTATTTATTTTTAACTATATTTATTTTTATCCTTAAAAAAATAATTTTAGTTATTTTTATAATATAAAATATAAGTCATAATAACAATTTTTTGTTATTTTTTAACTATATTTATTCTATTTTTTAAGTCATAATATTAATTATTATTATTTAGTGATAATATTTATTTACAAAATTAATTACATAATAATATTATAATCACTAAAAATGTCTACCAAAACCTTTAGCCCGTTCATGTGCACAGGGCTTGCGTCCTAGTATGAATGAATTATCCAATTAACTCATACAGTATTAGCTATTGCTTTAATTAATTTTTACTTTAATGGAGTTTAATTTATAACAACTACTATGCCAAATAAAAATACTTCCAGACTTTCAATAGATGCAACTAATTTAAATAATCAAGACAGCAAGCATCTACTTAAATAAAATTACTTTATACATACTAACACATAATCCAACACATAAATAAACATAACTGCTCAAACCCACTTAAATTTTTAACAGACATAAATATTTAAACCTTCACACAATCACTTATAATTTATGGACAACATGCAATATAACTTGGAAAATCACTTTTTAACCAAGTAGCTCACACCCAAAAATCATACAACTCTTTTTTTTTTTTTTTTGAAATTAAAAATCATACAACTCAAACCTACATAAAACATCAAAGTTCTACACAGAGAATCACATTTAAAAGAAAGTAACACTTAATTAAATTTCTGGACAACAAAGTAAAACTTGCATTCATTCAATTAATTTCAAAATGTTCATAGTTTCATATTCACCAAAAAATACCCAACTTTTCATGTTTGAAAAGCATAACCAAGTTTAAAAGGATCATATTAGGTAGAAAAATAATTTTGGACAGCAGAAGAACATTTACTTTTTATTATCAAAACTCCTAATGCAATGCAAATGTGTAAAAAAAAAAAACTTCTAATGCAATGATCATTTACATGAAATTGTTGTCATACAATCCACATAAAATTTCTACTAACACTTATACATAAAATCATTTAACTTAATCATAATAACACAAAAGCAAATAAACTGTTTTATTTTTTCTAAGAAGTTTCGGTCCCTAGATAAAATAACGACACTTTTTCATATCAAAATATTAATAAAAAAAAAAATCACACAAGAATTCAAAGCACAAAACAATAATACCATATGTCTAAAAAAATAATTCGGTTATCATCTTTAATCAAAAGGTATAATTTGTTTCACTTGGATTTTAAGCCCTTTTGATTTTTATTCATTTCGCCTTAACATAAAAAATTTGTCATACTAAAAACATTTTGTTTCAAACAACAACAAATTCTTAAAAAAAAAAAAATAACG
Organism: Crotalaria pallida; assembly: GCA_037953625.1. Lineage (NCBI taxonomy): Eukaryota > Viridiplantae > Streptophyta > Magnoliopsida > Fabales > Fabaceae > Crotalaria > Crotalaria pallida. The sequence continues at coordinate 78,772,203 of CM075656.1, forward strand.
GGGTATTTTTTATTTTATTAAGAATAATCAAATTACAGAAACACCCTTTAAAAATAAGCTACTCAAGTAAAGAGATGAGAGATAATTTTGTCTAAATGTTTAGGTGAACATTGCTAAAATCCTCAAACTAAAATTAGGGTTGAAGGAAATTAGCAATTCCGTTAGCAATTCCTATATATATTATGTATATTCTTTTTAAGTCATCTAAATATTAATAAATATTTATTATTTCACAAATATAATATAACTTATGTAATACAACAAATTTCATACTCAATCATTAATACTTAACTACTATTCCCTCTGGTCCTATATATATAAGGTACTTTCTAGAAGAAATCTTTGGTCCTATATATAAGACACTTTATATTTCCTATGCATAATTAATTGTTTTTTATCTTTTTTGTCCTTATTAAATATTTTGACTAACTATGTTTTTTTATTCATTAATGAATGTTTACTTTCCAAGTAAAGTGGAGAGGGTAGAATTGTAATGTTACAATATATTCTCATAAAATTCACAAAACTATCCATTTTCCTTGGCCCGAGGAATACGGTTAAGTATGCCCTAGGACGGAGGTAGTATTAACTTAGTTCTACTGTTTAAAGAAAAAAAAAAATTGTACTGACCTGTGCAATAAAAACGGATCCGACTTAATCATTTGACCCTTTTTTTTTTTGTCAAAATTCAAAATTGCCCTTTTTTTCCTGGGTTTTGGCAAAGAAAAGGGCAATTTTTCTTTTTTTTTCCTGTGTCATAACCGGATAACTGGCTTGCTACCTGATCTTTCTTTTTTCTCATCTTTGAGGCAACTAGATATTTCTGGTAATTAGTTAAAAATAGAGGAGAACATTGCACCATTAGAGTGGAGACTAGTATTGGCAAAACGGGCGGGCATGGTCCGCGCCTGCACTCGGCCCGCAAAAAATATGTCCGCCCGTAAAATTATTTAGGGCCTAATTTTCAGGCCCTGTTCGCCCTAGTGCGGGCGTGGGCGGTCCGCGTTTAAAAAAATAATTAATTAATATTTTTTTCCTTATTTCAATACAATTTTTTTTTAAAAAAAAAAGTGCGGACGCCCCCCCTCCCCCTCCCCGCAAAATTGGCCGCAAACCACGTTGATACTAAGGTGATTTTTTTTTTATTTTTAATATTCAAGTCCACGGGCGGCTCGCGGCCCGCCCGCGAAAAATAACGGGCGGGCAGAAAGGTATAATTTAATTATTTTTACAAAAACTTGTGCCATGCCCGCAAAAAATTGCGGGCGGAGCCCGTGGGCCAAGGCCCATTTTGCCAATCCTAGTGGAAACCAGTCTCCTTTTAAAAAAAAAAAAACAAGAGATTTAGTTCCCAAACCCCAACTTTTAACCCCAACCCCCAATTTAATTAGAAAATGACAAAAATATCCCTTATTCTATTTTTTTTTTTCCACCATGCTTTAGTTCTCCCTCCCATGTTGTCATCCCCCTTCTCCGCCATAGCCACCTACACCTCCACCGCTCTCTCCTCTTCCCTCCCTCCCTTCGTTACTCTGTGACTTTTTCTTTATGTTGTTTTGCTACAGCAGCGTTATCACTTCTCTCTCTTCTCAAATACAATATGGATAATCTTCAATTCCGAGAATCCCAACAAATTTTCGACACTGGTTTGTCGGAATTTATCAGCAACCAGAAAAAAAAAACACCATCTCACCATGAAGAAGGGCCTACTGTGTAAAACCCAAATGCATCACTTTTGGTTGCCGCTGATCTTCGCGGTGACCGAACGTTGCTGCGATTCAAGAGAAGGCAAATCTGAGATTGATTCAGCGAAGAAAGAAGATTAAGACCGAGTCCCAACCCCCGAGGTTTGAATCTGGAACAGGAAAAGGTAACAAAGGAGAGAGCATACAAGTAGAAGTAGCAGAAGTTGCGTTGCGTTGTGTTGTTTTGTTCGAAAGGACTTGGCTGCTCTTTGCCACTTGCCTTTGCTTTCTTTGCTGAATCAAACTCGGTCTGTATCTTCTTCTTCTTCATGGTGAGATTAACAAAAAATCGGTCTGGGGGTTGGGAGGGAGAAGAGTTAGGGTTTGTGAAAGAGAAGGGTATGTTTGGGATTAACAAAAAAATTGGGGGTTGGGGACTACAGCATGGGGTTTGAGAACTAAATCTCAAAAAACAAAGCAGTGCAAAAAGCATTAGATTGATAGATGATTAGATGATATATCTCTTCCCTCGTCTATTGGCAACTCCTAGCAGGCAGCAGCAGGAGCAGCCCACGATCCATTCCCTACTGCAGAGAAGCCGGATCCTATAAAAACTACTCACAAACCTAACCCATAAGAATTAAGAACGCAGTGGTTGCGGCAACCTAACATAATCCTCTACCTTGTCATGGCTGACTCCCCTCTCCCTGATCGCCTTGTTAATCCCTTCGCTCCTTCTGTTAAGTCCTCTGATCGGGTAGCCACCAGGCCGCCGTCACCAAGCAGGGATCCAGAAGCTTTTAGGATGTGGTCTTACAAACAATCTGAGGACAAGAACAAGAGGATGGCTGATTACCATGAGCGCTCCAAGGGTCTCACTGTACCCTTCTACCTTACCTTAAATTACATATTCCATTCTCATGCCTAGTTCTGTTTCTATTTCAATTATTATTATTATTATTATTACGGTAATATTCCTGTTTCGTAATTGTGATTGGATGGATTATGTTTACATACTTACAGGTCTACGATGCTATCTCCCCTCCGCCAGATTCAAACTTATGTGGCGGTGTTGCTCCCTGTCTCATAACCGATTCTCTTCGCGCTCGTCTTATTCCTTTATGCAATCTTGCCTTGGACAAGTTCCATTCTGATAATCCGGTTCGTTACTTTTTTTTTTCTTTTTCTGTTGTTCCTTCGTTCATTCCACGAGATTGAATTTCATCATTGTTATGTTTATTTAGGGTGCAAATTATGTGTTTGAAAACATTGTCAAGACTACCGGAAGAGCTACGTCCGGTACTACGTATTACATCACCTTTGAAGCAAGAGCTGTCGCGGCTTCTACTTCTCAAACTTTCCAAGCTCATGTGTGGGATAGGCATCCCGACTTGGGGGGACCCGTGGTCGAAGAGTGCAAGTTGAAGCAGCCTCTTACTTGACCTGGTATATGTTGCTTCAATATGTTTAATCTATCTGATGCATATCTACACCATATGCTAATGCTCTTGGATTTGATTTTGAACTAGAGTTAAAGTAACCCTATCTTATACATAATCCAATTGGCAATAATGAATCATTGAAAATTCGGTTGTTCCTTTCAATCCGACTGCTCAAACATAGCATTGCCATAGAATTTTGCCATCATTACGAGAGCCAAAACCCAAAACGTCTGAACTTAGTAAGTAGGAAGGAGTGAAAGTCTATAGGGTAGATCCCAGAGTCATTAAAGAACATTTGCCTCAAGCAGTGTAAGAAAAGACGAGTTTCACATTCAGATTTTGAACCACGCATTATGCATGTATTAGGAGACAAGGCAGTCAGAGGTTTGTGCTTTTGGTAGCTTGTCATTGGTGTTAATCTTGTTAAGAACAGCAGTCCAAACGAAAACTTTAGCCTTAGGAGGAGCTTTACACTTCCAAATGGAATTCTCCAAAAGAAAACTATTTGTTTTGTTAAAGTGTCAAGAATTGGGAAAAGAATGTATATGCTTGTGAACAAGCCAAATTATTGAATCAGGAAGAGACGAGAGACTATATAGAATCAATTAAGACCAAAAGAGACTGTAGCTCATTAACTTCTGTGTCCTGCCACAACTTGTAAACCCCATTTTAAAATGCATGCATTTTCCTGGTTTATACTTAGTGTTTGAATGGAAAAAAAAGGTGTTATGCCATGTACTAAAAGTAGTGGAATCCCAGCACCCTTTAGAACACTTGCTATTTAATGGGTCCATATCATATCCTACCTTCTATTCAAGTTTCTTTTGGAATGACCCTTAACGCTCCAGTTCCGTCCTCTCTCTCACATCTCAGTTGCCAGTGCCTATTGGTGGTGCACCACCTTCTCATTTTTCCTTCTTCAATCCGTGATTTTTTTTTTTTTCAACTTGCTTGTGACCTAACACCATATCTCAAAGGCTTGGGTCAAAGAAACCTCTGATAAAAATGCATCATTCCGTTTGTGTGTTCCTTTGCATCTGCATATATCTGAAGAAAACTATTTGAGTTCTGTGAAAGTGTCAGGAGCTGTGGAAAAAAAAGAATTTGAATGTGAACATTTCCAAGGGATGGAGGAGCCAATTCTTGATATCAGGAAGAGAGGAGAGACAAATGGAATCAATAAAGACTGTAAGAAACTATAGCTTATTAACCTCCCTATCCAGCCAGGGCTCATAAGTCATAACCCCCATTTATCCATAGTGAGTGAATGGATGAAGTTCTTGTGTCATGTATTAAAAGTCGAGGGGTGTTAGGAACACTTCCTACAATTTTTCAACACTTGATGTATATTTGGACCATAGCTCATCCTTCTCACCTGCTACCTTTTATTCGAGTAACCATTTAAAAGAATCATTTATTTCAAAATAATTAAATCTTGTCTCTCCTTCTTTTAACCCCATATAATTATCTCCGAACACGATTAGTATACTTGATCTTATAGTCAGCCCGACACCATATAGTTATCTAAGAACATTTTTATCTCAAACTGGAATTTTTGAATTCATTTTTTCGACTGCTCGTCCTAATGTTGTCACATGTTTGTAGGTTTTAGATCTACCTTTATTGAATGAGGATTGCATATTTGTTGAATACCACAGAACAATGCCCTCATTTTTTTTTATAGGCTAACAATGCCCTCATTGTTTATTCATTTTGCAGGAAATCATCTTTTGCATCTGTTGTTAAACTTAGTTGGAATTGAAGAAGAAAGTAGCGTGCACAGCAAGCCACATCATCAAAGCAAGTTACAGCATCAACAATTACTTGATGCAGGCTGAACTAATATAATTAATTAGTTTTCAGTTTGTTAGTTAGGAGTGTTAGTTAGTTAGTTGCTTAGCTGGCAATAGTGTTAGTTAGTTAGTTGTTGGTAGTTTCTAGAAGGTGATTGTTACTTGTATATAAGATCATCATTGAGCTGAGTTTTGTAACTTATCACATTACTTCTTCATTTGCAATATACAGAAAAGCTTTCTTTTATTTCTTCCTCTGTTTCTTTCTCTGATTCTACAGTTTTAAGTTCTGTCCGGTTGGAAAATTAAACGTGAAGTCTAGAAAAATTATAAGTGAAGTCCAGAAAAACTAAACTTTTTAGACATGTTTAGACCGTTCTTATGCTAGTTTGTTCAACTGTTAAGTCTAGAAAAATTAAACGTGAAGTCCAGGGGGAGCCCGAACCCGATTCTGCGTATGGACGGGATATTGCAGAACTTTGCCATGTGTTTGAGTACCGAAGCTCATCTTCCTCGTCAGCTTCGTTATATTGCAAATGTTGCTACGTAGTTCTTTGTATTTCTCTTGAGATATGAGAATAAAGTTTCTCCTTATATTAGTAGATTGCTTACTTCCTTAACTCAAAGGAATGATGACATGTGGCTTTGACAATGTGTTAAATAAAAAAAGTGACTGAAAATAATCTGTTTGACACAGTCTCAATGAGAAAATGAGAGAAAAAAGATTTTTTCAGACATAAATTTTCTTTTAATTTGTTCTATCAAATACATGTTCAAGTTTCTATTTTATTCACATTTGATATTTACCATGTGTAATATAATCTATAAATTGTGATACATTTGCCATGAGAATTGATCTGTGTCACTTAACTTTTATTTTCAATTCTAAGATGAATTTAGATATGTTTCTGAAGCATAACCTTCATATCCTTGCCTGATATCCAGCATCCAATAACTAAACAACAGATAAAGCAAAGAGATAGATAATGTGGGTAACAAGCATGCCATACACATCTCTTCCCAAACCACACTATTTTTCCCATAATTATTTCCATTATCACCACCCAAAGACCAACCTCTCAAAATGGAGAACTACAGAGTTTCCTCTGCTGCCCCTGGTGTACACCTCAACACTCTCCAATCTGCCATAGCCAAGGTGCTTTCTTTATAAGGCTTCTAATTTTACTATTAGCACTGAACTACGCCTGTGTCCCTCAATTTTCATACCAAGTTAGGATTACACGGTGTAACACATTTAATCTGTTAAGTTATTTATTTATTTAGCATCTTAATTATTTACCATGCTCGAGTTAATGATGAATACCCAAAATTTTCCTTCCTTCTTGAGCTTGAAGTAGGATCAAAATTTTAATTGAAATTAACACAAATAAGCTTGAAGTAGGATCAAAATTTAAACTCTACGTCTCAAATAAGATATAGTGGCGAAAACATTTTAAAAACACCTTACGTCTCACATTAGACCTAGGGGTTAAATTTTTTTAAAAACACTAAGACGTAGGGCTGAAAATTTTTTAAAACCACCCTACTTCAATTTAGTCACCTATTTGGTTTACATTTCATCCATAGAGAAACAAATACGTAGGCAACAGTGGCTGATTCAGTTTACCAATTAAAATAGTAAATAATTTGTGAGGAGCTTATTTGTACATAGTCATTCAATTTATGCTAGTCTGAATTGTTGAACAAATTGGTCTATGATTTCAACTCTAACATAAACATACATAGTCAAGGCAATGAATTGCTGGTCGGTCTTAGAAATTACTAGCAACGTTCTCAGGCCGGGAACTACATGAACACAAGTCGCAACGAGTTTGTTTGCTTAAACTTCTAGATAAATAAATAGTAACAAACTTGGTTTTTCAATGCACTTTTACAATAAAGGAAATCATTTATTTTAAGGCTTAATTATGTCACAAGTTCCTAAAGTTTGAGGTACTTTTGTCAGATACTTTTATTCTTATTTTTTCAATGTCTGACTTTCCGAAGTTACTTCTGGGTTTGTCATATATCCCTACTACCAATTTTGGCAGGAGGTTAGGTACGTGGTGCTCCGTGGGCGAAGATTCTTTTTTTCTTTAAATTAGAAACCTAAAAAACTTAATATTTTTATATTTTTAGTTAAATAAAAAAATAAAAAAATTGAAAAAAGAGGTCGTTTTCGCCCATGTGACATCACGTGGCACCACATGACCAACCTTTTGTGTCTGACCAGGATTTCGAGCAAAATTGACCAGAATTGATAGTAGGGGTATATGACAAACCCAGAAGTAACTTCAGGGAGTCAGACATCGAAAAAAAAGAATAAGGGTATCTAACAAAAGTACCTCAAATTTCAGGGACTTGTGAGATAATTAAGCCTTATTTTAATTAAAAGGCCTTTTGATCATTTTCAAAAGGTAAAACAAAGATCTACACATTTTGTTCACTACTCACTTTTGTCCCTTACTTAGGGCACAAAAAGGGCCTAAAGCCCCACGAAGAAAGCAAATCCCTAAAACCATTGCCACTTTTCACCCAGTGACATGTATAGACTTAATCATTTAAGTGCCTTTGCAAATAATATTAATCAAGATGGAGGAAGAATCATATCAAAATATGTATAAATGCTCAAAGGGATAGCACTCCACAAACATTATTTAATTTGATTACAAAAATCTCTTGAACATGTACCGCCCCCAATTTATAGTAGCATGAAATGGAGTCGTACCAAAAAAATGCGATAATTAAATAAACCAATACTCCGACTTGTTTTGTACAAGAAAAATACATGTAGCATTAATGTTCATCAAGTACTTTGAATCTTTAAGTGACACATCTATATCTATACGTAAAACAATGGAGACTGTAAAAGAATGATAAACCATAAGATAAAGTATGACTGTATGAGTGGCTATGTAGCTAATGTGCAAGCAAAATGCAATTTTATTTACGATCCTTCTTAAGAGACAGAAAGTGGGCAGCAAAGGAATCATAGTCAGGTAGCTTTGGATGAACATGATCAGGCTTCTGCTTTGAAGGAGTAGTATCTCCATCAGAATATGAAGCCTCTTCACTATCTTGTATCACTGTTTTAGGAAGAGAACTGGGAGGTTGCACCTTTGCAGATGATTTCATAGTTTCCTCACGCGAGGGCCTGTTGGTTTCTGAACTTGGTTTAGATGCTAAATGTTCTGCTGATCCAGGTTTAGAATTTTCCCCACTTTCAGAGCTCCCCATCATGGATGAGACCTTTTGATTCTCACTCTCATAAGAAACCCTTGAAGAATTCCATACAAGTTTTGTACTAGAAGTCACAGAAGCCTTGTATGATGGAGAATCCTTCGACCTTAAACCTGTACCAGTTTTTGAAGGACCTGAAGTCCTTCTAGATATTCCACCAACAGGACGGGTGAGACTTGGTGAGTTTTGTTTAGGATCATCCTCAGAATCACTATCATTAGAATCAAAGTATGTAGCTGGGGCCCTTGAGCTTGATTTCTTTTTGGGGCTAGGGTCATGAGTATTAGTCAAAGCCTCTTGTGGGTTTGAAAACACATCATAGCTATCAAAATCAGATATGTTTCTCAACCCTGCACTTCTGTTTCCTCTGCTCACTTCCCTGATGTATTTGTCCTGAATAGGAGCGTCAGAACTGATTGAAGTCCTTACAGTAGGAAAGGATCTTTTATTCTGGACTGAAACGTCCTCCAGTGAAGATGAACTTTCATTTGATGTATGCTTAGTATAAGGTGGTCTGGCATAAGCTTTATTGCGAAGACCACCCTTCAACATTCCAAAGTTTAATTCCTTTTCATTTTCTGTATGCGACTCATCCAAAGTTTCAGTCAGCGGCGATGGCTGACTGGTTTGCAAGTCATTGTAGCCAAAAGTCTTATCCGACTCAGTATTGATCTCTATCTTCCTCTCAAATTGTTCTTCCACAGTATCAGAACCAACTGAAGATGGTGATAACCAAGATTTTCTGTCAGAACCCACAGTTTTATCATTTCTTGAAGAGGACCTTGAAGTCCCGTGGTTTGCACTATCATCAAAGACAGGATTTCCATAATCAGAAGTCCCAGATAACGTCGACTTGATGAAATCCATCTCGCTATCTGAACCTGCATCATCTGAATCATCAAAAGTGACAGGTAACAAGTCTTCTTTCTCTGAAGAAACTGTAGGCTTTGTCAATCTTTCCGAAACCACAGAAAAATGTGACTGCGAAGCAGAACTTGAACTTGACTCTTTCTTATCAATGTCTTGTCCATGTCTCCAAGAACTAGTATTTTCTAATGGATCAACTTGTGATTTGCTTCCAGGAGATGATAAGAACAAACTAGACCTCTCTCCTTTGTATTTATTCTCAAAATCAAATTTATAGTCACCTTCCTCTGATCCAGAGTCATCAAATGCAACGGAAGTATCATTGTATGAACTGGCTTCCATAGTGTTTCTCTGAGAGCTTCCTTCATCTGTAACAAAAATGTCTTCCATGGCCCTATTCCCCATCTTCTGGTCATATGAGTTCAAATAATGATCATGATCATCACTTGGAGAAATGAAGTGAGAAGAGGAGGCTTTTCTGGATTGGCTAATCGGCGTTGCATCTCCAATGTGGTAGCTATTTTCAGCATTTGAATCATCATCACTATGTAGTCCCGTCACAAAATCTACTTCAGTTCTGCTTTCCTGCTTTTTTATATTCACTTCAAGTAAGTCGATATTGTCTTGCTCAAATGAGTTATTATGCTGATATATATCAGCTGTTTGAGAACCATGGGCAAATGGGTTATCACCACCAGAAGAACTACTAGACGTCAATGAAGCTGATTGAGCATGTTTCACCGCATTCTCATGACTAGTCTTGTAATTGTCATTGGGTGCTCCTACTAGTACTGTATCTTGTTGTGTGGCAGTAATCTGTTCATTATGTGTCCCGGAACTCTTTCTATGGAAGCTGCTTTTAACAGAATTGGTAGAAAGATGTTTGTCATCGTGAGCATACTCTTGAGGTACTTCTCTAAACCTGCTGCCAGAAGAACCATGTGATCCACTTGAATACTGCCTTTCCATGTTTTCACGATTTGAAAGTTCAGCAGCTGCTCTTGCAGCCATGCTTGCACGTTCTGCAGATTCTGCAGCAGCCTGTGCAGCAGAGGCAGCATCTTTGAATTCCATGTTCCAATTCTGCTTACCCATAGGAAAGGCACTCCTATTTCCAGAATTTGAATCTCTAAAGTCCATATCGCTTCCAGTTTCTATAAGAAAGAATCCCAAATATTCAGGAAATAGAAAGAAAAGAAGCACCAAAATTTATTTGCAATTACTTTCTTAAACAAAATTACCTGAAGGTCTAATTTCTGGACCAGACGCCCTTGATGTTGTTGCTGACTGATTGCCACCGGTCTCTCTAGTAGCACGACTTGCATTCTGCTCATATGAATTTGTAGATATGCCAGGCATTGGTTTAGGTTGTGAGGCTGCATGTAGGTCGGGAGGAGCCTTTTCATCATGAACAGGTGGAACATGAACTTGGGAAGGTTCCACATAAGTAGCCTTCTCAAAATTATTTGGCCCAACCTTAACATATAAATAAAAGTAATGTCAACATAATATAATACAACAAAATTCTATTTTATATTAAAATAAACTAATAAACTAAAGATAATCCAAAATGAAAAAAAAGCCTAGAAGTCTACCAACAAGTCTTGAGGCTTTCCATCATTTTCTCCAAATGACTTGGGTTCCCATTTGATATTATGCTCCTCAGCAATAGCAGTGAGTATTTTTATCTTGGTTGGACCATCGGGTGCTTTGACAGACAATTTCTCAACCAACTGAAACGACAACATTAGATTAGAATAAAACTGAGAAGAAATGAGTTTTAGCATGATCCTATCCAACTTCTAGAAGGTAGAGAAACTTGCCAAGCGATTTACACCACAGTCAGGGCGTAATTCTATAGCTGCTGAGACAAATTCTTTTCCGTACTTGGATGTAATCTGCTTCCGCACATCCATGAGTTCAGGTATGTCTGAAAATCTTGGAGATGCAAATATTACACTTGCAATAGCTTCCTTCAGATCGATAGGGCAGTTTCTGTCAGGGGGAAGAAAACATAACATGACCAATTCAGTAAGAATACACAATCATAATGAACAAAATGGTATTTTGCAAAATCAATAGTTTTATACAGAAAAAAAAAAAAAAAAAAAACTCATGCAGAAATCCCTTCAGACACACCAGAAAGGTCAAAGCACATGATAAAGACACAGGTTTGTGCATCGCAAATATTTACATGAATAAAACACTTAGAAGATCAATGTAAATGTGATTTCAACAACAAAACAGTAAACATAAAATGTAAGTCATGCCTATAATAATTAGAAATGTGAGGTGCAACTAGCTTACTACATAATCAACCGAGGTTCTTAATGATAGGCTTTGCTAATGTACCAAATGCACCATGTAAATTTGAGAATAATATAGTACGTTATGCAATAGCATAAAATATTAAAAAAGCACTGATCAAAGCCATATCTAGATAGGAAGCAAGTTATTTTCATATGGGATCAGAATTACTAGGACTGAGATAGTGAGAAGCTGTTTGGGCTGTAGTCCATTGGTTTACTTAATTTGATTTTTTACATCTTTAATGAAGCACAAGTGTGACTTGGTGCAGATAGAATAAGATTTTCTTAAAAAGATAACCAATTAGAGTGTAAGTAAAATGATAACTCATTTCCATTGCCTAAGAAAATAATGACAATAGTGAATCCAGTGATATTGAACAAATTGTAGAATAACTTGAAAAAAATATAAACTTTTCATGCAAACTTTTCCCTCTAAAATAAACGTCAATAAATTTGTAAACACGTGTGGAAACAATCAAAACATGTTTGCTAACATGAACTTAAAAAGCAAAACGTAGTAAGAATTATTTTAGTTAGTTTCACATACTTCTGTGATTCAATGATCGGTAAGCGTGTTATGATAAGTTCACAGTATAGTTCGACAAGATCATATGCGGCCATCATCTTCTCTTCCCTGACAACATGTTCAATCTGCATATAAAACATTAAAAAGAAAAACCGAAAAAGATCCAAAGGTTGAGCTTTTAATTTACCATTCAATATATCTTTTTAATCAGCAAATTGCCCCCACGGAAAGGCTTTACAAATGAATGAATTCAAACTGTCATAGTCGTATCAGTGTTTAACTGCTCAGGTAATTATTCCTGTGCAATCCATCTATAATATGTGATATATATTATTTGATCCAATCATGAACGTAAGAAAAATTAAAAGCTGATACTTTATTTTCATTTCAAAGCCACTCGAAATGCCAAATGCAAGTAAGAATTCAATCTTGTTAATTTTAATATAGCAATAGGAGACTACAACAGGTCACAGGTTCGAATACTGAAAACAGCCTCTCTGCTTGCCGGGATAAGACTGCTTACATCTACCCTCTCCAGACCACACTAGGTGCTAGCCTCGTGCACTGGCCGACCTTTTTTTTTTTTTGGTGTGTGTTGCTTTGTTAAGAAAGATTCCAATCCTCAATAGTAATTTTATTTTATTTTTCTTCATCTCAAAGAATCTCATCATTTATTAGTCTTTTTTTTTTTTAAATCCGAATTACTGCATTAATAATAATATTATTATACTATGCGGGGCAGAGTGAAGGATATACCCGGATTCGAGCAGTTTGTTCCTGACCGGAGTGGAGCAAATTAGCCAAATCACGGCGGAGCTTCTTGACCTCCCCTTCTTTCTTGTTCTTCAATAACTTCATCCGTGACGCCGCAAGCTTCAACGCTGTTTTGCTGCACCCCAACCATGTTCAAAATTCAATAATCAAATAGTAAAAATAAGAATAAAAAATGGGAATGATAAAGGTACTCGTACCATTTAGCGGCCTTGAAGCTTCTATGCAACATAGACGACATACTACTGTTGTATTTGATCACCTAATAACTAACTGATTCTGCTTTTCAATTTTTAAAAAAAAAAAAGAAAAAGAAAGAAAGTAAAAGGGGATTTTGGCTTTTGGGATTGGGATGGAGAAAGAAACAAGCTCTGAAGAAGAAAGCAGAAAGAAGCGATGGATCTTGGATGGATTTCAGATGAGAGAAGAATATTAATGAGACGAAGAGGAGTGAATATTATTTTATTTTAATTTAATTATTTTAATTAATTAATTAATGGGAGTTGAAGTTTCGTGACATGCGACACGCAAATCCTAACGAAACCTGCCTTTTCATTTTACTACCTTTTCCCATGATGAGGGCAGTATTTCCCTGTGCGAAGCTGCATCGAAATTACTCATGCACTCCCCTCTCACCTTCATGACCTATCACCATGAGATGAAAGTGACATTAAAAAAAAAAATTGAATAAATAGTATTAGTAATTTTGTTTATAAATATAATATTGTCATCAATATAATTTTTTAGAAATATTTGTCGTTAATATAGTCTTTTCTTATATCAATCATTTTATTAATTTAGTCTCTTGAAAATATTAATCATCATGCCACTAAGTTAATCCATATGTTAACCCAACTGGATTGTCCCGGTGAAAACTGGCAGGACGCTTAGGGACTTCAGGGTCAAAGACTCGAGCCCTAGTGAGGTAACAAATCCTGGGGAGGATCCATACCGTTGAGTCAAAGAATCACGCAGTTCGAGGATCCGAGGTGGATTAGTTGGGCAAAACAATGTGAAACCCAAATACCACCTGATTTCGAGTAAAAAAAAGTTAATCCATATGTTATATAACAGTTTAATAGTGCTTATGTAACATCCCGATTTAGAAAAACTTGAAATTTCCTTTTTATTTAATTCACGAAAATGCGGGTAAATTTTTTTCATTGATGACGTAAACATGGGTTCATGTAAACACGTTTCTTTTCAAAGACATTTTTGTTACAAGATTATACATTCTTGTTCCACGTCATCTATCAGGTTTCCAAATCGAGATGTTACCAACACCGCGCTTTGGAATCTCATTTTAAAATCATCATCGTATTATTCCGTTTGTCAAGTCCAGATAACATTATTACATATACAGGAGTTACATGGTATCCAGAAAAGTTATTAAAGTCCAATGGCATACGTGACTCATAATACATAACTGAAAATAAATTAACTACCGATCCTCATCACTGGACGCGGCGACAGGCACTTCTTCCGGATCGTACTCCCAAACATCCGCATCCGAATACTCAACCAGAGACGACCCTTCACTAGGGTCTTCTTCAATCTCATCTGGGTCACTCTGGGGTAAAGCCTCAAAATCATCCTCGAGAGGTTCTATAGGATCCAAGTCCTCATAGACGTCCACCTCTTCAGCTCTAGGGTCAATGTGCGCAAGCAGGGGTAACGGATAGCCACCATGATAATCCGCCGGTCCTCCGGTACGAAGATCCACTAAAGAGAAACGGCACACACGGGTATCAGTAGAATCTCCTCGGAGAGTATGTCCTGGGTCTTTAATGGTCACCTCTGAGCCCCCTGTCCATTCCCAGCCTTGGCGATTCACTTCCGACTGACCGTCATGGTAAATCTCAAAAGTATACTTGACCGGATCCACCATCTAATGGTCCATCACAAGACCAAACAAAAAAACCAACACAAGAGAGATACAGAGAGAGTCAGCTTTTCCAGGCGAGTAAGCCGACTGCGTGGAATTACAGCAGGCAAACATATTAAGATAAACACATAACATCAATACATTAAACAAACATTCATATTTCATGATTTCAAGTTATCATTTCCCCATATCTGTTCATTGTTTCCACCTCTTTCTCATGTTTGACAATCCAGGCCTTATTCTCGGATCTTTCCTTCACCAATATTTCCTTTCATTTTCACACACAGAACTCCTTTATTGCCACGACGTTTCCACAATTCCTTTCTCTTTATTTAACGTTTCAATTCCTCTCTTTGCCCGAAGGCTCCATTGATACCGTATATTTTCATGACATTTGTTTTACTAACAATGATTACTTCGTATATTATCTTTATTAAGTCTTATTGAAGCACATCCATTGATGACAGGGATTTAAAGATAAGTCATCGAGGAGTTGGGTTAGCACACATACATCTCCTTCAATCCTCTCAAACCTAGTCGGAAGCAAACGAGACGTACAGGAACCTTAACCCACGCAAGTCGAACAGCCGAGAAAACCAACAATATCCCAAAGCCACAACCGTACAGGCCGGCCATAATGATAATCAATAACTTCGTTTTACGTGATATCACAAGGGCCCAAGTTCGTTCGACTGCCCGCCTCGTTCAGGTTCCCTCTCACCATTTCGAATTTGATCAAGGGGGCGCCAGTACTATTTTAGTCTGCAGTGTGGAACACGCTACAATCCCTTGGGTATTAATCCCCGATCACATATAGACTCGTTCCACCTAAAATAGCACTCTAGGTTACTTGACGTTTCACCGTCATCACCCTCCCCTATCACAATCACACACCTGAGTATCCGCAGATAAACAGGGTATCTTCCTCTCCACTACTTCACACTCAACTCGCCGCGTTATGGTTAATGTCTTTTAAATATTTTATCAATGCTTTATTACTATCTCATTAATCCTAAGGTTCGGACGAGTCACGCTTGTACATCCCTTCGGTGATCTTCGACCTCTAATTGTTCATCTTTCACATCAATCTTTTCAACAATACATTGCTTAACATATCAAGGCTCGGACACACGGGCATACTGCACACGTGGCCAGCACAATCTCATTCTTTCCAAACTCACTTTCTGTACAAGTCCACTTTACTTTCCTTACTTTCAAGAATTGCCAATCTTTTCATCAAGTACTTTAACATTTTACATCAGCTTCATCGTCATCATCGTTTCACTTAAACATTTAACACATGGCCACTATTTCGCATAATAAGATTGTTTTCAATACTTCTCATGTTATTTCCCCCTTCTCACATCATTTCATCAACATCATTAATCAAACAGAGCAGCATGATAATATAACATGATTACTTTCCAATTTCAGATAAAAGTTCAACAGGCATAAATATATCATAACATCTCATCATCATAAATAAATAGCATCATGTCATAATATTATAACAGAAAAGGGATATCTTAGTTCTGCATATAAGTGGCCAAACATATACAATCAATTGCCACTATACGACTGACTCGTAGACCCCACGTTCCGGCTTTTGAGATGGCCAGGAACAACTTAACATGTTACCTACATGTAACATCCCTGGCAGGCAAATGGATTGCGACTGTCCCCACATACCAACACGAGTCTTTTCAGTGTGTTTTGTCCTCACTCGCACACTTCCCGGGAAAACTTCCCAGGAGGTCACCCATCCCAGAATTACCCCAAGTCAAGCACGCTTAACCATGGAGTTCTTATGTGATGGGCTACCGAAAAGAAGATACATCTTGTTGATATGGGTAGTACCAATCAATTCATTTAAGCCTTCTCGTACTATGTAGTCTCATACTTACACAGTCTCAGGATCACCCTCTCATTCCGGTGTGTCGATTCATTCATGTACCCCTCCCTTAGAAGCCTGTCAGGAGCCGCTCCTTACCTCTTTTCACCGGCGATCACTCCCCGCCCTCATCAACCCGGGTCTTACACTACACACCACCGTGTCTTAGGAAAACTGTTCTCTCACCTCGAAAGTCGATAAATTCCCAAATAGCCTTTACTGTTGTGATCCTCCGACACGCGTCTATTCATCCCAAAATTAAAGTCACTATTTGAAACTCAAATTGAAATCCTTCGAGTAAAATCAAAACATAAACCCTTTTATCCAAAATCGTTCCAAAATTCTTTAACATTTTAAATTCCTCAATATCACTATAAAACAATTAGCAAAATCATTTTAAAGATGAATAGGTTAGTGGCTGGTCCGTCTTGGACAGCAACTCACCCGAACCCGAAAACATCGAAAAACTTCAATTACACAATCTAGCTTTAACTATAACTTTTAACACTTAAAACTCTTGCTTTCCAATGCTTGTAAACACTTAACAAATTGAAAAAAATCTTAATTAAAATTTTGGACAGCCACACGCGGTTCCATAAAATCACTTTTCAAAAATCCGAAATCATCATAAAACCACATGTTAACTTACAAAACTCTTGGATACAAAATAAATAATTAAAACAATTTGTTTTTCAAACCATAATACTTTAAATAGACTTGGACAACCATGAAATAGTTCCAATATCCAGAAATGAATTAAAAATTAAACAACTCAAAACCAACTTACTTTTAGAAGCAAATCACAAGTCGAACACTTAGCACATAACCTTACCTTATGAAACACAAGTTAGTCTCCTACACTCAATTAATTGTATCCAAGTATCACAATTAAAATAAAAGTCCAGTCAAGTCCACAGAATTTACACAATGCATCTCAGTCATCAAAAACATCAAACACGTCCTAGACCGAATACGGAAAATTCGAGGAAATAAAATTTCAAAACTAAACTAAATCAACTCATCTCAGCCCCGAACTTTGAAATACACTTAAAAATATATTAAAATACCTCACATAAAATTTTCAAGTCATTCTCATATCCATAATACAATTTTATATTCAAAATTGTCCCAAATTTCCAATCAGGACTGTTGCGACCTGAAGCAAATTTGTATTTATTTAAAATAGCATATCAACTCCAACTGTCACGAAATTTGGTACAGAGCATCCTCACACATTTCTCATAAAAATTTCAGATTATTTGGAGTTGTCCAAGTCTTACTTTTTCAATTAAATTTCCCTCAAATTCTGAAATTCGTGATGTTTTGCTTTAAATAAAATACCAATTCAACTCCAAATAACTTCAAACTTTACAGAGAGCATCCTCATATATGTAAGGTTGTACCATAAAAATTTCAAGTTCATCGGAATAGTACAAGTTCAAAAATTCAGTTTGCGTTTCACTCGAAAAACTCATTTTTCCGAAGGCGTTTTCTCAAAAACAATTCTTGAAAATTTAGTAAATTAAACCAAATCCAAAATTCATATAAGAATTCAGAGGCATCTAAAATAACTCTATTGAAACAGCGACAAATTCTAAGGTCATTAATCATGTATAAGCAGTTTTCCTCCAAATATTTTTCAAGTAAAAGTCCTAATTCCTAAAGCAAACCAAAATGCATCAAAGTATCAAAACAAGTTCAAGTTAGCTCAAATCACTAGGACATATTCTCATGGCAATTAACATGTTACAAAATAAGATATGCTTCTAACAATTAAGCAAAACCGAATTGAGTAAGAAAGCAAACCAAATTTACAAGTCTCACATTCTTAAATCAATTTAACTTTTCATGCTCACCTACTTAAATATAAAGGAACCAAATTGAACAAGGCAAAATAAGTCAACATTACAAGCATCAAACACTTTGAATCAACTTGACCATTTCCAAGTATCAACATGCAAGCTTATTTTCATAAAGCAAGACTTCCTAAGTATATTTACAATGCTTGGTCGAATTGAATCAAGAACAAATAGACTCAATTTCACAATTTAAACACTTAAATCATCATGATTCATATCAAACACTTAATTACAATTTCATTTGCATGAGACAAAAATCATTTAGGCATACATGCATGCATAACCGAATTAATGGAGGAAATGAACTAAAATTTTCAAACTTAAAATGCTTAAATCAACATAACTCATTTCAAGCTCTCAAATACAACTTTATTTTCATGAAACAAAATCATTTACTCTTTCTTTCTCCTATGACCTTATTACACATACATATACAAACTAGGGCAAAAATCAATCCTAGTATTCATCTTCTCATGGGCATTAAAATATACTTAAGAAAATAGCAAAGCATATCAAATAATCAACATGCATTCAAAGATAAACTCATTTATCCATCTTTTCATGCCTTAACCGTATACACACGCATGCACGAATAAAGACACAAACTTTTTAACAACCGAAAATCATTCATGCATTTCCTTATGACTTGGCCGAATATACTTATATACATATAAAAGCATATATTTTTTTATCAACTAAACACATGCACACACTTAGAATATACACATCCTTAAACAAAAAATCGTGTATCAAAATTTATTAAACTCACTTACATACATGCATGAGGGGTTAAAACCGTATAGCCCTAAAATAATAAATCACAACAAAATTTCATTTTAATCATACTTTGCCATATAGAAACCGAAAATACATCAAATAATTAGCAATAATCATGAATCAATTACATGCAAGTAGAAACAAAATCATTTCCCCTAACTTGAAACCCTAACCATGACATGCAAAGGGAAATCAAGAAAAATTTGTGCAAATCGCTTTCAAATAACTCATGAACATCACATATTAACTCATTATCAAGCATAAAAATACAAGTCAAAGATCAAAAATTATTTAAACACAAAGGGACCAAAAACCGTGAGCATCATGGATGTTGATGCATGTTTATTTTTTTAACTCAAACTCAAATCCAAGTAGAAATAAGTGTAGAAAAGTAAGAGAAATAAGAAAATCCAACAT
The DNA here is from genome assembly GCA_037953625.1 of Crotalaria pallida. Lineage (NCBI taxonomy): Eukaryota > Viridiplantae > Streptophyta > Magnoliopsida > Fabales > Fabaceae > Crotalaria > Crotalaria pallida. The sequence continues at coordinate 78,791,665 of CM075656.1, forward strand.
GCATAGGCTCAAAACCTAAAATCAACAAAACTCTAACTTTGAGCTTCATAAAACCGAAAACAAAAATGAAAATGGAGAAGAACAAAAAGCATAGAATCATTACCTAGAAGAAAAGAATGAAAATGAGCTAAAAACTTCAAGCTTTTCTCTTCCTCCCCTTCCTCTCCTCTCTCGGCCTCCTCCCTCTCTCACTCTATCTCTTTTCCTTTTTTTTTGTCTAAGTGTTATGAAGCTAGGGGATGATCTTGGGAGTATCGGGTGATATTTATAGGAAATAGTGGGGTGGGGGTTCATTGCTTAAAAATGGGGTGCCAAAATTTCCAAGAGTCTCCCTCCCCTAGGTCCCATACTCCCATACGGTTTTCTTTGTAAAAGTGGGGTGGAAATTTTGCATTTTTATCTCATGTTTATGAGTGGTACATTTATAAGGTATAGATAGGTTTAGAGAAATTAAATGAAGTAGAGACATGCATTGGTTGTAAATTTATTTAAGATAGGGTTATTAATTGCATGTCCCCTATAGGGTATTAGTAGGGTGGTTGTGCATTAATTAGGGTAAGGTGTGTTTAATTGGGTTGTCGTAGGGTCTTGTGCACTAATAAATGATTGTCTCACAAATTCAATGTTCAAATGCACAAAATATACTCAAAACCCGTGCACCAAACTTAGACAGTAGAAAATAATATTTTTCTAATATCATAATAAATTTTTCTTACGTAATACTACAAAATAAAAATTTCGTGGACTGCCAAAATAAATTCCAAACAGTACAAAAATAAATTCTTCATTTTATTACGATCGTTTTGACTATAAATTCGTCAAATTTCGATTTGCCAGTCAAAAGTTATGAATTTCCAAAGTTAAATAAAATCAAAGGAATCAATAAATAATCATTTCTTCAAAACACAAATTAATACTTCAAAATAAATCATTTAAATCAATAATCAAATATTTAATAAATTTAAAACAATTCCCTCATTTCCACGTGTCATTATAAACCAATAATAATTTTTCTTCGTTTAAAAAGAATCGTCCAATCAGAAATCAACGAAAATCAATTTATTATAATAGGGAAAATTGTGGGTATTACAGCTTATGTGGCACGTTAAATTAAAATATTATAAAATTAAATTAAAAAGCATAATAAATAAACAAACATAATTAAAGAAAAATTATGTACTACCTATTTGCTTGAGTTGAGACGAAAGCATTTGTAGTATTAACTATTAAGAATAGAGATAACAATTTGCAATCAATTTTTTAGAATTCTTGCAAGTACGGCCCCATTTGAGATCCCATGAACCAAGATATCTCTTCATGGGGATGGGATGAGGATGAGAAAGAAAATCTTCTCGAAAGTTTTTTGAAGAATGAAAAGAAAATCTCGCCAAAAAGAATAGTTATATAGAAAGGAACAAAACTTAAGTACAGTACCATATGTACCTGTTGATACCCTGAAAAAAAAAATGACAACCCATTATCAAGGTTCAATTTCATGACAAGGCCCAAACTTATCAACAAAAAATAAAATCTTTGGCAAAGCACCAGCATGTACCAGATGCCCCCTAATAGCAAGGTATTGCCCGTGAGCGACTGAGCGCTCACCCATCAAGAAAAGGGTTGCCCAGTAGGTGTGCCCAAAGAGACATGCCCTCAAATGCACTACAATAACCACAAGATTTCAGAGGAAGAATAATGACGAAGTGAGGCGCGCCCAGGGCATATGGCCATATGCAGAGCGCACCCGCCCCAGAGAGTACACGTACAAACAAAGGCAACTCCAATTTCCCATAATCTCTACGGGCTACGGTTTGTGCAGGAAGCCAAAGAGAAATCTTTTGCTCACCTCACTTGGTCCTTCCCAAGTCAAAGCCAAGAATGGCATGCCTTGCACCCCCACTTCTCCTTGAGCCATTAATGACAATATCAAAATGAGGAAGAAAACAAAATGGGCATGATAAAGGAAGAATATGCAGCAGCCAAAGAGGAAAAGCATTACTCCTTCCGTCTCATTATCTTGGTAAAAAAATACAAAAGAATTTGTCTCATATCAAAGTAAACAAAAAATGAAAAATCTTAAAGATTGTATATTGTATCGATAATTGATAAGTAAGTAAGGAAAACATATTTAAAGATTTTTTTGGAGGTAATATTGGAATATGTATTAATTGTAATGATATGAAAATTTGTATAATATCAATTTGTAATGAATGAATGAATCATGCATTATATTAAACATATACTCTCTTATTTTCATTGACTTGTTTGACTTTTACCAAGATAATGGGACGGACGGAGTATTAACCAGTGGGTAAAAGCGGGAAAAACAATAACCAATTCGTAAAAAATGCACTATAAATAGAGGGGACTACATCAACTTCAGCAACACAAACACTGGTTCTATTCTCTAAATCTCAAAGAAAGAACACTAAAGAGAAGTAATATTGAGAAACGTGAGAGAGAAAGGGGTGAACAACATAGCGAACACCCCAGTCACCATTGCAACAACTACTTCATCACTGTAGCCATTGTACCAACGTTGCAGCCACCCCTCCATCACCATGGCCATTGCTTCACAAGCTGTAACTTCAGTTTCTCGTGCAAAGGGTGTCTCCACAAGGCTGGTCCATCAGAGGCGCACCCCACCACAGTAGAAGTAGTACTGATATTGTTCATTTACTTGTATTATCTGTATTACTTGTACACTCTTGAGGCCACAACTTCATTAAGTTTACAAACTCTATTATCATTGTATAATTAGTATCCTTTGAAATAAAAAGGATCCGAAACAGTACTGGTTGTGTTGTTCCCTTATCATAGCATGACATGTACATAACATATTTTAATGAATTACACTTGATCATTCCCTAAAAAAATGTTCTTTTTTATTCTCTTCTTTTCTCATCGTTTAACCTTAACTTCCAAAATCACCTCAACCTTCATCACTCAAAACCATGATATGCAAATATATTCATAAGTTTACATAAGTTTATGCTTAACTTTAATTATAAGTTTTGTCGCGACCGTACCCGGAGGGCGCCGCGAAAAAAGAGATAAAATTGCATGTGGCGAATTGATTTATTTAAAAATAGAAAGATTTATGGAGTCGCCACCAATTGATTTATCCACAAAAATAGAATGGTGCAATTGGACACCTAAAAGAGTGGTCTGCGTATCAGAGTTTAGATTCGGGGGTTGGTTACGAGTAGGGAAGGTATTAGCACCCTACCACGCCCGTTCAAAGAACGGTACCTATTTGATCTTTATTAAGTGCTTGATTAATTTTGTTTGGTCTTTCATATATAAAAAAGTTTTTTTTTGTTATTTGTTTTATATGTCCCATTTTTATCAGCATATTATCAAAAGTGATAAATGACTATGATAAAGAGACGGGCTGCTAAATAGCAGTTTTTATATGGAATGAAATCAAATCCTTTAACATTTTTGTACAACAATGGTGAATTTAAAATTCTCCTTCCGTAGAAAAAATGATTTGCAACAACCAAAATTTAATTCTAAATAAAATGATTATCTTCAAAATGATTTGCTTTTTTAAATATTTTATATTCACCATTGTCATAACGGTTAAGGATAAACGAATTTATTCACATTGATTTTAGTAATTAAAATTTGTACAAATACTTTATTTTAATTTTTAGTGATTAGATCCAGCCAACACTCCTGACTAAATCTAGTATAAAAATATGCCTCAAGAATGTTAGATAAAATTTTACTTAATCGCAACCACGATCTTTTTCTAACTTTTTCATCGTCGGCAAAGATTTGAAATATTTTTTTTTTGTATAACAAAAGCATATTTTAGTATGATTTTACTATTTTAAATTTGAAAATCAAACCCAACCAATACTCATGGTCAAATCTGATAATAAACATGCCTCAAGACTATCGGATAGATTCTACATAACCGTCACTCCGTTACCTTCCAATTTTTCTGTCATCGGCTTTATTCATGTGCATTATTTAATTAATAGTTGTTTTGAAATTATTTTGGGATTAAGATTTTATTTGCATCTTTTAAATCCCACCAGCACTCCTGGTAAAAATTTAAAGGATGGTCCTCACCTCAAGAAAATCGCAATTTTACTGATACTTCAGCAAATCATGGGTATTCCGTCGTTGGTCTTAATTCGCAAATAAATATTAATTTGTTAATTGTCTTGAAATTATTTTGTAATTAAGATTTTGTTGGCATCATTTTAAATCCCACCAGCACTCCTGGTAAAAATTTAAAAGATAATCCTCACCTCAAGAAAACCGCAATTTTACCGATGCTTCAGCAAATCGTGGGTATTCCGTCGTCGGTCTTAATTCGCAAATATTCTTAAGCTATTTGGGAAGAAAAAAAAATAAATAAATATTTTCTATTTTAGTGCCTGACAGGAATGTACCTGCTCCTACGTATCCCTCGATACAATAGGGAACTCAAGGCTACGTAGTTCTTTTGATAATTGAAGTTTTTGACAAATTATTGGTTATTTGTTATTTATGAAGATCGACTTTTTAATTAATTTTTTAGATATTATTAATATTTTTTTTTTAAAAAAAATGATTTTTATCATTTATGGGTAACAAAATCAAATTACTCTTTTTTTTAAATGAAAGTTCTATTCTTTTTGTGTTTTTTCGAATATTTTGGTAAATACAATAAACAAACATACAAAGAAAATAAATAAAAAAAAAGGTACTAAAAAAGAAAAAAAAATTGTGGTTTTATTTATTTATTTATATTTTTTTCAATTTTTTAATAATTACTTTCTATCATTTTTATTATTATTTTATTTAAAAAAAAAGTTACTGGACCGGTTCGGTTCAGACCGGTCGGTCCAGACCGAACCAGTCAAAGGAGGGGACAGGAGTGGAGGACAGGCAGCCACGTGGCGTCCTCTGGTTGGCTGCATGTGGTGGCTGCAGGTCCCTTTTGACCAGATCCAACGGTCCAGATCAAATCCTTTAATTTGAATGAACGGATGAGATTGAACTTGCTTTTATCACATACCCCTAGGTCCTATGTTATTATGGTGCAACCTTTTTATTATCCGTCAGATCTCTAGAGATTTAGATCCAACGGTTATTAACTTAGAGTTCATCATATTTATTTGTGCCTTAACACACAGGATTATTAGAATCTTTTTATGAATGGTATGGTGTGCTACGGTCTACAGCCTGCGGTGCACTCTCAGTTTTCAGACCGTTAGATTAGTATCATAGCTGAATCGAATGGTTAAAAATCACTTACCTTCTCTGCTCCTGGAAAACGACGGTGCACGCTAGAAATGCCTCTAATCATACCAAATTTTAATGCTTCCTCCGTGTCTTCTTCTTTCTTCTTCAATTCTTCTTCCTCTGCTCCTCTTTCCCGTTTTCTTCCTTTCTTCTTTTTTTTTTTTTTTTTTTAAACAAGCTCCTTCTTATTTTTTAGTCTTTTCTCTTTTTTTTTTAAAAAAAAACTCAGCAGTACTCTCACTCTATTAGCTTCCTCGGTCCTCTTTCTCTCTCAAATTTTTCTTTTTAGGACTAGAACTGGTATTTATAAAGAACAAGCTTGAGGAGCCATTAATGCTTTGTTCATTTTTTTCTCCTTTACTGTTCATCCAAGTTGTGAAAAATTAATTACGACTGCTGTAACTTTGAATTTGAACTCAGAGGCTTGGGGTTGTGAGTATCTTCTCCTGCAACTACGAATGATGGGTTTGAAATCTGTATACAGATCTTGCCATGCAGAGAGAGTAAATTAAGGAGTAGGGGATGACTATTGTGCCAAGTGAGTCGTCCATGGTAGCTTGTAGGGCAGCCGTAAATGGTTGAAAAATTGCATCTGCTGCTACTGTTGTTGCTTTTGTTTCTTTTTTTTTTTTTTAGTATCATTGCTGCCTGCTAGACTAATTGTGAAGGGAAAGAAAAACTGGGTTTGGGCCTAGGTGGAACCGGGTCATCTTAGTGAATTTGTCATTTTTCTTCTTCTATTTTTTTTTGAAATTTTTATTATTATTTTTTAATCTTGAAAGATTGGGACAAAATTGGGTGTCAACAAGTTTAAAGCTAATTTTTGTTTTTAATCTTTAAAAGTTGGAACTGTTTTTATTCTAGTCTTTAAAACTTTGTCTCACCAAGACCAAACCCTAATTTTTAAAAACTTTGGTTTTGGTCCTTTGCTTTGCCACATATGCAAGAGGATGGTGACAATGGTGACATGGCAAAAGGTCAATGGTGAAAATGAAGGGACTCACACAGGCCAAGTAAAATGGGCCATGACTAATGGATCCACTCTAAGCTCATAATCGTTGTTGCCATTGCTTTGCACAAGAGGAAATGTAAACCCATTTCTTATTCGGGTCTTGGTAATAAGTGTCCTAAATAAATCAACAAGATAATGTTGATTTATTGCATATAAGTGTTGGAAAATGTAACTTTTGGTGTTTTCAAGAGAGAAAATAATGTTGATTTATTGCATTTTTCCACCTTTAATAAAAGGGCACTTGTTAGCATTTGTCTTCTTATTCAATCTCCGTCCAATGTGGGACTTGAAAAAAAATGTCAGGCATCCAAGAAATGAGAGAAGAAACTGAGTTCTTACATACTCCCTCCGGCTTGAAATATAAGCAACAAAAATCATAACTATCTTGGTTTAAAATATAAGCAAAATTAACCAATTTTCTTAAATTTTATTTCATTCCCAATGTCACTTTCCTAAAACATTCCTAGAAAATTATTAACTTATTTAATTTTTGTTCCATTCCAATGCAACCTTCCTAAAATACCTCTATTCTTTTATAAATTTGAGAAAATTAAATACAATCAACTAACCTTCTTAATAAGCGTAAAATAATTAGTTAGTTTTGCTTATAATTCAAGCCGGAAGGAGTATTAATTTGGTCCCTCAAAATTTTCATGATTCAAAAACTAAATTGATGTTTTAGAAAATTTTAAAAAACTAAATGTCTATTTACATGTTTTCATTATCTAAATTAATATTATAAAAAAAAATCAAGGATTAAGTTAGTAATTCAATCTCCGATTAATGAAATCACCTGTCTAGAACGAAAATGAAATCATGTATGTCACGAGTTCTTTAAATCATTGTTGCGAGTTTTTGCTTCCCAAATTAAATAACCATTAACCGATACTCATTTTATTTTATATGTTAAGATGATTTGAGCCTACAAAGATTGAAATTGAAAGGATGTAAGATATTAATTATCTCAGGTAAAGAACATGCGACTTTTATGAAAAAAAATAATTAAATAATGGGCTTAATTGCATAATTGGTCTTTTATCTTATTTATTAGATTCACTTTGGTCCTTTATCTTTTTTTTTGCAATTTGCTGGTCCTTTATTTTTTTTAAAAATTCAGTTTGGTCCTTCCGTTAAAATAAAGTTAAATGAGAAGGAATATTCCAAGAATATTCCCCCTTCTAGGCTTAATTGCATAATTGGTCCTTTATCTTATTTATTAGATTCACTTTGGTCCTTTATCTTAATATTCCAAGAATATTCCCTCTTCTTCTTCTTCTTCCTCTACTCTTTCCTTACAGCGGCGACGGCCACCATGGGCTCAACCCTCTTCCCTCGAAAATCATCAAATTTCTTCAATATTCTTCAATTTTTCACGGTTTTTAATCTTTATTTTCATTATTCCTCAAACAAATTCGTGTTTTTCGTTCTTTTTTCCTCAAAATCCAAATTCTAGGGTCCCTTTTCTAAAATCTTGGTTATCAACAATGGTCTCCTCCTCTGAACCTGCTGGAAAACGTGTGAAAACACGTGCAAAACGCTTCAACAATTCCAAGTAATTTCTAAAAATGGCGGCGATAGTGGCATGGGCCGTGGCGGCGATGCTCATGGTGGTTGTCGCCGCTGTAAGGAGAGAGCAGAGGAAGAGGAAGAAGAAGAGGGAATATTCTTGGAATATTAAGATAAAGGACCAAAGTGAATCTAATAAGTAAGATAAAGGACCAATTATGCAATTAAGCCTAGAAGGGGAAATATTCTTGGAATATTCCTTCTCATTTAACTTTATTTTAACGGAAGGACCAAACTGAATCTTTAGAAAAAAATAAAGGACCAGTAAATTGCAAAAAAAAAGATAAAGGACCAAAGTGAATCTAATAAATAAAATAAAGGACCAATTATGCAATTAAGCCTTAAATAATGAAGGATTAACTAATAAATTGGGTAAAATGGAGCAATTTTTTTAGTAAATATTGCTTGATAAAAGTATCAATTTAGATCTTTATTATTTTAATTTTGTGTATTTTTATTTTTCATCATATATGTATACTTGTGTAATATATAATATTTATTTTTCAGCATATATACATGTATGTGCTGTGTTTTAATGGTGACCATTCAGTCACCCGTTATCCCATTATCTCATTTTTAGGATCGGCCGCTCTACTCAACTATTTAGAATTAACTACCTAGGAGTAAATACGCAAGATTATAGATGAAAGTTTTTTTCCTAACTTGAGTACTCCCTCCAATCTCTATCATAAGAAGAAGAAAAAATACTTCATTAGTGGTTTTAAATATAAACAAAATTAATTAATTTTTTATTCTCAATACAATCATTCCTAAAATATCCTTGTAAAATGGAAATGGTTGAATCATTTCATTTTTTTTCATTCCCAATATAGTTTACTAAACTAGTCTATATTTTATGAATTTGAGAAAATTAAATGCATCTAACTATTTTTATTAATACCTGTGTCGGTAGTTATTTTTGTTAATAAACAAAATCGGAAGGAGTATACCAAAAATGTCAGTGTACTCCGTAGGAAATTGAAGTGACTGCATGAAATTTTAACCATTGAAAATAATTTCTTTTATATTTAAATTTTGAAGAAAAAATTGTATATAAAATTTTAACCATTGGATTATTGACTTCACAAGTGACTGCATCCTTTGTGAAATCAGATAATCCAGGTCCATACTTCATCCAAATATTGTTGCTATGCGTTTGCGACATGTGCTGCTCTAGAAGTTGTTGTTCATTGTGTTTACAGAAAAAGGGTAGTGTTCTATCTCCCCTCAAAACATTTATGACAACTTAATTCATAGTCATGAAGAAGATAGATGACGCAATATAATAGATGCATTTGAATGGATGTGGGTAATTGGTGTTGTGGTAGCGGCAGTGTATCCCTATGCAGGAAGATTCCAACAACCCTCCCTCATTCAAACTAGACCAATTCTAAACCTCAAAAAAAACCAAATCATTTTATGAGTTGAAAAGGATCAGTTGACCAAGCCAACAAATCATCCACTCTTACCTTTGAACTTATAAAAAATGATTTGGTTTTGAAAAAATTGTTAAAAGAACCAAATTTTAAGGTGAGGTTCTGTTTAGGTTAGGTTTAGTTGAAATGGTTTTTTTTTTTTAAAAAAAAAAACAGGCCTGGACAAATATATATATATATATATATATATATATATATTGGTTGATTTTATCATTTATTCTTTTAAACGTTTGTTATTGCAGTTTGTGTGTGTGTATATATATATATATATATATTGAAAGGATGTAAGATATTAATTATTTCACGTAAATAACATGTGACTTTTATGAAAAAATATAAATAATTAAATAATGAATGATTAAATAATAAATTGGGTAAAATGGAGCAATTTTTATAGTAAATATTGCTTGATGAAAGTATCAATTTAGATCTTTATTATTTTAATTTTGTGTATTTTTATTTTTCATCATATATGTGTACTTGTGTAATATAAAATTTTCATTTTTCAGCATATATACATGCATGTATGTGTTTTAATGGTTAGTTATCCGCTATCCCATTATCTCATTATAGGATCAGTTGCTCTGTTCCAACTATTTATAATTAACTACCTAGGAGTAAATATGCAAGATGATGGGTGAAAGATTTTTTCTAATTTTACCTGAGAGTAGTAAAAAAAAACACTTCATTAGTGGTATTAAATATAAGTAAAATTAATTAATCTTCTATTCTCAATACAATCATTCCTAAAATATCCTTATAAAATGGTTGAATCATTTAATTTTTATTTCATTGTCAATACAAGTTTACTAAACGGGTCTATTTTTTTTTTATAAATTTGAGAAAATTAAATGCATCTAACTATTTTTCTTAATACTTGTGTCGGTAGTTATTTTTGCTAATAAACAAGATCGGAAGGAGTATATGAAAAATGTCAATGTACTCCGTAGGAAATGGATTCTATGCAGTGACTGCAAGAAATTTTAACGATTGAAAATAATTTCTTTTATATTTAAATTTTGAACAGAAAAAATTGTATATAAAATTTTAACTATTCAATTATTGACTTCACAAGTGACTGTATCTTTGTGAAATAAGAGAATACAGGTCCGTACTCCACAACTTAAAAACTAAAAGAGTTTTCACTTGGAGATAAGACTAGAAATTATCTATGTCAAAGCACCGTTCATATATAACATATTCAGTGTCAACCAGGCATTTGATAATTTTTAAAAATACAATGTTATGATAAGGTTTATATTAACATGGATTTTAAAAGGGCACCTACAAATTAGACAAAGTATTAGGATTTCATTTTTCCAAAGTTATAACACAATTAGTGTTAATGTTTAGCTAAAAATTAAATTGATTAAAACCAAGCGAGCTTGATTGAGCAGAAGGGCTAATCCAAATTTAAACAAGATCGAAGGTTCGATCCTAAGTTTGTATATACAACACCTTTAAATTACTTAATTGATCATACCCAATAGAGACACCTACAACTTTGCCAGTAGATTAGTTAACATGACAAATTCAATTGAAACGTTGATAATATCTTACCAAAAAATCAAATTGATAAGGTTTCTTTATCCAGATGTTTGGGTTGATTTCACATGTAACTATAACAAGTCTTTCTCTTTATAATTGAATCTCTTAATTGTATTGAGCATGCATTTGTTTTTTTTGTTTTAATTATAATTATGTTTAACTTCAATTTTTTTCCGTGATATGAGTTGAAATTTCTGCATAATTATTTTTAAAAAATAAAAATTAACATTAAAATATTAATTTCAGATAATTTTAAGTAGCAACGTTAATTCCTAAAAAAATGATAACATTAAGCTGTAATTTTAACGTAAATAATGATTTAACATATCTTATAATTAATAATACAGAGAACAATAGATAAATTGGATTGTGAAATTTTTTTCATTGTCAAATTTTATCACTAAAAAAATAAAATATCAAAACAATCATTTAAATAACATAAATGATTACATTACATTTTGTTCACCTATCATTCTTATTCACCGTACATTGAGTAGAGCAACTGCACCAGTTAAAATATTCCCTCTATTTTTATTAATCTGACATATTTCAAACAAAACATACCCTTTAATAAATGCAATCATTACTTAAATTTCTTACACTAATTATATTTTTTTCCCATTATACCCTTTGTATCTCCGTAATCATTACTTTTTCTTCACTACTAACGAAAACCAATACTCAATTAAATAAGGGTAATTATGAAAAATAACATTTGTTACACTCTTGAAATCATCAAAACGACAGATAAAAAGAAATAAAAAACTTCTTCAAAGAAGGACAATTAAATAGGAACAGTCGGAGTACCATAGTAGGGGACAAAAAAAGGTGCCCTAATTAGGGGCAATAAGATCATAAGATCATTAGCTATATAAACGCGAACGATTTTACTGTGTCCACTCCCTAAGAGGAGTGTAAGGAGTGGGCTGGTCCCCTATTTTTTTTAGGCTTAATTGCACTTTTGATCCCCCAATTTTCTCAATTTGGCGATTTTGGTCCCCCAACTTTTAATTTGGCGATTTTGGTCCCCCAATTTACGATTTGTAGCGATTTTGGTCCCTCCGTCAATTCCACCGTTAACGGTGTTGACGTGGCTGCTGACACGTGTCCCTCTGGTAAATTGGGGGACCAAAATCGCTACAAATCGTAAATTGGGGGACTAAAATCGTCAAATTAAAAGTTGAAGGACCAAAATCGCCAAATTGAGAAAATTGGGGGACCAAAAGTGCAATTAAGCCAAAAATTTATTTTGAAAATTTTATGTATCTCATAAAGTATAGAAAAAGTTAAAGTTAAAATATAACCAGTTATGTTATAATTGAAATTGAAAAATGACATAAAGTAATTGAAAACTGACATAAAGTATTATATCTCATCTTAAAGTACATAAAGAAATTGAAAAATGAAAAAATATCCTATAAGGAAAAAAAATTAAATTATTTTTATTAAGGAAAAATTAACATATACTCCCTCCAATTTATAAGGCAAAAAAAAATTACGTTTATTAAGGAGATTAATTGGTTGTATTTAATTTTATTAAATTTATAAAAAAACAGAGGTGTTTTAAGAAAATAGAATTGGAAACAACATTTAAACTATATTTAGTCTCTTAACAAATGTGCACGTGTAAGCCTTCTCCTTAATTTTTGTGACAATTTACTTGTCAAGGAAATCTGATTGCATATTTTAAAGTGGAATTACAAATTTTGCTAATCTAAATTTTCATCACTCACACAGTCACACACCTTGTAATTAGTGACAATGGACTCTCAAATAGAGTTTTAGCATAATGCCAAGATTAACTTCCAATTAATCTATTGAGAAATATTAGAGTATAAATTACGGCAACTGAAAAAACTTGTAGAATTTCAACTAATATAAACTCTTAATAGATTACAATTTTTTTAGCTAATCACAATATATTAGCAAATAAAGTTGTGCACAAAGTGTGAAATCATAAATTTTGTCTTATCTAATACACAATAATAACATGGGCTTTTAAAAAGGCCATTGATTATTAAAAAAAAATAATTGCACTTTTGGTCCCCCAATTTTCTCAATTTGGCGATTTTGATCCCCCAACTTTTAATTTGGCGATTTTGATCCCCAATATACGATTTGTAGTGATTTTGGTCCCCCAATTTACCAGAGGGACACGTGTCAGCAGCCACGTCAGCACGGTTAACGGTGGAATTGACGGAGGGACCAAAATCGCTACAAATCGTAAATTGGGGGACCAAAATCGCCAAATTAAAAGTTGGGGGACCAAAATCGCCAAATTGAGAAAATTGGGGGACCAAAAGTGCAATTAAGCCTTTTTTTTATCACCTGATATATATAGGCAGTAATGGTTGAGTTTTGTACTATCTTCACATATTCCCTCCATCAGTTTTTGTCTTTTCGAAAGGTCCGTCAGCTTTTTTTTTTGGATAAAAAAGGTCCATCAGCTTAAAAATTGCAAAAGTAAAAAAAAAAACGCGTATTTAATAGTTCGTGCAAAACATCAATCAATTATTAAATAATTTAATATATTTTTTATTGATCAACTAATTAAAATTTGACTTTGTAATTTCTAAATTTTTTCATTAATTACATTAATTTTAGTTTGAAAAAATTACAATTCTTGTGGGAGAGAAGAAAGAAGAAATACTATTAAAGTGATTATATCCTTCGAAAACAAATTCAAACTTTTGCACTGAATTGAGTAAATATGTGGTTTGTGAAAAATATAATTAATGTTATAGATTTGAAATTATTTAATTTTATTGATCTGGGATATTTTTGAGAAAGACATAAGAAAATAGGATAGGAGTCCAGCAAAATATAAGACCTTGTAAGTTAGTATTACTTTTGTTCGTTATTATTCGTTCTTTTCTGAAGAAAAAAAATTTGTTCTTTTTAATATGTTTTATTTTTACGATTTTAAGCGTGTAATAAATTCTATTTTTTATGTTTGTCTTTATTAAATATATCTTGGTTTACTTAGGTAGTTGAGAAAAATGAATGATTATAAAAAGAGAAAGAGTATAATGAAAAAAACACAATTAATATATTGAAAATCTAAGTACTAATTATATTTTTTAAATGGTGTATTTTGTTAAAAATAAGACAAATAAATAGAAACAAATACAATATTTTTCCCTCTTTCCATTGCCACGTGTGCTATGTCCAGAGCATTTCTAAATTTTAATTATTTTTCTGTATGTAACCGGTTTCCAGGCAAAAATACCATTGATGTACTATGGCATCAAAATCAATGGCTAAAAATATAGAAAAAAAAAAGTGGATAGATCCACTCTTTAAAAAGAGGGGACCATAAAACTTAACATATAAACACTATCTGTTTATATCCAGAATGCAGAGAAGTTTGTTTGTTACTTATGGGAATGCTTAGTGAAGGAGTTACCCAATCCGCTGAGCAAGATGGACAAGTCCATGCCTCTTATCATAGTAGGTGCAGCTCTTCTGTAGGGACACTCTTTGGAAAATCCAACCTTGCCAGATCTATTTACTCTGGTTAGGCAATTCTTTAGCCTCACATGGCATTTCACATGAGTCATTCCTATAAAACCAATCTTTACTTAGTCTTAATCCAATCTCGCAAAATTGCGGAGGAGTTGTACTCCCCAATAAAAAAAATGTAGAGGAGAACCATACAACATATATATAGTATTAGTATGTACTAGCTAACGTTTTTTTTCCTATCTTCGACACAACATTTAAGAACTGCAACTTTCCACACTACATACGTATACTTTTCTCAATCTATTTGAATCAGATTAGTTAAAACGGTTAATGAACACCACCACCTCAAACTTAGATCATACAGTATAAATATCATTTTTTTCTCACCCAGTTCTCACGTATTATTTGGCTATATCCATATTCGATCCAAGTCGTGTGCCTAATTATAATAAGTGAGTTTCTTAACATGGAATTTTTACATCTACAAATAATCAAACTTAAAACCTTGTTTAAACAAAATCGTTTCGCCTCCCGTTCATCCCAATCTATGTTTGTCTATATATATATATATGTATATTAAGGAGGTATATATTGTGTAAGAAGCATATGGAAACATCAATGATGTCAAGAAAAATTGATGAGAATGATAGTAAAAGAGAGGAATATAAGTAATAAAGTAATACCAAATAAGTCAACGCATTTATCGTGGTCCATGCAGCAAGCATCAAGGTCGTCACATGGTTTCTCCCCGGGACAACCCCAATAGCCCCGACCACAGTATTTGCCGTATCTGATTGTCAAATCTGAAATTAATTAAGCAAAATGATATAAAAATTAATCGTGGTATCAACTAGTAAATACGTATATGATAATGAAATGGAATGAATGAATCTTATTCTTACAATCGCATTGCTGGGCAATACATGTCCTGCTGCACGTGTCCTCTGCCTACACAAATAAATGTATCAAAAATGGTCAATACTCTAATAATTTATGTGATTCGATACATTTTATATAATAATTATTATTATTATTACAAAATTTTCTTTAACGTGATTCTGGCAAATTCGGCATGCGCTATGCAGGACCGGTAACTTTGATCCTAGAACATTCGTTTGCGGATGAAGGCAAGCAAATTACCGCGGCGGTGAAGGTGCGGGAGTATTGGACGGCAAGGAGGAGAGACAGGAGGGTGAATGAGATATAATTGCCAACCATTGTGAAAATCGTGGATTTCTTAGCAAAAGGAGACGTGGTTGACGTTTAAGTGTTCAGCTCTCTCATCCCCTTCTTATACAATTTTCACCTCTTATCTGTTTCGTTTTGTACATGCACTTTCTAATTTCAAACATTAGTTGCTTAATCTTTGGGGTGCATATGCCTAAATTACCGAACCACCCTCCACAATTATGTGACACATAGTTCACCTAACGTTCGGTGTAAGATGAAACCACCTTAATTAAATTAGTAAGGAAAAGTGTGTATGTAAAATAAATAATATGAAGTGCTTAAAATGTTTTTGGTATATGTAAAATTTGATCAAGTCCGATCTTAACATTTTATTTCTTTTAGCTCTTTTGACTAGGAGCTAATACCTCAACAAGTATTGCTTCTAAGGATTAAACATTTACCTTTAGTCTCGTACGATAACAATATATAGGTGAACTTAAACCTTGTGATAAAAAATTAGCTAATTAAATTGAAACTACTTATACTCATTATTGATCAACTAACTGATAACAAGCTACAAGTTTATGCTCATTGGTTTATCAAATTAGGACTTATGAGCTAGAGACTGTATTAAAATTCTCCTAGTGAAACAAGGTTACTAGCTTAATTAATTTTGGTTAAATAAGCTCTCTAGCTACCTTCTAAGACCTTCAAATCAAAGATGTACACAGTATTTTAAAACTTTGGTGATGACAATCATCAAGTCATGTACCTTTCAATGTCTAAGCCCACCAGCATGTGCCTAACCCACAAATAAAAAAACAGGCCGAGTTTAAGAATTTAAATTCCATGTATTATCCCTAAATCCCATTTTTATTTTAAAATGACTAAAATACTCATAATTTTAAAATCCATCTTCCCAACACTAACTCTCATCTTGTTCTTGTAATCGTAAAAATCCCATAACCATCAACACCAAACCCCAACTGCCGCCACCACCACTACCACCACCACCATTAAACCCCAAACTGGACTCGGAGATGAACAAGAATAGGTCTAGATATAGTTCAAATATCAAACTTGAAACGGAAAAGAGAATTGATCCAGGTTTTGTTCAACCAGAACCGAACCGATCCATCTTCTTCCTCCTTACCGTTGAGGATAGTGACATGAGCATACAAAGAAGGAGGGGCCACGTTTTGCAACAACAACGAAGGTAATTTGATAGTGATTCTGAGGTTGAACGAAGGTGGACGACAGCGATGGTCACAGCGGCTTTGCGGAAGTGCGAGTGGTGATGGATGAGAGCCTATTATTGTGGTTGATCCAATTGGATTTTTTTATGATGAAGCATGAACCAGAGGAGATAGATGGGATGAAGATGGAGCTGATGATGATGATGATGAAGTTACGATGATGAGAGATGTGAAAAGATGATGATGATGATGGAGAGAGATTGCTGGGGTGGAGAGTGAACGATGGTTGTGGCTTCTATGGCTGTGGTGATTGTGTTTAGGAAGGGTGGAAGTAGAGGAGGCAATGGGGTTTGGAAGTTTGGAACAGAGACAAAGAAAATGGGGTTAAGGGGAAAAAAAAAAGAAGGTTAATTTAGGTATTAAAATAAATTTTGGGGTTAGTGAATAATTTGTGGGGTTCAAATTCCTGGACTCAATCTAGCCTATAAACTGATATGGGAAATGAACAATTCTAACTTTTAACTTTCATTTCATGTTTCGACCAAAACAAAATTGCATTTTATGGGATCCTAAGGAGCTATCTCAATCATTAAAGAAAACATTAATGTTATGTAAACATCTTGATCAAACATCTGACTTGTTAAAACCAATAAATAAAATTGCATATAAGACAAGCCAAATGTTAGATCCAAATGTCAAATATGGATATTCATATAAAACTACTTGAAAGAAAATCATTGCAAGAGTATCATTGTTCATGATTATAACTATGATAAGAAAACACGGCATGATCAATCCCACTTCAAATATAAAAAGGGGTTTATTGTGGCTTATCAAAGTTAACCGCTAGTTCCTCAGCTTCTTTTTTCCAAAAACAAAAAAAATTATACCAGAATAACAAAAATTGGGGTGTAGAATAATGCCCCCATAAACATAATCCACAGAATGTATCTTTTTCAGAGTACTCACTGGCTAAAACATTCACTTACAAATGACTATCTTTTTCAGACATAGTAACCGGTGAAAGTAAATCCCCTTCCAACAACCTCACCGGCACAAAACCAGGCGAAGCATTCCAGGCCAAACAAAGCAGCAATGCCTGCATCTTCTACCTTCAAATCTTGCCTGTTCTTCCATAAATTCTTCACATAATCAAGCTCCTTCCAGAAGGACTCATAACGACTGGGAATACTGTACGAAATAGCAAGGGTTATGCCAAAGTACATAGCAGAACTCCAATAATGTGTTCAATTTTGCATAGAACATTTGATATTTTAATTTTAAAAAAAGTACATTTGGAAAGTGATGATATTCAAGACCAAGCAGAACATGTTTTTCAAAAATCAGTGCATTATCACTTAGCTAATTCACCACGGATCCGAGCGAAAGCACGTAATAATTTCAAATGCAAGCCTGATTGGAAGGTAATTTGGAATCAAGCACACTGACATTGATTACGGAGTAATAGATAAGCATCTGTAGACAACGTAATGTAGATTGTTGATAGATAAGCATATTTAGACAATGTGGTGTAGAATAGGTGTGCATTTACATCAATTACCAATAACTCCAGTCTAAAATACTGTTGCTTATAAGGCCTGATGACAAGCACATTGTAAGCAGCTTCTAATCCAAGTCAAATAGATAAGCCACACACTATACTTGATTATCGTAAAACTTGAAAACAGAAAAACATCCATTCCATTTTCTAAAGAATCAAAAGTTACATCTTAAGAGTTCACTATTGAGGTAATGCATGGTTACCGAATCGAGATTTGGATCGTGTATCGGAAGATCGATTTTCTGAATCTTGAAATTGTGAGATACATAACTAATAATAAAAATATAACAAAATATATTTCATATAAATAAATAATAGAAACCTCCAAATTCAATTCAAAATAAAACTAAATTCCAAAAAAACAAAAGAAAGACTTAATAAGTAGAAGGGGACTAAAGTGGCAAAACGTGAAGAAATTGAAGCAGCAGAGCACATATGTGAAGAATAAAATAAAGGTTCGCTGTTCTCCCTGGGTTTTCTCATTAAAGCACATGAAAAATAGTGGCTTAAAAGTCAAAAATGTAAACCTGGGCCCCACAACCCACCCCATTCTCAAGTGATCAGGCTGCTGCACTTAAAAAAGGCTCAACGAAACCCTAAACCCATTGTTCCCCAACCCTTTTGTGAGTGACCTGACCAGTTTTTGCATATGACCCGTGCATTTGGCGCAGCTCATCCAACTCGCACGAACAGCTCTAATTCGCGATTCTGCGATTCAGCTCCAATTCAGGTCCATTTGTGAGTCTGAAACAATTCGTATCACCCACCCTCGATTTCGTAACATTTCGCACTACGAATCGTACGATTCGTGTGATACTAACTAGAAGAGTTAATGACTAAACAAGGAAATGCTGTGCAACACTCCAGACGCCCTTCATTTAAAACAAACAAACAAACGAAGGATACTAGTCCTGTAATTGTCTCTTTAGTTCACAATAAAAATTCGGGGCAAAGGTGTTAAGGAGTTAAAGGAACAATAGTATGGAGTTTGAGTATTTTTCATAAACATGTTATGTTAAGGTCCATAAACTTCTGCAAGCATCTTTAACAAGCATGTAACATGATGATGTGCATTCCACTGTGCTTTCAAAACAGTTAAAATCGGCTAACTGCAATGCAACAGGGTAAGCATGCAATGGTTAAAATTTAACAGCAATGAAACACATCAACAGGCACGGAAGAAGCAACAAACATCAATAATCATCCAAATCTGTAAAAAAATTTGATGTTGCGCCACATTTGACCGAGATTTTCTCGCCAAATTTCCAAAATATGCATCTGTTTATGCTGATTTCTAAAGAAGAACCGGTATTGATTGCACGATCCCTTTTATCATATATTAAAGAACTGGCAAAGCACTGCAATACTACCGAGTTATAATGCTTAATAACAAAACAGTCGATTTGATTTTTCTCTTTTAGTGTTAGTTCCGCACCTATTATATGAGTCTTACCTCCAACTCTGGGGCTTCCTTAATTATCAAGGAGGGAAAGGAAGGAGATCTTGCAACAGTCGACAACAACATTATTTGAAACCAGCAAGTTACGTAGTGAGCAGTCAGTCATGCCAGAACCAACATTATTTAAAAGAAAAAATAAACAAGGTTGGAGGGAAATTTAACCTAGCAAGGCGGGTGTAGAGCAATTGCTTCGAGAGCTGGTCGCATTTCTCAATCGTAGGTGGATCCTGAATGTGTTGCTTGTTCTTCTCCAACAACTGCTTGTAGTAAGAAGATCCATGCTTGCTAACAACTTGTGATGCTTGGCATGCTTTCGACTGCAACTGCAGCAACTTTGACGCCATCAAACCTATAAATTCTGCAAAATCAAGCACAACAACAACAACAAACTCTAAATCAAAAGGAAAAAAAAAATAAAAACCCTAATGCACAAATCCTTTTACATGTAAAACAAAAATCAACTAATTGAAAATTCAGCTCCCTGGTGCTAATTAATATAAACCACTCAATTCCTATCTTAAAATTAGGGGTAATTGCACGGAGGAGCTGCTGTTTAATGATAAGAATATTAAAAAGCATGAATTTTTTAAATGAATAAAAAAAAATGAAATAATAAAAGAAGGCCTTAGAGTTACAGATCAATAAAATACACAGATAAACCTAGAGTCCAAATAAAGAGTAGTGTAGTATGGGGACACTATTCAATTTTCTGAGATAAAAATGGGAAATTGGATTCTGGGTGTTAAGTCAAAGCCCTAAATATCGAAACTTTTCGTTCTAAACTATGTAATTTTAATTATTATTTTTTTATTTTTTTTTCTAAAAAGGAAAAGGTAAATAGAAGGAAGAAATAAACAAGGCATTGAAGTTATAAGAGATCTGAATGAAAAATAGTACCTAGATAGAGCTTGTTGGCACTGAATGAATATGAGGCAGAGGAGGCAGCAGCTACAAAGAGAGAGAGAGAGTGTGTGGTTTTGTGTTGCAAATAGTGAGAGGAGACTGTGGGAGTGGGTGGGGTTTATGTTTTAGCCCTTCCCCTCACTACTCTTTCCTTCTATTTTTCTTTTTTCCTTTTCCTTTCTTCTCTCTCAAGACCAAAAAAAAAAATAAAAATTGTTTAACCAAATCTAATTACTACTTTTCCTTAATATAAATTCTTGTTGTGAAAATTTCACGAGCATTAAAAATAAATAGTTGATATTGTTAATAATATTTTAATATTTTTATTATTATAACTCTAAAAAAAAATTAATGGGAAATGGACTTATAAATAGGACAAGTAAAAATTCTTAATAAATTCTTATATTAAATTAATGGGGTAGTATCTTATTCCAAATTTTAAATTTATTTTTTGTAATTCAAGTTATTTTCAAATCAATAGCTAAAAATTAATCCTCTTCAAAATATAAAGTTTATCAAAATAAATTTTATCTTTATCAATAAAGTTTTTTATACACACAGTAATAATTGAACTCTTAATATTATATTTAAGCAACATAGTTATCTATCATATGTAAATCTCTTTTATTAAGTTCATATAAAAAAAATTTTGAGTCATTTTAAAATATTATTCTTGTTTTGTTTTTGCACTTTTGGTCTAGTTTTGGATTAAATTTGGGTGAGAATTAGTTCCCAAACCCCAACTTTTAGCCCCAACCCCCAATTTAATTGAGAAATGACAAAAATACCCCTCATTCTATTTTTTTTCACCAAACCCCAAACTCCCTCCTTCTTCTTTTTCCCCAAACCACCAACAGAACCCCAAATCCCAAACCCTTCATCTTCCACCTTCCCACCCTCAAACCCAAACTCCTCATCTTCTACCTTCATCCTTCTCCCAAATCTCAAACCTCAAATACAACTCGTTGAAATTCTGGTTGAGATGTCTGAATTCTGATTCACCACTTCAAATATTTTCCAGCTGCATTTTTCTCCAAAACAACTGAATATTTGTTATGGAATTAATGTACCAAATTTTTTTGTGTTTGGAATAGCGTCATATATGCTACTTAAGATAATTACATTTTTGGTTCGGAGAATTAGTAGCTGGTTATTGGCTCTTATATCAACTGATTTTTTGCTATGAAATTGGTATACTGGAGTATTTCATGTTCGGAATACAATCAATTATTTTATTTTATAAAAATGTTTAAAATACAGTCATAATAGATTTCCGAGAACTCCGTGTCGGAATTTCTTGAAATTCTGACACGAGATTCTCGGAAATTTGTTAGACCCAGAAAAGAAAAACATGGCCGGAGAAGGGGGATGACGGCATGGGAGGGAGGCCATGGCCGAGGTTGGTGGGGCGTGAGGGTGAAGGGGGTGTGGGGTTTGGGGAATGGTTTGATCAAGGAAGTACTGATTGGAAGTTATGTGGGGGGTATTTTGGGATTATTAATAAAATGGGGGTTTGGGGACTAATAGATGGGGATCGGGAACTAATTCTCAATTTGGGTTACGAGTTCTAAACAAATGACCCAATGCAAAAAGGCTACACCAATGCAAAAGTTCCATTGTCTTCTTAAAGAACTGAGCCCTAGACCCAAAATAACCATATAGCAACTAGCAAGTTCATTATGTCCACAATATATAGCAAGTTCATTATTGTGTTCACAATTTAGATATACCAGTAGTTTTTACATAGGTATTTATATAATTTTTCCAATGGTTATTTTGTACTTTTGTCTCCCATTTAAAAATCCCCTCTTCTGCTGTTACTTTGTGTGATTATTATTTTCAAGTTTTGTTCCATTATTATTTTAAGTATTCTTACACCTTTCTGCATGACTTTTAAGTATCGAGATTGCTATTTTCCTTACAAAGTGTTTTCCCGAGTAACTAAATCAAATCACTAATATTTTAAGTAGAGCTTATCTCACTAATATCCCACTTATAATCCAGCCTTATTAAGTTATAGTATCAGTTTCTCCTTTCATTTGTTTTTCTTAAGGGTCCTATTAATAACACGTGTCTCAAACTCATTGTATTTAATGATCTAAGAAAGAAAAAAAAAAAGAGAAAATAGAGAATGCACAGATAGTGTAAAGGTTTTTTACACCATCAGTGCATCATTCACCCTTCATCCGTGTATGGTCGTTGACTTTTAGATTAAAGTAATACAAATGAATGGTGGATGAAAGACTGATGGTGTAAAAAACTTTACACCGTCACTGCATACCCATTAATCTAAAAAAATTGTATCAGAAATCATAACTTTAAAATATTCAAATTACTAAATGGTACAGCATTTTTAACAGGGAATATTAATGTGTTCCGAGTACATTTTTAAGAAAAAAAATAAAATTTGTCTTGAAATTTGATATTTTCACATATCCAGAAATATTGAGATTGATTTTTCCATATTCATTTTCCTCAATATCCTTAAAACACAACACAACCATTTTTAAATGTAAAATTTGTATTTTTTGAATCTTTAAAGAATAATCTTGTTAAGGTCATTTTAATGGAACTTAGGTTTTCATTTATTTCACATTAATCACTCCATATATGTTGGTTTAACTTTGGACCATGAACTTGCTATGTTTTTTTTTTTTAACAAATCACATTGTGTTTAGTTGAGCTCATTTTTAAAACAATTAATGTGGAACATTTTAAGTGAATGAGTTGAAAACCATGTGAGTGAAAAACTCCACAAATATAATGTCTAAAAAGGGTTTTTTGCTAACATGTTAATAAGGTTTTTAGGAATGGAAAAAACATCACAATAAGTCCCAATTTTTGTTCTCTCGAAAAAATAAAAAATTTCATTTTTCAATAAACTTTTACCCCATTTAATTTCTTAATTAAGGATACTTGTTAGCATTTTTCTAAAAGTTTAAATATAAATTTGATTTTAAGCTCATTTAATTTATATGATTTTTTTCCAAATGTTTGGGCTCTCCGATGCCAATAAAACATTGGCTTATTTAAGTTTTAAGTCTTTGAACTTATATTTTTTTTGGAATTGGTTCTTAATTTTTTTTATGCTTTAGGTCCATAAACTTTGCTCAAATTTTTGGAAATGGTTCTTTTATAACCTAAGTGATGATATGACCAACAACATGTCACGCCACCTTAGCCATGTCGATAGGTAATGAACGGATTTTTTTAATTAAAAAAATTCAAAATAATTAAAAATCATATTTCTTTTAATAAGAAAATAAATCTTTTTAATATTTTTTAAAAAAATTGACTAAAAAATCAATCATCTGATGCTTCGTGACGCTATATAGCATGTCGCTTGTCGATATTGTGACGTGACATGTTGTTGGTCGTATCATTACTTAAGCGACGAAAAGATCATTCCAAAAATGTAATCAAAATTCATGGATCCAAACCATTGAAAAAAAAAAGTTGAAGGACCAAATCTAAATAATCATCTAAGTTTGAGACTAAAACTTAATTAAACCTAACATTTACGTGGCATTAAAAATATCACATATATGTGGCATTGGGCAGCGTTGATCAAGGAACAAAAACACTTTGGCCTGTGCTTGTTGCATTGCAATTTGCACATTTGCACTTCATTCTATGTTCCTATAATATACTACTTGTTCTACGTATGTGTTGAAATATTCCAATCATGTACTAGTTGCGTTATGATCATGAGAGTCGCGTATATTTCTGAGTTTGCTCAGTTTCTTTAGCCACATGTAGCTGCTCTAATTGGTCATTTTTGTTGTTTACTAAGATATAATATCATAGCATGCAGCACAGAACTAGTGTTGCAATTAAGCAACTAGCTAGCTACTATCATCTAATGTTGCATCAGTTGACTTTAATTTTCCATAGAAAAAAAGTGCACATATAGTGTGTGTATATATATATAAATAAATCAGGAAGTTTGGTTGTTTAGGTGACAAGAAATTATCAACATGAACCAAAGAGATTGACCAAACAATTTTTTTTTGGTTAACAGATTGACTAAATAATTTAATTCAGCGGAGACTTAAAAAACTGACTATGACCAACTTTTTAATAATTCTTTTTTTTTCAAAAGAAGCTTTTGACTATAACTTTGTTGGAACCAAACATTGTTTAGGAAGATTTCATTGGATTTAATATGATAGGATTAAAAGTTACTAGGTCAAATCAACTCTGCATCACATGCTTAAGCTCGGTATTAGATATTCTTAAGAAGTACTAAAATAACGGTTATAGTATGTAGGTTTTTTGTTGAAACTATAGTGGAAATCATCAAAGTCAAATCATCCAGTTGCTAGCTTAGCAAGTAGCAATGACAATCAACAAGGTTATATAAATTGTATTTCTTTTTCAGTCAAACTATAAGTGATGTTTATGCATGGTTTTAGTTAATTAATAAGGTGTATCTTATATGTTTAATTACGTTTTGATAGATACCTCCTGAATAATCATTTTATTAATAAACACGCTAGCATGCCAGCATGTTATAAATTACTATAAGAAACTTGGCGTGAGCTCTAATTAGGTATGGTACGGTGCGAGGTTTGATTCAATTATGTAATTAATTATGTTTAGAATTGTTTTGTCTTATAAATAGGATTGTCCTCTGAGTAATTAATTTTTTTTTGCGTGTCTCAATTTTATAATTAATACTATTCTCATACTTTTTTCTCCATTTTTTTTTTCAGGTTTATTGTTTGAAAGACACTACGGAACACCATGACACTCGCAAACAGCATAATTGTGACATTGATTTTAGTCGTTTCCTTGTTAATAATAGCGGCATCGATTGAGGCTCGGGATCTTGGTGAGAAAAGCATTGAATCTGATTCAACAATGAAGGGAGCTCAAGTTCTAGCTGGGAACTCATCAGACGATGAAAGCAAATCTCATCGGAAAAAAATGATAATCACAATAGTGGTTGTTTGTGTTGTTGTGTTGGTGGTGGTACTATTGGGCATTATTGTAATATGGCTTAATTGGACCAAGTGTGTGGCAGTGTGTTGCATTATTCACTGTCTAATAGTATCAAAAATATTAAGATGAAAAAAGTATACATAAGAGCTTCAACCAACGGAATTGCATTGTCCATTTTCTCTTGGAAAAAAGCTGTTTGGATTTGTTTTATAATTATGATATGATTTGTATCCGTCTTAAAAATATGGTCATCTTCATGTAAATTTGAACATATTAATAAAAAAAAATTTAATATGTTTTTGTCCAAGGAAACATAACGATTTTTGGTTTTAATACCTAAAAAGTTTTTCGTTGGTTTTGGTCTTTAAATATTTCAAAATTTTGATTTTAATTCCTTGTGACGACATGGATTCGGATGATTGCCCCACCTGACATAATAATTGCGGAAGTAGCCAATTATGATATTGACACATCATCTCCAGGAATTAAAATCAAGATTTTAAAATATGTAAGGATCAAAAGAAAAAAAAATTGAAGGACTAAAACAAAAAATAGCTAAATATTCAGGGGGGGAAAATATTTAAATAATAAAAAAAAGTTTATACACGTACATGTGGTGGACTATTCTTCTTCATTCCCAACATGAAAAGCTATCAAATTAATTACTACTACTCCTATGTCTTAAGTCTTAACCGAGCTATGGTTTTTATTTTCGAAAGCAAAGTCTCAAGCAAATCAATATGATGCCGGATATGATAAATATATTTGATAGGGAATTTCTATAAAACGTCTTACTAAAGAAAAAAAACGATAGAAGTTCATTCTTTACTCTTCATTTCCATATATACTTCTCTTCCAAATCGTCATTAGCCAAATAGGCAAATTAAATAAATAAGATTATCCTTCAAAAAAGAATTAATGAAAATATCTAATTTAAAAATGACACTCTCTCGACTCTCTATTGTAAGAAAAAATAACATAAGTTACACTTATTTAAAAAGTTAGTTGAGTGTATTTGATTTTTTTAAATTTATTAAAAATGTAGTTACTTTAAGGAAGTTGCATTGAGAATAAAAAAAAATAAATGAAATAACTATTTTCTAGGTATATTTTAGGAATAATTGAATTGAAAAATAGAAAATTAGTTAACTTTTTCTTATATTGGATACCAAAATAAGTATGTCTTATTTTTCTTATATTAGAAATCAAATGGAGTATAGTCCAACAAAATTTAAGAGCAGAAAACCTCCTTCCTTACAAGGCAATAACAATGAGTTAATGAATGGCATATTTTCTTGTATACATAAGAGCTACATGTTGGCTTTGCTTATACCATCTTCTTCTATTGAATGAATTGTATATTTCCCCTTCAAAAATAATAATAAAAATAATAAGTTAATGCATAAATCAATTTTCAATGATGAAAAAAATATTATTACTAAATTTTAGTAACCCGTGCATGGCACGAGCTAAAAGCTACGTTTATATATATCCTTATAAAAGTGTATGTATGATCATCAACAAAGCCCAACACAGTTGCTAGATAGTTAGCTTTTTTAAGCATGATATCAAGTTATACCCATTTTGGCGATCTTTCTACCTCAAAAGAGATTAGTTTCCGATTATCATCGGAAGGATACCTTAGATTTTAAAAAAAAGTATGTATGATAGGTGTTTGCTATGGAGAGAATTTAGTAATAATTTCAGAGTCAAAGGATTAACAATTTAGAGACAAAGGTTTTCTTCTGTAAACTTTAATGATACAAAGGGGATTTTCTAATTAACTAATTAATTAGGAATTTTCTTGAGGAGATTTGTCTCTCCCATTCCTTTGAGAAAGGATGTGAGTTTGTTTTTCCCCAATTTATCTAGGTTTTGTCTTGCATTTGTGTAAGTTTTTTTGTTTTGTGTATTTTCATGGAGGGATGTCTCTGGATAGTTTCTATTTTCCAGATCTGATGGTTATCCTCTCTGCTCTAATAATTGGAAGGCTACTCGTCGACGAGACAGATGTCCCTTTGCCGACTGTTGATTTGGCTACCCTCCAATGACTCTCTCGTTCTAGATCTGAGATTCTTTGTCGCCGTCGAACTGAGCTTAGTCATAGACTCCCAGCATCCATGAGATTGTTATCTTGGAATTAAAGGCTATTGAATCTCCTGTTCGAGTCCGGTTTTGACAGTTGCTGATGATCCATGTCCACATAGAAGAGTATGTTGATACAATGTATTTTGCTTTCCCTTTTAACTATTATTAATGTGAAATTTCTTATACTGTTTCTTATCTATGAATAAAATACATCTTTCACTTGAAAATAAAGGAACTTGCTTTGTAGTAAAGCAAGCAAACAAGCATTGATACACTTCAATTCAATCTGATTTACAGTATTGTCACCCAATTAAAGAATTTATCAAAAATGGCCTAAACCATTTGGAAAAAAAAAATTAAAAAACAGAGAAAAAGAAAAGAGGGTGTGAGAGATAAAAAACATTATATCAATATAATTTTTGTGTCCTTTTTGTTCTTTTTGCCATGAAGTCACGTATTCTTTTCAATGCTAACTCCAATGTTTGCTCACTCATATTTGCAAAGCAAACCCTGAACCAACCTGGTTCAGAACATTGGCATGAAGATCCTGGTGATATATTGAGTTTCATTTCATTCAAAATCTCATTCCAAAGCTCCAATTCACCTTTCCTTGTTGCTTTCTTTTCCTTCACTAGCAATGGACTTAGATTCATCCAACAAAACAACCCTGCATTCCCTTTCAAACACTCAATCCCTGCACTCCTCAACCCTTCAATTATCATTGTGTATCTCTTTCTCAACCTTTCTCTATTAGTCTTAATGTAGTTCTCAGTGAATTCCTTATCTGATAGCATAGAAGCCAAGAGGTGCTGTGTTTGAGAGGATATTAATGTGAAACTTGACATTCTTCTAGCTGTGGTAACAACTTTGTCATTGTATGAATAAATGGTGCCAACTCTGAAGCCAGGAAGACCAAGATCTTTGGAGAGGCTATAAACAATGTGAACTCTTTCAGCATTTTTGTAGTTTCTAGCTTCAAGGATTTCTGCTATGCTTATGAAGTCTTCTGAGGAGGAGAAGACTGAGCCTGAGTAGATTTCATCCGAGACAAGATGGATGTTCTTGTGAGTCACAAAGTCAAGAATCTCCTCAAGAACCTTGCGTTGTATTGTTGCACCTAAGGGGTTTGAGGGGTTTGTGATTAGGACTCCCTTCGCTTTAAAGTTCATGGCTTCTGCTTCTTTGTATGCAGCCTCTAATGCTTGTGGAGTTATCTGGAAATTGTTTGAACTGTCACAGTGGATTGGAACTATGTTTACGCCAGTTCTCCACCTTAAATCTCTATCAAATCTGCAAACCAAAATCCTTATTAGTATATTATTCATATATACCTTTTCAATATGGTAATATATGACAATAATGTTTTTTCATTTCTTACATGTTTGTGGTCGACAACTTTTATACAATTTTAAATTTTTTTACTTTGTGTCGTAAAATAAAACATAGAGTATTACAATATAAAGTGTCAATACTTTGTATTATAAAACTCAAAGTTATACGAAACAAAAGTTGTTACCCACAAATGTACCGATAATAGTATTGTATTATGTATATTTTTTTATAGTGTGCACATTAAGCAACCAGGCCAGTTTCAAAGAAAAAAAAGGTTGAAGTTTGAACCATATGATATAATAATATGTAGAAGTGGTTAATATCTTACCCAGGGTAGTATGGGGTTGGAACAAGTAAAGCATCTCCTGGGTTAGCAAGGATGAAAGTTAAGAGCTCATTGGCTGCAGTAGCACCTGCAGTGAGGACAATTCTGTCAGCCTCAAATTTGGCTCTCCCTCCTCTTATTTGTTCCATGAAGCTTGCCATTGCTGTTCTGAATGACTTAAGTCCATGATAATCTTGAAACAAAGCATTCTCTCTGAAACCAGGAGCTCCTTTTCCCCATGTAATGCTTGCCTCTGAATGTTCTTCCAAATACTTCTCAAGCAAATCAAATGAAACCTGCACATTCATCATTAACAAAAAAAAAAGTTATTAATATAATTAATTAACTAGTTGAGCTAAGCAATTATATGCTTAGAATTATGTAACAATATTTTTTTTTTGTTAGTAAGCAATTATATACTCTCTCTCTATATATATATACTTACTTGATTCTCTGCCAAGCCCATTTGAATGACTCCAGAGGGGTTAGTGAATTGATGATAGGGATCTTCATCATAGGCTTTCCATCCAGCAAAGTAAGGGGAATCTTCTCCATGAGTTGAAGAAATTGCAATGTTTGAAAGCTCAACACAACCTTGCTCTATCTCAATACCCATAGCTAGCTAGCTTCCTTGCTAATAGAAAAGTCCTCAAATAGTGAGGAGTTTTGGAAGCTGCTAATAAGGGTAATAGAGAAAGAGAGAAGAGAAGTGGATATTGAGAATGTTGAATGAAACTTTATTCTAAACTCACTCTATATATAGGCTTTGAGTCTTGGGACACCAAAAAAAACAATGTTATTCAAACATCTGTATTTGATATCTGTACGAGACATCTATCTTTTTTTGTAAAATCTAATGGGTCCTGCAGTTTCTTTTTCTTACCGGACCCACCAATTTTTACCCAAAAAAACATATGTCACCCCAAATATCAAATACGGATGTCATTTAAACATTTAAAAAAAAAAAAAAGGTCCCTTCAACTTGCATGGCTGGCACAAAAAAATGGAGGGGAAAAAATTATATATCAATTATTGATTCTCTAGTGTAAGCAAATCGGAGCTTTACCTTTTAGGCTTTTATTTACAGAGACTTAGTGACAACTGTGACCATCTGCGAGATTCACACGAATATATATATATATATATATATATATATATATATATATATATATATATATATATATATCAGCTAGCTAATATACCACCCCCTTGCTTTAAGTTTTTATCAATTTTAAATCGGTTTAATTGAGCAGGTTATAGTTTATACTCCCTTCCGTATTTAACTTTTGGCCTGAATATATAATCATGTTTTTTTTTTGTTTTTTTTTTCCAAAATTTTAAACATTCTTTCAATTATTTTTTCAATTCCTCGTTAATTCTATTTTTATTTTCTTTTCCATCTCTAAATTACTATACATTAATTAATAAATACACTTCTTAATAAAAATTAAATACTACAACAATTTTTAATAACGATTAAATAGGGATATTTTAGACAAAAAAAACATATAAAATTTACAATAATCAACAATTTCTTAATATATGTGCACTATCTTTAAAAACCAAAAGTTAAGGAATTGAGGAAGTACTAATTAATATAGTCATTTTGCATACAAATTAAAATTATGTGGGTTACTCTTTTCCTCCCATAAGTTAATTAAGCAGTTTAAAATTATGAAGACAAATTAAAAAATTTGATTAAATGATGTAAAAATTTAATATATTTTTATTAAAATATTCCTATTTAAAAATTGGAAAAAAATAATAATAATAAATGTATGAAAACTATATTAAAAATAGATGAAGCAATTGGTCGTGAAAAAGGGAATGTGATAAAGAAAGATATGCTTGAAAAAATTATAAATGAGTATTAAGTTTTTAAAATTACATACTATATATATATATATATATGAGACAAGACAAAATGACCAAAACTACATTACTTATGGGACGGAAGGAGTATTTAATATGGTCAATTATTTCCTTGTTTAGTATTTCATCTGTCCCATAAGTTACGCAATTTTCGTCATTTTACATTGCCTCATACATTACATGGATTTATCATGTGTTTGATGTAGTGTTTATTAGTTTTTCCTTCTTTGTATTTCATATGTATTGTTCTTATTATGAATCCAATACATAATTAATACTTCATTCGCTTTATAATACAAGAAAAAAACATGTTTTTTTGGTTTAAAATAGATATAAAAAAATAACTAACATTCTTAACTTTTGTTTCATTTCCAATACAACTTTCTTAAATACCTATATAAAGTGGTTGTCTCATTTAATTTTTGTTTTATTCTCAATGTTACTTTCCTAAAATATTTATATATTTTTTATATAAATTTGACAAAATTAAATACAACCAACTAATCTCCTTAATAAGTGTAATTTTAGTTAGGCTTAATTTCAATACAATCAACTAATCTTCTTAATAAGTAATTTTAGTTTGGCTTAATTTCTTCTTTTCCCCTCCGTCCTCCTCCTCTTCCTCCTTCCTCCTATCGGATTTAGTCTTTTTATCTTCCTTTTCTTCTTCTTCTCCTCCTCTACTTCTTCTCTTCTTCTTCCTACAACATTTTTCAAAATCCAGTGACAATTTGGGGAGGAAAAGGAATATTCCGAAATATTCTGGTGAAATCTAACCTTATTTTGACGGAAAGACAAAATTGAATATTTCTAAAAAAACAAAAGACCAAAATTATTCGAAAAAAATAATAAATAACCAAAATGAATCCTAAAAATAAGATAAAAGATGAAAAATGTACTTGTTAATCCTTTTGGTTCTTTTTTCTTATATTGTAAATTAGAGGGAGTACTGTTTTTCCCAACTATATCATTTTTATCACATTTTCTTTGCATTCAATATATTTCTCGCTCTTCATTATTAATGACTATATTATACATAGGAGTATTATAGTTTAATATTATTATAGTTTAATATTCCAAATTCTTACATCATTTTACAGTTTCTTAAAACTCTTGCTTAATTTTAAAAAGCGCGCACACATACATACATATAAATATATATATATATATGAAAATGGAGGGAGTAGCTTATAAAAAAACAAGAGAGTATGTAGTTATACTATTTTTTCCACTATACCATTATTTATCATATGGTATTTTTCACCTCTATTTATTTATCTCTCTCTTTTTTTTATTCCATTTATTATTTCTACTCCATGTATCAATGCACACAAAATCTCCTTAACTCTACTACATATTCAATTTATTTCTTCTCTTCAAAACACAATATTTAAAGGAGTAGCTTCCTGGCAATCATCTGGTGTACATCAATAGGCACCATATAAGCGTTATAAAAGGGCTTTGTTAACAAGTATTAAAAATTAATCATATATTTATATTACGGGTTCTTTCAAAAATTTGAAAAACTACATTTTTCAATAATTTTATTATACTTTTAGTTTTTTAACGAACACTTGTTGGCATTGCCTTATAAAAATACCCCACTTTTACAGAAATTTGGTTTTAAAAAATTGAACAAGTTAAAAATACTTTTGAAAAGCATGTTTAAGACACTTTGAACAATACTAGTGTATTAGCACAAATTCTACTATAGTTTTATATTAGTAAATTTGTTAGGAATCTAAAATGTTGAAAACTTAAATACTCTCTTGTTACATAAGTTACGCGAAATATAGGTTTTCATTTTATTCCATAAATTATGTTATTTTAGAAACTCGATAAGTATTTATTTATACTTCTTTTTTTTAGTAAATTACCCCTATTTATTATATTATATTTTTCACCACTCATCTCTCTATCTTTCTTCAATATAATCTTTATGCATTTATTATTACTCTCTCTCCTATTATTAAATTGGGGACATATCATCAAATTCTTACTCCTTCCAGTCTCATTTTTACGCAAAACTAACTAACTTCATACCTATTAAAAAAATTAGTTGAGTGTATTTAATTTTCTCAAATTCATAAAAAAAAAAGACCACTTTAGTAAATTTACATTTGGAATGAAACAAAAATTAAATGATTCAACCGCATTAATTAATATGGTGGGTGTTGCGAGGTGTTATCCCACATGTACCGGTAAGTCGATTTGTTGACGTATGACGATGGTAACGGGTTCTCGGTCAAAGAACTCTGCCAACTGAATCGAGATATTTGGGGGTGGTGTGTGTGTCGTGTGTAAAAGGAGAGTTGAGAGTTTGATTCATACCTTGGTCAC
The DNA here is from genome assembly GCA_037953625.1 of Crotalaria pallida. Classification (NCBI taxonomy): domain Eukaryota; kingdom Viridiplantae; phylum Streptophyta; class Magnoliopsida; order Fabales; family Fabaceae; genus Crotalaria; species Crotalaria pallida. The sequence goes on from CM075656.1 coordinate 78,825,126, forward strand.
TACCTTATATTTATTTATAGGGAGAAGTATAAAGCAATGTAATGATGAGTCATGGTGGGGCATTAAGGCACCAAGTGTAACTGCTCTATGAATGCCATCATGAGCACCGATAATAACTAACTGTTACAATGGCTACGCATTGATTGACTATTGATGCCGGATTGCTGGTATACCGAATTGATGTTTGTTGGTATGTGATACCGATTCTTATTTGTCTGTGGAATCGATCCATAATAGTGAAAAATTATTTGTGTGATTAATTATGGGTATTAGTCATGTTCAAAGAAAGCCATTTTAGTTTAAACATATGAATTTCTTACATTATCTATTATTTTTTAATCCATATGTAATAATCAAAAATACCCAATTCATGGACGAATGGAGTATTATTAAATTAAAAAGTTTTTCAGTTCTCTAGAATAATTATCGAGATACGTAATCTTTGATTGACATAATTAACTATTAAATTATCCAAAAGTTTACTCCATATAAGTTAAAATTTGAAACCTGCGTGCGTAGCATTGTATGTTAGTTCAAGTAGAAAAAGTTTTGATCATTTAAGTATATACTACTACAAGCTAAGGTTCTGGATTTCATCCATAGATCCATGTATATATGGGTAAAAAAATCATTGGAAGGAGTTCCTGCTTATTAGACAATAATCATACACTCTTACTTAAGCTTATTTTGTTACTCAGTGGCTCAAACAGACACAACTTGTGAATAATCAAATTAGCTTAATTGCTCAACTAACTCCAAAAATTCCTTATTGGAAATCAGGACCATCTCAAATATTTTAGGGATTATGTGCTAAAATAAATAATTAAGCTTTTTTAAGATCATTAACAAGTCCAATTTTTTAAAAATATTTAGCAAATTTAATATTATAAAATTTAAAAACTGCTTGAATATATTACATGTATAACACGAAAATCTCGCATGCACTTCCCGAAAATCACACATAAACCTATAAAAAATATGAGGGTCCTTAGAATTCTCGCACATACTATATATGAGACGGCTCTAGTAAAAACCAATAATGCATTAAGTTCTGAATAGGAAAATAGGATTAAGTAGAAAGTAACCCAAAAGATGGATTAAGATTCTGATTTGCAAGCAGCTGGCTAGGACAAAAGAGAAGCTCTTAAGAGATCTTATGACCCTACACTTAATTCTGTGTGCATTAATAAAAGGAACAACAGAAACTTAATGACTTCTGGAAAGTTTGAAACATACTTTTCTTTCCATTAGTTGCATGATATACATACACTTAGAAGTAATAATTCACTTAATTATGAAATCAACTCTCTTCTTAGAGTAGCCAACTAAACATCTAACACCAATTATCGCAGTGCACCACACGTCATAATTAACCCTCTTTGTTTTTGTTTTCTTTCAATTTTCGGCAAAACGAGTTATAACACTGCTATTACGAAGAAGCATTACAACTTATACTCTATAATCTATATACCACAATGTATATATATGTACATGTATCTAAAGCAATTCATACGCAATGTACCCAAAAAAGCAATTCTATCTTAGGCCACGACCCACGAATAAATACTAACATTACATCAACAACAAATCTCTTATGTTGGATCGTGCTTGTTAAAAGGAAATGCGATGTACGAATATGGTACATTCAGATTTTTAGCTAAGAGTGATGATTTATAAATTTATATACAAAATTAAATTACAAATCAATCTCTATATATATTACAAAAGAGTAGTAATACATGTCACATCTTAATTAATATTAGTTAGTGAAATACTATTTTTTGACCTTTATCACGTTTTATTTGTGATATAGGTTAATTTGTAAATTGATTTTATAGACTTATATATTATTAATAATTTTTTTCTTTAGCTAATATAAAGCATCCCTCATCAAAGTAAAATTCATTTTTCAAAAATATCATTGGCTGAAAATATAAGACCTAAAAGTGGACACATAAATCATTTTTGAAATCATTTAACACAAAAAAGTTGACGCTTCCATAAGAATTCTAATTAATAAACTTATTTTATTTCCAAAAAAATATCCTTTACTTAAATATGTTCATCTTAATTTCCAAATGAAATTTTCAAAAATGCCAAAAAAATAATAATAGTACATAATTATGAAAAAGGAAATATTTTACAAAGCTCACAGGTACACTTAAGAGTGTGTTTGGTATGACAAGTTTATAGCTTATCTAGTAGCTTTTAGCTTATTGATTTGGTCAATAAGCTACTAGAGTTGTTTGGTGAACAAAAAATAAAAGAAGCTTATAACTTTAAAAAAGGAAGCTTATAAATTTTGAAAGTTAGCTTTTATAAAGCTACATCAGGTAGCTTTGAGAAAAAAAATAAGAGCTTTCAATAAATCATATCTCAATTTTACCTTTTTTTTTATTAAATTATATTATTATTTATTCTGACCCAAATTAATATTACCCGCCAAATTTTTTTATTCTTTTCCCTCTTAAACCCAAAAGCCTAGAATCCTTCTATATATTCAACATCAGTACACACCACACCATACCACACCAAAACCACTCATAAAGAAATCTTATATTTAACTATTAATTCAAGAGACATAAATGTATGTGATATTTATTTCAACGATGATCATCAAATTTCTCTTTTACTTTTTTGTTATCCTCAGTTTTTATTTTTTTTATTTTGTGAATTTGGTTCGGATTGGATTTGTGTGATTTTGTGACGGCGGTGTGTTCAATCAATAGGCTAAAAGTTGTGATATAATTTTAATATAAAGTGCAGTAGTACTTAACAATAATTATTATGCATGTTATAATTTTTTATCATTTATATCTATATAAATGAAGTATATGTCTTTTCTCTATAAGCTCACAACTATCAACTACTAGCTCACAACTATAAATTAGTTTTTAAAAACAGACCCTAAGTCGTCTTATGATTTTTCACTTTTGGCTTTTAGAGCAATTCGGTACAGTTTAAATTTAGTCGAGCTGGCAAAATCAAACTCGGTTGATAAAGGTTTTGAACTTTTCATACCGCATCACATACCAACCAAGAAGGCATGAACTATCAATTTTATTTTTTTTGAAAGGAATGCTAAGATAACTGTTAAATTTTCCTTTATTAATAATTCAAAAAATAAAAACGTAATTTTTTGAGAGCTTTATATAATGTACAAAATATTTGCACATAATTTATGCATATTCATTATCAAGGGATTATATCACATGCAAAAGTTAGCATGAATATATGTGCATTGCAAATGGATGATTAAAAATAAACCGAAAAAAGGTTAATTGAAATTACAGGATCTTCCATGAAATTTCTTCCAATAAAGTTTTTCATTTTCGTTAACATGAAAACTATTTCTGGTTTTATTAAGTATCTTCCTACCTAGCTTATTATCAGGATTAAAAAAAATTAATCATCTGAACGTAAAATGATGTAGACCGCGGGTAGTTTTTGTTACGTTGGAGGTTTGTGATAGAAATCTCGTCTAATTGTAATGTGCTCTTGATAAAGTATGTCTTAAACTTTTGGTGGCGGATCTTGACCAATAATTTTGAAAATGGAGTAAAATTTAATTAAAATTTGTGATAAATTTTTTTCGAATAACAATAAAATACATAATTATATCAAAATTATTTACTCCTACAATATATGTTCAGTTATCAATTATCATATAAGACTATAAGAGTGACCGTATTGCTTAATAATCTCTATCAAAACAATTCAAGAGGAAGAAAACAACGACCATTTTTTAAAGTAAAGAAAAATAAAAAGAAGACAGCAACCAAAGCTAGACTGTGGACTACTTCACGCGGTTTTACTAAGAACATAATTAGTAAAGCTTAAAATCTCTACGTTAACTTTTTTTTTTTTTTTTTTGTTGAGAAAATGGGTTTCTTTTATAATCTAGCTTTATTTGGTAGCTAGATTATATTACAAAGGTATACTATTTTTTCAGAAAACAATCTAAAGAATATTAGCGTATGATTATTTCTTGAAAGATTATTTTTAATGATATTTTACATGTCCCATTTTTATTTCCATTACACCTAATTCAATCTCTCTTTTTTTATTTTTTTTATGTTGTACACATACATTATTCACATCATCTTTTGTAATTTATTTTGTAAAAAATAATTTTTTTATACAATTCAAACAAAACAGATTTATTTAAATTTTTTTTATATAAGACATCCAAACACAAACAAATTATAATTATAACAAATTGTAATTTGCATAAATATAATCATAATCTAATTATACAAACAAAACCAAACACACACTGAGCTACTCTAAAACTTATATTAAGTGTTATATTAAAAAATTATTAAACGAATATCTGGTGGAGCCAGTGCTTCCACTTGTCCTTTCCAAACTCACTCACTGTATACTTTGTTTGTATGTAAATCTTTCTCTTTGGCAAAAAAAATAAATAAATTAAAAAATACATATAGATGCCGTCAAGCTTGTCTATTACCATCACAATTGCAAGACGAAAATGATTGATGTATTTTACTTGGAATACCATATTTTGAAAGTATTGATGAAATGGGAATTTATAAAGGCATAATAGCTTTTGTGATGTGATTCGCATAAGCTTCTTATCATTTTTCTCCCAACTAATATTTTTATCAGGAATTGAATCTTAATTTTGTGGCTTGATCATAATATGTCTCTATCACTATATTAACACAATTGTTGGTACATGAAGATTATAGCTAAATGCCCTATAAATTAAGTAAAAAAAATTCAAATAATGTAATAATATTTTTGAAATTTGTGAAATATGAACACAATTTTGAATATTTAAAATTTATATTTATAAAAAAATAAATTAAAATTGAATTATGATGGATTAATGATTATAGATTTTGTTAGTATTTTTAAAAAACTTTTAGCTAAAAAATTATGCTTTATGATAAGACATTGGAGAGTCATTTAATCTAGAGCCGGCAAAAAAACACGACACGACTGAGCCGTCCCGAATAAACACAGCAAAATATTGGACTTGGGTAACAATTTTGGAGCACGAATTATACCCGTGCTTTTTTAGCACGGCCCGCAAAGGCACGAAATACGACCGGGTTTTTGCTGGGCTAACACGGCACGACACTCCAACCCGATTTATTTTATATTTATTTTTAATTTGCTAAAGTTTTTTGCTAAAACCGGAAAGAAAAGGAAATGATTGACTGATCCACTATACTATACAATGTTTATTTACTTATTTATTAATACATATATGTCATTTAATACATTTAATTAGTGCTACTACCAATTATCAGATATTATTATATGTATATATATTCCTTTAAATGGTTGTCGGGTAGGCATGCAAAAGCACGAAACACGAACGGTGCGGGCCTAAAAACCATTTTTGAAGCACGATTTTAAGCCGTGCTTTTTAGACACGACACGTTCAAAACTCGAACCCAAACCGGACAAACACGAGTATAGCCAAGTAGCACGAATTGTCACCTCTAATTTAGTTCATGTTGCCAACTAAATCTAACAGAAATAGCTATTATCCAAAATTTTCCCCTGTTGTAACATTACTTGAAATAATCTTTATTTACCATTTTATTTTTTATTTTTTTTTACCGTGAATGTCGTTGATCGGCACGATGTATATAGTTTGAGACGCTAAAAAATTATGCTTTATGATAAGACATTAAAGCATCATTTAGTCTATAGTGCCAACTTAATCTAATGGAACCGTTATCCAAAACTTAGACAATAGTTTCCCCTATTGAAACATCACTTGAAATATCAATTGGGGTTGGTTCAAGTTGTATGATCCTGCATACTTGAGAGCTTGTGAATTGGGTCTGAGACTAAAAAATCTCGGGTTCGATTCCCGGCTAACACACTCCGCTGTGAGAGGCATAGGAATGCGACCTCGTGCATGATTAGTCTCAAGGGTTCCTAAAATGCACGTAACACACATTTTCCCAATTATATATAAATAATAATTAAGAAAATCAGAGAAAAATGAAAAATAAATGACACTAATAATAACTACAATAATAGTCACATTTGAAAAGTTCTTATTATTATAAAAAGGTTTAAAATGAAAACCATAATAATAGTAACGAATCTATGGTTTTCATTGTTATTATGGTTTTCACAATGAAAACCATAATGAATCTAAAATGAAAATCATTATTATTATGGTAAATGAAAATCATTATTATTATGGTTTTCATTTTAGACCTTTTTATAATAATATGAACTTTTTAAATGTGACTATTATTGTAGTTATTATTAATGTCATTTATTTTTAATTTTTCTCTGATTTTCTTAATTATTATTTATGTATAATTGGGAAAATGTGTGTTAAGTGCATTTTTGTTCTTATGAATACCTGTGGTACTGGCCTAAAGGGTATATAAAAAAAAATATCACTTGAAATACTTATATGCATATTTTTTACGTCCTCGACACGATGTATAGTTTAAGACACTATTTAAGAAATAATAATAGATACCTTAAAAAAAATAGATAAAGATTTTTTTATAACCCAAAAGTATATTAGAAAAAGTATAAATGGTGTTCAACCCATATAAAAGAGTTGATTGAGTCTAAAGTCTACGTGATACTTTTAATTAGCAGCATAATAATACAAGATATAAAGCTAGCGCACCATGGTGCAAAATGAAAACTACACCTCCTCCGATCCGATGTGTCTTAAACCACCTCCAAGATTTCCATAATTGGCTTATAAAAAATCTTTATGATTGACTTGCTTTTTGTTATTTTAGGCTTAATTATGTGTCTCGTTCTTGAATTTTATGATTATTTTGTCACGTGTCATTGTTTTTTTTTTCACTCCTCAAAATTATTTGTGGGTTTATCATATACTCCTACCTCTTATTAATTCTGACCAATTTTTGCTGATATGTTACACCGAAATCATAGTTCAATGTAGAAAGTTAGTCACATAATGCTACGTGGTCGAAGACAGTATATATCCCCAATCCTTTTTTTCTTTTTTTCACTAAAAAATAAAATTTTTAGTTTTTTTAATTAAAAAAAGGATATTCGCCCATGTGACATCATGTGACTAACCTCTTGCATCTTACTAGGATTTTGGCGTAACATGTCAACAAAATTTGGTCGAAATTAATAGCGTAGATATATGGCAAACCCAAAACTAATTTCAGGGAGCCAAATATTAAAAAAACAATGATTTATAACAAAACGATCCTAAAATTCGACGACAGGAAACATAGTTAAGAATTCTTTTTTATTTACTTTTGTCTTAAAAAAAATTATTTATTTATTTTTATTTCTTAAATAGCGTCTTAAACTATTCCTAAAATTAATTAAAGATTGATGTCATGTAAAGTTTATGTTGGATATTGTTGCCATTAAGTATTTTGAGCTAGCTAGATTATGTATGGACAAGTTGTAAAAGAAAAACAATTAAGTTGGATTCTTTAAATTGTAAACGAACAAACATGAATACAAAATTTATTTAAACGTGCCAACTACTTTTTCCCGATGCGTGCATGTATATTAAGTTATAGATTGAATGTTAATGGTTGAAATGAAAAAAAAAAAACAAAAACCATAGAATGAGTAACTGTATTTAATTTGAATCCAATACTGCCTAAGAGATTATTTGACCTAAATGGTGCAAATTATTAGGAACTTATGATATATTCGCACACACGTATGTATGTATATATGCACAACGTAACAACGTTTTTTGTGGATTTCAAAGAATGATCACTGGAATTATTGTGAAGCATGGATGGATCCATGATAAGTAAAAATAAATTAAATTAAGTAGATGGAAGGATAATAAGATGAGCAAGCAATGATGAGGAGAATATGCTTCTCTATGTAACAAGATCATGAATATCCATGTGGTAGAGAAGATCATGCTCTAGATCTGCAATTAATACGGTGAATCTTAATGCTGAAAAAAGAACGTGCTTAAAGGATCATATGACGACTGTGCGGCAATTTAGGCCTGTAGGGTTGAGACATGTATCAAACTTTGGTCTCACCCGATATGGAACTTCATTTTTTTTATATAATATAATTTGTGAGTATTACAATTAACAATTAATGGAGTTGTAGTTGTGGACTTGTTTTTCTACCAAGATAAATGATATCCAACATAATTGGCTGGAAAGCATCCAATTTGATCCCCTTGGCTTAATAAAAATAACAGCTCTTCGGTTAGAACCTCCATATATATGCATGACAAGAGCATTATCTCTAAGAATAAGAATAAGAGCAACTATATAGTAGCTAGGTTTTGTCTTTTACTCAATGTATTGTTCTGAAAAGCTATAACGATATGTTAAATTTTTGTTCAAGTTCTTCTCTGTCGCTTCCAAACTTGTATTTCCATCAGGGCTAATTGACTATGTTACTTGTTTAGTTGAATTAATAAGTGATGGTGTGTATGTTAGGTGGAACAAATAAAAGGAGAGGGTGTGTATGCATTTAATTTATGTGGAACAATGTTTCTTGCTACTCACTATTTTAAATGTGGGTTCGTGATTACAATTGAAATTATAACATTGTGATTTTGTTATATATATTTTTCTTTATTACGAGATATATTTAATATGATGGCATATATTAATAAAAGTAAGATTCGTTTAACGTTAATCTTTAGAACAAAGAATTAGAGGTCAAAAAGAGTAAAAGAATATTAAGAAACTAAGTTATTATCATAAAATATTAAATTTTTATTTTTTCATTGCATCATTACTTTATTTAGTTTTTAATCTTTAGCCCTAAGAAAATCCATAAAAATATTTAGTTTTCTTGATTTTTTTTTTTGAATAAAAATATTACTCATGTAACATTATAATTTTACATCTCAAGTCTCTTTAATTTGAAAATTTCAAAATTCACATTCATTAATAAAAAAAATATAGATAAATAATGAAAACCTTTAATAAGGACAAAAAAAACAATAAATTATGTAAAATAAATATAAAACAATTTATAATTAGAATCAAGAAAATTTTCTAAAAATTGATTTATAATAAAGACAAAAAAAATAAGTAGTTTCTACAGCTGCATAAACACATTAATTATAACAGGAATAATACATGATTATGGTAAATAAAACATAACTTCAACGATAATTGTTATTTAAAACTTTGATTTTTTTTTTATAGGCAAAATATTTTTGATTTTTTTTACGGGGATAGGGGAAGGGGATTTTATCATTTTAAATCCATCAAATGGTGACACTCAGAATGAAATCCTGGACTTCCAATTCTCAAGCCTTAAGACTTGGTACATGACCATGTAGGCTACATCCACTTGTCATTTAAAACTTTAATTTGATTTGACTCAAGCTAACTTTGCCTTGGTATAATGTAATGGAAACTCGATGAAATTGTCTGAATTGATTGAAGATTATAAAGAGGAAGTTTACAAAGAGAGTGCTTGATTTGAAGATTATTAAAACTAGCAGTCCATTATCTACGAGGAAGTTTACAAAGAGAGTGCTTGATTTGGATCTCCTCCGATATGAAACACTTTTTGTAAACCAGAAAACCCGGGGAATCTTCAAATTAATCAACTATGACTATTGGGGTTGTGTTCTCAATTGTCAACAGCTAAGTGTGTTAACTCAAAGTGAACCATTGAATTGGCCAAGCTAGATATTGTCACTTGATCGAATAACAATCCGGAAAGGAAATGAGTTTAAAAATAAAAAACAAGTACTACATGTCTCAATTTGTTGTTCAATTTTCTTTTTATTAATTTCAAAATTATATATATATAGACACACACACACAAAATCAACTTACATTACAAAAATGCAACTTAATTATTTTTTAGGGTGTTACTACCATGCAATCAAAAATTGAATGGTTGCTATGCAACCCATTGTTAAACCAATAAAATCTTGTCACCTAAAACATATATGCCACATCATTACTTAAATTAGTCAAAATTAAGTTTTGCAATTTAGTCCAACATAAAAATTAAATTAAGTTGTGCTCATTAGAACTACCAGCAGCATACTTTGATTTTTTTTTAATAATGTTTTTTAAAATTAAAACTTATAATTTATCTATAGGTACAAAGGACTAAAATTTTAATTTACTATTTAAGTTGGACCAAATTGCAAAAAATTAAATTTGACTACTTCAAATGATGACATGACACAGGTAAATTAAATGACAACTTTCTATTGATTTAAGAAAATGTTGCATGACAACATTCCAATTTTAGATTGCATATTAGAAATCTCCTATTTTTTATACTAAATTATTGAGAGGCACTGCGTCTGTCTGTAGTCAAAGCAATGTCGAGAGCATAGACCGTCGATAATTCATGATTATCAAAAAAATTTGGCATGTTATCGAAAAATTTGTCACTCCGATAACTCACATTAAATGGTATGTGTCACAAAAATAATATTTATGAGTATTATTGATGGATTAATATACCAATGTCATAAATCACTTTCTTAGAATATAAACTTAGTTATTTTAGATTAATTTATAAATTAAATCCTATAGTTAATATTGCTTGGCTAACAAGTGAACTAATATGTGGTGCAGCAAGACGGCATAGCAATCAACGGTATTACAATACTACCCCTAGCTGTTATTTGCCACACAACACTAAAATCAAAGCATGATGGAAAGTTGGAAACGTTAACAGATACTTCCTCCCTCCCTAATTATAAGGTCCTTTCGGGGAGATTTCACCTCCATTAAAAAAGTGGAATAATTTAGTTAATTGTATTGGAAATATGAACTTTTGATATGTATTTTCAAAATTACTCTTATTAATATTATTGAGAATCTACAAAGTGTTAAATAAATAAGGGTGTTTGTGGAAAAAAATAATTAATGCTTATTGAAAATTGGTAAAGGACCTTATAAATAGGGACAAAATAAAGATGTCAAGAGGATCTTATAATTAGAGACGGAGAGAGTACTATGCATCATTAAGTGTACATAATTGAATACGTTTGGTTACCATGTAATGTAAGCATAGACGGATCTCACGGAAGAAAAAAAGCATTCTAATAAAGTAATTTTAAAAAAAAAAGAGTAGAAGTGATTAAGTAGGTGTGTTAGTTTTGCAGCTTAGTGAATGATAGAGAAAAACTTGTAATCTTAGAGAGAAAGTAGTAAAAACTGAAGTAATCTTCATTAGAAATGAGAAGTATGAATTACATAAGTTACATACTCAGCTCATGAGAGCTTTATATACACAATTGGTTGATACCTCCAGATTCCACTAGAAGCATCTATCTATAACAAACTAACTAACTACAACTGAATTAACTAATTCTAACTAACTAGCTAACTAACTTCTTCAACTCCTTTTGTCCTGTATCAATTGCTTGTTGCTTGCTCTTTAAGTCACCTTCATCAATTGAGTTTAACACCCCCCGCAAGCTGGATTGCATATATCTATCAATCCAAGCTTGGAATGAATAGAATTGTATAAGCCAACAGCCAAGGGTTTTGTGAGAATATCAACCAACTGAGATTTTGTAGATATAGGAAGCAAGTGAACAATGCCAGATGATGCTTTTTCACGGATACTATGACAGTCTAGCTCGATATGTTTGGTTCTCTCATGAAAAACCGGATTGTTGACAATGTGTAACGCAGACTTGTTGTCACAATAGAGCACAACTGGAGCAGAATGATCAATGTGAAAAGCATTCAGCATGTATAGCAGCCATTGAGCTTCACAGCCACCATCAGCTAAGGCACGATACTCAGCTTCAGAAGAAGATCGAGCCACAGTCTTTTGTTGTTTACTCCTCCATGAAATGAGAGAAGATCCAAGAAAGAAACAAAATCTTGTGATCGACTTCCTAGTGTCTACACAACTTCCCCAATCTGAGTCTATAAAACCCTGGAGTTTCAAAGTTGAATCAGTAGGAAAATACAATCCTTGTGATGGAGACTTCTTAATGTATCGAATGACTCTTAATGCAGCCTGATGATGTTCAGTTGTTGGTTTAGCAATAAATCTGCTCAAAGAACTCACTACATAAGAGATATCTGGCCGTGTATGTGTCAAATATAATAAACGACCAAGTAACCTTCTGTATGGAAAAGGATCAGAAAGTAACTAGCCACTTTGATTTGACAATTTGACATTAGAGTCCATAGGTGTGGAAGCTGGTTTTGATGCAAGTAAACCTGTATCATGAAGTAAATCCATTGCATATTTCCTTTGATACATAGCAATGCCATGAGTAGTTCTAGCAATTTCAAAACCTAAGAAAAACTTTAATGCTCCAAGGTCTTTGATACTAAATTGGTCATCAAGTGTCTTCTTGACATGCTCAATCTCAGTAATGTTGTCTCCTGCAATCACTAAATCATCTACATAAACAAGAATTGCTGTGAAACCAGAGGTATTTGATTTAGTGAATAGAGAATAGTCTGCCTTGCATTGTTGATAACCTAGAGCAAATAAAGATTCTGTCAATTTAGCATTCCATTGTCTACTTGCTTGCTTCAACCCATAGAGAGACTTGTTAAGTTTACACACTGCATTAGGAATAGAAGATGAAACACCATGAGGAAGTTTCATATAGATTTCAGTATCTATATCTCCATGTAGAAAGGCAGTGTTGACATCTAATTGATGTAGATGCCACTGTTTTTGTGCAGCAATGGCCAATAACAATCGCACAGTAGACATCTTCACCACTGGACTAAAAGTTTCCAAGTAGTCTATTCCCTCAGTTTGAGTAAAACTCTGAGCTACCAACCGAGCCTTGTGTCTTTCTATGGAACCATCAGCCTTGTGCTTGATCTTGAAAATCCACTTAAAACCAATTGCATCCTTGTCAGAAGGAAGACTTGTAATTGTCCAAGTATTGTTCTTTTCAAGCGCCAACAATTCAGATTTAATAGCATCTCTCCAGCACTCATGCTTCACAGCCTCTTTATAACAGGTTGGTTCATTTGTGGTTGATATGGCTAAAGTGTAATTTTGATGAGGAGGTGAAAATTTATGTAATGAATAAACCTGAGATAAAGGATACCTTACTGAAGAAGATGGTGTTGCTGTGGATGCCAAAGAACAGTGATAGTCTTTCAAGTAACTTGGTGCTCTTTTGTCTCTTAAAGATTGCCTTGGAACAAAAACTGGCTGTTCAGGTTCAGGATTGACATGAAGGGTAGGACTAGAGTTATGATCAGGAGTAGGAATAGAGCTATTGGAAGAAGAAATCTGCTGTGAATCTAATACTTGATTGTTTGAAAAAATATGATCAACAGAATTATTAGGATAAGAATCAAACAAATCAAAGTATGCAGAGTGAGTATTGGCAGCAGATTCAGAATGTGATTGTGATTGAGGAGTGACTGACTTATAAGGGAAACTTTGCTCATAAAAAATGACATGTCTGGAAACAAAACACTCTCTTGTTGTTAGATCATACATAATAAAACCTTTGGTGCCTTGTTTGAGACCAAGAAATACACATTTCTTAGATCTAGGATCTAACTTCTTTTTGTGGGAAATTAGAGTTGATGCATATGCTAGACATCCAAACACCTTCAAGTCATCATAATTTGGCAACTTATCGTGCAGTACTTGATAAGGTGTCATATTGTTGAGAAAAGTGGATGGTAACCTATTGATTATGTGAGCAGCATAACCAATAGCATAATTCCAGAAACATTTGGGAATGTTGGATTGAAAAAATAAGGCTCTAGCAATACTCAACAAATGTTGATGTTTTCGTTCCACAATCCCGTTTTGTTGAGGAGTCTCAACACATACTTGTTGGTGCACAATACCCTTGCTAGCATAGAATTCATTCAAGTTAAATTCTAGGCCATTATCATATCTAATGCACTTAACAGTTTTATGGAATTGATTTTCAATAAGAACAACAAAATTCTTAATGTGTATAGCAAACTCTGATTTTTGTTTCATGAAGTAAAGCCATGTGTTTCTGGATTTATCATCAACAATTGTAAGAAAATATTTATGACCAGAGGTAGAAGGAATAGAAATAGGACCCCATATATCAATGTGAATGATATCAAAAACAGACTCAGCAACTGAAAAACTATTATGGAATGGTAATTTCTTTTGTCTTGCCAAATGGCATACATCACATGGAGCTATGCTTTTATTACAGTGAATGAAAGGGAAAATGGATTTCAATATCAAAAGTTTATTGTAAGAAGGGTGGCCTAATCTTAAATGCCACAGATTACAAGCCAAACTAGAAGATTGCATATTTACAGAATGAAAAGCATGGCACTGAGCAATTTGTAAACTTGGAGATATCACTGAATAAAGGCCTCCAGTAGCTTCAGCTACACCAATCGTCTTCAAGGTAAGGCATTCCTGTATCATACACTTGTTCTTCAAAAAAATCAGTTTACATGATAGGGATTTGGTCAATTTTGAGACTGAAATTAGATTGAATGTAAAATCAGGGATATATAACACATCAGTGAGATAAAATTCATTTGAAAAGAGCACAGTGCCAGCAATACAAGTATCAATTTGATTGCCATTGGGAAGTTTAACTGAAATAGGTCTTATTTTCTTATATGTTTGGAATTTAGATAATGAGTAGCACACATGATCTGTGGCACCAGTATCTAAAATCCATGATTCATTTTTAGTATTTGGTGTCATTATCATACAAGTAATACCTGAGGGTTTATGACCCTGAGATTTGGCAACAGGTTTGGTAATAATTTGGTTTGCACTGTGTTCTTGAGAGGCATGTGATGATGATTGTTGTAGCAATGCCAATAAAGCCTTGTGTTGATCAGGTGTAAAGAACATGCTTGAATTCATACCAATCTCCTTCTGACTTTGGACCTGAGCTGTTGGTACTTCTTCATCATCTTCATTCTAATCATCATAGGATTCATTCCCATTTGCAGAGTATTGGTTCACATTGCCAGTTCTTCTATTCCAGTGTGTTGGAAACCCATGTTTCCTATAACATGTATCAACTGTATGTCCAGTTCTATTGCAATATGTACAAACACGATTGTCTCTATTATTCTGACCTCTACCAATTCCAGCATTATTTCTACCTGAATCATATGGTTTTCCTCTGCCTCTAGATCTGCCTCTATCACCACTCATCAAATTAACAGCACTATTGATATGATCAGAATTCATATGCAGGTTCAGTTGCCTTTCTTGTTGAATAAGCAACGAGAATACTCGATTAATTGGAGGTAAAGGATCCATGAGCATTATTTGCGATTTAACAGATGCATACATGTCATTTAATCCATCTAAAAATCTGATTACATAATCATTCTGTCTATATTGCTGAATAATTGGAACTAGATCACAAGTAATGTCGCATGAACATGAAGGAATTGGCCTAAAATTTTCTAACTCTTGCCATATTCCTTTCATTTGAGTAAAGTAATCACTCACAGATAATTCTCCTTGTTTCAGCATGTATAATTCTTTCTGTAACTCAGAGATGCAAAATACATCACCTTGATAGAATCGTTCATTGAGATCATTCCATATCTCAACAGCAGAATCCATCCAGAGTACACTTTGCACAATCGCAGGATCAATTGAATTATTCAACCATGATATCACTAATGTATTACACCTATCCCAAGCTTCAAATGAAGGATCAGTGTTACGTGGCCTCTGCAATGTACCATCAACGAAACACAATTTGTTCTTCGACTTCAGCGCCATTGTCATTGATCGATTCCAGGAATGATAATTGCTTCCTATGAGAACCGCATTAACAAGGTTTGTTCCTGGATTCTCATTTG
Organism: Crotalaria pallida; assembly: GCA_037953625.1. Classification (NCBI taxonomy): domain Eukaryota; kingdom Viridiplantae; phylum Streptophyta; class Magnoliopsida; order Fabales; family Fabaceae; genus Crotalaria; species Crotalaria pallida. Next base: position 78,840,869 of record CM075656.1, read on the forward strand.
GATGCAAATAGTACACACTTGAAGGATCCATAATCGGATTCAATTGATGATTGTTCATCTTGTTTAATTGTCTCTACTAGAAATAGCTTTGATCAATTAAAGAAGAAAAAGAGAAAATGCAGTAGAATTCAGAACTAGAAGATCGAACTCACAATCAATCACGAGATAAGAATCAACCGTGAGAAAATCGAACAGGTTGAAGAACTGGAACAGAATCGCAAAATCGTAAGAATGAAGATGATCAAAATCACAATCAATCACGAGATGAGCATCAATCGTGAGAAAATCGAGTGAATCGAAGAGCTGGAGTAAAAATGCGGAAGCGTATCAGAAACTCTCTACAAAGAGAGCTCTGATACCATGTTAGTTTTGCAACTTAGTGAATGATAGAGAAGAACTTGTAATCTTAGAGAGAAAGTAGTAAAAACTGAAGTAATCTTCATTAGAAATGAGAAGTATGAATTACATAAGTTACATACTCAGCTCATGAGAGCTTTATATACACAATTGGTTGATACCTCCAGATTCCACTAGAAGCATCTATCTATAACAAACTAACTAACTACAACTGAATTAACTAATTCTAACTAACTAGCTAACTAACTTCTTCAACTCCTTTTGTCCTGTATCAATTGCTTGTTGCTTGCTCTTTAAGTCACCTTCATCAATTGAGTTTAACAAGGTGTGTAGTAGTTGTTTTCTTTTTAATCTAAAAAATTTATTTAAACGATGAATACAAAGTTATTTATTCAGCATGCTGTCTCCTTGGAGACCACATGTGTTGTTTAATTTCATGTGACAATAGTTTATTAATTGAATAATTAAAATACACTAAATTTAATTAAGAATATAATAAATTATATTTATTTGATCAATCACAAATTTTTGGCATGAATAAGACAGTACTTTTTTTTCTTGAAACAATGCAAATACACGATAATTTGTGGTTAATGGAGGCTTGCAAAACAGCATAGTGGTACTTTGTTTAAGTAGTTTATACTATGTGTCAAAGTGTTTGTGATTTGGTCAATCATATACTAAAGTCAAAGTAGTTTATTATTTTTTTTTACATGGGAGGTATGAGACTAGAACCCATGACCTGGGGGAGGAGGAAATCCTAAGTGTCCTTGCAGCCACCAACTGGGCTGTCTTACGTGGACAAAGTCAAAGTAGTTTATACTAATGCTTTTACATGTGGAACGATGCTTCAAAGTCAAAGTAATTAAAGGATAGCAAGTTTTCTCCCATGAAAAAGTTAGCAGTATTGTTAAAAGTACAGAATTTTATGGAGGTTCTAATAACTTCTCTTGATTAATATGCATCCTAGATTATAGCTGCCATAAAAAATTAGAGTAAATAGTGTATTTGGTCATCTAAAGATTATTTTGTCACTAATTTAGTCTCTCAAAAATATTTACCACCAATATAGTTCTTAAAAGATTAATTATGTAATCAATTTAATACCCAAAATTATTTGCAACCAATATAATCTATCAAAGAACAATCCTGCCACCAATTTTTAAGTACTAATAACAAAAAATACCCAACACCCAATCTTTACGAGACTAATAAATCGTGTGACAAATATTTTTTGAGACTAAATTGGTAGTACAATTAATTTTTGAGGGACAATATTGGTGACAAATAATTTTGGGGAACTTAATTGATGACACAATTGATCTTTAAGGAACTATATTAATGACAAATGTCTTTTAAAAACAAAATTGGTGGCAAAACAGTTTTTGAAGGACCAAGTAGACTATTTACAATAAAAAAATTATCATCTTGTTTAATCAATCATAAAGTGACGCATCAAGTAAACATAACTAACATTTTTTTTATTAAAACATAAGTAATATTAATTGGTTAATGAAAGAATATGATATCTTTAAGTTTGGTTAATTAGAAGACAACTATAGATTTTTTTTGTTATGAACAGAAGACAACTATAGATAACACATACGAAGAAAAAGGCAAAAAGGATTAAAATAACTTAGCATAAGATAAAATGGATGTCCAATACATGGCTACCGTGCAAGGGAATTTGCAAGTGGTGTATCCCAATTAGGGGCACGAATCTTCTTAGAAGATATAGCACCAATGGTGATATGCCACGTGGGAGCTTTTGCTCTAATTATGCTAGGATCATGTATGTCTAAGAGAGATAAAATCTTCAAAAGTATAGACTATTATATCGAGTAGGTCGGAAGTTAAATAGTATATATACGGACTCTCTATTGCATTAGGCTAAGCACATTAGTATCAATGATGTTATTTGTTATCATTAGTACATTAACGTATAATTTATATTTTTGACGAAAGAACGAGAATCCATAATTTTATTTTCTTTTTTATTCTCCTAAAAAAAGTTATCCATCCCATAAGTTTAATGTATGTGCATTATTGTTTTTCGCATAGAGTTTAATGTACATTATACGATATAAATAATTTTTTAAATTTTTTTTCACCTTTGTTCTCTTTGAATACTTTTTTTAAAGAATATACACCTCAAAAAAAATGATAAGTTTAATGTAAGTACTTGAAATGTTTACAATATATAAGTTACCACCAACAATGTGAACATAATTAATAGATAATTGAGTTTCTTAAACCTTATGTTAGGTTGTTAGAGATTTAATTAATGTCGTGTGTATGAAAAAGATGTTGTTAGTAGAGATAAAACATATTTAGATGATATCTAATCCTCCAAAATGATTAGTTTTCAACTATTTGTTGGGAAAATTCTCGGTGTACACCAAAAATAAATATTATATGGCCTCTATTGTTTCTTAATATATATATATATATATAAGTTCTTATGGTGTAACTTCATGATAATTAAAAAAAATATTTAATATTGTTAATGACATTGAAATTGATAACATTTTCTATGTTTTTCAGAATTACCTACTACTACTACTACTACTATTATTATTATTATTATTATTATTATTATTATTATTATTATTATTAAAACTTAAAAAAAATGATGAGTAAATAAATAGGACCAAATAAAATTAAAAAAAGAAACTTATAAATAAGACAAAAAAAATCATGCAATGTTTAGGTTAAGGAATAAGGAAAGGATGGAGGATATAAGAATTAGGATGTCGCCCTCTTATCTCTTAAATATCCATAATATATGATTAATTAACTTACATTACATGTACACCGTGTTCGTACACACGTTTTTGTGAACGAATATACTGTAAATTGGAATACCCCTACCCATTAATCGAGAAAGTACAAGTAGGGCTGCACAAACATGCCAGCAAATTGTCTCTGACTCACTCTATATGCATGTTAGAAATCTCTTCTAGGATTATTGGAGGAATATTTATAAGCACATACAATTTGACAAAGTTTGTTGTTAGTTTCTTAATGCTGGTTTCTGGGATTATAAAGCCAAAACTGTGTCCCAACAGCGTCCACATGGTACCTTTGACGCTTAATAATAGTACATGTTTCAAAGTCTTTATTAAGATCACTGTACTGCATGCACTAATTAAAATGCTCTCTATATGGCCTTGTTTCTAGCTCCACTTGCATTTGTATTTAGATCCTTGCTTTGTTTGCTTAGCTTGCCTCTCATAATTTTTTATGTTACTACTATACATACATATGCTCCAATGTTTGCCTTTTTGTGTCTGAATTTTCTATGCCTCAACCGTGTCCCTCTTTTTTCAGCCACCAACTTATAGAGTGAAACTTATATGTGCACATTTTAATATATATATATATATATATATATATATATATATATATATATATATATAAAGGACACGTCTAATTAGAATCTCGAGATTACTAATATGTGCCTTTTTGTTGTTAATTGATTGTACCTAAATAGATATGTGTATGTACAAGTTTCGCTCCTTGCAAATAATGTACATATAAAATGGCGCAACTAATTGCCCCTACTACGGATCACGAGATATCTGAATTGTGACCAATACACAATGGAATAATAGCTAGCTATATATTTTTTTTTTAAATAAGTTTCTTGCATTCCCTGTGATGTGCTTTCTTCTCATTGGTTTATTTTCATGAACGTCTCGGTCGCTATATATATAATTCCTCCGTCTCGAACTATAAGCAACAAAAAAACATACTATTTTTTATTTAAAATATAAGCAAAACTAACTAACTTTATTAAATTTTGTTTCATTCTCAATGTGACTTTCCTAAAACATCTATAGAAAATTGTAATCTTAATTAATTTTTGTTTCATTCCCGATACTACTTTCCAAAAATACCTCTATTTTTTATAAATTTGAGAAAATTAAATATAATCAACTAATCTCCTTAATAAACGTAAAAGTAATTAGAATTGCTTATAATTCGAGCGGAGGGAGTATGTGTATACATATATTCTTGCACCACTTTCAAATTGTAAAATATCTATTGCTTAAAGAAGTAAAAATAATGATTTTATTTTATAAAATAATGATTGGCCAAAAAAAGTTATAAAATAATGAATTTTGGATTTCAAAAATTACTGAACTTAAATTTTCAATATATATTTTTGTTTAGTATATTCATTAATCGATGCATTTAGCATAGTACGTCCTCCGTTCCTATTTAACTGTTCATTTTTGGAGAAGTTTTTTTGTTTCTTTTTATCTGTCCTTTTGATTATTTTAAGGTATAATAAATGTTATTTTCCATGTCTACCCCTATTTAATTGGGTATTGGTTTTCGTAAGTAGTGGAAGATAAATAATTATTATAGAAAGAGAAATGGTATAGTGGGAAAAAACATAATTAATTTATTGAAAATCTAAGTAATGATTGCATTTCTTAAAGAGTGTATTTTGTTTGAAACATGACAGATAAATAGGAACCGAGGGAGTAGTTAACAAAACCCTTTAAACTAACATAAGTCCAGCTCCGTGCCAAGTTGCATGCCAACCAGGCAAAATCGATCACAATCTCAGCTATCTAGTGTTGCAGTGTTGCTCACTCATACCTCTGCATTGGAACTCTTGAATCTGTTAATAATTTTATTACCTTCTATGTTAGTACTATTACTATATATAATATAATACTCCTTTCGGTCCTTATTATAGGGCATACTTAACCGAATTACACATACCAAGGAAAGTGGTTGGTTTTATGAATTTTATGAGAATATATTGTAACATTAAAATTTTACCCCCCTTAACTTTTCTTGGAAAATTCACACTCATTAATGAACAACAAAAAACACATAGATAGTCAAAGCATTTAATAAGGGTAAAAAAGAGAAAAATCAATAAATGATACATAAAAAATATAAAGTGACTTATAATTAGGACCAAGAAAACTTTCTAGAATGTGACCTATATATAGGACCGGAGGGAGTATAAAGTATCGAGTGTAGATAATAGATATAGATGATGCTTCTTCTAAATTTGAAGATTGAAGTCCACTTGCAAAGATTGAGATATGAATAAGAAGAAATAAAGAAGTCATTTGATTATATGAAGGCGATGGTTGATAAATGCCGCAGTTGTTGAAATCTCACATTAATAAATTACTCCTGTTCTATTTATAATACTATTTTGATGTTTTTATTTTGGTCTTATTTATAAGATTTCTTTTCAATTTTCAATAGCATTTAATTATTTTTTTCTACTAACACCCATATAAAGTCAACACTTTTTAAAGTTTCAATAATCATTATAGGGGTAGTTTTGAAAAAGTATATCGAATTTTCACATTTTCAATGTCACTAACAAATTTATCCATTTTTCTGGGTGGGAGTGAAAACCCCAAAAGGGTCTTATAAATAGGACCGGAGGGAGTATGAGCAATTCGAAGGTTTTATTAGTTATGACAATGGGTCCGATTGGGGTACCCGAATCCGGACCTGTTCATAAATTACTGGACCCGGACCCACCCGGACCCGTGTGGATACCCGCTGCATAATGAGTAGGCGGGTCTTCGGATACCCATACGGGGTTTTGCGAGTACCCATTAACAATTTTTTTTTAAATAAAAAATTATTTTTTAAATTAATTTTTATGTTTTTTTGATAGATCGAGGATCATTAATACATCATTACACACTCTACTTAATATTAATCCCTACCACCATTAAACATTGGCAGACATCAAAGAAATTCTTTCGTTAAACACAAACACACTGAAATTTTATATATATAATGCATATATGTAAATATGGACTGATCTAGGTACCCGCGGATCTGAATATCTCATACCCGGACCCAGACCCATTCAAAGCAGGTACCCAGACGGGTCCACTATTTGGATCCACGAATTTTTTTTTGGACCCAGACCCGTTGTGGGTATTACCCGCAAGTTCGGATCCAATTGTCATCCATAGTTTTATAAGTAGAAAGATTTATATATATACTTGTTATTTTAATATTTCAAATTTTTGTGTTACTCCACGGTCATGATCATGTTCACGATCTTTTAGTGATGAGTTGGGTCATGATCTTTAAAAAAAATTACATGGACGTGACCATACTCATGATCATAAAAAAAAACTGATCATAAACAAGGTTAGGTTACAATCCATTGGTAAGGTGAGATAATTTCACAATGAAATGACAAAAACATATCTAAAAAATTGGTGATATATTCCGTCAACGATAATCAACAATGTAGTACAAGCTTGAAAAAGAGTATTTTTAATCCAATTTGAAGATTCTTGGTAACACTATCACATATATTTGAAAATGTTTTTGTTTAGGAACAAGTAATCATATCTTAAAAAAAAGACTCATACTTAAATGAGAGATTATTTGAAAATATTAATATGATTTATTTGGAGTATAAAATACCTTAAGATTACCAACGAGGCTTGGTTCAGTTGGTGTAAGACTCCAACTGAAATCTTGAGAATGCGACACGGGTGCTAGTAGCCCCGGATTCGATTCCCACTAAAAACATCTCCCTGGGAGAGCCAGCCACGCAGCTCGCTCCGGATTAGTCTCAAGGGCTCCCTGGTATTAAGGGTGCTCTTGGGGATACCGGTGGTTTCGCAAGGAATACGGACCCAAAAAAAAATACCTTAAGATTTTAAGTCAAAAATATACTTGTTTTAATAAAATTTGTTTGCTTATAAAAAAAATCAAAAATATACTATGCAACATGAATAGTGTGGTTTTTTTTTAAAAAAAAAAAAATCAATATAATAGTATAGAACATTGAAAAGATTATTTTTTGGGCTCCTCAATATAAGTGGTAATATTTAGTGACAATTTAATTGTGCTTGGTATACGCATAGTGTGTTTACAAGAAGAGTATTAGTTCCTCTCCCTCTTTTTAGTCCCCAATTCCATTTTTTTATGGGATTTAATCGAAATATTTTTCGATTTTCTTAAATTAAAAAATGTATTTTTTTCGAATATTTTTTTATTGAAAAATCATTTTTAAAGTAAAAAAAAGCATTTTTTTTCTATTCGAGAATGTCGATTAATATTTTGATTAATCCAAGAAAAAAAAATTAGGAGTTGAGGACTAAAAAAATGTGGTCCAAGAAATATTACTCCGAGAAGAGTACTAGTTTTGAGGAATGTGGGAATTGGACCAGGCCAATTGGGGCTTTCTTTGATGCTTGAATTCATAGCCCAATGATGCTGGGATTTGATTTTCTAACCCCCCTTTTTAATTACTTGACCCCCTTTTTTCCAAAAATCCAAAAACACCCTTACTAAAAACTTGGTTTCCTTAATCACCCTTACCCACTTCCTCCTTCCTTCCACCTTCTAAAACCCATCAACGTTTTCCTCCCTTAAACCCCATGCAACACTTAAACCCTTCATCTTCTCCTTTTTCTTCTTCTTCATCTTCACCAACTTTTCACCTTCTACTTCTATAACATATCAAGAAAAAACACTTCTTTAATCAATCATAAAGCACCCCATCATCGTGTAAGCATTGCATGATCATAAAGGTACCTTTTTTTTCATAATCTACGTACTTTTTTCCAATTTTTCGTATTTTTTTTCTGTTCGTACTGTCGTAGGCGTAGGGGCCAGCGAGCTGGCCAAAATTTCACCAGCTCGCTTAGGGGTAAGCGAGCCATTGTTTTTTCATAATTTAAGTTTACCTCGCTGTTAGTTAAGCGAGTGTGTAAAATTAAGAGGCTCGCTGTACCCTAAGCGAGTGACTTAAATTTACACACTCGCTTAACAAGCAGCGAGAAAGACTTAGATACTGAAAAATCAACAACTCGCTCTGGGGTAAGCGTGTTTGTTAAAGTAACACACTCGCTGTGCCCTAAGCGAGAAGTTAAAATTTAGACGCACGCTTACTCAGCAGCGAGTTCAAGTTACGTAATGAAAAATCAGTTGCTCGCTTATATGTCAGCGTGTATGTAAATGTTAACTTCTCGCTGACCCGTTAGCGAGCTATTAATTTTTTTTGTTAGCTCGCACCTGGGTCAGCGTGTGTGAAAGGTAACACACTCGCTGAACCCTAAGCGAGCAAACTGAATTTTTTTTTTTAAAAAAAATAATTTAATGTAAGTTATTACCTTTGTATACAGATATTTAAACATGCAAGCAAACGATGGTGAGAGCAATCGTGAGATGAATGATGGTGGCCCTCGTAAGATTGAGGATGTTGAATTAGTTCCTATCCAGTTTCCAGATTACAGAAGTGCTTTTGAGACCGGAAGAGTTTTTCCTGATTGTGAATCTCTAGAGAAATGGGTTCGTGAAGTTGCCTACTCTCAAGGATTTGTTCTTAGGATCCTTAGGTCGGATAGAGGAGGAGTTGGCAAGAAAGAAAGGATCACCATCTCATGCGAAAGATATGGTCTTTACAAGCCCAAAAAGGAGGATATAAACTATATTACCGGGTCAAAGAAGTCCAATTGTCCTTTCAAAGTACATGGTCGACCATCGGCATCCCTCGGAGGGTGGATAGTGAGGGTGTCTTGTGGCACCCACAACCATGATAAATATGAATCATTGATTGGCCACACAGCTGCAGGGAAGCCTACACCGGAAGAGTATGAGAAAATCATTACCATGACAAAGAATCGGGTGATGCCAAGACACATATTAGCAACTTTGAGAGAAGAAAATCCATCCAATTGTAATACATTGACGCAAATATACGCAATCGGTGGAGAAAAAGTGCAAGGCATCCAAGATCAGAAATGCAACATCTTTTGAAGTGTTTGAGGGATGAAGAATATGACACTTGGTATATGAAAGATGAGGTCACCGATGTTGTAAAGCAAATTTTTTGGGCGCATCCTAAATCTATTAGTCTTTTGAATTTGTTCAATATTGTCCTCATCATAGACAATACCTACAAGACCAATAGATACAGATGGCCTTTACTTGAGGTCGTTGGACAAACCTCAACAGATAAATCATTTACTGTAACATTCTCTTACATGGAGACGGAGCAGTTTTCAATCGATATATCCATCTACGCACTGACCACTGTAGGTCACTTGCTCTCCTCTAGTGGCATCATCAAGAACATGAAGGTGCCATTCTCCAAAACTTCCATCAATGGCCGAGGGCAGGGGAACTCCAACAGGTGGATCAGCAGGGATAGTTTGAATGTATCCAAACTGCCGCAACACTCTCTGCGGAAGATAAATCGTCCTCATCATACCACATCTCAGATAGCCACAGTAAAGGGAGACTTCCTCGAATGGCCTAGCATCTCGGTGATCTGGATCATAAGGTTGCCATATGACTTGCTCAGGCGTCAACCTCTCAAGAAACATCTGATAGTGATTCTCAGAGTTGGACACCGATTGTTGAGGAATCCACTTAGCGACCCGTGGCATATCCTCTTCATATACATCACTTATCACAGCACATGGACCGATCGATGGGAAATGATCCAGTATCCATCCCTAATCATAATAACAAAACAGTGAAATTAGTATACAATAAACAATCATTTTTTTTTAGTTTATTATAAATAAATACTAGTTAGTTTATTACCTGAAGCAAAGACATGTATCCGACCATTGACATCTTCTTTGCCTTGCTTGCAAATGATTAGTGGTCATACAAAAACGCCAAATCGCTAGCACCCCATGCGTATCCATCTACAGCATTCAAGTCATCAAATGCTTGCAAGAACTGGCAGTCAATTGTATTGTTGGTCTTATCTGTGAACAAGGTGGTCCCCACCAAGTACAGCAGATAAGTTCTCGCAGCAATCTCATAACGCCGTCTTCGAACGACCCTCTTAAACACATCCTTCAATGTGTTGAACCTAATGGCCCCACTGCGATTGTCTAAGACCTCTTGCGTTGCATCAACATTGTCCATCCCTAGCAACTCGCGCATAAGCTATGCAACATCAATTTGGTTAGGCTTGTCCCATGGTATAAGAACCCCTGTAACTGGGATGTGAAGAATGCAGGAAACATCATCAAGAGTGATCGTCATCTCCCCGACAGGGAGATGAAAAGTATTGGTGTCTTTGTACCAGCGATCTACAAAGGCACCTAGTAGACGCCGATCAACTATTGCATACGCTGTCTCTACAAGTGGTGCCAACCCCGAAGCCTCAACAATCTCGCGCACTTCTTTTGGCACATCAACACTATATAGTAGAGGCATATCGAAAGCATGGTTATGACACCGAGCCAACAATCGGTCCTGCAATTTATATCAATAAAAATTAATTAAAAAAAACTATAAAATATATTTCTTGAAATAATTTTGGTTCATTTGATACTTACACGTCCTTGCCAAAATTCTTTTGCTTGGTGTTCATCGTAGCTTAAGCAAAGACGTGTCCTGCGGGTCATGAACAACCATCTCCACCTCTTGCTCCTGCTCTTGCTCTTCATCATCGGATGAGTCAACGGGTTGTGACGGTCCAGCCCGGTCTTCTACCCGTCTCCTCCGATTGGATGCCGTCATACAGTCTCTTTCCTATGGGTTTTTGGTCCTCGGCATTACTGTAAACAGAAAAATATGGTCATATATGGATTTGTGATAAACAACAAATTGAAAATAACATGAAAATACCACGCTCGCTGCCCTCTTGGCGAGCAACATAATTCTAACAAAGCTCGCTGGAGGGTCAGCGAGTTCACAAAACACTAAAGCTCGGCGAGACCCCAGCGAGAATGTTAAATTTATGTACTCGCTGGGGCCCTAGCGAGGAAACCCTTTAAAAACATGAAAATATCACGCTCGCTGGCCTCTTGGCGAGCAAAACATTTTTACCAATACTCGCTGCAGGGTCAGCGAGTTCACAAAAATTTAAAGCTCGCTGATACCCCAGCGAGAATGTTAAATTTACATACTCGTTGGGGCCCCAGCGAGCAAAACCTAAACACATAAAAAAATGCAGAACAAAAAACGAACATAGCAGAACGCAAGATGCAAAAAACGAAAACAACAATCGAAAATTGAACATGCAACCAAAATACTCCATTATAAAATGCATTAAAACACATGAAAAGCAAAACCCTACAACTATTAACCCCTAAATCTATACCCTACCCCAAGATCTCCCCTCCCCAGCGACCAAAACAAATTGAACAACAAAAATTGGGACAAAGAAGAACGGGACAGAGAAGAAGAGAAACAAATAGAACCAAAAAAACAAAAAGAGAGAAAGGAAAAGAAGAAAGAAATACCTTAGTTTGTGGAGAGAAGTTGAAGTGGAAGAAGAGAGTTGAAGAAGAAAGAAGTTGGAGAAGAAGGAAGTTGAGGAAAAGTTGAAGAAGAAGGATTTACGGTGGGTTTGGGAATAAGTGGGATTGGGTAGTTAAGAGATTGAGGGTAGTTTAGGAATTAAAATTTAATTAAGGGTGTTTTGGAATTTTCCATCTACAAGAGAGGTCAACTAAGTAAAATGGGGGGTTAATAAATTAATTTCCATGATGCTTCCGGTGAGGGCCTGAAAACTTCAAGCTCATACTTGCTGTTTCATGCTTCTTTTTCATCTTTTTTAATCAGTTTTTAAAGGTATAATGAACTTTAAATATAAACAAATTCAAAATTACAAAGCGGCAAACCAATAAAAACCAAAAGCTTTGATAGATCCGCAAATAGATTAATTTTTTATATTAAAAAAATTCAAAATCATAAAAAAATTTAAAAATTGAAAATAGGTAAAAACCTCATCCTAATTGAATTTTTTGGATTTATGTTATAGAGAACCATATTGATCAAATCAAATTCTAGATTCATTTATAAATATGAACCTAAATGCAAATCTTATGTACTTATCATACTTTAAGTTACACACCTATTACAAGTTGTAAAATCGCATCCTTATTTTTTTATTTTTTTGCATTTTGTTATTAGGATAAAGTATCTCTATAATAAAGCAACTGATTTTTTGTTTGAATTTCGTTGTTTAAAAATGCAAATTTAATTTGCATCTAATTATTGATTTATGTGTAGAACAAATGGAATGCTTGAATTTATCCGTTTTTAAGAGCAAGCTTGGTTATATGTATAATTGTCGAACATGAAACGTGAATGTTTGAATTCAAACTTGATCAATTGTGTTTTTCTCCACTCCTTAAAACAAAAGAAAAAAAATTCCACACACATATATTTTATTTTATTTTTTTTGTTACATGGGAGGTCTGGGACTAGAACCCATGACCTAGGAGAGGGAGAAATCCTAAATATCCTTGCAACCACCAACTGGACTGTCTTACGCGGATCACACACATGTATTTTATGTTTGAATTTGAGGATTATTTTTCCTCAAACCCATCAAACCACATGGTAAACATCCTTTGGTACATGGGTATATTTGGATTTAGTGTTGTCAAACTCATCAAAAAAGGTTTCGACTCAATGGGACTATCTAACCAATGATACATAAACATATGTAGCCACATAAAGAGAGAGTGTTCATAATTTACCTATTTTTTTCTTAAAAAAAAAAAATAATAATATACAAAACTTTTAACGATTAAAAATAATGCAACCCCAAACTACTCATTACATCCAATTAATTTAAAGAAACGGTGATACTCTGTCCGATCTCAGATATAAGGAAAACAAAATATCTCGTTAATGATCTTAAATAAGCAAATTTTAACTAACTTTATACTCTCAATACAATCATTCCTAAAATATATCTATAAAGTGGTTGAATCATTTAATTTTTGCTTTATTCCCAATATAAGTTTACTAAAGTAAACTATTTTTTTATGCATTTGAGAAAATTAAATGTACACAGCTAACATTTCTTAATAATTGTGAAGTTAGTTATTTTTGCTTAAAAATGAGACCAGAGGGAATACATCAATTGATAATTATCGTCTCCCAATAAATTTGAAAAAAATTATATTTATTTGTTTGATACAAAAGATTTTAAAAAAAAATACAGTATTATATTAAATGAAAAAGGTTGAAAGTGAGGTTGGTTAAGTGGTAGCTCTCTTGGTTCCTTAACCAATTGATATCGAGTTCGAGCCTTGGTATGAAGCAACCCCGCTGAAAGATCCCTACCACTTATAGCTAAGTTGAGTTAGACCGAATGATTCGGATTTTGGCTAAACTAGATCCAGATATCGGTTGGTGTAAAAAAAAAAATATAAATGAAATGGGTTGAAAACAGGGCAACGAAGGCATTGGTAAAACCCATGACAGCCACTCTAAAACCCTAATTTTGCAATCATCACATTCACAAAACCCTCCCTACCCCCAAATTCAATTCTTCTGTTTATGGGTCGCCAAAACAACAACAACATGAGCAACAGTAACAACCATGTTAGATTTGAAGATGCAGATGAAGTAGTAATCGAAGATGCTGCTGAAAGCTCCAACCTTGACCATTCAATGTGCGACCCTGTTTCTGATTCTGTTCCTCATCTTTCCAATGAACAAGACGATGATAAAACCAGCGCTGATTACTACTTCGATTCCTACTCTCATTTCGGTATACATATTATTCCCCTTTTCCAAGTTCATACCTTTTTTTTTAAATTATTTTTTATTATCACTGCTTCTTTCTTTCAGTTTTTATTAACTTGTTTTGTGTTGTTTCTATCTCTCTCTTTGCAGGAATTCATGAAGTAAGTATCCCCATGCTGCACCTCTTGTTTCAACTTTACTTTTTTTTGGTCAAATGTTTAAATGATATGCAATATTGAGTGTGCACTTTGGAAGAGTTTACAAAGAGCTTATTAGAATGGTTTATGAAATTCAACTTATGAAAACAGCTTACACTTTCATATTAGCCTTTTCTTTAGCTCATTTAAAAAAAAAAACAGCTTATTGAATAAGAACTTTATTATGTGTTTTATGGGAAAGCTGCCCGCAATCTTACAAAGGAGGCTTTTTGCTCAATTTAGTGTTTTCCATTTTTAATAATTGGTTGCACTCAAATAATGTGATATGCTCTGCTTTTGTCTTACATGTATATTGATTATTGAAGGCATCCTTTGTCTTTATGTACTATATACTGCTTTTGATTGCCTATGATGCTTTTCGTTTATAATGTTCCATTTATTTTTCCTTGGATGCATTCCTTCATGCACTATGAAAGTTTTTTGTATTCTTTTTAAAGATAAAAAACTGTGGTGCCATCTTCCAAGCCTACTTTCTCTCTCACTTTTTGCAGAAAGGTATACAAAATTTACAACCTTTTTGAATTGCAGGAAATGTTGAAGGACACTGTGAGAACCAAGACATATCAAAATGTTATTTATCAGAACAGGTTTTTAGTTAAGGATAAAGTAGTTCTTGATGTGGGTGCTGGGACTGGGATTTTATCACTATTTTGTGCCAAAGCAGGGGCAAAACATGTCTATGCAGTAAGTGTCTAGCTTCCCTTTTTATCCTTTTAGTGTTTTCAATTGCAAAAGATATGTGATTTATAAATTTATATGTTATTCCACATCATTTTGAATTGCACCGTTTTAAATTCTTAAAACTCAGGTTGAGTGCTCCCATATGGCTGACATGGCAAAGGAGATAGTTGAAGTGAATGGGTACTCTGATGGTAATGCCAATTACACATGCCTCCAACTCATTTTTGGTATATTTTGTTTTGGTGGGCTGATTAATTGCAATATTTACTCACTATAGTTATTATACTGTTTTGTTTTTACAGTTGTAACAGTTTTGAAGGGAAAGATTGAAGAAATTGAACTTCCTGTTGACAAAGTTGATATAATAATTTCAGAATGGATGGGTTATTTCTTGTTGTTTGAGAATATGTTAAATTCTGTTCTCTATGCACGTGACAAGTGGCTTGTAAGTTATGCCTTCCTAGTTCGTGTTGATACTTGGTGGATTCAATATTGAGTATACTAGCATGATGCGGGAATCATTTTGAGATTTTCTTTTTACTCTTTTTTTGCTTAGGTGGATGATGGAGTTGTGCTACCAGATAAAGCATCCCTCTATCTCACTGCCATTGAAGACGCAGACTACAAAGAAGATAAGATTGAGTGTGAGCTATTGATCTCTTACCAAACATGAGTATAAGAATAATTTCGTATGGTAGATATGCAGAGAGATTTGCATGCTTTGTTGCATGACCCTTTTGGGTAGTTTCTATGTGTTTCATTTTTTGTCTGTTTTTTATCCTCTTGTATCTTTCTCCCTTCTTTTCTAATAATAATTTTTTTTTTCTTATAAAAAAATATATTTTATTATAGTAATTTGTGATGAAAAAGACATCCAAACCGGTGCTTATTGCCTTCGTATTTGACATGCATGTCGATAAAATATATCCTTGTTTTATTTTTACATGTGAAATTAGTAAATTGATGTCAATCACTGCTGTTAACTAGTGTTTGAATTTATAGCTGTACATAGAAAGAGAAAGAGACAGAGGCATGCTAATGGCTGTTTGTGAATTTTATTTTATTTTTTTTGTTTAAAATACAAGGTTCACTTCCCCTTGTTTATTTATTTCATCTAAGGATGAAGAGTTCATATGCTTATGAGCTCAAACTGAATAAATAGAAAATTCCATTAAGAAATGGTATTGATGTGCCTTTTATACCCTTTACTGACATTGCATTTTCATTTTCTGCATCAGTTTGGAACAATGTATATGGCTTTGACATGAGCTGCATCAAGAAACAAGCCCTAGTGGAGCCTCTTGTTGACACGGTTGACCAGAAACAGATTGCTACAAACTGCCAGCTTCTCAAGGTGGATAATTACAGTTCCTCTGTTCTTTCCTATTCTCTATTCACCTTTTATTAATTTATTGCATGTTTAATACAACATTATGACATTGAATTTTTTATTCTGTGTTGCTCCAAGAATTTCTTGCTTTATTTTGACTATATGCACTGATTGTTTCATTTTTGTTTAGACTATGGATATCTCAAAGATGGCTCCAGGAGATGCTTCTTTCACAGCACCTTTTAAACTAGTAGCTGAACGTGACGATTATATTCATGCTCTTGTTGCTTATTTTGATGTGTCGTTTACTAAGTGTCATAAATTGATGGGCTTCTCTACAGGTTAATTCCTTTCTACTACCCAAGTTCTCTTTGATGTTTTGGTTTTGTCCGTTTTTCATGTTTTGGGCACTCAAGTGAAATTCCTTTTGTTGTGATGTAAAGTTTCTCACCTTTTGGAGAATTTTATGCAGGGCCTAGATCACGAACTACTCATTGGAAACAAACAGTACTTTATCTGGAAGATGTGTTGACCGTTTGTGAGGGAGAGGCGATTGTAGGAAGCATGACTGTGGCTCCAAATAAAAAGAATCCTAGGGATGTTGATATAATGCTTAAGTATTCGTTGAATGGCCGGAGATGCAATGCTTCAAGGACTCAGTATTACAAGATGCGATAAGCCTAGTTGTGTGTTCTCTAAATTTTATGAGATTTTGACAATTGCTGCTTCTATGTTTGAAAAGAGGCAGCTGCTTAAGAACTGTAACTTATTCACTATTTTATTTGAGTTCATTCTCACAATTTGCTCAATTCTGTTCTTGATGTAATGGTCAACTTTGAAATTCTATTTATTTGCTATTAAATTTATTTCCCTTTTAGCAACTAACCGAGTCTGCCTGCTATGCTAATAATAGTTCACTCTTCATATTTATGTTCGTTACATGGATCAAAACATCATAATGCTTTATCATAAATCATGTCACAGTAATTTCTATATTTTTCTTAATTGTTTCCTTTGGTTGTTATGTATACTGCTGTTGCAGATGGATTATAACCAGTGTGATCAACTGTAGTAGTTGTAAGAGCCGTGACCATGGGTTTTAAAAAGGATTAAGGTGTATGCGTTTCACTGCAAAGTCCAGCTTTTGTACTGTTAGTTTGAAAATGTTGCCACCGTAGACCATAGTAGTCTAAGAACAAATGTTATTGTGAGATAAGTAATGCCATGTCCCGTTTCATGATGATTACTAAAGCTGATATAAAAGTATCTCGTGAAATTGATCCTAATCATTTGGAGGCTTAATAATCAACTATGTATCAACGTAATTGAGGTAATTCAGAAAAATGGAGGACACCATAAATTTCTAAACTACGCTTCAGAGAAATATGTCAATAGTTCTCTACGAAAAACCACTATCCACCAAACAGAAACAGAGTGATGATCATTAATCAACAACATATGCAGCATCATAAACATCACTATCGACTATCCTTTAGCTAGTATACCGTTCACCTTAATACATCAACAGGCAAATCAATATGAATCAAAACATGCAGTGAGTGTAAAATTCTCATTTGATTGCTCGGCTGCATTCCTACCTCGTGACCATTCTGTAACAAAACTTGTGGAAATGCCTGTAGTGCTTAAACAATTAGGACATGCAGTGTTAGTTCTATGGCACACTAAAGTTCTGATTTGCTTGCTTTTGATCCCTTCTTTGAACTGGCTGTCTTCTTTCCTTTCCACCACTTCTGTATCCGATAGGAAACTTTGTCTGCGTGTTTTTTCAGTTTTGCGCCTGTATCTGTAATTCCTTTTCTTATCTTCTGTTTCCAATCACCTTTTCCACTTTCTTTTTCTCTCAAGACTTTTCCCTGCAAGATGCAGTTGTCTCCAACGATCAGTGGTGTTCTACAACACTTCAATCAATATTGACGCTAAAAAAAGACATTTCAATCAATACGGTACCAATTTTGAGGGGAAGCCAGCCTCATCGTCGTCATCCTCATCCTCATCCTCATCATCAGCATCAGCATCTTCACCTCCAAAATTCTTCATGTTCATTAATTCATCCCTCGAATACATTTTCATGCCGGGGGCTCCGGGCATGCCCTGAAGCAAAATTAAATACCATAAGATCATAATGCAAATAACCTTCCTAATAAATATAAAACAAGAAGAAATGGAAAAATACCTCCATAGACTTTAGTAGCTTTTCCATTTCAGCCTCCTTATCAGACTTTGCGACAAAAGGTTCACCAGGAGTCCTGTCCTGCAATATATACAAAAGATCTTCTGTTGAGAACTTAAGTAGCTAATATAATAATTAAAATGCAAGTGCATCTGAAGTTAGATGATATCATCGCATTGGATAAAGTTACAGTTTTCAAACTAGAAAGTCCAAAGAAATAATTTAATAAGAGGACTATATGGAATTTGGACCCTAGAGTGCGGGAGCAGGTAAAGTGGTATGTTCGTTGTTGAAAGAGAAACCCTGTTAAGATTTTTATAAAATGCAAAACACATGGATAACAAATGATGGACATTCAAAAACCCACTCCCAAGATTTTCTCATCAAGGACTAAACACTTCTACTTTAATCTCTAACATGCTTCCTGCATGCTTGAGTTGCAATGAACTATGATTGCACCAAAATAGCATGCGAATTAAGTCCAAAATATAAGAAATTAGAGGGAAGCATGCAGAAGCAGCTTTGCCAGGCAAAGGAGGTTCAGATTCAATAATCCTTTGCTCAGGAGTTGACACTTACTAAAGCCAAATAATATTTTTATAAAACACTCAAAAGGTATTTCATAGATTGCATTGGTGCCTACCGAGGCATTGATAAAAATCTTCAAATGAAACAAGAAAGAAAGAGATGCATCACAGACATGAAAATGGCAAGATCTCCCAATTGAATAAACTACAATGAAACAAAGTGCGCCAAATGAGCAATGGAGCATCGATTTCATACTGTAAGTTACCTTAGGGACAGGGGGTGGCTTGGTACTGCATGCTTTAGTAAGGTCTTTGCAAAGATAATTGACCAATGAATCGACATCAGGCTTGGATTTATACAAATACTCAGCAACATCAGTATCGGAATATCCTATAACCTGCACATTCAAATTAGAAATTCAGTCCTCCATAGTAATTGATAAAGAATTGGATGCACCCAGAATTTTTCTTAATAAAGCATATAGCAACATAGTGCTCTTAATTGATATTGTTAAACTTGTCCCCTTTTCTCCTCTATGTCCTGTAATTTTTTTCATTGTGGAACCAAAAGAAAAACTAGTGATGATTAAAAGCATAGAAAGAAGTGGCACACCTCTTGACAGGCTCGCTCAATTGTCTTGCATTCAGAATTGCATTGCCCTTCCGAATCTTCTTCCACCAGCTGACAAATAATAAGAGGGGTTATTTGGAAAAACACAAAGTCAATATAAACAAGACATTTATCATTCCATAAATAATCCAATGAAAGCACCAATTCATACACCAAAGAAATCAATCACAAGCTGCAGCAAAAGGGGGAATATAACATAGCAACATCAAACTTAAATCCAAAATTCCACGAACCATTTATCAAACACATAGAAGAGTGAAAAAAGTGACATGCTCTTACCTCCAACCTATCTCCTTTTTCAACAATATCTATTCTCAATATCCAATCAGCTTCTGTCTTTTTCAGATTACAAACATTCTCTGCTATCTCAATGATCTGGTACTCAGAGATCTAACATCCAAAAATTCACAAAAATCATTCTAGTGAAACAGAAACATTACCCAATTGCAAAAAAAAAAAAAAAAAAAAAAAAAGAGAGAGAGAGAGAGAAGAGAAAAGAAAACCTTTTTGGGAGAGATCTCAGCTTGCTTTTTCTGAACTTGATGATGCAACTCTTTGGCAAGCTTCTCACAAACTTGACACTTAATATAAGGAACATCCTCCTTTCTAGCGACCCCAACAGGTTTCTTGGAACAGTGAGAGAGTGGCAACCATGCTGAGACAACCACTGTCACAAGTACAAACCATAGAAATGCCTTCATCTTCATAGAAAAACAGACACAAAACTTTTTTAGACCCACCTACGATGGAAGATCAGATCCTTAAAAAGATGAAACTTTTTCACCAAATTTGGCACAATGATTTGGTGGGCAACACAGAAAAAAGGAAAAGAGAAAAAAAAAAAAACAATACAGAAGTGCCTTGTTTTACACTTCAATGAGTTCAATCAATAAATACGATGATGCTAAATTCTCGGGGTTAATTTTTTTATTTTTTTATTTTTGTAGCATAACATAAAAATCACGTTTTTAGTGAATGTGATTGGTCCAGATAAGCATAGAGTATTGGGTCCCATCTTCTCAACCAATAAGGTGCAAGATAACACGTAGCCCCTTTCAATTTTTTTTTTTTATTGTTGGTGATTTATATCATTGATTAGTTCCTATTTAACTCTCCATTTTTCAGAAGTTTTTTTTGTTTTTTTATTTGTCCTTTGATTATTTTAAGGTATAATAAATGCTACTTTTCATGTTTACCTCTTTTTAATAGGGTATTGATTTTCGTAAGTAGTGGAAGATAAGTAATGATTATAGAAAGAGAAAGGGTATAGTGGGTAAAAACATAATTAATGTATTGGAAATCTAAATAATAATTGCATTTCTTAAATGGTGTTTTTGTTTAAAATAGGACAGATAAATAGGAACGGAGGGAGTAATTCAAGGATATAAGATAAGTTTTCAAATTTTTCCATAAATCGAATTTTCTAGGATTGATAGTGGAAGCAAAATTGGAAGGTTTAATGTATGTCTGGTCCCTGGCTCTTGTTGAAAAATTCAAATAGGTCCCTTGGTTTTTTTTCTAACTAAATCGTAGAAGAGATAGAAAATTTATAATTTGATCACTCATATATTTTTGCCAAGTGCCAACATATTTGACCTCCAAGTTATTTCATATAATTTCTTTTTATTTCGTTTTGTTCTTACTCAACATATTTTCTTCTCACATATGATTGTCTATAAGTTCAAAATGAAAAATAAAAATACAAATATTTCTAATATTTTTTAAGTAATTTTACCATAAAAATAATTATAAGCAACAAATCTAATGAAAAAACAACTCATAAGATCAACTTGAGGTTATTTGATGTTCCTAGTTTTCTTATTCAATTTTTTTTCACCAACCACCTTTTAAGACTATTCGTGAGTAAATATTCGATTTATTTTTTAATAAATATCAACTTGAAAATAGAAAAGAACTACTATTTCGAAGAAGAAAAAAATCAACATGGAATACAAATAACTTGATGGACAAACCAAATGATGTTATATATTCCATCCGTCCCATTATCATTGTAAAAGTTAAACAAATCAATAAAAATAAGAGAGCATCTCTTTAATATAATGCAAAATTGATATTATACAAATTTTCGTATCATTGCAATTAATACATATTGCAATATTGTCTCCAAATAAAATCTTTAAATGTGTTTTCTTTATTTACTTATCAATCATCGATAAAATATACAATCTTTAAGATTTTTCATTTAATTTTTTACTTTAACATGGGACAAATTTTTTTGCATTTTTTACCAAGATAATGGGACGGAGGGAATATATATATATATATAAAATTATTCATTTCTTTTGATTTTTTTTAAAGTTTAAGCATTACTATTTTTTAGAACTAAGGGTGTCAACCAACTAACAAGTGGTAGAGCTTCTTGATGACCGGGGTGAGCCATATACATATAGACTTTTTCTTTTTGGCCCCCAGCTTTTACTCATTGACCCTCATTTGTTTTATAATGGACGAAGTTGCCCTTATTTTACCGATTGAAACAAGGCGAAAGCAAAAGATATCAATTTCCAACTTATATAAGTCGTAATCATTTCCGATTTTCAAACGTCGGTAATAAAATTGATTAATCCGACTTTCCACAGTCGGAAACAATTATAATTTGTTATAATACCAAAAATGCTCATCCGTTCATTCACGTACAAAACAATCAAAAGCAAGGAAGTGTTGTCTTCCTTCTCTCATAAGCTACGGAGGAAGATATTAGAAAGCAAAAAAAAGAAAAAAGAAAAAAAAAACGTTGTGGAGCTCTTCCCCCAACCCATTGAAGCAACAATCAAGTGATCAAACAAGCAAAACATTGAAGCAACATTGATCACACTTTGAACAAGAATATACTTCACACAAGGCATTTGAAAACCCTTTATTTTGTTTGAATAAGATTATTTGAAAGATGTTATATTGTAGTTATGTTTGGGTTATATTTGCATTGAATATATTCCTCTGTGTGCGTTTTTTGCCTTGTGAATGGTGGCACTGAGTTAATGGAGCAGAAATGACTGCCATTAATGCTTCCAACAACCTAGAGTCGGAATGCATTCCGACTTGTGTAAATCGGAAACAGTATCAGATGCACATTTCTGCATGAATTATCAATAACGTGAATTAACCTTGCATGCGGATACAATGGTGATAGATGTTGAAGACCCTCTTGATGAAAAGGTTCCGAAGACAGAGTTTCTCGATTATAGCGCTTTGTTTTGCACGAACGATGTGTTTAAGAATCGAGATGAGGTTATTGATTGGGTTCGTGGAGTCGGCTATAGTCTACGGTTTGTCCTCAAAGTATTGAAATCTGATTTAGGAGTGGGCAAAGGTAAGAGGCAAAGGATTGTATTTGCTTGCGAGCAAAGTGGTGTTTACAAGCGTATGAAAAATAAGAATATTAATAAATTACAAGAATATAATAATAATAATAATAATATAACTGTCTAATACTTGCTTCCGCCTTTACGAAGGCGGAACTACTTTCGCCTTTAGAAAATCCAAACTACTTCCGTCGTTACAAAAGCGGAACTACTTTCGCCTTCAAAGTGACGAAAATATACCGTCTTTCATAAATCGGAAGTCTTTCCGCCTTTACCAAATCAGTATGTTCTATACAGTCACAACAAATCAACTACTACAACATCAAACATGCAGCAACAACACACAACAATATTCAACAGTGTCAAACACAAACCCTATACCAACTATCAATAAAGGAGCATGGGAGAGAATGAAAAGAGAAATCACTTACTTGATACAGAAATCGAGTGAGAAACCGAGAATGGAAGTCTTCACCGAGTGAGATGCCTAAACCGAGTGAGGAAGCCAATAACGGAGGGACAATTAGGGAGGGAAAACGAGAATGGAGAATGAGAGAGAGGAGATTAAGAGGGACGAGATTGAGAGTGATGGGAGTGAGAGGGAGTTCAAACTGTTTAGAGAGAGGGAGTTAAAGGGGGAGACGTTTCGGTTTTGAAAGGGAAGGGAAGGGGAGTGTTTACGTAGGGGCGGTTTGGGAATTTAACATTTTTATAACTTTTTTCGCTTCTACAAAAGCGAAAATTCAAAATTATCTTCCGCCTTTATGAAACCGGAAGTATTCCGCCTTTATAAAATCAGAACCATTATTCTATTTGTTTTCATCTTGTTAAAATCGGAAAGTCACTTCCGCCTTGTTTCAATCGATAAAATAAGGACAAGTTCGTCCACAATAAAACGAATGGAGGCCAATGAGTAAATGGTGGAGTTCAAAAAGAAAAAGTCTACATATATACATGTATAGGTCAACAACAAGTTGCTCTGTATTATAATGTTGATGCCTCGAGTTCAAACTTAAGCTCATCATTTTAGCAATGAAATATTTTTTCTTCAAAAATTATTTAAACTTACCAAAAAAAATTGCAATAAAGAGGAGTCGAACCCCAAACCCGAATGCAAAAAATAAAAGATTTTTATCAAAAAACTTCTGCTTGACTAGCTGTTTAAATATCTTAAACATAAATATTTTTTAAAATATAATGTTCGGATTTAGCAAGCTCCGCCACTACACGGACAAACAGAGAATAATCATTTTTAGACATAAAGATCATCAAAGTGAATTCAGTTTGTTTTTTTTTTTTTTCCAAAAATTGAAAAAGACTAAAAACAAGGCCGGGCCCAAATAACACAACTGTGTAAACCCCTCTTCCCCTCATAAACCCTAAACACCACCACCCCAAAACATCGCTGGATCATCAATCTCATCAACTTCAATGGAGATCACAACTTCGGCAAATTCATCCAATTTGACCCCTCTCGTGACTGAAAATTACACCCTCAAGCTCAAACAATCAATTCAAGACCTTCTATCTGAGAATCAAAAACAATTCCCCGATTTTTCTCTATTCATCGATGCATTCCATGAATTGATGCATGCCAACGTTGATCCACCCTTTGAGGTGATATGGGTCTACGCCGCAATCACCTTTCGTAGCCGAAAATCTGAAAAAGCTGATTCCTTGGATCGAGTTTTGGCGGCTAAAGACTTGTTTCAGCTTCTGCTATCTGCATCCTCAGGTTCTGTTGATGCTTCAAAGAGCATAGCTTTATTGGCTCCTCTTGTTTTTGAGCTGCACAATGTGTTTAAGGAACTGTCTGGGAGTGATTTGAGGTTGAAAAGAGAGAAGAAAGCAATGAGGGAAGTGAAGTCTTTGGTTGGTGTAGTTCTTAGTTATATTGGTGTTTGTTGTTGTCAGATTTCTTATGAGGATGAAAATGATTCGGGTTTGAATTTGAGTTTGCCTTTCAATGACTTGGCTTGTGTTTGGGTGAATTCAAATGATGGGTTCGGATCTTTGTTACCGCTTGTGAGCCGCGATGTTTGTAGCTGGCTTTGTATTGCTAGAGAATTCGATGTAGCTTATTTGTCTGGTGCCGTAATCATGGAAGTGTTTCTCTTGAACCTGTGCTTGTCTTTGCATTTGGAAAAGACACCTAGGGATGATGGATTGGACATGAATCTCAAGGCTTGGGCTGTTGGCTCAATATCTACCTTTCAAAACATATACTTTGTGGGTTAGTAAATTTCTTGGCCTTAAATTTCAGTATGTTTTATTGAAGAGCTTATAGAATGATTATCTGGGCTAATGTGAATATCTTATTTCAATAAACTTATCAGAGAATAACTTATGAGCTTACTAGAAGCTCTTTTGAGCTTATTCCAATACAGCAATCAGTGGTGCTTATAAAAATAAGTTTTTTTAAGCTTATTTCAGAAAAGATTATTTAATAAGCGCTTTAGTTAAGCTGTTTACCAAACACACCGCCCATATTTTGTTCTTATCTGTATGGATGTGGCATTACATTGCAAGTATGTAACATGATTTATATGAACGGAGAGCAAACAAAAGCAAATTTCATAGGGTTAAAAAAACTGTTAGTATGTTACAACCCCAGATATTTGGGTCTATCAGGAAACATTTCAGTTCTGCAGTCTCCACTATGAATCTCTTCTCTAAAATGCATGAAATTATATGGGTTAGTTTGCTTGTACCTTTTGGATGTTTTTAGCCATTGAGTGTTGTTTTAAACTTTTTAATATTGAACCCATGGATGAATTTTAATTAAACTTGCGTTATCATGTAATTTAGCTTATGTTCAACTGTGTTTTCTCATTTCTTAGTTCGTAGTTTGATGCGGATTTTCTCTTTTGTGTAACCAGAGATCCTATTGAGGGCAGCATTAGAGACACCTTTGCCTATGGATGCAATATTGGTTAGTATATCATTATCGTCCTTACCCCTAGTTTATGTAATTTGTTGCATATATACAATAAGTAATCACAACAAGCATCTCGATCTCGTTCCCATTTCCATTGCACTTAACTCCAACACCATAACTTTATGGGCAATTCCGTGCAATCAAGCTCATCATACACTTAACGTTATTTATTTCCCAAGTCCATCTATTAGAATATTCGGATTCTAGTCCTTCTATTGCTGCCTCATGTTTGAATCTGCCTATGCAGAAACCTGAAGATGAAATTTTATTGAGGAAAATTGTGTTTGATGCTGTACTGTTGGTGGATTACCCTTTCTGCTATTCAAATACCAAGCACTTTGGAAGCCTTACCTTGACCAAATTGGTCGTTACTCATGAGGCTGTAGAGCATTTTAGGTATGAATAGTAATTAATTATTATATCATGTATCTATAGTTTTGTCATTGCACTTTCATTATGTAATTTCTAACAATGTCTTAATGTAGGGGCCTTGGTGATCAAAATAGAGCTATCTCTTACACTAGGGCATTTTCTGCATCAAACACACCCTCACAAATAATTAAACGGGTTACAAGCCTGAATGGTCTGGATGAAAAATCTGGTAGAACAAACGGATCCTCTCCAAGGGCTCTAATCAGTAAGTAGATCTTGTACTACCTTATGTATAGGATTGCAGATGTGGATGCGGTACTCAATGCATTTTAGCTAACCTATATCTTTGTGTTTAATCTACTCAACAGGTTGGCTGTTGAGCCTTGAGAATCGAGGGATTAGCGTTTTCGTAGACGATATTTTGAAAAACCATGCTAAATCAGGTCTTGGTGTTTCCCAAGCCGAGCAACCTGCAGGTGACTCAGAGGGCAAGATAGCAGATGATGACCTTTTTTATATCGATAATATTGCGGAAGATGGTGAGGAGGATAAGCAAAATGAAAGGATTAGTTATGCATTCGTGGCCGCTGCCCAAACTATGAAGTTAACCGAAGACGGAAACCGAAAACGAAAAGGAATAAGCAATGAAAACTCCTATCCAGTCAAAGCTAGGACGTCAGCAGCCGCAAGCAATAGTTCTAGTGGTGAGAGTGAAGTAGATGATCCGGTTTCTGATTCAGATGCATAGGCTAGAGAATTAAGCTAGTTCATGCTCCTTTTAGCAAGTTTTTGGTGCAGTTACAACTGAAATTCCTTAAGCTGCTAAGTTTTTTGTTCTTAATTGTGCAATTAAAGTGTTATTCAAGGTTGATATTTCTTATACACTGTCTACTAAATTCTTATTTACAGGAATTGGAAGTGATGAGACGTTTCTTATCAATGTTGCTCATTATTTATCTAACTCTTGAACTGTAATCTATATGGTCTACTCCCTTTTTTTTCCCTATAAGATACTCCACCAAAGAGAGAAAATATTTAGTTATATACTCCCTCTGTCCCTAGAAGATGGTAAAACTATACACAAATTAATTAAAAAATAGTCAATCCAGGGCAGCCCGGGGGCTGCAAGGGCAATGGCCTTAGACCCATGGAGAAAAGGGGCCCCAAACAGATTATTACAACTAGAGTTGTACTTTTTGGCTCCCATTGTTGAAATTTTGGCTCCCATTTCGTATTTTTATGGACAAAATTACCCTCAGTGAGTGTTAAATTTCCGTTTGCCAAGAGACGGAAATATTACGTTCACAATGAGACGAATATATTTCGTTCAGAATGAGACTGAAATATTCCGTGAGGTATGAGATGGAAAAATATGTGTTTTCCGTCTAACATGAGACGGAAGAATACACAAATTTTTTACACTTCTTGTCTACATCAGTTCTTGGGAAAATACCTTCACCTCTAACCTTTGCTCTCACCTCTCCCAACCTCTAACACTATACTTGACTATTGCTGCACCACCATGGACCTTCATCTTTTGTAGTGCCATTATTGACCTTCATCCTTGGCAGCGCCACCACCTCAACCTCCTTCTGTCCCTACTTATCACACCACCTACCTTTAACCATTACTCACAAATTTAACAATAGATTTAGGCTCTCTACCCCTTTAGAGGAATCTTATGGCACAAAATTTAAATACTGGTTCTGGATCACTTAACTGCAATATTGAGTTGGAACTATGTATACTACTTATATATATAGTATTGGTGGGGGCAGGTAGTAATATTTACACTAAACAAGTGTAGACATATTTCAAATGATTTCAATTTGTGCTAGGAGTTGTCGTGAAATGCAGCAACAACGAGTGAGAAATGCAAAGAAACATGGCCTTGATTTCCACCGAACCACCGCGTCATTTCTCCAACTATGTCCACACATCATTATTTTTCGTCTCAGGCTAGACGGAAAACACAAAATACCTCACGAAATATTTCCGTCTAATTGTGAGCGGAATATTTTCGTCTCTTGACAGACGAAAATTTAAAACGCACTGAGGGCAATTTTATCCATAAAAATACGAAATGAGAACCAAAAAGTAAAACTCTAACAAATATACACTGCTCAACTAATTTTTATCAAAACATGCACTTGTTATACCACGACACTGTGTGAAGCTCTTGGTTGATCGACTTTATTGAACGGAATATAGGCATGAGTAGTATTTGGAAAAATTACTATGAATGTTGCCAAAATTTCTTGAAAATATTAAATATATTGGCTTTTCTTCTTTCAAACCAGGCCCCTAATTTTTTCCACTGCCCATAGTGATCTTACATGTCCATCTTAAGGTGAGAAATAAAGGAAAAGTCCTAGTAGTTGTGGGAAGGATGTCTTTAAAAATCAACACAAGGGGTCCCTGTGGGTTATTGATTACGTCACCATAAATAAATTTAGAGTCCACAAGTAATTTACAGATACAGCCTTAACGACTAACTACAAATGAATGAAGTAAAATCTCTCTCTTTCTTTCTCTCTGTATTTTTATAATTTATATCTACAACCCACCATATCACTATCCCTCTTGAACAATAAAAAAATTATTTATAAAAGAAAGAAGAGAAAGAAATGATTTTTTTTTTTTAAATTGCAAAAGTATACTATATCAACTTTGAAGTGAAACACGTGTCTTTATGGGCTTTAGCTTCAATCCCATGCTTTCTGGAGAAAGGAGCTCAGGAGAGATGCAAGATGGGCTAAGTGGGCTCCTTGGGCTGTCAGTTAAATAGCATGGCCTATATAACCCATAACCCATGAAAAAGTACTCCATTGGAATCAGCATTGCATGTGGTTGTTCTTCTGTAACCATTGATCCACAAGCCTGGACCTGCCATATCAACCCCCACTCTCAAACTTAATTTTTGTGTATTTATATGAAAGTTCATTCAAGCAATAAATGATATTTAAGTGTACATGCCATTACAGTTTATTATCATATTCAACACCAGGTAAGATAATGAGTGCCAATAGCCCCACAAATCATATACTCAAAAACCATACCATAAATCCAATCTCAGCATCTTTATCCCCTAGGCTCTCTACTACATCAACATTACATTTCACAATTCACACTTGTTGAAAGTGCCACCTCCGCGATGAGCACACGGGGAGTGTCTTAAGAATGGTATTGGAAACGAATAACTCAATTTAAGACTCTCAACCGCATTGCATTTAGGATGTCACTTACGACAAGGGACAGATATGCCCTTAGCTATGTACAGACGTGCTAATTATATACATCATTTGGTATAGTTTCACACTACATACCTCAACCAAGGCACTATATCTCCTATCAAGTTTTGAAGCCATGTGAAGAGCCTCCGAATGGAAAGGAGAACTGTCCCCAACAAAAATAAGTGTACGGCATTTTAATCTCTTCAACCCTTCTGTTATATCAGGCCTCCTGCAAGTTCCCAAAACAATGTTACAGCATATCAATATGCTGATACACACATAAAATTAAATATGGTCAAGCAACTACGTAACGGTCTTACTCGTTAATAGCATGAAGAAACCTTAAGATATTCATGCTTTTTCTCTCATCCAGCAACTGGAAAAAGAAACAAGACAAAGAACCAGTGCAAAGCAAGGTAAATACACCGTACTAAGAAAAAGGAAAGGAAGGAAATAACAATCACATTTCAGCTATAGGGGCAGTACAGGATGAAGAAACTAAATAAGCTTAGCACTGACTTTTCTGCAAGCTTGAACTATCTCTGATTCTGGCACTTCGGCATTACCACGAACTTCCTGTTAAAGTTAACCACTAAAACTCATAACATTTCATATAAAAGAGAGAAGAGAAGAGAGGGATATTAAGATCGTTGCGTTACAATACCTTGCTGAAGTATCGCTGAAGCAAACACTCCTTTAGCAAGCCACATACACCGTAGAAATATAACAAATTTGACATCACCTGAAAATTACAAGCAGTTTTAGACTTTCAGGTAATGTTCAACAAATAAGGGAACTCATAAATGGATAGTTAGCTGGCAATTTGAAAGGAACCTTGTTAAAAATCCATTCAGTCCAAGAAGGAGCTTTGCACAAAGGAGATACAAGTATTAAACCAAGAACACGCTCCCTATACTTTATCTGTAGCAAAGTAGCAAATAAGATCAAATCAATAAGAATGACTTTATATGAAAACGACTAAGCATTGGTCAAACTGAAAAATATAAAAAAGTTAAATAGGGTACATACCGCGAATAGAGAAAGGATATAAGCACCAGCTGTTACTCCCATACACATCACGGCACCAAGCCTGGACAAGGAAGACGTTCATGCTAGCCATTAGTAAATAAATCATATACATTAGATTTTTTTGCTCAAAATATGCAGTAACCTTCTACTCCATTCTAATTTTTGGGCGTTGTTGAGAGAAGAAAAGCAATAGATCAGTCTACATATTGGTTGTGAGTTGAAATAAACAAAACAGTCTAAGAAAATATAAGATAAGCTAACCCAGATAATTATTCACCAGAGTAATAATATTGTAATTACCCGAAATAGTTGAGAACCTCAATTATTTGATCTGCTAAGTCTTCGGCGGAAGGGACAGAATCATCTGGAGAAATTGCAGCAGCTCCTAACTGCAAGAACTCTTGTGGAAGTTCCACAGAAATTAGGTGAATAATAATGTTCAGCTCTAAATGCAATAAAAAGTACAATCAAATTCATCAATTTACAAACCTCATGCCCAGGAGGACTGATGTGATATATGCAAAAGTTGTGAAGCAGCAAGGAAGCAGCCTCCGGACAGAAAAATAATCCTTGGAAACATGACATATCTGTCTCACAATGCGTAGAAGTAACAGAATGCCTCAGTTTTTCAGTTTAGATAATGAGAATGAATTGAAACATTGAATCATTGATGTAATCAGGAATATCTAAGCAATAAATTCTGGAACCCTAAAATGAGTAATTAGCTATAAGAAAATGAATTAACAGACTACACTTACGATTTAACGCTAAATCTGGATAAGTGATCAAAGCTGGTTTGTCATGATCCCCATAGACAATGACAGATACAGAACCACAGCCGGTCCGAATATGATGTTCCTAAATTAATAACCAAAATAAGTGCAGAACAAAACACAGTTTAAAAAAAAAAAAAAAAAAAAAAATTAACCACATGGAGAAAGTAATAGGACAAACAAGCACAAAAAATGAAGTTAACTTTTGGAAGTTGGAACAAAAAATAGAACCTTGCTGTAGAGCAAAGGATATCCTTTATTTTGTATGTACTCCATTTGAGTAATGGAAAACCATGTTAAACTTCTCAAAATTATTTATTCCCTAACATGGTGGATGCCATGTGCCCTTACCCCCTTTTGGACAACCCCAACTAACAAGCAACAACAGCATATTAATATCACTTTTATAAAAAAAAAAGATAAATGAAATAATCACTTCCAGATTCCAATCATTGTATGTCCCAGAAAAGAAACAAGGTGAAGCAAGTGAAAAAGAGGATAGTATCTTCAATTTTTTAAAAGGAGAAGAATGATTTTAGCTGACCTAATAGTAACTAAACCGAATATATATAAATTATAAAGCAGGTGCAAGAACAATCCTCAATACAATGAGATAAAGGACAAGAAAGGTATAGCTAAGGTTCTCAATAGACTGTAATGCACTTGGAAAGAATCAAGGAGAAGGAAAAGCCAAAGCACAAAAGGATCCAATTCCTTTAAAGGGATGAACATCATCATCATGTAAGAAATAGGGGAAAAAGTTTACCCCGGACCCCACCTAAAAAAATAAAAAAGAAGATGAACAAAAGGAAAAGGAAAACAACAAAGTACTATGATAGGAAAAATAAGGATAATAAATAAATAAATTACTACATCATCTAAACCTCATCAAATGTTACAAAGGCAAAATTAATCTCTTCCATCAACACTTGTATGATAAATAAACTTTCATGTTGTTGTTGTTGTTGAGTAGGAATGGAAATATGGAATGGTAGATAATGAAGCTAGCTCCTAAACAATGACCAAATGAATCAAATAGCTAAACGGATAAAGGGTGAATGTTGAAGGACATAAAGGGTATAATTTGCTGAAAAAGGGTAGATGATTGATTCAATACAAAGGAAGAACATAATAAGAAAGGAAGAAAAAAACAAAGCAACCCCATGAATTAATGAGACAATCAAATAAGGCAAGTAATAAAAAAATAAAATAAAAAAACGGTTGTAGCTGTTAATTTATCAATTTATGAAATTAGATCGCAATGATGGAAAAAGGCCATGTAGTGAAATATGAATGGATTAGTGTAAAGATGGAAACTTTGAAAGGAATGAGGAAAAGGGTAGGAGGGAGGGAGGGGGGGAATGAAAGAAGAAGAAGAAACCTTTCCACCGAGATAGATGGTTTCCATGTCGAGTGAAACGGATTCAGCCATGGCTGTGGCTCTGTTCTCTCTCTTTCTCTCTCCTGTGGTTGTGGCTACTAAATATGTATATATAGGAAATAGTAGGAAGAAGAAGAAGAACGAAGATGTTTAGTTTAGCTTAGTTTAGTTTTGATTGTTATGTATAGTTTCTCTCTCTCTATCTCTTGTTTTCTCTTAGTTGTTGTATTGTCAAAGGTTGTGTTAATAAGGAAGGGAACATGACGTTGGATTTAACCACCACCGACGCTTCTCAAAACCTGCAACCCTCATCACTCGTCTCTTTTTTATTTTTACTTTTATTGCTTTTATTTTTTTATCTCACACCGACGCCGTTTTGGCTTTTACTGTGTTTATTTTTACCTTCTCTCTCCCCTGTGATGGACATGGAATGGAGTGGACCCATATTTTTGGTTTGTTTGACTCAAACGAGCAACTCAATCTCTCTCTCCTCTCCTCGGACAAATTATTAATTCATCCTGTTTCATGATAGTCCGAATTCTTTTCGATCGTTCATTATTGTTAAAAAAATTTTAAAATAAATATTTTCTCTGTCTCTAAATATAAAGTCTTTTTGACACTTTTATTTTCTCCTTATTTATAAAGTCTCATACTAATTTTTTAATGATCATTAATTATCTTTTTTCACAAACATTCATATTTATTTAACACTTTTTAGATTCTTAATAATATTAATAGGAGTAATTTTGAAATTACATATCAAAAGTTCACATTTCCAATACAATTAACTAAATTATTTCACTTTCTTAAAAACGTGAAATCCCCAAAAAAAACTTTATACGTAAGGACGGGGGAATAATAAATGGTGGCGAATGTCCTTAATCATGAAGTCGCCGTGGATCACCTAATTTCTCCTTATCTCCGTGTTGCTGTCTCATTCATGTGTGCAACTCTCATTGTATGTCTTCTGTTCGAAGAGTTGCTCCGTACTAAAGATTCGATTTTTCCCATTTTTTATTTTGTAACTTCTGCATTACATAAATTAGGTGTACGGACGGGCATGGTAAATGCTTACCATTACACATATTGAAGATATTCATGTGGCCCGGTAATGTGTATCAACATGATTATGCGGGTTTTGAAATTTTTTACTAATCCCTCCATTTTATTTTAAGTGTCTTTTTAACATCAAAATTTTGTTTCAAAATAAGTGTCTTTCTACCAAATCTAGGCAACATTTAATACTGTTTTTCCTTATTTACCCTTACATTTAATGTTGTTTTAGTTTTGAAATTTGTAATACTAGTAATGATGTATTGACAAAATAAAAATATTAAATAGGGGTATTTTTGACAAAATACACATAAAAGTTACAATAATCATCATAATCAACACTTTCTTAATCTATGTGCAAAAATCCAAAAAGACACTTAAAGTGAAACGGAGGGAGTATTAGATAGTAGTTATTACTCCCTTCTGTTCTTTTATAAGACCTCTTTTCAAATTTTAATACTCCCTCCGGTCCTATATATAGGACATATTTTAGAAGCAATCTTTGGTCCTATATATAAGACATTTTGTATTTTCTATGCATCATTTATTGTTTTTTCTCTTTTTTGCCCTTATTAAATGCATGTGTTTTTTGTTGTTCATTAATGAGTGTGAATTTTTCAAGAAAAGTTAAGAGGGTAAAATTGTAATGTTACAATATATTCTCATAGAATTCATAAAACTAACTACTTTTCTTGGTCCGAGGAATATGGTTAAGTATGTCCTATGTATATAGGACCGGAGGGAGTAGCATTTAATTACTTCTTTTCAAAAACATCCATATAAAGTTAACATTTTTTAAAGTCCCAATAATAATTATAGGGGTATTTTTGAAAAAGTATATCAAATTTTCACATTTCCAATGTCACTAACAAATTTATCCACTTTCGTTGATGGAGTAAAAAACCCCAAAAGGTCTTATAAATAGGACTAAAATGAGTATATATTTTGTAATTATTTATTTTATATAAAAAAATTTAAGATGAATAATAGCATATATATATATATATCGTTTCAAAATATATATATATGATAATTTTTAATCATTATAATTTTATCTTTAAAATTTATTATAAAATATTAATAAAAAAAATTGTATATGCTCTGAAAGTCATAAAAAAATAATAATTATATATAATATTTATTAGTGAAATATAATTATGTATATACAGGTACGTGGGAGATGAGTATTATAATATTCATTCCCATCTACAAAAGAATGGTGCAAATATTCATTATTGATATTTTTCTGAGTATCCGCTTACATGTATATTTTGCACATCCCTAATTAGGAGTGTTGTTCATCTGAGATGTGTTGGTTTAGTGGTAATGACTACCGGATTTTTAAGAATCTATTTAATACAAGTAACGAACCCATAAAGGAGGGATTGATCAATGTTATTCTTAAGGGATTAGTCAGTGTCTTAAAAAGAACCGTGAATTACTTGGTAAGACCAAAATAATTAGGAGTTTTCATGATGAAAAAAAATGAAATAGTATATTATTAGCATACGTAGCCTATAAATAAGTATAGATAAATGGAAAAAGTATGTTCAGAAAATCATGTCCCTTTAAATGGTCTTTGAATTAGTTATAACGTAATGTGATTCTCGTATATAAGATACACACAGAAAAATTAAATAGTATATTATTAGCATACATAGCCTACAAATAAGTACGGAGTATATGAAAAAAAAATGAAATAGTATATTATTAGCATATATAGCCTATAAATAAGTATAGATAAATGGAAAAAGTATGTTGAGAAAATCATGTCCCTTTAAATGGTCTTTGAATTAGTTAGAACGTAATGTGATGATTCTCGTATACAAGAAGGAGTAAACAAAGAAAAAATATTGACTCATGTATGTGTTGTTTTTACAAGCAAAACATGTATTAATAAGCAATGTTGTTAAAATTGTATTTATTAAATCAATTACTGTAAGATATTAGAATAGTGATTAATTGCTTTAATCAATATGTCATTAATTAATTCATATATAGCAGGTTATATTATAGATGAATTAGGATTCGTTAACACTAGGGGTCTGTTCGACAAAACTAAGTTATAAATGTGAAATTGTAGCTTGTAGCTGTGAAACTAACTGAGAGCTATGAGCTTATACCTGTTTAGCTAACTGTTTGAAATAATGTTGCTTTAGCAAAACTAGCTTTTGAAGTAGTTGAAAGTTATTAAATTAAATGACTGAAAAGGACATGCAACATTATATTATTTATATTATTTTATTTTAATTTTATTCTTTATTTATTAAATAAATAGTTAGTTAATTAATTAAAAGTTATTAAATTATAATTATTTAATTAAATTCGTTTTTTAGGGTATAATTGGTATATGAATTATTGAAAGTCAGTTTAGTTTCTTAAAAGTAGCTTTCTTAAGGGTATAATAATTACTTTTGAAAGCTAGTTTTTAGAAAGCTACGTACTAGTTCATTTTTTAAAAGTTACAAGTTCCTTCTAATTTGTGTTCACCGAACGAGATTAATAGCTTATTGAGCTAAAAAGCTACTAGCTACGCATGCGGAACAAAGCCTAGGTATAAATCTTGCTCGTTTACACCTTTAAATAATTTTGTATATATTATTAAATTTATGAATTCAACCGTTGAATTATATGTTTTTATCATGATGATTATAAATATCAAATTTTAAATCATTTGGAGATTCATAAATATTCAATCTAATAATGCATATTTACTTATTTTTCAAATAACGTATTATGCGTTAAAATAAATGGTGCGATAAAGTATCAAATATTTTTAAATGCGATGAAAATTTATAGTCTTGATCTATTTGAATAGAACTTTAAAGTCAACGGAAATAAATTTTCACGCATACTTTTTTTTTACCGGGATATATAGGGGAAGGAAAATTAAATTTACCAAACAGTGATATCCAGGATCAAATCTAAAACTTCCAACTCTCAAACTTTAAGACTTGATAAAAACCATATCAGTTTCACCCGTTTGTCATTTTCACGCACATTAACACCAAAGCATTATTCTAGATAGAGCACCAGTGGGAGCTGAGTATGTTATTTACTAAGTAAATAGCAAACTGGTGCTTGACCTGTTTAAGTGCATGACCAGTTATTTAGACAATATAACTCGTAATGAGTCTGATTCTTTCGCTTTCTTGTTGAACCGATCATTCCAATCTGATTTTAATAACTATGTTAATAAGTGTATTAAGTCAATACAAGAAAAATACACCTTTTGCCCATTCTTTAATTTGTAAATATTTCAAGAGAAAAGAAAATTGTCCGAGTTCAAATTTTTCGAAAGTGTGTTTCAACTACTTATTCTAATTATTAGAGTAAAGTATTTAGATGATCTTGATAATGGCGAAAATGTTCAAAAACATAATATTGTCGTTAAACACCTTCCTTTTCTTTATTATCATTTTGAAACATA
Source organism: Crotalaria pallida (assembly GCA_037953625.1). Classification (NCBI taxonomy): domain Eukaryota; kingdom Viridiplantae; phylum Streptophyta; class Magnoliopsida; order Fabales; family Fabaceae; genus Crotalaria; species Crotalaria pallida. Next base: position 78,877,803 of record CM075656.1, read on the forward strand.
AACAACCTTCTTTCTTCTGAAAAATAATTTAAACCAAAAAAATTCTTTGATAACAAATTAAGTTGCATGGAATTTTGTGATAGGTCAACTTGTCTCAATTAACATTAGGTCACGACCAATTAGTAAGACCATCCTAGTCTTGAAACTCCTATTCTTCGCATTCGCCAGTGTGAAGATTGAAGAGGGATCTTAGAAGTTAAACAACAAAAGTGGTAGGTTGCTTGCCTTTCATTTGACTCCAATAATCATTAATCATACCGTCCTAATTGTGTTCTTTTGATCAATATATATTTTCACACCTTTACCAAACCATAATACTTAATTGAAAGTAAAATCAATAATCCCTAGACAAAATATTGGCGCTTGCATTAAAAAAGATGACTACTAATGTAGTTTGGTACGTCTCATAATGTTTTACTACTGCCTATGTGCCTAAAAAATGTTCACTTTACTCTATCTAGCTAGCTACAGTAATTCATTCCAAGTTGTTTAAAGAAAATGGCCACCTAAACCGAACAAGATAATAGAGTTATTATAAACGTGGTAGCTAGTTAATAAAATATACATGGGTAGAGTCATAAAAAATAAATTGTTTGACGTGTTAAAATATAGGGACAAATGAAATTTAATTTAATTTTCAGTAGGTGGTTTTTGCATTGTCAATCAACGTGACTAATCACCCCATAAAGGACGATTCCTTGTTTAGACAGAGATTTGGCAATGACACGCTTACTATATACATCGTTTTATATTTCACCCTTCCTTGTCTACTCATCATACAATATCTCACTTTATTATATATTGTCATCAATTTAAGCTACCTACTAATTGCACCTTTTCACTGAATAAGATTCACAGGTGATGGATGTCATCTTCTCAATTAGATGCATGTCATCTTTTCAATTAATCGTGAAGCTCGCCAATTTCATTGAATAAGATTCACGAGTGCAATATTAACTAATTTCTAGTTTTCAACATGAGAAACTTCAAAGTTTTTTTCAATATTAGGTGGCAATGACATGACATATATGTATTAGGTGGCAAATTCTTATTAGTCTAATAAAGGGTTGCATAGCAACCATCCAAGTTTAGATTGCATGTTAGAAATATTCTATTTTCAAATATGCATTTAATAAAAAGTGAAATCTATGCCATCTTTTGAACTTTGAAGTTACAACATATATACATAGAATTCAAGAAAATGGATTGATTCACAATTTTGAAAAAAAAAATTGAGTGGCGTGTTGAAGTACTTATTAAAGGAACAATCTCAATACTAAATTGTACAATGATCCTAATGTTGATATGTTATTAATGCCGACTCTAGCTTCTAAGGAACCATCTCATCATATTTGGTAAATTTTCGGTGCCAAGGTGATAATATCATTGCTAAATGATTTATATGTATATTTGTAAATGCTTTTTAAATTATGCATGCGATATAGTATCAAAATCGTGGTGAGACTTTACGACCTTGATGATTTTTGATTTAATCTCTATCGTTAGCAAAAATTTGTTAGTAAATAATGTGGCACGTGGCTAATAATACCACATGGGTCCATGTCATTTTTTATTTAATTTATAATTGAATTTGTTATTAAAAAAACTTATTTTCCCAAAAGGCCACATGTAATTAACTTTCGTGGATGGTTGTTGTTGCTTGGTGTTGGATTTCAATGTTGGAGGTGGCTCATCGTACTTGATGGTAGCATAAGGTGTAGACAATGGTGGTAAGGGACGATAATGGTGTGGGTAAGGGTGTAGTTCTAATCTGCTTTCATTTTTTGTGTTGAGTGAAGTGGGAGATGATTAGATGAAGGAGACAGAGGGAGTTATATATGTAGTAAGAAAGAGTATCATTATCACAGAGGAGGAGGTAAAGTCACATGCATTGCACGTGGCTTTTTAAAAAAATATATATCTTTTTTTTTTCAAAAATTAAATTAAATAATTAAATTTTAAATTAATTAAGAAATGATGTGAACTCATCACGTGACACGTTATTAGCTATATCATTAGCTAACAAATTTTTGCTAATGGTAGATACTAAGTCCAAAATCAATGTATTTTCAAATATTGAAACAAACAAAAAATTATACACGGACTAAAACATAATATGTCGATTTTTTCCCTTAAAAAAATAAAAAAAATGTATGGGTGGATTTTTAGGAACCAATAACTTAATTATCAGATCCGGATGTACCTAGGTAGTATTTAGGGAATCGGGTGGGCAACCAAAAAAAACTTAATTAAACCTATTAAAAAATATGGTCATTATTAATTACTAGTATCACATTTGATCAAGTGTGGAGAAGCATCATATGTGATATTATTAATAATTTTTTTGTCTTGTAAACAGGGAAAGAATATAAGAAAACGTTCTTATATATATTGGGTATAGAATTGGGAAAACCATTTGCTATATTTGGATATTAGGAAGCAGTGCAAATGTGCAATATGCATGACTTAATAAAAGTTAAATTAAAACCGCATATTAACAATTTTTTAAATTATTGGCTATACTTCTTGTTGATTTGTGCAAATGAATAATTTCAGATGGTATAATTAATAAAATAAAATTATATATAATGTTTGAGCCGATAGTTTTTAAGAATATAACATCTCAAATTTCTTCATAAGTCACTTTCTTGTTTTGTATATTCATGTTGTGACACACGTCCATACCCTATCATTCATTTAAATTCAATTACACTTTGAAGTAACAGGTGGCGTATTTCTTCTTTTTCTATGAATATGATATATGTGATGGTGCTACTTTATCTTTGAATATATTTGCCAAAAACGTTGATGATTATGTCGTTTGCTTTGTTGACATCCGAGAAGTTTCTCATATCCCATGTATATATATCCTTGTGTATGTTTTGGAAGTGCGATCGATGGACCCAAATATATATATTTGTTTACCAAACTAGCCTAATAAAGAAATACATATCCTTCATGAATTAACCTAACAAAAAAAAAATATTTCGCTATTTATACACTTATACTTAATTTAGCGCATACAAATTTTCATGATAGTAATCTGTGTCCTTTAAATACGTAGAAGGTACTGCTTCGACATCCTTTTTCTTCAACATTCCACCTAACTATTGTAATTGTGATTTAATGCATGCATTGCATGTATCTGAACAATGTCAAGTTGTTCCCAGCTTATATATGCTTCATTTTTTTAAGGAAAAAAAATTTATTCTAAAAATAGTTAAGAGATACAAAAAATACTTCTAAAAAAAAACAAAAATATTGGTTGGCAATGTTACTCATCACACTCATCTTTTTAGGTATTTTTTAGCACAACGGACACTAATAATTCAAACTCGAAACCACTAATTTAGCTTTATTAATCTTGGTCGGCTTATGTACACATCCACCCGGTGGTTAATTTTCCCCTTAACTGGTTTTCAATATTCCTAAATTTATTATTGCATTAAAAAAAAAGTTCTTATAGTAATCCACAATTGGATTGAGCGTGACGTGTGTATATATATAGATCATATGGTTATCCACAAAAGATCCTTGTTACTCATCTTAGGCAGTGTGAAATGTGTATCTTTGCTACATAAGATGTGGGTGTGTTTTTTAAGGTTGCTACCCAAGATGAGTAACAATAATCTTTTGTGTTTTGCTTCTTTTTAATAACCAAAATTTGATATTCTAACCCTCAGATAAGTTGCTATTAAGTTAAAATTAAGTCGGTCATGGTCTACGAATGATCAATACGGTTAGTAAATAATTGACTCAACTCATAAATTAAAGTTGTGAGTTAAACTCTCTTCTTGGGAGAGGACCATGGCATCAAGCGCTCTTTTTATTTTAACATAATGATTTATTAAAAAAACGAAGCTTTAACATTATAGTCAAGCTAGCTACGTGGTATTGCAAGTTAAAGTATGCAACAGGTTTCGGGTTCAATTTTCACCTGGTACTTGTTTGAACACACTAGAGTGTGGATTAGGAGAAGAAATTTTTTATTAAGAAAATTTTAATCCAATTGTTTAATTTTTTTTAACAAAAAACTATAGGAATTTAATTGCAAAGTTTATTAATTTTAAATAATGAACATAAAGAGGGTCCAATAACATTTTTTTTTTGTAAAGTATCAATCCTTTTTTAAAAGATGGAGACAAAATATATTTTTTTTAAAAGGAAAATGTGTATTTTATTCGTAGATCAGAAACAGTACAAGTAATGACAAACATGACAATTACAAGTATAAGATATTTCTCACTAATAATAGTTAAAGGGAAAACAAAATACATTGCAACAACATACTATTTCATGTGGACATGCATGTCAGCAACTATCAAAACCGGACTCTAACAAGAGATTCAATACCCTTTAATTCCAAGATAACAATCTCATTGATATACAGGATTAAGCTCAGTTTGGCGACAAAGAATCTCAGATCTAAAATGAGAGAGTCGTTGGACGGTAGCCAAATCAACAATCGGCAAATGGAGATCTGTCTCGACGAGTAACCTTCTAATTATTAGAGCAAAGAGGATGACCATCAGATCTGGAAAGTAGAAACTATCCAGATCAAGCATCACTCCACTGGAAACACACAAAACAAAACAACTTGCACAAAACCAAAACAAAACCGAGATAAACTGGGGGAAACAAACCGAAACACTTTCCCAAAGGAAGAAGAGAGACAGATCTCCCTCCCCCTACCAAAAAACAGAAGATGAAAACAAGCAGGAGTAGAGGGGAGACAAAATAATTAATCTTAACTAATTTTTGTAATTCAATTAAAAAACTTATAATAATAAAAATCGGAATAAGTAATCAATTTCTCGTAGCTTCATATTTTTCCACATTTCTTAAGAGTAATGTCATTCTTATATATTCTCTCCCTTTCTATTTATAAGACTTTTTTGTGGTTTTTATTTTGGTCCTATTTATAAAATTCCTTTCCAATTTTCAATAACATTTAATTACTTCTTTCCACTAACATCCCTGTAAAGTCAATATTTTTTAGAGTTTCAATGATAATTATAGTGGTAGTTTTGAAAAAGTATATCAAAATTTCATATTTCTAATGTCACTAACAAATTTATCCACTCTCGTTGGTGGGAGTGAAAAACTTCAAAAGGTCTTATAAATAGGACCGGAAGAGTATATAGCTAAATTCACCACAATTAATGTTGCAAAATGCAAACCAAATTGAAAAGCAAAACTTCCTGTGTCTTCTGGCCCATTTGAACCCTAGTCATGCATAGTATTTGCTCCATACAAGCGATGAAAAACAGGTGTGATACCGTTTCCTTTTCATTGTTGCAGAAGTCCAATTACTGTCTTGGCCTTCACTTAAGATCCCTCTTCTCCTCAAATTTGATACAGTATTAGTTTGAACTAGAGGTGGCAATTCGGGCTACCCGGTCGGGTTCGGGTCGACCCGTTTTGGGCTTGGGTCAAGATCGGGTCGGTCTAAAAAAGTCCGGATAAAATTCGGGCCGAAAACTATCTTGCTAAATCCGGGAGCGGGTCACTTTTTTACACTAACTTGGACTTTTTTTAAGCGGGTCGTCCGAATGTTTTGCTGGTTCGGGCTTTAAAATTTGGGCTAAAAAAGCCCAGGATTTATTTGGGTCATTTTTTAAGAGTCTAACCCCGCTTTAAAATCGGGCTTATTCGGGCCGACCGGAACGAGTCGGGTTTTTTTGCCGGCTCTAGTTTAAATACAAGCTGTCACCTTCAAAGGAACGGATTAAGTTTCTTGAAAAAGACTTTATCCCCTGCCAGTTGAATCATACTACAATGTATTATCGCAATATACATCTTTGATGAAAATTTCTTTTACTCATAATATAAGTTTTTAATATTATCAGTGCAACATTAATTATGATTTTTACAATTGCACCCTTAATTATTATATAGAGATAATAAGTGGGGAATTAATTATAGAGAAATAGTAAAGAACAAAAATGGAAAAAAGTGCAAAAATTAAATATTAAAAAACATATTAATTATACTCTAAATTTATATGTCACAACCTTAAACGACCTATATTATGAAACAGAGAGATCAGAGTAATAATATTTAATATAAAAAATACTCATTCTAATATTCTATAAAAAATAGTAACATTTTGAAAAAAAAAATTAAAAAAGGAAATATGTTTTTAAAACTTTATCTAACAAATCAATCAATCATCAACGCAATAATTTAATGAATCATTTATTGATTAGCGAATCACAAATTATAGATTCATAATATATAATTTTCAAACATTTTCATTTAATTTGTTAGTGGGACTTCATTTTGAGACGCTTTTCTTTATAGTTTTTACTTTCATTTTGGGACGGAAAAAGTATTGAAAATAATAATCAATAAAAACATGTAATGTATCTACATCTAATCTCCAGAGTAATAATAATCATAACTATTAATAATAAAATTAGTGATTAAACAAAATTACACTAAAATAAAATAAAAAGTTTTTAAACATATAGAGTAAAAAAAAATCATTTTTATGTTAGGTCGGAAAAATAAAGTTAATTAATTCACTTATATTATATTATATTATATTATATATATATATAGAGATAGAGAGAGAGATCAAGTGAACAAATAAGATAAACGAATTAAAATATGATGCCGATAAAGACCCATTAGAATTGAGAGTCAACAAAATGCTTGCGACTCTCTCTCTCTCTCTCTTTATTTTTTTAATAAATGAGGGTACAATTTTAAAAAGTTTGCCCCCTAAAATTATAAGGCTCGAGACGACTGCCCTAATTGTCTCACCTTTGGGCCTGATCGTCTTCGAGATCATGCTCCAAGAGAATGTGGTCGCGGAAGGAATTCGGTCAAGATGAGTGTATTAATTATAAGGTACTTTCTCCAATCTTATTTACAAGAAAAAACAAACTTCATTAATATAAGCAAAAATTAACTAATTTTCTATTTATAATATAATTATTCTTAAAATATTTTCATAATGTGGTTGAGTCATTTAATTTTTGTTTCATTCCCGATGTAAATTTACTAAAGTAGTCTATCTTTTTTTTTATGAATTTAAGAAAATTAAATACTCAACTAACTTTCTTAATAAGTGTGAAGTTAGTTAATTTTGCATAAAAATAAAACCGGAGGGAGTAGGTGTGAGCCTAGCACGAGTTGCAACGGGGTGAGGCATGTTTTTCATTCGTTTTTAAATGTTGTTTAGGTCAATTTTTGAATTCAAATCTGTCTCTAATCATGCTGAAACACATTAGGGACAAAATGAAATTAGGATGGTCGGCCTGACTCGAGACAAAAATATGAATATAAAATTTATAAAAATATGGATTTATTCTTGAGGTGAAAATGACAAAAATTGATATAATGAAATAAGTATTTTATCACACAATTTCTTTTATTTGTCATATAGTTAAAATGATATCTAAAATTTAAATCTTATATGATTGCGTAATGATAGTTGACTAGACTGTCTCGTCATTATGCTTACTCAACATGATTTAAGTATTTTGTATAACTTAAAAAATTAACATCAAGAGACTTTGTTATTCAAAATAGACAAAGATGATAATTTGCTAGTAAGTACCTACCACAGTATGATTTCACACATACATTAATAGACAAGACACTCACATTATATTAATAGCTGTATAGTACGTAATTAAATATAGGAAATATTTCATGCTTGACATAAAATTTTAGACAAAAGCAAAGAAAATGAAAGAGAATATATTTTTTTTTATGGAAAATGACTTATTTAATGAAGTTAAAAAGGTATATTTTATTTTATTTTATTTCCAAACAAGCTTTCCGAATTATTCCTTAACCCTTTTTCGGTAAACAAATGATTTCTTAGCTCTAAGAGTTTATTATTATTTGTATAATAAAGTAGAAAAAATAATTTTACATAAAAAAAAACTGTTGTATTTAATTAAACGAGAAGTATCAGATTTAGTTATATATATATATATATATATATAGAGAGAGAGAGAGAGAGAGAGATATTCATGTTTTTCTAATTTCCTATCCTTTATCTTAAAAGCTAAGACTAATATAATCCTATTGTTCTTTCTAATCCTAAATACAAGATCTTTATGAATTTTCTTTTCATCTTATGTATAAGATTTTATTTTAATTTATAATAATATTAATTTTTTTTTCCAAAAACATTTTTATTAAGTCAACATTTTTAGAATTCATGTAATAATTATAGGGTAATTTTAAAAAATTGGTTTGATATAATGAGCCTTTAGGGTTGAGTTTAAGCAATTAATAAAATTCCTAAATCATTAAATATATCTTAATTAATCAATATTCATTTATTATTTTTAATTAATAATACAATATCTTATTTTTATTATTCCATTAATTCCTACCAAACCAAGTTTTTCTCATTTTCAAATTACCTTCGAAAACTCTGTTTACCATCTCTCTCTGTTATATGGGAGTAACTTTCTGCTCTCCGTTAACAGGCAACTTTCCCATTCCAAAATTTTGAATTACTGATATTATACCTTCTCTGTTCTCAAACAGTGTAACAGCAGGTCTCATAATTTACAGTCTCTTGCGCAAGAGGCTGCAGTATTGATGCAACAAGAATAATTGAGCTTTCCTTCTGTATGTTTTATAGCACTTAGGAAAAAGTCACAAGTATGCCATGAAGGTTTTAGGGAACCAGTAGCCTAGACTTGTGGCTATGAAGATGTATTATATTTTTGTATTAATATTTGTGATTTTTGAGACTTGCTGTTAGACTATTTGGTAACAGAGAAGCTACTATAAATAATTCAAAACTTTGGAATGGGTAAGTAGTAATACAAACAAGGTGAAGGCTAAGTTACATCGGATTTTGTTTTGGTGGATACATACACCATCTTTATTTACCTATTATAACAAGTATAACAAGTTATCCATCATTAATTATTATAATCTTTTATTTTTTGAAATGATGATTCATTATTTATTGTTGTAATCTTTTATTTTTGAAATGATGATTCATTATTCATTATTGTAATCTTTGAAGATTTTAGAAACCTTTATTTTTTTTAATTGTTAATTTTTTTTTACTTAAATCATAAATTTAAAAAATAAAAATTTTATTTACTGATTTTTTTAATTCAAATACACGATAATGAATGAAATTGGGATTTATAATTGTTTAAAAATAAATAATGATAAAAGACTTATAACATAGATAATTAAAAAATATAATACGATGAAGTTGATTTTTCATTTGAAACAAATTATAATAGTATTACAGATTATTCTAAAAAAAATACCTTTATATGCTTTGTAGAAATATATTAATTATAAAAGTTTATGATTTTTTAAAATTAAATAATTATAAAATAGATGATTATAACATATATAATTAAAAAATAGTACAATATGTCCGTGTAAGACAGCCCAGTTGGTGGCTGCAGGGACACTTAGGGTTTCCCCCTCCCCCAGGTCATGGGTTCTAGTCCCAGACCTCCCATGTAAACCAAAAAAAATAGTACAATATAAGAAAGATGATTTTTCAGTTGGAACATATTAACATAGTATAACATATTATTGCAGACAAAAATACCCTTATGTGTGTTTTGTAAAAATATGTTAATTATAAATTTATAATTTTTTAAAAATAAATAATTATTAAAAAAAATTATAGCATAGATAATTAAAAATGTAAGATGCAAAAGGTAATTTTTCAGTTTAAACAAATTGACATAGTATAACATATTATATTGTAGACAAAAATGACCTTATGTAATTTGTAGAAATATGTTAATTATACAAATTTATGATTTTATAAAAATAAATAATTACAAAAACAACTTATATCATAGATAATTAAAAAAATGTAACATGCATGGGAAAAGTGATTTTTTAGTTGAAACAAATTAACATATTATAACGGTTTTTTTTTTACATAACCCTCATATCTTTTGTAGAAATACATTTACTCATTAATAACATTATTCATAAATATTGATATTCAAATATTAAAGTTAATAAAGAAAATTATAATGCATTGAAAATTATACGCTGTAGATTGATGATTGCATCTATCAATCATGATTTTGGATAGAGATGATAATAAAATCCACATTCACGGGTATCCGCTCGAAATCGATCCGATTTTGATGGGAAAACCCCGCTTTAATTGGGTTTGGAGAAACTCGAAACCAAAATCTGCTTTAAAAAGATGGGTTGGACCGAGTCTGTGATTGTAAGCACTTGCCCCCGCTCCCAAACACACCCTAATATATAAATTAAATAATTTTCATTATAATAGTAGTTAAATGGTAAAGTCAAACTCACATATTTGTCAAAAATCATGATTTAATTCTTAAGATTTTAGATATTTTTAAAACTTGACGTTTATTATTATATTCTATTTGAATTATAATGTATGTTATATATGATTTTTGTTTAATATAATAAAAAATAATTTTAACAAATAATTGGATGGATTATCCATGGGTTTCCCCGAACTCGATGAGATGCGTTTGGGTTTCACATTTTCATACCCGCTCTCCTTATACCCGCAATCGAATCTGCCTTGCTCTTAATTGATGCGGCGTTAGTATTGGCAGAACCTACCCCAAACCCGACCTGTTAGCATCCCTAATTTTGGAATGTTGAGTCTTCACATAAGTTCACATTAGGGGTCATGGTTTACTAAATTAACCTGTCATGTGAATAATACATGGATCGCCATTTAAGTTTGTGTTTGATATAACTGAAAAATTATATTATGATTATTTTTATTTGTAACTATAATCTATTAAGCTTATAATGTAACACCCCGTAATATAATGAATAATAAACAATAAACGTTTGAAAAATGAAACATTGGACTTTAAATTTTCTTTTATAAATCAGAGTTCACAAATAGCGTTTGGGGCTTTCAATTACAATATAATAAAATACACTTGAGTTCCTTTCTTTCGATTGATCCGCTGAGCACTCTTATCTCCAAGCTCCTTGCTCAAGTACCTAAAATGTTAACCACATAAGGGTGAGACATTTTCACAACACAGTGGATTAAAAGATAGTAAAACGGTATATAACAAAAACTTAAGGATAATAAGTAAATCAAGCCATGGATCTCACATTCACTTATTAACAATTTTTAAATACATTCCATATTTATTCTCTTTCCCTGTTTCATAAAACTGTATGTCACTTCACGGTCAGAGGCCAACATACCCACTTATACATTGTATGTCTCCTCACGGTCAGAGGACAACATACAAACCACATATACATTGTACGTCTCCTCACGGTCAGAGGACAACATACAAACCATATTCTCTTTTTCTTTTTATCTTTGCACCACTAGGAATTAGCGCACCTGCTAGGCAATTCGGCACCTACTAGGGACTTTACACCTGTCAGGGCTGAGACACCCATTAGGCATCACCCGTTAGGACAACGCAATTAATTACTTTTCCATTAATTATTCATTTCTCAATTCCAGTCCACAGTTTATTAACTTTTTCAGGTGGTTATGCAGTGTATTGATCCATTGGCGCACCGACACCTAACGGGAATTTATGACCTAATGGGCAATTCGCCTGACAGGCAATTCGACCCTAGCAGGCAATTCACCACCTAGCAGGGCACCTAGTGTGCCGGGGCATCCAAGGATCAACCACACTGCATTCCTTTTTATTCCAGATCAGAACTCATTCACAAAAAGTCAAGCACCACATTCACACCATTCATCAAATACTCAGAGAATTGCAAGTAATATCAAATATTCATTTTCATCACTTTTAGCAGACATAATCATTCCTTTAATTCACATATCAAACCACCATTTACCAAGTATTACCCAAATATCACATTTCCAAACATTCTTCACACACAACATTTATACACATACGCCTTTATACCTTTTTACATCACATTCCCGTTTCAATATTTATACACATACGCCTTTAATTACTTACATATAGAGTCACATCAATTTATCAACCATCAACCAATATCACCAATCAATCGACATACTCAGGTATGTCTCAGAGTACATTGAATGTAAGTCAACTCCCTAGGGTTCTTCACTTCCTACTTTAATATCAATAAAAAGAGAATTTAACATAAACAATTTAATTAATATAAAATTAACCATAAACATACTAATCACCCCTACATCAATTTTAATTAAAAAACCATTTTGCTACCCACAACCGGTTTAAGTATTAAACTTAAATCCTATTATACACCCTAACTATCCCTAACCCAAAGTGTGGAAAAGAGACTCCCCTTACCTGGAAATCCTAGCAATAACAACAGAGTCACGTTTACATCAGCGACTTGCTCCAGGGTCAAGGTCAATAGCGTGATGGATCTAAATAGGGACATACATAAAACTAATTTTAACATTAAAATATATATATCAAATAAATTCATTTTTGTCAAAATAATAAATATATATCATTATATAATAAAAATATATCATTTTTCCCTAAAACATATCTTTATTTGAAAATATAGGATAATAAAAATATTGACGGATCGTCAAATAAATTAGGTAGATGGATAGAGGGAGTTGAGGAGATTATATACCTATGAAGGATTTGAGATCGAACGGTTGGATCTTGAATTATTGGACCATGAAGTTATAAAAACCTTAATATTCTTCTCCTCTGTCGCGGTTCCTACTTCTTCTCATACTTGTCGGTACTCCTCTCATTCCACAACTCTAGCTGAGCAATGACCTCCTTCTCATCAAGGTGCTTGAGCAAAACATAAACCTTCTTTTCATCCTATTTCTCTCTCTGATGCTCTCTCTATGGTTTCACGTGGTGGCTTACTAGCCACACTCTCCCTTTTTTTTTTTTTTTTATTTTACTCTTTTCTTTTGGGTTGGGCGGCTGGGGTCTTGGGGTAGGTAAAAATATACGGTAATGGGTAGTACTAGGAAGATATATATTTATTTATATTTGTGGGTCAATGTGTATAGGTATTTTCAATTATAATTAAAAGTTGGATGGTACTAAAAACAAAATACGTTTAGGTAAAACAATACTGTATTTTGAATTACTTAAAACTGATTGAAAAATAATAAAGTTACCGGTTCCTCTGGGTAGCTATTGCGTAGGAAAAAATTATTGAAATTCAAAAGTAAATATATTTTCTAAATCTTGATATTAAACTTGATAATATATAATATTTAAAATTTTGAAGTAGAATATTAGTATATATAACTTAAACCGGTAATATATTAAATCAGTCCAGAAGCTAAAAATAAAACAGCCTCCGAACACTATGAAAATTTACAGGGAAGCTTAAAATATTAAGTTATGTTGGAAAACTACACTCGATGGTTGAAACAAATAGGAACACTAGGAGAACACCTAGAAGGGGGGGTTGAATAGGTGTTAAAGAAACTTTGAAAGATTTTCGCAAGAAACAAATCTAAACGATTAAAACCAATGAAAATCAATCAATTAACAAATATTATATGATCAGAGATTAAGCGGAAACAATCAACACTAATATTCTTATTGATTAACCTAGTTATGAAAATGATTTTCCCTTTATCAATTTTGCACAACAAAGATTCAATTTAATCAATTATGAAAAATCACTTTTTCTAGGTTTTCAACCAAGAACACAATTAATAACAAGAATTGTAAAGAGTAGAGAGTTTAGAGATACGATACAGTGATTTATCCTGGTTCACTTTCATCCACTTGAAAGCTACATCCAGTCCCCTCTTCAACCAAGAGAAATTCTTCACTATGAGGAATTAGAGTTTCTCAAATTACAAGTAAATGTCTCACAAGACTTCCTTCTTGCTAGCCTACAAGAGATACCACACCCTTGCCTTGTAACCCTATTGATATCTAATCTAACCTCTTCTCTTTTGCTTGCCGATACCCCACAACAAGTCTTCCAATTGCTTGCTTCACTCACAAGACTTCCAAATGCTTGCTTCACTCACAAGACTTCCAAGTACTTTGAGATTCTTCAAAGTGCCTTCCAAATGCTTGATGAAATGCCTCACCAAGGCTTCCAATGAAACTTTGCTTGATTCACAAAATCAAGGCTTCCTTTGTTGTAGATAGCTTGCCTTTTGCAAAGATTACAACCCAAATGAAAAACAATAACAATCCTATGAATCTCTTTCAAAAGCTATGAAATATCAACATGAGAGATTCAAGGTTCTTGATCAAAGAATGTGAAAATGAAAGCTTTGATCTTGAGAGAGTGAGAGAGAATAGTGTGGCTTTGATTCTTTGTAAAATTGTGTATCAAAATGATTCTAGTTGATTCTAATTGATAGAAATGATTAGGAAAAGGTTTATATAGAATACCCAAAAGTTGGAGCACTTAGAATGGCTTTTGAGAAGTGAAAAACGTATTTAAAAAAACATATCTCATCGAGTTACTCGAGTAAAATGAGTGTTACTCGAGTAAGCCGAAAGCTGAAAACATTTTACTCGAGTGAAATGAGTGTTACTCGAGTAATCCGAAAGCTGAAAACATTTTACTCGAGTGAAATAATAATTAATCGAGTAAGCCGCAAGCTAGATAAATTTTACTCGAGTGAAATATGTGTTACTCGAGTAATCAGCATAAAAATCACTAAAAACTTGTTTTCTCAAAAACTAAACCTTTTCTTTAAAACCTTTAAGCCACCTATTGATTTTAGGCAAAGTGAATACTCAAAATATGATAAAATCATGCAATCAAAAGAGATTCACTACCCTCTAATAACTCTACCCAAACTCATAAACTAAAAGACTTGTGAGGCAAAAGATAAAACAATAAAACATAAACTACCAAACTAAGTCTTCATGAGTTGGCTTTCTCTTCTTAACTTGATGTTTGTTGTTGCTTGTTGAGCTTGAACTTGATCAACACATTTGAAGCTTGTTCAAAACCTTTTGGCATTTATCAAAACATTATTCATGGATCTTACAAGTTAAACATATTTTTCTGAAGAAACTATTTATAAAAATATCTCTAAGTCTTGTCACTTGAGCTCCCTGTCAAAATGTTAATTAAACTAAATGAAAGTACTACTTTATTTTTGGAAAACGTATGATAACAAATTTATACTTATTTTGATTAGAAAACATATTTCAAATATAATGATTAAATCAGAATTTTATTCCGAGACTCAAATATTGAAAACATCATATTAAATCATTTAATTATTTTGCTAGAGATATTAGAAATAATGAGATATTACATATAACTTGTTAAAATTATAATATGTTTATATTTGGATATATTAGCTAAAGATGAATTTAAGCTTATCTATTTTATTTAGGTGGTGTAAAGAAGATTATTTTTACGAGTAAATTAAAAAAAGGTATGACGTTTGTTATTGCTATTTGAGTGATAAGGGTAAAATAAGAAAATTACACATGTTTCAAAAAATAATCTTATAAAAAATAATATACAGAACCGATAAAGTAGATGTTGAAATTTGATTATTTTTTCAAAAACATATTATTAAATTATCTCTTATCCTGTGCAATGCACGGGTTGTTGATATTAAATTTTTTTATATTAAATATTTAAATTAAAGATTATTATTATTTTCATTATAAAGTAAAAATTATTATTAAACAATAATAAAAATAATTATAAAAAAAATTATTCAATATACTTTATTAAAAAATAATATACAGAACCGATGAAGTAGATCTTGAAATTTGATTATTTTTTCAAGAACATATTATTAAATTATATTTTTATAAAATTATATTTTTTTAGTGTAGATTTAATAATCCAATACACTAAAAATAAAAAAAAAATAAATCATACGACACACAACAACGGTAAAATAACTTTGGTATAGGTAAATTATTTAATTTGCACCCTCAAAACTCATGATAATTCTAATTACTTGGTTTACATTTCCTACGCCAAAGATATTTCAATAAAAAAATTAATTGATTTACACCTCATAAATTAATATTTCAGATATAATTTAGTGAAATTAGAATTTATGATTTTCTTTAAAAATAAATCATTTTAAAAACTTATAGTGATAATTAAAAAAAAATGTATAGATATTTTTATTTATTACTTATTAATGAAAAAATCTTTAAATGCAAACAATAAATAAATTCATTAATGAGATTTATATTTGGAAATTCATTAAGTTGATACATGTTACCTACTCAACAGGTTGCAGGTAAGCTTAATCATTAAATTAACACATGGTGTACTGTAACACCAAATATATTTGGTGTTTTTTAGCCAAAACCTACAAAGAAAGGGTAAGTAGAGTGTTCGTGAAGTTAATTTGGAAACTGGGTTTGGCATGATTTAATTAAAAAATAAAAAAAAATATTTTGTATTATTAAAAATAATAAATGAGTATTTATTAGTTATGATATTTTTAATGATTTAGAATTTTATTAATTGCTTAAACTCAGTCATATGACTGAGTATATTAAAACCGTTTTTAATGATATTAATTACTTTTTGTTTTTTACAAACACCCTATTTATTCAATAGTAATTTTTAGAGTTCTAATATTAATTATAGAGGTTCTTCTAAAAAAATATATCAAATGTTATCAATTCGAATATCAAACTAGTAATATTAACTAACTTATTTAATCCATACACAAATCAATTTCAAAAACTTATACATGTATATCAACCAAAGAAGTATTTAATATTAATAGTTTCATTATCACTGACAAAATTAACTAGTATTTTTTTAGTCAACATAAATATTTTTTTTAGAAGTATCATCTTACATTTGAAACAGAGAAAGTAAAAATGTTAACAAGTTTTGTTATGAATTTATTAAAACCACAATATAATAAAAAATTCATAAAAAATATAAATTTTTTATTTTCAAAACATGAAAAAATAATAATATACGCTTATAATTATTTTTTTCAATACTTATTTATGTATTAGGTGAGGGATACATGCAGCATCCGGACATCCCCACGGGAGTGTGAAGAATGAGAGAGAATCAAAAGAGGCGTGCTGAGAAAAGAATGAACGGTTCTGGCTCACTCTATCTGAGTTGGATGGTGCACACTTAGGCATGGCAAAAAAAACCAGAACCGCGGGCATTCATCCGAACCCGATCCGCCATTAGCGGGGAAAAATCGTTCTAATCGGGTATCGGGGCGGGGGCGGGGAAAACCCGCTTTTTCAATCACGAGGCGGGGGCGGGTGTGGTAATTTTACTATCCGTCCCGCACCCGGCCCCGAAAACGACCCGCTCACACTATATATGTATATTATATTATATATTATATATAATTTATAATAATAGTAATAAAAAAATATTAAAAATAATGTTTTGACTCTAAATAAAAATCACTTGTGGAAAATACTCTTTTAGAAAAGTTGTTTTTAAAAGAAAAAGTTGGTATATTATAAAAGAAAAGCTCTTTTAAAAAAGTTGTTTTTAAAAGAAAAGCGGGGCCGGGTGCGGTGCGGTTTTACCCGACCCCCGATGGGGACGGGGGCGGGTGGGCTTTTATGATACCCGGCGGGGGACGGGGCGGGGGCGGGGGCAATTTTTTGAGACGGGGGCGGGTGTGGGAAGTGCATAATCCGCCCCCGCACCGCCCCGTTGCCATGCCTATGCAGCACACTGGTTGGATGTGCCCAAATCATATGTACACAAATAATAAATTAATTGTTTGGTCCCTTGTCTCATTTTTTTCAATTTCAAATTGGTTCCATATTTTTTTTTGTTTTATATTGGTCCTTTATATTTTTTTCTGTCAATTTGGTCCCAAAATCACTGTTCATCCTATGTGGACAAATATGTTATGAACACGTGTCACTTTCTCTCTCCACGTGGACCAATATAATATTGACACGTAGGATGAACATGATTCTGAGACCAAATTGACAGCGAAAAGAAACATAAAAGACCAATATGAAACCAAAAAAGATAAGGGTCAATTTGAAATTGAAAAATAAGGTAAAAAGACCAAATGAGTAATTTAATTATTAAAAAAAAAAAAATCTTCACAGCATCCTCTTAAAACAAGTAGTATAAAAGTTTTACAATTTATTTTTTAAAGGTTAAATATTACTCCTTCCTTTTAGTAGATTTTATATCCGATTAATTTAATCAATGATATTGAAAATGTAAACATTTAATATGTATTTTTGAAATTATTCTTATTAATAGTATTGAAAATATAAAAAATTGCTAAATAAATAAAGTATTTATGAAAAAAAAATTAATTATAATTAAAAATTGATATAAAATTATATAAATAAGAACAAAATAAAATTGTCAAAAAATAATAGTAACATTTTAAAGATCATGAACTATATATATCATTTCAAAAAAAATGAAATATATATATATTTGAATATCAATATTTATCTCTTATTAATTATCTCTTATTCCCGACTTTTAATAGAAATAAATCACTTTTTTGATTTCTTCCCATTCCAATTATTTAGATCATAACCACATACGTAGCAACAAACCAAAATCCCCACATCATCAACAACAACAAACTCATTGATTCTACGAAACATCCCTCCTTTTTATTCCTTGTTCCTAGCTTCCAAGTCCAACAACAACACCAACAACGCAGAACACAAATTCAAACTCTTAACTAATTACTGGTAGTTCTACTTGTCTGAATCCGAATGACAAACAAGAGAGAAGAAGATGCAGAAGGTCCTTCTGTATTGGACACCATGCCCCTCTTCTCTAAGGAGCTCCTTGCTGGTGGTATCGCTGGTGGCTTTGCGAAGACCGTTGTTGCTCCACTTGAACGCGTCAAAATTCTCTTCCAGGTAAATTCCACCAATTGGGTCTCTTCATATTCTTGCAAAGATTCTACCTTTACTTCTTTCAATGCTTCTTCCTTTCTTGATTCTATTCATCACCCTCTTCTCTTGGATTCCAAAATCAAAGAGCTTCATCATGTAATGTCAATTGATAATGCTTAACCTAAGCAGCGTTTGCAAGCAAGTAGTGCTAATAGACACCTTATTTGAGTATAGCTTTAGAAATTTACATTTGTGACATTCCTTTAAGCTCTTTTTTTTATAGCTTATGGTAATAAGTTTATCAATTAAGTTCATGAAAATAAATTCTTTTTAGCTTGTTCCAAAATAGCTTATATTGAATAAAGGCTTAGTTAGATTGTTTACCCAAACGCACCCTGATTGGGAAATTAGGAATGTGATCAATGATCATATTCTTCCCTTTATAATCATCATTACTTGCAGACCCGAAGAGCTGAGTTTCATAGCACAGGATTGCTTGGATCAGCTAGCAGAATAGCTAAAACCGAAGGCATTTTGGGTTTCTACAGGTAAGAAACTCACCTCAAGTTGATACTATCATCTTATTATGCGCTGCATCGATGAACCGTCTTTGATAAATTTGTTTTGCAGAGGAAATGGAGCAAGTGTTGCCAGGATTATCCCTTATGCTGCTATTCATTTTATGTCATACGAGGAATACCGCAGATGGATCATGCAAACTTTTCCGCATGTCCCCACGGGCCCTTCCCTTGACCTTGTGGCTGGCTCATTGTCTGGAGGGACAGCTGTGCTTTTCACTTACCCCCTTGACTTAATTCGAACTAAGTTAGCTTATCAGGTATATTATCTGATTATGATATATATTAATTGCCATCTCTTTTTTGAGGGAGCTTTGCGATTTGCTTCTGCAACTTCCTCCTACAAATACTTCTCCTCTTCCTCCTAGCAAAAGAGGATATTAAATGAAAAAGTAAATGCATCCAATGTCCTGTGAGTATGAGGATTTAGTAGTAGGAAGATTTCCAGGAGAAAGTTGCAGGAGGATTTAACAAGTTTCGTGTTGAGGTGTTGGGAAAATGAGAGAAGGGAGAGGGGGGAAGAATCGGTCTTTTGATTAGTCTGTGAACTACTTTGCATTTGAAACTGCAGATTGTTAGTCCGACAAAGTTGAATGCTTCAGGGATGATTCATAGTGAACAAGTTTACAAAGGGATCCTTGATTGTTTTGCAAAAACTTATAAGGAGGGCGGCTTTAGAAGTCTATATCGAGGAGTCGGTATGTATGCATTTAAATATGCCTATGTTTGGTGTTAAATGATATGCTTCACTGTTGTGCTGATTTTGTAGAATTCTTATGTCACTCATGTCAACAGCTCCAACTCTTGTTGGAATATTCCCATATGCGGGTTTGAAGTTCTACTTCTATGAGGAAATGAAGCGCCATGTCCCTGAGGAGTACAAGAAAAGCATCACAGTGAAGCTCGCATGTGGTTCTGTAGCAGGTTTATTGGGTCAGACCTTCACGTATCCTCTTGAGGTTGTTAGGAGGCAAATGCAGGTAACTTGCTTCTTCTGGGATCATTCTGATTTTGACAGATGTATATTAAATAACATGGTACAAACTCCAAAGTTGACAATAATGTGGCTAGGTTCAAAAATTCGTGGCATCTGATAATGCAGAATTGAAGGGGACTCTGAAATCACTTGCTGTGATTGCTCAAAAGCAAGGCTGGAAGCAGCTGTTTTCAGGGTTGAGCATCAATTACATAAAGGTGGGAAAGCTAATAGCACAGTAGAAAAACTAACACTCCAGAATCCTTCTGTATAATAATTAAGTGATGGTTTTTGTAATTCAGGTTGTTCCATCTGTAGCCATTGGTTTTACCGTTTATGATACTATGAAATCATACCTCAGAGTTCCATCAAGAGATGATGAAGCTGCAGTTGAAGTGGTAACCAATAAAAGAATCAGCCAACCATCCAAACAGACACAGTAACAACATGAGATGGTCCCCTTCAATATTAGGACTCCTTACCCCTTGCAGGCTTCAAATTGGCTTCTTGGTCTATCTCTATTTGCACGATCATTCATACATTAGTTTAGCTGCACATTCCATTCTTTCACAATGAGAGATGGAGTAGATTATATTATTCCATCTTTGAATAGGACGACATGTATTTTATGTACACCTTACGGGGGAATGACCCCTTGACTTCGATATCATTGATTTCCTCATTACAGGATAAGACAATATGTATGTTGTCAACATAGGACAAACTATGTACATACAAATTAAAGATAAATTGCATTCTTTGAATGTGAAAGTAGAGATGATTATTTCACCTTATTCTAAGTAGCCGGTCAGATTTCTATCACCTTCCAATACTTGTTAGCTATTTTTGTTCTCAATTTAGCATGTACCTCATATTATCCTACATTTTATTTTTAAAAAAGATGTCTACAGAATTACTTTCAAGAGAAAATGGGTTGTATGTGCTGCAGATAGATTCGATGCCAAAACATGATCGCGTTTATGTGGAAAGGAGGAAAGGCAAATGTAGTGAGTGTTATTGTTTCTTAAATTATATGGATGACATAGAGAAACCACCACATTCCATCAACAGGATGCACTGGTTATCTTAATTCTAGGCAATTTCAAAATATAGGATGCATAGGAAAGCACATTATTAAGTACGCTTTATAGCTTATTCTCGAAGCCATGATTAATATTATGCAGCATACCAAATATTGTTAGATGGAGATTTATCACACTGGTGATAGTCACCATCCTCAATTTTCCATTATTAGTAGCTTAACAAACTTACAACAAAGAGAAGCTACAAAGGCCAATTTATAGAAGGACAACAAACTCCTATGACCTCCCCAATCGTGGATTCAGACCTTACACATTTTGCGAGCATATAAGAAGCAATAAAGTAGTATAGCATTATGGTATCTACACCTGAGTGCTACTTTAGCACCAACACTACCAATAATCCCCACAAGAGCATGTGCCATCTCTGAAATGATGGAACCGCTTGTTATCCCTAACAATGAGCTCCCTACCAACAATCTTTGACATAATTTTGATCGCATTGTGGCAGTCCCCACAGATACGCAGATTCTTAATGATCCTAAGCGTAGTCCTTGGGGGAGTACTAATGAGACCATATGCAATTGCCAAACGTTCACTGTGATACTGCAATGCCTTCTCTTTTTCCTCCTCATCAATGTCGTGGAGAACATATCTTGTATCTGGCACATAACCAGCTTCCCTCATTTGCCCACTCAAGCCTTTCAATTTCTCATTAGCCTCTTCTTTGTATGGGACACTATACCGATACTCGGTCACTCTATTCTTCTCCTCTATCATGTTAATTTCGGACTGCTTCTTTCTTGGAGGAGCTGGCAGTTTATCAAAAACAGCTTTTGAAGGATCAAGACATGCTAACAACTCCTCCACATGATCCTCGAGATCTATATCACCATGAACTTGTGCGAAATTTCGAAGAGCCTCCCAAGCCTCAACACGAGGTCCGATTGGCATTTTCAAAATGAACTCCTCAGCTTCATTCAAATGACCAGCATTCCCAAGAACATTAATAATCTCCAAGTAGTGCTCCATGCTAGGAACAATTCCATACTCCTTCATGGATTCAAAGTGCCCAAACCCTTCTTCCACAGCTTCTGCCCGGGCGCATGCTGCCAAAACCAATGAAAATGTTTGACTATCAGGCCTCAACCCCGCCTGCTTCATCTGCTTAAAAACCAACAAACCATCCTCACCAGCAGCGTTCAACGTGTATCCATCGATCATCAAATGCCACGAACTGATATTTCTCTCGGGCATTCTATCAAACACACGGCGCGCATCCTTCACACTGCCGCACCTCGCATACATTCCGATCAATCTGTTGTTCAATTCAACCTCCCTTCCAAAACTTGATCTTCTCAAGAACTCATGAACCCTTTTCCCCGATTCAAGGGACTTTGAATTCTCGCACAAGTTCAACAGCGCAACAAAAACATTGTAATCAGCAGCAGCACCTTGAGCCATGAGTTCTAAGACTTGATTGATGTTACCCTCTTCTTCACACAAGCTCATCAGGTCAAATTGGGGGTTTTGAATTTGATTGTCAAGCTTGGGTTTTGGCTTGTTGGGGTTGTTATTTTTGCGTAAAGGTGGGGACTTGGGAGTGGAACGAACATAATTGGTGCCGTTTGGACGCTGATGAAGGGTGGTGGGGTTGTGGGAGCTGGGAACAGCGAAGGTGGAGAAAGGTGAGGATGAAGAAGAAGAGGAAGATGGGGTAGGGAGGGTAAAAGAGTAATTGCAGGGCTTGAGAGAGAGGTGAGGGGATTGTAAAGTGTTGGATGTGGTGGAAATGAGAGAAGCCATTGAAGCATGAAATTGAAGCTCCATATCTCAACTCCAAAATATCATCAATTCAAACGGATAGGGCAAGTTAGTTACTCCCTCCTGTGCTATATAGGACATACTTAACCATATTCCTCGGACCAAGAAAAGTAGTTAGTTTTATGAATTCTATGAGAATATATTGTAACATTACAATTTTACCCTCTCAACTTTTCTTGAAAAATTCACACTCATTAATGAACAACAAAAAACACATAAATAGTCAAAGCATTTAATAAGGGCAAAAAAGAGAAAAAGCAATAAGTGATGCATAGAAAATACAAAATGTCTTATATATAGGACCAAAAATTGCTTCTAAAATATGTCCTATATATAGGATCGGAGGGAGTAGTATTCTCGCGCAAACTTAAGACAAGCAAACAACTAATTTTGAGTAAATTAAAAAAAAAACACATAATTCTTTATTTTTGGAAAATATAACGAGTTTATACTTTTATTTTTTCCTTTTGAAATTTTGATTTTAATCCTTCTTTTTAGTGTGTAGGTATCACATTTGAGTATATCAACAATTATTATGACACATATCAAACGTGATCTTAGTCATGACATTACTATAGACTAAAAGTCAAAATTTCGAAAAGCAGAAAATTTAAAACTAGAAAAAAAAAACATATGAATTAAAATTTAAACTCATCAAATTTTTATAGACAAAATCATATTTAAATCTAAAAAATATGTCATAATTCCAATAAAACGGTCATAGATATGCACACCAAGAGTGTTGCTCTAAGATTTAGCTCATATCATTTCAACATGAGAGTTTGAATGATTTCTGTGAGATGTGAATGTGAGTATTTAGTTGATTAATGATATATATATATATATATATATATATATATATATATATATATATATATATAAAAGCATTTTTTGAGTTGAGACTTATCATCACTCTACCTACTAAATTTTTCTTTTAAAAATTTGTTAGAGATACATTTACCAAATTTGTTGTTGTTAGAGATACTATTTTTATCAGCACAGTATAAATTATTATAATGTTTTGTATTTTTTGAGATAATGTTTTTGATTAAATTACTCTTGTCGGCCTTATACTTTTATTGAATTTTATGTAGATGTTTATGATATATTATTTTTTTTAATTAGAGTTATTCTTCAACAAAATATTTAAATAGATTTTATCAAAAAAATATTTAAATAGATTAAATGTAATGTTTATTAGAAAACTAAATATATAACTTCTCAATGAAATTATGGATCTTTTGATTCTTTAGCCATTTTCTAAGGACAATTCTTAGCAAGACCAAATTGCAGAAATTATCTACCAACTATCTGAGAGCAAGCTTTAGTTTGAGTTTGTTGAGACTTTTCACATCCTTGGATTTCATTGGAATGGAACTTGTTGCAATATTCAAGTAACATAATTGAAAATTGTAATTAAACCTCAATTAAGTTTTTCAAAGTACATTGTGAAGAAAAGTACCCACATGAAGTAATGATACAGAAATTAACCATGAAAATAAGACAATATGCAAGCATCACTGGTTGATTCTCAGGTTAGAATCAATTTGGTTCTAGTTTAAACTAAGGCTTCCTATGCTTGCTACTTGCCGGTAACCTTAATCTACTCCTTCCTCTGCTTCCTGGTTCAATCTCTAGAGTCTATATTACTGCTATGTAACACTTATAACACTTGTCTTGATCTTTCTAGGTGGTACATATATTTAGAAAGAGGGTTGAGACATGTTTTTCATCCAAATACTACTGGATATGCTACATACTTAGCAGAAAGAACATAATAAGACATGACACTTCAGAAACTGTTATGATTAGATAATAAACACTATATATCTCTTTGTTACAGTCCAGAACTCATGTCAATAAACACTATAATTTTAATCCAGTCTATCACAAACATTGAATGGTACAACAACAATCTGAAACATCCACATACATATTTTTTAAAAAAATTATTTCCTTGTCCACATTGGATAAGAGAGAGTCACCCTCCTAACTCTTATGTTCAATGATCAAGGTCTCTCATGCAAACCGATTCATCCTTGAAGGTAAACGCAGCATGCCATCAATGCCTCAGCTCCCAACATTTTTACCAGCTTCAACAGGTTTCCTAATGCATTGAGAGCTTCTGAGTTATGGAGCTCCAATTGTATGTGTCTAGTTTTCTGGTTTATTCAAAGCTCTAGTCTTCTTCCAGGATTTACCCTTATTCTCACATTCTGAAAGCACATTAGGCAGAAATAGTGCATTACCCATTATTTCTGATTTCTAAGAACGGATGCACGGATTCTCTTCCCTTTATGCTCAAGGCACCTTTTTCTCCCTTTAACTGGTTGTTTTCTACAAGTGGAGCCATCATCCAATATGATTCCACATATATTTGTGTTACTTATACTCTCATCAGCAGGACTCTCAACCACTTCCTGTGGAAGGTCTTTAACATCATGACCATTGTCCTTTTTTTGACATAACACATTAGATTCTAGTACCACAATGCTTTCTGAATCTGACTTTGGTGTCCTGATGATTGCTTTGGCTTTAGGTGCATTTGTTCTCATTCCTTTGTGCTCGGGACACCTCTTTCTTCTTTCAGCCGGTGGCCTCCTACAAACAGAACCATCACCCAAGGCCACTCCACAAATTTTATCATTCTCCTGAATGGCTTCACCGATATCCTGTACTATATCCTTAACTATCCTCGGACGCGATCTGTTAAATTTGAAGACTCGAGATAGGAAATTAAAGCCGCCATTGTCTTCTTCATCTGATTTGTTATCATCTGTCGGAGGCAGCTTTCTTGATTTAATCGGGATACCAACTTGCTTCTGATTGAAAGGTAGAAGCACCTTGGCCACATCCGAAAATGTTCTAGCGCGAGAAGCAATTTTGTTGAGCTTTTGAAGAATGTCATCAGGTCGCCGGGGCCCATTATTGCTCGTGTTCCACGCATAATCAAATGTACTGAGCAGCTGAGATTCTGTTCGCTTGGCGTCTTCCTTGTTCTGCATCTGTTCAACAAACAGCAAACATCTCACAAGTTCAAAAAATTAATATATCCATTGTGTAAGAAGCAAATGTGCTTATGTGCATTTCTTCAATCTTCTGTGCTGAATTTCACAAAACACAAAAACTTCACATCAAGCATAGATTTCTTGAATGGTATGTCAAATAGAACTCTCAGAGAGACACCGGGAAATGGGAATAATAGACATGACTAGGAATTCTCGCTAGACTTGTGATCCAGTGTTCATGCAGATAATTTTTGCATGTTTGACTATGAACACTATTGGAAATGAATTGTAATCTAATGACTAAAACTGCATATACGTGTGAAGCGATACGAGTGTGTAATTGCAATTGTGGCTGCATCGACCGTATTTTCCTTGTAATTGAAATAAACACACATGATAACAATTTACAATCATGTATGTGCCCATCCAAGAGGGTAAGCCTTGCCACAACAATAAGGTCATTGTTTAGTGGCGAAGAGGCCATGGGCTCGAATCCTATAAACAGTTTCTTCACTTGCAAAGATAAGGCTGCGTACATCTATCCAACCCATCTAGACAAGTTAAGTTGATGAAAAAAAAAATCACGTGAAATGGAATTGGCTTAAATAATGAATACTTACGGGAGCCCATCTAAAAAGGATGGGGTAGCCAAGTGAAAAGATGTCATGAAATAATGGATTGCCCAAATGAGCTCCAGTCCTGCCATAATGCTGGAGTCTTGCTCTCACATTATCAGCTTCTCCAATATAAACCACAACAATACGGTGAGGGGCAATCTTGTAAATGTCACGCCCCCCCAATCCAACAGCTGCAGCTATGGCGAGCTCATAGACTCCTGCACCTGAATTATGAGGCAGGTTGTGGATCCTGTATCTTGTACATCCTTCCTTTCCTTTTGAATAGTCTTCCCAATCACATGGCCCTATCAAAATCTGAAAAATCCAATCCAATTTTGTATCTAGTAACATCAATAACAAAATCACATGATATGATATGATAATGAAACATTAAAATAAATAGAACTATAGAAGCTAGCTAGTGAATATTAAATATTAATAATTATTCTTATACAATATAAGTGATAGCATATAAATTCGATTAGATAGATAGATTGGTGGATAAGTGATAGCATATACCTTCCAAGGAGAGAAGTGAGAATCATGCTTGGTGCGGTTGTTGTATTCTTCTCTCTTCAACAACCTCGTATTCACCGAACTAGTTAGCTCATATTTCGTTGCACTTGCTACCATTACGGCGCCACTCACTCACTCACATCACATGGATTTGATTTGATTGAAATGAGAAGTTACGAGATGGCCGTTGGTTGTAATTAACTCCCTTCCTCCCTTTTAAACCCTCCTTCCGTTCTTTATTTACACAGCAATCTATGACGTGGTACCAAGTGAACCGTTAGATATATTCAAAGTCATCCCATCTAAATCCAGAGTCACCCCATCCAACGGTTGTAATTTGTATTCCTTTACACTATCACTAAAATGCCTCATTACACCCCTCCCTTAAACTTTAGTACTCCCTCCAACTTTAAATATAAGACTTAATATCAATTATATATTATTAAAAAAAATATGTGCAATTCATTAACTGCTGACGTGTCAATTCCATATAATTTTGGCAATTTTTTATTTTAAAATTAATTCAAAATTCAACAAATAATTCCTACAATTTTTTGTTTTAAAAATAATTGAAAATTTAGCAAATAATTCAAAATTTTATCAAGTTTAGATAATACCACATATTCCGCTAACACCTTATATGATATTACCGCAATTCAAATTAGAGTAACAACTTATATGATAATACTACAATTCACCAAAAAAAATATATGATAATACCACACAAATTCAAATTCGGCTAAGAAACTAAGAAACAACATAATCCTTGATTAATATTAAGTTTAGATAATCTTATATTTTCTAATTTTTTTTAAAACAACATATTTTGATCCATTTTGGATATATATTATTTTGAATATTGTAAAAGAAAAAACAAAAATGTAAATTCAAATCAATTATAAATAATAGGAATCTCAACATGTGAGAAGATTCATCTATATTTCTTTAAGATTATCTACCTCTAAACTTTTCACTTTGTCTAGTACATAACCAATTATCTTCTATTTACTTTGTTATTGGTTAGGGTTTTACAACAATAGATACACATATCAACAGATGAGAAGTTTCATTAATTGCTTTAAAATTATGTACCTCTATTTGCTTTGTCATTGGCTAGGGTATCTTGCAAAAAAATAAGATTGGATGAAGATTAACGAAGCTTTATGTTTTCTTCATGATAAGTATCTTATATTTAACCTTTTTAATATTTTCTTCCTTTTTTTAATTAATATTTTCTTCCTAAAACATTGCACTGCACTATTTTCCTCAATATATATATATACTATTTACTAATTAATATATATATATATATATATATATATATATATCTACTATCTGTATAAAAAAAAGCCTATTTGAAGCACCACGTTTGTTGGAGAAATTTTTGAGGCACCGCATTTGTTAGAGAAATTTTCGAGGCACCACATTTGTCATTGTAGTTTTCCTCGCATAAGAGCAATCGTAGTTAGATAATCCTTATCTCCAACAAAATTACAATTTAAAATTAAATAAATTATTCAAGATTTTCAAATCATTATCATCAGTTTATAAAAAAATAAAATAAATCATTATCTTAAAAAAATATTAAAATTTGAAATTAAATAGATTATTCAAGTTTTATAAGTTTTCCAAATCATTATATATAATAGGATTTGATTTTATAGATGTGAGTATTTTTTTTTCACCTTCAAACTTTGCATGTGTTTTATACCTTAAAATCTCCTTCTTCTCCCATAATTTTGTCCTTCAATTTCGCTCTATTAAGTTATATTATTTATATTTCGATGATTTTATTTGTATTATTTGTTTTTGCTATTTTCACCTTGATCTGTTGTTGTTAGTGTTGATGATGTCGGTGCAGTAACTAATTTCTTTGACTTTTTGGTTATTATTTATTATTGCTTATTCATTGATTGTTTAAAATATTTATTTATAATTATGAATTTTGAATTTGTTTTCATATTCAAGTAGAAGGGTCGCTTATGTTCAAGGTAGAGAGGAAATTGGGAAAAGATGGATTTGGTCAGGTTTTTGTCGACTATTGCGAGAGGCAGGCCCTAGAGTTATGGGGGTAATTTTATCTAATTGCTTCTTAGTTTTTGTGTGTGTTTAAAGAATTAGTGTAGTTTTGACTTCTGAAATTGATTTGGTTTGAGGTTAATTTCATCAATCTACACATTTTGCTATTGATAATAAAGAGAAAGATGAAAAGACTTTTGATGATTGATACATTTTTTCATAAAAGGGCAAGAACAAAAAAAATAATGGTTTTTTTAAGCGATAGGTCCCTAAACTTAGGGGGTGTTTTGGATTTAGTCCTTAATCTTTTTTTTTTGTTGGATTTGGTCCCTAAACTTTAACACCGTTTGGAACTAGTCCTTCCGTTAACCAAAAGTTAACTCCGTCAGTGTCTTCCAATAAGATGTTGCCACATGTCCCAACTTGTTTTTTTTTTTTTTTTTGCTTTTTTGACTTTGAGGTCCCTGAACTTAGGGGAAGAATTGAATTTAGTCCCTCTCCTTTTTTTCGTTGGATCAGGTCCCTAAACTCCGGACCATTTTGGATTAAGTCCTTCTGTTAGTTTTAATCTAACACCGTTACACTGGGAAAATTTTTATGCCATGTGGACCAATAAATTAATGCCACATGGAATTTCTCTATTAAAATTGAAAAATTACAAAAAATAAATAAAATTAAAAAAAATGATTTTTTTTATAACGATTGGAATACAATGCGTCTGCGACGAGATGCATCATCGTCATGGTCGTGATGTCTCGAGCGCTCACCACTGCCATCAGGGTAACGATTTGAGAAGCTTTCGCCATCGTCCTCAAGGTCGCGCCTCGATCTGAGTTTTGTGCTTGCTTCGGTTTACAGCGAAAATCACTGTCACAGTCACGAGTTCGCTTGATGGTGTGCGGCGGCGCTAGTTATAGACAAAGCCCCTAGAACCTAGTTGCGGCGGCGACCCCGAAGAACCTCTTCGTTCTTCATCCTTCGCTTGGTCATCTTCTCTGCAAATCTGATGCGACACTGAAGTAGACCAGTCGCACTTCCTTCACCGTGCAGCAGCCTCGCAACTTCGAACCCTCAACAACCTCAACGTCCTCTGTTTTCCAGCTTCCGCCCTCTTCTTCGCTTCCTCCGCCTTCTTCTTAGTAGCGCGTCATATGCAGAGTCTGGAGGGAGGAAGAAAGGCAACAAGTATCTTTGATTGACACAGAAAAATCTCTTTTTTATTACTTTAGAGTTTGATGATGAAGGTTTGGTAGGTGTCTAACTCAGTTTTTATCACTTGACGTTGTGTGTGTTCTTTTTTTTTTTGTTTAGATCTTTATATTCTGAAAAACAATGCCACCCCTTAAGCAAGGTGAAGAAACCATGACGTCAAGCCTTAACGAGACGATCGAGCACGACGAGGAACGAGAGGAAGATAGGGAAGGTGGTTCACATTCTGGCCTAAAAAATTTTCTGTGGCATGGTGGGTCTGTTAATGATATTTGGTTTAGTTGTGCTTCAAATCAGGTAATATTTGGCTTTTTTTAATTTTATTTTTTTTTTGTAATTTTTCAATTTTAAAAGAAAAATTCCATGTGGCGTTAATTTATTGGTCAACATGGCATAAAAATTTTCCCAGGGTAACGGTGTTAGATTAAAACTAACAGAAGGACTTGATCCAAAATGGTTCAGAGTTTAGGGACCTGATCCAACGAAAAAAAGGATAGGAACTAAATTCAATTCTCCCCCTAAGTTTAGGGACCTCAAAGTCAAAAAAGTAAAAAAAAAAAAAAGCAAGTTGGGACACGTGGCAACATCTTATTGGAAGACACTGACGGAGTTAACTTTGAGTTAACGGAAGGACTAGTTCCAAACGACGTTAAAGTTTAGGGACCAGATCTAACAAAAAAAGATTAAGGACTAAATCCAAAACACCCCCTAAGTTTAGGGACCTATCACTTAAAAAAGCCAAAAATAATTATCTATATTTCAATTTTTTTGTTGTTGTTGATGTCATCATCGTCATCGTTTTCGTCGTTGTTGTCGTTGTCATCGTCGTTGTTGTCATTGTCGTTGTCGTTGTCGTCCTCGTCGTCATTGTCGTTATTGCCGTTGTCGTTATCGTTGTTGTTGTCGTCGTCATCGTCATTTTCGTCGTCTCCAATCCAAGATAGATTTCAAAATTTGTTTATTTATTGTTTTTGTGTATTCATGTAATATTTTAGTTTTTTTATTGAGTATTATATTTTTTTTCAAGTTCTTTATCTTATGTAATTCACGAAGATAATATATAAAGGAATAAATATTTTAATATATGATTCATTATAAAAATTAAAATCCAAATAAGTCTACTTTGTTTTATAATTATTTAATAAATATTAGCTTTTAAAAAAATCATAATAATATTAATTTTTAACTAACAATCATATTGTGATATCGGAAATAAAAGTATTTTAAGATTTTTTAAAGATGAAACAAATATTAGTTTTTTAATTTTTGAATTTTATATTAATGTTTTTATATTTCTAATCATTTTCAGATGGATTCTGTAATAGTTTTCCGGCGTTTGGAATTAAAGGTTAATTAAATAAATTTTCATGGTACAATTGTTTATATTGTCGATTTTTTATTTCTTTTAATTGTATGGTTTGATTTGAACTCTTAAATTTTTATATAAAAATAGTGTTATTTTTTATTTAATAAAAATACTTAAAAAAATAATAATAGAGTAATTTTTAATTTAAAATATTTAAGATAAAAAAAATAAAATATCAATAACCATCAATAACTCGTGCATTGCACGAGGTAAGAGCTAGTGTGTGTGTGTATTAATCAATTATTAATTTTTGTTTAAGGGACTTTTCCTCTCATGTTTGGCATATGCCATTGATGTATAGTATAAATAGGCTAACAATATTTCTACTTTAGAATTTTTGGTTTCCCTTATTTGATTTATGCCAGATAATTGATTTACAAGGTTCAAATATTAGCTCCATTCATTTAATGTGACTTTGACATACTACTTAAAGTAGATGAATTGTTTAATGTTAGTCTTTTTATTATTTATTGACTTATTAATTTATACTATCTATATATAATATTTTATTTGTTGCCCCTATCTATACATGGTTGGTTACTTTTGTTGATAGTTTATTTGGAATTACTTTTGTATTGCCTATGACCCTTGACATTGAGTTGGTGGAGAAAGACAACATCACAAGGAAAAGATGATTGTGAAATGTGAAAGGGTAAAATTATTTTTGACATTTAGAAAGGGTTATTATCCAAAATATGTTTTGTAATTAAATCATTAATACTTGATTGACTAAAATGAATTCATATCATGTATTGTACTTTACTATTCTAAGAATGGTTATTTAAGTGCCTTTTTTTAATCCGCACAATAAAATATCATGGAAGGAGGCACCAAGGTGCTGGAAAAGATTTATTAAGTGAATGCCAACGCTATGGCTCCAACTGTGATTTTGGGGTCATTATTGATTTTGTTTCCAAAAACCAAACATGCTATAAGTATTGCATAAGAGTAGTTAAAATCTTGCACATTTATTTCGTTTTATTCTCTTTTATATAAATAAATAGGATATTTTAAAATAAATAAAAACAACATCAATTTCATTCAATTTTGGATAGATAAAAAATATTTTGAATTTTTTTAAAAAAAATCTACAATTTAATTAAATGATGAAACCGCTTTATTTCTCAACAAATTAATGGATAATTATTAAATATTCAAAAAAAAAGTTTAAAATAAAACAATTATATATTATAAAATAAAAAGAGAACACCTACAATTCAAAAATTGTTGATGTTGCGCATCCATATAATTTTCTAATTTTTTAATTAAAAAAAACAAAATTCAACATATTGGGTCTGTTCGGCAAAACTAGCTTGTAGCTATGAGCTTGTAACTTGTAGATGTGAGCTTGTAGCTTGTAGCTTGTAGCTGTTAAGGTAGCTAGGAGTTGTGAGCTTGTAGCTATGAGCTTGTAGCTGTTTATCTGACTATTTGAAATAGTGCTGTTCGGCAAAACTAGCTTTTGATGTAGCTGAAAGTTATTAAATGACCAAAAAGGACATACTACATTATATTATTTATATTTTATTTTTTTCATTTTTTCTTTTAAATAGATATTTAATTAATTAATTAATAAATAAAGTTTAGAAATGGTTAAATTATAATTAATTAAATTAGTTTATTTTCTTTATTTATTAATTATGTAGTTAATTAATTTATTATAACAATTTTTAAATTATAATTAATAATTAAGGGTAGGTAAATAATTTTAAAATTTGTTTGAGGGTATAATTGGTATATGAATTATTGAAAGCTAGTTTAGTTTCTTGAAAGCTACTTCAAGTAGCTTTCTAAAAGCTAGCTTTCAAAAGCTACAAGCTCCCTTTTTAAAAGCTATAAGCTCCTTCTAATTTGTGTTTACCGAACAGGGCTAGTAGCTTATTGACTAAACCTAAAAGCTCCTAGCTAGCTAAAAAGCTCCTAGCTCGTGTTGCCGAACAGAGCCATTATCTTCCAAATATTTGTTTTTTTATAGGATCTTCTAATTTTTTTTAAACAACAAATTTTGATTCGTTTTGGATATACATTGTTTTGAATATCGTTAAAAAAACAAAAATGTAAATTCAAATCAATTATAAAAAATAGGAATCTCAACATGTGACAAGGTTCATCTATTTCTTTAAGATTATCTACCTCTAAACTTTTCACTTTGTCTACTATATAACCAATTATCTTCTATTTACTTTAGTGTTGGTTACGGTTTTACGGCAATGGCAACATATCTCAACAGATGAGAAGTTTCATTAATTGCTTTAAAATTATTTAGCTCCATTTATCTTGGTCGTTGGCTAGGGTATCTTGAGAAGAATAAGATTAGATGAAGATTAACGAAACTTTATGTTTTCTTAATTATAAGTATCTTAGATTTAACCTTTTTAACATTTTCTTCCTTCTTTTTTAATTAATATTTTCTTCCTAAAACATTGCACTGCACTACTTTCCTCAGTGTATATATATATATATATATATATATATATATATTAATCAATTATTATTTTTTGTTTACGGACTTTTTCTCTCATCTTTGGCATATGCCATCGATGTATAGCATAAATAGGCTAACAATATTTCTACTTTATAATTTTTGGTTTCCATTATTTGATTTATGTCAGATAATTGATTTACAAGGTTCAAGACATTAGCTCCATTCATTTAATGTGACTTTAGCATACTAATATAAAGTCAATACTTAAAGTAGATGAGTTGTCTAATGTTAGTCTTTTTATTATTTATTTACTTATTAATTTATATTATTTAAATATAATATTTTATTTGTTGCCCCTATCTATACATGGTTGGTTACTTTTGTTGATGGTTTATTTGGAATTACCTTTGTATTGCCTATGACCCTTGACATTGAGTTGGTGGAGGAAGACAACATCACAAGGAAAAGATGATTGTGAAATGTGAAGGGTAAAATTATTTTTGACATTTAGAAAGGGTTATTATCCAAAATATGTTTTGTAATTAAACCATTAATATTTCATTCACTAAAATGAATTCATATAATGTACTGTACTCTACTATTCTTAGAACGGTTATTTAAGTGCTTTTTTTTTTATTTCGCAAAATAAAATATCATGGAAGGAGGCAGGCACCAAAGGTGTCAGAAAAAATTTATTAAGTGAATGTTTTGTTCTGGGGTGAGTTAGCCCAGAATTAATTCTGGAATGCCAACACTACTGCTCCAACGTGATTTTGGGATCATAATTAATTTTGCTTCCAAAAATCAAACATTCTATAAGTATTGCATAAGAGTAGTTAAAATTTTGCACATTTGTTCCGTTTTATTCTGTTTTAGATAAATAGGATATTTTAAAATTAATAAAAAAACATCAATTTGATTCAATTTTGGATAGACAGGATATCATGATTTTTTTTAAAATAAATCTACAATTTAACAAATTGATGAAACCGCTTTATTTCTCAACAAATTGATGGATATATAATTATTAAATGTTAAAAAATTTTTTAAAATAAATAAATCATATATTATAAAATAAAAAGGGATATCTACAATTCAAAAATTGTTGATGTTGCGCTTCCATATAATTTTCTAATTTTTTTAATTAAAAAAACAAAATTCAACACATAATCTTTCAAATATTTGTTTTTTTTAATTCAAAATTTCAAATTCAAAATTTCAAATTCATCACATATACTTATCCCTAATTATGTGCTATATATACTTATCTTTAGCAATACACTAATCCCTAATTTTTTAATTAAAAAAATAAAATTCATCACAAAATTTATTTAAAACAAAATATAGCATTATAAAACAAAAAAACATAAAATTGAAAAAATTCCGTTTTAATATATTGATCCCTGATTATATGCAATATATAGCGACTCCTTATAATTAAAGCAATATTATTTGATTCATTAAATATATAGATTCCATATAAAACAATAGTATAAAACAAAAAAAATTGAAAATTAAAAATTCCGTTTTGCATATATATATGCTATTCTAGATTTTAAATGTAATTAAAAAAAATCAGCATTTCAAATCAATTAAAATGGCAAATGACAAGAATGCATAGAAAATAAGAGTGTGAATCATAAGATTATAAGGAACTGTCAAAAACATATTTTAGACATGGTTGAAAACAAGATTGAGAATACTCTTATAAAATCAAGAAAAATCGCAGAATACTGCACTATCAATGTAGTTTAACGAGAAATTTTTTGCAATTGTAAGTTCGATTGGTTCAATTTAATTATTAACAATTCTCATCTAAATAAAATTACGGATTTCAGTTAAAATTGTCTATTAAATTATTTAGTTCGAAATATTTATTATATATGATGGGATATGATCAATATATTTGTTCATTCCCGAGCATCGCACGGATAATCAAAACTAGTTATTTTTTTTTTTTTTTTTGGGTTCGTATTCCTTGCGGAACCACCGGTATCCCCAATAGCACCCTTAATATCAGGGAGCCCTTGAGACTAATCCGGAGCGAGCTGCGTGGCTGGCTCTCCCAGCGAGATGTTTTTAGTGGGAATCAAAACTAGTTATTAATATAAGTCATCTTTCTGATTTTTAATATAATTAAATATTTGTTTTTTACTAACATTTATATTTACTCGATATTTTTTAGAATCCAATAATAATTATAGGGATAATTTTGAAAAAGTATATCAAATACTCACATCCCTAATATTACTAATAATACTAACTACCTTTCTTAAAATATATGTTTTAAGTCAAAAAGAATTTACATTTTAGGAACAAGGGAGTACTTTCTCCATTTTACATATTGAACTTCTTTAAATTGTCAAGTATTTAATACGTAAAAAAAAAAATCTTGTGACCAAAATTAGATTTTTTTTTTTTTGAACCGTTATTATGTAACAAAGAATTTTAAATTAAATTTTAGGGCATAAAATAAATATAATTTAATAAGTCAATGAATTTATGGCAGGATGAAAACTTGTAATTCATAATTCATCATCTTAAAAATGTATCTTTTCCATGACAATATAACAATAGAGTATATCAAATTAGTCCCAATAAATATTAATCTTTTTCTGTATGTTACACACTATTCAATATCTTCATCTCCATCATCCCATGGATACTCGAAATGACAGATTATTTTGCAAATTTATTATTGTTACGTTGCTCGCCATTGTGTCAAATGAATGAAGATGCATATGATACCTGCTGATCTCACAGATCAAAGAGTTTCAAACCACAGCTAATCTCTCTAGTATCTGAGACATGAAAAGAAAGCTAAAATAATTGCCACAAATTGTATCTAAAGGCTGAATCCAAGAATCTAAACGCTATTATATACAACTAAACTATCAACTATCATATTATGTATTTGTTGTATTTTTTATGAAGTGGTGAGAAACACTTCATATTTGTTGTTTTTTTAAAGGGAATTTCGCACTAAGCCTTTATATCAATTGGTCAAGTACAAATTCTGCTTGGGATTATGCTCTGATCGTAACAGGTGGTTCAACCACACAAAAAGGGTTAGCATGTTTGGTAACTAGTTACAAAATCAATTCTGATTCTAAAATTATGCTGGAGCATAATCAACTGTTATTAACGTAAGCATTTTAGAATTGATTTTGGGCTAACTCACCGCAACACCAAACATGCAAGTGTAACAAAAGCTTCTGATCAAGTCATGGTGCACCAAAACTCTTTTTTTTTTTGTATACGATGCACCAAAACTTTCAAGTGTAACAAAAACCGGGTATGGATTGAATTGAAGGCAGTGGTCAGAAATTTTGAGTCAGCATTTATTCAGCAGAACAACATTTTAGGATGTTTGGAAGGAAATCATGGCAGGATGACAGTACGGAATGGAAGTGAAATTTGCATTGACAAATGATATTACGTTGCACCATACCTAACGCGACTTTTTTACAAGTTTGGAAGGCCGTGTTGTCTCCTTTCTTGAATCCTCTGTTACGTCAATAAATGGCTGAAACAAATTGAGACAGAGAAAAAGTAAAATAAATTAAACTGAAGCAGTACAAACTTGAAGTGATGATAAATTAATAATAGAAAATCACAACCTAAAGACATTGCCTATCATTTTGAACACAAAGTCATATATAGGTATGTTTGGTTTGGTGGTTGGAAATCAAGTTAGGATTCAATATCACGGTAGATGTGAAGTAATTGTGAATAATTTATACTTCCCAGAATCAATTCCAGGAAAATCTAACATATATCCAAACATGCATATATTATCTATCTATGTGGTAATACTCATAATACATAAAAGTGGAAAGGTGAATCAGAACCACTTAAAAGATTTTTTATTTTTTTTTAAATTGCACATTGAGGTACTTGTATAGGGAATGATATTTGGACACCCCTACATGCATTTTTTATAGTATCATTTTTTTAAAAAAAGGGATTAGTTGAAAATAGATATCAAAAATAGTAATCGAGTTGTAGTTCTAATCTAAAAAATTAAAAACTGAATCAAATAAATAAATAATTAGCATATCTCATGCATGATAAATGAAAGAACGAAGGAAAAGAGGAGTAAGAGAGCTGACCTGATCTGATCCGAATTGGATTGGAGTTGGAGAAGGTGTTGGCAATGTGAAAGGCATTCAGCATTGTACACTGCGGCTAAGTCTTTGATCAATGCCTTCCTCTTTATTATTCCAACCACTTCCAACAATTTCAATTCATCCATCCATTAATAAATAAATAAACATTCCCTCTGTTACTATTTATGTTTTTCCTGACCGTACCTTTTTTCTGCATACAATTATTAATTTTTCTGTACAGCTTACGCAAACAAAAACTTATTGGATAGGGGCAAAAATGAAAAATAATATTTATTACGTTTTTGAAATTCTCAAAAATATAGATAAAAATGAAAATTCTCTTCAAAAAAGAGATAATAAGGAACGGAGGTAGTAACTCGAAACCCCTAGTTATTTATAGCATGTTTAGTCTTGATTCTCAAAATCAATTCGAAGCTGAAGCAATTGTTAATAGTGTTGACATTCTAAAATTGATTTTGGGTTAACTCACCATAGAACTAAACATGCACTCACCTACTTACAAAAGAGAGAGAGAGAGACTTCGACTGGGATCCAACGTTGGCCTGGGAGGTGGAGAAGCTTCTGCAGGAGGAGGAGGATGAGGAGAAGCTTCTAGAAGCTTTGGTTCTTGTTCTTCAGCCATACTAGCTACTAGCTAGCTGCTACACCCTCTCTCTCTTACGTAATCTATCATTCTCATAAAACGTTGGGCTTACAAATGGGCCTTTTTCCAAATTGGACCCTTCCCTTACATATAGCCCGGGAATTTGTTAATGTATGACTACAGGATCAGCTTATGTATATGTATATTTTTGCCTTTAAAGATGTGCTGGAATATTTGAACCCCAAATGTGATTATTTGACCCCCATTTGTTTAGAGAAAGACGGAATTGCCCAGCGAGACATTGTTTCATCCGTCTACAAAGACATGAATTTCCGTATAGGGGGAAACGGGAAAATGAACCCCATTTAAGTGTAAAGCGAACCTGTGGATAGAAGGAAACGAAAACTTTCGTCTTAGGAAAAACAGAATAAGGAATTTCGAATCCGTCTGCTGTAAGACGGAAGCATGTAAAAATACTTAGGGGGAATGAAAACGTTTGTGAATGAGAGAGAAGAGTGAGAAAGAAGAGGAAAGGATCGAATGAGAGGAAGAAGGAATGAAAACCGTTTAAAAATATGGAAGGGCAATTTCGTCCTTTCCTTTTTTTGTACTTCCGTGTACTGTAAAACGGATACTTCCGTTTTTTCGACGACGGTATTGTCCGTCTTCTGTAGAACGGGAAAGCGAATTTCACCAAATTGGGGTTCATTATTCCGTCTTTAACAAGACGTGTTTTCCCGTTCCTTTAGAGACGGAAACATTTATGCTCGGCTTGGGCACTCCCGTCGTTTCCACACTGAAATGGGGGCCAAATAACCACATTTGGGGTTCAAATATTCCAGCACAAAGATTTATGGTAGCATGTAGGAATGGAAGTAGACTAGGCCTGACCAGGCATTTTCAAAAATAAGTCTGGCCTCGTTCACTAACGATTCTAGTTTCTAGGCTTGAGCCTGTCCTACTTATCTGTTTCAGACATTTTTTTTAGGTCTGAGTCTGACCTAATTCAAAGCCTATTAGCCTGCTAGCCTATTAAAAAGCCTATTGTAAATTTGATAAGCAGTTGCTTCCATTCAGATATTGTCATCGATTATTTCAATAAAATGACACCAAAACGTAAACCAAAATGAAGCAAGTATGCAAACCTATTACAATAGTTATTTTCATTGATTTGTTTGACTTTTACCAAGATAATGGACGAAAGTAGTATAATAATAATATTATTTTAATAACCATAAAAACTTAAATATAAATATTATATATTATTAATGGACCAGCCTATTAAGCCTATATAAGATTTTTTTATGAAATAAAGTCTGGTCTCTTAAACTAAATAGACCATAAAAAAAACATATGACTGACCTATTTTCTAAACGGGTTAAACCAGTCTAGGCCTTTGATAGGCCAAGCCATAAACTCCTAATAGGCTGTATGGCCTATTTCCGTCCCTAATCGCATGCAATTGATCTTATTATGTTTTGCGCGTTTATATTTATGTGTAGGCTGGTAATTTTAATTTTCATTACACTTGGATGTTTAGTTTACTTAAGGTTTTTCTTCATATATTGACTTTAGAGCTCACCTACAAATCTCATGATTTTAATGTTAATGTTTAATATATTATTTGAGATTAGCTTACATATATTTTTTACTTCATAAATTAACACACGAGCTCATCAATAAATATGACGATTTTAATGTTTAGTACGTTTGAGGGGCGAGCTTGCTAACTAGGAGCTCACCAACAAATATATGGTGATTTTAATGTTTAGTATGCTAAGGTGTTAGCTTACATGAATTTT
Organism: Crotalaria pallida; assembly: GCA_037953625.1. NCBI lineage: Eukaryota > Viridiplantae > Streptophyta > Magnoliopsida > Fabales > Fabaceae > Crotalaria > Crotalaria pallida. The sequence goes on from CM075656.1 coordinate 78,918,603, forward strand.
TTATACATATGTTCATAGAGAAGTTTTTTAATAAATCTGATGATTTTGATATCAAATACGTTTGAATCAACTTACATTTGTACATAAACTCTTACCTCTAAGCTTATTGAAATAAAAAAAAATTATAAAATATTACAATAAACTTATTCATAAGGTTGAAATTAGAAAAATACATATTGTAGTTTTAAAAAAAAATACTTTAAGAGAGCAAAAATAATTATATTTTGCAATAAAAATAATGAGTTTCAGATATGGAAACAGTTAAATTTGATTCTTCAACACTTATTTATTTTTTTATATTTTTTAATATACTGATGAAGCTTAAGTGGCTAGAAAAACTTGATGGCATCGAGCTCTGATCAATTTCATTAAAAAATTCTGCATTGGTTGCAGTAATTCAGCATTTCAGCATGAGTGTATGGCAAATAAATGGAAAAGGCATTTTTTTTTAATGGGAGGTCTGGGACTAGAACCCATGAACTGGGGAGGGAGAAATCCTAAATGTCCTTGCAGCCACCAACTGGGCTGTCTTACGCGGATTGGAAAAGGCACTTTACACGAAAGGAGGTTCAGTGAGAAAAAGTTAAAGGTATAATACACCATGTGTTAGGGTTTAACAAAAAAAAAGAAATGATGATATATGTACATTAACATTCACATTTGAATGTACATCTACTTATTATTTTATATGTAAAAATAAATTATTTGCTTCTGCATACAAGATAAGCAAAGCAAATATATACTTCCTCCGGCTCGAAATATAAGCAACAAAAAACATATCTATCTTGGTTTAAAATATAAGCAAAATTAACCAACTTTCTTAAATTTTATTTCATTATCAATGCCACTTTCTAAAAACATCCCTAGAAAATTGTTATCTTATTTAATTTTTGTTTCATTCCAAATGCAACTTTATTTAATTTTTGTTACATTCCCAATGCAACTTTCCTAAAATACCTCTATTCTTTTATAAATTTGAGAAAATTAAATACAATCAACTAACCTCCTTAATAAGCGTAAAATTAGTTAGTTTTGCTTATAATTCGAGCCGGATGGAGTAATATCTAGATATTAATTCTGAATGCATACATAACATTATTGAAATATATATATATATATGTATATGATTTTTATTTGTATGCATTTATAATACAAATTTTTTTCAGATACATATATCATTCATTTACATTATTTCTATTTAAAAGTCAATAACTATAAATTTTGAAATAATAGGGACTGGATTTTTTTTTTGTCCCCAGGGACTGGATTTTTTTTTTCAACATGGATTGAAACTGAAATAGTGACAAGGTATGTGAGTAAGAATTGAATTTAAACCAATTATTTAGCAAACGAAATTGTATTTAAACCAAAATGAAAATATACTGAGACTTGCCAACATAACTTCGAAATTTAACCTCATGTGACCAACGAGGTCAGTTGGTGTAAGGCCCCAACTGAAATATTGGGAATGGGACACGGGTGCTAGTAGCCTCGGGTTCGATTCCCACTAAAAACATCTCGCTGGGAGAGTCAGCCACGTAGCTCGCTCCGGATTAGTCTCAAGGCTCCCTGATATTAAGGGTGCTCTTGGGGAAACCGGTGATTCCGCAAGAAATACAGACAAAAAAAAGAAATTTAACCTCATGTGGAACCAGTTAATAGCTGTCCCTTCTCCTGTGTTTGTGGGGTATAGTAAGTCAAAATCATCTTCATTTTATCCTTTGACTAAATTAGCCATTACCACTGTTTTCAAGTCCTGGCCGAAAGGAACAACATAATTAGAAACCAAAGCAAAGACCCCATCTCCAATCTTCAATTCAAGATCATCCAATCTTACTCTTTATAATAGTATCTCCCAATTTTGGATTCCATATCCAATTTGTCCAATCAAACACTTTGCTATGCGGCATCTACATCCCCTCCCTCACTATCATCATCATTCAAAGAAAAGAAAAGAGAAGTGTCATAGTCTCTCTGTCTCACAAAGATGGTTAAAAAATTCAAAAATCAAAATTAATGAGACATGTATTTATTGGTTTGTCTAACACATCAACCAATTATTAAACAACTACTCCCTCTGTTTCTATTTATCTGTCCTATTTCAAACAAAACACACAATTTAAGAAATCCATTATTACTTAAATTTCCAATACATTAATTATGTTTTTTCTCACTATACCCTTTCTCTTTCTATAATCATTAATTTTTCTCCACTACTTACTGTTGGAAAACAAGCGGGTAGTAATATTCCCTATAAAGGAGGTGAATAGGCGAAGAGTACGAATCTTCACCAATTAAAAATTTATCGCTTACTAAGGCCTTTAAAATAATCAGAGTAAAAACATATAAAACGCATATACTTAAATATATGAAAATTAAACGCGCGGAATTGTAAAGAGATAATGAAAGAGAAGCGAACACAAGGATTTTATCCTGGTTCACATTAGTGTGTTAACGAACACTAATGCTAATCCAGTCCTCCCTCTCTGAGATGGGAGATTTGCTTCACTATGAACAAGAATTGTAAGTACAAGTAGTGTAAGAGAAAACCTTTCCCTTAGACTAGTCCCTCCAAAGAACCTCTTTGGAACTTGTGTCTTCGCAAACAATTCCTCGAATCACAGCGAACCTTGTGCTTGAAGAAACCTTCTTCAATTCCACTTGAAACCTTCAAGTATACTTGATGAAAACCTTTCACCAATTTGCGTTTGTCAATGTCTTGTTGTTGGCACTTTACACCACGTTGTGTGGATGAACAACTCCAATGAAGATCAATGGTACTTGCACCTTTCTTGTGTGGATTAGCAACTTACTTAAGAACACTTTTAGTACTGAATCAAAATCTAGATCAATGAGAATGAATGCAAGTGTATATCAAAGTGGGTATTTGTGAAAATTCAATGCAACACTTGAATGTTCTTCTTGATCATATGTGAAAATGCAATTGATTCATGAAGAACACTTGAGAATTCTGTAAAAACGTGTTTAGGAGAAAGTTCAGAAGTGTTAGAAGGTTGTAAGAACGTTGTCTCATGTTTTGAAATCGTTTGGAACATATATATATCAGTTAGGACAGCAAACGACTATGTTTATGACAGTTTTAACTGTTTGTATCCGGATACTTTTGAAAGTATTCGGATACATCGTGTTTGATTTCAAAAATTTGACTGTTGTTTTAAAAAAGTATCCGGATACTTTTGGATGTATCCGGATACATTTGATCAGATACACTTTTTTCAATTTTTTTTTAAAAAAAATTTCTTAATAATTTTTATTTTTATTTTTGAAAATCACTTTCTTTTAATTTCGAAAAACACTTTCTATTTTTATTTTTGAAAATCACTTTCTTTTAATTTCGAAAAACACTTTCTTTTCATTTTCATTTTGAAAAAATACTTTCTTTTGTTTTTTTTAAAATCACCCACTTTTGATGTAACTTAACATGCATACTATTTTTCTTTAGATTATGTTTTAGCTTCATTCTAACATAGACTTAACCATTAAGCACCTAAGGAACTCTAAGAAAAGTAAATTTAACATTACAAGTTTATATGAATCCCTTTTTGACTAACTTGAGTCTAAGCTTCAATGTTGTGGACTTTTGCCTTGATTTGCACTTTGTAATCATCAAAACTACCCATGCTTAGGCATTTTCTCAACAATCTCCCCCTTTTTGATGATGACAAACTTTGTTGATTTGTGCTCCCCCTTAGTATGTGCATTAGATAATTGGATAATAATAAGAAGCTTCAATCAACCTGCAAAAGTCAACAACATACCTTCTCCCCCTTTTGGCATAATCAAAAAGAGAGTTATATAAATAGGCAAGAAAATTATAAACCTTCTCCCCCTTAACATTTGATCTCACTCCCCCTTAATGTTAAGCCAAAAATACCTTGCATGTTTTAGGTAACTTGGGTACCTAATTGATTAGCATTAGGATCAAACCCTTTCTTAATCCATACAAATGAACCATTTGGAATACCTTTAAGTTTAATATTACAAGTATTTGAAGTATGCCCAAAAGTTCCACAATAATGGCAAGTTGGTGTTTTAGAGTAATTGACATTTGAAAATGATACCAACTTGTTGTAATTGCAGTTTTTAGATTTTCGATATCCCAAACCAGTTTTATTTGTATTTCCTCTTTGATTGGCAATTAAATTGTTTAAGTGCATATCACCTTTAGTGAAGCTTGCAAGCTTAGTTTTCAAATTGTGTACTTCCTTTTCAAAATGCTTGCAACTTTCACATTCGGCAATAGGATTAGTTTTTAGTTCACAATCACAAGAAGCATTTGAATAAATGAGATCAAGAGTTTCATTTTGGAGTTGAAGTTCATCGATAAATTTTTGCATTTCTAAAATTTTAGTCTCATACTCCAAGATAATCCTCTTGCTTTCAATGTTAATTTTAGCTAGCTTCCTTAATTCCTTATACATTTCTACATAAGATTCATATAGTTCATTATAAGTTGAAATTTCAGAATCAGAGTCGGAGTCAGAATATGTTACCCGTTTGGAGTTCATTGGCTCAGATGATTCTATGCTTGATGAAGTTTCTTCATCAAACTTTCCCATTAAGCACAAGTGATTAACCAATTCCTCCTCATCTGAACTGCTAGCATCATGCTTCTCTGAATTTTCAGGCAAATCCCATACAATATAAGCCTTCTTGGATTTGAATCCTTTGCTTTCCTTTTTGTCATTCTCTTTTCTCTTGAGATATGCAGCACATTCAATTTTCACATGACCTATATTACCACATTCGTGACATTGAATTTTGTCTTTTGGAGACTTTTTTCTTGAAGTTCCTTCATTTTGACTTCTTTGTTGTCTATTCTTAAGGAACTTGCTGAATTTACTAACTAAAAGCTCCATGGCCTCATCGTCGATATCGGAATCTGAATTTTCATCATTGGATAATTCTTCAAGAGTCTGCAGCATCTTGAATGAAACCTTATCCTTTTTGCACATGTCCGAATCTTCATGCATTTTTAGCCTTCCCAATTCCATTTCGTGCTCTTGCAGTTTTCCGAACAAAGTGGCTAGGTCCATATCACTTAGATCTTTTGACTCCATTATTGCTGTAACCTTTGGCTGCCACTGTCTGTCTAAACATCTCAAAACTTTGTTAATAATTTCATCATCAATAAAAGTTTTGCCAAGAGCAAGTAAATGATTTATAATATGTGTAAACCGTTTTTGCATATTCGAAATTGATTCATTGGGAAACATTCTAAACAATTCATACTCATGCATGAGGGCGTTTAGTCTAGCCCTTTTGACTTCACTAGTACCTTCATGGGTCACTTGTAAAGTGTCCCACATCTGTTTGGCACTAGTACATTGAGAGACCCTAAAGAATTCGTCATATGAGAGAGCAGATGTAATGATATTTTTTCCTTTTAAATCATAACTTACTTTTTTCTTATCATCATCATTCCAACTCCCCTTGGTCTTATCAAGAACAGAGTCATTAACCTTATGTTGTGGTACAAAAGGGTCATTTTCTATAGCATTCCAAATTTCTACATCTATTGCTTCAATGAAGATTTTCATCCTAACCTTCCAATAGGTGTAACCTTCGCCCGAAAACATAGGGGGGCGATTAATGGAAGAACCTTCACCATAAAAGGGATTACTAGAACCCATTGTTTACCAAACTAAGGATCGTACGGAAAAGCAGTTATGCTCGATCGTTTCCGACCGAGCTCTGATACCACTTGTTGGAAAACAAGCGGGTAGTAATATTCCCTATAAAGGAGGTGAATAGGCGAAGAGTACGAATCTTCACCAATTAAAAATTTATCGCTTACTAAGGCCTTTAAAATAATCAGAGTAAAAACATATAAAACGCATATACTTAAATATATGAAAATTAAGCGCGCGGAATTGTAAAGAGATAATGGAAGAGAAGCGAACACAAGGATTTTATCCTGGTTCACATTAGTGTGTTAACGAACACTAATGCTAATCCAGTCCTCCCTCTCTGAGATGGGAGATTTGCTTCACTATGAACAAGAATTGTAAGTACAAGTAGTGTAAGAGAAAACCTTTCCCTTAGACTAGTCCCTCCAAAGAACCTCTTTGGAACTTGTGTCTTCGCAAACAATTCTTCGAATCACAGCGAACCTTGTGCTTGAAGAAACCTTCTTCAATTCCACTTGAAACCTTCAAGTATACTTGATGAAAACCTTTCACCAATTTGCGTTTGTCAATGTCTTGTTGTTGGCACTTTACACCACGTTGTGTGGATGAACAACTCCAATGAAGATCAATGGTACTTGCACCTTTCTTGTGTGGATTAGCAACTTACTTAAGAACACTTTTAGTACTGAATCAAAATCTAGACCAATGAGAATGAATGCAAGTGTATATCAAAGTGGGTATTTGTGAAAATTCAATGCAACACTTGAATGTTCTTCTTGATCATATGTGAAAATGCAATTGATTCATGAAGAACACTTGAGAATTCTGTAAAAACGTGTTTAGGAGAAAGTTCAGAAGTGTTAGAAGGTTGTAAGAACGTTGTCTCATGTTTTGAAATCGTTTGGAACATATATATATCAGTTAGGACACCAAACGACTATGTTTATGACAGTTTTAACTGTTTGTATCCGGATACTTTTGAAAGTATTCGGATACATCGTGTTTGATTTCAAAAATTTGACTGTTGTTTTAAAAAAGTATCCGGATACTTTTGGATGTATCCGGATACATTTGATCAGATACACTTTTTTCAATTTTTTTTTTTTAAAAAAAAAATTTCTTAATAATTTTTATTTTTATTTTTGAAAATCACTTTCTTTTTATTTCGAAAAACACTTTCTATTTTTATTTTTGAAAATCAATTTCTTTTAATTTCGAAAAACACTTTCTTTTCATTTTCATTTTGAAAAAATACTTTCTTTTGTTTTTTTAAAATCACCCACTTTTGATGTAACTTAACATGCATACTATTTTTCTTTAGATTATGTTTTAGCTTCATTCTAACATAGACTTAACCATTAAGCACCTAAGGAACTCTAAGAAAAGTAAATTTAACATTACAAGTTTATATGAATCCCTTTTTGACTAACTTGAGTCTAAGCTTCAATGTTGTGGACTTTTGCCTTGACTTGCACTTTGTAATCATCAAAACTACCCATGCTTAGGCATTTTCTCAACACTTACGTAAAACAAGACTTATTAAATAGGGGCAAACATAGAAAATAGCATTTATTACACTCTTGAAATTCTCAATAAGACAGATAAAAAGAAACAAAAAATCTCTCCAAAAATGGACAGATAATAAGGGACGGAGGGAGTAATATAATGCATTTTGCATGGATCAACTAATCACAATTCAAAGTTTACCATTTCTATACTTTTCATCAATTATTTTAACTATAATTTGGAACAAAAATTTTAATCATTTTTAACCATCTTTGTGGGGGAGCATAAAAAAAAGATAAAGTCTCTTCATGTAATCTTATAGTATATGGTTCCAGACTTCTAGTTTATTGTCACATAGCTAGCACCAAGGTTAATTTTTGACTAACCAATGATTCTTGTTTGTTAACTTTTCGAGATAACTTAGGACTAGGAGCATCATTTTGCTTTTTTTTAGTATCTTTTAGACCATAAAGATGGCTTACTATACTTTTTTCATCATACCCCTTTTAATCATGATGGATGATAGAAACGCATTATATTTTGCGATGAGATGATGCCTCTTGCTAATGTTCATTCATCAACTTTGCTCTCGATCTCTTTAAAGGTACTAGTACATGATAATACAGACTAATTAATCAGATTCATTAAAAGATAGTGTGCTTTGAATATTCCCTAACCAAAGTGTGAGAAAGGTTTTTTCCCTTCCTTCCTTGGTTATTATTATTATTTTTTTTTAAATTCCTTGTTTCTTTGGGTGACAGACAACTTGAGTAATTATCGGAGAAAAAAGTTTTATAATAGTATAAATTTATTAATGCATAATCAAGGATGAAGAAATATTTTAGAACTACTCGTATTTTTTTTATGGGCATTGCTTTGACACCATGTATAATTAATTAATTATAAGGTTTTCTTCCTTACATGGATCAATCATTGAATAACTAATGTTGGGTTGATACCATGTCATTAAATAATTTTTTTATGCTTTAACTTTTCCTTTAAAAATTTTATTATAGCCCTTGTTTATCAAATATTCTTATTATTCTTACTCATCAAGATAGAAGGTTGAATCCAATATGCAAACAAGACTGATGTTGCAATTTGTATTATGTTAATAATGCAATCTATTTACTATTTTGGAGATGCGGCCATTGACAAATAAGATTTGTTATAGAAGAGGGAAGGAGCAAGACCATGAAACCCGTTTTTTGTTTTTTTTTTTTTTTATAAAGTGAAGAATAATAAAAAAAAACAAAGCCATATTCAAAAATATCAATTGGTTGTTCTAGTGGTTATTGTAGGCCTGTGTTCAATTCCCTATTTCAACTTTGGTGGTGGGCTGGTAGCGTCAAGCAGAAAGTGTGACAGCAGAGTAGTGTGAAGTGACGATGGTGGAGGCATAAAAATGTTCTTCCAGAAAACCAAGGGTGATAAATAAAATGGTTGAGATCTTGAGGATATGGGGCGTTCATTCATTTGAAAAAGAAAAAGAACTGAGAAGTATTGAGAAAGGGTTTGAAATTGGAAGGATGTTTAAGCAAGATGAGAGAAGATTAATTTGTAATTAATTTTTTTAATTCAAAATAAAAATAATTTATGACATGGCAAATTAAAATAATTGTCCTCATTTCATTGGACCATTTTTTGAAGGTATTAAAACCTTTCAACTTATAAATGTTCTCTAAAAATTCGTTTTTTTTAATACCTTGTTTTTCACTAGATTAAAAGGATATGATAAGTGGTTTCGCTTATAAAAAAAATATGTCAAATGTTGGGTTTAAAAAAAAAGCAAGTGCTTTAAAAACATTTTTTAAATATGCAAAAGGGTTACTTTTATCTTAAAAAATAATACGTTTAGTATATGAAAAAGTGTTGAACTTGATTTTTCAATATTAGATTTTTTTTAATACTTTAACAATACCCCAAGAATACTTTACTAGCATTAAGAAAAATAGTGTTTCGATACTTTGTTAGGGATGTTTACTTGACATTTTTTGTTTTGTTTGGTCAGTTTAATCCAAGGTCCATAATCACCTCAGCAATAAGCCTTTGTTTGGAATGAGAAATTTTAAGAAGATTTTGGGGGGAGAGAATGAGAAGAAAAGTGAATTTTCTCTTATTTGGTTGAGAGAAGAAAAAGGGAAGACAGAAAAAATTTTGTGGAACCTACGTCAAATTATTTTCTCTCCACAAATGGAAAGATTATGGAGAGAAAGCTACAACAGGAATCACTAATGAAAAATCTACTCATTTTCTCTCCTACCAAATAACGAAAAAATCTTTGTATTTTCTCATCATTCTTTTTCTCTCCATAATCTTTCTCTCCTATTTCTCTCTTCCTATTTTTTTTCTACAACCAAACATAGTGTTAAGTTATCTTGGCCAATGTTTACAATTTACCCAATTATTAGCAAATAAAAATGGAAAAGTAAAACAAAACAATTAGGATGTGTGTCTCAATTTTAGTCGTTTAAGGAGATAACTTATATTTTTTAAACTCCTTTTTATTTTTTAAATTTTGACTTTTAAAAATTACACACATATATATAATATAATATATATATATATATATATATATATTAAAAATCATTGATTATTATAAGTTTTATATGAGTATATGTTTTGCCTAAAATGTTCATGTTTGATTCTTATTGAAAATTACAGTAATATTTAATTTTTGGATCTTGTTAGCAATGACTCTTAAAGCACTTAATAAAGAATATAAAATGGGTAAACAAATATTGAAAAACTAAGTCGAACAATTTTTGATATATTAAACTTGTCATTTTCAATGCATAATAACGTTTTTTACTCCCTTAAGCATGGAGATGGATTCTCTGCGGTCACTTTAAGTGACTGCATGAAATCCTACCCAACCATTGAAAATAAATTTTTTACATTTAAATTTTGAAGAGAAAATTATGCATAAAGTTTTAACCCTTAGATTGATGACTGCTTAAGTGACTGTATCAAATCCGAAGTCAGATAATTCAGGTCTATTAAGCAATGCCCTAAACCTTAAGAGCATTAGTTAGCATTTTTCTTAATTTTATTAGGAAGCATGTCAATTAGTTAATATACAATGGTCTAAGGATAAGAGAGAGGATAAAACTAGAATTAATGAAGAGTAAAATTAATAATTGAATGAAGGATTAAAATTAGAAGAAAAAAATGATTATACATTAAAATTATTAAAGGAAGAAAAGTTATGAAATGAAAAAAAAATTAAAAGACCAAAAATTAAGAAATAAAAGAAGCAACATGAAAAACTTTATTTTGAAAACTAAAATACATTGAAAGTACTTTACTTAATGGATGAGAAATGGATTTGAAACAATACTGACGTACCTCATATATATATATATATATATATATATATATATATATATATATATATATATATAAAATAAATTTAATTAAAAATACAGTTTTCTTGCATAAAAACATTTTTCATCTAATATAATATTATTTCTTAGTTAACATCGTTGTGGAACATAAAATAATAGAAAGATGGAGTTGAAATTCTATCATATGCCCTTTCTCCTAATTTTCAGAAAAGGAAAAAATTGCATTAAGAAAAACTCTTTAATTTGATGGTTAACATAGCAATTTTGTATTAGGAATTTTGCATTAAAAATTAAAACTCTTTTAGAATAATGGATTTTCTTATTAAAATGAAAAGATATCATGTGCTTTTAGGGTATTATTACGAAATAAAAGTAGCAATTTTGTACTCCATTCCTTTTTAAGATGATAATAGAAAATTGGCAAAAGTTAAAAATTAAGGAGATATATATTTAATGTTTTTTTAGCGCGTTAATCAATTATCAAACAACTAATTTAATACATTTTGCATTAATCAACCAATCACAATTCAAAGTTTGCTATTTTAAAATTTTTCATTAATTACTTTAACTTTAGTTTGGGTAAAAATGTATATTTTTCATATTTTTTACCATTGTTGTAGAACGAAAAGATTATTAAGAATTAACTTTTTTAATATAATAAAAAATGCAGGACTTAATTTTCCAATATTCATTTACTACTCCTATTCTTATACGAGTATTTCTTAAAATGTATCCTTAAAATGTTCGTTACCATGCTCGAAAAATTGCCATATGTCAATAGTATAGGAAAGAAAGCTCATCCTTGTGTGGTGGACTCGGCCTGGCCGAGGTTCTTAAACCGCCTCGCCGAAGTCCTGAGGACCCTTCAGGAAGCCTTCTGAGCGCTTGGCCGAGCTCAATGCTCAACGGCCGAACAGATGCCAGATACAGGCCGACCTCGTGTTCCCACTCAGTTCCGACATCCAGGTCCGACACCTCCCCAAGTCCGACATCTAGGACATGATGACGTCCCCCTACCTTATCCACAAGGACAACTCACTACCTTATCCACAAGGACATCTTATCCACTCTTAGCTCATTACAGGCTGGCCCTACATGGGCCTAAAGCAAGCCCATTAGGGCAACCAGCTCCCCCCTATAAGTAGCTCAGTACTACATGGGGCTCAGGTACGTCCTCTAACCCTAATTGCCATCCTCACACACCAGTGATTAGGGTCGCTTCTTGGCTCTTTCCCTTAGCCATCTGAGGACTTCCCCCAAACATCACATATCAACCCTAGACGGAGGCTCCTTCGAAGGTCATCTCCTACACCCTCGGAGGTCCTCGCCGTCTAGGACATCACATTGGCGCCGTCTGTGGGGACAGATAAAACTTCAACCCCACCCAGAAGATTCTACCATGTCTGAAGCCCAACCAGATCAGAAAAGGAGGAGGGAGCGTCTTGGGAGAATCCCGCCAGCTGAAGACCTGCGGTCACGCCTTGAGGTTAGCTGGACAGCGAGGTCATCACCACCCCACCCTCCTCACCCACCGTCACCAACGTCGCATCAAAATTTGTCCGTACGGCATCCCACCGAACGGGCCACTGTTCAAGCCTCAGCCTCCGATGGGTCCCAGCAACAACCAAGAAATTTCGTTATACAGGATCTGCTCAAAATTCCGGAAAACTTCCGGGTGGAAACTATCTCTGGAGGTTTCGCTGGCGGCGGCGAAAGGAAGTTGGAAAGGAGAAAGTATGTTCAGCAAGTATTAGTCGTTCGCCACAAGCCCATGGGTAAGAAACCATCCCGGAACATCCCAATCAGTTTCTCTGATGAGGATCTAAGAGATATCATCCCGGATCACAATGACCCAATGGTGATTGCGGCCATGATAGCAAACTTCGAAGTCGCCCGAGTTCTCATCGACCAGGGGAGCTCGGCCGACATTCTTTTTCTCCACACATTTCAAGCATTGAAACTAAGGTCCGCCGACCTCGTACATTTTGAAGGACATCTTATCAGCTTCACGGGCGAGGCAATACCCCCCCTTGGAGTCATCCTCCTCCCGGTGACCTTGGGCAAGCTACCTTCGGCCCGAACGGAGTTTATCAAGTTCTTGGTAATTGACTATGAATCCCCTTACAATGTGATACTGGGACGAACCTGTCTTCAAGCCTTTGGAGCAGTGGTCTCAACAGTTCACCTAGTAATGAAGTTCGTTGGTTCTGACGACAACCTTGTCACCGTCAAAGCCGATCAGCCCAGAGCCCGGCTCTGCTACAACGCGAGTCTACGGGAAAGTAAGAAAAAGCAAGAAGAACTCTCGGGTCCGACACTAGCCAAAGGGAAGGTCCTTCTGGCCGAGTTGGACGTCCGGGCTGAACAAGATGACCTCAGACCGTCTCCTCAAGGAGAGTGGGTGGCAGTTCCCATCGATCCCACCGACCCCAGCAGAACTGTCAAGGTAGGTGCCGACCTCCCTAAGGATATACAGGAGGAAATCATCGCACTATTGCGAGCTAATTTGGACCTGTTCGCCTGGACCTCGGCCGATATGCCGGGGATCGACCCAAACTTTATCTGTCACAAGCTCAGTGTAGACCCGAGAGTAAGGCCGGTGGCTCAGAAAATGAGGAGGGTCGGAACTGAGAAGGCAAAAGTTATCCAGGAAAAGGTGTCCGAGTTGCTCGAAGCCGGGTTTATAAAAGAAGTCTCATACGCTGAATGGGTTGCAAATACAGTCCTGGTTAAAAAGGCAAACGGTAGTTGGAGGATGTGTGTAGATTACACCGACCTCAACAAAGCCTGCCCCAAGGACCAATATCCACTGCCGATTATCGACCAGCTCGTCGATAATTCGGCAGGTTACCAGTTGTTATCATTCACTGATGCATATTCGGGATATAACCAGATCCCTATGTATCCCCCCGATCAAGATAAGACCACATTCACGACCGGAAAGGCAACTTACTGTTACACCGTCATGCCTTTCGGCCTTAAGAATGCTGGCGCAACCTATCAAAGGATGATGAATAAAGTTTTTGACGGGATCATTGGCACTACCATGGAAGTCTACATCGACGACATGATCACAAAGAGTAAGAAAAGGGAAGACCATGCCAAGGACCTAACCACGGTCCTGGAAAGGGTAAGAGCGCACAGGATGAGGTTGAATCCGGAGAAGTGTACTTTCGGAGTCCCCGCTGGCGCTTTCCTCGGGTTCATGCTCTCCGAGAGGGGAATCGAAGCAAACCCCGACAAATGTCGCGCTATACTAGAGATGAAAAGCCCTGCCGACCTCAGAGGTGTGCAACAATTAACTGGCAGGATGGCGGCTCTGTCTAGATTTCTTCCTCAAGCTGCTAAAAAGGCCTTACCCTGGTACCAACTTTTGAAAAAGGGCACAACTTTCAATTGGGATCAGGACTGTGAAGCCTCTTTCCTTACTCTGAAAGAATATCTCTCTTCCCCTCCAATTCTCTCTAGCCCCCGTGAGGGGGAGAACCTCTTTATTTACCTCTCCGTTGGGAAGTCAGCCCTTAGCTCGGTGTTAGTTCGAGATGAGGGTCGGAGTGAATCCCCCGTTTATTTCATAAGCCGAGCTCTCCAGGGCCCCGAGCTTCGGTATTCCAAGATTGAGAAATTTGCCTTCTGTCTCATCCCGGCTGCACGGCGGCTACGACAATATTTTCAGAGCCACCCTATTGTCGTACGAACCGCCCAGCCCATTAAGATAGTTTTGCAAAAGCCCGACCTCGCGGGGAGAATGATGGCCTGGGCAATCGAACTGTCCGAGTTCGACATCTCCTACGAACCGAGGAAGGCAATCAAGTCACAAGTGTTAGCAGACTTCGTGTCCGAGTTTACAGAGCCCCACCAAAGCTCTAGCTCGGATATTTGGGTAATATATGTTGACGGTTCAAGCAATCAAAAGGGTGCAAGAGCTAGAGTTATTTTGGAAAACGCGGAAGGGCTCAGCATCGAGTATTCCCTGAAATTCGAATTTCTAACTTCGAATAATCAGGCCGAGTATGAGGCAGTCATTGCTGGCCTCCGCATGGCCAAAGAGCTCGGTGCGTCCGAAGTACAAATTATGAGCGACTCCCAGTTGGTGGTTTCCCAAGTTGTTGGGGACTACCAAGCCAAGGAACCCATCCTGCAGAAATATCTCGACAAAGTTAAATCCCTCGCTCTCGATTTTGTAAAATTTTCCATCACCCATATCCCCCGCAGTTCAAACTCCCGAGCCGATGTGCTTTCCAAGTTGGCAAGCACAAAAGGAGGAGGGAATAATAAAAGCCTCATTCAAGAGCAAATTTCAACCCCAAGTGTAGTGATGGCCATTTCGGTATCACCGAACTGGATGCACCCGATCAAGGCATACCTCGAACATGGAATACTCCCTGCCGATCAGAAGGAAGCAAAGAAACTTAAGAGAAAAGCAGCTGAGTATGTTATTATTGATGGAATCCTTTACAGAAGAGGAATGTCATCTCCACTCCTCCGATGCCTTACCTCCGAGGAAGCTCAAGAGACCTTGAACGAGGTCCATGGAGGAATGGGGAGCCATCACGTCGGAGGAAAATCCTTGGCGAGAAAGATACTAAGGGCCGGATATTTCTGGCCAACCTTAGTAATGGATTCCATTGACCATGTTCGACGATGTCCTCAATGCCAATTCTTCAGTGATGTTTACCAGAAACCGTCCAAGGAGCTCCACTCTCTAGCCTCCCCCTGGCCTTTCAGCATGTGGGGGATGGACATTGTGGGACAGTTCCCAACGGCTCCAGGTCAACTAAAATTCATCGTGGTAGCAATAGACTACTTCACCAAATGGATTGAAGCCGAGCCCCTAGCAACCATCACTTCGGCAAGGATTCAGAAGTTTTTCATGAAACAAGTCATCTCCCGTTTCGGCCTTCCTCTCACATTGATCACCGATAACGGCAGCCAATTCGCCGCCAACAACTTCCAGATATTAGCTGGAAATCTCGGGATCTCCTATTGTTTTTCTTCGGTTGAGCACCCCCAGACTAATGGCCAAGCAGAAGCCGCCAACTGAGCTATCGTTGACGGCCTCAAGAAGAGAATCACACAGGCCAAAGGAGCATGGGCCGATCTTCTACCCGAGGTCCTCTGGTCAATCAGGACCACGATTCAGTCCTCAACCGGAGAAACCCCTTTCAGACTCACCTATGGTTGTGATGTGGTCATCCCCATCGAACGAAGGATTCATACCTTCCGAATGAGAGACAGACCCGAGGAGGAAAACGGAAATTTGATAAAAGAAAACTTGATACTAGCCGAGGAGATCTGGGACGCCGCCTCTGATCGGGAAAAGAAAGCGAAAGAAAGGCAAGCCAAGCAGTATAACAAGACGGTACAACCTAGGTCTTTCGAGGTCGGCGACCTCGTTCTCAGAAGGGCTGACATCGGTCTTAAAAACCGAAGAGATGGGAAATTCGCCCAAAACTGGGAAGGCCCCTACAGAGTCATCTCAAAAACACACTCTGGGGCATACAGACTAGAGACTCTTGAAGGGGCCGAGCTCAAAAATTCTTGGAACGTGGCAAAACTGAGAACCTACTTCAGCTAGGTTTACCTCAGATGTTATTGGCCGCCCCAGATGAAAGGTTAAGTTTCATCTTCATCTCTGTTGGTACTTTACGTTTACTTTTCCTAATCATTTTCCACGTGGGGACATACCCACTTTCTCAATTTATAAGCAATGTACTGGTAACTACATTCAATGAAAAGAACAAACTTGCTCATACTCAAGTGCCACAGTTTTAGATACGTACGTACTAGCTTCTCATTTAGCACTAGCCCCCTAAATGTTGCATGGCGCTATGCACAGCCAACGTCTTCCAGATAAGATCGGCTCATATGCACAGTGTACAAGGGACACCCGATAAAGAACAGACTGCTGTGAAATGTTTATACATAGCTTCACTCAGCACTCTCTTTTACATCAGGGCCGAGGACACCCACCTCGACTAAGGTGGGTAGATCCGAGCTTCCTACCGTATGCACTTATACACAGTACCTTTATTCAGAGGAAAACTTATAAGATTACTGCACTTACCGAGTCTTCCGATTTATTAATATTTCAAACACCAATGATTGGGTACAAGTTTTCCTAAGGTCCGATCAGGCCGAAATACAACAAGTCGGCAAAAGAATTGTATTCTCAAAAGTAGCTTTGTTTATAAAAAAGACCTCGGATGCAATATATATGCAACAAGTTAAAACAAAAACTTGCATAGATATGATAGTATGCAACAAGTTGAAACTGGGAAAAACTTACATAAGAGCAAAATGTTGTACACAATAAAGTTAAATACAATCCAACACTGTCAAACATGTTACAAAAAGCATTGGCAAGTCACAAGCTGCCCAGCATAAGGGACTTACGCTGCTTCATCTTCCAAATCGGATAGGACAACCGAGTTCGGGTTGAACTCCTCTTCAGGTTTTTCCACCAAAGGGTTCGGCAGGTTCTCTTCAGGTTGGTTAAGGTCGACTTCGAGCCCGTCCTTCTCATAATCGGCCATTTTCCCATCATCCACCCCGAAACCAGCAGAAGCCCCAAGGTACCGCATTCGGAGCCCTTGGTTCAGGTGCAGAATATGCTCTATCGCGCCGGTAAAAACTTTACCCGCCGCCCTCTCAAGATTGAAATCCGCTTCACGTGCGGCCACTTTGTGTTTAAGAGCTTGAGCGGCTCTTCTCTTCAATAGTGTTCTCACCCTCTCCACCTCGGCTAGCCCTTCTTGCCGACCAGCCTCTTTTGCATCCGCCGTCGCCCGGCCAGGGCCTCCTCCTGACTCTTCCGAAGCTCCTCCAGCTGCCGCCGCTGCTCCTCCTTTAACTCGGCCAACTTTTGTTCGGTCGAGTCTTTATTCTCCCTCAACTCCGCCACCTCCGCCACCATGTCGGATCGGGCCCTCTTCCTGGCCGGCGACACGCCTTCCGCGATGTCATCGGCGACATCGGCCAACACATTGAAAATGTTAGTCGATCTTCTTAAGTGACAAGCCAACCCTTCGGCCACCTTCTTCCATTCAGCCCCCGACATCTTCACAAGCGACTCTTTAACGGAGGGCTTACTAACGGGAGTCGTTGGCTCTGGACCATCAGCAACTTGGACAGACTCGGCACTTGGAGAGGGAGGCTCAAGAGTGGACGAGGTAATGTTCACCGCAGGCTGAGTAGAGGGTGGTAGAGTGGAGTCGGCTGACGTCGGCTCAGCCATCCCGGCATCAGTGGACCTGCTCTCCGACTTCTTCCTTTTGCGACTCAGCGCAATCTTCAACGCCTTGGACGACATAGCTGACCAATATTCCTCTGCAAAAAAGAGACGAAGACAAATAAAAAAAAAGGGGGGGAGTATACATATTTTTGCATGTTATAAGAGCGAAGTTAACTACCAATTTTGGATAATACGTCATCGTCGGAACACTTCATAAAAACTCCAACATCAAGTTGGACTTTCCGAGCTTGATATTCGCTTTGAAAGTGATGGACTGTGGCAGCCTCGTCAGCATCAAGAGTCGCGCCCGACCACCTTTGCGGAGTGCCAAGGTGGCAGTCGAAGAACTCCGAGGTCCACTCTAGGGGAAACCTCGGACCCGCCTCGTCCCGGAACCAAGGTCGGCCAGCACCCACAAATTTATACTTGAAAAACCTGGGCTTAAAGTGCTTCCAGGATTCCGTAAACATACCGAAAAGCCCACAACGAGCTCGGGCTTTGGCCGATACCCAAAGTCGCCCTGTAACCCCGTCCTTGTTATGGATGAACGGGTTATACATCCAAAGAAAGAGTCGGACCGTGCATACTAACCCCTTGGCCCGACAATATTTCTGAAACGCCCTCAAAAACGACCAAGTGTTGGGGTGGAGTTGCGAGGGAGCTAGGCCGAGCTCTTTCAAAACCCCCATCTCGAGTTCAGTAAACGGTAGGGCAACGCCAAGGTTGTGTATTAAATCGGCGTAAAAAAAGAAGGAGTTGACATCGGTCTTCGTGCAGATTCGGTCATTCGCCGAACAGGGAAGAACCTCATAAGAAGTACCAGCCGCGTCTCCCGAACAGGGTAAGATAACTCTCTTCACGTCGGAGAGTTTATCCTCGGAATCCAGAGTAGACCGCACTCCCTTCGGCTCCACGTCGACCCACTGATATTGGTCGGCATCGGTGGGCGCAGGATACAGCTCAGGTCGGCTCACGCATCTCCTGGGCGGCATGGTACCTGTGGAAGAACAGGGGAGCTCGATGTCAGTCTTACGGGTTACAAAATAACCCCCCAGAAATCCCCCTCGAAGTCGTCCCGAGGGGCGAGCAACTTCCCTCTACCACAGATAGCCACACCCCCCCTTCCCCCAACAATCCCGAGGTCAGGCTACTTCAACGGGATCAACCTCTAAAACCTATCCCTCATAGTCCTCATAGACCTCCAAGGAGGAGGAAGAGGGGTCGTCCTCTTCCTCGTTACTACTACGTGATAGGGAAGTCACTACAGACTATTCCCTGACCCGTCCCCTACTCACAATAAACCCAGTATATCCCCTCGACTCCTGGAAAACTGAAAGCCACAACCCTCTAATAAATCCTGAAACGCCCCAAATCCAGAAACAGTGTGAACCATCCTTCCCCAAGATTAAAACCCAGTAGGCAGAAAACCCCCCTATTGAAACAGAGACTGTAAAACTTTAAATCTCACCCAGACGAACAAAACAAGGAATAAGAAGAGTCAAAAAATCAGAAGGGGAAAGGGAACAAGAAAATACCTTGGTTATGCAAACAACGAAGAATGAAGAGGATGAAGAGTAATCTGGGGCCTGTGGGGAAAGAAGGTGAGAGGGGCGCAATTCCAGAAGGCAATCTCGAAAGAAAGCGAAACGGGTATGAGTAGAGGAAGGCGCAGCAGTTTGGTGGAAGGAAGATAAAGGAGAAGGCAGCAGTTTGGTGGAAAGAAGAAGCAGAAAGAACGGTTTCTGTCAAGATAAGGGAAGAGGAGCCACCTTCCCTCCACTTTCGAAAGATGGGCCAGGCCTAAAAGGCCCAACCCAACAGGCAGCCATACCAATCGGGGCACGTGGCACGCAGCAGCTGAAGTAGTGGACCTCGAGCAACGTCATAATAATGATGACGCTTCGAAGGTCGTGATTCCTGACACGCGGCAGGTCCAGTAAGATCAAACGTCACATCGGTACTGGTGACTTGACAACTGTCAAACCTGCTCTGTCATTATGAAAGGACATCAGAGACAGCTGGATCCAACACATCGTCAACTCATCGTCCGAACTCCCTAGAACCTCGGAACAAGGCTCAGATAGCCTTGACCGAGCTGGGGGGCTTATGTGGTGAACTCGGCCCTTGTGGGGTGGACCTGGGAAAAGGACATAAACCAGAACCTCGGGACAAGGCTCAGATAGCCTTGACCGAGCTGGGGGGCTTATGTGGTGGACTCGGCCTGGCCGAGGTCCTTAAACCGCCTCGTCGAAGTCCTCAGGACCCTTCAGGAAGCCTTTTGAGCGCTTGGCCGAGCTCAATGCTCAACGGCCGAACAGATGCCAGATACAGGCCGACCTCGTGTTCCCACTCAGTTCCGACATCCAGGTCCGACACCTCCCCAAGTCCGACATCTAGGACATGATGACGTCCCCCTACCTTATCCACAAGGACAGCTCACTACCTTATCCACAAGGACATCTTATCCACTCTTAGCTCATTACAGGCTGGCCCTACTTGGGCCTAAAGCAAGCCCATTAGGGCAACCAGCTCCCCCCTATAAGTAGCTCAGTACTACATGGGGCCCAGGTACGTCCTCTAACCCTAATTGCCATCCTCACACACCAGTGATTAGGGTCGCTTCTTGGCTCTTTCCCTTAGCCATCTGAGGACTTCCCCCAAACATCACATATCAACCCTAGACGGAGGCTCCTTCGAAGGTCATCTCCTACACCCTCAGAGGTCCTCGCCGTCTAGGACATCACACCTTGCTCTCTTATGATATAGTAAATGCTTGGTATACCAAAATTCAAGACTTTTTCTTTTTGAACCCCGTCACCGACTTTTTGGTCCCCATTTTGATTTTTATTGGACTATTATGACCCTGAGTGTTTTTCAATTTATGGCTGTTAATAGTCGGAATAATTATTCCGCTTTTTACAAGTCGGAAACAAACTTTTAGATTTTTCCCACTTATACCAGTCGAAAATATATTTTGTGCATTTTTCCGACTTATACCAGCCGGAAATATATTTTCCGACTTTCCGACTACTACCAGTCGGAAGAGTGATATATAATAAAAATGCACAAAATCTATGAGAACTTTCCGACTTATACCATTAGCCCTCCTTTTATCATTTGCTTTTGGATTTGAAGGTATCTTTTGTGATGATATATATATATATATATATATATATATATATATATATAAATTTAGTAATCTTAGACAGGTTTTGTGCAACAATTTAGTAGGTGGGCACAAAATGTTATAATTATATTGTATATAGTATAAAGTGTATGATATATAATATATATTGTAATTGTAATCATATGTGGTACAGATTATAGACATATAAAGTTTTAATGTGGCTAAGTTTGTATATATTCGAGTCTTGAACTGTTGTATATCTGCATTGTAGCCATACATATGTTACATTGTTTTCTTGTGTGCATATGTGTGTGAGTAGTGCTTATTATGGTGCATATACTTTAATCTTATTGGATGAATGCATTAAGAAAAGGGAAATAAAACCATCTAAGTAGTTAAAATTTCCGACTGGTAGTAGTCGGAAAGTCGGAAAATATATTTTCGACTGGTATAAGTCGGAAAATGTACAAAATATATTTCCGACTGGCATAAGTCGGAAAAATCTAAAAGTTTGTTTCCGACTTGTAAAAAGCGGAATAATTATTCCGACTATTAACAGTCGGAAATTGAAAAACACTCAGGGTCATAATAGTCTAATAAAATTGAAATGGGGGCCAAAAAGTCGGTGACGGGGTTCAAAAAGAAAAAGTCAAATTTAATTGCACAATTTAAAAAATAAAAAGTCTTTCTCATCCATGGATATGATATGATGCATAGGATAATCACATTTTAAAAAGCAAATGTTTGCTAGAATTTGAAATACTACTTAATAATTTAAAAAATACTCCTTCCGTCCCTAAATATAAGGTTTTTTTGACACTTTTATTTTGTTCCTATTTATAAGTCTCTTTACCAATTTTCAATGATCATTAATTACTTTTTTTCCAGAAACACCCCTTTATTTATTTACCACTTTTTAGATTCCCAATAATATTAATAAGGGTAATTTTGAAAATATATATAAAAAGTTCACATTTTCAATACAATTAACTAAATAATTTCACTTTCTTAATGGACGTTAAATCTTCCAAAGGGATCCTATATTTAGGGACGGAAGAAGTAATGATTTAATTTTTTAATACAATTTTATCGTTTATGTTATTTTATCCTATATATGAAATGTATAAGATAGAAAAACCCAAAAACAAAACCTAGCACGTGTCTCATTTCTCTCTCCTTTTCTTTTCATCATTGTTAGAGCATCCATGTTGGTTGACAAATTTTTTGCCCTTAAATAAATCTCACTTATTATTTTATTATTTTTTGCACATTTTTTATATTTTAAGGGCAATTGTCATATTTTTTTCTCTATCCATAAACCAACATTTTATCATTAAAATATTTCTCTCTCAAACTAAAAATTTAACTTGTATAAGGGCATTTCCTAAATAGGACAAAAGTTTTATCCTCCACATCCATGAAGAACAATCCTTAATTAGGGAGAGACAAAACTATTGCTCAGTGTAAATACTCTTATTTGGTAAATTGATTCATTTGGACTAATATGGATAAAAAAGAATATATTAATTTGTACTGTACGGATGTAATCAATGTAGGGTTGGTCAAGTGGTAGATCATTTGGTCCCTTAACCAATTGGTCTCGAGTTCAAGCCTTGGGTATGGAGCAACTCCCGTTGGGAGATCCCTACCGCTAAGTGCGAGCTAAATGGGTCAGACCGGATGAGTCAGATTCTGGATAAATCAGATCCGAATATTAATTGGTGGAAAAAAAAATTGTACGGATGAAACCCTAGAAGATGAAAAGCAGACTGCTCCACTCCAAATCTCAAATATGTAATATGTTTATTTGATCAGTAATCAGTAGTAATACAACCTTCACATTGTTTTCACCCTTGCTTTATTTTTATTTTTTCCTATAACAAACAAAAAGCATATGAAAAGGAGACACCACCAGTCAAAAGTTAATACGAGTATATATGTAAATTGTAAATATGTTTTCCTTAACAGCTTCAGTTATAATTCAATCAGCAATATTACTTTTTAATTAATATCCTCAGGATCAACGTACTCGCAAACTCGGAACAGCAGAAGCTTTTTGTAGAAATTTAATAGGAGCAGTGAACCAACGGTAACATTGAGTTCAGAATTTTGGAAGTTATATACGGGCAATTTTGGGAATTTGAAAAATTTAACGGCACCTTCAACATATATAAATCACGAAAAAGTGTTTTTATATAACTCCAGACATAAGAATTACCAGTAAAACATGAAACTATTTTTTTTTTTAAAATTCTTTTAACTCTTATTTATAATCATTGCTATTTTTGCTACGGAAACGACAATAAATAAATTTTTATCTAGTCTAGATTATGTATTTTTATGAGAAACAATCATATTTAAGACAAAAACATTCATAGCTTGACAGGTTAGCTTTTCATTGAAGGCATTTGTTAAGTTTTTTTTTAAAAAAAAAAACATCATAAGCTTCTATTTTTTTTCCACTCAAATATTAAAAATTGCATTTTCTAATACTTTCCAATTACATATAGTTTTTTAACAAGTATTTTAATGACACTTGTTAGCATATATATTATTTTTTTATAGAAATGATTCTAACCTAAATAAATAGGTAACTGAGATTTAGGTGTAAAAAATTGATAATAAAAAAAGTCTTACAAACAATCATTTTTAGGTTACTAGTTAATATTCCTAGAAATATAAAAACAAAATAAAATTTCTATTTTTTTTCTTATATTGAGCTTATCAAAAATTATATTTTTCAATATTTTTTATTCTATAAATTCTCATTGGTCTCATTTTTAAACAAAAATAACTAACTTCACACCTATTAAGAAAGTTAGTTGAATGTATTTAATTTTTTCAAATTCATAAAAAAAATAGATTACTTTAGTAAATTTACATTGGATATGAAACAAAAATTAAATGATTCAACCACTTTATAAAAATATTGTAGGAATGATTATATCGGGAATATAAAGTTAGTTAATTATTGTTTATATTTAAAATCATTAATGAAATGTTTTTTTTTCTAGTAATTGAGATAGAAAGAAGTACTCACTCTTGTCCTATTTATAAGACCCTTTTGGGGTTTCTCACTTCCACCAAGAAAAGTGATTAAACTTGCCGGTGACGTTGGAAATATGAAAATTTGATTATTTTTTCAAAATTAACCCTATGGTTATTATTTGAACTGTAAAAATTGTTGACTTAATATGAGTGTTTGTGAAAAGAAGTAATTAAATGTTATTGAAAATTGAAATGAGGTCTTATAAATATGACCAAAATAAAAACTTCAAAAAAATCTTATAAATAAGATCGGAGAGAGTAATTTCTTAGCAATTGCCATAAAAAAATTTGTGAAATAAATCAATAATCAATGTGCGCGGGTTTAAGTGGAAATGGCACAGGTCAAGTATGATGTCCATCCCTTGATATATGTGCAAGTAAAATATATTATTGGAAGAAATTTTTAATTAAGTGTCTCACGGTATTTCTGGAAATTAGTTTTTAGATATTAAGGGAGAAATTTTTTTTGGTCCGAATTTCTTGCGAAATCACCGGTATCCTCAAGAGCACCCTTAATATCAGGGAGCCCTTGAGACTAATCCGGAGCGAGCTGTGTGGCTGACTCTCCTGAGATGTTTTTAATGGGAATCGAACACGGGGAATATTAAGCGAGAAAATACTAAAAACTTTGTGAAATATAAAAGTTTTCCATTTTTTATGTTTTAAATGCTGAAAAATGCTAATAAGTGTTTTTATTGCATTTGTTAAGAAGTTAAATATCGTAAAAATTTATGGAAAAATGTAATTATTTATATTTTTAAGACAAAAAAAATAAAACGTGCCCTTATGATTATTTTTCTATTACTAAAAACCTTAAAAAAGTACACTAACTACGCTTGTTAGCTAGACCCTTAAATATTACATCACTCAATCTAATATAAGTCCATAGAGACTGAGTTGAAGAACAAAGGTGAAGAGGCAGTGTGCATTTTCTCAATAGTGAGTTAGTACTTAGTAGCAAGTGTGCATTTTCTCTGTCTCAGTTGCTCTGTTCTCACACCATAGTGTCCCTTCAACTGTGTTACTTACTTTCTCCTAACCATTATTTTGTTCTCGTTCTCTCTCTCTCTTGCTTCCATAATCTATTGGCTTTTTCTTTTCTCCTTTTTCAACTTCTCACTTTGACTCACTCACTCACTCACTTACTTTTTTCTCACATTCTATAGCCCAAGTTACTATCTTTTCATCTACCCTTCTCCCTTTCTCTGAACCTGTTATTTCTTTCTTCTCTCTTATCCTTCATAAGCATTAAGATTTGTAAGCAAAAGGATAGTGTTTCAAAGTGGAAGATCATGGCAGCTGCTGCAAAGACAGAAGAAATAATAAGTCATCCTCCAATGGAGCAACTTCAAGGCTTAGAGTATTGCATAGATTCAAATCCATCTTGGGGTATATACCAAACTTTCATTCTTCCTCAACATGCATTTTCAGTTTTATAGTAACTTTTTTTTAATGCCCATTTTTGGTTTTTTTTTTTTTTTTTTTTTGCATGAGACTGATAGTGATTTCTGTGTTTTGAACTGTTAACAGTGGAGTCAATAGCTCTTGGTTTCCAGCATTACATTTTGGCCTTAGGAACTGCAGTGATGATTCCTTCATTTCTTGTGCCATTGATGGGTGGAAGTGATGTAAGCCAATCATCCCCAAGTTCAAGTTCTTTTGCTTCTTCAATAGTTCAATTTTATAAAGTAATTAATAATGATATTGATAAATTTTTATATTGCCAAATCTTTATGAAGTTAGGAAAATGCTAAGTGTCTTTAGGGTTCTTGATAAGGAGCCATGCGTAGTCAGAAAAAGAAAAAAAAAAAACTAAAATTTGTGTTGCTGTTTTTATTTATAGGAAGCTTAGTAAGTGCTATAATATTAGCAAGATCCTTAATGTTATTCACACTTTAAATTCTCTAACCGCACTCTTTATTATTGTTATTTTAGGTTTTTTTAATACAAGGTTTTGTTTTTAATGTGTGGCCGGAGCTAGATGTTAAAGAACTCATATTGATTAAGTTTGTATTAGGAATTAATGTAATTAACGACATAAATTTTATAATAAATACATCAACTTTCAATGAGGATTTATCCATATATATTTCTAACTTGTGTGACTTAGGGCTCACATTAGACACATTATTATCTTTGGTTAATGAGTACTAATATTATTATAAATTGGTGAATGAGAATGTAGTTAATAATCACACCGGTAATCATACATGCCAAATATGAGGTAGGTGGGTCCGTCCGCAAAGGACTGAAAATGAAATTTCCAAATTCAGTTTTGTTTTTATTTTGCATTGTCCTAGGTAGAGAATTGACAATTCATATATTGTGATATAATGACTCAGGATGATAAAGTGAGGGTGGTACAGACACTGCTTTTTGTTGAAGGAATTAATACACTCCTGCAGACACTCTTTGGAACTCGGTTGCCAACAGTGATGGGAGGGTCTTATGCATTCATGGTCCCCATCATATCCATCATTCATGATTCCAAATTAACAAGGATAGAGGACTCACATTTGGTAATTACATTTCCTCTAATCTACACTCATATTTTATCCTACATTCAAATATAACTAACAAGTTGTGCTACTCAAACGATTAAGATACTTATAAGTAAAACAAAACATTCTATATCATTTGTCATTTATTACATGAGAAAAAAATAATAATTGTAATCTAGTTAGTTGAATATGTGTGTGTTTAGCATTCAAATTTATCATGAAATTGTTGTCTCCTTCTCAAGGGCTTAAGCTAATCCTCTTGTATTTTTCTCCAGAGATTTCTTAGCACAATGAGAGCAGTCCAAGGAGCAATGATAGTAGCATCAAGCATACAAATTATTTTGGGCTTTAGTCAATTATGGGCCATTTGTTCTAGGTAAGCTTTTCTATGTGAATTGCATATACTATTTGTTCTTACAATGCAGCCAAAGAATCAAGCTTTTTAATCCATATTCTGTAGTCTATACTCTACACATCAAATAATTAATGTATTGTTCACTTTTTCAGGTTTTTCAGTCCACTTGGAATGGTTCCAGTAATTGCATTAGCTGGTTTTGGATTATTTGACAGAGGGTTCCCTGTGGTATAGCAATAACTCATGTGTCAATAATTCAACTCCTCTGAATATTTAAGTTAAACAGTTCATATTTATCGCTGCTTGGTTCATATTATTTAGCATGACTGTTTTATTTTTCAGGTTGGGCATTGTGTTGAAATTGGAATTCCCATGTTAATTCTGTTTATAGTCTTCTCTCAGGTACTAATTAAAATTGGAATTCCCATGTTAATTCTGTTTATAGTCTTCTCTCAGGTACTAATTAAACTTACTTTTGAATCTTAACCTTAATCCAATTTAGTCCTTTTACAGAAACATTCTTTGGCAAAATGGCTTTGAATTAGAAAGCTTATAATAAGTGTTTGGTATATGAAGCATTTAGAATATTTGCTCTATTTACAATATATTAGTGTAATAACAGTGTAAAGATATTTGGTATATGCAGTACTTGAAAAATTTTCAAACAAGACAACTACCGATACTAGAGCGATTTGCTCTACTTATATCGGCCACTGTGATTTGGGCATATGCGCATCTCTTAACAGCAAGTGGAGCATACAAACACCGCCCTGAACTAACGCAACATAATTGCAGAACTGACAAGGCCAACCTCATTTCTTCTGCTCCATGGTTAGTTCGAAAAGCAACTCTTTAAGTAGTTGAATATTTGAATATCAAAATGTAGGAAGAACTTTGCTAGATTTTATGATGAAATTGCTGTTTCTACATACATAGCATGTAAATGGCAATGAGCTTGTTGAACTATTATCAATGACTCCTGAACATGTTATTGCCTGTAGGATAAAGATCCCATACCCTTTAGAATGGGGTGCTCCTACATTTGATGCTGGTCATGCTTTCGGAATGATGGCTGCTGTTTTAGTCTCCCTAATTGAGGTACAAGTATTATATATTGAAAAAAGATGGTCCTAATTGAAATTCAAGTCTATTTGTTGAGTAAGGATGTTAATAAAAAAAGTTGTGACAGTCAACCGGGGCATACAAAGCTGCATCGCGTCTAGCCAGTGCTACTCCACCTCCTGCTCATGTTTTGAGCCGTGGCGTTGGTTGGCAAGGAATTGGAATCTTGCTGAATGGACTTTTTGGAACACTAACTGGTTCTACAGTTTCAGTGTAAGTACTATACTTTCATTCATGCTATGGCTTTCGCTTTTATGGGACACAAATTGATTCTTACAGGACCATGGCAGGGAGAATGTGGGGCTTCTTGGAAGCACTCGTGTTGGAAGTCGAAGAGTCGTTCAAATTTCAGCTGGCTTTATGATATTCTTCTCAATGTTAGGTAAGTGGCAATGCGAACGATAGGGTGTACTAATCTAACAAATCTTACTTACAATTGTTTTTTCCCCCTTCATAATAAGGTCACTTACGAAGCACGGTTTACATCTTTCTTCAGGAAAATTTGGAGCTTTATTTGCATCAATTCCCTTTCCTATTTTTGCTGCTGCTTACTGTGTTCTGTTTGGTCTCGTGGGTGAGTAGTTGAATACCACTGTACCACTATTTCACCTTTGATTTTATTTTAGCATGCCTGATCTCTTTTATGACAATTGCTCTTGTTTTTCAGCTTCTGTGGGGCTATCATTTTTGCAGTTTACTAACATGAACTCAATGAGGAACCTCTTTATTACTGGTGTTGCCCTCTTCTTAGGTTTTTCTGTTCCAGAGTATTTCAGAGAATTCACTTCCAAGGCCCTTCATGGGCCTACTCATACAAGTGCTGGATGGGTGAGTTTGTTTGTTTTATCTATATATTTCATTTATTTTGAAATTTAACTCAAACCCATGCATATGCCAGACCATAGACATGCAGTTACATATACACAAGCCTTAAGAGAAGTCTTCACCTTTTTTACTGCTCAAGTGTTTAAGGCACATTGCAAACTTATGAAGTAAGAAATTGAGAAGTTCGGACAAGGGATTTTTTCACATTTTATCATTTGCTGACAGAATTATTATGCATCTTGTGCTTCTATATGTGATGGTTTGTTCTTGATGCAATCTTTAAACGTTTAAGAAGATGATACTAATTTTCTTTTATTTGGTTTTTGCAGTTTAATGACTTTCTTAATACTATATTCTTCTCATCCCCAACTGTTGCATTGATTGTTGCTGTGTTCTTGGACAACACACTTGACTACAAGGACAGTGCCAAAGATAGGGGAATGCCATGGTGGGCCAAGTTTAGAACCTTTAAAGGAGATAGCCGAAACGAAGAGTTCTACACCCTCCCTTTCAACCTCAACCGCTATTTTCCTCCATCTTAAGAAAGTTCTATCATCAAGAAAGATGATATAGGAAAAGCATCATTTGCATGTAAGGGTTATATTTTACTAGTGTGATTAGTGAACAAGAGTGTTAACTTTGTATCATATTGGTGAATCTCTTTTATGAAAGAAAGTTATCATAAGTTTGTCATGGACTTCTGCACCACCTATTTCTAAAAAAAATATTAAATACTCAAGTAATGAAGATTAAATGGATAAACTATTGACTCTTAAAATTACAGTGAAAAAATGTATTTGGGACTAGGAGCATCCATTAATTTGCTGCACGTTGTGTTGAAAATTAAATATTGGAATTTTAATTATGATAAGATTTATTGAAAAAAATATATATTCATACTCAAATGAAATACAATGAGTGTTGAAATTCAATCTAAAAAATGCAGTAATATATTAACAAGGAGTGTTGCCTGTTGTGAGGGTTGCTAATGCATGCAAGGACAAGCTATTATTGGTGTTTGCACATGCATTCTGGGCACATAGGATGTCTATAAATGCTTCTGCCATAACTCCTTATGCCATATTTCTGACCTTGCTGGATCATCTTCTTTACTTTGTCTTCAAAGCTGTTCCAACCTATAGTTCCATTCTCTGTCAAAATTGCTGCTATCCTCTTCTTGTTAGGCCTCAACGTAGGAGCATGACCACCACCATAGTAGGTTCTGAATCCAGATACCAATGATGAAAGTTGGCTACCAGAGTCAGTCATTGCAAACACATCAGCAGTTGCACATGCAATGAAATCCAAAGCAGCCAACTGCATTTACATCAGATATACATTGTTAGTTGTTACATATCAAATTTGAATTGCCAATGAAGTCATAGTTTACCTTTTCTTGTCTTTTTTGTCTTTCATCGGTTCAAGAAATGATTCCATTATATTAATAATGCCATCACTTACATTTTAGCACACAGAATTATTGTATGAAAATGTTCAAAAACTTAGTGTGGTGAGTTTAGCTACAACTACATATTTTTCGCATTAACAACTGTCACAATTGCAAACGGTTGCTAATTAATTTTCCATCTGCACTATAAGAACCAAGTTGAGTCTATCTGATTGTGAACATGAATGAGAATTTAGAAGCGAGCACTGAGATAAGTTCTGAATGAGAATTTAGAAGATAGAAAGATGTTACGATGAGAGGGATTACTGATAAATGAATAGAGCTAAACCTTACCTGAGAAGAAAAATTCCTGAAAGGCGCTAGTTCACTTGGTGTAAGCAGACTTTCCTTTGTGATCACATTGGGATAGAGCCTAGTGAAGGGATCCATTCTTGATTTTCCACCATAAATATGAGAACCAGCCAAGTAAATGTAAGTTCCGCGTTTGAAACCTAGACCTGCTAGAACAAGTGCTGCTTCTTCTGGTGTCAACAGGCATCTTCCTAATTTTCTCAATTCAGCTGGAGAAATATAGCTACATAAACATCTATAGTACATTAGTACATTTCATAAAAACATTAAACAAGTTACAAGGATGTTTATTATCATTCAAAACATTATGTTTAAAAGCAAATGGTAGAAGCATGCATACGTTGCATTCTTCAAGCGCTCAAGAAGCAGAGAAAAATGGCTTTCTCTGTAGGATTGAAGTTCCTTTCTCTCATTTTCCCCGCCTCCAAATTCGCATAAGGAATATGCCACCATATCTACTTCAAATCTTAAGTGCAATGCAAGATATTTGGTTGAGGCTCTTGCAGGTTGATGATCTCCCTTGTTCTCCATGAACTTCCCTAACAACTGAGTATCTAACGTTCTTGGTAGAGCGCCATACTTTCTAATCCTTTTGATCAATAGTGAGCCAACTTGTTGAATATTTGGCGCAAATTTCAAAGCATGGAAATTGCATTTGCATCTTAACCTCTGCAATTATTTCAAACACGGTTAGTTCTAAGCAATAGTATTGAAGACAAGGCAAACGAGACAAACAAGGTGACTTTATGACCTGAATATCCGAAGGCAAAGGATCAAAACCCAGTCGATTTCCATATCCAAGGAAGTGAACAATTCCATTTCTTAAAAGGAGAGGAAGCACAATTTTAATGTAGTCAGCAGATGTGGCCTCCTTCGGAAGATCTGCGTCTGTAATCTAAAATGCAAGATGTTTATCGATATCGTTATAACAAGTGCGGTAGGTCTTCTGAGATACATCAGATGTTAGATAATTAACCTGGCTGCCAATAGCTTCTACATCCAGAGATTTCATATGAGGTGGAAGTTCCTTCATGATTCTGATATCTTCCTTTAGGACACTCATGAAATACTCTTCCTGGTATATGTCACCAAACTGGCTGCATTTTTTTTTTTTTTTTATTAAACATGTGAACCAAATAAAATCACATACTTTTCAATGAATGAGGAGGTAGCAATGAGAGAAAATAAATCAATTATGATGTGATAACACGCTGCAAATTGTCCTGCAACGTCATATAAACAATAAAAAGAACTAGTTTATTTGTGATGGGTACTCCAGAGTTCACATTCAAATAAAAATGCGTAGATAGATGAAAGATTTAACTATACAGAAAGGAACAAAAGAAAACTTCTATTCGCGATATTAACTTCTCAGGCTAAACATATCGCACCTTGGATCCTTCCAAACATTGCTGTAAAGAAACTTTGGAATAACTAGAGTTGCATTGAGGAGGTACGCCACAGAAACAGCATTGCAAATCTGCAATCACTACAGTACTCTCGTCACTTTGATTATTAGATACACGAAAGCATGTCCAACAAAAAAGGATAAAAGAACATATCGGATCTGCGTAAGAATTAACCACATACATGTATCTATTAGTTAAAAAGGCACAGCATTAGACCAATCTGAAGTCCAATTTGTGATTTAAGATTAGAGCCTTCCTTTCTCTTCCACAAGAGAAAGTCGGTGAAGGAAAAACCTTCTTTTGCAATATGATAGTTGTGTAAGTCATTTTTCTGGCTATCATCTTCAACACCTGCTACTAGCCCTAATAGATGACAATTCATTTTGATAATAGGCTAGACACAAATTGAGGCCTTTTCCTTTAGAGACCAAGTTGGCTCAGCCCTCAATCTGTTTAGTGTGTATAAAATTATCGTCACATGTTCAATGAAATCAGCGATGGACATCAGAATTGTAGGTTGATTTGTTATTGTATAATTTAGTATCATACAAAGTTGATTTCTGAATATTAGAAATAATGTAAATTAACTGTCAATACTCACAGCAACCCGTTGTTGATTAAGACCACCATTTGCACTGACTGAGATGTAGCCATTACTTTTCACTGACTTTCCTGTCATGGAGAGTGTAAACTAATTACAAAGAGTACACTAGACCCCCAAAAATTTACAAATAGTCAGTTGAAACTAAAGTTTGAGTAGTTTTATATGACAGTATAAGAAAAGAATTCATTTCGTAAATATTGAATGCAACTTTATACTACCGGTCAATTCATAAAGAAAGGTTCATGTACCTGGATCACTTTGAACTTTTCTTTCTGCACAAGGTTCCCATGAAGATGCCTGCCGAAATGGTTCCACCCATAAATTGGACGGCTCTTGCTTGAATTCTTTCTATATTAGCAAAATTTCATTGATCAGGTCGGTTACATTTGATAGACATGTCACTATGCCAGAATAGGACATAACTTAACATGAGTATTGTTATGTATCTAATATACAAAAGCCTAAAACTCATAACATTTTGGTTCAATGAAAAACGGAAAATATAATGTTCGGTCTTGTTTCATCTTGTTCTAACCGTGCACCAAACACTACCTCAATTAGACAGAAATCAGTTCCAAAAATAGTTCAGTGTCTGACAAATTTGATCAAAAAATCACTATCTACAAATTTGATCCAAACCTCTGCAAGAGCGCTAGAAGCCAAGTTTAGAAGCCGATCATACATTTGTACCGGTGATTGCTTCTTGTTGATGTAGGAATCTCTACCCTTTTCATTAGAATAAACGTACGTGTTAGTTATACAAACTAGCCAGCACCAACATAAGATATCACATGAATTTTAAGAGTGCTAGTTAACTCAAAATTCTACTTGAGATGTGCACCACTAACTTAGATAATCCATGTTTGAACTTTAACATTCCCAAACACCACATCCAAAATCTGTATAGATAGCTTCCAGTTTATCCACTAATAGAAGAGAAAAGTGAAACTTGAATCACACGGAAGTCAATTTACTGATTTGAGAAGGACATTGTTCATAATTGACATCAAACTACATATAGTTTTAGGACGCTTTTGGATAAACAACTTAATTATTAAGCGCATATTGAATAAGATATTTTGAAAGAAGATAGAAGAAGCTTATTCTCATAAGCATCTCTCATAAGCTTATTATAATAAGCTAATAAGATTTTCTTGTAAGTTCAAATCTATAAGTTCTTTCAACCATACTCTTTGTAGATAGACCTATAATGGAAACATGGTTATGGAGAAAAGGGTTGTAACCTTTGCTATTATGGTGATTAACTCAAGTTTAAAATCTACAACCTAATAATATGAATATGGTTATATGAACATACATAGATAATCATCTAAAATGTAATGCAAATATGAATACAAGGGGGGTTCGATAGCAAGGCATGGATCATGAACTTGTACCTGAAACCAACTAGAGTTATTGAAGGCCTTAGTGGGTTGAAGATTTGGAGATTCAAAAAATGAGAAGACTAGAGAATCAAGCATGAAAAGGCAACCCAGCAATCCAAATGTAACACCAATGGTTCTGATGTGCTTTTTCCCAGCATAGAGTCCCCTACAAGAATTGTGTTTATAAGAACTTTTCAGCCCATGAAACAATAAAGTTTTTGAATTCCAACGATAATAAGCAACCCCTTTCATCCTCTTATTCCAAGAATGATGATCAATGCTACTACTTGTTATCTTGAATAACTTGTATTCTTTCATTCGTAAGATTATTAAACTTGTGTTTTCCATATGTGCACTGCACATTATCAATGAATGAAAGCTCTAAGTAGGTGATGATATTGATAGGGACATGTTATGTAACAATGTAGATGAATGAGTGGAATGGAAGGGAGAGATGAAAACTCAATCATGCATTGAGAGAACTTACCTTAAGGAACAAGAATCACAACGCAAGGAACAACAACTTCCCACCAAACATAACAGACCCTGGGCCTGGGGTATAGCTTCCTCTTCCTTAGTTTCCATTTCCATCTTTCAACAACAAAGGGGGACAACGGCATTAACATTTGAACAAGCTTTTAATATATTATTGTTATTATTATTTTGGTTTCTGTGTTCTGATTTGTTTTGTTTAAACATGGCTTCACGTTAGTTGACTGATTTGGCGGGTCAAGCCCCGTGATCCATACGAAACCGTTACCTCTACTTTCTTGAGTTTGTTCTACCATCTCATTATCCAATAATACATTGTCACCTTAATAAATAAATATTAATATTGTACACTTCATTAATAATTAATAATACGTTAATACTAATTGTCACCTTAATAAATAAATATTAATATTGTACACTTCATTAATAATTAATAATACATTAATACTAATTGTCACCTTAAGAATTCGTCAATTTTTATTTTCTATTCTATAATTTTCACTCCATAATAATATCTAATTGAAAAGATTAATGAAAAATTTCATACTATTCGTGTAGCAACAACGCTATGTAAATATTTAAATCCAACATCAACATTTAACATGCTGATAAAAAAAAACATCAACATTCAATATCTGTCTTTTTTTTTTATATAAATATCTGTCTTTTTTAGAAAACAAAGGAAAATCATCCCAAATCTCAATATTTTTAATCTCTTTTATTTTCCAAAAAATAAAAGGTGTTAGATGTTGATGTTGAATTTTGATGTTTATATAACATTATTGAATCGTGTAGGAGTGTAAGTGGTCTCGGATTGGACCGAGAGACCAGTAAGATTGAACCGGACTGATCCGAAAAAATAGATTCAGTCTGATCTCATGGTCTAGTCTGATCCCAATTATACCTAGACTGATCACAAATGGCCCGGTTCACGGTATCATAATTTTTGAGACTGTGCAGACCGAACCGGACCGATACCTCATTTTTTTTAATTTTATATTTTTATAAGTTCCAAAACCCTAAAATTTTCTCTCCTTTAATCCTTCTCATCCACCCTCTTCATAATCAGTTATACAACTTCAGAAGCAGAGAGTAAAGAGACTGAAAAACAAAGGCGACACCAAAGAGAAAGAGAGGGAGAGAGAGGAGAAAAGGCAGCAACGACCCTATCCACCACCATCGTCGTCGCCTCGCCATCCCAAATCTACTTGGTCCCGCGCCTAGATCTGCTTTAGCACTGTTATGGCTCATGGCCTTCTTCGACTTTTCTTCTTATCTCTCTCATGCCTTCTTCGACTTATTCTTCTTCTTCTTCTTTGTCTCTCTCTCACACTCTTTCTCTCTCCCTTTGTTTTCTCATATTTTTATTTTACAATACTGAAGCAAAGAAAGATTAATACCTTAACAAGATCATTGATATAGACTGGACCGAACTGATTATGTTCAGTTCGCTCCATTTCAATTTTTGTGTTTGGATGGTGTCTATACCGAACCAAACTAGATTGTCTTACTTTGACTGAACTGATTTGTAATATCTATCAAAGATCGGACCAGACTGAACCGTTACGCCCTAGAATCGTGTAATGGGGTTTTCTTTGTAATGGACAAACTTTATTTTTTATGGGATCGGTAGTATTGCGATCTATGTGTACATACTCAAAAAGACTCTGCCGTAATATTTTAAGGGTTATGTTAACAAGTGCCCTAATAACACTGTTCATGCATTCTAAAATAAATAGGTTAACATTGGAAAATGAAATTCAATATTTTTCGATATATTATCCCTTATGGTTTTTTCTTAACACTTTATCCCTCTATGGTACAGTTCGATTCATAATTACTTTGTTCCCTGTGGTTTTCCCCCGACACTTCTTCCCCCTTAAATGGTTGGTCCTTAACATTTTGCCCCACCGTGGTTTGGTGTCTAACACTTTACCCCCCGAAATTCCTAAAATATTAGCACCCTGAACTAGACTCAAACTGATTTGAATTCAAAGCACCACCACAGGCGGTGATTCGCGATCAACAAAAAGATCAGAAACAATAGAAAAATATATTTGCATTTTTCAGTATTTATCTAATATAAAAAAAAATCTACTTCCTCCGGTCATATTTATAAGTAAAAAAAGCATAATATTAATGGTCTTAAATATAAGCAAAAATTAATCAACTTTCAATTTCCAATACAACAATTCTTAAAATATCCCTACAAAGTGGTTATAACATTTAATTTTTGTTTCATTTTCAATGCAAATTTCCTAAAGTAATCAATTTTTCTATGAATTTGAAAAAATTAAATGCACTCAACTAACTTTCTTAATATCTGTGTCGGTAATTTTTTTGCTAATAAACAAGACCGCATGGAGTACATGTTATCTGTTGTACATGTACCAGTGTTAACGTGGATTTCTGCTTGTTGCATCGACACTTCATAGAATCAATGGACAGAGAGACTAATTCCAAAACTTTGAACTTTGCAAAAACGAAAATCTAGCAAGAAAACTTCCATTGACTAAACTCAAAGTTCCCGCAAAGTTTAAAACTTTGGAATTAGTTTCTTTGTCCCTTGGTTCTATTAAGTACTGACGTGACAGATAGAAATTCATGTCTGACACGTATACCACATAAAACATCTAGATTTTTTTTTTAAAATTTTTTAACATTAGATAAATACAAAAAAAAAAATGAATATATTTTCTCATATTTTCTATCTTTTTTTATCTTTTCGTTGGTTGTGAACCACTGCTTGTGATGGTATTGTATAGGGGTGTAAGTGATCCGGTCCGAGACCGCGAGATCGCTCGGATCGGACCGAAAAATGCAGTCTAGTCCGATCTCATGGTCCGGTCCGGTCCCAAAAAATTTAGACCATACTTGAACGGCCCGGTCCATAGTTCCAGATATTCTTAGACCGCTTGGACCGGACCGGACCGATAGGGTTAATAATTAATAAAAAAAAACACTACAGATACTATTGAGGCCAGCGTGCAGCATGTGCTTATTGAGGGGTGATGTTCCTTTTGCTTATTAGGTGATGTCCCTCAAAAGGTTGCATCCGTAGTTCCTTTTGCGTGCAGCATGTGCATCTGTAGGCACCCTTCCATCAGTTCCATGTCATGGATCTTGCCCCTTTCTCCGGTCCCTCTTTCGAAGCCCTAAAAAATGAGATCTTGCTCCTTCTTCCTGCGGCCCCTCTTCCTCTGTTCTCACCCTCCGGTTCTCAGATCTCCCTCCGCGGCCCACGTTCTCAGATCACCTTCTTCATTCGTTTCTCACTTGACAGTTGAGACCTCCGATTCTCCCCCTCTATCTGTTCTCTCTCTCCCTCTGGTTCTCAAGCCTTAGCCACCACCACCGCCCCCGCCACCGCCACCGCCCCCGCCACCGCCATCGCCATCGCCATCGCCGTCCGCTCTTCCACTCTCCTACACGAATTTGGTTCTCACGGGTCACTTCCATGGTTCCATTCCAATTTCCAGCAAATTCGGTTTTAATTAGTTTTTATTACTTTTTTTAGTTATTTATTATTACTTATTACTTATTAATTAACGAGACCGTGGTCTAGACCGGAATGGACCGAACAGACCACGGTCCGGTCCGGTTCGGTCCTGGAATGTAAATGATGTCTGGACCGGACCAGACCAGACTGTCCAACTTTAATCGGTCCGGTTTGTGATATCCATGAAAGACCGAATCAGACCGGACCGTTACACCCCTAGTATTGTAGATTCAGATTGGTTTGAGTCTTGAACCGAATCGGTCTAATTCGAGAAGCTAATTTTTAGGGATCTCTAGAGGTAAAGTGTTAAGGACCAAACCACAAAAAACAAAGTGTTAGGAAAAAACCCGCAAAAGTAGCAAAATGATTTTGGACTATACCACAAAAAGGCAAAATATTAACCACCAAACTACAAGGGGACAAAGTAGCAAGCTGTATTTTACCCTATTTTAATTTTTTTTATAATACCCTATTTTAAATTTTAAACAACAAGCTGAAGGATATAGCTTCGAAGATATAGATTTCGTTTAACACACAAACCATCTTCACATGTTCAATTACTATTTTAGCCGTATCATATGCACAATAACAAAATCAAACATGCTAGCAACACTTTCTTTCCTTTTCGTTATCTAGGCATGCCTATATCAACTAGGAAGTGGACCAAGAATACTTGTCAAGTTCTTGTGGAGAAGGTGAGTAGCAGAATTATTTATTGGAAGTCCAGGAATTTATCTTATCAGGCAAGGTGCTGTTTAATCAATTCAGTGCTTCTAAATCTTCATGTTTATTGGACAACTATTTTCATTATTCCTAAATCAGTGCTTCGAGAGGTAGATAAGAAATGCAGAGCTTTTTTATGGGGGGTGAATCAGCAGGGTCATTATATAGCTGCTGTAGCTTGGGAATCGATTTGTAGACCGAAATCTAAAGGGGGCCTAAACTTCAAAAATACGATTCTTTGGAATGTTGCAGTTGTGGGTAAACAAATTTGGCACTTAGCTAACAATGAGAAGCATCTTTGGATCAAGTGGGTTAGCTCTATTTATTTGAAAGACAGTAATTTTTGGAATTACAGCCCTAAATCAAGTGATAGTTGGCATTGGAAGCAGGTGATAAAAATTAGAGACAAATTAAGAGCAGGGTTTGTCAATAATACCTGGTCCTACTCCTAATCTGGTGTTTATACTATTAAAGGCGCCTATAGCTTTCTCCTGGGTCATTTGCCTTTTGTTCCCTGACACAGAACTGTTTGGAATCATGTATCAGTGCAAAAACATTGCTTTATTGTGTGGTTAGCTATGCAGAGGAGGTTGAAAACAAGGGATCGCTTGTTCTTACCTGAGAAGACTTGTTCTCTGTGTCGGTTGGAAGATGAATCGCATGATCATTTATTCTTTCAGTGTCAGTGGTCGCGAGAAGTTCTGGATGAGGCTTGTCGCTGGTTGTGCTTAGATTCTTGGCCAACTCGATTTCTCAGATGGAATCGCTGGATTGTTAAAGCGTTTAGGGAGAAGACTCGAAGGAAATGCGTTTCTTCTTTGTTTGCGTCTATAATCTATAATGTGTGGTCGGAGAGGAACATGCGTGTTTTTGGTGGTACTCAGTTAACTACACTTCAACTCGTGGCCAGAATTAAGCATGAAGTAGCTTTGAGAATTCAATTTTGTTTTCCTTTATTTACCTCTTGGAATAATGTGATCCTTGTTAGTAGAATAAATGCTGAGTTATATTAGATTTTCTTAGGCATCTTGACGTCTTGAACCCTTCCTAGAAGGTGGCAAGATCTCCACATGGCCTTTAGGTTGTATTATTTTTCTTTGCTTGTGGTAATAGAATTTTTTCTTCTATCAAAAACACTTTCTTACACATGGTTTACTCGTAAATTCATCCTTAATCACTAATTACTAAATTAAGAAATAATTAAAAAAATCAAATTGTTAGCTTGCTTAGAAGCTCAAAGTTACTATCAATACTCCTTTTCTATGCAATTGACTTTAACAATATTTAGATTATAAAGATTGTATTGTCTTAAATCTATTAACATGGCTTATCCTATGCAAAATTGAATAGATCATCATTACTACTACTAGTTTATCATTGTATTCCCTCTAACTCGAATCATAAGCAAATCTAACAATTTTTATGTTTATTAAGGAGATTAATTGATTGTATTTAATTTTCTCAGATTTATAAAAAATAAAGGTATTTTAGGAAAGTAGTATTGAGAATGAAACAAATTAATTAAAATTACGATTTTCTAGAGTTGTTTTAGGAAGATGACATTGAGAATGGAACAAAATTTAATAAAGTTAGTTAATTTTGCTTATATTTTAAACCAAAAGAAATATGTTTTTTTTGCTTATAATTCGAGCCGGAGGGAGTATACACTAAGACCCTTTGGGAAATTTCATGTCCATTAAGAAAGTGGAATAATTTAGTTAATTGTATTGAAAATGTGAACTTTTATATGTATTTTCAAAAGTACCCTTATTAATATTATTGGGAACGTAAAAAATGTTAAATAAATAAATTGTGAAAAAAAAATAATTAATGCTCATTGAAAATTAGTAAAAGATCTTATAAATAGGGACAAAATAAAAGTGTAAAAAATGTCTTATATTTAAGTACGGAAAGAGTATATTTTTTTTCATTAATTAATCTGTTTTCCACATTGCATGAATTCAATAAAGCGCACTGCATAATAATTGAGATCAAACAGTGAAGTCTTCATAATCTGACACAAGAGTTAAGAAAATGAGAGATGTCCAAAAAATAAAAATAAAAATAAAAATGAAAAAAGAAAAGAAAGTGAAGACAGAAAAGAAAGGTGGAAGAAAAGTAGAGCTGGAATCACATGGACTTGTCTTTCTCTTAGTTGCTTTGGTCTTCTTCATTTCTTTCTCTTCCTTCACTCTTTCTCCATTA
Organism: Crotalaria pallida; assembly: GCA_037953625.1. Lineage (NCBI taxonomy): Eukaryota > Viridiplantae > Streptophyta > Magnoliopsida > Fabales > Fabaceae > Crotalaria > Crotalaria pallida. The sequence goes on from CM075656.1 coordinate 78,959,395, forward strand.
TTATTCTTCTCTTCTTCTTCATCAACCCATAGACAGATTAGATTCCTCTCCACTCTCTCCCTTCCTCCTCCATGGCTGAGGATAAGGTACTTTTTTCCATAAAAAAAGTGTTGTATTTTTTTTCCCCCAATTTTGTTGGTGTGCTGATTATTTGCTTAGTGATCCATGAATGTGAGAGCTGAAAAAGTTTTTTAATTTCTGGTTATTTTTAAAGTATGCAGCTTAAATAATCTTTGAGGATGTCTAATTTTTGTTTCTATGTTTGTCTTTTCTCTCTTTCTTCTTCAGCTGACTAAGGGAACATTAGGGTTTGTTATTTTTGGGGAAATTTTATTTTTTTGTTAAAGGTTTGGTCTTTGAGCTTAGAATAAAAGTTCCATTTAGCTCATTTTTTGGGTTGATCTATGATTTTTGTGTGAAGTTTCAATTTTTTATTTTTTTTTGTTTCTTTTTATGGAGAGAAGTTCTCAAGTGTGTTTTGTGCCATGTTGTATATATTTGTTTGTTGTTGACACTTATGTAAGAATAAGAACATGGTTTGGACTCCTCTATGATTTGGTTTTTTGTTTGTTATGATCGTTTGCTAGTTTGTCAGTAGTATTTACCACATCTTGAATGCTTTCTGTGTAGCCCATCATTTAGACTTTTGATCAAAATTTTTTGGTTTAGTTTATGGTACTCTATTTCTTGCTGTGGTATTGTTTTCATATATTTTAACAACTTATTGTGTTTTCTTCACTTGAGTTCTTATTGTCAACTTCTCTTATTGAAGTGTGTCTTCTGAAATCAATGCAGCTGCTATTCTTCTTGGTTCCTAACTTTTTTAGAAGCTTTTTTCCATCACTAAATTTCTGTGCTATCATCCTTATTTTATCTACCCGATTTTTTCTTCTCTGAAAGTTACCTATTATATGTTGTTTAAAGGTGATGGTTTAATTGTGTATCTTGTTGCTCATAGACTCATAGTTTTCACTTAGCGTGTTTCACATGTTCAACAATTGGTCAATTGAATTTTTCAATGTGTTTGAAATTATAATATTCCTTATGCCTTGTTATAAACATGACAATTTGAGCAGGAGACCCCTACCTCTGTTATCAATGGGAATGATTCCCTCACTGGTCACATCATTTCTACAACAATTGGAGGCAAAAATGGAGAGCCTAAACAGGTATTGTCTTTACAAATCCTATTTCACTTGTAGTGTTACACATTATGTATTGTTTCTTAAGTTGTTAAAAATGTCATCGGACATGTATCGGGATTTAACTAATTCACATCTAACCCATGCTAAATTCTGGATTGTAAGTTTTAACATCATGTTACAATGATATTTGTAGACTATTAGTTACATGGCAGAACGCGTTGTAGGAACCGGATCTTTCGGAATTGTTTTCCAGGTATGCTAATACTAGATTCATGACTATTAATTGTTGCATCTCCACCCTATTTTGTCACTGCTGATAATTTTTCCTCTTTAGGCAAAATGCTTGGAAACTGGGGAGGCTGTGGCCATCAAGAAGGTTTTACAAGACCGACGATATAAGAATCGTGAACTACAGTTAATGCGTGTGATGGATCATCCAAATGTGGTCTCTCTGAAGCACTGTTTCTTTTCAACTACAAGTACAGATGAACTTTTCCTTAATTTGGTGATGGAATATGTTCCAGAATCTATGTATCGGGTTTTAAAGCACTACTGTAACGCGAATCAAAGAATGCCAATTATCTATGTAAAACTTTACATGTACCAGGTATGCTTAAGACTCTCTAGTGACTGAAAAAATTTCTAATTTGTTTTCTTGCTTCCTGATAAAAGTTTGTGGCGAGCCTGCAGATATTCAGGGGTTTGGCTTATATCCACACTGTTCCTGGAGTGTGCCACAGAGATTTGAAGCCTCAGAATATACTGGTTTGTTTATATAATACTTGCTAAATATAAATTACAAGTGGAATTCTTCTTTGAAGTAGTAACTAATTCTGGCCTCTGATGTCCTTTTGTTTATTCTCCAGGTTGATCCTCTTACACACCAAGTGAAGCTGTGTGATTTTGGAAGTGCAAAAATGCTAGTATGTTGATCTCCTTATTTTACTTAATATGCGTAGTTAGCTCCTACTCTTATGTGTGTCATTATCTTTTTTATATTGACAAAGTACTAACCTATCTAAGTATGTCAACTAAGTAATAAATTACCTATTGCCATAAAGCTGGGACAGCATAGATGAGAAGGGTCTAATTATTGCATTTTTTTTTATAGCAGTCTCTTATGCTGGTGTCTTGCTCTGCTCAACAGAAAACTAAGGACCTCTCTCTTTTTTTTTTGTTATTAAGTCAGAGTTCAAACTTTTCACATGTTCATTTTGGTCTTTTGGAGGTTCCTGTCAAGCTCTGCATGCGTTTAACTTGTGTTGTAGTGATTCATGTTACAATATCCAGAATTTATTTTGTTTATGAACATATCCAGGATAATTTCTCCCCTAGTAAATTCATTTCATTTTGTTTTTTCTTCTTCAGTGGTATGTTTTTTTGTACTAACTTTTTTTACTTGATGTCCCTGATCAGGTCAAAGGTGAAGCTAATATATCATACATATGTTCACGCTTCTACCGAGCTCCAGAACTTATATTTGGTGCCACAGAGTATACTACTTCTATTGATATCTGGTCAGCTGGCTGTGTCCTCGCTGAACTGCTTTTGGGCCAGGTTTGTGATTTTTTTTCCTTACCAAAATGGTATTGTTTGATCCATGCAGCCGATGTCACCTAGTGGCAACAGGCTTTGGTGGTTGTTGTCATCGTATTGCTATTACATAAATCTACGGCAAACTGATGTGAATGTTCTTTTACTTATCTGCCATCTGCATGTCGTTTGACACCATATGAACATTTTCAGCCATTATTCCCCGGTGAAAGTGCAGTGGATCAGCTTGTACATATTATTAAGGTGTGTTTGGTTATCATGCATTATATGTTTCTAAAATCATGATGTGTGTCATAAATCATCAGCTCTATAAGATTCTGTATTCAGGTGCTGGGCACACCTACTCGAGAGGAAGTGCGTTGTATGAATCCAAATTACAATGACTTCAGGTTTCCTCAGATAAAAGCACACCCATGGCACAAGGTCTGCATTTTTATCTTTTTTCAGGCACTCAGTTTTTCAGATGATCAAAACTTTAGAAGACTTAAAATATTCCTGGATATTCTAACACTTGAGCATTGTGTGTAGATATTCCACAAGAAGATGCCTCCAGAGGCTATTGATCTTGCTTCCCGGCTTTTGCAATACTCCCCAAGTCTTCGGTGCTCTGCTGTAAGTGTAGCTGGCCTCTTTTTCATATTATTTTTGGGTATTCAAACTCACTTATTATTCTGTATGTGGACATCGGTCCGCTTCTCTTCAGAATTTGATCAAATCTATTTTTTGTTATGCAGCTAGAAGCATGTGCACATCCCTTCTTTGATGAACTCCGAGAACCCAATGCTCGCCTGCCAAATGGTCGTCCATTTCCTCCTCTATTCAACTTCAAACAGGAAGTAAGTCCTTATAATTTCTTCGTTAGTCAGACTTATGCGCTCTAGCACTAAATTATTGGTCCAAAAGTTTCAAGACTAACACTGAAATTAATACTAATCATTTTGGGAAAAAAAAAAGTTAGAAATTACATTGTAACTCCCTGTTTACAGTTATCCGGAGCGTCTCCAGAGCTTGTTAATAAGTTGATACCTGACCATGTGAAGCGGCAAATAGGGCTACAATTTGTTCAGCAGACTGGATCATGATGATAAGCATAGCACATATTGTATATGGATAAGTTAACCAAAGTGGTACCGTTATTTTTGTCTAAATTACCATGTTTTGTGGCCTGGCCAGTGTAATTTCGCGCTGAACCAAGGACCGAGACTTGGCACTCTGGATGGCTGAGGTTGATCCATCAGTATATGTATACCTTTTGATTTTCTGCTGCTTCTGGTGGGTCTTTATTTTCCAAAGGCAAAAAGCCTGTAACTTGCATGTTTATTGTAAACGTCTTCATGTCATAGTATAGTTGGCTTAAATTGGTCAGAATGCTTCTTGAGGGGAAACTAAACCCTTTTCTTGGAAGGATGGTTCAAAGAAGATTAGGTGCTTTGAATTTTGGATGGTAGGTAATGTTGGTGGTTGGGTTTAGTTTCCTCAGGTCCCAATGTATATGTGCCCCTTTTATCAATGTTGCAGACAAGTTCCTTTTTGAAATGTAACTGTTATCTGTTTCTCTTCAATGCTGCAGCTTTCATTTTATTTGTTGAATTATTATAAGTAGGGTAGAAGACAACATCTCCCATCCCTGGTTGTCTATTCTATCTATATACTCCCTCCGGTCCTTATTATAGGTCACATTCTAGAAGGTTTTCTTGGTTCTAATTATAAGTCACTCTACATTTCCAATGTATCATTTATTGCTTTTTCTCTTTTTTGCCCTTATTAAATGTTTTGACTATCTATGTATTTTTGTTGTTCATTAATGAGTGTGAATTTTTCAAGAAAAGTTTAGAGGGTAAAATTGTAATGTTACAATATATTCTCATAAAATTTATAAAACTAACTACTTTCTTTGGTATGTGTAATTCGGTTAAGTATGCCCTATAATAAGGACCGGAGGGAGTATAAATTAGCAAAGTTTCCCCCCACTCAGCCAAAATCCCGCCCATTCCACATTTTCTTTCTTTTTTATTCCCACTCTTTTTCTTTTTTTTTTTACTACTTCCTATTTTGATTATCCCTTCAAACAGTAAAAGGTTGCTTTTATTATGCACCGGTTTTTGTGCTCCGACTCTTTTTTTTATTTTTTTATTTAATAAATCTAATATATTAACAAAATATGATTGTGGTTTTGTGTTCATTTTATGTACATGTTTTTGTTATTTGGATTTAATTTTTTTTTATTATATTCTTCCGGACACAGGTAATGGTCCTAACAAGTAAAATATAAAATAAGGGTGCTTCTACCATGCACCAGTGTTTGGTGTTCCGGCACTTTTTTTTTATTTTTTATTTTAATAAATCTAATATATTAAAAAAAAAATATGTTTGGAGTTTTCCGAGTTCTTTTTATGTACATATTTTTGTTATTTGCATTTGAATTTTTTTATTATATTCCTCCGGACACAGATAATGGTTCAAACAAGTAAAATATAAAACAAGGATGCTTCTACCATGCACCAGTTTTTGGTGCTCCGACTTTTTTTTTATTTTTTTATTTTCATAAATCTAATATATTAAAAAAGATATGCTTTGAGTTTTCTGTGTTCTTTTTATGTGCATGTTTTTGTTATTAGGATTTGAATTTTTTTATTATATTCTTTCTGACACAGGTAATGGTCCAAACAAGTAAAATATAAAACAAGGGTGTTTCTACCATGCACCGATTTTTGGTGCTCCGGCTCTTTTTTTTATTTTAATAAATCTAATATATTTAAAAAATATGCTTTGGATTTTCTGTGTTCTTTTTATGTTATTTTGATTTGAATTTTTTTATTATATTCTTTCGGACACGGTTAATGGTCCATAAAAGTAAAATATAAACAAGGGTGCTTCTACCATGCACCGGTTTTTGGTGCTCTTTTTTTATTTTTTTTATTTTAATAAATCTAATATATTAAAAAAATATGATTTGAGTTTTCTGTATTCTTTTTATGTACATGTTTTTGTTATCTTGGATTTGAATTTTTTTATTATATTCTTCCGGACACAGATAATGGTCCAAAAAAGTAAAATATAAACAAGGGTGCTTCTACCATGCACCGGTTTTTGATGCTCCGACTTTTTTTTTTCTTCATTTTCATAAATCTAATATATTAAAAAAAATATGCTTTAAGTTTTCTGTGTTCTTTTTATGTACATGTTTTTGTTATTTCGATTTGAATTTGTTTTATTGTATTCTTCCGGACACAGGTAATGGTCCAAACAAGTAAAATATAAAATAATGGTACTTCTACTATGCACTGGTTTTTGGTGCTCCGGCTTTTTTTTTCATTTTCATAAATCTAATATATTAAAAAAAATATGCTTTGGATTTTCTGTGTTATTTTTATGTACATGTTTTTGTTATTTGGATTTGAATTTTTTTTTATTATATTCTTCCGGATACAGGTAATGGTCCAAACAAGTAAAATTTACTCTATTCAATAATAAATTAAAACTAATATTAATTGTAACATTGTGAAATGTTTTATCAATACATTAAAAAATATTAATTGCAACTTTATGAAATGTTTTATCGATTTCGTATTTTTCCCGTGCATCGCACGAGGTTGGGGCTAGTGTGATTTAAATATACAGTAATCAATGAGATAAAATTTTACTGGGATGTAAGGAAAGCATGAATGTGTGCACCAATGATTTTTCTTTTTGAATTTCAGCTCTTATTGGCACGCGGCACAGGAAAAATTATTAGTTAATCCTGGATCATTTGGTCGAGACATATCTTAACCGTTGATAGTTTATTTTTTAATTAAAAAATTTAAAAATTAAATAATGGATGGTAGTGATTATCCTGGATCATGTCGGATCACCTAATAATTAGCCAATGTACATGGCCTAATTAACTCACTCGTGGGTACTTGTTCGACTCCGACTCAATTTTGATTGGAAAAATTTGTTATGTTCGGGTTTGTAAAAACCAAACCTGGATATGCTTTTAAAAGGATGGGTGGGGTAGGTTTAGGATTGTAAATACCCGTTTTATCGCCTTTGCTGATCTTTCTTTTCCTTAATGTACAAAATAATTTAAATTACAATAATGGTAAGATAATCAAGTTAATCTAAAATATTTTGCTGATCTTTCAAGTTTTTAAATGTTTATATTGCTGATCTCTCAAGTTTTTAAATGTTTTTAAAAATTCTTTGTTTATTTTTATGTATAAAACGGGAAGGAATATAAAAAAAAATTAGTTTTTTTTTATGCACTAAGGATATCCACCAGCCGATAATCAAAGATTAATTTCTTCTGAGATTTAGAGATCACCGAAGTGAATTTTGACTCTATCGACAAAGTATATTCCATACACACGACAAGGATCGAATTCCTGACATCATACTTAAAAAATTCAATTATCTATCAACTATGTTTGTTGATACTAAAAGTAAATTTAGTTCATGTATAAAGGCTTAAACAAATTTTTGAACTTGTGATTCACGTATTAAATAAGGGTATATTTTAGGTAAAAAAATTAAATACCTATTAAAAAATATAAAATGATTCACCTATACTTGCTTCGTTCCAATTTATCTCTCGTTTTAGCCTTTTCGACTTGTTCCAAATTATTTGTAGCTTTAAGAATTCGAGGACGCATTAATTAATTTTTTCTAACTTTAAACTTTATCTTTGAATATATTGAAATACAATATGTAATAATTAATGTAGTGTGAGAATAATATAATAAAATTTTCTTATTTTTCTCTTGAAAATTGAAGTATTAAATAACTTTCTTAATCTGTGTAAAATTTATAAGAACAAAATGGATAGAGTAATACTCAAATTGAATAAATCATCATGGTTTGTTACTCATTTTTTGAATTTTTTAAATATAAAAATAGATTATAAATATTGAGATGAGTTACTAACCGAATTACACATATCAAGAAAAGTAGTTAGTTTTATGAATTTATGAGAATATAATGTAACGTTACAATTTTACATTCTCAACTTTTCTTCGAAAATTTATATTCATTAATGAATAACAAAAAACACATAGATAGTCAACACATTTAATAAGGACAAAAAAGATAAAAACAATAAATGATGCATAGGAAATATAAGTGACTTATAATTGGGATAAAAAAAACTTTATAGAATATGACCTATAATAAAGAAGGATAAAGGAACTTAAATGACACATGTTATAATCTTAAGTGTGCAAAATGATTTAGAGACCTACAAACCTATATAAGATTATGACACTTGTTATTTTTAAGTTAAAAACATTAAATAAAAGAACTTAAATGACAAATGTATGCTTATGAATAGGTCTCTCGAGTACTCCCTCCGTTTCACTTTAAGTGTCTTTTTAACATCAAAATTTTGTTTCAAAATAAGTGTCTTTCTATCAAATTTAGACAACATTTAATATTGTTTTTCCTTATTTACCCTTACATTTAATGTTGTTTTAATTTTGAAATTTGTAATACTAGTAATTATGCATTGACAAAATAAAAATATTAAATAGGGGTATTTTTGACAAAATACACATAAAATTTACTCCATCCGTTCCATATTATCTGTCACTTTAGCATTTTTAACTTGTTCCAAATTATTTGTCGCTTTAGGAATTCGAGGATGTATTAATTGATTTTTTCCACCTTTAAGCTTGCATTTAATGTGTTGAAATATGTGAAATGAGTGATAATTAATGTACTTTGAGGGTATTATAGTAAAGTTATCTAATAATTCTTTTGAAAATTGAAATATTAAATGACTTTCTTAATCCGTGTGAAATTTCGAAAGTGACAGTTAAATTGGAACGCAGAGAGTACAATATAATCAACATTTTATTAATTTACGTGCAAAAATTAAAAAGACACTCAAAGTGAAATGGATGGAGTAATAATTTCAGTGCTAATGGCACTATTACACCGTCAAACCGAATTAATTAAAGAAGAACATATCCTCGAGCTCCGAGACTTGAAATTTAGAAACTGTCCAAATGGTACAACACCACAGCTATCAATATTCGCGCCACGACCCTCTACTCCTATACACTCTCCCACATCTCCTTCTCGAAAACATTAACAATCACTATCATCTTCACCGGCCATCTAAGATCACAATCAGCACAGTAAAAAATCGAACGGTCAAAGTACATTCATCAAACATAAATTCTCGTCATTGCACCGCAGGGGATCGTAGCCACTGTAGTTGAACCAAAGAGCATGCGACAATGTCTGTCATGTTCCCAAATCTCGAGCTGTCTTCCTGGTCTTACGATCCTCCTTTCGTTTCATTACAACAATTTTCGATTTTTGTATTTACTGCTGCCTCCGATCTTATATACTTTATTCGGTCCTTATTATAGGACATATTTAACCGAATCACAGATATCAAGAAAAGTTGTTGGTTTTATGAATTCTATGAGAATATATTGTAACATTACAATTTTACCCCCTTAACTTTTCTTGGAAAATTCGCACTCATTAATGAACAACAAAAAACACATAGATAATCAAAGCATTTAATAAGGGCAAAAAAGAGAAAAATCAATAAATGATGCATAGAAAATATAAAGTGACTTATAATTAGGACCAAGAAAACTTGCTAGAATGTGACCTATATATAAGATCGGAGGGAGTATATTGCATACTTAACCGTATTCCTCGGATCATAGCCGTATTTCTCGGATCAAGTTAGTGGTTAGTTTTGTGAATTTTACGAGAATATATTGAAACATTACAACTTTACCCTTTCACTTTACTTAGAAAGTTCACATTCATTAATGAATAACAAATAAAACATAGTTAGTCAAAGAATTAAATAAGGGTAAGAAAGAGAAAAAAATTAATGATGTATAGGAAATATAAAATGTCCTATATATAAGGATCCGGGGAGCAGTAATTTCATTGAAAAAAAACAAAAAAAAAATATTTTCGTGCTTTTCAACTTCGTTTCTTTCGAGGTAGCAGCACATGAGGTTTCTTTCTTTTTTTTAAAAAAAAAAATTCCAAAAGGGGTTGCAGTGCAACTGAAGCTGAGTACAGTGAGAAGAAGAAGATCCCAGTAAAAAAAGTTTCGAACTTTTTGGGTACCCAGTACTTAGATTCGTTTCTTCTGTTTCATGGAAGCTCTCAAAGTGCTTTCTTGGCTCTTCTTTTTGTTTCTGTGCAGTTGGGTTGTTGAAGGCTCTGACAGTCTTCTCTCTCCAAAGGGTGTCAACTATGAAGGTTCTTCTTCCTTTTTTTTTTATGGCATTTGTTTGTGTTATTCTTCTAGCTTTGTTCACAAATTTGGTTTCATGTAGTGGCTGCTTTGATGTCAATGAAGAGAGAGATGAATGATGAGTTGCATGTGATGGATGGTTGGGATATTAACTCGGTTGACCCTTGTACTTGGGCCATGGTTGCTTGCTCTAGTGAGGGTTATGTCATTTCCCTGTAAGTGTTTTTCATTGCTTCTATAATATAGTGAACATTTTGAAGAGTTTATTTGGTTTACGACAACAACACACTCACAAAAAAAAAAAAAAAAAAAAAAAAAAGCTTATGAAAATACTAGTACTTTTTTTTTGTCTAGCTTATTTCAATAGATTTTTAGGAAAAAAAAAACTAATGATAATAAGCTCCTTTTAGCACCCCTTTAGTTGTGAGGAATGAAACAGATTTTAACTTTTTGATGTCTAGTCAAGTAAAGACTTTTTTTTAAAATTTTTTTTCTTGTTGTGTTTCTCTGACATTGGTACTAGCAATTCTGTTATCATATTATTATTATGAATGCCATTTGTTTTGCAAGCTATTGTAAAGTTGATGTGTATCATGGTGGTAATTTTCCCCTGTTGGCAGGGAAATGGCCAGTGCAAGTTTATCGGGAACGCTTTCTCCGGGAATTGGTAATTTGAGCCACCTCCAAACATTGTGAGTGCCTTTCTTCTTCACCAGTTGCAACAGGAATGGTTTTTACTTATTGTATTCAATTGTACATTGGTGTGTTGCTTTCACTCAGCTTGTAATGATATTTTGATAAATGTTTTGTAACATAGGTTGGAGAATGTGTTATTTGATTATCCCATTGATCACTTTCAGCCATGCATTAGTCAGACAGTGTAATTCACTTTTTCTGATCACTGAATTTTTCATGGTATTTTGTTAGGTTATTGCAGAACAATCAGTTATCTGGTCCTATCCCTGATGAGATAGGAAAGCTGTTAGAGCTTCGTACCCTTGACCTTTCTGGTAACCAGCTTGTTGGTGAAATTCCTAGTTCTTTGGGTTTTTTGACTCATCTAAGTTACCTGTGAGTAAGGCTTGACAAACAAATTCAACAATGATGTTATTCTTATTACTTATTTGGTCTATTCATTGGCCTAATTCCTAATTTATTCATGCCAAGTTTTTCAGGCGGCTCAGCAGAAATAAACTATCTGGACAGATCCCTCAACTTGTTGCTAATCTCACTGGCCTTTCATTCTTGTATGCGCTCAATGCCTCTAACAACTTTCTATTGCTAATGAGTGCTGGCCCTTGTTAGCATTCACCTTATATTTGTATCATGAATCTTTCAAAGTTAGTTTTATAATTGTACTGTATGGTGTAGGGACTTGTCATTCAATAATCTCAGTGGTCACACTCCTAAAATTCTAGCAAAAGGTTATAGGTGAGTTCTTCAATGGTATAAGATTTTGCCCTAGTAATTACTATTTTGAATCCTAATTGTCTGCATGAAAAATTGAACACCTGTACTACTTGAACGTTAAGTTGTTTCTTTTTTCTTGCCAACTAACCTGTCATGGTTTATTCAGTTGGTGCATTAAACATTACTAAATTGAAGCCCTTTCATCTTTTAAGGATTACTTAATCACAATTTCTTGTAGGAGAAAGGGAATCTTTTCTCAATTTGGTAGTTAATACTGAACAACAACCTGGGACAGTAGCTATGGTAATTTTAATTCAGGATGGATTAATATAGGATTTCTTGCAAGTATGGCACTAAAACCTAAATGAAACTTCTAAACAGACTAACAAAATTAACAATGCGATGATGCTTTTGGAAACAACCAATGGCCGTGGATACAACTAGAGCCTATTTTAAGGAAACCTGCAAACCTCTACACGGTTTTTACCATCTGCTGAAAACAAATTTAACAATTTCAAGTAATTTACAATACATGAAGCTGAAACTAACATATCTATAAGCTTTTGAGGATTCTGGTCACTGCCATGCTGAGATTAAGTAATACACAGGCTTTTGAATTTCTCTTCCATTCCACGTTTCCGAAATCGGGCCCATCAAATATCTTTTTTGAATTTTTAACCTTTTGTTGCATGCATCAATCCAATTTCGGCATTGCCTGACATTGTACTTCTTTGATCATAGTATTTCAGGAAACAACTTCCTCTGCACATCTTCATCGCAAAGTTGTATGGCTGTTTCAAAACCATTAAATGGTAATATACATTCAAGTTTAGATTGCATCATTTAAAACCCGAATAATCAATGGACTGAAGTACATGTCGACAATGGTTCAATTGCAGATACAGGGTCATTTCAGAAAGTCAGTAGCCATCACCGGAGGGTGCTTTCTGTTGTTATTGGCATTAGTTGCACATTTGTAATTTCGGTGATGCTTCTTGTCTATTGGTTGCATTGGTACAGATCACGCCTCCTCTATACATCTTACGGTATACTTTCTGAAATGTATGAACTTAAGTACTATTTTCCTCCCTTCTATATGTGGATACATTCTGACAATATTTACTGCTTGCCATTTGAAGTGGAACAAGATTATGAATTTGATATTGGTCATTTGAAGAGGTTCACCTTCCGTGAATTGCAAAGTGCTACTGCAAATTTCAGTCCAAAAAATATCGTAGGGCAAGGTGGTTTTGGCGTTGTCTACAAAGGATGCCTTGCAAACAAAATGTTGGTGGCTGTGAAGAGGCTGAAAGATCCCAATTACACTGGAGAAGTGCAGTTTCAAACTGAAGTTGAGATGATTGGCATGGCTGTGCATCGGAACCTCTTGCGTCTTTATGGCTTTTGTATGACACCGGATGAAAGGTTGCTTGTTTATCCTTACATGCCTAATGGCAGTGTTGCTGATCGGTTGAGAGGTTTGTTTCATATTGATTCACGTCTCTACATTTATTATCAAAAAGAAGTTCATGTCTGTACATTAGGCCAGGTAGATGTATCTGAAGTAGGTACATTCCTTCTTATATTTGAAATTATAAGAGAGCTGTGTTTTCAGATCAATGATTTTTAATGATGCCATTACTTGGGGAAGTCAGGAAATCATGATTTTTCTGTGTACTTGTGCATGAATTGGAATGTTAAATTTCCAACATTTTCAAGTTGCAGAACATATGATCTGCAATAATTATTAGGATATCTAGGGATTTACACAAAAAGAAATTTGTTTTACTACCTCCATAATTCATTCAAGTTCTTTTTCGAGTACATTTTCCCCGTTAACTTCTAATGTCACGATTTTTATGGATTTTCTCCTATCCTTTAATCATATGCAGAAACATGCCGTGAGAAGCCATCTTTAGACTGGAACAGGCGAATGCGTGTTGCTCTAGGGGCTGCCCGTGGTCTTCTGTATTTGCATGAACAGTGCAACCCAAAAATAATCCACAGGGATGTTAAGGCAGCAAATATTTTGCTAGATGAAAGCTTTGAAGCTGTGGTGGGGGATTTTGGTCTTGCTAAGCTCTTAGATCAAAGGGATTCACATGTAACTACTGCAGTACGTGGTACTGTAGGGCACATTGCCCCAGAGTATCTCTCAACCGGACAGTCTTCTGAAAAAACAGATGTTTTTGGATTTGGCATTTTACTTTTGGAGCTCATAACAGGACAGAAGGCATTGGATGCTGGAAATGGTCAAGTCCAGAAGGGAATGATTCTTGACTGGGTAAGTACCTTGTAGTTTTGCATACTGTTTGTATGCTCAGCTTTTTATTTTATACACTTCTTGTCCCTTTAGTCTTTACGCAATGCCGATATATAATCTTGACTCTTGACTTGAGACAATATCCATGCCTTTTATGTAAGATTGCACAGAGCAAAGTCTGGAGCATTGTGTTTTTCGAAATCTAGTTTCATGAAATTCGTAGCTTTTTATTCTAAGGTAGAGTTTATTAGACATGTCAGAATAGGAACATAACATATAAGGTAGCTTTTCATCGGTTTTGTTCTGCGCTTGGTGTATTCTATCACCAAACAGAACAAAAGTCCGAAAAATTGAACATTGGTTCCACTGAAACAGTGAAACCAAAGATGATAAAATAAAACATCGTGCATGTCCTGTTTCATCTTGTTTTGTCCACTCACCAAATGCTATGTAAAGTTTTGAGTAACCTGCATAACTCGGTACAGGTTAAAACCTTATTCGAGGAGAAGCGGTTGGAAATGCTCGTTGATAGAGATTTAAAGGGATGTTTTGATCCAGTAGAATTAGATAAGGCAGCAGAGTTGTCTTTACAGTGTACTCAGTCACTTCCTAGTCTTCGGCCGAAAATGTCGGAAGTCTTGAAGATTCTAGAAGGCCTGGTTGGACAGTCAGTGCGGCCGGAGGAGTCACAAGGAGGAGGTAACCTTTATGATGAAAGGACTTGCAGTTTCTCTCAAAATTATAGTGATGTTCATGAAGAACCTTCCTTTATTATTGAAGCAATTGAACTTTCTGGTCCTAGGTGACAAGGAGTGTAGTTTGTTCTAGTATTTTGCAAGTCTAACTGTAAATGAATTTTGTATTATCAATGCAGATAACACATATAGTAATGTAATATTTATTTCTCTTTCCCACTTCCCCTAATCCGTAGGTTTGTTTATTTAATTTATGTTTCGATGATTGTTTTCTACTATAGACTATTTACTGCATATTTGGGAAAGATTAATCTTCAATCAAACAATTTTTTATTTTTGAAGGTAAGTTTGTAAGAATTTGATATTATTGACTAACCTGCTTAAAAGATGTAAAAGTGATTTTATAGAGAGAACAAATAATTATGAAGTTTGAGTTTATTTAAAAAATGTCAAATTATTTTAAAATCGATTACAATTTTTTTCCATACAACCCCTGTAGAACTTAATAGGTGGGAGTTTGGTGAGGATGTCTTTTTACCCTATAGAACTTACTATCAAACAAATATAACCAATTTAAATAAGCAATTTATATCTCTTTTTTTTATACTTGTAGGGTCTGCCGATCGTATAAGGATTAAGTCTTATATATAAGGGGATTCTCTAAAGGTACTTCCCTCGGCTTAGCAAGCTTAAGTGTCCCTCGCTCGGACTCATGGGCACCGAGCTTATTGAAGGACCAGGCTCGGACTTGATGGGGCCGAGCCTTATACTCGGGTCCACAACCCATCCGGCTCGGGACTCTAGGGCCGAGACTTATCATCGGATTGAGGATAGACTTAGTCTCATTCAGGCTTCTTATCCCTTCCGCATATCTCTCCTAGATTCTCGCTAACAGCCTAGACATGAGATCTTGAGCTGATCCTAACCTGATTCTAAGAGAATAAACCTCCGATATTATCTCACAGAATCCTGCCTCAGCTCAACTCTGATACCAGGCCCATACGGCCCATATCAGCTTCCTCCAAACCCTATAAATAGCTCATAACAGCTAGGGTTTCAGGTACGTGCTCTCATCCCTAAGTTGACACTCTGCACACACCTGTTGACTGGGGAGACCCTGCTTTTCCCAACTGGAACTGCAGAAACACCATAAAGTCACATATTAACACTTGATCCTCTCTTGGGCTCCTGGTTCCATAATCTTGAGCACTTAGAGGGTTAAGGACATAGTGTTCCAGGACACTACATTGGCGCCGTCTGTGGGAAACGAATAATCAGTATTCCCACCACTCACCGCACTAATGGCAAATGATAATGACAACAACCAAGGAGACATCCGCCGTCGCCTTAGGGGAAGGCCACCTAAGAACACTGGACCAAGGAATGTTGGTGGAAGGAATGTAAGGGACAGACATGCCCCTGGAGGACCCCCTGAGGATAACCAGGTTGAAAATCCCCAGGATCCTCCAGTTGTCCTGCCTGCTGATCCAGTTGTTCCGGAGGTCCAAGCGCTAGCCACCGTCCCTCTGGTTGTTGAAGGCCACGAACGACAATCTCAGCCGCGTCGCGTTTCTGATGGCCATGTGTCGGAATGGCGTGACACAGCGGATTCTGGGCCACATCAATCTAGGAGGGCCCCTGCTGGATCGCGAACTGGGGAGGAGCGACGAGTCGAACGTCATGCTTGCGATAACTCCCGAGCCGAGCGATCTGATAGGGGAGTACCACACTTTACTAGAGGCCACTTTGGAACGCTTCAGGGTGGCGAACGTTCCGAATCTCAAGGAAGATCCTACATGACAACCTCTTCGGCCAGGAGGAGAGAGGAGTCAATTATGGAAATATTGAGAACCCAAACTTCATTAATTGAAAAGCAAAACCAGGCTATTGCTACTCTACAGCAGCAAAGCATGGCTAGACTTGCCGAGCAAGGCCCTCGCGTGGCTCTCGGCAACCCAATTAACCTTCCCCCACCTCCACCCCTCAATTCGAATGTGACTCCCGAACCAGCAGTTACAGAACCCCATCCTGGACACCCCTTTACAGCAGCAATTATGGCATTTCGAACTCCACAAACTTATATGGGCCATCAGAATGTCTCCCGGTACAATGGGACGACCGATCCGATGGATCACATTGCATCTTACGAGTCTTCCATGATGTTTTATGGAGGAGAGGATGAAATGAAATGCCGAGCTTTCTCAATGACGTTAGGCCCGACGCCGTTGAGATGGTTCAACTCCCTACCAGCTAACTCCATTAGTTCTTGGGCTGAGCTTAGAAGATTTTTCCTGAATCGATATACAGCCAGCATGTCACAACCCAAATCAGACCATTCATTAGCTGGAGTTGCACAAAGACCTGGCGAGTCTTTACGCGACTATCTGGCTCGGTATCAGCAAAAGGCCAGTGGCATATCTGGTTTGCAGTCGGGGGTATCCGTTCTTCTGCTTACCCAAGGACTGCAAGATGGAGATTTCAAGGATTGTCTGATCAGGGAACCACCTAGTAACATGGCGGAACTGAGAGAAAGATCCAGGAAATATGTTAATCTAGAGGAGTTCCGAAGGATTAGCACTGCAGCAAGGAGTGCCGAAGGACGACATGAGCAACGTCCTCGCCAAAACGAGGCTCGTCAGAATGATTGTTTCCGAGATAAGGGAAGGAAAGACAAGAGAGAACAAGAGAGAGGAGAAAAACTGCCTCCCAAAGGCAAGTATGATGAATATACCCAGTTAACAGTCCCGAGGAGTCAAATCCTTCGTGAGACTATGCATACAGAGATGCGTAACATCACTCGGCCACCAGCCTTGAGAAAGGCGGCCCAAAAGGATAGGACGAAGTATTGCGATCATCATGGCGGATGGGGGCATACCACCGACCAATGTATCCATCTAAAGGATTTGATCGAAGAGATGGTAAGGGATGGTAAGCTTCAACACTATATTGGAGAAGCGTTGCGCAAGCGTTCCAGAAGGAAAAGCCCCTCGCCTCCCAAAACTGAACAGAAGAGGAATAAAAGCCCTTCACCACCAGCGGGCGGAGCCCCTATCCAGCAATCCGAGAAAGACAACGATTTCCTCATTGGCACCATTGCTGGAGGATTTGCTGGTGGTGGGGAAAAGAAGTGCGATCGCAAGAAGTATGTGGGACAAGTTCTCTCGGTGGCGAGCCGACCGATACAAAAACCCAGAAAGAAAAATATGGTCATCAGTTTTAGCGATGAGGATTTTGAAGACATCCTACAGGACCACAATGACCCAATGGTCGTCACGGCAAGGATTGGCAACTATGAAGTAAGAAGGATTCTCGTCGATCAAGGGAGTTCGGCGGACATCATATTTTTGGATTTGTTTGAAAAATTGAAGTTGAAAAGGTCTGATCTCACCCCGTTCGAGGGAAGCTTGATCGGCTTCACGGGACATTCAATTGTTCCTTTAGGCCATATCCACCTCCCAGTGACCATGGGGGAACCACCTTCTGCTCGGACTGAAATGGTGAAGTGGTTAGTTGTCCAGGCTCCCTCGGCGTACAATGCTATCTTTGGCCGAACGGCACTCCAGTCCTTCGGCGCCGTTGTTTCAACGGTACACTTGGCCATGAAATTCCCGGGGTCGGATGACAAGGTAGTAACAGTACGGTCCGAACAGGAGTTGGCTCGGAAGTGCTACAACATCAGTTTGGGGAAGCTAAAGCTGGATGATGAGAAAATTATGCAAGAACCATTGAACAAAGGAAGTGTCAACTTGGCTAATCTTGACGTAAGAGAGGAGGATGAAACTAGACCGACCCCTCAGGGGGACTTCAAAAAGGTAATCCTAGGCCCCGAGCCATCTCGTTGCGTCAAGATCGGAGTTGGCCTGTCTGAGGAACTAGAAAAGGAGCTTACTGAATTACTAATGGAAAATAAGGACTTGTTTGCCTGGACTTCGGCAGACATGCCGGGAATCGATCCTAACTTCATCTGCCACAAGTTAAGTGTGTATCCTGGCGCTAAGCCAGTGTGTCAAAAAAAGAGAAGGGTCGGAATCGAGAAGGCACAGGCGACGGATGAGAAAGTAGCCGAGCTATTGGAAGCTGGATTTATCAGAGAGGTAGTGTACACTGATTGGTTGGCCAATCCCGTGTTAGTCAAGAAATCCAATGGGAAATGGAGGATGTGCGTGGACTACACAGATTTGAACAAGGTTTGCCCCAAGGACCAGTACCCACTTCCTTGCATTGATAAACTGGTGGATAGCTCGGCAGGTTATCAAAGGCTATCCTTTGTGGATGCTTACTCGGGGTACAATCAGATCCCAATGTACCCCCCGGATCATGTAAAGACCTCGTTTATCACAGAAAACGCCACATATTGTTACAATGTGATGCTGTTTGGGTTGAAGAACGCTGGGGCAACTTACCAGCGGATGATGAACAAGGTGTTTGGTCCTCTGATTGGGCCGAGGATGGAGGTTTATATAGACGATATGATTGCAAAGAGCTTAAAGGAGGAAGATCATGCTAAAGATTTGAAGGAAATCTTAGGAAGGATCCGGCAATTTGATATGAGATTGAACCCGGAAAAATGCACATTCGGAGTTCCGGCAGGGTCCTTCCTCGGATTCATGCTTACAGAACGCGGAATCGAGCCAAATCCAGAAAAGTGTCGAGCTATTCTGGAGATGAAGAGTCTGTCGGATATCAAGGGTGTACAACAACTGATGGGTCGGGTTGCAGCTCTCTCAAGGTTTCTATCTCAATCAGCTAGGAAGGCCCTTCCCTGGTACAAGCTGTTGAGGAAGGAGAAGGAAAAGGCGTTTGAGTGGGATGAAGCATGCGAAAAGGCCTTTACTGACCTTAAGCATTATTTGGCATCACCTCCAATTTTGTCTAGTCCGAACAATGGTGAAACTCTTTTCTTGTACTTATCAGTAGGAGACTCGATGATCAGTTCAGTTTTGGTTCGGGAGGAATCTGGTAAAGAGTTGCCCATCTATTTTGTTAGCCGAGCTCTCCAGGGACCAGAGTTGAGATATCAAAAAGTGGAGAAATTAGCTTTCTGCTTGATTATTACTGCCAGACGACTGCGCCAGTATTTCCAGAGCCACCATAACCTGGGCAATTGAGCTTTCCGAGTTTGAAATCACTTTCGAACCAAGAAAGGCGATGAAGTCTCAGGCTTTGGCTGATTTCCTCACCGAGTTTACTGAGCCATTGACGAGCTCAAACTCGGATTGGAACATTTATGTGGATGGATCAAGTAACAAACTTGGAGCGGGGGCAGGAATAATTTTGGAGAACTCCGAGGGAGTCACCCTCGAGTACTCTTTGAAGTTCGGATTTTCAACGTCGAACAATCAAGCGGAGTATGAAGTCGTTTTGGCAGGATTGAGGATGGCAAAAGAGGTGGGGGCCCGAGAGGTGAAAATTTCCAGTGATTCTTAGTTGGTGGTTTCACAGGTCAAGGGCGAGTATCAGGCTAAGGAACCCATCCTTCAAAAATACTTGGAAAAGGTAAAGTTCCTATCCTCCGAATTTATGAAGGTCGAAATCTGCCACATTCCGAGGGAAAGTAATAGCCGAGCGGATATTCTTTCCAAACTCGCATCAACAAAAAATTCTGAAAACAACAAAACTCTGATTCAAGAAATGGTGCATAGACCTAGCGTTGTCCTCTCCATTTCAGTGGATCCAAGCTGGATCACTCCAATTGCAGGTTATTTGGAACAAGGGATTTTGCCAACCGACTCGGTGGAAGCCAGGAAACTTGTCAGAAAAGCATCTCAGTTTGCACTAGTTGATGGAATCCTTTTTCGCCGAGGGGTCAGCGGTCCAATGATCAGATGTCTTGACCCTGCCGAAGCAAAGCTGACGCTAGAAGAGGTTCATGGAGGTATAGGAAGTCACCATGTTGGAGGGAAGTCACTGGCAAAAAAGGTTCTAAGGGCAGGATACTACTGGCCTACCCTTCAACAAGATGCGATCAATCACGTGAAAAGGTGTGATAAATGCCAATTTCATAGTGATGTTTATAAAAAACCAGCCGAGGAGCTCCATTCTCTTTCATCTCCTTATCCCTTCTATCAATGGGGAATGGATTTGATTGGACAATTCCCCACTGCACCGGGACAGCTAAAGTGGGTGATTGTAGCCATAGACTATTTCACAAAGTGGGTTGAGGCCGAGCCTTTGGCGACCATCTCCTCAGCCAAGGTGCAGAAGTTCTTTGAAAGACAAGTCGTAGCTCGGTTCGGAGTGCCACAGGTATTGGTGACCGACAATGGAACCTAGTTCGCTGCAAAGGCGTTCCAGGATCTGGTCAGTGCTTTGGATATTAAACACTACTTCTCTTCAGTTGAGCACCCTCAAACTAACGGCCAGGTAGAATCAGTGAACCGATCAATCATTCAGGGGATCAAGAGAAGATTGGAAGGCGCAAAAGGGAATTGGGTGGAAAACCTGCATGAAGTGCTTTGGTCGTACCGCACCACCATACAAACTTCAACAGGTGAAACACCTTATCGACTCACCTATGGTTGTGATGCAGTCATCCCCATTGAAAAAATCATCCCTTCATTCCGAGCCATGCAACAGCCAAATCCTCTAAACAACACTTTACTGTGTGAGGATCTTGTTTTATCGGAAGAGGTCAGGGACTTAGCCGCCGAGCGAGAAAAGCATGCTAAGATTATGCAAGCAAAAGGGTATAATCGCTCAGTTGTAGCCAGGGAGTTCGAGGTAGGCGACCTTGTATTGAGGAGAGCTGATATTGGTCTCAAAAATGCAAAGGATGGAAAACTGGCCCAAAGCTGGGAAGGACCATACCGAGTTGCCTCCAAGACGGGAACAGGAGCCTACAAGCTCGAAACCCTCTCGGGTGCCCTCATCAACAACACATGGAACGTGGCGAAACTTCGAGCTTATTACAGTTAGTTTTTCATTTCGTTTTCAATAGTTTTAGTTGCTTTATTACATTTTGCTTTTTGAATTCTTTTTTGATAATGGAGTACGCTCGGTGCAACTCCGAGCCCATTGTAATTTGCTTCAAATGAATAAAAGTTCATTATTGAATTCATTGTATCACGTACTTTTCCTCGTAACCGATTAGCCACCGATTATGACGCGAACGATTATAAACAGCTCTAACAAGAGCTTATAACTCGTCAAGTACTTTTAATAAGATTCCCGATTAAATCATGATTTTTTCAAATCATTTTATATTGCGGATAGAGGAACCCACCTCGGCTAAAGTGCTGGAGTTCCGAGGTCTTAACACTTGAATTCTTAACAAAGAGCATAAAAAGAAGCATAACATGATTACGGATATTATAAAATATTCCAAACGAAACAGCAATATAAGTTTAAACCCATCTACTGGGGCAATTACAAAAAAGGTAGCAGAATAATCAAACTATTCTAAATCGGACAATACAATGCTGTCAGCATTGAATGTGTCCTCTTCTTCCTCTTCACCTTCAGCATCCTCGGCTCCTTCCCCCTCGAAATCTTCGGCCAAATGGTCAGGAAGGTCGGCGTTGTTCAATCTATGGGAACCCCACTCGGGCCGACAATTCGACCTTTTTTCACAGCAAAATTAGGGTCAGCACCCTTGGTCACGAGCCCAGGATTCAGAACGCGGAGTTGCTCGGCAATGTTGTAGAAAGAATCTTCAATTGCATGGTCCCAATTGAACAGATTCTCCTTAGCTGCTTTCTTATGCTTGAGAACTTTCGCACTCATCTTCTCCAAGGAAGCTCGGAGCCTGAGTATCTCGTCCTTAGCATACTCATGTCGCTCCTGAGCCACTGCAGCAGCTTGCTCGGCCGTACGAGCTTTCTCTGTAGCCACCAAAAGAGCAGGAGCATCCTCCTCAGCCTTTTTCTGGATTTCTTCCGACCTCTTTATTTGTGCCTCGGCATCCTAAAGTGTTCTCTCAGCCCGAACTTTGGCCCCTTCGGAATCTTGTGCAGCCTTTTGAGCCGCTCGTTTGCAGCTGCCATTTCTTGTATCCTTTTATTCAGACCTTGGACCTGAATTTCCAAGTAGTCTTCCCGCTCGTTTGCCTCATATCTTTTCTTCTTTTCCTCGGGGGCCAATCCGGCATAGGCGTCATCACCATGATGACCAAGGTGATGGAAAGTGCTCGCACCCCGTAAGAAGCTTCTCACCAACGACTTACAGTTATTTTCCCAAGTCCCAGGGGTCCAAGCCTCGATTACTTCAGCATTTTCAGGAGGGAAGACGGTGGCAATGAATGAGTCGGACATCTTCTTACCCCACACCGTCTTGGCATCTGCATCTTCCTTACCCTCGGGAATTTCTATCCCTTTGTTAGACTTGCTCAAATGGAACCAATCTCCAGCGAGACCTTTTCCTTTGTCCAGCCGAGTCCTCTTGAGGGGGCGCTCGGGAATGCCTTGAGGAGATGAACGAGCTTCCACTTCAATATTCACCGCGTCGATAACACGGTCCCTTTTGATCACCTGTTCAACACCCATAACCCTTACAGATGGGGTGGTATTGGGATAACGGTCGGGCTTTCAGAATGGATCGGTTCAGAAGACTGACTCTTGATTGGAGATCCGGATGCAGTCTCTTTGAGTGCAGCCAGCTGCGACACTCTAGCTGCCCGAGCTTCGCTTTTTTTGGCTTTGGTAGCTTTCTTTCCCATGGTTTCTGCAAAACAAGGAAGTATGTTAAAAAAAAAACGTATAGCTATACCCAGCTCGGCTTTCACTTCATCACGGGTGCCTTTTAACAAGATCCGTTTAATGTCGATTTGACCATGTGCTTGGAGGTACGTCCAAGCATCATTACACACTCCATGCTCGGATCTTGTAAGCTCTGTTTTAAAGTTAAATTGATATAGAGAAGGCCCTCGGTTATAGATATCGGTGGTCCAGCTTAAAGGGAACCGAGGTACAGACTTAACTACTCCGTCTTCAACGACTTGCTCCATAAACCAACACTCTCCAGTTCCCGTATGTTCATATTGGAAGAAGAGGGGCTTAAAAGATTTCCATGAGTCAGTTACCTTGGCGAATAGGGCGTGCTCCCTCCGAGCCTTTAGCGATACCCAAAGCCCCTTTGAATCGCCAAATTTGTTAACTTGTTGGGCATATAACCAAAAGAAGGATCGCAAAGTCGCCGTCAACCCCTCGGCATCACAAAATTGCTGGAAGGCTCGGACGAAAGCCCATCCGCTCGGATGAAGTTGGCTCGGAGCAATGCCTAAGTGGTTCAGGACTTCGATTTCAAAAGTGGAAAAAGGCATGCGAATGCCAATTTTGGTGGTTACTTCTTCATAAAAGTAAAAAAACCGAGAATTCTCTGGCACTTGAAGGCATATCCGATAGTCAATGCCCAAAGGTCTCAGTACGTATTCCGAGGCGTTTCCGTCAGCGTTCGGAGGAGTTAGAACTGGTCGAAGGTGGGTAAGACTATTTTCTGTCAGCAAGGAAGGTCTTGTCCCCAACACCTCCCGATCAAAAATGGCACTGTACTGCGCATGATTCGGCGACAACGGGTACTCCTCAGGATTTGTCACGCACCTGCGTTCCACCATATCTGGGGAAAAATCAAAAGGCTCGGTGTTAGGATTTTTTACAGCACGAGTTTTCATTTTAAATTTAAGATCGAGCCTTGGACTTTTCCCCCCTTCTCTTGGTGGATCTCTCAAAGGTTCTTCTTCCCCGGTACCACGATTGGGGCTAAGCCTAACCTGGGCTCGACGCTCGGCAAATCTATAAGCTACCAACCACTTATTCTCATCTGCGGAATTCGAGGGGTATTCTACAGTTAACGGTTTTAACTAAGTGAATCCCTGATTTATGGGGGGAGTAGAAGTGGGTATAGAATCATCAATTTCAAAATCTCCCTCATTCCCAGAAAACTCAGAATCTCCCTCATTCCCAGAAAACTCAGAAGAACTTGAAGTCCCCAAATCACTATCACTAGAAGGTTTTTCTCCTAATCTCCTGCAGAGTTCGTGATAAACTTTCCTCAAACCTCTCCATCCTCTCATCGTTCAAAGATAAGGAATCCTAAACACTACCTGCCCAAAACAAAAATCCAGAAACGCAACCCAGAAATCCCTTCACAACCCAGAAACCCCCTCTCCAAAATCCCTGCAAAACCCAGAACCCCCTTTGCAAAAAGATGAAATCGTAGAAATGAAATAGGAAGAGTAGAGGAATTTACCTGCCTTCAGTTGCTAGAGAGGGTGATGAGAGAAGGTTCCCGATTCGAAGGCAAAGATTGTGGGAAGGAGATTTAAAGAGAGAGAATAATGGGATTCACTGAGAAGATTCGGGAGTAAGAAATGAATAAGGATAGTGAGAGGTTGAGTTTTGAACTAATGAAGGAAACTGTACAGTTTCCCTCCATATGACATATTTGGGCCGAAAGCCCATCGACCCATGCAACCACTCGCTGGGCGAGACGTGGCGCCTTTAACAGGTACTTTTTCAAATTTCAAAAATTTCAATGATTTGGCACAACTTACAAGAGAACGCACCGTACCTAGAGAACCCAAAACGTCACCTCGAACAGTTGCCACGCGTCTGACTAACATCCAGAAGGTTCAACCCTAAACACATGCTACCTCGTCACAGACTTTATAAAGTCTTACGAGCTGGGGGGCTTGTAGGGTCTGCCGACCGTATAAGGATTAAGTCTTATATATAAGGGGATTCTCTAAAGGTACTTCCTGTTGGAAACCAACAAGCGGGCTAAGCAAATACTAGAGGGGGTGAATAGTATTTTGAAGCACTAATACCAAATATTTCGATTGATAATTGAAGAATGGAGCTTAGACTGAATTTTCTGGAATCAGAAACAAAAGACTCGAGTCTTTTGTGAAATACTCGAGTTTTTCAGGATGAACAACTCGAGTCTTTTCTGAAATACTCGAGTTTTTACTATCAGATAGCAGAAAAACCAGAAACGAAAATTCAGCAATTTAACTCAAATCAATTCAATAATAAATAGGAACTTATCCAACAGAATAGCAAGTAATCTAAATAACTTTTAACACAAAGATTCCTTGAACTTGCTACCTAATTGTATAAATCCTAATTGATTGAAATGACTTAAGTCTATTGAGCTAGAAAGTAGATTAAAAGCAATAAACCAACACTCAAGCAATTTTATCCTGGTTCACTCCAACAATGAGCTACATCCAGTCCTCCTAATCACTTAGGAGTTTCTACTAATAATCAAATTGTTAGAAATTACAAAGGATTGCTTGAGAATGGCCTCACTCAACCTAACCCTTTCAAGAGTGTACCAAACTCTTGATTTCTACCCCAATTTGATTCCGGTGATTGAAGAACTCTTCACAAAGCTTCCTTGAACTCCCTTCAAGAAACTCCACCGGGCTAGGAACCTCCTAGTCTTGTGCTTGAGAACCTCTCAAGACTTCCAACACCCTAAGCCACTTAGGGTTTGCTTGGGAACAATCCAAGACTTTGAATAATCAAGCTTTTTGTATGTGTATTACTAATCTCACAATGGATTAGCACAAATAAGCACAGCTCAATGTAAGAATTGAGGCCTAAAACTCAACTTGGAATAAAATGACAATATGAGTGAGAAGTTGAGCTTTTTGGGAATTAACACTTGAGAAAAGGAAATTATGAAAGCTTGTGATCAATAATGTGTTGTTGTCTTGTTTGTTCTTGCACAAATTCAAAGAGAAATTTTACAATAAGGTTCTGAATTCTCTCTTGGGGTTGGATGAGACTCAAATGCCCTCAATTGAGTTTTTGAGTCTCTCCAACGTTCATTTTTGCTGACTGGACAAAAATACTCGAGTCATTTGGTAAATACTCGAGTCTTTTTGGTCGGTCACGAGTGAATTGGTGCACGAACAAGACTAACGGTCATAATTGCTGACCTGGCACAAATACTCGAGTCTTTATCAAAATACTTGAGTATATACTCGAGTCTTTATCAAAATACTCGAGTATTTTGATCAGATATGGGAAAAATTATTTTTCAATTTTATTTTTCCTCTCAAGTATTAATTTTTGGTCAATCTCAACTTAATAAACATATAAAAATTTATTCCTAGAAGAGACTAACTATTTCTACCCACTCTCAACATAAATTAGAAATTTACAATTAATATTTGATTGAGAGTGATTGGGCACTTGTCTTCTTTTCTTGACTTCTTGTTGACGTTGATGTTGCAATATCTTCAAGGCATGATTTGTTAATTATTTTGTCATCATCAAAACATAATCCACATAATTAGGAGCATTGAATTCACAATCTCCCCCTTTTTGGTGATGACAAAATAATTAACACTTGATCCATTTGTTAAGCTTGATCCACTTGGAGATGCAACTCCCCCTCACTATATAATACTTTTCACCTATCTAAAAATTCAGGTTGAGCAAAGATGTTATGACAATTTAATTTTAGCACCAAGCCTATGGTATTAGAGAATTTAACAATTATCAGAGTATATACCATAATTAGAGATTTTAGGTGCAACAATATCAAGACAAGACAAGTGTAATATCTCTCCCCCTTTTTGTCATACGCCAAAAAGATGTAACAATTTAGAAAAAGTCAAGGGAGGAGAGGTGCATAATCGGAAAACCCCATAACCAACCATGCAAATAAAACGGAGATATAATAACGATAAAGAGCTCCCCCTGAAGCTTTGCACAAACATCATAATGAAGACCAAATTCATTAACATAAAAACATCATAAAAGGTCCAAATCAAAGGTGCAATAAGAAACCCAAAGTCTCAAAACACCAAGTTCTCAAAATAGAGAAAATGTAACAAAGACCAATATGATAAAAACAGAATGAAAACTAAGATAAAATCCAAAGGTCAACATCATCAAAACATCGAAGGAGCTGGAGCATCTGGAGGAGGATAAAACCGAGAGAAGAGTTTAGAGGATGAAAAACTAGTAAGATTTGACAAAACTTTGAGGAAAATCTGAGTTTTGAGGAGAGAGATATGAGAAAACCGAGAGAGAAGAGGGTCGCAAAAACTTGAGTCTGAGAGTATATATAAACAGTTCAAAATACTCGAATATATTCATAAATACTAGAGTTGTTCTTTAGGATAAACTCGAGTTTTTGAAAATATATTCGAGTCGGTCGTGACTCAGCCCAGATTTCCCCAGAAAAGTCGAGTAAAAATTGAAAAACTCGAGTTTGGTCCGAAAGTTCAAATTTCAGGAAAACGCAAAATACTCGAGTTTTTGGAAAATACTCGAGTTTGGTCTGAAAGTTCAAAAATTGGGGGTTTCGAAAGACTCGAGTGTTTTGAAAAACACTCGAGTTATTCAATAAAGACTCGAGTTTTTTGAGAAACACTCGAGTATTTTTCTCAGACCCTGATTAAAAACTTTTTCAATTTAAAACTGATTTAATTTTGAATTAAAATACTCGAGTGTTTTTGGAAAAACTCGAGTATTTTGACAGAACAGAAAGTAAAAACTCAGTTTTAAAAGACCAAACACAAATCAAACACAAATGCTTCACTACCAACTTGGAATACAGTACAGAATCACACACAATTAACATATACAATTTCAAATATCATCAAGGACAATTTAACTAAGAATCAATAACACATTAGAGTAAGAATAATATGGTGATTTTCCAAAAATTACACACAATGCAATTAGCCTATATTAGCTTCATCTAAAATACCAAGTTCTCTCCTAATATGATAAAAGGTGTCCCTTGGTAGAGGTTTTGTAAAAATGTCGGCTAATTGATTTGTGGTACTAACAAATTCAATTGTGCAATCACCCTTTTGTACATGATCTCTTAAAAAATGATGTCTTATTTCAATGTGTTTAGTTCTTGAGTGATACACCGGATTCTTAGTCAAATTGATTGCACTCGTGTTATCGCATCTAATCGGAATATTTTCAAGTTTCAAACCAAAATCCGATAATTGTTGTTTCATCCATAACAGTTGAGCACAACAACTACCGGCTGCGATATATTCCGCTTCGGCGGTAGAAAGAGCGACACAAGCTTGCTTTTTAGAAAACCATGACACCAATGAACTTCCCAAGAAATGGCAAGTACCACTGGTGCTTTTGCGATCAAGCTTGCATCCCGCGAAGTCGGAATCCGAGTAACCAACTAAACTAAGATTGGCATCAGCAGGATACCATAAACCAGTGTTAATTGTTCCTTTTAGATACTTAAATATATGTTTAACTGCGGATAGGTGAGATTCTTTAGGATTAGCTTGAAATCTAGCACACATGCATACACTAAACATAATATCCGGTCTAGATGCAGTGAGATATAGGAGACTACCTATCATACCCCTATACTTACTAACATCAACCGGTGTACCTTGTTCATCCTTGTCTAGGTAGCATGATGTGCTCATTGGAGTGTAGGCTTCCTTGCACTTGTCCAATCCGAATTTCTCAAGGAACTCTTTGCAATATTTCCCTTGATGCACAAATATCCCCTCCTTGACTTGCTTTATTTGTAAGCCTAGGAAGAACTTGAGTTCTCCCATCATTGACATTTCAAATTCCTTTTTCATCAAATTTGAAAACTTTCTACAAAGAGACACGTTAGTAGCACCGAAAATGATATCATCAACATAGATTTGTACTAACAAAATGTCATCCTTGGTTTTATAAATAAATAATGTATTATCAACCTTCCCTCTTTGAAACTTGTTTTCTAATAGAAAGGAACTCAATCGATCATACCAAGCTCTAGGAGCTTGTTTCAATCCATAGAGTGCCTTTTTCAATTTATAAACATGGTTTGGAAATTCACTATTTTCAAAACCGGGGGGTTGTTTGACATACACTTCTTCATTTATAAACCCATTCAAGAAAGCACTTTTAACATCCATTTGATATAAAGTGAATTTCATGATTGAAGCATAAGCAAGTAAAATTCGGATTGCTTCAAGACGTGCAACCGGAGCAAAGGTTTCATCATAATTGATACCTTCCTCTTGGTTGTACCCTTGAGCTACTAGTCTAGCTTTGTTTCTTATAATCAACCCGGATTCATCAAGTTTGTTTCTATAAATCCATTTAGTACCAATTATGGTATGATCATCGGGTTTAGGGACTAGATCCCAAACTTCATTTCTTTCAAATTGGTTTAATTCTTCTTGCATAGCAAGAACCCAATGATCATCCTCAATGGCCTTTTTAATTGAATCGGGTTCAATTTGAGAAACAAATGAGACATAGTGGCAAATGTTTTGAATAGACCTACGAGTAAGTACTCCCTTTGACATATCTCCTATGACTTTGTCTATAGGATGAGCCTTGACCGATTTCCAAGTTGGAGGAAGTTCTTCCCTTACTTCTCCTTCATCAACTTTTGAATTCTCTCTCTCTTTTTCTTCTTTTGAAAAGACAATGCCATCTTCACTAGCATCACATAAAACATTATCTTCTTTTGAAGACTCATTAAAAACCACATGAATTGATTCCTCAATAGTTAAAGTTCTTTTATTGAAAATTCTATAAGCTTTACTATGAGAAGAATAGCCTAAAAATATGCCTTCATCGGATTTGGAATCAAACTTGCCAAGGTGTTCTTTTCCATTATTTAAAACAAAAACTTGGCATCCGAAGACATGGAAATGAGATATATTTGGCTTTCTTCCCTTGTAAAGTTCATAGGGGGTTTTATCCAAAGAGGGCCTTATCAAAATACGATTTAAAACATAACAAGCCATATTGACGGCATCGGCCCAAAAATATTGAGGTACTTGAGAATCATTTAACATGGTTCTAGCAAGTTCCTCTAGCACCCTATTTTTCCGCTCTACCACTCCGTTTTGTTCCGGAGTTCTTGGTGCGGAGAATTGGTGCTCAATACCATTTTTAGCACAAAATCTATCAAATTTGTGGTTTTCGAATTCACCACCATGATCGGTTCGAATAATAATTACTTTTTGATTTACTTGGTTTTGCAAAAGTTTGACATGATGTTTAAAAGATTTGTAGGTCTCACTCTTAGTAGTTAAAAATAAAGTCCAAGTAAACCTAGAGAAGTCATCAACAATCACCAATGCATAATAGTTGCCACCAAAGCTTTTTACTTGTGATGGTCCAAACAAGTCCATATGAAGCATTTCTAATGGCCTTGATGTGGACATCACCATTTTTGATCCAAAGGTGTTTTTAGTTTGTTTACATTTCTTGCAAGGAGAACAAACACCTTCAATAGAAAAATTTAGCTTTGGTAAACCAACTACTAGATCTTTAGATTGTATTTTCTTCAATTGGTTTACATTAATATGAGCGGTCCTACGATGCCATAACCAAGTGTCATTTTCTTTGCTCACTAAACAAGTAGAGACCAAAGAAGTGACTTTGTTCAAATCAACTAAGTAAGTATTATTTGACCTTCTACCAACAAATTTGATTGATTCATCTTTGTCACTTTTAATGAGGCAATGGGTAGAGGTAAAAACTACATGATTACCAACATCACATAATTGGCTTATGCTCAAGAGATTATGTTCTAATCCTTGAACATAGAGCACATTATCAATAATCAAGTTTGAAGAGTTTCCGATTTTACCAATACCAAGGATTTTGCCTTTGTTGTTGTCCTCATAAGTGACATAACCCTTTTCCTTTGGAGTAAGCTCAATGAAGTGCCGCTTATCTCCCGTCATGTGCTTCGAACATCCACTATCAAGATACCACAATTGTTTTCCCGTTCGAAGACACACCTACAAAATGAAATCACTTGTTCACTTTGGGTACCCAAACAATGTTGGGTCCCTTAGGGTTAGTGTTGGGACTTTCTCCCTTCTTAATCCACATATAAGTGCCCTTTTTCATTTCAAACTTCTTAATGTGGCACTCAATGTTGATATGTCCAACTTTTCCACAATAAGTACAAGTTGGTCTCTTTGATGAATTTTTCTTAGAAAATGTTCCAACCACCTTGTACTTTTTGTCCTTTTTATGAACATATCCTAAACCGGTTTTGTTGTGATTATGTCTTTGAGAGTTCAACAACCGGTTGAGGTTTCTATCACTATGTGAGATTGTGAGTTTGTTTTTCAACTCTTTCACTTCTTTTTCAAGATCATCACATCTCTCACATGAAGTGATAATTTCCTCATGATTTGCACAATCACTTTGATGACTAGAATTAATAAGTTCCAAGGATTCATTTTGAAGTTTCAACTCATTTATAGATTTTTGCAATTCATCAATTTCATGTTGAAACTCCAAAATTTTCTTTCCTTTTTCCTTATTAATTTTAGCAAGCCTTTTAAATTGAATTAACATTTCATTGTAGGCTTCTTGCAAATCATCATATGAAATGGAGTTTGAAGAGGAACAAGAAGAACTAGAGGTTACCTCATCATCACTTTCACTCATGCCATGATTAGCTCTTGATGAGGACTCATGATTGTTCTTGGCCATGAGACAAAGGTTTGCATTTTCATCACCGGAACTACTTAAAGATGATTCATTGCTCTTCTCCGGTGCATCCCAAACAATGTATGCACGCTTCCCTTTGGTCTCTTGGGTCTTCTTGTCATTCTTCTTCAAGAATGTGGCACATTCCATTCTTATGTGACCAACCCCTCCACATTCATGACACTTAACTCCATCATTGGTACTCTTTTCTCTTTGTTTGGAGTCTTTGGTTCTCTTGAAATTGGATGAAGATCCACCTTTCTTCCCTTTGAAGAATTTGTTGAATCTTTTCACAAACATCCCAAATTCTTCTTGATTTGGTTCACCATCGGAATCTCCACTTGTAGAGCATTCTTCAACTTCTTTTGTAGCTTTGGTTGAAGCTTTGAGTGCTATGCTCTTTTTCTTTTTGTCCGATTCCTCATGCATCCCAAGTCTTGTAAGCTCCATCTCATGCTCTTGGAGTTTGCCAAACAAAGTGGCTAAGTCCATGCTATTTATGTCTCTTGATTCCTTGATGGCGGTTACCTTGGGTTGCCAACTCCTATCAAGACATCTTAGAATTTTGTTAGTAGTTTCACCATTGCGAAATACTTTTCCCAAGGAAATCAAATGATTAACAATGTGAGAGAATCGCCTTTGCAAGTCACTAATGGTTTCATTTGGCAACATGTGGAACAATTCATATTCGTGAGTTAGAGAATTCAATCTTGCATCTCTAACCTCACTTGTTCCCTCATGTGTGACTTGCAAAGTATCCCACATTTCTTTTGTCGATTTACATTGGGAAACTCTATAAAATTCATCATGGGATAGAGCCGAAAAGATGATGTTTTTAGCTTTTAAATCAAATGAGACTTTTCTCTTTTCATCATCATTCCAACTACTCCTTGGAATTTCAACAATTTCATCATTTATTTTCTTTTTGGGAATGAAAGGACCATTTTCAATTGCATCCCAAATATCCATATCAATTGCTTCAATAAAAACTTTCATGCGAGTTTTCCAATAAACATATCCTTCACCATTAAATAGTGGAGGACGGTTTATTGAAGCTCCTTCTCCACCAAAGTTATTGCTAGAGCCCATTTAGTTTCCAAAAGGATCTTTTTCGAAAAAGTTGTTACACTCGATCTTTCGACCGAGCTCTGATACCACTTGTTGGAAACCAACAAGCGGGCTAAGCAAATACTAGAGGGGGGGTGAATAGTATTTTGAAGCACTAATACCAAATATTTCGATTGATAATTGAAGAATGGAGCTTAGACTGAATTTTCTGGAATCAGAAACAAAAGACTCGAGTCTTTTGTGAAATACTCGAGTTTTTCAGGATGAACAACTCGAGTCTTTTCTGAAATACTCGAGTTTTTACTATCAGATAGCAGAAAAACCAGAAACGAAAATTCAGCAATTTAACTCAAATCAATTCAATAATAAACAGGAACTTATCCAACAGAATAGCAAGTAGTCTAAATAACTTTTAACACAAAGATTCCTTGAACTTGCTACCTAATTGTATAAATCCTAATTGATTGAAATGACTTAAGTCTATTGAGCTAGAAAGTAGATTAAAAGCAATAAACCAACACTCAAGCAATTTTATCCTGGTTCACTCCAACAATGAGCTACATCCAGTCCTCCTAATCACTTAGGAGTTTCTACTAATATCAAATTGTTAGAAATTACAAAGGATTGCTTGAGAATGGCCTCACTCAACCTAACCCTTTCAAGAGTGTACCAAACTCTTGATTTCTACCCCAATTTGATTCCGGTGATTGAAGAACTCTTCACAAAGCTTCCTTGAACTCCCTTCAAGAAACTCCACCGGGCTAGGAACCTCCTAGTCTTGTGCTTGAGAACCTCTCAAGACTTCCAACACCCTAAGCCACTTAGGGTTTGCTTGGGAACAATCCAAGACTTTGAATAATCAAGCTTTTTGTATGTGTATTACTAATCTCACAATGGATTAGCACAAATAAGCACAGCTCAATGTAAGAATTGAGGCCTAAAACTCAACTTGGAATAAAATGACAATATGAGTGAGAAGTTGAGCTTTTTGGGAATTAACACTTGAGAAAAGGAAATTATGAAAGCTTGTGATCAATAATGTGTTGTTGTCTTGTTTGTTCTTGCACAAATTCAAAGAGAAATTTTACAATAAGGTTCTGAATTCTCTCTTGGGGTTGGATGAGACTCAAATGCCCTCAATTGAGTTTTTGAGTCTCTCCAACGTTCATTTTTGCTGACTGGACAAAAATACTCGAGTCTTTTGGTAAATACTCGAGTCTTTTTGGTCGGTCACGAGTGAATTGGTGCACGAACAAGACTAACGGTCATAATTGCTGACCTGGCACAAATACTCGAGTTTTTCTATAAATACTCGAGTATATACTCGAGTCTTTATCAAAATACTCGAGTATTTTGATCAGATATGGGAAAAATTATTTTTCAATTTTATTTTTCCTCTCAAGTATTAATTTTTGGTCAATCTCAACTTAATAAACATATAAAAATTTATTCCTAGAAGAGACTAACTATTTCTACCCACTCTCAACCACTCTCAACATAAATTAGAAATTTACAATTAATATTTGATTGAAAGTGATTGGACACTTGTCTTCTTTTCTTGACTTCTTGTTGACGTTGATGTTGCAATATCTTCAAGGCATGATTTGTTAATTATTTTGTCATCATCAAAACATAATCCACATAATTAGGAGCATTGAATTCACAATCTCCCCCTTTTTGGTGATGACAAAATAATTAACACTTGATCCATTTGTTAAGCTTGATCCACTTGGAGATGCAACTCCCCCTCACTATATAATACTTTTCACCTATCTAAAAATTCAGCTTGAGCAAAGATGTTATGACAATTTAATTTTAGCACCAAGCCTATGGTATTAGAGAATTTAACAATTATCAGAGTATATACCATAATTAGAGATTTTAGGTGCAACAATATCAAGACAAGACAAGTGTAATATCTCTCCCCCTTTTTGTCATACGCCAAAAAGATGTAACAATTTAGAAAAAGATCAAGGGAGGAGAGGTGCATAATCGAAAAACCCCATAACCAACTATGCAAATAAAACGGAGATATAATAACGATAAAGAGCTCCCCCTGAAGCTTTGCACAAACATCATAATGAAGACCAAATTCATTAACATAAAAACATCATAAAAGGTCCAAATCAAAGGTGCAATAAGAAACCCAAAGTCTCAAAACACCAAGTTCTCAAAATACAGAAAATGTAACAAAGACCAATATGATAAAAATAGAATGAAAACTAAGATAAAATCCAAAGGTCAACATCATCAAAACATCGAAGGAGCTGGAGCATCTGGAGGAGGATAAAACCGAGAGAAGAGTTTAGAGGATGAAAAACTAGTAAGATTTGACAAAACTTTGAGGAAAATCTGAGTTTTGAGGAGAGAGATATGAGAAAACCGAGAGAGAAGAGGGTCGCAAAAACTTGAGTCTGAGAGTATATATAAACAGTTCAAAATACTCGAATATATTCATAAATACTAGAGTTTTTCTTTAGGATAAACTCGAGTTTTTGAAAATATATTCGAGTCGGTCGTGACTCAGCCTAGATTTCCCCAGAAAAGTCGAGTAAAAATTGAAAAACTCGAGTTTGGTCCGAAAGTTCAAATTTCAGGAAAACGCAAAATACTCGAGTTTTTGGAAAATACTTGAGTTTGGTCTGAAAGTTCAAAAATTGGGGGTTTCGAAAGACTCGAGTGTTTTGAAAAACACTCGAGTTATTCAATAAAGACTCGAGTTTTTTGAGAAACACTCGAGTATTTTTCTCAGACCCTGATTAAAAACTTTTTCATTTTAAAACTGATTTAATTTTGAATTAAAATACTCGAGTGTTTTTGGAAAAACTCGAGTATTTTGACAGAACAGAAAGTAAAAACTCAGTTTTAAAAGACCAAACACAAATCAAACACAAATGCTTCACTACCAACTTGGAATACAGTACAGAATCACACACAATTAACATATACAATTTCAAATATCATCAAGGACAATTTAACTAAGAATCAATAACACATTAGAGTAAGAATAATATGGTGATTTTCCAAAAATTACACACAATGCAATTAGCCTATATTAGCTTCATCTAAAATACCAAGTTCTCTCCTAATATGATAAAAGGTGTCCCTTGGTAGAGGTTTTGTAAAAATGTCGGCTAATTGATTTGTGGTACTAACAAATTCAATTGTGCAATCACCCTTTTGTACATGATCTCTTAAAAAATGATGTCTTATTTCAATGTGTTTAGTTCTTGAGTGATACACCGGATTCTTAGTCAAATTGATTGCACTCGTGTTATCGCATCTAATCGGAATATTTTCAAGTTTCAAACCAAAATCCGATAATTGTTGTTTCATCCATAACAGTTGAGCACAACAACTACCGGCTGCGATATATTCCGCTTCGGCGGTAGAAAGAGCGACACAAGCTTGCTTTTTAGAAAACCATGACACCAATGAACTTCCCAAGAAATGGCAAGTACCACTGGTGCTTTTGCGATCAAGTTTGCATCCCGCGAAGTCGGAATCCGAGTAACCAACTAAACTAAGATTGGCATCAGCAGGATACCATAAACCAGTGTTAATTGTTCCTTTTAGATACTTAAATATATGTTTAACTGCGGATAGGTGAGATTCTTTAGGATTAGCTTGAAATCTAGCACACATGCATACACTAAACATAATATCCGGTCTAGATGCAGTGAGATATAGGAGACTACCTATCATACCCCTATACTTACTAACATCAACCGGTGTACCTTGTTCATCCTTGTCTAGGTAGCATGATGTGCTCATTGGAGTGTAGGCTTCCTTGCACTTGTCCAATCCGAATTTCTCAAGGAGCTCTTTGCAATATTTCCCTTGATGCACAAATATCCCCTCCTTGACTTGCTTTATTTGTAAGCCTAGGAAGAACTTGAGTTCTCCCATCATTGACATTTCAAATTCCTTTTTCATCAAATTTGAAAACTTTCTACAAAGAGACACGTTAGTAGCACCGAAAATGATATCATCAACATAGATTTGTACTAACAAAATGTCATCCTTGGTTTTATAAATAAATAATGTATTATCAACCTTCCCTCTTTGAAACTTGTTTTCTAATAGAAAGGAACTCAATCGATCATACCAAGCTCTAGGAGCTTGTTTCAATCCATAGAGTGCCTTTTTCAATTTATAAACATGGTTTGGAAATTCACTATTTTCAAAACCGGGGGGTTGTTTGACATACACTTCTTCATTTATAAACCCATTCAAGAAAGCACTTTTAACATCCATTTGATATAAAGTGAATTTCATGATTGAAGCATAAGCAAGTAAAATTCGGATTGCTTCAAGACGTGCAACCGGAGCAAAGGTCTCATCATAATCGATACTTTCCTCTTGGTTGTACCCTTGAGCTACTAGTCTAGCTTTGTTTCTTATAATCAACCCGGATTCATCAAGTTTGTTTCTATAAATCCATTTAGTACCAATTATGGTATGATCATCGGGTTTAGGGACTAGATCCCAAACTTCATTTCTTTCAAATTGGTTTAATTCTTCTTGCATAGCAAGAACCCAATGATCATCCTCAATGGCCTTTTTAATTGAATCGGGTTCAATTTGAGAAACAAATGAGACATAGTGGAAAATGTTTTGAATAGACCTACGAGTAAGTACTCCCTTTGACATATCTCCTATGACTTTGTCTATAGGATGAGCCTTGACCGATTTCCAAGTTGGAGGAAGTTCTTCCCTTACTTCTCCTTCATCAACTTTTGAATTCTCTCTCTCTTTTTCTTCTTTTGAAAAGACAATGCCATCTTCACTAGCATCACATAAAACACTATCTTCTTTTGAAGACTCATTAAAAACCACATGAATTGATTCCTCAATAGTTAAAGTTCTTTTATTGAAAATTCTATAAGCTTTACTATGAGAAGAATAGCCTAAAAATATGCCTTCATCGGATTTGGAATCAAACTTGCCAAGGTGTTCTTTTCCATTATTTAAAACAAAAACTTGGCATCCGAAGACATGAAAATGAGATATATTTGGCTTTCTTCCCTTGTAAAGTTCATAGGGGGTTTTATCCAAAGAGAGCCTTATCAAAATACGATTTAAAACATAACAAGCCGTATTGACGGCATCGGCCCAAAAATATTGAGGTACTTGAGAATCATTTAACATGGTTCTAACAAGTTCCTCTAGCACCCTATTTTTCCGCTCTACCACTCCGTTTTGTTCCGGAGTTCTTGGTGCCGAGAATTGGTGCTCAATACCATTTTTAGCACAAAATCTATCAAATTTGTGGTTTTCGAATTCACCACCATGATCGGTTCGAATAATAATTACTTTTTGATTTACTTGGTTTTGCAAAAGTTTGACATGATGTTTAAAAGATTTGTAGGTCTCACTCTTAGTAGTTAAAAATAAAGTCCAAGTAAACCTAGAGAAGTCATCAACAATCACCAATGCATAATAGTTGCCACCAAAGCTTTTTACTTGTGATGGTCCAAACAAGTCCATATGAAGCATTTCTAATGGCCTTGATGTGGACATCACCATTTTTGATCCAAAGGTGTTTTTAGTTTGTTTACATTTCTTGCAAGGAGAACAAACACCTTCAATAGAAAAATTTAGCTTTGGTAAACCAACTACTAGATCTTTAGATTGTATTTTCTTCAATTGGTTTACATTAATATGAGCGGTCCTACGATGCCATAACCAAGTGTCATTTTCTTTGCTCACTAAACAAGTAGAGACCAAAGAAGTGACTTTGTTCAAATCAACTAAGTAAGTATTATTTGACCTTCTACCAACAAATTTGATTGATTCATCTTTGTCACTTTTAATGAGGCAATGGGTAGAGGTAAAAACTACATGATTACCAACATCACATAATTGGCTTATGCTCAAGAGATTATGTTCTAATCCTTGAACATAGAGCACATTATCAATAATCAAGTTTGAAGAGTTTCCGATTTTACCAATACCAAGGATTTTGCCTTTGTTGTTGTCCCCATAAGTGACATAACCCTTTTCCTTTGGAGTAAGCTCAATGAAGTGCCGCTTATCTCCCGTCATGTGCTTCGAACATCCACTATCAAGATACCACAATTGTTTTCCCGTTCGAAGACACACCTACAAAATGAAATCACTTGTTCACTTTGGGTACCCAAACAATGTTGGGTCCCTTAGGGTTAGTGTTGGGACTTTCTCCCTTCTTAATCCACATATAAGTGCCCTTTTTCATTTCAAACTTCTTAATGTGGCACTCAATGTTGATATGTCCAACTTTTCCACAATAAGTACAAGTTGGTCTCTTTGATGAATTTTTCTTAGAAAATGTTCCAACCACCTTGTACTTTTTGTCCTTTTTATGAACATATCCTAAACCGGTTTTGTTGTGATTATGTCTTTGAGAGTTCAACAACCGGTTGAGGTTTCTATCACTATGTGAGATTGTGAGTTTGTTTTTCAACTCTTTCACTTCTTTTTCAAGATCATCACATCTCTCACATGAAGTGATAATTTCCTCATGATTTGCACAATCACTTTGATGACTAGAATTAATAAGTTCCAAGGATTCATTTTGAAGTTTCAACTCATTTATAGATTTTTGCAATTCATCAATTTCATGTTGAAACTCCAAAATTTTCTTTCCTTTTTCCTTATTAATTTTAGCAAGCCTTTTAAATTGAATTAACATTTCATTGTAGGCTTCTTGCAAATCATCATATGAAATGGAGTTTGAAGAGGAACAAGAAGAACTAGAGGTTACCTCATCATCACTTTCACTCATGCCATGATTAGCTCTTGATGAGGACTCATGATTGTTCTTGGCCATGAGACAAAGGTTTGCATTTTCATCACCGGAACTACTTAAAGATGATTCATTGCTCTTCTCCGGTGCATCCCAAACAATGTATGCACGCTTCCCTTTGGTCTCTTGGGTCTTCTTGTCATTCTTCTTCAAGAATGTGGCACATTCCATTCTTATGTGACCAACCCCTCCACATTCATGACACTTAACTCCATCATTGGTACTCTTTTCTCTTTGTTTGGAGTCTTTGGTTCTCTTGAAATTGGATGAAGATCCACCTTTCTTCCCTTTGAAGAATTTGTTGAATCTTTTCACAAACATCCCAAATTCTTCTTGATTTGGTTCACCATCGGAATCTCCACTTGTAGAGCATTCTTCAACTTCTTTTGTAGCTTTGGTTGAAGCTTTGAGTGCTATGCTCTTTTTCTTTTTGTCCGATTCCTCATGCATCCCAAGTCTTGTAAGCTCCATCTCATGCTCTTGGAGTTTGCCAAACAAAGTGGCTAAGTCCATGCTATTTATGTCTCTTGATTCCTTGATGGCGGTTACCTTGGGTTGCCAACTCCTATCAAGACATCTTAGAATTTTGTTAGTAGTTTCACCATTGCGAAATACTTTTCCCAAGGAAATCAAATGATTAACAATGTGAGAGAATCGCCTTTGCAAGTCACTAATGGTTTCATTTGGCAACATGTGGAACAATTCATATTCGTGAGTTAGAGAATTCAATCTTGCATCTCTAACCTCACTTGTTCCCTCATGTGTGACTTGCAAAGTATCCCACATTTCTTTTGCCGATTTACATTGGGAAACTCTATAAAATTCATCATGGGATAGAGCCGAAAAGATGATGTTTTTAGCTTTTAAATCAAATGAGACTTTTCTCTTTTCATCATCATTCCAACTACTCCTTGGAATTTCAACAATTTCATCATTTATTTTCTTTTTGGGAATGAAAGGACCATTTTCAATTGCATCCCAAATATCCATATCAATTGCTTCAATAAAAACTTTCATGCGAGTTTTCCAATAAACATATCCTTCACCATTAAATAGTGGAGGACGGTTTATTGAAGCTCCTTCTCCACCAAAGTTATTGCTAGAGCCCATTTAGTTTCCAAAAGGATCTTTTTCGAAAAAGTTGTTACACTCGATCTTTCGACCGAGCTCTGATACCACTTGTTGGAAACCAACAAGCGGGCTAAGCAAATACTAGAGGGGGGTGAATAGTATTTTGAAGCACTAATACCAAATATTTCGATTGATAATTGAAGAATGGAGCTTAGACTGAATTTTCTGGAATCAGAAACAAAAGACTCGAGTCTTTTGTGAAATACTCGAGTCTTTTGTGAAATACTCGAGTTTTTCAGGATGAACAACTCGAGTCTTTTCTGAAATACTCGAGTTTTTACTATCAGATAGGAGAAAAACCAGAAACGAAAATTCAGCAATTTAACTCAAATCAATTCAATAATAAACAAGAACTTATCCAACAGAATAGCAAGTAATCTAAATAACTTTTAACACAAAGATTCCTTGAACTTGCTACCTAATTGTATAAATCCTAATTGATTGAAATGACTTAAGTCTATTGAGCTAGAAAGTAGATTAAAAGCAATAAACCAACACTCAAGCAATTTTATCCTGGTTCACTCCAACAATGAGCTACATCCAGTCCTCCTAATCACTTAGGAGTTTCTACTAATAATCAAATTGTTAGAAATTACAAAGGATTGCTTGAGAATTGCCTCACTCAACCTAACCCTTTCAAGAGTGTACCAAACTCTTGATTTCTACCCCAATTTGATTCCGATGATTGAAGAACTCTTCACAAAGCTTCCTTGAACTCCCTTCAAGAAACTCCACCGGGCTAGGAACCTCCTAGTCTTGTGCTTGAGAACCTCTCAAGACTTCCAACACCCTAAGCCACTTAGGGTTTGCTTGGGAACAATCCAAGACTTTGAATAATCAAGCTTTTTGTATGTGTATTACTAATCTCACAATGGATTAGCACAAATAAGCACAACTCAATGTAAGAATTGAGGCCTAAAACTCAACTTGGAATAAAATGACAATATGAGTGAGAAGTTGAGCTTTTTGGGAATTAACACTTGAGAAAAGGAAATTATGAAAGCTTGTGATCAATAATGTGTTGTTGTCTTGTTTGTTCTTGCACAAATTCAAAGAGAAATTTTACAATAAGGTTCTGAATTCTCTCTTGGGGTTGGATGAGACTCAAATGCCCTCAATTGAGTTTTTGAGTCTCTCCAACGTTCATTTTTGCTGACTGGACAAAAATACTCGAGTCTTTTGGTAAATACTCGAGTCTTTTTGGTCGGTCACGAGTGAATTGGTGCACGAACAAGACTAACGGTCATAAT
Source organism: Crotalaria pallida (assembly GCA_037953625.1). Classification (NCBI taxonomy): domain Eukaryota; kingdom Viridiplantae; phylum Streptophyta; class Magnoliopsida; order Fabales; family Fabaceae; genus Crotalaria; species Crotalaria pallida. The sequence goes on from CM075656.1 coordinate 79,001,304, forward strand.
TGCTGACCTGGCACAAATACTCGAGTTTTTCTATAAATACTCGAGTATATACTCGAGTCTTTATCAAAATACTCGAGTATTTTGATCAGATATGGGAAAAATTATTTTTCAATTTTATTTTTCCTCTCAAGTATTAATTTTTGGTCAATCTCAACTTAATAAACATATAAAAATTTATTCCTAGAAGAGACTAACTATTTCTACCCACTCTCAACCACTCTCAACATAAATTAGAAATTTACAATTAATATTTGATTGAGAGTGATTGGGCACTTGTCTTCTTTTCTTGACTTCTTGTTGACGTTGATGTTGCAATATCTTCAAGGCATGATTTGTTAATTATTTTGTCATCATCAAAACATAATCCACATAATTAGGAGCATTGAATTCACACTTCCCTCAGCTTAGCAAGCTTAAGTGTCTCTCGCTCGGACTCATGGGCACCGAGCTTATTGAAGGACCAGACTCGGACTTGATGGGGCCGAGCCTTATACTCGGGTCCACAACCCATCCGGCTCGGGACTCTAGGGCCGAGACTTATCATCGGATTGAGGATAGACTTAGTCTCATTCAGGCTTCTTATCCCTTCCGCATATCTCTCCTAGATTCTCGCTAACAGCCTAGACATGAGATCTTGAGCTGATCCTAACCTGATTCTAAGAGAATAAACCTCCGATATTATCTCACAGAATCCTGCCTAACTCTGATACCAGGCCCATACGGCCCATATCAGCTTCCTCCAAACCCTATAAATAGCTCATAACAGCTAGGGTTTCAGGTACGTATTCTCATCCCTAAGTTGACACTCTGCACACACCTGTTGACTGGGGAGACCCTGCTTTTCCCAACTGGAACTGCAGAAACACCATAAAGTCACATATTAACACTTGATCCTTTCTTGGGCTTCTGGTTCCATAATCTTGAGCACTTAGAGGGTTAAGGACATAGTGTTCCAGGACACTACAATACTAATTAAATTTATTTTTGGTTCAAACAAGAGTAGATTTTCTGGGGCTACCCTAGCTGTGGAATTACATTTATTAGAGTGGAAATTAAAAATTGAGAATTTAAGTTAGTTATATTGAATTTTATTAAAGCAAAATGTTTATCCTACAATATTGAATTTTTTAATACTAACACTGCTTTCTACAAGTGCTTTATAATCATTGATTTAAAAATTTTATTTTACAAATAATAAAAGTCTTTTATCAATGATTATACAGCAGGTTTAAGAAGTGATGGTGACAAAATTAGGGTAAAAATAATTACTCAATTTTAAATACATGTCAGATATGATAATTAAAATTCTAAGGTACAATTCCATACGCAATTTCAATGTTCCAAAAGTGCAATTACGTTACCACAAACACAAGAATTATTATTTTGAAAATGTAATTACTTAAATAAAAATAGAGTCATGAAACTAATAATGTTAGCATGATTGATTTTCACCATTGTTGAATGTTTGAAAATGTTTTGTTAATAGAGAAAATAGTTTATACACTGACAGTGTAAAGTTTTTTTACGCTGTCAACACATCATTCATCATCCAAGCAAGGGTTTATGGTTATTGATTTCTAAATAAAAGTAATATAAATGAATAGTAGATGATGTACCGACAGTTTAAACTTTACACTGTAGTGCACACATGTTAAACTCTAATAGATTCAAAATCCTCTTCAATAATTTTCACGCATCATACATGTAAATATAAGACATTGTTATGTCTGCCATAGGGTTGGAATTTCGACAGATCAATGATCCTGCGCATAAAGGTGATGTCCAAATAAGTGTACTCACATTGGAAACTTAAGAGAAAATGTGAAAGTGACTTTAGGAAGTATGAACTTGTGTCGAAATGGGTACCTTGTCAAGGATGTGCAAATATCTTCAATGAGCATCATAATAGGCACTAATATCAACATAAGTAGCGAAAATACGCAAACAATTATTGGCTTAATTGATAAAGATTGAGTTCAAGATTCTGATATGTTTTAGGCTTGAATCCTACCTCTGTAAGCAAGCTCGGAGGCCTACCCTATTATGAACCCCCGAAACCCAACTCACCTGAACTTTTTTTTTAGATAAAAAAAAGTGGCGGAAATACTTGATTAACCATGATGAAGGAGCCACCACATGATTAAACATGATGAAGGTGTATGGAGTGTTGTTTTGTCCCGTCTACTATTCATGATAGTGCAACTATAAAATAAGTACCAAAAGTCCAAGAGATCATTTTCCTCAAGTTCATTTTCGAGTTCAATAATGCAAGTTCATTTTTGAGTTCAATATTGAGAGTTTTGGGTGAAACATTACAAATCGACCAATTGGGGAATGAATATAAGGTACTGTATTATGGAAGTTTTGAGAGTCTTGTCCAACTCAAGATTACTCAAAACATGCATTCACTAGACCTACATAAATGCCAATGGGAAATGAATATATGGTATTACTCAAGATTAAAAAGTGTGAAGTCAGTTCACAAATTAAATCTTGATTGAGTTGTTCGCTATTATCAACAGGGATAAATGTAGTGTCAAGGTTGACCTCCATGGACTATTATGTTGAAGCTTTGATTGCTCCTAAAATCTCGATGAAGAGTGATAAATATAGGATAGGAAAGATGCTCAACCCGGTCAAATCAAAAATGTAGATAACAATAGTCGATGAGGGTTGGAATTGAAATGCTAATGAAAATAAAAACATATGCTAAGAGGTTTGCCAACACAAAATTATGCATTCGATAAAGATAGAGAAAAATTTTATGAGATTCAAAGAAAGAAGATCAGAGTTGCGTGGAAATATCTTGAAGAGAAGACCAAACTTTGTTGAATTAGTATGTACATTCATCGAAGTTATTTGTTGAGATTGTCAATTTTTACCTTAGTTTCAAATTCGAATGTAATAACTATCAATGATGAATAATTAATGGTCATACATTTGGCATAGGATTAGGAAGGTATTTATTTAAATATTTGCTTACAAATACTAGAATTATTTATGTAATAAGGATTGGAACTTCATTATTCTTATACATCTCATCGCGCATGAAAATGTCATGTAAACCTCTCATTTTAATTTAATTTTTCGTCGAAGTCTTATTTCTCGCACTTTATATTCATGCACCTTAACTTTATGTACTTTACTTATCGCAAACCTTTTACATTTTTTTTTGGTCCGTATTCCTTGTGGAACCACCGGTATCCCCAAGAGTACCCTTAATACCAGGGAGGCCTTGAGACTAATCCGGAGCGAGCTGCGTGGCTGACTCTTCCAGCGAGTTGTTTTTAGTGGGAATAGAACCCGGGGCTACTAGCACTCGTGCCTCATTCTCAAGATTTCAGTTGGGGCCTTACACCAACTGAACCAAGCCTCGTTGGTCAAACCTTTTACATTTTAGTACTTTAGTTTTTTTTTTGTTAAACTTTACTATTCTTCAATTTATTTTTTGGCAATTTATTTTTTAAGTAATTTACAAGATTTTTTAAGTTCAAAGATTTTTTTAAGTTCATATATAAAAGATTTTTTAAGTAATTTATTTTTTAAGTAATTTACATTCCAAAACATTTCAATTCAAACACTTTTTCATTCTTTGCATTACTTTCAAGCAATTTATAATTTCAAAATCTTTCTATTCATTTGCAATTTTTATTTCACCAAGTTAACATTTGAAAACAAACAAAATTACTATAAAAACTTATGAGCATCCACTACTTTCCGAAATCATTTGAAAAACCTAAGTTTTTTTTACTAAAATTCATTTTTCACCTTATACACATGGACACTATCAAGTCATCATTAGCTAAATGCTTTCTTCTTCTTGTATAGATGTGTATATCATAAGTTCAGAATTAAGTCAATGATTGATTAATTTTTTTTTTTAATTATTTAAATCTGATAGTCAATTATTGAATTCGGGTCCACAATTCCACATAGAGAAATCGAATTTTATTTGCCCAAAGATATCGATTTATGTTATTAATGCATGATGCATATATACGGCAAAGGGGTTTTGTGGCACATGCCATTGCTTTGATCGCCCTTAGTTTCAATCCTCATGCCACCTGTTTTATACATCACTATTAGCTGGAATAATTCTGGAAACGTATATGCCCTATCAATACTCGTCACCTTGTATATATCTCTTTGGTAAAACTTTACCAGAATAATACAACAGTTAAATATTTATCACATCAAATAGATGCACGTTATAAATTAAATTAACCAACAAAACAAAACTCACTACACCGTGGTTCGATTCTTGCCATATGTATGCAGTGGCAGAGAGAAGGGGTAACCCGTAGATGTCGTGATCATCCCAACAATTTTGATTTTTTTTTTATTATATAAATATACTTTTTTTTAAAGAAAAAAAACTATATACATATGCTACTTAGCTTGTGGCACCTCCTTATTTTTAATTTGTACTCACATATATATTTTATTACAAATAATGTACGATCCAAACTTGTTTTTTATTTAGTTATGGACTTTTGGCCGGGCCGTATATATGCATCAAAAGCCTTTTTTCCTAAATTTAATTAAAATCTATTAGTGCTACTTGTGTCTACGACAACTACGGAATGTGTTTTTTCGGCTATGAAAATTATAAAAATAAGTTTGAGCAACAAGATGGAAGATGGTTTTTTTTACTAATTATATGATTGTTTATATTGAGAAGAAGATTGCAGATAAATTTATAACTGATATGATAATTGATGATTTTTACTCCACGAAACAACGACTAACACAACTTAAGAAGTAAAGGTACATGTTTGATCTTGTTGATATATTCATTAACTGTGAACATGATAAATAAAATTTATTGTATTATGTTATTTATTATCTAATTTGTTTCATAAAATATACATTTGGTACTTAAATTTTCCTTTATTATTATAATAAGTTATATGTTATTTAGTTTTGGCACCCCTTCTGTTGAAATCCTGACTCCGCTTCTCTATGTGTGTATGAAAAATGATAATTTGTTGGAAGAAATTGTACATATTTTGATAATCTTTTCATCTTAAAATGATTAGTCTTTGACTATTCAATGATCTCTTCGTCTCGAAAAGGATTAATGTTTGATTGTCAATTGGATTGGAAGATATTCTATCCTTAAATAAAAAAAATTAAATTACATTGTTATATATGGCACCAAAGCACCGGGTCTTCACCAAAAATGAAAGGAAAATTACTTTGCTAAAGAAGTAAAGAGGGTTGAAGAAAAGGGAGAAGATCAGAAGAGGGAATCCAAAATTGTGTTCCCACTTCCCAGCAGCATCTTTTGTATTTTCCTTCTACTAGTGGGTAAGAAAAACCATTAAACTAGTCAACTGCCTAAAACACCAATTCAACTCTCTTGACGAGGTTATTGCGTACGTTATGATCTGATTATAGCTAATCTTATCTCATTTTTTCCGTACCTACAATTTCTTTCTTACGTAAACTTAAATGTGATAAATGTGAGCATTAGATATGTGCAACTGGAATACTGGATTCATGTGTATGATGGAAAATAAAAACAAACAGTGCTCGGAATGGATTCACACTTACGTGCATAACCATATTTTCAATAGATTATTTTCTTACTTATTGGACTAGAATTGATTGATGATTTGGTCATTGATTGATGATTTGGTCATAAAGATCACACTTATCCTTGATCTAGATCCGACCTCAATCAAAAAAGCACCAAATTCCGTAGATCGGACAAAAGTCTTAAAACAACTTATTTTCACTTCATTAAATAGCAAGTTTTATTTCAAGATTAACCATAGAAAAATGATTTAGAGACTTACAAGCCTACAAACCTACATTAGATTATGACACTTGTTATTTTTAAGTTAAAATAAATAAATAAAAAAATTTAAATGACAAATAAATGTCAAGATTCTAATGTGTAGGCTTATGAGTAGATCCAATCATTGCTCTTAACTATAATATCGAATAATAATTAAAAAATTAAGCTAATACTACTAAGTTAAAGACAAATATAAGAGAATAATATCTCAACATATTATATCTTAACAATGAAATATGTATACAAGATTATCTATGAAAATAAATGATAAATGTTCATAATATTTCAATGAAGGATTATTTGAAAAGATATATTGATCAAAAAAGAAATTCTAATAACCCAAAGATAATTATTATGGTGCTATAAATACCCCCTCAAGGTAAAAATCTCACAAATATCAATACAATTTCCATACAATTCCATATGATATTATGCAGATCTTAGATAACAGAGGGAAAATTTTCATAACAATCGAAATAATATTTTTAGCAATCAGCTACATAGTCACGAGCTCCTTAAAAAAAATTTGGAAAGTACATACGACCGAAAATATCTTCTTGCCAAACTTAATCCATTCATTATAGGTTCTTTGAATTCACTGAATCATATATAATAACAAGAAATATGCTAGAGAAACAAAAGAAATAAAATATGCGTAACCGAATTTTTCGCTAATAATTTGCAAGAGGAACTTAATTCGTTAATTAAGTATGTAGTACTGTATTAACTAAATAAAGCCAATATTCTGTCCATTATTCTTAGTTTTGGCAACTTGGTTAGGTTTTTATAATTAATAAAGATACTTAGTTTAGTGTATTTGTTCATGGATGCATTTCTTGCCATTTGCTGGAGATTCTTAACTTCATTAGCATACGTTTATATATACAAATATATATCATTAAAGAAAACCAAATGCGGAAGAAACGACAAATAGAAATGTTCTTGTTTCTTTTCCACTACTAGAATATTTTATTTATTGGCTTATTTATGCTTTTGGTCCTTAAAAGTTCAGCGTGTTTTGGTTTTAGTCCCTATAAGTTATTTTGACCGGGACTGGTCCTTAATTTTTCAAATATTTTGGTTTTGATCCACTCCATTATGAAAAAATTGTTATTTGCTGACGTGGCAATCGAAACACCATATATATCAGCAGTCACGTAGTGTGAGAAGATGTCAAATAAGTGATATGACATGGATAATACAGATCCATGGACACAAAATGGTCTCATACGCAGAATTTTGCATTTATGGACCTGAATCATCCATTTCACAATACTTATTTGGCGTTATCTCACACCACGTAGTTGTTGGTGTGAGTTTCTGTTAACCACGTCAACAAATAATTGATTTTTTCTAACAGATTGAACCAAAATCAAAATGTTTGAAGAATTAAGGACTAGTCACGGTCAAAATAACTTTTAGGTACTAAAACCAAAACACACTAAACTTTTAGAGACTAAAACCATAAATAAACCTTATTTATTTTATTAAAAACACTACTATGATATGGAATGACAAAAAAGTTAGCAACTTTGTTTTTATGTGATTCTGAGTATGAAAAATATTACTCGAACCGTCCCATTATTTTTCAAATCAAATGTAAAAATAATAAATGAAAAATCTAAAAAATTATATATTATATTTATGATTGAGTAAATAAGAAAAGACACATTCAATTACAAAATAAAAAGATTTGATGGTCCATTAATTTAATTATTATTTTTATTTTTATTTCATCCAATTCTCTAAAGTTTGTGAAAAATTGACCACCTCCAAATCTTCTGTGGAGCTAAAAAATATTTATGACTAAATCACTAAATATATGAGTATTTATGTAGGAGTGTTTTTCAATTTAATATATGCAACTATTGCATTGTTAAGCGACAATAAGCAATTGAAAATTCAAAAAATTGTCTTCATTTCAATATTATTGTGTGCACTGTTCAAAAAAAATATTATTGTGTGCATCTATTGCATTGTTAAATAATCATAGATAAGAGGTAAGTTGATACTTTTTAGCGAGAGCAAACAATTTTTTTAAGATAATATTAAAATATGTATTACTTGTTATGATATAAAAATTTGTAATTAATAAATAAATCATACGTTATAAAAAAAATATTTTATTATTTTTATTGATTACTTTGACTTTTATCACGATAACAAGATAACGGACATAGGGAGTGTTAGATAAGATTTTCACCCATGAGATGGGGATATAAACTGTATAAAAAGAGTACACATTTATACCGAAAAGATAGGATAGAAACCAATAAAAGAAAAAGTTCACAAGATTTGTTCCATTAGCTTTAATCGGTAAAATCTTGTTTTTGGATTGGACAAATGTGACAAACTTGATCCAGTGACTTAATCTTCGCAATTATACTTTTTTAAGGGAATCTTCGCATGGTACTTTAATTACACCTGTTTAATCAGCTACTAGTAGTAGTATTTTATGGTGCCCCCTATTAATTCATATTTTTATTATCCTTTGTTAATTGCTTTAATTGAACAATGATGTATCCCCTAACGAAGATGGATGTCTCTCCTAAAGTAGGCAAAATGGCAAATAGTACTAATTGCCGATTACAGATGATGCGAAAATCTTTTATGCTTTAAATGTGTCATACTCTACCACCTATGTATTACTGATCATTTACTTTTACGACTTCAGAAATAATGACCGGTGAGTTAAACACCATGAAAAATGTTGCTATTCATTTTCTTGAATATAAGTTTTTGGGATTGTCTTGAAACATTATTGAAAATTAAGGAAGTTGATTAACAAAGTTGTCAAACTCGAAAGTTTACCTAAATTCATGGAGCCAAAGTAAACCCGACTCACAAACCCGTACGAGTTTACATATTTTAAAACTAATATGTACACAACATTTATAACATCTATAAAATGACACCTTATGAAGGTTAAGAGTGAGTAACCGATGATTGAGCGTATTTAATGGTTGAGACTTGAATCTTCACATACGAATATATGATTGAGATTTGGGAGACAAAGCGAGACTCAGCAAAGAGAAAGAGACGTGTGAGGAAGACGAGGAATTCGAGTAAGGTGTGAAGAAATTTTGAGAAATTGAGCCAAAACACTATTGTATTGGAGTTGAATTTTTATTTCTGAACCAAACGAGCGAGTTATTTCTATTTTTGAGCCAATTGGGATGACTCACAAGTTTATACGAGTTTAAAAGTTTACTCAATTTCGAGTTTGTGACCGATTTAACTCGATTCTATGGTCTAAACTTGTACAATTCTACGAATTAACTCATGAGTTTGACAATATGTTGATTAATATTGTTAATGACATTGCAATTAATAATGTTTAGTAATATATTTTTTTTCTCAAAATTATCTATATAATTATTATTGAAATTCTAACGTATGTTGAATAAGTATGACCGAAGAAAAATATCATTAAAAATTGAAATAAAAGTTTATAAAAAGAATCAATAACTTATTATCTGGTTCTTATATTTAGAGAGAAAAATATAGATTGTTGGTGTAATCCATTAAACCTATTAATTGTTTTACCATTTTTTTTTTCAACTGTTTTACCAATTTTTTTTTTGTTTACCTGGGAGGTCTGGGACTAGAATCCATGACCTGGGGAGGGAAAAATCTTAAATGTCCTTGCAGCCACCAACTGGACTATCTTACGCGGACGTTTTACCAATTTTTTAATAGGCATAATATGCCAAGGATTTATATGCTCTAGAAAATTTCTTAATATGAATTGAGCTTCGGTTTGTTTGAATATACTCGATACAGCGTATCGCCATTAGCGTAATAAGAAACATGCACACTATTTATTTAAAAAAAAAAAAAAAAAACAAACATATAAGAAAACAAATTAACAAGAGACACTATAAAAACCATATTAACAGCATACACACCAAAAAAAAAAAAAAAGAAAAATCCACAAGCACGCGCAGAAAATAACAAACTAACAGCAAACACACAAATAAAACAACAAATTAATAGCATGCACAAAAAAAGAGGAAATATAATAAAAATGAAAGGATATCAGTATTTTTTTTTTTTCTGGGCCTTACAGATCAGTGAGCGAGTAGTTGGAGACAGGAGTCACTAATGTGTAATGACTGATGAGTGAAAACCTGAAATGAACCAAGTCGTTTTCATTTTTCCTTATCATAATAATAAAAGTGTCATTTTTAAGGTTCATGGAAATCTCCCCAACTTCTCCACAGCCACAGGAGCTGCTCTAGTGCTCTACATGGCAAAAAATTATAATATGGTTCACTTGCAATAATTTCAATTTTTCAATCATATCTAACTAATTATGATTAGAATTATTGTTTCTAAACTATGCAATAATCTTTTCATATTAAATTGTTCTGCTTAAATATTCACAATTAATAAATTCACATACATACATAAATTTTTGTTACAGATAATTTCAAACATCAAAGTGATATAATATATTTTTAAGGAAGAAAATGGATAATGCACAGATAGTGTTTTACATCATCAGTGCATCATTTATCATTCATTTGTTTAGGGTCGTTGACTTTTATATTAAAGTAATACAAATGAAATGTTGGATGATGAACTAATGATGTAAAAAACTTTACACCGTCAACGTATACTCATTAATATCTTTTTAATAAATTAATATACAAGTGATATATGTCATATTTACGTAATTAAATAAATTTATAGATAGATTAATTAAATGAGTAAATCGTTTCAATTTTTAGGCAAATAAAAAAAAGTACTGGGAGTAATAAATAAGTAGCCGCAGTTTAGATTTACTTATATTTAATAGTAATAGTTATGATTTGGATGATCCATATCTCTTATTTCTGTCTTTGTAAAAAGGGTTTATAAAATAAAGACAAACCAAACCCTTTCTTTTATTTCTTATTATCCTTTGCTTTGCTCACTAATCCATTCAATCTAATGATTCAATCCTACTCAATATCCTTTTACTGTTCTCTCTAGTTCCGTTCTTCACCTACCCTTTCTACTTAGAATATTTTTCATTATTTCTATTTTTATTATTATTCTTATTATTGTTTTTATTATATCTTCCTCAAACAACACTACCCTGAACCTGCACGCCACGCAGACGCAGGCTTTAAGCGGTGTGTATTGGTTTCAAACATTCTCAGACTGGTTTTTTGTTCGTAGAATTTAATGTTTGAGGTTAAGCTCCTTGTTTTATGTTAGGTGGGGCTTGCTTTGTTGAAAATTGAGGGCTCCTTCCTTCTTTAAGGTATCATCCTAAGTTTCAATCTTTTCAATGATTTATTATAATATCGGAAGGTTTTGTCCCAAATCATGAAGTGGGTCGTTGAAAAATATGGATTTTTCAGCTTTTGCTTTATCACATTGTTCATTCATCCTATCAATTAAAAAAAAAAAAAAATCTTTTTCTCTCTTTTTATTTTTGTGGAGCTTGTCCTGACTCCTGTGTTGTTGTTAAAGTTTTTTTTTTTTTTTTTAATTTTTATTTTTCTTTTTACTTTTCAGCTTTGAAAATATTTGAGTTGGAACAAATTGTTAATGGATCAAGATAGAAGCAAAGGTGGAGGTGAGGTATTGGATCATGTTCATGAAGGGGTGGGTGAGAATTTGAGTATTTTGGTTGAAAGGGTTGCAATTGATGCAGCAGAAGGGGCCAGCTTGGGTGGTAGAGCTAGTGTAAGTGGAGAAGTCGGGACATCGAAAGATGCGGGTAAGGATTCCAGTTCGAATAATGATTCGCGTCAGGACAAGCCAGATGAAGAAAAAACCGGTGATAGATTGACCGTGGTTGTTGATCAAGGGACAAGTAATGATTCAAACCATGTGGTTAATCAGGAAGTGCTTGAGACTGTGGTTGTAATGGAGTCTGTTCAGAATGAGAGTGTAAATGGAGATAATAGGAAATTGGAAACGAAAGTTACCGAATCAGGGTTGAGCAAAGTACCCCTGAAAGCACTGAAAGGGGTGTCTGAAACAGATAAAAATTCATTTGTGATTGATGTAAAGTGCGCCAGCCGCAAAACGATAAGTGAGAGTTCAGAAGGTGAAAGGATCTGTAGGATTTGCCATCTTGCTTCTGGGCAAGCATCAGATTCAACATCTGTTGGCACAGCTAACAGTGCTGCTAGTAGTTCAGATTTGGTTCAGCTTGGTTGTGCTTGTAAAGATGAACTAGGCATTGCGCACATTCATTGTGCTGAAGCGTGGTTCAAGCTTAAAGGAAACAGGTATATATATATATTTTCCAGCTTAAAGTAAACATTGTGTTTTTTTTTAAGGTTTTGCTTTAAAGCTTTTAACATTGTCCAAAGTCCTGTTGTATACTTCTTTTGAATTCCTAAATCTGTAGGGATTAATAAGTTTTGTAGATTCTTAATTATCAAATTCCGAACAATTTCTTTAAGCAAATAATCCTTTATCCTTTTTTTGTTCTGTGCGTCTCGTGTACATGGTTATCTTGATAATTTTGTAACATACTGACTTCAGCAATAATGTTGGATAGGTTTTATCTTTTTCGTTTTTCCATGGCTTGTCTTATGAGTTCTTTCTAAGTGTGCAGCATCCATATACATGTCTTATTAGATAAGAACAGGATTTAAGAAGTATGACTTTCCGATATCATTTTTGTTATCATTTTCGTTACCTTAAATCCATTCCAGATTCATGGTTCGGCTTATGCTTAAGTTTTACAGTCATAATTTGAGGCAAAGCTGTTATAATTAAATTTTATTGCTTATCATTATAATTACTGAACTGGTTATTGTAGCTTAATGCTGTTTTACTTTGGATTGATATAGTGGCTATCTAGTCAGAGTTCATATAGCTAATAGGGTTCAGCTAAGAGTGAGTTGGACATATGAATCCAGATCCCAAGTGGGGTTTCCATCTTCTTTATGATGGACCGATGGAGTACAGATCAGACATAACACATAAGTATGATTATTAAATGGCTTCTAGTGCTTATGAGCTGAGGTTAATTGTCATCCATATTCTGCCATCAAGATCTGACCTAGCTTGGCAATTATTGCATGTACTTGTCATGTTCATGTTTATTCATATTATTTGAAGAAGTGCTCTTGAAGTTGTCTTGGTGAAGGTTCATTTGGATCTGGTATTTCTCTATTTAGATTATATATATAGGGTATGGACTAGGAAAATTATGTTAATGCTTTCATTTCATCACCTGATATGATGTGATCAGACTAGAAATGTGAACTATCTTTTCATTGATTACTTCTGAGGTTCCTTTGATCTATATGTTAATTCTTTTGATATGGTGCCATTGTGTTACAATCTATTATCAAATAAATTATTTGTTAGAACTACCTTTTTGTAACCACAGATCATGTGAAATATGTGGTGAGACTGCAAAAAATGTTTCGGGCGTTGCTGATCACGGATTTATGGTAGAGTGGAATGAAAGAAGATTCATAGACGACGATAGCAATTCATCGCGCATGTTTGGTGGATGCTGGAGGGGGCAACCATTTTGTAACTTCTTGATGGCATGCCTAGTAATAGCTTTTGTCCTGCCATGGTTTTTTCGTGTAAATATGTTCTAGCCGGGGAGTCATACACTATTCTTCTTGCCTTCAATTCTTCATACGCGATTATACAGTGAGCAGATGATTGGTTCCTGGTTTACATTATTCTGTTACTCATGATCAAATCTTGGTGGCATATAATATTAATACTTAACCATATGTCCAAGTTGACATTTCTCTGTGCCCTCAACATGTGAGAGAGAACCTTCAGTATAGACACACAGACAAGTGATTGCTAGATTGTTTATGTAAAGCAATCTTTGTAGTGTGTGTTGTTCTGAGGTAAATATTTATACATCCGTTTTTTGTTTTTTTTTTGAAAAAAAAAAAGTGAATATATTTCACATTTGGTGCCTATACATCTTTATTTGTAAGAATTGAGTAATGTAGAAAAAACAGAGTTGTGTGCAATTACAATTCTAAGGGAATTGTTTGTCATATGGTAGTGTTTTCATTGTCATCGGTGTTCTTAAATTTTCTCACCTACTCTGGCATGTGAATACTATCTTACCAAACTTTTGCTTAAAAAATTCACTTACTAAACTACAAAACTTTGATTTGAAGGGTGCTAAACTACAAAACTAGATCATAGACTTGCGGGCCTTTATGAGAACTATTAGTTTCTTCGTTCCTTTCTTTTATTTTTCTAGAAGGTTTATGATTGGAGATTTGGAGTAAATTAAGAAATACTACTACTTAAGTAACTATCACCATTAAGTAAGACACATGAAAATAGTTTTTTTAAAGGCAGAACTACTAAATTGCTTTCTTAGATTATTATTTTCAGGTTAAAAATCTGTTTCTTAATTTTATTTTATTTTTAAATATGTCATGTTAGTTTCGTTCAATAAATATGTTTTTTTGTTAATTTCTCCATTAAGTGACACGTGATATCATAAGAAAATAAAAAATAATAATTTATCAAACCATTTTTTTTAACACAAATTGACATGGAGAAAATTAATGGAAAATCGGATTTGTTGAACAACAACTTACACAATTTATTTGAAATTTTTTTTAAAGAAGTGATTTTTAGCTTAAAAATAATTTAAGGGGTCATTTTAATACTGTAATTTTTTTTAGACTTAATTTTCTCATGCATCAATTAAACTAGGGGCCGGGTGACAAAGTAGGGTGGAAGTGTGAACCTAATTTGAAGTTTGAACGACTTGCTTCAACTCATGCATCAATCAAACTATGGCAGACAAAGTAGGGTCGAATGGAATTTGAGTTTGAACAACAATTTGCTTCAACATTAATTGGATTTTGATTGTCACATTCGAACAAAAGAACAATGGACTTTGTTGAATGTTTATGATTAGGAAAGAGTTTTAATTTTTATCCCATAATCGAATTTTATCTCCCATTTTTTCGTGAAAAAAACCAAAATATTTTATTATTTCAAGTTGAAGATTATCAATTATTGCATCATTCTAACAATCCTAATTTTTTCTCTCCCTTCCTCCTTCCTCTACTCCTCTTGTTTTCATCTGCTATTTCTTGGTAGGGGAGGGAGATCTGTCCCTCCCCTCCCTTTGGGGAAGTGTGTGGGTTTATTTTCCCCCAGTTTTTCTGGGTTTCGTCTTGCCTTTGTGCAAGTTGTTTTTGTTTTGTGTGTTTCAAGTGGAGGGATGCCTCTGGATAGTTTCAACTCTGATGATTATCCTCTTTGCTCCAATAATTGGAAGGCTACTCGTCGATACAGATCTCTCTTTGCTGACTGTTGATTTGGCTACTGTCCAACGACTCTCTCATTTTAGATCTGAGATTCCTTGTCGCCGAACTGAGTTTAGTCCCAGCATCAATGAGATTGTTATCTTGGTATTAAAGGCTATTGAATCTCCTGTTAGAGTCGAGTTTTGGCAGTTGCTGATGATCCATCACATGGAAGAGTTTGTTGTTGCAGTGTATTTTGCTTTCCTTTTAATTATTATTAGTGTGAAATTTCTTGTATTGTTTTTGATCAATGAATAAAATACACCTTTTCCCTCAAAAAAAAGTTGAAGATTATCAAAGTCATGCTCTTCCTTTTCCTTCTGATTTTTTATTATAGAGCATACTTAATCGAATTACACATACCAATGAAAGTAATTAGTTTTATGAAATATATGAGAATATATAGTAACAATACAATTGTACCCTCTCAACTTTTCTTGAAAAACTTATACTCATTAATGAAAAAAAAATGTAGATAGTCAAAGCAGGGTAAAAAAGAGAAAAAAAATAAATGGTGCAAAAAATTAAAAAATAACTTATAATTAAGACCAATAAATTCTTCTAGAATGTGACCTATAACAAGAACTAGAGGGAGTATCTTGTTAATAATTTTAAATTAACAAAATTTGTCCAGAATATATTTGAATTGTTTTCGAGACCCAAATGTTAGAAATGAAAACTATAAATTTGGTTAAGTTCTTTCTAACACCTATGTGTTATAAACAAAGCTACATAATTTTAAAAGATACTTTTCGACACCCCCACGTTGGAAAAGGTTTTTCCAATACTGGTTCATTGGAAATGATTCGTAAAGTGAAATAAAAAAACAATGTATCTTAAAGAACAAGGTTACAAAGCACCCTTGTCATCTAATTAGTGACGTGCATGAATGGATTAATGAGATTCCCATCGTCCCTCTCTACTATCCAGCGAAACCACAGCCAAGGAAACGGGCTTGGCGGAATCAGCGGGGAAAGAAGACCCTGTTGAGCTTGACTCTAGTCCGACTTTGTGAAATGACTTGAGAGGTGTAGGATAAGTGAGAGTTGAAAACAGTGTAAGTGAAATACCACTACTTTTTCTATTACCGATAGGGTTCCCGAACAAAAGTTAGGTTCAAATTCCAGGAGTAAAAAAGAAGAGATTTAGTCGTCGGCCCTATGTTTTAGCCCCACCGTCCCTCTCTACTATCTAGCGAAACCACAACCAAGGAAACGGGCTTGGCAGAATCAGCGGGGAAAGAAGACCCTGTTGAGCTTGACTTTAGTCCGACTTTGTGAAATGACTTGAGAGGTGTAGGATAAGTGAGAGCTGAAAACAATGTAAGTGAAATACCACTACTTTTTCTATTACCGATAGGGTTCCCGGACAAAAGTTAGGTTCAAATTCCAGGAGTAAAAAAGAAGAGATTTAGTCGTCAACCCTATGTGTTAGCCCCCCCCCCCCCCCCTTCCCCAATGGGGTTTAGTCGAAAAATACATTTTTTCAATTATCTCCTTATTGAAAAAAAAATGCATTTTTAAAGTTAAAAAATGCATTTTCTTGACTCGGGGTGTCAAAAAACATTTCGACTGAACCTATAAAAATAATGGGGTTGAGGACTAAAACTTGGGGCTAGGGACTAATACTCTAAAATACTGCTTCTTCCGTTCCATATCTTTTGACTTTTTAGGTTTTTTTTCCATTCCATATCTTTTATCTTTTTACGATTCCAATGCATAAATGTATTTTACTTTTCAACTGTAACCTTTCATTCAATCATTTCTCTTAATCTTTATTAATTCTTATTTTTTCACCTTTCGCATAACGGACACACTTACTAATAAAAATGAAATACTATTACAATTTTGAATAAGAATTAAATAAGGCTTAGACAAAACATACATAAAATTCACAATAATTACCACTTTCTTAATCGGTGCGTTATGACCTAAAAGGTGAAAAGACATAGAAAGAGGAAGAGTCTATTGAGCGAGTTGGATATTGGATTGGATCCACGGATAAGACAATAATGCCCACAAAACTTCATTGTAATTTAGCCCAATAAGTCTTGAAAACCCTAGCTAGTAAAGTAGTGGTAGTAATAACAGCAACACGGCATCAAGTTCTTCATTTCATTGTGGTAGCTGCGCAGTTGTGTTCCCCGTTCCTTTCTCAAACTGCATCTCTTCCTAGCAGCACTTACGCCATGGCATCCGAGAAGAAGCTAGCGAACCCAATGAGGGAAATCAAGGTCCAGAAGCTCGTCCTCAACATCTCCGTCGGCGAGAGCGGCGATCGTCTCACCAGAGCCGCCAAGGTCTTGGAGCAACTCAGCGGCCAAACCCCCGTCTTCTCCAAGGGTACTCTCTCTTTCCCATTTTCCTTTCTTCTTTATTTTCAATATTTTAATTTAATTTCTGCTAATATTCTGTTTATTAAACAGCTAGGTACACCGTGCGATCCTTCGGTATCAGACGTAATGAGAAGATTGCTTGCTATGTGACTGTGAGAGGTGATAAGGCAATGCAACTGCTTGAAAGTGGGTTGAAGGTTAAGGAGTATGAGCTCTTGAGGAGAAACTTCAGTGACACCGGTTGTTTCGGATTTGGTATTCAGGAACACATTGATCTTGGAATCAAGTATGCTATTTACTTTTAAAATACCATTTCTGTTTCATATTTTTATCATTATAAGTACTAATTTTACTAATGCAATACAATACCTCTTCATTTATATAAACATAATGTATGATGATCTTATTATTAGGTGAAGAAGACACTTCCTTATAGTCGCTTATCCTATTGGACATTTTTACATTTACTTTGTGAATTTTTTTTATTATAGTATAGGGGGAGGATTTGGATTGTCTGACTCATTATTTTGTGTAGTATAGATAAGCATTAGCATTTTATTATGTCTACAATGACCAATGCCAAGTGCCAACTTATTTCTCTCCTTACTTTATGATTTATGCTTATTAATTTTATCTCTTGTTCTATATTTTTTTTAAATGCTATGTCCATATGTTATAATTTTATCATGTGTATGAATATTACTAGCTTGAATATGACATGCAATTTGTTGTTGCCTCACTTGCCATTTCATCATCGTAGATGGTCCTTTTTTGAATTTCTCATATCAATATTCTTACTTGCTGTGATGAGAAATGTTTCAGTTTTTAATAATTTGATGTGGGTTTGATTGGTGTCATTTCTGTCTGTAACTTTGGCTTAATCTTGTTTTTGCAATGCGTCAGGTATGACCCTTCAACTGGTATCTATGGTATGGATTTCTTTGTTGTTCTAGAGCGACCTGGATACCGTGTTGGTAGACGCAGAAGATGCAAGTCCCGTGTTGGAATTCAGCACAGGGTGACCAAAGAGGATGCAATGAAGTGGTTCCAAGTTAAATACGAAGGAGTTATTCTCAACAAGTCTCAACAAATTTCTTAGGCAAGACTATTTGCAACCCGTGGCAATTGCTTTTTATAAGTTATGGTGGGTTGGTTGCCCAATTTTGGTTAGTGATTTGTGTCATTTGAAGGGATTTAGTTAATGTTGCTCAGATTATGGTTGTTTTTGTTGTTTCGTTTGACTTCTCAATACAATGTCAGTGTTCTAATCCAAAGATTTATATTTTGTTATAATCCTCTAGATTTGCTTCAATGCACTAGTCAAGAAAGTCTAAAATATGATACATATGAATTAGATGGAAATGGATCCTCTCGTGTTTTCCATATGATTTAATCATTTGAAGCAAGATGGTCACAGGAACAATTTAAAACATGACCCAATTGGAGGGGTCTTGTCAATTATTATCGTGGAGCCCTTTTTTAGGCTTGTTTCTTTTTTTCTATTTATGTGACCACGTCATTTGAAAAACAGAAACTAGAGGATCCAATACCCAATTAGATTACACAGTGAAAAGGAATTCTTCAAATTTACAAAAGGGTTGCTTAGGGTTTCCAAAAGTGTCTCTACATCAAATCTGGATTCTGGAGTCTGAACTCTTGCAGCGAGAAATAGTGGAATACTACGCTGTCTAGGATAGCCAAGTATTTTGATGAGTTCACCCTTCTTGAGTTTGGAGTAACCTTTCACTCCATTTGACTTTGCTAGTTCTTTTAACTCAGCAAGTTTCAGTTCCTCGGTCTCTCTGCTTGTGCCTGCTTGTCTCCCACAATTGCTTACAATGTATTGTTATTTAGCTCTGTACCCATTCCTTTTGGTGTTGATAGCAGAGTCACATAATTCGCGGTACGTACCAATACATGGTACGGGTACGCGGTACGTGACCTCCTTAAGAATGCGGTACGTTGGGGGTATACTTAATCGGTACGTACCGGTACGTGGTACGGGTACGAGGTACACATTTTATTATATTTATTGGTATTTTCCAATATTTTTTTTTAATTTAAAATTACATTAAAAAATAACATGAATTGAAAATAAATTGGATGAAAAACTTCAACTAATAATAACACATTCAGTACTACAAAGCTTATTAGTACCCATAACAATAGCAACAAAACTGAAGTTCATATTTCCAAACTAAATTATAAACTACCAGTAGAAAATAACATCAAAACTAAAAATCAGAGATCTTCATCAATTTCAAAGTTCAAACTAACTCAGCTTCAATTTTTATTTCTTTTTTCCTCTCTTCATGGTACTCTTGGCAGCAGCTTGATTCATTAATTGTCTCTGTTCTTGAACTTCTTCATTTGGGATTGAAATTTCATCATCTAATTCCCATCTTAACATTTCTATCCTTGTAGAAGACTCTTCCAGTGAAGTGTCATTTGGATTTATATCCCATTTCTTAAAAGGACCATTCTTGTAGGCATCAGAAAACCTTGACAACAAGCGAATATTAGAATGAATGAAAACCAATTTATCTGCTCTTGCACAGTTAAGTTTATTCCTCTTCACATTGTGAATATAAAAATAAGTGCTCCAAGCTCTTTCAGCTGAAGAGCTACTTATTGGTTGAGACAACACCTTCTTTGCGAGTTCTGGAGTTTCAGATCCATAGGTTGACCACCAATCAATAGCATCCATGGTTACAACATCCACTTGGGCTGATTGCATTGAATATATTCCTTTCTTTGTATGAAAAGTTGCAAATTGTTCACGCAAAAGCTTCCGCTCCTTTTCATTCTCAGCTATCTTTTCAAAGGCTTCCAGTACTGCTGTGACAACTTCCTTATCTTGGTTTGGAGCTTTTCTAGCTACTCCTCCGGGTGCCGGTGTTTCAAGATAATCATGATCATAAAATCTTGGAGTCAAAGCAAATCCAAGGCAATGAATAGTATAATTCATTTTTGTCCACCTTTCTGTAATGATTTTCTCCATTTGTTTATAATGGTGTGCATATTTGTTTCTCTTCATTATCTCATGTATTTCCCCCAACATTATGTCCATTTTTTTCATGAATTTCCCCCATTTTTGAGCCTCCACCATCAGCAAATTTAATCACACAATAAATTGGCTTTGTTATTTTGATTACATTTTCAACATCCTCCCAAAACATCTCATTGCCAATAATTTCAGCAACTGAAGCACCCATATTTCGGGTATTAATATCAACACGTTTAAGCCATTCTTTCCAACTATTCAAAACAACAGTAGTGGCAAGAGCTTCTCTGCAATCAGATAGCCTCTTAAGTAGGATATAATGGGAAGCAAATCTGGTTTTTGCAACTTTTAGCAATTCAAGAGTTGAATTTGCTCTAAATAGTGCTAAAGCCTGAGAATGATTCAATATAAACTTAACTATTGTTTTTCCTTGCTTATATGTATCCATGAGCCATTCAAATTTAGAAGCAAAATCCTTACAAATCAAATTTAAAGTGTGTACTACACATGGGGACCAAAATATATGCTTGTGTACCTTTTGGATTTCACTCCCTGCTGCCATACAGTTTGCTGCATTATCAGTCACCACTTGTAATACATTAGATGGCCCCACTTCTTCAATTGCTTTAAGCAAATATTCAGCAATAGCAACACCAGTTTTTTCAACTTGAGAAAAATCTTCTGCATACATATAAACATTGCTGCTCTATTGTTCTCAGCAATAACATTGATCAATGGCATGTGCTTGACATTACTCCATCCATCTGAAACAATTGATACCCCTTGATGATACCAAGTGTCTTTGACAGGAGCTAATTCCTTTTCAATATTTCTCTTGCATTCATCTAAGAGAACTGTTCTTGCCTTTTCAGATGAGGGAGGTTTATAACCTTTGGGGCCATTATTAATAGCTACCACCATCTCAACAAATTGAGGATTCCTTAGAACATTAAATGGAATACCATTGGCACATAGTGCTCTCATCACCTTCATATCAACATCAGCTCTTTCCAATATGTGGAAAGAATCTGCAATAGGTTTAGAGTTTTCTTTCTTGATAATTGAAGGACTTTTCAAATTCAAAGATGAAGACACACCTGATTCCTCTGCTTCCTGAACTCTTTTTCTAAGTTTGGCATATGCTTCCTTATCTTTCATCATTTTTGGGCATCGTTTAATGCCACAACTCCTCCCTGTTGGAGCTCCAAAGAAATGATAATGTATTCTGGTGTATGTGCTCTTGAAGGAATTCTTACAGTGTTTGCACGTCCAACTTTTGGTTCCTCCTGGATTTTTCCCACTGGCACCGGTGTAAATAATTTCGTTGGCCAAAGGGGGAGTGGGCTTTGTTGCTTCTTTTTGAAGTGTTGGAATTGACTTCATGTGGATATGCTTCATCGCCACTGGCTTCATCACCACTGGACTCGTGGGTCTCTTGACTAAAAGCAGTATCATTTGTATCATTAGACTCTTGTAACTTTCTTTTTCCAAATACCATGTTGATGAAATAGATATATTGATATAATACTAGAGAAGTGGTTGAGTTGAGTGTGTGTGGCTATGAGAGAATGTCAATATATTTATAGTATAATGATCTGATACAAGGCTTATGTCTTTTTAGTACCCAAGAAAACGTTTTGTTTTCTTTTTATTTTTTTCACCTTTGTCCCTTATTTAATCATGTACTTTTTAATACTCCCTTCGTTTATATTTTTTCCACTTTTGTCCCTTATTTATTTTACTCAAGTAGGGGTATTTTTGAAAATAAGTAATTAATTGTCATTGAAATTAGTATATGATCTTATTATTATGAACAAAATAAAAATGTCAAAAGAGTCTCATATATAAGGATAGAAGTAGTATTTATTTAATTTTTTTAAATATAAGAAAAAGTGACTAATTTTCTTATATTTTGTTTTATTTTCAATGCTAACTTTTTTAATAAATATAGAATTAATTTTTTCTTTACATTTCAAACCGGAGGCAGTATTTATGAATATAGCACTTTCGCCATGATTTCTGTGGAAGTTCATCGTTTTCGTTCTTAATATTATCAAAATTATACAATCATCTCTAAATTGAATGAAAAAAAATTGCTCACTTTCGTCCTTAACTATTGAAACCCTAAAATAATCATCTCGGACTCCTTTGAAGATGATAATAGGAGATGCCATGGTAACAGAATGGTTTACTTTCACTCTTAACTATTGAAACCCTAAAATAGTTATCTAATTCCTTTGCACTCCCCCTTTCAATTTTTCCCGGAATATGTTATTAGTTTTCAAGTCGAGTTTACTTAAATTCCACGATTGAGAACCATGATGATAATGGTTAAAGTGGTGGCATCAACGATGATGATAATAGGTGCCGTGGTGATGGTGATGGTACGATGACGATTATGGCAAAGGGTGATGGTGATAAGGGCAAATCAAAGGTGGCTGTAGGGATACCTCGACAGTGGTTATGATGATATTATCCTCAATAACTTAAGTGAACATCACCAATTAGGGTTTGAAGAGTGTTAAACTGCATATTTGGTCCCTCACCTTATTTTCTGATTTCAATTTGGTCCCTTATCTTTATTTGGTGTCAATTACTCAATTTGGTCCCTCACCTTATTTTTTTAATTTCAATTTGGTCCCTTATGTTTCAAATCGTTAACATCGTTAGTCCCAACCATTAGTATTCTTTGTTGATTTGAAATCGTCTTTCTTCTATTCGATACAAGTTAACATCATTAGTCCCAACCATTATCGAGTGATGATATACACACTGTGTCATTCGGTACTTAAAAATTCCACAAAATTTTCTTTTTTCGTAAGATCTTGTAACCACTTATTTATAACAACGTTAAAAAGAATCGATCGGCTTAGATCGAATCAAATTCTTATATATATATATATATATATATATATTATTTACACATTAAGATAATAACTATTTGCATTTTTTTTTGGATTTGTAGGTTGATATTTGTAGGTTGATAAATTTAACTTTTATATGCTCTTCCATCTATAAAGCGACCATTTTTTTTAAGTAATTGGGAAAACTTGCTACTATGATTGTGTTGTTATGTCCTAATAATAATGCAAGGGTTGTTCCTTGTATAGGTATTTTCTTAACCTTTATTTTTTAAATGGAATTTTTTTTTTAACTATTCTCATTTTAAACTTTAAAGTGTTTATAACTTGTGGAAGAAGTACATTAAAATTTTTAACTATTCTTTTTCTCTATCGTTTAATTAATAACGGCAAAAAAATTAATTAATTTTTCATGAACTACTTATTTATTTTAAGGATACTTATTACACTTAAAAAAAACTTATTAAGTTAATTTGCGTTTAATTAATTTCTCTGGGATATGAAATTTGAGATTTGAGAATAGTATTAACATGTAAAGTATAAATCCCTCCAATTTTAAAATAGTATGATATATTTGCTCAATTTTATTAATCATATCATCATTTTTAAAATGAGGTGCTGTCCAATTTTAATAATAACTAATCCCCCAATTTTATATGAGTCACATTTTCACTTTTTAATGATATCTAACTTCTTTTTTAAAAAACCCATGTTCTTATTTTTTTCAATATTTTTTACATTTCCATATAGCAGGAGTATCAAAATTGGTATAGGGTCTTATAAATAAGGACAAAATAAAAATGTTAAAATGGTCTTATATTTTGGGACGAAGGTAATAAAATAAGTAGACATTTGTTCAGTGATTTGTTTAACACATCAATCAATTATTTAATAACTTACCTAACTTACCTAATTTAATACTCCGGTACTCCCTTCGTCTCTATATATAGGACTCATTTGGGAAATTTCATGTTCATTAATAAAATTGATTTATTTAGTTAATTGTATTGGAAATGTGGATTTTTGATATGTATTTTAAATATATATGATTTTCTGTTTAAAATAGCTTTTTAGTTTTTACATAAAAAAATTAAAGATTTAAATACTTAGATGATATTGAATTTCATTTTCCAATGTCACTTTTATTATTTTTTTAACTTTTTATCCTCAATTCTAAAGGCTGAATTGAAGTAAACTATTTTAAATATTACCCCTATTAATATTATTTGATATCTAAAAAGTGTTAAATACATAGGGGAGTTTGTGAAAAAATAATTAATGTTGAAATATTCAACTTTCTTACTCCCTTCCTCCAATAATTTTGTTAAAAGTTAAACAATGCAGTGAAAATGAAAAAGTATCTGTTTAAATAATGCATGATTCATTTATTAATTACATATTGATATCATACGAATTATTGTATCATCATAATTAATACAAAAACTTTTAAATATGTTTTCCTTATTTATTTATCAATCATTTATATAATATACAATCTTTAATATTTTTTATTTAATTTTTACTCCCTCCGGTCCTTAATATAAGAGGTATTCTAGAAGGTTTTCTTGGTCCTAATTATAAGAGGTTTTATATTTCCTATACACCATTGATTGCTTTTTTTTGCCCTTATTAAATGCTTTGATTATTTATGTGTTTTTGTTATTCATTAATGAGAGTGAATTTTCCAAGAAAAATTGAGAGGGTAAAATTGTAATGTTACAATATATTCTCATAAAATTCATAAAAATAACTACTTTCCTTGGTCCGGGCAATACAGTTAAGTACCTCTTATATTAAGGACCGAAGGGAGTAATTGAATATAGAACAAAAAGTAACATTTTTTTAATGAAGATAATGGGTACTACTTTTTTTTTTCCAACAATAGTAATTATCAGTTTATCACCGTGCTGTGCAGTGTGCACACATTACAACTTTTAGTAAATTGTTCAATGCACAAACCATTTATTTAATAACAATAACTCACCACCTCCACTTTAACCAATAGGATTTCACTTTAACCAATAACTTACTAATAACAATGACTCACCACCACCACTTTAACCTAATAGTACTATCGCACATTCGCACTATCTCCTCCTTCATCAAGAATTCAAGACAACCTTTCATATTCTTTTTCTTTTTTCAATTGTGTATTATTGGATACTTGGATCAAAGCCTCCTCTTCCTCAACTGGAACCTTCAGAGTTCAGATGTTCCATTTGCTCTTGGTTACTCTGGTGGACCGTGGAACACTGGAATACTGGAAACTGGATTGCAAGTGTTGGAAGTTGGATGACTTGGAATCTTGGATCTCAGATCAGAAGCAAAGTGTCTCAGTCTCTCAGAGTTTGTGCGGTTCTTCTTCTTTCTTCTTTCTTTCTCATTTTTTGTTTTTCCTTCATTCCTGTTGAAAATTTGGTTCTGAATTCCAATTCGTTGCTTCCATGGAATTGATGTGCGAACCCACCTGTACCAATTCACGAACGAACCGTGAATTCTCGGGTACGTACCAGTTCGCAATTCGTATGTAAAACACACGAATTATGTGACTCAGGTTGATAGAGATGTATAACAGAGGATTTCTTTTCAAATTTTGATGGTGGCCTAGTCAACTTGAAATTTGATGCATGTGAGATCTTTTACCTCTAGCTGCTACCTTGGCACACCTATATTCTCCTTGACAAATCCTGTTCTTTTGGACTGTTTGAAGTTTTGCCTGCTATATTTATAGAATCAAATGAGAAATGTGTTGAAAACATTAGCTACCTGAAAATTTCAAGTCATTCATGACGTTCTTTAAATTTCACAACCCCAGAATCCCTTCATCATTGTTTTTTTTTTATGAGTTTCAAGCAATGGCTCCAATGCATAAAAACATGAGACAGTGCATGTGTCAATAGGTGCCATTAAATCCCTGAATTGGTTCACTAGAAGCTAAGCTATCCTCCTTCGAGCTGTTGGTGAGTGTTGTTGTCCTCCTTCAATCTCGTTTCTCATTGTTTCGATCTTCAAAAATGATTTAGAGACCTACTAAGAGAGACCTACATGCAAACTTACATACAAGATTGTGTCACTTGTATCTTATGTTCTTTTATTTTATTTTTTTAATTTAAAAAATAACAAGTGTCAAAATCTTGTATGTAGGTTTGCATGTAAGCCTTCATATGTAGGTTTCCATACGTAGGTTTATCAATCATTGTTATTTGATGTCCTCTCATACAACATCCAAACTCAAAACACAGGACACCAAAAATATATATATATATATATATATATATATATATATATATTAAATACAAGATTTTAAATTTACAAAAAACACAGGAAAAAAAAAAGATTTTAAATTTACAAAAAAATTTCTCCTTGGACCAGGGTTTCAAACCCTTGTTACCGGCGTGAACTGGTGGCTAGTAGTAACTAGGGTAGACATGTCACGTACATGATTTTGCTCAAACAACTCTGTAAAAGATGACACGATCTTGACCCAAAAATTCAAATTGACAAAATAGAAAATATGAAAAATACAATTTAGTTTCGAAAGATTTTCAAACGTGAACTAAATTAGTCCCTGTTTAGAGGAGTGTCGTTGAAGTTAAAAAAATTTACATAAATCATTTCTCCTAAACCCAATTTGGCCCCTAAAAATTTCAAAATATCCAACTTAGATTTGGGGGATTTTTCATGTTTTTGTTAGATCTTTATAACTTAAGTTAAGTACCTTTGGTGTTGATGACTAAATCTTCCAATATTGAAAGTTGAAGATGATGTTTTAAAGGCTCAAGTTGGGTTTGGAATTTAGAAGATTATAAAAGTACGGGTGTGAGTAAGTTGAAGAGAAAGCAAAAAAAAAAAAAAAAAAAAAAAGAAAAAGAAAAAAGGATTTAAGTTTAAAAGTAGTGGTATTTTTAAAAAAGAGTGGTGACATTCTTACACCTTCATTTACATTTTTTTTTTATATATTTGAATATTTCTTTTCATATTACATCATCAATCACTTTTTTTTTTCTTCTCATATCTCTCTCTTTATTACACCTCTTACTTTTTTAATTAGAATATGTTGATATCAGTTGAAAGTCTTGCACAATTACACCTTCAATTAACTTTTTATACAATATGAAATTTATCAGTTTAATCGTTGAGTTTAACGTTTTAATCAAGTAGATCAAGTTTGAGCATACTAGGCAAATCTGATTTGAGGCAAAAATACAAGGAAGGAGGAGAGAGGGGGGGGGGGGGGGGGAGGGACAAGAAAGAGAAAGAGAGGGAGAAGAGTATTTTTTTAAAAAAAAAAATGGGAAGGGGATCAACTAGAAAATTGGGGGTTAAAAAATGAATTTAAAACAAGGAAATTGCTTTTTGGTCCCATGACTGACTTTTTGGCCCCCATTTCAAATTTCCATGGACCAAAATACCCCTAACAGTGTTAACATTTTCGGTTCTATGAAGCCGGAAAAACCTTTTCGGTTTTGCTGAACTGGAATCAATTTAAACACTATTTCGGTTTTGCTAAACCGACCATTGGATTCTGACTTTGTAGTACCGGAAATATAGATTTTCGGTACTGCAGAACCGGAAATTTGACATGACTTTGTAGTACTACTGAACCGGAAACACATTCCATATACACCTCAGAGAACCTACTTTTCTTCTCCACCTGAAAAATTGTAACCTCTTCTTTTTCAAACGACATTGTCATATGATGAAACACCACACACGCTTAGCCATTTCAGCAAAAGCCATGAAGAATGTGGAATCTAGAACACCCCCACCATTTAGTAGCTTCCTCTAGTTCAAGTTTCCAAACAAGGAACACTCCATTTTGGCATGAACCACTTCATGGTACTTGGACTTCATGAATCTACCAAAATATGATGATGAGTTTGTGTTTTGTCCTAAGTACCTTTTTTCCAGTTTAGTAGTATCGGAAATCTATATTTCTGGTACTACAAAGTCATGTCAAATTTCCGGTACTACAAAGTCAGAATTCAATTTTCGGTTCAACAACATTGGAATAGTGTTTAAAGTGATTTCAGTTCAGCAAAACCGGAAACGCCTTTTCGGCTTCATATAACCAGAATGTTAACACTGTTAGGGATATTTTGGTCCATAAAAATTTGAAATAGGGGCCAAAAAGTCAGTCATGAAGCCAAAAAGCAATTTCTTAAAAAAAAAGGTACAAAGAAGTTTTTGGGCCTTATTGTCATTTTTATCCATGGACCCAATCCAATATCAAACTGAACTCAAAAGAAGAAGCTTGAAAACCCTAGCTAGTAAACTGTGGTGGCTGCCGCTGCGTCAATTCTGTTCCCCTCTCTTTCTAAAACCGCATCTCCTCCTCTCCTCGCACTTACGCCATGGCATCCGAGAAGAAGCTAGCGAACCCAATGAGGGAAATCAAGGTCCAGAAGCTCGTCCTCAACATCTCCGTCGGCGAGAGCGGCGATCGTCTCACCAGAGCCGCCAAGGTCTTGGAGCAACTCAGCGGCCAAACCCCCGTCTTCTCCAAGGGTACTCTCTCTTTCCCATTTTCCTTTCTTCTTTATTTTCAATATTTTAATTTAATTTCTGCTAATATTCTGTTTATTAAACAGCTAGGTACACCGTGCGATCCTTCGGTATCAGACGTAATGAGAAGATTGCTTGCTATGTGACTGTGAGAGGTGATAAGGCAATGCAACTGCTTGAAAGTGGGTTGAAGGTTAAGGAGTATGAGCTCTTGAGGAGAAACTTCAGTGACACCGGTTGTTTCGGATTTGGTATTCAGGAGCACATTGATCTTGGAATCAAGTATGCTATTTCCTTATATAAACAAATGCAATACCTGTTTATTTATACCATTATCATTATTAGGGAAGCATGGACACTTCGATGTACTCGCTTATCCTTTTTCAGATTTTTTATTGTAGTGTTGACAGAGGATTTGAATCGTCTAACTCGGTATATTGTGCAATATAGATGGAAATGTCACAGTAATTACATAAACATATTGCTTTTATTATGTATACAATTACCTATGCTAGCTTTCGAAACATTGTTCCTCTCTTTAATTTAAGATTTATGCCTTTGTGTTAACCTTATAAGTATCTTGTATGATAGAGATAGTTATATCTTGTTCTTATTTTTAAGATGTTATGTCCATTTGTGTGTAAGTGCTTTTTAGCCTGCTCACATCTTATATTATATTTGTATGAATATGACTAGCATAAATATGACATTCAATTTGTAGTTATTTCTGTCTGTTACGTGGACTTAATCTTGTTTTTTGCCATGCTTTAGGTATGACCCTTCAACCGGTATCTATGGTATGGATTTCTATGTTGTTCTAGAGCGCCCAGGATACCGTGTTGGTAGGCGCAGAAGATGCAAGTCCCGTGTTGGAATTCAGCACAGGGTGACCAAAGAGGATGCAATGAAGTGGTTCCAGGTCAAATATGAAGGAGTTATTCTCAACAAGTCTCAGCAAATTTCTTAAGCAAGGCCATTTGCAACGTGTGGCAATTACTTATTTATAGGTTCTTTTGAGTTGTTTGCCCAATTTTAGTCAGTGATTTGTGTCATTTGAAAGGATTCAGTTTATGCTGCTCAGTTTCCTGTTGTTTTTGCTGTTTTGTTTGACTTCAATACAATGTCAGCGTTTTAATCCTAAGATCTATATTTTTGTTATAATCCTCTTGATTTGTTTCAAATGCACTAGTCAATGAATTCTAAAAGATGATACATAACAATTAGATGGAAATGGATCCTCTCTTGTTTTCCATATGATATAATCATTTGAAGCAAGATGGTCGCAGGAACATTTAAAATTGGAGGGCTCTTGTCACTTAGTATCGTGGAGCCTTTTTAAGGCTTTTTTGTTTTTTTTTTCTCTTCATGTGACCACATCGTTTGAAAAACAGAAACTAGAGGATCCAATACCCAATTAGATTACACAATGAAAAGGAATTCTGGAAATTTACAAAAGGGGGGGCGGAGGGTTTCCAAGAGTGTCTATACATCAAATCCGTATTCTGGAGTCTGAACTCTTGCAGCAAGGAATACTACCTTGTCTAGGAGCCAAGTATTTTGATTAGTTCACCCTTCTTGAGTTTGGAGTAACCTTTCACTCCATTTGACTTGGCTAGTTCTTTTAACTCTGCAAGTTTCAGTTCCTCCAGTCTCTCTGATTGTGCCTGCTTGTCTCCCATAATTGCTGGCAATGAATCGTCATTTTGCTCTATACTCATTCCTCTTGGCGTTGATAGAGATGTAATTGGGGATTTCTTTACAAAGTTTGATGGTGGCCTAGTCAACTTGAAATCTGATACATGTGAATTCTCTTTTACCTCTAGCTGTTTCCTTGACTCACCTATTCTCCTTAATAAATCCTGTTCTTTTGAACTGTTTGAAGTTTTGCCTGCTGTAATTATAGAATCAGATGAGAAATGTGTTAAAAAAATAACTACCTGAAACTTTCAAGTCATAACCCCAGAATCACTTCATCATATTTTTTTTCCATGTGTTTCACTATCAATTTGACATGTTAAAGGTACTCACATATTTTTCATTGCCACAATTAGCACCAAGACATTACCTTTACCCTTCGTTTTTGGTTCACGAAGAATATCAAGAATTGATTCTGTGGAGGGCTTATCCTTGTTTGCTTTGGAACTTCTCTTACCAGTGTTTTGTGAATCTACCTTTGATATAGAAGCCCGTATCCTCTTGAATAGAGCAATTATCTCTTGCTGGTCAGTTGAATTTGATTTTTTTCCATCAAATGTTTGGCATCTTTTGTTTTCATTTCTCCCTTTGGTTTGACCTCCCTTGTCACCATCAGATCTTATGCTTGAATTGGTAAATGGAGAGACAACATTTGGGAACACGAAGGGTGAAGATTGAACTGCAACCTCTGCCAAAATTTTCAATAAGCTGCATCAAAGAATTATCCTTAGCATCTAGTCTAATTCAATTTGATGGCCAGCAACAACATTCATTAAACTAATTCAAATAATCAAACACAAACTATCATCTGATAAAATGAGCACCACTAGAAGATTACATTTTTCTGGCAGCAAAAGCACCTTCTGGTTGTTTTGATTTGTGAACTCATGATGAAGTATATTACATGGTTAATGAAATGGGATCAACTGAACAGCAATCAACCAAAAACAAAATCAAGAGGAAAAATCATTTGTTTGTGATACCTCAAATCACTACTATTTTAACTACCCAAATTAACAATTATTTCCACCATATTTCTGTTTAGTTTTAGGACTCTTCAATTATCTTAGAGAATTTGGGGGGCAGAAAAAAGAACAACAAGGAATTAGGAATGAATTTTAAGTACCTTTCATAGATAAACAAGATTTTCCTAAATATAACTGCTTGCTGAAAGAGACACACATGGAAAAGCGAAGAACACGATGAGAATGGAAGGATACTGCATCCATCTTTCCCAGCACAATTTCGACTTCTCAAAAATCCAAATGAATTAGAATCACACACTTCTCTCCATTTTTATACACTCGTCTATTTTTGGCTTATTTATGGTTTCAGTTCCTGAAGTTGGGAGTGTTTTGACTTTTGGTCCTGAAAGTTTTTTTAACTTGACTCATCCTTTTGAAAATTTGGTTTTAGTCCCTACCATTAGGAAAAAATTCGTTAATTGCTGATGTGGTTAACGGAACGTCACATCAACATACACGTGTGCTGCATGTCTCGGTAGGATGACGTTGATGATCCGAACCCGCAAGAGCAAAGGGGCCAAGGCCCAATCCACAAACACATTTTGCTCCTGCAGGTCCGAATCATCCACGTCATTCTACCGTGACATTTCATACTTGCACACGTGTATGCTAATGTGACATTCTGTTAACCACATCAGCAATTAACGGATATTTTCTAATGACAGAGACTAAAACCAAATTTTCAAAACAATCAAGGATGAGTCAAGGTCAAAAAAAACTTTCAAGGACCAAAATCAAAACACTTCAAATTTTCAGGGACTAAAACCATAAATAAGCCTCTATTTTTCATATCAAGCCTTATACTTTTATAGTTTTTTTTCTTATCTTCTCGTTTACGGAGTACATCTTTTTTTTTCATATCATATCATCAATCATTTTTTTTTACAATATCATTTACACGTTTTTAATTTTTTTAATCATATTATGAATCGTTTCTCTTTATTCTTTTCATGTTAATCTCCTGCAATCATTTTTCATTTCCGTTTCATATTTTGTTATTCTTTTTTCACATGCAAAATAGGTAGTCCACAACTTTATCTGCCGAACGTAATCACGCGCTCACACGGCGGCTACCAAACACAACCCACTCTAACCACACAAGCTTTTTTTTTTCTTTTGTCTACACTAACCATACAAGCTTAGGAGAGCCTGCGAAGTGCGAACACACTTGACCAAAGAGAAATAAAATATATATAAAATTTAAGTTTTTAATACATGGAATAGAGAAAGTAGCTAATGCACCAATATAAATTGCGTGTAATCAAATGCATTTTATGCTTTATAGGAGTATTCAGTAAAAGTAATATACATAAAATTTTTTGAGGGTGTAAAATTTTTTTACAACATCACCTTTACACCTATCGAATTTGATCGAATATATTTCTTTCCATATTTATTATAAAACACATTTTAAATAATTTTGATAATTCTTTTTAGGGTATTTCTATCATGCAATCCAAAATTGGATGGTTGCTATGCAACCTTTTCTTAAACCAATAAGAAGTTGCCACCTATACCATGTCATTATTTGAAGTAGTTAAAATTAGTTTTTTGCAATTTAGTCCAACATAAAAAGTAAATTAAAAATTTAGTCCTTTGTACCTATAGACAAATTATAACTTTTAATTTTAAACTTAGTCACTTGCATTAAGCCTTTTTACACAAGTGACTAATTTTAACTACTTTTATTTTATTTTTTTAATTAAAAGTTATAATTTGTCTATAGGTACAAAGGACTAAATTTTTAATTTACTTTTATGTTGGACTAAATTACAAAAACTTAATTTTAACTAGGTTTAAGAAAAGGTTGCATAGTAACCATCCAATTTTGGATTTCATGATAGTAACTCCCTTCTTTTTATTAATAATTTTACGATTCATAAATAATCTTTATTTTTTCTCTTATTTGTTTTAATATATTTTAATTATCCCTACTATTTTAATGTTAATTAACGACTAACCAATTAAATCAATAATAATATGATTAAATTAATAATAATTTATTACTGGTTAGAATAATAACAATTATCACCAACAAAACCTAGCACAGACGGTAATAGCTGGGTTCTTAAGCATGATGTCAGGGGCGATCTCTGTCGTGGGCATGAAAAAGGCCTACCCCTCGGAGGGGATTAATTTTCGGCTGTCGGATGGAGATATTCTGGTGTACACCAAAAAAAAAAAATAATACTCCCTCCGGTACTATATATAGGACATATTCTAGAAGCAATCTTTGGTCCTATATATAAGACATTTTGTATTTTCTATGCATCATTTATTGCTTTTTTCTTTTTTGCCCTTATTAAATGCATGTGTTTTTTGTTGTTCATTAATGAGTATGAATTTTTCAAGAAAAGTTGAGAGGGTAAAATTGTAATGTTACAATATATTCCCATAGAATTCATAAAACTAACTAATTTTCTTGGTCCGAGGAATATGGTTAAGTATGTCCTATATATAGGACCGGAGGAGTAACAATTATCAAATACTTCAATATTAAAATGAGTTGGTATGATTTTTTAATCTCTGGCATTTAAAGAAAGGGAAACCTCCCCTCAGACACAGAACACTGTTGATGACAATGGCGAAAAGCATACCGGAGTTCAGCACCCATGC
Organism: Crotalaria pallida; assembly: GCA_037953625.1. Lineage (NCBI taxonomy): Eukaryota > Viridiplantae > Streptophyta > Magnoliopsida > Fabales > Fabaceae > Crotalaria > Crotalaria pallida. The sequence goes on from CM075656.1 coordinate 79,035,411, forward strand.
AACTTGTTACAGCCATGGAAACAAATCAAGCTATGCCACACCATCGAATTGTTTCATACACTTCACAACATCATCAAGAACCACCTTATTATCGTCGAATTTGAATGTTCCTCGTAGCAGCTCCATTGTCGGTTCCTCTGCCTTGTTGACCCACACAATAAATAACAACATAAACGCCAAAATTTGCAAATTCTGCGAAGTGGGTAATATCAGGAACGCCATGGAATTGCTCAGAACTTCAAAAAGTTCCGAGCTTGAGCTGAACACTTACTGTTCCATCTTGCAGCTCTTTGCGGAGAACAAGTCTTTGCAAGAGGGTAAAATGGTCCATTCAATTATATCTTCCAATGGTATTCCAATTGAAGGTGCTTTAGGTGCAAAACTAGTGTTCATGTATGTGAGTTGTGGAGATTTAAGAGAAGGGAGAAAGGTGTTTGATCAGTTTCTTAATGATAAGGTTTTTCTGTGGAACCTTATGATGTTTGAATATGCAAAAATTGGTGCTCACCATGAAAGTATATATCTTTTTAATAAAATGCAGAACTTGGGAATTGCAGGAAATTCTTATACATTTTCATGTGTCTTGAAGTGTTTTGCTGCTGTGGGAAAAGCAGGACAGTGTAAAAGGATTCATGGGAATGTTTTGAAACTGGGTTTTGGTTCTTATAATACTGTTGTTAACTCTCTAATTTCAGCTTACTTTAAGAGTGGAGGAGTTGAAAGTGCGCACAAGCTGTTTGATGAATTGATTGACCGAGATGTTGTATCATGGAATTCTATGATAAGCGGGTGTGTGATGAATGGGTTTTCCCAGGATGGGCTTGAGTTTTTCGTTCGGATGCTGGTTTTGAGGGTGGGAGTGGATTTGGCTACCTTGGTCAATGCTCTTGTGGCTTGTGCGAATATCGGAAATCTTGCATTGGGTAGGGCACTTCATGCTCAAGGAGTGAAAGGTTGTTTTAGTAGGGAGGTTATGTTTAACAATACCTTACTTGACATGTATTCAAAATGTGGTAACTTAAAGGATGCGATTCAAGTTTTTGAGAAGATTGGTCAAACAACCGTTGTTTCTTGGACTTCAACCATAGCTGCTTATGTAAGAGAAGGTCTATATGATGATGCAATCAGGTTATTCTATGAAATGGAAACCAAAGGTGTTAGGCCAGATACTTACGCCGTGACTAGCGTCCTTCATGCTTGTGCTTGTAGCAACTCATTGGATAAAGGTAGAGGTGTACATAATTACTTTAGAAAGAACAACATGGCCATTAGCTTGCCCGTGTCTAATGCTCTCATGGATATGTATGCGAAATGTGGAAGCATGAAAGAAGCTCATTTAGTTTTCTCTCAAATTCCAGTTAAGGATGCTGTCTCGTGGAATATCATGATAGGAGGTTATTCGAAAAACTCTCTTCCCAGTGAAGCTCTTAAACTTTTTGCTGAGATGCAAGAAGAATCAAGACCTGATGACATTACAATGGCATGTGTCCTTCCAGCTTGTGGAAGCTTAGCAGCTCTAGAGAGAGGGAGAGAGATACATGGGCACACATTGAGAAATGGGTTCTCATCAGAATTGCATGTTGCCAATGCACTTGTTGATATGTATGTAAAGTGTGGGTCGCTATCTCATGCTCAGTTACTCTTCGATATGATTCCAAAAAAGGATCTGATCTCATGGACTGTTATGATTGCTGGATATGGCATGCATGGGTTTGGAAATGAAGCAATTGCCACTTTTGAGAAGATGAGGGCTGCTGGTATTGAGCCTGATGAGATCTCCTTCACTTCCATACTTTATGCGTGCAGTCATTCTGGATTACTGAATGAGGGATGGGAATTCTTTAATTCCATGAAAAGTCAACCAAGTTTTAAGCCCAAGTTAGAACACTATGCCTGCATGGTTGATCTCCTTGCCCGTACTGGAAATCTATCCAAGGCCTACAGTTTCATTGAGACAATGCCAATCAAACCAGATGCTACAATTTGGGGAGCTTTGCTTTGTGGATGCAGGATCCATCATGATGTGGAGCTAGCAGAAAAAGTGGCAGAACATGTTTTTGAGCTAGAGCCAGAGAATACAGGATATTATGTTCTTCTAGCCAACATCTATGCCGAGGCAGAAAAATGGGAAGAAGCAAAAAAATTGCGAGAGAAGATAGGTAGACGGGGACTGAAAAAGAGTCCAGGCAGTAGTTGGATTGAGATACAAGGCAAATTCGCTGTCTTTGTTGCCGGTGATACTTCACACCCTCAAGCCAAAGATATAGACTCGTTGCTGAAAGAACTCAGAATGAAAATGAAGAGCGAAGGTTACTCTCCTAAGATGAGGTATGCCTTGATTAATGCAGATGATACGGTGAAGGAAGTGGTTCTTTGTGGGCATAGTGAGAAGTTAGCCATGGCTTTTGGTATATTAAATTTGCCGCCTGGGAGGACTATCAGGGTCACCAAGAATCTAAGAGTATGTGGTGATTGTCATGAGATGGCTAAGTTCATGTCCAAGACAACAAAGAGGGAAATAATCTTGAGAGATTCAAACCGGTTTCACCATTTCAAGGATGGCTCATGTTCTTGCAGGGGTTTCTGGTAAATCATTGGAGAAATTCAATTGAGTTATACAATGTCAATTTACTCTCTTCCATGAGAATTTGATGAGTAACTCTTTTGCCAATCACAGCTCTACTTGACTGAGGAGGTACACTGCACTATCATTGACTGAGTTAATGCTCAAACATGAGATGGTTCAAGGATAAGACATACTTGTGCTGAGTCATAGAGGTTTAGTTGTTAGACTTCAGGTTTAACATTCATGTCAGACAGTTTACATTCTATCCTCTCAGACTAGTTCTGTCAACCGTGGATAACCACACTTGATTTTTTGGATTTTAAAGAGATCAATGCAGGGATCTTTTTGTTGGGATTTAGAAGCAGCATACTTTTATGAAAATGGATTAGTTAGTGGTGATATGTTATGATTGTGGGAGAGTGGGATAAAAGAAATTATGGACTCTTATTATTATGTTTCCACAATTGTGAATGTATTTACATTTTTTATTAAATAATTTATTTATTTTTATACTCCGTAAGTATTAAGATGATCATTAGGAGACTGCACAAAACTCTTCTACCAATGTTAATCTAGCTCAATTCCTGACAAGGGAGTCAATTTAGACCATAGTAATGTTATTGTATGCTGAGGAGTTGAGGAATACAGTACTCTGTCCTCATTCTTACTTGGGAAATCTTAAATGGATTCACTGAAATCCTTAAAGAAATCTTATATTAAAAGAATCTACACACTTGTTATTTTCAAGTTAAAAAAAATTAAATAAGAAAACTTAAATGACAAATGTCAAAATCCTAATGTGTAAGCTTATGAGTAAGTCTTTTTATGCAGGTTTCTCAATCATTGCTCATATTAAAAAAGGAGGAAAGTAATATATTATATTCTCTTAACTCAATATTCTAAGGCATTATTTTGATGGATTTGATGAATTATAGTCCTCACTTCATATTATTCCAAAACAAGATGGGACTTGGAACTCATGTTTAAATAAATAACAACAATTGTGAAGGAAATAGATCAGAGTTGCACGTGGATGCCATGCCAGAGATTTACTGAACAGGTGACGTGCTTTTTGTGTAGTTCTATGCCATTTTCTATTGCACCTATAATGTTACAGATTCTCATTGATCCTAAAAAGTATCCCATGTTTAACCTTAAAAAGTCATATTATGCATTAAAAAAAATAATTGGTTAATATCATGGATACATCTTCATTGTATAATAGAGTATATTTGCACTTCAGATATATTGACATAAGGCATGACTTCATCATCAAGGATAATCGGTTATATTACCCGGTCAAACAATGGATTTATCACAAGCCTGACCCTTTGAAACATGGCATGCTCTCTGTCTTCTTCGTTTCCTTCAAAAATTCTTGGACTACACTGACGTGGTTTGTGGAGGCTTCACAACAATAATTTGCCGTATGGAGCTAAACATATGCATGTGGGATGCAGAGAGTTATAGGAAACTGCAACGGATTGAGATTGAGGTCTTATGAAGTTGTGAAAACAACTACTCTCTTCTTTCCTTATTGCATGTCGTTTTATGAATAGATTTTTTTTTTTATAAGTCACATCAAGAGTGCAATAAATATTATTGTTCACGTTTGCCTGTATTTAATATGTCTTGATTTATGTAAGTAATGAGGAAAAATTAATGATTATAGATAGAGAAAGGGTACAATGGGAAAAAACTTAATTAATATTTTGAAATTTTAAATAATGATTAGATTTCTTAAATGGTGTGTTTTGTTTGAAATATGACTGATAAATAGGAGCAAAGGGCTATTAAGTAGAATCATTTTTTTTCATTAATTAAATAATTATTTTTTATTTTTACTCCACTTAATCATTTTTCTAAACTTAATTAATCAACATTGTTTTTAGGGAATTACTAACATGCAATCCAAAATTGGATGGTTGCTATGCAACCTTTTCTTAAACCAATAAAAGTTGCTACCTATGTCATGTCATTATTTGAAATAGTTAAAGTTAGTTTTTTGCAATTTAGTCCAACATAAAAAGTAAATTAAAAATTTAGTCTTTTGTACCTATAGACAAATTATAACTTTTAATTCTAAAAAAATTATTAAAAAAAATTAAAGTTGTTTGTATTAGGTCAAGAACTGTCCCTACCTTCTTCTTCATGTTGCTGCTGCTTCTTCTTCTTCAAGTTCTCGACCTAATACAAACAACTTTAAATTTTTTTTAATGATTTTTTAAAAAAATTAAAAGTTACTGTATAATTTGTCTATTGGTACAAACACTAAATTTTTAATTTACTTTTTATGTTGGACTAAATTACAAAAAACTAATTTTAACTATTTCAAATAATGACATGACATAGGTGACAACTTATTGGTTTAAGAAAAAGTTGCATAGCAACCATCCAATTTTGGATTGCATGATAGAAATATACTTGTTTTTATATTGCTAGAATTTGAATCCGAAATTTTTCACAATCTCGAACTCAATCCACTGAACCGAGTCACTAGTCGTTGGCACAAGATCATTCGTTTAAATTTAATGAATAGTGAATTAAAAACGGTTGATGCCATAACTTTTAAATATTATTCCCTCTTATCTTATTTATAAGAATTTTTTGAGATTTTTCACTTCCGTTAAGGAAACTGGATAAACTTGTTAGTAGCATTGAAAATGTGAAAATTTATTACACCTTTTCAAAACTACCTCTATAATTATTATTGGAACTCTAAAAAGTGTTGACTTTATAGAGTGTTTGTGAAAAGAAGTAGTTAAATGTTATTGAAAATTGAAAAAAAATCTTATAAATAGAAACAAAATAAAAACCCCAAAAAAGTTTATAAATAAGACCCAAGCGAATAATAAAGGAAGGGGTTGTCCTGAGTCCTGACCTCATGCTAGGACATGTTTTTCTCTTGGTACATAATGCTTGGCATAATTAACAAGTTAAGACAACCACGTTCATGAGTCATCATCACATAGGCAGGTTAACTACATAATACAATAGTAGTGCTCAAAATAAAATAACGGTTTTTTTTAAAAAAAAACCTATACATCCTATACATAAGATAAGAGAATATAAATGATAAAATTGTATCAAAAAATTAAATAATTATTTTTTAACTTATTAAAGTGCATCAATTTTTCAAGAAACACTTTCTTTTTAAGCTTTGATTAATGTATGCACTAAGTGCATGGAATAAAAAGATCACGAGAAAATGATAAATATTGATTTGGGATTATTTTTGTATTTTAAATAACAAGACCCAAAAAAAAAAAAACTCAAGAAGTTTAAAAACACTGAATTATGGAGTATATTAATTGCACAACTGTAATGGTTGCAAAGCAAGTAACACAGACTAATTACTAACTAAGTCCGGGTGATGCAGAGCACAATTTCTCACTTTTCTTTGATCTACCTATACACCAAATTTGCTGAGAAAAAAAGATATGTTATTCCTCACATCTCACGATAAAAGTAAAAAATGACAATTTTTAATCTCAAATTAAAGTTAAAGTAATTAATAATAAAACTCAAAAATTATAAACTTTGAATCGTGATTATTAATCAACACAAAATACATTAAATTAATTGTTTGATAATTGGTTGATAGGTAAGATAAATCATTAAATACATATTTTCTTAATTTTTTTATTTTTAAATTTTTTTATTATTCTTGTAAAACTTAATTTGCATGACAGCAATGGATAGCCAATCTAATTTTGAACCGGAAGGTGAGGTTATTATCATTCTCAAATAATTATTAGTAGTAACCTCCGCTGGGAGACAGACCCCTACCGCTTAGTGTGAACTCAATTGGGTCAGATCGGATGAGTCGGATTCTGGATACACCAGATCCTGGATACACCAGATCCGGTACCGGTTGGTATACAACAAAAAAATAATTATTAGCAGTAACATTTTTCTATTAACAAATCACAAATTTGTAGTTAAAAGGAATTTAAGGATTAAGAATAAAAATTTAAAGTATATTTTTATTGAATTTTTAAAACTGTTTTATTGGAAAATTAAATACAAGGTTTTTTTAATATTTTCAATGCATCACCCCCATACAAAATTTATACTACAGTACTATTTTAAATTTTTATCTTTAGCGATTGATTCATGATGAATGTCTATAGCAATTTGAGAACGTCGTTAGCCACGAATATGTTTAAGTTCATTTATTAACATAAAAAAAAGGGTACTCCGTATTAGAGACAGCTCATACCCAACCATAAAATTAAAACTGTAGCGGAGCCTGATATCCACAATCATATTCTCCACTCACCAAATCATATCACTAACCATTAGGATGGACAAAATACCCATGCTCGCGGGTACCCGCATAAATACCCGTGACGGGTGCCCGCATTATTCCCTTATGGGTGGAGATGGGTATTATGGTACCCGCGGGCGCGGGTACCCGTATAAATAAAAAAATATTTTATTAAATATTATATATATTAGTATAAATAATATTTTACTAGTAGTGATTAAAATTGGAGGTACATCTATTGATCTATATACTGATTAAAATCTTCATAGTGTTCGGCTATATATATATATATATATTATGGGAAGTGAGGAGTTAATTAATTATCATAAGACCATGACTCTAGAACGAAGAAAGATATATAATAAAATGCCCTGTAATTTTAGCAATCATTTCAAACATTTATTTGCTACAGAGATGCACTATGATACTTGAGGCCACCTTTCTCTTATTATTATGTGGAAGTTCATGTATGTCTGACGTGTAGTATAATTGAAGATCCCGTGAGCTTTTTTATCATTACGTGGATCATTAAATTAAAGGAAAAAATAATAAAAGTTCAAAACCCGTGGGTACCCGTAAATATCCGTTACCTGTATAAATACGGGCGGATAGGGTAGTGGGTATGCACTACCCGTGCCCGCCCGCACCCGTGCCCATCCCTACCAACCATACCCAACTTGGGCTCCTGCCCCTCTTTCCTAGTCAGGCTAAACAAAATTTTGAGCTTAACCAGTGCCCACAAATAATAACATCACTATTTTGCTCATATGAACTAGAAAATGAAATAAGTGGCATAACTCATAACATCCACCTATTTTGCCCTTAAATCAACACATCACTAATGCCAAACAAACATAAACTATTTTTTTTTTCTAACTTCACTTAAATATTTAATTATTGGTAACTTAAATAAGAAGAAAATGCATATGAAATGATGGTAGACACTTGTGTGAATCTTAGTAAGGCATCTTTTGTTCTTTTATGGAACTGAAAGTGGTGAATTCCGTATCAAGCCTACACAAGCGAGACTAAAGGCAGATTTACCCAAATGAATGCTGGTGAAGGCAGAATCCTGAGTGTTATAGACTGATAATTGGATTAAGTTAATCGTGTTAATCACGCTGATCAAGTTGATCACGTTTATCAAATGACCACGTCAGTTAAGCCTAATGCCAAAACAAATTCTATTTGATTAGCTGAATAGCCCAAACTCAATTTGTTCAAACTCTAATATTGGTTCACGTTATCTAGGATCAACTAGGTCATCTTTATCATCGTGACTCTCAGCATGATTTCTTATCTCAATTGATAAGCTAATTGGGATGACAACGACTTCCCAAATTCTCACTATCCTAACAATTTGATAAACTTGATCTCGCCATGTTGCAAACCCTAGTCATCCACGCAAATTTATATATATATATATATATATATATATATATATATATATATATAACTTGATTTCTTAAATATTTCCAACTTATTTCACATAAACACACATTAAAATAATACTAACTCAGATGATTACATTCCTTCATTGGGAACTAATCGACAATATTATACAGCAAAAGCAGTTTGAATTCTATCTTGAAAACTTGAAACGAAACACTTTCGATATCTCGGATATCCAACACATTAGGCATGGGTGAGCCACAATGGAAACTAGAAAGAAAATACACTATTTTTTGCTGCTAATTAAGCAAGAGGCAGATATATTAATGCAATAGTGGCAGAATCGATGTATGAAAAGTGTGAAAATGCTTATTGCACAAGCATCTTTCACATACCACATGCATCTTCTCCACCTCTTACTCCAAGCAGCTAAATATAACTTCATTTTTTTAGGCCTACCCTTTCTTATGCAATTATGTTATTTCTCCATCATATTTGCACAACATTTGAAACAACAACCTAATACATACTTCAGTATATGATTTTCTTAATAAAATAGTTAAATAGAGTAATTTTACATTTAAAAATAAACATTTAATAGTTTGAGAATAATAAATAAATTCAGTTTTCTAAGTTTTTTTCCTAAAGATTTAACCTCTTATTTTTAGAATGGGGTTAAGTAACCCTTACATATAAATCAATATTTGAATACACAAAATTTGAATATTCACTCCTACTCATACAAACAAATATTATCTAAATATTAAAAAGATTTTTTTTAATATATGCTTTAAGGTATGTATTAACAATATTTGAAAAAATTAATTTACATGAGAAATTAGTTTATTTAACATGATAAAAAATACTTACGATTTAAGTTTTTCCTTAATAAACACTTATTATCTAAAGTATGGCACCATGAAAACTCATAAAGATGATATATAAAGAATCTCACTGCATATAAACTCAATTTTACTGCACAAGCAATCGATTAATGCAAGAAATAAAATACAGCTTCAATGTAATGATTCTCCTTCCACCTTTTCCTTTTTTCTATTGGGCAACTTTTACATATATCCCCATACCAAATAACAACAATTTTTTTTTTTATCAATTACCTTTCAATTCTTCTTTCTCTCCTTAAACCTAGTCTATAACCATGGTATAATAATATTAATAATAAATAAATCAAACAACCCCAATTTCCCTAATCTAAAATCAAGAAATTAAAAAAAACAAAAACACTTTTAGCGACAGCATTTTGAGCACAGAATCATCAAAACAATAAGAAAAACAAGAGAAGAAAGTGTAATAGCAACAGCAAGAACAAACTTGTTAGGCCCATGATGATGCTCCTTCTTAACCTTGCCATCACCTTCATCATCATCACTGTAATCATCATCACTGCCATCATCAGAAGCAGAAGAATCCTTACTCGGCGTAGACACCGGCATTCCATATTTATCACAAGGTGAAATCCCAAGCTTCAATTTTGAAGACAAAACCGAATGGTTATAACACAAGTTACTATTACCATCAACCTTAAACACTTCCAACTTCTTTATAAAGCTCTGGTTAAAAGGCAGAACACCGTGTAAGTTGTTGTTTGCAAGATTCAAGTGATTGAGATTCTTCATTTGAGAAATGAACTTGGGTAATGAGCCGTTGAGCTGGTTGGAACTCAGATCCAAGTGAACCAACCCGGGAATAGCAGAAATCGAATCGGGAATGGGTCCAGAGAATGAGTTCGAAGCTAACGATAGAAACTGTAGTGAAATCAAGTCTCCGGTTGAAGCGGGTATCTCACCGGAGAGCGAGTTCGATGAAAGATTCAAACTTTGAAGTGTGTCGAGTATTGTGATGGAAGTGGGTATGTTACCTTTGAGATGGTTGTTGGAAAAATCGATGTGGGTAAGCTTGGAATGAAGGTGCCCAGGAAGAGAACCGGTGAGATTAGCATTGGAAATGGTTAAAGATCGAAGCTTGGTCATGTGGGCAAGGATGACGTAAGGGCCAGTGGCTTTGACTCGGGCGTTGGAGAGGGTGAGATCGGTGAGGTTCTGGAGCTGTGAGAGCCACGCGCCGGTGACGTGGCGGAGGGAGTTGAGGGAGGTGAAGGAGCGGAGGGAGGAGATGAGTTCTTGGGGGAGGCGGAGGGTGGTGGAGGTGAGGGGGCAGTGGAGGAGGGAGAGGGAGTGGAGGGTGGAGAGGGATTTGAGGGCGGTGAAGGAGAGTACCACGTCGGATGGGCAGTTGGAGAGAGTGAGGGAGATGACGTGGCGGAATGGGGTGGAAGTGTCACAAAGGGTGGCATTGTGGTAGGAGGGTTGGGAGCATGGGTCCTTTGAGGTTGGGATGTTGAGGGATTGAAGGGCACGTACTTGTGTTGGGTCAAGAGTTGAAGAAGAAGAAGAAGAAGAAGAAGAAGAAGGAGAAGTGGTGGGTGATGGAGTTGGAGGGAGAGTGAGAGATGTGGTAATATTATTAGGGAAGATAATAAAGAGAAGAAGAAGAAATGGTAATGGGGGTGATTGGGGTTTCATGGTGGCTGAGGGGTGTGAGACAGAAACACATGTGTTGGGGTGATTGGAAGAATTAAGAAAAAGAGAACGTTGGATGTTTGAGTGAAGGGAGAGAGAAAAGAGAGAGTGATTGGATACCATACGATATACGGTAATATTAAATATTATTAAATGATCAATATACTAATAGTCTAATGCTAATTACGTAACGCCAAAAGTTGATTAAGAATTGAGTTTAAATGTGAAAGAAAAAGGTTTCAGAAATTTAAAAGTTGAGAATGAAAGATTAAAAAATTGTTAAAAAAAATATAAACATGGTTATTTTTCAAAATTTAACTATTTAAATAAAAACAATATTTTATTTAACTCTTATCTTAAAAACCGGAGCTAAAAAAGATATTTAAAAAAAATAAATTATGTAATACCAGAGTACACAGAGTCACAGCCTGTGCTATATTCCAGTTGTGTTGGGATGGGGATGCATTTGTTTATTCCCTTTAGTTTGGATGTATTTATATATTCTCTCGGTTCCATTATCTTGGTAAAAAAATGGAAAATTTTTTGTTCCATATTAAAGTAAAAAACAAAATGAAAAATCTCGAAAATCATATATTATATTGATGATTGATAAATAAGTAAGGAAAACATATTTAAAGATTTTTTGGAGGTAATATTGCAATATGTATTAATTGTAATGATATGAAAATTTGAATAATATCAATTTGTAATTAATGAAATAGATACTCTCTTATTTTCATTGACTTGTTTGACCTTTACCAAAATAATGGAATGTGGGGAGTAATAAAAATAAAAATGAGATTGTTATATCTTATTTTGAGGTGTAACCGTGTAAGGGAAAGAATAGAAAAAAAAAAAGTAATTGAGGTAAAAATAAGAGAAAAATTAAGAAAAAAATAAATATAAATAAAAATGTAAAATTAAAAGACAGGTTCGATTCCTGTCGTATTATTAAAATAAATAAGTTATTATTACTACATATCTACTATACTTATATAAAAACATTCCTTTTCGAGGTACCACGTTTGTCGGAGAAATTTTCGAAGCACCATGTTTGTTCGCTTAAGGAATACTAGCACTAGAGCACTTGTAGGTAGATAACATCGTCTTTAATCAAAATTATAATTTAAAATTAAATAAATTATCTGTCCAAAATTAATATTTAAAATTAAATAAATTATCTATATGTGGAATATGTTGAATCATTATCCTCATTTTGTTTTAAAAAAAATCATTATCCTTAAAAAGATCGATAAACCCAAAGAGATGATGCTTGAGTTCATGATAAATCCAAATATCTTTTTAGTTATCACATATTTTAAACTATAAATATGATGATTTCTCAAGTCATGAAAGCCACCTTCTTCATCATTCTCCTCTCTTTTTTATTGTGGTTCATGAATCGTCGCCTCTTCCAATGTGTCACCATATAAGTTGCAATCCCACTGCACGCATTCATCACCATTGTCAATTTGCATTGGCAGAAGTTTCATCTATAGCAATGTGTGTATATATATATATATATATATATATATATATATAAGAAAAATGTAAGTATTATTACATTGTTAAATATTATCGTCCTTAAAAAATAATTCATCATTTTAAAGGTCATCTCAGTATACCACTGTTCATTGTCGTCAACACAATACTGTCTAATTAAATTTTCATAAAATCTTAAATGATGACCACATAATTACAAAGTTTTACAATACTTGCTTTAATAGTAAGTACCACTCTATTCAAAACCTGGTATCTAACTAAGTTACACGACAAAAATAACCAAAGCCAAAGCACGTAATATTATTAATGTGCTGATGGATACAAATAAGCAAATGCCTCTCACCGTTAGAAATTCGGGGGAAAAATTAAGTTAAATAGATTATTCAAATTTTCCAAATCATTATTCCAACAACATTAAAATTTCATCATTAATTATATTTAATAAATAAATTAAAATTAAAATCCTATAAATAAGTCCCATAATATATTAAAAGATAACAACAATATTAAAAAAAGATACAAACTATAGATCCAAAAATAAAAACAGTTAAATTCAATCTAAATCTCTTTCTACTTTTTTTAACCACTTTATCTGAATGTATTATCGAGATAAGTTTATTTTTTTATCACAATAATTATGAAAAAATAATAATTAATATAAAAAGTTTTATATTAAAAAACGGAGGGATTAATCTATAAAAAAAACTTAGGGATTATTTGGTTAGGATATTCTTTAATAAAATTTTTTAATGCTATCCACAAATTACAAATACGAGATAGATTCAATACTTATAAAATATATAAGAAAAAAATTTGCATGTCTCATCTAGAAATTTTCACGTAATGGATGGAGAGATCATAAATCTGTACAGGTTGATGGGTTTGGAGTATACATCATAGCTCACAAAATTCCCTTAATATTTGGCACAGCACGTCAACTCTAAAGCTAAACTACAATATATATATATATATATATATATATATATATATATATATATATATATATATTTAAAATTTAAATGATAATTATAATAAAAAATATATTAAAGGTAGAATATCTTATAAAAATGACAAATTTTTTTAACATAATTTTATATTATTTTATTCCAATATCTTTTTTTAAAAAGTAAAACAAATTAAATACTAATAAAGTATAGATTTTTTCAAACATTACAAATAATATGGATATATCATTAAATATAATGATTATCATTTTGTAAAAAGTTTACAATAGATAAATATTTTAGTTGTTATAATCTCTACAAAAAAAATGTAACAAATGTAAAACAAAGGTACATACATTTCAAAAATTGAAAAAAAAAATTCATGATGATTAGAACAATATAATTAGGATAAAGATTTTTTTAGGATCAAATCTTATGATTAACTTGAGATAAGACGATGAAAAATATCAAAATATTTAAATATGAATAATAATATTAAAAAGATGATAATTTATATTCAAAAAATACTAAATTATCATGTCCCATGAAATAGGAAATATTTTGATTTAGTCTTAAATATACTCATAATACAGCATCAAACAAAAAATATAAAAAATAATTAATTTTGATTCCCCTCATATTAATCATAATATCATAATAAACACAATAACGGTATAAAAAACGTGTTACTTCAACGATCAACTAAATAAGAAATACATTAATTTAATATTCATCTATACATAAAGAAATTTAATATTAAAAATATAAAAAAAACAGTCGTTATATTCCTTATAAAATGCAATGTGTTAATCAAGACAGTCAAGAATAACAAGTTCAATTTCGTCTTCATGTTCTCTAAAATACTGAATATTCTACTTTATCCTTAAATTTACTTATAATACCACCAAACAAAAAAGATATATTTAAATATGATTTACTTTTGATTTTTCAAAATAAATTTCATAATCATATGAAAATGTTATTTTATTGATTAAATAAATACGGAAGATATCAGATAAAAAGTGTTAATTTTTATTTATATAAGAAAGTACAAAATTTCTCAACAAACTCATTTAAATTATTTTTTTAAGTGTAGGGTTTGATTTGAGTCTATACATTTTTGTATAATTTTTTTTATTGTTGTGTAATAGTAATCTTTACCTTAAAATAAAAAACAAATCTTTACTTTAAAATATTTAATATAAAAAAATTAAATATCAATAACTCGTGCAATGCATGGGGTGAGAGCTAGTTATTAAAAAAGGTGATTTAATAATAGTCTTATAAAAATTCTTACTTGATACTACTTTGTTAAGACTTTGCGCATGCCCTTATGTGGCGTTTCTCTATGGCCTATTGGCCTACATGCATCTTTAGGTTCGTAAGTTCGTTCTTTTTGTTCAACTTCAACCCTTGCCATGCGGCTACTGTCTAATGTCCATCTCCTTAAACTACCTTCACCTTTTGTCATTTACTGGATATTGATAGTAAGTCGGTAACTTCGCTGTAGATGTTGAACTAAAATCTTAAAGTTTTTGACACCGTTAGTCTATTATTTAACATTTATATATTTATAATCGTTAATTTTTAGATAAAAATAATATAAATGAATAGTGGATGATGAATTAATGATGTTAAAAACTTTAAACTGTTATTACACACCCATTAATTTATTTTACTAAACATTATCACACTATTCCATTAGATTAATTAAAAAATTAATTTTTCCCTATCCTTATTCATCTCTTTTTCTCTCCAATATGGACCATCATTTTTTTTTTCACTACCCAAATTTGAAAATCAAAACCATATCTCTCGTCTAATTCCCCTTTCTCTTTCTCTCTTCCCCCTCCTTATAACCTTTGAGTAATGAGAATCACATGTTAAAATGTCCATTGAAAAAATATTTTTTCATCATCAAATCTCACCTAGTCATTGACGCTCACCATCTATCCTTCTCTCGATTTCATTCCTCTTTCATGAAACCGCTTAAGACAAAAAGAGTTAAAGGAATAAAATAAAACAATAATTAACTTAAGAACCAAAAGAATATTTTGCCCCAAAAACCAAAAGGAAGGAAGAAGAAGGAAGCAGCAATTGGCTATTCATTATTTCATTTTAGGTTTTCCAAACTTAGTTAATTATGTCTTCCTGCATAAATCTCTATTTTTGATGAAAAAGTTTCCCAGGTTGTTTTCAAGAGTCCATGTAAAGATCAATGCGTATGGGCTTCATAATATTTCTTGGCTGGGTAATTTAGTTTATCTTTCATTAAGTACTTGATTACGTTACTTGACCAAATAAATTTGACTAAAACTGGAATTAGATTGCAGGTACGCCGAGTGCAAGTGTGCAACTACTATAATAATTATTATGGTGTTTATTGAAAGCGGTCGGAATTTAATTTATGACAGGGAAAATGAGCCATTTCTTGTCATATGATAAAAAAATCACTAATATCAACTAAAGAGTAGTATTTGTCTATTTGTTTTTTTTGGGTGAACAGTATTTGTCTATTTGAATAGCATTACCAAATGATTTTTATTATGCGTATATAATTGGTCCAAAACTTGAACATAACTTATTATGACGTTGAACATAATTTTATTATGGCCTGATATTTAATTTATCAAACAAATCGTGAACATAAAAAATTAAAGGTAACAAATATAACAAACCTCATAAGAATTTGTATCTTGCAAAATACATTCTTCTTCTTGCTGTGACCGTTAACAACTTAGTTTAGTTCATCTGGTCGCAAAATAATTATTTAGAAATTTTTTTGCAAATAAAAAATATGAACATCGACTTTTATTTTTTTTTTCACTAAAAGTGTTTCTTATCGTTTTGAAATTTGAAAACTTAATCTCTTCTAATGAAAGGTATATACATCCTCGATGTGAGTTATTTTTCCTCTATTAATACAATTTTTTTTTTCCCATTCATATGATAAGAACCGAACTTTTGATATTATGCCTAAAAGAACTATTCATCTATCTAGTACTATGGTACTTGATAACACCAAATTAAATATCATCAATTAACGATCTAATGTCAAATAATAACTCTCTATTTACTTAACAACATATGTTGATCAAAATAAAAGAAGCTTGTGTTACTTAAGTATGAAGTTTTAGGTTCAATCTTTGAGTATATGTAGTGAAAAATATTTTTAAGTATGAAGTTTTAGGTTCAATCTTTGAATATATGTAGTGAAAAATATTTTTAAAGTAATCGCTGTTGAGGTATTTGATCATACTCCGAACTTATGGGATGAAAAGATGATGATGATAATAATAATAATAATAATAATAATAATAATAATAATAATAATAATAATAATAATCTTTTTATTACATCAAACATGCATGTATTAAATAAAATAAGCCTTCTTACTCAGTTTAAGTCAGTTTTTTTAAAATATGGTGTTTGAGACCTTGTATCATGGCTAAGTTTTATACTCAGTTACTCACATTTGATTACTGCGTTTACTACGTAGTTCTCATATAAAACATTCAATGGTTTTGAAATAAACATTCACAGGAATGTGTCCTCTAGAATTTAGTTTCATTAGTTAACCAAAAAAAAAAAAGAGAATTTAGTTTCATTAAGTTGTGAAATATAAAATGTAGGTGAGTGTCCGTATTTAAATTACTAGAAATGCTCTCTAATTTTATTTTTTTTATTCTCTTCTTTCTTGAAGGTTTCCTAAAATCCTCCCATTGAAAGAAAAAAGGAACATCATTGGTGTTTTTTTTTTCAAAAATACCCCCAACTAAAAAATTCAAAATGGCAAGGGTAGGGCACAAAAGTCAGAGCACAAAAACTTCCCATTTACCAAATCCAAGACATGTTATTTTTCTAAGGATTTTTATCTAAATCTTATAGAAAGATGAGGCCTTTCATATTTTCAAAATTGATTATATTCTCACACTTCATTTTGAGATGTAGGTGACAAAAAATAAAAGGGATACAAAAAGAAAATAGAAAAGTAATCAATAATACTCGTATGATATAAAAGAAAGAAAGAAATGAAATATATATATATATATATATATATATATATATATATATAAATGAGAATATAAAAAAAAAATCATAAGAGTATTTGTTTTGATTTGCACCGTGGTATCCGACCTACTGGACCAATTAATCCATAATTTAAGGGGATCCCGGGTTAAAGGTTTAGAACACTTTTCTTGAATAACGTGTGCATATTATAAGCAGGTATGCTTGCCAAAACAAAAAAATACCTTTAGAACAAACCTTGCATGTATAGGACTTAAGAGCATAAGCTTAGCTCAAAAAGCAAATAGTTGTGCCAACAGAGAAAAATATTGACTGCACTGCCATAACCACTCATGTTTTAATGCTTGCTGAATATTTTAAACCAGAGAGAATATGAGATATATGCAAACCAGTGGATTGGAGTGAAAAATAATTAAGAGAATATGCTTAAATAATTGATGACGTAGAAAACAAAAAATTAATTTTAAGCATAAGTGATGTATGCTACTATTGGATTGTTATCAAAATATATATTCATCGTACAAAACACCAAATCAATTTAGCACACGGATGATGATTTTTTATAAAAAAAATTAAAAAAAAATTGTTTATTTTGCTCTCCAAGGATAAAGATATTGACCTGTATAATGTCAATGGTTATCAAAAGTAATTGGCATTGACAACAGTAACTAAACATGAAAGTTTCATTCTTTTGCTTTCTGGAAAGGAAAAAAAAATTATACCAAAATCAGTTTTTTTTCTTAACTGAAATATTTATTGACGTTCTTATTCAAACAACTGTCAAAGCTATTCATATCATTACAATTTGCAAAGCCATGGAACTTGTAACTAAGAAAGTAGATAACAACCTTATGTAAATATTTATTTTCCTCTTTAACTTCAATTTCTTCTATATGGAAAGAAAAGTCACTATTTTACACTGATATATTTTGTCTATGCTTGATTTTACATAGGAAATTTGTCCAATGCATGGAAAAGAAAAGTTTAAGTAACACTAATTTTTCCAACCTTAATTAAAAGTGCCTAACACATTTCAACATATAATTAATGTTCATGACTTACACACACTACTGATCAAATCACCATTACATAGCTTTTCCAAATGGTCAAAACTTTTTAATAAGCATTGTTGTTATGACTTAACAATCAATAGAAATGCAAGTGTGGGTTCCTCTGTCAGCTCTGCTCACAAATGGATTAATCTTAACCCAAACTAGAGAGAATAAAGAAGCCAGCAGCACTGACCACAGAATAACAATGGTTGGAGTGCGGTTTTGGCGACCCATGAGACCCTTGAGGAAAGGGTAGAGATGAAAAATGACCCAAAAGGCAAAGAAAACTTTGCCAATGAGTGGTCCCCAAGACTCATATCCACCACCAAATGCATCAGAGAATCCAGCTACAACACCAACAATGTTAACAATTATAAGGGTAGTTGGAGGGATTAAGAGAGTAGTCCATTTGATTATGTATAGTTCACCAAACTCTGCATCATCAGCAGCTTTGGATGTGACAGTGAAGTTTGTATCAACACCTGCCAGCATCTTTAGGAATCCTTGGAACACTGCGAAGAGATGAGCTGAAACACCTCCAATCACCCAGAATTGCTCGTTTCGCCACAGGTCTTCGGTTGTAACACCACTCCACCGCATCTCGAGCACGCTAGTCACTATGATGGAGATGAAAAGTCCAAGAAATAGGGCACTTGCAAGGTTGGAAAGCTGCATCAAATTAGAAAGAACAGTTTCATGTAAGGCATTAGTGTAAAATAGGCTAATAGCCTTAGTTTATATACTGGTTTGTTGCTACATATTGTTTTCTTTGGTTGCGTGATTACATATCATTTATATTTCATGTTACATTTGGTTAAGTTTTAGACAGATCGCAGTTGAAATTGAGTTGATCACTTAGTAGGATAATACTTTGGTTTAGTTGTAACATTTGGTGGATAATCCTTAAGACAGTGTTTAGTATGCGGCAAGTTCTACCTCTTTCAGTTGAACCAAAATGTTCTACTTTTTCAGTCTTTTCTCCTATTCTTTTTATAGAGTGCACTGTAAACCAAACACAGAACATAACACATGTATGTTCTTTTTTGTTTTGATCTAACATGTCTACCAAACTATACTTATGGATTGACTTGAATTAATAATAACAGTTACTATATCACTTGAGTCTATGTTATGGCAAACATAAAGATGAGGAAATTACCGTTGGAATGATAAATTTTCCTGAGAGAAGGCAAACTGCAGGCAAAGAACAATAAGCAACAAGGGGGAAAGATGTAAATGGGTAGACAATGGTGTTTATATAAGCAAGTCTCTGCAGCCATTTGAGGCGACCTCCTGCAAAACCATACCAGAGGGGACAATGTCTGCTAAGGAAAATCTCAACTGATCCAAGGGCCCATCGAAGAACTTGGTGCAAACGATCGGATAAGTTGATTGGTGCTGACCCTTTGAATGCAGGCCTTAAGGGCATGCAGTAAATTGACCTCCATCCTCGGCATTGCATCTTGAACCCCGTTAAGATATCCTCAGTCACTGAACCATAAATCCAACCAATCTGAATAGACGTGAAGATAATATCATCATTAGATTTTCAGTATGGAATCTATAGAACTGGTGCTATGATTTAACATACTAGGGTAGCATTTGGCACGTGGACAGAACCGAGCGAATCAGAATGTTATGTTATTTTATCTTTGGTTTCACCTCTTTTAGTAGAATCAAAATGTTTCATTTGTTACCATGGTGTGTTGTTCTGGTCTATTTATAAAACGGACCAAAAATAAAATAGAACTCATGTTATGTTCAGTAGACTTATCACACATAAACCAATACTATCTTAATTTTGCATTGCACTTAATATAAGAATGTGAAAATATAAGCCTAACCTCTTTTCCCCATTCAGTCTTTTCTTCATATCCGCAGCTAATTACATGAATGGCCTCCTTGATCAACATCGCGGGATTCGCAGATTCAGGCACTCCTCCATTCTCCATAAGCGTAGATTCGATGAAAACAGTGGACAAGCCAAATGTCTTCTCAAAGCTCATTTGCGAAATAAGCATTGACCTTTCATACTCATCATAATCTGAAAGAAAGAAAATAAAGCACAGGGAATATTTCTCATCAAAGATTCTGCTATATGTCTTGAGCAAAATTGGTTGACAAAATTAGCTGTGCTTACTGTCAATCTCTCTCAGATTGAAAATGGCAGCATCAAGTTCCTCCCTCTTTGCATCCTTATAAAGCTCTGAGACATCTTTGGAAGCCTTCTTTGAGGGGCAACAGCAGCATGATGAAGATCTTGGTAAGCTAGGCATAGAAGGTGGGCTGTAACCATAAAGTGCTTGTCTATTGAAAACACATCCAGTCCCTACATACACAGGTCCTTGAACTCCATCAAGTCCTTTCATGTTAACCTGAAAAGGATCAAGGTTGGAAACTCTAGTAAGAGTTTTGTTCATGTTTTTATACTTCATCGTCGTAAAAACTTAAACAGTTATATGTTTATGGCGCTGCACGAACAATGCGACAATCTGAATTTCATGACTTGGCAAAGTATTCCTGTGAATACTTGTTTGATAGTCAATTTCTAAAACACAAAGAATGCAATTTCAATTAAGCATGGATTGAAACATTCTTTAATTTGAATTATACTTACATCAAAGAAAACTATGTTGCGATTGGCATATCGATCACTACGATCAATACCATCAAACCTCTGGGGGAACTGCACATAACACACATCGCTACCAACTTGTGGATCCATCATAAAACACATAGCTTCACGAACAGCATTGCTATTGTTAACATAATGATCACAGTCAAGATTGAGAATGTAGGGAGCATTTGTGAGAATTGCTGACACCCTCACCTACATAATTACAGTAAAAAAAATAAAATAAAAATCAAGTATTATAAAATCTTAACGACCTTATATAAGATATTAATTTGAAATGTCTATACTCTATCCATACCAGTGCATTTTCAGCACCAGCCTTTTTGTGGTGTTGGAAACCTGGCCTTTTCTCTCTGGAAACATACACCAACCTTGGGAGTTCATTTCCTTCTATATCATGGGCACCACTGTGTCCAAGGAAAACCTGGAAATAGTAAACAGAAATTTTTCGTCGAACTTCAGTTTTAGCAGCGAGGCATTCTAAGAGAAGCATACAAAAAAGTATTGTGTGAATTGGTTCCAATCAGTAGAAGTAGAACTAATCAATCTTACAAAAACAGAAAAGGTTCCCATTCAGAACCACCCAAAAGTTCTTTATACTATGTGTTCAAAATGAAAATGCTCTAGGCAACTCAAAATGATTACATGGACAACTAACTGGTTATATGAAGTTTCAATTAGAGTGTAAGAAAATTACGAATAAATGTTGTGAAAATTGAAGAAATGAGTCAGATGCTTAATTTGGTTACATGATAGATTATTAATTTGAAAGATCATATTGAATCATATTATCTGCAGAATTGTTGTTCAATTGATTCTACCCAAAGTAGATAATTCGATATCAAAAAACAATTAGTTACAATACTAGCACTTCTAAACTGCCAGAAATTTTTAGTTTTTTATTTTTATGAATTCTGTAACCAAGTTGTAGAAAGTAGGCACTAGGCACCTTATTATGTCTATCAATACTGAAATATGATTACAAACAAAATGAAAGGATATACCTGAATCATGCCAGGGTGATCCCGGGGGTTATTTCCTGGCCAAGGGGATCCATCTTGCATAGTCCATCCTTCATCTGGTGTTTTCTGATACTTTGCAAGCAAAGCATTGATTCGTACTTTAAACTCTTCATAGACTCTCTGACAGAAATGAAAGACAACCATGAAAGATAGTCAATTCGGAAAAAATAAAAAATTAAAAAAAAAAACAAGGTGGTTGCTACAGCAAACCAAATATATAATAATATAATAATTATCAAGTATCCTGCCTTTGAAGTCTTAGGTAGTGGTTGGCAGGCAAACTGAACAAAATGGAACAAGATGTTATAAGAGGCTCTGATGCTTACTTTCATTGCTCTACGTTCCTTCACAAAAGAAGGTTGCACTTTGTCCTTAAGGTAGTCAATCTTCTGAGAGAAGTAGAACTCAGGTGCTCGAGGCTCTATTGAAAACTTTTTGCAAAATGGAACCCACTTTCTTGCAAACTCGGATGTCTCTACAAGGGATTCGAATGTCAGCATTGCAGCACCATCATCTGAGACATAACAGGATACTTTATCCACAGGGTAGTCCACAGCAAGAATAGAAAGCACCGTGTTAGCTGTGATCAATGGCGGTTCTTTCATAGGATCGACTGTACTGACAAAGAAATCCACTGCAGCTAGCTGAGAGGGTTCACCCTCTCTTTCAAACCTGGCATGCCGGTATAGAATAAAAAAGAAAAGATTCAGCATTCAAAGTACACACTAACTCAGTTCTCTATTTTTCAGTCTTTTTTGACTTCTTATGTTGTGTTTATATAATACATCAAACACAGAACTAAACTAATATATTTTGTTTCCTTATGTTCCGACATGTCTACCAAATACTATCTAAGATATTACTCTACTATATGCTATACATTGATTTTGCTTATATAGATTACCTTACACAATTTATGAACAGAGAAAGAAACAACTAAAAACACACTTAATCTACTACAATATGATTTTTCAGCTCAAAGCTTGAAGTACAAGCAACAACTTGTCCGAATATTTAACAACTTCATTGATTTACCTTTCAGACAGCCTGTCAATAAAAGTTTGTCTATTGATGGGAGACCATTTAGGGAACTGATCTAATACCCATGAAAATGCAAACCAGATCTCACAGATGATAGATGTCAACCACAGACCAAAAGCACTATCAACCGGATGTGTAAGTCGATAATGGAAGAAAAGAGCCAAGATTATCAGTCGCATGATTATCACAAATCTGTATGGAGAGAGTTTTGTTTTTGAGATTGGAATAATAACTGAAAGTGGTTCAGCAACAACAACATCTGAAGGCCTGCAAAACATATCAGCATGCAGCCATGTACATCAGTATAATTCCATGATTAAATTTTTTTATGACAGATTTTAAACCAATAATGGAGGAAGGCCAATATGAATCATAAAGACATGAAAAATATTCTTTATCAAATTTATAGTCTTGCAGCCAGCTGCAGGTACAACCAAATTGTTTAAAACAATTGG
The DNA here is from genome assembly GCA_037953625.1 of Crotalaria pallida. Classification (NCBI taxonomy): domain Eukaryota; kingdom Viridiplantae; phylum Streptophyta; class Magnoliopsida; order Fabales; family Fabaceae; genus Crotalaria; species Crotalaria pallida. The sequence continues at coordinate 79,058,860 of CM075656.1, forward strand.
TTAAAAACCAACAATTGATATTACAGCTAGGTATAAAATTCAATTTGATAAACAATTTTGTTATTTGAACACCTAGAATATAACACCTAGACAACACCTCACTCACATCTGCATATATTACATAACAATATTTAGTCACGCTTACATTGGGCACAGTGTCCCATAGATGTGTTGTATTACAAAAATATATTCATAAACAACTGTCTGTTTCTCCAACATCATTTTGATTCTTCATCCTTTATTAGGATGCTGAAGTGTTTATGTTCAGAATTCTGCCTATATCTGTCAGACAGCATTACATAGCCACATAGGAAAATGTTCTTATGCTCATAATCTATGTAGCCTTTCTTCTTTTTTTGTCCAACCGTACATAATTTTCCAAATTATTAAAAAAAAAAAATAGTAATTCTTCCCTTCAGGAAAAGTGTTTGATTGTACTTAACTGTAATTCTTCCATCTGCTGTCCTGTTGGAATAGTGGGCACCTCATTTTCAGCCTTAGATGCTTCCTTTTTTTTCTTATTCTTTTTATCCTTTCCCCTCCAGCTCTCTACTCTACTTTTCCATATTGGATTCTCATATTCATCATTTAATTCTACAAGAAAAAACCATGCTACTATTAAAAAAAAATAAAAAAATAAAAAAAATTGAAATATGAGCACAAGTCTCTCTTATTTACCATTATCCACTATAGACACAGCAGTGGCATGTCTAGCATGGAGTCCAACCTCCTACATAATATGCAAGGAGAGGTTATAACGTAGATACAACTTTTCGGTATCAGATAATGATGTTAATGAACAACTTACCTGAGAATTACTGAGCTGGGAAACCACAGTGGATGGATTTTCAGAAACCTTGGTGTCATCATTACATTTTGTTCTATCTTCTATGAAACATACAAGAGGAAACAAAACTTGTGATTATTTCACTAGAAAAAGAACATATGATGAAAGAGTAAAACTATTAGTCCATTACTCTGTAATCTGTATAATGAGTCTTATAAAACAAAAGCAAAAGCCTCAGTAAGGGTCGGATAAGGGCCTGGATTCTCTGCAGTCACAAGTCACAATTGTGACTGCATGAGATCTTAGCCATACAAAAAATAAAACTTGGGGTAAAGTTAAAATAAAAAATAAAACTCAAAAAATCTGGACCCTTGGATTTCCGACTGCAGTGACTGCACCACTTAGCCGACTGCAGAGAATCCGGGTCCGGTCGGATAATAATAAATTCATTATATGTAAATGTTTAATTAGCCTCCCTCATAAAGCAAGTTACAAAGTCACATATTAAACATACAAAAAAGTAGTACTATATAAGATTATCAGTTTATAAGATATGTATGTATAAGAAGGGGTTGGTTACCTTCATAGGGAGTGCCACACCTTAAGCAATGATTACGGCCCTCATTAATTTCATAATCAAAACAAGCCTTGCAAATTGGGAAATAGCACTCATGACAAGCCACAAACACTTCCCCATTAGCATCAACTCCAACTTGTTCTCCACAAGAGTTGCAGAAATGAACCCCTGACTCCATCATTTTTTTGTTTTAATTTGTTACACCACCTTATTATATGTTCAAGGACCAAAATTTCTATCACCCTTTTGCTTATATATATAGAAGAGAGCATAGTGTTCGTTAGGTTCATTTTCTTAGATGTTGGAGGGTTAGTGTCAGTCGTCATTGTTTGAGTCATAGTCATACACAAAGGCCACATCACATGGAGAGATGAGAAGCAACGTATTGTGTTTTTTCATGTTAGAGGATAAACATTTGAATTAATTGCGCGAACCATATGGAAAGGTACATCTTTAACTAACCAACCACCCTTAAACTACAAGTCCATGCATGGCTAGTGCCACTGACCAGCTGCAACCATTAGAATATATATATAGGAACGTTTTAGATGAAGAAACTTACGTGGAAGGCTCCAGGACAAAAATTACACTCCCTCTCAGTTCTATTTGTAAGTCCCTGGGGAAAAATTTGATCCTGTTTATAATACTTTATTCCACTTCGCAATAATATTTAATTACTTCTTTCCAATGATATATTTATTATGTCAACAATAACATTACAAGGATAATTTTGAAAAAGTATATTAAATATTTAAGTTTTTATACAACTGACAACCTAAGTTAAATTTATCTGGTTAAGTTTAATGGTTTTTCAACAAATCATTTTTTTATTTTCATGCATGATTGAAATTTTCGGACAAATTGATTCATTTTTTTATAGTTGGTTCATGATTGGCTAATGAATACTACCTCCCATCCTAAATATAAGATTCTTTTGAAACTTTAACTTTGTTTTTATTTATAAGATCATATATCAATTTTCAATGACAATTAATTACTTCTTAATTACTTCTGTCCATAAACATTCATGTTTATTTAATACTTTTTGGATTTTTAATACTATTAATCCTTGTGTGCTTGACTACAAAACACTAAACATTTATTGAGAGTATTTATTCCTATTGTATTTTCTCCGGTCTTATTTTTAAGAAAAAAAAACTAATTTCACAAGTATTAAGAAAGTTAGTTGAGTACATTTAATTTTCTCAAATTCATAGAAAATTAACTACTTTTAAAAACTTGCATTAGAAACGAAACAAAAATTAAACGTTACAACCACTTTGTAGGAATATTTTGATAATGGTTGTATTGGAAATAGAAAATTGGTTAATTTTTATTTATATTTAAGACTATTAATATGATGTTTTTTTTTTCTTATAAATGAGAGAGAATGGATTGCAAGAGAATGCAATAGGTTCATCTTCTAAGCACACCTGAAAACTTAGAGAATCTTATTTTATTTAAGGTGTTCAGTTGGGGCAATTTAGGAAATGAAAATTCGTAGTTGTTAGTTAGTTTGGAGTGGGGATAGGCAATTGGGAGTGTGCCAATAGCCCCACCCTCATTTAAATACTAATGAAAACAAAAATAGTAAATCCAAATTGATAGGTTTCCATAACATTTTAGACAACATTAGAAATAAAATTGGGAGGTGCCTTAGTGGTAAATAATCATGATTCTGAATCAAGTTACAAGAGGAAATATTTTTAATCACCTTAAAACAAAAGCCTGAACTTATCTCACAAAAAAATTAATTCTGAAACTCATGAAAATACAGATCCCTCTGTAAAAATTACAATGAGTTCTCTAGTTAAAATGAAATGCATACAAAGAGGTGCCAAACAAAAGTCTAAAACCATAGTGTTATGTGGTAGACCAGAAAAAACTCAAATTCCCAATTAAACAGAAGTAGCCGTCTCTTTGACAGGATGATCCTTGGACAATGATTCCCAGTTAATTTGCCGAAGCATTTTGAATCTTTCATCCATTGTCACGAAGCCAACTTCAGAAGCTACGATACTGGTAGTTCCAGCTTTATAGAGCAGTAGAACACTAGCCCCCATATCAGGTCCATGGAGTTTTCCGGTCAGCAAAAGTCGGAGGGGCATGAAAAGCGATTTTCCCTAAGACATGAAGATGAACATATTTTAAGTTATTGACATGCATGTCATGATCAAAAAATATAATGGCTAAAATACAAGAAACCCTCTTTAACTGCAGGTCAATTTTAGAAAACTACCCTGTGAATCAAATCTCAGTGCATATTAACTTACTGCAGGGGGTTTTCTGCAAATGTACGTAGGGTTAATTGAACACTACATTATGCGATTTAGTGATTACGATGTCAAAATGTTGGTGTTGAACCACATGGATTCGCTCTAAATGCCTTATAGTTAGAGGGAGTTCCTTGCACTTTAGTCAAATATAATTTTATTTAATTGAATGCAAAAGATGTTAGTGATTATAAATTTCCGCTTACCTTGCGCTTAAGTGATTTACCAAACTGTTTCACCCATTTTTGCCAGCTAGCTTGGCTTTCGAGTGCAGCTACCAGATCACCACTATCATAGGCAGCCAAGAGACTGGCGGAAAATTCAGAAAGACTATCTTGCAAGACAGATTCTGCTTCTTGGCTGCCATCAACATATATGAAACAGGAATTAACTAATCATGGTTTGAGCATATACCATCAGGAAGAATTACAATTTACAGCCAACGATAATGAGTTGGAGAAATGCCACTTTCATGACTGCCAAAGCTAAATTCACAAAAAACTAGTATATCACGGTGCTTCACGATGCTGTTAATTTTATGAGACTGATGGCACAAAAAGAATCCATCCCCTCTTAGAAGAATATGAACATTACCTCTGTAAAGTTAAATGTAACGGGTAAGAAAGCAAGTTAGCAAGTGCCTTGTCTGCATCAGTTATTAAGTCAATCCCATCCTTAAGCAGCTGGGCAGCTTCCTGTTAGTCAACAATGTATTAAGATCACTTGCTTTTAGTCTACATTACATGACATGAAAACACCATACCATAAACCACTATGCCTCGGAAAATGAAAATAAAACTGATTCTATTGACAAGGACACTGAAACAAGAATGCATGCAATTGAATCTCACATCAATGAAGGACCCTGCCGAAACTGTAAGCAAGCCAGATGCCTTCCAGTGCTCACCAATAAGGTTGGTCAACTCCTCTGATGGACGAGCTCTTAAGTGCTGACCATTCATCCACCTAAATAGAAGACATAGGAAGAAAAATTAGAAGGCCATTACATGTCATTTTATTGAAAGAACAACCGAAGGTAGAACTCCAATTTTGCAATTTGAATAAATTAACTAACAATACGTGCAACAACCGTGAGCAAATAAAATGCAATGTATATTCTGTATTGAAAAAACAGAACGGGAATTGAACACTTAGAACAAAAAGTTGTCTGTAGTTAGCAATTGTAAGAAATTTGACCTATTTCATCTCTAAATGAAAAACAATTTACTAACATGGGAAACATTGAACAGGATTATCAATATAAAGTAGGTAAAAACAAAAAAGTAACAACTACCTTAACTTTGTGGAATCAAAAATAGCACCACTTTTGTTCACACGTTCAATAGTGAATTTTTCAACTGTTTGACAGAAGAGAAGCATTCTAAAGTAAGAAAATGGACAAACAAATCATCTGTAGAGCATACTACAAAATAATTCAGACAAAACTCACTAACCAAGTTGATCAAGGGAGTAAAACTCATTTTCAGTCCCATCACCCCAACCTAACAATGCTAGGTAATTCACCATTGCTTCAGGTAAGTATCCCATCTCCCTGAACTGTTATACAGCAGATATTAAATTTTGGAATTAATTAGCCTTGCAAGAGATGAAGCATTATAGGAACTTAAATTGTAAAATTAAAAAGAAACATGAATGAAGTGAAACCTCATAGAATAGCTTTCACACAGACAAATATGGAGATGAATCAACCTCACCTGACCCACTGATGTAGCACCATGTCGTTTTGATAATTTACTGCGGTCAGGAGCTAAAATCAAGGAAACATGTGCAAAGTGAGGCATGGGAAATCCTAGCGCCTGTAAACATATTTAAGCACAGATGCATAAGAAACCATAATCATTTTATTAGAATATAGCATTAGGACAAGGAAGAAAATTCAAAAACAAGAATTTCAATATAAGAAATTCGAACAAAGAATTTTTGAAAGAGAATGAGGAAATTTTTAACTAAAAGCTTGCTCAATGATTTAACTACATACTGACTTAATCAATCACTCTATTGGCTAATTATCACTAAGTTGGACTTTCTCAACGTACATCATAACTCTCCCAAAGATCGTTCCCCCTTTTACTGGAATAGTAAATTTTAGAAATAAAAGAAAATAAATGAAACCAATAAACATGAAATGCATTTAGCTCTAGGTGATATACACTGACAACCCAGAATACTAGGAAAGTAGGAATACATTTTGAAAAATCAACAAATTAATACAACTTTCTCAAAGCACAATGGACATGCCTTGAATTCTAAGGAAAAACAGATGGTATGATATGTAGATTGCACTTTACCTTATATATTAATGCCTGCCTAAGAGTGTTTGGTAAATGCTCCTCTGCTCTGTATTACCAATGTTTTGTGGAATAAATTAGTGAATAACATTCAGTGATACATAAAGTCTGACTAAGAAATTATAATCACTACCTGATAACATGAGAAATAGCCATGGTAGCATCATCCACAGTTACACAAAAGTTGTACACAGGTTGACCATTGCTTCTCATTATCACAAAATCTCCAAGCGTGTCCAAGTTCCAACTAACCTTCAAGACACTACCAAAGAAAGTTAATAGCTAGTAGATGTTGTTTTACAAGAAACGATATGCATTTTCCCTTGTTTTTAATCAAGACTAGCACATCTTAAAAAAGACAAAAAAAAACCTACTTCTGTGCCACTACAGTATATTTAATCATCCAATTCTAACCTATAAAGGGAACATGAAAAGAAGGTTGATAGATGAAATAAAATACTTTCAAGTTCCAAGATACCAGTTAACTTCTGAATATGAAGGTAACACATTAAAAGGTATGAAGCATATTATTTTCACCATACAAGGAAAGAAATCATCAATCATACCAAAATAAAAACAAAGAAAGAATGAACAAATTGAAAAGGACGAAAAGAACTCACTTCGCCTCGTATTATGTCATTAATTTTTAAACTTCCTTCAGGGACACGAAACCGGTATGTATAAGGAGTTCCCTTTGCCAGCTCTTCTTCTACTTCCTCATTAGTTGCGCTAGCCCATTTACCTGTATATACTGGAGGAAGTTGCTTTAGTTTGGCAACCTCCTTCATTTTTTCTAGTTCCTGTTAAGATGAATAAGAATCAAGAAGTACCCTCGAGAAAATCTCGTTCAAAAACAGTGTTAACGGTCGTGGATAGTGGGTCAAAATATATACATGCTTCAAAAGTAGTGGAGTATAAGATGAGAAAACTCCATGATACAGCCTCAAAATCTTGAATTTCGTTCTAAGTGGTACAAATTCCAAAATTAAGAAAACTTTGTGAAAATGATTTTTCAAATAAACGGAACCAAAATTCATAGTCACGAATGCAAAACAAATTGAGTTAATACAGCAAAAGAATGACACACAGTGAATCCATAATAGAAAAGTCGGTCAATGACAACCTGAAGTGTAAGGAAGCTTTTCTCCGGATCAAATATATTTAAAAAAGGGCACAAATAATTCAATGGGACAACATCTGATTACCCATTATGTATGCCGCACCATGTGCCACTCATTCTTATTGGGGGAAAAACATGATTTCTCATTTTAATTATTACTGTAATACTTTAAATGAATCAACCAATGAGAATGAGCAGCACATGGTGTGGCACACAAATGGGACAGCAGATGTTGTCTCATAGTGTTTGTGAGCAAATACCTCATTAGTGCAGAAACAGCGATAAACTTGACCGGATTCACGGAGTTTCTCGGCATATTCTTTATACAAAGAATTCCTCTCAGACTGCCTATATGGACCATAATCCCCACCAACACCAGGGCCTGACAAGTTTACCGCATTACTATTCAGAGACTTAAACTTAATCAAGTTGCTAAAGTAAAAACTTAAAATTTACAGTGGACTGAGAAACAGTTAGAAAACACTACTAAAACAGACAGATGAGACAACGATGAAATGGGGTCGAATCAAAAGCAGCATATTACTTACCTTCGTCGTAATCAAGGCCAAGCCAAGAAAGATCTCGAAGCATGGCTTCCTCTGATTCCCGGGTTGACCTCTCCAAGTCAGTATCCTCAATTCTCAAAACAAATTTCCCACCTTTGGACCTGGAATTGCAATAACAATCAAATCAAATCAAAACCAAATAAAATTGTCCAAACCCAGAATTAAAAAATTAAAAAGTATTTCTTAAATCAAACTACCCTCTTGAACTTAATATTACCATATCCCTAGTATTTAAAAAAATAAAAAAGACTTGAGGCCACGAACCTAGCAAACAAGTAATTGAAGAGGGCAGTTCTTGCACCACCAACGTGGAGGTTACCGGTGGGAGAAGGAGCGAAACGAACGCGAACGGGTGGTGCTCCTCCTTGGGAAGCTGAAAGAGCGGAGACGGAAAAGGTTCTTGTTGTTCGGAAGAAGAATGTAGTAGAAGTATGTGATTGGTGAAGAAATGGATTGGCAGCAACCTTCATCCATGGAGTAGCAGCACCTAACATCATCATCGGCATGCTCTTTCTGAATGCAAATTAAAAAAAAAAAAAAAAAACACAATTTCAAAGGGAAACAGAATCAATCAACACAAAAGCCTCATATCAATTCTTAACAATTAACTCAACTGCAATAAGATGTTTTGATTTCCAAATATAAATTCCATATTTTAGCAGTAAACACAGACTTAATGATATAAATAATTAAGGATCTTAAATTTAGTCAGTGATGAATGATGAATGGAAAGTGGCAAGAGTAAGAACTAGTAATTCCTTCGAGATATAATTGATATCTCAGCTTCAATTTGGGAAATATAAACGACGAAAGGAGTTGATAAGCGGAAGAACAGTGGAAGATTTGAGTAAAAAAGGGGTTACCTTACCTGCAATGTAATGTAAGTTTGGAAGGAAGATGGAGGCGAAAGGGAATTGTTCGTGAAAAGCTAGCTGCAGCGGCTTCCTTATCTTAGTTGTCTAAAGGAGTTCTCATAATTCATAAACATACCACTAATTTTGGCATTTGCATAAGATTAAGTGTCTTAAGATAAGATATCTAGGCTTAAAACAAGTTGATATATAATGTTGAGAGATTAATTACAAGTTGAATTTAAAATTATGGTGGAGTAGGAAAAAAAAAATACAATTTATAATGTAAAAATGACAATGTTTGTATGATTCACACTCAAATTACATCTAAATAATTTATAAGGCAAAAATGACATGATTTTTGTATAATTTTTTTACTTTTGTAAATTTTTACCATCTTCGTGAAACATTGAATAAATCTTATGTATATATGTATGCAATATTTAGAATTAGAAGGGTTACTTAGTTTTTTAAAAAAAAAAGATAAAGTAAATGCTAAAAGGTGTCTTAATACACCTCTTAAGTAATCAAAGATACTGTGGTAAAAATTCACTAAAAAATGTAATTTTTTAAATTTTTGACACAAGTAATAATATGCAATTATGATTAATTTTTCACTTCTAATAACAAATGTCTTAGCAAAACCTTATAAACAAATACTCCCTTCGTTCTATTAGTTAAGTTTTTTTGGCTTTTCATTTTGTCTCATAAGTTATGTTTTTTAGAAACTCAATACTCATTTATACTTTTTTTTCATACATACCCCTATTTATTATATCATCTTTTTCATCACTCATATATCTATCTCTCTTCAATATAATCTTCATACATTTATTATTACTCTCTTCTATTATTAAATGGGAGGTATTTTCATATAAGCATATCAAATTCTTACCTCATTTACTCATTTCTTAATCTACGTGAAATCTCTAAAAAGACTTTATTTATGGAACGGAAGGAGTAGTACACTAGTACCATTCAAGTGAACAAGCCGAACAAATTCGATATGTTATTCCACGTATTCATAAAATCTGCTAATTCTAGAATTCACATTCAAACACATGAATGTGTCTAAGATCATTTGTTCTTTAAATTCTATTACTCGGACAAATAGATCCGTTATTACCTCAAGGCTCAAGGAATATATATTCTGTTATAAAGAAACTCGACGTAAAATCATCCCACCTTTTAGTTGAGATATCAAACTCTTCGAGGTAAAATCAGACATCTAAACGGGATCCCACATAAGTGTGTGTATATATATTTCCCCAGTATTCAGAGCAAAAGTTAACACAAATTACAATACATGAATAGAAAAGGGTGAGAGAATACAATTGTAAGTAACATTAACATCATATTATCTCCACAAATGTTGTTGATAAAGTAACTTAAAAGTTTAGAAGGGAGCAAGTGAATATGACATGAATCAAAGAGCTCCTATATGGCTATATAGGTCACTAAATCAAAGAACTCCCTAAGCAAAAAGAAGGCCAAGCAACCATTCAGAAGATCAAACAAAAGTAGTTAGTTAATACTTAATAGTTAAGACACTTAAGTGGCATGGTAGTAATCTTTACATAGCACAATCTCAAATATCACCCAAATTACAGATCCCCCCACACATATTCTTTGCATTCACATGAATAAGTTGCTTTTGTACAAGTAGAAACTCATCACAGAAATAGTTAATAATGATGTCTAATTACAGCCACCAGTTGTGTCTCTTGCAAATCGACAAAGCAGCACTGTAATGTCATCTCCACAATTCCTGAAAATAGAAATCCATTAATTGATGCATCACTCGTGTTGGTATGCGTATTACATCGGTGGTTGTTTAGAGGTGCGAAGAGCACCAATGCTAAATGAAAATCTAAGTTAGAACATTATGATCAGCTAATAAATCAAAAGAGAAAATCCGTATCACATTTTCAGGCAGAGGGAAATACCTCAACATTTGCGTACTTTACATCGACTCCAGCTTCCATGAGGCAACGGTAAGATTTATATTTCCGATAACACCGCTCTGCTTCACAATCAAGCCATAAATTCCTAAACAATAAAGCTTCTGGGGGCATTGGTTTCTCAAACTCTAGACTTTTCCCAAGACTTCCGCGAATGAACTGAAACTATGAGAATTCAAACATTTGTTTCAGAATTTAGAAAATATAAAACTAATTGGATTGTAGTAACCATCACAGCCATCAGTACCTGAGCAATTTCATTGCCTTTCTCAGTGAACTGATCACTGCTAGATGCAAAAGAATTCTGTCCACTCTGAGCAAACACTTCAGAAACACTGTTTTTCTGCATATAACTGTTCTGCAGATAAAGCTGGTGAGGAACAGGCAGGGTCTTTATACTTGTCACATCAAGTCCCTCGAATATAGACAATCACATCTCAGTTTCTAGTGCAAACAGTTTGAGCAGAAAAGGAAAATAAAAGGTCACGGCTAGGCTGCTATGTGCACACATTGCTTATTGCTTATAAGACATGAATTCATACATACCTTGGGAAGCTCTGATGACCTATCAAGCCAATTTGCACTATCTGCTGGAATCATTTGGCCATATCTTTTTGAGCAAATATAATTCAGATTATTGATAATTTGCTCGATCATATCATGATCACGTTCATCAAATGAATTTACACTGTCCACACAGGTTTGCACAAGCAATTCTGAAAGAACATGCATTCCGCTGACTATTATCTGAGAATCAGGTTTTGGAGATTTAATTAAAGACTTCAAAACACCTTCAAGTATTTTAAAAAGATCAGTATCAACACCAACTCGAGATGATGATATTGTTGAAGTTGTCATTGAAGAATGACCATTTGCTGGAAACACTGCACTTATTGACTCACTAGCCCTGGAATCTTTAGTTCCCTTCACAACGTCATCATCCACAATAGTTGCAAGCATTCCTTTTGACGCTGGGCAATCTAATTTAGAAGAGGATTGAATTGTCATACAATGAGAATTTAGCACAGTATTCACGGAGCTGCATTTTTTATCATCAAGCACGCTAAATGTCTTTTTTCTTCCATAGATATCACTAGAATGCTGAAGCTCAATTCCCTTGTTCAATTCTACAGGGGATTCCACCATAACAGTTTTCATAAGTATGTCCTCTCCTGACACTGAATTGGTAGCTACAGAAGCACTAGAGATGGAAGGCAAAAAATCATCTTTAATGTATCCAATACCAGGAAAAAACTGAGGAGCTAGAGGATTTAAACTGTTATGTTTTTCGGCTGCTTTCTCAACACGATGAAATTTTATAGATCCTGAAGTTTCTGATGGAGTTGGACAAAGAGCAATGGTTCCCTTCCAACAAGGAGAGTCCACATCAGAGTCACTGTCACCTGAATTGTTGGATGTCTGAACTTGACAAGTCTTTTTAGCAGAGGACATATCAGTAGTTGACAAATTGAGAGGAGCAAGCTTACAATTTGACATCAGAAAGGAGGATTCATCAGATGCATGGGTTGAGCCTATAGAATTTGGTAGAATGTCTTTACCCCCAATTGTACCGGTGCTTGTTTTAAAAATATCATCAGAGACGGCTAGACAGGGATTCAACCCATCAACATCACGCTTACCTGAGCATATCATTTCAGAGTTCTCTCAATTATTTGTAAGACTTTTTCTGCTTTTAATAAAATTTATATGAAGTATCAACAAAAAAAAAAATTTAAAAAAAAAAAAGAAAAAAGAAAAAAAAGGGAACATTATAATCGAAATTCAAGAACTGATTCTAAAATGGGAGCAGTTTTTGATGTCTTTGGCAGCAGAAATAATTGAATTGATTCTATTGGTACACCGAAAAACCAACAAAATCATATACAGGGTGTGTAATTGAAACTGTAAGAAGGAAGTTTAAGGCTGCGAGAATAAGGAAAGGAGGAGAGATGATTGCAAACTGATAATGTTATCAAAAAGCTTAATGCAATTGATGCTATGAGATGTGATACAAAAGACAACAATAATCTTATTTGCTCTACCAGTAGGATCACAATCTTAAATACAAAAACAAATCAGATAATATAAATGAAAGAAATTCTAAAAGATCATCTAAAAGATTCTATAAAAAAGCTATAATGATGGTATTATAAGATATTTCTAATACATTATAACACAGTCCCCCTCAGCTGTAGCTTCCAGCCCAAGCTTTAGCTTGTTAGAATTTTTTTAAAAAAAACAAGAAACAAAAAATTAACTATTTAACTTCAACATTTTGGAAAAGCAGAGAACAAAGAGTGCCATTATAAGGACAGACAATGGAAGTGACGAAATGCATCTTGGTCCTTGGATAGAACCATGTTATATTTGAGACGAAGTCAATCCAAGCAGAATAAGGTAAAGCTTTAAGGCTTAAAACGACGTAACTGATTGGGTATGTTGGATTAGGCGGAACAGGTTGGAGATGCATATTGGAGGTGGAACTGATTGGAGATGTATATAGGAGACGAAACTGATCGAAGGTGACTCAAAAGAGGGAGACGTTAAGAGAGGAGACAGAGGAGAAAACAACAAAAATATATTTGGGTTGATGGTGGTGACTAGTGAGCACCGATTCTAACAAGTTCAGCTATCTTCTATTTCAGCTAATCATACTCAAGCCAAGTAGGATCATTATAGATGGCAAAGCTCACCCTCCGAGTATTTAACGCAGCTGTAAACTCGGGGCTCAAAATCAAGATTACTGGTTAAGCAAGATTAACCCCTTCCAGCTGATCCACACGCCAGGTGCCTCCTTGTACTTAACACAGCTGTAAACTCAGGGCTCAAACTCGAGACCACTGATTAAGTGGAATTAACCCCTGCCAGCTGATCCACGTGCAAGGTGGTGGAGAACCATTTATTCTAATAATAGAATCCTAGTCTTTATTAAATTAAATAAGATGACAAGCCAAAGAAGATAAATATGAAAGATATCCTAAAAGATAATATAAGATGCCCTAAAATATTTACAAATATAATAATCATAATATGAGATATTTTTCATATGCTCTAACTTAAACAACAAAATCAGATTTAGCTATAAGAAAAACATTTTCATTATCAGATATGAAAATCCTTCATTTCTTCACTTTGTAGTGAAGTGATGAAGATTTGTTTTTTAGTGCCAGCTATAACTTTCACCAGAAATAAGGATTCTAACATTCTCTTAGAACTGCCCTTTGGTTTATACTTTATATAAGCACATGGTCCTCTCAACATTTTAAAACTTAAACCTCAAACATATGACTGCATGCTGTATGTAAGCAACTTAGTGGCAACAGGACAAGGAAACTAAAATAGGGCATTTTCCTACTTTTGATCTTCATTTATGAATCAAAAAGCTTATTTTGTTTTTAAAAAAATCAAATCATGTAAAAATCAATTAAAATGCAGCTAGAAAAATATATTGGTCTCAAGAGTAAAACTAGCAAATCATAATCAATAAGTGAAAAATATAAGAACCAGAATCAGTCTTTCAATCAAAATAAAATTGCAATAAAAACTACCTTGTTGAAGCATGCCCCCATCTTCATGAACAGAACCACCAACATCGTTTCCTATGCCAAACAAACTCTGATGAAAATCCACTCCTTGCTTCCAAGCAGTAGTAACATTTGGTGAGTAAGTGGGGTGCACAATATCAAAGTGTGACCCATCATCATTAAGCCTATCAAAGTCCCCATTTTTCTGAAAATCCAGAGAAGGGTGCTGTTCAAGAAGGGATTTTTCATGTGTTTGAGTGGTCAAGGTTGAAACTTTATTATCATCCTTAGAACCCAAGTTAGAACTACGAAAGGAATCGAGCAAAGAGCTAAAAGGGTCATCAGTGTTAGAGTGATTAGTAGAACTAGAACGGTTGTTGATGGTGAAGAAGGGTTTGGCAAGTGGTGACAAACGTGTGGTGCTCAATGAGGTTGTTTTCTTACTCTGATTCATCATCCTTTGCTTAGTTTCTTCTTCTTCTTGTTCTTGTGTGCGTGTGTGTGTGTTTTTTTTTTTTCCTTTTTTTTGCTGTGGGATTTGGAACACAACAACAGGCTCAAAGGTCGAAAACTTTTGGCTTCGAAAATGCACAGAAGGGAAAGGGGCAGAGAATATATGAACTTAGAAGAAAGGAATATCAGCAGTGGAAAACGTGGGGATTTTGAGAAGGACGATCATAGAGTAGAAGGTGAAGTTGATTGACTTTGGAATTTGAAGGCTTCTTTAGTTAAGCTTCCTCGTTAAGCCCCATCGAAAATAAAGTCCTTTTGTTTTTTTCTCCCTGCTTTCTTATGTTTTTTTTTTTTTTTTTAACTCATACTCCCTCCGTCCCATGCTCCACGGGGATGGTAAAAAATATTAATTTTTTTTTAAAAATAATTAATGAAAATTTTAGAAATTGTAAACTTTGATTGTGATTGGTTGATTCATGCAAAATGCATTAAATTAATTATTTGATAATTTATTGATGTGTTAGATAAATAATTAAATATATGTCTCCTTAATTTGTTGTCTTTTAAATTTCTTATTCATCCTTATGAAATGGAGGAATAGTATTTACTTGGACAATTGAGTTATTAATCTGTTTATAAGTTGATTGGTCCATTTAAGGGTGGCATTTCCATAAAAACACTCTTCATTTGCGTGAGTTATAGGTATCCAACTCATAATTGCATGTTTAATGGACACATACTTCATTTTTCTATATAATCTCCACTTATTTTTCATATGTTGTTTTACCGTACTCCCTCCGACTCGAATTATAAGCAATTTCAATCACTTTTACGTTTATTAAAGAGGTTAGTTGATTGTATTTAATTTTCTCAAATTTATAAAAAATAAAGATATTTTAGGAAAGTAGTATTGGGAATGAAACAAAAATCAATTAAGATTACAATTTTCTAGAGATGTTTTAGGAAAGTGGCGTTGGGAATGAAACAAAATTTAATAAAGTTAGTTAATTTTGCTTATATTTTAAACCAAGATAAATATGTTTTTTGTTGCTTATAATTCGAGCCGGAGGGAGTAGTTTCTTGAAATTTGTTAGTGTAAATAAATTAAGTTGTTGATGAAAAATATTGATGACTTTCTCGTCGATTTTGCTTTTTTTTTTTTAATACTGTATATTGATATTAACACGTTGAATAGTGATATTCATACAGAGAATTTGATTGTATTTTTTTATTATTTTATTTATAAGATTTAATTAAATATTTTAGTTATTATCTTTTTTTACAAACATTCATATTTATTCAATATTTTTTCAAAATATCAATAATAATTATAGAGATAATTTTGAATAATAATTATAATAGTGATATTTATATTTTCAATGACCAACAGAGGTTGGCTCAAGTGATGTAATCCTGCCAATTTGAGAACTTGAGGATTGGGCCTGAGACTAAGAAGTCTCATATTCGATTCCTGGTTAACACACCCCACTGGGAGAGGCATTGGAACCGACCTCGTGCAGGATTAGTCTTAAGGGTTCTTTGGTATTAAATGTAGGGGTGTAAGTGGTCCGATCCGAGACCGCGAGATCGCTTGGACCGGACCGAAAAATGCAGTATGGTCCGGTCTCACGGTCTGGTCTGGTCCCAAAAAGTTCAGACCATTCTTGAACGGTCCAGTCCACAGTCCCAGATATTCTTAAACCGCTGGGACCGGACTGGACCAATTGTGTTAATAATTAAAAAAAAAAAACCTACAGATATGAAAAAAAGAACCTACAGATATCATACCCTAAGTTCCTAAAGTTCACAGCCCACAGCCCCACACGAGCTGAAAAGCCCACAGCCCCACACATGAGTTGAAACCCTACTAGTACAAGTTCAAACCATCTCTCCCTCACACAACTGTCGTCGCCATTCCGCCGCCGCCGCGACCTCCCTCTGCCTTCCCTCCGTTCTCGATCTCTCTCTCTCCCTCCGTTCACTCGCCTCGACCTCTCTCTCCCTCCGTTCACTTGTGACTCGCCACTGCTCGCCACTGCTCACCACCGCTCGACAAGCGGCCACCGGTTCTCCCTCTCCAGTCGACACCGGTTCTCCCTCGCCGCTCGAGAAGCGCCGTTCTCACTCGCCGTTCTCCGCTCGAGAAGCCACTAGATCTGATCAGGTACTAGTTTTTGGTACCAAGCTTATAGGTAACAGCAGAAGCAGCAGTGCCAAACAATAAAGACTTGGAGTTTGAGACATTAATAATCAAATTGGATTTGGAAAATGAGGAAGAACGAAGAGGAGAGTGGACAAGAAGAGAAGATGATTCATGAAAAGAAGGTCGCACTCGAACAGATGTCATGATCAACGATGATGATGATGATAATGATGCCATCTATTGAAGGGCTTCCGCTTCGAATTTCCAATTTTCCAAGGTTATTTTTCTTCAAATTCGTTGTATTCGATTGCTTAAATCTGGATGTTTCAAGTCTTTTAAATTGTTGTAAGAACTTGGCACTTTGATGGGAAAAAAAACAGGTTTTTTATTAAATTTTGTTATTATGGTCTAAATGGACCGGACCGAAACGGTCTGGACCGAAACGATCCGATCCGGTCTTTGCAAGTGCAAAACTTCCAGACCAGACCGGACCGGACCACATAAATTTAATCGGTCTGGTCCCTAAGTCCCTCAAAGACCGGATGGGACCGGACCGTTACACCCCTAATTAAATGTGCTCTTGGGGTCACCTATGGTACTAGCCAAAGAGTACAGACCAAATATATATATATATAGGGGTTTGCTAACCTTTGTAAAGTGATATTTTAGTTGGAGCAATTTTAACATAGTGTACCAGTTTTTAGTAGACAAAAAAGCTCTAATACTTTATAGAGACTTCGTTTTAAAAAACAAGGGTATTTTAATTACCTCATTTCTCCAAACTCATTCTCTCTCATCTCTCCTTTCTCTCTTCTCACTAAACTTTTTCTTTCTTCTTCCCTTATCCCTACTTTTGTCATCGTCTCAGTCAACCCCTCACCGCCAATGTCGTACTCGGCCCCTCACCACTATCGTTGTGCTCATATTTATTTTCAGGTAGTTATTGCATTTCCAGATGATGGTGCTTGGAAGCGGTTCCACAAGCAGTTTGATAATTTTTCGTTCTTCAAATTCTTTAACTTAATTAGATAAAAATGTAATTGAAGGAAAGTAACAGGACCCTGGGGAGGACAGAAAAACTAAAAGTAATTGTGCTTTGATTCTCTTGGATCATAGGCACAGAGTAACGAAAACAACAAAACAAATGCAATATTTATTACTTCCATATAACCCATAGATATGCGCCAATTTGAGAAAAGAGTGAGAAAATAGAATAGGTTTGTGAAGGGATTGAATGAGAGAAATGAAAGATGAGAGAGAGGGGTGACAAGGGTTTGGGGGGTTGAATTTTTTATTTTTTTTACTTGTAAAATGGAAATTATTAAAACACCCTTGTCTCTAAAACTAAGTCCTTTTTATTAAATGAGATTATTTTTGTCTACTAAAACCTGGTGTACAATACTAAAATGTACCAATTGAAAAAGCACTTTACGTATGTTAGTAAATCCATTTATAAAATTCGAATTTATATTATCATACTTGTATCCCAATTTTTGAGAAAATGGTGTACCTCATACTTGATCCTATACTCGTATATGATACAGTACCGTATTGATGCAACATGAACAACAAACTTATCACGAGTAATTTTCTACTATAGTCTGTACCTGGGTAGTCGATCGTGGTGAGAGAGCGGGCGATTGTGGCGGAGCGATGATCAGAAGCAATGGAACGCGACGGCACGGCGAGGAGCGGTGCGGTCGGTCGTCGCGTATGTAGCAGCTCGGAGCAGAGCTTCAATGGCGCTTGGGAGAAGAAGATCGCGGCCACAACAAGAGGTAAGAACTGGGAACCTAATTTTTAAACCGTAAAATCACTATTTTACCCTTAATTTAAATCTGTAAAACCCATTTTGCCCTTATTTTTGGGCCCTTAACTCAGCCCAATTTCTCTATCTTTCAGAATCCTAATTTTAATTAGCATAAAGACACAAACCATATCCTCCTCCACATTCGTTTCCTCTTCTCCTTCGTTAGTATGCTTCTGCA
Organism: Crotalaria pallida; assembly: GCA_037953625.1. Classification (NCBI taxonomy): domain Eukaryota; kingdom Viridiplantae; phylum Streptophyta; class Magnoliopsida; order Fabales; family Fabaceae; genus Crotalaria; species Crotalaria pallida. The sequence continues at coordinate 79,077,412 of CM075656.1, forward strand.
ATTAGTGATTCTCATTGTCGTTTCCTCTTCCTAAACACCGAACCTCCGACCGTCGACCGCGCCACCGCTAAGCCAGCCAGCCTCTCCCTCCCTTCACAACCCTTTTCCTTCTCCCCACAGATGCTACTTGCCTTTTGCTACATCCACTCCTCAAACATATGCTACTTACCTTTTACAGAGACCCACAGGGAGAAATGTTGATATGGCTTGGCAACGGAACCATATGAAAGACATTAATAACAAAAAGAGTGTCACTTACATATATTGAAGTCATGGAGGCTTAGTACATTTTTTTTAAAGCCTTAGTTAGTGGCTTGCTACTTGTTATTTTGTGAAGTCATATAGGTTTGAGTTCTTAATTTCTTATATGTTTGAAGTCATGAAGGCTTAGTACCTATGTTTTTGAAACCTTAGTGACTTGCTTCTTGCTATTTTGTGAAACCATGTAGGTTTGATTATGATTGGTTGACTATAATGAATATATGATTATTAGTTATAAATGTGTTTTTAATTTGGTATATTCTAGTACTTTTTTTCCTGGTTGTAGCGGTCATCTCGCTATCTCGCTATGTCATTTATCAAATCGGGCGCTCCGCTCCGCTATCCGCGATTCCTAAATATTTTGACCTGACTCACCAAAGATATTTTAAAGATATTTTGACCAATCACTTTAGGTTAATCACCAGATTCATTCCTGGATTTGACTCGAACACCCTCGTTACCAAAAAAAAAAAAGAAAAAAGAAAAGAGAGAGAGACTTTTGTTTATCATTTTGTATTGCCATTATCATACCTCAATGTACAATAATCTTAAAATGATACTATGTGATAATATAAAAAGTTGATAACTTTACGTCCAAATCAAATTCTCCATTAAATTAATCAAAGGTAACTAAATTAAAAAAATATATCGCATTAAAACAATAATAAAATATATACTAGTACTATGCAGAGCTTGAAGAAGATTCTACTCGTTTCTACAACACTCTTGGCGCACATACTGACTCGGACAGGACGACCCCTATCATGTCCGAGTCATGACTCGTTCTTCTATCTTTGTTGATTAATTTAGAATCGAACAAAGACCGACTCTTCCGCACACACCCTTCTATTCCAAGGTTCAATCCATAAACCAATCTCAACAATATAAATTCAAAAGCACCGTAAAAATAAACCCACGAAACAGAGCATCTCAAGTTATCTGAAAGAAAAATGGTAGGAACTAAATATTACTATATAAGTTTTTAACCGATTATTAATACTAATAACACAAGATGGGAATTAGGGATAGAGAAGAAGTTCCATTCCTCACAAAAAAATGTACAAAGCAGCAGAGTCAAAAATAAAAATACAACCAAAAATATAAAATAAAATTGCAGAAAGAAAAAAAAAAGAAAAAAAGAAGAAGCAGTTAATAGTAATAATTAAGAGGGAGGGGGTGGTGGAGGTAGAAGAGTTCTGGGGCGAGAAGAAGAAAAAGGAAGGGTGTAAAGGATGAGAAAACGGACACGGCGTGGGAGAGGAGCGGAACGGAAGACCTGCTCCACCACCCTTGAGAGTAACTCCGTGTACTCCTCCAGCACTTCCGCTAATATCGCCACCAATATCATCTCGAAAGGAATAAGATACTACTACACGGCACACGCACACTATCCTCTCTTGTCTTGTGTGTGACACTGCAAATGATAATCCTATGATTGTTACGGTATATGGGGAAAAATGGGTTTAAATATGGAGAGGAGAGGTGTTGGTTGACCTGGGTAGCCGGTAGTATTGCGCAATCTGGTCGGATTGTCTGAGTCTCGTATGGTATGGTAGTCGGAGTAGGAGTTGATAACAACGGCGCCACACTTATTAATTGAGTGACTCTCTTGGCCCCCTGTTATCTAAAAGGCGGTAATGGTACCCGGTTTGGCGGTTTCCTATTTAGAGTTCAATATCCCCTCTCTCTCTCTATATATATATCCTCCTTCGATCTTATTTATAAGACTCTTTTGAGGTTTTTCACTCCCACCAAAAAAAGTGAATAAATTTGTAGTGACATTAAAAATGTAAAAATTTGATATACTTTTTTCAAAATTCTCATATAAATATATACTCCCTTCGGTCTCATATATAAGAAAAAAAACATCTTATTAATTATATTAAATATAAGCAAAAATTAACCAAATTTTAATTCTCAATGCAACCATTCTTAAAATATTCATACAAAGTGATTATAACATTTAATTTTTGTTTCATCCCAATGCAATTTTCCTAAAGCATTCAATTTTTTTATGAATTTGTAAAAATTAATTACACTCAACTAACTTTCTTAATATTTGTGCCGGTAGTTATTTTTGCTAATAAACAGGAGGGAGTATTTACACTCCCTCCATCTCGAATTATAAGAAAAAAAACATGCTTCTTTTGGTTTAAAATATAAACAAAATTAACAAGCTTTATTAAATTTTGTTTCATTCTCAATGTCACTTCCCTAAAACATCTCTAGAAAATTGTTACCTTAATTAATTTTTTGTTTTATTCTCAATCATACTTTCCTAAAATACCTCTATTTTTTATAAATTTGAAAAAATTAAATACAATCAACTAATCTCCTTAATGATCGTAAAAGTGGTTAAATTTTCCTAAATTTACGCTTATTAAGGAGGTTAGTTGATTGTATTTAATTTTCTCAAATTTATAAAAGAATAGATGTATTTTAGGAAAGTTGCATTGGGAATGAAACAAAAATTAAATAAGATAACAATTTTCTAGGGCTGTTTTAGGAAAGTGACATTGAGAATGAAATAAAATGTAAGAAAGTTGGTTAATTTTGCTTATATTTTAAATCAAGAGCGATATGTTTTTTTGTTGCTTATATTTCAAGCCGGAGAAAATATATTTTATTATTTTATCCCACGCACCTCATGCTTAAGATAAGATAATATAATATAAATAGCTAGTAAAATCATATTGGAGAACTAAACAATTAATTTCCAATTAATTTTTTAACTCATTGAGTATCTCAATTTCTAATAAATCTTTACTTTTCAAAGTATAATTAACTAAGATATATATATATATATATATATATATATATAATTAGCTTTGACCCGTATCATGTGCAACAAGTTTTAATATCTTAATTGAGGATAATGACTATAAATGCAAATAATATCTTAGTCGAAGATAATGATTTGAAAAACCTGAACAATTAATTGAAGTTAAAATTGTAATATTCTGATTGGAGATAATGATTTCGTGTGCAAATGATATATTAGTCGATCGGTGATAATTATTTTACATGTAGATAATATATTGATTGGATATAATGATTTGAATTTTTTTTTAATTTCAAATTGTAATATCTTGATTATGGATAATGATTTCACATGCAGATAATATTTTTATTACGGTAATGATTTGGAAGACTTAATATATTTACTTTCAAATTATAATATATTGCATGAGGATAATGATTTGGATAATTTTGAAATTGTAATATTAATAATTTATTTAATTTTAAATTATAATATTTTAATCAAAGATAATGATTATTTACCTACAATTATATTATTGTAATATAAGGAAAATTTCAATAACAAACGTGGTGATTCGAAAAGACATCTTTTTTCATTTCATAAATCAATGTATAGTGATTTAGAGATGAATGAAATGATAAAAGTATAACTAATGAGAAGTAAAAGAAGTGATTGACTTAAAGGTTAAAGTTGAAAAGAAAAATATGTATATGCATTGAAATTGTAAAAATATAAAAGATATGGAATGAAAAAAATGCCTAAAAACCCAAATAAAACGGAAGGGATGAAGTATCTTAAAATACAATACACATGATGAAAAGAAATGAGCAGTATAATTATCTTTTTAAATTTTCGTAATTTTTGAAAGTATGATAAGATAGAATATCATGGAGTAATATCAAACACCTAATTTAAAAAAAGCTATGGTTTGTCTAACACTTTTAAAGAGGAGACATGTATTCAATGGTTTATCTAACACGTTAATTAATTATTAAACATCTAATTTAATGTACTTTACATTTATTAACCAATTACAATTTTTGTCGTGGGCATGGAAAAAGCTTTGTAAGTGGCGTAAAGGCAAAACTCAGCTCGATAATCTTTATGCCTTTAAAGAGATTAGTCTTCAACTGTCGGTTGGATGATACCATTGGTGCACATATAAAAAAATCAATCACAATTTAAAATTTACGATTTATAAACTTTTCATTTATTATTTTAACTTTAGTTTGGAACAAAAAATTGTCATTTTTTAATATCTTTGTGAAACGAAAGGAGTAAATTTTGTTTAAAACTTCAGTTGAGAATGAGAATTAAAAAGTTAATTTTTATGAAAAAATATTATCTTGAAATAATAAGAAAAACTTTATATTTATTTTTTCATTAAAAATATTAAATTTTATATTTGTATTATTAATATTCAAAATTGAAGTTAAAAAATCAATAAAAAATTATCATACTACCTCCGTCCCTAATTATAACGTCCTCTTGGATAAAATTTTTTTTCTTAAATATAAGACCCTCTTGTAATTTTTTCCAAAATTACTCTTACATCTAATTATTGTGGTCTAAGTTTTTGTGAGAAGGAATAAATAAAATTGTATTGGAATATGAAATGAAGCTTGTTTAATGGAGTTTGTTTAATGTTGTAAATGACTTGAAAATTGATTCACTACATTAAATATAGATGATAGAGTATTTAGAAATTAAATTAATTATTGAAAAATGAAAATATTTATTATGTTCAATAATTGGTAGAGGAGTTGAGAGAGTATCAGTTTTTGACATTTCAAGAATATGAGGTTTACCCAGCCTATTCTAGGCAAACAACCCAGAATAGGTGCTTCATTTCTCTTCCAATCTTATCCTTTCCCCAAACCCTATTTAATATTTCATCTCGGTTTCATTTATAAAAAAAAATACTATTTTATTAGTGATTTTAAATATAATAAAAAATTAACCAACTTTTTATTTTTAATACAATCATTATTAAAATATTTATACAAAGTGATTATAACATTTAATTTTTTATTCATTCTCAATGCAAGTTTCTTAAAAAAAATAGACAATTTTTCTATGAATTTGAAAAAATTAATTACACTCAACTAACTTTCTTAATACTTGTGTCGCTAGTTTTTTTTTTTTTTTGGTCCATGACCGGAGTGTCCACCGCCGATCGCAGTGACTAATCTCCTCGCTGGTTTGTAGGCACCTCTAATGGGTGGGACAGCTGGCCCCGAGATTTAACGCTGCTGCATGCACAAGGCAAGATTCGAACATCTGACCTTGCTTAAGCGTGGATCAATCCCTACCACTGAACCACACGCTCGGGTTGTTATTTTTACTAATAAAGAAGAAGTACTAATGTACACTTTATTTATTTATTTATTTAATATTTTAATGCTAAGTGACAGTATCTGGACGCTGTGGTCACATGATGTTGTTGTCTGTAGTGCCACGTTATCGGCTTAATTATCCAACAATGGATGTTGACTTTTTAATTTGTTACGTAAGTTAGTGGACCATGGACCACGATTCATGAATATGGTTGGTGTCTTAGCCAGTTGCAAGAGGGCCCTGCATTTGCCTTTAATTTGGATAGACTAACCCTTTCAGCAGAAAAACTCTCTTCTTCTACTTTCTAATCTTTGTTCTTTGTGATGCTGGCACTTCTCTTATGTATTATTTTCCCCACTCCTTGTTATATTAAGTTATACAAAAGATGGTGGAATTTTAAATGATTTGCTTTTTTTTTTTTTAATAAGCAAAAGAATTGTATTAATGGAGCACAAAGGGTGCTCAAGCAGGTACACTTAACCTTCACTTTAATTTAAAGATAGGTCTTGCTAACAAGTGCCCTTAGGGCACTTGTTAAGGTTGCTAAAGGTAGTAAAACAATCATATGTTGGCATTAATCACTCTCTCGAAAATTTCAAAAAACACATTTTTCTATGTCAAAATACCACTTTTAGTTTCTTAAGGGCACTTGTTAGCATTTTCCTTTAAAGATTAAGAATAAAAAATTAAAAAATAGATAAAATATATTGAAAAGTTAAATATATTTCATCTAATCTTTATTATAGGTCACTTTCTAGGATATTTTCTTGATCTAATTATAAGTAACTTTATATTTATTATGCATAATTTATTGTTTTTTCTTTTTTTTACCCTTGTATGTTATATGCTTAGACTATTTATGTTTTTTTATTGTTAATTAACGAGTGTAAACTTTTCAAAAAAAAAAACAAAAAACAAAAATTGAGAGGATAAAATTATAATGTTACAATATATTCTTATATAATTCAAAATACTAAATATTTTCATTGATATGTGTAATTCGATTATGTATGTCCGATAATAAGGATCGGAGAGAGTATTTTTATAAGTATTAAAAATTTAGTTTTATAATTTAAAATTGGAAAGTATTATATTGCCTTTAACAATAATCAACTTCTCATCCGAAACTATTTTATCCTATGTCAGTGTTAATATTATTTTTTTGTATATTTTTATTTATATTTATATATTGATTTTAAATTTATAATACCATACTCGTACCTCAGTTTTATAGAAAATAACGTACCACATACTCGTATTCATACATATTTGATATCAATATCATATTTAGGATGACAATTCGACCCGGACCCGCGGGTACCCGCAAGTAATACCCGTAACGGGTTCGGGTCCAAAAAAGAGACTCGTGCGTCCAAAGAATGGACTCGTCTGGGTATTCGCTTTGTACGGGTCTGGGTCTGGGTCCGGGTCTAAGATATTCAGACCCGTGAGTACTCGAACTCGTCCATATTTACATATATGCATTATATATATATAAATCTTAGTATGTTTGTGTTTAACGAGAGAATTTCTTCGATGTCTGCGAGTGTTTAATGGTGGTAGCTAGGGATTAATATTAAATAGAGTGTGTAATGACGTATTAAGGATCTCTCTGTTTATAAAAAAGGACATAGAAATTAATTTTAAAAAAATTGCTAATGGATACCTGTAAACCCGTCTGAGTACCCGAAGACCCCTTACCCATTATGCCGGTACCGACGCGAATCTGTGTGGGTCCGAGTCCAATAATTTATGAACGGGTCCGGTCATTGCCATCCCTAATCATATCCATATCAGTAGAACATAAGATACCACACTATTTAGGATACATGACATGTTACACAAACAAATAAAAATGGTAAATGGTTGAGGTCGAGCTCATCAGAAAAAATGGGCAAACTTATGCTCAAAGAGCCCTCTAAAATAGGAGAGATTATTGATGGTGTTGACAATGATCTAAATCTCATCCAAATTATTGATTTGAAATATTTTTATATAGATTTTCTTAAAATATTAAAATCAATGATTTGGATGTAACTAAGACTATTAATGACAGACAGTGCAATAATTTCTCACATAATAGACTCTAAATGATTTTTGTCCCATGGGAAAGTTTTGTCGAAAAATAAAGTTTTCAAAAATTCAATTTTCGAAGGAATTTTATGTGGGAAATACAAAATTTTCAATTTCCTACTTTATATTTTCTTTCTTTTCCTATACATAACACCACGTAACTGATTTCTTGAGTCTGATTAGGATTTTAGTATGATATGTCTGCAAAATTTGCATAGAATTAATAGCAAAGGTATATGACAAATCCAGAAATAATTTTGAAGAGTCAGACATTGAAAAAAAAAACAAGCTAAGGGTCTGTGACAAAACAATCCCAAAATTCAAGGAAATTAAGCCTATTTTTTTGATATCATTATTTCAGAAAAGGTTAATTAAGTTTTTAGTCCCTGTAAATAGGGTTAATTTTATGTTTAGTCCCTAAAAGTTATTTTGCAAAGATTTAGTCCCAACTAATTAAGTTCAAAATTTTGGAATTAGTCCCTCTATCTATGTGGTTCAGTTAAGCGTTATTAATTGTTAATGTGTCATATGAAAGCCCAACTCACCATTACGACATCACCAACCACGTGTAACATGTATGACACATGGATTTTTTTTTAAAATTTTTTTATAAATGCATGGAAAATATGAAGAAATTTAGTTAGAAATGAATATATTTGAGAAAGAGTCAGGGTTGCCCCTATTGTTGAAAAGATGGTTGAATCTCGTCTTAGGTGGTTTGGGCATGTGTGGAGGAGACCAGTGGAAGCCCCGGTTAGGAGGGTACTTACTACAAGGGCTAGAGGAAGAGAAAGACTTAGAAAAACTATAGGCGAAACAATTAAGAATGATAGGACAATAAATGCCTTATCAAAACACATGATTTATGATAGGCCTTTATGACGTCGTTTGATCCATGTAGCCGACCCCACTTAGTGAGACAAAGACTTAGTTGTTGTTGTTGTTGTTGTTGTTGATCTTATTGATAAATTTTGTATTGCCCCATATGAATCAAAAATAACACTTTTTATCTGAGATATTCATATTTATTTGATGGATAAATTAATATTTTTTTTATATGATTATCTACTTTATTGTGATAAATCAGAATTAACATTTTTTATTTGATAGTATTATGAGCATAATTATGATAAACCAGAATATCTTGTATTTATTTTGAGGAGGAATGATGAAACTTGGTGTTATAATAAAAAATTATTTATTTTTTCAAGATAATCTTTGTAGCACGTGAATAATTTAATAGGTTGAATTTTTCCTAGAAGAAGAGATGTGAATGCTCAAAAAAGTTACCTTTTTATATTGCATAACGATTAGACAATTAAATATAATGATTTAAAAAAAACTTAATGATTTAAACTTATTTATTTTATATCGGTCAATATCTAATTATATTTTATTATTATTATTATTATTTTTGTACAATTAGCATTTTTTATATGATTATCCCAAATTAATTATAAGATTGAATCCTAAAATGACTTTATTCTAATTTTAATAATTTTGATTTAATTTTTTTCGGCAAAGATATGTTTACTTGAGTTATCTTCTTAAGTTTCTTTGTGATTATCACAAAATATTGTTTTTTTATTCTGATGAAATATATGGGTAAATGAATGAGAATTGTTTTAATCATTTTAAATAAAGATAAAAATTTAGAATTAATAATTTATCCATTTATTTATAATAATACATAAAAACAAAACAATATTTACATCAAGCATAAAATATTGGTTGACAAATTTATCTTATCGATTTCTCTATAATTCCTTAAATCATGGAATTTTGTTGGCAGTTTATCTTTGGCTATGTGTTTGGTTACTTTCCTTAACAAATTTTACAGATTTAAGTTGTATTTATCCAAAATAAATAATCTATTTATTTCTTATCTATTAAACTTCAAATTGTAATATCTTGATTGATTGAGGATAATGATTTATAAAATTCGAATAATTTATTTAATTTCAAATTGTAATATTATAGTTGGAGATAATGATTATTTATTTATAAAGATTTATTCAAAATGAATAATAAATTCAACTTATTTAATCTGTGTTTATCTAAAATAAATTCATAATTTAAAAAACAAATTGTAGTACTTTGGCTGTGGATAATTATTTCAAATTGTAGTTTTAATTATCTTATAAAAAAGAAATTTAAAAAAATTATTTACATTAAGCATAAAATCAAATCATATTATCATATACAATAATGATTTTTATATGTTAAAATAAACAAATATGTTATAGAATAAATTATGGTAGGGTTACACTTTTAATGTTTTTTATATTGAACATATATTGCGGGAATTAACAACATTCTTCATGCTTAAAAAACAACATTCTTGCCTAACACTACATTTGGTGAAGGACTTCAATTGCAATACAACTGCAAAACCAATATTTGCTGAATTCTATCTCAATGAGTAGGATTCTTTCGTGAAAGCATTGAATTGACCTTTCTCAGCACTAAAGTACCACGTGTCCTAAAAATTTACAAATTAAAAAAAAAATTATTAGGAGTGATATGTCGTTTTATAAGTGAAGTGATATGTCGTGTTAACAATGAAGTGATATGTCGTTTCAACAGTAGTGAAGTGATACACTATTTCAATAGTGAAGTGATATGTCGTTTCAACAATGACTACACTAACTTGGTACCTTTTGAAACACATATGACATGTTTTTTTAAGCATTGAAGCGGTACATCACTAACTCGGTACATTTTAAAATGGTACGAATACTTATATATATATATATATATATATATATATATATATATATATATAAGTATTATGTTTTTAATTTATTATTCAATTGATATCTAAGTATGAATATTGCACAAATTAAAATGGACAAATTACATATTTCATTATAAATCTATTAGAACTCACGTTATATTTAATAATTTTATTAAAAATATTGATTAAAGTTTATCTAAGTTTCCACATTTTCTAATGATCTAATCAATTAAAAAGAAAAATCAATATCAATTATTACTCATATTTTTTATTCTTCTAAAATCTAAATTATAATGTTCACCAATAAAATAAAATAGGCTAAATTACTCATTTGGTCCCTTACCTTATTTTTTTAATTTCAAATTGGTCCCTTAACTTTTTTTGGTTTCAAATTGGTCCCTTATGTTTCTTTTCGCTGTCAATTTGGTCCCAAAATCACTATTCATCAGTGACACGTGTCCATAACATATTGGTCCAAATAGGATGAACAATGATTTTGGGACCAAATTGACAGCGAAAAGAAACATAAGGGACCAATATGAAACCAAAAAAAGGTAAGGGACAAATTTGAAATTGAAAAATAAGGTAAGGAACCAAATGAGTAATTTAACCAATAAAATAAAATCTACTGTAAATTATAATTATTATATTATACAATTATAATTATAAATTATTGTTATCATTATCATAAATAAAAAATCAGAATGTTTAATGCTTACTTGATTCCAATTAATCATAATAAATGCGATAAAGCAATCCAAAAATATTTTAATTTGTTCATCAAATAAATAAATAAAGAATATTTGGCTTTAATATTGATTTATGCATAAACAAATATAATATTTAAAAAATGAACAATTATTATTATCTTCTAATGAATTCATATTCAATGAAGTAAGTGATATTCTTGGATATTTAATATAAAAAAGTTAAAAATTTAATAACCCGTGCATTGCATGGGATATTGCCTAGTTCCGTGTATATTATATATATATATCTTTCCTCTCGTTGGAACTAGGGTTTTTTTTTGTTTGGGGGTTCTGTCAATCTAATCTAATCTAATCTGCGTGATGATGGATGATCTGCTGAAGTGGTCAAAATCAAAGCCGGAAAGTGATGACCCGGAATCGCTAAGGAGGTGGTTCGAATCGATACCGGAGACGCCGTGGTCATCGAAGAGCTCTGTAAGATTTGCAACCCCTCTCCCAAACAGTCATCGCGTCAATCGTCCTCCTTTAAGTATCCCATCTTTCATTCAACAACAACAACAAGAGGAGGAGCCAAAGCGTGTGTGCTCCGAACAGGATCTGGCTGATTATATCGAGCGCTCTCGGGAACTTAGTGTATGTACATATTTTTCACCATTTCATTTTGCTGCTTATTATTATTATGGTAATATTCCTGTTTCTTAATTGTGATCGAATGGAACTTACAGCCCTACGATGCTATCTCCCCTCCGCCATATTCAAACTTATGTGGCGGTGTTGCTCCCTATCTCATAACCGATTCTCTTCGCCCTCGTCTTATTCGCTTATGCAATCTTGCCTTGGACAAGTTCCATTCTGATAATCCGGTTAGTTACTTTTTTTTTCTTTCTTTTTCTTTCTTCATTCGATGAACTTGAACTTGAACTTGAACTTGAACTTGATCATTGTTATTGTTATGTTTATTTAGGGTGCAAATTATGTGTTTGAAAACATTGTCAAAACTACGGCAACAGCTACGTCCGGTACTACGTATTACATCACCTTTGAAGCAAGAGCTGTTGCGGCTTCTACTTGTCAAACTTTTCAAGCTCATGTGTGGGATAGGCATCCCAAGGCGGGGGGACCTGTGGTCCGAGAGTGCAAGTTGAAGCAGCCTCTTACTTAACCTGGTATGGTATATGTTGCTTCAACATGTTTAAACTTTAATCTACTGCTTATCTACACCATATGAACACCACTTAAACTAAAGCTCTTGGATTTGATTTTGAACTAGAGTAAAGTAGCCCTATCTTAGACATAATCCGATAGGCGAAAAGGAATCATTCAAAATTCTATTGTTCCTCTCCATCCAAATAGACAAAAGGACTGCACAAACAGAGCACTGCCATATAATTTTGCCATCCTTACAAGAGCCAAAACCTCTCAACTTTGCATGTAGGGAAGAGTGCAAACAATCTATTCCAAAAAACATTTGCCTCAAGTAGTGTAAGAAAAGATGAGGCTCACTTTCAGATTTTGAACCACTCATTATGCACATATTTGGATATAAAGCAGCCAGATGTTTGTGCTTTTGAAACATGTCATTGGTGTTAATCTTGTTAAGAACAGCAGTCGAAATGAAAGGACCATTAGCCTTAGGAGGAGCTTTAGACTTAGACTTCCAAATGGGTTTCTCCAAAAGAAAACAAAAGTTCTGTGGAAGTGTCTAGAGCTGGAAAAAAAAAAAAAAAAAAAAGATGTGCATGTGAACATTCTTGAGGGATTAAGTAGCCAAATTCTTGAATCAGGAAGAGACGAGAGACTAAATAGAATCAATTAAGGCCAAAAGAGACTGTAGCTGATTAAAAGTAAAGGAGTCCTAACACTTTTTTCAACACTTGCTATGTAATTGGTCCATCTCATATCCTTCTCATCTGGTACCTTCTATTCAAGTTACCATTGGAATGATCCTTAACACTTCAGTTCCGTCCTCTCTCTCACACTTCAGTCGCCGGTGCCTATTGGTGTTGCACCCCCTCATCTTCCCTTCTTCAATCTCTGGATATTTTCTTCAACTTGATTGCGACCTAATACCATATCTAAAAGGCTTGGGTTAAGGAAACCTTGTTGATAAAAATTCATATTTTATGCATCATTCTGTTTGTGTATTCCTTTGCATCTATATATCTGAATAAAACTATTTATCCTTATTAACTTATTCTTGATATGAGGAAGAGAGGAGAGACAAACCTTATTAACTTAACCTCTCTATCCTTCCATGGCTTATAAACCCCATTTATCCTTAGTGAGTGAATGTATTATGTATGAAACTGTTGTGTCATGTATTAAAACTTAAAAGTAGAGGAGTGTTGGGAACACACTTCCTACAACTTTTCAACACTTGCTGTATAATTGGACGATCTCTCATCCATCTTACCTGCTACCTTCTATTCAAGCAGCCATTTAAAGGAATCATTTTTGAAAATAATTAAAGCTCGTCTCTCCTGCTTTCAACTCCCATCTACTCTGGAATGACCCTTTACACTTCAGCTACCTCCTCTCTCATGTTTAAGTCCCCTCTGCACCACCTGCCCATTTTCCCTTCTTCTCCAATCTCTCTGTGGTATTTTCCTTCAACTCTATTGTGACCTGAAACCAAGCTATTTTTGGCGGTGATGAGGTTGATGTGTCTGAAACTTTTGATTCGATAAAGCTAAGTTCTTCTCTTTGGATTAGGGGTAAATGTAACATGTTTGGTGTGTTAAAGTATGAATTGTACCTGAACCCCAATACATGTTTTCAAAGCTGTAGTGATTAGTGTGTTTTTGGTGCAGGGTGATGGTAGGAACCTTAGGTAAAGAAAAAAAAAGGTATATACCTTGGAGTTATCCCAGATTAACCAAGTTGTATTTGGTGGTAGTATGCCTTGGTCTTCGTTTAATATACTTATTAAAAAAAAAAAACTTGATTTTGACCTAACACCATATAATTGTCTCGAACTTGAATTTTGAAATGATTTTTTCGACTATCTGCTCATCCTAATGTTGTTGCATGTATGTAAGTTTTAGATCTATCTTTATTGAATACCCATAACGATATCCTCATTGTTTATTCCTTTTTGCAGGAAATCATGTCTTTTGCATCTATCCGGTTGAAAACTGGTTCTTCTTGGGTCAGAAACATGGTGGTCAATGAAAGCATGGACAACTTTCTGGGCTATCTGTGTATGTTTATACTATTTTAAAGTGTCCAGATGCCTTATTAACCATATGGTGCACTATAATGCTTCCATTTTTGTTTTGAAAATCAGCAAAATTTAACAAGTCCTTAATAAGCATTTCTGCTTTATCATTTCTTTCTCGTAAATTACTACTTACTCTTCATGCTATTCTATGACTATTTTTTTTTTTTTTGAAAAGCTATGACTATGTTGTTATTTCCTTCTTTAACTTTATAAACTTTCTTTTTAGACATGTTCAGACGGTTCTTATGCTAGTTTGTTGAAGTGCGTCCATCGGTTTTAACTGGGTCATTCGATGAATAACACTGACTGATCTAATCGTGTTAGATCATATTAGGGTTTAAATAAAAAAAAAAAATTAAATTTACATAGATTCAAAGCAAAATTCTATTTTTATTTTGAAAAAAATCACTCTCACCAACTTGACGCTTGGATGACCTATAAAAGCACAAGTAGAATAATAAACCCGCAAACCTCAGCCAATAAAATTATCCGTTGGGAATTTTATTTTGGTGCTTGTTACAAGACTTTATAATAGTTTTCAATGATAATTAATAACTTCTTTTCACAGAAAACCCTTATTTATTCACAGTTTTTAGAATTCCAATAATACTTATAATAATAATTTTGATTAAAACATATCAAATCAAATGTTCACTAATTAAATAAACATAAGTGTTCGCTAATATATCAAACACCTCCATGTCATTGACTAAATTAATTTTCTTAATGAACATGAATTTTTTATAAAAAGAATCTTACATTTAAGGATATCGGAAGTACTGAAATGTTTTTTTTTAATGTACTCCTTTTGGTTTAAAATATTACGGAAAAAACTAATTTCATGCTTATTAAAGAAGTTGGTTGATTGCATTTAATTTTCTCAAATTTATCAACAAATAGAGGTATTTTAAAAAAAATAGTATGTGGAATGAAACAAAATTTAAGAAGATTAGTTATTTTTTTTTTTTAATATTTTAAATCAAGATAAATTTTTTTACCTTATATTTTAAACCAGAAGAAGTATGCCGTAGAGCATGTTTTAAGAAATTTAGTATTTAGTAAGTTTGTATTGAAAATTGATACATTTATAAAATATATATGCAATAATTACATCAATTTTGATATAAACTTGGTAAATAAAAGTTTGCTAAAACATGCCCTAAGACATAGAAACAGCCATAAAATAAGCGTGGCTCTCTTAAAACCACAGCAAACACATTCCTTATCCTTTATTCCATATTTTGAAATTGCAAGGACTCCATTGCCATGCCCTCAACAAAGACAAAAGACAGCACTAGAATTAATGAAACAACTTGATGAAAAAAAAAAGTCTTAAGAAACTGACCAATTCCATTCCATTTATCCAAACACAGTAAACAACATCAATTACGACATTATCGGGCTATCCGATTGGGTTCGGATCTGTCCGTTTCGGACTCAGGTCTTGATTGGGCTGAATTAAAAAGGTCTGGATAAGATTTGGGCCAAAAAATATTTAACTAAACCCGATAACGAGTTATTTTTTGGGCTTTGATTTTCTAACCCACTTTTTGAGTTTTTGACCCCATTTAATTTTTTTTCCAAAAATATCCTCCTTCGTCTTCTTTTTCTTCTCCTTTATTTCTTTTTCTCTTTCTCCTTCTTCTCACTCTCACACTCACTAACTCATCCCCACACTCATCATTAAACTCATCCACAATCATCACCACTCACATACTACATTGTTTTATTTTTTTTGTGTAAAAAGTGTTTTACGCCAATGTCGAAGTGTACAAAATATGTCATACACCTCGACAGAAGCGTAGGGCTTTTTTTTTTTTTTCAGTATGTCAGGGCCTGGACGTACGTGTATTTTACAAGTACGCCGATGCCTTAACGTACTGAAATTTTTTCTAATTTTTTCCCAGTACACCACTGGTAGGGCGTAGGATATATTTATGACTTTGAGTACTCGATAAATACAATTGCTTTTCGTGGTATATATTTATGACTTTGAGTACCTTTAGATTCCAATATGTGGTTCTATTTGGTCATGCCCTTCTGAAGGAGTGTTGAGCATTTCTGCTTATTTTGTCCTTTCATTTTGTCGCAATCACCATCTGCTTCAGATACAAGTACAACTGACTCCTATTTCAGATTTATTTAGTGATATGAGTGATCTAATTCTAATATCCAAATAATTAAAGGTTAAGTATTGATTCCCTTGGTTCTCTTTGCAGCTACTTGGCTCCCTTGGTTATGAACTTATGATATTAAACATTAAATTTATACATGACACATAGGAAGTAGTTTTTAGTGTCACTTACACAAGAGATCTTTCAGCTTAAGCTATAAAACAAGCTTCCACGTAAGTAATTCCCTTGTAGAAAGTTTTAAAAAGCATAATAAAGTCCTACGCCCTACCGATGGTGTAGGGGGAAAAATTAGAAAAAAAAAAACTATTACGCCACAGGCTGGGCGTACGTCCAGACTCTGGCGTGCATAAGTCCAGACTCTCGCGTACTGGGAAAATTCTTTTAAAAAAAATGCCATACACCTCTGTCGAGGTGTGCGTACGACATCGATATTGACGTATGACACTTTTTACACCAAAAAAAAAAAATAGAATAATGTAGTACTCCATCTGGTCCTAAATATAAGCCACATTTGAAGACTTTTTTGGGTCCTTAATATAAGCCTCATTTCCAATTTCCAGTGGCATTAATTACTTCTTTTCCACAAACACCCCTATTTACTTAACACTTTTTAGATTCCCAATAATAATTATAGGGGTACTTTTGAAAAAGTATATCTAATATTTACATTTCTAATACCACTAATCATACTAACTAACTTTCTTAAAAGATGAGAAAATGGGTCAAAGAGGTTTATAATAAGGACCGAAGGGAGTATGTGAGTGGGGATGATTGTGGGTGGATTTAGGGATGAGTTAGTGAATGTAAGTGTGTGAGGGAGTGAATGTGAGTGTGTGAGGGAGAAGAAGGAGAAGGAGAAAAAGAAATAAAGAGGCTTAATTATGTAACAAGTTCCTGAAGTTTGGGGTACTTTTGCCAGATACCCCTATTGTTTTTTTTTCCAATATCTGACTCCTCGAAGTTACTTATGGGTTTGTCATATACTCCTACTACCAATTCAGGCCAATTTTGGTGACATGTAACATCGGAATCCTGATCAGATGCAGAAGGTTAAGCACCTGGTGCCCCGTCGGCGAAGATCCTTTGTTTTTAAAATTTAAAAAACTAAAAAACTTAATATTTTTATATTTTTAGTTAAATAAAAAATAGAAAAATAATTGAAGAGAGAGATCGTCTTCGCCTGTGTGACATCACGCGACATCACATGACCAACCTCCTGCGTCTGACTAGGATTCTGATGTTACATGTCATCAAAATTGACCAGAATTGGTAGTAAGGGTATATGACAAACCCAAAAGTAATTTCGGGGAGTCAGACATTGAAAAAAAAAGTATAAGGGTATCTGACAAAAGTACCCCAAACTTCAGGGACTTGTGACATAATTAAGCCAAATAAAGAAAAAGAAGATGATGATGATGATGATGAAAGGGGATATTTTTAGAAAAAAAAATTAAAGGGGGTCAAAAACTCAAAAAAGAGGGTTAGAAAATTAAAACCCTATTTTTTTAGAACTAATTTGGGCTTTTTTTTCAAGTGTCCTTAGTGGGCGGCTCGAATGTATTCTAAGAGTCAAAACTTTGTTGAATTTTAGTCTACAAACACCAAATTTTAGGCCTCAAACCCCATTTTTAAATTTATCCCAATAATACCCTCAACTCTTAAACTCTCTCTTTCTCACCATTTCAAACATTTCCCAAACGGCCAAACCCCAACCGCAACTCAACTCCCTTCATCTCCCTTCTCTTTTTGCTGTTGTCGTCGCCGTCGCTCCCATCCTTATTACAACCACTGTCTCTCTCTTTCTGGAAGGTATCTGTTGTTGTCACTCACTTCTCTCTTTGGTTCTCTTTCTTGTTTTTATGTTGGGTTTTTTGTTTTAGGGATTTAAGTTTTCGTGTAGGGATTTTTGTTCTATTTTATGGTTTTGTGTTTACGGGAACTCATCTATTGATTTGTTGATTTGTTCATAGTTGTTAATTTATTTTTTATTTTCTGTCTTCTGCATTAATCTAACGAACCAGTGTCGGAATTTTTCAGAATTCCGACACAGGGTTCTCGGAATTTTATTACAGTTTTTTTTATTTTTTTAAATTCTGATATACATGCCAGGGTCGGAAATAACTGTATCGAAAAAAAATCGAAGGAGAAGATGATTATGTGCAAAGATCACTCATAGAATGTACAAAGCAACTTCTTATGTGCTTCAATGGCAAATTCGTGGAAGGTTTAGGGCAAGGAGTGTATAGTGTTGTAGGAGAGGAATGAAAGTGGAAGAAGGTGAAGGGTTGCATGAATGGGGGGAAGAAGGTGGATGGTTTTGGGGTTTGGTTTTTTCTTTTCCTTTTTCAGAAATAGGATTGGGGTTTGGGGTTTGGGGTTTGCTTTTGTCTTTTTGGAGGGAAAATAAGTAATAAGGTCATTTTAATCATTTCCCAATTAAAATGGGATTTAGGCCTAATGTTTGGGATTTGTGGACTAAAATTCAACTTTGTTTATATATCGGGCTTAATCGGATCGGACTGGTTGGGCCGAGTTTTTTTACCGATTATAGTAAAAAGCGAATTTGGATGATCAGTTGACATTGACCGTGATATATTAAAATGATTTAAATATTTTTTTTAAATATATTAAGTATTGATTTTAATCGTTATGTATATATTTTTTTTTTAAATTTTCTATTTTCTAAATTTTGATTTTAATTTCCAATAATAACGTAATCAAGTCATATTGATTAATAATATAATCAATTATGATGTTGCTCTAATATATTATCGATGATGATTAATCCAAAAATAGAAGAACAGGATTATAAAAAAAAAGTATGGATTTAAAATAAAAACTCAGTATGTTTACGACTATTAAGAACATATTTAAATTTAGGCTAAAATGCACTTTTGATCTCTTAAGTTTTTTATTTGTGCAGAATTAGTCCCTTTATTTATTTTTGAGCTAAAATAGTCCTTTATGTTTTTTTTTTTGCAGATTCCGTCCCTCTGTCAACCATGTGCTAACATGTGACATTTTAATTACCTAATTATTAATTAAATATTAAATTGATGAATATTAAATAAAAATTTAGAAAATAAATAAATTAAAAAATTCAAATTACTAGATTATTAAAAATATTAACTTATGATTGTTTTTTCTCTTAAAGTAACCTTATTAGCAAGACCCTTTTAGGAAAAGGGTTTAACATTAATAACAAGAGATTTTGAATTTGTCAGTATGAGAAATGTATGTAAAAGTGAGAACTCTAGACTTTGTGACTAAAAAAAAACGATGAAGCACTAATGATGAATCATTGAGAAGATCGACTTGAATGCCCTTAACTCATATCAATAATTTAGGAAAAATGAAGGAGATGATGGTGATTCTATTTTGTAGTGTTGCTTGGCTGAGATAGTTGGAAGGATGCTGAACTAGTTCTCTTGGTTATGAGAATGTTGGATAATATGACAATATTGATGGTGTTAAAATAATGTGTGTGTTGAGTGTTAGAAATGTTGAAAAGTTTTGGTTTAGAGGGAGACAACCCCGTGCACGGGTTGTTGATATTTTAATTTTTATATTAAATATTTAAATTAAAGATTCTTATTAACAACAACCAAAATAATTATATAAAAAGACAGCGGATCAAACCAAACCATATGCTTAAAAAAATTAATCAAAATGATCTTATTGATAAAAGGTGAAGGTTGTGTTAGGCCTCGACAGCCAACGTAAAACTTTGTCGAATCTATGATATGGATCAACGATGTTATACGATTAATGCTAGGTCGTTGCCCGGAAGCAACGCGCTGTATGGCTCGAGTACAATGTCAAATGAGCGAGGGTCGTTGCATCGCTGCCTGGATGTAGTGAAAAACAAGCAAGGGTTCCCGCATTTTAGTGAACGGGTGCGGGTAAAGAAATTAGTTCACGACATTAGGATTCGGTTTGGAACATGGAATATAGGCACGCTTACCGATAAATCAATGGAAGTAGTGGACACCATGATTAGGAGAAGGATCAATTTTATGTGCCTACAAGAAACCAAGTGGGTTGGGGAAAAGGCAAAGGAATTAGACTCTTCGGGTTTTAAGCTTTGGTACACGGGTAAGATAAGAGCGAGAAATGGGGTGGGCATCATAGTGGATAAGGAGTGGAAGAAAGACGTGGTGGAGGTGAAGAGATTCGGGGATAGGATTATAGCTCTTAAGTTGGTAGCTGGAAGAGATACCTTCAACGTGATCAGTGCTTATGCACCTCAGACAGGGTTGGAAGATCATCATAAGGTGCAATTTTGGGAGGAGCTAGAGGGGGTAATCCAAGGAATACCTATGGGAGAAAAGATCTTCTTGGGTGGAGATCTCAATGGCCATGTGGGAAGTGACTCTAGCGGATATGAAGGACTCCATGGAGGCCATGGCATAGAGATAGCAAATGGGGAAGGTAAAACCATTCTTGATTTCTCCTCAGCTTTCGATCTCACAATAGCCAATACTTGTTTTAAAAAGCGGGAGGAACACCTTATCACGTATAAGAGTGGGTCAGTGCGCTCTCAAATTGATTTCTAATGAGGAAACCAGACAGAAAGCTTTGCATGGATTGCAAAGTTATACTTGGAGAGAGCTTGACTACCCAACACCGAGTTTTGGTTATGGATGTAAGGGTTAAGGGATGGGTGGAAAGGAAAATCCAAGACAAGGTTCCAAGAATCAAGTGGTGGAAATTGAAGGGGGAAAAACGATTCCAACAAAGGGTCTTAGCGGAAGGAAGCTGGAATAGACAAGGAAGTGCAAATGAAATGTGGGAGGATATGCCAAAGGGATTAGGAAGATTGCAAAGGAGACACTCGGTGAATCAAGAGGTTATGGACCAAAGGGCAAGGAACCATGGTGGTGGGATGCAAGGGTGCAAGATAAAGTGAAGGAGAAAAAGGAATGTTTCAAAACTTGGTCCTTGAATAGAAATGCAGAGAGTTGGGATAAATATAAAACGGCTAGGCAAGAGACTACGAAAGCGGTGAACGAAGCAAGAGCTAGAGCGTATGATGGGCTATACCAATCTCTAGGCACTAAGGAAGGGGAAAGAAGCATTTATAGGATTGCTAAAGTTAGGGAAAGGAGGACGAGAGACCTAGATCAAGTGAGGTGCATTAAGGATGGAGACGACAGAGTCTTGGTGACAGATTCGGATATTAAAGAAAGATGGAAGAGATATTTTCACAAGCTTTTTAATGAAGGTCATGAAAGTTCACATCTTGATCAGATAGTCACCAAAGAAGATAACCAAAATTATACCTTTTACCGTAGAATTAGGGAGATTGAGGTAAAGGAAGCATTGAGAAGGATGGATAATGGTAAAGCGGTTGGTCCGGATAGTATTCCCATTGAGGTTTGGAAAACCTTGGGAGAGATAGGCATCAGTTGGCTCACCAAGTTGTTTAATGAGATCTTGAGGTCAAAGAAGATATCGAACGAGTGGAGGAGGAGCATTTTAATCACTGTCTACAAGAACAAAGGTGACATACATGATTGTGCGAATTATAGAGGGATCAAGCTTAATAGCCATACCATGAAACTTTGGAAAAGGGTGATAGAGCGAAGGTTGAGACATGAGACGCATGTTACTGAGAATCAATTTGGCTTCATGCCTGGGAGATCAACTATAGAGGCAATATACTTACTGCGCCGGTTGATGGAGGAATACCGGAAGCAACAAAAGGATCTGCATATGATTTTTATTGATCTGGAGAAAGCTTATGATAGAGTGCCTAGAGAGGTACTATGGAAGGCTCTAGAGAAGAAAAGAGTGTGTATTGCCTATATTAGAACCATTAAGGATATGTATGATGGGGTCAAGACGAGTGTGAGGACACAAAGTGGGATTTCAGAAGATTTTCCTATCACGATAGGACTACACCAAGGGTCAAGTTTGAGCCCCTACCTCTTTACACTGGTCTTGGATGTGCTTACTGAGCATGTACAAGAGCCAGTGCCCAAATGCATGCTTTTTGCGGACGATATTGTTCTTATTGGGGATACTAGGGAGGAAATAAATGGGAAGATTGAAATGTGGAGACAAGCTTTAGAAGGGTATGGTTTTCGGATAAGTCAAAGTAAGACAGAGTATATGGAGTGTAATTTTAGCAATAGGCACATAAGCCCTATTCGGGAGGTGAAGGTTGGAGAGCATGTCATAGCACAAGTCCCAAAGTTTAAGTACCTTGGATCTATCTTACATCATAATGCAGAAATAGAAGGGGATGTAAATCATAGGATTCAAGCAGGGTGGATGAAATGGAGGAGTGCCTCAGGCGTGTTATGTGATAAGAAGATACCACTTAAACTTAAAGGAAAGTTATACCGCATTGTTGTAAGACCGACGATGTTATATGGAACAGAGTGTTGGGCGGCAAAGGACACACAAGAGAATAAACTTCATGTAGCAGAGATGAGGATGTTGCGGTGGATGAATGGACATACCAGACAAGATCGGATTAGAATTAAAAAATTTGAAGTAATGGAAAAATATATCATATTTTTCAAGTATTTAATGAATATAAAAAATTAAAAAGCTTCACATGTCATAAGTTATACATGCATACACGTGATGATGTTAACATGAATTTTCATATGTCACGTCTGTATTTAACAAAATCAACTAATTACAAAACTTTAAACTTTGTAGAACCAAAATTTTGGAAAAATAAAAAATAAAAAAAATCCAAGGGTTAAACACAAAATTGACTTATTTACTGCAACCAAAAGTTTAAATAATGGGTTGTTATAGTGTATTCATCTTTCATGGATGAGTATAGAAACTCATTGGCTGAATCTATGACCAATGTATTTTTAAAATATTGAATGGCTGAGATTAATTGATGGGAGCATGGTGTATGTATACACCTGGTTAAGTTAAGTGTACCATAGAAAATGGTCATCTGTAGGTTTTTGAAGGTTATTTCTAAATAACCTTCAAAAATACACTAATCACAATTTTTTTAATACTTTTTTGGTCCCTAATATAGATCTCATTTCTAATTTTCAATGCTAAATTCTCAGCCCATGACAATTTTTTTTAATTTTTTTAAATATCTTATGTATTTTCCTTTTCACAAATATATATTTTTTTAGCCAGATTTTTTTATTTTTTATTATGTACTCTCTGACAGAGGTTAAATTTTTTTTCTTATTCAAATTTAGTCATTTCAAAAATATTCTACGTGTATTCTTCTTCGGTGATATGCACTTATTTTTATGATTTGGATTAAATTTTTTTTACTCTCTGCTCTGAAAAACTATATTGAGTAAAAACTGTATTCAAAATCGACATATTCTAATAAATCTGTATACGAATATATGTAAAAAAATATTCTGAGTAAATCTATGTTAAAAAAATTTAATAAAAAGATCATTAATTTTAGGAGAATTTATCATTTCTTTAAAAAAAAAATTTAAAAAAAACCTACAGATTGTCATTTTCTATGGTGCACTCAACTTAACCAGGTGTATACATACACCATGCTTCCGTCCATCAATCCCAATCGTCCACCTGATAACATAATCTCAACTATTGATGAAACAATAAGTATACATATTCATCCACAAACAATGAGTATTGTATACAAACCCTTAAATAAAAACCCTTTAAAAAGTTCTTTCTCTTGAAAAATAGATCATCACATGACACATAAGAGTCACAAAAGCATAACCAAGTTAACCTATTTGTCAAGCAATCCTTCTTTAGCTTTTTCTGCTGATTTGACAAAAATCAGAGAAATCCTTTTATTGCCATTCAAGTCATTCCATTCACTTTATTCTCAAATGAAAATATTTATACACACATATTTCTTATTAAACTCATACCATACACACACTTATTATTATCTTGTGTAATTAGGAGGAGATTAAAATCTCATAAAAAATGCCTTCATCAGAATCAGTGAAGCCAAGCCATCAATCTCCCTCTGGTGAAGGTGAGATGCACAAGAAACTTGATAAAGAAATAAGGGACATGGTATCTGCCATCACTCACCGTGTCACTGATTTTCATAAATCAGGATCAACCCATCATCTGGAGAATGAAGATGATCATGATGTGAGGATCATCACCCTTGCAGGAACCAATGATGGAGCCACTCTGAAAAGCGAATTCGACGAAAAATCGAGCAAACATTCTGATGATGATGATGAGGAGGAGCATGATGAAGCATTGAGCACTTATGTTAATAGCAATTTTCAGGCTGTCAATAACTCAATCATGCTTGGTGGTAGCTACAGTGCAAATGATCCTGGGGTGCATGTAGATATCTCAGATTTCACTGAGCCTTCTCAAAGTTATCACCATAAGGCTAAGGGTCATGATGAGAAGAAGCATGGGAAGAAGGGAAAGAAAAAAGAGAAAGAATCTTCCAAAAGTGAACATGCATCTGGTTTGTTTGATTGAGTAGCTCTCTCTAGACTCTATCTACAGAGGTGCTGTGCAACAGAATTTCTAATTAATAATGGAGTGCCAAAGAATAATAAATATAATCTATGCAGTTGTGAGATTATTAGAACTCTTCATGTATCATTTAAATTAAATCATTGGTTAATCATTTCAAATGATGTTTGCTTCAATAACCGGTTTTATTGATATTGTGTTTTAAGATTCTGTGTTCCAAGATATTGATTCATCAATAGGACGATAAAGTTATCATTATAAAGCAAAATTGTAATTGTTATATAGCAACTTTCAATATATAGCACAAGTAATTTTGCCAGTATAAAGTTTTGTAATGAGCATCTTCATCATTGTAGATCATCATTGTTCCTAGAACATGAGACACATTCAATTGATTAGATAGAAAGATGTATTAAAAATTCGGTTTAAATATAAAAATGGGAATATAAATATTGACTTTTTTGAAATTAGTTCCTGTAAAATTTTTCTTTTGGTTTTGGTCCCTACATTTATAAAATATTTTGGTTTTGGTCTCTCCTGTTATATGTGGATGGAAAATGCCGAAAATGTAATATATTATATTCTATGACCTATTAAGGATGATATTCTTGCATTAATTCTCAAGGATAAACAAAAAACTTACATTAACACTTTGTATGGTTATCAGAGAGAAAATGGGAAGAGAGAAAAAGAGAAGAGAGAAATAGGGAAGAGAGATTATGGAGAGAAAATTAGTAGATTTTGTGGTTGTTTAGTATGAGAGAAAATGAGAAGAAATATGAGAGAGAAAAAACTTGAGTTTTCTCTCCTTTTGTTTGGTTGGAGAGAAAAGTGGGAATAGAGAAAACAATAAACTTGTTAAAAGACAAATGTACCCTTATTTTACATGACAAAAATAAATATATATTTCTCTTTCTCAATATCAAACATAACCAAATATTTTTTACTTACTTCAATTAATTTTTAAATAATAAAAATTCTAATTCAAATATTTTTTTTTTATTTCAGTATATTTTTCTCTCTTTGATTATTTACTACATAATAAAAATTCTAATTCCAAATTATAAAAAATAAAAATAAAAATCTTTGAAAATGAGAGTTAGAAGAGAGAGTGGAGTTTATTTTGTCTTTTTATATGTGAAATAGCCCACTCATTACTTTTCTCTCCAAAATCTCTTCATTTGAGGGGAGAAAATTTTTTTGAGTGGGTCCCACCCATTTTTCTCTTCTCCCTCATTTTCTCTCCTTAACCAAACAAGAGAAAACCCCATTTTCTCTCTATTTTCTTCTCCGCCAAATTCTCTTCCCCCAAAATCCCTCAAACCAAACAAAGCCTAAATAAGAAAACCAGTTCAAAAACCATGATATTAGAAGGATCAAAACCAATTGAATCTAAATAATAAAGGGACCAAAACAAACTACTAATATAATTATGGGGGACCAAAATTTAATATGAGGGACCAAAACCAAAAACATTTTGTAAGTGCAGGGATCAAAACCAAAAGAAAAATTTTACAAGGACCAATTTGAAAGAAGTCAATATTTATAGAGATATTTTCAATTTTTTTTTTTTCATATTTAAGCCTAAAAATTCAGACGATAATATGGATTAAAAATTTAGATAGATAATGATCAATTTTGGACGAAAGTAACAAGTTAAAGAAAGTAATAAATTAAAGCCGAAAAATAAAGATAAGTGATAGGAAAGCATAATTTTTTTTACATGCTATTAGCACAAGTCATCTCAAATAACAACATTAGTGAAAGGAGTCCAATCATCCTCCTCCACTAAAGCTTTAGAATTGGGCCATGGGATAATGGCCACTAGTTGATTAACTGAAAGGACGATGGATGCTCTGAACTGGTTGTGGCTGAATGACAATTTACATTGACAACCTTCAACCTTACACTATTGTGTCTCATGCGTTCTATGCTTTGTAGTGTAAGTATTTAGCTTCTTCATTGATTTGATGGGGTTTAGCACTTGAGCTACCCCTGTTCTGATATTGTTAAGAAACTGCTACTAAAGCAAAAAATAAAAATAATAAAATCCAGTTAAATATATGCCTTCTTTCAATATCTTAGGCTTGTATGAAGAAAATCTGGATCATAATTTCACTGTTAAGTCTTAATATAAATACATATAATTTGGTTTTGATATTGCTATTTAGTTTCCTCTCTTTTGGGTAACATAGAGTTAATTTTATAACGGTTGATTTTTTTTAAAAAAAATTATTTTTTGGTATTCCTAACGGTTGATTTTTATGCCATGTATAATAATATTATGTTTTATGTGGTCCATAATATGTTCCTTACTGGCTAATTATTGCATATCTTTGGATATAAAATTTCTGCAATGTTATCCAATTTGTTTCCTTCTTAGTTTGCCTCTTCAAATCACCTAAATTTTTACAAATATCTAGCTTAGCTGTATGTTATGTACACCACTCTTATGGCTTTTCTCGAAAGCTAAATGGTACTTATTGCTATTAAAAAAAATGGTACTTAATGGAGATTTGATTTTAGTTTAGCTATGGGATATTTGGTGAATGTGCTTCTAAATGTCTCCAATTTTTCATTTTGGTTTGCTATTGTCTTACGAATTTTTCTTTAAAATTTCACCAAATCTAACCTGTATTTACTGCAACGAAATCAAAACTTCTAGTTTTCTTTTTGTTTAACAATAAAGTAATAATATAGAGATGTAATTGTGAGTTTTGCAACTTCCATATTACTTCATCTTCCTATCTAGGTCATAATAATTAAATGAATGTGCCTTGTGTGTTATAGTATGATTAGTATATAAAGACATAGCTGAAGTTCCAACGGATAGTACCATTCCACCTTAGTTGACAGTGAGCCATGGGGAAGAATGTAAGTAAATTTTCTTCCCAACTTATTATATGCATTCTTTTACTCTTTTAAGTATACAACATATTGCATTTTTCTTCATCTTCAAGTGTTAGAGATTGATGCAATTAATTTCCACATAGCAAAATTACATTTTTGATATTGTCAATTTGTTCTCTCCCTTTGTGATAGGAAAACAACGAAAACAAGGAATCGGGCAAGGTTGTTTTGGTGAAAGCACTCATACATTGTGAAGGTTGCTCGGATAAAATTACCAAATGCTTGAAAGGTCTTGAAGGTAATAATTTTTCTACTTTAGGCCTTTATAATTCATATATATAAACATGTATCCAATTATAAAAGTAATATAAAGAGATGTCATCATATAAAATGACTAGGTGTGGACCACATTATGGTTGATAAAGAAAACAATAAGGTCATTGTGAGAGGTGAAGTAGCGAAAGATCCAATGAAGGTTGTGGAAAGACTTCAAAAGAAATACAGCAAAAATGTTGAGCTGATTTCACCAAAACCAAAGCCCGAGAAACCAAAAAAAGAAGAGAAGAAGGAACAGGTCTAAGTTTTTTTTAAAAAATAAAGGCTTATTTATGGTTTTGGTCCCTAAAAGTTTATCGTGTTTTGGTTTTAGTCCCTGTAAGTTATTTTGACCGGGACTAGTCCTTAATTTTTCAAACATTTTGGTTTTGGTCTACTCTGTTACAAAAAATCAGTTATTTTTCGACATGGTTAACGAAAATCCACACCAGCTGCCTCGGGGTGTGAGGTAAGGCAAAATAGGTGATGTGCATGGATGATTCAAGCCTATGAACTCAAAATTTTGCGTACGAGACCATTTTGCGTATCGGACCATTTTGCGTCCGTGGATTTGTATCACCCACGTTATATCACCTATTTGGTTTCACTTTAGACCACATGGACTGCTGATATGATGTTTCGCTAGCTACACAAATAAATAACAAATTTTTACAAACGGAAGGGACCAAAACCAAAATGTTTGAAAATTTAAGGATTAGCCCCGGTCAAAATAACTTATAGGGACTAAAACCAAAACACGCTGAACTTTTAGGGACTAAAGAGATAAATAATTATAAAATTAACTCTCATGTTCTTGTTAATTTTCTAAATTTTTCCAAATTCTTGTTTTTGATTACTCTAAGCAGGCTCCACCAAATACTGTGGTGCTCAAGATGTATATCCATTGTGAAGGCTGTGAAATTGATATCAAGAGAATAATTGGAAAAATGGAAGGTAAATAACTTTTGTTTATTGCTAATCAAATATTATGCTTTTGAAATTGTTATGCTAAAACTTAAGTCTTTATTAGATTGAATTAAAACTAAGTAACAATTTATTGTCCTTGAAATTAAAGGAAATAAATCATAAGAATTAGAGTAATCATATACCAATTTTCAAATCAATTTGCCAATAATAAAAAAAAAAGTTTACATCTTCAAGAAAAATGTCACATGTCACTTTTTAATAGTAAGCAATGTAGCAACGTACTCCCTCTGGTTCGAATTATAAGCAACAAAAAACATATTTCTCTTGATTTAAAATATAAGCAAAATTAACTAACTTTATTAAATTTTGTTTCATTACACTTTCCTAAAACATCTCTAGAAAATTGTAATCTTAATTAATTTTTGTTTCATTCCCAATACTACTTTCCTAAAATACCTCTATTTTTTTTATAAATTTGAGAAAATTAAATACAATCAACTAGCATCCTTAATAAGCGTAAAATTAGTTAGTTTTGCTTATAATTCGAGCCGGAGGGAGTATAATTGATTAATAATTGACTATATTTACAAAGTAGTAGTAATGACTTTAATTAGTATCTAATGTGCAACAGGGGTTCAATTTGTGGATGTGAACCGAGAAACATCACATGTCACTGTTAAAGGAGCAATGGAGGAAGCAAAACTTGTGGAATATGCCAAGAAACGAATGAGAAAACATGCAGAGGTTATAAAGGATGACAAAAAAAGAGAAGTGAAACAGAAAGACAAGCATCCTGAGAAAATCTATGAACCTGTAATTTTGTTTAGCTATCCCCCTCAGTACTCTACTCAATATCTTTATCCCAATCAAAACTTTAATGATGAAAACGTTTTTGCATGCTCAATAATGTAAAAGTACCTATTCCAAATCTCAATTTGTGAGAACAAATGTACATTTATGGGTTTCCTTCTTTACACGATTATTATTATTATTATTTTAAACTCTGTCGGGATTCCAGAGATTCAGTAATATAAATCCCATGAAATTCACATTCATGAAATACTCTATGAATGAGCTGGAATTCATACAACTCAAGTTTTGTATCTTCTCTTTTGCGTAAAAAAATACTAGTGGAACTTCTGTTTTTCCTCTTCAATTTCTTAGAGTATTTATGTTTGACACGAGAAAAAATAAACTAGCATATATAAGGAAGAAGGAAGGTGTCTAATTGTTTATCCTCTTCAACGAATGAATTTAAATTGTTTTTTAAGAGAATATTTTATTCCATTAAGGATTTAGGAATCACTGCAATATTATTTCTAATATAATTTTTGTTCTGTTAAAAATCAAACCAATAAATATAACATTAATTCTCGACCCAAAATCATCCACCTCAACGCCATCCTTTTTTCTTTTTAAATTTATTTATGCAGATGCCAAGTACTGTATTTTTTTATGCAGACCTCAATTCCATCTTTTAGAATTTACTACATTGTAATTGACGTTCAGTTGCTAATGTCAACTTCAATGCCATAACAGCAAAGGCATAATTATTGATGAGAATGGTAAATAACACGAGGTGACTATTATAAAAATTGCTACCAGTTTTATAAAGCAGGTATAAGAGGGGAGACGATTGCTTTTAAGTCCTGGAAAAGGTTCATGCAAACTATACTGTAAATTCCATAAGAAAAATTGATGTAAAAAACAATTTTATTAAATCATTATATAGGGTGGTTATTAACATATTTTCAGTTGGTTATACTCATCATTAATCAATCATTAACATTTTTTTCATGGCACAAATATTATGGCATTGAAGATGACATTAGCAATTGAATGTCAATTAGCAATTGTTATCTGCATGTGTGATTGTTTGGATGCTATTTCCTTGATCACTGGCAATTTCCCAAAAACTCATGCTTATGCGCCAATCATTTGTGCAATTTGTGACCTGCTTCTTGAAGATTGGCATATCAAGCTTCAGAACATTCTTAGAGAGGGTAACCAATTCGCAGACGTCCTTGCTAAACATGGTGCAACTATGATACTATAATAGTCATTCTTCCTTAGTCTTTGATTATCCTCACCATGAGCTCTCCAGCATGTTGCTGGCACATGCCATGGAAATTTCATTTGTAAAGTCCTAGTGCGTTTATGTTTGGCTTTTTATTTTTTGCTCGTCAGTCTACCAAAAAATAAGACCACAAACTTTAACCAAAATTTATGATGGAATTTACATATCACCTAAAAAAAAATAAAAAATCTAAAAATCAGATATGTGCCGACCTCATTGACGATAACATAAAATTTTGACTCTGTATAATATCGATAAAAATGAGAAAATATCAACAAATAATATTAGACATACTCTTAATATTTCAGGTAATGTCTTTCATCCCCTACATATTGATGAGAATTATTGAATAAAAATGTGCTCAGTAATCATCACAGATCAAGTTGGGAGATTATTATTTACAAAACACAGGATGTATCTAACATAAAGATCATTGTGTCAGGATGTTGCAGGTTCAGCCCCATCGTGCAGGGCACAGCAAATTGTAGCTTTATGATGCCCTTGGTAAACTTTTATATCTTCACCAGTTGACATAGACCAAAGCCTAGCAGTGGTATCAGAAGAAGCTGCAACAAAAAAAAATGTATTTGGTTTTAAGAAAAAGATGGATGACCAGTACTTTTAATAAAATATGCAGAGCAGTTTAAGGGAGAAGGCTATTGAACTCCTAAATGTCTATTCGCATTCCTTATTTCTCATTATCATCTCTGTACTCAATATCCCTAAGGGTTGTCACAACGACACACACACCACCCCTCAGTGGTCTATTACAAAAATGAAACGAAAATGTGTTGCATATGCATTACACATTTACACATCTTTGAGGCTACAAAAATTGACATTTTATAACGTGTACACTAAGATAATACATTATATCCTATGCTTTAGTTGGATACCAACAATGAAGGTTGCTATGGGTAAATTGATTCTGATACATTGGACAAATACTTAAGTTTTACGGTAATAAACATTTCCAAACATTTGCAGGCTCAAATAGCATTTCTAGTACACATTCTTCACATTTTCGCCAAGTTTTTGTAATGAATCATTAGATAGAATGGGTGAGTGTAACAAAGAATGCAAAATAAGGGTGGTTAGTGTCAATGCCATTTTTCAAACAATAGAAACTAAAAAAATTATTCCCCTTTTATTTTTCAAAACTTACGAGTAGCTAATGATGAGTATAGATAATCAATTTTGAAAACTTATGAGTAGCTAATGACGTGTATAGATAAACAAATGAGAGTATTGATAACAAAAATCTAATTTGATTGACTAATAATTTTAGTCTACTCAAATTAACTATTGACATTTCAAGGACAATTTGAGGAGGAAAATATAGTTTAAGTGTGAGATGGGGAAAACTAATACATTTTCAGTTAGAGGTCACAAAACAACTACAACAAATGTAGTGAAACCAGTTGCAAGATAGTACCTGTAATAAGGTAGGCACCGTCCACTGAGAAGACACAGTCCCATACCCAACGCTGATGACCTGGGAAGCACATCCAATCTCACTTAGGGTAAACGAAGTTTTGTGGAAAGTGTATTAACACAGGGATTCAAGGATTACCTATCAGAGTCTTCTCAAGTGTAAAACCATCAACATTCCATATTTTGACAGTATGATCAGAAGATGCAGTTGCCAAATACCTAGAAATAAAATGCTAGCAAAGTTATTTAACCATCTAACAGAAGCAGAAGTATGAGGAATATCGTCAGTTAAATATAGAGCTATTATCAAGCCTGGAACACAGAAACTAGGTCCCAGAACCAGCAGGGTGATCATTGATATATTACCAGAAATGCCTGAATAGCAGCAGCTATATCCAGTCAAACAGTTTTAGACTTGGGTCACTTCAAACAAGTTGGGTTGCAAGGCCCAATTTAAAACTTATCACTTCTCAGGCTCTAGTGCAGCCTCTCTGAATCACAGAAACAACTCAGATTCATGATTCATCTATGATTCGTCTCCAATTCAGGTTCATATTAAACCATTTGCAATTCTAAATCAAGTATCGTTGGCTCTTCATTTTGTAACGTTTCAGGATACATATTGTATAAATCATATGATACTAACTACCATGGTTTGAAAATCTTTTTGGTCATTGAATAATCAAATGTTAAAAGTCTGTTTAGAAGCTGAGCTACAAACTCAGATGAAATATTTTCAAACAATACAGACTCAGTACTTAGTTTTCCATCACCAAAAGTTTGTCATTGCTGAGATTTTCAGTTTTGCTTAACAGACTTTTAACATTTGATACTTATTCTATGACCAAAAAGATTCTCAAACCATTTAAAATTTGTAAATTGTAATCAATTCATTGAGGTACCAGTTAAATGTGATTGTTGAAGTTATTAGGCATATGTTTTATGCTTTATAATGACTTCTTTTTCCAATTAACATCACATCTGAGCAACTAATTACCCATTGCTGAACCAGGGACCAGTTCACTTGACCACAATTTTTCTCATATCTTAGATTAATTAGAGTGGTAAGGAATAAAATAAAAAAGACAAAGAATGAGTACAATCTTTATCACCTGTGGGGTTCACAGAACTCGGGTGACAAAAGACATTTGAGGATGTAGCCCTTGTGTGCTTGCAACTTATGAAGTGGCTCAAAGTTTGTCATTGTCTGCACAAAGACATATTCCACCAAGACAAATAAGTAATGGCTGAAATGAGGAATCAATGAGATATTTTCATGAAGGGACAACCTGAGTCCCTCGCAAAAGGCGCCACACATAACATGTCCCATGATTATTTGCTGCAACTACCAAGCTTCCATCCCACATTACTGTTAAAGAGCGTACAGCTGTATCCACCTCTGGCACCTACATTTCTTGCACAGATTGAAAACAATGTTTCATCTTTTTTTTTTTGTCAAAGGGTGAAAGTGAAAGTCTAAGATGATGAAATTAAAAGTATAAACCATATGATGATCGTTCATGACATTTATCTAGGGGCATAAGTAACAGTGCCTACACACCATCGATGCATAAAGAACCTTTGGGTAGAGCATGACAATTTAGTGTGTATTAGAGTACATGTCGGAGGTCAAAGAGACAGCAGCATTAAACTGTAAGAAGTATGACTAGAGAGTTACAACTTAAAACTACAAGGGTTAAATTTCTTAGATAGAAAGCATCTAGAACTAAAATCTTGAATCTACACTATCATGCCATTTACCATGACGGAGGTCATAACTCATCATACCAATTCACAGCTGCATGAATTTGCTGTCAAATCCCAAACGCGAATATTGCCATTTTGGTCACCGGATATTAGCTCAGTCTGTTGGACCACAAACAAAAACAATGAGAACAACAAAGCAAGAGCATATAAGAACTGCAATCTGATGTATCATATAGTGAAAACAAGGAACTATAGTGAATGGAGGAAGAGCATCAATGACACATCTTTGCTTCAATTGAAATGCAACAAAACAGAAGCATGCATTATATATGGAGGTTGAGATGAGTCGGAATCCAGATCTAAACTTCACTCAGAAAACTACTAAAAGGAACCCCATAAATGTGGGGAAAAAGTTGAATAGAACTAAGAGACAAATGGAAAGCTAATAGTCAGCACTATAAGACCTATTCAGCCTCAGTTATTATGATAATTCGTGCAATACATTTTTTTATTACGTCTATGCAGTGTTGTCGAAATCGTACTATTCATGACTCGATATGAGTCACGGCAAAAATGGTATGCATTGCTGACCAGAATAGGGAATGGCCAGGAATCGTAAATTGAATTGTATGAACCGTGCAATTCCAGCATGAATCGTGAATAACCATCTCAAAACAATTCAGAGAAGCGGGTTTCAAAACGGGTTCCACTGCCTGCTTACAGCGTCTAGCCCGACCCAATCCGTGTGGAACCTGACCCTTCAGGGTTTTTTTCCCCTTGGTCAGAGCCTCAATTGGCGAGTTTTGTCTCTACATGTGTGTGGTATTAATGGTTTACTCGTTTTTAGCTACTAATTACAATTGAAAATTGCATTCTTAATCACTTGCTCTGATTCCCTAATTGCTAATGAAAAATTAACTATTGATTGATTCATTCTTTCCTATTTAAGCCAAATAGTGGTTGAGCATTTCACTGTTCACACAATGTCCCTTCTTCCTTCAGTCCCTCTAAGTAGTTCATTTAGTCTTCACATGTTAGGCATATAAACATAATATATCATTCAGTGGATATATTGTAAGTTATTTTTTACAATATTCATGAATCTTGCAAAGTTGCAATTCAATAAGATTTACGATTTAGGATTCAAAATTTGGCCTAGTGATTCACGATTTGAATCATGATTTGACAACTATGCTTCTAAGACTTCTAACTTTTTTTATTCCATTTTAATGACTAACGTAATCATAAGCCAGGGATAATCGGTACAGACACATAAAATGGGGAAACGTAACCTGATTTGGGTGTAGCACGACAGTGTTTACTGCTGCACGACTTTCATATTCCCTTTGACAACCTGGCGCCCTGCATTTGTGATCAAACAAGCAAATCTCAACATTGGCCAGAAATTAGGGGCATAAATAAATAACTCAACAAAATTAACAAGCACTGTAATATCTGAGTCACCTCAAATCCCAGATCTTAACAGTGCCATCCTCTGAACCAGAGTACATCCAATTACCATCACACTGGAACCCAACCGCCATCACATTATTAGTATGGGAATCATAGCTCATCACCTGCCACAGAGTCACGAACACCATGATTTCAAACCAGAAAAGAAAAGGATCGAATTATTTAAAAGTATGCATATGAGTTGAAAATATAAAGACATACAGGTTGGGGGCTGTTCGAGTTAACATCAAACAAGCGTATGTGAGGGTTACCAGCGGCAGCCAGGTATCGTTTATCCGGCGTTATCTCAAGCCGGTTTACTTGCTACTCAACAAATCACACATGCATAGCAAAAATAATCAGTCCAATTTACGAGAACGAAATCAAATGAGATGATAAATAAAATAAAGCCTAACCGAATCAGGATATTGGATCGTGCGGTAACAACGGCCGCTCTTGGCCTCCCAAAATCGAATGGTGTGATCATAACTGGCTGTTGCAAGAATCACTGTTGGCTGAGTCATCCTTCGAAATTCTATTCTATCCTACTCTATCTTCTAGCCACAATGTTGCTTGCCTGCCGTATACGTACCCGATACGTATCGTATCGGGGTACAGCTACGCCTTGGATACGCCCGGGTACATACCCGGCACGTACCGGTTCTTTTAAAAAAAAATCGATACGATTGGGTACGGCGCTGTGAGTAAATCAAATTAACGGAACAGTGTCAACACTTAAACTACCAAGTAAATCACACTGGAATTAGAATAGAATGAATCAAAATTGTTGTAAAATTAATAAAGTGTTGTTAAGAAATTGAAGAAGCGGGAGAACCATCCATGGAAGACGAGAAACTCACCGGAGAACGGAGGAGAGAGAAGGCAGGGGCACCGAGGGAGGGGGAGAGTTGAATGAAGCTGCTACTATGATGTCTAGAGAGGGGAAGCAGCAAAACGATGGCGATGCTTTTCACTATAGAGAAAAGGTGAAAAGCGATGCTGCTCATGGTGAGAAATATTGGGCCAGACGGGTTGGGCTTAAGGGTGATGGGTTATAGCCCACTTGGCATAAAATAGAGTTTAAATTTTGAATTTTTCGCCCCTATTTTTTTCGTAATAAAATTCAAAATACTTTTAGTGTTAAATAATTTTGGATTTTGAGGCATCGAAAACTTTAAAAATACACTTCGGATACAACCCCATCGTAAATATATTCTAACTCATCAATACCAAAAGTGTAAATTTTTTACGCTTACGATAAATAAGTATCAAAAATATAAAAATGTCGTATTAATTTTCGAAGTTCAAGTGTCGGAAGTACCATTTGTGCTATTGTTTGAGTTTCAGTCAGAAACTTAGCATTATCTAATTATATATATATATATATATATAAAATAGCACCAAAGAAAATGAATTGGAATGTCCTTTTATTAATGCTGACACGCATAGTGATGGTTGGGACTTGGAAGTCCTTTGCTCAACGATTCAAAGTTAATAACCACAAAAAGGGAGAATTTGTGATATCTAACCTAAGTAAGAGTGATGATGTTCCTAATTGTAGTGTTCTTATTAATTTGGTTGTCTTAAAGGTTTTGAATCCACCCAAAAAAAAAAAAAAAAACTAGAGGTGACTTCTTATTAATTTGATACTTTTGATGATGTTTTCATATATAGATGAAAACTGAAACAAAAGCACACTGGAATAATGTTTTTTTTTCTTTTTTCGATACATATTTGTTGAAAGTGTTAAAAATTTACATTTTTACATTGGTGAATTTGAATATATTTTTGACAAGGGTATGTTAGAAGTGTATTTTTTGAAGTTTTCGACAATACTAAATTAAAAACTATTTAATATTGAGGATATTTTTAACTTTTTCTTTAAAAAATGAGGGTAAAAAATTCAATAGTTGTCGTTTACACACCTCAAGTAATTAAATCTAAAAATAGGACTATTAGTTGGCGAAATCACGATTTATGCAAATTTATTCTAAAACCTTCAACATTTATAGATGAAGTCAACCAAGAAAGCTCACTGTTTTCCGAAAAAGATAAAACCATGAACTCAAGTATTATATTAGTTACATATCATTGTGAATAGGTCTATAACAATATGACCCTTTACATGTACTTTAGATAACCAGCAAACCTTTTTTTTTTTTTAGTTTGAATCAAAATATTATTCATACAACATTGTTTCTCAACATTTTCAAGAAAATTTCTATAAATAAAATTTTTATTAATGTTAAATGGGTTGGTTAACAATTTTGGATTATTTTGTACTTCGAAATGCAATGATTAGGAATGGCGTAAATAAGTTTTTCGTCAATATAATATGTGATCATTTTGGCATATACGGATATACCAGTGTTGTGATTAAGTAATAAAAAAAAATAAAAAAGTGAAAAAAATGGAGGGGCACCATTCAAAAGAACATAAACTTAAAAAAAAAGTAAAAAAAAAAAAAAGGGTTATATAACAAAGGAACAAGAAAGTAAGACTAATTAAAACTAAAATCGATACTCAAAATAAAGGCACATCAAATTCTTAGCTTCCCATGCGTATTTGCTTGTCAATTTTTTTGAATGCAGCAGGATAACTTCTATTTGACGAGGAGATTTGAAAGAGTGGTTTGCTTTCACTGCCCTTATCCATACCAATGATACCATAGATCTGAAAGAGTGGTTTGCTTCCCTGCTCATTTTCACTTAATTTAATTTTGTCACTCCTTGAATTTTATTTTATTTTTTTTACGCACCTAGCTAGCAGTACTAAAGTATTAGAAGTATAAAGAAGAGTTACTGTACTAACACTTCTTGAAAGAATTCTTTTATCATAAAATAATCTCTCTCTTTTTTTTTTAAGGGATAAAATAACCTCTTTATTTCTTAGAAACACTTTAAACCAATAAATAGTGATATTTAGAATATCTCATCGGTTCCGAATATTACCTTTCCGAATATTTATTTTTGTTGCTAATAATATAAGAGTTAGTCATTGGTTGCAATAATTATTAATTACTCGCTAGCTAATTTCACAAGTGTGTAATTGTCTTGTTCTACACTCTGTAAGCAAGCTCCTCACTAGCAGCAAAAGCTAATGAAAAGGTTAAAAGAATACAAACCAATTATAGAGAAAGAATGAGGAAAAGAAAATCCATATAGCTAGCGAGTATGACTCGCCCATTGAAAATTTTTCTCCACTCAAAACTTGAAGCCAGATTCTTGCTTAAGATAAAACATGCATTTACCGATTGAATCAACCACTTATTGGTAATTTGCAGGTGATTCTATTTTTTATGCATATAAAACAAATAAATGTATATCTAGATGTCAATTCTAAATATACATATAAAATCATTCATAAAAGATTAAAGGTTCAATTTGGTCATTGAAATTTTTTGTATGGTCAATTTATAGTCCTTGAAGAAAATATAGTTCTCGAATAAATCTTGAAAATTTTGTTTGAGTCAATTTGGACCATGAAAAAATAAAGTAACCATAATATTGTTGTAGTTTTTTTTTCCAATTCATGAGACAACTTTGTCCCTTAAAATTTTTTCATGGTACAATTTAATCCCCATAAAAAGTTAGAGGTGACAATTCAACCTAGTCGATCAATTTCGGGTGGGCTAATTTCAAGTTTATATCATGATTGGGCCGGTCAAAAAAATCCGATTGTAATCCGGGGCAAAAAATCATGTACGTATACCTGATAGCAGACCTCTTTTTATATTGGATAAAATCAGGTTTTTATGTGATGTGAGAGGATCAATTTGCAACCCAACATGTCTAGGTCTTATTATTAAGGAAATTGCTTTTTGACCCCCATTTTAGACTTTTTGGCCCCCATTTCAATTTTTCGTGGACGAAAATGACCCTGCTGAAATTAACACTTCTGGTTACGTGAAACCGGAAAATATTTTCCGGTAATATTCAACCGAAAAACTTTCGGTAATACAAAACCGGAAAACAATTCCGGTAATGAAGAGACGGAAATCTTCTGGTAACACAGAACCTTCAGTTTTGTTTTATTGCTTGGTGAAATTGAATATCTTTCTTTCTATTGACCATACAAAACAGCATGTGAGTTGTGACTGAACATAAAACAATAAATTTGAAAACTGAAGCTTCTTGCCTGAAGGAGTTCCATTGCTTAGTGAAATCGAATATCTTTCTTTCTATAGATCATACAACCTACAAAACTGGATGTGACTGAACATAAAACAATAAATTTGAAAACTGAAGCTTCTTGCCTGAAGGAGTTCCAGCAGAACAACAAGGGTTGTCCTTATCGAAATGGGCTATGGACTTCACCAGAAAGGCTTTGCTTCCAGTTGCAGTGACATAATACAAAACACTTCCGGTAATAAAGAGTCGGAAAGGAGGTTTCGGTTGTGTTGTACCGGAAATCTTCCGGTTCAGGAAAACCAGGATTTTTTCCGGTTCACCAAAACCGGAATGACTTTTCCGGTTTCATAGAACCGGAATTATTAACACTGTTAAGGGTATTTTGGTCCATGAAAAATTGAAATGGGGCCAAAAAGTCAATCTTGGGGGCCAAAAAGCAATTTCCTATTATTAAAGCGGTTCAAAAATATCTCATATCTATTCGGGACAGTTTTAAGAGTCTAAGGCCCCTATTTATTGGATGGGCTTGGACTAGTTCATTCGGACCCAACCCTTATGTAAAATCATAATTTTTAAGGAGAACTAGTCCTTGGCCCGCTCTTTTTAGTCTTCAGCCCCCATTTTTTTTAATGGGGTTCAATCAGAATGTTTTTCGACATCCCCGAGTCGAAAAAATGCATTTTTCGATTTTAAAAATGGATTTTTCAATAAGAGGGTATTTAGAAAAATACATTTAATACTATTATTCATTTTAACTAACTGACTTAATTCATGTGCAAAGCTACCTCAAAGCTTATGTTAAGGACGCGAAGGGAGCAATATATATTACTCCATTCAGCTCAAATATTAAGAAAATTGATTAATTTGCTAGTGATATGGAAAATGTAAAAATTTGATATATTTTTTTTAAAAAAATTACTTTTATAATCATTATTGAAATTCTAAAAAATATGAATGAAAAATTAATTAAACATCATTAAAAATTGAA
Source organism: Crotalaria pallida (assembly GCA_037953625.1). NCBI lineage: Eukaryota > Viridiplantae > Streptophyta > Magnoliopsida > Fabales > Fabaceae > Crotalaria > Crotalaria pallida. The sequence continues at coordinate 79,117,953 of CM075656.1, forward strand.
ATAAAATTTTATAAACAAATAGAAATAGAAATAAAATTTTAACAATGGTTCTGAAGATAGTAACTTTGTTTGATGACACCTGAGGTTGTAATGTCTTATATGTCTCAAACACGAACAAGAATAAATGCGGTTAGGTGTCACTGAGACCGTGAATCACAAGATATTACAATGTGTTGTTGTGTTTGAGACTCTTGTTCCTTGATTTCAACAGCATCCTGGGTTAGCTTGGTCACACGATTTTGCTTCTCCTTGCTCTTACCCCATAGAAGTATGTATAACCCCACCATTACCAAGATGGACCCCACCACACTAGACAAGAATTTCCAAAAAAAAATAAAAAATCAGATTAGCTTTTATTCCTTCTCAACTTCTACATTTTCTACGTGTTTTTCCTGATGTGTCTATAAGCATATATTCCTTCCGTTCCTATTTATCTGTCATATTTCAAACAAAACACGTCCATTAAGAAATTCAATCATTACTCAAATTTCCAATACATTAATTATGTTTTTTCCTACTATATCCTTTCTCTCTCTATAATCATTAATTTTTCTCCACTACTTACATAAACCAAGACATATTAAATAGGGGCAAACATGGAAAATAACATTTATTACACTCTTGAAATCCTCAATATGACAGATAAAAAGAAACAAAAAATCTTTTCAAAAAACGACAGATAAAAAGAAACTAAGGAAGTACTATTAAAAGATTCAAAATTATTCCAAAAGTTATTTATATTTCGGTATGCATGAAAGATATCTTTTAGCCGGCCATCAATATTTGAAAATTAATCTTTTTGTGAAAAATTATAAAAGTAAATTTTGTCTCTATTAACAACTTGTATGTTTTCATACACATAATAAAGATTGAATTACTAACATTATACTTAAAAGTAATTTATTTATTATTTCGACAAGTGATATATTAAGTTGAAAAATACAATATTCAATTTTCTTTCATAATTAAATTAAAATTTTCATTAGGTTTAAATAAGGTTTTGATCCTGGTAAATGTAGTTGATTTTGTGATTAGTCCAAACAAAAAATTTCAGCATATTTAGTTTATGTAAATTTACAACCACTATGCATGACATGATTGACGATACTCTACATCAGCATTCTCACATATTAGAGCATCCACATCGGATGTCCCTAAAATTTTTAGGGACCGTCTCTAATTTGAGACACCGATGTGGAGCATGTGCCTTTCATCTCTAATTAGAAATTGTCCCAATTTAGAGACACTGAAAAAGTGCAGAGCGGAAGAGGTGGAGGAGAGAGAAATTGAATAAAAAATGCTAAAAAGGAGGGAGAGGCAACGGTCATCAACAACAACAATTCATCTTCATCATCATTCATCAACAACAAAAATTCATCAACAACAATTTTAGCAACATCATCAACATTAAAAAAATAAATAAAGGAAATTATAAAAATAAAAAGAAAATAAACCAAAATAATTGAGAGTAGTGAGATAGAAAAAAAGAAAGACAATAAAAAAAACCAATCACTGGCGGTGGAGATCGGAGATCGTAGATCCATGGCGGTGGAGGGAGATCGAGCGGTTGAACAGGGAGGGATGGAGATCGACACATGTGGCGGTGGAGGGAGGGAGATCGACGCCGAAGGACTAGATCGACGCCGGAGGAAGATCGTGCATGTGGAGGAGGCTTGAGAGAAAGGAGAGAAAAAGTGTGGAGGGAGCAGCGGAGGAGGAGGAGGGAGGGCTTGCGAGAAGGGAGAGAGAGAGAGAGTGGGTGTGGAGTGGATGAAGTGTGTGTGTGTGAGCAGAGGCCGTGTGTGGAGTAGAGGGAGTGTGTTGTGTAGGTGTGTTTGTGTACGTGTGTACGTGTGTGGGTGTGTGAGTGGAGGAGTGTGTTGTGTAGTGTGTGTGTGAGTACAATGTGTAGTTTTGGTGGGAAAAGTATAGTTAGTTGATGATGGTTTTAATTTATTGTAAAATATTAAGGGTGTGGGGTAGTGTTTGAGTCCCAATTTTAAGGACAAGTGAGTTTATGGATGTGGAGAAAAATTGTGTTTGTCCGTAAAAATATAAAAAAGTGTGAAAAATAATAAAATAATGCGTGAGGTCTATTTAGGGACAAAAAACCCGTTCACGGGTGCTGATGCTCTTAGTTACCCTGTCATCTATTGTCTATTGACATATGACAACTATGTGTATAACTTTTTTTTTATTTTTCACTTAAATTAAATTAAATATTTAAAAATTATGAAAAATAAATATAAAAAAAGATAATCATACACGTGGTTGACTCGTTCCAACAAGTGATATGCATGTTAGATGTGAAATTTCAAGATACTATTCTTTCTTGTATTACTGTTCGTAAGATCGTCACATAAAAACTAAAGATGATGAAAGGAAGTGTATTTATAAGTTGTGTAATTTTATAAGAACTAAAATATGCCAAGAAATTTTGCAAAAAATTAATCCCAAAATTAGCCCTAATTATTGAGAGAAAAAACTTATTTAAGCTTTTTAAGTATGTGCCAATATACACCTAATAGGAAAACCATTGTTTTTATAGCGGTGGTAATTGTCAAGAACCAGTTCTATTTCAAAGCTTAGTTGAGAATGATTCTTTAGTAACTACCTAGAGAGTTAATTAGTTTAAGCACTTTAGCATATAATATTAGTAAAAAATTAGTAGAATTATTCACCTTCCGAGATGGAGCTGCTCATGCAAGAAAGGGATATCAATCATGGCTGCAATTATCTGAACGAGAGGGCTGAATGCTGCAGTAAAGACAGGACCTCTCTTCTTCACACTCCATGACATGCCCACAAGGCACAAACCCGATCCAACTATCCCCTGTGAATTAAAAACACATGGCACAATAATTAATTTTGTTAACTAATAAGCCAAGTCGATCTTAAATCACAATGTTTCATTTTTTTTTATAGATTCCATCCCAAATTACGTACTTTTTCCCCTTCATTGTCATATTGCTTTTTTTTTAAAAAAAAAAAAAACTTATCTTTTCATTTTCTTTAAAATGAAACTGAATAACCCAAATGAGTAAAGATAATAAGCTCTTAAATGTTGTTAGAGGAATAAACTTTTTTTTAGGGTTAATTACGGTGGTTTGTCTAAAAATCTGTTTGTCCCGGTGGTTTCAAGTCAAACAAATTGTCCCCCCTTGGTTTACCACGTTAGCACCATTATAACAAAAAAAGAAAAACAAACCAGACCAAACCACCAAACCAAACCAGCTACTTGAAAAACTTCTATAAAACCACCAGACCAAACCAGCTACAACAAAGAGAAAAACAAACAAACAAAAAAAATATACTCCTTTAAACATAGAAAAAATATATTTATCTTAATTCAAAATTCAAGTAAAATTATTTTTTTTAAAATTTTGTTTATTTTCATTGTCACTTTCATAAAAAAAAAATTTTATTTTATTTAATTTTTGTTTCATTCTTAATGATACTTTCCTAAAATACCTCTATTTTTTTTTTTATAAATTTGATGACATTATTATTTGAGGATCAAATTGAACCGAACAAAATTTTCAAAAAATATTTTAAAACTTCAATTTTGTTTATGAACCAAATTAGATCACACAAAAATTTGGAGGAATAAACTAACTTTAGTTTTTTAATAAGCAATTGTGTATATTTTTTAATGGGAAGTTAATAGTAAGATAATATGTTAAATCTTTCTAAAATATTATAAAAATAGAGGTATTTTAGGAAAATATCATTAAGAATGAAACAAAAATTAAATAAAATAACAATTTTTTTTATGAACGTGACAATGAAAATAAACAAAATAAAAAAAAATAATTTTACTTGTATTTTAAATTAAGATAAATATATTTTTTTCTATGTTTAAAGGAGTATATTTTTCTGTTTGTTTGTTTTTCTCTTTCTTGTAGTTGGTTTTTTTTTTTGGTTTACGAGGGAAATCCCATCGTCATTGCCGCACATTGACGACTCTGATGGGCAACTCCGCCTCCAGGTCATAGCCTGCAAACTGCCCGGAGGAGAACAACCACTCCCGAAGGAGCGACAGGCTCATACCGTCGAGGTGGGATTCGAACCCGTATCCTTGCGGACCGAGGATAAAGTCCCGAGCCAGGTGTGCCACACCTCGTTCGTTCTTTTTGTAATTGGTTTGGTTTGGTGGTTTTATAGAAGTTTTTCAAGTAGCTGGTTTGGTTTGGTTGTTTGATCTGGTTTGTTTTTCTCTTTCTGTTAACGATGCTAACGTGATAAACCACAGGGGGCAGTTTGTTTAACTTGAAACCACATGAGGGCAAACTAATTTTTAGACAAACCACAGGCCGGGAGGTAAACTGTAATTAATTTTTTTTATAATACTGCAATTATAATATTAAAATACTAAATAAAGAAACTTGGGTACAAGTAGCTGAGGTGTGCACATAGAATGCTATATATAGCAATAACTTTAAAAAAAAGGAAATTACACTATTCTCCTTTACGGTATAACTTAATTACACTTGATGTTTTTTTTCCATAGCTATACTCACATGCCTTTAAGGAAAGTGAATACTTCCTCCGTCCCTTAATATAGGGAACAATTTTGGTAGATTTTTTGTCCTTTTTTATAAGCCGTTTTGGAATATCTAGGTAATATTAAATAGTTTATTCCAAATACACCCCTCATAATTACATATGGATGATAGGGTAATAATTACTCCCTCCGGTCCAAAATATAAGCACCCTTTGATCAAAATTTTTTGATCCAAAATATAAGCACATTTTCTAAAATTTTACTAAACTAACCTTATTTAATACTCCATTAACTATGTTTGTGGGAAAAAGTGTCATTTAAAAATGGGTGGGAAATAATTTTCGATTAAAAATTTAAAAATCAAAAGGATAGATTGGTAAATATACCCTTAAAATTTACAATTCCAATACAAATAACTAACTTAACCTACTTTTCTTAAAGGGAGAGCTTTTGGTCAAAAGGTGCTTATATTTTGGACCGGAGGGAGTATAATAGAGAGATAAATGATGAATAGAGTTGTAAAATTTTAAATAGGGGTAACTTTGGAATGACAACATATTTTTTTTATAAATTTGAGATTAATAATTAATTTTCTTAATACGTGTGAATTAGATAAAAACTATTTATATTCAGGTACGGAGGGAGTATATAATTACCATTCTTTCCATTCTAGCAGAGGAGATAAGTGTAACAAAGGCTCAAATTTCAAGAGAGATGTGTATAACTATTGAAATAAAGGATGCCAATTTTAATCAAGTTAAATCTCATGAAAATTGGGTGTAATTCCCCGCACCTTTCCATAGTGAGTAAGCACCTTCCCTTAATGAAAGTCATACAATTATGCTTCTTTCCATTCTAGAAGAGAATATATAATGAAATTTTAAGAAGGATAAGATTTGAAATAAAGGGTATAAATGCCAGCTTTAATGAAGTTCAATCTAATGAAAATGTGGTGTAATACACCTCACTTTTCATTAGTGAGTAAGCACATATATAATTTAGGAAGCATATGTTAGCAGCTTAGAATTATGAAAGTGGCACCCTTTTCCATCCAATAAAGTGAATAAACCACAAACCAAACTTAAATTCTCTCTCGACTTAAAAGTTATAAGTTATGTTATGCGTATAGTACGTAGTTTATAAAAAAATGTTATGTGCATAGTATAATCTACTCCCTCGTATCCTTATTATTAGGCATAATTTTGATAATCTTTTTTTCTTTTTATATGATATTTTACATTTTTATGCAATATTTATTTATTTTATTTGTTCTTATTAAAAACTTTGATTATTTACACTTTTTTTATTCGTTGTTTATTATATTAGAAACAATAAATATGTGAATTTTCAATAGGATTCAAAAGACTAAAATTGTAATATTATATTTTATCTTTTTTAAAAAGATCAAAAGCATTAACAACTTTTATCCATATGTATAATTCAATTAGAAATGCCTTATAAAAATAATTAAATCGAATATAACAAATAAATTTATTTATGTTTCTCACTTACATTTTATCTTATAGTATATATAGGTATCTCAAATAATTATCTGAAAAAATATTAAGGGGCAGTTATTATTATTATTATTATTATTATTATTATTATTTTTGCATAAAAGTTGTAAAAAAAAAAAACATAATTCTAATTTAAAACAAGCTAAGTGATGAACTTACAGAAAACAGAACAGCTATAATTTGTGTCTTTCCCTTAATAACCCATATGGATGTCAAGTTATGGTGGTTAATGGCCAAGCTAATGACAGCAGATTGAATAGCTCCAAAGAAGGTCATGATGGCTGAGCTTGAATACTGGCATGGGAACCTCTTACTTATGTTTGATTGTAAGATGAACCAAGCAGCCAAAAAGAGGGTCCCCAAAATCAAAGCTATCACACCAATGGTCCAACTTTTTGTAGAAGCTACCTTCACTGCATGACTCATAGCTACTGGAGCTGAAGATTGATAGTGGGAAGAATAACTAACCAAAGGCATTCCTTTGTAAAGTGTCAACAACAATGCACCACCTATGCACACCAATGAACCAAGAATCTTTGCTCTCCCTCCATTGCATTTGATGTTCACAGTCTCTAACCTGTGCATACACAGTTAGCCTGCATTTAGTGATCTTGGCTTAGTGAGCTGCTTAGTGAGCTAAGAGTAAGCTTAGTTCTTAGAGCGCGGGACATGGAGTGTGAGTGTCTGAGTTCAAATCCCGACAAGTGTACTCTTTCCTCACCTCTCTCCCCTTAAAAAAAAAGAATCAAAAAACTTTGCGTATAAAAAAAAAACAAAGATCATGAGTATTGAAAAAGCTTTTCTAAAGTGAATTCGTCTTTTAAGTGAATAACAAAAATATATTTGACTATTTGTTATAGGATCATTCACCTAGTCGAGAACTCGAGATGTTTATTCAAGTTATCAAATTAAAAGTTATGCATCTTTACCTATTATTTTAAAGACTAATTGGCTTTAAAGAAACTTTTAAAACTAAAAAAAATGGATTTGAATTCTTTGATTCATACCCAAATGGTAATGCCATTATGAATGTAATCACGGGTACCATATTGATAAAGGCACAAGCAAAGGTTGCAGAAGTGTTTTGGATCCCAAGAAGGAACAAGTATTGTGTGACAGATGCCCTACAAAGAAAGTATTCATTAGATGTTTCCCTACTATACAATCATGTTAAGAACAACAAAGGTAGGAGTAATAATTTGGAAGTAAATGGGAAGGAAAAATAAAAGCTAGTTAAGTGAGAAATAGAATGGCAAACAAAGACTTGGTATTTTTATATATGACTAACCCAACTATGGCACTGAAGAATAAGTAACATAGAATCCGAAATGTGATCCTTGGTCTGCCATTTCTGCAATATAATAAAAATATGGTTATAAATTTATAATATAAGATCCCTAAGGCTAGGAGAAATTTCTCAGCAGGGATACATAGATTCATTTGAACATTCATCTTCAAGATAAAGATTAATGGCTGATTATTATTAGCTTAACATTCTTAAGGCTAAGAAGAGTATAAATTAAGGAAAATCATTCATTATTGTAAATTTGTAAATTGGGCTATCTGCATGTTAATTAACAAAATCAAAATCTTTAGAAGAATTAAAAAAAAAGAGAATACTACTAAGTCAGAGAAATGAAAATACCTACCTTTCCCAAAAGTAAGCGATAGGGGCTAAGAAAATGGTAGCAATTGACAACCGGTATGTGATAAAAACCAAATGATTCATTCCTTCTTCAAGGACTTTCTTGAGTAGAATATTCACTATGGCAAAAGAAAAATCAACTGCTATCATTACAATAAAAGGTTTCCATTCATCACAACTACTCTTCATTTCAGCAATGCAATTCAATAGATTTCTTCTACACCTCTCTGTATAGGGGCAGAGTGATGAGGCCACAGCCACCACACCCTTATGTTTTTATATATTTGAAGGACAAAGTTGTTCTTGTTGCATTGCAACATGGAAGTAGTTGTTCATTTATATATTAAAAAATATTCTAGAATAAGTGGTAAGAAAGCAAGATTAAATTCTGCTGGTCACGTCAAACCCTTTAAGCAACCAGAACCAACTTTGACAAAAGTTTAATATTTATGCTATTCCTTTTGTTTTCTTTGACTGACCCTGTTCTAAGAATGACAATATTCCGGAATCAATTTAAGGGCTGGTACAAATTTTATAGGTTGATTCATAATCTATCATGACCTTAATATTATTAGCATAATATACATAGGACACGAGTTTTGCATCTACATTTTCCTGCTAGGTTTGAAGTTAGTTATGTTCTTAATGTTGGTACAATGGTCCCTCTTTTTTTTCCTCTATTGAGGAATTGAATTTGAATTTTGAACCTTCTGAAATTGGTAACAAGCATCTTTTGAGTGGGACTGTTGGAGGAATGGTGCTTCTCCTCCTCTCATGTGCATAGCATCTAATACTTTTCACCTTTTGAAATAGAATGAGCCACATCAAAAATATATGTAAAGGCAGAACAAATTGTCAAATCTTAGTGCAATTTAACCACTTAAAACCCAACCCAAGAGAATATAGTGGTGTCCAAATCTCAAGTTGTAAAACCAGTGATGGCCAAACCAAGAAAATTAAAATTGCTGAGTAATCTTTTTCCATTTATTCTTTTTTATTTCATTCTTGATCTATTTGATCTAGCCATTCATTCCCTTTGTACATGTGCAATTTTTAACTTTAATTGATGGGTTGTTTGCGTAACAACTATGGTTAAGTATTTTTGCCTTTTGACTTGTCGTTTGTTCATCTAGTTAATACTGTGCTCTTATTCGTGGTGGCCTTTATTTATAGTATAAGATTTTAGAGAAGAATGGCATTTCTTATTGACCGGAGTTCATTGTGAATATTTATCCAATAATATATTCATCATTATTCAATATATATATAACTTAAGATAATAATTATTATTATTAATTTATTATTATGAAACGCAATAATGTTGCATTTGGTGCCATGTATGTTAGCCTTGAACCGAGTTTATATTAAGATTACACTTTAGATGAACCTAATATGAAAACCAATGTTGGTTTTTTATAGGGATTTTTTTTTTTTTAAAGATGGGAAAGAAAGTACAATCACTTAAGTTTGAACCCAAAATATGGCTTTGAACGAAGTTTATATTAACGTTACACTTTCCATAAAACTCAATAGTTTTTACAAGTCATTTCAGCAAAATAATTTATAAGAATCAAAATCAAAAGTCTATTTTTATTTATTAATTAATTTGTGTGTTTTTATTTGGGTTAATTTATAAAAGTATTCATTATTACATTGTCATAATATAATATTCTAAAGTTTTCATTAACAAATATAAAACAATTACTTCTGTTAAACATCACATTCACCAATTAATTCTTTGCCCATGCTATAAGTCGTCAAAGGGAATTTGCTGACATTTTTACAAAGCTTTTTTCTCCTCATTTGTTTCAATCTTTGCATTCCAAGCTTGGTATGCTCAACATCCACATGTCAACTTGTGAGAGGTATGTTGAATAACAAGCATGATTAACTAGTTATCGTTTTTAAATAATCGATTATCGATCCAGTTAAGTCAGTTAATCCAAGGTTCAAGTTAACCGATTATCGATTCAGTTAAAATCAGTTAGTTCAATTAAATAAGTTAGCTCAAACCTACTGTAACTTATCTACTTAAGTAACCGGTTAAATTTGGAGAAGCAGCATGAGCAATCATGTAGTTCAGTTGCAGGCTATTCTAACTTATGCGAACTATAATTTAGTTAAGATTTGTGTTTGTTTAATTGTAGTCTAAACCCTAAAATTAGTAGTTAGATATATGGCTATGATCTTAAATTACTTGGTCACAAGCTATAATTATAAATAGCTTAGCTTTTGTACATTTGCAGTTAGTCGAGAAATCCATTTTACAAAAATTTTCTTACATGCTTCTGTTCCTTCTCAACTCAAATATTTTCTCTCTCTGTCACACAAACATGTGGTAGCTTAACTCCTAAGTTGTGATGGTTACCAATTTCTACAAAAATTACTAATGGATTGTCGTCGATCGTCATTGCAATTTAAAATCATCCTCACAACTTTGTGATAAATATGATATCATGATATATTCTTTTAACTCACTGCCAACTTTGTGATAAATATGATATATATCATGCATGATATATTCTTTTAACTCACTGCAAAATTTTAAGATATGTAATTATCCTGACGTCGAATGTTTTAGTTGCCATGACCCACATGCCTTGCTTTGAGGACAGGGTGCAACAAGAGATGATTGATTGATTGAAAATGGCACAAATTCTACACTATTTAGTATTTCAGAACTCACTCAGATAATCAGATAGAAGATAACATGATTAAGATGTCAACTGTCTAGGCCCTTCACTTTTTCGTAACTATATGTGCAGCACTTCCATTTAATACATTTCCATTATTCTTTCTGAATATTATAAGGTCGGTACTACGATAACATGGACCGTTCGTTTTATATAAGATCTAAGCATTAGCTCTTGCTTTCCTTAGCTTTAAGTAAGGGTATAGTGCAATTGGATTCTCCTTACAGAAAATATTAATCAAAGAGAAAAAGGAATGTTAACGTGTAGAAAACTACCCAGTCCGATCCATTGGCCATGATTGTGCCTAGTACATACATAATTTGTGAAGGCCCTATCGTACAAATATACCCACCATTATAATCTTTAACTAGTTTCTATACCCTGTTGGATCTTGTCATACCTCACCGAGATTTTTCAATTGCTAATCGAAAATAAGAGAATTTTCAAGGAGCTGGTATGGAATCTATGAATTGTTGGACAAGACATTTCTCCAAGATTAGAATGTACCACGTTGGAATGAGTAGTGAGGCAGGGCAAAGTGGCATCATATATCGAGGGATATGTCGGCTATACATTTATATTTTATATGTGGGACCTCACAATAAGTCACATAAAGGGCTAAAATCGTCGAAACTCTAGTACTATACCATGCTTCTAGAGATAAGTTTTCTCCATCAGCGGTGAGTGGGTGAGTGGTATTGGTTAATTAATTTTGCTGTTAGAATATGTACTTAGAAAACGATTCGGCTGGTACATGGTGGATCAAGGGGGAGTGATCGGTGAGATGACCCAGCCGAACCATCGGCTTTGGTCATGGGAATTGAACCAAAATCTTAAGGCAATGGTTCTATGGGTCTTGCCACTTATAAACCTTCTCAGCCGTCCCAGCCGAACCATCGGCTTTGGTCATGGGAATTGAACCAAAACCTTAAAGCAATGGTTCTATGGGTCTTGCCACTTATAAACCTTCTCACCCGTCCCATCCTATCCAATGTGAGACTTTATCTCATACTTGAATACTCAACAATCTCCCCCTTCAAGTGTGAATCCCCACACTTACTGATCGTTTTCAAGAGAGGGTTTAATGGGAATCAGGAATCTAGATTCCATTAAGTAAGTCAAGTAAAACAAGTCCTCAATTAAATCAATGACAAATCCAAATTGATCATCAAAGTGCACGTCCACGACCATGCATGATCATAAAGCGACATCAATTCCTATACAGCTCAAAGGCAAATTGGGCCAAGCCTTGTGCAAGAGATGCACACGCCTAAAACTAGATGGAAGGAAGACTTTTAATTTGAATTCTCTTATGGAGGTTAAATTAATTTATTATGTAATTTATGCTTATGATTAATGTATTCAATAACGGGGGTTACAAATTGTAATGATGGGTAAAATTATGGCATTGATGTTTAGAATGAATGGAGGCTATGAAATGGCTTGGAGTTCATGCCCTCCGATCCTCCTCCTATATAAGGATGTACATGCCACTTTCTCTATGAACATGAAGAATAATAAAAAGTTTAAATGTTTTGATAGTTGTTGTGCTTTCTATGTGCTGAGGCTTTGTCTCAATGGGTTTTAGTGATTGGATCGTCGTGACCTTATTAAGAGTGTGATGTCTTTGTGTGACGACTATTGCATATTATTAACCTGAATTTGAGGTTGTGGCTCCACCTCATTTCTTTTCAATTTTTGATCTTCTCCGTCTTTTTCTTTTTGATAGTTTAATTTATGTTTTAGTTAATTTTAAGTCTACTTTGGGAATGGATTTTAAGATTATGCTCATAATCTTTAGTTTATGTTTACGTTAAATAAAGAGTGGGTGTAATGCCAAAATAACCCACGACCATGACCATCAAAAAGTATCAGTGAAATTTATTTTTAGAAAATGCCTAGAACGATCAAAGTGAAAAAATACAACTACCCTTTAAAAGTTGTTATAAGAATATACATTTCATTGTTTCCATTTGCTCTCCTCTCTCTCTAGATTTCACATTTGCTTTGAATCTCTGTACTAATTTTGTCCCTAATATCTACATGTGTCCATATTTTTTTCCCTTAACATTATCGAATTTACATAATTGTCTTTAAGATATTATGATTATGATTAAGCCCATCAATATTTAGTTATTTATTTACTAAACACACATCAACACATGTCACATGCACATCACATGAGACATACTAAGATATTAAAATCTTACATTCTCCCACTTGGCTCATGTGACACAATTCAACATTATGGTCTAATAAACAAAATAATTAAATAAACAATTAATGCGCATTTACATGGCTAAATCATTTTATACTTAGATACTCTATTAATCATGATTATAGATAGGAACTAATTCGGGTCATGGCGGTTGTACATCATTTGTTCGACATAATTCCTTCCATGTACCACAAAATAGTCTTTTCCTCAACACGATCTATAATTGAGAAATACATATCAAACATATCGTAAATGAGCTCAGCGTGTCAATTACATCATACATAAGGATGTCAACATCAAATTCAATTTTACTTAACAACAATAATGCCTATACTTTCAACATGTTCAATAAATGTTTAGGCAATAACTCTTCTTTCAAGGGATTAACAATCATAAGATTGGTACTAATATGCTCTATTGACAATTTTGTTTCTGATCTCATTCTTTAGAGACAAAGTATTTCATTCACATACTTTTAGCACCTTTATAGTACTTGTCATTGCTGCAAAACACCACAATACGTTTTCAGCGGCTAAGCAATATTGTCGACAGTTCTAAGCCCCGAAATAAAATTTTGCAGTCAATTAGTTTGAATTGTAACCTCAAAACTTGTTACAAATTCAACATTCTGATCACCTCAATGTGATCATTCATTACAAAAGTAAGCATGCATTTATTCGTTCCATGCTAATACCTCAAGACTTAATGAGTATAGTTAATACTTCCTTAACATAAATTTTATTCATTCTAGTACTTTAATGATATATGCTTTATGAGATAAGCCTAACAATTCATGTGACATATTCTAGAATATTCATTTTCTAATCACATGGCTCGATTCACCTATATCTTTCATTCAAAGTTACTAGAAAAATTTCTTAGTCTAGTGTAAAAGACCAAGATAATAAGTTGCAAGCAAGATATAATAACATACAGAATCAACATAATAAACTCACTCCCACTGACCTTCAGATACTTACACAAGTTAATTGTGTTTCCTTAAATCTAAAAGGAACAATAGTATCATTGACTATCTTTCATATACTATTGGTGGGATGTATGTTTAAATTTGTATATTAATTTTCTCAAATTTGCACATTATGTGTTCATTTTTTTCAATTGAGAACCACATTAGTGGGTCATCCACATAAACATTCTCCTCTAAAATTCATAAAGGTTGTTTTCACATTCTTCTACTGCAGTTCCAAATCATTACGGACTACATATGCCATGATGATAATATTGAATAAATTCTTTCAGGTAATTGGTCAAAATACCTCATTAATGGTCAATGCCAACTTTGCGAGGGAAATCATTGACAACAAATTTGGCCTTGTAACGTTCAAGGTTGTCACGAGAGTTATATTTGGTCCAAAAGACTCACTTACCCCCAACTCTCGTGTAACCTTTAGGCAATTCTACAAGGTCTCACATATAAAAATATTTATCAATATTATCACAACTTATGGCTTGTAAAACAACACATCGTTATCATTAATGACTAAGTCAAATTTATATTATTGTAGATAAACCACTTAAAACATTCGAAATAACAATTTCTTTTCTTTTTTTTAAATACTATTTCTCATGGTTCTTCTACAATAAAATCATTGTGAATAGTGAATTCATTTCGTACTTTATTGTTATACGATTCAAAAATAAAAGAAACTATTGTTGAGGTAAAAGAACAAATTACAAATTACAGAAACTTGCACCCTAACTCCGTTAATTTCCACGTTATGTGGAACTATACTCCCACTAATTTCACAATTCTCAGTAAAACTGTCATTCACAATTTCAATGGTTCTTATATTATGGTTAGAATAATAAGGTCTATACCTTTTGATTTATATGGATAATCAATGAAATACTCATTGATGTTTTATATCCATTTTCTTTTATGGCGGATTGCAATCCTTGTTTCTGCCGACAACCTTAAACATACAGGTGCCTTAAATTGGATATCCTATAAACACAGTTCAAAATTGTCTTTGACACTGTCTTACTAGGAACCCTGTTCAATAGACAAATGGCAGTTTCAAGACATACATTCACAAATACGGGTAAAGACTAAATATCATACTCCTAACCATATTCATTACTGTTCTGTTATGCCCTATATACACCATTTCGCTGCAGTGTAACTGGCATACACACAAATTACTCAATTCTTGAGGAGTTTAACGAACAGTCACAGATGTTGCCCATTTTAATTAATTCTTTCATGTTAGTCATCATCTCTATCGTAATTGATAACATTCATCTATATGTACTTAACTTTCTACTTTATTCAAGTAAATTTTCAAGACATAATTATAACATGAATAGTTATCAATAAAGATGATCACATACCTTTTTCTTTCTAAAAAGAAAGTTAACATCAAAGGTCCACAAGTTTTGAAGAACACATTTTCAATAAGCTGGATCCTTCTTGTGGCTCTTTTCTTTGTGTCTTTGGTTTTTCTTTCCTTCAATACAATCTACACAAATAATTAGGACAATAAAATCCAAATCTGGAAAGACTTTGTTCCTTATAAAGCTTTCCATTCTTTCCTTGGATTTATGACCCAAACACTTATGCCACAAATTAGCAAAAAATCATTTAAAATTCAATTTATATAACTATCACAAAGATACAAATACCAATGTGATGAATATACTTAAATAAATTGAAACATCCATAACCTAACATAAAAGAGTATCTAGTAACATCAATCCTAGATAATAATAAACCAAATTCCTAGAAAAACTAGGTACATAAAAGGTCTCCAATGAGTCTAGGTGATGCCCAATGTCAAGGATTAAACATTAAATCCTAACAAGTTCTACTAGAACCTTCACTTTATTCCCACAAACACGAACTTTACATGTGGGTTTATGGTATGGATTAAACAAAATTCATTACGCTAGAAACATGTTTCGATTAATCTAGGATCAATCCACCAAATTTTATGTGGATCTTTTATTAAGTTTGACTCAAACATACATAAGCTTTAAACTTATCTTTTATAGAATCAAGATTTTCATTTTATGCACTTCTTCTGAATTCAACATTTTTGTACAAAATGACATTTATGATAATGAGGTTCTTTCATATGAATTTTCACATATGCCTCATTAATTCTAAGTGACCCTTTGCCCTTATCATGTTTCTTCGCACATTTATTTTCAGCTCTTTAATGTCCTTAAAGGTTGGATAAAGAGATTTCTTATATTCTTAAGTCTTGTTTCCTCTTAAACTAAGATATTGTGCAATTTATTGCACAACCCATTATCTTTCATGGTGTTATATATAGCTCATTCAAAAACAAGTAACACTCAATCGGTAATGAGCGAGGATAAACTATAATAAGAAGTTCTCATCCACAACTATTCCTAAGGACTCAAACTTAAATCTCGCTGCAATAATTTTCGTTTTAATTATACGTTCATAAATAGTACACAAATCACCAAACTTTATGGGGTTAGGGTACTCATTAATGTCCCAGAAAAAGACTCAAAAAAAAATATTAGGCACTCTCACAAAATTCACTTAATTTTTTTTAATTACTTTCAATTTTTTTTATGAGAGAATTATCTTAATGTTATCTGCAACACTTATCCTCATGAACATAACATAAGTGTTTGTCAAATCTTTCTCAAAAATTACTCAGATTTTATAATAAACTTTATCTTTATTGTTGCTAACACCATTAATAGCAACAAACTTTTCTTTAACCGATAAGAAAGACTTGCAAACTCTAGTCAAAAAGTTGAACAAATAACACTAACACATACAAGTCATGAGAATGCAGAAAATTAAGAACATGTACTACATAACATAAATGTTTTGAGACATAAGGTACATGTACGTTACTTAAACAATTAATGTACACTAACGCTCTCCTTTGGGTTACACATTAGTACAGGACATTCAAACATAATGATGCTAATAAAATTAATAATCAATAATTGGCAATGATATATGCACCAACTAGTATTATATATTGTCTTTGGATATATAAATATACCAATAGCACAAACATATTGCCTACAGTCATGTCCATTAATTATAAGAACAACTAATCAAACTTTGGGCGATCCATAAATGCCTTATAACAATGAACCACAATATACCCATAGAACATCAAACCATTATGTCATTAATATAGCATCAAATCTATGAGTAATTGAAAAATCATCATATGATTTGAAATTAATTTACTTACTGATTTGATCACTTTGGTGATTAACAAAATCAACATACAATTAACTTCAAATCAAATTCATTATTATAATAAAATTATACAATCGGAATTAATATCTTTATGATTTGACAACTTTAATGATGATCAAATCATCATACATTAATATCAAATCAAACAATGTCAATTCAAAAATTTCTTTTGCTAATAAAAAAAACTCATATTAATCCCAAATATATATATATATATAAACGTAAATTGTCCATGACATACTGGACTTGTTATATATATTCTTTATTATGCAAAAGGAATATATAATTATTCGTTATCACTGTAATGTGCTTTTATACAGTAAAACGAATCATAAATAGTGATGAAAGCAATACCTAATGCTTTTCACATATATCAATTAATAGTTTTACCCCAATTAGAAAAAACTTAATGAACTTTAAAAAATATATAATTGAAACATTGGGTATACGTTATACCCAATAGGAAAACTTTGATGGGTAAAACAAATCGATAAGCAATCAAGTTTCAAATAATCCTAATATTTCATTTAACAATAATGCGGAAGCGTAAAAGTCTAAAATTCATAATAAGGACTCATACTGAAACAAAGCCCCTAAATTTCATAATTAGGGTTCAAAGTTCCCAAATTTCATAATTTGGATTTATGCAAAAATTCATTCCCTAAACACCATAATTAGGATTCAATCCAAATCCTAAATCTTAATTGGGAAGTCATGAATTTCTTAACGTGACTCTGATACCATATATAAGTTGTAGTTTAATTTATTCGTTACAACTACAATAATAAGGATCTTGAAATTACATGACTTTCAAGGCGATAAGGAATACGATTACTGACCTCTATCCATTGTTAGAGTTGTTAGAGTTAGAAGGAAGACCGTTCTCCAAATGTCCTTTGACCAAAAGCCACGAAACCCGGTTTCTATTCCTTTGCCTCCTCTACTATTCTTTTCTATGCTATTTGTTTAGTTTAGCCGTTCTGTGATGGGGAGAGAAAAGAATATCTTATGGCCAGGAACATGACCTGTTTCTTATAAATAGGTAAAAACCTAACTATTATCCATTAGCTTCCATCAAGCTAATGGGCATTCAGAAACAACCTTCCTTATATCTAATTATGATTAAGCCCATCAATATTTAATTATTTATTTACTAAACACACATCAATACATGTCACATGCACATCACATGAGACATACTAAGATATTAAAATCTTACAAAAAGGTGTATTTTATTCATAGATCAAAAACAATACAAGAAATTTCACACTAATAATAATCAAAGCGAATTTCTATTTATTTCTCATATTTTTTTATTGAAAAAAGAGTTGTAAAAGCTGGATGTAGGATCGATAAAAAAAAAAATACAAATAACATGATTGTGATTGTTTCTAGGATTTGAAGTTGATGAATGCAATAAAAGGGAATGGAATGGAAGAAAAAAAAATTGTTGGGAATTTTTTTAGCAACTAAAATGAAAGGAACGAGGACTTCCTTTTCTACGTCATTAAGTTCATTCCATTTCATCCCATCCGTACCCTCAAACATATACCCTCATGATCAGTCTTCTCCCTATGACTGTGACTTGCTTACCACTATGTAGGTCCAACCAAAATTGGTGACAAAAAAAGTTAACTTATTTGCTAGTTTCAATGTTCAATGAATGATTTCAATTCTCTAGTATGCTTGGGGACAATTCAAATAAATAAAAACCTTACAGATAAAAATGATGAAAAGTTCGGTTATAGTTCAATATTAGTAAAAAAACACAATATGATACATTCTTGATTGAAGAAGTATGGTTAATCTTTGAGCATAATACAAAGAGGGTCTTCTATATATAAGATCAATTTAAAAGAATGATTAGTATGTAGTAGATCAAGATTAGCAACAATTGACAACTAATATTTCATTCAATAACATATATATTAACACTAATCAAACTAGCTCAGAGGGCTCATAGAGAATAGGATCCCAAGAGCAATTAGAACTAAACCAACCATTGTTAATCTCAGATGGCACAAAAGGTTGCTGATCCATTGTCCAAAAGCCTTCAGTTGCTCCACCAACTAAAGGCAATACCATATTGGTTTGGTCACTCCTGCTGCTACTTGATGGACCCTCAACATCAGTAGTATATGTCATATCAATGGTGGACTCAGTAACTGGCCATGTAAATGTGGCTGCAGCATTTGCAGATGCTAGCAAGCTATTATTTTCAGGAATTTGGTTCATCTGCATAGGCCAAGGAAATTCACATGCTATTTCATTGGGCCATGGCATGCTTGTCATAGTTGGGGTGTGACAAAGTTGATCAGAGTTTAATCCAGCACTTTCATGATCATGGTTTGGGAAAACCACACTTTTAGCAGAAATATTTGATGTATTACTTGCAAAACAAGGCACAGTAGTGTTCACAGTTCCATTCATCCTAGTGAGTGCTGCAGCAACAGCTGAAGCTGCTGCTGCTGGTGGTGATGATAAATCTTTCTTCCTAGTACAATTTTGAGTTGATCTTGAAACCATACTAGATTGAACAACCGGCGCACTGCAATTAGCGCGAAGCGGAAACCTCCCTCCACCCTTTACATCAAACAGTTTAGCCTTGAGTGCGCCAAGAAGACCATTTTCATCAGCACCTGGCTCTTGCACACTCTCAAATGAAAAGGGTTCAGTGTTTTCAGGGATGAAATTGGAATTAGCAGAACCGCGCTTATTATTAGCGCCATTAGAGGCTCCAGATTCTGGCAATTCAAAGTTGGTTCTCGCATTCGCACCTCGCAATGCTCTGGCAGCATTGTCATATGCACGCGCCGCATCTTCAGCAGTATCAAATGTTCCTAGCCAGAGCCTAACTTTTTGTAAAGAGTCCTTGATCTCTGCCACCCATCTCCCTGATGGCCTCTGTCGAACACCGACATACTTGTTATGTCCTCTTGATGATGACTTCTTTCTGCTTCGGATTCCTTCAGTTGCTGCTCCCATTTTTTGTTCAGCTTCTTTGAGTCTTAAACCTTTTTTGAGCTTCAAAGTGACTTGGTTTATAAGCTTTTATTAGAAACCAAGAATATTCCATTCACAATGGACAAGTAAGAACTTGTCAAAGGTGCATGAGACATAATATATGTGTATATATTAGAATGTCACCATTGCAGGCCTTGTTGTTGATATCGACCACAAAGCTAAAATTTCACCAAGGAAGCAACCTATATTGTCATTGTTACAATAGCAGTTATGAATTGTTGAGTTTGTTGAAATATCCAATATGTTCAAGGTTTTAAATCAGGGTCCGCGATCATAAAAACTACAGCATTGAAATTTCGAAAGTTTTCACAATTGCATCACAATCGCGATTATGAATGCGCTAATCGCAATTTTTTCACAATAGTCCACAACATTAAGATTTTGGAAGTCTCTGTTACATCAATTTAAAAATTTGAATATATTGGATACCTTGGTATCCATAAAGTACGTCACATATTATTTTATCATTGCATAGCAGTCATGAAATGGTCACAAACTTGAAATCATGTGCAAAAAGTTGTACTCTTTTAATTGTCTGGTTACAATAAAATAATGGTTATCTCCAATTCAGAACCTAAATTGTATCAAGGGAGCAATTTAAAAATGAAGAAAAGCAAATAATGACACCTGAATAGCCTCCACTAATCCTTGGCTCCAACGTTCACCTTTTAAAAGGACGAGGATGCATAATAGGATAAATGTTCTAGATCACCACTAAACAAATACTTAGGTGTCACTTACAGTTGTTGTTTGTGTCTTTATTTTATCATTGTCCTTTTCTCTCTTTTACCTTTTATGCATATTGCATAGGTGTCTCTTTTCATTTTTGGGTTAAGACAAGATTATATAAGATGAGTGTTTCCATGTGTACACGCATCAAAATAATCAAGACATGTGTACATGTTTGATTCCCTTCTTATGAAATTGAATAATAATAACAACTTTTGACATTTTCTGGGTGTCGTGTTATAACTTGGAAATTAAAAAAAAAATCCAATAATTAAACATAATGTAGTCATTAGATCATGGTTATTAACAAAATTTCCAATCAATGATAGCTGAAATTCACACGTATAAAGCAAAAGAAAATATTGGGTATTTCTATCGTGCAATCCAAAATTGGATGGTTGCTATGCAACCTTTTCTTAAACCAATAAGAAGTTGTCACCTATGCCATGTCATTATTTGAAGTAGTTAAAATTAGTTTTTTGCAAGTTAGTCCAACATAAAAAGTAAATTAAAAATTTAGTCTTTTGTACTTATAGACAAATTATAACTTTTAATTTTAAATTTAGTCACTTGCATTAAGCCTTTTTACACAAGTGACTAATTTTAACTACTTTTAATTTTTTTTTTAAATTAAAAGTTATAATTTGTTTATAGGTACAAAGGACTAAATTTTTAATTTACTTTTTATGTTGGACTAAATTAAAAAAACCTAATTTTAACTAGGTTTAAGCAAAGGTTGAATAGCAACCATCCAATTTTGGATTGCATGATAGTAACTCCCAAGAAAATACTACTGATGGGATACCACAGTTGTAAGTTACATAGAGAAGAAGAAAAATCTGCATTTATCAATCGCGCCACATCATGACTAACATACGATTCTATTTAATTACTCACTACATCCCATTATCTTGGTAAAAGTCAACATAATCAACCAAAACAAGAGAATATATTATTGATATAATGTATGATTCTATTTTCAAAATAAAATATAATGTATGATTCAATGATTAATTACAAATTTCTATCACACAAATCTCCATATTATTTTTACAATCTTTAAGATTTTTCATTAATTATTTTAAAGATTTTTTTTTATATATATAATATACAAACTTTAAGATTTTTCATTAACTATTTTTAATTTGATTTGAGACAAAAAAAAAGGGACGGAGGAAGTAACAAAATAGAATCAACAAGGTTGACTAAGGGGTGCGATCCTGCCAACTTGAGAACTTGGAATAGGTTCGATTCCCGATTAATAAACCCAGCTAGGAGAGGGCATATGAACGCGACCTCGTGCAGAATTAGTCTCAAAGGTTCTTTGATATTAAAAGTGCTCTTGAAAACACGCCAAAGAGTACATTAAAAAAAAATAGAAAGAGAAGGGCAAGAGAGCAATGTTTTAAATAATAAAGGTCCACGAAGGTAATTTAGGCCACGACAATGTGCTTTCGGGAGTCTTTGTTATAGCATTGCGACCACAATTGCGAAACCATTTATCGTATTTGCTGGAAGTGTTTTGCAATTGAAATAAACACGTAATTGCAACCGCAATTTTTTTTATATGCAACCTCAACCGTAATTTAAAACATTACAATATAACATGAGAGAATTTGACAACTCAATTAATCCCTTCGTTTCAATTTTATTGTCGTTCTAGAAATTTTGATACGGATTAAGAAAGTCATTTACACTTTGTTTGGTTACCGAAAAGAAAATGGGAAGAGAGAAAAAGAAGAGAGAAAAATAGGGAAGAAAGATTATGGTGAGAAAATGAGTAGATTTTGGGGTTGTTTGAGACGAGAGAAAATGGAAAGAAATATGAGAGAGAAAAAAGTTGAGTTTTCTCTCTTTTTGCTTGGTTGGAGAGAAAAGTGAGAAGAGAGAAAACAATAAATTTGTTAAAAGATAAATATACCCTTATTTTACATTAAAATATATATATATATATATATATTTAATTAGAATTTTTATTATGAAAAAAATATATTGAGAATATATATATATAATTCATCAAAATTCAAAGGGAAAAAAAAACACAGTTTCTTTCTCTACTATAACACCCAGTGAAACAAAGCAGCACTGGTATTAGCATATACTTACCTTTTAGAAAAAATCTTTGGTTCTATACATAGAACATTTTATATTTTCTATGCATCATTAATTGTTTTTTTTTTTTGCTCTTATTAAATGCTTTGACTAATTATGTTTTTTTTTTTGTTATTCATTAATAAATGTGAACTTTCCAAGTAAAGTGGAGAGGGTAAAATTGTAATGTTACAATATATTCTCATAAAATTCACAAAACTAACGACTTTCCTTGGTCCGAGGAATACGATTAAGTATGCCCTATATATAGGATCGGAGGGAGTAAGAAAAATGAAACAAAGCATAGTAAGAAAAGAAGAAGAACAACCGAATATCCAATGCAGCACAACATCCAATGCAATTTCTCTCCAAAATCTTGGCTCTTGAGAGGAGAAAATATTTTTTGATGGGTTCCACCCATTTTCACTCTTCCCTCACTTTCTCTTCTCTACCAAATAGAAGAAAATCTCTCTTTTCCTCCCATTTTCTCTGCCTCCAAAATCTCTTCCCTCAAATTCTCCCAAACTAAACGAAGTGTTAATGCTTCAATTTTCAAGAAAATTATTAAATAACCATATTATAATATTCCTCACAATATATTAGTTATCACACTTTTTACATATTTCAACATATTAAATGCACGATTAAACTTGGAAAAAATATTTAATACATCATCGAATTACTAAATGACAAATAATTTGAAACAAGTTAAAAATGCTAAAATGACAGATAAAGTGGAACAGAAGGGGCAAGAGTTAGTTCTCTTGTCTCCAACTTTCAAATTGTAGCTTCAATTGACCTTGCATGCAACTACATAAACAAAGGAATTGCTGAGGTGTTGACACGTATTCTTCTGTTAGACACAGAAAGATAGATTGAAATTGCTACAAATTGATAGTTGAATGACTAAATTCGTCAAATTAAGAGTAGAAGGACTAAATTTGTCAAATTGATAAAATAAAATTGAGGGACCAAAAATGCAATTAAGCCTAAAAAAAATACTTTTAATAATTATGTACCCATCACATATTCCACAACTATGGTTCTTAAATAATTATGCTCCCAAAAAATTAGCACATGTTAAAATTTTAAAGCTATCACACCATTTTTTATCGAGATCAGTTTTCAACCTCCATGCTTTAGTCTTTAAATTCCATTTTTTTATGGAGTTCAATTAGAACTTTTACCGACAGTCTCGAATCGAAAATGAATTATTTTATTGACCTTTTATTGAAAAATTACTCAGGAGTATTTTCCGACTAAATCCTATAAAAAATATAACTTTTTCTTTTTGAACCTCACCCTTTACTCATTAGCCCTCATCGCCTGAAACGCGTCGGAAGATTCTTTCCGCTTGAAACAAGGTGGAAGCAAAATAAAATATTTTTCGCCTTATGCAAGTCGTATTATCTTCCGTCTTTCCAAAGTCGTAAATAAAATAAAGTATTCCTCCTCTCATCAGGCAGAAAACATTAATTTTTTTTATAAAACCAAAATTGTCCCTCCGTTTATTCACGTACAAAACAATAAAAAGAAGGGAGGTGAAGGATCGACGGAGGAGCATTTCTGGGATTTCAATACTTTAATTGTTCCGCTTCTTAAAGGTCGGAAGTATTTCCGTTTTTAAGTAGTCGGTAATTCTTTCACCTTATGCAAATCGGCAGTTTATTCAACTTGTTTCAGGCGGTAGGGGCGAATGAGTAAAGGGTAGGTTCGAAAAGTAAAAATATAGAGTTTGGGCACCAAAATATGGGATTGGGGAACTATCCGAAGCTCTTTTTCATCTGAGTTTTAGTTCCCAAACCCCATTGTTTAGCCCCAACCCCCAATTTAATTGGGAAATGACAGAAATACCCCCTTCTTCTATTTTTTTCCACCAAACCCCAAACCCCTTCTTCTTCTTCTTCTTCTTCTTCACCAATAGCCAACCAGAGCCGCCATAGCCAACCACTGCCGCATCTTCGCTGCCACCGGAGAGGAACGAAACGAACCGGAGAGGAGAACGGCGGAGAAGACGTAATCGAACCGGAGAGGCGAACGGCGGAGAACACGAAATCGAACCGGAGAAGACGAATGGAGAACGGCGGAGAAGAGAACGAACCGAAGCAGAGAAGACGAAAATCCGAAATGTGTTCGCCATTGCAACTGTGTTTTTTTTTCTGGGTCTGACAAATTTCCGAGAACCCCGTGTCGGAATTTTTCAGAATTCCGACACTGGTTCATCGGAATTGTGGTAAAAAAACCGTAATAAAACTCCGAGAACCCCGTGTCGAAATTCTGAAAAATTCCGACACTGGTTCGTCGGATTAGCCAGAAGACAGAAAATAAAAAAAATTAGGGTGGTGGTGGTGGCACCGGTGGGAATTGGGAGGGAGGCGAGGGGAGGGGCGAACGAAGGAGTGGGACCTGTTGTAGATCACGTGAGGGGGGGCAGTGGCAGTGGTAGATGGAGAAGGAGAAGAAGGAGGTGGGTGGGGACCGAAGAGGTGGGTGGGCAATGGTGCTCGCCGGTGAAGGAGGTGGTTGTTGGATTGGTTTTGGCGGTGGTGGTAGGAAGGGTACTGTTCCATGGTGGTCACATGGACATGTTAGGTTGAAGAAAGTATGGGGTTTGGGAAATGTATAAGGGTAATTTTGGGATTAAAAAAATTTTGGGGGCTGGAGGCTAAACAATGGGGTTTGGGAACTAACACTCTTTTCATCTCAACATGGGATTTGATTTTCTAACCCCCCTTTTTAATTACTTGACCCCCTTTTTTTCCAAAAACCCAAAAACACCCTTACTAAAAAAAACTGGATTCCCAAAAGTACCCTTACCCCCTCCTCCTTCCTTCCACCTTCCTAAACCCATCAACCTTTTCCTCCCATAAACCCCATGCAACACTTAAACCCTTCATCTTCTCCTTTTTCTTCTTCTTCATCTTCACCAACCTTTCACCTTCTACTTCCATAACATATCAAGAAAAAACACTTCTTTATTCAATCATAAAGCACCCCATCATCGTGTAAGCATTGCATGATCATAAAGGCACCTTTTTTTTTCCTAATCTACTTACTTTTTTCCTATTTTTCGTATTTTTTTCTGTTCGTACTGTCGTACGCGTAGGGGTCAGCGAGCTGGCCAAATTTCACCAACTCGCTTAGGGGTAAGCGAGCCATTGATTTTTCATAATTTAAGTCTAACTCGCTGCTGGGTAAGCGAGTGTGTAAAATTAAAAGGCTCGCTGTCCCATAAGCGTGTGAATTAAAATTATAAACTCGCTCACATAGCAGCGAGTTAGACTTAAAATATGATAAATCAATGGCTCGCTCTGGGGTAAGCGTGTTACTTAAAGTAACACACTCGCTGTGCACTAAGCGAGAGGCTAAATTTTACACACACGCTTACCCAGCAGCGAGTTCAAGTAACATAATGAAAAATCATTTGCTCGCTTATGTCTCAGCGTGCATGTAAATTTTAACTTCTCGCTGACCCTACAGCGAGCTATTAATTTTTTTCGTTAGCTCGCAGCAGGGTCAGCGTGTGTGAAATGTAACACAGTCGCTGAACCCTAAGCGAGCAAACTGAATTTTTTTTTTAAAAAAAAATTTAATGTAAGTTATTACGTTTGTATACAGATATTTAAACATGGAAGCAAACGATGGTGAGAGCAATCGTGACATGAATGATGGTGGCCCTCGGAAGATTGAGGATGTTGAATTAGTTCCTACCCAGTTTCCGGATTACAGAAGTGCTTTTGAGACCGGAAGAGTTTCTCCTAATTGTGAATCTCTAGAGAAATGGGTTCGTGAAGTTGCCTACTCTCAAGGATTTGTTCTTAGGATCCTTAGGTCGGACAGAGGAGGAGTTGACAAGAAAGAAAGGATCACCATCTCATGCGAAAGATACGGTCTTTACAAGCCCAAAAAGGAGGATATAAACTATATTACCGGGTCAAAGAAGTCCAATTGTCCTTTCAAAGTACATGGTCGACCATCGGCATCCCTCGGAGGGTGGATAGTGAGGGTGTCTTGTGGCACCCACAACCATAATAAATATGAATCATTGATTGGCCACGCACCAGCAGGGAAGCCTACACCGGAAGAATATGAGAAAATCATTACCATGACAAAGAATCGGGTGATGCCAAGACACATATTAGCAACTTTGAGAGAAGAAAATCCATCCAATTGTACTACATTGACGCAAATCTACAATATACGCAATCGGTGGAAAAAAAGTGTTAGGCGTCCAAGATCAGAAATGCAACATCTTTTGAAGTGTTTGAGGGATGAAGGATATGACACTTGGTATAGGAAAGATGAGGTCACCGATGTTGTAAAGCAAATTTTTTGGGCGCATCCTAAATCTATTAGTCTATATGATAATGTGCATAATAAAAAGGGATGACAGCACTTACTAGTAACGTAGCCTCCGGACGATCAACTCTTACCGATGTGGGTAAAAGAAAGGGATGTGACACTCTGTGCACCCAATCGATATATCCATCTACGCACTGACCCCTGTATGTCACGGGCTCTCCTCTAGTGGCATCATCAAGAACATGAAGGTGCCATTCTCCAAAACTTTCATCAATGGCCGAGGGCAGGGGAACTCCAACGGGTGGATCAGCAGGGATAGTTTGAATGTATCCAAACTGCCGCAACACTCTCTGCGGAAGATAAATCGTCCTTATGATACCACATCTCAGATAGCCACAGTAAAGGGAGACTTCCTCGAATGGCCTAGCATCTCGGTGATCTGGATCGTAAGGTTGCCATACCACTTGCTCAGGCGTCAACCTCTCAAGAAACATCCGATAGTGATTCTCAGAGTTCGACACCGATTGTTGAGGAATCCACTTAGTGATCCTTGGCATATCCTCTTCGTATACATCACTTATCACAGCACACGGACCGATCGATGGGAAATGATCCAATATCCATCCCTAATCATAATAACAAAACAGTGCAATTAGTATACAATAACCAATCAATTTTTTTTATTTTATTATAAATAAATACTAGATAGTTTATTACCTGAAGCAAAAACATGTATCCGGCCATTGACATCTTCTTTGCCTTGCTTGCGAATGATAAGTGGTCATACAAAAACGCTAGAGCACTAGCACCCCATGCGTATCCGTCTACAGCATTCAAGTCCTCAAATGCTTGCAAGAACTGGCAGCCAATTGTATTGTTGGTCTTATCTGTGAACAAGGTGGTCCCCACCAAGTACAACAAATAAGCTCTCGCAGCAATCTCATAACGCCGTCTTCGAATGACCCTCTTAAACACATCCTTCAATGTGTTGAACCTAATGGCCCCACTGCGATTGTCTAAGACCTCTTGCGTTGCATCAACACTGTCCATCTCTAGCAACTCGCGCATAAGCTGTGCAGCATCAGTTTGGTTAGGCTTGTCCCATGGTATAAGAAACCCTGTAACCGGGATGTGAAGAATGCAGGAAACATCATCAAGAGTGATCGTCATCTCCCCGACAGGGAGATGAAAAGTATTGGTGTCTTCGTACCACCGATTTACAAAGGCACCTAGTAGACGCCGATCAACTACTGCATACGCTGTCTCTACAAGTGGTGCCAACCCCGAAGCCTCAACAATCTCGCGCACTTGTCTTGGCACATCAACACTATATAGTAGAGGCATATCGAAAGCATGGTTATGACACCGGTTCAACAATCGGTCCTGCAATTTATATCAATAAAAATTAATTAAAATAAAAAACTATAAATAAGTTTCTTGAAATAATTTTGGTTCATTTAATACTTACACGTCCTTGCCAAATCTTTTTTGCTTGGTGCTCATCGTAGCTCTTAAGCAAAGACGTGTCCTGCGGGTCATGCACAACCATCTCCACCTCTTGCTCTTGCTCTTAATCGTCGGATGAGTCAACGGGTTGTGACGTTCCAGCCTGGTTTTCTACCCGTCTCCTCCGATTGGATGCCGTCATAGGGTCTCTTACCGATGCATTTTTGGTCCTCGGCATTACTGTAAAATAAAATATGGTCATATAATAAAACAGCAAATTGAAAATAACATAAACATACCACGCTCACTGCCCTCTTGGCGAGCAACATAATTCTGACAAAGCTCGCTGGAGGGTCAGCGAGTTCAAAAAAAACTAAACCTCGCTGAGACCCCAGCGAGAATGTTAAATTTATGTAACTTGCTGGGACCACAACGAGCTAACCATTAAACATGAAAAAAAATTAAGCTCGCTGCCATCTTTGCGAGTTCACAAAAATTTAAACCTCGCTGATACCCCAGCGAGAATGTTAAATTTATGTACTCGCTGGGGCTCCAGCGAGCCAACCCTTAAACATCAAAAAAATCAAACTCGCTGCACTATGGGCGAGTTCACAAAATTTTAACGCTCGCTAATACCCCAGCGAGAATGTGAAATTTATGTACTCGCTGGGGCCCCAGCGAGAAAAACCTAAACACAGAAAAAAAAATGCAGAACGAAAAACGAACACAGCAAAAGGGAACGCAAAATGCATAAAACGAACACAACAATGGCAAAATGAACATGCAGCCAAAATACTTAGAAAAAATGCATTAAAAGACATGAATAGCAAAACCCTACAACTATTAACCCCTAAATCTATAACTTACCCCAAGATCTCCCCACCCCCAGCGACCAAAAACAAAAAGAACAAACAAAAATGGGACAGAGAAATACGGGACAGAGAAGAAGAGAAACGAATAAAAAAAACAAAAAGAGAGAAAGGAAAAGAAGAAAGAAATACCTTAGTTTGAGGAGAATGTGTTGTGGAGAGAAGTTGAAGTGGAAGAAGAGTTGAAGAAGAAAGAAGTTGAAGAAGAAGGAAGTTGAAGAATGGTTGGGGTTGGAGAAGAAGGATGTAAGGTGGGGGTTTGGGAATGGGTGGGATTGGATAGTTAATAGGTTGAGGGTAGTTTAGGAATTAATATTTAATTAAGGGTGTTTTGGGTTTTTCCATCTACATGGGGGTCAACTAAGTAAAAGGGGGGTTAATAAATCAATGACTTGGAATATTTGAATCCCATAGCCGGTTATTTGGCCCCCAATTCAGTATGGAAATGACGGGTGTGCCCAAGCCAAGCTTATATGTTTCCGTCGCTTAAGGAACGGTAATATCCGTCTTGTTAAAGACGGGATAATGAACCCCAAAATGCTGAAATTCTCTTTCCCGTTTTACAGAAGACGGATAATATCGTTATCCAAAAAACGGAAGTATCCGTTTTGCATTACACGGAAGTGCAAAAAAAAGGAAAGGACGAAAATGCCCTTCCGTGTTTTTAAACGGTTTCATTCCCTCTTCCTCTCATTCGATCCTTTCCTCTTCTTTCTCCCTATTCTCTCTCATTCAGAACCCCATTCTCTCACTCTCAACTTCTCTCCCTCTTCTTCGTTGATCGGTGGACCTCTCTTCAGAAGCCTCTCTCACTTTCAACTTCTCTCTCTCATTCCAGTAAGTCTCACTCTCCCTCTCCTCTTCGTTTTTCCTCTTTGTTAATAGGTTTTGATAGGGTTTTGATAGGAATAAGTTGATAGGTTAGATTATAGGTTAGAATAGGTTGATAAGTCCTTGGTGTTGTTGCTATTTTTTGTACCATTGCTTGGTCGTTTTGTGTGTGAGCGAGTGGAACACTGTTCGGGACGGTTGTGACATTCCCGTCCTACCAGTCACGGGAATTCCCGTTTCAGTCGAAACGGATGATCCCGTTTACAGCTCGGGATTTTTTAAAAAAAAGAAAGTTCCAAATTTTATTCTTTGAAGTAGAAAATATATTTATTTATTAATTTTATTAATACATAGGTGTAGAATTGTTTTAGTGTAGATTATGTGTAAAAAATAATGAAGTTATTAAATTTGTATGGTTGACTATAGTTAAGTGCAGAATTATTAATAATTTACTTTATTTGATTAGTAATACATTTTTTTTAGAGTGATTAGCAATGAATTTGAATACTAGGATTTCCTAAACACATTATTAGTTTGTTATGTTGTGTTAAACAGTAATTTATTGTAACTTATATATATTAAGTATTATTTATTTATGTACAATTATGTTGGATTACTTAATTATTATTTATTAGTACGTTATTTATTTATTTGGTAAATTAATTGATATAGTGTTATAATTGTTTTCAGGCGTGGCGAGGACAAAGACAACGGCGAGGAGCCACCCACCGCATACGGTACACCCGGATAACGCAAGGATGCAGCGACCGGGTCAGCAGCCACCGGATCGGCAGGCACCGGATCAGCAGGCACCGGATCAGCAGGCACTGGATCAGCAGCCACCGGATCAGCAGCCACCGGGTGCCATGCGTGCGGGCAGATTGGCGCCGACCGCTTCTCGTAGGAAGAAGCCCGATTCTCGTAGGAAGAGGCGGAGAAGAGATGATGCGTCCATATCTGCATCACAGACAGCAGCAGACCAGTCGGCGGCGGAGGGACAGCCAGTACATCCACCGCCATTATTAGGCGACCAGCTTGCTCCAGCACCGCCATCACCATCACACCACTCTCCTTCTCATAAGGCTCCTCCACCACCACCACAACACTCTTCGCCATCGCACCAGATTCCCTCTATTGACCCTCCACCACAGCATCAGTCTGCAGCAGCACAGCAGCCACCATCACCACACCCACATCCTGGGCAGGAGTCCGTGCCACCACCACTACACTCGAAGCCGGAGAGTTCGCATAGCTTCGATGTGGCACCAGTTTTACTAGCCGCACCATCGTCCACATGGTCCTCGGATTCGTCGACATCGTCGACATCGTCGACATCGTCTTGGGAGGAGGATGACCAGTTCGGTGGTCAGCATGGGGCGGAGGTGCCTGTGCAGGAGCCACAGGAGCAGGCACAGCAGCCCCAGGAGCAGGACATTGGAGATGTGCTGGGGTCTGATCTACAGGACGAGATAGACGATCCACAGGATCAGACGCTGCTGCAGTCGTACGACACCCATGTTGCTAGAGACATATGGCAAGGCAGGGTAAGTAAGAGAAACACTTTTAAACATGTATCAGTTACAAAAATGTTGATTTATATTGCTTAATATATTTGCTAATGTGGTTTTGGTTTTGATTATTGTATTATTTCAGGAGCGTGGCCCTTTGACGAGATGCACCTCCCGGAAGTGGAGAATGAAAAAGGTTAATGAGTTGGATGTCCAGGTGAGGGAGATCGTTGTATCCTCCGGTCCAGCGCCACTGGTTGGTCTGTCGTACGAGCAGGTGGACAAGCGCCTGCTATCGTCGTTTGCGGAGAGGTGGTTCAGCGAGACACACACCTTCCATCTCCCCGTCGGTGAGATGACCATGACGCTTGACGACGTGTCGTCTCTGCTGCATATTCCGGTCACTGGCAAGTTCATCCCTTGGACCAAGCCGAAGGCCCCAGACGCGGAAGTTCTGATGAGGGAGCTACTGGGATTCACACAAGCGCAGGCATTGGAGGAGACCACCAAGACGCGCGGTGGTAATGTTCGCTTCACCACATTATCTGAGCAGTACACAGTGCACGTAGTTGCCCAGAGGTGGGAGTTCGCTGCACGATGCTACCTGCTGCACATGATCGGTAGCACGCTTTTCCTAGACAAGAGCCTGACATACATTGGTTGTCAGTTTTTGCTGCCGCTTCAGGATCTTCATGCTATAAGCGGGTATGCGTGGGGTGCGTGTGCTCTTGCACACCTATATGGCGAGTTGGATGACACTTGCCAGGCACGAGCAAAACAGCTCGGTGGATACATGACATTACTGCAGGTAAATTTAATGTTAATTAATTTTTTTCATTTTATTAATAATTCATTATATTCATTATATTATATTAATTATATTAAAAGAAAAGGGTTTTTTTTAATTCATTATATTAAATTCATTATATTCATTATATTAATTTTTTTCATTTTATTAATAATTAATTATATTCATTATATTATGTGGGATTATATTTGTGTCAATACAGGCATGGATAAAGGAGCACTTTCATGAGATCGGATGTGCTATCCCCCGTTGGGGTTACGAGGAGGTCATGCCGAGGGTCTGCAAGTGAGAGTATGGGGTGGGTACTGGTACCATGGATTACCAATACCGGACCCACTTGGAGTCACTCAGGATGGATCAGGTGACATGACAGCCTTTCGATCCCGAACATCGGGCGGTGCAACCTTTTGAGGAGGTCAGCTTGTTTTCCGGATACCTGAGATTGGGTGACCGGAAATTCGCTTACCTCCCCGAGCGAGTGCTGCGTCAGTTTGGGATAGTCCAGTCGATCCCCGATGCTTCACGTAACGCTCCCATAGGATGGGATGACATAGACGCTGAGTTTGCGGCGTGGGGCTTACATGTTGTCGGTGATGCCATTAGACAACGTCAAGTTGCATATCCTGGGGAGTCTTCTGCAGATTACGTTGACTGGCTACATGTTCATTGTCATCCATTCCTTCTACATACATCAGTTCGCGTTGATGACCTGCTGTAGTTGCTGTAAGAATTATAGTTCTTTGAATATTTTTTGAATATTATAAATTTGTATTCCAAATATTGTATTAATAATATTGTATTAATATTGTAGGCTCGATATCGGGATACCCTCCGGAGGATACTGGATTTGGCTCTGCCTATGCAGGTTAGCGGTGTCCTTGATCCTGATGCTATCCGTCAGATTGTGGATATCAGCACCACCGGATTGGCTGCTCCAGTCTGAGGCGGCCACGTCCCCCAGAGAGGTGGACGAGCGGATAGAGGTGGACGAGTGGAGAGAGGTGGTCGAGCAGGTCGCGGTGGCCGAGCGGATCGCGGTGATAGAGGAGGTGGTCGCAGAGGCGGTAGGGCAGAGCGTGGGGAGGGTAGACGTGTCAGAGCTAGGCGTGGTTAGATCTAGGTGGATTTATTCCATTATCTGTGTTTTGTTATTAAACTTGATATCAGCAGAGAATGTTTTGGCGGTTGATGTCTGACCAACAATCTCCAGCAACGACACTCTATATCTGTTGGTCTTGTATGTGTTGTCCATTGCGAGCACCAAGCTGAAGTTGTGCAGTAGAGCGATGGACGTAGGGTGAGCCCAGAAAATATCCTTCACCATATCAGTGCCGGGGAAGGTTGTGTGCCAGTACTCATACCCATGAGTCGTCAACGATAGCATTAGATGCTGCATCTGAGTATGTGGGAGCCTCACATTTCTTCTATACCGAGCACGGGCATTGTAAACGTGTCTCATTGTTGTCACATTTTCAGGGTACTTTTGTATCAAGGTTGTCAACACTCTTTTTGGCTTCGCACCGCTCTTTGTCATGTCACCCACAAGACCATATTGTTCTTCCGTCAGCCTTCCCGCCAACGCATGACCAACCATCGATTCATACTCCTTGTGATTATGAACACCACATTTAACCTTCAACAACCACTTCTCACCACAACGACTTGGCCTCGCGTACAATCTAAAAGGGCAATTATTCCTCTTACTACCAGTATTACGCTTCAGAATTGCCTTCGAAGGCTTGTAGATGCCACTTTTCTCACATGCGAAGACAACCCTTTGTCTCTTGCTCTTGCCCAACCCTAAGTCAGACTTTGTCACTTTCAGCAAAAATCCAAGTCGATACCCAACTGCACGAACCCAAGCCACGACTTCATCCCGATTCTTCAACACCTCATTTGTGCAAAAATGATTGCTATAATCGGGAAACTCAATCTTCACGGGTTTCATCACATGCGGTTCTTCATCATCATGCATCATATCATCCTTCCTATCCACCATTCTGTCAGCAATGTAATAAATAAAAATTAAAACCAAACTGACAATATATCCGTGAATAAGAAGACGGAAATTTCCGTGAATAAGAAGACGGAAATTTCCGTATGGGGATTGACGGAAAAATCTTCTTCAGCTCACAAACAGTGCCATGATGAACGTAAAAACCAGAAACCAAACAAAAGGAAGCATAACAGCACAAGACAATGTAGAGAGTACACATGAAAATGAGCATCAAATAAACACACAAATAATAAGTTAAATATAGATATTAAAGAGGGTTTTCTAGTATTATACCTCTAATACTTGATGATCAAAGCAAAGCATTTGAAGACAAACCAAAATCTTTGTGTTTTGTTGATGATCATTGTTGATGATGATCAACACTAGTGTGAGCCTTTTTTTTTGGTTATTCTTTTGTTTTTTTCAAATGAGAAAGTGTTGGAATGGAGGAGAGAAAACGTTGAGTTTGCAACTGAGACATATAGCTTATGCTATAAGTCTCAGTACACGGAAGGGCAACTTTGGTATTTTATAATTTTTACATGCTTCCGTCTTACAGAAGACGGAATCAAAATTCCTTATTCCGTTTTGCGTAGTACGGAAGTTTCCGTTTCGTGGCATACGGGATACTAAAATGGGGTTTATTTTCCCGTTTCCCATTACACGGAAATTTCCGTCTTTTAAGAAACGGATAAAACAATGTCTATATGGGGAATTCCGTCATTTCCATACTGAATTGGGGGCCAAATAACCAGCTATGGGGTTCAAATATTCCAAGTCTAAATCAATTCCCCTCAACATTCCTGTGGCCCAAACAATTGGAATCTGGAGAAGAAAGTTCCATGGCCCATCAACTGTTAACCCATCAACCTCCCAACTAGAATCTTTCCTTCATTCCCACACTTCACCTTCCTCAGTTGCTCTCCCACTTCATTGCTCTACTCTTTACACTGTAAATGGCACTTCAATGACTCTCTCACTATCCCATAAAACCCCCTCCAAGACCAAGATCCCATTTTTAATCTCATTCCTCTCTCACCACCACCACCCACCCCATGGCACCTTCTACACCACCCTCCTTCGCTCTCTCCATCAGGGACCACCACCAACACAAAGAAGAGAGCAAATGCTCTTTCTTAATAGTTGCTCTCTGCCCTTGCCTCGTTTGCTTCATTCTCCTCTTGATTGCTGTCTCTATAGTCCTCATTGTCAAATTCCACTTCTTTTGCCACACACCTATCCATTCCTTAATTCTAAAAAAAAATTGTTAACTTCCCATTTTGCCCCCTTTTCTCAGTTGCCCATTTTTAATTTTCATGAAAAGTTTACAACTTTGAATAATCCAAATTCATTTGGTTCTGTTACTGGTTCTGGGGTTGAACATGAATCTTCACTCTTTCCTTTCCAAAAAATCCTGTTAATTCCCCGTGTTAGTTTTTTTCCTCGATTACCCATTTTTAGTTATCGAGAAAAGCTTCCATCTTTGAATAATCCCAGGGCATTCAGTTCTGTTAGTGATTCTGGGGTTGAATCTGATAATGATGATGTTGATGAGAATGGTGATGATGATAAGGGTATTAATGGTAAATCATGTGCTGATCCAGATGAGGTTGATAGGGTATGCAAGGTGATTGATGAATTGTTTGCTTTGGATAGGAACATGGAGGCAGTTCTAGATGAATGTAGGGTTAAGTTATCGCATGATTTGGTTGTGGATGTGTTGCATAGGTTTAGGCATGCTAGGAAGCCTGCGTTTCGGTTCTTTTGTTGGGCAGGGAAGGTGCCCGGGTTTGCGCATGATTCTAGGACTTTCAACTCCATGATGAGCATTTTAGGGAAGACTAGGCAGTTTGAGACCATGGTGGCAATGCTCGAGGAAATGGGCGAGAAGGCTGTTTTGACAATGGAGACTTTCGTCATTGCTATCAAAGCCTTCGCTGCTGCGAAGGAGAGGAAGAAAGCTGTTGGGGTGTTTGATCTGATGAAGAAGTATAAATTTACAGTGGATGTTGATGCTGTTAATTTCTTGCTTGGTAGTCTCGGTGAGGCGAAGCTTGGTAAAGAAGCGCAAGTTGTTTTTGACAAACTGAGAGATAGATTTGCGCACAATGTACAAACTTATACCATACTTCTTAATGGATGGTGCAAGGTGAGAAATTTGCTGGAGGCAGGGAGGGTGTGGAATGAGATGGTCGATAAGGGGTTTAAGCCGGATATTGTTGCACATAATGTTATGCTTGAAGGGTTGTTAAGGTGTAGGAAGAAGTCTGATGCGATCAAGTTATTTGAAGTCATGAAAGCCAAAGGTCCATCACCGAATGTTCGGAGTTATACAATTATAATACGGGACCTCTCCAAACAGAAAATGATGAGAGAAGCTGTAGATTATTTTCATGAAATGATTGATCGTGGGAGCCAACCGGATACTGCTCTTTACACATGTTTGATCACAGGGTTTGGAAGGCAGAAGAGAATGGATATGGTATACAATCTACTTAAGGACATGAGGGAAAAAGGTTTTCCACCTGATGGGAGAACCTACAATGCCTTGATTAAATTGATGACAAGCCAACATATGCCAGATGATGCAGTGAGGATATACAAGAAGATGATTCAAAGTGGCTTCGAACCAACAATTCACACTTACAACATGATAATGAAATCCTATTTTGTGATAAGAAATTATGAAATGGGCCGCGCGGTTTGGGATGAGATGCATCATAAGGGATGTTGTCCTGATGATAATTCCTACACTGTATTCATCGGTGGGCTTATACGACTGGGTATGTCAGACGAGGCATGTAAATATTTAGAGGAAATGATAGAGAAGGGGATGAAAGCTCCTCAGCTTGACTATAACAAGTTCGCTGCTGATTTTTCTAAATTCGGGAATCATGGCATACTTGAGGAGTTAGCTCAAAAGATGGAAGTTGCTGGTAAGTTTGAAGTGTCAAATGTCCTTGCCAGGTGGGCTGACATGATGAAGAAAAGCATCAAGAGAAGAGATCCTGCAATATCCAGTAGGCAGTTTACATGAATACCTAATTGCTGCATTGGTGGCCAGAACCTCTTTGGTCCTAGGATGTTACACTTGCTTATTTTTTCCTAGCTACCAGTTATTTTGTTTGGATTCTAGTTTTTGTGTTTGTTTCTTGTATATTATTGATTCGTTGTTGGTTGAAACTTATGAACCAGTGTTGTATGATACCATGTACCAAAATCACTGCTGATCATTATTGAAGCTTTTCTCATTATTGGTGTTGTTCTGCATTGCAACAATCACAAAATTGATATTTCCGAATGTATATAAAATGCAGATTGCTTTACTGTAATGTTGGAACAGTCACAGGTTTTTACCATATAACAAGTTGCTTTTTGTCAGGTTGTTGTACTTTTATGCCATGAGCCTGAGTCAGATTAATTCCCATACTCAATCATTGCTTTGTTCTTTTCAATTTTTCATTGACTGCTTAATTTGGCTAGAGAAATTGTCTTCAACAAAATTTGAGGTCTAGTTAATTTTTCTAATACATAGAAGCAATTAGAACATGGTTCAGTTTGGACTTTGGACATTTTAGTATTTGAACAGTAGCATGAGCATGCTAAAAACAATAACTACTCGGCAATAAGCTACTTTACTTGTTATTCTGCTTTACTTGTTGTTTACCTTCTAGGTAGCAATGTTTGCTCAATCTTATAATTCATATTTTGTGACAAACAAAACTCTGTTCACCCATCCCGCTCCAATCAAAGTGTGCCGCATCTGATCTGCCTGCCCAGAAAGAGAGCCAGGTTCGACCTGCACACCAGGAGACCGACCTCACCAACATCCCAACATCAATACTCAATTCTCTGTAGCATAGGCCAGCTGCATACTAGTCTGCACCAACCTAATGCCATCCATGTAGTGAGCTCTGATTGGTCCTCACCTGCTCAGGGCATGAACTGCTCCCTTGCTTGCTCAGATGACGCTTGGGGTTCCATCCTCTGCTCTTCGAGAGGTCCATGTCTTCTCTCTCTCTCTCTCTCTCTCTCTCTCTCTCTCTCTCTCTCTCTCTCTCTCTCTCTCTGTGTGTGTGTCTATATATATATATATATATATACACACACACACACACACACACACATTATATCTGATATGTTGTTTCTGGCCAATACTGATGTTGATGCATCCAGACCGCACCCAAACAAGAAGGTACACCAACCACCTTTAAAAAGTTGATGCATGATAAGGGTGGTGTAAGTTATCAACAATCTTAAGCACATATCATAAAGGACCAAGAAAATGCTAGTTTTTACTGGAAAGTATAAGAAAAATACTTGTCCATGCATTAAATTACATAATGATACTGGACTTTTCAATAAATCACTTTCCCCTTCTTTTTAACCCAACTTTGTTATAGAACAACCACACCATTAGATTAGTTGCTGGTTTTGATGCTTGCATTTTTTTTCCTGTTGTCTGTGGATAGGCAATAAATTTTCCAGATAACAGGAACAACATTTGGGATGTTTCACAGTCCCCTGTTTTCAGATTTTAGTTTTATAACTCCCGACTTCTTTTTGTGATGTTTTATCTCATAATTGAGTGAATGTTCTTTCCACTCCCCTTTCTTGATGTGAACAAGTTACAACATTGAGCAATTCACGGCGAACGAAGGCATCATCACAAACTTATTTTTTAAGTGAACAACTAAAAGTATAATTACTTTTATATATCAATGACTGAAATTTTGGATGGACTTTAGATTAAATCTATCCTATATAAACCTACTTTAAAGTAAACTCATTGTTGAAGAGTTTTTTCCTCATTATTCCATTTAATATTTAATTCAAGTTAAGTGAAGAAAATTGGAAGAAGTTAAAAAGGATATGAGAGTGTACAATAATGAAAATTTAAACATTTCTTTTTTATTTTGGTAAATTTGCCTATGATGATGAGACAAAAAGGTATGACTAATTTATCACACTTGATTTACTGAAGAAAAAAAAAGGGCAACAGTTTCTCCTATGTGGTGGTTGACATTCCGATCAAGAAACACCTAGATGCTTCTGAGTTTTGACATTTCATAATCGACAGCCTTTTCGCTTATAATTCAGCCAATGAGTATGCAATGACGCATTTCTTATTGAAAAATGATATATCAATCTATAAAATGAACCTACAAATTACCTCGCACAAAAAAAATGACACATGTTACAAAATAATAATTTATTTATTAATGATCGATTAACAAATGATACATATATATTTTTTTTTATGTAAATTGATATATCATTATTCGTTATTCACAATCTTACAACAGAATACATGGAATATACACATCAAAATAAAAATACATGGAATATATTTCTTTCTTTACATTTAAATACTACAAAATATAGTTTTGCAAGTTGGAGTAAGAGTCTCGTGAATAGAATAAGGGACACGTTTTAATTTCTTGACACTAGAAGTTAAACATCAATATGGTGTGTTTAATAGTTAAAAATATGATATTCAAATAATGACACTATGAAAATCTTGATCTCGTTAAATGGACTTCCCTACCAATATATCAGAAACTATGTATCACCTACTAGTCTATACTAGAGATTGAGCGAACATATCAGAAAAGCTGAATGACATTTCCTTCCTTTTATTATGGAATGTGAAACTCCAGCATATGTAAGAAGGAAAAAGATTAAAAGCAAAGAAAGGTGATTGGAAAAATTGAGGTGCAATATCCAAAATTGAAAACATTTTGCAGATACATTAAACAATAGTATATTGTACATAAAAACTTCAATCATGAACTTCATCATCTGACAGTTGAAGCAACTGTGTGAGCCCACAATCTAAGACTATCTTTCATGTCATTTTCATTATTTAGAACAGGAACATTGAAATTCATAAGAGGGTTCTTTTTCTTTCTCCTTTTCTCAACTTCCCATGCTTCAGAGAGATAAGGTCTTGGGATTTCAGACACATCACAATCCTCTTCATGTTCTTCCTCACCATTCTTCCCTAACCTTTGCAACCCTGGAATGATTGAAGCCAAGCTTGAGTCTTTATCTTCCTTTGAGAAAACAAAACCAAGATCCATGAACCCTTTTAGCTCCTCAAATTCAAGGTCAGACAAACTCTTACTTTCCCTTTTCTTCCTTCCCTTCATTGAGATCTTCTTATTAGGCAACAACACTTCAAGTTGCACCTTTGCTTGCTTTTCAGTTTCTATGTCTGTGACATCTTTTCCTGAGAGAATGGTTTGAAGCTTTGGTGAGAAAAAGGCCGAGTCTCGAGAAAAATCATCATCCTTGAAGCATGTCATGGAGCTCAATTGGTCGCTCATGGACCTTGTATGAGTGGTTTGAATGGTTGTTGAAAGCTTTGGTTGTGATGGTTCTTCATTGATTACATGATCTGAGTTTTCATGAGAATTTGTTGATGTTGATGAACTAGGTTGTTCCTTCAAAGTTTGAAGCCCAAACCAACAAGAATCAAAGAGATTCAAGACTGCTTCGGCTTCCATTAGTGGAGGCTTTCTTTGGAGAATCAGCTGAGCTTTCTGAATTTTATTAGCAGAAAAGAATTGTCATTTGTCAAAGGCATGGCAGATAAGATATTATTATATCATGTATTATTATACACTTCTTGACTATATTGCCCTTCATGACTCCTGAAATTACTAGAACAATTCAACCAACTATTTACACGTTTTGGAATTGAGACATTTCTTTGTGAGTTCTGATATCATGATCATTTATTTTTATCTGTCCCTTATTTTTATCTTTTTCATATAACCTCATGTCAAAAATACATCCAAAAAAACACAACAGAACAGTTGGATGATGTACCAATTTTGTTGTGCAAGAAACATTACTCTTTAATTATCAATACATCTTTTTGTTGTGTACTGTTCCAATTTCCCTAGAATGAAAAATAGGTGTTTTGTAGAAAGGGGTGGCTTTAAGAAGAGGCAAAAGTAAAGGTTGTGTGTGG
Source organism: Crotalaria pallida (assembly GCA_037953625.1). Lineage (NCBI taxonomy): Eukaryota > Viridiplantae > Streptophyta > Magnoliopsida > Fabales > Fabaceae > Crotalaria > Crotalaria pallida. Next base: position 79,159,329 of record CM075656.1, read on the forward strand.
CAAAAAAACACAGAATTATGAATGTTACTAGAAAAAGCCAGATATGGGGTTGGCGACTAGTTGATATCAATCACTGTTGCCAATCTTTTTCAGCTCTATTAGATGTTGACCTTTCTAGGTCGCATCTCTTTCTTGTTGGTTTGGTGATTGCACCAAAGCTTTCATGTGGAAACTAATTGCTATAGCAATTATTGATAGTTGCTTCCAAACTACACAAAATTGAATGCCTATGCTTCTGAGGTCGTCATTAGCTATAATTTTTCATGTTAAATTTTTTGACTTGCCAAAGTATCCACCCATGCAAGCAGGGTGATTAATCCTTTCAGATATTTACTGGTCTTTAGGGACAACCCTCCCAACAAGGCCTCTCGCATTCGTAAGAGTTAAGGATCGAACATGACTACTTGCTTAAGTAGTAACAACCCCAGTTGTCAAACGTACTAAACTCCACTGTTCACGTTAAGTTTACTACAAAGATATAAATTTTTTATTTTTTATTTTTAACTTTATGTAAACAAGGTTAGAGTGTTTTTTTTTTTTTACACCAACCGGTACCCGGATCTGGTTTACCCAGAATCGACTCATCTGGTTCGATCCAACTGAGCTCGCACTAAGCGGTAGGGGTCTTCCAGCGGAGGTTGCTCCATACCCAAGGCTTGAACTTGAGACCAGTTGGTTAAGGGACTAAGTGAGCTACCTCTTGACCAACCCACGTTGATAGGTTAGAGTTTTTTTTAATCAACACGGCTAATGTAAAAAAAAAAAAAAGACAACAACTCATTAGAAATTATGTAGAGGAAAGCAACACCCCATGAATTATTCCTAGTGGAAGGGTATGAGAATGTGGAGGGGAGGTCATAAAGTTGCAAACTAGAGATCCACCGTACCATGCCCCAAACTGGCCAAGTGATTCCCTATAAACATAAGTAAAATAATAGCCACTGTCCAATCTACAGCTAACAGTAAACGGATTTTCCCAACAATGTCAAAGCAATGGTGAGCTGCTCCACATGGATTCTGTAGCAACTTTGGAATCGACTTCAATAATGAGAATGGGCAAGTCATTTATCCAAAAAAATAAATAAATAAAAATGAGAATGAGTAAGTCATCCTGATGAAACTCTTTCGTGGACATCTTAGAATTATTCTAGACATAATATCAAGATATAAATTATAGATAAAGCAATCATAATAATTACATATTCACATCATGCTTTAACAGTTTTAGGTGTTTAGAGTATCTTGAGTTGAGAACTTAAGTGCCTCAATGCTACCACCAATGGTATTGGGATGGGTACCATGACGCACTAGTGTTTTGTTAGTACTCATGTCTGTATCTTTTCTTTAGTTTCAACCAATCAATTCGAAAAGTAACCCGGAGTACAGTTCCCCCTACCACACTGGACTTTTGAGGTCATGGCACAAAACATAAATTCCTAGGAAAAGTATCACAGTACAATGTCACATCTCTTTGCTCAGGTTCTCTACCACTGATCTTGAACAAGTTTCCTTCGGTCTACTCTCGACAATTAACAAATTCCAGGGGTATAATGACACTTATCAAATGCTCGCAACCAATAACACTCAACAGCGCGTGACTAGCTAAACAACTTTGACAGTAACAGGTCGTATCGACCATGAAAGAAAATTACCGTCGGCCAAATGCTCAACAACATCTTCATGGTACAATAAGGTTTAACAACATATTTACTGTCTTTTAATACTTTTAGAATCCAATCTTTATCACTTGCTTCTACCGCATAAATGTATGTCCTTTTAAGAGTTTTATTAACTCCAAAATAATTTGTTTCCTTTACGGGAAATTTCCAAAAAATTCTACTGTATGTATAAGTTTTTTGGGAGTTACTATCATGCAATCCAAAATTGGATGGTTGCTATGCAACCTTTTCTTAAACCTAGTTAAAATTAGGTTTTTACAATTTAGTCCAACATAAAAAGTAAATTAAAAATTTAGTGTTTTGTAACTATAGGCAAATTATAACTTTTAATTTAAAAAAAAATTTAAAAGTACTTAAAATTAGTCACTTGTGTAAAAAGGCTTAATGCAAGTGACTAAATTTAAAATTAAAAGTTATAATTTGTCTATAGGTACAAAGGACTAAATTTTTAATTTACTTTTTATTTTGGACTAAATTGCAAAAAACTAATTTTAACTACTTCAAATAATGACATGGCATAGGTGGCAACTTCTTATTGGTTTAAGAAAAGGTTGCATAGCAACCATCCAATTTTGGATTGGATGATAGAAATACCCAAGTTTTTTTATCTTGCTCAACAGCAATTACTCAGAATTCTTCAATAGTTTCACTCCTCACAGTTCTCACAGTTTGACAATGTTATATCACTATGTGGTTCATGCATGATAGTTTATCAATACACAACAATGCTTAAGTATGACAGTAATCGTATATCACTAGTTTTTAAGCCGGTGCATTACATGGGGCATTTGTTTCCTTGCTAATCGTAAATAATTTTATGTTTTTTAATTGAGTTAGTATCAACTAATTTCTCAACATAAAATTATTAGATAAAACTCAAATGATCAAATTTGTGAAAACATACCAACAAAATAATTTTTATATATATATATATATATATTATTCCCTTTGCATTCAATTGATGCCCTTTCTTGTGAGAATCTATTTTCATTTAAACAAAAAAAAAAACATGCAATAATTATATGAACCATTAAAAAGTAAAACCATTTCTAAAAGGTAAAGTTAGGTAAATGATATATTTGATGATTCACATTCTTATATTCAAAATGAAAGTATTTGCATAAATTAACCTATTTTTAGGTTCCTAATTATCATTTTTATGATATGGACTTGCATATATAAAATGTATTATCCTACATTCATATTTTCTGGAATTTTTTTTAAAAGAATAAAAAAAGACTAAAGTTATATTGGATAGCTTAAAACTCATGTTAAATACTATTTTCTGAATTTGAGTAATCATTATATATAATATATGGATGGCTTTTTACTCATGGACAAAAAAGGTAGTTATTGCATAAATTATTTAGTTTTTTTATAAGGTACTTTTTTTAACATCAATTTTCATCTAGACCATAGCTTAGATTTCATTAACAGTTGCCACATCATGAATGTATATTAAGATGAAACTTGAATTTCATTTGTTAGGATTGCAAGTTGGTATGTGTTAGTGTAACAAACTACTGAAGCAAAAATTATAAAAATGTTGTAGTCAACATATTACCGATTTTACTCTTCCAAGAAGTTGTTATGTTATGTTCTACTATATATATCTCAGATAAGCATTGTTTATTGATGTATACATACATGGATTATTAGATATTGCCTTTAATCATATTCTCGCATTCCAAAATGGTATTGAAACTAATCTTTCAATTAGCAACTAAGAATGTAAAAAATTTAAAAAGTCTAAGATCAACCAAGATCTAAGACTAATTTGCAATTCCTACTAAAATCACATTGAAAAATCCAATAAAAGCATAGCATAACCCATAAAAGCAAATCAATACAGTCATTTTCTTTAACACTCATCAAAAATATTTTTAATTTTTTAGAGCTAACCGACTGCAGGAAACTAACTAAGTTGGTTTCATTTATGATTCTATTACCATTATCATGCATAAATCATTTCAGGGTCTAAAATTTTATTTGAGATTTTATGAAAGCGCCTATGCAAATAAGTTTCAATGCTATGAAAAATAGTAATAGAAGTAAGACCTACACCGAGGTAGAATCCGCTTAAATTGGGATTTACATGTCCTTCATTTGAACCTCAAATCCTTAAACATAAACTTGATCCGATGGGCCTTACTATCACAACCAAAAAAGCACCAATTAGAATTTTAATAAAAAATATATACTACTCTTCAAATTTTCTACCTTGAATGATTTTAGAGAAATATAACAAAATTTTCTACCTTGAATGATTTTAGACAGATATAACAACTTCACTCTTCAATATCAATAAATAGTTAAAATTAGCCTACATCTATATAAATCAATTCTTTCTTATACGCTCTAAAATAAATTCTTTCTTATACTATCATTTCCTTTCTAACAACATATATCAACATTTATATGCTTCAAGTTTCAATATAAAATGCAAGAGAATTGATGACTTACTATAAAAAATGCAAATGACAAATGTAATAATTTTTCAACAAAAATATGGAAAATATGAATGATGATTGAAAAGGATGATAATAAAAATGCAAATTGACGGAAAAATAATAGAAACCGGATATGGTGAAGGAAAACGCGAAGACCAGCATGTGCATCTTCTCTCTGAGTATAGTCAGTTATCAAAGTAGTCCAAGAGACAACATTTTTGGTCACAATATCATCAAAAAGGGTTCTGGCATCACGCATGGTATCACAGCAAGTGGCATTCATATTCATGAGTACATTATCAACATATATGGATGGCCCTTAGGTATCAATCTTGATTGCTAAACCATGAACCAACTTCCCACACGAAAGAGCATTCAAATAGTGACCGAGAATGCGAAGCCAAGGGAGTTTTGGACTAAGAATGCGATGGCTCTAAAATGAGTTGGGGTTCCAGGGACATCTATCTCTATTCCTGGCGTGTGTGGTCTGAAAGAGAAAATAGAGAGATAAAAGGGTGAAGGGTGGGTGGTTAATTACTAGAAGTTGAGGTTGGATATAAAGAATTGTTGATGCATGCTATTTAAATGACATGTGACAGCCTCAAGAGTTGAGAATTCACCAACTTTTAATGAGGAGACTCCATTTTGCTGAGAATGATTTTGAAGCCTCCGTTACGACACCCTTTTATATAAAAAGAAGGATCACATAATTAATCAAAGCAGTAGCATATATTTTTATTTTGGTTTATTTAGGTTTTTAGTCCCTGAACTTATGTGCTATTTTGGAATTGATCCTTGATCTTTTTTTTCGTTGTTTTGGGTCCCTAAACTTTTTCAATTTTTGGAAAAGGACCCTGTTGTTGCTTAAGTGATGATATGACCAATGAAATGTCACGTCACTTGTTCGACATCGAAGAATGAAGTGCTATATAGCGTTTTGTAACACCACATGATTTTTTTTATTAATTTTTTTTTTCAAAATTATTAAAGGATTTTATTTTCTTTTTTAAAAAAAATACAATTTTTAATTATTTTAATAAATTTGAATTTTTTTTAATCTTTAAAATTCACGTGGCATCATCTAGTATGTTATCTATCGATACTGCGAAGGTTATGTAGCATTTCATCGGTCATATCATCACTTAAGCAACAACAAGGTCATTTTTCAAAAATTGAAAAAGTTTAGGACCCAAAGCAACAAAAAAAAAGATCAAGGACTAATTTCAAAAAAGCACCTAAATTCAGGGACTAAAAACTTAAATAAGCCTTTTATTTTTATACAACAATAGTGATGGCCACTCATAAGGTGGACAACATCCATAAGGTGTAGAAATTTGTTTAAACACACAAAAATTTTCCCAAATTTTGCTCAACATATATCATGAAAAAAAAATGTTTTTACACCAAAAATTACATTTTTCTTAACTATATAACCATACGAAGGATTAAATATGTTTTTCGCCTTTGAATTTTGGGGTTGTTTAATTTTGTCACAAGTTCTTGTTTTTTTTTTTAATGTTTGTCTCCCCAAAATTATCAATTTGTCATATACATCTTTTTTCAGTTTCGACTAAATTTTGCTGACATGTTTCACCAGAATTTTAGTCAACCACCACACGTGGCGACACATGTTATCATGGGAATTTTTTATTTTTTATTTTTTACAATTTAATCCAGACAAGGGTATACGACAAAATAATCCCAAACTCAAAAAACGAAAAACTTAATGAAGCATTTATTAATCACTAGACGTGCATTTCATAGTACAAAATAATCTAAAACCAACAAATCACCTATAGTCGAATAGTGACTATGGGATAAATGATGCAAAGTGAAATAAACGTTAAAGACTAATTTGATAGTAAAAAATAAAGTAAAAGATCGAATAAACAATTTAGTCTAGTCTAGAATCTATCTTGGAGGCTTTTTTTTTTTCATGGGAGCATGAACTGTTTCAAGAGCAATTACACATTTTTCAGCATATCCGCTTTCTTTCAACAAATCTGTTACATAAACGTCACTATTTGATTTGACATCTATATGAGACACCTGCCTTTTCTGGCAAAAATTGGTGAGTCATGCAACTTCTCTTTCTTACAGAACCTACCACTTTTTACCTCAAAAAACAAGTGTCCCTGATGTCAAATACGGATGTGAAACGAAAAAAACCTAATTGATCAATATTCTGATGGAAATGGTCTCTCAGTAGTACTGGTTCTTAGCTTATTAATTAGAGTATCTATCAAGGTGTGAAAAAAATTCAACAAAGTGTAGAAACTAGAAACAAATCAATTATCTATTTAATTATACATCAAGTAATACGTGAAGTAACTCTGCATATAACAATAATAAAAGCAAAAACAAGAAAGTGGATCGACCCATCAAATCCCCATTGAAATAAGATCCACATCCACATATGGAAAAACATACACACACTTGACATTCATGGGGTATTACGGGCATTTCTGGAACCTTTGGCATGAAATATGAATTTCAATTTAAGCTTTAAATTAATGAATGTTCAAAGTGAGTGCGATTCATGCCATAAAGAAAAAGCTCATAGAATGCATATATATTAGTCCATGCATGAAGAGGATCTATACCGACCCAAACCCATGCATCGATAAATCTTGATTACCAATGAATCAAAGAAAACCTAATTGATCAACATCGGATATATGAAACAAAAACCATGCAAAACATAAATCATGGGTAAGCTCTCTTGATGATTTGTTCAAGTTTAGTAAATGGGATTGATTATATGTTCATACGTACTATGCAATAATTTTTAGTACTGGAAAATACTCTATTCCATAATGAAAAAGTGAAACAATTGGAATTTTTTGGTGATTGGATGTGAAAAACAATTCATGCATAATTTGACCTGCACAACGAAATGTAAACTTCGTTCTCAATTCCACGAGAATTTTTATGAAACCATTTTGTTTTTTTGGATAAAAATATGAAAGCATTTTGTTGACTTCTGTTGGATGGAAATTTTATTTTATCGGACTACATCTTGATTTTATGCCTATTCTTGTTTTATGATTGAATCAATTCAATCTTTGATAATAACAAAATATATTGATTGTATTTTATCTATGATTGTCAAATTCGAGAGTTACGTTTATGTAGACTCGTTTTGCCTAGATAAACTCGAGTAGTAAACTCGTTTCGCATACTCGTATGAGTTTACCTAAAAAAATTAACATCTATATATATTATAATAACTTGTGACCTATTAATAATTAAGGAGATTTTTAATATGCAATCCAAAATTGGAGTGTTGTCATGCAACCTTCTCTTAAATCAATAGAAAGTTGCCATTTAATTTACCTGTGTCATGTCATTATTTGAAGTAGTCAAATTTAATTTTTTGCAATTTGGTCCAACTTAAATAGTAAATTAAAATTTTAGTCCTTTGTACCTATAGATAAATTATAAGTTTTAATTTTAAAAAACATTATTAAAAAAAATCAAAGTATGCTGCTGGTTCTAATGAGCACAACTTAATTTAATTTTTATGTTGGACTAAATTGCAAAACTTAATTTTGACTAATTTAAGTAATGATGTGGCATACATGTCTTTGGTGACAAGATTTTATTGGTTTAATAATGAGTTGCATAGCAACCATTCAATTTTTGATTGCATGGTAGTAACACCCAATAATTAATATTCATAATTTCAAACTTAACGTAATAACAAAATATGATAAGATATTATTCGTTGATACTAATAAGTAATATAAGATAATTTATTCATCAATATTCAAACTTCAAATTCAAAGCATAATAAGATTACATATCCGGTGTAATTTTAATTTCAAACTCAACATAATAATGTTTAACCAAAAAAAAATATAATGAAAATTAATTATCAATATCTAAGCAAGTGCTCTTTAGTCAAAGTAACACTTAAAAACACTAACAAAGTAAATGAGTTCTGATCTATGGACAACACTAAAAAAGTAACACTAGAAATTGAAAAACGGAGAATGCATTTATGCTTAAAAGTTAAAACTTATAATGATTTCTATAAAGCCACTCCTCTTTTCATAAAGGTCATAAATCATAATCAAGCATTCATCAGATTATCATACCAGCTTAACGAGAAGAAGAAAACAGGGAAAACGAAAAATAAAGGAATAAAGGGATAAAGTCAGTAAACAATTACCAAAATAAAGGGTGAAAGTTAGAAAGGTGCGGGGTGTGGGGTGTGGAGTGTGCGTGCTTGCGTGTGGCATAATGAGAAAAACTGAAGACTAAAAAGCTTTTGAATGAGAAGGAGAAGAGAAGATTGATTTAATGGTTTTTTTTATCCAAAAAGCACAACAAATAGGATAAAAATGACCTCGACGATCGAAGATTTTTTTCTTTAAAAAAAATTGAAAAAGGATGCCGGATTAGACGTTTAGGGCTCAAGAATGCTAACTCGCTAACTCGGCCATAAACTCGCGAGTTTACAAGAGTCTACCAGTATCCACCCGAGTAACTTCACTCCGAGTTTCCATTAGTTTCAACTCGTTTTTCGTAGGTAAATTCATATATTCGTAAGTTTCTACGTATTAACCCTAGTTTTTGACAACCATGAATTTTTATCCATTCATCAAGAAATTTAGTAATGAGATTATCCAACTATATATTCCGATCCAGATAATAATTAAACACATGATTAACTATTGAAGAGATTTTGAAACATGATGCTAAGACTCCATGAAGTAGTGATAGTTTAATTTTAAAAATTTACTAGAAATATTTATTTTGCAATATTTTTTTTTAAAGCAAAATATATTTTATTCAAATAACGACAATATTGAAAACACACTTCTGAAAATAAGAAAACAACCACCAACAGCAAAAAAAAAAAAAAAAAAAAAAACCAACAACAAATGCCAACCTAAAACCAGCTACCAAGACAATAAAACTAAAACCAGCTACCAAGACAACAAAAAACACAAGATAAGCTAATGCAACAAAAAAACAAAATAACACCAAAAAAGAGATTACACCCAAACCACAACACCAAGCCATGAAAAACCACCAAAAAGAAAGAAAAACCACGGCTGAGTATTTCCTATAAACTCAGGCTAATTATAAAAAAAAAAAAAAATGTACTAGGAATATTTTCTGTAAGATGATAATCTTCTACGAAATTAAAAAAAAAAAAAAATCAATACCAAACATGTCCACCATTTTATTATTAATAATATTAAGTTCATCGTCACAGCTACATAATCAAGCTAGCATATTATTAAGAAAGCCAGCCAGGTTCAAAAAGTTGGCGATGAATATATTTTTCTAACATCATATCCCATAAACCTCAAAAGGCAACCTTGGCTTTGCAAGTGCCAAGAGATGCTTAGCCTTTGTGGTGTTCTCTTCATGTTCAGTGAGGTCAATGCAAGTCTCATTGTTAGGAATACTCCAAGTGAAGCCATGCAGCATTCTTGCAAACAGCATCAGAGTCATTGCAGTTCCAAGAGTCACACCAGGACAACCCCGCCTTCCTGTTCCAAATGTCACCAAGTCCAAGCTTGGCTCATTCAAAGCCACATAATTATCACCATTCAGATGACGCTCTGGTTTGAACTTCAGTGTGTCTTCTTTCCAAATCCTTGGGTTATGCCCAACTCCCTGCCTTCTCAATATCACATGGCTACCCTTTGGGATAAAGTAATTAGCAACAATTGTGTCATCCATGGCGCAATGAGTGATCGCGAAATCCTCGATCGGGTGAAGGCGAAAAGCTTCCCTTGCACAAGCCTTCACAAAGTTGAGCTTTGAAAAATCTGACTCTTGAACCTGCCTTCCCTTTCCAACCACGTTGTCCAATTCTTCAGTAGCCTTTCGAAGCAGCTCTGGCTGATTCAGCATTTCAGCAAGTGCCCATTCAAATGAGTTTGATGGATTATCCACCGTTGCAAACATCAATTCCTGCATCCAACCAACATACATAGAATTTTAATTTTTCCATCGAGAATATTAATTCATAGTTACATGGTACGAGGTATCGGTTCTGGTACACGGTACGTGGTTCGTATCGGTTCGTTACTTTTTACATTATTTGTAAGAGACTTCCTTTATACCGAACCCAGTACGTGGTACGTTGGTTAAATGAGTATCATTAACATTGTGCACAATATAATAACGTGGAGTGTGATGTGACTAATTTGGAACAAGAGTAAAGGTGAAAGAAATTAAAGAAGCTAAGAGTGTCCCCTTATATATGTTACCATAATTTGATACTTAATTTCCTCCAATGTCAGCAATGGATTGCCATCAGCATCTTTGAGCAAGATAAGAACATCGAGCAAGTCTTCTTGATCTTTTCTTTCCCCATTTTTCCATTGCTGAATTCTGTCTTCAATGATGGGATCATGATATTTCTTCAGGGTATCAATAGCCTTCTTTGTCATTCTTTTATGACCATCCAAATCAAATTCCCTTAAGAATGGCACAAAATCAGAAATGGAAAAGGCAAAGAGGTACTTTGGCACAGTGAAAAGTGCATCCACGTGCTCTAATTCCTCGACTCCAGCTGCTCCATCCTCAGCACCTTTTCCAAAGAACCTCTTGTTAAAGATCAATCTCCTAATCACGTTCCCAGTGTATTGCTGTGTAGCTAGTCTCAAATTCACGAGGCCTGCTCCACCTTCCCTCTGGCTTTTGTTGAACACGTACTTCACAATGTAATCAGCTTCTTCCACCCTCTTGTCGTGAAGCCATTGATGCCTCGTGGGTGAAAACAAATCGTTGGTGATCACTCTCTTCATCTTCTTCCATTGATCTCCATACACGTTTAAAGCTATGGTGAGATATCCACCTGATGCAATGCAGGGACAGATCCAAAAATTATCAAAAGAGATTCAAATATATGTCACAATTTATTACTTTAACTCAAATATTGAAATTTTTTATCTCATAATATATATTTATTTTCTACAAACCAACAAATAAATGATTAAAAAAAATATGAGTAGTGTTATATGAATATCCAGAATTAATATCTAGATCCAAAATAGGCAAAAATAATTTTGTTTCTGCATATAAGACAAGTAAATGTTAGATTCAGATATATATTGTGAATGTTAAAAAAATATAACAAAAGAGAAAAGGAGATTTACGATAACATTGTAAAAGTTTTGCACTTTTTTTTCTTCAAATCACCATCCAAATATAATATTTATTGACAAAAGTTTTGCACACTGTTATCACGCTATTACAACTCTTGTGTAAATATTTATGAGAAAATAGATATTTCAACGTAAATGTTTTTTTACACTATCAATGCATCATCCAACATTCATTCGTTTATAGTTGTTGACTTTGACTTTTAGATAAAAGTAATACAAATGAATAGTGGTTGATGGACTGATGGTGTCAGTGTATACTCATTAATCTCAACATTTATTGACTCTCCAACAAAATAAATACATAAAAGATAAATAACTTATGTAAGTTCAAATTAATTAAATGATTGTTGTATGTATCCGAAAATAATTAACGTTTTTTTAAGAGAAAATAAATTGTGTACTGACAGTGTAAAGTTTTTTACACCTCCACTGTATCATCCACCATTAATGTATTTATGGTTGTTGACTTTTAGATAAAAGTAATACAAATGAATAGTGGATGATAGACTAATGGTATAAAAAACTTTACATCGATAGTGCACACCCATTAATTATTTTTTTTAAATATTAAAAAAATAATATTTTTAAAGTTTTTAAGTTATTATTTTTCATAAAATTCATTCAATTATGAATGTTTATCTTCGATGTTAAGAAATTCTTGAAAATAATAACAAAGGGACAAAATACATGGAGGAGGGATCGGAGGGTAAGAGAAACCTGAGGAGAACTCATTGGTCCAATTCGCAGGTCTTGAAGCAACAGTAGCATCCTGTTTGACGAAGAACTCACGTCCAATCTCAGGGCTAGTGACAGAGACAACATGAATGTTGCCTAGACGAATGCACATAATCTCAGTGTCTAGATCTTTCTGCAGCTTTTGTATCCATCTGAACGTAGGCCTGTTTGCAATCATTTCTGGCAGATTGCCAACTATAGGCCACGGTTTTGGACCAGGAGGGAGTTTCATTTTTTTGGATTTCTGAGTTGCTTGAAGTTTAAAAAGCTTGGGGAGGAGTGCTAAGCCAACTGCACCCAGAACAAGATACCAGAATCTTGCTGAGAGCAGTAGGCATGAGAGGGTAGAGGCCAGAGAAAAATCCATGATACTTAGAAAATGGGTTATGGACAAAAGGTGCAAGATACAAATTGTCTCAGCATATGTGGCTTTTTATAGAGAGAAGTAGTAGTATTTTGTTTGTATAAGAGTGATTATTCCGGATATTATTATAAGGCATATATAATCGAATTACATATATCAATATCAATAAAGATAGTTAGTTTTCTTAATTTTATAATAATAAGGATAGCTTTTTTTTTTATTCGACAAATTGATGGATAATTATTACATATTCAAAACAAAAAAGTTTAAAATAAATGTTTTCTTAAGAAGAAAAAACTACCGAATAATTAAAAGAGATATGTAAACAAATAAATCAAACAAAATAAAATTGAATAAATGTTTCTTAAGAAGAAAATAAATGTTTAAAACTACCACATAATTGAAGGAGATATGCAAACAAATAAATCAAACAAAATAGAAATTGAAGTTCAACAGTAGAATTTCAAGTTTGAAAATGGTAAAAAAAATAAATATATATTATAAAAAAAGGAAACCTTTAAGATAATACTTGCTTAACTGGCATTTCTTCGTAATTTCCTAAATATTTTTTTTAAAATTTATAATTGAAAAAAATAATAAATTGTTGGAAAATGAATCATAATTGATTAGACAATAACAAATTATGAGAATATGGATATTGATTAGTTTAATTTTTTTTAACCGAAACAAAAACAATTTTTTATGATTAAGAAGAAATTCATTAAATATCCTTGTTTCATATTAATATTTATTTCAAATTTTAAATTTGAGGAAAATATGAAATTAGTTTGTTATTTTCAAAATTGGTTTGTTAATTTAATGTTTCCTGTAACTAAGGGATTTATTTTCACAACAGAAGTCATTTACTCTTAGAATGAAATAATTTGTGTAACCTGAGTTCTATGAGAACCATCTTTAATTGGAAGTCTGGTAAACAAAATAATTAATCTTAGAATGAAGTATTTTTGCTAACATTATATTGTTGCATGTTAACGATCTTTACTCTTTTTTTTTATTATTATGAAATTACAAAAGCTAATATTCTTTATGCAGTATAAATTCTTTACTTCAAAGAATTAATATTAGAATGAAGACAAATGTAAATCTGATTGATTCAATTTAATTATTAATAATTCTCATAAATAAAATTATGCAATTCAGTTAAAAAATTTTAGTTTGAAATAATTGTCATATATAACAGCATTATGTGATCTAATATATATGTTCATTCCCGTGCATCGCACGGGTAATCTAAACTAGTTTTATAATAAGGATATATTATTATACTGTAATATTACAATTTTACTCTATAAACTCTTTTTGAAAAGTTCATTATCATCAATGAACAACAAAAAAACATAGATAATCAAAATATTTAATAAGGGTAAATAAAAGAAAAGATAATAAATGATGCATAGTAAAGGTAATGTAAACTAACTTATAATAATTAAGATAAAAAATCTTTTAGAATATGACTTATAATAAAGACCGAAAAAATAAGACCGAAAAAAAGACTTTTTTAATTTCCCCTCAAAACTAGCTTATAAACGTGGGTTGTGAGTATGTAGCTTCCAGTTATTAAGCTATTGACTCACGACTATTTGACAAAACTAGTTGTGAAAGTAATCGAAAGTTATTAAACAATAAAAAAGCGTGAAAAAATATTATATTTCTATGTTTAGTGCTTTATTTAATAATTATGTAATTAATTAATTAATTATATATAATTATCAATGACTATATGTACTTAAATTAGTACTTCCTCCGATCCTATTTATAAGATTTTTTTGGGATTTTTCTTTCCCAACAAGAAATGTAGTTAAAAAAGTTAGTAGAATTGACAATGTGAAAATTTGATAAACTTTTTCAAAACTACCTCTATAATTATTATTGGGACTCTAAAAAGAGTAGATTTAATATGATGTTTATGACAAAAAAAAGTAATTAAATGATATTGAAAATTGAAATGTGATCTTATATATAAGACCAAAATAAAAACTAACCACCAAAGGGTTTTATATATAGGACCTGAGGGAGTACTTGATTTGTCATTTTTAGAAGATTTCACGTCCATTAAGAAAAATAAATAGTATTGTTAGTAGGATTGGAAATGTAAACATTTGATATACTTTTTCAAAATTATCCTTATAATTATTATTGGAATTTTAAAAAATGTTGAATAAATATGAGTGTTTATAACCAAAAAAACGTAAAAAAATATTATATTTATTTGTTTATTGCTTTATTTAACGATTACGTAATTAATTAAATAATTAATTAAGTATAATTAGCAATAACATAAATGCATATGTACTTAATTAGTATTATTGATCAATAATTAATGATTAAATAAGTTCATAGTTAATTCAATTAATGATAAATTAAATGAATAATTAAATACATAGATATATAATTAAATTCATTATTAATAAAATACATAAATAAGTAAATAAATTAACTATAAATAATTAATTACTTAAATAATTAATAATTAAATTAGTTATAAATAAACCATTTTTAATAAAATTAATAATAAATAAATTAATACTTTACTAAATACATTTTTAATTAAATTAATAATTAGTTATATACATGAATAATTAATTTCATTAATCATAATTATATTTTTTAGTTATATACATTACTCAATACTTTAATAAAATACATTAAGCATAATTACTCATGTACATAATTAATCAAATTCATTAAGAACTACTCCCTCCGGTTCGAATTATAATCAAAACCAACTAATTTTACGCTTATTAAAGAGGTTAGTTGATTGTATTTAATTTCTTCAAATTTATAAAAGATTTGAGTTATTTTAGGAAAGTTGCATTGGGAATGAAACAAAAATTAAATAATATAACAATTTTCTAGGGATGTTTTTGGAAAGTGATATGTGAATGAAATAAAATTTAGGAAAGTTGGTTAGTTTTGCTTATATTTTAAATCAAGAGAGATATAGTATTTTTTTGTTGCTTATATTTCAAGGCGGAGGGAGTAGCGATCAAGCCCGTGCGATGCACGGATTTGTTGTGAAATGTAAGTGTTTTATTATATTAATATAAAATGTCTTATTTTTAAAAAATTTCTTATATGCATGATATGTCAATAATCTATTTAATTTATTAATTATTTTTAATAGTATAATTTAATTATTAAGATTGTAAACCTTAATTTTATCGTCTCAAATTTTATATTAATTTTATCATCTAAAATGATTTTTTTATATAAAATGATTAATTTAGTTCTAAAATGATTAATTACCTTTTGAATATTTTGCTTAATTTTAATCTACTGCTAAAAGAGTTTTATGATGAACATACATGATTGGTAAGGCATCTTTGACACACTTTTTTTTTTTTCAAAACTTCAAAGTTCATAGTGCAAAATTTAAATGTCATGAAAAATTTCATAATTAAACAAAAGTTATACCATAAAATAGTTTTGAATTGTGTAATCCATGAGAGAGAGATCTGGTTCCCTAAGTACTACCTAGGTACATCCGGATCCGATCCGGGTCGCGTGCCTGACTATGGCAGGTGAGTTTCCCAACATGAATTTTCTGCATTCATAAGGACTTGAACTCGAGACCTTGTTTAAGTGAGATCGAGCTGCTTACCACTCGTCTCAACCCATGTTGGTAATAGTTTTTTTATTTAGATATAACTTTTTTTACACTTAATATTGAAAGTTAATTTTTTGTTATATACATATATGTTTAAATTCATTATTTATATACATCAATAATTAAAATCATTAAGCATAATCAATAAAATCAAAATTGTATAAATTAAGTAAATAATATGTAAATATTTAATTATAATTAATTAATAATTAAATATATCGATAATAAAAAACAATATATCGATAATAATTAAAAATTTTAAGTATTTAAAAGGTGTAATTTATAAATGAATTATTGAAAGATCCAAATCCATGAAAGAGAGACATCGACCTTTCCGGCAGACGTGTTTCCATTTCTTGTCTCTTTAACCAAAGAGGCGTATGTTCTTCTTTGGTTTACAATGTTTGTTTTAAAAAGAAAACATGGCTTAATACCTTTAAATAATTGAAATATGCCCCGTCTATTTATACTACCTCGTATTTAAATATGAGTAATGATATATTATGTAAGTCAATTTATACAATCAAGAATGTGATATGTGTCACTTGTTAACCAATCAATAATAAACAAGTGATACATGTTACTTACTTTGTGATGTAGGCTTATTTTTAGTCTAATTTTGTAAGTTGATCGATCATTTTTCAAAAATTAAGGAGGGAAGTTACATATACAAGCGATTTACATTTTTTTGAAATTTTAAAAAAATACATTAACATTTTAAATATATTACTTCATATTAATAAATAAAGGATAAATAAATCAACAGAACAATAAATATCTCTTGAAAAATAAAAATGATTTATAAATATAAGATGAAGATTCTTCTGAAAAAAGACTTATAAATAAGATTAGAAAGATTATGCTTTAATTAAAAAAATCCTATCTTTTTTTATTTGATAGGCAAACTTTTTTATGTAAAGCTATTTATTTATTTATTTTTTAAAATGTTCATTTGATCACTTATCTTGTTTATTTGTTTCAAAATGATCTTTTATCTACCAACGTGGGCTTGGTCAAGTGGTAGCTCACTTGGTCCCTTAATCAACTGGTCTCGAGTTCGAGCCTTGGGTCGGACCGGATGAGTCGGATTCTGGGTAAACTAGATCTGGGTGCCGGTTGTTGTACACAAAAAAAAATTATCCTTTATCTTTTTATTGTTTCATTTTTGTTCATTAACTTATTTCTTTATTTTAGTTTTTGATTCCTAAGTTAATTTTCAGCATATTCCATTTTAAGATTCTCTCAAACTAATTAAGATAATGTATTTTTTTAACGAAATATTATGTTTTTTTAAAAAAAATCCAACGAAATATGCTAAAAACTTATGTTAAGGTCCAAATTGATACAATCTATCGAGTTAAAAAATTAAAATGAGTAATGATTGAGAAACCTACTCATAAATCTACACATAGAATTTTGAGATTTGTTATTTTTTAAGTTAAACAAAATAAAATAAAAGTATTTAAATGACAAATGTCATAATCTTATGTGTAGACTTGTGTGTAGATCTCTTTAAGCACCAATTGTCACGCCGCTAAGGCACATGAACGAGTAATGTTAAAAGTTGATAATATTATGTATACGTATTAAAAATTTGTAAAATTTGAGGGGGAGTACCTGCTCCTTAAAAGCTCTCCGTCCCTGATTGAACTTAACATATATCTAACTCATAAATTTCATAAAATACCTTTAGTGGTTGATATTTGAATTAATTTAAGAGTGAAATATCAACTTAGTCCTTGATTTTTTTTATTGTACAAATTAAATTTCTGAAAATCTATAAATAAACATTTAGTCTCTCGAAAACTTTTGTGTATTTTTAAAAGAGACAAAGGAAGTACATTAAATGTGTGTACAGGAAAAGGAAGTGCATTAAACGTGAGGTGGAATTTTTTAAATGTATATTCCTCTTGCAATGAATTGATGCAATTGATTACGTGCATTAATTCATGTGTACATGTGTATTACTTGACGATTAGGTGCTAAGAATTTTTCTTTCGTGCAATGAATTAGTGCAATGAATTCAGTGCAGTGCATTAGTTTGTTTTTCTCAGCTTTTTTACTTTCAATTGAATAAGTGTTTTGCTGAAAGGGTATTTATTTTGTATTCTGGTTTCGGTCAATTTGGTAGCACATGATTTTGCACCCTTAGGCAAACTCTTCTTAGAAGGTGGGGCCTGTTGGAAATCAACAAGCGGGCTAACAATTTACTAAGAGGGTGAATAGTAAATGGAAGCAACAATATTAATTTTTCGGAGTTAATTGATATTAGCAATAAATATGCTTACTGTTTTTAAACAAAATTAAGTTTCTGTCCAAAAATACTTGAACTACTCGAGTAGTGCTCCAACTACTCGAGTAGTACGAGCTATTTCAGACAGAGATCGGATTTTCAGAAAGCTTCTCACAGAGCCAAGAATAACACGAACAACAGCAAGTGAATTAACTAACTTAAGGTTCAAAGGGAGAGACTAAAAATTGCAGAATTAAATGAAAGCGATAAATAGAAGATACATACAATTTTTATACTAGTTTACTCTCAACCCTTGAGAGCTACGTCCAGTCCCCCCTAAACCTTAGGGAGCTTTTTACTCAAAATCAAATAAATTGGTTACAACAGGAATTACTAGTGAACCTCACTCAATAAATCCTAACCCTTTCAAGAGTGTACCAAACTCTTGAAATCTACCCCAATTTCTATTGATCTTGACGGTTGAAGAACCTCTTCAACGCTTTCACCGACATAACTCCTTGAAACTTTCAAGAGCTCCTTCCTTTTCTTCAATGATAAATGATAAAGGAAGGTGTTGGCTCCAAAATGAACTCAATTGAATATGAATATGAAAGTATGATTACCAGTTGAGATTGATACTTAGAAAGGGATTTGATAAGAGCAAAAGGAGGTTTTCTGAAAATCAGGATTTCTATTTTGAAAATCGTTAACCCAGGAGAGTTGGAAGAGGCAATCATATATAATCTCCAAAAATCCTAAAAGAATCAGGGAGAAGCCAAGGCAGTAAATTAGAAAAGATTTCTCCCATGATTACCTCTCCAACAGTCATATTTGAATCAGATTTATTGATGAAAATGACTCGTGTTAATCGAGTAGTTGAGGCACTACTCGATTAGTTTGAGCAGACAGAAAGATGGACATTTTTCTGTTTAGCAGACTTCTCGAGTAGTGCAAGAGCTACTCGATTAGTTACTGCTATTTTATTAAAAACAAGTTTTTCAAATATGTTAAAATAACCAATCCCTTTCTAGCCTTTTTCAAATATTTAACTCAACTAGAATTCATACTAACTAATTCATATTTGCTTGAGTTAAACCTAAGTCTACCACCCACACTCAAACATAAATAAAAGAGATTACAATAAGGCTGGAAATAATAAACTATAAGAGGTTTGTTGTTGTTGACTCTTCATGCTATTTGTCTTCATCAAAATAATGCACTCCTTGTTGAATTTACAATCTTCCCCTTTTTGATGATGACAAATGCTTGTTGATTTCGCACACTCCCCTTGAATGTATGCACGGGAACCTGTAAACAAAAAATAACAACCTTTCTCCCCCTTTTGGCATGATAAAAAAGGAGCCAAATAATTAAGTACATTGCCAAAAGAGAGGTTAATAACATGGGCATAAACTCCCCTTAAGGGAAATCGAAGATAAAAGAACATAATGCATATGCCAGCCCTTGATGAATTTAAAACATGAAACCATAAACATAAAACGAGTAACATCTTTCACAAGTTTTTAACAATGTCCAGAAATAAAAGTTCATAAAACCAAGAGAGAACCAAACAGATATAACAACGGAAAGATTTAGAAAACAAATCAGGAGGAGGATGGAGGAGGGTGAAAAGCTCCAAAGGCATCAGAGATGAATTGTTGCATGGACTGATAATTATCTGCTATGCGATGCTCCATTTGATCCATACGAGTGTCTATACCATCAAGACGATCATGCACTCGACCAAAATGTGAATCAATATGACCAATCAGAGAATCATGCAGTGCTCTAAAATCAAAGGAAGAGGAAGCATGAGTAGGAGATACAGGGGGCTGATCCGGCTGCGCCTCAGGCTGGAAATCCATGAAATCTTCCACATTTAGCCCTTCTTCAACAGCCTTAAATGCTTGTTCCTCAGCTTGCCTATCTTCATCTTGTGCTGCTGGATTATCACCTTCAATGGTCGAAAGATCTTCTTTCTAATACCAGATACCAATGCCAACATGTTTAAAAATTCCCATCAAATGAAGAAGCCTCGTATCTAGGCAACACTTATCTGTAGAATATTGTTCATTTTCTTCACCAGCAGGTATAGCCACACCACAGTGACGAATCAAGTGACATACATGCATCGGGTAAGGCAACCATCCAGTACTCCTAGGACTAGCAGCCATAAGCATTCTTTCTATTATTGCCCGAGACCAATTTGTACGAATGTTGTTTGTGATGTCATTTAGAAGCTTGATGTCATCTTCAAAAACCTGTCCAAAATTCCTTGAAGTTCTAGAAACAAACAATATGTAATGATGTAGTGCAAGATTCTATTTTCAATAGTCAATGGCTTAACTTTGTTATTTCCACTGTTCCATTGATAACCAAGACGCAAAGCTTGTTGATAAACCAGAGATACATTGCAATCTAATCCTCCATTAACTAAAGATGCCCCAGTAGTGGATAGTCCAAACAAAGAATGTAAATCAACATGCTTAAATTCAATCCTAGTGTCACACACCCAGGAGTAGTATTTCTCTTCATGTTTAACAAGATTAGCATAGAACTGTTGTACTAACCTAGGGTAAAATCGGCAATTAAATTCTAGGAATTGCTTTAAACCAGAAGATTCAATAAGATTTACCAATTGAAGTCTTTGTTGACGAAGCCACTGTGTGTTAATCCAACGAATTTCTGCATATTCCCTATCCTCAAAACGTGGCCAGCAAGCATTGCGAGAGGCAACGGAGAAGTGATTGTCCAGAGAGATCTGATTAGCCCGCCTCTTGGTGCGTTTTGGAGGAGGAGCAGAGGATGATGCCATTGGAGATTTGAAATCTTGAGATTTTAGGGTTTTAAAAGGGGAAAAGGAGAAAGAGAGAAAAATAGGAAGAAATAGAGAAGAAAAAGTAGAGATTTAATGATGGTGAGTAATAATGTGAAAGATATTTGAAGAAACTTACAAGAATAAGCTATAAAAGCATGAAAACCAGAGAGAGAGAAGAAGGTTTCGAGTTTTGAGAAGAAGAAGTGAGGAAGAAGATGACCAAAAAGACGGTTCTACTGCTGCTGAAACAGACGTACTAATTGAGTAGTACGTGGGGTACTTGATTAGTTCGGCTTTTCAGAAAGTAATTTAAAATTGTTTAAAGTAGACTACTCGATTAGTTAGAGTACTAATCGTGTAGTACGAATGAAAAAGCAGAATCAGTAGAAGCAAAAATATGAAAGTAAAACAGATTTTTTAAGGAGTAAGATAAAGAAAATTACAAAACCCATTTAAACCATGCAAATCTGGACTTAAACAAGAGAGGATTACATGATGCACTTTCATGCTTTAAAATAAAATGATTAATAAATAAAAGAAACACAAACAACTTCATATTGAAATAATACTTTGGTTCAGGTGATTGTTCAAAATAGTGTACTGAGGTCAATTAGCTTACACTTGATTCATCCAAGATGCCTACCTCCCTTCTTATATGATAAAAAGTGTCTCTAGGCAGGGGTTTTGTAAAAACATCAGCTAATTGATTTTCAGTACTTACAAAATTTATAGTACAATCACCCTTTTGAACATGATCTCACATAAAATGGTGTCTTATTTCCATGTGTTTTGTTCGCGAATGATACACAGGATTCTTAGTTAGATTGATTGCACTAGTATTGTCACATTTGATAGGAATGTGATCCAATTTTAATCCAAAATTCGACAGTTGTTGTTTCATCCAAAGGATTTGAGCACAACAACTACCGGCTGCAATATATTCTGCTTCAGCGGTTGAAAGAGCAACACAACCTTGCTTTTTGGAAAACCAAGACACTAATGACCTTCCCAATAAATGGCAGGTTCCACTAGTTCTTTTTTGATCAAGCTTGCATCCCGCGAAATCAGAATTAGAATATCCAATCAAACTAATATTAGCATTACTAGGATACCATAATTCAGTGTTCTCAGTTCCTTTTAAATATTTAAATATGCGTTTAACAGCAGATAAATGTGATTCTTTAGGTTTTGCTTGAAAGCGGGCACACTTACAAACGATAAACATAATATCCGGTCTTGATGCAGTTAAATATAGTAGACTACCTATCATGCCTCTATATTTACTTACATCTACCGACTTACCTGAATCATCCTTATCCATATAGCAAGAGGTGTTCATAGGAGTTGCTGCATTCTTGCAATTTTCCATTCTGAAATTCTTAAGTAGTTCTTTGCAATATTTTCCTTGATGCACAAAGATACCTCCTTTAACTTGGTTTACTTGAAGTCCTACGAAGAATGTGAGTTCTCCCATCATTGACATCTCAAATTCACCTTTCATTAGAGCTGAAAATTTCTTACATAGAGACATATTAGTAGCACCAAAAATTATATCATCAACATAAACTTATACTAATAAAATGTCCTTTTTGAATTTATAAATGAATAAAGTAGTATCAACCTTCCTTCTTTCAAAGCCTTGTTCTAAAAGAAAAGAAATCAATCGATCGTACCAAGCTCTAGGAGCTTGTTTCAATCCGTAAAGAGCCTTTTTAAATTTATAAACATGATTGGGAAATTCATGACTTTCAAAACCAGGAGGTTGTTTAACATAAACTTCTTCATTTATAAAACCATTTAAAAAAGCACTTTTAACGTCCATTTGAAAAAGGGTGAATTTCATTATTGATGCAAAAGCAAGTAAAATTTTGATTGCTTCAAGGCGTGCAACCAGAGCATAGGTCTCGTCATAATCGATACCTTCCTCTTGGTTGTAGCCTTGAGCAACAAGTCTCGCTTTGTTTCTAATAATTACCCCTGATTCATCCATTTTGTTTCTAAAAATTCATTTTGTGCCAATTATAGAATGATCATCAGGCTTAGGAACTAAATCCCAAACACCAATTATGATGAATTGATTTAGTTCTTCTTGCATAGCAATAGCCCAATGTGCATCCTCAATTGCTTTATGAACAAAATCAAGTTCAATTTGAGAAACAAAAGGAAACGAAATTACAAAATTTTTTAATAGAACGACGTGTTAATACTCCCTTTGAGATATCACCTATCACGTTGTCGATTGGATGGTTCTTGTTAGTTTTCCAAGCTGGAGGAAGTGCATTCTCTTGTGCTTCCTCTCCAGTCGAGATTTGAATATCTTCATTATGTTTTTCAATAAAGTCCTCTAGATATCCTGCACCTTTCACATAGCTCAAAGTATCACCATAAGAAGACTCATCAAATACCACATGTATAGATTCTTCCATGGTAGAAGTTCTTTTATTGAAAACTCTAAATGCTTTACTATGAGAAGAATAACCTAAGAATATACCTTCATCAGCTTTTGAATCAAATTTTCCAAGATGATCTTTTCCATTATTTAAAATAAATACTTTGCATCCAAAAGCGTGAAGATGGGATATATTCGGTTTTCTACCCTTGTAAAGTACATAAGGCGTTTTCTTTAGAATAGGTCTAGTCAAAATGCGGTTTATTACATAACACGCAGTATTGACCGCATCCGCCCAAAAATAGTGTGGTACTTGAGATTCATTTAACATAGTTCTAGCAAGCTCCTCAAGTACTCTATTTTTTCATTCCACAACTCCATTTTGCTCAGGAGTTCTTGGAGCGGAAAATTGATGTTCAATTCCAAACTTAGAAAAAAATTTATCACATTTGTTGTTTTCGAACTCGCCTCCATGATCTGTTCGGATTACAATTACTTTTTTGTTGACTTGGTTTTGGACTCGTTTGACAAGATTCTTAAAACTTTTGAATGTGTCACTTCTAGCAGTTAAAAATAAAGTCCAAGTAAATCTAGAAAAGTCATCAACAATTACCAAGGCATAGTAGTTGCCACCAAAGCTCTTTACTTGTGAAGGTCCAAACAAGTCCATATTAAGTAATTCTAATGGTCTTGATGTGGAAACCATCGTTTTAGAGGAAAATTATTTTTAGTTTGTTTGCACTTTTTACAAGCCGTGCAAACGCCTTCAATATCAAATTTCAGCTTTGGTAAATCAACTACTAGGTCTTTGGATTGAAGTTTCTTTAATTGATTTACATTGTGAGCTGTCCTACGATGTCATAACCAAGTATCATTTTCTTTGCTAACCAAGCAAGTGGATACCAAAGAAGTGATTTCATTTAAATCAACCAAATAAGTATTGTTTGATCTTTTTCCAACAAATTTGATAGAATTGTCCTTGTCACTTTTAATACAACAGTGAGTGAAGGTAAACACAACATGATTACCAATATCACAAAGTTGACTGATGCTTAAAAGGTTATGTTCTAAGCCTTGTACAAATAAAACATTATCGATAATCAAGTTAGAGGAATTTCCAATTTTACCTTCACCCAAAATCTTGTAGGATTCTCATGTTTTGATGCTAACAATCTCTCTCCAAGCAACAACATTGGCAACAAGCAAGCTACACCACATGAAGATTAGAATTAGGATTTTTATTAATTCTATTTCAATGTAATCTTTATTTTATGCAATGCATCTCATTGGTGTGGGTAGCTTAGGTGATTTTAAGAATATTTAAATAATGTTTGATTAAGAGTGAAGATACTTTAAATCTTGATTAAATAGCTTGTGAAAATCATTTTAGAAAAACTTTGTTTTTATTCAGATTCTGATCAGTTTACTCGAGTAATAAGTACTGGATCACTCGAGTAATTTATGTCATGACAGGTTAATCGAGTAATGGTTTACACATCACTCGAGTAACTTAATCTGACATGTTTCACTCGAGTGACGTTGTTTGGTTTACTCGAGTAATTCAATCAGTGTTGGGAAAATTTTAAAAGGACTTAATTTTCTCTTTCATAAAAATATACTTTCATTCTTACAATTTTCTAATACACTTTTCAAAAGCAATCCAAGAGCTATTTTACATCTTTCAAGAGCTATCAAGATTCAACAAGAAATTTTTCTTCTTCACTCTATTTTCTATCATTGTTCAAATATTCTTGAGATCATATTTTTGTTCTTAGTGGTTGTTGAAGATTTGCAATTTGTGATTGCATTATTGAAGTTTCAACACAAGTGAAGAATCTTACAAGGAAGACTTTGAGGATCAAATCAAAGCAAGAAAAGAGGATTGGTTGGAAGCATCTTCAATCAATTAGCAAGGAAATCTAGAATTCTCAAAAGGGGTAGATTAGATCAAAGTGTTTGGTACACACTTTGAGTTGGGTTTTAAGATAGGAGAACTAAGAATCTAGTTGCATCTTAAAACATTGTAAAATCTACATTTGAAGATTTCTAGTGAAGAATCTCTCTTGATTTAAGAGGGGACTGGAGTAGCTTTCAAGTGGGTGAACGTGAACCAGGATAAATCCTTGTGTCTCTTTTATTTTCATTCCTTGTATTTCATTAATTCATTAACAATTGCATTTTTTAGGTTAGAATTGGGGGTTTCTTAATTCTACTCAATTGATCTAAAATTGCATGTTAATATTACTTGAAATTGTTCATTTTAATCATTCATAATTTGTTGAATCATCATAGCATTGTTATTCTTGAAGAACTCCATTGAAAACTCAGTTTTTAATTGAATTTTACCCAGTTTACTCGAGTAAAGTTCTTGTCACTCGAGTAATCTGCTTTCAGTTTTTTGAACAATACTCGAGTAGGTTTTCTGTTACTCGAGTGATTTAAAAAATAGATTTCGTAATACTCGAGTGATTTGCTGAATACTCGAGTGAAATTATTTTTGCTTGCGTATTACTCGAGTGAAGACTTGAGTTACTCGAGTAATCTGAACTGAATTTTTAGAAAACTTATTTTTCATAAAACCATTCTCTTAGGTGGACGAAAAATCTATAATAAGGCTTCAATATTCTATTCACCCCCCCTCTAGACTATATTGAGCCGCTTGCTGGTTTCCAACAAGTGGTATCAGAGCTTGGACGAAAAATCCGAGCCTTAAAAAGCTTTTTCGAAAAGATCTTTTTTACTTGGAAACAATGGGCTCAATTTCAAATCCTTTTGGTGGTGAAGGAACTTCCATTAATCGTCCTCCACTATTCAGTGGTGAGGGTTACGCTTATTGGAAGGTCCGCATGAAAATTTTTATTCAAGCCATAGATATGGAAATTTGGAACGCCATAGAGAATGGACCTTTTGTTCCTCAAACGAAAGTAAATGATGTTGTTTCGATTAAACCTCAATCGAGTTGGGACAATGATGATAAGAAGAAAGTTGCATTTGATTTAAAAGCTAAAAATATCATCACGTCCGCTCTTTCTTATGATGAGTTCTTTCGAGTATCTCAATGTGTTGATGCTAAACAAATGTGGGACACATTACAAGTCACACATGAGGGCACTTCGGAGGTTAGAAGGGCTAGGCTAAATACATTCATGCATGAATATGAACTCTTTCGTATGTTACCTAATGAAAATATAGGTGACATGCAAAAGCGGTTCACTCATATCATTAATCATCTTTCTGCACTTGGAAAAGTTATAACTAATGGTGAAGTTGTTAATAAGATTTTGAGATGTCTTAGCAGGGAATGACAACCTAAGGTGACGGCCATTATGGAAGCTAGAGACGTGGATCAAATTGACTTAGCAACTCTATTCGGAAAGCTTCAAGAGCATGAAATGGAGCTTGGACGGTTATCCATGAATGAAGATGCTGATAGAAAGAAAAAGGGGATTGCTCTTAAATTAACTTCAAAATCCCTTAAGGCACAAGAGGAAAACTTTCAAGTGGATGACTCGGACTCCGATATAGATGATGAGACCCTTGGCTTGCTAGTTAAAAAGCTTGGTAGGTTCCTTAAGAAAAAGGGGAACTTTAATAGAAATAGACAAAGAGATTCTAAGGACTCACAACCAAGAAATAAGACTAACAAGGATCACATCAAGTGTCATGGGTGTGGAAAGCTTGGTCACTATCAATCGAATTGTCCAACTAATTCTAAGAAGTCGGAAGGTGACAACTCAAAGTTCAACTCATCTAAAGGAAAAAGGGCTTACATAGTATGGGATGAAGTAGAGAGTCAATCAACATCTAGCTCGTCGGATGATGAAGAACTTGCAAATCTATGTTTAATGACAAAGCTTGATGAAGAGGAATCTTCGAGCATTAAATCAAGTGAGAACGTCAATGAGGTAGATTATCTTTCCGATGCTAGCTCAAGTTCTAATTCTCCTTCATTCAATGAATTGTACAATGTGTATGTAGAGATGCATAAAGAGTTGAAGAAACTTGCTAAAATAAATGTTGAAAGAAAGAATTTCATAATGAAGCAACATGAAAAGATAATTGAACTTCAAAAAGATTTAGAAGAACTTAAGCTTCAAAATGAAACTCTTGAACTCATTTATGCAAACTCTACATGCAATTGCGAATTGAAATCAAATGAGACTCCATCTTGTGAAAATTGCAAGTCTTTGGAAAAAGAAGTTTTTAATTTGAATGATCGACTTGCAAGGCTCATGAAAGGAGATACTTCTTTAGATCATTTGCTTTCAACTCAAAGGAACAATAGCAATAGATCCGGTCTTGGCTATACCAAACCTAAGAAACGCAATTATCGCAAAGTTGGTGGATTTTCAAAGAATAAGATTTCTAAAAACCCAACTTGCCATTATTGTGGAATCTTTGGGCATACCACGAATAAATGTAATATAAAGAAATTTGGTATACCAAGCGGAGAATATATTTGGATTGTTAAGGGGACTTCTCCTCATGCTAACAACAAAGGACCCAAAACCACTTGGGTACCTAAGTCAACCAAATGATATCTTTCTTGTAGGTGTGTCTTCGAACAAAAGAGCGAAAATGGTACTTGGATAGTGGTTGTTCGAGACACATGACGGGAGACAAAACGCACTTCATGGAACTTACTCCGAAAAGTGGTGGATTTGTGACATACGGCGACAACAACAAGGGCAAAATTCTAGGAGTTGGGAAGATCGGTAATGTATCTAACCTTGTCATAGAAAATGTCCTATACGTAGAAGGCTTAGAACACAACTTGCTTAGTATAAGCCAACTATGCGATATGGGCAATTATGTAACTTTTACTCCGGAATTATGCTTCATTAAGTCTTCTATAGATGATAGTGTTAAGTTTGTTGGTCGTCGCTCTAATAACACTTACTTAATTGATTTGGATGAGATAACTTCACTATTTTCAAAATGTTTCAAATCTTTTGATGATGAAATTCGTCTTTGGCATAGACGAATTGCTCATGTGAATGTGAATCAATTAAACAAACTTTTACGAAAAGATTTAGTGATTGGTTTGCCTAAACTAAACTTTAAGCTTGATGGCATTTGTGACTCTTGTCAAAAGTGCAAGCAAGTTAAAAGTTCTTTTAAACCTAAAAATGTGATAAGCACAACAAAGCCTTTGGAGTTAATCCATATGGATTTGTTTGGACCTTCACAAATTAAAAGTTTAGGTGGCAATTACTATGGATTTGTTTTAGTAGATGATTTTACTAGATTCACATGGACTTTATTTTTATCCGCAAAAAGTGAAGTTTATAAATGTTTTAAAAAATTTGCAAAACTCATCCAAAATCAACTAAGTTTTAAAATTGTGTCTATTAGAAGTGACCACGGAGGTGAGTTTGAAAACACTAGGATTGATGCGTTTTGTGATAAGTTTGGTATTGATCATCAATTTTCGGCCCCTAGGACTCCGGAGCAAAACGGAGTTGTAGAAAGGAAAAATAGAATATTAGTGGAACTTGCTCGTACTATGTTGAAAGAATCAAATGTTCCTAAATATTTTTGGGCCGATGCGGTAAACACCGCTTGCTATGTGCTTAATAGGGTTCTTATTCGTCCGCATTTAAATAAAACACCTTATGAACTTTTAAAAGGGCGAAAACCAAATATTTCACATTTTCATGTTTTTGGGTGTAAGGTGTTTGTTTTAAATAACGGAAAGGAACCGGTCGGCAAGTTTGACTCTAAAGCCGACGAAGGCATATTCATAGGTTATTCAACTCATAGCAAAGCATATAGAGTCTACAATAAAAGAACATTAACCGTTGAGGAATCCGTGCATGTTGTATTTGATGAATCTTCGAAAGGAGATTGTGTTGTTTCTTGTGATGATAATATAGGTACATTTTTGGATCATGAGAATTCAACACCACAACAAATGGAAGAGAATCAAAATGAAGATAGAGAGGTGCAAGCACAAGATAAAGACTTATCACAAGAGATTCAACCTCAATTACCAATAGCTTGGAAGTCCAACAAAAATCATCCGATTTCTAATATCTTAGGTGACATTGCGAAGGGAGTGGTAACCCGACGCACTTTAAATAATTTTTGTTATTATGTTGCCTTTGTATCTCAAATAGAACCTAAGAATATCAAAGAGGCTCTTCAAGATGATCATTGGATTATGGCCATGCAAGAAGAATTAAATCAATTTGAAAGAAACCAAGTTTGGGAGCTTATGCCAAAACCCGATGATCGTCCTGAAATTGGTACTCGGTGGGTCTATAGGAATAAGTTAGATGAGTCGGGTATTATTGTTAGGAATAAAGCTAGGTTGGTAGCACAAGGTTATAGTCAAGAAGAAGGAATCGATTACGATGAGACATATGCTCCCGTTGCTAGACTAGAAGCTATTCGTATTCTTCTCGCTTTTGCTTCAATTATGAATTTTAAATTGTTTCAAATGGATGTTAAGAGCGCCTTTCTTAACGGATACATTCAAGAGGAAGTTTATGTGTCACAACCTCCCGGATTCGAGAGTTTTGAGCATCCGGACTACGTTTTCAAACTGAAAAAGGCTTTGTACGGTTTGAAACAAGCTCCTAGAGCTTGGTACGATCGACTAAGCAATTTTTTATTACAAAAAGGTTTTAAACGAGGCACTGTTGACACTACTCTTTTTATTGAACGTTCCGGTAAGGATATTTTATTGGTTCAAATATATGTTGACGATATTATATTTGGTGCTACTAACGATAACTTGTGTAAAAAGTTTTCAGAATTGATGCAAAGTGAATTCGAGATGTCAATGATGGGAGAGCTTACATTCTTTCTTGGCCTTCAAATAAAGCAGCTTAATGATGGCATTTATATTCATCAAAGTAAATATTGTAGAGAGCTTATCAAACGTTTTGGAATGGATTCGTGCAAATCCGCTTCTACACCAATGAGCGTTGCATGCTACCTAGATCAAGATGAGGCTGGAAAAGCGGTAGAGGTAACGAAGTATCGTGGTATTATTGGTAGTTTGTTATACTTAACTGCATCTAGGCCTGACATCATGTTTAGTGTATGTATGTGTGCACGTTTTCAAGCAAAACCGAAAGAGTCGCATCTAACTGCTGTCAAAAGAATAATGAAATACTTAAAGGGTACAACAAATACTGGACTTTATTATCCTAGGGATGCTTTTCTAAAACTTATAGGTTATTCGGACTCTGACTTTGCCGGTTGTAAAGTTGAGCGAAAAAGTACAAGCGGAACATGCCATTTAATTGGTAGTTCACTTGTATCGTGGTTTTCCAAAAAGCAAAATTGTGTAGCTTTATCAACCGCCGAGGCCGAATACATAGCTGCAGGTAGTTGTTGTGCTCAAATTTTATGGATGAAGCAACAATTATCTGACTTTGGTTTAAATTTGACAAAAATCCCTATAAAGTGTGATAACACTTCGGCAATTAATTTGACTAAAAATCCAGTATTACACTCAAGGACAAAGCATATTGAAATTAGGCATCACTTTTTGAGAGATCATGTTCAAAAAGGTGATTGTGTTATTGAGTTTGTTCAAACTTCAGATCAATTAGCTGATATTTTTACAAAACCATTACCAAGGGACACATTTTATAAAATTCGAAGAGAACTTGGTATTGTTGATGAATCAACTATTAGCTAATTGTATTTGATGTTTTTAGAAATCACCTTTAAGTCTATTTCAATGTGATTTGTATTTTGAGTTGTTGTATCTTATTAAAGTGTTTCTTAACTTTTTGATATGTAGTCATGTGTGTATGTGTTCTATAATATGCTAATTGCTTTATTTGTATGTGTGTTTCTTGCAAAATGCTAAGTGTTTCTCTGTGTTTGTGCATGAAAAATGTTTTTGCATGAAAAATTGAAATTTTTAAAAATCTGGACAGTTCACTCGAGTAACAGATTTTTTCACTCGAGTAATTTTAAAATCTCTTTCGTATTACTCGAGTAATTCTGTCTGTCACTCGATTAATTTTAAAATGACTTTCGTATCACTCGATTAAGTTCATCCATCACTCGAGTAATTTTTTTTATCTTTCGGCATACTCGAGTAACATTCTCTTTCACTCGAGTACTGCTCGAATCACTCGAGTGACGCATGAACATTACTCGAGTAACTTACGTGATTTTAAAAGCTGAACTGTTGAAATCTGCATCATTTTCACGACTTTTTCTCTCTCTTGTTCGTCTTTCTCTCTTCTCTCTCATACGGGTCTTCATCAAATCATCATTTTTCAGCCACAAAAACTCACAAATCATACAAATTTCTTCCATATTTCCTCATTATATCATCATTTCTACTCATTTCATTCATCAATTTCACCAATTTTATCCAAAAATCCGAAAACCCCAAATCAAAACCCTAACCCCCAAAACCGAATCTGCACTTTCTGAATCAATGGCTTCTTCCTCTCACTATCAACCTCCTCAAAAGAAAGCAAAGCAAGGAGCAGGTCGTAATGATCCTTGGTTTTCTGGAATCAACCGAGATTTGCGGGAACCGGCATTTATCAATCGCTCTTTTGGTCTTACAAGGTATGTTAAGTTTGCTTGGTTGCGTAAGGAGCAATTTCCGTTTGTAGAGGATTTAGAATTTCAGAATTTGAAGAGGTTTTTGGAATTTGAGACTCATTATTACCCTAGGCTTGTCAGACAATTTTATCAAAATTTTACTAAGCTAGATGGTGAGTATCAAACAATGGTTAGAGGACATCATTTTGTTATAAAGCCTGCGGATTTGACTATGATGTTTGGTTTAGAAAACAAGGGAACTTTTATTGGTGATACTGAATGTCTGGATTTGAATGTGGATACTACTCAGATTTATACTGATTTGTTGCGTACTGGTGAATCTTGGGGTGATAGGACTACTAGAACTGTATCACCTTTGCATGCTGTGGATAGGGTGCTCATGTACATTGTCTCTTATTGTTTGATTCCTAAATGCAATCAAAATTATGCTCAATTGGGAGATGATGATCTTACTTTGTTTCATGGGATTAAAAAGAGGTATGAGATGAATTGGAATAAAATGTTTTTAGCTCGTATGGAAGCTGCTGCTCAATCTCCTCCTACCCAATTCTTGCCATATCCTATGCATGTCACCAAGATCATGAGGTATTATCGTGTTCCAATCCCTGATGATGAGCCAGCTGAAATGGAAAAGAAAAATAACTGGTGTCTTAATGATTCGCACATTAGTTATATGAAAATTGCTTGGCATAGGGAAAGTCGCACTTGGTTATGGAAATCACAGATTAAGGAAATGGCTGAAGCTGCAAAGGCTGCAAGAGTTTCAGGTTCTAGAAAAAGGAATTTACTTGCTGATAGGGCTGGTGCATCTTCTTCTGTTCCTCCTTCTTCTACTGATCCGATGGATACCGATCGTGTTGAGGACTATATCGATTTGGATAATCTTGGTACTCCATTTGATGCACAGGCTGCTCATGAGTCATTGGTTGAGCACATCAATGCTCAATTCACTCAGTTGGAGATGAGACAGGATGTGAAGAATATTGCCATGGAGCATCGTTTGATGGATTACATGTCTGGACTCTTTTCTCATCATTTCCCTTCTCCTCCACCTGATTCCTAGACCTGTGGATGCTGATGATGTTTGATGTTGCTTTCTGTTGCATGTTTCATTTGCATATTTTTGGTTATGTTTCTGTCTCATGTTTCTGACTCTGTTGCTACTATGTTTTTTTTTCCAGACCTTGCGTATGGTCTCGTTTGGTTAGTTTCGTTTTGCTTATCTGCTATGATTTGCTGCATAGTGTGATACTCTGATATTATGGTGCTATATTCGTTGTGCATTTATATTCGTTGTTTATATTCGTTGTGGCACTATTGTGGTTTATTTTGGTATTGTCTTTATTGTTATATATTTTATATACCATTGTGAACTACTTACCTTCAACTTTTGGCAAAGGATTTTTCTCAAAAATTTTATCTTTTTAATGATGCCAAAAGGGGGAGAATATTTTTGTTGATGTTGTTCTTGTAGGTTTAGTTTTATTATATTTTTCCTAGATGTTTTACATTTAGGGGGAGTATGTTAAAACTTAGTGCTTAATTTGAAAGGAGGTTTGTCATCATCAAAAAGGGGGAGTTTGTAGGATTCTCATGTTTTGATGCTAACAATCTCTCTCCAAGCAACAACATTGGCAACAAGCAAGCTACACCACATGAAGATTAGAATTAGGATTTTTATTAATTCTATTTCAATGTAATCTTTATTTTATGCAATGCATCTCATTGGTGTGGGTAGCTTAGGTGATTTTAAGAATATTTAAATAATGTTTGATTAAGAGTGAAGATACTTTAAATCTTGATTAAATAGCTTGTGAAAATCATTTTAGAAAAACTTTGTTTTTATTCAGATTCTGATCAGTTTACTCGAGTAATAAGTACTGGATCACTCGAGTAATTTATGTCATGACAGGTTAATCGAGTAATGGTTTACACATCACTCGAGTAACTTAATCTGACATGTTTCACTCGAGTGACGTTGTTTGGTTTACTCGAGTAATTCAATCAGTGTTGGGAAAATTTTAAAAGGACTTAATTTTCTCTTTCATAAAAATATACTTTCATTCTTACAATTTTCTAATACACTTTTCAAAAGCAATCCAAGAGCTATTTTACATCTTTCAAGAGCTATCAAGATTCAACAAGAAATTTTTCTTCTTCACTCTATTTTCTATCATTGTTCAAATATTCTTGAGATCATATTTTTGTTCTTAGTGGTTGTTGAAGATTTGCAATTTGTGATTGCATTATTGAAGTTTCAACACAAGTGAAGAATCTTACAAGGAAGACTTTGAGGATCAAATCAAAGCAAGAAAAGAGGATTGGTTGGAAGCATCTTCAATCAATTAGCAAGGAAATCTAGAATTCTCAAAAGGGGTAGATTAGATCAAAGTGTTTGGTACACACTTTGAGTTGGGTTTTAAGATAGGAGAACTAAGAATCTAGTTGCATCTTAAAACATTGTAAAATCTACATTTGAAGATTTCTAGTGAAGAATCTCTCTTGATTTAAGAGGGGACTGGAGTAGCTTTCAAGTGGGTGAAAGTGAACCAGGATAAATCCTTGTGTCTCTTTTATTTTCATTCCTTGTATTTCATTAATTCATTAACAATTGCATTTTTTAGGTTAGAATTGGGGGTTTCTTAATTCTACTCAATTGATCTAAAATTGCATGTTAATATTACTTGAAATTGTTCATTTTAATCATTCATAATTTGTTGAATCATCATAGCATTGTTATTCTTGAAGAACTCCATTGAAAACTCAGTTTTTAATTGAATTTTACCCAGTTTACTCGAGTAAAGTTCTTGTCACTCGAGTAATCTGCTTTCAGTTTTTTGAACAATACTCGAGTAGGTTTTCTGTTACTCGAGTGATTTAAAAAATAGATTTCGTAATACTCGAGTGATTTGCTGAATACTCGAGTGAAATTATTTTTGCTTGCGTATTACTCGAGTGAAGACTTGAGTTACTCGAGTAATCTGAACTGAATTTTTAGAAAACTTATTTTTCATAAAACCATTCTCTTAGGTGGACGAAAAATCTATAATAAGGCTTCAATATTCTATTCACCCCCCCTCTAGACTATATTGAGCCGCTTGCTGGTTTCCAACAAATCTTACCTTTGTTGTTGTATCCATAAGTGACATATCCTTTTTCCTTTGGAGTAAGCTCAATTAAGTGTTGCTTATCTCCAGTCATGTGCGTCGAACAACCGCTGTCCAAATACCACCGATTTTCCTTTGTTTGAAAGCACACCTACAAAACAATGATTACTTGTTCATTTTGGGTACCCAAATGGTTTTGGGTCCCTTAAGGTTAGCGTAGGGATCTTCTCCCTTGACAATCCAAACATATGATCTATTTGCTACACCGTAACGCCTTATGCTACATTCATTTGGGGTGTGACCATGAATGCCACAATAAAAACATGTTGGCTTTTTAGAATAATTAACATTTGAAAATGAGTCAACTTTTCTAAAAATTTTCTTTTTGGCGTTTGTGTAACCAAGACCAGTTTTGTTTGAATTGTCTCTTTGTTCAACAAGTAATCGATTTAACATTTTATCACTTCTTGAAAAAATTGCACTAGTAGTTTTCAAATCTTGGATTTCTTTCTCATACTTGATGCAACTTTCATAATTTTGGCTTTTCAAAGAAGTGATAGTATGTTTAACGATTCATTATTGCTTTTTAAATTTTCAATGCATTTTTCCAATTCAAGAACTTGCTCTTTATATTTCAAAACATTCTTTTTCAGTTTAACATAACTTTTAGCAAGTTTCTTAAAATCGGATTGCATGTCAATGTAAGCAGTATATAAATCTTCATAATCATCAAATTCAAATTCAGTATCGGAGGTTACCTCATTTCCTTGCTTAGTTGAAGTTTGGCTTTGTGAGGCTTCTTCATCACATCTTCCCACTAAGCATAGGTTTGCCTCCTCACCATCTGACGAATCTGATTCTGAAGTTTCATTTTCTTCAGGCGCATCCCAGACAATGTAAGCCCTTTTTGACTTGTAGTCCTTGCCTTTCTTTCTTTATTTCATCACCACTTTTCTTTTGCAGTTTGGGACAGTATGCTTTAATGTGTCCGGGTTCACCACACTCATGGCATTTGATCTTATCTTTTGAATTATTGCCTTATGATGGAAATCTTTGGTCTCTTTTCCTTTGCTTTTAAAATTTCTTTTATTTTTGAAAAACTTTCCAAACTTTTTAACCATAAGACCAAAGGTTTCCTCATCAATTTCAGAATTTGAATCACTATCAGAGAGTCTTTACTTACCTTGGAGGTCTTGGTAGAGGCCTTTAGAGAGATCCCCTTTTTCTTTTTGTCCGACTCTTCATGCATAGTTAGACGTCCTAACTCCATCTCATGCTCTTGAAGTTTCCCGAAAAGTGTTGCTATGTCCATGGTGTCCAAATCCTTTGATTCCATAATGGTTGTGACCTTTGGTTGTCATTCCCTACTCAAACATCTCAACACTTTGTTAATAACTTCAGAATGAAGGAAAGTTTTATCAAGAGCAATAAGATGATTTATAATATGAGTAAATTGCTTTTGCATGTCATTTATTGACTCATTAGGAAGCATGCGAAATAACTCATATTCATGCATTAAAGTATTAAGTCTAGCCCGTCTAACCTCACTAGTCCCTTCATGAGTAAGTTGAAGAATGTCCCACATTTGTTTTGCACTTTTGTAATAAGATACTCTAAAAAATTCATTGTAAGACAAGGCGGAAGTGATGATGTTTTTGGCTTTTAAATCATAAGAAACTTTCTTTTTATCATCATCATTCCAACTTGCCTTCGGGACTTCCACAACTTCCTCACCTATTTTCCTTCTAGGAATATAAGGACCATTTTCAATTGCATCCCAAATATCAATATCTATTGCTTCAATAAATATTTTCATCCTAGCTTTCCAATAAGCATATTCATCACCATTAAATAGTGGTGGACGGTTTACTGAAGAGCCTTCACCTCCAAATGGATTGTTAGAGCCCATGGTTTCCTTAGGATCTTTCCGAAAAAGTTTTTACACTCGATCTTTCGACCGAGCTCTGATACCACTTGTTGGAAACCAACAAGCAGCCTAACAATTATTAGAGGGGGGTGAATAGTAAATGGAAGCAACAATATTAATTTTTCGGAGTTAATTGATATTAGCAATAAACACGCTTACTGTTTTTAAACAAAATTAAGTTTCTGTCCAAAAATACTTGAACTACTCGATTAATGCTCCAACTACTCGAGTAGTACGAGCTATTTCAGACAGAGAGCAGATTTTCAGAGAGCTTCTCATAGAGCCAAGAATAACACGAATATCAGC
The DNA here is from genome assembly GCA_037953625.1 of Crotalaria pallida. NCBI lineage: Eukaryota > Viridiplantae > Streptophyta > Magnoliopsida > Fabales > Fabaceae > Crotalaria > Crotalaria pallida. Next base: position 79,196,642 of record CM075656.1, read on the forward strand.
AAGTAAATTGACTAACTTAAGGTTCAAAGGGAGAGACTAAAAATTGCAGAATTAAATGAAAACGATAAAGAGAAGACACACTGAATTTTTATACTGGTTCACTCTCAACCCTTGAGAGCTACGTCCAGTCCCCCCGACTGACTCGATTTCTTTTTATGTGTCTTTTATAGGGATGGCAATGGGTTCGGGTACCCCAATACCCGGACCCAGACCCGCACACAATTTTTTGGACCCGGACCCACCGGAACCCGCCCGAGTACCCGCTGCACAACGGGCAGACGGGTCCCCGGGTACCCATACAGATTTAACGGGTACCCATTATCCTTTTTTTAAAAAAAAAAACTTTTTTTTTACTAATATTTTCTAAGATTATTGGTTGCTAATTTTGATGCTATGAAATAGTATTATAAAATAAATAAATAATTTGCATTGCACCACTGTATGCAGAAATTGAATTATTGAAGCCATAGCCAAAACATAAAAACAAATGGCCTTGTGCAATTTCTTTCCACTCCTTCTATTAGCATTCAACCTCTTCCACTATACCATTTCAGAAGATGAGGACCTTATGCATATGTGTTTACACTCTGGAAATTACACCACTAATGACCCTTATTTCACAAACCTAAAAGAAATTTTCAATTACCGCATCAATGAAGCTCCAACCAATGGCTTCACCATGGCTTTGAAAGGCAAAGTCAAAGATCGAGTGTTGTGTTGAATCCAAGAATGTATGCTTCTTGAAAATTTGAGAATGGTGATTTTCACACAGCATATGGATTTACATAGTGTAGTTAGGGGAGGGAGAAAGGTGGGAGCCGTAGGGGAGAGAGAAATGTTAGGGGAGGGAGAAAGGAGGGAGCCGCAGGGGAGAGAGGGGGAGTAAATTTAGGGTTTCTATTTTGAGTGTGTGTGTATATATATATATATATATATTAAGGGCATATTTGTAATTGTATATATATAAACACGGGTTCAGGTACCACATTACCCAGACCCGAACTTGTTCTTTCTTAATACCAGTTGGAACCCGTTTTTTGCTGTCCCCAGATCCATTTGTGGACCTGGACCCGTTGTGGGTATTATCCGCGGGTACCCGCGGGTCCAATTGTCATCCCTAGTCTTTTACTTGATTATTTAAGAAGTGTAATTATATATCTTAAATCAATTTATTATTTATCTAATTTGACAATGGAACATTGTTCAATAGAAAAATTTGATCAAAACCAAGTTCAATAAAAAAATTTGATCAAAAGTTCAAAATTCAAGAAATGAAACAAATTTTTATGTGGAAAGAGACGAATGATGTTTTGACTTATATTTTCACAAAAATCATAAGTGATAGGTTGATAGTGATGAATAAAAAATTGTTCAAAATTCAAGCAGTGAAACAAATTTTTATGTTAAAATTAAAGAGAACAAGAATGATGTTCTGATTTATATTTTCATAAAAATTATGAGTGATGGACTAATAGAAATGAATAAAAAAGTGGCGATGAACTTCAAAGACTAAAGTAAACTTTATTTATTAATGGCAAGGATTAAAGTAATAAAAAGTTACAAGGGACCAAAATAATAGTTTTTTTTAAACTTAGACCAAAACGACGTCAATCTGATTGAATTAACGGGTAACAAAGTCGTTATTGTTTGATGATGTGATAGGATGGTAGGTTAGGGAAGAACCAGGGAGTGCAAGAGAAGAGAGAAAGTGTGACACCCTTCCAGATTACCCAAATATAATATAGTAATTAAGCTTTTATATTGGATAATATATGGACTTGTGAGGATTAAGAAAATATGGAAATAAAATTTTCTTTTAAAAGCGGGTGCACAAATCAACACTTGGAATTCTTGGAGAATAAACCCTAAGGTATTACCAAAACAGTTATATTGAATTTGGTGATTTCTGAAACCTTTTCGAAAGTTGGGTAGCATTCATCTTTTGGAACCGTATTTTATATTATAGAAAATAACTGAAGCTACCCTTGCTTTATTTGATAAAACTGATACCATCGAATAGTTTTCACCGCCGAGCCCTCAAATAGATTAAATCAGAGTAAGCGGAATTATCGGACTATGCAATTACTAGTAAGATGAACATAGGTATATATATATATATATATATATATATATATATATATATAATAAGATTCATAAGTACATAGCCCCATATCAAAGCTTCCAAGATCCCAAAATACAAATCCATAAACAGATCTACATAATAACATGACCAAATTCCTAGAGAACCCCAAAAGTATATCTACAACATATATACATAATCAAAATAAAACTCTAAGGGTGGTCACGTAGATCCGGCAGCATCAGATGTAGTAGTAGTGATAACAGCAGTCTCCAAGAAACATAAGTAGTAAGGTAGTAGCATCATCATCAACACAGCAGCAGCAGCAAGATCTCCTCCACAGCCTCCACACATCGGATCCCCTGATCCTCACCACATACCCTATGCACAAACCTAGGGATCATCGTCCCTCCAATCACTCCCAGTAGAATGCACGACAGGCTCGCTCCCACTCTCGTCCTCCACCGGGTCCTCCTCGATCTCATCCGAGGGAGAGTGTACCCTACCACTGGGTACCGGGTCAGGTGATGGTGAAACCCTGACTGGGCTCCTCGGATCAGAAGGGGGAGTCTCCTCGCGGACGACTCTCGAGGTAAAAGGGTGAGAGTGGGTAGGTCGAAAACGGAAACTGTGATAGGAGCGAGCTGGTCGCGTGGGAGGTGGTCCACGGTAAGTGTAAAACGGGGGTACATGCATAGTGTATCTGATGGGTATCCTAAATCTACGAGGACGGAATCGGATCAACGGGTTCGGGTGGTAGAAGGTAACCTCTACCTCTCCCTCGAACACCGCGCGATGGTCCTCATAGATCCATGTGCCACTAGGAAGTGGCCGGATCTCGATGCAAGCAATGTAACGAGACATCACCTACAAGGGCATAGGGGTAAGCAATTCTATACACATAATCAATAGAGAATAAATTGTGCAATATGAGTATGTAAATATGTATCAATTAACAACAATCACATATAACACTTAGCAGTTAATTAATGCACTTAGGATAATCACACTTATTTCATTTATCACAATTGATTTGAATGAGTGGCATGATGCATGACTTTAGCTCTCAAGCCTATCTCCATCATACTATGTCACTCTCTGATGTCCATCCCTGACAACCCATCACTCAACAGTGCGTTGTATTCCTAGGTATACAACAATTCGTACATTTACCTAGAATGTACACGTCAAGCTTGGTATCCATGCCACCCGAGCATATCCCGTCATCCAAACGGACCGTCATCCAAACGGTATAACCATATCGGCATCCACTAAGCCGACCACGTCAACGACGTGTCATCAAGCAAGCGTATTGGCACTCCCAGAGGCCCTCCACATGTTTACCAAAAACATGATATACGTCCTACCATCCAAACTCCAGAATGAATGCATTACTTTACTTAAAGGGAATTGATTGATGTTTTATCCTTTTATTAATACATTACGTGCCTCCCGAGCAACGTATCGTTATTCAAATGAAAATATCATAACGTCAATCAATTTCCTTTAAGTCCAGGATCACTTGGTTTATCATCCTTTAAGTGTTACAAAATGACTTAGAATTGAAAATGGTATTTTTAAGTATCTGACTAAAAATACTCGAGTGTTTTCCATAATACTCGAGTAGTTTATCATTTTCCAGATTTTACTCGAGTAGTTCATGATTATACTCGAGTCGTTCATGTCTGTTTAGATATTCAAGTTTTCAGATCTTCAAAAATATACTCGAGTAATTCATGAGATACTCGAGTAGTCCATTACCCAGAATACTCGAGTAGTTCACATATTACTCGAGTTGTTCATTAATTTTTACTCTTGTTGCCTCTGAAATACTCGAGTGCTTAGCCTGGTTCTCAAGTTGGTGCGCCAATTTTCACACTGGTGCATCACGAAATACTCGAGTGTTAAGCCATATACTCGAGTGTTTGCAGACAGAACAGACTAAAACTTGGTTTTTACATACCATTTCAATTTCTAAACATTTTTAACCCAAACCAGTGATCACAATAGTTCATATACCATATATTGAACATGTTACCATACTCATTTCATATCAAATAACCAATTTGACAGAGAATCAATAAATCATGCATAAAAACACATTTTAACAACTCAATACTTCAATTTACACAATAAGCACAATACTCATGAAACAAAGTTCATTTAAGCTTGCATGCATGATATAGAACTTGCTCAACACAGTTTTAGAGCAAAGCTTGGTCTCCAAACCAAAGACCCTATTCAATCTAAGCCCTTAGAGCCTCTTGGTGGCTCTCTAACACAAATCATGGAATTTAATCTCTATCTAGTGAATATAATTACTTCCCCTTACCTATCAAATGTGAATCAAACAAGAAATCCCCAAAGAAAAGCTCCACAACTCTCAGACCAACTTCAAGCACCACATGCAGAGCATTTTGAGTGCAACACCAAAGTGGAATTGGTTTACCCATGAAACAGAGAATAAAATTGGGGAAATTAGATTTTCTAGACTCTATGCAACATAATCTAACTAAGGAAACCGAATTTGAGATTCAAGGATTCGTGAGCTTACCAGAAATCAAACCCAAAGTAAGCTCCCAGAACTGATGACTGCAACTCAGCCTCAACTTCTCAGCTTCGATTCTAACAACTCACTCACTCTCAGCTCACAATCTTTATGTCTATACAAAGCTCGTGATGTGAGCTTTGTATTCGTGTATCACTCAAGCCTTAACACTCAGAATTGAAAGAGAATCGAAGAGGGCAAATTCGAAACCCTAGCTTTGTCAACAAGAGCAAGATTGAGCAAAATTCCTAACTTCACGGTGTTGATGGGTTTAAATAGAGATAGAGGGAGCTCATGCATGTCGACACGCCACCCATGGCGTTGGCAAGGAGACGATTTCGTGGCAGGAGAAGGGAATCGTTCATGGTGACTCATCAAACGCACTAACTCGTGCAGTTTGACCCAGAATACTCGAGTTTTTCAGAAAATACTCGAGTATTTTTCCCAATTTTTGAAAAATAATTATTTTATTTAATTTCCCTCTAAAACCTTTCCTATAATTGCTTCTAGGTCCCAACCCAGGGACTAATATGCAAAATACTCATTTTAGGCATTTATTATATTTATTAAATAATTTCACACTCATATACCAACTATATGAACACATATTTTAATCAAGGATTAATATGAAAATAATTAATTATAATTAATTTATAATTAACATTTCATTAATCGGGGATTAAAATTTTGGGGTGTTACACTACTCCCCCACTTACAAGGAATTTCTCCCCGAAATTCAATTTATACAAACAAGTCAGGATAATCCTGACGCATCTTGTCCTCTAATTCCCAAGATGATTCTATCGCATCACCACAAACCCAGACGACTTTGACCAGACAAATGTCCTTCCCTCTAAGCTGTTTAACTCTTCGGTCTTCAATGCGAACTGACACAGCTTTGAAGGTTAGATTCTCATGAACTTCTAAGTCATCAGGTTGGATTCTAAGGACAATGGTGGGGTCATGGACATATCTCTTTAATTGAGACACATGGAATACATTATGAAGGTTAGCTAATGACGGAGGCAGGGCTAACTGATAAGCTACTGGGCCGACTCTTTTGAGGATTTGATAGGGACCAATAAACTTAGGTGATAGTTTCTGGGTTTTTAAAGCTCTACTAACACCTTTTGTTGGTACTATTCTAATGAATACATGGTCTCCTTCGGCAAACTCTAAAGATTTCCTTCTCCTATCAGCATAGCTTTTCTGCCTACTTTGAGCTGCCCTCATCTTCTCTTGTATCATCTTGATCTGTTCCGTGGTCTCTTGCACAAAGTCTGGCCCAACCAGAGCATTCTCCCCCACTTGAAACCAGCATAACGGCGTCTGACACTTTCTTCCATACAAAGCTTCAAATGGTGTCATTCCAATACTCGTGTGATAACTGTTGTTGTAAGTGAACTCCACGAGTGGCAACATTTGTTCCCAGTTCCCTTGACCTTCCAACGCACAGGCTCGCAAAATGTCCTCCAGTGACTGAATAGTCCTCTCCGTCTGACCATCAGTCTGAGGATGGTATGCAGAACTTAACTTCAATTTTGAACCTAAGGCTCTATGCAGATCTTCCCAAAACTTCGATGTAAACCTCGGATCGCGATCAGATACAATGCTTGATGGTACACCGTGCAGACGAACAACTTCTTTGATGTACAACTGGGTAAGCTTTTCCAACGAGTAGCGCATATTCACGGGAATGAAATGCGCCGACTTGGTTAAACGATCCACGATCACCCAGATGGCATCATGACCAGTAGATGTTCTTGGCAATCCCGACACAAAATCCATCGAGATACTATCCCATTTCCACACAGGAACTTCCAAGGAAAGTAACTCTCCTCCTGGCCTTTGATGTTCCACTTTCGCCTTTTGACACACCAAACAACAGGCCACATACTCAGCTACATCTTTCTTCAAACCAGACCACCAAAATAGCTTCTTTAAGTCTTGATACATTTTGGTAGCTCCCGGATGCATACTCATCTTACTCTTATGCGCTTCATCCAGAATCATCCTTCTTACTTCTAAATCATCAGGCACACAAATCCTTGTTTTAAAGCGAAGGATTCCATCCTTCCCTTCTTGAAACTCCAATTCCTTGCCTTCTTCCATCAACTTCCTCTTTTCCATGAGTTTCTCATCCTTGGGTTGCAATTCCCGAATTCTTTGCAGAAACTCATTAGCAATCTGCAGCATCCCCATCTTGATACTTGCCGGCTCCACTTGCATCGTCAGACTCAAATCCCGGAATTCCTCTATCAGTGCAGCTTCTCTAACCATCATTGTACTGATGTGCATTGCCTTTCTACTCAATGCATCTGCCACAACATTGGCCTTCCCCGGATGGTAATGGAGCTCGAACTCATAATCTTTCAAAAACTCCATCCATCGACGCTGCCTCATATTCAACTCCTTTTGATCAAAGAGGTACTTTAAACTCTTATGGTCACTAAACACTCGGAACGTAGTGCCATAGAGATAGTGCCTCCAGATCTTTAATGCAAATACCACAGCTGCCAGCTCCAAATCATGAGTTGGATAGTTCATTTCATGAACTTTTAGCTGTCTCGAGGCATAGGCGACGACTTGCCCTTCTTGCATCAAAACACACCCAAGGCCTTGTTTCGACGCGTCACAGTACACATCAAAGCTCTTCTGTGTATCGGGCAGAATCAATACTGGAGACGATGTCAACCTTTCCTTCAGTTCCCGAAAATTCCTTTCACACTGCTCATCCCAAAGGAATGGTTGATCTTTCCGAGTCAACTTCGTCAAAGGCAGTGCGATCTTCGAGAAACCTTCTATAAACCTTCTATAGTACCCAGCCAAGCCAAGAAAACTTCTCACCTCCGTGACCGACTTTGGTTGCTCCCATTGCAAAACTGAACTCACTTTCGTCGGATCTACGGCTATCCCTTTGTCTGAAATCACATGCCCCAAGAACTTAACCTCCTTTAGCCAGAACTCACATTTTGTAAGTTTGGCGTACAATTGCTTCTCCTTTAGGATACTCAACACCATCCTCAAGTGTTCAGCATGCTCCTCCGGGTTCTTGGAATAGATAAGGATATCATCTATGAACACAACCACGAATGAATCTAAATAAGGTCTAAAGATTCGATTCATGTAGTCCATAAAGATAGCTGGTGCATTAGTCAATCCGAACGGCATCACGACATATTCATAATGCCCGTATCGGGATCGAAATGCAGTCTTAGAGATATCCTCTTCTCTTATCTTGATTTGATGGTACCCCGAAATCAAATCAATCTTGGAAATTACCGAAGCTCCACGAACTTGATCCATAAGGTCATCTATCCTCGGCAATGGATACTTGTTCTTGATGGTGACCTTATTCAGCTGCCGGTAGTCGATGCACATCCTCATACTACCATCTTTCTTCTTGACAAACAAAACCGGAGCACCCCAAGGTGACACACTTGGTCGAATCATCTGCTTCTGTAGTAGCTCCTCAATCTGCTTCTTCATTTCTGCCATTTCCGGTGGTGCCATTCTATAGGGAGCGATAGAAATGGGACCAGCTCCCGGAACTAGATCAATACCAAATTCAATCTCTCTTCTTGGTGGTAACCCAGGGATCTCATCAGCAAAAATTTCCGGAAAGTCTCTGACAATAAGGATCTATTCCATCCTTGGACCATTCTCCTCCACCTCAGATTTGAACAGGCACACGTAGCCGGAGGGTTTTGAATTTCTATAGGTCACTACTTTTCTATCACAATCAATGATTACTTGGTTTTGACTTAACCAGTCCATTCCCAAGATCACATCTAATTGTGCCAAGGGTAAGCAGATCAAATCTACTTTAGAGGTTTGTCCTAACACTTCTATACAACAGTTAAGACATGCTCTAGAAACTACTACTGGAGCATTAGTAGGGGTTTCTACTTTGAGAGTATAAGGCATTTCAGATGTCATCAAACCTAACCGGTTTACACATTCATACGAAACGAATGAATGCGTTGCACCAGAATCAAACAAAACATGACAAAACTGACCATTAAGCAAGTATTTACCTTGCACCAGATCAGAAGATCGGTTTGCTTCCACACCACTAAGGGTGAAAACCCTTCCTTGAGCCATAGGTCTTTCTGCAGTTCCTCTTGAGTTGGCTTTGGCCGGTTCCTTGCAGTCCCTTGCAAAATGTCCCGGCTTTCCGCAGTTAAAGCAACCACTTGTCCCCCAACACACACGGCCATAGTGATTGCGCTTGCACTTATCGCAGAATGGAGCCTCGCTCCGATAATTCCTTCCATCCGAACTACCAGCTTTTCCTTTGCCTTTCCCTCGGCGATCATACGGACCTTTGCCTCTGTTATTGAAACCTTTACGCCTCTGGGGTCCATAGCTCTGATTGTCCTTCTTCTCTGAGACTTGCATCTCCTCAGCCTTGGTATCGTCTTCATACATCCTACACATGTCCACTAGTGCAGGAAAGCTTTGAATCCGCTGGTAGCTGAAAATCGACTTCAACTTTGGCCTCAAGCCTCCTTCAAACTTTATGCATTTGCTCCTCTCATCTGGATTGTTCTGATAGTATGGAGAGTATTTCATCAGCTGCTCAAACTTGGCTGCGTACTCACCCACACTCATATTTCCTTGCTTCAGCTGCAAGAATTCCACCTCCTTCTTCCTCCTTAGATCTTCAGGGAAATACTTTTGGAGAAACTTCTCCATGAATACTCCCCAACTTACCTCCCTTCCTTCATATTGCAGAAGCTGCATCGTGTGATTCCACCAATTCTCAGCTTCATCCTCTAACATGTAGGTTGCATACGCCACCTTTTGAGCATCAGAACACTCCAATGTTCTCAGAATCTTATCCATGGTGTGAATCCACTTATTGGCCTCTTCCGGTTTAAATCCTCCTTCGAACTTTGGTGGATTACAGCTCCTAAAATCAGCCAAAGTCTTCGCCTCAGCGTTACCCACATTACACTGATGAGGCGGGTTAACCGGTTGAGATGGTTGTTGAGATTGTCGTTGCATAGCCTCCAACACTGTGGTGATTCGTTATAACATCGCGTTGGTGTGATTTTGGTTTCTAGTTGCCATATTAGACCTGCGCTATGGGCTTATGGTCACATATGTTGAACTACAGAAACTTCAATTACACCACCTATACTAGGGCTATATTTTAAACTCTTAAATCAACAATCAATTGTGTCTTGTACTCAAAAGAGACAAGATACAAACAAATCAAGGGTATCTAAAACTCAACAAACAAAATGATAACATTCAAATAGTGTAAATTCCCTGGAGATACCTGCTTGATGTTGATGGCTACCTTTCTGAAACTACTTCCACTACTACAGGATCTGACTTTTGCTCTGATACCACTCAGTGTGACACCCTTCCAGATTACCCAAATATAATATAGTAATTAAGCTTTTATATTGGATAATATATGGACTTGTGAGGATTAAGAAAATATGGAAATAAAATTTTCTTTTAAAAGCGGGTGCACAAATCAACACTTGGAATTCTTGGAGAATAAACCCTAAGGTATTACCAAAACAGTTATATTGAATTCGGCGATTTATGAAACCTTTTCGAAAGTTGGGTAGCATTCATCTTTTGGAACCGTATTTTATATTATAGAAAATAACTGAAGCTACCCTTGCTTTATTTGATAAAACTGATACCATCGAATAGTTTTCACCGCCGAGCCCTCAAATAGATTAAATCAGAGTAAGCGGAATTATCGGACTATGCAATTACTAGTAAGATGAACATAGGTATATATATATATATATATATATATAATAAGATTCATAAGTACATAGCCCCATATCAAAGCTTCCAAGATCCCAAAATACAAGTCCATAAACAGATCTACATAATAACATGACCAAATCCCTAGAGAACCCCAAAAGTATATCTACAACATATATACATAATCAAAATAAAACTCTAAGGGTGGTCACGTAGATCCGGCAGCATCAGATGTAGTAGTAGTGATAACAGCAGTCTCCAAGAAACATAAGTAGTAAGGTAGTAGCATCATCATCAACACAGCAGCAGCAGCAACAAGATCTCCTCCACAGCCTCCACACATCGGATCCCCTGATCCTCATCACATACCCTATGCACAAACCTAGGGATCATCGTCCCTCCAATCACTCCCAGTAGAATGCACGACAGGCTCGCTCCCACTCTCGTCCTCCACCGGGTCCTCCTCGAACTCATCCGAGGGAGAGTGTACCCTACCACTGGGTACCGGGTCAGGTGATGGTGAAACCCTGACTGGGCTCCTCGGATCAGAAGGGGGAGTCTCCTCGCGGACGACTCTCGAGGTAAAAGGGTGAGAGCGGGTAGGTCGAAAACGGAAACTGTGATAGGAGCGAGGTGGTCCATGGTAAGTGTAAAACAGGGGTACATGCATAGTGTATCTGATGGGAATCCTAAATCTACGAGGACGGAATCGGATCAACGGGTTCGGGTGGTAGAAGGTAACCTCTACCTCTCCCTCGAACACCGCGCGATGGTCCTCATAGATCCATGTGCCACTAGGAAGTGGTCGGATCTCGATGCAAGCAATGTAACGAGACATCACCTACAAGGGCATAGGGGTAAGCAATTCTATACACATAATCAACAGAGAATAAATTGTGCAATATGAGTATGTAAATATGTATCAATTAACAACAATCACATATAACACTTAGCAGTTAATTAATGCACTTAGGATGCTCACACTTATTTCATTTATCACAATTGATTTAAATGAGTGGCATGATGCATGACTTTAGCTCTCAAGCCTATCTCCATCATACTATGTCACTCTCTGACGTCCATCCCTGACAACCCATCACTCAACAGTGCGTTGTATTCCTAGGTATACAACAATTCATACATTTACCTAGAATGTACACGTCAAACTTGGTATCCATGCCACCCGAGCATATCCCGTCATCCAAACGGACCGTCATCCAAACGGTATAACCATATCGGCATCCACTAAGCCGACCACGTCAACGACGTGTCATCAAGCAAGCGTATTGGCACTCCCAGAGGCCCTCCACATGTTTACCAAAAACATGATATACGTCCTACCATCCAAACTCCAGAATGAATGCATTACTTTACTTAAAGGGAATTGATTGATGTTTTATCCTTTTATTAATACATTACGTGCCTCCCGAGCAATGTATCGTTATTCAAATGAAAATATCATAACGTCAATCAATTTCCTTTAAGTCCAGGATCACTTGGTTTATCGTCCTTTAAGTGTTACAAAATGACTTTGAATTGAAAGTGGTATTTTTAAGTATCTGACTAAAAATACTCGAGTGTTTTCCATAAAACTCGAGTAGTTTATCATTTTCCAGATTTTACTCGAGTAGTTCATGATTATACTCGAGTCGTTCATGTCTGTTTAGAGATTCAAGTTTTCAGATCTTCAAAAATATACTCGAGTAATTCATGAGATACTCGAGTAGTCCATTACCCAGAATACTCGAGTAGTTCACATATTACTCGAGTTGTTCATTAATTTTTACTCTTGTCGCCTCTGAAATACTCGAGTGCTTAGCCTGGTTCTCAAGTTGGTGCGCCAATTTTCACACTGGTGCATCACGAAATACTCGAGTGTTAAGCCATATACTCGAGTGTTTGCAGACAGAACAGACTAAAACTTGGTTTTTACATACCATTTCAATTTCTAAACATTTTTAACCCAAACCAGTGATCACAATAGTTCATATACCATATATTGAACATGCTACCATACTCATTTCATATCAAATAACCAATTTGACAGAGAATCAATAAATCATGCATAAAAACACATTTTAACAACTCAATACTTCAATTTACACAATAAGCACAATACTCATGAAACAAAGTTCATTTAAGCTTGCATGCATGATATAGAACTTGCTCAACACAGTTTTAGAGCAAAGCTTGGTCTCCAAACCAAAGACCCTATTCAATCTAAGCCCTTAGAGCCTCTTGGTGGCTCTCTAACACAAATCATGGAATTTAATCTCTATCTAGTGAATATAATTACTTCCCCTTACCTATCAAATGTGAATCAAACAAGAAATCCCCAAAGAAAAGCTCCACAACTCTCAGACCAACTTCAAGCACCACATGCAGAGCATTTTGAGTGCAACACCAAAGTGGAATTGGTTTACCCATGAAACAGAGAATAAAATTGGGGAAATTAGATTTTCTAGACTCTATGCAACATAATCTAACTAAGGAAACCGAATTTGAGATTCAAGGATTCGTGAGCTTACCAGAAATCAAACCCAAAGTAAGCTCCCAGAACTGATGACTGCAACTCAGCCTCAACTTCTCAGCTTCAATTCTAACAACACACTCACTCTCAGCTCACAATCTTTATGTCTATACAAATCTCGTGATGTGAGCTTTGTATTCGTGTATCACTCAAGCCTTAACACTCAGAATTGAAAGAGAATCGAAGAGGGCAAATTCGAAACCCTAGCTTTGTCAACAAGAGCAAGATTGAGCAAAATTCCTAACTTCACGGTGTTGATGGGTTTAAATAGAGATAGAGGGAGCTCATGCATGTCGACACGCCACCCATGGCGTTGACAAGGAGACGATTTCGTGGTAGGAGAAGGGAATCGTTCATGGTGACTCATCAAACGCACTAACTCGTGCAGTTTGACCCAGAATACTCGAGTTTTTCAGAAAATACTCGAGTATTTTTCCCAATTTTTGAAAAATAATTATTTTATTTAATTTCCCTCTAAAACCTTTCCTATAATTGCTTCTAGGTCCCAACCCAGGGACTAATATGCAAAATACTCATTTTAGGCATTTATTATATTTATTAAATAATTTCACACTCATATACCAACTATATGAACACATATTTTAATCAAGGATTAATATGGAAATAATTAATTATAATTAATTTATAATTAACATTTCATTAATCGGGGATTAAAATTTTGGGGTGTTACAGAAAGCAATAGCAAAACCTAAAAAAAAATTAAAATAAACTTCTTTCTTACTTCTGAACAGCCACCACAAGGCTAAATACAAAGTACTTTCAGCTAAAAAAAGATAACGGGCTAACAAACATCAGGCCCAAATACAATTAAAATACTAACTTCAACTCTAACTCATAATAAAGTCTGCATGCCATTTAGGCTTCTTCTTTGTACGGGCTATAAGCCCATCATTTCCCTCCTCTTCAGCAGGACCCTTGTCCTCAAGGGTATTAGGAAAATGGGCTGCATGACCCGGCCTGCTAGAGCAATCAAGAGAGTCAAGTGGAGATTGAAACCCTAGGTTTGGAGGAGCCGTTGGAAAGGTGAGGCTTGTTGGGGAAGCTTCACGTGTCCCAATGGACAGCTGTGACCCATGTGATGTGTCAGACAGGAGGCAGGGAATCTTATCACTTCTCTTTGACTCAAAAGTCTTCAAACTACTCAACTTAGTTTCATTTGCAATGTCTGAAGACACTCTCTCTTCTTGTTGCAATGCTTTTTCTATCTCCCCACTTCTCACTTTTTGTTCTTCAACGACCCCAAAATCAGATCCCTTCTTTAATGGCATGTCCTTAGTCTCCTCTGTTTTTGTCATACTTTAATGAGTGACCCCTTCGATCTCTTGGCCCTCAAACGAAGGAGAGAAGCCGTTGTGGCTCGTCTCTCTCGTATGTAACAAGTCGGAGGTGGGGTGGTTCTGCATGTCACCGCCGTGAGTGTCCACCGCCACCTCTTGGGAAACAAGGTTCGTGACTGGAGACGGTGGCAGATCGGTGGGAAGCGGAACCTTGGTTGCAGCGGGATCCCCATAGAAGCGGCGGAGGCGGCTGACGTGGAACACGGCGTGGATGCGGGAGGAAGGAGGCAGATCCAGGCGGTAAGCCACCGAACCCACGCATTCCAGAACTTGAAAGGGCCCATAGTAACGTCGTGACAACTTTTGGGAGGGACGACGCTGCACCGACGTTTGACGGTGTGGTTGAAGCTTGAGGAGAACCCAGTCACCGACATTAAAGGTAACGTCTTTTCGTTTACTATCAGCTTGAGATTTCATTCTTTGAGTGGCTCTAGTAAGATGAAAACGAAGGTCTGATAATAACTCTTGTCTGTGTTGGAGTGTTGTGTCCAAAGAAGTAATAGGAGTGCTACCCGGAACATAGTCTTTCAGAGAATGAGGGGGTCTTCCGTAAAGAGCTTGAAACGGTGACATCTTGAAGGAAGAATGAACTGAAGTGTTAAACCAGTATTCAGCGAGGTGTAAATAATGATACCATAAGCGAGGGTTGTCACTCACAAAGCACCTCAGGTATGTTTCTAGACACCTATTTACCACCTCTGTTTGGCCGTCTGTTTCTGGGTGATAAGCTGAGCTATATTTGAGTTTTGTTCCTTGTAACCTGAAAACTTCTTTCCAAAAGTGACTTAGAAAAATTTTGTCTCTGTCAGAAACAATGGATCGTGGAATCCCATGAAGAGGCACGATGTCTGTCACAAAACGTGCTGTTAGTTGTTCAGCCGAGAATTTGGAAGGGAGAGCAATGAAGTGGGAATATTTGGTCAGGCGGTCGACAATAACCCAGATAACATAATGACCAAAGGATGAAGGTAATGATACAATAAAGTCCATGGAAATGTCTTCCCATACATTAGCTGGTATTTGTAAAGGTTGTAGTAATCCCTGTTGTTTTTGTGGTAAATATTTGTTGGTTTGGCATGTGTGACAGGAGGAGATGAAGTGTTTTGTTTGAGTGTAAAGGCCAGGCCAATAGCAGAAGGCAGCAAGGCGGGCAAGGGTTGGCTTGAGACCGGAATGACCAGCAAGAGGTGAAGCATGAAATTCTGAAATGAGGGAGTCACGGACACCCTGAATATCAGGTATGAACAAACGGTTTTTGTAGTACAACAAACCTTTTGAAATCTGGAAGTGTTTATGTTCTGTATCATGTATAATTGCTTGCTAAATTTGTTTTTGTCCTTCCTCTGACTGGTAAAACTGTGAGAGTTGATGGAGTAGTGCGGGCAGCGGAGAGGAGATGGCAGAAAAGATGGGGGTGTCTTCCGAATAGCAACGTGACAAAGCATCTGCTACATGGTTAGTCTTCCCTGGCTTGTACAAAATGTCATAACTGAATCTGATAAGCTTAGTGGCCCATTTTTGTTGTTCAGGAGTGTGGAATGCTTGTGTCATGAGATGTTTTAGACTCTGCTGATCTGTAAGTATCTTAAAATGTCTGCCAATTAAATACTGTCTCCATTTTTTTACAGCTTCAGTGACTGTGAACATCTCCCGCACATAGGCTGAGACGGCTTGCATCCGAGGTGACATTTTTTTGCTGAAAAGGCTACTGGATGCCCAGCTTGAGACAGGACAGCACCAATGGCAACCCCAGAAGCATCGGTTTCCACCTCAAATTCTTTAGAAAATTCTGGTAGTTTAAGGACGGAAGTCCCTACCATAGCTTGTTGTAATGTTGTAAAGGGCTGCTGAGCCTCTGTAGACCATGTAAATGCATTAAGTTTCAGTAGGTCGGTGAGAGGAGAGGCGAGAGCGGCGTAGTTCTTAACAAACTTGCGGTAGAAACCGGTGAGGCCCAAAAAACCACGGAGTTGAGAGAGAGTGCAAGGTGGAGGCCAATCCACCATAGCCTTAATTTTTTCAGGATCCGGACTAACAACACCTGCTGAAATGATATGCCCTAGGTAACTCACAGAAGTAACCCCAAAAATACACTTAGAAAGTTTAGCGTAAAATTGGTTAGAATTTAATAGGGATAAAATAATATGCAAGTGTTGCAAGTGATCATCTAAGGAAGGACTATAAACTAAAATATCGTCAAAGAAAACCAAAACAAACCGACGAAGGTAAGGACAAAGTAAATCGTTCATAGCTACCTGAAATGAAGAAGGAGCATTAGTCAGGCCGAAAAGCATTACAAGAAATTCATAATGCCCATCGAAATTCCGGAAAGCAGTTTTGTGAGTGTCTTGAGCCTGCACACGAATTTGATGATAACCTGAGCGCAAATCAATTTTTGAAAAAATAGTAGATGCATACAATTCATCAAGTAGTTCATCAATAGTAGGCATTGGAAAACAATCCTTCACAGTAATTGCATTTAGAGCACGACAATCCACACAGAAGCGCCAAGAACCATTTTTTTTAACTAATAAAACTGGTGATGAAAATGGACTAGTACTAGGTGTAACTATGCCTTCTCTAAGCATCTCTTGCAACAAACTGGTCATAATGTCTTTTTGGGAATGTGGGTATCGGTAAGGTTTAGTTTTGACTGGAGTAGAATTAGGTAAAAGGGGTATGGCATGGTCATGGGTGCGAGGTGGGGGGTAAACCTTTGGGTTTTTGAAAAACTGTAGCAAATTTGTCAACAATTTGGGATATGGCAGGGGGTGTTGGGTTGCTGGTATGGGGGCTGTAGACAGTATGGGAAAGTGATGGTGGTAAGAACTCAATAGTGAGTAAAGAGGCAAATGAGTCAGTGTGTAGTAAACGGGTGAGTAGTTGGTGAAAGGTAGATTGGGAGAGAGGTGGTTGGTTGCTGCCATTTAGAGTAATAGAGGTGTCCCCAATGTTGAATTGCATTGATGGGACAGCAAAATCAGACACAATGGGACCCAGAGTGCGAAGCCACTCGATACCCAATACAACATCAGCTCCTTTGATGGGTAAGAGATAAAAGGGAATGAAAAATGTGTGATTTTGTAGCACAATGGGTGTGTTGTCACAACGGCCACTACAATAAATGTGTGAGCCATTTCCAACCATAACGGGAAATTGGGGGGTTGTAGTAATTGGTAAGTGTAGGAATTGAGCAACTCTAGGCTGAATGACATTGTGGGAGCTACCTATATCAATTAGGACAGTGACCGAATGGCCCAAAATTGACCCGCAAAATTTTAGAGTGCGCGGTGACAAATTACCCTCCAAAGTTTGGTCTTATAATTGAAAATGGACCGGGTCTTCATCTTGCTGTGAAGGTGAAGAACCATCAATTTCAGCATACTCAGCAGGTTCTAGAGTAATGAACTCATCTTGGGTTTGTTGAGGGGTGTCAAAATCATCATTCAACAGCAGTAGGAACTGTTTAGGTTTGCACTTGTGGCCAATGATGAATTTTTCATCACAATTGTAGCACAATCCTTGTGCCCTACGTTCTTGCATTTGAGT
The DNA here is from genome assembly GCA_037953625.1 of Crotalaria pallida. Lineage (NCBI taxonomy): Eukaryota > Viridiplantae > Streptophyta > Magnoliopsida > Fabales > Fabaceae > Crotalaria > Crotalaria pallida. The sequence continues at coordinate 79,214,443 of CM075656.1, forward strand.
TGTAGACAATCGTCGGATGGGTAGGACATTACGTGGAGACAAGGTGGGTTGTTGGGTAGGTGGGGGTGGAAATCTTGCAAAACGTGGCTTTGTGTCTTTAAGCTTAGCTTCAACTAGTTTAGCTAAACCAATGGCATGGGATAGGGTAGTGGGTTTGTTTATGGTGAGTTCACAACGAATGTCCAAGTGCAAACCAGATAAAAAACAGTTTAATAAATTTTCCTGGGTTAGGCCGGTAACACGGTTAGATAATTTTCAAAAGCGGCTTGGTAATCAACAACAGTACCCGTTTGGCGCAGTTTGAAAATATCTGCTTGATGATTGTCATATGAAGAGGCACCAAACCTGTTTTCAAGCGCCACAGTAAAAGATGGCCAATCGGTTAACTGATTTGTTTGATATAACCACTTATACCAGCTAAGTGCATCACCCTTCATATAAAAGGCAGCCATATTAAGTCTTTGGTTTAATGGAACTTGGTAAAATTGAAAAAATTGTTCTGCTTGAAAAATCCAGTCAAGGGGCTCACTACCATCAAAGGGTAATAAGTGTAATTTAGGTGGTCTAACAGTAATGGGCTGCTGTATGGTGGCCTGTGTAAAAGTGGGGGACGGGTAGGGAGATAGGTATGGAAGGGTTTGAGTGTTAGGAGTGAACAAAGGGGTGGTTGTAGGTTGGCCATATAAAGGAGGGTTAATAAATGGTGGGACGTAGGGTGGAGTGGGTGTAGGGGTAAAAGAAGATGGAGTAAAATGTAAAGGGTTAATGTTAGGGTTAGGGTTTGAGGTAGAAATTGGGGGGGTGTGTGTGAAGTATAAAAGACGAAGGGGTGTTAGGTGGGGTGGGTAAAATAGCATCAGTATATGAGGATGCAGATAGAGTAGTTGTAATAGGTGAAAAAGGTAAAGTAGAAATTGCAGGTAAATAATTAGGGTTTGAACCAAAGGCACCGTCATTAGTACCTAACATAGGAAACTGAGTTTGTAGGTGGAGGGCAGCAATCTGATCCATATAGTGCTGAACAACGAGGTGCCTGGTGTCCGCTGTGCGCTGCAGCCGCGTATATCTATTATCTTGGATCATCTGCTGATTTTCCAGCTGGGACTGCATACTTTGAAGTTGTGCAGTAAGTTGCTGAACAACAACTTCAGCAGGGAAAGGGGTTGTAGTATCTGTGGCAGATGGTGGAGGAGGTGGGGAAGGGTCAGGTTGCGACATGAAAGCACCAAAATGATAGGATGGTAGGTTAGGGAAGAACCAGGGAGTGCAAGAGAAGAGAGAAAGCAATAGCAAAACCTAAAAAAAATTAAAATAAACTTATTTCTTACTTCTGAACAGCCACCACAAGGCTAAATACAAAGTACTTTCAGCTAAAAAAAGATAACGGGCTAACAAACATCAGGCCCAAATACAACTAAAATACTATCTTCAACTCTAACTCATAATAAAGTCTGCATGTCATTTAGGCTTCTTCTTTATACGGGCTATAAGCCCATCATTCTCCTCAAGCTTCAACCACACCGTCAAACGTCGGTGCAGCGTCGTCCCTCCCAAAAGTTGTCACGACGGTACTATGGGCCCTTTCAAGTTCTGGAATGCGTGGGTTCGGTGGCTTACCGCCTGGATCTGCCTCCTTCCTCCCGCATCCACGTCGTGTTCCACGTTAGCCGCCTCCGCCGCTTCTATGAGGATCCCGCTGCAACCAAGGTTTCGCTTCCCACCAATCTGCCACTGTCTCCAGTCACGAACCTCGTTTCCCAAGAGGTGGCGGTGGACACTCACGACGGCGACATGCAAAACCACCCCACCTCCGACTTGTCACATGCGAGAGAGACGAGCCACAACGGCTTCTCTCCTTCGTTTGAGGGCCAAGAGATCGAAGGGGTCACTCATGAAAGTATGACAAGAACAGAGGAGAGTAAGGACATGCCATTAAAGAAGGGATCTGATTTTGGGGTCGTTGAAGAACAAAAAGTGAGAAGTGAGGAGATAGAAAAAGCGTTGCAACAAGAAGAGAGAGTGTCTTCAGACATTGCAAATGAAACTAAGTTGAGTAGTTTGAAGACTTTTGAGTCTAAGAGAAGTGATAAGATTCCCTGCCTCCTGTCGGACACATCACACGGGTCACAGCTGTCCATTGGGACACGTGAAGCTTCCCCAACAAGCCTCACCTTTCCAACGGCTCCTCCAAACCTAGGGTTTCAATCTCCACTTGACTCTCCTGATTGCTCTAGCAAGCCGGGTCATGCAGCCCATTTTCCTAGTACCCTTGAGGACAAGGGTCTTGCTGAAGAGGAGGGCAATGATGGGCTTATAGCCCGTATAAAGAAGAAGCCTAAATGGCATGCAGACTTTATTATGAGTTAGAGTTGAAGTTAGTATTTTAATTGTATTTGGGCCTGATGTTTGTTAGCCCGTTATCTTTTTTAGCTGAAAGTACTTTGTATTTAGCCTTGTGGTGGCTGTTCAGAAGTAAGAAAGAAGTTTATTTTAATTTTTTTTTAGGTTTTGCTATTGCTTTCTCTCTTCTTTACACTCCCTGGTTCTTCCCTAACCTACCATCCTATCGATGATAGTTCGCTCGTAGGACTTATGTGCATAATCGTCAATGTGCAATTTCAGGGACTAAAATCTGAGTGACGATCAAATTAAAATGCATGATTAATGATAAGTACAATCTCAATGACTAATTAAAGTGATCATTCAAGTAAAATAAAAAAAATCAACAAAAATAAATAAACATGTTTTTAATATATTGTCTACCAAATCAACTTAGTAGTTAAAAAAAAAAAAAAGAAACTCCTTCTTTTATATGCAAAGAGAAATTTTGATACTGACAATGCAAAGCCTCGGACTTACAAAAGATTTGATGAGGAGAGAATCGAGTCCATAAACCGTAAAAATGAAAGAAACTTCCATTGGAATTGTGCTAGCATATGCTCCTCCTACACCTTTTCAATGGCATATCCAAGATGAGGTGCGCATTAACCTTGCTATATATAGATAGAGCTTCCATTTTAACATGATAACCTAAGAGTTCAGGCACATAGTCAAATTGGTGCAAAAAGTGTATGTTAAAGATGTGCTGTTGGGGAATGCCAGAGCAATTCTCCCTTGGCACAGAGAACATGCATGCACACATGTATTCTTTGGTTTGCCAAAGGAGAACTGCCCTGCCATTTTCTCACAGTTTATTAAGATCATATTCATTTCATTATTAAATTGGTTGTTGTGTCCTTTCCATTTTCTGGAGAAGATATATAGATCATGTATATGCTTACTAAGTATGACCTAATAATAATAAGTCTACTTAATTTAATTTCCTTCCTTATAATTTTCTACTCTATGTGGATAATAAATTTCTAAAACTAATGCTTTTTCAAGAATGTGTGGATTAAGATGGATACTGAAGAATTTAATCAAATTTTACGAGACTTGGAGAGCAGAATCAGAGACATACAGCAAACGTTATATTGTCCAACAACACTATGTCCACAAAAATAGGCTTCCATACCAATATCCAGTAGTGAAGTCTCTTAAATATGCAATATCATCATGCATGTGATAAGTTAATAGAAAGTGAAACTTAAGTTTGTAATTATATTCGCTACTTTGCTAATGCACGTTTTATCTTAGCTTTTCCGTGGTCTGATCAGTGAGGTGAAGTGTATTATGTATGCATGTGGGGCGTCTTTATAATCCGTCTCTTTTTCTTAGCTTTTTGCTTGTAATTATGTAGTTCGGTGAGTACGTATTTAATTTCTTATACTCATTTTTTTTTTCTTTCGGTTAATAAATAAAATTTCATCTTATAAAAAAAAAAACCCAGTGCATATCTACATGCGTACCCTACCACAACAAAACAAATGGTAGGTCTTCATTATTCAAAGTAAAAATTTTAAGATAATAACAAGATCTCAGTGATTGAATAATATATCAGTGTATTTGCTAAAATAGTCAAATAGTAAATGGTTTAAAAAATGAATAACCGTTAGATAAAAGAAAAAGCAAACCTAAAATGATCGAAGAAAAGAGAGAGAATCGCACAATATATAATTCATGTTGTTAATTACACATTTTTTTAAAGCAGTTAAGAGCATTAGTTGTTCTTAAAAAATTAAGACTCCATAAAAGAAAGTGTTGGTGTGAGAGAAATAGTTTTTGTTCCTATTTTGGGATTGTTACTAATTTGGGACAATCAATAGCTTGAAAGTAGCAATTTTTTAATTGCTAAAAATGAAGAGATTAGAGAGAGGAGAGAAAAATATCAAAAGATGGTGGTGGTTTTTATTTGATGTAAAATATTAAGAAGATGAAATTGATTTTAAAGATAAAAGTTGGTTAATGAATGGGGATCCGGATAAAATATAGAAAATTGTAAAAAAATAATAAAATAGTATGTGAGAAATAATAAAATAGTTGTTTAAGGAAAAAAAATTGTCCGCCATTGTGATACTCTAAAGTACACGTTTCTAACTTCCCATTGTTTGAACCTGAGAAGAGAACAGGAACCAAAGCATAATTCTTTAATGATTGATTTTCTATCTTGTATATTTTCCCTATAGCTTGGCTCTATTCATTTTAGATAAAATACACATGTAGTGAATTGAAGCTATGTAAATACAACAAGAGAGAGAGGTTTTGATAAAAATGCTTGCATATCAGAATCACAATCATATGTTATTGTAATTTTTTTTTTTATATTGGAACAAAATGGTGTGAAATTACAATGCAAGCTGCTGAGTTTTAGCTAGTTGTACCTGCATGGCATGAAATTGTAGTTGTGCTTGTCCTGGAGGGATTGTGGAGTGTGGACAATTATGGAAAACTAACAATAATTTGAACATGATTGTCAAACTGCGATGTTATCATCATTACCAGAACCAGATGTGAATGCAAACCAAATTAATTAATAACAAATAAATCCGAAATCATTAATTAAGGTTTAATTTGTACCAACATTTCTAGAGATAGAACATTTGATTCATTTGAGTGTGAGTGTAGGTAGATATCGAAAGTGTTATTATCTATTTCTCAAATTAGTAATAATCTTATAATTAACTTTATAAGGTTCTATATATTGGAAAGGTTTGCCGAAATTAAAGGGGAGCTAGCTAGCTAGCTGTATCACAGACTCACAGTAGCGGGGACCATGCATGGTGAATTGATGACAGCAACGCAGCTGCAGACCCAAAGAAGTTCCCAAGGAATGATCCATAGCATAATGCCATATTTTTTTTTTATCAGCAAAGAAAATTTATTAATAACAAAATGAGTATAAGAAATACTCAAAAGCATACAATACAAAGTATACATCAAATACCCCTGCAAAACAACATCGTCATAGCATACAATCATATGAAATTCATGAACAAAATAAACTACCCCAGCAAGCTAATAATTTCTTATGCTGCTATGATCTCTCCAACAGTGCCAAGCAATTCTGATGATTTAAACACCAATCCCCATATGAGTAACAGTTACCATGTATATCCTCTTTGATAATAAGCCAAAATTTAATACCCCTGCAAAACTACCCCAGCATAATGCCATATTAAGATTTTTATCGAATATCCATTCCTGATGTGCGAATAACCACCCTGATGAATATATTATGATTATTGCATCCTTATATATGAATGAGGTTTTGCAACACAATATATAATAATTAAGCAGAAGGGCAACCTGCAGGAGCTAGGTAAGCTTCAATTTTACGGGTAGACAAGAATAACAGCGCAATTTTCCTTTGGCAGATTGTGCTAGCTGATTGTTGCATTATATTCTAGCACACTTGCATGCATTTCTGCCAAAGGAGAATTGCCCTGCCATTCTACATTTCTACCATTATTCCAAGTTCCAACTATGCAACTATTTTAAGCACTATAGCTTTTGCCAGCTTTGTCTTTTTGCAGCCAAAGTAGAAGTACAATGTTGCCATTTATTTTAGGCCAATGTAGCACAGTATGTAGTTTCTAAAATTGCTTAACCCAAGAGTTGAGAAATACTATATGAAAACTGCTGAACTGCTCAAACCTCAAACTCTTCAAGTTACTCAACTACTTAAAATCTTTTTTATAATAATAAGTTTGATTTGCTTTACCGAGAAAGTCTACGGTTCTGAGTCCGTACGGCCCCTTGAGCTCTTACAACCAGGAGCTATCAACACAGGATTAATTATGTCTATATCAACCTTTATATGATATTGGATTTCAGTTAAGATTGTTTAGAACTTAGAAGGTACGTACGTAGAACAAACATATTATATTGCTCGTGCATTTTACCGGTTAATTATTCCAGGTGTGTGTTGTGTAAGTGAATATATATATATTGAATAATAATAAATAAGTTAGTGTATATATATATATATAAATAAATGATAAAATTCATAAATCTTTTTTGGTACCAAAAATTCATAAATCTTTTATCTTAAAGTTTTAGATCAAAATGTATTTTGAAATCCATTATTTATATTGAATTTCACTTAATCCATTAATTAAATAACTTCCTCACATAAACTTGTGAGGTCATAAAAATTTGGATAAAAGAAAATTCTGAAACATGTTCATCATTCCAGGGCTGGCCACGACATAGGTGATCTGAGAGTTGCAGGTTTAGGAGGGGCCCAAAATAATTTTTTCATGTAATTGGATAGTTCATGTTAACTCAAAAAGACATCAAGTAATCAACATGGGTTGGGACGAGTGGTAAGCGGCTCGGTCTCGCTTAAGCAAGGTCTCGAGTTCGAGTCCTTGTGAATGCAGAAAATTCATGTTGGGAGACTCACCTGCCATAGCCAGGCACGCGACCCGGGTCGGATCCGGATGTACCTAGGTAGTACTTAGGGAACCGGGTGGGCAACCAAAAAAAAAAAAAAAAGACATCAAGTAGAATGTGTCTCAGTTGGTTATATTTTAAGACCTTTTCTTTTCACACCCCCCATTTTTTCTGTCTCACATGAGGCGGAAGTGCTTTTTTTCACCCTTTCCGCCTCTTGAGAGGCGGAAAAACCAATAAATTTACACTTCGACTTCATGTGAGGGGAAAAAATGGGGGGTGGGGAGAAAAATGGGGGGTGCGAAAAGAAAAGTTCATATTTTAATCCTCAATATATCGTTGTATGTGTCTATGGCCATGGGTTTGACTTCTATCTACTTCATTTTCTCCAATTTCTACTGTTTTTATTACATTCACGAAAAACCAAATGTAGAAACCAAATATGTGGTTTTTTTCTTAAAAAATTTCTTAGTGTTATATTTTTTTTTTTTTTTGAACTATATGTGCTTAGCTTCTAAGTACTACGTGGGTTGAATAATTTTAGATAATTTTGAGCAATAAATTTTATTGAGTTTGATAACGGTAATAATATAAGTTGCAACTTTGCTTGAATATTTGAAGAATTATGGCTGAGAAATTTTCCATTGCCTATCTTTATGAAGAGGAAGGATTCGTTTACATTATGCTAAATTACATGAATTTTTATATCATTTATCAATTTTTATAAAATATAGTGTAGATTACATTGATTCATTCACTAATTAATAACTATATATCATTTAGATTATTTGTCACAAATTTGAGAAAATTTCAATATCAATGAATATATAAACAAATTGCTCCATTTTTTATTACTTTAAAAACATATATTATGTTAATCTTAACATATATAAATGATGAATTGAATGAGTTTAAATTTTTATGAAGTTTGATATAGAAAATCTATAGGACTAGAACTTTCAATCCAATAATTGGTTCGATTAAATTTATATTGCATAAAGAATAATAAGTGATATAAAAGTTGATTATAATTTAATCTGCTGCAAACAGACATATTTTCGATATATATAGCTATAAATTTAAAATCATGTATTTTCCAACTTTAGTATTAAAGTTTCACATAGGGCCCTAATTGGAGCTTGTTACTCACAATCTAGAACACCTAAAAGTTGAATTTAGTTCTTTTTTTTTTCAATGAATTTAGTTCTATTCCGTATGTTTTTAAATATAAATATTAGTTAGTGTTATAATTTTGTCACTTTTTATAAGTTGCTATTTTAATTTTTTAATGATATTAATTATTTTTTATAAATATTTTTATTTATTCAATATTTTTTAAAATTTCAATAATAATTATAAAGATAATTTTAAAAAATATAACAAATATCATGAATTCCAATATCAAAATATCGTAGAACAAGTGACGGATGGATTAGTTTAGAAAATTTGCACTATCATATCCCTCATTTAATAATCTAGTAGTTTGGGTCATTGCAATGATTTTTGGTGCATTTCACAACACATGATAAAATATTGCAAAAGTTCAAAAAAAAAAAATATTGCAAAATAATTGCCCTTTGGACAGGCTTGCCCTGAGTAAGGGCGAGCGACCATGGTCCAAAAATTTTAGAGGCCCATAATTTTATTTAATAGGACTTTTACTTTAAACATTTTCATAGTTATATTTTTTTTGTTTTTTCTCAAAGCAACTAAATCTCTTACAAAACTTGTTTTGGTTAACTTATACCTCGACAAAAACTCAACTCATTTGTTTATTGAATGGTATTCATTTCTCTTATTCCCAAAATGTTTGCCTACTAGTGCAGCACCCGTGCTATGCACGAGAATTAAATCAAATTCATTTGAATTTATATAATTTTAAATTGAGATTTAATTAAATTAATTTATATCGTCAGTTAATCCAAGGATATTAATAATTTTATCATTCATTAGTTAAAATTAAATTGTGTAAATAAATTTTTGGCTAGATAGCACTTTCGAGTAGGGATGGGTATGGGTACCCACGGGCGCGAGTAGTGCATACTGATGCCCATACCCGCAGGTATTTGTAGGTATTTGTGCGGATACCCACGGGTAATTGTGGTTTTTAAATTTTTATTATATAATTATATATGTTGTAATAATCATTATGCATAAATATAATTATAAGATGAACAATAATATACATATGATGAATTTTTGTCATTATAATTTCATCTTTAAATTCATTATTAAATATAAATAAAAGAAAATTTATATTTTTGGTTTGCACCCTGGTATCCGGCCCACTGGACCGACTAATCCAGTTCGAGGGGGGTCTCGGGGTTAAGGTTTTATTCTTCTCCCAACGTTGTTGCGGGGGATCGAACAGTGATTTGCCCTACCAAGTGCAGCCCTATCAAAGTAATAAAAGAATATTAATATTAATATATATATATATATATATATAATATTTATTAGTAAAATATTATAATATATATGCTTGTACCCGCGGGGCGGGTGTCTTAATACCCATCCACACCCGCATAGGAATAGCATGGGTACTCGTTACGGGTATTTCTACGGGTACCCGTGCAGTGGACATGGGTATTTTGCCCATCTCTACTTTCGAGTAATAATATAAATAATTTCAACGGATTGTGTAAAGTTTTACTTTATCAGTACATCATTCATAATTCATTCGTATTACTTTTATTTTAAAATTAATAATTATGAGAAAATAATTTATGCACTGACAGTGTAAAGATATTTTTTACACTGTCAGGATATCATCCACCGTTGATGGGTTAGCAATAGTGGACTTACAAATAGAAGTAATTCGTATGGATGGTGGATGATGCATCGATAGTGTAAAGTAATATTTTACACTGTCAGTGCACATATATTAAACTCAATAATTATTAACACATAAATGATGAATGATGCACAAATAATATAAAAAATATTTACACAATCATATTGTCATATAAAAATTATCTAATGAACTTAATATTATTAGTATTACTTAATATACTATAATGTACCACTTATGATAATATTTATTATGTGTTGATATGTGCTATTAAAATTAATTCAAATCAGTTAATGGTTTGCCATAATATATTAATATATTTTATATCTATTATTTTTTTTGGATGAACCATGGTATCCACCCGCATAACTGGGTGACTAATTCCTAGCACCACGGTTGGGCCCTTTCGGAGGCGATGCTCCCAGTAAGGCTTGCTCTATTCACACGCGTCTCGGGAACGACTCAAAACTGCGACCACATGCTTAAGGGACACAAGCCCTTTCCACTTGTGCCAGCCTCCACTGGTTTTATATCTATTATTTAAGTCTATATGATTTTATTTATGAAAGTGTTAATATACATTGTGAAATTTACTGAATTAAAAAAATATATTGCGAATTGACAGAATTGCTAGAGCTTGTCAAACTATTAAATTGGTAGTTAGCTTTCTAACTTATTTTTTCTTGATTCTATCCTATTACTTTTATTTTATTCAAACTATTACTTATAACTTTTAGTTTTTCTTTCTTCAAACTATTATATCTTTTGGTTTTTTTTGTTATTTTAAGGCTTATTTAAGTTTTTTATCCTGAAAGTTGACTGAATTTTGGTTTTGGTCCCTATCTTTTTATTTGATCGGTCTTGATCCTTAAAAGTTTAAAATTTTTGGTTTTGGTCCTTGCCGTTAGGGATCCACCGTTAATTGATGACGTGGCTAACGGAGTATCACGCCATCATGTCATGTGTCTTTTTGTTTAAAAGTATAAGGTCCCTGAAAGTTGATCGAATTTTGGTTTTAGTCCCTATATTTTTTTTTATTGGTCAAGGTCCTTAAAAGTTTAAAAAAAATTTGTTTTGGTCCCTGCCGCTGTTAGTAAAATACTGTTAATTGCTGACATGACCAACAGATTGTCATATTAGCATGCCATGGGTCTGCATAATATAATTGAGCTGCTGTCACATTGACAAATTAAATGTAAGAACAATATAAAATAAGACAGAAGTTCTATTATGTATTTGATTTATTATATAAATAGACAAAGCGAAAGATTAAAAATTATAATATTTTAATTCATCTAAAGTCTCACATCGAAATATATATAAGAATTGAATAATGTTATATACTTCAGTGATAACTATGAGTTTGTTTAAGTTATTAGACTCATGTAAGTTAGGTAATCTTGTGGCAACCGCGGCTAGAGTTTTACTTGTCTTGTTGGGTTATCCATGTCATCTGCCAACGTGGCAACAACTCAGTATTGTGTAGACACATGACATGTTGATGTGGCAATCCGTTAGTCATGTCAGCAATTAACGTTATTTTACTATTGGTGAGAGGGACCAAAACAAATTTTTTTTTTTTAAACTTTTAAGGACCTTGACCGGTAAAAAAGAAATAGGAACTAAAACCAAAATTTGATAAACTTTCAGGAGCCTTTTATTTTAAACAAAAAGCTACATGGCATGCTAACGTGACACTCCATTAACCATGTCATCAATTAACAGTGGATCCTTAACGACAGGGACCAAAACCAAAAAAGTTAAACTTTTAAGGATCAAGACCGGTCATATAAAAAGATAGGGACCAAAACCAAAACTCAGTCAACTTTCAGGGACCAAAAAATTAAATAAGCTTTTTTTTTTAAATTTTATATCTTTTGTCTTTTTACAATTCCAATGCATAAATATATTTTTCTTTTTAATTTTAGTCCTTCATTCAATCATTTATCTTACTCCTCATTAGTTATACTTCTATTTTCTATCTCATCTCTAAACCATTATTCATTAATTGATGGACACACTTCTTAATAAAAATTAAATACCATTATAATTTTCAATACGAATTAAATAAGGACATTTTAAACAAAACATATATAAAACTTATAACAATCAACACTTTTTCTAATATATGTGCTCAAGCCTAAAAGACGAAAAAATTAAAAAAAAAATGAAGATAGTAAAAAAAATTGTATACACAAATTTTTATAAGTATAAACTTTTTTTTTATAATGGGATAAAAATGTACTCAATGCTCAAACTTAAAATAAAACAGTCAATCAACAGCATAAAATACATACAAGACTTTCGGTTCAACTCAGTTCAATGAATAATACTCCCTTTTGGAAAAACATCATGCAAAAATAATCAAGGAGGATACACATCAGGCTTTGAAGAATCCTTTAGTATATTAAAGAAGGTAGAAAATGGACAGAGGAGAATAAACAGCAGCAGTTAGCTCACCATCTTAAAGTTAGCAACCAGACCAGCACAAGACCTCTTCAACAGATAATGACCATCACCATCAAATAGAATTAAAATGGCTTATACTTCAACCTTATTTTTAAACCTGATCAAATGTGAAATTACAAAAAATAAGCAAAGCATATAAAAATGGGATCGGAAGTTGTCATCATATTAAGATTTTGTTTTACTACAAGCAAGTAAAAGATTCTGAATGTCAATTTGAATTTCAAACATAACAAATAAATGTCCACATGCTTAAATGATTATATACTTCAATGAGTTTACAAATGAGTTTGCTAATATTATATACTTCGTTCAAAGATAACGATTGAATTACCATATGTTGAAAAAAAAGGCATAGTTGTTGTTCATCCCTTAGTTGGTCGAAGATTTGAAAAAAGTGAGTAAGCTTGTGTTAATACACCAAATGCCTATCACCGCAATCACTACCCAAAAGGGAAAAATCTTGTAAAGTGACCATGCATCTTCTTGTCATTCCTTTATTTACATCAACAAATGCTTTCAAATTTTAAAAAGGTTTCTGAACTTTATATACTATCAACACAATTTATATGTTCTCTTTGTTACCTTTTGATTTTTTTTCCTTTTAGGATACATCAACAATGAGGGGAAAAAAATGAGACTAAAAAATCTGAAAAGTTGTCCAAATAAAAAGCTAGAATAGGCCAAGCAAAAACAAAGCTGAAATACTAATATGAGATTTAAAATGGGTCATGATACTAAAAAAAATATCTATGACCTTTGACATGCATTTGATGAGCATTTGCATTTTACAAAGTAAAAATGACTAAATATATATTATCACTAAATTGATAAGTATTTATCAAGCACAAACATAAGAGGATCAAAAAATGACATTTCGTTTGTCGCTTAGAGTGAAGATAGCAGTTGTTTCAATTCCTTTTCAGCACGCACAACTACCATCTTCACATGCCCTAAGTTCTCCTATAAGCATTTCTCCTAATTAAAACTGAACTTGCTGCCTAAAACATCCTTCTATTTATTAAAACAATTCATCGATTAGGCTGTAAGTCAACACAAGTTCTTACTGTATTAAGCCAATATAGTGCAGATGTTAGAAATCTTAAAACGCTAGCTTCCAAACCTCATATCTGGTGGAGATTGTGCCTACCGTGAATGTCTTTCGGCATCAGTGGCAAGAACATGAAAAGAAGTCAAAATTGTTGAAGAAGAAAAAAGAAGAATAATAATGCACCAATGCTGTAGAAACTCTCTATGTGATGGCCAGCTTACATTTGAGCAATAGTGAAAAAACAATAAGTATTAAGGATACCAACCGAGCAATAGTGAAAATATGAAAGTACGAATTAAAAAAGTCATTGATCACCCTTTTCCCAGAATATGGGAGTATTAATAATAGAAGTCGTTTGCTATATTATTATAACCAAAGAAATGTATTATCATAGAACTTCCAAGACCGCTTCCGTATACAGAAACGATCAGAGTGAATTTAATTGTGAAACCCAAATTAGGGATGGGTATTTCTATCATGCAATCCAAAATTGGATGGTTGCTATGCAACTTTTTCTTAAACCAATAAGAAATTGCCACCTATGTCATCTCATTATTTGAAGTAGTTAAAATTAGTTTTTTGCAATTTAGTCCAACATAAAAAGTAAATTAAAAATTTAGTCCTTTGTACCTATAGACAAATTATAACTTTTAATTTTAAATTTAGTCACTTGGATTAAGCCTTTTTACACAAGTGACTAATTTTAACTATTTTTAATTTTTTTTAAAAATTAAAAGTTATAATTTGTCTATAGGTACAAAGGACTAAATTTTTAATTTACTTTTTATGTTGAACTAAATTGCAAAAACCTAATTTTAACTAGGTTTAAGAAAAGGTTGCATAACAACCATCCGGATTGCATGATAGTAACTCCCACAAGTGATTTACTTGGCACCATTCTTCGCATAGCAACGTACCTCCAAGTTTGCAAAAATTGAAAAACCCAGTTATAAGGTTGAGAATTGTACCTATAAGTTGTAGTTTTAATTTATTCGTTACAACTATAACAATAGGGATCTTGAGAAGGAATACGATTATTAACCTCTATCCATTGCTAGAGTTGTTAGAGTTAGAAGGAAGAAAGTTCTCCAAATGTCCTTTGACCAAAAGCCACGAAACCCGGTTTCTATTCCTTTGCCTCATCTACTATTCTTTTCTATGCTATTTGTTTAGTTTAGTCGTTCTGTGATGAGGAGCGAAAAGAATACCTTATGGCCAGGAACAGGACCTGTTTCTTATAAATAGATAAAAACCCAAACTATTATCCATTAGCTTCCATCAAGCTAATGGGCCTTCAAAAACAACCTCCCTTATATCTAATTATGATTAAGCTCATCAATATTTAATTATTTATTTACTAAACACACATCAATACATGTCACATGCACATCACATGAGACATACTACGATATTAAAATCTTACATTACCTTCTACCCTAACAGAGGATTTCTATGGAGAGCAGCCAGTGACTTTGGATCTCAAGAGATCATATGGCAAAAACAGAGCTCTGCAGCTCTTTTCCTCAATAGAAGGTTGAAAACCAAGCGAGAAAAATATGAGGCCTCGACTTAGCATAATGGACAACTGAACAAAGTGCCAAAGACAGTATTGGGGATGCGGAGATAAAATTAGGCAACTGTTTAAGCTGAAAATATCTCAAAAACCCTACACCCCTAGATGATCAGTCAGAAATTAACAAAGCCAATGGTACATCTAAATATTGAAACATTCAACTCTATATAGACTATAAAGGAAGAAATATTGTAATAGGTTGCACAGGCTAGGATATCATAATTCAACCAGAAGCATAATTTTAAAAAAATAAATAACATTTTCAGAACTTAAAAATGGACATACCAATAATGACTTTGTATGTAATTATAAAGCAATGATGCCCTAGCTTTACACCAAGGCCTTATTTCATCAGGAAAATGTCCAACACACATATTGTAGTACCCATAAGCTTGGATAGCAATACATGGAGCAAAAATACAAGCGCTGCACAGAACTCTAGCAATAATAATCTGCAGTGCCAGCTGGTGACATTACACAGAGAATCAATTATGAATTCCATAACAGAGTACAAAGTAATATATAATGTCTGTATACTTTTTTCTGATCAGTTGACATGGAAATCAATCCTAGAACATTTAACTCTAACCTAAGTACTTGAGTTATGCCCAGGTGGTGTGCCACTCTGCAAATATTTCTATAGGAGAAAGTAAAGACCCAAATTAAAGGGGAAAATATTATCAAATTTATGAGCCCTTCCAGACTTCCTCTATGACCTATTAGATGTAAGAAAAATCCACAAGACCACAACTGCAAAGAACCCTTAAACTTGGTTATTTCTTCTATATGTATAGCATATAATATTACATCCCCGTCCCTTACCCTTCCCCTCTCCTTCCTTGCCTAATATCACAGGAATTGGTAATCCGTTTTGCTAATTAATGCCAAACCCAAAAAAGAAAAGTCTTTAATTCTTTATTGGAAAGGCAAAACTAAAGTCAGTCCTATCATGAACTACAAAAAGAAGAAACTCACAATAACACGTTTTTTCTAAAACATAGCATCATAAGTCCGATGCATAGTCTGAAAACAAAGATAGCCAACATTAAGCACCCCATCAGTCCTTGCAAGACCCAAGAGAGCCAGAAAAAGAATGGCCAAATTACTCTCACGAGATAAAAAGTGGTACACTCCTCCAAGAGAAACAAGAGCATACAAACTCTCTGAATATCTGCAAATTCCAAACCAAAAAAGACTTACATCAATACACAAGCCCAAATGAATAAATAATCAAATAAATATAAATACCTTGTGCAGAATATAAATACCTCTATGGTATGCATCAAATGCAATCATTTAGAATGAACAAAGCAAGACTAAGAGATTGAAATATAGCTACCATTTCTTGAAAAAGTAAAGGAACAATGAAAAAGATATGTAAATAACAAATTAGTTGTGATAAGAGATTCATGAGAATAATAGATAGGTGAGTTTGATTTGAATGCTTACATTTTTCTCCTGATTCCTTGTAAGATACATGCAAAAATATATTCTGCATTTTATTCCGATTACCTTTTGGCAGCTGTATTTGCTTACTTGATTTGGTTCTTTTTCAACCTAGGATACTGGTGGAAGCCCTGGTTTTGGAGGAGGTGGTGGAGGCTATGGTGTAGGCGTGCAGCACCCAGCTCCAATGTTGGTTTGAAGATTATAGATGAAAGTTAAATGTTGGTTACTAATTCTACTGACTATGATGTTCTACCATAGTCACATTTCATGGTGCCATTCTTTAATTTTTTTATATTGATTGTTCAGAATGTGTTTTCGCAATTTGATTTCTACAAATATTATTGATATTTGATATTTCAGTTTTAACATAGTCTCATGTTTGCTCCTATTCTTATAATGTAAGCTGAGCATTTAATTATGATATACATATCTCAGATAAGTGTTGATGTACTAAGGGAGTTATCTAAAATCAGAAATTATGTTAATCCTGATCTTTACTGTTAATCTTTGTGTAAGAACCTGCTACCCTTCCTGGCCTATGATGAACAGAGGTCATGTTTCCCAATTTGCTAGAAAAAATTTATGAAAGGATATGACAGGAGTTTCTCTTATCTTTAAAGCTCCGAAAAAGCAGATCAAGAGGCAAGGGAACCAAACAGATAAACTCATAATATGTCTCATTCATGTCCTTTTTCGAATTATAAAAAAAATATGGCAGACACTCAACAGACACATCTTAACATCATGAAACTACTAAGCCAGAAGGCAAAAAACAAGAAAACAGAAGCCTATTATATGAAGGAAAAAAAAAGACTCTCGAGACGCATCCACCACATGACACAACCAGACACTATAGTACAGATATCCACAATTGACTTTGAGACATTTAGGCCCTTAGTCCACTTCCTCCATCTTGCTTTCCTCAACACCCTCCTCCTCAAGTGCAGGCATATTATCATCTCCAGCGGCCTCCTCCTCATCAATGCTGAGACCAAGCTTCAACATCCTGTGAATTCTAGCAGCAAAAGTGTTTGGATCGTCCAAGGCCGAAACCAGAAGTTAACAATGCTGTCTCAAACAGAAGCAACACAAGGTCCTTCGCAGACTTGTCATTCTTTTCAGCTTCAGCCCTCTTCCTCAGCTCTTCCATAATGCCATTGTCAGGGTTAATCTCCATGGTCTTCTTGCTAGACATGTAATCAGCCATGCTGTTATCCCTCAACGCCTGAGCCTTCATGATCCTCTCCATGTTCGCAGTCCAATCATACTCACCAGTCACCAAACAACATGGTGAATCAACAATCCAGTCAGAGACTACCACCTTCTCCACCTTGTCTCCCAAGATATCCTTAATGGTCTTGCAGAGCTCCTCAAAAGACTTTTTCTTCTCTTTCTTCTTTTGCTGTTCCTCGGTGTCATCACCCAACTTCAACCCTTCCTTTGTCGCATACGCGAGCTTCTTTCCGTCATACTCTTTCAGTTGGCCAACAACATACTCATCAATCACATCCACCATGTAAAGCACCTCATAATTAGATAAATGAGAAAAGTTCCAATGATAAGTAGTTTTATTTTCTGGTTAGCCATGAAAAAAGTTCCAATGACCAATTACCATCCCAAGTGTTAAAGATGTTGCAAATGTACCTTCCCTTCTTCAGCTTGTTAAGCCACTATCTTTGACAGTTCCTGCAAAGAAAAACAGGAAAAAAAATTGAATTATTCAGATGAAATAATGAAATGCAGATATTCCTTTAAACATTCAGAAGATCCCTGGAATTTATACACAAAAACTGTTATAAAGATGTGGCATTAACCTAGTAAACAAAATAACTAAACTAATTCTATCAAAATAATGGTTAGGATATTAAGTCAAAGTTTGCATGGAGAGCTCAATTTTTTCATAGGTAATGGGCATAGAAGACATGGGTCAGTGCCATCTTACTAATAGTCAAATAAAAAGTGCGAACCAATCACGAGTATTACCTTCATTCAGTGTAAGTTGCAATGTAAATCGCAAAGAAATGATGAGAAGTTGCACAGAATCTCATAAAAGAGTGAATATAGACACTACAACATCAATGGATCTGGAAAATACCTTCCTCCTATCTGATGTCAACTGAGAGACACTCAATCGTATCACTTCTCCATCGTTATTTGGAGTCATACCCACATCGGAATTAACTATTGCTTTCTCTATAGCCTTCAAGCTGGAAAAACAATAAAATAATGCAAGAGTTATTTAAGAACCATACCAATACATTCAACCTCAATTTAAAAAATAAAATATTGTTTTATTCCATATTATAGAAGAACGGCTTTGACAATCAACAACTAACACATAAAATAAACAGATAGAACAAAAAGAAATATGCCATATATACCAATATGACAACAGCAAAATATTTAGCAGAAGTGTACATTAAGCATAGATAACACTGCTTGGATGTTTCTTGTTATTTATCTGAAATCAAAATTTGTGGTTTTAGGGGCATGTAGAAGTGCAAAAGTAAGTCCAAGTGTACATTAAGCATAGATAACACTGCTTGGATGTTTCTTGTTATCTATCTGAAATCAAAATTTGTGGTTTTAGGGGCATGTATAGAAGTGAAAAAGTAAAATACCTGGACTTGCCATATGGCTGAACCAAAAGGGAGCTGCCATCAGGGGTGCCAATTTGAGCAATGCTCTTCAAGCTAACTGGACTTCCATATTATTCCACCTAGAAACATGCGGTAGTAAACAGAACAACTCATCTATCTAATCATAGAATAAAGAAAATGCTAACTAATGCCCTTAGAATATTAGTTAAGAAAGCACAATTACAACATAAACATGACCGCAACCACAATTTATACATACCTTGTTAGAATTTGGGATTAAGTTCTGCAAGGCTTTCATTTTCTCATTAATTCTGCTCCTCCTTCTCTGCCCCATCCATCAAAATTATCATTGAAAACTCCAAAATCAGAACAAATTCTAAAAAATGAAAAGAAAAATTGAAGGATCAAAACTCAAAAGCAAACCTTTTCAGACAAATTATGGAACTCTGCAGCTCTGCTCCTCTTTGAAGAAGTACGTAGTGGTGGGACAGGTTTTGATGATGGCAATTCTGATGACTAACCATCCTTCCACATAAAAAAACAAAAGAACACCATAAATAAAACTACTGATGAGAAAACCTTCCAAATTGCAATTTTGAGTATGAAAAATACTATAAGATAAGAACTACAAATTACTCCAATAGAGACTAAAACCCAGTGGAAGAGTGCTTGGTTAAATTTCATTTCTGTGTTACAAGACTTGTCCATTTCTGCTACGGACAATGCAAGATCAATGTAGTCACAGACATGCTCATAAAATTGTTCATAATTAACTCCTAAATGACCTAATATATCAAAAGTATATTCTGCAGCCTCTCTCATCAACTCATGCTCATTTGGGCCCAAGCTCTCAAGATCATCGAGAAGTTGCTGCTGTGCAAATAATGCCATTTGCCTTTGCTTTTTTTTTTCCTTTGACATTGGCATTCTTACATTAACATTAACATGTTCAGAAGAAGACTCACCAACATGCCAACAAAATTACTTTCACTTTGTTTTAAAGCATGGTGCAGCCAAAAGGATTGAAGTCATAATATCACCTTTACTGGATGAGGCTCATCCACTGCTTGAAATTAAAATTAAAATTTGTCACATCGAACAAAGGATGGAAATGATATCAAACCTTGTAGAAGAAGAAGAAGCACCCTAATGTCCTCCCTTTTTAGATTCACACTGGACATCAGATGACATATATTGTCAACTAATCAAAACTCGAGAAAATTAAAAATTACCTCATGATCCTCGGGACATTTTATACGTCTTACTATGTAGCAATAAGCAATAAAGTTATTAAGTGGAAAGAAAAAAAATCAAAGTTCTCCACAAAAAACTGTAGTCCCAGAAGATTTACGGCTTCAATGCAATGCTATGCTTTTAAACTTCAGATGATTAAAATGAAAGTTCAAGGCACAGACATGCAGCCACTAAAAAGAAAAGGCTCAATAAAGACAGATACTTGAAACATAGATCATAGATAAAGAATTTTTGTTTGCCCTTTTAGTTACCCAGAATTATTGTTTGAAGGATATCATTTATTCCACCTCATCACAAACTCATTATCCATCATACTCTAGGGATAAATTTTTTTTACTTGTTTGTGGTATTATACTATTGACTCATAAGAATGTTATCAATCTAATTTACACAAACCAGTTCATGATATTTTAGCCATTTTATTGTTATATATCAGACACTTGTTATATATCCCTTTGTTGTATTTCAATTTGAGATCATCATCCACCGCAAAACAAAGTAGGAGCAGAAACTCTTAAATTCTGAAAAAGAAAAAAGAAAAAAATAAAGAGCTGATTACCCCCTTTTAATATGTTAATTGGTTTTCCTTTCTTGGTTTATAGTTGGCAAATGTTAAACTCACTGCTGCCCCTAAGTTCTTGAAGCATTTGGTAACGCAAAAACTGTTAGAAATAACAATTCCAGGTAAGAAATTTCTAGTTATGCTCTATGATGCTTGACTATGTTATGTCATGTATGTGATAAGTATTGTGAGAATCTGTGTGATATGGTTTAGGAATGTTTATATTTTATCTCCATATTTAGTGTAGTGATTTGTAATTATTTTATAATTTGTACAAATCCCCTAAATCAAGGGATTACAGCCTAGGTCAAGGAGACATCTTTTGTTTCCTAAATTAGTGCTAAGACCTCTGTATATAATCTAGATGGTTGTTCAATGAATAGTAATTCAAACCCTAATTTACTACATGGTATCAGAGCAGTTCTGATCAGGGGCTGCCTCTGCTTTCCGCTGACACCGTAAATTACCCCTTCCAGAATTAGGTTGGCCTTCATTGCCAACAATTCTAGACCTGCCCTTCTATTTCAGATAGGCCTTCATTGCCGATCTCTGTCCTCTACCAGTGGCACTATTGGTCTATAATTTTCAGACCTTAATATGTCAAACAAAGACGGGGAGGAGGAAGTATTGGACATGGTCAAAGAAACAGGAGATACACAATCTCAACAACCAGGAGAAATGCAGAATATCCATTCTGCATATAGGTTGAATGGAAAGAATTACCTGAAGTGGTCCCAACTTGCTAGTCACCCTGACAGCATGGAAAAACCAACAGGTACTTGTACTTTGGCGTATTCAGGTAAGCTTCAATTTTCTTTTGGATTAAATGTCTCAGAGAAACCTTCTACCCTATTCTGGATACTAGATTCAGGAGCCACAGACCACATGACACCTTTATCCCAACACTTCTCCACATATTCACCTTGTCCTAGCAATAAGAAAATTGCTACAGCAGATGGTACTCTTGTTACTGTAGCTGGTATTGGAAACATCCAAATAAACTCATCAATAACCTTAAAAAATGTTCTCCATGTTCCAAAATTATCCACCAACCTTGTCTCTGTACAAAAACTTACAGAAGATTTATCTTGTAATGTTATTTTTCACCGTAGTCACTGTGTATTTCAGGACAAGGATTCGAGGAAGACGATTGGACGTGCTAGAGAATGGAATGGCCTTTATTACCTTGAAGAACCAAATCTGTCTACCATGGTTAAGAACAATTTTCCCCACTCCCTTATATCTGAGTCTATGTTATCCAATAAGGAGAAGATTCTTCTTTATCATTGTAGGTTAGGACATCCTTCTTTTAGGTCTATAAAAATTCTATTTCCCTCACTTTTTACAAAATTAGATGTTGAGAGTCTTCATTGTGATGTGTGTGAGCTTGCTAAACACAAGCGTGTACCCTTCCCAATAAGTAATAAAAGAAGCACATTTCCTTTTTATCTTGTTCATACAGATGTATGGGGTCCCTCTACTATTCCAAATGTGTCCGGTGCTCGATGGTTTGTAACCTTCATTGATGATTGTACCCGGGTTACTTGGATTTTCTTACTCAAACATAAGTCTGAAGTAAGCACTGTTTTTCCAAATTTTTTCTCCATGGTTAAAAACCAGTTTGGTGTGAAAATCAAAAGACTTAGGTCCGATAATGCCAAGGACTATTTTAATCAAGTCGTTACTCCCTTCTGTCAAAGAGAGGGAATAATCCACGAGTCTTCTTGTGTCAAAACACCACAACAGAATGGTATTGCGGAGAGGAAAAATGGGCACCTTTTAAACCAAACCCGGGCACTGTTGTTCCAGAAAAATGTTCCAAAATATTTTTGGGGAGAAGCTGTTTTGACAGCAACTCATCTTGTCAATAGATTACCCTCTAGGGTCTTAGGATTAAAAAGCCCAATGGATGTGCTTTCTTGTTTTTACCCGAATCTTTCCACTACAAACAATCTTAAACCTAGGATATTTGGGTGTGTATCTTTCGTTCATATCCACAGTCAAGACAGGGGAAAACTTGATCCTAGAGCTCTAAGATGTGTTTTTGTTGGGTATTCTTCAACTCAAAAAGGATATAAATGTTATCACCCTCCATCCAAAAAGTTCTTTGTGTCACATGATGTAACCTTCAATGAGCAAGAAGCCTATTTCACTCAACCTTATCTTCAGGGGGAGAATCCTAGGGAAGATAAGGAAATAGATCTGAGGTTACCTGACCTACCTAACTTTTTAGTTGCGACAGAACCTGAGTTAAACACCCTTGTGTCTCCACCTTCTTTTGAAACTGACCCCAAGTCAAATGAGGCCACTCTTCCAAATGAAACAGAACCTGAACCTAATGGGAGATTTGGAAAGGTGTACACCAAAAGGTCAAAGGTCATTCCAGAATCTATACAAGTCCAAGAGTCCAACTCACTTTCTTCAAATGAGGTAATTCCTAATTTCCCAACTTCACAGGGTGAAGAAGAAACCAAAATTATTGAAGATAATGCAGACCTCCCAATTGCCATTAGAAAAGGAACTAGAAAATGCACCAAGCAGCCTTTATACCCTCTCTCAAATTATCTCTCATTTAATAATTTTTCACCAACCCATAGAACTTTCCTCGTGAACCTAAACACTACCTCCATACCCACTACCTTATCCGAGGCATTGTCTGATAGAAAATGGAAGCTAGCAATGGATGTAGAAATGGAGGCCCTAGAGAAGAATAAAACTTGGGAATTAGTTACTTTACCAGCAGGAAAAAGGCCAGTTGGATGCAAGTGGGTGTATACAATAAAATACAAAGCTGACGGGTCAATCGAGAGATACAAGGCAAGGCTAGTTGCCAAAGGGTTCACTCAAACCTATGGGATCGATTATTCAGAAACCTTTGCTCCGGTTGCTAAAATGAATACTGTCAGGGTGATCTTATCTCTTGCTGCCAATTTTGGTTGGGAATTGCAGCAATTCGATGTGAAGAATGCTTTCTTACATGGGGAGCTCAAGGAGGAAATTTATATGAAAGTGCCTCCAGGATATGGTGAGAATGTGGCTGCCAGCACAGTATGTAAGCTAAAAAAGACCTTGTATGGGCTGAAACAGTCTCCTCGGGCTTGGTTTGGAAGGTTTAGTAAAGTTATGACAGCCTTGGGATACAAACAAAGTCAAGGAGATCATACATTGTTCATTAAACATTCTGCGTCAGGGGGAGTAACAGTGTTGTTAGTGTATGTGGACGACATTATACTGACTGGAGATAATAGGAGAGAACAACAGGTCTTGAGTCAATCTTTGGCCAAGGAATTTGAGATCAAAGCCTTGGGAAAACTGAAATATTTCTTGGGCATCGAAGTGGCACACTCCAGAAAAGGGATCTTCATATCCCAACAAAAGTACATCACTGATTTGCTGAAGGAAACAGGCAAAACAGCGTGTAAACCAGCAAGTACTCCCTTGGACCCTAGCCTAAAACTGGGGAACGCGGAAGAAGATGCTACAGTGAATAAGGAGATGTATCAGCGTCTGGTAGGAAGACTCATTTACTTGTCCTACACCAGGCCGGACATTGCCTATGCCGTAAGCTTAATTAGTCAATTTATGCACAGCCCAAGAGAAGTTCATCTACAGGCTGCTCATAGAGTTTTGCGGTATCTCAAGGGGACTCCAGGAAGAGGAATATTGTTCAAACGGAATGGGAATATGACACTTGAAGCCTACACTGATTCTGACTATGCAGGATCAATTGTTGACAGGAGATCAACTACCGGGTATTGCACTTTCCTTGGAGGGAATCTTGTGACATGGAGAAGCAAAAAACAAGATGTAGTGTCACGTTCTAGTGCTGAAGCAGAATTTCGAGCTATGGCAAGAGGCATAGCTGAACTGCTTTGGCTTAAAATTATTTTACAAGATTTAAAGATCAAGTGGGAAGGACCTATGAAGCTCTACTGCGATAACAAATCAGCAATCAGCATAGCTCATAACCCGGTTCAGCATGATCGGACAAAGCACATTGAAGTAGATAGGCATTTCATCAAGGAGAAACTTGACAGTGGTTTGATATGTACTCCATATGTGCCCACAGAAGGACAACTTGCAGATATTCTCACCAAAGGATTGAGCAGCTTAGCTTTTGAGAGAATCATATCCAAGCTGGGAATGGAAAACACCTATTCACCAGCTTGAGGGGGAGTGTGAGAATCTGTGTGATATGGTTTAGGAATGTTTATATTTTATCTCCATATTTAGTGTAGTGATTTGTAATTATTTTATAATTTGTACAAATCCCCTAAATCAAGGGATTACAGCCTAGGTCAAGGAGACATCTTTTGTTTCCTAAATTAGTGCTAAGACCTCTGTATATAATCTAGATGGTTGTTCAATGAATAGTAATTCAAACCCTAATTTACTACAAGTATATTGTTTCCATTCAGACTTTTATGAGCTTTCTATTTGGATTTCAATGTATGTGATTTCTAGCATATCCAATTCTCCGTTTTATTTCTTAATGATCTCTTGTATCTGTAGAGATTTTTGAAAACATGATTCAGTTTTTCTTCATCCTTTTAACTTTACCATTATGTACATAATTACATTCCTATACTTTTAAGTTCTTCATGATTTTTATCTGGAAAAATGTTCAGTTATACACAGAAATGAAAGGGGAAATTATTTTCTGTTAATTTTTTTTCCATCTGGAACTGTTTCTTCTATTCATACTACTTATATTCAAGGTATTCAAGGTCTCTGAAAAGTACCTTGCATCATAAAGGTTCTTTGTCAATAACAAATTGCAGTTTTGTACCTACTTCCGTTTGCCTTATTTTTCTGCAGCCATTTCGGAAAATTTGTTGAGATTCAATTTGATAAGTATGGACGAATCTGTGAGAAATGGTTATATGGAAAGGAATAAGCAAAATAATTACCTTGAATCTATTTATTTGCGGAGCTCTCTCCAACCGTCCTCTCAGGTTCAACTGGCCAGATTTTTGCTGTGACCTGAGATCAACTTCCTTTCTGAGGGGGCTTCCAACTACTAAAATCCTCTTGGCATGAAGACAGGGTTCACTTTTAGCAGAGCTTCCAAAAGAGGCCCGTCGAGTTTCTCGTGCAAAAGGATTCTCGTCTAGAGACAACAGATTGAAGTCACTTCCGATATTAATAGAACTTGAACCAGTTTGCAGAAGGCGTAAACATATCCAAATTATCTGAGATCAAACAGAATTCTTGAAGGGAAACCTCACATGTCTAGGCACTTTATGCTCTGTTCCTGACTTTACAGGCCCATATAATTCTGAGGAAGCCTTAATCATAGATTGTACATCTCATTTTCCCATTAATGATCTTTCTTCCTTGTGTATTTTATTACTTCCCCAAATTTGCACCTGTACCAACATCAGAGTTTTTTTGCTAAGTTCGAAGAACAATCAAAAAGAAAAAAAAGAGCACGGGGAAAATGTCGATAGGGACTTACAATTGGAGCATCAGCCATAGAATAACCACATAGACTGACTATCAATATAACCCCACTAACATCAGAAATGTTATAAAGGACAGTTCATTAAATTATAATAACTCCCTAAGTAGGGAAAGGATCAAGCATACCATAATATAAGCAAAGAATAGTTACGAACCTGCACTGCTTAACTGTAGGTAATATAAGAAATACAAATTGAGCTACTAATAATGCAAAAGTAAGTGTAAGGAAGGGTTAGAAAAGATATTTAATAGAGTGGCAATCTTAAAAACAATTCTCAACTTCATGGTCTTGTCAATAACTATATTGTTCATAATAATAATATTTGTTTGCTATACCTCCAGCCCTGCACAAAGATGGTCATGTTGGTATAAATTAAAAGAGAATGAAGAAAAAGTATAAATTAAGAACCATAAAATTAAATTTTCAAAAAGATAAAACAACATTCACATTAGCAACACGTCGCCCCTCACAAACACCTAAAATGACATTGATATAACATCCCTCAATATTAGACATCTAGACACAAAATAATTTAAAAAAAAAAAGTATCTGACATCTGAAGTTTCAAAACAAAATGAGTAACTACTACACATTGATAGTATAACCAATGTTATTGACCCCTCCGCATGGATAGTATCGCCAAGAGGATAACCAACATGAGTAATTAATGCATCATTGAAGAATCAATAGTATAGCAAATATAATTAACCCCTGCACATTCAAATATAAGTAATAGTGTGTCAAACAGAAAAAGATAATAAGACCAGTAAAATATAAATACTCATCATCCTGCAAGTTTGATTGTGCATCTTGTTTAATCACTTCAATCTCTTTAGCTTTACCCCACAGTACAATATACAAACCAGAAATAACTCCTATAGCTCCTACCAAACTGAAAATTAAGAGCAGCCTTGGTCAGACAACATTGTTTGATGAGTTATTGATGACCAAAGTATTAGTAAAATACATTAATAGGAAAAAAAGAAAGGTATTACCTTCCAACATGTAGCTCTTCATGTAGAAATGTAACAGTTATCAAAGCTGTGATGACAGTTGCGGTTGAACATTGCATAGTACGGGGGACCTCTTTCCGAGATGCATCAAGTTTGAATGAAGAAGCTAACTGCAATTCCAACTCCCTATATCATAAAATTACAGGCTGGTAATACTTTCATCAAACAATTGGTGTGCTAATTAGATAAATGAGATGCGTTCATCAAATTTTTCAGAAAATAATTATTTACTTTATTTGATCAATTGTTTTTAACTAAGAACAAAACTAAGAGCAAAGGAGTGTCACGCTGGAAATGAACAGGAAAAGAAGGGGTTAGGAGCAACCCTCAATTTGTGATTGTAGATAGATTCTACCTGTTGCAGGCATAAACAAAGGGAGTTGATTTTCTAACCTCCCATTTTGAGTTTTTTGACCCCCCTTTATTTTATTTTTCCAAAAATATCTTTTTTTATCTTCTTCTTCTTTCTTTCTTCTTCACCCCCTCTATCATCATCTTCTTCTTCTTCTTCTTTCTTTCCTCTTCAAACCCCCATCCCCCCAATCTTCTTCTTCTTCTTCTCTTTCTTCAACACCTTCTTCTCCTTTTTCTTCTTCTTCCTATTTTTCTCTCTCACACACTTACACTCATTCCATTTTCCTCACACGCATTAAAACACACTCACTAACTCACCCCCACACTCGCCCCCAAACTCACCCACAACGAGTGTGAGTGTGTGAGAGAGAAAAATAAGAAGAAGTAGAAGGAGGAGAAGGAATAAAGAGGGAGTTGAAGAAAGAGAAGAAGAAGAAGAAGAAGATTGGGGGGGGAGGGGGCTTTGAAGAGGAAAGAAAAAAGAAGAAGAAGAAGATGATGAAGGGGTGAAGAAGAAAGAAAAAAGAAGATGAAAAATGATATTTTTGAAAAAAAAATTAAATGGGGTCAAAAACACAAAAGGAGAGGTTAAAAAATCAATTCCCTAAACAAATGGTCCTAACGGGTAATTTTTATGGTTCCAGATCAATGGTCCAAGACATATCTTCATCATTGATTTGGAATCAACTCGTATATTTTTTAACTCATTGATTCCACGTCAATGGAAAAAATTTATACTAAACCAATGGTTCAGAACCATGCAATAATTTCTCGCCCTAGATGTCTGACATATTTTCTCTTTTGCTAAGGTCCTTGACATGTTTTCTTTCAACTGCAAGACTGGTAAAAAAAGATATTTGAATTGTTTTCTTCGGCCCTATGACAAATTTTGTTCATTTAAAATTATTAATAAGATACTCCCTCTCACATTCTAGAAGAATTTCTTGATTTTAATTATAAATCACTTTTTATTTTTTTTTACAATTTATTGTTTTTTTCTCTTTTTTACCCTGCTTTGACTATCTACGTTTTTTTTGTTCATTAATGTGTATAAGTTTTTCAAGAAAAGTTGAGAGGGTAAAATTGTAATGCTATTATATATTCTCATATACTTTTATTGGTATGTGTAATTCGGTTAAGTATGCTCTATAATAAGATTCGGAAGGAAAAGGAAGAGCATGACTTTGGTAATCTTCAACTTGAAATAATAAAATATTTTGGTTTTTTTCACGAAAAAATGAGAGATAAAATTCCACTATGGATAAAAATTAAAAGTCTTTCATAATCATAAACATTCAACAAAGTCCATTGTTCTTTTGTTCGAATGTGACAATCAAAATCCAATTAATGTTGAAGCAAATTGTTGTTCAAACTTCAAATTCCATTCGACCCTACTTTGTCTGCCATAGCTTGATTGATGCATGAGTTGAAGCAAGTTGTTCAAACTTCAAATTAGGTTCACACTTCCACCCTACTTTGCCACCCGGCCCCTATAGCTTTATTGATGCATGAGAAAATTAAGTCTAAAAAACATTAGTATTAAAATGACCCCTTAAATTATTTTTAAGCTAAAAATCACTTCTTTAAAAAAAATTCAAATAAATTGTGTAAGTTGTTGTTCAACAAATCCGATTTTCCATTAATTTTCTCCATGTCAATTTGTGTTAAAAAAAATGGTTTGATAATTTTTTTTTATTTGCTTATGATATCACATGTCACTTAATGGAGACAATTAACGAAAAAGACATTTATTGAACGAAACTAACATGACATATTTAAAAATAAAATAAAATTAAGAAACAGATTTTTAACCTGAAAATAATAATCTAAGAAAGCAATTTAGTAGTTCTGCCTTTAAAAAAACTATTTTCATGTGTCTTACTTAATGGTGATAGTTACTTAAGTAGTAGTATTTCTTAATTTACTCCAAATCTCCAATCATAAACCTTCTAGAAAAATAAAAGAAAGGAACGAAGAAACTAATAGTTCTCATAAAGGCCCGCAAGTCTATGATCTAGTTTTGTAGTTTAGCACCCTTCAAATCAAAGTTTTGTAGTTTAGTAAGTGAATTTTTTAAGCAAAAGTTTGGTAAGATAGTATTCACATGCCAGAGTAGGTGAGAAAATTTAAGAACACCGATGACAATGAAAACACTACCATATGACAAACAATTCCCTTAGAATTGTAATTGCACACAACTCTGTTTTTTCTACATTACTCAATTCTTACAAATAAAGATGTATAGGCACCAAATGTGAAATATATTCACTTTTTTTTTTTCAAAAAAAAAACAAAAAACGGATGTATAAATATTTACCTCAGAACAACACACACTACAAAGATTGCTTTACATAAACAATCTAGCAATCACTTGTCTGTGTGTCTATACTGAAGGTTCTCTCTCACATGTTGAGGGCACAGAGAAATGTCAACTTGGACATATGGTTAAGTATTAATATTATATGCCACCAAGATTTGATCATGAGTAACAGAATAATGTAAACCAGGAACCAATCATCTGCTCACTGTATAATCGCGTATGAAGAATTGAAGGCAAGAAGAATAGTGTATGACTCCCCGGCTAGAACATATTTACACGAAAAAACCATGGCAGGACAAAAGCTATTACTAGGCATGCCATCAAGAAGTTACAAAATGGTTGCCCCCTCCAGCATCCACCAAACATGCGCGATGAATTGCTATCGTCGTCTATGAATCTTCTTTCATTCCACTCTACCATAAATCCGTGATCAGCAACGCCCGAAACATTTTTTGCAGTCTCACCACATATTTCACATGATCTGTGGTTACAAAAAGGTAGTTCTAACAAATAATTTATTTGATAATAGATTGTAACACAATGGCACCATATCAAAAGAATTAACATATAGATCAAAGGAACCTCAGAAGTAATCAATGAAAAGATAGTTCACATTTCTAGTCTGATCACATCATATCAGGTGATGAAATGAAAGCATTAACATAATTTTCCTAGTCCATACCCTATATATATAATCTAAATAGAGAAATACCAGATCCAAATGAACCTTCACCAAGACAACTTCAAGAGCACTTCTTCAAATAATATGAATAAACATGAACATGACAAGTACATGCAATAATTGCCAAGCTAGGTCAGATCTTGATGGCAGAATATGGATGACAATTAACCTCAGCTCATAAGCACTAGAAGCCATTTAATAATCATACTTATGTGTTATGTCTGATCTGTACTCCATCGGTCCATCATAAAGAAGATGGAAACCCCACTTGGGATCTGGATTCATATGTCCAACTCACTCTTAGCTGAACCCTATTAGCTATATGAACTCTGACTAGATAGCCACTATATCAATCCAAAGTAAAACAGCATTAAGCTACAATAACCAGTTCAGTAATTATAATGATAAGCAATAAAATTTAATTATAACAGCTTTGCCTCAAATTATGACTGTAAAACTTAAGCATAAGCCGAACCATGAATCTGGAATGGATTTAAGGTAACGAAAATGATAACAAAAATGATATCGGAAAGTCATACTTCTTAAATCCTGTTCTTATCTAATAAGACATGTATATGGATGCTGCACACTTAGAAAGAACTCATAAGACAAGCCATGGAAAAACGAAAAAGATAAAACCTATCCAACATTATTGCTGAAGTCAGTATGTTACAAATTATCAAGATAACCATGTACACGAGACGCACAGAACAAAAAAAGGATAAAGGATTATTTGCTTAAAGAAATTGTTCGGAATTTGATAATTAAGAATCTACAAAACTTATTAATCCCTACAGATTTAGGAATTCAAAAGAAGTATACAACAGGACTTTGGACAATGTTAAAAGCTTTAAAGCAAAACCTTAAAAAAACACAATGTTTACTTTAAGCTGGAAAATATATATATATATACCTGTTTCCTTTAAGCTTGAACCACGCTTCAGCACAATGAATGTGCGCAATGCCTAGTTCATCTTTACAAGCACAACCAAGCTGAACCAAATCTGAACTACTAGCAGCACTGTTAGCTGTGCCAACAGATGTTGAATCTGATGCTTGCCCAGAAGCAAGATGGCAAATCCTACAGATCCTTTCACCTTCTGAACTCTCACTTATCGTTTTGCGGCTGGCGCACTTTAGTGGTATTCATGGTACAATTGTATGAAAGAATTTTATGGAAAAAGTCTTCTGTTTTAGCATGCTCAAATAATGAAATGTTTTAGAATAAAGTAAATGTAGTAAGATCCAAAACTTGAAATTTATTTTTCCATGGCAGTTTTCTTTGATACATTATTTTTCTACAGTTGTGACCACAAAATTCATCTCAAGCCTCTAGTAGACAAGATACAATTCCTAACCGGAAAAGTGTTAACAATAACATGACCTGAGAACTAATATATCATCCATTGACATCAAAAATTTAGCATGTTGAGATTTTATGAACTCATGCATTTGAAAGAAGTTAAGACTATTAGCAATTTAGCATGGCCATTCTCCTCAAGTCATCAAACTTAACCAGAAAGCCAGAAAGTCATGATCTGGCTGGTTCCAAAATTTAGCCTTGTTCCTTTCCAACCAAACATACCTTGCTTATGGTCTTGTGTCATTTCATCACTGTCCCAAATGTGAAGTTCTGATGTAGGTGGGGGGCAGTCAGTGTTGGTCCCTGTAGCTCTGGAGGCTGCCAGTGTGTGCAGTGTGTCCCTCCTTTGAGCCGACTGCTAAAAATTTCAGAAACGGGCAAGCAACTTAACAACATATTTTCAGATAATGTCACATACTCAATCCACTGGCCTTATTGTTTCTTTCTTTCTCTCAGTTCCATTCAAGAATCTCAGCTGGCTTTTCAAGCCAACTAGAACCAGGCTTCTTATGGACATCTCTGTCCTTCATCGCCTTCCTTACATTCCCAACCTCTTCCCATTTCCCATCAGCAGCATAAATATTTGATAATGTTACAAGTCCACCGGGTCCTTTTAACTGCATTCTCATTATTCCCTCCTCCATCATTTTAGCCAGATCTCTTCTTCCATGGACATTACACCCATTTAGAAAAGCTCCAGCAATTGACTCTGTGAATGGTATTGGCATGACCTTGATAAATTCATATGCTTCAACCATTCTTCCTGAACGACAGAAGAGATCAACAACGCTAGCATAATGCAGAATGCCTGCCTCAACTCCATAACATTCTTTCATTGATTTGAAGATCTCTAAGCCTTTTTGCACAGAACCACTATGGCTGCATGCCGAAAGAACACATGTAAAAGTAACTTCATTTGGCTGCAGTCCTTCTTCTTGCATTTTCCTAAACAGCTCCATGGAGGCATCAACCATGCCACACTTCCCATAGCAATCAATCAATGCATTCCATGACGCAACATTCTTACACGGAATCTTGTCAAATACATTTTGAGCATCTATAAAACTCCCACTCTTTGAATACATGTCAATAAGAGCACTAGCAATGAAAACATTGTGATCAAACCCCTTCCGGAATATAAACCCGTGAATTTCTCTTCCCAATTTAATACCAGAACCTGCTGATCCACATGCAGGAAGCAGTGCTACGATAGTTACTTGATTTGGTTGAATCCCTGAAACTAGCATCTCACGAAACACCTTAAATGCTTCCATGACTTTACGATTTTGGACAAAACCAGAAATCATTGCATTCCATGCAATCAAATCAGGAACAAACCCCTCTTTTTTCATTCTCTCGAAGAAAGCAAAAGCTTTGCTGCTATCACTTGAACGAGCATAAGCAGCAATCATAGCATTCCATGTGAACTCGTTTGGCTCCAATCCTTCCACTTTCATCCTCTCGAACAACGCCATTGCTCGTTCAATTTTCCCTACGTTACAAAACCCACAAATCATGGATGTCCACGACGCAACATCTCTCTCAGGCATTCTATCAAACACACGACGTGCATACCCAATTCCTCCACATTTGCCATACATATCAACCAGTGCATTCCCAATGGAGACATCATTCTGAAAACCCATCTCACAAACCATTGCATGAACTTGTTTCCCTTTGTTTAAATCCATTAATCCAACACAAGCCTTAAGCACAATGGAAAAAGTGAACTTATTTCCCACAACCCCGAGCTTGCGTATGCGACGAAAATACACAAATGCATCATGATAGTACCCATTATAAGCCAAACCCAGAACCATCCAATTGAATGCAAAAACATTAGGGTGTTTAATTTTGGGGAATAAAAGCCTAGCTGATTTAAGGCCAGAACAACTTGCATACATTCCAACAAGCTTTGAACTCAAAGATAAGATGTTCATGCTCGTTCCAGTAGTGAGCAACATGGCATGGACCTGCATGCCAGGTCTTAAGGCTTTTGATTTCAAGCATTTGTGCAAGCATAAAGCAAAATCATTTGGGGAATATATCAATTGTGAAAATGCCCAGTTTTTCATTTTCCCTGTGATGTTATGTTATTCTTGTATGACCCCTATATTCCATTAGCATTTAACATGAAGGCCAAAATTTTGAATTTAAATATGTTACTATTCAGAATCCATCTACTATATAAACGGTGAAGCAGTCAAAATTGTTGACTCTGCTGACGTGGCAGCCTCTATGCTCTTCATGAGCTCCTCTCCCTCAAATTGAGCATGATTACCTCACTTTCCTATGCCTCAACCGAATTTTTTTTTAATAAAATAATTCTAATGCTATTTTTATATCATATGAAACAAGGTTTAAGCAACCAACAAGTCCTAAACTGCATTCTTTCAAGTGTTTAGTTTTCTTTAGTACTTGAACATAGTTCTGAAATGAACCAAGTATTATTCTATTCTTCAAAATGCCACAAACTGCAATGAAGGATAATGAAAACAAGGAATTGAACCAGATAACATGATTGTGATTTAAAAGAGGAGATACTAAGGAAAAATATTGATAGTTTCACAATCCTAGAACTTGGTAGTTTAGTATACTAACTAGCAACTAGCAAATCTTACTTATCTCAAATTGATATTTTCAATTACATTTTGATTACCACTCAGTGTAAACCAATTCCTTCAACATCTTCGAAAACAATATCAATGTTTTTCTCATTCATCTTAGTAAATTGGCTCCATGACCATTCTGAAAGAGACGAGTGCTCATCTTCTTTATTAGCTTCTTTGCCAGTTGTCAGTTCCAAAAGGATTACACCAAAGCTAAAGACATCAATCTTTTCACTCACTCTTGCAGTTTGAACATATTCTGCCATTCAAGTATCAAAATGTCTACAGTTTTTTCGGGAAAAGTTGGTGAACTCAAATTTAAACAGCGTTCTGCATGCCAATAGAATAATATTTGATTTGAAAGATAAGAAAACAAAGTTAAAAACCTAAAGCTAGAAAGTCTACAATATATCACAATTATAAAAACATCCTTGAATGCCTTAAAAGATATAATGAAAGGTATTAACCCTATAGTACAGTAAAGTAAATATCAGACATTTGATAGTTTGAACAATCAAACTTTCACAAGAGCCAAGTGCAGTTCTTCCTGAACCCGGAACGACCAAACCTCAACTTTATCATTTTCTTTAAGTTCATTAGCATCGACAACTTTCTTCCAATTTGTTATCAGAGCATAGTAATAGTTGGTGGTGCCATTGCTTTTGGCCATGTCCCATAGAGTCAAAGTGATGTTGGTAAGTTCAAGTGAGGGCTGGATCAATGGCACTTCCATTTTTGCTTTTATTTCCTGTAATTCCCCTTCTCTCAAAAAAGCTGCATTCTTGATCTTCCTAAAAGACATTAAAAGCCTATTAGCCTGCTTGGTCAAATCTGTAGTATACAGAACTTTTGAAAACACCAGAGTGATTTCAGTGCCACCCATTTCATTGATCCTGTCCATGAATTCTTGTGGCAAAACGGATGGCTCTGCTTCTACCTCTACCTCTACTGCTTGTGGGCGCGTTACTGACTTCTTTTGTTTCTTCTTAGTCTTCGAAGAGGAAGACTCACCAGGAACCCATTCTCCATCAATGGCATCATCATCGATCAAAGTTTCACGTGTTCGCTTCAAACCCTTCCCTTTCTTCATCCTCATGACATGATCATCTTCTTCGAAATTTGCAGGTTCAGCTCCTGCAATGGCAGAATTCATGAAGATGGTGGGACGTTTCTCCGAAGAAGCCTCCTCTTCTAAGGCATCATTAGCATTGAAATTTGACATTTTCTTTGGAGACAGACAAAGATTGGAACTCGAGGAACCTTCAGAGGCAGAATCCATTGCTTTGATGGGTTTCTTGGAGCACAAGTCAAAGGGTTTGTTGGAACTGGTAGTTTCAGTTTTGGCTAAATCATAAGTTTTTAAGGGTTCATCGGCAGCAGCCTCACTTTTCATTGGTTTGCTTGCACCCACACGAAAGGTGATCTTCTTAATGTGAAGAGGGATAGAACGTTGTCTGGTTGCTTCTTCCGCCAACAAAGTGAGGGCACTCACTAGGGGATCACCAAACATTATGTTATCCATATTATATATATATATATATATATATATATATATATATATATATATATTATTAATTACGGTTGCTTTTTTTGTTATTTGCTTCAAGAATGTAAAGCAGAAATTAAAGAAGAAAGAAAACGAAATTAAAGAAGAAAAACGAGAACAAGAAGAGAAAGTAACATGGAAAATAAGTTTAGAATTTATTATGATAAGTATTTATAGAATAGTGGGATAGATTTGATAATTAGGTATATATCTTTGTAAGTAAAAATATTTTAAAAATATATATATATGAATGATATCTTACTCTTATTTTGATAAACCAATCTTTATCTTAATGATATCTTATTTTATTTTGATTAACAAATTTTTATCTTAAATGCTATTTTATTCGTTGTGCTATAGAGTTGGGGAAATACCGAGAGACACCACTCCTTTCTTCGTGCGTAAGAAAATTTTGTTTTTAACATTGCAGAGAGTGCTTCATTTGCAAAGCCACACCAAAAAGAAATTATTTTTAAAATAAAAAAACCGAGAAGGAATGTCACGTGAATTGATTAATAAATTAATATATCCAGGTTTAGATCAGAATATAATATACGTGGATATTTGGAATAACTCGCTCTTTAAAATTACTCTAAGTAACTTGATCCCAGTCATAAAATATTGATGATATACTATTTTCAAAATTAAAATGATGATATTATTATTGTAAATCAATAAATTTAAATGAAAACAAATTTGATTGAGAAAAGATTGAATGAATATAACTGGGATTCCCCATGATAGAAATCTTATTTTTATACAATAAATAAATAATTACGTCTATAATAGAATACAAATATAAATATACTAGCTCCCCCGTGCATTGCACGGATTATTAATATTTAAATTTTTTAATATTAAATATTTAAAAGTAAATATTATTATTAAACAACAATAAAAAAAATAATTATACAAAAAGGTAGAGACTCAAATCAAACTATACACTTTTAAAAAAATTAATTTAAATGAGTTTGTTGAAAAATTTTATACTTCTTTGTATAGATAAAAAATAAAACTTTTTATCTGATATCTTCGTTATTTATTTAATGGATAAATTAATATTTTTATATTATGATCAACTTTATTATGATAAATCAAAAATAAATCAAAAAATAAATATTTTGATTTTTTTTTCTATTTGATAATATTACGAGCAAACTCAAGGATATATTAGAATATATCCACTATTCCATATTGGAAGCAAGCCAGGAATCACAAAATTTATTTCCATCTTACCTCCAGTCCATCACCCCGCCAAGAGTAACAATTAATAATAATAATTTCAAGCACTTCATTGACCGACCAGTCACCATCCACTCTTTGATCCATACGACTATTGAAAAAATCTAATACCTAAAATTATTTAATAGATTATATCACTTCAGCATTCAGAAAACACGATGTATTATATAAAGATGAGGTTGATGGATATAAATAAAAACACCACACCTTCTTCTTTAAATTTTGCAAGATTTTGAAGGGTAAGCATGTATTGAAACTCTGTCTTCTTTTAAATATATGTTTTCAAGCAGTTCAATGATGCGTGGATAATTCTACTACATATACTACCTGTCCCCTGTCACAGTACATAAGAAAGCAATACCGCATATGTAAAATATTATATTATTTTTAGTTAGGTATGTGATTCTGAAAAAAATTAAAAAATCAAAAAATAATAGAAGAATCAAAATATAAATTTAACAATGCACTAAATTGACATTCTCTTATGTAACAAAGACACAATAAAAATCAAATAATATGAACCTTTTGTGTGACATTAATAGAAAAATAAAATTTTCAGAATTAGAGAGACATAAAAGTGTACAAAAAATTGTAAAGATTGAGGTGAAATCCTATTATATATATATATATATATATATATATATATTTGTTAAAAAATATTTTTGTTGAGGATAATGATTTCATTTTTTTTTTCAACAAATCGAGGATAATGATTTCACATACAGATATGATAAAATAAATTTGAATAATTTATTTAATTTCAAATTGTACTTTTGATTGGAGATAATGATTATCTACCTACAAACGCTCTGGTGCGATGAAAGCTTTACACGACAAACGTGACACCTCAAGAATGGATCTTTTTACATAAATACTAGCTCTTGCCTTGTGCAATGCATGGGTTGTTAATATTTTAATTTTTTATATCTTAAATATTTTAAATTTAAGATTATTATTTTTTTTTTTTTTGATAATAAGATTATTATTATTTTTGTTACAAAGTAAAGATTATTATTAAATAACAATAAAAAATAATTATATAAAAAAAGTAGAATTCAAACCAAACCCTACACTTTAAAAAAATTAAACTATTTAATAATTTTGTTGATAAATTTTGTACTTCCTCATATGAATAAAAAATGTAACACTTTTTATATGAGATAATCCTTATTTATTTTATGGATAAATTAACATTTTTAAATCAAAATTAAATTAGAATTAAACATTTTGATTTTTTTATGATATTATGAGATATTTCTTATATTTGTGTGATGGATGAAGTAGTTTTTTTTTGTACAATTAGTATTTTTTTTAAAATATGATCATCACATTTTTTTAATATGATTATCACAGTTAGTTTTTTGATTATCTTTTTTTTAATATGATTATCACATTTATTGTTATTAATCATAATTAAATATTTTTATCTTCTTCATCGATTATCTTATCGATCTCGAGTTAATAATAAGATTGAATTCTAAAAATCTTTATTCTTATTGTTTTAATCATTATAATTTATCATAAATTTTTTATGCAAAGATGATGTTATCTATTAGTGAGCAATTGGATACTTGTCATTGGGGCTTAGGAAGGATATGCACAGAAGCAATACCCTCTTTCAACTCAAAAATATGATTGTTAGTTGAAAATTAATATTATTATGAATTTTATTTTTAAAAAACTAATATTTGTTAAATGGGTTTTTCTAACCGTTGGGTCATAGCCAGCATAGATTAATCATCCCTTAAAATGTAAGTTTTTGTTGGAAATTGAAACATTTAATGAAGTAAATAAAGAGATTAGTGTAAGTTTTTTGGGTTTTTATGCACTGACGGAGTAAAGTCTTTTACATCATCAATCCATCATTTATCATTCATTTATATTACTTTAATCTAAAAGTCAACGACCATAAACGGATGATTGATTGATGATGTAATGATGGTGTAAAAAACCTTTACACTGTCGATGCATTCTCTATTTTCTCTTAAATAAATTATTATTTAGTTTTCCAATATAATTTTGTTTATTAAATCATCTGGTGGTGGTTGTTACTGCAGTATAATAACATCACAGTGTATCACACCCCATATCATTTTGACTATTTTTATTGCTCTTCAATTTGTAAGTTAGTTTTGTCATCTTAGGCATACTATACTTTTTCTTTCTTCACAGTATGGAATTGCACCAAAAGCTTTAAATTCAATAATAGGCTGGGATAATAGTCATGTTGTAGGTTGTTGCTTTAGCTGGTCTCATGTAATTCTAAGAATAGCATTTACTAATGTATTTATATTTCACTTTTGAGGATCTTCAAAGCATTGAGAAAATGCTTAATTGCATATTGAAAGTAATTTGATGTTTAGGTAGATAAATTCATCATGCTTAAACCTATTATATCACTTTTATCATTCACTTTTTACATGAAAATGTTAGATAAGTATATAAAAATTTTATTAGTAGTAATGAATAAATTTTAAGTTATTAAATTAATTTTTTATCAATTAATTATTGGGGTATCGTATGCCTTGTGATAAGTTTACTAGTATATATGCATATACAGTCAAACTTCTTCTATAAATTAATAATGTTGGGACTACATAATGTTATTAATTTAAAGAGGTATTAATTAACGGAAATATCAATATTATTTTTCATGAATAAAATATATACATTGTATTGACTAATTAATGGTAAATGTTCAGCAAAAGACAATAGCAAATTGTTTTCGACACTGTAAAATCCGTTCGCAAGATGAAGTAGCTTGACCTCGAAGAATTTAAATGAAGGAACTACAACTGAAGAAGACATTCATAAACTTGATACGATGATTAATGGCCTTGGATATACCGCAGTAAAATGGATGTCAATCACCTATTAAATTATCCGGGGTGAAAATGATACATGTTCAAAGGTCTAAATAATAAAAGAAAATGTGACAGTGTTGTTGAAAATCCTATTGAAGATAAAACTGAAGATGATATAATGTCTTTGCAACCAATTAAGCAGAAGGAAACACTCATAACGATAATATTAGAGATGAAATACAACTAGATTTAAATTTTAAAAAGAAGCAAATAATAATATGATCATATTTTACTAAATTGTCGTAATTATATTTGTAATTTTATAGAATTATTAATTTATAATGTTGAAAGAACCATAAATTAATATAAAGGTCTTCTAAAAAATTAATATCTTATTAATTTATAAAGGTTCTAATATACATGTATATATAAAGTTCTGACAAAAATGCGTTTGCCGGGAGTCGAACCCGGGTCTATTGCTTGGAAGGCAATTATCCTAACCGTTGGACTACAAACGCTTGATGCTTTATAAGGCCTTCTATTTTGTTCTTTTAGTATGCTTTTCCTGAATGTACTTAAAGTTTACCAGATGTAGTTAAGAGTAGTTGTAACTTTAATCGAAAATTAAGTAATATGTCTGAAGTACTTAGATAATAGTATTTAAATTTGTTGATTTTTAACTGAGGGAGTATAGTGAATTTGTTTAATTTTGATCTTTTTATAAGTTTATATTTCAATTTTCAATAACGAGTAAGTATTCTCGTGCGGTCGCACGGGCATTAGTTTGGCTATCAATTTTTTATATAGTTATGCTATTTTAAATCAACACATTAAATAATACTATCAAAACATATAAGTAAAAAAAAGGAAAGGAATAATTGATTTGAAAGAAAAAACAATAGTTAACATTGCCCAAACTTAATCAATCTAATGTTAATTAACACTAAAGAAAAAAGAAAAAATCCCAAAAAAAAAAAATATATTCCTCAATATTCGAAACTCAAAAAACCAAGACATATTGTGAAAACTCGTATCCTTTTCTCCATTAGTATCTTCAAGGAAGCCTGAAAGGAACAATTCAAACATAAAAAATAAGGAATATAAATTTATCACACTTGATACTGATATAGCAAAATTATACAATTGGTTGAAGCACACCTTATTTATAAATTTAGTATGTTATCCCGTGCGATCGCACGAGCATGAAAATGACTATGATTTTCTTCGCTTATTTCAACATACTAAATTTTAATATTGAAATTCTGACAAAGAAAGAAAAAGTACCGTTTGTAGGATTCTCATGTTTTGATGCTAACAATCTCTCTCCAAGCAACAATATTGGCAACAAGCAAGCTACATCACATGAAGATTAGAATTAGGATTTTTATTAATTCTATTTCAATGTAATCTTTATTTTATGCAATGCATCTCATTGGTGTGGGTAGCTTAGGTGATTTTAAGAATATTTAAATAATGTCTGATTAAGAGTGAAGATACTTTAAATCTTGATTAAATAGCTTGTGAAAATCATTTTAGAAAAACTTTGTTTTTATTCAGATTCTGATCAGTTTACTCGAGTAATGAGTATTGGTTCACTCGAGTAATTTATGTTCTGACAGGTTAATCGAGTAATGGTTTACACATCACTCGAGTAACTTAATCTGACATGTTTCACTCGAGTGACATTGTTTGGTTTACTCGAGTAATTCAATCAGTGTTGGGAAAATTTTAAAAGGACTTAATTTTCTCTTTCAAAGCAATAGACTTTCATTCTTACAATTTTCTAATACACTTTGAAAAGTAATTCAAGAGCTATTTTACATCTTTCAAGAGCTATCAAGATTCAACAAAGAACTTTTCATTCTTCACTCTATTTTCTATCATTGTTCAAATATTCTTGAGATCATATTTTTGTTCTTAGTGGTTGTTGAAGATTTGCAATTTGTGATTGCATCATTGAAGTTTCAACACAAGTGAAGAATCTCACAAGGAAGACTTTGAGGATCAAATCAAAGCAAGAAAAGAGGATTGGTTGGAAGCATCTTCAATCAATTAGCAAGGAAATCTAGAATACTCAAAAGGGGTAGATTAGATCAAAGTGTTTGGTACACACTTTGAGTTGGGTTTTAAGATAGGAGAACTAAGAATCTAGTTGCATCTTAAAACATTGTAAAATCTACATTTGAAGATTTCTAGTGAAGAATCTCTCTTGATTTAAGAGGGGACTGGAGTAGCTTTCAAGTGGGTGAAAGTGAACCAGGATAAATCCTTGTGTCTCTTTTATTTTCATTCCTTGTATTTCATTAATTCATTAACATTTGCATTTTTAGGTTAGAATTGGGGTTTTCTTAATTCTACTCAATTGATCTAAAATTGCATGTTAATATTACTTGAAATTGTTCATATTAATCATTCATAATTTGTTGAATCATCATAGCATTGTTATTCTTGAAGAACTCCATTGAAAACTAAGTTTTAAATTGAATTTTACCCAGTTTACTCGAGTAAAGTTCTTGTCACTCGAGTAATCTGCTTTCAGTTTATAAACATTACTCGAGTAGGTTTTCTGTTACTCGAGTGATTTAAAATTTGCTTTCGTAATACTCGAGTGATTTGCTGAATACTCGAGTGAAATTATTTTTGGTTGCGTATTACTCGAGTGAAGGCTTGAGTTACTCGAGTAATCTGAACTGAATTCTTAAGAAAATTTATTTTCATAAAACCATTCTCTTAGGTGGACGAAAAATCTGTAATAAGGCTTCAATATTCTATTCACCCCCCCTCTAGACTATATTGAGCCGCTTGTTGGTTTCCAACAAGTGGTATCAGAGCTCGGACGAAAAATCCGAGCCTTAAAAAGCTTTTTCGAAAAGATCCTTTTTACTTGGAAACAATGGGCTCAATTTCAAATCCTTTCGGTGGTGAAGGAACTTCCATTAATCGTCCTCCACTATTTAGTGGTGAGGGTTACGCTTATTGGAAGGTCCGCATGAAAATTTTTATTCAAGCCATAGATATGGAAATTTGGAACGCCATAGAGAATGGACCTTTTGTTCCTCAAACGAAAGTAAATGATGTTGTTTCAATTAAACCTCAATCGAGTTGGGACAATGATGATAAGAAGAAAGTTGCATTTGATTTAAAAGCTAAAAATATCATCACGTCCGCTCTTTCTTATGATGAGTTCTTTCGAGTATCTCAATGTGTTGATGCTAAACAAATGTGGGACACATTACAAGTCACACATGAGGGCACTTCGGAGGTTAGAAGGGCTAGGCTAAATACACTCATGCATGAATATGAACTCTTTCGTATGTTACCTAATGAAAACATAGGTGACATGCAAAAGCGGTTCACTCATATCATTAATCATCTTTCTGCACTTGGAAAAGTTATATCTAATGGTGAAGTTGTTAATAAGATTTTGAGATGTCTTAGCAGGGAATGGCAACCTAAGGTGACGGCCATTATGGAAGCTAGAGACGTGGATCAAATTGATTTAGCAACTCTATTCGGAAAGCTTCAAGAGCATGAAATGGAGCTTGGACGG
Organism: Crotalaria pallida; assembly: GCA_037953625.1. Classification (NCBI taxonomy): domain Eukaryota; kingdom Viridiplantae; phylum Streptophyta; class Magnoliopsida; order Fabales; family Fabaceae; genus Crotalaria; species Crotalaria pallida. Next base: position 79,257,910 of record CM075656.1, read on the forward strand.
TTATCCATGAATGAAGATGCCGATAGGAAGAAAAAGGGGATAGCTCTTAAATCAACTTCAAAATCCCTTAAGGCACAAGAGGAAAACTTTCAAGTGGATGACTCGGACTCCGATATAGATGATGAGACCCTTGGCTTGCTAGTTAAAAAGCTTGGTAGGTTCCTTAAGAAAAAGGGGAACTTTAATAGAAATAGACAAAGAGATTCTAAGGACTCACAACCAAGAAATAAGACTATCAAGGATCACATCAAGTGTCATGGATGTGGAAAGCTTGGTCACTATCGATCGAATTGTCCAACTCATTCTAAGAAGTCGGAAGGTGACAACTCAAAATTCAATTCTTCTAAAGGAAAAAGGGCTTACATAGTATGGGATGAAGTGGAGAGTCAATCAACATCTAGCTCATCGGATGATGAAGAACTTGCAAATCTATGTTTAATGACAAAGCTTGATGAAGAGGAATCTTCGAGCATTAAATCAAGTGAGAACGTCAATGAGGTAGATTATCTTTCCGATGCTAGCTCAAGTTCTAATTCTCCTTCATTCAATGAATTGTACAATGTGTATGTAGAGATGCATAAAGAGTTGAAGAAACTTGCTAAAATAAATGTTGAAAGAAAGAATTTCATAATGAAGCAACATGAAAAGATAATTGAACTTCAAAAAGATTTAGAAGAACTTAAGCTTCAAAATGAAACTCTGGAACTCATTTATGCAAACTCTACATGCAATTGTGAATTGAAATCAAATGAGACTCCATCTTGTGAAAATTGCAAGTCTTTGGAAAAAGAAGTTTTTAATTTGAATGATCGACTTGCAAGGCTCATGAAAGGAGATACTTCTTTAGATCATTTGCTTTCAACTCAAAGGAACAATAGCAATAGATCCGGTCTTGGCTATACCAAACCTAAGAAACGCAATTATCGCAAAGTTGGTGGATTTTCAAAGAATAAGATTTCTAAAAACCCAACTTGTCATTATTGTGGAATCTTTGGGCATACCACGAATAAATGTAATATAAAGAAATTTGGTATACCAAGCGGTGAATATATTTGGATTGTTAAGGGGACTTCTCCTCATGCTAACAACAAAGGACCCAAGACCACTTGGGTACCTAAGTCAACCAAATGATATCTTTCTTGTAGGTGTGTCTTCGAACCAAAGAGCGAAAATGGTACTTGGATAGTGGTTGTTCGAGACACATGACGGGAGACAAAACGCACTTCATGGAACTTACTCCAAAAAATGATGGATTTGTGACATACGGCGACAACAACAAGGGCAAAATTCTAGGAGTCGGGAAAATCGGTAACGTATCTAATCTTGTCATAGAAAATGTTCTATACGTAGAAGGCTTAGAACACAACTTGCTTAGTATAAGCCAACTATGTGATATGGGCAATTATGTGACATTTACTCCGGAATTATGCTTCATTAAGTCTTCTATAGATGATAGTGTTAAGTTTGTTGGTCGTCGCTCTAATAACACTTACTTAATTGATTTGGATGAGATAACTTCACTATTTTCAAAATGTTTCAAATCTTTTGATGATGAAATTCGTCTTTGGCATAGACGAATTGCTCATGTGAATGTGAATCAATTGAACAAACTTTTGCGAAAAGATTTAGTGATTGGTTTGCCTAAACTAAACTTTAAGCTTGATGGCATTTGTGACTCTTGTCAAAAGTGCAAGCAAGTTAAAAGTTCTTTTAAACCTAAAAATGTGATAAGCACAACAAAGCCTTTGGAGCTAATCCATATGGATTTGTTTGGCCCTTCACAAATTAAAAGTTTAGGTGGCAATTACTATGGATTTGTTTTAGTAGACGATTTTACTAGATTCACATGGACTTTATTTTTATCCGCAAAAAGTGAAGTTTATAAATGTTTTAAAAAATTTGCCAAACTCATTCAAAATCAACTAAGTTTGAAAATTGTGTCTATTAGAAGTGATCACGGAGGTGAGTTTGAAAACACTAGGATTGATGCGTTTTGTGATAAGTTTGGTATTGATCATCAATTTTCGGCCCCTAGGACTCCGGAGCAAAACGGAGTTGTAGAAAGGAAAAATAGAATATTAGTGGAACTTGCTCGTACTATGTTGATAGAATCAAATGTTCCTAAATATTTTTGGGCTGATGCGGTAAACACCGCTTGCTATGTGCTTAATAGGGTTCTTATTCATCCGCATTTAAATAAAACACCTTATGAACTTTTAAAAGGGCGAAAGCCAAATATCTCACATTTTCATGTTTTTGGGTGTAAGGTGTTTGTTTTAAATAACGGAAAGGAACCGGTCGGCAAGTTTGACTCTAAAGCCGACGATGGCATATTCATAGGTTATTCAACTCATAGCAAAGCATATAGAGTCTACAATAAAAGAACATTAACCGTTGAGGAATCCGTGCATGTTGTATTTGATGAATCTTCGAAAGGAGATTGTGTTGTTTCTTGTGATGATTATATAGGTACATTTTTGGATCATGAGAATTCAACACCACAACAAATGGAAGAGAATCAAAATGAAGATCGAGAGGTGCAAGCACAAGATAAAGACTTAGCACAAGAGATACAACCTCAATTACCAATAGCTTGGAAGTCCAACAAAAATCATCCGATTTCTAATATCTTAGGTGACATTGCGAAGGGAGTGGTAACCCGACGCACTTTAAATAATTTTTGTTATTATGTTGCCTTTGTATCTCAAATAGAACCTAAGAATATCAAAGAGGCTCTTCAAGATGATCATTGGATTATGGCCATGCAAGAAGAATTAAATCAATTTGAAAGAAACCAAGTTTGGGAGCTTGTGCCAAAACCCGATGATCGTCCTGAAATTGGTACTCGGTGGGTCTATAGGAATAAGTTAGATGAATCGGGTATTATTGTTAGGAATAAAGCTAGGTTGGTAGCACAAGGTTATAGTCAAGAAGAAGGAATCGATTACGATGAGACATATGCTCCCGTTGCTAGATTAGAAGCTATTCGTATTCTTCTCGCTTTTGCTTCAATTATGAATTTTAAATTGTTTCAAATGGATGTTAAGAGCGCCTTTCTTAACGGATACATTCAAGAGGAAGTTTATGTGTCACAACCTCCCGGATTCGAGAGTTTTGAGCATCCGGACTACGTTTTCAAACTGAAAAAGGCTTTGTACGGTTTGAAACAAGCTCCTAGAGCTTGGTACGACCGACTAAGCAATTTTTTATTACAAAAAGGTTTTAAACGAGGCACTGTTGACACTACACTTTTTATTGAACGTTCCGGTAAGGATATTTTATTGGTTCAAATATATGTTGACGATATTATATTTGGTGCTACTAACGATAACTTGTGTAAGAAGTTTTCAGAATTGATGCAAAGTGAATTCGAGATGTCGATGATGGGAGAGCTTACATTCTTTCTTGGCCTTCAAATAAAGCAGCTAAATGATGGCATTTATATTCATCAGAGTAAATATTGTAGAGAGCTTCTCAAACGTTTTGGAATGGATTCGTGCAAATCCGCTTCTACACCAATGAGCGTTGCATGCTACCTAGATCAAGATGAGGCTGGAAAAGCGGTAGAGGTAACGAAGTATCGTGGTATTATTGGTAGTTTGTTATACTTAACTGCATCTAGGCCTGATATCATGTTTAGTGTATGTATGTGTGCACGTTTTCAAGCAAAACCGAAAGAGTCGCATCTAACTGCTGTCAAAAGAATAATGAAATACTTAAAGGGTACAACGAATACTGGACTTTATTATCCTAGGGATGCTTTTCTAAAACTTATAGGATATTCGGACTCTGACTTTGCCGGTTGTAAAGTTTAGCGAAAAAGTACAAGCGGAACATGCCATTTAATTGGTAATTCACTTGTATCGTGGTTTTCTAAAAAGCAAAATTGTGTAGCTTTATCAACCGCGGAGGCCGAATACATAGCTGCAGGTAGTTGTTGTGCTCAAATTTTATGGATGAAGCAACAATTATCTGACTTTGGTTTAAATTTAACAAATATCCCTATAAAGTGTGATAACACTTCGGCAATTAATTTGACTAAAAATCCAGTATTACACTCAAGGACAAAGCATATTGAAATTAGGCATCACTTTTTGAGAGATCATGTTCAAAAAGGTGATTGTGTTATTGAGTTTGTTCAAACTTCGGATCAATTAGCTGATATCTTTACAAAACCATTACCAAGGGACACATTTTATAAGATTCGAAGAGAACTTGGTATTTTTGATGAATTAACTATTAGCTAATTGTATTTGATGCTTTTTATACTCACCTTCAAGCCTATTTCAATGTGACTTGTATTTTGAGTTGTTGTATCTTATTAAAGTGTTTATCATTTTTTTTTATGCAGTTATGTGTGTATGTTTTCTATAATATGCTAATTGCTTTATTTGTATGTGTGTTACTTGCTACATGCTAAGTGTTTCTCTGTGTTTGTGCATGAAAAATGATTTTGCATGAAAAATTGAAATTTTTGAAATTCTGGACAGTTCACTCGAGTAACAGAAATTTCACTCGAGTAATTTTAAAAACTCTTTCGTATTACTCGAGTAATTCTGTCTGTCACTCGATTAATTTTAAAATGACTTGCGTATCACTCGATTAAGTTCATCCATCACTCGAGTAAAATCTTTTTATCTTTCGGCATACTCGAGTAACATACTCTTTCACTCGAGTACTGCTCGAATCACTCGAGTAACGTATGAACATTACTCGAGTAACTTACGTGATTTTAAAAGCTGAACTGTTGAAATCTGCATCATTTTCACGATTTTTTCTCTCTCTTGTTCGTCTTTCTCTCTTCTCTCTCATACGGGTCTTCATCAAATCATCATCTTTCAGCCACAAAACTCACAAATCATACAAATTTCTTCCATATTTCATCATTATATCATCATTTCTACTCCTTTCATTCATCAATTTCACCAATTTTATCCAAAAATCCGAAAACCCCAAATCAAAACCCTAACCCCCAAAACCGAATTTGCTTTTTCTGAATCAATGGCTTCTTCCTCTCACTATCAACCTCCTCAAAAGAAAGCAAAGCAAGGAGCAGGTCGTAATGATACTTGGTTTTCTGGAATCAACCGAGATTTGCGGGAACCAGCATTTATCAATCGCTCTTTTGGTCTTACAAGGTATGTTAAATTTGCTTGGTTGCATAAGGAGCAATTTCCGTTTGTAGAGGATTTAGAATTTCAGAATTTGAAGAGGTTTTTGGAATTTGAGACTCATTATTACCCTAGGCTTGTCAGACAATTTTATCAAAATTTTACTAAGCTAGATGGTGAGTATCAAACAATGGTTAGAGGACATCATTTTGTTATAAAGCCTGCGGATTTGACTATGATGTTTGGTTTAGAAAACAAGGGAACTTTTATTGGTGATACTGAATGTCTGGATTTGGATGTGGATACTAATAAGATTTATACTGATTTGTTGCGTACTGGTGAATCTTGGGGTGATAGAACTACTAGAACTGTATCACCTTTGCATGCTGTGGATAGGGTGCTCATGTATATTATCTCTTATTGTTTGATTCCAAAATGCAATCAAAATTATGCTCAATTGGGAGATGATGATCTTACTTTGTTTCATGGGATTAAAAAGAGGTATGAGATGAATTGGAATAAAATGTTTTTAGCTCGTATGGAAGCTGCTGCTCAATCTCCTCCTACCCAATTCTTGCCATATCCTATGCATGTCACCAAGATCATGAGGTATTATCGTGTTCCAATCCCTGATGATGAGCCAGCTGAAAAGGAAAAGAAAAATAACTGGTGTCTTAATGATTCGCACATTAGTTATATGAAAATTGCTTGGCATAGGGACAGTCGCACTTGGTTATGGAAATCACAGATTAAGGAAATGGCTGAAGCTGCAAAGGCTGCAAGAGTTTCAGGTACTAGGAAAAGGAATTTTCTTGGTGATAGGGCTGGTGCATCCTCTTCTGTTCCTCCTACTTCTACTGATCCGATGGATACCGATCGTATTGAGGACTATATCGATTTGGATAATCTTGGTACTCCATTTGATGCACAAGCTGCTCATGAGTCATTAGTTGAGCACATCAATGCTCAATTCACTCAGTTGGAGATGAGACAGGATGTGAAGAATATTGCCATGGAGCATCGTTTGATGGATTACATGTCTGGATTATTTTCTCATCATTTTCCTCCTCCTCCACGTGATTCCTAGACCTGTGGATGCTGATGATGTTTGCTGTTGATTTCTGTTGCATGTTTCATTTGCATATTCTCTGTTTATGTTTCTGTTTCATGTTTCTGACTCTGTTGCTACTATGACTTTAGGACCTTGTGTATGGTCTAGTTTGTTTAGTTTTCGTTTTGATTATCTACTATGATTTGCTGCATAGTGTGATGCTCTGATACTCTGTTTTATGGTGCTATATTCGTTGTTCGTTTATATTCGTTGTTTATATACGTTGAGGCACTATTGTGGTTTATTTTGGTATTGTCTTTATTGTTATATATTTTCTATACCATTGTGAACTACTTACCTTCAACTTTTGGCAAAGGACTTTTCTCAAAAATATTATCTTTTTAATGATGCCAAAAGGGGGAGAATATTTTGTTGATGTTGTTCTTGTAGGTTAAGTTTTATTATATTTTTTCCTAGATGTTTTACATTTAGGGGGAGTATGTTAAAACTTAGTGCTTAATTTGAAAGGAGGTTTGTCATCATCAAAAAGGGGGAGTTTGTAGGATTCTCATGTTTTGATGCTAACAATCTCTCTCCAAGCAACAATATTGGCAACAAGCAAGCTACATCACATGAAGATTAGAATTAGGATTTTTATTAATTCTATTTCAATGTAATCTTTATTTTATGCAATGCATCTCATTGGTGTGGGTAGCTTAGGTGATTTTAAGAATATTTAAATAATGTCTGATTAAGAGTGAAGATACTTTAAATCTTGATTAAATAGCTTGTGAAAATCATTTTAGAAAAACTTTGTTTTTATTCAGATTCTGATCAGTTTACTCGAGTAATGAGTATTGGTTCACTCGAGTAATTTATGTTCTGACAGGTTAATCGAGTAATGGTTTACACATCACTCGAGTAACTTAATCTGACATGTTTCACTCGAGTGACATTGTTTGGTTTACTCGAGTAATTCAATCAGTGTTGGGAAAATTTTAAAAGGACTTAATTTTCTCTTTCAAAGCAATAGACTTTCATTCTTACAATTTTCTAATACACTTTGAAAAGTAATTCAAGAGCTATTTTACATCTTTCAAGAGCTATCAAGATTCAACAAAGAACTTTTCATTCTTCACTCTATTTTCTATCATTGTTCAAATATTCTTGAGATCATATTTTTGTTCTTAGTGGTTGTTGAAGATTTGCAATTTGTGATTGCATCATTGAAGTTTCAACACAAGTGAAGAATCTCACAAGGAAGACTTTGAGGATCAAATCAAAGCAAGAAAAGAGGATTGGTTGGAAGCATCTTCAATCAATTAGCAAGGAAATCTAGAATACTCAAAAGGGGTAGATTAGATCAAAGTGTTTGGTACACACTTTGAGTTGGGTTTTAAGATAGGAGAACTAAGAATCTAGTTGCATCTTAAAACATTGTAAAATCTACATTTGAAGATTTCTAGTGAAGAATCTCTCTTGATTTAAGAGGGGACTGGAGTAGCTTTCAAGTGGGTGAAAGTGAACCAGGATAAATCCTTGTGTCTCTTTTATTTTCATTCCTTGTATTTCATTAATTCATTAACATTTGCATTTTTAGGTTAGAATTGGGGTTTTCTTAATTCTACTCAATTGATCTAAAATTGCATGTTAATATTACTTGAAATTGTTCATATTAATCATTCATAATTTGTTGAATCATCATAGCATTGTTATTCTTGAAGAACTCCATTGAAAACTAAGTTTTAAATTGAATTTTACCCAGTTTACTCGAGTAAAGTTCTTGTCACTCGAGTAATCTGCTTTCAGTTTATAAACATTACTCGAGTAGGTTTTCTGTTACTCGAGTGATTTAAAATTTGCTTTCGTAATACTCGAGTGATTTGCTGAATACTCGAGTGAAATTATTTTTGGTTGCGTATTACTCGAGTGAAGGCTTGAGTTACTCGAGTAATCTGAACTGAATTCTTAAGAAAATTTATTTTCATAAAACCATTCTCTTAGGTGGACGAAAAATCTGTAATAAGGCTTCAATATTCTATTCACCCCCCCTCTAGACTATATTGAGCCGCTTGTTGGTTTCCAACACCGTTAATATTTCTCAGTATTCTTCAATGCCTTCATGGCACTTGACCTTTCAGCAAAGTGTGAAAATAGGAATTGAGATGAAGTATATGGCTTGATATTATTATAAATCAGAATAGGCCTTTGATCAAAGAAGTAGAAGCACCTCTCAAAAAAAAAACAAAACAAAACAAAAACAAAACAAAAGTAGCAGCAGACAGTGGCAGCAAATATCAGCAAGGAAAAACATAAACAGCAAGATCACACACATGTTCTCTTTATTTTTACTGAAATTGGACATTGCATTTTTAATATGCAGTTACAAAAGTTGTATTCCAGTCCATACAATGTTATTTGAGCCTTTTAGCATGAGATTGATCAAAAACATGAGATTGATGAGCCTAATGATCTTGTTTTGAAGTGAAACTTATAATAATCTAAGATTTAGATTGATGAGCCTCATGACCTCATATTTTGCAAAACAGGTATTATTGCTTACTCAAAGTTCTAACATATCTATGATACCAAGAATGCAAATTTAAAAGCACAAATTAGACCAATAAGAGAGGAAGTCATCGCCAATGATAAAACACAAATTTAAAGAACAATATGTGTCATGACAGCAAAAATAAAAGAAAAAAATATATCCACTTATCTCTTCCTCACAGTTAGTATGGATTTTTGCTCTTCCTACAAAAGTCACTTTTCAAAAAGCTTATGCAGAAAACACAGAAAAAAGGCACTCAATATAATGATGAGATACATACAATCAATCAATATAATCAATTCAATATATACATACTTTGTGTTAGTCTTGTGTCAAAGAAAGTTGGTGTGTTATTTCTTATTTCTTTTACAAAGGTGTCAAAGACATCAAAATTGAAGAGTGAGTTGCATTCATACCTTTTTCCTTTTGATTTGCTATTCCAATCTCACAAACTCTGGCCATTTAATCTACATGTACTAACACCCAAAGTAAGAGTAAGGTGTGCTCAAAATGACACAGTTAAAAGCAAGTATAAAAAATTAATGTTACTATTCCGTTAAAAGCAAGTATAAAAAATTAATGTTACTATTCACCAGATGCACATGAAAACTAAGAACTGAAACACAAGTGCATGTTATTATTGACAACATCTTACAACATCAACAAATTACTTAAAATGATATTTATCCATGTCTCCCCTATTTGAACAAATATTAAGAAACAGATTAAGGTTAAGGATTTGCCATGGCCATATTCAAATTGTGGTCACAACTTTTAGCAACACTTATTTGACTCCAACACTCCATAAAAAGATATGTCGCGTTTCCCTTCACAAAGGATGGCTAGCTTCCTCTATTTCCTTTGTGAAGCTGATGTCTGTTGAAAAGGAAAACCAAATTAATATTGCCCTTTTTGTGTTGAAGTTTCATTATCAGTTGAACCTCGTTTATGAATTCATCTGTGCCTTGCTCAGAGCTGGCTGAAAGCCTCTTTATTGCTACTTCCTGGCCATCACTTAGTGTTCCCTGGAAAATAATTTTTTTATGATAAATCTTCATGACAAAAGAAAGAAGGATAAATCAATAGTATAAGCGTATAAGCTTGAATTCTACTACCTTGTAAACAGGTCCCAAACCACCTTGTCCAAGCTTATTTGAATAAGAAAAGTTGTTGGTAGCCACACACAGAGATCCAAGATCAATATAAGGGAAGTCCTCAGGATTCTTGTCACTTGTTCCTGTAAAATTATGGTGATGAGGATTGATTTTATGATTGTGTATTTCATTCTTAACTAAAGTCAAGAATTTAGAAACTTTGATAAAATCTTATAAAAACTTACTTCTTTGATTTCTTTTCTTCATGAAAAATTATAGGAAGCAACCGAAAACTATTATTGTCAAGCCTGCTGCAGCTATAATGCCTGTAATCATCCATATTTTGCTTGTACCATCTGCAAAAGGAGCAATAAAATGTAGCTTTGAATGATTGTGGCAAATAATATGTTTTAGCCTTTGAGGCCATTGTTCAAAGTGACTTCAAATGCTGCTTACCTTTGCCTTTATTTTTGCCGGTTGAAGAACCTGTAGCTTCAGATGATGCACCATCATAAAAAGGGTAAAATTCATATCTCAAATAACAGCTACGACTTAGGACTCTTGCGCCAACGGAAGCATAGCAACAACATGGTATATCTCTGATAGCACTTTTGAGGCACCTACTGCAATGATTCACTGATAGATCTTTGGTGCACTGCACTAAGATTGTGAGGAATTTTCACAAACACCTTATATGCATTTCTAATAATCAAAGCAAATTCATTAAAAAAAACGCACTCAAATATGTGTGCGTGAAATCTAAATTAGAAAAAGAAAGAGTATAATACCTTCAAAAATCATACGGGCATTTTGTCGAGTTGTTGGTGTGCACTGCCAATCTCACTATGAATGGTAGCCAAACTTAGCACATGTAGAGGTGAAAGTGAAAATTAAAAATAGGACACCCATCATCAAGGCCTAAAGGTTGGAGAATATAGATTAACTTTATTAAAATATAAAGATACTTGAAAACATTAATCCGAAACTAACAAACAAACAACATTATGTAATATGAAGTTAATTACTACACAAAGAGAATCACTTGATGAAAGAGTCAAAGAATCATTATGTCTTGCTGGAAGTGGTAAAACATGGAAAATGCCTCAACTCTTTGACTTATGACACTAATATTTTCCAGCCAAATTCATTTTAAAATAGAATTTCAAAACCTAGAAAATGACATCACATAATTAAACACAAATAGAAGCATGGACAGATTAATCACTTTTAACTCAAAATCCATTATCCTATTCTACAATTAACCTATCATATATATCTAAATACAATAAAAGCTTAGACTAATTTATAGTACTTTCGTTTCTCACCTACTTTCTCTTACAACCAGATTAACTTATAAGACTCTCTCTTCAAACACAATCAGATTAAATAATCAAAATCAAACTCTCTGTCTCTCTCTTCCTCCCAACCAATAGCTTAATAATCCATTTCACTCTTCTTCAAATCATCATCAGATTCAACATAATATTGAAAAAAATAAAATAACAAACACAAATGATGGCATGACAAATATAAACACACATATACTTACTCATATTCAAGTTATTATGTTTGGACAAAAGGAAAATAATCACGACAAATAGCCACAATCAAATGAATGCATAGATTAAGGGAAGCTTTGCAAACCCAAAACTGAAGTCGAGATCAAAACAAAGATCTAACTTCATGAAGACAGTGAAGAAATGAAGAAACGAAAATCAACACAACCTCAAAACCCAATGGAATGAAAAAACGAAAATCATTTAATGGAAGGAGAAAGGAACCAACACTTACCTCTGAATTCCAAGCTGCTAACCATCACAATCTCTCTTTCTCTAAGGGCCGTGAATCGCACTCCATACTCGCCGCCGTCGCCGAAGAGCGATGCCACCACCTTCACCGTTGTTGTTGAACCTTACAATGAATTCCTAGTTAATGTTGACTCTCCTCTGTTTTCAAGAAGAAGATGAGAAATGAGAGAAGAGAATGAAGAATGAAAATTAGAAACAAGGAAGAGAGAAAAGAAAGAGGGAAAGAGAAAGAGGAAGAGGCGAGAATGAAAACGGAAAAAAAGAAAATTAGAAAGAAGAATGAGAGTGCTTCTTGGGAAGCTTGAGAGGTAGTAAATGGATGGTCAAGATTTAATCTCTCGGTGAATAAATGAATGGTTAAGATTTAGGCAGATGTGAAGATGTGATCTATACTTATGATGTATTTAGGAGGGAAATGGAAGGGGATTATGGAGGGAAATCAAGTTTACCCTCCAACTTCTCCAATTTTATATTATATTGATGACGTTATTTATTACTCCCTCCGGTCCTATTTAAAAGTCACATTCTAGAAGGATTCTTTGGTCCTATTTATAAGTTACTTTGTATTTTCTATGAGACATTTATTGTTATTTTATCTTATTTACCCTTTGCCCATTAATGTGAAGTAATACATTGTGAAATTCCCGATGCAAGTTAAGAGGGTAAGACTGTTATGTTGAAGTATTTTTTTAAAGTTTCAAGAAACCTAACTACACTCCTTGGTCCGTGTGATATAGTTAAATATGCCCTATAAATAGGACCAGAGGGAGTAGTATTTTTTTCACAAACATCTATATTAATTCAATATTTTTTAAAATTCTATGAAAATATAAGAGTCATTTTTTAAAAAATATATCAAATATTATCACCAATAGAAGCTAGCACAGATGGTAAGAGATCTGTTGCTACTTAAGCAAGTGATTGGGAGTTCGATCCCCGACTCTTGCGAATGTAAAAGACCTTGCTGGAAGACTAGCCCTCGAAGGGTCCGACAATGTCAAAATGATTAGTCACCTAGTTGCGCGGAAGAATACCTTGGGAAACAAAATAAATATTGTCAATTTTAATATTATTAAAAAAATAACTAATTTTCCTAATCCGCATCACCGCATGTAAACTACATCAAATTAAATTACTATTTAGGTACGGTGGGAGTATTACTAACTTGGGGGTTCTTTTTAAAATAAAAAAGGTATTTCTATCGTGCAATTTAAAATTAGATGGTTGCTATGCAACCTTTTCTTAAATCAATAAGAAGTTGCCACCTATGCCATGTCATTATTTGAAGTAGTTAAAATTAGTTTTTTGCAATTTAGTCCAACATAAAAAGTAAATTAAAAATTTAGTCCTTTGTACTTATAGACAAATTATAACTTTTAATTTTAAATTTAGTCACTTGCATTAAGCCTTTTTACACAAGTGACTAATTTTAACTACTTTTAATTTTTTTTTAAATTAAAAATTATAATTTGCCTATAGGTACAAAGAACTAAATTTTTAATTTACTTTTTATGTTGGACTAAATTGCAAAAACCTAATTTTAACTAGGTTTAAGAAAAGGTTGCATAGCAACTATCCAATTTTGCGCGGAAGAATACCTTGGGAAACAAAATAAATATTGTCAATTTTAATATTATTAAAAAAATAACTAATTTTCCTAATCCGCATCACCGCATGTAAACTACATCAAATTAAATTACTATTTAGGTACGGTGGGAGTATTACTAACTTGGGGGTTCTTTTTAAAATAAAAAAGGTATTTCTATCGTGCAATTTAAAATTAGATGGTTGCTATGCAACCTTTTCTTAAATCAATAAGAAGTTGCCACTTATGCCATGTCATTATTTGAAGTAGTTAAAATTAGTTTTTTGCAATTTAGTCCAACATAAAAAGTAAATTAAAAATTTAGTCCTTTGTACTTATAGACAAATTATAACTTTTAATTTTAAATTTAGTCACTTGCATTAAGCCTTTTTACACAAGTGACTAATTTTAACTACTTTTAATTTTTTTTTAAATTAAAAATTATAATTTGCCTATAGGTACAAAGAACTAAATTTTTAATTTACTTTTTATGTTGGACTAAATTGCAAAAACCTAATTTTAACTAGGTTTAAGAAAAGGTTGCATAGCAACTATCCAATTTTGGATTGCATGATAGTAACTCCCAGTAAAAAACCTTGGTGAAATTTAAGACGTGTCTCACTTGGACGGCAAAAAGGACCGGAGAGATATTGTGAACAAATCCCAACATTTAAAATTGATCACTAAAAAACCGATCTATAAGTGAAAAACAAGCTTAAAAAGTTATGGAAATCATGAAATAATGTACCTTAACTAAAAGTATATTTGTATTTGTCTAGCCAAAATACATGTCAATGTTGTTGGAACTCTATGGTGCCAAACAAGACAGAGCACAGTTCTTTCGGCCATGAAAATGAGATAATTAGGTGAATGATGTCGCAAGGCAAATACCTTAGGCGTAGACACGAATGAATGATTCAGGCCTTTTTGTATACATTCTTCCCCGCAGCACTTTTATTTATTACTCCCTCCGTCCCTAATTATAAAGCACTTTTGGAAGATTTCACGTCCATTAAGAAAGTGGAATAATTTAGTTAATTGTATTGGAAATGTGAACTTTTGATATGTATTTTCAAAATTACCCATTTTAATATTATTGAGAATCTAAAAAGTGTTAAATAAATAGGGGTGTTTGTGAAAAAAAAATAATTAATGCTCATTGAAAATTGGTAAAGGGCTTTATAAATAGGGACAAAATAAAAGTGTCAAGAGAGCTTTATAATTAGGGACAGAGGGAGTATTAGCCCTTTTTTCTTTCTATATCTCGCCCATGCTGTAATCCAATTCAAGAACACAGTGCGTGACTTCTCTTCCTTTTCTTTCTATTTTTCAACGCTATGTCTTCATTTTAAAAGTACAAAATTAAATGACCAACTTGCTAGTAGCTTGAGTATTTCTCTCATTGAAAATATGCAAAGGTTGTATCCTTTTGAGCCTCGAGCATATTAATTAAAGCATTCTCTTTCAATAACGTTAGAAAAATAAAGCCTACTAGCTACTTTCACTAACTGTCAAGTACAGATAATTATGTCAACTATGTGTTCCATTTTCCATATATGGTGAAGGTGCTGATACGCTGATTAAGAAAATGATTAGCTTAACATATGTGCAGTAATAAATGTTGTTGATAGTTTTTGCGAAGTATCATGTGAGAAGTCTGAATTGATTTATTGATTCATAAATAAATAGAAGTATTTTTTCGTAAATAAATAAAATGTCTTTTTATCAATAAACGCATGTATTTATTTATTTATGGATAAAAAAGACTATTGATAAATCTATTATACTCTCTAATTTTAAATATAAGCAAAAAAAATGTATATTTATTAAGAAAGTTATTTTAGTGCATTTAATTAATCTTCTCAAATTCATAAAAAAATAAATAAATAAACAACTTTAGAAAACTTGCATTAGGAATAAAACAAAAATTAAATGATACAACCATTTTATAAAGATATTTAAGAAATGATTGCATTGAAAATAGAAAATTAATTAATTTTTGCATATGTTTAAAACCACTAATGGATAGTGTGTTTTTTTCTTATATTTAAGATCATCTCGAGTAAATTTTTTTCGGATAAGACATTTCAAGTACAATTAATCTATTATTGTTTTTTTCTTCTTTTTTTTTTTTTGTGTGTGTGTAATGTGCATTGAGGGTATCCTCTCCAAAGACTAATCTTATGATCTAAGGCATATAAAAATAACTGAAGTGAGTTTTGTCTTTACCAACAAAATCTTTTTCATACATAATGCAGGGATGAGACTCCTGACATCGTATTTAAAAAACTTAATCATCTACAAACTATAATGGCCATTGTTGTTCTTCCTTACTCTAATTTGCAAGCACAAGTTTGTTACTTTCTTCTCTACTCCAATATTTACGTTGCAGCATAAAATAAAATGATTACGGAATTGTGAGGTGAAAAAAACAAATAAGTAGTAGTGATTTATCTTTAATAATCATTCTACGGTTTTTTAGGAGGTGTTTTCGAATAAAGTGTAATGATTCATTGTGGGAAAAAAAACAAATTAAAAAAGAAGTTACTAGGTGTGAAGTCAATGGATATGAGTTGAGAAAGAAAAGTGAAGATAATAAATTAATGTGAATTGAAAGCGGATAAAGTAAAAAAGAAATAAAAAATGGATCCGTGAGTGTAAAGTTAAAAATAAACTAAAAATTATTTTACCAAAAGGAATTTTAAAAATTGTGGTAAAAATTTATAAATGCACCGGGTGCAAATTAAAATAACCTCCTGAATATATATATCGTTTAATATTGTGATAAATTAACCTCTTGATTTTATTCATTATAATTCCTTATGATTCTCATAATAGAGAATTAATAAATCTCACGGTTGTTAGAAAATGGTTGTCAAACCTAATGAAGTCAACATCTAGTGGTTTGAATACACATCACATATATTCAGTACTTTTTGCATTGCAATTATCCACAACTTTTTTGCTGATTTAAAAATTTATAAAAAAAATACATTTATAAATCTGGTATTCTGGTGTATGGGTGTTGATTCATTCAGTTGTCTGTTACGTTCATCTAACTTGTTAATTCTTTGAATATAAGATTATGTAATAATTAGTGATTACTTACTAACCCCTTAGTTTAGAAAGGATTTAGTGTGCTCTTATACTTATCCCAATTAAAAAGTGATAAGCAAATGATATATTTTACGGATTTTTACCACATCAACTGTCAAATTAGATTAATGCATAATTTTTATAAAGTTTGCAATATAATCAAATCTTTAAATTCTTGATTAAACCATAAACAACATCACATAAGAATATCGATAGTTAAGCAAATGATAACATTAGTAGTAGCAGCATTATAAAAAACTGTCTCTAATAAAGCAAATAAAGCAAACCCCCTATCATAGCAAAATTTTCCAGTCCCAGAGACAATTGAAACCTCTCTGTAATCCTCGCAATGACGGCTAATGCCTTGAATCTCAATGGTGTTACCATTGTATTGCAAATTGTTGAGCACAACAGAGAGCACAACATGCACATTAGAGCCATCAAATGCAGATGTTGTAAGAATACCATTAAGCAACTATGTGAACAGAGTATTGAGGGATGGAGAATTGGGGACAGTTATTTTCTTGATTAGTTTTGCAAAGTGGATCTTAAGGACTTGATTGCAAATTTTATAAAAATTATGGTAATTGATATGGTAAAATATACCACTTGTCACTTTTTAATTGGAACAAATATGAGAGGATACCAAACCCTTTCTAAACTAAAGGGTTGGGAAGTAATTACCGTAATAATTAATTTATCATTATTGTCTGCATCATTTTTTTTTTGTCCGTATTCTTTGCGGAACCACCAGTATCCCTAAAAGCACTCTTAATACCAGGAGCCCTTGAAACTAATCCGGAGCGAGCTGCGTGGCTGGCTCTCCCAGCAAGATGTTTTTAGTGGGAATCGAATACGGGGCTACTAACACTCGTGTCCCATTCCCAAGATTTCAGTTGGGGCCTTATACCAACTGAACCAAACTCCGTTGGTATTGGCTGCATCATTTTAATTGGGACTTAAAAAATCACAAAATATTTAAAAACTATGCTAAATACACTTTATAGTTTATACACAGTATCCAGACAAAGTTAGAGATAGAAATCAGGGGCAGTACTGCTTCTAATATTCAATCAACACCTAAATTTTAATTTAAATGGGGCCGCTGCGCTACCAGTAAACCTAGCTTTCAAATCATTATTATTTAAGTACCCGTAAGTAAAAGTGTATATTTTTATTCATTATCGTAATCAGTATTAACTACTATTAACTACATTTTTTAATTAATTTAAGAAAGAAATTCTTTTTAGGTGAGTAGACAAAAATATTACCTTATCACCAATACAAAGAAGAGCATAGATAATCTAATCTAAAAAACCTTGGAAATATTACCCAAAAAAAAATAAAATACCTTTGAAATTAGCCACTATCTATGATGAATTCTAATCCAAGACCAAGAGGACCAATAACAATGTTAATTACTACATCTGAATGCTCGAACTATTCCATCACTAGCTCCCAACTCATTTATTTTTTTTATTTTGGTGGAATCACTTAGAGGTGCAACAGCTCCCAACTCATTTAAGAACCTCCTATCATTACCATTAAATTTAGTTAACCTCAAACCTTGCAATCTAAGCATGATAGTTAACTGATTCTGCTGAAATATATGCTATAATCATTAGCGTCGGACTCAGATCTTTTTCTTGGGATATACGGGTTTATCTCTGATTTTTTGGTTTTTCAAGGTCAGGTATCCACCCGCGAAAATGGGTGACTAATCCTTTCGACATTGTTAGGCCTTCTCGGGGCTAGTCTCCCAGCAAGGCCTTTTATATTCGCAAGAACCAGGATCGAACCCTCAACCACTTGCTTAAGTAGCAATAAATCCCTTAATTACCATCTGTGTTAGCCTCCACTGATCGGGTTTATCTTCGATGAAACCGTGAAAGTGCAAATAGATTAGTAGTCTTTCATATTACAACTACAAGCAAAGGAGAGGGTTTTGAATCCAATTGGAAAAAGAATAGGCTAAAGTTTTTTCTGCTAGTCTCTGACCATAACAAAGAGTGAATTCGTAAGTTATTTTTTTCATATGAAATAAAAAATTTTTTATACAGAGGAGGAGGGTTATATAGTTCAATTCCCAAGATTTATATTCAAGTTTCATGTTTAATATTTCACGACGCTATCAAATGAGCCAACTTTATATTTTTGAAGTTTTAAAAATTCATGAAATTAGATAGCTATAGTAAAGTTTAAATTTTAAAATATTGAATAAGAATAACATGATGTCTCGTGTTCTAGTCCCTTGAAATGTAAATATGTTAAATACTTGTGATGGAAAGTTTTGTCACTCGTAATGATACTACTTGACTTGAGCTGATTTATTTGCATCTAATAGGTGAAAGATACTTGTGGTTTAGACCAAAAATATTGAATAAGAATAAAAAATGAAAGCCTAGAACATGAGGTTTTCATCTAATAAGGTAGAATTGAACAAGAATAAGAGGAATGTTAAAATTTGCCTTCGAGAAAATTATAAAAGAGTTGATTTTGTATGAAAATTAAAGGCAGTGTTTAATAAATTAAAAAAATTACCAAATTTTGTTTTTCAATAATGCCATTTTTTCTTTTCTATATTTTTTTAAATACAACACTTAAAAACATTCGTTAACCCTAACTAAAAATAAGTAAGTAAAATACCTGTAATTATAAGGTTTGATTTTGTTTATCTATCTTAATTATTTTGTACGGAGTACATTGAAGTAAAATGGCAATTTAAAACAGACCGAAGGATGATTTACTGGGTTATACTTCATCTTCAAGTTTTTGTCAAAATAGAAAGCAACAAGATGACTCATAAAAATTAAAAATAATTTAATTAATTTCAGCATGAGGATGGAAGATTATAAAAAAAAATATATTGTTATATTGAAAAACAAAAAAATTTAAAATATAACCAAAATAATGAATTTAACCTCACAATACATATAATTTTTCTATTTTTTATTATTAATTATAAGAATTGAAATTAAGCTAACTTAAAAATAAAAAATAAAAAATACAAGATGATTCATATATACTAGTAAGAGAGAGAGAGAGAACACAGGATGGAGCTTGGTGAGTAAGTCAAGCTAAAACCGTGGCCACGCCAAGGTAGGACACATTAAATAATAAATAGAGTGGATCCTTGACGGTGTGGAAAATGAAGGTGTACTGAAATTACCAAAATGGGGTAGCGGGCGGCTAAATCAACATCACCTAACTCAGCCACCCCACATGGCTATTTTGGAAACTATGAAATTAATCCCACGCACCACATTAGTTGCACTTTGACTAATACACCACCACATTCACATTCCTCCCCAAGTAACTTACTACAGTACTGCAATGAGACAATGGACTATAAATCCATAATGTAAAGATTATTTATACAATCATCACTACATTATACTACTTCCCTAATTATAAGGTCCTCTTGAGAGATTTTACGTCAATTAAGAAATGGAATAATTTAGTTAATTGTATTGGAAATGTGAACTTTTGATATGTATTTTCAAAATTACCCCTATTAATATTATTGAGAATCTAAAAAGCGTTAAATAAATAAGGGTGTTTGTGAAAAAAAATAATTAATACTCATTGAAAATTGGTAAAGGACCTTATAATTAGGGACAAAATAAAAATGTTAAGAGGGCCTTATAATTACGGACGGAGTAGTTTACATCATTACCATTTTTTAGGTATTATTGATTATTGATTACAGTATTAATTTTTAATTATAAATAAAATATATGTGATGAATAATGAGTTGATAATATAAAAAATTTGACATCATCAATACATATTTATTAAATTTTTCATTGTCATTGATAAATATATAGGCAACTTAAAATAAAAAATTAAACAACTTAAAATTAGTTTTTTCTTTTTTCTATGCCTCAAGCAAAGTCCTACTTACTAACAAGGTCTTGAATGCGTTTTTATTATATTCCTTCCTTTTCATTTTTCAAACCCACAGAACAAATCTCTCCTTGACTTGGCCACTGCCGCCCCCCAAAACTTGAACCCCAAGCTCATCACTCACTCCCATACTCTCTCTCTCTCTCTCTCTCTCTCTCTCTCTCTCTCTCTCTCTCTCTCTCTCTCTCTCTCTCTCTCTCTCTCTCTCTCTCTCTCTCTCTCTCTCTCTCTCTCTCTCTCTCTCTCTCTCTCTCTCTCTCTCTCTCTCTCTCTCTCTGAATTAGCCTTAGCTTATAAATAACATGTCATAGCCCCCTCACAATCTCATCATCACTCACTCCCATAATCTCATTCCCACAACATTAACAGTTGAACTTCAATTCCCATGGCTCGCTTTGCAACTTTCTTAGTTCTATTCCTTGTTCTCTTTACATCCCTATGTTCATGTTCACAAGGTCGAAAGCTTCACTTGGGTCATGCAAAGAACAAGCACAGCAAAAAAGTTAACCCACCATCTTCAAGTAATAAAAGCTTATTCTTCAGCTCCCTTCCAAAGGGCACGGTGCCATATTCTGCTCCTAGCAAGAAAGGACATGCCATACAGGTTGATGAGAAGCTCATTGAGCGTCACCTCATAAGCACTGATCGAATTCTCCTTCGATCTGTTCCCAGTCCCGGTGCTGGCCATTGATTATTATTATTATCTTCTCTATTATCAGAGACCACATTTTTTTATTTATTTGTTCAATTTTGTTATCTTAATTCTTAGATTCTTTGTATGGGAGAAGATATTAGCAGCAGCAATGATAGAGATAGTCAGTGTAAAATGTACAGAGAATTAGAGATATGTAGTAAGCTAAGTATTTATGTCTCTGTTTTGGGATTATTTGCAATCCTATTATTTATCATTATTGAGGGGGGAACATATATACAGTAGTAACAATTTTGTATTGTGAATGATCAAACTTCTGATTTGGTCTGTATAAATAAAAGTTTTACATCAACATGGTCTTATTTTATTTGGAGTATTATCTTTTGTGTCTTAAGGCACATGTAGGGTTTGCTCATTTGAAGAAATTGTTTGTCTAAAACTTTTCAGGATGGGTCCAAGTTCAAATTTTGCTAGACTATCATATGTGAACATATAGCAATTAAAATAAAAAATCTCTGTTAAACAAGTAAGTTTGTATACCCAGTTAAGCAATTATAATGGCAAATTCTCCGGTGCACCGGTGCATGTGTCATCCTTTTTTGATTTTTTTATTTATTTTTTTAAAATTTAACCAATTAAAAAATATTCTATGTGTTTTCTTTTTTATCGATATGAAGTGATTTTTATAATTTGGACTTTTTTTTATTTTACTTTGTGTTCTTAAAAAATTGTACTGAGTAAAACTGTATTCAAAATTTACATATTCTAATAAATCTGTATACGAACTTGTGTTAAAAAATATTCTGAATAAATTCGTATTAAAAAAATTTAAAAAGCAAAAAAAAAAAATTGCATATGCACCGGTGCATGTTATCTCTTAACATGCACCGGAGAATTTGCCATTATAATATATCACTAGTCTGAATAAAGTATAAGATTATCTTTTTTGAAAGGAAAGTATAAGATTATTATTATTACAATGAAATAAGGAATTATTTCCAGCAGAGCAAGCTCGGTCGATGAAAAACATCTCAACAGTTTCAAGCTAACTTAAATGATTTAATTTAAATCCCAATTCCCTTTATAAAAAACAAAAAAAATCCCAAATTTCCCATAACTACTAAAATGTCTATTAGAATATAGTATATATATATATAGATAGATAGATAGAGAGAGAAAGGTTATAATTAGGTTATTTAGTTAAGGTTATTTTGGTCTTAATTATTATGTATTGTCTTAAATTCAGGACCTCATCCGTGTTAACATAACACATTCAATCTATCATATTTCGTATTTTCCTTATTTCTAACAGTGTCTTTCTTTTTATTTATTTTTTTTCGAGTGAAGTATAATATCTGGGAGCAAAATCGAACGAATATTCCATTTTATGCAATACATAATTTAGTCAATTGATTGTCTGGGATTTTGTAGAATAAACTTGTACCGATGATGCGACCCGTTGAAATTCTTTATATGTAGTACAATTTTCAGAATGGAGAGTAGGTGAGATTTTCAATTTTAAACTTCAAAAGAAGAAAATATGGCGTTGGACGCGGTTCTAGTGTGCTGTATACAAGTAGGGGGCTGCCACCTGGGTTGCATTGTGGCGAAAAAAAAAATCGTCACCAAAACGCAAAATGCATTCCGGATAATAAGAATTAGAATAAGAGATTATTTTTTTTTTTTATATTTTAATAATAATGAGCAAATTTTTTCAATACATTTTCATTATTTTATAATTTTTTATTTTCAAACATAATAACTGAAATTAAGAGAATCAATAATAATAGATATATAATTTAGCCTAATTGACACCCACTTAACTATTACTACTAATTAAATTAACAAACTTTTTATCTTGATGGACTTTAATTTTTCCAAAATGATTTTATATTAAAGATGATAAAGAGTATAAAATATGTGTGGAGGAGTTCGCGTCACAAATGCTAAACACATGAGCTGCTTTTCATTGACTTCTTGCTTTTTCTAATTATTATATTTTTTTTTTCCTAATGAAAAGGTGTCCTTTTCGATTTGAGGTTACGTGCTTGATTAAAAAAGTTGAGCTCACTAGCTAGAAAGTTATCAATGACGTATATTTCTCCGAGCACACATTGTGCATGCTGGGGGATCAAGAAGGTTCATGCTTTCTTCCCATTCTTCAAAATCTCTTTCATGTCATGGGTTTTCAAAGATGATCTAATTAAGATTGTGCTTTTGCTCATCAGCCCAAGTTTTTAATTGAGCTCCGATCCGATCCGACTATGTATATTGTATAACCTTCCAATCAAAAAGATAATTGCCTGAAACCTTAAGTATGAATAAGATGTGGGTAAAAAAATTTGTCATCCGAAAGAAATGAACAAATTAAATTGAAACAACATTAAAAAAAAAAAAACTCACAAACTTATTTAAACACATATATATATATATATATATATATATATATATAGACACACACACATATATATAGGTTTACTTTTGTCTCAAATCCTTGATCTTTAGGATCATTTTGTCATACGTTTTTTTTTTTTAAAATGTTTGGCTCCTGAAGTTATTTCTGGGTTTGCCATATATTCCATCAGACTATTTTCGACCAAATTTCGGTGACATGTCACATTGAAATTCTAATCAAACGATGCAAAAGGTTAGCCATATAACTCCACATGTTTATAATGGGTGTGAGCCCGAGGATATGAAAGTTATAATCAACACGAGAATTACAACAAGGATGACTATTTTAAATAAATGCATGTTGATATTGAGGCAATTACTACACTAGTATCTTACAAAGATAGATGGAAAACATCACCAAATCCGATGCCAAAAATGTATGGTAAAATAATATAAAAGTAAATGAAAACTAAAAGATTATAATTTTTTTAACAATGAAAATTCTTTTTTTATATAATACAATAAAAATTCTTTAACAAAAGAAGTGAAAAAAAAATATGGAAAAATTATATAAACCTCTTCATCATATCCTACCCATTATCATCCCTACCCACTTATATGACTTCATGATCAAATCATATCATATGTGTACTTATAGGTTTTGGAATCTCTATATTTGTATGTTTTGTGATTTTGATGACTTTAACCTTTGATTGGAAATAATTCTCTATTGCTTTATTTATTCATTTTTGAATTTTTCATTTGAATCTCAAATATTTTTCATTAAATAAAATCTTGTTTGAATTGGAGCATCCACGATATGATGAAATTAACTCTTTTAACAAGTATTTTCTTTTCCCGGATCCTAATTGTTGCTAAAATGAATCAATATTAACTATTTTAGAGAAAGAAAAAAAAATAAAAGGTCAAAATCACCGGTCGCAAAGTTAGAGAATACAAAAGCTAAGAGATGATATAAAGTTATTAAAGTGAAGATGGAAATGTTATCGCCCACGACTTGCAAATGTGAATTTGCCCCCATTTAAACCAACACTAGGGCTCCACAAAACAGCCACATTTGGAAAACTCTGAACACAAAAATCAATTTGTCTAGCATGTGTTTGTGGTGTATGCGTCGACCCAAAACAATAGAACTCCACAGCATATAATTAATTGGACTAAATTAGAAAATAAACTTGTAAAAATTGGAATCCATTGGTCCGCGCAGAAACGAGGGTCGAATGAAAAATTAAAAAATTTGCCAATTTTGCGAATTTTCATACTTTTCACATAAGGTTAAGATAAACAATATTGGAGATTTAATTCATGAAATAGACAAAAAAGTGAAGATAAATGCAATGCATGTTGGGTATGATGGCAGAGCTTGTGTCTTCTCTGCAACAGGAGGCTCATTTTAATTTTAATCGGAACAATATGACAATAATGTACTTACATACGTGTTTATCTGTTGCTGATGTAGCTTTCTTTGATATGGAATGTGTTGGTAGGAGACTAGGAGTATCAAGAAAATCCTTAACTTTTGTGTGGATCCAATAGGATGTGCTGAGCCAATTGTGTAAGGGGTCTATTGATGGAAATGAAGGGAAAATGTGTATTTTATTCATAGATCAAAAACAATACAAGAAATTTCACACTAATAATAATTAAAGGGAAAGCAAAATACACTGCAACAACAGACTCTTCCTTGTGATGGATCATCAGCAACTGCCAAAACCCGATTCTAATAAGAGATTCAATAGCCTTTAATACCAAGATAACAATCTCATTGATGCTGGGACTAAGCTCAGTTCAGCGACAAGGAATCTCAGATCTAAAACGAGAGAGTCGTTGCGGTAGCCAAATCAACAGTCAGCAAAAAAAGATCTGTTTCGACGAGTAGCCTTCAAATTATTGGAGCAAAGAGGATAACCATCAGATCTGGCATCCCTCCACTTAAAACACACAAAACAAAAACAACTTGCACAAAGGCAAGACAAAACTCGGAAAAACTGGGGAAAAATAAACCCACACCCTTTCCCAAAGGAATGGGAGGGACAGATGTCCCTCCCCTACCGAGAAATAGCAGATTAAAACAAGAGGAGTAGAGGAAAGAGGAGGGGAGAGAAAAAAAATTAGGATTCTTGATGGAAATGAAACTTGTACGTTGCATTTTTTAAGTTTTTAGTTTTTATGAATGTATTACTGTATAGTTAGCGATAACATTTAGCTTAAGTATTTTTTTTTTTATATGAGTAATGATTCTATTATTTTCGGTGTTTCAATAGAGTCTGGAAAAATGTTTATTTTCAAGTTTGAGAAAGATTGAAGCTTAGTTGAAGGAGATTAATTAATTTAATTATTTTCTATTATTAGGCATTATGATTAGAGAAATATAAATAATTTTTACTTTTATTTAGTTATATCGGATAATAATAAGTAAGTTTTAACTTATTAACTCGCTTGTTCTCAGTTAATATATAGTTGGGGTATCTTATGCATCATGTGCGTGACATGGATAAATTACTAGTACTTTTTAATCTAGTATATCTGGAACCACACAATAATAATAAAGGTAGATGGGATTGCCGATTTTCGTGTATGATTGTATGTTTATTTCTTAGCATACAAACAGAGGGAGAACCAAAAATTATTAGCAAAACTTCTCAAGGTAAAAATAAGTTCTTATGAGCTTTCTAAATGGTTAGAATCGTTAAAAGACTTCAAGTGATACGAGGGACGACCAATTTTTAAAAGACTTTCGACTTAAAGGATCAATTTGACATGCAAAGAAAGTTATGGGACCAAGTTTATAAGAATAACTAAAATAAGGGATCGATGCACCAATTTGCTCTCTAAATATAATATGTGTGTCCATATACACATATATATAATATTAAGAATTTCCAAGTGTGAGTTACAGGGGTAAAAGAAGTTTTATATCGGATAAATAATGAATAACTTGGAATGTATATGAGTAATAAAACTCATAGATCCATTATCTTAAGGTTGTGGTGTCAAACTCACTTACACGTGTACGCTCTTGGAATAATAGTTAGTCTCACATTGCTTTTTATTTGTCAACCTTTAGTCTTTATATATTGTCATTCCCTTTCCATTAGCAAAGAATTAATTGAATTTTTGGAGTTGTCTTGTTGAGCCCCTAAACCATGCATGCGCGTCGCGGTCTTCAGGATCGGAGGGGCGTGGGTGTTCAGGTCCTCTTTTTTGGAAGGTCAAACGTCTTTTTTTTATTTTTGCACATTTTCATAAAATGGTCGTTGTAAATTTATGGGGTATATATAATATGGTCGTTTCTCCCATAATGATCCAACCATAATGAATTAGTCGTTAGTCGTTTTTCCTTTGTGGCTCATAAAGTCGGCCTTTGTCTTATGGTTGTTGGAGGCTCAGCAACAAGATTGTAGGCTATATAGAGAGCCCCCGCGGTGTCTTCCAGTATATATAGAAAAACAAACTCTTCTCTTTCTCTATTCTTTTCTAAGCAACTTCTTCTTTGTGAGATTCCAGGTTTCTCGACCTCTAATGCACAAGTTCATGAGTTGCTGTGCTAACCTTGAAAGTAAGACCGGTGATATAGCTACACCACGGCTATCCTCTATATATGATACAACTATCATCAACATAATTTTCTAACATATGCTACCTCAGGAGACAAGTATTGTTAAAATGATTGTTGTAGACCTATGTGTGTTGTATCTTATGGGTTTGTGCCTAATGTCTTAGGTGTGTCCCATGACAACAACAATACAAGCATATCAAAAAGCTCTTAAAAAAAGCAATAAAATCATAATGAAAGCAAGTTAAGCTCTATTTGACACCGTCAAATACTCGAAAAGATTTTTCTCAAGGGGAACCAACCTAGTGTTAAAGACTTATACTTGATGCGAAGATTATTAGGAATTTTCTAGTCTGAATTGTGTAGGTAAAAAGAGTTCCACATTGGTAAGAATAGGTGCCTAACATAAAGAAAATACTACTTTTTGTTTTAGGTAAGAATAGGTGTGCTTGAGTTAGTAAAGCATGCACAAATTTTGGAATTTGAATCAGTTTGCTCCAATTTTACAATTTATTGTTTCAAGTTGCTCAGAGGTAGTTCACATTGAATGTGAAACCTTAGCTTTCGGATCAGCTACTGTAATGTGGCACTAGCACCACCAAGGTCAAGAATTGCACGTGCTTATCCTTGACGTAGCAAAATCGCAAAGCTAGAAACAAGAAAAAGGTGCTCCCAATTTGAACCCTTCTCTTCCTCAAATTAAGGTCTTCTATCACAACTCCTACTCAAAAGTCTGTAAACTTGGAGCTTCTTCACTTAAATACTTACTACTATTTTATTCTCTTCTGGGGAGGTGCCAAAGTTATTTCTCAGATCTCAATGTTAATATAACCGAAAGTGCATATATATACTTAGTCTCCACTCTCCACTATATATAGAATGTTCTCAATGTTATAGTCTTAATTATTCTTAAGCCAAAGAAATCATTTTCTATTTTTTACTCTAACATCAATACCTTATGGCTACCTTATGTACCAAACTTTCCTTTCTTTGTTTTTACATAATCTCATCAATAATAATGTTACTAGCAGCAAGAATTTCAGCCACTCAATCAAATTTTCACTGTATGCCTATGAATAAATTCTCAGAATCTGGTTCATCAGGTAAAGCTACATTTTCTCTCCTTGCAAAAGGCCACATTTTTTAGATCGTTCCAATCATAGAAAACCTTGAAACAATCCAACGGAGTTGTTGTGTGCTACATATACGTGATGCTGAATCCTTGGACCTGAACATTTATGGTTATAACTTTTGCTTCTTTTATGTATACACATACAAAATACCAATCATGGGGGATTAATAACGTAACAGTTCTTAATTTGAAATATTTGGAGCAATATATTATGTTTTTTTGCACTTGCATTGTAATTTTTGGATCAATATTTACGTATAAATTGGGCTTTAAAATAATCTTCTTATTTACTATATGTTTTTTTTTTCTTTTTTTAACTAGTGTATTTACTCGTTGAATGCAATGAGTTATTATGTACCTCGATATATAATTTTGAGTAATCATCTACTTAATGTTATATGATACTAGCCCTTATCGTGTTATGCACAGGTTATTGATATTTTAATTTTTTTATATTAAATATTTTAAATTAAAGATTATTATTATTTTTATTATAAAGTAAATATTATTATTAAACAACAAACAAAAATAGTTATATAAAAATCTAGGAGTTCAAACCAAACCCTACACTTAAAAAAATTAATGTAGATGATTTTGTTGATAATTTTGTACTTCCTTATATGAATAAAAATGTAACACTTTTTATCTCATATATTCCTTATTTATCTTATGCATAAATTGACGTTTTTATATATGATTATCGACTTTATTATGATAAATCAGAATTAAATCAGAATTAAACAGATCTTTTTTGTTTGATGATATTATGAGATAAATATTATATTTATGTGATGGATGGAGTAGTTTTTTTTACATATGATTATCACATTTATTGTTATTAATCATAATTAAATATTTTTAACTTTTTTATCGATTATCTTATCTCAAGTTAATAATCAGATTGAAACCTAAAAATCTTTATTCTTATCGTTCTAATCTTGCGCACGAGGAAGACTATTTTTCTTGAATTCAACAATGTAAACAAAAATTAATATAAAAATCAACAACAAAATAAATAGAAAATATTAAATGATATACTAAATCTTAGTACCGGTGTGAGTGATTAAACATAAATTTAGTTTATCAACGTAATTTTAGTTTTTTTGCAATTGATATTTAAAATTATTAATTGTTCTCGGACTAATGGTGCATATCATATGAGAAAAAAATAGAAAGATAATATGGTTAAAAACATTTGGTTTATTATTAATAGTTTTAATTTTTTTCATTAAAAAAAAGGTTCTAATTTTCTTGTCAAGTAAAAAAACAAAAAAAAAATATTTACATCAAGCATTAAATCAAATTTTATTTTTATATAGGATGGTTTTTATATATTACAATAGAAAAAATATATTATAGAAGGATTATCAAATCCTATTATAATATAGGATGATTACATTTGATTTGTTATTAATAGTTTTAATTCTCTTGTCATAATAAAAAACAAAAAAAAAATATTTGCATCAAGCATAAAATCAAATCCTATTTTTATATAGGATGATTTTTATCTATTACAATAGACAAAATATATTATAGAAGAAAAATAAAATACTATTATTATATTATCACAGTCATAAATAAAGTCTTTTTAAAATATTAGATAGTAGATTTAATAAATGAATAATTTCAGTCACCTTTAAAATATTAAATTATATTGATGATTCAAAAGCATATAATTACCAATATGATAATTCACATTATACCACACATTATTTTTATTTTTATTTTTTTTACTCTAAGGGTATCTTTCGACCGATAGTTGAAAACTAATTCTTTTTGAAGCGTAGAGATCACCAAAGTAAATTTTGTCTTTACCAATAAAGCATTTTACGTACACATTAGTTGTTTTAACTAGTGTATTTACTCGTAAAATGCATTGAGTTATAATGTACCTTAATAATTTTGAGTAATCATCTACTTAATGCTACATGATATTTAATAAATGAATAATTTCAGTTACCTTAAAAAGATTAGATTGTTCACAAAAAAAATATTAGATTGTTCACAAAAAAAAATATTAGATTATATTTACGATTCACGTTCTTGTAATTATCAGCGAAATGGGCCTGAGTTCA
Organism: Crotalaria pallida; assembly: GCA_037953625.1. NCBI lineage: Eukaryota > Viridiplantae > Streptophyta > Magnoliopsida > Fabales > Fabaceae > Crotalaria > Crotalaria pallida. The sequence continues at coordinate 79,287,942 of CM075656.1, forward strand.
TCCACATTATACGGCAATCCAATTACAAACGCCTTGCGGACTACAACAGGAAAGCATATTTCATTCATAACCTTGTTTGTGAAACCTTAAAACATGTGGCCTATTAGCTCAGTTGGTTAGAGCGTCGTGCTAATAACGCGAAGGTCACAGGTTCGAGACCTGCATGGGCCACCTTTTTCTTAACTCTATTTTATTTTCTTCATCAATATAAATTTCATAAATTAAATATTTCCCGAACTTTATTTTTATCCAAAATTTAAATAATCTTGAACTTAACCTTACTTATTTTTAAACCAGTCAATTATACTTCATCAATTATTACAAAAATTTCATGCAAGTTGGGAAGTTACATGCGAGTTGGGAAGTTAATTTTTAGTTTTTAAAAATTTGTGTAGTGAATACAGGGTTTGGAAAAGACTCCAAGACAGGTGATCTTTGTCCTTAAGTTTGATGGGAAATTCTTTTATACTCCTTTTTTAAATGATATTCATGTATCATTTTTTTATTTTTTATTTTTGTTTATGAAAATTATTTTCTAATGTTGCTTTTAAACTTAAGCTTCATTTATTTTTCCTTATTGCAAATAGTTCAATATTACCCATTCTATTTTATTATCGTTGCATTGTCACCATATCCAAGTTCACTTACAACAATCATTTCACCAACATGACAACATTATTGATTTCAATAATCTTCAAAAAATGATAATAGATGTCATTATTTTTTACTTAAGGTCAATATTTCAATTTATTATTATTTCAACTTTTAATTTTAATTTCAATTTTAATTATCAAAATTTTTAATAACTAAATCAGTGATATCATAAAAAGAAACATTAAAACGAAAACTAAAATGGAGCATAAAATATCACTCAAGTTTGATAACTTATGTAGTGTCCTTGAACACTTTATGTCCTTAACCTTCTGAGCCCTCAGGATTATGGTAATCAGGAGTTCACCAGGAGGTTAGGTATCTATGTATGACCTTATGGTTTTTCTGCAATTCCAGTTGGGAAAGGCAGGATCTCCCCCAGTCAACAAGTGTGTGCAGAGTGTCAACTTAGGGATGAGAGTACGTACCTGAAACCCTAGCTATTGTGAGCTATTTATAGGGTTTGGAGGAAGTTGATGTGGGCCGTATGGGCCTCGTATCAATGTGAGCTGAACCGGGATTCTGTGAGGGAATATAGGAGATTTATTCCCTTAGAGTCCGGATAGGATCAGCTCACGATCCCATGTAGAGGCTGTTGCGAGATTCTAGGAGATAGGGGTGGAAGTGATAGGAAGCCTTGGTGAGACTGAGTCAACCTACCAGCCGACGTTATGTCTCGGTTCTAGAATCCCGAGCCGATGGAGTGAAGACCGTTGTTGAGGCTCGGTCCCATCAAGTTCGAGCCTGGTCTTTTCGTATGCTCGGAATGAACGTGTCCGAGCGTGGGACGTTCGTGTTAAGTAAACCGAGGGAAAGGTCCTTGGAAAATCCTTTATATAGGACTGTAGTTTTTATACGGTCGGCAGACCCTACAAGCCCCCCAGCTCGTAAGACTTTGAAAAGTCTGTGACGAGGTAATGAGCGCTTAGGATAAACTTTCCCGCATGCCTCGTGACAATTGTAATCGTGCCGACCGCTTCGAGGTGACGTTTTGGGTTCTCGAGATACGGCGCGTTTCCTTGTAAGTTGTGCCAAATCATTGCGTTTTTGAAATTTGAAAAAGTACCTTTTAGAATTGCCACGTCTCTCCCTATGATTGGTTGCATGCGTCCATGGGCTTTTGGCCCAAATGGGTAAGACGGAGGGAAACTGAAAAGTTTTCTCTTTTAACTAAAACTTACCCTTTCTCTGCCTCATTACTCACTCTACTCCCAAAATTTCTCCGAATCCCCTTATTCTCTCTTCGAGTTCCACTTTGCTATCTCCGTTCCCAAATCAAGATCCCCCAAATCCTTCTCCAGTTTTAACAACTTCACGTAGGTAACCCCTTCTAATCCTCTTATTTCCATTCCTGCAGTTTTCTTTATTTGTTTGGGGTTGTTTTTCTTTTGGAGTGAGTTTTTCTTTGTAAACGGGTTTTTGGTTTCGGGATTTTGCAGGGATTTCTGGGTAGAGTTTCTGGGTTTCTTTTGTTTTTAAGTGAGTGGGGTTTATACCTCAATTTGTTTGAATCATGAGAGGATGGAGAGGTTTTAGGGAAGTTTATCGTGAACTCTGTAGGAGATTAGGAGAAAATCCATCTAGTGACAGTGAATCAAGTTCTTCATCCTTTCCTGGGGTTTCTGAAGATTTTGGGAACGAAAGAAGTCCATGTTCGGAAAGCTCCACGCCTATCCCTACTATTCCCCCCCTCAATTCGGGTTCATCCGAGTTAAAACCATTAACAGTAGAACATCCATTGAATCCTGCCGACGAGACTAAGTGGTTATTAGCCTATAGATTTGCTGAGCGTAGAGCCCAAGTTAGACTTAGCCCCGATCATGATATGGGGGAAAAAGAACCTGTAGGAAATCCATCTGAGATGGGTGGAAAAAGTTCGGGGCTCGGCATTAGATTTAAAGTAAAAACTCGTTCTGTAAAAAATCCTAACGCCGAGCCTTTTTCTTTTTCCCCAGAAATGGTGGAATGCAGGTGTGTAACCAATCCTGAAGAATATCCTCCACCGCCTAATCATGCGCAGTACGATGCTGTCTTTGATCGGGAAGTACTGGGGACGAGACCTTCATTGCTGGCAACAAATAGTCTTAATCATCTCCGGCCGATATTGACACCTCCGAGAGCCGACGGAAATACCTCAGATTTCGTATTAAGACCTTTGGGAATCGACGATCGGATTTGCTTCGAAGTGCCGGAAAATCGTCAATATTTTTACTTCTATGAAGAAGTAGTAACTAAAGTCGATATCCGCTTGCCCTTCTCCACCTTCGAGGTCGAGGTCCTCACTCATTTAGGAATAGCCCCAAGCCAATTGCATCCAAGTGGGTGGGCTTTCGTCCGAGCCTTTCAACAATTCTGCGATGTTGAAAACTTTGTCGCGTCGGTACGGTCCTTCTTTTGGTTATATGCTCCCCAAGTAAATAAGTTTGATGATTCCAAGGGTCTTTGGGTGTCCCTAAAGGCTCGGAGGGGACATGCCCTTTTCGCTAAGGTGACAGACTCTTGGAAATCTTTCAAACCTCTCTTCTTCCAATACGAGTATACTGGGGCCGAAGTATGTTGGTTCATGGAACAGGTTGAAGAAGATGGAGTGATGAAGGTCATGCCTCGGTTTCCGTTGGGTTGGACGACGAACATTTATAACCGAGGATCCTCCTTGTATCAATTCGACTATAAGTCGGATTTAACAAAAGCCGAAAGGCGATTATGCGACCACGTTTGGGAGTATCTCCAAGCAAATGGTCAAATTGATTCAAAATGAATTCTGCTGAAAGATACGCGAGAGGAAGTGAAGGCGGAGCTGGGTATTTTTTTTTATATCTTTAATTTGATCCATTTTTCTTGCAGAAGCGATGGGGAAGAAAGCAACCAAAGCCAAGAAGAGTGAAGCTCGTGCAGCTAGAGTGTCACAGCTAACAGCACTCAAAGAGTCTGCGTCCGGTTCTCCAATTAAGGGTCAATCTTCTGAGCCGAACCATCCTGAAAGGCCGACCGTTATCCCCAATACCACCCCCACTGTCAGGGTTACTGGTGTTGAACAGGTGATCAGAAAGGGCCGCGTTGTAGATGCGGTGAATATCGAAGTAGAAGCTCATTCATCTCCCCAAGACGTTCCCGAGCGTCCCCTCAAGAGGACTCGGCTAGATAAAGGAAAAGGTCTCGCTGGAGACTGGTTCAATTTGAGCAAGTCCAACAAAGGGATTGAAATTCCCGAGGGTAAAGAAGATGCAGCTGCCAAGACGATGTGGGGTAGGAAGATGTCCGACTCATTTATTGCCACCGTCTTTCCTCCTGAAAATGCTGAGGTAATCGAGTCTTGGACCCCTGGGACTTGGGAAAATAATTGTAAAGCGTTGGTGAAAAGCTTCTTACGGGGCGCGAGCATTTTCCATCACCTTGGTCATCATGGTGATGATGCTTATGCTGGATTGGCTCCCGAGGAAAAGAAGAAAAGATATGAAGCCAACGAGCGGGAAGATTACTTGGAAATTCAGGTCCAAGGTCTGAATAAAAGGATACAAGAAATGACGGCTGAAAATGAGAGGCTTCAAAAGGTTGCACAAGATTCGGAGGGGGCCAAAGTTCGGGCCGAGACAACACTTCAAGCTGCCGAGGCACAGATAAAGAGGTCGGAAGAGATTCAGAAAAAGGCCGAGGAGGATGCTGCTGCTCTTCTGGTGGCTACGGAGAAAGCTCGTTCTGCCGAGCAAGCTGCTGCAGTGGCTCAGGAGCAACATGAGTATGCTAAAGACGAGATACTCAAGCTTCGAACTTCCTTGGAGAAGATGAGTGCGAAAGCGCTCAAGCATAAAAAAGCAGCTAAGGAGAATCTGTTCAATTGGGACCATGCAATTGAAGATTCTTTCTACAATACTGCCGAGCAACTCCGTGTTCTAAATCCTGGGCTTGTGACCAAGGGCGCTGATCCTAATTTTGCTGTGAAAAAAGGTCAAATTGTCGGCCCGAGTGGGGTTCCCATAGATCTGAACAACTCCGACCTTCCGGACCATTTGGCCGAAGATTCTGAAGGGGAAGGAACCGAGGATGTCGAAGGTGAAGAAGAAGAAGAAGACACATTCAATGTTGATAGCATCGTATTGTTCGATGTAGAATAGTTATGTTTTTTTTTTTTGCCCCAGAATTGGGTTTTTGTAACCGCCCCAGTAGTGGGTTTGAACTTTTTCTATGCTTCTTTGCTCGAAATATTATAAACGTTTATAGTATTCGCAGTCAACTGTTTGCTTCTTTTGATACTTTGTGTTAAGAATTCAAGTGTCAAGACCTCGGAACTCCAGCGCTTTAGCCAAGGTGGGTTCCTCTATCCGCGACGTAAAATGATTTTAATAACCATGTTTGAATCGGGAGTCTTAGTAGAATACTTGGCGAGTTATAAGCTCTTGTTTGAGCTGTTTATAATCGTTCGCGTCATACACGGTGGCTAATCGAATATGAGGAAAAGTACGTAATACAATGAATTCAGTAACAGTCTTTTTATTAATCAGAAGCAGAAAGTACAATGGGCTCGGAGTTCCACCGAGCGTACACCATCATTAAACAAAAATGGATAAAACTAACAATTCTAGCAAGAATAAATGAAAATATGAAACTATAACGAAAGAAAGATTCTAACTGTAATATCCTTTGAGCTTCGCCACATTCCATGAGTTGTTGATAGGAGCTCCCGAGAGAGTTTCAAGTTTGTAGGCTCCTGTCCCGGTTTTGAATGTGACTCGGTATGGTCCTTCCCAACTTTGGGCCAGTTTTCCGTCCTTTGCATTCTTAAGACCAATATCCGCCCTTCTCAAGACAAGGTCATCTACGTCGAACTCTCTGGGGTTAACCGAGCGATTATATCCCTTCGCCTGCATCCTTTTAGCGTGCTTTTCTCGCTCGGCAGCCAAGTCCCTGACCTCCTCCGACAAAACAAGATCCTCACACAGCAAAGTGTTGTTTAGAGGATTTGGCTGCTGCATAGCTCGGAAAGAAGGGATAATTTTTTCAATGGGGATGACTGCATCGCAACCGTAGGTGAGCCGATAGGGCGTTTCACCTGTTGAAGTTTGGATGGTGGTGCGATATGACCAAAGCACCTCATGCAAGTTTTCCACCCAATTCCCTTTTGCTCCTTCAAGTCTTCTCTTGATCCCTTGAATGATGGACCTGTTTACTGATTCCACCTGGCCGTTGGTTTGAGGATGTTCCACCGAAGAGAAGTAATGTTTAATATCCAAAGCACTGACCAAATCTTGGAACGCCCTTGCCGCAAACTGGGTTCCATTGTCGGTTACCAATATCTGTGGCACCCCAAATCGAGCCACTACTTGCCTCTCAAAAAACTTTTGCACCTTTGCCGAGGATATGGTTGCCAAAGGCTCGGCCTCAACCCATTTTGTAAAATAGTCTATGGCCACGATCACCCACTTCAACTGTCCTGGTGCGGTTGGGAACTGCCCAATCAAATCCATTCCCCATTGGTAAAAGGGATAGGGTGATGAAAGAGAATGAAGTTCCTCGGCTGGTTTCTGATAAACGTCACTGTGAAATTGGCATTTATCACACCTTTTCACATGGTCTATCGCATCTTGTTGAAGGGTAGGCCAGTAGTACCCTGCCCTTAGGATTTTTCTAGCTAGTGACTTCCCTCCAATGTGGTGGCTGCCTATTCCTCCATGAACTTCTTCTAGTGCCAGCTTTGCTTTGGCGGGGTCGAGACACCTAAGCATTGGACCGTTGACCCCTCGGCGAAAGAGTACTCCCTCAACCGGTGCAAATTGAGATGCCTTCCTAACAAGTTTCCTAGCTTCCACCAAGTCGGTCGGCAAGGTCCCTTGTTCCAAATAGCTTGCAATTGGGCTAATCCAGCTCGAATCCAGTGATATGGAGAGGACAACACTAGGTCCATGCACCATTTCCCGAATTAAACTCTTATTGTTTTCAGAGTTTTTTGTTGAGGCGAGTTTGGAAAGAATATCCGCTCGGCTATTGCTTTCCCTCGGTATGTGACAGATTTCGACTTTCACAAATTCGGATGATAAGAATCTTACTTTTTCCAAGTATTTTTGAAGGATTGGCTCCTTCGCCTGATATTCACCCTTGACTTGTGATACCACCAATTGAGAGTCGCTGAGAATTTTCACCTCTCGGGCTCCCACTTCTTTTGCCATCCTCAACCCCGCCAAAACAGCTTCATACTCCGCCTAATTGTTGGATGTTGAAAATCCGAACTTCAAGGAGTATTCAAGGGTGACTCCCTCGGAGTTCTCCAGAATTATTCCTGCTCCTGCCCCTATCTTATTGCTCGATCCATCCACATAGATGTTCCAATCCGAGTTTGAGCTCGTCAATGGCTCAGTGAACTCGTTAAGGAAATCAGCCAAGGCCTGAGACTTCATCGCCTTTCTCGGTTCGAAAGTTATTTCAAACTCAGAAAGCTCGATAGCCCACGTCACCATCCTTCCCGCCAAATCAGGTTTCTGCAATATTTGTCGGATCGGTTGAGCCGTTCTGACCGTGATGCGGTGGCTGTGGAAATATTGGCGCAATCGCCTGGCAGTTATTACTAAACAGAAGGCTAATTTCTCCACTTTTTGATATCTGATTTCCGGTCCCTGGAGAGCTCGACTCACAAAATAAACCGGAGACTCTTTACCTGATTCCTCCAGTACCAAGACCGAACTTACCACAGAATCTCCAACCGACAAATAAAGGAAAAGAGTTTCGCCATGGCTCGGACTAGACAAAATGGGAGGCGATGCCAAATAATGTTTAAGGTCAGTAAAGGCCTTTTCACATTCTTCATCCCATTCAAACATCTCCTCCTTCTCTTTCCTCAGCAGCTTGTACCATGGAAGGGCCTTTCTAGCTGACTGAGACAGAAACCTTGAAAGAGCTGCGACCCGACCTGTTAGCTGCCGAACCTCTTTGATGTTCGAGGGACTTTTCATCTCCAAAATGGCTCTGCACTTGTCCGGATTGGCCTCTATTCCACGCTCTGTAAGCATAAACCCGAGGAATGATCCTGCTGGAACTCCGAATGTGCATTTTTCCGGGTTCAGCCTCATATCAAACTGTCTCACCCTTCCTAAGATTTCTTTTAAGTCTTTTGCATGATCTTCCTCTTTTAAACTTTTCGCAATCATATCGTCTATATAAACCTCCATCCTCGGCCCAATCAGAGAACCAAAAACCTTGTTCATCATGCGCTGGTAAGTTTCCCCAACGTTCTTCAATCCGAACGGCATAACATTATAGCAATAAGTAGCGTTTTCTGTGATAAACGAGGTTTTTACCTGGTCCGGGGGATACATTGGGATCTGATTGTATCCCGAGTAAGCATCCATAAAGGACAACCTTTGGTAGCCAGCCGAACTATCCACCAATTTATCGATGCATGGTAGTGGGTACTGATCCTTCGGGCACATCTTGTTGAGATCTGTGTAGTCCACGCACATCCTCCATTTCCCGTTGGACTTCTTGACTAGCACAGGATTGGCCAACCAATCAGTGTATACCACCTCTCTAATAAATCCATCTTCTAAAAGCTCAGCTACCTTCTCACCAGTCGCTTGCGCTTTTTCAGTTCCGACCCTTCTCTTCTTCTGACATACTGGCTTGGCGCCAGGATATACACTCAACTTGTGGCAGATGAAGTTAGGATCGATTCCCGGCATGTCTGCTGAGGTCCATGCAAACAAATCCTTGTTTTCAATTAGAAGTTCAGTAAGCTCTTCTTCTAGCTTTTCCGACAGGCCAACCCCTATCTTGACGTAGTGAGATGGCTCGGGGCCGAGGATTACTTTTTTAAAGTTCCCTTGCGGAGTTGGTCGAGTTTCATCCTCTTCTCTAACGTCAAGATCGGCCAAGTTGACGCTTCCTTTATTCAATGGTTCCTTCATAATTTTCTCATCATCTAGTTTCAGCTTTGCCAAACTGATGTTATAGCATTTTCGGGCCAACTCCTGATCAGACCGTACTGTTACTACCTTGTCATCCGACCCCGGAAACTTCATGGCCAAATGCACTGTCGAAACGACGGCACCGAAAGATTGGAGTGTTGTTCTTCCGAAGATAGCGTTATAGGCCGAGGGAGCTTGGACAACGAGCCACTTTACCATTTCCGTTCGGGCGGAAGGTGGTTCACCCATTGTCACTGGGAGGTGGATATGGCCTAATGGATCGATCGAGTGTCCCGTGAAGCCAATCAAGCTTCCCTCGAATGGAGTAAGATCCGACCTTTTCAACTTCAATTTCTCAAACAGATCAAGGAACATGATGTCCGCCGAACTCTCTTGATCAACGAGAATTCTTCTTACTTCATAGTTGCCCATCCGAACTGTGACGACCATTGGATCATTATGGTCTTGCAGGATGTCTTCAAAGTCTTCATCACTAAAACTGATTACAACGTTCTTCTTTCTTGGTTTCTGAATCGGTCGGCTCGCCACCGAAAGAACTTGCCCCACGTATTTCTTGCGGTCACACTTCTTTTCCCCACCACCAGCAAATCCTCCAGCAATAGTACCGATAAGAAAGTCATTTGCTTTTTCGGATTGTTGTATTGGGGCTCTGCTTGCAGGTGGTGAAGGACTTTTATTCCTCTTCTGTTCGGTTTTGGGAGGCGAGGGGCTTTTCCTTCTAGATCGCTTGCGCAAGGCTTCCCCGATGTAATGCTGAAGCTTGCCATCCCTTACCATCTCTTCAATTAAATCTTTCAGTTGGATACATTGGTCGGTGGTATGCCCCCATCCACCATGGTGATCGCAATACTTCGATTTATCCTTTTGGGCCGCCTTTCTTAAGGCTGGTGGCCGAGTAATATTGCGCATTTCAGTATGCATGGTCTCACGAAGGATTTGACTCCTCGGGACCGTTAATTGAGTGTATTCCTCGTATCTGCCTTTGGGAGGCAGTTTATCACCTCTTTCTTGTTCCCTCTTGTCTTTCTTTCCTCTTTCCCGAAAACGATCATTCTGACGAGCCTCGTTTTGGCGAGGTCGTTGCTCCTGTCGTCCTTCAGTACCCCTTACCGCAGTGCTTATCCTTCGGAACTCCTCTAGGTTGACATATTTCCTGGATCTTTCTCTAAGTTCTGCCATGTTATGAGGTGGTTCCCCGATCAAACAGTCCTTGAAATCTCCGTCCAACAATCCCTGAGTAAGTAGGAGAACGGATACCCCTGACTGTAAACCAGATATGCCACTGGCCTCTTGTTGATACCGAGCCAGGTAGTCACGTAAAGACTCGCTAGGTCTTTGTGCGACTCCAGCTAAAGAATGATCCGACTTAGGCTGTGACATGCTTGCTGTATATCGATTGAGGAAAACCCTCCGAAGCTCAGCCCAAGAACTGATGGAATTTGCCGGTAGGGAATTGAACCATCTCAGCGGCGCCGGGCCTAGCGTCATTGAGAAAGCTCAGCATTTCATTTCATCTTCTCCTCCATAAAACATCATGGAAGACTCATAAGATGCAATGTGATCCATCGGGTCAGTCGTCCCATTATAGCGAGAGACGTTCTGATGGCCCATGAAAGCTTGTGGAGTTCGAAATGCCATGATTGCGGCTGTGAACGGGTGTCCCAGATGCGTTTCAGCAGTAGCAGGTTCGGCAGCCTCATTCGAAGTAAAGGGTGGAGGCAAGGGAAGGTTACTTGGGTTGCCAAGGGCCATGCGAGTGCCTTGTTCGGCCAGCCTAGCCATGCTTTGCTGCTGTAAAGTCGCGATAGCTTGGTTTTGCTTTTCGATTAATGAATTTTGAGTCCTCAAAATTTCCATAATTGACTCTTCTCTTCTCCTAGCCGAGGAGGTCGTCATGTAAGATCTTCCCTGAGACTCGGAACGTTCACCACCCTGAAGTGTTCCAAAGCGTCCTCTAGCAAATTGCGGTACTCCCCTAAACAAGGGTATTTCTCTACCAGACCGCTCGTTTTTGGAGTTTTCTCGAACATGACGTTCAGCTCGTCGCTCCTCCCCAGTTCGGGATCCAGCAGGGGCTCTTCTCGACTGGTGTGGTCCAGAATCCGCAGTATCACGCCATTCCGACACATGACCATCAGAAACATGACGTGGCTGAGAACGTCGTTCATGGCCCTACATAGCCGGAATGACGGCGGCTTGCGGTTGGACCTGAGGAACAGGCGGATCAACAGGGTGGACCACTGGAGGAACTTGGGGGTTCTCAACCTGATTACCCTCAGGGGGGGCCAGTCTGTCCCTAACATTCCTGACAACAGCATTCCTAGGTCCGGCGTTCTTTGGTGGTCTTCCTCTAAGGCGACGGCGGAGATCACCTCCTCCTTGGTTGTCATCGTCGTTGTTTGCCATTTCGTGCAGTGAGTGGTTGGAATACTGGTTATTCGTTCCCCACAGACGGCGCCAATGTAGTGTCCTTGAACACTTTATGTCCTTAACCTTCTGAGCCCTCAGGATTATGGTAATCAGGAGTTCACCAGGAGGTTAGGTATCTATGTATGACCTTATGGTTTTTCTGCAATTCCAGTTGGGAAAGGCAGGATCTCCCCCAGTCAACAAGTGTGTGCAGAGTGTCAACTTAGGGATGAGAGTACGTACCTGAAACCCTAGCTATTGTGAGCTATTTATAGGGTTTGGAGGAAGTTGATGTGGGCCGTATGGGCCTCGTATCAATGTGAGCTGAACCGGGATTCTGTGAGGGAATATAGGAGATTTATTCCCTTAGAGTCCGGATAGGATCAGCTCACGATCCCATGTAGAGGCTGTTGCGAGATTCTAGGAGATAGGGGTGGAAGTGATAGGAAGCCTTGGTGAGACTGAGTCAACCTACCAGCCGACGTTATGTCTCGGTTCTAGAATCCCGAGCCGATGGAGTGAAGACCGTTGTTGAGGCTCGGTCCCATCAAGTCCGAGCCTGGTCTTTTCGTATGCTCGGAATGAACGTGTCCGAACGTGGGACGTTCGTGTTAAGTAAACCGAGGGAAAGGTCCTTGGAAAATCCTTTATATAGGACTGTAGTTTTTATACGGTCGGCAGACCCTACAACTTATAAACGCAAAAAAGTTGATGTTGAAAAACTAATACAATGAAGCATATGATTCCGATAGGATCTGCATAAACTCATGAAATGAGTATATATATCCAGAATTAACATTTGAATGTATTTATGTTTATCTTACATACAGAAAACAAATTGGGCATTGCTATGGCACCTTAAAAAGTTGTAAGGTTTTTTTTTTTGGATGAACCAGGGTATCCACCCGCGCAACTGGGTGACTAATCCCTCGCACCACGGTCGGGCCCTTTCGGGGGCGATGCTCCCAGTAAGGCTTGCTCCATTCACATGCGCCTCGGGTACGACTCGAACCCGCGACCACATGCTTAAGGGACACAAGCCCCTTCCACTTGTGCCAGCCTCCACTGGTAAAGTTGTAAGGTTTTGATACCATACTTATGTGGACCCATGATTAAATGACAAGTACTATATTAATGCCGCATTATTTTTTAAATGATAAATATTTTTTATTGCACTATAGTCCTTATTAATCGAACATTTTTAATTTTAGTTCAATCTAATTTTTTTACTCTACATCCACCGCAGCAGAACATCCTATATATAGGGTTCCTCTTCCCTTCAATCTTCGACAATAATGGCACCATCCACCACCGTCCATCGTCGTTGTCATTTCTCTCCTTGATACCTTTTCGTCTCGCCGGTACCTCTTCGTATCCTTCATGCCACTATCCTATGTTTCTTTGTCTATATTATAGATTAGAGAAATGAAAAGGGTGTTTTAGCAATAGGAAAAAGAATTAAACTGACAATAAAAAAATACTCCCTCCGGTCCTATATATAGGACATATTCTAGAAGCAATCTTTGGTCCTATATATAAGACATTTTGTATTTTCTATGCATCATTTATTGTTTTTTCTCTTTTTTACCCTTATTAAATGCAAGTGTTTTTTGTTGTTCATTAATGGGTGTGAATTTTTCAAGAAAAGTTGAGAGGGTAAAATTGTAATGTTACAATATATTCTCATAGAATTCATAAAACTAACTACTTTTCTTGGTCCGAGGAATATGGTTAAGTATGTCCTATATATAGGACCGGAGGGAGTACTATATAAACCCAAAATGGAAAAATAATTTGACGTGGCAAATTAATCCAGTTGTCAAAATTTTATAGTGACAAATAAATAAGATATTAAAAGCTTGCAACTTTACTACTTTCTTCGTTTCACTTTAAGTGTCTCTTTGAACTTTTGCACATAGATTAAGAAAGTGTTGATTATGATGATTATTGTAAGTTTTATGTGTATTTTATCAAAAATACCCTTATTTAATATTTTTATTTTGTCAATGCATCATTACTAGTATTACAAATTTCAAAATTAAAACAACATTAAATGTAAGGGTAAATAAGGAAAAACAATATTAAATGTTGCCTAGATTTGGTAGAAAGACACTTATTTTGAAACAAAATTTTGATGTTAAAAAGAGACTTAAAGTGAAACGGAAGAAGTATGTGCATAAGGAATTGCCAATAAAATAAATAGATGTATATCCAATTTATTCTGGAAGTAGATATAACATTAATGCTAATCTTAAGAATCGAATAGCTAGGCAAGAAAAAAAAAAGAAAAAATCACCTACACGCAATGCAATGCAACCACTTTTGAGTCAACTCGAAGCCTAATCTAGCAACTTGCCTGAGAGAGGTAAACCTGACTCTGTATCACAGTTTTCCCAATAATGAAACCTGGCACCACCGTGAAACCCACTCGGAGCTCACCGGAACCAGAATCATCAGCACCTTCCCCTGTCGTTAAAACCAGTTCTTCCTCTGCAACACATTCCATATACACCTCAGAGAACCTACTCTTCTTCTCCACCTGAAAAATTGTAACCTCTTCTTTTTCAAACGACATTGTCATATGATGCAAACACCACACACGCTTAGCCATTTCAGCAAAAGCCATGAAGAATGCGGAATCTGGAACACCCCCACCATCTAGTAGCTTCCTCTGGTTCAAGTTTCCAAACAAGGAACACTCCATTTTGGCATGAACCACCTCATGGTACTTGGACTTCAAGAATCTACCAAAAGATGATGATGAGTTTGCGTTTTGTTCTAAGTACCTTTTTGTGTTAAAAGATTTGAGCTTTTTGAAATTCTCAAAGTGGTTCTGTTTCTCAAATAATGAGTTACTAGTATAGAAACTTGGGTAGTTGAAGCCTTCAAACATTTTCATGCATATGAAGGATTCAAATGCAAAGCATTGATGGCTTGGTTTGGATGATAAAACTAATGCATCATGGTGATGAATGGATCTCACAGCTGCTTCAAGGTCCCAATGAGCTGACTCCATTTCTCTCATCAACAACTTTACGAAATACCTCAATGATCTTAAAGTATGGTTTAGGAAATTTTTGAAATGGGTTGGGTTCAATGATGAAAAGTGAAGATTTGATGACCCTTTTGAGTAGTGTAGCTTCTTTTCAAGAGACTTGTTGAATGCAACACACTCATAAAGTTTATTCTTGAGGGATGAGATTTCAGATTCCTTAGCATCAACCTGTGCTTCAAGCTTTTTCATAGTGATTTGATAAGTCTTCATTAGGCTTTGCTGTTCTTGAATCTCTGCAAGTAAGAGAGTGACTTGTGGTGAGAAATTAATAATAAGCTCTTTTTTCAAAAAGCTTTGCTTCAACTCTGATATAGCTCTTAATTCATCTACCACAGCTTGATCAGCTTTTTGAATAGCTTCATTGTTGTAATAAGGGTGGTGAGCTATTTGGAGTTCAGCATAAGAAGCTTTAACAGTAGTAACTCCAGCAAAAAGCCTTGCAATAAGAGCTTCCATGATTGCTCTTTGTCTAGCTTTGAGGTCTTCATCATTGGCCTGATGGATTTTGAGCTTTTGAGTGCAAGCAACTTCAGTAGTGTCATTGTTTGAAGCAATTTTTTTGGTTGCAGTTTGGAGGCTAATCAGCTTTTGGAATGTTTTGGTCAGTTTACTGCTCCTATTGTTGATTGCTGGTTTGGGCTTAATAATGGATTCCATCTCATGACAAAGGCTTGTGTGAAGAATAAGAATGTGAGAGGATAGTGTTACAGCATAACCAAGAAAAGGAAAGGTTTTAGAGTTGGGAGAGAATGTTTGCAGCAAAAATGATTTAGAAGAGGCACAAATCTGTGACTATTGCTCTATCACCAACCTAGCCTGGAGGTACTTATATTAATAAATATCATATATATATAATATATATATATATATATATATATATATATATATATATATATATAATACAAGATAAATCATAAGAAAAAACAAGGCAATTGATTATTTCATGTGGTACATGTCTGTTTTTCTTTTAATTTTGGTTATACTAGAAATTCTCAACTAAAACAGAATTGTCTTGTGCAGATGACATACTGTATATAGCTAAATCCAAAAGGACTCAATAATAAATAATTAAGAATAATATTATTCACATGCATTTATATAAATTTGATTTTATATTTATATAATTTTAAATATTTATATAAAATCAATATGAGTTTTTTCTTATAGTTATACTTTAATTTTGGCAATACAGTTAAGAGATAGGACTGGTAGGGTATGTAGGAGTGGTGACTTTAGAGCGCGGGAAAAGAAACGGACAGGGCAGCTATGCTTTTCAGAAGATCAGTTTTGAGTGCTCAATATTAAAATGGGCAATAAGACATTGATTTTCTCCTTTTCTTTTGCTCAACGAGAATAATTCCTCAACTTGCATTTTTAGAAACTTTATAATATCACACAGATTAAAGAGGATAATTTCATTTTTAGAAATTTTAAAAATTTAATTTAACATTACAATTTTACTTCTCAACTTGCATTGAAAATTTCACATTTATTATTTTACATCAACAAACAAATGATAAATAAGTTAAGAAAATAATAATTTTTTTTAAAAAAATACAAAGTGATTTATAAATAAAAAAATTCTTTTAAAATATAACCTATAAATAATATCGGTAATATATTTTTGATGAAGTGCTTGCCAGAAAGATTATACTATATGTTTGGGCCCCGTTGCCTTGGGAAATTGATGGCTAAAAATAGTATATTTTTGGGCCCACCAACTGTGGCATGACTATGGGCTTGCTGAGAACTGAGAAGTCATCAACTGGGATGCTTAACTGATGGAGAACATGAAAAGGATTGATTGGACTATAAAAGGATTGTTAATTTTGTTCTCCTATAGAAAGATCATATGAGCATGTTACTTGTTAACTATTTTATGATTAAACATTTAACAGTGATTGGTTATGTAATATGAAAAAAATTGTCAATAAAAAGAATATATTTGTTAAATGAAATACGACAATAGAGGACTAAATTTTGACATTTTTTAGACATTATATCTATAATATGCGTAGTTTTATTTGTGAAGATGCAGCCTGGAATCACAAATATGATTGTTATTTTCAAGAAGTTATTCCTAGGGCCCGAATGGGAATTACAAGAGATAAGCTGCAGCCTGCTGCAGCAGAAAATGTTGAAAAGGTGAACTCAAACATTTGCTCATGTTCAAATTATTACAAGCATTACCTGATTTTCCTTTATCCTTGTTGTACTATCTATTCACAGGAATGGCCTTTGCAGGAAGACCATAACGATCAGCACCATTGGGAATTAGCAATAAAATAGTGCTTACCCAACAACAAACATAGAAAACAAAATATATATCATTGACATAAACTTATAATTTAATGGACTAGAGTACCGGTCAATGCAGACTTCCATGGTTAATATAATCTTTGTTCACAGGGTAAATCATTTTCTTTTATAAATATCTATCAAGTGCTTGTTTGGATTTAGGATGAGTTAATTCAGAATCAGTTCTATAATGCCAATGCTATTCACATTAGTTTTTACTCTAACATGAAATGAGGACTAACTTGATTTTGTAACATGAATTCAAATAAATCCAAATCCAATTGTCATCCATATGTTACCCCCTTACGCTTTTACACTCTGTTTGGTTAAAATCAATTTTGTCCAATTTCATTTGCCATTTTCCACGCTTAGCATAAGTCAGATTGTACTGATGAATATGTTAGCCTGAGCCATTTCAATTTCTCAGTGTTCATGTCAGAAATCAAAGCACGATAGTCTAATCTAAAGGATATGAGGATCTTGAGGGGAATGGGTAGATAAGGTCATTATGGATGGAGGAATTTAGGATCTCTTGGTTGTCCCCGTAGTGGCTGAAAAGCTTCACCAGTTTCATAACTGTTCCCCAGCCAAATATGCCAATCTTGTCAAAACCATGTTTTGTTTTGTTTTGTTTTTTTTTTAATAATAATAATAATAATGGGAATAAAAGTATTTTTAAAGAATGGTCTCGCTAACGAGTACCCTTAAAATACTTGTTGTTAAGACAAATCATAAGTAAATATTTTTCATTTCTCGATAATACAAAAAACACATATTTTCATGCATTTTCACTATATTTAGCTTATTAGCAAATGGCCCGAGAACACTTATTAGCAAATGACACTTGTTAGCATTCGCCTTTAAAGAAATCAAGATAAATAAAATGTTGCGTTAAATATTTGATTAGTATTTCCAAAGTGCATTTTTTTATTGGTTTAAATATTAAAATGGTTTCAATAAATATTGACATCTTTGAGATTTGTCCCTAAAATAAAAAGATTTTGATCCCTACATTTATAAAACGTTTTGGTTTTGATTCTTCTGGATGAAAAACGATGAAAATGTAAAGTATTACATTATATATATGACCAATTAAGGATGATATTCTTAAAAGTTAGAAGACAACTTTCATTACATAAGATAACTAATTCAAAAATCATGAGAGTAGAGAGACTAAAACATATCAAATCTAATAATAAATGGATCAAAACAAACTACCAACATAATTATGTGGACCAAAATTTAACAAGAGAAACTAAAAACAAAGTGTTTTGTAAATGCGTGAACCAAAATAAAAAAACAAATTTGCAAGGACCAATTTCAAAAGAATCAATATTTATAAAGACTATTTTGATATTTAAGCCCTTTTTTTTTTGTATTTCTTGACAAATGTCTTTAAAATACTCATAAGCAATACATTTTCTAAAATAATAAATGACGAGCTAGATAAAGATTAATCGATATTCTCCGTCTATTCCTTAAATATTAAATCTTTTTAAGATTATGATACATAGATAAACAAATATAATTGATATATTTGTGTTAAATTTGTGAATTTTTCGATGTTATGTCCTTTAATTTATTATCTCCTTGTGATTAATTTTTCATTTATTATCTATATAATTATTAAGGGTGAAATTATAAGAGTTATAATCAATAATGTTAATTTGGTTTGTAAAAAGATTTATATTATGAAACAACGAATATTTCTCTAAAAAGAGATATCGAGAACAAACGGAGTATTGGCTACAAAATTAGTATACAAATCAACTTATTATGTCATAAGAAAATAACATGTCATTTATTAACCAATTATTAATAGATAAAGTATCACTTTGTAACAGATATAACTTTCCTTGAAATATAATTTTATTTATATACTGAAATATAATCAGCTCAAGGTTTTTTTTTTAAAAAAATGGTCTATCTATTAGCACCTTTGAAAATGGAGTATTTTTTTTATTTCCATTAACACCTTTGATCACTCTATCTATTTTTCCGTTAAATACATTAAAATACGTTTTTTTTTCTCCTTTTCCCAATCCACTCCTTCATCTTCCTTTATATTATGAGATTTTCGGCCAAAATGTCATCTTTTCGATCGACAAGGTTCTATATTTTTTTTACTTCTTCTATCTCATCTTTCTTCCTCTAAGATTGTCTTTCATCATCACATTATTTCACCTTTATTTCAGACACCGTTATTTTTTTCTTTTTTTTTCTTCCTTACCCCCACCACCAACAATCAACACCCACTTCAATCTCTATCTATAAAAACATCCTAATTATCTTTCTAAACTTACAAACATGTCTAATTTTTCCTCAAATAATTGTCCCAAATTGAAAATCCCATTTTGAAACTCTAGAAATCCACCAAAGAAAATGACTAGGAGAGAGAAATTGATGTAAGGACCACTTTTATTTTGTCTTCATTTACAAGACCTTATATCAATTTTCAATGATCATTAATTACTTCTTTCCACAAATACCCATATATATTTAATACTTTTTAGATTCCAAATTCCAATAACATTAATAGGGGTAATTTTTGAAAAGGATGGAAACAGGGCTATAGTCATCGAGGAACTAGCTTCGGTATGCTTGATTTGACCATGTGATGATAGTTTACACATACATGTCTTTGCTATTGCTTATACTGATAACATTGCTATGAATATTTTATAAATGAAGTTATCTACCTATTTTAAACTTGGTGTTGTTTGATTTCCACTTACCGTGTACAAGTGGTCTACAGTTTCTAAGTTGATAGAACATTAATTTCAATATTTTAGTATATATATTGTAAGAAATTAGTTTCAGTTTATGGTTTAACCTATGTTGTCTTTTTGCTAGCAGTATATGTTTTATGCTTATGCAATTACACATCTCATGAATGATTTTAACTTTTTTCTAAATCAGGAGCTTAGCCTTGGCCCATCTGTCCCCGTTCACGCTGTTCTTCATGACTGGATTCAACACACTGATGGAAAGTTAAGCTTCCTTGGATTTGTGAAATTGTTGCAATCATTCTACTCCAAAAGGCAATCATTCTACTCTAATCATTCTTTTTAAAGATGCAATCATTCTACTCTAATTAGAAATTTATACCTAAGGGTTACATAAACTCCATGAGTTATTTTAGTTCGTATTTCTTTTTATTTTAGTGGAAGCTTATATTGAACTAATGTTGCATGTTCATCTGCTGAAACTTTATGTTTGAGTAAGAGCAAATGCATCTTCTTTTTAGGGATTTAATCACCAGAGTTGTGTCATTGGTGCCAAAAAGAAGGCTTGGAGAACTGAAATCTACTTATTTTTTCAAATAGTATGATCTTCAGTGATAAAATATCAAAGGAAAAATATCAAAGGACTATCAGCGTGGCTCTGGATGCAGTGTCTCCATTAGCTGGTTTGGTTCCAGTTTGAGCAATTCAAGAGGTATATATGTCAATTGCTTTAACTCTGATCCACTGAAATTTATTATGTTGCTTGCTAGATATTTTGAGGTAAAGAACTAAACTATGCCAAAAATAATAACAGAGATTGATTATCCCATGTTATGTTGAAGAGTTCTTGTGATTTTGAGTTACTCATTGATTGTGACATTCTGAAACTTTGGATACTTCAATCTCTGATTTAGTTTACTGATATGGTAATATATTAGTACTTGGATTAAAATCAAGGAAGGGATTAAAGTCTGTTTTATGGTGTCAACTAATTGTTTTTTCTGTTATGAACACATGATATTTGATTATACCTGCTAATATTCACATAATGTGTAGGTTGGAAGCCAATTTAACTGGCGTGCTGCATTCTGGGGTGAGGCAATTTTGATGCTTCCTTTTCCTATTTTGGGTTTTGTAATGAAACCTTTGCAATTAGAAGGTGACCATTTTCTTCTGTGTGATGTGTTCTTGAAGTCCTTAATTTTTTTAAATCCTTGGAGTAATATCATGCTATTTGATCTGTAACCTAGGTTTTGCTCCGCTGGAATCCAAACAGATAACAACATCTATTGAAACAAATGTTTCAGAAACTGGAGGTATTTCCGAATGTTTTGACTATTACTTAGCATCATTTTATGATATACTTTGTTAGGTATCTTTAGTAGTCTATATGGAGAAATGAAATTTAAAATAGACTACTAAAGATAAAAACAATATAGGAAGATATCTTTATAACATAAAATTTGAAGGCAGGTCAAATTTCTTAAAGAAAAAGAAAATTAAAAAACCAGTAGTAATTCTAATGAAGAGATGAGGATAAGATATCTTCTTTACATAAAAAATATAAACATGTTTCTCTTTTAAGGATTGCACTTGATGATTGAGAGAAAGAATATGTTACATTTTTTGCATGTAGATATCTGTATGTATCTTTTATTGTTTGGATGGAATATATTGTTGAATGTGGCCTGAAATCAGAGTCTACTATTTCTGGTTTTCATTTAAAAGCTATTGCGATGATTCAGAGGGAAAAAGTTGTAGCGATAATGAATTATAGGAATTACTTTTTTAATTTGTTAACTTCATCCCATGGTTTGTTAATGTTAATTGTCATTTTCAAGGAAGAAGCCATGTGAGTTAGGCAATCATTCATGGTATGATAACCTGTCATACTTTTAATATGTAGAGCTTTTTCTTGCTTCCCAGTTCTCACCAGTCACCATAGTATCCAAAAGTGAAAGTTAGTCTTAATTCAATATTAAAAAAAATGAAAATCTTTGCATATGAGTTAAAGTATCATATATTGATGCTGAGTTTTGGAAACTTTCAATCACTAATGAAGACTTAATTGTACATTATCAAGTTTTTGCCTATTATAATGGACTTGGTAATGGAATTGAGAAAAGTAATTTT
Organism: Crotalaria pallida; assembly: GCA_037953625.1. NCBI lineage: Eukaryota > Viridiplantae > Streptophyta > Magnoliopsida > Fabales > Fabaceae > Crotalaria > Crotalaria pallida. The sequence continues at coordinate 79,309,127 of CM075656.1, forward strand.
ACCATGAACTATGTTTTCTTTCATAAGTATCACTTTGTCTCTATTGGTGAGAACCCAAATACCATGAACTCTGTTCGCATATAACAAGATTTAAACCAAAAAAAGAAAAGAGAAAAGTTTCATCTTAGCAAACTAGATTTTCACCTCTAAACCAGAACAAATCTTGCAAAGGCATTTTTTACTACCAAAATAATCAATTCAGCTCTAATAGTTCTCATTAGTCACTGAAGTAATATCAACAAACATGTTGCTACCTATTGTAGGGTAAAATTCAAGATATTTCGTGCTAATATATTTTAGAACTTCATCCATAACTTGATCGGTTAGAATTTTCTTCCATGATATGCATTCATCTATTACTTATTTCTTCTACCTGTCTGATTGATTGCACTTATGTTTTTGAACGCAGGTGTGCCTCGCATAATTACACAGGTCGAAGAGGTTTTCTTCAAGAAAACAATTGAAATTTGTATCATACATTAGACATATGTTGTAAAGAGATAGAGGATATTCCATGCATTTCTTGCCCTTACAAACCATAAGGGTCTATGGTTATGATGATGAGGAACTAAGGCTACAAATGCATTTGTTATCTTTATTATGGTTTTCTGACTTTACATGGTGTTGTATCATGTTGGAAGTATTCAATGGGTGTATTTACAAAAGATTTTCAACCAAAGAATCATCTCTCGGAGTAGCTCATGGTGGTAGTGGCTAAACCAAGATCCAAAAGATTTTCAACCAAAGAATCTTTCTGATGTATAAACGCTAGGATATTAGGAATTCTGAAATTTGTAGTCATGGTGTAGATTTCATCAATATGTGTTAGGGAAATTGATTAAAATGTGAAGAGCAATGAATATGATTGAAATCCGTGTTAAATTGTTCCATAGCATTGGTATACAATTTGTTTAGTTGCAATAATTGCTTTGAATTTTTTATGGGCATTAAATAATCACAGAGCACTAATGCAAGATTGATGTTTAAGTTTAGCATGAAATTTTTTATGCTTTTATCATTATTATCAATATTATTTATAAATCCAAATGGGTATCATGAAACCTTTAATAATTTCACATTTAAATTAGGGGCTTTGCGTAATGGCCCCGTGCATCGCACGGGCTTGTTTACTAGTTTTTGAAAATACATATCAAATATTCACATTTCCAATACTATTAACTAAATTAACCAACATTCTGAATGGACATGAAATCTCCCAAAATGATTTTATACATAGAGACGGTGGTAGTAATATTTTTTTTAATATCATAATCTGATGACAATAAATTTGGTTAGGTTTTTTTTTGGATGAACCAGAGTATCCTCCCGTACAACTCGGTGACTAATCCCTCGCACCACGGTCGGACCCTTTCAGGGGCGATGCTCCCAGTAAGGCTTGCTCCACTCACATGCGCCTCGGGAACAACTCGAACCCGCGACCACATGCTTAAAGGACACAAACCCCTTCCACTTGTGTCAGCCTCCACTGGTTAAATTTGGTTAGGTTGCTTTCAAATTTCATCCATTTGCCCAAATTATACAAACTCAACAAATGAACAAAACCTTGTAATTAAAGACGAATTTGGTCGCCAACGACAATTAATCCAGTTGATAATAATTCGAAGGATTTAGTTCATATTTTACATGATTGTGAGTTTAAATCCTATTATCAATGTAAGAATTTCGTTCATGGATAATTTGTATGTATTTTCATAAGTGCTCATAGAGTCGTGAGGCCTATCTTAATCCTAGTAAGCTCTCAAGACCAAACTTATCTAAACTTTTGCTCGAAAAATTTCAAAATTTGGATTAATTTAGTCTTATTTATTTTTGTATTTTTTAGGAGGCATTATTGTTGTTTTTTCTTATTTGTCTTTTGTTCGTTGATACAAGACAATACAATGTGAAATTTCCAATGCATATTTAAACAATGAAAGTATAATATTAAAATACCTTTTTAAAATTTCAAAGTAACTACTACCTCCGTCCCTAATTATAAGGTCATCTTGGGAGATTTCACGTCCATTAAGAAAGTGGAACAATTTAGTTAATTGTATTGGAAATGTGAACTTTTAATATGTATTTTCAAAATTACCCCTATTAATATTATTGGAAATCTAAAAAGTGTTAAATAAATAGAGGTGTTTGTGGAAAAAAAATAATTAATGCTCATTGAAAATTGGTAAAGGGCCTTATAAATAGGGAGAAAATAAAAATGTAAAGAGGGCCTTATAATTAGAAACGGAGGGAGTATTTTCTTTAAGTTATATAATATATTATTAAGTATGACATGTAAATAACATTAGAGCCAGTAGAAACTACTATCAAGTAGATGAAGATCAAATGGAGTAATGTTTCAAGCTAGATCAGACCAACAAATTCAGCAGAAACTTTGAGACTTGTGGCCCAATACATTCAGGGCCTACGAAAGGTTAGCTCTCAAAATCCATGGTATTATTGGAGGAAAGCTTCCAAAGATTGTCAAAGCTCAAATAAGCACTCGATAGTGAGGATTTAAATGGAGCACAATTTCTGCATATTGGGAATTAATTAATACATCTATCCAGAAAAATTTATGAAATTAAGTAATTTGGTTAATAACATTAGACTTATTATGAATATTCGATTTATTTTTTCAAAATTACTATTATGCTACTTTTTTTAGACTTATTAATATTTTTTCGTTGATTATAAAAAAATATTGAGTAATTAATATATTTATGAAAAAATAATAGTAATTGATATCATTAAAAAATTGGATAAATATTTTATAAATATTTTCAAAATAAATTTTTTCAAAGTGCTTATATATATTTTTTTCCATTCCAATTTATTTATCTTTTTAGCATTTTCAACTTAAATACATACATATGGACCATACTTTTTTTACGTGCTTCAATAATATTTATCTAACTAGCTCATGAGCTAATAATTTCTTAGGACAAAAGTGTTACTCTAATCTTCGGTATTACTCCCTCCGTTTTTTCTTTGGTTTTTTTGAGTTGTGCACACAGATTAAGAAAGTGTTGATTATGATGATTATTATAAGGTTTATATGTATTTTGTCAAAACTGCTCCTATTTAATTTTTATTGAAAGTTGTAGTAGTATTTAATTTTTAATTAATGTTTAATGATTTAAAGATGAGAGAGATGATAAAAGTAGAATTAATGAGGAGTGAATTAAATGATTGGATAAAAGGTTAAAATTGGAAAAAAAAATATGTTTGTGTATTGGAATTGTAAAAGGACCAAAAATATGAAACAAGGAAAAAATGCCAAAAAGACCAAAAAAAAAAAGTACAAAATAATTTTACTTTCGTTTTTCAAATTTTAAAAAATCTCTTTAATCCATTATGAAACGTTATTCATGTCAGTGAAACCACCTAAGCATCACATTGGAATCTGGAGATGTCAATTCAATTAACCTGGCAAGTGGCAACCTTCCTAAACTCCCCGCCGCAAAGGTGCAGGAGGCGCACAAGGGCTAGCAACTACAGTACTACCGGCTTTGATCAAAATCCTAAGCTAGCTAACAAAGTTCAGCGAGATGCTTTTCACAAAATTAGCAGGATCTAGAGATTGCATCACTCATAAAGCTTTGTAAAAAGATGCAATGAGATTAAAAGTATCGGAAATAGACACCAAGGGTCTTTCCCAATGACTTAAAATGATTTCCTCCACCATCCACATAAATTAATCAAAGGCTACCTCGTATTCCCTATAAAAGATTTTTTTTTTTTTTTTAAGGTTCATAGTAGTATAACGAATCATAATCAGAGTCAGCTGCTTTGGGGGTATGTTTTTCCATATTATTTCTAGCTGATTAATAACGACAATACTCATTCCAATATTTGATTATAAGCAAAATAACTAATTTCACATGTATTAAAAAAAGTTAGTTGAATACATTTAATTTTCTCAAATTCACAAAAAAGTAGACTATTTTAGTAAACTTACATTGAGAATGTAACAAAATTAAATTATTCAACTACTTTATAGATATATTTTAGGAATAATTGTATTGGGAATAGAAAAATGGTTAAATTTTACTTATATTTAAGATCATTAATGAGATTTTTTTTTTCCTAATAATCAAGACCACCCGAGGGAGTATTTATCAAACTACGAAGCCGTAACAAGACCTTTGTACTTGTTTCTGTAGACCTAATAATATGAAGATATAAAATATGACTATACTGTACATAGTGCGTCAAAGCCACGTAGCTAAACTTTTACATTTGTTTTATTAACTTAGCTTTCAACCAGTCTAATCGTAAATACTGTATGTTATTATTAATGAAAGTGACTTTGATGTAGTTGAGTTACTGAACTTCATGATGAAAGGTTCATTTCTGAATTTGGATTATAAATTTAGGAAATATTTTTGTTTCTTTTTGTTGATTGGTACTATAGTCCATCAACATGTAATTTTAATTTATAAATTTTTGATGTAATGCGAGGTTAAAATAACTATAGTATTCTCTTAATAATATATTTTGATATATATTATACCGTGCGTGGATGGCATTTTTCCAGCAAACTATCAATTCTTGTGAGGGCTAAACTATCAATTCTAATAATAACAGTTATTTTGTTATAAAAGTCTAATTATCTTTTGTCATTATATTATTTATTTCTATAAGAGGGAAACAGTAGTTTAATGAGGATTTAATTATGGGTTTGCTTAACCTCGCAAAGATACTTTTTATAACTTCTTATCCTCATCCCTAAGGGCTGAGGTTAAGAAAATCCTTTAATTATTTAATCAAGCATGTCATTTTTATCAGCAATCCTAAAGTAACTTTATTCAATGAATTATAAAAACTACGTAGTACTCGATGATAAGGCCACTATAAAGTTAAAGCAGTAGTCAAAGATTTCTTGCATGTGATAATGAGTAATCCCTCCGTTCCATATTATTTGTCACTTTAACATTCTTAACTTGTTCCAAATTATTTGTCGCTTTAGGAATTCGAGGAGGATGTATTAATTGATTTTTTCCACCTTTAACCTTGCATTTAATGTGTTGAAATATGTGAAATGGGTGATAATTAATGTACTTTGAGGGTATTATAGTAAAGTTATTTAATAGTAATTCTCTTGAAGATTGAAATATTAAATGACTTTCTTAATCTGTGTGAAATTGCTAAAGTGACAGTTAAATTGGAACGGAGGGAGTAATAATTTCCATCTTACTACATGAGAATTTAAGGGGAATTGGAAAAAAAAAACACACACACACAACTTTTATTTTCATGATGATTATCTTGGATTTTGTTAACATGTGCTTAATTGAAGAATTTACAACATTCTTAAAAGTTAAAGCAAATATGGTTAAGTTCTTGTTTCTTTCATCCCAAAAAATTGAAAAATTGATAATTTTTAAAAAAAAAATAAAAAATGAGGAACTAATTTTTTTGGCTTACCAATTTTGTTAATTTGACAAATTTAGTTCCCTATTTTTAATTTGACGAATTTAGTCATCCAATTGACAATTTGTGGCAAGTTTAGGCTTTCCGTATTTAACAAAATTGCTCAGGTGCTGACACATGTTCTTCCGTTAGACACAGAAGGATTGAAATTTTCACAAATTGATTCGTTAAATTAAAAGTAGAGGGACTAAATTCGTCAAATTAACAAAATTAGGGGACCAATAAAAGTGCAATTAAGCTTTTTTTATTATTATTATTTTAACACAAATCACAACTACACTACCGAATTAATTTTTTATCACTTATATATTCTTGTATTATTGACTATGATTAATGTAAAAAAGAAAAAAAAATTGCCACCAATCATAACTTCTTTACATTTCATGGATAGGCTGTCATCTTTCTTTTATTGCTATGCTAATTTGGGACTTTTTTTCCCGTATTTTTTGGCACGGAGGGAGCAGGGAAAATTTAGAGATACTTGTAAACGTAGTAGTAATTATTTTTCCCAGTCTAGAGATCCCACGGCCACAGGTCATAGGAGCTGAGTAGCCTAACATTCTTTATTGAACTTCTGCCAATAATTTCTGTTTGAGACCTTTAGGTAGTGACATAATCTAACCTCCAATATTTAATTTCTATCGGTGGCATTTAGGTGATTAATATATATAGCCTCTAAGTCTCACATTCATTGTCCCATCCCTCCAATGAATCAATCAAGCTAAGGTCGAGCATCCAATGAAAAATGTTCAAACTACTAAACAAACTAGTTTGCATGTTTCAACTACATTCTGACTATTTTAAAATACAAGTCGCCACCGACTTCAGCTTTTTGTGGCACAACCATTTTCAACTACTTTTCTTAACTCCATTAACCTCTATTCATGAATATCCCAGTTTTCTTCACTATGTTCCCTAGCTCACATGTTTTGGTCGATCATCAAATTTCAATTTAATGCTTCCGCTGTTGGCTTTGACGAGTGGTATATAGTATACGTCGATCATATATAGAGGGTCGTTGATTATTTAAAAAGAAAAAAAAAAGCAATGGAGGATATGGTCCTAATTAGGTAATGAGTAATTGAGCGTGATTATGTTATTTCAATCGATCCTCACACATTAACACATGAAATGAATTAAAGTTAGCTAGCATATTTTGTCACTTGAAGTAGGCCTGCAGCATGTTTTCTATCATTTTAATTACTTATTAAATACTATTAGTTCTACAAATTCATGAATCTCAACTAGCACATTCCAAATTTGGTTTCGAATGTCCCATCTCGATTCCTCTTTAGACAATTAATCCGCACAAAAATTACTTTCTCGCAATGTGTGTTCTAGGCGCACATCCCAATCCTTGTTTAAAATTGAGTGATTCTTCTCAAAATGGTATCAAACTTGTGAAACCTATTGACACCTTTGTTAATCAAATTCAAAGCAAGCTGGGAACCAGTATAAAGGAAATTAATACATTTAGGAAAAATAATTTTTTTTTTTAATTTGACTTGTGCTAAAATTGTGCATAGTAATATACTAATATATTTTCAAATCTAAAATGTTAATGAATAATATTTGTTGCTCGATCAACTATTTCCAACAACATTAATGTGGTCAGTATATACGTGCACATTTTCCCGACGATTTTACAATGTCCTTACCATTTAGTAGTGTTATTTGCAACAATTATGTTAATTGTGGGGATAAGAATTGGCTAGTTTTCAACTCCCAACTACTTTAAATGTTGTTGGCACATATGTGGACAATTCTTATTTCCTAATGACTTTACATCCTCACTGGCACGTATCTATTCTCTTCACAATAACTATCAATGTTGTTAGGATAAGTATTTGGTTGTTTATCGTTCCCAGCGACATTAAATAACGTTGGCGCATATGTGAACCTTTCCCAGCAACTTTATGTGTTGTTGGCACATTTATGGATCTTTTTCAACAATTATATTCTCTCCGGTCTCATTTTTAATCTAAAATAACTAACTTCACACTTATTAAAGAAGTTAGTTGAGTTTATTTAATTTTTTTCAAATTAATAAAAAAATAGATTATTTTAGTAAATTTACATTGGGAATGAAACAAAAATTAAATGACTTAACCACGTTATAAGGATATTTTAGGAATGATTGTATTGGGAATAGAAAGTTAGTTAAATTTTGCTTATATTAATGAAGTGTCTTTTTTTTTTCTTATAAATAAGACCGGATGGAGTACATCTTGGATAAAAACTTGCTGGTCTAAAATTTTGAGTGACAATAAATGTAGTTGGCATGCATGTGCAAATTTTCTAGTGCGTCATAGTGTTGTTAGCATATAACAGTCCTACTCGCGAAAGCAATGGTTGATATGGGAATAAATATTGTTTGTCTTGCAATTCCTTAACAACTTTCAAACATTGTTGCGATGTGTATTTTTTACCAACGATTCGATTGTCCCTAAAAAAAGTCATTGCGAAATGTCTTCTTTCTTGTAGTGAAATCAAAAATATCAAAACAATTAAAGACACTATTATATCCTCTTGAAGCATCTTTCTCTTTGATTAACACCACATTTGATACTCTATCTTGAATTGGTTAAAATTCAATGTTACTAAAAGTCACGTGAGTTCGTTCGATCTTCACGAATGTGATCCACCAATAATCATATTTAAGCAAGTTATATATTACTACCTTCCTTTTAGATACATTTATGATGTTTAGTCATCTCATAAATAAGAAGTCGTATGAAATAGGAGTATAAACATATTGTATTTTTTCAGATGATAAGACATAATAAGACATATATAGTCCAACAAAAATTGGTTATATTAACTGTAAAGTGTGCACACACCTATTGTCACTCTGATTTTTTTTTTCCTCCTAAATTTTTAAAATGATTTTCTTATATTCAACCCAAAATATATTTTAAGTCACTTGTTAATAACATTATTGTTCTTAAAAACTAAACGCATGTTTCATTGAGAAATATTGAATTTATCTTTCATCGTCTTTTCTCTTTTCTTTTTTTAGTGCTTATCCTCCAAGTAAAGCCTTAAAAATTTTCTTAATTTAAGAGGACTTAAAAAAGAGTTTCAACCATTACTTATAGGTTAACCGGTGCTGACTGAAGCCAGGCGTGACATTGTTTGACCCACAGCTTGACCGTACCACTTGGGCAACCTCTTTAATTAATAGAACTATCCAATCAATTAAATCAAAATAATTGATTCCTTTTATCTCATAATAATAAGAATAATAATCTTATCATTAGTTTGTTAGGATGATGATGACAGTCCAAAATTCAGAAACATTCATGCTCCTTCTGAAACACCAGAGCCGTCGTAGGTCTAATGAAGTGATGCATGGATGGTGATGTTTACAGCTAGTGCCTGGTCTTAACTCTTTAACCGTTGGCTATCGACTGAGATACTCTTATATATTCCTTGATATTAATATTTCCATTTCCCTCCTCGTCTCAAATGAATGTTAAACTGGGCCATTTAGAAAGAAAAAAAAATTGTTTGGATAAGGCTAGCTGCCGCAATACTCTTTTACTCTTTTATGTTTGTTTGATTGCACAAGAGAAAATAAGAAGAAAGAAAATGATACAAGAAAAAAAGAGAAGAGAGATTATGAAGAGAAAATGAGTACATTTTTTTATTGTTTGGTTAGAGAAAAGAAAATGAGAAGAAATATGAGGGAGAGAAAAGTTGTTGTGTTAAGTAGAAGAGAAAAGTTGTTGTGTTAAGTGGAAGAGAAAAGTGGGAAAAGAAGACCAATAAATTTGTTAAAAGACAAATATACTCTTATTTTACATAAAAAATAAATATATAATTTTATTTCTTAATAAAAAAACCAAATGTTTATTGTTTGCTTTAATTTTTTATATAATAAAAATCTTAATTAAAAATATTATATAAAAAATCGTATAAAAATAAATTTAAAAAACAACGTTGTAGGGAGAAAAAACGTTGGTGTGTTAGCATTTAGCAGTGAGAAAACGTTGTAGTGTAGTTCAAAAAATAAAAAACAAACATTGTAGTGCGTTAGCAGTGAGAAAATAGCACGCGGTCCAATGCTCTCTCATAATCTCGCCTATACTGGAAAAAAAAATTTCGTGGGGCCCAGCTATTTTTTTTCCCTTTCTCTGTTTTCTCTCCTGTACCAAATAGGGGAAAACTCAGTTTTCCTCTCATTTTCTTTCCTCTCATTTTCTTTCCTCTCAAATTCTTTTCCTCAAATTCACCCCAACCAAACAAAGGCTTAAACTTTGTCATTAACATATTTCATGAATCATGGATCAAACTTTGTTCTTGATGTACATACATCGTGATTGGTGAAGATGGAATTGAAACACAACATCACTAACCGATTAAGCACACTGCTTTAATTTTTTGGCTTAAATAAAAGGCTTATTTAAGTTTTTGGTCCCCGAAAGTTGACCGTGTTTTGGTTTTAGTCCCTATCTTTTTATTTGACCGGTCCTAGTCCTTAAAAGTTCAAAAAAATTTGATTTTGGTCCCTGCCGTTAAATTTTGCCGTTAATGCTGATGTGGCAAACGGAATTTAAAAAAATAAAAAAAAAAATTAATTAAATTTATAAAAAAAAATTTAAAAAATTAAAAAAAATTATTTAAGTTTTTGGTCCCCGAAAGTTGACCGTGTTTTGGTTTTAGCCCTATCTTTTTATTTGACCGGTCCTAGTCCTTAAAAGTTAAAAAAAATTTAGTTTTGGTCTCTGTCGTTAAATTTTGCCGTTAATACTGACATGACAAACGAAATTTAAAAAAAAAATAAAATAAATAATTAAACTTATAAAAAAAATTAAAAAATTAACCCAAAAAAAAAAACGCGTACCCAACCCAACCCACCCTCCCCTCTTCCTCTCTCTCTCCTCCATGAAACCCGTACCCAACCCCACCCCACTCACTCTCCCCTTTTCCTCTCCCTCTCTCCCCCATGAAACCCCCCACCACCACCCATCCCCTCCCCTCTTCCTCTCTCTTTCTTCACCACCAATCTGCCGCCACCGCCTATATTATTATTTGCTATTAGAATACACCGTTCTCCACCGTCAATTCCATAAATTTAGATTAAGAATACAAATCAATAATGAAAAAGAAATGATAAAGTCCCAAAAAAAATCAATTCCAAATCGAAGATGCACCATGGAGATCCACCGTTCTCCACCGTCAATTCCAGAAATACATCATATAATCCCAAATCGAAGATGCAGAAGCTTGCATATGCCGATCGGAGCTTTATAAGGGCATGATTTGTGAGGGAAGAGACATCACTTTGTGAGCTTGCATGTGTCGATTGGAGATGAAGGAAGAGGCCTTGATGAGGGAAGAAGAGAGGGAAGAGGCAAGAAGAGGGAAAACGTGAGTGAGAGAGATGAGGCCGTGAGGCCTTGGTGAGGGGTGAGAGAGACGCGATTTTGCCTTGAGAGAGGGAAGAGCAGTGGCATGAGGGAGGGAGAGAGACGCGATTTGTGTTCTTTAGAGAGGGAAGAGCGGTGGCGTGATGGAGGGCGTGAGGGAGGGAGAGAGTCAAGTGATTGAGGGACAGAGAGAGAGGAAGAGCCGAAGAGGGGAGGGTGGGTGGGGAGGGGTTGGGTACGGGTTTTGGGGTTTTGGGGTTTTTTTTTATTTTATAAATTTAATTATTTTTTTTAAATTCTGTTTGTCACGTTAGCATGAACGACAAAATTTAACGGCAGAAACCAAAACCAATTTTTTTTTAACTTTTAAGGACTAGAACCGATCAAATAAAAAGATAGGGACTAAAACCAAAACACGGTCAACTTTCGGGGACCAAAAACTTAAATAAGCCTAAATAAAATATTGAATTTTTTTAAATTGGTCCCTGCAAATTTTTTTTTGGTTTTGATTTCTGCATTTACAAAATGTTTTGGTTTTGATCCCTCCTGTTAAATGTTGGTCCCCATAATTAAGTTGGTAGTTTGTTTTGGTCCTCTGTTGTTAGATTTCATAGGTTTTAGTTTCTCTACTGTCATGATTTTTGAATTGGTTCTCTTACGTAATGTAATTTATCATTTTATTCTTGAGAATTAATGCAACTATGCAATAATATCATCCTTATTAATTAGTCATAGAATGTAATCACGTTTTTGATGTTTTCCATCCACATTTAACACGATGACCAAAACCAAAACGTTTTGTAAATGCAAAGATCAAAACCAAAACATGTTTTTACAGGGACCAATTTCAAAGGGGTCAATATTTACATTGACCATTTGATATTTTAGCCTAATTTTTTCATTTAGTATTATAAAAAAAAAATAAAAATCTACCATAGTTGCTAGATAAAATTTGATTGGCTAATTAATAATGATAACAATAATTAAAACCATTATAAATACATCAATTTTTTTAAAATCATTAAAATTTTAAGATTAAATAAAAAATAATTAATACACTGTTGATGTTCTAACACGATAAATAAATATAGAATATGTTAAAATTCCTAAAATGATATATAAGTCACTTTTACTAATTCACACATATTAAAAAAAGTAATTATTACTCTCAAATTTATTAAAAAATATGTTGTCATTCCAAAATTATCCCTATTTAAAACTTTATGACTCTATTCATTTATCTCTCTATTGTAATTATTACCATATCACCCCTATGTAATTATGAGAGGTGTATTTGGAATAAACTCTTTAATGCTACCTAGATATTCCAAAATGACTTATAAAAAGGGAAAAAAATCTACCAAAATTGTGCCCTATAATCAGGGACGGAGGAAGTACTAATACTTAAATTGGAAGGAAGAAAATAATTGAATCAAACTCGATCCACTTCCGATGTGAGTTTAGAAATTATGCGAGTTATGTGTAGAGAAAAATTAACATAAGGATAGGTAAACTAGACTAAACATGTACTGTATAAGATAAGGAAAAATTAATTTAAAAGGGTTTAATAAACCAAACATAAAAGGGGCAAAATTATGTGACACCAAATAAGTTTTAGGCAAATGATATATGATGTGATTCCCTAATTTTTTTTCACTCCTTTTACTGATATGAAGTGATTACACATGTGCCTCTTCATGGAATGTGATTGCAATTAGTATTGTTAATATTTTAGGGTCATGGGACATGTAAGGGTCATGTGCCTAATTTTAGGCTAATGATATTGATGTGATTCCCTAATTTTTTTTCACCCATTTTATTGATGTGAAGTGATTACACATGTGCCTCTGATCTTCATGGAATGTGATTGTAATTAGTATTGTTTGGGAAGTCTTATTATTTCAGGGTTATGGGACACATAAGACCTATCAATAAGGGAGATATTACATCTTGAATTAAAACCTTAAAGCAATGGTTTTATGGGCATTGCCACTTATAAACCCTTTGACTCATCTCATTTGATCCAATGTGAGACTTCAACTCACATTTAAATACCTAATAATCTCCCCCTTCAAGTATGAATTCCCACACTAGTCGTCACTCCCCCAATCCTCCTTGATATGCCATGTCCCAACCATATCCCAAGTGAACCATCGACTTTGATATCATTGTCAGGACCTGCAAGTAGTTGTTGGGAAATACTCCTTTATCACTTGAAACTTGCTAGAAACATGGAAATAAAATAGGGAAACAAAACAACACACAACATAAGAATGTTGCCTAAAGACAACAAGAAAATAATACTATGCGAAATTTTTTATAATACACAGAGTATTCGTTCCTTGACCCTAATACACCCAAACTCTCCAAAACTTTGCACTATCTAAACTACATCTTACAATATTCTAATTTAAGAATATAAAAAGAGGAAAAAGAAAAGCTACATACAAACTTAAAGTATTTTCCAATTGGGGTGAATTAAAAGGAGAAGCTTGAGCTCAATATATAGCCTTAGGCCCTTAACCTTCTTCTTTCGTTCCAATCCGAGATAATGTAGAACTTGCTAAAATGGAATATTTCAGACAATGTTAGACTTGTTAAAATAAAATATTTCAAGCAAAATCCAACAGATTTTACCTTGACTGAATTGAAATATTCGATTTATGCCTTTCTTAATTTTATCAACAATCATAATTCAAAAGTACTATCATACTCCATCAAAAAGAGTACACCCAATTGTGAGGAACTACTAATAAGTGAAATACTAAATCTCAAACAAAAACTTTAAGACAATAATTTTATAGATCCACTTATAAACTTTCTCACTAATCTTATTTTATTGAATGTGACACTTTAACTCAATCTTTAATATCCAACACTTTAATGCAATTTTCAAAACAGGACTGTGAGTGTACTGAGTTAAACATTAGGAGAAGTAGTTGAGATAGTAAGGAGACCATTAGCACACTCTCATCCCCCTTTATGCCCTTGTCCATTTGTACAACAATATATCATCGATCCACACTTTCCAGGTCTTCATAGACTACTATTTGTGATCTACTCAGCTGTTAGAGCACCTCCAACCAGGGGTGCTTGAGCCTTGGATCTTGCCAAGCACCCCAGTGAAGATCCTTGGAGGCGTTGGAGGGTGCTGAGGTGGAAGAGCTTGCCAAGCTCTGTTGCTTGGCCAAGCTTCGGTGCTTGGGGGCTGACGGTGGGCCCATCACCGTACGGAGGAGGAGGATAAAACTAAAAAAAAATTGCTTTTTCAAAGATAACATTGCACCAACAAATCCAGAAAAAATTGCTCAAGAAAATCCATGGCAGAGCAGAGAAAGCAATGAATCATATTACAAAACACAATTAATCCATATTACCAAATCGAAAATTAAAATCAGAAAGGGGAAAATTGAAACCCTAGAATCCCAAATCGAAACCGTGAGATGAGCTTGCTTGGGTGATGGATCGGATCTGAGCCACATGCAGAGCAACGACAGCGCCACCGTCACGAGCCAAGGCCACCGTTCACCACCGCAAGGAAACCGTGGCTTCCATCATCCTTGCCTTCGATTTTTCCGCAGCGATCGTGAGTGAGAGATCGTGAGAGGGAACCGTTCACCGTTCACCGCCGCAATGAAACCGCCGCAAGGAAACCGTGAGAGATCGTGAGTGAGTGAGAGGCAGAGTGCGTGAGTGAGAGAGAGACATGAACAGTGAGAGGCATAGATCGTGAGTGAGAGGCTTGGGTATGAGTGAGTGAGTGAGAGAGAGAGACGAATGAGTGAGGCAGAGAGGAGAAGGACTTGGGTTTTAGGTTTTGAATCAGAGAGGGGTGCTTGGGTAGTGAGTGAATCAGTGAATGAGTGAGAGAGACGAATAGAGGAAGACGAAGAGCGAGAGACAAAATGCCTTCTGCCCTGATATTTTTTTTAATAACCTATGATAACTTGCATAATATCATGTGGCATGTAGTATACGTTATACAGTGTTTTTATTAATGTAGTTTGTTTTCGGTGTGTTTTTTTTATTTTTTAATTAATGTGTTTTTTATTTATGTGTTTTTTATTTCTGTGTTTTTTTATTACATTTAAATTAATGTAGTTTTTTTATGTAATTTAGTAATTTTAAATTAATGTTGTTGAATTATTGGTATTAATTAAATTATTACAATTTAATTTTTATTATAATATGTAATAGTGAAATAATATATAAAAAGTAATGTGGGGTAGGGTGTGAGGTCCATTCAAGATCCATGGTTAGGTTCTTGGGGTTGAAGCGAATTTGTGATAGAATTGCTTAGGATATGGGAAAGTGTAAGATAATATAAAAAATGCTGTGGGAACCACTTAAAATCCAAAAGTGGATCTTGGGGTTGGAGGTGCTCTTAATACTTTGAATTTAAGAGATTCACTAGCATATTGAGCAATGTATATATTATAAGATATTTCTCATTAATTAATCCAACAAACGGTGAAAACTTGTGTGTTGTGCCTGACTCCATGAATATTTTATACTGCAAGAGTGTCGAATGGGACAAAATAATGACATGTGCAGAGAAAGTATCCGATGCATATAACGGTACAAGGAGATACTCCAATTTCTTATCAAAAAGTAAAATATTGAACGGAATTCAAAACATCGATGTTATGAAATTCACAATTTACATTTTCACAACAGGTAGCTAGGTAGGGGATCCTACTGCCATTAAGGATTTAAGGCATACTTGCATAGTTGAGACTTGAGCACCCACCTAACAAATACTAATTCCTAAATGGAAACAACTATAGTATAACTACTAATAAAGGCATATCATATCATGATACGTTTGATCTCTTACATTATTTTAATTGGCAGTTCTAGGAAATTAAGGCACCATGCATATACAACTGGGTGCATTGAAAATCAATCAATAATTTCCTGTTTTGTTTTCTATATGGCCATGTTTAAATGAATATAAGCACTATTTATTTTTTATGGTTACATCCGGGCATTCCTGCAAGGGAAAAAGAAAGAAAGAAAGAAGAGATACACTTGTTTAACTCAGATAGTCATCATTAGATACAGTAGTAACTATTTGGCCATGAGGAAGAAAAAAAATCATTTTGCCTATTCACATAATAATAACTCACGTCTCGACCGATACTCCCGTGCCTGTCGATCCATATTTTCATTGTCGTGTTTTTGTAATAAAGAACTAATTATTGTGATTATTAAATAACAAATCATTTTCAATTTGATAGAATAGGCAACCAAATTGTGATTGCAATAGGAATCTAATATCACAATTAAAATTGTGATTAGTAAACTGAAATTTTTAATTATTATGTTTAATCACTCATAAAAAATTAATGAAAATCAAAAAAAATAAAAAATAACCGAAGCATGTGCAAATTAACAAATAATAAGTAATTAAAAAATGAAATAAGTGAAGCGTGCAGTGCGAATGTTACTAACCTCTTTGATAAAGAAAAAATATGGAAAATAATTTGACAGTGGTCATTACGAAATGAAAAAAAGAAATAGAAACTTAGAAAGAGAAAGGATGAAAGTTACTGTGATGTGACTAAGGTGACAATATTTTTTTTTTCTTATTATTCTTTCTCTCTCTTTCTATTTCCTTTAGTTTTCTGCTTTGTCTGTTGGTTTTTTCTCTGTCTGCTTTGTCTGTTGGTTTTTCCTTTACTGTTTAATTGTTGTTCCAGTTATTTTTCTCCGTCAGTAACTTCCTTTCCCCTCAGTTTATTTTAGTTTGTGGAACTACTTGAGCAGTTTTTTTTCCAATCAGAGAGGGTATAATAGGAATTGACAAATTTATGTACAATCAGTTAATAAAAACCATGTTTTCTTTATATAATAGTATAGATAATAATAATAATAATAATAACAACTAATGATTGGTTTTTAAGTAATAGTAATATATATAAATAATATATAATGCATTGATCGATAATGTAAAAGAATTTTAATTTGTTATATATATATATATATATATATATTAAATTCTATATAGTACTCCCTCCGTTCCTATTTATAAGACTCCTTTGGAAGATTTCATGTCCATTAAGAAAGTGGAATAATTTAATTAATTGTATTGGAAATGTGAACTTTTGATATGTATTTTCAAAACTACGCCTATTAATATTATTGGGAATCTAAAAAGTGTTAAATAAATATGGGTGTTTGTGAAAAAAAGTAATTAATGCTCATTGAAAATTGGTAAAGGGTCTTATAAATAGGAACAAAACAAAAGTATCAAAAGGGTCTTATATTTAGGAACGGAGGGTATAACATAAAAAATGAAAGGTATTTTTTTGGGAGGCTATTCTTACACTTCCACTATTTCAGTTTTTATGTTATTTTTCAATTATACTCTTGTTTAAGTTTTTTCATTTTAATAAAAGAAAATAATTTTTTAAATCAATATGAGTTGAGACGAATAATAAATGGCTCGATCTCACTTAAGTAAAGTATCGAGTTCGATTCCTTGTAGACAATGGATGAAGGACTCCCTTAAAAGCAACAAGAAAAAATTAGTTTAAGTTTATTACTTTGATATATCACATAAAATAATTAAAATCAAATATATTTAAAATTTTCAAACATGCCATTAGATATTTCTTTACTAATTTCTTTAAAAACAAATTTTTGAATCTAGGCATACTAACACTTTGCCAAGTGAGAATATTTCTTTAAATATATTTTTCATGATGCTGTAAATTTGATTATACACATAAATATATTTTTGCAATTGTAGTTCTTTTCTTAAACATTTTTACACATAATTATATATATGAATAATAATATTTTATATTTAATATGTTTATAATTTTATTAATATGGTTTTTCCTACTTTGTAAAGATAAAAGAAATAATATCTTTATTAATATGTACAAAAATATTAAAAATATAAACTATCCATTCCTATTTATTTGTTTCATTTCACAAAAACACACCCTACCTTTAACTCTTTAAGAAATACTATGATGTAATAATTATGTTAATTTTCAATTAACCGTGTTTTTCCTTAACATGTCATTTTTTCTTCATGATTAATAATTTTTCTTTGTTACTTATATAGATCAAGATCCTATTAAATAGGAATATACATGAAAAAAATGATAATTAATATTGCATTCATGAACTTCTAAATGAGAAAAATATATAAATAAAAATAAAATTTTTCTGCAAATGAGATAGATAAAATAGGAATGTGAAGGTGTTACATTATTTTTTGATATATAATAATAATAGTACAGTAATAGTTCTCAAAATTTGGGGTAATGTATGTCCTGAGTTGAACTTTTTTTTTTTCTGAGTGGAACGATTTTATTGCCATTTTTGTACTGCATTAAGATGGCGGCATCAAGGCATAAAATATTGATAAGATAGTCCAAATGAAATAAAGTCTTCGAATACAAAAGTAAAAAAGAATGAGAAAAAATGTCCAACCTAATGCAAACAACAAATCTGGAATTTCAACGGGACGGGTTTCGTTGGTCCCTTCCCTTCCCGGAATCCCAGTTCAAAAATCCACAAACTTCCAATTATAATTTTCTTTTTGAAAGGAACAAGTTAAGTAGTCAAAAACATCTGTTGCTGTAGAGGTGGGATTTTAGTTGTCTTGAATCAAGATCTCTAATTTGAATCTTATGCATGAAAATAATAGAGGCAGGAAAAGCTTCTACTCTTATTTGGGTCTTTCCTGGTCGTCTTAAATTATTGAAGTTCATTTCCAAATATTCGAGAGCCATTAATAGAAATAAAGTTATTTAAAAATATTTTCTAAATAAATAAATTTCACATAGATAACATATATATATTTTTAAATATGTTGAGATTAATTAACATGGTTAGTTCAAGTAATACATGAATATTTTTTATTATAATAAAATTATTGGCTAAAGAAAGAAAATATGCAATTTTGCATTAAGAAATATCGCATTTTTTTTTATCATTAATGATGTTCTTCCGATTGACAGTTAAAAATTTATCCTTCTCGAAATGTGAAGATTAACCGAATAAATTTTACCATGAATAACAACTATCCCATTTAACATAAGAAAAGAAATGTTAGAATTTAGTTTTTAAATCTTTATGCGTGCTTAACCTTTTCCTTAAGAGATGAGGATAAGAGCTTCCAAAGTGGTAACAAAGTCTTGAAAATCTAAATTCTTTATTTTTTTAAATATTTAAGATTTAGTTTTTCAATAAAACACAACATTTTTACGCCACTTAGGTTTGAGGTTAAGAAAATCCTATTTTTTATTCCTGAATAATGAGTTTAATTATTAATGCACCCCTGTAAAAAAATTGTCTACTAGGAGATTCATTCTTAGTAGCTATTACATCCTAAAATGAATTACTAATTACTAATTTTTACATTTTTTTTCAGCAAGGGTATCATTTTTTTTTGTTTACATTGGTGGTCTGGGACTAGAACCCATGACCTGGAGATGGAGAAATCCTAAGTGTCCTTGCAGCCACCAATTGGGCTGTCTTACGCGGACAGCAAGGGTATCATTTAGCTGAATATCGAAGATTTATTTCTTCTAAAACGTAGAGATCAACGAGATAAATTTTGTTCATACCAACGAAAACTCTTTCATACCCGTAACATAAATCAAACCTTTGACATCATACTTATTAACCCGACTATCTACCAATTGTGATGATTCTTGACATCTAAATTTAAATGATTGTTACAAGTGATAATTTTAAAATTCAAAATAAATAGTTTCACAAAAAAAAAATTCAAAATAAATAAATAAATAAATAACATTTTTGTTTTTGAAAAAAATAGTATAAAATCCAATTTGCATGCTCAGGAAGTGGACACACCGCTTTATTGGCAGTGCGTCCTATGTTTCCCAGAAATGTGTCTAAGAGTTTGTCTACAGACTACAACAGCTACCAACAACGGATCTTACAATCCATAACACTCCCCACACCACCCCACACACCCTCTCTCTCTCTCTCTCTCTCTCTTCCTCTGTTTTTTCCCTCTCTCTCTCTCTCCTAGTGTGAGTGATAAGTGATGGGTTGGCACTATCGTTTTCTTTCTAAAGCCACTCTCCCTCGTGAAAGTGCATGTGAACCTTGCTAGCTTGCTTAGTGTGAGAGAGATCTACCTCTTCATAATCCTTCCAAACGGGTCACCTTCCCTTTTCTGATTCAGGTGATTCAAGTGTAGTGTTCCCCTTTCCCCCTTCTACCCTTTTCTTTCTCTCTTTCTGTTCTCCACCACACTTTCCCTTTTGTTGTTTTGTGAGTGGTTGGTTCCTACTTTGAGCTTTTTCAGATAATGGGGTCTTAGCTTTTTCTCTTCTCTTTCTATTCCTACTCTCAAAATTGTGTCTTTTAGTGTCTGTAGTTGCTTGTTGGAGTAGCAGCAGCACTCTTGTCATGTGCTCAAAGTTCATTCTTTTCAATCTCTCTGTTTGATTCAATGAGCTTAATGGAATCCCTGGGTTTTGTTTTGTTTAAGGAATATATGTTAGATGGGAAGTTTTGGTGGTTAATGCTTGAATGAAGGGTGTTTTATTTTTGTTGTTTTAAGTGTTATAGTTTTGTTAGTTAATGGGATAATTGACAATTATATTAGCTGTTTCCCTTTAGGTGAGTTGAATTCTAGCTTCTTTTTGGCTTTTGTAAGGACTTAGTGAGTGTTGAAGGTTGAACATTTTTTGTCCTTTTGCTTTCGTAATTGTGAAAATTTGGCAAAGTTAAAGGCGAAAATGCGTGATTTTCTGATTTGTTTTATGAATTTAGAAGAGATTCTGCTGTCAGGAGGGTTGTTGATGTTGTGATCATGACTAGGGCTGTCCGCAATAGGGTACTCAAGGATGCCAATGGCGATATCAGTGATCATCTCCGCAACCATATCCATTTAACAAATTGCATTCACTTGAAGAACCATATGCACAAGAACAGTCCCATACTGGCTGACAGGTCACTCATGAGGGACCTTGTCGTGCTGCAGAGATCGCGCTCTCTCAGGGACCCTTCTGCAAGTCCTCCATCGTGGCATTCACCTTCTGTGGTCGATGTGCTCTTCAAGAGAGCTGAGAATGATGCCATGGTTCAAGAGGGAAGAAGGTCTGTAGGCGTTGAGCGTAGGAAAGGAGGGAGGAGATTGTCTGGAACCTCACCACCCTTGGTGAGTATAGGTACATCGAGGGTTGCTCCGGGTGAGGCTAGTGTGGGCAATGATGTTGTACTGGCGACTAGTGAACGTAGTAGCAGGAGTGGAGTGGGGAATGGGAGGAGAGTTGGGAGACAAGAATCGGGTAGGAAGAGTGATAGGCCTGATTATTTGGATGTTAGTCAAGAGCAGCCTTTCAGTCATGCCGGCAAAAGTTTGGCTGAAGATGCTATTTCAAGGCATTCTGAATCTAAAGAGAGAAAGAGCAAACAAAGAGGGAAGAGTGTTCATGCTCAACCGAAGACCCTTTCCGATCAGCTGAATGATGCTCCATTGGAAAGTGATGATTTAGCATCATCGAACATTCATTTTCGTGGAAGGTTTCCAAGACAGGAGAAAATTATCGAGGCTGCAGAAACAAGCATACACGGTCATGGCAGTGGAATGAATAGGGGTAAAAGGCGTAAATTTCGAAGCACAAGAAGAACTCGAGTTGCTACAGCATCAAGAGATATTGGAGCTGAGAATGAATTGTCCGTGGCTTCCAACTCATTAGCTCAGGGTTCAGCTCACCAGAAATATCATGCCGAGGAGGCTGGTGACTACGCAGATCAAAATGTTACTAGGGCTCCGAAAAACGGGTGTGGCATTCCTTGGAATTGGTCCAGAATTCATCATAGAGGTAAATCATTCCTTGACCTGGCTGGAAGAAGTTTGACATCTTGTGGTTTGTCAGACCCTAGGTTAAAGAAAGGGGCATCAACTGCCAATGGAAGGAATATTCCTGAAATGCCGGTGGCATCTGAGTACTCAAGCACATCTACTAAATCTGATGCTGAGGCACTGCCTTTACTAGTTGAGGGGTCTCGATCTCATGGAAGCACTGAAAATGCTTGTTGGGACCATGACTATTCTGGGGAACTAGGTCTTTATGGTGATAATTTATTCAAGCATGACATCGATTCTGACCTTGCTTCTGAAGGTAGATCCGGTGACCAGCATAAGTTGAGGGGGAATCGTCATAGTAGACACCAAAGCTTAACACAAAAGTATATGCCACAGTCCTTCAGAGATATTGTCGGACAGAATTTAGTGGCACAAGCTCTATCAAATGCAGTAGTTAGAAGGAAAGTTGGACTGTTGTATGTGTTCTATGGTCCCCATGGCACTGGAAAAACTTCCTGTGCTCGCATCTTTGCCAGAGCTTTGAATTGTAATTCTTCGGAACACCCAAAACCTTGTGGCTTTTGCAATTATTGTATAGCACATGACATGGGTAAGAGTAGGAACATAAGGGAAGTTGGTCCAGTAAGTAATTTTGACTTTGAGAGCATAATGGATCTACTTGATAATATGATTGTTTCCCAGCTTCCATCACAATACAGAGTATTTATTTTTGATGACTGTGATACTCTGTCAACCGATTGTTGGAATGCTATATCAAAGGTCATTGATCGAGCACCTAGACGTCTGGTTTTTATCCTTGTCAGTTCTAGTCTTGATGTCTTGCCTCATATAATAATATCCAGGTGTCAAAAATTCTTTTTCCCAAAGCTGAAGGATGCCGATATTATATATACACTGCAGCTGATTGCAACCAAAGAAGGTCTAGAAATTGATAAGGATGCCCTGAAACTCATTGCTTCAAAATCAGATGGATCATTGAGAGATGCTGAGATGACCCTAGAACAACTTAGTTTGCTTGGGCAGAGAATTTCTGTTCCTCTTGTTCAAGAACTGGTAAGTTGTCTATGTATTAGTGTGTTCTTGTTATCATTGCTTCTTACATGCATCGTTAGATTCTTTTTCAAACTGCTGTTTCTGTTGCTAATTTTCCATTCATGGATTTCTCTGAATTTAAATCCTTTTTTCAGGTAGGGCTTATCTCTGATGAGAAATTGGTTGATCTGCTCGATTTGGCATTATCTGCAGACACAGTCAACACAGTGAAAAATTTGAGAGCGATCATGGAAACTGGTGTTGAGCCGTTAGCTTTAATGCCACAACTTGCTACAGTAATTACTGATATACTTGCCGGGACGTATGATTTCACAAAAGACAGGCGAAGAAGGAAGTTCTTCAAGAGACAGCCATGTGAGTTAAAAAATCTCTTTTTATAGCTTACACTGCAGTTATCAATTTATTGCAATCTGAGATGACACTGCAGTTATCACAAATGTTTAATGCCCTGCCATTTCAAATCCCTATCATAATTTAAACACATTTTCAATAAATATCTTTCCTTTTAGTTTTGGTTCCATGAATGTTTTTAGTTATTATCCTTTCACAAATTGATTCTAGTGATTCCTATCTCAGTGTCCAAAGAAGACATGGAAAAGCTTCGCCAAGCACTGAAAACTTTATCTGAAGCTGAGAAGCAGTTGAGGATGTCCAATGACAAGCTAACATGGTTGACAGCTGCATTGCTTCAACTTGCTCCTGACCAGCAATATTTGTTGCAAAATTCATCTGATAATAGTTTCAACCATAGTCCCTTGCCTATAAACAATGGACATGTGAAGGAAGCAACCAGAATGACTGGTAATCCTGTTGAATTTTATGGCAAAGCAAGACGATTATCAATGGATGATAGAACAGAAAACTTCCATGCTGAAAGCTCAGGTAATGGTGTGACAAAGGGTGTTAGTTCAGAGAAAAGAAGACATAGCGTGTCTGGTGTTGCTCCTCAGCATACTCATTCACGTACCACCAATAATAGCAGGATGAATGAAAGGCGGATTTTGGGTAAAAACCATAATGAAATTGAAGAGATGTGGTTAGAGGTGCTTGACAAGGTTCAAATTACTGGCCTAAAAGAGTTTTTGAACAAAGAAGGCAAGCTGATCTCTGTTAGTTTTGGGGCAGGTGAGCATCAAATATCCACTATGCCAATTCAACAATGCAGTTAATAACTTTTTGTAGTGATATGATGCAATCTTTCCCGTCAGAAATGGGGTTCTAATATTAACTTATTATACAAAAAAAATTCTTAATTCATACAGGGAAGCCTAAGGGGGTAAACTTGTCTATTATTTGATTGCATGAAATATAGTATCAACTAAAGGTACTCATATTATAGAGCTTCGAAAATTCATTCCTGGTAGCGTAGTTTAAGATTTTTAGAGTTCATACTAAAGTTAAGAGTGGTTATTATTCCTCCGAGGTTCAGGTTTTCATTTGCTTCCATAAGTTGCATTACCAATGTTGTGCTGTTATAACTTTCCTTTTGAAAATTATCAACTCATTTTGTCTGCAGCTCATACTACTGTACACAAAATAATACTCCCTCCGGTCCTATTTATAAGTCACATTCTAGAAGGGTTCTTTGGTCCTATTTATAAGTCACTTTGTATTTTCTAGGAGGCATTTATTGTTATTTTCTCTTATTCGCCCTTTGCCCATTAATGTGAAGTAATGCAATGTGAAATTCCCAATGCAAGTTAAGAGGGTAAAATTGTAATGTTGAAGTATTTTTTTAAAGTTTCAAGAAAGCTAACTATCCTCCTTGGTCCATGTGATATGGTTAAGTATGCCCTATAAATAGGACCAGAGGGAGTAACAATTATTAACAGCCAGCTTTCTGTTCTGAGTGCTTTTAGTTCACTCTGCCCCCCCTGTGAATATTTTATTATGTATCTCATTAGTCATTATTTAGCCATTTAACTGGTTGACCTTTTTCTGAAACTTACTTTACATGTTTAACGCCTTATCAATGGGGATAAGGTGTCGTTTGATCCATTTAGCTGACTCCACGTAGTGAGAATAAGGCTTGGCTGTTGTTATTGTTGTACTTTACGTGTTTAGTATTGTCATCGTTGTCGTTTTAGTGTTGCTACTTTTGTCTTGATCCAATTTTTGTTTTCTCATTGTTTATCATTTATCTGATGGTAGTGTGATGCTTTATTCTGCAGCTCCAACTGTGCAGCTAATGTTTAGTTCTCAACTGACCAAATCTACTGCCGAGAAGTTCACAGGCCACATCTTGCAAGCATTTGAATCTGTCCTTGGATCTTCCATGACGATAGAAATTAGATGTGAGACAAATAAAGATGCAAGCGTGACTCAACTGCCTCTTACATTACCTGGTATTAGCAATAGTTCGTCGCAGATTCGAGACTTAAGTGGTGTTGCCATTCAAATTCATCCTTCAGCAACCGATTCTGTTGAAAAGAGGACGGGTGAAATTGTAGAAGAACCAGCTTCTCCTGTGCAGCACAAGAATAATGATCAGCAGGTTGATGCTCATGCAGCATCTTATAGAAGTCCAGGAGGTACAAGTATTGGACAGGCATCAGCTTCCCAAAATGAGCCTATTCTTAAGTCGCATTTAGACCGAAGAAAGCTAAGGGAACAAGGTCAAAGTCTAAGTCTAGTAAGAAGTAAGGTATCTCTTGCTCATGTAATCCAGCAGGCTGAAGGTCAACGAAGTGGGTGGTCAAAACGCAAAGCAGTTTCTATTGCTGAAAAGCTTGAACAAGAGAATCTGTATGTTGCTCTTCCATTCTTTTCTCTTTTGACTTGTACTCTTGCTTATTTTTAGAGATTAGGTGTGGCTCATAATTTGTTTTTTAAGGGATGGAATCTCAAATAAGCAAATTATTTACAAATTTTAATTGACCTGGGAATCAGTGATGTTATGCCGGAGAACAGGATAAATATATTTCACGTCTAAGTATGGATGAATATATTTCACGAAGACTGAATAAGAGCTTCCTAGAACTATTTGCTAGGCTAAGTATGGATAAGGATTGTTAACACGAATATTTTGGAATATTGAGATTTGGAATTTGGATGTTGTCCTGTTTCAATAATAAAGTAGTATCTATGTCATAACTTCCTATTAATCCAAAAATCATTTGTACCTTAGGAGACTGGAGCCAAGATCAAGGGGCTTATTATGCTTTAAAGCATCAAGAGCAACCCGTCGGAAGGTAATTCATTTCATTGTGATTTTGAAATTTTTTGTTAGAATGTAGTATAAGCAATTAAAAATACATTTCCTATCAGCTAAAGAAATGTTTCTGTTTCTCAATATTTAACAAATAGCACATTTGATCCATAATTGATAGTTTTTCCATTAATATTCCGATTTTCTTGATTCATAACACTTTAATGCACCATATTAATTACTTAATGTCATGCTGCACTGAGCTAGTATTACATGAACTTTGGAACACCTCGGAATATCTTGTGGCAATCCGAAATGTATTTTTGCTAGATGATTCGACTAACATCTCCTACAAAAGGGCAACCTTATTTCTAAATATAAGGTTGAGTAGAGCCCTAGCAGAATTGGTTGCTATTGTACTTTTAGTCCTCTTAGTGACTCTATAAACCATTCATAAAAGCATGCTTTGTGTTTCTTTATGTAATAACGTAGCAATGGCCTCAATAATGCAAGGTAATATAAGTTCCATTATAGGGATGATGTGTAAGTGTATAGTTTTGGAACCTGATTCTGCTGAACTTTTGAGCTTCTAATAAACCTCGCGTATAATAGCCAGAGGTTGTTTTTCCCTGTGTTGTATTACTATTACCAGTATCTCTTGCTCCACCTATAAATTGATTGTAACTCGTCGTGTTCATTTTACTATTATTCTGTCTGTGTTATATATTTTAATTTTTTACATAACATTAGTCTGCTACAAGTTTAGTAAAATAAGAGTAAAGCGGACATATATATTTTTCTTTGCCATGTATAAAATATTTGATTGGGTATGAGTGCTCGTGAGCACATGCTTATTGATTTTGTATACTATCACTTGTACTATTAGTCTGGTGGTGTTGAACTTGTATCATATCAATAATCAATTACTTTTATGATTTTACCCACAATAATTCTCAACTGAATTTAAAATACGATGTTAGAGTTTGTAGTGCAATTAATATATTTTGTCTTATTTTATATGAGGGCTTTACTGATGTATTTAATTGCATTGGCAGCTGTCACGCTTGAAAATTCGAACCAGAAAACCATGTGCATTGTTGAAGTTTGTCTCGTGTGGGAAATGTCTGTCTACAAAATCTCCAAGGTAGTTTTGGGAATCTTTCAAGGCTTCATTCAATAGCCTGTATTTAGGCTTTTTCCTGCTGTGTTATAGGTTCCAATTTTACTGGTCAAGCCTTTTTCTTTTCCATTTAGTTAAATAAAAGCATGTAGTTATATATTTTATGAAGAAAAAGTAGGAAGGTAGAAAAGTAGGAGATTCCATTTTAGTGATAAGATACTGTATATGTTTCTTTCCTTCCTAGCATAAATTAGCTTGGAATTTCAAAACGAAGGTTCAGTTGAAAACTTCATTAATCACTGGTCTGTGGCCAGTTTCTTTCATATGACCTCTACTGTGAAGTCACTTGCCTTGATTGGGTGCAATTGAAGGGAATTTATTGATGCAAGTTAATAGATTATTATCAGGTTGCCATTTTTTTTTCCTGTTGTAGGAAGGCCGAAGGCCTTTACACCCTGACATACTTGGGGAGCAAGCTAGGACGTTGGTGAGCACCAAGTAGGAGTTGTGTGTTTGGATCCTTTGCAGTATGCATCTCACTGCAGCATAATATAAAGTTATAAACCATGCACAATGCTGGTTTATATTGAAATTTGACTTAAAGGAGGGTCAAAATTTAATTTCCACTAATATTTCTTTCAGTTTCTCGGTTACATAGAGTGTAATCCTATTCATCCTTTTCTTTGTATTATATCCACAGTTCAATTTTCTTATAGGTTTTTGGAGGATGTGTCCTCCAACCACTGTCATGAGTTTTAAAGAAAGAAAAGATAATTTGTTGAGTAGAGTTGGAATCCCATGCAAAGTGTTGGCAATCAAGCCCGCCCAAGCCCGCAAATAGCCCGCATTTTTTGCATTTTTAGGGCCGAAAATTCATGCTGCCGGCCCGCATTGAAATAAAAAAAAAAAATCCTAAAATACAACACACACAATCACAAAAGCATAAAAAGTGTTGGAGTATTAACCTGTTCCTAATATTTCTAACTTCTATTTGTTACTATGCTATTATTCATATAGAAAAAAATAGAATTGTGTTTTATTAAAATTATAACTACTGTCCAGTTTAAAAAAAAAAATAATAATAATACAACTACTGTACGTACAGCGGTAGTGCGGTACAGCCACTATATATGAGTAGTGGTTTTGACAAATTGCATTCATATATTGTGAATATATAGTGTTCCCATTCTATATATAGTGTTTACAAATTGATAGTATATAGTATACGTACAGCGGTACTGCCCGCAGTTAATGTCATATATATCAATTGCATATATTGTGAGTGATAGTATGTGTTCCCTACTCTTTTAATTTTAAGTTTCTTTGGCCTTTTTTTTTTTTCATGAGTGTGGGTGAGTGTGAGTGTTAGTTTAGTTTTTTTTTTAATGGGGCCCGCGGGCAGCCGTCCGCTAATGCTCGCAAAAAACGGGCGGGGCAGGCGGGCATGAATTGAATTTTTTTTCTTTCTAAAAACAATGCCCTGCCCGCAAAAAAATGCGGGCGGGTGGGCGTGGCCTGCGGGCCAATGCCCTAATTGTCATTGTTGAATGAAGCACCGATACTTCATATTTGCCCCCTATCGTGTCTCGTATTGGATACGCATTTATTTTAGATACTCGTAACCATTTTTTCCGGTACCATTTTATATTTCTTTTATCTTGTTCTCGTACCATTTTATATTTCTTCTATCTTGTTCTCGTATCCTGTGCATATCCGTGTCCAATGTCATGTCATACTTGTGGTATCTTATTAAGCTTTTGTTTAGAAAATGATTTCAAGATGTGAACTTCCTTCTTTGAAGAATGGTTAGTGAAAAAAAAACTTTATCCTTTTCTAATCATGAGGGTTACAAAATAGTTCCATAGGTTTTTCTAATCAAGTGAATACTGCAATGCATTTTTCATTTTTTTTCCTTTAGAGTCCTAAGGCACAAGGACAACTTTTTTTTTTTTTTTTGGGTATTATAAACAACAGAAGACAAAGAAGTCAAGAACTAAATACATGAAATTCTTAATTGTCATTAAGTAAACATGGTGAATGGTAAAGAATATCATTCAAGCTGAAGATCTACCCTGTATACGAAAAGAAGCATATTCTTTTCTGATTCTGCTGAGGAAAAGATGATAGTTCTTTTAGATGTTTCATATGTATTTGATACTAAAAATTCAAGCTTGTTAAAATCTCACATCAGTAAAGAAAGGATTAAGTAAAAAGTATATAAGTGAGGAGACTTGCAAACTTATTGTCGCAAGGTTTTGAATCACTGATAAGTGATAACCCTTTTTCTGGACGCAAATGGTAAAAGTTGCTTCGGAAACCTTGATCCAGAGAAAACCAAGTTTGAAAATATTATTCATACAAATACACCAACCAATGCAAAATAAATTGGTTATATCGAAATTAAAAATACGGAGAAGATAACTAAAAGATTTCTAGTATAACAGTATCTTATAATAAACATTAAACAGTTATCACAGGCAAAACTTTTTATTTCACTGATTTGATTTCACATCTTTCTTACCTAAATGACAAAAAGTGTGTTCTTATGATCTTATCTGTATTAATGTGTATCTTTTATCAGCTCACAACCAACCAAGTTCTCTTGCATTAGTCCCTTCCTTTCCAAGCAAAAGGCAGTGGCTATACTGCAGCAGCCTAATCCCCTTAATCACCTTTATCTTCTTGCCTTGATGCACCACCTTATTCCCCACGACAGATATGACATACCTTCATACTCTAGGTTACTTTCATAACTAAACTTTTCACCTACCTGTCATTCACATAGCATCTATAAAACCACTCTGCTCTATTACATCTTCACAGCAAAAAATCATTGCAATAACAATTAACCTATCATTTGTATCTTTCTAAAAGAAGCAAATCAATCTAGAGCTTCCAATTAGCAATAATAAGATGAAGCAAACCATCTTCTTCTCGCTTCTCCTAGTACTATTTGCTTCCATATTTTGTACAACCACATTAGCGCAGTCACCCGCTGCAGCCCCTAAAGCCCCGGCAAAACCAAAACCAAAACCGACCGCTGCCTCACCAGCTCCAGCACCAGCAAAACCACTAGTCCCGGCATTACCTCAGTCACCCACTTCTGACACTTCTTCTGGCCAAGACATCATCAAAATTCTGAGGAAGGCGAAATCATTCAACACGCTGATCCGCTTGCTCAAAACCACCCAAATCATCAACCAAATCAGTGCTCAATTGGTAACCTCAAAAACCGGTGGTTTAACCATTCTTGCACCGGATGATGGCTCCTTCTCACAACTCAAAGCAGGATACTTCAACTCTCTTGATAACCGCCAACAGAAAGAGCTGATACAGTTTCATGTCCTTCCCGTTTACGTGTCGAGCTCAAACTTCGATTCTCTCAGCAATCCTGTGCTTACACTTGCAAGTGATAGCCCTACTGGTTTTCAGATAAATGTGACTGCTTATGGAAACACCGTGAATATTACGACCGGGGAGGTCAATGCCACCCTCACAGGCATTGTGTACTCAGATAAGACACTTGCAATATATCATGTGGATAAAGTGCTTATTCCTTTGGATTTTTCTAAGCCTAGGCCTCCAGCTCCAGCACCAACTCTGGCAAAAGCACCTAAAGCTGATAAGGACAACGCATCTGCAGAAGATGAAGATCAGGGTGATTCTACCAAGAACAGTTCCGGTGCCATCAATTTGATTAGCATTCAAGGAACAATATTGGTGTCCCTTGGTGTTGCTTTAGTAACAGCAATAAGCCAATAACAATGTCCAGTTGAGGAAGACCCTTTTTCATGCTGTTCCTAAGTTTTTAGAACAAGCACTCTTATTTTTTTTGTCTACTTTTTTTTCTTCTTCTTTATGCTCATTGATCTTGGATTTGTCTGTATTTGGGGTTGGAAGAGTGTTGTTATGTGGAACCTTACCTTATTTTCTTGTATTGACTTCAAATAAATATGATTTGTTTTGCTGTAATACAATTGAATATAAGATGGTTTTTTGTGTATCATGGTTTTAAAATGTGAACACATTTATGCATGCATAGGGTAGACTAGTGTAGATTTGGTGGGAAAAGATTGTATAATCCCTACATAATAATTTATAATATAAATAAAAAACCCTCTTTAATCTTTATCGGAGAAACACTAGCAATATACTCTTTCATTCAAAAAACTGTTGGATGGTCTCGTTATCAACGATCCATAACTGATCTTCATGTTGTTCAATGTGGAATAAACTTGTGATTTTAATTCATTTATGCAAGACTAGAGGTGAAGAGATTCTCTTGGCTATTTGTTCAAGAGACCATCGAATAGTTTCTCCTCTCATAACATACACTTTTTCATATACTATTTTAATATTTTTAACATATGGTTTGAAAATGTGAGCTTATGAAATGTGGTCCAACAGAAAATAGATTTCTCCTTAATTCATTGTGAAATACCTTCCTTCCCACTTGAGTAAACATGATCCTCTCATGCACCAAAATCAAAAATCTGAATCGAACAGCTTCCATGATTTCAACCATAATAGTAGTTTTTGGATTGAATCTTATTTGATACTTTAACCAAAGGAAACAAAACTATTAAAAATTTTCAAGTTCTAATCAAATAAGTTTTTATCTGAAAATCGATGAAAAACTAACCACGAGAGAAGGTCCCTAATAAATTTTTTGACCTATTTCCACCCTAGGTATCTCCAAGTGCAACTATCTCCCACATCACCATAATGTAGGTATTAGTTTGATCCTTTATTTTTGCTATGTTTGTTCTCTTTAGTTTGTTGAACTTTTAGAAACCTTGAACTTAGGGTATCCATATAGATTGTACTATGTTAATCACATTTTTAATCAATAGATGTTACAATAAATTTTCATAATCAATATATTATAAAATAGGTGAAGTATGAGGGCATTTTTGT
The DNA here is from genome assembly GCA_037953625.1 of Crotalaria pallida. Lineage (NCBI taxonomy): Eukaryota > Viridiplantae > Streptophyta > Magnoliopsida > Fabales > Fabaceae > Crotalaria > Crotalaria pallida. The sequence goes on from CM075656.1 coordinate 79,340,998, forward strand.
TTTCCCTCCTTAATCCCCATTATTTTCCCTCCTAATTTCTCACCTTCCCTCCTAAGTTCTCTTTTAATCTCAGCCATTCAATTGTAAATGCAATAATCAATCATAGCCGTCCATATCCATTGGTAGATTAAGTCTTTTCATTTTCTTTCATTCATTCATTTTTTTACTGTTATGGTGTGAAAGACATATTACCAACATCAATTAGTAGTTAGTGGTAGTAGTAAATTAGTAGAATCACGATCAGGAAAAGGCAACAAAAAGAAATTAGAGACCCGGGCAAAAAGAAAGCATCTGGATTTGGAAGCATTGTTTTCACCTCTTCTGTTGCAGGTGTGAAACAGGTATGAGCGTATGAGCAGTTTTTAAATTTTAGTTTTTTTTTTTTAATTTTTAATTTTTGTTTAGAATAGGTTTTTTAATTTTTGTACAAGTATGTTTTTTTAATAGCATAGTTTTCATCTCTTTTGTTGCAGGTGTGAAACAGGTATGAGCGTATGAGCATTTTTTTAATTTTAGTTTTTTTTAATTTTTAATTTTTGTTTAGAATAGGTTTACTATTAATTTTTGAACAGGTATGTTTTTTTAAAGAGATTTTTATTTAAATTTTTGTTTTTGAGATTTTTTTTACTCGAATTTTGTTTTGGGATTCTAGGGTTTGAAGAATCCCCTTTCCTTCTTCTCCGTTTAATTTTCATTTTTGTAGTATTGTTTTTTTAATCTCTCTGATCTGTAATATTGTTTTATATTACTTAAACATGGGAGACATATATTACTTGCTTCAGGTTCATGGGAAATTGGTGATGTTCAAATTTCAAGAAAGTTTGTATTTACCATTTCTGATTTTTTTTCTCTTGGATATTTGTTCTATATTTTCGCTGTTCTTTGGTTTCTATTTGTTATATTATTTTCTTCATTTCATTATTGCTTTATTTATATAAGAGTTGTGGTTTTTTTTAGAATGATATTTTTATTATATTTTTTCAATTTTTTCATTAGTAGGATTGGACAAAACGTGTCTAAAATTATTGTTAATCTGTAATTGATGTTGTTGAGATTGGTGAAAGACAGATGAAAATTGGTGAGGTTCTCAAGGTCAAACCCTTGGCTGCATTAGCCATGATTGATGAAGGGGAACTTGATCGGAAAATAGTTGCGATTTTATTAAATGATCCAAAGGCATCACTTGTGAATGATGTTGATGATGTCGAGAAGCATGTTCATAGTTGTTGTTGTTACTCGAAAGAAAAATTATCTAAGTTGCATTTTCATAGTTCTTTATCTAAGTCTGCTAAATTGTAGTTATAGAGAGAAAGGTTACTTAGTTGTTGTAGTTTAGGTCTTTCTCTTTCCATTTTGTGCACCATTTGTCTTCTCTGTTTTTAATTTGTCACTTTTTCAGAGGATGGTGATTGGTGATATAAAGCTTTCATGGTGATGATGTTGTAAAAATAATAATATTTTATTATTTTAAAAATATTTATTTTAAATTGAATTTATTAATTATTAATTTGGGTGGTGGTTACAAAAATTTATTCTTATTAAGTTGGGTGTTTATTCCCATTAATTCTTATTATTTCATTACTTATTATTATTAATTATTCTTTCTAACGGTTTCTTTCCGTTAGAGTATATATACTTATAGTAGTATATATTTTTAGCTCCAAACAGCTACTAATAGCTATATTCATATTGTGTATATATAGTATACAGTGAATGCTATATAGAATATATGTACGATGATGAAAATTATATATTTTTATATTATTTATTCATAGTCCTTCACTTATTGATAACTAATTTTTTCTATGTTAGATAGACATTAAGATAGCCATAAATATTAAAAAAGATGTTTTTTTTTAGTTAAATATTTGAACATTTCTTGCGTTTGTTTTGTGTCTAACTATTTTATGAATAATATTTATTTGAAGAATTATTTATGTAAAGATTTTTTTTATTAACATGCTAAATTTTAATTATAAGTTGCTTACATTGATGCGTTATTTTATACTTTAGACAATATACAATACAGTCATGAATTCAAATTTAAAAAAATCCAAAAATTTATACAATATGTTGCAATTTAAATTGTGAAAAATAATGATGCGTTATTTTATACTTTAGACAATATACCTATTTACAATTATGAAGTTTTAATACAAACAAGTAATTTGAAAGTTCGAATCTTATAAACACTAATTAATTAAAAGTGTGAAAACAAGTCTTATATTTTGGGACAGATGTAATAAAAATGATGATGATGATGATGATATATGGCAAAAAAAAAATAGCTGCATTTGGACTTGCAAAATGATTTATTAACAAAATGCATTTGGAATGATGGATTAAATAAAACAAAAATCAAAATGAGTTGGATTTTTTTTAATATAAGAAATTAAGTTGTTAATTAAGATTAGAAATCGCATAGTTGATACATTATTAGTTAATTTTTATTAATGAAAAAGTTGGTAGCTGAAACTAGATTCAAAGGTTAATGTTTATGATTATTCATTTCTAAATACATGTAAATCATTTTTATGAAAAGTTCATATTAACATATTATTTAAAAAGACATATTTCCAAAATCTATAATCAATTTTTAAAAAAAAAAAAATTAAACCCGTGCAATGCACGGGTAAAATTACTAGTTAATTATGTAATTTACTTAGCATTCCTAACTTAAATACTACTTCATCAGGTTTATACGGAAAAAAAAAAAAGAAAGGACAAATGGAAGCATGTAAGTTTCAAGGATTATCAGTGCATGTTTAGTTATACGGTGAGTTAACCACAATCAATTTTGGAATGCCAACACTACTAACAGTTATTTTTGCTCCAACTTGATTTTGGAACCATAATTGATTTTCATAATTAAAACCAAACATGCTGTTATGTTAGCTGGTTAATTAGTTCCTCAATACTTACCATAACCGGTTAGACAATGCCACTTAGAGTCTTAGAGATCGAGCTAATAATTTGGTTTCCTATTTTTTCTGGTCGATGGAATAACTCAACTTATATACAAACCAATAGCCCCTTTTCCAACTATATTGTATATTACATCAGCAGTGTTATTTGTTCATCCATTATAATTCTACAACTTCTCTTGCAATAAATAAAAATATTTTAATTTTTTATTTACTTCTCATATTTTATTTTTATATACCAAAAAAACTCATATAAAATCAAAAAGCAACTTAAAGTTTTCACTTGTGAAAATAATATTTTTAAACATTTTACCCATGCATCAAATCGATTGTAATTATGATGTGAAAGCAAAATAGTTCCATGCATGAATAAGTGTACACAATATTACTTGAACATTTATATTTAATATTTAAGTCTAATATTTATTGTGTTGGATAAAGATATAAAAAAGTAAAAAACAATAAAAAATAGAAATTGAATGATTCATTATATTTTACCCAAAATAGTAGTTATTGGATTTAAATATTAAATATAGATGTGCAAATAATTACAAGTGTATGTACCTTTGGCTCACACTCACCTATCACTGCCAAATCACTGCACTTTCACTCAACTAATCAAACTTGTGATGCCCCATCTTTCTTTGACCTCGATAGTGAAAGGAGATTTGCTCATCAACCAAAATTGCAACTTATTATCCTTCTAACTAAACATTGCACCTAGGCTAGCTAGCTATATCAAAATTATAAATCATTCTCTCCCTCATTTTCCATACATCAAAACACACAACACACCAACTCACCAATTGTCTTACATCTTTCACTTATTATTAGCATTCCACTATTCCCCTAAGCATCGATCTCATCTAACCACTTCTTGAACATACTCTAAAATGAATACACATCAATCTCACTTCTCTACCTCAATTCTATTACTAACACTAGCAATCATCTTCACCTATTCCATCACCACCATTTCAGCACAACTCCTCTCACCACTCCAAGCCCCATTATCATCTCCCCCAGCCCCACCATTATTACCACAATCACCACCACTCTCTCCACCGGCCACAGCACCAGCACCAGGACTCAACACAGTTCCATTAGTACCCGTCTCCCCCAGTGGGGCCCCAAAGCTCCCACCATAGACATTATCCAAATACTCAGAAAAGCCAAAAGATTCTCCGTTCTCATTCGCCTTCTCAAAACCACCCAACTCATCAACCAACTCAACTCACAGCTTTTAACTTCTGGCTCAGGAGGGTTAACCATATTTGCACCGGAAGACAGCGCCTTCTCGAAACTGAAAGCAGGGTTCCTTAACTCTCTAGTGATAGACAGAAGGTGGAGCTCTTACAGTTTCACACACTTTCTTCCTTCATATCCATCTCTAATTTTGATACTTTAACAAACCCGGTTCAGACTCAAGCCGGTGACGACGCCAAAAGGCTTCAACTTAACGTCACCACCTATGGTGGCAGCCAAGTAAGCATGACAACCGGCGCCGTTAATGCCACTGTTACCGCCTTACCGGAACCGTGTACACTGACAACAAGTTAGCCATATATCAGGTAAACAACAAATTATATATATATATATATATCTATATATATATATATATATATATATATATAAATGAAAAGAGAACTATTTATACAAGTTAAATTACACAACTCTTACATCGCTCATAACTTTTACACCAAATCAAATTTAATCTAATGAATCGTTCGATTGAAAGCTCTTATGCTATAGATTGTCTATATCAAATTTCACAAAAATCTGAAGTCAAATAGCACATTTCATTTGTATATGCATATCAAAATTAACTAATTATATGTTTAAAAAATATATAAAAATAGAGCTATTTGAATATATATTCAATGATATTTAAATTTTTTCACATTTGACATAAATATATATACATTTATTATATTGTATTTGACCATTCATCTGGATATTTTTTGGATTCCTTTCTACAGGTAGATAAGGTACTTCTCCCTCTTGACATTGTGCTTCCTAGCAAGGCTCCAGCACCAACACCGGTGGGGGCGAAAGGAAGCTCACCCAAGTCCGATAAAACAAAGTCATCTTCATCATCTGCTGATTATAATGCCGATGGTGATGATGGTGGTAGTGATAAAGCTTCTGCTGGTTCCATGAGCTTGAATCATGCAGGTGGAATTAAAATGTGGGTGCATCTTGTGATTGGAGTGTTTATGATGATATGAAGTAGACGATGTATGTATATATGGATATATACAAAAGTGAGGGGTCCGATATTTTTGTTGTGCAGTTTTAGCTAGGTTTAATATTGCGAGTGATCCATCCATCCTTGAGTTTTGGAATTGAGGTTTGTGCGTGCCATCATTGGATGATATCTATTTATGAAATGGTGCTGTATATGTTTTCCCGATTAGTATAGATTTAATTTATACGTATTATTATTTTTATTATAAAAAAAACTACACGTATTATTTTACCATGAAATGCTTATAGCTGTTGTGTTTTAAGCTATGTTGCACCAATATGGGTACGATACCGGGTATGAGATACGTCATTTTCTAAAAAACAAGGATACGGGTACGACAATATAAATTCAAATTTTATAAATAAATATATATAAACAAGGTGCAAATAAACAATTTCGGCATTGAAATAACATACAAATATCGTAAAATTAGAGATTGATATTCAAAATAAATCAAGATATAAGGTCGAAAGATTGATTATAACATTAAAGTATAAATTCTAATGCAAAAATTACATTATTGGTATGAGTCACACCTAAAATATACTTTAACATACCAGTTACAAGTACTCGGGAGTGCAATACGTGTACCGATTCCCAATGTGTATCCGATACGAATACGTCATCAGTCTAGAAGTACCCATATTTCAAAGGTTTTAAGGTGTGGAGCGACATTATTGTAGTATTAATTAACGATCCTACGAGTAATAAAAAATGAAAAATTGTCATCAAAAATTTAAATTTATCATTTTATCAATTTAGTAAACATATTATTTCTCATATCAAATTATTTTTTATTATTTTAAACAATGTTTCAGTATCACTTTTTATCATTCTTACTTAAAAATATAACATCTTTTTTAATAAATAAAAATATATTAATTACTAATATAACTCAAGGAATATTAAACCATTACCGGAGCTTTTTTTTTATACACCAAGGATATTTTTCGGTCGAAGACTAATTCCCTCTGAAGCATAAAGAGTTTTGTCTTTATCGACAAAACCTTTTTTATACTTATGACAGGGATCGAACCCTTGATATAATACTTAAAAAATACAGTCATTTACCACTGTGTTGGGCGTTGTTAGTTATAAAAAACATCTTTTTGAAAAAGATGGAGCAATGATCAAATTAAATTAGAGTATTTAGTCACCCTGCAAAAATAAAAATCCATGCTTCGATGTTTGAGCTTTTGGCCATTTGTCAATTGCTATTGGATCGAATACTTGCAGCCCAAAGTTTGGGAACCTTGAATTAATTACTACTAGTTTTGGAATTTAATTACTCCCACAAATTATCTCAAATTCCATTTTTAATTTTATTCCAAAATTATTCATTTTTTTTTTAACTTTAAACTTCATAATCATCATCATCATTATCATCACCAACCCCGAATTATAAAAACTTACATAGAATTATACATGTCTTCATCAATTCCTAACTCCGTAAGTACTAAACGAAGTCGGGCACAAATTGGAGGAGAAAAGTTCCAGAACCAACCTGATTAAAATACTAATTGAAATTTTATGATTGTGATTCACATTCATCATAAAAATAAATTAGTATTTGAGATGAAAGCGTAGTGCATTAAGGTTACATTTACTGCATATGCGTATGAAAATTTAGTAAGGGAAGTCTTCCGATCAGTGGGAAGAAGTTTCATTCCCTGTCAATTAGAGAAGGAAAATTCCACATTAAGGTCAACGGGAATTTTCTTAGGCAATAATCAAATATCTGAATTGGACAGCTGATAAAATTTAGAAAACTTTGCAGGTTGCAAGTATTAACCAACATGAATTTGGAGGAGTGGTAAGCGACTCGGTCTCGCTTAAGTAAGGTCTCGGGTTTGATTCCTTGTGAATGCAGAAAATTCATGTTGGGAGACTCACCTATCATATTGAGACGGGAGTGACAGTAGTTATGAAATTTGAAATTTAAGATTAAAACAAGAAATTTTTTAAAAAAAAAATTAGAAATAAAAGATGAAGATGTGTAATTTTGGAATAAAAAAAAAAAAGATTATTGTGGGATAATTTATAAGGTTTAAATTCCAAAACTCATCAATTTACTTGTCTTAAAAATACTTATTCTTCCCCCTTTGTCTACCCAAAAAAAAAAAAAAGACTTATTCTTTAGCGTGAGCCGACCAAAAATAATCTATAAGTAAAAACAATATATTTTAAAAACGGTTATGTTTTTCATTCACTGCAAGTCTACAAAAATAGTTAAGAAATCACAAAAACTAAAATTTTATTAAAGGATCAAATGCGTTATTTCTTAATTTATGAAGTACTATACTTAGTAGTAATATACGTAACCGGTAACCCATTATAAACTTATAATTTTAACTTTTTAGATATTTTAATATTGACTTAAGAGCATCTCATCCAATGATATATGCTAAAAATGTAGGATTATGCTAGCTGATCAAATATTGTATGTTGAGAAACAAATTTTACTTTTATATACTCCTTAACTAACCCATTCATCTTAGGATATAATGGATATATAGCAACCTGATAGTGCATAGGATCTTCTCATATGATTAATAGTATAAACCAAATGTGGGTTGGTAAAGTGGTAGCTCACTTGGTCCCTTAATCAACTGGTCTCGAGTTCGAGCCTTGGGTATGAAGCAACCCCGCTGGGAGACCCCTATCGCTTAGTGCGAGCTCGGTCGGGTCGAACCGGATGAGTTGAATTCTGGTAAACCAGATCCGGGTACCGATTGACGTGTAAAAAAAATTGATTAATAGTACTAACAATAGATCAACCCTAACCTAAATTCCATTTATATATTAAAAAAAAATTAGACATAACTCATTTCCCTCTTATGTTACTCCATTAGTTTTTGAATATAAGTTTTTTTTAAGATTGTAATTCAAAGATAAAATAGAATAATCAATAAATCTGTTTTTGTGTTAAATTGGTAAAAAAAAAATTCCTGTTTTACATTTTATTATCTTTCATAATAATTAGTAGGGATGAAATTATAAAATCATACTAATTATTACTACCTCTATCCTTAAACATAAGACTCTTTTCACATTTTTATTTTGTTTCTATTTATAAAACCCTATACCAATTTTCAATGACTATTAATTACTTTTTTCCACAAACACCTTTATTTATTTAACACTTTTTAAATTTATAATGATATTAATAGGAGTAATTTTGAAAATACATACTCCCTCCGTCCCATTATCTTGGTAAAAAGTTGCACTTTTTTTGTCCCAAATCAAAGTAAAAATAATAAATGAAAAATCTTAAAGATTGTATATTATATTCATGATTGATTCATGATTGAATAAGTAAGGAAAGATACAATTAATTACCAAAACAAGAAAATTTGATGATCCATTAATTTTTCAATTATTATTATTACATCCACTAAATATATTATTACATCCAATTATTATTATATATTCAAATATGTATTAATTATAATAATATGGAAAGTTGTGTGATTGAAATTTGTAATCATACATTATATTTGATTTTGAAAATCGAATCAGACATTGTATCAAAAGAACATTTTCTTATTTTTGTTGACTTCGTTGACTTTTACCAAGATAATGGGACAGATAGAGTATCAAAAGTTCAATTTTCAATACAATTAACTAAATTAATCAAGTTTCTTAATTAACATGAAATCTCCTAAAGAGGTCTCGTGTGTGTGTATATATATATATATATATAAAAGGATGGAGGGAGTAATTAATATTATACGAGTACTAATTTTGTAAATAAAAAGAAACGGTGGAATTGCTTCCCTTTTCTACCCGAAATTTTGCATACTAAGCACATACTTGGAGTATATTAGCTTGCCCTTTGCTGTCCATATATGTAGTTAAGGGTACTTAATCCTTGACTTTCATACATTAGTAGGTGGATTAGATAGCACTGTACTGTAGTACAATTTTTCAATAGCTTTTGCAGACCACATCCTACCTTTCTCATTTCACTGTTTCTATGATACTATGATAGTAGGATATATAGCAACAACAAATCTAAATTTGTCAATCTCCATTAATTAGTCCTAGTTGAATTAACCATTAAGTATTATTCAGTGAACAAAAAGGCATCCGTACTTTTTTGGCCGTAGAAAAGCTAAGACGATGCATTTAAACTATTAGTAATTTGCAACAACCTCAATCTCACGCTCTCCTAATTATTGTGGTACACATTAGAATGTGTGTCCAATTTGAGTCCTTTCTTTGTTTAATTCTTTTTTTTTTGGGTGAACTGTTTAATTCTTTATTTCATGTGCTGTAGTAGCAATACTTAATTGTTGACTTTGGACTTGCTTCGTTCAAAGGTAAGAAATTGTGTGTTGTTAATAAGGTGGAAACCTCCGTGGTCGGTCATTTTATTGGCTAGGAAAATAGTGACCAGTGACCACATAAAAGAGGTGAACTGAATGAATCCCTCATACCTTTCTCAAAGGGCATACATTTTCTTTAACGCTTAAAGCATCGTACAACTTATTTTATTTCAAACCCATAAATTAAGCAGAGACAATGAGGCATCACAACCTTCAACTTTCAACGGTTGCCACCTGGCAAAATCTCATGTAGATAGAAATTATTCCTATGCATGGTTGAAACTTGAAAGTGTCATAAAGGGGACAAAAATAACTTCTGATATGAATTAGGAAAATTCATCAATAATTTATTATTATTATTATTATTATTATTATTATTATTATTATTATTGTGCTTTTGGGCACTTGTTAATAAATTAAATTCATACTGGATAAGTCTGCATCGAAATTGATATAATTATTAGTGCATATTAATTTTATAAATACGTCAATTTTTAAAACAAACTTATTCAATATGAATTTTTTAACGTATGTCATAAGATACACATTAAAAAAACCTTATTATTATGGTATAATAAAAAAAAACATAATAGTATAATTATTGTTAGTGTTATATTTGTTGTTGTGGATTCGGATATCTTATACTCTTTTAATCTACTATCTACTATTTATATATAAAAGGATTCCTTTTCGAGGCCGAGGCACCATGTTTGTCGGAAATTTTTTTGAGGCACCACGTTTATCCTGTGAAGCTTTCCTCGCATAAGAGAATTTGTAGGTAGATAATCATTATCTCTAATCAAAATTATAATTTAAAATTAAATAAATTATTTAAATTTATTTAATCATTATATGTTTGTAGGTAAATAACATTATCTCTAACCAAAATTACAATTTGAAATTAAATTAATCATTTGAATTTATATAATCATTATCTGTACGTGAAATCATTATCCTCAATTTGTTGAACAAATCATTATCCTCAACAAAAATATTAAAAAATTATTAAAAAAATCACTATATATATATATATAATAGGCTCTTCCGTTCAATTTTTAAAGTTCTATCTAATTCTAAGAATTCTCTTCTCCAAATTCTTTCTTTTATTTTTATTTTTTCTCTCATTCCTCTACTTAAAGCTCTTAATTTTGATTTTTGAGTGTTTGATGAATTATTTATTAGATGATGCATATTTTGTTATATTTTTAATTGACTTTTATTTATTCCTCTACTTAGAGCTCTTAATTTTGATGATTTTTGAGTGTTTGATGAATTACTTATTAGATGATGCATATTTTGTTATACTTTTAATTGACTTTTGCTTAATGCTAATTTCAGAAAGAATGACATCAATGAGTTACTTCAAACAAGAGTATGACCTTGGTAAGGTTTCTTTTTTATTTACATTTTGATAAGTTGTTATACATACTTACTTTGATTATTTTTTGTTGAAAGAATATGCAAATAATTGATCATTTTCTCTTTTCAAAGAAGAGAAGGGCTAAGGCTTCTAGGATTAAGAAGAAATACCCTGATCGTATTCCGGTAAGAAATAATTTTGGTGAGTATTTTGCCTATTTGAAGAAACAATGTTTTTCGATTTATTTATGATTTTTTTTCGTTTTTGTCATGAGATAAGATAAACGATGAAAAAGATCAAAATATTTAAATATGAATAATAATAATAATAATAAATGTGATAATTATATTTAATAAATAATAATGGTAAAAAATATTAATTTATCCATCAAATAAATATAAGAAATATCTTATAATATTATCCAATAAAAAAAATGAGAATGTATAATTTTGGTTTAATTATATATAATTTTTCCTATTAGATGTGATAATTATATTTAAAATATGCTAAATTATCATGTCTTATGCAATAGAAAATATTTTGATTTATCTTTAAATCTACTCATAATACCATCAAACAAAAAAATATAAAAAATTTTAATTTTCATTTCACTCTAATAAATAATCATAATATCATGATAAAACGTGTTAATTCATCGATCAACTAAATAAGGAATACATTAATTTAATATAATACTCATCTATACATAGACAAATATAATATTAAATATATAAAAAAGAGCCAACATTATATTCATAATAAAGTGCAATGTGTTAACCAAGATAGTCAAAAATAACAATTTCAATGTGTCTTCATGTTCTATGAAATAGTGGATATTCCAATTTATCCTTAAATTTTCTCATAATACCATTAAAAAAATAAAATATTTAATTCTGATTTGTTTTTAATTATCATAATAAAGTTGATGATCATATAAAAATATTAATTTATCTATTAAATAAATAAGGAATATCTAATTCTGATTTACTTTTGATTCATCATAATAAAGTTAATAATCATGTAAAAAAATGTTAACTTATCTATTGAATAAATAAGGAAAATCTCAGATAAAAAATGTTATTTTTTTAATTATATAAGGAAGTACAAAATGTTTCAACAAGCTCATTTTTTATTGTTGTTTAATAATAATCTTTACTTTAAAATATTTAAATATTAATAATTCGTGCATTGCACAGGATAAAAATAAAAAAGTTTAATTTTAATTTCACTCTAATTAATAAAACATGCTAATTATCGATCAACTAAATAAGGAATACATTAATTTAATATTGATCTATACATAAATAAATATAATATTAAAAAACAAACTGTCATTATCTTCCAATGAATTCATGTCCAATGAAATAAGGGCTATTATGATTTATCATTAATTATTCTCATAATACCATAAAAAATCAAAATAATAATAATATTTTTTTATTTATCATAATAAAGCATATTGGATAATTTTTTTATAATTATTTTTGTTATTGTTTAATAATAATTTTTACTTTATAATGAAAATAATAATAATCTTTAATTTAAAATATTTAATATAAAAAAATTTAATATCAAGAACCCGTGCATTGCACGGGGTAAGAGCCAGTGACGTGTATGTTTTTTTTTTTATATGCAGTATTCCCACATTAATTTTGGATCAAGTACAAATTAATTTTTTTTGAGATATATATTGTGGTTATTCTTTTAAACAAATGATACTTTCGAAGATCAAATCTCAACCTTAGTTTTGGCTTTATAATGTTCTAAAAGATTTAATTTTGTCGTCTTACCATTAAATTAATGAGTTAGGAATTGGTATAGGTAATATGGTTGGGATAGAAAGAAAGATAATTTTTTTTGGGGAACGAATAAAATTATTAGACAAGGACTCATCATAATTGGTTGTAGCTAGGATTATTTATTAAATATATATATTTTTAAAAAAAATGTATAATTATCTTTTGAAAATGATCAGAAAGGATTTGATTTGAATACTACATTATTATCCTTATACAGTAATTTTAATTTCGTCTTCCTTTCGGTTTTGTTTCCTCCAGCGATTTTGTCTCATACATGACACGTGATTTGGTGTGAATGACGATCTTAGCCGGCAGATCAGGGTAGGTAAAATAATCCTTCCAATCAGTACAGAATTTGTCAATAATAGAATTAACTACGCACAAACAAATTAACATTAGAAACGTTGAATTTGCCGCAATTGAACTAACAGGCACATTTTTAATAGATTATTACTCCTATTAGTCATTGTTCCAAGGTTATGTCGCAGGATTAGAAGTTATAAGCATTTCAAAAAATAAAAATAAAAATTATAAGAAGCACAGGCAAGCGTGGAAAAATATCCGGTGGAGGAAAATGCTCTCTACATGCACATGGAAAATAATAAAAGAGTATTCAAGTTTACGTTACAATATTAGTAACATACACCTTTACTCAACAGAATTTATCTTGCTACATTGAATCTTATATATTTCCCTTAGCCATATGTATTCCGGGTCATCGATCACGCGCACAATTTCCCTCTTTAACACCCAACGCGTAAGATCAATTGCTGAACACATTGGTATTCAAGTCTTAATTGACGAAAACTCCTTTCCTAGGTATTATTAAAATTTTAAAAAATGATAAATAAATATAACAATTTGTGAAAAAATTAATTAAATATGATTAAAAATTAAGATAAAATCTTATAAACAGGCACAAAATTATAATAGGATTTTATATTAAAGGAAAGAGGCAGTACTCCTATTTTTTATTTACTTTTTTTTTCAAAGTGTATTTTTTCCTAAAATTAAAGCAGTAGAAAATTCATAGGACTGATAGGAGTAATAAGATTGTGGTGAGGAATATAGCTAACTGCACCTTGTGCTATCGAGATTCTCATCGGTCTAACTTGCCGTATTGAGTGGAAAAAATAGACCCAAAAAAAAAAAAAAAAAAAAAAGCGAAATTAGTCATTTACCTCCAAATTACAGCTAAGCTAAGCTCACACCATTTTTATATATCCACGCATCTCATAATCGTGTGGTCCCACCCATCTCTTTTTTCACGTCAACCCCCTTGCTTTTGTGACTCTTTTTATTGCTAACCGGTGCCATGATCAAATACACAAATTTAGTTTTCCATATCTGAGTTAAAGGAAAATGTTAAAAAGTGTAATTAGAATATTGGTTAAGAGAGTAAAATACGTAGTTTTATATTAAAAATGTTAAATTTTAAATATTGAGAACTAATAAACTTAGATTTTTTATGCAAATTTTTGCTTAATGAATTCTTTAACCAATAGCTTTAGGGTACTCATTAGTAATATCCAATAAAATCATCCATTTTTTAATCAATAATTTATATATCTTGTGAAGGTTACTACAATTAAAAAAAATATCATAAATGTACATCACCCCATCTTTCGAAAATAAAAAAAAAAGTTGCAGATTTTGATCAACTTTTATGATAGTTGCCTTGTTTTTGCCATAATTTATACTCCCTTTGATCCTATTTATAAGGTTCTTTTCGGGTTTTTATTTTGGTCCTATTTATAATATCTCTTTTCAACTTTCAATAGCATTTAATTACTTTTTTCACTAACACACCTATAAAGTTCAACACTTTTTAGAGTTCCAATAATAATTATAGGGTACTTTTGAAAATGTTCACATTTTCAATGCCACTAACAAATTTATCCACTTTCCTTGGTGGGAGTGAAAACCCCCAAAAGGGTCTTATAAATAGGAGAGGAGGGAGTACTTGTTGTCCTAAACATAAATTTTTTATAGATTTTTATGTTGTTCCTATTTATAAAATTCTATATCAATTTTCAATGATAATTAATTACGTTTTTTCATAAACATCCTCATTTATTTAACATTTTTTAAATTTTCGATAGTATTAATAAGGATAGTTTTAAAAATATATATCAAATGTTTACATTCTCAATATAATTATTAAAATTAACCAATTTTTTAAGAGTTTTTCTTTATGAACCCCCCTCTTTACTCATTGGCCCCAATTTGAGTTTTCATGGACCAAATTACCCTTTACCGCCTGAAACAAGGCGGAAGAGTTTCCCGCTTTTAACAAGGCGGAAAAAAATATATTTTCCACTTAGAAAGAGACGGAAGTCACTTTTCTATTTTTTTCCGCCTTGAAACTGGCGGAGCATTGTTCGAGCAGACACAGAAGCTGGAACATCAGATGATGAATGGAGCAGAAGGAGGAGACTCTTTTCCTGATCATGAGGTTCAAGTTGGTTTTAATCTTCGAGGTCTGGAGATGGTTTTGTTGGAGAACAGTAAGTTGAATCTTACGAAGGAGGTGTTGGAGTGCCAAGAGTCGGAAATCGCAGTTGTTTGTTCCGAGTATGAGAAACAGGAAGAGGAGATGAAGATAGCTAGTCTTAACTTGGTTTCTCAAGCTAGCCATATGGAAGAACGGAAGCAAATGAAGTTATGAACAAACAAGAAGTTGAACTTCAAGAACTGCGCAGAGCTGTCCAAGAAAGGCATCCCAATAGTTAAAGTTATATGCCCCGCCAGTTTCAAGGCGGAAATAGTAAAAAAAAAATAAAAAAGTGACTTCCGCCTCTTTCTAAGCGGAAAATATATATTTTTTCGCCTTGTTAAAAGCGGGAAACTCTTCCATCTTGTTTTAGGCGGTAAAGGGTAATTTGGTCCATGAAAACTCAAATGGGGGCCAATAAGTAAAGAGGGGAGTTCATAAAGCAAAACTCATTTTTTAATGAACAAGAAATCTATCAAAAGAGTTTTATAGTATAGTGATGGAGGGAGTACTTATCAAATATTTACATTCTCAATATAATTATCAAATGTTTACATGCTCAAAGTAAGACTTTACCAGACCCAAATTTTTTATATTTTTTTCTTATTACTCTACATCATTCTAATATTAATAATAAATAAATAAATAATACTAGTAATTTTTTGTATTGTCTCTTTTTTTACTTTACATTACCCTAATGATAGTAATAATAAATAAACAATAAAGAAATAAATATAAATATATTTTTTTCTCATATATGGAAGCAATAATTAAATTATAAGAATTTAAATTATATTGCGTTTTCTAAACGCACTTTACAATTTAAATAGGTATTATTATCTAATTTTAATTATCATAATGTTAACTTTTATTCAATTTTAATTTTTAAATGCTATTTGAATGAAAATATAATTTTTGGAAATTTATAAATACTAATGTGTTGGCAAAATATATGAGATAATTTTTAAATATAATAGCTAAAAAAAAATTGAGTCTTAATAGTGTAATGCGGATGCATAAGTTTTATGAGTCTAAAGTGTTGTGATAGAATATATGAAAAACCTGAAATTGAGCTTATAGGATAATTATGATTTAATGTCGATGCCCGATATGTTAGAGTCTTATGAGTCTAATGTTAAGACTCTGATGTGAATGTAATTAGAATGAGTTTAAGAAAATATCCTTATATTATTAGGAAAGTTTAATATATGTGCACTGACAGTGTAAAGTTTTTTTATACTGTCGGTGTATCATCCACCATCCATATGAATTACTTTTACTTACAAATCAACTATTGCTAACCCATCAACGGTGGATGATATTCAGACAGTGTAAAAAATCTTTACACTATTAGTGCATATACTATTTTCTCTAATAACCATTAGTGATAATCGATAGAAGAAGTAAAAAAAATAATTTTATCTAAAAATTATTGAATTTAAGACTTGAAAAACTAGTTAATTTAATTTTTTATTATAAATTTTCATTAATACATTCTTTAATCCATAACTTTAATACTCTAATTAACAAAATTATTGATAATATAATATAATATATACATGATTTGAATAATAATATAGAAATCTATAAAGTTAATTTATAAATTAATCTATATTACAAAGAAAGTCACATATATCTTCATAAAAAAAAATCTAATGGTCATCACCATTTTTTTTTAATAAGTCGTCACCCATTTTTGAATTAAAGCAAACAAAAAAAAAAGTAAAGTTCTAGTAGTACTACCAAGGAAAAAGCTCAAAACGGTAGTAAATCTATTACTCATTCGACTCGAATTATAAGCAACAAAAAACATATTTCTCTTGGTTTAAAATATAAGCAAAATTAACTAACTTTATTAAATTTTGTTTCATTCTCAATGTCACTTTCCTAAAACATATTTAGAAAATTGCAATATTAATTAATTTTTGTTTCATTTCCAATACTACTTTCCTAAAATACCTCTATTTTTTTATAAATTTAAGAAAATTAAATACAATCAACTAATCTCCTTAATAAACTAATCTTCTTAATAAGCATAAAAGTAGTTAGAATTGATTATAATTCGAGGAATATGGAGTACTCCATCACTATTACCTTGGGGTAAAACAAACATGATGCACACATATTTAGGAACTGCAATCGGTGACTTTGTTCAAGTCTGAGGTCACATTGTCATAACCAAGAAAAGCAAAAAGAGAAAAGGCATCAAAGGTACCTTACTCTATTTCATGCACAAAGTCAAAACCAAAACAACACAACACAAAACCATCGAAGATTCCCAATCTTTTCTTCCATTGCCAATTTACCATTATGGACCACATCAAATTAAAAAGCATCACTGACACAAAGCTACTCTAAGAAGTAAGAACACCATAACTGTAATTTCACGCCAAAAACTGAACCTCTATTAGATTCATAGTTCCTTTTCTTACAACAAATGAGAGAAAATAGCATGCAGTCTACAAATCAACCTATAATAAAAAATAACCAATAAAATATTACTACTCTGCTATTTTTTTATACTCCTATAAATTAATTTAAAAGATTAAAATAAAATGAATGGAGCAGAATCAATCCGTCAAACATTGCAAAGTCATTTTCATATGAAAGCTTCGTTTTGATTGAAATTAAGAGAAAATTCATACCTTTTATTTTGTTTTTCTTTTCTCTCTTTCTTTCTCGTAACGCGGATTCGGCTGAATTTTTTAATTCTCAATCTTCTTCTTAACCCTTTTGATCATTCAAACCTGCACACATCAACTACTACTTCTACAGTTTCATACTCTCTCTTCTTATATTCTTTGCCGTTTTGGAACCCAGAAAATCACTCTTTTCCCTGAAAATCCCACAGATCGGGTGAAACTTTTTCAAGTTCTTAACTTTCTCTGTCAAATTTGCTCAGTGCCGAAAATCATCATCTGGGTGTCGAAGTAAGAGCTGAAATTCGAGCTATCTCGGTTACCCCCTTTTGCGGAATTCGAAACCCTAGAATTCCCAATTTCAATTATGGCTTCAGGTGCTATATTCTCGTCGCTGCGGCGGAGAAGGTCGCCGACGCTGGAAGCGTTTCTTGCACCGGTTGACTTGACCGACGTTGCAATCGTTCAAACCCTAGTCTCGGTTGCTGATGAAATTGTGGCGTGCTTCGCGAATCGCGTGTTCTATTTCCAGCGCAAGAATTCGCGGTCTCTGATCCGTAAAGTTGAGGTTTTTCAGATGCTTTTGGAGTATCTGAGTGATTCGGGTGTTTTTCTTCCACCCACCGCGGTGCTATGTCTCAAGGAGCTTTATCTATTGCTGTACCGGTCGAAGATTCTGCTTGGTTATTGCGCACAATCGAGTAAGTTGTGGCTTTTGCTCCAGAACCATTCGATTTCTGGCCATTTTCATGATTTGAACCAAGAAATTTCGACGCTTTTGGATGTTTTTCCTGTTAAGGATGTTGAATTGAGTAAGGATGTTAGGGAACAGATTGAATTGTTGCAGAAACAATCGAGGAAGGCTAAGTTGTTTATAGATAAGAAAGACGATGCTCTTAGGATTCTGTTCTTTTGGTTCCTCGATGAGTTTGAGGGTGGGAAGATTCCTGATTCAGCTGAATTAAGATCTTTCTATGTTGAGAAATTGCAGATTTTGGATGCTAGGAGTTGTAGGAATGAAATTGAGGCTTTGGAGGAGCAGATTGTCAATCATGAAGGGGACATTGAGCCTACCATTTCTGTGCTTAATGGGTTGGTGGCGATGACGCGTTATTGCAGGTTTTTGCTTTTTGGATTTGAGGAAGATGAGCTTCATTTGGAGAATGGAAGTCAGAAGAAGCCCAGAAAGAGGTTGATTGCTAAAGAAATTGCTGAAACATTTCTTACTGTTCCAAAGGACTTTTGTTGCCCGATATCGTTGGATTTGATGCGAGACCCGGTGATAATTTCCACAGGGCAAACATATGATAGGAGTTCTATTTCCAGGTGGGTGGAAGCAGGGCATACAATTTGCCCGAAAACAGGGCAAGTGCTTAGCCACAATCGCCTTGTTCCTAACCGTGCTCTAAGGAATTTGATTGTGCAGTGGTGTGCCGCACATGGAACTCCCCTTGACCCACCAGAGTTCATGGATGCTATGGCCGAGTCTTTTCAATCAGCTTCTCCCGCCAAAGCTGCCCTTGAAGCCAACAGAGCCACGGCAACCCTTCTCATTCAACAGTTAGCTAATGGATCACAAGCTGGGCAGACTGTTGCGGCTCGGGAGATACGTTTGCTAGCAAAACATGGAAAAGAAAACCGTGCTCTCATTGCAGAGGCAGGGGCAATCCCTCATCTTCGGAACTTACTTTCGTCTCCTAACAATGTTGCTCAGGAGAATTCTGTGACTGCATTGCTCAACCTATCCATTTTTGAAAAAAACAAAAGTCGGATCATGGATGAGGAAGGGTGTTTGGGGTCAATTGTAGATGTTTTGATATTTGGGCACACAACGGAGGCAAGGGAAAATGCTGCTGCAACATTGTTCAGCCTATCTGCCGTGCATGACTATAAGAAAAGAATTGCAGATAAGATGGGAGCTGTTGAAGCCCTGGCAGGGCTGTTGCAAGAGGGGACTCCCAGAGGAAAGAAGGATGCTGTAACAGCTTTGTTTAATCTTTCTACGCACACTGAGAATTGTGTTAGAATGATAGAGGCAGGGGCCGTAACAGCTCTAGTTGGAGCTTTGGGGAACGAAGGAGTTGCTGAGGAAGCAGCAGGTGCCTTAGCCTTGATAGTTCGTCAGCCTGTTGGGGCCAAAGCAGTGGTGAAGGATGAAGCGGCAGTAGCTGGCTTGATGGGAATGATGCGTTGCGGAACAGCGAGAGGTAAAGAGAATGCTGTTGCAGCGTTGCTGGAGTTGTGCCGGAGTGGAGGTGCAGCGGCAACCGAAAGGGTGGTTAAGGCGCCGGCTTTGGCTGGATTACTTCAAACACTTCTTTTCACAGGGACTAAGCGCGCAAGACGAAAAGCAGCTTCACTTGCTAGAGTGTTTCAGAGATGTGAAAATGGGTCTCTACATTATGGTGGATTAGGAGTAGGCTATGCATATGCTAGCAATTCAGGTCCAACTAGGGATACGAGCTTTGCTGGTGATGTTTCAGTACCAATGTCCATTTCTGTTCCTGTTTTATAGTGATAATACTCTAGTTTTCATTATGTTCCCAATTTTTTGTTGGAAGTCTTTACAGATTCTTTCATTGAAATTGAAAATCATAAGAAATTATAGCAAATACGATATGTATTCTAAGAAATCGACGAGTGTTGTTGCGCAGTTAGCTTCAGCGTGTATATGGAATTAGTTTTATGAAGCAAGAATAGAGAATGCTCTACAAAAGAGTTAGACCATTTCAGGTGTATGCCATATTTCTTTTGTGCTTTGTCTCTTGGCCACCACTGCATTTAAATCTTCTGTGTCCCCATTCATGGGAATTTGTCATTGAGCAATGCTTCTTATTTTCGACAATTGATGACCATAACCCCTTAAATGTGCAAATGTGTTCATATCATTTTAATTCAATTCAATCCTGCTTAAACGTTTTATTACTTTGGTATTGCTAAAACTAGATGGAACCAAGTAGTGTGTAATTGTGGCATTGTGCACGTCTGTGTTTGGTCACGTTTTTACTTTTTAGCACAAATTCATAAACAAACTAACAACTTTTTTTACTGGTTGTCTTTTTTATTTTGTCTTTTCAAAAGTCATATGCATAGCATTTTCCATTGACTTTTTCTTTTTGAACCCCACCCTTCAGTCATTGGCCCCCACCGTCTGAAACAAATCGGATAAACTATTTGGCTCCCACCCATTACTACCGATTTGCCTAAGGCGGAAGAATTATCGACTATTTAAAAGCGGAAATACTTCCGACTTTTAAGAAGCGGAACAATTAAAGTGTTGAAATCCCATAAAATGACCCTCCGTAAACCCTCCACCTCCCTTCTTTTTATTGTTTTGTACGTGAATGAACGGAGGGGCAATTTTGGTATTATAACAAATTTTTAATGTTTTCTGCCTGATGAGAGGCGAAATACTCTATTTTATTTACGACTTTGGAAAGGTGGAAGATAATACGACTTGCATAAGGCGAAAAATGTTTTATTTTGTTTTCGCCTTGCTTCAAGCGGAAAGAATCTTCCGACTTGTTTCAGGCGGTGGAGGCCAATGAGTAAAGGGTGAGCTTAAAAAAAAAAAGTATTTTTCCATTTCCATCGCTTAGCGTGAAACATGCTTTATGTGGCAACCTAGTGATTTGAGTATGAAAATGGTTATAAGTTATAATGCAGGTAGAAGTGTTATATCCGGCTAAAACCTTTGAAACTTTTGACTCTTAATCAGGTATAACACATGTGTTATAATTTTATCTAGTTCTCTGTGGTCATCAATCTTCATTTGAATAAAGTGTATTAGTATAAGTTCAACTCGTTCTCAAGTCTTAAGTCAGGCAAAGATGAGTGTTACTGGAGATTCACATGTGATGTGAGTTTGCCTCAAATGTGTAACATGCATGATTCTTAGTTAGCATAGACCACTTATTATGTTCCAAGAAGAAGCTAATAATAGAAACTACAAGGAAGAATGTTCTATGCTTTTTTGTTCACGATGACATCAACACCACTTTTTATAATACTGTATAAAGTTAGAACGAAGATAGATCACATAAGATATGCTCTATGCACTCACTTTTTCCTTGCTTTGTTTTGATTAATGTGCTCTGAAAAGATGCTATGAATTTGTATCCACAAAAGGGGAAGGTTAATTTTTGTAGAAAATATTTAGCTTATTTTAGGAAGATACTGAGAATGGGTATTATTCTTGAAATCAAAGTAATTGACCCGTTTGAGTGGTGCAGAATGGTCATCAAACTCAATGACTCATCACTTATTCGGCTCTCCCATAATACCACAGATGACCGTACTAGGTTTGCTCCAATTAGATTCTTGTAAGTGTCATTTGTGCGCGTCAGCATTACTACTATATTGCTATCAGCAACCAAAAAAGTAGTAGTAGTTTCATTGATCAGTATTTCTGCTGTATATTCTTAAGAACCAAAAAAGAAGAAAAAAGAATTGCTTAGCCAAAGAAGAATAAGAAAAATATTAAATAGATTTGAATTTTCAACAATTTGTAAGGTTTATTTATTTTGGAAGAATAGGATAACTAAGTAGCTATTTAAAAAGTTTACGCCAAAACAATATTTTGTTCTAAACCACATATATTTTCCATCGAGAATAATGCTGTTTAAGCCCTTATTTTGAGTTCCTTTTATCTTGTGTCATACTTCTTGACCAAAATTTCTTTTCTTAAATTTTTAATTTTCAAATTCTCTCGTATATAAGCAATTGAAGGGATGCCAATCTTCAAAATACTACTTCCCTCTCTGAATATTAAATCCTTTTTGATATTTTTATTTTGTTCCTATTTATAATATCCTATATCAATTTTTATTGATCATTAATTATTTTTTTTTTACAAATATCCCTATTTATTTAACACTTTTTATATTCTCAATAATATTAATAAGGATAATTTTGAAAAAATATATAAAAAATTCACATTTTCA
Organism: Crotalaria pallida; assembly: GCA_037953625.1. Taxonomy (NCBI): domain Eukaryota; kingdom Viridiplantae; phylum Streptophyta; class Magnoliopsida; order Fabales; family Fabaceae; genus Crotalaria; species Crotalaria pallida. The sequence goes on from CM075656.1 coordinate 79,363,733, forward strand.
GTATAAATAATTAAATTAATCAATTTTCTTGATGAAAGGGCAAACCTCTATGTATAAGAACCGAGGGAGTAGTATTTATCTAAGTGGTTCACAACATTATGTGTGAGGGGAATAGACATGCTGGCTAAGCTTGCCTCGTATCTCTTTTTGTGAAGTGATTGGAGTCCAAGTCATTGTCGCTGGCCTTCTCAAGTGAAACTTTTTTTTTTTGGGAGTAATCTTCTAGATTATGATTAACTGCGTCAACGAGATTTTTTTTTTTAATTTTACTTGAATTAATTACCCACAAAAAAATATGTGGATTTTAATTAGACACGTACATGTCTCGTGGCTCAACACAGTTTCATCACAAGCATAATTTTTTTTCTTCAATAATTTTCTTTACTTGAGGAAAGATGAGGTGTGGCGATGCTTTCAGCAGCCATGTATTTGGCACTCATATGAAAGAAAATAAGAGGAGAGGAGCAAGGGAGAGAGAAATATGTGAGAGAGATTATGGTAAAAAAAAAAGAGTAGATTTTATAATTATTTGGTATAAGAAAAAATATGAAGAGATAAAAGAGAGAATATTTGAGTTTTCTCTCATTTTGTTTGATTGAAAAGAAAAATGAGAAGATATAAAATAATAAATGTGTTAGAAAACAAATATATCATTGGTAAGTCCTATATATAAGATCATTTTGAGATTTTTATTTTAATCATATTTATAAAATCTAGTTATAATGAGCTGAAAGTGGAGCCTTAAAGAACGCATATATATATATATATATATATATATATATATATATATATATATATATAAAAAAGAAAACTTAATTAAGTTTTTAGTGTCTAAAGTTATGTGTTCTTTAATTAGTCCATGACATAAATTTAAGAGACAATGAAGTGGCTGAGCTTGTGAGTTGTGAGACATGCTGAAACTGAGTAAGGAGGTTGTTAACGATGACAATTGACAACAACACAATGTGATTCTTATTTGCTTTATTCATCCCAAACCATCAGCCTATGTTCGTTCTTTCTTAAATTGTCAAACCAAGAAGCAGCTCAAGGATAATGCTCTGGGGTCCTCTCTGGTGTCCTCGCTAAAAGGGGTGACTTACCAGTTCCTAGTACCATTAGCCTATGGATGGGCGATTTTTTTTGTCTATGATCGGAGTGTCCACCGCCAACTGCAGTGACTAATCTCCTCGCTGGCTTGTAGGCACCTCTAATGGGTGGGACAGCTGGCCCCGAGATTTAACGCTGCTGCATGCACAAGGCAGGATTCGAACATCTGACCTTGCTTAAGCGTGGATCAATCCCTACCACTGAACCACACACTCGGGGTTAAAACTGTGGAGGGGAACTTCACAGTCCCGACACCTGGAGCAACATGGGTGGGGTGCCTCCCCAAGGGATGTTCTCCACAAGGACTCGAGTCTCTGACCTAATGGTCTTATGAGTTCTCAATATCCTTATGGTCCTAGCATGCTTCCACTAGGCCAAACCCATTTGGGTGCCTATGGATGGGCGATTGACAATTTTAGAATCAATTTTGATTTTGAAAAATTGATTTAATTGAAAATAAATTTGACATAAATTGATTTATGTTAACTCTTATTTTCGAAGTAAGTTTCTAATAAAAACAAGTACCAATTTTCTAAGCATATCTAGAAGCTATGATTTTTCGCTTTTGCTAACAAGTAACCAAACATATTAATTTTTCAAGAAAAAACCACGTGTGCACTCTTAAAGGTGCATTTGAGTATGGAGAACACCGATCCAAACATGCTCAAATGGAACACTACACCGATTTTGGTTCAAATTTTATAGGTTTCAAATTAAATATTGAGTAAATTGTTGCTTTAATCTTTGAGATTGTGTCTATTGATCATTTGATTTTCATATTAACAAAATGACATTTTAATCTTTAAAATTACACGTTGTAAGTCATGTTAGTCCCCAAAGAAATTTGTCGGACGTTAATGGCCTTGTCACATGGCCGTAAGTATGACCAAAATAACATCATTTAGTCTGAAGAGAAAAAAAAATCACTTTAGTCGTTGATTTTGTAACTCTTTTTCATTTTAATACCTAACATTAAATAAAGGTCACTTCGATCAATAACTTTGACAAAAATAAATGTTTCTTTCTTATTATTCTTCTTTATTAGTCTACCATTTGTGATTTTTGTAAAAAGATATGTCAAATCATCATTTATTCATTTTCAAGTTCCACTTCTTGGTAAAAAAAATTTCCTACGTACCAACGAGCTGTTGATGCAGTGGTACCAAGGACTGCACTTGGTAGGGCGAACTACTGTTCGATTCCCCGCAACAACGTTGGGAGATGAATAAAACCTTAACCCCGGAACCTCCCTCGAACTGGATTAGTCGACCCAGTATGTCAGATATCAAGGTGAAAAAAAAAATCCTACATCACTCACGCTTTAATTTCTCAACACTTAACTCTCTTCACCCGTAGACAATTTCTTTATCTCCTTAATCACACCGGCCTTGCTTATTTTACGAATTCAAAATCATACTATAAAAGCGGTTTAGATTAAGTATTTTTAAACTGAAACACACGATAAATTACACTAAGGTGGAGATAAAATGAATCAATGGGATAAACAGTGCAAAGGTCTTTTACACAATTTGCACATCATCTATCATCCAAGGATTTATGGTTATTGACTTCTATATAAAAGTAATACAAATGAACGATGAATGATGTACCGACAATATAAAAAACTTTACACACATATTAAACTCTAAACTTATTTTGTGTATTACTCACCATAACTATAAATTGCATGATGAGATAACTTTCTTAGTTTTTTTTTGTTTTTAAAGAATTACTTTCTCAATTATTCAATGTTCACGTTCATATTGGATTTTTTTAAAGCCTCTACAAGGTTTTTTTTTTTTTTTTTAATACTAAATTACTAATAACATATATTAATGGACTTGACGGGTGAAGCTATATATTTATGACTAAATGTCTATACCCTCTCCACACATACAATTTCATACAATTGAAAAATTTAGCATTCGTTTAGTGGTTAATATACGATAGAAAGTAGGATAATAACATGATATAATATGAGTAGAATAATTCATATTCTATCCAGTTTCTGGTGTACACCAAAAAATCAAATAATAATAACATTAATAAGATAATGATGCTAATGCGTAAGAATACGAGGAAAAAAAGTGCATTGTTTTATTATTATATATGCTTATTTCTAATATATAGGATAAATAATATTCGAGAATTACGAGATAAGATAGTTCAATATAGGATAACTCTACTCTCCTATTGAATTGATCACCAAACTCAGTATGTTAATAAAGTAAGAAAGATTATATTATCATCTCTTTTTAATTTTATTCACTAAACGAACACTTAAATCATGGTTAATAAAGAGTGCATATATATAAATATGTTGAAGAGTAAATAACATCATCCCCACTGCACACTTCTAGCATTTAATGGAACTGCAAAGACATATAGCCAGAAGAAAAGAAGGAATAAAGATTTTGATGCCAGGATCAATTTGAGAAAACTCACCCATAATTCATCACATACAAAATGCAAAAAGAAAGCCTAAGAAGTTCTTTATTTTTGTCCTTCCACATGGTTTCTAGCAAAAACTGGAGTTAATATATAAATGGAGTAGTGCTACTAAATTTGCATCACTAATCTTCCAGGCTGACCTAGCTCCATCAACACAACAGCCTTCATCTCAGTCTGGGTCAATGCATGCTAGCTAGCTGTATGTTAATGAAAATGACTTGCTTGTACTAGCCTACAGGTCTACTAATAATTGCTGCACTAAAGTTAACAATACTAACATACTTTCTCATTTCCATATACTCCTGTATGTTTACAGAAGTTTCCTCTTGTTTCATGTATGTATATTATTTCTTTTATAAATTTTTTTTTACGAATTTAATGCATAATTAATATTTTTTTTTTAAAATATATCTTCATTTATCACAACAATTTTTCACATACAACATCTTTTTTTTTGGTAATGATTATATAGAAATATTATTATCAAAATATCCTTACATCATTTAATATTTTTTAAAATTTGTACATAACTTTAACCCTTTGTTTGTTTTGGATGATTTTGAGGAGTAGATTTTAGGAGGAGAAACCTTGTTTTCTCTCCCTTTCGTTCAGGGAAGAGAAAATGAGGAGGAGGGAGAGAGAATAAAAGGTGGTGGGTCTTAGTAGAAAATTTTTTCTCTTCGCATGAAGAGAAAACTGAAATTGGTATATTAAGTTACCCATCTATCCTTCATTTATTCATTTTGATTGACTTTTTTTTTATTTTTTTAATTTAAAAAAATTAAGCATTTTTATTTTAATAAAAAAATTGTTTGTTTTAATATTTTGGACTCGAAATTTTTATTATGTAATAAATAATTGAAGTAAAGAATAAATTTTTTGTTATGTTAAATATACATACATGTGAAAAAGAAAAAATATATTTATTTCTATTTAGTAAAATAAGGGTGTAGTTGTCTTTTGACAAATTTATTGTTTTCTCTCTTCCCATTTTTCTCTCCAACCAAACAAAAGGAAAGGAAACTCAACTTTTTTTTTCTCTTTTCATTTCTTCGTATTTTCTCTCATACCAAATAACTACAAAATCTATTCATTTTTTCCCTATTATCTCTCTTCCCTACTTCTCTCTCCTGTATTTCTCTCTTCTCATTTTCTTTCGTGCAACCAAACAAAGAATAAAACACATTACATATAAATAAAAAAAAGTACTGCGTTTATGTCTTTCAAAGTTCATTAAATTATAGTGCTGCTACTTCTAGGTTCACAAGATGCTATTTTCTCTCACGCAACTTAATTTTTGTTAGTTAAATCTAACGATTTCTTCGATTGTTGTTTTTTCTGTTCTACATGTATTGTATTTTAAAATTATGTAAAAGGATTAAATTTTTTTTAATGATGTTATAATTTGAGATATTTTGATCATAATACCCTTATATAATCTATTGAAGAAAAGAGAGAAAAAGAAATTGAAGGCGAAAAATAGGTTAAGATAAGTATAGGTATTATTAGGATTAACAATACTACATCATGTCCTATTTATATGTCAGATTTAGAAGAATTATCAGTCCCATTTATAGGTGAATTTGTATTTTTTAGAAGGTACAATATTTATTATTTTTTCTTTATTCATTACTATAAAACAATAATTTTTCAATGCAAATCAATAGGATAAAATTGTAATATTAAAATATTTTTTTTTAAATTTCAAAAAAATATAATTACCTTCTTTTTTAATTTGTGTTTTATGATTAAGAGTAAAAATTAATGGGTGTATAATGATAATGTAAAGTTTATGAAGTGTAACTTATAAATTTGTGAGGAGGAAGTATTAAGAATGGTGTTATTTTTATATCCAGAAATGATATTTAGATGTATCTACTTGTCTTATTTGCATAAATAAATTGTTTTTGCATATAAGATAAACATATCTAACGTGGATGTACATATCATCCAAAACTATTATTATTATTGAAGTATTAATTATGTACAAAGAAACTGGAGAGAAAAAAACTTTAAGAGAACACATACACAGAGAGAGAAGTAGGTAGTAACCACCACTATTATATTATTGATCTATGGGTCATAAAAGGAAAGGGTCCCCCTCATTGACAAAAACTTTTGTTTAGAGTTGCAAGCTAAAAGGCAGGAAAAGTGGGTAAGAAGTCACAAGAATAAGGGCAGGGTTTCTCTTTTGATAAAAAATAGCAGTAGAAACAGTATGAAACCCACGTTCCCATTTAACATCCTAACCGCCTCACTAACTGCTAGAAGTAACTCACACTTCCACCATTTTCTTCCACTAATGGTGTTCTGATCTTTTAACTTCTTTGGAAACTAGTACTAGTGAATAAAACCTTAACCAAATCAAATTGTAACCCAACAACAAATTATGAAGTGGGGTGAAAAAAAGCCTTCTTTAGCTTCATCTTCTACTTCTTCCAGCTCTCATCATCATGCATCTCCTTTTCATTGGCTATCAAAGTTCAAGAACATGAGTATCAAGCACAAGGCAAAGCAGAAATCTCCATCATCCATCGGTTCGCCGCGGTGTTCTTTTGTGAATGGAGGTAGACTTTATGGAGGGGATGATCATGATAATGACAATGCTTTAATAATGGAATCATTTTGTGAAGAGGAGGGTCATGAAGATAATAGAAGCAATGCTATGAAACATGGAAAAAGAGAAGGCACTCCCAAGTTAAAGAAGAAAGATAATGGTGTAGGAGAAGAAACAAAATTGCTGAATGATAAGAAGGTCTCACATGAGATGGAAGAGTACAATAGAGAGAAGGAATATGAATCCTTAAGGAGGAGGTTTGAGAAGAAAGCACAAACAGTTTTGAAAGAGCAACTCTTGAAATTAGAAAAAGAATCAAAGGAAGTTGAGAAAGATGTGATGATGAAATTTGAGTCACCTACAACAATTTGTACACCAAGAACACATTCATTTGTGTCTAGTGCTAGTTCTAAAGATTCTAGCCTTAGAAGTATCGTAGAGAACCGCGTATTCAATAGTCAGAATTTCGAGAAAATTGAAAGGCCCTCTCAGAAGAAATTGAGCTATGAGGGGCAGAGCTTGAGGCAAATTGAGGAATTGAAGATCAAGACTAACAAACAGAAGCAATTGGTTCATCATGTGAGCAGAGAAATCCAGAGGAGGAAACCAAAGCACTCCAAGGTCAGAATATATTCTCCAAGGTTGGCTTCCAAGGTTGAATTTTGCAAAATAAAGGCTCTAGAAGACATGAGAAAAGCAAGACTAAAGGTGAAGAAGAAGGAAATGAAGGAAATTGTGGAGGAAACAGAAGGAATAGACAGCTTTGCAGTGATTAAATGTTCAACTGATCCTAAGAAAGATTTTAGAGATTCAATGATTGAGATGATTACAGAGAAACAAATTAGTCAGCCAGAAGAAATGGAAGAGCTATTGGCATGTTATCTAACTTTGAATGCTGATGAGTATCATGATCTCATCATCAAAGTGTTCCGGCAGTTATGGTTTGACATGAAAGATGGTTTGTGTATTAAATCAGACATGTCATGTTATTTTGGTTATGATTAACAATTTCTTTTTTTTTGGTGACTTATGATTAACAATTTCTACTGTCTAGTTAATTACAGTTGATAGGCTTGACCGAAATTGTAAATATTTACTCTTCATTAAACATATATATGATGTTCTTGTTATGCTTTAGTTTAATGAAATTGTTAAACTTTAATCTTACTTGAAACATAATATTTATATATTATCAATTCTTCAAGTCTTTGCATAAATATCTCGTAGATGATTGAACTTTGGATGCTCTCAGCTATATATATATATATATATATATATATATATATATATATATATATATATATATATATAAATGTAATCTGCAGTAGTATTGTTTTCGAGGTAATTAAGGCTGGTGGACAAAATTTTGATGCAATGGTGCGAAGAGAAACTTAAGTAAGAAATAAGAAGTCATAATGAAAAATTCAAACAAACAAACTGATGTTGATATAAGTGGCTTAATCATTCAATAATGAGATCTTAGCTCGATATGTGGATGTTTATGTGAAAAATAATAGTATTTGATTCTTCAATATAGTTCTAGTATAGAAAAACTCTTCATCATTATTCAAATTGACAAAACTATTCTTCTTCAAGTTGACAAAACTATATCAATGATGTGCACACACCTAGTTCGGGACTTTGTTTTCGATGTGCAAGGACACGGGTTCCAATCTCACCTCGGTGGTATGAGTCTGTCGCTCTTTCGAGAATGATTGTTCTCCTCCAAACAGTTTGCATGCTATGACTTGAAGGTGAAATTGCCCATTAGAATCGTCAATGTGTGACAATAACGATTAGATTTCCCTCGTAAAAAAAAGTTTGACAAAACTATTGATTGTTAATGGAGACATAGCAATTCCACTCCAGCACAATCAAAATGGACCATGTATACCTCCCCAATTTTTTTTCCGTAGACAAATTATTATTGTTAAAAATAAATGATTTGATTGGAATGTGTTTTTTACATATCCAAATTCTAATTTTTATAGATTTCACTTAGACATTTTTTTATCGGTGGAAGCTGATGGTGTGGCCATTGATTTTTGATTTGTGGTTCATGTGAATGGACGTCATTCTCAAGAAAACTTAATCAATGTGCGAATAGATTAATTACTCAATTAAAAACTCATACATTTTTTTTGTCTCTAACTCCTATGTAATTTTCTATTGGCTTAATTTTATTTTTGATTCTCAATTTTGTGAATTTGGCGAATTTGACAAATTTAGTTTCCATACTTTTAATTTGACGATTTAGTGATTCAATTGTTAATATATTTGTGTCGATCTCAATCCTCCGTATTTAATAGAAGATTGTCGACGGGAGTAGGCTTGGTAATTGAACTCATGACCGCGGGATACCCACCGGTAATAATGGTAATAGTAGCAATGTCACACACACTAATTCATTATGAAAAGTCAAAACCCTCCCTTTACGAAAGTTGACTGGAGCTGACTTAGTGTATGTCATCCTCTATTCCTCCATCATACTAATTTTGTTTAAGCAAACAAACAAGAATGCTGATTTGATTGCTGGATGAAGAAGAAGAATGCAGCAAGCGTCCGTAGCGGTAGCGGTGCGAGTCCCATCGTGGTTCTCAAGGCGAAGGCTCCTTGACGAGAAGCTCTCCGACCTTCACAAATGCACAAACCTCAACCACATACACCAAATCCACGCCCAAATCCTCAAAGCCCATCTCCACCACGACCCTTTCGTCGTCCCCAAACTCATCTCCGCCCTCTCCCTCTCCCATCACCTCTCCTCCGCCATCCACGTCTTCAACCAATTCCCTCAACCAAACCTCCACGTTTATAACTCCATCATCAGGGCCCACACCAGCCACCAGCTTACTACCCACGCCTTTAACTACTTCTTCGATATGCACACCAGTGGGGTCCACCCTGATAACTTCACCTACTCCTTCTTGTTGAAGGCGGCTTCTACTTCTCTGCATTTGATTGAAATGCTGCACGCACATGTTGTGAAGCTTGGCCTTTACTGCGATATCTTCGTGCCCAATTCGTTGATTGATTCGTATTCGAGGTGCGGGAGCGTTGGGATTAGCGCGGCGATGAAGTTGTTTATGTTGATGGAGGAGAGGGATGTTGTGAGTTGGAACAGTATGATTGGTGGGCTGGTGAAAATTGGTGAGGTTGATGAAGCTTGCAAGCTGTTTGATGAAATGCCTCAGAGAGATTTGGTTAGCTGGAACACGATGTTGGATGGGTATGCGAAGGCGGGAGAGATGAACAAGGCGTTTAAGCTGTTCGAGAGAATGCCCGAGAGGAATGTTATCTCTTGGTCCACGATGGTTTGCGGCTATAGTAAGGCGGGTGACATGTTTATGGCCAGGATGTTGTTTGATAGGTGTCCTGTGAAGAAGAATTTAGTCATTTGGACTACGATAATATCGGGGTATGCTGAGAAAGGGATCGTGAAGGAGGCAATGCTGTTGTATGATAAAATGGAGGGTGTTGGGTTAAAGGCTGATGATGGGTTTTTGATAAGTATTTTGGCTGCGTGTGCTGAATCTGGAATGCTAGGGCTAGGGAAGAGAATTCACGATTCTATTAAGACGTGTAGGTTTAGATGTAGCACTAAGGTGTTGAATGCTTTCATTGATATGTATGCAAAGTGCGGTTGTCTGGATGCTGCGTTAGGTGTTTTTAGCGGAATGGCAAGGAAAGATTTGGTGTCATGGAATACAATGATCCATGGGTTAGGAATACATGGACATGGTGAGAAAGCACTTGAGCTTTTCTCTAGGATGGTTCATGAAGGTTTTGAGCCGGATAAATATACATTCATTGGCCTTTTATGTGCTTGTACCCATGCAGGCCTTGTTAATGAAGGGCGTAATTACTTCTTCGCAATGGAGAAAGTATATGGGATTGTTCCTCAAGTTGAGCATTATGGTTGCATGATTGACCTACTTGGCCGTGGGGGACATCTAGAGGAAGCTTTTGAGCTTCTGAATAACATGCCTATGGAACCTAATGCTGTTGTATTGGGTACTCTTTTGGGGGCTTGTCGGATGCATAATGATGTAGATCTTGCGAAAGCTGTGTGTGAACACCTGTTTAAACTGGCTCCATCAGATCCTGGAAACTTCTCCCTTATGTCAAATATTTATGCTCAAGCCGGGGATTGGTTGAATGTTGCCAATGTAAGGATGCAAATGAAGAGTACAGGAGGCCAAAAGCCTTCTGGGGCTAGTTCCATTGAGGTAGAAGAAGAAGTGCATGAATTTACAGTATTAGATCAGTCACACCCTAAATCAAATGATATATATCAGATGATTGATAGATTGGTTCAGGACCTTAGGCAGGTTGGATATGTTCCAAAGGCATATGTATAGAGATTGATGAATATGATTTTGTTGCATCTGTATGCACAGCAAAAGTGATGCTTATAGTCAAAGGAATGAATTTGATTATTTAGTTTTATACATTGCTGGCTTACCAAAAGTAAAGAAATCTTTGTATTCATTGCTGCCACTGGTTTAGCAAAGCAAAAAAGTTGTATGCATGAACATATGCTTATTGTCCAAGCATTCTACATTCCTCTAATGCCGGCCGGAGAACTTTTGTACAGCCAAAGAAAGGGAATGTTCTGGTAAAAGAGAGAATGACCAGATATGCTCCTTGTGTACTAGTTATTCTAAAAAGAAGCTGTGCCTCAAATATGTATATTGGGTGGCAATTCCACTCTACACTGCATTTATCCATTTTCATCTGCTGGTTATTGACACACTAAATCACCAATCCAGCCTGTTATTAAACTTGAGAAATTTGCTTGACAGTAAGGTTATTTCTAGAGCTATCCGATCTTTCTCATTTGCACGTCTCTTCATTTGACTTGTGTGTTTCTCTCAATATAAACTTCTTTCAACCTCAGCTTTTTGTTTCTTTCCTTTTTATTTCTCTTGCTAGTTGGAAGATCTGAAGATGACTATTTTTTATTTTTATTAAGATCTGAAGATTCTTTAGAACTGGTTGCTAATCTGACAAAATAAACATAGGATTAAATGCTTTTTTTTTTTTCTTTTTGCAGAAATCTTGTGTACATGCAGCCTAGGGAGGGTTATATCTCCCAGCATAGGTAAAAGTGGGCTGTAGAGAATGTAAGTAGAAATATTCGTCCATGCCCTTTTCACTTCTCAATTGGTTACATTTCTAAAATTTATTTTCTCTCCGGCACTTATTTATAAAGTTTGGCGTTTAACAAGTAACTCACATACAAAACATTCTCTTGGAATTTCGAATTTGAATGTCTTTTTTGCTAGCTACAAAACATAACAGTACGACCTCGTAAACATTAGAAGGTTCTGCTTACATTATTCTTTCTAAAGCCCATCCTCAAATTGCATATGTTAATATTTCTAAACCAAGCAGTTTACTACTAATGGACTGAAATGGAATTGCAATGCATGAATGAAGTTAGTTGTGTTTCTGTGCTTAGTTTGCGTACCCCTAGCCAACAGAGATATCTTATTGTCTCAAGTGAAGTATCAGTTATGCAGAAATAACTCCTATATGAAGTCAAGCTTTGGTTGAAACATCATTATAATTGAACTAATGCCAAATTATTTAATGATAGCAAACAAACATGTTTAATAGCAGAGGGAATCATACTCATGGTCCAGTCAGCAAAAAAAATGTCACAATTAGCAAAATAAGATTTAGTTTGAGCAGGAAATCTTTTTAAATATATACCTTAGTCCGGAAAATTAACATTTAGTTCTTTTCTTTGGTTGAAATGGGAGGTTTTTCATGGAGGTCTCTCAATAGGTGAATTTATTGTTTCTCCATAATCACAATGTTCACTTTTGGGGGTTCACTAAGAAATACGGTTGTGGTCAAATGCAATGAAGTTGTTTATGAATATCTTGCGATTAGGGGTAGGTTCTACCCCTGCCCCCTTCGAAGTTTTGTTTTGACCTTAATTTTTTTGCCCTGGTTTTTCCCTTATACATTTTTCTCCTTGGACCTAACGGAGTTTGATCTTGATTTGCAAGTACGATCTGATGACATGTGTTCACAAGTTGGATTATCGTATTGTTTGATTTGATGAGCATGAGTTCTCTGCAAATAAAAACATGGTAAAGGAACGTTAATTGCCAACCAATCACAAAGGTTGTGGTAGTGTTGGGGAAGATTATGCTCGTGTTGATTTTGTTATGGGTTTCAAAATGTCTCTCATTATAGAACCAAGGCAACCTGCTTCAAGAAGAGTTCAATTGTTCAAAGCATAGAGAAAAATGGCTCTAAAATTTGTCCTCTTTTGCTCGCTTTTGTCTTTTCCATATTTTAGTTCTCTATGTAGTAGTATTAATGCTGAGTTTTTTAGATGGTTGAAAAACTCAAGGAAATTCCTACATAAGTTTTACCCGCCATGATAAGCAAACTCCTGGAGCAAAGTTTGTTTAAGTAGAAGTAATGTTTTGTTATTAGTTTTACTCTATTGCTATTTGAGGGAATGAATAGATCAATGTTGGAGCATGTTACTATGTTTAGGGATTTGTTTTTTACTTACGTATTGCATGTGTTTTGCATATTATACGCCATTGAACTTGGTTCTGTCAGATTTCTCAAGCAACTTATTTTTATAGCTGATGTTCCATTGTTTTCTTTATTGGCAAGTGCATAATTTTTGGGTATGTCTATTAAGTTTTAAGGAAGTTGATGCTTTTACTAAAAAATATTCTTTTACTTTTGTATGTATTTAATTATTCATGAGTAACAATTCCAAAAAAAATAAAATAAAAAAAAAATTATTCATGAGTTGTCTATTGAACAACATCTTGCCATTACAAGAAATGGATCATTATTGTCTCCGGTATGTTACGTTATTTTTTTTTAGGGCAAGTTGGAATCCTCAAATGAATATGAATTTTATAACACATCTAGAGAATTCACTTCATTTTAATTTATAGCGAAAATATTAATTTATTTTGAGAATGACTTATTTCTTATGAAAGGTCAATCAAAATTTATAATATATATATATATATATATATATATATATATATATATTGATAATTTTATTCAGGGGTAGCAAAAAAGACAATTATGCAAGAAAGGGTGTGAATGATAGAATTTGAAATGACTAATAATTTTATGAGTTAAGATCCGTTAACACCAGGTGTGAAATTTGGTCGCTTACACCTTCACTTAACTTTTTATATATTATGAAATTTGTCAATTCAACCGTTGAATTATATGTTATTATCATAACGACATACATACCAAATTTTAGATCATTCGAAGATTCATAGGTGTGTATTTTAAATAACGTATTATCCGTTAAAATAGAATAGTCGGATGAAGTATCAAATAATTTTTATATTCTATAAAATTTTGTAGACTTGATCTACTTGATAATAACATATAATTCAACGGTTGGATTTACAAATTTCATAAAATATATAAAAAGTTATGTGAAAGTGTAAGTGACCAAGTTTTACACCTGGTGTCAAGAGATCATAACTCTAATTTTATATGCAATAGATAAGTGGTTGCTTCAAGTAGGACATCCGCATATCTCCATAAGAACAAAATTTTGATCGATAATTTACACTTTATGCCATAAAAGCATTTTTTTTTTAATTTTCTTAAAGTTAAAGTTAAATTTCTTCATTATCCAATAATAAAGTAGTTGTATTTGCTTAAAATCATATGAAATTGTCAATGGTGCCTTGCACGGGTTAGGATTACTAGTTAGTTACAAATGAGGATATAAAATAAATAAAGAAATTGTTACATTTGTTATGTTATGAATTAACTTAGATCCTCCAATATTCATCATCGATGAAAAATGGTGCTATCATTGTAAAATCACATTTCACCATGGTAACAAATGGATGAGAAACAAATGCAATGAGTGTTTAAGAGAACTTAAGAGAAAAATGGAATGTAATTTTTGCACTTTTCATACAAGTTAAATAGATTTAATACTCCCTTCGGTGCTACACACACGCATATATATATATATATATATATATATATATATATATATATATATATATATATATATATAAAAGATTCTTTTGAGTTTTTATTTTGGTCTTATTTATAAAACTCATTTCAATTTTCAATAGCATTTAATTATTTTTTTTTTCTACAAATATCCCTATTAACTTTATACTTTTTAAAGTCCCCATAATAGTTATAGGGTAGTTTTGAAAAAGTATATCAAATTTTCACATATCCAATACTACTAACAAGTTTCATTACTTCTTTTGATGGAAGAGAAAAACCCCATAAGAGTCTTATAAATAAGACACGAGGGAGTAATTCACTTTTGGGAACATTCATTAAATTTGAATTTCATCGCAGTTGGAACTGATGTTGAATGCAAGGATCACAACGTATGTTTTGAATCGTAATGGCAATTAGGGAGGGCATGGCCCACGCCCGCATTTGGCCAGCAAAAACCCGCCCATCAAAATATTTAGGGACAAAAAATTAGGTCCTGCTCGCCTTAGGCGGGCAGGGTGGGCATGCGAGCGGCCCGTTTTATTTTAAAAAAATTTGATTCCCGTTTCTAGCCCATGTTTCATTGCATAATTTCAAAAAAAATGCTGGCGACGCCTGGTCGCCCGAACCAAGTATTGCACCTAAAATTTGCGCCACATTTCTTTTTTTTTTTTTAAAGAAAATAAGGCCCGCGAGCCGACCGCAGCCCGCCCACACATACCCGCGAAAAAGATCATATTTTTGAATTTTTTCATAAAAGTTGTGCCTTGCCGGCAAAAAAATGCGGGCGGACGGGCCAATACCCTAATTGCCGATGCTAGTTTTGAAGTTTAAAATCCAAGGAATTTCTTCGAAATTTGCATAAAGAATACTGTACGTGTGTATTTTTTTTGGTTTGCACCCTGGTATCCGGTCCACTGGGCCGACTAATCTAGTTCGAGGAGGATCCCGAGGTTAAGGTTTTATTCCTCTTCCAACGTTATTGCGGGGAATCGAACCGCGGTTCGCTCTAATCTCACATTATGTGTGAACACACACCCACCCACCCACCGAAGATTAAGGAGAAGAATGATGATGAACTCCCCCTTAGTCCCAATCGTTATTTAGTTCAAATATAAGTGTGGTATCTTCCTTGTGCTAGTCAAGAATCAATGAAATCGAAAACTTAACAAAAGTTAAGTGATAAATAGTTTTTTCTTCTTCTTAGAGTAAAACGATAATGGGTTATTACTCATAATATATAACTAAAGTATCGGTATATAAATGAAGTTGTTGAAAGTTTCTTACTTGGTTGTAACGCAATGAAACATTAAAGTATGTTAATACATTAATGGAACTTACGAATTAAATATATTACATCAAAATATTGTTCAAATGTCATAGTTTTTGAAGTCAAATGTAGTTAGATTACCAGATCAAGAAGAACCAAATAACACCCATAATAGAGACTATCTCTGCATGTTTGGTTAGTTTAGTGAGTGAAATCCAAGTCAAGGAAATGAAGCAAAAAGACGTGTCAAGAGAAGATTTCCAAAATATCACAACTTCAAAGTTATTCAAGAAGACTAAGAGTATGTTTGTTTCCGCGTTTAGATCCCTCAAAAACAGAAGCTTCTCCTCAATGGCGTTGGTGGGAACGCGCGTTTGCAGAGTCTCCAACGCTGAACCAAACGGAGCCTAAGAAGTTTCCAAAATAGATTTTTACCTTTGTTTTGTAATAACACTACTTCCTTCAATCTTATATGTAAGATCATTTAAATTTTTTATAAAAAAAAAAAGAAAAAAGGCGATCCTATTTGTAAGATCTTATCATGTTAACTTTCATAGACTATCCGGTAATAATGAGCAGTGACAAACTGGTCTTCTTATCATAGCCTACAATGAGCTATGCATAAACTATCCTGTGATAATAAGCAGTGACAAACTGGTCACGAAACTGTTTCAGATCCTATTTCACAATGTGAATAATAATCACTGGGCCACAATGGTGCCCATGCTATACTTCTAACTAAACCAACCAGGACTCAGCAAATCACAACCATAAGCATGCCTGAAAACTGAAATACCTAGCAAACAAATCGATATAAACTGAAGACTTCCATTTTATCTGCAACTTAAATTCACTAGCCATGGAGTGCAAATCAGATTGTCTTTACATTGTTTTTAACATGGTATCTCCTCTTTTCTTCTCCTCTCTCTCCCAACTTAACATGAACTATAAAATAAAGACAGATTGCTAAATGCAGCAGCCGGCAATAAATTTCGCAGAACGTTTCGCGCCAAAATAGTCTCAGTAATTGAGTATGCCCTCATTCATTAGAATCACGAGGAATGACAAAGACATTGAGATTGAATAATCACAGGTCCATGGGAATTGACAATAGCAATAATTAAGGAAAAAGCAACATGTTTTTATACATAAAAATGCAGATTTGATTTGCTTTCAACCAGCTTCAACTAACCAAAGCATTACTTCTGTCTACTGAATTTTGGATTTCAGGTTATTGCAAACAAGTTTGCCTCGCCAGTCACTATCTAATTTAAAGCTACAAGCCTACAATTCAGCATCTTCTAAGACTTCCAACATAAGTTGGAAACACAAGTACAAGAAATGTAAAATAGACAGAAGTTAATTTCACATCATTGTAGGAAAACAGGACACATTCTATCCTTAATTTCTTTATGAGTACAACGACATATTGGATCTCCAAATATACAACGATTATCAAGTCACTCCTCCAAAGAAAATGACAGCCAAATAGCCCTTTTGGCGACTTATTTGTAGCTATGTGAATCATTCAAGAAATAAAATTTACACTACGAGGTGGAAATTTAAACTTTCAGGAACTTATTTGATGGTTATTTTCTTTGAAAGACTAACTTGCTAACCACTATATCTTTGGAGGATCATTTTAACGTTTATCTTTTTCTTTGTTGCAACTTGTAGTCAACGGTGGTCAGCTTCACATTATATGTAGTTTTCGTGTGCTATAATAATCTAGTGGAATTGACAAAAAAAAAATTCAAACCTTGTGAAAATCAATGAATGAAGAAAATGGAACTAGAAGTGTAAATTCACAATATATTCTATTTCCAAAATGAAAAATCCTAGTTTCAAGTAATCTCTTGTCTAGTTCTCAAAAGATAGCTCAGTTGGTAAAACTGCGAGACATAAAGTGCAATCACCTAGATTCGATCTCTAGCAGCTGCACAATTTTTCCCTTTCCCCTCTCATAAAAAAACTTTGCTTATATAAAAAAAAATAAAAAAAAATCTCTTGGCTAAATACTCTGAAGTCCCTATAAATTCATTCATCAATGTTCCTGTGAATATATGCTCACAATATCATGTATTTCCTAATATGAAAAATTCTACTTTGGAGCAACCTCTTTTTCAAATGTAATACTCTCAGGTCTCAATCAATTCTCTAATCAACTGTTCTTTTCATTCTTATTAACAAACCAGCATAGCCATACATGATCTTGAAATTTGAAAACTATTTGTGTTCATAATGAACACATGAACACAAGGGACAAAACTACCATTCATAAATCCTAATCTCTAACAGAGGTTTCCTACATTTCCTATTTCACAAGCAGTAGGATTTAAGAGTGTGTATTCTTTATCTCACTTGTAGGATTTAAGAGTGTGTATTCTTTATCTCACTTATCTCTCTTTTGGCATATTTTTGCCACCTAAAGATGGCATCTGCAGGTGACTTTTACTATATTGTAAAGTAACATAGATAGGATCAAAGGAAATAGTAAAGTGCAGAACAGTAAACCACATTTCAGTACAGATTATGGCATGGTAGAACTAAAAGAGAAAAGAAAAAAGTATAATAATTGACTAAATTCGATAGAGGATTTAAAAATTCAATCAAAAATACGAAATATATATTATTACAGAGAAAACAATCCATACCAACTTCATTATTTGTAATTTTGGTGCATCACAAGCTAAAAGCAACAATCAGTTCCCTACAAAAGTTCTCTGTTTGAATAAGAATACCCCATCTGTTCTAGATGGCTTTTTATACTCCACATGTTCCACCAAAATCTGCCATGGTCGCTAAGTTTTTCTTCATTCTTTCTCCTGACGGCATCTTTTCTGTCCGACTGTTGGAGACTCTGGGAAAAATTGTTCCCAGAATGCATCAGTAAAACCAGTAGCCACTGGGTCTGTTCCCACGGGTTGGTCTTGGGATGCAACAAGATCAGGAGTAGCATCTGCAGATGGCTCACAGTTCATGTTAATTCCAGATGACTCAGGCTGAACAGTACTATCTAGTAGCACCCTGGATATAGCTTGAACTTCAACATCTAGTAGCTCACTGGATATGGCTGGAATTTCAGCACAACCTATAGATTCATCAAATTCCGATTTCCAATGACCTTGGACAAAGGCATCACCAATACCTTGTGCAATATTCTCCCAAATCTGCATAGATGACTCGAGCTGTTCAATTTGCTCCAAGTTCAATGAGAGAAGTGATGTATTTTCTCTAGGTGACACTTGGGAAGTTTCCATAGGACCTTCAGTGCCAGCTTCATCACTAACATGACCACTTCTTGGCAACAACCTTTGCTTTTTACCCATCTTTTCCATCAGTGGTGAGAGATTCAAAGCAATCCCAGATTTCTGCAACACTTGAGTAACAGATGAGAGCGTGTCTTGTTGCCTCTTTTCCAACTTTGCCAATTGATGATTTGAGCTTAGCATTTGTGTCTCATACATTTTCTTATCTTCTTCACGTTTCAGAAGAAGTTGTTCATTCTCATGTTTAAGCTTTGCTATCTCATCTTCCAAACTCTGCCGCTCTGAATCGGGTAGTGGAGTAACCCCATGTCCTTGGATATTCTGCATAGAACGGCTATGGACCGGTTGGCGCCTATGGATGTTCTTCAAGAGATCTGGCTGATCTCTCACAAAATCATCATTTACAAATTCCCATTTGTCATGCTTAACTTTTCTAAAGCCCTGATCAAACATAAACATGACATATAGCAAGCAAAACAAATTCACAACAACTTAAAAAAAAACAAATACAAAACAAAAAGTAGTCAATCTAAGAACATGAAATAATGGCAAATATTGAATATACTCACATAACCATTGAGCTGACGGACAAAGCTCGCGAAGTTAGCGTGCTTGAAGACCTGCGGCAACAAAACCCTTGTGAATTCATGCTCATCCCAAACAATGAAACTTCTGTTGTTAGCACTCCAAGAAACAATGGAGTTGGTGGAAGGATCATTCACCAACTTGTAAGTCTTGCTCACGAAAGGAGGCAAGATACTGGAACTACCCTGAGCCTCATCCATCATCACACACAATCTCCAAAACCCAAAGACAAAAATCTCAAAAAAAAAAAAGTGAATCTTCAAAACACTCATCCTTATGCAAACTAAACCATCACAGAAAGTGCTTTTTTAAATAAAAAAAATATATAATAATTAAATCTAATTCAAACAAAACAATAAAAAATCTTCCTTTCTCTCCCCCTTATTAGATCCAATGAATCCTAGTTAATGACAATCAATAATTTTCCAAAACAGAGGAGACCCGTTATGCAATTCAATTAAAAATTACCATGGAAAGAAATCTTACGCGCTTACCAGCTGGAGGTGAATCACAAGGTGAAATTTTTGGTAGATTCAAATGCACAAAACACAAAAGGTGAGAGTTTAAACAGCATAACATACCCACAGAAAAGGTTGTCACCTTCTGTCTATTCTATAAATTTGCAAAGTTCTTTTTTCTATCCATATTTGCCAAAAGCTCCAATGTCTAAAGTAAGAACACATTGATTTTTTTTTATTACACAAAATGGAATATTTTTTATTTTCCTAGAATTGAGAATTTTCTATTATGTAGCACTTCTAATCACCACACGTGTGTGCTTATATATGACGCCATCCGGTTAAATCATGTGATCTAATCGTTTGAACTTGAACCAGAACCTTTTCCAGTTTGCTATTCTGTCCAGCTTTAACAACTGAAAAATGCAGTAGGCAGCAGTACAATTTGGAGTCCACTATGAAATTAGGAGCACATTATGCTATTCCATAGTTCAGCAGAAAATTTTATGCCCAAAATAGCCTTAGTAATTTATTATGCTCTCAATCATTAAAAGTGAAAGGAAGGACAAAAACATTAAAATTGAATAACCACATGTCCATGCAAATCAACGATAGCAACAATCGAAGAAAAAGCAAAGAGAAATTTATTAAAATGACCACTTTACAGAAAAGCAAAATGGCATGGCTAAGGTGTTCTCCAAATTCTGTAGTGAGAAAAACAATCTGTATAACTGGATGTATATCAAAAGTTCCTTACACCCATGACATAGCAGTAAACAGTTTCCCCCGTCCTTTATATGTAAAATATATCCATAACTTTGTATTCCGTGTGAGTGTGCACCATGTTCCCATCTATATTCAAGGCAATAGGCATAAATGCAAATGCAGATTCGAGTTGCTTTCAAACAGCTTCAAGTAACCAAAGCATTACTTTTGTCTACTGAATTTTGGGTTTCAATGTTCATTGCAAACAAGTTTCCCTCGCCAGTCCCCATCTAATTTATAGCTACAATTCAGCATTTTCTAAGACTTCCGACATAAGTTACAAACTCAAGAATAAGAAATGCAAAATATACTAGAAGTTAATTTAGTATCATGGTAGGACATCATGTAGTTTTTGTATTCGATCAGTGGTCAGTCAGCCTCACACTACATGTAGTTTTGGTAAGCTATGATAATAAATTTTTCTTAAGATACTATAGTGAAATTGACAAAAAGTTTAAAACCCTGTGAAAATTATTGAATGCAGAAAATAGAACGTGAAGTATATATATTCATAGTATATTGTATTTTCCATAATGAAAAATCATACTTTCAAGTAATCTCTTGTTTAAATACTTTAAAATCTCAATAAATTCATTCATCAACATTTCTATGAAAATTATAGAATGAAGAAAATAGAACTAGAAGTATATGATCACAATATCTTGTATTTCCTAATATGAAAATTCCTGGTTTCGAGCGACCACTCGTTCAAATGTATAAACCTGGTTTCCACTTAAATATAATACTCTTAAGTCTTAAGTCCCAATAAATACATAATCTTGAAAACTATTAGTGTCCATAAGATAAAATAGGGGCAAAAACTACCAATCCTCGACCCTAATCTCTAACAACAGAGATTTACTACATTTCCTCCTTCACGAGCAGTAAGATCTAGAGTGTGTATTCTTTTTCTCACTTATCTTTTGTTTGTGGTATATTTTTTCTCAATTATCTTATTTACAACTACTTTCACCTTTCACACTCCTCACAGAAATGCCATTATAGACAGCTTTCAACTGTAAATATTGGGCAATTTTCCACAATGAAGCATTTTTCACGCTTAATTTTGGCTATCTCCCTGCAGTTGATGGCAGCAGTGGGCACCTGCAGGTGGCTTCTACTATATGGTAAAGAAAGATAAAGAGGATCAAAGGGGAAAAAAGTGCAGAAAAGCAAACCGCATTTCAGAACTGAAAGGGACTTGTGATCAGTATAAGAATTGACTAAATTCGATAGAAGATATAAGCATTCAACTGAAAATATGGAATATGTATTATTTTATTACATGTAATCTTGGGGCATCACAAGCTAGAAGCAATAATCAATTACCTAAATAATTTCTTTACTTCACTAGGAATGCCCCATCTGTTCAGGAAGGTTATTTATGCTCCACCAAAATTTGCCATGTTCACTAGAATTTTTTTCATCCTTTCTTTCTGAATGTGCTTCATGAATTTCTGTCGAACCAGGATTCTCTGTCAAAAATTGTTCCCAGAACACATCATTAACACCATTAGCCACAGGGGAGGCTCTCACAAATTGATCTTTTGATGCAACAATATCATGAACAGCAGCTACAGCTGGCTCAGAGTTCATGTCAATCCCGGATGACTTAGGCTGAACTTCAACTTCTAGTAGCACGCTAGATATAGCTGGACTTTCAGCACAACTTATAGATTCATCGAAATCCAAGTTTGAATGACTTTCAACCAATGCATAACCAATATCCAGTGCAACATTCTCCCAAAACTCCACAGATGACTCGAGCTGATCCATTCGCTCCATGTCTAATGGGAAAATAGGGGTACTTTTTGCATTTTCTCTAGGTAACACTTGTGAAGTTCCCATAGGATCTTCAATGCTAGCTTCATCACTAACATGGTGACCACTTCTTGGCAACCTTCGTTTTCTATCCATGTTTTCTGTCAGCAGTAAGAGATTCAATTCAATCCCAGGTTTCTGAAACACTTGAGAAACAGAAGAGAGCATGTCTTCTTGCTTCTTTTCCAACTTTTCCAGACGATCATTTGAGCAATGCATTTGTTTGTCATACATTTGCCTTTCTTGTTCTTCTCTCTGTAACTCCAGAAGAAGTTGTTCCTTCTCATGTTTAAGCTTCTCTATCTCATCTTTCAAATTCTGTCGCTCTAAATCCGTTAGCCGATTAGCCCCATGTCCTTGGAGATTCTGCATAGAATGGCTATGAACCGGTTTGCGCCTATGGATATTCTTCAAGAGATCTGGTTGACCTTTCACAAAATCGTCATTAGCGAATTCCCAATGTTCAGGGTCAACCTTCCTAAAGCCCTGATTCAAGCAGAAACAACGACATATTACAAACAAACAAATACAAAACAAAAAGTAGTGAAATCCAAGAGCATGAAATAATAGCAAAGATTGAATTTGCTTACATAAGTATTCAGCTGCCTGATAAAGCTCGAGAAGTTGTTGTGCTTGAAGAACTTTGGCAGCAAAACCCTCGCGAATTCCGGCGGATCCCAAACAACAAAACTTCTATTTTTAGCTCCCCAAGAAACAATATTGTTGGTGGAAGGATCATCCACCATTTCATAAGTCTTGCCAACAAAAGGAGGCAAGGTACTGGAACTACCATGGGCTTCTTCCATCATCACACACAACTCAAGCTCCAAAACCCAGAGACAAGATCTCAAGAACAAAGTGAATCCTCAAAACAATCACACCCTTATGCAAAGTAAACCATCACAGCAAAACCCCTTTTCAAAATTCACAAATCTAATTCGAACAAAACAATTAAAAAAAAAAAAAAAAAAAACCTTCCTTTTTCTCTCCTTTCTTAGTTCCAAGTAAATGGCAACGAATAATTTTCCAATGAATAATTTCACAAACACCTTGCAAGCTTACCCAGCTGAAGATGAATCACAAGATGAAATCTTTTTGCAGATTCAAATGCGAGAGTGGAAACAGCATAACATACCCACAGAAAAAGTTGTCACCTTTCTGCCTTAGCGACAAATATGCAAAGTTCATGTTTGCATAAAACTCCAATGTTAATGATAGTACGATACATCGATTTTTCCACAGAAAATGGAGTAATTCATTGTAAAAAATAACCTTGCTGATCAAGCAACAATAATTTGGATTCGGGAATCTATTTGAAAAATAAAAGGGAAAACTTTAAAATATAATAAATGCACGGTTTTATTTGAAGAGAGAGGGAGCTCAAGAATCGAAGTTTTACGAAGATTTGGGTACCTTTGTTTCTCGATGCATTGAATTATTGAGATGTTTCCTGGTAATGGGGTAAGACAATTTTGATTTTTCTTCTACTTATTTTGTTTCTTGCGGGGTTATTTATTCTGGTTGATTTTTTATTTTTATTTTTTTTTTAAGAATGAGAATAAAAAAAGCTGCCAAAATATTCTGTTTTTTTTTTTTTTTAACATTGTATGGCCAAAATATTCATATTCATGGGTATTCGAAAAAATATCCCTAAATGATATCCGTATTATTCTTTTGTGGATGGGGATAAATTATTAAGAGGAAGAGATTGAACAAATTCAGATTTTTCCCACCGAGATCTCCTTCTTTTGTGGGTTTATACACTAAATTCCATTTTAATCATGCAATTTTCTTTCTCTCCCATAAAAATAGGACCAACAAATCCCAGCACAGTTGGTAGATAACTGGTTCCTTAAGCATGATGTCAGGGGTTCGATCCCTGCCGTGGGCATGGAAAAGGCTTTGTTGGTAGAGGCAAAACTCGTGATCTCTACGCCTCGGAGAGGATTAGTCTTCGGCTGTCGGCTGGGGATACCCTTGCTGTACACCAAAAAAAAAATTATAGGTAAGCAAAAGAAAGAAAACAAAATAAAAATAAAAATAAAAATTAAATACTGTTAAGCACAAAATTTATTAAGATAATCCTACTTTCAAAATATGGATTTCAAAAAAATTAAATACTACTCTCTTTGATCTCATTATAAACATCCTTTTTGTGAGGGAGAAATGAGCTTATAATAAAAACCGGAAGGAGTATTAAACATAATATTAAACGTATATTGTGACTTGCAATATTATTAAATGTGAAATTTTTCAATACAAATACATTTATTTTAGTCTCTTCCATTTAAGTAAACCTTACGGCCACTAGGCTAATGCATATTTAATGTTTCTATTTAAAATAAATATACATATATAGACTTATATACTTTCAAAATAAAAAGTTTAGTGCTTCACCCCTGTATTTTTAAATCAAATGCTAAAATATCAATTGGGTAAGATTGAAATACACAAACAAGTGAATTTCAATATCAATACTTTTTTTTGAAACATTGCAAAAAAAATTTCTTCAAACTTAAAATATATAAATTTGTATTTTTGTTCAAATAGAAATAGTTAAAAACAATTTAAATTTTGACCTAGGGGCCAGAAAATGATAGGAACATTACTGATTACTCCCTCCGGTCCTATATATAAGTCACATTCTAGAAAGTTTTCTTGGTTCTAATTATAAGTCATTTTATATTTTCTATGCATCATTTATTGATTTTTCTCTTTTTTGCCCTTATTAAATGCTTTGACTATCTATGTGTTTTTTGTTGTTCATTAATGAGTGCGAATTTTCCAAGAAAAGTTAAGGGGGTAAAATTGTAATGTTACAATATATTCTCATAGAATTCATAAAACCAATCACTTTCCTTGATATGTGTAATTCGGTTAAGTATGCCCTATAATAAGAACCGGAGGGAGTATTATGCATTAATAGCTGAATTTATTCAAATAATGAATATGATCAACATATTATAAAAATACATTATTTATTCTATATTAAAGGTGAAGTATCAGTGCTTCCTTGCCTATGATCGGTTCGTTTAATATTTTCTTACGAGAAACCCATTTGATTTTGGCTTTCCTGTTTTTATTGTTTAATTGATTATGGCTTGTGTTTCATCAACCTTTCTTTTGGTCTTGTGGTGGAATGGCGAGTGATTGGAAAGCTTTAATTACTACAATAGGGTTTCTTACGACTAACAATTGGTGATCCGATGTCCTAGTTTTTGTTTGTGTTGTACATGGAGAAGTTGATCAAATCTTTTTGAAAAAGATAATATGATCATATTCATTAAGAAATAAACATTGAAGTTTATAATACCATGCAAGTTTCCCCCGAAACTTGCATTTGCATGAAATATTGAATTTTATACTCTTGAAATAATCCATAGTACACCTTCAATATATGAAGAGTTAAGATTCGTCGGGGTAAAATATTTTTTGATATATTGTAAAATTAATCAATTCGAACATTGAATTATATGATTTTATTATGGTGTGTGATCATATATATCAAATTTTAAATTATTTGAGAAAACTTATAAATATATACTCTAATAATATATATTTTCTTATATTTCAAATAACATATTATGCGTTAAAATAGAATTTTTGTTTGCGTATCCGGTCCATTAGGTCGACTAATATAGTTCGAGGAGGGTCCCGGGGTTAAGGTTTTATTCCTCTCCCAACGTTGTTGCGTGGTATCAAACCGTGGTTCGCCCTACCAAGTGCAGTCTTTGGCACCACTGCACCAACAGGTCGTTGATGCGTTAAAATAGAATTATGAGATGAAGCATCAACTAATTTTTATATTCGATAAAAATTTATAGAATTAATTTATTTGATTAGAACGTTGAACTTAAAAAGTTGGATTGATTAATTTCATAATTTATAAATTATTTGAATGTATAAATATCAAAATTTTACATCTAATATCAACCGATGCTAACACATATATGAAAGTGTATACACTTGAATATGTCATAGTTTCTCTAGCTATTCTATTTTTCAACGAGCCAAGTAACAGTACATTTATTGTCCTTGTTTGTTTTTTGTTTTTTGTTTTTTTTTTTTTACATCAATTGAACTATTCAATTTTAATATGATCAAATCTTTTTTAAAAGGATAATATGATCATATTAATTGCATGAATAAATTTTTGAATTTGTTATACATTCTTATTAATTCTATTATCTAACTATATTCTTTAATTACCTTAAAAAAACTATACTGTATTTTTTAACTAACTCTTACCCCGTGCAATGCACGGGTTATTGATATTTTAATTTTTTATATTAAATATTTTAAATTAAAAATTATTATTATTTTTATTATAAAGTAAAGATTATTATCAAACAATAACCAAAAATACAAACGGGGGTTGGCTCAAGTGGTGCGATCCTACCAACTTGAGAACTTGGGAATGTGGCCTCAGACTAAGAAGATTAGTCTCAAGGGTTCCCTGGTATTAAGGGTGCTCTTGGGGACACCTGTGGTATTGACCAAAGAGTACAAATAAAAAAAACAACAACAAAAAATAATTATATAAAAAGATAGAAGTTCACACCAAACCCTATACTTTAAAAAAAATTAATCTGAATGATCCTGTTGATAAATTTTATAGTTCTTCATATGAACAGAAAATGTAACACTTTTTATCTGAGATATTCCTTATCTATTTTTTGGATAAATTGACATTTTTATATATGATTATCAAATTTATTATGATAAATAAATATTAAATAAGAATTGAACATTTTGATTTTTTTATATTTATGAGATCGATGGATTAGTTTTTTTTTTACAATTAGTATTTTTTTAATAAGATTATCAAATCTGTTGTTATTAATCATAATTAAATATTTTTATCTTTTTAATCAATTATTTTATCTCAAGTTAATAATAAGATTGAATCCAAAAAATCTTTATTTTATCTCAAGCTAAATATTTTTATTATTTTTATGATTATCTTTATCTTATTGGATCTTAATCTTTATTTTATTTTATTTTCTTTTTTTTAAACACTTATCAAATCTTAATATTAAAAAATAGAGACATATGCTATGACCATAAAAGTCTCGTCTCTTTGGATTTATCTTTTTGAGGATAATAATTACTTTTTTTAACATATAGATAAAAATATGTATTACTCTATAGGATAATAATTACTTATTAACACGTGATAATTACTCTATAGGATAATAATTACTTATTTAAAATTTAATTATCATATTGTTTTTCTCGCGAAAGAAAAAATACAAAAGTAAAGTTTATACGCATTATCATGTGTTTATAAAAAGATAAACCATGAATGGAAACTATAGAGTAGGAGATAAGTGTAACATCCTAAACTTTATTATAAATGAAATTATTAAATAAAAACCTAAGAAAAATTGAAATAATGACTTAATGAATTTTGGTAGATAGGTGAGTGGTGATTATAAGTCCTAGGGGTTGTATAGAAGGTAGTTGTGGCTTCGGGCAAAGTCATATAAGCGAAATCGAGAGTTAAATCGGCGTTTTAGATGTTAGAAATCGACCGAAAAGAGAAAATTAGAAATTTATTATAGGATGCTAATAAAATAAATTCCACCATTGGATATGAAGTTTATGGGGTGAAGAAGCTTGTCTAAAAATTTGGACCCGATCCGACGGTTAACGAAAAAGTTACGGCGAATCGAAGTTTGGAGATTCTGGTGCACGCCCAGGCGCACCGATGCATGCCCAGGCGCACCACTGTTCATTAGTGCACCAACTCAGGAGCTTTTTCGCTCAGGCGCACCAGTCCGTGCGCCCAGGCGCGCTCGTGAGGCACCAACCCCGTTTTTTTGGCGCGCCAGTTCCACTCCTGACCGCACCAGCCGCACGCACCACGCACCAGGCCAGGAGCTGGTGCTGTCCTCGCGCTCAAGCGCCAGCGCGAAACCAGATCAGATCTGGTGCGTTGAAATCCTGCTTGGTGGCTAAGTTTTCAATTCCAGCCACACGATTTTCAGGCTTCATGGCAAGGAAATAAAGCATTAAAACACAACACTCCTTTCACACTTCCTCACCCTCATCAACCCACCATCTCCATCAATTCTCTCAAGCTCCAAGACCATCTCCATCATCATCCCACCATACACACTTGGTTTTGGGCACCTCAAACCCAAAATCACCAAGCTCTACCAAGCCTTGCACCATGGAAGTGGGTTAAAGCTTCATTCCTCTTCCTCCTTGGTTCCCACGAGTTTGCTCCCTCCTTCCATTCTTCTTGGGTTTTCAATTTTCACCATTGATTGGGGTAAGTTAGCTCATGCCATGAATTAGTTTCTTTTCCATTCTAGCTCTCCTTAGTTCATAGATTTTGTTCTAAAACCCTAGGGTTCTTGCACTCATAAATATGTAGGGTTTTGGTTTCATGCCTTCCAACTCAAACCAAGACAAAGACAAGGATCACTCATCTTGTGCTCTCTCAAATAGGGTTGTGTACCATCATTTCATCATTTCCTTATTGAGGTGGCAAGCTAGGCTCAGGAAATTCAAATTCCCTAGGTTTTGAGCTAGGACTCACTAAGGTTCTATTTTCTTCTTGCTAATTTAAGGTAAGGAGTGGGTTATAGTGAGTATTACCTTACTCTGGGGTTTAGTTTACAATATGCATATAATGGGTACTAAGATTTTTGTGTTAGTTTAGGTTGATATGATATAGAATAATTGTTAAACTAGAATTTATAACTTAGGGAAATTATTTGATGTTGATATGTTTCATTTTGTTATTTGGTGATGTTGATGATGCTTATGTTGTTTAATGATTTGAGTTGTGATATTATGTTGAATTGTGCTAATTAAGTTATAATATATAATTGTGACCATTGGAGAGTGGAAATGGGTAATGTGGTGATTTATTTTGAGTAATGGAAAGTGCTAAAGAAATGATAATGATAAAAGAACGGAATGAATTACACCCAGGCTCAGCCAGGGGAGAATGAATTATACCTGGGCGCAGTAAGTCGTGATCGCGCGGTGGTGCGAACGCAGTAGGTCGTGACCAGGGAAAAGAATTAAATGAATTATACCCGGGCGCAGTAAGTCGTGATCGCACGGTGGTGCGAACGCAGTAGGTCGTGACCAGGGGATTGAGAAACATACCCGGGCGCAGTAAGTCGCTATCGCGCGGTGGTGCGAGCGCAGTAGGTCGTGACCAGGGGATTGAGTAACATACCTGGGCGCAGTAAGTCGTGAGTGCACAGGAGTGCAGACGCAGTAGGTCGCGACCAGGGACAGATTGAAAAGAATATGAATATGAATATGATTAAAACATATGGAGCAAAAGACTTACGAAAATGTTGAATAAATTGGTTTGAGAAACTAACAAGTACTTGAAAATGAATTGTGATACATGGACTCTTATTTTGTTGTGATCGAACTGTTATATGTGTATGGCTTAGTGTTGCATTATGTCTTATCTGGAAACTGCCTCCCCATTTTACGTGTAATACTCACTCCTTACTATCTCCACAGGTACTGAGGAAGAGTTTGCACCCGACCAGGCCGAACAGGAGTACTCTCCCTCACAGGGAGAGTAGGTCACTTTTAGCTATGTAGGACGACTCCTCTTGGGGAGGGGTCTTATTTTGGGGAAAAAACTGTTTTCCAAAAACCTGTTTATATTTCCGCTAACTCTGATGCTTATACTCTGATGTTTTAAACATGCTTTCTGATGCGTGAACGAAGATGCACAAGCTGTGATATATGTGAATAACTCTGCTGGCTTTGCTATTTGAAAATGTTGTTATTTATCAGGTTGCAGGAAAACCAGAAATTTTGGGAAAGTCCTAAAAACAAACGAAACTCCGTCCGTTTGACGGAAGATTTTTATAAGCTAAAAAAGAAATTTTTAATTCACTATTTTAACTAAGGGTATAAAAGGGTAAATAAACTTAGGTGTTACAATAAGTGATGATTATCATTATCACGTGTCACATGACCAAATAATTTGTAAAATTAAATAACAAAAGGGAATGGTAATCATGTGTAAACAACTAATATATTGATGTATGAGTTTTACTTGACATGGTTAAAGTAACATGTACTCCCTTGCCACATCATTATTTACATTTAACAAATATAGACTAATGATAAAGACCTAAATAAATTAAATGATCGATCTCAATCATAGTTCTTCACGCAGCAATGAAGCATATGAAGCTTGTTGTTCTCCCCATGTTATTGTTGGGAATTCATTGCTATAGATGAAGCTTTTGCCAATGCAAAATGACAATGTTGATGAATACGTGTAGTGGGATTGCAAGTGACACATTGGAAGAGACGGTGGTTCATGAATAATAAAAAAGAGAGGAGAATGATGAAGAATGTGACTTTCATGACTTGACAAATCATCTTATTTATAGTTTGAAATATGTGATAACTAAAAAGATATTTGGGTTTATTATGAACTCAAGCATCATCTCTTTGGGTTTATCAATCTTTTTTAAGATAATGATTTTTTTTAACAAAATGAGGATAATGATTCCACATATTCCACATATAGATAATTTATTTAATTTTAAATATTAATTTTGGACAGATAATTTATTTAATTTTAAATTATAATTTTGATTAAAGAAGATGTTATCTACCTACAAATGCTTTGGTGCGAGTATTCCTTAAGCGGACAAACGTGGTGCCTCGAAAATGGATGTTTTTATATAAGTACCAGCTCTTACCCCGTGCAATGCACGGGTTGTTGATATTAAATTTTTTTATATTAAATATTTTAAATTAAAGATTATTATTATTTTCATTATAAAGTAAAGATTATTATTAAACAATAACAAAACTAATTATAAAAAAGGATTATTCAATATACTTTATTATCATAAATAAAAAATTATTATTATTATTTTGATTTTTTTTTTGTTTGATGGTATTATGAGAATAATTAATGATAAATCATAATATCCCTTATTTCATTGGACATGAATTCATTTGAAGATAATGACAGTTCGTTTTTTAATATTATATCTTTTTTATGTATAGATCAATATTAAATTAATGTATTCCTTATTTAGTTGATCGATAATTAGCATGTTTTATTAATTAGAGTGAAATCAAAATTAAACTTTTTTATTTTTATCCTGTGTAATGCACAAATTATTAATATTTAAATATTTTAAAGTAAAGATTATTATTAAACAACAATAAAAAATGAGCTTGTTGAAAAATTTTGTACTTCCTTATATAAATAAAGAATAACATTTTTTAATCTGAGATTTTCCTTATTTATTCAATAGATAAATTAACATTTTTTACATGATTATTAACTTTATTATAATAAATCAAAAATAAATCAGAATTAGATATTCCTTATTTATTTAGTAGATAAATTAATATTTTTATATGATTATCAACTTTATTATGATAATTAAAAACAAATCAGAATTAAATATTTTGATCTTTTTTGTTTAATGGTATTATGAGAAAATTTAAGGATAAATTGGAATATCCACTATTTCATAGAACATGAAGAACATTGAAATTGTTATTTTTGACTATCTTGGTTAACACATTGCACTTTATTATGAATATAATGTTGGCTCTTTTTTTTATATATTTAATATTATATTTGTCTATGTATAGATGAGTATTAAATTAATGTATTCCTTATTTAATTGATCGATGAATTAACACGTTTTATCATGATATTATGATTAATTATTAGAGTGAAATGAAAATTAAATTTTTTTATATTTTTTTGTTTGATGGTATTATGAGTAGATTTAAAGATAAATCAAAATATTTTCTATTGCATAAGACATGATAATTTAGCATATTTTAAATATAATTATCACATCTGATATGAAAAATTATATATAATTAAACCAAAATTATACATTCTGATTTTTTTATTGGATAATATTATAAGATATTTCTAATATTTATTTGTTGGATAAATTAATATTTTTTACCATTATTATTTTTTTAGTATAATTATCACATTTATTATTATTATTATTATTATTATTATTATTATTCATATTTAAATATTTTGATCTTTTTCATCGTTTATCTTATCTCATGACAAAAACGGAAAAAAAATCATAAATAAATCGAAAAACATTGTTTCTTCAATTAGGCAAAAGACTCACCAAAATTATTTTTCACCGGAATACGACCAGGGTATTTCTTCTTAATCGTAGAAGCCTTAGCCCTTCTCTTCTTTGAAAAGAGAAAAAGATCAATTATTTGCATATTCTTTCAACAAAGAATAATCAAAGTAAGTATGTATAACAACTTACCAAAATTTAAAAAAAAAAAAACAACTTACCAAAGTCATGCTCTTGTTTGGAGTAACTCATTGATGTCATTCTTCATGAAATTAGCATTAAGCAAAAGTCAATTAAAGTATAACAAAATATGCATCATCTAATAAGTAATTCATCAAACACTTAAAAATCAAAATTAAGAGCTCTAAGTAGAGGAATAAACAAAAGTCAATTAAAAGTATAACAAAATATGCATCAGAATAAGTAATTCATCAAACACTCAAAAATCAAAATTAAGAGCTTTAAGTAGAGGAATGAGGGGAAAAATAAAAATAAAAGAAAGAATTTGGAGAAGAGAATTCTTATAATTGGATAGAACTTTAAGAATTGAATGGGAGAGCCTATTATATATATATATATATATA
This sequence comes from Crotalaria pallida, assembly GCA_037953625.1. Taxonomy (NCBI): domain Eukaryota; kingdom Viridiplantae; phylum Streptophyta; class Magnoliopsida; order Fabales; family Fabaceae; genus Crotalaria; species Crotalaria pallida. The sequence continues at coordinate 79,396,659 of CM075656.1, forward strand.
TATATATATAGTGATTTTTTTAATATTTTTTAAATATTTTTGTTGAGGATAATGATTTGTTCAACAAGTTGAGGATAATGATTTCACATACAGATAATGATTATATAAATTTAAATAATTAATTTTATTTGAAATTGTAATTTTGGTTCGAGATAATGTTATTTACCTTCAAACATATAATGATTAAATAAATTTAAATAATTTATTTAATTTTAAATTGTAATTTTGATTAGAGATAATGATTATTTACCTACAAATTTTCTGGTGCGAGGAAAGCTTCAGGGGACAAACGTGATGCCTCGAAAATTTCTCCGGCAAACGTGGTGCCTCGAAAAGGGATCCTTTTATATATAGATAGTAGATAGTAGATTTAGTCAATAAAATTGCAATTTTTTATGTTTTAGTTGATTAGTTTGAAATATTAAAATCTTATGCGTTCTTAACCTCTTACTAATTGAATTATTAAATTTTGATATGAAAAATTAATCAAAATGTTAATTTTTATATTATTTTATTATTATAAAAAACTATACTTTTATTATTTTTATCATTTGGCTTTATTTTTATGTTTTTCATACATATTTTTATTAAAAAAAATTCATTTCATTAATGGCAATATTCTTTTTCAATTGAACTATTCATTTTTGTATGATCAGATTAATATCAGTCTTCTTTATTATGTACTCCCATTAATTGTATTATTTATTATTGTTATTTTTATTTTTTAATTGTATCAATTGCGGTTAGCGATATTCATTTTTAAACTTTTTTTTTTTTACCAACATGAGTTAGGACGAGTGATAAACGGTTTCTACACCAAGTCAAATTTAATCGAGTCAACCATTGGATTATTGAAAGTTTCTATCCATAAATCTTTTATATCAAATTTCACAAAAATCTAAAATAAACAATTTAGTACTTCATTTATATACGTTAAAATTAACGAAATATATATATATATATATGTGTGTGTGTGTGTCTTAAAATTATATGAAAATAGAGATATTTGAATACATATTGAATGTGGTTTAAATTTTCTCAAATTTGACATAAATAATATATATGATGTATAATTATTAATCGATAGATGGATTAGTAAAATTTACAATATATAACAAGTCATGAACGGTATAAGAATTTGTGTAATTTAATTTGCTTTCAACCGATCCCTCATATTTTTTTATATACTTTAATTAATTGAATTATTTTTTTTAATATGACATTGCATTATTGGTTTATATGTGTTCTAATTAGTTAAAGGGAAATGTTCAAAAACACCCATGAACTTTGCATGATGTCCGATTAGTCCTTCACATTCCAAAATGTGTAAAAAGGATCCATAAACTTTGTTTTGATGCTACATAGTTATTCAAGATTTACAAAACACCCCGAAATTTTTCATTATGTGTGTAGTCCTTAAACTTTAAAAAATGTGTAAAAAAAATCTTGAACTACAGAATATGAGAATTCACACAATTAGTTGTTTTCATATCATCCACTTTTCAACGTTTCAGATTACGAAATGCATGTATGGTTTTGCGGTGAATTAGCCTATAATTAATTTTGGAATGTTAACAGTTACTTTTATTTCAACGTGATTTTGGGATTAGAATTAAAGGGCTGAATTACACATAATAAAATTAAATGCGTATTTTTGGATTTTTTATTAAATAATTTATTTTTAAGGGGATCAATTTAATTGCATAATTAATTTTTTTTTTTGCTAATAACGTGGAACTCATTTAATGACAATATTTAAAAAAACCTTAATAAATAATTAAGTATTCATAAAATTTTCATTAAAAACTGTTTCACAATTTCACATTCCCCTTCTCAGTCATTAACTATACCTATAAAAAAATATATTTCTATCATGCAATCCAAAATTGGATGGTTGCCTTTTCTTAAAGCAATAAGAAGTTGTCACCTTTGGCCATGTCATTATTTGAAGTAGTTAAAGAATGTGTTTGGTATGACAAGCTTATAGCTTATCTAGTAGCTTTTAGCTTATTGATTTGGTCAATAAGCTACTAGAGCTGTTTGGTGAACAAAAAATAAAAGAAGCTTATAACTTTCAAAAAGGAAGCTTATAGCTTTCAAAAGCTAGCTTTTAGAAAGCTGCATCAGGTAGCTTTGAGAAAAAAATAAGAGCTTTCAATAAATTACATCTCAATTTTACCTTTTTTTATTAAATTATATTATTATTTATTTTGACCCAAATTAATATTACCCACCAATTTTTTTACTTTTTTCCCTCAAACCCAAAAACCTAGAATCCTTTTATATATTCAACATCTGTACGCACCATACCAAAATCACTCATAAGAAATCCTATATTTAACTATTGATTCTGGAGACATAGAGGTATGTGATATTTATTTTAACATTGATCATCAAATTTCTCTTTCACTTTTTTGTTATCCTCATTTTTATTTTTAATTTTTTTTTAATTTTGTGAATTTGGTTCATATTGGATTTATGTGTCTTTTTGATGGCGGTGTGTCCAATCAATAGGCTAAAAGTTTTGTCCTTCTTTCGTATCATTGTTAATAAAGATACCATGGCATTTTTATAAAAACAATAAAAATGTTTAAAGTGCAATAATATTTAGTAATAATTATTATGAATGTTATAACTGTTTTTTATCATTTATATCTATATGAATGAAGTATATGTCTTTCTCTATAAGCTACTAGTGTAGTATTATCGTCATTGAAACATGAATGTCAATGTTAATTATTGTTCTACATGTTATGTACTTTTCAGTCATTTAACATGTTTAAATTCGTTGCACAGCTAATTTTGCCAAACAGCTCTATTTCAATAAACTAGCTATACAGCTATAAGCTCACAACTATAATCCCACAGCTATAAGCTAGGTTCACAACTATCAGCTATAAGCTCATAGCTATAAGCTACAAACTCACAGCTATAAGTTAGTTTTGCCAAACAGACCCAAAATTAGTTTTTTACAATTTAGTCCAACATAAAAAGTAAATTAAAAATTTAGTCCTTTGTACCTATAGACAAATTATAACTTTTAATTTAAAAAAAAATGAAAGTTGTTTGTATAATTTGTTTATAGGTACAAAGGACTAAATTTTTAATTTATTTTTATGTTGGACTAAATTGCAAAAAACTAATTATTTAATTACTTCAAATAATGACATGACATAGGTGGCAACTTCTTATTGGTTTAAGAAAAAGTTGTATAGAAACCATCCAATTTTGGATTGCATGTTAGTAAGTCCCTAAAAAAAATTGTAGCTTACTTGACCCACAAATTCATCATTCTTGTAATTTATATATATAAACATCTTCTTCACACGTATTTTACAATATTTTAGATTTTAGAGAAAATGGATAATGCAATAACAGTGTAAAGGTTTTTTACACCATCAGTGGATCATCCACCATTTATCTTTATCCGTTTATGGTCATTGACTTTTATATTAAAATAATACAAATAAACGGTGGAGGATGGACTGATGACGTAAAAAGCTTTACACCATTAATGCATAAACATTAATCTCTGGATTTTATTGCAACTTAAAAAATACTTATGAAGTGCGCATAATACCTATAGTATAGTTTGTATATTGACGGGAGATCATTAAATTCTATATAAAAAAAAAACTACAGTAACTCAAGAAAACCTTTGACAAAAAAATTACATACACATTAAAATCTGAGGTTTCCTTTCCTCCACAAATGGAAAGTTATTTTTTGAAGAAAATATATAAAATTGTAAAATGGAAGGTAAAATTTAATTTTTTCTTTGAAAGGTCATTTAAGCAATATTCAACCATAGAATCTCACTAACTATTGTGTGTTGACTATGCAAGTTCATTGTACCTTGTTTAGTATTTGATCCAAAACCGACTCAGCAGTATCTCATATCACATGTATAAATAACATAACCTTTGTAGCAAGAAAATCACCACAACCAAAATTTTCTCTCATTTTTCCTTCTTAGCTTGCTTCTTTGTTTCTTTCTTTTCTTTTCTTTTCTTTTTTTTCCTAAGAAGGAACCACCATGACTAGAAATAAGCTTGACCTTACTTACATAGAGAGTGGCTCAAAGAGGAATGTAACCTACAAGAATAGGAAAAATGGTTTGTTCAAGAAGCTCGGTGAGATCAACACCCTTTGTGGGGTTGATGCTTGTGCTATAATATATAATCCCAACAAACCGTTTCAACCACCAGATGTTTGGCCATATAATATTCCAGAGTTCCATAGGGTGCTTGATAAGTTCCAAACAATGCATCCATTTAAACAAAGCAAAAACATGATTGATCAAAAAAGTTTCATGGGTCAAAGACTAAACAAGGCTGAGGGGCAAAGGAATAAACTCATGTTTTGGAACAGGAAGAAAGCAATGGAGGATCTCATGCTCGAAATCATGATCACTGGGAACGTTGCTGACAATGTCAACAATGCTTATGATAAGGAAGATCTCGAGTGGGTGATCGAACAAACTTTGAAGAATGTCGATGAGAACTTAAAGACTAGGGATCAACAACAACATCATCATCAAGAGGGAACCCTAGTGGTTCCATCAAATGGAGAAGAAGCACCTAATAATGTGGTGAATAATAATGCACCTATCCATGATGATGATGATGATGATGATGATATCTTTATGAGGTTGACGAATGCTGATGGTGACGGTGGTGGAGGGAATGAGATCTTATCATTTTCAGACTTCATTGATGATACCCCAGATGACTTTTTGCTTGGTCCTTTTGTCCCTTAGCTTGAAGAGTCATGCATGCATGTTCTTCTTATTGGTGTTATAAGAGTCTCTTTTTTCATTTGGGTTAAAGTCATTGTCTTTTTCTTTTAATTTGTCTATCTACTTAGATAGATATAGTAGTTATTGGTCTTGGTCTAGTCTTCGTTCATGTTTATTTTCTTAGTCTTTGAACTTGTCTTTGCTATGTGTGATAAACATAGCTGGTCGTTGTGGTTTTTATTATGTTTTTCTCTTAAAAATGTGAGTTATAAGGGTAATACAAAGAGACTCTATTTGTGTTATTTTCGGTCGTTTATTACTATTGGCCTTCATTAAGAACAAGAAACTCAGAAGAATAAAAAAAAAGGGCTAGTTCCCTCTCATATAACTCATTTCAATAATATATAAAGGCTTAATTATGTCACAAATCCCTAAAGTTTGGGTACTTTTGCCAGATATCTTTATACTTTTTTTCAATGTCTGACTCCCCGAAGTTATTTCTGGGTTTGTCATATACCCCTACTACTAATTCTGACCAATTTTGATGACATGTAATATCAGAATCCTTGTCAGACGCAGGAAGTTAAGCACCTGGTGCCCTGTGGCGAAGATCTTTTCTTTATAAAATTTAAAAAACTAAAAAACTTAATATTTTTATATTTTTAGTTTAAAAAAAAATAAAAAAAAAAGAATTGAAGAGAGAGGTCGTATTCGCCCGTATGACATCACGGGACACCACATGACTAACATCTTGCGTCTGACTATGATTTTGATGTTACATGTCATCAAAATGGATCAGAATTAGTAGTAGGGGTATATGACAAACATGTAAAAAACTTCAAGGAGTCATACATTGAAAAAAAAGAATAAGGGTATTTGACAAAAGTACCCAAAACTTCAGGGACCTGTGACATAATTAAGCCATATATAAATGAATTTTCTTAACATCAGTCCTTAAAGGTGAAGATAAAAAATTATAAATGACATTTTTAATTGAAAATATAAATATTAAATAATTAAGACTTAGAAAACTTAAGTTTCCAATAAGATTTTACTACTTTTTAACATTTATCCTCGGACATTACTTTCATGCAACCAAATTTTGGATGATTACAAAACAATTCCTTAGCGAACCAATAATTGTTTGATAAATCAAGTAATCTGAGTTGACATGGTAGTGACTTAGAGCTGACGTGACAATAACATGAATTCATTAGCTGACGTGTCAAATAACCATTGGTTCATTGAGAGGATTATTGTACAACCATCCAAAATTTGGTTGCATGGTAGAAATATTTTTTATCCTCGGCCTTTAGTTAAGTAAACGCTATATAAAATTACAGTCTCATACTTCGTATTCTCGACACATTTTCATTCATATTTAATTTTAGGGGTTACTAACATGCAACCTAAAATTAGATGGTTGCTATGCAACCTTATATTAAGCAAATAAGAAGTTGACACATAAGACATGTGTGTCATGTCATTTCTTGAAGCAGTCAAATATAATTTTTACAATTTAGTCCAACATAAAAAGTAAATTAATTTAATTTAGTCCTTTGTACGTATTGGCAAATTATAATTTTTAATTTTAAAAAACATTATTAAAAAAAATAAAAGTTGCTAAGAAGTACTGCCCCTTTAATATGTGGTCACAAGTTCGATCCCTAACTCATACGAAAAAAGAACGTACTTGCCGAAACACCAACCACGAAAGAGACCAATCGATGTGTGAACCGATTGATTACCCAGTTGTGCGGGTGCATTGAGATCGTTGACGTGAATGATGCGGCTGTAAGCTCTTATGCGAGAAAATTAAAGGGTATTAAGAATAAACATTTCAATTTCATGTGTGGAATTGAGGAGAGCAATCCATATCAAGCAACGTGATATCTAAGTCTTAATTTCATCACCCATAATACAGATACATAGAAATAAGCAACATGTTTCTTTCAAAAATTATTTTGGTTGAGACGAATGATGTGATTTTGATAATTGTTTCGAGAACAATTGATAATTTGATGGTTATGGAGAAATTTGTGATAATTGTTTCGAAAACAATTGATAATATTTGATGGTTATGAAGAAATTTGAGTAACGTAGTATGTATTAACAGAAATGTTTTACCTTACCTGCTTCAATATTGTGGGAGAAGAGGAGAAATGTATAGTATGTACTTGTTAAGAAACAATGAATATAAAAATTCCTCTATGAAAAACTTCTCTCATTAGTTGATGATGCACTTCATGTGCCAAGAATAAAATATTTTATATATAATATAATTTAGTGATCTTTCTATTTGTATTAGGTTATACGTGATGTCAGATTTTATTTTCATATGTTCAATATAAACCTTATTTTTAAAACGTGGGTACCTTATTATTATTAGAATTTATGATATCATCTATACTATTATATAAAACAAATCCTGTTTGTACATAATTTTGTAATTTTTCATTATACCCTCCCTAATGGGAAGGGAAGTTATTGCAAATCTATACTTCTATATTATTATATAAAACAAACCCTGTTTGTACATAATTTTGTAATTTCCCATTATACCTTCCCTAATGGGAAGGGAAGTTATTGAAAAAAATAATAGTAACTGTTGCATCAACAAGTAAAGACAGTTATACATGGCAGTTTCAAAAAACAAAAATCAAATGGGAAGGGAGCAATTTTAAAAGGGAAAAGAGCAGTTCACACATGCTTGGATGAGTTGATTGCTTTACCACAACCAAGCAAAATGAAAAAAAAAACGCCTTATACTATTGTCTCCTTTTCATCTTTAACATAAAAAAATGACAAAAGGAATGTCGATTTACAAATATAATATTTTATGACAAACAACACTTTACAACGAAAACACGACAATAGGAATGCGGATCGATAGGCACGGGAGTGCTTGTCGATACGCTAGTAAATTATTAAAAGGACTTGATTTTCAAAAGAGAATAATTTAATTTTGCTAATGAAATTATGGTGGAAGAATTTTATAAAATTGTATAAAAATTTGATGAAAGTAAAGATGTTAACTTAATTTTTTTATTTTATTGTGTGCTCTCTAATCGTGGAGGCCTTTGTCAACAAAGGTTGTTATCATAATGATTTGTTCATGCTACTTTATTGATTTGTTTTATTTGAAAACTGAGATTTATTACAAGTTTATTTTAACAAATTATTATTAGGATAATTTGCTATCATTATTTTTTATTAAAGAATGTAAAAGAATTTTGGTTAATGATAATAGTGTATGTTGTTTGCAATAAGCTAAGTTTTTAGGCAATTAAGATTAGGAAAAAAATGGACTATTAACTGAACTTTGTTTCGTTATTTTTTTTTTGTTGTTTATTTATAATCTTCTACAATAATGTAATTTGACAAAATTTTAGTTTGTGTGCAACTATATATTTTATAGGCTTATTTAATTTGTTTAATCCCTAAATTTTCAAACATTTTGGTTTTGGTCTCATCTGATAGTAAAAATATGTTATTTGTTTGTGTAACTAGCGGAACATCACATTAGCAGTCCATGTGGTTTGAAATGACGCCAAATAGGTGATATAACGTGGATGATACAAATCCACAGACGCAAAATGGTCACGTGCGCAAAATTTTAAGTTCAAAGGCCTGAATTATCTATGTCACATCACTTATTTGTCGTTACGTCACACCCGTGGCAACTGGTGTGGATTTTCGTTAGCCATGTAAGCAAATAAGTGATTTTTTGTAACGGATGGGACCAAAACCAAAATGTGTGAAAAATTAAGGATTAGTCCTTGTCAAAATAACTTCTAGGGACTAAAAACAAAACACTTAAACTTTTAGGGACCAAAACCATAAATAAGCTTATTTTATACTCCCTCAAGTCCTTATTATAAGCCTCATTTCTCTTTCACAAAAAGAGTGCTTATAATAAGGACCGGAGGGAGTAATATATTTGTTTTTAAGTTGAGAATTATATTGTTGAACATCTATATATAATTTCTTGGTCTTTTATGAATAATTCTTTTGTCAATGTATTTATTTTAAGATCATGAATAATTTAAATACTGATATTATTTATTTGTGTGTATGATGAGGATATGTTGTTTAAAAGTTTAATAATTTTTCTTATGTTGATAAGAATTATATTACATTTGATTTGTGGGGGTATATACCTTGCTCATGCAATTTATGAAGAAAAAAATCTTTCTAGCCCAAACGTAAATTTGGCCTAAGAAGATAACATAAATATTGTGGCCGGTCATGTCTCAGTGTTATTAGACATGCATGCATGTACTCTCTTACATATTTTTGTACAATCAGAAATCCATTGTACTCTACGGGTACAATTTTTTTTTGGATAAGAGTACTCTACGGGTACAATATAATAATGTTAGGATAAGACACATATGTAATAATTATATGGAATAACGCTACAATATTATTAAATTATGTATGGTCAAATATGAAATGTCATTTGACAATACCGGTAATTAGTAAGAGGCTAGTGAGCACTACATCTAAGGGAATGAAGCTATGCTTATAAAAAAATTTAGAGTGATGATGATAACACAACTTAGATTCATGATTTTTCATATGTTAAGCTCATATGGGTAAGAACAAGTCACTTGTTCATGTAAGTGTGAGACACTATTCAATAATATTTGGTAAATTTCATCCTTATGGTGTAGAGAATAGTGTTCTACTATAGTGAAATAAAGAGGTTAAATATATACTTTTAATGAAATATATAGCTCATTGGTGTGTTTAAATGTAGTGCGCACTTGATACATTCACCTATATGAGTTTGAGGGGAGATCGCATCTATGTGAGTCTGGCAAACGTTCTAAAGTGCTCATGAAAATTAGGAATCCGTGCAAGACCGAAATGCACCTCATCGTGTAGAACAATTTTGGACGAGATGTCAATATGAGTAATACGAGTGATAATTTACTGATTTACAAACAAAATGAAGGTTGATGGAGATCCTAATCTCACTTATATTCTACTTGTGAGACAAAATCATTTGTTCTATACACTAATTCATAGTCCTATGTATGCATTTATTTTTTCGAGCTCTTGAAATTTTCTTTTATTATTTGCTTTTGAATAAATATGTGGGATATGTTGAAACTTGGAATACTAGTATAATTTACATACATGTGCCATGCACATACAATATCAAACAAATATGTTACATATGTTTATATAAATTTTATGATAAATTAATTTAACTATAAATATAGAAATATGCAAAAAAGTTTTTTTTCTTCCAAAAATTAAACATAATATAAGATAATAATATGAATAATAAAATCTCCATTAAATATTTTACCTCTTATTACTTTTACAGTTTTACACCTTTTTTATGAAATATTACATATGACAATAGAAGCTAAGGTTTTGTGCTATATCAATTTAATTAATGTATAATGTTCAACTATTTAATTTATTTTTTAATACAATAATCATCATATATTTAGATTTAATAAGTTAGATCAGATTTTTTTTTAATAAGCAAAATTCATTAATAAGAGTATAAAGGGTATACTCAAACCAAAACAAGAAGGGAACAACGTAACCCACCAAATAGGTTAGATCAGATATATTTTGATTAAAAAAATTGTATATTACAAACCCATGCAAAAGATTCATCAACAACATTTAGCACCATTTCATCTTATAGGTGTTATGAATCTCAAAGTATTGAATTGAAGGTTATAATTATCCACATATATAAAATATGGTAAAATATAAAATGTCAAAATATAAGAAAAGATGAAAATGGAGAGATGAGAAGATGACTAAAAAATAATCCTACTGTTTAGAGGGAAAAGTGGAAAGCAAAAACAATTTTCTAATATAAAAATTTAATCACATAATAACTGAATAAATAATCATTGCAATATAATTTTATAAATAATCATTACACCTCAATATCATCTCCTTTACTATTGTGATGTAATTATGTTTCTCTTGTATATGAATCGGGTACATCTGATATTTGTATTTATTCAGTTTGATTATAAGAAGAAAAAAAACTTTGTGCTACATAGTTCATTCTAAACAAGTTATGGACAATAATTAGATTTTTTAAGGTATTGATTAAATAAAGAATAAAAAAGATAGCTTTATCTTTAGAAATATTGAACTTAAGACATCGATAAAAACTAGTAAATTTAAATTTTTAATACAAATTTTATTGTAGTCCATTCTTTAACAAATGTTCTTAAGGTAGCCGTTATAGTAAGACTCATAAATTATATGCTTGATTTGTGACAGACAAATATATACAATTTTTTTTTTATATAGAAAAATATGTTTATTTTTTGTTTTTTAAGGGGAGGAGGAAGGGCACTTCTCAAGGTTTGAACTTAAGACATTTTTACTTCATGTCTGGCAGCTAATTAACCAACTAAATTAGCTTTTAGAAACGACTAAAACTTATACATAAATCTTTTCTTGAGGGATAGTGATTTCTATCAATGTTCGAGGATCCAATCCCCATAGCACTACCTCACTCAAAGATCTTGTGAGTGGTATTTTTTTCCTCACGAGACCCATACCCTAAGAGATTCTCATCCTGGAGCATTATACCTTATAAGTGTGCTCATATTGATTGACTCTTTTTAGAAATTTATCGAGAAACTATACAATTTTACAACTACTACTTTGAAAAGTTTAAAAGGTAATAAAAGTAAATTTGATTTTCTTCATTCATTTCATGAATAGCAAAATAGTAAACCCTAAAATATTAATGGATAATGATGATTGATAATTAACTTTACAAGTGACTTTTTATTGTAAGAAATACCATTAACTAAACTATTGTTTAATTATATAATTACATAAATACTTTTGTCATCACACATTGAGACATTAGCACACTACTTTACAATGCATTTTACCTTTCCCTCAACTCTTTCACCCTTTTTACTCGGCCTCTTATTCACACCTCATTTATCTCACCACTTACGTATTACACTTACCATTCTCAAATCATTCACTCATCATCATCCTCATATCACACAACATGCACTCTCTTTTTTATCGTAACATCAGTCACGACCTAAACAAGCAAGCAATAATTCACTTGGGTCACTGCCATACATGATAGGAGTTATTTAATTTCATGTTTATCTTTTCCTCCCTACTTCACTACCTAGCTCTCTTTCACACACTTCACAGCTCACTGGTCCATCCCTCATTCTCATTCCTCACAACTCATTATTCATTATATTCTCTTTTATTTTCCGATCCTTCATAAATCACTCATCTTTTTCCCTCATCCCTCTTCAATGATGAAGCTAGCACATTCGACACATTCATCGAATGTTGAAGAATGAGAATCTCCATTGAAATCACTATTTCCCTAAAAAAAGAATGATAAAATCATTGGAGATTCTGAGGGGAAATAGTTAATGGTGAAAGTTCAGATTTGAACATGGAATTGGAAAGGCACAAGATGAGTCAAATTTTTTTTTATAAGAAAAATTCATTCGCACAATGATGAGTCAATTGAGATTGAACATTATGTTGCAGCCCTAAATAAAAATGGAACCCGTGATTAGGCCAAGCCTGAACACCGATGAAGTGGTTGAAAATGCTGAACAAAAAATAGAAAAAGGAGGCTGAAGAAATAAGGAAGCTGGGGTATGAAAATAGATGGGCTAAATAAGAAAAATGAAGTATGTAAAAGCCCTTAAATTAGAGGTCGGAGATGTCGAAACAAAGTTAGATACTTCCTTTAATAAATTCTGATACTTGACATCAGAGGACACCTGTTTTTTTGGGTAAAAAGTGGTGGGTCCTGTAAGATAGAGAAACTGCAGGACCTACCAGTTTTTTCCTGAAAAAACAGGTGTCTCGTAATTACTAATAGACAAATAATAAAAAATGCCCTAAGAGCATTTGCTAATAAATCAATTGTAGATAAAAGTTGTTGAAAAATGTGATTTTTTATATTTCCGAGCGAGTAATAAACATGGACTTAAGATTTTTTTCTATATCTAGTAACTTTAAAAAGTGGAAAAATTTTTTTTAAAAAAAATCAACTACTCCCTTCAATCCTAAATGCAACTCTTTGATTTTTTGGATTTTTTTTGTCCTTAATGTAAGTCTCATTTTCAATTTTCAATGACATTGGTTACTTTTTTTTTACAAACATCTTTATTTACTCAACACTTTTTAGAATCTCAATAATAATTATATGGGTAATTTTGAAAAAATATATCAAATATTTACATTTTTAATGTTGCTAGTTAAGGGTACTATATATCTTTTTGTCTTACAATTTCAATGCATAAACATATTCTTTTTTCCAATTTTAACCCATCATTTAATAATTTCTTTTATTCTTTATTAATTCTACTTTTATCATGTTTCTCATCCTTAAACCACTATAAATTAAATAATTGACACACTTCCTAATAAAAATTAAACGCTACTACAATTTTCAATAAGGATTATATATAGACATTTTAGACAAAACACATACATATAAAATTTAAAATAACTTACACTTTCTTAACATGTATGCCCAAAACTAAAAAGTCAAAAATTTGAAATAGCTAGGAGGGAGTAACTAACTTTTTCAAAAAGCTTGTTTTAGTAAAAAAAAAAAAAAGTTACATACATATAACAGAAGAGAAAGTAACTTTTAAAAACACAACTAAATAAAAACAATTTTTTTTCCTCCAAAGAAACATGTTAATAGAAAGGAAGGGCGTGCATTACTTTAAAAAAAAATGCTAACTTTTATTAAAAACAATTATTAAATCAATAATTGGAAAATTTGATGTTAACATTTTTTAATTGCATTTTTGGCCTCTTAATTTCATTAGTTTGATGAATTTAGTCCATTTTTTTAAAAAATTTGTCGAATTAGTCTCTCAATTTTTAATTCATGATCAATTTTGTCCTTCCGTTAAAATCCAAGGTAACGGTATTGATGTAGCTACCGCTAGGACACGTGTCCCTATCTAGCTAGCTGTCCTATACGTGGATTTTTTAATTAATTTAATTAAAAAAATAAAACTCAATTGTACTTTTGGTCCCTCAATTTGATATCAATTTGACAAATTTAATTAGTTCTCTACTATTAATTTGGCCAATTCAATCCCCAAAATTTCAATTTATGATTAATTTGGTCCTTCCATCCAAATGCCTACCAACGGTAGACGTGACTAACGTCTGAACATGTGTCAGCCTCTCATTGGCAGTCGTTGGAATCGGCTCTTGATCTTCTCATAAAACGATGAATGCATCTCTAAATTTGTATACACTATCCTTGAAATCATTTCATTTTAAAATCTAACAAAATGACATTTTTTTTTCAACTTATAAAGTGAAACAATGAAACTTCATCAACACTTCAAATTGATTCCAAATTTGGTATTTAAAACGCAAAATGAATGTATATAAAACGAATCATTAGAATTAGAAACATAGTTTAGTAGAATTAGGATTTTTCGTAAAAATCGTCTTACCAAAATCAAGGTTGAAGAATGAATGTATAGAGTTTTTAATTATTTTAAAATAAATATTTTTATTTTATTTATTTTTGAATTAAATTCATTAAATTAAATTAAATTTCATTAATTTCAGTATTCATTTTTCATATCTTCTAATTGATTGAGCTTGTCATTTTTTATATTATCAAATCAATTATAGCCTTCTTCTTTTTTTTATGTATTCTTATTAATTGTGTTGTTTCCTTTTTATATTTTATTTATTAATTACATTAATTGTGGTATTCATTTTTAAATTCTCTAATTAAATGAATTAATTATTTTTTATTAGGTCAAAGAAATTGTGTTGTTGATTTTCTCTTCACTATCAATTTTATTCTTTACTTTTATATTTTATTTTTAGTTTCCTTAATTATAATTTTCACTTTTTATATCGTTTAATTAATAGAATTATTTGTTTTTATATTGTCAAATCAATTGCATTTTTTTTCTTTTTTAATATACTCTTATTAAATTTTTATTTTTGTGCATTATTGCCGAGTCAAAAACTAATTTTTTTCATTCCGCGTAAGACAGCCTAGTTGGTGGCTGCAGGGACACTTAGGATTTCTCCCTCCCCAGGTCATGGGTTCTAGTCCCAGACCTCCCATGTAAAAAAAAAAAAAAACTAATTTTTTCATAGGCATAAAGATCACTAAAGTAGGTTTTGCTTTAATCAACAAAGTATTTTTTTTTATACACATAGGGATAGAGATCACGCTTAAGGCATATTTTGCCTCTTTGTGTTATCAATTTTAACGCTTTGTTCGTTATAAAAATAAAGTTAAATAACTCTATGTTACCGGTGGAGGCTGGCACAAGTGGAAAGGGATTGCGTTCCTTAAGCATATGGTCGCGGGTTCGAGTCGTATCCGAGACGCATGTGAATGGAGCAAGCCTTACTGGAAGCATCGTCCCCGAAAGGGCCCGACCATGGTGCGATGGATTAGTCACCCAATTACGCGAGTGGATACCCTGGTTCATCCAAAAAACAACTCTATGTTCATTATTAAATACAATTATTCTTAAAATACTTTTATAAGATGATTGTCTCAATTAATTTTGTTCCGTTCTCCATACTATTTTTTTAAAGTATCCTTAACAATGTTCTAACAAAGGAATTGATATGCACAAGCATGCATGCTAGTAAAGTGTTAAAATTGATAACACTGTACTACACAGACCCGTTTCTTTCGTATATAGTTTTGATAAAGTTTTTCTAACATATTTCACATGTATTATTGTTTTACAAACTCAATGCATAATTAAAATTATTATTTTTTAATTATACCTCTATTTATTATAACATTCTTTTCATTTTCAATATCTTTTTCACTCTTTAATAATAATTACATATAAGTATTATAATCCAAATATATTAATTATTTTTTAAAATTTGTGAATAACCTTCAAACAAAGGAGTATTAGAAATATCCATGGGGAGACAACCACGGAAAAGGTTTCCTCTACACGCACTAACATTAATTTCCACCTACTACTGTCTTCAATATTCTCATTAAAGCCTCATATTTCCTTTCCTCCTCAAATGGAAGGTTATATTTTTAAGGAAATTATAAATTGAAAAAGGAAGGTTGTTTTTTTAATTTCATTTAAACAATATTCAATGGTAAAATCTATGTAATTAATTTGTGTTGACTATGAATACACTGTACCTTGCTTGATATTTATCCAAAACGAACTACCAATATCTAAAATTATTTGTATAAATACCACAGTGATCAGTGCAAGAAAAATCATCACAAACAACCATTATTTCTTTCTTTATTTCCTTCTTTTTCTTTTGTTTCTCTTTGTTTTTTTTTTTCCCCAAGTTTCACCATGGCTAGAAAGAAGCTTAACCTTGCATACATAGGGAGTGACACAAAGAGAAAGGCTGCTTACAAGAAAAGGAAAACTGGTCTTTTCAAAAAGACTTATGAGTTATGCACCCTTTGTGATGTTGAGGCTTGTGCAATAATCTATAGCCCCGACAAGCCTGAACCAGATGTTTGGCCATCCCATCCAGATGCCTATGGGGTGATCCATAAGTTCAAATCAATGCCTGAATTTGAGCAGAGCAAAAAAATGCTGGATCAAGAAAGCTTTCAGAGTAAGAGAATCGAGAAGGGGAAAGAGCAGCTGAGGAAAATGCAGTTCGAGAATCGGAAGAAAGAGATGGATAATCTCATTGTCAAGTGCTTATGCATTGGGAACTTTGTTGTTTCCAGTGATGCAAATGATCTGAAGTGGATGATTGGTCAAAGGTTGGTGGAGATTGAGCAGAAGAAGGCAAGGGACCAATTCCAACCGGGGTTTGTTTTGGGTGCAAATAATAATAATGGAGCAGGGGAGGCTCTGAACATGCAGCAGAATGCTGTTGCACCTATGATGGGTCATGATGAAGGGTTGATGCTGTTGACCAATAATGTGAATGATAATGCTGCTGCTGCTGCTGCTATGCATAACCAAGATTGGTCTATGGATTCTCTACCTGCTGCCAATAATAATGGTGGTGGGAATCAGATGTTTTCATATGGAAATTATCATCTCCCATATGGCTATGTGGGTGGTCCTTCTTCTTCTAACGCTTGAAGAATCGTGTTCTCTTCATAATGGTGTCTGTCTTAGGAGTCTATGTCATTTAGAATTATGTCTATTACTTTTGGAAGTCTGTTTCTTTTATTTGTGTTTGCAGTAGTCATCGAGTCTTATGCTTTCCTAGTGTTCTTGCTTTTCCTAAGCTTTTGTTTCAGTCGTTTTCTGTTAGTTTTTTGTGTGGGATGGTTGGTTATGTTTTGGTGGTGTTTCTCCCTCTTTTGAGGGTATATGTACTCGGGTTTTAATATTATTAATAAAGTTGGTGGTGTTTCTAGATGTGTAGTTTTTTGTCTTTAAATTTTTATTTTTTTTTATACATCAACCGGTACCCGGATCTGGTTTACCCATAATCCGACTCATCCGGTTCGATCCAACTGAGCTCGCACTAAGCGGTAGGGGTCTCCCAGCGGGGGTTGCTCCATACCCAAGGCTCAAACTCGAGACCAGTTGGTTAAGGGACCAAGTAAGCTACCACTTGACCAACCCCAAGTTGGTTTTACATCTTTAAATTTAAATATAAGATCGTCTTTACATTTTTATTTTGTCTTATTATATAAGGTTTTAAACAAATTTTTAATAAAAATTAATTTTTTTTTCATAAACATATTTATTCACTTAACACTTTTAATATTCTCAATACTATTAATAATGGTGGTTTATTTTGAAAATATATATTAAATGTTCACATTTTTAATACAATTAATAAATTAACCAATTTTTTTAATGAATGAACATAAAATCTACCAAAAGGACCTTACATATGTGGATGGAGGGAGTGATCATTTTCTTTAGGAGAAATTATTAATTGATCACGGATCACCACGTCATTCTTAATCTTGTCCAATAACAAATTAATACCTAGCAAAATTTAATTACAAAAATAAAAGAGATAAAATGAAAAATTAATTATTTTAATTATGCTCCATTTTTCTATTGGTTTGGATTACAAATAATATGATGATTCAGAATCAACTAATAATTACCTCATTTGGTTTGAAAAATAAGAAAAAAAAACATATTTTCCTTGATTTAAAATATAAGAAAATTTAATTAATTTTCTTAAATTTTGTTTCATTAACAATACTACTTTTTTAAAACGTTCTTAGATAGGGATTATCTCATCTAATTTTAGTTTCATTTCCAATGTTATTTTCCTAAAATACTTTTATTTATTTTTATATAAATCTAAAAAATAGATACAATAAACTAATCTCCATAATTAATATAAAATTAAATTTTTTTAATATTTCAAACCGGAGGAAGTACTTACGTGTATTGACCTAGAAAATTGTCATTGACTCATTGTCTAGTCTTCGTGCATATTTAATTATTTATTTTCCCAATCTTTAAATTTGTTTTTGCAGTCCAGATACTCCAAAAATGGAACAGTATTCGTGTCGTATTTGTGTCCGATAGTGATACGCATACAATATTTCCTGATATGTGCCCCAAAAATATCCAATTATTTTTTATTTAATTTTAATTATTTTTTTAAAAAAAATACTTTTAAGATACTTCTCACATACTTCTCGATATTTTTTCGATACTTCTTATATATTTGTTTGACTTTATTTTAAAGTTTTTAATAATTATTTTTTTGTTTTAAAGTAGCTTTTTAATTAGCCTTTTTAATAAAATTAAATATCCCTTTTTTATGTCCTTTAAATTGTGGAGATTAATAGGTAGTGTGTACTAACGGTGTAAAGTATTTTACACCATTAGTCCATCATCCGTCATTCATGTGTTTATAATTGTTGACTTTTAAATAAAAGTAATACAAATGAACGGTGAATAATGGACTAATGGTTTAAAAAAAACTTTACATCGTCGATGCATTATTTATTTTCTCTAAATTGTGATCATTATAGTTATGTACTAATATCATTTTGAACTAATGACAATATGAATGAAAATTATCGATGTACAATATCTCTTTCAAATTTTTAGTGTGTGTGTGTCTGTGTGTATATATATATATATATATATATATAAATTTGTGTTCACGTATCTTATGTCGTGTCGTATCTTGAATTTTCAAAAATTTACGTATTCCCGTATCCATATCGTATCGCATTTATGTTGTATTAAGTATCAGAGCTTCAGGTTGAGACACGACAGCTGGTTAGAAATGTAGGCTTCATACATCATGTTTTTGCTTTTTGCTATTATAAACAAAGCTGGTCATTGTTGTTTTCAAATTTCAAATATGTTTTCTCTTAAAAAAAATGCAACCGATAAATGTAATAAATAGATACTCTACTTTTGTTGTTGAAAATGGCTTAGTACTATTGGCATTCATTAAGAACATGAATTTTAGAACTAGGAAAAAAAAGAGGGCTAGTTCCCCCACATATAATCCATTTCACTATGTAAAATTAGGGTGTGTCTCAAATGCATAAAAAAGGATAGCATGCATTTAGTGCATGTTACAATTTTTATCATTGATATATTATAAAATACTAGTAAGCAGACCTGTGCCACGCATGGGTCCAACACGGCAACCCACCAGCTTAAGTATGAAATTATTATGGGTTTAAATATTAGGTGAAATATATTGTTTAAGTAATGAAATTATTGTGTCTTTAATTATGAGTTATTATTATTAATATTAGCTTAATAAGAAAATGAAAAATATTTTTGAAGGAATATAAACAATTATACTGACATTATAATTAAGAAAACTTTTTCCATACTCACAACAGAGATCGAACTCCTGACATTATAATTAAGAAACACAACTATCTGTAAATTATGATGGACAATTTTAACATTAATTTTAAGGCAAATATTTTTTATATTTTTACTATTTTTATGATACCAAGAAAATAGTAATGTTTCTTTATGAACTAATTTTAATTAATATTAGTTTAATAACTATTTTTTATGTAAGATTAAAAAGATCAATTAGTATTACCTTGTTGTACATAAAAAAAACAATTAAAAAAGAAATTCATTTAAAAAAAATAAAGACTGAAGGAATATAAAATTTTCTGTAATATACAGACTTACAAAATTATTTTTATACATATGTTTTGGTTCCAAACTTATCAATAAGATGTTGGAAACTCATTGAAGGTCCTCCACCTCACACATCGAGAAGAAAAGACATGGGACTCTGGAAATAAGCTACTTTGATTGCAAACTCGTGCCACGCACTGGGCCAGCACGGTAAAGATGTGTACCAATACATGCACTACTTGAAGTTGCTCTTCAACATCCAATATTTCTAAAGCTATTTATTATAACATAAAAGCATAATGATAAAATGCTTGTTACATAAAATAGTCGCATTAAATATGAAATCTAAACTCAAAAGTTTTGAAGAACATAATATTTGGTTCAAGTTCTGCTAAGATAAACATGAATTTGTTCCATAATATAAAGTGTGGTAGCAAGTACATAATATGTCAAACAAATTGAGCAAATAAGCACGATAAAGATGGTGGTGCTTTAGATAGACACATGGAAAATGTTACTCCTCTGATATAAGTTCTTCCCTTTCCTGAAATACCAAATTGAAGAGTTACACACGAATGAGATAAAAGTAAGGAAATGTAATGAATTGAGCATAGTAGTAATTAGAAATGAAAATAGTGAATAGAAGCAATTAGTAAACCATATCATTGCAATGATATAAATTGCATTGATCTTAATATGATTGAAGCATTGGCAAGTCTTTCCTCCCCTTTTATATGTATTTTTTTGTTTCAATTTGATTTTCCTTTTCTGCCAAAACTGGAATGGATAAAGAAAATTATTTAAATTCACTTTCAGAAAATATAAGAATCAGAGCAAAGATGATAAAAAGATCAATTAGTTGGAGGATCAATATAGCAATATGAAATGCAGAACCGGGGAAAATCAATATAGCAATATGTTCTGCTGTGAGATTTAATTTGGAGAAAATCATAAAGTACAAATATGCATACAATTCTAAACAAATAATAGCAAAGCAACATGTTTTTCATAATTAGAGTAAATCATCTTTGTTTTGTAAATCTCACAGCAGAAACATAGCAGAACCGTAAAAGCTGCAGCACAGCAGAACAACAATAGCAAGACAGCAAAATAGCAATAGCATCAATAGGGCAGCAGCACAACAGATTTTCATTGCATGTTAACAAATTTTCATCTCAAATTTTGCAACACAAGCGACATTGATGCTTGCACCTTGAGCATACCCTATTTATTAAATATTTTTTTATCCTCCTAGCTCTCTCTACATGCTTAAAAAGTTTGAGATAAATTTTTAGATAAACTATATCTAAACTCAATAAAGTAAATCGCTTATTGCAAGAGAATCAGTTTTATGATAAATTTTTATAAATTCATTTAACAACTAATATATAATATCCAATAAAAAAGATAAACAGTTATAGGAATAATTATCAGAAAACTTCTTTAATGTTTAGGTTCATCGTATGGCTGAATGGCTCTATCATTACATATTTTGCTTCTTCTATTAAGTTCAAGGCATGAGAAAGCCCTTGATTTCCTGGTCTACTTAACTTTTAGCTTCACCTAGAAGGAGAAAGGGAGAAAAGATTTTAATCATCCGTAAGCAAAAAAAGGTGAAACACAATAAAAAATTTACACACTTTACACGGCTAGGAACTTTGAGTGAGCAATCACAGACATATCAATGGACATATTTAGTAGACTAACTGTTTCACCCTTTATAGAGCACGGTCTCGTGACTGTCATGAGACATGATCTTTAGTCTTTACCATCCATTAATACTTGGACTGCTAGACATATGAACTTCAGCTTCGTCTTTTTTGCTTCTGCTAGATTAAAAATCATTTCAAAATCAGTGAAGATGATAAGAAAAATAAGGCCTTTCACTGATGTAGAAAAGCATACAGAGAAAGAAGACACGAAAGATGAAGAAAGTAACTATCAGAAACAATTTCCTTGAAATGAATACTGTAACAGTAGTTAAACAATACTGTACTCCTCCAGTCTTATAAATAACACCATTTTATGAAGACCTCATGGCATCTCCACAGCTCCATATCAATCAGTTCGAAACTTTGTCAGCATCAAATCAAAACAAAGAGAAAGAGGGAGATTAGGCGGTATATATATCAGAAATGTGCGAAGTCAAGTTCTGAAGTTCTTAACCATAAATCAAAACAAAGAGATTCATCAGCATGTACAAAAAGATATGGAGATTAGGATGTGTGAAAACCGAAACCTAATTTCAAAAGATATCCATAATCATAATCAATGTATATCTGTAACACTTCCACATCAGACTTAATCAATGTTCTGAATTTCACTACTAAAACTCATTCTTTAGCCCAAATAATTAGTTATATCACTCAATGGTGTCATCTTCTTTACAATCTACTAAATAAAGTTAATTTATTAGCTTACCTTTTTTGAGGAGAGATTTCTGTAGAGGGAAACAGGTTCTTTTGTAATGGGTTTTTATGTTGGGTGGATGTCCTACCTGTCAAAAGATAAATAAACACTGAGCAAAGAGATGTAGTTATACAATGATACGGATTTCCCAAAGATTAAGAAAGTGTAGTTATACAATGCTACGGATTTCCTAAAGATTGGCATTGCGTAATACATGATCTTGGTTCACAGTGAAATCTACAAAGCTAAAATTTACAGCAGCAAGAACGTCTTTGAAGGACCAATAATTCATATGCCATGAGCACTTAAATCTCACATACAGCCATCTTCCTCAAAGCCTTTTCATGACCACTCACAGCAGGAGTTTGTCATGTACAACTCATAATGTTTCCTGCTATTGTATTTCCTGCCATAGATTAAACTTGTATAGCCAAGAAGAAACCAATATATGATATCTAACACAAATCACTTGATCAAACCAAACTATAACCATCATGACAGCTTATCAAATATCCTCTTTATTTAGAGAGCAATCAATAACACAAACCTCTTTATTTCTCATTAAATGCAAACCTTTGCAACTTCATGGTGGGGTACATAATGACGCTTCAGAGGATTAATCTCCACATAGTTATGTTCAATTAAAAATAAAAATAAAGAGTGTAAGAAATTGACATGATAAACATTCTAAACCTAAAGAGTATAGAGAAAAATACAACATAAGTTTATTATAATACCTTAGCTTCATTATGACAATGGCTGCAAACAAAAAGTTCATGGTGCTCTAATCTTGTATCTCCTCCCATAATGCATGCACCTAAAATAAACAAATGTTTTTCTAGCTAAAATAACTCAAACAAAATTAGTTTTTTTACATAAGATAACACAAACAAATTGAAACTAAAATACAACAACATTCTCTGCATCTTCAATCCCCTTAGAAGTCCAGGAATACCTCAACATTACTCATTTTAAACATAATATAAAAACTAACCAGAGATTAAAATTGTACAATCATTAACAAAACCATTTGCATATCAATGCTATAATAATCTCCCATTGCACAAATATAACATCAATTTCATAAATTAAAACCTCTAACATCAAAAGCCCCGAATAATAAATTATCAAAACCCTTAAAATTCAAAGTTCATCAAAATCAAATTAAACAACACTGTAGTATACCCAAAGCATGAGGATTGGGAATATGTAATCAATTTTTTTGAAAGGGCAAACCAAGTATCATCAATATCAAATCTAAGAATTTTAACAACTTCAAACATATGCGAAAACGAATGGATAGGAGTGAGAATCAACTTGAGGGGTAGTTGGAAAAAATAGAGAGAAGGATGGGACGAAGCTAACGGTGGCAGCCCCGTCGAATTCCGACAACCTTCCGGCGGTGGCTTGACGGTGGACAGCGGCGGTGGGGCGCGTGGTTGGTGGCGCTGCGATCGGGAGAGCCGTGCGACCAAAACTCCGCCCTTGGTTTTGTGAACGCCGGTGGTTGCGATGGGTGGCACGGTGGCGGCAGTGACGGTTCATGATTCTCCTTGACTCATCTTCTTTGTCTCGTCGTACTCTATAATATTTGTGAAGTCACCGTAAGGTTTTGATGAGTTTGAGTGGATGTTCGTTGGTAGAGAAATTTAAGGTGTGGTTATGGAGTGTAGAAGGAAGGAAGGAGATGAAGATGAGGAGAGAGTGGGACTGCGTTTCTGGTTGGGGAAATTAATGATTTTTTTTTTGGGATGTTGAGGACTTGATAGTAAAAAGGGGCCAACACTTGTATAGTATTATTTTAAAAAAAAAATAAAGAAAAGGAAGTACTCGTTGTGAGTACTTGCAGGGCCCAGAGTTGCTACTGAAATGTTGGTTTCCCGCCTGTAGTTGATCCTTTGGGTTTTATATAATATAGATTATAAATGACTAAGATTGCTCCTCATATTTTAAAAACCAGATACCACAAAGACAATTTTGTCCTCATCTTCAACCTCAATTTCTACTCCATTAAGGACAATAGTTTTGGCCATTGTGACGGCGGCGCCACCGCCACCACCGCCATATCCGCCACCGCCACATCCATATTTGCCGCGAAAATCATGCCTGAACCGAAGCTTGGCGAAGGAACGGTGAAACACTCATCCCATGGCAGCCATGAACAAAGTTGTTTCTGCATTAAAAACACCGCCGTCACTGGAAACCTCAAACCTGCAATAAAAACACCGCTGCCACTGGAAACCTCCAACCTGCAATTGGATTTGCTGCCATCATCCTCAACGTCCAGATGGACCTCTTCCTAAGATGAAGATTACAGACCAAGGAGCATCGTTACTAGATGAACGAAGAAGGAAACTAGATGAAGCATAAGCAAAACCATGAATCACCCATCAAAACTAGATCTACCATTTCGCAAACTCTCGATCTCATATTCTAGTTTCACTATAAAAGACTGAGATCAAAGAGCAAAATCGTGTCAGATCTGAACCATCTTTGAGTCTCATTCATTTGTTGATAACCTAAACATCAATAAAATAAACACGAAATCGTAGGTGGATGACGGTGGATGAATGTGTAACGGTGGATGGTGGAGGTTGTAGGTGGTGAATGTGTGACTATGGATGGTGGAAGTTGCTGTGATGGGCGTGGAAAAGATTGTTGGAGGTGGGGCAAAAAGTTGGGTGGTGATGGAGTTGGTGAAAGGTTTGAATCGCAGGAGTAAGAGCAGAAGGTTGAAGACAAGGATGCATTTGGAATTGAAATTTTTGAACAGGGGTAAAATTGGACTTGCATATAAATGCACTGATGCATGCCATCTTTTTTTATGCATTTGAGCCATACCCGTAAAATTATTGTCTCGACATTTTGCTTTTTCGAAGTCTTTTACTATTTACATCCAATATTGTTCATACCCTCATCCACGTAAAAAAAAATGGATGAACTATCCATAAACAAAAATGGATACAAAGATGGATGAAACATATTTTATGGACCCTAACTCTCAAACTTTAAACTTGGTACATGACTATGTGGGCTACATCCACATGTCATATATTTATATAAATATATATAAAGTTAATAGTCTAATTGATTTCTCAAATGTTCATTTGACATAACTTAGTCCCAAAAGAAATTTTATATCAATTAAATCCCCGAAAACCAAAATAGCACCATACTCATCATTCTATCCATCCTTTCATTATGGGTTCTGTCAAGTGCCATGTGCTATTTTTTTATTGGCTATTTCTCCCAATGCATCTATATACTAAAACCGGATCGTCCCTCCTTTAAATTTTTAACAATCCAATAAAGAGTAAATAAAAATGTTAAAGATCGTATGCTACCTTCTGGCACACGAAGCGTAAAAAAAAATACAAAAGAATGTTTTGAGGAAAAAAAAAGTGTTATTTTTGGAGGTCAAGTACAAATAAGGGAGGTAAAAAACTAGATCTCATGTTTTAGTTGGTAAGCTTGGATCATCCTTATCATCTATGAGTTCAGGAATTTGAACCCCACAATTTATCCAAAAACCCCATAATTTAATTTAATACCAAAATTAACCTTCTCTAACCCTGAGCCCCAATTCACTCTCTCCACCTTGCTGCAACAACTCCCACCTTGAAACCCCTCCTCAACACCACAGAGCGCTCTTTCTCTCTCTCCATGGCCGCCGCTAGTGCCGATTCTGATCTCGCCATAGCCACCGCCTCCCTCCCCCTTGAGATTTATGTTTTTTCCCTCTCTTCATTTTACCCAGATCCCACCATGGTCATGTCTGCGTGTTTTTGTGTCTGAGGTCTAGGTGTTGAGATTAAATAGATCCCACAAGTTATGTGTGTGTTTGGTTGGCAGAACCAGGTGATGGGGATGGGTGTCTATCGACTTCCCTTCGTTGCCGCCACAAAGCTTGGCTCCTTCTATGCCTGTGCATGTCACTGTATTATAGAACCTAGGGATAATATAAATTGCAAATTTAATATTAGTTTATATCATGTCATTGCCTATGTCCACCAGTTCATAATATATCCACGATTATGTATGCCTATGTCCACTGGTTCATATTATGTCTACTCCTATATTCATAATTTTGAAATTTAATTTAGTTTATATCATGTCACTGCCTATGTCCACCGGTTCTATTATTTGCAGTTTGGTGGTGGTTATGAAATCTAGGGTTAGAAAAAAAAAAAAAAGAAGATGGAAGAGGGTTTGGAAGATGGATTTTAAAATTATGGATATTTCTATCATTTTACAATAAAAATGAGGTTTAGGGATAATAAATGGGGTTTAAATTTCAAAACCCATCATCTATTCACGTGACACCACTTTCCATTGGATTTGGACAAGTGTGTCACTTGTTGTTTTTGAGTTGCCTTTTTTAGGTTGCCTCGTGTGGACCTTGGATCTTATTTTAGCTAGTAGGTTTGAGTCATCCACATCATATTTCTTAGATTTGGACTTATGACATGGCATGTTATCAAATTTTTATAAATTTTTTTTTATAACAATTAAAAATGAGTGAAAATCAAAATAATATTTAAAGACTAAAATTAAAATATCCCGAACTTTCAAGGAACAAAAAGTTAGGTAAACGTAAATTTTTCATGCTTTCATTAGGTTGTTGGGTTTTTTGCCTAATGATCTTACTTGGGTTCAATTAGTTACATATCACATTAGCTATCACGGTCTTGTATTAGGACGAGTTCAATTTCATACCTTCACTTTGATCATTCAATTTGCCCTTGGAGAGTATTATTTCACACTTTAAATACAAAGGATTTTATTATAAATATAATAACTTTTAAGGTTCAACTTCTAAATTATGCTTACTCCTCAATGGTGCTATCTGCCCCTCAATGGTACAATTCCATGCCAGACTTTCAAGGTTACTTTTTAATCCTACAAAACTTTAAAGCATATTTCTTGTAAATTTTGCTACTGCATTAACAACTTGCTGTATAACAAGTATGATTACAATTTTCTACAATCTTATTCCATCTATGTCACTGAAGCATACAAGTAGCAACCAAATTTGGTCAAGACTGAGTTTTCAAGTTATAGCTCTAATGCTCTAATAATCAGGGATGGCAGAAAAGCGGTATCCTTTGGCACCCCGCCATGCATAATAAGCAATTCGCGTCTCATAAAAGCCTGTATCCAGAAATCAATAAAAGTATATTCCAAGTAAAGCCAACAAAAGATCCTTATGACAGATAAAGTAAATCTTTGCAAAGTTAAAAGGCAATAACCAAATAAAGGTTGCATGGTTGAAACAAACTGAATTTTTTCTCAATCACTGCAGGTGCATATATGGTCAAAAAGTAGTCAGACATTTATAGCTCCAGAACAAAAAAAACAGGAAAAAAATCATGTCACGCTGCATCATTAAACCTTTCCACATATAAATATGATCGAATCATAATGGTAACCATAATCCTAGGGTTGGTTATGTTCCACCAATACGGGTGAGGTATTGGTAACAGGTACAATTGACTTAGGATGAGACGTTGAGGATCAAAATCAGCCAAGATTTAAGGATGAGAGATTAATTTTGTGAGTGAAATTTGAGAGGAAAAAAAAAGGATGGGGGGAAGAACACAAGTTATCACGCATAAATGACCTAATTTTGAAATGATTCACACTCAAAGTGTACCCAAAAGTACCGGTACCCATTCCATTCCCGTTTCCAGTCCCACTCACACCAGTAAAAAAGAATATATTACCTAAACATTAAATTGTTAGTTGACTTAACTGTGTTACAATTAATAACACTTTAATGTCTAGGTGGCATAACTTTAGCGGTGGCGAAGGAAATGGGAATGAGTAATCTGAAACCATAATTGCAGAGCTCACGTTATGTGCAATTCTAGTTGAGAAACAGTTGTTACTTTTTCATGGTAAAGCAGCAATTTTTATATGGAAACTTTATTCAGTCTTTTGAGTATTGGTATGTCGAATTTCTTTGGGAACATTTCTTTATGATTCATTGTAAAGGTGTGAGTAGTAAACCCAAGGAGATTGCATAGTTTATATATCTATAGATTATTTTGCCCGGATAATCATTTAATGCATCTACTATCCCCAATTTGACCATAATCATTTGAACATTAACATAAATGAGTCCTCTGTGTGCTTGTTTGTGCTTCTAATTGTAAAGCTAAAAGCATTTGCAACAAAATTAACGTTTTAGATCTTCTTGCATAACTATCAACAAATTCATCCAAAAGCATATATTTTCGCGATAGGATCATCTGACTCTGTATTTTTGTGCATCTCTCCGACTAAAATTATAGCCATTGGATGTCTTTGGCCCAAATTACAGCCATTAACTCCCTTGAAATCTGAACCACTAAAAGCATCCAATGACCGAAATTGTGAGTCAGTGAGATGTAGAGCCATATTTTCAGCCACAAAGATTTGTCACTGCTTGTTATATTTATATTAAATTAGTGTAACTAGCATAAGTAAACAATGCATATGACACTTTGGGAGTCCAACATACCTGGGAGAAAGCTAAGAAATCCTAGGACAAAAAGGCCAAAAGCTTGAGACTGATCTCCCCCCATGTGACCGGTGAAGATAAAGTATGCAAGAAACAGAAGTCCTGTCCCAAGGAACAACAGGAAGAGTGCAAGGACAATGGATTTCCAGGGAACTCTATCCAAGGCTTTTGGTGTATAATCAAATCGATGGTCAAACGGTCTATTCCTATCACCAATATAATCATCTTCATCTGTAGCAAGAGGGGTGTAACGAATGTTGCGTCTAGTTGCCATATCCAATCTTTCTGACTTCCTAGCTCCTAGGACACGTTACTCAAAATGACCTGCGACCCTCAAACCAAGTAAAAAAGAGATATGTAAGATTTGGATCTGATGAATGCTGATAAAATTGAACCAGAAAATTTAACACTACAAAGCATAAGGGTAGCGAAAGACTTACACTTCTGGCAGGTTGTTGAAGATTGAGGTTTTTCAGTCACAGGAAGGTTCTACTGCATTAAAAAAAGAGCTATCACTTCAATCAAACTAAATTATAAACAGAAGAGATACGATAATCCACCCAATTTCAATATTTAATGATAATAATAATCAACATTACATTTTAGTACAAAATACTTTTATGGAAACTGTAATTTATTGAAATAAATTAATTACACAACTATAAGACACTCAGGTAATTTATTTTCTATGGACTTTAACACAAACTACTCGTCACGATGCGATAGGGATGACAAATCAGTATAAGAACAGAGGTATAATGAACAAATGCGTAATCTATCCAATTCAATGTTGGAAGACTTTTTCGTTGTCCATGGGGAGGCTGGAGGCCCCACAGGGAGAAGGGGAGAGGGGAGAAAGGAATAGGAAAGGGGCAGAGTACACTGCAGGGGTATAGTCCTGCTTATATACATACATAACAAATCTGTCTTCAATTTCATTCTGGTTCTACACCATATAGAAATTGCACTACGGTGGAGTGCTGAAGAACTTGACAGGTTACCAACAATAACTCGAGAAATAAAATTAAAACTATGAGTCTTGGTCTTCTAGTTTGTTATTATTGATTTGAATTACATTGCTTGATTTTCTTTCCCACTAGAAATCTTCAAAGCTATTTGGCCGAAAGGAAAAAGAACTGAAGATAATGTTGAAAGCAGAATCATCAATAGGTTTGATATGTATTATCAGCCCTACATCTTGTGTGTATGTGTGAGACTTATCCTTTTAGGCACAAAGCAATACAGGAAAGTCCTCCTCACAAGAGGTGTCACTGACTCCAAGGGCCAAACCTTTGTCCTCCCTAGGGAGTGCAGTTCACTTACTACTACACCCAACCCCTTGTGGTTAGCTAAATATCAAATATTGATATTGAAAATTTCAACCATATTTTAGGATGTTATCTTAGTTCCCTGTTCTAGTTTGACGTCATTAGATTTGTGATTAATAAGGTGCATTAAACAATAAATGTATGTAGGAACCCAAATTGAACCATTCATGCAAAAAAGGTAAAAACAGAAGTGATCTAGTATATATACACACATTATTGCATCAATTTCAATAAATTATTTGGTAAATAAGCTATGCAACTTGTTTTCACACTTCACAGAAGTAAAAGGAACTGCTGTATCAATAAAACCAAACCAAATGGAGAATTGATAATTTACATAAATATGGATAACTTGTCCCGGATGAACATATTGTCCCCTCATCAACAGCATATGACTCCATCATTCAGAAATAACAGTAGACCAAACATCTAAAAGCCTAAGTTAAAAGTGAATAGATATATGAAGACTATATCTAACAGGGATAGAGGGAGGCAGTGGCAACCGTTGCCCTGGCCCTCCCCTCCTCCCTTGCCTTCAATGTGTTCAATTTTTTGATAGGAAAAGTTGTTGACGGGAATAGAGGAGGGGAAATTAAACCACCAATAATCAACCAAATAACATCCCTAGGGATTGAACCGGGGACTTCTAACTTACATGACCACGTGGGCTACCAAAAAATTAATTGAAATTAAGGCAATAATGTGTGTACATATACTACATCACTTCTGTTTTTAACTTTTTTGCAGAAATGGTTTAATTTGGTTCCTACATATATTTATTGTTTACTGCACCTTATTAAACACAAATCTAATTACGTCAATTTGACCATGTGTTCAGTTAATTTTAAAATGTTTGTTTTGCATTGTCATATAACCTACCCTACTTCATGCTTGGAATAATTGAATAACATCCTTGGTGTTTTTATAAACCCCATACTCCTACGGTCACTAAATTTCCTCTTACACAACTAAAACATATCTTAGTCTTTATATTAGGACCAAATTTGAACCAAATGAACTTGACTTCATAGTTACTAACTACCATGAAAGACAGTTTGCTACAGTATATCCAAACTTCTATATATTAATCACTGTCCAAAATGATTTTCCAAGGCACAACAAATTGCACTGCTTTTCAGAAATTTCTGTGATAAAACCAGAGAAGGCTGTTTTTCTCTATTAAGCAACCAATTTTCAATAGAATATGATGATATAATATATATAAACTAGGGGTGGGCATGGTTCAGTTTTTGAAGACATATAAACCAAACTAAACCATATAAAACCAATAATATGGTAGGGGTGGGCAAAATAACCGGTCTCGAAGAGCTGAACCAAAAACTTTAAATATCCAAGTTAATCATTCCAATTTATAAATTGAACTACTTCTAAAAAGTTAAAATAGTTCAACAGTTCAGGTCCAATAGTCAAACTCCCACAAAACTGCCAAACTCATCTCTAAAACCTAATAACTAAAATTTGCCCAAAGATCCAATAACCAATTAACCAAACTCATATTATTCCCAATTTCTATATTCCCAAATTCTGAAAGTCATGACCTTAAATCCCACAACCCGTTCAATCACGACTCATGAACATAAACTTGTTCTTAAAAGTCCAAATTGTGACTCATAATCGAAATAGCAACATTCCGATTCATGATTTGGAGTTTTAGTAATAGGTCTAGGGTTCATGAGTCGCAATTTACAGTTTGAGGAGCATGTTGTGGGTTTAGGTTTCATGATTTTTCAGAATTGAGAATAATAGACGAGTTTGGTTGATTGGTTATTGAATGTTGAAGGAATTTTAATTATTGAGTTCTATAGATCAGTTTGGCTATCTTGTGAGAGCTTGCTTATAGTTATTGGGCCTTAAATCATTTTAATTTCCCAGAAGGTTCGGTTTATAGTTTATAGATTGGAATGATTAACATGGATATTTAAAGTTTTTGGTTTAGTTAGTTTGCCCACCCTAATATCAACCAGCAAAAACAATCTATTTACAATAAAAGATGATTTTGTAAGCTGATACATCATTACTCTTTCCCAATAATTCTAAGGAATAATAAAACATCTAGATCATAAAATGAATTAGGTTGAGTAAACAGCCACTTTCGTCCATGATATTATCGAATTACACAATCGTCCCTAGGATTGACAGAAGTTATTCATGTTAGTCTCTGGCAGGAGGCTGGGTGGGGACTAAAGTGAATAACTTTTGTGAATAATACAAAGTGAGGGTACAAGAGTGGTGGTGGTTTACTTGAATTAGGTTAAAATGCATAGAAATAGAAGAGCATGTGGAAATCAAATCACAAATAGGCATGCGATGATGATTTATTATTGAAATTGAAAAATAGTGAAAGTGAAGGGAAGAGAACCTCTCTTGTGAGTGAGATAAAGCGCTGGTGTGCAAATTGGAAAAAGGCTTCAGCGTGGTGGTTGATGGCAACATCTGCAACTCAAAGCAAACATATTCAGAATTTGCGACCAAGAAAAAGAATGATACTCCATCATACACGGCCTCTACCAAGTTTTATACTCCCACCGTCACACCGGTCCGGTCCAATGAGTTGTAAGTACTCCTCTGTGCTTAACACAAGTCGTTCACGTATATTAAGAAAAATAATTATTATTCTCAGATTTATAAAAAAATATGTTACTATTTCAAGGTTATTCCTATTTAAAATTTTACAACTCTATTCATTTTTCTCTATTGTAATTATTACCTATCACCCCTATGTAATTATGAGTTGTGTATTTGAAATAAACTCTTTAATACAGTACTGCCTAGATATTCTAAAACGATTAACTTATCCTTTCTTACTGTGACCCGGGAATAAGAAACCATATCCAAGCCAAGGAGTTAGACCAACCCAGATAGACCACGTTATAAAAAGGGACACCAATTCTACCAAAATGGTACCCTGTAATAAGAAACAGAGGGAGTATTATTTAGGTTTTTTATTTTGTGTCATAAATTATAAATTATGTTCTTTTGGAAATCCAAAAGAAATTCATTTATGTTTCATTTTTCAATAATACTTTTATTTATTACATTCTCTTTTTTATTACCTATTTTTTCATCTCTTCAATAAAATCTTCGTACATTTATTATTATTTTCTCTCTTATATTATTAATTGAGGGTACCTTGCATCATTTACTCTTTTCTTAATCTTTGTGTAAAAGAATTTAACTTAATGGGATGGAGGGAGTAATTACTACTAACTCCTTTCTTCCACCGAAAAAAGAAAACTTAATTGCAATTTTGGTCATCGAACTTTACTTCCCCTCTATAGGTAGTATTGACAATTAGTGCGATAAATTCATGTCCTACCCCGTTTACGTTTTTTGTGAGCGGGCATGCGGAACGCCCATTTTTTTCCAAATTAAAAAAATAAAAAATAAATAAATTCGACATTAATAAGGAAAAAACATGATGGTCAATGAACCTTAAGGTCGAACCTTACATAATCAAAATTCAAAAAGGAAAAACAATGTGTTTGGGTCAATTTCATGTTGCCTTGATTTTTGTGTGTTTGGGCCGATTTGTACATTGGGTCACAAAACAGTGTTTTTTTTATGACCCGCGGGCAGCCCATTGCCCGCCCTAAAATGGCCGAAAATTTAACTGGCGGACCTACCCAACCCTAATTAAAAATTGCGCTCAAAGAAATAGGTCATGCTCTCATTTTCTGCGGACGGGTTGGGCAAGCCTGCGGGTCTTGTTCCTAATTGCCAATGCTATCTAGAAGTCACATTTTTTAGATTGATTTGTGGTTGATTATAAGTTAATTTACAATATCCAAATAAGAATAGATAATTTATATCAAATATACACTTAATGATTCTACTTTATATTTCATATTCAAAAAAAGTTTTTTACTTTTTCCATAATAATAACTACATCAATCTAGATTGTATTTAATTTTATATATGGATAGTTTTGGAAGATTGATATATTTTTGATAACTTTAATAATAATAACTATTTCTAACTACTTTTCTTAATTTGTGTGAATTTGTTAAATGTCCTTTAATTAGAGACTGAGGGAGTATGGTAAATTTAAAAATAAAATCTTAGATTGATTCTTGATTTTGAGAGCATTGATCAATTTAGTCCGTGAGATTTTAGAAATTTTAAATTGGCTGGTTCTTGAGATAGAAATACGTCAGTCGTATTAGTTCATGACGTTAATGACCGTCGTCAGTGGTCCTTAATGTAGACCAATGAAACAGCCAAAATGATGTCGTTTTGGCAAAAAAAATAAACAAAGACGTTGAGTAGCAGTCAAATAAGTTCCTGATATTGTTGAAAACAGTCAATTTAATCCATGATTTTATGAACCATACATTAACGTCAAGGACCAATATGACTGACATATTTCTACCTCATGAACTAATTTAAAATTTCGATAATTTCATAAACTAATTTAACCAATGCTCACAAAATCAGGAACTATTTGATATATTACTCCTAAATTTAATCTTTCTAAATTTTAATCCCTTCGTCGAAATCAATAACAACGGTGCTCAATTACAAGACAGACATGTGTCGTTGTTACAAAAGCTTACGTGAAATTTTTGAAAAAAAAAATTAAGATAAAATAATAATTAAAATATATTTGAAAAATCATTTTATCTTCAAAAACATTTTCTTCGTGCATCATTCTTCATGATGGGTCAGTTTATGTTCATTTTCAAAATAATATAGAGCATACACTACAGTATCATCATCTTCTTCATTTCCATTGTACATTTTTGTTCTTCTAAATGTGTAGCATTATTTCAAAGTCTCACTACTATTTAGGGCACCTTTCTTTGCCACCCAAAAAATGGGATAAGTAATTGTGTTTACTTTTTGAAGTGATTTCTTTTTAATCTCTTATTTTCATTTGCAAAGGGGTTAGTTATTTTTTCGGTCCAAGAAAAAGAACAGAAAAAATCATAACAAACACACAGATCTCTTACTGTTATGAAGGTTTTCAGAAGTAATAACCATTTTTTAAAGTGTTTCATTCGAATAAGTACAAACACTGGGCAGTTTTAATTTTTTCATTTTTCTTATTCATTTTTTTCTGGATTGTGGTTATCTTTTGAATTGGTATTTCCTCCTAATATCTCTTTTCATTTGATTGGTTGTTTCTATCTTTAATTTTTTTTTGGACCTTCATCTTTTATCCTTCTCATTGTTCTTTTATTCTTTAATTTTTATTATTGTATTGATCTATAACATTTAGTTTATCAAGTTGTAGTCTATCGCTCAATATATATTTGACGAATAACATACTTTACTCTAATGAAAATTAATTCCATTGCTCTATTTTTCTATAGTTTCGAAATTTAGGTATGTGTATGATAAATAAAAAAAATTGAACAAAATGTTCACATTATGTATTTTTTTAATGTTGGAATTGTATTTGTTAAATTAAAATAGAATGATAAATGCAAAAGATTGACACCATTATGTATTTTTTTAAATGGAATTGTATTTGTCAAATTAAAATAGAATAATAATGTAGAAGATGGACACCATAAGACCAAAAAAAAAAAATTATACATCATATATTATATTAGTATGCTCTCATAAAATAATTTTTTGTTTATAAATTAGTTGATACTAATTCAATTCTAAAAGAATAACAAACAAACAAATATATTGTGCAATGCACATGAACTTAAAACTAGCTAGTAAGACAATAGTACATGTCAATGACGTTTTTATGAAAAAAAAACAATAATAATAATAATAGCAATCAAATCCCACCATGAACCCACGAGGGATTTGATCAAACAATGCCAAAGGCATCAAATCCCTTACCACTGTGACATTTAATCAAGAATTTGAACTAATAAATAAATACTTCTTATGATTTTTTTATTTTTTTTTATAAACGGAAGAGGCTAGAGCCCAAGCAAAACAGAAAGGCTAAACACCTCTACTATAACAAACCCCTACATTACTATCAGCTAAAACTAGAAAACTTAGAAACTCTGGAGTAGACTCAAAGAACATAATATCTTGATGCATGTTATGGGCAAACTTAGTGTGTTTATCTGCTGCGAAATTGGCTTCTCTGAAAATGTGACCAACGTGAAGAGTTCCTTGTTGCATTATATTTCTTATAGCATTCACAATACTTGCATACGGATGAAAAGAGTGGCACCCATCCTTAATAAACTTCAAAGCACACATTGAATCAGTTTCTACCGACACTTTTTGAAACCTTTTCCAAGAGCTAGTTGGATGCCATAGTAGACTCCCAGAAGTTTTGCATGGGTAATAGAAATGGGGCCTAACTTAGCAGCAAAGGCTCCTAGAAAAACTCCATCCTCATTTCTGAGCAACCCTCCACACGTGACTCTATTATTTTCTACATCAACCGATCCATCAGTATTGAGTTTTACCCACTCCGGTGAAGGGTGGTTCCACTTAATATTAACGTTTGAGGTAGTACCGGCCTGAACAGGGAGCGAATTCTTCTTGCTTTGGAGATCGCAAATATCTCTATACTTCGCCCAAATGATCTTCATACTACGCTGGAGATTAATCTGCTCTTCTTCAAAGATGAATTTGTTCTTGCGATGCCATAGCTCCTCACAGGCACACCCGAAGAGAATATCCCAAGAGCATCATCTGGTTTCTTTATAATAATTGTTGCTTAAATTCCTCTCAGCCCAGTCACCAAACTCAAGTTGTGTCGGAAGTCTCACATCGCTTGCCTCATAATATATGGCATGGTTTAAATACCTATTGGGTTACTCCTCTCATTGCCAATTGGTTTTGAGATGAAACATTAACATGATATCAGAGCCAGAGTCCAACTTCTTTCTGGTTGTTATGTACAAGGTTTTAAATTGCGGTCACGGATTCGGCGGCGTGATTTGTTATGAGGTTTTCACAAATTCCATAAAAGTTATCCATTTTATTAAAAAATTGATAATAACTATTAGATTAAAAATCTAAAATAAAAAACTAGAGTTAAATCAATCACCTACACCTAATCATATCATATTAAATAATAACAACATTTATTTAGAATAATAATAATAATTATAGTAATAAGTCAACAACCAATTTCAAAGGCATATTAAAAAATTTTCTAAAATATCCTAACCCAAATTTAAAAATAAATAAATAAAAAATTAAGAGAGTTTGAAAAAAAAAAGCACCCTACTTAATTAATCTCCCTCTTTTATACGGTTCCACTCCATACTTCACTCATAAATCATCATTCATCACCCATCACTAATTAAATATACACAAAACAAAATTTTTGAAAATACTCAAATAGTTATTTAAAAAAAGAAAAAAGAAAATACTCAAATAGATCTTAGTCATCTAAGAACATCCACAACCCCAAACTCACTTTTGGTTCATAAATGGGTCTCACATATTATCTTATAATTTTTTACACTTCCCCAAAAGTTAAGAACTCTATCAACTTTTTCCCTCCAACCCCAAACTCAACTTTCATTCTTAAATGAGACTCATAACCTACCCCACACTTTTATATTTTGCATTTAATTATATATATACTTTATAATTTTTTAAATGGATCAAAACTCAAGGCTATATAAACTAACGGCAAGTTTTTTTAAAAGGAATTTTTTTTCTTTTATCATATATATATATATATATATTAAATTTTGAAAAGGCATTTAAAAAAATTAAACAAACATAATCAATAAAAAAAACAACCAATTACATTATAAATTAATTTGAATAAATAAATTTGCATTAAAGATTATATCAAAGCAATTAATTTTTCATTACATTCTATATTATCTCATTCATTTTTTTCATCCAATCAACTCCTTCCATTCTCACACAGCCACCATTATCTCCCTCATTTACTCACGCCTTCTTCTCCTTTCCCAAAACACACTCGGTTTTCTCTCCATCCCCCTCTCCTCTCTCACTTCTCAATTTTTGTTCAATCTCTACCTCCCTTTCACATGCCACACACTTCACTTCTTCTTCTCCAGCCTCTCTTCTCCCTTTACTCTCTTCATCACCGAAGGCCACACAGGGATCTCGGTTCAGATCCGCCACTCTTCCCTCGCCACCGCCGATAGCCACCGAAGATGGCCTTCGTCTTCATCATCATCAAGTCACCGCCAATAGCCAGCGAACCAGCGAGGCAACCAGTAAGACCGGCGACTGCAGCGAACCAACGCACCAAAACCGGCGACGGAAGCAAACCAGCGAACTGCGATGGGTGAGGCGCCGTCAGAGGCCACTCATGAGGACTAGGAGGCCATGAATCGCGATTTTGAGCACCGAATCGGTTGTTTCGTCCGTTACGGACCCAAAACCGCCCCGTTACGGCGTGATGTGGTCCCGTCCCGGCCGTTATCGCAGGATTTCACTTCACACCGTTAAATTGGTCCGTTTCGGTTTAGGCTCGGTCCAAAACCGTTTTGTTTCGGCCGCAAAACCTGTTTCGGACCGTTATTTAAAACCTTGGTTATGTATCAATAGATAGGCAAGCTTCGTTGGAGGGAACGTGTTGGAAGTCCCACATCGCCTGCCTCTGAACACATGCTGAACTGTTTCATCTTCCTCGTGACACAACATGCAAGTCCAATTGTTGGTTAGATTCCTTCTCAATCTGTTCTTGTTTGTCATGAGAGCGTCATTATAAATCTTCCATAGAAGCAACCGTATCCATTGAGGCCCTGTCCATGTACATATTTTCTTCCAAATTCTCGGCTTATCATTGCTCCACTGGTTGGCGATACTTCCATAAGCTGATGCTACACAGAACCAACCATCTCTCGTAAGGCTCAACCCAATGCTATCTGTGGTACCTGTACAAGAGGGAGGGACCAACTTTAGAATATGCTCAATAATATAATTAGGCAACTTACCTGTTATTTGGGTTACATCCCACGCTCCAGAAGGTGTCACTAGGTCTGCTAGCAATTTGCTCTCATCCAACGGGCTTAGAGGACCTGTAGCTTGGTCCAGAAGCAAACCTTGGCTTGGCATCCAATAGTCTTTCCAAAAATTAATTCTTCTCCCATCACCAATTCTCCAAATCAGATTCTTCTCTAACAAACTCCACCCATGATAAATACCCCTCCAAGTATTTGATGCATTAGTTAAAAAACTCATAAAATATAATAAGTTATAAAAATAATAAATTTTAGACCTTTTTATAATAATATGAACTCTTCAAAATAATAAGTACTTTTCAAAATTTACTATTCTTTATGTTTTTATTTGTGTTATTTATTTTTCATTTTTCTCTGATTTTCTTAATTTTCATTTATGTATAATTGGGAAAATGTGTGTTTTGTGGAGACACCCTTTTGTGAAATAAGGGAATTCCTAAGTATTTCCGAAGATCCTCCGTCTTTTGGTAGCCAAAAGCTTCACTGATTTCTTTTTTCACATTGAAATGAACATTTTTGGAGAAGAAGATCCTTGTCTTATCATTGTTAATTCTACTTCCCGAACTTTTGCAAAAGAGATCAAGGCAAACTGAAATGATTTCCACTTGGTCAAGACCCACCTCTGCAAAAAGAATAAGATCATCAGCAAATGCAAGATGAGAAAATTTTGGACCACCCCTAGATAACTGAATGAGTTTCCAAAAATTATTACTAACAACTACATGAATTAACTGCGATATCCTTTCCATGCAAACGACAAAGAGATAGGGAGATAGGGGATCACCTTGTCGGATACCTTTTTCAGGAGTAAAAGCATAAGGACCTCACCATTTCAAATTAAGTCCATAGAGGAAGGTGAAATACAATGGCAAATAACCTGAATGATAGATTCCCCTGGACCAATATCACGCAGAGTGTCCACAACAAAGTCCCATTTTAACATATCATAAGCTTTTTCCATATCAATTTTAATGGCCATAAAGGATTTTTTACCTTTCATATTTTTCATAGTATGGACAGCTTCTTGGGCTATTATAATGTTATCACTACTATGACGACCCGGAACAAAACTGCATTGATTCGGGCTAATCAAATGGTCCATCACGCTACGAAGTATAGCAACTAACACTTTAGTAATCACCTTATAAGAGACGTTACAAAGGCTTATAGGACGAAAATGTTTAATATTCAAAGGTATATCAATTTTGGGAATAAGGGTAATTAAGGTTTCACTAACCTCTTTCACTTTGTGAGGATTTTTGAAAATATTTTTAATAAGCTCACAAAGAGAATGACCCACAATATCCCATTGGCTCTGGTAGAAAATAGCATGGAAACCATCCTTCCCTAGAGCCTTAAAGCCACCCATAGCAAAAACAACCCACTTAATCTCTTCATTACAAACTTCTTTATTGACAAAAAGATTTTGATAATCATTTAAAGGGGGAAAAGCACCAAGCTCTCATACCTTGCGTCATTTCTATAGAAATTTTTGAAATAATCATTAGCATGACCTTCAAATTGATCAGGATCGGTAATCCACTTGCCAAAGGAGTTATGAAGAGCCTCAATTTTATTCTTCTTCCTCCGAACCATAGTAGTTTCATGAAAAAATCTATTGCTACGGTCACCATATTGAATCCACTTACACCTTGATTTTTGAAACCATAGCACTTCTTCCTGCATAAGAATGTTATCATACTCCGCCCATAACTCCTTTTGTAGATGCTCAAGGTGATTTTTCACACCATTTTGAAGTGTCCTCTCTATTCCTTCGAGTCTTCGCATAATCTTCTTTTTCCTGAAAAAAATATTTCCAAACACATTAGTATTCCATAGTTTTAAACCATTTTGAGTGTTACTTACCTTATCCTCCCAAGTATTTGTCGAATGCCAGCAAGTAGCTACAACTTGGGGAAGATCCTGGTGAGTTAGCCATGAAGCTAGAAATCTGAAGGGTCTTCTTCTATTGGGCATCTGATTCTCTTTGAAATCCAGTAAAAGAGGGTTGCGGTCACTCTTAAGTTTAGGAAGATGATGAACTGTCATGGTAGGAAAAAGCACCCTCCTATCCATATTAAAAAGCACTCTATCCAAACGTCTTTGAACATTTCCCCCTTCCCAAGTAAAAGGTGAACCAACAAAGCCAGAATCTATGAGGTGACACTCATTTACCACATCCTGGAACCGAATACAGTCAGTAAGAGAGCGTAAAGAATT
Organism: Crotalaria pallida; assembly: GCA_037953625.1. Classification (NCBI taxonomy): domain Eukaryota; kingdom Viridiplantae; phylum Streptophyta; class Magnoliopsida; order Fabales; family Fabaceae; genus Crotalaria; species Crotalaria pallida. The sequence continues at coordinate 79,437,806 of CM075656.1, forward strand.
TCCACCCTTGCTTTCATGATAGTGAAGCATAGAGTTGAAATCTCCCATAATGCACCAAGGACCGTGAACGCTACGAGAGATATCCATTAACTCATTCCACAAAATATGTCTAGTATTTATTTGAGGACTACCATAGACAGCAGTAAGGCACCAAGGTTGAACGTTGCCCCTTTGAACTTCCATATGCACATACTGGAAATGAGAAGTAAGGACATTAACTTTCCATACGGTCGGGTCCCATAAACACCAAATACCTCCCGCTTGCCCACGGGAATCAACAACAAAATAATCGTCCAACCCAATCTTGCGAATAACCTTTTTAGCTGTGTCTCCACTAGAGTGAGTTTCAACCAGAATAAAAAACTTTGCGTCATTCATTCTTTGTAAATCCCTTATTAAACCCGGGAAGCTTTTGCGGCCGGTACCACGACAATTCCAACATAAAATATTCATTAAAAAAACAATTAGGATTTTTGGTTCATAGAACCACTACCATCATGGATTAAATTAAATTATCCACTCTGTCTCCATCGATTTTATCTGAAAACGACCTCCCTTCAATCTCCATACTTACATGGTTCATATTTGTGGAGTCTGGAGGTTATGGACGAAAAGCATTAAGACTTGACGATGGAGCAATATTATGGGCAATGTTAAAAGCCTCTATACCTGGAACGTAGGATTGCAATGCATAGTCTTCAAGAACATGTTTCCTTGTTTTTTCATTTATTTTCATCTGGAGAAGAACTTCTTTCCCCTTAGCTTTCATATGTTCTTTATACTCCTTTGACTCTTTGTAATTTGAGGACTCAGTATTCACGGTTTTGCTTGGTGTAGTAGCAACCTCCCTTATTTTCACTCCTGGCTCAATTTTATTTTTAGTGTGAGACTTTTTTTATCTTGTCTGTATCCTGGCCCAATTCATGCTTTGCACGACCCACTTGTGTATTCTTCCCTCCTGTGCTATTCCTCACTCTAATCTCCTTGTGAGAAGGCCCACTCCCTTTTGGTTGTTGGTCCACATTTAATAATGCGGTTGGCTGTTCATGAGGTTGTGCAAAGGACAAAGAAACCCTATCATGTGTGAAATCATTTTCTGCCGCCAAGATATCCTCTCCCTCATTGGCTAACACATCAAATCTTCCCTTTCCATATTGACGCCGCAAGCTACCTTCCATCTGTGGCAATCCGTTATTTTTTGAGGAAACCGCAATGGGTGGTTGAAACAACTAAGGAACACTAGGAGAACACCTAGAAGGGGGGTTGAATAGGTGTTTAAGAAACCTTGAAAGATTTTCGAAAGAAATGAATCGAAACAATTAAAGCAAATGATTTTTTCAAATTCTACAGCATTTAATCGATTAATCTGAACTTTAATCGGTTAAGCCTGAAAGTTCAAATTCTCTTAATCGATTATGAATATGCTTAATCGATTAAATCTATCAGAAACTGAAAAATCACTTTTTAATCGCATACGAAAATCAATCAATTCAAACGTATAACCAGAGATTCAGCGGAAACAATTAACACCTATATTCTTATTGATTATCCTAGTTAGAAAATGATTTTACCTTTATCAATTTGAACAATAAAGATTCAATTCAATCAATTATGAAAATCAATCTTTTTCTAGGTTTTCAACCAAGAACACAATCAATGACAAGAATTGTAAAGAGTAGAGAGTTTAGAGATACGACACAGTGATTTATCCTGGTTCACTTTCATCCACTTGAAAGCTACATCCAGTCCCCTCTTCAACCAAGAGAGATTCTTCACTATGAGGAATTAGAGTTCTCAAATTACAAGTAAATGCCTCACAAGACTCCCTTCTTGCTAGCCTACAAGAGATACTCCACACCCTTGCCTTGTAATCCTATTGATCTTCTCTCTAATCTAACCTCTACCCTTCAATTGCTTGATGATAATCCACACACCAAGGCTTCTCTTTGCTTGATTCACAACCAAGACTTTCTTCTTCTCCAATGAGATTTGCTTGATGATAATCGACACACCAAGGCTTCTTGTTTGTTGTAGATGGCTTGCCTTCTTGCAAAGATTACAACACAATAGAAAACACAATGACACTCCTATGAATCTCAATCAATAGCTATGACAAATCACCATAAGAGATTCAAAGGTTCTTGATCAAAGAATATGAAAATATGAAAGCTTTTGATCTTTGAAATAGAGAGAGAATAGAGTGGCTTGATTCTTGTAAAATTGATTATGAAAGTGTTCTAATTAATCACAAAGGTTAGGAAAAGGTTTATATAGAATACCCAAAAGTTGTAGCACTTGAAAACTGATTTTGAGAAGTGAAAATCGTATTTTAAAAAACCAGTTCAGCAGTGTTTAATCGATTAAATCTTCACTTAATCGAGTAGTAATCGATTAAATTCATCCTTAATCGATTAAAGCCATACTGCACATTTTAGAAACTTGTTTTCTCAAAACTAAATCTTTCCTTTCAAACCTTTAAGCCACCTATTGATTCTAGGTTAAGTGAAAACTCAAATTATGATTTAATCATGACTATGATAGAGATTCACTACCCTCTAAATAATATACCCAAATAAAAGACCTAAGAAGCTTGAGAGGCAAAAGATAAAACAATTACAATTACACTCAAACTAAGTCTTCATGAGCTTGCTTTCTCTCTTCTTCATTTGATGTTTGTTGTTGCTTGTTGAACTTGAACTTGATCAACACATGATAGCTTGTTCAAAACACTTTGTCATTATCAAAACATTCATCATGGAACTTACATTTTTGACCCCAATCTTTTCCTTCCTTCGAAAATTCCTCTTAACAAGCATCCAGGGGCCAAACGGTTTTTATTTTTCATTAACATTAGTTGATACCTTTTCTGGTGAGATTGTCATTAAAGCTTTCAATTTGTTTTCCAGATTTTCCTCTTGATCTGTAATCATATCCGCATCATCCACATCCTTTCCAACGGTTACTCCTGCCACCGTTACAGCCACCACGTTACTTGCTTCCACCGCTGTGTCACCCTCCATCACTTTTGGTACAACCACCGAAGTTCTCAGATTCACTATCTCCTCAACGGTTATGACATGATTCTCCATAGTACTCACATCAAGATTATGCTTCACGTTTCTGGCTGCTGTGATACCACACTGATCCATCTTGTGGTCATACATACCACATCCAAAACAAATTTGATGGAGGCCCTCGTATTCGAGATTAATTTCCAGACCCATGACTTTGATTTTTGCAACCAAGCTTCTGCGAAGATCTATCTCTACACAAATTCGAGCAAATTTTCCTTTGGAGTGAATAGAGGTTAACTGGTCTATTTTAAGCATAGTACCAATGCTCCTACCCACTCTTCTAAGAAAGGTCGGATTGTATAGTTCTTGAGGGAGCTTGGGAATTCTTACCCATACTGCTACCTTCTTAACATCATCCTCTCCTGGCATGAACAGAGGTCTCCATCTTTGGACGATGAGATAGTGATCAGCCAATTTCCATGGACCCTCAAAGAGAGCGTGTTTATAATCCTCTTCCGAAGAGAATTGCACCAAAAAATGATCATGTGGCATTTCAACAATCTTTGTTTGACCATTCCTACTCCATTCTCTGATGAGTTTGTTTTCCATAATCCTTGGGCTTACTCTTTTCCCTAGAAGATTGACAATCAACGCATTTCTCAGGGGTTTACACCATTCTTCAAACTCTTTTTCAGAGACTTCAATGGTAGGACAAGGATTGAAATCCTTAATCACCTCGCTACTTTCCTCCTCAGTATACTGGTACCACTTATTTTCCGACAACTCTTCATCACTTATGGAGAAATCATGATCACCCTCATAATTAGTGTCCTTCATGAGAAAGTCTCTATATGAGACGATGCTTTCTCCATTCGCTGCATTTTTGCTAGGATCAGCTTCGGTTTCCATACCCTCAGTATCCAGACCATTTTCCTCATTTCGTTTGACTTTCTTTGTGCTTCTGTTTTCTTGGTCATCTTCTTGAACGGATGAACCCTCATTGATGTTCTCTTCGTCATACACAAACCCTAGCAGAGGATTCATGTTATTCAATAGATCATTTCTTATTAATATTTCTTATAATTTTTATGATAACTCATATTTAACTAAATTACTCAGATTAAGATATATCGTTAAAGTTAGTTCATTTCCATACTATTTAAAAAAAAAATCATTACTTTACACTTTTAATTACTCTTTTATTTACATGAATCTTATAATGAGGAATTAATATTTCTTGCTTTTAATATAGATAATTCAAAAAAAATAGTTATATTTATAAGTAATTTTAGAGATATTTAATTTTACCCATATTAAAAGTTACAAATATTTATTTCTTATAAAAATACTCATGCAACTAAGAAAATAAAAGTGAAAAGTGATGTTTTTTTTTTTGAAAAATCTGTAAATTAAATAATTAACTTTAAGAATCTATCTTTGTTTGTGTGATTTATTTAAGTATGACCTATAATATGAATAAAAGAAATATTTATTTATACATTCAAACTGCTATTTAGACGTGACATATGCCATTTAGGTGCGAGAAATGACATGATTGACAAAGTGGTGTAGTGTCAAGACATTTTTAGCCTTGGGTCATGGGATCGAATCCCCGGTATCTTCACGACAAGATTTGCAATTTTCTATTTTTTCGAACTTTTATTTTTTAAATAATTTTTAAAATATTTTCAATAATATTAAATATATTTTAACTATTTCTTATTTTTAAAAAATTTGAAAATTCCATATAGGCCTCTGTAATAGTGACATGTGTCCCGTTGTAACACCCTATCTTAATTACGACTCTAATTACCCCGATTAGATTAGTGACTTGAAAATTTCTTTTTTAAAACTTAGTTAATTATACAACTTATAAAATATCCGTAAAATCGGACGGAGTTTACATTGTTTTAGGGACATTACCAAAATATTAGTTTTACCTGTATCAAACACAATTATATATTTAGCAGTAAGCCAGCAGGACAAAATGATTAACAGCGCTTTCAGTACATTAATTCTAAATTAAGAACAAGTTGTTGAAATGGTTTAGTTTCCCAAAAACAGTATTATACATTCATAAGTCCAAAATAAAACCCCCGACCAATAGATGGTCACCCAGCTAACTAATTACACTCCACATCGGCCATGACTCGTGTAAGCTCCTTCTGTATCTGTAACAAAAATAGCAAGAAGGGTATCATTACACAAAACTTAGGAAATAACCTCTAAAAAGTCATAAGTAATGAACTAAGCCTATTATACTCCTGACTTAATGCTACCACAAAGAGAAATCACAAGCATATTCACACACATTCACGCATATTCACACATATTCACTTTCCCTTGTTTTCCCTCATTAGGACGTTTACACTTGTTAAGACGTTTTCACCCAATAGGACATTTTCACCTGCTAGGACGTTTATCACCCATCAGGACCTTTCCACATCCATTAGGATGTTTTATACCCATTAGGACCTTTCATTATCTTTTACCATTCTTAACCATTCATCTCCCCTACATATCTTTTTACTTATTCTTTTAATTGCTCATAATGATCTGTGGTGACACATTCTACACCTAACGGGACCTTTTTCACCTAATGGGACGTTTGCACCTGCTGATGGGACCTTTGCACCTACTGGAACCTTTGTCACTTAACAGGACGTTTGTACCTAATGGGGCGTGTCATCCAACCGGATCATTATTTATCGCTATAATTTATTGGGCTCTCATGACTCTACTCTCTTTATTTTCTCACCATTAGTTTCTGACTTTACTTAACTCTTCCATTGCCCTATTCACTTCATACAATTAACTAAACTTGACACTATATCATATTCATCTCATAATTCTAAGTCGTCACTTATATCACTACCCAACATTCATCAATTAACTCTATATATCTTATGTTCATTTCAAACCCAACCCTTCATACACATCAATACAAACATTATTATCCAAGCATTACATAGCCACATATTATATCCACATAAATTCATAAAACCATAAAATCCTATAGGGTTCATTTATTTTCTATATCAACTACCTTATTGTTTATTCTCATAACTATTTATCTACACTTAGCTACCACTGTAAGCATCCTAGAAATCATGCCCTAAATCAAGGTAATACCACCTTCTTACCTGGACAATATCACGTTCCCGTCGCGCCTTACTCGAGGGTCAGGGTCAACAAAAACATGCGGGATCTAAATAAGGACACGTAGTTAAAACTAATCATAACCTTAAAAGTGTATATAAGTATATATACGTGTGTGTATATATACATATATATATATATATATCAACAAAATTTCATTTGTTTTTTTATCATAATAATAAATATATATCATTCCATAATAAAAATCTATTACTTTTCCCAAAAAATCTCTTTATTTGAAAATATAGGTATAATAAAAATATTGACGGATCGTCGAATAAATTACATGGATGAATAGAGGGAATTGAGAAGGTTATTTACCTAAAAAAGATTTGAGATTTGACGGTTGGATCTTGAATTATTGGATCGAAAAGTTAAGAAAATGAGAAATACTCCTTGAGTGTGTTGCTACTGCTCCCTCTCTCTCTCTGTTCTACTCTTTCTCTTTTCTTTCTTTCTTTTGCTTGCTTTCTTTCTTTCTCATCACATGGCTTTAAGGCTACAATTCTTTTTTTCTTTTTTTTTTTTTTGCTTTTCACGCTGTGGCCATAGTATACAGCTTTCCTTTTTTTTTTTCCTGACGGGGTTGGGTTGGGATGTTGGGTAGATTATTAGAAAAATAATATATTTTATGTTTTGTTCTCATTTGTGGATCAATATGTGTATTGTATTTTTAATTAGTCAAAACTGATTGAAAAATAATAAAGTTACTGATCCCTACAAATAACTATTGCGTAAGAAAAAGTATCGAAATTCAAAAGTAAATATGTTTTCTCAATCCTGATGTTAAACTTGATAAAATATAATATTTATAATTTTGAAATAGAATATCAATATACATAACTTATACCGGTAATATATTAAAACCAGTCTAGGAGTTAAAGATAAAACAGTCTCAAAACGCTATTAAAATTTACAACAATGTTCAAAATATTAAATTAACCATATCTTTCCAAAAAAAAAATATTTATGAAAATGCGTCTAAGGCGTGCCAGTTGAGCTCCTTGTCAAAATATTAATTAAATTAAGTAAAAGTACTCTTTTGATTTTGAAAAACATATGATAACAAATTTATACTTATTTTCATTAGAAAACATATTTCAATTATAGTGACGAAATTAAAATTTTATTAAGACACTCAAATCTTGAAAATATCATATTAAATCATTTAATTATTTTATTCTTAATTTTCTATTAGCATACGTTTTTAACTCTAAAATATCTCATTTTAACACCTATTTATGACTTGCCGGTAATATATTAAAACCAGTCTAGGAGTTAAAGATAAAACAGTCTCAAAACGCTATTAAAATTTACAACAATGTTCAAAATATTAAATTAACCATATCTTTCCAAAAAAAAAATATTTATGAAAATGCGTCTAAGGCGTGCCAGTTGAGCTCCTTGTCAAAATATTAATTAAATTAAGTAAAAGTACTCTTATGATTTTGAAAAACATATGATAACAAATTTATACTTATTTTCATTAGAAAACATATTTCAATTATAGTGATGAAATTAAAATTTTATTACGACACTCAAATCTTGAAAATATCATATTAAATCATTTAATTATTTTATTCTTAATTTTCTATTAGCATACGTTTTTAACTCTAAAATATCTCATTTTAACACCTATTTATGACTTGTCATTAAGGTTACTATTATTCCTATCTTATTATTATTCTAATTATACATGGGATTAAAAATTCGGGATGTTACACCCGTAATTGACCTTATCATCAGAACCGTTACCATTGATTTTGACAAAGGGACTAAAATCACAATAATTTAAAATGTTAGGAATTAATAAATTGGCCAAAAAAAAATTAGAATGACTAAATTCTCCAAATTGCTAAAAATCGAAGACCAAAAGAGCAATTAAGAAAAAAACCACCAACATATGTCTTAAGAAATGTAACAAATGTTTTAATTTTTAATAAATTAATTATATTTTTTCTTAGTTTGTATTTTTTTCTCTTCGTATGTAATCGTATCATTATTTTTTTCTTCATTATTTATATAAATGAACACCTTATTAAATATTAGTAAAAAAATAACAATAATTGTATTCTTGAAATTCTAGACAAATAGGCACGCAAATAGAAACATTTTTTTAGGTGAAATAGATAAATAAAACCGAAAGGAATACATTGAGGTAATTAAACTGATCTAGTGATAATATCTTGATAAAAGGTAAACAAAGGATACTAACAAATGTTTGCAATGCATTATTTAAAGAGGTAAAATGAATTATTTTTATTGAAAAATAATAAGGTTTAATATTAAGAAAGCATTTGAATTTAATTTTCTAATGCTAATGTACTTATTTTGTAATCCCTTTTATCTATCAATTTTATATTTTTATTCTTTTTATTTGTATTACTTATTTTATGGGTAATTGATCATAACAAAATTAATTGAAACACTTATCTAATAGTGATAATTTATGGGAAAGAAGAATTAAATATCTTCTACAAATAAATTATAAATAAAAACAAGGTATTTTTATAAAATGTAATCTACATATAATGTGAAATACATGTGTGTATGAAGATTAGTTTTGATAAGGAAAACATTGTGATGAAGTCAAGTGAAGACAAAGGTTCAAAGGTTCAAATTAAAGAACAAAAAGCAACACACAACAAACAAAGAGCAAGAAATTATTTCAAAAGAAAAGACAACAAGAAGAAGTGAGCAAATGATCTTAATCAATCAAGCTCAAGGAGTATCAAAGTTTCATAGAGTTATTTTATTTTTTACTTTGAGTCTTTAATTTGTTGGATAGAGTTAGTATTAGTAGTGAATCTCAATCAATTAATTTTGAGTTTTTTACATAACCAAACTTATTTTAAAATATGATGCATTAAGTTTTTCAAATAATTTTGAATACATCAATAGCTAAATATTTTTATTTAGGTTTGTAAGCTAAGAATTGGTTTTAAAGGGTAAAGTTTTTGAAAACAATTTTTGTTAAATTCGAAAACAAAACTTACATTGAGTATCCGGTTAGCATAGCCCGATAACCGGTTAGTAACTGTTAAGTTAGTTGAAAAATTCAGTTTTGTGTTTTCATTCTTAGCTTTATGAGCTTCCTATATAAACCTTTCTTATACCTTATGACAATAATGAATATACGTTTTTACAACAACAAGCCACACTTTATCTCTTAGAATTGAAAATATCAAAATCTCTCTTTTATATCTTGTTGATATTTTTTTTCTTCAATTTTAGTTTGTTCTTAATGGTTGAATGTGATTCATAGGTTCTGAATTATTTTCATTGTGTTGTAATCGTTGCATTTGAGGCAAGTTGTTTTACAACAAACAAGAAGAAGAAAAAGAAGAAAGACTTGGTGTGAGATATCACTAAGCATAGATTGAAGAGTGTGGTGAGGAATCCACATTAGAGGAGATCTTGGAAGAGATTCTTTCAAGGAGTTAGAATTAGAAGATCAAAGGGTTGCATAACAAGGGCGAAGTATCTCTTGGAGGCTATCAGGTGAGGGATCTTGAGAGACTTAGCTTGTAATCAAGGATTTCTAATTCTAGTGAAGAAAATCACTCTATTGTGATAGAGAGGATTGGATGTAACTCTCAAATGGACGAGAGTGAACCAATATAAATCTTTGTGTCGTATTTCTATCCCTAATCTCTTTAATTTATGCAATTTTCATACTTCTTGCATAAAAACCAAGAAAATTGATTTTTGTATTAATTGAATCAATTACTTTATAATTGTACAAATTAATTTGGGGAAAACTATTTTCAAACATCTGGGTATATGTTTATAATATAGGTTTGACTCAATTCCGCGTTATCTTTGAGTTCTTGAATTAATTTGTCAATTTAATACAATTATGTTTCAGGAACTAATCGGTTAGTGAACAGTGTAACCGGTTAGTCACTGTTAATTGATTAAAGAAATTCTGTTTTAATAAATTTTAATTGGTTTTGCAAAAATCTTTCAAGGTTTTTTTAACACCTATTCAACCCCCCTCTTCTAAATGTTTTTTTACGTGTTCATACGATATCGCTTGTATTCCAACATATAACAACGGATGAGGTATTCCTTAACATTTTTTTTTTGAAAGGAGGTATTCCTTAACATAAGACCAAAGGTAAATTTGGTAATGACATTAAAAAAATTAATTTAATGCAAATAATCAACCAATTTGGTTCCTCACAAAATAAATGATGTAAATTGGTGATTAAATTGATATTTTAGTAATCTTAATGACCTTCGACAAGGTCTCGCGCAGGTTGTGAATGATTAAGTTTATTAAGAATGATGTTAGGTGTTTGATCCATTTTATATATATGGAAAATACTATGTTGATAAAGATAAAATATAAATTGATGTTTTTTACACTTTGGAAACAATTAATTTTTGACAATCGATTGAGGATTATCCCTGATGAGCATAAAAAAATTATCTTAACGAGTACATTATCTCACATGTGCATATGTACGCACTCATGCAATGCACCTAGTTATAAATTAGCGAACCTATATGATTAGATTGCTTTACAAGTTCATGCACAATGTTATATAATACTATTAGTAATGTTATCGTTAGGGGTTAGGAAGACTCAATCTGTCCTGATCTTAAACTCATTTTGACAAATTTTGGTTGATGAAAATGGATCCAATGTATTTTTTGAATCCGGTTGCATCATGGGTGTAAGCAGTTCAAAAATTAACCACGAAAACTTATCTAATCGAATCAAACTAAATAAAAATTTATAAGTTTGGTTCGGAGATTGTTGGACATGTCACTTAGCAAGTAGCCATGTACTTTTTTTTTTTTTTTTTACGAGGGAAATCCCACCATCATTGTCGCACATTGACGACTCTGATGGGCAACCCCGCCTTCAGGTCATAGCCTGCAAACTGTCCGGAGGAGGTCAACCACTCCCGAAGGAGCGACAGACTCACACCGCCGAGATGAGATTCGAACCCGTGTCCTTGCGGACCAAGGACAAAGTCCCGAGTCAGGTGTACCACACCTTGTTGATAATGTTGTACTCATTTGTTGTATATGTTGTACTCCCTCCGTTTCACTTTAAGTGTCTTTTTAACATCAAAATTTTGTTTCAAAATAAGTGTCTTCCTACCAAATCTAGGCAACATTTAATACTGTTTTTCCTTATTTACCCTTACATTTAATGTTGTTTTAGTTTTGAAATTTGTAATACTAGTAATTATGCATTGACAAAATAAAAATATTAAATAGGGGTATTTTTGACAGAATATACATAAAACTTACAATAATCACCATAATCAACACTTTCTTAATCTATGTGCAAAAGTCTAAAAAGACACTTAAAGTGAAGCGGATGGAGTACTTTTCTAACTTGAGTAACCTTTCCGGTGGTTGGTTGTTCTGCCCTAGGAAAAACATGGCAGGTCAGAGTGGCTTATTTGAAAAGAAGAATCATTAAATCAACAATAATCTTGCTATTAAATTGTTGGAAATGAGAGTGTTGAATCCGGTTGTGTCGTGTTAAAAAGCATTGCCTTAAAAGCAAGATTGTCATATTGTCACAATGCAACTATGTCAATTGATCTTGTTATCAAAATTAGCATAATAGTTCCTTGACTCGTGCCCTCAAGCTAAAAAATTTGAAATCTCTCAATGTTAGGTTGATCAGATGAAGGAAAAGAGGAGAGGGGGCAAAGTGTTTTCCTGTTCTATACCTCTATCAGACTGAACTGCATGTCCTTATACAGTCCCAACCATAGCCTCTACAATAGCCTAAAAGTTATAGCACATTATATGTCATTATCCTTGAAATCCCTTTCTGTCATTAACCCACAATCGATTAATTCAGCAACCCAAAAATGACAATGATATCATTAAAAAAAATGTAACAATTATATGCTAGAAAATATGAGAAAAAAAAGTCGACTATTGGCCTTCCGAAAAGTCTCGTATACCCATGCTTGATTCTTGAACGAATAGCAGCGCGTGCACATGTATTGACCTCAACATGTTCACCGCAAAAAGCTCAACAAGATATTTGCTACAGTATCATTCTCTCTGTCCCTTAATATGAGTTACTTTAATTTTACCTAATTCACGCAGATTAAGAAAAGTAATTATTATTCTCAATTTTATCAAAAAAATATGTTCATTCCAAAGTTACCTCTATTTAAAACTTTACCACTCTATTTATTTATCTCTCTATTATAATCATTATCCTATCACCCCTATGCAATTAAGAGAGGTGTATTTGGAATAAACTCTTTAATATTACCTAGACTAAAACGACTTATAAAAAGGGACACAAATTCTACCAAAATGATGCCCTATATCATGGGATGGTGGGAGCATGAAAAACAGAATGTAAAGGATTAATAAGGTTAACAATGAATAAGCAATATGAAATTTGAGATGGACAGAGCTTCTTAGAGGAGGTGAGAACACTTGCTTGCCCTGAAAATTTTTAAAATACATATTTAGTAATGGCACGCTTTTGTCATTTGATGATCAGGTAACCGCTTCATGTCCCATTATATTGCAAGCGATACTTTATTTTCAATTTTTTGGTTTTGTTATTCATAAAAGTAAAAAATTTGACAAAAAATTGGTTCATATATTTAAAATTGAACCGTTGACTTGAAGAATTATTGAGAAATTCAAAACCAAACATGCTAAAGTGTTTCACTTCACTTATCTAATTTTTTTTAGGCTTTTTTTTAATATAAACAATAAAATAGTTGACTCCACCATAACTTTTATTCATCGAGCTCTTAAATCTGTTGGCTGACATTATTTGCTGCATCTCCTAAACTTAGAGTGAAGATCTATCACTACTTCTCATTCTATTTGTACGAATGACTTTTTGTTTTTTTGTTTTTTAATATGTTAATCATGTTATTACTTTCTCCGTTTCAGAACATTAGGCCTTTTACCCTTTTTTTCTTGTTTCATAACATTAGGCCTTTTACAATTCCAATACATAAACATATTTTTCTTTCCAATTCTAACCTTTATTTAATCATTCCATTCTCTCCTCATTAATTCTACTTTTATCATCTCTCCCATCTCTAAACCACTATACATTAATTAATGGACACACTTACTAATAAACATTAAATACTACTACAATTTTCAATAAGGATTGATAAGGGCATTTTGGACAAATTATACATAACACTTACAATAATTAACACTTCCTTAATCTGTGTGCCCAGACCTAAAAGGCCTAATGTTCTGAAACGGAGGGAGTACTATTTAGTTTGTAAGTATTTAACGTGCCACATAGGATTTTGTTAGGTCACTTATCAGGGACTGACGTGATATCAAATTGATTTTTGAGGAGTTTAAGAGATTTCACAAATCTTTCAAGGACCTAACTGATTCCAAAATGATCTTTAGGGTTTAAGAGATTCCACAAATATTTCAGGGATCTAATTGATTCCACAGGTGTCTTTCGGGGATCTATATGACTATTAACTCTTACTCCTTCCGTTTCATATGTAATGTGTTTTAAGGTTATGCACAAGTTTTAAGAAATAATTAAATGATGTAAGGATTTGTTGTATATTTACTATAATGTCCCTATATAATCATTATTGAAGAGAGAGAAAGGTAGTGAAAAAGAAAGTGTATTAAATAGGGATGTGTTAGGAAAAATAGCATTAATTATGTATTAAGTTTATAAAAAAATAAGACTTATGAAACATGATGCAAATGCTAAAATAACACTACTTATGAAACAGAAGGAGAAATTATTTTATCTTCGATTAATTGAATTATTTAGTATCTTTCATAGGATCAAATCGAATCAATTTTTCATTTTTCATACACTCTTATTAATTGAAATACTCGCCCCGATAAGTAACAAAGTACAAGTAGTTTGATCCTTGACAACTACATAATTTTTCTCATACCTTCCTCGCCAAAATACTTTGCTTATATCAACAAAGCTCAGCACAGTTGGTAAATGATTAAATTCCTGAAATAAGATGTTAGGGGTTTGATCCTTGTCATGGATATGAAAAAGGCTTTATGGATAGAGGTAAAACTTACTTCGGTGAACTCTAAGTCTTGGAGGGGATTAGTCTTCACCTGTCGGTTGGGGGATATCCTTGGTGAAAAAAAAAATACTTTGCTTATAAAAAAAATTAAAATATTTATTTGTACCTTTTATTTCTCAATTACAATAACTTTTACTCTTATGTTTATATTTTATATACTTTTATTAATTGAAATAAGAATTTTCTATTTTGATCGTTCAATTAAATGGTATAAAATAAATTAAATTATTCAATTTCACATTTTTATAGTTAATTGCATTATTTATTTTTCATATTTAAATTTTTAATTGCATTAATTATAATATTTATTTTTTATATTATTAATTGAATCTTTTAAATTTTAAATGATCATATTAATTATTTTTCTTAATTTTGTTAATTGCATTATTCATTTTATATATGCTAAAATAAAAAAAATTATTCATTTCCTTTGATCAAAATAATTTCTTAATTAGTTTTTATTCCTAATGTGAAGCTCTTTTTTTTTTTTTGGTTGTCCACCCGGTTCTCGCTCTAAGTACTACCTAGGTACATCCGGATTCGACCCGGGTCGCGTGTCTGGCTTATGGCAGGTGAGTCTCCCAACATGAATTTTCTGCATTCACAATGACTCGAACTCGAGACCTTGCTTAAGCGAGACTGAGCCGCTTACCACTCGTCCCAATCCATGTTGGTAATGTGAAACTCATTTGATTATAACAATCAAAGGAAAACAAACTTTTTTAATATTTTCAATGCACAATTTCGTTGAAATGATTTTATTTAATTTTTTTGGAGAAATATATAGATTGTGAAATTTTATAATCAAATCATGCTTTCACTTTTCATGAGTTAAACATGAGAAATTATTAGTTTGTCATAGACCATCACGTCATCTGATCTGTAATTCAGGCCAATCATTATCTGACACATAATACAAATAACTACCTATTCACTTTATTTTTTATTTTATTTTTGGCTTATTTATGTATTTAGTTTTTGAAAGTTGTGAGTGTTTTGATTTTGGTCCCTGAAAATTTTTTTGACCTTGATTTATCCTCAATTTGTTTTGAAAATTTGGTTTTAGTTCTTACAATTAAGAAAAGTCCGTTAACTGCTGACGTGACTAACGTAATGACACATCAACATATATACACTTGTGCAAGTATTCGTGTCATTGATAAGATGACGTAAATGATTTGGACCCACAACAGTCAAAGGGCCAAAGCTCAATCCATAAACACATATGGGTTGGGCATTGGCCCTTTGGCTCCTTTGGGTCCGAATCATCCATGTCATTTTACCGGTAGCACTCAATACTTGCACATGTGTATGCGGATGGCTTTTCGTTAGCCACGTCAGTCGCCATTAACAGATTTTCTTAATGGCAAAGACTAAAACTAAATTTTCAAAACAATTAAGAATGAGTCAAAGTTAAAAAAAATTTTAAGGACTAAAATCAAAACACTCCCAACTTTCAGGGACTAAAGATATAAATAAGCCTTTATTTTTCTACATGGCAAATTATGATTTTTTTTTGTAAACGAAAAATTCATTAACCAAACGGCAACAAAATTATACATCAAATCCCAGAAAAAAATAAAAAGCATTTATTCTTAATTATCCACCAACTATGTAGGGTTGCAAATAAGAACAAACGCAGAAGCTAAAGTTCAGCTAAATTATGATTGGATTAGAACACAAATGACGTGGTTCTCCAGCATCAACTAATAACTTCGTGCCCAAGCTCATCCATCGCGCGTGTAGATATTAGTTGATTCTGACGCGGCAATGAGATTGATACAATGGATGAGTTAATTTGAACTAGATCGTGATGCGCGTGTAGATACTAGATCGTGATGCGGCAATGAAATTTGAACTAACAACCTTATGAGCTATGAATCAATTAGTTCGTTTGTTTGTTGTGCAACAAGTTTTTTTAATACACACCTACCACTTCCCATACCAACCTTTCCACGTAAGGAATTGCATATCAACATTAAATCTTATATATCATTTCCTGCACAAATGGAAGTCATATAAATAATATTCTATTGTAAAAAAAATTTCCAACTGTTGTATGCTAACAATATAACGTACATTGTACCCCCGGTATTGATCCAAAATCATCTTATCACTGTATCAAATGTTATGTATAAATAAGATAACAGCTGGAGTACTAAAATCACAAACAAACTAACAACATTTTCTTTGCTTTCTTGTTGCTGCTCCTTTGTTTCTCTTTCTTTCTACCGCCACCATGGCCAGAAAGAAGGTGAAGCTTGAATTCATACTGAATGATGCAAAGAGGAGAGCTGCATGCAAGAAAAGGAAAACTGGTCTGGTAAAGATGACTAGTGAGATCAGCACACTTTGTGGTATTGATGCTTGTGCTATCATATATAGCCCTGATGAACCTTTCCCCACGGTTTGGCCATCCCCTTTTGGGGTCCAAGTAGTGCTTGACAGGTTTGGGAGAATGTCTGAGCATGAACGAAGCAAACATGCTTTGAATCAAGAAAGCTTCTTGAAGAAAAGTCTCACCAAGGCTCAAGAGCAGTTGTCCAAACTGAAGAATGAGAATAGGAAGAGAGAGATGGGTCTTTTCATGATTAACTGCCTGAGTACTGGGGGAACTGGTGGCAATGTTAACCTAGTTGATCTGAATGATCTCTCATGGATGATTAATGAGACTCTAAAGGATATTCGTGAGAAGCGCGCTAGGGACCAACCAGTCCAAGAGCAAACACCACCACCAGTGGTTGCAGCTGCAAATAATGTAGTGGATGCTTTGTCTTCTTGGGAGGAGACTACTCATGTGGATGGTAATATTCAAGGGATGATGATGATGAATGACAACATTGATCCCATGCAGCAGAAGCAGGAATGGTTTATGGATCCACTCAATGGGGGTCAGAATGAGTTGTTTTCGTTTGAATATTTCAACAATCCCTCGAATGACTTTGGGTTTGGTCCTTCAATCTTTTGAAAAAATCATCATGTTCTTCTGAATAATGTTGTAGGAGTCTCTTTTGTTTGGATTGTCCATCGCCTTTGTCTTTGAATGTGTCGATGGTTGAAAATAAAAATAAGTCATGGTGTAGTCTTCATGCATGTTTATGTTATCGGATGCATAGATCGACATATTAGTTGGTCATAAGTCTAGACTTCATGAATCATGTATGTTTTCTATTAAAATGTTTCAATAATTGAATGAATAAGTAGAGACTCAATTAGTGTTGTTTTCAATGATATCGTATTATTGGAGTCCATCGAGAAAGAGAAATTTAGAAAATGAGAGTTTCAGCTCGTTATCATCTCACTCATTTAAATGAGTAGCGTTACATGAATATTCAAATTTAATATCCGCATTTAATATTTAGCTTATTTTATATGCAATTTTATTGTTTTTGCACTTTTGGTCCCTCAATTTTAACAGTTTGGCGATTTTGATCCCTCTACTTTTAATTTGGTCAATTTAATCCCTCAATTTTCAATTTGTAGCGATTTTGGTCTCTTTGTTCATATTGACGTTAACGATGCTGACTTGTCTCTTGAAAAGAAACGTGTCAGCATCCTGTTTTTTTGATGTGGATTATTTTTTTAAATAATAACTTAAAAATAAAAAATAAAATAAAAGAACGGTAACTAACATATGTTCTTTATGTGTTTTTAACTATAAAAGATGTTAAACCAGAGTATTGTTATTTACTGTTATTTACTGTTATTTTTTATTTTTTAAATTATTAATTAAAAAACAATCCAGGTCGGAAAACAGGGTGCGGACACGCGTCCTTATGTGAGACAAGTCAGCATTGTTAACTTCAGTACAAACCGAGGGATCAAAATCGCCACAAATTAAAAATTGGGGGATTGAATTAGCCAAATTGAAAGTAAGGGGACCAAAATCACCAAATTGTTCAAATTGAGGGACTAAAAGTGCAATTAAGCTTAAGACAAATTAGTTGTTAAATCTACATGTCAATTACAGATGTTCGCGTATCATTAATGAAGAAACATAATGTTATTTGAACGTCCAGAATGGACATCTGGAATTGACATTTGCTTGTCTTATATGCAGAAGCAAATCACAAATTTAATTGAGTGATCAATTTCAAATACCTTTTTTTGATAAATCAAGAGATAACTTGTCTTCTTAACCCAATTATATCATATCACATGTTTTTTTTTTTTTGTGTACACCAACCGGTATCCGAATCTGGTTGATCCAGAATCCGGCTCATCCGATCCGACCCAACTGAGCTCGCACTAAGCAGTAGAGGTCTCGCAGCGGGGTTGCTCTATACCCAAGACTCGAATTCGAAACCAGTTGGTTAAAGAACTAAGTGAACTACCACTTATCAACCCCACGCTATTATATCACATGTTTTTCTTTAGTAAAAAATTGGAAAAATAGTTTACTTTGTCAAGCACATCATTCCCACGCACCTGCATCATTGCCACCTACGCCACACTACTCGCCACAGTCTCCCGTAGTGAGCCTTTAGTCACTGTCCTTCACCTTCCAACCCCACCCTGACAATCCACATCCCAACATCAAGTTTGCCATGAGGCCGTGGTGAGATTTGCTTGACCATTGGAGCTTTCACCATTGTAGCTATGCACCGCTGAAAACACCATGACTAAGAATCATTTAGTAATTTCCAGAGTTTTGATCTTCCCCTATAGGTTCTTATAATTGGAGTTTGAAATAATGATTACTAGAGCATGGTCTATCTAATCATCTTTGTTCAAGGTTTCCGTATACAAAATTTAATTAGTAGCGTTGCAGTGTTTTATTTGCATAACTAGCTAATAAAGCCGAGGTCGATTGTTGATTAACTATTAAAGAAATATACAATTACATATTTGAATATTATGTATATGTGATGAGATGAGCAAATTATATTTGATGCAGTAATTAACTAAAAAATAATAGAAATGTTATAAGAAAATAAATAAATATACTTGTGACCTAATAAAATACAATTTTTAACTTGTAGGTTTATATTATAATTGTGTGCCCCATATCTTACCCCATATTACGTTTTGCATATTATTAAATATTACGTATTATAATAAAAAATTAAATTATTATTCAATTAATACAAATAATTCAACAACAATAATTTAAAAAATATATTCTCTCCGTCCCTAAATATAAAGCCTCTTTGAGGGATTTCAGGTCCATTAAGAAAGTGGAATAATTTAGTTAATTGTATTGGAAATGTGAACTTTTGATATGTAATTTCAAAATTACCCCTATTAAAATTATTGAAAATCTAAAAAGTATTAAATAAATAGGGGTGTTTGTGGAAAAAAAGTAATTAATGATCATTGAAAATTGGTATGAGTTTTATAAATAGGGACAAAATAAAAGTGTCATGAGGACTTTATATTTAGGGACGGAGGGAGTATAAAATTACTAAAAATATATAAATAATAAAAATAATAAAACACATAAAAATATTGCTAAATAATAAATTAATTCATAGTAGTTCAATTGAAGACTACTTCTCACTTTCAAAAAAGACTACAGTTCAAAACTAAACTACTATGATTGAAACTATACTACTCAAAACTAAACTACTACATAAAACTACTAAAACTAAAAATTAAAAAAAAAAATCAAGTCTCTAGAAATGGTCTTCCCGTTTCCAATCTCCTCTGCCTCGCTAAACCAAGCATTCTTCTTATACTATTTTCTTCTTCTCCACTGCTTCAATCTCTTCTTCTCTCTAGAAAGACCCTCGATCACTATGCCAACACATTCACTCACTACTCACTCTTCATCTCCTTCCATCCTCACTCATCATCTCCCTCCATCATCACTCTCCCTCACGACTTCTCTTTCGATACATCACCCAAGCAAGTTTCTCCCTCGAATTGGCTTAAATCCACGAATTGGATCATGTAAAGCCTCAAATCGGTGTTGGTAATGCTCTGTGTAGATACCCAATTTTGTCCGGAGTCAAAAATCACATTTTCATAAATAATTTGTTTGGGAAAGATTTTATCTTCAAGTTTTTTTATATATAATTGAATAAAATAAAAAAGAGTTTGTTTGGACCGTTATTTTGTAATTCATGTGCATTAAGTTATTTTTGGGATTTATTTTAAAAAAAATAAGAAAGAAAATAAAAAGTGCATTGAAAAATTTTGAGAAGAAAAATTAGTTGAAAAGATTGTGTCCAAAATTTTGACAAAATCAATTCAAAAGAATGGAAATCAATTATTTTTAAAAAAGAAAGATTTTGATAATTAATTAAAAATCAACTTAGAAAATTTTGAGAATCATTTCAAAATCAATTTGAGAAATTGAGAATTAATTTGATTTAATTAAAGGTTCTTTTGTTAATCATAAATATTTGAAAAAGATTACAATTGATTCTTGACAAATTTTTCTAAACATGGTTTTTTACTATAAATAGAGGTCTCGATCTTCCTCACTTTGGGGGGAGTAAATTTTTTTGAAGAGAGGTGCACAGAAAAAATACAAAAATTGGGCGAGAGGTGCACATAAATAAAAAAACACTTGTGCCCAGTGAGACTTGTACGTGGTACTCCATTTCTGCCGCGTCCGATTTGTTTTGTTTTGTTTTTTTCCTTCTTTCGGTTTCCGTGCTAAGTACTCAAATACAAAGTCTGCTGCGCAACTCCCTCCGTTGCAGCATCAGGTTTTATTATTATTATTATTTTTATTTACTTATTACTCTTTTTTTCCTTTTAAATTTATATCTTTATTAAAGTGTAGTCATTTTTTCTATTGTTATCTAAAATTGGTTGTGTTTTAGTGACTCAATTTTTCTCACCCAACTTTAATATTTGTGGTGAGATCATTTGGACTTCTTCTTCGCACCAAAAATAAATATATAAAAATAATTTTATTTACAATAATAATAAATTAAAAATGTAGATTTTTTTTAATTGTTGTTCTAAAATTTGTTGCGTTTTGGTAAGTCGATTTTTCTCTCCCAAATTCAGTGGAGAGATCTTTCGGGTTGTCTCTCCGCACAAAAATATGTACACATAAAAAATAATTTTGTATATAAGTAAATTATAAAATTTAGAAAAAAAATGTTTTTTAGATAAAAATTAAATAGATTTTATTAATCAAGTTTTAACAAAATGTGTTTTGGAAATCCACATTTACTTGCCTAAATGACAAGATATTGTGCATATTTCCTCTCTGCATCAAACATTTTTGAAATAAAAAATTAAAAACATTAAAAGTTAATTTAGAACTACGTAGCCTTAATTACTCATTTTATGAGGATACGTAGGACTAAGGGCAACTTTGTCAGGCACAACAATAAAAAACAAATATTTTTTGGCAAACCAATTATTTAGGTCTTTTAATTAAAATCAATCAAAGATACCATTTTTTTTTGTTTACATGGGAGATCTGGGACTAGAACCCATGACTGTCTTACGCGGACAAAGATACCATTTTTGAATGGGCGAACGGGGTGCTAATACCTTCCCCGGCTCGTAACTGACTCCCGAACTCGGAATCTATCTAGTTCGAGACCAAGTTTTATCCGTTTGAATTAATAATTATTTTTTCCACATTTTTGTAACAAAAAGCGGTGACGACTCCATATTGGGTCAGTCGACCCCCACTCGTAGGCAAGGCCCCGAAGGCGACCCGGGACACCGGCCGCGACACTCCGCATGTGGCTGGATTTCTCCCCAAGCATCAATTTTGTCTTGCCATCAAAAATTGGGATTTTAGGGTTTTTATTTTCCCCTTTCCTTTTTTCACTATAATTTTCGATTTTCTGGTTTTTTGCTTCTGTTCTCTGAAATGGAATGGCTGTTTATGTGAGAAATTTGTTGATGATTCTTTTTTTCTTCTTGATGACTCGAGGAGTCAATTTTATTTTCTGCTTGGATCATCATTTTTTGCTCTGCATGTGGGTGGATCACCATCAATTTTATCTTGGCTATTCAATTTGGGATTCTAGGGTTTTACTTTTCCCCTTTCTCATTTTAATTTCCAATTGTTAATTTAATTTTCATTCTTGTAATATGACTTATTGTAAAACCTATATCTTTCTCTATACCTCTTTCCTTTTCGTGTTCTTTCTTCGTTTTTTTCGTTGGTGCATGCATGTGGATCATCGATTCTCCCCCCATTAATGATTCATCATTGGTTATTGTTGGATCACGCCCTTTGGTTCTCACCCCTATCTTGCGGTAATGCTTTCGGATCCTCACTCAAAAGTCAAAACCTTCGTTTTCGTTTTTGTTTAATTTTATTTAATTTTATGGATATTGTTGTGATAATCCATTTTTATTGTTTAATTAATATTGCAGTTAAGTGATCCAGAACTAGTATTTAAATTTTGTGCTATAAGATTCCTCTAAAGGGGTAGAGAGCTTAGATCTGTTGTTAAATTTGTGAGTAATGGTTAGAGGTAGGCGGTGTGATAAGTAGGGACAAAAGGAGGTTGAGGTGGTGGCGTTGCCAAGGATAAAGGTCAACAATGGCACTACAAAAGATAAGGTCCGTGGTGGTGCAGCAATAGTCAAGTCTGGTGTTAGAGGTTGGGAAAGGTGAGAGCAAAGGTTAGAGGTGAAGGTATTTTCCCAAGAACTGATGTAGACCAAAAGTGTAAAAAATTTGTGTATTCTTTCGTCTCTTGCTAGACGGAAAACACAAAATATGTTTTCCCTCATACCTTAAGGAATATTTCAGTCTCATTCTGAACGGAATATGTCCGTCTCGTTGTGAACGAAATATTTCCGTCTCTTGGCAAACAGAAATTTAACACTCACTGAAAATAATTTTGTTCATAAAAATACGAAATGAGGGCCAAAATTTCGAATATGAAACTTTATATTTTGATTCCATAAGAATCAATGATTTATCAAAATCTTAATAATATGGATAGAAGAAGGAAATCACTTAGTGTCATTAGGGACACTTATATCTCAATATTTTTATACTAGTAAAAGTTTTGTTTTCTTTTTCTACCAATTTCAGGAACCTGTGATACCTCTCAAAAGTATCCAATTCTGATCTATAAATTCAAACACAATTATTTGTCTATTTTACCTAAAAAAAATTAGACGTGATATATTTGTCTTAAAATATTATAATGTCCGCACATAATAAAATTGTTGACACAATTATGTATATTCTTTTGAATTTTATTGTTATAAATCTAGATGCACCTCCAAAAATTTGGGAGATGTTATTAACACCCGCTTCATTACTACTCGCACTCGGTTTTTATAAATTTTTGCACTTACTTACCAATATTACCCTTATATTAATATTTACATTTGTATATCTAATACTCACACCCCTAACCTTATTATTTGCAACCATTATCCTAAAAACATAATATTTAATCAATTTTACTACTCACATCCACCACCTTCAACCTCTAATCATCAACCCACATGATCTTCTTCAACCTCTCGTCATTCTCATCCAATTCGATGAAAATAATTAGATCTAAAAAGATAGAAACTGATGGCCATACAATTTTTTTAATGAATTATGCGGTAGTAGAGTGTGCAATTGCAAATTATTTACCAATTGGCCATCATCCCTCAGGTGAAGGAACTCGAAGGGAAACTTCTGGAAATGTATGTACGTTTCTTAGTGACCAACGTGGCTTCACTCACAATTAGTAGAATTTAGAATTAGAAAAACATAGAAAGCAGAGAAGATTAAGAGATTAAGGAGAGGAAGAAGATGAATGTGAGAATTGGGGGAGAAGGGTTTCAAGAGGAAATAATTTTCAACATTATTTTTTTTAGATTTAATAATTTTCATGGAATTTGGTGAGAAGGATGAGAGGTTGAAAATTATTATGTTGGTTGATGATGAGAGGTTAAAGGTGGTGGGTGTGAGTAGTAAAATTGGCTAAGTATTAGGTTTTTATGATTATGAGTGCAAATAATAGGATTAAGGGTGTGAGTATTAGATATATGAATGTAAGTATTAATATAAGGGTAATATTGGTAATTAAGTGCAAAAATTTATAAAAATCGGGTGCGAATAGTAATGAAGCGGGTGCTAAAACATCTCCAAAAAAATTTAATCAAAATACGTTATCTAATATATCTGTTTAGTTATTTTGCTTATTTTTTGGATAGTACTATATTATTTGATTATTATGTTTTGTATTCTATGTAAAACCTTGTTAATTATTTTAAATCCAATATTAGAGGAAATGTTAAAATAATTCCTGTAACACATTTTCAAAAATTTGATAAAAAAGCTCTCCATTTTTTGTTACGCTTAGGACCCCGACCTACTTACACACACCACCATTGCCATCTCCTTCCAGTGGCACACCCCAAACCACCACCACTTTTTACCATTTTCCCCTGCCAAGTCGTCCTCAAGGCCTCAACCAAGGTCACATTTAAAAAAAAAAAAAAAAAGTGAAAACGGTCTTTCAGGAAGCTATTGAGACTAATCTGGAACGAGCGACGTGGCTGGCTCTCCCAGCGGGATGTTATTAGTGGGAATCAAAGACGAAGTTACTAACACCTGTGTCCCATTCCCAAAATTTCAGTTGGCGTCTTACACCAACCAACTGAACCAAATCCCATTGGTGGCCTCAATTTTTATGACTTCAAGTTTGTGTATAAAAAATGTTTGTATAAGAAAGGGAGATTATAAAACATGTTTTTTTTTTTTTTTTTTTCCAAAAAGGAAATTTTAAAAGTTTAATGGCCAAGGTTTGAAGTACGAATACCCTCTCTGGATGAGGTACGGAGCAATGACAAGATAACAAGGCCGAACTCACAATCACAAAACACGGGGAACAAACAATAATGTTCCCAAGTAAAATGAAGTTCTAACTTTAATTATTCTGCCTTACATATACTTTTTTAATTAAGTAAGAAAGGCATATTTACACTAAAAAGAACAAAAAAAAAATTAAGCAAGGCATATGCTCAAATATTAATCTTCTAGGTTACTTTTGATTCCTTTCCATGATATATTTATATATAATAGACTAGGCCCTGTAATCATGAATCCATGATCCATCACTAGTGCGGTCAGTTAAAAATGAGAAAGCATGTAGTGACTGAAAAAATGAAAAAGCCTTATATACTAGCCAAGATATATGATTGGCAAGGTTTCAAGGAGTTTTTTTGTAAACATAAAGATCTATTGAATAAGCAAATAGATTTGCATCAAAGCACTCCATTTCATTATGCAGCTCACTGTGGCAGCCCAAGAATGTACGAAGAAATGCTTGAAATGGTGGATCCCTTAGACATGCAGCGTGTGCTGAGGATGCAGGATGACATGGGGAACACACCACTTCATGAAGTAGCCTTCACAGGAGAGGTGGAAATGACTGATTGTATACTCAAGTATGAGGACAAAGAGTCACAGCAGTATGAGTCATTGCTTGGAATGAGAAATTATCTAGGGGAAACCCCTGTGTATAGGGCAGCTGCACTTGGAAAGACTAATTTGCTTAAGCACTTTGTTCAAGACTTGGGTGTAGACCTAAGTGGTCATTTTCATAGGACTGGGGATAAGATGTCCATTCTTCACACTGCTGTCATTGACCAATTCTTTGGTTTCTTTCTCTCTTATCTTTCTCTTCAATCTTGATATCCTCCTTCTCTTATCTTTCTGCATGCAATAACATATATATGATCATTGTTTTTTTTCCTTTGGGAATGATTTTGACTTGATGGAATTGAATTAGATAATAGGACTGCATGAAACCTTATCTATCATACATATGATATGGTGGTACTAATCTCAATAATAGTGTTTGTTTGAATATTGCTTAAGAATGTTTTTGGGGCTCCTGATTTAGTGCGGTCCTCTTGTGTAACGACATTGACCAATCTCCAAATAACATTGTCCAATCTTCATTAACATTAACCAATCACAAAAACAAATTTACAGTGTATATGTACGGCATATTCCCGTTAACAATTTATGTCCCGCAACTTAACCAATTGAGCTAATTCTAGTAAACAAGTCTATTATTATCTTGAGTAGTATTGTTATGTTAATTTAAAATTTGATAACCAGATATAATGTCATTCACTTTACTTTCATTTCAATTTCTTCATTATCTTCATTGTACCAAAGCAATCTAGAATTTAAAGAGACAAGGTTCTTTTTGAAAAGCTTTGAATAACTAGAAGTGTTCCTTTATTTTTTTTTTTCATTTTTGCTCATCTTTCACTAGAAAGAAATATGAATTGAAATTGGCAAGGTGTTGATTTTCAACGCAGGCACAGCTTTATGGTTATTGAAACGGTACCAAGAACTCGCTGTGAAACAGGAAGATAGTGGACTGACAACTTTGCAGTTGCTAGCGAAAATGCCCTCTACATTCAAGAGTTATACCCAAATGGGAACCTTTAAAAGTTTCATATATCCTTGTAAATCTCTGCCAACTTTATCTCGGATTTTAGCTTTTGAATAACAAGCATGCATATACTCAGAAAACCGACAAACATTTTTAGGATAATAATATACTTCCAAGTATAAGCATGTTTAGCTTCAAATTTTATAGCATTTTTAGCTAATATATAGATGCAACACTGACGCAGTGCTGCCTAATTATCGTGATTATGAATACTACCTTCAAAATAACGATGACAATACGAATGGAGGAGATTTGGAACGCGGCTGTAAGGGCAGAAATCAACTGCCTCAAAATCAAAGGAAGCTCTCAGGTATGTGTTCATTGATACACAATTGCTTCGTCTAAATCAGATTGTCGAGTCTTAATAATGACCCACGAAATCAAAATCGTAATCACTTTAATCATCTATCTAGGATCTTATATAGCACATAGGTTCTTGTATAGGAATTTGCTGCATGTTGGATTATATCTGTAACTGTGATAAAAAGTAATCAACTGCACTAGCCCTTCTAGAATAATCTAATATTGTAGAGAATAAAGTGACTGTTTGTACATGTGAAAATTGTTTTATGTAGTATTATTATTTCATCTGTTATGTTACTAACCATGTAAAAAAATGTCAAAATTGCAGTTTTTTCATGGATGTGGTATACCATGTGGAAGGCTCTTGCCAAAGGTGCAAGCTATATTCATGAATTATTTCTTCAATTAGATTGATTAGACACTTTTTTTCTTTAACTTTCATGTTTGGTTCATGTTCAGAATGGAAGGGAATTGATAAACTTTGGAGGAAAAAGGAAATGCATAAGTTAGCAGAGGAACTTGTTTTCTTGTTAGCTAAGAATGATCATTCATGGCAACACAGTTCTATAGCGAGGGATAGAACAGTTTCCATGGGGAGAAGTGGTCATTATGCCGAAGAACCTAAAGGAAAGGAACATGTTGAACCGCAAGAGGAACACAAGGAAAAAAAAGCTGCGGACAGACCAGTTATTTATACTCCCTTGCTTATGGCTGCTGCCAGTGGAATCACAGAGATAGTTGAAGTAATAATCCGCTTGCATCCTCAGTCCATCGAGCATGTTAGTGAAGACGAGCAGAACATATTGTATATGGCTGTCAAACACCGACAGATGAAAATTTATCGAATCTTAAAGAAATTGAAAATGGTGGGGAGGCTTGCTGCAAAAATAGACAAGAAATCCAACACTGTCCTACACTACACTGCAGATTTTAAAGGGGGATCCCAACCTGGCTATGCTCTACAACTGCAAGAAGAGTTGCATTGGTTCGAAGTAAGTATCATATTTACACGTAACTTCTCCTAGTTCCTAGTTTAGGGTGAGTCTATCAGCCCTCTTAATTACTTATCCATATTCTTTATTGATTACTAATAATTTCACGAAATTATGACTAGTTAATAAAAAGTATAAATATACTATCAGAAGTGTGAATAGCCTTACTCTCAATTAAATGTATGCATTCAAACTTTGAGCACATAGCAAAAGTGGATTTACACATATTGAGCAAAAATAAAATTGACCATGCTGGCACATGCATATTGTTAGAGTGTTGGATTTCATTTTTCATTCTAATGAAATCCAACACTGTCCTAGTACCTTGTATCTAATCACCAATTCTACATGTTGGGCATACATTGGCAGCGTATAGAGAAGAGACTCCCTTATCATTACACCATTCACTACAACAAGGATAACAAAACAGCAAAGCAACTTTTTGTGGAAAAGCATGAGGGCCTGCTATTGGAGGCTCGCAATTGGATAAAAGAGACGGCTCAGTCATGCTCAGCAGTGGCTGTCCTTGTGGCCACTGTTGTGTTCGCCGCGGCCTACACCGTCCCTGGAGGCACTGATGAAAATGGTCTCCCTAAATTTCTTCATGATCCAATATTCTTAGTGTTCACAATCATGGATGTTGTTGCCCTTGCATGTTCATTGGCTTCAGTGGTTATGTTCCTCTCAATCCTCACATCACCCTGCGAGATGTGGGATTTTCGGAAGTCACTCCCGAGGAAACTAATGGCAGGATTTGCCTTTCTGTTCTTCTCCATGGCCACAACAATGCTATCGTTTAGCGCAACTGTTCTGATCAATATCAAGCTGGAGAAGAACAAATGGACTTCAAGCTTGACATATGCTGCAGCATTTTTTCCTGTCAGCATATTTGCATTGATGCAGTTCCCTTTGTATGTTGCTATGAAAGGATGTATCCGGAGCCTCCTCAAGATACTTAAGAAGATCATTCCTCGTTACTTCCTCCATTTGTTCAAAAGGAGGAAGAGATTATGGGACTTTTGAATACTCCTTCCTATATTTTTCACATTTCACTTTTCCTTTTCCGAGGTCTGCATATGATAACTGTTTAGGCCATTTGTGCGAAAAATAACCATTGGGCATGGACTTTGACGAATAGGAGCATAGGAATAAGAACATACTTTCCGTTTATATGTATGTTACGACTTTGAGATGATTAGCAATCTCTAATGTTGAAAGAACAAAAATAAGTAATTAAAAATCAAGTTCATTTTTTCTGGTTTCTACAAATCTTCAATCCTCAAGTTTTTTATTCAAATTTGTGTAAACTATAAAGCAGCCTCCGAAAGTACGTATTTTGATAACAAAAATTTAACTCCATAGGTTAGTGAGAAAATGGATCCTATGTGATGTTATTCAATAGCTCAATCTCACTTAAGTTAAGTTTCAAGTTCGATACCCTTAGGATACATAAAATTTATGTTTGAAGACTCGTCTGCCATAACCAATAACTTGGCTCGGGTCGAATCCATATTTATCCAAGTAGTACTTGCAGAATCGAGTGGGCAGCCCAACAATAAAAAAAAAGATACATAAAAAACTTGCAAAAGAAAATTCTTGACTTCAATCATAAATTTTATATCTATTTCTCTCATTCACATGAACATATGATAAAAATAAAAATAAATCATGAGAAAATCCCTCCCCCCAAAATTGTTGATAATCTCCTCTTTTATGGCCATTAATTACTATTGTTGCTGAACTTCTAAGCTACATAACGCCATCAAGTACATGATAACTATAGATTACTGTAGAACCAAATAAATTAACATCAAAACAGGTCATGAATTCTCCGTGTACAATATCTGCATGTATTTACATTGACAAATAATGACAGCAAGGAACCTTTACAATATGAGTGTGACTTATAAGCTGTACAAATTATTGATGGTCCAATAGGTCTTTTCCTTAATGCCTTCGCCCAATATGAGAAAGGGAATAAATACAATGTTGAACCATTAAATTAACCATTAATCTTCACATACAAATCTGCAAGAGCACGGTAGAGAATGGCAGCAGCAGGTGGCCTAGGCAATGAGCCAAGAAGTATATCTAGTGCACTTATAGACTGGCTGCCATAGAAACGGGAATTTTCTTGCCTGCGTGTAGTGACCACACTGCCTTCAAGTGAACACCCAACAAATGCACCTGCAAGTAATATTAGGGTCAAACACTACCCTAAGAAAGATCATCCAACATCCCAAAAAAAAATTAAAAATCCCAATACTTATATTGGCATTCTCCACATTCTAAACGTTTTAAATATCCAATGTATGGATAAGGCTTAAGTTCTCATTAGTGATTACTTTGTAGGATTCTAGAAAGACTCAAGTCATCTAAGCTATAAACAACAAATAAGAGAAGAATCGTGAAGTTCAGTCAATTGAACATAAATCAAGTTCAATTCTAGGATAAGAGGGTCATATTACTAACTTGTTACGTAAATGAGAAACAGATCAAGTCCCTATACTCAAGCCTTATATAGGTTTCATATTGAAGTTGATTTTGATTTTAACCATCACGTGGCACTGAAAACCTAAAGAATGTATGGAGTGAAAGAATGATAAAAGGGAAAAAGTAGCAGGGAGAGGCGGAGAGCACTTTGCCCCAATGTTTTTGTAATAAGCAATTACTGAAGTTTAGCTGCACGAATCCCATATGGGAATTGTGATTTAGCAGTCAATGTTAGTCACATAATGGCATTCTTCTCTCCGCCACCCTTGAGAAAACCTTCTAACAAACTATACACACTCTAGAAGAGTGAAACTTTTTTTTTTTTTGGATAGAAAAGTAACATTACGAGAAAAGGAGAAAATACAATAGCAATATTAATAGCAAAATTGGGTGTATGCACATGTGTGCAATGACAACATATGGTACCAATAATTAATATACTTACATGTTTTAAATTTTTGCCGTGGAAACTTTATTGATTTTATCAAACTATGGAAGAAGATAGGTTCTAAAGATTAGAGAGTATATTGCATTACCAGACTGAGAGAAAAGGTCAAGTTGCATTCTGTTACCAAGAACAATATATGTCACAGACTCTCAGTACACCAGATGACCACAAATAACAGACATACCTTTACTGCGGCTGTAAGTATAGCAAGCAGCAAAGCCACCATCACCAGCTCGAACATCTGCTTCAGCTGACCTTCCAAGAATGCCAACTGCAGCACTCAAACCAGCGCCAAGTGAAAGATGGGCATTACCACTAAATGTCTTGACGGCATCATTTGTTCTCAGAACAATAATGAAGTCTGTCAACTCTCCTCCAGCCTATATTGAGATTTGAGAAGAAAAAAAAAGGACACAATTCAGAAGATATTAAAGGATTCTCTGCATGTAAAGGAGTACAAAGTTGATTGTAGTGCTTTGTACTATTAAATTGAAGATCCATATAGAAATTTAAGTGAGTTCCATGCTTTGTACTATTAAAACGAAGATCCATGTAGAAATTAATGTATTTTGTGATAAGTCAAAATATTTTCTGTTTGCTTCATCAGAAGATACAGAAAAGTTTCTTTTTCCCAGAGTCCAGCAAAATGAAATCTTCCAGTATTAGAGTACACCTTCCAACTAAAAAAGAATCTGGAAACAATATGGATCCATACTCATAAGTCATAAACAAAGTTGTCGTTAGTTGAATTGTTTGAGCAAAATTGTAACAGATTTGTTACTTTACCTGAGCACCCCACCCCATACCAAATGTGGAAATGGCAGATGGCGGAGACCATGAGCCATCATCCCTACGTGCAACCACGAGTCCTGTTCCAATATTGTATGTAACAACCACCCCTACTTTGGCCACGGTGATAATTGCAAGGCCTTTTGCTTGCCTTAGAATGACATCGGGAATTGACTTCTCAGGCTTCAAAAATCCCATCTGCAAAAAGTAAAATTCCTAATGAAGTAAAACCTATTTTTGCAAACAAAATTGATCAAGTAGACCTCTACAACCATGATATGTTGACATAAGTGAAACACCAAGAATTATAGATTTAATCTTAAATCACAAAATGATTAACATAGTTCACATTGTATCATGCGTTTGAACCACGGCACTAATCATTTAAATTGAACAAGCTAAATCTGAAGACAAAAGCTATATACACAGTGCCCAGACTAACATATGAGTGAATATGAAATCGCTACGACACAAGATTTGCATTTTTTTAGCATGAGTCATAAGTGGTTTCTGCCTCTGAAGGAAACTAGGCTTAAAAAAAATAAATGCATTTAAAACATACCTCATTATAAGCCTTTATAGCATTGGTTGCCTTGTAAATCTCGTATTCCATGGACTGCCCCCAAGGAAAATTAACCCATGATCTCAAAGTACTGAGGTCCGTAAGGTCGTGGGTTGGCAACTGAGCTGCATTACTTACATGGTCCATCAAATAAGGCTGTACAGACTCAAGTTTGACAAAACATACATCACAAACTCGTTGGGGGTCAGAAACTCGGAACTTCAATGGCAATAAGCTCCGTCCTTTGGAGCATTCACCACAAAATATTCCTCCACAAAACCGGCAGTGATGCCGGGAGCACATGATTGGATGAAACCTAACACCGCAAAGCATACAAGAAGAAGCAGTACTATCCGCCAACCATTTTGGAGGTTCTGTTTCTAGCAATTCCTTCACGTTACCAAAGTTGGCCTCCGTGAGAGTCTGTGCCATCTCTCTCCAAGCTTGTTCAAGTAAATTGCCAGATATCCATGATATGTTACAAGAATGAATATCTCCTGACGCCAAAGAAGTCACTTTTCCCCTGGCTACCAGTAACATCTCTGCTAGCACATCCCACAAAGTCAACTCCCTTTCTTCACCAAGGTACTGATTCCATCCCAAGTCATCATCTGGAAAATAGTCACCATTAGAGTGAAAACCTTTGGCCCACTCTCTGCGATCATCTTCCAGCATAGGCGGAACTGAAACTGGTATCCAAACTCCAGTATCTTCATCATGTGGAGTATCATAATAAAAGTACTTCCCATGCTTCTCGACGTTACCTAAAGAATCCATGTCCTCGTTGTTCTTCTCCGATGTTTCTTCAGGTAATTCAGGATATAATGCATTCATATTCCCTTCAATGTTATGAGTGGGAAAAGAATCATAATAATTGTTATTACCATTATTCCTCCTATTACCTACTACCTCTTTATCCTGTCGATAATGACATCAAAGCACAACAAGTCAAAGCACATGAACTACAAAACCTAGTCTTAAATTGGAAAACACAAACTATTAGTAATATTCAACAAAAAAACATAATCAAACAATCACAAAATCCAAAAACTGAAGAAATTTGCAATTGATGAAGCAGAAACGCTGATTGATTTACATAAGGGAACGTGAAGAAATTTTACCAGGGGAGAATTGGAATTGGAATTGGAATTGAATACTTGGTGGTCTTCAAGGGAAAAATTAGAAACCCTTGCAGATAAATGTTCTAACTGATTGTTAGAACCCAAATCTGTGCCCTCCATAGGTTACACAAAAAATAAACAACAAAGTAGAAAGGCATAGATATGCAAATGATTGATAACAAAGTTGGTGAGATTTGAAGTTTGAGGAGAAAAGAAAGAAACTTTGAGAATAGAAACGAAAAGGGTATGTGATTGAATTCGAATTTGAGCTTCAATGGCGTGTTAATGTCAAAACTGAGTTTCCCAGGGCTCACGACTCCCTTGCGTACAGACTTCGAATAGTATTAAATTTTCCTCATTTATCTATTTTTAATTTGATCAAATAGTGTATGCCAAATTTTTAGTAATTTTTTTTTAAAGGCAAATAAAAACATGTCGTTATTAAAAAAAAAAACAAAAACAAAACATGTCGTTCCGATGATGAATTTATTAGACTTAAACAAGTGCGGTTTTTAATATATTGGTTAAAGATAATAATTTTACATGTAGATGAATTTATTAGACTTAAACAAGTGCGGTTTTTTTTTTTTTGGGTTGTCCACCCGGTTCCCTAAGTACTACCTAGGTACATCCGGATCTGACCCGGGTCGCGTGCCTTGCTATGGCAGGTGAGTCTCCTAACATGAATTTTCTGCATTCACAAGGACTCGAATCGAGATCTTGTTTAAGCGAGTCCGAGCCGCTTACCACTCGTCCCAACCCATGTTGGTAACAAGTGCGGTTTTTAATATATTGGTTAAAGATAATAATTTTACATGTAGATAATATAATAGTTAGAGCTAATAATTTAAAAATTTTAAATAATTTATTTAATTTAAAGTTTTAATATCTTGATTGAGGATAATGATTTCATAGATATGATATTTTGGTTAAAGATAATAATTTTATATAAACATAATATTGATTGAGGATAATGATTTTACATGCAGACAATAACAATTTATTGTCTGGGGTTAATAATTTGGAAGACTTAAATAATCTAATTAATTTCAAATTATAATATTTTGATTAAAGATATTTTCTTTGGTCCTATTTATAGGGACATATTTATCCATATCATACGGACCAAGGAATGAAGGTAATTAAGCTTCTTGAAACTTTAAAAAAATACTTTAACATTACAATTTTACCATCTTATCTTGTATTGAGAATTTCATAATGTATTATTTCACATTAATGGATAAAGGACAAATAAGATAAAATAACAATAAATGCTTCCTAGAAAATCCAAAATCACTTATAAATAGAACCAAAGAATTCTACTAGAATATGTCCCTGTAAATAGGATTGGAGGGAGTAATGATTTGAAAATTTTAAATAATCTACTTAACTTATTTTTTCAAAGACCAAATTTTTTTACAAGCAAAATTTTCAATGATTATTTTAGGATTAATGATGATATTTTAAGAACGATAATATTCAGAGTGAAGTACCATTTTGGTCCCTCATGTTTTTTAGACGGGACACTTTAGTCCCTCAAAATGTGGAAATTCACTTTTAGTCTCCGAAGATTTTTTTATGGAACACTTAAGTCTCTCCGTCTGGGTTCCGTCAATTGGCTCAACTGAGGACTTAAGTGTCTTGTAAAAAAATCTTCAGGGACTAAAAGTGAATTTTCATATTTTGAGGGACTAAAATGTCTCGTCTGAAAAACACGAAGGAACAAAGTGATACTTCACTCTAATATTTAATAATATAAAAATAGATAGTTTTTTCATATATTTTAAATTATAATTATCCTAATTAAAATTAAGTTATAGTGTAATGTGATTTTGTGCGCCAAGCATGCATGTTTTGTCACAATTATGTGAAATATATATACCGCCTAATTTTATATTACACACTTTGTATAAATGAATGATGTTTTAGAAACGATAATATTTAATAGTATAAAAACAGTTAGCTTTTTCGTATATTTTAGATTATAATTAGCCTAATTGAAATTAAATTCTAGTATAACATGACTTTTTGTTCGAACATGCACATTTTATTACAATCATGTGAAATATACATTGCCTAACTGTATATTGACCAATAAAGGCGGGTTCCTTCTTTTCTTTATTTTTCTCTACTTTCTTATCAATTCATTCTATGATTCTAATATATAATTCATTATGAAGTTATATACCAGCAAATGAATTCGAACTCGTAATCTATTTAATTGTAATATTAATAAGCTATATAATTTTAAATTGAAATATTTTAATTGGAGATTATGGTTATTTACCTATGATCGTTCTGGTTATAAGAATTTAAAATTTATAATTTATCTCTTCATTTATGATAATGATGATAATAATTTATAATTATAATTGTATAATATAATAATTTAGATTTAGATTTTTTTAAGAATAAAAAAGTATGAGTAGTATTTAATAAAAAAAAGTATTAATAGTAATTGATTAACTTGTAGTATGTTTTGGGGCCTTTGCCCCTTTGTTTAAAAAAAATTATTTTTATTTTTATTCTTTTTATTGCCAATAAAGCATATCACAGTTGGTAGATGAGTGAGTTTCTTAAGCATGATATCAAGAGTGTGATTCCTGCCGTGGATATGAAAAATGCTTTGTTGGTAGAGGCATAACCCACTTCGATGATCTCTACGCCTTACAGAGGATTAGTCTTCGACTGTCGGCTTGATAATACCCTTGATGTACACCAATTAATTGATTTTTTTTAATTAATTAGAGCATGTGAAAACTTAAATAAATTTTAATCAATATTTTTAATAAAATAAGTAAACACACCATGAGTTCTTATGAATATAAAAATAAATATGTAAAAATATAAAATATATTATTCAAAATACTATTCATGAATTTCATTTTAATTTGTCCATTTTGATTTGCGCAATATTCATATTCACAAATTGCGCTAATTTATGTAATTTCTGGACACTTTCCTTTATATTGTTGCTCATATATCAATTGAAGCAATAAATAAAGAAAAAATGATATATATAATATATATGTGTGTGTGTATATATATATATATATATATATATATATCATATATCATTATTAACTTGATGATTTGTTTCTTTATTATATGAGTGAAGTACTATTTTGATCCCTCATGTTTTTTAGATGAGACACTTTAGTTTTTCAAAATGTGAAAATTCACTTTTAACCCCTGTAATTTTTTTATGGGACACTTAAGTCTCTTTGTCTACTCCACCAACTGCCTCAACTGCTTATTTAAGTGTCCCATAAAAAAACTCGAGGGACTTAAGTGTCCCATAACAAAACCTTCAGGGACTAAAAGTGAATTTCAACATTTTGAGGAACTAAAGTGTCCCATATGAAAAATATGAGGGACCAAAGTGATACTTCATTCTTATTATATAAATAAAGTATTAAAAGCATTTTTCCGTATTTTTTTTAAATAAGCATAACTTATTTTTTTAGGACGCAGGAGGTATAAAATAATATTGATGTTTGAATTAAATTAATGATATATTACTATAATTATTATTTTAATTTATCAAACATTTGATTTATTTTTTTAGTGATTAAAAAAATGTTATACAACCAACGGGGTTGATCAAGTGGTAGCTCACTTGGTCCCTTAACCATCTGGTCTCGAGTTCGAGCCTTAGATACATAGCAACTCTCGCTGGGAGACCCTACCGCTTAGTGCGAGCTCAGTTGGGTCGGACCGGATGAGTCGGATTCTGGATAAACCAGATCCGGATACCGGTTGATGTAAAAAAAAATGTTATACAGAATTTTCGGTGGTGCACATGTAAAATTGGTACATACATCTTACTAGATTGTAGAACATTAATTGACATTCCATTATAGTAGATGAATGTTACCAACCATTGATTACATAATTAGTACTAGTGTTTCGATAGGCACGGGCTCGATCCGCTTCCTATTGTCGTGTTTTCGTTGTAAAGTGTTATTTGTCATAAAATCGACATTTATTTTGTCATGTTTTTTTATGTTACAGATAAGAAGGAGACAATAGTATAAGGCAGTTTTTGTATCGTTTTTTTCTTTATCTTGGTTGTAGTAAAGCAATCAACCCATCCAAACATGTATGAACTATTCTTTTCCCATTTTTTTTATTTTTGTTTTTTGAAACTGCCATGTGTAACACTCTTTACTTGTTGATGCAACACTTATTATTATTATTTTTGCAGTAACTTCTTTCCCATTAGGAGGGTATAATAAGAAATTACAAAATTACGTACAAATAGGATTTATTTTATATAATAGTATAGAAGTATAGATAGTACTCTTTGAAATAAATATGGTACACAAATCCCGGCCAGTGCTAATGTTAAAATTGATTACGTAAAGTAGAATTGATTATGTTAAAATTGCAACCTGTGTAGTGCAGAGAAGGAAACCAGCCTGCATACACTCCGTGACTGTGAGAAAGCAAAGGAGCTTTGATGTTCAATCTTAAGGCATGAAGAAAAACAGGATTTTTTCAATATGAACCTCCATGAGTGGTGTCGCATAAATCTGATTAGAGGATGGAGCAATCATAATGCTGAAAATTGGGGGAGTATCTTCTTTGCTGTATATACTTCTTATGGAAATGGAGAAATGTAAGTTACATGATCCAAATTTCAAGTATCTTGATAACTTATGTTTATTTATTTTTATGCAAATTCAGGAGGTGAATAAAGCATACAACAAAATCAATGGAAGGGACACTCAAATTGTGCAAACAGTGTTTATCCGATGGAAGAAGCCGCCGAAGGGATGGATCAAGTTAAATACGATGGAGCATCTAAAGGCAATCCAGAGCATGCAGGTTGTGGAGGTCTTTTCCGGGATCATGAAGGGCGATGGTTGTTTGGTTTTGCTAAAAAGATTGGCATAACTACTGCCTTCAAAGCAGAATTGTGGGGAATATTAAAACAAATGTATATAAAAGATTGTATATGTCTTATTTAATGAACAATGGCAGAAAATGGCCTTTATATACAAAGAACAATACTTGGTGACCAAGTAGACCTAATACTAATTCTAGCACATTCTAGCTAAAGGACAAAAAAGAAAAAGGGAATAATACAGGCTGTCAAATCATCACATCAGCCAAAAAGGACTGATGGCATAACTAACCAAATCATCATGGAATTCATGAAGGAATTGCCATGATGAGAATATTCCATACTAACCAATACCCCCCCTCAAGCTGGAGTGTATGTTAATCACTCCAAGCTTGGCCAATATGTGTCTGAATGGTAGGGGATCTAATGCTTTAGTCAGTATGTCAGCTGGTTGCTCATTAGTGGAAATGGGAAGAAGCTGGAACAAGTGAGCTTGCAGTCGTTCTCGAACAACATGGCAGTCAATGTCAATGTGTTTGGTTCTTTCATGGAAAACTGCATTGGCTGCTATGTGTCTAGCTGAATCGTTGTCACAGAATAAAAGGGCAGGACTGATGAAAGGCACAACAAAGGCTTCAAGTAAGTAATTGAGCCATTGTATTTCACAGGATGCAGATGCTAGAGCTCTGTATTCAGCTTCAGATGAGGATCTCGAAACAGTTTTCTGCTTTTTAGAACGCCAAGAAACAAGGGAATTTCCAAGATAAACACAGAACCCTGAAACAGACTTTCTGGTTTCAGTGCAAGAGGCCCAGTCAGAGTCACTAAAAGCCTTCAGATGAAGAGGAGATGAAGCAGGATAAAACAATCCCTGTCCTGGGCTTCCCTTGAGGTATCTGAGGACTTTGTGCAAAGCCTTATTGTGAGCATTGGTTGGTGCTGCTAGGAACTGACTAAGCTGCTGAACAACAAAGCTTAAATCAGGTCTTGTGTTTGTGAGGTACAGAAGGCGCCCAACTAATCTTCTGTATCTATTTGGATCATCACAAAGATCCTGATTGTCATTATGCAACTTAGTAGTTCTCACCATAGGAGTACTACTTGGCTTGCATGCCAAGTAACCAGTGTATGAGAGAATGTCAAGAGCATATTTCCTCTAGCAGAGAGTGATTCCCTTGCTAGTTCTGGCTATTTCAATTCCAAGAAAGTACTTCAAGGGTCCTAAGTCCTTGATCTTGAAGGAATCATTGAGATGCTTCTTGACTGAATTGATTTCATCCATATCTATTCCTGCTAAAATGAGGTCATCCACATAAATGAGCAGAGCAGTGAACAAGCCATTGGAGTTCTTGGTAAATAGAGAGTGGTCATGGTGTGACTGCTTGTACCCCAAGGAAAGTAGACAAGAAGATAGCCTTGTGAACCATTGTCTACTTGCTTGCTTTAAACCATACAAGGATTTGTGAAGTTTGCAGACCTGATTAGGTTTAGTACAGACAAGACCCTGTGGGATTTTCATGTATACCTCTTCCTCCAGTTCACCATGAAGAAAGGCATTGTTGACATCTAATTGGTGAAGAAACCAATTCTGAGAGGCAGCAATGGCCAGAAGCAGTCTAACTGTTGTGAGCTTAATGACAGGTGCAAAAGTGTCCAAATAGTCAAGACCCTCAATTTGTGTGTAGCCCTTTGCTACCACCCTTGCCTTGTGCCTTTCAATAGTGCCATCTGATTTGTATTTAATTCTATACACCCATTTTGTATCAATTGCCTCTTTGTCAGGAGGTAAGTCCACCAAACTCCAAGTGTTGTTATCATCCAAAGCCTTCAGTTCAGCTTCCATTGCATCAATCCAGCACTGAGATCTAATGGCTTGGTGATAAAACTTTGGTTCTTCCTGAGTTGAAATGGCCAAAGTGTACTGCAAATGACATGGTGATAGACCATTGTAATCCAAAACTGATGAGAGAGGATAGTGAACACCTATTGACATTGGAGGAGCTGATGTCAAAATGTTGCAGTGGTAGTCTCTAAGGTAATGTGGAGGGTATGATGCTCTTTCAGATCTTCTAAGTTGGATTGGTTCAGGTGATCTTCTAAGTTTGATAGGTTCAGGTGTATTGTGTTTTTCTGGTGAGATAGGTGAGTATGTTGGAGAGTGTGATGATGGAGAAGGGTTATTTGATGGTGGATAATTGTCTTGAGGATGGGATGGTATGGTAGCATCAGGAGTGCCATAATTCAGAAAATCAAGAGAGTCAATGTAAGTTTGTGAGTTATTGTCATTAGTCAAGTCTAGGGTGGATGAGTCTGAGACTTTGTCAGGTAGGTATGGGAATATATGTTCATGAAATATGACATTTCTGGACACTGATATTTCTCTGGTTTTGAGGTCAAAAAGGATGTAGCCTTTTGTCCCTGGTTTGTAACCAAGGAACAGGCATTTCTTGGCTCTTGGGTCCAGTTTGGTTCTGTGTTGTTGCAATGTGGATGCAAAACACAGACTGCCAAAGACTTTTAACTCTAATAGGTTAGGATTGGTTCCATATAGCAATTGGAAGGGTGATTTTTGGTCTAAAACAGGTGTTGGTAATCTGTTTATTAGGAATACTGCATGATTAGCAGCATAGCTCCAGAAGGTTTTAGGCAATCTAGAATGAAACAATAATGACCTGGTTGTGTTTAGTATGTGTCTGTGTTTCCTTTCCACCACAGAATTCTGCTGTGGAGTTTCAACACAGGAGGTTTGGTGAATGATCCCTAGCTCATGGTAGTAAGTTGGCATGTCAAATTCAAGTCCATTATTAGTTCTAAGAATCTTAACAGTTTTGTTGAATTGAGTTTGAACATGACTAATGAAATTTTTGATTAGGAATCTGGTTTCATGCTTTGATTTCATAAGGTACAACCAAGTGTGCCTTGTGAAATCATCCACTACAGTGAGAAAGTACTTGTGTCCATGAATTAAGGATATGGCTAAAGGTCCCTAAATATCCATATGGATTAAGTCAAAAGGTGCAGAGGTTCTATGTTCACTTGAAGGAAAAGGTAATCTAGATTGCTTTGCTAAATGACAATAATCACAAACTTTCATTGAATTGAACTTTACATAGGGAAAATGACTGCAAATATTTTGTAAAACAGCTACTGAGGGGTGACCTAGTCTAAAATGCCATAAATCAAAGAAAGGGACAGTGGGATTTTTAGCTATAACAGAATTTATCTTGTGTTGATCATTTGTCAGGGGAATGGTGGGTTGCCTAAGGATGTACAAGCCATTTTGAGCATCAGCACGCCCAATCATCTTCAAGGTATTCATATCCTGGATTAAACAATGACAATCATCAAACGTCAGTTTGCAGTCAAGTGACTTGCTCAATTTATGAATTGAAATCAAATTGAATTTAAATTCTGGCACATATAACACATCAAACAGTATGAAATCTCTGGAAAATCTGATAGTTCCTGAGAACTTAGCAATGATTGATGAGCCATTAGGAAGTTTAATGTTAATAGGTCTGATCTCTTTGTAAGCATCAAAATATACCAGGTCAGAACACACATGGTCTGTAGCACCTGTATCTAGAATCCATGACTGAGTGTTACCTGAATTCTTAGGTAATCGATTTTCTGCACTTATCTGGTTGACACTGTGGCCATTTTTCTCTGAATTGTTCATCTTGCTCAAGAGGGCAGATAGCTACTCATACTGTTCTGGACTGAAAGTGAGATTGGGCTGCTGATTGCTCCCTGAACCTGAGTGATGTTTGTCATCTGAAATTTCTTCCTCTAGCTCTTCTGTTTCTTCAACATCATCATTTACTGCACTATTCACCTTTGAACTGTTTCCTTTCTTGTGGAATACAAAATCTGGAGGAAAACCATGCTTGAAATAGCATGTGTCCTCTGTGTGTCTCTCTCTCTGCCACAGAAACTGCAAACCTTGGTTCTACTGGATCCTGCTTTACTGGTTCCTCTTCCTCTTGTGTTTCCAATTCTGTTGGCTGAGTAGTTGGTTTTTTCTTGTGCAGATCTGTAAGTCTGGTTGTTGGAATTGTTGTTTCCAGGTCTGGCATATCCTATGTTCATTAGCACCTTTGATTCAGAAAAGCCACTGCCTGCAAGTTGCCTTTCCTGTTGAAGCACGAGTGAGAAAACCTTGTTGATGCCTGGCAATGGTTCCATCAACAGAACTTGGGCTCGAATTGTTGAGAAAGAGTCATTTAAGCCCTTGAGAAAGCAGATAACATACTCTGATTCTCTGTACCTCTTGTTGGTTGAGAGCACCTCACATCTGCATTTCACTTCACAGGTACATATAGGTACGGGCCTAAGTGACTCCAATTCTTCCCATAGAATCTTTAAATCAGTGAAATAGCTTGAAATATTTCTGTCCCCTTGCCTCATTGAGTGAATTTCTTGAAGTAAATCTGAGATTCTGAAGTGATCTCCCTTGGAGAATCGATCCTTCAGATCTTGACAAAGTTCCTGAGCAATATCTATGTAAATGGTGCTTTGAGCTATCTGTGGTGATACTGACCTTGTTATCCATGAGATGACCATAACATTGCAACGTTCCCAGGCATCATATAAATCATCATCAGGTGCAGGCATTTGAATTGAGCCATTGACAAACTTGAATTTGTTTTTGGAGAGCAAAGCTCTCTTCATGGATCTGCTCCATGAGTGGTAATTTGTGCCTTCTAACTGAGTAGGCACAAGTATGGCTCCTGGGTTTTCTCCAGGGTGCAAATAGTATGGGCTAAGTGGATTATGTGAATCAATCAAGAGATTGGTAGGTGACCCATCATCATATGTGGAATCGTCTGCCATTGTGAGAGGGAATTATCTGAGCTTGGATTCTAAGCTCGAAAAATGAAGGAGGCTGAAAGGGTGAGAAACATAAGAAGAAGGGAAAAGATATTTAGCTGCGCAGCAGAGCTCTCATGGTGAGAGCTCTGATACCATAAAACAAATGTATATAAAAGATTGTATATGTCTTATTTAATGAACAATGGCAGAAAAGGGCCTTTATATACAAAGAACAATACTTGTTGACCAAGTAGACCTAATACTAATTCTAGCACATTCTAGCTAAAGGACAAAAAGGAAAAAGGGAATAATACAGGTTGTCAAATCATCACATCAGCCAAAAAGGACTGATGGCATAACTAACCAAATCATCATGGAATTCATGAAGGAATTGCCATGATGAGAATATTCCATACTAACCAATAAATATTGACAGGATTACAAATAGCTTGGAACCATGGTATAAGGAAAGTAATTATTGAACGTGACTCCCTCGACATTATAAATTTGCTTAACAAGGAAAATGGAGGGGAGAGACCCACAAGGCTGAATAGCCTCCTCAAGCATGTCATTACATGGACTAAGAAGGACTGGATCATTGGCTTCTCACACATCTTT
Source organism: Crotalaria pallida (assembly GCA_037953625.1). Lineage (NCBI taxonomy): Eukaryota > Viridiplantae > Streptophyta > Magnoliopsida > Fabales > Fabaceae > Crotalaria > Crotalaria pallida. The sequence goes on from CM075656.1 coordinate 79,481,361, forward strand.
CGTGAAGGAAATAGCTGTGGGGACCTCCTTGCTAACAAGAGTCTCCAGCTTGGTGATGGTGTGCATATCATTGATCAACCTTTTGATGGGTTTAGTACCCTCTTGGCTTAAGATTATAGATGCACTGCTCTTCCTAGAGAGGCAGTGTTAGTTTAGTTTTTCTGTTTGTTTTTTCTTTGGGCGTTTTTGCCCCTCTGTTCTACAAAAAAAGAAAAAAGAAATATTCTCCATGAAATAGCGATTGGAGGAATAATGTAGTGAAATAAGATAGAATGGAACTAACGAAAAAATTGATAGCACTAAAAGATTCATTTTATTTTTTTGAACATTACCGTTGCCCATTTTTATTTTTTATTTTTGTAAGAATTACCATTGCCCACTAGTTAAACTGATATTCAAGGGGGCAATTCAATGATGCAGCTAGTTGTAAGCTTTAACGTGGATAAGTACATGTGCAAATTGATTTATTGCATCGCCCACTTGCTCTGCTTCCATACTGTTCCTTGCAATCCTGGTTACAGAGACCGGCGAAGACACCACAGCCGTCATCGTAGAATTGTGATTCACAGGATCGTGCCTCTGTCAGTTTCACATGTCTTTCATTTCCTGTGCCACATACACACATACACATGCTTTAGTGAATAACCAGTTATAAAAAGTCAGAAACTAGTTTAAGAGCAGTAATTTTAAATTTTTTTTTAAAAAAATTATCTTCAAAGACATAAAAACATACCAATACCAATGGTAAGAACTACCAGAACGATTAAAATTGCAAAGATAGTCTTCATCTTGGATTTTAGATTTCAAAATAAATATACATACAGCTTCTTCAATTCAGATTGTTTAGTGAATAAATCTACTCAACTTATTTATATACAGAGCTTATAACATGGTGAAATAAGTTGGTTGCTTATTTTTATTATTTGAAGTTTTGTGATCAAAATAAAATAGATTGATGATAATTTAATTTTTAATTAATTGTGTATTTAATTAATTATTAATTATAATTTAATAATTTTTTTATAATTAATTAACTAAATAAGTATTAAATAAAGAAATGAAACAAATCTAATTAATTAATTAACAATTTATTCAATTAATAAAGAATAAAATGAATAAATTAAATAATAAAATATTAATAATATAAGACTTAAATCTCAAAATGGTCCTTATAAATATTGACTCCTTTGAAATTGGTGCCAACAAAAAAAATTTGGTTTTGATCCATGCATTTACAAAACGCTTTGGTTTTGGTCCCTCCGGTTAAATTTTGATCCTCATAATTATGGTAGTAGTTTATTTTGGCCCCTCTATTATTAGATTTGATATATCTTGTTTCCTCTACTGTCATGGTTTTTAAATTGGTTCTCTTATGTAATAAAAGTTGTGTTTTATCCTTGAAAATTAATGCAAAAATATTATTTTTAATTGGTCATATAATATAATATATTACGTTTTCGGCGTTTTTCATCCACATTTAAAATGAGGGATAAAAACCAAAACGTTTTGTAAATGCTAGGATCAAAACCAAATACATTTTTTTTGCGGGATCAATTTCAAAGGATCCAATATTTACTGAGAGCATTTTTGTTTTTAAGCCATAATATAATATTGCATGTCCTTTTTGGTCATTTAATAATTTCCAGCTACTTCAAAAGCTAGTTATTTCAAACAACAATATTTCAAATAGTCAGCTGAATAGTTATAAGCTCGATCACAGCTACAAGCTCACAGCTCTCAGCTAATTTCACATTTACAAGTTACAAGCTCATATTTATACATTAATTTTGCCGAACTAACCCTAAATACATTTTTCAATGGTTAATTATCTATTACATTTGACTTCTTAAAAAGTGCAACAAAAACACTTGTTGGCATTTACCATTTTTTTTTTACAAAAATAATTGATCATTCACAATTAATTATTATATATATATATATATATATATATATATATATATATATATACTTTCCTTCTTAAAAACAAAAAATAAGACTATAAAGTTCTTTGAACAGAGGTTATGAAAAATAAATTTTGTATAGGAAAAATAGATATTGCACCTACAATTTAAATGTTTTTATATTGACAGCATATATTCACAATTAATTGTTAATAGTACATATAAATGATATATAAATAGTGCAAAAAACTTTACATTATTTATGTAAAACTATTAAACTTAATATATATTAATTAATATATGCTTGTCAAATGTTTTAACATTTTTTATTCAAATAATTCTTTGACTAGAAATTATTGTAAAGAGATTCTTTACTTTATATTAGCATGTTTGCAAGACTTTGTTTACGATTTATTATCATCAATTTAATAATGTCATTTTCTATTTCTTGGATCATAGTCATGTTTGTTAATTTTTATTAAGAAAAATCAAGGAAATGGTTGAAAGTGAAGGATGTTCGAGAATTTAGAAAACCAGACAAAATTATTGAAGTAATACGGTTTTGTTTTTTATTGGTGACAATATTGGTATAGTCTTCAGTTTTTTGTTTTTTAAAGACAGAATTGGGAGTTGAAGTGAGTTGGAAAGATGATTCCATGCTTTCGTGTCGGGACGTAACGATCTGATCTGGTCCGATTTGGTTTTTAATAGATATTATGAACCACACCAATTAAATTAACATGATTCAGTTTAATTTGGTTCAGATATTTTTTATATACAAAGATCAGACTGGATCAGATCATTCATAAATAGTCCAATCTAGCTTGATCCGTCTATTTAGCACATAATTAAATAAATACTCAACAAGTGGTCTTTGATAATTTACGCAAATATATCAATTTGCTAAACGTTTATGATTGTCACATTTTGTTTTTCTTGTTGGTTAGTATATTTCAAATGGAAAAAGAAAATTTATGCTCTTATATTTCCAAAGATAGCCGTAGTAGTCTTGGAAATAGTTATTCTATCTGGCTTGAAATATAAGCAACAAAAAATTTTATTTCATTCCCAATGTCACTTTTCTAAAACATCCCTAGAAAATTGTTATCTTATTTAATTTTTGTTTCATTCTCAATGTAACTTTCCTAAAATACCTCTATTCTTTTATAAATTTGAGAAAATTAAATACAATAAACTAACCTTTTTAATAAGCATAAGTTTAATTACTTTTGCTTATAATTCGAATCGGAGAAGTACGTTGTAAGTGTCGTTGAACTATATATGTCAAGTCATTATTTGCCTATCAAATAAAAACTCACTATTTCAAGTTTGAGAATCTTGCAGCATGCTATAATGAAATAATGAAATTGGATCATATAATAATGATCTGAAAATTTTGAAACTGAATCGGATCACTAAACCAAATCGAATTACATTTTTCAATCCGGTCCTTTTTTATCTAAGTAATCTTGCGGTTTGAGACCGGATTACTTACACCCTTACTTTCATGGGTAAAAAGCCCTTACTTTCATGGGTAAAAAGAAGTTTAAAGCAAGACAACAAAGCAGTGCACAAAGTGTTCAATTTAAATTTGAGGTTGAAGATGACAAGGGGACTATACTGGTATTCTTCTTCCTTTTTTTTATACATTTCTAATAATTTTATGGGTGATGGTACTATGCTCCGGATTTTAATACGTCGGGCAATTTTTTTTTTTAAAAACCTAGTAAATTAAAAAATATGTTTTGGATTTTCTGTTTTTACGATATGCACATGTTTTTGTTATTTAGATTTGAATATTTTTATTACGTACTTTCTTATATAGGTAAAACAATTATATTGAGTAAATCTGCATTAAAAATTGACATATTTTAGTAAACTACTTGAATTAAAAATTTGTATTAAAAAATATTTTAACTAAATCTGCATTAGAAAAAAAAGACAGGCTGGTGTATTATAAATCAGAGCAGCATAGAATTTCCCTAATTTTATACTCCTTCTGTCTCTAATTATAAGCAAATCTAATTACTTTTACGCTTATTAAGGAAGTTAGTTGATTGTATTTAATTTTCTCAAATTTTCAAAAAACAGAGGTATTTTAAGAAATTGGTATTGGGAATGAAACAAAAATTAAATAATATAACAATTTTCTAGAGATGTTTTAGGAAAGTGACATTGGGAATGAAACAAAATTTAATAAAGTTAGTTAATTTTGCTTATATTTTAAACTAAGAGAAATATGTTTTTTATTGTTTATAACTCGAGTCGGAGGAAGTATGTACTTTACAATGCATGCATGTTCTTGTTGTCGCAATTCAATTATTTTCGAGATGAGTAACTTCACAAAGGAGGAGTTTAATTTGTGCATATTATGAGGAGATAGAGCCAGGCTCGATCCTAACTTATCTTGGGTTTTAGGCGAAATTTTTTTTTGGGCCTTACTTAATTCAAAATTTTTTTATTAAAAATATATCAATTAAAACACTGTATATTTATATATTTAATTAATTAAAACAATGATAACAATCAATAATAAAAATAGGTATTATATAAAATAGAGTTGAAATAAAATAAAAAAAGTTATTAATTAAATATGTAATTAAAACCGTTTTCGTCCGTCTTTGTATATAATATCCTTTTGGCTGAATTCACCTTCATTACTAAAGTTGATTAATTTAGTTAATTGTATTGAAAATGTGAACATTTGATATTTTTTTTTTAAAACTATCCTTATAAGTATTATTGAAAATCTAAAAATTGTTGAGTAAATAGGGGTGTTTGTGGAAAAAAGTACCTAATTATCATTGAAAATTTGTATAAGGTCTTATAAATAATGACAAAATAAAATTCTCAAATGATGTTATATTTAGGGACAAAGGGAGTAACTAGTAAGTTATAAAAATAAAGTTCATAAGTTCGCCTATTTATAAGTCAAGTGAGCAAATAAAAAAATAAATTAAAATATAATGCTAAACTATTAATAATTAAAAGATAAAAAAAAAATACAACTATTAATTTTTTTAAGTATAGGTACTGTTAAAAAAATTATGGGATCCCTAAAATTTTTGAGCCCTAGGTGATCGCCCTCAATGCCCATCCCAAGATCGAGCCCAGATAGAGGAATGGTTTTTCAAGGGGTAGCTCCAAATATAGAGGAGCTACTCTGCATAAATGTGACGTACTTGGGAAATAGTAAGCAAAACTAACCCTTTGCTTCAATTCAATTACATTCATTGTTCAACCTTACATGCCTTATGTTGAGAGATATAAAATAAATTAGTCTCATATTGACTAGATAATAGTAAGTTGAACAACATATATATAAGTAGAAAAACCCATGAACCTAATGTCTTAAGGTTTTAGGTTAAGACATGATGTCAAATCATTTATATTGTTCAATTATTCTCATTAATAAAACAAGATTAATTGATTTAGTTCATACTCCCCAATTAACAAAGGACTTGGACTAAAGGCCTAATATGAAATATACAGATCAGATTACATTCTTTTCCATTATTTTTTGTCCTTTTTTTTTCTCAATCAAGCCATGCTTGAAAATTTTTTTCCCTTTTTCAAAGTGAAATTAGATTGTACATACCTTATGCTTTGGTTTATTACGAGAAATATTAGTATTATCGACGGTAAAAATATGTTGGTAATGACCAAAATCTATCGATGACGGATCAAAACTGTTGGTAAAAATGGATAAATTGTCAAAATTATTAATACTTTTGGAATTACTGACGGAAAAATCTGTCGGTAACTATTTTAGTTGCGACAGAAAAATACATTGGAAACAACAACAAAAATTTGTATCTATACTCATACTCTTTTGAATGAGTATAATATACAAACGTCCATAGCATAAGCCCATTGCTAATGTCAAAAGGTGATTATGTAAAGTAAAATGAGATTGAAGAAATATTCTCCATGGAATGGCAATTGGAGGAACGTAGTGGAATTAGAAAGACTGTGAAAGAACTTAACAATTAGAAAAAGAAAGAATAAGAAACAAAGGAGAAAAAATTGATAGACTAAAAGATTCATTTCATTTTTTACTTTTGTAAGAATAATTACCATTGCGCATTAGTTAAAATAATACACAGCTTTTTCAAATCAGATTGCTTAGTCAATAGAGCTACTCAACTTTTATATTTATATATATATATATATATATATATATATATATATATATATATATATATCTAAAACAAAAATGCAAGTTATTCTTTGACCATAAAATTCTTTGAATAGAGGTTGTTGAAAAAGAAAATTTGTATACTACAATAATTTTCATTCTAATATGGACAAAAAATAAATATTGCACTGACAATGCAATTTAAATTGATAACGGATCATTCTAATATTTTTTTTACATTGATAACGGATCATTCACAATTAATTCTTATTATATATATATATATATATATATATATACACACTTTCCTTCTTAAAAATAAAACTAGGCATTTTTTACAATAAAATTCTTTGAATAAAGTTTATAAAAAGAAGATATGGCATCAACAATTTAAATGTTTTTTATTCACAACATATCATTCACAATTAGTACATATAAGCTATGAAGCTTAGATATTCCAAAAATGAAAAAGTACATGTGTCGAATCTGTGTCCGAAAGTATCCTATTATATTTGTTTAATTTTAATTATTTTTCTAAAAAAATACTTTTAGGATATTTCTCAGATACTTTTTCGATACTCCCCCAGATACTTGTTTGACATTATTTTGAATTTTTTAATAATAATTATTTTTTAAAAATAATTTTTTAATTAGTATCTTTAATAAAATAAATAACCCCTTTTTTATGTCCTTTAAATTGTGATCATTATAGTTATGTATTAATGTCACTTTGAACTAATGACAACATGAATTAAAATTATCAATGTACAATCTCTCTTTTAATTTTATTATATATATAAATTTGTGTTAACATATCCTATGCCGTGTCGTATCTTGAATTTTCAAAAATTATCGTATCCTTGTATTCGTGTCGTATCGTATCTGTATCATACTAAGTATCGGTGCTTCATAGCATATAAATGATATATAGATAATGTTAGGAAAAAAAACAATGTAAATTTTTTTTTATTATTTATGAAAAAGTTTTAAACTTAATTATCAATATGTCTCATTATTTTTGTAAAAGTCAAAGTAGTCAACAAAAATGAGAGAATATCTTTTTGATATAATGCATGATGTTACTTTCAAAATTAAATATAATGCATGATTCATTCCTTAATTATAAATTTTTATCCCACAAATTTCCCTATTATTACAATTGATACATGCATATTTGATATTTCAATATGAGAAAATAAATGGTGCACCGCCAGTGTAAAGGTTTTTTATTTACACCATCAGTACATCATCCATCATTCATGTGTTTATAGTCGTCGTTGACTTTCAAATAAAAGTAATACAAATGAATGATGGATGATGCACTGATGATGTAAAAAACGTCATTACACGTCAGTGCACACCCATTAATCTCTTTCCATATTGCCTAAAAAAAATTATTTGCTTTTGCTAAAAAGTATTCACTTGCCACTTAATTATGGCCATTTAACAATGCAATAAAATTTTTCTTATATAAATTTTTCTTATCAGCTCGGTTTTTAATATATTGGTCGAAGATAATAATTTTACATGCATATAATATAATAGTCGTATCTAATGATTTGGAAAATTTAAATAATTTATTTAATTTAAAATTGTACTAGATTGCACCTAATGCTTTGGTTCATTATGAGAAATATTGGTATTATTGATGATCAAAATTCGTCAATAATGATAAAAATCAATTAGAAATGTGACATTTTCGATGAATCAAAACTGTCGATAAAAGTATATAAATCGTCGGAATTATTTGAATTTTAATATGGTCCGAATTACTGGCGGTAAAATATGTCGATTACTATTTTAATTGTGACAGAAAATACGTTGGAAAAAAAAGGTTAGTATCTATACTCATACTTCTTTTCTTTCTGTTTTTTTTTTGGTACATTATACTCATACTCTTTGAATGAGTATAATATACAAACGCCCATAGCATAAGCCTATTGCATTGTTAATGTCAAAGGTGATTACGTAAAGTAAAATGAGATTGAAGAAATATTCTCCGTGGAATGGCAATTGGAGGAATGTAGTGGAATTAGAAAGAATGGGAAAGAACTTAACAATAAGAAAAAGAAAGAATAGGAAACAAAGGAGAAAAAATTGATAGCACTAAAAGATTCATTTTATTTTTTACTTTTGTAAGAATTACCATTGCCCATTAGTTAAACTGATATCTAAGGGGGCAATTCAATGATGCAGCTAAGTTGTAAACTTTAACATGGATAAGTACAAGTTCAAACTGATCTTGCATTATCGCATTGCCCAGATGCTCCGCTTCCAAACTGACTCTTGCAATCCCCGTCACAGTAACGAGCACAGCTGCCACTGTAGTAGGCTTCTTGACAGGATTTTGCCTCTGTTAGTTTCACAGGTCTTTCATTTCCTGTGCCACATACACACATACACATGCTTTATTGAATAACCAGTCATAAAAAGTCAGAAACTAGTTTTAGAGCAGCATTTTTAAAGATTTAAAAAAAAATAAAATTGGCTTCAACATAGGGAAATAAAAACATACCAATACCAATGGTAAGAACAAGCAAAACAATTAAAACTGCAAAGATAGTCTTCATCTTCGACTATAGATTTCAAAATAATACACGGCTTTTACAAATCAGATTGCTTAGTCAATAGTGCTTCTCAACTTTTTTTTATATATAACAAAAAGGCAGGTCATTCTTTGACCATAAAATTCTTTGATAGAGGTTGTTGAAAAAGAAATTTTGTATACTACAATAATTTTCATTCTAATATGGACAAAAACTAAATATTGCACCGACAATTTAAATATATATTTTTTTTTACACTGATAACGGATCAGCACTTTCCTTCTTAAAAACTAAAACAAGGCATTTTTTCCTATAAAATTCTTTGAATAAAGGTTATAAAAAGAAATTTTGTATGCTACATTAATTTTCATTTTAATATATTTAGGAAAAGTAGATATCGCATCGACAATTTAAATGTTTTTTATTGATAACATATCATTTCCCAATTAGTACATACACTACAAGAAATATAGCTATTTTTCGACGGATTATTTCCGACGGTTTTTAAGCCGTCAGTATTTTTGTATTTATTGACGGAAATTACTGTCGGAAAACACTTTTCCAACGGATTAGAGACTTTTCCCTTTTTCAGACGGATATTCCGACGGTTTTTCTGACAGAAAGCATCATTGATTCTTTTCCGACGGATTTTCCAACTGTTTTTTCGACGAATAATATTTTCCCACCTTTCCGACGGATCAATCCGTGGGAAAATTCATTTTTTCTTTTAAAATAAAATTAAGAATAACTATTCATGATAAGATCCATCGGAAAATTAATTTAAAAAAATAATAAACTTTTAGAATTAAAAAAAATTAAACAAAATGAGCCCTATTAGAAAACAAAAGGGAACCATCGATCTTCTTATCAAAAGAGCCCTAAATTCTCTCACTAGCGCAGAATCAATCTTCTTTGCTGGTTCTTCGCATGTTCTTCTTCTTCCTCTAGGTAACCATCGATCTTCTTCTTCCTTCGTTCCTTTTTTTCTTCCTTCGTTTTTTTTTTTTTGTTTTTAATTCTACCGGAAAGCAAGTAGGTCGTTAGTATCGCTATGATTCCTTAGCCTTTTGTGATTTTCGTTTTATCCTTTAATTTCTTTTCTTTTCAGAGAATTTGGTGCCTCTCTTTCTAACGGTTAATTTTTTCTGAGATGAGTCGGGAGATGTTGTGAAACTAATTTGAGAGAGTAGCAGTGTTAGGGTCAAGTGTTGATGTGATAAACTATTGGGAAAGTCATAAACTATTTTCATTTGCTCTTCCTAACATTTGCTCAAGTGTTGAAGTGATAGGATCAGATAAGCTCTTCCAAACATTAGCTCAAGTGTTGATATATATGTGCAAGAAGGACGAACTCTGAATAACTGCTCCGTCTGTAACTACCAAGGCTAATTCATTGACCAATTACTTAAATATCCAATAGCAGAATTTTCTTTTTTTTTTAATCAAAAGTCAAAACCTAGCTATTTGTTTACTTTTTTAATTGTGCAACATTATTCTTTTTAAGACATGCTTAACATTGTATTAGGGGAGAAACGTGGAATTGTGTGAAGGATACGCAAGAAAATTATTTCTGACTATAGTGGAATGGTAGAAGTAGAGTTGAATGAAGCTAAGTACTTACACAATCTGATACAAGTAGTTCCATAGGATAGAGTATCTGTGGTACTTTAACGTTGGATCAAATAGATTGATTCTCTGTTCCCTGTCACCCTTGCCTCATGTAAATACACTTGTTTGCAAAATATAAGGTTGCCCTGTTCTATTGCCTAAGAACTCAAAATCTATCTCGTCATGCTCTGAGTTTTGGGAGGATAACTACAGTATATACATTTCAATCAAAGCCAATAATGTCACAAATAAATTCAATACTAGATAATAACAAATTGGAGGAAAAATAAACAAGAAAAAAAAGTCAAAAGTAAAAATTAAAGTTGTTTTGCATACATAGAAAGCGGTGACTGTCAAAGATAGACTAAATTAAGTGTTTATGACTTTCCTATTAGTTCTTTTGAGCCTTTTTTAAATTTTTAAAGCCTTGAACTAAGACAACTAACATCCTTATCATAGGCTACTACTGTGCCTCTCTTTTGGGTTTATTTGGTGGTCAGGATAAGACAAAGATATGATATGATAGAATAGATTGCGGGATAAGAGCAGTATATAATATGAACATGATAGCTCTTATCATGATTCTAGTCCAATGTTTGGTACACATCAGATAACGATTACATTGATGAGATGATGACACTATGATGATGACAAAGGCAACAATGTTAATGTGTGAGAGATTTAATGGAAAAAATTGCACTATCCTATCTTATGATAAAAAAAATACATTAGGCAGATAAGATAACATTAGCTATCCTATCCTACTGTCTCACCGAATTCAGGATAATAACATGATAGGACAAGTGGACAACTATCATATTCTGTCTTTTTTATCTTGTCCACCAAATTAGCCCTAAAAATATTGACCGAAAAAGGAAGTACAACACATCACAGTGCTAAAAAAACTCGTTTTAGCGACGGAAAAAACGGTCGCTAAAATAATTAATTTTCTGTTGCAAACGAGTTTGCGACGGAATTTGCGACCGCTTAGATTCCGTCGCAAAAAGTGGGGTTGCAAACCGTTTTGCAACTGCTTCCACTGTAGTCGCAAATAGTGACGAAGAATTTCCGTCGCAACCGTTAAAATAACGGTCGCTAAATGTGGTCGCTATTCCACGAGAAATGCGACCACTGAAAAAATTAGCGACGCTTTTATTCCGTCGCTATTTCAGTCACAAAAAAATTGTTTTTTTTCCTACTATTTGCTACAACTTAATAATAGCAACGCTTTTTATTTTCGTTACTATTCTTTTTTTTTTTTTCCAATTTCCTACTACAAAAGATAATAAACAGCATTGAACTAAGTAAAATGACAAATTCTAAAATCAAAGAATATGGTAATTGCCATTAAACAAAGGTTCCAATATCTCAAAACACATTAACATAAAACTTAAGTAGCCACCTATTTAGCACAAACTTGAAAAAGATCTAATATCTCAAAACACATTAACAAACTAAAACACATAAACAGAAACTAATATGTAACAATGGTGTAGCACAAACATTAAAGTCCAATATCTAATTAAAAAAAAAGCAATGTGACTAAAGTGAATGGCATTCTCCAGAGCCTCCATATGACGACGTTGTACCCACTCCTACATAATATAAATACATATAAGTACAATTACAAAAACTCGGACAACACTTAGACAAACACCTAGACAAACACCGGCAAATAAAACACCACCAGGACTCGCAAGTTCTAAGTAGAAACATTAGTCACATTGAAACAGGGAATTCAATATACATAGCACAAGGTTAACAAATTCAATAACAGGAAAACTAATTTGTAGAAATGAAGAGAAGCGATTGTAATGTCATGGACTTATGATGCATAAGCAATTGTTGAGCCAATAATGTGTATTGAACAAATTATCTAGCACTGTGCTACTAGCTCAAAATTCATTTAAGAATATCACCAAAAAAACAAAAACAAACAGAAAGAGTTATCCTCCATTTAAAATTGTCACGTGAAAGCGTAGAGTAGTGTACATTGATCTATGATTCTATGACTAAACTGAGAAGAAAATATTAACTCAATGTATATGTACTCCTTTTCTTTTTCAAAACATGCACATTGAATATCATGGTAAAAGAAGACCATATTTTATATTTACGATGTGTCCCAATTGGGGATGTTAGCAGTAGCCTCATTCACCATCTTGACAAGGGTCACCTGCAGACATTATTGAAGCAAATAAAACCTTAATAATTCTTTGTATCGTGCTAGAGTTACTAGATAAAGAAATTACAAAAACATCAATGAACTAAAATAATAATATAAGATAACAAGCAGGGAGCTGAACTTTCATATACAAATATTATTTGAAGCTGAATGCATGCTGCTCAGATGTAAATAAAACACACCATAGGGTTGGAATGCTCTGTGCTGGAATGAGCCAATTACATAAAGCCATAATTTCATTTGATATTATAAAGACCAATCTAGTCATTAAAAAATACATTGGGACTTTTGGCCCCTGAAGGGAAACAAAAGAAGAAATACTTGCTAATAATTTAAACCCTCAAGATTACAAATATAGAACACTTTGGTCCTTACGTTCGCTTTAGTTAGCATTTTCAGGGACAAATTTCAAGTTTACAATTCCACATTTTTGAGGAGCAATCATGTCCCTAAACATGACAGAAGAACTAAAGTGTCCCACGTCTGTAATCTTGAGGGACCTTTTTTAAGGACCAAAAATGTCTTTTTTTTTTCTCCCAGGGACTAGTTTGAGTCTCCACGCTTTATTTTTCTAAAGGAGAATAAACGAAGCAGGGAAACACTAAAAAGGAAGGGCAGACAATGAAAAGCATTCAAACTGTCTCTAAATAACATTTACACTCTGAAAACTGCGTCTATGTGCGAGTTGATTTATGAAGGGAAAGAAAGGGAAGGGAAAGGCGTGGGAACCATGAAATTCACTTGTGAGAGGATTCCCAAGCCCTCTCTCTCCCTCTCTTTCCTTTCAAATAACCAACTCGCGAACAGTGCCTGGAGGAATTAAAGTGGATACGTAACCACTGTCCACATCTAAGAAAGTAACATTGTAAGGAGAAAAGAGCAAGGTTTTCCCTATTTCAACTCAAAGCCTCAAGAGGTGGTTTCTCATTGGCATCACATTAAACATCACTGAAGTTTGACAATCATAAACACAGAGAAATCATTCAAGCAGATTCTCTTTAAAGTAGCTATCTGTTGAAACAAGTGCATCATACTATAAGAAACATCATACTAATGCAAAGCCCTATGGCAAATCTCCACTCACCAATTTTACCATATGTCAATTCACCCTGAGCATCATGAAACATCATTGAGACTTCTATAAGAAATAACACTAGAGGACAAGTAGTGACTGCATTTTGAAGAAAAGTTTATATCTGCTAATGCAAAGCCCTATGGCATAGTTGGAAGGAGGGAAAAAAAAAAAGATTTAAGGGGTTAAGACTAAAGAGATGCGTTAACCTTGAAAAATATTTATATGAAACATCATACTTCCAATAATTCAAGGAATGGAAGAGATAAAGTGACACTTTACCTTTAGATTGTAGTCACATCCATAAGTATAATGTATTATATACTTATCGGTAGTTTCGAGATCCCATGGGGGCTGAAAAGTAGCACACAAAAATAGCAAATTAAGAGTTTGACATGCTTATCATACCCACTTGAGCTGATTAAAAACATAAACCAAATACAAACATAAGAGCTGGATTAGGTTATGCCAAACCTGTAGCATGAAGTCTTTCCGCAGAATATGTCGCACACCATGCAGGGCAGACGCTACAGCATAAGCATACCTTAATTGGACAAGAAAGACCATTAACATAAAAGTTGGTATCAAACTAGAAGCACAACCTTGTAGAGTGCTAAAACAATGCATAATCAACTATAAGTTACTGGGCCAGACATACATTTCTAGCACCCATCCAAAAGCTTTATCAGTCTCCGGGTCATTTTTCATCTTCAAAGAAATGTTCATCCATGTAGGGGCAATCTTCGCAATCAAATCCTGAGAACATATAGAAGTCTATGAATTTGATTGGCCTTAAGATCTTTCATCACAGTGCTCATGAAATTTAAAAGGAGAACCAGTAATTAATAAAGTTGGTTACAGGATCCAATACAAAGATAAGGACATGAGAAGTTATTCAACCATCAAGAGCATGCATGAATTCAATTGAGTAGTAGCTTTTAGAAGAGAATCTACCTTTCTTATGATTAAAGGAGAATTGCCAATTGGATCAACATTTGTAACTGCACCAAACTCTTCAGGATAAAATTTCCTTATGACCTTTTCATTCTGATCAGGCCTAATGTAAAAAAAAGGAAAAGCAGCTGGATGTCCTCCATGAGCCAGGTTGGGCAGTGGACGTACAAATATGTGATCAGGTTCCGCCATTAACACATATCTGCATTAAAACAGAGCAACTAAGTCAACTTTTTATAGTGTAACTATAAAATAAAAGACAGATCACATGGTACGAGAGATCTAACTCTTCTTCTATAGTGGTCTTTTCCAGCCATTGAACAAAGGCCCATGGTCTATTCAGGACAATGTATCCCTGCAAACATTTAAGGAATCAATGTCCGAAAACATGTAAGTTGCATCAACCAAAGAAAACAATCAACTTAATAACAGAGATTCATAAACAGAATACTGGTGTACCATAATCCGTCAAGGAAAGGACAAAATCAAAATGAGATAAAGTACGAGAAGAAAGAGCACAGAACAAATTCTAGATTCAGGCTAGCAAGCCATACTGTGATACCAAGTTTAATAAGCAGATAACAATTCCACTAACCAGACAAGACAAGTAAAACCAAGCAATTAAGAACAAACTGACTACAGAACATAAGATCTCAAACCTAGAGCATCAAAGTAAGGATACAAGCTTAGAGAGAAGTCTCACCTTTACCAGGGAGTAGAGAATTCTCACCTTTACCAGATTTGCCAACAATGGATGCAGCGAGGACAACCTGCACCATGAAAAATTAAACAAACTAGCAATACAATAATAATAATAATAATAATAATAATAATAATAATAATAATAATAATTCGGCATTACATTCTCAGTATAAACTCCATTCTTCTACTTTTCTACGCAATATGGATTTTATTTTTTCAGTTTACAAAACAAGAATTGGATATATTTTTTTATAAGCTAAGAATTGGATACTTCGTCTCATCGAGTTTTTCATCATCTGTTCAATGCAATTTACTGGACATCGCCGTGATACTTGAAAGAATCAAAATTCTAGGCTTTTCTTATTTTTCAATCGAAAGTAGACCTAGACCTTATCCAAATAATTTCAATTCTGAGCAGACACAAAATGCATGTACAAATAGAAGATCTAATATATTAATAAAGCAATAAGCAAACAAGAAATTACGACGCTATTGAAGCTCGATAATCAATCTTAAGCAATAAGCAAACAAGAAATTACGACGCTATTGAAGCTCGATAATCAATCTTAATTAAAACAGTTGAATATTGTGAACAATAGATACACATGAATCATCAATTTCAGAATCATAAAAGCTAAATAAAAAGTTAGGATTTATATAAACGATTTAGATTTCAATGGTAATATGCACAAAAGGAAACAATTAATTTCATGAAATGCTAAATTTTAGGGTTCAGTGGCCATAATCGTTTTACCTTCGAGCAAATTGCAGTGACAAAGTGGAGCAGAGTTGTGGTGGCTATGGCATCGATCGCGGGAGAGTGAGATGAGTGATAGAACGATCGCGCGAGAGTGAGAGTGAGAGAACGAGAACGATCGGGTGAGAGAACGATCGCGCGAGAATGAGAGTGAGAGAACGAGTACGATCGAGAGTGAGAGAAGCGTGAGTGTGAGAGGCTGAGAGCAGAGTAAGAGTGAGAGGAACATGATAGAATGAATGAATTTTTATTTTTAAAAATTTCTATGTCAAATTAGGATTATGCAATGTTTGGTTGCAAACATAGTTGCAATTAACAACTGATGGGTCCGTGGTGGCTACACGTGGTGGCCAAAATATTGTTTTCTTGTGGTGTCATTATCATTATCATTATCATTATCATTATTATTATTATTATTATTATTATTGAAAAACTAAATATATACTGTTATTAAGTAGGGATGTGCAACACATTATTATTATTCGAGATTAATGGGCCGGGTATCCACCAATCACGTAAAGTTTTTACTCGATCCATGCATCATCCATCTTTCATTTTTACTCATTCCAGTTCTTATTATAGGTCACATTCGACAATATTTTCTTGGTCTGAATTATAAATCACTTTATATTTCTTATGTGTTACTTAGTATTTTCTTGGTCCTATGGTGTGTGATTGAGTAGTTGGTAAACGATCGATATATTTAATTACTGAGTTGATGATTTGTTTCTTTGTTATACGAAGTATTAAAAATATGTATATTTTTTTTAAAAAATATTACCATTTTTTTTGACAAAGAAAATATAAAATAATATTAATGTTTGAAGTAAAATGATGATATATTATTATAATTATTTTTTTTCAGGGAAATGTGTATTTTATTTATATATCAGAAACCGTACAAGAAATATCACACTAATAATAATTAAATGGAAAGCAAAATACACTGCAACAACAAACTCTTCGATGTGGACGTGGATCATCAGAGACTGCCAAAACCGGACTCTAACCAGAGATTCAATAGCTTTTAATTCCAAGATAACAATCTCATTGATGCTGGAACTAAGCTCAGTTCAGCTACAAGAAATCTCATATCTAAAACGAGAGAGCCGTTGGACGGTACCCAAATCAATAGTCGGCAAAGGGAGATCGTTCTCGACGACTAGCCTTCCAATTATTGGAGCAAAGAGAATAACCATCAGATATGGAAAGTAAAAAATATCTAGAAGCATCCCTCCACTAGAACCCAGATAAACTGGGGAAAAACAAATCCACACCCTTTCCAAAGGAAGGAGAGGGAAAGATCTCCCTCCCTTACCGAGAAACAACAGATGAAAACAAGCAGGAGCAGAGGAAGAAGAAGGAGAGGGACTCGTAGAGAGAATCGGGAGCTTCTCTCTCTACAAATCCTGAATTTTCTTGGTTACTCATTATAATTATTATTATTATAATTTAGTAAATATTTGATTTAATTTTTTTTTATTGTTTAAAACAAATTCTACGGAGCACATGCAAAACTGATACACACATTTCATTAGATTGTAAATCATTAATCTTTTTTTAAGGGAGTAAACCATTAATCTTGATGTTCCATTATAAATGAATTTTATCGACCATTAATTACACAGTTCGTATTTATACTTATACTCTTTGAATGAATATAATATACAAACCCATGTAACATAATTACACAGTTAGTATTTATACTTATACTCTTTGAATGAATATAATATACAAACCCATGTAACATAAGGCCATTGCTAACGTCAAAGTTGATTATGTTAAGAAATGAGATTGAAGAAATATTCTCCGTGGAATGGCGATTGGAGGAATAATGTAGTTTAATTAGATAGAATGGAAAAGAACTTAGGAAAAGAAAGAATAGGTAATTAATTAAGGAAAAAAAATGATAGCACTAAAATATTCATTTTATTTCCTTGAACATTACAATATTGACCATTTTTATTTTTATTTTTTGTAAGAATTACCATTGCCCATTAGCTAAACTAATATTCAAGGGGGCAATTCAATGATGCAGCTAAGTTGTAAACTTTAACATGGATAACGACATATGCAAACTGAATCTCTATTGCATTTCCCAGTTGCTAGGCTTCCATGCATTGCCTGGCACATGTCGTCACAGTTACCGACACCACAGCAGGCATAATCGCAGCCGGGGTATGATATACACAATTTTGTTGCCTCTGTTAGTTTCACAGGTCTTTCATTTTCTGTGCCACATACACACATACACATACTTTATTGAATAACCAATCATAAAAAGTCAGAAACTAGTTCAAGAGATAGCAGCAGTCTTAAATTATTTTAAAAAAAAAAATTATCTTCAACATGAGAAAATAAAAACATACCAATACCAATGCTAAGAACTAGCAGAACGATTAAAAATGCAAAGATAGTCTTCATCTTCGATTTTAGATTTCGATTTTAGATTTCAAAATAATACAAAGCTTCTTCAATTCCGATTGCTTAATCAAAAAAGCTACTCAACGGATTTATTTATATATATAGCTTATAACATGATTCAATAAGTTGGTATCATATTTTTATTATTTGTAAATTTATGAGTGTAATTAATTATTAATTATAATTTAATAATTTTTTAATTAATTAATTAATTAACTACATAATTAATAAATAAAAAACTATTTAATTAATCAATTACTTAAATATTTATTTAATAAATAAAGAACAAAATGAATATATATTATAATGTTATATATCATTTTCGGTCATTTAATAACTTATTATTACTTCAAAAACTAATTTTGCTGGCAACACTCTTTCAAACAGATAACAAAACAATTATAAGCTCACAACTACAAGATCGCAGTTCCCAGTTAGCTTCACAGCTATAAACTCACATCTACATGTTACAAATTTAAAAACTTACAGTTATAAATTAGTTTTGCGAACCAACTCTAAATACATTTTTCAATGGTTATTTATTATATTTGACTTTTTAAAAAATGCATCAAAAGCACTTATTAGCATTTCCCATATTTTTTTTACACTAACAATTAGAGCTGTAAAAAATGGGCCAAGCCCGACGTACTGGCCCATTTAACCCAGCAAAAGCATAGGTTGCGCTACGGGAGTTCTAGCCCGATTTTTTTTTGCCCAACCCGAAAATTCACTAGCCCCAACGAGCCAGCCCTATATGGGCTGGGTTTGCCCGTTTGGCCCGAATTTAAATTTTTATTAATATGTTATAATATTTTACTGTTGAATATGAGTGAACAATAATTAAATTAAGATGAGATTGAGCATTTTGCCTTTTCATTTATTATTTTCATAATTAATAATGACATCCTAATCAAAAGAAAATATTATAAAATTTTAATTTGGTTATGATTAATTATTATTTTTCATGGAAATAAAATAAATATTAGCCCATGGGCCAGCCTGAAAAACTAGTGGGTTGGGCTGGGCTACATGGAAATGACTGGCCCGAAATAAAATGGGTCAGCCCAACCCAGCCCGAAAAAACTGTTTGGCCTAATGGGCTGGCCAGGACAGCTCTACTAACAATGGATCATTCCTAATTAATTATATGTGTGTGCGTGCGCGCGCACGTACGGTGCGTGCGCGCTTTCCTTCTTAAAAACAACAAGTAAGATATTCTTTACTATAAAATTCTTTGAATAGAACCAACAAAACCCAGCACAGTTGGTAGACGATAGTTGGGTTTCTTAAATATGGTGTCAGGGGTTTGACTACTGCCGTTGGTAAGAAAAAGAGGTTGTACCCACTTCGATGATTTCTCCACCTCGAAAAAAATTAGTCTTTGACTATTGGCCGGACGACATCCTTGATTAAAAAAAAAATCTATGAATAGAGATTATAAAAAATAAATTTGTATACTGCATTAATTTTCATTCTAATATATACATATAGGAAAAATAGATAATGCACTAGGGGTGAGTAACACCCGACCCAATCCATGGGTTTGGCCCGACTCAATAAAGGAGGATGAACCCATTATAAAAAGGTCAGACCCGTCCAGAAATAAGATGAATTCGGGTTTGCTGCTGGGTTACTTGACCCGTCCCTTTACAAGTCCTAAACATAGGATTTCTAAATTCATCCCAAATTTGATACAATAAGCAAACCCTACACATTTTTCATCTTTCAATATTTCGAGAGAGACTTATAGGGTTCCTTCTTCCTCATAGCACTCACTATCACTCATGCTTCCAACATAATCCAGATGCTACGACCATTATGCTAATACTGTCGTTCAGAAGCTACCTGTCGGCCATTGCAGTGCTACTGACCCCTAATTTTCAAGACTTCAACTTGTAACTCCTTTCTTCTTTCAACTCTATATTTGTTTTCTTTGTGATTGGTCTTAGTCAAAAGAATTTGTTCTTAAATAGAGTTCTACATTTGAGCCACTGACTCTCTATAGTGTCAAAATGGAAATAGTTGAAAAGATAACATTTTGAGGCATACAAGATAACATTAGCTATATCCTATCCTACTGTCTCACCGAATTCAGGATAATAACATGATACGACAAGTGGACAACTATCATATTTTATCTTTTTTATCCTGTCCACCAAATTAGCCCAAATACTATTGACTAAAAAAGGATGTACAACACATCATTATCATCATCATCATCATTATTATTATTATTATTATTATTATTGAAACACTAAATACTGTTATTAAGTAGGGATATGCAACGCATTATTATTATTAGAGATTAATGGGTATCCACCAATGACGTAAAGTTTTTTACATTATCGATCCATGCATCATCCATCTTTCATTTTTACTCATTCCAGTTCTTATTATAGGTCACGTTCGACAATATTTTCTTGGTCCGAATTATAAATCACTTTATATTTCCTATGCGTTACTTAATATTTTCTTGGTCCTATGGTGTGTGATTTAGTAATTGGTAAACGATCAATATATTAAATTATTAAGTTGATAATTTGTTTCTTTGTTATACAAAGTATTAAAAATGTTTATTTTTTATTTTTAAAAAATATTACCATTTATTTGGACAGAGAAAATATAAAATAATATTAATGTTTGAAGTAAAATGATGATATATTATTATAATTATTTTTTGAAGTGAAATGTGTATTTTACTCATATATCAGAAATCGTACAAGAAATATCATACTAATAAAAGCTAAATGGAAACCAAAATACACTGCAACAACAGACTCTTCGATGTGAACGTGGATCATTAGCACCTGCCAAAACCGGACTCTAACAGGAGATTCAATAGCCTTTAATTCCAAGATAACAATCTCATTTATGCTGGAACTAAGTTCAGTTCAGCGACAAAAAATCTCATATTTAAAACAAGAGAGCCGTTGGATGGTACCAAATCGATAGTTGGCAAAGGGAGATCTGTCTCGACGAGTAGCCTTCCAATTATTGGAGCAAAGAGGATAACTATCAGATCTGGAAAGTAAAAAATATCCAGAGGCATCCCTTCACTAGAAACACACAAAACAAAAACAACTTGTACAAAGGTAAGACAAAATCAAGATAAACTAGGGGAAAACAAATCCACACCCTTTCCCAAAGGAATGAGAGGGATAGATCACCCTCTCCTATCGAGAAGCAGCAGATGAAAACAAGCAGGAGCAGAGGAAGGAGGAGGAGGAGAGGGACTCATACAGAGAATCGGGATCTTCTCTCTCTACAAATCCTGAATCTTCTTGGTTACTCATTATAATTATTATTATAATTTAGTAAATATTTGATTTAAATTTTTTTTATTTGTTTAAAACAAATTCTACGGAGCACATGCAAAACTGGTACACACATTTCATTAGATTGTAAATCATTAATATTTTTTTAAGGGAGTAAATCATTAATCTTGATGTTCCATTATAAATGAATTTTATCGATCATTAATTACACAGTTAGTATTTTTTTTAAGGGTACACAGTTAGTATTTATACTTATGCTCTTTGAATCAACATAATATACAAACCCATGTAACATAAGGCCATTGCTAATGTCAAAGTTGATTGTGTTAAGAAATGAGATTGAAGAAATATTCTCCATGGAATGGGGATTGGAGGAATAATGTAGTTTAATTAGATAGAATGGAAAAGAACTTAACAATTAGGAAAAGAAAGAATAGGTAATTAATTAAGCAAAAAAAAATGATAGCACTAAAATATTCATTTTATTTCCTTGAACATTACAATTATTGACCATTTTTATTTTTATTTTTGTAAGAATTACCATTGCCCATTAGCTAAACTAATATTCAAGGGGGCAATTCAATGATGCAGCTAAGTTGTAAACTTTAACATGGATAACGACATATGCAAACTGAATCTCTATTGCATTTCCCAGTTGCTAGGCTTCCATGCATTGCCTGGCACATGTCGTCACAGTTACCGACACCACAGCAGGCATAATCGCAGCCGGGGTATGATATACACAATTTTGTTGCCTCTGTTAGTTTCACAGGTCTTTCATTTTCTGTGCCACATACACACATACACATACTTTATTGAATAACCAATCATAAAAAGTCAGAAACTAGTTCAAGAGATAGCAGCAGTCTTAAATTATTTTAAAAAAAAAAATTATCTTCAACATGAGAAAATAAAAACATACCAATACCAATGCTAAGAACTAGCAGAACGATTAAAAATGCAAAGATAGTCTTCATCTTCGATTTTAGATTTCAAAATAATACAAAGCTTCTTCAATTCCGATTGCTTAATCAAAAAAGTTACTCAACGGATTTATTTATATATATAGCTTATAACATGATTCAATAAGTTGGTATCATATTTTTATTATTTGTAAATTTATGAGTGTAATTAATTATTAATTATAATTTAATAATTTTTTAATTAATTAATTAATTAACTACATAATTAATAAATAAAAAACTATTTAATTAATCAATTACTTAAATATTTATTTAATAAATAAAGAACAAAATGAATATATATTATAATGTTATATATCATTTTCGGTCATTTAATAACTTATTATTACTTCAAAAACTAATTTTGCTGGCAACACTCTTTCAAACAGATAACAAAACAATTATAAGCTCACAACTACAAGATCACAGTTCCCAGTTAGCTTCACAGCTATAAACTCACATCTACATGTTACAAATTTAAAAACTTACAGTTATAAATTAGTTTTGCGAACCAACTCTAAATACATTTTTCAATGGTTATTTATTATATTTGACTTTTTAAAAAATGCATCAAAAGCACTTATTAGCATTTCCCATATTTTTTTTACACTAACAATTAGAGCTGTAAAAAATGGGCCAAGCCCGACGTACTGGCCCATTTAACCCAGCAAAAGCATAGGTTGCGCTACGGGAGTTCTAGCCCGATTTTTTTTTGCCCAACCCGAAAATTCACTAGCCCCAACGAGCCAGCCCTATATGGGCTGGGTTTGCCCGTTTGGCCCGAATTTAAATTTTTATTAATATGTTATAATATTTTACTGTTGAATATGAGTGAACAATAATTAAATTAAGATGAGATTGAGCATTTTGCCTTTTCATTTATTATTTTCATAATTAATAATGACATCCTAATCAAAAGAAAATATTATAAAATTTTAATTTGGTTATGATTAATTATTATTTTTCATGGAAATAAAATAAATATTAGCCCATGGGCCAGCCTGAAAAACTAGTGGGTTGGGCTGGGCTACATGGAAATGACTGGCCCGAAATAAAATGGGTCAGCCCAACCCAGCCCGAAAAAACTGTTTGGCCTAATGGGCTGGCCAGGACAGCTCTACTAACAATGGATCATTCCTAATTAATTATATGTGTGTGCGTGCGCGCGCACGTACGGTGCGTGCGCGCTTTCCTTCTTAAAAACAACAAGTAAGATATTCTTTACTATAAAATTCTTTGAATAGAACCAACAAAACCCAGCACAGTTGGTAGACGATAGTTGGGTTTCTTAAATATGGTGTCAGGGGTTTGACTACTGCCGTTGGTAAGAAAAAGAGGTTGTACCCACTTCGATGATTTCTCCACCTCGAAAAAAATTAGTCTTTGACTATTGGCCGGACGACATCCTTGATTAAAAAAAAAATCTATGAATAGAGATTATAAAAAATAAATTTGTATACTGCATTAATTTTCATTCTAATATATACATATAGGAAAAATAGATAATGCACTAGGGGTGAGTAACACCCGACCCAATCCATGGGTTTGGCCCGACTCAATAAAGGAGGATGAACCCATTATAAAAAGGTCAGACCCGTCCAGAAATAAGATGAATTCGGGTTTGCTGCTGGGTTACTTGACCCGTCCCTTTACAAGTCCTAAACATAGGATTTCTAAATTCATCCCAAATTTGATACAATAAGCAAACCCTACACATTTTTCATCTTTCAATATTTCGAGAGAGACTTATAGGGTTCCTTCTTCCTCATAGCACTCACTATCACTCATGCTTCCAACATAATCCAGATGCTACGACCATTATGCTAATACTGTCGTTCAGAAGCTACCTGTCGGCCATTGCAGTGCTACTGACCCCTAATTTTCAAGACTTCAACTTGTAACTCCTTTCTTCTTTCAACTCTATATTTGTTTTCTTTGTGATTGGTCTTAGTCAAAAGAATTTGTTCTTAAATAGAGTTCTACATTTGAGCCACTGACTCTCTATAGTGTCAAAATGGAAATAGTTGAAAAGATAACATTTTGAGGCATACAAGATAACATTAGCTATATCCTATCCTACTGTCTCACCGAATTCAGGATAATAACATGATACGACAAGTGGACAACTATCATATTTTATCTTTTTTATCCTGTCCACCAAATTAGCCCAAATACTATTGACTAAAAAAGGATGTACAACACATCATTATCATCATCATCATCATTATTATTATTATTATTATTATTATTGAAACACTAAATACTGTTATTAAGTAGGGATATGCAACGCATTATTATTATTAGAGATTAATGGGTATCCACCAATGACGTAAAGTTTTTTACATTATCGATCCATGCATCATCCATCTTTCATTTTTACTCATTCCAGTTCTTATTATAGGTCACGTTCGACAATATTTTCTTGGTCCGAATTATAAATCACTTTATATTTCCTATGCGTTACTTAATATTTTCTTGGTCCTATGGTGTGTGATTTAGTAATTGGTAAACGATCAATATATTAAATTATTAAGTTGATAATTTGTTTCTTTGTTATACAAAGTATTAAAAATGTTTATTTTTTATTTTTAAAAAATATTACCATTTATTTGGACAGAGAAAATATAAAATAATATTAATGTTTGAAGTAAAATGATGATATATTATTATAATTATTTTTTGAAGTGAAATGTGTATTTTACTCATATATCAGAAATCGTACAAGAAATATCATACTAATAAAAGCTAAATGGAAACCAAAATACACTGCAACAACAGACTCTTCGATGTGAACGTGGATCATTAGCACCTGCCAAAACCGGACTCTAACAGGAGATTCAATAGCCTTTAATTCCAAGATAACAATCTCATTTATGCTGGAACTAAGTTCAGTTCAGCGACAAAAAATCTCATATTTAAAACAAGAGAGCCGTTGGATGGTACCAAATCGATAGTTGGCAAAGGGAGATCTGTCTCGACGAGTAGCCTTCCAATTATTGGAGCAAAGAGGATAACTATCAGATCTGGAAAGTAAAAAATATCCAGAGGCATCCCTTCACTAGAAACACACAAAACAAAAACAACTTGTACAAAGGTAAGACAAAATCAAGATAAACTAGGGGAAAACAAATCCACACCCTTTCCCAAAGGAATGAGAGGGATAGATCACCCTCTCCTATCGAGAAGCAGCAGATGAAAACAAGCAGGAGCAGAGGAAGGAGGAGGAGGAGAGGGACTCATACAGAGAATCGGGATCTTCTCTCTCTACAAATCCTGAATCTTCTTGGTTACTCATTATAATTATTATTATAATTTAGTAAATATTTGATTTAAATTTTTTTTATTTGTTTAAAACAAATTCTACGGAGCACATGCAAAACTGGTACACACATTTCATTAGATTGTAAATCATTAATATTTTTTTAAGGGAGTAAATCATTAATCTTGATGTTCCATTATAAATGAATTTTATCGATCATTAATTACACAGTTAGTATTTTTTTTAAGGGTACACAGTTAGTATTTATACTTATGCTCTTTGAATCAACATAATATACAAACCCATGTAACATAAGGCCATTGCTAATGTCAAAGTTGATTGTGTTAAGAAATGAGATTGAAGAAATATTCTCCATGGAATGGGGATTGGAGGAATAATGTAGTTTAATTAGATAGAATGGAAAAGAACTTAACAATTAGGAAAAGAAAGAATAGGTAATTAATTAAGCAAAAAAAAATGATAGCACTAAAATATTCATTTTATTTCCTTGAACATTACAATTATTGACCATTTTTATTTTTATTTTTGTAAGAATTACCATTGCCCATTAGCTAAACTAATATTCAAGGGGGCAATTCAATGATGCAGCTAAGTTGTAAACTTTAACATGGATAACGACATATGCAAACTGAATCTCTATTGCATTTCCCAGTTGCTAGGCTTCCATGCATTGCCTGGCACATGTCGTCACAGTTACCGACACCACAGCAGGCATAATCGCAGCCGGGGTATGATATACACAATTTTGTTGCCTCTGTTAGTTTCACAGGTCTTTCATTTCCTGTGCCACATGAATAACCAATCATAAAAAGTCAGAAACTAGTTCAAGAGCAGCAATCTTAAATTATTTTTTTAAAAAAAATTATCTTCAACATGAGAAAATAAAAACATACCAATACCAATGGTAAGAACTAGCAGAGCGATTAAAACTGCAAAAATAGTCTTCATCTTCGATTTTAGATTTCAAAATAATACAAAGCTTCTTCAATTCAGATTGCTTAATCAATAAAGCTACTCAACGGATTTATATATATATAGCTTATAACATGATTGAATAAGTTGGTATCATATTTTTATTATTTGGAAATTTATGAGTAAATTATAATATATTGATGATAATTTAATTTTTAATTTATTATTAATTATAATTTAATAATTTTTTAATTAATTAACTACATAATTAATAAATAAAAAACTAATTTAATTAATTAATTAATTAAGTATTTATTTAATAAATAAAGAACAAAATGAATATATTATAATGTTATATTTCATTTTCGTCCATTTAATAACTTATTGTTACTTCAAAAGCTAATTTTGCTGGCAACACTCTTTCAAACAGATAGCAAAACAATTATAAGCTCACAACTACAAGGTCACAGTTCTCAGTTAGCTTCACAGCTATAAGCTTACATCTACAAGTTACAAACTTACAGGCTTACAGTTATAAATTAGTTTTGCGAACTGACTCTAAATACATTTTCCAATGTTATTTATTATATTTGAATTTTTAAAAAATTGCATCAAAAGCACTTATTAACATTTCCCATATTTTTTTTTACACTAACAATTAGAGCTGTAAAAAATGTCGGGCTTGGCCCATTTAACTAGAATGTTATAATATTTTACTATTGAATATGAGTGAACAATAATAAAATTAAGATGAGATAGAACATTTTGTCTTTTCATTTATTATTTTCATAATTAATAATGACATCCTAATCAAAAGAAAATATTATAAAATTTTAATTTGGTTATGATTAATTATTATTTTTCATGGAAATGAAATAAATATTTGCCCATGGGCCAGCCCACTAGTGGGTTGGGTTTGGCTATGGAAATGACTGACCTGAAATAAAATGGGTCAGCCCAGCCCAAAAAAACTTTTTGGCCTAATGGGCTGGCCAGGACAGCTCTACTTAAAATGGATCATTCCTAATTATATATATATTTTTATATATATATATATATATATATATGGCGCTTTCCTTCTTAATAATAAAAATATGATACCAACTTATTCAATCATGTTATAAGCTATATATATATATCCGTTGAGTAGCTTTATTGATTAGGCAATCTGAATTGAAGAAGCTTTGTATTATTTTGAAATCTAATATCGAAGATGAAGACTATCTTTGCAGTTTTAATTGTTCTGCTAGTTCTTACCATTGCTAGCAGTCCTCACACGCACATTCTTCCTCATTTCTTTGGAGCCACTACTGTGTGTCAGCTGTTCCTGAGCTATAAAAGAATTCTCAGCCTTGTCTGCTAAAGATTCTTAAGGCTTCGTCCATTTTGCCCCTCCTTGCTAGTTGAATGCGTAACATTACCCTTTATGCTTTGTGATATTTAAGCAAAAATGTTTATTTTTTGAGTCTTGAGTGAAAAATGAGATTTGGAAACTTTTAGGTTTTAACATTTTATGAATCTTTTCATATCCAATCAAATCTTTTCTTTTTCAAGATAAAACATATATATCAAACAAATCATTAATTAATCCCTTATTGTTTTGATTGCTAATGGTCCAAAGGTTGAATAATTTGTACCCTCATTTTTTTGTCATACCAACTTTCTTACTTTTTCTTGCACATGTATCTTGTATATAAGTTGTTCTAGCATCCATCACAAGTTTGGAAGCTGGTTTTTTTCATGATATATTTGTTGAGTGGACCAATGATGTCAAAAATCTATAGCTTTCTACTGAAAGAGGCCAGGTATATTTTTCGTAACATTTTCTTACTTTGATATTCACATGTTTCGGTGTTCATGTGAAGCACTATTAGTTGTAGCAGGATTTCTCTATTTTATGCCAGCTGATTGATCAAGTGCTTCCTTAGAGTCGATCTCACAGTTGCATTTGGATTTCAAATTTCAATAGCTTATCCCTTATGTCATATACAAACCCAAAATAGGCATGTCTCCAAGCCCTGTTTAGCATCAAGCTGCAGCACACAGGCCAGAAGCCCGTAATGAACCCAGGAGCTATGCTTGCATATAAGCACAACCTTTCAATCTTGTCTGCATCTTCTCTTTTTTGCTCTCCATTTCTAGGTGGTGATGATGAGCAAGTAGTTGGTAGTGGTTTCCCACAAAGTTCAAAGTTGCCTTAGGTCAGAAACTGATTAGGTACAGGAATTTGTCCAGACAAGTTGTTGTAGGACAGGTTCAAATAGCTCAAGAAAGTCAAGGTGGTCATGCTTCGAGGGATTGGACCTGAAGCAAGAATGAAATCAGAAAAGATTGAATGTTATATATATTAAATTTATTAATACTACAAAATATATGGCATAGGTACGGTCGAGGCCCATAATTAAATAACTTGTATATGTCCCTTACCTGAAAGATGGTTATAAGAGGTCAAGACTTTCTAGAGCAGTTAATGATCCAATGCTCTTTGGTATGGTTCCAGTCAATTGATTCCATGACAGATTCAAGGTGCCCAAGTGAAATAGCTGCGTTAAATTCTCTGGTATGGCTCCAGAAAGATGGTTCTTTGAAAGATCAATGATGGACTGTTTCACCATTTGGTTAAAGTATCTATGTGTTCTTCCTTTCAAGACCAACTCTAAATGCTTGATGCAGGATGGAGAGCCAGGAGAGGTCATTGAATACTTTCCACTTTCATAGTTAAAAGCTGGAAATTTGAAACCCTCGTGCATATCTCCCAAACACGCAGGAATAGTTCCTGATAGGTTGTTTTCTGCAAAATCTAACAAATTGAGGCAAGGTACAAAACATAGTTCTTGGGGAGTATTTCTTGTTGGAGTGTTGCCTCGTAGTTGTAACTTTGAAAGGGAAGGAAGGTTTTTGTTGATTTCTTTTGGAATGGATCCAAAAAAACCAATTGTTGATTTCCTATAATTATTATTGAAATTCTAAAAAATATTGAGTACCAGAATAGTAGCAAGCTTGATTGTGGAAGTGACAAGGGCAAGTGGATGTTATATTGTTGTGGTGCGTCATCGGTGCGATGGTGGTACAACATCGGTGCGATGATGGTGCGACATCGGTGCGATGGTGGTGGGACATTGGTGTGTAGGAAAAAGTCACATGGGGCCTGGGTAGGCCTGCTGGCTGTCCAGTGTCGTGACTGAAGTACTACACGTACACTAGATAGATGACTGTCGCCCCCTTGACTAAATCTGGATTAGTGAGAGGGGTCTTGAACACGGCAATATGGGCACCATGTTTATTCACTTTCCCGGTTGATATCATATTATTATTCGGTGCCAAATTCCTCATAATGTCGGTGTGGCTAGAGATCCTGTACTCCTGTATATGATGCAGATGAGGATGAAGGTGAGGGTAATGAGGCCGGTTTTGGTGATAAAAAAAGGTTTAATATGGGTATAATGTTTTAAAGGGTGAAACAAACTTTGGCATGAGTTTAGAGATATGTTTTACAAACAAAGAAATTGAGAGATATACATAAATTCCCTTTCCTAATCTTAGGAAGGGGACCTCTCATAGATGAACTAGAAAACTCTAGTTCAATGAGGGTGCTTATATTATTAAACAGCCATGAAGGTATGGAGGAGTTGAAAGTATTGAAACTAAGGTCCAAGTGAGTCAAATTTTTCAAGTAAGTTAATGAAGGATTTAACTCACCACCTTTGGTTGAGTTAAGGTCCAAGCGCCTCATATAGCGGGTCTTCATCCTCAATCTGATCCACCACGTTAAGGTCAGTTTGTGGTGGTGTTGGCGCCCTTGCAGCAGGCCGAAAGCATGTATAGAGCTTATATATCAGGGCGGCAACGAGCGTTGCCGTCGAGATCCACGCTAAGGGGTTCTTTAGAGGTGGAGGGAGTGAACAGTTTCCTGCGTGGGTATGGGGGACGGCAAATGGTGGTGGGATTGAGTGGTAGTGGCGGTGTTGGGGAGGTGGTGGGGGTGGGGGGCGTGGGTAGTGGCGGTGTTGAGGAGGTGGTGGGGGGGGGGGAGTGGCGAGTGGCGAGTGGCGGTGTTGGGGAGGTGGTGGGGGGGGAGTGGCGAGTGGCGGTGTTGGAGGAATCCATGATGACAGTGTACTACTGTAAAGAAGAAGAAAGAGCAAGCCAAGAAGGTAAGAATAAGCGTGGAGTTTGAGGAATCCATGATGATAGTGAACTGAAAGAAGAAGAAAGAGCAAGCCAAGTAAAAATGTACTAAGCGTGTGTCTATCAGTCTATATATAGAGGGCAAGTTCTTCAAAGCATGGAAGAACTTGTGATTTCAAGCCCACAAGTGAAGCCACTGCGCTTGATAAGGGACATGTGATAGTATGTCATAAGTGCAAACTAAATAGACTCATAAGTGCATGGAAACAAAAACTCGAAAGGTGCATTTTAGACCTTGCCTCTAAACTAATACATAAAAAGAAAGAATTAGGGAAGAAAAACTAGATAGCAATGTTTGTGCTGATATGATTAATGTTAATGTTCTTTTGGATTTGTTAGCTGTAGTGACTAGTGAACTCTACCCATTATGGAGAAGATATTGTTATAGATCATTCAAAAGATGATAAAGTTGTTCTTTTTAATAAATGGAGTATATACTCTACCCTTTTAGGATGAAATTGGAAAATGTGTACGATAAGATTAAGATCAATCTCATCTGGACTTGTTCCTTAAAATGTATGCTGGAGAAAACAACTGATGGTAGCTAAAGATACCAGACGTGTGCAGTGGCGGATCTAACTGGTTGAGACAAATACTTTAATATATGTATAAAACAATTTGCTTTACGAATATGTAAATTGTTTTGGCCTGGTGGTATTTTCTTACCACTTCGTATCACAATCCCTCGAAGCATGACCACCTTGACTTTCTTGAGCTATTTGAACCTGTCCTACAACAACATGTCTGGACAAATTCCTGTACCTAATCAGTTTCTGACCTAAGGCAACTTTGAACTTTGTGGGAAACCACTACCAACTACTTGCTCATCATCACCACCTAGAAATGGAGAGCAAAAAAGAGAAGATGCAGACAAGATTGAAAGGTTGTGCTTATATGCAAGCATAGCTCCTGGGTTCATTACGGGCTTCTGGCCTGTGTGCTGCAGCTTGATGCTAAACAAGGCTTGGAGACATGCCTATTTTGGGTTTGTATATGACATAAGGGATAAGCTATTGAAATTTGAAATCCAAATGCAACTGTGAGATCGACTCTAAGGAAGCACTTGATCAATCAACTGGCATAAAATAGAGAAATCCTGCTACAACTAAAAGTGCTTCACATGAACACTGAAACATGTGAATATCAAAGTAAGAAAATGTTACGAAAAATATACCTGGCCTCTTTCAGTAGAAAGCTATAGATTTTTGACATCATTGGTCCACTCAACAAATATATCATGAAAAAAACCAGCTTCCAAACTTGTGATGGATGCTAGAACAACTTATATACAAGATACATGTGCAAGAAAAAGTAAGAAATTTGGTATGACAAAAAAATGTTATATTGAGCAAACAATGACTATAGAGAATATGAAGCACAAACCTTATATGGAATCCTATAGTCAATGACTGAACGTTATTAACACGGCCCCTATACTTAGTGTTAAATCCTTTTCCATTTCTTCATCATATTCATAACCCCTTTCCATGTCCAAAAATACCCATGTTAAGTTAACACTTCTTAGAATCCCAATAACAAATATAAGGGTAGTTTTAAAAAAATATATTAATGTTTTACATTTTCAATACCATTAACCATCTTAATACCACTAACCGAATAATAATATGATATCAGCCCGGTAAAGTGAATAAACACAGTGCCCATCTCGCCCTGTTCAAGATCTCTCTCACTAATCCAGATTTAGTCAAGGGGACGACAATCATCTATCTAGTGTACGTGTAGTACTTCAGCCACGACACTGGATAGCCAGCAGGCCTACCCAGTCCCCTTGTGGCTTTTTCCTACACACCAATGTCGCACCACCATCGCACCGATGTCGCACCATCATCGCACCGATGCCGCACCACAACAGCATAACATCCACTTGCCCTCGTCACTTCCACAGTCAAACTCGCTACTATTCCGATACTCAACATTTTTTAGAATTTCAATAATAATTATAAGGTACTTTTGAGACCATACCAAATAGCATTGGAACATTAACTAGAACAATTATAATCAATTGACTATAACCATGTCAAAGAGCATTGGAACATTAACTAACTTAGAAAGTCTTGACCTCTCACACAACCTCTGATATGTATGACCAGCTCATGAAATATTAAAATGAGGTTGGATATTGATTCTATATAAACCCTTATATGCATAACGGTTATGCCACCAAATCCCTTCATGCTATTTTTCTTCTTCTTCTTTAAAATTCCTTCGTGAATATCTTTCAATCTCTCTGTTTGTAAAGCAGGTCTCTAATCTCATGCCAAGGTTTGTTTCACCCTTTAAAACATTATACCTGTATTATCCCCTTTCTTATTCACAGAGAGTAACTTCAGTGCCTCTGAAAATTCATGTTCGTTCATCTAAGTGATTTGTTTGGACAATGGCAAACACATAAGTGGTCTTGAGGTGTGTTGTTATTGCTATGCTCTTGTTATTTAAAGTTATAAGCCTCAATGTTAGTAAGTTTGCATTGAGGAAGAGAGAGTAGCTCTCCTTACGTTCAAAAATGATCTTATTGAAACTTCGGATTGCCTTTCTTCATGGGGGGTTGGGAAAGATTGTTGTAACTGGAAGGGCGTTGAATGTGACAATCTAACACGCCAAGTTAAATCCTTCCTTGTTATTGTTGAATACTAAAAGGATTTTTTTTTTCAATGAACTTTGTGCCACATTCTTAAAGTGCATGTATTGATTGTTCTAAAGAAAATAATTTTGATTAAAAATTGAATAATATATAAATTTTTTTAAACAATAACACAAAGTGTGTAACATGAAATATAATTTTATATTGATAATGTAATCTTTATATTATCAAAATTCTTTATTCATTATTCTGGACGATTTTATTTGCTTAATAGCTTATTTTTTTGTTTCCTGCCCAACGACCATAGACTAATAGTTCTTTAATAGTATAAATCACGAAATTTGATTTTATTTAATATTTCTTAAACCGTAGAAATATTGGAGTGTATTTTTTTTATAAACAGTAGCGTACTCTCGTGCCTGTCGTCCCGCATTCTCATTTTCGTGTTTTTGTCATAAAGAGTTGTTTATAATAAAATAGTGTATTGAAAATCAGTCTTTTTGAATGATATTATAGCTCTACATGCTTATCTGAGATTATATTAGATATAATTGATATAATCATATAATGATGGTTTTGTGCATTTCAGGAGCGGTTATATAATTGATATACTTATAAATTATTATACAAAGTTTTAACTAACGTTTTGCAGTGTCTTACTACTCTCTCTGTCCCTTAATATAAGTCACTTTTACCTAATTCACACAGATTAAGAAAAGTAATTATTACTCTCAGATTTATCAAAAAATATGTTGTCATTCCAAGGTTACCTCTATTAAAAACTTTACAACTCTATTCATTTCTCTCTCTATTGTAATTATTATCATATCACCCCTATGCAATTATGAGGGGTGTATTTGGAATAAACTCTTTAATACTACCTAGATATTCTAAAACGACTTATAAAAAGGGACACCAATTCTACCAAAATGATGCCTTATATTAAGGGACAATGAAGGATAATTTATCAACAAATTTTGACACATCAACAAAAATCTTGAGAAATACGTAAACAACAAGGGGAAGGTTATCATTTTACTTCGCCATAAACCTGAGAAGTAGTACTACTTTTTATTAATTAACTATAACTTGATGTCACAAAAGTAATAGGGAAGCCATTGTTAGAAGCAAAGAACCATTAAAATCCTAATGGTTCAAAAACCATAATCTGAAGACACCAATACAAGATATTATTCTTTTTTATTTTCGGGAACAGACTATAGAATGGAGCCACGTGGCATGCAGCATAAGCATTTGGCAGATATTTTGCACCGAGTTGGAAGTAGATCAACAATTTTTTTTAAACAAAACTTCTATTAATCTGGGTTGGAGGGTCACTTCCGAAAAGACCGAATAGTATCCGAAAGATTAGTTACTGTGCTCGTGTTGGTGGATACCTGAAAAAAAACTAATAAAAAATAATAATTTTATTGAAAAAATTAAAATAATTTGTATTTATTATTTCGACAAAAGATGTCAACACTTCAATTCTTGCAAGGGTTTATACTTTTTTCTAAAAAAATCATAAAAACATGTGCACACATTTTGATCCTTCAATTTGATTTCGTGTATCAGTTTATTTTGTGGCAAATAAAAATTTACGATTGGTCATAATTTTTTTTTCCATAATGCCGATAAAATTAGAATTTTATTAGGATAAAATTTTTGGACACTTTAGTCCACAGTAGTTTTTTTCCACCAATTTTTAGGATAGATTTGAGATTTTTTTATTTTTAAGGACTAAAGTAGTATAAATAAAATTTTTTAGGGACAGATTTAACTCTTCGCAAAGAAAAAAGAGGAAAAGTTATGTCTATTTACAATAATTGTTTCGGATTTATAAGGTAGTTAAATAATTTGTGTACACAAATTATTTTTTAGCCGCTAATAATCGAATATTAATCTATTTCAAGAGTTAAAGATAATTGTAATGAATTTTGCTTCTATAAATAAAACATTTTTTATAAACATGACAAAAATCAAATCCTTGACACAATACTTAAAAAAAATTCTGTCATTTAGTAACTATTAGATCTGAGTTAGCCAGTATACTAATTATAAGTTTTCTACGAATTACTTTTTAGTATTCAAATATTTTTTCAGCGCATTTTAAACTTTAATTAGAGTTTTCCCAAACACACTCATCAAATTTTCAATATCAAGGTTGTTTTTGAAGAACAATTGTGTTCGGTATATTAAACATTTCATCGTGCGATTGCTACATATATAAGTAGCCCCATTTCTGAATCATCAAACTAGTAAACTATATGTTCATCATTGGAATCCATCATTTCAGGGTCGCGGAAATAATTTCCATCATGAACTTTTGTTTAAAAGGCAGTTTACCTAACCCCTCGTATCATGCTCATGAAATCAATCTACATTCTATTTATTTATTTTTTGTTTAAGTCAATCCTCAAAGAAAAATGGCTTGTATAAGGAAATGTGAGTAATGTGGGCATGAACGTTTTGCAAAATTGCAAGCAAGATAATAGTCTAAGAAAGTTCGTACTTGCCAATAGGCCATCGCTTTTGATGGAAAAGTTATTAATATTTCCGGGTAGAAGCCAAAATTTTAGCTTGGGTCACACCGGTAATGCATTGGAATTAAGCAGCAAGTAGCTCGTTTTCGTGGTATAGTTAGTACTAATCTAAACCTGCAGGGTATGTATCCCCTGGCAGGAGTTTTCTGAAAAATTTGCACAATACACTGAATCCAACATGAGGGGACACTTATTTAGAAACCCAATCCATATTGGTATGTTATTATTATTATGATTTATATCCTTTTATTTCTGTTTGCGTGTTTTTGTTGGAGACTTCCAAGGTCAATCTCACTACGTTTCTGCTGCAATTAAATTTTCACTATTTGTAGTACGTGTTTTTGTTAGATTGGAATATCAAAATTATGTTGTACTCCCTCCGTCCCTTAATATAGGACATCATTTTGATAGAATTGGTGTCCCTTTTTATAAGTCGTTTTAGAATATTTAGGTAGTATTAAAGAGTTTATTCCAAATACACCCCTCATAAATGCATAGGGGTGATAGGGTAATAATTACAATAGAGAAAAAAATGAATAGAGTTGTAAAGTTTTAAATAGGGGTAACCTTGGAATGACAACATATTTTTTGATAAATTTGAGAGCAATAATTACTTTTCTTAATTTGCTTGAATTAGATAAAAATGACTTATATTAAGGGATAGAGGGAGTAGTAAGATCTTAATAATAATAATACATGTTGTATAAGATTTATTTTGTTGGCTTTTTAATGATGTGATACTTTGTGAATAATTTTTAACTTCGCGAGGTTCAATGGAGGATAGAATAATGATTGTGTAAGAAGAAGTCGGTGGAAATTCGCGGGTGACGTATCTAACTAAGGTGACATATCTAACGTTTAGTGTATATTGAAATTTTGGTTTTTTGCGGCAAAAGGTCTCCAAGCTTTGTAAAATCAAATCTCCGATTAAGGTGGATTAATTTTGATGATGACAATGTAATTAAATTATGGATTTAATTTGAAGAATGCAAGCCCAACAATAAAGAAGATCAAGTGCTTAGTTTATTTATTCATTCTCATTTATTCTTATTGTATTTTATTTTATTTATGAGAGTGAGTAGTTTAGGTTTTTATTCTCACATAAGGTCAAATAATAATCATGCATGAAAGGTTGAGATTAAAATCAATTAGATTTGAGAAGAGAATTGAAAACAATGTTAGAAAAACTTAATTTTTCCAACATTGAGCAATTCACTCGAGTGATTCTCAATTCACTCGAGTGATTTATGAATTTTCAGTAATGTAGCCGTTGGATAAAGTAAAAAGGCAACACTATCAGAGTTGACCAAAAATACTCGAGTGTTTTCAAAAAAACTCGAGTGATTTAGGTCTGTCAGCAAATTTTTTAAATGTTAGAAGAGGAAAAAAGGGAGAATAACTTGGTTTTTCCTTCCCTTTTGTCCCCTCACTTATATTCTGAATTGTGGCCATTATCCAGAAGATTCTTACATTCTTTCATTGATTCCCTCTCTCTCTCTCAAGTGTTAAAATCATTTTCTCTCTCTAAACTCAACCAAGCATTCATCTTTATTATTTGTCTTAGTGAGTTAAGAGAGTGTGCTTCAATTGTAAGAGAATTATTTGTTGTAAAATTCTCAAACACTCAAACACTTTAGCTTGTTTAGAAAATCTTGGTGAGGTATCCAAGTACTTGGTGAGGTATCCAAGTTCTCAAGTCTTGGGAGGTTCTCAAGCACAAAGACTAAGAGGATTCTTAGCTTGGTGGGCTCTTGGAGGTTCCAAGGAGCTTAAGAAGAAGAGACTCTTCTGTAAGTTCCATTGAGAATGTTTTGATAATGACAAAAGGTTTTGAACAAACTGTTGAGAAAATGCCTAAGCATGGGTAGTTTTGATGATTACAAAGTGCAAGTCAAGGCAAAAGTCCACAACATTGAAGCTTAGACTCAAGTTAGTCAAAAAGGGATTCTTATAAACTTGTAATGTTAAATTTACTTTTCTTAGAGTTCCTTAGGTGCTTAATGGTTAAGTCTAAGTTAGAATGAAGCTAAATCATAATCTAAAGAAAAATAGTATGCATGTTAAGTTACATCAAAAGTGGGTGATTTTCAAAAAAATAAAAGAAAGTATTTTTTCAAAATGAAAATGAAAAGAAAGTGTTTTTCGAAATTAAAAGAAAGTGATTTTCAAAAATAAAAATAAAAACTATTAAGAAATTTTTTTTTAAATGTTTTTGAAGTCAAGAAAGTATTTTCAATAAAAAAAATAAAAATTGAAAAAGTGTATCTGATCAAATGTATCCGGATACATCCAAAAGTATCCGGATACTTTTTTAAAACAACAGTCAAATTTTTGGAATCAAACACGATGTATCCGAATACTTTCAAAAGTATCCGGATACAAACAGTTAAAACTGTCATAAACATAGTCGTTTGCTGTCCTAACTGATATATATATGTTCCAAACGATTTCAAAACATGAGACAACGTTCTTACAACCTTCTAACACTTCTGAACTTTCTCCTAAACACGTTTTTACAGAATTCTCAAGTGTTCTTCATGAATCAATTGCATTTTCACATATGATCAAGAAGAACATTCAAGTGTTGCATTGAATTTTCACAAATACCCACTTTGATATACACTTGCATTCATTCTCATTGATCTAGATTTTGATTCAGTACTAAAAGTGTTCTTAAGTAAGTTGCTAATCCACACAAGAAAGGTACAAGTACCATTGATCTTCATTGGAGTTGTTCATACACACAACGAGGTGTAAAGTGCCAACAACAAGACATTGACAAACGCAAATTGGTGAAAGGTTTTCATCAAGTATACTTGAAGGTTTCAAGTGGAATTGAAGAAGGTTTCTTCAAGCACAAGGTTCGCTGTGATTCGAGGAATTGTTTGCGAAGACACAAGTTCCAAAGAGGTTCTTTGGAGGGACTAGTCTAAGGGAAAGGTTTTCTCTTACACTACTTGTACTTACAATTCTTGTTCATAGTGAAGCAAATCTCCCATCTCAGAGAGGGAGGACTGGATTAGCATTAGTGTTCGTTAACACACTAATGTGAACCAGGATAAAATCCTTGTGTTCGCTTCTCTTTCATTATCTTTTTACAATTCCACGCGCTTAATTTTCATATATTTAAGTATATGCGTTTTATATGTTTTTACTCTGATTATTTTAAAGGCCTTAGTAAGCGATAAATTTTTAATTGGTGAAGATTCGTACTCTTCGCCTATTCACCTCCTTTATAGGGAATATTACTACCCGCTTGTTTTCCAACAAGTGGTATCAAAGCTCGGTCGGAAATGATCGAGCATAACTGCTTTTCCGTACGATCCTTAGTTTGGTAAACAATGGGTTCTAGTAATCCCTTTTGTGGTGAAGGTTGATCGAGGCCGTACCCGATACAAATAAAAACAGTTTAAGTATAGTACTAGGAAGTGACTCCTAGGTCGTCTCCCAAGGAATATCTTATCAAGCAAAAGGTCGAACACATAGTATGCATAGAAAACAGGGGGGGTTTTTGTATTGAATATTGAATAATTGAAATCAAAACAGAATTAAATCAAAACGAAGAAACAGATAAGGAAAAGCGGATAAACCCCTTTGGCTCGCGTTCACAACTCTATCATCGGTCACAAAAGATCAATTTCTTTCCTCTTCACTGTCCAACTCGTGAGAATTAAATACTAAGCGAAAATTCAATTCTCACCCCAAAACCCAAACCTCTAATTAAGCATTAAAAGCCAAAGCATGGAGTTTTTACGAGTTTGCATAAATTAAGCATTCATACACATGGATTATCTCTATAGAATGGAACTAAGCGAACCATAACATATCAATAAGCATGAAAACAGTGAATAAAAACGAAATAGCATTAAGAATAAAACCTCAAGAGTATGTGATACATTACCAAAGGGATTTAACCTAAGAGTTTAGCCTTCCATGAAGAAAAATACCAAAAACGTGTAGAAAAGGGAAGAGAGAGAAACCCTAGCAGCCACCACAAGCTTGGAGAGCAAAACTAAGCCTTCTCTATGAGAGAGAATGTAAAAAATGTGGAATGATAGAGGGCTCCTAGGGTTTACACGAATTTAGCTTTTTAAATCTCAAAACGGGCCTAAATCATGGGCCCAAATCCTAAGGAAAGCTTATCTCTAAATTAAATCTAAAAATATCTTATAGATAAAATCTAAATCTTAAAAGATATAACTAAATCTCAACTAATCCTAAAGATAGATTACAATCTTCACTTCATCATATATCTTCTCTTCCAACATTAAATCTTCATTCCCAAAATGTCCAAAAAGCCCTTGTGCCAAATATGACCTGAAAATAGAAATAGAATTAATTAGGCTAAATAATCCCAAATTAAACAATATTCAGAATAATAGTCCAATAAACTCTAAATCACTAAATCAAGCTAAACAATGTCAAATAGGCAACAAGTATCAATAATAGGAGTAAAATAATGCAAGGAAAAATGGGAAATAAAATGCTCATCAAATACCCCCACACTTATCCTTTTGCACTCCTGGGCAAAACTAAGAAATAGGACTGATAAGATCAATATGACTAAAGTGAATCATGCAATGAGATTACTACAACTAATGAATGCAAACCTAAGAGATTACATACTTCACAATGAATTCTAAGAAATGCAAAGAAATGGGCAAAATCGAGCACACGAAGAAAATAAGGACCAAAGAATCAAGGCATCCATGAACATCATCCAATTATTTCAAATATGCAAAGAAAACCAATGACATCAAGAGGGTAGTCACAAAGATGATAGAAACTCACAAGGATCACTCAAAAGTGTTTACACTCAAGGCACATCATGAAAAACAAACACAACCATAGGCTTGACAAGCCTCTAACATCAACAATCAACACACATGCACATTAAGATCAAAAGGTCTTTTCAGGGTTGTAATGGGGCCAAGGACAAGGTAGGATAAAAATATGGGAAATGTAGCTAAAACCCAGGGAATAGAGGAGCAATGGGGAACAAGTAAAAAAAATAAGCACAATCCACCCCAGAATGAAATGGTAAACATAACAACAACCTCTAATTCCAATCCTCCATGCCTCAATCAACCTTTTATTCCATTTTTTTTTGAATTGCATTACATTGCAGAACTTCATGAACGAAAGAAAAGAAGAAACAATAAAAATGGCATAATGAGATAAAGCCATAATTACATCACCGACCATAGAGGCAAAACCCAGAACTCACAAGAGATAAAGAACAAAGCACCCTCGCTTACTTAATACCCATTCCCAAAACAATTCCAAAGCTCCAACATTCCCTAAGGTTAGGACAATCATGGTTTTTCAGTCATAGGCTTGTAATGAGCTAAAGAACAAAGAAAAGGGATATAAAGGCTCAAAGGGCTATCAAAGGATAAATTCATTCAAGGTAGGCTCATATGGCTAGTGGCTTATTCAAGAAAAAAAAATGCCTAAATCATTTCAAAATGTGCATGGGAATATCAAGTATCAACAAGAGTCAAGTCAAGTTCTAGAGTGCAAGTAATCCAGAGTGCAATCACACATGAAAGAAAAATTAGGTGGCATATATAGCAATCCACCCACAATTAAGGCTCAAATCCTCACAAAAGGGACAATTCTATCACAGTGTTACAACCTCTTAATTATCAAAATCAACTTTACACACAAAAATGCATGAATTCAGACACAAGATACCAAGACTCTACTAAAATGAAGCAAAAACATGCAAGAAAATGCCCAAAACTTAGCAAAACCTAAAAAATTAATGCAAAAATATGCAACCTAAACTACTCTCCCCCCCCCCCACACTTAAATCACACATTGTCCTCAATGTAAAACAAATAGTAGAATCAGACAGATATAGACAAGTGGAATAAAAGTAGTAAAGAAGGAGAAAAGAAG
This sequence comes from Crotalaria pallida, assembly GCA_037953625.1. NCBI lineage: Eukaryota > Viridiplantae > Streptophyta > Magnoliopsida > Fabales > Fabaceae > Crotalaria > Crotalaria pallida. Next base: position 79,523,314 of record CM075656.1, read on the forward strand.
ACTCCCTAAATCATGGTGGGTCAAAAATGGGGTCGACCAATGAGGCTTCCTCCACAGGTGCATCATCCAAAGTAGGAGTAGTGAGGAAAGGCTTGAGTCGGTGACCATTGACTTTGAAGCTCTTGTCTGTGGACTCACTCTTGATCTCCACAGTGCCATAAGGAAACACCTGGGTGACTACAAACGGTCCAATCCATTTAGAGCGGAGCTTTCCACTCATGAGTCCAAGCCTAGAGTTGTAGAGCAACACTTTTTGACCAACCAAGAACTCCTTTCTGGAAATTGAGCTGTCATGGAGCTTCTTGGTCTTCTCTTTGTAGAACTTGGAATTCTCATAGGCCTCCAAACGGATCTCATCTAGCTCACTCAACTGCAGCTTCCTCTCCTCACCCGCTTGATCAAGAGCTAAGTTACATTGCTTCACAGCCCAATATGCACGGTGCTCTATCTCCACAGGCAGGTGGCATGCCTTACCAAAAACAACCCGATAAGGTGACATCCCTATGGGTGCCTTGTAAGCAGTCCGATGGGCCCATAGAGCATCCTCCAATCGTGTGCTCCAATCCTTTCTATTAGGCTTCACCATCTTCTCCAAAATCCGCTTGATCTCTCTATTTGAAATCTCAGCTTGCCCATTGGTTTGGGGGTGATATGGTGTAGAAACTTTGTGCACAACCCCATACTTCTTGAGCAAAGCTTGCATGGATCTATTGCAGAAGTGTGTGCCTTGATCACTGACTATGGCTCTAGGTATGCCAAACCTGCAAAGGATATTAGACCTGACAAAATCTACAACAACCTGAGCATCATTAGTCCTGGTGGCCTTAGCTTCCACCCATTTGGATACATAATCCACAACAAGTAAGATATAATAAAAACCAAAAGAATCAGGAAAGGGGCCCATGAAATCTATACCCCAGACATCAAACACCTCACAAAACAACATAGGTTGTTGCGGCATCTGTTGCCTCCAAGATAGGGCGCCTCCTGCCCTTTGACATTGCTCACATGAGCTGCAGATTTTGCTTGCATCCTTGAAGATGGTAGGCCAATAAAATCCAGAATCCAGCACCTTTCGTGCTGTCCTTTGAGTGCCAAGGTGGCCTCCAACTGGTGAAGCATGGCAAAATTGGAGAACCGATTGGATCTCCTGGTCTGGAATGCACCTGCGAATGACCTGATCACTGCAAAAATGCCACAAATAGGGGTCATCCCATACATAATACTTGGCATCGCTCTTCAATTTGTCTCTTTGAGCTTTGGATGCCAAGGGTGGAAAAACAGATGCAACTTTATAATTTACAATATCAGCAAACCAAGGAGTAAGGGGAGGGGGATGTGAAACATGCAAAACTAAAAGCTGCTCATCCGGGAAGTCATCCCGGATAGGAAATGCATCCTCCTCTCTCTCTATTCTACTCAAGTGGTCTGCGACAAGGTTATGTGCACCACTCCGATCCTGAATCTCAAGATCAAACTCCTGGAGGAGCAACATCCATCTAATCAACCTAGGTTTGGAATCTGTCTTTTTCAAAAGATACTTCAGAGCAGCATGATCAGTATACACCACAACCTTAGAACCTAATAGATATGATCTAAACTTATCAAGTGCAAAGACAATGGCTAACAGCTCTTTTTCAGTTGTGGTGTAATTAACTTGTGCTGAATCTAAAGTCCTAGATGCATAATAAATCACATGAGACATCTTACCAACCCTTTGGGAGAGAACTGCTCCCAAAGCATAATTCGAGGCATCGATCATGAGCTCAAATGGGAGAGTCCAGTCAGGTGGTTGGATGATGGGAGTGGTGGTGAGTGCTCTCTTTAACTCATCAAATGCTTTCTTGCATTGGTCTCCAAACTCAAATGTGGTATCCTTTTGAAGCAAGTTGGATAGTGGAAGGGCTATCTTGCTAAAGTTCTGAATAAACCTGCGATAGAAACCTGCATGGCCAAGAAAAGAATGCACCTCTCGCACGCAAGAGGGGTAAGGCAAATGTGATATTACATGCAGCTTAGCAGGGTCAACCTCTATGCCCTTATGCGAAATAATGTGCCCTAAGACTATGCCTTGTTCTACCATAAAATGACATTTTTCAAAATTCAAGACAAGGTTAGTCTCAATGCACCTATTAAGCACCTTAGACAAACTATCAAGACATACATCAAAAGAGGAACTATATACACTAAAATCATCCATGAAGACCTCTATGCAATGCTCAAGTAAGTCATTAAAAATACTCATCATACATCTTTGAAAAGTGCCAGGAGCATTGCATAGGCCAAAAGGCATCTTCCTATAAGCAAATGTACCAAAAGGACAGGTAAATGTAGTCTTATGTTGGTCCTCTGGTGCAATACAGATTTGGAAATAACCAGAGAAACCATCTAAGAAGCAATAGTGAGATTTACCTGCCAGGCGCTCCAACATCTGATCAATGAAGGGAAGAGGAAAGTGATCCTTGCGGGTCGCCTGGTTGAGCTTCCTATAATCAATGCAGACTCTCCAACTGTTCTGCACTCTAGTGGGAATCAGCTCATCCTTCTCATTTTTGACAACTGTCACCCCAGACTTCTTGGGAACTACTTGAACCGGGCTTACCCAAGTGCTGTCTGAAATGGGGTAGATAATGCCAGCTTGCAGCAGCTTGGTGACCTCTTTCTTCACCACATCAAGAATCTGGGGGTTCAACCGTCTCTGGGGTTGTCTCACTGGTTTAGCCCCATCCTCCAATAAAATCCGATGCATGCACATGGAGGGGCTAATACCAGGTATGTCTGCCAAAGTCCATCCTATTGCCTTTTTGTTTGCTCTAATCACATCCAGCAGTTGCTTCTCTTGATCAACAAAAAGGGAGGTAGAGATGATCACTGGAAGTTTCTGCTCAGCCTCCAAGTAAGCATATTTGAGATGAGGAGGAAGGGGCTTCAGGTCCAATAAAGGTGCCTGCATCACAGATGGAACTAAAGGAGCAGCAGAATTGGATTCTGCCGCCTGCACCTGAACAAGTGAATTAGACTCATGCAAAACAGAAATGGGGTTAGCATGATCTGAATCTATATCATATGAATCAACAGATGCAGTAGCAGAATTTAAAAACTGGTCAATTTCAATGCATGCAGTGCACATTTCGGAATCAGAACATGCAGAACAAGTAAATGAGCTAGTGAAAGATGGCAAATCATAATCATGCGAAAAGTCTAGAACATGCTCATCAATCAGATCATCAATCAAGTCAACATGAAAGACAGAGTGGTCATCAGAAAAATGTTTCATAGCATCAAAAATATTGAATCGAACCACACTGTCATCAAATTCCATGGAAAGTGTACCTGCATGCACATCTATCTTGGTTCGGGCTGTTTTCAAAAATGGTCTCCCTAATATGATAGGGACAGCACTACGAGAGGTGTCCTCTTCCATATCAAGAATATAAAAATCAGCAGGAAAGATAAGCTCTTCAACCCGAACCAGGACATCCTCTATCAAACCTGCGGGGTAGGCAGTAGATCTATTTGCCAAGTGAATAACCACACCCGTAGGTTGAAGAGGTCCAAGTGAAAGAGACTTGAAAACAGACATAGGCATAACATTAATAGATGCTCCTAAATCTAGCAAAGCATTCTCAAATTTAGTATTACCTATGATACAAGGCACAGAGAAAGTTCCAGGATCCTTACACTTTTCAGGAATATGAGGGACGGGTTTACCTATAAGAGCAGAGACATTTCTTCCCATGTTGATCCTCTCATTGCCCTTGAGCTTCCGTTTGTGTGTGCATAGATCCTTCAAGAACTTTGCATACCTTGGAATCTGCTTGATTGCATCAAGAAGGGGTATGTTGACTTCCACCTTCCTGAATGTGTCAAGTATCTCTTTGTCAATCTCTTCCATTTTCTTGCTTTGAGTCACCCCCCTTGGTGGGAAAGGAAGAGGAATGGGGGGTGGTTGTTGGGCAGCAGCAGGTGTTGTGCTTGTGGAAGGCTGAGCTGGATGGGATTTTCTGGTACTTGTGTGCTCACTCTCCTCGACCATTTGGCTCTTCTTGTTGGTTGAAACTAGATCATCTTTGTTGAGGTCAGATTCTGGTGTGGGTGTGACAATCTGCTTCCCTGACCTTAGACTAATGGCATTCACATTCTGGTTTGGATTGATCACTGTTTGGGATGACAACTTGTTAGAATTCTGAGATTGCATAGTGTTGATTGCTGTTGCCATCTGTCCCATCTGATTGGTCAAAGATTGAATGGAGGCCTCTTGTCTTTGAATGGATGCTCTAGTTTCCTGTTGGAATTGGAGATTTTGCATGGTCATCTGTTTCATCAGCTCTTCCAATGAAGGCTGCTGCTCAGTACTAGGAGCTGGTGGTGCAGAATTAGCCTGTTGTTGTCTCTGTTGCTGGACTGGAGGAGGTACATATGGTGGTCTAGAATTGTTCTGAAATTGAACCTGTGAAGGTTGCTGCTGATCAGACCATCTCAGGTTGGGATGGTTCCTCCAACCAGGGTTGTATCTATTGGTAGAGAGATCAAAGTTCTGTGGCTGCTGGTTTCTACTGTTGAAGATGTTGACGGCATATGCCTCAGGTTGGTCAGCACTAGTCGTGGGCTGCTGCTGCACAGAAGGGCATGCATCTGTGGGGTGCTCAGCGGATGTGCATATGCCACATAATCTAGCAGGCAGAGACAACTTCTTCTGGTTGATGGCCAATTGAGTGACCAAAGTTTTAAGTGAATCTATCTTCTGTTCAAGCTTCTCAACCTTACCAGAACTTGTGCCAACATCATTCACTCCTCTCACTATGATTGCATCGCTGTTTCCCCTTGCATGGAATTGTTGACAATTGGAAGCCATCTTCTCAATCTTGGCTCTGGCTTCTAAAGGTGTCATGTCTCCTAGGGCACCACCACTTGCAGCATCAAGCATGTTTCTCTCCATGAGGTTGAGACCTTCATAGAAATATTGAATAAGCAGCTGCTTTGAGATCTGATGGTGGGGGCAGCTCGCACACAGTCTCTTGAATCTCTCCCAATACTCATAGAGACTTTCTCCACTTTGTTGCCTGATGCCTGATATATCCTTTCGGATTGCTGTTGTTCTGCATGCAGGGAAGAATTTCTCCAAAAATGCCCTCTTCAGGTCGTCCCAGACTGTGATAGAACCAGGGGCCAGATCGTACAACCAATCCTTGACTAGCCCCTCTAGGGAGTGTGGGAATGCCTTAAGACAAACATGATCCTCTTGCACATCATGTGGTTTCATAGTAGCACAGACAATATGGAACTGCTTCAGATGTTTATGAGGATCCTCACCTGCAAGACCATTAAACTTGGGCAACAAATGAATTAGTCCAGACCTTAGCTTATACGGGTCATCAGGATACTGGATGCACAAATCTTCAACAGTGAAATCAGGTGCAGCCAGCTCCCTCAATGTCCTCTCACGTGGTGAAGGTTGAGCCATATTTTCAGAATAAGAATCAGAATTTATAGGAATAGAAGAAAAAGAAGCAGACTTACTATGTAAAGACTCAATAGACTCACTACCTATGGACTGGTTCCTATTTTGTCTAACTAGTCTGTGATGCAAGTAGCTTGGGTTGCCCCTAGTCATGTACTGAACAGAACACCATGAAGCATAGCAAACTGACACTAATATACATGACCAAAATAGGCAACAAAATTTTTTATTTTTTAAAATTTTTTTCTTTATTTTTTTCAGAACCCTAAAATCATGAAAACATACCACAAAAAGTTTGAGGACAAAATTCAAAAGGGAACCAAGTCAAACAATTAAATCAGAGACCAAAAACTAAGAAAATAAAACTTGTAAAATAAAAAAGAAATAGTAAAACGGCTTTTTCAGGATCCAGACGAAGGAGTTTTCTAACAAAGTGAGAAAAATCAGATTATTCAGAAAATTCCCTTCGATTTGATATAAAATTCGTCAAATTCCGAGTTACGGGTCAAAAGTTGCGACGATTTGAAGAAAGTGCTGCTAAAACTTGGAAAATTTTTCTGGAACTCACAACCAGTGATGATCTGAGTGATCGTGGTGCCTCAAAACCTTTTTATATGATAAAAGTAGTGTGGATATAAATTTTCGTGCAAAAATTCCACCCACAACTATGTGAACTAGCAACCACAGAATCAATCAAATACACTAATTGCAACAAAATAGCAAAACAGCAAACAGTGCAACTTCAACCGGTTATCAGAATTGACTACTAGACCCTGAATCAGACACGACACACTATAATAACTATACTAACTACGACACTAACTAACTACTAATGACCTTTGGCAAGAACCGATAATCCCCGGCAACGGCGCCAAATTTGATCGAGGCCGTACCCGATACAAATAAAAACAGTTTAAGTATAGTACTAGGAAGTGACTCCTAGGTCGTCTCCCAAGGAATATCTTATCAAGCAAAAGGTCGAACACATAGTATGCATAGAAAACAGGGGGGGTTTTTGTATTGAATATTGAATAATTGAAATCAAAACAGAATTAAATCAAAACGAAGAAACAGATAAGGAAAAGCGGATAAACCCCTTTGGCTAGCGTTCACAACTCTATCATCGGTCACAAAAGATCAATTTCTTTCCTCTTCACTGTCCAACTCGGAGAATTAAATACTAAGCGAAAATTCAATTCTCACCCCAAAACCCAAACCTCTAATTAAGCATTAAAAGCCAAAGCATGGAGTTTTTACGAGTTTGCATAAATTAAGCATTCATACACATGGATTATCTCTATAGAATGGAACTAAGCGAACCATAACATATCAATAAGCATGAAAACAGTGAATAAAAACGAAATAGCATTAAGAATAAAACCTCAAGAGTATGTGATACATTACCAAAGGGATTTAACCTAAGAGTTTAGCCTTCCATGAAGAAAAATACCAAAAACGTGTAGAAAAGGGAAGAGAGAGAAACCCTAGCAGCCACCACAAGCTTGGAGAGCAAAACTAAGCCTTCTCTATGAGAGAGAATGTAAAAAACGTGGAATGATAGAGGGCTCCTAGGGTTTACACGAATTTAGCTTTTTAAATCTCAAAACGGGCCTAAATCATGGGCCCAAATCCTAAGGAAAGCTTATCTCTAAATTAAATCTAAAAATATCTTATAGATAAAATCTAAATCTTAAAAGATATAACTAAATCTCAACTAATCCTAAAGATAGATTACAATCTTCACTTCATCATATATCTTCTCTTCCAACATTAAATCTTCATTCCCAAAATGTCCAAAAAGCCCTTGTGCCAAATATGACCTGAAAATAGAAATAGAATTAATTAGGCTAAATAATCCCAAATTAAACAATATTCAGAATAATAGTCCAATAAACTCTAAATCACTAAATCAAGCTAAACAATGTCAAATAGGCAACAAGTATCAATAATAGGAGTAAAATAATGCAAGGAAAAATGGGAAATAAAATGCTCATCAAAGGTTCTTCCATTAATCGCCCCCCTATGTTTTCGGGCGAAGGTTACACCTATTGGAAGGTTAGGATGAAAATCTTCATTGAAGCAATAGATGTAGAAATTTGGAATGCTATAGAAAATGGCCCTTTTGTACCACAACATAAGGTTAATGACTCTGTCCTTAATAAGCCCAAGGGGAGTTGGAATGATGATGATAAGAAAAAAGTAAGTTATGATTTGAAAGGAAAAAATATCATTACATCCGCTCTCTCGTATGATGAATTTTTTAGGGTCTCTCAGTGTACTAGTGCGAAAGAGATGTGGGACACTTTACAAGTGACTCATGAAGGTACTAGTGAAGTCAAAAGGGCTAGATTAAATGCCCTCATGCATGAATATGAACTGTTTAGAATGTTTCCCAATGAACCAATTTCAAATATGCAAAAACGGTTTACACATATTATAAATCATTTACTTGCTCTTGGAAAAACTTTTATTGATGGTGAAATTATTAACAAAGTTTTGAGATGTTTAGACAGACAGTGGCAGCCGAAGGTTACAGCAATAATGGAGTCAAAAGATCTAAGTGATATGGACCTAGCCACTTTGTTCGGAAAACTGCAAGAGCACGAAATGGAATTGGGAAGGCTAAAAATGCATGAAGATTCGGACATGTGCAAAAAGGATAAGGTTTCATTCAAGATGCTGCAGACTCTTGAAGAATTATCCAATGATGAAAATTCAGATTCCGATATCGACGATGAGACCATGGAGCTTTTAGTTAGTAAATTCAGCAAGTTCCTTAAGAATAGACAACAAAGAAGTCAAAATGAAGGAACTTCAAGAAAAAAGTCTCCAAAGGACAAAATTCAATGTCACGAATGTGGTAATATAGGTCATGTGAAAATTGAATGTGCTGCATATCTCAAGAGAAAAGAGAATGACAAAAAGGAAAGCAAAGGATTCAAATCCAAGAAGGCTTATATTGTATGGAATTTGCCAGAAAATTCAGAGAAGCAAGATGCTAGCAGTTCAGATGAGGAGGAATTGGTTAATCACTTGTGCTTAATGGGAAAGTTTGATGAAGAAACTTCATCAAGCATAGAATCATCTGAGCCAATGAACTCCAAACGGGTAACATATTCTGACTCCGACTCTGATTCTGAAAATTCAACTTATAATGAACTATATGAATCTTATGTAGAAATGTATAAGGAATTAAGGAAGCTAGATAAAATTAACATTGAAAGCAAGAGGATTATCTTGGAGTATGAGACTAAAATTTTAGAAATGCAAAAATTTATCGATGAACTTCAACTCCAAAATGAAACTCTTGATCTTATTTATTCAAATGCTTCTTGTGATTGTGAACTAAAAACTAATCCTATTGCCGAATGTGAAAGTTGCAAGCATTTTGAAAAGGAAGTACACAATTTGAAAACTAAGCTTGCAAGCTTCACTAAAGGTGATATGCACTTAAACAATTTAATTGCCAATCAAAGAGGAAATACAAATAAAACTGGTTTGGGATATCGAAAATCTAAAAACTGCAATTACAACAAGTTGGTATCATTTTCAAATGTCAATTACTCTAAAACATCAACTTGCCATTATTGTGGAACTTTTGGGCATACTTCAAATACTTGTAATATTAAACTTAAAGGTATTCCAAATGGTTCATTTGTATGGATTAAGAAAGGGTTTGATCCTAATGCTAATCAATTAGGTACCCAAGTTACCTAAAACATGCAAGGTATTTTTGGCTTAACATTAAGGGGGAGTGAGATCAAATGTTAAGGGGGAGAAGGTTTATAATTTTCTTGCCTATTTATATAACTCTCTTTTTGATTATGCCAAAAGGGGGAGAAGGTATGTTGTTGACTTTTGCAGGTTGATTGAAGCTTCTTATTATTATCCAATTATCTAATGCACATACTAAGGGGGAGCACAAATCAACAAAGTTTGTCATCATAAAAAAGGGGGAGATTGTTGAGAAAATGCCTAAGCATGGGTAGTTTTGATGATTACAAAGTGCAAGTCAAGGCAAAAGTCCACAACATTGAAGCTTAGACTCAAGTTAGTCAAAAAGGGATTCTTATAAACTTGTAATGTTAAATTTACTTTTCTTAGAGTTCCTTAGGTGCTTAATGGTTAAGTCTAAGTTAGAATGAAGCTAAATCATAATCTAAAGAAAAATAGTATGCATGTTAAGTTACATCAAAAGTGGGTGATTTTCAAAAAAATAAAAGAAAGTATTTTTTCAAAATGAAAATGAAAAGAAAGTGTTTTTCGAAATTAAAAGAAAGTGATTTTCAAAAATAAAAATAAAAACTATTAAGAATTTTTTTTTAAAATGTTTTTGAAGTCAAGAAAGTATTTTCAATAAAAAAAATAAAAATTGAAAAAGTGTATCTGATCAAATGTATCCGGATACATCCAAAAGTATCCGGATACTTTTTTAAAACAACAGTCAAATTTTTGAAATCAAACACGATGTATCCGAATACTTTCAAAAGTATCCGGATACAAACAGTTAAAACTGTCATAAACATAGCCGTTTGCTGTCCTAACTGATATATATATGTTCCAAACGATTTCAAAACATGAGACAACGTTCTTACAACCTTCTAACACTTCTGAACTTTCTCCTAAACACGTTTTTACAGAATTCTCAAGTGTTCTTCATGAATCAATTTCATTTTCACATATGATCAAGAAGAACATTCAAGTGTTGCATTGAATTTTCACAAATACCCACTTTGATATACACTTGCATTCATTCTCATTGATCTAGATTTTGATTCAGTACTAAAAGTGTTCTTAAGTAAGTTGCTAATCCACACAAGAAAGGTGCAAGTACCATTGATCTTCATTGGAGTTGTTCATACACACAACGAGGTGTAAAGTGCCAACAACAAGACATTGACAAACGCAAATTGGTGAAAGGTTTTCATCAAGTATACTTGAAGGTTTCAAGTGGAATTGAAGAAGGTTTCTTCAAGCACAAGGTTCGCTGTGATTCGAGGAATTGTTTGCGAAGACACAAGTTCCAAAGAGGTTCTTTGGAGGGACTAGTCTAAGGGAAAGGTTTTCTCTTACACTACTTGTACTTACAATTCTTGTTCATAGTGAAGCAAATCTCCCATCTCAGAGAGGGAGGACTGGATTAACATTAGTGTTCGTTAACACACTAATGTGAACCAGGATAAAATCCTTGTGTTCGCTTCTCTTTCATTATCTCTTTACAATTCCGCGCGCTTAATTTTCATATATTTAAGTATATGCGTTTTATATGTTTTTACTCTGATTATTTTAAAGGCCTTAGTAAGCGATAAATTTTTAATTGGTGAAGATTCGTACTCTTCGCCTATTCACCTCCTTTATAGGGAATATTACTACCCGCTTGTTTTCCAACACAAGCTACTAAGGTGTTGATCAAGTTTCAAGCTCAACAAGCAACAACAAACATCAAGTGAAGAAGAGAGAACAAGCTCATGAAGACTTGAAGATCTAGTTTGAGTTTTGTTATTGTTTTATCTTTTGCCTCTCTAGACTTAGTCTTTTATTTGATGAGTTTGGGTAGAGTATTTAGAGGGTAGTGAATCTCTATCATAGTCATGATTAAATCATAATTTGAGTTTTCACTTAACCTAGAATCAATAGATGGCTTAAAGGTTTGAAAGGAAAGGTTTAGTTTTGAGAAAACAAGTTTCTAACAAGTTGCAGTATGGTCTAATCGATTAAGACCAGAATCGATTACTAATCGATTAAGCCAAAGTCTAATCGATTAAACATTGCTGAACTGGTTTTTTAAAATACGATTTTCACTTCTCAAAATCAGTTTTTTAGTGCATACAACTTTTGGGTATTCTACAAAAACCTTTTCCTAATCTTTGTGATCATCTAGAATCATATTTACATCAATTTTACAAAGAATCAAGCCACTCTATTCTCTCTTAATTTCAAAGATCAAAGCTTTTCTATTTTCATATTCTTTGATCAAGAACTCTTGAATCTCTCATATTGATTTGTCATAGCTATTGAAAGAGATTCATAGGAGTGTCATTGTTTTGTTTTCTATTGTGTTGTAATCTTTGCAAGAGGCAAGCCATCTACAACAAACAAGAAGACTTAGTGTGTCGATTATCATCAAGCAAATTTCTCATTGAAGAAGAAGTCTTGGTTGTGAATCAAGCAAAGTGAAGTCTTGATGTGTGGATTATCATCAAGCAAGTGAAGACTTGTTGTGTGGATTATCGACAAGGGGTAGAGGTTAGATTAGAGAGAAGATCAATAGGATTACAAGGCAAGGGTGTGGTATCCTTTGTAGGCTATCAAGAAGGGAGTCTTGAGAGGCATTTACTTGTAATTTGAGAACTCTAATTCCTCATAGTGAAGAATTTCTCTTGGTTGAAGAGGGGACTGGATGTAGCTTTCAAGTGGATGAAAGTGAACCAGGATAAATCACTGTGTCGTATCTCTCTAAACCCTTACTCTTTACATTCTAGTTATTCATTGTGTTCTTTGTTGAAAACCTAGAGAAAGATTGATTTTCATAATTGATTGAATTGAATATTTAATTGTGAAAATTGATTTGGGAAAATCATTTTCATAACCTAGGTAATCAATAAGAATATAGGTGTTAATCTTTTTCGCTGAATCTCTGATCTTACATGTTGATTGATTGATTTTCGTATGCGATTGAAAAAGTGATTTTTCAGTTTCTGATAGATTTAATCGATTAAGTACTTTCATAATCGATTAAGTGACTTTGAGTTTTCTGATCTTAATCGATTAGAATTCAGATTAATCGATTAAGTGCTGACAAATTTTCAAAAATCATTCGTTTTGATTGTTTCGATTTGTTTCGTTCGAAAATTTTTCAAGGTTTCTTTTACACCTATTCAACCCCCCCTTCTAGGTGTTCTCCTAGGGTTCCTTAGTTGTTTACCACCAATTACGGTTTCCTCATCTTCATCACCAAATCAAGTTGGGGTAGATATTTCAAGAGTTTGGTACACTCTTGAAAAGGGTTAGGATTGAGTGAGGAATCTCAATTTATCCTTGTAATTCTAACAATTTGATTACTAGTAGAAACTCTTAAGTTGATTAGGGGGACTGGATTAGCACTCTATATTGAGTGTGAACCAGGATAAAAATTGGTGTTGTCTCTCTCTTTTATAGCTTTCTTAGTTTTCAAGTAAAACCAAACCCTAAGTTCTCTAGAAAGGGGCTTTTATAATTCTAGTAGCAATTGGTTGCAATTAACTTGTTTTCAACTTGTTTTAATTTAGTTTAATTGCCCTCTACTTTGATTTATATCTGCCCTGGATTAGTCTTTAAGAAATTGAATCATTTTGCTAAATTTCTCTGAAACTGCTCCTTTCTGTTCTGCATAAAATACTCGAGTGTTTTACAATTCACTCGAGTATTTCGTAGCATTTCACTCGAGTGTTCTACATTTTCACGCGAGTGTTTTTTAGGTTTTCTGAAAAACACGCGAGTGTTTTTAAATTCACTCGAGTAAATTGCCCAGTTTCAGAAAAACAAGCTTTTGATCAATTATCTTTTAATTGCACTGAAAATTAGTCACTGTTGCTTCCATATTACTATTCACCCCTGCTCTAGTAATTGCTAAGCCCGCTTGTGGTTTCCAACAAGTGGTATCAGAGCTCGGTCGAAAGATCGAGCGTAAAAGCTTTTTCAAAAAAGATCCTTTTGGAAACAATGGGCTCTAGCAATCAACAAGAAGGGTCTATGTCTCTTAACCGACCTCCATTCTTCAATGGTGAAGATTATTCTTATTGGAAGGTTAGGATGAGAGTCTTTGTAGAAGCAATAGACACCGATATTTGGGATGCAATTGAAAAAGGTCCTTATATTCCTAGAAGAGTGATTAATGGTGAAGCCATTGTTATTCCTAGGACAAGTTGGAATGAAGATGATAAAAAGAAAGTTTCATATGATTTAAAAGCTAAAAATATCATCTTCTCCGCTTTGTCCAAAAATGAATTTCATAGGATTTCACAATGTCAATCTGCTAAAGAAATGTGGGATACCTTGCAAATTACTCATGAGGGAACTAGTGAAGTTAGAGACTCAAGATTAAATGATTTAACTCATGAATATGAGCTCTTTAATATGTTCCCTAATGAGTCTATCAATGATATGCAAACAAGGTTCACACATACCGTTAACCAATTGATTGGCTTAGGAAAGGAATTTAGAGATGGTGAAACTACTAACAAAGTCTTGAGATGTCTTGATAGGAGATGGCAACCTAAGGTGACCGCCATCAAGGAAGCTAAGGATGTAAAATCTATGGACTTGACCACCTTGTTCGGAAAGCTCCAAGAACATGAGATGGAACTATCAAGACTTCACTTAAATGAAGACTCAGACAAGAAAAAGAAGAGCATTTCTCTAAAAGCCTCAACCAAAATGTCAAAAGAGGATGAAGATGAATCTTCAAGTGAAAGCTCCGATCATGCTCTAAATGAGGAAGAGATTGGTTTATTTGCCAAGAGGTTCAACAAATTCCTCAAAGGCAAAAAGGGTAGTTCATCATTCTTTAAGGACAAGAGACCTCAAGACAAAAGATCCAAGGATAACAAGCAAAGAAACAAGAGCTCAAGTGAGAGCGTGAAATGTCATGAGTGTGGTGGGGTAGGACACATAAAAATGGAATGTTCCTCCCACTTGAGAAATAATGAGAAGAAGGCCCATGATGGGAAGGGGAAGAGAGCTTACATTGTTTGGGATGAACTGGAAAAGGATTCCAAGTCATCCTCAAGTAGTTCGGATGATGAGGAAGCCAAGCTATGCCTCATGGCCAAGAATGACAATGAAGCCTCCTCAAGTAGTGAAAGAAATGACAATGAGAGTGAGGATGAGGTATCATCTAACTATTCTTACACCTCCTTTCATACTATTTCTTATGATGATTTGCTAAATGAATATAATGAGATGCTAACACAATTTGAAAGACTTGCTAAAGTTAACAAGTAAAACGGAAAGAAGCTTTTGGAGTATCAAAAGGAAATCAATGAATTAGAAAAATCTATTAATGATTTGAAACTTCAAAATGCATCCTTGGAACTTGCTAACTCTAGTCATGTTTGTGAGAATGCAAATCAATCATATACCATCACTCATTGTGAAAAGTGTTGTGTGCTTGAAAATGAAGTTAATGATTTGAAAATCAAACTCAACACTTTTAACAAAAGTGATAGAAACCTAGATCGGTTAATTGGTTCTCTTAGACACAATTCAAACAAAACCGGTCTAGGATATGTCCACAAGAAAAATAAAAATAAAGTGGTTGGTTCATTCTCAAAAATTGATTTTACAAAGAAACCAACTTGCTTCTATTGTGGAAAGTTTGGACATACAAAAAATAAGTGCCATATCAAAAATTTTGGAATTCAAAATGGTACTTATGTTTGGATTAAGAAGGGAGAATCATCCATGACTAACAAAAAGGGACCCAACATAATTTGGGTACCCAAAATGAGCAAGTGATTGTGTTTTGTAGGTGTGCCTAAGAACCGGAAAGCAAATTTGGATACTTGATAGTGGATGTTCTAGGCACATGACGGGAGATAAGCGACATTTCATTGAGCTTACTCCTAAAGAAAAAGGATATGTCACATATGGAGACAACAACAAAGGCAAAATACTTGGTATAGGTAAAATTGGTAATTCTTCCAACTTGGTTATTGATAATGTACTTTATGTTCAAGGATTAGAACATAATCTTTTGAGCATTAGTCAATTATGTGATATTGGTAACCATGTATTATTTACCTCTACTCATTGTCTCATAAAAAGTGACAAAGATGAATCTATCAAATTTGTTGGAAAAAGGTCTAATAACACTTACATGGTTGAATTGAATAATATCACTTCTTTAGTTTCAAAATGTTTAATTAGCAAAGAAAGTGATACTTGGTTATGGCATCGTAGGACCGCTCACATTAATGTAAATCAACTTAAGAAACTTCAATCCAAAGACTTAGTAGTTGGTTTACCAAAGCTCAATTTTCAAATTAAAGGTGATTGCACTCCTTGCAAGAAGTGCAAACAAACTAAAAATCATTTTGGTTCCAAAAATGATGTGTCCACAACAAGACCATTGGAAATGCTTCATATGGACTTGTTTGGACCTTCTCAAGTAAAAAGCTTTGGTGGCAACTACTATGCCTTGGTGATTGTTGATGATTTTTCAAGATTTACATGGACATTATTTTTAAGTGCTAAGAGTGAGGCCTACAAGTTTTTTAAACGCCATATTAAGCTTGCACAAAACCAAGTAAACCAAAAAGTGATTATAATTCGAACCGACCATGGAGGTGAATTTGAAAACTATAAATTTGATAGATTTTGTGATAAGCATGGAATTGAGCACCAATATTCGGCACCTAGAACTCCACAACAAAATGGAGTTGTTGAGAGGAAAAATAGGGTGCTAGAGGAACTTGCTAGAACCATGTTAAATGATTCTCAAGTACCTCAATACTTTTGGGCCGATGCCGTTAATACGTCTTGTTATGTAATGAATAGAATTTTAATTAGGCCCATGATAAAGAAAATCCCCTATGAGCTTTACAAAGGTAGAAAACCCAATATATCCCATTTCCATGTTTTTGGATGCAAAGTTTACATTGTAAACAATGGAAAAGATCAACTTGGAAAATTTGATTCTAAATCGGATGAGGGAATATTTTTGGGTTACTCTTCTCATAGTAAAGCTTTTAGAGTTTATAATAAACGAACTATGACTATTGAAGAATCAATTCATGTTGTTTTTAATGAGTCTTCGAAAGAAGATAGTGTTTTATGTGAGGGTAGTGATGATGGACTTGAGATTTCAAGTGTTGACAAAGAGATGGAAAAAATCAAAGGATGAAGGAGAAGTCAAAGATGAACTTGATCTGGCTTGGAAAACGGTGAAAGCTCACCCTATTGACAATGTCATAGGAGACCTTTCAAAGGGAGTATTAACTCGTAGGTCAATTCAAAATATTTGTCATTTTGTTTCCTTTGTTTCTCAAATCGAACCAAATTCAATTAAGGAAGCAATTATGGATGAACATTGGGTTATGGCCATGCAAGAAGAACTAAATCAATTTATTAGAAATGATGTTTGGGAATTAGTGCCTATGCCCGATGATCATACCGTAATTGGTTTAAAATGGATTTATAGAAATAAACTTGATGAATCCGGTTTGATTATAAGAAACAAAGCGAGACTTGTTGCCCAAGGGTACAACCAAGAGGAAGGTGTTGATTATGATGAGACCTTTGCTCCAGTTGGACGTCTTGAGGCAATCCGAATCTTGCTTGCCTTTGCATCAATCATGAATTTTACTCTTTATCAAATGGATGTCAAGAGTGCTTTCTTGAATGGTTTCATAAATGAAGAAGTGTATGTTAAGCAACCACCCGGTTTAGAAAGTCATGAGTTTCCAAACCATGTTTACAAGTTGAAAAAGGCACTTTATGGATTAAAACAAGCTCCTAGAGCTTGGTATGATCGATTAAGTACCTTTCTATTAGAAAATGGCTTTCAAAGGGGAAAAGTTGATAATACACTATTCATCTATAAAACCAAAGAGGACATTTTGTTAGTGCAAATATATGTAGATGATATTATCTTTGGTGCCACTAACGTGTCCTTGTGTAGAAAGTTCTCTAATTTGATGAAAAAGGAATTTGAAATGTCCATGATGGGGGAGCTCAAGTTCTTCCCAGGACTTCAAATCAAGCAAGTCAAGGAGGGGATTTTTGTGCATCAAGGAAAATATTGCAAGGAGCTCCTTGGAAAATTCGGAATGGACAAATGCAAAGAAGCATACACTCCCATGAGCACAACATGCTACCTAGACAAGGATGACAAAGGTAAACCGGTTTATGTAAGTAAATATAGAGGCATGATAGGTAGTCTTCTATATCTTACCGCATCTAGACCGGATATTATGTTTAGTGTATGCATGTGTGCCCGTTTTCAAGCAAATCCTAAAGAATCACACCTATCCGCAGTTAAACATATTTTTAAATATCTTAAAGAAACAATTAACACCAGATTATGGTATCCTAGGGATGCTAGTCTTAGTTTAGTTGGCTATTCGGATTCCGACTTTGTGGGATGCAAGCTTGATCGCAAAAGCACTAGTGGTACTTGCCATTTATTGGGAAGCTCATTAGTGTCATGAATTTCTAAAAAGCAAGCTTGTGTTGCTCTTTCCACCATCGAAGCGGTTATCGCCGCCGGTAGTTGTTGTGCTCAACTCTTGTGGATGAAACAACAATTATCGGATTTTGGTTTAAAATTAGAAAGTGTCCCATTAAAATGCGATAACACGAGTGCCATCAATCTAACTAAGAATCTGGTATATCACTCAAGGACTAAACACATTAAAATTAGACATCATTTCCTAAGGGATCATGTTCAAAAGGGTGATTGCACAATTGAATTTCTAAGTACCACAAATCAATTAGCGGACATTTTTACAAAACCATTGCTAAGGGATACCTTCTATCATATAAGAAGGGAACTTGGTATTTTAGAGGAGTCAAGTATAAACTAATTGATTTGTGCCATTTGAAAATCACCAAGTATGTCTAAATTTAGTGTGTGATGATACTTGTTTGAAATTACCTTGAGATGTTATGAATTTATGTCTTTAATTGTGTGTGATTAAATTTCCTATCTGTTGTTTTCATTAAATGTGGTGAATTTTGTGTTTTATGTTTTAAAACTGTGATTTTCAGCATAACTGATAAAAACACTCGAGTGTTTATAAAATCACTCGAGTGATTTTAATTCAAAATTAAATCAGTTTTAATTGAAAAAGTTTTTGAGCATGTCTGATGGAAAATACGCGAGTCTTTTTGAAAAGACTCGAGTCTTTTGGACCAACACTCGAGTGAATCCCATTTCACTCGAGTGAATTCAAAGTTTCTGAAAATCTATCTTTCGGCCAACACGCGAGTGAATTATATTTCACGCGAGTGTTCTTCAGAATTTCTGAAAAACACGCGAGTGATTTAAAATTCACTCGAGTAATTTCCTCAGATATAGCCTACTGCTGCGATTTTCTTTTCATTTTGCTCGAACCTCTCTCTCTACTCGCGTTTTTTCTCTGTTCTCTCACCTCCATCTTCACAAATCTCACCCAAAACTCAATTTTCTTTCATATTTCAACTCTATTTCATCTTCTAAACTCATTTCTACTCCTATTTCACATCAAATTCAAGTTTTTGAGCATCAAATTCATCATTCCCTTTCCAAAACCCTAACTCCCCAAAACCCCAATTTCTCAAAATTTCTTCTAGTTTTTCACTTGTAAGTGCAAATGGCTTCATCTTCGGACAATAGAAGAAAAAGGAAAAAGCCAAGAATGGAGGAACCTCAACCAATTGAAGAGGAGGAAGATGATTTCTATCAAAGGGTAAATTGCATTGAAAGGGAAAGAAAATTTGCTTCCAATGATTATGCAACACAATCTTGGGTAAGTGAAGCTTATCTCCTTAGTAGAGGATTCCCCTTTGTCAATGCCCTTAAAACTCAAAAACTCATGGGTTTCCTATCATATAATGGCCCTATCTACATTAGGTTAGTTAGGCAATTTTATGCAAACTTTAGGCAAAATGGAGACTCATATGAGACCTCTGTGTTAGGACAACGATTTGAGGTTACCCCTAGGGCTTTATTCCAAGTCTTTGGGTTGTCACGATCGGGCGAGGGCACATCTAAAGGAGATGTTGACCCAATTTTTCGAAACTTGCTCCGCCCCGATCGTGTATATCTCAAGGGCGAGAAGAAAGCAGACCAAATGACTGCCAACAATAGAGTCCTCCACTATCTCATTTGTCATATCCTGTTGCCCCAAACATCTCCAAACTACTCCCGCCCAATTCAAATTGAACTTCGTGTTATGGATGTCATTCTTAATGGAAATGTCTTGAATTAGGCCTCCATTATCCTTGCTAGAATGAAACAAGCCTCCGACTCCAAACCTAAGCAAAACCTACCTTACCCGATGCATGTCTGCAGGCTCCTTCAGCACTTTGAGATTCCTATTTCGGAAAAGGAGCCTGTTGTTCGTCTTCCTACAAAAATCCATGCATTTTCTGATAACTCTTTGGGTAAGATGGACATCGAGTACTTCGGTGATCGATGTATGTATTTTGATGAGGCAGCTGCTCTGAGAGGTCAGGGCAATGTTCAGCAGGCTGCAGATCAGTTGGGCGTTGACCCTCAACAGTTGGAGGAGGAGCAGGCCGCTTTTGATCAGCAGGCCGGAGGGAGTGGTAGTGTGCCCCAGGGTGATCCTACTGATGGGATCAACTTTGATATGCCGGGGTCCTGGAACACCACATTTGCAGAGCACAGGGTATATATGAATGAGCGAATGGATGGTTTTGATGGGAGGTTTGCCTCATTGGCTCATGAGGCTCAGGACTTTAGGACCTATATGACTGGGAGAGTTGATCGCATTGATGTGCGCTTGGATGCTATTGACAATCAACTTCAAGAGCAGCGTGCAACTATGTTTGATATGAGGACTCACATGGACATCCAGCACTCAGCTCTTCATGGTAGGCTTGATGCTCATTCTGCTAGTGTGGATGCGAACTTTGGACATGTGCGCTCCGATTTTAGTCAGATTCTGTCAGCTCTTGGGAGACTCCAGCCCTATCCTCGTGATGATGATCAGCAGCCACCACCCGCTTGAAGTCCATGATGTTCTTTTGCACTACTTTTTATGTCTATGACTTTATTTTTAGCTATGTTGAAACTTTTGAGTATTTTGCTGTTTTTGGAGTTGGGTGTACTTTGTTTAAAACTCATGTTTCATGGTCTATGGATGGTGTGTGTGGAATGATGGATTTATGATATTTATGCATTAATCATGTTTTCTTCATGGTTTTCATGTTCTTTAAAGTTTTTTATC
This sequence comes from Crotalaria pallida, assembly GCA_037953625.1. NCBI lineage: Eukaryota > Viridiplantae > Streptophyta > Magnoliopsida > Fabales > Fabaceae > Crotalaria > Crotalaria pallida. Next base: position 79,543,708 of record CM075656.1, read on the forward strand.
GCTTCATAGTCATATTTTGATTCTTATTTACTCTTAAGGGAAAGTTTTCTTATTGGTATCCTTCATTCTCCACCTTTGTTTCCAAAATGTTATATTTTTGATCATGACAAAAAGGGGGAGAAAGGAGATTAAAGAGCAAAGAGCATATTTTTTTCCGCTTTCTTGTTTACACTCTGATGATATATGCTCTTACTCTGATACCAATGAGCACTTGATTATGATTATTATTGTATTACGTTGTGCTTGGCATTTTATGGATTGTACAGGTTAAAAAGGTTCCTACATTGAGGGGGAGCTCTCAAGTGCTAGAGGTTTAATTATTTTGTCATCATCAAAAAGGGGGAGATTGTAAAATCAAATCTCCGATTAAGGTGGATTAATTTTGATGATGACAATGTAATTAAATTATGGACTTAATTTGAAGAATGCAAGCCCAACAATAAAGAAGATCACGTGCTTAGTTTATTTATTCATTCTCATTTATTCTTATTGTATTTTATTTTATTTATGAGAGTGGGTAGTTTAGGTTTTTATTCTCACATAAGGTCAAATAATAATCATGCATGAAAGGTTGAGATTAAAATCAATTAGACTTGAGAAGAGAATTGAAAACAATGTTAGAAAAACTTAATTTTTCCAACATTGAGCAATTCACTCGAGTGATTCTCAATTCACTTGAGTGATTTATGAATTTTCAGTAATATAGCCGTTGGATAAAGTAAAAAGGCAACACTATCAGAGTTGACCAAAAACACTCGAGTGTTTTCAAAAAGACTCGAGTGATTTAGGTCTGTCAGCAAATTTTTTAAACGTTAGAAGAGGACAAAAAGGGAGAATAACTTGGTTTTTCCTTCCTTTTTGTCCCCTCACTTATATTCTGAATTGTGGCCATTATCCAGAAGATTCTTACATTCTTTCATTGATTCCCTCTCTCTCTCAAGTGTTAAAATCATTTTCTCTTTCTAAACTCAACCAAGCATTCATCTTTATTATTTGTCTTAGTGAGTTAAGAGAGTGTGCTTCAATTGTAAGAGAATTATTTGTTGTAAAATTCTCAAACACTCAAACACTTTAGCTTGTTTAGAAAATCTTGGTGAGGTATCCAAGTACTTGGTGAGGTATCCAAGTTCTCAAGTCTTGGGAGGTTCTCAAGCACAAAGACTAAGAGGATTCTTAGCTTGGTGGGCTCTTGGAGGTTCCAAGGAGCTTAAGAAGAAGGGACTCTTCATCACCAAATCAAGTTGGGGTAGAAATTTCAAGAGTTTGGTACACTCTTGAAAAGGGTTAGGATTGAGTGAGGAATCTCAATTTATCCTTGTAATTTCTAACAATTTGATTACTAGTAGAAACTCCTAAGTTGATTAGGGGGACTGGATTAGCACTCTATATTGAGTGTGAACCAGGATAAAAATTGGTGTTGTCTCTCTCTTTTATAGCTTTCTTAGTTTTCAAGTAAAACCAAACCCTAAGTTCTCTAGAAAGGGGCTTTTATAATTCTAGTAGCAATTGGTTGCAATTAACTTGTTTTCAACTTGTTTTAATTTAGTTTAATTGCCCTCTACTTTGATTTATATCTGCCCTGGATTAGTCTTTAAGAAATTGAATCATTTTGCTAAATTTCTCTGAAACTGCTCCTTTCTGTTCTGCATAAAACACTCGAGTGTTTTACAATTCACTCGAGTATTTCGTAGCATTTCACTCGAGTGTTCTACATTTTCACGCGAGTGTTTTCTGAAAAACACGCGAGTGTTTTTAAATTCACTCGAGTAAATTGCCCAGTTTCAGAAAAACAAGCTTTTGATCAATTATCTTTTAATTGCACTGAAAATTAGTAACTGTTGCTTCCATATTACTATTCACCCCGCTCTAGTAATTGCTAAGCCCGCTTGTTGGTTTCCAACAAGCTTCACTTCATAATTTCATAGTCTTCTTTAGTCATGATGCCGATTTCTAACACAGACAATGAACTGAAAGTTACATACTAAATTTAATAAACAAATAAAAATTACATATAAAAGTAAAGCAATTTAAAAATTAATTTTAGGTTGAATTATTCAAGATATGAAACCGCTATTGATCTAATGCAAAAAAATGCGGTTTAGTATCATCACTTTGTGTTAAAGTGAGAAATGATTTTTTATTTATTTTCATATAATTATTTATTTGGTTTAAAAAAAATTTCTCTTTGGAGGGCGATAGTAATTAATGGGAGCAACATATATGATTATTACATTATTACATAGTACTAGTACATAGTACACGGTGGTAGCTGCACAGGAAGAGCGTCATGTTTCAGGTATGAACATACTCATAAATAAGAGACTATAAATGGCCAAACCACTGGGGAAAATTCTGATGACTATTCATTTAGCTTTAGGCAACTAAACCGAACAACATCCATGTGGCATGTATATCTTTCAAGATAAAGTGGAAATTTTGTAATAGGTGTATGGATTTGAAAAGTTTTGCTTTGCACCGGTCAATCAAAGAGTGTACATATGCACTTGTTGACTTTACCCGTTATTACAGATAAAGGTTTCTAGTTGCCAAATGACTTTACCCGTAAGCAGCGAGACCCGCTCCGAGTCGCCGAGTCAAGTCGGAGAGAACGTGATCCAACTCAGAGCACTTTTGAAGCTCGGCGAGGATACTCGGAGCTTCGGCGAGGGTGCTATTGGTATGGAACTTGTGGTCGAGGAAGGAGAGTGCGGAGGCTGAGAGGTGAGAGGGTGGAGGTAGCGTTTGAAGCGAAGCCATGCAATTCGGGTTTCGGAGATCGGAGAAGGTTATATCGCCGTCGTGGCTTATGAGGATGGCTTATGAGGATGGAGGTGGCGGCGGCGGAGGTAGATGAGGCGCTTCGTCACCAGAAGGCATATAGGCATAGGTATGAAAAACAGGTCCTGGAGGTCGATCCCGTCGAGGTCGTCTATCCTCGGGATTGGGAAGAGAAAAAAGAGTGGATAAGACAGTATGCTTGGGTCGAATTCGTCGACGGTAGGGAGCGTTCCGACTTTGAAATGATGGAGAGAGAGAGAGAATGTACAACAGGGGGTTCCTGTGGTAGAGGGGAGATGCTCGCCCCTCAGAACAACTTCGAGGGGATTTTCTGGGGGGTTATTTTTTGTAACCCGTAGGACTAACTCCGAGTTCCCCTGTTCTTCCACAGGTAAAATGCCACCCCGGAAGTGCATCAGCCGACCTGAGCTCTACCCCGCACCCTTTGACGCCGATCAATACCAGTGGGTCGACGTGGAGCCTAAAGGAGTTCGGTCCACCCTAGACTCCGAGGACAAGCTTGCCAGTGTGAAGAGAGTTGTGTTGCCCTGCTCGGGGGATGCTACTAGGACCTCTTACGAAGTTCTGCCTTGTTCCGCGAACGACAGAATCTGCTCGTGGACTGATAACAATTCTTTCTTCTTCTACGCCGACCTGATACACAACCTCGGTGTGACCCTTCCTTTCACCGACCTTGAAATGAGGGTTTTGAACGAACTAGGACTGGCTCATTCACAATTACACCCCAATACTTGGTCGTTTCTCCGAGCTTTCCAAAAGTATTGTGGAGCCAAAGGGTTGGTGTGTACAGTTCGGCTCTTCTTGTGGATGTACAACCCGTTTGTAAGTAATAAAGAGGGTGTTACTGGTCGGCTTTGGGTGTCGACCAAGGCCCGAGGTCACTATGGGCTCTTCGGCATGTTCACGGATTCCTGGAAGCATTTCAAGCCCAGATTTTTCAAGTATGTAGGAACAGGGCGACCTTGGTTTCGGGCCGAGACGGGGCCGAAGTTTCCTTTGGAATGGACCGAGGAATTCTTCACTCGTCACGTCGGCACGCCGCAGAGATGGTCGGGTGCGACGCTCGATGCCGATGAAGTTGTGACTGCTTACCACTTCCAATCCGAGTACCAAGCTCGGAAATTTCAGCTTGACATCGACATTTTCATGAAATGTCCCGATGATGCAGTTGTTGCAAAAATTGGTAGTTAACTTTGCCCTTGTACTTGCATATTTTTTTCTTTCAACTTTCTGAATGGTTTTGTTTTATTCTTTTGTTTTCAGACGAACACTGGTTGGAGATGTCGTCCAAGGCGATGAAAGCTGCAATGGAGGCCCGCAAGAGAAAGAGGTCGGACAGCCCTTCTACTGGAACAGCACCTGCCGAGGTCTCTACCGACACGGCTTCCACCGACTCGGCTCCTCGGCCTCAACCAACTCTTCCTCACGTGATTATTGTCCCTCCTCCACCTCAGTCTCCGAGTCCCAGCACCGAGGTGGTCAATGCTGCAGATACCCCTCCTTCGTCGGCAGGTCCGAGGAGGGGGATTGATATTCTCCCGAGGCCGCCGACCACTACTGCCAAGCCCTCGGTCAAAGAGACGTTGATAAAAATGTCCGGGGCAGAGTGGAAGAGAATGGTCGAGGAGCTGGCCTGTCAGCTGAAAAGATCCACCACCATGTTCAACGTGTTGGCGGAGGTCGCCGATGATGTGGCGGAAGGCGTGTCGCCTGCCAAGAAGAAGGCCCGAGCTGAGATGGCGGTCGAGGTTGCTGGTCTAAGGAGTATCAAAGACTCTGCCGATCAGAAGTTGGCTGAATTTGAAGAGAAGCATCACCAGCAGATGGAAGGGCTTCTTAAAAATCACGAAGAGGCACTGGCCCAAGTGAGAGCAGATGCTCGGACGGCGGAGGAGGCTGCTAGAGAAGCTGGTCGGCAGGAAGGCCTGGCCGAGGTTGAGAGGGTTAGGACTCTACTGAAGAGAAGAGTTGCTCAAGCTCTTAGATACAAGGTAGCAGCGGCCGAGGCAAACTTCGACTTTGAGAAAGGAGGAGGCAAAATCTTTTCCAATGCTGTTGAGCAGATCTTGCATTTGAACCAAGGGCTCCGAGTTCGGGTCGTCGGCGCCTGTGCCGGGTTCGGTGTGGAAAATGGGAAGATGGTGGACTGGGAAAAGGATGGGGCCGAGGTTGACCTCGACCAACCTGAAGAGAACCTTACCAACCCCTTGGTGGAGAAACCGGATGAGGAGTTCGATCCGAGCAAGGTTGTACTGTCCGATGTCGAAGATGATGTAGCGTAAGTCCCTTATGCTGGGCAGCTTGTATTTTGTACAACATGTGTTGATGTTATTGTAACAACTTTATTTTGCTAACTCTGTATAACATTTTCTTTTAATGCAAGTTCATTTCAGTTTAACTTGTTGCATGTTGTCATTTTTATGCAAGTTTTTTATTTAACTTGTTGCATACATATTGTGTTCGAGGTCGTTTTTATGCAAGCCTTTTCTTTAACTTGTTGCACAAATGCGAGTTTATTTTATTAACTCGTTGCATGTTTGCCATTGCTACCTCGGATCCGAACTGTGATTAGATGTCGGATTATAAAGGAAGTTTGTTCTGTTAAAACACAAGTTATTGAGACTTGTTGCATTCTGTTTAGATAACCAAGTAAAACTGTTTTTGAAAATACAAGTCCTTCTTTTTCTTGTTGTATTCGGATTTAATCGGATCTGAAAGAACTCATGATGGAGGCACTCGTGCTTTCCTTCGTTAAAACTTAATATAAATTATTAGGTTAAGCTCAGACGACTCAGTAAGTGCAGTAATCTTATAAGTTTTCCTCTGAAAAAAGGTACTGTATATAAGTGCATACGGTAGGGATCTCAGATCCACCCACCATAGCCAAGGTGGGCGTCCTCGTCCCCGATGTGAAAGAGGTTGCTGAGTGAAGTTATGTGAGAACATTTTACAGCAAACTGTGCTTTATCGGGTGTCCCTTGTACACTGTGCATATGAGTCGATCTGATTTACAAGATGTTGACTGTACATAGCGCCATGCAACATTTAGGTGGCTAGTGCTAAATGAGAAGCTAGTACGTACGTATATAAAACTGTGGCACTTGAGTAAGGGCAAGTTTGTACTATTTCATTGATGATAAATGTGAGTACATTGCCTTTTAGGAATTGAAAGTGGATATATAACAATGGAACAAGATGTGAAAAAAGGAAACAGATATAAAGACTTTAACAGAAACAAATGAATTTAAACTTGAACTTTAGCTGGAGGTGCTGGTTATTACTGGAGATATCCAAGGTAAACCTAACTGAAATAGGTTCTCAGTTTCGCAACGTTCCAGGAATTCTTGAGCTCGGCTCCCTCGAGGGTCTCTAACTTGTATGCCCCGGAGTATGTTTTTGAAACGACTCTGTAGGGCCTTCCCAATTCTGAGCAAATTTTCCGTCCCTTCGATTTTTGAGCCCAATATCCGCCCTTCGGAGTACGAGATCTCCGACCTCAAAGGACCTGGGTTGCACTGACTTGTTGTACTGCTTTGCTTGTCTTTCCTTCGCTTTCTTTTCTCTGATGGAAGCGGCTTCTCGGATCTCCTTGGCTAGTACTAGGTTTTCTTTGATCAGATTCTCATTCTCTTCCTCGGGCCTGTCCCTCATTCGGAAGGTATGGATCCTTCGTTCGATGGGGATGACCGCATCACAACCGTAAGTGAGCCTAAAAGGGGTCCTGATTGACCAGAGGACCTCAGGTAGCAGATTGGCCCATACTCCTTTAGCCTGTGTGATTCTCTTTTTGAGGCCGTCAACAATAGCCCGATTGGCCGCTTCAGCTTGCCCATTAGTCTGGGGGTGCTCGACCGAGGAGAACCAATGAGAGATTCCGAGGTTTTCAACCAATATTTGGAAATTGTTGGCAGCGAACTGGCTACCATTGTCAGTGATTAATGTGAGTAGAAGTCCGAAACGAGAAATGACTTGTTTCAGGAAAAATTTCTGGATTCTTGCCGAAGTGATGGTTGCTAATGGTTCAACCTCAATCCATTTGGTGAAGTAATCTACTGCTACCACAATGAACTTTAGCTGACCTGGAGCTGTTGAGAACTGTCCGTTTTATTGCTGCTTAACACAAAGTGATGATACTAAACCGCATTTTTTTAGCATTAGATCAATAGCGGTTTCATATCTTGAATAATTCAACCTAAAATTAATTTTTAAATTGCTTTACTTTTATATGTAATTTTTATTTGTTTATTAAATTTAGTATGTAACTTTCGGTTCATTGTCTGTGTTAGAAATCGGCATCATGACTAAAGAAGACTATGAAATTATGAAGTGAAGCTTGGAGACCTTTTGCCGCAAAAAACCAAAATTTCAATATACACTAAACGTTAGATACATCAACCGCGTATTTCCACCGACTTCTTCTTACACTAAATCATTATTCTATCCTCCATTGAACCTCTCGAAGTTAAAAATTATTCACAAAGTATCACATCATTAAAAAGCCAACAAAATAAATCTTATACAACATGTATTATTATTATTAAGATCTTACTGCTCCATTTGTCCCTTAATATAAGTCACTTTTACCTAATTCACACAGATTAAGAAAAGTAATTATTGCTCTCAAATTTATCAAAAAATATGTTGTCATTCCAAGGTTACCCCTATTTAAAACTTTACAACTCTATTCATTTTTCTCTCTATTGTAATTATTACCCTATCACCCCTATGCATTTATGAGGGTGTATTTGAAATAAACTCTTTAATACTACCTAAATATTCTAAAACGACTTATAAAAAAGGACACCAACTCTATCAAAATGGTACCCTATATTAAGGAACGGGGGAGTACAACATAATTTTGATATTCCAATCTAACAAAAACACGTACTACAAATAGTGAAAATTTAACTGCAGCAGAAACGTAGTGAGATTGACCTTGGAAGTCTCCAACAAAAACACGCAAACAGAAATAAAAGGATATCATAATAATAATAACAGACCAATATAGATTGGGTTTCTAAATAAGTGTCCTCCCATGTGAATGGAGATCCTCTGTCCCCAATTTTCCTGTTTTCTTGTTTCCAGTCAATCATATTTCATCAATTATTACAAAAATGCCATGCAAGTTGGGAAGTTAATTTTCAGTTTTTAAAGATGTATGTAATGAGTACAAGGTTTGGAACACACTCTGGGACAGATGATCTTTGTCCCTGTCATGTTGGATTCAGTGTATTGTGCAGATTTTTCAGAAAACTCCTGCCAGGGGATACATACCCTGCAGGTTTAGATTAGTACTAACTATACCTTCAGATTAGTTCTACTAATTACAGTATTTTACTTTTCTTTTGTTTTTTGTTCACTATCTTATTGAATTTCAGAAAACTATATTCAATTAATTAGAGTGCCAATAAGTAATAATTTGGAGTGCTAATAACACAGGCTAGAGAGAAATGTAAATTGGGTGTGCTGATAAACAAGATTGCTCCTAAGTCCTAATAATTCCAGGTGGACTACATTAAAAGTTTAAACTTTATATCCTAATCTTGGAATGCAAGAATGTAACTCAAGCAAGAAAGCATAACATCATTTTTCAGTTACAGTTAGAAGCAAGGAAAAAAGTACAAAAAGCGAAAACGAGCTACTTGCTGCTTAATTCCAATGCATTACCGGTGTGACCCAAGCTAAAATTTTGGCTTCTACCCGGAAATATTAATAACTTTTCCATCAAAAGCGATGGCCTATTGGCAAGTACGAACTTTCTTAGACTATTATCTTGCTTGCAATTTTGCAAAACGTTCATGCCCACATTACTCACATTTCCTTATACAAGCCATTTTTCTTTGAGGATTGACTTAAACAATAAATAAATAAATAGAATGTAGATTGATTTCATGAGCATGATACGAGGGGTTAGGTAAACTGCCTTTTAAACAAAAGTTCATGATGGAAATTATTTCCGCGACCCTGAAATGATGGATTCCAATGATGAACATATAGTTTACTAGTTTGATGATTCAGAAATGGGGCTACTTATATATGTAGCAATCGCACGATGAAATGTTTAATATACCGAACACAATTGTTCTTCAAAAACAACCTTGATATTGAAAATTTGATGAGTGTGTTTGGGAGAACTCTAATTAAAGTTTTTTTTTTTTTTTTACATGAGAGGTCTGGGACTAGAACCCATGACCTGGGGAGGGGGAAATCCTAAATGTCCCTGCAGCCACCAACTAGGTTGTCTTACGCGGACCTAATTAAAGTTTAAAATGCGCTGAAAAAATATTTGAATACTAAAAAGTAATTCGTAGAAAACTTATAATTAGTATACTGGCTAACTCAGATCTAATAGTTACTAAATGACAGAATTTTTTTAAGTATGGTGTCAAAGATTTGATTTTTGTCATGTTTATAAAAAATGTTTTATTTATATAAGCAAAATTCATTACAATTATCTTTAACTCTTGAAATAGATTAATATTAGATTATTAACGGCTGAAAAATAATTTTAGTGTACACAAAAATTATTTAACTACCTTATAAATCCGAAACAATTATTGTAAATAGACATAACTTTTCCTCTTTTTTCTTTGGCGAAGAGTTAAATCTGTCCCTAAAAAATTTTATTTATACTACTTTAGTCCTTAAAAATAAAAAAATCTCAAATCTATCCCAAAAATTGGTGGAAAAAAACTACTGTGGACTAAAGTGTCCAAAAACTTTATCCTAATAAAATTCTAATTTTATCGGCATTATGGAAAAAAAAATTATGACCAATCGTAAATTTTTATTTGCCACAAAATAAACTGATACACGAAATCAAATTGAAGGATCAAAATGTGTGCACATGTTTTTATGATTTTTTTAGTATAAAGTATAAACCTTTGCAAGAATTGAAGTGTTGACATCTTTCGTCGAAATAATAAATACAAAATTTTTTTAATTTTTTCAATAAAATTATTATTTTTTATTAGTTTTTTTTTTTCAGGTATCCACCAACACCAACACAGTAACTAATCTTTCGGATACTATTCGGTCTTTTCGGGAGTGACCCTCCAACCCATATTAATAGAAGTTTTGTTTAAAAAAAAAAATTGTTGATCTACTTCCAACTCGGTGCAAAATATCTGCCAAATGCTTATGCTGCATGCCACGTGGCTCCATTCTATAGTCTGTTCCCGAAAATAAAAAAGAACAATATCTTGTATTGGTGTCTTCAGATTATGGTTTTTGAACCATTAGGATTTTAATGGTTCTTTGCTTCTAACAATGGCTTCCCTATTACTTTTGTGACATCAAGTTATAGTTAATTAATAAAAAGTAGTACTACTTCTCAGGTTTATGGCGAAGTAAAATGATAACCTTCCCCTTGTTGTTTACGTATTTCTCAAGATTTTTGTTGATGTGTCAAAATTTGTTGATAAATTATACTCCCTTAGTCCCTTAATATAAGGCACCATTTTGGTAGAATTGGTGTCCCTTTTTATAAGTCGTTTTAGAATATCTAGGTAGTATTAAAGAGTTTATTCCAAATACACTCCTCATAATTGCATAGGGGTGATTTGATAATAATTAGAATAGAGAGAAATGAATAGAGTTGTAAAGTTTTTAATAGGGGTAACCTTGGAATGACAACATATTTTTGATAAATTTGAGAGTAATAATTACTTTTCTTAATCTGCGTGAATTAGGTAAAAGTGACTTATATTAAGGGACAGAGGGAGTAGTAAGACACTGCAAAACGTTAGATAAAACTTTGTATAATAATTTATAAGTATATCAATTATATAACCGCTTCTGAAATGCACAAAACCATCATTATATGATTATATCAATTATATCTAATATAATCTCAGATAAGCATGTAGAGCTATAATATCATTCAAAAAGACCGATTTTTCAATACATTATTTTATTATAAACAACTCTTTATGACAAAAATACGAAAATGAGAATGCGAGACGACAGGTCGGTACGCTAGTGTTTATAAAGAAATCCACTCCAATATTTCTACGGTTTAAGAAATATTAAATAAAATCAAATTTCGTGATTTATACTATTAAAGAACTATTAGTCTATGGTCGTTGGCAGGAAACAAAAAATAAGCTATTAAGCAAATAAAATCGTCCAGAATAATGAATAAAGAATTTTGATAATATAAAGATTACATTATCAATATAAAATTATATTTTATGTTACACACTTTGTGTTATTGTTTAAAAAAATTTATATATTATTCAATTTTTAATCAAAATTATTTTCTTTAGAACAATCAATACATGCACTTTAAGCATGTGGCACAAAGTTCATTAAAAAAAAATCCTTTTAGTATTCAACAATAACAAGGAAGGATTTAACTTGGAGTGTTAGATTGTCACATTCAACGCCCTTCCAGTTACAACAATCTTTCCCAACCCCCCATGAAGAAAGGCAATCCGAAGTTTCAATAAGATCATTTTTGAACGTAAGAAGAGCTACTCTCTCTTCCTCAATGCAAACATTACTAACATTGAGGCTTATAATTTAAATAACAAGAGCATAGCAATAACAACACACCTCAAGACCACTTATGTGTTTGCCATTGTCCAAACAAATCACTTAGATGAACGAACAGGAATTTTCAGACGCACTGAAGTTACTCTCTGTGAATAATGTTTTAAAGGGTGAAACAAACTTTGGCATGAGATTAGAGACCTGCTTTACAAACAGAGAGATTGAAAGATATTCACGAAGGAATTTTAAAGAAGAAGAAGAAAAATAGCATTAAGGGATTTGGTGGCATAACCGTTATGCATATAAGGGTTTATATAGAACCAATATCCAACCTCATTCTAATATTTCATGAGCTGGTCATACATATCAGAGGTTGTGTGAGAGGTCAAGACTTTCTAAGTTAGTTAATGTTCCAATACTCTTTGACATGGTTATAGTCAATTGATTATAATTGTTCTAGTTAATGTTCCAATGCTATTTGGTATGGTCTCAAAAGTACCTTATAATTATTATTGAAATTCTAAAAAATGTTGAGTATCGGAATAGTAGCGAGTTTGACTGTGGAAGTGACGAGGGCAAGTGGATGTAATGTTGTTGTGGTGCGGCATCGGTGCGATGGTGGTGCGGCATCGGTACGATGGTGGTGCGACATTGGTGTGTAGGAAAAAGCCACAAGGGGACTGGGTAGGCCTGCTGGTTGTCCAGTGTCGTGGCTGAAGTACTACACGTACACTAGATAGATGACTGTCGTCCCCTTGACTAAATCTGGATTAGTGAGAGAGATCTTGAACACGGCGAGATGGGCACTGTGTTTATTCACTTTACCGGGCTGATATCATATTATTATTCGGTTAGTGGTATTAAGATGGTTAATGGTATTGAAAATGTAAAACATTAATATATTTTTTTAAAACTACCCTTATATTTGTTATTGGGATTCTAAGAAGTGTTAACTTAACATGGGTATTTTTGGACATGGAAAGGGGTTATGAATATGATGAAGAAATGGAAAAGGATTAAACACTAAGTATAGGGACCGTGTTAATAACGTTCAGTCATTGACTATTGGATTCCATATAAGGTTTGTGCTTCATATTCTCTATAGTCATTGTTTGCTCAATATAACTTTTTTTTTTCATACCAAATTTCTTACTTTTTCTTGCACATGTATCTTGTATATAAGTTGTTCTAGCATCCATCACAAGTTTGGAAGCTGGTTTTTTTCATGATATATTTGTTGAGTGGACCAATGATGTCAAAAATCTATAGCTTTCTACTGAAAGAGGCCAGGTATATTTTTCGTAACATTTTCTTACTTTGATATTCACATGTTTCGGTGTTCATGTGAAGCACTATTAGTTGTAGCAGGATTTCTCTATTTTATGTCAGCTGATTGATCAAGTGCTTCCTTAGAGTCGATCTCACAGTTGCATTTGGATTTCAAATTTCAATAGCTTATCCCTTATGTCATATACAAACCCAAAATAGGCATGTCTCCAAGCCTTGTTTAGCATCAAGCTGCAGCACACAGGCCAGAAGCCCGTAATGAACCCAGGAGCTATGCTTGCATATAAGCACAACCTTTCAATCTTGTCTGCATCTTCTCTTTTTTGCTCTCCATTTCTAGGTGGTGATGATGAGCAAGTAGTTGGTAGTGGTTTCCCACAAAGTTCAAAGTTGCCTTAGGTCAGAAACTGATTAGGTACAGGAACTTGTCCAGACAAGTTGTTGTAGGACAGGTTCAAATAGCTCAAGAAAGTCAAGGTGGTCATGCTTCGAGGGATTGGACCTGAAGCAAGAATGAAATCAGAAAAGATTGAATATTATATATATTAAATTTATTAATACTACAAAATATATGGCATAGGTACGGTCGAGGCCCATAATTAAATAACTTGTATATGTCCCTTACCTGAAAGATGGTTATAAGAGGTCAAGACTTTCTAGAGCAGTTAATGATCCAATGCTCTTTGGTATGGTTCCAGTCAATTGATTCCATGGCAGATTCAAGGCGCCCAAGTGAAATAGCTGCGTTAAATTCTCTGGTATGGCTCCAGAAAGATGGTTCTTTGAAAGATCAATGATGGACTGTTTCACCATTTGGTTAAAGTATCTATGTGTTCTTCCTTTCAAGACCAACTCTAAATGCTTGATGTAGGATGGAAAGCCAGGAGAGGTCATTGAATACTTTCCACTTTCATAGTTAAAAGCTGGAAATTTGAAACCCTCGTGCATATCTCCCAAACACGCAGGAATAGTTCGTGATAGGCTGTTTTCTGCAAAATCTAACAAATTGAGGCAAGGTACAAAACATAGTTCTTGGGGAGTATTTCTTGTTGGAGTGTTGCCTCGTAGTTGTAACTTTGAAAGGGAAGGAAGGTTTTTGTTGATTTCTTTTGGAATGGATCCAAAAATCTATTGTTATTAAGGACAATAAATTTCAGCATAGAGCAATTTTGAAGGAATGAAGACAAATTTGCAGAGAGATCATTGTTGCTCAAGTCTAGGGTGTAAAGTGAAGGCAGCTGTGAGCATATTGAAGACGTCGGAATTACACCCGAGAGACTGTTGTTAAATAGATCAAGTACAAGCAACTTTTGCATACCCGTCCAAAGTAAGGGAATTTCACCTGTCAAGTAGTTGTTGGATAGATACTCAAATTTTGAATCCTATTTATGGACAAAGGAATGCTGCCACTGAGGTGATTATTCGAGCGATCCAAGGCCATCAAATGTGACATTTCTTGGCCAATATTGGCGGGTATAGTTGCATAGAGTAAGTTGTTATTCAGATAGAGTGAATTTACACCAGACCAAAGCGGAACTGAGCCCTTCAACCTATTGATATTTAAGTTAAAGATGGGTGAAAAGGAGGAAATGCTCAATGCTTTAGGAAGGTAACAACACTTATTTTGTTGTGAGAAAGATCTTGCATCCTAAGGTGCGAGACCATGTTGTAAAGCCATTTGGGTGTCTCCCCTAAAATTCCAGCATTTTGTAGGATTACATCCCAAATGCCTATCTGGATTCTAAGCCACTTAGGAAATGCTGGACCAACTTTACAGTCATTAATCTCTAGGTAAAACAACTTAAAATGTGGTATCCAATCATGTGGGAATTTCAATGTTAATGAGTTTTTTTTAATGATATTGAGAAAAATTTCAGATTTGAGATATTATGGAAATGACTGTTGGTTATTGTTCCTTCCCAAAAATTTTGTAAAAGATTTAGTTCTGTCACCTGGGTTAGTTGATGAATACTTTCAGGAATTGTCCCATTCATCATGTTGTATCCGAGGTACAACTGACTTAGGTTGGATAGGTTTCCTATAGGTGCTGGTATTGGACCCATGAGTGAGTTAGAGAAATATCTAGGTAAGGTAGATTGCTAAACTGTCCTAAAGAGTGGAGCAATTCCTCACTAAATTGATTGTATGTCAGATATAAATGCTCTAAACTATGGTTATTACAAAATCACAAGACCTCCAACATTTCACTTACATCACCATTGAGCTCATAATTATATGATAGGTCTAGACTTTCAAAGTTCCACAAATTCCCTTTCCTAATCTTAGGAAGGAGACTTCTCATAGATGAACTAGAAAGCTCTAGTTTAATGAGGGTGCTTATATTATTAAACAGTCGTGAAGGAGTTGAAATTATTAAAACTAAGGTCCAAGTGAGTCAAATTTTTCAAGTAAGTTAAGGAAGGATTTAACTCACCACCTTTGGTTGAGATGTTGCAGTTATGGAGAACAAGTTTTCTAACTTGGTGTGTTAGATTGTCACATTCAACGTCCTTCTAACTACAACAATCTTTCCCAACCCCCCATGAAGAAAGGCAATTCGAAGTTTCTGTAAGATCATTTTTGAAAGGAGAGCTACTCTCTCTTCCTCAATGCAAACATTACTAACATTGAGGCTTGTAACTTTAACTAACAACACACCTCAAGACCACTTATGTGTTTGCCATTGTCCAAACAAATCACTTAGATGAACGAACAGGAATTTTCAGAGGCACTGAAGTTACTCTTTGTGAATGGTGATGCAGATGAGGATGGAGGTGAGGGTAATAGGGTCGATTTTGATGATAAGAAAGGGGATAATACAGGTATAATGTTTTAAAGAGTGAAACAAACTTTAGCATGAGATTAGAGATCGATCTATTTTACAAACAAAGAGATTGACACGAAGGAATTTTGAAGAAGAAGAAGAATAGCATGATGGGAATGGGTGGCATAACCGTTATGCATATAAGGGTTTATATAGAACCGATATCCAACCCCATTTTAATATTTCATGAGCTAGTCATACATATCAGAGGTTGTGTGAGAGGTCGAGACTTTCTAAATTAGTTAATGTTCCAATGTTTTTTGGTATGGTTCCAATCAATTGATTATAATTGTTCTAGTTAATGTTCCAATGCTCTTTGGTATGGTCTCAAAAGTACCCTATAATTATTATTGAAATTCTAAAAAATATTGAGTACCAGAATAGTAGCGAGCTTGACTATGGAAGTGACGAGGGCAAGTGGATGTTATGTTGTTGTGGTGCGTCATCGGTGCGATGGTGGTACAGCATCGGTGCGATGATGGTGTGACATCGGTGCGATGGTGGTGCGACATTGGTGTGTAGGAAAAAGCCACAGGGGGCCTGGGTAGGCCTGTTGGTTGTCCAGTGTCGTGACTGAAGTACTACACGTACACTAGATAGATGATTGTCGCCGCCTTGACTAAATCTGGATCAGTGAGAGGGGTCTTGAACATGGCGATATGGGCACCGTGTTTATTCACTTTCCTGGGTTGATATCATATTATTATTCGGTGCCAAATTCCTCATAATGTTCGGTGTGATTAGAGATCTTGTACTCCTGTATATGATGCAGATGAGGATGAAGGTGAGGGTAATGGGGCCGGTTTTGGTGATAAAAAAAGGGGTTAATATCAGTATAATGTTTTAAAGGGTGAAAAAAACTTTGGCATGAGTTTAGAGATATGTTTTACGAACAAAGAAATTGAGAGATATTCACAAATTCCCTTTCATAATCTTAGGAAGGGGACCTTTCATAGATGAACTAGAAAGCTCTAGTTCAATGAGGGTAGTGCTTATATTATTAAACAGCCATGAAGGTATGGAGGAGTTGAAATTATTGAAACTAAGGTCCAAGTGAGTCAAATTTTTCAAGTAAGTTAAGGAAGGATTTAACTCACCGCCTTTGGTTGAGATGTTGCAGTTATGGAGAACAAGTTTTCTAACTTGGCGTGTTAGATTGTCACATTCAACTCCCTTCCAATTATAGCAATCTTTCCCAACCCCCCCATGAAGAAAGGCAATCTGAAGTTTCAATAAGATCATTTTTGAACGTAAGGAGAGCTACTCTCTCTTCCTCAATGCAAACATTACTAACATTGAGGCTTGTAACTTTAAATAATAAGAGCATAGCAATAAAAACACACCTCAAGACCACTTATGTGTTTGCCATTGTCCAAACAAATCACTTAGATGAACGAACAGGAATCTTCAGAGGCACTGAAGTTACTCTCTGTGAATGGTGATGCCGATGTGGATGAAGGTGAGGGTAATGGGGTCGGTTTTGGTGATAAGAAAGGGGATAATACAGGTATAATGTTTTAAATGGTGAAACAAACTTTGGCATGAGATTAGAGATCTGTTTTACAAACAGAGAGATTGAAAGATATTCACGAAGGAATTCTAAAGAAGAAGAAGAAAAATAGCATGAAGGGATTGGGTGGCATAACCGTTATGCATATAAGGGTTTATATAGAACCAATATCCAACCCCATTCTAATATTTCATGAGCTGGTCATACATATCAGAGGTTGTGTGAGAGGTCAAGACTTTCTAAATTAGTTAATGTTCCAATGCTCTTTGGCATGGTTCTAGTCAATTGATTATAATTGTTCTAGTTAATGTTCCAATGCTATTTGGTATGGTCTCAAAAGTACCCTATAATTATTATTGAAATTCTAAAAAATGTTGAGTACTAGAATAGTAGCGAGCTTGACTGTGAAAGAACCGAGGGCAAGTGGATGTTATGCTGTTGTGGTGCGGCATCGGTGTGATTGTGGTGCGGCATCGGTGCGATGGTGGTGCGACATTGGTGTACTGTAGGAAAAAGCCACAGGGGGACTGGGTAGGCCTGCTGGTTGTCCAGTGTCGTGGCTGAAGTACTACACGTACACTAGATAGATGATTGTCGCCTCCTTGACTAAATTTGGATTAGTGAGAGAGATCTTGAACACGGCGAGATGGGCACCGTGTTTATTCACTTTCCCGGGTTGATATCATATTATTATTCGGTTAGTGGTATTAAGATGGTTAGTGGTATTGAAAATGTAAACCATTAATATATTTTTTTAAAACTACCCTTATATTTGTTATTGAGATTCTAAAATGTGTTAACTTAACATGGGTATTTTTGGACATGGAAAGGGGTTATGAATATGATGAAGAAATGGAAAAGGATTTAACACTAAGTTTAGGGTCGTGTTAATAACTTTCAGTCATTGACTATAGGATTCCATATAAGGTTTGTGCTTCATATTCTCTATAGTCATTGTTTGCTCAATAAAAGGTATCACTTCTATTCCATTAATTTCTATTGATGGGTGTGTTTCCACGTTAACCTTTTTGATAGATCGCTTCTAAAGGTCTTCCTCTTGTACATAAGAACCTTCTCGTTTTTTTCTCATTACAAGACACAAACCTTAGCAAGAGTATGCAAATGGTGAAATGGTGGAAATGTTCAATGCTTTAGGAAGGTAACCACTTATTTTGTTGTGAGAAAGATCTAGCATTGTAAGGTGGGAGACCATGATGTAAAATTAAACCACTTGGGTATCTCTCCTGAAATTCCAGCATTTTGTAGGATTATAACCCTAAGGCATGTCTGGTTTCTAAGCCAATTAGGAAATGTTGAACCAACTTCATAGTCATTAATGTCCAGATAAATCAACTTCTTAAAATGTGGTATCCAATCATGTGGGAATTTCAATGCTAATCAGTTTTTTTTTTAATGATAAAGAGAAGAATTTCATATTTGAGTGATTATGGAAATGACTGTTGGTTATTGCTCCATCCATAAATTCTGCAGTAGATTTAGTTTTGTCTCTTGGGTTAGTTGACCAATACTTTCAGGAATTGTCCCATTCATCATGTTGTATCCCAGGTACAACTCACTTAGCTTGGATGGATTTTCTATAGATGTTGGTATTGGACCCCCGAAATAAGTTGTGAGAAATATCAAGGTAACCGATATTGTTAAACTGCCCTAAGGAGTGGGGCAATTTCCCCGATAAGTTGATTGTATGTCAAATCTAAATCCTCCAAACTATGGTTGCTACAAGTTGACAAGACCTCCAACATTTCACTTATATCACCATTGAGCTCATGATTATATGATAGGTCTAGACTATGGAGGTGGCACAAATTCTCTTTCTTAATCTTAGATTATAATAACTGAACATATTTTCAAATTAATAAGCTTAAAGACATTATAATTGAAGTTCATTTTCAAATTATGCCACTGAAAATAATTCTTCTAATCTATGAATAAATTACTTGAAATAGTCACTTAAGAAAAAATACTATAAGTCAAAGAATAATTATATTTCTATTTTGAATTCTATTGATGTAGTACAATGTTATTATCGTAATATTTTTTTAATAAAAAATTATATATCCTCCTGATATAAAAGTCTAAAAATCCTCCTAAACATATAAAATTTGACTCATGTTGTTGCTTATCAACAATTGTTGATGAGAAGAGTATCACCTTAACACACATATTAACCACGTGTGAGGTTGACATATATCATTGTTTTTTTGTTATTGCTCTTTCCATTTTGCATGGTTTAAGTAGTATCTCCTTCACATATATTAACAATCAATATTTTATTTATTAAAAAAAATATTATATTGTTAATGCTATGTATGTATGTATATATATATATATATATATATATATATAATATAAGTCATGCATCTCTTGATAAGAGGAGATAAGTTATTTCCTTAACTCAATAAAATAATGACACGTGTCTTTATTTATTTTTAAGTTTTTTTTTCTTGCAAAAAGATGCCAAATAAATTAAAAAGCTTTTCACAATTTCTGTAATGAAAAATCGAAAATTGAGAAAAAACAAGAGCAATCACTGCCCAACCATGTGGCCAACTGCCAAAACCAACATCCATCGTCGATCGCTGCCAACAACCACGCAGCCCTGCAACCACAGCCACCATTGCAAGCCAAAAGCCATCGTCCCTAATCCTATTTTCCCTAATCCAAATAAGTCATTCTTTTATAATTATAATATAAAATTATATTATGCATTGACAAGTAAACACATTTGATTTTAATTATTTTTGAAAAAAAAAAACTAAAAACATAATTTTAATAAAAACAAACACCCCTTGGACATAATTATCGTTCCCAGCCTTATGGTAACTCACTCTCCATCATGATAGTTTCAAAAAAACCATTAATTTGACTAATTTAAGAAAAGAGAGAAAGGGAGGGGTTAACCAAAAGAATCATAGCCACTGCGTTCCATATAACTCTATACATTAAAAACCTCAAATTAATCCTTAAAAAAAAAAACCCAAATTAATAAGCTTGGAATAATCTGATATCGTCCGTTGGGAGAATGGCATGCACAAAAACGGTCTTGATATATGTTGTAGTTGCTAAAAATTTTCAAGTATGAGTTGTGAGTAAAAAATATCATATTATATGATAAAATAAATTAATCAAAGTATATATAAGTGATAATAGCCATAACTCTGTTATATTAAGATTATGGATCAAGATACAAAGTCAAATTCATTTATATATAATTTCATTTAACTCCATTATTTCAAATCTCCCAATTCCTAACATATGGAGAGTAGTGGCCCTACTTAAATTCAGAAAAGATCAGCTGGCACAAAAATTTGAAATTGTTTTCGAAAAAATGGTACTTTCTCTGTTTCTTATATATAATATTTATAAAGTTTTTCTCTTTTGTTTTATATGTATAGCTTTTTTACAAACTCGATTCATAGTTAATATTTTTTTTTAACTATATTATTTTTCACAATTTTGTTTTATCTTCAATATCATTCTCTCTTTTCAATAATGATTACACATGTGTTTTATACTGGGTAGTTAATCACGGTGAGATCGGGCGAGAACGCAGTGGAGCGGTGACCGGAGGGACAAGTATGCGATGGGACGGCGTGGAGCGGCGCGGCCGGCAGTCACGGAGATCGTAGTTCGAAGCGCAGCTGCCATGGCGATTTGCCCTGCAAAATCGTGCCACACCAGCCAAAACGGAATTGGGAGCCCTAATTTTAAAAGGGCAAAATACGAAATTGCCCTTGATTTAATCCAGGAAAACCAATTTTGCCCTTAGTTTGGGCCCAAATCAGCCCAATTTTTCCCCCCTTTTAAAACCTTAATTATTTTGATTTTTTCTTTTTGGCCCCCACTTTTTATTCATTGGCCTTCATTCCTCCTTAAATGGACGAAGCTGCCCTTATATTACCGACTTTAACAATGCGGAAAACCATTTCCGAATTATACAAGGCAAAAAGAATTAGTAATATATTTCCGAATTGAATGAGGCGAAATTATTCCGCTTTGGTACAAGCGGAAACTATTTTAAAGCGGAAAAATCAATACTAATCTATTTTATTTTCTAGACTTATATGGAGATGTGTCAGGGAAGTTGACATAAACTATTGTATAAATAATAAATAAATGATACAGAGTACTGCACATGCATTAATATTCCATAATAATACGTGCAAAACTGATTAAAAAACAGTCCATGATGTCTTCACAACACGTGAATTTGCGTGGATATACTTGAACAATAGTGTTAAAATAATAAAACCTCAATAAACAAAGCCTTAATTATAGGGGATATGTTATTAACATCCGCTTCATTACTACTTGCACCCGATTTTTATAAATTTTTGTACTTACTTACCGATATTACTTTTATATTAATACTTAGATTCATATATCTAATACTCACACCCTTAATCCTATTATTTGCACTCATAATCCCAAAAACCTAATACTTAACCAATTTTATTACTCACACCCACCACTTTCAACCTCTCATATCATCAATTCCATAATCATTTTCAACCTCTCATCCTTCTCATCCAATTTCATGAAAATTATTAGATCTAAAATTTGCTAAATAATTTTTTCACTCTAAATTATTAATTGTGGCACAAAATTAACCAATGATGACTTTTAGCCATTGATCCGTTACTGCGTGCTCTGCTCCATAGGTATATTGTTAAGCATTTGCCAGTAGCAGCAGTCTCTATGCAACCACAAGTGCTCACTACAAACCACTGATTATTTGAACCAATAGATAATAGTATGTTATTGGACAATTATTTTATAGCTAAATTGGACTGAGGTTTTATATACGCGGTGACGGGTTATCGAAGGAAGCGGATGATAATTAAACATGGATGTGTGAATATATAAGGTTGTCCACGATAAATGACTCAGCAACTAAATGGATTTTGGTTGATTTAGAGACAAGCCTTTATCAATGGCTTAAAGTCATTGCTTACTTTTGTGTCCGGTTTATAATTTACAGCAAAAAAATTGTTTATCAAATTTTAGATCTAATAATTTTCATGGAATTTGATAAGAATGATGAGAGGTTGAAAATGATTATGGGGTTGATGATGAGAGGTTGAAGGTGGTGAGTGTGAGTAGTAAAATTGACTAAGTATTAGATTTTTAGGATTATGAATGCAAATAATAAGATTAGGAGTGTGAGTATTAGTTATATGAATGTAAGTATTAATATAAAGATAATATCTGTAAGCAAGTGCAAAAATTTATAAAAACCGGGTGCGAGTAGTAATGAAGCGGGTGTTAATAACATCTTCCTAATTATAGATGAGCCAGAAAGGAATTAGATCTAGTCTCAATTTTTCCGCTTTAAACAAGGCGGAATGTTCAAAATAGCTTCCGCCTATAACAAAGCGGAATAATATATTACTATTTGTTTCCGCCTTGCATAATTTGGAAATGGTTTTGCGCCTTGTTAAAGTCGGTAATATGACTTTTACTTTTTGGCTCCCATAAACGACTTTTTGGCTCCCATTTTCAATTTTTATGGACTAAAACACCCTTTTATGTGTTATTATTTTCGACTCTCGAGTAAAAAAAATGACTCTTGAGAGTCGGAAAATTACACTACTTATTATTTTCGACTCTCAAAAGTCAAAAAAATTTTGACTCTTGAGAGTCGGAAAATTAAACTAAAAACTATTTTTGACTCTTTAGAGTCGGAAATTTTGACTCCCTTTTCAGCTTCATCGAAAAACATTCTCGCCCTTTTTATTTGGCTCTTCATGAAGTTCTTTCATTTGTCTGTCACCTTACCAGCAAATATGTCTTCATCTGAAAGCCCTGCCTGAGCCAACTCATCTTGTGGTAGATACACTCTTCCTCTGTTAGCATTGTTGAAAATTGAACAAGTCGTAAGAACTAAGAAGGATGAACCCAAACTTAAAATTAATATCATGGAAAAGCCGACTTGATATTTTTCAGACAAACTAAGTTCCACAAAAGATTCACTAAACTTGCGCATTATTCATAGAGTAATGATAAAGTACAGGATTTTATGTACATCTCATGCTCTTTTTTTTTTTTTTTTTTGAGGCAATGAGATGCATCTTCATAAAAGCATTCTATTAAGACTTAAAGAAACAACATTTTTAGACTTACTCCTCTCCAACATCTCTGAGTATGCTGGTTAGCTGATTGGCAATTCCTAGGGCCAAGGCAGCATTGTAAACACTCTCTGTTGTGGCTTGTGAATATGGTGAAATGCCCATGATTGGAACACTCATCAAACCAACTGTCCCAGCAACATAGTAACAGTAGAGATATAGTTTCATCAAAGTTTGATTTTTTGACTCTCAAGAGTCAAATTATTTTTTTTTACTCGTGAGAATCGGAAATGGTAACACATAAAAAGGGTGTTTTTGTCGATAAAAATTGAAAATGGGGGCCAAAAAGTAAAAGTCCGGTAATATAAGGACAATTCCGTCCATTAAAAGAGAAATGAGGGTCAATGAGTAAAAAGTGAGGGCCAAAAAGAAAATACCCATTTAATAAAAAAACGAAAAACAGAGGTAATAGAAGTCGAGCAATTATTAGGTGATCCGGGACCACATGGTCTAGAAGAATCACCACCATCCATAATTTAATTTTTGAATTTTTTTAATTAAAAAATAAACTATCAACGATAATGTGATTCAAGACTAACTAATAATTTTCTACATAAGCTTCACGATGGTTCCTTCTTCAACCGTTCATGTTCACGTACGTTTCCTATCTCTCAAGCATTGAAGTTTCGTCTTCCTCAGTCCTCACCCAGTCACACGAGCAGCCTCCCTCTTCCTTCCCTGCTTACATAGCCGTCGCCTCTTCCTCCTTATTTCGTCTTCCTCACGCGAGCCCTTCTCCCCATAGCCATGGCTTCGTCTTCTCAAACTTCCTGCTTACATAGTACTTATTTTTTGTAAACCTTAGTGGCTTGCTGTTTGCTATTTTGTGAAGCCATGTAGGTTTGATTAAGATTGGTTGACTATAATGAATATATGATTATTAGTTATAAATGTATTTTTAATTTGGTATATTTTACTCCCTCTGGCTCTTATTATAAGTTCCTTTTTGTGAGAGAGAAAGAGAACTTATAATAAGGATCGGAGGGAGAAAGAGGGCTTATAATAAGAATTGGAGGGAGTGGTATTTTTTTCCTGATTGTAATGATCTTCCTACTACCCGCTATCCCGCAATGTCATTTTTCAAGTTGATCGCTATCCGTGATCGATTACCCAGATTTTATAGTCAAAATATTTCAATTCTTACATCATTTGATTATTTTTTAAAATTCGTGTATAATAACTAAAGGAAGTAGCATGCTTATAATGTCTTCAAAAAACCTGTCGACAAAGGCACACATATATCGTGTTCTGACCAGGAATAAAAATTGAATTTGCTTACTATTTATTTATTTTAATAGCGCAGGGTGTGCTTGGTGTGATTGAAAATAAGGGGAGTATTTAAGGAGAGAACGGGTGGGAGGAGTGATAATAGTCTATATGTTAAGTTAGTGTGATAGTATTGTGTGCACATGAATTGTCTGATATCTGGCAGACAACTAAGTCTAAGATCTCTTAAAAGGTCCAATCTTTAATGCTAAATTTGTACTCTTAAGGTAAATTATGAATTACAGTACCTCTCTAAGGTTTAACATATCTTTTATACGTGTATGTGCTTCCATCTTGTAATACACAATCTCTATCTATTCAAACTATGGTTTAAAAAAAGTGAAAATTTGTATTTTCTATTGAAGTTGCTAGTGGTTGCATTTGTTCATAAGTTGAGGATTATGTTGAATTGTTGAAAGAGATACTGTGCTTCTCACACGCAAACTCCCACTCTTAAAATTGTCAGTAAACACAAGGTTTGCATGTTTTACCACAGTTTAGAAGGGTTTTTTTATGGATTATAATGTACTAAATAAAGTTCACGTATGAAAAATGAAAATGGACAAAATACCATTGTAATGTGTATGCAATTTATCCTATGTATTCTTGTCCATGATTGTATGACTTGGAGAAATTGTTAGGTACTTTGTGAGCAAGATATTACTCTTATTATGTACCATTAGATTCTTACTATTGTAGGTATAGCCGTATAGGATTTATAAGTATAAAGTTAGAAACAATAATGGTCCACATGGCTGAAGTGGTATGTATGCATTTCATAGTATAGAGCAAGAGAAAATTGCTTGCTTCTGGAACAAAACACCTAAGAAATTTTGTGTTTCCAGTGCCTAACCTCCACCAAGCAAAATGTAAGAAAAGAAAAGCATGCACGGAGACTGATTTGCTGATATGAATGTAAAATGAATAAAACATAATTGTATCCATGAATTTTCTTTCTGTCTTGCCAAATACTCTGTATTAAGAGCACTAAGACTCTTGAATGCTTCAGCTTGTTCATGAATAACAAATAATTTGGTGTTCCCTGAAGACCTTAACATTCTTTTCCAGTATCAATTAGTGGATTGATATCTCTGTAGCTATTCAAATTCTTCATCACCAATCACTACCCTTTGGCATAAAGCATTGTAAATGAATTAAAAAAAGAGACTAGAACCAAATAGAGTATAACTAATTAAATTAAAATTAGAGTTGAACACGAGAATTAGTACTTCACAACATCAGTACTACACAAACATTACACCTCCTATATTCCAGTTTTCTTGTTTTTTTTCCACTACACATTGAACAATTTGTTGTTCAACTCATGATTTTTCTCTTTTTTTTTTTTTCCACCAGCAAAACACACTCCACAAGAAGGGAAAATGCGAAAATCCGGACATAAAATAAAAATAAAAATAAAAATTTAAAAATCACTTTCTAACGTTATTGCTGAAATGCAAGGTAGTGCTTAACAGCATCCCTCATATCATCATAACAATCAGCTCCATCAAAAAACTTTCTCAACTTCCAAAGCTCCCTGTCCCTAAGATCATCCACAAAGGGCAAAATCGGAATTGCATTCTCGGGCTGTTTCTCGAACGAGTTCGGGTTATCATCAACAATCACAACCCGCTTCAAATCCCGACCCGTTTCGGACAAATCCTTCACCAGCTTCCCATCCACATTTCGACACGCGTCGCGATATAACCGGTGCGAAATGAACCGCTTCCGGTCCAACCGGTCTAGAACCAAAGAAGCGTATTCTTTTAACCCCGCTGTAAAAACCACCACCTCGTAGTTCTCCGCCAACGACGCCAAAAACTCGTCCACGCCGGGACGCTTCGTGACGTAGAAAGTCATCCCCTCGCCCTCGATCACGGGACGAACTACGAAATCGAAGCGTTCCGGCGGTGGGTCCGCTGTGGAGTGGACGAGCGTCTCGTCGAGGTCGAGGAAGACGGTTCTTCGGGTGGGAACACGCGGGGGAGGGAGCGCGTGGTGGTCGAAGATGAGGGTTCTGCAGATGGTTTCGAGGGAATGTTGTTGCTGCGTGTCTTGGTCTTGGAAAAGGGTGGTTTTCTTGAGGATCTTGTAGGAGTTTTTGTTGGGGGTGGTGAGGCGGACTAGTTTGGAGAAGAGTTTGGTGATGCGGCGGTGGATGGAGGAGATGACGGCGGAGGAAGCGGAGACGACGGATTTGATGGGGGATTTGCGGCGGAAACTACGGCGGCCGCTGCGGATGTGGTGGTCTTTGTTGATGGATTTGGATTTGGATTTGGATTTGGGTTTGAAAGGGTTTCTCTTAACCTTTGATACCATTTCTTTTCTTGGTTTCTTTGTGATATCAAAGAGAGAAAGAAAGAGAGAGAGAAAGGGAGATTTGGGTGTGAGAGGGTGCAAACAAAAAATGTGGGGTGTGTTTGGTCAGGGCAGTTTTAAATGTAGGAATGGTGCAACGGTCACAAGCAGCTTCGGAACCCAAACCTATATTCTTAGCTCATAATGACTTAGCTCACCAGTAGCATAGGAACCGAACCTAAATGTAGGTAGTACAGTAGTCACTTTTGGTTTTTTTTGGTACATGTATACACGTATTTGTAGTGTGCCTTCTTCTTATCGGATTTTGCAAACAATGAAAATTAGGATTTCCTTAAACTCAATTTTAATTTTTGTTTGGTTGCACTAAAAAAATGGTAAGAGAAAAACAGGAAGAGAGATTATGGTGAGAAAATTGGTAGATTTTGTAGTTATTTGGACGACAGAAAATGTGTAAAGAACGAGGAAGTGAGAAAAGTTGAGTTTTCTTTCCTTTCGTTGGTTGAAGAGAAAAGAGGGAAAAGAGAAAACAACAAATTTGTCGACAGACAACTAAACCTTTATTTTAAAAAATAGAAATAAATATTTTTTTTCTTTTTCACGTGTATATATATTTAACATATCCAAAGATTTTTTTTACTACAATTTTTTATCACATGTTAAAAATTCTTATTCCAAAATATTAAAAAAAACAAATTTTTATCGAAAAAAAAAGCTTTATTTTTCTATAATTGAATTTTAAAAAAATAAAATCAAGTAAAGTGAATAAATGAATGACAGATAGATAATTTTACATGTCAAAACTCATTTTCTTCTCATTCTCTCTTCCATGGGAGAGAAATTTTTCTGGTGTGACCCACCTAAATTTTTTCTTCCCCTCATTTTCTCTCATCTATCAAACAAGGAGATAAGCTTTTCTCCTTGTTTTCTCTCCTCCCAATTTCTCCTCCTGCAAAATCACCCTAACCAAACTAAGTGTTAGGGCTGAGGATAAGAAGTTAAAAGTAGTAAAGAAACCTAGAAAAACTAAGTCCACTGTCACTTGAATCATTAAATGTTTAGTTTTTCTATAAAAAAATGCACTTCTTTTAGTCTCTTATCCTCAGGTTAAGAAAATCCTAAAAATTACTCTCTCCGTTTCGTTAGCTTAGTAAAAGCCAAAATAGTCAACAAAAATAAGAGAATATATTTTTGATATAATGCATGATTTATTTTCAAAATAAAATGTAATGCATGATTCATTTGTTAATTACAAATTTCTATCACACATATTTCGATATTATTTTTTATAATTTCTAAGTTTTTCATTGATTGTTTTTAACATTTTTAATATAATATATACAATTTTTTAAGATTTTTCATTAATTATTTTTACTTTAATTTGAAAAAAAAAAACTACATTTTTTTACTTAGATAATGGAACGGAGGGTAGGGATGACAACAGGTCTGAGTGGATCCAGGTACTGCATTACCCGAACCTGCCCCGTTAGTGTAAATTTTGACCCGAACCCGCCCCAAGCCCATGCGGGTACCCATTGCGGATCTTACCGACGGGTCTTGAGATATCCAACAAGTTTACGGGTACCCATTATGACTGAATCAATAAATATTAGTGGCGGTTGGACATAGGTAACATATAAGCTGAAAAATGAACACCGAATAAAAGGAAGATAAAAGTGAGCAATGCTAAACAAAAGGACAAAAAAACCGAACAAAAGTGAGCAATATACCTCATATTATAGTATATAAAAAAAACAAGATCTTTGCTTTAACTCCAAAACACTTTATGTATATACAAAGGTTATCCTTATAATTTAACTAGCGAGTCCGAGTAACCACGAATCTGGGTACCCCTTACCCAGACTCACCCGAATTTAATAATGGATCTTAAAATACACATCCTCATCCACATTGGGTCCAAATTTGTAGACTCAGACCCATTGCGAATATTACCCATAGGTTCGGATATAATTGTCATCCTTAGCTGAGGGAGTATATTAAGATAGCTTTTAATATTTTTTTTTTAATCTTAATCCTTTGAAGCAAGGATAAAAACCTAAAAATAATTATCTTTTAATGAAAAAAGAAATACTAAAACCCTTTTTTTCTGAGTTTATCAATAAAAAATGAAAAATAAGTTTAATTATATTTTTTTCACTTAAAGTTCAGGTAATTTTCGTTTTAATGCTTGTAACGTTTTTATCAATTTTGGTTATTAAATGTTTGATAATTTTGGTTTTGGTATATTTCCTCAAATAAGTGATAATTTGTCAACATCTATTGATCACGTATGTACTCCCTCCGGTCCTATTTATAAGACATTTTTGGAGTTTTTATTTTGGTCCTATTTATAAGACCCCTTTTCAACTTTCAATAGCATTTAATTACTTTTTTCCACTAACATCCCTATAAAGTCAAAATTTTTTAGAGTTCCAATAATAATTATAGGGGTAATTTTGAAAAAGTATATCAAATTTTTACATTTCTAATGTCACTGACAAATTTTTCCACTCTCCTTGGTGGGAGTGAAAAATCCCAAAAGGGTCTTATAAATAAGACCGGAGGAAGTAATCAGTAGGAGACATATCACATATTGTGTTAATCACGTCATCATCAATAAAAATTTCAACCAAATCTTCATAACGTTTAAGGATTGAAAACTAAAAAAATTGTAAGGTCTAAAACTTGCTTAAGAGTTGTTTTTGTTAATTTTGAAGTAAAATCAGCTAAATATAAAAACTCGTTTTTGGTTAAAAAAAAATAAACAAATAATCCCAAATGCATAATTTTGTTATGGGTAAATACAAGATCCGGAGCACAAACTTCTGAATGGTATTTTACACAGAAGTATGCAGTATACAAAAATTAAATTTTGCGATAGCAAATTTTTGCTTCTGTATTTCGGTAATGAAGTTTAAGTTTAATTTTTAAACTTATTTCATATATATTAATTATTTTGTTTTTATTTATTTGTCTAACTCTAAACAAATATACTTTTTAAAAAATATAATCATTATTAGATTTTTAATATATTAATTATGTTTTTTCACTAAATTCTTTCTCTTTCTATAATAATTAATTTTTTTCAACTACTTACATAAATCAAAACCTATTTAATATAATAAATATGAAAAATAACATTTTATTACACTCTTAAAATTTAAAAAATGATAGATAAAAAGGAAAAAAAATCTCCAAACAATAAAATATAATGAGGAACGGTCTCTTCTTTCTATAATGATGCTAAAAATTTTCAAAATTTTTTGTCTCAAACTAATTATAAAGTCAAAATAATTAATGAAAAACTTAGAAATTGCAACTTCGAATTTTGATTGGTTAATCAATGAAAAATGCATTAAATTAGTTATTTGATACTAATTGATTGATGTGTTAGACAAGCCATTAAATAAATATCTCCTTAATTTTTTTATTTTTGCAATTTGTTACTTCATCCGTTTCATATGCAGTGTTCATAGGGTTTTTGTCTCATGTTTCATATCTATTGTTATTTAATTTTTACAAAATCCAATACATAATTAATCCTATTTTTTTCAATACACCTCTATTTATCACATTCTCTTTCTCACTTTTAATATTTTTATCTATTTTTTTTATAATGATTATATAGCGGCATTATATTTCAAATACCCTTAAGGGCTCCCTGGTATTAAGGGTGCTCTTGGGGATACCGGTGGTTCCGCAAGGAATACGGACCCAAAAAAAAATTATATTTCAAATACCTCAAATTCTTACATCATTTAATCCTTGCTTAAATCTCGTGCATAACATTAAAATACATTATTTATGAAACAGTTGGAGTATCAACTTATCATCCATATGAGATGGAAGGAGTATTACTTTATAAATTTAATACTCCCTCCATCCCATAAAGTTAGTAAAAAACATAAAAAAAAATTGTCTCAAATTAAAGTTAAAATAGTAAATAAAAAATTGAAATTATATTGTATATTATATAATTGGTTAATTAAAGAAACGTACATTAAATACTTGCTTTGTAATTAGTTGATTAAGAGGAACAATGCATTAAAAGCATGTTTTCTCATGTTTGTTAAATTTTCAAAAACTTACTAACTTTTTGGGATGAAGGGAGTATATACTCCATCCGTTTCAAATATAATACTCTCTCCAGTCTTATTTATAAGACCCTTTTGGGTTTTTACCTCATTTCAATTTTCAAAAGTATTTAATCACTTTTTTTCACAAACACCCCTATTAACTCTACACTTTTTAGAGTTTCAATAATTATTATATGGGTAATTTGGAAAAAGTATATCAAATTTTCACATTTCCAATGTCACTAACAAATTTAATCATTTTCCTTGATGGGAGTGAAAAACGCTAAAGAATCTTATAAATAGGATAAGAGGGAGTACGATTTAAGATTATACACAAATATTAAGAAATGATTAAATAATATAAAAAATATATGTATTTTTACTATAGAACTCCTGTGTATTCATTTTATTGAAGAGAAATATATTAATTATTAGAGGTAAAAAAAATTATTGTTTTTTTTTTGTTACAGAGGCAAAAAAACAGAGAAAAGCAACTAACGATAATACACAATTCCAGAGTTGTCAACTCTAAAAGCAGACTTAGGAAAGAAGGAGGGTGGATCCAGACAGCCTCATCCATGTTATGAATGGCACCCCATTTGGCCAACCCATCAGCAATATGGTTAGATTCTCTCAAGATATGCATCGCTCGAACTTCCCAATGCCTTTGGAGCAAGGATCGAATATCCCCAATAACAATAGAATAAGCATGAAATAGGCTGGTTTGCGGACTCAGCACCAACCGGACAACTTCAGCTGAATCAAATTCACAAATAATCACTCTTAAATATCCCAAGCTAGGACCAACCCACGCCTGATTGCTAACAACTCAGCAAGAAGGACGTCGTCGCTCCCAACAAAACAACTAAACCCACAAATTCAGGTTCCATTGACGTAACACCCGCAAATTCCTCGTATTTGTTTTAAGCAATAAAGAGATTTATTTTGAGAAAAGTATTTTTGAAAGAGTATTTTCTTGAATTAATTTCTTATTTTGTGATTTTAAAGTGGTGAATGATTTTAAAAGGAATGGTTTTCATGAAATGATACTATGAGTTTTTGAAATTGAGTTTTTGGAATGATTATATATTTAATGTTTTTATGTTCTAAAGAAAATGAGATTTTTATACAAGAGTTGTTTCATGAAAAAGAGATTTGTTTCCTATGCATATATGAGTATATGTGTTGGTTTGATATGTGTTTGATATATGATGTATAAAAATAATTGTGTTAATATGAGTTCTTAAAGATATTTGTGTTACTATGTGAATTGGTGATTATATTGTTCTAAAGTAAATATGAATAAGAAATAAAAAGATAATGTGTGTATGCATATGTGTGTGTATTACGTGTATATGTGTGTGCATATATGTAAGTTTAGGATTTCAATTTTTAGGACAAGGAGTTTATGAGGTAGATTAGAACCAAAAGGGAATTAATGGGTAGAAAATTTAAGTAGTAAAAATAAACCATTGTGCATGAAGTGACCTAAAGTCTAAAATTACTCCTCATTGTCCCCTTTGATAAAATCCACCCAAGCAACAAATTGAAGTGCCAAGTTTGCCCCTCCTAAACCCATTAGAACCGAATTAACCAAGGGCAAAATAGTAAGCTCACGTTTTGTCTATAAATACCTTTGGCCTTAGTTCATGCACCTTCATTTTCCATTCATTTCTTCACTTCCACTTCTAAAACCAAACACTACTCTAAGAGTTCATCCAACTCTTAGAAAGAAAAGAGAGAGAAAGAGAGAGGGGTTGTTGGCCGTGAACTAGAGAGGAAGGAGGAAGGAGGAGATCAAGGCAAAACCTAAGACCTCCCTTGAAGATTCATGAACTTAGAAGCTAGAAGATCAACTCTTTCTTAGGTGGGTAGTTCGAATGAGCATGGGAGAGTTGTAATAGCTTAGATTTTCTTTTGATCTTGTAATCTTCCTTCCTTTCTTTCTTTGCATGTGTTGTTCTTAATTTATCATGGACTTTTAAGACTCAAAGAAACTTGTAATAACTTAAACCATGGACTTAATGATTCGGTTAAGATTTTCCATGATAGATCTTGATGTTTTTTTTAAACTAACTCTTAAAGATCTAAAGACTTGTTAAGATTTTTGTGGATTTAAAGTAAAGCCTCTTTGCATGTTAAATATTTTTGCTTAAAACTGTGATTTGTAAAGTGTTCATAAGATTATTTGATGAGTAAATGTATAATCTAAGCTTGTTTGATGATAAAGTTGTGATCTTTGGTGTTGCATGTTAGTTTGATGATGATTTTGGTTGATTTATGTACATGCATGTGTTACTTATACCTTGATCTTGAATTTTTAAGAGTAAATGAACTTATAAAACACTAGATCATGAGCTCTATGATTCGGCCATGACTAAAGATTAAGTCTTGATGCTTTTTAACTTGATCTAAGTCCTTGCATGTTAACTTTATGGTTAGAAAAATTGATTTGAATTGTTAAAGTGTTTTGATTTGATCTTAATAAAGCTTTGATTTTGGTCTTGATCTTTAAAAAAAAGCTTTGATTTTTGTTTTGATCTTTAAAAAGTTTTGTTCTTGAACTTTGCATGTGATTTTTGAATAAAAAGATCCAACCCTTCTTAATGCATGTATTGATTTTGACTTGATCTTTGGAAAAGCTTTGACTTTGTCTTAATCTAAGAAAAGTTTTGATCTTAAAGTCATGCATGTGATTTTTGAACAAAAAGCTTTGATCTTTCTTTGTGCATGTCACGGTTTTGATAAGGAAACCAAGGAAATCAACTCTTGAAAAGTGGTTTTGTGTTGATCTAAGTTTAATGTTCTTGCATGTTAAATTTAAATTTTACTCTTGATTTTTGGTGACGAGTATTCGGTTCAAGTCTAGAACCAATAAAGTATGAATTGTTTTCATGAAAAAGGCTCATGCATAATTTCTTTTTGATTCAAAGATTTCTAAAAGTGCATGATCAAAACCATGAATCTTAACTTTTGGCATGATGAAAAATGAACCAAAAATCTTGTCTTGACCATGTTGAGTTTTCGGCCAATGCATGCTAACTAGGTTAGGGTTCTTTTTCAATGAAGTGACATAAAAGTCATGAGTATGTTTCATGGGTTAAGGCTAAGTTAAATCATTTGAAAATTGTGTTGTGATTATCTATTTTCTATTCGGTTTTGACTAAAAAGATAAAGGGAGTAAATTGGTTTTATCTTGCATGTTGATTTAAACAAATAAGACTTTGGTGTGATGCTTGATTTAGTAAGTTGATTTAAGTTAAGGAAAAATAAATCTAAGTTTGATAATTTCCCAAGTTAAGCTCACGGTTTTATGATCAAAAAGGAAGAAATGATTTCTTAATCTTGTGTCTTGATGATGAACATGATTTAGTTGTTGGGAATGAATAAAGTCTATACGTTGGGCTTATTCAATTTGGTCTCTTTTTAATAAAGTAGGTAAATATGAAAATGAAAATGTTTAGAAAATAATTAAGTAAATAAGTGTTTGATTTATAATTAAATGAAATGATTGGTTAATTGCTTGTATGACTTAATTCATCTAAGTGTTGTTGTGGTTGTGTGCTAGTTGATGTTTGAAAAGTATTTGAGTGTGTAATTGGTTTTGAAATTAATTGGTTTTGAGATAAATCCATTTGATTTATTTGAGATTTTTGGATTGTGTTTATGGTTGTCCAAGATTTTGTTTTGTGACAAA
Source organism: Crotalaria pallida (assembly GCA_037953625.1). Classification (NCBI taxonomy): domain Eukaryota; kingdom Viridiplantae; phylum Streptophyta; class Magnoliopsida; order Fabales; family Fabaceae; genus Crotalaria; species Crotalaria pallida. The sequence goes on from CM075656.1 coordinate 79,578,125, forward strand.
AGTTTGAATTATAAAATGCTTATTTTGCACTAAAGCATGCCTTAAAGCAAAAAGTGTTTTACGATGTTTTCGAATTTTTATTAAAGTGATTTTGTGAAGTAATCCTTTGCTGTCCAGAATTTTTTAAAGTTGTTTCTTAACTTTAAAAATGTGTTCAAGTGATTTAAAGTATAGTTTTCAAGTGGTAATTAATTTGAGAAAAAGCCGGATTAAAAACGGTGAATTTTTCGGTGTTTTCAAACACGGGTAAGGTTCTGTCCAAGACGGACCAGCAACAAATCAATTGGTTTAAATTATTTTATAAGACATTTTCAAATGGTTTTGAAGTACTTGAAGTACTAGAAAGTGTTAAAATTGTTTTGAGAAAACAATTATATTTTTAAGTCTCCCGACGAGGAACAGAATGTGTATTGAGTTAAGACAAGATTTCTTCTGCAAGTTAATAACGTAAACGTGTTTTATTTAATACGAGGAATGGTATAGACGAGGGATTGGGGCAGCCGACAGCAAAAAGGATCCGAGGAGACCGTGCGCATTTAAATCGCTGGACCTGAGGTGAGAGAGAAGCTTTCCTAAGACACCGTGGTATTTAGGTGATATATTAGGACGTTCCGTATCATCTCAAAGATCGGAACTTAGTGGTTCGGAGTTAGTAGTATAGTGACAATTGTTTGTGTTGTGTGGCCACTTATATGAAGGTGACAAAGACCACATTGTTGTTGTGTGATGATCGTGTGTTGATGATGTGAAATAGCATGCTCGTATTTATTTATTTTTATCTATGCATGATGGAATTTAATATTGTCGATTAATATTAATCACATGCTGATGGACATCTGTTACGTCCTGAAAATGAAAATGAAATGATTAAGTTGTGAAAGTAAAAGACACAAAGAGGAAAGAATAATGATAAAAATTATGGGACTGACTGGAAATAAGATATGTGCTGAAAAGAGATAAAGAGTTGAGATTGGGGAAGGATTTAATGATAATGATGAGGTTAAGCCAGAGCTGGGAAAAGTAATGTTGAAACGAGATGTGATCTGAGTGGAGCTTGGCTCCTTTGTTGATGTTGTTGGAATGAGGCTTGTGTTGAGTTGAGTTTGCTCCTCTACTAGTGCTCACTGAAATGAGATTTTTGAAAAAGTTTATGGACTAAGATTTTTGAAAAAGTTTGTGAAATGATATTTTGAAAAAGATTGTGAAAGGAGATTTTGTGAAAAGTTTGCGAAATGAGATTTTGCGAAAAGTTGGTGAAACAAGATTTTTGAGAAAATTGTGAAATGTTGTTTTAAGAAAAGCTTGTGATATGATATTTTTTTTAAAAAAATAAATTTGTGAGAAGAGATTTTGTAAAAGTCCATGAAGTGAGTTTTCAAGAAAGGTTTGTGTAATGAGATTTTTAACGATTTTGTAAAAAGAGATTTTCAGAAATTTTGTGAAATGAGATTTTTAGAAAGTGATGAAAGGAAATTTTTAGAAGGTTTGTGAAATAAGAATTTTCGAAAGTTGTGAAATGATACTTCGAGAAAATTTTGCGAAACGAGACTTTTGAGGAAGTTATAAAAGGTGATTTTGAGAAAGTTTATGGAACCAGATTTTGAGAAAGATTATGAATTGAAATTTCGTGAAAGATTATGAAATGAGATTTTTGTGAAAGTTTATGATTTGAGATTTTGAGAAAAATGATGAAATGAGATTGTTGAGGAAAGTTGTGGAATAAGATTGCAAGTATGAGGATGTGAACCCAGCTCTGTGCTCTGATGAGAAAAGATTGTGCAAAGTTAGTGGTCGGGACCCATTGAAGGGATGCACGAAGGATGGGTCGACCTTAGGTTAATTAAAAAGATAAAAGACTTTAAAAGACACTAACGCGGTGAGCGATGAGTGTGATATCGAAGTAGTGGAGAGGAAGGTACCCCGGATATCAGGGATATTCGGGTTGTGAATGCAATAAGGTAGGCTAGGGCGGTAAACCGTCATGATGCCTTGAGTACTATTCTGGGCGGAACGAATTCCATATGTGGTAACCAGACGTGGTGGGGACTGGGTCCTAATGTCGTGGTAAGTTCTGCACCCGGAACTGGAATAGTGCTGTCACCCCTATGACATTTCGGGAACAGTGAGAGGGACTGGAACGGGGCATCTTGATTGCCACTGTACCCGAGTTTTCTACAGTGAGCCTTGATTATATGATATGATTTGATATGATATGAATTGAATTGAGACTGTACCAGAGTTTTCTACAGTTCTCCTGGCTTGGAGCCAATTGATGATTGAGACAGAGGTCCTGTACTCCTGTTAGCTTTCGACTGGGTTGGGTGGATGACCGAGGAGATGTAGACGTGAGTGTTAGCCGAGAACGGAATGAGTACCTCGATGATACCTCATATTCCCCAATCATCGATGGTTATAATTCGATAAGACATGATAAGAAAAGTTTAAGAGTGATAAAAAGATTTATGATTATGAGAAGTGAAATCTTATGGAATGATGAAGTTGAGAAAAGAATTGAGAAATAAGGAATGATTATGTTGAGGAATGATAATAAGTTTGACATGGTAATAATAATGATGATAAGGATAATGATAATAATGATGATATGCTTGTTTGTTGTGTTGTATGTATGTTGTGTGTTGTATGCTTGTATGGTCTTGATATCTCGCCTACTGTAATCCCACGCCGTCGACGATGCGTCGTTCGGATCGCTTACTCTCTCCTGTTCGTTGGCATATCAGTGTTGCTGGTATCCCAACGGGCAGATGGATCACCGTTTGGAGATTACTACATGGCGTCGTCAGGGAAGCGGTTGGAAACCTACACGCTACGGATGGATATGGACGGGACATACTCAGATGGTGATTGCGGACCCAAAACACAAACTGAGCGGGTCGACAACGGGATCGTGTTTGGGGAGCGTCTCTGTGCTGGGATACAATAGTAATGAACCGTCGTCACGGGATGAAGCTAAAGAGGAATCCGTGAAGCTGTTTGGTGTTGAGCTAAAGCCAAGTTCTGGAGCGGAGTCGGCAACGGAGACACCATCATCCTCCGGTACGGAGAAAAAATCAGAAAAGAAAAGGAAGCCGCATCCAGTGATCTTCATTAGGAGGAATCAAAAGTAGTATGCTTAGTCAAGATGATCTTAGTCTTTTTGTAGATTAAGTTGTGGTTAATGTTTGAGTCAAGGATTACCGAGCAAAGAACCATTTATGTAATTCAGCTAAGTTTAAATTCTGGGATGTGGAGTACTCTCTTTTGAAAGATTGAACCATGTAATCTTTTAGAAATCATTGTGAACATTTTGATCCAATGCAATGAATCACTTTGCTTTTTGGAATCTAGTTCGTTACGAAGATGTAAGTTTTACGTAAACAAAGGTTTTAGTAACAACTCGGTTTTCAGCAAAAAGAATTTTTAAATACATCAATGACTTTTCAATCGTTTAAAAAAAAAATTTGGCCTCATTTTTGTAACCTTAATGAACAAAAGTCGATTATTTTTTAGTTACAAAAATCGGGATGTTACAATTGACATCATCACGAAGAACACCACCAAATCCAATTCGACTATCCACTTGACAGCTACCATCAACATTGAGTTTTACCCACGAATCTGGTGGAAAAATCCATGAAACCTGCCTTGGACTTGAAACAATTTGGTTTGAAGGGAACTCTGGCCAAGCATCACCAAAGCAAGAAGAATCATAGAATATATGTTTTAGCACAAAGGATATCGGCCAGGGAACACTCTAAAAGCAGGTATTATTCCTCCATCCTCCAGATCCACCAAAGACTAGCAGAATAAAGATGAAGATACTCACTTGTAATTTAATGTTGGAGCCATTTGACAAGATTGTTTGAGAGGAGAGGTAAAAAAATTATTGTGAAAAATAAGAATATAATTTAGAAAAACATAATTAATTATATATTTTGAGTTTGTAAAACAACAATACAATTAAAAGAGAAGGAATAGTTTAAACTACATTAACTTTGAAATGAACGGATTACTATTTTTTTCAACTATATGCTTATTTTTCGTAACTTCTTTTTCACATTCAAACTCTCATCATCAATAACGATTACATAATAAAGGTATTATAATCAAAATATCAAAAATTCTTACGGCTAACATTTGATTATTTTTAATCTTTAACCACAATATCTTAATCTTAATATATAAAATAATTTGAAATAAGTTTTATGTAAAGTGCTGCCAAGTGGCATAATTAGATGAACATTAGATTTGAAATTTTTTTGAAATTATTTTTTTTACTAATTGAGTGTAATATTATCAATAAACTATGATTAGGAATTGCTTCATGCTTTTTGTTCAACGTTTTTAACAGGGACAACATGGGAAAGTACTTGGGCTCTAGCATCGCCCGATGGCTCAACCAAACAAAGAGCTATTGCCTATACTCCCCACCGTTATCAGCCACTCGATGTTGCGAGATTTGGATACCAAAACGTAGTTAAGTAAAAGGTTAACACATGTGATAAAAGATCTATTGTTACTTAAGCAAGTGAATGAATGTTCGATTCCCGACTCCTGCGAATGTAAGAAATCTTTCTGGGAGACTAGCACCGAAAGGGCTCGACAATATCAAGAAAAATAAGTCACCTAATTGCGCTGGTGGGATACCTTTGAAAAAAAAAAACGTGGCTATGTGAATTCCTTTTCAGTGAAACAAGTAACAGTGATACCAAGTCAAGTTCTCCAACCATCATTTTCAAATCTCGCATATCAAATTCTTTTCTTATTTTTATTACATTTGGAAAAAAAGTTCAGTTTTATAATATTATAGGAAAAACTAAATGGATTAACGTTAATAGCTATTAAGAATTCTTCGTCAAAGTTGAATACCATGATTTCATCAACGATTTTACTTTGAAAAAAGATAGAAGAATGTCATTTTTTTTTATATAATGAAAATCCAGCTTTAGTTTTGAGAGTGAGTTGGGCAGTTATCTAAAATAAAAATATTTGCATAAAATAATACTACCTCCGTTTATAAATATAAGACATTTTTTACATTTTTATTTTGTTCATATTTATAAGACAATATACCAATTTTCAATAATCATTAATTATTTCCTTTTACAAACACCCCTATCTATCTAACATTTTTTAGATTCTCAATAATATTAATAGGGGTAATTTTGAAAATATATATCAAATATTCACATTTCCAATATCATTAACTAAATTAGTCATTTTTCTTTATGGTCGTGAAATATCCTAATGGAGTTTTATATATAGGGATAGGGGAGTATATTAAATTGTTGAAATATAAATTTTTTTTTTCTAATTATTCTATATATATATATATATATTTTATTTTCATAATGACCTAATTATTTATTTTTGCACAAGATTTCCAAAATATTCGAGAGGATGATGATAATTTGATCTGTACTTAAAATGCTAAACTACGTATTTGGTCTTTCTTACATTTTTTCAATTTCAAATTGGTCCTTTACGTTTTTTTTATATCACATTGGTCTCTCACATCTCTTTTACTATCAATTTTGTCTCTAAATCATTTTTATGCTATATGGACCAATAAGATTCGCACACGTGTCACTTTTATCTCTAACATTCCAAATGTGAGCTAATATAATGTTGACACGTAGAATGAAGAATGACTCAGGGATAAATTTGATAGCAAAAAATACAAAAAAAACGTAAAAAACCAATCTAAAATAGAAAAATATACCGTAGTAAAGTAAGAGGCCAAATACATAATTATAATTTAGCCGTACTTGAAATCTTGAAAACCAATTTGATATTCCTTCCTCCGTCCTTGTATATATAATCTTTTAGGGAGATTTCACGTCCATTAAAAACGTTGATTAATTTAGTTAATTGTATTGGAAATGTGAACTTTCGATATGTATTTTTAAAATTATCTCTATTAATATTATTGAGAATCTAAAAAGTGTTAGATAAATAGGGGTCTTTGTGAAAGAAAATAATTAATGGTCATTGAAAATTGGTATATATGGTCTTATAATTAGTGACAAAATAAAAATGTCAAAAGAGTCTTATATTTAGGGACGAAGATAGTACTCCCTCGGTTTTTATTTAACTATCATTTTTTTTCAGAGAAGTTTTTTGTTTCTTTTTATCTATTTTTTTATAATTTCAAGAGTAACAAATGTTATTTTTCATGTTTACCCTTATTTAATAGATTATTGGTTTTTGTAAGTATGAGAGAAAAAATAATGATTACGAAGAGAGAAAGGGTATAATAGAAAAAGTTAATTAAAGTATTAAAAATCTAAGTAATGATTACATTTCTTAAGAAATTTGTTTTGTTAGGAATATTACATATAAATAGGACAAATGAAGTAATATTGAAAGGCTAATGTGGTACTCCACGCGCAAAAATTTTATGGGAAGCCTTGTTTTAAAATTCACCGCAAGCTTAGGTTAGTAGGGAGTATATGTTAGGGCCTATACTGTATTGTCGTATTCCCTCTGGCCCATAAAAAACGAGGTTAAAAAATTTAAAAGTTACTAAAAAGAATTAAAAAAACGTGTATTTAACGGTTTGTCTAAAATATTAATCAATTATCAAACAACTAATTTAATGTATTTTGTTTGGATCAACCAATTGTAACATCCCTGAATTTTAGTTCCCGAATAATGTCATGCTTTGCTATATGAATGTTTTGCCTTGCTTGATGTATTAGAGCTTAATCGTGTGTAGCTAGCTTATAGTGATTAGGGTTAGCTTAAGCCTAAGTAATTAGGTCTATCCTTGTGTAGTGTTAAGTTGATTGGGGTTAGATGTCTAATAGTTTAGTTAAAAGTTAGATTAGCTTGGTTAATGAGTGACTTAAGGGTTAAGTGAATTAGATTAAGCCTAAGATAACCAAATGGGCCTTGTGAGTGATGTTGGGCCATGAATGAGTGATGGCCCATGTGTGTGTAGGCCGTGGTATGTATATGTGTGTGGGGTGAATTGTGAGTTTGCATGAAGGGATGAGGATGTCTTTCTCACATTTCATGCATGTTGGCCAAGAGTTAGGTGGCAACACCATATTTTCTCCCTTTGCATGAGGCGTGAGGTGTCCACACACCAAGCACACCACTTAGCCATCCTAAACAACTCACCCTTTGACCATAAGCCATCATAAAAGTAAGCATGTGTGGATGAATCTCACTTTGGCTCCCTTTTCTTCATGACATCTTCACCATCATCTTCTTCCTTTTCTCTTGAGAAGCTCACGGCCAACACCACCACCACCATCATCCTAGCTCATTCTTCCACTAAAACCAAGAAATCTTCACATATCTTAGGCCTAGATCATGAATACACATCATGCATGAGTGATCGTGGCTTAGAAAATTCAAACTCAACCTCTTCCTTTTTCTTAGAAGCTCACAGCCACATCCACCACCACCCTTGATCAAGCCTAAACTTCTACCAAACACAAGAAACCTTGGCATATTCATACTCTAGATCATGAATATGCCACATGTTGAAGTCTCGTGTTGAAGAAATTTCAACCATTAAACTCTAAACCCAAACAACCCTCACGGCCAAACCTCAAACAACACCTTAAAATCTTTAGCTTGATAGATCAAGTGGAGCCTTAGAGTTTTAGAAGCTTGGAATCAAGTCTCAAGTGGCTAAGGAGGGAGAGTGCTCACTGTTGGTGATCGGGCCGGCAAGTGCACCGGATCGTACAAGTAATATAGTGATAAAGATAAGAGTGTCGAACCCACAGGGAATTGCTAATTCTATTTATCCTTTACTATTTAACTTATTAAGCATATGTACAAAAGATGGAGTTTGGTTTTGTAGAGTGAATATGTTTGTGAAAATAAAATAAAAGCAATAAAATAAAGAGTAAACGGAGGGGAAGCTGGGATTAAACCTTACCCATCTCACTCATGGTATTTTGGTGATATGCATAACTGTCCATTTATATTGTTGTTGATGCGATGCACTAAAGTCATTTAAACCGATTCCTCGTGAGTAAAATACTAAGGTTGTTCCCCTAAATATAAATTCCTTGAATATTTAGACAAACACCCAGCACTAAGATCAAGCATCATAAGCAATTGATACTCTGTCATCTATTCCTAGAATAACAACATATCAAGTAATTTTATCCAGTTTAGATCTAAAACTCTACTTTCCAGTAAAAGCTAAAGATCAAAATCATGCAACTATTGGCCAAATAATCACAAGTATTAAGAGAAGAATAAAACTACCAACAACTATATAGATGAATAGAAAATACATATACATCACCAAATATCCATGAGTTTGATAGTGGTTCAACCCCAATGAGGAGATTAACCACTCATATCATACATAACAATGAGAAAATACATGAGATCCTTGCAAGATTGATAGGAAGAAGTAAAATCCTCAATGTTTCTCTCTCTAAAGTAAGTGGGGTTTGCTGTCTCTCTCTCTAACTTCTCCTACAAAACAGTTCTGAATCCTAACTTTAATACATCAGAGTCGAGCATTTTCACTTAAGCGAAATGATTTCGCTTAAGCGAAATGTCCACAGTGAAGACTTCCTCCCAGACCCATTTTCGCTTAAGCGAAATGGTCTCAGCCCATATGAAGTCCAAGCGCAAACTTTGCTCTCCAAGGTGTCCAGAAGCAGAATATGATCCTTCTTTTCAAGGCTTCCTCTTTCCTTGCTCCAATGCTCCAATTTTAAGCACTTTTAACTGAATTGGGAGAAAATTAGAATTAGAACCAATCAAAGCTCATGGTTAACCAATTATTTACTATTGACAATTCAAGTTCTACATTTGGGAGTTTTGACAACAAATTTACACAATTAAGTTCAATAAATGCCCAATTCCAATGAAGGATTTTACTAAAATTAGACACTTATCAACTCCCCCCAACCTAGAATCTTGCTTGTCCTCAAGCAAAGGTAAAAGCCAAAAATAACAAACAAAGATAACTAAACAACTGAAACCAAAAATCAAGCCAAGTAAGTTGTGTTGTTAGATCAATTCTCAGGAGTAACAACCATGACAACATCATAACAATCCACCACAATGACCTGAAAGAATTTCTTCAAATCTAGAATCATCACAAGTAACAAGCTCAAATCTAAAGTCTTCTGAAAACAAAAATCATAACAAAGATGCAAAATGTACACTTGACAACATTACACAAGGCAATTTCAGACAAAGACTGAGTCATGCAGAAATCCTGGTTCCTCTCAAGGGTGTCACTCTCTACCACAAACACTTAGTGTTTTAATAAGTTATTTCACAATTCTTCACAATGCACTCAAGTCTATAGGTGAAAGTGTATCCCTGATTTCCACAAAATTGAAAAATGGAACCATGAATTTGCTTGTCATCTAACTCTAATGTTCAAGAATGTACAATATGCATAAATCAAAGGGTCTTTATTTACGGATGTAACTTGGCTAGGGTTCTAAAAGGTGGGATAAATTTGGGAAAAGAGAGCTATGATTCCTAAAGGAATAAATGAGCATTGAAAACAACAACAACTTCATTTCCCCATTTCAATTACATTGCACAAAACCACAAAACCCAATCACCAATTACAACTCACTTGTACCAACTTTTGATGATGGTACTTTTATTCTACTTAAACCTTTATTGAATCAATGTTTCGCTCTTCTTTTTTTTCTTCTTTTTTTTGTTTTTTTGTTTTTTGTTTTTTTTAATGAGGCTACAAAGAGGGTCCTCAAAATAATAACACCACCAAGATTTTTTCAATAGAACTCAATTCCCATGTAAACTCCCCTCAACCTAATCCAGGCACCATCTTCATGATTTCAATGCCCATCTATTCCCTAAGGACTAAGGTGGACTATTGTTTTTCATTTTAAAGCTTTTGGCTGGAAAGGTTAAGTTGACAAAATTGGATATTTCATTTTGGCTCAAAGGGCTAACAAGGGACATAATTTCAAGGTGGGTTATTTGGCTCAAGTAGCTAAAAGAAACAAAATGCCCTTATCATTTCTATGCATATGCACATTATGAAAATCAAGAAAGAATCAAGCAAATCCTAGCACATAAATTCAATTGTGGACACTCAAAAAGAATATGACTCTGAAAGCTCAAATCATCACAAGGGTGTGAACCAACATTTCAAACAAGCTCAATCAAAGCATCATTTCCAAGTGCATCATTAATTCAAAGTGTAAAATAGAGCATCCAGGTTATAAAATCTACTAAAAACAAACCAAGATAATCACTTATTCACAAGAATGAATTTCTAAACTGAAGAAAAAGCAATCATGTCAAATGGTGGATTGAAAAGGTATTACCAAAGTTGGAACACAAAGAGAAAAATCTAAAACTTTTATGCATGACTTGATTCAAAAGAAATAAAAATATTTTTGTTGGTCGACACTATATACATATCCCTACAAAGGCCGAAACTCAGGAAGGCACTAAAGCCGACACTAACAACATCCACAAAAGATTTAAACAAAAGCTAAAACAAGACTAAGCCAAAATTCACAAACTACTAACAGAAACTAAAACTAACAGAAAATAAAACTACTTTGCAAGAAAAAATGAATGATAGAACCCATTTGTTTTATTTTTCCATAAAGTTCATTGGGCTTCACTCTTTCACTTCGATCCATGCGAGCTCCTTCTACTCATCCTCGCCATCATCCATCTCTTGGGCTTCACTCTTTCACTTCGATCCATGCGAGCTCCTTCTACTCATCCTCGCCATCATCCATCTCTTGATCAACATCGCCACCCGCATAAGCATCACCCGCGCCAGATGGCCCTGCCCCCCTGGGTACATAGGACTGTCCCCAGGCCATGCTAGATAAGCAGCAAAATCCTCCGGGGTCCGGTAAATCTGCGGATGAAGCAACTGCTGGCATCTATGCATCTCCACCTGCCCTCGATGGATAGAATCCATCTTGAGGTGAAGAGATGAAGCCCAAAGAGGCGGCTGCTGGTTGTCCTGCTGTGCTGGAGGTTGATGGTGAGGTTCATTGAAGTCCACTTGCTCATACGGATCGGCCTCTTGTGCTGGAGGGTGCTGCGCAGGCGGTGGAGCTGGTGGCTGAACTCTTGGGTTGCACCATGTCTGGATGTACCCCCTATCAAGTGCTTTGACTGGCTCAGTGGCGTTGACTTGGACTCCCGCATTTTTGCATAATGTTGTGATGAGTGCGGGGAAGCCCAAGTGCTTCTTTTTGGCTGGCCTATCTGGGCTAATGTCCTCCTTGATGATATTTGCTATGTGGTTTGACAGAACCTCAGCAATGTCAATCCTGTTGCCCCGCAGGATGTTGAAAAGGAAGTGGCATTTTGGCACGTTGAGATCAGAGGTGTGCATGTTTGGCCAAAGGTTGGCGAGCATGAACCCCGTCCAGATACTCGCAAGTTGCGTCATGTGCGCTCGTTTGATGAGCTGCACTTGACCATTACGGTTCCTTGTCCAGTCTCTTCCGGGTTGACAGATAAGGTGGGCCACTTGGTCAGAAGGGAAGTCATCGTCGCAGCGCAAGCTCTGTGGAATATGAGGATGTCCTATGTGGGCATGAATAGCATCTCTGCCGTAGCTCACCCAGACACCTCCGACTTTGACCCTTCTTTCCCTGCCATGTGTCGCGCCATCTTCGTCGTCAACTGCCTCATTGAGCGGCCAAGCATTGGCATAAAATTCAAGGACCAGCTCCCTATCAAATTTTGTGCCTGGAGTTGCCACATGCGCCCAAGCTTTTCTTTCAATCTCCTGCCTGAACTCGGGGTACTCGCCTTCCCTGAGGCTAACCGTCCTCTCAATCACCAGTAGCCATTGGCTAATCATGTCATAAATTTTGCGGGAGGTGGCATTGTTTAGAGCTGGCGGGCGTGGCACTGCAGCTTGAGAACTTGAAGCCTCATTACGCCCCCTTTTTGTGGTGTTCCTTTCTGCGAGAGTTCTTGTTTTGGGTGCCATCTACAAAACAGAGAAAATACACAATGCACACATTAGAATTTTCTAAGAGAACAATTATCGAACACGTGGTGTACATGTATATTTCATTACCCAATTCAAACAAAAAGTGCCCTAAGAGTATCACACATTATGTACAAGGCACAAAGGAGTCAAAATTAGTGTTGATTCGGAAGATTGTGTGTCAAAACATTTCATCAAACACTTGGTGTGCACATAAAATCCTAACCAAACCAACACTAATTTTCAAAAGGAAATCCCCTAAAAATAGTGTAAACATTCAAAATAACAACCAAACCTAAGGTTTCTAAGTATAATCAAGTAACAAAACTCAAAAAAATTTGGAAACCTAGGGTTTGGAAGGGGGAAAACCGAATTTACAATAGGAATGAGAGAAAGAAATTAAGAGAGAATGAGAGTTTGAGTGATTACCTTGAGTGATTGAGTGAGAAAATTGATAAACTTGAGTGGTTTAGAGTGATTATGAGTGATTTGAGTGAGAAAAGTAGAGAGGAGAGGGAAAAGAATTCGTGGGAGTGTTTTTGAATGCACAACCCTTTCTCTTTCTTCTACCAGTTTAAAATAGTGCAGAACAGATTTTCGCTTAAGCGAAACTGTTAAGTTTGCTCACTGGGAAGGTTTCGCTTAAGCAAAAAATTACGCTTAAGCGAACTGGGCAGGGTCTGATGGTTTCTTTTTTTATTTTGGTTTTCGCTTAAGCGAAAAGTGGCGCTTAAGCGAAACATCAAAATTTTGCCACTGGAGGTATTTCGCTTAAGCGAAAAGTTTCGCTTAAGCGAAATTATGCAGAAAACATGTTTAGCAGAAAAAGTTCAGTTTTGCATCCTCCAAGCATCCAAAGTCACAATTTGACCCCAACTGCTTGCCCAACCTGTTTTTACTCAACTTCATCACTCAAAATCACATACTCATTAAATTCGACACTCAACCACCTAGGCTCTAACACTTTAACAAACAAAACAAAAAGGGACTAACTAACACAAATGCATAAAACACCCTAAGGATGCAACTAAAAATCTAAAGTTCAAACTCAAACGAAAATTAAAACAATTAAACATACTAAACAGAAATTAAATGAAACATGACTGAAATCTGGGTTGCCTCCTATTAGCGCTTGTTTAACATCATTAGCTCGACGCCTGATTTCTCATCCTCCAGGGTCCCAAATCTTATAGCACCTTACCCATGTGATGATGTTGCAATTATCTTTTTCTGCATTATTTAGCTCAAGGCAAGGTTGGCTCTGGAGTGTTGCTTGTACTACAACATTGGCTCTCTTGATTGTAGGTGTTGCAAAATACAATTGAGAGGAAGTGACGGACTCCCCTCTTGAAGCCTCCACACTGGAACTTGCAAGTTGCAACCATCATCTTGGACCTCCACTCTCTTGTTTCTTCTTGCCTCACCCCCTCATTCTTATCATGGCCAATTTTGTTGTTTTTGTTCCTTCCATCAACATCCTCTTCTTCCAACAATTCCTCAGCAATTAGGTATTCACACCTCCCTTTTTCCTTCATTGTACTGCTGCAGGCAGTAATTAATTGACATCCTTCGGGATTTGTTGGTGAGTTGGCTAAGGATTGATTTGAACCAAGAGTAGCCAACTGCTCCAACACCTGTGAAACTTGAGCTTCCAAATTTTTGCTTGATACTTCTCTACTCTTCTGGTAAGCTAATGAAGCTTCCAAATATTGCGCCAAAGTATCATCCAAACTAGTGGTTGGTGGGTTAGCTGCGAATTGAGTTGGACATTGATTAGCCAGCTGCTCCACCATCTGTGAAAGTTGAAGTGCCAAATTTTGGATTGATGCTTGGGTGCTTCTTTGGTGAGTCAATGAAGCCTCCATGAATTGTGTCAAAGTATCTTCCAATCTTGTAAGTTGCTCATCATCTGCTGAAGGATAGAATTGTTGTTGTTGATAAGGGTATTGCATGTTGTAGGAGATGGCCTCTTGATTCCAACCGAAACTCTGATTTTGATCATTTCTCCAATCTTGGCAATGATTGATTTGATAATACTCATTGGAGAAATTGCATGATATGCCCTGGTTGGTGGTGAAATAAGTTCCCTCTTCTCCATAATCCCTTGGGTAGTAACAGTAACCATTGTCATGATTACCCCCACAGAAATCACATAGAAGATTATGTGGTTGGCCAAAGCTAGCATTCCACATATGTGCTTGGTGAGGAAACTCAGCCATTTATTGAATAGAAACTCCAACCTGCTCAATTAAAATCATATACAACAAAGGCATAATAGCATAACAGATTTTCATTCAATCCCCTATTTTCAGTGACAATTACCCTTTTCACTTTAAGTTTGTGAGAATTGTTGATGAAAGTATCGGATTCACTTGTCTTTGCTTCTTGATTTTTCCTTTGAAACTCCTAGTGGTCCTTTGATTTCTCAACAAAGTGAAATATTTCAATCCTTGCAAAAGCTTGAATCAAAGGACACTAGTGCGAAGACAAGAGTTAAATTTAAGACAAACAAAAAAAAAATAAACTCTACAAAAGAATACTATATATTTACAAGTGCTCAATAAGCCAAATTTCAAGAATATATAGAAATGACGCAACTCCCCGGCAACGGCGCCAAAAACTTGTTGGTGATCGGGCCGGCAAGTGCACCGGATCGTACAAGTAATATAGTAATAAAGATAAGAGTGTCGAACCCACAGGGAATTGCTAATTCTATTTATCCTTTACTATTTAACTTATTAAGCATATGTACAAAAGATGGAGTTTGGTTTTGTAGAGTGAGTATGTTTGTGAAAATAAAATAAAATCAATAAAATAAAGAGTAAACGGAGGGGAAGCTGGGATTAAACCTTACCCATCTCACTCATGGTATTTTGGTGATATGCATAACTATCCATTTATATTGTTGTTGATGCGATGCACTAAAGTCACTTAAACCGATTCCTCGTGAGTAAAATACTAAGGTTGTTCCCCTAAATATCAATTCCTTGAATATTTAGACAAACACCCAGCACTAAGATCAAGCATCATAAGCAATTGATACCCTGTCATCTATTCCTAGAATAACAACATATCAAGTAATTTTATTCAGTTCAGATCTAAAACTCTACTTTCCAGTAAAAGCTAAAGATCAAAATCATGCAACTATTGGCCAAATAATCACAAGTATTAAGAGAAGAATAAAACTACCAACAACTATATAGATGAATAGAAAATACATATACATCACCAAATATCCATGAGTTTGATAGTGGTTCAACCCCAATGAGGAGATTAACCACTCATATCATACATAACAATGAGAAAATACATGAGATCCTTGCAAGATTGATAGGAAGAAGTAAAATCCTCAATGTTTCTCTCTCTAAAGTAAGTGGGGTTTGCTGTCTCTCTCTCTAACTTCTCCTCCTACAAAACAGTTCTGAATCCTAACTTTAATACATCAGAGTCGAGCATTTTCGCTTAAGCGAAACGTCCACAGTGAAGACTTCCTCCCAGACCCATTTTCGCTTAAGCGAAATAATATCGCTTAAGCGAAATGGTCTCAGCCCATATGAAGTCCAAGCGCAAACTTTGCTCTCCAAGGTGTCCAGAAGCAAAATATGATCCTTCTTTTCAAGGCTTCCTCTTTCCTTGCTCCAATGCTCCAAATTTTAAGCACTTTTAACTAAATTGGGAGAAAATTAGAATTAGAACCAATCAAAGCTCATGGTTAACCAATTATTTACTATTGACAATTCAAGTTCTACATTTGGGAGTTTTGACAACAAATTTACACAATTAAGTTCAATAAATGCCCAATTCCAATGAAGGATTTTACTAAAATTAGACACTTATCACTCACGGTTTGGTAAGAAAGGGCCCAAAAGTTCTAAGTCTCCATAGTTGTCTTCAAGAGGTAAGTGAGAGAAGCTTACACATTTGCTAGAATAAGTCTTGAGGCTTAGAAATTAGGTTGAGTCACCATGAGACTCAAGGGCACTAGCTAGACTTTTGGTTTTGGCTTGGAGGCCGAATTTGAGGAATTTTGATATGTGATTGTTTAGTGTTCTTTGCTGAATTTTATGATTATGTTTGTGTTGATGTGTAATTACACATGTTATGTGATTAATGGAATGTTTAGACCCTTGGATGAGCAAAGCTTAAGGGTTGGCCGCGTGGATTTATTTAACTAGGCAATCAAAGTGTTAATCAAAATGGCTTTAGAATTGCTAAGCCTCGGTTAAGGGGTTAACCTAGAAGCTGAAATGATTTAGTCAACTAAGTGTTAATTAAACCTAGTCTTAGATAACTAAATAGCACTTGAACCTAATTAAGTTTAACTTAATCCTTGATTAGTCAACTAATCCAAGATTAGTTGGACTTAATCCGAACTTAGTAACCTTAATCCTTTCTTAGTCAACTAATCCAAGATTAGTTGGACTTAATCCTAAATTAGTAACCTTAATCCTTGATTAGTCAACTAATCCAAGATTAGTTGGACTTAATCCTAGATTAGTAACCTTAATCCTTGATTAGTCAACTAATCCAAGATTAGTTGGACTTAATCCGAACTTAGTGACCTTAATCCTTGGTTAGTCAACTAATCCGAGATTAGTTGGAGTTAACCCTCGATTAGTGACTTTAACCCCATGATTAGTCAACTAATCCAAAATTAGTGGGACTTAAACCCTAGATTAGTGAACCTAATTCCCTGATAGTTGGACTTAATCCATGATTAGTCGGATTTAATCCGAGATTAGTCAATTAAGCTAGACCTAATTCATGATTAGTGAAACCTAATTCATGATTAGGGGACTTAGTCCATGATTAGTCAGGTAAAGTACACTTAAACCTAGTCTTAAGTAATTAGGACTTACTTAACCAAAGTCTTAAGTAATTAAGACTTACTGAACCCAAGTTCTAGTTACTTAAGGTGTACTTAGGTCAGGGAAATGATGGGACTTTGTTCGATTACTCGAACATAAGCCGACCTAGAACTAGTATAAACATGTATGTATCCATACTGAACTGATAATTATGACATAGTTGGACTAATGATAAACTTGGGACTTGAACATGTGCATGATAACCTAGGATTGCAAGAGTTGCATTGATATCATACATGACATGAACTAGGTTATCGGACCAGTCCCAATCTGAGGAATACCTACGCAGGTGGAAACACCATAAGGCGTGCCTTTTCTACGCAGGTGAACCTGTGAACTGTTTACGTAACTGAACTTGATATTTTATGAAAGCATGCACAGGGTTCACCGTAAGCCGTGCCTTTCTACGCTGGTGGACGCACTGTAAGTCGTGTCGTTTACGCTGGTGGAAACACTGTAAGTCGTGTCGTTTACGCTGGTGGAAACACTGTAAGTCGTGCCGTTTACGCTGGTGGAAACACTGTAAATCGTGTCGTTTACGCTGGTGGAAACACTGTAAGTCGTGCCATTTACGCTGGTGGAAACACTGTAAGTCGTGCCGTTTACGCTGGTGGAAACACTGTAAGTCGTGCCGTTTACGCTGGCAGACGTGCCGTAAGTCGTGCCGCGTTCTTGAACGCACCGTTCCTCAGATCTGGACCCGGTGGACATAGAGGCCTCGGAGTTGGAGAAACATGTACATGCATCATGCCACTTATCTTGAAGATAATAACTAAACTGGTGTTTGCTCATATGTATATGCATTATTGCACTGGTTGTTGCTACTGTTCATCTGGTTGTGAATGTTAGGGCTTAGGCTTATTCGATAATGCGATTGTGTTAGGCTTACTCTCCTGCCCTTTTAGGTGATGGCCAGATGCCTGCTTTGCATCGAGATCCGCCCGCTCCTTGACGGCGTTTGGGAGTATCAGGATCACCGGATTGTTTTTGAGGGTGAAGTAGAGATCACTCTCTACCATCCCAATCCCGTAGTTCTCTTTCGTCCTCGTAGGTTTCGTATTCCGATTATTTACGTTATGCACATACCCCCGTTTTAAACTCTTTGTGTCCTCGGACGGACGACCTTTAAGGGTGTGCGTAGTGGAAGTAATCCGGAATCCGAAATAGTCATACAGTTTTGGTTGGACGAAACCGGTGATCTCTGACTATGGAGTAGCTGCAGTGGACCAGTAACCAGCTCTGATGATACCCCTTTTCTTTTGAGTTTTATATATTGTAAATATTGCTTTTGGTGAGGTATTGTCAGAGTGTTTTATTTTCAATGGACTTGTACCTACTATGTAACAGACTTTTATCACTTAATATCTATAACTAAGGTTCACTTCACGCATTTCAATATTCCGCTGGTTTTCGAATGAGCTTTGGAAATCTGGTATCGATCAATTTTTAAAGAACTTGCAATTGAGGGACTAAAGATTCATTAACGAAAATAATATTTATTTCAAAAACCCTCGACTGCTTTTCAATGGCTTATAACTTTCCGGATTTCAACTCTTTGATTTTACTTACAAATTAAGTGTATTAAAAAGAAAAAATTTTCCACCCTAATTTTTGGAAAACTATACAAGTCCAATTGAATCGAGCAAAACCTTTTTCATACAGAAAGAGAGCGTCACGCCTTTTGTGGTATCAGAGCTGAAGGTCCTGCACCTGGTCCATAGTTAGTCCCATAAAGACTAGGATAGTTATAGGATTAAGATAGTTTTAGGGCTTCAGTTCCCTTAGGTCTATTGTGATACTTAGCCTTTAGTGCAGGTTCACAATGGCAGCTAGGAATCAACGTAACTTAGCTGAGGTTTTAGATAGGATCACTACGGTGATCGAGAACATGCAACAACAAGCTAACCAACCACCCCCAGACCAAGCGGGACAAGTCGAGTTCCGTAGTCTGTCTGAGTTCCGAAATTGTAACCCTCCTAGGTCTGAGGGAGGTTTCAAACCCGATGAGGCTAACAAGTGGATAAACGAACTGGACAAAATCTTCCAAACCTTAGGATGTACGGACGCTCAGCGGGTGACCTATGCCACGTACATGTTGTTTGGGGAGGCTGAAAATTGGTGGAAGCTGATCGAGGCCGTACCCGATACAAATAAAAACAGTTTAAGTATAGTACTAGGAAGTGACTCCTAGGTCGTCTCCCAAGGAATATCTTATCAAGCAAAAGGTCGAACACATAGTATGCATAGAAAACAGGGGGGGTTTTTTTATTGAATATTGAATAATTGAAATCAAAACAGAATTAAATCAAAACGAAGAAACAGATAAGGAAAAGCGGATAAACCCCTTTGGCTCGCGTTCACAACTCTATCATCGGTCACAAAAGATCAATTTCTTTCCTCTTCACTGTCCAACTCGTGAGAACTAAATACTAAGCGAAAATTCAATTCTCACCCCAAAACCCAAACCTCTAATTAAGCATTAAAAGCCAAAGCATGGAGTTTTTACGAGTTTGCATAAATTAAGCATTCATACACATGGATTATCTCTATACAATGGAACTAAGCGAACCATAACATATCAATAAGCATGAAAACAGTGAATAAAAACGAAATAGCATTAAGAATAAAACCTCAAGAGTATGTGATACATTACCAAAGGGATTTAACCTAAGAGTTTAGCCTTCCATGAAGAAAAATACCAAAAACGTGTAGAAAAGGAAAGAGAGAGAAACCCTAGCAGCCTCCACAAGCTTGGAGAGCAAAACTAAGCCTTCTTTATGAGAGAGAATGTAAAAAAACGTGAATGGAAGGTCTCTCTAGAGTTTACACGAATTTTTGCTTTTTTAAATCACAAAACGGGCCTAAATCATGGGCCCAAATCCTAAGGAAAGCTTATCTCTAAATTAAATCTAAAAATATCTTATAGATAAAATCTAAATCTTAAAAGATATAACTAAATCTCAACTAATCCTAAAGATAGATTACAATCTTCACTTCATCATATATCTTCTCTTCCAAAATTAAATCTTCATTCCCAAAATGTCCAAAAAGCCCTTGTGCCAAATATGACCTGAAAATAGAAATAGAATTAATTAGGCTAAATAATCCCAAATTAAACAATATTCAGAATATTAGTCCAATAAACTCTAAATCACTAAATCAAGCTAAACAATGTCAAATAGGCAACAAGTATCAATAATAGGAGTAAAATAATGCAAGGAATAATGGGAAATAAAATGCTCATCAGAAGCACGCTGTTCAACTCTTGGCTCATGAAGTTCAGGAAGTCACATGGCAAGTGTTTACGGAAAAGTTTCTGGATAAGTACTTTCCCGAGGATCTGAGGCGGAAGAAGGAGGTAGAGTTTCTGCAACTGCAGCAAGGCGACATGAGTGTGGGTGAATACACCGCTATGTTTGAGGAGCTGCTTAAGTATTCTCCTTACTTTCAGCAACACCCTGACGAACGAAGCAAGTGCATCAAGTTTGAGAATGGGCTAAGGACGGATTTAAAAGCGGCTTTCAGTTACCAGAAGATTCAGAACTTCTCAACTCTGGTCGACATGTGCCGGGTTTATGAAGATGATAAGAAGGCTGAGGAGCTATACTTGCGAAGTAAGAGGAGTCAGCAGAGTTCCGGGTCACAGTGGCGCAAGGACTCAAACTTTAAGGGCAAAAGGCCACACTTCAAGGTCAAGGGTAAAGGCAAGGCGTCGAGACAAGTAGCAAATTATCAGGGAAGTGCTCCGTTGTGCGATAAGTGCAAACGTCATCACTTCGGAGAGGTTTGTCGGAAGCCGTTTTCTGGATGTTTTAAGTGTGGTAAGCCGGGTCATTGGTCAAGGGACTGCAGAGAACCCGAGAAGGGTGACTCGAAGGGATCGGTGAATAGACCTATGGCTAGAGGGAAGGTGTTCACTCTCAGTGGTGCTGAAGCAAATCAAGCCCCTGATCTCGTGCAAGGTACCCTTCTTCTTAATAGTCAACCTTGTAAAGTTTTGTTTGATTCTGGAGCTTCTCATTCTTTCGTTTCATATGAATGTGTGAATCGTTTGAACTTGCCCCTATCTGATTCACCATACTGCTTTAGAATAGAAACCCCAACTAACTCTCCTGTCCTTACTTCCAAAATCTGTTTAAACTGTTTGGTTGAGGTACTAGGCCGCGTCTCGAGTGTAGACCTAGTCTGTTTACCTTTGTCACAGTTAGATGTCATTCTGGGTATGGATTGGATGACGAGGAACCGAGTGATCATCGATTGTGATAGGAGAATAGCCTTGTACAAAGACCTTCAACCCCGAACCCCGAACCCAAAGGCTTCATGTGTTTGTTCTCTGTAACGAGGGAAGAAGAGGAGAAAGAGATAGAAGGAATACTGGTGGTAGAGGAGTTTCCGGAGGTGTTCACAGATGACGTACCGGGGTTGCCGCCGAATAGAGAAATCGAGTTTGGTATCGATCTAATCCCAGGAACTGGCCCAATCTCTGTAGCACCATATAGGATGGCGCCGCCGGAAATGGCTGAGTTGAAGAAGCAAGTAGAAGAGTTGCTACAGAAACAATTGATCAGACCAAGTGTGTCTCCCTGGGGTGCGCTGGTGTTGTTTGTGAGAAAGAAGGACGGAAGTCTGCGTATGTGTGTGGACTATCGGCAGTTGAACAAGGTGACCATCAAGAACAAATACCCTCTGCCAAGGATAGACGATCTTATGGATCACGTTCGTGGAGCTTCTGTTTTCTCGAAGATAGATCTAAGATCTGGGTACCATTAGATAAGGATTCGGGAACAGGATATTCCCAAGACGGCGTTTCGGTCTCGATATGGGCACTATGAGTATGTGGTAATGCCATTCAGTTTGACGAATGCTCCTGCTGTCTTCATGGACTACATGAACAGGGTCTTCAGACCGTTCTTGGACTCGTTTGTAGTGGTCTTTATAAACGATATTCTGGTCTACTCAAAGAGTCCAGAGGAACATGCAGAACACTTAAGGATTGTGTTGAAAGTTTTAAAGGAGAAACAGTTGTACGCCAAACCCTCGAAGTGCGAGTTTTGGCTGGAGGAAGTTAAGTTTTTGGGACACGTGATCTCGAAAGGAGGAATAGCTGTCGATCCAACAAAGGTTGAATTAGTTCTTCAATGGGAACAGCCTAAGACGGTAACAGAGGTCCGTAGTTTCTTAGGACTTGCCGGGTACTACCGAAGGTTTATAGAAGGATTTTCGAAGATATCCCTACCCTTGACTAAGTTGACCAAGAAGGATCAACCTTTTGTCTGGAACTCGAAGTGCGAAGAGAGTTTCCAAAAGCTGAAGGAAAAGCTGACCACTTCACCGGTGTTAATCTTACCTGACCCACAGAAGATTTTTGATGTGTACTGCGATGCGTCAGGGCAAGGCCTCGGATGTGTGTTGATGCAAGAAGGTAAGGTAGTGGCATACGCATCAAGGCAGTTGAAGGTGCATGAGGTGAATTATCCGACGCACGACTTGGAGTTGGCCGCAATAGTTTTCGCTCTGAAGATCTAGAGGCACTATCTCTATGGCACTGTGTTCCGGGTGTTCGGTGACCATAAGAGTTTAAAGTATCTCTTTGACCAGAAAGAGCTGAACATGAGACAACGTCGGTGGACGGAGTTTCTCAAAGATTATGACTTCGAACTCCACTATCATCCTGGAAAGGCGAATGTGGTTGCGGATGCCCTAAGCAGAAAGGCAGTGCATGTGAGTGCCATGATGATTAAGGAGGCTGTGTTACTGGAGGAGTTCCGAGATATGAGTTTGGTAATGGAAGTCGAGCCAACAAACATAAAGTTAGGAATGTTGCAAATCACGAATGAGTTTATAACTCTGATCCACGAGCGACAACAAGAAGATGGTGAGCTTAGTGAAAAGAAAAGGTTGGCATCGGAAGGGAAAGAACTGAACTTTCAGGAGGGAAAGGATAGACTTCTTCGTTTCAAAACGAGGATATGCATTCCAAAGGATGCAGAACTTAGAAGAATGATATTGGAGGAAGCGCACGAGAGTCGGATGAGTATGCATCCGGGAACAACTAAGATGTATCAGGATTTGAAAAAGTTGTTCTGGTGGTCTGGATTAAAGAAAGATGTGGCTGAGTATGTCGCATCATGTCTGGTTTGCCAGAAAACGAAGGTCGAGCATAAGAAGCCAGGAGTAGGGGTGGAAACAGGCCAGGCCGGCCTACAGGGGCCTATAACAGGCCTAATAAGAGGCCAGGCTAGGCCAGACTTTTTTTGCAAACAGGTCAGGCTCAGGCTATTAAAAAAGCCTATATAGTCTAAACAGGCCAGGCCCAGGCTATGTAAAAAGTCTATTTAACTTAACAGGCCGGCCTATATAATTTATATTTATATTATTATTATTTATTATTTATTATTATATTATAAAAAAATACAATAAAAAATTTAACTTGCACACTTATTAAATGAAAATGCAAACAAGTCCCACATTGTTTAACATGGTGCATGCTCTTTGGTTCTGAAGAAATGTTTGGCTATATGAGGGTAGGAAGGAGACTTAATATAATGCATCTATGCTTGCATTTGTTGGAGAGTTGGTTGATGTGGGACTTAATATGTTGAAGCTTGCCTTGCCTTGCCTTGGTTATGTGTAATTATGCAAGTCCCACATTGTTCATTTCATAAGAAATAAGCCCACATCGTTCATTCCATAAGAATAAGAAATAGGACTTCCACCCCTTGTTGTAATCCTTATGAGTTATGAAGTCCCACATTGCCTATTAGAAAGGAAAAGCTTGTGTCTTTCCTTATAAAAAGGACCACTTCCATAGCTTTTATGATAAATGGAGTCACAATGGGCCTCAATGGCTAATTGGGCCACATGGCTAATTTAAAAGTTTTAATATTTGATCAATAATTTTTCTTGTTAGGAAATTCGGTTGAACCGCTAACCCTTTGGTTTTTTTCGGTTTTTGACTGGTTTTTCCGGTTTGGAAATTGGTACCATGATTGGTTCACCAATTTACTAGTAGGCCTATTGGCCTATTTAAAAATTTTAGTTTATGTAAGCTTTGTAACAGGCTTATAGGCCAGGCCAGACTTTTTAACAGGTCAGGCTCAGGCTTGAAAAATTAATTTAAACAGGCTAACAGGCCAGGCCAGGCCATAATAATTTATATAGGCCGAGCCTGCTTAAGGCCAAAGCCTGGCCTGGCCTGGCCTGTTTCCACCCCTAGCCAGGAGGAGAGTTACAATGTTTGGAGGTCCCTCAGTGGAAATGGGACAGCATATCGATGGATTTTGTGACAAGTTTACCAAGGACGGACCGAAATTTTGATGCCATATGGGTTGTGGTAGATCGGTTAACTAAATCTGCGCATTTTATCCCCATAAATATGCATTATTCGTTGGAAAGGCTTGCTCAACTCTACGTTGAGGAGGTGGTACGACTGCATGGTATACCCTCCAGTATAGTGTCTGACCGTGATCCAAGGTTTACATCTCGGTTTTGGGATAGTCTGCATCAAGCCCTGGGAACAAAGTTAAAAATGGGATCTGCTTATCATCCTCAAACTGACGGACAAACAGAGCGAACCATTCAGATGTTGGAAGATATGTTAAGAGTGTGTGCCCTGGAGGAGCAAAGAAGTTGGGATAAGGTGTTACCATTGGTGGAATTTACCTATAACAACAGCTATCATGCGAGTATTGGGATGGCACCGTTTGAAGCATTGTATGGTAGAAAGTTCCAGACACCACTATGTTGGTTTCAAGTGGGGGAGAATGCTTTAATCGGTCCCGAATTGGTACAAGAAACAACTGAAAAGATTAAGATGGTACAAGAGAAGATGAGGGCGGCTCAGGGAAGGCAGAAGAGTTATGCGGATAAGAGGAGAAGACCTCTTGAGTTTGCAGAAGGAGAGCATGTGTTTATCAAGGTATCCCCGATGAAAGGTGTAGGCAGAGCGTTGAGAACCAAGAAACTTTCACCCAGGTTCATCGGTCCGTACCAAATCCTTAGGAAAATTGGTCCAGTTGCGTACCAGATAGCCTTACCACCATCCTTGTCTAGTCTGCACAATGTCTTTCATGTTTCACAACTTCGAAAGTTTGTGCACGACCCTAACTCCATTCTGGATATCCGACCCGATGACCTGTCTGTGCGAGAAAACCTAACTCTAGAAGCTGGCCCGATTTGTATAGCAGACCGCCGAATCAAGCAACTTAGGGGAAAAGAAATACCCTTGGTTAGAGTTGTTTGGGAACACAATGGTGTTCAAGAGTCAACTTGGGAACCCGAAGCTACGATGCGTAGAGAATATCCTGAGTTGTTTGAGTAGAACAGAATTTCGGGGACGAAATTCCTGTAAGTGGGGGAGAGTGTAACATCCCTGAATTTTAGTTCCCGAATAATGTCATGCTTTTCTATATGAATGTTTTGCCTTGCTTGATGTATTAGAGCTTAATTGTGTGTAGCTAGCTTATAGTGATTGGGGTTAGCTTAAGCCTAAGTAATTAGGTCTATCCTTGTGTAGTGTTAAGTTGATTGGGGTTAGATGTCTAATAGTTTAGTTAAAAGTTAGATTAGCTTGGTTAATGAGTGACTTAAGGGTTAAGTGAATTAGATTAAGCCTAAGATAACCAAATGGGCCTTGTGAGTGATGTTGGGCCATGAATGAGTGATGGCCCATGTGTGTGTGTGTGTAGGCCGTGGTATGTATATGTGTGTGGGGTGAATTGTGAGTTTGCATGAAGGGATGAGGTGTCTTTCTCACATTTCATGCATGTTGGCCAAGAGTTAGGTGGCAACACCATATTTTCTCCCTTTGCATGAGGCGTGAGGTGTCCACACACCAAGCACACCACTTAGCCATCCTAAACAACTCACCCTTTGACCATAAGCCATCATAAAAGTAAGCATGTGTGGATGAATCTCACTTTGGCTCCCTTTTCTTCATGACATCTTCACCATCATCTTCTTCCTTTTCTCTTGAGAAGCTCACGGCCAACACCACCACCACCATCATCCTAGCTCATTCTTCCACTAAAACCAAGAAATCTTCACATATCCTAGGCCTAGATCATGAATACACATCATGCATGAGTGATCATGGCTTAGAAAATTCAAACTCAACCTCTTCCTTTTTCTTAGAAGCTCTCGGCCACATCCACCACCACCCTTGATCAAGCCTAAACTTCTACCAAACACAAGAAACCTTGGCATATTCATACTCTAGATCATGAATATGCCACTTGTTGAAGTCTTGTGTTGAAGAAATTTCAACCATTAAACTCTAAACCCAAACAACCCTCACGGCCAAACCTCAAACAACACCTTAAAATCTTTAGCTTGATAGATCAAGTGGAGCCTTAGAGTTTTAGAAGCTTGGAATCAAGTCTCAAGTGGCTAAGGAGGGAGAGTGCTCACGGTTTGGTAAGGAAGGGCCCAAAAGTTCTAAGTCTCCATAGTTGTCTTCAAGAGGTAAGTGAGAGAAGTTTACACATTTGCTAGAATAAGTCTTGAGGCTTAGAAATTAGGTTGAGTCACCATGACACTCAAGGGCACTAGCTAGACTTTTGGTTTTGGCTTGGAGGCCGAATTTGATGAATTTTGATATGTGATTGTTTAGTGTTCTTTGCTGAATTTTATGATTATGTTTGTGTTGATGTGTAATTACACATGTTATGTGATTAATGGAATGTTTAGACCCTTGGATGAGCAAAGCTTAAGGGTTGGCCGCGTGGATTTTAATTAACTAGGCAATCAAAGTGTTAATCAAAATGGCTTTAGAATTGCTAAGCCTCGGTTAAGGGGTTAACCTAGAAGCTGAAATGATTTAGTCAACTAAGTGTTAATCAAACCTAGTCTTAGATAACTAAATAGCACTTGAACCTAATTGAGTTTAACTTAATCCTTGATTAGTCAACTAATCCAAGATTAGTTGGACTTAATCCGAACTTAGTAACCTTAATCCTTGCTTAGTCAACTAATACAAGATTAGTTGGACTTAATCCTAGATTAGTAACCTTAATCCTTGATTAGTCAACTAATCCAAGATTAGTTGGACTTAATCCTAGATTAGTAACCTTAATCCTTGATTAGTCAACTAATCCAAGATTAGTTGGACTTAATCCGAACTTAGTGACCTTAATCCTTGGTTAGTCAACTAATCCGAGATTAGTTGGAGTTAACCCTCGATTAATGACTTTAACCCCATGATTAGTCAACTAATCCAAAATTAGTGGGACTTAAACCCTAGATTAGTGAACCTAATTCCCTGATTAGTCAACTAATCCATGATTAGTTGGACTTAATCCATGATTAGTCGGATTTAATCCGAGATTAGTCAATTAAGCTAGACCTAATTCATGATTAGTGAAACCTAATTCATGATTAGGGGACTTAGTCCATGATTAGTCAGCTAAAGTACACTTAAACCTAGTCTTAAGTAATTAGGACTTACTTAACCAAAGTCTTAAGTAATTAAGACTTACTGAACCCAAGTTCTAGTTACTTAAGGTGTACTTAGGTCAGGGAAATGATGGGACTTTGTTCGATTACTCGAACATAAGCCGACCTAGAACTAGTATAAACATGTATGTATCCATACTGAACTGATAATTATGACATAGTTGGACTAATGATAAACTTGGGACTTGAACATGTGCATGATAACCTGGGATTGCAAGAGTTGCATTGATATCATACATGACATGAACTAGGTTATCGGACCAGTCCCAATCTGAGGAATACCTACGCAGGTGGAAACACCGTAAGGCGTGCCTTTTCTACGCAGGTGAACCCGTGAACTGTTTACGTAACTGAACTTGATATTTTATGAAAGCATGCACAGGGTTCACCGTAAGCCGTGCCTTTCTACGCTGGTGGACGCACTGTAAGTCGTGCCATTTACGCTGGTGGAAACACTGTAAGTCGTGCCGTTTACGCTGGTGGAAACACTGTAAGTCGTGTCGTTTACGCTGGTGGAAACACTGTAAGTTGTGCCGTTTACGCTGGTGGAAACACTGTAAGTCGTGTCATTTACGCTGGTGGAAATACTGTAAGTCGTGCCGTTTAGTGTGCCGTTTACGCTGGTGAAAACACTGTAAGTCGTGCCGTTTACGCTGGCAGACGTGCCGTAAGCCGTGCCGCGTTCTTGAGCGCACCGTTCCTCAGATTTGGACCCGGTGGACATAGAGACCTCGGAGTTGGAGAAACATGTACATGCATCATGCCACTTATCTTGAAGATAATAACTAAACTGGTGTTTGCTCATATGTATATGCATTATTGCACTGGTTGTTGCTGCTATTCATCTGGTTGTGAATGTTAGGGCTTAGGCTTATTCGATAATGCGACTGTGTTAGGCTTACTCTCCTGCCCTTTTAGGTGATGGCCAGATGCCTGCTTTGCATCGAGATCCGCCCGCTCCTTGACGGCGTTTGGGAGTATCAGGATCACCGGATTGTTTTTGAGGGTGAAGTAGAGATCACTCTCTACCATCCCAATCCCGTAGTTCGCTTTCGTCCTCGTAGGTTTCGTATTCCGATTATTTACGTTATGCACATACCCCCGTTTTAAACTCTTTGTGTCCTCGTACGGACGACCTTTAAGGGTGTGCGTAGTGGAAGTAATCCGGAATCCGAAATAGTCGTACAGTTTTGGTTGGACGAAACCGGTGATCTCTGACTATGGAGTAGCTGCAGTGGACCAGTAACCAGCTCTGATGATACCCTTTTTCTTTTGAGTTTTATATATTGTAAATATTGCTTTTGGTGAGGTATTGTCAGAGTGTTTTATTTTCAATGGACTTATACCTACTATGTAACAGACTTTTATCACTTAATATCTATAACTAAGGTTCACTTCACGCATTTCAATATTCCGCTGGTTTTCGAATGAGCTTTGGAAATACGGTATCGATCAGTTTTTAAAGAACTTGCAATTGAGGGACTAAAGATTCATTAACGAAAATAATATTTATTTCAAAAACCCTCGACTGCTTTTCAATGGCTTATAACTTTCCGGATTTCAACTCTTTGATTTTACTTACAAATTAAGTGTATTAAAAAGAAAAATTTTTCCACCCTAATTTTTGGAAAACTATACAAGTCCAATTGAATCGAGCAAAACCTTTTTCATACAGAAAGAGAGCGTCACACCAATCACAATTCAAAGTTTACAATTTTTAAATTTTTCTGCGATAAAAAATTTAGCCTTTTTTACGGTGGGAGTACATCCTAGGTGCATGTGCTAGGGAAATGAAGCAATCCGACATCAGCCAGATTATTTTCAAGAAAAAAAAATGAGCCAGCTAATTAGTTCTCCTTTGAGAATCGAAGGGAGCCTTAATCAGAGTGGAGAGTGACAACAATCAGAAAACTCAATGACAAAGATTTTTTCAATAAAAGAAAACATCCGGTCAAAAGGGAGTCAAAATCGGACTGTAATTGATTTGCTTTTGTCTCTTAGTCTCTCACACCATGCAATGATTGGTACAAAATAAAACAGCAAAACAATTTATGAAAGGATTTTTTTCTAAAAAGATTCTTAACCTCAAGTGTGGAAGATAAGCACCCATAATTGAATAAATTTTATGAAAAATAATAACTTAAATTTTTTTGAAAATAAGTATTTTAAAAAAACTTAACTAGTTTTATGTACATATTTTCAATTCTATTGATTGAGGTTAAAAAAATTAGTTTAAAATTTTAATAACCTCAATAAGAGCGAATGTATTTAAAAAAAACAAAATTACAAGATTGATTTTTTACTTCTTAGATACGTAATTATTTATTTTTGAGTAATGATTGAGAGATCTACATAAAGAGACCTACTCATAAGCTTACACATTAGGATTTTGACATTTGTCATTTAAGTTCTTTTATTTAATTTTTTAACTTAAAAATAACAAGTGTCATAATCTTATGTGTAAGTTTGTAAGCTTGTAGATCTCTAAATCATTTTCCTTATTTGTTAATGTTTATTCTTAATCCTAATTTTTAAGATGGAAGTTAAAAAAAAAACTTTTTTTTTATATAGGCTTCCATCTATAAATTTTTTTTTTAAAAGTAAAAAAAATAAAATTTTATTTTTTTAGAATGAGATACTTGGTTTTATTACAAAAACATACAAATTTTTAGTGAATATTTTTTTAGAAAAAATAGATAGTGTACCGATAATATAAATTTTTTTTATATCATTAATTTATTATTTATCATTCATTTGTATTATTTTTTTATCGTAAAGTTAATGACTATAAATATATGAATGGTGTATTACGAATTGATGTTGTAAAAAAAATTATATTGTGCACATTCATTAATATCATGTCCAATTATCACTTCATTAAGAGCATCTCCATCAGTGGACACAAGTTTTGTCCTTAAATATACCTCACACATTATTTTATTAATTTTCACATTTTTGTATACTTTTAAGAACAAACACATATTTTTTCCACACCCATGAATTCACTTTTGTCCTTAATATTTTACAACTTTTTTCCACATAGTACCCCACATTACCCCACACTTCTTATTTTTCATTTGTTCCTAATTATAGACAAATGATAACTAAGGACAAAACTTGCTCTCCCTCGGGTTAGAGACGTCCCTAGCTGTTTTATGGACAAAAGCATTTGCCCCGTGGAGATGCTCTAACAAGACAAAGTTTTTTATCATCAGTTCACCATACATTGTTCATTTGAACTTATTACTTTTTTTTTTTCATCACCGGAGTATCCATCGCCGATCACAGTGAGGCGGAGAACAAGAACAAGTTGGATACAATCTCCTGGTCCTAATTAGTTGGTAATTAGTACTACCATTTTCTATACCCCACTTATATTCTGTCGGGTGAAGGAGGAAAGTTCCGGATTGCATACCTTTGAAGTTAATTATAGTGTTTGTTTAAAGTTCCTAATTTACCGTATCTTTTATTAGTCACTCAATTTCTTTCTTCTAAATATAACATTCGTTTTTAACTTCTAAGTATAATATCTAAATTCAGGTTCACAGTTATCAGCTATAAGTTCATAGCTATAAGTTAGCTTTGCCAAACATATCTTTTATCTTAGAATTTTTTTTATAAATACTTTATTGATTTTATCTATAATATTAATTAATCTTTTTTTTTGAAAAGTACGTTTAAATTTTCTTTTAATCAACAAATATTTGACGTAATATACTAACATGGGTTGGGACGAGTGGTAAGTGACTCGGTCTCGCTTAAGTAAGATCCCATGTTCGATTCCTTGTGAATGTAGAAAATTCATTTTGGGAAACTCATTTGGCATAACCAAGCAGGCGATCCGGGTCGATTCCGGATGTACCTTAATAGTACTTGAAGAACCGAATGGGCAAAAAAAAATATTTAACGTAGTATTTCAACTTTTCCTATATAATAATTTCACAAAATTATTACTAAATAAAAAAAATTGTCATAATAATTAAGAGCATACATAAAAATACACCTATAGTCATTAATAAATTTAATACTATATATATTAGTAACCTAAACTAACTTCATACAGAAGCACCGACAAAAACTTAAATTTTTTAGACACCATTACTGTGGTAAGTAGAGGATAAAATTATCAATTTTTTTATAAAAGAAAAATATGTAATTCATTCCATAACATAGAATAGTACAAGTAGATTTAACATTACAGCAACAAAGAACATATTTTTCATACAATAAAGATTGTAAAGAAATATTAAATACTCAACAATGTATAACAGCAAACTCCCTTTGGACATGATCATCAATATTATGCTTCGAACTCTAACATGATATTCAATAGTCTTTGGTTCTAAGATAACTATCTTATCGATGTCGGAAGTAAGTACATTTCGGCGTTCAAAAAATCTCAGATATGTGAAGATAGAGCCATTGGACAGAAGATAAAACAAAAATTTTGAAGGGAAGATTTGTCCCAAGTATAGCCTTCTAGTTATTTGAAAATAAGAAGGACATCAGATCTGGACAAACAAATATTATACAGATGTCTTCTCATACTCAAAACAAAAACCCAGATGAAACTGGGAGAAGAAAACCACACCACTTGCACAAAAGCAAGATTATTTAACCAGAGATAATTAGAAGAGAAAAACTCGCATATCTTCCAAAGGGAAGGGAGGGAGGGCCCCCTTCTCCTGCTATCACAGTAAGAGTAGAAAGGAAACCAAAGGGAGCAAGTACAAAAAGGGAGAAGAAGACAGGAGAAAAAAAATTAATTTGTATACGGCCACAGTTTTAAGATGAAAAAAATTTGTATACGGCCACTGTTTTTAGAAGAAAAAAAATTTAATTTTCATTTTTTTCGAATACAAAAATGCAATTGGGTGTTTTTACGGGTTTAGTTTTCAGGGTTAAATTTTAAAAAATAAATGTTTTTTTTTTTGGAAAACTAATAGATTTAATGAATTAAAAAATAATTATGAATGCATTTTAGTATTTATATTCTTTTATCATGAATGCATAAGATAAAAAAGTTATAATTTTTGTCGTATGTATATCAGTATATGTATGAGTGAAATCATGTTAAAATATATGAAACTTGCTTAAATAACTTTTATATGGATCTTTTTAACCTATGTATCATACATAAGTTAATCAAATATTAAAAAACAAATATTTATTGAAAACTGAAATATTTAATAAATTAAAAAATAATCATTTCATTTTTCCGTACAATTTTTTTATTTGTATTCTTTTGTCCTGAGATACATAGGATGGAGAAATTCTCTTTATATTTAAAAAAGGTTAATCTTTATGCTTAAAGACATCATCATCCTTAATCCTTAAATGAAGAAAATGCAATTATCATGTTGGGGAAAAAAACACTCTAACTAGATTTTATCGATGCAAGGGACGAGTTGTTGATATTTTAAATTTTTTATATTAAATATTTTAAATTAAATATTGTTATTAACACCAACCAAACAATACACGAACCAAACAATGCACCTAAAAAAAATTAATCTAAATGATCTTGTTGATAAATTTTGTATATCCCCAAATAAATAAAAAATAATACTTTTTATCTAAGATATTCTCTATTTATTTGATGAATAAATTAATATTTTTTATATGATTATCTACTTTATTGTGATAAATCAGAATTAAACATTTTGACATTTTTTGTTTAATTTGATGGTGAGCATAATGAATGATAAACCAAGATGTCACTTGTTTATCTTGAGAAGGAAAGTTGAATCTTGGTGTTACAATAAAAAATTATTTATTTTTTTTCAACTTTATCGTACCGATCTTTCTATATTTCCTTAAATTATGGAATTTGTATGCAGTTTATCTTTGGTCACGGTTTGGTTACTTTCCTTAACAAATTTTATAGATTTAAGTTATATTTATCCAAAATAAATAATCTATTTATTTATTATCTATTTAATTTCAAATTGCAATATCTTCGTTGAGGATAATGATTTAGAAAATTTGAATAATTTATTTAATTTCGAATTGTAATATTTTGGTTAAAGATAATGATTATTTACCCATAAATATTTTTCTAAAATGAATAACAAATTCAACTTATTTAATATGGGTTTATCTAAAATAAATTAATGATTTGAAAAACGTGAATAATCTATCCAATTTCAGATTATAGTATTTTAGTTGTGGGTAATGATTTCAAATTGTAGTTTTAATTCTCTTGGACAAAAATTTTTAAAAAAAAAATAAGAATGATTTAATGATTTTTATCAAACATTATTATATATAATCAAATCCTATTATTATATATAATGATTTTTATCTATTCCAAAAAACAAAATATATTATCGAAGGACTTACAGCAGTCGTAAATGGAATCTTCTGAAATTAAAAATTAGGCTCCTCGAAAGTTCAGTCCCACTGAACGTCATCAAAATAATGAAGTGAAATAAACAATTAAAGAGGAACTTAAGAATCATATAATATAAATTAATATGAGTGAGAAATATTAGAATTAAAGAGATTTAATGACAGAAAAAATTCAAAAATTGAAGATAGACATAATTGAGAGATTGTTGTTTACGTGAATAATCATATTGAATTGAAGTAAGCAATTATAGAAAGAGAAGAACGTAATAATCAAATAATATAAATTAAGATGGACAAGAATGATAAGAATTAGAGAGATTTAATGACAAAAAATGCAAAGATTGAGCATAAATATAATTAGGAGGTTGTTGTTTACTTTCATATTTTGCAATAGCTTTCTTTGATAGTGTCACTCCGACTTTCATCTGTAACATTATCAAGCATTGTTTTGAAAACTGGAGAATGACTAACCTGATTCAATCAAAATTTTTAAAAACTCAATAAGTAACATGCATAGATCAAATCTCGTAAAAGAAACTAAGCTAAACAATTTTTTATGGGTTAAATTTACTTACACTATCTACATAAGAAATTTGTATACAAACTGCATCAGATAACAAAAATATAAATATAAAGTATATCCATGTTACATATTCAAGAAAAATCAGCATAGGAATCAAACTATATATATATATATATATATATATATATAATATACTTTCAATGATTTATTAAAGAAAAATAGAACGAAAAAAAGAAAAACAAAAGCAAAAAAGGTGAATGCAAAGATGGAAGCTGAAAAAAAAAGGAAAAAAAATACTCATATTATATATAATGATTTGGAAAACTTGTAAAATTGAGGATAATGATTTCACATGTAGATAAGATAATAATTAAATAAATTTTAATAATTTATTTAATTTCAAATTGTGATTTTGTTTGGAGATAATAATTATCTACCTACAAACCCTCTGAAAAGAGAAAAACTTCAAGAACAAATGTGGTGCCTATAAAACTTCTCCGACCAACGTGATGTCTCGAAAATTTTTCTGATAAACATGGTGTCTCAAACAAACGTCTTTTTATACAAAAATAGTAGATATTAGCATTGAATATTATATATAAGATTTCATTATGTATTATTTTTTATTTACTATATTTTTGCGGAATTAATCTAATTTTCATATATAGAGATACTTTCTTTTTCTTATTGCTAATAAGGTATCCACGAAATCACCCTAAGAAGTGCCACTAGTTTTAGTTGGACTAGGATACGCCACCAGGCTTCAAAAACAATCAAAAAGAAACTGTCACTGTTTGCCGTTCAGGTATATGCAGATATTTTTTACTCCTTCAATTTGAAATATAAGAAAAAATACATACCTCTCTTGGTTTAAAATATAAGCAAAATTAAAATTAACCAATTTTTTTAAATTTTATTTCATTTCTAATGTCACTTTCCAAAAATATCCCTAGAAAATTTGTTATCTTATTTAATTTTATTTCATTCTCAATGCAATTTTCCTAAATATCTCTTTTTTTATAAATTTGAGAAAATTAAATACAATCAACTAACCTCCTTAATAAGCTTAAAATTAGTTAGTTTTGCTTATAATTCAAGTCGGAGGAAGTAGTTGTCATTCTTGTTCTCCAAGTATTATCTAAGTACATCCTGATCTCGTTCTCCAAGAAATAGCATATCAGAATAGTAAAATTAGAGATTGATGCTCAAAATAAGTCAAGATATAAGGCCGAAAAATTGATTATAACATTAAATATAAATTTTAAGGCAAATATTAGATTATAGGTACGATCCACATCTAAAATATACATTAACATATCATTTACCAGTACCCAGAAGTACGGTACGTGTACCGGTACCCAAATTGTACCCGATATGGGTACGTCACCAGTTTAGGAGTACCCATGCTTCAAAGCCCCCAACATAAAATTTTTTGCATTAACAAGAAATCGAATCAAAAACTTTGCTTAAATAAGACCGAGTCGCTTACCATTCGGTTTTAACCCTTATTTTGTGTCTTTGTATTCAACACACACAAAATAATTGTTTTTTTTTTTACTGAATACAACTAAACCGAATCATGACTGATATGATTTCTAATCTATATTATATAAATTCCTATGGGTATTCCACATGGGTATACCACCTGCATGAAACCAACAAGGCAATAAGGAGGGAAATTGCTTTTTGGCCCCCTTATTCGACTTTTTGACCGTCATTTTAAATTTTCGTGGACCAAAATATTCTTAAGGATGTTAACATTTTCGGTTCTATGAAGCCAAAAAAATCATTCCGATTTTGCTGAACCGGAATCACTATTCCGATACTGCTGGCCGAAAATTGGCTTCCGGCTTTGTAGTATCGAAAATATATAATCATTTCCGGTACTACTGAGCCGGAAGGTTAAAAGTACTCCAGAAAACCGTGATCCTCTCCAGCTCAGAGCCCATGGGAATCAAGGCTGTCATGTTGAAGAAAACATGAAGCAGCAAACCATGGAAAAGAATGGCAGTATAAATCCTGTAAACTGCATTAACAAAAATATTCTTAGTATGGTTCAATCCAAACAATGAACTTTATCAACTCATCAATATATTAAAAAAAAAAAACAAAAGCATACCTTGAAACCGTGAAACAACAGCAGATGGCAAGAAGCAAACTTTGGCAAAGGAATCATATCTAACCAAAAGACAAACCAAGTAAATAGCTCCACAAACAACCACCACAGCAGAAGTCAGAAATGGAATGCTTTCCTGAATTATTTTTAACACCCCTAAGGATATTTTGGTCCACGAAAATTTGAAATGGGAATCAAAAAGTCGAACAAGGGGGTCAAAAAGCAATTTCCATAAGTAGAAGCCAGGGCCCATAGGAGTAGTACTCAACAAATACTATTCCTTTCTTTCTTTTTTAAATTTTTTTTAAAAAAAGAAAAGAGAAGTACTGCTTCTCAAATCTTCTTGTATATAAGTAATGGTTTAAACAAGTAAAATATAAAATAAGTATGCTTTTACATGAATCGGTTTTTGGTGCTCCGACTCTTTTTTTAAATTTTTTTTATAAATCTAATATATTAAAAAAAATGTTTTGGTGTTTCTGTGTTCTTTTTATGTACACGTTTTTGTTATTTGGATTTGAAATTTTTTTATTATACGCTTCCTGACACAGATAATAGTCCAAACAAATAAAATATAAAACAATGGTGCTTCTACCATGTACCGGTTTTTGGTGCTCCGGCCCTTTTTTATTTTTTTTAATAAATATAATATATTAAAAAAATATGCTTTGAGTTTTCTGTGTTCTTTTTATGTACATGTTTTTGAATTTTTTTTATTATATGCTTTCTGACACAAGTAATGATCCAAACAAGTAAAATATAAAACAAATGTGCTTCTACCATGCAACGGTTTTTGTGCTCCGGCTCTTTTTTTATTTCTTTTTTTTTAATAAATCTAATATATTAAAAAAATATGCTTTGAGTTTTCCATGTTCTTTTTATGTACATGTTTTTGTTATTTGGATTTGAATTTTTCTTATTATATGCTTCGTGACATAGGTAATGGTCCAAACAAGTAAAATATAAAACAAGAGTGCTTTTACCATGCACCGATTTTTGGTGCTCCGGCTTTTTTTTTAATAATATAATATATTCAAAAAAAAATATGCTTTGGCTTTTTGTTATAAAAAATTTGTGGATCCACTGCTTTTTACTGTTCCCATTGTATACATAGCACACCTATGGGACCCTAATAAATTTACACCTCAGAGTTGAAAAAGTGTGTATAATAAAACCATTTTTTATTACACTGTGTTACTCTCTCTTCTCCAATTTATAAGATCCTTTGAGATTTTAATTTTGGGTCCTATTTATAAAATCTTTTTTCAATTTTCAGAGAAATTAAAATTTTAATGTTCGGACCATTTGACAAAAAAAAAACGGTGCATGGTAAAAGCACTCTTGTTTTAATCATAGAATTTTGATCCTTTGAGATTTTAATGTTGTCCCTTCTGACAAAAAAACTTGGAAACTCTTTGTATCTGAATTAAGTTGGTTGGTTTTTAGCGGTTCTTCCCCCTCTCTTTTTCATACAATACCCGTTGTGAATTTTATTTAGTTATATTTTTTATATGTTATAAATAGGAATAGTTGATATGCATAGAGAGTTGAGAATTGTTTTTTTATCGAACCGTTATGAACAGTGATGCTGAAATGCTCATTAGAGAATATGCTTATTAAGCAATAATATGTTATGACATACTATAATCAAGTATGTACTAATTTTGGTAATAGCTGGGGCATAAAGGCCATGAGCATTGTGAATGAAAATTTTCTTTTCTATTAAGAATGATAACTTCCCTAATTAAACAAAAAAATTTGACATATGTGTCAGTTATATAAGGGACTATAGACGATACATATATACTATATTATTAATTGTGTGCATGCCTTAAACATAACTACTGAGTAGCCTTGAAGCAACAAACATTTTAATTATAGGATAGCCTTATGCCCTTATAATATCAAAAACATCTTCATAATTGTAATAATGCTTGACTCTTGCAAAGTTAAGTCCTAAACAAGTAGTCACAGGTGAAAAAAAAGGATACCTAAACAAAAGTGGTCTTATTAATGTACATATTATAAAACCCATGATAATCTCATGTGTGTTATAAACAATTCATATACATCTAATTAGTGGATGACTATCTATTGGATTGTGTTTATATCTAGTTAATACCATTCCATATTAGGGTGGATTGTGTTTATATTTAGCTGATACCACTCCATATTAGAGTTCCTATCTCCCTAAAATGTACACTGAATATATCACAATATATTGTTTTCTCTCTTCTTCCTTATTTTCATACGTTTCATAACACGTTATCAGCACGAAACTCTAACCAAAAGGTGTGTTGAAGCTTATACATCAAAGAGTATTGAAGCAAGGTAAATTTTAATATTATTAATGTTTTATTTATTTATTCATTTTTTTCTTTTGATATATTATATATTGATCCCAAAGTATCAATATTATATGGACATGAACATTTTACAAGAGATACAAGTTCTTGAGAATTATAGCATTTATCATGTCCATCATAAAAAAAAAAGAAAGAAAGATGCAACAGAAAAAGTGTTGATTGATTTGAAAAGTATGCAAATCGAAAAAGATTTGAAAAAAAGCAAACATAAGCAGTGTTGATTGATTTGAAAATGTGAACTCATCGATGCAAATAAGGCAGAAGCGATTTATAGCTCTGCAGTAACTGTGGTATTTATATATATTATGTTTGCATTTCATGCCAAGCACGGTAGCAATAATCACTGCAATAATGGCAAGTTATGGGTTCAAGACTGATCCTTGAATTCTATTTTATATATTTTCCAAAGAATGATCGAAAAATAAAATAGCAAAATTTTTCTAAGATTGGAATCTATAAAACCCGAAGTGGGACTTGGTTTGTTCCACCAGTCCCAGGAGTTACAATCTATTTAATACTATGTCAATGGATGGCAAGGTTCCCAGTGCCCAAATATTACTATTAATGGTGACAATTTCTTAAAGCAATCGAGGGACTTGTATTCATTCTTCATCTCCAATTTGTAATGTCTAACTCTTGCTTCAACTGTGTACAAATTCCACAAAATGAAGAATACACATCGAACCAAGATGTGAATAATCATGTCCAATGCTAAGGATTTCAAGTATTGCTAGAGAGTTTAAAGAGTAAATACATCATTGGAATTTGAACACACACTGACACTTATCATTGTGCAACTCCAACCATTTGGGTTTTTTGTCTTATTGAATTAATAAAATTTTATTTAAAAAAAATTTGTTGTTTTCACCGAGTATTGTACTCGGGATCCCACGGGTCATTCCAATCGCACCAGGTTATTGTGCCTTTATTGATGAAATCAATATTTGATATCATTTTATTAAATTGGATAATTTCACAATTATATCGACAATTTCTAATTTTAATGCAAATATTTCTTTAGTAGTGGTAATCATTATTTGATGTATCAATGATACTGCTCATGTGTCATAAATTATTAGTTTTAAATGTTAGCATATTTATTTTTATGATGCAAAGATCAGTCAAATAAGTATGATTTTACTTTGAGAAAAAATAATTTTCTTTATTTTGCCTTATATATTTAATAGCGTTTCTTGTCAATTATTATTGAACGTTATATTGAAACATGAAAATATTAATGTTTTTCATGAAGTAAAGTAATATGATTTATATATTCTATCATTAACAATTTGACATTAAAGTAGAGCTTTATTTGATATAATTTTTGTTATTGTTCCCTAATGATCTCTCTATGAGTTGTTTTGAAAGTTATATAAGGAAGATTATGCTTCATCAAGTTGACTCATATCTTATGTCGGCTTCTATTTTCTTGGCTCTACACACATCTTGAGGAGTACTTTTTTCGAGGTTAGTTATAAAAATTTTAAGCTATTGTCATATTAAGAATATGAATAAGTGGAGAAATTTATCCTAAATGAGTTCATGTACCTTGTCGTTTTGTTTTTGAATATGAAATTTTAAGAATGCGACAATCTCACAACATGAAATTTATGTGCTTCTTTATTGACATGTTTTAAAACTATTAGTGATGAAAAATTCTAATATTTTTTATTGAAAATGATTACTGTCATTATGATAAAGAGAAAATTTTGCCAATATAATTATGGATATACTTGCGCATTTGTTTATACCATCGAGTGACGTCAATACTTGTTTGAATATGATATTATTGAATGATATTGATTACATATGTTTTTTTTGGAGAGATTTGATGCTTGTTAGTTTTAACAAGTAAAACTATACAAGATCTCGTATGATCTTGTTTTGAATTCTATTTTCAATATAAATATTTTTTTTTATATTTCCAAAAATTAAGTCTCCGCTTAATTAGATTGGATTATACGAACCACGTAAATAATTGATCACAAGTATACATAATATATTTTTATAACAAAAGTTTATGGATATAAAATATTAAAATAGCATATCTTATTTTTTTTATTGAGATTAACAATGTGTTATAATGTAGTGGATCATGAATAAATATACCAAGTTTCAAAGGTATATGCCAAATTTTTTTTTTCAAAATAGTTTAGTATATTTTATCAAAATTAAATTGTTCAAATATTTATTTCATGTTTTAATTTCTTCTTGATGTTATTGATTATATTTCATGATTGTGAGTAAATTTATTATTTGGAAGAAAATATCATGGTCAATTTTAAAAGTTCAATGAACTTGATGATAACAAATTTTAGTCTGATATTTTTTAATCTTTTATACAAGTATGTGTCTATAATAGACTCAATTAAAAAATAAAAATCAAAACATAGTTTATAATGTAACCTTTTCATACTTGTTTTACATTAATTTGCAATATTAACTTTGATAGAGTATTTTTATGGCTGAAATAGTATATTTTAAATGATCTACAAAATGTTTCTTCTATACTCTACTAGTTATACAAAAAATTTCTTCTATTTAGTATTACTAGAAGCCATTGTTAACACTATATTCGAGTACGATGATAATTTAGAGCTCTAAAAGAGTTGTTATCCAGAGGTATTGGAAAATTTTTCAGTTTACACGTATATAGTACAATTGGAATATCTCATATCGTAAAACCAAAAGTTTATAAACTAGAAGTTTATAAATTATAATATTTTTTTTGTTTTGTTTGGCTTGACTGGTTAGACCATCCCAGATCAACTATATGATGCGAAAAAAAAAACTAAAATTTATGTTGATATCCAATGAAGAAATCGAAGTTTCTTCAATCTCATTATCTCAATGTCCTAATAATTGTTCCCATAGAAAGTTTATTCGGTCATCACCTTAAAATTTGGAATGAATACAAGGTGATATTTATGTGCCATTACTTCCATCATGTGAATCATTCAGGTATTTTATATTTTT
Organism: Crotalaria pallida; assembly: GCA_037953625.1. Classification (NCBI taxonomy): domain Eukaryota; kingdom Viridiplantae; phylum Streptophyta; class Magnoliopsida; order Fabales; family Fabaceae; genus Crotalaria; species Crotalaria pallida. The sequence continues at coordinate 79,619,712 of CM075656.1, forward strand.
AATTGATGCATCAACTGAATGGTCACATGATTCTTCATTGGCAATTCGCAACCAGAAGTTTGCGAGATTACTTGTGCAATTGTATCAATCAAAATCTTGTTATTAACTATTGTATGTCTATTGCCATCACTAATTGGGAACACGTATGACACTGATTCGCATCAAGCTATTAAAATTATCATGAGTTTCCCCTTTTACAAATGGTTTTTGGTCAGAAACCTAATATTTCCCATCTAAGAACTTTTGGATGTGCGGTATATTTTCCACCACAACGCACTAAGATGGGACCTCAAAGAAGGTTGAGAATATATGTTGGATATGAATCCTCATCCATGATAAAATAACTCAAACCAACAATAAGAGAGTCATTCATGGATCGATTTTCGATCATCGCTTTGATGAATTTGTTCCCAACATTAGGGGGAGAAAATAAGCAGTTGGAAAAAGAAATAATTTCGAAAGGGTTATCATTATATTATCTTGATCCTCGAACAAAACGATTTGAACTTAAGTTCAAAAGATAATTCATTTGCAAAATTTAGATAACCAATTGCCAGACGCATTTACTGACCTAAAAAGAGTGACTAAGTCACATATTCCAGCTGCTAATGCTCCAATGAAATTGATGTTCCTCTTGGACAAATTAAAATTGCAAATGAGTATGAGGCACGCCTGAAGCGTGATAGATCCATCGGTTCCAAAATAAAAAAAATATATAAGAAAAATCCTTGAAAAAGAAAAGGAGCAAAGAAATAAGATGGTCAATTCGAGGATGTAGAGACTTCTGAAGAGTCCTTAGACATAATTAATAGTTCAGTTCAAGAAGAAACTCAGGTACCTGAAAAGTGTGAAAACAAAGATATCTCAATAAATTATGTCATCACTGAAATACAATGGAACCGAAATGAAGTCAACGTTGACGATGCTTTTACATATGATATAACGCTTAAATGATATAAGATGAGGATCATGCATCAAAGTCTATTAAGAAATATAAACAAAGAAATGATTAGCCAAAATGGAAAGACACAATTGAGCCATAATTGAATTCGCTTGAAAAGCGACAGGTATTTGGACCTATAGTCCGTACACCTAAAGGTGTAAAGTTAGATGAATACAAATGTGTTTTTGTACATAAGCGAAATTGTAAAAAAGAAATTATGAGATATAAAGTAAGATTGATTGCCCAAAGAATTTCACAAAGACCTGACATTGATTATGAGGAATAATACTTCCCTGTGGTGGGTGCAAGTATTTTTTGATACTTGATTAGTCTGACAATATAAAGGATTCAAATTGTGTCAAATGATTTTATAGCAGATTTTTATGGCTAACTTGATTAATAACATATATATGAATACCCCTTAAGGACTCAATATGCTCGAAACATATGCTTGAACTATTTAATATGGTTAAACCATATCCATGGATAATTAAAATGTTTGAAGCATAAAGTGTAATATGTCGACACATGCACTTTAATTAGTTAAATTGCAAAATGCATTAATTTTGAACTTATAGTTCAAACTCCAAGAGATTTTTAATAGACTCGAAGTTATAATTCTAGCAAACATAAAATGCATTATATGTTTGCAGCCATTATCATGGTTCATTCGATAATGATATCATTATATCAATATGAGAAATTTCAGAAGAATTAAGGATATTGATATATACATGTATATATCTATTTAGATTTAGCTAATAAATTATGTTTTTTAGTTATTTATTGTTTGACTTATATATGTGATGTCATGTCATGCAATCATGGATATGTTTATTGTTTGAGAATACTTATATGATTATGGTTCATGTTATGTGCGCCTATCAAGTCGGGGAAAACAACTTCTAAAGTGAGTTGCTTTGATAAATAACAACTAATTTATATGCTAATCTCTATTAGATCGTTAAATATCATACATGACTTAATATGTCATCTGATATTAATTTATTAGCAAGATATTGTTATTCATTCACATGAAGATGTTGGAATGAAGCTAAACACACATTTTAGTATGATAAATTGAATATTGTTAGAATTCCTGATGAAGAGCTTCCAAATGTTGTATATTGCTTAAAGAAAGAATTTGAAACGAAAGATTTGGAAAGAACAAAATTTTGTTTTGAATTACAAATGGAATATGTAATGAAATTTTGGTACATCATGAAACCTATGCTGCGAAGGTAATAGTGAAATATCTCAGAGATAATTGTTCGCATCAGGGGGAGATATAAATACGCACTGCACTCTTTTTCCCTTAGTCACGGTTTTTTCCCGATGGGTTTTCCTGGCAAGGTTTTTAATGAGGCAACATCCAATTGCGTAAGAAGATTTGTGTACTCTTTTCCTTCGCTAATTTTTCTAATAGTCATCCAAGGGGGAGTGTTATAAACAATTCATATCCATCTAATTAGTGGATGACTATCTATTGGATTGTGTTTATATCTAGTTGATACCATTCTCTATTAGGGTGGATTGTGTTTATATTTAGCTGATACCACTCCATATTAGAGTTTCCTATCTCCCTATAATAGGACTCAACTATGATGTAAAATGTACACCGAATATATCACAATATATTGTTTCCTCTCTTCTTCCTTATTTTCATACGTTTCATAACAATGTGTAAATTATTGCCTTTGTGTAATGGCCCCGTGCGTGGCACAAGATTGTTTTTAGAATTTTTTAAAGACCGGATCAAACCCCTACTTTTGCCTATCGTTTGAGTGTGGAAATATTTGATATTCTATCAGCAAGGCTCATGCGCAACAATTCCTCTTGCCTCAAGACTAAACGTCTTTTTTTCTTAAGATTGCAATTTTTTTTGGGCTTATTTAAGTTTTTAGTCCCTGAACTTAGGTGCTCTTTTGAAATTAGTCCTTGATCTTTTTTTTGTTGCTTTGGGTCCCTAAACTTTTTCAATTTTTGGAAAATGACCTTGTTGTTGCTTAAGTGATGATATGACCGATGAAATGCTACATAACCTTCGCAGTATCGATAGATAACATACTAGATGATGCCACGTGAATTTTAAAGATTAAAAAAAATTCAAATTTATTAAAAATAATTAAAAATTGTATTTTTTTAAAAAATAAAATTAAATCCTTTAATAATTTTGAAAAAAAAATTAATAAAAAAATAATCATGTGGTGTTACAAAACGCTACATAGCACATCATTCTTCGATGTCGAACAAGTGACGTGACATTTCATTGGTCATATCATCACTTAAGCAACAACAGGGTCCTTTTTCAAAAATTGAAAAAGTTTAGGGACCCAAACAACGAAAAAAAAGATCAAGGACCAATTCCAAAAGAGCACATAAGTTCAGGGACTAAAAACCTAAATAAACCTTTTTTTTTAATAATCATAATTTAACTTGTTTGTTTGAGAAGGTATATTATAATTTTAGATTATATTCTTGGAAAATAATTTAAATTTAAAAGTTCCCTTTACCCATATCACTTCGTATCTTTTTTGATAGTTTATTCATTACAAAATAATATTTTTTACACCATACAAACAAAATATATTAGCTTAAATACATTTTTTAGCTGAGATATCCAAACATAAACAAATTATAATTTTACATATTATAATCTAAAAAAATAATCCTAATTTTATTTTACCAGATATATCAAATACGCGCTAAAAGAGTTATTTGATTTGTCTCATCTCATCTAAGCAACGTTGAACAACATGAAAGCGAGCCTTTAATTATTTTTTAATTTCAATTTTTTCTAAAAGTTTTTTTTTAATTTGCTGATCCTAAAAGTTATTTTTGTTTTCAAATTGATCTTAAATTTATTTTTTATGACATAATTTAAAATAATAACGAATGATTTTTTTTTATATATTTTCATTACGAACTTAAAAATATCAATATTATGAATTTTGGTTGACAACCGAGAGTTTTGAAGGGGTAAAAAGCTTTTACGAAAAAAATAAAAATATTTTAGGATAAAACTAATTTGAACCAAGCATAATTAAAAAAAATTATGATAAAATTTAAATTTGAAAATAACGTAAAGGACAAAATCACTACATTTTCTTATAGAAAATGACTAACACTATACCAACAAAGCCCAACACAGTTGGTAGATAGCTGGATTCCTTAAGCATGATGTCAGGGGTTCGATCCCTGCCGTGCTCTCGGCTGGGAGATACCCTTGGTGTACAACAAAAAAGAAAATGCCTAACACTATACAATTTATAGGCGCAAGTAAAAACAGAAATGGTATATATTTTTTCTCACAAATTAGAGTAAAAATCTTTTTAATTATGATTAAACTGTCATTTTAGTCCCTCACTTTGTAAGATGTTTTCATTTAATCCCTGATTTTTCAATAATTTCTCTTTAGTCTCTCATTTTGAAAAAAAAACTACTCACGTTAATCTCTAACAACTTTCTCCATTCATAGTCCTTAACATCTTACACACCTGGCCGTTAAATAACTTATACGATGCTGCCATATATTCATCAGCTGTTGTATTTTCTGCGGCTGTCGGAGCTTCAACAGCTGCCTTAGCTACTTCTTCAGCGGCCTTACTGCCTTATCTTCTTCATCTTCCAATTTTTGACTTTTCAATTCAGTATCATGTGTAAAATGATTACGGCCACGTCTGTATATGTTATTTAATGGCTATGTGTATAAGAAATTAATGTTTATGAACAGAGAAAGTTGTCAAGAACTAATGTGAGTAACTTTTTTCAAAGTGAGAGACTAAAGAGGAATTATTGAAAAGTCAGGGACTAAAGTGAAAAATCTTACAAAATGAGGGACTAAAGTGCCACATAAGTCTTTTAATCATACATGTATTATTTGTAGTGCCACATGTCAGCATCAAGTGGGCAGAAAGTAAAACACGTTACTTTCTTTTTTTTTTTGGTGTACACCAAGGGTATCCCCCAGCCGACAGCCGAAGACTAATCCCCTTCGAGGCGTAGAGATCACCGAAGTGGGTTTTGCCTCTACCAACAAAGCCTTTTCCATGCCCACGGCAGGAATCGAACCCCTGACATCATGCTTAAGGAACCCAGCTATCTACCAACTGTGCTGGGCTTTGTTGGTCAAACTCGTTACTTTCTTATGGTTAAAGAAATATTTAAGTTGATTTGTTAGAAAATAAATTACTTTTTAATAAACATTTTGGATCAATAAATTGTTGGTTCTATGATAAGATAGGCTTGATTTTGATAAATTTCTTATACTTCATAAATATGTAATTTGTTTTTACAATAAATAAATTAATTAATAAATTATGTCAAAATAGAAACATTTGCCTTGAAAATTAAAAATAAAGAGAGATTAAGGAAAAACAAAATAAAACAAGAAAAAAAATATAAACATGCATTTAAAAAGCAATAGATATTGCAAATTCCTATTTAAATCTTTGTATTTCTTATTATTATTTTTTTATTTGCCTACCCGGTTTCCTAGGTATTACCTAAGTACATCCGCATCTGACACGCGTCGCATGCTTGGTTATGGCAAATGAGTTTTCCAACATGAATTTTTTCATCCATAAGGAATCGAATTCGAAAAATTGCTTAAGCGAGACTGAGCTGCTTACCACTCATACCAACCCATATTAGTTTTATATTTCTTATTTATTCTTACTGAAAAGTAAAAGGTATCATTAAATTTCTGATTCCAATATTTAAACAAAGAAATTAAAAAAAAACGAAATACATACGCATATTTATATATAGAAGCATACAATCAAAACATAACATATGCATAATGGTATTTTGCTCCTAAAATCAATTTACAAATTATAATATATCATTAAAAAAATACCATGTATAAGTTGTTAATTAATTATTAATAAAAAAATTGCCACTTTTTGATACATATTATTTTGTTTTTTTATTTAAGCTATATATTGATATATCATTTTTCATAAAATATTTTCGTAAACCAAATACAGATCAACCCAGTGATGATTGGTTCACCTATTCATTGCATATTCTCTTCAAAATCTTGTGTATGAAAAAATCTTTATCTAAAAAGATAATCAATATATAACAAAAACAAAAGAAAAGATTATCTCCTTTCAAAAAAAAAAAGATTATCAATATATTCTGAATGTTCCAAATTTAAACACGATAGACTTAAAAAAAAATTAGTGTAAAGAAAAAAAATATACACATCAAATTTTATAGCATGTATCAGAATTCAAAATTAAAGTAAGTCATGTATCAGTATCATACATAAAACCAGTGAACTTTTTTTTTGCTTGAGCAAAACAGGTGCGTTAAATTGACAATACAGTAGCTCAATTCACGTGTCATTTAATATTTTTCAATAAAAAAATTATTAGAAATAAAATTTAATACATGATACAGTAAAAGAAAAGAAGTATAGTACATGTATATCAACAAGGTCCAATGCAGTTGGTAAAGGTTTCCTAAGTGTGATGTCTGAGATCCAATTCCTACCATAAATATGGAAAATACTTTATAGGTTATATTTTAGAATAAAATTTATTTATAAGTCATTTTGTACTTTTAGAAAACATTTGTTGTTTTTTCTCTTATTCTTCATTTATTCATTAATATGAAATAATATATTTGTGAAATTTCTATTATAATTTAAAATGATACAATTGTAATATTAAAATATTTTTTCAAAATTTTAAAAAATGTAACTACCTTTTTAATTTATATAATATAATTAAATATAATCTATAAATAAGACTAAACATACCTTTCAAAAAAAAAAAAAGACTAAACATAATTTGATATTAGAGATATATTTCGTGCATGGAAAATAATTTATTGAAAAAAAAATCATTTTAATTTTATTTACATTTCATATAAGTTTAATGTATGAACAACCCGAAAAATCTACTCCATTGAAAGTTCCCCGTACAAATTTTTATTGTCTCTAAATATAAAAAATTATTTAATCAACCTTTTTACAGTTTCTAATGATAATCACATGAGTAATCTTTAAAAAAATATATCAATATTATTATTTTCAATACCACAAACAATATTATCTAATTTTTTTTAATGCAAATGAATGCGAATGTGAAATGAAAAATATAGAATTAAAATTAAATTTTTCTTTAAAAATAAAAATGGAAATGATGATAAGCCATAGCCCATAGCTTGCGTGGCCCCCTTTGATCAAAACAAATTGAAGGGGGAAAAAAAAAGAAGCAATAATATCAATTGAGATACTCCAAAGTTACTACTCCTCTCATTTCCCCACCTCACATAACTCATCTCTCCCCACTCCCTCCCTCATTTATATATCCCTCTTCCCCCCTTCTCTTCCTCCCCACACCCACCCCTCTCTCAATTTACAAAACTAACATCTCTCTCTTTCTTTCTTTCCAATGGAAGGATCTGGAGTTGTAACCGTTTACGGTAACGGCGCTATCACCGAGACCAAAAAGTCCCCATTCTCCGTCAAAGTTGGCCTTGCCCAAATGCTCCGTGGCGGCGTCATCATGGACGTCGTCAACGCCGAGCAAGCCCGCATCGCCGAAGAAGCAGGCGCGTGTGCCGTCATGGCCCTCGAGCGCGTCCCTGCCGACATCCGCGCCCAGGGCGGCGTCGCCCGCATGTCCGACCCTCAACTCATCAAAGAAATCAAGCAAGCCGTCACCATCCCCGTCATGGCCAAAGCCCGAATCGGCCACTTCGTCGAGGCTCAGATCCTCGAAGCCATCGGCATCGATTACGTCGACGAGTCCGAGGTTCTCACCCTCGCCGACGAGGAGAATCATATCAACAAGCATAACTTCCGCATCCCTTTTGTTTGCGGCTGCCGCAACCTCGGCGAGGCTCTTCGCCGCATCCGCGAGGGTGCGGCGATGATCCGAACCAAGGGCGAGGCTGGCACCGGGAACATAATTGAGGCGGTGCGTCACGTGAGGTCCGTGATGGGGGATATCAGGGTTCTGAGGAACATGGATGATGATGAGGTTTTCACCTTTGCTAAGAACATTGCTGCACCTTATGACCTGGTGATGCAGACCAAGCAGCTTGGGAGGCTTCCTGTGGTGCACTTCGCCGCTGGTGGCGTAGCGACGCCTGCGGACGCCGCGCTCATGATGCAGCTCGGGTGCGATGGGGTTTTCGTGGGGTCTGGTGTGTTCAAGAGCGGGGATCCCGCGAAGAGGGCGAGGGCGATTGTGCAGGCTGTGACTCATTACAGTGATCCTGAGGTGCTGGCTGAGGTGAGCTGCGGGCTCGGGGAAGCTATGGTGGGGATCAATCTGAATGACAGCAAGGTTGAGAGGTTCGCGAGCCGCTCCGAATGAGGTTTTCGGTCAAGGGTTTTGTGTTTCTAGTGGTGGTGTTGGTGTTAGTTGTTGGTGCTATTTCATTATTATAATAATAAGTTTATGTTTTTTTTGGTTGTTATCATGTTTTGAACTTTGTTAGTGAAAAAAAAAAAAACAAAAGAAAAAAAAAAACCAAGAAGCTAGCAAATTGGGCATTGTAATATGGTGATACTTGTTTTACCCATTGAATGTCAAACTGTTTATCAAGTATTCCATTGTTGTTCGAATGTTGAATTCTTATATCGGTGCTGGATGTTCAATTCAGTTTTTGCCTATATAGCACTGAAAATCCTAACTGATTGGTTGCTGTACCATTATGTATCATGTCGGATATTTTGATACCTTTTAGTTCTTTTGTCGGAACGTCTTTCGGTTATCTTATGTACTTTTCTCCGTACTAACGTATCTTTGGGTGTCGTATCCATGCTTCTAAGATTTTTTCTTTTCTTTCTAGTTTGATTGAATTTCCTGTGAGTGATTTTCAGTCCAGGTTTTGGTTTCTGGTGGTGTTCCTGTCAGTTGGTGTTATTTCATTATGATAATAAGTTTATGATAACTGTTTATCAAGTATTCCATTCTTGTTTGAATGTTGAATTCTGATGTTATTGTTGGATGTTCAGATTTTTGCCTATATAGCATTTATGATTCAGATTGGTTGTTGTACTGTCATGTATTGTATTGGAATCGGATATCTTGATACCTTTTAGATTTTATGTCCGTACATCATTCCGTTATTTTATGAACTTGTGATATTGTTGGATGTTCAATTTTTGCCTATATAGCATTGATAACTAAAAGTGGTTGCTGTTTTACCGACATTTATTGCAACGGATATTTTGATACTTTTGTATATTTTTTGTCCATACATCTTTCCGTTATTTTATAAACTTTTAACTTTTTCCGTATTAATACCATCTTGTCGTATCTTGTCGTGCACATCTGCAGTTCATAGATTTTTGCTGATTTGATTCCAATTCCTGTGAGCTCTGCAGTCCTTTATGTGCTTATTGGATTTTCATCTAATTTGGAATGATTGAACAAGTTTGCAAGCCTGCGAAGTTTTTGTTGGTACCTGGTAATGCGTCATATGTGATTGGAAAATGGCAATTCTATGCTGGCTGTAGAGAAATTTGGATGCTGCAAGTTATTGTTCTGAATGCTAATTTGGGTCTGTCATATGCAATTTATGTTCCTCAATTGAATAGGGAATAAAGCCCTGTTTTGTTAATGTAGCAGTGTGGGTTTTGTCTCAGATATCCCTTCAGTCTTGTGATCCTTTATTTTTTATTTGCATTATTATATTCTAATTCTAATAACTTAATCTCTGTCATTATTTTTGCGTCAATTGCATTGATAATTTGAATTGGTTTTTGTTTTATTGACATATATTGTAACGGATATTTTGATTACTTTTTAGATTTGTTGTCCATACATCCTTCCATTATTTTATGAACTTTTAACCTGTTCCGTATTAACGTATCTTGTCTTGTCATATCCGATTTCCTTGGATTTTTGCTAACCTGATTCCATTTCCTGCAACTTCTGTTCTTCAGTCCTTTAAGTTCTTGTCGGTTTTTTTAATGGTTGAACAAGCTTGCAAGCCTGTGGAGTTTTTGTTGGTAGCTACTAATGCTTGGAATGTGATTGGAAAATGACAATTCTATATCTATGGTGGCTGTAGAGACATTTGGATTGCTAAAGTTATTTTTCCGAATGCTATTTTGTGTGCGTGATATGAAATTTATGTTCCCGCATGAATAGGGATTGAAGCCCTGCTTTGTTAATGTATCAGTGTGGGTTTGGTCTCAATTATCCCTTCAGTCTTGTGATTCTTGTTTTCTTAATAGTATTATTATATATTCTCATCGTACTAACTTCCATCATTATTTTTTAATATTCATTTTCAAGTTTAGTTTAGTTTTTAGCTTCCCTGGTAATACTTTACAGAGACTGATTTGTGACAGAGGATAGTATTTTGTTATCCAGCTTTGATAGTGCTGTCTTTCCAATTTTCAGTTTTAACTTTTATGATCCATTTATAGAAGATAGAATGATAAATATGCAATGTATGCTGCTCTTGTTTGAGCAAATTACCTTAGCTGACTTAGACAATAGGATGAAAGAGAAAACATTAGTTTAGGAAACTTTACTTTTTGTTGCTGTACCAGATTCTATTCCTGCAGTAGCTGTGTAAGCCTGAAAGCTCAAGTAACTATAGCTGTATCTCTCGTTAATTTCTATTCATTTGGTATGAAGAAAGCTACCTGCTGTTGGATTTATTTCACCTAAATTTCATTTTCCTTCTTTCCCAATCCCAAACTACATATAGGGGGCGGCTCTTTAATGCTTTTATTCCATTAGTGTCATTCTCAATTTTGATCCCCAAAGATAGATCCCAGCATATCAGTATATCACTATCACCTAACAAAGAAACTGGGCTTTAATGATAGTATATCATTAAGGTAACATGCTCATGTGGCACGGCCGTCCTCCCTGCCTTATGGTTTCTTTGCGTAAATTTTTCGAATGAATCGCATTGAATCTATGCCACTCTCGACTCTGTTATGAATTGTTATTTAATTGCATTGTTGGTGGTATAATTATTTTGTCCTATCTGTCTTATGAAATATTTTCTTTTACTCCCGACCCTACAAAAAAGAAGAGTTGCTGAAAGTACGTTGCCATGAGGTTTATGATATTGATTATGAATGAAAAAAAGGAAGAAAGAACAAAGGCAAGCCCATAGGAATCTACACTTTTTTAACTGGTCTTGAGCCAATATTTATTTTGCAAAAGCTAAGTCACCTTTGGCTCTTACATAATTCTTTGATAAAAAAAGCCTTCAAATACTGCAGCAACATTACTGCTTAAACAATGCAAGGTTTAAACCAATTTGTCATCAACTTGATTCCATGTCCTAACACGCAAAGGAGCAGCAAACCACTTGCATAATAGGTTCACATGCTGCCTAATAATCTTGACCTCAACTAGTTATTTCTTACAGTATTTTTTTATCTTTTTTCTTTGATGAACCAATTTTTTTTCGAGAAAGAAAGATGCAACAGAGATTAGATTGTGATACTCTTGTCTTGTTTGACCAACTTGGGTTGTTTGGACCTCTGACGGTAATGAAACCTAGGCAACATGCACGTAAACTTTTACGGTTGTCCCTTCTATATGGATCCATTGGTGGTGAACTTTAATGTTGATCGTTGATTTTGGTGAAAAAGGGATCAACGGTTCATACCATAAGGACTGTTTTAAGTTGGGCCAGCAAGCCAGGCTGCAACTGCTAGCGGATCAAGGCATTAAGTACAACTAATGATTCAGCTAAGGGGTTTTTATTTTGCCACCCCAAAATCTATGAATATCACCCCATATGTATAAAATATACCTATTATGTCCTTTTTAAAAAAACAATTTTTAATACGGGTCGTAAGAGGTACTTACAATCTGAAGGTCGTAGCACTCCCTTACGACATTCAAAGAAACTAAGTTTTAACACGGGTCGTAAACAGGTGTTATGACCTAAACTTTTTAACAAGTCGTAAATGAGTGTTACGACTATAAAGTCGTAACAGTCACTCACGACTTAGCTTTATCATCATAAGACTCAATTACAGTAAGAATGATTAAGAAACTCAGAGTAAGAAGCTGACCATTGTTCACTATCTTACCCGTGCCATTTCCCCAAGTGATATCAACATCAGCTTGATCAAAGTACTGAACCAGATTTGGTTGTTTCTTGGTCTGCTTTGATATCTGGCTATGTGCAAAATGGGCTTGGGAAGGAAGCTTTGTTGGCATTTGGTGATATGTGTTTGTTGGGTGTTAAGTGCAATGAGTTTACTTTCCGGTGTGTTTTTAAGGCATGCTCCGTCAAGAAGGATTTGAACATGGGGAAGAAGGTTCATGGGATGACTTTGGAATGAAATTGTCGTATGCAACTATTACGACTGTATAGTCGTATGTCACTATTACGACTTATAGTCGTAACACTTGTTTATGACTTGTGAAAAAATTTAGGTCGTAACACCTGTTTACGACCCGTGTTAAAACTTAGTTTTTTAAAATATCGTAAGTACCTCTTACGATCCGTATTAAAAGTTATTTTTTTTAAAAGGACATAATAGGTATATTTTATACATATGGGGTGGCATCTATAGACATTGGGGTGGCAAAATAAAAACTCCAGCTAAGAATGTCACCAATTTTCAATTAGATGTGTTTCAAGTGTCACTTGTGCGGATAAGTCACGTGTTGATTAATAATGGATAAGCTGTAATATATTACTAAAAGCTTATTTAAGTTTTTAGTCTCTGAACTTAGGTGTTTTTTTTTTTAATTTGTCCTTGAATCTTTTTTCGATATTTTGGATCCTTGAACTTTACTCAAAGCTGGGAGATGATCCTTTCATCATTTTAGTAATGATATGATCGGCGATATATCATGTCACCTCCACTAAGTCGATAGGTGATGCAAGGTGAATTTTATAAATTAAAAAAATTTAAATTTTAAAAAATAATTAATTAGAAATCATTTTTTTTAAAAAAAAAAAATCAATCTTTTTAATAATTTTTAAAAGAATATTATTTTTAATAAAAAAAATTATGTGGTGCCACATGATGCTTTATAGCACTTTACTTGTTGATGTGGTGAAAGTGGCATGGTATGTCGTAGGTCATATCACCGTTTAAGTGACGAAAGGACTATTTCTAAAAATTTATCAAAGTTTAAGCATCCAAAGCATCGGAAAAAGTTTAAGGACAAATTCCAAAAGAACATTTAAGTTCAAGGACTAAAATTTTAAATAAGCCTATATTAAATGATAGGAGTTTTAGTGGATTGGCTCGGTTTGGTTATTAGGCAAAAAACTATCCAATCCGAAAATAAAAATCACTAAATACAGTTCAATCCGATTTGTTTAAATTAGGAAATCTCATTCAATCTTATCCAAAAATTATTTGCGATTTCGTTTCGGTTTACTACTTCACATATAAATTACAATGGTGCGAAGTTTGTTCTTGAATCCATGAAGTATGAACTAATTAACCTCGGTAACTATTTAGAAACACAAAATATCATACTAATTGACATATACTCCCCGGCTATGAAATTGCTAATTTGCTACACAAATCAAAATAAAACCAAATACCTACATGACTTTTAAAATCAATTTTCATGAACATATATAGAAATACTATGTCCAATACACTCTAGGAGGGCCAAACTCACAGCAAAAAAGAAATCAACACGTCCAGTAAAATTCCAAGTCCAGCATACTCCTAAAAGTGCAAGATTATATCAAATAAAAGAATAAATATTTTTGTCATCCCATTATGAATTTATGCCACCCCACCAGCATATTATGACCTTACTCATGACCAATTTTTTTTTATGATCGTGAGTATAATCATGATAATGCAAATTTTTTTAAAAGATTGTGACCCAACTTACGACTAGAAAGTTATGAACATGGTCACAATTATGAGATACCATTTAAATAATGTGAGATGACAAAAATATTTTTCTAAAAAAATTAACATGTCTAGTCTAATACCAAATCAAGTACACAAATCCAAATATTATAATTTGATTCAACAATCATAGTTAGGTCAATAAAAAAGATAAAAAAATGCCCAGCTGGCAGCAGCAGATCCAAACATAGGACAAAATGCTCACTGTAATTTATTGATATCGCCTTTTGATCACTTTCCCCTAACAGAAAGCAAATGAGGTTATCAAATAAATGGCAATGCTATGATATATACAGACATACGGTAATACTTATTGGTACAGCAAAGAAATTATTTTTTGGGCTATGGCATTATTTATTATTTGTGTCTAATTCATTAATTTAACTCTCGTGATTGGGATTTCTCCCAAAAAAAAAAATGATAAACATTATATATTACACTTGTAAAACATAGCATGAGCTAATTAACACAAACTTGTGAGTTTGCTTTCTGCATTTTATTTCTGTTTTTTTAGGTCGGATCCCTGCTAAGTACTAACTACTGGTGTATACTAGGTGGTCAGACCGTTTACCCAAATAACCGAATTACTAATAAAACTATTTAAAAAACAAAAGAAGCAAATAGTAAAAAAGGGGGAGGCAAGAGAGAGATAATTTCTACGGCAAATTCTCCCGTGCACCACCGGTGCATGTGCAATTTTTTTTTTTGCTTTTTAAATTTTTTTAATACAGATTTATTCAGAATATTTTTTAACACAAGTTCGTGTACAGATTTATTAGAATATGTAATTTTGAATACAGTTTTACTCAGTATAGTTTTTTAAGAACACAGAGTAAAAAAAAAATCTAAATTATAAAAATCACTTCATATCGGTAAAAAAGAAAACGCATAGAATATTTTTTAATTGATTAAATTTTAAAAAAATAAATAAAAAACCCGAAAAGAAAGACATGCACCGGTGCATGTTATCTTTTAACATGCAACACCGGAGAATTTGCATTCTACATAAAGAAATACTCGCAAGGTCATTGCCCGCCACTGTGATATTATAATCCGAAAATAAGTTGCCTAATATCTAACTCTTCTAGTAAAGTCTTTTTCTCCTTGATTCATGGGTACGCTCTATACAAAGTCTTAAGACGACTAAACATAACGAAAAATAATCAAGCACCGAAGCACCGAGAATTGAATGTGTCTAAATAATTAGAGTGAACAGAACCCACGTACAGTGTCCAAGTATTCCCATATGGAGGTATATATAGTGGGAGGTTGAAAAAACTTGCATGCGCATTGAATTAGTCTCTATTGCTTTCAACACTTGGACTTATGTTTTATTGATTAAGTGGAAAATTAGAGACGGAATGATGTTGAAAATGCATCATTATGTTTTTATATTATTGAAAGAATCACTCTTGGATTATCAAAAAAAAGAATCACTCTTGGATTATCAAAAAAAAGAATCACTCTTGCAAACTGTTGCTATGGCATTTAGAGCTAGAATTTGTCTAATCCTTTGTTTTTTATATGAATTAATTTGTCTAATCCTAACATTTGTATAATATGCACACTGGATATAGCGTGTGCCAAATCTTATCGTTTTTTTTTAAATCAATCAAAATATATATTATTACTGAATCGGATTGAATCATCTTATTCCAAAAATCTGTGTATATATCTGATTTACAAATTTTAACCATTAGTCCGTGTAAGACAGCTCAATTGGTGGCTGCAGGGACATTTATGATTTCCCCCTCCCCCAGGTCATGGGTTCTAGTCCCAGACCGCCCATGTAAACAAAAAAAAAAATTAACCATTAAATATTTTTTACTCAAATTATAATCATCAAATCTCTTAAAAAAAGAATCAGTAAAAATATTCAATAGTCTAAAATTATAACTTGAAAAAAATATTGAGTTAGAAAATCCAAATGCAATATTTATGGACTCACCCAAATTAATAAACTTTGGATTTGGATTTGGGTCAATTTGGTTCAAGTTTAAATATATACTTTGAAATTGCAAAACTTAAACCAAACCATTTTGATTGATTTTTTCTCCACAATTCCCTTACTCCAACACACCCCTAACTAAAATAGCCACCGATCGATTATGCAATGACTAAATGTGAGATCAGCACAGAGTCATCGAGAGGTTTGTGGAGGTATCTTTTTTGACTCAACGATGTCAACAGGGAAAGGTAATATGAACTGAATCTTTGGACATATAATGTAATTAACCTAATCCAATGGTTTAAGTGCCTACTACTAGTACTTCATAATCATGCACATTATTAATCACGATCATGTGCCTTTTCGCGTATTCTCTACTGTGCAACATACGTGGTACCACTTTCTTTGAATTCATTTAAACTATGCAGTTATATAATTTTAGACTATGCAGTTATATAATTTTATCCTGTTTCTTTATTACTCCCTTCGCTCTTATATATAGGGCATACTTAACCGTATTTTTCGGACGAAGAAAAGTGGTTAGTTTTGTGAATTTTATGAGAATATATTGTAACATTACAATTTTACCCCTCCACTTTACTTGGAAAGTGCACATTCATTAATGAATAACAAAAAAACATAGTTTGACTAAACATTTAATAAGAACAAAAAAGAGAAAAAACAATTAATGATGCATAGGAAATATATAGTGCCCTATATATAGGACCAAAGATTTATTCTAGAAGGTTCCCTATATATAGGACTAGAGGGAATAGTAATCTATTTCTTATACATTGCTTATCAATAAAATTTCATTTAAAAAAAATACTATGCAGTTATATAATTATTTTGATTATATTATTATATGATTATTGGATACACTTTAGCATATAGATATACTGTATTTTTTTTTTGTCATCTTAATTAAATGCGTAATACTGTCGTAATAACTATCTAAAGTTGGTGGGTTTGAATTCGGGATTCAATTGGCAAGGGTTGAGTCCGGGATTTTGAAAAATGTTGGATTCAAATTCTACCGATGTTTTTTTTTTTTTTTTAAGAGCAAACAAAACATAACATTAAAAATTCTACCGATGTAAAGATGGTGTTAATGAGTAATCTGTAATAAGTACTTCTATAATCACTCTTTAAACCTAAAGGCCTGTCCACCTAAACTTTTTTTTTCTTCATAAAACCCAACTCACCTAAATTGAAAAAACAAACTACATACAATTTGAATTACAAGATAAAATGATAATCTAATTATTTAGTGCCAAAAATTCTTTTAAATACTTGTCAATCTTAGCATTTGAATGATTCATAAAAGATGAATGAATTTTGTTAAGGTTATATGCAATCTTGTACTACAGAGAAATGATCAAGGTCAAAAAGCCTCAAGCAGTTAGTTAACTGCTCTAAGAAAAGTGCAAAGTTGCAGTGAAAATGAAAATGAAAATAAACAAAATAAATCAAAAACAAATGAAAAGAAAAATCAAATCAAATCACATTATGAGCGAGTGAAAGGAAGTAAATGATATGCATATGTGAATCTGCCTTGTGGGTGAGCTTGTTTGCATTTTTATAAGCGTTTTTCGACTCTTTCTACAGCTAAGAAGATTCCTATTTATAAACTAAGAGCATAGTAACTATCTCTTACTCTATGTACAAAATAACCAACCATTACTTTTGTTTCCAACTCGCCAAAACTTTCATAACTCTGCAACAGTAGTCTCTCTTTGACAGAGCAATTATTAGGTGGTCCGGGATCACATGGTCCAGAATAATCATCACCCTTCATTATTTGAATTTTGAATTTTTTTAAATAAAAAATAAACTACCAACGATTGAGATGTGCCTGGACCATGGTCCAGGATTAACTAATAATTTTTCCTCTTTGACATCACATGCATGAAACATGTGTGCTTGTCATCAAATTGTTATCAATACTCTAAAACTTGTCAATCTCTTGGCTTTTTAATTAAACATGAACCTTCCTTGTTAAACAACATTTCTTGATTATTAAACCTTCTTATCATAACGACAAATACTACCATTTGTCTTAAGAGACCAAGGATTTACGTAATGATATTAACAAACACACTTTTATTACATGAAAGAAAAGTATGAGAAACAACGACAACCTTGAATTTCTATCTACGGTTCTTCTTTCATGTACTAAAATTAGTGTTCTTATCTATTCACGTGATCCTCTCTTTTTAGTATGAAAATTAAAATCAAAGTTATTCAAAGACTTCACTTCATTTCAATTCTTACTTTGCCCAACTCCGTGTCTCCAATTACAACCTTCTCGCCGTGGCAACCTCATGCATTATACACTTTGACCTTAGATAAAGTAGGTCTACCCTAAAATCCTGTTCGAAATAGTGGCAAGTGCCATTATCCGGTGGGTAGTTGGACAAGCTTTAATTCTTAGATCACAACTCACATGCAACAAATTAAATACCAGTTTCCATCGATATATCTTATGCAAGATAAAAATTATTCTTACATTACGATAAAAAAGCATATAAAGATAAAAAAAATAGAGTGAAGATCCAATTTGGTCCTTCAAGCTTTCCGATTGGGACACTTTAGTCCCTAAAGAATTTAAAAAATACCACTTTAGTAGTCCCTATTTTGTTACAGTTTATGCCAACAGTGACAGTAGATAACGGAATGAAAACATGAACTAAAGTGATATTTTTTAAATTATTTAGAGACTAAAAGTGAATTATAATTCTTGAGGGACTGAAATGTCCCAGTGAAAAAACTTGAGGAATCAAATTGGGTTTTCACTCAAAAAAATATTTTAGATGAACCGACAGGAGGCTATTTTAACTAGAATTAAATTTAGTGATAGATCCGTTGAATGATGATCGAATGGCTTAGAAGAAAATCACAATGAAAACGTAATTAGAAAAAATTATCTTATCTTCATCTAATGGATTGGATTCGCTAAATTTATCAATGTCACAAATTTTGAAAATCACTAAATCCAAATATGTTTTAGTTTAATAAGAGAGCTCTTGAGTTCAAGTTTATCAAATTACAACTCGTTTAAATGCTTGAGCTTATTTGCTTGTTTATCCTACCTAATTTAAGCAGTATTAATATACCTTAGGGTTGAGGACAAGAGCCAAAAAGTAGACTTCTTTCATTAGGGAGTGTTGTATTGATAAAATAAAAATATTTTACATTTATTTTTTCAATAAAAAATATCTACTTTTAGACTCTTACGGGTTGATGATAAGAAAATTCTTATTTTTGATATACCGAGCTAAAAATAAAGAACAACAATACTCTCTCTAATATATATATGCTACCAGGGCATACTTAATTAATTGAATTACGCATATCAAGAAAAGTAGTTAGTTTTCTGAATTCTATAAGAATATACTATGTACGTACTGTAACATTATAATTTTATACTCTCAATTTTTTTAAGTTCACCCTCATTAATAAAAAAAACATAGATAATGAAAACATTTAATAAAAACAAAATTAAAATGATGCATAATAAAAATACAAAATGACTTACAATTAAGATAAAGAACATCTTATGAAATATGACATATATAATAAAAATATTGCGAGTAATATTTTAATTATAAGTGCAAGGGCCAAGGGGTAAGGCACCACCAAATAAAAATATATAGAAATATCAAGAGGGGTAATATTGCGAGTAATATTTTAAGTGCAAGGGCCAAGGGTAATGCACCACCAAATAAAAATACTATAGAAATATCAAGAGGGATTGTTTAGTCCATCTCTTTTCCCATCTTTGTGTGGAAATTTTGAAAAAGTCCAAACTCATTCTCTCTCTTTACCCTATATATCCATGTATTTCCCTTTTAGGAATTTTTAGGAGTCTATAAATTGGCGTTGCTTTCTTGGTTCTTCTTCATCATATCACCTGTGGTTTGGTTTGGTTTGGGAGGCAGAGAGCGAAGCATTCTATGTAAGAAAGCAGTTGAGTGTATTCTTCTGTCTCCAACCTTTTTTCAATTCATTTCCAGGCTCTTCTTCTTCCTCTTTTCTTCTCCGACGACTGTGCGTGATGGCTGATACTCCATCATCACACAATGACGCCGTGGTTGTTAATGTGCCTGACGACAAGGCACCCACCGATGTCCCTATTCCTATTTGGCAGAAGGTGTCTCTCTTAACTTTTCTATATCCAAAACTATAGTTACACGGTTCACTTGTTTATCTTAACTAATGCAAACCATACCAAACATAATTAATTGCCTGTTATAATATAAGATACATATTATTCGGTTTGTTACATATTACATTAATTATTATGAATTTTTCTTTACGATGAATTTGGTTCGTCGTGATACATAGTGTAACAAACTCTATAAAATATGTAAAATAAATCAGTGAATTATGTATGTTATATATATTGCATGCCACAACATCATCATCAAGAAAGTCTTATACAGAGTCACATAATTCGCGGTACGTACCAATACGTGGTACGGGTACGGGTACGCGGTACGTGATCTCCTTAAGAATGCGGTACGTTGGGGGTATACTTAATCGGTACGTACCGGTACGTGGTACGGGTACGCGGTACACATTTTATTATATTTATCGGTATTTTCCAATATTTTTTTAAATTTAAAATTACATTAAAAAATAACATGAATTGAAAATAAATTGGATGAAAAACTTCAACTAATAATGACACATTCAATACTACAAAGCTTATCTTCCTTCTTTCTTTCTCATTTTTTGTTTTTCCTTCCTTCCTGTTGAAAATTTGGTTCTGAATTCCAATTCGTTACTTCCATGGAATTGATGTGCGAACCCACCTGTACCAATTCGCGAACGAACCACGAATTCTCGGGTACATACCAATTCGCAATTCGTATGTAAAACACACGAATTATGTGACTCTGGTCTTATATTAATAATTTTACATACCTAAATGAATCGTGCTTCGGTTCCGCGTGCCTATGCCCAAAACACATGGAATGCTGTTTTTACCAACCCACGTGGGATTTTAATGACATTTTTAGTTGTCTTTAATGAAATAAAAGATATATGAAACTTTTGTTTTGTTTGTTAAAAAATTCCAGAGGTGTTTATCTCTTTATGAATAGTAGTATTTGTTTTATCGTAGAAAGGAGATGGAAAATAATGATAACAAAAATGATTTTGTTGATTGTTGAATAATGCAGTTGATAGCAGAGGTGTTAGGCACGTACTTCATGATGTTTGCAGGGTGTGGTTCGGTAATAGTGAACCTTAACAACGAGAAATCAGTAACACATCCCGGGATTTCAATTACTTGGGGACTTGTAGTGATGGTTTTGGTTTACACTCTTGGTCACATCTCTGGTGCTCATTTCAACCCTGCTGTCACAATTGCTCATGCTACCGCCAGAAGGTTTCCTTTGAAGGAGGTATGTAAAATAAAACCTTTTTTCATCTACCACTTTTAATTATTAATTGTATGTTGTTTATTGGTTAATTAGGCAGTTTATCAAGACAAATGTGCTTATTTGGTAAACATATTTGTCGCTTTTCGTTTCTATTTATTATTGCCTACTTTGTTTGATTTGAAAAGATGGTGTTATTTCATATTTGTATAACCAAAAAATATACCGCCAATCCCAACAACTTTCATAATGAAAAAATAAAATAAAAGAAATAGGCACAAATTCTGAAATTTGTTATCTCTTTTTTATTTTTCCAATATAAGAGTTGCAAGACTAGTTATAGATTTTGGGTAAGTTGTACAAATATCAATATTTAATTCAAAATACCTCATGTATTGAAATCGTTGATCATGCAATAGAATAATATGAATTTAGCTTTTTTTTTTACACCAACCGGTACCCGGATCTGGTTTACCCAGAATTTGACTCATCCGGTTCGACCCAACTGAGCTCGCACTAAGCGGTAGGGGTCTCCCAGCAGGGGTTGCTCCATACCAAAGCTCGAACTCGAGACCAGTTGGTTAAGGATCAAACGAACTACCACTTAACCAGCTGATATGAATTTAGCTAAATTCCACAATTTAAATATGTTTAGGATTATGATACGGAATTATGCAATAATTTCTCATTATTGGCGTATCCCACTTTCCATTTTTACTTTAATTCCCTATCCGCATGTCATTTATACAAGCAAAATACTAAAAATTGTCAGCTATATATTAGCTGAAAGATCCTTTTGATGCATATCCAAAAAATACTAAAAATTGTTTTTTGGAATTTATTTAATATCGGTCTCTTATAATTGATGATTATAACCTAAGAAATTAAAAGAAGACATTTTTTATTGAAAAATTAAATCTAAATTCTTTTGATTATTTCAATATAGCCATTTCCTACTAAAGTTATATTCTAGTTATATTCTTTTAGATTCTTATCCTTATTCTTAAGAATTGGGGCTTAAAAAAACATTGTTTTTTAAGGCAATTAACAAGTATTTTATACTATTTTATTTTTTCCCTAGTTTTCTATCCGTTTGTGATTTATTTAGTTAATCATTTCCAAAAAAAATCGAAAAAAATAATTTTAATGACATTAACAAATACTATTATAATTCTTATCCAAAAAAACAAATACTCTTATAAGCTATTATAATTACAGTATAGACCATTTTTATTACATTACCCCTTCTTTCACGGGTAAATTTGGTCTGGGCTCAGTACATTTCCACCACAATTAATCACTTTTCGGTTAATTATAAATTATTTTAAAATAACATAACAATTAGAATTAAATAATAAATATCTCTATATTATTCTCTCACTGTGTCTAAAAATTATTTGGTTATGTATTTTATATCCAGGTCCCAACTTATATTATAGCTCAGGTGGTTGGATCGTTACTTGCAAGTGGAACTCTTCGACTTCTATTTACTGGTACGCAAGACCATTTTATAGGATCACTTCCATCCGGGTCCGATGTCCAAGCTCTTGTGATTGAGTTCATAATCACTTTCTACCTCATGTTTGTTGTTTCTGGAGTTGCCACCGATAACAGAGCGGTAACGTTTCTTCCTCCAAAAAAAAAAAAAAAAAAAAAAAAACTATTGGTAATAATTAGGTATAGTATTATCCATAGGCAATTTTTTGTTGTGAATATCCATTAAGCATTAGGAAAAAAATAGCTTCTCAAATTGACTAATTTGTAACGTTTTGAATATGGAAGAACTGCTAGTACATTACAAGGCCCATCATTATGTGTATCAAAATCTACTTTTGAATATTCTTCAAGCTAAGTCTATTCCATGGCTTTTAACTTGTTTATTTATCTTGTTTTTTAATCCCTGCAGATTGGTGAGTTGGCTGGACTTGCAGTTGGGTCAACCGTTTGTCTAAATGTGTTATTTGCCGGGTATTAACTTATCCAAAACCTAACTAAATACATCATACAGCAGGTTTATTAGTACATGTTACATTACACAACAAAAAAAAATTAAGATCTTAAGACTATCAAAATAAAATTATGATGATTCTTTTTTTTTTTTTTTGGTGGAAAAAATTATGATGATTCTAATAACGTTAAATTATTATTCAATAAAGTCAAAGTTAACACATATATATATATATATATATATATATATATATATATATATATACTCATTTTTTGCATGAAATATTGTATTTGACACAGACCACTCACCGGATCATCAATGAACCCAGCAAGAAGCTTAGGGCCTGCAATTGTATACAATGAATACAGAGGAATATGGATATACATGGTGGCCCCAATTTTGGGAGCTATTGCAGGAACATGGGTATACCAATTGATTAGGTACACAAACAAGCCACTACGTGAGATCACGGAGAGTACATCTTTCGTTAAAGGACGAGGTGGAGCCAAGTAATTGATGCAAATGCAAGAATATATAATTTTCCTTTTTCTTCGTTTTTCGTCTTAGGAACATGGCCATGTAATAGGGTTAATCACTAGTATAGTGTGACATATCACGTGTGTGTATATATAGTGTGGTAGATCGATCACTTGTATATATAGTGTGGCTGATAACCCTGAAATTAGTTGCATAAATGAAAAGTTTAGTTTCTTCTTTATCCATTCACCAATCGTTATATTTCTTTCTTTTATTTTTTTTTTCAAGGGAAGTTGTTGTTATAATAAGCAATTTGAAAAATTATCACCGTATGAAATCTGGGGTGCAATATCTTCTATTAATACCATCAAAATCTTAGGGGACTAAACTATATTTTATACCAACAAATGAACAACACTACTGAAATAAAATGCAAATATTTCTCGGTCAACATTTTTATACCCAAACCAAAAAAAGACAACGTTAACCCCCTATGATTAAAAAAACAAAAGGTAATTTGGAAAAGTAGCATGAAGAATAAAACAAAAATTAAATAAAACAATCATTTTTTATTTATATTTTGGGAAAATAAGCATGCACCGAAAATGAAATAAAATTTAAAAAAATTAGTTAACTTTTTCTTATATTTTAAATTAAAAAGAATGTTTTTTTTCTATTACAAACCGAAGAGAGTAAATTTTTACTACTATTATCTACGAGTTTTCATATTCTCAAATTAAGTGATTTTCTTATTTGAAATACTATTGAAAATTATCTTTTTCAAAATAATTGATCATGCAATCATTCACATTCAATTTCCGCTTAGGCAATCCACTTGGGTGAAACTTTAATTACTAATGATTGATTAACATATGACATGTTTATGTCATTTTCTTGTAATTTATTTTTATTTGTAATTTAATATATCATTTTTATATTCACATGGGGCAAAGGCTAATAATGTGTGTGTATATATATATCACCCCATGTATTATTACTAGCTTTTACCCTGTGCAATACACAAATTGTTGATATTTTAATTTTTTTATATTAAATATTTTAAATTAAATATTATTATTACTACCAATTATAATCCCTCTATCATTTTTTAAAACTACATTAATTACTCTAACCTAATTGATGATAATTTAATTTGTAATCAAATGTGTATTTAATTAGTTATTAATCATAGTTTAATAATTATATTTAAATTAAAGTCATTTTTTCCTGACAAGTGGGTGTAGCCCACTGTCCACATTGTCATGTATCAAGTCTTAAGACTTGTGATTGGAGTTGGAAGTCCCGGTTCGATCCTAACCGTCATCCTTTGGTGGATTTAAATCCTCTTCCCCTATTTTCCTTAAAAAAATCAAAAATACTTTGCTTATAGAAAAAATTAAAAAAAAAATCATTTTTTTCCATTCTCTCTTGCTCACACGGACGTCCACATCATTTCTTAAAACGTTCATTCCGAATTCCTTTTAGATCAACATCAATCATCTGAAACCTCATTATAATGACTATTTGCAATAAATATTTGCATAACACTTTTGTATTACATGCTTTTAGAGATGGGGTATGAGCGTAAAAGCCAATACTAATACTCAATAATTACCATGCAATTTGTATTCTTCTTTGCATTCCTTCCTCCCACAGTAATTTCTTTCACAAATCTTAGTCTCATCTTATATGTTTAATTTCTTTGTTTTTCAAAATGAAATAATGAATTTTAAAAATAATAATAAAAGATGTTGGACCAATAATGATACTATTCCAGATTGTTAATGCATGGAAGGGTTAATTGCACGCCTCATTACCTTACGCTTAAACGATTTAATACTCTGCTACCTCTAATGAATACTGCTCCTTATTCTCCACTACTTACACTACTGTCACAAATCTTTCATGATAAACTCAGGATAGAAACACATATTATAAGCTTTTGGATGCATGGTTGAAGACAATGCAAAGAAGTTTGGGAAAAAAATATTGAATTTGGGTATTAGTAGTAGACATTGAAAAGAAGATGAGAATATTTGAAAAAATACAATGCAAATATTATTAAAAACATGAGTGTGAATAACATAGACTGTGTGTTAATAAAATCTACCAAAATATTATCTTTTGATACACGCCGTTACATTTGGAAAATAGATTGCGATATTTAACTCAAACTAACTTAATTAGCTTGCCCGGTCGATTGCTTATATTGCTGTTTGCAATTAATCATCACATATATAGCTGCAGAATCACAGTTATTCCTTGAAACCAAAGACCGGATCTTTTGATCGTCATATGGGAGAGTGAATAACTTATTCTCAACACACACCTTTTTTAATCTACGACTAATTTCTAACAGAATAAAAAATTCAATTGGTGGAGCTACCCGCAAGTGAACGCGACTGATTTCAAACAGCAGTATGCAAAAGGAGAATAAATTTATTTGTCGATAAAACACATCAGGATGCAAAAGCAACTTTGTTTTCCATAAGCTTTAATTTGTTTCCCATGAGCAGGAATTAAATATTTGATTTGGATCATTTAATTCATAAATTACAGTTATTACATGAGCTTGAATTGCATTTATTTGTCGAACTTAAAAGGCATAGTTAACAGAAAGAATCAATCTGAATAACGTAAGTTTTATAGCATTAAAAATAAAGGATTTGTTAATATCCGGGTATTAAACCAATACTTTAATGGTAGTTATAGAGTTCTACGTATGTATACTATCTACCTAGCTTAGAGCATTATAAGTAGGTTCATGCCTTTGGTCTTCTTGCACTCCAACCATCGTCCTTCCCTAACTAACTCCTCTTTCTCTCTCACTCACTCTTTCCTTTCTTTCTTTCTTCATTTGAAAATGTCAATATCATCATCAATGTCTTCTTCCGAACTCTGTTATATGTTGTTCCCTGCACTGGCTTGCTCAACAACACTCTCCTTCCCTCTCTTCCTCACTCTCCTTCTTCTCATTCCCGTTTTCAGTTTCTGGCTTGTTCCCGGTGGTCTAGCCTGGTCACTCTCATCCTCCAACAATAACAACAAAAAAACCACCACCCCCATTCCCGGACCTTCCGGTTTCCCTGTTCTCGGTCTCGTCTTCGCTTTTACGGGTTCTCTAACTCACAGGGTCCTCGCTAAACTATCCCATGCTTTCAATGCCAAGCCTTTGATGGCATTCTCTGTTGGCTTTACCCGTTTCATTATCTCTTCTTCTCCTGACACTGCCAAAGATATTCTCAACAGTTCTGCTTTTGCCGACCGTCCTGTTAAGGAATCCGCTTACGAACTTCTCTTTCACCGTGCTATGGGTTTTGCTCCATTTGGTGAGTATTGGAGGAATCTCAGGAGGATTTCCGCTACTCATCTTTTCTCTCCTCGGAGGATCGCCGCTTCTGGTGAGTTCCGGTTGAGTATTGGAGCGACAATGGTAAGACAGATAAAGAGTTTGATGACGATGGAGAAGAACAAGAATGATGGTGTTGTTGAGGTAAGACAAGTTTTACATTTTGCATCACTCAACAACGTTATGATGACAGTGTTTGGGAAGAGTTATGAGTTCGGTTAAGGTGATTGCGATGAGAATGAAGTTGAGGAGTTGGTGAAAGAAGGTTATGATTTGCTTGGGGTGTTTAATTGGAGTGACCATTTCCCTCTTCTTGGTTGGCTTGATTTGCAAGGTGTGAGGAAAAGGTGCAGGAATCTTGTTGAGAGAGTCAATGTTTTCGTTGGAAAGATCATACTAGAGCATAGAATTAAAAGGGGTGATGATAACAAGACTGTGGATGAAGGCTCTTCTGATTTTGTTGATGTTTTGTTGGATTTGGAAAAGGAGAATAAACTTCAACATTCGGACATGGTGGCAGTTTTGTGGGTAAGTTTTTTCTTTTTTATCTTTATCATTTTCATTATTATAACTGCTATTTTTTATAAACTAATTTTATTATTATTACCGAATCTCACAAATGCATAATGTTTGTTTGTTGCCTGCAGGAGATGATTTTTAGGGGCACTGATACCGTAGCCATCCTTTTGGAGTGGATTCTAGCAAGGATGGTTTTACACCCCGAAATTCAATCCAAAGCTCAAGCTGAAATTGACTCTGTTGTTGGCTATACCCGCATTGTGACCGATGGTGACCTTCCTAACCTTCCATATGTGTGTGCCATTGTGAAGGAAACCTTAAGGATGCACCCACCAGGACCCCTTCTTTCATGGGCTAGGCTTGCAATCCATGACACTCAAATTGGTCACCACTTTATTCCAGCTGGCACCACTGCCATGGTCAACATGTGGGCCATAACTCATGACCATGAAATTTGGTGTGATCCACAAGAGTTTAATCCCGAGCGTTTTCTGCATGAAAAAGAAGAAGATGTCCCTAATATTATGGGGTCTGATCTCAGGCTTGCACCTTTTGGTGCCGGAAGAAGGGTGTGCCCAGGAAAAGCTATGGGGTTGGCCACTGTTAAGCTTTGGCTTGCTATGTTGCTACAATACTTTGAATGGGCGCCAAGTAATTCTGGTGTCGACTTGTCTGAATGCTTGAAGCTTTCCCTTGAGATGAAATCATCTCTGCTCTCTAAGGCTATTCCTCGCCACACTTGCATTCTTCAAAAATCAAACTAGCATCATGATCTTGTTCAT
This sequence comes from Crotalaria pallida, assembly GCA_037953625.1. Taxonomy (NCBI): domain Eukaryota; kingdom Viridiplantae; phylum Streptophyta; class Magnoliopsida; order Fabales; family Fabaceae; genus Crotalaria; species Crotalaria pallida. Next base: position 79,647,900 of record CM075656.1, read on the forward strand.
GTTTGATGCTTAAGTTTGTTACCTCCGTTTATAAATAAAGGTTAATAAAATGATGCCACTTATGCTATATCAAACTTGTTTTTAAAAAAATTTAAACTTTATAATTGAATTCTTAGATTTTTTTTAATTAACGGTCCAAATTTTATTTGAAAAAAAAAATTACAGCACTATAAAGAAAAATCTCACTATATACACATACAAAGAGACTAAAAAGGATTACATTTTACCATACAATGCGATAAATATTAATAAGTGCTTTATAATTATTACGCTATATATTAAACATAGAAGGAAACGCAACATCAGCAGGAAATGCAGCATCAGCAGAATGCAGAATCGACTTGCATATAAGATAAATCAGGAAGCAAAGGAGTCACTTAATGCTGCGGCTGTTGTATGATTGTTTGTTAAGTTAATTGCTTAGCTTAGATAGTTAATTGGGTAGGTTAGTTTAGCTTGTAACAGAATTAGTTAGGCTAGCTAGCTGTATTGGTGCCAACAAAGTTGGCATAGTTGGTAGTTCCAGTCTTGTATAAATACATTTCATTTGCCAAGTGGCTAATAAAATAACTAGAAATTTCTTTTAATAAATCTCTCAACTTTCTCATATTCTCTCTTTTCTCTCTTCTCTCTTCTTCCTTCAAGTTCCAGAATCTTCTCTCAAGTTCTTGCTGCATTGATTGCTAGAACTCGCAATGCCTAGTAACTTAGAGTTTGGCTTGAATTGGCAACAGGTGCATTAAGTGACAGCTTCTTATTGGTTTAAGAGAAAATTGCAACAGGTGAATTAAGTGACAACTTCTTATTGGTTTAAGAGAAGGTTGCATAGCAACAATCCAGTTTTGGATTGTATGCTAGTAACTCCCAAAAAATAATTGTTATATTACAACTAATATTGTTGTAATGGAGATGCTTAATTAACTATTCCCATAGTCATTATGATGAAAAGAAAAGTAACGTATAAAGTTTCCAGAAAGTAATGTATAATGCTAACGGAAAATTCAAATTGGAAATTTAAAGTATTTTTTTTCATAGAATTAAGTCGTTTTAAGCTACATTCCTATGTTGCAGCAGGCTTGCAGCTGCGTTGCTCGAAAGTAGGATAACAGAGGTAATTATGAGATATTATACATTTATGAATAGGATTTACATCGATTAAATCCAATAGATTACTTAGATAATAAATCATTAATTATGAAACATATATCAATTATCATAGATTCTTATTTATCAGTCATGCTTTAAATAAAGGGAAAATAATGTATCCATTGACAATGTAAAGATTTTTTTACGCTGTCAGCATATTATCCACCGTTGATTGGTTAGTTATGATTGACTTATAAATAAAAGTAATACATATTGATGGTAAATGATGCACCGACAGTGTAAGTGTACAAATATTAAACTCATAATAAATAAAACATACATTTCAAGAAATTCAATCGTTACATAGATTTTCAATACGATAATTATGTTTTTTTTCCACTATACCTTTTCTTTTTCTATAATCATTAATCTTTCTCCACTACTTAAGTTAACAAGACTTATTAAATATGGGCAAGCATGAAAAATATTAATTATTATACTCTTAAAATCCTCAAAAGAACATATAAAAAGAAATAAAAAAAGAGTAATATGTCAGATTAGTCCCTGACTTTGTAAGCGTAGGTCAAGTTAGTCCATGACTTTATCGAAATAGCAATTTAGTCCCTGAGATAGGAGAACGTCGATCAAGTTAGTCCATGCCGTCACTATCGCAGGGATGTATTTGCTTTAAAATGGGATAAAGATAGGGACGCATGTGAATTAAAATAAAATCTCAGGGACTAAATTGCTATTTCGATAAAGTCAGGGACTAACTTGACCGATGCTTACAAAGTCAGGGACTAATCTGACATATTACTCAATAAAAAAAACCTCTCCAAAAAAAAAGGACAGATAATAATGAAGGAAAGGAGTAGCTTTAAAAAAAAACCATTGATTATGATTATAATGTGATTAGCTGCGTGGAGCTTTTTATTATTCCTCCATCCCATTATCTTGGTAAAAAAAATGTAATTTATCTTTTGTCCCAAATCAAAGTAAAAATAATTAATGAAAAATCTTAAAGATTGTATATTATATTAAAAATCATAAAAATAACTAATGAAAAATCTTAAAGATTGTAAAAATAATATGAAATTTTGTGTGACATAAATTTGTAATTAATGAATGAATCATGCATTACATTTTATTTTGAAAATAGAATCATACATTATATCAAAAAGATATTTTTTTATTTTTGTTGACTACTTTGACTTTTACCAAGAAAATGAGACAGAATGAGTAACTTTTAGATTCAATCAATAATTTTCGTTAAACACAAATTAGAAATATATATATATATATATATATATATATATTTATATATATATATATATGTGTATATTAAATGAGCTTATGAGTTTTCAAAACTAATTTTTAGAAAGCTATAAGCTCATTTTTAGTAGTTTTCAATAAACCAAATTGCATCTACAAAAATTAGTGTACCAATTATTTTATTATAAAGTAAAGATTATTATTAAATAACAAGCAAAAATAATTATATAAAATAGTAGGAGTGCAAACCAAACCTCACACTTAAAAAAAAATTAATCTAAATGATCTTGTTGATAAATTTATACTTCCTCATATGAATATAAAACGTAACACTTTTTATCTGAGATATTCCTTATTTATTTTATGGATAAATTGACATTTTTATATTTGATTATTATCAAGTTTATTATAATAAATAAAAATTAAATCAGAATTAAAGATTTTGATATTTTTTTTCAATGATATTATGAGATATTTCTTATATTTATGTGATGGATTGAGTAGTTTGTTTTGTACAGTTAGTATTTTTTTAAACATGATTACCTTATTAATCATAATTAAATATTTTTATCTTTTTCATTGATTATCTTATCTCATGTTAATAATAAGATTGAATCTTAAAAATCTTTATTCTTGTTGTTCTAATCATTTTGATAAATTTTTCTGCAAAGATGATATTATCTATTAGTTAACAATTGGGTACTTGTCATTGAGACTTAAGAATAGAAGGATATGAGCATATATAGGACCCTTTTTCAACTTAACTATATGACTGTTAGTTGAAAATTAATATTATTATGATTTTTATTTTTTAAAAAACTAATATTTATTAAATAATTATAAAATAATAATTAGACTTATTTGGATCTTAATCTTTATCATGAATCATAGATTAAGTTATGATTCATTTATATATTATCGTCATAGATTACATAAGATAAAGAGCTGGACAAAAAATGCAATATTCAATAAAAAACAAAAATGTTACATAAATACACAAAATAATAAATAAATACATTTTAAAATCTATCTTGGATGAGAGACGACGACAACAACAACACAGAAATATATTTTTTTTTTTTGGAATTTTTCGAAATTGCATTAAAAAAACAAAAAAATAACACATCTCATCGAAAAAATATAATACTTCTTATTTAGATATTCTTTTGAAATTAAAGATCATAAATTCTAACAAATGTTCATTCTAAAAATAAAAGAAATTGAAATATATATAATTATATATTTCTTTTTTTCTTGACCTTCCATGAAAATGATAACAATTATTAAGAGTGATGATTCTCTTTCATATCAATAGAAAAAGTTGTAGACATCCTTTAATATTTCTATGTTCAAAAATCCTTTAACGTTTCTATGTTCAAATTTAAGAGCTACTTGAAATATATATGGTAGAAATCAACCTCAAAGCAAATTAATCTCAGAAGTCAAAACTACACCAATTCCTTAAACACACAAAAACCAAGAAGCAATTAGATAAACTTACCTCCACAGCTCTAGGGCTTGCCGCTCGCGATAGCCAACAAAAACTTGACCAAATCCATCTTTTCCCAATTTCCTCTCTATTTTGTAAATAGACGACCCTTCTGTTTGAACCTGAAAAAAAATTCATAATTCATAATTATAAATAAACAATTTAAACAAGCAATAGTCAATGATAACCAAAAACTTCAATTCATAGAAATTAGTCCCTGCACCAGCATCGGCAACATTAACAACAACACTACCTTAACAACAAGAAGAAAATACCAAAAACAAATAATATAAATCAAACCATAGAAATATAAATAATATAATTTAAGATGAGCGAAATTGAAGGACAAAATAATGGGAGAAGAGAGAGAATTAAAGGTGAAAACACATACAAATTAAAGATTGAAGGTGGAAAAAAATACTCACATCAAGCATAAAATCAAACACTATTACAGGGCCTAACTTTGGGCCTTGAGGCTTTAACTAAAAGTTAAAAAATAAAATAAAATAGTTCACCATGTATTTCTCACGTTATGAAAGAAGTGAGAATGAACTATTAAGGAATTCTATTATAGTATCACTGCTAATAATTCATCTTACTTTTTAACTCTTGCATCTCTTCCCGAAAAAATTAGACCCGTAGTTCACACCATAACGCCTTGCCTCATGCCCTCACAGCCACAGCCTCATCGCCACATGCATGCCCCTCTCCCGTCCCCACTGACCACTACTGTCGCACAATCGCATAATCGGAATCTACCGCGCGTGTATACTCGCTGACCTGTAATCCACCAACCATGCACGCACACAGACCCTTAATGGCTTAATACATAAACCAAAGGCAACTAACAGTATTGCAATAAGTCAATAACCATTAACCTTAACTTCTCAAGGTACTTTTCCTTCTCAAGTTCTCCATTCTTTATTTTTTTTATTTTTTTCCTAATTTTATGATGTAGATTTATTCATTATTATTTGTTAATGCAAATCTTAATTTGGTAATTTTCGATTGAAGATCCATGATTGAAACTTATTCAAATATATGAAATCTGATTGTGAGGAGTAATTAGTGATACTTCTTGCGTTCTATAATGTCACAAGAAAAACTAAATGAATTAGTGTTGATAGTCATCGAGAATGAAATCCTTGAAAAAATTGAATACAAAGATGTAATTGATGATTTTGCTTAAAAAAAAGCTAGAAGAATGACACTTTTCAAATGAATATTTAGATTTAATTGTGAAAGTGAATTGAGAAGTTTTATAATAAAATATTTTGTATATAATGATTAATTTATATGAAATGATTTTTTAAAATTATTTTATTTTTTTAAGGGGATCTCATTATTTATTCTCGCACAGGGCTCCCGAAATGTTTGAGACAACTTTGGATGATCATTAAACTTGTTAATTATGCTTTTATCTTAGCTAATTTAATTTATCAAAGACAAGTATGCTAACTAACTAACGAAACAGCCTTGAACTCGAAGATATATGGTTTTTGCATGAAACTAATTAACCTTTCGTGATGAAATAAAATCAAAGTTATTCAAAACCTTCAATATCTTAGCTTGATTGTGGTTTTGCCAACTCATTAGACCTCCTCACACAACAAAATAGTTTGTTTTTTTTTTTAAAAAACAAAAATCATTTTTTATAAGATCACACAACAAACTAGTTTGTTTTTTTTTAAAAAAACAAAAATCATTTTTGATAAGATCACACAACAAAATAGTTTTTTTTTTAAATAAAAAATCATTTTTGATAAGATCACAGACAAAATAGTTAAAATCATGTACACGTTCATATCATGCATTCGTCATCGTGAGTGCCAAGTATGAAACTTTAAACTAAAAAATCCATTATCTTACTCGATGACCAATCTGTTTAATCCTATTTTTGGATTTCTTGTGTTTCCATAAATAGTTGCTTCTCTTTAGACATTATTCATCACTTATTATTGCAATTTTGGAGACAGCAGAGCATAGCTTATTAGCATTATTCATTCTGAGAAATATTTAAAGCATTATTGTATTTATTTTGTCCATCATTTCCTTCATTTCTCATCTTTAATTAACTTGTTTTAATTATTTCTCAAATTTTGATGGCTGAAAATAATTCATCACCATGTAACGGAAGCCCTGACGTTGTAATTGTAAATGTTTGCGACGAGGAAACCATTGACGTCTCTGTCCCTATTTGGCAGAAGGTATTTCTCATCTCATTGCCATTATAATTATATTCATTTAAGAAAACCAATTCAAATCCTATATATATATATATATATATATATATATATATATATATATATATATATGTCTCCTAATAACACACATGGGATTTGGAAGAAGCAATTATTTGAAACATGTTTTTTCAATTGCAAAATCCCAGAGGTGTATATATAGGCTTTTCTTTCAAGTCAATTCAGTCCTATTGATTATTGACTATATAATTAATGAGATTGAAAATTGGAATTGTAAATTGAGAAAGGAAAAATAATAATGGTTTTAATTTGTTTGTTGAATGCATGCAGTTGTTAGCAGAGGTGTTGGGAATGTACTTCCTGATTATGGCAGGGTGTGGTGCAGTGATAGTGAACCTTGACTTTGATAAGGCTCTAACACTTACCGGGATTTCAATTACTTGGGGACTTGTAGTGATGGTTTTGGTTTACACTCTTGGTCACATCTCTGGTGCTCATTTCAACCCTGCCGTCACAATTGCTCATGCTACAATGAAAAGGTTTCCTTGGCAGGAGGTGAACCAAACATAAACAAAACCCTTCTTCTTGCTTTATTTATTTAATTTATAGCTTAAATTATTCTGTCATAAATTGTGATTAATTTTCCTTCTAGAGGAGTAAGGCTTTATTTATTGGTAGTAGCTTATTTTCAAGCACTATCACCAATGCTTTGATTGTAAACTATATTTAGCACAGAATCAGCTAATCCAATGGAAGAAAACTAAAAAATTTGCCTCTTTCTCTGTAGTACAATTTTATCTCGCTACGTTGTCTATCTAGAATTATTGAATTGCATGGCCAGTTTATGTCGTTACAGGTACCTTCTTATGTCATAGCTCAAGTGGTTGGATCCACACTTGCAAGTGGAACTCTCAGACTTATGTTTCCAAACACGACAAAGCATTTTGTAGGAACACTCCCAGCTGGGTCTGATGCACAAGGTTTTGCTGTTGAGTTCATTATCACTTTCTTCCTCATGTTTGTTGTTTCAGGAGTTGCCACCGATAACAGAGCGGTAATATATTCAATTCTTCCTTAAAAAACGTTATTCTTGATTAGCTACCAAATAGTAGGGGTTGGTAATAAATACCCCAATTCTTCCATTTTAATTCATGTTATTTTAAGGTACTCCCCCTTCGAATTAAAAGCAAAACAAACTGATTTTACGTTTATTAAATTAAGGAGATTAGTTGATTGTATTTAATTTTGTCAAATTTACAAAAGAATAGAGATATTTTAGGAAAGTTGCATTGGAAATAAAACAAAAATTAAATAAGATAACAATTTTTTAAAATTTAAGAAAATTGGTTAGTTTTGCTTATATTTTAAATCAAGAAAGATATATTTTTTATTGCTTATATTTCGAGCCAAAAAGAGTAATAATGAACAAAGATTAAGACAATATATAAAAATGTATTACTAATTTTAAATGATACTACTTCCTTTGTATCGTCGCATTATATTGGTAAAAAATTTTTTTGTCTCAAATTGCAGTAAAAATGATAAATCAATATATTATATACATGATTGAGTATTTAAGAAAAAACATACTAAATTATTAGGAAAAGAAATATGTGATTTTTATTATAAAAAAATATGCAAATATGCATAATTTTTATTTGAAATTGGATTAATTGTTATTTTTTTTTTTTGGCCTTTCAATTTTTTTCCAAAATATTAAAATAGAGGGAGTATATTTTAGTAACTTAAATATCATTAACAACTATGCTCACATTCATACTTTATTTAATACATTATAATAATAAAACAATAAGGGCAAACAAATATAATAAATAATTAATGTTTCTTGATTTTCCATAGACAGAATTACAGAAAGTATGGATTAAGTGAAAAATGACGAAACAACCCCTGCAAGACTTCTTGGCCTTTTTTTTCATCCATTTTTGATATTCTTCAACATCATTAATATGTTAGCTTATGTTTATTAATTTTACTTTTAAATATTGCAGATTGGTGAGTTGGCTGGGCTTGCGGTTGGAGCAGTGGTAACTCTGAATGTTTTGTATACAGGGTATCAACTTATCTCTAAGCCTAACTAAGTACTATACAAATTTAGTGATAGATGAAGACCATTATCCTATTCAATAATACTAAAACATTTAAATTTTTAAAAGAACTTTTCATTATTGATTAATTAAACTTAAGAAATCAAATTAACTTAGAACTCATTAATGAATTAAATTTTATTTGACAGACCAATCACTGGAGCATCAATGAATCCAGCAAGAACCTTAGGCCCTGCTATTGTATTCAATGAATACAGAAGTATATGGATATACATGGTGGCCCCAATTTTGGGAGCTATTGCAGGAACATGGGTCTACCAATTGATCAGATACACGAACAAGCCAGTGCGTGAGATCACCAAGAGTTCCTCTTTCCTCAGAGGACGCAAGCTGAGTGATTAATTATTCAAATGCAAGAATAATATTCTTTTCATTCTTCTTAACATAACATCTCCGTGTATATAAGGGTTAATCACTAGATTTGTGTGGCAAAACACTGGTGTACTGTTGCAAATAACCCTGAAATATAGTGAAATGAAAAGTTCTGTTTATTCTGTATCCGTGCACCAATCGTGATATTTGTTTTCACTTAATGAAGAGAAATAGAGATCTCGTGTTCAATCTTTAAAAATGTTATTTAATGACTTATTAATACTTTAATTTTTTTCCTCTTATATTTTTGCCAAAAATTTTGTCTAAAAAAAATTGTATACACATCCATCTAAAAAAAAAAAAATCTATTAGCTTCCTTATGATAATCTTATTTGCACTCAACCCTTAATAATTTTTTCACCTGAAGTTCCAAAATTATTCTCATACTTATCATTTTTAACCTCCATCACACCCTTTTTTTTTTTCATCCGCATCCCTCATCTCTCACTCCCAAACTCTTATTAATTCACACACAAACTCTCTTTCTTCACATTGTAAAAGGCCGGAAGCAAGCAAGACTATTACGTGCTAATAGAATTTCAATCTTTTTATGCTAATTTTTCTTTCAACGTAGTTTAAAAGTGTATATACAGTCTTTTATAACTCGAGATAAATTCTTGAAGATCCAACAAACATGTAAATCAATTATCGAGAGATTGTTCTAGTTTAATCAAAAGTTTCAAATTCGAATTCTTGAAAATGCAACTGAGTTTTTAAATACATATTAAGAAGAGCTTTGCCACCGATATTTTTCACATCAAGCTCAAGCAGAATGTTCTTCGTTTCCTAAACGATACTTACTCCAATAATAATTTAAACAAAAAAAGGTAAATCTTTAAAAAAATGTGGGTAAATCTTAAACAATGTGCACATACATAGAACTAGTCACCGAGATTATACTTGGGATGGTTTAAAGGTTGAAATAATCTCTTTACAATTTACAGTGAAATACATAATATACTGCCTCTTTATGAGTACAGCGAGGTACATAATATACCATACCCTTTATAATCATCATTGAAGAGGAAAAAAATATTGAAAATGAAAAAAAAAATTATGATAAATAAAGGTATGATTAAGAAAAACAATATTAATTATATATTGAAAAAGATCTCCAATCTTGTAAAGAAATATATATGGGTCCCTTCATTTTAAAAAAAAATTAAAATATTAATTAAAATAATAGTGTATTTATTTTCAATTTCAAAAATAATGATCGCATCCAATGCATATTTGAAACGATTAGAATTATTAATCATTAGTTCAATTGATGAGTCATTAAAAAGAAATTAAAAATACCGACAAAGTTGATTAATTTTATTAGTAACATTAGAAATATCAACATTTGATAAGTTCTTTCAATATTACTTTATGATTATTATTGAGATTCTAAAAAATGTTTGGCAAATAGAAATTAATGTTTGTTTTTTTAGAAATAAGAAATTAATTGACACTGAAAATTAGGGGATACAACTAGATTTAATTAAAAATTTTAATTAATCAATAACATTAAAATACAAAAAAAAACATAATTATATCAAAGTTTTTTTTATTGAGATAAATATATCACTTCTAATTTGTAAACACATTAAAAAATAAGGTAAGGAGAATGAAAGGATCAAACTAATATTAATTCTCTCGTTTTATGAATATTTTTTGTGTCTTATTTGTAAGGTATCATAAGAATTTTTGATTTGGGAAAAATATAACAAATATTCATTTATTTTCAATAACACTAACAACACATCCCGCTGGGAGATGCATAAGAACGCGATCTCGTGCAGGATTAGTCTCAAAGGTTCTCTGGTATTAAAAGTGCTCTTAGGAACACTTGTCGTATTGGCCAAAAAGTACATAAAAAAAATAATAACACTAACCACATTAATAAGTTCCTTATTTTGCTTAAAATTTTCAAAGAAAATCATATAAAAAATACAAGAGGAATTATACTTAATGCTACAAAATAATAACCGAACAAAATAATTTAAACAAACTGATGAAAAAAATCAAATAAGGCACAAAATGAAATAGCACAAAAAAAATGGAGGGGAGCCGGATCACAGACCTTCTATATGATATATGCTTCATATGCTAAGCAGAAATCACTAAACTACATAGAAAATTATGCAAACTACATAGAAAATTATGCAATTGAATGCTATTAATATATGTATATACAAATGTTACTCCATGTATAAAATTATTTTGGGTCCCCTATATTTTTTGGGGATTAGTCTACAAACACCGTTTTTTATCCCGCAAACCCCGTTTTTTTCCGATGGGGTTCTGTCGGAATATTTTCCGATACCCCCGCGTCGAAAAATGCATTTTCCAACTTTAAAAATGATTTTTTAATAAGAGAGTATTCGGAAAAATTCAATTTTCTGACTCGGGGGTATCGAAAAATATTCCGACAGAACCCCATCGAAAAAAACGGGGTTTGCGGGATAAAAAACGGTGTTTGTAGACTAATCCCCATATTTTTTAGACACAAGGCAGACGACCTTATTGCCCCTGTCTGGGCCGAACTTCTCTATGACAAGCAGTTGGCCCATAATCAAATAAATGCTTCAGCACTATTTCTATGAAAAAAAATTGTACATCCACATTGCTAGGGAAAAAAATTGTGCATCCACATTATTCATATTTTTCTTAGCAAAGACCATGGCAGTTAGGGGGCTAATTGGACATCCACCTTATTCACATTTTTCATAACAATCAACACATTTTTCTCATACTTAGACGCTAATTTTCCACATTGTTGTCAACAATTAGACATTTAAAATATTACACCTATCTATCAGGGCCGGTCCTCAAGGGTGGCAAGTGGGGTTCAGGCCTAGGGCCCAGAGAATTAGGGGCTCAAATGTTTTTTAATACCTATACATATATAAAAGAAAATTAAAAATATTTTTCAATTAGAAATTAGCATAAATTAATTTTTCAATTGTAGTATTGTACCTTAAATAGTTTAATTTTTTGTTCCTTTTGCTTTGTATTATGTCATTTGTAATTGGTGTCCCGTCTTAATTCCGAATTTTCTAGATGTTAGGTGTTATTGATCACTTTTTAGTTTAATTGTTCTATTTTTTAAAATGGTGTCTAGAAAATATTTGTCTGGATGCGAAAAAAGAAAAAGAAAAAGAAAACTAGCAGACAAACTTGTTAAATCACATTAGGAACGCTTATTACATGGTCACTAACGCTTTTTCTTATTTATTTCAGTATTAGGATTCGAGCAAATTGTGGAGGATATCTTACTTCTAAGTACCCATTTTGTTATTTTGTTATTACTTTTTTTTTTAATATCACGCTATTAAGTTATTATATCTGTAGCTCACATAATCTTGTTGATTGCATTTAATGACGTAGACTTGTGAATATTGATAGTATTTTATACTGTAAAAAATTTAATTGAAATTTGAAACTTTTTATTAAAAAGGGCCTCTAATTTTTATTTTGCCTAGAGCCGTAAGCCCGTGAATATGTCAGGACCGATCCTGACAGCTATCGTAGTTTGGAGCACAGAGACAGAGCAAAATATTACACCTTTGAAATATACAGAAAAACACGAGCATTGTTTCTAGTCATGATAAAATTTCATCTCTGAGGTGCAATTAAACATGTACACTGGGATTATAAATGAAATTTACAACGAAAAAAAATGAACTTGATGTTAGGATGTCTCACTAAGCATAGACCACATATCAGAACATGCTTGCTGAAATTGTTGGAAATATTTTCCCCTTCTACCATACTAATGAAGCCTGGTTTAAGATTAGTCTTAACTTTGTCACCTGAAAATCGTATTAGTTCGCAGAACCACGAGCATAGCCAGCCCTTTGCCTTATTCTCGGAAAAATGATAGGCCTACAACACATTAGAACCGAAAGTAACTCCATCACGAATGCCATCATTGCGATCCATATATATATGCTCAACTTCCAAAGCCAAATGATCCTCTTGAAAAAGGGAAGTTCGGACTCAATAACCAGAGACGCATCGTATATTTCAGGAATGCCAGCACCAAGTTGATATTCTGCTCGTTGCTCAAGTGTCACTCTCAAGCACGAAGTAGGTACGTCGCCTTCAACAAAACCTCTCATCTTGACATTCAGATTCTGGGTTTCGGATACATAGCCAGCAACAAGAGGAGCAATCTTGAGGAAAGTCATGAATAGGCGGATAGGCTCACTTTTGAATTTTAACATGCAGGGCTGACTTGAGCTCGCAATGGTTTTACCATTAGACAACAGGAAATCTACCCTGGCCTGTAAAAGAACAGGAGTTTAAAGAAGAAACTCAAAAGCAAGCAACAGGAAACTATGGATTGTGATTATGTAATCATCATCATAAAGCTGTGATAAAAATTCCACTGAATAACCACTTCAAGGAGCCAAAACAATATTGTTTATAGTAATAATTTAAGTAAACTTCACCCCTCTTTTTCTCTAAAAAAATAAAATAAAAAAACTATATGACAGCAATGAGCTGAGAATATAGGTGCATGCACAGAAGAGGATAAAACCGGATGTTCTATTATGATCTCTTCAGTGCAACCAAAATTTTCTACTTTTTACATGTTTGATTATGTTCGACTTATAAAGTTTTACTCAAAACACAGAACAAAACCCATATATTCGTTTTCCTCCTGTTATGATATGACTACCAAACATGCTACCTGAGTATCATTAGTTCACTACAAATGAGTTTGTACCCTACAGCTATACATTCAAATCCGAATCTTAAGTGGTCTTAACAAGTAAAACCACACAACAGAGTAAATGAAAAATCTGCAAAGAAATTCATGGCAAGCCAAATATTGTTTAGAATGAAATGAATATAAGATAAAGGTATGTACCTGAAAGATCCCGAGATTTCTGTTGTAACCAGACTCTGGCACTTTCAATGAAACACCAACTTGCACTTTATGCTTAGAAGGTATAACCCTTTCACCCACAAACTTGCTGACTTGAATTTCATTTTTGGAATCTTTCGCGGCATCAACAACACCAGCACATGATATTATAGGCATGTATGCCACAGGACTATGCTTGGTGTAATCAAAATTTAAAACCTGCCTGATCTGAATCGGCTTCTCAACTAGGAACTTCATCAAAAACCCACTGAACACAAAGGACGAAACAAATAGACCAAACAAAATGGAACAAACATAGATAGACCACAACAATCCCCATCCGCAACGAAACGCCACGCTCCAAATCGTATCGCTCTCCTTGAACAATCTATCAACAAATGGACTAATGCACCAAAACATGACACCCCATACTCTACCGAAAATCCCCACCAAAAAAGCCAGGCCTTTTCTCATTGTCCCAGAAGGGTCAATGAAAAACACGCAACAACGAAAGATGAACAAAATTGGATAAGTAACAAACATAATAAATAACTTGATTTGAAATTCTGTTGCCTTAATCACGAAACTCGCTATCAATTCGAGAGGACTCAAAGAAGAGTCACCGAGTTGCGATGCTGAGTCAGTGGAATCGCCAGCTGCATCATCGTTCGCAGCTGTAGTTACAGTTGATGACGATCCTTCATTGTTCTCTGTTAAATTCAAAGCTGCATTATCCTTCAAATCGCGCTCCTCAACCAAATTAGATGCTGCATCATCATCAGGACTGCATTTCTCATCCAAATTCGAAGCTGTGTGATCCTTCAAATCATGTTTCTCAGTCAAATCCGAAGCTGCATTATAATTCAAATTGCGTTTCTCGCCAAAATTAGAAGCAGCGTTATCCTTCGAATTGTGTTTCGTAACCAAATTCGAAGCTGCATCATCCTTTGAATCGCGTTTCTCCGCCAAATTCAAAGCTGCATTATCCTTCAGACCGTGTTTGTCAGCAAAATTTGAATCAGCAATATTCTTCGAATCAGGTATCTCAACCAAATTCGAAGCTGCATCATCCTTCAAATCGCGCTTCTCTGTCAAATTGGAAGTTACTTCATCCTTCAAATCACTCTTCTCGGTCAAATTCGAAGCTACATCATCCTTCAAAACGCGTTTCTGAGCCAAATTCTCATCTTCTTTGGAAATTTGAAGATTTTTATGATTTCGGAAGCTCGTTTTCGCGCCATTAATCAAATCGCTCTCCGAATTGACAGTAGAATCGAAACTTGAATCGAGCGATTCCTCAGCCAGAGACACGCGACGAATTTTGCGGCTGCGGATGGTGGTGGTGACCGGAGATGAAGGGTGGGTTTGCGAATTTTTAGGATCGGATGAAACGGGTTGAGGATCCGAAAGCGTGGAAGCGGAGGGAGAAGGCTCGGGCGAGTCATTGGCAGTGGGATTGAAAGAAAGGGTGGTGCAGTGGTCAATCGCGTCCGAGAATACGCCGTCGTCGTCGTCGTCGTGGTTTGACGGTGGCGGGTCCATTGAAGATAATGCTCCGATATTGTCCAACAGTTTCGATGGACAACTTTGATATTTACAAAAAAAAAAAAAAAAAAATTGTTATTTCTTAATTACATTTTTATCATTTGTCTTATTTTTCAAAATTCATTTTAATCTTCAATAAATTTTCTTTTTACTTATTTTGGTCATTTACTTTTTTTTTAAAAAAAAAAATTGTCCATAACAATATTGGTTTTACTTGAAATATTTATACTCATTATCAATCTACATATATTCCTATGACTCCATCAATAGAGCTCTGACTATCATCTTTGATTATGTTTCTATCACATTACCATATTTGTCATCTCTATCAATCAATTAACATCATGCGAGTCAATTTGCTTTTTCATTGACGAAACAATACCTCTATTTCTAACTTTTGTCGGTTATTGGCTTAAAATTTTTCCAAATTTCGAAAATAGTTTCTTATTTTCGTTAATTGGTATGAATATTTTTATAAAATTAACATTGCTATAACGAAATGCTCAAATTAATTAATTTTTTTTTAAATAGAGAATAAAAACTTTATTGACCAAAACAAAACTCATTAAAAAAAACTTTGATCCTTAGTTTTCTTCTTAAATATGTGTTTAGTCCTTGAGATTTTAAGATTTTAGATAATTCTACTGGCATCCACAACTTCAAGTATAGCACATAAAAATTAAACTTCAAGTATAGCACATAAAAAATAAAATAAAATAAAATAAAACTTTCAAGCATGCTATCCAAGTATCCAAAAAATTCAATATGTCCGGGTGTGAAAGATATTGACCAATCTCAATCCTTAAATTTCCAAGCGTTCAAATTTAATAATAAAAAATGTGTTGAGGCATTTAAATATCATAAAACATTTATCTCTTAATTTATTGATGTTTTGTACTTATATACTACTTCATTATTATTAAAAGTACGTAGTTAAAAAATTAGTGTTCAAATCGACTCGTGTTAATAAAAAAAAGTTTAAGAACTACTACTGTAAAATACTATTAAATTTTAATTTTTAAAACCAAGGCAACCACTGTTTCATTATTTTATTTTGTTCATTCCTAACTGCATTGCACGATTATGTTCTTACTGATTTTTAGAGCAATTATATACATGTCACAATTGAAAAAAAATATCTCCCATATATGATCAAGTCTAAATTGGAAGAAGGAAAAATATACACAATTCAAGATTTTCAGGTAGTGGATAACACAAAAAAATTACCCATTGTTGAAAAGCCTCCTTTCATGTTGAGATTTTACCCAATCAACAACCTCCATTCATGAAATGGAACATGACAACATTATTATTCCGCGACATGCATTCGAATTTGTGAAATTTGATGACTTGCAAAATAGGCGTGACAAACATGTACTAACAGGTTAGTTCATTATAAAAGTATTTTCACTATTCATTAGAAATTAATTAAAATTAATCAATAGTATTACTTTGAATAAGAATTATTTGTTAACCCAAAAATAATAGACATATTTGGAGTTATTGTTAGAGTTGACCCAATTGAAGAGAAAAAACTTTTCAAGGTAGGTAGATACTATCACAATTCAATGGCAAGATGTTAGGTAAACCTAACTCTTTCAATTACACAAACTTATCTTCCACACCCTTTACAATGTTATTTTATTTTGAAGATTTCTTATATAAATTGATGCTAGGGGTAAAAAGGTGAAGGTGACAATTTGCGATGAGTATGTTGCACAATTTGAGAACATAATGAAAGAAAATAAGTCTAAAGATAATAAAGTTAACATAGAAGTTTTTACGTCAACTATAATCAAGAAGTACCAAGGTATATGATTGTCACCATAAACATTCTTGCTTTGATTTTTTATACTCAAAATACATAATAGACTATCCAAAACCTGTTACAGGTGATTTATGAGAGCTAATTGTTACAAGAACTAAATTAAGAGAGCATGTCATTTAAAAAAAATTAAAAGAGCATGAACTATTATGAAAATGAAAAAAGAAATAAAGAAAAAATAAAAAAATTGGATGAGCATGAACTATTCAAAAAAAAGAAAGAAAGAAAAGTAACGTACTGTTTGCAATTGCAAGAAAGAAATTAAAGGTATAATTATATTTAATCAATTATCGTAACCTCCAATTAATTAGATATTAGATATAATTGTTATAAACAGTTGATGTTTATCCAATTAGTGGATGACTCTCTATTGGATTGAGTTTATCTCCATTGGCTTGAGTTTATTCTTTTTTGTGTTTATCTTTAGTTGAAATCACTTCATATAAGCGTTTCCTATCTCCCTAAAAATAGGATTCACCTATGATGTAAAATATACACTGAATATATTACAATATATTATTTCCTCTCTTATTCTCTTCTTTGTTTTCATACATACATTTCATATCACGTCAGCACAATCGTTCTTTGCTCCAAATGGTGTTGATCAAAAGCAAGGTAATTTTTTTTAATATTATTAATGTTTTATTTATTTATTTATTTTATCTTCTTTTGATATATAATATATTGATCCCGAAATATCTTTAAAAAAAAGGGCAAGCGGATCTACATTTAGAAAAAAGAAAGAAAGAAAGATGCAAATCGAAACAAATTTGGGAAGATGTAAACAGAAGCAGTGTTGATTGTATGTGTAGTTTTGAAAAAAAGAAAAAAAAGAGAGTGCATGTAGTACTTGAAGGATCTAAAGATCCCATAATATATATATTGTTAAAAAATTCAAATAGGGTGGAAGTAGCACTTAACAAGGCAGATTATGTATTTGTCAGGAATCATAACATGAGTTATATATTTTGTTTGCATTTAATGATATTACCAAGCAGTTGGCATAGTGGCTGTGAAATTATTCTTGGTATGGCTGTGAAAATATTCTTGGTATGCTAAGTCATGAGTTCAAATTTGGCCCTTGACAATTTGTTTTATATTCTTTTTCGAAAAAAAAAATCTGTCTCACATGGGAACCGAACCCATACCTAAACACACATTATTTGTTATGAGTTTTAGATGCTAAAATCCATTTAGATGCAAAAGGCCTTGGAAAGACCATAAAAGAGGGTAATAAGGCATCTAACCAAGATAAGGCTAAGGCTATGATTTTCTTACGCCACCAACTTCATGAAGGGTTGAAAACAGAATATCTCACTATTAAGGATCCACTTCTTCTTTGGAACAACATAAAAGAGCGCTATGATCATCAAAAAACTGTAATTTTGCCTAAGGCCCTTTATGATTGGATGCATTTGCGCTTACAAGATTTCAAAACTATAAGTGAGTATAACTCGACCATGTTCAGAATTACATCTCATATGGAATTATGTGGAGAAAAAATCACTGATTCTGATATGTTAGAAAAAACATTATCCACATTTCATGCAAAACAATTGTTCCTACAGCAACAATATCGTGAAAAAGGCTTCAAGAAATACTCTCAATTAATTTCTTGTCTTCTTGTGGCTGAACAAAATAATAAGTTGATACTGAAAAATCATGAATCCATGCAACGGGCACTGCTCCATTCCCTGAAGCGAGTGTAGCAACACACAGCCACAATTCCCATGCACAAACTCGTGGTCGTGGTCGTGGCTGCGGTAGTTATCGTGGTCGGGATATGGTTATAGTGGATATGGACCCTGGTCATGGACATAAACAAGGTAGACATAATTGTGGTGGTTATTCGAAACACACATGGAAAAGGGGTGAAAATACTAAAAAAGGAAAAGGTGCTCAAATTAGCAAAAACGATGAACACAAATGTGATCGTTGTGGTGTCAAAGGCCATTGGGCTCGTGTATGTCGTACACCTTGAACATCTTGTCAAACCTTACCAAGAATCAATCAAGAAAAAAGGAAAAAATATAGAAACAAATTTTGCTTTTGATGAAGACAATCCTGATTACAACCATATGGATGCCACCTCTCTAGATGTTTCGGATTTCTTTACTGATCCAAATGAAAATTTTGATTTTCTATCTGGAGATGGAACTGCCAAAATTTAGTTAGATGTTATTGGTTTTAAAATATTTTTTTTCTCTTATGTTTTTAGTTTTTTTTGTTGTTTTCCCTTTTTCCAATAAAGTATTTAGGTCTAGAATGTGTTTCCCTTTCTCTGATGAAGCAAAAAAGTTTTTATTTTTCAAGTTTTATCATTTTATTTTTAAGAATTCATATTAATTATCTATTTTCTTTGTATCGTAGTAAGAATGAGCATTCCTTTTCGTGCTTCATTGGTTGGCTGCAACTCTAATAATAAAGAAATGTGTCTTGCCGATAGTGGAACAACTCACACAATATAAAAAATATTTCTCCTACCTAGTAATGCAAGAAGCAAACGTTAATACAATATCTGGTAGTACAAATATAATTGAAGGCTCTGGAAGAACAAATATAATACTACCTGGAGGAACAAAATTGTGTATCAATAATGCATTACTCTCTACTAAGTCTCAAAGAAACTTACTAACTTTCAAGGATATTCGCCAAAATGGATATCACATAGAGACAACGAATCAATGAGGTATTGAATTCCTTTATATCACAAAAGTTATTTCAAATAAGAAATGCATAGTAGAAAAGTTGCCTACTTTTTCCTCTAGTTTGTACTACGCATACATTAGAACAATTGAGATACATCACGTCGCAAACCAAAAGTTTGCGGATAATAATAAGTTCATTGTTTGGCATGACCAGTTAGGTCATCCCTGATATATTATGATGCGAAAAATAATTCAAAATTCTTGTGGACACCAAATGAAGAATCAAAAGATTCTTCAAATTAATTGTCTTACATGTGTTACTTGTTACCAAGGGAAGTTGATCATTTGGCCATCACCTGGAAAAATTGAGTATGAATCACTAACATTTTTGGAACGTATACAAGGTGATATATGTGGGCTAATAGACCCATCATGTAGACCATTTAGATATTTCATGGTTTTAATTGATACAACAACTAAATGGTCACATGTATCTTTATTTTCAACTCGTAACCATGCATTTGCGAGATTACTTGCTCAACTAATTAGACTAAGAGCACATTTTCCTGATTATCCAATTAAGAAAATACGCCTTGACAATGCTAGAGAATTTACGTCCCAAACTTTTAATGATTTTTGCATGTCTATTTGCATTGATGTTGAACATCCTGTAGCACATGTTCATACACAAAATGGTCTTGTGGAAGCCCTTATTAAATGATTACAAATAATTGCAAGGCCATTACTTATGAGATCAAAACTTCCAACAACTGCTTGGGGACATGCAATTTTGCATGCTGCAGCACTAATTCGCATCAGGCCAACAAGTTTTAACAAGTCATCCCCTTTACAAATGGTTTTTGGTCAAGAACATAATATTTCTCATCTAAGAATTTTCGAATGTGCGGTATATGTTCTCATTGCTCCACCACAACGCACTAAGATGAGAACTCAAAGAAGGTTGAGAATATATGTTGGATATGAATCTTCATCCATAATAAAATATCTCGAACCAACAACGGGAAATTTATTCATGGCTCGATTTCCCGATTGTCGTTTTGATGAATCTGTTTTCCCAACATTAGGGGGAGAAAATAAGCAGCCAGAAAAAGAAATTATTTGGAAAGAATTATCATTATCTTATCTTGATCCTCGTACAAAACAATGTGAACTTGAAGTTGAAAAGATAATTCATTTGCAAAATTTAGCTAACCAATTGCCTGACGCATTCACTGACCTAAAAGAGTGATTAAGTCACATATTTCAGCTACTAATGCTCCAATAAAAATTGATGTTCCTGATGGACAAAATACAATTGCAAATGAGTCTGAGGCACGTCTGAAGCGTGGCAGACCCATCGGTTCCAAAGATAAAAATCCTCGAAAACGAAAAGGAGCTAAAAAAGAAGGTGGTCAATTCGAGGATATAGTGACTCTTGAAGAACCTTCAGACATAATTAATAGTTCAATTCCAAAAGAAACTCAGGTGCCTGAAAATTATGAAAACAAAGAGATCTCAATAAATTATGTCATGAATGGAATTCAATGGAACCGAAATGAAATCGACGTCGACGATATTTTTGCATATAATATAGCGCTTGAAATCATAAATGACAAGGATCATGAACCAAAGTCTATTAAGGAATGTAGACAAAAAAATGATTGGCCAAAAAGGAAAAACGCAATTGAGCAGAATTGAATTCGCTTGAAAAGCGACAAGTATTTGGACCTATAATTCGTACACCTAAAGGCGTAAAGCCAGTTGGATACAAATAGGTCTTTATGCGAAAGCGAAATGAGAGAGGAGAAATTATGAGATATAAAGCAAGATTGGTTGCCCAAGGATTTTCTCAAAGACCTGACATTGATTTTGAGGAGACATACTCTCCCATGGTGGATGCAAGTACCTTTCGATACTTAATTAGTCTGGCAGTACGTGAAGGGCTCGATTTGCGTCTAATGGATGTCGTTACAGCCTATCTATATGGCTCTCTTGAAAATGACATTTATATGAAACTTCCTGAAGGATTTAATTTACATGAAGTATATAATTCAAATTCTCGAGAAGGTTACTCAATTTAATTGAATAAAAGTCTTTATGGATTAAAGCAATCTAGACGCATGTGGTATAATCGCTTAAGTGAATATTTAATCAAGGAAGGATATAAAAATGACCCAATTTGTCCATGTATTTTTTTTTTTTGAAAAGGTGTGGCAAGGAATTTGCTATAATTGCTATTTACGTTGATGATTTGAATATTATTGGAACTTCTAATGAGCTTCCAAAAGCTGTAAATTGCTTGAAGAAAGAATTTGAGATGAAGAATCTGGGAAGAACAAAGTTTTGTCTTGATTTACAAGTGAAATATTTAAATAATGGAATTTTGATAAATCAAGAAACCTATACTGCAAAGGTTCTTAAGCGATTATACATGGACAAATAAAAAACATCACTAGTACAGATTGGTCATTTCAGACCGGTTCCGCACCCCATTTCAGACCGGTTCCGCACCCCATTTCAGACCGGTTCCGAACCAGTCTTAAAAGTGGCGGTCTTATTGCTATTCCTTTAAATGAGACTGGTTCCGAACCGGTCTCGTTCCCAACTAAAGAGACTGGTTCCGAACCAGTCTGAAAATCAAAAAATAACCAGTCTCTATTAAAAGATGAACCAGTCTCATTGAGTATTTTGAACCGGTCTCATTTAAACTATAAACCAGTCTGATTGAGTGATTTGAACCGGTCTGAAAACAAAAAATAACCAGTCTCATTGAGTATTTTGAACCGGTCTCATTGAGTATTTTGAACCGATCTCAATTATTATTATTATTATTTTGCTTTTTGAACCGGTCTCAATTATTATTATTTTTTTTTTGCTTTTTGAACCGGTCTCATTGAGCGTTTTGAACCGGTCTCATTAAAATATGAACCAGGTCTGAATTAAATTTTTAACCAGTCTCGTTTGATGTTATCAACCGATCTCAATTAAAAAAACACATAAATATATAATAAATAATAAATAATAATTATCTAGACATAACTAGATTCTAAAATTATATTATAAAAATCACGTTATATTCATATCTAGTACAAGTTTGATCACACAAGTATATAACACTATGCCTAGTGAAACTAACATAAACTACACAAAAGTCTTATATATAGAGCGATAAGCTGCAAACTATCCCTTCCTGAATCAAAAATGCATCCTTCTATCTTCTCCGGCCATCACACAAAACTTTTAAAGCTTCCTGCGAAATAAATATTGTTTTAAAAAATATAGTACAAAGTGAATTTTAAAGTCCAAACAAGATTAACCTGTATAGACGGAGCCACATCCTTCAGCAGTGCAACTTCAATGAAAATTTGGGGTTAATTTGAAAAACATAAAAGCAGACAACATAAAAAACAGTTTAACACATATAAACTTGGGAACAGGTATGTAACTACAAGATCGACAACAACTGAAACTCATTGGGTCACATAGCATCCAGATAATCATGTACAAAGTGTAGACTATAGAAAACAGTAACACCAAGTCTGATTTTTCAAATTATTTGGTATTAAATAATGAAATAAAAGGGTATTTAAATAATGAAATAATGAAATAAAAGTTATTTGGAAAGCTGAAGGAATAGATAGGGAAAAACAACAATGGTAATTTAATCAAGGTAGTTTAAAAAGATATGGAAAAAGCAGGACGTAGCAAGATATCATATACAAGAATATTGGTCCAATAAACAGAGATAAAGAACATAACATGTCCACCCATACCAAATAAGCAGGTGCCAAAGTAGAAGCCACGGTCAAAATGTGAGTAACATTCAAGGCTTTCAATGCATCCTTGCTAATTGAAGAGCCAAATGAACCCAAAAAGAGACCCTGCATAATGCATATAATAGTCGTAGTAGCAGAACAACAGCCTTAATTAAATTCAAAGTGATAACAATAACAATAAGTAATTGGCTACATTGGTCACACACACACACACAAACACATAGTAGCATACAACCTCTTCAATTAGGCAAGGAGTATTATCTTGTTTGTATAATTTAACTTTATTAAAAAAATGCAAGAGTGACGCAATTTGTTTCTTCATGGATTCATCAAATTGCTCAATAGCTGATGAAGTGGCCATTTATACCTTACTCTTTCTTCTTCTCCCCTTCAAACAAGGAGTGATATTGAAACACTGAAATAATAAAAATAATTATGTGATACAATCAAATTCTCTACTATAAGAAAGCAATAATCAATACAGTATACATAATTATTAATTTCTCGATCAATTGTGAATCTAGTGTAAACTAAAAGGACAATGGCCAAATTTGTTCATATCACCAGCACCATCCTAAAACTAAATAGACAATGGCCAAATCTATGCATATCAAGCACATACATCATAGTCTCATATTTTGCCCGCAATCAATCATAGAAACTAACCAACATTTCAGGACTATCTTGTTTGAAAACATGATAACAGAATACTTAAATTAAATGATCACAAGTCAAATGCTTAAGAAAAGCAAGACAGAGGAGCATTTGGGTGAATTCCAGATTCTAAAATTGCACTAATGATGTTGCACCAGACTTGGTTGCAGAGTTAAATTCCACAAAAATGAAGTTGCTGATGGACCACAAAAGATTTCAGGTTCCAGATCAAAGTCTTTTCAGAGAAAACCATCCATCTTTTGGCCAATTGAAAACGACAAAACGAAACCACAAAGTTGTGCACTGATCAAAGAGGTGTTCACAAAAATGCAACATAGGAACAACCATAACATAGAAGTAATATTGAAAAAAATGGACTCTGTATGTTCTCATTAACACTTGGCACTTCACAGGTCCGGGTTTACATGCTCATTAGACCAATTTTTTTTTAATATAAAATAGAGAATTATGATTGTGCTCCCAGAGATTTAAACTACCTCCTTATCTGTAGATTGATCGTCAGCGCATGGAGATTGATCAGCTGGTACATCTATTTGCACCCTGTCATCTTCTTCAGATGTTTCACCCAATTGTTCAGGTTTACTACTCTCTAACACGGAGTTCTCTTTTTGAGTTTTATTTTCACCAACGGTAGCATCAATTCTTTCCCATTGCCTCACAAGTTGTAGTGCTAACTGCCATGCCATTACACATTAACTCAAAGCTTAATGATATTGACCTAAAAAAATTATTAAAACAGACCTTTCGGTAAACTTTCTCTACATACTTTTGGAGATTCCGGACACCTGCTTCTCGGCAGTAATTTTCTATTAGCGCAAGAAGAGCAGCATCTGTCACTTCCACCTGAATCAAGTAATTTTTTTAAGTGAATACTAAATACATTTTAAGTAAATTAAAGCGGAAAATGCAATAAAATTAGGCATCATTATGGTTGCAATAACTCTAGGTTAAGACTAGCCCATTCTTTGCAGGGAAAAGGAATACAAAATGGGTTGAAAAGATAAATACTTGTTCAGGCTTTATTCCACATGCTTCGCGTGTAGCCTTCTCCAGATAATCTCTTGCAATGTGCATTTTCTCATCAGTAATATACCCAGCAATAGAAACAACATCCATCCTATCCAATAGAGGATTGGGTATCATTTCCACTACATTCGCAGTACAAACAAAGAGAACCTGCAATGAGATTTCCAATGCATGAATCATCACCGTTAAAACATTCACAATTTGCATACTATGCCTTCAGGGTACGGAATAAAAACTATTCAAAATTCAAAAACTATCTGGCTATCCAAAGAAACAGCTGTAGACATATAACTAAAGTCCCTTTAACATGGCAACATAGTATAAAACCATTCACAATTTGCTGACTCTTCTATCACCTCACAGCATTCAAGCTCATGACTATAAAAATAATTACCTTTGATAGATCGATGGGAACATCAAGATAGTGGTCCAGAAAATTTGCATTCTGCTCCGGATCTAGAAGCTCTAACAAAGCACTTGCTGGGTCACCAGCATGTCCTCTGCCCAACTGCCAATCAAATAAAACAAATATGAGTAATGCAGTCATTGTTTTAATAGAAGACTTGCAAGATTAAACCATAGTTAAATTCCACAGAAAACTGCTTAGGAAGAACTAAATACCAATGGAAATCACGACAGCAAAAAAGTGATATGCCAATCCATAGGAACCTCAACTTCCATCTTCAAACGCGAGTTGCTAAAGAATCTATCAGCAAAAAAAGCACGGGATTCATAAAATTAGGGATCCAGAACAATTAGGGTTCTTTAAAAATGCAAAAAGAATTAGGGATTCATAAAATCCACATTCGAACGAGTGAGAGAAGAATTAGGGTTCTACAAAAATGGAAAAAATAATTGGGAATTCAGAAAACTCACCGACATGTCCAACCCTTCCACCCTCCTCTCTTCTCTCAACCTCTCCCACGGATTTATCATCTTCCTCATCTACGATGGCGACAGTCACGTCGTCGCCCCCCCACCCCCTTTCTCCCCCGCCGGCTCCTTCGGCCGCAAGATGACCATGGATGACCTCAACGCCAAGCTGATGCGCGTCTCCTTCGATCACAACTGCGCCAACGCCTTCGCTGATCTCTCTCTCTCTGTGTTTTTCTTTTTTTTTTCTTTTTCTTTTAAGTTATAAAGTTGAACCAGACCGGTTCAACGTGGAACCAGTCTAATTTAAATTTAAATGGAGACTGGTTGTGTGAAGAACCAGTCTCATTTTAATAAATTGTCATAAAGGGACTGGTTCCGCACGGAACCAGTCTTATTTAACTGCACATAAGGAGACTGGTTCCGCACGGAACCAGTCTTATTTAAATGCCAAAAGAGACTGGTTCCATGCAGAACCAGTCTTATTTTAATTTTTTAACATAAGGAGACTGGTTCGACACGGAACCAGTCTTATTTAATATATAATTCAGACTGGTTATACCAAGCAACCAGTCTGATTTCAATAAATGGCCATAAAGAGACTGGTTCCTTGCGGAACCAGTCTTAATTAAGTGGTCTAAAATCTATATTTTGTACTAGTGCATGCATGCATGCATGTAAGTGTAATTTTTAACATAAATGTCATATTTTCAACTTTAGACCTCTACCTTTTTTTTTCTTCTTTTAATATAGTTATACAAGTTCACAAATACAATTATCACTTGATCAAACCTATATTAGATGTTCAAACTAAGGATGAAAATACAACTGGGGATTATAGGTAAGTTAAAACCTCATTTTACTCAATAATATTTTTTTAAAAAAATTACACACGCATAATTGAAGATGGTCAAAGAGACAATTTATAATTTTGTGTGTGGCAGTGAGAACAACGTAAAAAGTTAAGAATCCAAAAGGTCAAAAAGAATGCTCATAAAACAGAAATTGAAAAAAGTTCATTAATTGATGCTCTTTATTATCAATAAAAGAAAAGGATGTAACATACAAAACAAGAGAAATTAATATTCCAACTATAATTAAAGACACAACGGCAACCACACATGTGATAAGAATTGGAAGGCAATAATCCAATTATAGAATTGAAAGGTGAACCAATCATACATGAAACAGTCTTCCTTAAAAAAAATACTACAACTAATGTGAAGAGAAGTTGAAGGTTCATAACAAATCATAAAGAGTGTGAAAAATAAAAAGGATAATTTATCCACGGTGACCTAATAATTTTTTTCGTGGTTTCTAATTAATAAGTTTGATTAAAATTTGTCATTTATTATTATGACATGCACATTCAATTACGAAAAATTAGTTGATTACTTCATTATTTAAGGTTTCACTTATTTAATTTTATCCTCCAGTGTGCTATGGTTCTTACTATTATCAAAATACCATTCACTACTTTAATAGTTTGATATACATTGACGTTTGATATTTGAATTATTTTTTACTATTTAAAATGTCCAAAATATTTGTTTTCAGCAAAGTTTAAATATATTTGAACTTCAAAACTTCAATAAAATGTGACGTAGTTTTAATAAAAAAAACATGAATTTAAAATTTAAAATACACATGAAACCCGTGCAACGCACAGGCTTGACAACTAGTAAAACACTAAAAAAACTTGTTAAAAAAATCAAATTGATCTTAAATATATTTTTAATTCTTGAAAATTTAGTGCATTTTAGTTTTCGTTCCTGAAAATGAGTATTTGAATTGAACTCATAATAATATCACACGATATCACAATATAGATTCCCGACAACTTTAATATATATACCATCCAATCTTATATGTAAGTAAAAAAGAAAAAAAAACTAGGATTAGCTCTGCTAGGGTTTTTCCTCCCCACCACTCGCGGTTATCCACCGCTGTTAGCCTCCATGGCAAAGAAAAGGGGGAGACCCCCTAAGTCCCCTAGTCCTTCTGCCACCACAAACAATGAAGCACAAAAGCAGGGTCTTGATCTACTGGAACTTGATGATGAGGACTTGCCTGATATAGATGGATTGTCTCCCAAGCAAGCGGATAAACTGCTGAAAAACCTTGAAGTGATCCGGTTAAAGCTGCAAGAAAAAACAACAGAACCATCAGTACAGGTGTTAGTGAATAATGAGGAAGTGCTAAACAAGAAGGCTGATCCAGTGAGAATTAATAGTGATCCTAGTGTCTCAAAACCTCCTTCGGTATGGGATTCGTTTGACATCACTAAATTGAGAAATGCTGGTGAGAAACTAAATTTTATCCAACCTGTAGTGAAGGAAGGCGTTGCCATGGGAAAGATTGACGTGGCTGTTGTTGAACAGGAAGAGAAGTTTTGGCAGCAGGCCTTAGTATGCTATGTCCTTGGAGCCAGACCTCCATACTCTGTTATTAGTGGATACTTGAAGAAAATATGGGGTCAATTTGGAATAGACAAGATCCTAATGAATAATGATGGTACGGTGGTTGTGAGATTCAATGACATGGAAGCCAGAAACAAGGTCCTTGAAATAGGGATCTTTCATTTTGATAGAAAACCCCTAATAATTGCACCATGGACTGGAAGGCCAGTGACAAGAAGCCATTTAGACTGTGTGCCTGTGTGGATTCAACTCCCAAATCTTAATCTGAAATTCTGGGGAGCCTCTGCCCTTAGCAAGATAGCAAGTCTGGTAGGGACACCAATTATGATGGACCAGGTTACAAAGGATAGAAATCGTATAAATTATGCAAGAGTGCTTGTGGGGGTAAATCCCACTATTCTGCCAGAGGAGATATATTTTGAGGATGATAAGCAAAATGTCATTGCTCAAAAAGTAGATTATGAATGGAAACCGGTTCGATGTGCAGTCTGTGATATGTATGGCCATGATAGTAAGTCATGTAGAAAGCAAACTAAGAAGGTTTGGGTGGAAAAGAAGAAACCTTCTAGAGAAGATATTGAAAAGGTTGATGATATCTTACAATTAAAGAAATCCTTGGAGGAGGAGATCATTCCAGTGGAAAACAGGGAGGCAGCTTTGGAGACTATAAAGCAGTTGGACAAGTTAACTACCAATCCTGTTGAGGAAGAACCTGTTACTGACTTGGAGGTGATTGAGAGGGATAAAGATGAAGGGCAATGGACCACAGTCACAACTAGAAGTAAAGCACAGTTGAGGTATGTGAACCAAAAGGGTGAGAGTTCTTCTTCTCATCTTAATGGATAAATTAGCCATATGGAATATTAGAGGGATCAACCACCCTCAAAAACAAAAGGAAATAAAAAGGTTGATTTTGAAGATGAATATAGGTATTTTTGCAATTCTAGAAAATAAATTGAGAGCTTCTTCTTATGAGATGGTGAAAAGCAGGATGTTCAATGGCTGGGGATCTTTCATTAATTTGGAGGATCATCCAGTTGGAAGAATTTGGTTGGTTTGGAGGAGAGATATGTTTGACATTCAGATAATACAGAGTTCTGGCCAGATGGTGCATTGCTGTATCACCCATATTATTCAACAATTCAGATTTTATGGTACTTTTGTGTATGCAAGCAATGATGCAAATGAAAGAGTTGAATTATGGAATGATCTGATAAATATCCAGCAGGGGATGAATATAAGTTGGATGATTGGGGGTGATTTCAACTGTTGCCTGAATGCAAATGAGAAGATTGGAGAGTTGCCTATTGATGAGAATCACATGCAGCAATTCAGGGATTGTATTTATCAATGTCAGCTTCAGGATATGAAGTACAGTGGTAACTTTTTCACATGGAACAATAAGCAGGAGGGTGCAGACAGGATATATAGCAAGATAATGGTTAATGATGCTTGGTGTGATCAATGGCCTGAAGTAAAGACAATATTTCATAATGAGGGTATTTCTTACCATTGTCCAATGGTAGTGAGTTGGAGGTGTGAGAATAGAAGGAAACATTCAGGTTTTAAATTTCTGAATATGTTGGTGATGGATGATGAATTTATTCCTATTGTCCAGGAACATTGGGATAAGGAGGAGGAGGGATATGTTATGTTTAGAGTAATGAGGAACTTAAGGAGACTCCAAAATCCCCTCAAGGGCCTTAATGCTCGAAAATATAGTAATATAGACACAAAAGAGATCATGCTCAGAGAGAAATTAGAAAGAATTCAAAGCCTCCTGCAACAGGATCCAATGAATGTGCATATCCAGAAGATGGAAAGAGAAGCTTTCCAGGAATACCAGTCTGTGTATAAGGCTGCTCCGAGTTTTTTGAGGCAAAAAGCTAAACAAAACTGGTTAAAGGATGGGGATCATAATACTAGGTTCTTTCATGAATCTATTAAACAGAGGAGATATAAGAACAGAATTCTGAAGATACAGAATGTTGTGGGTCAGAGTTTCACAGATCAGGAGCAGATTGCAAGAGCTTTTGAAGACTATTATAAGACTCTCTTAACAGGAGGGGATACTGGTTGGTGTATTACTCAAGAGGACATCAATCAATGGAGGGTTTTAAACCCTGATCAACAGCTCATGCTAATTAAACCTGTCACTTCAGAGGAAATAAGGCAGAGTTTTAGAGAAATGAATGGTGATAAGACTCCTGGGCCTGATGGATATGGGGCTGGTTTCTACAATTCAGCCTGGCCTGTGATAGGGAATGATGTTACTGAGGCTGTCAGAGACTTTTTTTCTACAGGGAAAATGCTAAAGGAAGCCAACCAGACTAATCTTGTTCTTATTCCTAAAAGTGACTGTCCTAATTTGGTAAGTGACTTCAGACCTATTGCCTACTGCAATACAATCTACAAATGCATTGCTAGAATTCTTAGTAGTAGAATGCAGAGTTTCTGTCTGACATTGTGCATGAAAATCAAACAGCTTTTATCAAAGATAGATCAATCATCATAACATCCTAATTAGCCAGGAACTCTTAAGGCTCTATAGAAGGAAGAATGTGTCCCCTAGATGTTTGATGAAGGTGGATATAAGGAAAGCTTATGACAGTTTAAGTTGGAATTTCATTGAAAATAGTCTACAGGCTCTCAAATTCCCACAGAAATTTGTTAATTGGATCATGGAATGTATCATAACAGCATCATTCAGTATAGTCATAAATGGAGTGAGGCATGGTAATTTCAAAAGCTCAAGGGGCCTGAGGCAAGGAGACCCTATGTCCCATTTGATTTTTGTTATTGCAATGAAAATGCTATCTAGAAAACTTATGTCTACAGCTGCTAAACCTGGATTCAGATATCATCCTCTGTGTAAGAGTTCTGGGCTTGTTAATCTAGCATTTGCGGATGATCTAATGATTTTTTGTAAGGCAAATGATGTCAGTGTGAGCCTAATCTCTAATGCTTTTCTAGAATTCTCAAATAGCTCTGGTCTCTATGCAAATCAGAATAAATCTCAGATATTTATTGCTGGTGTAGATGAGCAAGTTCAACACAGATTGCAACAAATCACTGGGTATGAAAGGGGAGTTTTTCCGTTTACATACCTGGGTTTACCAATTACTGCCAAGAAATGGTCTGTTCATACTTGTAGAAGCTTGGTTGATCGAGTAGCCAGACGCATCAACTTTTGGACCTCCACATCTTTATCTTTTCAAGGGAGAGATCAGCTGGTGAATTCGGTTTTGTTGACCTTGCATGTTTATTGGGCAAATGTCTTTATCATTCCCAAAACAGTAATTAAAGAAATTGAGAAAAAAATGCAGAGATTACCTTTGGGGAGTTGATCAGAGAGGCAGAGCAAAGGCCAAAGTTGTGTGGACTACGGTTTGTACTGGTAAGAAGCATGGTGGTCTCGGATTTCATAATCTAGCTCTTTGGAATGCTGCTGTGGTGGCCAAGCAGGTATGGCACTTAATTGTGAAGAAGGATCAGTTGTGGATTCGTTGGGTTGATGTTGTATACTTAAAACGCTTGGAATTCTGGGAAGCAAACCCCAATCAAACTCACAACTGGCACTGGAAGCAGATCCTGAAGATTAGGGATCAGATGAGAGATTTGTTCTTGGAAATGATGAGTATGAACAAGGAGTACACGATCAAAATCGGATATGAATTCCTTCTGGATAATCGTCAGATGTTTCCCTTGTACAAGCAGATCTAGAATCCAGCTTCGATTCCAAAGCACAGCTTCATATTCTGGCTCATGGCGCATGACAAGCTCAAGATGAAGGAGAATGTGTGCAGATATCAACTAATTGATCCCCATTGTGAACTATGTGCTACGGAGATTGAAACGATAAATCACCTATTCTTTGAGTGTCAATGGAGCAGAGAACTTGTAGAGTTGCCGAGCAATTGGATTAAACTGAACTTAATTTACTTCAAATACCAGAACTGGACAAGATGGTTAAAGTTTGGTTTTAGGAACAAGAAGAGGCGTCAAGTTGTAGTTGCAACTCTGGCAACTTGTATTTACAGCATCTGGATGGAGAGAAATAGAAGATTATTCACTAATCAAGCCAAGCTTCCACATCAAGTTTTTATTCTTGCTAAGAAGGAGCTCTCCTATAGATTTAATGTTTTTTACGATGTTGAAACTCTTAATAAGGTTTACATAGCTGATAGGGTGTTAGCTGAACTTTAACTTTTTTCTAGTTATCTAGTCAAAATCAAACCCTACATAGTAGGTGGGGATTTTGGCTAGATGACTCTTGTATGAGGTTATTTTTTGATCGTGATAATAAGATTTTTTCTTCTACCAAAAAAAAATCTTATATATAAGTTTTTTTTTATACAAAAAAAAATGTATCCTTTAAAATATTAGTTAGTATTATTTTTTTTTATAAGAGAAATAATTTTATTAAATCAAAGAGGAAACCATGAGTATAAGATATGCACTAAACCTCAAAAGGAAAACAAGAACAAAGTACAAATGTCACACCAATCCTACTTTGCAATTACACAAATATTTTGAAATTAACACCTACCACCTTCTCCCATTACATGTCTATGATATTCTTACTTCCCGAAGCCACCTATGACCTATCTAACTACAATAATGTGTCATCATACAGTGTGCAAGATAGAGTTACTATTAATTTTATTGAAAATATAAATGTAAATATTCAGTACACTTTTACTAAATCGCTCTTATTAATTTTTATTAGGATTTAAAAAATGTTGAGTAAATAGAAATATTTATAAAAAAAAATAATTATTGGCATCGAAGATAGATTAGAAATAGAGTTATTAAGCTATTGTTCTAGGGTCCTTAAACTGAAAGTCTTTCTATTATAGGGTCGTTGCCTATTGGAGATGAAGACTATATGACGTAGAAAGAATAGATTAGGTAGGACTGACTTTTTTTTTTCTTTTTTTTTTTCGCAGGTGGTGTCTGGGCTTTCGCACTTTGGCGGCCCAACTAAATTCACCCCAACCCTACGGAACTTCACTTTGTGGGCAGAGGTTTCCCAACGCGTGCCTCTCCATTCCCATGGGTGTCGAACTCGAGACCTCATGGTTAAGAGACCTAGTGAGTTGCCACTAGACCAACAGCACGTTGGTAGGTAGGACTAACTTTTGATGACACAATCAAAATACTTAAGAGATTTCTAATTAATGTCTATTGATTCGGGGGAAGGCTCCGGTGCATGTTAGTGTATGTGAAAATTTTATTTTTGATTTTTAACTTTTTTTAATACAGATTTATTTAGAATATTTTTTAACACAAGTTCGTATACATATTTATTAGAATATGTAAATTTTGAATACAGTTTTACTCAATACAGTTTTTAAGAACACAGAGTAAAAAAAAAAAAATTCAAATTATAAAAATCACTTCATATCGGTAAAAAAAGAAAACGCATATAATATTTTTTAATTAATTAAATTTTAAAAAAAATAAATAAAAAAATCCAAAAAGAAGGCATGCACCGGTGCACCGGAGCCTCAGCCATTCATTCGCCATCATCCCTAGTCTCCAATGTGTTCGCTCCCTTCCGCGTGTGATGGTGCGACTTATACTCTGTTTTCTCGTTTTGAATATATCAAATATGTAAAAATTACTCTTTTCGTTCTCACTTTTGGCATTGTTTTTGGCAATGATGATGGAAAAGGAACCCAGATCAAATCTAGATTTAGAGATAGATATTGTCGTGGTGGAATGGGATTTTCCCATGAAGGGGTGGGGCGGGGCGGGGCGGTGGTGTAATTAATTATTGGTAAGGTGACACCAACATCGACGAAGGAGTTCGGTGAGGTGCAATGGTGCAGGTGGAGTGCTTGAAAGAAAATAATAAAAAGACAAACATAAAAAACTCAACTTGATATTAATTATAGAATATTTTTATCATGCAACTAAATTTTGGATGGTTGTACAATAATTCATTAAATGAATCAATAATTGTTTGACACGTCAATTAATGATTAGCTGATTAGCTGCCATGTCAACTTAGATTAGCTTATCTGTCAAACAAATATTGGTCTACTAAGGATTATTTTGCAACCATCCAAAATTTGGTTGCATGAAAGTAGGAAGCAGTGTACTTAATTATATTATGTCCAACTTCATTTGCACCATAAAAAACTCAACTTGTACCATACAAAAGTTGCCTTGATTTATGTCGCTCACACTTATTGCTAACAATAACAAGGGTGTGTCAAGTCATTTTCAACTATAGCTACAAGCTATGCAACGTAGCAACGTACTGCACATGTAAAAATCTAATATATGACTTTGCTTGAGGGGGAGTCTCAGCATCGATACTTATCCAAATTTCCGGATGCGTATTCTTAATCTGTGATAAGCCAAAGTAAATGAGCACTTCTGCTCTTTCCAGTTTTTCCCGACAGTCTTTCTCTTTTCACAATCTCTACAAATTTATCTAAAAATAGAATGGGACAGTGAAAACAGAATGGGACAGTGAAAAGTGTAAGCTAGTTAATGAGAGAGAGAGAGAGGGATGGGATACTTACCCCGCATTGATGGCCCAAAAAAATGGAGACTGCCATTCATTCGCTTCACTTTCTTTTCTTTTTTTTGGTAACACACTTCACTTTCTTTTGGAATAACTTAATATGGAAGAAAAGGGGAAAAAGATTGGAACTATGAATATTTTTATCAGCAGATTAAATTGTGTCAAGAATTTTTTTTTAGGAACAGGAAACAAAAATTTAGAAACTATTTGATGATAATTTTAAATGTTACTCCCTCCGGTCCTATATATAGGACATATTTTAGAAGCAATCTTTGGTCCTATATATAAGACATTTTGTATTTTCTATGCATCATTTATTATTTTTTCTCTTTTTTGCCCTTATTAAATGCATGTGTTTTTTGTTGTTCATTAATGAGTGTGAATTTTTCAAGAAAAGTTGAGAGGGTAAAATTGTAATGTTACAATATATTCTCATAGAATTCATAAAACTAACTACTTTTCTTGGTCCGAGGAATATGGTTAAGTATGTCCTATATATAGGACCGGAGGGAGTACTAATTTTTTTTTCCAATACCGGCATATGGAATTTAATGTGGGTAATTAATTGTTTTTTACTAACAGATTTTTCCTCCCCCCTTCTTTAAATTAAGTTTATTTTTCATTTTTCAATGATACTAATTACTCCCTCCGTTTCACAATGTTTGGCCTTTTAGCCTTTTTTTTCTTGTTTCACAATGTTTGGCTTTTTACATTTTCAACACACACACATATTTTTTTTCCAATATTAACTTTTCATTCAATCATTTCTCTTACTCCTCCTTAATTTTACTTTTATCATCTCTCTCATCTCTAAACCACTGTACATTAATTAATGGACACACTTACTAATAAAAATTAAATACTACTACAATTTTTAATAAGGATTAAATAAGGGCATTTTAGACAAACTATATATAATACTTACAATAATTAACACTTTCTTAATCTGTGTGCTCAGACCTAAAAGGTCAACCATTGTGAAACGGAGGGAGTAGTATTTATTTTTTTTACAAATAATTATATTTACTCTATATTTTTTATACTCATAATAATATACAATAATAAATATAATTTTGGAAAAATATAATAAATGTTATCTATTTCAATATTATTACCATTATTAATCAATTTTTTAGTTTTAGTAAAGTGCTTATATTAAGAAATGGGTATAGTATTTAATATAAGGCTAAAGAATGAGTGTAGTATTTAATATATAGCCCATTTAATTTACTTGTCATATTTTCTTTAAAAAATATTATATATATAAATATTAGTAATATATAATGAAGCCGTGGATGGTGATATATATAAGTTACATATATAAGTCAGTGAAAATAATTAAGTGCGCTTAACTAAATTTTTTTAACATGTATAAATCTAGTGTTTTTTATAATTGAGACCAGAATAACATGTATTTTAGAAATAATAGTATTTAAAAGTTCAATAACTTTTTCATCTATTTGGTAAAAATAAAAAATAAAAATAAAAACTTTTTCTTATATTTAAAATCACTGATACAATTTATTTTTTTATGCAGGGAATATATAAATTGTGATGATGATAATGGCTATAATTGGAAGCATTAAAGGTTCCTTCTATATTATTGCTCTTATAGCAAATATCTATTTCTTAATTTATATGTAGCCACTTTACTTATAAAAAAAGTTTAAACTTTTGTAGTACACCAAAAAGGGATAGATGTGGCAGTGTGGCACTAAGATCATTAATTATAAAAACTGGTACAGTACATATTTTGCAACCCGTTATAAAAGTGGACCAAATCGTACACAGACATACAGAGCAATAAATAAGAGCATGGAAAACATAAACAAATATCTCTTCAAAATCTGTATGAATGGGGAATGGAACAAAGTAATTGAAACGTACATGGTGGATAAGAGGGCTCACAAGGCCACAATAACGAGGTCAGGGGACACAGCCATGCATGCTGCTGTGTGTGATGGGCAAGAGGAAGTGGTGGAACAACTTGTGAACAACATTATTAATTCAGAACAACAAGAAGCATTGCAAATTCAGAATGTGAGGGGGAACACAGCCTTGCACTTTGCTGCATCAATGGGGAGTGTGAGAATGTGTCAGCACATTGCTAAGGTTAATCCTTCTTCATTGATTTGTATTCGTAATGATGATGGTGAGACCCCTCTCTTCTTGGCTGCTCTCCATGGCAGAAAACAAGCTTTCCTCTGCCTTCATCATCTATACCATAGCAGGGATCGAAATATTCCTATCAATTACTCAAATTGTAGAAGAAATGATGGTGATACCATTCTTCATTGTGCCATTGCCGGAAATTATTTTGGTAAGAGTAATTGCTTCTCCCTTCCCTTTACTCTTCGGGCATTGCTTAGATGTGTTTATATTAGGCTAAACTGCTCATTTGGTCCCTTACCTTATTTTTTGATTTCAATTTGGTGTCTTACCTTTATTTGATGTCAATTTGGTTCCTTACGTTTTAACCGTTAATATTCTTTGTTGATTTGAAATCGTCTTCCTTCTACTTGATACTAATGAATAGCTAAGCTCCAACTCACGTTTTTGTCTCTTCAGTTTGTGCCCTAGTAGAAGAAACGTTTCCCCTCCAAAAGGCTGTGAATGAGTTTCTGAAACACTTTCCCTCCCTCCCTTGAGGATGTAGTGGGTAGTAGGATTGGAAAACTTCTTGATTCACTAATGAAATTGGTTTTGGGCCATACAACTTCAGAATGAGAAAAATAATAATAGGGTTAGGTTTAATGTATTCTTGGGTTAGGTTTATATATATATATATATATATATATATATATATATATATATATATTGGGTTAGGTTTTAAAATAAATATAAATAATAATGATTTTTTTTATCATTATGTAGTTTTTTTTTTAAATATAGTTTTTTTTTATATTGGAACTTAATTGAACTCCTAAAAAATTTCACTTTGGTCATTTATCAAAAAAGTAAATGCTTAAATAAAGCTAACTAAACTTGGAGTTAAAAATCCTCTTCAATTCTTAGTGTCTTGAGTTTTGCATTTCTGCTCTCAAGTTATCTCATGTATATATATATATATATACTAGTTGAACCAGAACCAGTTTTACCAGTTTAATATGGATCAACTCGTTTTAGATTACTGCTTCCTACTTGTTTTGGATTCAACCAGGTTGGTTATTATGGCCGTGGTCAAAACGGAGGACGTGGTTTTGGTGGTTAACGAAGTTACATTAGTCGTCGGGTGGTGGTGAACAGTGGAAATGGTGGTGGATGTTGGGGACAAAATGGTTAGGGTACGGTTTAGGTTAAAGTTATTCCCAATGATGACTGTGGTTAGGGTTTAATTTGTGAAAGTAATCATGTTATTATGGATTTAATTTGGATAAATATATTATACTTATGATTTAGGGTGCAAATAAATAAATATATATATGTACACACACCTAGAAACAACAAAAATTAAAAAAGCAAACTACCTAGCATACTTTATTTCATTAAAATGCATACCTAGTGACGGATTGGCGAGGAAAATATTCCCTCGCAAACGATTTGATAGCATAAAAGAATTTGTGGTGACGGATTTGCGAGAGAAATATGCCCTCGCAAACTTCAATGTTTTAAAAATGTATTTATAGCGATGGCTTTGCGAGGAAACTATTCCCTCGCCAACAATTTGGAAAATTTAAAGGAATTTGTGGTGACCGGCTTGCGAAGGAAACATGCCCTCGCAAACTACCTAGCGACGGATTTGCGAGGAAAATGTCCCAATAATCTCTCGCTAATTTGTCGCAATTTCGTCGCAAATGTTGTCTAAAGGAATTCGTGGCGACCGTCTTGCGACGGAAACATGCCCTTGCAAACTACCTAGCGATGGATTTGCGAGGAAAATGTCCCTCGCCAAAATTGCTTAAAATAATCTCTCGCTGATTTGTCGCAATTCCGTCGCAAATGTTGTTTAAAGGAATTTGTGGCGACCGGCTTGCGACGAAAATATGCACTCGCAAACTATATAGCGACGAATTTGCGAGGAAAATGTCCCTCGCCAAAATTGCTTAAAATAATCTCTCGCTAATTGGTCGCAATTCCGCGCAAATTTTGTTTAAAGGAATTCGTGCGACCGGCTTGCGACTGAACCATGCCCTCGCGAACTACCTAGCGACGGATTTGCGAGGAAAATGTCCCTCGCCAAAATTGCTTAAAATAATCTCTCGCTAATTTGTCGCAAATCCGTCGCAAATCCGTCGCAAAATGATTTTTGTTTCACTTTGGGAGGGAATTCGCTTTCGCTCGCTAAACCCTCGCATGTCCCTTGCTAATTAGCGACCGATTAGCGACGGAAATTTGCCCTCGCTAAAATCCGTCGCTATTTTGGTTTTTTCTTGCAGTGAAATGGAAAGAAAGAAATGAATATGACCTCCACGTAAGAGAGCAAGCTATATTTATTCAAATAAGTAATTTATTTTTTTTTCATGACCGGAGTGTTCACCGCCGACCACAGTGACTAATCTCCTTGCTGACTTGTAGACACCTCTAATTGGTGGGACAGCTGGCCCCGAGATTTAACGCTGTTGCATGCACAAGGCAAGATTCAAACACCTGACTTTGCTTAAGCGTGGATCAATCCCTACTACTGAACCACACGCTCAGGGTTTATTCAAATAAGTAATTTATTAAGTTGTTTTCTAGTTAGAAAAAAATTTCAATTTTATTTATTACTTATTTTGTATTTTTATGAGCCATTTAGTATTATTTTTTATTTATCATTTTTTTAATTAATGTGAGATATTTGTGAAATTTTCAATGCAAGTTAAAAGGCTTAAAATTATAATATAAAAATACATTTTTAAATTTTCAAAAAATATAATTATCTTCTTTAATTTGTAAGATATAATTAAATATGACCTATAAATTAAATAAGAGAAAATATGTATATTCGAAGAGTGACTTGATTAAAATCCGAGTTATATGATTCTGCTTTGACAGAATTAGCATTCCAAATAATTCACTTATATGAAGATCTTGCAAACTCAAAGAATAAGGATGGACTCTCTCCTCTCCATGTCTTGGCAAGTAAGCCATCTAGTTTTGGAAGTGGTAGCCGGCTTGGAAGATTTGAAAGAGTTGTTTATGAAGGTAAGGGTTGGGAAATTCATTATGCCTATCTTCATCACAACAAAAATTTATAATACATACTTAATTAAAGATATTTTTATGTTAAAAGTTGGCTCAATTTTGTTTTTAAAACTTTTTTTTAGATCTTAATTTTTAAATATTTCAAAAGTTTTATTTTAGTATATGCCATCAAATAAGTAATTATGTGAGTAACATCCTTCAAATAAGTAATTCCTCATGCTATGTGTGCTGTTTGTTTGGAAGGTCTACCCATCAAGAATCTCGAAGTAGATCCCAATTGTGAACAACTGTGTCAAAGGACAAACGAAGACAAAATCAGTTATCCGGAAAATTATCAAACATTCGTGGACATGTTGAGGGTGATGAGAAAATTAACCAACATTGGTTTGTAAAACGAATCTATATATTCTTTTTTATTTTTATCTTACCCATTTTAGCCATAATTTTTCTTGCTTGAATAATATATAGAGATATTTTTTTTACGACAATCTGATCGACAGATAATAGAGAAAATGTGAATTAAAGAAACTCAACTTTAGATAATAATTTCTTTTTTGTTGATTGGAACTTTAGATAATATCATATTGTTGTTCAAAACCTCAACTTATTTGTGAATAGTTTAGAACTAGAATTGTTGCTCTGACGTCGATTTGACTTTTTATCTACGTGCTTATTCATCAGTGACCTACAAATTCCCTTTGAAAGGATTTTTGAGTAAAATGTTTGCACGAAAAGATCAAATTCGAACTCGAACAGTGGACCTCGAAGCAACAGAAAAGATCGCCAATAAACCTAATGGAGCAGAAACGAAATCATCCGGTGAGGTCTAAATTCTGGCAAATTGATTCCATACTTTTTTATACTCCTTCTCTTCTATAAAGTTAATAAAAAAACATTAAAAAATTATATCAAATTAAAGTTAAAATTGTGAATAAAAAAAATTAAAATTACATCCTATATTCTATGATTAAGAAAACATGCATTAAAATATTACTTTGATATTTGGTTGATTTGATAAGCAATGCATTAAAAATAGAGAAAATATATTCCTTTATTCTTATTGATTTTTTGAACTTTTACTAACTTTATAAGACACGTAAAGCACGTACAACACATTCCGAAAACAATGTTATTTTTACATTTAAGATTTATGCAACTAATGACTAGTATGGGAGCATTTTTTTTTTAAATGTATCCATTGATGTGAACATAGTGAATTTTTCAAATACAATTTGGTCATTTCTTAACTGAAATTTTTTATATTTGTAAGAATTAGATATCAAACCTCCAACCATTTAGTTAAGTGAACAATCCCACACTAACTGTGAGGTTGCGCACTACTACTTTTAGGGAAAAAAATGATAATAAAAAACATTAAACTTTTATTTTCCCAAAGTGAAAGACGTTCTCTCATCAAGATATCTATTAAGTGGACAAATAACATTGTTGTTAGACAAATTGCTATTGCTCAATAATGTTGCGATGGTTGTAGGAAGAAACAATAAAGTAGGATTCTCATTACTCTAATATGTCATTTTTTTTTTCTTTTTAGAATCAGAGGCTACAGCTTGGTCGCATCCGTTATTTCCAGCCAATTACAGCTGCTGTCTAGATTTCTTCATGTTTGTATTTCTGGTAATGCTGGTAATCTTTGGAAAAGGTATGTCTCTGTGAACTTATGTGTATTTTAGTTGCAGAAGTTGCTATTTTAAACTTAATTACTACATGAGAAATTTTTAAGTGATTCTAGAGACTTGTTTTGTACTATATATGGCATACATCACACTAGTTTTATGGATGGGTTATTATTTTATATCACTTTATCTATAATTTTTGGTAGAGCAATTTAACGAGGGACTATTAAAGGGAGAACCCAAATAAATAAAAATACATACATTTGTGTAACAATTTTTTATTTATAAATAAGTTAAATTTATGAAGAAAAAGAATAATGCATATATATATATATATATATACACACACACTACTTAATTGTACAAGAGTATATACTACCTTCATTTTTAAATAATTGACATTTTAAGAAAAAAAAATTCTTATTTAACTATAATTTTAGAAATTCAATGCAATATTAATTATTATTTTTACAACTATATTTCCATCTAATTAATAGGTATGTTGTCCTTTGACATGCCCTTTGCAAAATTAATGCTGCTCCCACCGGTCCTTATTATAAGTCCCCTTTCTCTTTCACAAAAAGAGGGCTTATAGTAATAAGGACCGGAATGAGTATTTTTTTTCCAATCATACCCTTATTTATTACTATAACATTTTTTTCACTTACAATTACTTTATCTCTCTTAAATAAAGTTTACATAGAGATATTATGGTCAAAATATTCAAAATTCTTATATCATTTAATCATTTTTTAAAAACCCATACATAACATTAAAACACACTGTATTGTATATGTAACGGAGGGAATATTATAAAGGGTCTGTTCGGCAAAACTAGCTTGTAGCTGTGAGCTTGTAACTTGTAGCTATGAGCTTCTAGCTTGTAGCTGTTAAGCTAGCTAAGAGCTGTGAGCTTGTAGCTGAGAGCTTATAGCTGTTTAGCTGACTATTTAAAATAGTGTTGTTCGGCAAAATTAGCTTTTGAAGTAGCTAAAAGTTATTAAATGACCAAAAAGGACGTGCAACATTTTATTATTTTAAATTTTTAAATTTTTTTTCTTTATTTATTAAATAGATAGTTAATTAATTAATAAAATATAAAATTATTAAATTATAATTAATTAAATTCATTTTTTTCTTAATTTATTAATTATGTAGTTAATTAATTAAATATAACAAAATTATTAATTATAATTAATAATTAATTAAAGGGTAGTAAAATAATTTTAAATTTTGTTTGAGGATATAATTGGTATATGAATTATTAAAAGCTAATTTAGTTTTTAGAAAGCTACTTGAAGTAGCTTTCTAAAAGCTAGCTTTCAAAAGCTACAAGCTCCTTTTTTAAAAGCTATAAGCTCCTTCTAATTTGTGTTCACCGAACGGGGCTAGTAGCTTATTGACTGAATCTAAAAGCTCCTAGCTAGCTAAAAAGCTCCTAGCTCGTGTTGCCGAACAGAGCCAAAGAGATACTCCCCCCGGCCATATATATAAGACACTTTTGAGACTTTTATTTTGGTCTTATTTGTAAGATCTCATTCCAATTTTCAGTAGCATTTAATTAATTACTTCTTTCTACAAACAACTCTATTTACTCAATACTTTTTAGAATCTCAATAATAATTATATGGACAGTTTTTAAAAAATATATCAAATTTTTATATTTACATTGCCACTAACAAATTTAATTACCGTCGTCCTTGAAGGAAGTGAAAAATCTCAAAAAGATCTTTAATATAAGACTAGAGGGAGAAAATAGTAAAATACTAAAATAGGTAAAAGATGCTATACTGATTTATAATAAAAAAAAATACATTAAGCATATTTTTTAATCTATGTACTATATTTTTTTTAAACGACAATTATAAAGAAACAAAAGTAGTTTATATAAGCAAATAATTTTAAAAATGCATTTTTATTTTAGAAAAGTAACGTGTATGTATAACTAGTTATGCAAAATGTACAAAGGGTACGGATGGCAATTGGACCGATATCTATTGAGGACTGGCAAAAATTATCCATAGAGTAATAGTCCCCAAATCCCTCACTTTAGTTCCAAACCCCATTTTAATCGCGAAAAGTCAAAAATGCTCTTCCCTCATCTTCCACCGGCCTTTACACTCCAAACCCCAAACCCCATTGAACCCCAATAGCAGCCACCTCCTCCTTGAAGCCAACAACAACCACCTCACTACAACAGCGGCGACGCGCCACCATACTACCCACCAGTCGTCGGCGTGCCTCGATTTCGTCTTATCCACCGTTCTCAATTTTTTTGCGGTTCCGTGCCAGTGTGTCGTCGGCGTGCCTCGATTCCGACCCTATGATGTCAGAATTTTTCTTCTCAAATACAATATGGATAATCTTCAATTCCGAGAATCCCGTGTCGGAATTTCAAAATTCCGACACTGGTTCGTCGGAATTTATCAGCAACCAGAAAAAAAACACCGT
Source organism: Crotalaria pallida (assembly GCA_037953625.1). NCBI lineage: Eukaryota > Viridiplantae > Streptophyta > Magnoliopsida > Fabales > Fabaceae > Crotalaria > Crotalaria pallida. Next base: position 79,691,839 of record CM075656.1, read on the forward strand.
CTCACCATGAAGAAGGGCCTACTGTGTAAACCCAAATGCATCACTTTTGGTTACCGCTGATCTTCGCCACCACCTTAACAAATACAAATACCATTCCTTCCTCCATATTTCAGTATAGATCTAGACATGAACTCATGGTTGTACAATGCACTTATGAATAGAGAAGAAGGAACATCAACTATCATAGATTAAACAACAATAAAAATAAAAATTGTTGTCCAGAATCTGCCATGGCTGTGTGGCGACGTGGTGTATGGCGGTGTGAGAAGAAGAAGTGAAGAGCAGAAGAAGAAATATCGACGAACTGAAGAAGAGAAGAAGACGGATGGGGCGGCGGCTGGGGGTTGGGAGGGAGAAGAGCTAGGGTTTGTGAAAGAGAAGGGTATGTTTGGGATTAACAAAAAATTGGGGGTTGGGGACTAAAGCATGGGGTTTGAGAACTAAAACTCTTATCCATATTGAGAAGGAGATTTACACAGTCCATGGTATTAAGATGGGTAATTATCCATAAAGATATGATTAGATGGGTGTAGGAATGGATACAACATTGCCAAACACTAGCTCCATATACATGCATACTGATAATTTTATTTTTTTTTTCATAGAAAATGTTTGAAATTATTATGTTGATACGTAATTTCAGCCAAATCTCTTACTCTTAAGGCATATTTAATTGGTATCACACTAATATATCCGACACTGCACCAAAAAAAACACTAATATATCCGACAAGGAGCAATATGGATATGTAATCCTACATTAGAGAAATTAAATACTCTTATTCTCTTATTATTTTTTGTATTGATGAATCAAACTACAATAGGGTCAAGCAGATTAAACCAGATACGCCGTAAAAAGGAGAAACACGTGTGGTCAGTTCAAATAATGAATGAACTTCTGAAGCGAGCTTCCATGTATGCGTATGATGAGTACCATGAAACCAAACCCCATCCTGAGTCAGGGGATAACTTTCGAGAGTCCTCAGCCTCTTATAGTTCTGAAATATTTGTTGAAGGGGACGATGCGTTCATCCCAGAGCAGCACCAACCTTCCACCACCAAGGGAGAGGCCATGCAACAAAACAAGGGTAAATGATTAATCACTACAATACATAACAACTTACTTGGTTTGTGGGCTTCAAATTTTGAAACTTTAGTATAAGCAAATAATAATGAAAATGATCAATTTTAAAAGTTTATGGACCAAATTCACTGACTTACTGAATAAAAGATTAAATTGAAATTTTAGATAAGGGACATACATTATCCAATTTATGTTGTGTCTACTTTGATGATCAAGAAACATCATGCCTACTTTTTTTGATAAGTAGACAAGTAGTTATGATGACAATTAAACTAGAGATAGTGGTTATGACTAATTTTAATTTTTTTGGGGGGCAATTTTTTATGAGCAGGAAATGATAATGATAAGGTGGAGACACCTATATTAATAGCAGCAAAGAATGGTGTGACAGAGATGGTAGAGAAGATATTGGAATTATTTCCTTTAGCTGTTCATGACATGGATGCTGATAAGAAAAACATAGTTCTATTGGCAGTAGAAAATAGGCAATCCCACTTGTATGAGTTCCTACTCAAGAGAAACAACCAAAATCTGTTCATGAAAGTGGATAACGAAGGTAACAGCGCATTGCACTTGGCAGCTAAGCTTGGACGCTACAAGCCTTGGCTCATTCCTGGTGCCGCGTTACAAATGCACTGGGAAATCAAGTGGTACTTGGTAAGTGAAAAATATAAAACTATAGAGTTAAGATATTTTACATGATGAGCTTCTTTCAATGCTAGATAATCCAATTTAATAAATTAAATTGATCTAACAATTGATTTTCGGTGGATCATTAATCAAACTAATGATAAAAATAATTCCACCATTATGGGATGCGCTTAACTATTATATGTATAGAGAGAGAGACCATTCCGTTGGCGCGATTGCATTTACATTTTTATATGTGAGTAAATTGGATAAGTAGTGGTTAAATGGATTCTTTTGTCACATAAATATGTTTTCGCTTATCTAAATATTTGTTCACCAAAAGAAAACAGAAAAATTGTCAATTTGAAACCTATATAAAAAAATTCATTTAGGAGTTTATTGCTTTATTTGATACTCTCTTAGTTTCAACTTATTTGTTCTTTTAAGGAAAAATATTTGTTCCCACTCTATTTCCATTTGAATTTACCCACTCTACAATACCTTAAACTCCAAGTATAAAATATACTAAACCAAGTGGTGATGATGAGATGCAGTTTGTCAGAGGATCCATGCCACCACATTTCTTTATTAAATACAACCGCAAGAAGCAGACCCCAAGAGAGATCTTCAGTGAAACTCACAAGGACCTGCTCAAAAGTGGAGGGGAGTGGCTAATCAAAACCTCTGAATCTTGCTCCTTCGTGTCAGTGCTGATTGCCACTGTGGCCTTTGCCACGTCCGCCAGCATCCCTGGCGGCGTCCGATCAGATACCGGGCACCCGACCCTTGAAGAAAAGCCAGCATTCAATGTTTTCGCCCTATCAGCACTCATGGCTCTTTGTTGTGCGGTCACCGCGGTGGTGGTGTTCCTCTCACTGCTCACATCTCGGCAAGAAGCACAAGATTTCGGTGATAGTCTTCCCAGGAAACTTATCGTGGGTTTGACATCATTGTTCATGTCCATTGCATGCATGCTGGTTGCCTTCTGTGCTGGCCACTTATTTGTGCTCAAGGACAATCTCGTATATGCTGCATATCCTATATATGGTGTATCATTGATACCAGTGACACTTTTTGCATTGGCTCAATTTCCTTTATATTTCGACCTTATATGGGCTACTTTCAGGAAAGTACCAATGAGTGGCTACAAAACCACTCATCTTTAGTTAGGAATTGAGCAGCATTCTAGCAACTTCAATTATACTTCACCTGTTGTGGTTAATGTTCCTGTAACTGTAATATGATACCTGGCTTCAAGACCATATTTTATTTTCATTGTAATAACTTAAATTATCCCCAGCTTCAAGACCATAGTTTCAGTGAATGTAACATAATTTGGACCTATTGTTAGATCATGAGAGACAACATATTAGGTCAAATATTCCAGCATATATCTTTATATAATAAAGCATTAAATGTTATGGTTAAGACCTTTTTTTTGGTTTTGAATTTTACATACATGAAATCTCCAGCAATAAATTCAAAAAATAAAAAGATAACCAGTAATACTGGGGTTGACATCACATAAACAACCATGTGCTGAGTTTTACTTTCTTGACCTTTTCAGCTCGTCCCAAGAATATATGTCTTCAAACATAGTTCGAGAAGAATTAAGAAACAGGAAATGCAATAAACTAGGCTCCTAATCACCTTAGGGAAATCAGAACGTAATAAAAAGCGACAACTCTAGAAGACAACAGTGTCAAGCATCATTCCGAGAGTTTGAACAATGTTGGAAGACATCAAGTTTGAGACGTGCTCTTCAAGGTGCTTCTTGGCATCTTGTCTTCCCACATTTGCGATTGCAAGCTTCTCGGGAGGCAGCTCATCTTCCTCTTGGACTGCCTTGTTATATTTGACGGCTAAATTCAGCATTTCCTGCATTACCAAATTTAATTGAGATCTGTAACTATCTAATCTAAAAAATTATGGGCAAGTTTCAAATCTTGTAGTCTCAGTAGATAAAATAGCATTTATTGACTTCCAGTAATCAAACAGGCACCATTCTACCTTACACGCCGAAGCATTAAATTACCTGAACAGTCTGTTCATTAGTTTTGGAATGTGTGTCAAAATGCTTAAGTGTCAAACCATCAGTCCATTTCTTCTTGTGAAGGTTAAGCAACATCTTCTCCTCAAGTTCATTCTTCCTGTAATTAATGGCTATAGAATAGTAATGCCGGTTCAACCCGTGGATCAATGCCTAAAGTGGACCAATAAAGATAGGTCACGAGCAGCAAAAAGAAATTAAAAAGTGCAACATATTTGCCTCTGAAAATAGTGATAATATAAATGTCACAAAGGAAACAGCTTTAAGAAACACACTTGAATAGATGGTTTATTCAGATGCCCCAGATTGGATGTTGTTTGCCTTGGTTCTTGACCAAGCATCATCGTCTGTGGATTGATCAATCGAAAAGCATCAATCACCACTTTGCCTTTAACGCTTTGAATGGGATCAACAACCACAGCCACTGCACGCTGATTCAAAGCTTCAAAACTCTGCATGACATAAAATACCAGAGCAGGTTACGTATACTAATCAGCAGCACCATAATAACAACAACGATGCTTCTTTTTTATTTATATGCCAATAAGAACCACTAATAGTTAAAACATTGCATTTAATTCTTATTTAATAAAAATAATGCTAGCGTTGCATGTAATTCTAATCTGACACCTAGGCCCAGCTGGAAACTTCAGTTACCAGCAATTCAAATTTCAAGTCTACAAAGTAGACAAACACACTTCCACGACACCATTTACATCTTTATGGTCCAAGGGGGAGGCTCATAGGAGCCTCACATGGGGAAAGGGAAAAGGGTGGAACATGGTTGTGGGGGTTTGAACTCCCACACTCACACTTCATGTCTCAAATCTTAACCAATGGAACTGACTCAAGGGGACTCCTTGAGACCATGACAGATGACACAAGTTCAATTGTCAAGAAAATGGTTTGCGTCCATTTCAATAACATACATAAAAGATGAATATTGACTTCCATACTAACAAATATTAACTTTCTTTAAACATCAGAAACAAATCTAAGAAATTCTTTTAAATGAACCTCAAATCACTTTAAAAACAAGAGAGTAAAATGGCTCTGTCATAGTGTCATCCCTGAAAATATATCACTGCTAGCAATTTAGTTCCTGATTTAAATTATGTGTATGACTTAGTCCTTAAATTATTCAAACTCTTTCCAATTAACTTTGCAAAGCAATCAGAGAGAATACTTTGCATGCAATACAGGCATCTGCTTCGTTGACTGAATTCAAGCACAGAACCAAAACCATATAACCAACTTCAATAAGACCTATAATTGAGAGTTATGAGAAGTTACAAATTTGAAGTTCAGTACTTAGCATAATGAGTTGGCTAAGCTGGATGCTTTCTTATTCTCTTTTCTTTTAATTTCAGCAAGGGAGCCATAGAATATTAGTGTCTCTTCACTACTCTAGGAAACATGAAGAAGGGAAATAACAAACATTGAGAGATCTGGAATCTATTTACACCAAGAGATTCATGTAAACCATCCAAAGTAAAGCATCCAATTCAATATTGTAACAAATTAGCAGAGTGATTAACATCAAAACTACCAGTATCATGTACCAAGTACCAACCGAATCCCTCGGTAGTGTATGCTGTGCGAAGATAACAAGAAGAAACAGGACAGAACAGAACAATGGAATCAAAATGTTCTAGTTTGCAGTCTTATGTCCTGCGTTCTGTTCTGTTTCTAAAATATACTAAATATAGAACAGAATCGTCGTATTATATTCCAACAGGCCTACCAACCATATACTACCTTGTAGATCCAATCACTAGTAGGCATAGAAACAAGATATAAAACAAAAATACAACGAGCAATTATATTGAATGATAAATGAAGCAAATTTACAATGAAAAACTAAAAAAGTTGAACCTGCTGGGTATTAATGTCAACACCAGAGAGCCAACAGCCAAATCCAGGATGAGAATGATACCAACCAACAACCATCTCCGGTCTACAACACAATCAAACAAAACTAACATCAACGAACTCATTCATCGATTAAAACAAAACACGAATATCTAAAATAAATAAAAAAATGTAAAAAAAAAAAAAAAAAACCTTCCGGTCTGTTTGAGCATATCAAGCATATTAGTCTGAAAAACATGATCAACAGCTTCAACACTAACACCAGTACCACTCTGCGGCATGGCGAAAACATCAACGACGCGAACCGTGTACTCATCAACAAACTCCCCCAGCATCAAACCCATAACCTCCATAGGAACCCCAGCCCTCCCTATCAAATCAAATCAGAGCAATTCAAAACAAAACCCTAATTTTCAAAATTTGAGATTAAATAAATAAAAAGGAAACCCCAGGATTCGATTGGGTTAAAAATTGAAACTTTAGTTACCGTGCTTAAGCATCTTGAGGAGAGCGAGGGAAGAAATATAGACTTGTTCGGAAGAATCGAGAGTTGGGGAATCTGGGGGAGGGTGCCCTAATGCTCCTCCTGCACCGGCGAACATTCGTTGAAGCCTCTCCATGATTGAAATCGAATCTCTGTTATGTTGAGATTTACTTTGCTTTGGATTTGGGATTGGGATTTAAAGTGTTTCAGTGAGAATTGGAGTTGAACTTGTTGAAAGCTGAACCCTAACAAGGAAAAACAAATTGATTATGTTTTTGGGTTATTTATGGATGGCTTATTTATGTTTTTGTCCCCGAAAGTTTAGCGTGTTTTGGTTTTAGTCCTAAAAGTTATTTTGACCGAGACTAATCCTTAATTTTTCAAACATTTTGGTTTTGGTCCATCTATTAAATCAATTATTTACTTACGTGGTTAACGGAAACCCACACAAACAGCTACGTGTGAAGTGACGCCAAATAAGTAGTGTGACATGAATGATCCAAGTCCATAAACGCAAAATTCTGCGTATGAGACCATTTTGCATATGATGTCATTTTGTATCCGTGGATCTATACTATCAATGTCATATCACATATTTGACATTGTCTCACACCACGTGACTGCTGATGTTGTATTCCGCTAGCCACATCATAAAAAATAACAGATTTTCATAATGAAGTGGACCAAAACCAAAATGTTTGAAAAATTAAGGACCGGTCCCGGTAAAAATAACTTATAGGGACTAAAATCAAAACATACAGAACTTTTAGGTACCAAAAACATAAATAAGCCTTTATGGAATAGGTCCTGGAAGTTCAACATTTTTTTTTAATTCTTATAAGTTATTTTGACCGGGACTAATCTTTAATTTTTCAAACATTTTGGTTTTGGTCCTCTCCATTACAAAAATTCGGTTATTTGCTTACATGGTTAACGAAAACCACACCAACTGCCACGGGGTGTGAGTCAGCGCCAAATAGTTGATGTGACATGGATGATTTAGGCTTATGAACTCAAAATTTTGCGTACGGGACCATTTTGCGTCTGCGGATCTGTATCATCCACGTCATATCACATATTTGGCGTCACTTCAGACCACATAGACTATTGATGTGATGTTTCGCTAACTACACAAACAAATAACAGATTTTTACTAACGGAGAGGACCAAAACCAAATGTTTGAAAATTTAAGGACTAGTCCCGATCAAAATAACTTCTAGGGACTAAAACCAAAACACGTTGAACTTTCAGGGACTAAAGACATAAATAAGCCTTTCTTCCTCTGGTTTTATGAAAACTCCAGACATCATCGAAAAAACTTAATTGTATTTTGGTTCCTCAATTTTGTCAATTTGCGAATTTAGTCCCCTTATTTTTTATTTGTGAAATTTGTCTTTCTATTGTTAATTTGTGACGATTTCAACCTTTTTGTGTCTAACAAAATTACAGAAGAACACATGTCAGTACCTGAGTAATTTTGTTAGACACGAAACTACTAAAATTGCCACAAATTAACAATTGAAGGACTAAATTCTTCAAATTAACAAAATTGAAAAATAAAAATGCAATTAAGCCTATCAAAAACTAGCATGCTGTCTCTCACACACACGTGTGTGTCTATATATATATATATATATATATATATATGAGATTTAAATCAAAATAATTAAAACTAATAAAATTGCACGAACGAAATTCAAAATTCGTAATATTTATAAAGAAAAATATAGTAATTAAGCTTATACTATTAAACTACTAGCATGTAATCTAATTATCCAAGAGCTATGTATATGTTTTATTTGCTGCTGTAGTACTTATGATGTTTCCAAAACTAAGTTTGATGGGTGTAGTTCAAAGACTATCTTTATGTACATATTTTTACGTAAATGAAGTAATATCTTTGGTAATGTGTTTTTATTTTATGAAAAGTGTTGCTTTCTTTTTGAAAAAAAAAATGTGTATCAAATTTCAAAGTAATTTTATAAATATATTAATTTTACTTAGTTATAAGAATGATTTATTTGAGTTAGGGTTAACTAAAAGTTTTATTAAACGATTAGAAAGCCAATTTATTAAATGTCTTTTCTTTTTTATTAATGGGAAAATCAATTTCACAGCTTTTTTTTTTGCCCACTCGGTTTCCTAAGTACTATCTAGCTATATCCGGATTTGATCCGGGTCGCATGCCTGACTATAGCTGATGAGTTTCCCAACATGAATTTTCTGCATTCACAAGGACTCGAACTCGAGACCTTGCTAAAGTGAGACTGAACATACTCATCCCAACCCATATTGGTTTCATAGCTCTTTTTTAGCAAATTGGATAAAGCGTGCTTTTGTGGCCAAGATTTAGTTTGATATCCCCTTCCATTTTAGCTAATTCTTTATAGCAGCTTTAATAAAATCATTTTCCTCTAAAAATAAATATACGGAGTATTAATTTATATTGTGTAGTAGAAGTTAAGGTGTTACATAGTTATTGCAAAGCCTTTTACTTTTTTCTAGACACTAATTGGGACTTTGTATTTGCTCTAATGGTGTTCAAAAGTATTTCAGCTCCGATGGGAGACAAGTTTTTCTTTTTTTATCAATGGCATCTTTTGATCGATAATCAAAAATTAATCTTTTTCAAAATATATAAATTATTTAAATAAATTTTATCTTTATCAACAAAGCTCATACCTACTACAAGAAATTAAATTCCTAATATTATACGTAAAAAATCAAATCATTTTTCAACTATTCTTTGCTCGTAATGGGAGACAAAAGTTATATAGAAGGTTAGGCCTCTCAAAGCTCAGTCGAGCATTCAATGTTTTGTCCATTCCTCAGTTTCGACGGTGGTCTAGGCAAAAGGAATCAATTGTTTAAGTACTACTCCCTGCGTATAAAGTATCACGGGGATTTTACGTTTATTAAAAAAATGAAATAATTTAATTAATTGTATTTGAAATGTGAACTTTTGATATGTAATTTCAAAATTATTCCTATTAATATTATCAAGAATCTAAAAAGTGTTAAATAAACAAAAATGTTTGTAAAAAAAAGTAATTAATGATCATTGAAAATTGGTACGTGACTTTATAAATAGAAACAAAATAAAAGTGTCAAGAAGACTTTATATTTAGAGATTAAAAATTCAAATATTCTACTATAACGCATGATTCCAATATCATCCAACTTGCTAAAGGCAATAGAATCCCAATATTGCCCAATGGCATGAGGTTTCATCAAACTCAAAATTTCAAATATTACCCTCAACAATTATACAAATGCATTATAAACATGAAGTAAAAAATAAATATTTTTGAATAACTAATACTAAATCATTACGACCATCCATTATATTTTATATTATATCAAAGTTTAACTTTCAAGCATACTGGTTTATTTTTCAAGCACACAAAGCCACATTAGCATAGAAGGTAAGGTGCATATATGTAAGTTGGAACTAGCCTAGGCCTAGGTAATGCGGTAAGTCTTACTCATAAACTTTGATAAAATCATTCATAGACACACTCAAAAATGCTTGTTTATGTAACGAAGCTCAAACTATTTTACATAACTTCGCACTTAGTCAACTTGTTCTTCAATCTCTTCTGTAGCAATATGATTATACAAACTGCATATCCCTTTCCAGCTCCTGCTTCTTATATTCAAACTCATCTACTTCAGCCAATTGGTTTCTCTCTATCCATTCTATGGTCTCCTCCACTGCCTCTTGAAGCTTCTTCAACCTTCCCCTCATTTCATAAGCATATTTCTCAAGCAAGTTCTTTGCATTCACCTTCTTCCTCACCTCCTCTTCCTCTGCCTTGTACCTCTCTCCATCCCTCGCCATCCTTTCAATCTCTTCAGGGCTCAGCCTCCCTTTCTTGTTAGAAATAGTGATCTTCTTCTTTAACTTCCTGGTCTTATCTTCAGCAGTGACCTCCATTATACCATCAACATCTATATCAAATCTAACATCAATCTGCGGCACTCCGCTTAGTGCCAAAGGGAAGCCAGAGAGCTCAAATTTTCCAAGAAATATGTTATCCTCAGTCCTAGCATGCTCTCCTTCATACACCTTGACTAGTACACTAGATTGGTAATCAGTAGTGGTAGTAAAAACCTTCTCCTTCTTGGTTGGGATCATGGTATTCTTTGGAATCACCACAGACATAACACCACCATCACTCTCCACCCCAATACTAAGAGGCATCACATCAAGCAACAACAAGTCCTCCACTTTCTTGTCCCTTTCACCACTCAAAATAGCTGCCTGCACAGCTGCACCATAAGCCACAGCTTCATCAGGGTTGATTCTCTTGCAAAGATCTCTACCCTTTACATTGAACATGTCCTTCAAAAGTTGTTGAACTTTCGGAATTCTAGTTGATCCACCAACAAGAACATACTCATGCACTTGGCTTTTATCAATCTTGGCCTCAACCAAACACTTCTCCACAATCTGCATGCACTTACTAAACAAGTCCTTGTTTAATTCCTCAAAGGCAGCTCTTGTAACAAGAGCATGTAGATCAATCCCTTCAGCTAAAGAATCAATCTCAATGGTAGTTTGTGAAGTGGAAGATAGATGCCTCTTAGCTCTCTCACATGCTGACCTTAACTTCCTAAGAGCTTTGGCATTTCCACTAATATCAATCTTGTGCTTCATTTTAAACGAATTCATAAAATGATTCACCATTTTGTTATCAAAGTCCACACCTCCCAAATGGGTATCTCCTACCGTGGCCTTAACCTTAAACATCCCTCCATCAATGGCAACTAAGGAAACATCAAAGGTGCCACCACCAAGATCAAAGACCAACACATTCTGCTCCCCATTTCTCCAATCCTTCTTGTCTAACCCGTAAGCAATAGCGGCTGCCGTGGGTTCGTTGATGATCCTCATAACGTTCAAGCCAGCAATGACCCCTACATCCAAGTAAGATATATAAAAAAAATATCAAAAAAGAGACTGAATAAAAACTAAAAATATGTATACATGTATGTATTTATTATAAAAAAAAAAAAAAAAATTCAAAAGGAAAATTTTATTTTGACACCAATACGATGTCTAATATTTTTAATGTAATTTTAAGGAAACATGTATATAAAGAAAATAAAATATAATATATGTTAGCGACTCTTTTATGAAATATATTTTCCGTGAGTATTATATAAGGCTTAAATACCGTTTTGGTCTTTTATCTTATATCTAGGTTTCAATTTGGTCTTCTAACTATTAAAAGAGTCAATTTAGTCCCCTATTTTTAACTTTTTTTTTTAAATATGAATTTTTTATTATTTTTCGAATTTTTTTATTATATTTTAAAAAAATCCGTCGTCAACGCATGCACTGTTTGAAGGAATCTCCGGTGAGAATCTGGAATATTCCTATTAATTCTAACGGTGTTATGACGAAAGGACAACATTGACAAACTTCATAAAAATAGAGGACTAAATTGATTCTTTTAATAATTAGAGGACCAAATTGAAACCTAGATATAAGATAAAGGAGCAAAACAGTATTTAAGCCATTACATAACTACGTACAGTGTATGTCAAACATTTGATGTTCATGAAACTCTTTTATAAAATTACAACACACAAAATACATTTAACTAAGAAAAATATTGAATAATTTGAATTAAGAATTTTCCGATGATATAATAACATACTCTCTTTAACAATTTACAAAGAAAATATGTTTATAAGGTCAATCTTACTTTCAACCTCTACTTTATTTTATAACCATCGATAAAAACATTTTCTTTTAAAAAAATAATACTTCATTCGTCTCACATCCCACAAAATTTCAAAAGTAAAAAAATTGAGAATATATATATTTAATGGTTTGTCTAACATATATCAACTAATTTAATGAATAGTGCATTGTTCAATCAATCCAATTCAAAATTTACAAATTTTTAAATTTTTAAATTTTTTTATTGATTATTTTAATTTTAATTTAAGACAAAAAATTTTGTCATTTTTTACCATAGTTGTATTTAAATCAAATGATTATAGAGTGAGTAATGAACATGTTCGTTACCTGCATCCTTGGTAGCCTGCCTCTGTGAGTTGTTGAAGTAAGCAGGTACAGTGATCACAGCGTTCTTCACTTCATGACCAAGAAAACCTTCAGCCACCTCTTTCATCTTATACAACACCATAGAAGATATCTCTTCAGCTGAAATCTGTTTCTCTTCACCTTTATAACTCACCACAATCACGGGCTTCTCTCTGGGCCCACCAGCAGGGATAACCTTAAAAGGCCACAGCTTCATGTCCTCTTGAACTGACTGGTGGTGGAACCGGAGACCGATCAAACGTTTAGCGTCGAAAATAGTGTTTTTTGGATTCGTGGCTAATTGGTTTCTGGCAGATTCACCTACTAATCTGTGGGTATCAGTAAAGGCGACGATAGAAGGGGTGGTGCGGTTGCCTTGGTCATTTGGAATGACCTCAACGCGGTTGTGCTGCCACACTGCAACACAGGAGTTGGTTGTGCCCAGGTCAATGCCTATGGCTTTGGCTTCCTTGCTTGCCATGGTGTTAGAGCTTAAACACTTAGTGATTTGAGAGTGTGTGTCGCTAAGTGTTAGAGAGACTAGGAAAAGAAAAAGTGAATAATAAAGGTCTTTTGGGTTAATGAGTGAAAAATGTAGATGTGATTCCTGAACAAGAAGTAACACTCTAATCTACTCCCTCGGGTCTCAATAAAAAAACTCAATTTCTAGTTAAGTGTATTTAATTTTTTTTAAATGATAAAAAATAAACACTTTAAGAAATATGTATCGAGAATGAAACAAAAATTAAATGATATAACTATTTTATTGACATATTTTAAGAATGATTGTATTAAAAATAGAAAAAGTAGTTAAATTTTACTTATATTTAAGATCACTAATAAAATGTTTTTACTAATTGATTATAATTGACGCAATAGGTAATATTTATGGGCGACGATTTACGATTAGATAATACTCCTATCAAAGTGTTGGGAACCTGCTTGGAAAGAATAATGTGGAAAAACTAAGAGCCTATCATTTCGGGAAAGAGAAACATTGGTGGTGAGGTCCATGATAGAGTGAGAGTTGAGGAAAGTCCTACCTTGAGGTTATCCATGTATTTTAAGAAATGGTTAAATGATATTCTTTCTGTTTCTTAATATAAGTCACTTTTACCTAATTCACGCATATTAAAAAAATTAATTATTACTCTCAAATTTATCAAAAAATTTGTTGTCATTCCAAGATTACCTCTATTTAAAACTTTACAACTTTATTCATTTTTCTCACTATTGTAATTATTACTCTATCACCTCTATGCAATTATGAGGGATATATTTGGAATAAACTCTTTAATACTACCTAGATATTCTAAAACGACTTATAAAAAGAGACATCAATTCTAACAAAATGGTACTCTATATTAAGGGACAGAGGGAGTAATATAAGAGTTTAGGATATTTTGACTCTAGTACCTCTATATAATCATTATTGAAGAGAGAGAAAGATATTGGAAGTGAAAAAGATAATGTGATAAATAGGGATGTATTGGGAAAAATAACATTAATTATGTATTGAGTTTTGTAAAATAACAATTCACATGAAATATGCATGGAAAAAAAACTCATTGCAGACTACATATGAAACAGAGGGAACAATATTTAGTCTATGGTTGATGAGTTATGACACATTACACATATCATCCCATATAATATTCTCGTATAATACTTCCTCCGGTCCTATTTATAAGACTTTTTTGAGATTTTTGTTTTGATCGTATTTATAAGATCTCTTTTCAATTTTCAATAGCATTTAATTACTTTTTTTCCACAAATACCCATATTAAATCAACACTTTTTAGAGTTCCAATAATAATTATAGGGTTAATTTTGAAAAAATATACCAAATTTTCACATTCCCAATGTCACTAACTCACTTATCCATTTTCCTTGGTGGAAGTGAAAAACCCCAAAAAGATCTTATAAATAGGATCGGAGGGAGTAATTACCTATAGCATTTCATATAATTTTGGATTAAAGAAATTAGTTAATTGTATTTAATTTTATTTAATTTATAAAAAAGTTATATTTTAAGAAAATAACATTAGTAATGAAATAAAAAATAAATAAAACAATCACTTTATAAAAATATTTTAAGAAATTAACATTGAAACTGAAATAAAAGTTTAAAAAATTATTAACTTTTTTTATATATATTTTACACCAAAATAAATATATTTTTTCCTTTTTTATATTACAAATCGAATGGAGTATTTTATATTATTCCACAAAATATAAAAATTAATCAAACAAATTTAATTGAATTTTTTTTTATTTTATTATTTTTTAACCAATCCTTCACTTTTGTGTTTAAAGTGACCCAAAGTATAAAATAGGAGATATGCTTTCACCTCACCTTTCATACTCCAACCCTCTCAAGTCTCATCTAAAGTTGCAACTTGGGATATCTTGAGTTAAAAAGTCATTCGACAAGAATACAACAATAAAATTGTGGATCATATTGATTCGGTTGAATTAAATTATAAAAGTCCAATCCAATCTGAAAATTTACTCAATATTGCAACTTGGTTCTGTTCAAGTTTTTATTATTTTTTATTTAATTTTTTTTAAATAAGAATTTAGTAATATATGTTGATGCAATATTGTTTCTTTTCTAATAACAAAAGAATACTATCAGTCTCCCACTCTCAAAATATTGGTCAAAAATATAATTTTTTTTTTAAAAAAAAATTCATTCACTACAAATATAAATAAAAATCACAACTTGATATAGATGTCTAATTTTAGAGTATGATAAACATGTTAAAGGCAATATATGAATTCGGTTTAATTTTATGATTGATTTCGAAATCCAATCAGTTATTTATAAAATCAATCAAAAATGTTGCCGGAAGAATTTGGTTTTAATTTATTTTCAAATTTTTTTTGGATTATTTGTATATGAACACCTCTAATTATAATTGGTTATTTATTGAAACACATATTAGTCTTTTTTTTCCTTCCCATTTCAACTTTATATATCAGATTTAATTTAATTTTATACATTTTTTTGGAGGAATAAAAAAAAATAGAAAATGAGTAATGGGAGCAGGGATGGCAATGGGTCCGGGTATCCCAGTACGCGGACCCGCCCCATTTCTGCATGGTCGGATCCTGACCCGTCCCGGATCCGCACGTGTACCCGCTATCAAGCGGATCAATGGGTTTACGGGTACCCAAACGGGTTTACGAGTACCCATTATATTTAAAAAAATTATATATATTAAAATTTAAGTTTTTTTTTAACAAATATAAAAATTCCCTATTTCTACTTGTCATGCACTTGATATATCATTAAACAATTAATAAACAAATTCACTTAGAAACAAATCATCTCACACAAACATATTTAAATTCCAAATCAATTGAATAATAAGTATTTTTTTGCGGATCCGAGTACCCGCGGGTCCAATATCCCATTACCCAAGCCCGGATCCATTCCGTATTACCCGCGGATATCCGTTTTTATATACCTCCGGATCCATTTTTGGATCCGGACCCAAACCCGTTACAGGTATTATCCACGGGTATGAGTCCAATTGTCAAGCCTAAATGGAAGAAGATTGCAAGAGCTAATTTTTTTTATCATAGTATTTTTTAGTAGATGATTGAAGATTAAATTTTTTTAAGAAATCGATATCATCGAAATAAATTTTATCTTTAATAACAAAGTATTTTTCACGTACAGAATAGAGATCAGAATACTTATAAATAAAAAAAAAGGAAACTTAGCATGTCATAATTGATTAATCACATTAGTTGATTGATAAGAAAGAAAAGAAAAAAAAATGAAAGTGAGTTTTTTAATAAGCAATTATGGTAACAACAACATTACATTTTGGGTCTAACAAAAGAGCATTAGAGTGACCCAAGTGGATTGACCTAGTGGAAACTGACTAGGCGTTTAGGAACTTCAGAGTCAAAGGCTCGAGTCCCAATGAAACAACAATTCTTGGGGAGGATTCATACAGTTGAGTCAAAAAACTCGCACAGTTCGCGGATCCGAGAGGAAAGAAGACGAACAAAGATGGATCAGTGAATGATGAGTGATGAATCATTCGAAAGGGAAAGATACTAAGATTCCCGATCATCGGCATCACATGTGGAGTCACACGAATGAATATATATATATATATATATATATATATATATATATATATAAAAGAAATGACATAAAACATTAGACAAAAACAAATTAGTGAAAACTTACTGGAAATTTGATATGTATAAGAGAATGAGTTGACTATTGGCCCAACGGTGTGTCCCAACTTACCCTCTCTTTCATCTTATCTGTCTCTTTATTCCTTTTTATATCAATCTGACAAGATCATACCCAATCTGAAATTAGGGATGACAATAAAACCCATATGCGCGAATATTCACCGGGAACCAATTCGATTTTGGTGGGGAAACCCGCTGTAATTGAGTTTGGGAAACCTAAAACTAAAACCCGCTTAAAAAAGATGGGGGTGAGCGGGTCTAGTATTGTAAATGCCCGCCTCGTCCTCGCTCTCAAACCCGCTTCGATGAAAAATTAAATATTTTCATAATAATAATAGTTAAATGATGATCTCAAACTAATATGTTTGACTAAAATAATGATTTAATTATTAAGTTTTTAAATATATTTAAAATTTAACGTTTATTATTATATATTATTTGAATTACAATGATTTTTATATGATTTTTGTTTAGTACAATAAAAGCTAATTATAAAAAATAATTAAAAATAACTGAATGAGTTACCCATGAATTTTCTCGAATCCAACGAAAATAGATTTTGGTTTCACATTTTCATACTCGCTTCCCTTGAATCTACACCCAAATTTACATGCGGTTAAGAGATGCGGAATTGATACTAGAAAAACTCGCTACAAACCCGATTTGTGGGTATGTCTACCGGAAATCATCTAGATTTGATGGGTTCACTTGTTGGATCGGGTTGCTTCAAGCACCCAGCTGCCACCAACAAAAAAAAAATTAGTCAACTCAAAGAACTCAAGAAAAAAAAAGTAAAGGAAAAGGTAAGATGCCTCATCTCCTGACTTTTTTCATGGACTATGGTCCCTACAGATTACAAAAAAACGCGTTTTCAGAAAATAGATTATTAGTAATATGACAGTCAAACTCAAAAATAGTTGCCTTTTAGAACAAGAGAAAGACAACAAAACAACCATCGAAGTTCATCAACAACCACAACATGCTTCAACCTTCTATGTCCTTTCCACAACATTCTCTCTCTTAACTAAACTCCAAAAAAAAAAAAAAAAAAAAAAAAAACTACTGAACTTTCCAAGTTCTTCTTGTTTTGCACATAACAAATGCTATTCATCATCACCATCATCAAAAATCAAATTTTTTCAGCACTTTCTTCTACTCTTTTTCACTGACCATGGAAAACTCAAGTTCAATCAGAAGCTCTGATTCTCTTTCTGCCACTCTTGCAAACTCAATCCAAGCATTGGGTCGTGGCTTTGATGTGACATCAGATATTAGGCTTCTCTATTGCAAAGGGGCACCAGGGTCTAGGCTTGTTCACCTTGACGAGGAACACACCAGGGATCTTGATGTTGATGTTGATGCTTCACATGTTGGTGTTGTTGTTCCAAATGTCTCTGTTGACATTGATTACTCCCTTGGGAAGAGTGGTATCAAGAAGATCCCTGTATGTGGTTTCCATGAGGTGATTATTGTTTTCATTCACCCCTTTTGTTTGTGCTTTTTTTATTTTCTAGATTTTGATTTTTTTGTTTGTTTTGGAATATCATGTGACAAGTGAAAAAAAAAAAGTAACTTGGGCATACGAAAGTTGCAATTTTTTTTGTTGTTAAATTTGTTTTTGTTTTTATTGTTTTTTTTTTTTTTTTGTTATTATGGATTGGCTTGTGATTTCTGAATTGAATTTGTTTTTGAATTGTATTTTCTGAATTCATGGCCTAACTCTATAAATGGGCTGATGGGCATTTCTGTTCGTTGCTTCATTTGGATTCTGGATTGTTGTGTCCTCGAAATCTTTTACAAGGATGTGCAAATGCATTATTAGTTGAGATAAGAATGGCTTTGGCTGATTAATTCCATTAGGTCCCCAATCATGTGATTCTTCTTTGGCTCATCATACCTTCCGAAGATTGACATTTGTTCATTGTGTGCTTACTTCTTGATTATGTAGATGTAGTTTTATTTTGTTCTTGATTCGTAATTATCATCTTGGCTATTGGTAATGTACACTTAGTGGAAATAGAAGTGATGCTGTATCACTATTTTCTTAAAGTAGGAATTGGATAGTTCAAATGAACTCCTGTATTCCCCTTCCCGATCAGCATTTTATTTTTGGCAAATGGTGCGCCAGTAGCAATGTAACTGTAAAGGCACAAATTAGTTTTTGATCAAGCAGAACGATGACAGTGAGTCCACTAAAAGCTCATTTTGCATGAATTAGACTCTACATTGGTACTTTTCAATTAAGAACCAACTTAGCTCTATCTTTGAATGCATTTCATACATAATTGCTTGTTTTCTCTATCTCCAACAAGGCTTTATTTTATCTTACAGCTTTTCTATGTTTCCAACATAATATCTACCTACCATGGTTCTGTTATTGGTATGAAGTTTTCAAACCAGGGTCCGTAGAGATGCAGCTAGAGATTGTTCAAGGGTAGAATTTAATTCTTTTTAAGGCTAAAAAACTTGATTTTTAAATAGTTAATAATCTGAAGAGTGATGCGCTGAATTGCTTTAAAGCACGGTAATGATAAGTAGTTGAAAATTAGGATGTGCACTATATCTTGTAGAAGCAACTTCAGGACAGCGTCTGTTTGCACTATTGCAATTTTAGTGTCTCTCAGAATTATGGAGGATGAGAGATGCTTTGGCGGCCTAGGGTTTTGGTTTGAGAGTAGTTGCTATGATAGTTCAATCATTAGGAAGAAGATTGGGGTGACCCCTATAGATGAGCAAATGATGCAAAGATTGTGCGTGGTTTGGACATGATGGAATCTAAAGATGATGCTGCCACTTTAAAAAAGGGTAGACGGGTACTGAAAGTGTCGGGTGGGAGACTATGAAACATGATTAATCACAATTGTGTGAAAAGCAGGACTGTGGGAGCAATGCTTGATTGTTTCTGTTGTATGAGATGGGCTATTTCTATAACTGACGTTGCTTTTGATTAACCAGTTTCAGTGGCCTTATTTAATGACTGGATTTTACAGATGGCGAAATATTTCAATGAGAGGTCAGGCATAGCAGGACATATTCCTCTTGGAAGCTTCAATTCCATGTTCAATTTTACTGGCTCCTGGATGGTTGACGCAGCAGCCACCAAATCCCTTGCTCTGGTTGGATATGTCATTCCACTGGTTGAAGTTAAATTAACCAAACTAAATTTGGTCTTGACCGAAGAAGTCAAGCGTGCTGTTCCTTACTCATGGGATCCACCATCCTTGGCAAGGTAAACTATGTTTTTTACTGTTCTCTAAAAATATTTAGTGAGCTCTTTTGCTGTAGAGAAAAAGGTGTTGGCTTGATACATCTGAACACTGAACACATAAGTTTATACTAGCTAGATTATGCACAGACTCTCCTTTTAAATTGACCCAAAATTATGGCCTTAGAGAGAGGACAAACAATATTTCGTTGCCAGCAGTAAAATAATTTCAGTAGTTAGTAGTTACTAATATTTATTTTTGAAGTTTAAGTTGTGGGATTAACAAATCCATAAATGATTTTTGGATTACAAGAGGTCGTTTAACTTTTGTTGAAAGTTTTCAGATACTAAAATATCTAAAAACTTAATTTTAAAACATCCTTTATGTTGGGATGGGGAGCCTTGGCTAAGTGGTTGAGTTTATCCAGTGGTCAAAGGTTTAGTTGTGGGAGTTAGCCTCTTCCATATGCAAGGCAAGGCTGCTAACTATCGATTCCATGGACCTTATACCTAGCTGCCTAAAAATGAGCTTTATAGCACCAAACTGCCTTTATGTTGTTTAACTAATTCAACCCCGTGGACTTTATCTTCTGATAACGTATATCTGATACGATTTTAAATTACCAGTTACAATTCCTAATACTGGATGGAGTTGCAGTGATGTATAATGTCAATTGCATACTACCTCGTGCCACATTGAGATTAACTTTGATAGTTTCCATCACCAATTATACTTCCATTCCATGTGTCAAATGTGATGCCTTTGACCCATTATTTTATGCAGAAGACAATGAAATTTATATTTTAGTTGTGGTTCTATGGCAGTAAAAATTGCACAAAGCATATTTATAGTCCGACTTATGAAAAATTTATCCGGTTCCCCTAAAAATCTCGAAAGAGAAGTATATTATAACGGTTAGATTGGATGGACAGGTTCAAGTTCTAATTGGAAATTCTGCTCTTTCTTTTTAGTTTTATTGAGAATTATGGTACCCACATTGTCACATCTGCAACAGTTGGTGGAAGAGATGTAGTGTATATCCGGCAGCACCAGTCGTCTTCTTTGTCTGCCTCAGACATTGAGAATTATGTGAAGGACATTGGAGATGATAGGTTTCTTGGTGTAAAAAATGTGTCGGATCTTGGTCATTTAAAGTACAAGGAGAAGGTTAGTATTAAGAAATGCATTTTACCCACTATTACTCAGTGAACAGATAACTTTTTCTGCTTCTAACTCTTTATGCAAATTCCTTTCATTTATACAAATACATTACAGCTTAGCCTTGTCACCACTTTTTGACTGCTTCTAGCTTATTGCACTCTATCTTATTGTAAAAGATTCAGTCACTGATTCAATGCATAACATAAGCTACAGGAATGTCAGTGAAGTGACCTTCCGTTTCATTGCTGCAGGATGTTACTGTTATTTTTAGGAGGAGAGGAGGGGATGATCTTGAGCAAGATCATACTAATTGGGTGAAGACTGTAAAATTGGCACCAGATATCATTAACATGAAATTCACGCCCATTGTTTCTCTTCTTGAAGGAGTGCCTGGTGTAAAGCATTTGGCTCGTGCTATTGATCTATATCTGGAGTGTAAGATCTAATCCAATTATTAATAATGTGGTGTTAAATTTATTGTTGGTGCTATTTAAAGATAATGAACTGAAGAATCCTAGCGGTTAATATCATAAATTTACTTAGAATATTAACTGCAACATCGATCAAGATGGTCTTGAAAACTGTTCGAGTCTATCTCGTTTTGCAATAATCTTACCTGCATAAGCTAAATATAATTCATATACACGAAAGCTCAATCATAACATAAAAAATAAGAAAAACAAATGAGATGAATAAAAGAAAAGTTCTTTGGAAAGTTTGATGAATGCTACGTTGGATTTGCAATCACCAAGGTGGTCAGTCTCGTAATAGATATTTATTAAAGTCTTGAGATCTGTCTTTCTTGGAAAGTTCTTTTACCTAAATCAGCAATGGATTGTGATGTAGACTTTGTAATCTTCATATTATGTGTATATGTTATCAACTTCCAGAGAGACCAGCTTATCAACAAGATAACTTTTTAGTGGTTTCTTTTTCTTCTGCCTTTATACACATGTTGGAGTCCCTGCAATTTGAGAAATGGTTGTTACTTTCTTGTATGAGTTTACTTTTAGCGCATGGTTGCTAGGGTCCCCAGCGATGGTATAAATTTGAAGAATTTTTTTGGTTCATGGAGCCAGAAAACTAGCAATGAAATTACTAGAATTTAAGGAAATTGAGCTAGGAATCTGGTACCTTAACACCAGAGATGACTATTTCTTGACGAGTATGACAAATAGTACTGCATAAAATGTCACCATAGTTTTAAATAGTGTATATACTAACACCTTTCTTATATCCACCAGACAAACCACCTATTGAAGACCTACAGTATTTCTTGGATTTCCAAATAACTCGAGTTTGGGCACCGGAGCAGAACAATCTACAAAGAAAGGAGCCTGTCTGTCCATCCCTCCAATTCAGCTTGATGGGACCAAAGCTTTATGTCAGTCCAGATCAGGTAGTTAACTAGTCCTACTTGATTTCAACATAACTATCAAATTATGTCCAAATGGACTATTCACAATATAGAACATAGAATAACTGCTGAGTCTGTCATTCTATCCCTATTTGGTTGAATTGAAACTAGCTATCAAGATGTTTAAGATAGCTTCTCCTTCACTTTATTCGTTTTGCATTAAGAAACCAAAAGTTGGATTAGGATTCCTTGACAGCTCATGCATTGGGTTGCTAATTGCCTTATTTCATTTGTGTCCATCTTGGCTAACTCCAAGATGTTCCTGAATTGTGTGTGCATGCTTGAGTTGTGAAAAACATCATGTACGAACCCGCGAATTTTATGTAGTAGGGGCAAACATAATATACAAATATTATCCTTTAAAAAAAAAAACAGAGGTATAAATATTTAAGTAGGGGGGGCAAAGACAACTCTTAAATACAAATAAATGAGATAAAATAACTACATGACTTTCATATATGCCAGGAAATTTCCTAACTAGAAGGGTGCACTTGTCTACCCTTGCTTCAATGTAGATCTGTCCCTGTGTACCTTTGCTATGTATGTATTTAACTATAAACATGTTTCATATTTCTTCCCTTGCCAAGTAACAACATGACTTGGTGTTGCAGGTAACTGTTGGACGTAAGCCGGTCACTGGGCTAAGGCTTAGCCTAGAAGGCGGCAAACAGAATCGACTTGCAATTCATTTGCAGCATTTAGTCTCTCTTCCTAAAAACCTCCAGCCTCACTGGGATACACATATGGCCATAGGTGCTCCTAAATGGCAAGGTCCTGAGGAGCAAGACAGCCGTTGGTTTGAGCCGATAAAATGGAAGAACTTCTCCCATGTAAGCACTGCGCCGATTGAGTACACCGAAACTAGCATCGGCGACCTCTCCGGTGTTCACATTGTCACAGGGGCTCAGCTTGGTGTTTGGGACTTCGGCGCCAAGAATGTGTTACACCTCAAGCTCCTTTTCTCCAAGGTACCTGGATGTACAATAAGACGGTCGGTGTGGGATCATAACCCCTCCACTCCTGCTGCACAGAGATCGGATGGTGCTTCGTCATCATTGACAAAGAAAACCTCCGAAGATAAAAAGGAAGATAGTTCAATCCACAGCGGAAAACTGGCGAAAATTGTGGACATGACAGAAATGTCGAAAGGACCGCAAGATATTCCTGGTCACTGGTTAGTTACAGGGGCTAAGCTTGGAGTAGAGAAAGGAAAAATTCTACTGCGGATAAAGTACTCTTTGCTTAACTACTGATTGATATTCTTCTTCTTTGAATGTGCTATTTTTTATTTTTTCTCCTTCAGCATTATTAGAAACAAATAGTCAAGCATTCTTTTGCACAGGGAATCTTTGAGTTCTTTTGTGATGTAGATTTTTTCTTGGTAGTTAATTAGTTGATGGTGACACAATCTTTGATTATATTTCTATAATTTTGATTTCGATTTTGTTGATTTATTTGGCATAGTGAAATCCTAGACAGATAATGACCTTTGTTAACTTTATATTAGTACCTTTTCTCCTTATAGGATAAAATAAGACTAAATTGTCACTTTAGTCCCTCACTTTGTAAGGAGTTTTCATTTTAGTCTCTGACTTTTCATTAATTCCTCTTTAGTCCATAACTTTGAAAAAAGCTACTCATATTAGTCCCTGACAACTTTCTCTGTTGATAGATGTTAACGTCTTACATACGAGGCCGTTAAAATAACCTATACGACGTTTAGTTGTTGTGTTCCTGCCACAGATTTGGCTAGTATTTTCTGCAGCTGTCTCAGCTTTAGCAGCTACCTTATCTGCAGTTGCCTTAGCTTTTACAGCCGCTTTAGCTGCCTCTACAACGGTCCTAGTCCTCTTCTTCCTCCAATTTCTGTCTTTTGAATTCAGCATTATGTGTAAGACTTTAACGATCACGTGTGTATAGGTTATTTAACGGCTACGTGTATAAGACGTTAACGTCTATGAACAGAGAAAATTGTCAGGGACTAACATGAGTAACTTTTTTCAAAGTGAGGGATTAAAGAGGAATTATCGAAAAGTCAGGGACTAAAATGAAAGCTTCATACAAAGTGAGAGACTAAAGTGACAGCTTAGTCATAAAATAATTAGGCAATTGTTTTCTCTCAAAATATTTCTATTGAGGATGTGACATTTCATTGGAACTATTAACTGCAAAGAAGTGCAAGTCGCTCATGTTGAAATTTTATTGCAACAGAATTTGTTGTAGTGTGTTAGGGTGGGGATACCCTCGATTAACATAAAAGGAATATGTTGTACTCTCTCCGGTTTCTAGTATAAGCACAATTTGACCAATTTCAATCCCTTTAAGAAAGTTAGTTAATATTGTTAGTGGTATTGAAAATGTAAATATTTGGTATATATTTTCAAAAGTACCTCTATAATTATTATTGGAAATCTAAAAAGTGTTGAGTAAATAAGGGTGTTTGTGAAAAAGAAGTAATTAATGCTATTGGAAATTAGAAATGAGACTTATATTAAGGACAAAAAAAAGTCTTCAAAAAGATGCTTATATATAGGACCGGTGGGAGTAGTATGTTTGGTCTTCATGACTTCAATGTTATGGAAACAGTGAGTAGCAAAGAACTTATGATCTGTTTGCCATTGCTGGAAAGAGGAGGAGATTAGTAATAAGCATCTCTTGAATAGGCACTGTTAATTCATTTGATAAGAGAGTGAGGGTTGGCGCAACTGTATAGTTGTTTAGTGACCAAGAGGTCATGATTTATATCTTGGAAATAATTTCTATGCTTGTATGGGTAATATTGGGTACATTTATCGTTATCCATTAGGTGAGAGTTTTATGCATTGAGTCATTGTTTTTGATAATTCATTTGAAAGAGGAAAATCTACCAAGTGGACCATATCCTCTTTACAATTTAACTCATTATCTGAAACATATAATCAATAATTCACCTTAATGCAATTTTCTAAATCATTTGAACTTTATAAAATACTATGGTGTGAAAACCTTTAAATTTTATGAGAAGATTACAACAAAATACTATTTTTCTGTGACATTGTTATCACTGGAAAGTATTATTTCTCTGAGAATGTTCTCCAAACAAATGCCTTCGTAAAAATATAATAATGTAACTAAATAAGTTAACCCTAAAGTGGAGTTTTGCGTACAAGATAATCGAATGATACAAATAATACAATAGTCCTACTAAATGATGTGAAGCTCTTCCATCATCCTATCTTTTTTTCCCTCTTTTTATCCAATGCAGCGAAGTGGAAAGCTTTTTTCAAATGTGATCTACATGTCTTCTTTTATATATATGTGTGTGTGTTTTAGAGATTTTTATAATCATAATGTAGCGGATTATTGGGAAAAAAAAAGCAACTAATGCAACCGTAACTAAAATCTAACGTAATTTCAGTTTTAAAAACTCCTTCAATTATTGTCATGGATACGGATCTAAACCAAAGGTATCCCCCAGCCGATCGAAGTGAGTTTTGTCTTTACCAACAAAGCCTTTTCCATGGCCATGGCAGGGATCGAACCCCTGACATCATGCTTAAGGAATCCAGCTATCTACCAACTATGCTAGGCTTTGTTGGTTTTTCAAATGCTGTTTTCAAAGGTGATTATAAAATATAAAAAAGGGGTGTAAACCGATAGTAATTGAGATCATTATTTTCTTTGCATAACATCTACCCATAGACTTGTATAGATGGTGCAACATGAAGACATGATTTATAAATAAGGTTTTGCTATTAATTATTTTAAGGACAATATTTTTAAGAACTCAAGCGAGCGTGTATAATTATTATTATTTTTTTTTTAAACTGTGGAGGGAAACTTCACAGTCCCGACATTTGGAGCAACATGAGTGAGGTGCCTCCTCAAGGGATGTTCTTCACAAGGATTCGAGCCTCTGACCTTATGGTCTTATGGATTCTCAATATCCTTATGGTCTCCATTAGGCCAAACCCATTTGGGTACGTATAATTAATTTTAGAAAATTAAATAAATTAATTCTTAAATATTCAATAGTACATCATTTTGTAAATTGCTTAAATATTACTTTTAGGACAATTCTTAAAGCAATGATTAGCAAAATCTTTATAAATCTTATTAGATACTACTTAGTTATCGGTATATGCTAAACAGGTTCGCATTTTGTTTCCATGCTAAATAATTAAGTAGTATAAATTTTTAGAGATCATCTAAACGGATTTTTTATTTTTTTTTAAATTTTATCATCTAAACGGATTTGTCATCACATTATCAGATTAACTGTATATCAGCTGTGCCAAGTGGAGCATTTAAATAAGTTTGGTAACTTTCGGATATAGCAAGCCATGTCGTACCCGCCAATTCTTCTTGAGAAATAGACGACTGCAACTAACCTTGGAATCTTCCTCTTTCGTATAATTCGGCTAATTTTATTCAATGCATTTTTACTATCAACCAAGAACAGCATTCCCTCTTGTAAAAGCTTAATTATGTTCCTCGAAGATATTTCTGTATCTGTCAAATATTTTTATTATCAAGTTTAATCAAATTTTGCTAATATGTTATATAGAAATCCTAGTTAGATGCAGAAAGTGGACGAAGACTACTTCTCTCTCTAATCAATTTTTTTTCTTTTAAAACTAAAAATATAAAAATATTAAATTTTTAGTCTTTTTAATTAAAAAAGAAAGATCTTTCCCATGCGGCACCACGTCACTAATATCCTGTGTCACTAGAATTATGGTATAACATGTTAGGAAATTTTGGTCAAAATTGGTATGAGGGATATATAACAAACTCATAAGTAGTAAGTTTGGGGAACACATTAGACATTTAAAAAAAAAAAACAAAGGCATGCATATAACAAAATAATCTTAAAATCTAAAATTCAAGAATTGAACACATAATTAACTCAATTATAAATATACAAAATATATTTAGGCTCGGTGATCTGTGCATTTATTTAGGCCGTGAGGAAAATAAAAATGGAAGCCTTTAATTATTTATTAACATCGTTCATTTATATAAAACTTTAACACCAAAGTTTGAAAACTATTTAAAAAAAAAGATATGAGAATTGGGAGAATGCGAGATACATTTTCTTTTCGTGTTATGAATTCTAGTAAGGATTTGAGGTTAAAACCAAGGTAATAATTTTGAGGCTACGGCACCTTTTGCATACCCTCAAGGTCTGCACTGAGGGTGTATTATTTTCGTTTCTACCTCTCAATATTCTAGGTCATCACTAAATATAGTTTAACTTTTTTTTTTTTCCGCTAAGTTTTATTATATTTATTTATATTTGTTTTGTAATATAATGATATTATATTGCTACTAATGTTTGTACATCAGATTTTGAAAACCGTATTTTAAATTACATAATTTTATTTTGAAAATCATATTTGTTTTGTAATGATATTATGGATTTTTTCGACCTTCAAAAATGAGGTTACAAAAAATATGCATATGCTATAAAATTAAATATTTATATTTTAAGAGATAATAAATTTAGAGTTCTAATATTTTTATGCAAAATACTAGCAAGTACCCTTGTTAAAAAGTCAAAAACAGTACTAAAATTTTGAAAAATGTAGCTTTTATGTTTCCGAGAGAAAAATAAATAGAGATTTGTAATTTTTTTTTCTATTATGGAAATCTTGAGAACATTTATTAACAAGACTCTTCTTTTATTTTGTTTTTGAACTTTTTTAAATTTTTTTTTTATACATTCTAATACATACATGTATTTGGTTTAGTTGGTGTAAGGTCCCAACTGAAATTTTGGGAATGGGACAAGGGTGCTAGTAGCCCCGGGTTCGATTCCTACTAAAAACATCCAGTTGAGAGAGCCAGTCATGCAGCTCGTTCTGGATTAGTCTCAAGGACTCCCTAGTATTAGAGATGTTCTTGGGGATACCGATGGTTCCACGAGGAATTCTAAAAAAAAAAAATAGATACATCTAAAAAAGCAAACCAATGTGGTTGTAAGAAAACATTTATTGCTATATTTGCTAAGATGAATCATTTACATATATAAGCATCCATTGGCCCTCAATGCTACTATTGTATTTTTGCCAGCTCTGATCTTTCTCTTGAATTGCCGACTCAGAGGTGCTCTGTAGAGACATGGTATCTATTTTGCTTTGTTCCATGTGCCTCATCACCTCACTACCCCTTTAACTTTCTTGCTTCCTATGTTCATATATTGACCATTGCATGTAGGAAAAGTCAGAGATTTCTGATGGGAAGAGTGTTGATGATGTGAAGGTGGAAGAAGAGCTTCAACTGGTTGATGGAAAAGTGGATTGGAAAGGAAGAAAAGCTCTGAAATACAAACATGGTGGGATGAAAGCTTCTTCCCTTATACTAGGTAAAATGATTACTCCCTCCGGTTTTATTTTAACAGTTAATATAAGGATTTTTTTTCTTATATATAAGATTTTATTTTGATTTTCAATGATATTTAATAACTTTTTTTATATACACTTTTATTTATTTAACATTTTTTAAAATTTTAATAATTATATAAAGGTAATTTTGAAAAATATACTATTAAATATTAATATTTTCAATAATAATAAAAACATTAACTAATTTTTTTTAATATATACTATGATTTTTTTTAAAAAAAAAAAATATATCCGGATGAAGTAAATTAAGGTTATAAAATTTTGGACCCTTTCCTTGCTGTTCACAAGAAAAGTGAACCAAAGTAACGATGGATTCAATGTTTTTCTCTCTAATACTTATGGACCCTTTCATTAATAATGTACCATTAAGGAAGAATAATGTTTATTATACTTCTCCTTTCTATTTAACGTATTTATCTTATGGAGGAGGCAGTTTGGTATATCCCAAAAGCGAAAAGTTGAGGGGTACGGTTATAGTTGTTCATGGAAAGTGGAAATTAATGCAGTGCAGGGACACCATACTCTTAAGTGTCCAAGAAAAGGTTAATGAAGAAGAAGAGTAAGCTTTTGATTAGGGTGTAAGTGATCTGGTCCGAGACCGATAGGACCGGACCAGACAGAAAAATACAGTTCGATCTGGTCTCATGGTTCGATCCGGTCTCAAATTTTTTGGACCGTTGTTACACGGTTTTAATATTTTTTAGACCGTTCAGATTGGACCAGACCACATACTTAAAATGTAAAAACCGTGTAACACATTCACTCTAGAAAAAACCTAGCAGTAGCCTCACAGGTCACAACCCTCACTCTCTCTCATTCCCACGACTCTCTCTCTCTCTCTCATTGTGCACTCCATTTAGTCCAACTGGTTGCAGTAAAAAATCAAGGGTTATGCAGCGTCGTTCGCCTCTCTCCGCAGCGCCGTTCGCGTCGCACCGCAGCGCTGTTACAAAGCCTCCCTCCGCAGCGCCGTTCGCGTCCTCCCTCTGCGTAGTTTGCGTCCTCCCTTCTCCGTCTCCGCCGTCTTGCCGTCTCGCCATCTTCGTCCAAGCCGCCGCTCGCCATCTCTCAGCCTCTCTCATCTATCAAGGTCTTGCATTTTCTATACAGTTCTTGAAATTAGGATTTCCCCTTTACCAATTAGGTTTTCAATTGGTATTAATTTGGAAAATGATTTGGTATTAATTAGGTTTTCCTTTAGTAATTAGGTTTCCAAGTAATTAGGTTTCCAGATGTCTGTCTTGCATTTTTGTATTGTCAAGTAATTATGGTCTAAAAAGATCGGACCGGAACGGTCCCGACCATTACCGTAATGTTCCGGACCGTTCCGGTCTTTGTACATAAAAAATGTTTGAACCGAACCATACCGAACCGTGCAAAATTAATTGGTTCGATCCCTAATGTTCATCAAAGATCGGATCAGATCGGACCGTTACATCCCTACTTTTGATTGTCTCTAGTGGCCACTAACCATTGTTCAGGGGTGGAGCTATATATGTTATATTAAACAAAGATTTAAAATTAAATTGGTTAATATAAATGTTGAATTTTTTGAAATTAATTAGTTTATATATATATATATATATATATATATATTTTGTTTTGGTTCTTGTTTTTTATTCGATTTGCATTATGATTCTGGATAATGCAAATAAGTTTTGATTTTGGTTCCCATATTTTTATTATTCGAAGGTTTTGATTCTTGTTTTTTCTTGTCGTTTTGATTTTGGTCCCTATCTCATTAGTCACGCTAGCATTTTTCGTCCATAGTTGATAACATGGACAAAAACCAAAATAGAAAAAAAAAAGAAGGACCAAATCCTAAAAAAATAAAATATAAGAACTAATTTAAAAAAAAAAACTAACATTTATAAGAATCAATTTAATATTTAAACGAGCCTTATATAAATTTGATATATTATCAAACATATAATAGGATCAAACATGCATCTCTATCTCTTAAAAATGGCCAATTATATTAATTAAGTTAGAAGGCTGACTTGCCAAAATTTGAAGTAATTTATGGAAGAATTCATCATCAACAATATATTACACTAGAAATTTGAGATCTTTAGGCACATCAAAAATTGTTATTCATTTCATATTCAAACGTTTTGACTTTTTTCGAGTTTTTTTTTTTAGTGAAGAATAATTATTTTTGTTGCGTGCAGTCTCGATGGGTTTTGAGAACTTAGCAACTTTCTCACTAGCAGTGAACTCGGTGCCATACTTTCATGGGATCATGCATTATGATCTAGCGGATGCAGCTAACATGCTCACCAATTACATGGGTGTCAGCTACATACTCTCCATTTTGGTGGCCCTCGTTGCTGACACGTGGATTGGAAGATTCAAATCCGTTTTAATTTCTGGCTGCTTCGAGTTTGTGGTAAGCTCTAAAAAAAATAACCAAGTTTAGATAAGATTTCTCTTTTTTAAATGGAAGTTTAGATAAGATTGGAGAAAGAAGAAGAGTTTACTAATACTAAACTGGGCTTCCAATCAATTAAACCTTACATTTAATTCTTGTCATTTTTTAAATTTAGCTAGGTTATCTATCTATAATATAAATA
Organism: Crotalaria pallida; assembly: GCA_037953625.1. Classification (NCBI taxonomy): domain Eukaryota; kingdom Viridiplantae; phylum Streptophyta; class Magnoliopsida; order Fabales; family Fabaceae; genus Crotalaria; species Crotalaria pallida. The sequence goes on from CM075656.1 coordinate 79,722,981, forward strand.
TCTAAACTCTTGTTGAGATGCTCGGAAAAGTCTGTTTCCATGCATGGTGAGATAATTAGAGGACGTGCCAGCTATTAATTTCTGTTTTTATAAAGTAATCAAATGTACAAGGAAAAGAACGGTGTGTTTACATTGGGTAGTAGACTAGTAGCATAATTCTGTTTTTGAAATTGGTTCGTGCATGAACAGTGAACTATGAACTACATATTATGATACACGTCTTTATTCGAACAATAGCTTGTTGACTTTTCCAGTGATGAAAAGATGCCTTGTGATGCTACTTATAGATATCCATTTTACATTATATAGAATTGAAGTATAGGTGGGTAAAAATTGTGATAAATTAAATTAAAAAGAAAAAACAAAATTTATCAAAATAAATTAACATATACTGTATATGAAGTATCACTCTGTTCTTAAAAAAAAAAGATAAAATCTAATTAGTATATGTAATTTACTAATTTTTCTTTTTCTATGGATTGCCGAACAACATAATGAAAATTAATATAAAAAGTAAAAAACAACGCAATCAGCTTACACAGCAAGAAAAATAACACCTGTCACAAAAAAAAAAAGATATTTTATATAATATTAATTGGTTAATAAATGACATATTTTTTTAATGATTTAAGCTGATTTTTAAACTGATATAAAAAAAACAATTTTGTTCTGCAATCTAGAAATAAAACACGTTGGAGATTCGGTACCACTGAAAAAACATTTTACTCGATAATAAAAAAAAAAACATTTTACTCTTACAAAAATGACTTTTAACAATTTTAAAGGTCCTTATAAAAGTCCTTGGACCATGATGCCCCAATGCTATACAGTTCAAAAATAGGTGTAGCGCATCAACTAAATCAACCTAATTAACTAACAGCCAAAAAATTAAAATAAATAAATAACTAAATTAACCTGAGAGCAATTGTATAACTATAGGATTGCCAATAGGAACGGACACACTATAGTTAATTTTCATTTTTCATAATATAATTAAAAATAAATAATTTGATTAGAAGAAGTTTTTTATATAGATAAATTCAAAGTTTCTTAGATTTTGCTTTGGTATCTTTTTGCTTTTAACACCTATAAATCATAGGTACATGATTACTTTTGTCATCTCGTTTTATTTTATCCCTTTTACCAACTCTCTAAATATTAAATATAGCAGTTGAATTTTACCACTAAATACAATTTATTTTTGAGAAAATGGAGAATGCACTGACAGTGTAAATGTTTTTTAATCGTGCATTATCCACCATTTATCTATTCATCCATCTATGGTCGTTGACTTCTAGATAAAAGTAATATAAATGAATGATGGATTATGAATTGATGGTGTAAAAAACTTTGTACCGTTAGTGCATACTCATTAATCTCTTTATTTTTAACATTAATAGAGTTAAATTAATATTATATTAATTAATAAGTTATAGAATGAAAAAAAATTGGACTCCTCCCTCTATATTCTCCTGGATCCATCCTTGTTTGCCAATGAACTTTGTTAATACACCATGTGGTGAAAAAAAAAATTGGACAAATTAGTAATATAGATTAGAGTAAAAAGTCATTTTGATCCCGAAACATACACAAGTTATCAATTTAGTCCCTGAAATATTTTTATATTAATTTAGTTTCTTAAAGATCAATATGATATCAAGTAGAGTAAATTTTGACCCATGAAAAATTCATATGATCATCAAATAAGTTTCTAAAGTGACCAATGTGGTGCCATATTGATATTCGGGGACTAAACTAATGTAAAAAATCTTTTGGGGATTAAATTGATTTTCACTATAATTTTCGAAGACCTAAGATACTATTAACTCTGTTGATTATTTTAACTAGTTCAAGAAAAGTTCATTTTTAAAGATCACTTTGGGCTTAAAAATACATTGAGCCACCCCTTACTATACATATGGAATGATCTTTATATTGTTTAATTTTAGCATAAGAATTTATCTAATCCTTCAAATGTAAAAAATAATATAACTACAAGCCATGCCAATAAAAAAAAAATATTACTACAAGTCTTGTGCAATAATAATTTATGTATTGATTTCACAATTAATTTAATTACCCTGGTATTTTAGATGCCTTTCAAAAAGGGAGAAAACTCAGATGCTCTTTCATAGGTACTTGACCTGTTGTTCTTCAACGGCAACAATGTTATATTTTCTTTTCACTTTTTTTTAAAAAAAAAATCATATAAGTATTTGATATCAAGATTGGTTAATATTCAACTTTGCCAAATAGGCTCATGGATTAATTTAATTGTACTATAAATACGAATCATAGTGAAAGGAAACACGTAGGTCCAAACAAATTATCAGACACATGCCCCCAAATGAGAAACAATGAACTCACATAATTATATAAGCGAAATTCAGTCCTAATTAATCCAGATTCAGAAAATGTAATTCAATATATAAACTTGGAGACTCTATTTTTCGGGAAAAGAAATCCAACTGATATTTAATTTCTAGTGGACTAGTGTGAAACTATGAGTAACGTTTCCTTGTTTTTGCTTATGTACTTTTGAGATGTGTACACAAAGAAGATAGAAAGAAAAAGTGAGATAAAGAGAAATATGTTGTTCAAATAATATGGTCCTTTTTGAATAAATATTTCATGACATGAGGCTGTGTTCAATTGACTATGAGCAGGGACTTGCATTGCTTGCAGCACAAGCACACTATCCTAGCCTTAAGCCAGCGGCATGTGCCAATCCACTTGGTCAATGTGAGAAACTCAAAAGTGGCCAAGAAGCTTTTCTCTTCATTGGCCTCTACTTGTTGGCCTTTGGCAGTGCTGGAATGAAAGCATCCCTTCCATCACATGGTGCTGATCAGTTTGATGAAGCAGACACTAAAGAAGCAAGGCAAATGTCCACTTTCTTTAACACTCTCCTACTAGCAGTTTGCATCGGTGGTGCTGTCAGCTTAACATTGGTTGTGTATGTGCAAGACAATAAAGGATGGGATTGGGGCTTTGGTATTGGTACCATTGCTGTATTGTTGGGTATCATTATATTTGCTGCTGGATTACCACTATATAGGATTCATGTTGCTCAAGGAACAAGTGCTTTGATTGAGATCATACAGGTTTGCTAGCCCTTGTAAAACATCCATGTATGGTTTAATGTTACAAAGTTTATTATGTTCTAGGTTCAATTTATATTCTATGATGTGTTTGTGTTGCCATTTTCTGTTACAGATTCAGTAAATTTTTTACCTTGAAAACAAAGAGCAGGGTTTCAATGGAAATGAATTGAATAATTTGAAAATTGAAATGTTTTTTTATTGGTTGTCATAGTTGAGGTTTTTGAGGGCCATATTGCATTAATCAATCTCCTTGTTTTAATTTGGTTCATGAATTTATAGGTCTATGTTGCTGCAATTCGCAACAGAAATCTTCCCCTTCCAGAAGATGTTACAGAACTATATGAGATTGAACAGGCCAAGGAATCTGCTGTGGAAATTGAGTTTTTACCTCATAGAAACATTTTTAGGTTCAATTCCACTTTGTCTAAAATTCTCATTAATATGCTACTTGGTAATAAATTCAGTAGCAAAAGTAAAAGTAAAACAATGTTAAAGTATTAGGTCCTAGACCTATATCAATCTTTCTTAAACAAAAAGCAACCTATTGCTAACATTGTACTAAACTGAATGAAGTTGCTTTTTCAACAGGTTCTTGGACAAAGCAGCCATCTCTAATGAGCAATGTGAGAAACCAGATGCTCCAAACCCATGGAGACTTTGCAGGGTAACCCAAGTAGAAAATGCAAAAATCATTCTTAGCATGATCCCAGTTTTCTGCTGCACAATCATAATGACCCTTTGCTTAGCTCAGCTTCAAACCTTCTCAATCCAACAAGGTTACACAATGGACACTAGGCTGACCAAGCATTTCCACATTCCACCTGCATCTCTCCCAATCATTCCAATCACATTCTTAATCATCATCGTCCCTATCTATGACCGCATCTTTGTTCCTGTTCTGCGCAAAATCACCGGTATTCCTACTGGAGTTACGCACTTGCAGCGCATAGGCGTCGGTCTAATACTATCTTCCATCTCTATGGCCGTGGCCGCAGTCATAGAGGTGAAAAGGAAAAGAGTGGCTAGAGAAAACAACATGCTTGATGCTAAACCTATAATATCTCCTCCATTGCCCATAAGCACATTCTGGCTTTCTTTTCAGTATTTCATATTCGGCATAGCTGACATGTTCACCTACATTGGGCTGCTCGAGTTCTTCTATTCGGAGGCGCCGAAAGGGCTTAAATCAACATCAACTTGCTTCCTTTGGAGCTCTATGGCACTTGGGTATTTTCTAAGTACCATAGTGGTAAAGAGTGTTAATTGTGCCACCAAGCATTACACTAAAAGTAGGGGCTGGTTAGCAGGGAACAATATTAACAGAAATCATTTGAACCTTTTCTATTTGTTCCTTTCCATAGTGAGCTTGATCAATTTCTGTATCTATTTGTTCGTTTCAAAGAGGTACAAGTACAGGCGTGACACCCTACAGTTCCAAATCCCAGATGGCAATTCAACTGTCGAAGATAGCAATTCAAAGGAGTGAAGAAAAGAAAGTTATAACCACGTACAATGTTCTAGGTCTACTGGAACTAGATTAAACAATACATGATTATATGAAATAAAACATTAAGTTCAGGTTTATTTGTAGGTCTGGTTTTGATTTTGTTTTGTGAAAAAAATAATTACTTAAGTAAATTTTTTACGGTAAAGTTTGAATAGTAATGAGGGTCAACCCCGTTTTTACAAAGTATTACATACTATTTTCATCCTCATACTATAATAAAATAAAATGATGTGAAACTTTTACATTAAAATTGGGAAAAAAAATGAGAACCCATTGGTATTATGGGGATTTAGAACACTTTTTTTTTAAAAAAAAATTATTATTATGCATCAAAAAATTGAGGTTAAGATTAGTGCTAATATATTTTTTTTTAGAAAATAGGCAGTGCACCGACAATGTAATCATCACTTATAGTAGTTAACTTTTAAATAAAAGTAATAAAAATGAAGAGTAAATGATAAACTAATGATGTAAAAAACGTTTCAGTGCACACCCATTATTCTCTATTTTTTTTTTATTTTACGGTAATTTTTCTTGGGTCTTTGGTAGTCACACCTCTTATGCATTCTAAGGCTAATTCTACTTATTTGTTGAAGACATGATCATGAACTAAAAAACAATGTTGCTTTGGAATCCCGAAAAAGAAAGACGCGGTTTTTGGATCCTCTGCCTGTTCGCTAGTCAACTCTCGTCCTGCAGTTATATCAACGGGGCAAACTGTTGATAAAAAAAATCGATTGAGCAAATTGTAGAGGGTATGCATTGTGTTGTATATGTGACACCAATGGGGACTTAGTGAATTGATAATCTATTAAAATAATTCACCACCTATCATAAATTTAAAAGGGTTAGAGTTTCGTGTGCAATCAACTTAGGATGAAGTTAAGAAACACGAAGCTCTATTATGCAAAACTAGTTCATAGTTATAAAGTTGTAATTTATAATTGTGAGCTTCTAGCCTATAATGATAAAATTAGTTGAGAACTTTATGATTATATAATTGTGTAACTGTGTAAGTAGCTGATGGAATAAGAGTTTTTTCGTCAAAACTAATTGTAATATTAGTTGAAAGTTATTAGATTACTAAAAAAATTATATTATATTTTAAATTTATTTATTATTTATTTGTGTAGTTATTTATTAACTACTTTTTAGTTAATTAATCAATAAAAAATAAAGAATAACAAATTAATTAATTCATAGTAAAGTGAATTTTCTATTAATGTTTTTTATTCATAGGATTAATATATTTTTATTTAGGATAGTCAATGTGATTTGGTATAATTTTAAAGGGTACAATTAATTAATAAATGAATTATTGAAAATTTTGTTAATTTTTCAAAAGATATTTTAGCTAATTTTCAAAAATTACTCGCTTTTTTAAAGCTACAAGATCTCTTCAATTTGTGTTTACCGAACTACACTACTAGTTTATAGATTGAGTCTAAGGGCATCTATTAATATTTATCGGACTTTGACATATCAGCATTACATCTTCAATTTTTTTATGAGACTTAACTTCAAATTTTATTTTCATATATATCATCTGCCACATCATTTAAGTTTCACTAACAGACTTATACATTAGCATTACATTATTAAATTTCAAAGAATCTTTAATTAATGCAATTTCATTTCAATAATATTTAGCTATTATTTTTGAAAATTATTTCAAATATTTTTTAAATACATTTATACTTATAAATTTCCAAAAACTATATTTGCAGTCAAATAATATTTAAAAGTTAACAATACAATAATTAAAGTTAGATAATAATACCTACTTGAAATTATAAAGTGCATTATAAAAAAAATATGATGTAATTCAAATTCTTATAATTTAATTAACGCTTTTATATTTGAATCTAAAAAAAATATTTATTTTTATTATTAGGGTGATAAAGAGTAAAAAGAGATAAAATTCAAAAAATTATTATTTATTAATTATCTTTATTATTTATTATACAAATATTATTTCAAAATTAATGTTGATTTCTTTCCAAATGGAATATTTCCATATTAACTATTCAGGGTTGCTAAAATAAAGGTATGTATTGGTTATGGAATTCCTAATCATGACACTAATGAATATTTATTAACAATCGAATTTTGCAATTTTATCATTACAATAAATTTTATCATGATTTTGGGTTTAATTGTTAAACTTGTAAATGTAACGTGGTAAGTCTAATATTCCAACATTTTTTTACATTTTAAAATAAATGGAGTATTTTGGGAAATTTTAATTACGGAGTAGAATAAAATTGTGGTCGAATCAAAAGATATCTTGTTTTTTTTTTTTTTGTTTACATGGGAAGTCTGGGACTAGAACCCATGACCTGGGGAGGGGAAAATCCTAAGTGTCCCTGCAGTAATCAACTGAGCTGTCTTACGCGGACAAAAGATATCTTGTTTATATAAAAGGAAGAGATAAAAAGCGTGATCATCGTTAAAAAAAAAAAAAAGGCGTGATCATCAATAACCACTCAGATAAATAAAATTAAATAAGAGTTTAAAAGAGTTAGTGACGGACTATATATTAAACAGAGTTGTTATTATTATAATTATGATATTATTATTAAAGGTATATGATATATACAAGAACATAATTAACTTGACCTCATACAGTAGGTAATTTTGCGTATACTATCTCATTTTGTTGATTACATACACAGGCACACCCTCCACCTATGCATTTTAAGTTTGTACACATTTTGCGCCCTCCACCTATAGCTGAACAGTTGATAAGCTTAATGCAATCATGGCTATTGTGGCAAATCACATTTGGCGAAACTTCTGAATTTGGAGTTGCACCTGCAAAATGGCACGCACGCAATTTTAATTTATTTAAAAAAAATAAAAATAAAATAAGAGCATATACGTATGCTTCACACATAGGAAAAGAAATCTTACCATGACATGCAGTTACGGTGAGAAGCAGCACAACTAAGAAAGCTAACTTGAAAGACATCTTGTCTATGATTTTTTCTGAGGAATCAACAAGAAGAAAATTTCGAATTCTAGTAAGCTTCTATTTAATCAGATACTTTGGAATGGTATTTTTTTTATGCTACCTCTCTCTCTATATATACCCCCACACTCTGAATTTTGTCTTTTGTGATCTTGATATTTTATTTTTTGGTTTATTTAAGTTCTTAGTCCCTGAATTTATATGATCCTTTGAAATTGGTCCTTGAACTTTTTTCGATGCTTAGAGTCCTGAACTTTGTTAAATTTTTGGAAATGGTCTCTTTGTCACTTTAGTAATAATGATATGACTAACGATATGTCATGTTACCTTCACCCATGTCGATAAGTAATGTACCACGTGATGCCATGTGAATTTTTTTTACATTAAAAATTCAAATTTATTTAAAAAATATATAAAAATCATATTTTTTAAGAAAATCAAACTTTTTAATAACTTTAAAAAAATCTATTTTTTTATTAAAAAATCATTAAAAAATAGATTTTTTTTAATAAAAAATTGATTTTTTTAATAAAAAAATTATGTGGTGTCATGTGACATCACGTAGCACGTCACTTGTCGATATAACGAAAGTGACGTGGCATACCGTAGGCTATATATATTATCAATTAAGTGACGAAAGGACTATTTCCAAAAATTTAACAAAGTTTAGGGACCCAAAGCATCGAAAAAAAGTTCAAGGACCGATTCCAAAATAACACATAAGTTCAGAGACTAAAAACTTAATGAAACCTTATTTTTTTAATACCTTTTGGTCAAATATAACATTATGACAATATTAATTAAGGATTACCGAATATATAAATATAGCATATTTTTTTAAAGACTCGAGTATATATCAATTATTAAATTAATAAATCCTTTTAGAAAATAAATTACTATTAAATAAATAAATGATTGAACGAAAAAAGGATCAACAAAGTTAATAGATAATCAGATCCTTTAAAAATGATGTCAGATATTCGATCTTTGTTGTGTGTATATAACAAAATTTTGTTGTAAAAGTAAAATTCATTTTGGTAATCTTTGCACGCCTTGAAAAAACTTAATTTTTGATTATCAATTGATGGATGTCCTAATTTATTAAAAAAATAATAAATTAAATTTCAACTTTTTACCTAATAAGTCAAAGGGAAAAATCATTCGAGCTTGATAATGATCAAAGGAAATTAAATTTGTTATCCCATTGTATGTGTTTTTCCATACATCACTCATTTTCATATGTAAAGGAAATAAAATTAATTAAGGGTGTAAATGATCCATATCAGATCAATAAGATAGAACCAAATTGAAAAAAAAAATAAAATCACGTCCAATTCGATTTGATAATCCGATCCTATTTTTTTTTATACTGTTATTAATGGTTTGATCCACGATCTCAAAACTAAGCTAGACAGGATCAAGTAAACTTTTTTTATTATTTTTTTATCATATTATAATTTTTTGAAATAAAATTATGTACTTATGTTGAGGCCTGCTATTTGATTCTTTTTCTCTAGAATGTTTGAACGTAGTATTATATTGTAGTTGTTTGGATTTATATTCAATGAAATTGTTCTTTGGATGTGTTTAAATTATAGTTGATCATAAAATTTAAAAAAAATGAATTTTCAATTTTTTTAATTTCAAATAAATTTAGCAAGTAAATTGTTAGACCTAACCGAAGTAGGCTGTTTGTATTTAATTCAGTCCGATCTGGTATTTGTGTGATGAATATTTTAGGACCAAACAAGACTAGACCGATGTAGTTTGATTGGTCCGGTGTATAATTTAATCTAAACCATGGATTTACTTAATAACCTGTCAAGAAAGATATATTTGAGCTTTAAAACTTTTTTTTTTATAAGCATTTGCACTGTAAAATTAATTCTTTAATATTTACGAGATAGCAAACATAGTTTCTCAATACATGTTTTTTTTTTTTTTAATTTTTTTTATCCCTAACCCTAAAACAAGCCCTTGAATATATAAATTATGTTGATCAAAATTATAACCTTTATATATAAGAAAAAGGAAAAAATAGTATCGAACGGCAGTAAATTAAAGTCTGAGCCTCAGACAGGGACACACCAAGAATCATATCCCCGAGAGAGATAGTCTAAAAATGAGTAGTGACTTCAACCAATGCAGTGGGTTTGCCCTAAAGATTGCTTCATTATTATTCTTTATTAGTAGAGCAAGCTAAGATATTCTATGGCACTAGACATATTATCTGCACAAAGAAAAAATGGAAATAATCAAACAAGTTATAACTTAACAAATTGATGAAAGCTGTATATGCATTCTTATACCTAAGGCTAGGCACAAATTAAGTATTGATTGAAATGGTTTAAGGACAATTCAGCCTATATGGGATCGGGTTTTGAAGCCCAATTTATGGAGAATTTGAACATTACTTTCTTTTGTTTTGTCAAGTCAGGGAAAAGTAGTTAAGGTGTACAACAAGTCAACCATGGCATCAAAATGACAATTAACTAGCCCATGAGATCGGAAAAATTGGTGTAGAATCTTTACAGCATGAATCATCAGAGCCAGAGGAGAACACTTTAAAGTATTCGATTCATGATGAGAGCAATAGCTTAATTGTAGAACCAATATTGGATTCATGATAATTAGAACTATATTTGAAAATGAAATAAATTAATTACGACTGAAAAATTAATCTTATATTCTAATAATAGTGGGTGAGAAAAAGCCAAGTGAAAAAAAAAAATCATACAAAATGTACACCCCTCTTACATTGATTTATGGGAAAACATTTTACTCTCTCCCAATTTTTTTTTTTAATTTATAAGCCAATTTTTCAATATTTGTTTAAATTAATTATTTCTTTCCTCAAATATCTTTATTTATTAATTTTTTTTATAGATTTAACAATAACTAAAATGATAGATTTGAAGCTGGTAAAATTGTAAAACATAGAGTGTCAAAATCCGAATTCAAACTCTGATGACGGTGTTTTTTTTTCTATCTCCAATAAAAAGAAAGAAAAAAAAAGTATTTGTCTAAAAAAAATATAAATATTTTTAATTTTATTAACAATATTAATTATTTTTTTAATTTATATATATGAATTATTAAAGAAATATTTATGTTATAATGAGTAATACATTTATGAAACTGCAATAAAAAAAATAACCAAATTATACAATTGCAACATCAAAGTTATCTAAAAAAAAAGAAAGGAAAAGAAAAGTCAAATAATTACGACGTCGACACTACCTATACAGGATATGAAGAAAACATCAAAACACCTTTTCCGAATATCTAGAAGATGTTGTGTTTTTTCACTTAAAAACTAGGAGACTAGGAGTATTGGAGTGAAATAATCAAAATAGTTTTTGAAAACATAACCCCGATCCCAAAATAACAACACCACAATCAACCAATTTATTTTTGTTTTTGTTTTTAGAAACCGAAAAAAAAAATTATCTTGTTAACAAGTGTTGTAAGGGCACTTGTTAAGATTATTAAGAATGATAAATTAATCATAAATTAACATTAATCACTCTCTCGAAAATTCAAAAAATTACATCCTTTTATAGCAATAAACCATTTTTAGTATCTTAACAAGTGCACTTGTTGGTATTTCCCATTTTATTTATCTTTTTAAAATTTTGCATATAAATAGAGTAAACACTTAATTTTTTTTTTTAAAAAAACTACTCCATCTATTATTTGATATAATTATTTTTTTCTCCATTTTTTTATTTTATTTATAAACACTAATTTAAAATTTTCAATGATGTTTATTACCTTTTTTTTATACAAATATTTTTATTTATTCAATATTTTTTAATTTCAATAATAATTATATGAATAATTTTAAAAAATATATTAAATATTATCATATTTCAATATTACTAACAACATTAAATTAATTCCTTAATTCTTATTAAGTTCCATGACAAAAACTTATATTAAGTAACAAGAGTAGTATAAGATAATATGAGAAAATAGTTTGTGAACTAATAACTTTTTTACATTATCAACACATTATCCACCATTCAAGAATTTATGGTCATTAATTTTTAAATAAAAATAAGAGTGAAGGGACACTTTGGTCCCTCAAGTTTTTCGACAGGAACATTTTAGTCCCTCAAGAAATTTAATTCATTTTTAGTCCCCCATGTTTTTCAAAAGTACCAATTTAGTCCCTCATGTTTTTCAAAAGTATCAATTCAGTCCTTCAACAAAGTGGCTAACAGAAATAGGACAGAGACTAAATTGGTACTTTTGGAAAACTTTGGGACTAAAAATGAATTAAATTTCTTGAGGGACTAAAGTGTCCCTGTCGAAAAACTTGAGGGACCAAAATGTCCCTTCACTCTAAAAATAATGCAAATAAATAATGAATAATGTATCAACAATGTAAAAAACTTTACATTATAAATACATACAAATTAAACTCTTCTCATTTTACAATGATGATCACACATTTTCTAACATTTTAAAAGTTAATAAGCAAAAAATAGCATTGAAAAAACTAAATGCATTTTTTATTTCCCCAAGCAAAGAAATACTAATGTTAAGAATGCTAAAAAATCCCTTAAAAAAAGGCATATTTATGTTTTTGTCCCTAAAAATTTAGCGTGTTTTGGTTTTAGTCCGTAAAAGTTATTTTGACTGGGACCAGTCCTTGATTTTTCAAACATTTTGGTTTTGATCCACTCCATTATAAAAAACGTTATCTGCTGATGTGGCTAGCGCAACACCATATCAACAGTCACATAAGAAAACGCCAAATAAGTGATATGACGTGGATGATACAGATCCATGAACACAAAATGGTCTCATACGCGCAGAATTTTGCATATATGGACATGAATCATCCATGTCACAATACTTATATTGACATGAATCATCCATGTAACAATACTTGACGTAGCTATTGCTGTGGGTTTTCGTTAATCATGTCAACAAATAATTGATTTTTTCTAACGGATGAAACAAAAATAAAATGTTTGAAAAATTAATTATCAGTCACAGTCAAAATAACTTGCTGTTACGTCAACAAATAATTGACTAAAAGCAAAACACGCTGAACTTTCAGGGACCAGAACCATAAATAAGAAAAAAAAAAAAAAGCTAAAATAAAACTTAACCCTTAAATCTCTTGCTGTTACGTTTTACCCGCCACCATTCTTCCTTCTTACCGTCCTTCACCTAACGCGTCACGCGCTGATCTCAACGCGTGCACGCCACGTTTTCCTTCCCCGTTCTCTGCACTTCAAACTCGTCAACCACAATCACAGCTCGCATTCATTCATTTCCCCTTCGATTCCTTCAAAACAAACCTCGACCCATTTTTCTTCATCCACAACCCTCCCCACCCCACTATTCAAAAACCAACCTTCTCGATCTTCACTTCCCCGAGAGAAAATCAAATCTCGGGTATTCCACTGTTTTCACGCCCATGGAATCGAAAAACCCTCCTCCAAGGTTTACGCTTTTGAAGCAATCCTCGCTGGCGCCGGAGCGCCACGTGGATGAATTGGAGAGCCAGAAAGATGGCGGTGAGAGTGTGGAAGGTGTTGATCCGGGAGTGAGGTTGATGTATTCTGCGAATGAGGGAGATCTTGATGGGATACGTGAGGTGTTGGAATCTGGTGTGAGTGTGAATTTCAGAGATATTGATGGTCGCACTGCTCTTCATGTTGCTGCGTGTCAGGGTTTAACTGATGTTGTTGCTTTGTTACTTGAGAAAGGTTCTGAGGTTGATCCTAAAGATCGATGGGGTAGCACGGTAATTTCAATCTTCTGTCCTGTTTTAATAATCCCTGACTTGGTTTTTGTGGCCCTATTGATACTTTATACAATTTAGTTAGTCTATAGCGCATGTTTGGATGCTCCTTGTGTTCTCTTATAATTGATTCTGGGAAGTAGAAGCTACCCACGGTTGCTTCACATTAAATATGATTTTGGGATTCAACGTGATTTTCCACTCAGAAACCAAACATGCTCAGCCTATGTGCCGAAAGACTTTGATCGGTCGGAAAATTGTAGTCTATTAGTTACTCCCTCTGTTTCATATGTTGTGTGTTTTAAGGTTATGCACGAGTTTTAAGAAATATGAGTAGTTAAATGATGTAAGGATTTAGTGTATTTTGACTATAATGCCCCTATATAATCTTTATTGAAGAGAGAGAAAAATGTATTGGAAGTGAAAAAGAGAGTGTAATAAATAGGGGTGTGTTTGGAAAAATAGCATTAATTATGTATTGGGTTTATAAAAGAACAAGACTTATGAAACATGGTACAAATGCTAAAACTACACTACTTATGAAACGGAGGGAGTATTTGATTAAATTTATTGTGTTTTGACTTATCACAAGACTTTGGCAGTGACACAAAGTGTAGAACAGCTCATGCGATGTTGTTTGGCAGAGGTGTTAGAACAAGTCGGAATAGAACATATAGGTTTAGGTTCTTCTGTATCTATGTTTGGTGTATTCGATAAATAGAAAGTACTAACAAAAGAGAATGAAATGTGGCATGATGTTGTTATTGTTAACCGATTTGCATAGGCAACGACAATAGCATAGGTTTTATTTCGAATTTCAGCTGAAGCTTTCAGAGTTGTTTTTATCTAGATGTGGTCAAATGCTTTATCTTGTAGTTTGGAATCATTCTGTACTTTGTAATGAATGAATACATGATTGCATCTAGATGGAGGTAGAGACATTTTCTGTAGATCTATTTTTATGGCCCTCTGGCCTGGCATAAGGCGATTGAGTAACTGCTAAGATCAAGGTTTCTTAGAATAAGAGGGTGTTTGGAAGAGCTTAAAGAGAGCTTTGTTGGGCTTAGGAGAATAGTTTATGAAAACAAACTTATGACCTTCCTATAAGCTCTTTTTAGCTTATTTCAAAATAGCCTGTTGAACAAGTGCTTAACTAAGCTGTTTGCCCGCACACGCCCTATATTCAACTTGGCTTTTGCTTAAAGCAGAGCAGGCAGTGTACATTGAGCATATATTTATCCCAATTGAGATTGTTGCGTTAGATGAGCAGACACAATACACAAGTTAGGATAAGGAGTGGATGCATTATAGAGAAATTTGGGGTATGTGTTATATGGTAGAATCTCTCCTTAGGTGGTTGTTGCATGTGTGGAGAAGATGTGAAGAAGCTCTAGTAGGGAGAACAGATCAGATGGAGGGTAGCCTAATCATTAGAGGCAGAGGGAGACCAAGAAAAACTATCGACGAAAGCATTAAGAACTTGGATATCAATGGTTTGTTTATAGACATGGTTTATTATACAATATTGTGGTGTAGTTTGATCATATAGCTGACCCCACTTAGTGGAAAAAGGCTATGTTGTGATTGTTGCAATTGTTTTTTTGTAAAAATTTTAAATACAGATGCTTCTGTTACAAATTAGCTAAGTAATTCATAGCTTAAATTTTTTGTTTGTATAATGAGAGAGTTTGCAACACAAGGATATAAGTAAGTGGAACTGAGAAAATATGATTGAACCTACTTAGCCATGTGTAGATTATATAGCAAGTAACTAATGTGTTCTGTTAGACAGTTAGAATGTAACTATGGTTAATACAGCAGTTAGTTTAATCATAGCAGTAGTTAAGTAGCAGTTAGCTTTGGCTCGCTGTAGTAACTTGTATATAAACACTTTTCTGTGTTTCAGTTCAATACAATCATCATTTCAATCATTTTTACAATCATAGTAGATCTCTTGCTGCAGATTGTAAGAGGTTTCTTTCTGTTTGAAGTCAATCAAGATTGTTTTTCCTTTGTTTCACTCTCAATGAAGTGATGAGCAGATTTAGGCTGCGTGGTTCTTTTTCTTGCCGAACTTTTTATAGTCTTGTCTTTGTGCTTCCCCTGCTCCGTTTTCTTTACACTGTTCCAGCATCTTCTGTATGGATTGCATTTGAAAATAGTTACTACTGTTCGATGTGTTGTCATTAATTGGACTGATTATTAATCTCATGTCTCTAACAGCCACTTGCAGATGCTATATTCTATAAAAAGCATGATGTGATTAAATTACTGGAGAAGCATGGAGCAAAGCATCTGGTATGTTTGAATTGAGGATTGTGAAACAATGAGGATTTAGTACTTATTGGTCTTGGTATATTAGTTTTAGCTTTAGTTTTGTATTATTGGTTGCCGTTATATATGATTATACTGTTTCAGATGGCCCCTATGCACGTAGACCATGCACGTGAAGTCCCGGAATATGAAATCAATCCTAAAGAGCTTGATTTCACCAACAGTGTGGAGATCACAAAGGTAACAATGTCGTTATAATTTATTATTCTTCTTTTTTGAAATTCAATTTGCCCTGTCTCAAGATTATTTTATTTCAGGAACCTTGAGTAACTAATGAAATTCTCTGTAACCACATCTCTTTTATTGTCCGACTTTGCGACAAATTCTTGAATTTGTATGGGTACTTTATTTATTTTCCCATTAACTATATTAAGTTATATAGTTGATGATTTTGTAGTTTTTTCTCAAAGGGTGTATATTAGCTGCACTATAAATTGTGAATTTTTATGATAAATTTGTTGATGCCCATGTTTTGGTAATATGATCCTGTGGAAACCAGAAAATTCCTCTTTCTTTATGAACTTTGCTGTTGTTAAATATTTAGACCCAGCTTGCCGATTCACTGCAAAAGAAGTTTTGGTTGTAGATAATTACCAGAGTGTGTGAATCATATTCAATCCTATTGCATTTAAATGATTCTTGCATCGTATAATCTATGCCAGGGAACTTTCTGTAGTGCATTCTGGCGTGGGACAGAGGTTGCAGTAAAAAAACTTGGGGAGGATGTGCTTAATGATGAGGATAAAGTGTGAGTTGCTTAGAAATCTTGAGCAAAGATTGTTTCAGTTCTATTATGTACTTCATTGATAATTAGTATGCTTGGCTCTTCACAGGAAGGCCTTTAGAGATGAGCTTGCATTATTCCAGAAGATTCGGCATCCAAATGTTGTCCAGTTTCTTGGTGCTGTGACCCAGAGTAGTCCAATGATGATTGTGACAGAATATCTTCCTAAGGTTTTTGGTCCTACAATTGCATGAAACATGATCCGTCGGACATTGCTTTGGATATTTGTTTAATGAAGTTTAACAGTCATGTGATAGAAAGTATTCCTTTGTCTTATTTCCCCATGTATCATGCAGGGAGATCTTCGTGCTTACTTGAAAAGAAAAGGAGCTTTGAAACCATCAATAGCTGTGAAATTTGCTCTTGATATTGCTAGGTATTTGATACTCATGGCTTGATTTTATCTTGATTCTGCTGTTAACATGTAGTATTTGATACTCATGGCTTGATTTTATCTTGATTTTACGTTTGTGTTTGTCTTTTTGGTCTGTTAAAATTGCCCCTTCATGCCAGTTTTTAATTTGAAATTATGCAGGGGAGTGGGTTATTTGCATGAAAATAAGCCATCACCAATTATTCACCGTGATCTTGAGCCTTCGTAAGTTTCTTTGTTCAGTTCTTTTTCCTCCATTTTTTTATGTGACATCCATGTGCCTGGTTTAATAGTCTGATGCAATCTACACTTTTTTATCAATGTCGCTTATGAGTAAGCTAACAGTAATATACTGCGGGATGATTCCGGGCATCTAAAAGTTGCAGACTTGGGGGTTAGCAAGTTGCTAGCAGTTAAAGAAGACAGGCCTCTCACTTGCCAAGATACTTCCTGTGGGTGCTGCTTTTCTTAAAAATTGTAATTATTGTGCACTAGAAATATCTAAATATCTGAAATGCTCCATTTTCTTGTTAATAGGACATAGGAGATTATCGGGACATTTTTTTTTCATGTAATGGACTTTTACATGCCACTTCATGAACTGATTTTCTGACATTGGGAAATTTGTTATTTTTGTTGGCAGGCCGCTATGTGGCTCCAGAGGTTTTCAAACAAGAAGAATATGACACCAAAGTGGATGTATTCTCATTTGCTCTAATTTTGCAAGAGGTAAATATTTTTAATGTTTCATCTTCTAATAGAAGGCTACTAGATGCCTATACATTATAAAATTGACGTATGTCCTGTATGAGAACATTTTATTCTTTATTTGTTTTGTGAACTATTGTATAATATTGTAGAATATGTCTAACAGGATTATTAAGATCCTATGAACAACTTACTTCATTTTCCAGCTGATCTGGTCTGATGAATATATTTGACCAATGAGCATATCAGTATAGCTTGGCATTGTTTGTGCCAAATAGTGATCAAATTATGTCATTCTTAATTATTCTTATTGGAAAACAAAGCTTCTGTTCATTCTATGTTTCTATTCTCAAAAGTTGTCATGTATGTAGGGAAACATAGTGTATGGTAAAAATGAATACGGGTCTTCGGGACAAACTTTGTAATGCAAGATGCTAAATAAGTTGACAGAATTTGTCAAGTCTATTGGAAATCTCTATCCACTAGTCAAATAAAGTCTGTCAATTGCTGAGTTTGGTAGACTTGTTTTGTAATGGCTGAGTGTGTTTATGGACTCTCTTATGTCTTATGGATATTTTTTCTTTTCATTCCATAGGTTCATTGTTGTTGCAGATAGCTGAAGACACCAGTATTTTTATTGAGGGTCTGTTTCTAATGATACAATCATAAATACAAAAGAAGCTTAAGTGAACAACATACTGTCTCATTTCTGATTCCGTTTTGTGTTGGCTTTAGATAAAACAAGTTTTCTTATGATTGATCTATTTTATTTGTGTCCAAAAGCTTTATGGAACCATCGTTGGCTACAAGTTGAACTGACTCCAACAAGGTCCATAATGTTAGATGAACATTATGGACCAACAAGGTCTATAATGTTATTTCAACTTACAAACCATTTTCCTACATAACATAAAAACTACATTGTTTTTCCTTGCAAACAGCTATGCAGAATTTTAAAATCTTTATTGTTTGATGATTGACTTCTCATTTCCCATTAAATCCCTATAATTTCAACAATTAATATGATAACATGCTTGAAGTGTTTTAGTATTATGTTTCTTTCTGACAATTATTATTGGTGTTGTGCAATTATTGTAGTTTTCCTGCAATACTACTATCTTAACTGGCTGTATTCAGTAGTGATATTTCTTATATGGATGCTATGCCTCAGATGATTGAAGGCTGCCCGCCATTTTCTGCAAAGCAAGATGAGGAGGTTCCTAAGGTATATGTTGCAAAGGAGCGTCCACCTTTTCGAGCTCCATCCAAGCGTTATGCCCATGGAATTAAAGAGTAAGACATATAAGTTTCTTGGTAATATTTCCTCCCCAGCAATGTCTTTTTCTTGTGATGAAGTAACACAATATTAAACTATTTCCTCGTCTTACGCTAATAAGCTTTCTGATCAGGTTTGATTTTTTTTTTCCCCATTTTATTTGAAAATTGTTAGATATATTCATGTTTGTTACCTTTCGATCTTTTTACAAGGCAATGTAATTAAGTGAATGTGATTAGTACCCTATAAGAATCCATGACTCGTATATCACTTTTATGCTCGTTTTATAGTATGTTTTCCTCAATTAATTGTCTGAGCTTGAAATTGCAAGTTTACTGTGATTTAACATAATTTCTCTCCCAAAATTTAGTTTTTATCCTTGACAATAATTTGTTGGTATTTACATTCTGCTGATATTTCTGATGCTCTCGGCTAACAGATTGATTGAAGAGTGCTGGAATGAGAATCCAGCAAAGAGACCAACATTTAGGCAAATAATAAAAAGGCTGGAATCCATCAACAACACTATTGGTCACAAAAGACGTTGGAAGGTTACACCTTACATTCCCGCAACCTGGCATTTATGCTTGCATTTGCATTTTGACAGTGTGTAGACCGGGCTGCGATGATGCCCGCTGCCGGCTTAATCTCACTTTATAAAATGTCATCATATTTTATTAATGGAAGTAACTATTAAATGGGGTAAAAACTGTTATGAGGCATGTTTCTGGATAGATAAAAGGACATACAGTAGCATAAGTCTGGATTGTATATGGACGTTAGTTCATAAATAATGCGAGTGAATAGAATCAGATGTGTCTAATGGGTTTGACAGAAGGTGTGAAATTGACTAAAAGGGTTTCTTGATTATTAAACAGGTGGCACTTTCTCAGTTTTCATAAATTGATGAATTTCTCCCTTTTTGTTCCTGAGGAGGGGTTGTCAGTCGGGCTGGTCCATTGTTCAGAAGTGGCAATGGGCAAAGAAATCCTGATGCCAAAGTCATTTTCAAAGTGAAATTAAGTCTAGGGTGTTGGTAAAGAAGAGAACACATCTGGGTTATCCTCTATCCTAAAGTGCTTAAATAGAAGGTGAGAGCCTGTGATTTTAGAAGATGGGTTGTGCTCCCACACTATTGGGCTTGGGCCCAATAGGGACCTAATGTTCTTAGGTGCAACCTTTTACATCCACTATTTTATTACCCGACCCTCCACTTCCGGTTGAAGCCCTCCGGAAGTTTTTTTTTTTTTTTTTTTTTTTTTTTAAAAAATGTTTGGGAGATTTTATTAACACCCGTAACTTTGTTACTTACACCCGGTAATTTATAATTTTTGCTCCGCAGTTTCAAAAATACCCTTATTAACACACATTCGTTAACCTTCTATATACTTACACCCAGTCAAAAATTCAATTTTTAAAAACGGATGCTTTGTCCGTTGTATAGGATGGATGTTGAATCTGCACTCTTTGATTTAATAAAGCCGGATGGACCATCAGTTGAATATGCACTTTTTAATTTAATAAACTCGGATGGGCCATCCGTTTTGCCACATGGATGTGCAATCCGTTCTTCGGATGAAAGCATTTTTCTTTCATACAAGGGCTGGTTTCTTAACTCTATCTTATGTGATTTGTTACTTCTTGAATACCCATGGTAATCATGAATGACAAGGAAGAATGGAAGATACTTTGTGTCTTGTTGTAGTTGCTGATTATATGGAACAAAATTTAATCTTGTTGTAGTTCGCGTAGATGAAACCATAGCAGAAGATATTGATAACGCTACATTGTCATCACTTGTAGTAGGTTTGAATACAAAGAGACATATAAGTCCTTTGGAAAGAAATGAATTAGGAGGGATTGGACATCTGTAAGGGATTGGACATACAAGGATGACCCATCAGTTCTTGATAAATAAAAAATTGCAGATTTAACATTTTTATTTGACAACGAATGATGGATCCATCCTTGATAAAACGGATTGAACATCCATCCTTTGTCACGGATGGATCATCCGTTCTTAATAAATGAATTTTCACCCGGGTGTGAGTAGTGAATTTACTAATATTAGTTAGTAAGGATATTTTTGGAAGTGAAATACAAAACTTTTAAATTTATGGGTGTAAGTAACAAAGTTATGGGTGTTAATAAAATCTCCCAAAATGTTTTACACTTCCGGACAAGTGTCTCAGAAGGTTTAAAGGGTGCTAATCTTTATGGTAGGAAATGTGAGGTGCAATCTTTATGGTAGGAAATGTGAGGTGCATAATTATATTTTTAGTTTATCTCTGTATACATAATTTCATACTTGACAAAAATGCGGTACTTAATGTTTTGGTCAGATTTCGAGTTATCAAATCATACATTTCCATGCATCTTTGGCTTTATTCTCACACAGGAGCCACAATTCGGAAAATCAGATACTTTATGACAGAAGGAAATGAATTAAGAAGAACCATATAGATTATAGAATGACCTTACCCACTTGCTCGAGTTTCCCTATTTGAGCAATGCTAGTGATATGCTCTTTTAAGTACACCCTTTTAAGTTGGATAAAACTCATGTGGGACTCAAGTGGAACCATGTGATTTAGTGGGTCTCAAATGAAATTCTCCAAATAATAATGTGTTGATTTAGAGATCCAAAATGAAATTCACTCAATGCTAGTTTTTTTTTTTTTTTTTTTTTTTTTTTTTTTTTTGGTTTAAGAGTGTTTTGAAAAGAGTGTATTATTAGCATGTTCATATAGTCCTTCAGCTAAAATCGATTTTGGTTGTATTCAATTATAACAGCATGTCTGTTTCTGCGTTCCCTGAAGGGCCTAACGCGCGTTCCCTGATAATCTACTCTTAGTAGCATTGGCCTTGGACGTGCGTTGAGCAAAGGAACAACGCGTTTCCGAACATGCTCATAATATAGCAGTTAGCAACTGTTTTGCTGATTACAGGACATGTGTTGGGCTATAGAGGAATTGTAACACTGACAAATTTTTTTGTCTCTCGTTTCCTTGCATCATATGCAGGTTAGATCATTGAAATGCTTCCAGAATCTGGAAGCCTTATTGAAGAGGGATCATTCGAATCTAAGCAGTCGAGGCGGTTCATCGCGCTCCACCTCCAGCCGTATATGAAGGAGAACATTTAAATTGGTGTTGTCCCGTAGCTTAAATATTGGCGTAAAGATTTAAAGTTAGGTAGCAGGTTTGTCTTCTGGAGTTGGAAGCGTTGCGATTTGCAGCGCTGTCTCGTGTGTATTCCCACGTTCATGATTGTGTTTTTGGCTTTCAACTTTCAAGATTCTTTATAATTCTCAACTATTTGTTGGCAACTGCATTATATCGGGCCATAGAATTGCATGTAACATTGCCCACATATTCTAGAAATTTGCTCTTTCTCATGTACATTATTTATCATTTTATCTATGTAGCAAGGCTTCTATGATTTAAGCATAAATGGTTGTTACAAGATTCAAGTTAATCCAAACATCTAATGCAAGGAGTTTTATGATTTATTCCACATTTTCATCCATGCATACTATGTGTATTCATTAGCATTTTTTATAGGAAGACGGTAAGAAACTTGTACAGTTGGTACATAAATGATGTGTGCCACTGCCATGTAAGAGAGTTCCACAGCCCATTGTTCATTTATAGTTTTCGGAAATTGCTTTTCGGCCCCATTACCGACTTTTTGGCCCCCATTTCAAATTTTCATAGACCAAAATATTCTTAAGCGTGTTAATATTTCCGGTTTTATGGAACCGAAAAAGTGTTTCCGGTTTTACTGAACTAGAAACAATTTAAACATTATTTCGGTTTTGCTGAACCGAAAATTGGATTCTGGTTACACCTCCGATTATGTGAAACCGGAAAAGAAATTCCAGTAGCAGTGAACCGGAATAATTCCGGTAGAGAAGAACCGGAAAATTGGATTCTGTTGCATTTGCATATCCATCTTGTCTTCCCGTGAGGGGTTGGTAACTTGGTATTAGCAGCTTCTTCATCCTCTGTTTCTTCCATTGGTTCAGCAGGCCTTTTGTTTGGAATCACAAGCTGGTAGTTTGGACTGATTAATGTGTCCTGATCAGGTGGAAGAGGAACGCCAGGTCCTGCTATACTCTTTGGCAATGGTATCTTGTTGCGGTTTTGAGCCAACTCGAGAAGCACCTGGCAACAAGGCATTACAGTCAACATGTTACCTTTCAGAAAATCATATTAACGCTTTTATTTTTTATTAAAAAATAAAAGCAGATGGCACTGGGTGACCAAAGAGACATAGATCCTTTGAAGCAGTGCCGGATATTTTCCGGTTCTTCTCTATCTGAAGTATTCCGGTTCAATACTACCGGAATTTCTTTTCCGGTTTCACATTGATTCCGGTTCATGTAACCGGAATCCAATTTTCGGTTTAGTAAAACCGGAATAATGTTTAAATTGATTCCGGTTCAGTAAAATCGGAAACACTTTTCTGGTTTCATAGAACCGAAAATGTTAACACGCTTAAGGGTATTTTGGTCCATGAAAATTTGAAATGGGGGCCAAAAAGTCAGTTATGGGGCCGAAAAGCAATTTCCATAGTTTTCTACACCTTTGCTTACTTGAAAATTGAAAAACATTTTAGGAAATTCGAGAGATTTAACAGTATAATTTTAAATATTTACACAGCCAATGGTGTAATCTCTTTCTAATATCAGAAGATATTATTTGTTGATACCCTCATAATATAAAAATTCTTTTATATTCTTCCTTGCTACATTGGCAGCACATGTATATTCCTTGGACTCACTTAAATGATCACTTAATCCTTAGTCCCTATAAGGTTCTCTTATTAAAATCCTGTTGATCATTATAGATTTTTTATTTTTTTCTTAAATATGTTTTTGGTCTCCAATAATTTAGCAAATTTTGATTTAAGTTCTTTTTTTTTAAAAAAAAAAATTGGTTTTGATTCTTGTATGTTTCAAAATTTTGGTTCAAGTCTCAAGTCATGATGTAGCTAATACCCACATGTGACACGTGTTATATTAATGATTGACATAACAAATTGTGGTACTTGTAATGATAAAAAACATATTGAGGAATAATTTTGCTTTTGGGTCTAGTAACAAGTATCCTAAACATGAAAGCCGAAAATATTCACATATGCAAAATCCGTGCTCAAATCCTTATTTAGAGATAAACATATACTACCTACAGCAGTCAGTAAAAAATAATTATTTTATTTTGTAAATTCTTATATTTATTACATCGAGAAATAATGTACTTTATTTGCCAACACAATTATGCCCTTTTTGTGTTTCTTGACTAATACTCCATCCGATCATTATTATGGGACATACTTAACTAAATTACACATATCAAAGAAGGTAGTTAATTTTATGAATTCTATGAGAATATATTGTAACATTACAATTTTACTTTCCCAACTTTTTATGGAAAATTCACTCATTAATGAACAAAAAAAAAACATATATAGTCAAAACATTTAATAAGGGCAAAAATGAGAAAAATAATAAATGATACATAGAAAATGTTAAATGACTTATAATTAAGACGAAAAAAATCTTATAGAAAGTAACCTATAATAAGGATTGGAGAGAGTACTATTAATACACTAGTTCATAACCCTTAGATTAAATGATAAATTTGGTAATCAATGGCACCACTTAATGGGAAATATTTGCGGTAATTGAAACTAGAAATTAGTTTTCCCCCTTTTGGAAGAAGTAATGGGAAATATTTGCTGTGATAGAAACTAGAAATATGTTTTACCCCTTTTGGAAGAAGACCATAGAAGTACCCTATTAAGCAAGTTTAATAAGAACTTTCATTAGACTTTAGAGCACATTATCAAATGAAAGGATTAATTCATAGCTGAAAATGGTGTAAAATCTAAACATAAGTAGTCCTAATTGCCGGCGTGCTTATCGATTTCTATTTGTCAAGAGATAACAAAAATAAAAATAAAAAAGTTCCACCTGTTCCCACTTTTGAGTGGAAGAAGCATTTCTCAATTTGGATAGTTTCAAATGTGCAAGTTAAGCGGCTGCCTTTACCTTTTCCTTGTTTGAGCTATGACCTTTGTGCCGTAAGGCAAAGGGGCACTGAACACACACACATATACATATATATAGCTTTTGAATATCAAACCATATAGCACAATCTAGTTGCCCACCTTTAGCATTATGAAAAATCTGTTGTTACATGAATTTGCCAATTAGTGAGAAACCATATGAACCACGGAATCCAACTCCACCATCTTATTTTGAGAAAGCTTTGCACGTAATGGATATGTAGATTAACTTCACTTCCACCACAGTCTTCCAGCTTCTAATTAATTTAACAAACAGTGATGGCTTTCTAGTCTTAGTACGGAACATTTAAGGTTCCTGACCGTGGAAATTACATATGTAATGCGTTGTCCTGCAAATTGTAATTGAAATTGTGGTCATGAATTATAATATTATATATCCAATTTCTGACGTTTCTTAATTTCAGTTCCTTGTTAACCATGAATTTATGTTGCCAATTAATCTTTATATTATTTCAATTGCAATCATCCATACAAAAACTCATTTCTTTTTGTATAATAAAAAATCACTTCTTAAATTCACAATAAAAATTTTTAACTTTAAAAAAAAAACTTTTAACTTGATATGACATGTCATATATAGCGCGGGTTTCATGTGATACTTCACATGGGAGATTTTGTCACAGGCGACATCAGGCAGCCTTGTATTAGAGGATTAATGAACCTTATATAGTTTTGGAGTTAGTTGGAGCCATCTGCCTATAAAAATGCTCATACTAAGATTACCCTAGTGAGTTTTGTAGATAAAAATAAACTAACCTAATTTTCCTATTGAGAAGTTAATTTTCACCAAATTAAAAAAAAAACCCAATAAATTTTGAAAAATAAAGTGGGGATGATCAAGGTTTTAAATAGCGATCGCAGTTTCGGAATGTACCTAATTTCTTATGTTACTCAAAATTTCAAACCGGGCTTCGCCTTTGCCCTTGCTACTGATGCTGGTGACGAAGAACTCTAGGGACTCCGCTACTCAAAAAAGTCAAAGTAGTACTTAAGTAGTAGTAGGGCCTTCAAAAAAGGGTAGTTCAGCGAACCATTTCTCTTCCCACATCTTGATTTTGTGAAGGAACGAAGTAGCTCGACCTTTTTAGTCCTCTTTACCTCTAACGAGCATCAAGCTAGTTCCTAGCCTACATTCTATACATCTTCGCTCGTTCCCTAAGCGAGTTACGTATACGGCGTTGATCGAGCGGGGATCAAGGGCTCTTGAATGACATATGCTGTCACAAATTATGATCACATTGCAAGTTCGAAGTGTCACTAAACTTTAACATATCAACATCCATAACGGTCGCGGATCCATATTTATTTAAAATCTTAAGAAAGACTATAAATTAATGTTATATGAGGTTGAGACCGGAGAGTTGCTAAAAAATTACTATATATGGAACTTGTCTCTAAATTAAAATAATCCACCAAGCTTGGCATTCATGATTTGTTGGTTGAGTTCAAATTTGCTAGGATTAAATTAAACATAATGATTTATGTCAGTAGAAAATAGATCTTGTAAATTAAGATCTATTTCAAATTTTCTTCCTTTCCGAGGTTAAAGTTTCTACATATATAGCATGAGTCTTTATTTGGGGGTGGGGGTTCCTACTAACTGTGACTCTTTAAGGAAAAAATGGTCATAACAGGTACCAACTTCCAACTGCTATGTGTTTTTTTTAAGGACATCATTGCCCTGTAGAATGTTCAATAAAAGGTTATGGGAGGGCGTATAAATAACAAAGATTATATTCATCTCCATGTGACTACTATGAAAAAAGTTGGTATATATCGTGCCTACACCCTCAATTCAACAGGAAAAAAAGGAAGGTTGAAGTATGAGAATGGTTTTGTGAATGAGTGTAACCTTTAGCAAAAAGGTATACTTCAAACATTCCAAATCCAATAGAGCAATCAACACTATACATAAGCATCGGTCACTTTTTTGTACCTTTATTAAAAAAAAAATTTCAGGTGAGTTGGGATTTTGAAACTTATTAAAATTAAGATAAAGAAAATCTTTCGACTGAGAGCATTTATAAAAATATTTAAAAATTACCTATTAACAAAATCCTCGTATCAATAATTAAAGCGGAACTCACGCTTTTATGAAATATGATCGATTGAATCCTTACCGATCAAATAAACCTCATTGTCAGCATCACTCACTCTTAATTCTTTTTTCCCTCTTTAGTTGCCTTTTAATTTTTTTACTAAGGTAAACTCCTTGATGCTCACACTCCATTATATATAACTTGCAGTAAACTTCTTCTGATAAGGCGCACTTCTTCTGATAAGGCTTTGCACCACTAAGGAAACTTTATAGAAAAGCATGAAAGGTAAATATCACATTACAAAAATTGGCATATACTTTTTATTCATAAGGGAAAGAGGTACTAATTTTTTTCTAGTTCTGTTGATCTAACCATACTCTTCTAGCAGAGGACCCTCAATCTATCTTGTACAACTTCTTCGGTCATTGAATTTGGATCCATCAACTAAAATTTACAGGTTTAGAGAAAGATTTTTTTTTCTCCACCCATTACTCTTTGGCCTCCATTACTCTTTCCGCTTGAAATAAGGCGGAAACAAAATAAAACAATTTCCGTCTTATGCAAGTCATATTATCTCCAGCATTTTCAAAGTCGTAAATAAAATAAAGTATTCCGCCTTTCATCAGGCGGAAACATTAAAAATTTGTTATAATATCAAAATTGTCTCTCCGTTCATTCACATACAAAAAGGAGGTGGATGGTTCACGGATGAGCATTTCTGGGATTTCAACATTTTAATTGTTCCGCTTCTTAAAAGGCGGGAGTATTTCCGCTTTTAAATAGTCGTTAATTCTTCCACCTTATGCAAATCAGTAATAAATTAAAATAGTTTCTGCCTTTTGAAAATCGAAAAGGGCAAATGGGGATCAAAGAATAATAGGTGAGAGCCAAAAAGAAAAAGTATAGAGAAAAAGGCCAAAGGTAACAAAGAAACAAGAAGAGAAAAATTTACAACAGATTTATACCGTAAGTGGGAATTAAAGCATCTACAAATTACCATTGTGGGTTCTCTTTAGCAAAAGGAAGGGTTGGCACATAACATCAGTCACCCTAAGTTAGAGTGAGAGATGAGAACAAAAAGATATTACCTAATATAGGTAGAGTATTTTTGTTGATCTTCAATATTCTTAAGCTTTTGTTTGGAAAATAAAAAATAAAGGGGGCTACTGACTTTTTAAGAAGGGTCAAGGATACTAATGCTTACTTTTGTCTAGGAGTAGTATTTCGTGCATTTCTATCAAGTTGTTGAACAACTAATTGCAATTTGCTACATTTGCTATAAAATCTAGTTCAATTTAATTTAATTGAAAGGCTAATTGTTCCTCAAAATATCCATTGCGGTCATAGCACTAAGATTCATAAAAGTTATGACAAGAAATTTTGTTCACACTTTTGGAAATGCAGAATTTAGGGGGTCATACCGTCATCTACCATTGAGTAGGGGATTGAAACTCCCCTCTAAATGATTAATAATTTTATGGAAGTGGAAAAAATCCGACATTTCTTAAAAAAATTTAAAACATTCCCATAACTCATTGAAAGTACAACTGGATTCAACATAAGACTTTTGATAATCTGACCAATATATTTTGACATATTACAAATGCTAGATTTTCCAACATTAGAAAGACAAGGATCTTGTTGATCCTAAAATAATAATCAACTCATTTGGAATCCATGACATGTCTCTCTTTTTAAAAGATTTGAAATTAGTAACTTTGAAACAGTTTGATAAATTCAAATTATTGAACAAAATTGAACGATTAAGATTTTAATAATATTATCAAATTAAAAACAAAAAACAATTCCGAATTTGATTCGTTCGATGTTTTCAATCAACAACTTAAATTTGTCAAAATAATCAAGTCCCAATTTTTAGATTCGCCTTAAACCCTCTCTACAGTTACTACATGGAGTAGTTACATGTTATGGTATCAAAATCGTATACTTGAAGCATTTTAGGTGGCATTAACTCAAACAATTGACTTTATTTTAATATCAATGGTAGCTTTAAATGTTCTCAATGAGTTAGTAAGGCCGTTAAAACCGGATAGTTCATGTCTAAGTTCTCAAATCTGATAGTACTGCTTAAAACAAGAGCAAATTTCTTGCAGACTCCTTATTCTTTGTATTCAATTTATTTCTTATTTAAGCTAAACTTTCTACTAAAGCGTGTGGGGGTGAAAGCTAGTACTAGAAATTGGTTGAAATCATACAATAGCTTGACGACAATGAAGGTGAGATTGTGACAACCTACATACTATGCATTTATGAGATTAGGTCTTGCATTCAAGAACAGCAACGCGTAGCATCATTTGAAAGCCCAATGGAGAATCGTGTAATTGAATTGTGGTCCCCTTCTTCAAAGAATATATATAAATATTACTACTCCTCAAAGGAACTGCTTCTTGTACTTTGCTTCCGTTCCAACTTTACTATCAAGAATAATGACATTCCCTTGTAAATTTATCATTTCACTACTATAGCATTTGATTATAAAGTTGTGATTATATGTATATATTATCAAATATCACAAAAAGTTATAATAATGATGACTTCCTCCATTTGTTGAGACATTACTTTGAAATACAACATTATAAAGCTCAATGACGTTGAAGAATTAGTACAAGTAATAACTATGAAAGATATAGCAAGACATTAGCAAGTAATTATATTTCCTGGTTAGATGTTTCATTAAACAATAATACTCCCTCTAGTCACCCCATTGTGTTTTAACCCATAAACACTTTGCACCACCCCCGTGTTTTTAATTTTGACACTTTGCCTCGTTGTATTTTAAACTTTGACACTATACACCCTTGTGTCTTGCATTATGACCCCTATTCATTTTTTTACTTGTTTTAATCCATTTTTTCACACACAAACTATTAATCTATTAATTTTAATTTCTTTTATACATAATAAAAAATTAGGGAAAAAAAACTCTTCTCATTCCATGATAAATACGAATTGTAAGTCCCAATCAAATCTTGTAAACTAGTGCTGTTAATTTTGGTATGAGCATATTATCAAAATTTTAGTACTACTATTTTTAAAAAAATTTGTTGGCTTCCAATTCTAACTTATAAAAACTATTAGTGATAATTCGTAATACTATAATATATCCCAACTAAGGTCGATGATTGTATTGATCAAATGAGAAATGTTTTTTTTAACAATTAAGTTTAACTTCTTCGTACAAAATAAATCAAAATATTATGTAAAAAAGAAATTAAAATTAATAGATAATTTTTTTTGAAGAAATTGATTGAAATAAATAAACAATAAGTAATAAGGGGTAGTATGGTCATAATGCAAAGTGTCAAAGTTAAAATTACAAGGAGGAAAAATGTCAAAATTAAAAAGACAAGGGGCCAAATTGTTTTTGAGTTAAAAACGGGGTAAAGTGTAATTTACGCTTTTTTTTTCAAATATTTTTATAAAGTAGTTGTTCATTTAATTTTAGTTTTATTTTCAATGCAGTTTTCTTAAAATAACTTTATCTTTTGTGAATTTGTAAATTTGATAAAATTTAACTTCTGTTTCATTCCCAATGCAGTTCTCAATGCAATTTTTTTAAAATAACTTTACAATTAACTAATTTTTTTAATAGATATAAAATTAATTATTTTTTTATAATAGAAATCTGATCGAAAAAAGTAAGTCATCTCACCATATCAAAACCTCATTTACCCATCCACTATTTTTTCTGCCCACCCCATCATCGTATTTTCTCACATCACCTTTTATTGAACCCCGGAAAGTCTTAAATATCAGACGTTACAACAATTAGAATAAGATAAGAAAAAAAGAGTCAAACAAAGATTTAACATGGTTTGTTTAATCTAACCTACATTAACAAGCGAGTCATCAACATCTTCTGTCCAACAATTTTGTTTTATAAGAAAAAGATTCATTCCAAAAAAGGTAAGAAGTATAAGGTATACTTCTGTCCAACTATTTGTGTTACTTTATGTGCCATTTATTTTCATTGATACAGAAAATATTAAATTAATATATATATATATTTAATTCAAAATTTATTTTTTGGACTAATGATATATAATAAATGACACATGGAATTGAACAAATTATAGGACAGAGGATGTGCTCTCCAAGCAGCAACAATAATTTCAAAATTTCGATAAAATTGTTTACAACAAGATGGCTTACGGTACTCCTCAATAGCATAATGTATACTAGTTTTGAAATATAAATTCCTTTTTTTATTAATAAATTCGATTTTAATAATGAAAATTCTAAAATATCTTAAAAAAAAATTTCCAAGATTTTTTCCTGAAAACTCGGTTTTTCGACATTGATTTATCTGAACACAAACAATAAATTAAAAAAAGTATAAAATAATAAAATACTTTAAGACAAAAATCTAATCTTTATGAATTTAACCTAACCCTAAACAAAAATTGGAAGATTTGGAAGTAGTGATTGAAGTGAAAGAAAAGATTTGGAAGGAGTAGAATGAGGAAATAGGAGTTGGGAAATGAAATGGGTTTAAGGATAGTCTTAAAATTAATTTTAAAAAGGGATTTGTGAATATTTTATGGTGTTTGAATTCCTAAACTCATTATATAATAAGCCAAAAGGACTAACAAACCGGGTCAATTTTACAGAGGTTCATGGCCTATATATCGTCCTTTGCCTTTTGCTCGCCCACAAACTTCCTATATATATTTTTCCTTCTTAAAATTTCTAGCTTCAAATTTTCGAGTCATATTATTCTCTAGATAGACCTATTAACAAAATTCAAGAGTAGTCAACACATTCCAACACTAACTACTCATGCAGAATTGCAACATTGATAATGACCAATTGGTGACTACAGGGATACTTAGAATTTCCCTCTTCTCAGGTCATGGGTTCTAGTCCCAGACCTCCCATGTAAACCAAAAAAAAAAAAAGGTGGCATCAGCCGACAATGATTAACCAACTGTGGTTAGCGTGGTCCTTAATTAATCATTGGTGGCATGGTGGCCGTATCGCATCCACCACTAACTTTATCAATAATCATATTTTCTCACAATTGTGATAAAGGTAATATAATTATAACAACAATCATGATCACAATTTAAAATATTGGAAATGTGTAAAAACATATAATATACAAATTTAATATACTTCATAGAAAAGGGGAGAAAGGAAAGTGGGATAGATATCCCACATTGCCTAACAATAATAAAAGGGATGGAGGGGCCTCCGCCCCCATTGTCTTCTTCCCTTTCTGTGCTCTTTCCCATTCCTCCCAAACAGTGCCTTAATCAGAGACTTCCCATAAGGAATCAAGCTTCTAATTTTAAAAAAATTATTTTCATGTATTCCGCCACATCTTTTGCACAATTGGTTCACATTGAAAACCATGCATAACCAATTAATAATTGAGAGCTCTATATATGCCTACTGATGACACATGCATATCTTTAACTTTAGCATTTGGATGGCTGAACCAAGATGCATGTGGTACCACTTACCCTCCACTTGTGGTCCTAATGGCAGATATGGGAAAGATTTTCTTGTTGTGAAACATAACGAGTTTGACCCATGAGGTAATGGTTTATCTCTCTGGCCTTTCCATTTTAGAGCTAAATATAATTAGAATTGAAGCTATGAGTATAAGGTAAGTTGGAACGTTTAGAAAAAGTTAAGCAATTTTTCAAGAAGCAAGAAAAAATTAATAATATATATATCATGGGAATCATTGTCCTGCGTAATACTATAACGTGACCAAGACGGAAATCTTGACAAGGATTGGTCCTAATATGGTGTTACCAGTTACCATGCTTGGTGGTACCTTCAATTCCTAAGCAAGCACCTGGAAAT
This sequence comes from Crotalaria pallida, assembly GCA_037953625.1. Taxonomy (NCBI): domain Eukaryota; kingdom Viridiplantae; phylum Streptophyta; class Magnoliopsida; order Fabales; family Fabaceae; genus Crotalaria; species Crotalaria pallida. The sequence continues at coordinate 79,755,765 of CM075656.1, forward strand.
AGAGACTATCCTAGAACATTCTGTCAATACCATGAGGTATTGGTGCACATTTGTTAGTCTTATGTACTAAGGTGTAAAGTTGAGAAGATGAGGTAAGACGAGGGCAAGAAAACCTTGACAATATTCCAATCAGGGAAGCAGGAAATTGATGAGATACATTAATAATCTAGGTTGAGACCACTTAATTGGGTGCGAAGATTTTTTTTCCATTTCCCATCAAACCTGAGTCTGATGGTAATTAATTTTTTAAACCTACGGTCTTTCTAACCTACGTAACAGGTGCATAATAGGTTAATCATACCTTAAAGAGTACTCCCTCTTATTTTATTTATAAGGTATACTTATCCATATTACACGGATCAAGAAATATAGTTAAGTTTCTTAAAACTTTAAAAAAATACATTAATATTACAATTTTACCCTCTTACCTTTTATTGAGAATTTCATAATGTATTATTTCACATTAATTGATAAAAGACAAATAAGAGAAAATAACAATAAATGCTTTCTAAAAACTGCAAAATGCCTTATAAATATATAGGACCAAAGAATTCTTCTAGAATGTGCCCTATAAATAGGACCGGAGGGAGTAAAGTTTTGTTGAAAATTGAGATGCTTGATGAATGGCTTAATTGCACTTTTGGTCCCCCAATTTTGACAATTTGGCGATTTTGATCCCCTAACTTTTAATTTGACGATTTTAGTCCTCCAATTTACAATTAGTGGTTATTTTGGTCCCTCCGTCAACTCTGCCGTTAACGGGGCTAACGTGGCTCACGGAGGGACACGTGTCAGCAGCAGAGGATCCTATAATTATTTATTAAATATAAAAGGCTTAATTGCATTTTTAGTCCCCCAATTTTGACAATTTGGCAATTTTGGTCCTCTAACTTTTAATTTAGCTATTTCAGTTCTCCAATTTACAATTAGTGGCTATTTTGGTCCCTCCGTCAACTCTGTCGTTAACGGGGCTGACGTGGCTCACGGAGGGACACTTGTCAGCAGCAGAGAATCCTATAATTATTTATTAAATATAAAAATAATAATAATAAAATTAAATTAAATTAAAAAAAAAAGTAAAAGCAAACGGTAAAAAAAGTCACATGCTACCCACGTGGCATTACTACCTTCTTCTTCATTCAGATTCATTTCCTTTAATAAGCGTGAACCCTAAATTGGGTTCTACAACCGCAGCTTCTTCTTCTTCGTTATCATTATTATCACTGAAGCATTCAAACCACAACATACACGATTCATAGTAACGAAGAAAAAGAAGCTGCAGTTGTAGAACCCAATTTAGGGTTCACGCTTACTAAAGTAAATGAATCTGAATGAAGAAGAAGAAGGTAGTAATATCACGTGGGTAGCATGTGACTTTTTTTTACCGTTGGCTTTTACTTTTTTTTTATATTTTATATTTTATTATTATTATTACTTTTTTATTTAATAAATAATTATAAGATCCTCTGCTGCTGACACGTGTCCCTCCGTGAATCACGTCAGCCCTGTTAACAGCAGAGTTGACGGAGGGATCAAAATAGCCACTAATTGTAAATTGGAGAACTGAAATCACCAAATTAAAAGCTAGGGGACCAAAATCGCCAAATTGTCAAAATTAAGGGATCAAAAGTGCAATTAAGCCTTTTGTATTTAATAAATAATTATAGGATCCTCTGTTGCTGACACTTGTCCCTCCGTGATCCACGTTAGCCGCGTTAACGACAGAGTTGACGGAGGGACCAAAATAGTCATTAATTGTAAATTGGAGGACTGAAATCGCAAAATTAAAAGCCAGGGGACCAAAATCGCCAAATTATCAAAATTGGGGACCAAAAATGCAATTAAGCCTTGATAAATTAAAAAAATTAATTCTTTAGTTCTCCAATGCAATATTACTATTTTTGTTATCTTTTCATATGCATGGGTGCATAGGATAAAAAAACCGATTTTATTATTATAAGATTTTTCTAACTGGTGCTTTAAGTATAGTAATTAAGGAATATACTAATTAATGAAAATGATATTTGAAAATTTAAGTTTATTGGTTTTCGAAATCTGAAATTCATTATTTTTCAAGATAAAATTACTTCTTTTCCTTCCTTAAACAATAACCTAAAAACATTTGTTAACATTTTTTTTATTACTATATAGTTAAATTATGGGTTTAAAGGTTGAGATATTGTCACTTTTAAAGAAATAAAGAGATTTGGTTACAAATCACAATCACTCAAAATTAATTTGTTGTCTAAAAATATTGCTAATCCTAATTTTCATCAACAAGCTATTCTCAACAAACTCATAAATTGTTTTAATTCTTTAATTAAGTATGATATCATCATTGAATTTGTTAAAAAGACAAAACTTACTTCAATAATTTTTATCTCAAAAATATTCATTATATATGGATTAGACGCACCTGCTTGGGAAAAAAAAAAAAGGTAATGCTAATTTCCTAATACTCTATAACCTTTAGTTTTGTTACTTCCTGTTCATCAGTTACAAATATTTAACTAAGGGATTGATCTTTAATTAGGTGAAAGGTACTTAATTATTCGTACGGTCTTTTCATAATGAGCAGAGGGAGGCATGGAAGAGATGACATGGTGGGTTCCCTGATTTGAAGACTATCTAGCGACTAATTTTTTATTTTTTTTTTAAATTTTCTTTAAAAGGGAGCTGAGGAGAAAATATATATGTAAACAGTAACTATACATCATTAAGAGCATAAAATAGGCCTAGCTAGCCAACTGCTGAAAATTGCTTTCAAAAGCCACGGTTATTCTTTGTCATAAAAATGAAAAAAGCAGGGTAGCAACATAGAAAAGTTTTTCCAAGTTCTCTTTAAATAATGCATCACAGTATCAGTTCCGGAAAGGAAAGGCAACGAAAAAGAAGCCGTTGGAAGAGTGCAAAGTATCAACCCACATGAAATTACTGCTAGCTAGTTTACCATATCCAGCACTTCTCACTCAAGCACTTATGTTTAACTTGTTACTCTGGAATATAATGGTGGGAAATCTGACAGCCGCCAAAAATCTATGTTGGATATAATTGAAAACTTTCAAATTTTAATTTTATGGCCACATTCACCCAAATGTGGTTGCCTTATTAGAATTGATTGACATGGTAACATGTGTAAGGAAGGAGCTAGACTGAAGCAGCTCAAATTAAACATCTAAAAGAGTTATCAAGCTTTGAAAATAAATTAAGCTTCTTCCATATGCCCGAAAATAATATTTCAATGAAAAGTCAGCAATGTGCGAAACCAAGACGGGCTTAAGCTTGAATAACCGAATTGAATTTTTTTTATAATAGCTCATAATGTGAAAGATACTTTGGAACAATGACTTAGCTGCATGTGTTATGGACCGACCACTTGACCATAGGGTCCATGCCGACTCGCAACTGTAATTCAACCTCGCTAGTGTAACACAGAGAGCCATCTTGCTATCAATTACGCAAAGCAGATGAAAATTCTAGATTAACCCATGTCCAAGTCATTATCAGGATTCATGATATGGATAAATTCCAAGATTAATCATAATCATTTGAAAATGTTGAAGGATGCATGCCAAATTAATCTTATTTTAGACATAAATCCAAGAGAATATTTTATGATAGCTGGAATAATGGATAAATGATATCTTAAGGGATTATGTTTTGTCAATCAAGAATAAATGCAAGATTATCCATGAAGATAGATGATAAACCTTCCTAAATCCCATGAGGATTCAAAGAAAATTATTTATAAAGATAAGAGATTTGGCCACTAATAAGGAAATCTAATCCGCAAAGCGGTTATCCAAATGCTACAAAACCAAGTTCAATTCACATGAGCTCAAAAGAGATTGACATCTCATAACCGAGAATGAGAGCATAATATACACTGTGGATCGTCCAAATGCTACAAAACCAAGTTCAATTCACATGAGCTCAAAAGAGATTGACATCTCATAACCGAGAGTGAAAGCATAATATACACCGTGGATCGAGATCATCCTCATATTCTACTTTAGATAATAAAAAAATGATATATCATCTTAATTCTTAACAAATTAGCATAACTATCCTTCTAATTCATATGAATGTAATAACGCATGTTACATGTAGATCAATCATTGATGAGATAAGTATCATTTATGACATTGAAAAGAAGCTAAAAGTTATCTTAACAAGATTAAGCTATTCTACTCATAAAAAGCTATTAAAGGAAAACTAAATTAAACTTGATTTTTCATTTATTCATTGGTGAATAGTAATACACTCTTTAAAGGCAGTAATAGAAACCTTAAAACTAATAATGATGACGACCATTCAAGTTGTACTATCTTAACGACTAGAATATTGTAGAATATGAAACTACATACTTATTTATTTACATGAAAATAATAATCATTATCCAATAATTATTATTTGGAACAAATAAATAATATTTATTAATTTATTGAATATAACATTATCCAATAATTATTAACTTCTTTTAATGATTGTTAAAAAATGCTTCAAGCATATCCGATCCGTTAGCATTTTTCACACAAGATTGATATACAGACATAAAAACCAATTTACTAAAAAATTCACACCTTTTCGGCGGTGGACACTCCGGTAATGGACAAAAAAAAGAAAAAAAAATTCACACCTTAAAAAAAATAACTGTGCTTTTATTAAAGTGATACCTCATCACTTGTTATTGATTGGTTAGTAAATTACAATGTATGTCAATTTCTTATATTATACGCTGATTTATGGGTTGATTTAAAGAACTTATATATCATTACTTTTTTCCACAATTATTTTCCATAATGTAAATCGGTTTGTCGTTTGGCATATTATACCATCGTTTTGTATGCATGCTTCTTTTGACCCTGTTAATGGAAATCAAGAGTTTTGTTAGCCAGTATTTTAAGGGTATTATTGGTTAAAGAATACAATAAGAAAAAAATTTGAATTAAAAATCTAAATCCATCAGTTTTTGCAGTATAAAATTCATCATTTTTCAAGATAAAATTATTTTTTTTGGTGATCTAAAATTATTTATTTTACTTTATTAAACAATACTCTAACAACATTTGTTAGCATTTTCAAAAAATATTCATCATGTCTAAAATTTTTCCTCCCTAAATCAAAGCTTGAACTATTTAAAAAGATATCCTTATGATTTTACTAATTAATTAATTAATTAACCTGAATAAATAGTTACTATTTTCAACTGAATAATATCAACTAAGATTGGAGTCTCATTATAGAGTTTCCAGTTGTCGGTATGCACGTTAATAATTATTGATGAGAAAACCTTCCAAATTCAATTGATCCATCACATGTGGTGTCACTTGTTAGTATAATAATTTCCACAATTGTAATGTTTAATACTATCCATTTACTGTAATCTCAACATTTTCAATTACAAAATTGGCAACAAGATCATTAATAAACAATCGTATGCCTACAATTTAATTTTAAACTCTACAACAATACCAAACCGAGGCCAATCACCCAAGCCTACATTGCAACTTAGGTAGACCAAAAACAGCAAACTAGTATAACAAACACCACGGCTAAATAATCAAATTTGACCACATGTACTAAGTGAAGAACGTGGTTGATGTTTTCCCCAAGTCCATGGGCAATATCACACGATTACTTGCTATAGAACGACCTGTCAACGCTATGCATAACATGTATTGCTAAGGTAGGCATGGATAGTTGACATGTCCTACATACCACAACGAGTGATAAGCCACAATCCATGAATAGAACAAATTGTACCCACTCGACAATTTCACTTGCTAGGTCCAATCAACTGAAATAAATGGGAGTTACATAGTTGAGCGTGTATGGTAAATTGAGATCGGAGTTAGTAATTTATATTTTACCCTAAACATTAGACCTTTTCTTTTTGAATCTCGTCCTTTACTCATTGGCCCCCACAGCCTGAAACAAGTCGGAAGATTCTTTTCGCTTGAAATAAGGCGGAAACAAAATAAAACATTTTTCGCCTTATGCAAGTCGTATTATCTTTCGCATTTCCAAAGTCGTAAATAAAATAAAGTATTCCGCCTCTCATCAGGCGGAAAACATTAAAAATTTGTTATAATACCAAAATTGCCCCTACATTCATTCACGTACAAAACAATAAAAAGAAGGGAGGTGGAGGGTTTACGAAGGGGCATTTTTGGGATTTCAACACTTTAATTGTTCCACTTCTTAAAAGTCGGAAGTATTTCCGCTTTTAAATAGTCGGTAATTCTTCCGCTTTATGCAAATCGGTAGTAATGGATGGGTGGAGGCCAAAAAGTTTATCCAACTTGTTTTAGGCTGTGGGAGCCCATGAATAAAGGATGGGGTTCAAAAAAAAAAAGTGAAATATTATACACGCAGTCAAAGAAAGTAATTACGTTGGGGTAATTAAACCAAGCAGAATTATTGGATTTCAGGAGGGCGTGGGAGAATTAGAGAATAGGATCTCTAAGGAGAGAATGATATAATTAGAAGAGTGAGCATAATTGAAATTAAAATAGTAATATGATTTTTGTTTTGTTTGGTTAGACAAGTTTATAGTTTATTTGATAGTTTTTAGCTTATTGATTGGATCAATAAGCTATTAGAGCTGTTTGTTGAACAAAAATTAAAATAAGTTTATAGCCTTTAAAAATAGAGCTTGCAGCTTTTGAAAACTAGTTTTCAGAAAACTACAATTTCAAAAGCTATGAGAGGCAGTTTTCCAAAAAAAATAAAAATAAAAATAAAAAGCTTTTAATAAATTATGTCGTCTCATTTTGCCCTTTATTTTTTTCATAATTATAATTATATACTCAGACCCAAAATACGTCTTTTAAGTTATTTAACAAATTTTACTAATTATACAACTAGTTTTGCCTGATAGCTTTAATTCATTAAGCTAACTATAGTCTATGGATGACAACGTGGCGAGGAATAAGTAGGTAGTACTCCCTCATTTTCCATTCTGGGAAGAGATGGTTCCCCATCTCCATTTCTCATTGGCTCGGATGAGGGCTCGGATGAAGGCAAACATATTAAATATGAAACAATGAAACGTAACCAAACATATTAAATATGAAACAATGAAACCAAAATAGATGAGGGCTCGGATGAAGGCAACGACTCAGGCGAAGGCTAGTGGCGACGACAATGGGTGAAGGCGCGAGAAGGAGTGAGGAACGTAACTTGAAGAAGGAGAAGGGAGTCCTAGGGTTTTCTTATTTCTAATTCTGCATAGAGCATATGCAGAGGAAGCAAAGCAAATATACTTTACCTTTTTATTAATAATAATATTATTAGAATATATTGATTGAAAATTACATAAAAATCTAACATTAAAACTATATAAATATAAATATTTAAAGATATATGTGTAATTACAAGGGGACGGGGATCCCGCGGGTTTGAGGGGACAAATCCCATTTCCTGCCCCAAAATCACGTCAAGGAAAAATATCTCTCCCATCCGTGACTTCGAGGCCGCAAATGGGGCAGTTTCCGCAAGGATCCTCGTTGGCAGTATTAAATTGTCATCCCTAAACTATATAATTATAAGTTTTTAACTGCAACCCCACAGCTTTCAGCTAGATTCACAAATATCATATACATACTCATAGCTATCGATAGCTATCGATTGCAAGCACATAACTATAAATTAGTTTTGTAAAACAAAACATTTATCTTCTTCAATACACAATATCACAAGTGCTACAATTGCTTGCTTTTAAGCCTTCTCGGATCACCCAAGTTTTATGTAAACTTCCCTGGTTGTTCTCTGGATTTTACTTCATTTTGTACATATTCCTATTCGCTTTCTTTATCGTTTCTTAATTTGTTTCCATTTCTTTTCTTTTACCAATTACTATTAAAAGGGTTTTTTAGAGACCAAATTTTGCAATCACACTTATTTAGATAGCAATTAGTGACCGCTTTAGGAACGTGCAGGTTTAAATTTTATTTTTCTGCGTTTAGCGATGGAACTAGCCACCATGAGATTCATTTGCAACGATGAGAGTTCTAATGTGGTCATTAAAATTTAAAGTGAATTTTGTTTGACTTGTTAGGGACTGATTTAATGAGCAACCAAATAGACGTGGGTACCCCAACAATAAATTCGATTGCAAATTTAAATGTCGCTAATGTTATCACTGGAAAGGGAAAATTAAAAATCAAAATTTGTTGACTTGTTAGCAATCGATTTAGTGATCTTAGAAGCTTCTTACTTCTTTAGTCTTACCAAAGATTTTGTATTTGGATTCCCGATAGCAATTTAGATACCAACATTATGATTTTATCAGTTTTTTTTGTGACTGACCCACATTTTCGGTAATAACCCATGATTTAGGAAATATGTGTCGACAATCAATAAGTGAAAGCCCGATTTTTTTTTTAATAGACAAAGTTGTTTTTTTTTTTTCACGGGAACAAAAGATGAGAAATTAAATCACCAATATCTACCAAGCAATGCTTTTAAGGATTGAACTCACCACCTCCAAATCTCAAGTTTTAAAGAATGTATTTGATTCCGCATTTTCGTGCGCTTGGACCTCCTAGACGCAAATCCAAACAAGCTGAAAGACTTGATACATGACTACTACTATATGAAAGCCCAAACTTTAAATTCATTAACTCATTCTCTCATGGAAAACTTAAATACTCCAGCTCCTAAATTTTAATAGTGAAACACAACATAACCAAAACCCAGTATGTAGTTTAAATCCTTGGTCTTGCCTTATTGATGGTACCCTCTTGGAATATGAATAATGTTTTGGATTATTCACTAAAATTTGTGCTGCACTTTCAACAAGAATGGCATAATAGCCCTCTAAATTACTACTAAGAAAGGTAGCAGTGTAGCACCACGACAAGCATAGGGGGTGCGAGTTATTCAAATTAAATTTCTATAAGCTAAGGTCTTCTTCCGTCATTACCATAAATAATGAATTGCACTAAGGGGATGATTATGAAGGGCTGGATGTCACATGGCAGTCGCCAGTCGCCTTCAATTTTGGGGTCACCCCTTATAAGAGATACATTTATGCTGTCAATGATGCAAGAAGACCCCACATTAATAGAATCCCAAAACAAAATAAAACAAAATGGTAAAGGTCAAAAATAAATATGAAGCCCTCGAGAGTACTACTATGGCACAAAAAGAATACCATTAACAATTTAATTGTCTTCCATTTCATTGTATGTATTAAAATTAAGACCCTATGGAAGTACTACAAAGAACCAAAACTGCATTGCTTATATTATTGTCCGTTTGTTACAAAAGTTAATACAACAATGGAAGAATGGAAATTGCTTGAAGTGTTTGCAGTATACCCAAAAATGGAAAATTGAGAACATGTTGAATTAAATGTGTAAGGAAATTAAAGGAAAATTATTCTTTGGCTACTTTTTCATTGTCAATGGCAGTGAAATTAAAACCATACTTAGGATATAATTTTCTTTTTTAAACTGTACTTCTGTCCATAAAAGATAGCTAATTCTAACAAGAAAATGCTCTATTAAAGTAAAGAAAAAAAAGTTCCCTCTAAATTATGAAGTGGAATATCAATAGCCAGGTGCTAAGTTTGCAACTTACCCCAACGTCCTTTTCACCCCATTTAATATAATTTTCAGACCTTCATCTCTCTCTATCTCAGGCCCTTTTCATTCACTTGTTGTTTATTAATTTATTTGATCAAAATTAATTTATGTATTTTTGAAAAAAATATCAGTTCTGAAAACCGGATCATTGGGTTGGTCTGACCGAAAAACCGGTGAGTCGGCCACATGAATTGTCTTATAAATCTAATGAACCGGATGTGCAATCAGACTGATGAGAAACAAACAAAACTGGTAAAAACCGATGTAAACCTATTGAATCGAGTGCACTATATATTATGAGTTGACAGCTACAAAATGTGAAAAATATATTCATTGATGACCATTTAAATGATGCATTACCGCTGTACATACATATTTGTTATGCTAAGTGGATTACAACATTATATTTATTACTTTCTTTTCGTTCGGTAGTTTAATCAATGATTCGTTGGTTGAACCAATGAACCGGTGATGCAATAAATTTATCGGAAAGGTTAATTCACCGGTCCGATTAATCAATAGAGTTTGATCACCGGTTCGGTTAACGAAGGTTAATTCTATAGGTTATTCCAGCATTATCCTTCAAATTTGATTCATCTCAAACACATATATGACACTAAATAAGTGAGGGTATGTAGAGGCCAAAATAATAAAAATAAAAATAAAATAAAACCAAAGAATAAAATGAAAAAGTAAAAGTAAATAAATAAAAAAAAAAGTAAATAAAAAATGGAGATGGCAGATGAGCATGTAGTAGTTTCTGATGCATAAACCATGATGGATGAGAGGTCGTTGTTTCACTTTATAAATACCCATCTCTTTGGCCACTTTGCTTTCATTTTCTGATATCTCCTTCTTGTTCAGATAATTGGAATAAGAGAGAGGAAGAGAGAAAGGAAAAGGGAAAAAAAAATCAAGGGCTGAAACCTCCTCTATTCTATTGTGTCCTTAATTTATATTCTCCTTTTGTTTCCTCACCAGGTTGGTGAACAAAATACTGAAACATCATTTAGAATCCATTCTCAGTGCTTCAACTCTTTTGGTTCAATCTCAACTTTTTTACACCTCAAAACCCAGATTTAGCCAACACAAACTCTCCTAGATTGCACACTATATTACTAGAAAATGAAATTTTGAAGCTATTGATGTAAAGTTTTAAACATTGTTTTATATAGTGAGGGCTAAAGAGTCTATAGTGAGATTCTGAGTTCCTATTTAATTTCTCTTTCTTTTCCCTTCTCAGATTCTCTCTAAATTCTAATCAAACATAACTAGATGAAAAACCAAAGTTTGCTTATGTTTTTTTTTAGACATATATGTTCTAATACATATAGATATATGTGTACTTTTCTTGTGAGAGTTAAAACATTGATTTTTTTTTTTCCTTCTGTCATGACTTGATTTCAGGTTGCAGCCATGGCTTTTCCAAACCCATCATCCATGTCAGATTCTCCACAGAGAAAGATGGGAAGGGGGAAGATTGAGATCAAGAGGATTGAGAACACGACGAATCGCCAAGTGACTTTCTGCAAGAGAAGAAATGGCCTTCTCAAGAAAGCATATGAGTTATCTGTGCTTTGTGATGCTGAGGTTGCTCTAATAGTCTTCTCTAGCCGCGGTCGCCTCTATGAATATGCTAATAACAGGTACCTCCTTTCTAAACACTTATTTATTTCAGCCATTATCTTTTTATTCTTGAGATAAAGTTCAATTTTTTTTAACTTAGAAACCAACCCTTTGGAGGTTTTTTTTATTATTTGAAACCAGTTTTGTGTTAAGTTTGATATGATTTTGCTTCTGTTTTGGGAACTTGGGAGTTAGATTTTTTGATCCTGCAAATAGATCTTGTGAAGGATTTGAGCACAAAGAACATAATCATTTTTGTGATGCAGTTAAGATAGAGTTTTTCCACTTTTTATCTCTGTTTTCTGCAACCAAGTTTCACTTGTCTTTCTTTACTTCTATTTTGGCCTTTTCCTTCTATGAGCTTTGATGTTCTTTTTTTTTTCTTTTTTTCTTTCAACTCCCTTTCTATATAATTTTGTTTTTTTATTTTCTGGTTATGATAATTTTCCCTAGTTCTTGGTTTATTGTATACATAGATCTGGTAGCAATAGATAGAAGTAGAAGGCACTAGCATCAGGTAAGGCTTTGGGAAGTTATATTATATATGCAGGCCTGTGAGATCAGCCAGTTCCTCTTCTAACTCCCTCTTCCATTCTTGTTAATTTTTGTGTTTCCTTTTTCTTCTTTCCCCTTTCCATTATTCTCCAACCTCTTCCTTCTCTCTCTCTTACCCATATCTATAAGGCTATATTGCTATAAGCTAAGAAGGCCTAAAGCAAAAGCTGTCATGCTCCAATTAGATCCCATCTTCTTGACACTTCCTTAATAACACGTCAGTTATTATTATATACATCAAGAGAGCATAGTACAGTTTTAAGAAATTTTTGTCAATATGTCTAAATTGAAATATAATAAAAAAATAAATTAAAAGGAAAGTATCTTTACTCTTTAGGGTTTGTAAAAGAAGGCCCAATAACTAGTCTCTGTTAGATTATGCAGAAAAAAATTCACTTTTTTAACCCCATTGTAACCAAATCAGCTCAGAAACACTCACACCCAGATAAAGATTTTCCACTCCAAATACATGAACCAAAGTTCCCCCAAATCTCACTTGCAACCCACGTACATGATCTCAGCTTTAGGTCAAACGTAACCCTAAAATTAGGGCTTAGTTAATTAGCAAACCTACTTAATCAAGTGAGTTAAAAAAATAAACTTTTTCTTCTTTTAACCCAATCAAAGCATGAAAATGGTCAAAGGGTGTCAAAAGTTGAAAAAAAATTTTGGTTGATTTTCCACCTCTTTTAGGAAAGGGGGGTTGGGTAATTCTGGTTAGGGTTTTAAGGACTAGTATAGGATTTGTCTTGGTTAAAAGAATCTTTGGTCACGTCACACATTGTTTTTCAGTTCTTGACTTCTGACAAAGGAGTTTCATGTCATGATTCCTATACTTGGGTTCTCTTTGAACCCTAAATTTTTATCTCCTATAGTGCAGACACACTCCTTTGGGAGATTTTTCCTTATTTCCCTAGTTTATGTTCCCTTATAGTATTTATTAGTAAAAGAGTTTATTAAAATATTAATAATAATAATAATAATAATAATACTTTTAACATAGCTACAGAAAAAGACAATAAAAGTGACCAAAGTGGCCTTTATTATAATTTCACCACTGTTGGTATTCCAGACTGGGATATGCATTTGCTGAAGATCTTGCATAGATATATTGATGAAAGAAATGGGGTTTGTGAAAAGAAAAAGAAACAAATTAAAAGGGTTTACTAGGCTCAGTGAGAGAGAGAGAGGAAAAAGAAAGGGTTGAAGTGAGTGAGGTAAATGTTGGCAGAGACAAAGTACGACAATTGAGGGTAGCCAATGGGAGAGGTCTGAGGATTTGGCTTCTTCCATGCAACAGGGAGGGAAGCGTAAAACTATTGCAGCTGCCTTCTGCTATTGCACAGAAGTTGAAATGGACGGCTGTGATGTTCACAGACTCTTAGACAGAAAAGACTGAAAATACATTTAAATCATTCATTATAATAAACGTGGAACATCATTATATTGTATTTTATTTTTTGAAAAAAATGCGTAATAAATACTTTTGGAACATTACTTAAAAATTACTCATTCCAGCTCGAATTATAAGCAATTATAACCACTTTTACGCTTATTAAGAAGGTTACTTGATTGTATTTAATTTTCTCAAATTTATAAAAAATAGAGGTATTTTTGGAAAGTAGTATTGGGAATGAAACAAAAATAATTAAGATTACAATTTTCTAAAGATGTTTTAAGAAAGTGGCATTGGAAATGAAACAAAATTTAATAAAGTTAGTTAGTTTTGCTTATATTTTAAACCAAGAATAGTATGTTTTTGTTGCTTATACTCCCTCCGTTCCTAAATATAAGACCCTTTTGACACTTTTGTTTTGTTCCTATTTATAAGACCCTTTGCCAATTTTCAATGAGCATTAATTACTTTTTTCCACAAACACCCCTATTTATTTAACACTTTTTAGATTCTCAATAATATTAATAGGGGTAGTTTTGAAAATACATCTCAAAAGTTCACATTTCCAATCAATTAACTAAATTATTTCACTTTCTTAATGGACGGAATCTTCCAAAGGGATCTTATAAATAGGAACGGAGGGAGTAATTCGAGCCGGAGGGAGTAGTAAAATAAATAAATTCATCTTGATTAATGATCAATTTTATATTTCTAAAACTAATAAACGTGGACTTTTATTATAATTTTTTTTCAGTGTAATTCTTAATTAATATTCTGAAGGCACTGGTTATCAAAATCCTTTATTTTTCTATGAGTTTTTTAATTTTTGTTGAGACAATATACTACTAGTAGTATATATTTGCTTCCCTTAAAACAATGTGATGAAGTATTACAAAATATTTCCAAAAAAAAAAGTCATTCATTACCATGCACATATTTTTGACTCAGTATAATTTCACCAAAAAAAAAAGCTATACCAGTAGTATTTGTAATAATATACTCTATAGGGCTGTTCAAAAAAAAAAATACTCTATCGATTTTTTATTATAAGTCATTTTTATCTATTTTACACGGATTAAGCAAAATAGTTGAAAGTAATAATTAATACTTTCAATTTAATAAAAAAAATATGTACTTTCTAAATTTGCCTTTATTTAAACAATATTCATTCATCTTTCCTACTTTAATTTTATAGCCTAATTTAGCCAATCAAATCTAAAAAGTTGAAAAAGTTCTTGTTATTATCCGAAGACAAACTCATTAGAATATGAAAGTCTAAAATGAAATTATGAAAGACATATTTGAAATAAATTCTTTAATATTATTTAAATATTTTAAAATAACTTATAAAAAGAGAAAAAAATTACTAAAAAAATGCTTTATAATAAGGTATGGAGAGAATAGGAAAAAAACTCCTTCAATTCATTTATGCATACTCACTTGGGATTTTAAAAGGTTTTTACTCGATACATTTATAAGCAAAAATAATTAATTTAACACATATTAAGAAAATTAGTTGATAATATTTAATTTTATCAAATTCTTAAAATGTTATACTACTTTTATAAACTTGCATTGGAGTGTTTTTATTTGCTTATATTTGAGACCGGAGGAAGCATGAGATATTTGAGTCTTATTATGTGGGTTTATCGAGGTGGATTTTTCAATGGGGCTGAGGGTATTATCCGTTGTGAAATTGGTTTCAACCAAGTGGCAGAGGAAAAAATAGCCCTAGAAATGGTTGAACCAATCATATTGTGGGAACCTGTGCCAGCGTGGCAGAGGGAGCCAATCACTGGCTCGAGGAAATTAAGGTATCAAAAAAAGGTTTTCCTATGTTTTTTATTTTGTTTTAGATATTCCAAATTTGTTTTATTATTTTAACATTTTATTTTTTATCACATCCTATCTGAGTTTGACCGTGATGACTGACTATGAGATCATATGATGTTTGCTTTTAAAGTGTTGCGTTTAAGGTTCAGTTAACTGAGAGAGTTGGATGATTTGACCATCAAACAGAGGCCAGTTTTCTGATTAATCCCCAATTAGATTGACACCTTCCCTCCATTTTAGGATTAGTCTAGCCATCTAGCAACAGGAGATGAAAGATGTAGTTTCATCATGCTTGGGTAAGAATTGAAGACTAACCATCAAAAACATGGTGATTGATAAACCACAATAAATGAATTTGGTAAGGCAGAGAAATTGGAATAGAGTACTAAACTTTTGCATTGTGCTATAATCAAAGGTATAAATGGAGAAAGTTAATACGTGTTTTTGAAGTCAAAAGTATTGGTAAATGATGTTAATTTTATATTGAAAAATTGTTCAATTTTAATTTTCAAGAATTAGTATTAGATTTAGATTTTTAATATATAATTTTTTTTTAAAGTATTCTTTAATCAATGTTTTTATGATATTGGTTAACAAAATACATATATAATTTCTTTGCTAATATCAGTATCCTAAGAATGTGATAGTAATCTTGCATAATACTTTTGGCATTTTTAATTTTCTTTTTACACTCAAACTTAATCAATTACTTTACATTATTAGTATTTTATTTAACAAGAAAATCCCTTGATTTTATCCGTTAAGATTATTTTATTCTCTGATTGGTGTTTAAGTCTTATGTTATATGTTTCCTCATTGTAATGCTTTTACATATTCAATTATAAAAAATTGTACAAAATTATAATTGCTCAATGAACTGAATGAGGATTGTGAATAGGCATAAAGGTGTGTTAAGCTTAACTTATTTGTTTTTTAAAATAAAAAGGTTTATTTAAGGAAGTTTAAAAAATGTTATTTTTTCAATCACAATCTAATCCCACTATGCTTTAAGTCATTAATTAATATTAGGCTAATGGTTTTTGGTAGTTTGAGTTAGGGCATAAATTTACCTCCAATTTAGTTTGTTATATAGTTATCCTAGAGTTTCAAAGCACTAATGAAGTTCTTTTTTAGGTATTTGGTGAACAAATTCCTACTGCATTTATGAAATTTTTTATAAGAATTAATGGACCACTCTGAAAATTAAGAATTAAGAATTTTTTTTTTGGGCTCAGAGAGATAAATTAATTAAGATGATAGGTTTGAATTGTAAACTTTATACACATTTTTTTTTTATGAAAGCAAAACTTTTATATAAAATGAGTACAAGGGGTACTCACCCATATACAAAATTGGACTACATCAAAGAAGGATTACTATCAAACAAAAGCAATACAAGATAAATGGTTGTTACATCACAAAGCAAAGTTGAAATCTGTCGCTTTTCCCTTAGCCCCTAACCACTTCCAAGACCTTAGCTTGATTAAGTCCATAACTTGATTAAGTCCTTAACTTTATACACATTTTATTTTCACTTCAAAAAATTTTTTTTTTTTTTAATATTCTACACTTTTCAAATTAAGAAAAGAAATTTAAGTATATTCCTTCAAATGTAGGTCTAATTTTATCAATCTTTCCATTCTTCCATCCTATATTTAACCACCTATTGAAATGTTTCGTTCACAAGAAAACATGTCACTGTGTGATGTCACTCATGTCATGTCCATTATGCTGACTTTTGAGATGCACATAAGCTTATGACACAACAACTTGTGATGCCATTTATTCTCAAAGAATGTTCAGCTCAGTAGTAAGTAGGCAAGCTCTTGCAGATTTTAATAAGATAATACTCCCTTCGTCCCTAAATATAAGACCCATTTGAAAGATTTCATGTCCACTAAGAAAGTAGAATAATTTAGTTAATTGTATTGGAAATGTAAACTTTTGATATGTATTTTCAAAATTACCTATATTAATATTATTGGGAATGTAAAAAGTGTTAAATAAATATGGGTGTTTGTGGAAAAAAAGTAATTAATGCTCATTGAAAATTGATAAAGGGTCTTATAAATAGAGACAAAATAAAAGTGCTAAAAGAGTCTTATATTTAGGGACAGGGGGAGTATAATCTTCTAAATCATTTTTACCTTCTTCCCCTTCCATTAATTAATATTTTAACTTTTCACTTTCTTAGTACTGTCATTAATTAATCAATGCCATTAATTAATAATTTGAGTCCGCTGTTGTATATAGGTTGAACATCTTTGTGCTCCTTCAATGTATTTTGATAAAAAAAAAATAAAAAAAAAACTAACTCACCAAGAAAATATTAAACATCTGCCTAGTTGATGAGTTGCAGTTCTGTTGATCTGTGTGATCAAAAAAGGTCTCTCTATGATTATTAGAATTCAGATAATTTGTAAGCCCTTTAATTTATCCCTTTAGTTTCCTAATTATGAAGAATATGAATTGTAAATGATACGATTAATTATCAGTGTCAAAGCAACTATTGAGAGGTACAAGAAAGCAAACTCAGATTCTTCTGGTGCTGGATCTGCTTCTGAGGCTAATGCTCAGGTATTGCTTAATCATTTTATATTTCTTGGACTGTGTCACTGAGACCTGGATTGAGTTTTAGTCCATAAATTAGACCAGCTTATCTGTTAATTAATATGTTTTACAATCACCTAATTCAACAATGATAACCATGCAATTTTCATATATATTCTCCAGTTTTACCAGCAAGAAGCAGACAAACTGCGTGTGCAAATTAGTAACCTGCAAAATAACAACAGGCAAGTTGGATTAACATTTTGATGCACTAGGACTAAAAAGAAAATGAAGGAATCCAAATTTTCAAGCCGTGTAATTTGTAACTGTTATTACTATTTGAGCACCCTTGGTTCCTTGATGATAAAATATACATTGCAGGCAAATGATGGGTGAGTCTTTGGGCTCTATGAATGCCAAGGATCTCAAAAACCTGGAGAGTAAATTAGAGAAAGGAATTAGCAGGATTAGGTCCAAAAAGGTATGCTATGCCTTGTAATGAACAAGTTAATTCTCTCTATAGTTTTTGAAAGGAGATGATTTGATCTTTATTAGCTGATAAATGATGCATTTCTGACATTGTGCTTTTTTCCCTTGTTTGTGCTGCTTCCTAAACATCTACATCAGAATGAGCTGTTATTTGCTGAAATTGAGTACATGCAGAAGAGGGTATATATTTTCCTTCTATAAGTATCTTTTAATTTTTCAAGTGTTTTTTTTCACTTGTATTTGTCTTTATGAGCACATTAGAACTTGATTTATGCTCTACCATTTAGCACTTGGTAGTGTTCTGAGTGATTCTACACATTGCAATTTAAGTATCTAATAATTAGTTACCTTGGCTTTTAACAATTTAAGTTGCTAGCACTTAGGAATCTCATAACCTTAGTAAAGTGTTTTATAAAAATGACCATCAAAATTTTCAAAATTGTGCCTTATATTAAGGACCAAATGGAGTAGTAATTACTATGGCTTTCACTGTATGATAACAAAAATGTTCTCTTCAGGAGATAGACCTGCACAATAACAACCAGCTTCTTCGAGCAAAGGTCAGTAGTACCTATCTCTCTCTATCTTATATGTACAATGTTAGTAGTATAAATTACAATCGCCGTTCCTTTTTAACTGTTCTTTAAGATTATAGAACGTGGACTAAGAAAAATATTACTACAATTAAAAGGGAATGGAGATAGTATGATTTATGACTAATTAATAAGGCTATGTTGTTGATGATGAGGGTGTAGATAGCTGAAAGTGAGAGGAACCACCATAACATGAATATATTGCCTGGAAGCACAAGCTATGAGTCTATGCAGTCTCAGCAGCAGCAGCAACAGCAATTTGATTCTCGTGGCTACTTCCAAGTCACAGGATTACAACCCAATAGTCAGTATGCACGGCAAGACCAGATGTCCCTTCAATTAGCGTAAGAATTTCCCTTACCACCCCCTTCAAATTCATTCTATAAGTTGATCACTAGTTTCCTCCCCCTAACATTTAAATCACTACCAAGGAGGCTAGGACCTATTAACAATCTCAAGTAGCTTAAAATTATATATTATATAGTAATCAAATTTCCATAACAAAGGAAGATGTAGAAAAGCCAGAAGCTATGTGTGAGCCTCAATTAAATGGCTTTATGCATAAATTCTAATTTGCCCCTCCTTCCAGTTTCGATATAAACAAAATAATCCTTATTTTATCAAGTTTAATTTTGATGCATTGTCTGGGTGAAGATTTTTACCACATGTACAACTTTTAATGAAATTGTTTATTCTTAATGATGTAACAA
This sequence comes from Crotalaria pallida, assembly GCA_037953625.1. Classification (NCBI taxonomy): domain Eukaryota; kingdom Viridiplantae; phylum Streptophyta; class Magnoliopsida; order Fabales; family Fabaceae; genus Crotalaria; species Crotalaria pallida. The sequence continues at coordinate 79,775,110 of CM075656.1, forward strand.
TACATGTCTGATTTGCGGTGTAAATAACTTTTACACCTGCAATGTATCACAATTAAGTCCTTCTTTTCTTTATATAACCAATATAGCTTTTGTTCATATATAATAGTTAGACATAAAAAAAATAATGGTATTGATCACTTCATGAACCATACCTCCCTATTTAGACACAAAAATAGTGCAAAGTATTGGAGGATGATATGGTTAGCAATTGTGTGGTCAATATGGTTATTGAGGAACAATGTTGTTTTCTCTTCATCGCCCTTTGATTTTGTTGCCACTTTAGATTTGATAAAGGTGAGAACTTGGAGATGGTTTGAGGCTCACTCTAAATTGTTTGGTTTTAGCTTTGCAAATTGGTGTATTAGCCCTCTAGCTTGTATTATAGTTGCTGCTAAAAAACCTGTAAAGTAGTGGCCTCTTCTCTTTCTTGTACTCGGGTTGTGCATCCCTAGTGCCCCTTAATACAATTTGGTTTATCTAAAAAAAAGTTATCAGTTGACCAAATATTCATAGAAATGTAAGTTGAAACCCCCTTCAAATTAGGGTTATGTTGAGTTTTAATGAAAGATGAAGATGATAGTTGAATAGATGGATATGGGAGGAGATAGATTATCACATGAAATGTAACAAATATTAGATTGAATAATAGTTGAAGAAGTAATTTGGTGGATTGGAGGTTGATACATAGCATTTTTAGTTTGTCACCCTCCATTAGACCACACACTATATTGGCTTCCTAAATGTCCACTTATAAGAGTGGTTGAGGAAACTTCCACAAGTTTCCATCAATATGTATTTTACTAGATTATTCTACATGTTTCATTTGCATTCATAGTAGTCATAGTGCTAGAAACTTCTACTTTAGCTTAAATGTTCTACATGTTTCTAGTTGGTGCTTATTTGTTGCTATTACAAGATTTTACTACAATTGTCTAGAAGTTACTAGAAATTAGTTGACTCTAGTTGTTGCACCTTGTGGAATCATCTAGAAATTTGCAGGATATTTCAACAGTTTCCAAAGCAGAAACATCTTGCCCGGAAGTGAGATAGCTGAATATTTCTATGAAACCAAATATTTCTATGATTATTTCATGACCAAATATTTATTACCCCCTTCAACTTACATTTCTATGAATATTTTCCCTTTCTTAGCCAAAACCAAGGATTTCCAAAGCAGAAATTTGATTTTTGATTTTTGAATATTGAAGACAAACCGAGTTAGTATATACATGGCAGTATGGCACCATTTGGGTTTCTTGGTGCTCATAATTTAGCTGGACTAGTTATGTACTTAAGTCTATATTCTACAACCAACTACTGACTAGAATTTATTGACACATCTACATTTGGAATAAAACAAATTAAAATAGCTATCTAACTAGTGCTTTTCTCTTGTATTCTTTTGCAGTTGATGTGTTTGTGCTTGAGAAGTATTAAGACTACTTATGATTTTCTCCTACTTGTATTTTGCCCTCTAGTATGATAGCAGATGAATGCTTAGGGTTATATAAGCAGCAGAACTATGTGGAAGCTAAGGGATTAAAGTATTCCCTGATCAGTACTATGTAGTGGTTTTAATTTTTAGACATTCTTCAGAATACCCTGTATCTATTGGGAAACGCTCTCTGATATGTTCAGCTTCGGTATGTATGTGTACTAAGAGCATATGGAGAAGACACCTTGGTATGTTTTTCTACCTTTGTTTCCTTTTCATATTATATTCTGCGCTGATCAACAAGACATGTGTCACAACTCAGCAAAATAAAATAATAATGTGTGCAATTTAATAAGTAAAATGAATTAATAAGAGTTTAAGGTGAACTCAATCCAATACAATACAAGAGTGATTAATTATTACAAGAGTGGGATGGATCCAAGAATAAGCATTAAAAAATAAAAATAGAGAAAATACCAGCTTTGTCCTTAAACCACACCCATTTATCAGGTGTCCCACGAACCAAATAACCAACATATTACTAAGCTCCACAGCCAGAGCTTGTTCCCAGTCAGTCGACGTCTCGAAGACAAAGGTAAGTGCAAGCAGTCATTCACCCAACTACAAAAATCACTAACCAAGCAAGGGGAACAAAAGCATAAAACTATCATTACCCCACCATCTGTCTTGCCAGAAATATGAATTATTATCATCACACCCCATCATTTGTGAATTTCACTAATTTATCCCTTGATTAATAAATAAATGTAATTTAGATCATTTGTGTCAAATTTGAGAAAACTTAAACATCATTTAATGTATATTCAAATAGCTCAATTTTCATGTATTTAGTTAATTTTGACATATATAAACGAAGTACTAAATCATTTCGAATTTTTGAGAAATTCAATATAAACGATTTACAAGATAGAAACTTTCAATCCAATGGTTGATTTGATTAAATTTGACTTGGTGTAAGAGTTACGAACGATGTAAAAATTCGTGTAATTCAACTTGGTATAAATGAAACATTTTCATATATATATATATATATATATATATATATGTATGGTATGTTGTTTGAAAGGACTATTCCGACCATTACAATTATTATGAATAGTGAAAAGTAAATAGTGTGCAAGGCAAAATATCATAACTGTTATTTTCTGTGCAGTCCAAAAACTTTAGGGAAGACATGACCCCGAGAGGGGAAATTTCATTCTATTTCCTTTAACATATTTTGTCTTTCAATAATTTATATAGATACCTTTTCATTCAATTCTTGTACCTATTTATTTTAAGCAATTTCCTTAGAAGTTTAAATGTAGAGATGTTTTCAAAAGTATTCATTGCACTTTCAAAATCCTAGTGATTTCATTCAAATGTTTTATAAGGTTTAAATGTGTTTTTGTATTTTTAGTGCGTAAAGTTTTTTTTGGTCTAAATCCTTAAAAGTTTCAAAAATTTGGCTTTATTAGCTGGCTATAAGGCTATTGATATAACAAATGGAATGTTACATCAACCGGTTCACAAGTACAATATTATGGAGCTAATGCTTGCTTACCGAAAACATTAGCGATTATACACTAAAAACTAATCCTAATAATATAATAAAATTATTAAAAATAACTTTTTCTTATTGTGAATATTGAATTCAAAAGCTTTATAGTGAATGATATATAAACCCCAAATCTTACTAGAACCATTCATTTGACATAATTACAATAGTTAGAAATAGAATAAGAAATAGTAATTTAACTGCGTATTTAATTACCTTGTGAATTAAAAATAACCATCTTATCTCTTTCCTACAAACGAGTCAAATAATCCTATTTACTCCAACGAGGCACAACATCCTATCATACAACACATAAATAATTTCATAAATTTGTAAAAATAAGTGCCATGTGAAATACTTAATCATAAAACAAAATTAAAGGGTCTCAAATGAAGAATAGTAGCAACAATAGAAATAAACTATAAACTATTTACATTTTTTTATTGAGCCCAATACATTTTAAACTACTACAAACCTAATCTTTTTTTATTACAATAAGGTGCTCATTAACAACTTAGGTTGAGACATAGGAATAAGAGATCCTACAAAAAACCCAAGTTAAAAGGCACATGATGAGAAGTGATGACAATTCTCAAACTTCATTGCCTACAAACTAAATAAGTGAAGAACCTTAGTATTAACATCTCAGCTACAAATGTTGATGGGGAAGATGAATTCCCATCTTCTTCAATTCAGATTGATCTTAACAAGACTAAATATATCTATTGGATGAGTTATTTTTATAATGGAAGAAATATATGCACTTGCTGCCATTAATTTGTTGACAGCTTCAGTGGGATGGAATGAATCATAAAAAATGTGCAAGTTCCTGTTGTTGCATGGTGTCTTATTAGGAATACACTGCCCAGTTCTCATGTCAAATTGGCAGCATCGAATAGTTACACTCCTCATACCTGAAATGAAATCCACAGTTTCAGCGTTCGTATTTAATTTATGGATTTCTAAAATACCAAACATAAGCGACGACAAGTTTTCATATTTAATTAAGTAGTATTACACACTATTTCTACCTTTTTATATACTCAATAAAAAAAATTGAAATACAGTAATCGAAGACATCCATTTGGTGAAGATTTTATTTTGAAAAAATAAAACATATTTTCATTGTTTTGTTTAACAAATCAATTAATCTTGACACTAATAATATCATGTATATATGATTGATTATTACTTAATCACACAAAATAATATACAATTTTAAGTATTTTTATTATTATCATAACTTTAATTTGGGAAGATAATTGTAACAAATTTTTTTCTATTTGTTTGAGACCGTGAAAGTATTCTAATAAGCATATCAAATATATTAACTAAATAATTAAGAAAGTTGAAAACGTGACATATGCTATGAGATGGCCCATAGGAAGAACGGAAGAAGAAATGAAAATAAATAAATAAATAAATAAAGAAGTTTTACCTTTTAACATAGGATAGTTTTCGGATGTGACCAGAGCATTATCCACGAAGACAAATTTAGAGTCAGGAAACTCATTGTTGAATTGATCAACTAGTGCTTTAAGCTTATCATCAAAAAGGAGCACTGCTTTGTTATCTTCCTCAACACATACCCCATTTGTCCCACGTTTAGTAATTTGTTGCGGAATGCAGCCTATGAGGCCTAACCCAGTCACTGCAAACTTTCTTGCCCCAGTTTCATGCAAAATCTGCCAAATAAAACACACACAAATCAATTAATCTTCCTCTTAAAGCAAGCATTAGTTGCACTTGCATAGCAGGGAGATCAGAGTTGTAATTGCAGAGGGATACCCTTATTTGCTGAGCATATTGTTGAACAAGAGCCTCGGCATACTTCTCTGGGGTATAATTGCGGCTTGAATTGTAGAAATCGGGCAAGAAATAATTGTTAATGTAGTCATTGCTACCAATGTTCATATAATACAAGCACTTACTTAGGTGTTGCTGTGCTTTTTCAGGTCCTCCAAGTCTGTTAGTGATTTGTGAAATTATGACTTTGTGATTACTTAATTGTACCTCCAAGCTGATATCAGGACCCTGCATTACCAGAATCATAAAACAACAATTTGGTGAAATAATTATTACTTTTGCCAGCAGGTATGCATGAAAATTTGAAACCTTCATAAAAGTCACAACACAAAAACTATGACACAAAAACCATTATTTGACAATAACGACAATTTTTTGTTAGACTTGCTTTTGGTGTGCACAAAAACGGTAACAAAAATGCGTTATTTAAAACCTTGGTAGTATATACCAAATATAAATAGCGATTGGTTAATGTCTGGAAAGAAAGTGGTTGATATGTACCGCTTGTGTGCCGGTCTCACGGCGAATTCCTGCTGCACCGGATGCATAATTCACGCCTTCAATTATGTCTGAACCACTAGTATTTGCATAAGGTGGGATAAAATGGTCGAAGCCCAAAGCTTCAGCTGCGTTGACAAAAACAGTAGTTGAACCAATATTAGAAAAAGAAAACTTGAAAACCTTCCAATCGAAGTGAAATATTTTAATGTATTAGGCTATATATAGCTACATTTAGTAGAATACTCTCCCAGACTTGAAGGATGGTAAAAACTAAAAATTGACAAATTTTTTTTTTCCCAAACTAAAGTATAATTATTAAATTAGTTGTTTCATAATTGGTTGGTATGTTAAATAAAACATTAGATGTATATGAGACACATTTAATTTTTTTTATCTTTACGATTTTTTAGCATCATTATGACGCATGAAGTAATTAAATAAATGTATGATGCCGATGAACTCAGCTAATTACTTTGTTCAGGAGTTGGGAATTTGGAGTTTGGACCATGAGGAACAAACACCTTTACCAAGGACATGGCTTATTTATGTATTTAGTCCATAAAAGTTGGGAGTGTTTTGATTTTGGTCCCTGAAAATTTTTTGACATTGATTCATCCTTAATTGTTTTGAAAATTTGGTTTTAGTCCTTGTTGTTAAGAAAAATCCATTAACTACTAACGTGGCTAACGGAACGTCACATCAACATACACGTGTGCACGTATGAAATGTCATGGTAGGATGACTGGGATGATCCAGACCGGCAGGAGAAAAAGGGCCATAGCCCAATCCACAAACACATTTTGGTTAGGCCTTGGCCCTTTTGCTCTTGCGGATCCGGATCATTCACGTCATCATATCGGTGACATGTAATACTTGCACACGTGTATGCTGATGTGGCGTTTCGTTAACTACATCAACAATTAACGAATTTTTTCTAACGGCAGGGACTAAAACTAAATTTTCAAAACAATTAAGATGAGTCGAGGTAAAAAAAACTTTCAGGGACCAAAATCAAAACACTCTCAACTTTCAGGGATTAAAACCATAAATAAACCAAATATTTGTGTAGATGGGGTAACTGATTTGATTAGGATGCAATTTTGATCTATAATTAAAGCAAATGTGCAAGGGTCACTAACCAATATCGACCCGGTGACTACCTTGCCATATTTATTTCATCACCATACATCGCCACTTTTAATGACTAATCGTCACTTTCTCAAGAATTTGCAACAAACCGTAGGGGGGAATACCACATTGAATGGTGATTTGCAAGGGATCAGATTGACAACAATAAAATATTAAGGAGTGACTTTAAAAAATAAAAATAAAAATAAGGACCATAATGTATATCTCAAGTTTAGATTATGGAGAAAGGGGTGCAAATATTACTAATGAAATCGATGGCAGTTCGACCATTGGTAAATCTTCCGGTTGGTCCAGTTGGAAAGTCGATCCCGTAAGGCATGAAATTTGCTCTTGCAATTGTGGGTAAATTGTTGTTATTTCCACTATCAGATAAAGAGTCCCCAAAAATGAAAACACAAGGTACTTGAGGAGTTCCAACACAAAGATGCACGTTTGTTGCTGCAAAGAAAAGAAGCACTACCAACCATAACTTATTCTCACTAGCCATCTCTAATAAAATCGAGAAGATATGCAAATGCAAGAAGGAAATAAATGTATATATAAATATATATAGGATGGGGATTACAAGTTTGGAGGCAAAATATGAAGTATAGTTTTTTTTTTTTCATGTGTTCTTTTTCATAGTTGATCTCACAATGAGTGAAACTGATTCATTTACTAATAGATGAATGGTACAAACCTATTTAAAAAATGTGGTATAACTAGAACATCGTTTTACCTCTCAATATACGTTGTGGATAGTCTACACGTCTGTGCATTGCTGTTGCTACATTTGTCATAAAAAGAACTATACATGTGGGATGTGGAGCATGGCCACATAATACATGGTACGAATATTGGTACATATACACAATTCTTTTTTGAATTCGTAGCTTTTTAAGTACTATTTTTTATAAAACTTTTTTTAAGATGAATTCAATACGTGATACGCGGTACAATGAATTCTATATACAATATGCAGGTAAATGAGAGAATTTGATACGCAATTGGCCTTTTCAAATTTGTTTTATTCTTCACTATCTTCCATACTATCATTGTCATCATTGAATCCAATTGTATGCACTACTAACTGTGTATATAATCCTGTTGTGTCAGCGGTCCAAGTCCATTCAACAGTTTTTAAGTTGTGTTTCCTCCCATTAATATGATCTCATATTCCATTGTACTATATTCCAAAATCCCACTGGTCTCCTCTCCACTCCCTCAACTTACCCACTATAGCTTTCCTATTGGCTAAAATAAAAAAGTCTTGAAAAAAAAATTAAGGTTTAATTGCAATTTTGATCCCAATTTTGTTTATTTGGTGAATTTAGTTCCCTTATTTTGAATTTGACAAATTTAGTCCAAATTGCTACGTGTTCTTCTGTTAGACTCAAAATGACTGAAATCGTCACAAATTGACAATTAAATGACTAAATTCGTCAAATTAAAAGTAAGAGAACTAAATTCGCCAAGTTAACAAAATTGATGGACCAAAAGTGCAATTAAGCAAAAAAAAATAGTTTTGTTACACGTACCCATTTTTTTTTAACAGCAAAAAAAAATCTACCAAAACACCAAGAAAAAAAATCTACCAAATATCATAGTATACTCCAAAAATTAAAATAGTATACCTTCCGTCCCACCATTGCCCACCCACCCGCTTACTTTGTCTTTCACTTAAGCCTCTTGATTTGTAATTTTCCTAATCCTTCATCACCAACCAGACCCTTTCCTAATCCTTGATTTGTAATTTTTAATAAAATTTCTTCCAGTTCAAAAAAAAAAAAAAAACTAGACCCTTTCCTAAATAACTTTGCTTTAGTTTTTTCTTCGCTCGTTTCTCCAAACCTCTTTTTCATAAATTGAAGCTAAGATTCTACACCATATAGTTTTTTTTTTCTAATAACATCTTCCACTATTTTTCAAACAATACTAGTTTAAATGTTCCAAGTCCTTAATTCCTAGTTCCCCACTCTCCTTTCTTTTGCAAACCTCACTCCGCCTTACCCAATTAGTCTTTCTAATCAGCTTATTCCCACCCCAAAGGAAATGTCTCATAGTTTTGTTTAAAACTATTTATAATAACATAATTTGTAGCTTTATATCACAATGCTTGACACAAATTAAGGGTAGTAAGTTCCAATCGTAAAAGAAATAAGCAAATCAGTCATATTTAGCTTTGATCCACGTCCAAGGTCTTAGTTTAATTAAATCAGCAATTTATTTATTGATCCATGCACGGAACCGCCTATTTAGTTCATTCTTCTTGTTTTTTTACTAAACAAAGATAATGCACATCATGATACAAGCAAAAAGAGTAGTATTATATGAACATTCAGAATTGGTATTTGGATTTAATATTTGTTTGTTTTCATATAAAACAAACAAATATTGGATTTAGATGTCAAAATGTTTACATAACATTTTTTACAAGGCAATAATCTAATACAAGTTACAATTAACTCATTTGTCTTAAACCATGCGACTGATTTGTGTGAAGAAGTGATAGGCTATAGAGGATTGAATAGAGGGATATTATGGGAACAAGATGATCGGATACACCATGCATGCTTTCCTTATCTTGATCTGTTTAATACTCCTTAAATTGTTGAAGTGGATTTATATTATATATGAATCAATGAAATTAGTTAATATTGTTGATGGTATTGGAATTGATAACATTTGTTTATTTTTTTAAATTACTACCTTTATAATTAATTAATTATCATTATGATTTTAAAAAGTATTGAGTATATAAATGTATTTGTAAAAACAAAATAATTAATATTATTGAAAATAAGAATAAGAGGTTTATCTCGTATGTAACATGTACAATGATTACAAGAATAAGTGTGTGAACCACAGTGCAATGCAGTACTTTCTTCTTAAAAAGGAACATGCTCAACTAAAATATTTTTTTTTTTACAATAAAAAGGTGTTGGCGGTGAGACATTGTCTCTGTTTTCATGCAGGAAATAAAGTAGACTAAGAGTTTGTTTGTATCTGCTGTAGAAGTTCATCCAAAAGTTACACTTGAGTAGCTTCTATACACGTGCGTTTGGCCATGACATTGCTTTGAATTTGGAATCAAATAATGTCGGTGTTGTATTAATGGGTAATGATTTGATGATACAAGAGTGGAGTTCAGTAAAAGCAACAGGAAGAATTTCTCAAATACTGCTGGTAAGCAAGGCTTATTTTGGTCGTGTTATAAATGCCCTCACTAAACCTATTGACAGTCGAGGAGAAAACGCAAAAGCAAACATGCTATAAATATGTGATAGCTCGATTGTTGTATTATGGTGATAGATGTGTCACAACCTCTGCATTAGTTGATTCATGCATTAGTTGATTCAAAAATAATGATCTTTCGTGATGGTGCGAATCATCTTAAAGAGAGAGAATACATGTCTCATTTCTTTATTAGTGCTACTACTTTATTTTTCTACTATCATTGTAATAATTCTCATTGTATATTATTCAGATTTTATTATATATATATATATATATATATATATTCTAATAATATTTTTTATTGCAATTTCTCCAATAATTTAAGGCGATCCTCCACATCACTACATACACCAAAAAAAATACATTTAACAACGCTCCTGAGTGCTATGAAAAAAATTATCTGTAAACATTGACAGCACTGCCTTCTTGGGTGGTTGCGGTCAATTATGATTCTCCACGTTGGGAAGAAAAAAGAGCACAAGAAAGGAATTTATTGGGTCACTATGAGATTTCAAAGAAAGTACAAATTAATCTAAAGCCATTAGTATGGATCCAATGGTTGATATTAAGTCCTCTCATCTCTCACATTAACATATCGATCACTCAATCTCACCTTTTTTTATAAGAAAACATATAACTCTTACATGATATATATACCCATACATACATACATATATATATATAAGGGATTTGTTAATACACTTAAAGTATAGTGATTTTTCAGTTAGAACATTTTAACATAGTATACCAGATTACTGTAGACGAAAATACCCTTATGTATTTAAAATAAATTAAGGGTATTTAAATAATTTCCTTTTCTAAAATTAAAAAAAAATACCCCAAAACCTTTTCCATATTCTGGCTTCTCCCTCACTTGAGAAAATTGCTTCTCTATGTGCTTCTTTCTTGTGAAAACATCTCTCCTTCACCTCATTGTCAATGCTAAAGCCACCGACAGACCACCACTGCCGCCAACACTAGCCCGACCTTCCTACACCCACTCCTTGTTCAATAAGAAATCAAGTGATTTTTGTGTTACTGTTGGCCTTGGGTCGAGGGGTTAATGTGAGAGACAAACGTGGAAAAAAGAAATCAAATAAAGGACAAAGGTAATCACTCTCACCTGATATGCACCAAAGTTTACGATCACAATCAGGGCCAAAGGTTGTAAAAAAAAAAAACAAATAAGAGACAAAGGTAATTTGATCCGTATTTTTACATTTGGATTTATCCTTTATTTGATATGCCAATTGCTAACTTCAGGGGAAAAAAATAAACGGAATTGAAATCTTAGGAGTTCTAAAAACTTTAGGAGTAAGTTAGTTCGAATTAAAAAACAATTAAGAAATCAAATCGAAAAGGTGAAATGATTTCCATTTTCTATAAATAAAAATCTTATTTATAAAGACCGGCTTGGGCATCATAGTATTTACTTTCTCCCACCTGATCAAGAAGGGTTGAGAAATAGCTGGCCACCAGAGGAATGAACGACTTTTGTACTATATATTTCTTAATTACATTATTTACAATTTTAATCTAGTGCAAAAGTTTAAATTCAATACACAATCACAATAATTTTTTTTGGATAAGACAAAATTTCATCTCAACAATGAAGAAGTATAAGGAATGCTCCTCACAAAATATAATGTACATGAACACCACAAAAAGAAAAAGTATTGAAACTAACCCATGAGCATAATAGGATAACAACATGACTCTGCAACACCTAAACAATAGCATGCATATTACATAAAATCTACATATAAAACCTGCACTTCAAAAGCCCTATCACCAAATTTTGAATAGGGTCAATTTCAAACCAGCTTCCTGCGTGTGTTACAGACTCATACATTATAGGCAATAGGATAACAAGCTTTGAATTGGATTTGTTTGCCATTCAAATCACAATCACAATAATTATATGAATACACCATCACAATACTGATATAAGTACACGACCAAACATGCTACATAAAGATAATTTCTATCTACACAAACCTGACTTTTCTAGTACGAATTAGGTAAAATTGAGGAAGGATAGTCAATTTACTCAACTTCGATTTAAGAACAATGTATGCCTATTTCACTCAACTTATTTAAAACAAATGCAAAGAGAGAAAAAATTATTAATATTGCATTAGAAACTATTACACGATTATATTGTTATATTGATTGAAGTAGCTCATCACAATTATTTAACAAAACTTATTGTTCTTCATATCTCGAGATGCGAACAAAGTTCAAAACATTTGGATATTATAATTTGATGCTTCTACAAAGGTGTTATTGATATCAAAAGATTATAACTCAAATTATGTTAAAATCATGAAAAGTACATCTTGAGACCATACTCATACACCACTACTACAAAAAAAAAAATTTAATCCCGGTTCCGAAACAATTTCAATCCCGGTTCCGAACCGGAATTGAATATGGCGGAATTAAAAATAGGACAATTTACGTTTCCAGTTCTTTAAAAACACGGAACCGGGATCATAAATTCTAAAGAACCGGGATCTTTAATAAAACTGAACCGAAATCGTAATTGCTGGAATTTATTTTTTGAACCGGAATCTTAAATAAGGGGATTTTTTTCATGAACCAGGATCGTAAATGAGGGAATTTTTTTTATTGGTACCAAAATTTTATATAATATAGCCCACCAATACCTGTATAACCAAAATGGGAATTTCATATACTTAATTTTTCCTTCAAATCTTAATTTCAAAAGCAATATATTATATATATTCATTCATAAAGTTGGGAAACATCTACAAAAATAGTTTAAGAGATGTACCAAAATATGCACCAAAAGACCTATGCCAACTTGCTAAAAGAGAGTGTACTAATAGTAATAGTTCACATCAACAAAAGTCTGATCTACTGTATAACTAAATTATCAAGTACTACATATATATAAATCTAAATATAATCTAAGGGACTTCATCAAACATGAAAGCAGCCCATTCTTCCTTGACTTCATCCAACAACTCTTGATTGTACATGGTGTACTTGCAGTCATCAAAGTACTGTAAAATTAAAATAAAGTAACGTAAGTTATATTATTGAACTAAATGAATAATTATAAGAGTCGAAACAAACATAAATCGAAATGGAAATTGCAAACCAATTCAAGAATCATGACAAAGATAAGACGGTAAAAGTGGGGGAATTCATATATGCATTATTCTGCAGAATAGTTAGTCTATGATTCACAAATGCGGGACAAAGATAAGACCATGAAAGTGCAAGTCACCTAAATCTTTTTTTGCTTGTTCTGTTTTCCCTTGCTCTTGTAGCCTCATATATCATGAGCCTTTTGTTTCTCTATCTCCCCCTGTAGACAAAAAACTATTGTAAGAAGTTGGCAAAAAATAGAGGATCGGGCTTTACATTATAAGAGTACATATTTCCCTTTGCAATTTATTAATTTTGTAGATGACATCAATTATTCTTGTAATTTAATCATTCAATTCATTAAGTAAGTACAGGAAAACTATCTATTATCACATTTTGGTAACTTATGAAAATAACTTATGCACACTTTACACGGCCAGGAACTTTGAGTGAGCAATAACAGACATATCAATGGACATATTTAGTAGACTAACTGTTTCACCCTTTATAGAGCACAGTCTCGTGACTGTCATGAGACATGATCTTTACCATCCAATACTTGGACTGCTAGACATATGAACTTCAGCTTCGTCTTTTTGCTTCTGCAAGATGAAAAATCAGTGAAGAAGATAAGAAAAATAAGGCTTTCACTGATGTAGAAAAGCATACAGAAAAAGAAGAGAAAAAAAGATGAAGAAAGTAACTATCAGAAAAAAATTGCTTTCTCTTGAATCAATGAAGGTAAATTTTGCAATTAATCAGGGAGCTGTGAATGCTTTCGCTTGTTCTTGGATCTGAAATAACTGATGCATATATTGCTGCAATTGCCACAAGCTATCCAAATCTAGAATGGCTTGATCTCAGTGGGTAGACAGAGGGTTTGAGAAATGAAAGTATTCTATAAATGAGGAAATAGTTTATCTTCAAAGCCTTTCCATTCACTCACTCAACATTGTTCCCTCTACCTCCCTGCCCCCTTCTCCCTCTCTATCTCTCTCTGTTCCTCATTGTGTGTGTGTTTACTGATCTATCCAACACAACAAAAAGGACATTAAGATATAAGTGCTGTTTGATAATTAATTTAAAGCAATTGTTAGTTATCTTAGAATTTTCAGTTTTGTAATAACCAATATGTCAGAGAAACTAGGGATTTAGAGTCCGTTCTGCTTCTACTTTATTCTACTTATTTATCTCTGCCAAATTAAATAGAAAAGTTTGGACTTTGGATTCTTCTGGTGTATTATTTACTTGTAAGTTGTGAGTTGTTTTCTTTTTTTCTAAACCATTCTCTAATCATCAGAGATTCCTTCTTGACAAGCATAATTGAAAGTCAACAAACTTTTAAGGTCGAGTTTTTTGTTTGGACAATGTAATTAGTAATATACAAGTGAAAGAAAGAGCAAACTATTATATCATCGGATAAATGTAAGTTAAAGAAGTTACGGGGTGAATACGAACGATAAACAAGAGTGTGAAATAGACATTAGTCCAGGTGCTATAAAGTTAAAAGGACCTAGTGACCTACCAACAGAAAACTATCCATGACTTTATGCCTAACAAGCCACTCTAACTAATACTAATATATTATTAATTACCATCCCCTTGTGCAAGTATCACATACACAGAAGCCAAAGGAACAAACAAAAGTGAACAGGGCTAAAATAAAAAATCACCAGAGACTAGGAAGGGCTTGAGCCATCATGTTGGCAGGATTGGATGCCGAGCTAGGAAGCAACATTGTTGTGCCATAAGGAAAAAGTAAAAAGAATACATATCAACAAAATATAAAGTATGGAGTTGTGCAACGTAGGAATTTGCATATAAAACAACTTGTAGGCTACTACCTCCTTGGCTATGTTGCTGAAAGCTTGGATATATTGCTCTGCAATCCTTAAACTTGTTGCCTGCAAACCAAATGAAAATATTAATCCCTTCCCTGTTATTCCATAAGAGTCAATAAGGTTAAGACGATTGTGCCTATAAGAAGCAATTATATAAACCAGATTCACCACCAATTTTTAATTTTCAAGCTTCAGAGATAACAGCAATCCAAACAGGATAACCTTTCAACCCTGTTTATATGGTCTCATACTTGAATATATATGAAGAAAATCAACAAATCAAACATTACATTTAAATAGCCAACCAGATCCTGCAATGGAAACTGTGACAGAAAAACGTGGTTCATATACATAACTATCTCAGTCACATGCTCAATTGTTCATTCATAAAGTCTATCTGGATGGAATGCTAGCATGTCTGATAATTAAACATGTCGGGCATCATAGATGTGCAAACAAAATAAATCAAAGTATGAGGTGCTGCACTCTCACCTCTTTTTTGGCCACAGCACATTCTAAAATATACATGAAAAGCTAGAAAATACTGGAATGGCATGGGCAAAAATTTCTAACATTAACAACCAAAAGTGAATAGAACTAATCAATATACAGTTCACTGCTTGTACAAGCTGTGATATACATAGTGTAAGGGGGAAAGTCACCTCTGGTCCCCCATTTTCTTTTAGAGATTGTGACACAACAGCAAGTCCTTCAGCTGTTGCTTTTGCTTTAGCAAGGATGGCTTCAGCCTCAACTGAAAAAGAATGCTCATTAGTAGTGGTTTCTTTCAAAAGAAATTGATAGATGGAGAAAACAGATGACAACATGCCAATTTAACACTATTAATGGTGGTTGATGGCATGCTACAAAAGAACATAAGTCTCAGGTGCACAAGTAAGACGATGGTCCAATCCAGTTCATTATCCTCTTGTCATGCAAAAAATTAGTCCTCTAAACAATTATACTAGTATGATGCTATATAAAGAGTTAGAACATGTTCAGAAACAAAGCTATCTCAAAGAAGTATACAATTGGAAGTTGGAACTGATATATCAGCAGCATTTAATTAACCTTGAGCTCTGTTGACTTGATCCATCCTTGCAGCTTCTGATGCTAAGATCACCGAACTCTTTTTTCCATCAGCAATGTTTATGTGGGCCTGTCTTTCTCCTGTTTAACATTAAAGATCATCAATGCCTATAAAAAAACAAGCTTTCAGGGTTGGATGAGATGAGAACTAAAAATTAATTTCAGGATTATAGATAATGTAAAATATTATCCTGGAACAGTTGAACATCAGAAGAATTGAAAAACTAATCAATAACCTTCGGACTCCAGAATTTGAGCTCTTTTTTTTCGTTCTGCTTCTGCTTGCATCTCCATAGCTGCTCTCACTCCACGAGGATGAGAGATATCCCCTGTAGAAGGACAACCACAAAAGAAATTACACAAAACTGACATGTTAAAAATAAAGGGAAATCTTTCTAGAGATTGCGAAAACTTACTTAGTCTCTGGAGCGACCCTCATGCCCCAAAGAGAATGGCTCGAGGAAGAGAATGAGCGGTGAGGAAGAGACGGCGGTACCGGTGCTGAGAGAGCTTGAGGGACGGTGGTGCTGAGAGAGAGGCTGGAAGGATGATTTGGTACGGTGTGCTTAGGGTTTTTGGCAGTGCTGTGAGAGAGGGAGTGTTTTTGTTTTAATTGCTCAAGAAGGAGTGTTTTTTTGCTGTGAGCAGTGAGATATAAGAATTATCATTATTCATCCCGGGTTCTTATATGAATAGGGATTAAAAATTCACCGATGTTTCTAAAATTTAATTTATATTTATGATCTCAGTTCCGTGTTTTTTTTCATCGGAATCAAAAATATATTGGAATTTTAAATATATTTTTTCTTCTTATTTATTATTTTTTAATTAAAAATGGTATTTAATCCCAGTTATAACACGGAACCGAGATTAAAATTCAGGTATTTTAAATAGTTTTTATAGTAGTGCACACGAACTACCTTGAGAGAAACGGAAAAGTTATTATTGTGACTTAAATGCTACACGCACCAATTGTCAAAGCAAATCAGATCTTCTGGACAATCATCGTCATTACGACATGGGATTTCTGGATATCCTTTTTCTATGCAATTCAAAAATGAAAGATTGTTAGCAAAAGGGTGAAGACCAAAAATTGGCATGGAGGAAAAAAGATCTTACTCACCACTGGTTACACGTAGAAGAAAAAGAAAAAAGAAGAGAACCACGACATAGAAATGCTTGAGAGTTTTAACCATATTTTTTTCATTTTTGTGTGCTCATCCAACTTAAGTGTTTTAGGTGCTTTATAGTGTAAATGAAGCCTACTTTTTTCACATTAACTAAATAATTTTGCAGAACTTGCAAAAGTTGAAAGATATTTTTATTAACATTAATATTATTATATATTATTTATTTTTTTTATAGTATTGTTATATGACATTTTGGTATAGTATTAAGACATTGTGTTTGTCCTTCGATACACTTAAATTGTTGTTTGACCCACTTAAATGTCGTTTGACCCACTTAAGGGTCAAGCATAAAAAAAAAAAAAAAATTGTCATTTGTGACCTTTACTTTTCATGATACTATGGGGCAAAAAATTTAAACCAAAACATCTATATTACTAAAAATTTGCTAGGATATTTGAATGAACAATATGCATATGATGATTCAAACAATTATGACAGTTTAGAAGTTAAGCTCATTTTATGAGATTAATGAAGTAAAGCTCATTAAAATTAGCACAAACAATGATGAATGATGAGAGTGTAGAAAATTGAAAACACACTCTTCTTCTTACTAGTAAAATTTATGTAAGTGTTTTTGATATAAGGCACATATTAAGAAAATAATGTCTTCAAACGATAAATGTTGTACAAATGTTTTGTTTTAGGTGATATACTCGTTTGTTCCTATTTATATGTATTATTTCAAACAAAACATATTATTTAATAAATGTAATCATTACTTCGATTTTCAATATATTATTTTTCCTCACTATACTCTTTCTCTCTTTATAATTATTAATTTTTCTCTACAACTTACGTAAAACAATTGATCTACTTAATAGAAGTAAACGTGAAAAATAACATCTATTACACTCAAAAAATTCTCAAAATGTTAAATACAAAACAAAAAATTTCTCAACAAAAAAAAAAGATAATAAAGAATGGAGGGAGTAGTATACAACATCTAAATGGTGTTAATAAAAATTAATAATAAGAAATCGATAATGAAATATGCACATATAATAAGAAATACTGTTTATTATATATATATATATATATATATATATATATATATATATATATTAACCAATGCCTAGTACGTATTATGTTATATTATTTATATATAAATATATTAGTATAGGCAAATATGGTTGTTTAATTTATTTTTTTTACATAAGCACATATCATATTGGAACTTATGATGTAAGTGCTTAGATTGCAAGTGCTTGGATTCAATAAGTTGTTTATGTTTGGACACAAACTTGAAAAATGCTTATACCATGCATAATTTGTGTTTGGATATATATTCACTTTTAAAAGTACTTAGCTTAGACAATAAAATTTTGGATGTATCATTGTACAAATATATGAATGTTTATCATATTTCTTACGTGAAATTATAATCAAGTCCTAATAAAAAATCAGCTGTATAAATTATATATTTTTTTAAATTAACCTCTAACCAATGTTACAACTAGGGGTGTAAGTGATCCAGTCTTGGACCGCAAGACCGGTCGGATCGGACCGGACTGAAAAATATGGTCCGATCTGATCTCATGGTCCGGTCTGGTCTAAAAATCTCTAGACTGTTTTGCTGTGGTTCGGTCCACGGTCTAACAGATTTTGGGACCGCAAAGACCGGACCGGACCGGTGGTTCAAATATTATTAAAAAAAAACACACACACAGCCCTGAGCCCACTCAAATCTCAAACCCTAAGTCACAGCCTCACTTCTAACTTCTCACTCTCCCTCACACAGCCACCAAACCCAGCAACCACTCTCCCTCCCATAACCACCAAACCCAGCAACCACCGTCCCTCCTTCTCATCTTTGCTCTCCGCCTCCCACCGCGCTCCGCCTCCCTCCGTTCTCGCTCATCTCCCTCCGTTCGCTTGATCTCCCTCGGTTCTCGCTCATCTCCCTCCATTCCGTTCGATCTCCCTCGATCTCTTTCCGTTCTCCATCTGCTCTGCCGTCTCTCTCTCTCCCTCACGCTGACGCTTCGGTTTCTCTCTTCCTCAGCCACCGCCGCTCCGCTCGCCACCGCTGGGTCTCAGTTCTCACTTTAAGGTTGGGTAATTTTTACCTTTTTGGTTACACGGAGATGCCCATTGCATCTATTAATGCATGGACATGAGAAAGTTAGGAAAATCAGAAATGCTTAATATCACGACACGAAGATTCGTAGGCTACAGGTGACTTCTTTTTCCTTGTTTTTCTGGTAACCAACTTTAGAAACTACCCACCATGTATTCTTGCCAACATTCTTAGTGAAAAAAAAGAAAAAAAAAAGGTGTTTTATTAAATTTTTATTATTATGGTCTAAATAGACCGGATCGGACCGGACCGAAATGGTCCGGTTCGGTCTTTGCCTGTAGAAAACTTCCGGACCGTTACACCCCTAGTTACAACTTTACATGTTACATACATATTGATGAAAGTTGCTGGCCTTTTGATAATTGTTGGCTTTTTTTATAATATTATCATTTGTTGGTTAGTCACATAATCATTACAGCCTTATAGCCTTAGAGGGAATGTGTTAATTGTTGTTGTTGGCCTTTTGAAATTGAATATAAGTCATGTGGTCATGCGGTTATATTTAAAAGTTAAAACAAAGAAATATTGATAGGAATTTGGTAATAAAATAATGAAATATTGTTGTGAATTTGTAATAAAAAATTGTAGTATGATAGCAGACCGTCCAAAAGCCCGCGCTGCGGCATGTAAGGCCTGGATTTTTTGCCAAAAAAATTTCCCGCCCACCAAAAACGCGGGTATGAGCCAAGCCCACCCGCTAGCCCAAATTGCCATGCTATTTCAGACTCTATTTTAATCGGAACTAAAATCAAAATTTTGAAAAACTGAAGGACAAAAATAAATAAAAAGAATATAAGGGTTGAGATCAAAAACTCATTATATTTTTAGGAATAAAAATACATTTAAATCTTTAACACATGTATATATATATATATATATATATATATAAACACATATTTTAACAAATCTTTAGTATTTTAAAGTAAACGATATTTTGATTTATTTGCAGACAAATGAGACAATTAGAAATTTACAAACATGAAAATAATATTATTTATATCTCAATTATGTCATGCAATGATAATAAATGATCCAACGCAGTGGCTCTTGTAGTAAATAAAATTACAAAGAATTGTTTTATAGTTTTCGGCCTCTAAACAATTAACAGCGGCTGTTGATGGTTACTTGGACAAAGAACTCGAGGAGAGAGGAATGAATTGAGCTGAAAAATAAATTAAATGAAAGAAAAAAGAATAACCAACCTGGGTTGAGACGAGTGGTAAGCGACTCGGTCTCACTTAAGCAAGGTATCGGGATTGATTCATTGTGGATGCAGAAAATTTATGTTGGAAAATTCACCTGTCATAGCCAGACATGCGATCCAAGTCGGATCTGGATATACCTAGGTAGTACTTGAGGAACCGAAAGGGCAACAAAAAATAAGAATTGGGAAGGAAGTGAGATTCGAAGGGCAACTTCGGACAACCATGGATTTTGATTTCTATCTTCATATTTTCATAACATTAACTTCATTACATATTTGAAAATAGTGTATTTTATTTAACTAATTAAACAAAATATGAAAATGATGAAAGAAAATATTAATATGATAGCATAAGATTGGAGAGAAGTGGGGGGCTTAGGAAAAAAAATTTCAATCTAATTGTTTCAAAAACAACAATGGAAAGCGAAGCTTTAAAGATCCTATAGTTTCTTTCTTGCCACAACAAATAAGCCAACAAATAGAAGAGTAATCGATAAGCTTTACTAACAATGCGGTTCCTTTTCAACGACAAGTTGCTCATGTTATCCGTTGTCTCCTACCATGGTATAGCCAAGTAAACCACACCTTCTTCACCAAGAAAAACATGTACCCTACTAGCATACAAACAATCAAAGAATAAATGATGATCACAATTTTCCTCAGTAATATCACAAAGAACACAAATACCCATATCATTACCACCCAAAAAGGCAAACCAAAACGATCAAATTGGGTCACCATTGCATGACCCATTAAGCAATACATTTGGGCTGCTTTTGAGAAATGGAATTCTCACCCCAACTATTATCCCCACACCCCAATTTAAACAGTGAAATTTCATTTTTACCCTTTATTAAATTTCCATCTCGGGACTCTCGGAATATTTTTCCGAGAGGTCGAAAAAGTGAAGAATTTTCCAACATGTACCTCTCGGAATTTTAAAAAATTAGCAAAAAAGAGAAAAAAAATGAAAAGTTCAAATCTTTTCACCATTTGCAGCTGTACCATCTGCACAAGTTTAGTATAGACTGAATTTATTATGCAATACTACTCTCATCAATTTTGGGTTTTGGAATGGCTATATATGGGCATCAACTATGCATATATCCAGTATGCCACTTGGCGACTTCAAGTCGCTCGCGATGATAGTCCAGTATGAATAATCCCTTCAAAAGATAAACAACTTCTTGGATTTTATTAATGATTCACACTGTTTATTATGAACCATGTGTTTGTCAATCAATACCATCTACTATGTGATATATATGCAACTAAGTAAATATCATCAAGTGTATATGCAACAAGCAATAGACGCAGAATGTTAGGAAGAGACAAATCTATTTTAGTGATAAGTTTTCTATGAAAGATAAGCTACAAAAATTCCACCTGGCTATTGCAGGCAATAAGTTTCTGTTTTGACAACACTAGTGTCTGCCCATGTGGCATGTCTCTTTTTTGCTGAATTTTTCGAGAGGTACCTCTCGGAAAAATCTCCAAAATTTCGAAAGATATCTCTCAGAAAAATACTTTAGAAAATATTCCGAGAGTCCCGTGTTGGAAAAAATAAAAGGTATTTTTGTCATTTTACTGTTCAAATGGGATGTAGGAATAATATGTGGGGTGTGGAATCTAAATCATGCTGCCTTTTTTACTAATCCATTTGGACTTAACTCGTTTGACATCTCTAAATCAACTTATCACAATCCGAAGGATAGCTTTAAAAAAAACAGGGAATTCATTTTTTGACCCCCTATTTCCTCGTTGACCCGTTTTCAAAAATTTTACCCATATGTTTGGGGGGTCAACGTATGTGTATTTTTTGATTAGTACGTTGAACCCCTAGTTTATGTGTAAAAAATTACACATATGCTCAAGATCAATGTATATTTAAAGGAGGGTTAACTAGTAAATGAAGGGATAAAAAATGAACTCCAAGAAAGTAAGTCACAAAATAAAATTATGATTTGGATTATATCTAGGTCATATAATAGAATATCCCAACAAACCTTAAAGATTAAAGAGTGGTGATTTTGCCAAATGATCTTGGACAATGACACCCCACTTTAAATCTTTGATATTAAAAAATGGGATTTAGTTTCCAAACACCTCTTTTTATTCACAAACCCCATTTTAAATGATAAAAGTTCAAAATACTCATCTTATTAAAAAATTAAAAAAAATCCAAAATCCTAACCCCAATCCCTCAAACCCATGTACCTTCTTCCATCCCAAAAAAATCCCTTTTTTCAAGAAACCTCTTCATCTCCCTTCTATTTTCACAAACTTCTTCCTCTTCTCATTTTCTTCTCATCTTCTTTCACTCCAAAAAAATAAACTACAAAGAAAGTATTTTTTTTCATCTCATTGACGTTCATAAGGAGTATCAGTTGAGTTTCTTTCCTTGTTTTTGAAGGTAAAAATAATGGCCTTCTGTTTTAAATTTTTTATGTAACTGTACAAATTCCGACAATCTAGTGTCGGAATTTTATGATATTCCGAGACGGGTATTTCAGAAC
The DNA here is from genome assembly GCA_037953625.1 of Crotalaria pallida. Taxonomy (NCBI): domain Eukaryota; kingdom Viridiplantae; phylum Streptophyta; class Magnoliopsida; order Fabales; family Fabaceae; genus Crotalaria; species Crotalaria pallida. The sequence goes on from CM075656.1 coordinate 79,797,809, forward strand.
TTGTAACGACATTGTTTTCGTAAATTTTTTAGACCCATATATCGGAATTTATAAAATTTTCGACACATGTCTTTCGAAATTTATATATGTATATATATATATATATATAAAGTTGCAAAAAAATTCCGAAATCCCAGTCTGTCGAAAATTCCTGCAACAGCAACAATGGCAAGAAAACCTTAAGAGACGAAACCCAAAACAAAAATCCTAAAAAACGAAACCTAACAAACAAGAGAAAAGAAGAAAACAAAAAGAAAAACCCTTACCTAAACCTTAACAAAGAAAACAAAATAGAGAGAGGAAAAACAAAAAAAAAAACCTAGAACAAAAAGAAGTATTACTTGCAGAAGAGGGAAAGAGCGGCGACGACGGTGGTGGTGAGGACGGTGAGGAAGGGTGAAAGAGGAAGTTGAGAGGTTGGGGAGTGGGGTTTGGGAAAATAATTTCTGAAATAGAGGGAATAATGGGGGGGTTAGAGGAGGGTATTAGTGGAATATTTGAAAAAATGTGATTTGGGGAATAAATTATGAGGTTTGGGGACTAATTCCCTTAAAAAATCTAAAGTGAACTTGCTCTAAAAAATTCAACTCCCCCTCCCTTTCCCCGTCACATGTACCCCATCCCACGCACCATCATCCACAACAAACCTTTAACCCAAGCCAAAATCTTACAAACCACCGGTCCACTACCTACAAAACTCCTCACTCCACACCAATTAAAAAAAATATTGTATCGAGTTAAACTTGTAACCTTAATTTTTACAAAACCATGACTAAAACTTAAGACAATGTAAAAAAAAATATTGTGAGTCCAACACACGACCAAATTCAAATATTCAAAATAATATTTGGTGGTCATGACTTTAAGAGAAACCCATATAATTTATTTATAGTTTTGGTTTTTGAAAGTTATGAATTTTTTTTAATGAGAAAATAATGTTCCTCGGGAGGGAACTTATCTTCGGAGTACAATCATATTATAACACTTGCCTACTTTTATTTTAGGCTTTATTTTATATATTTTTTTTTTTGGAAAAGAGTATAAACACCTCTTAAACTATTTGTCTTTTGCAAATATCTACCACAAACTATTTTTCTTATACAATTACTCATTAAACTTCAATATTTCATAAAATTAATACTTCTGTTAATTTAAAATTAAAATTTAACTGTAAAAACACCTTACCATTCAATTTGTTGTAATCTCAAGTCTTGACCATAAATATTTATAATTGATTTTTTAATTTTAATAATATTTATTTATCCTTATTCTAAAATATCTTCTCTATAATAAAAAAGAAACAACATTCTCTTCTCAATTTGTACCGCATTAGTTTTTACACATCGCTACAATTTCTCAATTTTTAAAAAGAAGGTTAAATAAATACTATTAATTTTTTTAAAAATAAATAAATTATAAAGATTCAATTGTTGAAATTACAACAAATTAAACAGTAAGATGTTTTTACCGATAAAATTTAACTTTGAGTTAACGAAAGTATTAATTTTGTCAAATATTAAAATTTAAGGAGTGATTGCGTAGAAAAAATAGTTTGTGGGAGCTATTTGCAAAAGTCAAATAGTTTAAAGGGTGTTTCTATTTTCCTTTTTTTTTCTTTAATTCTAAGTATTGTATCTCTTGCCTTTTCTTCTTTTTTTTTTTGTCGAAACCATATCGTGTCTCATCTTCATATTTTTTTGACCCAACTAATCCATAGCGTGCGCGTGAAGTGAGGTTTTGCCTTCTCCTATGCAAAACATGATAAAGCATTTGCTTAAAAAAGCCCCACAACTATCATCGTCATCCTCTTGTTTCTCATCACTGTCGCCTCCGCCTCATATCCCCGTCGCAACCACTGTCCACCACGCACTACCAGCCCTTGTCGTCGCCCGTTGCACGCCAACCTCCGTCTTCCTGCCAAATCCAAATCCCACATTCTCTTTGCTACTTCTCTCAATAAGTTAAAGCTTGAGCACTAAAAATTAGGCAATATTAATTACAACTTGTGCAGGTTTTATGATTTGTTTCACAACAATTTGGCAAAATAACAGCCCACTAAAGAATGCCTTCAAAACAACCAATGCCAAGTCTAACAGAGGACAACTTCTAATACTGTCCAACGTTTTTGTCTGTGATGTATAACATTAACGTTACCAATGCAATTCATAAAACAAAAGCAAAAACAGAAGAAAACATATTGTTCCATATTGAGATTGAGCAAATAGAATTTCATTCATAGTATTAAGACAAGAATTACATGTCTCATGATTTTACATCAACAAACACAATTTCAACTTTTCAAGACTTTCTAATCTGGTCCTACATTACAAAGGGTCATTATTCTGTACAAACTAAAAAGTGGTTAGTATAGATACTAACTCATGTGTAACCTATTGTTCCAGGTTTGCACATATTTACCGATTTTTTCTTTTTGTTTTTTTGTTTTTTATGCTTTTACCAAAATGGCCCTCATAATATGAGTAGCTATTGAATCTAACACTCAAATTTCCATAGTCGACAGCCTTATCTTCACTTCAACACCTTATCTTCTTATCTAATTACTTCAACACCAACAGCCACCGAGGAACACGAGGGCAGAGGGCGGAGGAGGAGGAGCTGCCTCTTCAACTTGTAATGCTGCAGATAAGATTTTCCAGATAGCAGCTATCTTGAATGGGCTTGTTCTTGTCGGTGTTGTGGTCGGATTTCTTCTTTCTTCTTAGAATTGAAGCATCTGTGGAAGAGGCTGAGTGTATCCTCATTAGGAGGGATATAAGGACATAAAGACAATATATCCTTTTGGAGGACTTTAAGACTACCTAGCCTTTATAATCAGGCAGACAACTTCACCTTCTAACAATATTGTTGATAGCTTTCATTTTCTCAATTTGGGAAACTGAAACAGTTACTCCATCTTCCTTATAAGTGTGCATTTATGTAAATACCATAATAGAGGAAGAGAAAAAACTAGAAACTTTGCAACAAGAGATTAAAAAAAAAAAGATTTCAAAACCTCTTTAAATTTTTTGATATTACTGCAACACAACTAAACTGATGCTGATTGATTGTAATAGTATTTAATTTTTATTAGTAAGTGTGTTCATTAATTAATGTATAATGGTTTAGAGATGAGAGAGATAATAAAGGTAGAATTAATGAGAAGTAAGAGAAATGATTGAATGAAAGGTTAATATTAGGGAAAAAAACATGTTTGTGTATTGAAAATGTAAAAGGTCAAACATTATGAAACAATGAAAAAAGGATAAAAGGCCAAATGCTGTGAAACGGAGGGAGTAATAAATGTACAGAGATTATATTAAAGAGAGGTGGAGAGATGAGTGATGAAAATGATGATATAATAGATAAAAGTATGCTTGAAAAAAGAATTATAAATGAGTATTGAGTTTCTAAAAGAACATATATTATGGGTAGACAAATAAAAAAGCTAAAAAGACTTGAATTATGGGACATATTCATTTATTTTTAATATTATTTTTATTTATTTTTGCTAATTTTTAATTTATTTTTAACAAAAATAAAATTAACACAAAAACTATGCTAGTTTTTTTTAAAAAAAATTATTTAAAAAAAAAAATTAACACAAAGACGTACTATGCTAGTTTAAAAAAAATTATTTAAAAAAAAACGAAAATGGGAAGAAAAAAAATTTAAGGAAAGTGGAGGGACACATCTTTGGTACTCCTATGCTACTTGGAAGTAATCCAATTCCAGGTCATCACTCTTCATTCTCCATAATGCACCACAACCATAGATCATGTAGTTAGTATACATACTCATCCACTTTTGGTGAATATTGCATACAGATCCCATTACAAATACCTTAAAATATCTAATAATCTAAAATAAACAATCTTTAAATTTTGGGCTTGAAACTTTTTCTGGAAGTGTTAGGCCAAATCCCTCCATGTAATTTTGTCCATGTTTTGTCTGTGCTAGAAGAGCTTTTAATGAATTACTATGAATGCCAATTTGTTTTTCTTTCACAAACTTTTCCCTGGCCAAAATGACTTTCTCTTTGGTAAACTTTATGAGCTTCCACGGGTTAATAACAGCTAGCATTCCAGTAATTCAAGTTCTCATATCCTGGATTAATATTAGACACAATATGATTTAATAAGAAAAAACATTTCAGTAAATAATAAGAGAGTATCCAAATCAATTCAGCAAGGAAAAGCATAATAGTATCATAGACTATTGTGATAGACAGAAACTGGCTACATGTAATATAATTTTGGGAATTCTCTATCTTAGATTAACACAACTCACGGTCCAAGGATTTCATAACCTTTAGACTCTTAACAAAGTAGCAGGATATATAACAAGTGTAAACCACCATAAGACCACAAAGAACCCGGAGTAGAATAAGTAGTTTACCATTTAGTCATTTACTAATGCAAATTGCAGAAAAAATATCCAGAACGAAGCCTTCTTTTTCACCATAGTATGAATTACATACATATCAATCATTAAAGATTAAAGATGAATTGAAACAGTGGTTTGGATATTTTACTAAACAGATTATGAACAATCACAACAACTACCCAATTAGAGAAAGAAAGCACATAAAAAGACAAAACAGAAAATAAAGAAGAACAAGAAATGCCACAGACAAGGAACCAGTAAACGCTGGCCAGACTGCCACCATAGGATCCACCCATCACAGCCCGATCACATCTACAAGTTATTGAAGGCTTCGTCGCTGTCCACAAACGCCCTACCCAAGTGCTTCTGTTGTCTCTGTTGCCAGCGGGGCTGCCGCAGCAAGATGCCTTCATAGTAACACTCTATGAAACATGCTTACATAGAAGAAGATACTATCTGTATCTTCATAAACAGAGCATAAGCACAACTTTTACATTACAAAGTGGGTAAAATTTGAGGTAGGATAACCAATTTCCTCATCTTTGACCACATGGTACACGTATTTAACTCAAACTTATTCATCTGCGTAGAAACGACCAGGCAGTGATGTGAACTCTTCCATGAACTCAGGTGCCATCTTAATATGTTGCTCAACAAAGTTCTTGATATTCATTGGATATGTTGAGTCAAGATCAGAAGAATTATAAAAAGCTAATGCAGCGAGTATGTTATAAGCTTCGGTGGTATGGCATTGATCAAAAAACACGTGCTCCCTCCTATTAGAGCATGGTGTTTGATCAGGAATACAATGGCCAGATGGCACCGTTGCGCAGCAAGCCGTGGTCGAATCCTTAAAACCTGATGAGATCCATCAACCATGGTTATGTTGCATGATGATTACAAGGATCCTCTCATGTTACTTACTAACATAGGAACGTCAATTGCTTATACTATTAAAGAGAAAGACATAAGTTTTATTATCGTAGAGCTTATCACTGTTTATGTTACAAATTTTATTCATGTCTTTCTGTCTAATAGCATAAACGCTCATGTTAGTGAATGACATTATAGGATGCACCTCAAACAATCAACCGAGAAAAAAAAAAAACCTATTTTAATTTTGTCATAGAGATTTGTATTGAAGTATAATTAAGAAAATAAAATTTGTTACCAACTGCATAGCGTAAGGTGTCGAATTTGCTGTTTACAAAGATGAATTTGGAATCCGTATATGACTTGCTATTAAATTGATCAACTAGAGATTTAAGCTTTTTATTAAAAATGAGTGCTGCATCATTCGCTGCTTCAAAACAAGATCCACCAGTTTTAGAGATAAGGATTGGAATGCAGCCTATACTTCCCACTCCAACCAACACAAACTTTCTTGCTCCAAGGCCCTGTAGAGCCTGCCCAAAAAAATAATAATCCAATTTCCCTGATAAATCATACCATATAAATAAAGCAGCTTCAATTGATATTCTACTTTCGGGGTGTTTGCTTTGCGAAAAATTCCTCTTTTCATTTTTCTTATTAATTAATAATCACAATCAAATCATCTTATTCCTTTTTTTTTTTCGCGTGTTTACATATTCGTATAGTAAATTGCATAATCCTGTTTCACCGTTTCCTATACAAATATGTGAAAACAAGAAACTGAACAAAAACAAAGTGACATAACCCTTATTATCCTAATCGAAATGATGGAAAATTTAAAACAAAGTGTTTGAATATATACCTTTAAATACAGAGCTAATTCATCAATTAGAGCTTCTGCATACTGCTCAGGGCTATAGATAGTGCTTGTATTGTAGTACTCCGGAATGAAGTAATTGTTTAGGTAATCATTGTTGCCTATTTCCACATAATACAAGCACTTACTAAGGTAGTGCTTAGCTCTTTTAAGACCTCCAAGTACGAAAGCAATTCGGGAAACTATGGCTCTGTGATTTAATAACTGTAATCCCAAGCTGACAAGCTCACCCTGCATTGATTAACACTACTTGAAGATAAAGATGAACAAGAACATTGTAACACAAACCTTCTAACATAACCATCTACCAAAAACCAATCGAAGATAAAGATGAACAAGATAAGAAAGAAAAAAAGTTTATTTGATTTTATACCACATGTTCTCCAGTCTCAATGCGAATTCCTGCTGCACCAGATGCATAGTTCACACCTTTAAGTATGTTAGAACCTCTAGTATTCGCAAAGGGTGGAATGAAATCCTTGAATCCCAGAAATTGAGCTGCAATATGAAAACATTAGTCTAATTTAAACAAAATGTTTGGTGGAAAAAAAAGAAAAAATGAGAAGAGGCAGCTTAGGACACGAGGCTCTTGCACATATCTCATTCGAGCTCCTAACTAGGGGAAATCTTTAGCACCTTAGTCTCCATGTATTCAATTCAATGGTACTTTAAATCAGTTAAATAAGTGAATTTTAGCTCTAGTTATAGTATTGAAGTTAGCTTAATCTATTGATTTAAATGGAAACTTTTAAAGTCAAATGTTTGTTGACTTTTTCAAAGTAATGAATTTAATTTGGTGAATACTTCAGACTCCCTGGGTTTATGAAGGCTTTGGTATCCTCGTTGTGTGAATCACTTAGAGAATGACAAATGTATATGGTGTGTTGAGTCAGAGTTATTTAGTTGAAAAGGTCAATTTTTATAATTAAGTCTTTAAAGATCCAAAAGCAAAAATACAAAGTTATTCAAGAGTAAAATCATAAAAAAGTGCAGTTTACTCCCTTATCCTAATTAAAAACCTTTCTTTTTCTGCATTTCTTCTTAGTTTCCTGTTCTGCGTTTATTATTCTTCTTAGTTTCATGCGCAGGAAAAACTAAAAACTCTTTAAAAAAAAAAACATAGTATTTCTTTGTTTCAGCAAAACCAGAAATTAGAAAGAAAAAAATATAGTTAGAGAAGAGAATGAAGATGGAAGGATAACACGAGTGTATCATTACTTACATGGATGATGGAAGTGAAAAAGAATACAAGTAGGAAAAGAATAACAAGTGTTGATTCTTTACGTGGTAAATGGTAATTCTGATGCCAAGCTTTATTATCATGGATGGGCAAAGATAGAAGAGGAGCTCGAACTTGGTGAATCTAGAAAGCGGTCCCTCCCTCCGAGTGTGTGAACTATTGAATGGTAAACATTGATTTTTTTTTAAAAGCTATAAGTTTTTTCTAATTCACGAAACGAGACTACTAGTTAATTGACTGAATCTATAAGCGTCTAGCTAACTAAAAAATTCTTAACTGCCCCTACCGAACAGAGCCTTAATATTTCATACATATTTGTTATTATCTAAGTGGTACATGAAAAGAGAGTATTTAACCCTTCATAAACTATGGGATTTTGGAAAAACCATTTAATTTCTATCCTAGTAAGTGAGTAACTAGACATGTAACGCAAAGAAATCTTACATATTATGTCAATTATAGTTCGGCCATTGGTAAACCTTCCGGTTGGACCAGCAGGGAAGTCGATGCCATATGGTTTGAAGTTAGATTTTGCATTGGTTGCAAGGTTGTTGTTGTTTCCACTATCAGACAAAGAGTCCCCAAAAATAAAAAGGCCTGGTACTAGGGGCTTCCCGAGAACACTATTTTGGTTGTAGTTTGCAACCAAAAGAACAAGAGATAGAACAAACCATGCCTTCGTCTCACAAGACGACATCTTCTTTAAGCAGAGAGTAACCAAGTATAGATATATATAAAAGGGTTGTGGTTACGAAACAACTGTGGAAAAGCACAAGATTGAAGGAAACTTGCCTATTTTTTGTTTTATTCACTGGGAATTTTAGTTGACTTTAATCTTTAAATATTGAGTAAAGGTCCAAAGTACAGTAGTATCTAAAATTTTTTTGCATAGTTAAATTTGGTTATAATTTTGTAAAATTTACATGTGAGACAATTTGATCCTTAAAAAAAAATTAGAGTGAAGGTCCAATTTGGTCCTTCAAGTTTTTCGACTAATACACTTTCATTTTTCAAGAATTATAATTCACTTTTAGTCACTAAAGAATTTAAAAAATATCACTTTAGTTCTTGTTTTCATTCTGTTAACTACTGTCACTGCCAGAAGCACCAGAGATATTTTGCATTCTGTTTTCATTCTTGTTTTCAAGTTTTTTGTTTTCATTCTAAAATATATTATGTTATTATGAAAAAATAAATAAAAATGGATATATTAAATATATTTGAATATATATTTATTCAAATATTGATATATAAAAAATGTATTTAAAAAAATGGATATGTAAAAAAATAACTATTGAAATTATTATTGCAATCCAACTTTTTTTATATAAAAATGGCTATAACACATTTTTTAACACAAAATTGAATATTTTAATTTTAAAATGTTATTTAAATGAAAATATAATTTTTGAAAATTTATAACTATCAGTGCCATAAATAAATATTTGAGATAAATTTTTTAATAGTAAGTAATTAACATTATCAAAATTACATTTATAAAAATTATTAAAATGAAATTGAGTCTAAAAGTTCATGATGATATAATGCTGATGCATAAGTCTTGTAAGTTTGACGAGTCTTAACTGCTGTGGTGAAAGATATGAAAAGTCTGAAGTTGAGTCTTATAGCAGAATGATGAGGTAGTACTGATGTGGCATAATCTGATGAATTTGATATTAAGACATTGTTGTGAATGTCCTAAGCTCATTTCTATATGCATCTCACGTGGGCTTATGAAATTAAGTAAGAAAAGAGCTTACGAGAGAAGATATTTTTATGAGTAATTAGTCATTTTGGTCCCTGAAAGTGTGGCTATCAGTCATTTTAGTCCCCTACAGATCATAAATACACGTTTAGTCCCTGAGAGTGTCCCACATCCGTCATTTTAGTCCCTCCGTCAGCTGAGGTTAAGTAACAGAGTTAATTTTTCCGTCATTTATTTTGGTCCCTGAAACATGCATACATAATTCATTTTGGTCCTTTTTAAATTGACAATTAATTCAATTTAATCCCTGAAAAATGTATACATAATTCAATTTGGTTCTTTTTAAATTGTCGATTAATTCAATTTAATCCCTCATTTTTTTATTCTATCCGTTTCATTTTGTTTTGCCTTTTAGGCTTTTTCTCTTAGTGTATTTCATATTGTTTGGCCTTTTACAATTCCAATGCATAAACAAATTTTTCTTTCCAATTCTAACCCTTATTTCAATCATTTCTCTTACTCATCATTAATTACGCTTTTATCATCTCTGTCATCTCTAAACCACTATACATTAATTAAATTAAATACTACTACAATTTTCAATAAGGATTAAATAGGGACATTTAGACAAAATATACATAAAACTTACCATTAATAACACTTTCTTAATATATGTGATCAGGCCTAAAAGATCAAACAAAATGAAACGAAGGGAGTAGAAAACAAACAACTAAACATTATGGGAAATAACATTAAAACATGTATGTATGTAATATTTGAGCCAACACATGTTCACAAAACTAATCTAAAAAATAACTATGTACAAAATATCTCAAAATTTAGTCTTCATTTCTAGCTTCATGTTGATGGCTTAAATATCCTTTGAAAATGAGTAAAAGATTACTTTTGTGAATAGGTACTGCTCAAATACTATATACATACAAGTTTTAATGTTTTACAACATTACGTTGAGTTGTTTGTTTTATAAAAAAATTGAGGGATTAAATTGAATTAATTGACAATTTAAAAAGGACCAAATTGAATTATGTATGGATGTTTGAAGGATTAAATTGAATTAATTGTCAATTTAAAAAGGACCAAAATGAATTATGTATGTATGTTTCAGGGACCAAAATGAATGACGGAAAAATTAACTCTGTTACTTAACCTCAGTTGACAGAGGGATTAAAATGACGGATGTGGGACACTCTCAGAGACTAAACGTGTATTTATGATCTCTGGGGGACTAAAATGACCGATGGTCACACTCTCAGAGACCAAAATGACTAATTACTCATATTTTTATATGTTCTTCCAAACAAAAATATAAGTATTTATAAGATAAAATAAGTTAAAATAAATTAAAATTAAGCTCTTCTAAACATCACCGAAAAAAAGAAGTTAGAAATTCTTGTCCTTACTACCTATTCTCCGGATACATTTGATAGCATAAGATTGGAGACAAGATGGGGGCTTAGGAAAAAAATTTCAATCTAACTGTTTCAAAAACAATAATAGAAAGCGAAGTTTTAAAGATCCTATAGTTTCTTTTTTGCAACAATAAATAAGCAAACAAATAGAAGAAAGTAATCTATAAGCTTTACCCTTTCTTTGGTTGGGATGATTTTGGGGAAGAGATTTTGGGAAGAGAGAAAATAGGGAGAAAACAAAGTTTTCTCTTCGTTTGGTTGATGAGAGAAAATGAGGGAGGAAAGAAAATGTGGTGGGTCCCATGAGAAAACCATAAGAAAAAATTTTCTCTCCTCAAGAGAAGAGAGAAAACTGAGAAAACTGAGATTGACATATAAAATTACTCATCTGTCCTTCACCTATTCACTTTATTTGACTTTTTTAATTTTTTTATTAAAAAAATAAAGCATTTTTATTTCAATAAAAATTGTTTTTTTTTTAATATTTTGGATTCGAAATTTTTATTAAACAAAAAATAATTGAAGTAATTTTTTTTGTTATTTTAAATATACATACATGTGAAAAAAAAATATATATTTATTTATATTTTGTAAAATAAGGGTGTAGTTGTCTTTTGACAAATTTATTGTTTTCTCTCTTTCCATTTTTCTCTCCAACCAAACGAAAGGAAAGAAAACTTAATTTTTCTCTCTTCCCTATTTCTTCACATTTTCTCTCATACCAAACAACCACAAACTCTACTCATTTTCTTCCTATAATCTCTCTTCCCTACTTCTTTCTTCTCTATTTCTCTCTTCTCATTTTCTCTCGTGCAACCAAACAAAGCATTAGTGCTTTACTAGCAACGTGGTTCCTTTTCAACGACAAGTTGTTCATGTTATTCAGGGTATGGTTGGTTACCCGTTACAGAATCAATTCTGGACCCAAAATCATGTTGGAGCAGAATCAACCATTAATAGCATTGGCATTTCAGAATTGATTCTGGACTAACTTACCACAGAACCAAACATGCACTCAGTCTCTTACCACGGTATAGCCAAGTAAACCACACCTCTTGACAAAAAAAACATGTACCTTGACTAGTATACAAACAATCAAATAAGAGATAATCACAATTTTTCTCTACAATATGACATAGAACACAAATAGCATCACTTTTACCACCAAAACGGCGGAAATTTAATTTTTAGCCTCCATAATTGAATTTTTGGTATAATTATAAAAAAAAACTAAAATACCCTCAATATTAAATAGTTTCCGACTTTGGAATAAAAGAAAAAAACCACTTCCAACGCATTCATGTCGAAAATATGTTCCAACTTATCGGTGTCAGAAGTGTAAAAAATTTGCACTTCCGCCATTAGTGAATCAGTGCATATTTCGGACGAGGGTATGTCGGAAGTGTATTTTTTTAAGTTTTTGGTTTCCTGAAATCGAAAACTAATTAAAACTAAGGGCATTTTTATCTTTTTTGCAAAAAATGAGAGCCAAAACTTCAAAGATAAAGATCAAAAATTAAGATAGAAAATTTTAACACCCTGTAATAGAATTTATGCACCCCACTTTTGGCCTAAAAATACAAAAATAGCCCTATCCCCTCCCCACCCCACCCCCACTCTTTCCACGATTCCCACCCCACCCCACCTCATTTCTTCTCTTCTCTTTTATTCTCCTTCTAGCCACTGCCAACCAGCACCACCCCACGACGTCACCCACCAAGCCATCACCGTCATCCACCACGCGCAACCACAAAGAGCGCGCCACCGCCCCACCTCACCCCACCCTTGCAACCCTCACCCAACGCCACCACCTCTGCCACTGCCCCACCCCACCCCACCCTCGCAACTCCCACCACTGCCACTGGGTTGGGTCGTTCCCGCCACCACCACCTCACCTCACCCCACGCTAACGCCTACGCCATCGCTCTACCAACTCACGATTCTGGTCGTGAACGAACTCACGACCCTCAGCCACCAACGGAGCAAATAGCGACAAAGACCCCCACATTCGCAGCCACTATCGATCGCGATCTCATACTCTCCAAGTGTGTCCATGAAACTCCGATCGTGAACTAGGTCGCGACCCAAGGTCGTGAAAGGGCTCACGACTCGACTCAGGTTTCAGGGTCATGAATATGGGTCACGACCCGGGTTGTGAAGAGGGTCACGACCCGGGTTAGGACGGTTCCAGTGGGAAGAGCGAGGGTGAGGTGGGGTGGGGTGGGGTGGTTGGGGTCATAGGGTGCTGTGGGGTAGCGCTAGTTGGCGGTGGGGTGGAGTGGTTGGGGTCATGAGGTGGGGCAGTGGGGTGCTGTGGGTTGGGAAGGGAAAGGGAAAGAGAGATTTTTTTTAGGTAAGGGTATTTTTGGTATTTTATTAAAAAGTGGGGTGTATAAAGTTTTATATGGGGTGTTAAAATTTTTCTCAAAATTAAAACTCAAAAGCAAACCAAAACTGTCAAATTGGGCCACCATGGCATGACCCATTAAGCAATACATGTGGGTTTCTTTTTTTCACATATCCATTTGGAGCTAGCCAATCTCACAACTCTACATCAACTTGTCACGAGTTGCGAATAGCTTAAAGGAGAAAAAAAAAAGCAAGCCACGAAATAAAAACATGATTGGATTATATTTAGAGCCATACATAAGAGGAGCCCAACAAACCATAAAGAACAAAGTGCATGGATTTTGCCATGCTAATCATGGACAATGGCACTCCACTTTGATAGTAAAAACCCTTAAATGAACTTGCTCTAAAAGTCTCAACTCCCCTTCCTTCTCCCTCTCACATGCATCCCACCCCACCCACCACCACCCATAACTCACCATCAAGCCAAGTCAAAATCTCACCCAACATTCGTCCATTCCCTACAAAACTCCTCACTCCACTCCAATCTTACCCACAACTCACTTACTCACAAGTTAAGGTTAAGAAATGCTCAAAAATTACTCACGATCCTGGTGGTACAAAAATTATTGTCTTGAATTAGACTCAGGTCCTTTATTTTTACAAAACCATGACTGAAACTCACGACAATGTAAAAAAGGGGGGGGGGGGGATATGTGAGTCTAACACACGAACAGGTTCAAATACACGGAAAACAATATTTGGCCATGACTTCAAGAGGAATCTATATAACTTATTCATGTTTTTGGTCCATGAAAATTAAGGATTTTTTGAATTTAGTTCTTATAAGAAATTTTGACCTTGATTGACAACTGATCCTTAATTATTTTAAAATTTTGATTTTGGCTCTATCGCTAGGATTTTTCTATAAAATGCTTACATGGCAAATGACATGCCATATTAGACATGACACACGTCTAAATTAAGGTGAGTTGGTGCCACAAGAATAATGATGTGGCAAATGAAAAACAAACTTGGGCCAAAACAAGGCCCAACTCACTTCACAAAGTGAAGCACACTAGCAGGCCTCAGAGGCACAAACTCAATAATTAAAATCTTAAAATATTTATATATACAATATTTCTCACTGAAGAGCATTCCATGTGGAACTTTAGATACTTTAAAAAGCTCGAATACTCTTCTCAATAAGCCAAAATGCAAACCCATGGATCCTCAATTCCTCACTCTAACGAGATTGCACCCCCAGTTTTCTCTTGTTAGTAAGAGGGTGTTAGATAATGTGTGTCAGTAGCATTCCTCCAACATGAGTTCTAGACTTTTACATGACAAATGCTTACTAAGTTCAAGAAAGGAAATTGAATATACGCAGTGGCGGAGGATGGTGAGAGCAGGTGGGAGCACCCCTCAGATTTTATAAGTTTATATATTTTTATGATGCATATATGCATGAATCATTAATTGGTGCAGTGGTTCCAAACTTGATCATTGAAATTTGGAGGTTGAGTGTTCTAGTCCTTCGGACTACAAATTTTCCAGTTATAATAAAGCAAAAAATACCATCATAGCAAAGCTTTCTAATGGTTCAAATCAACAAATTATTAGAAAAAATATTTAAAAAGTAAACTTGCACCCCCTAAAAAATTTTCCAAGCTCCGCCACTGAATATACGGAGTTTAAGAAATTAAATAAAAAAGGATAATGTTTATAAAAAATTAAGTTCAACAACATCATTTTTTATATAAGATCACATCTTTTATTATTTTAAACAATATAGAAAAGACAGTTTTTAATGTTCCCCTTAATTAAATTGATAAAGTGGAGTGACTTTCATTATATTCCATAAAGACAATTGAAATTAGAATGGAGTGCCAACCAAAGTTAAAATTCAATACACAATCACAAAAACATAAATCTCGATATATTATTCAAGTAGCACTCTATGAAACATGCTACATAGAAGAAGATACTATATGTATCCTCATCATAAACAGAGCATAAGCACAACTTTTACATTACAAAGTGGGTAAAATTTGAGGTAGGATAACCAATTGGTACACGTATTTAACTCAAACTTATTCATCTGCGTAGAAACGACTAGGCAGTGATGTGAACTCTTCCATGAACTCAGGTTCCATCTTCATTTCTTGCTCAACAAACTTCTTGATATTCATTGGATATGTTGAGTCAAAATAAGAAGAATTATAAATAGCTGATGCAGCGAGTATGTTAAAATCTTCGGTGGTATGGTATTGATCAAAAAACACGTGCTCCCTCCTATTAGAGCATGGTGTTTGATCAGGAATACACTCGCCATATGGCCCTGTTGCGCAGCATGCAGTGGTCGAATCCTTAAAACCTGATGAGATCCATCAACCATGGTCATATATTTGTTGCATGATGATTACAAGGATCCTCTCATGTTACTTACTAACATAGGAATCTTACTTACACTATAAGAGAGAAAGACATAAGTTTTATTGTGGTAGAGCTTATCATTGCTGTTAATGTTACAAATTTTATTCATATTTCTTTCTGTCTAATAGCATAAACGCTCATGTCAGTGAATGACATTATAAGATGCACCTCAACCGGGAAAAAAAACTAGTACTATTTTAATTTTGTCATAGAGATTTGTATTGAAGTATAATTAAGAAAATCAAATTTGTTACCAACTGCATTGCCTAAGGTGTTGGATGTGCTGTTTACAAAGATGAATTTGGAATCCCCAGGCGACTTGTTATTAAATTGATCCACTAGAGATTTAAGCTTTTCACTAAAAATGAGTGCTGCATCATTCGCTGCTTCAAAACAAGATCCACCAGTTTTAGAGATAAAGAATGGAATGCAGCCTATTCTTCCCAATCCAACCAGCACGAACTTTCTTGCTCCAAGGCCCTGTAGAGCCTACCCAAAAAAATAATAATCAATTTCACTGATAAATCATACAATGTAAATAAAGCAGCTTCAATTGATATTTCTACTATCAGGGTGTTTGGTTTGCGAAAAATTCCTCTTTTCATTTTTCTTATTCATTAATAATCATAATCGAATAATCTTTTCCTTACGGTTTCATGCTTTTACATATAAATTTGTATAGTAAACTGGAATCTTGTTTGCACCATTTCCTATAAAAATATCTCTAAACATGAAACTGAACAAAAACAAGGTGACATAACCCTTATTATCTTAATCCGAAACAAAGTGTTTGAATATATACCTTTAAATACAGAGCCAATTCATCAATTAGAGCTTCTGCATACTGCTCAGGGCTATAGATAGTGCTTGTAGGGTAGTACTCCGGGATGAAGTAATTGTTTAGGTAATCATTGTTGCCTATTTGCACATAATACAAGCACTTGCTAAGGTACTGCTTAGCTCTTCTAAGACCTCCAAGTTTGAAAGCAATTCGGGAAACTATGGCTCTGTGATGTAATAACTGTAATCCCAAGCTGACAAGTTCACCCTGCATTGATTAACACTACTTGAAGATAAAGATGAACAAGAACATTGTAACACAAATCCTCTAACGTAACCATCTACCAAAAACTTGAAGATAAAGATGAACAAGAAAAAAGAAAGAAAAAAAGTATATGATTTTATACCCTATGTCCTCCGGTCTCAATGCGAATTCCTGCTGCACCAGATGCATAGTTCACACCTTTAAGTATGTTAGAACCTCTAGTATTCGCAAAGGGTGGAATGAAATCCTTGAATCCCATATATTGACCTGCAATATGAAAACATTAGTCTGATACTCTGATTTAAACGAAAAATGTTTGGTGGAAGAAAAAAATAGTGACGAGGCGGCCTCTATGTATTCAATTCAATGCTACTTTAATTCAGTAAAGTCAATTCTAGCTCTAGTTATTGTGTTGAAGTTAGTTTTATAGTCAAATGATACTTCATAGTCAAATGTTTGATGACCTTTTTCAAAGTAATGAATTTAATTTCTATCCTTGTAAGTTAGAAATCTTACATATTATGTCAATTATAGTTCGGCCATTGGTAAACCTTCCAGTTGGACCAGCAGGGAAGTCGATGCCATATGGTTTGAAATTAGATTTTGCATTGGTTGCAAGGTTGTTGTTGTTTCCATTATCAGACAAAGAGTCCCCAAAGATAAAAAGGCCTGGTACTTGGGGCTCCCCGAGAACACTATTTTGGTTGTAGTTTGCAACCAAAAGAACAAGAGACAGAACCAACCATGTCTTAGTCTCACAAGACCACATCTTCTTTAAGCAGAGTAACCAAGTATAGAGACAGAAAAGTGGTTATTAACCAGGAAACAAGTGTGAACAAGCACAAGATAGAAGCTAATATTTATTGAGTGACCATATATATTAAGTGTTTGAACTTTTAGTATTATTTTGTCACGTGTTATTGTTTTGTTTTTTTTTTCTTAATTTGTTTAACTTTTTGAAGTTGTTTTTGGGTGTGTCATATACTTTTACTATTAATTTCTGTCAATTTTTTCTAATATGTCAAACGTTGTGACTAACCTTCTATGTTTGATTAAAATACCAGTAGGACACGTCATCAAAATTTGATTGAAATTAGAAGTAGGAGTATATGACAAATCGAAAGTAACTTTAAAGAGTCGGATATTAAAAAAAACAAATATCTATGATAAAACGATCCAAAATTCAAAGATCAGAAACATATTTAAGCCTAAAATAATTAGTCATCCCAAAAACTTCTAGATTTTTTATTTTAGTCATTGGAAATTTTTTCCATTGATTTTACTTCTTAAATATTCAAGGTTTTAGTTAATTAATATCACAATTGAACATGAGAACAATTATTAAGTCTCATGTTAATTAGATTACCGTTAGAAACTAAAATCTAATTTTTTCAATATTATTTAAAAACCAAAGTCTAGGACAAACTTTCACTTAACTAAAACAAAATATAACTAAGCAAAGGAGTAAATCTTAAAATTTCAAGACAAAAACATTATAATGAGGAGAAACTATAAAGTACCGATATCAACACAATCAATCAAAATGTGTCGGTTGATAAAAGAAAGCGGTGTCACTTGAGGACGAGGGAACCAAGACTATAAATTCATGTGTGGGCTAAAAATAAGAGTAATAATATTTTCATATTTTTTACATTTTATTTTTTTTATTTTTTTTTCATCGTCAATCACATTTCTATTTATTTTTTTTAATTTTTTTTATACTGTATACATAAAAAAAATTGTGGGATAAATATTTTTCTAAAAATAAATACAAATTGTTGAAAAACCATACTTGTTCGGCATCTAATCATGTAAATAATATCTCACTTGTCGAGTAATAAATTTTTAAAAATTTAGAATATTTTTATTATCAATATTATTATAAATCCATAATGGCTTCCAATTAGGAGACCAAAATATGATTTTAGCGGTCAATTTTGACTTAAGAAGTCTAATGAGAGAGAGTGCATTTATTATGTGAGTGTTTATGTAAGTGTTTATTGAGTTAGTGGGCTTCAAGCCCAAATATATTTGTTTTCCCAAATATATCGGACGGGAAAAAAAGGGTGGGATTGAATTCTTAGTATCGAAAATGGGCAGTGAAATCTCCAAGCTATCAAATGGGGATGGTGCAGAGAAAAATAGAGATGGAAACTTTGATGGGAGCTCTTCTCAATCAATACTCAATAGCGATGTTTCTGGTAATCAATACTCAATACAAGAATAAACTCATTATTTTTAACTCATCTTTATTTTTGATTTCCAACATTTATTTCTCTATAAAGTTGATTAACTTGACATTGCAGAAGGCTTTGTGACTCCAACCTGAAATCTCGATCTGGGAACTCCGTTCTGGAAAATAATAAAACTCCAATTCGTAATGATGAAAACATTGAGCTTCGTTTGTCAGGTACCGTTTTAGTTTCTCTTTTGTAATATACTCTGATAATATGTACTCCAGGTGGCGCTTTAGTTATGTCGATATACTGCAATTGAAGTAATTAGTTATCTTGAAATACATTATGTGGCTGAGTCATCTGCTCTTTTCTTTTATTCTTTTGTCTGAAAAAAAAATGGTGGGCTGGAAAGATTTTTTGGTTTTGCATTATTTTGTATTATCTTTTTAGCTACATGATATCTAACAATAACGCTGGCACTTGGGAAAAAAGTTAGATCAATTTGACAACAAAGTTCAAATATTTCAATTGAATGAAATGATGGGTCTGTGTCTGATTTTAAGAAAAAAGTGGACTCAAAGATCAAAATTGAGGTTTAGTAATTAATAGTACTCAAAATTTTAAGCAATTAAGCACTTCCTGTCACAATAATCCAATTAAGGTTGATCAATTTGACACCAAAGTTCTTAGTAAATATCATGGTGGAAGGTTGATCAATTTTGTAAATATTTCTCTCTTATTTGTCTTCCCAATAATCCCATTAATTTTGGTCTTCTTAATGCCATTAATTTCGATATTCTCAATGATCCCATTAAGTTCTCTTCTATTAATTAATGAATCGCACCATATTTTCATACTTTTAGTAACTAATTAGCACTTGATTTTTTTTCTTCTATTAGTAACTGATTTTTTTTTGTTTATAGTAACTTATTTCTATGAAAAAAAATATTAAATAAAAAAAACCTAAACAACCAAAAGTTAAGAAACTAAAAAAAATATATTTTAATCTTCAATCATAATAACTACCTAATATATTTCTCTATGTTTTTTTTAAAAAGATTTGCTTCAGATTTGGAATAAAATAATTACATTCAAAAAAATAACTTATGCATCAATGCATAACAAAAACCATTAATTAATAATAATCAACTTGAAAATATTCCTTAAATGTTGTAAATATTTATCACCTATTTATCTTCTCAATGATCCAATTAATTTCGATCTTAAATGTTGGAGATATTGCTCTCTTATTTGTCTTCTCAAAAATCCCATTAATTTCGGTATTAAATATTTGTAAATATTTCTCTCCTAATTTTATTCCCAATAATCCCATTAATTTTGGTCTTCTCAATGAAATTAATTTCGGTCTTCTCAATGATCTCATTAAGTTCTCTTCTATTAATTAATGAATCACACCATATTTTCATACTTTTAGTAACTAATTAGCAATTGATTTTTTTTCTTCTATTAGTAACTGATTTTTTTTGTTTATAGTAACTTATTTCTATGAAAAAAATATTGAATAAAAAAACCTAAAAAACTAAAAGTTAAGAAACTAAAAAAAAATATTTTAATCTTCAATCATAATAACTACTAATATATTTCTCTATGTTTTTTTTGTTTGAAAAAGATTTGCTTCGGATTTGGAATAAAATAATTACATTCAAAAAAATAATATAATACCTAAAATTGAATTTTTTTAATGAAATACAAATTTCTGTATCTTATGCATCAATGCATAACAAAAACCATTAATTAATAATAAACAACTTGAAAATATTCCTTAAATGATGTAAATATTTATCACCTATTTATATTCTCAATGATCCCATTAATTTCGGTCTTCTCAATGCCGTTAATTTCGATCTTAAATGTTAGAGATATTGCTCTCCTATTTGTCTTCTCAATAATTCCATTAATTTCGGTATTAAATATTGTAAATATTTCTCTCCTATTTGTGCTCCCAATAATCTCATTAATTTTGGTCCTCTCAATGTCATTAAATGTTGTAAATATTTATCACCTATTTATCTTCTCAATGATCTCATTAATTTCGATCTTAAATGTTGGAGATATTGCTCTCCTATTTGTCTTCTCAACAATCCCATTAATATCGGTATTAAATATTTGTAAATATTTCTCTCCTAATTTTATTCTCAATAATCCCATTAATTTTGGTCTTCTTCATGCCATTAATTTTGGTCTTCTCAATGATCTCATTAAGTTCTCTTCTATTAATTAATGAATCACACCATATTTTCATACTTTTAGTAACTAATTAGTAATTGATTTTTTTTCTTCTATTAGTAACTGATTTTTTTTGTTTTATAGTAACTGATTTCTATGAAAAAAATATTGAATAAAAAAACCTAAAAAACCAAAAGATAAGAAACTAAAAAAAAATATATTTTAATCTTCAATCATAATAACTATCTAATATATTTCTAAAAGTTTTTTTGTTTGAAAAAGATTTGAATCAGATTTGGAATAAAATAATTATATTTAAAAGAATAATATAATACCTAAAATTGAATTTTTTTAATGAAATACAAATTTTCGTAACTTATGCATCAATGCATAACAAAAACCTTTAATTAATAATAACAACTTGAAAATATTCCTTAAATATTGTAAATATTTATCACCTATTTGTCTTCTTAATGATCCTATTAATTTCGATCTTAAATGTTGGAGATATTGCTCTCCTATTTGTCTTCTCAATAATCTCATTAATTTCGGTATTAAATATTTGTAAATATTTCTCTCCTATTTGTCTTCCCAATAATCCCATTAATTTTGGTCTTCTTAATGCCATTAATTTCGGTCTTCTAATGATCCCATTAAGTTCTCTTCTATTAATTAATAAATCACACCATATTTTCATACTTTTAGTAACTAATTAGCAATTGATTTTTTTTCTTCTATTAGTAACTAATTTTTTTGTTTATTGTAACTTATTTCTATGAAAAAATATTGAATAAAAAAAACCTAAAAAACCAAAAGTTAAGAAACTAAAAAAAATATATTTTAATCTTCAATCATAATAACTACCTAATATATTTCTTTATGTTTTTTTTGTTTGAAAAAGATTTGCTTCAGATTTGGAATAAAATAATTACATTCAAAAAAATAATATAATACCTAAAATTGAAACTTTTTAATGAAATACAAATTTTCATAACTTATGCATCAATGCATAACAAAAACCATTAATTAATAATAATAAACTTGAAAATATTCCTTAAATGTTGTAAATATTTGTCACCTATTTATCTTCTCAATGATCCCATTAATTTCGGTCTTCTCAATGCCATTAATTTCGATCTTAAATGTTAGAGACATTGCTCTCCTATTTGTCTTCTCAATAATCCCATTAATTTCGGTATTAAATATTGTAAATATTTCTCTCCTATTTGTGCTCTCAATAATCTCATTAATTTTGGTCTTCTCAATGCCATTAATTTCGTTTTTCTCAATGATCCCATTAAATTCTCTTCTATTAAAAATTTATCTTCTATTAATTAATGAATCACATCATATTTTCATACTTTTAGTAACTAATTTATAATTGATTTTTTTCTTCTCTTAGTAACTGATTTTTTTTATAGTAACTGATTTCTATGAAAAAAATATTGAATAAAAAAACCTAAAAAACGAAAAGTTAAGAAACTAAAAGAATATATTTTAATCTTCAATCATAAAACCAAAAGTTAAGAAACTAAATTCATTCCTGTTAGATATATATGTTTATGTTTACAATATCTGATATCATTCTGCATTTTTCGTTGCATAATGAATGTGTTTGATTTGGTAAATAATAGAAAGCTTTTAGCAAATAGTTTCCATTGTTATACAATAGAATAGTATATTTTAATTCAGATATAATAAGGTATATATGTAACAAATATTATCATTCACTTTGCAGGTTCAAGCAAAAAAATTCAGCACTCTCTGCCATCTCTGAAATAAAACTATAATTTTGAGACAAGAAGAATTGTTTGGTTTGAAATTTTTCGGTTTCTTAATTCATTTCAACCACTATTGCAGATTTAACCTTAATCAAAAACATTGTTTCAGTTATGTTTTTCTTACCATAATACTATGATTTTTATGTCCTAATTTGAAGTTTTGCTATCAACTTATGAAATTATTATGAATTTATGAATGTGAAGGGTATGAAATTACTTTGCTGGCAATTCAATTAGTTATTCATATTCAATGTTAACTTGATATGGATATACTGTACAAACAGAAACTAAGTTCAGTATACTACGTTAACTGAACAACTTTAACTGAAGAAACGGAATGTTCAAAACTTATGTGGATGGTTAAATATATTGGGAATGGAGACATACCAAAGTCTACCTCTTTTTTAGTTGTGCAGAGGTAATAGTAATTGCAAACAATTTTTTTGGTAAAGCCCAACATGTGCCTATGAAGTTTTTTTGATAGCTTTCCTATATGAAATTTTTTTTGGTAAAGCTCAACTAATAAATAAATATACAACATGCTTTTTATCAAATAATATTTAATAAAAACTTTCTTAATTTTTATATAATATAAATATTTAATATGTTACTCAATTACTAAATAATACCCTTCCCTCTTTCGCCCGTGCATGTGCACAGGCTTGCTTACTAGTATAAATAAATTTTGGATGATTGCACAATAATTGATAAAACAATAATTATTTCATAAATCATCTAGTAAATTCATGTTATAATCACTTCCACTTTATGGAAATCAAAAATTGAAATTTTGCAGTTTAAGCTAATATCAAAGTTTGATTATTTCAATTTAATCTTATTGTTTGACATGAGAATATGATATATTCACTAAATGATGATTTGTCAAACTATCACTAATTCAACTAGAAATTATTGTAAAATCATCCAAAATTTGATTGTGAAAAAGTATTGCGCAAAAATATATACTTAATCCTATCAACGTGAGGTTGGTTAAGTAATAGCTCATTTGGTCCCTTAACCAACTGGTCTTGAGTTCGAGTCTAGGGTCTGGAGCAATCCCCGCTGGAAGACTCTTACCGCTTAGTGCGAGTTCAGTTGAGTCGAACTGGATGAGTTGGATTTTGGGTAAACCAGATCTAGGTACCGGTTAGTGTATAAAAAAAATTTATACTTAATCCTAATTCTTAATAGTCATGTCAAATAACTCAAAAATATTCGTTCTAATTGGATAAAATGTGCATAATTACTCAATATCAATCTCAGGCCTAATTGAAACATGGAACCTCTAATTCATATCACTGTCACTCTGTCCGTCAGTCAGTCAGTCAGTCATCAGTGATTCAGTCCGAATCTACCACTCAATCACCAATCATATCTGGTAAAAAAATAATAATAATTAATCAACATATAAACAAGTCTAAGCTACAAGAAAAATACATGTGTCACTTGCTGATTAATTAGTAAGTGCTACTGTCTCCGTCTCATTATCTTGATAAAAGTCAACCAAGTCAATGAAAATAAGGGAATATCTGTTTAATATAATGCATGATTCATTCATTAATTACAAATTGATATTATACAAAATTTCATATTATTACAATTAATACATATTGCAATATTGTCTCCAAAAAAAATCTTTAAATGTGTTTTCTTTACTTACTTATCAATCATCGATACAATATATAATCTTTAAGATTTTTCATTTATTTTTTTACTTTAATATGGGATAAATTTTTTAGCATTTTTTTACCAAAATAATGGGATGGAGGGAGTACATGTCACTTTTTTATGATATAAGTTTATTTATATATTGATTTTGTAAGTTTATTTATCATAAGAAAATGCTAACAAATATTTGTTAAAAAACTAAAACTAATATATTATTATAAAAAACTGTGATTTTTGACTTTTTTTAAAAAAATGATTAATATTATTTTATAATTATTTGTTACTTTTAATAACCTTAACACATGCGATATGACACTAGTTAGCAAAATTGTTAAAAAAATATAAGTGATTGAGCATCTTTTGTACCACGAACACACTGGTCCACTGCTCCAAACTTTGTAAAAACAATTTAAAACGTGATGGACAGCCCAAGTGCGTCAGAAATAAAAATGTCACTCCTTTTCTTTTGGTTTTTAAGAGGTATTTTTTAATGTGTGAATTGATAAGATATAAAAATAAGATAGAGATAAAGATAAAGATTAAATAATTTTGTCATAAAATAAGGTTGTATTATTCAGTTATACGTGTATTATTATTGTTAGGATTTGTTTAAATTCTCTTGAGAAAAATAATAATTTAAGATATGTAGAAATATTTTATTATTATTTTTCGTTGGCATATTATTTTTAAATATCTTTGACCTAGCTAATTATTTTAAATATTCATACAACTTTTTTATTCTTTTACATAGTGAATAATATTTCTTTGTATTTAATTCATACAACTCTCTTATTCTCTCGCATAATGAATAATATTTCTTTTTATTTGTTTATGGTGTTTTTTCCCTTCTAACTCGAGGGTTTTTCCACGTAAATACTTTGTGTCATCTTTATCTTCTTTTACTTCTTTTTTGCATTCCTAATTGAATTTCCATTATTTCGTATGTGATTTTATCATTTTTACGTTATGTTCATTACAAATTGGTATTTAGATCTTTTCATTACTCAACCGAGGTTCTTCTATCATGTCACTGAGTTCGACATTGAGAAGTTTGTTGGCAATAACTTTTTCCTGATTTTGCGAGTCCAAATGAAAATTGTTATTACCAAGAACGGATTGAAAAAAGCAAGGGTAGGGAAGGCTAAGAAGCTGCCCACTATGAATGATTAACAGTGAAGTGATTTGGATAAAAAGGGTGATTTGGATAAAAAGGGTTAGGTTGTCTGTCCATTCAACTCTGCTTTTCCATAGAGGTGTTATGAGAAGTTATCCATGAGTATATTATTGTAAGGTTATGGTCAAAATTGAAGTCTCCCATGAGTGTATTATTTTATGGTTATGGTTAAAATTGAAGTCTCTGTATATGACAAAAAGCGTCCAGAACAAGCTACGTCTTAAAGAGCATTTATTCACACTTTAAATACAAGAAAATACTTCTATTTAATCTCATCTTGATGAATTTAATTCACTTATTATTGATTTGAAGAATCTTATGTTAAAATTGATGATGAAGATAAATATGTTTCGTTAATTATCACTTTACCACCCTCTCTCAAACACTTCAATTAAATCATGTTCTATGCTTTTTTTTATCGGCAAAGAAAATTTATTAATATCAAAATGAGTATAAGAAATACTCAAAAACAGCAATACAATGTATACATCAAACACCACCTGCAACACTACACCCTCGTGGCATACAATCATATAAAATTCATGATCAAAATAAACTACCCAGCATGCTAAAAACACCTTCAAGACATACAAAAGGACTTATCATTACTTATTATAATCAATTAATTAATACTGTTATGATCTCTCTATCAGTGCCAAACAATTTTGTTGATTTAAACACCAATCCAATGTGAGTAACAATTGTCATGTATATCCTCTTTAATTTAATAAATCATGTTTTATGCTAGTCATGATACTTTAGCTTTGAGTGCCTTAAAGCTAATTTGTCATCAAAATTAAAAAAATAAAATAAAATAAAAAATTGATTATAAGGTCTATTCAGAGTGCCAAGTTGAGGGATTGGTAATTAGAGGAATAAACTCGGAAAATGGTAGTAACAATAAGATATTCAAATTTAGGTTCAAATATGGTGGAAGAAATTCCAATAAAACATGTCGTTATTGCAAGAAATCTATGCATGAAATTTGGGCATGAAATTTCTAAGTGTTATAAACTGAAAAGTAAGGTTGAAAAAGAATAGAAGAGCATGCCTATGCAGCCTAACAATCTACTGAAGTTAATGTCGTTGAAACTAATTCTAAACGTGACGATGCTATATTGGCTACCCATACTGAACAAGGAATAAAAATGAATGCATATTTTATTCTGGTTCAACTTATCATATGTGTCCCCTTATGTACTGATTTTCCATGCACGAACTTGTTGTTGTTGGTGTTGTCTTGGTGGGTAATAATAATCAATACAAAGTTGACCATAAACATACAATCAAAATTAAGACACGTGATGGATTTGTTAGAATTTTTTACATGTGTCAAACACACATATGTGAATTAAAGCAAAATCTTTTATCTTTAGGCATCCTTGAATCTTAAGGTGCAAGTACACAGTTGAAAGTGGAATTCCAAAGGTATCCAAATGTGCCCTTGTTTTGCTTAAAACCATTAGATTTATTAGATTATGTATTTTTCAAGGCTTTACAGTTTTAAGTGTTGCAACTGCTCTCCCATCTCTCATTGTTCTGTGTCTCACTTGGATGTCACCTAGTATGCCACATGTGGTTGGATAATATGAGTGGGAAATGCATGAATATATATTTTATGCAAGATAAGTATTCTTTGTGGCCAAAGTACTATCAAATTGGATTTTAAGGAATATCGTGTTTTCGGTAAAATGAAAAAGGTGAAATTTAACATTGGACAAAAACTATTTTGAATTATGTACATTTTTATATTTGGCCGGGGACTATGTCATATTCCTTATAATGAAATGTGATTATTTTTTCAAAAAATGTCTTGGTATTTTTTTTTAAACACAACGATGAAGTTTTTTCAACTTAAAAAAAATGAGATTTTTTTTTTTCAAAACATCCCTGTAATAGAATTGCATAGGATTATATTTTGTGCAATTGCTCGATAAGAGTATCTTTAGAGCTGCGCATAATTATATTTTGGGCAATGGCTAGATAAGAGAGTTTTTTTGGGTGAACCGATAATTGCAAAGAAATAGGAGCATTGAGCAATTACTAAGTAAAATTTCCATATAATCAGAGGTAAAAAGTGAGTGTGTGTCTATATATATATATATATATATATATATATATAGAGAGAGAGAGAGAGAGAGAGAGAGAGAGAGATAGGATACCGGGTGTAAGGCTTGGTCACTTGCACTTTCAAATAACT
This sequence comes from Crotalaria pallida, assembly GCA_037953625.1. NCBI lineage: Eukaryota > Viridiplantae > Streptophyta > Magnoliopsida > Fabales > Fabaceae > Crotalaria > Crotalaria pallida. The sequence continues at coordinate 79,825,334 of CM075656.1, forward strand.
TTTTATATATTATGAAATTTTTCAATCCAACCATTAAGTTTAAAGTTTTAATTAAGTAGATCAGGTCTATAAAATTTCATATAATATAAAAATAATTTGATATTTCATCTTATCATTCTATTTTAACGGATAATACAATATTTGAAATATAAGTAAATATTTATTATTTGATTGTATACCTATGAATCTCTGAATAATCTAAAATTCGGTATGTATGATCACTATGATAATAATATATAATTCAACGGTTGGATTAACAAATTTCATAATATATAAAAAGTTATTTGAAGACGTAAGAAATCAAGATTTACACCTAATGTCAACTGACGTGATATATTTACTGAGGTTTGTACCGAAGAAAACAAGTACATTGAGGTGTATCCAGTGATTGCATAGAGTAACAATAATGGCCCAAGTAAAATGGTCTCTCAAAAATCAATTACATGTCGGGTCCAAGACTTTTTTTACAAAGACTTAATTAATACTTTCACAATCAAAATATTTAATTAATTAATTATTTGATGTGATAAAACTCATGAACGGCAGCCCAAGAGAGTTGCACGATTAAAGATGCTTTTTGGATTGAACAATGACACACCAGAACGGAGAAGTAGCATACGTAAATATCTCGACTTTTTTATTTTTTATTTGTACAACTAATTTCAATACTCAGCTTATTTTATTTGTTAATAATTACATCTATTGGGACGCCATTTGTATCTATCTCATGTACTATTCCCATGCCCGGTTAGTTGTTCAAACTTCATTTTCATTAGACATATCTCATCCATAGTACTTGGTGGAACCATCATGGCCACTCGTTTTTCTTTTTTTACACCGAACTAGAGCTAGTAAAATTGGCTATCTAATTAGGTTTGTGTTATGGACCTAATTAGAACAATGACCTCCCACTGTGGTCGCCAATGTTCTCTTGTAGAACGTCTGTACTTGAACTAATCGGTCAAGTATACCAGTGTTCTACTGTTACTTTCAGACTGCAGATAGGCACCCTGATTTCCAGGATACCAGCTCTATTGTCGTTCTTAGTAGATTTGGGGGTGGTGTGTGTGTTTGTGTGGGATTGAAGGATGCATACCTGGTTACCCTCTGCTTGCTTATATAAGCTGCTATCCTTACCGTTGGGTTTCCCTCCTCATCAATGGAGTGGCCGAATTACTGCTAACGACAAGTGATAATGGCAGGAGTAAAGGGGTCATTATTGATGAGTTGCTGCTCATCATGATAGTGGAATCCAAGGAATTCAGGCTTAATGGCCTAGTCTTCTGAGAAACCGCCATACCGGTTTAACGAGGTAAGGAATCCTATGTTAGTCACTGAGAAGTCTTCTTCTTTACCAGTTTGGAGGAATAGAGGATTTGGGCCACTAAAGGGCCACACATACCGGTAATCCGGTTTGTAGGCGTCATGGGCCCTTAAGAAGGCTTTTATGTCGGTAAGCCGATTTACTGAAGACTAGGGCCCTTAAAGGGCTTCTAATGCTAGTTAACCAGTTTCATGAGGTCAAAAATCCTCTCTGGGCTAGACCTTACTGATAAACCAGTTTACCGAAGTATAGTTCTACTTCTGGTCCATAACAGTTGCCCCTCAGACCATGGTTTATAATTATGAACCTTGGTTTTGTTGTTTTCATGAGAAGTAGCTCAATTAGAAGCTTAACCGGTTTTATGAAGCATTCGAGCCTCATATCATCACACCGGTAATTCCTCTAAATATACCTCCTTGCCGGTTTAAGTTCGTCAAAAAAGGCTGGGTCATGATGAACCTCTTTTCTTTTCACATTACTGAAGGATTTAAGACATATGCTCCGATACTCCGGTTAACCGGTTAACCGGTTTAACGCGATATCTTTACGCTCTCCTGATTTTTTGGTAAGCCGATTTTTTATCGTTTTTGGAGGATCTCAATATCTGACACCGATTTAATTGGCCTTAAATAGGGCTTTGCAATACTCGTGCATTAAAGGGACAAACTGGTAAACCGGTTACATGATCTGAAAAGATTTTTCTTTAACCGGTTTATGTATTTGTTAAGACGTCTTTCAACTGGTTTGCTGAATAACAGGTTAGTGTTCTTAACCGGTTTACCGCATAACCGGTTAGCATACGAATCTTGGGACCAACTCCTCACTGACAAAGATCAGTCTTCAAGAAGTTAACATTTACCTTCCCCATGCCTCATAATGTCAGAAACACGTCCTCCAAGAAATCACATTTTCAAACCTCATCTTGATATTTGCAGGGGAATCTCTTCCTTTGTTATCCGTGTCAGTGCTCATTCCCAAGAAACAATTCAAATTTTGAATTTCAAACACATGTTTTAGCTCCAAAATTTGGTAGCTTTTGAACAGTTGCTGTTAATACCACGGTCGCAGGTGTTAGAGACGCTGATTTGCCGGTTTTCTTACGCCACGAAAACGGGTTGTCCTCTAATTTGACCGATTTACCGGTTTAATGGAGAGCTTATTGACCCTCCTTTTTTCGTTCCTTCTGCCAATTTACCGGATAACCGATTTAGAGGGGAATCTCAAATCCTGCTATCATAATTCGGTCAAACGATCTTATGGAGGAAAGTAACTGCTTTCCTGAGTCCAATATCAAACTTCTTATGCGCACAATTTCCAACAAGTCAAAGTGTTTTGACCGAGGCACTTTTCTTAGTCTGCCGTGCCTATCCAGCCATTCCCTAGGTGAAGTTTGAAATTCAAATTTGCTTTGGGTACTCCATCTTTGAGCACTTAAACTTAATATTTGCTGATGAAAACCGATTTTCTGACCACCATTAAATGCAAGTCATGCTTCATCTTCTCAACTGATGTAAAGTCACTTTTATCATAAATGATAGGATTTATCACTGCATTTACTTTAAGAACTGATCTTTCCCAAGGAATCTGAAAAGCTATGAAGTATGCCTCACTTTATCAGTCTTTGACTTGTCAAATTTCCTCTTTTCCTCTGATTTCGAACTGACCAGTCCCCTAAGCTTCTTATACATTCAAAGTCTCAATAAATAATAGAAGTCCTTTCATTGGTCTTTGGGAATCCGAATTTGGCTATAAATAAGGGGGTTTGTTTCATTTCAAACTCACTCCTTCTTCACTTGAGAACTTAGAAATCAAAGAGTAGCAAGAGAATTCGTTCAGCTCCTCTTATCTTCTGAAAAACGTGTTTTGTTTTTCTTCTTCTGGGAAATTCGTGTGACTTCTTTCCACTACTAATCTTCTTAGTTCCAGCTTCTCCTTCACCTGCAGGTAATTTCTTGCTCTTCTCCAATGGATAATCTTCCACTTTCTGAAGACTAGGGCCCTTAAAGGGCTTCTAATGCTAGTTAACCAGGTTCATGAGGTCAAAAATCCTCTCTGGGCTAGACCTTACTGATAAACCAGTTTACCGAAGTATAGTTCTACTTCTGGTCCATAACAGTTTGGATTAATCCGCTTTGAACCTTGGTTCAATTAGGTCAAGGCGAATAGATCCAATATTAATTTGGGTTGCCAAAATGATTATGAGAACTAAACCATGTATGATCTCATCCCTTTTGTTTTCTTTTTTCACTTGTCAGAGAAGTTGGGGCAGCAAAATTTCTTTTGAGCTTTAATTTACTTTTGGAGGCCTCACATCACTCAATAGAAAGGGAGGGGGGAAAAAAGCAAGTGTTCCTTGCCTTTGTTGAAACACGTCGTAAACGAGTAGCTGCAAAAATTGCAATACCTTTGTAAATAAAGGTTTGCAACATCATAGAAATATATAACTAAGCAAAAAAAAAAAGTATCTACTAGAAAAATATAGAATCCAATAGTTCTATTATTTGAATATTGTGTGTTTGTAAAATTTACTATTAATAAAAAAAACCAAAGTTTTTTTAGTGCGCTATTCATTCTTTGAATACAAATAATTTTATGAGGATAAATTTTGTCCTTTGAATATTTCATATTATTCACATAACATCTAAATTTATACAAAACAATTTTATTTTAATTGCCAACAATGATGTTACAACCTGTCTTATGCGCGTAACTGGCTGTTGACTGGAAGTTGAAATCGACAAAAGGACAAGAATGTCGGATGCATAAGTGATGTCGACAGAAGTGTACTTAAACATTTTGTTTAAAAGTGACTTCGAAGGAGGTGAACGTGCACCCGACAAGGGGTCAATTTGGACAAAGCAGGCATGTGTCGATAACATAAATGATGTTGAGGGAGGTGTACTTAAGTCTTATGACTTAAAAGTGACTTCAAAGGACGTGTACGTGTGTTGATAGAAGAGGGAAGACAGAAAGAGAGGTCAGTGTCGAAAGTATGAAGGCGTGAGAAAAGAGGAAGTCAGAGCAGTTATGTCAGCATTGAAAACGGAAAAGTAATTATACCAGCATTTAATGTTTTCCATGGCTATAAATTCTCCACTTCAGAAACTCCCAAAGCCATGAGAGAATATGGAAAAAGCAATGGCTCAACTTCATGAGTTTTGGAAAGAAGAGAAAAAATTTGAAACCCATATGATCCAAGTTCATGAAGGATCAAACATGTGGGATTAAGGGATTCGGGAGTTGGAGACAAAATGAGAAAATCTTTACTCCGAATACCCTCCTTGTCCTCATGAATGGTGAAAGACCAAACATATGGGATTACATAGGGATCACCTCTTGTGTATCAAACTGGTGTAAAAAGTCCGAATTGGAGGAAGCATTGAGTTTGATACATAAGCCTCAGTGGAATCTTTGTAATCTTTCATGGCCCAAAGTTTGTGCCTTTTCTGGGTCGGATTTTGGGTGTCTTTCCCTTTCAAGAGGGAAAGGAAAAGACCTCTGATGGCATTCTACTAGAAAGATCGGCGACAGGTCCTTTGGTTAAACGGTAGTAAAATGCTGTGAAATCAGAGAACATGTTATCGGTATCGATAGAATACATTAGAGGCCGACAATAGGTCAAAAGTCTATGCCGACAGACGACCTTTTTATCGAAAGGAGCTTGATGTCGAGTGGCATCCCATAACCAAAAGGCAGGAGCACGATAACATGAAAGCTTCAGACAACAAAGAGACTCAGACAAGAGTTTAAGTTGAATGATTTCAGTCTAAGAAGAATGCTTGCCGAAAGGGTTCCAGTGAAGACGTCATCACAAGGCTCGACAGAATATCCATGAAACCCAAACCACGACGTGGGCAGTTACATCGTGGGGGATAGCGTAGTGGGTAGTTATTTTAGATCGTGGCTGCTGCGGTTGTGCAGAACGTGCCAAAAATAAATGTGTAATAGCTTAGTGGATTCCTTAGGCTATAAATAGGAAGTCCTTAGGTTGTAATCAGGGTCGGTTGCAAGGTTGACACATTGGCCAAAATACTACACATCTCACCAGAGCAGATGGACGGAGAAACGCCTTTGTAAAGAGCCTCAACCCTCCCTTTTCAATTCAATGCAATCTTTTTTGCTTTCCAATTTACATTTCAACGCAATTTACTTTGCTACACTTTACATTCCTGCGACTTTAAATTCACTGCATTTACTTTCCTGCAAATTTCAAATCGCTTTCCATTTACTTTCTTCTCGCGCCGCGTTCTTGGCGTCGGTTTACTTCCCTGCCACTTTTAAATGCTTTCACGCACTTTACTTTCAAACCCAAATACAAAAACAACCAAAAATACGGTCAAGTTCCTTCGCAAGATTACCACATAACCTGTCGTTACCCACACCCCATGCACATCGTCAATTCGGCAGGTGTAACGACCGGAGTCGTCACGGGAATTATGTTATGCTAAATGCATATTATTAATGCGATTTAAGGAAATGATATTGATGTTCTTATGATGGTACATAAAAATAGGAAATAATTTAAACCAAATACTTTCATGAAACTGCGTCATTCTATTTCACATAGAAAGTTTGATTTAATATACATCATGTCACATTGTTTTAGATCAAAAGATACTGTATCATAACTCTGAGTTACTAAACTCAGTCAGTGCACATATGCATATATATAATAAGGTGTAACCCAGAGCAGTCCACAAAACTCTATAAGATACTAAAGTCAGCCTACATACTAATGATAAATACCTAGCATATCACCTCACATATCATCCACCATCCACTGGCTCCCAGTCGATGGAACGACCTGGTCACTCTCCCCTCCAGTCTGTACAGCGTCGCCCCCAACTGGCTCACTCTCGCCCTCCTCGGGATCCTCCTCCTCCTCAGAGTCCACCTGAACCACCGAAGGCACACGTTCCGGTGATGGTGCAAATCTCACAGTCCGAGATGGACCCGGACGGGAAGGATCCTCCGGTGCAGCTCTCTCAGGAGGAGTGCGAGTGGGAGCAGCTGGTCGAAAACGGAAGTGAGAACGACGACGTGCAGGCTGGGGCGGTGGAGTACCATGTCTGTAAGTAAAAGCAGGAGGTACATGCTGGACATATATCATAGGTATGCGAAACCGATGAGGACGCATATACGCCAAGGGGTTCGGGTGGCGGAAGATCAGCTCCACCTCCCCCTCGAACGTGGCCCTACGCTCCTCATACTCCCATGTCCCTCTCACGGGACGCATCTCTAGGCATGCCAGAAATCGAGACATCACCTAATAAACAAATAGGGCAAAGGGAGTAAGACAGTGTCATTCACGTACAAATGAATAATTAAATGAACTAGGAATAAACAAACACAATTAGTCAAGTAGCAATTAGGATCACATAAGCAAGTAAGCAAACTCAGATAATCAATCGATAAATATTAAACAATAAATATCAAGAAATAATGTATGACTCTAATGCATGTGCAATGCAATGCGATGCAATGTTTAATGCAATCTCCTCTGTGATATTCTAAGAAATACCATGCACTTGGCAAATTTCACGTTTATCGATAACGTCCTCAACGATTCAATTTACGTTTTATCGAAAACGTTCAAACGATCCAAATTACGTTTTAACGAAAACGTTCAAACGCTCCACGTACGTTTGACGACAACGTACCAACGATTCATACTAAATAGGAAAAGCAATTGGGAGTAAACGTCTTTCCACCAAGTGTACAATTACAACCCATGTGTAAATTATACCAAAGACCGTCCTCCGCAATCACGAAATACTCCGAGAGATCGATAGAATAAAATTATAGTCATTGTAAAATTATCCCGACTCGAGTCTGCAGAACCCACTCATCATAGGACTATTTTACCTATAATTAATTCTCACGGTTATTTGACGTATCACCGTCATAAACCTAATCTCCGCGTATTCTCATACCGATTTAATTAAATCGAATGTGTCTTTTCCTATTATCTTATCTTAACTCCTTTACACCATGCATGATTTCAATCACAATCAAGTTATTAGGATTGAATTCAATTTATTTAATTGGCATTGAATTGATGTTAAAAAGAAATTGACATCAAAACATTCTTTTAAATAATAAAAATAAAGTTTTTATTTTAAAAGAATTAATTAAAAATATTAGGGAAATATTGGATTAAAGAAAAATACATTTTTCAGGTTCTGGACAGTGTCTAACCGGTTAGGAAGTCGCGTAACCGGTTATTCACATTCAAATTTCCCTCTTTTCCAATTTTTACAGTAACTAACCGATTAGTAGTTTCAGTAACCGGTTAGTCACTGCAACATCACTGCAGAAATGTCACTTTTTAACACCAATTCAGAAACCTTTTATTTTCAATCCTTATCAATCATTCACAGAACATATATGGACATATTTAAACATGTTCAAATCAATTATACACATCAATTTCATGAGATTCATATATAATTCCTCAAGTATGCATAAAACCACATATTTAGCACTTAATATGTCAAAATCAATTTCAGAGCTTCTCAAGTCAAATTTATAGTTCTTTTAGCTCGTATTCAGTTAATATGACATGCTTGAATGAGTTTTATGTCCTATTTTGGCCTCCAAGCCAAAGTCCCAATTCAAAACCTATGGCCCTTGAGCTTGTAAAGCTATTTTACATTCCAAGCCATTTAATAATCATTCTAGCAAATGAATATCTTCTCCCTTACCTATTGAAGCTTTTGAGACTGATTGGAAAGCAAAGGAAAAGGTTCAACACGATTTTGAGGCAAAACCCACCTCAGCTGCAACTCTGTTTTCAGTTTCAACAGGGGGTATTGATCAGAGATTTTCAACAAGAAAAAGCTAAATAAATTCGTGAGTAAAGATTGGAATTCAAACTAGGACACATGAACTTGAGATTGAAACAAGCTTGAGAATCAAAGGTAGCTTGAGCTTACCAAACGAAATCAAGAAAGAGAGCTTCAAGAACAGATTCGTGCTCTGTTTTTCGGCATCAACAGAGTCAAGTTGTGAAGCCTATAACTTCCTATAGAGTACACGAAAGTAGATGGGATTTGTTTCTACTTCAAGAGGGATGAAAGAGCTTTGTTTTGATATGGAATTTGTGAGTGTTGGTGCTTCAGAGAAAGAGAACGAACTCAAAGACAGCCACAACAGAAAAATGAAATCTGAACTTAGTTTTATGAAATGTTAAGAGTGGATTGTGTGGTTTTGATTTGGTTTAAGTCACCAATTTCACCACCACTCATTCCCAGCAGAGATTGACGCGTTTTCAGGCTAAGGTGGCTGGTTGGAAGGCCAAAAACGTGTTCCCCTTTTTCAATTTGTGTCCAGAACAATCTCAGTTCTAGGTGTCTGAGAGCACTAACCGGTTACTCATCTCACTAACCGGTTAGTGAGACACAAAAATCACAAAATATTATATTTTATTCTATTTTCTTTTCTCTTATCAAATACTTATTAAATACTTCTTTTATTTCCACAAAAATAAATATTTACCTTAATACAATAATTTCCTTTATTTATTCCTTAATTTATTTTTAAAACATAATTATATTCTAATCATCATAATTATATTATAATCACATTATAATTTTTTATAATAATTAACGTAATTACATATAATTATAATTTCTAATCGGGGATTAATTTTTGGGGTGTTACACTTCTCCCCCACTTAAAGGAATTTCGTCCCCGAAATTCAACTTACTGAAATAACTCAGGATACTCCTTACGCATACGCTCTTCTAATTCCCAGGTTGACTCAGACACATCGCCTCGATTCCACAAAACCCTAACTAATGGAATCTCTTTCCCTCTAAGCTGCTTCATTCTTCGATCTTCGATTCGCACTGGACCAGCTTCGAGCGTGAGATTCTCCTTGATTGGCAAAATATCCGGTTGAATCTGAATTACAGCTTCAGGATCATGCACATACTTCCGAAGTTGCGAGACATGAAAAACATCATGGAGGTTTGCAAGAGAAGGGGGTAAGGCAATCTGGTAGGCGACTGGACCTACTCTCTTCAGGATTTGATATGGCCCAACAAATTTTAGCGACAGCTTCTTCGGCTTAAGGGCACGACCAATTCCTTTTGTTGGTACTACTCTCAGAAATACATGATCACCTTCGTTAAATTCCAAAGAATTTCTTCTCCGGTCAGCATAGCTTTTCTGGCGACTCTGAGCTGTCTTCATCTTATCTTGAATCATCTTGATCTTCTCGGTGGTCTCTAGCACAATATCGGGACCGATAATCGAATTCTCCCCCACTTGGAACCAGCATAGTGGGGTTTGACATTTTCTACCATATAACACTTCAAATGGTGCCATACCAATACTTGCATGATAGCTGTTGTTGTAAGTGAATTCCACTAACGGCAACAACTGTTCCCAGTTTTCTTGATATTCCAGAACACAAGCTCTTAGGAGATCTTCTAATGTCTGAATAGTCCTTTCTGACTGCCCATCTGTTTGCGGATGGTATGCAGAACTCATGCTCAGCTTCGTTCCCAAAGCCTGATGCAAACTTTGACAGAATCTTGAAGTAAACCTTGGATCTCGATCAGAGACAATGTTGGAAGGTATACCATGCAAACGGACAATCTCCTTTATATAGAGTTGGGTTAACTTCTCTAAGGAATAATGCATGTTCATTGGTATAAAATGAGCCGATTTGGATAATCTATCTACGACTACCCAAATAGCCTCATGACCCAACGAAGTTCTAGGCAATCCAGATACAAAATCCATAGAGATGCTATCCCATTTCCATAGGGGAATCTCCAAAGGTTTTAATTCTCCACCAGGTTTCTTATGCTCGATCTTTGCCTTTTGACAAATCAGACAAGATGTGACATAAGAAGTTACATCTTTCTTTAATCCTGACCACCAAAATATCTTCTTCAAATCTTGATACATCTTGGTTGATCCTGGATGGATACTCAGCTTGCTTTTATGTGCCTCCTCTAAGATCATTCTCCTCAGCTGATGGTCACTTGGAATGCAAATTCGTCCTTTGAATCGAAGGATTCCATCTGATCCAACTTGAAAGTTAGGTTCTTTTCCTTCGGCTGATAACTTCTTCTTTTCTTGGAGATCTACATCCCTTTGTTGCATTTCACATATTTGAGTTAAAAACTCATTAGTAATCTGCAACATTCCCAACTTAATGTTGTCTTCTTCTAGTTGCATTACTAAACTCAGATCCCTGAATTCTTCGATTAGTGCTAACTCCTTAATCATCATAGCACTCAAATGAAAGGTCTTTCGGCTTAACGCATCCGCTACCACATTGGCTTTTCCGGGATGGTACTGAAGCTCAAAATCATAATCCTTTAAAAATTCCATCCAACGACGTTGCCTCATGTTAAGCTCCTTCTGATCAAAGAGATATTTCAAACTCTTGTGATCACTAAACACTTGGAATGTGGTTCCATAAAGATAGTGTCTTCAAATCTTCAATGCAAACACTATTGCTGCCAATTCCAAGTCATGAGTAGGATAATTTTCTTCATGGGTCTTCAACTGTCTTGACGCGTAAGCAACAACTTTACCTTCCTGCATCAATACACATCCTAATCCTTGTTTTGACGCATCGCAAAATACCTCAAAACTTTTATGTGGATCAGGCAATATTAATACAGGAGATGATGTTAACCTTTCCTTCAAAGTCTGAAAACTATCCTCACACTTCTCGTCCCAAACGAAAGGTTTCTCTTTACGAGTCAGACGCGTCATAGGAAGAGCAATCTTTGAAAATCCTTCAATAAATCTTCTATAGTATCCAGCTAATCCCAAGAAACTACACACTTCTGTAACTGACTGGGGTCTTTCCCATTTCAACACAGCATCAACTTTCGCTGGATCCACTGTTATTCCGTCTTTCGAAATCACATGCCCTAAGAAATTAATCTTCTCCAACCAAAATTCACACTTCGAGAATTTGGCATATAACGGATTTTCCTTCAACACTTCTAACACCAATTGAAGGTGAACTGCATGCTCTTCCGGATTCTTCTAGTAGATTAGTATATCATCAATGAATACCACTACAAAAGAATCAAGATAAGGTCGGAAGACTCTATTCATATAATCCATAAATACTGCAGGGGCATTGGTTAATCCAAACGGCATCACTACATACTCGTAATGACCATATCGAGATCGGAATGCCGTCTTTGGAATATCCTCTTCTCGAACTCGAATCTGATGGTACCCCGACCTCAGATCGATTTTAGAGAAGATTGCAGCTCCTCGAACTTGATCCATTAAATCGTCGATTCTCGGCAATGGATACTTATTCTTAACTGTGACTTTATTTAATTGCCGATAATCCACACACATTCTCATGCTTCCATCTTTCTTCTTAACAAACAATACCGGTGCACCCCAAGGGGAAACACTCGGTCTGATAAATTGCTTCTACAACAACTCTTCGATTTGCTTCTTTAGCTCAGCCATCTCCGGTGGCGCCATTCGATAAGGTGCAATTGAGATAGGACCAGTTCCAGGAATTAACTCGATGCTAAACTCAATTTCACGCTTAGGCGGCAGTCCAGGGACTTCTTCTGGAAAGATTTCAGGAAATCCCTTATCACAGGGACATCTTCGATCTTCACTTCCTTCTCAACCTTTGCACAAGCTAACTGGATGCATCCTTTGGTTATCACATCACGATAGGTAATGGTTTTTCTATCACAGTCAATGAGCACTTGGTTCTTGGACATCCAATCCATTCCCAAGATAACATCTAATTGTGACAGAGGCAAACAAATAAGGTCTACTTGGGCTATTCGGTCTAACACCTGAACGGTACAACCCAAACAGGCTTTAGAGGTAACAACTACCGGATTGGTAGGAGTAGACACTTCAAGCTTATAGGGTGTATTGATTATGGTTAAGTTTAAGCGATTAGCACAATCATATGCAACAAATGAATGTGTGGCTCCAGAATCAAACAAAAAGTTACAAGGTTGGCCATTTAGAATAAAGTTACCTTGGACAAGGTTTTCAGATTGGCTAGCTTCAACACCACTGAGAGTAAAGACTCTCCCAAAACTGGTTGGTTTCCTATCAGCATTTCCAGATTCCACCTTCCTTGGTTCCTTGCAGTAACAAGAAATATGGCCAGGCTTTCCATAATTGAAGCAAGTAGGAGTCCAGCAAGTGGTTCCAAAATGGTGCCTCTTGCACTTGTCACACAGAGGAGCTGGGTTCTTGACTCCTGAATCAGCTTTACCCTTATTCTTCTGATGGTAAGGTCCTCCTTTACCATGCTGATTCCTACCCTTATGGCGCTGCGGTCCATATCCTTGCTGATTCCTTTTAGCTCGCATAAACTCTTCTTCGACTTTCTTGTCTTCTTCATATATTCTGCATTGATTCACCAAGGTTGGAAAACTCCGAATATTCTGATATCCGAAAGTAGACTTCAAATCCGGTCGCAATCCGTCTTCAAACTTGATACACTTCGAACGCTCATCAGGGTTATGATGGTAGTATGGAGAATACTTGCTCAGTTCCTCAAACTTCGCAGCATACTCTCCCACTGTCATGTCCCCTTGAGTCAGCTTAAGGAATTCGATTTCCTTCTTCCTTCTTATATCCTCAGGGAAATACCTTTCGAAGAATTTCTCTACGAAAGTATTCCAAGTCACAACTCTACCTTCAGCAACTAAAAGTTGAGTAGTATGATTCCACCAATCCTCAGCTTCATTTGTCAGCACATAGGTGGCAAAAGTCACCCTTTGATTATCAGTGCAATTCATGGTTCGGAAAATCTTTTCCAAATCACGAATCCACTTTTGAGCCTCATCTGGGTGATGTCCTCCTCCAAACTTTGGCGGATCACACTGACGAAATTCCGAGATGCCTTGAAATTCAGGTGGAACAGGGTTCCTAGGTGGTTGCTGTCCTGCAGGGTGCTGTTGCATATTCTTGAATACTCTCGAGATTCGATCTAATGCTTCAGCAAGTTGATTATTGTTTCTAGCAGCCATAGTAACCTGCACTATGAACTGAATCAATAATCGATCTTAAGACTAAACACACACTCTAATACTAACATACTCTAGTGGTTAGTATGTAAGGCCATACTCCAAAGCCAAGAGTCGGGACCATTGCTCTGATACCATAAGTGTAACGACCGGAGTCGTCACGGGAATTATGTTATGCTAAATGCATATTATTAATGCGATTTAAGGAAATGATATTGATGTTCTTATGATGGTACATAAAAATAGGAAATAATTTAAACCAAATACTTTCATGAAACTGCGTCATTCTATTTCACATAGAAAGTTTGATTTAATATACATCATGTCACATTGTTTTAGATCAAAAGATACTGTATCATAACTCTGAGTTACTAAACTCAGTCAGTGCACATATGCATATATATAATAAGGTGTAACCCAGAGCAGTCCACAAAACTCTATAAGATACTAAAGTCAGCCTACATACTAATGATAAATACCTAGCATATCACCTCACATATCATCCACCATCCACTGGCTCCCAGTCGATGGAACGACCTGGTCACTCTCCCCTCCAGTCTGTACAGCGTCGCCCCCAGCTGGCTCACTCTCGCCCTCCTCGGGATCCTCCTCCTCCTCAGAGTCCACCTGAACCACCGGAGGCACACGTTCCGGTGATGGTGCAAATCTCACAGTCCGAGATGGACCCGGACGGGAAGGATCCTTCGGTGCAGCTCTCTCAGGAGGAGTGCGAGTGGGAGCAGCTGGTCGAAAACGGAAGTGAGAACGACGACGTGCAGGCTGGGGCGGTGGAGTACCATGTCTGTAAGTAAAAGCAGGAGGTACATGCTGGGCATATATCATAGGTATGCGAAACCGACGAGGACGCATATACGCCAAGGGGTTCGGGTGGCGGAAGATCAGCTCCACCTCCCCCTCGAACGTGGCCCTACGCTCCTCATACTCCCATGTCCCTCTCACGGGACGCATCTCTAGGCATGCCAGAAATCGAGACATCACCTAATAAACAAATAGGGCAAAGGGAGTAAGACAGTGTCATTCACGTACAAATGAATAATTAAATGAACTAGGAATAAACAAACACAATTAGTCAAGTAGCAATTAGGATCACATAAGCAAGTAAGCAAACTCAGATAATCAATCGATAAATATTAAACAATAAATATCAAGAAATAATGTATGACTCTAATGCATGTGCAATGCAATGCGATGCAATGTTTAATGCAATCTCCTCTGTGATATTCTAAGAAATACCATGCACTTGGCAAATTTCACGTTTATCGATAACGTCCTCAACGATTCAATTTACGTTTTATCGAAAACGTTCAAATGATCCAAATTACGTTTTAACGAAAACGTTCAAACGCTCCACGTATGTTTGACGACAACGTACCAACGATTCATACTAAATAGGAAAAGCAATTGGGAGTAAACGTCTTTCCACCAAGTGTACAATTACAACCCATGTGTAAATTATACCAAAGACCGTCCTCCGCAATCACGAAATACTCCGAGAGATCGATAGAATAAAATTATAGTCATTGTAAAATTATCCCGACTCGAGTCTGCAGAACCCACTCATCATAGGACTATTTTACCTATAATTAATTCCCACGGTTATTTGACGTATCACCGTCATAAACCTAATCTCCGCGTATTCTCATACCGATTTAATTAAATCGAATGTGTCTTTTCCTATTATCTTATCTTAACTCCTTTACACCATGCATGATTTCAATCACAATCAAGTTATTAGGATTGAATTCAATTTATTTAATTGGCATTGAATTGATGTTAAAAAGAAATTGACATCAAAACATTCTTTTAAATAATAAAAATAAAGTTTTTATTTTAAAAGAATTAATTAAAAATATTAGGGAAATATTGGATTAAAGAAAAATACATTTTTCAGGTTCTGGACAGTGTCTAACCGGTTAGGAAGTCGTGTAACCGGTTATTCACATTCAAATTTCCCTCTTTTCCAATTTTTACAGTAACTAACCGGTTAGTAGTTTCAGTAACCGGTTAGTCACTGCAACATCACTGCAGAAATGTCACTTTTTAACACCAATTCAGAAACCTTTCATTTTCAATCCTTATCAATCATTCACAGAACATATATGGACATATTTAAACATGTTCAAATCAATTATACACATCAATTTCATGAGATTCATATATAATTCCTCAAGTATGCAAAAACCACATATTTAGCACTTAATATGTCAAAATCAATTTCAGAGCTTCTCAAGTCAAATTTATAGTTCCTTTAGCTCGTATTCAGTTAATATGACATGCTTGAATGAGTTTCATGTCCTATTTTGGCCTCCAAGCCAAAGTCCCAATTCAAAACCTATGGCCCTTGAGCTTGTAAAGCTCTTTTACATTCCAAGCCATTTAATAATCATTCTAGCAAATGAATATCTTCTCCCTTACCTATTGAAGCTTTTGAGACTGATTGGAAAGCAAAGGAAAAGGTTCAACACGATTTTGAGGCAAAACCCACCTCAGCTGCAACTCTGTTTTCAGTTTCAACAGGGGGTATTGATCAGAGATTTTCAACAAGAAAAAGCTAAATAAATTCGTGAGTAAAGATTGGAATTCAAACTAGGACACATGAACTTGAGATTGAAACAAGCTTGAGAATCAAAGGTAGCTTGAGCTTACCAAACGAAATCAAGAAAGAGAGCTTCAAGAACAGATTCGTGCTCTGTTTTTCGGCATCAACAGAGTCAAGTTGTGAAGCCTATAACTTCCTATAGAGTACACGAAAGTAGATGGGATTTGTTTCTACTTCAAGAGGGATGAAAGAGCTTTGTTTTAATATGGAATTTGTGAGTGTTGGTGCTTCAAAGAAAGAGAACGAACTCAAAGACAGCCACAACAGAAAAATGAAATCTGAACTTAGTTTTATGAAATGTTAAGAGTGGATTGTGTGGTTTTGATTTGGTTTAAGTCACCAATTTCACCACCACTCATTCCCAGCAGAGATTGACGCGTTTTCAGGCTAAGGTGGCTGGTTGGAAGGCCAAAAACGTGTTCCCCTTTTTCAATTTGTGTCCAGAACAATCTCAGTTCTAGGTGTCTGAGAGCACTAACCGGTTACTCATCTCACTAACCGGTTAGTGAGACACAAAAATCACAAAATATTATATTTTATTCTATTTTCTTTTCTCTTATCAAATACTTATTAAATACTTCTTTTATTTCCACAAAAAGAAATATTTACCTTAATACAATAATTTCCTTTATTTATTCCTTAATTTATTTTTAAAACATAATTATATTCTAATCATCATAATTATATTAAAATCACATTATAATTTTTTATAATAATAACGTAATTACATATAATTATAATTTCTAATCGGGGATTAATTTTTGGGATGTTACAGCAGGTGTCAGACGAAAAACCCTACAAACACTGACCTATTAGGGTCAGCCTAAAAAACCTTTTTTTTTTACATAAACTTGTAACCAACATGTAAAAATTGAAAGGTTTATTTATGTTTTTAGTCTTTAAAAATTTTGCATGTTTTGGTTGTAGTCCATGATAGTTATTTTGACTGAGACTTATCCTCTATTTTTCAAACATTTTGGTTTCGATTGTCTCTTTCGCTAGAAAAATTTGTTATTTGTGAACGTGATTAACGGAATATCACATCGGTAGTCACGTGGTATGACATGATGCCAAATAGGTGATGTGACATGAATGATTCAGATTTTTCTTAAAGACAGCGATCAAAATCAAAACATCTGAAAATTCAAGTACTGTAATTTATATCAAAATAACTTTTAAGAACTAAAATCAAAAGATACTAAAATTTTAGAGACTAATAACTAGCCAAGTTGAAATAATGAGTAGTTATTATGCTGCAATAATTTTTCTTTAATACCAATGCAGTGCACTGCATCAAACAAAACACCGTAAACTAAAAATGTTTTCGGTGCCCAATTCTTCAGTTCACGCTGCAAACCATAATAGTACTATATGCACGCACAATACACAAGACACATTTTTGCCAAGCCAACATAGACATCCCAATTCTAAAAAAAAGTAGAAAGGCATATAATAAGTGTTTTTTTTTTTTTTTTTTCCATTGAGCCAGATTCATATACTCGGTAACTCTAATAATAATAGGAAGATGTTATTAATAATAATAATAATAATAGGGTTGAGGATGAGAGGTTGAAACTTGAAAATGGTGGATTTGAGAAGTGATAATTGGTTAAATAATAAGTTTTTAGGATTATGGGTATAAATAATAATAGGATTAAATGTGAGTATTATATACATGGATGTAAATAATATTATAAAGATAATATTGGTAATAAATGCAAAACATTATAAAAACTGAGTGGGAATATTAACGAAACGGATGTTAAAAATCATCTTCTTGATAATATCAGCTAACATTTACAAGCATTACTTTGTATTGTTGAGAGTTGAGACTGGCATCAATATAAAACTCTCTTATATTCTAATAAATTGTGTCAATGTTCCAACTACCGAAAAGCAGACTAACCCTACAGTGTTATACTTCAACCGGTCCTTCGTACAAACCTTTCAAAAGTTTAATGAGAAAGAAATTAAAAAGTTATTTTTAATATTATTAATGACATTCAAAAATTTATAATATTTGATTTTTTTTTTCAAAATTACTTATCGTTGAAATTCTGAAAATTATTTGAATAAATATGAATATTTGTGAAAAAGAAATACTTATCACAATTAGAAATTGAAAAGAAAATTTATAAATAGAATTAAAAAAAATTCTAAGATAAACATATATTATTGACAAGAGAGAGTATTGTATGAAATTTAAAGGCTGTGGTACATGCTTTATCATGACATAAAAAATATTTAACGCCTGTTTATTTTTTTATTTTTTAATCTGATGTAATTGACAATGAGATGAATAATTTAACAAGGATTTAAACCATATACTCCCTCCTTTAATTGAGTTTAGCCTTTTATCTTTTTTTTTTATTGTTTCACAATATTTGGTCTTTTACATTTGAGTTAGGATCCGTTGACACCGGGTGTAAAACTTGGTCATCATTTACACATTCACATAACTTTTTATATATTATGAAATTTGTCAATCCAACCATTGAATTATATGTTATTATTATGACGATCATCTACTTGATAATAATATATAATTCAACGGTTGGATTGACAAATTTCATAATATATAAAAAGTTATGTGAAGGTGTAATTGACCAAATTTTACACCTGGTGTCAACGGATCCTAACTCAAACTCTTTACATTTTCAATATACAAACATACGGAGTATTTTTTTTCCAATTTTAACCTTAATTCAATCATTTCTCTTACTCCTCATTAATTCTGCTTTATTACCTCTCTCATCTTTAAACCACTATGCATTAGTTAATGGACACACTTACTAATAAAAATTAAATACTACTACAATTTTCAATAAGGATTAAATAGAGGCATTTTAGGCAAACTAAACATAATACTTACAATGATTAATATTTTCTTAATCTGTGTGTCCAGACCTAAAAAATCAATCTCAATCAAACAGATTGAGTAATAAGAATTGGGGTATGAGATATTAGATTCCACACGTTCCGTTTAAAAAAATTATTTAGAGACCTACAAGCCTACAAACTTACACATAAGATTATGACACTTGTTATTTTCAAGTTAAAAAAAAAATTAAATAAAAGATCTTAAATGACAAATGTCAAGATCCTAATTTGTAGGTTTATGATCGAGTAAATCTCTTTATGTAGGTCTCTCAATCATTACTTTTCTCTTTAAAAATCATGTCTAATCAAATAAATAATCATTTTAACCTATAAAAAAATGACATTATTGAGCTAAATTATTTTTAATCCGGTTTAATTACTTTTTTTTTCATCAAGAGTATCCTCTAACCAATAGACGAAGACTAATCTCCTCTGAAGCGTAGAAATAACCTAAGTGGGTTATGCCTCTATCAATAAAGTCTTTTTCATATCTACGGTAATGATCGAACCCCTAACATCATGGTTAATGAGCCCAACTATCTGCTAACTGTGCTAGACTTTGTTGATCCAATTTAATTACTTTTTTTTTGTTTAATCGATTTAATTACTTTTAACCCATAAAAAAATGACATCTATTAATCTATGATAATATGAGAAAGAGATTAATGGTGGTGCACTAACGGTGTAAGGTTTTTTACACCATCAGTGCATCATCCACCATTTATTTGTATTATTTTTTTCTGAAAGTCAATGACTATAAATACATGAATGGTAGATGATGCACTGATGGTATAAAAAAACCTTACATTGTCAGTGCACCACCTATTTTCTCCATGATAAAGAGATTAATGGTGGTGCACTGATGGTGTAAAACACCATTAGTGCATTATTCATCATTCATTCGTATTATTTTTTTTTTAAAGTCAATAATTATAAACACATGAATGATTGATAATGCACTGATAAGCCATCGGGATAAAATCAATTAACAATAAAATGTGTAACCCTTCAAATCTATCCGACAAAATGTGATAACTGATAAGCCATCTTGGCGGAAAAGTCATTGAAGGAGCAAAACCCGTGATTTAACATTTTTAATTTAGCCGTGCTATTATGTGTTAACACATCGTGGCCATTGGATACGCGGGTACATCACATGTCGTTATTGTCCTCTTTTGCAGCTTTTTCGTCCTATGGAGTTGAATAGATGGCCTAATTATTTGAAATATATATAATTTAAAAATCAATTTATAAATTAATTTAGCTTAAATATAAAAATAGTCCCAATAAATATTGAGTTTTTTGAAATGAGTCCCTGCTTTTTTTATTTTTTGTTTTTGTCCTATAATTTGAATTCGTTTTGGTTTTGGTCCTTGCATTTTGAATTTGTTTTAGTTTTGGTCCTCGATGTTATCTTTGTAAGTAAAATGTCAATGGGACCTAACCAAGACTACTTTAGCACTAACTTATCTATGGTACATGGATCACCTTCATCTTTAACATTTTCTCCCATTGTGACAAAAGATGCTAAAAATACTTTTGATAAAATCACACAAAGAAGTAGAGATGCTCACAATAATTTTCCTCCGGAATATAACATAGAACACAAATAACTTCACCCTTACCACCCAAAAAGGTAGAGTTTTAATTTTTAGTTTCCATAATTAAATTTTTGATACTTTTTTTTTTGAAAAAAAAAACTAAAATACTCTCAACATTAAATAGTTTTCGACTTCGGGATATCGAAAACAAAGAAAAAGATACATTTTCAACACATTCATGTTCGAAATATATTCCACCTCATCGGTATCAGAAATACAATTTTTTACACTTTCGAAATATAATTTTTTACACTTTCGACACTGGTCATTCGGAAGTGCAAGAATTTGTTGGTAGATCTGCTGGCACATATATAGCAAAGAAAACTATAGATTACACTATGAAAGATATATCAACTATAATGTGTACCAATTTTGTGTCTAGTTACCATTTGTTTCAACTTGCACACCCACTTCTAAAACCATCCGGGTAAGGCAACATTGTATTTATCTCCTCGATAACAGGTTTGACAACTATTCCGACAATTTCAGTTTACAAAGTCTCCAAAGGTATGTTTTCTTTTCTTCATGCCCTTGTAATGGTAGGATTCAACTCAAACGATTTGTCAAAGGAAATCAACAATCTTACAAAATCTTTTTCAGAAGTAATGAATCAATTCTCTAAGAATTTAGTAAGAATTGTAGCATAGTAGCAGGGCATGTCACTTCTGACTCATCAGTGTCGGAAGTGTAAACATTTACACAATTTTGACATTAGTGAATTTGTGCATATTTCAGACTAGGGTCTGTCGGAAGTTTATTTTTTAGGTTTTCGACTCCCAGTAATCGAAAACTATTTAACACGGAGGGAAATTTTATCCTTTTTGCAAAAAATGAGAGTGAAAAATTCAAACATAAAAACCAAAAATTAAAACTCAAAAGGCAAATCAAAACTATCAAATTGGGCCACGATGGCATGACCCATTACGCAATACATGTGAGCTGTTTTTTTTTTCACTTATCCATTTGGACCTAGCCTGTTTGACATTTCTACGCCAACTTGCCACGAGTTGTGAATAGCTTAAAGAAAAAAAAAGCAAGCCACAAAATAAAATCATGATTTGGATTATATTTAGAGCCATAAATCAAAGGAGCCCAACAAACCCTAAAGAACAAAGTGTAGGGATTTTGCCACGCTAATGGCACCCACTTTGATAGTAAAAAACATTTAGTGAACTTGCTCTAAAAGTTTCAACTCCCCCTCCTTTTCCCTCTCACATGCACCCCACCCCACCCAGTCACCCACCACCATACCCAACTCCCTTTTAAGCCAAGTCAAAATCTTACTCAGCATCTGTCCACTCGCTACAAAACTCCTCGTTCCACTCCAATCTCACCCACAATAACTCACTTACTCAAAAGTTAAAGCCAAGACATGCTTAAAAATGACTCACGATACTGGTATGGTGGCAAAAATTATTGCCTTGAGTTAGACTCAGGACCTTGATTTTTACAAAACCATGATCGGAACTCACGACAATGTAAAAAAAAAAAGAAGAGGGGGGGGGGGGTGTTATGAGTCCAACACACAACGAGGTTCAAATAAAACAATATCTGGTCATGACTTTGAAGAATCCATATAACTTATTCATGGTTTTGGTCTATGAAAGTTAATGAATTTTTAAATTTAGTTCCTATAAGAAATTTTGACCCTGATTGACGACTAGTCCTTAATTGTTTTAAAATTTTGATTTTGGCTACCGTTAGGATTTTTCAGTGAAATGCTTACATGGCAAATGACGTGCCATATTGGACATGACACATGTCTAAATTAAGGTGAATTGGTGCCACATGAATATTGATGTGGCAAATGAAAAACGGGCTTGGGCCAAAACAAGGCCCAACTCACTTCACAAAGTGAAGCACGCCAACAGGCCTTAGAGGCACAAACTTTTTAATTAAAATCTTAAAATATTTATATATTCAATATTTAATTTCTTAGTGAAGAGCATCCGGTGTGGAACTTCAGATTCTTTAAAAAGCACTAATACACTTCTCAAGAAGCCAAAATGCAGACCCACGGATCCCCACTCAAACGAAATTGCACCCCAGTATTCCCTTGTTAATAAGAGTGTGTTACATAATGTGTGTCAGTAGTATTCCTCTAACATGAGTTCTATACTTCTACATGACAAATGCTAACTAAGTAAGTTCAAGAAAGAAAATTAAATATACAAAGTTTAAAGGTAAAACTGATTTAAAAATAAAGTAAAGAATAGATTAACGAAACTAATTAACGTACATGCTTTTTAAGAAATTAAATAAAAAAAGAATAATGTTTAAAAAAATTAAGTTCAACAACGCCATTTTCTATATAAAATTACATCTTTTATTATCTTAAGAGCAGTGCTATATCTCACGAAATGAAATTCGTGTAAAACTAGTTGAGCCAATTAAACGTGGGTGTTTGACGGAAATCATGGTCGAAAAAGCATGAGAGAAAAAACATTGCTCTAATAACTGTTTCGTGGATTTTGCGAATTGACAATTCGTGACATAAAGTATTGCTCTTATCTTAAACAATATTGAAAAAACACTTTTTAATGTTTCTCAAAATTAAATCAATAACGTAGAGTGACTTTCCTTATATTTCATAATAGCAAGTGCAATTAGAATCGAATGCCAACCAGTTAAAATCCAGTACACAATCACAATAACATTAATCTCCATTTTTCAAGTAGCACTCTATGAAACATGCTACATAGAAGAAGATACTATATGTATCCTCATCATAAACAGGGCATAAGCACAACTTTTCCATTACAAAGTAGGTAAAATTTGAGCACATGGTATACCTATTTAACTCAGACTTATTCATCTCCATATAAACGACTAGGCTGTGATGTGAACTCTTTCATGAACTCAGGTTCCATCTTAATTTCTTGCTCAACAAAGTTCTTGATATTCATTGGATATGTTGAGTCAGGATAAGAAGAATTATAAAAAACTAATGCAGTGAGTATGTTATAATCTTCGCTGGTATGGCTTTGATCATAAAACAAGTAATCCCTCCTATTAGAGCATGGTGTTTGATCAGGAATACACTCGCCATATGGCCCCGATGCACAGCAAGCAGTGGTCGAATCCTTAAAACCTGAAATCCATCAACCATGGTTATATATCTGTTGCATGATTACAAGGATCCTCTCATGTTACTTACTAACATAGGAATCTTACTTATTTTATTATGGTAGAGCTTATCATTTTTTATGTTACGTATTTTATTCATATGCCTTTCTGTGTAATAGCAAAAACTCTCGTGTTAGTGAATGGCATTATAGGATGCACCTCAACCGAAAAAAACTGTTTTAATTTTGTCATAGAGATTTGTTTTGAGGTATAATCTAGAAAATCAAATTTGTTACCAACTGTATTGCGTAAGGCGCTGGATGTGCTGTTTAGAAAGATGAATTTGGAATCAGTAGATGACTTGTTATTAAATTGATCCACTAGAGATTTAAGCTTTTCACTGAACATTAATGCTGCATCATTCGCTGCTTCAAAACAAGATCCATAATTTTTAGAGAAAAGGATTGGAATGCAGCCTATTCTTCCCAATCCAACCAACACGAACTTTCTTGCTCCAAGGCCCTGTAGAGCCTGCCCAAAAAAAAAAAAAAAATATCCAATTTCCCTGATAAATCATTCCATATAAATAAAGCAGCTTCAATTGATATTCTACTATTGAGTGTTTGGTTTGCCAAAAATTTCCTCTTTTCATTTTCCTTATTAATTAATGATCACAATCAAATCATCTTTTACTAGTGTTTTATACTTTTATGTGTTACATATTTGTATAGTAAAATGCATAATCTTATTTTCACTCTTTACTATACAAATATCTTAAAGCAAGAAACTGAACAAAAACAAGGTGACATACTTTTAAATATTAATGAAAAAGATCGATAAAAGAAAACTAAAAAAAAAAATTCGCAAATTGAACAAACCCTTATTATCCTAATCGAAAGACAGAAACTTTAAAACAAAGTGTTTGAATATATACCATTAAATTCATAGCTAATTCATCAATTAGAGCTTCTGCATACTGCTCAGGGCTATAGATAGTGCTTGTAGGGTAGTACTCCGGGATGAAGTAATTGTTTAAGTAATCATTGTTGCCTATTTGCACATAATACAAGCAGTTGCTAAGGTACTGCATAGCTTTTTCAAGACCTCCAAGTTTGAAAGCAATTTGGGAAACTATGGCTCTGTGATTTAATAACTGTAATCCCAAGCTGACATGCTCACCCTGCATTGATTAACACTACTTCAATATAAAAATGAACAAGAACATTGTAACACAAATCCTCTAACGTAACCATCTACCAAAACATAAAGATAAACAAGAAAAAAGGAAGAAAAAAATTTATTTGATTTTATACCCTATGTCCTCCAGTCTCGGTGCGAATTCCTCCTGCACCAGATGCATAGTTCACACCTTTAAGTATGTCCGAACCTCTAGTATTCGCAAAGGGTGGAATGAAATCCTTGAATCCAAGAAATTGAGCTGCAATATGAAAACATTAGTCTGGTTTAAACAAAATGTTTAGTGGAAGAAAAAAAGAGAAGAGGCTCTTGCACCTTAGTCTCATTGGAGCTCCCTAACTAGCGGGAATCTTTAGCACCTTAGTCTCTATGTATTCAATTCAATGATACTTTAATTCAGTTAAGTAAGTCAATTCTAGCTCTAGTTATAGTGTTTAGCACCTTAGTTCTACTGATTTAACTGAAAAATTTTAAAGTCAAATGTTTGATGAACTTTTTCAAAGTAATGAATTTTCTATCCTCGCAAGTTAGTTACTAGACATGTAATGCAAAGAAATCTTACATATTATGTCAATTATAGTTCGGCCATTGGTAAATCTTCCAGTTGGACCCCCAGGGAAATCGATGCCATATGGTTGGAAATTAGATTTTGCATTGGTTGCAAGGTTGTTGTTGTTTCCATTATCAGACAAAGAGTCCCCAAAGATAAAAAGGCCTGGTACTTGGGGCTCCCCTAGAACAATATTTTGGTTTGCAACCAAAAGAACAAGAGACAGAACCAACCATGTCTTAGTCTCACAAGACGACATCCTTTTTTAAGCAGAGAGTAACCAAGTATAGAGACAGAAAAGTGGTTATTAACCAGGAAACAAGTGTGAACAAGCACAAGATAGAAGGTAACATATTTATAGGCTGATAAAATAATTGTCCCTCCACGGAAACTTTTGGGATTTTTGGTTTTAGTTATTACTCCCTCTTCTCCCGTATTTAGAGCATTTTCTAGAAAAAAAATTTGGTCCTACTTTTTATTTCTTCTTATAAAAAAAAAGGTACTTTATATTTCCTATGCATTATTAATTATTTTTTTTTCTTTTTTGCCTTTATTAAATGTTTTGATTAACTATGTTTTTTTTATTCATTAATTTTTTTATTTTTTTAAAGGAAAATATGTAATTCATTCCATAACAGAAAATAGTACAAGTAGATCCAGCAGAATAATAACAAAACACATATTTTCCATACAATAAAAATTGCTAAAAAAGACTAGATACTCAGCCATAACAACAAACTCTCTGTGGATCAGGATCATCATCAACACCCAGCTTCGAACTCTAACAAGAGATTCAACGGCCTTTATTTCCAAGATAACTATTTCATCAATGCCGGAAGTAAGCACAGTTCGGCGACAAAGAATCTCATATCTGAGGAGGTAGAGCCACTGGACAGAGGAGAAGACAGAGATCTGGAAGGGAAAAGCTGTCCCGAATATCAGTCTTCTAGTTATTGGAGAAGATAGGAAGGTCATCAGATCTGGACAAACAAAAAGTCTTCCCACACTCAAACACACAAAAAACAAAACCCAGATGAAACTGGGACAAGAAAAACCACACCACTTGCACAAAGACAAGATTTATTTATTTAACCCAAATATAACTGGGAGTGAAAAAAACCCACACACCAACCAAAGGAAGGGGAGAGAGAATCTCTCCCTCCCCTTCTGCCGCTATCACAGAAGAGAGGAAATGGAGAAGAGAAGAGAAGAAGACTGAGGAAGAGAGAAGGCCAAGCCTCTCTCTCCTCAAATTAGGATTCCTTTTGTGAATTAATGTTTGCGAATACACATATGTTGTTATTTTTTTTATTCATTAATGAATGTGAATTTTTCAAGTAAAATGAAGGAGCTAAAATTGTAATGTTACAATATATTTTCATAAAATTCACAAAACTAACCATTTTTCTTGGTCCGGGGAATACTGTTAAGTATGCCCTATATATAAGATCGGAGGGAGTAGTAATTTTTCTCATCGATTTTACTTCTTAAATATTCAAAAATTTTGGTTTTAGTTGTAATAATTTTTTTCATTGATTTTATTTCTTAAATATTCAAAAAATATTATTTTAGTCATTTAATACTACAATTGAATATGTCAACAATTATTTAAAAACTATTAATAAATTTTTTCAATATTTAAAAACCAATACTTGGGACAAGTTTTCTCTGAATTAATAAAACAAAAAATCACTAAGCAAATAAATCTTAAAATTTCAAGACAAAAACATTTTTAAAGTGACGAGAAATTCTGAAGTACCTATATCAACAAAATCAATCAAAATCTGTCGGTTGAAAAAAAACCGGTGTCACTTGAGGACGAGGGAACCAAGAGTCCAAGACTATCAACAAATTTATGTGTAGGCTGAAAATAAGAGTAATACTAATATTTTTAGGTTTTGAATTTTTCATATTTTTTTACTTTTCATTTTTTCTAACTTATTTTTCACATTTCACCGTTATCGATCACATTTTTTTTTTATTTTTTTAAATTTTCATTTACATTATCTACATATTTTTTTTAACAACAAAAAAAAAATTATTTCCACACCACATAACTACCGAGCATTATATTATACAAAGTTTCATCTTCTATGAAGGGTTTGCAAATATTAAAAAAAAAATATATTGTGAGAGAAACATTTTTTCAAAAATAAATACACATTGAAAAATTATACTCGTTCGGCAACTAATCAGTTACTATACACGGAATATATAATATCTTACTTATAGATCACTGGACTTTTAAGACTTAGAGAATTGAAAATCCAGAATTTGATTTGGGACACCATCACTTTATAAATTTAATTCCCCTTTTTCTATTCTCATAAAAAAAAAACTTAAAAAATCTTTGTGTATAATTTTTTTTTTAAAAAAAAACTCAATTATATTCGTTCTAACTAGGACAAAATGTGCCATAATTGCATCATTATCATACTCAACTAATAGAAACCTGGAACCTAAAGATATTTTGGGAACCTCTAATTCATATGACTGCCACTCTGTCATGAGGGCCGTCTCAGTCAAGGCGGTCTTAACACATGTGCGCGCTGAGCATGTGCTATTGTTCAGAGTCCCTATTATTTAGGGGTTCCAATTTTTTTTATCTTTTATATACTAGAATATACTTCTAAATATTAAAAAATTATTACTAATTATTATTAATATATTTAAAAATTAAAATACTTAAATACACAATATTGTATAAAATAAAGCATAATCTTCTAAACTTTTGGTCTTGTGCTAAAAGTTTGAAAAAAAGTTTCATCATGTATTTCTAGATACTAGTAATTTTGGTTTAATTTTTTTTTTAAAAAAAATTGATTATAGATTTTGGAAATATGTCTTTTTAAATAATAAGTTAATATGAACTTTTTATAAAAATGATTTACATGTATTTAGAAATGAATAGTCATAAACATTATTAACATTTGAATCTAGTTTCAGCTACCAACTTTTTCATTAATAAAAATTAACTAATAATGTATCAACTATGCGATTTCTAATTTTAATTAACAACATAATTTCTTATATTAAAAAAAATCCAACTCATTTTGATTTTTGTTTTATTTAATCCATCATTCCAAATGCATTTTGTTAGTAATTCGTTTTGCAAGTCCAAATGCAGCTACTTTTTTTATCATATATATCATCATCATCATTATTATTATTACATCTGTCCCAGATATAATACCTATTTTCACACTTTTAATTAATTCGTGTTTATAAGATTCGAACTTTCAAATTACTTGCTTGTACTAAAACTTCATAATTGTAAATAAGTATATTGTCTAAAGTATAAAATAACGCATCATTATTTTTCACAATTTAAATTGCAACATATTTATAAATTTTTGGATTTTTTAAAATTTGAATTCATGACTGAGTAAATATTTGATTGTATTAAGCTAAATCATTATACGAAATTATAGCTCATCTTTAATACTTATATATCCGTTTTTTCCGTTGTACCTAAAATTTCTTATTCATAATGATGCTCTGTTTAAATGTTTAATACCAATTTGCCTATATTATGACTTGTTTGTATTAGAATTTATGAAATTACAACTTTATATTCGTTTTTTTTCTGGTTAATTATCATATGCGGGTCATTTAGGCATTATATATTTTTTATGTCAATATTTAATTCAAATTATTTCCTTTTGAAAAGATCATTAATAACCCGTGCAAATTGTAATAATATTGAAATGCAAATTTATGTTTGCGGACAATTTTTATATTTATGTGTATTCCAAATTGTACTAATAAAAATTTACTAAAAATAACTTAAGATAAATATTTATTCCCGTGCGATGCACGGACAAACAAATTTGGAGGGAAAAGCAAGGATGAAGGAGGGAAAATGAAAATGCCAAAAATGCCCTCAACTTCTCCTATTTTATAATATGTTGAAAACTAAATGAATAAAGGAGAACGTTAAAAAATATAAGGAAATCAATATATCCTATTATCAATGCTATTACCTAACAATCAAGTTTTCTCTTTTACTCTTTTCTTCCTTATTAACTTGTTTCCAACTCCTTTCAGAAAAATTAGCTCAAACTCACAATCCACTTCCACCCCCAACAAAAATAGTCCTCGCACAACCTTACTTCAACCCCAACAATAGCAGATGTCATAGTCTTACTGTCATGATGTCACTCTCCAGTCTCCAATGTCCCAGACTCGCAATCCACCCCTATCCCCGACAAGAACAATCGCCTCACAGCCTAAGTGGATTAGATTTGATAGTCATTGAGAATAAAATCTTGGAAAAAGTTGAATACAATGATGTAATTGATGACTTTGCTTCTAAGAAAGATAAAAAAATTATACTTTATCCGGCTCGAATTATAAGTAACAAAAAAACATATTTCTCTTGATTTAAAATATAAGCAAAATTAACTAACTTTATTAAATTTTGTTTCATTCCCAATGCCACTTTCCTAAAACATCTCTAGAAAATTGTAATCTTAATTAAATTTTGTTTCATTTCCAATACTACTTTCCTAAAATACCTATATTTTTTATAAATTTGAGAAAATTAAATACAATCAACTAACCTCCTTAATAAACATAAAAGTGGTTGAAATTGTTTATAATTCGAGTCGGATAGAGTACTTTTTAAATAAAAGTTTAAATTTAATTATGAAAATGAATTGAGAAGTTATATAATAAAACATTTTCTATACAATAATTATTTATATGAAATAATATTTTTTTTAAATTAATTTTTTTAAAAGGGGTTTCTTTATCCTAAAATGTTTGAGAGGCACTCTCTGTCATTCAGTCATCAGTGGTTCAGTATGAATCTATCACTCAATCACCAATCATATAAGGGAAAAAAATACTAATAAATAAGTGATGGAGCTTCTTTGTACCCGGAACACACTGGTCCACTGCTCCAAACTTTTTAAAAACATTTTAAAACGTGGTGTATAAACAGGGGCTTTAGTTTTTTACCCCTGGTTAATTAGTTGATGCCCCTATTTATGAAAAAATCTCGTAATAATTTTACTAACTTTCAATAATTTCAAAAAACCTCTCTCTTATTTCAACCTTACTTTCTCTTAAAAAGTAAAATTAAACAATTCATGCTTAACTCTCAGCGAGAGTTATAAAATATATATTTTAACAAGCACGCTAAGGGCACAGTGAGGGTTGTAAAATTTTATAATCATCACTGAGGGGTCAACGAGTGTTATAAAATAAAAAATTAACCCCAGCGAGGGTTATAAAATACTGAACCTTCAGTGAGTGTTATAAAATCAAAATTTTATAATCCTCGCTGAGGGGTCGGCGAGGGTTATAAAAATTAACCCTCGGGTCAGCGAGGGTTATAAAATAAAAAATTATAACTCTCGCTCACGTATGCATGATTATCTAAGTTTGTTACAACAATAGAAGAGTGTATAACAGATGGAATAAGAACAAGTGAGATGATGATATTATCCAATTATAAAATTTAATTTTATAACCCTCGCTGAACCTTCAGCGAGTGTTATAAAATCAAAATTTATAACCCTCGCTGGGGTTAGCGAGTGTTATAAATAAAAAATTTATAACCCTCGTTGGAGGGTCAGCGAGGGTTATAAAATTTCCTCGTTGAACCTTCAGCGAATATTATAAAATATTATTTTTATAACCATCGCTTACCTACCAGCGAGGGTTATAAAAATTAAATTTTATAATCCTCGCTGAGCCCTCAGCGAGGGGGCATTTTGGGTAGTTTGGTTTTTAGTAAAGTCGATGGTGTCTTTTCAAAATAAAAAGGGTTAACTAATTAACTGGGGGTCAAAAAACTAATTCCCACTAAATATATAAGATAGGCCAAGTGCGTCAGAAATAAAACTGTTACTCCGTTTCTTGAGTGGAGCTTTTGCCATCCTATTCTAGACTTTACACACCCGATTTATTAATTTATTTCCAAACTTATTCTCTTCATCATCCCTTTCATTCACTTTTTTCTTTTCTCTTATTCACACAACCCACTCCCACAAAATCAAAACAAATATTATGAATATTCCAATAAAAATTAATATTGTTAAACAATGATAATCCTACACTTGTGTTTTTCAATTCATATACAGCAATTCCGCGTCATCTTGCTATTTGAATAACACAATACGTGTGATACTAACTACCATGGTTCAAATGTCAAAACACAAAGTCACAAAGCATGAAACATGTAACCATATATTGCATCCCATAACCCCAGTCTCTTATAAAAGAAACATATGCAGGATAATCAGGGATATGATAAGCAAAACAATCTGAAAGGAGGAAGCCACCTGAAAATTTTCTTCAAGCCTATTTTGTTTGCTCCCAAGACCCATGTTTGGCAAACCATTTATAGCATGTTTGGAACGGTGGTAAAAGTGACTCAACGCGCGTTTGAAACGCAATAGCAACATAAAGTTGCTTCAGCAAAACGTAATTATAGTATAAATATAACGCTTATCCAAACATAGCATTAGTCCATTACCACCCCACTCAGCAGGACCTCTCATTTCTTCATTATCCATATCAGTTTCATGTTTCCTCGAGTTAAAACCAGGTGGGGTTGCAAACAATGCTCTACCACCATAATTAGTGGAGTTTTTAGGCAGAGAAATTAAGTTTTTTTAGGAGAGAATATTCCAATGAAAATTAATATTGTCATAACAATATGAGCACATCTCAGAACCTCCTTAGAATATGAACTCGTCTCAATAACATAAGTTATCTCCTTCAAATATGTGAGTTTCAATCAAAGAAGGAGGGAGTAGGTTTTTTTTTTTTTGAGTGAGAGTGGGGTGTGTGAATATGAAAAGAAGAAGATAAATAAGTGAAAAAGATGATGGAGATAAAGGGTGATTTTGGAAATAAATTAATTAGTGGGGTGCGTAAAGTCTAGAGTGGGGTGGCAAAAGCCCCATTCCCTTTTCTTTTGGTTTTTAAGAGGTATTTTTTTTTAAACCAAGTGGTGTCTGTACTTCACATTTTTTGTTGCCCAACTAATTCACCTCGGATTCGTGAACTGTGTGAGTTTTTGACTCATAGGTATGGATCCTGCCCATGAATTGTTGTCTCACTAGGACTCGAGCCTTTGACCCTGAAGTCCCTAAGAATCCAACGAGTTTCCACTAGGTCAACCCACTTGGGTTAAGAGGTATTTTTTAATGTGTGAATTGATAAAATATAAAACTAAGATAGGGATAGAGATAAAGATTAAATAATTTTGTCATAAAATAAGGTTGCAAGACCCGGGCTGATTAGGGCATGGAGTGATTGCCGGTGCAAGAGGCACGGAGAAGGAGCGGCTCCTAGCAAACTTCTAAGGAAGGGGTACATGAATGAACCGACACACACGAATAAGAGGGTGATCCTGAGACTGTGTAGGAATGGGACTACATATATAGGACAAGAATGCTTAAATGAATTGATTAGTACTATCCATATCAACAAGATGCATCTTCTTTTCGGTAGTTCATCACTTAAGAACTTCATAGTTAAGCGTAGTGTTTGACTTGTAGTAATTCTTAGATGGGTGACCTCTTGGGAAGTTTTCGCGGGAAGCGTGCGAGTGAGGACAAAGCACGCTGAAAAGACCCATGTTGATATGTAAGAACAATCGCAATCCATTTGTGTGTCAGAGATGTTACAAAGGTAGTTATACATGTATTATTACCGTTAGGATTTGTCTAAATTCTCGAGAAAAATAATAAATTTAGATATATAGTATTATTTTATTAAATTATCATATTTTGTTGGCATATTATTTTTACATATCTTCGACCTAGCTAATTATTAGGGTTTGGGTCAGGCTCGGAGCAAACAATTTATAGTTTTAGAGCTAAAAAAAATTTGGGGTCCCTCAATTTAGTAAAATTTGAAAAAATTGTAAAAAAAAAAATAAAAAATTAGCAACAAAGTTTGAATATCATTTTTTAAAAATATGAATTTTTCCAAAATACTATTAATACATATAAAGAAGTTTTTGAGGCAGTGCTTGAACGAAATGCTAAAAGAAAGTCGAAATAAAAATAAAAATTTATATAATAGTATAATTATAATCAATTTTTCTAATTTGATCTTTGCACTAGGTTCATATGGTGAACAAATATTAAAGATTAAATATTCATGAGAAAATGTTATGTTTAGTGAATAAAAAAATAATTGTCTAAATTTCCAACACATGTTTATTATTAATGTTTGTTTATTCTATGTGGTTCGTGTATATATTAGAAAGATTTAATTATAACTACTTCGTCCATTCGACATTGAGTATTCTTTTAGGACATAAAGCTCTTATACAGAACTGTAGTTAATGTATTCTTTTGAGTTAAATTAATGTGATGTTTACCTAATTTTCCTTTTATCTCTCTTATAATTATATTTAAATTTATTTTTTACTTATTATCTCCGTTCTTAATTAGATGAGAATAAAATTTTCAAAAAAATAATTAATGGTATATTGATTTTATTTTATTTTTTTTAAAAAAAAACTTATATATAAATAAGCTTTTTATGCTAAAAAGAGATTTAAAATAAATTAAAAGAACTATATATTTTTTTTTTGTTAGACAAAGAACTATATATTTTACCAATATGGGTTGGGACGAGTGGTAAGCGGCTCGGTCTTGCTTAAGCAAGGTCTCGAGTTCGAGTCCTTGTGAATGCAGAAAATTCATGTTGGGAGACTCACCTGCCATAGTCAGGCACACGACCCAGGTCGGATCTGGATGTACCTAAGTAATACTTAGGGAACCGGGTGGAAAAAAAAAAAGAACTATATATTTTAAAAACACTATTACTATTACTTAAGTTTCAAAATCAACTTACCTCTCTAATATATTAACAGGATGCCGGTCACTTCGATGCATATGTTCCTCTCTTGTATCAGTAGGACCTGTAATACAGTAGCCCATCAACTTGCTCTTTTGGCTTTTGACTTGCATGATTTTGTGTGGGTGGATGATTTTCCAATTGAAGTTATGAATCTCATCCATACTGATGTAGCAAACTTAATTTGGTAATAAAATTTGCTACTATTAAAAAGAACTTACTTTAAAATAAATAAATGTGTGTTTCGTGTAATAGAAAATAATGATATTAGTAAAATCATTTTTATCTATACTATATAATAGTCTATGAGTATTGCACAGGTGGGAACACCCACTTGCTAAGTGGTATGGGCCCCATGAGTACTACTCCTTTTTTTTAAGGGAAGTAATGCTTATTTCATGCACGGCTTTTTGGTGTTGTGGCTTTTATTATTTTTTATTTTAATAAATTTAATATATTAAAAATAATATGTTTTGAATTTTTTTTTCTTTTATATACATGTTTTTTTTATTTGAATTTGATTTTTTTTATTATATGCTTTCTGACACACGTAATGGTTCAAATAAATAAAATATAAAACAAATGTGTTTTTATCATTCACCGGTCTTTGGTGCTCCGACTCTTTTTTTATTTTTTATTTTATTTTAATGAATCTAATATATTAAAAAAATATGTTTTGGGTTTTTTGTGTTCTTTTTTATGTACATGTTTTTGTTATTTGGAATTGAATTTTTTTATTATATGCTTCCTGACACATGTAATGATCCAAACAAGTAAAATATAAAACAAGGGTGCTTCTACATGAATCGGTTTTTGGTGCACTGGCTTTTTTTTTTATTTTAATAAATATAATATATTAAAAAATATGCTTAGGGTTTTCTGTGTTCCTTTTATGTACATGTTTTTGTTATTTGGATTTGATTTTTTATTATATGTTTCATTCCTCACACGAGTAATGGTCCAAACAAGTAAAATATAAAGCAAGAGTGCTTCTACTATGCACCGGTTTTTGGTACTCCGGCTCTTTTTTTTTATTTTAATAAATATAATATATTAAATAAAATATGCTTTGAGTTTTCTGTGTTCTTTTTATGTACATGTTTTTGTTATTTGGATTTGAAATTTTTTATTATATGCTTCCAGACACAAGTAATGGTCCAAACAAGTAAAATATAAAACAAGGGTGTTTCTACCATGCACCGGTAATTACTAATCAGAATTGTTGCAATAATTACTAAAAATCAATTTTTATTTGTCTTTCATATAAATTTTATTTTTAATTTATAATGCCATTAATTACTTTTTTTTCAAAAACATTTTTATTCACTTTTTTTAAAAACGAATTTTTTAGTTTAAAAATATGCATACAAGAATGTTAATCAACTCCAATTTATCGACTCTTTCGTAAATAATAATATTAATTGACTCCTTCCAAAACAATTTTTTAACAAGAATGTTTACATTATTATATTTTATTTACACTTAAACATTATTCATATTAAAATTATTCATAACTATTCAATAATAAATTAAAACTAATATTAGTTGTAACTTTATGAAATGTTTTATCGATACATTAAATTAATATTAATTGCAACTTTATGAAATGTTTTATCGATTTCGTATTTCTCCCTTAATCGCATGGGGTTGGGGTCTAGTTGCCTGAAAATTTAAAAATAAAAAACAACAATAAGATTCGAATCCCAAATCTCAATAATTAAATTAAGGTATAATGACCAATTATATTGCCACAAAGTATTGATAAAAATTTATTAAAAAAATATAAATATACATATTAAAAGAAAATTAATTTTTATTTTGGCCCCTAAAATTTCATGGGCCCAGTATGATCAACTCTATGACCCTCCCCCTGGACCAGGCCTGGTTTGGGTCATTATAGATTTTGTACCAAGGGTTCCTTGTACTTAATCCATACAACTCTCTACTTTTCTCTCATAGTGAATAATATTTATTTCTATTTGCCTACAGAGTTTTTTCCCTTCGAACAACTCGAGGGTTTTTCCACGTAAATACTGGGTGTCATTTTTCTCTTCCTTTACTTTTCTTTTGATTCCCCAATTGAATTTCCATTATTTCTGTTGTGATTTTAACGTTTTTATGTTATGATCCTTATAAATTGGTATCTAGAGCCTTTTATTATTCAATTTGGATTCAATTATCTTGTCGTATCTCATTAAATTTGACATTGAAATGCTTGATGACAAGATTATTTTTCTGATTTTATGAGTCCATATGAAAGTTGTTCTTACTAGAAACGGATTTAAAAAAACAAGGGTTGGGAAGGCTAAGAAGCCGCCCACTATGAGTGATGAACAGTGGAGTGGTTTGGATGAAAAGGGGTTGTCCGCTATTCAGCTTTGCTTTTCAAGATAGGTGTTACGTGAAATTATCCATGAGGATACTGCTTTAAAGTTATGGTCAAAATTGGAGTTTTTGTATATGACAAAAAGCCTCGAGAACAAATTAAGTCTCAAAGAGCATTTATTTACACTTCATATGCAAAAAAGTACTTCTATTCAATCTGATCTTAATGAATTTAATTCACTTATCATTGATTTGGAGAATTTTGATGTTAAAATTGATGTTGAGGATAAATATGTTCTGTTAACTGTAACTCTACCACCCTTTCTCAAACACTTCAATTAATCATGTTGTAGGGTAATCATAATACTTTAGCTTGAGTGCATTAAAGCTAATTAGTTATCAAAGTAAAAAAAAAAAAAATTGATTCTAAGGTCCATTTCAGAGAGCTAATGTGAGGGATTTGATAGTTATTAGGAAGGAACACTGATATTCACATAATACAAAAGCTACACTGGATCATATACATTTTGGTATTTGGGGACTCTCGTGTTCCTTATAATGAAGGACGTGATTATTTTTTTTTTAAATGTTTAGGTTTTTTTCGTTTTAGACGCAAAAATAAAGTTTTTCCCTTTTAAAAAGTAGAAGATCCTTTTTTCCACATGCATTCCGATAATGAAATTGCACAGGTTTATATTTTGTTCAATTGTTAGATAACAGTTTTTTTTTTTTTTTTTACCTTCTTAATAAGTATCATTTCTTAGAAATAAAAAAAAAATATCACTAGTTTTAACTCTTTCTTTTCTCAGAAACTTAAAAAAATATGTTTTTTTTTTATGATTTCAAATTATATTTAGTTTCTTAACAAGTAACAAATGCTTTTAAAATAATACTTGTTAGCATTTTATTTTTGTTTAATTGATAAGAGTATCTTTAATAATATTTTGGGCAATTGCAGATAAGAGTATCGTTAATTGTGAAGAAATAGGAGCTCTGAGCAATTACTACATAAAATTTACATATGATCAGAGGTAAAAAGTACATTTTTTAAAAAAATTGAGGTAAAAATTATATATATTGAGGTTTGTACCGAAAAAAACAAGTACAATACATTGAGGTGTATGCAATGATTGCATAGAGTAACTGTAGCACAGGTAAAATGGTCTCTCAAAAATCAATTATATGTCGGTCCATGACTTTTTTCAAAGACTTAATTAATACCTTCATAATCAAAATATTTAATTAATTGATTATTTAATATGATAAAAGTAATGAAATGTAGTTCACCAAAAGAAAAAAAAGTCATGAAATGTTGCTCAAGGTTGCATGATTAAAGATGCTTTTTGGATTGAACAATGACACACCAGAACGGAGAAGTAGCATACGTAAATATGGAGAGTTTTTTCTTTTTTATCTGTACAACTAATTTCAATACTCAGCTTATTTTATACTCCCTTATCCTATAAGATTTTTTTTATAGATTTCAACTACATTGAAAAAGTTAGTTAATTTAATTAATATTATTAAAAATGTAAACATTTGATATACTCCCCTTCGGTCCTATTTGTAAGATTCTTTTGAGATTTTTATTTTGGTCCTATTACCCCTTTTCAAT
The DNA here is from genome assembly GCA_037953625.1 of Crotalaria pallida. Taxonomy (NCBI): domain Eukaryota; kingdom Viridiplantae; phylum Streptophyta; class Magnoliopsida; order Fabales; family Fabaceae; genus Crotalaria; species Crotalaria pallida. The sequence continues at coordinate 79,863,334 of CM075656.1, forward strand.
TTTTAATAGCATTTAATTACTTCTTTCCACAAACACCCCTATAAAATCAACATTTTTTAAAGTTGCAATAATAATTATAGGGATAGTTTTGAAAAAGTGTATCAAATTTTCACATTTTCAATGCTAGTAACAAATTTATTCACTCTCCTTGATGAGAGTGAAAAGCCCCTAAAGGGTCTTATAAATAGGACCTGAGTATTAGAAATCTAAAAAGTATTAAATAAATATGAGAGTCTTATAAATTAGGACAAAATAAAAATGTAAAAAACGTCTTATAGCCGAAGACTAATCCCTCTGAGACGTAGAGATCACCAAAGTGGATTTTACCTCTACCAACAAAGTCTTTTCCATGTCCACGGCAAGGATCGAACCCTTGACATTAGGCTTAAGGAACTCAGCTATCTACCAACTGTGCTGAGCTTTGTTGGTAGGGACGAAGTATTTCTATACCACTATATATTTGTTAATAATCCCATGCACGGTTAGTTGTTCAGATTTCACTTTCATTAGACATGTACATTAAAATTAGGTCCATTCCATAGTACTTGGTGGAACCATCAAGCCACTCGTCTTTCTTTTTCTTCCATCAAACTAGAGCTAGTAAAATTGGCTATCTGGTTAGGTTTGGACGTTTTTAACTCGCTTCGACGAACCTCGTTCAATTAGGTTAAGAGCAAAAAGACCCAACATTAATTTGGGCTGCAAAAATATGCTCAAGCCTGCCTGAAGCGGGTAACTGGCCTATTTATTCAAGCCAGCCCGAAAAACTTTTTATTTTGGGGATTAGTCTACAAACCGCACTTTTTTTTATAATATTCAAAGTACCCTCCTTTAAATCCTTCTTATATTCACTTCCTTTTCATTTCACAAATCATACACCCCACACTCCTCCAACTTCAGAATCCGTCCATCTTTCACCTACAACTTCCAACCTTCTTCTTCCTCACTGTCGCCTCCGCCTCCGCCGCCACAAGTGGGAGTCCTTCCTTTAAGGTATGAACTTCCTCTTTCTCATTTCACGTTTCGTTTCTCTTTTTTCTTTTGTTGTTTCGTTTTCCTTTTCTCTTTTTATTTTCGTTTTTTTTATTTGTTTTTGTTTTGTTTATTTGATGTTTGTTTTGATTTAGGTTAGGTTTCGTTTCGTTTTGTTTTTGTTTTTCGTTTTTCGCTTGTTTATTTGGTGTTAGGTGTTGTTTTTGTTTCGTTTTTGTGTTGATTTTTCCCATTCGCCATTGTTGTGTTGATGTGTTTATTTGTTGTTGTTGTTGTTGCTGCTGCTGCTACGGTTGAATTTTATTTTATTTTGCTCACTCGTTAATTCTGACGAACCTGTGTCGGAAAATTGAAATTCCGACACATGGTTCTCGAAATTTTTTTTTTAAAAAAAAATTTAACAAATTTTTCCAATATACCCGTATTCCGACGTTCCGACACTGGTGTGTCGGATTTTTTCTAGAACGTAAAAAAAACGCACATTAAACAGAAGTTACCTTCAATAAGGAGCAGAGAAAGACCACCAGAACTCCTTTACGGATGAAGATGGGTAAAGCTTCTGAATTTCAATTACTTTTTGCTTTAGAGAATGTCAGGGAGAGAGGGGTTTGTTACGTGGAACATGAAGAGATGCATGGAGTCATGAGATTTTCTTAAGGTAGAAGGTGGAAAGATGATGGGATTTGGGATTTCTTTCCTTTTATTTTTTTTGAATGCTGAAGGACATAATAGACATTTTCCCATTAAAATGGGGTTTGGGAGATAATAGTGGAGTTTGTAAAGTAATCCCCTTTTATTTTTTTACATAAACTTGTAAACAACATGTAAAAATTGAAATAATGAGTAGTTATTATGCTGCAATATTTTTTCTTTAATACCAATGCAGTGCACTGCATCAAACAAAACACCGTAAAATAAAAATGTTTTCGGTGCCCAATTCTTCCGGTCACGCTGCAAACCATAATATGTACACAGTACACACAGAACACAAGACACCTTTTTGGCCAAGCCAACATAGACATTATATTTCAATGCTGAAAAAAGTAGAAAGGCACATAATAAGGTTTTTTTTTTTTTTTTTTAAGCTAGATTCGTAAACACTTATTCGGCACGTAACTCTTATGTCAGCTAACATTTACAAGCATTACTTTATATTATTGTTGAGACTGGCATCAATGTAAAACTCTTTTATATTCTAATAAGGTTTAATTATGCCATAAATCTCTGAAGTTTAACGTATTTTTGTTAGATACCCTTATACTTTTTTTTAATGTTTGACTCTCTGAAGTTACTATTGGGTTTATCATATACTCCTACTACCAATTCTGCCAATTTTGATGACATGTAATATCAAAATCATAGTCAGACGCAGAAGGTTGATCACGTGGTGCTGCGTGATGTCACACGGGCGAAGACGACCTCTCTCTTCAATTCTTTTATTTATTTTTTATTTAACTAAAAATATAAAAATATTAAGTTTTTTAGTTTTTTAAATTAAAAAAAAAAATCTTCGCCCACGAGGCACCAAGTGTTCCTACGTTTGATCAGGATTCTGATGTTACATATCAGCAAAATGGGCCGCAATTGGTAGTAGGGGCATATTACAGACTCAGAATTAACTTCGGAGAGTCAGACATTAAAAAAAATAAAGGTATCTGACAAAAGTACTCAAAATTTCAGAAACTTGTGACATAATTAAGCCTTCTAATAAATAAATAGTGTGAATGTTCCAACTACCGTAAAAGCAGACTAACCCTACAGTATTATACTTCAACCGGTCCTTCGTACAAACCTTTCAAAAGTTTACCGGGAAATAAAAAAAGTTATTGTTATGATTATTAATGATATTCAAAAATTGATAATATTTGATTTTTTTTTTCAAAATTACTTATAAAATAATTATTGAAATTATAGAAAGTAATTAAATAAATATGAATATTTGTGAAAAAAATACTAAATACAATTAGAAATTGAAAAAGAAACTTATAAATAGGATAAAAAAGGATTTTGTTAACAAGTGCTCTAAGGGAACTTGTTAAGGTTGCTAGAAGTAGTAAAAATAATCATATATTGACATTAATCACTCTCAAAAATATCAAAAAATACATATTTCTATGACAAAATATTACTTTTAGTTAACAAGTGCCCTTAAGGAACTAGACCACTTGTTAGCATTTTCCTAAAAAATATTTTAAGATAATCTTTTTTTGAAATTTTTATTTTAATATTTTAAGATAATCTTAAACTAGGACAAGAGAGAGTAATTTACAAGTAATTATTAGCTGATCGTGGATTATCATGTCATCCATAATCCAGGTCAATCATAATTTTTCAAATATTAAAATAAATTAAAAAAAATAAAAATTGATGGGTAGTTATTTATAGGATGTGTCAAATTATTATTAAGCTGGATTATGAATAATAATGTGATCACCAAGTAATAATTTCTCAGTACTGTATGAAATTTAAAGTCCGTCGTGCATGCTTTGTCATGACATAATAAAAAGTACTAATTAACATCTATTTATTTTTTATGTTAAGTAATTGATAATGAAACCAGTAATAATGTAATATAGGAGTAACAAGTATTTTATTTAAATTATATACGGAAAATATGAGATATTGGATTTCCACAGTCCACACGTTCCCTCCAACAAATCTTGTCTCTTGAGACAAATAGTAGTAATTACTTTTAACCAGTAAAAAATAAATGACATTTATTGATCTAAGTTACTTTTAATTCGACTTAATTTCTTTTGACTCGTAAAAAAGGATACTTATTAATCTATGATAATAAGAGAAACAATAATGTTATTTATATATTTATATTTAATATTTAAGTCTAATATTTTATTTTAAGCAAAGAATAATGGGTCATTCAATTTATTTTTCTTATAATTTTTCATATCTTTACCTAAAATTGTAAGTATTAAATTTAAATGTTAGATATAAATAACCCAATAACATTAATGTAAGAGAAAAGTTAAATTATGATACTAATGCCATGATAAAGTTTCGTATAAAACCAATTACTTCCTCTGTTCATTATTAATTGTTCTTTTTTGATAAATTACTTGTTTTTCTTTATATGTTGGTTTGAGGATTTCAAAAATGTAATAAATTTTATTTATCATGTTTGCGCCTATTTAATAGATATTGGTTTACGTAATTAGTGGAAAAAATTAATGATTTTTTTTATGAACAAAATTTTATTGAAAAGAGGACAAGAAGTACACAAACAGATACAAGAAATAAGGACCTAAAATTCTGAAAGTTAAGCAGCCCCTACACATTCTGGTGTGCTAAGGAAAATGCAACTAAATTTGCTTGCATTTTCAGTACCCCGACCCCAATTACAGAGAAAAAATACATTGCAGGGAGTTATTAAACTAATTGTATAGAGAATAAGAAAAGTGTTTACATGATGTCTTTAGCCAAGTCCATGATCTCCATTTTACCAAGTCTAAAACTTCTTCTTCATCTGTCATTTTGTTTTTGAAAATCAATTGGTTTCTTGCTAGCCACAATGACCAAATTGTTGAGAACCATAACACCTGCATCATGTCTTTTTCTTTACTGTTTTCTGCATTTTCTGCATGTAGTCCTCTAAATTGCCAAAAGAACTCTTTTCTTTGCACCTGAAGAGCTTATTGTAAACCCAAGCATTTTAAGCATTTTCTCCATACTGTTGCAGCAAAATTGCATTCGAATAGCAAGTGGTCTGTTGATTCCGAATATAGGTTGCACCAATCACACAAAATATCATTATTTAATAGAACTCCTCTAGGTTGTAAATTCTGTTTTGAGGGAATCTTGTCTAAAAATACTCTCCAAGAGAAGATTGCAATTCTGTTTGGAATAGGATATATATATATATATATATATATATATATATATATATTTATTTTTTTTTAAAAGGAGTAACAATAAAATGTGTAACCCTTCAAATCATATCGGACAAAATGTGATAAGCGTTTTTGGCGGAAAAGTCATTATCACATGATTTAGCATTTTTAATTTAGCCATGTTAACATCGTGGCCATTGGATATGCGGGATTGCGGGTACATCACATGTGGTCATTGCCCCCATTTGCAGCTTGTTGGAGTTGAATAGTAAAGAGAAACGTGATTTGTATTGATAATTCAGTAAGTTACAACTTGTACAGAGGCAGTATATATGTACGAGTAATCAACAGCTATTGCTAAAACTAAGGATTTGATAACTATACAATAGATAGAGATGAGAACAGATATGATAACAACAACATGTGGTTAGCAAGGATAAAGATTAGAAAAACCGGTGCATGACTTAGTCTTCATGGGTATATTTTCATTATCACGTGAGTGCACCTACAAATAGATGGCGTAAATCCGGTGAGAATCTGGTGAAGAGCTTAGCTTAAGTTCAAATTATTTACTAGATTTTCTCAAAACTCTATTAATTTTTAAAATTTGGTGAAAAGTTTTAAGTTAAATTTGTAAAATAAGATATTCAACTTAAAATTTTGTGGGTCCAATTTTTTATTTTTTTTTATTTTATAATATCCTAATAAACAGATAATAATAAGAAATAAATAAATACATATGAATTATCAAAAAATAAATAAATATACATATGTTTTGGTCTTCAATTTATTAGTAATATATTTTTTGAGAAAATAAATGGTGCACCCACGGTGTAAAGAATTTTTACACCATCAGTGTATCATCTACCATTCATGTGTTTATGGTTGTTGACTTTCAAATAAAAATAATACAAATGAACGATGAACTGATAGTGTAAAAAACGTTATACAGTTAGTGCACATCCATTAATCAAATTTTTTTAATACATTGAAATCATAATTTAGTCAACTAAATATAAAAGTGGATGTGAGCTTGGATTTATCACGACCAAACAAGTTGCAGGCTTGATCCTCATATTTGCTAGATCCTAGACCAAAAAATATATATGACCCTTTAATTTAAGAAAAATTAAATTAAAAAAATCAATTAAAAAAAATTATATTTACATTCAATTTCAAAAATAACAACGATCATATCAAACATATATATGTAATAATTAGAATTATTAGTCATTAGTTCAATTAACGAGTAATTAAAAAGAAATTAAAGATATTAAAAAAGTTGATTAGTTTTATTAGTAACATTGGAAATATCAATATTTGATAAGTCTTTTTAAAATTGTCGTATCATTATTATTAAAACTCAAAAAAGAGTTAAGTAAATATGAATGTTTGTGGAAAAAAATATTAATTGCAATTAAAATTTTAAGGGGTGCAACTGGATTTGATTAAAATTTATAATTAATCAATAACATTAAAATATATGATTTTATAATTGCATAAAAAAATTTAAGTTTAAATACCTAAATAATGGTCCCCGTACGTAAATGACCTCTTTGAAATTAGTCGTTACAAAAAAATTGGGTTTTCGTCCCTACTTTTACATTTCGTTTTGGTTTTGGTCTCTAATAAAAAACATGGATAGAAAATGCTGATACAACTAGCTTAACAAACAAGGCTAAAGTAAGTACCAAAACCAAAATGAAATATAAAAATAGAAACCAAAACCAAAATAGAATGTAATAGTAAAAACCAAAATGAATGTGAAAATAGTATTTTTCATCAATGTTACCAAAACCAAAACGAAATGTAAAAGTAGAAACCAAAACCTAAAAAATTGTAGGGACTAATTTCAAAGAACTCAACATTTATAGACTAAACTTTCACTTTAGTCCCTCACTTTGTAAGGAGCTTTCATTTTAGTCCCTGACTTTTCAATAATTCCTTTTTAGTCCCTCACTTTGAAAAAAGTTACTCACGTTAGTCCCTGACAACGTTTTCCGTTTATGAACGCTAACGTCGCCGTTAACTTACAATATCGTATTTCATTTTAGTCTCTAACTTAAAATTTTTAATTCACTTTAGTCCCTCATTATATTATGTTTCATTTTAGTCCCTAACTTAAAAATTTTAATTCACTTTAGTCCCTCACTATAATAACAATAATGTTTCTTTCTCTTTTCTCTTGTAGTGTGACTACCTTAAAAATATTGACCGTTCTTCTTGTTATTCTGTAAACTAACTTTATAGTTTATATAAGCACTGACTCCAAACTTTGCACCTGAAGACATCAATAGGAAAGTTTCTTTCGGATGAACACTTCAAAGTACATTATTTCATTATCCATATAACTAGTATGTTTTTACTCTAAACTCTTTAATGTTTTAGATTTTTTTATAAGTTCTTTAGTATTTTAGTTATCTATCCATGTGTGAACTAATCGGAATCCTACGGACAACAAGTTAAGATATATGAAGGGTCTTTCATAATACAAAGCAGCGCCTCTGTTTGATAGACTTGTGTTTAACAATGTATTTCATATTCACTTTACACTTATGAAATTTGCACATAGTTTGATTTCAAAACTCAAACATTGTTGTAGTAACAAAAAAAACACTAAAACATTGTTTGTATTGATAGACAAAACAAGCTCTAGGTGAACGAGTTCGTATCTTGCTATCAAGAGCTGCTCCTTTGCCTAGGCATGTGGAGGAATTTTTGAGGTATGACGTTTGAATATCAAGCTAAACAAATTGGGGGAGTTTACAACATTTTGGTAATGACTCTTAAACACAGAACTCAATAGAATATTTTTGAATCAAAACTATTGATACCTTCAAATGCAAAGCTTGGAGTCAATGTTTATATAAACTATAAAGTTAGTTTACAGAATAGCAAGAAGAACATACGGTCAATACTTTTATGGTAGTCACACTACAAGAGAAAAGCGAAAGAAACATCATTGTTATTACAGTGAGGGACTAAAGTGAATTAAAATTTTTAAGTTAGGGGCTAAAATGAAACATGATATAATGAGGGACTAAAGTGAATTAAAAATTTTAAATTAGAGACTAAAATGAAATACGATATTGTAAGTTAACGGCAACGTTAACGTCCATAAACGGAAAACGTTGTCAGGGACTAACGTGAGTAACTTTTTTCAAAGTGAGGGACTAAAAAGGAATTATTGAAAAGTCAGGTACTAAAATGAAAGCTCCTTACAAAGTGAGGGACTAAAGTGACAGTTTAGTCACATTTATAAAGACTATTTTGGTATTTAATCTAAGTTGTTTTATGCTTAGACATTGTACTTTTGTGGAGATAAATATATCGCTTTTAATTTTTAAATACATTAAAAAATTAGTTAGAGTGAGTGAAAGAATCAAACTAATATTCGATTTCAAATTCTATTAACATTTTTTATGTCTTATTTATAAAGTTTGATCAGAAGTTTCAATTTTGGAAAAATATATGAAATATTCATTTTCAATAACACTGAAAACATCAAAATTAAATTTCTATTTTGTCCAAATTTTTCAAAGAAAATCTTATAAAAAACACAAAAGGAACTATACTTAATGTTACAAAATAATAATCAAACTAAGTAATTTTACACAAAATTATGGAAAAAATTAAGTAAAGCGCATAATAAACGAGAGAATCGAACCACATACCTCCTACGACAGCAAAAACCACTCACTCACATGGAAAATCATGCAACAGAATGCTATTAATATATTTATTTATATACAAAACTAGTTATAAATTTTTTTTTTGGGCTCCTATATCTTTTAGGCCCATGACGATCGATTCTATTGTCCTTGCCCTAGGTTGAGCCCGACTAGGTGCTTGATATCCACAGGGTATGTGAAGGCTTGATTAGAAGCATTATATGAACCTATTGCAGTGACAAGGTTCACAGCGTCGGTAGGATGGAATTGATCCCAAAACACGTACTGATTCCTGTTCTGGCATGGCGTTTGATTAGGAGCACATTGCCCATCCGCCCTTGTAGTGCAGCATGAAGCACTCGATACCGTGAAACCTGCATATTTATTTACATGAACAAGGTGGTATGTAGTTAAATAAAAGATACACATTCAGTAGTTTCAAACTTTCAATCTAGCTAAATACTTTTAATTGAGTGAGTGCGTGACTTTTAATTGTGTTTCGTAGCGCTGTTTACCTTCCCACTATTGGAGGGGTGGTGACCATAAATTGCACTCCTTCTTTCAAATGCTATTTTTTAGTAGTAATGTTGTTCAAACATGAAATATGTTCAATTGAGTAAAACTAGCTATTTATATATATTTAATGGAGGTTTTCTTCGTACACAAAACTCGAATTCGGATCTTTGCCAAAAAGAAAGCAAATGTGTACTACTAAATTTGAATTGAGATCTCTCCATTTTATTTTCTTCATCTTCATTTATTGTACATTTCCAACATCCGATAATTACTATATTTTTCATAATATTTAATTTAATATTTTAACTTATTGCTCCATTGTTCAACGGTTAAAATTTTATCAATTATTTGTTAAAAAATTATTGAAAGGATTTTCACTCACCAGAATAATGAACCATCTCCTGTTGGTTTCGAAAATGTGATATTGAAGTTATCAAATTAAAGCACTGCCAATTAAAGGCAATACCTTTAATAGAACTTTCTTGAAATCTAACTGCCCGAGCTTTTCTAATACTAGTGTTTACGAAAATGTTACAAAAAGTTTCTTCTTCTTCTTCTTCTTCTTCTTTTTGTTTTTTTTTTTCCTAATGTAGTCTAAGTGTCTAACTAGAGATATGAAATGAAGTAACGAACCAACGAAGAATAAGAAAACTAAAATAAATGATTACCAAGTGAAGGACCAAGGGTCGTCCCAGCTGTACTGTTTATGAAGATGAATTTGGAATTAGCAGAGAATTTGCTATTGAATTGATCTACAAGAGATTTTAGCTTGCCATTAAAAATGAAGGCAGCAAGATTTTCCTCTTGAACACATGATCCATTTTTCCCCTTAGTAGAGATGGCTCTTGGAGTGCAACCTATAAGACCCATTCCAACCAACACATGCTTTCTGGCCCCAACATCATGCAGAACCTGCCCAAAATTAAAAACCAATTTAATTTATAAAATACAAAAGTTTATCATCTATTCCACAAGAAACTCAAATTAAGATAAACATTGTGATGGATCGAAAATCTGGACCCGAATCCAATATGATCGATTCACCACCCGATGACTTGCAAACAATTCGGACATGGTAACTACCGTAACAATTCACACCTATTATAACTCATAATGATATTAAAATATCGTTATTTTTCGAAGCCATGCATTATTTAATTTGGACAATAATCACATACAAAACAATCATAATGACTCATCAATGTCCTTTATCATGTCAACCACCCTCTATATATATGCCAAGTAATATGTCAAGCTATAGGACTAACACATTCTATTCTCTTTTTACACACAAAACACATCCCATCTCACGTTACCTTGATTCAGTTGATGGAATCCTCCAACTGAAGATCTATTGCTACCATCATACATCAACAAACCGACTTGAACGGTACATATGGCATAACAATCCACAACAAGCATAATATTTTAAAAATATTATTTCCCTCTTTTTTAATCATCACTCTTGTACAATTTTCTTGTTTGGGAAAGAATCAGGAGCGTAACAATTTTCTTTTTCTTATTTTCACCTATTTGTTCTAATGTAAAAAAATATTGTATATAAGTTTTGACGTACAAAATTGGAGTATAAATAACATTGTAAATAATAATTTTAGCTTTTTTTATGATATTTTAAAATAATAAATTTTATGCAATAATATTATATATGTGTGTGGACATAAAAAAATAACATTTTTTTACATATTTGTTTTAGATAACAAAACACACTCACACATGCTCTCCTTTAACTTTATTTTTTTACAAAACAAATGAAATATTCAAGTGAAGTAATATGCATATATTATTAGTTATTTAAGTGATACTTTTAATTTGTTTAGATATAAATTTAGTTTTCTTTCTAATAAATTTTTTTTCTCATAAAAAAAGTTATTTAAGTGATATTTTATTCGAAGACATTTTAAAATAAGAATTTCAATTTATGTTTAGATATTATACTTAATAATTCATTTGTTCTCTATATTATTGTTCCTACCATTTGACCCGAGGCCAAATGGTCAACGTTGACCCTAGTTTGTTTTGGAAAAAAATTCTTATTTTAATTATTTCAAAATAATTAATGATTCAAAGTTAATTTATTAGATGGATCGGAGTTGATGTGTATTTTGAAGAGGTTGTGTTGGTTTATATGAGAAAAAACAAAAGGGTAAACCATCTATATAAAAACCATCGTGTGCATCTTTTAATTTTTATGAGTTTTTGAGAAAAGACATCGTGTTTCATTATTTTTTTACTTCTTGGGTTATATCTTTAGGTAATATACTATCAGTTTTGTAGCTTATTAAGGGCCTATGGCATGGCCTATTAAGGGCTTAGACTTATTTGACCCGTTTAGGAAAGAGGTCAGTCATAGGCTTGGTCTATTAAGGGCTTAGACTTGTTTGGCCCGTTTAGAAAAGAGGTCAGTCATAGGCTTTTTTTTATAGCCTATTTACTTTAAGAGACCATACTTTATTTCATAAAAAATCCTTATAGGGCTAATAGGCTGGCTGTTAATAATATATAATATTTATATTTAAGTTAATAATGTTATTAAAATATTATTATTATTATAATATTATTTTTTCTAAAATTACAAATCCTAATTGGTGTCATTGTGTTTCCTACCTTTGATCTTTTCTCCTTCTCTACTTTCAATCGTTCACCAATAGGACGCATACCAACAAGAAGTACATAATTTTAATTCTTTCGTATCTTTGATGTCTAATTATTTTCTCTCAACTCTTCTTCATGTCTCTTTTCGATGTAGTTCATTTTGCAGACTTGCTTCATTTTAGTTTATGTTTTGGTGCCATTTTGTTGAAATAATCGATAACAATATCCAAGGTTGTCAAACTCGCGAGTTTACGTAAACTCGTGAGGCCAAAGTAAACTCGACTCGTGAACTCGACTCGTAAACTCGTACGAGTTTACCTCGAGTCCACTTATTTTAAAATTAACCTATAGATAACTTTCATAGCTTCCATTTCATAGTTTTTACTCTAAAAATTAAACATAAATATTTAAATGTTGCTATAGCATATAAGAACCCAATAAATAATATTAGCAAACCAACTTAACAACAACCAAATATGATGGTTTTATGATTTAAGTGGTTAGTTAAGTAAAAATAGTGGTTATAGTGTTATTTTAGTGAAAATATCGTTCAAAGATTGATCAGTATCCTCTTTGTTAACCGTTGGATCGTGCTCAAATTTTTATATACGCTTCCTAACTCGTTTATCTTGACATCCGACGGTGGAAATTTTGTTTTGAGAAGTAAAAGCTCAAGAAAATTCAAATATCCCGAGTTTGCACGAGTTTACCCGAGTTTAGTGGGAAGCGAGTTTGCATGCGAGTTGACTCTATTCTATGGGTAGGATCGTAAACTCGTACGAGTTTACGAGTTAACTCGCGAGTTTGACAACCTTGACAATATCTGAATGGAAGCAACTACATATCAAATTTACAGTAGGCTTTTTAATAGGCTAGTAGGCTAAAAGGCTTTGAAATAGGCCAGGCCGAGGCCAAAAAAATGTGTGAAACAAGTAAATAGACTAGACCCAGGCCTAAAAACTAAGTTCGTTAGTGAACCAGGCTAGGCTTATTTTTGAACAGGCCTGGTCCGGCCTATAGCCTATTTCCATCCCTAAACCTAACTTATGTTAAAAATGTACTCCCTCCGATCCTTATTATAAGCTATCTTTCTCTCTCACAAAAAAGGTGTTTATAATAAGGACCGAAGGGAATATGTTGATTCCTAAGGATCAAAATTATCACAGTGCACGAATAAATTTTTAAAAACAATGTTTATGACACGCTTTAAATCACAATTTCTCTTTCCGTATTTTCAGTGTATTTTATCCATTTAATCGAACAGTTTGATTCATAGGGAAAGTGGGGTTTTTGTCACCTCAATCTAGATTTTACACACCCCACTGATCAATTTATTTCCAAAATTATTCTTAATAAAAAAAAGTTAAATATTTTTTTTTATTTCTTTATCATCTCTTTTACTCTACATTTTTTTTTCTCATATTCACACTCCCCACTTTTATTTAAAAAAGATAAAAAAAACAACTCCGATCCAACACTAAATGCTCCCTCTTTCTTCTCAATGTAACTCCCATCGAGTGTTTGTATGAAATTGAATGTTACTGATTTGTTTATCAAGGAAAGTATGAAATTGGCAGTAAGTTTCAGTGTTACCGATTTGTTTCCTTCCCAAAAGTGGTTTAATGTGATTAGTGGCATGATGCATAAATGGAAGGAAATACTACATAGAACCAATGATATGGCTCTTGAAAATATCATTAATGTAGTAATAACTAAGACTGATGGGCATCGAAGTCTTGTACTCTTATGTCTGTTTTTTTAAGTCCGAAAGATCATCACTTGACAATGAGCAAAATAAAAGTCATTATTCAGGTGTGTTTGTATTTCTTTCGGCTGCATTTCATGTTTTCTGATTCTGGATTATGAATGTATTTTTCTGTATAAAATGCATTCTGTTTGTCTGTGAGCCATGAGAATAAGGAGCAGTTTTCTTCTCTTCTCCGTGAATGAGGAGTGAGGCTCACATGCACCGTGCATGTCTTCTTTTTTGGTTTTTTTATTTATTTTTTTAAAATTTAATCAATTAAAAAATATTCTATGTGTTTTCTTTTTTACCGATATGAAGTGATTTTTATAATTTGGATTTATTTTTTTCTTTACTCTGTGTTCTTAAAAAATTGTACTGAGTGAAACTGTATTCAAAATTTACATATTCTGATAAATCTGTATACGAACTTGTGTTAAAAAATATTCTGAATAAATCTATATTAAAAAAATTTAAAAAGCAAAAATAAAATTTTCACATGTATCTATGCATGTTTCATATTTCCATGCATTTGAGTCATCCCGTGAATGAGTGGGAGTGGGGTGTATGGATATGAGAAAAGGAAGGAGGTGAAGTGAAAGAGATGTGGGGAGAAATAAGAAAATAAAAGATTTTTTTTTAATTAAGGATAATTTTAAAAATAAATTAATATGCGAGATGTGTAAAGTCCAGAGTGAGGTGTCAAAAGTCTCACTCCCAACAAGAAGCAAATCACACCCACAAAAGGTGAGACTCGGGTTGGTTGCGGGCCACTTACAAGGCCTCTCTAATTAGCCCGAACTTAGGGAGCTGGCAAGGCCAGGTACGATAGAAACACGAAGTAAGGAATAATTGAAACTCAAATTTTTTGTTAGGCAGGTGTATGTGTAAGCTAAGGGATAACTGAAACCCCCATTTCTCGTTAGGCAGGTTTGAATGTTTGATGTTGTGGATCCTTCTCAATAACGATCTGATGCATTCATCAGGCAACAGAGACGGTTAGAGAATATATGCATGCCCATGACCTATAAATATTATGCACCCACCATTTGTGATGACACCAGCTTTTCTTTTAAACTATGATCTCTTAATAATTCTTAGCATACATGCACACACACGCTTTATATTGTCTTTTTGGTGACTGGGTTTCTAGAATTTTCTTGTTGAGATATTTCTAGCTACCACGTCATACAACAACCGTTGAGGGAGGGGCCCCCTCCCTTAATCGGCCAGGTTACTATGTGTTAGAAATGAGAGAGCTCAATAGAACGAATGATTTGAAATAATTGACTAAGAAAAATAACTTATAAGCTAATTGAGTTTAATATCACATTTTGACTCAAAACCTTATAATAATATATAATAAGTCTTATCATTTATATAAACTCTAACTAATTCATTATAATACAATATGAGATTTTTTTGCCCATATATGATTAAACATTTATCATCATTTTTTAACTCAGAATCCCAATTTTTGATTGCTACGTTTCGGCTGACTTTTGGTTTGGATTAACTTTTTTTTTTTCAACCCACTCATGTGCATGTCATTCACATCATCACATGATATTTAAAGTCATATACTTGATACTTCACATTTACGTAAGCTGAAAGTAAACGAGTGTTAATATATAAAAAAGGGGATGAAATTATCAATTAATAAATAAGAAAAGATATACTGCCGGTGCTTCTTTAATAGTATTTCTAATTGATCTATGCATAAACATAACAAATCAAAACAAGTTTTTCCAAATACTATTTGCAAGTTTAGTTAATATATGCTACTCTAGGATCCTATCTAGTCAATAAGTTTGGCAAAAAATTTTTTTTTGTGAACCAAATTAAAGAAGCCGAAAAAATTGATGAGATACCTTTAACTGGAGAGATAACTTGTGAATAAGAGATTGGGTATACCCCTCAAGACTAAGGCTGCGGCTTGTTGGATAGAATTGGGGAAGGAAGTAATTGTTTATGTAATCATTGCTCCCAATATTCACATAATACAAGCACTTGTTAAGGTATTGTATGGCTTTGTCACGACCTCCAAGTTTGGCAGCGATTTTGGAAACTATGACTTTATGATTTTTTAACTGAAATTTTAAGCTTATATGAGCTCCCTGCATTAATATTGCATCCCGCATTAAAACACAAATCATGCACAAATATACCAAAAACTTATTGAAAATAAAAATGAACCATGTAAAGCAAGAAAGAAAGGTTTATGTGATTTATACCAGATGCGAGCCACTCTCAACGCGAATTCCAGCTGAACCAGATGCATAGTTTACACCTTTAAGTATGTTTGAACCACTAATGTTTGCAAAGGGTGGGATGAAATTCTTAAATCCAAGAAGTTGAGCTGCAATTATAGTAAAATGTTAAGGATTTTTTTAACCTCAGAATAACTTTCTTAAAAAAGAAATTTTGCATAGGAAAAAAGGCAAATTTAAAATTACGAGAACTATTTAGCTTAGTTTTTCAATAAATTTTTAGTGTATCTTTAATTTATTTGGCTGAAATTAAGCAAACTCAAACACTAATTAGTTTGAGGTAGTTTTTTTTTTAATTGTTAACCTTGGAGAGAAAAAAGAGGGAGAGAGAAATTAGAAATCTTTAAATTATAATGTAGAAACATTACTAATTATGTCAATTGAAGTTCGGCCATTGGTAAATCTTCCGGTTGGGCCAGTTGGGAAGTCGATGCCATATGGTTTGTAATTAGATTTTGCAGCGGTTTGAAGATTGTTGTTGTTTCCACTATCAGACAAAGAGTCCCCAAAGATAAAAAGACATGGCACTTGGGGCTTCCCATGGACACATTGTTGCATGCAGCTTGCAACCAATAGAAGAAGAGGCAGAACCAATAATTTCTTAGAATTCTCGCAAGCCATCTCAAAGAAAAGAATTAGGCTGATGACAATACTAGCAAAAGATGTTGAATCGGAGTTATATAGGAATGAAATATTCTCTACTTAGCCTATCCAAAAAAAAAAAAAAAAAAAAAAATTCTACTCATTTGTAACCCCCAAATTTTTAATAAAAAACAAATCCCCTTTTAGGTAATAGCTGGGAGAAAAATTGATTTCGTTAACAATATTATTAGCCTTTATTAACATATATAATATTAAATGATAATATGCATTTTATAACCGAAACATAATGCATGTTACAATGTATGTGCTATAACATCAGATAATTTAAAGCTATTAAAACTAGTAAAATGTAATGAAAGGCAATAAAAAGTTATTCAATCATAATAAAAAAAAAGGTTATTCAAAAATAGAAAATAAAAAAACTATCAAATGGAAATAAAACGTATTAAAAATATTTTTTTGGATGAACCCACGGTATGTATCCACACGGAACTGGTGAATAATCCGTTCGCACATTGATTGGACTTTTCGGGGGTGGCGCTCTCAGCAAGACACTACTCTCCATTTACATGAGTCAGGATCGAACCCGTAATCACATGCTTGAGGGACACAAACCCCGTTTATCTGTGCCAATCTCCACTGTAAAACTTATTAAAAATATGGTTACGTATATTTTACATTAAAAATAAAAATAAATTATTTTGAAGTAAAATATTCAAACAATAACAACTTCTGTGGGAAAAGAGTTTTACTTATTGTTTTCCCCCACTTGATGGATGGCAATTAGCTAGGCACCCTTAAAATATTGTTTCCTTTCCCATAATATATATATATATATATATATATATATATATATATATATATATATATAAGGAATACCCTAATATATAAAAAAGGAAAAGTTATGATATATAAAAGGAAAGTTTATCTAAAAAATGATTTTTTTTATCTCGGTTCTAGATATTTTTTTTAAAAAAAATAAATGTATAAAATTTTATCTCTCTCAAATTTAAATATAACATTCATTATAAAAATTAATTATTTTTAATGCTTAAGACTTAGATTAATGAAACATATTACCTTTTTCCCTAAAAAAAATAACAAAGAACTTATTCATATGGCCTTTTACTTGTATTTTTAAGACCACTACCGTTTACCGATAAGACAGAAAACAAAAGAGACTTGAATCTGGACAAGAGGTTGTATACGTTGGTTAAGAAGATGGAAAGATCAGATGCACATGTAGGCCAGAAGAGGTGACAAAGTCGGAATGATTTTTTTTTATAAGAAATAAAGTCGGAATGATGCAAAGCAATGTGACAGGCTAACAGCTTAATGGTTACCTAACTAGTTTGATTAATAAACACCAAGTTTTTTAATTTATTTTTTTTATATATATGAACGAGCGAATATTTTAGGTTGTTTTATCCCTCCTTTCCACCTTTGCATGCTTTATGTTTTCTTCCATTCATCAACTCGTCCAGAAGTGTACACCTAACATGGTCAACAATATATTGATTATTACTCCTTCAATTCCATTTTATTTGACTTTTTATATTTGAACACTCAAATTAAGAAAACGTTGGTTATTCTAAGTTTTATGTATTATTTGTCTAAATATCACTATTTAATCTTTATTGAAAATTGTAATTACATTTAATTTTTAATTAGAAAATGTGTTTATTAATTAATGTATAGTGATTTAAAAATGAGAGAGAATAAAAGTATAATGGGTTTTCTTAACCTTAGGACTGACGATAAGCATCCCAAAGTAGTTATTAGTATGTCTTGAAAATGATGCATCTAGCTAATAAATCAAAGGACTTATGTTTTTATTTTTTCAAGACATCCTAACTATTTTGGGGTGTTTAACCTCAGCTCTAAGGGCTGAGGTTAAGAAAACCTAAATATAATTAATGATGAGTAAATGAAATGATTGAATGAAGGGTTAAAATTGAAAAAAAAAGTTTATGTATTGGAATTGTAAGAAAACAATAATATGAAATGGAAAAAAGAACTTAAATGTTTGGATATCTAATACTCCCTCCGTTCCCTAAATATAGGACCCCTTTAGAAGATTTCTAGTAAATTAAAAAAGTTGAATAATTTAGTTAATTGTATTGGAAATGTGAACTTTTGAAATGTATTTTCAAAATTACCCCTATTAATATTATTGAGAATCTAAAAAGTGTTAAATAAATAGGGGTGTTTGTGGAAAAAATAATTAATGATCATTAAAAATTGGTAAATAATCTTATAAATAAGAACAAAATAAAAGTGTTAAAAGAGTATTATATTTAGGGACAGAAGAAGTAATAAATGGAACGGTATGAGGTGAAGTGAAATAGTGTGGAGTAGGATAGTTTGGAATAAAATTATCATTCCATTATTTAGGTATTTTATTATGAAATGGAAAAAAAAAATTGTATTCCATTACATATACCCCAATTTTTTTGGGAGGGGGAATCTAATTGAATTTTATTATATTTCATTCCATTTAATATTACCAATCCAAACAAAGTTTAAAAACTAGAAGCAATCTTTGGTCCTATATATAAGACATTTTGTATTTTCTATGCATCATTTATTGTTTTTTCTCTTTTTTGCCCTTATTAAATGCATGTGTTTTTTGTTGTTCATTAATGAGTGTGAATTTTTCAAGAAAAGTTGAGAGGGTAAAATTGTAATGTTACAATATATTCTCATAGAATTCATAAAACTAACTACTTTTCTTGGTCCGAGGAATATGGTTAAGTATGTCCTATATATAAGACCGGAGCTAGTATACAAAATGAAACGGAATGAATGAGTACTCCCTCCGGCTCGAATTATAAGCAATTCTAACCACTTTCACGCTTATTAAGGAGGTTAGTTGATTGTATTTAATTTTCTCAAATTTATAAAAAATAGAGTTATTTTTGGAAAGTAGTATTGGGAATGAAACAAAAATTAATTATGATTGCAATTTTTTAGAGATGTTTTAGGAAAGTGACATTGGGAATGAAACAAAATTTAATAAAGTTAGTTAGTTTTGCTTATATTTTAAACCAAGAGTAATATGTTTTTTGTTGCTTATAATTCAAGCCGGAGGGAGTATTTAAGAATCAATTAAAGTAAAGAAATCCTTTTGTGGATTATGTGCAGAAAAAAAAAAGGTGACTCTCCACCGACAACGTGGGACTTTCGAGGTATTTTTGTATCTCTATTATCTAGAGTACAGTCTCCCAGCTCCCACAGGTTTTTTGGATCAAAAGTTGTTGCACCTAGGAGATGGGCAAAATACTCATGTTCGCGGGTACCCGTATAAATACCCGTGATGGGTACCCGCATTATTCTTTTATGGGTCGGGATGGGTATTATGGTACCCGCGCCAAAATACCCGTATAAATAAAAAATATTTTATTAAATATTATATATATATTAGTATAAATAATATTTTACTAGTAGTGATTAAAATTGGAGGTACATCTATTGATCTATATACTGATTAAAATCTTCATAGTGTTCGGCTATATATATATATATATATTATGGGAAGTGGGGAATTAATTAATTATCATAAGACCATGACTCTAGAACGAAGAAAGATATATAATAAAATGCCCTGTAATTTTAGCAATCATCTCAAACATTTATTTGCCACAGAGATGCACTATGATACTTGAGGTCATCTTTCTCCTATTATTATGTGGAAGTTCATGTATGCCTGACGTGTAGTATAATTGAAGATCCCGTGAGCTTTTTTATCATTATGTGGATCATTAGATTAAAGGAAAAAATAATAAAAGTTCAAAACCCGTGGGTACCCGTAAATACCCGTTACCCGTATAAATACCCATAAATACCCGCGGATAGGGTAGTGGGTATGCACTACCCGTGCCCGCCCGCACCCGTGCCCATCCCTAGTTGCACGATCATTAGGGGTGGAAACAGGCTAGACCGGCCTATAGGGGCCTATAACAACTCTAATAATAGGCCAGGTTCAGGCCATACTTTTTTTTAAACAGGTCAGACTCAGACTATTTAAAAAGCCTATATAGTCTAAACAGGCCAGGTCTAGGCCATATAAAAAGTCTATTTAACTTAACAGGTCGGCCTATATAATTTTTATTATTATTAGTTTCATATGTATTTTAAAAATAAAAAATACAATAAATAAAAAACTTAACATGCACAGTTATTAAATGAGGATGGAAACAAGTCACACATTGCTAATGTGAATTCACATACATTCACTTTGTGCAAGTATGCAAGTCATCCTATAGGAGGCTTAATATAATGCAAGATATACAACTGTGCAGACAACTTACATGATGAGGGACTTAATAATATTGATGTGCACTTTGCTTGTCTTGTGTTGGTCAAGCTTGGACTTGGGAAATGCATGTCCCACATCTTTTATTCATGGAGCACAACATGGGAATGTAAGCTATAAAATGGGAATGCAAGTCCCACATCTTTTATTCATGGAGCACAACATGTTCTTTAAGCTATAAAATGTTGCTTTGCCAAGTCATGTTGTGTTGAACCATAAGATCACCGGTTTGAGTGATTTTTTTCGGTTCTCACCGGTTTTGCTTGGACCATTACCGGTTCATTGAATAGGCTAGTTCGACAGGCCGGCCTATATAATATTAGGTTTGCTGGCCTATTTAAAAATTTCAAAGTATATAGGCTTTTTAATAGGCTTATAGGCCAGACCAGGCTTTTGCACAGGCCAGGCTCAGGCTTGAAAAATTTATTTAAATAGGCTAACAGGCCAGGCCAGGCCCGAATAATTTATATAGGCCAAGCCTGGTTAAGGCCAAAGTCTGGCCTGTTTCCACCCCTAACTATCATGATGAACCTGCTGAGGCACGAGAATTAATTAAGAAACTAAAAGTATCAAATGTGGATTTTTTTAGGGTAAGGTTAGATGTAAGGATTCGGTTTTTGACGAATATTAGAGATTACACCAATTAAATTAATATAATTTGATCTATTTTAATCTAAATATTTCAATGTACAAAAACTGGCCCTTAATGATCTAGCCGATTTATTTAATACATTTACTATCTCTGTCTCTAATTATAAGATCTTGGGAGATTTCACGTTTATTAAGAAAATAGAATAATTTAGTTAATTGTATTGGAAATGTGAACTTTTGATATGTATTTTCAAAATTACTCCTATTAATATTATTGGGAATCTAAAAAGTGTTAAATAAATAGGGGTGTTTGTGAAAAAAATAATTAATGCTCATTGAAAATTGATAAAGGGCATTATAAATAGGGACAAAATAAAAATGTTAAGAGAGCCTTATAATTAGGGATAGGGGGAGTAGTTTTTTTCAAGAGAAAGAATTTCATTCAAAGGCCAACCAAACATAACTTATCCTAGTAGCTAACCAAAACAAAACAATGTTTAAAATACAGAAAAGAAACAGGTAAAAGAAACCACAAAACCAAAATACATTAAAATTGGGAATTGGCCCCCACACCCTCCACCATCAGTGCTAAAGCTAAACGAAATGATGAATAACATAAGCCATATTATTACACAAACGTCCTGCTCAGTATTTTGCTGTTGATCCCCTGCCTAGAGCCAGCAGTAATGGAGTACAAAATCAACTAAAGTATGACAGTAAACTTGGATTACTCCTTTTTTTAAAAAAAAAAAAAAAAAATCGGTCTGGTCCATCTTTATGGTCTCAAAAATCATGAGATTATGGACCAGATCATAAAGCAATAGTTTGAAAATTTTAAGATTGAACCAGATCACGAGATCAAACATAACTATACTTTTTGATTCGTTTCAGTTCAATCCGAACGGTCTCACGGTATGACTCCGAACCACTTACACCTCTATTACTAACAAACTAACACTGATTTTCAAGAACAAAAAATAGAACTTATTATTACTTGCATTAGATATAAACAAAACTGCTCGCTGCTTTGTGAGAGAGAAGAGCGAGGAGAGGGTACAGGGATTAGGGCATCTAGAATAGAGTTTTAATGTCAGATTTTGACATATTAGTATTACATTATTATTATATTATTATAAGAGTTAATTTTAAATTTTGATTACAATATAATACACTTTTAGTTCCTTAAGTTTTTCAAATGTGCAGATTCAGTCCCTTTTTTTTTTGAGTTAAAATAGTCTCTCATGCTAATTTTTTATACAAATTTCATCTCTCTGTCATCCTTTCGTTAAAAAAAACAAACGGTGTTATCCTATGGTTTATTTAATATTTAAATAATAATTAGATAATTAAATATCACATGTCAGCATATGGTTGGTGAATGTTGTCACATAGAATAACGTCGTTCATTTTATAGCGGAAAGATGAAGGAGGGACGGAATCTGCTCAAAAAATTAACATGAGGGACTGTTTTAGCTCAAAAGAAAGTAGAGGGATTGAATCTACACATTTGGAAAACTTGAGGGACCAAAAGTGCATTTTAACCTTAAATTTTTCATATATTTCATTACAATAGTTAAGACTTACCAGACTCACCAGACTTATGTATCAACGTTACATTATTTTGTTTCTTTAGATTTTGATTATTTTTCCAATAATATAATCTAATATTGTAATATGTATTGACAAACAAACATGATAAATTATGATTATTTTTGAAAAAAAAGCCAAAACTATAATCTTAAACTCTTAGAAATATTTCTTATACTTCTGTATTTCTACTTTGGAATAAAATTTTGTCTTAAAAATAAAACTCAATTTCATTTTGATATAATATTTTTGAAATGTATTATTAAAAAAATATATTTTTGAAATGTAATTTCAATAATGTTAATTACCTACTATTTCTAAAAATAATCTCAAATATTTATTTATCACATCAATATTTATAAATTTCTAAAAATTATATTTGCATTCAAATAATATTTAAAAATTAAAATATTCAATTTTTTTGTTTAAACATGTCTCATAACCATTTTTATAAGAAAAAAAATGATTTGCGACAATAATTTCAATAGCTTTATGTTTTTAACAAATCCATTTTTTTAAATGCCTTTTTTATATATCCATATTTGAATAAATATATATATTCAAACATATTTAATATATCCGTTTTTTATAATAACACAATATATTAGAATAAAATATGAAAAATTGTATATTTAAGAATATTATTATTTATTATTAAGATTATGTAAAATAAAATGAGAAAAATGATAAAATAGGGTCCCACAGAATTTTAAGTTGAGTATCTTATTTACATATTTAACTTAAGACTCTTCACCAAATTTTGAAAAATAGCAGAATTTTAAGAAAGTCTAGTAAAAAATATGATATTAAGACTTTTCATCAGACTCTCTCAAGACTATCGGCAACCATTTTATGTACCAAAGAGCTAGCTCAGTTAAATATGGTAGATAGAGCTATGGGACATTAAACGTTGAAACCAGGTTTAAATCCTAATGATAATGTTAAATATTTGCCTATAAAAAAAATAAGACTCTTTAAGACTTTGCTATAGTTACTTTAGGGATGGATGAAATAGAAGAGAAAAATAAATGATATTTACTAAACTGTCCCTAATTGCAAAGCTATTTCAGCTTTCAACATGGTGACCTAAAATTTTATTGGAGTATATGTTATTTTTAAACAAATTACATATGCTAAAATACAACATTTAGTTAATTAAATTTAGTTATTTTTCTTGATTATAAAAGTATTATATTACTCCCTCCAATCCGTTCCTTAATATAATCTTTAACTAAGATAATGATACGTAGATTAATGAGTGAAATTAAATATTCATTTGATTAAATTTATGCATTTTTTTTTCTTGTTTTGTTTTTTCACTATCTTTATATAATTAATTATTTATTCATTTATTTCTATATTAATAACTAAGAATGAAATTGTAAAAATAATAGGTAATAATGTTGCTTTTATTTTGTAAAAAAGTTTATGAAGGAACATATTAAAAAAAAAACTTATACTCCTTCCGTCCCTAAATATAAAGTCTCTTTGAGGGATTTCACGTCCAATAAGAAAGTGAAATAATTTAGTTAATTGTATTGGAATTGTGAACTTTTGATATGTAATTTCAAAATTACCCCTATTAATATTATTGAGAATCTAAAAAGTGTTAAATAAATACGAGTGTTTGTGGAAAAAAAAGTAATTAATGATTATTGAAAATTGGTATGGAGCTTTATAAATAAAGACAAAATAAAAATGTCAAGAAAGTTTTATATTTAGGGACGAAGGGAGTATTAAAGAAGGAATGAAGTATATGAAGACATTATATATTTGCCTTCAAAAAGGAAATTTTTTTAATAAAATATAATTATTCCAAAAGCAAAAGAAATATAATATATATTTCAGGGATAATTCACAAGGAACTTCAAAAGATAAAAAAAAATTACTAGAACGAGAAGAAACAAGTGTGAAATGAAAAACAAAAATGCAGCTGTGGCCATATGAAACTATATATGGAACATGTGAACGACTACATGATGACCTTAACTTATTAATGAAAAACAAAAATGCAGCTGTGGCCATATGAAACTATATATGGACCATGTGAACGACTACATGATGACCTTAATTTATTAAGTGCATGTTTGGTTATACGTTACATTTTTTTTTTGGAATTGATTTTGAAATGCAAAAGCTTTTGTTTTATATTCAATGAGATTTTATGATCTAATGTGTTTTTCACCGCTAAACCAAATATACACTGATATGTGTTCTCATTCATTTAAGAACTCGCATGTTCCTTATTCTGTATTTCTAATTTTTGGTCAACCAGGTGCTTGATATCCATAGGGTAAGCGAAGTCCGAATTAGGAGCATTATATGAAGCCATTGCAGTGAGCATATTTACAGCTTCAGTAGGATGAAATTCATCGAAAAATACATACTCGTTCCTATTCTGACATGGCGTTTCATCAGGAACACACTGCCCATCTGTCCTCGTTGAGCAGCAACCAGCAGCCGAAACATTAAAACCTGAAAATCCATGGAGCATGTTATATTACATATGCATGTGCCCCAATCATAACCCCGAAAATTTAATTTTGTTTATAACATCAGGTAGCCCAGTGGTGGGCTGACTAATCCTGGGGACCAATTGAAACCAGAGCTTTTGTTTTGTATGTCAATGGTCGGCAATGTTTAATTCCACCAGTAGGTTTCGAACCAGAGACCTGAAAGGGGTACTCTCTCAAATCCCAAGTCTTTCACCATCGGGACAACCATTGCTCTTAAGTCTTAACCCCGAATATTTAATTAATCCAACAAAATAAAGAAAACTTACCAAAAGATTCGTCAATGCTCCCAGCTGTACTGTTTATGAAGATGAATTTGGAATCGTGGGAGAACTCGTTATTGAATTGATCCACAATAGATCTAAGCTTGTCACTAAAGATGAGTGCGGCTATATTCTCCTCCTCAACACAAGATCCACCAGTCCCATGAACAGAGATGGTCTTCGGAATGCAGCCTATACCGCCCAACCCAACCAACACATACTTTCGTGCTCCAGCCTCACGTAGAGCCTGACCAAAAAAAATAAATAAATAACATCCCATTATATTGACGACGGAAAAAGTTTTTATGAAAAAACTCAAAATATCACCTAAAAGCATATATATAAAACATGGCTAAATAATAGAAAAACATAAAATTGTAATTTAACCATGATCGATTGATGTTACCATTAAATAAAATTATCGAAAAATGTAGCTAATAAATTAAAAGCATGATAATTGTATTAGAGATATCAAAACTTAGGTGAAAAAAAAAGGATCAAAATTTAACCACGGGTTAAGATTCATTTGTGAAACTGTAGCTAAAAACTAAAGTTTTTTTTTTGCCTTTTTTAGCGAGGGAAGTGTTTGGTATACTCTTATTTTTCGCTATCAAATTAGTCTCTCACATTTATACTCTTTTATTTGGAATGAACCTTGCAACCAGGAAGAAACCAATACGATACCAAAATAAGTTAGGAACCAAATGAGCATTCTAATTTTCTTTTTACCTCTTTCATTTTTTCACACCACATTATCAATCACTACTATCTATTCTCATTTCTCTTTCTTTATATTTTCCATACCTTAAAATGAGACGTAGAACTATCATTTTTTAATAGATATACATATCCTAATCATTTTGCTAGACAACCTTGGAAATCAGAACACGAATTTAAAAAAAAATCAAAATTTGAATGAATATACCGATATATACCAATAAATTCATAGATAACTCTTGTATTAGAGCATCAACATACTGCTCACGGGTATAGGAGCGGCTTGAAGAGTAAAACTGTGGAATGAAGTAATTGTTCATGAAATCATTGCTGCCTATGTTCACATAATACAAGCACTTATTAAGGTGTTGTTGAGCTTTGTCAGCACTTCCAAGTCTGGTTTCAATTTGAGAAACTATGGTTTTGTGGTTTGTTAACTGTGATCCCAAACTGATATCCTCACCCTGCATTAATAGTATCAGCTTTGAAAAACAAATCCTCTATCAATCTAATTAAAATTAAAAAAAAAAATCTAATTAAAATCAATGACTAAAACATGAACAAATAAAGAAAAATATTATTTGATTTAATTATACCAAATGTTTTCCGGTCTCCTTGCGAATTCCTGCTGCACCGGATGCATAGTTCACACCTTGAAGTATATCTGAACCACTAGTGTTTGCAAAGGGTGGTATAAAATTCTCAAATCCCAGAAATTCAGCTGCATTAGGCAAACATTAGTGTGAACTCGGAATTAACTAGACAAAACAGAGAAAGGAAACCTGGCTTTAAGTAAGTATAACTTTAATTCTTTGATATTTTTTAGAAATCATTTTGCAAAATGGATGAGTTAAGAGAAAGCAGTTAATTAATATGGAAAAGAGCTTTAGTGTTAGAGGTTTGTATCTCGCCATGCAAAGAGTAAATGTACTCCTCTAATTTGAAATATATGAAAAAAAACATATTTTTTTTAATTAAAATATAAGCAAAAGTAATTAAAGTTTTTAAATTTTGTTTAATTTCCAATGCTACTTTCTTAAAAGATACCTAGAAAATTGTTATCTCATTTAATTTTTGTTTCATTCTCAATATTATTTTCCTAAAATACCTTTTTTTTATAAATTTGATAAAATTAAATACAATCAACTAACTTTATTAATAAACGTAATTTTAATTTTTTTATTTATAATCTAAACCAGAGAGTGTACATAACATGCAGAGAAATTATTGAAATTATTTTTGGAATTTGAGCCACAAGGAAACATTTTTACTGGTGTGAAGATTAATCCTCAATTTTTTTCTCTTATAATACTCCTCCATCCCATTATTTTAGAGAAAAAAATCAAAATTCTTTTCCCAAATTAAAGTAAAAATGATACTCCCTCTGTCTCTTATTGTAGGACACCATTTTGGTAGAATTGGTGTCCCTTTTTATAAGTCGTTTTAGAATATCTAGGTAGTATTAATGAGTTTATTCCAAATACACCCCTCATAATTGTATAGGGTTGATAGAGTAATAATTACAATAGAAAGAGAAATGAATAGAGTTGTAAAGTTTTAAATAGGGGTAACTTTGGAATGACAACATATTTTTTGATAAATTTGAGAGTAATAATTACTTTTCTTAATCTGCGTGAATTAAATAAAAGTGACTTATATTAAGGAACAAAGGGAGTACTCCCTCCGTTTCACTTTAAGTGTCTTTTTAACATCAAAATTTTGTTTCAAAATAAGTGTCTTTCTACCAAATCTAGGCAACATTTAATACTGTTTTTCCTTATTTACCCTTACATTTAATGTTGTTTTAGTTTTGAAATTTGTAATACTAGTAATGATGCATTGACAAAATAAAAATATTAAATAGGGGTATTTTTGACAAAATACACATAAAACTTACAATAATCATCATAATCAACACTTTCTTAATCTATGTACAAAAGTCCAAAAAGACACTTAAAGTGAAACGGATGGTGTATATTATATGCATGATAGAGTAATTAATGAAATACATATTCAATTATTGAAAATTAATTATTTGATTCATTATTAGTAAAAAAGAATAATGATATAAATATATACAGTGTTCATTCATAATTAATGCACAACATTAATTTTTATTTTCATTAAATTTTTAATTTTTTTATCAAGACAATAAGATGGAAGGAAGAATAACACACATTTGAGCCTCAAAATTTCAAAAAATAATTGAATTTAAATTTATAGGGGTAACGGAGTGTCAAATCTTTAAAGAAAAAGAGATTAAAAGTGAAAAGAAAGAAATATTACTAATAATATCAATTGAAGTTCGGCCATTGGTAAATCTTCCGGTTGGGCCAGTTGGGAAGTCGATGCCATATGGTTTGTAATTAGCTTTTGCGTAGGTTGAAAGGTTGTTGTTGTTTCCACTGTCAGATAAAGAGTCTCCAAAGATAAAAAGGCATGGCACTTGGGGCTCCCCATGGACACAGTAACTTTGAATGTACCATGCAGCAGCCAAAAGAAGAAAAGGCAGAGCCAACGATGTCTTAGTCTCACAATTAGCCATCTCTAAGCAATTAAGCATAGAAGCAAATGATGAGGCAAAAGAGTTTGTTTGGGTTATGTATGTGATCCAGAAAGTTAGGAGCGAGTCAAGCAAAGGGTTACAAGGTGGGTTTGACCAAGTTTAATTACTTACCCCCGCAATTTGTCTAGCTAGCTTGAGCAAATGATAGGGTGTTGGCATCTATCTCAACCTTTTTAGAAAATGGGAGAAATGATGGACGACCAATATTCCCTAATATTTTTGTTTTTGTTATATATGTGTGTGTGGGTGGGTGGGGAGTATAAAGCTCATCCAATTTTTCTTATAATATCATCCTGACCTAAGAAGCATCAATTGGAAATTTGGAATAATATATAGCAGCAAATAAAGATTCTACACCGATAATATTTATGTGAATTGAATTATAATACTTTGGTTTAATATCTTTGTTAAATGTATCTATTTTTCACATGATAAAAAATAAAATAAGTTCATTGCCATATTTAAGAATTTAAGAATTGTAACATGAGTTTTAAAGCCAATAAATTTTCATTATCACATTTAAGACTTGGCAGTTAACATAGAGTTATGATAATAGACCTACAAAATCAACATACAAACAATTAACATATATTACTTATTAATCAATCAATAATAAGCAAGTATCACAAAATGAGTTTTTTTGAACCAAGTCTACTTATAAAGCAATGAACAAGTCTGTATGTAACACTCTGTTGGGGAAATTTATTTCTATCAAGAAAGTGAATTCATGTTATTAGTGGTATTAGAAATATAAATATTTAATATACCTTTTCAAAATTATTTTTAATTTAAAATAATTTTTATGGGCTAACTTACCACAGAACCAAACATACACTTAGTCTAAAGTGAGTATTTAATCGGGCATTTTTTTGGCTTATCAAGTTGCAAGATCCAGCATCAAATCATGCAAGGATTGAGAACTAGTAAGTATTTGGTTACAATTAGAGCGTGTGAAATATACCCATGAGATGGGTTAAGGCGA
Source organism: Crotalaria pallida (assembly GCA_037953625.1). Classification (NCBI taxonomy): domain Eukaryota; kingdom Viridiplantae; phylum Streptophyta; class Magnoliopsida; order Fabales; family Fabaceae; genus Crotalaria; species Crotalaria pallida. The sequence goes on from CM075656.1 coordinate 79,893,123, forward strand.
TACTATTTTTCAGTAGAAACATATTTATGGTTTGAACCAACGGCTTTTGATGGCGGAAATTTTTTAAAAGGAGTCTTAAAAATAGCATGCACGTGTTTATATATAAGATAAAAGGAAAAGCAAGCTAAGCATATCATGAACTAGTTTTAAGCCCGTACAATGCACGTGTTATTTATTATTAGTTAAATTAGTTAATTATATTTGGAGATTTCACAAAATATAATCATGTGTAGATTATTTTAGTAGTTCAAATAAGTGATAATCATCTTGGGTTTTAGAATTGAAGTGAATTATTTCGGTATAAATTTTGAGTAAAAAAACAAAGAAGAAAAAAAAAAGAATAAAAACACAGACCAATTTGCACTTGATCAGGTGCCATAAATCAATAGTAATTTAATTTAATTATTTAAAAAAAGAGCAAATTTTATCAATATCATCATTATCATTTTCAACAAAGAGAAAGTAAAGAGAGAAACACACAGAGATGGAGAAGAAGCTTCGTGTGGTAGATTATTATTATATGTATATGTTGGATGGTAAATGAATTAGAATAGGAGAAAAACCGCTGGGTAGTTTTTTAATGGGAGGCGGTTACAAAAAATAAAAAAAAAGAGTTTATTCAATTTTTGACAAGCGGATACCTTTAGAATTGTGCATTCATCAACTTTCAATGAGGAGGCTCCATTTTGAAATGGGAGATTGTGGAGCCTCAATTGGGACATCTTTTTATACTAAAAAGAAAGATTACTTTTTCTTTATAAGAGAAAATTTATTAAGCATTCAAAGAAAAAAAATAAGGAACTAGCATATCATAAATTACTTGATAATCCGAAGTCCCCATTGGGTTATTTTATGAATCACCTCTTGCCAAGGACCAAATTTAGCCAAAGCTAAACGTATTTTTGTAAATTAAAATGACAATTATTTAAAAATGGAAGGAATAAATATAAATAATAAAGGTTACATCACACTCTGATTTTATTTTTTTTTATGAAGGCACAAAATTGATATGCGCTTGTATTTATCACGACCGAACGAGGTGTTTGATATCCACAGGGTAAGTGAAAGCTGGATTAGATGCATTATATGACCCTATTGCAGTGAAAAGGTTCACAGCCTCGGTTGGATGGAATTGATCATAAAACACGTACTGATTCCTGTTCTGGCATGGCGTTTGATTAGGAGCACATTGCCCATCCGCCCTTGTGGGGCAGCATGAAGCACTCGTTACCGTGAAACCTGCATATTTAATTATTTACATGACCATAAGGCATAATAAGATAGACAAATCAAAGTTATACATTCAATACTTTCAACCTTTAATAAATCTGACTACACCAAGAAAAGACTTTTGGTATGAAGATGTTAATCCAGTGGTGGGCAAGCTGAATAAGAAATTACTTTCTAATGTGCGTATGCAGGCTTGAATCACGGGTAATAATGCTTTGACGTTTTCTAAGTTTTCTTTTTCAATACTCCCATGCTTAATAACATTGGTTTATCAATTAAAAAGTTTGATAGTTAAGATTAAAAGTTGAAATATTGATAAAAAATTTTACATCATGGATGCATATCATTAATCTCGTAATTTAATTAAAGATAAGAAATGAACTAATTAAAGTATAAGAAAATCAAAATGTTTACCAAGTGAAGGATCAAGGGTCCCGGCTGTACTATTTATAAAGATGAATTTGGAATCAGCAGAGTATTTGCTATTGAATTGATCTACTAGAGATTTTAGTTTGCCATTAAAAATTAACGCAGCAGCATTTTGCTCTGGAACGCAAGATCCATTAACTCCGTTAGTAGAGATGGCTCTTGGAGTGCAACCTATAAAACCAATCCCAACCAACACGTGCTTTCTTGCTCCAACATCATGCAGAGCCTGCCCATAGAAAAATTTAATTTATAAAATATGTAATTTAACAACATTTCCATGTGAAAAGACGATGAACATAATTTATTATTTTTTGGATGATATTTAATATCTTAAAATGTTTTTTTATATCACTTTCTTTTTACATAGAACAACCAAAATACACACTCGAATGCAACGTCCTTTTAATTTTTATTTTTTACCCAAACAAGTAAAATATACAAGTAAGGTGTGAATTTAATGTGCAAATATTATTCATTTTTTATGTGATATTTTGTTGGCGGATCTTTTAAAGGATAAATTTTATTTTGCATACGGATATGACTTTTGATATCCATTTCTTCTTTGTATTATAAATATATATATATATATATATATATATATATATATATATATATATATTGTAACTTGGAAATGCAATGATAGATGATGAACTTCTATGAATTTGAACATCGATCATGTTGGAAAATTTTAGACTAATCAAAATTTATACACTAAATTAAGAATGTACAATTTTTAACCATTTAAACAAAAAATTATTATTTATTATTTTTAAAATCACTTAATTAATTAACTATTTATAATATTATAGTACATGTCCTTTACAATGGGAGCTAGAGGGTGATACTCTAATTGAAAAGGGAATTAAATGTCTATGTGGTGTTGGGCTACCTAGAACACATTTTTAGCGTGCCCAATACTCCAAATCTTGTCCCTAACACGTTATCAAATTATTAAGAACTTATTAAGAAGGCTTGAAAGTGCATAAATACTTCTTACCTTCCTTAATACTATAATTAAGAAGCGAGTACCTAGTATTTTGAATTTTTTTTTCCGAACAAGACGCTTTTCAAATTTTTAATAGTATTAAATTTTTTTCACAAATATTTATGTTTATTCAATATTTTTTAAAATTTCAATAATAATTACTGTATATACTTAATTTTAAAAATTATATTAAATATTATCAATTTAACAATATTAATTAATATTCTTAAGTTCCACTTTTAAAATTTATATTAAGAAACAAACAATATTATTTAAACCCAAAAGCTCGTCAATTGACACCCTATGACGATATATAATCCCCACACTAAAACTATTTATTGAATATAGATATGGTTTGAAATATAAGAAAAATAATTTTTTATTGATTTAAAATATAAGCAAAACTAATTAACTTTCTTAAAGTTTGTTTCATTCTCAATATTATTTTCCTAAAATATCTCTAGAAAATTGTTATCTCATTTAATTTTTGTTTTGTTCTCAATATTACTTTTCTAAAATACCTCTATTTTTTATGAATTTTAAAAAAATTAAATATAACCAACCAACCTCTTTGATAAGAATGAAATTATTTATTTTTTTTTTATAATTCAAACCGGAGGGTGTAAGTGTTATTTTAGAGAAGAAATTTGTTCTTATATATTTGAATTTGAAAAAAAAATTAAGACAACATTAATTAATATTTTTTCAACTTTATCCTCGCATAATTAATTAATAAGAGAAATAATAAGTGAAAAAATTATTAATTAATTAAAGCAATGTTATATCCTCCTAATAAATTAACTTAAAAATCCACATAATTATATATTTGAGTGACATGTATCATAGACTGATACTTTCTCCTCAATGATTGATCACAAGTGACATATATCAACATAAGATGGTTATGTAATTGGTTAGATTTATTTGTTAAAAGGATATATTATTTGTGTTAAGAAGAGTAAATTTACTAAATATGTTAAATATACTATTTTTAATTCACTACTGTAATACATTACTATTACAGTAATAAAAGACAATTATAATGAAATGGACGTAGCATCAGAATAGTAGATTTGGGAAGCCTTTCAACTTTTACAAGAGACAAAATCCTCATTTTTCAGTCCTTCAGCTTACTTTTAGTTAATTTTTTTCCCAACCAACGCCATGTACATGTCATTCATATGTGCCATCAGTGAATTGAATCAAGATCCTCCGAACTCATTCTTTAATTTGATATCATTTTAATTAGAATTATAGTGAGGATTTAGAACCGTGAAACAAATGCTATATATAAAGTTGCAAGCTCAGTAAACATTTGCTACTATTAGCTAGATTCCAATCATTAATTTTTTTTTTCAAGATGACATGTATTTTTCCCAATCATTAATTTTTCTTGTTGTACCGGTCATTAATTTTGTGAGAAATTAAGGAAGAAGCAAAAAAAGCAAAAAATTGTAAGATACCTGTAACTGAAGAGATAAGCTGTTAATAAGAGTTTGGGTATACTGCTCAACAGTATAGATGAGGCTTGTTGGGTAGAATTGTGGAAGGAAGTAATTGTTTATGTAATCATTGCCCCCAATATTCACATAATACAAGCACTTGTTAAGGTATTGTAAAGCTTTGTCAAGGCCTCCAAGTTTGGCTGCAATTCTGGAAACTATGATTCTATGATTTACTAACTGAAATTCCAAGCTAATACGAGCACCCTGCATTATGTGGCATTCTAATTTAGTGGAATGTATCCACATTGAAACTCAAATAATCATGCACAAGTATACCAAATAATCAATTGAAGATAAAGATGAAATAAGTGAAGAAAGGAGGAAAAAAAAAAGCTATGTGTGAATTATATATACCAATTGCATGCCACTCTCAACTCGAATTCCAGCTGAACCAGATGCATAGTTTACACCTTTAAGTATGTCTGAATCACTAGTGTTTGCAAAGGGTGGGATCAAATCCTCAAATCCAAGAAATTGCGCTGCAATGGTAGAAGACTTGAGTTTATAATCTTTACTAGCCTAAATGCCTAGCATATCTACTCTAAGACAAAAGGTTTTTTTTTAAAAAAAAAAATGGCCAAAAGAAAAGAGAGATATAATTAATCTTAGAAGTGTGTAGAAATATTACTAATAAAATCAATTGCATTTCGGCCATTGGTAAATCTTCCGGTTGGGCCAGTTATGAAGTCGATGCCATATGGTTTGTAATTAGCTTTTGCAGCGGTTGGAAGGTTGTTGTTGTTTCCACTATCAGACAAAGAGTCCCCAAAGATAAAAAGGCACGGCACTTTGGGCTCGCCATGGACACGATAACTTTGCATGCAGTTTGCCGCCAATAGAAGAAGAGGAAGAACCAACCATTTCTTAGTGATTTCACAAGCCATTTCAAGGAAAAGAGTTAAGCTAATGACGAGGTTGGCTAACAAAAGAGGTTGTAGTTATATAGGAATGAAAAATATTCTCGAAATAATTTTTTATGCTCATTTTTTTTTCTTATAAAAAACGAATCTCCCTTTAGGTGACGACAACTTCTTTCGTAATCTATAACTTTTTCCATGGTCTTGACTAGCTTTTAGGATAGTACTCTATAAGAGTTAAGAGTAGTATACAAATAACAAATAATGGAAATAAAATACTACTCCCTCCGATCCATATTATAAGCACCCTTATTAAGGGTGCTTATAATATGGAGTACTATTAACGTTTTAGGTGTTATTTGAAATAAATCTTATGAGTATTTATCTAATCCTTCAAATAGCTTTATAATCCACAATTTTCTATGAATTTTAAAAAGCAAACATATCATTATACCCAGAAATGTTTTTTAAGAAAAAAAATTCTCAATTTAATCCCAGAAGTGAAAATAAAACCCTAGGTTAGGTACCAAAATTTCTACTTAATTACGAAAGAACTCTAACTCCTCATTCTCATACAATCAGCTTCCTCACCTTATTTTCAATTTATCACCTTCATTGCAATTTTTTGGCTTAATTAACATTTTAGTCTCTGAACTTATGTGCTCTTTTGGAATTAGTCCTTAAAAAAAAAATTTCTGATGCTTTGGGTCCATGAACTTTGTTTAATTTTTGGAAATAGTCATTTCGTCGCTTAAGTGATGATATAACTCACATCATGTCACGTCACTTTCATAATATCCACGAGTGACGTGTTTTCTTTTAAAATTTATCAAAAGATTCGATTTTCTTTAAAAAAAAAATAGTACAACTTTTAATTATTTTTAATAAATTTGAATTTTTTTAAATTTAAAAAAATCACGTGGCATCTTCTGTCACATTACCTATTGATGTGACGTGACATATTCTTGGTAATATCACCACATAAGTGATGAAAGGACCATTTTCAAAATTTGAGTAAAGTTTAGGGACTCAAAGCATCGAAAAAAATGTTTAAGGATCAATTCCAAAAAAACACCTTAGTTCAGGGACTAAAAAATTAAATAAGCCGCAATTTTTTATATTAAAAGCAAAGTTCAAATAGTACTATTCACTTTTTTGTTTTGCATGATTAAGGAATTAACGAAAGAAAAACTCGATCGTAATCAACAGTACAGAGTGAATTTATTGAATATCATTGGCATTCAATCTTTATGCCCTCAAATTCAATCTTTATGTCCTAAAAGTTAGAGTTGAATTGAATAAAAGGTGTGTGAAGTGGAGTACAATCTCAATTGTTCCAGTACCTCAGCGAAAACGAGACATTTAATATTTCTTCTCATCTTTAATACTCCCTCCGGTCCTATATATAGGACATACTTAACCATATTCCTCGGACCAAGAAAAGTAGTTAGTTTTATGAATTCTATGAGAATATATTGTAACATTACAATTTTACTCTCTCAACTTTTCTTGAAAAATTCACACTCATTAATGAACAACAAAAAACACATGCATTTAATAAGGGCAAAAAAGAGAAAAAGCAATAAATGATGCATAGAAAATACAAAATGTCTTATATATAGGACCAAAGATTGCTTCTAGAATATGTCCTATATATAGGACCGGAGGGAGTACAAAAACTTTTTTAGAATTTTTTTAGCATTTATTTATAAGATTTTATTTTAATTTTTAATTATATTTCATTAATTACTTTTTTAACAAACACATATATTTATTTACTTAACACTTTTTAAAATCCTAATGTAATAATTATAAAAGATTTTAAAAATTTATCAAAATTTTACATTTTTAATATTACTAACGATAATAACAAACTACTACTCCCTCCAGTTTATAATATAAGCAAAAAAACTAAAATTACACTTATTAAAGAAATTAGTTGATTGTATTTAATTTTTTCAAATTTATAAAAAAATAATGGTATTTTAGAAAAATAGTATTGAAAATGAAACAAAACAAATTAAGTGAAATAACAATTTTCTAGGTATGTTTTAGAAAAGTAGCATTGAGGATAAAACAAAATTTAAAAAGGTTAATTGCTTTTGCTTATATTTTTTTAAAAAAAAATATTTTTTTTTTATATTTCAAACAAGGTGAAGTACTTTTTTAATAGACAAAATTTTTTCAAAATATTCATTTTTTTTATAAGAAAAAAAAATTCTTATATCAGGAACCGAAAGAAGTCATTTAAAAAAAAAACAAAAAAACCGAAAGAAGTACTATAACAAGAGTTGACTCGTGATTTTTTTTTTTAATTACCTTCTATGTTTAAGAGCAAAACCATTAATTGAAAATGACAAATTCTAACCCGTGAGCTTAGGGTACTCTTTAAAAAATCTATATAAGTGAGTTGTTTTTACTTTTTATAGACAAACTTTTTGCTGCAATTAAAAAGAAGAGATGAAAAATTGTGCAATTATCATGAATTCAATCTTGATACTTATATTTTATTTCTCACAATTCTAACAACTGTTAGAAACAAAATAAGTTTTACATGTTCATTCTCAATAAAACTTATGATTCTTTGAAGAGAAAAAATAACCATAGAAATTAGGACACTCGTAGGATGTACCAATGAAAATATAAATAATATATTTGAATCTGGACGTGTAGGTTGTATATGTATTACGTAGGGCTGGGTTTTACATTAAAAAAATAAAATGAAATTGGCAAATTTTTGTGGTCAAATAAGAGGAATTTAATATGTTAAATGAAGTCAGAATGATGCAACGCGGTGCGTCGGAAATGAGAGTGTGTGGGAGTATATTTTTAGTTTCGGTGTTTTGTTCCATCCCTCTTTCCTTCTTTCCATTTTACTCCAATCATCAACTCATCAAGAATCTGGTGTACTTTGGCCTATTCATTTTTAATTGTTACGATTTGTTAGTTGGTTGATGCGAAACGAAATTATTTTTAAGGAAAAAATGACAATTTATATATGAGTTATGGATTTAATTCAGCTTAGGTTTTGGAAGTAGATAGGAGTTAAAGTAAAAAACTCGGTTTTTGATATTGGGATGTGGTGTAATGAACCTTTTATCTTGTATTTCTTCTTCGTGCTCTTAGTTTTTCTATGATGTAGTTCATCTTTGTATATGGATAAGTAACCTTTGTGTTCTTTATATATAAATTTTGCTTTTTAAAAAAAATAATAAAAATAAAAAAAATTGTTACGTCTTGTGGAGATTAGGAGTTAAAGGCAATTCTCATGTAATTTTCATGTTTTTTTAGATGGTGAAGGGTCATGTCCTATTTCCTGCTTTGTTTTTGTCGTTGAGATTGTTTGTAGTCCTATTTGGTTATAAAATGCGAGTCACTGTATTTTTTAAGGAATATTCCTTATATTTTTCGTTTTTTTTAAAATAAAATTTTTGTCTTATTAAAAAACAAAGACATAAACAACTAGCATTATGGACAGCACCCTTTTCTGTTTCTTTCTTTTCGTCATCGTGAAAACAAAGACATAAACAACTAGCATTATGGGTAACACCCTTTTTAGTTTCTTTCCCTTCGTCATCGTGATATTCGTCATCGTGATATTGATTACGAATCGATTAAAGTAAATGAAAAAAAATCTTATTATTTGTGATACAAAGGGGTCAGGCCCGGCCCTGCCCACCCAAAAATTTTAGGGGCCCCATAAATTTTTTTAATAGTACTTATATTTAAAAAAATTAATAGTTGCATATTTTTTATCTTTCAATTATTAATAGTTTAACATAATATTTTAATTTATTTTTTTTATTTGCTCACTTGATTTATAAATAAGTTAACTTATGAACTTTATTTTTATAACTTACTCTCTTTGTCCCTAAATATAACGTCCTTATTTATAGAACCTAATACAAATTTTCAATGACAATTAGGTACTTTTTTCCATAAACCCCCATATTTTCTCAACAATTTTTAGATTCTCAATAATACTTATAAGTATAGTTTTGGAAAAAAAAACATATCAAATATTCACATTTTCAATACAATTAACTAAATTAACCAACTTTAGTAATGAACGAGAATTCAACCAAAATGATATTATATACAAAGACGGAAGAGTAACATGAAAACAATTTAGTCACCTATTTAATTAATAAATTTTTTTATTTTATTTCAACTCTATTTTATATAATACCTATTTTTATTATTGATTGTTATCATTGTTTTAATTAATTAAATATATAAATATATGGTGTTTTAATTGATTTAATTTTAATAAATTTTTTTAGTAGGGCCCCAAAAAAAATTTCGCCCTAAGACCCAAGATAGGTTAGGACCGGGCGTGAGAGGGGTCATACTAAAAAGCAACCCTAGACAAATTACTTATAACTAACCTGGATATAGAGGCTCCAATGAAAGCTTAAATCCACTAAGCTCCTAGTACGAAATCCACGCGCCTTTGAGAGGCTCCAAATGAAAGTCATAGGTTTTGTGGGGAAATTATTTGATTAATACAAAAGAAAAAATAATAATTCTGATTTTTGGTTTCCATTGTTGAATTTTTTATCCCATTTTTATCTTTGGGATCATGAAAATATTTTCTGTGAAAAGAGACGAAAACAAAAAAATTTATCTTTCGCAATGCATGAGACAGAAAAAATTCGTCTCCCAACCGACGGAAGAGATAATATTTAATAGACTGATCCAGGTGGTTATCTGCCGCAAATTGCAAGTTAACTAGTACTCTTCTAAAGTTTGTGGGGCACTGGAAGTGGGGTCAATCGTTGTCCGGTGCTTAGATGAGGTGAAAGGAGCTTACTCAACCCAAGTTTCCCTCAATCAAGATGATACTTCCAGAATGCTAAACAAATCTTGGATTAGCTGTACCTCGTCAAAAGTTTGTGGTTTTGTGTGGCGTCTCCTTAATGCTTTATTTGTTTGGGTAGATTTTGAGAGGAAAGATTTTGGAAGAAAAGAAATTGGTGGGATGATTTGTTAAAAGTACCTTGTTTAGTAGAGAAGAAAAAGGGGAGAAAAGAAAACTCTTGCGTGGGTCCCATCTCAAAATAAAATCTCTCCACTTTTGGAGAAAAAAGGGAAAGAAAAAGTTGGAAATCAATGAAATACCAATATTATCCATCTAATACACAGAAAGACTTTTGTCTTTTTAGACATATTTGTCTTTTCACAAATTTACTATTTTCTCTCTGCTACTTTTTTCTGGAAGGGGATTGGTAGAATTGATAGGCCTATGATACCCTTTATATTAAGTTAAGATGACATGATATTAAATACCCATACAATAATGTAAAGGTTGCTTTGATTGAGTTAGCTTGCTTCCTTGCACATGTGCCTCACGAATTGGATTCGAGTGTCACACTCTTTAGGAAAGAAAACTCAACTTTTCTCTCTTCTCAATTTCTTCACATTTTCTCTCATACCAAACAACCTTAAAATCTATTCATTTTCTCACCATAATCTATCTTCCCTATTTCTCTCTTCCCATTTTCTTTCCTACAACCAAACAAAGCCTAAAAGAAGAATACCAACCAAATTGAAACAATTGATCATTTATTTGTCACTTGTGTTTTGGTTAGGAATACTTGGCAATGTCTGTATAGTTGGTTAGGTGTTCAGATAATTCAAACATATACAGTATCAGATCATTTCAGGCAACACTCAGAGTTGGAAAGGGGTAAACGAATGGGGCAAGCGTGGAGAAGCTTTTGGTTCGCTGTTTTTTTGGTCGATTTGGCTAATGCGCAATGAAGTGGTCTTTTCTGATGCAAAGCCGGACCTTATACAGATTATGGACTTAATTCAAATTCGATCTTAGCGTTGGTTTTGTGCTATGAGTTTACATGATATTTATGACTTTAGTCAATAGTGTAATAATCTTTGGACTTGTGTCCTTTCTATTATGTGATTTTGTTGTTTTGGGATTTAGTCCGTTATTTGTATTCGGGTGGGTTGAGCATCCCTTATGCTCCAATTAATTCATCTCTTTTTCCTGGAAAAAAACTAGTACTCTTCTAAAACATATAAATGGTACTCACTCTAGTTCTTATTATAAATCTCCTTCTCTCTCATAATACGAGAGCTTATAATAAGGATTGAAGAGAGTATTTCTTATTGTTTTTATTTCTTTCTCATATTACTATTGCAAGAAATGTTGTGGGTCAGGGGCTTTCAAAGAGAGATCTTTTAGTTTGCCTCTCCATCACCTCAGATATTAAATGTGCAGACACCAAAAGCAAGGTTGTTGGTATTTAACAATGCTGATCCAGGAGGGTTTTCTGCTGCAAATTGCAAGTTAACTAGTACTCTTCTAAGACATATAAATGGTATTCCTTGTTTTTATTTCTTTCTCATATTACTATTGCAAGAAGTGTGGTGGGTCAGGGCTTTCAAAGAGAGGTCTTTTAGTTTGCCTCTCCATCACCTCAGATATTAAATACGCAGACACCAAAAGCAAGGTTACGTTAGGTTGTTGGTATTTACTCCCTCCGGCTCGAATTATAAGCAAAATCAACTAATTTTACGCTTATTAAGAAGTTTAGTTGATTGTATTTAATTTTCTCAAATTTATAAAAAATAGAGGTATTTTAGGAAAGTAGTATTGGGAATGAATAAAAAATTAATTAAGATTACAATTTTCTAGAGATGTTTTAGGAAAGTGACATTGGGAATGAAACAAAATTTAATAAAGTTAGTTAATTTTGCTTATATTTTAAACCAAGAGAAGTATGTTTTTTGTTGCTTATAATTCGAGCCGGAAGGAGTAACACTTTTGCAACTTCGTCTCTTGGGATCACGGAAGACAATTTTTTTTTTCTCTTCTTTCATCGAAAATATTTTCATGATCCCAAAGAGAGAAATTAATATAATGATGAGGTTATTTTTGTCCCTGAAATTATAAAATGGGAGCAAAAAATTCAACAATAAGAACCAAAAATCAATACTAAAAAAGAAACCAAAATCTATTGGATCTTTCCATATTTATTAAAATCCGCATTTTTTTAGCCGTTGAGGAATCGATTTGAGCCTTATCTATATTTTACATTTGTTTTGTTAGGAGTATTAGTTTTCACTTAATCTCGTCGAAATTTAAAAAAAAAAAAAAATCGATAGAGTTTGGTGGAAAAAATAGGATTTGAGATTAGCATTCTTTTTTCAAAACCCATGTTTAGAAGTTGGTTTGGGTGAAGCCAACTTCAACTTCTCTATGTGAGGTTTTTTTTTTTTTTTTTTGGCTATGTTGGAAAGTCCATATAAAGTAGAGTATAACATTATTGCTTTCGAGTTATGTTATATGAACTTTCTGGATCTAATATTAATATTTCATTGTTTTTCATACTCCTTTTGTCCCTAAATATAAATTTTTTTTGGGGATTTCACGTCCATTAAGAAAGTGGAATAATTTAGTTAATTGTATTGGAAATGTGAACTTTTGATATGTAATTTTAAAATTACCCCTGTTAATATTATTGAGAATCTAAAAAGTGTTAAATAAATATGGGTGTTTGTGGAAAAAAGTAATTAATGATCATTAAAAATTAGCATGAGGCTTTATAAATAGGGACAAAAAAAGTGTCAAGAGGACTTTATATTTAGGGACAGAGGTAGTATAAAATAAACAAATATTAAATTCAAATATCAATTTTCAACGTTCATGTAACATTATTGCTTTCCTAATTATAATCATATATCACCTAAAACATGCACGCAAAACTTTCATACTATATTCCAAGTGTCTCCAAAAAAATTTACTCGCTCTGTCCCTTAATAAAAGTTACTTTTATTTTATTCACGCAGATTAAGAAAAGTAATTATTATTTTTAAATTTATCAAAAAAAAATATGTTGTCATTTCAAAGTTATTCCTATTTAAAACTTCACAATTCTATTCATTTCTCTCTAATGTAATTATTACCAAATCATCTCTATATAATTACAAAGGGCGTATTTGGAATAAACTATTTAATGCTATCTAAATATTCTAAAATAACTTATAAAAAGAGACAAAAAATCTACCAAAATGGTGCCCATGAGATACCATGGGAATATAACCTGAGAGAGTTTTGCAAGCTTGAAGATATTAAAAGTCGGCATGGCTTTGGTAAAGTTCATGATATGTCCATATCCTTGGAAACCTAACAAATGAGTAGTAAGCTAGTGGGCCCTTCTAATATGTAAGCCCATGAACTGGCATAACTTTTGACAAATTGACATGCCACGGAAAAAATTAAAATAAATAAAAAAGTGCCAGACAATTATCCAATCATACTAAAATTGAGGATTCATTTTTCGTAAAATTATCTTTTTCCACAATTCAAAAGACAACTCTCATCCAGTAAATTAAATTCATAAACTGTATACTATTTGATAGGCTAAACTTTTATATTATTAATATTAATTTGAAATTCATTGTTAATATATTCTACACTTAAAAATACTATCACACATAATATGATAAACATCATACAAGACATCTCTTTGATGCCTTACAAGAAACAAAACATTACAACAACAAATAATTGTGGCACAGCTTATAGCCACTACTACTTGACCCCTCTTCATATCTGAGCTAATTGATTGAGATCAACTGGGTAAGCATCTGATGCAGATTGAGCATTGTAAGCTCTTGTACCAATAACAGTGTTTCCAGCTTCAGTTGGATGAAAAGCATCCCAAAATAGGTACTCTCTCCTGTTCCTGCATGGTGGTTGCAGGGGCAGACATGTAATTTGACCATTGTTCCTTCCTACCCCACAGCACCCAGCATTTGTAACTCTGAAACCTGAAAATTAAAGACCACATGGGGGGAAAAAATCAATGAGCATGCATGTACTATTTTAGAGTCTCAAGAATATAATGTAACAAATTATGATTAGAAATTTTTAAAAGGCGCTATGTAATTACCATAGGATGAAGGGTTATTTAAAATATCTTGAAAGATACCATAAGTGTTTATGTAGGTAAATCTTGCATCTGGTAGCTGATTGTTGAGTTGATCAACAAGAGCTCTCAATCCATTGTTGAATAATTGGTTTGCAGAATTGATTCTTTGCACACATGTTCTACCATCTGGGCTGTTTTGTGCCAATGCATTAGGACTGCAACCTATTTGACCAACCCCAAATAATGCCATTTTCCTTGCTCCATAGTTGTACAAATTCTGAATCACAAACATAAAACAATTAAACTAAGGTTTTAATATTGAATCTTAATTGTGCTTGTTACCATAATAATTTATTTAATCTATTTACTTCATCGGAACTTTGGAATTGAAAATTAATGACTAGTTGAGACTTTGAATATTATGAAAGTTGATTGAATATGGTTAAGTGAAAAGTGCATCGACAATACTCAACATAATTGATAAATAACTAAGTTCTTTAAACATGATCTTATGACTTCAATCCTTATTGCATATGTGGAAAATATTTGGTTGAGAAAATTTGTAACTAATTTGGCGATCTCTCTGTTTCAGAAAAGATTATTAACCTTTGTTTGACTATGAAGGATATCCTTAGTGGGGAAAAAAAATAGAAAGTGAAAAGTGCAAACACAGAAAGAGCAAGAGTATTGAGACCAACCCTAAGTTGTTGAGCATATGCTTGAATAAGAACATCTGCATATTGCTGTGGTGTGTACCTCCTGCTTGAGGAATAGACTAAAGGCATGAAATAATTGTTAAGGTAATCATTGCTACCTAATCCAATTGAATAGATGCACTTGCTAAGGTAATTTGCTGCTGTGGCCTCATCTCCTAGTATATTTACCACCTGGGACACAGTCCTTTGGTAATTCTGCACCTGCCCACTAAAACTAATACGCCCTCCCTACAAAAAAAATAAAAACAAATTAACTTTTTGTTACAAAATAACCATGTAGCTACCAAATGAAGAAAACAAAAAATAAAGTCATGTGCCAAAGATGCAAAGAGTTAAAATATGAATACCAGTTGTTGTCCAGTTTCCTCTCTAATTCCAGCAGCTGCAGATGCATAATTAACTCCTCTTAGTATGTCTCTGCCTCTAGCTGTTGCATAGGGTGATATGTAATCGTTGAATCCCAATAGCTCAGCTGTTAAATTTCCAGAGAAAGTTAGACAAGAGTAAATGATTTCTTGATGGTGCTTTTTATTTCTTTTCTGCCTATTGGACTATCTTAAATATCAGATTTAATGCCGCCAAAACAACTGGTTTTTTTTTGCAATTTAAAGGGCAGGCATCAAACACGCGTAGTGTGTCATAACTCAACAGCAATGTAGAAAAATGTGGACTTCTAGTTTTGTTTAGTTCGAAGATTTCTTTATGTTAACTTTTCTTTTTCTTGCTAACTAATATACTTTACTCATATTGATTAAGGTTTACATTAAAAGAAACTTTGTACGGAGTATTATGAATCTAAATCAATTTATAATATTTTTCCTAAATAAAATTACATATTTTATTTCCCTAATGAATGCCCTAAAAGCATTGAACAGTGGTTATCATTCTCCTTTCTTTTTAATTAAAAAAAAGGTCATGAGCCTTTACTGTTAGTTGTAGTAAATTACAGTATCTTGTGGCAAGAATTCTTTGTCTGAATTTTACTGTAGTATCATAATGTCATTCATTTAGGCCATTAAAGGCAATACTCCGATGGATGCATGCATCCATGACGTTTTTTTTTTCCTACCATTCTGTCCAGACAAAATAATTTATCAAATTTATGATTACATTTATTATCATAATTCCACTTTACATCTATGGATCTACCTATCTGATAGGATGAAAACAGGGGAGATTTTATATAAGCCAAGTCTACATTTCCTACAGGTAAGCCAAATCTACTTTAAATGAATCGACCAATTAGAATATAAATAAACCAAGTCTTCTTTAACTTAGTTTGATATTCAATTAGTTTAATATTCAATTTTATGTAAGCTAAGTTTTCTGATCTTTAAATGAATCGATCAATAAGAATGAGTAATACTTCATGATTATGACAAAATGAGATAAAAGAGGGCAGTGGTTCCGGTGCATAAAAAATAAAGCATGCATTCAGTTCATGTCTTTATTTCTGGGTTTTTTATTTATTTTTTTAAAATTTAATCAATTAAAAAATATTCTATGTGTTTTCTTTTTTACGGATATGAAGTGATTTTTATAATTTGGATTTATTTTTTTTTTCACTCTGTGTTCTTAAAAAACTGTATTGAGTAAAACTGTATTCAAAATTTACAGATTCAAATAAATCTATATACAAACTTGTGTTAAAAAATATTCTGAATAAATCTGTATTAAAAAAAATAAAAAAAAATTTAAACCATGCACCTATGCATGATTTAATTAAGCATGCTCTCTGGAGCCTTCCCCGATAAAAGAGTCATACTCATGGTCTTATTAAAAAGAGAGTGTCATACTAAAGTGAGCACAAGAGTGAATCTATTTCAAGAACTTAGCACTAGGTGATGCTCTCTTGGTTCCAGTTAAAGTGACAATAACGTAATGTGTATGGATTAAAATAATCATTGAAAGTATTAGTCTATCAATGTAAAATGATATGCTTTGACTTTGAGTCTTTGACAAAACTATCATTGACAATTCATAATCACCATTATATTTTAGGGCCTTATTTTAGATCATTTGTTAAGATTCCTAAATATGAAAAAAAAAATCATAAATTTTTATTATTTCATAACTTAAAAACATAAAAAGTTAAATTTCCAATAATTCCTCACTACATATATTGCTTTTTAACACATACTCCACTATATTTAATGTATGATAATAAGTAATGGCAAATACTGACATGTAATATGAATTTCGCAAAAAATACTACAGCGACAATTAAAGTAAAATGGATGAAGTAAATATGAATATTTTAAATTGTAATTGCGATTGTGGATTAACAACGTCTGCTGCAATGGTGAGAAAAATTGGCCAATGGCGCATACCACAATTTAGAAACATTCTACACATCAATAGAGTAAAAATAGCAGCTTATGCTGTGTGATTTTCTAGTTTAATGCAATTTTGTAGCAAATAAATTAAGAAAGTGACTATAAGAAGCAAGCTCACCAACAACATCAACAGTAGTTTTCCCATTAGAAAACCTTCCAGTTGGTCGTCCACCACGGAAGTCAATCCCATAAGGCAAGTAATTAGCTTTGGCCAAAGAATTGAGCTGGTTGTTGTTGCCATTATCCACCAAAGAGTCCCCAAAAATAAATAAGCAAGGGACTTGTTGTGCAGCTCCAAACTCACTACTCCACAAACCAAGAATCATCACCACCACAGCCATCACATTCATAATCCACTTGTTAACAATGAGCTTCTCTGATGCCATTGTAGCTAGCAAGAAATGAAGCTAGCTAGGAACTATTTTAGTGAGGAAGTGAAGATTTTGAGTGAGTGTGGAATCTCGGTTTTGCAAAGCTATATATAGTAGTGAAAAGGGAGAGAATAGGTAAGAGCTTTATAGCTTTTACGGTTGGGACTTGGGAGTGTTTGTTAGGAGCATTAATTTCACGCGGACATAATGTGAAATTGAATGACAAGGTCAATGTTACCATTTGTTTAGCACTATATCATCATCATCTGTCACCACCATCTCTATCCACTCTTTTGGAATCGATTATAGGCTTCCCTGCTAAAACACACTACTCCTCAGGTACGTAAACTCCTTTTGAGGAAAAAAAAAAAAAAGGAAAATTAAAGAAGTTAGTGAAAATATTATATATAGTATATTTATTTACTCTTGCCATTATTTTTTGGACTCTAAAAAATGTGGAAAAAATATGAATGTTTGTTAAAAAAAATAATAATTAATATCATTAAAAATTAGAGTAAGAACATACGTTAAAAAAAATCCAAAAAAACTTAGGTTTATAATAGGAATGAGTGTGTGTGTATATATATATATATATATATATATATTCAATAAACATAATAGTACTTTTTTAATAAAAGAAAATTGTTTCTGGTATTTATAAGCTTGTTAGGTTGAGATAATTTAAAATGTTTGGCCAAAAATAGCTTAAAAGCTTCTTATTTTGTGTTAAGTTAGCTGAAAAGCTTTTAACAAAAGCTAACCATAATTTTTTTGCTAAAAT
Source organism: Crotalaria pallida (assembly GCA_037953625.1). Taxonomy (NCBI): domain Eukaryota; kingdom Viridiplantae; phylum Streptophyta; class Magnoliopsida; order Fabales; family Fabaceae; genus Crotalaria; species Crotalaria pallida. Next base: position 79,911,227 of record CM075656.1, read on the forward strand.
AAATTTGGGATAACAAAGTAGGTTTAGTTTGGTAGAAGGGGCTGATTCAAACGTAAGCAAGATTTTGTGTTCGATTTTTGGTCTTATGTATGTAACACTTTTAAAATGTTTGATCAGCGGTTTTGTATAATAAAAATATCTACAACTTTATGGGAGAAATAATTACAGAGCTGACATCGACGAATACCCTGATTTAAAATAGTAACTTTAGAAAGAAAAAAAAAAAGCAATTCCGTAGGATTACTCTCTTTTCAGAATTCTAATATAACTATCCTTAATGGGAAATTCCAATTGGCAGTGCGTGATAGAAATTTAGGCATTACAAAAATTTAGAAATTAATGCTTTTTATGCTATTTTTTTTTTTTGTATAATGTCGGATTGCGTTAATTAATATTTTAAAGGTTTGTTTGATGAACATTATAAAAAATGCATAATAAAATTGTCCGAGTTTTGTAAGTCAGTAGGAAAATGTAGTTAATTATTATCTTGACTTTGGGAAGTCAATAAGATAATATAGCGCTATGGTGTTAGCCTATATTATACTGCTAACTTATCTTATCCTATTTATCTATGAAAAACAACTTTGTTAGAAATGAATGAGATATGATAATGCATTTTTCCTTCTTGTATTTTTATACATTTTTAATACCATTAATTAAATTAATCAACTTTATTAATGGACATGAAATCTATCAAAAGGGTCTCATACTCCCTCCGATTTTATTTGTAAGGCCCTTTTGAGATTTTTCTCTTTCACCAAGTTAAGGAAGTTAGTTAAATTTGTTAGTGACATTGGAAATATGAAAATTTGATAACTTGTTCAAAAGTACCTTATACTAATTATTATTGAATCTATAAAAAAAATTGAGTTAATAAGGATGTTTTTTTTTTAAAAAAAAAGTAATTATATCAGAAATTGAAACTGAGATGAAGTGATTCAACAATTGTTGAATTCTGAAGATGAATGATCAACACCAATAGAGTGTGATCGAATCAAATGAGAAAATGAATATGTGAATGAACAGAGAGAGAGAACAGAGAAGATTCCAGAATTTCCAATAAAAGAAAGTTTGTTATTATTATTAGCCCACATGGCAAAATTCTATTTATATATACTGCTGGAACTACCAGCTTCTAGGACCTTCTAACTAAAATCCTAACTGATAATCGATTAAGTTACAAGATATTTACAATGACTTGCACTTAGCAAGTTAAACAGCTCCTATCACTAAGTAGTTCCTTTCTCCTTTGAACTTGATTCTCCCTTCGGTTCTGTACTGCTGCTTGACTGTTTGCTTGCCTTTGTGATCAAGTTTAATACCCCCCCCCCCCCCCCCGCAAGCTGGAGGGCAGATGGCAATCAAACCCAGCTTGACATCAAAGCCAGAAAACAGCTTTGGACTCAAAGCTTTAGTGAAAATGTCTGCAAGTTGCAGAGAAGATTTAAGAGGCAAAAGCTTGAGCAAACCGGAATGTGTTTTCTCCCGAACAATATGACAATCAATTTCGATGTGTTTAGTGCGTTCGTGAAACACAGGGTTAACAGCAATATGTAATGCTGCCAGATTGTCACAGTATAGCAAGGCTGGAGACTGATGATAATCAATATTGAACTCCTGCAGCAAATAGGTAAGCCATTGGATCTCATGAGTAGCATGAGCCATGGCCCGATATTCAGCTTCACAAGAACTCTTCGAAACCGTTTTATGTTTCTTAGATTTCCAGGATACAAGAGAGTGACCTAGGTACATACAATAGTCAGTAATAGATTGCCTAGTATCAGGGCAAGTAGCCCAATCACTGTCACAGTATCCCTTTAGCACAGCTTGTGAAGAAGCTGAAAAGAACAATCCCAGAGAAGGATTGCCTTTAAGATATTTAAGCACACGCAGAGCTGCAGTATGATGAATATCAGTGGGTGATTGCATGAACTGAGCTAGTTGTTGAACTGCAAAAGTGATATCTGGCCTTGTATTGGTTAAGTAAAGGAGTCTCCTTATAAGTCTCCTGTAAACAGTAGGGTCAGATAAGGCAGTTCCTGAACTAGCACTCAAGTGAACATTGCAATCCATGGGAGTAGAAGAAGGCTTAGATGCTAATAACCCTGCATCAGAAATCAATTCCAATGCATACTTTCTCTGATTCATAACAATGCCAGCAGAGGATCTAGCAACCTCAAAACCAAGAAAGAATCTCAAATCACCAAGGTCTTTAATTTTGAAAGTTGCATCCAAAGCCTGCTTGATTGTTTGAATCTCTGTAGCAGATGTCCCAGTGAGTAAAATATCATCAACATAGACAAGTAGAGCAGTAAAGAGCCAACAGCAGATTTGGTAAAAAGTGAGTGATCATGCAATGACTGATGATAACCAAGTCTGATAAGAAATTGAGATAGTCTTTCAAACCACTGCCTACTTGCTTGCTTTAATCCATACAAGGACCTTTGTAACTTGCATACTTGATTAGGTTTGGATTGAGGAAAGCCAGGAGGTAAAGTCATGTAAACCTCTTCATGTAGATCACCATGAAGAAAGGCATTATTAACATCTAGCTGCTGAATAATCCAACCTCTCATAGATGCAATGGCAAGTAACATTCTCACAGTGGACATCTTTGCAACAGGAGAGAAAGTATCTAGATAGTCTACTCCTTCCTTTTGAGTATACCCTTTTGCCACAAGCCTTGCTTTGAATCTTTCAATTGCACCATCAGCCTTGAATTTGATTTTGTAAACCCATTTACATCCAATAGGAACCTTGTCAGGAGGAAGATCAGTAATAATCCAAGTGTGGTTAAGGGCTAATGCATCAAGTTCATCATTCATAGCCTTGACCCAACACTCATGCTTGGAAGCCTCCTTTTATGATGTAGGTTCAATATGAGATGAAATGGATAAAACAAAATGCTTATAAGAGGATGACAGTGTAGCATAACATATGACAGAATCAATAGGATATTTGCACTGTGTTACTTCAGGAACAGGAGAATTATGAAGCAAATTGCAGTGATAATCCTTTAAGTAAGTAGGAGCTGTGTGTTGCCTAGTGGATCTTCTCACTTCTACTGGTGCAGGAGACTGCTGATTTGATGATGAGTGCTGACCAGTAGAGAAGCTTGGAGCAGTTTCTGGAGTATGAGGTAAATTGGAAGGAATCTCAGGAAATATATCATCATAGTAGAAGACATGAGAATCAGCAATTGGTAGCACCAAATCACCAGAAGTAGGCACAGGAGTTGAATGAGAACGATCATTGAAAGGAAAAATTGTTTCATGGAATAATACATTCCTCGAAACCAATAATTCCCTACTAACCAAATTGAGTACAATGAATCCTTTTGTGCCAGGATTATACCCTAGAAAAATGCATTTAACAACTTTAGGATCGAGTTTAGTTCTATGAATTGCTGAAGAATTAGCAAAGCATAATGAACCAAACACCTTCAAATGTGAATAATCTGGCTGTACTTGATATAGCTTGAAGTGAGGACTGGTGCAATCCAGTAAAGGACTAGGCAACAAATTGATAATGTGAACAACATGGAGGATAGCATAACTACTCCAATATAGCTTAGGCAGTTGACTTTGTAACATAAGTGCTCTAGCTACATTGAGTATATGTTGATGCTTCCTTTCTGCAACAGCATTTTGTTGAGGAGTGTATGGACAAGTTGTTTGATGTATAATACCAGTTTCTTCATAGAAATTGGTCATGAAGAATTCTGCACCATTGTCACTCCTAATTTTCTTAACTTCCCTGTCAAATTGTGTTTCAACCATTTTCACAAAACTTTTGACCAAATTAGATGCATCAGCTTTAGATTTCATCATGTAAATCCAGCAATACCTTGAATAATCATCCACTACAGTCAAAAAATACTTATGACCATGCACAGAAGGAATAGGATAGGGGCCCCAAATATCTATGTGAATAAGGTCAAAACACTGGACAGTATGAGTAAGACTAGTAGGAAAGGAAAGCTTCTTTTGTTTAGCAAGATGACATATATCACATACAGAATTAGTACATGTAACTAAAGGAAATGTAGACTTAATCTGTTTGATACACTCAAAAGAAGGATGAGCTAAACGGAAATGCCAAAGACTATGATTAGACACATGATTGACAGAACTGTGATATTCAGTATGAGTAAACTGACTTTTATTGATAATTGGAAGTTTTAGAATGTATAATCCTGCTACAAGATCAGTTGTACCAATCATCTTCGATGAGTTCAAGTCCTGTATGATACATGTGGAAGAGTTAAAAGAAACAATGCAAGATATAGTGGTGGTTAGTTTAGTGACAGATATCAGATTCAAAGAAAAAGAAGGAATGAATAGAACATCTGAAATCAGAAAATCTGGACTGAGAGTAATTGAGCCTGAGTATTCAGCAATCACTCTAGAACCATTAGGCAACTTGACATGAATAGGTTTAATTCTATGAAAGGAATCAAAAGAAGCAAGTGAGGAACAAATATGGTCAGTGGCTCCACTATCCAAAATCCAGAAACTGTGAGATTGCATAAGCATTTTACCTGACTGAGTGCTGAGATTGGCTACTGCATGATTACCATTTGAGTTTACAGCTGAGTTCACACCAGATGTGAGAACAGAATTTGCACCAAATGTGGTTGTGGATGTGTGAGATTTGACCATATTCTGCATCATTTGCATAAGTCATTGGTACTGTTCTTTTGAGAAACCAAAAAATTGCTCCTCACTGCTAGAATTATTGACAATTTTCATTTCAGATTCAGATTGAATGTCATCTTCTTCTGGTTTAGTATCTGCAAGATTTGCTTGTCTGTTTGATTTCCAAGTATTTGGAAATCCATGCTTCTTATAACACACATCAACAGTATGACCAATTCTGCCACAATAAGTACATTCCTTATTGTAGTAGCTTGGTTTAGGCCCTGTATTCGCACCAGAATTGAAGCCTGAGCCTGATCCTGTGCTCTTTCCTGAAGATCCTCTTGAGTTATTCAGATCTCTACCATTTGAGTACTTAGCATTATAATTTCCTCCTCTATTATAGGCAGCATTCACCTTAGCATCATGATTAGTACCAAAAATTTGTCTCTCTTGTTAAGTAACAAGAGAATAAGCCTTGCTGAGGACAGGTAGAGGTTCCATTAACATCAATTGAGTTCTAACAGTGCTATAGACATCATTCAATCCTCTTAAGAACTTAATAACCCTATCTTCAAGCATATACTGTTCATTTCTTTCTAATGCATCATAGCCACATTTTATATCACAATTACACTTGAATATTGGTCTGAAATTATCAATTTCATCCCACGGAATCTTCAATTGTGTAAAATAACCGGTTACTGAAAGTTCACCTTGTTTCAGAGATGCAATTTGCTCTTGTATTTCTGCGATTCTGAATTTGTCTCCATATGAAAACTGATTTCTGAGTTCTCTCCATATATCTGCTGCATTCTCAATCCACATGATACTCTGAGCAATTTGGTGTGAAACAGATCTCACGATCCAAGAAATAACCATGTTATTCGCTCTTAACCAAGCTGCATACATCGGATCTTCTTTTCTCGGAACAGAAATGGTTCCATCAACGAATCCAAGCTTATTTTTGGAAATCAAGCTCATTCGCATGGCTCGATTCCATTGATGATAATTTTCTCCAGTTAACGACGGTGAAACAAGAACCAATAGAGTGTGATCGAATCAAATGAGAAAATGAATATGTGAATGAAGAGAGAGAGAGAACAGAGAAGATTCCAGAATTTCCAATAAAAGAAAGTTTGTTATTATTATTAGCCCACATGGCAAAATTCTATTTATACACATTGCTGGAACTACCAGCTTCTAGAACCTTCTAACTAAAATCCTAACTGATAATCAATTAAGTTACAAGATATTTACAATGACTTGCACTTAGCAAGTTAAACAGCTCCTATCACTAAGTAACTCCTTTCTCCTTTGAACTTGATTCTCCCTTCGATTCTGTACTGCTGCTTGACTGTTTGCTTGGCTTTGTGATCAAGTTTAATAAATTAAATATTAGAAATTAAAATGAGATCTTATAAATAGGACCAAAATAAAAATCCAAAAAAAATCTAGTACTCCATCCGTCCCTGTATATAAGATCCTTTTGATAGATTTAATGTCTATTAAGAAAATTGGTTAATTTAATTAATAATATTGGAAATGTGAACATTATTTTATATATAGTATTTTCAAAACCGTCTCATAATATTGGAAATCTAAAATGTATTAAATAAATAGGGATATTTATGAAAAAAATAATTAATTTTTTATTAAAATTAGTATAGATTCTTATTTATAAAAATAATCAATTGTTATTAAAATTAGTATAAACTCTTATTTATAAGAACAAAATAAAAAATCAAAAAATCTTATATTCAGTTAGGGTAACTGTAATGTAATATATAAAACGGGATGGAGTATAGAGGGAGGCTATGAATGATGTAATGTAATGTAATCTTATATTCATTTTTTTTTTTCAATAATACTGTACTGTATATTTTATGAACATACTCACTCCATTTCTATTTATCTGTCATATTTCAAACAAAACACACCATTTAAAAAATTTAATCATTACATATAGATTTTAAATATATTAATTATGTTTTTTCCCACTTTTACCATTTCTCTCTCTGTAATCATTAATTTTTCTTAATTACTTACCTAAACTAAGACATACTAAATACTCCTTCCGGCTTGAAATATAAGTAACAAAAAACATACCTCTCTTGGTTTAAAATATAAGCAAAATTAACCACTTTCTTACATTTTATTTCATTTCCAATGACACTTTCCTAAAACATCTTTAGAAAATCGTTACTATCTTATTTAATTTTTGTTTCATTCTCAATGTAACTTTCCTAAAATACCTCTATTCTTTTATAAATATGAGAAAATTAAATACAATCAACTAACCATCTTAATAAACGTAAATTTAGTTAGTTTTGCTTATAATTTGAGTCGAATGAAGTATTAACAAACATAAAAAATAACATTTACTATATTCTTAAAATAATCAATATGACAATTAAAAAAATATCTCTTAAAAAATGACAAATAATAACCAACAGATGGAGTATCATTTCACAGATTCCAAGTTTACTCTGTCATATCGTTTCCTCCGAGTAATTAGGAACATCTCCCAACATCCATCCTATTATTAGTGATATTTTTTTCACATCACTATCACCGTTAACACAAATTATGTATTCCTTCGTTTTATATGTAGTGTGTTTTAAGGTTTACACAGATTTTAAGAAATGGTTAAATGATGTAAGAATTTATTGTATTTTGACTATAATGTCCCTATAATAATCATTATTGAAAAGAGAAAAAGGTATTATAAGTGAAAAAGAATGTGTAATAAATAGGGGTGTGTTTGGAAAAATAACATTAATTATGTATTGGATTTATAAAATAACAAGACTGATGAAATATAATACAAATGCTAAAACAACACTGCATATAAAACGGATGAAGTAGTATTTGAGCCCGGCTAACATAAGGAGGAACAAAATTGTCAACAAAAACAACTGCCACAAAAGTCTTGGGTTGAGGAAAGAGGACTACATTATAAATCAATCAACGAGTTTATCATGCCAAAATAATCGAGTGTAGCTTTGTTTTGTTATTCCTTCCGATCCTTATTATAGGGCATACTTAACCGAATTACACATATCAAGGAAAGTGGTTGGTTTCATGAATTCTATGAGAATATATTGTAACATTACAATTTTACCCCCTTAACTTTTCTTGAAAAATTCGCACTCATTAATGAACAACAAAAACACATAGATAGTCAAAACATTTAATAAGGGCAAAAAAAATCAATAAATGATGCATTGAAAATATAAAATAACTTATAATTAGGACCTAAAAAACTTTCTAAAATGTGACCTATATATAAAACCGTAGGGAGTATTAAATGGGGTTTATAAAAAAAAAAGTAGTCTTTCTTTTATGAAAAATTCTTTGATGCTAACTCTACAAAGAAAACAGAATACTCCCTCCGCTTCGAATTATAAGCAAATTCAACCACTTTTACGCTTATTAAGGAGATTAGTTGATTGTATTTAATTTTCTCAAATTTATAAAAAAATAGAGGTATTTTAGAAAAGTAGTATTGAGAATGAAACAAAAATTAATTAAGATTACAATTTTCTAAAGATGTTTTAGGAAAGTGGCATTGAGAATGAAACAAAATTTAATAAAGTTAGTTAATTTTACTTATATTTTAAACCAAGAGATTATGTTTTTTGTTGCTTATAATTTGAGTCGAAGGGAGTAAGTTTAAGGTTAATAGGAGTACTAAGTTACTTTCTCTTGTCCTATATGTAAGGTAACTTTTAGAAGAAATATGTGGTCCTATAAGTAGGGTACTTTATACTATTTTCTATGCATCATTAATTATTTTTCTCTTTTTTTACTTTATTAAATGTTTTGATTAACTATGTTTTTTTGTTGTTTATTAATGAATGTGAACTTTCCAGGTAAAGTGGATGAGATAACATTATAATGTTACAATATATTGTCACAAAATTCACAAAATTAATCATTTTCCTTGGTATATGTAATTTGGATAAATATGCACCGCAATAAGGAGGAGTATACTCGTATGTGATTTACTCTTTGATATATGTAATTTGGATAAATATGCAATGTAATAAGGAGTAGTACTGCCTCTGGTCCTATTTATAAGACATACTTAACCATGGGTAGTTAAGTTTCTTGAAACTTTAAAAAAATACTTCAACGAACATTACAATCTTACCCTCTTAACTTTCATTGGAAATTTCACATTGTATTACTTCACATTAAGGGTATGTTTGGGAGTTTTTAGGGGGGTGGAATGGAAAGGGAATGGTTTCCATTCCTTTCCTTCCCCTTGGCTACCCCCCAATTTGGGGTGTAAAGATTATAAGTGTGTTGAATGGAAAAGTTCCATTCCATTCCATTAAGTTAACACTTTCAAACAATGGAAACAACATTTTTTCCCTTTCCTTCCCTTTCTATCCCCTTCACTCCCTCCCATCCAAACATAGCCTAAAGGACAAAGGGCAAATAAGAGAAAATAACAATAAATGTCTCCTAGAAAATACAAAGTGACTTATAAATAGGACCAAAGAATCATTCTAAAATGTGACTTATAAATAGAATCGGAGGGAGTATTATTCATACGACCCAGCGCACAGTAGATCACGTGACAAGAGTTTTGATCCTACTTAACCAATAAAATTAGTAGAACTGTCCTCTTTGGAGGATATATGTGATTTAAAAAAACAAAAAAAATAAAAATAAAACTTTATGTGTTTAGATATCTAGAGGAAAAATTCTGTTTAAATATCATAAAACTCACTTTGGATCATCAAACCATCGAGGCAGCAGTTAAATTCTCAATAATATGGTCCCCAGAGGATATGAAATTTGTCAACACATCATAAATGTTAATGTTAGGGGATGGAAAATTTAAATGTTTTAGGCTGTTATTGAGTATTGTACTCGAATTATAAACGAATTTAACTATTTTTACGCTTATTAAGGAGGTTAGTTGATTGTATTTAATTTTATCAAATTTATAAAAAAGTAAAGGTATTTTAGAAAAATAGTATTAAAAATAAAACAAAAATTAAATAAGATCACAATTTTCTAAAAATGCTTTAGGAGAGTGATATTGAAAATAAAACAAATTTTAAATAAAATTTAGTTAATTTTGCTTATATTTAAAAATAAAAAAAAATTCTTATTATTCGAATAGAGGAAAGGCTTATTTATGGTTTTGGTCCTTATAAGTTGATCTCGTTTTGAATTTAGTCCTTAAATCTTTTTTTGATCTTGAATGGTCCTTAAATCTTTTTAAATTTTGCTTTTAGTCCTTAAATCTTTTTTTGACCTTGAATGGTCCCTAAATCTTTTTAAATTTTGTTTTTAGTCGTTCTGTTTGTCTTCTTCTGTCATCTGCTGACATGGAAAACGGTGTGTCATGTCAGCCCTTATATTGACTGCCAACGATGCATCTGATATGGACCTCCTACTCATGTGAGCAGGAACCAAGCATTAACCGATCATGAACCGAGCATGACTTGTCAAACCGAGGGGAGATATCGACCGAGCACGAACCGAGCACGATGAACTGAGCACGAATATGCCGTTACCAATTGCATCGTACTCGGTCGATATCTCAAAATTTAAGAACCGTTCAAGGTCAAAAAAAGATTTAAGAACTAAATTCAAAACGACATCAACTTACAGGAACCAAAACCATAATTAAGCCTAGAAGGAAATAACAAGTTTGGTTTTCAGCGATAGCCTATCGTGCTGTTAAAGCAAAGTCTATTAAAAAAAAAGGTCCACAGTGTGCAAGTTGTCGTTGACATTTGACATCTGCGTCGGCGTTAGGCTTTGCAGATTGCAATTAGAACTGAGTCTTTTTCAGGCAATGATCCGGCCGACATTAAAATAAAAAAGTGTGATCTGGAATCGACTGGACTTTGCTATTTACTCCTTCCAGCTTATAATATAAGCAAATCTTACCGTCTTCACATTTATTAAAAAAATTAGTTAATTATATTTAATTTTTTAAATTATAAAAGAAATATAGATATTTTAAGAAAGTAGCATTGGGAAGAAAGAAAAATTAGATGAGAACACAATTTTCTAAATATATTTTAAGAAAGTAGCATTGAGAATAAAATAAAATTTAAAAATATTAATTATTTTTGCTTATATTTTAAACTAAATAAAATTTGTTTTTTTTTCCTTATATTTCTTAAAACAAATGAAATGTGTTTTTTGTTACTTATATTTCAAGCAGGAGGATTTACTCTTTTATAAGAAAACAAAGTTTTTTTTTTCAAATATAATTAAACGTAATTAATTTTATTAACGAATTAAGGTGACATAAATCTACACCATTGATCTCTACTAATTATTTAAACTAGTTTAGATTACCCGTGCGATGCACGGGAATAAACAGATATATTAGATCACATAATGTTGTTATATATGATAATTATTTCAAACTAAAAAATTAATAAATTTTTTAACTGAATTGCATAATTTTATTTATGAGAATTATTAATAATTAAATCGAATCAATCGGATTTACATTTGACTTCATTCTAATATTAATTCTTTGGAGTAAATAATTTATACGGCATAAGGAATATCAGCTTTTGTAATTTCATAATAATAAAAAATTAATAATAAAGATCGTTAACAACAATATAATGTTAGGAAAAAAAACTTCATTATAAGATTAATTACTTTGATTACCAGACTTTCAATTAAAATAGTTCTCATATAAATTACACAAATTATTTCATTTTAAGAGTAGATAACTTCAGTTGTGAAAACAAATAATCCCTTAGTTACAGGAAACATTGAATTAACAACCCAATTTTGAAAATAACAAACTAATTTCATATTTTCCTCAAATTTAAAATTTGAAATGAATATTAATATGAAACAAGGATATTTAATGGATTTTTTCTTTATCATAAAAAATTGTTTTTGTTTCGGTTAAAAAAATTGAACTAATCAATATCCATATTCTCATAATTTGTTGTTGTCTAATCAATTATGATTCATTTTCCAACAGCTTATTATTTTGTGCAATTATAAATTTTTAAAAAAATATTTAGGAAATTATGAAGAAGTGCAAACTAAACAAGTATTATTGTAACAGCTCAGCCCCAGCCAGCCGTACGGTACCGGGGACTGGGGCCCAGTGCCCAGTACCGTATGACTGGCTGGGGCTGGGCTGTTACATTTGGTATCAGAGCCAGGGCCGGGCCGGTGTGCCAACGAGGACGTTGGGCCTCCAAGGGGGGTGGATGTAAGGTAAAGCCTTAGTCCCACATCGGCTGGTAAGGAAAACGAAACATGCCTTATATAGGGTGTGGATACCTTACCTCACGTGGACGCGTGTTGGGGCTCACTGTTAGTGTGAGACCAAGAGTAAAACCGTGAGAGTGAAGGATGCCCAAAGCGGACAATATCCACGTGACGATCCGTTGGGCCCCAGTGCCCAGTACCTTACGACTGGCTGGGGCTGGGCTGTTACAATTATCTTGAAGGTTTCCTTTTTTATAATATATATAATTGATTTTTTTTTACCATTTTCAAACTTGAAATTCTATTGTTGAACTTAAATTTCTATTTTGTTTGATTTATTTGTTTACATATCTCCTTCAATTATGTGGTAGTTTTAAACATTTATTTTCTTCTTATGAAAACATTTATTCAATTTCTATTTTGTTTGATTTATTTGTTTACATATCTCCTTCAATTATTTGGTAGTTTTAAACATTTATTTTCTTCTTAAGAAAACATTTATTTTAAACTTTTTTGTTTTGAACATTTAATATTATCCATCAATATGTTGAGAAAAAAAGAAGAGCAGTTTCAACAATTTGTTGAAATCGAAGATTTTTTTTTAAAAATTCAAAATATCTTATCTATCCAAAATCGAATCAAATTGATGTTTTTTTTTAAAAAAAAAATTCAAACTATCCTATTTATCCAAAATGGGAATAAAAGGAGTAGTTGTGCTTTTTAATTTTTAAATTCAAAATATCATATATATCCAAAATGGAATTAAATTGTTGGTAGAATCTAACAAATCAAGTAAACTTTCATTACTTGTATTTTTTTAAAAACAGTTGATTTAATCAAGTAAACCGTTGAATTATAAGCAACAAAAAACATACTTATTTTGGTTTAAAATATAAGCAAAATTAACTTAACTTTATTAAATTTTGTTTCATTCTCAATGTTACTTTCCTACAACATCTCTAGAAAATTGTAATATTAATTAATTTTTGTTTCATTTCCAATACTACTTTCCTAAAATACCTCTATTTTTTTATAAATTTGAGAAAATTAAATACAATCAACTAACTTCCTTAATAAACGTGAAAGAGGTTGAATTTGCTTATAATTCAAGTCGGATCGAGTAGGTCCATGACATTGAATAAGAACAATTATTGTCTTATGTTGTGCCCGTCAAAATTTGCATGTGTATAGGAAAATGAAGCTGTACATTATTGCCCATCAAAACCAAAGAAGTGTACATTGATCATTCCTGGAATTTTGTATTTCATGATGAGAACAAATTTTATCACCTCATCCTCAAATTTCTACACCTCATTTATTTTATATTCTTCAAAATATCACTTCCATCTTCTCCATCCCACCCTTTCCCTTCCCTTCCCCATCGCACCGCACCAACGGCCACAACACCGCACCCCACCTCATCCCTTCTCACAACCAACCCCACCCCACCCCACAGCCACCCCACCGCCTCATCTCTTCCCATCCAACTATGTAAGTTTCGGCCCCACCTCTTCCCTTCACGTCCTTTGTTCATCCCCGTTTTTTTTTTTTTTTTTGTTTCAGTTGTGAGAAGGGTCACGACCCAAGGTTGTGAGGAGGGTCATGATCAATGGTCGTGAAGACACTCCAGACTCGCCCAATCTCTTTTTTCTTCTCTTTTTCAAGGTTCAGTCGTGAGGTAGGCTCACGACCGGAGTGGTCATGAAGGAGGTCACGACCTATACAATAGGGTGGGTCGTGAGGTAGGCTCATGACCAGGATGGTTGTGAGAGGGGTCACGACCCAAGGTTCAAATTAAAAAAAAAAAAGAGAAAAGAGGAAGAAGAAGGAAGGTGGACAGAGTGGCTTGCGATTAGGATACAATTGAAGGTGGGAAGAGGTGTGGCACAGGCCCGGCCCAGGGGCAGGGCAACAAGGTCGCCCGCCCTGGGCCCATGATTTTAGGGACCCAAAAAATTATTTATATATATATAAAGTTAGTTAAAATAGCATAAGTTTTGGTCAGTAAAGTTGGTCGGTCAGCCTTATAATTTGACCCATATCCAAAGTTCAAATCTTCCTGAGGTCCTGACTGTGTAGTATTACTTTTTTTTTTAATTATTTGTTACTATATGCTAAGGTCCTCATGGTAGTTTTACCTTTTTTTTAATTATTTATTATATGCTATCTTTTTTAGCTAACATGTAAACCTTTGTTACTTTCTCCATGTTTTTTTAATGGTTACTTTGTTCAAGTGGAATGCACTTTTTGATTTTTTATTTTTATTTCCATTATCAGTCATACATAATTATATTGTAAAAATTGATAAGAATAGCTATATTTCTTGAAATTCTAAAAAATTATTTTAACATTACAATTATTTTATCAAAAGTAATAAATGTTTTATAAAAAAATACAAAGTGACTTATAAATAAAAAATAAACTCATCAAAAAATAGTTTATAAATAAGACCGAAAGAAGTATATATTTTTAAATTTCAAGCTTTGTCAAGTATACAACTATTTCAGATATTTTTAAATTTTGCTAATTAATCAAATTAATCAACATTGAAATATATAATTCTGTAATCGATTCAAATGGTAATATAAGGTTGAATTGTGAAACATTGTTATTGCATGATATTTTATTTCACCTTCCTCCCTGTAACTTTTTCTTGAAGTTTTTTTACTAATTATGGTTTAAAAACCCTCTTTATTATCAAACTTATCTAGTAACAGAATTGTTAAAGTTGTTGAAGCATATGTGATTTTATTTATGGTTGATTGTATTTTTGCAAACTTATAATTATAGGCATTAATAATATTTTGGAAAAGTCCATATCTTAAGAAAAATTGTATTCAAACTTTATTGTTTAAATTTTATTGTTTATTACAAATTTTTTATAGTTTAAGGGATAAAAAAAAAATTCACCATGGGCCTATAATATGTAAGGACCGGGCATGGTGGGGTGGTGGAGGTGGGGGTGGCAGTGAGGTGGTGTGCGGTGGGGTGGGGTGTGGGTGAGATATTTTTGATATTTTAAAAAAAAAGTGGGGAATGAATAATTGGGTGTGGGGTGGAAATTTTTTTTCTCTTTCAAGATAACCAAATAGGAGTAGCAAGCAAATAAAGGAAATCGAATCAAGTAACTTGTGGGAGGCGTTTAGCATGGTGCCCAAAGTCCAAGGGACACCCATGGTGCCGGTTTGATTACCTCTTGGCGCCGGTTTTCCAAGTTAAAGGACCTCCATGCAAAAACAGTTAAAACCTGTGGAGGAGCAGGACATCTACGTGGCTAAAACAAAATGCGCTACAGCCTCTCATTGCTTAATACTCCTTTCTTACTTATTTATTGTCCTATTTTAAACAAAATACACTCTTTAAGAAATGCAATCATTACTTAGATTTCTAATATATTAATTATGTTTTTTCCCACTATACCCTTTCTCTCTCCGTAATCATTACTTTTTCTCCACTACTCACAAAAACCAATACCCTATTAAATAGGGGTAAATATGAAAAATAACATTTATTACACTATTAAATTCATCAAAAAAACATATAAAAAAACAAAAAAACTTCTCTAAAAAGGACAGTTAAATAGGAACGGAGAGAGTAATTTTGAGGATAAGAGCCTAAAAGTGGATGTATTTCATTGAAAAAATAAATACAAAGTCTTTTTATTCTACCAATACAACACTTCCCAATGAAATACATCCACTTTTAGGCTCTTATAGGGCTGAGGTTAAGAAAACCCATTTTTTTTATACCATAATTGAACAACAATCCTTGGCTTTCACACAAACCAAAAAAAACAATATGTGAATACTCCCTCCGGACTCATTTTTAATCAAAAATAACTACTTCGGTCTCATTTTTTAAATAAAAATAACTATTTTTTAAGTAAGTTAGTTAAGTATATTTATTTGTCCTTGAATTTATTAAAAAAAAAGACTTTAGAAAATTTACCGTGGGAATGATACAAAATTTAAATAAGTTAAACACATTATGAGCTATGAAGCCTAGATACTCCAAAAATGGAAAAGTACCTGTGTCGTATTCGTATCCGATACCGATACGCATACAATACTTCCCGATACGTGTCCCAAAAGTATCCAATTATTTTTTATTTAATTTTAATTATTTTTTCAAAAATGCTTTTAGGATACTTCTCAGATACTTCCCGATACTCCTTGATACTTCTTAGATACTTATTTCACTTTTTATTTTGAATTTTTTTAATAATTATTTTTTTTAAAAAGTTACTTTTTAATTTGTATTTTTACTAAAATTAAATAACCTTTTTTTTATGTCCTTTAAATTGTGGAGATTAATGGGTATGCACTAACGGTATAAAGTTTTTTACACCATTAGTTCATCATTCACCATTCATGTATTTATGGTCGTTGGCTTTCAAATAAAAGTAATGCAAATAAATGGTGGATGATGAACTAATGATGTAACAAAACCTTTACACTATCGGTACATTATCTATTTTCTCTTCATTGTGATCATTATTAGTTATGTACTAATGTCATTTTGAACCAATGACAATATGAATGACAATTATCAATGTATAATTTCTCTTTTAAATTTTTATTATATATATATATATATATAAATTTGTGTTCACGTATCCTATGTCGTGTCGTATCTTGAATTTTCAAAAATTCACGTATCCCCGTATCCGTGTCGTACTAAGTATCGGGACTTCATAGATTATGAGGATATTTTAGGAATGAATGTATTGGGAATAGAAATTTAGTTATTTTTGCTTATATTGATAAACCCCATACGTCTTTTTTTACTTATAAATGACACCACAGAAATTATTTATCAAATATTTATTATACAAACTAAAAGTTAATGCTTCTAAATACGAACCGGACCAATATTTATCGTGACGACTTCAGACCCCATACGTCCTTGGCTCTTTTAAATTACCAATTCTTTTCAATTGTTATAAAAAATAGTAAAAAGTAAATAAATGCTAATGAAAATTTAATTAATAGAGATGTTTATACAAAAAGTAATTAAATGTTATTCAAAATTTAAAAGGGATCATATAGGGAATTAACAACACAATAATTACAGTTAACAATATACTCCTTCCGGTCCTATTTATAAGACCATTTTGAGGTTTTTATATTGTTCCTATTTATAAGACCCATTTTCAATTTTCAATAGCATTTAATTACTTTTTTCTACTACCACCCCTATAAAGTCAACACTTTTTAGAGTTCCAATAACAATTATTGGGATAGTTTTGAAAAAGTATATCAAATTTTCACATTTCCAATGTCATTAACAAATTTATCCACTCTCCTTGATGGAAGTGAAATACCCCAAAAAGATCTTATAAATAGGACCGGAAGGAGTACATAAATTAATATAAAGTAACAATATTATAATAAATAATCAACATTTAACATTGATATTATTATTAAAAAAATAATTATAATAACTATGATTCTAGTTTCCATTTAGATTATTATTATTAAAACAAAAAAGAAGTTTTGTTATACTTACTCTTTCTTATGGTTAGGGTTTAGATCACATGTAAGGGATTTGTGTTATTGGTTAGTGGTTCCTTTTATTTTTGGGTGTGAGATGAATATCAATTATTCATTCAATTCAACATTTTTAATTACCACAACAAATCTAACTTAATTTAGGATTTGATATTCATAAGATGTATGACACTACCGTCTCAAAAGACGTATGGTTCATATAACATTATCATCATAGAACATTACCATATGATTTTATAGACATATTATTATTACAAATCTAACTTTCCAATTAAATAAATTTTAAAAAAATTACATTACGTCATTTTTGTTTATCATTATTGCAATTATGTTATTACAATTATAATTAAATTTATATCACTGATAATGATGTACCAAGTTATAGTAACAAATTACATTACATCATTTTTGGTTATCATTATTGCAATTATAATTAAATTTATATTACTGATAATGATGTACCAAGTTATAGTAACACCCATAAAGAATATGTGTCTACAGTTCTTGCTAAGGTCTCCAATTATTGACTTAATAACATTTTTTTTTATATCAACCCGTACCCGGATCTGGTTTATTCAAAATCCGACTCATCCGGTCTAACCCAACTGAGTTCGCACTAAGCGGTACGGGTTTCCCAGGGGGATTTGCTCCATATCCCAGGCTCGAACTCGAGACCAATTGGTTAAGGGGTCAAGTGAGCTACCACTTGGTTAGACTTAATAATATATTTTAAATCATATTAACTATTTTTATTTAATTGGAGAAGTTGTTAGGGTCTCCATTGAGAATAACTACTGAACCACAGATGAAGAAGTTGTCCAAGAGTTAGGGTTCTTATTTTTGTGCTCTGAACCTTCTTTGCCTATTAAATTAATGATTTCAGTTACCAATAAAATTAATTTTAATTTAATTAAAAAAATGTTAAACTTTAATTATAATTATCTTTGTTGAACATTAATAATAATGCATAACTAAATCAATTATGTCCAATGATGCCTTGTACACTGTACCCGTACACCCACGCCACAAAAAGACAGAAAGATGAAAAAAAAAACCAAAAAGGGACGGAAAATTTTTTTTAACCACACCGTTCATATCTCTGCAACCGGTTGGAGCAGATGGAGTACATAATTTACACCATTCAAACCATGCAACCAAGATCTAACGTATTCATATGAGGGCACTATGGATGTCCCTTTGACTGAGGGCACCATGCTATACGTTGCCGTAACTTGTGAGGAAGTGCATGGACATACTAGCATAGCACAAAACCAGCCCAAAAGCACCTAGGTGAGTAACTATCAAGTGTTCAAATATCCTTTGAAAAAATCAGTGGTCCAAATACTTATAAATCACTGCTACTTGCTAGTTAGAGTTCAGGGTCTTTATTAGAAGCAGGAAAGAATTGCAATACCAAATTTTTGGCAACCTGAATTAAGGCCTTTAAATCATTGCTACCCAGTTCAAGGCAATCTCTGATTAATCCGCCTTCCACCACCTCTTTTTGCACGGTATCCACCACTTCCCTCAAAACTCCCTGCCACTCCAAATGTTGAAAGTTATCAATATATACTTATATACTGTAACTTTTACGTAATATTACTCAATAATCACACAATAACTCCAAATACAAACTGGTTTTACAACTTACAATTACATACGCACGTAAACTCTTAATTTTGTTCGATTGTCAAAACGATTTATTTGGGTTCAAATACAAATATGTACTACAAATACAACTATCGTAATACTCCTCCTTATTTATAGGATCCTTTGAGGATTTCACCTCCACTAAAAAAAGTTGATTAATTTAGTTAATTGTATTGGAAATAATGTGAATTTTTATATGTATTTTCAAAATTACCCTATTAATATTTTTAGGAATCTAAAAAGTGTTAAATAAATAGGAGTGTTTGTGGAAAAAAGTACGTAATTGATAATCATTGAAAATTGGTGTAGGGTCTTATAAATAGGAACAAAATAAAAGTGTCAAAAAGATCTTATACTTAAGGACGGAGGGAGTAATAAGTTTGTAGAATTAAAACATTTTTGTATTTTCTTCATATTTAAATAAAATTACTCTTATACTCGTATTTTGGAATGTACACCAAACAAAAGGGCAAAGATTACAAAGATGTAAAAATAAAGATGTAAAAAATGCTGGGTAACAATTTAACCTTTTCATTTTTTAAAAAAAAAGGTTAAATTAGTCTAGAGATTTTTCAAATTTATTAAACTTTCAATTAGTTTTTTCATACTTTTATGACTTAGAAATAAACCCGTATACTAGTACTAACTAAATGTTCTATTATAAGTTTATAACCCTAACAATTATAAAGTTTAAAATAAATCTTTTAACATGATGCAAGTGTTTTTTTTCTCTCTCAACAAAATGTTTTCTCACAGACATGATAAAAATCATATTTCTAAGATTATGCTCGAAAAACTTAGCTATCCATAAACTTCAGTATGTTACTGATGTTAATTAAAAAAATTAAAAATCAATTGTGTTAAAGTTGTTAATTTAAAGCAAAAAAACTCCTAAAAAAATCTTTTAAAGTACTTAAATCTATTTAAAATATGAATGCCAATTGAATCAAACAATGATTAACCCTAAAATTAAATATAATAATGATAGATAGAATTCCAAAATCGAAAAAAAAAAAAAAAGTCCACACCATAAAACACAAAACAAACAGTGACATTGGTAAGTCTATTCATAGAGTAATTTTTAAATAAACGACGTCGTACATACCGATTGGCCAAAAGCTTTGAGAAGCTTGCGAGAGAGGGATTTGAAGAGAGCGAGTACATTTTGGTAATTCCGCGAAACCCACACCGACCTTTCAGCTACCGATTCCAAGCGAGTCAACTCACTCAATCCCCTCAGCAACTCGTTCATATCCGAAACGACGCCGTACACTTCCGTAACCGAAAAATCCCTCCAATTCCATACAGCAGACCACAGAACTCTCCTCCAGAACCCAAACCCGAGCCCACGCTCCAACTTCTCGGCAATCGCCCGTGCACGAGCGGCGCCGGCGATGTCGGCGCGGGAGGCGCGTAGGTTGGCGACGCCGGTGAAGAGGGAGTGGGCGAGGGAGAAGAGGTCGCGGTAGAGGAAGAAGGAAGAGAAGGAGAGGGAATGGGAGGGAGTGGGCGCTGTTGCGATGAGAAGGAATGCGATGAAGAAGAGAGTGATTGGGTTTGATCGTACGTTGGGCATTGATTTGATGCTTCCAATGAAGAATTTGGATTTTTTTTCTTTTTTTTTTTTTTTGGTTTTGATGTTCGCCTTATGTTTGAGCCTCTGAATACGAATCTTAGAAATTACTCGCTCCTGAGAAAATTTATGTTCACGGACAATATGGATCAATGTCCTTAAGGGCAAAAAAACAAAATAAAATAAAATACTCCCTCCTATACTATATATAAGCATATTCTGAAGATTTTTTTTGTCTTTAATATAAGCCTCATTTCCAATTTCCAATAGCATTAATTACTTCTTTTCTACGAACACCCTTATTTACTCAACACTTTTTATATTTTCAATACTCCCTTTGGTCCCATTTATAGGGCATACTTAACTATATCACATGAACCGAGGATAGTTAGGTTTCTTGAAACTTTAAAAAAATACTTCAACATTACAATCTTACCCTCTTAACTTGCATTGGGAATTTCACATTGTATTACTTCACATTAATGGACAATGGGCAAATATGAGAAAATAGCAATAAATGCCTCTTAGAAAATACAAAATCACTTATAAATAAGACCAAAGAATCCTTCTAGAGTGTGACATATAAATAGGACCGGAGGGAGTAATAATTATAGAGGTACTTTTAAAAATGTATACCAAATATTTACATTTTCAATACCAATAACAATATTAACTAACTTTCTTAAAGGGTGTGAAATTGGTCAAATGGTACTTATATTAGGGATCGGACCAAAAAAATAATTAAAAATTACTGAAAATTAGAACAAGATAGAAAAATTAGTCCATGATATTATTTTCATTACTTTGTGAGCACCGATCAAATTATTAAAATTTTAAGTTTATCTCCGAGATAAAAAAACGTGAGTCATATTAACCTTTGCCGTTAGTGGTCCACAAAGTAATGGACTAATTTGATCAATGTTCACAATATTAAAGACTAATTTGACAGAGAGTCTAGAGCTGTCAAAATGGGCCGGGCCAGCCGGGCCGGGCCAAAAAGCCCGAAAAATCATAGGGCTCGGGCTCCTTAATATGGCCTGTTTATTCAACCCGGGCTATTTAGCCCGGCCCGGTTCGGGTTCGTGTTCGGGCCGGGTAAACCCGGCCGGGTTCGGGCCGGCCCGACGGCCCAGAAAAAAAGAAAAAAATTCAATTTTTTTTAAATTTTATATGTGTAAAAAGACACTTATAATAAAATTCTCTTAATTTTTATCAATATTCACATATCAAAAATGCACCTGAACAAATCAAAGCACAACATTAATTGTCCTATATGAGTTATACATACATTTTAATTTATGTAAGAATGGAAAATCAAATATATCCTCTAAAAAATGTGTAAAAGAATAAAACACTTATTATTGTTTAAAAAAATATGTGTAAAAAGTAAAGGAAGTTTATTCATTAATTTTTTTGAAAAATAAATATATATTTTTTTGAAGGGGTTGAATTGTAAAAAAAAAAAAGAAGAAGAAAAAGGTGATGCGGGCCGGCCCGCACCCGGCCCGAAGCCCGCTTAGGGCGGGTTTGGGTTTGATACTATGGTACTTAATTTATAACCGGGCTTTTTGGCCCGAGCCCGGTTTGGCCCGAACCCGAACCGGGCCGGCCTCCCGTTTTGACAGCTCTAAGAGAGTCACTTGTCTTTATTTTTATTTGGCTCTTGCTAACAAGTGTCATAAGGACATGTTACCACATATGAAAAAAAATATAATCTTAAGTCCACATTCATCACTCTCTCGAAAACATAAAAAATTACATTTTCTCATGACTTTTATTTATAATTGCTTTCTTAACAAACATTTTTCTTTTTTTTTTTTGTCAAAACAAAATTGTTTTAGCCATGGTAGGGGTGTAAGTGATTCGATCCCCGACCGCGAGACCGGTGGACCGAATCGGATCGGACTAAAAAATATGATCTGCTCCGATCTTGTGGCCCGATCCAATCTTAAAATTTTTGGACTGCTCTACTGTGGTCCGGTCCATGATCTCACAAATTTTGAAACTGCGAGGACCGAACAAGTAGTTCAGATATTAAAAAAAAATGGGTGTGAGAATTTTATACAGTATAGCAACATAATCAGCAACTTGAGTAACTCTCTTGTTTGCAATAAATCCTCAAGAATGAAAGCAACTATGGCTATCCATTTCCATCACCTAGTAAACTTAGTAAGCATTGAAAATTTTCCCTATATACAATATAACTCCACTTAAGAAAGATAAAAATGGAGTAATGAAATGAAATTACAAAGAAAAAAAGTATGACTTGAACCCTATCAAAAAATGATCTAATACATATATAGACATAAACTGAGGCCGCATTAATAGAACAAAGGCCAAGAATTAGTGAATATGACACCCATTTTTAGAATCTAATCAAAGAAAAAATGTTGTCCAGTAGTAAAAAATACAGGTTAACCAGGAAAAAAAAAGGTTATACAGTAAAAAAGAAAAAAACAAGTTGTTCATTAAAATTTTATTATTATGGTCTAAATAGACCGAGCTGGACCGTTTATGAACTGTTCGGTCCGATCCGATCTTTGTATATGAAAAATATCTGGAATGTATCATATCAGACCACAATAATTTAATTGGTCCGATCCCTAAAGTTTATTAAAGACCGGGCCGGACAGAACCGTTACACCCCTAGTATTCGGTAGTGGGCATCAATTTGGACACATATAAAACACTATAAATTAGTATTTCCTAGATTGTTTTCAGATATCGATTATATTTAATTATTAACAATATCATAGACTAATTTTCCTATCTCAAAAACTAATTTGAAATTTTGATAATGAAATACTAATTTATATTGTGATGTGTGTTATTATATGTGTCCAAATTGATGGCCATTATCATGCACGTTAATACTAATTTATATTGTGATGTGTGTTATATGTCTCCAAATTGATGGCCATTATCATGCACATACGATACTTTTAATTTAATTTTTATTTAAATTTTAAGTACAACATAATTAAAATGTTATTAATTTTTTTAATTGTAGTTACCAATAAAACATTTAATATAACCAAAACAGTAACTTCCATCACTTTCTTCCACTACTACTCTTTATCAAAGGTGTATGTAAATCTAAATCCACTTGTGAATCCACTAAACCCAACTCAACCCAGCTTAAATTTGATGGGTTGGGTTGGTTTTTTAAGTGATCCAATTAAGTAGAGTATTAGTTCCTAAATCCCAACTTTTAGCCCCAACTCCCAATTTAATTGAGAAATGACAAAAATACCCCTTATTTTATATTTTTTCCACCAAACCCCAAACTCCCTCCTTCTTCTTCTTCCCCAAACCACCAACAGAACCCTAAACCCCAAACCCTTCATCTTCCACCTTCCCACCCCCAAACCCAAACCCTTCATCTTCTACCTTCATCCTTCTCCCAAATCCCAAACCTCAAATACAACTCGTTGAAATTCTGGTTGAGATGTCTGAATTCTGATTCACCACTTCAAATATTTTCCAGCTGCATTTTTCTCCAAAACAACTGAATATTTGTTATGGAATTAATGTACCAAATTGTTTTGTGTTTGGAATAGCGCCATATATGCTACTTAAGATAATTACATTTTTGGTTCGGAGAATTAGTAGCTGGTTATTGGCTCTTATATCAACTGATTTTTTGTTATGAAATTGGTATACTGGAGTATTTCATGTTCGGAATACAATCAATTATTTTATTTTATAAAAATGTTTAAAATACAGTTATAATAGATTTCCGAGAACCCCGTGTCAGAATTTCAGAAATTCCGACACTGGTTCGTCGGAATTGAACACCATACACAATTCCGACGAACCAGTGTCAGAATTTCTTGAAATTTCGATACGGGGTTCTCGGAAATTTGTCAGACCCAGAAAAAAAAACATGGCCGGAGAAGAGGGATGACGACATGGGAGGGAGGCCATGGCCGAGGTTGGTGGGGCGTGAGGGTGAAGGGGGTGTGGGGTTTGAAGAATGGTTTGATCAAGGAAGAACTGATTGGAAGTTATGTGGGGGGTATTTTGGGAATATTAATAAAATGGGGGTTTGGGGCTAATAGATGGGGTTTGGGAACTAATTCTCAATTAAGTATGGCTTGAATCACAAATTTGCTATTTTAAAAACCAATCAACCCAAACCAACCTACTTATCCCAAATTTTATTTATTTATTTATGCATATTATGCTTAAGCCTTAGCTATTGTGGGCTAAAAAAAACTAAGTTATTATTACTTAATACTCCATTGTACCATAAGTTATGAATTTTTGGAGATTTCACACAGATTACGAATTGAGTAAATGATGTAAAAATTTGATATAATTTGACTAAATTACCCTCATTTAATAAAAGGAGAGAGAGAGTAATAATAAATGTATGAAGATTGTATCGCAGAAATGAGTGATGAAAAAGAGAATGCAATAAATAAGGCCGAGTATGTTTGGAAAAAGAAGTATAAATGAGTTTTGCATTTCTAAATGATCATGACTTATGAGACAAAAAAAAATCTTCAAAAGATCATAACTTATCGAACGGATGAAGTACTTAATACTTACTCCCTCCGGCTCGAATTATAAGCAAATCTAACCACTTTTACGCTTATTAAGGAGGTTAGTTGATTGTATTTAATTTTCTCAAATTTATAAAAAAAAATAGAGGTATTTTAGGAAAGTAGTATTAGGAATGAAATAAAAATTAAATAAGATAACAATTTTCTAGAGATGTTTTAGGAAAGTGACATTGAGAATGAAACAAAATTTAATAAAGTTAGTTAATTTTGCTTATATTTTAAATCAAGAGAAGTATGTTTTTTGTTGTTTATAATTTGAGCTGGAGGGAGTAATACTTAATACTTACAATTAAACATTTCACCTCGAAACAATTATATGAAATATGAAAAACCCAAGTGCAAACAATTCTTTTTGCATATGTTATAGGAGGGTGTACTACTTTTATTTATCATATGTTTAAACAATTTAGTTCATAAATTGATACTAAAGGATTTTATATTATTGCTTTTGAACAATTTGATTTTCGTTCATGATTTAATGCTAAATTGTGTAGTTGTGTTGTTTAAAGATAATATTTAATTACTTATCCATGTATTTTTTGTTGTATTTTCAATTTTATTTTTTTATCTATTTAGATTTTTTTTTATTTTTTAAAAATTAGGACAAATATACCCAATCACCTAACACAACTCAATCTGAATGGTTTTGTCATTCAAATATAGAGCAATACAACCCAACTCAACCCAACCTTACATCCCTACTCTTTACCATCATTTTCAACCACTTACCACCATCCATCACCACTCATTACAAAAGTTATTAACATTCTCATTTGTAGTTATCAACATTAAATTAAATGTTCACAACAATGCTTGAATAAAAAATTTGCATTAATCCCAATAACCAACAATTTTCATGTTACCAACATTCAAAACCATCCTATTTACCACCTCCATCATTCTCGGCCACTACTCACCACTACTCCATCTTTTTTTTTCCTTGTTACCAACAAGAATCAAAAGCTACCAAAATATTAAGAACTTGTTACCAACAAAAGCATTCTAGTTATCAACAATTAAAATTACCATCATTTGCCACCACCAGTGTCACAGGGACGGAGCTACCTTGTACCTAGTGGGGGCAATTTCCCCCAAAAACTTTTTTAATTTTTTTTACTACATATAATGATAGTGCATGTGTTTTTATACAAATTTTGTGCAAACAAAGCATCATGTGTCTGATTTTTTAGTGGTGTGTGAGATTGCTTTTAGTTGTTTTATCTACTTTCGTTACTGATTTTAGTCATTGTAGTGACTTCCTTTCTTTTTTTCCCCCTAAAAAATTTGCCAGAAAAAATGTATATAACAAAAATAGTAGTAAAGTCTAATATATAATCCAATAAATATATTTATTATATATTGAATTTAAATTTTTTTGGTGATGAACCTTTATGACTATATATTTTTTTATAAGATATGAACAAATTACCTTTAACAATCACTTAAAAGTCAATATACTATAATATACGAGAATAATTATAAGAAACACGAGTTCATTGTTTTTCTATTTTGAATTTTTATTGTTGTACCATATAATTTTTCGGGCTTTGCTTGGGTACCCTATGAGATGAAAGGGTTTTGGTACCCTTTTGACATGGACCAATGAATATTTACCATGTGTTGTTCTTTGCCATGTCAGCGGGGTATATTTTTGATTTATAAATTTTGCAATTTGATCCCTAAAATATTTAATTAAAAATATTAATTTTATTTGTAATTTGATTTACCCAAAATAACCCTGATATAATATTAATTTTTATATACCCAAAATATCCTATTTTAATATTAATTTTCATATACCTAAAATAACCTTGACGAAAAAACTAATGACCAACTACCCTACCCCACGATGCCCTCATCTTCTTCGCACTTAATCCCCTCACGGTGCCCTCATCTTCTTCATCACACTTAGAAACTCACTCACTGTGCCGTTCGAAACTCACTCTTCTTCTTTCTCATTTTAATCGTCTTCTTCATTTTAATCTTCAAAACTCACTCTTCTTCTCACTCACTGCGCGTTCTTCTTATCGGTGTTCTCTATCGCGCGCGTTCTTCTTCTCCTTGTTCTTGCTGTTCCGCCGCCGCCGAAGAAATCGAAAACCTTCTTCCCCTTTCCGACGACACGAAGCCTAATTTGTTAGCCTAAGGGACGATTTCCCCTCTTCTGCCGTCTGCGAAATCGATAACCCTCTTCCCCTTTCCAACGAACCCTAATCCGCCGCCGCCGCCTCCTTCGTCCTCTCTTCGAAGCCTACTTCGCCGCCGCCGCCTGTAAAGGACGCTTCTGAAGTTGCCATTCCTCTCCAGGTTCGTTCCGATTTCACCTTATTTTTTTAACTTTTATTTTCCCTTTTTTATATCTGTAATATATATTTTAATGCTCCTTGAGTGCATTTGGAAAAACTATTCTTGTTGATTCTGCATATGTAAAAACAGTAATTGGACATGATGTAGCAGATGATTTATCAGGCTCGTATTTTTGTGGGTAGTATCAAGTATGCTGGGCAGGTTGTTGTTGAGTTTCCATTAATACAAGTCAATGGAGATTGGGGTGGGTTATTGAAAATTGATATTGTTTTGAGAAGTGACGCACTTATTATTTTGGTCTGTAAAACAAAAATGTAGCAGTGTTAAAAATTAGGGAGTTACTATCATGCAATCCAAAATTGGATGGTTGTTATGCAACCTTAACATACATTGCATAATTAATCACACATTCACACATCAAAGTAACATAAAATTCATTACTTCAAGTATAAAGTTAACATGGTGTGGTGAAATCGTCTTTATTTCTCGAACTTTACTTCAAGCCACTACTCTGATCTCAGTATTAAGTAGTCCCTCGCCTCATTGAATGTCCCTGGTTTAATTTCCCATTGTAGGCCGCCATAACCATTTGTAAGCTTACATGAAAATGTTTATAAACTTTTTGCCATATGATTTTAGAAATCAACTCTGTCATTAAGTGGATTGGGAGGTTTTATGTGTCCGAGTTTTTATCCGCCTGCACCTCTATTATTCATGGTATAGCTACCAAGTCTAACAAATAAAAGGGCTTTGGGTGTGTCTTATCTGGAAAATTTTGTCATGTTAAGAATCTTTTATGGAAAATGTTTTAGCTTAGAACAAGATAAGACTATTCAAAAATAAAAATCTAAAAAATTGTTTTCCTGAGGATTCACACAAGATATTTTAATAAATGAGGACTCTTAGGAGCTGTGGGATGTCATTCAGAAATTGTTGCTATTATGTTGGGGATAACATTTTAATGCTTTATTATCATTTGACTTATAGCATGTTTGGTTAAGATTTTTAACAAAAGTTGTGTTATTCAACTCTCTTTTCATGCTTGTTATTCCAACGCCTTGCTCTGTTCTTCTCTTGTAGTTTATTTTTAACAAAAGTTGTGTTATTCTCTCCTTGGAATTTGATTTTTAGTCATTGTAATAATACACACATACCCTTATTTAAGTTATTTCTGCAACTGCAAAACTAGTATGCTTAGATATCGTTATTAACATGTTCTTGAAAATAACCAAAAATATCACAAGCCCACGCTAATGTCTAAGTGTGAAAAAAAAAAAAAAACAAAACAGAGCTTTTATAATGCGATTAGATACAACTATAGGTTTAATTACAAGTTATAACGATTGCTGTCATTAGGGATGTCATGCTGGATGAGAGAACACCAGAATTACTTCAGGATCATTTTGTCACATGCTTCTTTATTTTTTTTCTATTTCAATATTTGACTTCCTAAAATTACTTCAAGTTTGCATATATCATTTCCCTCATCCAATGATTATTATATACATCTGAAATAGAGCAATAATATCAAAAAAATAAGACATACTCTTGCTGTTATATTGCAGAGGCTTAAAAATAAGACATACTAATTACTATTTTAGACCAATAGTATCAAAAAAGCTACAAATACTAGTGATAGAGGTATGGTTTTTTGAATGCTGCCTAGTAGTGATAGAAGTATGGAGAAAAAAATCACAAGTCACCCCCTTCATTATATAAATTGCTGTATATTTTTTAATGTAAAATGCACCAAGTAATGGAGTTGTGTTTCATATAGTTAATTCATTATATGCTGTATGTAGGTGGAAACCCACGCCAATCCCATACTGAAAATTCAACTTAATCAAATGTATGGAGACAAATGAATGGGGTTTGCAATTATGTCGCATTGCAGGTTTGCAATTATATCGCATTTCGTCGCTCAATTGCGATTCGTGCCCTTATTGGAACTGTTGGCGCGAATTCTGATCTACTTTCAACTTGACTTGTTAACACATACTGGTGCTGATTGAATTTTGCTGCTTTAGATTCAAACCTTTTGCTTGCATTGTGTTTTTGCTTAATCAGATGAAATTAGGCTTAGGAGTCAAAATCAATTTCGTTTGCTTAGGAGTCCTTGAATAAAATTTCTAGTAGCTAAATTGTTAGCTTTACTCTTCATATTGATTTAAAGTAATCATCGCAAATGTTTTTTTAGCAAGAGTTTTTCATTTATCTACATTATGTACACATTTTATATATCTATCTTGGAGTATTAGTAGCATGAGTATGGGTAGTGCTTCCCTTATCCGCACCAAGATGCTATTTTGTGATCTTGGAACGGAGATGTATATTTGTTTATGTCGTACCAAATTTTCTTTTAAAGGATTTTGTTATTTTAAACGAGCTGGCAACCCAAACAGATGCCAAGACCTAGTGAAGGGATTAAGAGCAAGTCAACTTCTGACCCTGCTGGATGGGCTGTTTTTTAACAGAGGGGAAGGTATAAGGATTCGTGGTGTGGTTTAACCTGAGACATTTCTTGATTACATGCAAATGCAAAATGAGTGAGTTTTTTTTCTGTATTCAACATGTTTGGTTCATGTCACTGTGAGCTTGTTTCTTTTTTGGACCATGTTTCTCTAGACTAAAGCTGCAGTTAAGTTTTGCATACTGTCACCATTGGACAAGGCTTAAGAGTGTTCATTTTCTCTACCAAAAGGAATGTTCATTTTCATTTTGCCTTAGTGGTGCTGCAAAAGGAGTGTTTATTTTTGGGTTATACTTAGTGGTGCCGCTGATGTCACAGGGGCAAAGATTCACCAATTCTCATAAAATCAATAGAAAACTATAAATAAAATGATACAGTACATATTTTAACACTAATTTTTGGTAGTTTTTTAGTTAAAAAAACAGAGTTTTCTTTATATAATAGTATAGATTTTCAACTTATAAAATGATTATTTTATAAAGAATAAAAAAAAGTATAATTAATGGATTTTATTTGGATAGTATAATTATCTAATATAGGAGTATCGATAAACAGGTTATTTGCAAAATTGATAAAAATAATGGGCCTAAACCAAACTGAAACAATGTAATTATGTAAAAAGAAATAATGGGCCTAAATCTAAATCTTAAAGGGAATTAGTCCCCAAACCCCATTTTTCTCCACTAAACCCCATTTTAATTGGGAAAAGTCAAAAATGCCCCTCTTTTCCCAAATCCCATTCACTACCAACAACCCCACTACTCACCATCACCATCACCTTCACACACAGCCCCCATTCCCTGTAACTCCCCATCACCACCATCTTCACACACAGCCCCCGCTCCCTGCAACTCCCCCCCTCCCTTCACACACAACCACCAAGACACACACACAGCCCAAAGCGAAGTTTAAGTGGGATTGGGTATCGTCTTCCACATCTCCTCCTCTGTATGTCACTCCCGCATCTGTTCAAAATTTCGACGACCCAGTGTCGGAATTTTGAATTTCCGACACGGGTTAGTCGGAATTATTCACAACCCGAAAAAAAAAAAAAAAGAAGAAGAAGAAGAACAAGAAGAAGATAGTAAATAAACTACTTAATTACTTAATTACATGTTGCCAATTAAAGATAATTCATGTAAAAGTAAAGTTGACATAAAAAAATTTACCACACAGTATATCTGGTTTTTCCTATACTCTTCGTACTCCTTAAATGAATTCATCACATATATCAAATTATCTTTGATACATATAACGATTAAATACCAATGACTTTACCTAGTGTAATCGTGAAGAGGGATGTAGATCTGAAATTATAACAAATATTTTAAAAAATTAATTCATGTGTTAATTTCGGAAAAAAAAAATATTTATATATTTATAACTTACATATTTATACAATGAAAGAAAATATTCATAACTTCTAAAAAAATATTAAAAAAATATTAATAACTTTAGGAGAAAAAGACTTACATAAATGAGATCATTCAAAATAGGAGGCATATACTCGAGGTACGTGGCATGGATTTCTTTAGTGGAAATCCTATCAACAAGTACGTGATCCTAGCAATACAAATGCGGAAAAAAAATTAAAATTGCAATAATAATTGTTAGTGGGAATTTAAATTTCTACTACCATTTAAAAAAAAGTAAAAAAAAATTCTACTAATAAAATAATAAAACTTACAGCGAATGAAGATGGTAAAGAACAACTTGTTTTTTTAATTTAACTTTTTTGTTACGTATTTTTTTTTTGTTCTTCTCAATCAAAGATAAAAGATAAAAGATATTTTCTTAATTCAACTTTATTGTTATGTATTTTTTTTCTTATCAATCAAAGATAAAAGATAATTTTTTTTTCCTAATCAATCAAAGATAAAAGATAAAAGATAACTTTAACAAATTAAAATACCTTCAGCGGTGGAATTTTAAAAAATAAAAAATAAAAAAATCAAACAATAAAAAAAAATAAAATCGGGAAGATCATATCATCAGCATGCATATGCGGTCAATACATGTTGCAACTTGATTTAATTTTGGTTGGGAGTCTTGCCCAGGGACGAAAGATTTACGAAATAATATTATATTGACATACATAGAAAGAAAAAAAATAACCGATCATATCTTGATAGTTTGAAATAAAAAACTTAATCTACACAACGGGATTTAAAATATAAAGGATACTTCATCCGGTAACCCTAACCCTAACCCTTACCCTAACCGTAACTTAAGTCTCGTTTTTTTTTTTATATCTTTTTTATAAAACATATCTATTTAATAATCTATATAAATTCATATATACAATAGTATTCTTAACATCATAATTCACAACTCTTAGGGAAAAAGTTGGAATTTCAAAGATGACTACGAAAGGAAAAAAATTAATGGTAATGGAAAAAGGACTCCTGAAGGAGAGAAGAAATCTTGTCGAACCAAAAAACAAACTCTCAAACATATGAAATTATATTAATATTCAGCTAACCTATTTAACATATGAAATTGTAGTGGGTGCCTTTGCTATGTGAGATTCCACCGTCGATGAAATTCGATGAAATTGATGGTGCTGTTATCTCCTATATTTTTGGAAAAAATAAGGATGATGCAATAAATGGGTAATTGTATCATTCTCCTTCTATTTTTTTGACCGAAAGTAAATAAAAAAATTTTTACTAATAATTTTTTTTCCAGGAAAGAAACTCTTTGTAGAGCGGAGACAACATATTTTCTACAAAGAGTTTGCTTAAAAACCCTTCTTCCCGGAACCGCACTTCATGGAGATGTACACTACTTCTCCCTTATATTTTTTATTTTTTTATTTTTTAATCATAATAAAAATCTAATTACTAACTTGATCAATCTTTGCAAAATGTTCAAGTCATTAACATGGTTGCTAGCATGATGACTTATCAGGAGTCTTTGATTGAGCATTAGTTCTTGCCAACACACGTTGCAGTATAATCAAATTTTGAACTGGTGGAACCTGTTGACATAGGCCAACAACGACTTGGATCGTAAGACATTAAAAAAAATTAAAGAATACTTTTTTATTAGTTCTATATTCATTATTTAATAGTAATATTTGTATACTGTGTGTATTATCATTGCAGTAATGATTGTGGGATTTGGGTATCAAAGTGGATGATTCAAGGTACATGGGACAATGAGTATAAAATCATGGTAATAAGTTCTTTTCACTTACCGATAATAGTATAAGTGTCCTTAATATTTTAAAAACTTAAATATTATTACATGACAAATTGATGATGAAGATAGGATTAGGATTGCTTTGGACTTGGTCTTAAAACCACACAACGAGATTAAGAAAAAAGTGGTGAAAGATGCATTGGCAAACTGGAATATGCTCGAAGAAAAGCATAAAAATCTCGTCAAGAAGTAGAGTTGGAATTTTATCTCTTAGTATATTGATAATGGATTGGAAATAGTTATTTAATCATTGTTATTTTCTTTTATGTATTGGATTCCTGGTTTGGACAAGTATTGTTTTTTTTTTTTGCTGGTTTCCACAAGTATATTGTTTACTAATATATTATTTATCAATTAACTTGAACCCTATTCACTAGTTTGGACAAGTAATGTTTTTTTTTCTGGTTTCCACAATTACCCCTATGGTGAGAAAAATCAGGGCACCAAACTATACTCTTCATTCCAATTTTCATCATCTAAACATAACACATAGGATTTTGAAAATAGAAAGACCCTTATATTATTAATATGTTCATGATAGACTAACAAATAAGAGATACTTGAATTTTGACATTCGACTTCTAAGAAGATTGAATATTTCAAGAAAATGTTTCAGTTAAAAATAAATCAACCATAGTTGGTAACTGGTTCTTTACGCATAGATTCGAATCATTTCATTTAGGTTTGGTGCACCAAGAGAATATGATAAAATAATAGAATAGGATAGAACATGTTCAATTTTAATGTCGTTGATTTCACCCTTTAAGAACTAAACTGATTTTCTCGTCAATCTACTGTCATGCTCTATTTGTATAACTCAGTGTTATGTTCTATGATATTTTGATATATAAACAACACTATCAATCTATCATAGCTGCAAGATTTCACAACCTTCAATGCTACAACATATATGAAATCTCATTTTTTTTAACAGTTAAAGTAATAATATATATATATATATATAAACAAGTATCACAATATAAATTTATTCTATAGATATTCAAATAAGTTGTACTTGTAATAGAATTCATGTCTTATGAGGCAAACCTAAAAACTGAACTGAAAATTCCCAAAATATATGTGCTGTGCCTCATCGATTTCCTAAAGAACTTAGAATGTATTCCTTTAAGTAAGAACACAAAAATTCCAGAAACATAGTTACACAATTAAAGAAGATTTGCATAATCTCAAAAAAGCACAATAAAACAGAAGAAGACTAAACATCCTCACAGGAAAGTTTGAATGACTTTTCATCTAATTTCTTGCCCACACCCCTAATCCTAATGGCTTCAGTTTGGCATTGCTTTGTCAACTAACTTATAGGACCAACCTCACTTTTGTGGCTTTTCTTTCTAGTGTATTTGATAACACCATTAAACATAAGATTATTAATGATATTTGATAACACCACTAACTTATTTAATCAAACTAAGCTATAAGCTATTTGATAATATTTGATAAAATGACTTGTTTCAAAAAATTATGAGCTTATAGACTCGTAATTTATAATGATTGCCAGAAGAATCACAATCCACACTGCTCATATCCAGAAATGTGTTTCCTTAAAAGAGATGAACTTCCAAAAGCAAATTAAAAGAACAAAAGACTCACTATAAACAAAACAACAAGAACCATCAGGATGTAAAGCTTAGCTATGTGGAAGCTGGAGATGAAGGTAAGTTGTAAAGCTTAAAGAGAAATACATTTGGGTTCTAAATGAATATCAACAAAATGACAAATTAATACTAGTAGCTCTTAAAGAGTAATGATATTCTATGCAGCTTTCACTTCAAACATAGCGTATCAATTATGAAATGATGAGAAACTACAGAAAAGAAGCCCTACGATATCCGCAGATAAAAAGCATTACAAACAATAAAATCCAATATGATCTCAGAACAAGTTGGTCCATCCGAAAAAAGGGAAAAAATTCACATTCAGAAAGGATGGATAATTAGCCAGAGCAGCTAAACTAATTGCAAAAAAGGGAAAATCAGCCTCATGAGGTCCTATTGATATTCAAAAACAAATCAGCAGCCATTGGAAACTGCTCCATTAACTCCTATCAATTTATCTTCTAATCTAAACTGATTATCAATCATTAAATTCCATGCATTTGCAGCTTAAAATAAAAAGATAAAATCTTACATACTTCCAGCTCAAGCTACTAACCCATAGATCATGAAATTGTAATCCTAAATTTGTAGCTAAAAAAATGAACAATTACAATCATCTATTCCTATTGTTAAGAGATCATGGAAAAATTGGGTAGGGGGTGAGACCGTGAGAGTCTTAGGTTGTCCTTTCCTAGGGTATACAATATTGCTTTGGACAAGAATGCTTCTATAAGCCAAATGGGAGAATGGAGGGAAGGATTTTGGGACTGGAATCTGTCTTGCTGAGAACAGTCTTCTGTTGATGAGTTGTGCAGGATAGTAAACAACACCAAGCCAAAACAAGGGGAAAAGGATTCCAGGGTTTGGAAACAGATGCAGCGGGAACCTACTCAGCAGGATTCCAGGGTATCGAATCATGTTGAAAAGGGGATGAGGGTGGCGGCGGATTAGGGTTGGTTGGAAAGGGGAAGAGGGTGGGTGGCGGCGGATTAGGGTTGGTTAGAAAGGGGAACAGGGAGGGTGGCGGCCGATTCGGGTTGGTTGGAAAGTGGAAGAGGGAGGGTGGCGGCGGATTCGGGTTGGTTGGAAAGGGGAAGAGGGAGGTTGGTTACCGGATCTCGAACGGAGGACAAAGGCAGCGACAGCGGCGGCGGCGGCGGGGTTATGGTTCGAACAGAGGAGACCAATAAATTAGGGTTCTCTCCTTCGATAGGGAAAAAAATAGGGGGCTAGGGTTTTTACGAATTGGGGTTCGAATCGAAAGAGGAAGAAGGCTGGCTATGGTTGTGGTGGCGTCGGTGTCGGCGGCGGCGGAATTGGGATTTGGTTTCGGTTATTGGCAGGGAAGAAGACAATGCTGTTGCTGGCAGGGAAGAAGCTAGTGAAGAAGGTGATGTTGTAGAAGAAGATATGTACGGGAATAGGATTATGTGGGAGTGTGGGACTTAGTTAGGGAATGGGACTAAGACTTAGTTAGGGGAGGGAGGGACTTAGTCAGTCATTAAGGGTATTATGGGTATATAAAAAATAATATTAAAGTGGGGTATTTTGGGCATATAAAAATTAATATTACATCAGGGCTATTTTGGGTAAATCAAATTACAAATATAATATTTTTAATTAAATATTTTAGGGATCAAATTGCAAAATTTATAAATCAAAAATATACCCCGCTGACATGGCAAAAAACAACACATGGCAAATATTTATTGGTCCATGTCAAGAGGGTACCAAAACCCTCTCATCTCATATTGTTCAGAAGTAAAATCCTAATTTTTATATATGGTTTCTATTTTGCAAAAATTAAGTACTCATTTATCACACTAGTAATTAGTATCTCATATTAAAAAAAAAAGATTTTTTTAATCTCATTCTTGGATAATAAGTATCGATCCTACAAGTGAATAAATTTTATGGTAAATAATGCTTTGTAGAATTCAAAAATTTATATCTTTAATTTCACACCAAAATATATCTATTTTTGGTATGAGGTTAATGGGTATGCACTGACGGTGTAAAGTTTTTTACACTATCGGTGCATCATCTACCATTCATTTGTATTACTTTAATTTAAAAGTCAACAATCCTAAACGGATGAATGGTGGATGATGCATTGATGCTGTAAAAAACTTTTACACTGTCGGTGCATTCTCCATTTTCCCTTTTGGTATTTACCCATAGCTTTAATAAAAACTTGAAAACCATATGTTTAAAGTTGCAAATTTATGTATGATCGCCCCCTCAGTTGAAAATTTCTAAATCTGTCACTAACCACCAATAATCAACCATCACATATGCCAAAAGCAACCACCACCACCACTCATAACAACAACAAGAATTAAAAAAAAAAAAAAATCCACCACTCAACCATCATCGCTCCAAATCGTGAAACATATGAAGTGAAAGAAGAGAGAATAAAAACAACCATCTCTACAACCTACCGCCACCATTGCAAACCACCCCCACCCCACACAAGCAATAATCACTACCTTTAGATTTGCCACTCCCACCGACAACCCATCGTCCTTCACTCGAGTTGATCCTAACATTTTTTGGGTCCTAGGTGAAAAAAAAAAGTAAGAGCACTTAAATATATATAAAATTAAGTATGCAAGATTTTTATACGAAAATTTGATTAAAAAAATAAAAAATAATAAAAATTGTATATAAGCTAAATAAATATAAGAATTTTTAATGTATAAAAAAATTATGTGAAATTTATATATCAAGATTAAAACAAATACAAATTATAACATTGCAAAATACATTTTATTTTTTTTATCCAATTATTGTATAATGAAATAAAAAAAATTTAATTATTAAAAAAAAAGGTGATAATTTTTAATTATTACCGTTAACACAAATTATGTAGTATTTGAGCCCGGCAAACATAAAGAGGAACAAAATTGTCAACAAAAACAACTGTCACAAAAGACTTGAGTAGAGGAAAGGGGGAAAATGATGTGCACTTTTTCAGAGTATGTGTATGAGACTTTGAGGAAAGATGACTATAAATCAATCAACTAGTTTATCAGGCCAAAATAATCGAGTAGCTTTGTTTTGTTATTAAATGGGATTTATAGAAAAGTAGTCTTTCTTTTATGGAAAATTCTTTTATGTTATCTACAAAATTTATGTAAATGATGTTTCTCCTTTTATTATTATTATTTATTTATTAATTAAAAAAATTAACATTTGAGATTGAAAAATGAAAAAAAATATAAAATGTCAATATTATCTTTTGGAAAATATTAATAAGTGTCTAAGGACACTTATTAATTAAGGACACTTATTAATAAAAAACTAACGGAGCATAATTTAAAAACATTGAAATTTGTACCTTTTACGTTTTCTAGAGAAAAATGAAGTGGAACTTGTGATATTTCTACCACTTTTAGAAATGTTAACAATAAGGCCGGTGATGCTATTATGCTCCAGGTTACAATATACCGGGCAATTTTTTCATTAAAAAATATATTTTGGATTTTCTGTTTTTGTGATATACACATGTTTTCGTTATTTGGATTTGAATTTTTTTATTATTATATGTTTTCTGACATAAATAAAAAAATTATATTGAGTAAATCTGCTTTAAAAATTGACATATTTTAATTAATCTGCATTAGAAATCCGTATTAAAAAAAATTAAGTAAATTTGTTTTAGAAAAAAATAAATAAAAAAAAGCTGCCCCGATGCATGATAAAACCGGAGCAACATAGAATTTTCTCAACAAAACACTTGTTAACAAAATCCTTATTTTTTTTTTTATCATGTGTCACTAGTCTCTCCAAAACCCCACTCATCACCCTGCTCCAAGGTTCTACCACTGTTTGGCATTTTACATTCTACCATTGCTTGGCATTTTACGAGATGAGAAAGGTTCTGCCACTCATCCTTATCTATGTGCCCGGTTTGAACGTCATCCTCCCCCCAAAACATTGTTAAAAAAATTTGGAACCAAAAATAAATATCAAATTTGTAGCGTTATATGCATTGGTTCATAAAATATTTGAAACCAAAAATAAATATCAAATTTGTAGCGTTATATGCATTGGTTCATAAAATATTTGAAACCAAATAACCAATCATATATTAAGAGTCATTATTTTTCAAATATAATCAACATTGTGCTTCTCTTAAATTCAATCATAATATCTATAATCACAAAGAAAATTAATCTCACAAAGTCACAACCCAAGACATCAAAAGAGATGCAGCATCAAAAAATTTCTTAAAAGATGCATAAAAAACCTTGCTATCTTTCATTTCCTTGATATGAAAAACTAAATGAAATATAACTTATATTATCTTATAAATCATTGACTTATGACCTCTTTTTCATATTATTATCTCTTAGAAATGGCTCGGTTGATAAAAATACAGAACATAAAAAATTGAACACTTAAGTTCAATCAATTATCCATGGATAACAACACAATTTTCTCTTTCCTTTTTCTTCTAAAAAAAATTTGTCTACAAAAATAATTTGTTAAAAATAAGTAAGCTTTTTTATATTTTTCTTACATGTATCAATCAATTATCAATTAATTTTACCTATCACTTTTATTTCAATAAGTTGGTTTATTAATTTTAGGCGGTTAACTCCCATCATTTTAGAGCATGTTTGTTTCTTGTTTGAAAATCAATTCTGACTCCAAAATCATGATGGAGTATAAGTGACATTTCAGATTTGATTATTGGTTAACTTAATTACCGTAAAACTAACAAAACATGCACTTAGCCTTTAGTCAATTGTGTCAAATATAGCCAAAAGCATATAAGTATATCTCGCGCATTTTCTTCAATTTAATAATGAGAAAATAGATGTTGGATCAATAGTGTAAAGTTTTTGTCACCATTATTATTATCCATCGTTCATTTGTATTATTTTTATCTAAAAATCAACAATTATACTCCCTCCGTTTCATATGTAATACTACATCCGGTCCTTATTATAAACCCCCTTCCTCTCTCACAAAAGGATGTTTATAATAAGGACAGGAGGGAGTATGTTTTAAGGTTATGCATGAGTTTTAAGAAATTGTTAAATGAGGTAAGAATTTATTATATTTTGACTATAATGCCCCTATATAATCATTATTGAAGAGAGACAGAGGTATTGGAAGTAAAAAAAAGTGTTTAATAATTAGGGGTGTATTTAGAAAAATAGTATTAATTATGTATTGAGTTTATAAAAAAACAGGACTTATGAAATATGGTACAAATACTAAAATAACATTACATATAAATCAGAGGGAGTAAACACATAAATAATGAATAATGAACTGATGATGTAAAAAAATTTAGAATATCAATACACACTCAATAATCTCTTTATCAGTAAGCTAAAACTTTACACAAAAAGTTAAAAGAATTATATAAAGAAAACAGAATGAGTTGAATTATTGCTATGGAGTGGCAGGGAGTAATAAGTTATACTCGTATGCCATTTATTATTTATACGACCTAGCGCACAGTAGATCACGTGACAAGAGTTTTGATCCAGCTTAACCAATAAAATTAGTAGAACTGTCCTCTTTGGAGGATATATGTGATCTAAAAAATAAAATAAAAAAAAAACTTCATGTGTGTGTTAGATATTTAGAGGAAAAATTCTGTTTAAATATCCTAAAAATAAAACTCACTTTAGATCATCAAACTATCGAGGCAGCAGTTAAATTCTCAATAATATGTCCCTGCAGAAGATATGAAATTTGTCAACAAATCATAAATGTTAGGGGATAGTAGTAGAAAATTTAAATGTTTTAGGCTGTCATTGAGTAACAAGCTTGGTTTTGAGCTACACATACAATACACTATATATCGTGCATTTAAAGCAAAGTCTAATAAAAAAGAAAAAGGAAAGTCCACAGTCATCATCACTCGTTAATCGTTATCCAAGTTTAGCTATAGCCTACCTCTGTGCAAGTTGTCATTGACGTTTGACGTCTGCGTCGGCGTTAGGCTTTGCAGATTGCAATTAGAACTGAGTCATACAGGCAATGATCCAGGCCGACATTTAAAAGAAAAAATTGTGATCTGGATTCCACTGGACTTTGCCATCAAATCCATTATCAAATATAAGAAAAAAATATATTTTTTCAAATATAATTACAAGTAATTAATTTTTCAAATTTTATTTTATTCTCGATACTATTTTTCTAAAACATATATAAAAAAATTATTATTCTATTTATTTTTGTTTAAATTCCAATACTACTTTAATTATTGCTATACGAATTTAGATTGCATAAATCTACACCATTGATTTCTAATAATGTAAATAAAAGGCTTATTATACATGGTTTTAGTCCCTGAAAGTTGGGAGTGTTTTGATTTTGGTCCCTGGAAGTTTTTTTGACCTTGACTTATCCTTAATTGTTTGGAAAATTTGGTTTTAATCCCTGCCGTTAGGAAAAATTCGTTAATTGTTGATGTAGTTAACGAAACGCTGCATCAGCATACATGTGTGCAAACATTGCATGCCATCGATAGGATGACGTGAATAATTCTGACCCGCATGAACAAAAGGGCCAAGGTCCAACGTGAATAATTCTGACCCG
Source organism: Crotalaria pallida (assembly GCA_037953625.1). Classification (NCBI taxonomy): domain Eukaryota; kingdom Viridiplantae; phylum Streptophyta; class Magnoliopsida; order Fabales; family Fabaceae; genus Crotalaria; species Crotalaria pallida. The sequence continues at coordinate 79,952,544 of CM075656.1, forward strand.
CATGAACAAAAGGGCCAAGGTCTAACCAAAATGTGTTTGTGGATTGGGCTATGGCCCTTTTGCTCCTGCGGGTCTGAATCATCCAAGTCATCCTACCATGACATTCCATACTTGCACACGTGTATGCTGATGTAATGTTTCGTTAGCCACGTCAGTAGTTAACGGATTTTTCTTAACAACAAGGATTAAAACCAAATTTTCAAAACAATTAAGAATAATTCAAGGTCAAAAAAGCTTTTAAGGACCAAAATCAAAACACTCCCAACTTTCAGGGACTAAATACATAAATAAGCTTAAATAAAATATAAGAAAAAGTCATGATCCAGTGACAATTTCGTTCGTACTATTCATCAATTCCATGATCGTAATTTTAGTTTTGTTTGCTTATATTTTGAAGGTTTATCAACGGGGTTTGGTTTAGTTGGTGTAAGGCCTCAACTAAAATCTTGGGAAAGGGACACGGGTGCTAGTAATCCTGTGTTCGATTCCCACTAAAAACATCCCGCTTGGAGAGCCAACCACGCAGCTCGCTCCAGATTAGTCTCAAGGGTTCCCTGGTATTAAGGGTGCTTTAGGGATACCAGTGGTTCCGCAAGGGAGACCAAAAAATATTCTAAAGGCTTATTTGTGTTTTTGTTTCCTAAAAGTTCAGCGTGTTTTGGTTTTAGTCCCTAAAAGATATTTTGAACGGAATTAATCCTTAATTTTTCAAATATTTTGGTTTTGATCCGCACCATTTGAAAAAATTTGTTACTTTCCAATGTGACTACCGGAACAAGACATCAGCAACCACGTAGTATGAGGCGACGTCAAATAGGTTGTATGACGTAGATGCTGCATACCCACGAACACAAAATTTTGCCTATAAGACCATTTTTCGTTCGAAGATATTCATCATTCACGTGTGCCACCTATTAGGCTCCATCTAACATCACGTGGCTATTAATGTGGTGTTCTGATTGACACATTATCAAATAATAGAGTTTTCCTAACGGCGAGGACTAAAACCAAAATATTTGAAAATTTAAAGATTAGTTCCGATCAAAATAATTTTTATGGACTAAAGCCAAAATGCACTGAAATTTTAAAGACTAAGACATAAATAAGCCTATTTTTTTTTTTTTTTTGAAAAATAAGTCTATTCTAAATGAGAGGATGGAGTATCGTCTTACATGTTGTAAAGCAACGTTTACGGCTCACTTGACATTAGAAAAATACAAACTTTCCGTTTCTTATTATTATTATTTTGTTGTTAAAGTTAGACGTAAGATGATGATGTATGTAAAAATTTGATATATTTCAACTAATATTTTCATTTAATCATTGGACAGAAATGAGTAATAAATTTTTTATACAAATGGTGGAATTTATTAATTTATTAATAAAGTAATATAATTGCTCAGAATAGAAAAGATATGAGATTATAAAATACATTAAAGATATTCTAAGGATTCACGCACTAGTCTGAGTAAAAAAGATAAAACTCAGAAATCCTTCCAACCCACAACCAAATCTTGGTACCAATTACATCAACTAAATCCGCCATATCAAAATTATCATTATTAAAAATCAGATTATTACAAAGTAACAGATTAAAAATCGTCGTTGATTTGTTTTCAGGCCGAAATCTACATACCATTTTCAGGGACGGAATTGGATTCTCTGACTTCAAATTTACTGCAGTCACTCATGCATTCATTGATCTAAGAGCATCCACACCGGCCCTTTTTCCTTTGTTCCAAAAACTTTAGGGATTGTCTCTAACTCCTTTTACCGGTGTGGAGAGATGCCATATTGTCTCTAATTTGAGACAATCCCTAATTAGAGACACTGAAAAGTGGCAGAGAGGAAGAGATGGAGGAGAGAAAAATTGAATAAAAAATCTACAGCATGAGCTATTATCTTGCAAATGGTATTTATCCTCAATGAGCTGTATTTATCAAAAGTATCTCTATGCCACAAGGAGTTAAGAGGGAATTTTTTTTAAAAAAAAACAAGAAAGCTTCATGAAGGATATTGAACGAGCGTTTGGAGTACTGCAACAACGATTTGCAATCATACGTTGTCCGGCTAGACAGTGACATTTGGAACAATTATCTAATATAATATACGCATGCATCATTTTGCATAACATGATTGTTGAAGATGAACGAGATACGTATGCTGTTGGTAATTTTGACGCGTATGCTGCTGTCGCGGACAATCCGGAAGTAGCTAACGATGCTCATCATGATTTTCAAGAGTATCTTCGTTTAAGATCAAGTCTTCACGATAGGTCTGTTCATCAAGTCTTCAAGCCGATTTGATTGAACATGTTTGGAATCATTACAATGGCGTCGATGATTAATATTGAGCATTGTTATGTGTGACTTAATTTTTTATTGTATTTTTATTTTACGTTTATTTAATGTATTCTCATTCTACTTATTTTCTGTATGATGTGACTTATTTTATGTATTTTTTTATTTTCCGAATCGTTAATGTATTTTATTTTTCTATTTATCTCCAAATTTAATTTTAATTTTGATTTTTTTATTTTTAATGCATTTTAAATTTAATTTTATTGCATTTAAGTTTATTATGATATTTATTAAGGGCGGAAATAAATAAAATATTTTTCCAAAAAGTAGCCGTTATAGAATAATATAATAATATAGAACATTTTAAATTATAGTTATGATTTTGGTGGAAAAAATCTAGTTAGTTGATAGTGGTTTTAATTTATTGTAAAGTATTAAGAGTGTGGGGTAGTGTGTGGGTCCCAATTTTTAGGAACAAAAGTGAGTTTATGGGTGTGGAGAAAAATTGTGTTTGTCCCTAAAAGTGTAGGAAAGTGTGAAGAATAATAAAATAATGTGTGGGACCCATTTAGGAACAAATTTTTTGTTCATGGGTGTGGATGGTCTAAGTCATTGATCTCATGCAGCAATATAATTTCGACTAAACTGTCATTTTCGTCCCTAACTTTGTCAAAAGTCCTCAATTTAGTCCCTGACATTACGAAAATTCCCTTTTGGTCCCTCACTTTGTAAAAAAGTCCTCACGTTAGTCCCTCGTTAAGTTTTCCGTCATCCACTGTTAACGGCTGTCCCACGTGACAGTTAACAGAGCTAAAAACAACGTCATTTTATGGTTCAGGAATTAAAGTGAAAAAAATTAAAAAGGACTAAAGTGAAAAAATTGTCAGGAACCACAAAATTTCCTAGAGACTCCTACCTAGCTCCAGAGCAACTTTTATTTCAAACAATTCCCCATTTTCTCTTTTATCAGTGTCTTGCTCATTAATATTATGCTCAATGCTCTCTTCCATGAGCTTAAAGAAGCCAAGAGCTGCGCTATACAACTCAAACACCATCCCAACTTGCCCACCATGCTCTAATGTGTTGACAACACTTGCCAAAGCCCCACCAATAACCCCAAGCATCACAGGCCAAGATGCATTCACACAACCTAAACAAGCACAACCCAGAGCTGCAAAGCCGGTGAGTACTGGACCAGAAACTGCTAATATTTTGTTGAAGCTCAAAACTATTTTACTCAATCTAATGTATTCTCCCATGTCCTTCTTTTTCAAAACCTGCACAATCTCTTTCATTTCCATTTCCAACCTTGCATCCCATCCATTATTTCCTTTCATACCTTCTTCAGTTCTTCTATATCTTTGCTTCAGTGGAGGCCACCACACTTCTGGTTCCACAGTCTGAGGGAATTTCTCTAGCATTGAGGCTAACAAAGGAAGAGGGTAAGCCTTGTCCAATGCCAAAACTTTCTCCATTGCTTCATTGACATCATTTTCAGTAGGATTCCCAAGAGTAAGCTTTGTTCTGAGTTCTTCATGAAGCTGCTTGAACATCCTAGATGCATTTCTCTGTTCATCTGCAAGCTGTGATGGCTGGATTTTGTTCATCACTGCAAGCAAGCGAGTGGCTGCCATGTAAAGAATAGTTGATGACACCTTCATTGCTACAAGAGGTGCTCCACCTGAACCAATGGCAGAAACACCAGCCATAGTTGCAGCAGATAAAGTGATCATATTAATCAATGTCGTTAGAAGATGGTTCCAATTGTCACGCTGTATGCCAACATTCTTGTGCATCTCCAATCTATCTGTTGCAATCTCCATGATCAAATGAAGCTTAACAACCTCCATGGAATTTGGTGTGTTACTTTGGCGAGGCGCTGTTGAATTTTTATTAGTGTTGCTACTTGCTGAGTAGTAAGGATCTTCTTTTACATGTGTTGTGATAGTAGTAGCTGAAGTGTACTTATTTGGATAGTCCAATTTTGCCACCAAACTTTTTCTGGGTGGCCTTGATGTTGCGATTTTGGTAACCGGAATCTTCGGCACATTGATTGTGGCAGCAATTGTTTTGGTACAGCAACATGAAAAAGAAGAAACATTGCTTGACATTAGAAATGATGCCATGTGCTATTAACTGTGGTGTGTGTCAATTCAGTTCTTTTGCTTTTTTATGAATGTTGAATGCCTTAAATGAACCAACAACTAATGGTTTAGGTGTATGTATGGAAATGTAGACCAACTAGATTGGACACTTCAAAGCTATCGGGACCACGAGGGAGAAGGAGCACGGTGGAGGAAGTGGTCCTGACATTTTTACGACTTCGTTTTTAACTCTGTTAATTGTCACGTGGGACAGCCGTTAATAGTGGATGACGGAAAACTTAATGAGGAACTAACGTGAGGACTTTTTTACAAAGTGAAGGATCAAAAGGGAATTTTCGTAATGTCAAAGACTAAATTGAGGATTCTTGACAAAATTAAGGACAAAAGTGACAGTTTAGTCATATAATTTCTTTAAAGTTTTATACAGAGAATACATTTCCAGGTAACACGGGTGGGAACATACAAAGAGGAACCACGTGAAACGTTCAAGCCAGCTTTTTGCCTTTCTCAAAACCCGATAGTCATTGGGTCCATGATATTGCATAAGAACAATTACTTCGTCTACTTCGTACGTGGTGTTTATCGAATTTTTGTCCCAATATTTTATATGTATTGTTCTTTTACAAAATACAATATATAATTAATGCTATTTTCAAAATCCTATTTATTGAACTATTTTTTTCACTTCTCATATTTTTTTTCTTTTCAATAATGATTATATAAGGGTATTATAATAAAAATATATCAAATTCTTATATCATTTAATTTTTTTTTTTTAAAACTTGTGCATACACTTAAAACACAATACATATAAAATGGGGATGAAATATTTTCTTATGTTGTGCCCGTCAAAAATTGCATGTATATAAGGAAAATGAAGCTGTACATTATTGCCCATCAAAACCAAAAAAGTGTATTGATCAATCTTGGAAAACCAAAGAAGTGTATTGATCAATCCTGGAATCTGGTATTTTAAGATAATAACCAAATAGCAAGCAAACAAAGGAAATCAAATCTGGTAGAATAACTTGTAACTTGTGAGGAAGTGCATGGACATACTAGCATGGGTGGTTATAGCATGGTGCCGTTGCTCAAAGGCCCATGAGTGGTGCCCAAAATTTATCCACTATTGCAGGTTACTATCACTTGAAACTTGTCAATATTTAAACTGAAAAAATTTTCATTATCCTAACTCATCCACTGTACTCACCATCATTGCTACTTTTACGTTCTATTTTATTTGGTCATTTAGGCTTTTTTTTTTCTGTTCCATATATTTTGTCCTTTTACAATTCTAATGCAAAAACATATTTTTCTTTCTAACTTTAACCCTTCATTCAATCATTTTTCATACACCTCATTAATTCTAATTTTATCATCTCTCTCATCTCTAAAACACTATACATTAATTAATAGATACATTTACTAATAAAAATTAAATACAACTACAATTTTTTATAAGGATTAAAAGGGATATTTTAGATAAAATACACATAAAACTTACAATAATAAACATTTTTTTAATTTGTGTCCCCAAACCTAAAAGATCAAACAAAATGGAACGGAAGGAGTATAAGACAAAACTCACGCACTGTTCTTCAAATGTATGTTTATCTTATTTTTTCTTTGTAACTTTTTGACACTATTAATTTTTTTTTAATTTAGTCCAATTTTGTTATAATTTTCGGTTTTGCTCAGGGGTTAAGGATAAAACATAAAAAAAATAGTAAAAACATATTGGGAAGTTAAGACTTATTTTTTTCTTCAAAATATTAAATTTTTATTTATTTAATGTAAAATTACTTTATTAAGCCTCTTATCTTCAATCCTAAATGCTGAAGTTAAGAAATTCTTATACTCTCTTCGGTCCTTATTATAAATCTCTTTGACTAATTTTCCACACCCTTTAAGAAAATCATTTATTGGAAAAATGTAAATATTTTATATACTTTCTCGAAAATACCCCTATAATTATTAGTGGGAATCTAAAATGTATTGAGCAAATAGGGGTGTTTGAGAAAAAGAAGTAATTAATTCCAAAAAATTGGAAATGAGAGATATATTAAAGACAAAAAAAATCTTCAAATTAAGCTTATATATAAGATCTGAGGGAGTATTTTATACATATGTGTGTAATTATATTATATATTTCAAACTTTAAAAAATTTTAGTTGCAGTGATTAAATTAAGACTCCCTCCGGTCCTATTTATAAGACCCTTTTGGAGTTTTTCATTCTCACCAAGGAAAGTAGATAAATTTGTTAGTGGTATTGGAAATGTGAAAATTTGATATACTTTTTCAAAACTACCCCTATAATTATTATTCGAACTCTAAAAAGTGTTGACTTAATAGATGTGTTTGTGAAAAGAAGTAATTAAATGCTATTGAAAATTGAAAACTGGTCTTATAAATAGGACCAAAATAAAAACCCGAAAAAAGTCTTATAAATAGGACTAGTGCGAGTAATTGTTAGTTAAATGAAGGTAACAATTTTAGTTAAAAAAAGGGGACGGATATCAAACGAAAGTGACAAAAAAAAATAAAGAAAACTTCACCCCGTTGTTACAACCTTCGTTCACCTGTTGGAAGCATTGGGAGTACAAAATCTCAGCCAATCACTAAATGCAGCAACAATCATACGGTTTATAAAAAAGTCCTCATAGCTGGTGCCTTGACTTTGGGCACCATGCTATAACTTGCCTACTAGCATAGCACAAAACCAGCCCAAAAGCACCTAGGTGAGTAACTATCAAGTGTTCAAATATCCTTTGACAAAATCAGTGGTGTAAATACTTATAAATCACTGCTACTTGCTAGTTAGAGTTCGGGTCTTTATTAGAAGCAGGAAAGAATTCCAATACCAAATTTTTGGCGACCTGAATTAAGGCCTTTAAATCATTGCTACCCAGTTCAAGGCAATCTCTGATTAATCCGCCTTCCACCACCTCTTTTTGCAAGGTTTCCACCACTTCCCTCAAAAGTCCCTGCCACTCCAAATGTAGAAAAAAGTTATTAATACTTACTGTATATAACTTTTACGTATTATAAATCAATAATCACATAATTACTTACAAAAGCATACACACGTAAACTACTCTTAATTTTGTTCTTTTGTCAAAACGATTTATTTGCTTCCAAATACAAATATGTATATACAAGTACAACTATGGTTAATAATAGATTTTAATAATTAAGACACTCTTGTATTTTCTTCATATTTAAATAAAATTACTCTTATATTTTTGAATGTACACCAAACAAAAGGGCACACATCACAATGATGTAAAAATAGACATGTAAAAAATGTTGTGTAATAATTTAACCTTTAAAAAAAAAGAGAGGTTAAATTAGTCTAAAGATTTCTCAAATTTATTAAAATTTCCAATAAGTTTTTTCATACCTTTAAGGCTTTGAAATAAACCCCTATACTAGTACTAACTAAATGTTCTATTATAAGTTTATAACCCTAACAATTATAAAGTTTAAAATAAATCGGTCCTTAAAACTTATAACATGATGCAAGTACAAAATGTTTTCTCACAAACATGATAAAAATCAAATTTAGAAGATTATGCTCGAAAACTTAGCTATCCATCAACTTCAGTATGTTACTAATGTTAATTAAAAAAAATTAAAATCAGTTATGTTACTCTTGTATAGTTCAAAGCATAAAAATTCATTAAAATATTTTAAAGTACAATACAAAAATCTATTTAAAATTTAAAATATAAATGACAATTCAATCAAACAATGATTAAACCTAAAATTAAATATTAATACAAAAATAAAAAGAAGCCTATAAAATTTAGAGTTTAATATTTGTGCATTGACAATGTAAAAATTTTTATACTATTGGTAGATCATCCACCGTTTATTTACATTACTTTTATTTAGAAATCAATAACCATACATCTTTGGATGATAGATGATGTGTTAACAGTTTAAAAGTGTATAAACTATTTTCTCAATTTTATTGCAACAAATAAAGTGACATATGTAAAGTCTATTCACAGGTTTAATTTTTAGCAAGTCTATACAGTATATCATAGAAATTAACTTCACTTCGTAGGAGTCTCCTATACTAGAGGTTTAAATAAACGACGTCGTACATACCGATTGGCCAAAGGCTTTGAGAAGCTTACGAAAGACGGATTTGAAGAGAGCGAGTACATTTTGGTAAATCGGCGAAACCCACACCGGCCTTTCCGCTTCCGATTCCAAGCGAGTCAACTCACTCAATCCCCTCACCAGCTCGATCATTTCCAATACGACGCCGTACAATTCCGTAACCGAAAAATCCCTCCAATTCCATGGAGCCAACCACAAAACTATCCTCCAGAATCCAAACCCGAGCCCAAGCTCCAGCTTCTTCGCAATCGCCCGTGCACGAGCGGCGCCGTCGATGTCGCCGCGGGAGGCGCGTAGGTTGGCGACGCGGGTGAAGAGGGAGTGGGCGAGGGAGAAGAAGTCGCGGAAGAGGAAGAAGGAAGTGATGGAGAAGAGAGTGATTGGGATTGATCGTACGGTGGGCATTGATTTGATGCTTCCAATGAAGAATTTGGATACTTTTTTTTTTTTTTTTTTTTGATGTTCACCTTATGTTTGAGCCTCTGAATACGAATTTTAGAAATTACTACTACTCGCTAGTCGCTACGATTATACTCCTGAGAAAATTTATGTTCACAGAGAATATCTGAATATGGATCAATGTCGATAAAGGCAATGGAAATTGGAAATATAAATATTTAATTATCCCACTTATCTTACTATATTGGAACATGTAGCAGTTAGTTAATGATAATTAATTACACCCATTTGAATCTTGTGCCATAGAATTCTTTAAGACAAAAATGCCCATATCTGATTTTTAAAGTATATATATTCAGGTAAATTTAACGTATATACTCCTCCTTACTCGAATTACAATCAAAACTAACTAATTTTACGTTTATTAAGGATGTTAGTTGATTGTATTTATTTTTCTCAAATTTATAAAAGAAAAAAGGTATTTTAGGAAAGTTGTATTGGGAATGAAACAAAAATTAAATAATATAACAATTTTCTAAGGATGTTTTTGGAAAGTGGCCTTGGGAATGAAATAAAATTTAAGAAAGTTAGTTAGTTTTGCTTATATTTTAAACCAAGAGATATATTTTTTGTTGCTTATATTTCGAACCGGAGGGAGTATATTCTATAGCTTATAAGCAAATTTAACTATTTTTAATTTTTTTCGTTTATTAAAAACATTAATTGATTGTATTTAATTTTTTTTAATTTATAAAAAAATAGAGTTATTTTAAGGAAGTGGTATTGGGAGTAAAATAAAAATTAAATTACATACTCCCTCCGTTTCAAAACATTAGGCCTTTTAGCTTTTTTTTTTATTTCATAACATTAGGTCTTTTACAATTCCAATACATAAACATGTTTTTCTTTCCAATTCTAACCTTTATTCAATCATTTCATTCTCTCCTCATTAATTCTACTTTTATCATCTCTCTCATCTCTAAACCACTATACATTAATTAATGGACACACTTACTAATAAAACATTAAATACTACTGCATACAATTTTCAATAAGGATTGATAGGGACATTTTGGACAAATTATACATAACACTTACAATAATTAACATTTTATTAATCTGTGTGCCCAGGCCTAAAAGGCCTAATGTTCGGAAACGGAGGGAGTAATAATTTTTTATGTATATTTTAAGAAAGTAACATTGAGAATGAAACAAAATTTAAGAAGATTAATTATTTTTCTTATATTTTGAATCAAATAAAATATTTTTTTGTTTCTTATATTTCAAGTTAAAGTGAATACTCCGTACTCCCTCCGGCTCGAATTATAAACAACAAAAAACATATTACTTTTAATTTAAAATAAAAGCAAAACTAACTAACTTTATTAAATTTTGTTTCATTCCCAATGTCACTTTCCTAAAACATCTCTAGAAAATTGTAATTTTAATTAATTTTTGTTTCATTTCGAATACTACTTTCCAAAAATACCTCTATTTTTTTATAAATTTGAGAAAATTAAATACAATCAATTAACCTCCTTAATAAATTTAAAATTGGTTAGAATTACTTATAATTCGAGTCGGATGGAGTATAATTTAAAAAAAAATTGAACATTAAAGAAACTAAAACATCAAAAAATATATATATATATACAAAGACTTAAGCGCCATGTCATATAGTAACAGTACTACTGTACTAGTACTGTTCATAGACTCTTCAGGTTCCTCATCATATTGAAGCTGGGGAATAGTTCGGTTGTTGCAATGGTTTCATTGGTTTGTGTCCCTGCGCATTTTATTTACTCCCTCGTGCTAGAATTATAAGCAATTTCAATCACTTTTACGCTTATTAAGGAGATTGGTTGATTGTATTTAATTTTCTCAAATTTATAAAGAAAATATAGTTATTTTAGGAAAGTAGTATTGGGAATAAAACAAAAATTAATTAAGATTGCAATTTTTTAGAGATGTTTTAGGAAAGTGACATTGGGAATTAAACAAATTTAATAAAGTTAGTTAATTTTGCTTATATTTTAAACCAAGGGAAGTATGTTTTTTGTTGCTTATTATTCGAGCCGGAGGGAGTACGTATTTACCATTTTTTTTTACACACGTATAGAGAGAGAGGATTAATTGTACGATATAAAAGAATTTTTAAAACTGTTTTTGTTTTTAGAATAAGTATGAAACTTTTGATATTTTTATTTTGTTTTTATTTATAAGTTTTTTTATCAATTTTGAATGACAATTAATTATTTGATCCGTTCTTATTTATATGTTCAAACAAAACATAGTACCTTTTTTTCTATACTTTTTGACCAGTACCACTGGTGTCCCTAAGAGCACCCTTAATACCAGGGAACTTTTTTTTTTATACTTTTTGATCAGTACCATAGGTGTCCCTAAGAGCACCATTGATACCAGAGAACCCTTGAGACTAATCCAGCACGAGGTTGCATTCCTATGCCTCTCTCAGCGGGGTAACATGAGAAATCTAAAAATTACTAAGATTTTCAATACATTAATTATGTTTTTTCTCATTATATTCTTTCCGTCTCTATAATCATTAATGTTTTTCCACTACTTACATAAGCGAAAACATATTAAATAGGGGCAAACATGGAAAATAATATTTATTACACTCTTGAAATCCTCAATACGACAGATAAAAAAAATAAAAAATCTCTCCAAAAAATGACAAATAATATTTTATTTATTTATTTATTTATGCATATTTTGCTTTGACCTTAGCTATTGTGTGCTTAAAAAATAACTAAGTTACTACTTAGAGCATCTCCACCAGTGAACGGGTTTTTCGTTCTTAAATGAACCTCATACATTATTTTATTATTCTTCACATCTTTCCATACTTTAAGAACCGTTAAGAACCTCAACCACATTTTCAGTTCACCCATGAACCTACTTTTCGTTGGTAAATAGGTCCCACAAGCTATCCCACACTCATAATATTTTATACTCCCTCCGGTCCTATATATAGGACTTACTTAACCATATTCCTCGGACCAAGAAAAGTAGTTAGTTTTATGAATTCTATGAGAATATATTGTAACATTACAATTTTACACTCTCAACTTTTCTTGAAAAATTCACACTCATTAATGAACAACAAAAAACACATGCATTTAATAAGGGCAAAAAATAGAAAAAGCAATAAATGATGCATAGAAAATACAAAATGTCTTATATATAGGACCAAAGATTGCTTCTAGAATATGTCCTATATATAGGACCGGAGGGAGTAATAAATATAACCATCATCAACTAACTAATTGTTCATACCATATTTTTATATCATTAAAAAAAACTAACTTCATTTTAAATTTTTTTTAACACATATTTACTCAAAATAAATTTTTTACACGTATTCGTATACAAATTTATTAGAATATGTCAATTTTGAATACAATTTTTATTCAATATAGTTTTTTCAGAGCAGATAGTAAAAAAAATTAATGTAAAACATAAAAACCATTGCATATCAATGAAAAAGAGTACACATATAATATTTTTGAATTGAGTATATTTGAAAACAAGGAAAAAAATTTTAACCTCTTTCAGAGAACACATTAAAAAAAATTAAGTCCGAATGACAAAAAATATATATCTAAAAATAAAAATATATATGATATTTTTTTAATTTATTGAATTTGAAATGAAAAAAAAAAGAGTTATGTGTTTTTTATTGCTTTTTTCTCTCTCCTCCGTGAGTTACGAACGTTACTAATTAGTACACGTTCGTATGGAAACGAACGGACACCTTTATCCACGCACACTGGTAACGACCCGCAACGAACGTTCGTTGAGCAACGAACGACCTACTAAGAAGTGCCGCTGCCGATGCTCTTAGTACTTAATATTTACCATTTAAATCTTTCACCTTGAAACAATTACATGAAATATGAAAAACCTAAGTGCAAACAATTATTTTTTATATTTTATAGGAGGGTACTACTTTTATTTATCATGTGTTTAAACAACTTAGTTCATGACTTGACACTATAGGATTTTATATTATTACTTTTGAACATTTTGATTTTGGTTCATTCATTAATGTTAAATTGTGTAGTGGTACTCCTTTCGGTCTTATATATAAGAAAAAAAAAACATACATAAGTTGGTCTCATATATAAAAAAAACCAACTTATCATACACTAATAAATATTTACATTCCAAAATTACCCCTCATCAGTACTATTCTATTATTCCTAGGGATGGCAATTGGACCCGGACCCGCGGGTACCCGCTGGTAATACCCGCAATGGGTCCGGGTCCGGGTCCAAAAAAGAGACCCGTAGGTCCAAAGAATGGACCCGTTTGGGTACCCGCTTTGAACGGGTCTGGGTCCGGGTCTGAGATATTCAGACTCGTGGGTACCCGGACCCGTTCATATTTACATATATGCATTATATATATATATATATATATATATATAATTTAGTATGTTTGTGTTTAACGAGAGAATTTCTTTGATGCTGGAGTGTTTAATGGTGGTAGGGATTAATATTAAGTAGAGTGTGTAATAATGTATTAATGATTCCTCGGTCTATAAAAAAAACATAGAAATTAATTTAAAAAATAATTTTTTCTTAAAAAAAAATTGCAAATGGGTACCCACAAAACCCGGTCTGGGTACCCGAAGACCCGCGTACCCATTATGCAGCAGGTACCCGGGCGGATCCGGGTGGGTCCGGGTCCAATAATTGAAGAACGGGTCCGGATCCGGGTACCCCATTACCCGGACCGTACCCGGACCCGGACCCATTACCATCCTTAATTATTCCAATAAATAATTATTAAGTTATTAGTTTCCAAGGTAGTATAACAATAAATAAACATAGATAAACGAAAAGTCTCTTTACAATAATAAGATTTCCTTTTCTTTTTCTATTTAGATCTATCACGATACTCACGGTGGAAAATGTTTATTCTTCCTAAGTTGTTGTTTAAATATTTTAGGTGAGAGTATTAATGAGTGTCTGATTTGGTTATTAAATTAATTTTATTTTTTATTTTCTTTTACCTAAATATGTAAGGGTATTTTAAGTAATTGAACATATTTTTTACATGATCCCAAGAAAATTAAATACATCTAACTACTTTTAACCACTTTTTTTTAATAGTAGTGAAATTAGTTACTATTTTGGCTACCATATGAGACCGGCGGGAGTATTGTTTAAGGATAATATTTAATTACTTATTTATGTGATTTTTGTTGTATTTTCAACTTATTTTTTTTATTTATTTAGAATTTTTTGTTTCTTATTTTTTAAAAAATTAGGATAAATAGACCCAATCACCTAACCCAACTCAACCCAAATTTCTATGGATTGGGTTGGTTCGATTTTGTCACTCAAATAAAGAGCAACACAATACAACTCAACCAAACCAAAAATTAAATGCTTAACCTCGTCGATAACCAACTCAGCATGACCTATTACACTCCTACTCCCTCCGGCTCGAATTATAAGCAATTCCAACTACTTTTACGCTTACTAAGGAGGTTAGTTGATTGTATTTAATTTTCTTAAATTTATAAAAAAACAGAGGTATTTTAGGAAAGTAGTATTAGGAATGAAACAAAAATTAATTAAGATTACAATTTTCTAGAGATGTTTTAGGAAAGTGACATTGAGAATGAAACAAAATTTAATAAAGTTAGTTAATTTTGCTTATATTTTAAATTAAGAGAAATATATTTTTTATTACTTATAATTCGAGCATGAAAGAGTACTCTTTACCATCATCTTCAACCACTTACCACCATCCATCACCACTCACTACTAAACGTTAGCAACAATGCTCGAATAAAAAGTCCGCTGTATTAATCCTAGTAACCAACAGTTTTCATGTTACCAATATTCAAAACCATCCTATTTACCACCTGCATCATTCTTGGCCACTCACCACTACTCCATCCTTTTTTTTCTGGTTACCAACAAGAATCAAAAGCTACCAAAATATTCAGAACTTGTTAGCAACAAAAGCATTCTAGTTATCAACAATTAAAACTATCATCATTTGCCACCACCACCACTAATCAATCATTACATATAGGTGTGTTCGTGGTCCGATTCAGTTCGGTTTTGAGACAAAAAACCATCCGATCCGATCATAAAATATGCATGTGGTTCGGTTCAGTTCAGTCCATAATATTATCAAATCCAATTTGATTCAATCCAAAAAAAATAATTGCGGTTTTGGTTTGGTTCGGTCTCAATTTGTTAATTTTTTTTTGCTGCAATATGTTTTAAAAACAATCACAGGCACACATGAATTTCATATTCTGTGATAAAGACTAAAGTGCTTCCCTAGCTGTTTTATAATATTTTTTTAATCAAAAAAAATTTCATTCCACAAATTGAAGAAATTTCATTCCAAGTTTTTAACACTTAATAAAATCAAACTGTAACAAACATCAGGCCCGGCCCTGGGCAGGGGCCTTGAGGGTGGCCGCCCAGGGCCCAAAAATTTTAGGGGCCCCTAATATTTTTTAATAATATTATTAATTTTAAAAAAATTGTAATTATATATATTTTATGTATTTCAATTATTAATGGTTTTTAGCATAATATTTTTTTTTTCATTTGCTCATCACTTGACTTATAAATAAATGAACTAATAAACTTTATTTTTATAACTAACTCCCTCCTTAAATATAACAACATTTTGAGAATTTTATTTTATCTCTATTTATAAGACCTTATATTAATTTTCAAAGACAATTAAGTATTTTTTTTTCCACAAACTCCCATATTTATTCAACATTTTTTAGATTCTCAATAATTCTTATAATAAAGTTAGTTCTGGAAAAAATACTATCAAATGCTCACATTTATAATGAAATTAACTAAAATAACCAACTTTGAATATGAATTCAATCAAAAAGGTCTTGTATATAATGACGAAAGGAGTAACATGAAAAAGGGTTTTTATTACCTATATTAACTTTTTTATTTTATTTCAGCTCTATTTTAATAATACCTAATTTTATTGTTGTTTTAATTTTAATTGATTAAATATATAAATATTTCATGTTTTAATTAAATTATTTTTAATAATTTTTTTTTATGAATTAGGGCCCCAAAATTTTTTTCGCCCCTAGACTCCAAAATAGGTTAGGACCGGGCCTTACAAACATCAAAGCCCCAATAATAAAATCCATAGTTATAAAACATATCCAAACAGTAACAATAATCAATGAAGAAAGGGAAAAAATTGAATAACCAACAATTTTTTTTTTAAATTAACCAGTTTAAATCATCTTCAATGGCTAAGGACAAAACAAAAGATATTAATATATATAATGAAACCCAGTTCCAGAATAACATTTAAATCTATGTTGGAAGCACAAAGTACAAAATAAGAAAGGGAAACACAAAGTAAATCTTTCCTCCATTGCAGGCTTGCAGCGATGGTGGAGAGAAATCGGTGACGGCGATGTGGGCGCTCGTCGGTGTGGGCGGTGGCTCGCGATGGGGATGACGGTTTGTGAGTGAAAGGGTGTTTGGGAGGTTCATCGGTGAGTGGTGATGGTTTGAGTTTGAGAAGATGAAGGTTTGTTATTGTGAGATGATGACTCTGGACAAGAAGAAGAGAGGGTGCTGCACGTTTTGTTTGAGAAGAATAAAAGAGGAAGACTATGGAATATTAAACTAAAAACCTAGCCAATTATGAAGTACCCCTAGCATTCACCACTCATCAGAATATAAAACAGTGCGTTTTTTGTGCAGCTATTGGCAAGGATCGGTTCGGTTTTTCAACTGAAATCGAAAACCGAACCGAGCCGATCGATTTACAGAAAACCAGTCCAAAAAAATCAATATATGCGGGTTTTTTTCGGTTTTCGGTTTTTCGGTTCGATTTTACGATTTTTAATTGGTCCGATTCGGTTTTGAACACCCCTAATTACATATGCCAAAAGCAACCACCACCACCACTCAACAACAAGAATTTTAAAAATAAAAAATAAAAAAAATCCACCACGCAACCATCATTGTTCCAAATTGTGAAACATAAGAAGTGAAAGAAAAGAGAATAAAAACAACCATCTCTGCAACCTACTGCCACCATTGCTAACCACTACCACCCCAAACAAGCAATAACCACTACCTTCAGATTCCTCGCTCCTACCCACAACCCATCATCCTTCGCATCCTAACATTTTTTGGGTCTTCGGTGAAAAAAAAATATAAGGATCCCTAATATACAAAAAAAATTAAGTATAAAAAATTTTTACACTAAAATTTGATTTAAAAAATAAAAAAAAAACATGAAAATTGTATATAAGCTAAATAAATATAAAAAATTTTAATATATAAAAAAATTATGTGAAATTTATATATCAAAATTAAAACAAATACAAATTATAACATTGTAAAATACATTTTATGTTTTTATCCAATTATTGTATAAAAAAAAATTTAATTAAAAAATAGGTGATAATTTTTTACTTTTTGGGACCCCTTGTAATCTCGAGCCCTAGGCTATCGCCCGCGAGCCTACACCTGGAGGCTGGCTTGTCCTTCACCCTTGCCTCAACTAGCATCACAAACAACCACCCCCTTTCCTACCACATTTGATCGACCACCACATAGAGCCGCTTTCCTCAACCATCGTGATCCACAAACATCGCATCTATGCCCAAATGCCTCCACCACCATGAAAGAGAAAGGTGAAGAGGAGAGAGAGAGAGGAATGTTGAAGAAAAGAGAAGATGAGAGAGAAGGGAGAATATGAGATCGATCGTGTATGTTGTCGGGTGGCAGATATTCAAATTAAATTTTCCAATTACAATATGAAAACAAAGAAATATTAGTCTCATGAGCTCATCTTCAACGGAAATTCACTGAATTAATCCTTAAAACATCAGTCTGAAACTCTGAATTCAACTAACAAGATGAGAAAGGGTTAAAGTTCCCAATTCCCTGATGAAACCCAAAAGGGTAAACATCCCGAACCTTAACATCAAAAAAGTATGAACCAACATTAGACATCAAAAGGTAAACAATTATTCAAATGAAAATGTAGACCAAGATTTTTTGCCTAAGATTCTTTCCTAGTAACGGAACTCGAAGGCAAGCAGTACTCTTCAATCTCATAATCATCATCATCAGCAGCAACACCATCACCACTACCACCACCATCTTCAGCAGCAGCAGCAGCACCACTACCACCACCATTTTCAGCAGCAGCACCAGCAGCAGCACCACTACCACCACCATTTTCAGCATCAGCATCAGCAGCAGCACCACTACCACCGCCATCTTCATCATCATCATCATCTTCTTCAGACTGATGAGGGAGAGAGAAAGACAAAGTAGAACAATAATTTATCAGCTCCAAAAATCCAAAGCACTATGACAAAACTCAGCAAATATTAACATGTTATAGCAGGGAGATATGATAAATGAGATGAAGAAGAAGAAGAAGAGTAGTAATAATTTCTCATTTATAACATACCAGCATGTCTATGTTGTAAAAGCCATCCACCAATTGAAGAACTTCCTTCTTAGAGAAGTTTCTGCCCAAACTGAATGAGGCATGCATATGCAGTAGTTATAAGAATATTTAGCATAAAATAGAGATCGATCGCCTCATCATGCATGCTTGGTACATGATTATGGAAGGAAATCAAACTTAAAACTGGTAAAAGGAACTAACCTTTTCTCTAGATATTCCACCAGAAATAAAAGGGCATATTCGCGATCCTTTCCTTCACAAAAGAGATATATACATTCATAGTACACACATTAATAATTGATGTTTAATTCAACCCAAAATTAAAAAATGATAAATCTTGATACTTGCATTGGCAACTAGCGCTAGCCATCATACATATGAATGCATAGTAATGAATCATTTATCTTTATTGCATAGCTACCTTTGATGAAAAAAGGAAAGCAAAGTAGTATCAAATAACAACTCAACAACCAGCATTTTCACATGATAGGTTCATACCAAAAGCTGAAGAAAACTAGAAAAGTAATTCAATCAACACAACAGTTATTGATACTAATTCAGTCTTCTAGATAGTAGAAGTCAGTACAATTGCTTATTGTTCACTTCGCATTCAAAATTTGACAAAAGCTTTTCAATCTTGATTACTTTACTCGCTCTAACCAGACATTACTTGTTAGTTGTTACCCATTGTCCAAATTCTGAACGATTACTTGTTGCAGAAATGGAGAAAAAGTTACAGATTGCCTTCATGTATGCAAAGTATCCAAAGTACATAAATCTATGAAAATTTTTAAGGGTTTTCTATCCAAAAGTAGGTCTATTTCATTGGAAGTGTTGTATCGGTAAAATAAAAAGATTTTGTATTCATTTTTTCAATAAAATACATTCACTTTTAGGCTTTTATCCTCGACCCTTTGGGCTGAGATTAAGAAAACTCATTTTTAAATTTCTTTTTTTTTTTTTCGGTTAGGGTAATTTTTTAATTTCTATTGGCGTGTCGAATATCCATGCATATATAGATAAACATTCATAATTAAAAGAATACAAACCCTTTTTCTATAGTTTATATCATTCTTGACAGCAGTCATTATTTTAATAATAATAAAATAATAATAATAATAATAATTGGTTTTATACACACGGTCGGTCCTGGTGGTGGGCAAGTGGTGTTAGGCCCGGGGCCCAGAAAAATAAGGGTCCCAAAAAAAAATTTAGTACCTATACACACAAACACACACACACACATATATATATATATATATATATATATATATATATATATATAAGGTTTACTTAACCTAGGGTTGAGGATAAAAAGCTAATTATTAAATCTTCAATTTTTCAAAATAAAAATGCTATTTTTAGTATTTTATCCTCAACCCTTAGGACTACGGACTTAGGTTGATAAAATCTATAAAAATAAAAAAGAAAGTAATAATAGAAAGAAGATGAAACATAGAGAAGAAGAGAAGAATACGCAGCCAGAGAAACCCAACTGCCAACTCCTCTACTTGCGGCCATCAACCACCGCTGCACCGCACCTCTTCACCGGCCACCGTTTTTTTCTTGTTCATTTTTTGGATAATATCATATTATTAAAGTTCTTATATTTGTATTTACGTAATTTTGTTGATTTCATTTAATGATTGGTTTATTTAAGTTTTTATTCTCTGAACTTATGTGCTCTTTTGGAATTGGTCATTAAACTTTTTTTCGATGTTTTGAGTCCCTAAACTTTTGCTCAAATTTTGGAAATGGTCCTTTTATCACCTAAGTGGTAATGCGACCGAGGATATGCCACGTCATCGTTACCACATCGATAGGTAACGTGTCAGATGATGCCACGTGAATTTTTAAATTAAAAAAATTCAAATTTATTAAAAATAATTAAGAACTTTATTTTTTTAAAATAAAATCAAATCTTTAAATAATTTTTAAAACAAATGATTTTTTTAAGAAAAAAATTCATGTACTGTCTCGCGACTCTACATGACACGTTACTTGTCGATACTGTGAGAGTGACGTGACATGTCATCGGCTATATCATTACTTAAGTGACGAATAGACTATTTCCAAAAATTGAACAAAGTTCAGGGACCCAAAGCATCGAAAAAAAAAGTTTAAGGACCAATTCCAAAAGAGCATCTAAGTTCAAATACTAAAATGTTAAATAAACCTTAATGATTTAGACTTCTAAATGTTGATAATATTTCATATTATAAAAAACTTACTCAAAAATCAAAATATTTATAAATGGGACCTCTTTTTTTTCCGCCTAAGGTCCTGAATATGTCAGGACCGGCATTTTCATACACTATCTACACCTTTGTTGATAAGATATCAACTTTATTAAGATTGCTCTAAATAAGGCCTCCTGTCCATGATCTCATGATTCTGTAATTAGATAAACCAATGTAATCGCATTGTAAGTTAATAAGTTCATCGCCTTTGATTAGTAAATACCACAAAACATCCGAAATAAGTCAAATACTAATAAAAAAATTATTCTATGAAGGCCAGGATTGAGGGAATGACCAGAAATCAAATTCCTCTTACTAAAATCACACGATTATGATATTTAATTCGAATCCAAATCTATTTTTATAATAAATATTGAAATCTAACAAAGGACTTTAAAAATAAAATCAAGTTTTCCCTAAAAATTAATCAAAACCAAGCATAAACAGAATTTATGCACATAGCAGCCGGTTTTCACAAGTGTTTTGTTGGTTTGGTACATAACTTCCGATCTTCAAGATATTGGGTTCGAAACCGGCATACAAGAAAAACAAGAATTTATGCACATAACAAGATTAAACTCTAAGCAAGAAAATTGTTTTTATAATAATCACCTTTTAGTCTTTGCGGTGGACACATGTGAAGAGCTAGCATGAGTCTCAGATCCAATTCAACCTGCGCCGGATCCTATTACAAACAGTTTAAAAGTTCAAATTTAAACCCTATCTTAAAAAAAGATAAAAGAAAAATCACTCGTACTTCACGTACCACATATTTCTTAACCTCCTCCTTCGATCGACACCGAACCTTTGTCACCCGATGAATATATTGCTAGCACAACACAACAACTTTGTAAGCAAATGGCTCTATGTCAATAACGTAGTAACATTTCATTTAAACCAAGTCAGATTAGAAATATAACAATGGAGCAAACAAATATTGTAGTTTCTTGTAAAATGGTTTGAGTGCTAGCTCCTTGTACTCGTATTAAAAAAAATATACAAAAATATAATATTCATACACAATCTTTATAGATACATTTCATTAAGGAAATACATTAGTAGATGGTATCAATTTCATTTAGAGATTGATCGATTTTTATTTTATTGATGAGAATTGTGATCCATTATTCATAAATGTATTGAAATAGACCAATCACTATATGCTAATGATTGAACTGCATCTTTTTCATTGTTCAAATAAACGTTTGCAACCATAATTGCGGCTGCACGGCTGCGATATTACTGTCGCGAGAATCTCCCCAGTAGCATTGCGATCGCATCAATCACATGTGTCTCCAAATTTTCGGAATTAATGTAAACAAAGCGAAATCACAATTATGATCACTATAGTAACTTAAAACATTGTCTCCCCATTTTCTTAAAACATTGGGTAAAAAAAATATATCGCTACCTTAATAAACTATACAAACAAGTGCATAAGTTAATCCGATCCAATAAGGCCAACGCCACCATCTAGGATGTGTTCATTAAACGGAAGCAAACTAACCTACCTCACAAAGAAGCTGCAACCGAAATAACTACAACCAAAACATGATCTGATCTACCACAATTTCTCATAATTGTATCCATATACTCTCTATCATTCCTAGTTAATGTCTCAGACGTCATTATCTATACTGTGAGAACAATATCTTCATTAATCATATTCACAATTCCCTCCTAACTTTTTTAGTTTTTCTCAAAAACTCTACTATTTCTTTAATTTCAGTCCACATGTGATAGATCATGACAACAAAGACTGCATATGTTGATATCTTCTTAAACCTGCTATATCTTCTTATGAATTGAATCTTTTTATTCCATTCACCATAACTCCCCAATAGTTCACTTGATGTAATGCTTGAACACTTTCTCAGAATATTTGTAAGAGAAAAACAAATGCTCTCTATCTTCCTACTGACAAGAACAGAACTCACAAAGTGTATCTGGAACAATAAAGTATAGCTAGTCTACTTTTGGTTAAGATTCTGTTATATCCACTATTAGCCAACAAATTATTGAATGTTTTGGAATATTAAATCATCCTCGGCCAAACAAACTTTACTAGAGCCATTTTAATTCTTGGACCTCTTCTTTAATCATAGCCATATTGAACTGTGTATCTGTCATCAGTCTCAGCTAACCACTTTTAATCCCTGACAAACCCAGCCCTAACTATGTCTCTTATCCTCATCAGTTTTTTGGGTGCGAACTGGAGTCTGGCTTGATAACATAGGACTAGGAAAGACATTTTCTTTTCTTTTTTTTTTTTTTTATCAGGAAAAAAGAAATGAATACGAAGGATTGAGTATATGGAAAACTAGCTTTTCAGGATATATAGTCCGCAAGTAGTGTGGTTTTCAAATATTGAATCAGATTCTAGAAATGCATTGGCGTGGGTTAATAATGTGGAGAACAAATGCCCATGGAATCTGAGATTCATGTTGAGTAAAATAAAAATCATCATCTCAAGACTAATGAAGAATAAAGTCTGACTTGAACATAAAAATAGAGAGGCATGCAGATAGGTTTAATTTGCACGTGCACTGACGAAACAAGGGATAGACATGAATGTGACTTTGGACTAATTGGTCTTAGTTTAAAATGGCTTACTATTGTCTATTGGTGCTAGAAATTTATCATATGGTGTTACTATTTGCCTGTTGTTTATACCGAAGATGCTTGAGTTCTTTGCAGGTGTGAGCTTAGAGCATCTTTATCCCTTGGCATACATTGTGTAATATAAGGGATGCCAAATTCTCTTAGCAAATTTAACACTCCAACTCTCAGCATATTTTACTATATTCTAAGACCAATCACCATATTTATTTACACACTGTTTATATGAAAAATCCGACACATGGGCCTCTACTCTTTCTGCTTTGGCTAATTAGCTATTCATAACTGATTTGCACAGACTTCCACAACTCCTTACAATGGTGATCTGCTAGTTAGTTCATTAGCTAAGACCCTTAGCACACCTTACTAATTGGCACAGCAATAAAGATGCCCTAACAACACCACCGATGATGATGGAAACGATCGTAAGTGGTTGGGGTTCTCAAATGGATGCATCTATCAAACAACGTAACACCATTAGAGGAAGAATAAACCATCAGGGCCCTTACTGCAAGAGCTTGAAGCACTCAATTAACCTTGAATGTAATAATCATCCCATGTTCTGAAATGCAGAATATGCCTAGTGAAGAATTTAGAGGAGCTGCTCTCTCCATATCTATGCTGCGTATGTAATTTTGAAGTTGCTGTTACCCTCTTATTAAAAAAAAAAAAACAATTTTCCTTTTTCCTTCCTCAAACTAACCACTAGCAAAGGAGTATAAGAAAGTATCCCCATAAATTAAAGCTTGAAGTCAAAGAATAAAAATGTGACAACAATAATTTTCTATTATCTTTCAACAAGAAAATAAACGATAATTAAGTGGTAATTTAAAATTTGACCACATACATACCTTATCCTTTTGGCCATCCGGACGTGTAGTAATTTTAACATCCCAATTTTCAAGCAAATTAGGGGGGGTTTTCTCTCGTTTTGGTTTTTTAGATTTTGAAGTTGATGGTCGACTTCCATCCTGTAATATAAGTATTTATGAAAATCAAGATAGGAATTCAAGTGTGCAAATATCTGAGATTACATTAATACTAGTATGCAATTAAGGTAGTGTAATGAAATTATTGAAGTATGTTCATTAAAGAAAAGATTTAAATTTTGATATGAAATACTATAATTTACTTTCTATATTACGTACTCCACATTATTGCTTATATCCATGTCATCATCATTAAGATTACATCGTTACACAATATATAACCAAAATGACCAAATAACTGTGTGTCATAAAAGAAATCTAATTTTTTGTAGCTTTATTTCTTACTGTATGTAAAAAACCCAGCATGCTACAAATATATAAAGAGTAAGATATTTATTGTGAATGAAGAAGCTCAAACTTAAGATTGATGTTAAGTTAAGCAGATAATGCAATCCCCACGGGGAAATTTATTTTTGGCTGTAATCATTGTCATTTATATAATTATTTCTTCATAAAAGGTGCACTAAAGAAAGTTTGAATTAGATAGAGAACGACAATATCTTCAAAAGGTTTTAATCTCGCACATTTAGCCTGATACAAATGCCTTTTTTTTTTTTTTTTTTTTTTTAAGATAACAGATGAGTCTTTAATTATTTTTCTTTCCGCGTAAAAGAAAATTAGTCTCTAAAAAAACTAATACTAGTACAGATGAAGATTGCCGTTAGTGGAAACTGATCCTATGTGGCATAATTAAAATTTGATATTTTTTGATTGGGACATTATTAAATGTGTTTGAGTAGTTACCTAAAACATAAAATCTACCGAATGAATAAAATATTGGAACACTTCATAAAAAATATCCGCTCTCAATTTATTTTAAGCAAGAGGATTTAACATTATTGGAGATTTTAAAACAAAAAAGGCTTTCGCTAATTAAAATGTGAAGTGACTTCGATCCAAAACTAATTTTAATAAATGGTATTGAAGCCTTCTATATTTAAGAGGGCGGAACTATTAAAGAAAAAACCTTGAGTAGGGTAAATTTGAAACTTTACCGAAACACCCATTAAAAATAATTTTTTTTTTTTAAAAAAAAAAAACAACACTTTTACAAGTCGGCCGATCCTAATTTATTTTGGGTTGCCCAAAAATTTTAGAACCCTAAATCATAAAAAATAAATTATTAAAAATAAATTGATTAAACATGTAGAATTTATACTTCTAATCAATTAAAATAATGACAACAATTAATAATAAAAATAGTTATTAAATAAAATAGAGCTGAAATAAAATAAAAAATTTATTAATTAAATAGGTAATAAAAAACTCTTTTTTCATGTTGAGGTGTAAAAATAAAGTTCATTAATTCATCACCTATTTATAAATCAAATGAATAAATGGAAAAAACAAATTAAAATATTATGCTAAGAACTATTAATAATTGAAAGTCAGAAAAAATGTCACAATTAATTTTTTTTTTCAAAAATAAGAGTACTATTAAATTTTTTTCTCAAAAATAAAAGTATTATTATAAAAAAATTTATGGGCCTTTAAAAATTTTGGGCCCTAGGCGATCGTTCTTAAGGCGGGTCGGTCTTGGTGTGACCCTATTCATTTTATGTGTCACTCAATATTGATTCAAGAAAACATGTGTCCATAACCCTAAAGACACGTTTTCTAGAAACTTGTCACTGACAATCTGCCCTGTTTTTGTGCGAATCTTGACTGTTTGTGAATCGCTCAGAATGCAACTGAATTGAGGTTTTTTGTAATTCAGACTTTGATTCATACAATTTATACAATTTTCAATGATCTTTGTGTGAAATTGATTGATACAAAGAACGATCTATGTCAGTTATGACCTGATCTGTGACGGATCAAGATTCAACTCATATGATTCAATTGATCGCTACTAACCATGTTTAACTTTACTAATTACTTTTCTCAACTTTTCTTTCTTTGGTTAAAAAATCCTTTAAATAATTTAAATTAAAATACATTTGATTCATAGCAAACATGAGATTCTTCGATTGTTAAATCCTTAGACTTTTGTGAACAATCTTGTTAGGTTGTGAAGAAAGGGAGCAATTACAATTAGCCTAACTAAGACAATAATGAAATGTTTATTACATGAGAATAAGGATTACCTTTGATTCTTTTGATTTTCGACATCTTTTGGAAGAACGAGTTGCTACAGCAGGAATTTTGAACCCTTTTCCCTTTGCCTTTGTTTTGAGGTTGGATGCTGACTCATGTACAGGGGCTTTCTCCTTTTCTTGTCTCTCCATGGCAGCTAGACAAGAGCACAAAAGTGTGTCATCTTGAGTGTCTAGGGGGTATATATAAGACTGGTGAATAATTACGGCTCAATTGACCTTTTTGCCCCTTTGTCTTAACTTTACCATCTTAATTTTGAGTATATTACAAATATTAATAAGAATAGTTATATTTCTCGTAACTTTAAAAAAACTTTAATATTTTAATTTTACTATCTTAATCTTATAAAAAAAAACTTTACCATTTTAATTTGTATCGAAAATTTTACAAATATATTTTTTTATTATATTAATGAATTAAAGATAAATAAAAAAAATAATAAATATCTTTTAGAAAAATACAAAATGACTTATGAATAGAATTAAAAAATACTTTTCAACCAACATGGGTTGGGACGAGTTATAAGTGGCTTGGTCTCGCTTAAGTAAGGTCTTGTTGAGAAATTCACCTGTCATAGCGAAGCATACGACATGGGTAAATAGTACGGGAAGATGTACTTTATAGCTTCCTTTTTATTATAACAAAACCCCAGTAATAAACTATATATCCTCGCACATATGATTACGTAGCGCTTAGTCACAGTACTTACTTATGGGCTAACACCTAAAAGTTACTGTGTAGCGTATGTATCAATATGGTACATCTACCAAATAATCCATAACGAAAGAAGATTAATAAAAGTCCTTTTCATAGTCACATAACAAAAGTTATAGGTAACCGGCGGTGCCATTTGCTCATTCTTTGATGCATGGTCTTATTTTCTTACTGGTTACCAGCCTTGCCATGTAGAGAAACATCCATGGTCAATTTGTAGTAATATCGAGTATTTATTTTTTTGGAAGTTGTTCACTTTCTTTGCTAAATTACTTATTGGGGACAAAATGTGCTAAATTTTGTTATATCCAAAAAGATAGTAAATAATAAATGCAATATAAATATAAGAAAGAAAGATATATATATATATATATATATATATATATATATTAAAACAATAAATCAAATTGAATATTTTGAGCCATATATCCTTTTTAATATAATATCTTATATAGGCATGTTATAATATATTTTTCATATTACCTAACATAAAATTTAAATTTACTTATTTTCACTACATACATTACTAATTAATAGAAAGCAAGATTTTTTTAGGAGAGGATTTCTTAGGTTATACTTATTTGTATTATTTTACATAGGGGTGTGGATTATTTAGATTAATTATTTACTACAAGGTTAACTACATGTGGTTTAAATGTATTTTTTGTTTGAAATTTTTATTTAATTCCCATATTAATACATCCTCATAATAAATTCTCCTAATTACAGGTAGTTTTTTTTCGTGTTTTATAAAGATGTATTAAATGCTTTTTTTATTTTAATAAAATAAAATTTTAAATTATTATGTTATGCTATGCTTATTGCTAGCACCAAATTAATTATATTCAAATAAAAAAATATAAAATTAAATATTAAAAAGTATATAATTTTTTACAATTTTAATAATAAAGAAGTTTGACTTAGTTATTTAAAATAATAATCTGGATCACTAAAAATATTACTTGAACCAAGAAGTCACAATCTACTAGTTAATCGTTAGTAAAAAAAAATTATGAAAGTTTTTTTTTTTTTCATTTTAGAGACATTGTACGCAACCAAGGAGTATTATTTTCTTACCAACTTTGCCAAGAGAGATAACCATGGTGAGGTTCATGCTCCCTTCGGTTTCTTATAAAGGGTTCTTTTTTGAAAATGAAAATTGTTTTAGTTTATATGTCATTCTTAGAAGTTTAAGAGTATAATAAATGTTATTTTTTATATTTATTTCAATTAAACAATGTATTGATTTATGAAAGTAGTGAAGAAAAAATAAATGATTAAAAAAAAGGTATATATTAGAAAAAAACATAATTAATTTATTAAAAATCAAAATAATTATCACATTTCTTAATTAAAGAACATTTTTTTAATAATAAGACAGATAAATAAAAAGCAGAAAGTATTAATTTCGAGTATTATATTTTTCTTGATTATTATCTCCTTCTTTGCTAAATTATTTATTGGGGACAAAATGTGCTAAATTTTTAAATGTCTTAAATAGTAAATATTGAATGCAGTACAAATATGATAAAGAATAAAATATAAACGATTCTATATATTTAAATATTTAGACACGTTATTCTTTATATTAATATTTTTTTTATAAAACTTTATATTAATATCATAAATAGTCATCACTAAAATAAAACATTATATCAACAAACACAAATCCATGGCTAGACTTTCTAGGAGAGGGTTATTTAGGGTTTTTTATATTATTTTAATTTTAGAGGGTTATTTAGGCTATTTATTATATCTCATTTTTAATAAGCATAATTACAAGATTCGAATATAATTTTTTATTTGATATTTTAAATTAATTTAAACGTGTTTCTATATTCTCACAATAAATCCTTCTAGGTAATTGCTTTCCCATATTGTACAAAGAATGCATTATTAAATGTATTTTATTTTTTGTGTGTTTTGTCTCTACCAACAAAGCATTTTCCATGCCCAAGATAGGGATCAAACCCCTGACATTATTGTTAAGGAACCTATCTATCTTCAATTGCGTTGGGCTTTGTTGGTAAATGTATTTTATTTTTATTTACTAAATGCTTTAATTTATTGTTTGATACTTTGCTTGTTAGCACTAAATTTTTTATTCTAAGAAAAATTATTACAATAAAGGAAGTTTGTCTTAGCATTAAAAAAGCACTAAAAATATCACATAAACCAAGTGAAATTTGTGAAATTTGTAATTTGTCGACTTAACTCATTTTCAAATATTAATTGATTTCAAATAAAAAATGTTTAAAAATATAATTAAAATAAAAATAACAGACTAATTTTACAATATAAAAAAAATAAATTATTGTTGAAATAAATAAAAATGAACTCCAATAGAAATTTTAAAGAATGAAGAAATCATACAATAAAATAGGAAAGTAAAACATAAAAACGGAGGGAAAAATGACGCCCAACCCCTAGGTCCATGGTTACTCTTTTTTTCTTTTAGAAAGGCTCAGCAAGAGCAACATCAGAACATTGGTTTGATTTTTGATTTTGCATTATTCTTTTGAAGCTTTCCTTCCATGGGCCAAATCTTGAAGTTTATTGGATTTAGACTTGGTATTAGAAAAGATACATATGAAGCAGATGTCTACCGGTATTTTTTTGGGTTTTTACTTCATTTGGCCAGTTTGATTCTGTCAATTTTTTAACCACGATGGGGACTTTTGCTATTTTATTTGTTGTCAGTGACATCCATTTTTTTTTTCAATTTTGCCCTTATAATTAAACAATTAATACATGACTTCACAGTGAGATGTTATGAATTGACAATTATATTTAAGCGTATTCTAATCATTAATAAGAGAGACTGGTATGTGCTACACTGTTGTACTATATGTCACTAGTCATGGATATGAGATATCAAGCCTTCGCGTTAGTGGACATTGGCATAATTTTGTACTGGATCGACCCGCCATGAGAACATTGCGCGTGAATCTTTATGTGAGTATCATAAGCGTGATTATTATAAAGTGACAATAGTGTACATGGTCCTTTGACATGAAACCATTACTGTTCTCAACATGAGAATGAATAATGAAATTATATCTTTCACACAATCAGATGGGTATGTGACGAATGATGTATGAAAAGGGTTGTGAGTGGCGTAAACGAGATTTGTTCATCCTAGTATATAACATGAGTTATATCTTTGTGCCCATTTATTGTGTGAGAGGGAGAGGGTGAAATGTATGACCATACTCACGTATACTAATATGATATATTGACGAGACTTATTTAGACACACCAATAGAATCAAGAAACTGAATGTTATATTAATGTTATATTATAAGTAGATAACATGTTCCATGCCACCACGTGTAACTAAGATATTTGGAAAAGTATTACACGTACACATAATCAATAGTCACAACCGTTATAATTGTTATAATTACAGACATTCTTGTCACATGAGTAAGGGTAACAATGTGATGTGTTGTTTGTAAGGTTAAAATAAAGTTTTAACACTAATTCCAACATTACATAACCTATAAGATTACACAATAAGAATATATAAAATAAATATATCACATTTGATAAAAATACAACGATTTTTATAAACTAAAAATACCAGAAGTTTCTTCTTCTCCGCTAGCATTGAGAAGAGAGACGTGATCTCAATTAGGGACGTGTTCGGCATGGATATCAATAGAGTTCTGATTGCATTGTTGCGCTTTTGATTGACTTCGTGATCTGTCTCATTCTTTTAAGAAGTAAACGTTTTCTAACTCAAATCATGCTCTCTCCCATAAATTTCTGGTCTGTCATGCTAAGTGACGGGTTTATCATTTCTTACAACATATGCACAGTTAGGTTGGATAAAAGCAAAGAAAATGAAGCAGTATTGGTCTTATTATTGGTCTTTATTTGGCTCATAACAGTTTGACACATTTAGCTATATAGAAATGAGGTGATATTTGGTAAGGAGGTATAATAAATGTTGAGGGGTGGAAAAAATTAAAATAACATCTTAAAAGTGGACAAAAGGAATGAGTCAATCCATTATGTTTGTGTTTGAATGGATTTCCATTCCATTCTCATGCATCCAAACATATTTGTAGCCAGGTTGGGGCAAAAATGTATGGTGCACATCATTAGATTTATGTGTATGCAAGTATGTGTATTTTGCTGCAGTATTGTCTCATGGGTGGGTGAGTGGTTTTTTCTTACATAGTTAGCATTGTTTTGATATTCTGGCTGTAAGGCAAGGGGGTTGTTGTTACTTTTCTCAAATTTCTATCATTTGCTTCAAACCCTATTTTTCTATAGTTGGTAGTAACACTTGTACTATTAGCCTTTGTGGAATGAAATTTTTCTTATAAAAAAATGCTCTCTCACATAGATAATGTTTGGGAAATAGATTTTTAATTTTTTTATGCTGCATTTTCTATCCATATTTTTCAACAATTGGAGCTCTAATCATATCTCTTTTGCGCATCAATCTCTCGTAGTTGTGGCTTCTCCTTCTGCCATTAGATTGAAATGAATGGCCATGATTAGAAACCTTCTTTAAAAAGTCACATGATTTCTCTTCTTTTCCTTCTTCAATTGATTTTGTTTCTCCGTGCACATCCTCACAACGCAAGCAACATGTTTTCCGACGACAAAAATACAAATGACTAAGAGAGCTATAATAGTCTAAGTGGAAGTTGTTGTGATGTTGGTACCCATATACACATATGTAAGAATCATTGTATGAGTTTATATGCATAAGCTAACTAGCCTATGTGTATAGGGGCACCACTGGACATTAGTTCGCACCAGTACGTATGCCATATCCAACGGATGCCAAAAACGAAAAATTGGTGGATGGTGGAGATTGAGTTTGAGTGTCAAAACAACCAATTTTAAAGGTGCATGGGAGAAGTATTATTATGGCTACTGTTCATCTTCATTGCTCTACATTATGCAACTCTGCTTTCTCACCTCTTTAACATCTTATTGACTATGCTTTCTTTCTTTTTTTCACACTATTTCAATCATGCTTTTACTTGTGTCTTAATGGAATTGTGTAACCCATATTTGGATTTCAGCTTTGAGAGTAGGTTTGCAGTTGTAAGTAGTGCATTCACATTAAGTAAAAATAAGCTTTGAAAATGTGATTTTTTATGGATTTTGTTCATGTCATGGTAGTTACTTTTCATCTTCCTCCCACCTTGAAGTCTCAAGTCTTAAAGCATCTTCACCTCAACATTATCTAGTGGACGCATTTAAGGTGGACAACACTATGTCACTTAAAGTTCCATTATTCTAACGAGGGTCGAGGTTGACAACACAGACAGCCATGACGATGTTTGTCTTCCTATGGTGAAGATCTGTTGGTGCCGGGATTGGCATCATCGTGGGTGACTGGACATACAAAAGGGCAAAATGAAGGTTATGATGGCGGCACCAGCTTGGTGGCACGGCGGAGCCTATGGTTGGTAAAGCAGCAAGCGGAGACGCTAATTCGCGGCGACGGAGAGATGCAATAAAAAGGTGATGAGAATGATAGAGTGATGAAGATGAACAGTAATCATAATAATACTTCTCTCGTGCACCTTTAAAACTGGTTGTTTTGACACACGAACTCAATCTCCACCATCCACCAATTTTCGTTTTTAGCATCGGTTAGCTATGCCATACGTACTGGTGCAAACTAATGTCCAGTACGTATCTTAACCAGCCCCGTTGTATAAACTCAGTTTTTCATTTAGTACAAGTTAGAGCAACATTTTTACTAAATTCAGTCAATGATGCTTTCCATTTTCTCTGAAATTTTCCCATATTTTCACATCATATTTTCATATTCTTTTGCTTTCAGTTAGATATATGTCTAATCATGTGTTAGTGGGTAAATGGAGACGGAGATTATTGGAAGAAATGGAGGGGTTACAGAGGAGGGTAGTGGTATCTAAGTATAGGAAGAGTGTGATTAGGAATTGTATTATTGGGGTAGAGAAGCTTTTAGGGGTGGGTCAGGGTAGTGAAAAGGTTTAGGGAAAATTGAGAGAAAAGGTGAGGGTGGTGGGATAAATTGGGTAACAAGGGCATTGAGAGAATTTTGGAGGATGGGAGGGATATACGGTTTTGGGAAAAGAGGTGGTTAGGTAATGGAGTTTTAAAGGAGGCGTCTCCTAGATTGTATAGTGTGGTTGAAAGTAAGAAGATTGTAGTGAGGGAGTTGGGGGATTGGATGGAGGGGGAATGGCAGTGGTCTTTTAAATGGAGGAGGGAGCTGTTTGATTGGGAAAAACAGATGAACGTAATGTCTAAGGAGCTAGAAGGCATCAGACCAATAGCGAATGTAACAAATAGGTGGGTATAGTATGGACCCATGACAAGGACGGTGTTTACACTGTCAAATCTACATATATCTGACAGGTTTGGAGGAAACGTACAAGATTTTTTAGAAAAACAAAGCACTAATGAAGATGGCATCCATGCTTAGCTTGGAAGATATTAAGAAATGACATTGCTACAAGAGTAAATTTGCAGAAGAGGAATATTATTCAGCAGGGAGGCAATAGCATGTGTATTATGCAAGGAGATGAAGAATCTATAGATCGACTTTTTAGCTGTAGGGTGTGGCAACACTGCTATGCTTGGTTCTGGCTTTAAGCGGCTATGGACTCAACTGGGATCAAACGCTTCCAACAACATATGGGTTTATTAAATCTTAAAAGGAAAGCAAAACAGGCATGGATCAATTTATGGATCATGATATTGTTATGCATTTGGAATAAGAGAAACAAAATTATTGTTGAAGGAGACACTGTAAAAATTGAGGAACTGATTGAGAATATAAGCAAAAAGTTTTGATTAATTTTAAAAGATGGTATAGCAGGTAGGTGTTACTCTTTTGGTGACTGGAGTTTGAACCCATAAGATTGCTTTAGGTTACTGGAGGATTGAAGAATTTATATCAGTACACTAGTGCAGTATATGCATTAACAGAATAGCACCAAAGATAAGGGTGCTGGGTTGATGGGGCATATAAAACAGAGAACATAGGGCAGGGAGGGGTGTTCATACGTACTGTAAAGGGGGACAATATATGGTGTTAAGAAAAACTATTTGTAGTAGTAGGAGGAATGAACCAAAATAGAGAGTAGGATGTTCTATCTGTACAACATTTGAGTACTGCTGGTGCTCCTTTATTATTATTAATAAATTGTTTTTTAGCTGATAAAAAAAAGTTAGATATATGTCTTAACTAAGATATAACAGAAATTGAAAATTGTTCTTTTCAATAAAATGTGTGTGTGTGTGTGTTTTTTTTAAGAGTTTATAGAAATGCATGCATATGGTAATTCTGGATTTTGTTTTTTTCTTGGTCACTTGGTCCTAATTTACTCGTATTGCATCTATTTAATACTCTCTCCGTCCCATATATATGTTTAACAAATTTATTTTGTATGAGATTCTTAATAAGGAATGAGTTTAATGACTCTGGCACATGGAGAGCAAAAAGTTTGATATATATTGATTTTGTGTTGTGCAATTTTGAATCTTGAAATGGTAGGTGTCTCAACTACCTAATGAAAAAGAGGCTGTTTATGGAGCATTAGACAAATGGACGGCCTGGGAAACTGAGTTCCCGGTAATTGCAGCAGCCAAGGCTTTAAAAATATTAAGGAAAAAGGGTCAGTGGATTCGTGTAATTCAAGTATGATCATCACTACTTTATCATGCTGTGTTTTTAACAATTCTTGTTGCATATCCTACCGTGTTCATTTACTTTTGTAAGACTTAAAGGAATAATTCAGATCTGTTAGTATTCAGTTTGTTCACTTTGTTTGATAACTGATAAATGTCGTTTTCGTAGCAAGCCGTAGCTAGAGCTGAGATGCCTTTTTTCAAAGTTCTATGTATTTTAAAATTGTTTCCTGATGAAATGAATGGTTTATTATTAGAACTTTTGACAAATGAATTTGAGTGTTAACTAAAGGTAAAATTACAGATCTTTAGCTAATGGTTTGAGGTAATACATAAATGCAGAATGTTCTTTCCTCTTTAGCTCATCAGATGTTCCCTCTGCTTATGAAGCTCCAGTTTCCATTCAAATTACTTATATATATGATGAATCTTATACATTTTCTATAATTGATATTAATATACGAATAATGTGTCTTCCATCAATGTTGACATTGTTTAATCCTTCTTGAGTGCCATCTATTTTATGTTTTGGTCATTTAAAAATCCACGAGTTTTGTTTGCAATTATCTGAGATCCTAGGATTGGCACATTATGCACACAGCACATATGTAGATAAATGTACCTCCTTTGCTTGGTGACCCTAATGATATGTTGTTGGGTTACTTGTGATGAATGAAAAAGAATCTTCTTGGTTATTAATCCTCATAATTACTCAGGTAGCAAAGTGGATGCTAAGCAAAGGTCAAGGAGCAACAATGGGAACATATGACACCTTACTTTTGGCATTTGATAAGGACCAAAGGGTAGATGAGGCAGAATCATTGTGGAATATGATTATACATGCTCACATGCGCTCTGTCTCCAAGAGATTGTTTGCCAGGATGATTGCGATATATGATCATCATAATATGAAAGATAAGATTATAGAGGTATCTTTGCTAGTACCATTAATGTCTCTACACCTTTACATGAATTCTTTCAGCAATTCTGAATTTAACTCTTACATGCTTTTACTAATTGCTTTCTTATCTGCAAGTTCAGGTATTTGCAGACATGGAAGAGTTGCGGGTAAAACCTGACGAGGATACAGTTAGGAGAGTGGCAAGTGCCTTTAGAAAACTAGGCCACGAAGAGAAGCGGAAATTGGTTATAAAACGATATGGGCTTAAGTGGAAATACATCCATTTTAATGGTGAACGGGCTAGAGTTAGAAGAAGCATGGGAAGGAGATGAACCAACCAATTGATATGAGTACGTCTGTACATGTCAATAAAGGCACAACCAGACCCTCATATACGGGATCTGCTGTTTTCTGGACAATTATCTTGTTGTGCATCAGAACAGAACTTCAGCAAGTTGATTCATTATCATGCATCAAGCTTATGAACTAACTTATCAGGGGCAGAACTACAGTGATGGGAGGATCGGGGAACTGCACCCATGGCTGAAAAATGTTTTATGGATATGTTAGGTATGTATTTCAATGAAAAACCTAGTGTTTAAGATAAAGTCTTCACAGGGCAATGGATGAGAAATTGAAAGATTGAAAGATTATAAATTTTTGAGCTTTCAAAACCATTTTCCAATACATACTATCTTCGATTCCTTAATCCTTTACATTTGCCTTTACCCAAAATTAATTTTCTTTCTTCCACCCATCTGATCAGTGAATATTAGTTTAGATAATAAGATGATATAATTGCAGGAAAGATTTGGTTGCAGGTATGTAATACTTTGTAGGAGTAACTAACATGCAATCCAAAATTGGATAGTTGTTATGAACCTTTTCTTAAGTCAATAAGAAGTTGTCACCTATGTCATGTCATTATTTGAAGTAGTTAAAATTAGTTTTTTTCAATTTAGTCCAACATAAAAAGTAAATTAAAAATTTAGTCCTTTGTATCTATAAACAAATTATAACTTTTAATTTTTTTAAAAAAAATATTAAAAAAAATTAAAGTTGTTTGTATTAGGCTGAGAAATGCCCCTTCTTCTTCATCTTCTTCACGTTGCTGCTGCTTTTTCTTCTTCAAGTTCTCAAAACCCACCGCCCCCACCACCACCACCACCTCCAAAGCCTCATAGACCTCACACGCCTTTCCTCCGCTGCGACTTCTCCCTTTGTCTATAGGTACAAAGGACTAAATTTTTAATTTACTTTTTATGTTGGATTAAATTGCAAAAAATTAATTTCAACTACTTCAAATAATGACATGACATAGGTGGCAACTTATTATTGGTTTAAGAAAAGGTTGCATAACAACCATCCAATTTTGGATTGCATGATAGAAATATACTACTTTGTATTCGTCCATTTTTTATTTTTTGATTCTTTGTATTCGTCCATTTAGCCATGTATTTCAGAAACATGAATTATATGAAAGAAAAACATGGATTTCATATATGATTAATAGAACACCAAAAATAAAATAATAATCAATAATTATGTATTTGTTTGTTTGGGTAGATTTTGAGAGGAAAGATTTTGGAAGGAAAGAAATTGGGGTGATTTGTTAAAAGTACCTTGTTTGGTAGAGAAGAAAAAGGGGAGAAGAGAAAACTTTTGCGTGGGTCCCACCTCAAAATAAAATCTCTCCACTTTTGGAGAGAAAAGGGAGAGAAAAAGTTGGAAATCAATGAAATACCAATATTATCCTTCTAATACATAGAAAGACTTTTATCTTTTTAGCCATATTTGTCTTTTCACAAATTTACTATTTTCTCTCTTCTACTTTTCTCTTTAACCAAACAAAAAAGGAACTTCACATTTTCTCTCATACCAAACAACCATAAAATCTATTCATTTTCTCACCATAATCTATCTTCCCTGTTTCTCTCTTCTCATTTTCTCTCTTCTCATTTTCTTTCCTACAACCAAACAAAGCCAATGAAGGGGATGAGAAGATGAAGGATATGAGAGAGTTAATACTCTTATTCTGATAGACCATGTCTCAGAGGAAGCCAAAAGTTTTCTACAATCTTCTACGTATATACCGAACAAAAGAGAGACGGAACAAAAACATTTCAAGAGTCTATATAATGGGAAATAGACTCTAGCCTTGTCACCTAAAAGCAAGAACCTCTCATCGGGCATACAAATGAACAATTCAACCAGTTACGAGTTATCCACGTCAAAAGCCCGTTATAATATCCACCTAATTATTAAGTGTCATATATTAAAATAGTAATTTTCATAATTGATATAATTAATAATTCTAAAGTGTATTATAAAATAATTGATTAATACTAATCCACATAAAAGAATCCAACATTATATAGAATTGGAGAAATGAGAAATTTGCTGAATTGAGGTGGGAATGGATTTAGTGATGATATTAGCCCGAAATAGTCTCTGTTTGCTGAAGCAAAATTACATACATCTACCCTATCCAAATTCCACTAGACGAATCCCTTGTGTACCAAGCCATCCTTTTTATTCGCTGGTCTTGATTTTCAAATAATATGACCGGTATGTGGTTTAATTAGTGACCCACTAATTGAACCGATAAACCACTGTCCAGTGATATGGTTTTCATATGTAATGATTATTTCTGAAGACTATGCATATTTGTTCTTTTCTTTGGTGCCTGGAATGGTCAAGACATGCGTTCAGGGTCCATGTCAGCAAGACAGCAACTTTCAACTTTTACTATGGAATGTTATGATTATTACTACTCCTATCCTTTCTGAATATATAGTTTTGGAGCACCTTTTGAGAAAAGTAAGAGATAATAGGTAATCTCATTTTTATATGTTCGATCTCTCTATGTATTAAAGTTTACTCAAATTTGAACTTAATTCGTTCGGAAGACATGCCATGGAGAACACAGTCAAGGAGCATATTCTCAATAATTTTGATTGTTTAATATATGGAAAGAAAGAGAGGGTGCAAAACAAAAAATAGGAAGCAAATCTTGAATGAAAGCACAAACAGTCCTCAAATATAACCAAAACATTACTTCCCCAATAATTAATCACACTTTCTGTCCATTCCTAACAATATAATCCTGGGTGTTTCATGTCTCTACAATGTGCTCCAGCTATTTGGCCTATGGATAATCCAAGAAAAGTGTCAGAAATAAAAGCATAATAATAAAAATTAAGAAGAGGCAATCTTATGGAAAGGAGTCAAAGGACACTGCTACAGGGCTTCTGACAGTATAATGCTCATGAGTCCAAGCATACCATCCAAAATAGTACTTAAAAGGGTCACACTTTTTTGGTATCTGACCTCTGCTTGCAGTCACTGTGAGGGTGAAGTTTATTTTCTGCCCAACATGATTAAATCTCAGAATATTTGGAGTTGCTGTAATAGAGTATTCCTTTGGTGGCTTAGCACTAAACTTGTAAACACTCCTGCTCCTGCCAACATTGGTGACTGTCCTCTTAATTCTCCTGGTGACATTGAGTCTATGGATTTGTATTGATGGATAGTTGAGATCAATTGGTTCAGGCAATGACTTTGGACAGTTTTCTGTGATACTTAATTTTTGAGATACTCCAAGGTGACAAATGTAAACAAAGTAGTCCATGTAGGAGGCATCATACACTAGTCCAGGATCTGCTGCTTTTTTGGGGCGGAAGTGGCCAGACCCCATTGCAAAAGGGTTGGCAGGATTTCCAGTTTCATCAGTCATTGGATTGCCTGTGTTGTCTGTTGTCCCGGCTGCAAGAAAAAAAAAGGGATTTAGATCAGTAAAATGGGTAGTAGAAAACCATTAATGTTGTATAAACAAATCAATAAATTAGTCTCTGTAGATGACTAACTTTGCGTATGTTGTGCTTTGTGCGAATCTTTACATAGTGTGTTCCTAGTCCGGATAAAATATGAGGGTTGTGTCAGACAATCGACGACAGAATTTAGATTTATTACGATCAATTTTTGGTGCAATCACTGCAGTCATTGAATGCAACGACTGACAATGTTTGAACTATGTGTCCCTTAAATAGTAAACTTCCAAAAAAAAAAAGTATTTTGAAAATGCAAGATTTGATTCCCCAAACAATTGACTGCAGTAAATCCAAATACATTATTGTCAACCAAACAGAAAACTTTGTCGAATCTCAATAACATGAACACAAACAATGAAAACTAATTACAGTACAATGATTATCTGACTGGTTTATTTTTATTTGTTGGGTTTTCAAATTAGATTGGCTTATATATATGATCAGGTGTACTAGCAGCAAACCATGTCAGTTACTGCCACAATCAATCTATGGAGATTGGAGACCCGAAGAGCTAAGTGAATCATTCTAAGGGAATGGAACCCAAGAAGGGTCTCATAATCATGAAGTTACCTGTGGTCATGAGGGCAGATCTTATAGCAGCACTGCTCCAAGTAGGGTGCATAGCTTTGAGAAGAACTGCTGCAGCAGCAACATGAGGGCAAGACATTGAAGTTCCAGAAAAGATATTGAACTTAACAACTCGTTTGTCATGAAATGTCATTCTCGTAGGGCCATCTTCTTCAGTCCATGCTGCCAATATGTCTACTCCTGGAGCTGTGATGTCAGGCTGCATATTCATTCAAAAAAGGCTCAAGAAACTTGAAACCAGAATACATGCTTCTTTTGTTGTTATCAACGTATCAACGTATTATAAAATAGGAGAAGTTGAGGGCATTTTTGTCATTTTCATTTTCCCTCATTCATCCTTGTTTTTCCCTCCAAATTTGTTTGTCCGTGCATCGCACGGGAATAAATATTTATCTTAAGTTATTTTTAGTAAATTTTTATTAGTACAATTTGGATTACACATAAATATAAAAATTGCCCACAAACATACAATTTGCATTTTGATATTATTACAATTTGCACGGGTTATTAATGATCTTTTCAAAAGAAAATAATTTGAATCAAATATTGACATAAAAAATATATAATGCCTAAACAACCCGTCATATGATAATTAACCAGAAAAAAACGAATATAATATTGTAATTTCAGAAATTATAATACAAACAAGTCATAATATAGGCAAATTGATATTAAACATTTAAACAGAGCATCATTATACATAATAAATTTTGGGTACAACGGAAAAACAGATATATAAGTATTGAAGATGAGTTATAATTTGGTATAATGATTTAGCTTAATACAATCAAATATTTACTCAGTCATGAATTCAAATTTAAAAAAAATCCAAAAATCTATACAATATGTTGCAATTTAAATTGTAAAAAATAATGATGCGTTATTTTATACTTAAAACAATATACTTATTTACAATTATGAAATTATAATACAAACAAGTAATTTGAAAGTTCGAATCTTATAAACACGAATTAATTAAAAGTGTGAAAACAGGTCTTATATTTCGGGACATATGTAATAATAATAATGATGGTGATGATGATATATATGGTAAAAAAATAGCTGCATTTGGACTTGCAAAACGAATTACTAACAAAATGCATTTAGAACGATGAATTAAATAAAACAAAAATCAAAATGAGTTGGATTTTTTTTAATATAAGAAATTATGTTGTTAATTAAAATTAAAAATCGCATAGTTGATACATTATTAGTTAATTTTTATTAATGAAAAAGTTGGTAGCAGAAACTAAATTCAAAGATTAATGTTTATGACTATTCATTTCTAAATACATGTAAATCATTTTTATAAAATGTTCATATTAACTTATTATTTAAAAATACATATTTCCAAAATTTATAATCAACTTTTTAAAAAAAAAAATTTAAACCCCATTTTTTTAAAAAAAAATTTAAACCCGTGCGATGCACGGATAAAATTACTAATTATATGTATAAAAAGACATAGAATTAGATCAGAGAGGACAAGGTGTTAACTGATATAACTAGTGGAATCTTATGTGGCAGCAGATGAGATCTATGACCAAATCTGTCTTCTTCAAAAAGCAATGGTCATCATGAAAGACTATAATCAAGTACTACCTTGTTTATGAATTTAAGTTTTTCTATGAAAAAAGTTTTGTTGTATAGTACAAATCTTTTTATATAAGACATTTATTAGGGTTTTATAATTTTATCCATAATTATTAGAGAGATAATGAATAAAAATTTAATTATAAAAAAAATAAATGACAAAAAAAAAGCACAAATTCAATACAAACGAATATATTAATTCAATATATAGTCAATACAATCATAAAGAACTTGTATTCAGAAACGGAGGAAGTATAGGACATGAATATTCTTATGAATAGAAATAAACATGCACATAAATATGCTAATGAAGTCTTGGCAATATTTTACCTTCAGAATATTAGGATCAAGTATATTTGGACCTCTGCTAGAGAAGGAGGCCATGGAAGGTGCTGGTTTTGCATGTAACACTGTTCTTCCTGGTAGAATTTGTGCCATTGGATTCGGAGAAGAACGAATATACTGAATAAGTTTTAAGACATTCTCATAGGACACAGCGGTGGCTGGCATGAAATGAGGGTCACACGGTACATCATTTCCAAGTATTTGATTGTTTCCAAGTATAAAACCAACACCACCAGCCCTTTGAACTTCTAAGCCTTTTTTTAATCTTTCCCCTTGCCCTCTCATGCAGAGAACTATCTTCCCATGCACCTTGCTAGGCTGAAGGGTATTGTCCAGGCAATACCTGCATATATGGTGAAATAAACATTCTCAATTTATTATATAGAGGCAAATGATCAGAAGTGTTTTTCATTGGATTTGACACCTACATCTCCGTACCTTACTTTTTTTACTGTATTATTTTACAGAGTTATGATAAATAAACTTGCAAAATCTACCTAGGAACAAGCTTACACCATAAGAAAATGATATGTGTCACTTGTTAACCAATCAACAATAACTAAGTGACACATGTTACTTCCTTTGTAATGTAGACCTATTTATATATTAATTTTGTAGGTTTATCATTTTTTTGTATTTTCCGGTACATACATTGGATAGTGATATTAGCACACGGAATTGCCTAAACTTATTTAATTAACTAAGCAAACTTAAGCTAATGCTAACACATGGTGGTGAAGTGTTGGTGCACTGCTAACTGATGCAACGGTTTCAGATGGTGGAGGTTTATAGGCTATGAAAGGTGTTGGGACCATGGTTACGGTTCATGGAGATTGAGGTAAAAGGTG
Organism: Crotalaria pallida; assembly: GCA_037953625.1. Taxonomy (NCBI): domain Eukaryota; kingdom Viridiplantae; phylum Streptophyta; class Magnoliopsida; order Fabales; family Fabaceae; genus Crotalaria; species Crotalaria pallida. The sequence continues at coordinate 79,995,371 of CM075656.1, forward strand.
AGAATAAAATTGGATTTTCATATTTATAAATAAAAGGCAACATCAATTTCATTTTAAAAAGGAAGCATTTGACAACTTCTCATGTTTTAAATATGTCAATTGCAATGGTATAAAATATATTTTCGGAACAAATTAGTATTAAAAATTACCCAGAATTTGTACGGAGTACGCCCAAATGTTCAACATCTCCAGCGAGCACCAATGGGTAGAATCTGTTTTTCATGTGTACCGGAGTGATTGATCGACCCTGATATTAACATACAATAAAATTATAATTAAAATCAGTATCAATGTATCATATAGGTTAAATTGCTTATCGCTATAAGCACCTTATTTATTTGGTGAGATTATTGTTATTCTCCAATATCTATTCATATTCTTCGTTAATCAAAATCTAAGTTTATGGGTGGCCAATAAAGAGAATGAATGGGCATTTGAAAGAAAATCAAAAATATCTTGGATTATATCCTAGTACGACACATCAAATGAAAATTTTATTTACCAATTTTTCTAGCTTGTTAATTGAAAAATACTCAAACTCAGAAAAAAAAATTGATTTTTCTAAGCACGGAGGCATTACATATTTTAGTATAATAATGAGTGATTACTACTATTAACATATTCATCAAATGCATGCTGATCAATTTCTTTAGCTACCAATCTCCATTTGTTATTAGTAATACTCAAATTTTGAATGTGTTTATAATTTTATATGCATTTTCCCCTAGTTTTGTTTATAAATAAAAGCGAAGTTACCTCAATACTTGTACCATTTCTTAGCATAATTGGAGCAACAAAGGAGCGGTCCACAGTACTAGCACCAACAGTGATGATCCATGGCGCAGGGTTAGACAAACTCTTAGGTATAGGACCAAAGTTCCCAGCACTACAAACAACCACAATGTTTTTCCTTACCGCATGTAATGAACCCTTGGCGATCACATCATCCTCATAAGGGAGTGGTCTACCGTACCCAATGGAGATGCTCAAAACATCAACACCATCACCAATAGCATCATCTATAGCCTTGAGAATATCAATGTCTGTGCATGTGTTTCCTTCATGTTTTGATTTTCCTTTTATTGGCCAACATGCTTTGTATATGGCAAGGCGGGCCAAGGGGGCTCCGCCAGAGGCTTTGCCTTTTGCGAAACCTCCAATGGCTGTGGCTCTTGGAATCACACGACCTGCGACTATGGAAGCCGTGTGAGTTCCATGACCATCTTTGTCACGAGCTGATTTGTAATCCTCTTCTTCATTTAGTGGGCCATAAAATTTTTCATAACCACGCAGGTAGTATCGAGCTCCAATTATCTTTCTACACCAAAATAAAAATAAAATAAAAAGTTATTAAAAGAGATGAGAAAATCTAGGTTATGGAATGTGGACCCAAGGAATGGAAACTATATATGGAGGAGTTTTGAGATTGAAAACGGTTGTAGAAAGTGTTCAAGGATTGGAACGAGTTTTGAAGTTAAAAATTCATGAGGATTTTGGAAAAGAAAAGTGGTAGTGGTACCATAGATTTTTGGAGTTATATAGAGTAGTGGAAGGTAAGGGTTGCTAACATTGATATACACAGTATCATATATGGTTCATAATCACATCGAATAGCCGCCTTGAGCCATTGACCATAACTTTAGGAGCATTACAGAGGTGGTTGACAACAATGACTAATTTCTAAACGTTTTGAAAATATAAGGATTAAGAACTAAATTTTTAAAGTATTGAGATCAAAATCGAAATAGTAAGAAATTATAAGCACTTAAATGAATTTAAGCCTAAAAAATATATATCTATGTTCATATGAAAACAAATAAAAGACTGATTTCGTCCATTATAGTACAATAATGCCAATGCGACATCACATTTTAATGCTTCGATTCCAGTAGTCAACCTCACACTATAATACTAGTATTATCACAGATTTATTTTATACCGTACACTTAATTTTAGACTCATCTGTCATAGTCAGACACGCGACCCGGATCGGATCCGGATGTACCTAGGCAGTCCTTAGGAAACCAGGTGGGTAAAAAAAAAAATTGGTTCATGATCCGCCTCGCTCTCAGCCGGAACATTTTTGTTCATGTAGGGTAATCTTTCCGTTCTAATTTATCCGTTATAAAAAAATATTTTGTAAGAAATATAAGAATTATTTTAATTTTTAATAAATTCACTATATTTTTTTAATTTTTTTTGTATTTATTACTCCCTCCGTTCCTTTTTTTAAGTGTCGTTTTTTGGAGAGTTATTTTGTTTCTTTTTATCTGTCAATCAAGAGTGTAATAATGCTATGTTCCATGTTTGCCCCTATTTAATAAGTCTTGGTTTACGTAAGTAGTGAAAAAAAATTAATGATTATAGAAAGGGAAAGGGTATATTGGGAAAAAACATAATTAATGTATTGGAAATCTAAGTAATGATTGATTTTCTTAAGGAGCGTGTTTTTTTTAAAATATGACAGATAAAAAGGAACGGAGTGAGTACTTTTTTTTCACTATTTACATAAATTAATATCTTATTAAATAAAAATAAATATGAAAAATAACATTAATTATACTTTTAAATTTTTAAATAAAACAAATAAATAAATAAATAAAATTTCTTGAAAAAGAACACAAGGGAATACTGTACATTTTATGCGTTGATTCAAAAACATCACGAGTAAGCAAACTGATGACTTGTCAGAGGTACATAGTTTTCTTCACAGACTAATCATCCCCATAGAGATAAAAACATGTTGTCCTCTAGTTTACATGGCAGTTTCCTCTGTCACACTCTCTCTGTCTTTCCCTCGTGCATGGGTTACAGTGTTTTGGCCACTATTAATTGACCATTTTCAGAATAAAGCTCTTCAATAATTAGGAATTATTACGTGATTCGGGATCAATGTTTTTGGTCACATCCATATCGTTGGATATATTACTTCCTTCGGTCTTATTTATAAGATTTTGTTGGGGTTTTTATTTTGGTCCTATTTATAAGACCCTTTCTCAATTTTCAATAGCATTTAATTACTTCTTTTCACTAACACCCTTATAAAGTCAACACTTTTTAGAGTTCCAATAATAATTATAGGGGTAATTTTGAAAAAGTATATCAAAGTTTCACATTTCAAATGCCACTAACAAATTTATCCACTCTCCTTGATGAGAGTGAAAAACCTTTAAAGGGTCTTATAAATAAGACCGGAGGGAGTATTAATTAATTAAAAATATAAATATTTAATAAATTAACGGTGTGAATGTGATCGGGTTCTAAACCACACAATAATTCCCCTTCAATAATGGGAACTTTTTTTTCCTTCATATAATCATCTATATCTAGACCCCGGAATTAGAATAAAATACAAGTCTACATGCATTCACGGAATTTAAAAGAAATGGGTAAAAACAAATTCTTGTGACTAACAAGAGAAGACCACGGAATACATGCACTCACAGGATGAGAAACAAAAAAAGCCAAAAACAATTAAGTCTAAAGGACAAAAGCAAGAAATCAAATATATTTAGACCAACAAGAAAAACGGATACACTATATATAAAATTTGGAAAATGTTAGTGTGAAATTCTATTAAGTCTATCTCTGAACTATTTAGTGAGTTAAAGATTATGATATGTTTTACGAAATTCAATAATAAATATACTTATACTTTATCCTGATTATTTTAATAACAATCTCATTTAATTATTATTATTTTTTTTTTTTTGCCATTGGGGTGTTGCCCCCGTGGTAAGGAGATGTGTACCACATAGGGGAGGTCTCGGGTTCGAGCCCCCCTGTGGCGGTTTCCGTTTCCTCCTTAGGCGGTTGTAAGGAGTTTATTTCAGGAAATTTACTAACTACTAACACTAACATGACTTTGGCCTATCAAAAAAAAAATTATTATTATTATTATTCATTTCAATTATAAATTACTTTTAATTAATTAATTTAATAAAAAAAATTACTGCCTAGATACCCAACATGTTACATGTAAGATTTGAATCTAGTAAGTAGTTGTATACCAGAAGGAATCTTCTTCAATTCTTTGCATGTCCTTTTCATATAGAACTCTATCTTCCAATATGCCTCTTGTACCAATATAAAATTTTTTCTTCTGTTATATGATTCAATAGAAAAATCACTTGCGAGTAACTTTTATTGATGTCTCAAACATTCCCCCCAATAAAAAATGTCATTATCTTCCTTTGCAAGTAAGATAATGGATATCGTTCTTTATTATACACGGTTTTCTTTTGGTATTTTTATTAAAATTATGAATAATATATGCCATGAAAATGACATGCATGCGCATAATTGTTGGAACTGATAGCGAAATTAACTTTTGCTTTCGTAATACTCAAGCCACTCATATATGTCCCGCCCAAGATTTAAGCAAATAAAAAAGAAAACTACTATTATTGGCTGACAGAGAAGGAACCAACCCTATTCAAAGATTTCCAAAGTTGGTTTAGAAAACTTTTATTTCAAAAAGGCTGTTGTCTTGTTATTATCATTATAAATATATCTGAGAAGGAAAACGAAAAAGTTCAGATTCTAGCGAGCGGGACCCTTGAGGAAGATAAAAAATAAAAAATAAAATAAAATAAAACTACATAAGTTAATTTTTTGTGTGCATGCAACTTCAAACCTTAAACTATGTCTTAGCCCAAGTTTACTGTAAACATTTTGGCTCCAACAAGAAAACAAATTCCTTATAGTAATTAGCAGTTTCTTGTAGATTATCTATTGAAACGCCATATAAATTGACTTACATGTGCGGCTAATTTAACTATATGAATTCAATTAATGAAAATTGGAAGAAAAATAAACGTGTAAGGCAAGTTTAAGGGGAATAAAAAAAAGTAATTAGCTAGTCACCTGTTACACTGCGATGAAGTGAAAGCAGTTCCATTTTCGCATAATCCATTCCATTTTTGTGGAATAGGTCCCATCCCTTCGTCGCTGAAGCTCTTTGAATCTGGCCACACTCCTACATAGGTAATAGCACACTCAACAAATGCTATGAAAACAAAGGCTTAATTATATATGTTTTCTGTAATTGAACTTTAGGGTAATTTTATCTCAGTTTTTTTGATATATATATCCTCGATATCAATTTCAATCAAATTTTGCTGAAATATCACACCGAAATTCTAATCAAACACAAAAAATTAGTCACATACATGGTACCACATGATACCACGTGGGTGAAGATCTTGTTTTGGAAATTAAAAAAAAATATATAAAAAAGTTAATATTTCTATATTTTTAGTTAAAAAAAAATAAGTTGGAGAGAGATCATCTTCGCACATGTGGCATCACGTTGTATCACGTGGTTAATCTCTTGCATTTGACTAGGATTCCAGTATGATATATCAACAAAATTTGGCCAAAATTGATAAAAAAAAAATATATAATAAACCCATAAATAATTTTGGGATCTAGATATTGGGAAAAAAAAAAAAACAAAAACTTGTGACAAAATCTCTCTAGAATTCAAGAACCCAAAAAAAATATTTGTACAACTTAAACGTACGTGTACACTTAATTTAGACACAAAATGCTTTGAGAAAATGAGCAAGAGAAAAACAGTAGTTTTAAATGCTTATTATTTCTCCGTTATTTTTACGAAGGGAAAGATGTCGAGGTTTATTACTCAATTAAGTTGTGCAAATTAAATAACACATTTCCTGAAAAAGAAAATGCCATATATTTCCTCTTTGGCACCTCTAATTTCATGGTAGTAGTATACTACTTGGAGTTGAATAGCTAGAGTCACATTGGAAACAGTCACATTTCAATATATATATATATATATATATATATATATGTATACATACATACATATATATATATATATGTAAAAAATCATGGATATTATTATATTAAGGCTTATTTATGGTTTTGGTCCCTATAAGTTGACCTCGTTTTGAATTTAGTCCTTAAATCTTTTTTTGACCTTGAATGGTCCTTAAATCTTTTTAAATTTTATTTTTAGTCCTTCTGTTTGTCTTCTTTCGTCATCTACTGACATGGCAAACGGTGTGCCATGTCAGCCCTTATATTGACTGTCAACGATGCATCTGATGTGGACCTCCCACTCATGTGAGCAGGAACTGAGCATGAACCGAGCATGAGCCGAGCATTAACCATGCATGAGATATCGACCGAGTACGATGCAATTGGTAACGACATAGCTTGGTTCGTGCTCAGTCGTGCTCGGTCGATGTCTCCCCTCGGTTTGGCAAGTCATGCTCGGTTCATGATCGGTTAATGCTCGGTTTCTGCTCACATGAGTAGGAGATCTACATCAGATGCATCGTTGGCAGTCAATGTAAGAGCTGACATGGCACAAGGGCTGACATGGCACACCGTTTGCCATGTCAGCAGATGACGAAAGAAGACAAACAGAAGGACTAAAAACAAAATTTAAAAAGATTTAAGGACCATTCAAGGTCAAAAAAAGATTTAAAGACTAAAAACAAAATTTAAAAAGATTTAAGGACCGTTCAAGGTCAAAAAAAGATTTAAGAACTAAATTCAAAACGAGATCAACTTATGGGGACCAAAACCATAATTAAGCCTTATATTAATGTTCATGAATTACCACTATCAATCATTCCAACTATGATATCTTCTCCATATTTTGCTCTTGATAACAAATCTCCATTTGTCTGATTAGAAGATTCTTGTGCCCATGGATTTAAAGGCTCATCTAATCCCACGAACTTCCATGACCTTGTGGTTTGCAAAGAGTACATCCTTGGCTGGTTCGTTTGCACATTGACCACTCCCTCCAGTCCTGTTGCAAGTTTATTCTTTGCAATGTTAATTCGCCAGAGAAAGAGAGCCATAGGAAGAAGTAATTGATGATATTCTCATGCTCTATTTTTAAAATTATTGTTGTTTTCTAAACAAAATTATTTTATCAATGATTATAAAGCAGATATAATAAAAAAAAATTAAAAAATGGGTATGAATAACATTTTTGGGTTAAGAATGAGTAAAAAAGTGAATTACCTGAGAGCAAATTGGCTTCTTTTGGGGTAAGCAATGCAGCAAAGCCGTTGACACTGTGTTTGTAACTGTAAACAAGGGAAGCTCGGGCTTCTTCCTCAGTTTCTTTCACAGAAAGCAAATGAGAGTGATGAATATTCTCTTTTTCATCAAGTGTTTTAGCTCCACCACCATTAGTAGTGTGCTCACCAAACTCAACCAGATAAATCTTTGAGGATCAAAGAAAGATATATTTCACATGAGATAATCCACATACATATGTAGAAATTATTCCAGAAACCAAAAAATAAAAATTAAATAAAAAATCATGCATCACCTGCTTCTTTTCGGTGCATGAGGCCAATAATGGAAGGAGGAGGAGGAGAAAGAAAAAGAGGCAAGTTGCGGAAATGATGTTCTTAATCATCGCCATTTGAAGACAAACGCAATTTGATATTGCGATATTTATAAAGGTTACACGAATCTCTAACCAATACTCAAAAACTTATTGTTTGGTAATGTAACATCACATCACATCACATATCCTCTCCAATCTCTTCCCAATCTCTAATATAAGAAAATAAATTCTGACATATTTTTCTTAATCTCTAATATAAAGAAAAAGTTAACTAATTTTTTATTTCAATACAATTATTTTTAAAATATTTCTAAAAAATAGTGATCTCATTTAATTTTTGTTTCATTCCCAATGCAACTTTCTTAAAGTAGCAATATTTTTTATGATTTTGAGAAAATTAAATACATTCAACTAAAATATGTGTAATTTTGGTTATTTTTTCTTATAATAAAAACTAGAGGGAGTATTAATATTTTTTGTTGGAGTGACTCACTAGCTAGGTACAACTATTTTCAGGGATCCATCACTACTAATAAAATCTTTGAGACTAATCTTGTGCGAAGTTCATGACTGCTCCCAACGATATGTTTTTATATATTAAGAATCGAATACATGTTATTAACCCTCTTGTCGGATTCCTAGTATCTTAGAAGGAGACCTTACACCAATTAACTGAGCTAACTCATGTTTTTTTTTTTTTTTGAATTGAACTGTGCTAACTCATGTTGGTTATAGTATTAATAATTTAATACTACCTCTGTCCCTAAATATTAGTTTGACACTTTTATTTTATTCATATTTACAAGATTATATACCAATTTTTAATGACCATTAAATTTTTTTTTCTACAAACACCCTTTTTTATTTAATACTTTTTAGATTCTCAATAATATTAAGGGAGTTACTAGCATGCAATCCAAAATTGGATGGTTGCTATGCAACCTTTTCTTAAACCAATAAGAAGTTGTGACATATGCCATATCATTATTTGAAGTAGTTAAAATTAGTTTTTTGCAATTTAGTCCAACATAAAAAGTAAATTAAAAATTTAGTCCTTTGTACCTGTAGACAAATTATAACTTTTAATTTAGCAACAATGTGAAGATAAAGAGAAGGGGCAGTTCTCAGCCTAATACACACAATTTTATTTTTTTTAAATAAAAATTAAAAGTTATAATTTGTCTATAGGTACAAAAGACTAAATTTTTAATTTACTTTTTATGTTGGACTAAATTGCAAAAAACTAATTTTAACTACTTCAAATAATGACATGGCATAGGTGGCAACTTCTTATTGGTTTAAAAAAAGGTTGTATAGCAACTATCCAATTTTGGATTGCATGATAGAAATATACTAATATTAATGGGGTAATTTTGAAAAAAAAATATTAAAAGTTCACATTTTCAATACAATTAAATAAATTAATCAAATTTCTTAATAAACGTTAAATCTTTCAAAAGGTCCTATATATATATATATATATATATATATATATATATATATATATATAGGGACGGAGCGAGGGAGTACATAATAAAAAAATAAGGTCTTACTAAAAAAAAGTCTTGTTAAGGATACTAATATTGGAAATATAATCATAAGTGTATATTTATCCATGTCTCGATAATACAAAAAAACCATATTTTTCCTTAAGTTTTTACCATGTTTGACTTCTTAATAAATGCATTAGGCCACTTATTAGCATTTGCCTAAAAATAATTATTCACCAATTTTCTTTCAATTATATTTAAATTTAATTTAAGAAAATAACGTGTACGGATAGTGTAAAGTTTTTTTTACATTAAATGACTTGCAAGTAAAAATAATGCACAAAAATAATGGATGGTTCACTAATAATATAAAAGACTTTACACTACTATTAGTGCATATTTTTGTTTTCCAAGATATCCACCCACGTGAGCAAGGTGACTAATCTTTTCAAGTACTGAGTAACCTTTCGGAGCAACCCTCCTAGCAAGGCCTCTTACATTTGCAAGATTAATGGATCGAATCCCTCACCACTTACTATTAATGCATATATATATATATTGAAGTACGTAACAACTTAATCACTACCGGACAAATTTAGTCGTTAAAAACTTATAAATACTACACCTTTAATCTTTCAAGAGTTTTGGATATATTAATTGTTTCCGCATAAATACAAATTTTAAGTGTATATAAATACAAATCATTTTTACATAGAAGACAAACAAATGTACATCCAGATATCAATTATGGATATACACGTAACATTGGATTGGAATAATAATTTTCCCCGATATCATCACTCGTCTCTTGATTTGGGACTTAAATTTTTATTTATTTATTTTTTATGAAAAAAAAATTAAAGGTATATTATCCAATTTATCAAAAAAAAAGGGTATATTATGCGGTTCTCCCTTTAGTTTTTTTAATCATGTTTTGATTATCCACTGTATATGGCTGGAAACGAGCCAAACTGAATCAGACTTGGTTTAGCTTAATTCGGTTCAACAAGAAATAATTCGAATCGAACTTGAACCGAACTTTAAATCGATCTATTTTTTAGATTTGGATTCGATTCGATTTGATTTCGCGAACCGTTCATGAACAGTTAACGAATGGTTCAATTGGTAAGTGCGAAATAGTTGAGATTGTTAATTAGCTCAAATAATACTTAATTTTTTAAACAAAATAAATTATTATCTAAAAAAATGCTAAATAATTTTCCTTGATACAAATTATATGTTACTGTTATGAATAATTTGTATTTATCTAATAAGTGGATGACTCTATCATAGTTTTAGTTTATCCCTACTTTATGTTTATCTTTAATTGAAACAAATTCATGATAGGGTTTCATTTTTTCCTATATAATAGGAGTCATATGTATTGTAAACTTTGCCTCTCCCTACTTCTCTCTTCTCCTTCAATCTCTTATATCTTCTTATTTTCATTAATTCATAACACGTTATCGGTTCTCGTTCATTAAAAAAAATGTCAAATTCAACCAGTGCTTTCTGTGCATGTTTTGACGAGGATAAGCAAAAGATCTGGATCAGAATCAATTAGACATGGCAGAAACAACAACCAATTAGATAGACATGCATGGTGATTGAAGAAGGAGGAATAACAACATATATATAATTATATATGCTGCATATGTAAGTTAATTAATTTTTATGGTTTTCTTTATATTGTTTGTCTATTTTATGAGTAACCTCTTATTATAGTGATCATGTGTAAAAGTTTTTTTTTTAAATAAATAAAAAAAATTGTTTTTGGGTTACGTTTTGGAATCAGACCCATTATTTGTTGCGTTGTTTTTTTTTATATATATAATGGATCTTGATCACTTGCAATGTTCACTCTTGGAATTTGTTTGGTGGAGATTTTATAAAATTAAAATAATAATAATAATAAAAAAAATGGTAGAGAAGAGAATGATAATTGATCATACGAGCAAGTGAATATTTTTGTCCTCCAATTTGGTGTGTCTTTGGTTCGGATTCGAAAATAATGTGATTAATCACCAGGTTATGTTTCGAACAAGAATGGCTAGTTTTAATTTCTGATTTGATATTATGCAATGGCAGCGTAAAATGTGTTTTGCATTGCATTGAGATAACTTAATAGATGTCAATGTACTAGTATAGCTTTCTATATATAATGATAATGCATACCATTTCAAATGACGAATAATTAGAACTTAGAAGAATGGCATAATCTTAGGCAAGTAGTATGACATTTATAGCTTGCACGTAGTTCGAAATAAAGTTTTCTAAGCTCGAAGTTATTGCCCCTAATCCTGGCTTCCTACTATGTTTCGAACAAGGGACATCAAGGGTACGTTACCACTAGGCTACCGATAGCTACATTTATGTTGTCTGCATGTTTTATTATTGTTTTATTATTGTTGTGAATTGTTACTAATCATTGTGATATTTTATTTTCACTTTCTAACTTGTTTTGATTTTGACGCAAATACTTGTTAGTAGTGATAATTATTATACTTAATCATATACATGATAAACTTGTTATTTATTCCGCATGTGGCAAAATGTTAACACAATATTTTCATGATACAAGAACATGTATGATTTATTTTTGAAAAAAAAAATAATTTTCCCCTTCTTTTGGCAAATTATAATAATATGTTTAACTATAGAAAATGATGGTTACTAACGATATTAGTTTGCCTTACATATTTAATTGGTTTTATGGTCATTGATTAATTGACACTATTTTGGCACTTGAAAATGTTTATGTTTATTATATAATGCTTTATATATTTTATCATTGACAAATTGACATAAAAGAAAAGTTTTATCTGATATAACTATTGTTGTTATTCTCTAATGATCTCCCTGTAAGTTGTTTTGAAAGTTATATAAAGAAGATTATGCTTCATCAAGTTGACTCATATATTATATCGGATTCTATTTTCTTGGATCTACACAGTAGTACATTTTCCGAGGTTAGTTATAAATATTTTTTTTATATAGCTATTGTCATATTAAGAATATGCATAAGTGGAGAAATTTGTCCTAAATGAGTACATAAGCCTGTCGTTTTGTTTTTCAATATGGAATTATAAGAATGTCATAATCTCACAACATGAAATTTTACGTGCTTCTTTATTGGCATATTTTTAAAATATTAGTGATGAAAAATTTCTAATATTTTTCTATTGAAAATTATTGCTGCCATTATGATAAAGAGAAGAATTTGCCAATATAATTATGGATATACTTGTGCATTTGTTTATACCATTGGATGACTATTAAAAGAATATGCCTCTTTAAATATATTATTTGAAAAGTATTTAAAAATTATAAAAATTTAATAACATGTGTTAGACATATAAATTGGTTATCGAAGAAAAATGTGGTTCTTTTGTGAGAAATTTATTAATTTTTAATTTTTTCATTGTCATTATTGAAATAATTAGATTGGATTGTACGAACCACATAAATAATTGATCACATTTATACATAATATATTTTTATAATAAAATTTTACGGATATAAAAAAAAATTAAAATAGCATATCCTAATTTTTTTTATTGGGGTTAACAATGTGTTATAATGTAATGGATCACAAATAAATATATCAAGTTTCAAAGGTATAAGTAAAATTTTATTTTCAAAATAGTTTAGTATATTTTATCAAAATTTGTGTACGATAATAATTCAGAGCTCTAAAAGAGTTGTTATCTAGAGGTATTGGAAAATTTTCAGTTTACACGTATATAGTACAATTGAAATACCTCATATCGTAAAACCAAAAGTTTATAAATTAGAAGTTTATAAATTATAATATAATTTTTTGTTTGGCTTGACTGGTTAGACCATCCCGGATCAACTATATGATGCGAAGAAAAAAAATAATTAAAACTTATGTTGACATCCAATAAAGAACTCGAAGTTTCTTCAATCTGATTATCTCAATGTGTTAATAATTGTTCCCAAAGAAAGTTTATTCGGCCATCACCATAAAATTTGGATTGAATCTGGAATGAATACAAGATAATATTTATGTGTCATGACTTCCATCATGTGGATCATTTAGGTATTTTATATTTTTAATTGATGCATCAACTAGATGGTCACATGATTCTTCATTGGCAATTCGCAACCAGAAGTTTGCGAGATTACTTGTGCAATTGTATCAACCAAAATCTAGTGATTAACTATTGTATGTCTATTGCCATTACTAATTGGGAACATGTATGACACTGATTCGCATCAAGTCATTAAAATTATCATGAGTTTCCCCTTTTACAAATGGTTTTTGGTCAGAAACCTAATATTTCCCATCTAAAAACTTTTGGATGTGCAGTATATTTTCCAGCACAACGCACTAAGATGGGACCTCAAAGAATGTTGGGAATATATGTTGGATATGAATCTCTATCAATGATAAAATAACTCAAACCAACAACAAGAGAGTCATTCATGGTTTGATTTCCGATCATCGTTTTGATGAATTTGTTTTCCCAACATTAGGGGGAGAAAATAAGCAGTTGGAAAAAGAAATTATTTGAAAAGAGTTATTATCGTAATATTATCTTGATCCTCGAACAAAACAATTTGAACTTAAGTTCAAAAGATAATTCATTTGCAAAATTTAGATAACCAATTGTCAGACGCATTTACTGACCTAAAAGAGTGACTAAGTCACATATTCCAACTGCTAATGCTCCAATGAAATTGATGTCCCACTTTGACAAATTAAAATTGCAAATGCACGCTTGAAGCGTGGCAGATCCATCGGTTCCAAAGATAACAATCCTAAAAAAAAATGAAAAGGAGCAAAGAAATAAGATGGTCAATTTGAGGATATAGTGACTCTTGAAGAGTCCTTAGACATAATTAAAGAAGAAAGTCAGGTACCTGAAAAGTGTGAAAACAAAGAGATCTCAATAAATTATGTCATGACTTAAATACAATGGAACCTAAATGAAGTCAACGTTGACGATAGTTTTACATATGATAATGTAGTGTCCTAGAACACTATGTTCTTAACCCTCTAAGTCCTCAAGATTATGGTAATCAGGAGTTCCAGAGAGGATCAAGTGTTTATGTGTGACTTTATGGTTTTTCTGCAGTTCCAGTTGGGAAAAGCAGGGTTTCCCCAGTCAACAGGTGTGTGCAGAGTGCCAACTTAGGGATGAGAGTACATACCTGAACCCTAGCTGTAGTTAGCTATTTATAGGGTTTGAGGAAGCTGATATGGGCCGTATGGGCCTTGTACCAGAGTTAAGCTGAACCTAGATTCTGTGAGATAATATCGGAGGTTTATGCTCTTAGAATCTGGATATGATCAACTTACGATCCCATGTCTAGGCTGTTACGAGATTCCAGAAGAGTTTTGCGGAAGGGATAGGAAGCTGTGGTAACTGAATCTATCTACAAGCCGACGTTATATCTCGGCACTGGAGTCCCGAGCCGATGGGCTGAAGACCATTGGCGAGGCTCGGCCCCATCAAGTCCGAGCCCGGTCTTTTATTGTACTCGGAACCAGCGAGTCCGAGCGAGGGACGTTTGTGCTGAGTAAACCGAGGGAGGGGTCCTTGAAGAATCCCTTATATAGGACTTAGTCCTTATTGGGTCGGCAGACCCTACAAGCCCCCCAGCTCGTAAGACTTTACAAAGTCTGTGACGAGGTAACATGTGCTTAGGGTTAGACCTCCTAGATGTCTCAGTTCGAATGTGTGACAGCTGTCCGAGTTGACGTTTTGGTTTCTCTAGGTACGGCGCGCTCTCTTGTAAGTTGTGCCAAATCATCACAAATTTTGAAATTTGAAAAAGCGCCTCCTGAAACTGCCACGTCTCTTCCAACGAGTGGTTGCATGCGTTTATGGGCTTTCGGCCCGTATTTGCGATACGGAGGGAAACTGAAAAGTTTCCGTCATTACTCCAAATCATTCCTTCATATCTTTACTACATTTCTTATTTCTTTGCCTCCTCCAAAATCTTCTCAACCAGAATCCCCCATTTTCCTCTCCTCTAATCTCCTTCCCAATTCCTCCGCATTTGATCCCGAACTCTTCTCCTGCTATCCTAACTTTCTCAAGACAACTTCAAACCCAGTTTTCTCATCTCTTTCAGCAACCAAAAAGCAGGTATTTTTTCCAACTTTTCTTATAACTTCTGCGGTTTTTCAATTTTCGTAAAAGGGGTTTTTTGTTTTGGGTTTCCTAGTGAGCTTTGATTTTAGAGGTTCTGGGTTGTCTCTGGGTTTTGTTCTAAGTAAGTAGTGTTTAGGCTTCTTTTCATTTAAATCATGAGGGGATGGAGAGGTTTAAGAAGGATTTACCGTGAGCTTTGCAGAAGACTAGGAGAAGAACCCTCCAGCGATAGTGATTTGGGGACTTTAAGTTCTCCCGAGTTTTCTGGGAATGACGGAGATTCTGAGTTTTCAGGAAATGAGGGAGATGAAATTGATGATTCTATACCCCCTTCTACTCCCCCTTTAAACCAGGGATTCACTGAGTTAAAACCGTTGACTGTAGAATACCCCTTGAATTTCGCCGACGAGACTAAGTGGTTGGTAGCTTATGATTAGACAAAATGGAAAGACACAATTGAGGCATAATTGAATTAGCTTGAAGAGCGACAGGTATTTGGACCTATAGTCCGTACACCAAAAGGTGTAAAGTCAGATGGATACAAATGTGTTTTTGTACATAAGCGAAATTGTGTAGAAGAAATTATGAGATATAAAGCAAAATTGATAGCCCAAAGAAGTTCACAAAGATCTGACATTGATTATGAGGAATAATACTTCCCTATGGTGGATGCAAGTATTTTCGATACTTGATTAGTCTGGCAATATATAAAGGATTCAATTTGTGTCAAATGATGTTATAGCAGATTTTATGGCTAACTTGATTAATAACATATATATGAATACCTCTCAAGGATTCAATATGCTCGAAGCATATGCTTGAACTACTATTTATGGTTGAACCATATCCATGGATAATTAAAATGTTTGAAGCATAAAGTGTAAAATGTCGACATGTGCTCGCAAATTAGTTAAATTGCAAAATGCAATAATTTTGAACCTATAGTTCAAACTCCAAGAGATTTTTAATAGACTCGAAGTTTTAATTCTAGAAAACATAAAATGCATTATATGTTTGTAGCCATTATCATGGTTCATTCGAGAATGATATCATTATATTAATATGAGAAATTACAGAAGAATTAAGGATATTGATATATACATGTATATATCTATTTATATTTAGCTAATAATAATTTGTGTTTTTTTTTGTTATATATTGTTTGACTTATATATATGACGTCGTGTATGTCATGCAATTATGGATATGTTTATTGCAATTGTTTGAGAATACTTATATGATTATGGTTCATGTTATGTGTTTTGTTTTTGGTATCTATATAGTTTTATTTCAATATTGTTTGAATTATCTAAAGTTAAAGGAAACATTTCAGATCAAAATGAAATACCTCGGCCTGAAGATCGAACATTTAGCAAATTAAGTTTGTGCATATCAAGTGGGGAAAACAACTTCTAAAGTGATTTGCTTTGATAAATAACAACTAATTTATATGCTAATCTCTGTTTGATTGTTAAATGTCGTACGTGACTTAATATGTCATCTGATATTAATTTATTAGCAAAATATTGTTATTCATTCACATGAAGATGTTGGAATGAAACTAAGCAAACATTTTAGTATGATAAATTGAATAAAAGTTTTTATGGTTTGAAGTAAATTGAGATGTGGTATAATCGTATAAGTGAATATTTAATCAATGAAAGATATAAAATGGTCGAATTTGTCCATGTATTTTTATGAAAAGATGTGACAAGAAATTTGTTATAATTGATGTTTACGTTGATGATTTGAATATTATTAGAGCTCCTTATGAAGTGCTTCCAAATGTTGTAAATTGCTTAAAGAAAGAGTTTGAAATGAAGGATTTGGAAAGAACAAAATTTTGTCTTGAATTACAAATGGAATATTTAATGAAATATTGGTACATCATGAAACCTATGCTGCGAAAGTAATAGTGGAATATCTCAGAGATAATTGTTCGCATCAGGGGGAGAAATAAATATGCACTGCACTCTTTTTCCCTTAGTCAAGGTTTTTTCCCGATGGGTTTTCCTGACAAGGTTTTTAATGAGGCAGCATCCAATTGCGTAAGAAGAATTGTGTACTCTTTTTCCTTCGCTCATTTTTTCCATAGGGTTTTTCTTAGAAAGGTTTTTAAAGAGGCATATTCTTTTAATAGTCATCCAAGGGGGAGTGTTATGAAAAATTTGTATTTATCTAATAAGTGGATGACTCTATCATAGTTTTAGTTTATCCCTACTTTATGTTTATCATTAGTTGAAACAAATTCATGATAGAGTTTCATCTTTTCCTATATAATAGGACTCATATGTATTGTAAACTTTGGCTCAAGAAGTAAAATACAATTTCTCCCTACTTCTCTCTTCTCCTTCAATCTCTTATGTCTTCTTATTTTCATTAATTCATAACAGTTACTACTATTTTGTATTTTATTTTTATGACTTTATCTATCTTATTCTTTCTTCCTTTTTCTTTTAATTTTAAATTCTTTATCCATTGTTTTTGGTAGATTTTACTTCTTTTATATACACTTTCTTTTTATAAGAAAAAAGAAATTGTATTTAAAACCTGCCAAGCACAAGAAATGTTAGCAGCCGAATAGAACAATGTAAGTCATTACAATTTAAACCAAGAAAACAGAGGATCATGAACTAGGAGTTATGACTTTATCTTTACAAGTTACGACTTTATCATTTTATTTTTTGTTACATTAAATATATCTAAAATATTTTCTTAATCGTTACACTAATTTCCAAATCTTTTCTTAGGTTTTAATTTATATATTTTTTTCCTTAGTATTACTTTTAAATTCATGTATTTATGAAAATTAAAAAATTGATATAAACTTATACACACACAATATATATATATATATATATATATATATATATATATATATATATTATATATATTATCGGGACAATTCATGAGCTAACAAATCGAATTATATTTGATTCAAGTTTAGTTCATTTATCTAATGAACTCGATTTCCAGTTCATATTCGGTTATTTGACTCACGAGTTAAGTTCATGAGTTACATAACGAATCTAGTATCGAACGAACTTTGAGTTGCTGTACCGAAAAAGATATATTATTTGACTTATTTTTATTCTCAAGATTAGTTTTTTTTTTCATTAAATGTTAAAAAGTGCTATTTGATTTTATGTACAATTGTTAAACAACCAATTTTAAGAAATAAACATAAAAATTATAACTTTTTATATTTTTAAAAGATGAGATAATGTTGATTTATTGATTTTTTATTTTTAATGACCTCAACAGTCATTCTTAAAGCACTCATTAATGAAATTATCATCATATTATTTGAGTGATTGTTCATTTGGTGAATGTATAGCACATCTTTTAAAAAAATAAATAAATCCAGTGTTATCATTTGATGGATATTAAAACTAATTTTCTACTGAAGATTTTCTGAATAATAGTAAGATTATTTTTTTTTCCAAAAATATATGTAGAACTTGGATAGTTGAAAATAATATTGTGGTATTTTTAACCATGTTAGGAAAAGAGTGTTTATGGATGGAAAAAAAGGTGTATCATGATATAAAGTATAAACCATTATACAGTATATCCTAAGACCGATCTACGGCAGATTTTCGTCTCTTCGATACAATTTGATTTTTCGGTCACATTTTCAACAGAACTTGTTATGGTTCTCCAAAATATATGATCTCAACCGGTTGTTTTGTTTTTTTTGTTTTTTTGTTTTTTTTTCACGATGACATTTTCAGCAAGAAACTATTTATTTGCATAAGTAAATATTGAATGCATAATCATATGCTTGAGAGACACAAACCTTGTTCATCTTGTGTCAGCTTCTACCATTTAACTGTTTTTTTTTCTTATCACCTACCGATTGCTAGCCAACTTAAGACTTTGAAAATCCATTTATATTCTTTCCTTTGAATAAATCCCATCATCAAAGGCATTTACAAAATGCCAATTAAGATGACACGTTGCCATTCTTACATTGTACTCCCGATGGCAACATAAATGGCATTAACCTATTACGGTCGGTGCAAGTAATGAGAAGGTATCTCCACATTACAGAATACAGATAGTATTAACTTTTTTAGGATAAGAATATACTCCCTCTCTTCCTAAATATAAAATTTCTTAAAAAGTTGAATAATTTAATTAATTGTATTAAAAATGTGAACTTTTTGATATGTAATTTCAAAATTACCCCTATTAATATTATTGAGAATCTAAAAAGTGTTAAATAAATAGGGGTGTTTGTGGAAAAAAGTAATTAATGATCATTGAAAATTGGTATGTGGCTTTATAAATAGGGACAAAATAAAAGTGTCAAGAGGGC
The DNA here is from genome assembly GCA_037953625.1 of Crotalaria pallida. Lineage (NCBI taxonomy): Eukaryota > Viridiplantae > Streptophyta > Magnoliopsida > Fabales > Fabaceae > Crotalaria > Crotalaria pallida. Next base: position 80,014,649 of record CM075656.1, read on the forward strand.
TTTATATTTAGGGATGGAGAGAGTAGTAGATAGTATTAGCTATTTCTTCTTGCTTATAAAGATGATAAAAAATTACAAAAATAAAAAATTAAGGAGATTTGCATTTAATAATTTATTTAATATAGTATAAACAAATTATAAAATAACTAATTTAATACATTTTTCGTTGGTCAATTAATTACAATTCAAAATTTTCAATTTTCAAATTTTTCATTGGCTGTTTTAATTTTTGTCTGGGACCAAATTTTTTGCTATTTTTTTACCATTTTTACGAGGCTGAGAGACTAATTTAAGTTGGTATAATACACCGTCCATTCTATCCACACAATGGGAAGGTGATTCCTTTCTATTCATTTTCTGTTTCCTTACTCCTTTTTTTTTTTACTGGGAAATATGTAATTTATCTAAGAAGAAAAGAGAGTACAATCAAAACCAGCAATATCAAAACAAAATACATAGATTTCACACAAACATCATTAAGAAAAGAATGCATCGGTCTTCCAAAAACGGACATGCGTCATCAACCTCTTCCTAAAGCGGTCTCCAACAAAAGATTCAACATCCTTAATTTTCAAGGCATCAATCTCATCAATACTGGAAGTAAGCACTTTTCGGCAACAAAGAATCTCAAATATGTGAAGAAAGATCTGCTGAGTAGAAGCTGAATCAGAAGTCTGCAAGGAAAGAACTTTCACGAAGAACAACATGTTTCCAGTTATTCTAGAAGAGAAGGGAGCCATTAGATCTTGAAATTGCAACAACACACGGGCCTCCCCGAAACAAAAACACTCAAACAACTGAATAATTGAATTTTATTATTTATAACCCAAACTTACACAAAGGCAACAGAGAGACACAGATAAACTGGGAGAAAATTTGAAAAAACAAGACAAAACCCTCACATCGAAGGGAAAGGACTAAAACTCCCTTCCCTTCTCCCTCACTCATTAACTGGAGAACCAAAAAAACAAGAAAAGAGGAGAAGGGAGACGACGAAGAAAGAAGAGAGAAGGCAGAAGAGAAATTAAAAAATTAAAAAATAAATAAATTAACAAAAAATTGTTCCCTTACTTTCTCTTCCCAAGTCCATTATGTTCCATTTAATTTCATCTTCTTCTTCAAACACACTCCCAAACATACAAAGCAAATATATAGTTAATAGTCACATAGATCCCCGAAAGATACCTGTGAAATCAGTTATGTCCCTAAAAGATTAGTGAAATCTCTTAAACCCCAAATATCATTTTGGAACCAGTTAGGTCCCTGAAAGATTTGTGAAATCTCTTAAATCCCCAAAGATCAATTTGACATCACATTAGTCCCCCCATGAGGGACCTAACGGAATCCTGTGTGACACATTAAATGCTTTGTTGGCCCAAACGTGACACCTTCTTAACATTCCAACATCACATTGGGGCCGACAAAGCATTTAACGTGTCACGTAGAATTACGTCAAGTCCATCCTGACGAAATTGAATGGGGGGACTAATGCGACGTCAAAATGATCTTTGAGGGGTTTAAGAGATTCCACAAATCTTTCAGGGACCTAACTGATTCCACAGGTATCTTTCGGGGACCTATGCGACTATTAACTCCAAATATATATATATATATCAACATGTTGAAAACGACGACCGTTGCGTACACATGTATTGTTAAAATTAATAAATCGATCTTTAAATTATTTTTATGTTAAAAATTAGTTTTTTAAGGTTTTTATAAAGTAATTTCTTCAATTGTTGTTTTTCAATAAATTTGTTTTTTTTTTCATTAAATGACATGTGGCACCATAGAAAAATAAAATAATCACTAACCCATTTTTGTTAATATGTAGCATTATATTATTTTTTAAGTGATATGTTTCCACTTAACCAAAAAAAATAAAAAATCAAAGGACTAATTTTTAACTTAAAAATAACTTAACAGATGAATCTAATAGTTTTATTTATTTTTTTAATATATCCTGTATTGTTTCTAATATTCATGCACCATAAGTATAGGATTTAGCTTTTATAAACTTTTACTCTTTTAGTATTAAACTAGCAAGATATACGTGCCTTATTATTTAATTTATTTAGAGTTTTTTAATCTTAGCTCTTAGTGTACATACATGATATAATTTTTTTTAAGCAAAACTTATTAATGAGAGTTCAAGGAGAACTCAACACATTACAAATAGAATCATGATTTACAATAATTTATAATTCCAAATAAAAAATCTACACACCAATCAAAAAATACAATTGTACAATTTGCAAAGCTCATACACTATTGTTGATCTAACCTTGATCAGGTTCGGTACTCCAATCACATATGACCTAATGTTGCTGTATTCTGTGCATAGTATATAAGTTGTTTTTTTATTTTTATTGGTGGAATATATAAGTTGTTTTTAGAAGGTTTAGTATAAGTTAAAAATATTAAAAAAAATAAATTCATTATTTCTTCATGTACTAAATACTATCCGAAAGTTTTTTTTTCTTTGTACTCTAATGGGAGGGAAGGAGTATTAAATAGATGCAATATTGTTGTGAGTTATTAGTACTCAATATCAATCCCAATATACTCAATAAACATACAATTCTGACAAGAGCGAGAGCCTTTTGGCCATATTGAGCTGAATCTCTTCTTTTCCACAAGTGGTGCTCTTTCTTCTTATTGTTTTCTTTTCTGCATATGAATATGAAGCATGGAAGTAAATGGCAAATAAAACTGAAAGGCTTAAATATATTTTTAGTCCATGCGCAGGGTTCATTTTGTATGTAGTCCCTCGAAAGTGAAAATTGCTTTTGAGTCTGTAGAACCTAGTTTATTTTGATTTTTATCCCAGCTATTAGCTAAAACAGCTTAAAGTGCTGAGACATGACACCATACATGAAAGATGACACATAAACACTAAATGGATTTAGTATAACATTAGGTACGAAAATCAAGATAAAGTACTCCCTCCATTCCTTGACTTTTGGCCTTTAAATTTTTTATTTTTTATTTTTTCATTTCATAACTTTTGTCCTTTTACGATTTCAATGTATAATCATATTTTTTTTCCAATTTTAACCCTTCAATCAATCATTTATTTTTCTCCTTATTAATTACTATACTTTTATCATCACTCTCATCATTAAACTACCATAGTATATATGAATTAATGACCAACGTGGGGTTGGTCAAGTGGTAGCTCACTTGGTCCCTTAACCAACAGGTCTCGAGTTCGAGCCTTGGGTATGGAGCAACCCCCGCTGGGAGACCCCTACCGCTTAGTGCGAGCTCAGTTGGGTCGGACCGGATGAGTCGGATTCTGGGTAAACCAGATCCGGGTACCGGTTGGTGTACACAAAAAAAAAAAAAAGTATATATGAATTAATGGACACACTTCCTAATAAAATTTAAATACTACTACAATAATTTTCCATAAGAATTAAATATGGACATTTTGAACAAAACACATATAAAACTTACAATGATTAACACTTTTTTATAATATGTGTATCATCCTTAAAAGCCAAAAGTTAAAGAATTGAGGGAGTAAGTTGCAGTGATTCAAAACCAAAATTTTGATTTTGAAAGTACTAAAAGAGAATGTAATAACCTACTTGTCCTTCTCTACGGTGCTAACCAGGGCTCTATCAGTTCGCTTGAGTTTGTATCGAGCAAGGGGAGCAGCAAATGTAGTACAACAGATACAAATTCTCTGCTATTAAAATTAAAAAAAAATAAAATAAAAAAACCAGAATGAATGAATAAATGAAGGTTAAATAAAAGAAAAGGAATTGTAATTATTTTGTGAGTGAAGATTTAACAGGTAATGTGTTTCTTGAAGCATGCTTCTTTATCTGAAGAGAGAGAACAAATTAATCAATGATTTTGTGATGAGCTAGCTAATACAGTGAGACACATAAGGAGAAGTAGCTAAACACTAAACAGTAGTCACCTGATATGTTAGTGATGAAAGAATTGGGGATATAATTGAGATTTCACACGAAACCACACCCATCCTATCCTTAAAGACATAACCAAATTAACCACCACCAACCAACAATAGAGCTCCCAAAATGGAGGACGCGGGTGATTGAATTCGGGTCATTCTTTTTGGGCCTCATCGACTTTAACAGCCTTGGCTTGGGCCCGTTCGTTATATTTGAGTTTTAATATTTTTGTCTCCCATGATTCAATTTTTTGCTCTCATTTTTTCGATTTTTTTTTTTTAAATTTTGATGATAAAAAAAAAATTAAAATATCATTGGCGTTAAATAATTTTTGACTTTGGGGTGTCAAAAAAAAAAAAAACACTTCTAGCACACCTTTGTCGAAAATATGTTCCGTCTTACTAGTATTGGAACTTGGAAGTATACAAAAATTAATAGTTTTATATTTTTAGTTTTTTTTTTAAATGAAAAAAATTGGAGAGAGAGCGTTTTCACATGTGTGTCATCACGTGGCACCATGTGGACTTGCAATTTCGGTATGACGTGTAGCAAAATTTGACCGGAATGGGTAACAACAGTACATGTCAAAATCGTTTTCACCTGTGTGTCATCACGTGGCACCATGTGGACATGCAATTTCGGTATGACGTGTAGCAAAATTTGACCGGAATGGGTAACAACAGTATATGTCAAAATCGTTTTCACCTGTGTGTCATCACGTGGCACCATGTGGACCAGTAATTTCGGTATTGTAGTGTCCCAGTATTGAAGGAACACCACGATGTGTGTTTGGGGTTGTTGCAGCTGACGAGGGTGACCCCGGTCCTACGTACCCCCAGTGATAAGGGGATCAAGCCACACGTAGTTCTTGAGAATAGGGATGAGAGAACATACCTTAGCCCTTATAGCATGGCGATACTTATAGGGGAAGTTGTGTTGTGGTGCCTTATGGGCCTGTTCGGCCCAGTAGGGCTGACGTGGCTCTTAGAGGATAAGAAGGATGAGTTATTCACCCTTATCCTGTATTAGAGAGCTCGTGCTTATCCTGTAGCGGTAGGATTTATTATTGGTTAACCCTACAAGCCCCCCAAGCTCGTATAGGCTTGAAAAGCCTGTGCTGAGCTTCTGTGGGAACATACCTGAAACCCTAGCTGTGATGAGCTATTTATAGGGTTTGGAGGAGGCTGATATGGGTCGTTTGGGCCCTGTATCAGAGCTGTGTTGAACCAGGATTCTGTGAGATAATATCGGAGGATTATGCTCTGAGAATCTGGTTAGGATCAGCTGAAGATCTCATGTCTAGGCTGTTGCGAGAATCTAGGAGAGATTCGCAGAAGGGATAAGAAGCCTCGGCGAGCCTGAGTTTATCCACAAGCCGACGGTATGTCTCGGTCCTAGAGTCCCGAGCTTGATAGATAGGGGACCGATCATAAAGCTCGGTTCCATCAAGTCCGAGCCTGACCCTTTGGTATGCTCGGAGTCCATGAGTCCGAGCGAAGAACTTTTATGATAGGTAAACCGAGTAAAATGCCCTTAGAGGAACCCTTTGGTGAGACTCGGGTCCGTATATGGTTGGTAGACCCTACAAGCCCCCCAGCTCGTAAGACTTTGAAAGTCTGTGGCGAGGTTCTAAGAGTTTGTGGTGACACAAAACATTGTTTGCGGCTGATAACTTTTTATTCGGAGGAGTGTCGTGGATGGTTGATTAGGACGTATAAGACTGTTCGCAGTTAAGGCCCTTAGCCATGTATCGTCATGTACTGAGTTCAAAGTCGAATTGGACTATTGTTTTTAAAGTCACGATGTTTTTAAGGAGACATCCTTTTATGCGCTTGTCATGGTGAAAGCCGAAAGGCTTGTGCCAATGTATGCTGGCACGACTCAAACTGTTATTTGAGTTCGAAGTGTGCCAAGATTATCACCAATTGGACCGTAACGTTTACGAGGGATTGCTTGTCGGAATGACAACCTTAGTCGAGGTGTATTCCTCGATCCGCGATGTATTGGGCCAGATATGAGCCGAGAGGCTTTGAGCCGAGAGGCTAAGCCAAGCTATCGGGTCGCAATCCTCGTTTTCACTTGTAGCCTCGCCGATCTGGCCGGCTAACCGAGATCGTGGGCAAGTGCGTAAGAACATGATCCGAAGTGAGTGAGTTTAACATATGTCCTTAATGAGGACGGTAAATGATCAATTTGGTGCCTCATGGGACGTGGTGGTCATCTTTGGCACGACATTTGATCTCGAGTAACTTATGCATCACATAATACCAGTATTCAAGGTCGGCCAATGTCACGATGTATACGCCTCATCACATACTAGTCCCCTACTCGGTAAAGCCTGAAAAGGCTTGTGTCGAGTTCATAAGGTCTGTGAAACGCTCGGGATCAAAGTGGGCCTCGGACTCGGTATAGGTCCGAAAGCTCGGTGAGAGGTTCTAAAGATGTGGTGCGAAGGCACCCAAATATAACCGGAGCATCTGCTGCTCAGGGCTTTACAGTTCTTCTCGGATTATTTTAAAGAGTCGGAGTCCATTCTACCCGCCGAGCAGTAAGCTTCATGGCCGAATAAGGTCACTCGAGTGGAAGTCATCGAAAGTTTATCGAGCTGATGAAGCGGCCGAGGATGCCGAGAAGGGAAAGAATGAAGCCGAGGAAGCAAGAACAGGTAGAGAAGGCAAGCTGATAGATTATCATAATAACAAAGAGATGATGAAGCGGCCGAGGATGCCGAGGAGGGAAAGAATGAAGCCGAGGAAGCAAGAACAGGTAGAGAAGCCAAGGACGACCGTTTCCCTTGTCGTAACTGTTTAGTCAACTTCAATTGTTGAACCCCTCTTGAATCCGAGTAATTAGGGCGAAGGCAAGCTGATCGATCATAATAATAAATTTGAAGCAAACCTTTACTCCATTGCATAACCAACCCCCTTACTCGCTAAAGCCTGAAGAGGCTTGTGCCGAGTTAAGAAGTCCTTTAAGGTGTGATAGTCGTTTTCCGCCAATTAGATCGTGTTCATCCAAGCCTCTTTGAGAGACTGTCGGATTCAGATCTGTGTAGGCGAACGTTGAGCGAAGGCTGAATATTTGCGAGTTGTGGGTGTGGAATTAGCATTGTGTGGTTCCTTGGAGATGCTGGGATCCGACTTAGATCACTGGGTGTTGGCACTGCGGATCGTTCTACCAAATAGGTAAGGTCGCGATGATGCGCAAACCAAGGAAAAATTGATCGGCAACCGGTGTGAAGGACTTGAATTAAGTTGGGTCGTCATACTCGGACTCGAATTAATCATAGGTCATCATGCTCGGCAGATCCGATCGTTATGTTTGTACCTTTTTATGATGTATAAATATAACGATTAGAATATCAAGTAATAGATGATATGTAATGACATTAATTAGCAAAGTATGAATTAATTCACTGTTAATTACGATTATTATTTAAGATAACACATGTCATGTGGTAAGTGATTCAATAGTAATGAATATGACAGTTAAACCATAAAATTGAAATAATATTAATGGGGTAATGAGAAAGATCCTTCCCTGTCAGTCCTCGTGTTTAGACCATTTCTGAATGTTGATATGCCCGACACCCTCTTGGCAGTGAGGCGTTTCCTCTTTTATTGTTGGAATGGGCGGTTGCCTAGTACTCTTCATCCTCTTCCTACCAAAAACCCTGTATGCCGTTATGGACAAGTCATTGTGTAGCACTTGTGTGAGCAAGGCCGAGATCCCGAGGAGGGATCTTGACAACGACCGTCCTTGGCTCTAAGTGACCGTGAAAGGCAAGGGTGTCGTGGCAGAGGGTACGAGGATGTTGTAGGCTTTGGTCGTGTTATTTGAAGCAGGAATCCGAGTAGTGACGTTGAGGTCATGATAAATTGAAATGGTCACAGTAAGCATGTGTAATAGAGGAGACAGCCATGTCATCATGAGATTTTGCCGAACCCTGTTAAAGGCGCTATAATATTAGATGCCCATCGTGACTGAGTAGTCTAGCACCGATTAATGTGAGGATATCTTTGGCGGTCGGAAGCTCGAAATAGGCCTTTTAGAGAAATGGGCCATCATAATCGTACCTCGCATGTGTAAACAAAATTAATAATTGGTAATCGTCGTTATTTAACAATTTATAACAATTATATAACGATAATAACAATTATTGGCAAAGACACGATGTATAATATCAGTATAGAGGTAGTGTGATTTTAATAATATCACACGTAATAAACATAATAATGACAATTATTGGGGTTAATAACCTCGTAAATCATAGATGATTGTCTACGAAAAGAAGCATGATTATAAATATATCACGCGCAATAATTGTAATGAATGACATTTAACAATATGTCAGAGCATGTAATGACAACAAATCAAATGATGAAAGTTTATCCATGAAAAACGACAATGCACAATTGTCGGAAACTGCCTAATGTCATTCGAAAGACAATGTATATAAAATATTATTATCCTATCACGACAGGAAAGACAGACATTTAAAAACAATCAGCAGCAAAGAAATTTGGCTAACAATATGCCACGTATCAGCATGTATACAAAAAATCATAATTAGAGAATATCAAATAATTAGTGGCATGTAATGAGATTATAAGGAATAAGCATTAAAAACACATGTCAAAAGCATTGCATCAGGTAAATTAGTATAAGCATGTGTGTAAAGTAATCACGTAAAATGCCAAGTAAATAGGAAAATAATACAGGAATGAGAATTCCTTCCCTGATTCAGTGTGGTGAGAAATGTCAGATTGAGGGATGTCGGATTAAAGAATGTTGGATTGAAGTCTTCTGTCATTCCTTTCCAAATGGACTTTGTTGAACATTGAGGGCTGACCTCTGTTTTCCTTAAATATGATTTTCTCTATGCTCGGAACACGAGCTTCAAGAGAGAAACTCGGCGCGGGGGTCCTCGCTCTTCGCTCGGAGCACAAGCTTCAAGAGGAGAACTCGGCGCGGGGGTTCTCGCGATCACCACTAGATTCCAAATAGAGCGAAAAATTATGTCCATTAATGGGGATCTCGAAATGGGTTATTCAGCAGCTCGGGCCTATTAATATAATTATTTGTCCATGTACCTCGCATATGTGCATAGAAAATAATTTAGCGGTTGTCGTTCAAGCTTATAACAACAATAATAGATAACAATAGACATGTAATGACTTTAATTAGCAAAATTGTAATATTTTTGCTGTTAACTAATAGTCATGTGAGTCAATAAAATATTTGTGCAATTATTAAAAATTAGAAGAATTATCAGCCGATGAAAATATAAGATATAATCAAATAAAAATAAAAACGTTGGTATGCATAAGAATTTGATTTTAAATGAAATAGCTTCCCTGATGTAGGAGTAGCTTGCTGCTGTTGGGCCCGTAAAGTTGTTGATATCCCTAAGAATGCCTTGTCAAGAATTTGTCCAGTTGGGCCGAATGAGTGTTGATAGTCCTTTTCTTTTTTTTTTCTTTTTTTTTTTGGTTTGGGCCTGTTGAGGCCCTTTTCTTTTTTTTTTTGGTTTGGGCCTGCTGAGGCCTTTTTTTTTAAATTTTTTTTTGGCGGTTTGGGCCAATGGCCCATTAGGGCTGAAACCCTAATGCAGCATCTGTGCTGCTGTATGCTGCATGTTGATGCGGCTTGTGCACACCGGCGGCGGTGAGCTTGGATGGAGCAGCGAGATGAGGTGGCGTCGCAAGCACCTCGCCTTGGAAGAGCCTAACCGCAACGGTGCGGTGACGGTGGCTACAGCAAACAGAGGCGGCGAATCTGCCGAGCATGAATCTACAGCAAACAGAGGCAGCAAACAGGTTCTCGCCACCGTTCCCAGGGAATGAGGGCGTGATTGATGGTACCGTGACTTCGAGTTCGAACCCGGTGTGGTGGCGGTTCTTTACGTGTTGGTGGAGAGAGGAACGACGACTAGGAAAGAGAGATAGAGAGCGATACGGTGGAAGGAGGGAGAAACGGCGCCGATGGCTCGTGAATTCGCCGGGTCGCTCCGCGCAACGGTGGGCATAACAGCCTTGTGGCGGCGTCCTTTGGTTGTAGCTTTTCCTCACCACACATCGTTGACGGTGGCGCTAGAAGGAGGCGGTGCGTTTGGTTTCGGTGCGTGACGAGAGGAGAGGAGACATGTCGGTCTCACCGTGTCGGAATCGCCTCGGGTCAAGCACGTTGCACTGCCCTCTGTTCCCCGAAGTAGCAGCGGTAAAGAGGAAGAACGCCACCGCCGCACCGCTCCTCAGCCTAGGTGTTGTATCGAAGAAGATGAAGATTGGCTCCTTCATGAACCGCATCAGCAGCACCTCGTTGCCTACTTTTTTTATTATTATTTTATTTTTATTTTTCTTTTTTTTGAATTGTGGATGGGAATCGAAGTTTATCGATCCCCACAGGCAGCGCCAATGTAGTGTCCCAGTATTGAAGGAACACCACGATGTGTGTTTGGGGTTGTTGCGGCTGACGAGGGTGACCCCGGTCCTACGTACCCCCAATGATAAGGGGATCAAGCCACACGTAGTTCTTGAGAATAGGGATGAGAGAACATACCTTAGCCCCTGTAGCATGACGATACTTATAGGGAAAGTTGTGTTGTGGTGCCTTATGGGCCTGTTCGGCCCAGTAGAGCTGACGTGGCTCTTAGAGGATAAGAAGGATGAGTTATTCACCCTTATCCTGTATTAGAGAGCTCGTGCTTATCCTGTAGCGGTAGGATTTATTATTGGTTAACCCTACAGGTATGACGTGTAGCAAAATTTGATCGGAATGGGCAACAAAAGTATATGTCAAACCAATAAATAATTTTGGGAAACCAAACATTGAAAAAAAAGAAGAAGAACAAAGGTTTGTGATAAAATAATCCTAAAATTCAAGGATTGAAACGTAATTAAGTCAAGTAAAAATGTATTGGAAAATGTACTATCTTTTAAAATTTTCGAGAGAAAAATAATTATAAACTTATATTTGTTTTTCTCATATTAACAATTTTAACAAGTGCTCTAAAAATACTTATTAATAAGACTCTTAGTTTATTTATCTAAACATAGATAAGAGGAGAGTTTGTGTCTATGAATCCAATTTACGACCTGTAGTCCTAAATTTAAGCACTCACTTATTTCCAAATTTTCCATTAATTAATTATTGATGCATGTTCTCTTTTCACTTATACTTCTATGATTTTTGTTTTTGGTACTTTTTTTTTTACATTTACTTCTATGGGTTTAGAGTAGAGAGAAGTAATTAATATAATATGTATAATGGATAAAATATTTATAAAAATGATTAAAAAAAAGTTTAAAACTAGAAAAAATGGGTAATGCATCGTCAGTGTAAAGTTTTTTACACTATCGGTGCATCATCCACCATTCATCTGTTTATGGTCGTTGACTTTTAAATTAAAGTAATACAAATGAACGGTGGATGATTGACTAATGGTGTAAAAAACTTTATACCATTAGTGCATAACCATTAATCTATTAAAACTAATGTTTGTATTCAATAGCGGATGGAGGTAGCTAGTATTCACGGCTGCTACAAATAAACGGATAACTTTCCAAGATTATTGTTGAACTATTATTTGACATTAGTTCATCAGTTTCGTTACGCACATTACAAGCACTAATGATATTGTCTTGTTCTAAGTTCTAAGACAACCACATACACACACGTGCGCGCGTGTATATATATATATATATATATATATATATATATATATATATATATATATATATATATATATATGTATGAGCTAGTATTCACGGCTGCTACAAATAAACGGATAACTTTCCAAGATTATTGTTGAAATGTTATTTGACATTAGTTCATCAGTTTCGTTACGCACATCACAAGCACTAATGATATTGTCTTGTTCTAAGTTCCCCACACACACACACTAAAAATTTGAATCTTAATATTTTAAATACATTATTTCCTAGATAAACTTTACAATTTTTTATTTATTTAAACATTATCCTAAAAACAATGAATAATAAAATCCTAATTATATATTTAGAAGTATTACTAGTAAAAACCCAAATGAAAGCTGATAAGGAGTAAAAACCAAAAATACCAAATGAAAGCTGATAAGGAGTATCAAACCCCTAATTTCAACACTAAGATCATTCGAGCCCAAACCAGCTGTGCTACGACAAGTTCCAAAAGATATTTAGCACAATTTGATTGTATATAACATAAAAGGGAAATAATTTTAAAAAATTTAAACATTATCCTAAAAACAATGAATAATAAAATCCTAATTATATATTTAGAAGTATTACTAGTAAAAAACCAAATGAAAGCTGATAAGGAGTAAAAACCAAAAATACCAAATGAAAGCTGATAAGGACTATCAAACCCCTAGTTCAGCACTAAGATCATTCGAGCCCAAACCAGCTATGCTACGACAAGTTCCAAAAGATATTTAGCACAATTTGATTATATATAACATAAAAGGGAAATAATTTTAAAAAATTTAAACATTATCCTAAAAACAATGAATAATAAAATCCTAATTATATATTTAGAAGTATTACTAGTAAAAAACCAAATGAAAGCTGATAAGGAGTAAAAACCAAAAATATCAAATGAAAGCTGATAAGGAGTATCAAACCCCTAATTTCAGCACTAAGATCATTCGAGCCCAAACCAGCTGTGCTACGACAAGTTCCAAAAGATATTTAGCACAATTTGATTATATATAACATAAAAGATAAATAATTTTAATCATGGGCCCCTAAAAATCACGGGCCCAGGACGGTCGGCCCTATTACCCTGACCCTGGGCTGGGCCTGATAGGTATAAGATTCATTAGTTATATTAAAAAAAAATTAAGTGATTAGGAATAGATATCCATGTATGAGATATATAGCATGTTTAGTAACATGTTTAGTAGCATGTTTAAAGCTAATATTTGTGAGAGTGGTTTCGAGGAAAACGCGCGTTTTCTCTCCAACACCAAAACAAGCATGCCTTATTTTTTTTTATAATAAAACTGTGGAGGGGAACTTCACAGTCCCGACACCTGGAGCAACATGGGTGGGGTGCCTCCCCAAGGGATGTTCTCCACAAGGATTCGAGCCTCTGACCTTATGGTCTTATGGGTTCTCAATATCCTTATGGTCCTAGGATGCTTCCACTAGGCCAAACCCATTTGAGTACAAGCATGCCTTATTACTCTCAAGGATAGCACTCCTTAGGTTCTACCCAACTTAAAAAATAGAAAACTTTTTCGTCTCATAAGTTAAGTCAAATCCACTAATTGTAATATTTTTTTTCTTAAAATGAAACATTCAACTCTTCAGTTTTGTTACTTGTTAGGTTTAAATTTGGCATCACCTACAAATCCTGTTAATTGATTCCTACAATTTTAGGAAGATGCCAACCGAAACAAAACAAGGATAAGTCCGTAACGTTGTAAATCAAGAAGGATAATCATAATTGGAATATTCATATATATATTTTGGAAAAACATTAAGCTCTTTTTCATTATAACCAAACATTGAACATAATTAGAAATTTAGAATGAAGGAAAAAATACAAAACTTGTAAGAGGATCATTATGCCAAAGAGTCATTCTCATCAAGATAGAGTATATGTACGTCAAGCATCGTCTTAATTAAGTGTTAGAGGTTAAACTAAGAAACTTATTAATTAACCTTAATTGCAATTGCCAAAATTATTATTATTTGAGGCCCCTATCTTATTTACGATTGTACCACTGGAGAAAAATTGTGCTTACTCACTCTTTGCTATTAGGTATGGAAACAGGGCGGGTTAGGAGAAAACCTAAATTTCTACAATTGCAAAAATGTTTCATATTCAAAACATATTAACTACATTATATTAGAATATACACATATAAATGCATAGAGAAAAATTAAATATATTTCCTTAGATAAGAAACAATATAATAAAAGTAAACGTTACTCTATTTCAGTATTAGAGTATGTCACCAGTCCAAAAATTACCAACAAGATATTTTGTTGAGGAAATAAAGTAGGATACTTCAACTCATATAAATAAAAAAAAATAAATACAAAATTAAGTAGAGTTTGCAAACTATTGTTAATATGGTGAATATACAAGTTTAACACATAAACATGTGTTGACATCGAAAAATAAATTTTTTAGTGTTGTTCAACTATATTTGCTATTAAAATTATTGTAAAGGCAAGCTAAAGATGGCAGATTATGAGTATATGGTTTATTGGATAGCACCAAACATTGTAGAAAGTTAATTCAACATGTGACATCTATGTTATAATGCTACTTTGGAAGCTTTGAGTAAATCTACATGTTATATCTCAATATATCAAGTTGGTTAGTTTTTCGACTAGCTTTGAAGCAAGATATAGATATGCATGAGTTGATACTTCGACAAAGTGATGAGGCTTTCCAGAAAAAAGCTTATCGACACATACTTAAAGACATGCAAATGCTATATATATATATATATATATATATATATATATATATATGTATATATATATATGTTGAAAGAAACATGAGATAAAGGCTTCGACAAAGTCATGATACCAATGACCAAACTTTGCATTTTGTCGAAGAAGGGAGCATTTAGTCGACAAAGTAGCAAGGAAGTTATATATAAGTTATGTTTGGTTATTTTTATTTTAAATAAAATGAGACAAATTAAATGTCAACCTTAGAATATGGTAGTTACTTAAGAAGTTATTTTTTTATAAGCAAAATAATATTATTAACCAAAGGTCTAATTAAGCTTCATTATACCTAATAGTTATTTTATTTTATTTATAAACAGTTGTTGTAATGATGTAAGTTCTTGTTGGAATCATTGTAACACCCTACACATCCTAAGTCCATGGCGATGCTCACGAGTTGACGAGTCATTGAAATGTTCTTTCCCATTTCAATTCAAATATTTTTCTTTCATGTCTTTTACTTTCTGCACATTTTGTTCCTGCACTCTCCTTTCTTTGCATGCTTTCTTTTATTTCTTTCTTTTCTTTTTTTTTTGCAATTTTCTTCTTTAATTAAACCAAGGGATCTTTTGATCATTTAAGTTTTTTAATCGTCATGAAGCAAGTGATCAGAGTTACCTATTTATCTAGGAACTCACATCATTTTGATTAAGTTCAGTTTATGATGAAAGCCTTGTCAAAATGCTTTAAAACTTATCATTTTTCACCATAAACAATTCGAAGAGTAGATGTAATCTTCTTCACATTTGGTAGAAAATTAATGCCACGATAGAACTTTGAAAATAATATCATTATGTTGCGTGTTTATACACCAAACTATAGTAAAAAAGAAAAAAGAAAATCATACACAATGTGAAACCATAATAGGAAAAATTGAACATGACCAAAATAATTGCAAAGTACATTCATGATTTTCATTAAGAAAAACACAAAGTAAATAATCCAACATTAATGATTCACCAACACATTCCTCAAACTAACACATTCTTCGTCAAATTAAATTTCATGGCTAATTTATCCAACATTAGTTGCCATATTCAAACCCCATTGGTCTTCATTAGGTGTAAATAGTTCCATAACTTCTAGTTGACATAGGGCAAATTGCATGCCCTCAATTGTTGAAAAAAAGAATAGGTTGATCTTCAAGTATAAAACCCATATTTAAATAATTTAATCTGCATTCGTTAACTCAAACAAACCTTAATGAAACATCATTCAATAATTAGAATATCAAATCGACAAGAAGATAGTCTTCAGTAAAAAAAATCATATATACTCATCCACTTCAATTGTTTAAAAAGTTAGGCAAAACTACTCGTTTGTTCCCTTAAGTTATTTATTTGTTCTAAAGTGGTTCCTTAAGTTTTTTTTTGTTCTAAAGTGGTCCCTCAAGTTTTAATAAGTTATCACCGTTAGTCCTTCCGTCAATTTTTCCTTTATCTTCTTCCTCCGATCATCTTCTCCAGCGAGCTTCATATTTTCCGACGAAAATTACGGCCACACCTAATTTTTTTTATTTCTCTCTCTCTCTCTCCTCCTCCACCGCTCCTCATCCTCCTCCTTTTTCTTTCTCTTCTACGTGCAGCGGCGACAAGCTCGTTGGATGGAAGTGCTCGCCTACATCAAAGGCAACGACGTCGACGGCGAGAATTGCCATTAGCAATGGCGACAAGTATGAAGGAGTTTTGGAGGCTGGAGTTTCTTCACCGGCGTTGGGTTCGACGGTCTTCCAAATGGGCGTTGCGGTGGTTCCTTCCATGTGCAGCGGCGAAGAAGAACAGGCCACGTTAGCAGTGGCGGTGACAGAACTGATCGCGGTGGCGAGGGAGATAAGAAGATGGTTCAGTATGAAGGAGCTGGAACAGAGGAGCCGAGTTTGCTGCCGCTGCACGCCGGTTTTGATTGGAAGAAGAAGAGGAGGAGGAGGAGGAGGAGGAGGAGCGGACGAAGGAGGAGGAGGAGAGAGAAAAAAGGATAAAAAATCATGTGTGGCCGGAATTTTCGCCGGAAAATATTAAGCTCGTCGGAGAAGATGACCGGAGGAAGAAGATCACGGAAAAATTGACGGAAGGACTAACGGTGATAACTTATTAAAACTTGAGGGACCACTTTAGAACAAAAAAAAACTTAAGGGACCACTTTAGAACAAATAAATAACTTAAGGAACCAAAGGAGCGGTTTTGCCAAAAAGTTAAAAAAAAAGGTAAATTTTATGACTAATATGATAAAATACGGTAAATCTCGAAGAAAAATATACTCATCCACTTCAATTGTTTAAAAAGTTTTTTAAAAAAATTTATAACCTCACTAACAACGTCCGACACAATTGATAGATAATTGGATTTCTTCAGCTCGAATATAGCCTTGATAAAAAGGGGGGGGGGGGGGGGGGCTGTTATCACCTCAATAATTTTCAGCTTCTTAAAAATAAGGCTTTCAAAGAAAAATAGGATATATTTAATTGAATTTACACATACCAAGGAAAATAATTAGTTGTATGAAGAATATGTTATAATATTACAATTTTACTCTCTCAACTTTTTTTGGAAAATTCACATTCAATAATGAATGAATAAAAAACAAAGATAGCTAAAGCATTTAATAAGAAAAAAAAGAGAAAAAACAATAAATAGTGCATAAAAAAATATAAAGTAACTTATAATTAGGACTAAGAAAAATTTCTAGTAACTTATAATGAGGACGAGATTGAGTAATAAGTAGCAATTGAGATAAAATAAACAATAAAAAATATTAATTTATTTTTTAATTTAAAATAATTGTACTTACCAGAAAATTAAAATAGCCAAGTTCGTACTAGTACTACACAATATGATTTTTTTATCAGATTATGATACAAATTGTGAGTTCATTCAAGAAAGTTTATGATGATGAGTGATGACCAATGATTTGTCTTGAATACTCGAAGAAATTAATAAGTCATTTAAAAAAAATCATTATTTTTTTAAAACGAAATAGAACCAATCTCAAGTAAATATATATGAAGGATTTGTTTGGAACAACTAACTTATATTATTGTGAATTATAAGTTTATAGTTGCAAGTTTGTAATTATGAAATGTGAAGCTAGTTGAGAGCTGTGAGTTTATAATTGGGAATCAGTAGTTGTTTAGTTAACTGTGTGAAATAAAATTATTTGACAAAACTAATTTTGCAAGTAGCTAAAAGTTATTAAATGACCAGAAAGAACATGCAACAATATTTTATTTATAATTATTATTTTAATTTATTTTTGTGTTTTTTATTATTAATGGTATAAAAAATTTATTAAACATAATTAATTAATTTTATTTATTTACTGTATTAAATATGTAATTGATGAAATAATTAATGAAATATTACAAAATTATTAAATCATAGTTGATAACTAATTAAATACACATTTATTTTCCCTAAAAAAATACACATTTATTTAAAAATTAAATTGTCATCAATTAGGTTGAGGTAATTAATATAATTTTAAAAAATTTAATTGGTACATGAATTATTGAAAGCTAGCTTAGTTTCTTAAAAGTTATTTCAAGTAGCTTTCAGAAAACTAGCTATCATAAGTTACAAGCTCGTTTTTTAAAAGTTGCATATTCTTTTTAATTTGTGTTCACCGAACGAAACTAATAATTTATTGACCGAATCTAAAAATTACTAATTAGCTAAAAGTCTTCTAACTATACATGTGGAACAAAGCCAAAATCTCTATTTGACAAAACTATATTGTAATCATGAATTTATAAATTACTGTTGTGAATATAGCTTATTAAATTAGATTTGTTTGATAAAATTACTCACTGAAAATTGATAAATACAGTAACGTAAAAAGATTTATAACATTTGTCTTTTTTGTTAGATTTTACTATTTAATGTAATTAAGAAAAAAAACTAAAGTATAAAACGAGGATATATTCCCTCCATTCTATTTTATCTGTCACTTTAACATTTTTAACTATTCTAAATTTTTGTCACATTAGAAATTCAAGGGTGTATTAATTAATTTTTTTCAACTATAATCTTACGTTTAATATGTTGAAATATGTAATGGATAATCAATATAGTACGAGAATATTATGATAAAGTTATCTAATACTATTTCTTTTAAAAATTGAAGTATTGATAAATAATTTTCTTAATCCATATGAAATTTCTAAAACGACAAATAAATTAAAAAAATACAATTTAATAAACATTTTTAAAAATTATTGGATTAGATTTCAAAAACTACCAACTGAAAAAATATAAAATCTTAACACAGTACACTTTACTAAATTATTGATTTAAGATCTTATGCTCGTTGTATAAGCAGTAACAAGGTAAAGGAGCTGGTTTTATCACTAATTTGTTTCAATAATAGGCCGACTAAGAGATAGAAAGAAAGAGAATGCGGGGACCGCACTCAACGCCTTTGCGGTGAAGCCATCTGACAGCATAAACCAATCGCAAAATGTATTTACAACGCTTCTCTTAATTATTTTGGAATATTATCTCCACTCACCAGTCTAATCTTATAATTATAATTAGGGTCTTGCTAAAAAGTGTTTTTGGACACTTGTTAAGATTTTTAGAAAAAAAATTTAATCATAACTCCACTATATTTCATGTTACTATACTTCATTTCTTGAAAATCTAAAAAAACACATTTTTCAACAACATTTAACTAAATTTGAATGTTTGACTAGTATCTTAAGGTCGGACACTTGTTAATATTTCCTTTGTAATTAAAGGTAAATATGTATATTTTCTCTGATCCTAATTATTTTTTTATTCATAGATTATATTTAACTAAATTATATTAAATAAATTAAGGAGGTCAGTTACATTTTTAATTTTATAAAAGTGTCTTAAAATTATAATTTTATTTTCTTAACTTGCATTGAAAACTTTGTTAATGCATTGTTTCATGTTAACAAACAATGAATAAATACTACAAAAGAGAAGTAAATGCTTTATAGAAAATACAAAGTGACTTATATATAGGACACAAAAATTCTAGAAATGTGGCTTATAAATAGGAATGGAGGGAGTATAAATAAAAAAAACTAATTTCAAATTAATTACTCCCCCCGGTCCTTATTATAAGCCTCTTTGACTAATTTTCACACCCTTAAAGAAAGTTAGTTAATATTGTTAGTGATATTGAAAATATAAATATTTGGTATACTTTTTCAAAAACGCTCCTATAATTATTATTGAGAACTAAAAAGTGTTGATTAAATATGGGTGTTTGTGGAAAAGAAGTAATTAATACCATTAGAAATTGGAAATGAAGCTTATATTACAGAAAAAAAAAGTCTTCAAAGGGGTCGGGGCTTATATATAGGGCCGGAGGGAGAATTAAAGAAGTTAGTTGAATGCATTTTATTTTCTCCGATTCAATAAAAAAATTGATTTAGAAAACTTGCATTGTAAATAAAACTAAAATTAAATGAAACAAACACTTTATAAGGATATTTTAGGAGTGATAGTATTGAGAATAGAAAATTAACTATTTTTTATTTATATTTAAGATCATTAATGAGGTTTTTTTTTTGCTTGTACTTCATCCATCTTATAAAGATGGTAAAAAATTGATATATTTTTTTCCTCTCAAATTAAAGGTAAAGTAATTGATGAAAAAATAAAAAATTGCAAAATTTTAATTGTAATTGATTGATTTATATAAAATGCATTAAATTAGTTGTTTGATCATTGTTTGATGTATTAAGCAAATAATCAAATACATGTCTTTTTCAATTTTGTAAGTATTCGAAAGTGGAGAGAATATATAATTTTCAATATAAAAGTTCATTTCAATAATATTTATTCTTTTTTTAACATAAAAGTGTAATACAGGGAATGAATCTAAACTCTCATATGGTACAAATTCCTTGCAATTGGACAAATTAAAATAAATAAATATACTAATTTAACCAAGTTATTTTCACTTATAAATAAAACCCCCAAACCCCCTCATCTTCACCGTTTTATTCATTCACAAACCTTCAAAAACAAAACTACTCCTCTCTCTAACCATAACCTAACACCAAAATGGCCGAAGAGTTCCAAGAATCTGAGGTTGTCTTCTCATACCATAACCCCCAACTCGGTGGCTATGATGGTGAGGAGCTCGCGACGGTGCAACTAGGGAAGAAGCAGAAATCAGAAGAGATGCGTTGGGAGAGAAAGAAAAAACATAACTCGATGATGAAGAGGAATGGTGATGATGATGATGATGAGGAGGAGGAGAAGAAGAAGAAGGTGGTGAGTTCCTTGCCGGTGAAAATCCCGGAGAGGATGATGAGCTGCTCTGAGGAGGATGATGACGAGGACAGGGAGGGGATGGTGGTGCCGCCACATGTGATGGTGGAGCGGAGGATCTCCAGTGAGAAAATGGCGCACTCAGTGTGCATCGGCAACGGGAGGACATTGAAAGGGAGGGATTTGAGTCAGGTCAGGAACACTGTTCACAGGATGACAGGCTTCCTTGAGGTTTAATCGACGTGTTTGATACATTAAAAAAAAATGGATAATAAAACAAAATATTGATGGTCCTTTATTTTATTTTATTTTTAATCTTGTGGTTGAGATTTTTTCGGAGTCTCATTGGTCTATAAAAGGAATTACAAAGAACCAGTAAATTTAATTTTTTTTAACGGCAGTACAAGTACTTTATATTCATTGATAATTACTAATTATTATTTTCAGCAATATATATATATATATATATATATATATATTCAAAATGAAATCATTGAATAAATTTGAATAGAGGCTTTTGAAAATAAAAGAAAGGCATTAATTATTTTTATTAATGAATTTTATTATAATAAATGTTTTGTCATTTATAATTAATTTCTTATTTAAACATTATTTAACATAGAAATTAAAATTTAGTAAACAATTTCCCTTTATGAAGAGTCTATTAATGCCGTTTTTGATAAGCGCGAGACTAATTTTAAAATAAATTTAAAATAGACCAAAGTAAGTAAATGAAAATCTAAAATCAATTTGTTACCAAAATAAAAATTTACAATACGCTGTATCCAGTAGCTTAGCATTGCTAATGAAGAAACTTGAGAGCGAAATAAACCAAAAACTCAATACGGGAACGTGGGTTAGAGTTAGGGGTGTCAGGTGTGCAGGACTTCGACTGTACCCGTTTGTTTCGGGTTGGGTTGTACCCGATCTCATGTGTCAAAAGGAGAAGGGTTCAGTCCAAAAAAAAAACTACTCGGTACCGGGTAGGGTTCGGGTTCGGGTTTGACTCAAGGTCACCCGACCCAACCCGATATATGTAAACATTTTTTTATATATGTTAATGATGTAAACATGTTTTTATTTTATTTTTATATTATATTTATACAATACATTATATATTAAATGGCTTCATTTCTAACTTAGCAATTTAATTACTTTTTATTTATTTATTAAGTGACACTTTATTACTTAACTTTATTATCAAAAGTCATATTTTCTTATCTTTATTGTACGATATTATATAAATGTCATTTTGTAAACAATATTTCCCTAGTTTAATTATTTTTTGTAGCAGTGAAATCTTGAATCTAAAATTAGCATAATTTTTTTTAAACATCGAAACTTAGTATCTTGCAATGATTTGCTTTACTTTGATCCTACTTTTAGGCTTGTGATTCTTGTCCCGGGTCAACCCGAACTCGTCGTCATCTTGATTCGTCTTATATACCCACATATATTTGGGTTTTTTTTCGGGTTCAAGAACAGGTACGAGTTTAAAAATTAACGCTATTAATATTTACGGGTCGGGTGACGGTCACGCCAAACCCAACTGTAACACCCTACTATTTATTAACAAATTAGTGAACTGTAAATTTCGTTTTAAAATCATTTAACTTATAAAAATCTCCGTAAAAATTGACGGAGTTTCCTTTGTTTATATGACTTTTCCAAAACTTAGTTTTCCTTGAAACCTGTTAAAAACATATATTTATATAATTTAGAAGCCTGCAAGGCCAAAAACATAACATTGTGCATCATCATGCACTAATCACATCAGAGTTTTAGCAGCATATTTGAAAAGTTGTAGATTTGTTTATAATTCCCAAAAAGGACTCCTATCCCCTATGGAGTTGTCCTACTTCCTACAACATACTCTCTCTGAGAGGGAGAGTACTCTGCTCGGCCTGCACTGTGGTGTGCTCAGTCTCAGTACTTGTGTAAAAACAGCAAGGCGGTGAGCATTACACAATACTTAGAAAATAGTTTCTAAAGAGCTATAGCAATAAACTAGGCCTAATGCACTTACTATATGCTTTTACAACTCAACGTTCCCATTCACTACAAATTATATATTCAATTACTTTTCTTATCTTTCCTCTTACATTCAATTATTTCTCAATTTAACACTTTTATCATAACCTTTATTTCACACAGCTTTTTCCCCTCTTTCATCTTTTATTCATTTTTCCCATTAGAACTTTCGCACTTGTCAGGCATTTTCCACCCAATAGGAAGTTTCGCCGATTAGGAAATTTCTACCCAACAGAAATTTTCCACCCATTAGGACCACACCCGTTAGGATTTCCAAACATTTACTACTCTCTTTTTATTCATTATTTTAATTCTATTCCCTTTTTAATTTTACGTCTTAGTTAACTTTATTCATTTCAATTGCGCATAATGATCTGTGGGCACACCCTTCACCTAACAGGTTTTTCCACCTAATGGGCATTTCCACCTGAAGGGCATTTCTACCTGAAGGATCTTTCCACCTAATGGGACTTTCCACCTAGAGGGCATTTCAACCTAACAGTGCATTTCGCCTAATGGGACGGTGTAGCCCATACGGATCATTAATCAGCGCATCAGTTATTACGGCTCTCAATGGCCACATTCATTTTCTATACAGTCACAAATTAAACTTACACAAACATCAACACAATCACATTATCATTCACATTACCAATTTAGCCTCTTAAATTTATATTTCTTTCTTTGTCCACGGTTATCAATTTAGTCCTATATTATTCTCAACCATCATTTATCGCACACTCAAACATAATCAATTCATCCCCTTAGTTTATAATACCCATTAACCTTATATGCACTATGTTCATTTCAAACCCCAACCCCTCACATATATCAACACCCCATTATCAATCAAATATTTCCAATCCACATATCAAATACTCATAACTTTACACATACATAGTTAAGTTCATTTCCTTTAGTTTATATTTAACTTATTATCAAGGCTTAAATATGAAAATGGTCCCTATAATTGTTGCTCATTTTGAAATTAGTCCCTATAAAAAAATTTCTTTGGTTTCGGTCCCTGAAATTATTTATTGTTTTGGTTTTAGTCCCCCATGTTTAAATTGGATGGAAATCACTTACGTGGCCTACCAGAATGGTGGTCAAGAGGCTGTTGCTACTGGGAATGATGGTCAAGAGGTTGTTGCTACTAGGAACGAGCAACCATCTGCACAACCTGCACAATCATGTAGAAAGAGGGCTAGATCAACTGATAAAGCCCTCTTTCTACATGATTGTGCAGGTTGTGTAGACGGATGATCATTCCTAGTAGTAGCAGCCTCTTGACCACCATTCCATTAGGTCATGTTAACGATTTCCATCCAATTTAAATGTGGGGGACTGAAACCAAAAAAATAAATAATGTTAGGGACCAAAACCAAAGAAAATTTTTTATAGGGACCAATTTCAAAATGAGAAACAATTATAGGGACCATTTTGGTATTTAAGCCTATTATCAGTATCAACTACCCTATGGTTTATTATCATAACTTTTATCTACATATCCTCCTTTAATCCTAGCCACCACTATAATCACCCTAAAACCCATCCTCTAAATAAGGGTAATACCCCCTCCTTACCTCAAATTGAAGGGAGAGAAAGAGTAATCAAGCCCTAGTTGTTCCTCTTTGTCTTAGCTTGCCACCTTAGAGTGGTCAATATCCAATGATGATGACTGAGCTTGGGTTGAGAATTGTACGCAGGGAGTGAGTTGTCTTTCACTTGATATTGATGAGGCACGAATGTTTAAGAGTCTTCATAGGTGCAAAGCTTGAAGAATCCGTGGGGAAGGGAGAGAGATAGAGAAATACGTGAGAGGAATGAAGTATTATGGTGATATTGTGCTTGTGTTTTTGCTCAGGAGTTAAGATTGATGATGATCATGATGTTTTTGATGATGGTTTTGGAAGGTGATGATGATGGGGTTCTCAAACCCTAGAGAGAAAGTGGGGAAGATGAAGTTGATATGCGTGGGTGTATATGGTGTTGTTGTTTGTTTTGTTTTTATTTTTATTTCATAACTTGCATTAAGGGTAGGAAATGAGTGGTGGTGGTTTGTTGGCTTCCTGAGGAAGCCAAAAACGTCTAGCTGGGAATTGCCCATTTTGACACGCGCACTTGGGAGAGGAGAATGGTGCTCGACCATGATCCATAAGTCTGTATTTCACTCAAGTGTCCCTAGCTCGGTGCGTTATGAATCCGACCAGATCGTGGTCGGTGCTCGTAAACTGAGTGCTACTGGTCGGTGTTTGATCGAATCGATCGGACTGGAGTCATGCGGGCTGCGTTAAGACCTCGGTGCTCGGATCCCTGGAAGCACCTACTCGGAATGAGACAGGTATAGCGAAATGCTCGGCACGTGGAGGCCAAGATACCTTGGCGTCGGTGCGAGATCGGTTTAGCCTCTCGATGATCGACCGATAAGAGGCCGAACTTACAATCGATTGACAAAAAGCGACTTGTTGTGGTCGACGGGATATTGCTGAGGTATGCGTGTATGATCGTCCGACGCGAAGAGGCTCGATGTGATCGGCTCGGAAGCAGGTGCGCTTCATAAGTCCTAGCTTGGTAAGGTGATTCGAGCTTATCTCAAGTTTACGGGGTAGCCTAACAATCTGGTGGAGTTGGTGCATCGCGCGCTCAGGCGCACGCTCGCTTCGATGCAACAATTTTAGGCCCTCTGCGGGCGCTCTGGCGCAAGCTCCTATTTTTCTTGTCTTCAAAACGCTACAACTTCTTCGTTACCCGTCGGATCTTGCTCAAATTTTAAAGCAAGCTTTCTAAAATCCTTATCTTCATATCCAACGGTGGAAATTACATTTTGAGTTATAAATCTTCTATTCTTAATTTCCTAATCTTAGTATTATTCTAATTATTCTTGAGATTAAAATTTAGAATGTTACACGTCCCAACTCGTCCCACGCTCACCCCTAGTTATAATTATGTTTTGGCAAGTAAGAAAAGGATCGGGCATAAATAATGTGTTGTCGTTTTTCTCCCTATGATGACATCAAGACAATATTAGAGTCCTAATAGTAATAGAATACTGATAAGTGTTTTTATAGTACTTGATAAATACTCCCTTTGTTTCATAAGTAGTGTTGTTTTAGCATTTGTACCATGTTTCATAAGTCTTGTTCTTTTATAAACCCAATACATAATTAATGCTATTTTTCCAAACACACCCCTATTTATTACACTATCTTTTTCACTTACAATATCATTCTCTATCTTTAATAATGATTATATAGAGGCATTATAGTCAAAATACAACAAATCCTTACATCATTTAACCATTTCTTAAAACTTGTGCATAATCTTAAAACGCACTACATATGAAACGGAGGGAGTAATTTAAAGTAGATAAAAAGTATTGGAAAATGCATTTTTTGAAATTTTAGATAGAAGAATAAATGCTAACTTATGATTGTTTTTCTTTTAAAGTAACAGAGCACTTATTAACAAGACCCGAGAATTATGATGTAATGACAAAACAGAAAGCTTGGGAATTGAATTTGGTGCATTAATTATGAATATAGTTCCTAGTTCTATTTTATCTGTCATTTTAGTATTTTTAATTTATTTTAGATTATTTGTCGCTTTAAGAGTTTGATGGTGCATTAATTAATTTTTTTCCAATTTTAACTTTGCTTTTAAACATTTTGAAATATGTGAAATGTGTGATAATTAATATAATATGAGGATAATATAACAAAATTGTATTATTTTTCTATTGAAAATTAAAATATTAAATGATTTTCTAAATCTATGTAAAACTCTTAAAATGATAGATAAATTGAAACCCCAAAAATACTATATTTTTTTAATCTTTGATTTTAAGTGGAGTCTTATTGAGATATGTAACTATGCCTTCCAACATAAATATGTATTTTACATGATTCGGAATTGAAACAACAAGAACAATATGTTGATCAATTTTGGGTTTAGTGAACCTTATCACTAAACCAATACACATTGTTGGTCATGATTTCAAGATTAAACTAACCATATGTGATTATGTGAATGTGTGTTCACTTCAATTTTATTTTTAAAAAATGTTTGCAATTTCATTCTGAGAATGTATTGGTATATGATGATAAAAAAAATATATTATGTGATTCAACATCATTTGTTCTTACCATGATTAATTAAAAATATATGTGTTTGTTTAAATTAATGGTTCAAATGTATTCATAATCACATAATAATTTCTAGATGAGAACGACAACGACTGCTTTTAAAAAATCAAGGCAGGATATCATGCTGTCAAAATTCAATATTCTTTGTTTTGTTTCAATATGTCATGTGTTCAACTATGCAATTCAACTTAATTTTTTATTTTTATAATAATAATAATGAAAAATATATGTCATTTACTACGGAGTAATATAGATTGCTTACTTTTAACCAACTCAAGTTGATCAATTTATCATACAATTTCTATAGGGAAATAACCTTTTTTTTTAAATGAAATGTCTCAATGCATTAATCTAGAAGATCATCTAAGACTGTATGAAGTATACCATCAATAAAAGCTGAATGTTGCCAAAAACCATTAAGGCAATTCTTAGCTTTGTTGTTGCAGCAGCTAAGTATATATGTTGGTTTATTAGAGGCACATGATGCAATTGAAGACTAGAGAAAGAGTTTGCCAAGGATATACAATTAATGACTCTTGGTTCAAGATGACTCTTGGTTCAAGATCACAAGGATTTCCCATTTCATTATTAAATAGTAATGTGGTACACAAGATCAGCGAATTCGTGTTTCTCACTAGTTGTGTGTTGCCATTACCTATGGCTAGTTGTAGTCCCAATTGTAGAGTTCTGATAGGTTCCAATGATTGGTTAAACCACTTTGTAGCTGCAAAAATAATTGCATCAGCATCTCCCAAACAATGACACCCAAACTAGTTGCATCACCATGGAAACACGCAACAACCATACTTAGTAACCTAGGATCTGTTATATTTTAGACCACTCTCATTTGCTTAATTGAAATCAATCAACACATAAACTGCCATTTGGATCATGGAGATGGCATGAAATTGTTTATTATAGAAATTAGAATTCACCAGCTCTTTATTATTCCTAGTTTTATTTACATGCAAGAAGTGTGTCCTTGGGTGGTGTCGAGCATCCAGTGCTTGTGCTGCAACAAAAGTTGGATTCAGAATCAATCTCCATGCATTTGTAGTTAGTGTAGCTGAGTTAAAAGCCTCAAAGTCTTCGAAACCTAACCTACCATCATATCTCGACTAGCACATCTAGTCCCATGAAATTCGATGGTTTACCACGGGTATCATCACTCGACTTGTGGGAGATGGAATTGGGATTGAATTTTGGAATGATGTTTGGAAGGGTGGTGATGCATCAAAAAATCAATTTTCGAGGTCATATTTAGTTTCTTTGGATGGAGCAAAAAAGGTGACAATAGTGTTTGAAGGTGCAACGAACTAATACATGTATCATCAGGTGGAGGAGGTTGTCGTTTATGTGGGAGCATGATCTTGTGGCTTCGCTGAAACAAAGGTAGGGTGAGGTTCAAATGCAAGTTGGAAAAGCACGACGAACTATTCCTCTGTGGGAGAGTTCAGCCATAACTTCCCTCTCCAAGGAAGGTCATTTGCAAGCCTTTTGCCTCTATATGAGCATATTGGGCTCATCATCTGGATCTCGAGTTTATGACTCTCAATACTGTTGGCGGTGACCTTGGTGATGCTTTAAGTACTTTTACGGTGGGGTTATGTTCAACTGGTACCGTCGGGGTAGCAGAAGTTTGGGTTATTCTCGTTGCGGGATCTCTTTTAATGGAGTATGATGAATGCATATCGTGTATACTCAATGTGTGTATTGTGTTGCCGCAATTAAGGTTATGTTCATCTTCTGATGGAGACTGGTATTTATAGTGTCTTCACGGGCTGTTGAGTTTGATATATTTTCCTTGATAAATCTTCTATTTGCGTGGATAATAAATGCGTAATATTATCTTATTATGACGTGTGATGATTGTTATTATTACTTATAATCCAACTTTACCCTCATGGATTTAACCAATATATGTTGGAGATTGACTTTGTGATTAAGTCTCGCGTCTTGCTTGCTAGTTACAACTTTATCCGAGCTCGGGCGAGCTTGACATTTGCCGAAAACCTTTCTATATTGGTCGGAGGGACTCACTAAGCTCTTCTTATGTCAATGAGGGGCTATCACGTGGGGTAGGCTTCTTTAGTTCACGATAGGACCAGAACATTGTCTTGGCTCCCACACTCGAGGTGTGAACCTACCGTACATAAGTCCTCTTAGCTATGAGTCCCGAGTGATGATGTAACTAATAAGAAGCCAACACTAGAGGTATGATGTAACGTCTCTGGCAGACAAATGGATTGCAACTGTCCCCACATACCAACACGGGTCTTTTCAGCGTGTTTTGTCTTCACTCGCACGCTTCCCGGGAAAACTTCCCAGGAGGTCACCCATCCCAGAATTACTCCAAGTCAAGCAAGATTAACTATGAAGTTCTTAAGTGATGAGCTATCGAAAAGAAGATGCATCTTGTTGATATGGGTAGTACCAATCAATTCATTTAAGTCTTCCTATACTATGTAGCCCCATACCTACACAGTCTCAAGATCATCCTCTCGTTCCGGTGTGTCGGTTCATTCATGTATCTCTCCCTTAAAAGTCTGCCAAGAGCCGCTCCTTATCCGTGCTTCTTGCACCAGCGATCACTCCCCGCCCTCGTCAGCCCGGGTGTTACATATATATGAACCTTGGGGAAAAAAGTCTTCATAGCTTTGAGTCACAATTGACAATGGAGCTAATAAGGAGCCAACACTTGAAGTATGAACCTTGGCAACATGTATAATTCTGAATATCCAAATTGCTTAAATTGACGATGGTGATAGAAGAGATAATAATAGTGAAGGTGGTTCGGTTGAATGTGGAGATGATGAAGATTGAGTAATGATGAATTGATGACAATGACAACAATGATTGTGGCTGTGTTGGAAATAATGGTGGGTGCAGTGGTGAAGTTGGGCATATTGTGGTGATTGTAACACCCTATCTTAATTAATACACTAATTACCCCAAATCGATTTAGTGATTTGAAAATTTCTTTTTAAAACTCTTAGTTAATTATATTATTATAAAAATCTCCGTAAAATTGGACGGAGTTTACTTTGTTTTAGGGGCATTCCCAAAATGTTAGCTTTTCCTGTAAACCCGTGTGATCACTTTTATAACATCAGTAGTAAGCCAGCAGGGCCAAATATATCATAATGCATTAACTACATCATTTTCCCAAAATAATTACAAGTTGGTGGAGTGGTTTAGTTTCCCAAAAATAATATATATTCATAAGGTTTCCAAAATAACCCCCTTGACCAAACATATGATCACACAACTAACTAATTATACTCGACGATGTGGAGTGTACTCCAACTCGACCATGACTCGTGTAAACTCCTTCTGTACCTGTAATAAAAATAGCAAGAAGGGTAGCATTACACAGAACTTAGGAAATGATTTCTAAAAAGCTATAGTAATAAACTAACCCTATTATACTCCTGACTTAATGCTACCACGCAGAGAAATCATCAGCATATTCACACATATTCGCAAATATTCACACATAATCACACATATTTACCTTCCTTTATTTTTCCCCCATTAGGACATTTACACCTGTTAGGACGTTTTCACCCAATAGGACATTTGCACCTGTTAGGACATTTATGACCCATCAGGCCCTTTCCACACCCATTAGGACATTTTACACCCGTTAGGACCTTTCATATTCATTTACCCTTATTAATCATTCACATCTTTTTCCCATCTTTTTATTTATTCTCTTTTAATTGCGCATAATGATCCGTTGTGACACATTCTACACCTAACGAGACCTTTTTCACCAAATGGGACATTTGCACCTGATGGGACCTTTGCACCTAGTAGGACCTTTGCACCTACTGGGACCTTTGTCACCTAATAGGACATTTGCACCTAATGGGGCGTGTCACCCAACCGGATCATTATTCCACGCTATAATTTATTGGGCCCTTATGGCCCTTCCCTCTTTCCTTTCTCAATTCAATTATCAATAAGTTCATGTTCAACACATACACAATCACTATCTTTTTCCTCATAGTCTATCACCATTCCTTTTTACCCTTTAAGGTTACACAATTAACTAAGTTATTTTTGGCATTCATTCATCACAAATATTCATTCATATCATGCACAAGCATCTCAAAGTCCTCATTTAAATTACAATAACTAACCACTTCATATTACCTTATATTCACTTCGAACCCTAACATCTTGCATACATCAACACCAACATAGTCATTCAAATATTTCTAATGCACATAACATATACTCATAATTTCCTAAATTCATGTTTAAGTTCATTTCCTTTAGTTTATACTTAACCTATTATCAATATCAACTACCTTAAGGTTTATTATCATAATTATTTATCTACATATATATCCTCTCTAATCTTAGTCACCACTATAATCATCCTAGAAATCATGTCCTAAATAAAGGTAATACAACTCTCTTACCTCCATGAAGGTAGAGAGATGGAAAACCCTCAAAGCCCTAGATTCCTCTTCTTGTGTTCTTAGACCCTTAAGCTTGCTCCTCTTTAATTTCCTTCCCTTGGTCTTGGGAGAAAAGGCATGAAAGTGTGTAGTTCTCCATGGCTATGGAGTTGGAAAATCCAATGGAAGATGAGAGAGAGGGGGACGACTTTTGAGAGGGAGTGAGGGGTAGTCTTTGAACCCCTTAAAGCTTGAGCCTCCATGGTTATGGAGATGATGAGGCTGGCGTGTGGTTGGGCTAGTGATGGAGCTAAGGTTCTTGCTCTCCTTAGCTCTTGATTTAGGGTTTAATGATGATGGTAAGATGATGGTGTATGTGTGATGATGATGAGAAATATGGAACTCTTGAGCTTGGTTAAAGTGTTTAGGGCTTGATGATCTCCATAAAGATGAGGGTTTTCGATGATGATAAGTGTTGGTGATGGTGGGTGTTCTTGGAGTATAGGGTTTAGGTGAGATGAAGATGATGATGCTTTATTCTTGAGAGAGAAAGTGAAGAATAAAGAATGAAGAAGATGCTATGTGTTTTGTTGTTTTTGTTGCCTTTGTTTTCATTTCTTGAAGGGGAGGAAATGGATTTGTGGTGGAAGTGGAATGGCTTCCTTGAGAAGCTTGGCTTGAATGGTTGATAATGAGTGGTTTCTTGGAGAAGCCTCATTGGAGTGGCCTCCAAGTCTTATTTTTTTTCTAAGTTTTACGACTAGTAATCGATTACCTCAGGCAGTAATCAATTACCACCCTAATTCTTCAACTAATTGCTTTCTCACAGAAGCGTGATAATCGATTACCTTCCCTAGGGTAGTCGATTACTTCCCTTAAATCAAATTTAGGATTTCTCACAGAATGATTGTAATCGATTACATCACTAAATTTTCATAGTTTGGTGGTTTCTAACTCTAAGGCATTACTCTTAACTCCTATACATGATTTACTACTGATTCTTTCATTAGTCATAACTTAGGCTTATTCTGATTAAGCTTGGAATCAGAAATCGGGTGGTGATGATGAGGTATTGGTTACATTACAGACACTAGTGATGGCAGTGATGGTGGTATGCTAGTAACAAGGTGGTGGTGGTGACAACAACAACATGGCAGTGGTGACGATCGAGGCAGTGGTAATGGTGGCGACGACGTGTGGTTTTGACAATGATGATGGTTGACGATGGTGGTGATAGGTAAGGTAGGTGAGTGGCGGTACTAGTGGCAAGGATGTGGTAATGATGGTAGCGATGTGGTGATGATTGTGATAAGGTGGTGGTGGTAATGAGGATGACGATGGTGGAAATGATGGTGATTGTGATGGCGATGCTAGGGTGATGACTTAGGGGTGATTGTGTTGGTAGTTGCGATGGCATGATGGGTTGTAGTGGCAAGGTGCCTTTGTAATAATTTTATTGTTCCTCAATGTGTTACGTTTAGTTGTCGATTGTCATTCTTTTATAAATTGAAAAAAAGTTAAATTAGGGTATATTATAATTACTTGGAGTTGGTCTTTGGAATTATGATAATTCTTAATATCATAAAAGCACGGTAATAAAATTTCAATGCTCAATTTTATTTCCAAACTCCAATTTTATTTTCAATTTTGTGCGCCAAACGTTCACTTAGGTTAAATTCAAAATATTACATAGTAAACGATAATCAAATACTAATTTTTAAAAGTAGGAAGAGATTATTAACAATTCAAATTGTCTATGTTTATTTCACACTAACTAATCATATTTTTAGTATTTTATTTTACAACTTTGTAAATTTTCAATGAGAGTGTGACAAGTATTTAGGAGTATCATTCAACAACCTTCCTTTTAAAAACAGGACGAAGCTATTGGCACTCTCAAATATAGAGGTGGGAATTCGGGCAATCTGGACGGGTTTGGGTTGGCCCGCGTCGTGCTCGGGTCATTACCGGGCTGGGCTAAAAAAGCCCGACTTAAAATCGGGCTTTCAAATTCATGTCTAAACCCGCCCTATGCGAGTGGCGGGCTTATAAGGGTCAGCCGACAAACTTTTTTTTAAAAAAAAAAAAGATTAAATAAAAGAACTAAGAAGAGTAAAAAAAAAATTAAACAAAAGAACTAAGAAGTGTGTGGCACTGGCTGAGTTATGAAAATTGAAAGGACAAAATTGTTTGAGTGTTATCCTCTCAATCTTAACAGTCGCATTTCAGTTCCTATTCTTTAGGCCTTTATAATTCTTTGATTTATTATTCTATTTTTTTTGTATTTATATGTACAAGTTAGCAACTTCAAAACTGTACTTTATATATGTGTGACCATGTACAACACATTGCACTAATGAGAATTATGTTATTTTTTCTCACTCTCTCTAGTTTACTTCTTTTCTATAAGAATGATGTATATCACTATAATACTATATTTGATTATTGGTGTTGATGGCTTCAGCCTTAGTTAGTGCCTTAGTCATGCTTGTGCTTCGCTGATTTGTGCAAAGATTGGTGGACCATGGTTTTGGTCCATTATTTTTTTTAAATGGCTTATGTATTATTATAATATTACTAGCTTTCTTAAATCAGTAAAAAAAAATAGGGAATTGCTCTTTGGCCCTCATGACTGACTTTTTGGTCTCCATTTCAAATTTTCATGGACTAAAATACCCTTAACAATGTTAACATTTTCGGTTCTATAAAACCAGAAAAGTTTTTCCGGTTTTGATGAACCAGATTCAATTTAAACACTATTACGGTTTTGCTGAACCAGAAATATGATTTCGACTTCGTACTACAAAACCAGAAATATTGAACAATTTTAATTTGGTGTCGTATGAATACGGCACCATCGGTGAGTCCAGTATTTCACCGGTTCATGTGGGTCATTGATGGACTTAGTAGCAATTTTAACCGGTATTTTTTTGCAATAACTAGAAAGTATTTCTTCTTAGTGATACTTGAAAAATCTGAAGCCCTCTCTTTCTCTCATCCGTTGAGCTGGGTAGATAATCGCGGTGGAGTGGCGAGTGTTGGCACCGAAACGCGATGGCAGGGTGAGGAGCGGAGCGGCGACCAGCCGTCGCGCCAGTAGCAGCGAGGTGGAGCGTCAGAAGCAGGGAAGCACCGACATGCCGAAAACGGTGTCCCGAGAGTTATGCCGGAAACGGAGCGATACGACCAGCGCAGTTTTGTTTTTAAATAATAATAAAACTCGAACAACAGCTCTTCGTCTTCCAGTGATTTCCACATAAGTTCTTCGTCTTCCTTGCGTTGTGATTTGCAACTTCAGTAAAAATTAAGAACCATAACTCTTGTTTAAAAAAAAAAAAAACCTCCAGAAGGCCTCAAATAATAAAAGGGAAAGGTACTTAACTTTTATGTAAATATAATATAATTATTATTATAGTAGTGCTTGTTAGTTGTCTCTGCCCTTTTTAGTATATTAATTAATATTAATATATTATTATATTACAATTTACAATTTCGGAGCAGTGTTTATTTGTCACCGTTTGTACTTATTTTCTTAGAACATTTCTTAGTTACACATTTTTTTTTATTAAACCAGTGGTATTTTTATTTGCACAAGTCAAAGATATGTTTTTTATTATTATTATTTTGACAAAGACTTAAGTTTTATGTTATGGATATGTATTTTTTATTATAATATATTTAATTTTATTATTTACTATCTTTCGTTCCAGACCATTTCAATACTTTTATTTTCTTCCTATTTATAATAATTAATTTTTTAACAAACACTCATATTTATTTAATGCTTTTTAAATTCCCAATAATATTAATATGAGTAATTTTGAAAATACATATCAAAAGTTCACATTTCAAATATAATTAACTAAATTAATCAACTTTCTTGATGGACGTGAAATCTCTCAAAAGGATCCTATATAACGTATCTTAACCCTGTGCCCGTGTCATATCCTATTCTTTTAAAATTTGCCCCTGCGCCCTACGACCCTAGTCATATCCTACTTTTTTTAAAATTTGCCGTATCGCCGTATTCATGTAATTTTTCACACACAAAATATTGTTTTTATGTAATACGTAAATGTTAGTCACTTATCACAATTTTTGTAATTTATTATTACCATTAATTACTACGTTGCTTTGGTTTTATAACTACACAATAGATTTTTATACAAAGGAAAATGTTAAAAGGGTCTTATATTTAGGGACAGAGGTAGTATTTTCAAAATTAACCTTATTAATATTATTGGTAATCTAAAAAATATTAAATTAATATGGGTGTTTGTGGAAAAAAGTAAGTAATGATTATTGAAAATTGGTATAAGATCTTATAAATAAGGACAAAATAAAAGTATTAAAATATCATATATTTAGGGACGAAGGTAATAATTTCTATTTGTATTAATTTATTTGTAATAAATATTAATTTATCAGTAATTTTAATTTTTTTTAAATAGAAATTATTACTAAGTCAACGAAGGATTAAGCTGGCTGAGGAGTTAACAGCAAAACTATACATTTCTCAGTTTTTGTCAAGCATTTTGTATGCAATACGTATAAAAGTATAGTCACCTGTAGCTAAGGTAACATGTTGGTTAAAAGCAACCGTTGATCAAAAAATCCAGTAAGATCAATGACCAAAACACTTGGCATCATAGGTGGTACATCAAACGTTAACAGAAATATTGGGCACCTCAATTTCAATCAAACACAGTGTTATACCACCGCCTTCAATGGGGGCCTATTTCCCTGCTGCATGGTTCAGCTAGCAAACCAAACCCCGTACTCTTGTTTTCGGTTTTGTATCGTTCAATCCTAATGAGAAATTTAATCCACATTCCCATTCCCTTTCCCTATCTATGGTTTTTCCTGGACATTGACCTTTGTGTCGAGGCTTTGCTATGATAGCTATCGATGAGGACAGAGGTAGTTTAGAAATTAAGTTGGCTGTTGGAGGAAAATGATAACATGCATAAATTAAAGCTTGTTCCCTTTCTTCTTATCCAGTTATCTAAGCTTGTTTCTTTTTTTCTTAAATCACATATTTTTTAAAGGGTCTAAGCAGGTACTACGACCAGCTGGTCGTAACACCTGCTTACGACTCTGTTAAAATATTGTTTTTTAAAGGGTCATAAGGGGTTGTTACGACCTGATGGTCGTAGTGCCCCCTTACGACCCGTGTTAAATCCTTATTTTTTTTCCTTATATAAACTCATTCATACCTGAAATTGTTTTTACCAAATTTTATACTTCATCATACAAAAACGTTGGTTTTAATGACTGCTGTTGAACCTGAATTTCAAGGTAATTTTCAAATTTCATTCATAAAGTTTAGTTAGGATTAATGTTTTCATTAATTTATTGTATCCTAATTGAAGAATTATTATGTGTTGTTTATTTAATTTTAAAAAAAAATTTGTAAAATTTTTTCCAGGTCGTAACCCAGTGTTACGACCAGTGTTTATGTTGAAGTCGTAACACTGGCTTACGATCCGTTTTTTTTTTGTTTTTTTAAATTTTTTTTATAATCCTTTTTATTATTATTATTATTATTATTTATTATATTAATTTTTGTTTATTTTAAATATCTAATATAACATTTTTTTATTGAAATCCTAATATTACATTTTTATTCTAAATTTCTAATATAACTTCTTTTTATTCTAAAGTTCTAATATAAAATTTTTTTATGCTAAATTTGTAATACAACTTTTTATGTTAATTTTAAATTCCTATAACACTGTTTTTTTTAATTCTTTATTTTAAATTCCTAATGTAACATTGTTTTTTTTTATTTTAAATTATAATGAAACACTGTTTTTTTCATATTTTTTATTTTAAATTCCTTTTAACATGTTATTTTTAATTTTTTTATTTTAAATCCTAATATAACTTTTTTTTTTCATTTAACAATATTATTGCAGACTATAGTGATGACTTTTCACATAATAAGATTTTTGCAAGTAGAGACGAATTGATCCGTTGGGTTCAAGCTGTTGGAAAAGAACAAAAACATGTGATCGTTATATATCGGTCAGACACAGGCGGAGGGACGTATAAGAGAAGACCTAGGGTGTTTTTGGCTTGCGAAAGAAGTGGAAAATATAGGAAAAGAACAAAAGGTGAGGTAATGTGTGTATCCAGTACTCGCAAGTCTGAATGCCCTTTCAGGATTAATGCTTGGGATCTTGGTAATGGAAAAGGTTGGATGCTTTCGGTCAAATGTGGCGTCCATAATCACAAACCATGTGAAAGCTTGGAGGGTCATTATGGTAGGCCAACCAAAGAGGAAAAGGAGTTAATCGATAACTTGACAAAGGCAGGGGTCAAACCGAAGGAAATTCTCATTAGTTTGAAAGAACGGAACAAGAACAACACTACTACCTTGAGACAAGTGTACAATGAGCGTCAACGATTTAGAAAAAGTATCAGACATCCCAGGACCCAGATGCAGCATTTATTACACAGATTGACTTCTTCTGGATATGTGACAAATTATGTAAAAGACGAACAAAGTGATGTGGTCAAGGCCATTTTTTGGGCACATCCAAGTGGAATAACATTATTACATTCGTTCGGTATTGTTCTTGTTATGGATAGTACCTACAAAACAAATAGATACAGATATCCGTTTCTTGAGATCGTAGGTCAAACATCGACAGAGAAGACGTTCCATGTTGCCTTTTGTTATATGGAGGCTGAAAAGGCTTCCTACTTCACATGGGCTCTAGAGCGGCTTCGCAACTTGATTGAAAGTGATGATGTCATGCCTCAGATCATAGTGACTGATAAAGAAGATGCTCTGATTTTGGCAGTCAGGAAGGTATTTCCAACCTCTACTCACTTGTTATGTAAGTTTCACATCTCAAAGAACGTGCAGTATAGAGTGAAGTAGAAGGTTTGTGAGACAAAAGATGAGACACCTATAATGGACGCTTAGAAAGCAGTCGTAGAATCTCGAGACTTGCAAGAGTATACAGATTATTTGAAAAAATTTAAGGATTTGTGCGGAATAATAATTTATGACTACGTGGAACGTACTTACCTGCGACACAACAAGGAGAAATTTGTGGGTGTTTGGGTAAACCAATTGATGCATTTTGGTAATACCACAACTAATAGGTGAGTTAAAAAAACCCAAACATTTTTTTTATGTATATTTTAGTGATGTGTTTTTACCTATTGAGTTTTAAAATAATTGTGAAAAATACTTTATATGTTTATTTTTTGTTTTACCAGGGTTGAGAGCGCTCATGCCACATTCAAGAGATTATTGAGAGATAGTCAGGGGGATATGTGCACCAGCTTTGAGGCAATGGAGAACATGCTGGTATGTCAACATACTGATATTAAAGATTCTTTTGAAAGTAGTATCACCAAGGTGGATCATCGTGTAAATAATGATTTCTACAAGGAGTTGTGTCACTTTGTCTCTCGCAATGCGTTAATACGTATTTGGGAGATCATGGAAAGTCTTCGCCAAACAAAAGGGGTAAGCATATGTTGTGATTGCAGAATCAGAAGAACTCACGGTCTACCATGCGAATGTGAACTTGCAAAATATTATAAAGAGGAAGTACTCATCCCTTTGGATGCAGTTCACGATCATTGACGACGCTTGTCTTTTAATGAAAAAATAAAGACCTCTTTTTCACCAACAAATTTTGATCCAAAACCATTCGTGGATGAGGTATATCGTCAAGTAGAAGCATTAGATGATAAGGGTGTGCTTGAAAAGAAAAATATTTTCAAAGATTACATTTGTTTGTGTATCCAACAACAACTTCAATGAAGCCCCCTAAGTATAAAGTGAAGACAAAAGGCGGTGTGAAGGTGCACGTGTCTTCATAAAAACGCTCAACAAACGAGCTCAGTATGCGCCTATCCGTCATTTGAAATGATGAATCGATTAGAGGCGCAAGTCCAGAACCTAGAACAAGTGTACGAACTTGTTCCGGTAACTGAGCTAATGACCTCAACCCAAATATCCTGTTAAGAAACCGGTTCATAGGACCAGGATCCTGCAAGAAAGAGATAATAATTAGTTATGCAATTTAATTAAAAAAAATTACAAAGGATATTACATTTAACTTAAATATTACTTACATTGCCCTTCCATATCTGCTTGGCCCTGTGGCCGCTGTAAGTAGTCAACAGAGTCTCATCTTGAGGATCGTCGACGTCGTCGTCTAATTCCGCTGCATTGACAACTGGATCGTTGTCCCCCACATTTAAATATGCGGCTGCTGCCGCCTCTGCCTCTGCAGCCTCTGCTGTCGCTGCTCGTGCTGCAGCACGTTCATCCATAAGACCCTTGCGGTTTGATGCACTGGGCCGGTTTCTCGCAGGAGGACGAGGAGGAGAGTCATCGCGAGATGCCATCTGAAAAGAAAAAACAAATCAACATTACGTATGAAACTCATGAATTGAAAAGATGTAATATGAAGTGACAATAAATCAATATTGTATAGGTAAGAAGCTATGATTTGAGTAAATGATCAATGTAGAAAGACAAATAAATACTTAATCAGAAAATAATGACTTAATAAGTACGTGTATGCAATTGGATATACTAGTAATAGGACCGTGCGATGCACGGGGATAATTATTAGTTAATTATGATAACATAATATAACTGCATACATGAATGTATTATCAAACCGATTTTTTTCTCCTTATCTTTAAATTTTCATGTAGCTTTATAGATTTAGCTCATATTCATTAAAAACTTGTTGACTTACACTTTCACATAAATTTTAATGTAGTATGAAATTTATAAAGCCACGAAATGAATGGATAAGAAGAACTATCCAATGAAGAAGTCATGTTTAAAAACCTTATGAAGAAATTAATCTTGAAAAAGTAAAATAATCACAAATAGATATTGAGAACAACTTACAAAATGTATTATTAGTTAATACGAATCCTTTCGTTAATATTTTATTTGTAAACAAATTCATAAAATATATACAACTTGTCAAATTGTATTTGTCATAAAAAATGGAAGAAAAACGTATAATTGAAAAGATATTTAAGCTTTTGGATCATAACGTATAATTTCAAAATAAAAGAGTCGCGATGTATGGGTAAATCGTTAATCAATTGAGAAAATAAAAATTAAATAACTAATTAATCATATTGCACATGTCAATTATTGATTAGTTATGAAAATATACTATATCAATATTATAAAATAGTTTTGATTGCCTAATTACTCGTAGTGCAAGATTTGCATTAGCCAATATTTATCTTTATCGACTAATTAGTTATGTAATTAGTTTTGATT
This sequence comes from Crotalaria pallida, assembly GCA_037953625.1. Classification (NCBI taxonomy): domain Eukaryota; kingdom Viridiplantae; phylum Streptophyta; class Magnoliopsida; order Fabales; family Fabaceae; genus Crotalaria; species Crotalaria pallida. Next base: position 80,055,151 of record CM075656.1, read on the forward strand.
ACCTAATTATTGATTAATTATGAAAATATAATATACTCCCCCATCCCTAAATATAAAGCCTCTTTGGGGGATTTCACGTCCATTAAGAAAGTGGAATAATTTAGTTTATTGTATTGGAAATGTGAACTTTTGATATGTAATTTCAAAATTACCCCTATTAATATTATTGGGAATCTAAAAAAGTGTTAAATAAATAGGGGTGTATGTGGAAAAAAAGTAATTAATGATCATTGAAAATTGGTATGAGGCTTTATAAATAGGGACAAAATAAAAGTGTCAAAAGGGCTTACCTTTAGGGACGGAGGTAGTAGTTATATAATAAGATAGTTTTAATTGCCTAATTACTCATAGCATAATGTGTGGATTAGCAAATACTTACCTTTATCAACTACTTAGATAGGACACACAATGTACAGTACCACACATTATTATATATTTTCTCCGGTATCAAATACTTCCTCTTTCCCTAAATATAAGATCATTTTGACACTTTTATTTTGTCCCTATTTATAAGATTATTTACTAATTTTCAATGATTAATAATTACTTTTTTCCACAAACACCCCTATTTATTTACCACTTTTTAGATTCTCAATAATATTAATAGGGGTAATTTTAAAAATACATATCAAAAGTTCACAATTCCAATACAATTAACTAAATTATTCAACTTTCTTAATGGTTGTGAAATCTTAGGGACAGAGGGAGTATAAATAAAATAAAAATATTTGATAAGTAGTTTTAAATATAAGTAAAAATTAACCAATTTTTTAATCGTAATAAAATCTTTTCTAAAAGTACTCCTATAAAGTATATGCATCATTTAATTTTTGTTCAATTCCCAATGTAAGTATACAAAAGTACTCTTTATTTTTGGAATTAAAAAAAACTTCTTATAACACAAAAACAAAGTAAACTTATTACTCCATCCGTCCCTATATATAAGACCCTTTTATGGAATTTCAAGTACATGAAAAAAATTGGTTAATTTAATTAATTGTATTGGATATGTAAACTTTTGATATGTTTTTTCAAAATTATCCCTATTAATATTTATTGGGAATATAAAAGTTACCGGCAATTAAAAAAAGAAATGGGCTTCGGGAAGAGATTCAGAAATGTACGTGAAAAAAAGAAGAAGAAATGGGCTTTGGCAATTGAAAAAGGAAGAGATTATTATTCACTCTCTCACTCGTATACACTATACACACAGAGTTAACATTATTATCTCTAGATTCTCTACCACTCATACACCACACAACTCCAGAACTTCTTCTTTGACTTCTCACTCTCTCTTCCTTCATCTCCCTCTCTTACATTCAAAGCTCTCCCTCACATAGCTCTCTTCATTCAAAGCTCTCAGCCACCTTCCATGTCTATGACCCCACCGCCTTCGATCCATTATTTCTTTATTCTGTATTTTTTTTAAGATAAAGGGAGACTCCAATCCGCGATTTTGCTCAAGAAAAACATCAAAGGGAGACTCTAAAGGCTCTGCATGTGCCTGGATTTCAATCCCCAAGCATCAATTTTGTATTGGCAGTAAAGATTTGGGATTAGGGTTTTTAATTTCCCCCTTTCATCCTTCTAATTTTAATTTTCTATTTTATGTTTTTTTTATTACAAATCTGGAATGTGATTGTTGATTATGTGATTTTGCATGTATTTTTATTTATTATTTCCTGGTTATTTAATCTCTACATCTCTCTATTTCTTGGTTATTTATTTATATATTATTTTTTTCCTGAGTTCCTTCCATTTCGTTGTTAGTATTTACTTCCCTTTTATTTGTGTTTTTTTATTTGTGGGTTGCTTACTGTATTTTCAAATAACATAAATCATTTTTGATAAATGAAGAGCATGTGTAACATGCACAACCCGTCACCTAGATTTAGAATCATTATGTAACTATGAAACTCGAGCTTAAGCTTTCCTTCATTTTCCTCATAACTATGTAACTATGTAAATCTCCACTGTCCTCAAACTTTTCAGTAAGTCTGTTAACTCCTTATTTTTATAATGTGGCTTAACTCTTAACATAAATCACTTAGATTTAATAGGGTACTACTTGCTAGATCATCTCAATTGCAGGAAACAGATTAAAAATAAAAATGAGGAGTTAATTCTTCTGAGAAATGAAACTTAGTAAAAAGTTTGAGGACATAAAAGGCCTTGACCCACCACCTCTTGTTACTTGGCAGAATTTCAATGCAATTTTGAGTAATTGTCTTGTTCTTCTTCTTTGTAGATTCCACATGACTTCCAATAGTGTAGTAAAAGGCTTTGTGGTTGCTGCTTTTTCTGCCATGTTATTGAATTACCTCTCACTGATTCAAATTTGGTGAAGTTGCTATGAGAAAATTGGATCATAATAATAATAAGTTAGACAACTACCTATTGAAACAATAAAATTTAATAATAACTTGATATGTTTTAATATGCTACCTATATTGGGGATCCTAGTGATTAATGCTTTGGTAGATGCTTTGTTTTGGTTTCTTCTCTCATCTATGCAATTGTCCTGTTTTGCAGCTTCATTCTTGTGCATTGATATCTACTTGACTCACTTTTTATGGGAATGTCTTATCACCTTAGTTTGTCTTCATAAACTTCAAGTTCACATAAGGTATATTTTGCAATTAATGGTGTCGAAATTCACACACACATATTATATATCCTGAACCATGTAATATACATTTATGTAAAGCTAAGTAGTAAATGCTGTTTATTTCTCTTACTATACATTATATTCTTCAGGAAGCAAAAAGTCATGGTGACAACATAAATGTAGAGACTTGTCCCCATTGCTTGGCTTTCTCATCTAAAGAGATACCAAATGGAGATACTCATTTTAAGTGTTCGCCACCAATTCATGATGAATTCGACAAAGAAAAATTGTGGGAGGCTATATTGGTATGCTCATGCTAAACAATATAAAGGATTAGTCCTACTTTAATTATCTATGATCTCATTAGTTTTAACTTGTGTTATTCTACTTTTTAGGAGGGACACATTGACTTATTAAGTACTGATCATTCACCAACAGAGTAATAACTCAAGCTTCATGATGAGGGTGACTTCTTAAGGGCTTGGGGTGACTTATCATCTTTGCAGGTTAGTGAATTTTCATTTAGAAAAGGTGAAATGACATTTAAATTTGTTCTTCCTGTGTTAAGAATCTAAAAATTGATAGTTGAATAAGAAAAATGCTTGAATGCTTAGCCAAGAGTCAAAAAAATCAAATGAGTAGATGCCTGCCTTTATTTGAATGCTTGCCTTTGTACATGTGTCCATTTGCTGATAACGTAGGTTCCTGTAGGTGCCTACCACTTTTGATCTGAAAACACATCACGAAAGCAAGACAAACAATTAAATAAATAGCAGAGTAAACTTGATTAGGGGCTTAAATCCAATTTATATTCTCATTCTGTAATCAGAATATGATTTATTCCCATCCTTTAATGCACTTCAATTTAAATGGTTCATTAACAAATTAAACATAAGCTTTCTCATTTTTGCTTTGAAATTTTTAGATGGAAGGAATTTTCAAAGTCATATTTTTTTAGATAAATCAACTCTATTTTTTTTGGGCTTATTTATCTTTTCTCCCCTTCTCGTAAGGAGTTCGTTATCAAGTACATTGTTCCCTTTTTCAGGTATTTTTCCTCAAGTAAACTCAATGAACCAATTCCTTCCAGGTCAGAGATGATCAACTTAAAAATATTGCATTGGTTCCAAAACTCTTGTTCAATTGCTTTTGAATTAATTAATCGGTTCTTTATGCATTTTTGTAACTATTTATGTGCAAGAACTTAAGCCACAACAGCTTCAATGCTTTTATCTTCTCTTTTCCATTGACCTTGCTGGTATCAATGTAATTTTTCTCTCTCATATTCAACTATAACTTGGGGTGATATTGTATGAGTTACAACAATTATACTATCCATGCATAACAGGATGCTAGCACTACTAAAATGGATGCTAGCACTACTAAAATAATCCTAATGACTTGATTACAGTCATTACACATGCTCTGACATTATTCCTATGCATAACTTTATAACACTATGACAGTATAATTGTTGATTACAGTCATTACACATGTTGTTGATTATACAATATAGATAAAAATAATAATAAGTCATGGTTGCTCTTTTAGAAATTATTAATGAAATGCTTATATAAAAGAAATAAATTACTCCAGAAATCAACATATGAGCAGTATTGCAAGTTATGGTTGCTCTTTTTTGTGATGAGTTATTTGATGCATTAAAAAAGTATATTAATCCTAGTTTTTATATCTTACAGTAATATGTTTTCCCCCTCCATACAATTACACACACATTCTCATACTTCATTTGTGTCGTAGTATAATCAGTAATATTTGACATTTCCCTATCCATTATAATCAGTTTGCTTACTTCATTCTCATACCTCATTTGTGTAGCAGTACAAATGTGTGGCAAATATGTAAGTATTGAGCATCTTCGTGGCTTTAGACATTCAAGACTTGAAGAGTTAAATTTACCTGTAGAAGTACAGTCAGCACAAGGTAAGAAATATGTGTTCCCCTTCCCATACAGTCATACCCCATGTTTGTTAGTATAAGTCATAACTAATAGAATATAAAAAACAGTCATAGTACTTCAAAACATGTGCAAACCTATTATTTCAGTCTTACCTAATCTATGTTAGTAATTACTGCTCATCTTTTTTTCCCGAGTGGCACACATATTATAGATAAAGATCAATCTATATAACTCATCAAAAATTAATACAAAACCTATATAAAAGCAGTACAGTAAGGAACCGACTGATAGTTTTTTTGAACAGATGCTACTCAGAAAAGTCAAAAGGTATGTGCACGTGTGCAATTGGAGATTGCTACTGATGAAGTTAAGGAAATAGGTATGTCATGGGTTTCAAATTGTTGCAATTTTTCTTTGGTTTACTGGATTGATGATTCTTAAATAAAAATACATGTTTGTTAGTATAAACAAATAGCATATAAAAAATAATTAATATAGACATTCTACCCCATGTTTAGATGTTTTCATAGATCAAATCTGTTTCTTTCTGTACTCTTTCTGCTGGCTTTAATCCATGGCTTGTCTGGTCTGATTTGAAAAAATAATAGGTTCACAAAGCAATTAAGTTACTTACTATATAAAGATTCATCATATATTTGTATTTTATAAGAATTTGGATCTTCATAATAAATAATATAAAAAAACTCATGATCCAACTTCGTAACTCCACTATGGATAAGTTAAAATAACATGTATGGGGAATGCTTGCTTTATTTATGCTTTAAATAAATCACGAAATTGTCACCTCTATTTCTGCTTCATTATAAATGCTTCTATTCCAAAGCCTAGGATCTTGGTTACATAAGTCTATTTGCTATGTAAGATCGAATAATGCCTTGAAATATCACATACATATATGGCATGTATGAGATGAATCAACTATATTTTTTAGTAGTAATATGGATCAACTACATCATTTATTAACTTGATCATTTTTATCATATATTCTTTAAGTAAATACTTGCCAAATCATGGCTTATCATATATAAACTCACTTTCACAACTGACATGCTTTTAAAGATGAGTGAGAAGTTTAAATTTACCTGCTCAAATAAAAAATATGGTTGTTAGTATAAGACATTGAGATAATTAGCATGTCTGTTCCATTAGTCAGAAAAACCTAAAGTCCTTTTTGTTTTAATTTTTATTCCTGATTTAGAATTTGTTGATTCTGCAATATAGATAAAATTAATAATAAGTTATGTTTGCTCTTTTACATATTATTAATGAAATGCTTAAGTAAAAGAAATAAATTACCCCATAAATCAACATATAATCAGTATTGAAAGTTATAGTTGCTCATTTTTTAGTTCAAATTTCTCTTGACTAAGAGAATATATTGAAAATTGATTTTTTGGTTTGATATGTGAAGAAGTGGATTTAGGAACTATACCCTTTTTGCTAAATTGTGGCCATCAGTAGCTTGGACTCTTCCGAGTCTAACATGAACTGCTTCCTTTGATTCTTTGTCTTCTGCTACACCCGTTTTTCACTCCATCGTCTGTTCCACAATTATGAAATTATATGTTTGATTATATGTTCACCAGTAATTATGCTGAAAGGTCAAAAATGGCCAAATAAAAATCATGTACCTCACAAATGGCAAAAGTTCCAATGCAACTTTCTGCTGCTACTCAATTATTTTCTATTCTTCCAAGTCAGTAAGCAATTCTTGAAAGCAAGAGATAATAATGTTATATTTTATTTATTAATGAAAATGCTCTAAAAAATGGAAGCTAGATGTAAAATACCATAACTTAGGAACCATACCTGTTATTGTTCTTGTAGAAACACTAATTATTGGCTTGTTGTAGATTAAGAAGGTATGGAGGCAGTGGGAGAGGCTTCAACATGTTCATATCATCGGAAACGATGAGACAATCAATCTTGTTGAAATTTCAATGAGGAAAAAAGATTGTGAGAGGCAGAGGAATTCAAGATTGTGAGAGGAAGAAAGCTTGTTGAAATTTCACTTTGGGAAGAGGAAGAAAGATTATGAGAGGAAGAAGGATGCAAAAGTAGATTTGTTTTAGTTTAGAGAGAGGGAAACAAAAATTGAAATTTTGAATTTTGAATTTATTTTGTTTGTACTTCAGCACATGTAGCCAGGCTTCTATGAGAAGCTTTTCTTTTCCCTCATTAGAGTCACTTGACTCACTGCAGTGTTTTTGACTTTTTGCCTTTCCGCTACAGTACTCTCACAAAGCTACTGTATGTGAACAGTAAACTCGTAGACACATATTACTGTTCAAGGCACAGTGCCACCACTCACATAATCACTGTTTCAATTGCAATTGAGTTACTGTGCTACAATGCAGATTTCAACTGCTACGGTAAATGGCTGAGCATAATCCTCAATTTTAATAATATATAGATTAGCCATAGGGCTTTTTAGTTTTAATTAAAGGTTCATTTGGCTAGTTTCAAACATCTGGTTATTACGTAATCTAGAAATTGTTGTGTTTACTTTGTCATTTTCACTTCTATATTGCAGTGACTCTGTAATAACTCAAAATTGATGATAAAGATAACAACCAGATTTGAGATGGTTAATCTCCAGAAATCAAAGAGAGAAGATGAAAAACTAAACAAAAGAGACTTAATTCATTTCCCATTTCTCCAAGATGAAAAGTACAAGACTTATATATAGTAATAAAAGAACATTCTAGAAATATTGTAATTACTAACAATACTTATTTATTTAAACTATCTAATATTTATCCTATACCTTTTCTCCAAACTAGCCTAATAATTCTTTTAATCTTTATACTTCATATCGTTACAGACTCATTTTTTTAAGTGTTGTGCTTATTGTCCAGGAAATTATTGAAAAAGCATCTGGAGCTCAGAAGAACTGTACAGGGAAGTAAAAAAGTGGGAAAGTTAGAGCCAAAAGCTAATGGAGGCAGCATCCACTCCACTTCACATGGTACTCAAAAGACCGGAACAGCTGAAGTTCATCATCATGCAAAGGTAACATAACTTTTAATGATATACCATTACATTTTGTCATATAAATGTTGTCCCCCCTAACATTTGATTATGTTGACAGGGTAATGAGTCTGCTAAAGAGTCATTCTTAATGGAGGAGGTAGATAGCAAGGATACAATAGCCAGAGGAAAAATTATGGGTCAAGAAGGGGATAGTTCTAAACAAGATTCCAGTGCAAGGAACAGTGTACAGCATGTTAAGGTTTATCTTGAAACTTCCCCTAATCATGTCAAGCAATCTAGTTCCAGTGCATATTCGTGTTCTGTTGTAACCAACAGCACAACAACTCCTACTTAGTAGCACAACCTGATAGGGACCTATAATTAGTAGTAGATATTTTAAATAGGACAACCTGATACTATGAAAATACGACTACTTTCCTCCCATGGAATTCTATCTAAAACTTACCTAAGTTGGATTCAATATGTAAAAGAAAAATCCTGAAGCTCATTCAGTCATCGTTTCAATACATATGCTTCTACATATTTGACCGTGGGTGGGCCAAAATAACATAACAAAAGAATAATGATAGCTTTCAGTGCTCACCTTTCTTCTCCTGTATTTTTACAGCATAAATGTCTTATTTTTCTTCCATGATGCCATGGACAATGTGATAAAGGTTTCCTACTGTGCCATTTATAGCGTCGAACATTAAGGACAAAGTACACTAACCTCTCACCATTGCATTAATGATGACAGGGATCTTAACCCCTTACATGATATCACCAACCAGTGCAAACAATTGGAACCTATTAATGAATGCAGGTGAGGCTAGCTACTGTGTCCTTCCCTTTATTTCTGCATTTCTTTCTCCCTATCTGCTCCGTGCTTCTTCTTCTTTTTTTTTTTTTTCTTTTTTTACTGTAACAAATCAATTAAATTAATTAACTAATTACTAGTGACTAGTGATTAAGAAAATGAACCAAATTCTAATCAGCGCTCATGGAACTCAATACTAATACAGGACATAACTCACACTCGCAAATTTTTGGGTCATCGATCAATTACAGCGTAAGCAATTAAAGTCTCAATACATGTTAAATATATACAAAAATGAAGTCAAGAGATAAAATTAAAAAAAAATATATATAGAAACCTATTCAAGGATGAATGTCTTCTTCTTCTTTGTCTGTTCGGTTTATGCTCTTCTCTCCTCTTTTTTTTTACGGGTCCTTCTTCTCCTTTGGTTCCTATCTCGGTTTTCTTATATTTTTTTATCTCTTCTATTTTTTTTTGTTGCTATCACCAAGGAAAAATACTTTAAAAGCTTAATTCCTCTTGGCCTTAAATATGCAGAGGTAAATGCAAATATATTTTGGAAAACTTACAATGGTGAATCCTAGTTAAAACTCTTCCTTAATTAACGAACAATATGTTAAAATAATTCAAAGAAGGAAGTAAACAATATGTTAAAACCAATATGGACCGAAGAAGAACATTCGATAAAACAATATGTTAAAATAAACCATGAATTTATCATACAGAACGAATCGAGTGTAAAAACTGGACAATTTTAGTAAACAAATTAGACATAAAATTCAAAGAAGGAAAAGAAAAGTACCAGCGCGATTTGCGATTTGCGATCAGACTCACGCGATTTGCGATTTGAGAGAGACGGAGATCGATTTGCGTTGCGGCTTGGAGGAAGAGAGTGAGATTTGGGCAGCGGTTTGAGTGAGAGTGAGAGTGAAAAAGAGAGATCGATAGTGTGTGACGGAGAAGACGGATCCGGCTCGTCTACATTTGAGGCGGGAACTGTACTCTCATGTTCCCTTCAACTGGACCGTTGGATCAATCCAAAGGTCCAGATTTTGACACGTGTCCCACTATTTATAAAAAAAAACATCTAAAACCCCATTTTGTTTCAGACTTTCAGTTTCTTCATTTCCCCACTTCTTTCATTCTCCATTAACCCCGCACCGCACAGACCTGCGCCACACCACACCGACCCGCACCGCACCGCACCGCACCGACCCGTGCCCCGCGCCGCGCCGCACCAGCCCAACCCGCGCTGCACCGGCGGCCTTCAGCCTCCACCGAAGCACCATCGTTCTTTGTTCTCTCCGATCCGCCTCTGTTCTCTCTCCGGTCTCCCTCCACCTTCTCCCTTCGTTCTTCCTCCGCCACCTCTGTTATGTTCTCCCTCCTTTCTCCACCATAACTGATTGTACCTCTCCCTCAATTTCTATTTTGTTTGAATCTATTAAATTTAGTTCTCTATTTTGTTTGATTCGATTAAATTGTGTAGTTCTCTATTAGTACTTTTCCCTCTCTATTTTGTTCTCCTATTCTGTTTGTAATGTTGTATATCTGTTGTATATGCTAATAGAAAAAAGAAAAAAAATAATGCATGGATATGTTTGAGCACAAAGGACTGCATTGTTCTTCTGTCGTGTATAAACATAAATAGGGGCAAACAAATATGCCTTGGGTATGAGTAATTATTTTTTAAGATGGAGTTTGATACATGTTATATGTTTGTTGTCCTGATTCTGTTATGCCTTGAACTTTTTTTGCTTGATTGAAATTTGATTCTGCTTGGACTGCATTGTTTAGTTAATTGAAATTGCCTTGAACTTTTTTTGCTTGATTGAAATTTGATTATGCTTGGACTGCATTGTTTAGTTAATTGAAATTGCCTTGACCTTTTTTACTTGTGTTGGTTTATGCAGCTTTCAGGCCCAGGTTCAGCAAAACTGTATCAACAAGTTATTTTTAGCTTGTGTAGACATACTTCCTCAAGAGTTGTTAAAAGAAGTGCATTCTATATGCCAAGATGAATGTGTTTCCAAGGTTACTGAAGCTAGCAGGGATGTAATGTATAAGGGTTTTGATGGGTTCATGGTTGTAAAGGGGGTATATTGGGTTAATTATCCAATATGTTGTAAACGTTTCATAAAGAGATGACAGTTTTCTTCATATCATGTATTTTACTACTTCTCAATTGATTAATAATCAATAAAATTCAAATTTATTTAAATTGTTGTGTCATATTAATCTATTGTTTTTCTTTTAATTCTTTGAAATGCGATATGTGATGGAAGGCACAAAACCAAACCATACTTTCATTGACCTGCTGATATGCAACAAGGCACAAACAGATTAAATAAAAACAGGGCAGAGTAAAAGCAATACTCTAAACCCACAGAAATCATAATTCACAAACAACATATGCTATCCCACTTTTACAAAGTAAACCATAAGCAATCTAGCAGACAGTTAATGTGCACAGATTGAGAACAGATTCAATAACTTATACTTCTATCAGCACATATCTGAGGTAACTTTGCCAAGAACCACAAAATAGGCACAAACAAGAGCTTCCATCAATACCTGCAACATTGGACCGGATTGAGGAACCATTCGTACAGGGAGGCAAGTATTTTTTGGTTTTTCACCTGACAGCACCTCATCACCAAAGGCTGATTTGTTTCTCCACAACCATATATTCCAAATAAGTATAAGCCAAATTGCAGACCAGATATGTTGAGCTTTTTTATCATTCAACAAATACAAATGATGATCAAAATGCAATTCAGCTTGATTATAAACATCAGGTTCATCAAAAAATTACATGACTAAAAGCAATATATGACTTGCTATAATATATGAAGTTGGCTAGTTTATCAAAAAATTACACCACCAAAAGTAAGATATGACTTGCTATAATCAAGTTCACCAAAAAGTAAGACACTGAGTCCTAATAATATCAACATCAATCTCACCAAAAAGTAAGACACTAAGTCCCAATAATATCAACATCAAGTCCACCCAAAAATGTTAATATGGTGCACCATGAGCTTCATAACTTAGATTGCAGGCCAATGATCGAAGGGTATGCCTTCTAGTGTTGGAGTGTTTGAGTCATCAAGGGGTGCCTACAAATAACACAAAGTGGTCAAGGATGATGCAAGTAAAAAAAGGTAATCCCTTTTTATTTTTATAAGCATAATAAATATAAAAAAGAAGAATAATCTTTTTTAATTACCATCAAAAATTCAGTGTAACTAAACTGAGGAGGTTTATAAGTTGAAGGTGCCGAACAAGAAACTTCAGTAGGTTGTTGATGACCTGTTGATCCTTTATCCTAAAATTATAATGCAAAATTCAATGAATGATAATGGAAAATTCCTAAAATGATTTGGAAAATTCAATAAAATGATCCCTTATATACCTCAGACGCTTGACGATGTTGTTGTCTTCCAGTTTTAACTCTTTTTTCTGTTGATCCCTTCTCAATGAAAGATTTCAGCCGAGTAAAATTTCTCTTGGTGCCAAGTCGATGCTTAAATCCTTTCGGTTGCACCACATCATTACACACAGATGTTGGGTTATCACTGGTATTACCATTGGTGTTTTTATCTTTATCTTGCAAGCGAAGTTCCATTACTTGCTTGCTCAGGGCATCTACACCATTGTCTACAAACTTGTGGTATTTTTCAGAAGTCGACACCTCGGCTGCCAATCTAATGAATTTAGAGACAAGTTGCCTAAATGTTCGTGTGCTTGATAATTTCATATCTCCTACAACTTCCTTTCCCCTCACATCATGCACAATTCCATTGCGGGCATCTCTTGTCCACCTTTTTATGATATACGTTTCAGGGATGACCTTAATATCATTTGCTTCAAACACTTTCAATGCATGCGAACAAAGTATGCCAAATGTCTCAAACTTTTTGCAACTACAAGATATTGAGGTTGAAGCACGATCAAATGACACTTTCCAAGATCTTTCATGGTTGACCATAGTAATGACATATTCACACAAAGAGTCAGACTCATTTTTTTCTGTTATGCATAACGCTAAGAAAAGCTTAAACTCAATTTGGAACAAGTCAAATATAGTGTGTGTATACACCTTGGCCATTTGTATTAGTATCGATGATGTGTCAAACCTCAACATTGCAAGCTTATGTCAAGCCTCATACTCGCAAGTTAACTCGTTGTTTCTCTTCTCCTCAACAACTCGTTCAAAGTGTTTGAAGAATTGAACAATATCCACATTTGGATTCATACAAGATTTGAAATTTGAATTCAAACTTTCACTAAGTTGTGTACTTCGCATCCCAAGTGTGTATGCTTCCTTCATGTAACATGAAGCCCATTTTTCTTTTATCTTTTGACATGATTCGACCCACTTGCTTTCACCAACATTATATTTTTCCTTCAAATCATCCCAAGCACTCTTAAATTCAGTTTCATTGTCAATGTCATACATACATTTCTTGGAATCTCTTAACAAATAACTTCCTTCCTTCATAAGGCTTCCAAGGTGTTTAACTCCATTCTGCAGCAAGTGCCAGGTACATAATCCATGTCGAGTCTCCGGCATCACTTCAACAAGTGCATTGGCCATCGCCGGGTCTTGATCAGTAAAGATGGTCAGAGGCCTTTTCTGGTTGTGTGCTTGTAAGAATTTCTGAAACAACCATTTAAACGATTCGATTGTTTCGTTATACAACAATGCTGCACCAAAAACAAGACAACCCCTATAATGGTTGAAACCAAAAAATAGAGCAAGCGGCCTATTTGCACGATTGGTACAATATGTAGTATCCAACGACACAACATCACCAAAATACCCATAATCCAATACCATTTTTGCATCTACCCAGAATACATTTGTGATTTGTTCATCAATATCCATCTGATATGCATGGAAGAAAGATGGGTTCTCCAACAACTGCTGGTCAAAATATTGTGAAAGACATCCGGCTTCACCATATGCCATACTTCTTTGTCTTCTTACAGTGAGGTAATTCTTCACATCCCTGCGTATAAATCCAACATTAGAACTATGCTCTGCTTGTGTGCTCATCAGGTGAAATGTTGATTTCTGGCTTAATCCAGAGTCAGCAGCCATATCAATCTCATGTGCTTGGACTTCAGTTATCTTTCTGTGTGATGCAAGCTGGAAGTTGTAGCGGATGATTATGTTCCTCTACAAATTCATGAATAACAAACTTGTCATCCTTTAATATAGGAAATAGCACTGTCTTTCTTTCTCCTGTTTGTATACTGTAGTCTAACTCCAAAACCAGTATGTGCACCATATGCAAGCCAAAATTGGGAAGCTGCCTCAATGGTGTCGAATCTCATACCAATCTTCGGCTTCCAATCAACATTTGGAGATGTCATATTATAATCCCTGCATAGCAATAAAGGATTTTAAAAGCCAAAAAAAGCATAATGATTCGGCTTATTTGCATATAAGTCTTACCAAATTACATAGTTATCAATTCCAATAAAGTTAGGTAATTAATCACCAATGCAACAATGATGGAGTCTAACCATATAACTAGGAGGATAAAGCATACACATTAAACATGGAAGAATCTAAGAAGATAAATGATAAAAGCATATGTTGTAAATAACCCTTTATCATATTAATGTGTCCCACAGTCTTACTAAGCTCTAAACATGAAAGACTAACCATAAACTATATTTGTAGACTATAGCTCCAAAGTTCAAGTAACCAATTTTTACTCACCCATGATGTTGTTTAATAATGAAAAATCACACAATAACAAGCAGAGGGCAAAGATTAATGAATCATCAAAGAATAATGGTAAGTCTTAAAGAAAGCACACAATAAGCAATAAAAGCATATATTTTACCTTGATAATAAGTAAACCAAAATGCAACAGATATTGATCAATGGGGTAGGAGGAGCAAGGTAACACATGTCACTAATGAACAGGGGTAGGAGGAGCGAACGGCCGCCGGCGACAGAGGCTCACGGAGGTGCGACAAGAACAACCATCGGAGGTGGGGTTTGGTTCGTGTATTCTTGTTGAAGAAGCCAATGGAAATAACGTATAAAAGCTTCTGAAGGTAACAGGGGTTTTAGATGGTTTTTTTTTTATAAATAGTGGGACACGTGTCAAAATCTGGACCTTTGGATTGATCCAACGGTCCAGTTGAAGGGAACATGAGAGTACAGTTCCCGCCTCAAATGTAGACGAGCCGGATCCGGAGAAGACAGTGAGAAAGAGGGTTTGTGAGAGTGAGAGATAATCTGAGAAATCTGATTCAGAAGCTATATTTTCACACGGGTCGTAAGCAGGTGCTACGACCTGTCGTAGCACCTGCTTACGACAAATTAAAAAACCCACTTTTTGATTAGTTGTAAGCAGGTGCTACGACCTTTACGACCAATTAAAAAATAAATTTTTTAATTAGTCGTAAGCAGGTGCTACGACCTGTAAGTCGTAGCACATGCTTACGACTCTGTTAAAATATTGTTTTTTAAAAAAGTCGTAAGGGGGTGCTTACGACCTTCCTACGACCCGTGTCAAAACTTGTTTTTTTTAAAAGGACATGATGAATATTATTTTATTATTTGGGATGGCAACCATGGAGTATGGGGTGGCAAAATAAAAACCCTGTAAGAAATAGGCTATCCTCTCCATATGTGAAAGCTAAGAAAACAGCCCAAAATCCATTCAGACGACAGTTGTTAAAGAGTAACAAAAGCCCAATTTTATCATTTTATTGGGTTATTCAGTTGGCTCAATACCATCAGCCATTTTAATACTTCAAAGTTAAACTAAAATCAAGGTGGAGAAATTGTTAACTTTGTGCCTTACATGTGCTTTAACTAAAAAAAAAAGGTTCTAGAATTTAAAAAACTTTGATCATAAATATTTTAAATTTAATATAATACTTTTTAATTAATTAGTAAAATGTCATTTTTATCGACGTCTATTTTTTTGGTTATAGTTACCCTTTAAAAAACAAAGAGTTTTCTACAAAGTGATGAATTTAGTGAATAAGAAAAAAAAAGTAGTTTTTTAGATTCCTGATGTTATTTTTTTTCTTCTATTGATTATTTTTTTTAATGAGAAAATTTTATTCAAGAAATAGCATTAGAAGAATGGCCAGCATAAATTATCAAATCGGATCCAAAATATTATTTGTGGTTGCAAATTAGATTGAATCTGTTTCATTATTTTTTTTTAATTTTAATTATTTTAACTTTTTTTTTTGGTTTACAATTATTTTAACTTCTTTAAACCTCCCACGTAAACCAAAATATATATATATATATATATATATATAGATTTTTCATGCCTGTTAAAAAAAATTAATCTTTTTAAACAGTGAATGGATGACACCTTTGGTCTCATCAATTATTTTATTTTATTTTATTAAACTTTAATTTTAAATAGCAAAAGGAAAAATAAGTTGTTTCACGAAAGAGACAATTTATCCCAATCAAAAGATACACATACACAAATTAAATCTATGATATACAAGAAAAAGCACACATTAAAGCTTTTTTGAGTGCATTTTAAAGATTTTCCAACCCGCAACCATCATATGAAATCTAAAGGTTATCCAATTTTAAAACGTAGAGATTAAAAAAATAAATTTTTCTTCTATCAACAAATAAATGTGTAATTTTAAAATAGAATAAATATTTTATAAAAATGATATATGTATCGATTTGATTTTTTGATTGGATCCAAAATTCGACCGAATAGAATTAATCTTCTACAAATCCATCGCAAAACAATGAAAAAAAAATTAGGTCCTGACATACTTTAGATTTTACTTTTTGATAGGTAAATATAACTCACCATTATAACGAATAGTGAAGATTTTATATTAATTTATCGAAAATAAAAAATAAAATTATTTTTAATAAATGAATTTAGGATTAAAAAATTGGAAAAAAAATAATAAAATACAAAAATAAATAAAGTAAATAATTCTTAATTATTAAGTATAATAAGTAGTACCCCCCTCTAATTCTAGTATAGATCATCTTTTAACATATTTTTTGTCCTAGTTATAAGTTATTTTATATTTTTTATGTATAATTTATTATTTTTTTCATATTAAATACTTTCATTATCTATTTTTTTATTTATTAATAAATGTAAATTTTTTAAGAAAAGTTGAGAATATAAATTATAATATTTCAATACATTTTCATATATTTAATTTTTTTCACCTGTAATTCAGTTAAATATACTACAATAATAAAAATAGGAGGGGGTAACAAGTAATTAAGTAAATAAAATAAAAAGTGACGTGGAGATAAGGAAAAACCCTAAAAAATATACAAAGTTACACACACTCTCTCTCTCTCTCTCTCTCAGACACACGACTCTGCTGCCATTGCTTCGGCTACTGTTTCTTCTTCAGCTGCTCCTTCCTTCTATTCCCCTTGCATCGACTTACGAGGGGGGCGAACCCCCTCTCCCCCTCTCTCTCTCTGCGTTTCAATTCAGGTATTGTCGTTTTCAAACCCTAATTAATTCTCTTTCTTCCATGCCGCCTCCTGTTTTTTTTTAATATTTAATAATTGATTGTTTCGTTTTGTTATTTGGGTTGTTACCGAAATTGGGTCACCCGCAAGATCTAAACTTTGTTGCTTTCACCTTTTCTTTTTGCCTTACAATCCGATTTGAATTATTGGCCACTTCTACTCAATTGGGGTTTTATTTTCCCCGATTTCGTTGATTCTCTTATTGCTGTAAAAAACTGGAGTAATTTTCGTTTAATGTGTTGATTTGATGAATTGGGTATTTTGTTGCTCGGTTAGTTGAATTTAAGTGAATTAATTTTAGTTGAATTGGGTGTTGTCAATTGGTTTTGATTTGTTTGATCACATCTCTAGTATATGCTTGTAGCTAAATGATTATGATTTGATCCGAGGTATGATGAAGTAGCTCTATATAGAGAATTAAGCACATGCACTCAAATTTACTGATTTACTTGTTTTATGTTTACAAATCGAGGAATATCCGCATGATTATTGGATTCCCCTTTTAAATCTGATGTGTAGAACAGTAGAAGAAAATGTAGAAAATTATAGGAAATTTTTCACCCAGCTCTCACAGCTTTGGTTGGGAACAAGCCTATGACCAAAATGTTTGCAGAAAATCTAGACTGGCCCATCCCCTCGTGCTCTCTCTACTTTTAAAACTAATTCTATCCTCATCATTCGATCATGCCGCATTACAACCTACTCCTATCACTGCTTTCTATGTGTTCTGTCCACTTTCGCCTTCTCTCCATAAAGTCGTTTCTGCCCTCCTCAGTCCTAAATGCAGCTCAACCTACTCCTATTGCTACTTTCCATGCGGCCTCTACTTCCTTCTTGAATAAGCTTTCCATATATTTGGGCCTTGGCTTAATTGATCTATCATTTCACCCATTACTCTAGGGCTCCATCAAAATATTTTACTCTAAATCATTGCCATATAGAGCTATTGGCTATATTTGATTGGCCTAGGTTATTCATATTGGAATTCTGTCCCGGAAATAGTTTCATTAATTTTTGTAATTATAGTCGCGCAGATATGATCCTTTTAAATTATGGTTTTGGAAAAATATATAATTACTGTGAACTCTTAAGCACTGCTTCTAATTTCGCTGTCATACTTTAATAATCTTTTCGTTATGGTAATATATAAGTTTTAGGGAAATGAACATTTTATTTGAAAGAACAAACAGCACATTGCTGCTTCCAATGATATTGACTCAGATAGGTTATTTGTGCTGAATTGCTGCTATCTTCCATCTTTATGAATTATTTTCCTGGTCTACCTAGGTGATCTGTCTTCACATGGAGGCCTTCCATGCTTGATTCCTTTGCTCTCGAAGGGGTTGAAGTTTACTGGTTTTTGATAACTTGGGAATTTAGGCAGTGCCATTGCACTGCAAAATTCACTTTACCACTATGATTTCTACCGAAACGATAGTACCAGGTAGAAAATTGAAGATCAAGTTCTCCACAAAAAAGGTAGAAGTTGATCCTGGGGTAAAATGTGAGTTTGGACAGCAAGGGGTTCAAATTGATGAAAATGGGTGCCGTAATTCAAAGCAGAAGCCCTCTATGCCAGATTCCACCAAGAGGGGACCACCAGGGAGTATTGAAGCTCAAAAGGAGAAAAGGCAGAAGATTGATCGGAGAAGTTCTATGCAGTGTGGTGGAATCCTGAAGAGTTTATTTTCTCATCCATATAGCTGGGTCTTCAGTACACCAGTGGATCCTGTAGCATTGAACATTCCGGATTATTTTTCAATCATATCTCAACCTATGGATTTAGGCACAATTAAATCCAAGCTGGAGAAAAATATATATTTTGGCATTGAGGAATTTGCAGCTGATGTTCGACTTACCTTTTCAAATGCCATGACATATAATCCTCCAAGTAATGATGTTCATTTAATGGCGAAAGAACTCAACAAAGTATTCAACAGAAAATGGAAAGACTTCAATAAAAAATGGAAGTGTGAAGGTGAGGATGGCAAAAGCATGACTGGAGCAATTAAGGAAACTGTAAGAAGGAACTTTACTGGCACTCATCCCCGCCATACAGATACCTTGCCCAAGAAGTCACTATTATCTGAACACGAAGGAATTCAGAAGATTAGTTCATTGGCAGCAAGAGATTCTAATGTAAGTTTTGTTTTCTGTGAGGGAGGAAAGCCTTATTGTAATATGCAAGGATACAATATATTTACTGTAGTTGATGATGAAATAAAACCAATGCTTCTGCCAACTTTGTTCTTGTGCTCAGTATTTCTCACCTTATGCTGGTCACATGTTTTGTTTAATTTTGAAAGATGTTATTGTATTGGCAATGTTTTGCTCATAGGTGGAGGTTCGTAAATTATCGCAGACTCCATGCAAATTGATTAAGAAAGACTTACACAAAGGTAAGAAGCATTATGAATGCAGTATAAATTTTTGACCCTTAATGGTTTCTGAAAGCTAATAGCTGTTTGTTCTATAGTTAACAACAGTAACCGTGATGGGAAACACCCTTCTGGCTCTGTAAGGGACTGCCCTTCATTGCCTCCTGTGACATGCAAGTGCGGTCTTGGTGGCCACATCACGTGCAGCTGTGTAATTCCTAACAATTCCACTCGTGCATCGTCAGGTAATTAGTTGATCTTCAGACTGTTTCTCTATTAATTTGTCATTGTTGTCTAATGAACTTGTATCTGTGCATTAGATATATCTTATGAAGGATCTGAAGGAGGGGACCTAATTGCGCGTGATTCCGATGCTTTGAGACTGGTATTAACAATAACAATATCAAATATCATTAGTGAAATTACCTGTAACTTTTAGAAATTTCTTTTACTTTGAAGTAGAAACTTGACATCTAATTTCACAATTGCCAGACTAAATGTACATCACCTTTGCAGAGGAAATCAGATCCTGATTCTGATGGTGAGAAGAATATATGATTTGTGATACGCTATGTTCTACCTGTTACTTTATTCTGATATGGTATACTTTATTTTTATATTATGCCAAGGGGTTGTAAGTTCTTTGGACAGTGAGCACATGTGTTCTAGTTCTCAGGTTGCAACTCTGGCTACTGATGCCACTTCTGGTGAAGGTCAGCTCCCCTGCCTTTGATGCTTCAATTAACTGCCAGTGGTGCTTGTACTGTGAATTCGTATTACAATAATTGCTATGTTTTTATTTTTTTTATTTTTTATGTTTTAGTGTGGAGCACCCCTGATTTTACTGTACAGTTGTCACCTAAAAAGGCTCTACGCGCTGCTATGCTTAAAAAGCGATTTGCAGATACCATCTTGAAAGCACAACAAAAGACTCTTCTTGAAAATGTAAGGCTAATGTGAGGGGTGCCTTTTCACCATAATTTCTTCTGTCGATAAAATTTGACATGGTTTCCTAATCTTATTTTCTTGCATGTGTTTAGGGTGATAAAGTCGATCCTATGAAAATGCAGCTAGAAAAGGAGAGGTTGGAAAGGATTCAGCGTGAAGGTAATTGTAGCATCTATTGCATATTTGGAAGAGAATTAAATTTGGTAGAATATATATGCTTTGCCTGTTTTCCAATGTCCTCTTGCATTTTTTATTGTTGTTGACAAAGGAACTACCTGCTTGCCTTGTCTTCTCGTCATCAAGCGATTGTTGATTTGATTTTTGTGTGTGGATTGTGTGGATTTTTTTATGCTTCATTATACTTGATTTATGATAAGATGTTATTTTGAGTGACTTTGCTTGCTGGGTTTGATGAGAACTGTAATCTAACGTATTCAATGATATTCTGCCAATGTTCATGATATGCTCTGCATAACAGAGAGAGCTAGAATTGAAGCCCAAATTAAAACTGCTGAAGCTACTGCAAGAATGAGGGCTGAGGAAGAGTCAAGGCAGCGAAGAGAAAAAGAAAGAGAAGCTGCGAGAGCTGCAATAGAAAAGGTATTTGTCCTTGTGTATGTGTATTTTAGCTTGAATTTTGTATCATTAACAGGATTAAGTTAGTTTCACTGTGATGTCTTCCTTTTGTAGATGGAAAGAACTGTTGAGATAGAACATAATATGGAGATCATTGAAGAGCTTGAAATATTGAGCGGGTGTAGACTATCTTATAAGGCCGTGGGTGGCAGAAATGGCTACAGAGCTGCAATAGAGGCATTGGAAAAACCTCAGCTAGAGAACCCATTGGAGCGGCTTGGTTTATTTATCAAGGATGAGGATGCCGCAGATGAAGATGAGGAGGTTCTGAATGCAGCAGGCTGTGAAGAAGGGGAAATTTTCTAGTGATATATGGATTATTCATGTAGTTGTACTTTTATTGTTTATACAGTATATTCTTATTTGATAGTGAATCAGGCAATTATTGTAAAAATGCATATTGATGTGGATATAGGAGTTTTGAACATGTCTCATGTCTTGCCTATTGCCATCTTTCGAATCCTCATTACCTGATTTGCGCACTGCGTTTTTGTTTACTTGGAGCACTCTTCTGAGCAAAAACGATACCCCATGGCAATTAAGTAAATTAGTTTTTTTAGAGATAATGAACTGGCAAACAGGGGTCTTTTGCCTTCGGAATATCTTATCATTTAATTAGAACTAATCAATTAAATTCTTTTTAAGTTTGAAATCGCCAACATCTGGTTAAAACCGTGAAAGGACAAATTTTTTTACCTGGAAAACAAAATAAAAATATTACTCGCAGCCAAATAGCACTTCCAAAATTTTGTAAAGCTTTTTCATCATTGCCCTGATCAACAAAAAAAGGCTGGGCGTTGCTTGTTCAATAATGTACTTGAATCACAAGCTAGTTGCTTAAGGCAGAGTTATAAGTAGGGACACATACCATAATGAATTGCCTTTGAATTCTTAGCAGCTTGTTTTACATTCCAAGTGAGCAGGTTAATTTATTTCAGAGGAATCGGTCATCCATAAACAACAAAATGCATATTTTCTAATTAAGCATCTATAGTAAGATTGAATCAAGCAATTATAGCCAAAATCCCTGTATTGTTCTAGCATCTTCCATTCTCAGTACACACGAAAGTAACACCGAAGACAAGAAATGAAAAAGGCTTAGAATGCAAGCCCAGCTACATATGTTGGAGGCAGAAACACTTTGCTACTAGATCAAACATAGCATATTCTAAAGTTTGCTACCATGATAGATCGCTGTACAGTTCATACGGCATATCTATTTTTAGCACCTCTGTCATGCTTCTTTGCATCCTCCTGGAGAAACAGCAAGAAAGGAAAAAGTTAAAATACAGAACAATTGGTTAGCTCCTACCTTCAGAAGAAAGAAAAAAGTAGCGCAAATGCAAGGGTGGCCAGATACTTCTACTTACATGAAATATGAAGCCAATGGTGTCATTATAATCCAGAAATTCCTTCCACTGTTTTCCAATGCTAATCTGCAGCAGGAAAATTTAATATTAGATGTTGCTCAAGTTGCCAGAAGAATTAGACAGAAGATGCTAACAGTCACAAACACAAGCAAAGTACACAAAAACTCTCACAAAAGACCCCAAATTAAAATAATATCATGGAGTTATTTGTCTATTGCTAATAAAGATTATTAAGTGCAATAACACAAAGCCAGCTTGGCATGTTCAGGAGTAAGTTATATAGAACGGTCGCATGATATACAGACATACTATAGTAAAACTAAACATTCCACATAACATGAAAGTTAAAAACCCCTCCTACCAGTAGAACAAAACACAAATGGGGGGAGAATTGCAATTGAAAAAGAAACAAATGAAAAAGGGTGTGAAAACTTTGAATTTAATTTTGAATCACTCATGAACTACTGATATCTGCTTTTTGCACCCATAACAATTGTAATTGGCCCTCTACAATGCATTCCCAGAGCAATCCAGTTCCTACTGTCATTCAGAGTTAACAAAATGACTAAGCCAGATGCATCATTTCATTGGAAAATGTTAATTATGGCTTAACATGAAATATTCTCAAATTAACTATATAAATAGAAAATCTTAAAGATGTTTTTAGATCGATGGTATTGGATTATTGAAAATAGGATAGGATGGATACCATTTCAACCAATACCTCCATTTTCTTCTTCCCTTTCAATTACGGGTATGAGATGAAACCAACTTATATTCCTCAATTCCATCATAAAATATACAAACAATAATATGATAAGTTTGTTTCATTCCATTCCATCCATCAATAAATAGCGAAAAATAGCCTAAAAACTTCAATTCCTACTCTCCCAAACAAAGAAACTAAGAAAAAAGAGGGTTACCTGAGCAGCTTCATTGGAAGCGTTTTTAGTCCAGATAGAAATTTTATCCTGCCTACCCCGGACATTGACAACTGCTCCGCAAATTTCATCTCCATGATCGAATTGCTCTCCAATCATTGCCAACAGCTTGAAGAAAAAAGAAAAAGAAAACAGAATAATTAGTTTCATCGCACAAAGAATATGTGAAATTAAATCAGTGTCCTAATTGTCTAATAAATTAAAGATTGTAAAGTACATATACCGTATATAACCAACAGGTATCAGATTTTCCCCTAGAAAAAGTCACAGTCCATTTCCCACCATTAGCACAAATGGGGTCCTCCCATTTTGGCTCAATCTTGTGCTTGAAACAATGGAAGTCTGCTCCAACAGCGAGCTTGCTTGGATGATGTATGTTATTGTAAATGCTGTGATTCAATCAAGAAAACAAATCCCAATTCAAATCAAATATGTAAACAGTTGAAAGAAACCAAAAAATCCAAGAACTCAGAAAGTAAGAGCTCTTTTGTTTAGAAACACACAAAAAAAGTGATTCTCAAAAATCATTTTTTGTCAGAAATTTTTAATTGATAAGCTAAAAAAAACACAGATTCTTCTGAGTTCTGATAACTAAATTTCAGCTTTTTATGTCGTGAAGAAGCTTTTTTAACAAGTGTTTCTTAGCAAAGAAAAACCATACAAGGAGAATCAACAACTATTGGATAGATATCATATAAATGTCAATTAAATATCACATAAAAATCAGTTTCCCTCAAAATTTCAGCTTTATTTTTCCATTTCCTCTTTTAGGGTAAACGTTTCCAACCAAACAAGCATATAAACATTGGAAGTGACTTTTGCACATAAAAAAGATGTAAAAATCCCAAGCAAACAAACCCTAACAAAGAACCAATTTCGATGGTGCCAAAATATCAAAAAACCAAGAAATTAACAGTCCCCCTTTGTCTAAGAATTCTAAAATAGGATTCTCCAAGAAAAATCTTGGCAGAACCCTTTTTAGAGAGAAGGTGAACTATTTCAGCCTATTTTCCAAATAAACCACCTTAAACCAAACACAAGCATATAGACATCCAAAGCAATTTGTTTACAAAAATGAAAAAAGAGTAAAGCCTAAGCGAAAGAACCCTACTAAAGAACCAATTTTGATTGCACCCAACAAATATCCAAGAACCAAGAAATTAAGCACATATCATATAAATGTCAATAATATATTATTGTTTCTTTTAATATATATACAAAAAAAAAAAAAAGCTTTCTTTTCTAAACAAAACAAACCTAAATGAATAACAAAATCTAATTTTATTGCACCCCAAAAGAAAGATAATCGAGAAATGAAACTTTGATGCTTAAAAAGAAAGAAACTTGATAAAAATCAAAATCTCATAACTCGATACTCAAGAATCTAGAAATGATAATCAAAATTGTTCTTATGAAACAAATAATTACTCTTCTTTTTTTTAAAAAAAAAAAAAAAACTAAGCCAATAATAAAGAATCAATTTTGATTGCACCCCAAAAGAAAGTGAAACGAGAAATTCGGAACCTCCAAAACTCTTCAACAGTGGAGAAGGTGTAGATGTTGCGAATGGAGCTGCCCCAAGCGGCTTGCTTGGATTTAGCGGAAGGGTTATCGAACCAGAAGGTCCATGAATTCTCGAGCGGGTGAGGGTGGCGGGGGACGGCGGCGACGGAGGAGGGATGCTTGGATGAGTCGTCATCGCCGTCGAGGATCTCTCCCTCTTCAACATCAGCGTCGTCGTTGTTAGGGTTTGTAGTGATTTGGGTTTCGTCGGTTAGGGTTGATTTTGGGTTTTCTTCCACTACCATCTTCGCTTTCTCTTTCTCTCTCTCTCAAAAGATTGATTTCTCTGAGTTTGCTTTGATTTAGTGAAATTGAAATTGCTTCGTTTTGTTTTGGTTTGGTGGTGTGGTACTGGTGTTGTTGTTTGATGTGTGAATCAAAGTAGGTACTGTGGGCTGGGAACAAGCTCAGGTTTCAAGGCCCATTCGTAATTTTTTTGATATTTTTTTTTTCTGTGCATTTTCTTATCTATAATCGAAGACTGATCTTTTATGAGGCCTAAAGATCATGAAAGTGTATATTGTTTTTATTAAAATTGTCTTTTTCATACATAAGACATGGATTGTACCATGGCGAAATGCTTACAAAATACAGTTATCTACCAAGTGTGCTCGTTATTGTTGGTATAATTTATTTTTTTTTAGTATGATTGATCAAACATAATTACTTCACATTTCTAATTAACTATTGGATGGTGATGATAATAGTGTTTTAACAACCAACAAGGAGTTGATCCGATGGTTTGATATTTTTTTTACTAAATCTCTTTTATTTTTTTTTGTTATGATTCATTCTTTAATTTTAAATTACTATTGCACAAATTTTCATATCACTACTTAGTACATATTGTTATATTGTCTCAAAAAAATTCTTTTATTCACCCTAAACAATAAATGAATCACCAATTTTTTTTTTAAAATTAAATATCTTTTTCTATTTACTCAATCATAAATATAATGCAATTTTTAAGATTTTTTATTTATTATTTTTAAATTATTTGGAGACAAAATATTTCACATTTTTTTTACTAAAATAATGAGACAAAAAGAGTAATTCTAAATTTTATACAATTTTCATGGCAATTATTGCATATTGCCTAAATGGTTATTGCCTGGTATATGGTTTTCTACAACTCCATTTTGTTAGAATACTATAATTTTCGTAAAAATGGACTTAGTTGTCTTTTATCTTTATCTTTAGATTTAGTTGGAACTCATTCTCTCCTTTGGATGGATCGTTATCCCAGTAGATCAACATGTAAGTTTTACTCAAATTTCAATATTGCCAAAATTAAATTACTGGGTACATATACTCTAATGCAAGGCTTTTCAAACCTCAACAAGCTGTCCTATAGTCACCACTCACCAATATTCATGCTAGAGCCAAAATGCAACATCAAGGATTGCCACATTACAAAGCACCAGCTTGAAAAGGAAGGCTATCAGTAACACAAATGTAGCATGTAATTATTGTATCAAAAACTTCAGTGCTAATTAGCAAACTACAACACTTAGACTCCAGGAATTGGATAATTAGCAGTAAGAGCTTCAACTTTCCTACACAACTCGGAAACCTTGTCTCCCAAAGGAAATTCGGGAGAAGTTACAAACTTCAAAAAATCTTGAAGTTTCGTTCCCGGGGCCAAACTTTTGGCTTCAAGACTTATCTGCACTCCCTCATGAACTAAGTCTGCAATTAATGCGAATTGTTTCTCACCAAGTCCTCTTGTTGTCATTGCAGGTGATCCGATGCGAATGCCTCCCGGAATTAGCGCTTTCGTATCACCTTGTGTATTTATTAGCACGCGTCAGTAAAAAAAATGAAGAGTAAACATCAAAAATAATAAGGGAAAATTGCAAACTAAATGATACTAATAAGGGAAAATGACAAACTAAATAATGATACACAACACGCAGTAAAAGTCTCTCACCAGGCACAGAGTTCTTGTTGAGAGTTATGAAAGCCATGTCAAGAATTTTTTCAGCCCGAGCACCATCAATACCCTAAAAAATGTTATGCTGATTAATACGAAATTTAGCTAGAGTAAAAAGGAACAAGGTGCCGCTATGTTCAAGAGTTATTTTTTTTTTAGTTTTTCAATATTAACTTTACATCTTTATGTTGCTCTCAGGGCAGTGAATAGCAAAACCAATATGAAAAAGTATGTCGGAAATTCACATTGCACAACAACTTAATGAGAAATTTTGGAACTTCTACAGTTGTACATTATTTTTATAATGGGTGGGGTTGGGGGAAGAAAAGAGAGAACTAAGAATTTTACTGACATACAAAAAAAAAGAAGAAGAAGAAGAAGAGCAAGAAGCTTACAGATGGCCTCAGATCCACAAGTACCAGGTGATTATCACTACCATCAGAAACCAGTTTATAGCCATGCTCGATTAGCCGTTTAGCAAGAGCTCTACAATTGGACACCACCTGCAGGATGGTAATTGTATAAATGTCGTTGTAGCTTGTAGGTAAGTCCTAGTGACCAACTTTAGCCAATGTTGAAAGCAACATACCTGGTTTTG
This sequence comes from Crotalaria pallida, assembly GCA_037953625.1. Lineage (NCBI taxonomy): Eukaryota > Viridiplantae > Streptophyta > Magnoliopsida > Fabales > Fabaceae > Crotalaria > Crotalaria pallida. The sequence continues at coordinate 80,082,379 of CM075656.1, forward strand.
GTAAACTTTGAATTCTGTAGATTGCGCATACTTCAAGCAAACTGCTAATCCTCCAATTGTGTGGTTATGAGGACCACCCTGGATAATTCTAAACTATCAAAATCACAAGCTAGGAAGATAAAGAAGACAAATGAATCTAACTCCACAAGTGCGTAATGTGAGATCCTCACATCTCGATCAGAACTAATTAGAGGACATTTCTAATTTACCTGTAGACCGGGAAAAACAGCATTGTTAATGGCAGACTCCAGATCAACATCAAGCACGCGATTTTTCTTGAAGAATATCATACCACCTCTAGGACCTCTCAAAGACTGGAGGAAAATATCAAATGGATTAGGTCACTGGTGTGTTAAGTATGACAAAGATAAGTGTTATACTTCATAGTCAGTGGCGGGAGGAAAATTTGGAGGGGCAGATGATTAGAGTTTTCATAGGCAAACAATAATACATAATAATAAAATAATACTGTGAAAGAAAATCCTATTGATGATACATTTGAAATTTAACTCATAAAAATGAATAAGAAAATAGAGAACATTGATTAACAACCTAATATTAAGGAGTGCGGATCTTATTCTCAGTTATATATTTTTTTTTTCAATTGGTTTATACCGAGTTATTAGATTTAAAGAGAGAACAAACAAAACATGAAGTATAGGTTTTAACTTACTTATATTGCAGGTTAGAAGCACCATTTTGTTGTTCACTGGAACTTTGTTTTCGTTTGCAAATGGCATACTTAATTTTAAACATGAAGCAATGGCTGACATACCAGGCATAATACCTTGCTTGAGAAAGACGAGGAAAAAAAATGAGAAACATAGAAATGTTTGCCCTTTGCTTCTATTATGTTCCACCAGTGGTTTCAACTTTCAAGTAATCATAGCATTATTTTTTATTTTTTTTTAAAATAATAATAATGAAAATAATTCCTCTTCTCCCTTTCAATTTGAACCGAAAATACAAAGTGCGAGAAGGACAACCTCAAGACATACCTTGTGAGTTGTGGTTGTCACGATATCACAAAACTCGAAGGGACTATTGAGCACAGATGCAGCAACAAGCCCACTTATATGTGCCATATCCATCAAAAGAAAAGCACCGACATCATCTGCAATCTTCCCATGCATATAGTATGTAATAATTAGCTTTTTATCAACCCAAATAATTACATAAGATGTAGAGATATTAGATCATGAGCAAGATATATTTCCCGAAAATACTTGTGTACAAAACATACTTTTCTAAAGCGAGCATAGTCAATGTCCCGAGGATAAGCACTAGCACCAGCAATAATGAGTTTTGGTCTGAAGAGATTAGCATTTTTCTCCAGCATATCATAATCAATAAGACCTGATGTGATTCCAAAGTATGTTAAAAGATTAAGTTATCCCACAATTACCCAATATATCTGCAACAAATTAGAAGACAAATGAACAAACCTGTTGATTCATCTAGTCGATAAGGCATAGATTCAAAATAAATTGATGTGGCAGATACACGTCTTTTAGGTGTCATGAATCCATGAGACAAATGTCCCCCATGAGGCAAGTCCAAACCCTGTTAACATACCAAAATACATTAGGAAATCACAAGATAGACTTCCATTTTGTAATAGTTTAAATTAAGTGAGTAGAAAATAGTTTACCATTATCCGATCATGTGGTTTAAGAATTGCAGTGTACACGGCAAAGTTAGCCGGGGAACCAGATAATGGTTGAACATTTACACCCCAATTTTTCCCATCTAGATGAAATGCAGCCAGTGCCCTTTCTTGGCAAAGGATTTCAAGCTCATCAATGTACTCGTTCCCACCATAGTACCTAATATGTATAATAATAATATAATGAGAATCCAATTAACGAAATTACATTTTTAAAGGGAAGGAAGGAGAAAAAGAACCTACCTTTTACCAGGTAGTCCTTCTGAATACTTGTTTGTGAGGCATGACCCAACTGCTTCCATCACTGCTCTAGATGTAAAATTCTCAGAAGCAATGAGCTCAAGACTTTTAGACTGTCGGTCCTTTTCCTTGTTAATAATTGCACGCACCTCAGGATCAGCTTCACTCAAGCCATGGTCCAGAAAGCTGCTCCCATCACCTGGTATTTGAATGAGAAATCCATGGACAAAAGGATCACCCTTATGGAATAAATTGATATATTGATGTATATATATAATCATATCAAAATATTCAAACGGAATGAAGATAATGATCAACAACCCAGAGATAAGAGTGCACAGAAATAATATTTCAAGTCAACTTCATCATTATGAAAGAGATTCACTCAAGCACTAAACTTATATTACTTGATCATTAAACCATATGGAACCTCGTGTTTAATTAAAACACTGCAAAAAAACAACATAACTACAACAAATACAGAAGGAAAATCAAATACCGATGAATGAAAAGAAAGGAACCTATCCATCCTACCAGATTGCATATTACACTTCGGAAACTGCAGTAGTAACCCATAGTAACCCATAGGTTGATACAAAATAAAACAGAGAAACTCAACCCAATTGCTAGGGAAGCTTCACACTTGTCCTATGCACAACTATGACTATCTTAGCTATTTAAAAAAGTTTCTAATGCCTTCAATAATTGAAGGGAAAAAAATCCCAGTCATTCACACATGACAGTTTATCAACCAGATGGTAAAGTATAGTTACCTCCAATTTCTTGCACAGCAACGGGCAAAGATGACGGTCTCCCAGTGACTAAACTCCCTACAACATGAGAAAGTTTGCATTGCTTGACATTATAGAGATTTACATGAGGCATAAATCCATTACTGCCACACCCTTTTGTAGGGAAGTTCATCCCCTTGGCCCAACAAGGTTGTTGCAATGAACCCATCATCGCTACTCCGGTATAGCCTTGCATCCTTGCTTACGATTCAGAGTATACTCCTCCCTACATCACAGTTCATAATTCATTGTACAAAAAAAAATTAAGATGAAAAATTACTCTAAAAAAAAACAAAAAAAAAAACAACTCAACTTCAACGACAGCAAAAAAGATAAAACCCTCAAAACCTTTGAGTATGTTTGGTTTTAGGACTCAGGATTATTTGTCAAAATAAACATTTTTATTTTGAAAAAAAAGAAGCTTTTTTTTTATATATTATGGCCTGTCCGGTTCAAAAGAGGAGAGAGCAGCTATAATCAGTTATGAAATTTGAAACCAAACACAAATGAACCCTTACTCTTAGTTATAATATGATAGTTCAACAACTCATAAACACTAGTTTCGTGTGAGGGAATCTTCTTCTACAGGCTAGAGTGGAGTTTGAACTTTAAAGTTTTGTTTTTTGGCTTTAAACTCATTTAAAAATAAATAAAAAATTCAAAGGGTTAGAAATTTAAGTATAATAAAAATCCAATCTTTAAACCAGAATAGTACAGAATATGGTTCACAGAGAAAACTAGAGCTGAGAAGTAAATAAAAACCATGCCATGCAAAGGAGAAAATACAGAACAAAAAAAAAGAGAAATAAAAAAATGGAATTTTTTATGAATAAGAAAAATGAAAGGTGGAAAGAAGTCTTACCTGGGATAGAGAGAGAGTGAGGAAGAGAAGAGAGTGTGGCGGGGCGGCAAAGCAAAGCAAAACTCGAGTGGCCTTATGTTGTGAGAGGACTATTACCGCTACTAGCAAAAGAAATAACAGAGGGCGAGACTTACGCTTTGTTTGGTTTTGCACGAAAGAATACGTAGGAGAGAAGCATTGAAGAAAAATTATGATAAGAAAATGCATAAATTTTGTGGTTGTTTGATATAGAAAATGTGAAAAAATTAAGAAAAGAGAAAAGTTAATGTTTTTTTTTTAATTTTGTTTGGTCGAAGTAGAAATGTGAAAAGAGAAAAATCAATAAATTTGTCAAAAAACAGTTATACCCGTGTTTTAGATAATAGAAATAAAAATTGCCAGTCCAAAATATATAAAAGAAAAATCTGTTTTTTTAGCAATAGAATTTTTTTTTCAATTAAAAAAATATATTTAAGTGAACAAGTGAAAGACATTTAAGTAATTTCTTAAGCCACAATTGTTTACCAACCAAGTCCAACACAGTTGGTATATAGCTAAGTTCCTTAAGCATGATGTCAAGGTTCGATCTCTGACGTGGGTATGGAAACAACTTTGTTGGTAAAGGCGAAATCCACTTCGATGATTTCTACGTCTCGGATGGGTCTTCGGCTGTCGGCTGGGAGATCCCTTGGTGTACACCAAAAAAGTCACAATCTTTTTCTCTTTATTTTGGGAGATCCCTTGGTGTACACCAAAAAAAGTCACAATCTTTTTCTCTTTATTTTCTCCTCACTTGGGACTTCGGAGGAGAAAACGTTTTTTAATGGACCCCACCAAATTTTTTCTCCCTTTTCATTTTTTTCGTTGAACCAAACAAAAAAAACAAGGATCTACCCTAAAACCTCTCAAAACAAACATAATGTTAAGATGAAAAACAGGGGTAAGAGTCTAAGAGAGGTTTAAGATAAAATAAGTTGCTTACCAAAAGCCAAATTTTAAGTTTTACTTAACTTATTTTAAAATCTGATTTGATTCAAAAGCACACTTAAAATTTTGTTATTCAATAAATTATGCGATAATGAAATATAATAAAATAAAAGGCTTAATTATGTCACAAGTCCCTGAAGTTTAGGGTACTTTTGTCAAATACCTTTATTCTTATTTTTTCAATGTTTAACTCCTCGAAGTTACTCCTGAGTTTCTCATATATTTCTACTATCAATTCTGACTAATTTTGCTGACATGTAACATCGAAATCCTGGTCAAACGCAGGAGGTTGGTCATGTAGTGTCCCGTGGGTTACATGGACAAAGACAACCTCTCTCTTCAATCTATTTTTTTTCTTTCTTTATTTATTTAACTAAAAATATAAAAATATTAAGTTTTTAGTTTTTTAATTTAAAGAAAAAAAGGATATTCGCCCACGGGACACCACGTGCCTAACCTTCTATGTTTGACCAGGATTTCGATGTTACATGCTAGCAAAATTGGTTAGAATTGATAGTAGAGGTATATGACAGACCCGGAAGTAACTTCGGAGAGTCAGAAATTGAAAAAATAAGAATAAGGGTATCTGAAAAAAGTATCTCAAACTTCAAGGACTTGTGACATAATTAAGCCAAAACAAAATATAAAAAACATCAGACATTAAATTATATAATAACAAAAATAAAATTATACAAAAAATTTAAATGGCCTCGTATCTCAAATTAGTAATTCAACAAAACAAAACTATTTATAAATATCATATTCATGGTGCCTATTAAAAGCCAAATACTACAATCAATGTATTTAAAAAGTTAAATAAAATTTATTTTTATTTTTAAATATGATAGTATAAATATAAATTTTTTACTTCTAATTTAAATTACTAATATGATATAATATATATAAAATATTCATAATATTAAATAGGCTTGCCGATGAGCCTAACATATTTTTTATCAAGCTCGAGGTAGACCTATTTAAATATATAAATTTTTAACTTTGACTTCTTTTTTCTAAACGAATTAAACCATATCTTAAGTGAGTCGAGTTATAAGTTCCTATAAGTCGATTTGGTCAATTGAGGTTATCTTTTTTTTTTTCAAAATTACTCATGTAATTATCATTAAAACACTAAAAAAGTGTTGAGAAAATAATAATGATTGGGAAAAAAAAGTAATTAATATCATTAAAAATTGAAATAAAAGCTAATAAAAGGGACCAAGATAAATCAAGTATTTAGTGCCTATATCTAGGAACAAAGGGGACAAGTGGGTTTAGCCCTAATAGTCATCATGTACCAATTCTTTAAGGCTTGAGAGTTAGAGATCTTGGGTTCATGCAATTCAAAAATTCTTTCTTTTAATTATTTAATAAAGAATACTGGATTTTGAACCCCGTTTCTTATTCACAAACCTCATTTTAATGGTGAAAATTTCAAAATGTCCTTAATTTATATTTTTTTTCCAACTTGGAGTTATCAGAAAATTTTTCTGGGGGAATTTTCTCGAAAAAATATATTGATGTAATATGATTGTTTTTCCAACTCGGGGATATCGGAAAAATATTCCGCAAAGTACCTACTGGAAAATTATGAGGATAATTTTGGTTTCATAAAATAAATGGATTTGTGGATAAAGCACTATTTAAAAATATCTATATTATTGAGAAATACATGCAATTTGATATGTAGACTTGCTTGAAAAATAAGTTCGAATGAAAAAAAACAAAGGAATGATTAACAAACGCGGGGTATTGTTTAAACTTTTAAAGTAATTTTGTATTAAAAAATATTTTTAATATTTGCAGAAATATTGGAATCGAAGGTACTTGTTAACACAATCCAAAAATAAATTGAAACCAATATCTTAAGAAATTTTGTATAACTTTTAGTTATCATTTCATTGCACAAAATAAGTGTAATTTAGGATTTCATGTAATCTATAACGTGTTCAACTAACAAAACGTATTACAGTTAATATATGAACCCCTTAAACATGATATTATTAGTATATTACAGGGTTCAACCTATGCTTTATATATGAAAAATCATTTTAATAGAAGTAAAACTCAATTTAATAATATTTATGCATTGAAAAAGGTCAACTTTCTATCTAGCGGATGATACCTTGGTTTGTGGAAAAAAAAAAACAACCAAACCTTTATCTTATTAAGTGAGGTCGACTAAATGAGGAAAAAAAAAAAAGGAAAAAAAAACTATAATTTTTCGTCTTTCACATTTTTAACTCGTAAACTACAAATCATGTTCCAAACTCTATTCTCAACCAATCACATCTCATTATAAAAAATATCTTTTCAACTACTATGATATTTTTGTAATATTTAATGGAATGTGTTAGATTGGGAACAGGATTTTGGGCATGGCTTGGGACAGAGGATCATGTCCCGTAAACTAAGCAAAAGACAAGGTATTTTTCTACTTGGTTTTCTTTTTCAGCCAAAAGAGTGAAAGTTAGATTTAGTCCTCGGACGATTCTATCCTTGCCTCATGCCCATAACATATACAGTCAAAGATATGGCATGATTATTTCATTCTTTAAACTGGTTATTTGTTAAAGTCATTGTCCTCATCCGACTTCCATCAGCTACAACCGAATTAGATTCGCTCCTTTTAAGAAAAGTCATTGGCATCTCATGATCTCGACCACTGGCAATCTTTATCAACTATTACAATCCAGTGAAAATCAAAACTCATCTCTACGACATATTCTTCTACAGTTAACAAGAACAATCTTTTTTATTTCCTGGAGTACCCTCTTCCTCCTTTGGTGAGAGAATAATATCCTGGTATATAACCAAACACCTAGGCTAGAACTTCTAACAAATATTTTTTTTCATACAAAAGAAATTTTGAAATTGAACCTAAGACCCCACATTTAATATTTTAAGTGACTCGAGCCTTTTTTTTTTTTTTACACCAACCTATATTGATTCATCAAAAGGACCAATTGATAATACTTGATTTTGATAGCTCAATAAGATAATTTTTTTTTATAGGCAAAGTATTTTTTGTTTTTACGGGGATAGGGGAAGGGAAATTATAGGTGCCTATAATCAAATCCTGGACTTCCAACTTCCAAGCCTTTAAGACTTGGTACATGACCATGTGAGCTACACCCACTTGTCGCTCAATAAGATACTTTAGCATGTGTTTGGGACAGCGGTGAGGAGGAAAAGAAAGCGCGTTTGCACAGAAGCTCCCGGCAAACAATGCAAACGTTGGGCCATACGTACGCTTAGATAGTCATAACACAATTCATATTCATCATCCAGATGAACAAGATTGTTGCCACAGAATTTCATATGCAATATACAGACTCGGGGACCTAAATTATTTCATTGCATGGGATTGTAATTATCCAACTGTATTCTAGTATTTGTCTTTGTCCTGTAAGGTAGGAAGAAATATGGGGAAGGGGGTTGGTTATGATGGCCATATTGTGAGATTATAACATCACTGAAGTTTACGATATCTAAGGAGATCATCGGCGAACATAAGATGAGAAATTAAGGGCCCATGTCGCCCAGCCCTTATTGGCTTCCAATCACCTTTAGTAACCTCCTCGTCTATCATGTGAGAGAGTTTATCCATGCAAATAACAAAGAGGAAGGGGGAAAGAGGATCCCCTTGTCTGATGCCCCTTGAGGGGGAAAATGATTCACTCTTTTCACCATTCCAGAGAATTTTGAACGAAGAAGAAGTAATGCAAGTGAGAATTAGGTCAACCATGCCAGCAGGAATGTTAAGCTCTGTGAGGCAGTTTCTAATAAATGACCAAGAAAGTCTGTCATAGGCTTTTTCAAGGTCAATTTTGATAGACATAAAGCCAATTCTTCCTTTCAAATTCTTCATTGTGTGAACCAGCTCTTGAGCAATAATTATATTGTCTTGGATATTTCTACCAGGAACAAAGCCAGCTTGATAGGGAGAGATCCAATAATTCAAAAGGGGTTTGAGGCGGTTGGCCAGAATCTTCGTGATACATTTATAAATAACATTACACAAAGCAATGGGGCGAAATTGAGACGCTTGCTTAGGAACGTCCACCTTCGGAATTAAGACCAAAAGGGTAGAATTAATAGAACGGATAACTTCCGGCTGATTCCAAGCAAAGTGGATGAAATCAATAAAATTCTTATGAAGCAGATAAATATAAATTTTTTACTTCTAATTTAAATCACTAATATAATATAATATATATAAAATATTTATAATATTAAATAGGCTTGCCGATGAGCCTAACATATTTTTTATCAAGCTCGAGGTAGACCTATTTAAATATATAAATTTTTAACTGACTTTTTTTTTTAAACGAATTAAACCATACCTTAAGTGAGTCGAATTATAAGTTCCTATAAGTCGATTTGGTCAATTGAGGTTATCTTTTTCTTTTTTAAATTACTCATGTAATTATCATTAAAACACTAAAAAAGTGTTGAGAAAATAATAATGATTGGGAAAAAAAGGTAATTAATATCATTAAAAATTGAAATAAGAGCTAATAAAAGGAACCAAGATAAATCAAGTATCTAGTGCTTATATCTAGGAACAAAGGGGACAGGTGGGTTTAGCCCTAGTAGTCATGTACCAATTCTTTAAGGCTTGAGAGTTAGAGATCTTGGGTTCATGCAATTAAAAAGTTCTTTCTTTTAATTATTTAATAAAGAATACTGGATTTTGAACCCCGTTTCTTATTCACAAAACCCATTTTAATGGTGAAAATTTCAAAATGCCCTTAATTTATATATTTTTTTCCAACTTGGAGTTATCAGAAAATTTTTCCGGGGGAATTTTCTCGAAAAAATATATTGATGTAATATGATTGTTTTTCCAACTCGGGGGTATCGGAAAAATATTCCGCAAAGTACCTGCTGGAAAATTATGAGGATAATTTTGGTTTCATAAAATAAATGGATTTGTGGATAAAGCACTATTTAAAAATATCTATATTATTGAGAAATACATGCAATTTGATATGTAGACTTGCTTGAAAAATAAGTTCGAATGAAAAAAAAACAAAGGAATGATTAACAAACGCGGGGTATTGTTTAAACTTTTAAAGTAATTTTGTATTAAAAAAATATTTTTAATATTTGCAGAAATATTGGAATCGAAGGTACTTGTTAACACAATCCAAAAATAAATTGAAACCAATATCTTAAGAAATTTTGTATAACTTTTAGTTATCATTTCATTGCACAGAATAAGTGTAATTTAGGTTTTCATGTAATCTATAACGTGTTCAACGAACAAAACGTATTACAGTTAATACATGAACCCCTTAAACATGATATTACAGGGTTCAACCTATGCTTTATATATGAAAAATCATTTTAATAGAAGTAAAACTCAATTTAATAAAATTTATGCATTGAAAAAGGTCAACTTTCTATCTAGCGGATGATACCTTGGTTTGTGGAAAAAAAAAACAACCAAACCTTTATCTTATTAAGTGAGGTCGACTAAAAGAGGAAAAAAAAAAAGGAAAAAAAAACTATAATTTTTCGTCTTTCACATTTTTAACTCGTAAACTACAAATCATGTTCCAAACTCTATTCTCAACCAATCACATCTCATTATGAAAAATATCTTTTCAACTATTATGATATTTTTGTAATATTTAATGGAGTGTGTTAGATTGGGAACAAGATTTAGGGCATGGCTTGTGATAGAGGATCATGTCCCGTAAACTAAGCAAAAGACAAGGTATTTTTCTACTTGGTTTTCTTTTTCAGCCAAAAGAGTGAAAGTTAGATTTAGCCCTTAAAGTCATTGTCCTCATCCGACTTCCATCAGCTACAACCGAATTAGATTCGCTCCTTTTAAGAAAAGTCATTGGCATCTCATGATCTCGACCACTGGCAATCTTTATCAACTATTACATTCCAGTGAAAATCAAAGCTCATCTCTACGACATATTCTTCTACAGTTAACAAGAACAATCTTTTTTATTTCCTGGAGTACCCTCTTCCTCCTTTGGTGAGACTTCAGAGAATAATATCCTGGTATATAACCAAACACCTAGCCTAGAACTTCTAACAAATATTTTTTTTTTTTTCATACAAAAGAAATTTTGAAATTGAACCTAAGACCCCACATTTAATATTTTAAGCGACTCGAGCCTTTTTTTTTACACCAACCTATATTGATTCACCAAAAGGACCAATTGATAATACTTGATTTTGATAGCTCAATAAGATACTTTTTTTTATAGGCAAAGTAATTTTTGTTTTTACTGGGATAGGGGAAGGGAAATTATAGGCGCCTATAATCAAATCCAGGACTTCCAAACCTTAAGACTTGATACATGACCATGCGACTATGTGAGCTACACCCACTTGTCACTCAATAAGATACTTTAGCATGTGTTTGAGACAGCAGTGAGGAGGGAGAGAAAGCGCGTTTGCACAGAAGCTCCCGGCAAACAATGCAAACGTTGGGCCATACGTACGCTTAGATAGTCATAACACAATTCATATTCATCGTCCAGATGAACAAGATTGTTGCCACAGAATTTCATATGCAATATACAGACTCGGGGACCTAAATTATTTCATTGCATGGGATTGTAATTATCCAACTGTATTCTATTTGTCTTTGTCCTGTAAGGTAGGAAGAAATATGGGGAAGGGGGTTGGTTATGATGGCCATATTGTGAGATTATAACATCACTGAAGTTATTCATTCAACATGCGAAAAACCTCCACCTGTTTCAGCACGTGTCCTACAAAAAGTAATTGCATTGAGAATTAGAAAAGGCAAAAAACTGAAACAATGTAAGGGCACGCTTTTCTGCATCACAATGAGCAAAAACACGCAATCTTATGGAGACTAAAAAAAAATAAGAGAACCAAGGAAAATGAATGAAATGTATGAGTCTTCCTAGGATGCACATGTATGATACATCTACGCTTTCATATGGACATCAAAGGATCTCGTAAGCAACATTGAGCAACAAGCAAATTGGCCATGAAATGCATTTAAAAGAATGACATAGATGACATCTTGATTTGGTGCCTCTCTAAACTGACCTAGTGAACCCTATTTTTAGGTTCTAGTAATTGGATTTCATATTGCAGAAACTATATATAAACTATGATCAAGCAGAGATGGATAAAAAATGCCTAAGGTGGAGAACTCAACATAGTTTTTCAGTCCCCTCCCCATCCTTTTCCCTGAGGAAATTAAACCTCAAACTTGCTAGCCTCCTTGATCCAAACAATATAGAAGAATATGTCTTGGAAGGATAGAAAAAAGAAACTGATGATAAAATAATGTCATGAGTTCAATACTTACTTGTGGTCAGAAGGATTTGGCATTAGCTCATAAACAATATTAACAACAGCATCCCTTTTTAACTACACAATAAACAAGAGAGTTAGTAGTCCGGCAAGACTATAAACAGCCAGTAGCCATAAATTTAACAATTAAAGTACCTGAGTGGCTTCACCCTTAAAGCCAATATAGTGTATTTTAGTGATGTCACCTCCAAAATTGTCAGGAAAGTGCAATGTAATATTTGCAACACTTTGAAATTTAGAATACCTAATCAACAGTATTAAAAATATCAAAACCATGATGACAGAGACACAAAAAAACTCAAAGGACACAAAGCACTAGTGTCTATAATCAATGATAGTATGTGAATATGCACATTAATACCAGTATACCACAGGTGAAATGCATTGCATACATGTATTATCGTCTTATTTGTTTCTTGCATAAGTCACGAGTGCTAGTGGAGAAGTACACGGAGTAACTAAAATGAGAAGTACATGATGATTACCTTGTCTGGTATTCCAGTACTCCCTGATTATTCTCAACCAAATCCCATTCCTATAAGAAATAAAAATGTCATTTTCATATAAGCTGTGATTTTGGGTTTGTCAATTAATTCCTTCAAAACCATAAAAGGAATTATACCTGAATGGCTTGCATGCTTTGGGCATCTGAAAAGTCAATGCCATCTCGATTGATGAACCTAAATCAAGTTGAAGAGCTCAGCTTTTTGTATTAGAGAAAATTTGCAATAAAAAAGAAAATACTGTAATTAGTTCTTCAATTAATTAGTTCTTCAATTAATTCAAGTTAATATAAATATTATCTTGCTAAGTCCAAAATATTGCATAGAGGTGGTATATAGTCTGTTGACTATAAACGGGATACCAGGAAAACTGCTGAAATATGCCATGTTGTCCCAAACACTAGATTGCATTACCTTAATGTGAAAGTAATTAATATGAAAGAGGCCAATTAACATCTATCATCAGTTTCATCTTGCATCCTTTCCTCCTACGACTAAACCAAAGCTGCAGTACATTTATATAAGAATAAAAGAAAACAAAGGTTTGCTTGTAGAAAATAGGCGCAAGACAGTTTATTTTGGCACAAGCATTCACAAAATATTAGTATTAAGAGGAATGTTAACCAGTGCCCTAAGGATGTAAAAAGAGAAAGTTCTTATGGGGAAGTGCTGAAGTTAAAATGTTGAGAAATGAAGTCTTCAGTTTTCCAATGTAAAACTACTGCTTCTAGAATCCATAAACTTAACATGATCCTTGTATTAATCCAACTGAGAGTACAAGTAACTTGATCATAAATTCATACAACAAACAACCTAGGGAAACCCTTAAGCAGGTAAAAAACACGAGTATCAAACAACATAGAAGAGAGATGATGGCAATCTAAAATAAGTCTGTGCAACATGAATAATCCAAATATATTTCACAGGCTGGACTTGAGGAATAAAAAATGTATCGCAATTGTGAGACAGTCAAAGATGATACAAGTCATAGGTGAACTAGTTGGCCAGGTAAAACTCAAATGACGACAAAGTTATACAAAAAACAAAATTTATAGTTGCAAAGGCTGCTACTTTTCTCTGAAGAAACATAATAATTTTCAGGAATTAGTTGCATAATTCACTCGTAAAAGACAAACAACCAAATAGAATAAAGCTAGTTCAAAACCGTAACAACTTACGCTCTCATCTTGGAAGGACTTGTACCATCAGTTCCACCAACTATGGATATGCCCTTAATCTTGACATCTGAAGTAAATCTATGTCACAGAAACATAAGAAGTTCTATAAGAACTTATAGGACTGATACTCACAATAGAAAATTGATAATGTTACAGTTAAGTTTTTGTCATTAACATATTGCACACGATTGATAGAAAAATTAAGAGAAAGGATGGCCTAATGCACGAGGCTTCCACTTTGTAGAGGGTAGATGTATGTAGCCTTATCCTTGCAAGTGGAGAGCCTATTTCCAGGATTTGAACCCGTGAACTCAAGGTCTCAAAGTGCAGCAACCTTACTGTTGAACCGAGGCTCACCCTCCAGGTCATGGAACATTAAGAGACTACAATTCTTTTTAACAAATAAAGAAAATCAGAGCATACTGTTATTAGGAGATTGTACGCATCTTCTTCTTCTTTTGCTTTTTAACCTCAAGCATGTCACTAGAATTATATCATTTTGTCCCGTTTTAATGAAAATACGCTTTATTCGCAAAAAATTTAAAAAAAAAACGCTGCTGTAAACCAATATTCCATCTGACAATTTTTAACCCGAAACAGCGATTTACATTATAAACATTGCCTTAATTTGTGCCAATATTTCAATATATTTGGGTGGGATACAGGCAATGAACTGTCGCAAATGAAAATTAATTCACACACAGTAAAGTCACACTCACTCTTACGCTTCATGCATCTAGAGAGAGCAGCTATACTATAAACACATTTTCAAAGGTAGATGATTTATTTTACAACAAGAATTTCTTCAATCCAGCTAACTTTTTTCCGCATAACAGATGCGATTCTTTTCTCCAATAATCCATGTTTGGAAATGGTTTTATAAATTGATAATTTAAAATCTAAATAAAATAAATGTTGCATAAGAAATGTAAAATGTCTTATAAAAAAGACCATCAAAACATTAAAGCGAAAAGTAGCAACTTACGGAATGAAAACAAGTAACTCAGGATCACCCTCGTTACTCTCCAAGTGTTCCTGTTGTTAAATCAAAGAGTATATTATCATCATCATCATTGTATAATTGTTGCGTTAAGTAGCAAATATGAAAAATAAATAAATAAATAAAAATAAAAAAAATGAAGTGGTACTAGGTTAGGTTAGTGAGTAAATTAATTAATTATTAGAATATTACCTACCCCATCAGATTCAGAAATGAGACGGTGTTCCCAAGCTTTAAAAACAGACTTAACACTCCCAGGAGATGCTTCATTGAGAGCAGATACCTGAATTGCCCTAAATCAATCACTCATTAAAAGAAAAAGAAAATGAAAATGAAAATGAAGAAAGAAAGATACCTTAGAGAGGTCGATGTGTTTGTAGAGAGACCAATTAGAGGAACAATCATGGTCTTCGCAACTGTGATCATGCAAGCACGCCATCTACCTTTGCTTTGCTTAGATTGATTCTTTTCTCTTCGATTTGGGGTTACTCTTACTCACACGTTAGAACGACGACGCCCTATTCACTTCGTTTCTATTCCCTCGTTTTTTTTTTATTAAAAAAATAATATTTCCTCCGTTTCATTTTGTTTGGTCTTTTATTTTTTTTTTCCGGTTTCATTTTGTTTGGTCTTTTACATTTTTAATAGATGTACATATTTTTTTTTTCCAATTTTAACCTTTCATTCAATCATTCTTCTTATTCCTCATTAATTCTACTTTTATCATATCTCATCTCTGAACCACTATACATTAATTAATAAACACACTAACTAATAAAAATTAAATACTACTACAATTTTCAATAATAATTAAATATCAGCATTTTGGACAAACTATACATAATACTTACCATAATTAGCACTTTCTTAATCTGTGTGTCCAGACCTAAAAGGCCAAACATAATGAAATGGAGGGAATATTAATCTTTTTATAATTTTAGATAAAAATAAATGTTTATATGACTAATTTTTTTTTTTATTAGAATTCCGATATGACATATCCGAAAAATTTTACCGGAATCGATAAGAAAAATATATTTCAAATCCATAAATAACTACGAAAAATCAAATATTGAAAAATAAACTTGTAACAGAATAATTTCAAAATTTAAAGACTAAATATATACCTAAGCCCGTTTTTATTTCCTCTTGAAAGAAATTAATTAATTGCACTCCTTACATCACCTATAATCTTAATTTAGGGATCCTTCTTAAACCATAAGGCATTAATGCAAACTTAGCTTAGATTTTTTTTTTTCAAATTAACAAAATTCATATGATTAATACTATAATTTAATGGTCATATAAAATATTGATCGAGTCACTTTCTAGAGATAATTCCTAATAGATAGTTCATTGACAATTTACATGATATAAAGCACGATCAACAGTATTATGTCATCTCAGTCACAAAATTTCCCAATTCTCCTTCCCATTGAAATTTTTACCTATAAAAAAATTAGGCATAAATTCACAAACATAAAATTTTTTTAGAGGTTTTTTTTAAAAAAAGTGGAAAGACCTAATTTAGTTTATTAAATTTTTTGCTTGACCCAATTTGGACCTCAAAAAATAAAATCCCAGAGGAGTTATTAAAAATTTTGTTCTTGGACAAATTGATTCTTTAAAGAAAAATAAGTCATCAAATAATAGTCCATAATTGAAGAAATTTAGTTTGTTCGGTTAAAGAAATTTTAAGGACTCAGTTGTCTTATAAAAGAAATTTTCGAGAATTATTTGGTGACTTTAGTTTTTTTAGTACTAAATTGAATTGAGAAGGACAATTTAGAGGTCAAATTGGGTTTCTATTCATTTTTTTTAATGATTGGACTGTTACATTTTAGGTTACTTGTTCTATTAAAATCTTTGGGTCACTTTAGGTAATGACCATGACGAAGAAGAGGGGTCTCTTCAAAATTGTTGTGAATCACAAAGTTAAGAATCAACTAATAAAAAAGCTCGTTTACCCAAATCATATGCATGAATCAAAAATGCATGTGTGTACAGTGTACTAGAGCTACTTTATGTACAATAAATGAATAACCTACCTGAAATGTAAAATATCACCTCTAGATGTAGTAGGAAATTAGGTCATGTATGTGCCCCTATCCTAAATATCTCGCCAATTCTTTTATGCCTAATGCCCTCAGGAATATGTTTTTTGTTCCTTTGCCTATATGATGGTGGTTAAGGCGGCTTAGATAGATGTTCATAATTCCATGCTTCGCCGCTTACTCCTTGCAAGCTGTTTCTGGTTCTAGATCATCTCACGTAAGGGTGGGGATTTATCCAAAATTTACCTCAATAATACATACTCCCTTCGGTCTCGCATATAAGCCAAAATAACTAATTTTAAAAGTATTAAGAAAGTTAGTTTAGTGTATTTAATTTTTTTTTGTTC
This sequence comes from Crotalaria pallida, assembly GCA_037953625.1. Lineage (NCBI taxonomy): Eukaryota > Viridiplantae > Streptophyta > Magnoliopsida > Fabales > Fabaceae > Crotalaria > Crotalaria pallida. The sequence goes on from CM075656.1 coordinate 80,099,306, forward strand.
ACAAAAGAAATAGACCATTTTAGGTATTGGAAATGAAACAAAAATTAAATGATACAACCATTTTGATGAGATATTTTAGGAATAATTGTATTAGAAATAGAAAGTTAATTAAATTTTGCTTATATTTAAGACCATAAATAAGATGTTTTTATTTGCTTACTCCCTCCGGTCCTATTTATAAGACCCTTTTGGGGTTTTTCACTCAAAGAGTGGATAAATTTGTTAGTGGCATTAGAAATGTGAAAATTTGATATACTTTTTCAAAATTACCCCTATAATTATTATTGGAACTCTAAAAAGTGTTGACTTTATAGGGGTATTAGTGGAAAGAAGTAATTAAATGTTATTGAAAATTGGAAAGGGGTCTTATAAATAGGACCAAAATAAAAACCTCAAAATGGTCTTATAAATAGGACCGGAGGGAGTATATTCGAGACAGGAGGGAGTACCTCTTATCCTTGAAATATTAACCTCAAGAACATTAAAAAAATAATATTTCCTCCGTCCCTAATTATAAAGCCCTCTTGGGAGATTTTACGTCCATTAAGAAAGTGGAATAAGTTAGTTAATTGTATTGGAAATGTGAACTTTTGATATGTATTTTCAAAATTATCCCTATTAATATTATTGGGAATTTAAAAAGTGTTAAATAAATAGGGGTGTTTGTGGAAAAAAGTAATTAATGTTCATTGAAAATTGGTAAAGAGCTTTATAAATAGGGACAAAATAAAAATGTCAAGATGACTTTATAATTAGGGACGGAGAGAGTAATAAGTTTGCCTTTGGAATTGATACACTCAATGCTAATACAAGGATCAATTTCCAATATAAAATTACTCTTTCTTGATAAATATTAAGATGTGTTCCCTCCGTCCCTTAATATAGGGCAATATTTTGGTAGAATTGGTGTCCCTTTTTATAAGTCGTTTTAGAATATCTAGGTAGCATTAAAGAGTTTATTCCAAATACACCCCTCATAATTGTATAGGGGTGATAGAGTAATAATTACAATAGAGAGAAATGAATAGAGTTGTAAAATTTTAAATAGGGGTAACCTTTGAATGACAACATATTTTTTGATAAATTTGAGAATAATAATTACTTTTCTTAATCTGCTTGAATTAAGTAAAAGTGACTTATATTAAGGGACAGAGGGAGTAATAACTAAGGAACACATTTAAAAAAAAAAAATTCATTAAAATAATATCTTTAATTTCTAGAAGCTAAAAAAGAGTTGGGCAAAAACAATATTAGCAGTATTCTCCTAGCTAGAAGGTAAAAAAATTAACAGATATTAGTTTGACATAAAAAGCAGCATTCCAGCATTCATACTTTGCCAAAATTAGTTTCCTAACATAAACCGAATCACAAGATTTTGTTACTTCTGTGCATGCCACCTCTTTTGTCGTAACATAACCATGCATTTAAATAGACTCTATCTTGTACCTTAGTTTTGTTGCCTGCTACGCGAAGGTGCCTTCCCGAAGGTAGCTAGGCATCATTTGCAATGGCACAACAAGAAGAAGACAAGGCTAGCAAAGTCAATAATAATAATGAAAAAGTTCATTTCTACAAGCTGTTCACTTTTGCGGACCGTCTTGACAAGACTTTGATGACCATTGGTGTCATAAGTGCCATTGCAAATGGGTTCTCTCAGCCCCTCATGACCCTCATTTTTGGAAAACTTATCAATGCCTTTGGCACTACCGATCAATCCAACATTGTGAAGGAAGTTTCTAAGGTACATATCATCAAAAATCTATCTACTTACAGTCTTACCTACCCTTTTTGGCATGGAAGTTTAATTTCTTCAACGAAGAAGGGTCCTTGTTGTTTATTCTTTTGGCCTTGAGGCATATATAATGCATGCCATGATGGCCATTTACCTGAGTTATATAACTTTTATACAAGAGTTATATAAGATACATTATTAAGATTTTGTGTTATGAAATGAAAAGTTGTGGGAATAGTATTTGTATGAAAATGTTTCATGTATGTTCTTTTGAGTTTGATAATGTTTATAATTAAAGTGAAAAATTGTAGGAAATGTTTTCCTGTTATATTAATAATAATAATAGTGCTCTAACTTGTATGTTTGGGACTGGCACTTCGAATTCTTTCAGGTTTTAGTATTATTTGTATATCTGGCTTGTGCGACGGGAATTGCCTCATTTCTACGTAAGATGGCACATTCTTTTTTTTTTTTAATTCCTCCCTCTAATTTTCTACTTGTTTATTTGTTAAAGATAATTGCAGCATTGTGATGATAAGAGGATCAATTTGTTAAATGGTGCAGAGGTATCAACTTGGATGGTGACAGGAGAAAGACAAGCTGCACGGATACGTAGCTTGTACTTGAAAACTATTCTAAAACAGGACATTGCATTCTTTGACACTGAAACAAACACCGGGGAGGTAATTGGGAGAATGTCCAGTGACACAATTCTCATTCAAGATGCCATGGGAGAAAAGGTAATTAATTTGCTGATGTATGTTTATTCTTGTATCACAAGCACCGATTTTAATAGCCCTTCAAAGATTACACTTCTTGATTCTTTCTATTAACATAATGATCAATAGTTCTCTAATTTAAAAAAAAAAAAACTGTAAGGATTTTAAATTTTTAACTTTTAATCCTCAATTAAAAAACTTAGTCAAGGATTTAAATCTGGATCTGCGACTGCTACAGACTCCGATATGTTAAGGTTTTGGGACTTGGGAGTTGCCAAAATCGAATCACAATCGCAATTATGACTGCATCGGTCGATTTGTCCGAAATTGTCCATAACGTCAAGGTTTAGGTACACTCTAAAACCGTAAAACCTTGAACCTGACAAGAAGTTTATGGCAGGTTGGGAAGTTCTTACAATTGAGTTGGTCTTTTCTTGGTGGTTTCATCATTGCTTTTTCCAAAGGATGGCAACTCGCTGTAGTTTTACTTGCATGTATTCCTTGTACTGTCACCGTTGGTGGCGTTATGTCCATGATGATGGCGAAAATGTCGAGCCGTGGGCAAACAGCTTATGCAGAAGCCGGGAATGTTGTAGAGCAAACACTTGGAGCCATTAGAACAGTAAGTCACACATAAAAAAATATTGGTAACTTGGAGTGAGTTTCTTTTATATGTAACCATATAGTTCTTATCTTCTTCCTGACATTTATTTAATCAGGTTGCATCTTTCACTGGTGAGAAAAAAGCCATAGATAAGTATCATAACAAGCTAAAAGTTGCCTATACTACTACGGTTCAACAAGGGTTGGCCTCCGGGTTAGGAATGGGACTACTTTTGATGATTGTCTTCAGCACCTATGCTCTTGCTATGTGGTATGGTTGCAGACTGATCATTGAGAAAGGATACAATGGTGGAGACGTCTTCAATATAATCATATCTATTAATAGTGGTTCAATGTAAGAGAGGCATGCTTTTTTCTTTGTTTGTACAGCTTGTTCATGTTTGATACACATTATGCTTTGATTGTGTATCACAACCTTATGATTCACCTAACTTGCATTCATTGTATTGTTAAACAAGGTCACTAGGTCAGACAACCCCATGCTTGAATGCATTTGCAGCAGGCCAAGCAGCAGCATATAAGATGTTTGAGACAATTAAACGGAAACCGATAATTGACGCTTATGACACCAATGGTGTTGTCTTGGAAGACATAAAAGGAGATATTGAACTTAAAGATGTTTATTTTAGCTACCCTGCAAGGCCGGATGTTCAGATCTTCGCCGGATTCTCGTTCTATATTCCAAGCGGCACAACTGCTGCTTTGGTGGGTCAAAGTGGCAGTGGGAAGTCAACTATAATCAGTTTATTAGAAAGATTCTATGACCCTGATGCTGGAGAAGTCCTTATAGATGGTGTGAATCTGAAGAGTTTTCAAGTTAAATGGATAAGAGAACAAATTGGGCTTGTTGGTCAAGAACCTGTCTTGTTTGCAGGCAGTTTCAAAGAGAACATAGCATATGGTAAAGAAAATGCAACTGATGAGGAGATAACAACAGCAATAACACTTGCCAATGCCAAAAAGTTCATTGACAAGCTGCCTCGGGTAATTATAATAATAAGTTATCTTACTCAAGATATAATATAGATTATATAGTATAAACACTCTTACCTCACACAAGCTGTCACATTTTTTAGGTTGCATACTTTTCTTTCTAAGATTGTTTGAAGCAAATTATAAAAAAAATATATATTGTGTTATACTTTGCAGGGCCTTGACACGATGATAGCAAGTAATGGAACTTCACTTTCAGGTGGGCAAAAGCAAAGAATTGCTATTGCAAGGGCAATTTTGAAGAACCCAAGAATCCTTCTTCTTGATGAAGCAACTAGTGCATTAGATGCTGAGTCCGAACGGATAGTTCAAGAAGCATTAGAACAAGTCATGTCAAACAGGACAACTGTGGTTGTTGCGCATCGTTTGACAACAATTAGAAATGCTGATACCATAGCAGTGGTTCATCAAGGAAAAATTGTGGAAAAAGGTTATACCTATGAAGACAATTATTGTTTTACATGTGATATATGATATTATACTTGAGATCCTTATGTATTCACTATGACAATTTACCTTTTCTATTCAGGAACTCATGATGAGTTAACCAAGGATCCCGAAGGTGCTTATTCTCAGCTTATTCGTCTACAAGAAGGAGCTAAGGAATCTGAAGGACGTCGAAATTCTGAAGTAGAAAAGCCAAGTAACAATTTGAGTGAAGATAATTACAGTCACCTGTCTAGATCTTCTGCCCAAGGAACATCTTTTGTGGGATCAATGAGCCGAGCTTCATCAGGCAATAGACAATCTCTCTCACTTAGCTTTGGTCTTCCTTATCAAATTGGCATGATTGAATCTGAACAAGGAGCTAATGGGGATCTTGAAAGTAATGAACATGATAATATGAGGAGCCAAAAGGTTTCTATCAAACGTTTGGCTAAGTTGAACAAGCCTGAGGTTCCTATCTTACTACTTGGATCCATTGCTGCAATTATACATGGTGTCATTCTCCCAATATTTGGCCTCTTACTTTCATCGGCTATTAGTACTTTCTACAAACCGCCTGAACAGCTTCGGAAAGATTCCAAGTTTTGGGCAGTGCTATTTGTTGGTTTGGGAGTTGTCACTGTACTGACTTTACCAATGCAGAACTACTTATTTGGGATTGCTGGCGGAAAACTTATAGAACGTATTCGTTCATTAACATTTCAAAAGGTTGTGCACCAAGAAATCAGTTGGTTCGATCAACCTGCACATTCAAGGCAAGTTAATGAGATATTTACTTCTAATCATGAAATAAAAAATAAAGACACATTCACTATCTATTGTTAAATTCATTCAACTCATCTAACTTGAAATGAATCGCCTTGTAGTGGTGCAGTCAGCGCAAAGTTAGCTACTGATGCTTCAACAGTAAGAAGTCTTGTTGGTGACACCTTGGCTCTCATTGTGCAAAACATAGCAACAATCACAGCTGGTCTAATTATAGCATTCACCGCTAATTGGATTCTCGCTTTTGTGATTCTAGCCGTGTCACCCTTGTTGCTTATACAAGGATACATTCAGACCAAGTTTTTAAAAGGATTTAGTGCGGATGCAAAGGTTAGATCAAATTCCATTTTGTCAAATTTACCAAATACAAAGTGCACATACATATATATTTTTCATATTATAAGAATCCTTTTCATTTATAGGTGATGTATGAAGAGGCAAGTCAAGTGGCAAATGATGCTGTTGGTAGCATTAGAACAATTGCATCATTTTGCGCCGAAGCGAAAGTGATGGACATGTACGAGAAGAAATGTTCAGGGCCAAAAAAACAAGGTGTTCGATTGGGGCTTGTTAGTGGTGTAGGATTAGGTGTCTCTTTTTTTGCTTTATATTGCACAAATGCTTTATGTTTCTACATAGGATCTTTACTTGTGCAACACGGCAAAGCAACTTTTGGAGAGGTTTTCAAGGTACTTAACTTATGGATGCTCCACTTTTATTTGATGTTCCTTTTAAACCGGTTCTTACCATATAGGCTTGATTCTGCAGGTTTTCTTTGCGTTAACGGTCACAGCAATCGGTGTTTCCCAGTCTAGTGCCTTGGCACCTGATACAAACAAGGCCAAAGATTCCACAGCTTCAATATTTGAAATTCTTGACAGCAAACCAACCATTGACTCAAGCAGCAATGAGGGCATAGCACTAGAAGTCGTAAAAGGTGATATTGAACTTCAAAAAGTCAGTTTCAAATACCCAACAAGGCCCGATATTCAAATTTTCAAAGATTTGTGTCTAAGCATTCCTGCTGGAAAGGTAAACACTAACTTCACATTCTAATAACTAAGCTTCTAGGTTGCGCAAATTAGTTTCTTGAGAATATGTAATGCAATGCCATTGTTGATAAATGTATGTCATTGCAGACAGTTGCATTGGTTGGAGAAAGTGGCAGCGGAAAATCAACTGTTATTAGCCTCTTAGAGAGATTTTATAACCCTGATTCCGGATGCTTACTATTGGATGGAGTGGATATCAAGACGCTCAGACTAAGTTGGTTGAGGCAGCAAATGGGTTTGGTTGGTCAAGAGCCAATTCTTTTCAACGAAAGCATTCGCGCCAACATAGCATATGCCAAAGAGGGAGGTGCTACTGAGGAAGAGGTAGTTGCAGCAGCTCATGCAGCTAATGCACACAAGTTCATAAGTTCTCTTCCACATGGTTACGACACATCCGTCGGGGAAAGAGGTACACAGTTGTCAGGAGGGCAAAAGCAACGAATAGCGATCGCAAGAGCCATGCTTAAAGACCCTAAAATCCTTTTGCTCGATGAGGCAACCAGCGCGCTTGACGCGGAGTCAGAGCGTATAGTGCAAGAAGCTATAGACAAAGTGAGTGAGAACAGAACTACAGTTGTGGTTGCACACCGTCTTGCAACAATTAAAGGGGCTGATATTATAGCAGTGGTGAAAAATGGGGTGATTGCTGAGAAGGGAAGACATGGTGCGTTGATGAAGATTGAGGGTGGAGTTTATGCTTCATTGGTAGCTCTCCATACGAGTGCATCATAGGAAGACAAAAAGAAAGATATTGGTACACTTCATAGGAGGAATGAGTAGCTGATGCCAAGCAACTAGCATATATAAGGTCAATTTTTACCTTTTCTTTTTGGCAAGTGAAGTGACTTAGCACCTTCTCTGACTGAGGCTAATTTCTGCAAGAGGTTCTTCTATAAATGTAGTGTACCCTACTACATTGTTAGTACCCCATTTGATTCGTTCTTTCAATGGTGAATTAAAATTTGTTTAGTAAACCCAAAATTAATTGCATGTCAATATTTTAGTACAAATATTTGTTATTTAATTAATTCTTTCGCTGAATCCTTATTCATCTAGTCGTAAAGACATACTGAGAACATTGAAAGTAAGATACGATGAGATGATATGTCATTTAGAAAATGTTGGAAGAAGTTAATTAATTTCCTATGAGCTTTTTAGTTTTCCAAACATGCAATGTGATATGTAAGCACAATACTCCGTCCGGTCCTATTTATAAGATCCTTTTGAGGTTTTTATTTTGGTCTTATTTATAAGACTCCTTTTCAATTTTCAATAACATTTAATTACTTCTTTCCACTAACACTACTATAAAGTCAACACTTTTTAGAGTTTCAATAATAATTATAGGGGTAGTTTTGAAAAAGTATATCAAATTTTCACATTTCCAATGCAACTAACAAATTTATCCATCTTCTTGACAGGAGTAAAAAACCTCAAAAGAGACTTATAAATAGAAGTGGAGGGAGTACATGAGAATAAATTACGGACAGCCAAACTTATTTATTGGTCCAAAGTTAAATTAATGCGGATGTCTGAGCGTGCAATGTGCATGCATATGCAGTACTAGTGCATTTTAATTTGTCAAAATAATATTATTAAAATTATTTTTAAAAAATAACTTAATAATATTTTTCAATAAAAAAATGAAATCAATATTAATTTGAAAATGTTAACAATAAACAATATTAACAAGCTTATATGGACTTTAAAAAAAAAAGTTTTTAAATAGGCAAAACTTACGTGGGTAGTGCAACTGTTTCATGGAATTGAATAAGAAGAAAGAGAGATGAAGATGATTATGTGGGCAAAGAAGAAGTTGATTATGTAGGCTCATGATGAGATGTTGAATGTGGTGGGGGTGAGTAGTAAAATTGGTTAAGTATTAGATTCTTAGGATTATGTTGGTGCAAATAATAGAATTATGGGTGTGAATACTAGATATATAAATGTAAGTATTAATATAAGGATAATATTAATAAGTAATTGCAAAAATTTATAAAAACCAAATGCGAGTAATAATAAAAAGGGTGTTAATAACTCTCATTTGGCTATAAAATCATTATCTTATTGTAACGCCACTTAAAATATCAGGAACGGTTATAAAGATAAAATTTTAAAACAATAATACTCCTTTTATGAAATGGAGTACATAGGAAATTGATTGAGTAGTTAAATTTTTAATAAAAACTAATTAATGTTTGTTTCCTTTTATTTTTAATTTTTTTTCTTCTTCAAATAAGCTAATTTAGTCCCTATTATTATTCAAATAAAGTAAAGGCTTAATTATGTTCTCAGCCCTTGAGTTTTGGGGTCATTTTGGCATATGTCCTTATTCTATTTTTTTCAATGTTTACGTCCGTGAAGTTTGCTTCGGTTTGGAATACACCCCTAATGCAATTTTTTGGCCAACCGGTGCTGACGTGGATCACCGGAGAGCCATCTCATCCACTCCTTTGTTGCCACGTGGATTTTAATTTTTTTAAAAAGAAAAAAATAAAAATTAAAAAATTATTTTTATTTAAAATAAATAATTTATATTAAAAATTTAAAATAAAAAAAAGAAGAAGATGAAAATCCGACGAAGAAGAAGAAGAAAGGAAGAAGAAGGGAAAGGAGAAGAAGCCGCCGGCGGCGACGGAAGGAAGAGGACTGGAAGAAGAAGAGTTGCCGCCGCCGCCGCCGCAGTGAGAGGGAGAGAGAAATCAAGAGAGGCAACTTCTTCCACCGCCGCTGCCTCCCTCTTCTTCCTTTCCTCTTCCTTCCGCTGGCAGTGGCGGCGGTCGTTATCTCCTTCCTTCCTTTCCCTCCCCTCTTCTTCTTCTTTCTTCTTTGACGGTCTTCTTCTCTTTTCTTTTCTTTTTTTTTTAAAAAAAATTATATAATTTCTTAATATATTTTTTTTATTTTAAATAAAATATAATTTTTAATTTTTTTTAAAAAAAACTAATATCCACGTGTCAAAAAACGAGTGGATGACATGACTTTCCGCTGAGTCACGTCAGCACCGATGACCGAAAATTGCATTAAGGGATATATTTCAAACCGGAGTAAACTTCAGGGACGTAAACATTGAAAAAAAATAAGGGTATATGTCGAAATGACTCCAAAGCTCAGGGGGTGGGGATATAATTAAGCCTAAAGTAAGTAAGCTAATACGTGCAGATAAAATTGGTGATTGAATTAAGCTTTAAAACTCTAACCACCAGCACCAAATGCTCAACGGCAAGCTAAAGAAGACATTCGAGTTGATGATTTAATAGTTCCTAAAGGGACAAACATATGGATCGACGACCTTGTAGCAATGCAAAGTGACAAAGCATTGTGGGGAAGTGATAAATGTCAATACTTTAATTTGTTCCAAACTATGTTTAATCTCAATCAATCATATTTCATTAAATATTACAAAAATGCTATAACAGTTGGGAAGTTATTTTTCATAATGAATGTGATTAGTTGGGAACATGGTTTAACTTTAACATAGAGTATCTAGCTAGTTCCAATACACTTAGCCTTCATGGAGTATAACATAGTGTTAACCATGCATGCTTCTCTCTAGCTAGGTTTAGTTTTAAGCTTTCCCATGGTTATCACCATTCACCTTCTATCGTGCACTCATTAGACCTGCTCAAGGACTTCCCCTTAATGTTCAATCCCTTTAGAAGTTGAATGGTGATCAATAAATATTCAATTAAGTTAGCAATGATGTTATTATTGAAATAATTATTCTCCACAATTTCTGAACAATTTTTTTTAAAGATTTTCTTAGGATCGTGGAAAGGATATTATTAACATGTTTGCATTAAAAAAAATAAATATTTAATAATTAAAAATTGGAAGACTTAGGTTTCTAAGGCTTTGTTTGGTTAACAGAGAGAAAATAGGAAGAGAGAAAATGAGAAGAAAGAAATAGGGAAGAAGGATTATGAAGAGAAAATGAGTAGATTTTATAATTGTTTGGTATGAGAGAAAATGTGAAGAAATTGGAAAGAGAGAAAAGTTGAGTTTTCTTTCCTTTTATTTGATTGGAGAGAAAAGTGGGAAGAAAGAAAATAATAAATCTGTCAAAAGACAATTACACCATTGTTTTCAAAAATATAAATATTTTTTTTTATTTTTCATATATATCTATATTTCATATGGTCAAAGATTTTTTTTACTTCAATCCTTTATTACATAATAAAGTTTTCGAATACAAAATATTATAAAAATAGTTTTTTTATTAAAATAAAAATGTTTTATTTTTTTTTCAATTAAAAAATTAAAAAAAAAAGATGAAGTAAAATGGACAAGTGAAGAACAAATGAGTAATTTTACATGTCAATCATAGTTTTCTCTCCAAAATCTCTTCATTTGGGGAGATAAAACTTTTTTTATGGATTCATGTGTTTTTTTCTCTTCTCTCCATTTTCTCTCCTAAATCAAACAGGAAAAAATGAAGTTTTCTCTCTAAAATCTCTCTTCCCAATTTCTTTTTACCCATTTTCTCTTGAAACTAACAACAGAGTATAGTATTAACATAAGAAACAACATACACATTCTCTTATTTATTGATAAATACTTTATAATAACAGGGTATAGTATTAACATAAGAAACAATATACCACACACTTCATAACTTCAAAAGCTCTGACACTTATTTAGTCTTTTTAATTTACACATTGATCCACCTCATCAAATTAAAGAGTGTGTATATATATATATATATCAGTATATGGACCCAAAACATCTTTGTAGTATGACAATTGCAAGAGCTAATTTGTGATCTTCAAATGATCTAAGTATGACTTTCCATCCAGCTTACGAGAATTAAAATAATCTTTGAAATATTTCTCCATTTTAATCCTTTTGAATAGAGGGGGGTTTTCTTTGTTTGTGAGACTAATTGAAGGCCCGATCTCAGATTGAAACTTGGCGTTAAAGAACATAGCAATGGAGATGCGTTCCTTGTTTGAATTCACTGTTACCCTGTGCTCCACACTTTTATATACTCCATTGCTTATAATCTGCAAATTCAGGCATTATTCTTTATAGTACATATTCCGGTTCAAATTACATCAATATCAATATCACTTTTATTTTATTATGACATAAATCAATTTAAAATATTGACATTGATTCTATTCCTTTCTTTAATGTTTTGAAGGGTTAAATTTAATTTACTCTAATGTGATTTTAGCTAGTCATATTATTGTCCAACCTTTTAATATCAACCCGAACATTATTACCATCTTGACCAGTGAGTACTGAGTAATGACAGATCTAATATCTTGACCAGTGTGTTGATTATTAAGTGATGGAGAAATAGAATAATCACTAAGTCTAGCATTCGGACTGGTCGATTCAATAGGGAAATTGGTGAAATGGACCATTAATTGGTCCGATAGGTCATAAGATTTCTTGTGCATATGAACCATTAAAACTGATCAAGAATTGAAGAAAATCGGATCAGAGATCAATTGGTATTTTGACAGTCAACTTTACGTTGGTCCACATAAAAATCACAATCAACTCTTGATAGTCATATATTCATGTACACATATACACATTATTGTCAACTTTGAAAGAAAAGATTTTAGAGTTGCATAATTTTGTTTTATCTAAAGTTAAGATTGAATATTTTTTTTAAAAAATTTTTAAAGGAAAATTTTATTTAAAATTAAAAGGATAACCAATACAAGCTAGATGATCATAAAGCTTGAACAAGAGCGAACTAAGCTGATGGAACACCCAAAAACCAACAACAACTAATAGCATATTTGGTATAGATTAAAATTATTTTTTTAGTTAATTTTTTTTAAAAAAAAACTATTTTTTATAATTTACGTTTGTTTGGTAGTTTATATTAAGTAATAAAATAAGATCATTTTTTAAGAAAACAATCTTAAAAATATAATTTAAAGAAAATGAGTTAACAATCATATCTTGAAATATTATTATTTTTCATGATATTTTACTTTTCTCATCACGACCATCCATAATTTCAATATTCTCATCACACTTTTTTTTTTTGATAAACCAGGGTATCCACTCGCGCAACTGGGTGACTAATCCTTCGCATCACAGTCGAGCCCTTTCGGAGGTGATGCTCCCAGTTAGGCTTGCTTCATTCACATGCGCCTCGAGAACGACTTGAACCCGCAAATTCCCATCACACTTCTTTTATGTTGTACACATGTGTGTATTATTATTATTTTTTAATTTACTTTATTTGTAAAAAATAATTTTATTTACACAATCCAAATAAAACAGAAATTAATTTTAAATTCACTCTTGAGCTAAAATAGCCAATTATAAATATATATTATAATTTTAACATGTATAATATAACTTTTCAACTATAACAAACACACACGTAATTCATTTTATTTCAACCTTATCTAAATTACGCCCATTTATATTCCTTACAATAAATTGTTTATATTTTATTCGTACATTTGACTTTTTCAAATGTGCCATGTAGTGTGGTTAACTATATAATATGAATAAATGTTTTGTTTTATATACATACGGCCTGTTCACGTAAAGAGATTTCTTAATTTCAACGAGGATACAGATGATCTGAGTGTAGAAAGAATATTGATTGCTGAATCTTTAAGAAAATTTAAAAGAAAAAGAAGGAAAAAGAAAAGAGGTGAAACATAGGAGAATGAAGGAGGAAGATGACAAACCTCTAGAATGTCACCAATATTCACAACAAGGGCTTCAGAGACGAAGTTCACTGGAATCCACATCCCATCTTTCTTTATTTGGAGGCCATGCACTCCATTCACTTGGTTGAGGATTGTTATTCCAGTTGCATCTGAATGACTATTGAAGCCCATAACTAGCTCTGGTTGTGGGCATGGAGGGTAGTATGTCATTCTAAGAGCTTGCATCCCATCCTCAAACACCTCCATCTCTCTCTTCTCAATCTTCAGGGCTTTTCCCACCAACCTCAAAAGTGTCATGGCAAGTTCTTGCAATTCTGCTATGTATGATTCTAAAATAGTTCTGTATATAAATATATAATATAGGCCAAGTCAGTATATATGAGATCATCACTGATATATTTTCACCCTAGTTTCGCCAATCCAACTTTTTATCTATTTTAGCTTGAATACCAAATTGATTTTTATAAATTTTGATCACTTTGAAATTAGTTCATATATCTTATTATTTTCGGCTTTGATCCATGTTTTTTCATTTTGTTTTGGGTTTTGATCCTCATCGTTAACTATAAATGAAAAATGCAGACGCGGCCTAACGGACAAGGACCAAAACTAAAATGGAAAGAAAAAGCAAAGACCAAATCTTCGGGATAATGAAAATATAGGAACCAAAATCAAAACCAATTTACATTATTCTAATCCATAGGTAACAACGGGGATTAAAACCAAAACGGAACAGGAAAAACATAGACCAAAACCCAAAAAAAAAATAAAAAATATTGAGACTAATTTCAAAAGGGTTAGGTCAATATTTATAAGAATCAATTTGATATTTAAACCCGTTTATTTTATATCCATTAATCAAATTAAAATATACGTTTAACTTTGAAAAGGATAATAGATATTAGGTGGTGTGTGCCTACAAAGAGATACTATATATCAACGACCTGTTGGTGCAGTGGTGCCGGGGGCTGCACTTGATAGGGCGAACCACGGTTCGATCTCCCGCAACAACGTTGGGAGAGGAATAAAATCTTAACCCCGGGACCCCCTCGAACTGGATTAGTCGGCCCCAGGGTGCAAACAAAAAAAAACAAAGACGTACTGTGTAATAAGCCGATTATCAAGCTTATTTGATAAAAGATAAGCCCGTAATTCTGTTTGTTTAAGGAGGATTTCTAAAAGAAGAAAAAACCTCGAGTATATGAGCCTTGATTTGAGAAGTCAGTTCAAGTGATCTCTGACTTCCCCTGAATTATATGCCATTTTACATTATTTTACACTAATCATTATTTAACTAATGCCAAAACTTTCAATTCAATAAGTTAACTTATCAATTTAATTGATGATTTTTTCAAACTTTCAACCAGTGTTTTATCCTATTTAAACAAAAAAAAAATTAAAAAAAAAAAATCAACCGGTTGCACCAAACATAGACGTATATGGTAAATTAAATAATTAGGATTTAGGTGTAAAAAGGTAATATCTTTAAAAAAAATAGTGCCATCGATCTAACCAAAAAGAAAAACGATGAGATGAATATTTTCCATATATATAATCATGCAATCGATAGGTATGTTATTATAAAGAGTGAAAACCTGAGGGATGAAGGGAGCTCAGGAAGAAGATATGGTTTTCTTCTACCAACAGGGTTGGTAATCATATAGATCCTATCGCCCCAATCAAGTTTGTTATCCTCTGATCTGATCACAGCTCCATAGCCTTCAACTTCACCAGGCCTAATCTTGTACTTCATTTTTTCTTTCAAGGGAAGCCCGAAGAATCCTTCAATTTCATCTTTAAGTTTTTTCAGCAATAGTGGACTGACTCCATGGTCAACCACCTTCAAAAATGACAAATTAAATAGATTCATGAATAAATTTTAATTCGGTTCATCATTACTGGCCAAAAAAATGAAGAAATTATGAATATAGTTATATATATATATATATATATATATATATATATATACATATATATACAATTAGGATCTTGGTAAGGGCACTTGTTAAAAAAATCCTAAGTCTACATTCATCACTCTCTCGAAAACATAAATAATCACATTTTTCAATAAATTTTATCTATAATTTCTTTCATAACAAGTGTCATTGTTAGCATTTTCCATATAATTATAGTTAAAGATTTTTGACGAGAAAAGAAAGAGAAAATTGTGTGACTCTCATGTTATAATAGAGAAATACATAACTAATATAGAATGAAGAAATTATACTATTATGTTCAACATGAAAATGAAAATAATATTTGCATGCATAGCTAATATAGAATGAATAACAAGGCCACTTGTGAGAACCTGAAAGAAACCCCAATCCCTACAAGCTGAGTTCAACTTCTCTAGTTGATCATGTTCTGCAGCTTCTCCCTGAATCATTTTTTGCAGGCTAATGGTTGGAATTTCAGGACAAAAGGTTTCATTTTGGATAAGTGGGGAAGGTTCATCATGATCTAGACGAATATAACGTTGAGGAATTGAAGTTAGTGGTTTCTTTACGAGCTCTTGAACACTTATATCTGATGATTGAGAACTCTCATGTGTTGCTGCTTCAGAGGATGACATGGTTCTTAGCTTCTTCTAAGCAGAACTTATTATGCCTTGAGGAATGGTGTTGATATGGGAATTTATAGAGTTTGCATTTACAATTTCCGGTTCCGAAACAATAATGCTATTTAGATATCTATATTTAAATCTATTTTTTTTTACACCAAGGGTATCCCTCAGCCGAAGACTAATCCCCTCCGATTACTATCTCTACCAACTGTGCTGGGCTTTGTTGGTTATATTTAAATCTAATTTTAACACTATAATTTTGGGTGAAGAATTATGAATCTTTTAATTTATATTTTTTTATTAACTTTTACATTTTTACTCAAAATGATAAGAATTAGTTGGAATTAGATGTTAGATATAAATATCCAAATAACATTATTGTTTCCGAAACTTTTTCTTTTATCGGTTTTTATAACGTGTGCTTTAGGACATGTAATAATAATATTTAAAAAAAATTATGGGGCTTATTCAAGCTTTTAATCCCTGAATTTAAATGCTCTTTTGGAATTGGTCTTTGAACATTTTTTTATAATTTAAGTCTTTGAACTTTGCTCATATTTTTTAAAATAGTTCTTTAGTCACTTAAGTTATGATATGACCTTCGACATGTCACGCCACCTTCATTAAGTTGATAGATAACACACCACGTGATGCCACATGGATTTTTTAAATTAAAAAAATCAAATTTATTAAAAATAATTAAAACCGTATTTAAAAAAAAACGAATCTTATAATAATTTTTAAAAGAAATGATTTTTTTTAATAAAAAAATCACGTAGTGTCACGTGACGCTATATAGCACGTCATCTGATATGTTGATGTTGTGAAAGTAATGTGACATGTCGTCGACTATATCATTACATAAGTAATGAAAAAATCATTTTCAAAAATTTGAACAAAGTTTAAGGACCCAAAACATAGAAAAAAAAGTCCAAAACTCAATTCCAAAAAAAAAAAAAAAAAGCATATAAAATCAGACACTAAAAACTTAATTAAACTTTTTTATACTGTAGTAAGATGGTTTTCAGTTTGTATGGGTATATAAAAACTATAAATAATGATCAAATTGTCGAGAAAATCATATATAGGCCATTTTTTCGGTTAGATTAAATTTAAAATATTATCTAATCATTTAAATATAAACATCAACAGTTAAGATTATTGTTCTCAAATTAGCTAAGAATTTCTCCCAATTCACTCATACTAAATTACTAATAAAAAGATTAACATAAGAATTTTTTTCAATATTAGCTTTTTCGACTAAGTAGAATAAGAACCCAAAAAGTATTATATTTATTTAAAAAATATTTATTTTTTCATATCTTAATTACATTAATTTTTATATATAAAACTTATCTATTTTTTATTGCTTATTTTCTATCCTTATTAAAAAAATCGATAATATATCGACAAGGCCCACCATAATTGTCATATAGCTGAGTTCCTTAACCATGATGTCAGGGGTTCGATCTTTGTCACCCATTTACGTGATCTCTACGCGTTAGAGGAAATTAGTCTTCGGCTATCGGCTGAAAAATATCTTTGGAATAAAAAAAAAAGAAAAAACCGATAAAATAATATACTTAAGTGAAAGATTGTTCATGAATCTCCGACCTGAAGAATCGTAAGGTTCTTAACGTTCTTAAAAAACTCATTGTCAAACTTTTGTTCATTTCAATTTTTCGTCACCGTTGATATCATCTATCAATTAGTAGTAATATACAGTAATATAAAAAGCAGTCAATAAGCACGTTTTGTTCATTTTTGTAAAGTGGATTTAAAAAACGCACTGTTAGTACGTACTTCGCAAGAGGAGAAATTAAAAACATGTACTATTTGTCAAACCATTGCATTGATGCGCTGAAGCAGGAATCGAACCAATCAAATATATGCACATGTTGCATTTATATCATGCATGAATTGATTGGTAACCAAACAGCAGAGCCCGCGGAACTGTTCGATTAGAGAATTGTTCAAAGAAAATATCAACAAGGACTTACCAGCATGCAATCCAAAATTGGATAGTTGCTATGTAACCTTTTCTTAAACGAATAAGAAGTTGCCACATATGACATATTATTGTTTGAAGTAGTTAAAATTAGTTTTTTGCAATTTAGTCCAATATAAAAAGTAAATTAAAAATTTAGTCTTTTGTACCTATAGACAAATTATACAAACAATTTTAATTTTTTTTTATAATTTAGTCCAACATAAAAAAAATTAAAATTGTTTGTATAATTTGTCTGTAGGTACAAAGGACTAAATTTTTAATTTACTTTTTATGTTGGACTAAATTACAAAAAACTAATTTTAACTACTTCAAATAATGACATGACATAGGTGATAACTTCTTATTGGTTTAAGAAAATGTTGCATAGCAACCATCCAAGTTTGGATTGCATGATAGAAATATACTATCAATAATTGCTCTTTATAAATTGAGTTAGGATATGTTGATATAAGATGTAAGTTTTCGTTATTTATATTTTTTAATATTTTTTTAAATTATGAAATTAATTAATTCAATTGTTGAATTCAAAATTTTAATCAAATACAGTATATATATCAATTCTATAAATTTTTATTATTGAATATAAAAAATAGTTAATATTTCATGCACCACTCTATTTTAATAGCAATACGATATTTGAAATATAAATAAATATGCATTATTAAATTACATACTTTTAAATTTTCAAATGATCCGAAATTTGATATATATAATCATCATGATAGTATTATATAAGTTATAAAAGCATATGTGTCTCAAGTAACATTGGCAATTAGGGCCTGAGCAGTGAGCACGCCGATTTGCTCAGCCCGCCCGCAAAAAATTCCGCTAGGGCTTGATTTGTTAACCCAGTTTTCAATGGGCCGACCTACCCGTAATAATTGTGGGCATTTTTGGGCGAGTAACGGGCCGCTTGCGAGTAATGTTTTTGATTTAAGACTTTATTTTTGTTTTTTTCAAGACTTTGTTATGCAATTGTTTAACGTGTATCAACTTTCGAAATTTCTTAAGACTTGGACTTTTAAGTTTTAATGTACTTTTGAGACACTTGCATGAGCCAATATTATGGCCTATAAAGGATCCCAATTTTCATTTTTTTATGCTATTTTAAAGTCATTTTTATTATTTTTTATTTTTGAAATAAAAAATGGGCAGCCCACATGCCCACTCACAAAAAACGTAGGTTGACAAGGCATGAATTTACTGCCCTTAAAATCAAAACGAGCTGCCTAACCCGCCCATAAAATTGTGCTTGCAGGCACGGCTCATGCCTTCCCATTGACCCTGATTACCAATGTTAGTTGCGAGTCTTGCTGTGTCTAGGTGTGACACAATGTTAATTAACACAAATTAAGAAATCATGAATCAAAATATGTTTTATATTAAATGTACTATTTTTATTCAATCAAATCTTAGATGATTGCACAACAATTTTTTTTATAAATCAATGATTATTTGATGAGTGGTCAAATATTTTAATTCAATTAGAGCTTATATAACTTGGAGCTGATGTGATAATGACATAAATTTAATAATTGACTTGTCAAATAACCACTAATTTATTAAGGATTATTGTATCCAATTTTATTTTTTTTTTTGGGTGAAAGTTTTGTATCCAAAATTTAATTGTATGGTTTGAAATATTCTTTAATTAAAACACATCTACTTATGATATGCGTAAAAGATAGAAGAAAAATTAAGGATAAATTTTGACAAAAATATTGACGAAATCTTGACATTATAAAACAACAATAATTTTTTTAATACCCTATAAAACAACAATATTGATATAACTAAGTGTCAATATAATGATATTTCAAGTAATTTATCAAAAAGGAAAATGTCACATAAGCCCGTAAACACAAATTTTCCACTTAAAAATATGATTGTGATTATATATATATATATATACCCGAGGAAAAAATATGATCGTAACTTTATATGATTTTTTTTCTTAAAACCATGCATTTATAAGAAAACAATTCCAAATCCAATGGAAATGATAATGATTTCATAAAATGTTTAAATAATTCAAAATGATCACTTCCCTAACTCGTAGAAATGATTTGTCAATACCCAAGTGGGTTGGCCCTAGTGGTTAACTGGCTGGGGTACTGAGGGAATGCTGAACCAAAGGTTCGACTCCTGCACGAGACAACAATCCCTAGGGAGATCTCATACCATAAAGTTAAAGAGACACTCAGTTCTAGAGATCGGGGTGAATTAGTTGGGCCACAAAAAGTGAAGCCCAGATACCACCTAGGTAAAAAAAAAATGATTTGTCAATTTGAGTAGAATATTGATTCAGATTATGACAACTCCAATATATATATACTATCATGTGAAAAAATATTTCACCTAGCTTTCACGCACCTAGCTTTCAGAGTAACTTTCAAGAAACTAGAATAGTTTTCAATAGTTCATGTGTCGGTTATACCATCCAACATTTTTTAAAATTACATTAATTACCCTAACACAATTGATGGTGATTTTTTTTAATTAAATATGTACTATTTATTTAGTTAGTTATTAATTATAGTTAAATATTTTTTATCACTTCATTTATTAATTAATTAATGATTTTCTTAATTTCAACTCTAAGGGCTGAGAAAAACATCCGAATCTAGACATATTTTTTTGAAAAAATAAAAATATTAAAATTTATCACTTCTAAATACATAATTCATTATGAAACTTAACCATTTTTTATATTCTTATCATACGATATAAAGGCTTAGGTTAAGCAAACCATTAATTTTATATTTAATAAATAAATAAAAATAATCTAATTAATCATAATTTAATAAGTTTTTTTTACTATTAATAAATAAAAAAATAATAAAGTATAAAAAATAATGTTGTAGGTCCTTTTCGATCATTTAATATAACTTTCAGCTATTTGTATAACTAGTTTTGTCGAACATCTCTATTTCAACACAATTAGATAAATAGCTACAAACTCTCAACTGCTACAAACTAATTTTGCCAAAAAAAATCCTATATTTAATTTGCATCTTTTATCAAAAATATAAATTTAGTACTACAATTTTTTGTATATTTATTTAGTATTTTATTTTTTAAAAAAACATTAAACAAAGATAAAATTGGATTTCCTTAATTTTTTTTATTTAAATTAAAACTGACTTTAAGGTTGGAGCAGCAGATGAAATCTACTCTCTCCGTTCAATTATCTTGTTAAAAAAATTGTCTCAAATTAAAGTTAAAATAATAAATAAAATAATTTTAAATTATATCTGAATAAATAATTAAAGAAATGTACACTAAATTATTAAGAAAGAAAATATATTATCCTTTTTTATTAAAAGAGAATAATGATAAAAATTTGTGTAGTAATCAATTAATAATGGGACCCTTCAAAAAAAAAAATTAATGTGCTACATTAACTTTTATTTTTGTTTTAATTTTCATACTTCCAGCCAGATTTTGGGATAGAGAGAGTACGTATTAGTAATCATACAAATTAAATTTTGAAATTGGTAAAAATATTCAAATTTTACTTTTTGTTAAACGATGGTAGTACACGTTTTGTACTCTACTCCCTCCGTTCATATGTAGTGAAGTAGTGTGTTTTAACTTTTAAGGTTATGCATTGGTTTTAAGAAATAATTAGATGATGTAATTATTTGTTGTATTTTGTTTATAATGCTCCTATATAATCATTATTGAAGAAATAGAAATGTTTTGGAAGTGAAAAAAAGAATGTAATATTTAAGAGTATGTTTGGAAAAATAGAATTAATTATGTATTGAATTTATAAAACAACAAACATAATACATATGCTAAAACAACATTACATAAGAACCGAGGGAATAATGTCTATTTGTCAAACAATTGATCTCAAACCATACACGCTAACGCAGGTTGAACAAGTTGAATACGATATAATTCTACGGGAATCGAATCGATTATATGCACATGTGATTTTTTCTGGAACCATATATTTATATCATGAATTGATTGGTCGGTAACCAAACACAGCGGAGCCCTACGAATTAGGGGTGAACATGGACGGGTTGGGACGGGTTTGGCTTAACCCGTACCCGTCCCGAAATGTTGTTCGGGTCAAATTTTCAACCCAAACCCGTCCCTAATTATAGAGGGACAAGCTAAGGACGGGTCCAAAATAGGACGGGTCCAAATAGGGATGGGTCCGGGTTCACCCGGGACGGATGAATAACATTAAAAAAAAACTTCAAACCATTCAAATTTTGAAATTTGCAAAATCTTTCTAGAATTCTAACAAGTCACAAGAAGTATATTAATACTAATATAATTCCTTCAACAACAAAAAGTATAATTCTATAGTTCCTAATATTTCAATAATGAGTACATCATTTCCAAAAAGAAAAAAAAAATTACCTTGAAGCAGAAGAGCAGATCAGCAAACAGACAAGTAGAAGAGGAGACGGAGTAGTTAGATTATTTCCCCGTGGGCTTTGTTGGTTAATTCACTTGTGCAGATGAGCAAACAGATCATTTCCCCGTGGGCTTTGTTGGTGTCCGGGTCTTTTTGATATAAAATAAAACAGTACATCAAACAAAATGTTGAAGATAAATCATACTCTATGTTTGCCACCAAGCAGCAGTGAATCTCGAATTACATGAATGGATTCGGTGGGGGGTGGAAAACGCACCTTCGATTCGGTGACACCAACTTTGAATCCATTATATGTTCCTTTATCTCGAGCATGGTCACTGGATACTTGAATGGTGCAAGATAAAGAGCGAATAAATCAAATACATGCAAATCAAAGACTAAAAGAGAGAAAGAGAGAGAGAGAGAGAGACGGATGAGGATGAGATAGAGAAGAAGAAAGAGAGAAAGAAAGAAGGGGAAAAAAATTAGGGCTTCAGAAATGGTGTTGAGAGGGAAATGAATTTGAGCTTCCCTCCTGAACACCGTTCCTTTCTTGTTTTTTTAACTATCAGTGTGGGACCCGCACCACTTAGAAGTAGTGAGGAGTACTTCTAAATACTCGTGTGGGTCCCACACCACTACTTAGAAGTCTAAGTAGTGGTGTGGGACCCACACGAGTACTTAGAAGTACTCTTCACTACTTCTAAGTGGTGTGGGTCCCACAATGAAGAGTGAAAATGGAGGGAAACCACACAATGTTTAGTGTAACAAAAATCTAAAGCCAATCATAGCTTTGTAATCTAGTCCACATAACTTTACACCAAGGATCTGCAAAAATCTATTAGTTCAGATTTTTACACAATGCCTCTAACCAGTATGTGATTTGAGACAAATATACAATTAAGGCGAAATCATGTCCTCTTGCTAATTCATGTCACAGAAGAGAGTATCACCAATTGCACCAGTTATAAGTAATTCAGCCTCTCTTTTAGTAAAATCTTCTACTCATATTCGTTGAAAGATTTTCTAAAGTCATCCATGCAGCATATTAGTATATCAATTAACATCTTATCCACAAACACATTAACAACATAGTATTAGTTCTATAGAATAAGACTTGCAAGAACCGAAGAAGGTTGCTAAGCATATGCATAAAAATATCATTTTTCTAAACTCATCAACTCAAAATTCGAATTTCAATTGAAAAATAAGAAGAAATAAAGGAAATCCATGAAACCAAAATGTTGCTTCCCCTTAAAATATGATCATAAGCTTTTTCTTCTTATTACCAAAATATGATCATACAATAACAAAAGTTATAACTTCTTTTTTAGAAAATAAACAACATAACTATGAAATTGAAATGAAAACCAAAATAGAAGTTATTCTAGCGGTTGGAATGTAATATCCATGTCTGTGAGGTTCTGTACTTATTATACCAAGGGATCGTGAGATTATAAATCCAAAAGAAAGCTACAAAAGCACGTTCTCTTTGAAAGAAAATAAAAAATAGTTGTTATAGCATCCAAAGTATCCAATTCAAAAAGCACTTAGAATGACTATGAAAGAGAAATAGAGAAAGAGTTGAAGAGTGACGTACACCAAAAAGAACATTGATGTACTAAAATCTATAGGCAAACACTTGAAATTTGAAAGTAGAAGAAATTAAAAAGACAGAGAAAGAAGAGTAGAATGTGAATGGTAATGTGCAACCAAAAAAATCATAAGAAAGTAGCGCAACCACCTTAATTAAAAAAGAAGTGCAGCATCATGATTATAGTTGGAAGCATTAACATCATAATAACTCGTTCATATTTGAGGAAATCTAATGAGTAAGCTGGTTTTCATCATAAATATGCAAATGGATTTTTCTCACTTAAAATGTAGAGGCAATTACTCCTACATCTATTCTCCGACAGCAGCTGTCGGGCTTGACCGGCTTATATAAGTTCCCTTGCAAAAATTTCATATTATATATAAGCAAACTCACTAAATGGAGTGCTCTCTTGACAATAGAATTATAATGAAAGTGAATATTATGTCACAACAATTGCCTCTCTTTCTCTTCTTGCTACTGAGCTACTGAGTAGAAACTGACAGTAGATAACAATTGACTTAACATAAAGGGTTAAACATAAAGGGTTAAACAAACAGAAAGCAATAAAATGCCAATGAGAACTATCCCAGCCTAGCCCCAATAACAACATAGTCTTGAATATTCAATTAGGCATTTTCACAATACTGTGCAAACAAACAGAGCAAAGAAAGAAAATATCTTGGCTAGATATATTGCCTAAAAATTGTGATGGCTTGCTATATATATGAAATGAACAACCAAGGAAACTTAAATATTAATAGATGTTTCTTGACAACTTGGAAAGTTAAGAATTAATCAAATAATTCTATCGTAGAAATGACATATTAGTAAAGCAATAACGCCAAGACTAAAAGAAAATGATCAAAAAAGGCAGTGCATTCACCTCAAACTTCTTTTCTAGTTCACACAGTTTCTGATCATTGATTAATTGTGCTTCTTCCACTATTTGGGTCAGACTTGATGCATGCCTTCTATGGTCTCAAAGAAGTTCACCATTACTTTAGACACTGCATGTGTGGTCTCAATTTAACACAAGACCATTATTTTAGCTTATATTAACATAAGACCTGTCACAATTTCATTACTGAATACTGATCATTAATTTGATCAGCATCATTCTATTTCTGTCTTATGACAAATGCAACATAGAAGCTACAATTCATATTTCTGTTGTTAAGAAAAGACAAAAGGAGTCTATATGCACTAAAACTACCAAACAATAATATCATGGCTGCAACTTAAAACACTGCCTAAGCATAATTAGAAACTATGCCAATTAGATCTATATTTTTTAGACCTCGGTATGTCGAAGTCATATTGAACTCAAACTAATCCTAGTCAAGAATACTTATTTAAAGTGTTGAATATGTAATAATGTTACGGTTCTGAAAATTGAGAATAAAATTCAAGAAAACACAAATTCTGCAGCATCAATAGCCAAACATTTTAATAAGCAAGTTAGAGTGAAATCAAACTAAAAAACAAAACTTGAGAGCAACCAAGCACTCTCAAATAAAAAAAAAATCAACCCCCACAAGTATTTCTAACTTAAGAGAAACTAAGTACACCCAAATCAAAATATGAAAATGACAACATAAACCAATAATACAATATAGATTACTACTACAAAACGAAAAAAAAAGGAATAGATAAAACATACAAAAGTGCACTGGTAAGAAAGGATACTATCATTTTGAATCCCTGAAAAAAAAAGGAGAGAAAAGAGAAGCAGTTAGTCAAATCACTGAAACAACAACAGAAGAATAATAGGGAAGAGTGGAATTTATAACATTATATTGTCCAAAGTCCTCACCAGCTTGTTCTTGAAAACAAATATGATTGCTCCTGCATGTTCAGCTGCATTGCCAACTATTGGTAGCAAGATTATGCTGAGGAAGGTTACCGATAGACCCCATGAATCTGATGCTTCCTGTTAAGATTTAAAAATAAAAGTTTGTGAAAATAGCTTATGCCAATTATTAGTATGATATTTATAAGATCTTTTTAACTAAGCTGTTTCTAATGTCACATTTTCTAAAAAACAATTTAGGCCAATTATTATTACCTGAATTGTGTCCACCACATATTCAGACAACAAAGCAATAAAGAGAGTCATCCCAATCAGCCAAGCAACTGCACATCAGCATCCAATCACAGCTTCTTCTTCTGAACCATCCTCACCACATTCACCTTCGTGACCAATGGAATGCAAATTGAAACTCAAAATGAGAGTTTTTCAACTGAAAAATTAAGATAATCATATTATCATATTATCATATTATATACAAAAGGTTCGATGATGATAGAGAGGTTATTAGAATAAAACAACAAAAAATAATGATAATAATAATAAAAATCGAAGAAAGGATGAAGTAAGTGACAGGAATGAAAAATACCAGAAGAAGAATAAAATCAAACCTTTCTTATTAAACCTAAATCACAATAAAATCAAATAAAAAAACCCAAATCAAGAAAAACGGGTGTCTATCTTATGATTACATACACAAATCAAACCCTAGTCTACATTACTTAAATCCATCTGCATGCCTTCCATCTGCATCAAGCATCAAGCACACCCAAATTAAAAATCCATGGTATGAGTTAAAATCAAAATCCATGTATAAACCAAGCACACCCAAATTAAAAATACTCAACCTACAAGCGTCAAGCACTAAGAACCAAAAAAAAATTAATTAAATCTAAACAGAGCATCAAAAAACGAAACGATGGGGGGTGGAAAACGCACCTTCGATTCGGTGACACCAACTTTGAATCCATTATATGTTCCTTTATCTCGAGCATGGTCACTGGATACTTGAATGGTGCAAGATAAAGAGCGAATAAATCAAATACATGCAAATCAAAGACTAAAATAAAAAAATAAAAAAGAGAGAGAGAGAGAGGAATACCAGATTCGAAAGAGAAGGAGGGAGATCTGAGCAAGAGAGAGACGATGAATGGAGCGGAGGAAGCATAGAGAAGAAAGAGAGAGACGGATGAGGATGAGATAGAGAAGAAGAAAGAGAGAAAGAAAGAAGGGGGAAAAAATTAGGGCTTCAGAAATGGTGTTGAGAGGGAAATGAATTTGAGCTTCCCTCCTCAACACCGTTCCTTTCTTGTTTTTTTTTTAACTATCAGTGTGGGACCCACACTACTTAGAAGTAGTGAGGAGTACTTCTAAGTAGTGTGGGTCCCACAATGAAGAGTGAAAATGGAGGGAAACCACACAAAGTTTAGCTTGTAAATTTATAATAATGTAGATTAGAAGTAGTGGTGTGGGACCCACACGAATACTTAGAAGTACTCCTCACTACTTTTAAGTGTGGGTCCCACAATGAAGAGTGAAAATAGAGGGAAACCACACAAAGTTTAGCTTGTAAATTTATAATAATGTAGATGAGTTGATGCAAATGATATAAAGCTCCTCCCGATTTTCAGATACTCCAGTAGGTCAAAGATCGAAAATTCAACTTTAAAAATAGCACTTGCCAGTAAGAACTAACACCCATACACCCAGGGACAGATTCCCTCCGTTCATCTCATTCTTTTATTAAAAAAAGACCCTCTCCTCCATTTATTGCATTTTGATTGGTCTCATATATGCTTAGCAGTGACAACGGATTTATGATGAAGTCAAATGTTATAGACTTGTAGGTGGTCTCTAATAATAACACCACCTAACATGAAAGCCGCTGCCATCTAACATGAAAGCACCGAATATTATTAGCTGTAGTCAGGACAAAATTTGAACTTGTAGAGACTTGAAGAATCATCTCCGTAGAAGCTACAATCTGCTTGATACTGACATAGTACGATATCTGTTTGCCTTCGAAAATGAAACAGTTGCGCCTTGACCAAAGGTTGTCAACAATAGCTCCAAAGTAAACCTGCCAAAAGTCAACAGAAACCCAGTTAGTACTATTAATTAAATTTAACAGTAGCCATTCTTGAGTTATTCTAATATCATAAAATTCCCTTGCTTTAGAAGCAGGAACCCAATGATCCCAAACAAACTCTAGCATGTTAGAATCTCTAAAAACTTGAAGGATTGTTTCACTAGCATCCACTGGCGGAGTGTTAGTACTTGATAAAAAATAAAAGAGGAGCTTTGTTAATTAAAGACCAAAGATAGAGTAAAGAATAGAAGCAGCATGGATAGTAACAAAAATGCTTTTTTATTATTAGACTTGGCACTTACAAACAGAGCTTGTGACTTTTCACATAGCTTAGCATTTTTTTCTAACACAACAAGTAAGCAGTGCAACATATTTATAGTCATATTATGCCGCCACACTGAAGTCGGCAATACAATAAAAAATTTGTAAACTTTAGAACATTCTAGGACTTGTAATGTTTCTAGAGTTAGTTTGTTTATTGTGCTAGAAGGCTCTAGGCAAGCATAGGCTAGAAAGTTCCGGAAAATTGCATTATTAATTTAACACTCCTCCTTAATGCAATTTTCTGTGACTCCAAGCATTGATCGCAGTTGCTCGAATTTTGGTCTTGGTAATGCTTTTGTGAATATGTCTGCAATTTGTTTTTCAGTTGTGCAATACTCAAGCTTTATTTCTTTGTTCTCGCTTACTTCTTTGATGACGTGATATTTAATTGATATATGCTTTGTTTTGTTGTGATGCACTGGATTCTTGGATATTGTTATCGCTGATTTGTTGTCGCAGTAGAGAGTGGTTGGCTCCTTCTGTTGATCTCCCATATCAGCTAGTATTCGTCGAAGCCATATAGCTTGATTTATTGTCTCTGCAGCTGCCACATACTCTGCTTCAGCAGTTGACTGTGCGACGATTGTTTGCTTCTTAGAAGCCCAAGAGATTACTCCCGAACCGAGTGAGAAGGCATAGCCTGATGTGCTTTTCATATCATCTATGGAACCTGCCCAATCACTGTCGGTGTAGCCAATCAACATTGAATTGGTGTTGGTTGTGTACCATATGCCAAACTTCTTCGTGCCTTGCAAGTATCTCAGGATTCTTTTGCCAACTCCAAAGTGAATTTGACTTGGGCTCTGCATGAACCTTGATAAAAGACTTGTCGCATACATGATGTCTGGTCGTGTAGCAGTGAGATATAGAAGACTTCCGATTAGACTTCTGTAGAGCGATGCATCTGCCTTTGGAGATCCGTCTTCTTTTTGTAACTTCTCGTTCGTCACCAGCGGAGTAGCAACTGGTTTGCATTCTCGCATCTTGAATTTCTTGAGCAATTCTTCTATATATTTCCTTTGGCAGATAAATATGCCTTCGTTTCTTTGACTTACTTCAATGCCGAGGAAGTAGTTCATTAGGCCAAGGTCGGTCTTTTCGAATGTCTTCATCATGTCTCGCTTGAACTCGTCTATCATGTTTAAGTTGTTTTCTGTGCAAATTAGATCATCCACGTACAAGGAGACTATGAGAGTATCATACTGACCTTGGGTCTTGATGTACAGTGTAGGCTCACTCTTGCTCCTCCTGAATCCATTATCGGTAAAGTACTGATCGATTCTACTATACCAAGCTCGAGGAGCTTGCTTTAAGCCATATAGAGCCTTTTTTAGTCGTAACACTTTATCTTCTTTGCCTTTGATGACGAACCCTTGCGGTTGCTCCACATAGATCTCTTCTTGTAGGACACAGTTGAGGAAGGCAGATTTGACACCTAGCTGGTAAATGCTCCATCCTCTTTGTGCTGCTAGAGCTATCGGTGCTCTTATCGTATCCACGCGAGCAACTGGGCAAATGTCTCATCGTAGTCAATTCCAGGTTGTTGTGAGTAGCCTTTAGCGACTAGCCTTGCCTTACGTTTTTGTATAGTGCCATCGGGATTGAGTTTTGTTTTTTAAACCCATTTGACTCCGATGACATCTTTGTCTTTTGGGCAGTTTACTAGCTCCCACGTGTTGTTTTTTTCCAATCATTTTTATTTCTTCTTCCATTGCCTTGACCCATACTTCATGCTTTGAGGTTTCTTCAAAGCTTCTGGGTTCAACTAGGGCCAAGTTGCAAGTCTCATAGATGTCTACCAAGGATCTTACTCGTCTTGGAGTAGATTCTGGTGAACTTTGTTCTTGTGGGAGTGCAATGGGTGTACCTGAATCTTCTTCAGCTTCTTCTATTTCTTTGTTTTCTTCTCTTGCTTGATTATCTAGTGTTGGTACAGGTATGCTATGTCTCTCAACTTTTTGTTCATCCCAATTCCAAGTCGCACCTTCGTCAACTTCAACATCTCGGCTGATGATGAGTTTCTTTGTTTCCAAGTTGTAAACGCGGTAGCCTTTGAACTGCGTGCTATATCCCAGAAATATGCCTCTTATCGTCTTATCTTCAAGCTTGTGTCTTTTTTGTTCTGGGACATGGACATAGCAGATAGATCCAAACACCTTTAGATGTTTTGCTGATGGTTTTCTACCGCTCCAAGCTTCAATAGGAGTTTTGTCTCGAACTACCTTTGTTGGGCATCTATTCATTATATAGACTGCAATGTAGACTGCTTCAGCCCTAAAAGTGTTTGGCAATCCTTTCTCCTTAAGCATCGATCGAGTCATCTCCATTACTTTGCGATTCTACCTTTCAGATACTCCATTTTGTTCCGGAGTATATGCTACTGTTAGTTGACGCTCAATGCCTTCATCCTCACAAAATTTATCAAATTCGCGAGAGTTGTACTCTTTGTCACGATCGCTTCTGAGTACTTTTATGTGCTTCCCGGTTTGCTTCTCGACAAGGGCCTTGAACTTCTTGAATACTCCAAATACTTCTGATTTTTCTTTAATGAAGTAGACCCATGTCATTCTAGAGAAATCATCGATGAATAGGATGAAGTACCTATTGTTTGTTAATGATGGTGTCCTCATTGGTCCACAGACATCGGTGTGTATAAGCTCCAACAAGCGTTTCGCTCTCCATGCTTTGCTTGGTGGAAAAGGTAGTTTGTGTTGTTTCCCAAATAGACACCCTTCACATGCTCCTTCGATCTCTTCTATGGATGGAAGGTCTCTCATCATGTGCTTCTTATATAAAAGCTTCAGAGCATGAAAATTGAGATGGCCAAATCTTCGATGCCAAAACCATGAATCATCAACTTGCACCTTCATGGCAATATTAGTAGCATATTTCCAAGTTATTAGAAAACTTCTATTTCTTTTCTCCATTTTTACTTGAGCTACTTCAAGTTTTCTATTGTTGTCGTATATTTTGCATGTGTCTCCCTCAAAGTGGAGAGAGTAGCCCTTCTCCATCATTTGGCCAATACTTAAAAGATTTTCTTTAAGGTTGGGAACTAGTAGCACGTCCTTGATAAGTCGTGTACCTGACTGTGTCTCCACCATGACAGTGCCCTTGCCTTTGGACTCCACCACGGTGCCATTGCCCAATCGAACTTGTACTCTGACGGACTTATCAATATCTTTGAAAATGCTCCCGTCCTTTGCCTTGTGGTTACTGCAACCACTATCCAAGTACCAATTTTCTTATTTTTCACATCTTGGGACTTGGTTGGCGTAGAATAGTTGTTGGTCACGTTCACATCCTTCCGTGAAATTGGCCTGATGGTTGTCTTTATTGTGACGGTTTTGCTCCGAGTGCCCATATTTTTTACAGTGTTGGCATTGTTGCTTTTTTCGGTACCAACAATATTTTTCTGAATGGCCTGGCTTCTTGCAGATGCCACAAGGAGGATATTTGCTTTGATTGTTTCTAGAGGGGTCTCTAGAAATCTCCTTGTTTCTAGAGTTTTCCGCACCATTATTTTTTCTTTCATGTCCTTTTTCTGAGACCGTAATTTGAGCTTTGATTGAAAGGCATTTTCTAATGATTCTTCATTATGCCTACTCAACCTTTGCTCATATGCTTCTAGAGAGCCCATTAGTTATGTCACCGATAGGGTAGATAGATCTTTGGTTTGTTCAATCGTAGTGACGATTGAATCATACCTTTGGGGAATAGAAATTAAAATTTTCTCGACAATTCTCTTGTCAAGAACATTTTCCCCATAGGCTTTCATTTGATTGACTATTTCTTTTATTTTAGAGTAATAGTCTTTGATGGTCTCAGACTCTTTCATTTTAATTAATTCAAACTCATGCCTTAGAGTTTGAAGTTTAATGATGCGTACCTTG
This sequence comes from Crotalaria pallida, assembly GCA_037953625.1. NCBI lineage: Eukaryota > Viridiplantae > Streptophyta > Magnoliopsida > Fabales > Fabaceae > Crotalaria > Crotalaria pallida. The sequence goes on from CM075656.1 coordinate 80,130,950, forward strand.
TCGCTGCCATGGAACTCCTCCTTTAGTGTAGTCCACGCTTCTTTGGCACTTATAGCTTCCATTATCCTTGGAAAGATAGGCTCCGCCAAGGCTTGTTGCAAAATAAATAATGTTTTTGCATCTTTTTTCTCATTTTCCTTCAACTCTTTCTTCTGAGCTGCAGTAAGAGCTGAAGTATCCTCTTGAATAGTATAGCCTTCTTCAACAATATCCCATAAATCTTGGGACCGGAAGAAGGTTCTCATTTTAGTGCTCCAAAAATCATAATTTTCTCCAGAGAATATTGGAATAGGGATAGATTGTGGTTGAATAGTAGTGGCCATGGATTAAAGGAATAATAATAGGATTAAAGAGAATAGTGAATAGTTAATTTTTTGGGATAGTTGAAAAATAGTTTGGGTATTATCTCTACGTCCAGTATATGACCGAACGTAGCTCTGATGCCACTGTTAGTACTTGATAAAAAATAAAAGAGGAGCTTTATTAATTAAAGACCAAAGATAGAGTAAAGAATAGAAGCAGCATGGATAGTAACAAGAATGCTTTTTTATTATTAGACTTGGCACTTACAAACAGAGCTTGTGACTTTTCATATAGCTTAGCATTTTTTTCTAACACAACAAGTAAGCACTGCAACATATTTATAGTCATATTATGCCGCCACACTAAAGTCGGCAATACAATAAAAAATTTGTAAACTTTAGAACATTCTAGGACTTGTAATGTTTCTAGAGTTAGTTTGTTTATTGTGCTGGAAGGCTCTAGGCAAGCATAGGCTAGAAAGTTCCGGAAAATTGCATTATTAATTTAACACGGAGCTTGAGGAGAAATCTAAGGATGCTAAAATTCACACATGAGTCCTTGTAGTCCAGTGGCATTAGCTTCTTTCCTTATTGTGTCGCAGGTCAAGGGTTCGAATCTGGTTTCAGGCAAAATTCGAAAATGCGACTTGCCTTTAACCGCGAAAGTTCATAACCACTGAAGTAATGTGTAACGAAGCCATGATTCTATTAATAACCTTGGCAGATAACGAATAAGCATGGCCTGATTCCAAGTTCCATTATTATCAACAAACTTATCCAATTAATAGACTTGCCATCCCAGGACGCCAAGTAAGATTATGTTAGAGCAAATCAAATCCCAACTTCTCCGAATTCCTTTCCACATAATTCTGAACGCCTGCCCTGAATCTTAGGAATAATATCATTCCACATTTATATTTGCTTCTAATAACCGAGCCCAAAGAGAGTCTTAATACCCACTAAAGGTTAGTCTAAATATTTATATTTAAAGACGGAAGGAGTATATGTATCATAATCTAATTTTTCTTTTTTTAAGTGAAATATTATTCATGTTTTATACTTCATTTTTTCAGTCGTTTTACTGCTACTATCATAAATTTTTGAGCCCTTAGTCTATCCTTTTTGGATTTGTCTTTGCACACATTTTGAAAATAATTAATTCTTTATTTATGAGATACTCCTTCCGTTTTCATTTTGTTTGATTTTTTAGGTATTTTTTTTCGTTCTATATTTTTTGTCTTTTTACAATTACAATGCATAAATATATTTTTATTTTCAACTTTAACCCTTCATTCAATCATTTCTTTTACTCCTTATTAATTTTACTTTTATTATCTCTCACATCTCTAAATCACTATATATTAATTAATGAACACACTTACTAATAAAAATTAAATACTACTACAATTTTCAATAAGGATTAAATAGGGGAATTCTAGACAAAATATATAGTATAAAACTTATAATAATCAACAATTTCAATTTTTGTGCTCAAACCTAAAATACCAAACAAAATTGAAGGGAGGGAGTACATTATTTGGTTAACGTCTTTTTTCAAAATCATGTATCATGTATGCTTACATTATTAGTAACAAAGGGATGTTGAGAATTTTGTTTTGAAAAATGCTGGACTTAAATTTTTTTTTATTTATTAAACAATGTTTTTAATATATTTTCTTTGACAGAAAATTCTTACACACATACATCTTGGTACTATGATGTCGAGTTCATGTTTTTTTTTATTTTTTATTTTTTTTAATTTGGTGAACCATGTTTTTTTTTTAACCATTATATTATTATAATTTTTTTGTCTTAGTTTACATCTCATTTTTTTATTTCTCATCACATTATCGGTCATTTCTTCCTTTTTTTTTTAATATTTTTTTCTCAATATATCTTTTACATCTCAAAACGAAATATGGGAGCATATTTTTTTGAACCATAGACAACTATTCCATTATTAACACAAACTGTATTAAAAAACTAACTACTTCAAATCTCTTTCAGGTTTCTTTGTTATTTCTTTACGTGGCTATTGGGTCTGCAATCGCCTCTTTTCTACGTAAGACAATGCAATCTTCTGTTCTCTGCCTATTTATTTGTTGGAGACTACTATGCTCTTCCCCTTGTGTTTCACCAGTCCAAGATAATTGCATCGTATCATATTCTGATATATGAGATACCTTATTTTAAATTAATTACTTATTTTTTAATCAAAAGAGAGGAAAAGGCTGTAGTTCTGTTTGCAAAAAGTCACTGCTATGTTTATTAACACTCCCAATCACATGTGAACTGAATAACGAAATAAGCGTAAACAAAATTATAATTTGTAGGCAAAATTATTAGATTTTTCTTCAAATTTACTTTTTACTTTCAAGTTAATTTTCTCGTCTTTGAGTTGATTTTCTATTTTCAAATTTGTCTCGTAATAAACATATGCTTGTTTTGCAAAAACATTTTTTTATTTTCGTTTTATAAAATTATTGATAATTATAATTATAATCTTGTATTTAATTTATAATTTTTAATGATTACAAATGCCACCATGTGTTTTTTATTTTGTTTCTTGTTTAAAAAAATTTATATAAGAAATAATAAAAATATTTTTTTATTGTTTTCACCATTTCTAATACAAAATTTTGAAAATAGGAAATGAAATAAAAACATAAATAAAAATTGAAAAAAAAAACATAAATCATAATTATATAATTATAATTATCAATAATTTTTAAAAAATAAAAACAGAAAACATTTCACAAACCAAAAACACTCTAAGCTACCTGCCCTTTCATTATTTTTGGAGTAGCTTAGAAAGTAGAATAACGTGGTGGACTAATCTAATAGTTTTGCATTAGTTATACAAGGATGACAGATTTTTTAATACAACAAATTAAAAAAAAAAAAAATCATTTAAGGGAGGCAAGACGAAAGAAAAAGAAGTATCATTTAATTATTATGAGCAGCATTTTGATGGTAAGAGGGTTTTTTTAAATGATGCAGAGGTATCATGCTGGATGGTGACAGGAGAAAGACAAGCTACTAGGATCCGTAGTTTATACTTGAAGACAATACTGAAACAGGACATTGCATTTTTTGACACTGAAACAACAACTGGAGAGGTTATTGGGAGAATGTCTGGTGACACCATTCTCATTCAAGATGCCATGGGAGAAAAGGTAACTAAGCTCCTTAATTTTGCTGTATGAAAATATGGACACCATAAATTGATTGTCCCTTTGTGTTTTTGATGTATTTATAAAAAGTTTTGAAATATGTACATACATAAAGAAAATTGTTGGAATATAATGTGCTGCAACTTTCTAAACTATTTTAAATTAGTGAAAGTTAATAACTATACTCTAGCATGTGTTAGGAGCAATAAAAATAATTTGTAATGAATGAATTTATCACAAAATGAAATTAGACCAAGACCAGTGCTAATTCACGAAAGAAAAGGTCACGTTCTTGCAAGTTTAAAGTATGATACATTTATACAATTATACTAATGCTCCCTCTCTCTGATTATACTAAGGTATTTATCTGTATAATATGTAATTCTGTATACTGTTAATTAGCTCTCTAATTTCAACAGACCACAAGATTTTATGTACAAATAAAAACAATAAAATAGAACTGAATAGATCAATAGAACATATTGACAGGTTGGGAAGTTTCTACAACTTGCTTCAACTTTTGTTGGTGGCTTTGTTATTGCCTTTATAAAAGGATGGCGTCTCGCTATAGTTTTGCTTGCATGTCTACCTTGTGTCATCATTGCTGGAGCAGTTATGTCTATGATGATGTCTAAAATGTCAAGTCGAGGCCAAATTGCTTATGCAAAAGCAGGAAATGTTGTTGAACAAACTGTGGGAGCAATTAGAACAGTAAGTCACAAAAATCAATTAGTATAAACCACAATATTGAATGAGTTGCTTTTATGAAATTGTTTTATGTCTAACCACAGTCACAGTGGACTTACTTCCGAAATTCAATCAGGTTGCATCTTTTACGGGCGAGAAAAAAGCAATAGAAATGTATAATGGCAAGATAAAAGTTGCCTATAATACAATGGTTCAACAAGAGTTGGCCACAGGATTTGGAATGGGAGTACTTATGTTAATTACCTTCAGCACCTATGGACTTGCCATGTGGTATGGTTCCAAAATGATCATCAAGAAAGGCTACAATGGTGGAACCGTCATCAGTGTAATCATAGCTCTTATGACCGGTGGAGCGTAAGTGAAACATAACCTTGATTGAATAACTAACATTGGCATCAGTGTAATCATAGCTCTTTGATGCACATAAAAAATTTGATTTGCTTAACTTTTGTTAAATTATAAGGTCACTCGGTCAGGCATCCCCATGCATAAATGCATTTGCAGCAGGACAAGCAGTAGCATATAAGATGTTTGAGACAATTAAAAGAAAGCCCAAAATTGATGCTTATGACACCAGTGGTAAAGTTTTGGAAGAAATAAAAGGAGACATTAAACTTAAAGATGTTTACTTCAGTTATCCTGCAAGGCCAGATGTGCAGATCTTTGTTGGATTCTCATTATATGTTCCAAGGGGAACAACTGCTGCTTTAGTGGGTCAGAGTGGAAGTGGGAAGTCCACTATAATCAGTTTGTTAGAAAGATTTTACGATCCTGATGCCGGAGAAGTGCTTATAGATGGTGTGAATTTGAGGGATTTTCAGCTGAGATGGATAAGATGTTGGAGATCGGGTCGGCAAGTGCACCGGATCGTACAAGTAATAAAGTGATAAGGATAAGAGTGTCGAACCCACACGGAATTGCTATTTCTATTTATCCTTTACTATTTAACTTATTAAGCGAATGTACACGAGATGGAGTTTGGTTTTGTAGAATGAGTATGTTTGTGAAAATAAAATAAAAGCAATAAAATAAAGAGTAAACGGAGGGGAAGCTGGGATTGAACTTTACCCATCTCACTCATGGTATTTTGGTGATATGCATAACTATCCATTTATATTGTTGTTGATGCGATGCACTAAAGTCATTTAAACCGATTCCTCGTGAGTAAAATACTAAGGTTGTTCCCCTAAATATCAATTCCTTGAATATTTAGACAAACACCCAGCACTAAGATCAAGCATCATAAGAAATTGATACTCTGTCATCTATTTCTAGAATAACAACATATCAAGTAATTTTATCCGATTCAAATCTAAAACTCTACTTTCCAGTAAAAGCTAAAGATCAAAATCATGCAACTATTGGCCAAATAATCACAAGCATTAAGAGAAGAATAAAACTACCAACAACTATATAGATGAATAGAAAATACATTTACATCACCAAATATCCATGAGTTTGATGGTGGGTTCAACCCCAATGAGGAGATTAGCCACTCATAGCAACCATAACAAAGAGAAAATACATGAGATCCTTGTAGGATTGATGGGAAGAAGTGAAATCCTCACTATTTATCTCTCTAAAGTGAGTGGGGTTTGCTGTCTCTCTCTCTAACCTCCTCCTCCTCCCAAAATAGTGTCTGAAAACCTAATTTATCACATCAGAGTCGAGCAATTTCGCTTAAGCGAAATGATCAACGTGGCAACTTCCTGCTGGTCCCATTTTCGCTTAAGCGAAATGGTCACAGCTAATTCTTCAACTCAGCCAAAAACTGCTCTCCAAGGTGTCCAGAAGCAAATCATGATCATCCTTTCCCAAAGCTTCCTTTTTCCTTGCTCCAATGCTCCACTTTAAGCACTTTTAACTGAAATGGGAGGACTTTAGGATTAAAACCAACAACAACTCATGTTTAACAATTATTTACTAATGACAACCCAAGTTCTAGATTTTGGGAGATTTAACAACAAATTTACACATTTAAGTACAATAAATGTCCAATTTCAATGAGAGATTTCGCGTAAATTGGACACTTATCACTCCCCCCAACCTAGAATCTTGCTTGTCCTCAAGCAAAGGTAAAAACCAAAAACAACAAACAAAGATAACTAAAGAACTAAACAAAAATCAAGCCAAGCAAGCTGTGTTATTAGATCAATTCTCAGGAGTAACAACTATGATAACATCATAACAATCCACCACAATGACCTGAAAGAATTTCTTCAAATCTAGAATCATCACAAGTAACAAGCTCAAATCTAAAGTCTTCTGAAAACAAAAATCATAACAAAGATGCAAATTGTACACTTGACAACATTACACAAGGCAATTTCAGACAAAGACCGAGTCATGCAGAAATCCTGGCTCCTCTCAAGGGTGTCACTCTCTACCACAAACATTTAGTGTTTTAATAAGTTATTTCACAATTCTTCACAATGCACTCAAGTGTATAGGTGAAAGTGTATCCCTCATTTCCACAAAATTGAAAAATGGAACCATGAATTTGCTTGTCATCTAACTCTAATGTTCAAGAATGTACAATATACACAAATCAAAGGGTCTTTATTTACGGATGTAACTTGGCTAGGGTTCTGGGTTCTAAAAGGTGGGATAAATTTGGGAAAAGAGAGCTATGATTCCTAAAGGAATAAATGAGCATTGAAAACAACAACAACTTCATTTCCCCATTTCAATTACATTGCACAAAACCACAAAACCCAATCACCAATTACAACTCACTTGTACCAACTTTTGATGATGGTACTTTTATTCTACTTAAACCTTTATTGAATCGCTGTTTCCCTCTTCTTTTTTTTGTTTTCTTCTTTTTTGTATTTTTTTTTGTATTTTTTTAATGAGGCTACAAAGAGGGTCCTCAAAATAATAACACCACCAAGATTTTTTCCAATAAAACTCAATTCCCATGTAAACTCCCCCCAACCTAATCCAAGCACCATCTTTATGATTTCAATGCCCATCTATTCCCTAAGGACTAAGGTGGACTATTGTTTTTCATTTTAAAGCTTTTGGCTGAAAAGGTTAAGTTGACAAAATTGGATATTTCATTTTGGCTCAAAGGGCTAACAAGGGACATAATTTCAAGGTGGGTTATTTGGCTCAAGTAGCTAAAAGAAACAAAATGCCCTTATCATTTCTATGCATATGCACATTATGAAAATCAAGAAAGAATCAAGCAAATCCTAGCACATAAATTCAATTGTGGACACTCAAAAAGAATATGACTCTGAAAGCTCAAATCATCACAAGGGTGTGAACCAACATTTCAAACAAGCTCAATCAAAGCATCATTGCCAAGTGCATCATTAATTCAAAGTGTAAAATAGAGCATCCAGGTTATAAAATCTACTAAAAACAAACCAAGATAATCACTTATTCACAAGAATGAATTTCTAAACTAAAGAAAAAGCAATCATGTCAAATGGTGGATTGAAAAGGTATTACCAAAGTTGGAACACAAAGAGAAAAATCTAAAACTTTTATGCATGACTTGATTCAAAAGAAAGAAAAATATTTTTGATGGCCGACACTATATACATCTCCCTACAAAGGCCAGAAACTCAGGAAGGCACTAAAGCCGACACTAACAACATCCACAAAAGATTTAAACAAAAGCTAAAACAAGACTAAGCCAAAATTCACAAACTACTAACAGAAAATAAAACTACTTTGCAAGAAAAAATGAATGATAGAACCCATTTGTTTTATTTTTCCATAAAGTTCATTGGGCTTCACTCTTTCACTTCGATCCCTGAGAGCTCCTTCTACTCATCCTCGCCATCATCCATCTCTTGGGCTTCACTCTTTTACTTCGATCCATGCGAGCTCCTTCTACTCATCCTCGCCATCATCCATCTCTTGATCAACATCGCCACCCGCATAAGCATCACCCGCGCCAGATGGCCCTGCCCCCCTGGGTACATAGGACTGTCCCCAGGCCATGCTAGATAAGCAGCAAAATCTTCCGGGGTCCGGTAAATCTGCGGATGAAGCAACTGCTGGCATCTATGCATCTCCACCTGCCCTCGATGGATAGAATCCATCTTGAGGTGAAGAGATGAAGCCCAAAGAGGCGGCTGCTGGTTGTCCTGCTGTGCTGGAGGTTGATGGTGAGGTTCATTCAAGTCCACTTGCTCATACGGATCGGCCTCTTGTGCTGGAGGGTGCTGCGCAGGCGGCGGAGCTGGTGGCTGAACTCTTGGGTTGCACCATGTCTGGATGTACCCCCTATCAAGTGCTTTGACTGGCTCAGTGGCGTTGACTTGGACTCCCGCATTTCTGCATAATGTTGTGATGAGTGCGGGGAAGCCCAAGTGCTTCTTTTTGGCTGGCCTATCTGGGTTAATGTCCTCCTTGATGATATTTGCTATGTGGCCGGACAGAACCTCAGCAATGTCAATCCTGTCGCCCCGCAGGATGCTAAAAAGGAAGTGGCATTTTGGCACGTTGAGATCAGAGGTGTGCATGTTTGGCCAAAGGTTGGCGAGCATGAACCCCGTCCAGATACTCGCAAGCTGCGTCATGTGCGCTCGTTTGATGAGCTGCACTTGACCATTACGGTTCCTTGTCCAGTCTCTTCCGGGTTGACAGATAAGGTGGGCCACTTGGTCAGAAGGGAAGTCATCGTCGCGGCACAAGCTCTGTGGAATATGAGGATGTCCAATGTGGGCATGAATAGCATCTCTGCCGTAGCTCACCCAGACACCTCGGACTTTGACCCTTCTTTACCTGCCATGTGCCGCGCCATCTTCGTCGTCAACTGCCTCATTGAGCGGCCAAGCATTGGCATAAAATTCAAGGACCAGCTCCCTATCAAATGTTGTGCCTGGAGTTGCCACACGCGCCCAAGCTCTTCTTTCAATCTCCTGCCTGAACTCGGGGTACTCACCTTCCCCGAGGCTCACCGTCCTCTCAATCACCAGTAGCCATTGGCTAATCATGTCATAAATTTTGCGGGAGGTGGCATTGTTTAGAGCTGGCCGGCGTGGCACTGTAGCTTGAGAACTTGAAGCCTCATTACGCCCCCTTTTTGTGGTGTTCCTTTCTGCGAGAGTTCTTGTTTTGGGTGCCATCTGCAAAACAGAGAAAATACACAATGCACGCATTAGAATTTTCCAAGAGAACAATTATCGAACACTTGGTGTGCATGTATATTTCATTACCCAATTCAAACAAAAAGTGCCCTAAGAGTATCACACATTATGTACAAGGCACAAAGGAGTCAAAATTAGTGTTGATTCGGAAGATTGTGTGTCAAAACATTTCATCAAACACTTGGTGTGCACATAAAATCCTAACCAAACCAACACTAATTTTCAAAAGGAAATCCCCTAAAAATAGTGTAAACATTCAAAATAACAACCAAACCTAAGGTTTCTAAGTATAATCGAGTAACAAAACTCAAAAATTTTGAAAACCTAGGGTTTGGAAGGGGGAAAACCGAATTTACAATAGGAATGAGAGAAAGAAATTAAGAGAGAATGAGAGTTAGAGTGATTACCTTGAGTGATTGAGTGAGAAAATTGATAAACTTGAGTGGTTTAGAGTGATTATGAGTGATTTGAGTGAGAAAAGTAGAGAGGAGAGGGAAAAGAATTCGTGGGAGTGTTTTTGAATGCACAGCCCTTTCTCTTTCTTCGACCAGTTTAAAATAGTGCAGAACAGATTTTCGCTTAAGCGAAAATTTTCGCTTAAGCGAAACTGTTAAGTTTGCTCACTGGGAAGGTTTCGCTTAAGCGAAAACTTTCGCTTAAGCGAACTCGGCAGGGTCTGATGGTTTTTTTTTTTTTTTGGTTTTCGCTTAAGCGAAAAGTGGCGCTTAAGCGAAACATTAAAATTTTGCCACTGGAGGTATTTCGCTTGAGCGAAAATTTTCGCTTAAGCGAAATTGTGCAGAAAACATGTTTAGCAGAAAAAGTTCAGTTTTGCATCCTCCAAGCATCCAAAGTCACAATTTGACCCCAACTGCTTGCCCAACCTATTTTTACTCAACTTCATCACTCAAAATCACATACTCATTAAATTCGACACTCAACCACCTAGGCTCTAACACTTTAACAAACAAAACTAAAAGGGACTAACTAACACAAATGCATAAAACACCCTAAGGATGCAACTAAAAATCTAAAGTTCAAACTCAAACGAAAATTAAAACAATTAAACATACTAAACAGAAATTAAATGAAACATGACTGAAATCTGGGTTGCCTCCCAGTAGCGCTTGTTTAACGTCATTAGCTCGACGCCTGATTTCTCATCCTCCAGGGTCCCAAATCTTATAGCACCTTGCCCATGTGATGATGCTGCAAGTAGCTTTTTCTGCATTATATGGCTCAGGGTAAGGTTGGCTCTGGAGTGTTGCTTGTACTACAACATTGGCTCTCTTGATTGTAGGTGTTGCAAAATACAATTGAGAGGAAGTGACGGACTCCCCTCTTGAAGCCTCCACACTGGGACTTGCAACCATCATCTTGGACCTCCACTCTCTTGTTTCTTCTTGCTTCACCTCCTCATTCTTATCATGGCCAATTTTGTTGTTTTTGTTACTTCCATCAACATCCTTTTCTTCCAACAATTCCTCAGCAATTAGGTATTCACACCTCCCTTTTTCCTTCATTGTACTGCTGCAGACAGTAATTAATTGACATCCTTCGGGATTTGTTGGTGAGTTGGCTAAGGATTGATTTGAACCTTGAGTAGCCAACTGCTCCAACACCTGTGAAACCTGAGCTTCCAAATTTTTGCTTGATACTTCTCTACTCTTCTGATAAGCTAATGAAGCTTCCAAATATTGCGCCAAAGTATCATCCAAACTAGTGGTTGATGGGTTAGTTGCGAATTGAGTTGGACATTGATTAGCCAGCTGCTCCACCATCTGTGAAAGTTGAAGTGCCAAATTTTGGATTGATGCTTGGGTGCTTCTTTGGTGAGCCAATGAAGCTTCCATGAATTGTGTCAAAGTATCTTCCAATCTTGTAAGTTGCTCATCATCTGCTGAAGGATAAAATTGTTGTTGTTGATAAGGGTATTGCATGTTGTAGGAGATGGCCTCTTGATTCCAACCGAAACTCTGATTTTGATCATTTCTCCAATCTTGGCAATGATTGATTTGATAATACTCATTGGAGAAATTGCATGATATGCCCTGGTTGGTGGTGAAATAAGTTCCCTCTTCTCTATAATCCCTTGGGTAGTAACAGTGACCATTGTCATGATTACCCCCACAGAAATCACATAGAAGATTATGTGGTTGGCCAAAGCTAGCATTCCACATATGTGCTTGGTGAGGAAACTCAGCCATTTATTGAATAGAAACTCCAACCTGCTCAATTAAAATCATATACAACAAAGGCATAATAGCAGAACAGATTTCCATTCAATCTCCTATTTTCAGTGACAATTACCCTTTTCACTTTAAGTTTGTGAGAATTGTTGATGAAAGTATTGGATTCACCTGTCTTTGCTTCTTGATTTTTCCTTTGAAACTCCTAGTGATCCTTTGATTTCTCAACAAAATGTAATATCTCAATCCTTGTAAAAACTTGAATCAAAGGATACAAGCGCAAGGACAAGAGATAAATTTAAAACTAACAAAGATAAAATTAAACTCTACAAAAGAATGGTATATATTTACACTTGCTCAAAAGCCAAATTTCAAGAATATATAGAAATGACGCAATTCCCCGGCAACGGCGCCAAAAACTTGTTGGAGATCGGGCCGGCAAGTGCACCAGATCGTACAAGTAATAAAGTGATAAGGATAAGAGTGTCGAACCCACAGGGAATTGCTATTTCTATTTATCCTTTACTATTTAACTTATTAAGCGAATGTACACGAGATGGAGTTTGGTTTTGTAGAGTGAGTATGTTTGTGAAAATAAAATAAAAGCAATAAAATAAAGAGTAAACGGAGGGGAAGCTGGGATTGAACCTTACCCATCTCACTCATGGTATTTTGGTGATATGCATAACTATCCATTTATATTGTTGTTGATGCGATGCACTAAAGTCATTTAAACCGATTCCTCGTGAGTAAAATACTAAGGTTGTTCCCCTAAATATCAATTCCTTGAATATTTAGACAAACACCCAGCACTAAGATCAAGCATCATAAGCAATTGATACCCTGTCATCTATTCCTAGAATAACAACATATCAAGTAATTTTATCCGATTCAAATCTAAAACTCTACTTTCTAGTAAAAGCTAAAGATCAAAATCATGCAACTATTGGCCAAATAATCACAAGCATTAAGAGAAGAATAAAACTACAAACAACTATATAGATGAATAGAAAATACATTTACATCACCAAATATCCATGAGTTTGATGGTGGGTTCAACCCCAATGAGGAGATTAGCCACTCATAGCAACCATAACAAAGAGAAAATACATGAGATCCTTGTAGGATTGATGGGAAGAAGTGAAATCCTCACTATTTCTCTCTCTCTCTAAAGTGAGTGGGGTTTGCTGTCTCTCTCTCTCTAACCTCCTCCTCCTCCCAAAACAGTGTCTGAAAACCTAATTTATCACATCAGAGTCGAGCAATTTCGCTTAAGCGAAATGATCAACGTGGCAACTTCCTGCTGGTCCCATTTTCGCTTAAGCGAAATGGTCACAGCTAATTCTTCAACTCAGCCAAAAACTGCTCTCCAAGGTGTCCAGAAGCAAAGCATGATCATCCTTTCCCAAAGCTTCCTTTTTCCTTGCTCCAATGCTCCACTTTAAGCACTTTTAACTGAAATGGGAGGACTTTAGGATTAAAACCAACAACAACTCATGTTTAACAATTATTTACTAATGACAACCCAAGTTCTAGATTTTGGGAGATTTAACAACAAATTTACACATTTAAGTACAATAAATGTCCAATTTCAATGAGAGATTTCGCGTAAATTGGACACTTATCATAAGAGAACAAATTGGGCTCGTTGGTCAAGAACCTGTCTTGTTCGCTGCCAGTATCAAAGAAAACATAGCGTATGGGAAAGAAGGTGCAACCGATGAGGAGATAACAACAGCAATAACACTTTCTAATGCCAAAAAGTTTATCGATAAGCTGCCTCAGGTGTACATTATAAATATTGATAATCAAAACTCTTATCCTACTTGAGTGGTTCTTATTATAAGTTTCTTTATATTATTAAGTTTGATTGGAGTTAATAAGAGTATGTTATTTTTGTTTCAGGGCCTTGACACAATGGCAGGGGAGCATGGTACTCAACTTTCTGGTGGACAAAAACAAAGAGTTGCTATTGCAAGGGCAATTTTGAAGAACCCAAGAATCATTCTTCTTGATGAAGCAACAAGTGCATTGGATGCGGAGTCTGAACGTATTGTTCAAGAAGCATTAGAAAGAGTTATGTCAAACAGGACTACTATAGTTGTCGCACATCGTTTGACTACTATCAGGAATGCTGACACCATAGCAGTGGTTCATCAGGGAAAAATTGTGGAACAAGGTTATTTTTTATGCATACTTTTTCACCAACCATTTTAGTTTTTCTACTTATCATAAGTAGTTTTGATACGCTTATTATATCAAGTCAGCACAATACGACATCTATGAAAAATGAAAATTCATTTTTGAAACATCTTGGAACAATGTATTGACAATTGGCATTTTTTCTTTAAATGCAGGAACTCATGATGAGTTAACCAAGGATCTTGGGGGTGCTTATTCTCAACTTATTCGTCTACAGGAAGGGGAAAAAGAAGGTGAAGGGATCCAAAATTTTGAAGCACATAAGTCAAATAACAGTTTTGAAGTAGATACTCACATGACTAGATCAATAAGCGGAGGTTCATCAAAGAGTAGAGGTTCATCAAGGAGTAGACACTCTTACTCACTTAGCAATGTTGTTCCTTATCAAAGCGTGGTACATCAATACGGAGAAATAGCAAATATGGATATTGAAAAAAGGGAAGTAGACAATGATAGGCCCAAAAAGGTTCCTATAAAACGTTTGGCCTATTTGAACAGTCCTGAGGTTCCTTTCTTATTGCTTGGATCCATTGGTGCTGCAGTACAAGGTGTTGTGTTCCCCACATTTGGCATCTTGCTTGCATCAGCCATTACTATGTACTATAAACCTCAAGAGCAGCTAATGAAGGATTCTTCATTTTGGTCACTTTTATTTGTGTGTTTGGGTTTTGTTACTTTGGCTGCCTTACCAGTTATGAATTACTTCTTTGGAATTGCTGGTGGAAAACTTATAGAAAGAATTCGTTCATTGACATTTGAAAAGGTTGTCCACCAAGAAATCAGCTGGTTTGATGATCCTTCAAATTCAAGGTATGTTATTTATCATTAAGGAAAGTCAAAATTAAGAAACATTAATTATTGAAAAATGCTAGACAACTAGAACTTTTGTTTCGAGTAATTTTTTATTATGGAACTCCACTGTTAATTATCATGCTTTAATTCCTTTTTACTCATCAAACTGACAGAAATGCATCAATGACCTTGCAGTGGTGCAGTTGGTGCAAGGTTATCTACTGATGCTTCAACTCTGAAAACTCTTGTTGGGAACACTTTGGCTCTCATTGTGCAAAACATAGCAACAATCACAGCAGGTCTAATTATAGCATTCACTGCTAATTGGATCCTTGCTTTGATAGTATTGGTTGTGTCACCCTTGGTCCTCATGCAATCACTCTTTCAGGTGAAGTTTCTAAAAGGATTCAGTGCAGATGCCAAGGTTAGCCATAATTACTCTAAATTTTGTCAAATAATAAATTAAGTATTTTGAATATTAAAAGCATCTTTTGTCTTGTATATATAGGTTAAGTATGAAGAGGCAAGTCAGGTAGCAAATGATGCTGTTGGTAGCATCAGAACCGTTGCCGCATTTTGCGCTGAACCAAAAGTGATGGATATGTATAGAAAGAAATGTGAAGGGCCAAAAAAACAAGGTGTTCGATTGGGACTTGTTAGTGGTGCAGGGTTTGGTTTCTCTTTCTTTGCTTTGTACTGCACTAATGCTTTAGTATTCTACATAGGAGCTATTCTTGTGCAACATGGGAAAGCAACTTTTTATGAGGTTTTCAAGGTATACAACAATGTTAATTTGGATGCTTCACCTTATTTGATGTTTCCTTCAATCACGTTTTTACAAGAGATATTGTGCAGGTTGTCCTTTCTTTAACAGTTGCAGCAATGGGTGTTTCCCAGACTAGTTCCTTGGCACCAGACACTAACAAGGCCAAAGATTCCGCTGCTTCAATATTTGAAATTCTTGACAGAAAACCAGTGATTGATTCCAGCAGCATTGAAGGCATAACACTAGAAACTGTTGCTGGTGATATTGAACTTCGACATGTCAGCTTTCATTACCCAACAAGGCCTGACATTCAAATTTTCAAAGATTTATGTCTAAACATACCTGCTGGAAAGGTAATCATCATTACTTTAGTATATTATAACAGTTAAATGTCTCTTTACTTTAAGAAGCTAGTTTTGGCTTTCATTTCTTTTTTTCATTAATAAATATAAAACGTTTCTTGCTCTTAAAGATTTATAAAGAAAGTAGTGACACAAAATAAAAACAATGTGATGTATTTCTCTAATTATATTATCAATAACATTGCTGATATGTTTATGCAGACCGTTGCATTGGTTGGAGAAAGTGGTTGTGGAAAATCAACGGTTATAAGCCTCTTAGAGAGATTTTATGATCCTGATTCCGGAGAAATACTAATAGATGAAGTTGATATCAAGAAGTTTAGACTAAGTTGGTTGAGGCAGCAAATGGGTTTGGTTGGTCAAGAGCCGATTCTTTTCAACGAAAGCATTCGCGCCAACATAGCATATGGCAAAGAGGGAGGTGCTACGGAGGAAGAGATAGTTGCAGCAGCGAATGCAGCGAATGCACACAAGTTCATAAGTTCTCTTCCAAATGGTTACGACACATCCGTAGGGGAAAGAGGTACACAGTTGTCAGGAGGACAAAAGCAACGTATAGCCATTGCAAGAGCCATACTGAAGAACCCTAAAATCCTTTTGCTTGATGAGGCAACGAGTGCACTTGATGAAGAGTCACAACAAATAGTTCAAGATGCTCTAGATAGAGTTAGTGTGAGCAGAACCACTGTAGTGCTCATAGGCTTACAACAATAAGAGGGGCTGATATTATAGCAGTGATGAAGAATGGGGTGGTTGCTGAAAAGGGAAGACATGATGTGTTGATAAAGATTAATGATGGGGTTTATGCTTCAATGGTAGCTCTACATATAAGTGCATCTTGAGTTGAGACTATGTTTCTTCTAAACAATATCAATAAGATGTTTGAAATTTTTTTTGATGGTGATTTGTGAGCCTCTACCGTTTGTATAAATGGGGAAAGGTGAGGGTTGTGAACCTCGGTTGTGGTTTGATGGCAGAGGGAGCTTGTTGATATGGTGTTGAGAAATTTTATTATTGCCCTCTTGTTTGTTGTCTTCTTTTCCTTTTGAATAATGTCATTCCACATTGCAAGTGATGATCATTCATTCTCATTATTTCACTTAAATTGAAAAATTGGTCAACGAGAAAACCAAACATGATTTTCTATAATGAGAAAAGGTAATATCAACAATATAGAATTTCTAATACTATGTAAAAGGTTGATCACTCATCAAAAAATTAGTGTGATAATGTATTAATATTAGTAAATTCATATCTCCATAATATAATAATGGGTTTGTTAGGGTCAAGGATAAGAGTCATGAAATAATAAAAATATATTGGAAACATTAAAAATTGTGACTCTCATTGTGTGACTTGAAATATTAAAAATTGAAAATTTTAATGTAAATGCTTTTATTTTAGTGTTTTATTTTTAACCCTTACAATCGAGATTAAGAAAATCCTATAATAATACTCTATTTGTTTCTTATATAGTAGTGTTTATAAAGTTTTTCCATTTTGTTTCATATATATATATATATATATATATATATATATATTATTTTTTTAATTTTATAAACACAATACATAATTAATATTGTTTTTCCCAATTATACCTTTATTTATCACAACATTTTTTATCTGCAATATTTTTCTTTCTCTTCAATAACAATTACATATGGGTACTATATAATCAAAATATCCTAAATTTTTTACATTATTTAACTATTTCTTAAAATTCATCTATAATCTTAAAATATACCCCATATATATATATATATATATATATATAGGAGGGGATAATATGGAAGAATATATTACTAATACAAACAAATTAGAGTCATAAAGAGATATTAATTCAAACTATCATAGTTTTCATCCACTACAAGAAAACTTGGGTTACTCAAACTATGATATTTATAAAGACAAATTAATTCAAATGAGATGAAAGAATGGACTGCATGAATGGGTAAATTATTAAATGGGTCCCATTTTTAAATTTACATTTAAGCCCTTATAATTGAAAATATTTTAGGCTGCTTTATCGTACTTTTGGTCTTGTAATTTTATCAAGCTAGTAGTCCCGGGTTCGATTTCCACTAAAAACATCCCGCTGGAAGAGTCAACCACGCAGTTCGCTCCGAATTAGTCTCAAGGGCTCTCTGATATTAAGGGTGCTATTCGGGATACTGGTGATTCCGCAAGGAATTCGGACCAAAAAAATTCGCTATATTTAATTTCCAATTTTTTAATTTGACGAACTTAATTCCTCAATTTTCAATTTGTAATCAATTTTATCACTCCATCTAACAGTTCAACACGTGTCATCATTCTTAGAATGAATGTGAAAACAGTCCTAAGGCAGACGTACAATCAAAACCGACATAAGGAACAATAACACCAAAGATGGTAAAGCAATCCCAATTGGGAATGCTCTTGTCAAATTAGCGAAGCAAACGAGAGCTTGGTCAAAGTAATTGGAGACTTTACCCGAACAAGCTCTTTGAAAAAGTCTTGGAATGTATACTTGTTGAGAAAATATTACAATTGAATAGATCTTTGGTGTAATTGTTATGTTTGCTTTTAATGAAAATTTTTCTTATTAAAAGTCCTTTTTTTTTCAATAATGTTATATGAACGTTCAAAATTGACATATGCATGCATGAATCTAACATTCGTTTGTTTTATATGGGTAGAATCTATTGTTTCTACAAATAAGACAAGTAAGATCGAGATGTTAATCCTAAATATTCATATAACATTAATATCATCTTTTTTTATTAGATTTTTTAAAGTCCTCAAAACGTTAAAATTATGCTAAGTCTTCATTTGGTTATAACTTGAACATACACAACCAACTCTTCTGACGGATTACCACCTCAAATGGTTGGTCATAAAGAAACTAATTCTTTGCATCAAGGAACAAAATTCTGATGCATATAAAACCTGCCTTGCATTAATTTAAAATGTTATATTAATAAGTGTCCTAAAGGTATAGTGTTGATACCTGAATATTTAGGGGCCCAAATTGCAAAGCCCAGTTTATATAAAGGCCCAAAAATCATCAAACAAAAAGAAAACAATAAAGGACATTGATATAGGCGTGCAAGCACCAAGAACTGCCCAGAGCGTCACATGCTCAGAGCGACAGTCACCAAGGCGTCACATTTTGATGTTGTGCCCAGAGAGAAGAGCAAGACGTACTGATAACAATGAGTATGACATATCCTCCCAAAGCGTCCCAGGTGTCATAGAAACTTGGGGAGAAAGTCATGATAAATGAGAGCGAACAGGGAATAAGGCTTGTGGAAGGCGCACACATGTTCAGGCAAAGGCAACACAACTGCTCAAGACTCCAACGACTTGCAGAGGAAGCCAAGAGGGAATCTTTTGGCTACCCAAGACAAAGCCAAGAGTAGCGAGACTTGAGCCCCACTCCTTCTACAGCCACTGATGACAAAGCCAAAATAAGGAAACAAACAAAAGGTACCTGATAAAGGAGATAATGCACAGCAGTTAAAGGAAAAAAGTGTTATCAACCAGTGGATAAAGCAGGAAAGACAATAACCAGTGGACAAGAAGGACTCTATAAAAGAGGCCCTCCTCCAACGTATGCAGGAGAGAGAAGCAATACACTAGAGCGACAATAAAAAAGCACAAGGTTCTCTCCTCTGCAACTTAGAGGGAGAACACGAACAAGAGAAAAAGAGGAACCAGAACAAGGGTGATCAGAATACCCCAAAAAACACAACAACCAACAACAATCACAACACAGAGAGAACAAAAGAGTTAAAAGGGATAGAAGCTTCCTTTGAAACTTAGGCTTAGTATCATAGAGGAGAGTGTAAAAAGCCAAAGCGCACACTCTTCCCCCTGTAAAAATACCACAAGTGTGGAAGTCATTTCCTTGTATCCACCTATCTGTATCCCATTTCAGTATAATAAAAGCCTAAAGCTTCACTAAGTTTACGAACCCATTATCTTTTTACTAATTATTGTTTATCGCACAAAGCGGTCCGAAACAATTGGCGACTCCGCTGGGGAAGCTATGGCTTCCAACCTTGAAGGAAATGAGACTCACGTTGTGCACCAGGTGCCTGTGGGAGATGCCGCTCCGAAGGCGCTACCCGCAGTTGCCATTCAAAACCCAGCATCCGGTCTTGCAAGCCGCAGAACGGGAGCAGATTCTAGGAGGCTGAGCTTCAGATCCAACAGATCAAGAAAGTTATGGTCCAGACAGTGAAGGAAATGCTCCTAGAAGCGCCGCTCCAAGGACGGCTATTGAAGGCACTCACTGTGATCAACAATATCCGACTGAAGAAGCGTTTCAGCAAGGAGGTTGTCCTTCAGCCCAAAGGCGACCTTCTTGAAAGGTGGTCTTCTCCCCAAAAGGTGAGTTCCCAGAAGGCGCTCCTCAGAGAGCGATCTTCCCAGAAGGCATGCTCACAGAAGGCGACCAGAAGGCGGTCACACAACCGAAAGGGCGAAAGTACGCTCTCGCTGATGAAGGCATACACAAAGTACGCTCTTACTGACGAAGGCGCCACATTACAGAAGGTAGAAACTCAGGAGCAAAGGCGCAACCAGAGTCTACATGGAAAAATGCTTCATAAGCTAAGTACATATAACTCTTAACTCAGTGCACATGCTAGTATGCCTTTTTCATGAATTTAATTATAATAGATGTGAATCATGACCAAATGAGAAATGTATTGTATCCAATCACGTATCAGTTGTTGTATGTATAGTTAAGAAAATATAATTATTATATGCTCATTTTGTGCATCTATGTCCTAATAGGCTTTTCACGTGATATCATGCTCTACGTAGAGATTATCCTGATAACAATGATTTAATTTTAATTTGTCTAGAATAACATTGTTATGATATGTTATGGAGATGGTCTGACTCTAAGTTTGCCATGGCTGAGAATTGCATATGTATGATCGCAATTATGAATGTTGTCGCTCTGATATGTGTCAAGTATTTGACTAGAAAAGCAGTAATTAGATAACTCTGTACATTTGAATGTTTGTTGTAGAACTAAAATTAGTATATCATACTAGTCGTTCTTGCCATAATCTTGTTAACCTTTCTTGGCTCAACCATGGCATGATGAAAAGAAACTGTTTCCATCATGCAAAAAACAACGTCTAAAGTTATAAATTGTATGATATAAATGTTGAGAAGGCATGCTTTATAAAAGCGTTACATGAAAACATGATCTTGGCAGTGATACACAATGATGCATGATCTTGTACATGATTTACTAGAGACGACTAGTGAAACAGACATGTATAGCAAAAAATATATATATAATCAAAATGAAAATTATTTGTGTAGGAACAATAATTGATATCTTCCACACATTCAGGAAGTCTTAAGTATGCCCTTAGGCCATGATTTTCCATGTTTTGCTAAGATACTCAATGTCATGGGAGGACCGCTTCCTCCACTGAGAACAAGAAGCACCTGAGCTATCCAGAATAGAAAAGCACTCTCACCCAGTGAGAAGGCGATCAAAAGTGAAGTATCAAACAACGAATAATGAAACAAGAGCAAAGTTTCAAGAGAAAGCAACACGACATAAATAGAAAAGATCAGTGAAAATCAAACAAACAAAATCAAGCAAAGATAAAGAATGAAATCACACCAGAAGGCGAACCCTGAAGTTGGTAGTAAGACGCATGAAATCCAGAACCAGAAGGCGAACACAGAGTCATGGCGGCAGGGCGCATGTCAGCCTTGCAAACAGAAGTAATCATGCATTTAGTATAAACTAATTGACAAGATGAAAGGCGGAACAAACAAAGGCGAGGAAAGCAAAGTTGAATCAAAAACCTCATGTGAAGCAAAAAAGATGAAATCCAAGGCGCATCAGAAAAGAAACGGTACTAGAAATCCTGGAGAAAATGCAAACAGAAAGTTGCTAATAACAAACCAAAAACTAGAGAGCGAAGGTGCATCAGAAGCTGCGATCAAAAGCTGACAAAGAATTCAAACCGGAAAGACCAAGGCAACTTCAAAGCAAAAGCGTGCAAAAGATCACAAGCCAGAAAGTTAAAAGAAAATCAATGCAGATATCTGAGCGCAACAGCAAGACAAGATGAAAAGTAAAAAGGTCATAACAAAACTCAAAAGGCGTACGACTTCAAGGCGTACAATTGCAAAGGCGTACACCTGCAAGGCGTACAATTGCAAAGGCGTACAATTGCAAGGCGTACAATTGCAAAGGCGTACAATTGCAAGGCGTGCATGAAAAGGCGTACATGCAACATGAGGGCGAATGCAAGCTTCGTAATGACCAATGCGAGTACAAGATCCTGAAAAGTATGTTACTCAAAGGCATACTTAAACACTGAAGCATTGAATCAGATGCAAGGGCAAGGTGCAAGATAAAATCAAGCTAGAAAGCGTACAAGTGACTGACCCAAAACCGTTCCAAACATAACATAACCAAGGCAAGCTCGGTTTACCTGATGATTGAAGAACTACCAACGCAAAATCAGGAATTCATTCCAATCTGCTTTCACAAACAAGCCAAAGCATCCCGACACAAGTGAAACGAAGAAGTCTATCGTAATAACAAAGCCCTTAAAGCAAGGCACATCTGAGCTCGTCTGTACGTCAAAACAGACCATGCGGAAATGAGCACGAGCACAAAGTCAAGAAGCCAAAACAATATAGAAATCCAAGTGCTTACAAATTGATGATATCAAGAAAAGCATAAAGAAAAGTAGCACCAGCAACAAGAGGTGTTACGAAGCACAAGCAATCAGAGCTAAGCAATCAATCAGAAGCAAGGTACAATGCTAAAGCTTGAAGCGACACTGATGACATGAGGTGTCCCCGGAAAGAGCTCAAATGATACTGATGACATGAGGTATCGTTGTATCAAAAACCCCTCAAACAGGGTCAATAATGCCAGAACGCGAGGTTCAACACTTCAAAAAAAAAAGAAGAAGAAAAAGAAAAAAGAAAAAGAACAGTGTTGAACCGTACCGCGGGCACAAGCGCCTTATCGCGGTACCCGGATAGACCTCCTGAAAGAATTTCCGGGACAGACGCGGGCGAAGTACGCCATATCGGGAGACTAGAAAAGGTCTCGGGAAACAAGGGCGCTAGTCTTAAACGCGGGCGGAAAAATCTGTAAAAGAGGTTGGCTAACGCAAGATCCAAAGCGATCCGTTAGTTTACAAAGCCCCAATGTGGCAACTGAAAAAAAAAAGAGCCCCTATGTGGCAACTGAAAAAAAAAAGCCCCAATGTGGCAACCGAAAAAAAAAAGAGCCCCAATGTGGCAACTGAAAAAGAAAAAGCCCAAAGCAGCAAACTGAAAAAGTCCAAAGTGACAGCTGAAAAGAAAAGCCCAAAGCGGCAACTGGAAAGAAAAAGCCCAAAAGCGGCAGCTGAGAAGCCCAAAGCGGCAAAATCTGTAGAGCGTGCCCAACGTGCACCCTGAGATAAAATCTTTGGCACCGATGACATGAGGGGCCATTACTGAAAATAACCTGAAAAATCTTTGGCACCGATGACATGAGGGGCCATTACTGAAAATAACCTGAAAAATCTTTGGCACCAATGACATGAGGGGCCACTGAAGTTTGCAACAAGTTTGAAGCGCCCAAAGCGCGCTCCAAAAAAAAAAGGATTAAATTTTAACTTTAATTGAGTTAGTCCAAAATTAATGGTTTTTATTAATTATTTTAACTTTAATTTTTTTTAAAAAAATTACTTCATTTATTTCATATGCAGTGTTTATAGAGTTTTTATTTCATGTTTCAAATATATTGTTCTCTTAGAAAACTTAATATATAATTAATGTTATTTTTCCAAACACATTCAATTCGTATTTATTACATTATATTTTTCACTTACAATATCTTTATCTCTTCAAATCATATAAGAACATTATAGCCGAAATACTTCAAATTCTTACACTCCCTTCGTCCCAAAAGTTAAGTTTACTTAGAAATTGCACGTAGATTAATAAATGAATAAATAATGTAAGAATTTGATATATTTTAATTAAATTACCCTCATTTAATTATAGTAGAGAGAGTAATAATAAATGTATAAAGATTATATTGAAAAGAGATAGAGAAATGAGTGGTGAAAAAGAGAAGGTAATAAATAAGGGTATCTTTGGAAAAAAATGTATAAATGAGTATTAGATTTCTAAATTAACGTAACTTATGGGACAAATCAAAATGACTAAATGAACATGAGTCATGATTCATTGACGCCTTCACGTAACTTTTTATATATTATGAAATTTGTCAATCCAACCGTTGAATTATATGTTATTATCATGATGATTATATATATCAAATTTCAGATCATTCGGAGATTCATAGGTATGTAATCTAATAATGCATATTTACTTATATTTTAAATAACGTATTATCCGTTAAAATAGAATAGTCGGATGAAATTAAATAATTTTTATATTCTATGAAATTTTGTAGACTTGATCTAATTGATAACAACAAATAATTCAACAGTTGGATTGACAAATTTCATAATATATAAAAAGATTTAATTTAATTCGAGTGAGTGAGAGACAAATCTGAGTGTAATTTAATTTATCTTTGTTATTCTAAAAACATTTTCTAACAGTTTATTGCTTAAATACATGTCATCCAGCATCGACAGAGCCGCATCCAAGTCACCGGTCTGACAAAAACCATGAATTTACTATCGGAAACCATTCTCTCCATTAGTTGCTTTACTTCTTCAATTTTGTTCTCCTTACAAAGAAAAGCCAGCACGGTATAATAACTAACTTTATGAGGAGGGCATCCCTTAGATGGCATTTCTGCAATAAACTTCAATGCATTTTCAATCCGACCTAGATCACAGTAACCCTTAATCAAGCAGTTGTAACTTACAATATCAGGTTCGATTCCAGTAATCCGCATTCGTTCCAAGAATCTCAGAGCCTTTACCAATTTATTCCCCTTCACCAAAACATATATATAGCAGTATTACATATATTCCCTCCGGTCTTATTTATAAGACCCTTTTGGGGTTTTGTATTTTTTTATTTATAAGACTCCTTTTCAATTTTCAATAGCATTTAATTACTTTTTTTTCATAAACACCCCTATTAAATCAACATTTTTTAGAGTTTCAATGATAATTATAGAGTTAATTTTGAAAAAGTATATCACATTTTCACATTTCCAATGTCACTAATAAATTTAAGTATTTTCCTTAATGGTAATGAAAAACCCAAACGGATTTTATAAATAGTGCGGGAGGGAGTAGATAACTTTGGTTCAACTCCTGCTTTCTGCATCAAGGTCAAAACTCTTAAGGCGTTCATCATCACTGGAAGAACTCTCTCCTTCACCACATTCATCATCATCTTCTTCTTCTTCTACGTCGTCAACATCATCATTGAAACTTGCAGCAAAACTTAATTCCCCTTGAAAACCATGACCCACCTTCCCAAAACCACCATCTTCATCATTGATATTGTTGATGTTAAAATTACACTCAGATTGAGCTCCAAAATCAGTGGCTGAATATGAAGCAGAAGTAAAATATCTCGCAGGCAAGACTCTATAGGCTAAAACCCTTCTCAGTAGATTCAACCTTTGTGCCGCCATTACATAATAATCATTCAGAGCATTGCTTTAGAATATGCAAACGAAAAAAAACAAAACTTTATTGTGTTGCGACAAGAATACTCGCATTTCTAAGCTCCCAAACATCAAGATTAATTAGGAACTGATTCAAAGTGTATTAAATTTTAAAAAGTAACGATTTTTAATTACCTACAACGTTAGACTCCAACTTTTCTGCCCCTCTATCTTTTGGCTGAGAGACTCCGACAGACAGAGTTTGAGTTTGAGTTGATGGGTGACAAATAGTTTTTTTTAAAAAAAACAAAAAAAAAAAATATAAATATTCAATGGTATAGATTAAAACAAGTTGAACGGTAGGATTTGTTCATAAAAGGTACTTCTATTAAAAAATTATGTATTTTACAAAAATAAATAAATTACGTATTCAAATATTTGTCTAACACATTAATCAATTATTAAATAATTAATTTAATATATTTATTATGATTAATCAATCGCAATTCAAAATTTACAATTGGTTTGTAACTTGTAAGTGACGCATGTCATTATTATGAGTAAAGGCCTAAAGTAATCCTTAAAATTTTTTGCAAAGTAAAATTTGGTTCCTAAAAAAATAAAGCCCTAAAATAGTCCTTGAAAATTTTTCTTGTGAGACAATTTCGTCCCTAAAAAAATTAAGTCACCAAAATAGTCTCTAATATTTTTTTCTACGAGGCAAATTGGTCCTTGAAAATTTGGACTTCAACGTAAGATCGCCGTCAATTGTGTCGATTTGAGCTTACTCAATTAACCTGATCGAGAAACTCAAATCAATACCTCTAATTTAATCTGATTTATTCCAAACTTCTAGAGATTAAATTGTCCCACTCAATTTTTTTCAATGACGAAATTATCCAATAAACAAATTTTACTAATTTGGGTCTTTATTTTTTCCAGGGACTAAATGTATCACATGGAAAAATTCAGGGACAAATTTGAGCATTTACTCTTTTATTATAATTATATTTAATTCGTAGTTGATTTTGTAAATTTATATATTATTAATTTTTAAAAAAAAAATTATACTATTAAATTTAGTATATCGAAAGGATTATACGTTAAAATAGCAATATGACAGTTTAATTATGACCTAGATATCAAATCTGTGCATTGCACGACTTTGTCGTATATTTCAAATAATATAAAATTTTAAATAAATTTAATTTTGATGAATAAATAATATGTTATTTCATATTTTATAAAATTGTTTTTTGGCAGTACTAGCGTATATATTTTCTTCGTTCTTTTAAAAAGAATACCCTTTATAAAAAAAAATGTGAATATGCATCAGATTTTCCTTTCATACATATTGATTTGGAAAGCGGTTAAAATAAGTAATGGCCAATTGACCATTGGTTTGGACCAGTATGAACCGTCGGCCATTGGCCATGAGGCAATGTACTGCTAACAATACTTATTTATTCAATAGACCCCTAATTTATTTTTGGGTTTTAATTTTTGTCTCCATAATCGAATTTTTGACTTTAATTTTTTTTTAAGAAAGATCAAAATACCCTCATTGGTAAATAGTTTTGGACTTCAAGATATCGAAAACAAAATATATATTTCCAAATACATTCATGTCGAAAATATATATGTTATGACTCACCAAAAATAAGAAAATACCTTAATCCTATTATCTTGGTAAAAATCAAAGTAGTAAAAAAAAGATAATATTGTATCTTTTTGGTATAATGTATAATTTTATTTTCAAAATAAAATATAATGCATTATTCATTCATTAATTACAAATTTTATCACTCGAATTTTCATATTATTACAATTAATACATATTTCAATATTGCCAAAAAAAATTATTTGCTTCCACTAAAAAGTACTATCCACTTAGTGCTTAATCATGACCATTTAACGATGCAATAGTTGCACATGGTAATATTGAATTGAGAAATAATTTTTTAAATTGTCAATTGCTTATTGCTAAATAACAATGGAATAGTGGCATATGTCAAATTGAAAAATACTCATATATCTAGTGGTTTAGTCAAAAATTATTTTTAGCACTTGCCTTGTGCATGTAGCAGCGTTAAATCTCGGGGCCAGTTATCCCACCCATTAGAGGTGTCTACAAGCCAGCGAGGAGATTAGTCACTGCGGTCGGCGGTGGACACTCCGGTCATGGAAAAAAAAAATTATTTTTAGCACCATAGAGGATGGGAGGTAGTTAATCTTTCTCAAACTTTAGTAAATTGGATGTAATAATAATAATAATAATTGAAAAATTAATGGACCATCGATTTTTTTTTATAATTAAATGTATCTTTTTTTAATTACTCAATATAATTATAACATATATTCTTTAATATTTTTCAATTATTATTTTTACTTTAATTTTGAGACAACAAAAGAATATTTTTATTATCAAAATAATGGAACACATGAAGTAATAAAAAGAAAAAGAAAATTGCAAAGAAAATTTTACACTAAATGAACCACGTGCAGTTCGTGTGATATTTGAACAACCTACCCATCAAGTTGATTGTAACATATCTCTGCCCTCAATTTCAACTACCTAATATACCCACTTTATTGTCACATGGATAACAGTATGTAATGGTCCAAACTATCCAGTACGTAGGTTAATAACACCCATTGATTTGATGTACCACCGAACGTGTTCAGTGATTTGATGAGGTAGCCGTGGCGGGTCTCAACTTTATACAACATGTCCTTGCTTGTTAAATAACAAAACTACCACTTCGACATTGGAAAGTAATTTTAATTTCGTGTTCGAGATTTGGAAATTGTTTTATTAGTTCTTTGTGTAGTAAAATATTATTCATGTTAGTTTATATAAGTGATTTCGATTAATTTTTTTTAGTTTAATTTTTAAATATTTAGATTTAATTTGTTCATTGATATTAATAAATATATTTCAGTTACACTTTTAAGATAAAAATAACTGCTAATAATTTACGTGAAACTCATGTGAATAACATTTTACAATATCAAAAACTAAAAATAAATTTTCAAAATCTTGAAAACGTAAATAAAACTACGTTCAAAATAAGTGGATGGCGATGCACCAATACTATCGCATCCAGATTGCGATATAATGTAGAATACGTATGTTCTGACGTAAACATTTGGTGCCTTATAGCATGGTGCCATTGATCAAAGGCCCAGCTATGGTGCTCCTAATCTAACCCACATTTATTGCTTCATGACCCCAACAACAACCTAAACAGTAATAAAGTATCCCCTTTGGTCCTATTTACAGGGTTTATTTTATCTTATCACACGGATCAAGGACGGTAGTTAGCTTTCTTGAAACTTTAAAAAAATACTTTAATATTACAATCTTACCCTCTTAACTTATATTGAGAATTTCACAATGTATTATTTCACATTAATGAACAAATGACAAATAAGATAAAATAGCAATAAATGCTTCCTAGAAAATACAAAGTGACTTATAAATAGGATAAAAAATTCTTCTATAATGTGGCCTATAAATAGGACGGGGAGTAATTATTTTAAAACAACCATTGGCTAAACTCTGTTATCTGTTATTGGTTCAGCTAAGGTAAAGAACCTTTTAATTTATTACCTCTGTCTCTAAATACAAGACTCTTTTGACATTTCTATTTTGTCTCTATTTATAAGATCCCATATCAATTTTTAATGATTATTAATTTTTTTCCACAAGTACCCCTATTTATTTAACACTTTTTAGATTTCCAATAATATTAATATCGGTAATTTTTAAAAAACATATTAAAAGTTTCCATTTACAATACAATTAATTAAATTAATCAATTTTCTTAATGAACTTCAAATCTCCCAAATGTGTCTTATATCGAGGGACGGAGGAAGTATCAGCTAATTTCCCTACTGTTATTTCCTTTTTTTTTTAATAGGGTCATTCTATCCTATGCATCAGATGCATAAAATAATCAAACTTGAAAAAGTATTTTTTTTTGAAAAAGATACACTTAATTAATTAAAATATAATTATTTTTTTTGATAAATTAAAATATAATTATTTAGTTATTCAATAAAAATAAAAATTTACCTTTTATGTTTCATTAACCTATGCATCCAACTTAGAAAAACCGTTTTTAATATTACACATAACTTCTGCTTCGAGATTCGAGTTACGAAATTTCGAAAATATTTTGTACAGTAATATTCAACTATGTTTATTTTGTGTTAATACAACAACTCAATCATAATTTGTTACCTTAATTTCATTTTTTTATGTATTATGGCTGTTTTTAATTATAAGACCTTTTTAATATTTTTATTTTGTCCCTATTTATAAAATCTTATACCAATATTCAATGATCATTAATTACTTTTTTTCACAAACACTCATATTTATTTAACACTTTTTAGATTCTTAATAATATTAATACGGGTAATTTTCAAAATACACATAAAAAATTCACATTTTCAATTAAATAAACTAAATTAATCAACTTTCTTAATGAAAGTGAAATATCTCAAAATGGTCGTATATTAATGGACGGATGAAGTACTCCCTCCGGTCTTATTTTTAAGAAAAAAAACTAATTTCACAAATATTGAGAAAGTTAGTTGAATGCATTTAATTTTCTCAAATTTATAGGAAAGTTGACTACTTTAGGAAACTTGTATTGAGAATGAAACAAAAATTAAATGTTATAACCACTTTGTAGGAATATTTTAAAAATGGTTGTATTGAAAATAAAAAGTTGTTAATTTTTGTTATATTTAAGATCATTAATGAAATATTTTTTCTTATAAATGAGACAGGAGGGAGTACTTAATAGTAACTTTTTTCCAATTTATGTACTCTGTATTAATCACACAACGACTTACTCCATCCGTTCCTTATTATATGTCGCCTTTTGGAGAGATTTTTTGTTTTTTTTATCTGTCGTATTAGGATTTCAATAGTGTAATAAATGTTATTTTCCATGTTTGCCCCTATTTAGTATGTCTTGGTTTGTGTAAGTAGTGGAGAAAAATTAATGATTATAGAGAGAAAGGGTATAGTAGGAAAAAACTTAATTAATGTATTAAAAATTTGAGTAATGATTAAATTTCTTAGAATGTGTCTTTTGTTTTAAATGTGACAGATAAATATAGGAACGGATGGAGTATCTATTTATCAAAATACTCATGGAGTGATTAAGAACCATTCAACAAAAAATAAAAAATCAGCTAACATCAATGACAAAGGGAGGGAAAAGAAATTACAATGCTGAGGAAAATTTCGATGGGCGGGACGACACAAAAACAGAGGGAAAAAGAATATTCTTACCGGGACCGGAAAAATTTCACTGCATAACCCGCCATGATTTTTTACTGCAACCGATTGGACTAAATAGAGTGCACAATCTCAACCGTTCATACTGTACACCTACCTAAGATCCAACGGAATATTACAATGACACCACAGCTGGGCCTTTGACCAATGACACCATGCTATAACTTACCTAAACATTCACCATCATTTTCTTGTACCGTAAAAAAGATCGTCCTCCACAAAAAGTTCTAAGTTGCCAAAACCATCAATTGTTGGTAGTTCTATGTTTGGTATTGCGGTGAGTTAGTCCAAAATTAATGGTTTTTATTAATTATTTTAACTTTAATTTTTTTTAAAAAAATTACTTCATTTATTTCATATGCAGTGTTTATAGAGTTTTTATTTCATGTTTCAAATATATTGTTCTCTTAGAAAACTTAATATATAATTAATGTTATTTTTCCAAACACATTCAATTCGTATTTATTACATTATATTTTTCACTTACAATATCTTTATCTCTTCAAATCATATAAGAACATTATAGCCGAAATACTTCAAATTCTTACACTCCCTTCGTCCCAAAAGTTAAGTTTACTTAGAAATTGCACGTAGATTAAGAAATGAATAAATAATGTAAGAATTTGATATATTTTAATTAAATTACCCTCATTTAATTATAGTAGAGAGAGTAATAATAAATGTATAAAGATTATATTGAAAAGAGATAGAGAAATGAGTGGTGAAAAAGAGAAGGTAATAAATAAGGGTATCTTTGGAAAAAAAATGTATAAATGAGTATTAGATTTCTAAATTAACGTAACTTATGGGACAAATCAAAATGACTAAATGAACATGAGTCATGATTCATTGACGCATTCACATAACTTTTTATATATTATGAAATTTGTCAATCCAACCGTTGAATTATATGTTATTATCATGATGATTATATATATCAAATTTCAGATCATTCGGAGATTCATAGGTATGTAATCTAATAATGCATATTTACTTATATTTTAAATAACGTATTATCCGTTAAAATAGAATAGTCGGATGAAATTAAATAATTTTTATATTCTATGAAATTTTGTAGACTTGATCTAATTGATAACAACAAATAATTCAACAGTTGGATTGACAAATTTCATAATATATAAAAAGTTATGTGAATGTATAAGTGACCAAGTTTTGCACCTTGTGTCAACGGATCCTCACTCAATGAACATAACTTATAAGACAAATGAAATATTATTTAACCATTTAATCAAATCCATGCATAATCTTAAAATAGTACATTACTTATGAAATGAATTGAATATTATTTTAGGCTAAACTACGTATTAGGTCTCTTACGTTTTTTGTATCCTATTGGTCCCTCGTGTTACTTTTTGCTATCAAATTAGTTCCTAAGTCAGTGTTTATCCTACATGTCAATATCATATTAGTCTAAATTTGCAATATTGAAGAGAGAAATGACACGTGTGCTAATCTTATTGGTTTACATAGCATGAACAATAATTCAAGGACAAAATTGATAATGAAAAAAAAGTCAATTTTAACCTGCAATTTGGTAGACACATTAAAAAAAATCAGTTCATAAATAAAAGCGAGCAGAAGATCTGAAATTAGAAACTAGAAAGTATGAAAATGGTGAGAGAGAGAATAGAAAGGCCATTAAAAATGACAAGGTTTAGTTCAAGTTATCATGGCATCATACTTCACCTTCTTTTATTGTTACAATTTTCCTATCAACTTGCATATTGTGGCTATATAGTGAAGTCCCTTCCTGGCTTCCAGGGACCTCTTCCTTTTGTCCTTGAAACCGGGTTAGTTAGTTAGTTAGTTACACTTTGCAACTAGCTAGCTTAATTTTATTTGGTTTTCAACTTAATTATGGGATTATTAAACTAATTTACATGAACTTTGCATGCTTATTATATCATAAGTAATCATATGGCTTGATCACTGATCTGCAGGTATGTGGGAGTTGGTGAAGGAGAGGCTGTTCAAGCCTTCTACTACTTCATTCAATCACAAAATAATCCAAAGGAAGATCCTCTCTTGCTTTGGCTCACTGGAGGTCCTGGTTGCTCTGCTTTGTCTGGTCTTGCCTTTGAAATAGGTAACCACAAACTAACTTTGCTATATATTGAGATTTAATTATTTGCTTTCAACTCACTCACATATGGTGTTAGATATTTAAATCAACCTTTTAAAAGGATCTTATTATATACTTTACTAAGGAAATTGTTTCTCTAACATCAAAAAAGAAACATATATAATACCGTTGACTTTATTTTCTTTTTGTTTTTAAATAATGTAGATAGTAGTGACTGCCTAATTCTGTGGTTCTATTTTTCATTAAGAACAAAGCATATGCAATAAAAAATTCAACTCCGTTATTCAAACATCTGTATTTGACATCTATACGGGACACCTTCATTTTTAGGCAAAAACTGGTGGATCCTGCAGTTTCTCTTTCTTACAGCATCCACCAGTTTTTACCTAAAAAGGCAGGTGTTCCATGCCGATGTCTAATACAGATGTTTGTTTAACATTTTTGTAAAAACTTAGTATGTTATACTCGTATTTTCATTGATGAGCCCGTTACACATCACCACAATCACCCATAGAAAGGCAAGGGAACTTTCAAACCATTAATTTCAAAAGTGCCACCGTACATAGAACCCGAAAGCTTTGCTAATTTCAGAATAAGTGTGCGATTATTTGAAGGTTGATTCGTAGGTGTATATATCATTACTTTTTTATACTCGTCGTAAGTAATGGACAAATCAACTTGAAACTAAGATGTTTGATGTATTTGGGAGTTGCAGGTCCATTTGGCTTTAAAAATGAGGAATACAATGGGAGCCTACCCAATTTGGAATTGAAGCCACACTCATGGACAAAGGTGGAGCATAACTTTTTTTTGTTGGCTGCAATTGAAATAGATGTTTCGGCATTGATTAATTTATTTCACCATACCTTTTAGATTCTCTGTTGCTAAGTTCCTAATAATTTTTTTTGTTTATTTACTGTTATTTATTTCAATATTTTTTGGTAGGTAAGTAGCATCATATTTGTAGATTTGCCTGTTTCCACAGGCTTCGCTTATGCTACAACAGAATCTGCTTCTAAGAGAAGCGATTGGAGAATAGTTCACCAAGTCCATCAATTTTTAAGGAAGGTACACCATTACAATCATCAACTTTTTGTATTCATTTTTGGGTTTGTTTGCAATTACATATATCAACCTGTAAATTATATTGTAATGACCATGTTAAATCTTTGTAGTGGCTGATTGATCATCCTGAATTTATCTCAAATGAAGTTTACATCGGTGGTGATTCGTACTCTGGCATTCCTGTTCCGGTAATTGTTCAAGAAATTTCACAAGGTACAAAACTCATGTGGCTAAATATGTAGAAACTAATTCAAACTTGGTTGTTTGTGATGAATGACATGTACACAGTAGTATTCCAGCCGTGTAACTATAGGTTGCCATGCGTATGAATGTTGATAGTCTAAGTACAACAACAACCAAGCCTTACTCCCACTGTGTGGGGTTGGCTACATGGATCAAACGATGTCACAATGCTATGTCATACGTCATATCCATCAGTAAAGTGTAAATCTCTAAGTATTCAACAAATTCCCTTGTTTCCAGGAAATGAAGAAGGGGTCCAACCGTGGATCAATCTCCAGGTTCGCGCTTTAAATTAATCTTTCTCTTGTGTCAGGAATGTAATGTTTTAAGTAGTGCAACAATGTTAACATGATAAGTGTTTAGGGAGTAATTTTATGGCATTGAGGGCTGGGCTATGATCGAAACTTTTTTGATGTACTGATGTTTCTTTTTCTTTTTTATAATTACTTCATGAAGATTTTAACTTTTGATCTAATCCAAATTGTTCGACCACTTACTACTAGTCTCCATTCGTTGAAACTTAATATACTTGAGGAGTATTAACATAAATTATTTGATTAAAAAGATTGATATGGACAAAATAGCTATCTTGAAAATATAAATTGTTTGATTTAACATGTGATTTGAACTTTTTATTAAGATACTCTATATGCGTATATAAATGGATGAAGATGGCCACTAATACAAGGCAAGGGGTTCTATATTGTTCTCTCTTTGAAAAACTTAGAAAGAAGAAGAGGCTTTACATGTAGAGAAGCAATAGTAATTCTTGAAATGCTTGGAGATTGTACAATGGACTTCAAAAAAGTGCAATTGTGCTGTAGGAATTATCCTAAGAAAGTTGTCCATTTTCAGAGTTATGAGTAAGCGAGAATCTTCTAGACAGATGATGAGAAATGTCCTTAAAAAATCAGGCAATCAACCTCAGCAGAGAATGAGAGGCCAAATCAAATTTTTTTTTTGAGTATTGGTTCTGTATTCACTAGTTAGAACTGTTTCCATGGTATTATAGAAAAGCCTCTAGATTGTCTATGAAATGTTATTCTCCTCAGGGATACGTGCTGGGGAATGCTGCAACAACTCGAACAGAAAAAAACTACAGGATAGCCTTTGCTCATGGAATGGCACTAATTTCTGATGAACTATTTGAGGTAATTTAATTAGTAGTCCTCAATGGCTATTCATAAAAAAAAAATTGTATTGACGTAACAAAAGTGAAATGCTAACAAATCTCATTCATTTAATTTTTAGTCCCTGGAAAAAAATTGTAAAGGGGATTATATACATGAAGAGACCAGAAATGAGTTATGTTCTAGAGACCTCAAGACATTTCATGAGGTATGTGTCCATTATTTCATGGCTAGAATTTCTAGTCTTAAGAGCACAATTACAAAGCTTAAGCATTTTCCTATTTCCGCAGCTTACATCAGGACTTAACAAAGCCCACATTTTGGATCCTTCATGCGAGTGGCTATCGCAAACACCTAAAGAAGTTTCTTGGAGGAGATCTGTAACTGAGAAATATCCTTCCGAGTTCCTCGATACTCATCTAACATTGCCGCCTTTAAGTTGTCGGGTAATCTCCATGACATAATATTGTTAGTTAGTTAGTTAGTTAAAATAATTATATGGTACAAAATTGTCAAGTGTTAAAGTCCAAACCCAATTATTCAAATATAATAAGCCTATCACAACAATATTGAGCAACTGCAATATCAATTCCTGCAAACTTCACGCTCCAGATGTCTAGCTATGGGTGTGGGGGATGAGGATCTGGCTATACCATGCATTTGCTGCTTCTTCCTTTTGTACCATTAACTATCATGTCTTCTCGCAGTTGTACTTGGAGTTAAAACCTCGAAAATTTCTGTGTTAACTTGATGTTTATTTCCTTTCCACTATTAGAGTTATGTATACTTCCTCTCTGAGTTTTGGGCCAATGATGATAGTGTTCGTGAAGCTCTGCACATAAGAAAGGTAAAAACATAGTTATATGCGAAACTACTTCCCTCACATGTTTAGCAATACTACTGTATGATAAAACTTGGCTGCATAATGCATGTACTGTAGGGAAGTATAGGGAAATGGACTCGCTGTACCTTTGGCATACCTAACAAGTATGATATCCCTAGCAGCTATCCATATCATGTAAATCTTAGTAGAAAAGGCTATCGTTCACTGATATACAGGTTAGTACTCTCACTCTATGCTCAAATATAACACAAGATAACACAGATGAACTAGTTTGAATTTCATATGACAGATTTTCTATATTGTTAACAGTGGCGATCATGACATGACGATTCCTTTCTTGGCGACTCAAGCGTGGATAAGATCTTTAAACTACTCCATCGTAGATGATTGGAGGCAATGGCGTTCAAATGGCCAAGTTGCAGGGTATTCCCCTAACTATACTTATATAATAACTGTGTTAGATAGTTAGATTTATCCGACAACATTATTTAATCACGTCAGTTTTCTGTCGAGTAGATACACAAGAACTTACTTCAATCGGATGACATTTGCAACTGTGAAGGCAAGTCTCATGTCCCCTTTGTTTAATAACATTAGCCCTTGGATTTCACTTAATGAACCTATTAAAACTATATGATGCATTGAATCAGAATATGAAAATCACTACAAGTTTCTTTATATTATTTTTTTTATTGATGGATTTGGTTTCAGGGTGGAGGCCACACAGCTCCTGAGTTCAAGCCTGAAGAATGCTTTGCCATGTATAGTAGGTGGATATCTAGGGGGGCTTTGTAGGAATAAACAAATATGGTCACACTTGACATATATCCATGTCAAAGTTGCTAGGTAGGTCTTATTCACATGATAAATCTATGTTTCTCTTTGTCAAGATAAAAAATCTAAGTGGCAGTCTCAGTGGTCTGAGCTGCATTTGTCAAGATAAAAAATCTAAGTGGCAGTCTCAATTGATATGTATGTGAAGATATCAAGATACCAAGCAAGGTGGAAAAGGGGAATTTGTTGTGTGTAACATGATGTGAAATACTTAGTCAGGTTTGTATCAATAATATTTTTTTTCAATGATCAACTCTACATATCAATTGTGCATATGCTAGTTGTATATAAAGGTGCCAATTCATGTTACTCGATCGTGCTCGTGTTTGCTCAGTTCGAATTCGGAATTTGACCGTGCCATGTCAAAAAAGCATTACCTAAAATCGTGCTACAAAAATGCTGTTTAAACTCGTACCATGCATGTTTCGTACTTTTCTATCGGCTACGTTTTTATAGGATGGTTGACAAGAAAGGAAAGCGATTGCATGGAAAAATGGGGTCTTGGTTGCAGGGTTAATAAAGATAGTCGATATCATGGTTACAAGGAATTACAAATCTTGAATGGTTTAATCAATCTTTGCTTGTAAAATGGTGCATGAAATTATTAAGACCGTCTCGTAATATATGCGAGAGTGTGCGATCAATCTTTGAGCGAATAAAATTAACATCGCATGTAATAATTTTTTTGGTAGAAGTAAATCTTCATTCCACGAGCAAAAATAAAGTCTCATACAAAACCTAGGCTAAAATCCCCCCACCTACTATGTAGGGTTTGGGACTAGAACCTAAGTTGCTGAAAAGGATTACAACTCCAAAAGAATTTTGTCAACTATATTCCTACTGAAGCGGCTTCTAAAATTTGGAAAATAACAAGTCCTAAAAGCCAGCTCCTTCTTCAAGATGCTAAAAACTTGGTCAGGTCTCATTTGTTGATTCTTGAACACCCTGCGATTACGCTCCAACCAGATGTGGTAGATACAGGCCGTCATAGCAGAAAACACAAATTGCCTTCTTGCTTTAACCTTGAAGCTGTGACGCAGCCACCTGCACCAATTGTCAAAGTTTACACGCCAATTATCAATATAGCACCAGTGGCAAACTAGTTCCAGTAATTCCTTACTCCAAGGGCAACAGAAAAACAAATGGTCTCGAGTCTCTAAGGCATTATCACAAAGATCACAGATGGGGGAAATTTGAGTGAATAGTGAAATAGCATCCTTTGTCTTTAAACGATCCTGTACAGCAAGCCAACTAATGAAACAGTGCTTCTGAATAGAGGCAGGGTTCTAAACCAGCTTGTGCATGACAAAAGGCTCTTGATGACCAAGCAAGAGTTTGTATCCATCCTGATAGTGTAGTCACTAGAAATAAGACCTCTCCAGTAGCCATTGACATAACCTGCACTCAATTTATCTCTTGCCTTTAGAATTTGATTCCAATGCCAGCTGGCTGTAGTGTTGTGATGACAGTCCCAGAATCTGAATTCTTCAAATAGACAGAACTGAACTAATCCACCTCACCCAAAGCTGATCTTTTTTCATAGCCAAGCACCAAACTTGTTTGCCAATAGCAGCATAATTCCAAAGATGAACATTTTGGAATCCAAGGCCTCCATGCTTCTTTTCTCTGCAAAGGGAATCCCAAGCTATAGCTGCTCTAGGTCTCCCTGCTTGATTAAAGCCCCAGAGGAAATCTCTGCATTTCCCCTCAATGCCTTTGATTACACCTTTGGGAATAATAAAAACCGAAGCCCAATGGATATGAAGAGATAACAAAACTGAGTTAATAAGTTGCATCCTGCCCTGGTATGAAAGATTTCTTGTGGACCAAGAATTAAGGCGTTTAGTGATTTTATCAACTAAGCACTGACAGGTCTGAATTGACCATTTTCTAGCAGAAAGGGGCAAGCCAAGATATCTAAAGGGGAAAGATCCTTTAGAAAATCCTGTAATAAATTGAAGCTCCTGCTGCTTAACTTCATCTAAACCAGCCATGAAGATGGAAGATTTCTGATTATTTGCATAGAGACCTGAACTAGCAGAGAAAACATTGAAACCATCAATCAAAATTTTAACACTGACAGAATTACCTTTGCAAAAGAGCATCAAATCATCAGCAAAAGTTAGACTGATAAGGCCAGTTTCTTTGCAAAGAGGGTGGTGTCTGAAACTTCTGTGGGTAGCTACTCTGAGAAGCTTCCTAGTTAACATCTCCATGACCAAAACAAAGATTAGGGGTGACATTGGGTCACCTTGTCTGATCCCCCTGGAGCTATGAAACCTAGGAGTTCTCTGCCCATTAATGACCACATTAAAGGAAACTGAGGTGATACATTCCATAATCCAACCAGAAAATTTATCAGGAAACTTGAGGGCTGATAGCATGCTTGGGATGAAATTCCAACCAATGACATCATAAGCTTTACGAATATCAACTTTCATGAGGCATCTAGGAGAAACTTGCTTTCTGCCATAAAACCTGAGCAATTCTTGACTAATAAGAATGTTGTGAATAATGCTTCTTCCCTGAATAAAAGCTGATTGATTCTCATTCACCAAATCAGGAAGCACACATTGTAATCTGTTGCTGATAATCTTTGTAATACATTTATAAACAGTATTACAAAGAGCAATGGGCCTGTAATCACTTACCAAAGAAGGGCAACCAATCTTAGATATCATTACCAAGTCAGTGCAGTTCATCTCCTTCAGCATTTTACCAGACCTGAAAAATTCTTTGACAGCAGCTATACAGTTTGTGCCAACAACTGACCAAGCTTTTTTGAAAAAGCCATCACCAAACCCATCAGGTCCTGGTGACTTGTCACTATGAATAGTGTCGCAACCGTCCCGAAGGGCGCCGCGAAAAAATATGAAAAAAAGATAATTATATAATTAATTTAATATTTAAATTAATTAAAGAGATTTGGAGTCGCCACCAATTGATTTATCCATAAAAATGGAATGGTGCAATTGGACACCTAAAAAAAATGGTCTGCGTATCAGAGTTTGGATTAGGGGGTTGATTACGAGTAGGGAAGGTATTAGCACCCTACCACGTCCGTTCTAAGAACGGTTACCTATTTGGTCTATATTATTTGCTTGATTATTTTGGTTTGGTTTTCAATTATTAATAAAAAAAAAATTGTTCATTATTTTTATTTTATATATCCCACTTTTATCAGCATATTATCAAAGATGATAAATGACTATGATTGAGAAATGGGTTGCCTAAATAGCAATTTTTCTGCGGAATAAAATCAAATCCTATAACATTTGGATATAACAATGGTGAATTTAAAATTTCTATTTTAGTAAAAATTTACAGCAATAAAAATTAGTTCTAAAATTATTTCAAAATGATTTGTTTACAAAATTTCCTTTTTCGATATAGGATTGTGTTGCGGTAAAAAACAAAAAAAAATCTAAACTTGTAAGCAAAATTATTATATTTGAAATAATTATTTTTAATTGTTTATATTCACCATTGTTATAACGGTTAAGGATCAATGAATTTATTCACATTGATTTTAACATTAAAAAGAGATTTGACGAAATACTTACTTTTGATTTTTGCCATTTAGATTTAGCCAACA
The DNA here is from genome assembly GCA_037953625.1 of Crotalaria pallida. Lineage (NCBI taxonomy): Eukaryota > Viridiplantae > Streptophyta > Magnoliopsida > Fabales > Fabaceae > Crotalaria > Crotalaria pallida. Next base: position 80,171,252 of record CM075656.1, read on the forward strand.
CTCATGGCCAACTCTAATATAAAAAAATATGCCTCAAGATAATTAGGTAAAATTTACGGAACCGTAACCACGGCCTTTTCCTAATTTCTATCGTCGACAACTTAAAGTATTACTTTTTACTTTAAAATTCCAAACTTTTAATTTTTTAGAATCAAACCCAGCCAACACTCATGGCCAAATCCGATTGTAAAGAAATGCCTCAAGACTAATGGATAGACTTTTGTGTAACCGTCACTCCGGACATCTTCCAAATTTTCCGTCATCGGCTTTAATTCTTTAATTAGCGTGGCGTATTAACAAAAGTTGAAACAGTAGGCGAATACTTTCATAATTAATTGATAATGCAAAAAAAAAAAAAAACCTTTGATTTGATTGTCTTGTCGTATACCACTTGATACAGTTTTAGGACTAAAAAAAAACGAAGGAGTTCATTTAGTGAAAATAATCCTTGAATGGAAATTTTTTTGTTGGACTAATTAGGATCTCGATGTGACATGTCAGCAAGACACGGAAAAAAAAAAATAGATCTATAACAGAAAGATTTTAAAGTTCAAAAACTAAATATATAATTAAAAAAAACCTCAACAGTGAAATCTTAAAGTAATGACTGGTCTCAATACTGGCTATAATGCATAAACGCAATTCCTAACTACAGAAAATAAAGTTCCAGCAATTAGTTATTTCATCTTCAAGCAAAGTTTGAAAAATTCGAGCACTCCCAAGCTGACGTGAAGAATATACATACCTTGTAAAGCCATTTTTACCAAATTCATAATCCAGATACAAAAACATTGAACCAATATATAACATGTCGCAACCGTCCCGAACTATGTTAAATTATTTTACCGTAAACCAATCTTAAACATATAATTAAAACCATATAATCACTTCGTTATTAAAAAAAAAAAAAAAACTGATCCGTACTAATAATTAGTACCATGAACCTAAAGTTAAAATCTAGTATCAAAAATTCAGTTTTGGTTCATTGTTCCCAAACAAACAAGCTATCATGTTCATGAAAGCTGAGATGCCATACACTTCAGTTGCACAGCAAGACTTATTGTTCATCCATTAGCCACATACAGTACTATATTATTGAGCAATTCTTTTTTTTTTTAAGAGGAAAAATAAAATAAAATAAAATAAAAAAATTAGGACAAAATCACAACTTTAGAACCATCAGAGAAATAAATTATACACAGTCTCATCACATAATTAGCAGAAAATACAACAAATAAAGAAAAAATACAAAAAAAGAACCTAATTGTTGAATGCCGCCGCTACCGCCGCCGTGCACCGCGACAACCACCGCACACCGCCGCCGCTGCTACTCCTCTCTGTATTTTCGTTTTTTTTTTCTCTGTGCTTTTTTCCGTGTCCTCTTTCGTGTTATTTGAAGCTCTATTTATAGGAGTAAAACTTTGCAAAGAACAATATCAACCGAATCAATTAATTTTGGTCTGAATCCAACTTTTAATCCAAAGGCAGATTTCCCAGGAGAAGAAGAGAAGAAAAAGATTGCATTATGGAATAGGGACATGCAGCAAGGAGTTGAGTAGGGAAATAAAAAAAACGAATCAAAATATTAATTGATAATGATTGGAGATTGAGAATGATTTGGGAAACTAGGTTTTTTTTTTTTTTTTTTTTTTTGAGAACAGAGAGAAGAACACAACGAAGCAGCAGCGGCTGCTTGCTGCTTGCTCGTTGTTGCAATGAATTAGGTTAGGCATTTAACATAGTTTGGGCATTTAACATAGTTTGGGCCAAACGGCCCAAACCCCTTTGCTTCCTTTTTTTTTTACCTTTTTTATTTTACAACCTTTTTTTTTATAAAAAAAAAACAAACAAACCTTTTATTTTAAAACTTTTTTTTTTAAAATTTTTTTTTTTAAAAAAAAAAACCCAAAGAATAACTCAATACACAATAATAATACATTCAAACAAGCTATTTATTTTTTTCAAATATAAATAATTTGAGAATAAAAAAAATAAAAAAAAATAAATAAATAAATAACCAAAATTATTTTTTTACCAAATAACATCTTTGACCCCGGACAAAATTGGGTGTCAACAGCTGCCCCTCTTTACTTGTTGCTTATTAGATGGCAAACAAAATGAATTTTGTATGCTATCAAGATAAGCAAAGAGTAAAGACGTAGACACCAATTTTGTTGAAGAGAGCGTCAGATGTTGAAAGAACTAAAGTAAGTCGGAGTTTTTTTTTTTTTTTTTGTTAAACTTTGGAAATATAAACGATGATAAATAAATCTGAGGACGCGGGTCGGGGTACTGCCGGAACTCAGGAACTGAAAATAAAATAATGAAAACGAGGACGCAGGTCGGGGTACTGCCGGAACTCGTGGTAGAGAAATTAAAAATAATTAAAGCCGAGGACGCAGGTCGGGGTACTGAAAATAAAATAATGAAAACGAGGACGCAGGTCGGGGTACTGCCGAAACTCATGGTAGAGAAAATTAAAAATAATTAAAGCCGAGGACGCAGGTCAGGGTACTGCCGGAACTCGGGAACTGAAAATAAAATAATGAAAACGAGGACGCAGGTCAGGGTACTGCCGGAACTCGTGGTAGAGAAAATTAAAAATAATTAAAGCCGAGGACGCAGGTCGGGGTACTGCCGGAACTCGGGAACTGAAAATAAAATAATGAAAACGAGGACGCAGGTCGGGGTACTGCCGGAACTCGTGGTAGAGAAAATTAAAAATAATTAAAGCCGAGGACGCAGGTCGGGGTACTGCCGGAACTCGAGAACTGAAAATAAAATAATGAAAACGAGGACGCAGGTCGGGGTACTGCCGAACTCGTGGTAAAGGAAATTAAAAATAATTAAACCCGAGGACGCAGGTCGGGGTACTGCCAGAACTCGGGAACTGAAGATAAAATAAATGAAAACGAGGACGCAGGCCGGGGTACTGCCAGAACTCGTGGTAAAGGAAATTAAAAATAATTAAACCCGAGGACGCAGGTCGGAGTACTGCCAGAACTCGGGAACTGAAGATAAAATAAATGAAAACGAGGACGCAGGTCGGGGTACTGCCAGAACTCGTGGTAGAGAAAATTAAAAATAAAACTTAAAGTAGATTTGAGACATGCGACAGAGATAGTAATTTTTGTTGTGGCTGTGAATGTCTATGAGCACTTACGCTAATAATGAGAGGATATGTGATTTCAAATGATTAATTTGCATGGATATATTGACGTGATGCAATGCACATGAGCTAAAAAAAACAAGAAATTGATCATAATTTTGTCATTGTGACTACCCCTTGGCACCCTTATGCACTAAGCCATGCTCGAGACTTAGGGATTAGACTGGATCTCTTTCGCAAAGTCAACAAACAGTTAATCACTTCTTTGGTTGCACTATGTTTCCTGCCGCAGGGATCCCACTAAATATCTTGTAAAGCATTATTGTTATTCACAAATATGAACTTCCTGCTTTAAACAAAAGTTTTATACAACATTTCTATATTGTCAATATAAGTTCATGAATGAATGCATCATACCGTGTAAAACATATGTAGGACTTTATACAAGGTCATTCTTGACAAAGGCAAGATTTAGTAAACATATTCACATTTCTGCAAACGATCCTTTTTTAATGAACCATATTAATTTCCCTCATCAAGAATTTAGCACTCTCCCTCCTTTCTTCTGAAAGATCTAATGAGGTCGCAATCAAACACTTTGGATTAAGAAAATTGCCCCAGTGTCCAGTTGTAAATTTTGAGTTTCACTTGGCTGTTCGTCTCGTCTTTCTTTGCACTGGTTGTTTGCCACCTTTCTCTTTTTTTTTTATTATTTTCTTGAAAATAATAAAAAAATCTGCCCCAGTTTGACCCATGGTTGCTCTTGTAGACATTGTGCCTTGCATGGTACTAGCTTGAGGTACCTTTTTTTTATTTTATTTTTTTTGTAGGTCGCCCTTTCGGGTTTTCAACCTAGTTAATTGCTCTAACTTCTGCCTAGGCCGCCCTTTCAGGTTTTCGACCTAACGAGCTCATTCTATTTTATTTTAGTTTGCACGCTTCTTTAAAAGTAGATACTTATGCTATGATCACTGTAAAGGAAATGGATTTTGTTTGTAACAATAAAATGCATATGATATTTATTAGGATGCAGGATCTTTCTCTTGGAGTCAGTTTTCTTTTACCCTGATGTTTATCTCGAACTGTTCAATCTTCAACGAGGTCTTTTAAGCTTGTATCGTGGCCTGGCTGAAGGTTTATGAAAAGAAAGGGTATATGGCTCAAAGCATTTTGTTTCCCCCCTTCTCCTTTTCTCCTTTTCTCCCATATCCTACCTCTCAACAAATCTTCTTTTTTATCAACATTCAATCACTACTAGAAATTGTGAAGAGATCTTGATTTACTTTAACCATTGTCTAAGATATCCATTGCAGATTCTCAGCGGGGTTCTCTTCCCTTTTTTTTTGATAATTTTTTTTTTTAAAATTTAAGGAATCTTCCCTCTTTTCTTTTCTTTTTTTCTTTCTCTTTTATATTATTATTATTTTTTTTTGTATCCATATTCTGATCCCCACTCTTCCCGTGACCAATTACTTTTGGGTTTTGAAACCAAGGTAGACTTTTTGTTAGTGATTGAATGCTGAGCAGAAAATTTGTCAAACGATTCTACCCGACCCTGGTTATGAATATTCAATAGGTAATATAAAAACGATCTCCATTCATGATGTCAAGGCTCAATGGGGTGACTAGGGGTATCTCCTTAGTGTTTGGGATTTACAAAGAAGCCTCATATCATTAAAAAAAACTGTTCGAGAGTCCACATCATATAGGATTTTATTTACATCACCCTCCATCCTGATCCATGAATTAAACATTCTTTACTATGCATATGAAAAAAAAGGTTTAGTAAAACATTGATGTGATCAACGCATAAGAATATACTACTAAACAAACATACAACTTCCTTTTTTTTCTCTTTTTTTTTATTATTCTTTTTAGATACTCTCAAGCATAATACTTTTTTACAGCATCTGAATTCACTGAGAGTCGTAAGTCTTCTCCATCCATGTTGGTCAAAATCAGGGCCCCTCCAGAGAAAGCCTTCTTTACGACATAGGGTCCTTCATAATTCGGAGTCCACTTTCCCCTGTGATCTTTCTGGATAGGTAGAATCTTCTTAAGCACTAAATCCCCTTCTCGAAAGTGACGTGGGAGAACTTTCTTAGCATGAGCCTTAATAATTCTCTTTTGATACAATTGGCCATGACATAAAGCAACTAACATCTTTCCTTCAATGAGGTTTAACTGGTCAAAACGGGTTTGGACCCATTCAGCTTCTTCTAGGTTTGCTTCCATGATCACCCTTAAGGAAGGGATTTCAACTTCAACAGGAAGAATAGCCTCCATTCCATAAACCAATGAATATGGGGTTGCCCCGGTGGATGTGCGAACAGTGGTACGATATCCATGTAAAGCAAAAGGAAGCATCTCATGCCAATCTTTGTAAGTTACAACCATCTTTTGCACTATCTTTTTAATATTCTTGTTTGCCGCTTCAACTGCTCCATTCATTTTAGGACGATAAGGGGAAGATGTATGATGCTCTATCTTGAATTCTTCACACAACTCTGTCATCATTTTGTTATTCAAGTTGGTTGCATTATCAGTGATAATTCTGCTAGGTAATCCGTAACGACATATCAATTCTCTTTTAACAAACTTGATCACCACTTTTCTGGTCACGCTGGCATATGAGGTAGCCTCAACCCACTTGGTGAAGTAATCAATTGCTACAAAGATAAAGTGATGTCCGTTAGAAGCTTTCGGTTCAATAGGTCCAATGACATCCATTCCCCATATAGAAAAGGGCCAGGGGGCAGTAAGAACATTTAAAGGTTTTGGAGGAGCATTGATATTGTCAGCATAGATCTGGCATTTGTAACATTTTTTAACGAAGTTACAACAATCAGTCTCCATTGTCAACCAATAATAACCAGCCCTCAGAATTTTCCGAGCCATAGCATGCCCGTTAGCATGAGTCCCAAATGATCCTTCATGCACTTCTTTAATTATCTTCTTAGCTTCTTCTGCTTCTACACATCTTAAAAGTACCATGTCATGATTCCTCTTGTAGAGTACGTCTTCATTCAGGAAAAAACCCATGGCTAATCTCCTCAACGTTCTCTTATCATTTTCTGTGGCCCCAAGTGGATACTCCTTATTTTTGATGAATTCTTTGATGTCATGGTACCATGGTTTTCCATCAGGTTCTATATCAACGATATGACAGTAAGCCGGTTGAATTCGACTTTCCAACCTGATAAGTGGCGATTCATCTCTGCTTACTTGAAACATCGAGGACAGGGTTGACAATGCATCGGCTAACTGATTGTCTTCTCTTGGTATGTGATAGAAAGTCACCTGCTCAAATTTCTCAACCAGTCCAAGGATATAGTCGCGATAGGGAATCAGCTTAACATCACGAGTCTCCCATTCTCCTTTTAATTGATGAATTACCAGGGCCGAATCTCCGTAAACCTCCAGAAACCTTACTTTTGAATCCAAGGCTGCTTGAAGACCAATGGTACATGCCTCATACTCGGCCATGTTATTGGTGCAATCAAAACAAAGCCTAGCAGTAATCGAGATGAAATTTCCTTCCGGTGATACCAATACAGCTCCAATCCCGTGGCCTAATGCATTTGAAGCTCCATCAAATACAAGTGACCAAACTTCTTTCTTTTGCTCAGAGAACAAGGCCATGATGTCTTCATCCGGAAAGTCATGTTGCGTCGTATCATACTCTTCCACTGGTTGACTAGCCAAGTAATCAGCAAGGGCGCTACCTTTGATCGCTTTTTGTGTGACATACACTACATCGTATTCTGATAATAACATTTGCCATCGAGCGATTCTTCCCGTTAAGGCCGGCTTCTCAAAGATATATTTAATTGGATCCATTTTAGAAATCAAACATGTAGTGTGACTCAGCATATATTGCCTCAATCGGCGGGCTGCCCAAACCAAAGCACAACATGTGCGTTCTAGCAATGAGTATTTGATCTCACAACTAGTGAATTTCTTACTCAGGTAGTATATTGCCTGTTCCTTTTTGCCTGATTCGTCATGTTGTCCTAACATACATCCCATGGATTCATCCAAAACCGTTAGATACATTATTAGAGGTTTTCCGGGCACCGGAGGCACTAATACCGGAGGTTGCATTAAATATTGTTTTATTTTCTCAAACGCAATCTGACAATCTTCATTCCATTCAACAGTCTGATTTTTCCTCAATAGCTTAAACATTGGTTCGCATGTTGCGGTCAATTGTGAGATAAATCTGGAGATGTAGTTCAATCTTCCTAAAAAGCTTCTGACCTCCTTCTCAGTTCGAGGAGCAGGCATCTCTACTATAACTCGGACTTTTTCTGGATCAACTTCAATTCCCTTTTGGCTGACTATGAAACCTAAAACTTTGCCAGATTTTACTCCAAAAATACACTTTGCCGGATTCAATTTGAGTTCATATTTTCGCAGCCTTTTAAAAAGCTTTCTCAAGTTATCAATGTGTTCTTCTTCGGTTTTGGATTTGGCTATCATATCATCAACATACACCTCAATCTCCTTGTGCATCATGTCATGAAACAAAGTGACCATGGCTCTTTGATACGTTGCACCGGCGTTCTTCAAACCAAAGGGCATAACCCGATAACAAAAGGTTCCCCACAATGTGATGAAGGTGGTTTTTTCCATATCTTCTGGGGCCATTTTAATCTGATTATAGCCGGAATAGCCATCCATAAAGGAGAACAATGCGTGATTCGCAGTATTGTCGACAAGGACATCTATGTGAGGTATAGGGAAATCATCTTTTGGGCTGGCCCTATTCATATCTCGATAGTCAACACAAACTCTTATCTTCCCCCCTTTCTTTGGTACTGGAACCACGTTGGCTACCCATTCAGGATATTTTGACACTGTTATAAATCCCGCTTCTAGCCATTTTTGTATTTCTTCTTTCACTTTCAACGAGATGTCAGTTTTCATCCTCCTTAATTTTTGTTTCACAGGTAGGCATTCAGGCTTCAATGGCAGCTTGTGCTCGACTATGTTACGATCCAATCCCGGCATATCACGGTATGACCATGCAAAGACATCCTTATACTCATGTAACAACTGAACCAACCTTTTCTGTTCACCGATTTTCAAGATTGTTCCAACTCTGATCTCTTTTTTATCATCCTCTGTCCCCAAGTTAACTACTTCAGTGGGCTCTTCATGAGGTTGAATTTCTCTGGCTTCTTGCTCAACCATTCGGAGTAATTCAGGATGTGTCTCCCAATTGTCATCATTATTCTCTTCTTCAGTCTGGCTAGGAAAGTGATCGAAACTGTATGGTGGGTTACTAACATGATCATTATTTACGGATTCGCAGTCAGATCTGCATTATTGGTGATTAGGTAAAGTATTCAGTTATTTCATATTATTATTTTTTTTTAAAAAAAACAAAAATCTATATATATATATTTAAAATATATTCCATGATTATTATTATTATTATTATTATTATTATCCTTTTAAAGGAAAGAAAAAGAAAACAAAATTAACGAAAACACATGCATTTATTCATGAAAACTTATACTTAACAATATGAAATGGAGTACGCCCTTATTTAGTGCTAAGAAGAAATCAATGGCTTTGGGCAGAACCAATGATTTCGAATACATTAATTACTTTTCTATGTGGCACAAAAGTTGCGGGAATTCCTCCTCTATCCAGTTGTTCAATACGGTGCCGAGCGGATGTTGGATTATGAAGCTATCCATATCATTAGAGCAATCATCCATCACTGCAGCAACATCCCTTACAAAATCGAATCCAGCACTGCTGAAGCTGTAGCTGATATGCGGAATGGGAATCCTATCAACCTTGTACTCACAATGCCCCAGACAGGCCAATCTCTTCTGCTTTTTCTCTTCGGCGATTCGGATCTTATCAACTTTTGTAGGTATATATCCTAATCCATACCGATCTTTGTTGTCGTAGAGTATTGGCATATCAATTGGTCCTTGTTCATATTTTCCAAGCCCTTTGCCTGGCTGATACCCACTTTCTATCATGATTTTTGCCACCATGAGAGAAGCTTCAGACGGTCTAGGCTTCAACAGGGGACTTCCTTCTTTAACAAATGTGGCATTTGCTATCTCCAGTGCTTGGAAAGCCGTTTCAAAAGCCTCCTCAGCTGCTTCAATATAAGGAGTACTTGATGGTTGCGTCACCAATACATCTTCTTCCCCGGAAATGACTATAAGTTTCCCATTTGCGATAAACTTCACTTTTTGATGTAAGGAAGAGGGTACCGCACCACTAGTATGAATCCAAGGTCTTCCCAATAAGCAAGTATAAGTCGGGTTTATGTCCATTACTTGGAATAAGATTTGAAAAGTACATGGCCCTATTTTCATAGGTAGTTCAATTTCCCCCACTGATTCTCTCCTTGATCCATCAAATGCTTTGACGATCATATTGCTTGGCTTCAAGAGGGATGTGTCAATCGGGAGCCTAGCAAAGGTTCTTTTGGTCATGACATTTAACGATGAACCATTATCTATCAAAACCCTTGCCACCTGACAACCTCGATACATCATGGAAATGTGAAGGGCTTCGATGTGACCAGTCCCCTCAGGTGGAATTTCGTCATCCGTGTAAGTGATGTAATTTTCAGCAACTATATTATTCACTATGCCATCCAACCTTTCTACTGTGATATTATGGCTAACATGAGCCTGATTCAGCACCTTCAACAATACATTCCTGTGTGGTTCAGAATTAATTAGTAAAGATAATAACGAAATCCGAGCGGGTGTGTGGTTTAACTGGTCAATCACTTTATATTCACTTTGTTTGATAAACTTCAAGAATTCAAAAGCCTCTTCAGTGGAGACCTCTTTCTTGGTCTCAAAATCTTTTCGCTCTGATTCGGGCCCGTCAGGACCCATTTTGGCACTATCAACCTCAGGAAATATGACCCCTTCTCCTAATTTGCTAGTTTTTGCAGAAGATGGTTTTAATTCAACAGGACTATACATTCTTCCACTTCTAGTCATTCCCCCAACTCCAGCTATGTTGCTTACCTCTTTTGATTTGTCAGATGCACCTGGGATACTAGTCAACGGCTTCCCGTACCTCCATGGCACTGATTTGTCCGACTTATAAGGGAAAGGGTTTGGCATCTCCCCTATCACTGGTTCCCACCGGGCTTCAGAGGGGTATAACAACGCATTATCTGGAATATCGAGCACCGGTTCAAACTTCTGAATCGTCGCTGGGATATCATTGGTATCGAATTTTTCACTTGAGCTTCTCATCATGTTGATTCCATTACTATAACCTTTCTTCATTATCATGACCAGCTTGGCATCCATGAGTTTTTGCAACAATTGTTTAAAATCATCACAATCTTCTAGAGTGTGACCTGTCCTCCCATGCATTTCACAAACTTCCAAATCATTCCCCATTTCTTCTTTGACCAATAATTCAATCAAACCTTGTTTACACATCTCTTGAAATATGAACCTCATAGGCATCTTAACATCCACTAATCGTTCTATGCACATCTCTTCACAGAAATTTTCTACTGCATTGACCCCTTGGCTGGAATGGTTAGGTAAAGGGTTCCCTGAGACATTAGGAGCCACTTGCTTGAAATCTAACCATTTCGAGTCGATTAGGCTTTGAACTTTATACTTGAACGCTTTGCAGTTTTCTACTGAATGGCCCACCACTCCTGAATGATATATACAAGCCGTATTTGGATCATACCAACGTCCCGGATTTTCAGGAACTTTCCCAGGGACGGGAGTCACCACCCCTCGTTTTTGAAGGAAAGTAAAAAGTTCAGTGTAAGACATTGGAATAGGATCGAAGTTTACGATCTTTCTATCTTGGCTTTGGTATGTATTAGGTTGGTTTGGGTTTGTGTTTGGGTTAGTGTTTTTAATTTGTTGGGGAGGATGCGCATGGCTTGTGTTTGTGGTTGCTTGGGAAGTATAAGTTTGGTTTATGCTTGGGATCGGTGGAGGTAAATATGATTGGTTAGGGTTTATAGCCTGTGGTGTGAAATATGTTTGGGTGGGATTTTGTGGATAATGAATAATTGGTGCATGGTACTGGTGGGGATTCTGATGAACATATGTATTGGGCTGATATTGAGTCCCCTGTGGGCGGGAGGTATAAGTATTGGTGTAAGCATTCTTAGAATAATGGTTGGTTCTTTGATATCCCTTCCCTTCATTAGTTACGGCATGAGTTTCTCCTTCCTTCTTTTTCACAAAATTTGGTCTCTTTCCAGTGCTCGGTCCGAGATTGTCTCCTGTGATCTTTCCACACCTCAATCCACTGTCAATTCGTTCTCCCACCTTTTTTAAAGCATTGAAACTATTAGCAGTACTACTCACCATGCGATCATAATAGGGATTTTGAAGAGTCTCTATAAATAATGAGATTTGTTCCTCCTCCTCTATGCGAGGCATAACTTGGGCAGCCACGGCCCTCCATCTTTGGGTATATTCTCTAAAACTCTCATTCTGTTTTTGGAACATACTTTGAAGCTGAGTGCGGTCAGGTGCCAAATCTTCATTGTACTTGTAATACTTAACAAAAGCGTCAGCCAAGTCCCTGAAAGTTCTGATATTGTCTTTTTCTAATTGTATATACCAATTCAAAGCCCCGGCAACGAGACTATCTTGGAAGCAATGGATCAATAACTTGTCATCCTTGTGGTATGCCGACATTTTTCGTACATACATATGGAGGTGAGTATTTGGGCAGGTAGTTCCATTGTACTTCTCAAATTCTGGCAGCTTGAACTTTGGGGGCAAAATAACTTCCGGGACTAAACACATCTCAAAAGCATCTTTCAGTCCTCGATAGTTTGCTCCTTCAATTGCTTTCAATCTTTCCTCTATCAGATCCAACTTCTCTTTCTCCTTGCCTTGAGTGCCATTAGGAAAGTGTGGTTTATTCCCCCCAAGCCTTGCCCCGGGTATGTGCGGAATAATATGGGCTTGTGGCCCAGCGGTGATGTGTGATTGGTGAACCACATGTGTAGGGTCTTCTTCAGCGTCGACGTGCGGAGTTAGTTCCTCGTGAACAGGAACCTCTTCAGCGAAAGGTGGGACATATCCTGGAGGAAGTCCGTAGGGTGGCCAATTGACCATAGAGTATACGTGTTGCCCAGATGCACTTTGTTGATTATTACAAACGTTTGGGGTGAAACCCGGAGGATATTGGGGAGAAACAAGCTGTTCAACATCATCGGTTTTAGGATTCCCATTCCCATTTGATTCATTTTTTTGTAATGTGAGTATCATTTCCATCATCTTATTCATTTGACTTTTGAGTTCTGCTAACTCTGTATCGTTCTTCCATAATCTTGACTTGCAATCGAGTCCGATAAGGGTGCTTTGGAGGCAGTTTTCCTAATTCCAGATTTTTTTGAATATTTAATAAAAATTTATGAAAGATGAAGAAATGAATGAATGAATGAATGATTGTGATCCAAAATTGTAAATTTTATTGCCAAATCTCCTTTATTACAAAATCAAATTCCAACAAAAAAACATAAAACTCATCTAGTCCTACCATTATTACTGCAATCGCTTATTCTAAAAAAAAGAAAATCTTCTTTTCTCCTACTTCAATAGAAATTCCCAAAATATTCCAATTCTTTCTTGATGGTGACTAAGAATTCTCGGGCCTTCCCAGGTGGTGCTTCCTCCTCAGCTTCTTCAGCCTCTCTTGCCCTTTTTTGCGCCTTCCTTGCAAGTCCTTGGATATCATTAAGAAGTTGGCAGGTTTTTTGGAGAAGATCTTTGTGCTGCCCTTCAAAGTGTTGACTTCTATCACTCCAATAGACTTTATCCGCATCCAGGGACACTTTTTCTTCTTGTAGCAGAAAAATAGTTTTGCTGCTTTCCTCTAGTTTTGACTTTAAATATTTTAATTCTGAACGCATGGCTCCATTTTTTTGGTTGAGGGAAGCAATCATTTTGTTTTTCTCAGAAAGTGAAACATCAAGGTCTAAGTATTCATTTTACCATCTTCGAGTTTGTTGTTCCATCCAAGCAGACCTTCCTTTTTCAACTTGCATCTCCTCTTCAATCCTTCGCAATTTGTTATTCCATAACTCCTTAGTTTCAAGCTCTTTTTCCTTCAGCTGTTGGTACATTCGTATCTTCCTTCAGCCTCGGCAACATAATCAAATGGTTCATTGAAATTATGGATAGGAAGATGAGGACCTTCAACTTTAGGGGCTACAAAGCCTTTTCCGCGGTTAGCTTGCCATAGAGGATATCCGGGAGTATTTCCTGTAGAAGATCCTTGCTTCACATATCGAACGTCTTTCCAAGCTTCGATGGCCTCCTTGACTTTCTTAGATACATTCTCGTCACCGTACGAGAATTCGAAATCAGCTAGACCATGGGTCATGGGGATAAATTGCTTTGACCCCAACTGTCTTCTAACTAGGGCAGGAGCATAGCCAGCAACTCCCCACGGGCCTATGAGAGGAACCCAAGGTTTATCTCCACACCTATATACTGCATAGGTATGAGACATCCAGGGAGCCATCCAAATTACTTCCTGCAAATCTAGGAAGAACATGATCCACTGATTCTTTGTAGGCATTTCAAGAGGCCATGCCGCATTACCATATTCTCTTGCTGGGTTATGAAACCCCGGTCTATACAGATTCCATTCGATTTTAGGGAAATCAAAGCATGTTAAGACGGGAAGATGACTGATCATCCAGATGGTCAAGAGCTGAGTACAACCTCGGAATCGTCCTCTCTTATTAAGCCTACAATGATTCAACGATCGGATAGTTTCCGCCAAGATGGGTATTGCTGGATTCACCTCTGATTCTATTTGCTCAAATAGTTTGACTATTTGACTATCAATTCGCCCCTTTATCCTTGGAAAGATTACTAATCCATAAATGGCAAGAGCAAACGCAGTCAGCCCATGATCTGTATCTATGTTGTTTTGGACAAACTGTAAGAGATAGTGAGCACTCAGGTTTCCCTTCTTATCTATCATCTGATCTTCAATTTCACTGACATGAATGTCCAACAATCTTGAGAGTATCCTTGCAGTAGTTTTCTTTTCGTAAGGGAAATAAACCTTTTCTTTTGAAGGTATATCCACATTTATTATTTTGTAATACTCTTCGATCGTAGGAACCATATCAATGTGATGGAAGGTAAAGCATCGGAGCGAAGGATCCCAGAAGTGTAGCATAGCCTTCAACATCGGAATGTTGGGTCGGACTTGAATAAGGAATGCTATGAGCCCATATTTCTTAGCAAAGTCTTCGGACCTTCTCATTCGTTGCCAAACTTGTTTCAGAACTCTCAAATCGTTCGGTTCAAAGTCAATTTTCCCTATTGCTGGCAAGGGGATAACGACTCCCTTAGGCAGACAATCTCCTTCTTCTCGCTGTATAGCTTCTGACTCTTCTATGACTTTTGACCTACCTTCAACCACAACGGACTGAGAGGACATGCCGAATTTATCCATGCTTTCGAAGAATTGGAGTAATAATCTGAGATTTAGCAATAATGTTACAATTTTGAACCGTGAATGCAAATGGATATGTGTAAGCAAATACGAAATAAAAGAAAATAAGGATTTATTTTAAATGCAAGCTGGTTAATTAATGCATAGCTTTAAAAGAAAAATCCAAAGACACGAAATAATTTCTAAAGTCAAAAAGATGCAAAGGGTAGGTTCTATGACTCCTATCAACAGGTCCCCAAACTGCCCCTTGTCATGATCAATTTGATTGACACAGGGTCTCCTATCCTTGCCCATCATAGGCTTCAAGCGGAAAGGATTCAGTTTGAGCGAGGGGTTTTCATGAGCCTATACGGAGACCGAAGGTCTCTCAAGGCAACACTACTTAACCCTCTATCTAAACCTAAAAGGTGTTGGGCCCGGGTATAGGGCTTATGCATGGAAACGATAAATAATCAATAAGGCACAAGTACGTAGAAATAAAAATGAAAAACCAAACAAAATAAAAAATAAAATAAAAATTTAAATCAAACAATACATAGAGACCAAAAAAATTATGGCTTAACCCTCAAATTTCCCGAGCGGAGTCGCCAGCTGTCGCAACCGTCCCGAAGGGCGCCGCGAAAAAATATGAAAAAAAGATAATTATATAATTAATTTAATATTTAAATTAATTAAAGAGATTTGGAGTCGCCACCAATTGATTTATCCATAAAAATGGAATGGTGCAATTGGACACCTAAAAAAAATGGTCTGCGTATCAGAGTTTGGATTAGGGGGTTGATTACGAGTAGGGAAGGTATTAGCACCCTACCACGTCCGTTCTAAGAACGGTTACCTATTTGGTCTATATTATTTGCTTGATTATTTTGGTTTGGTTTTCAATTATTAATAAAAAAAAATTTGTTCATTATTTTTATTTTATATATCCCACTTTTATCAGCATATTATCAAAGATGATAAATGACTATGACTGAGAAATGGGTTGCCTAAATAGCAATTTTTGCCTAATCCCCCCTATTCCCGCCTGATTTAAAGTTTCCATTTGTGGTTTATCTTAATTACGTTTTTAATTGTGTTTTTGTGTGTTTTATTATGTTTCTTTAATATATTTGATCCCAGCCGTCGATTTATATGGAAAAAAAAGATCTGAACCGTAGCAAGTGATCTTGACCGTTCTTTTGTCAGCTTCCAAGACAAGCCTGAGACGTTTCATTTTTCCAACACATGGTTGAGTGGCTCGATGTGAAGCTATCTTCTTCTTATTTTTTGCTTCGTTTCTGCTTAAGATAGACACCAACACATGCTGAATGGATCGATTCAGTTATCTTCTTCTTATTTATTTTTTTTGTTTTTTCGAAACCCTTTCTATGTTTTTTCTTAAGCAGAAACGAAACAACGCATCTGAAGAAGGCGAAGAGGAAGCTTGGTGCTGTGGACAGCCGTGGCTCGCGAATCGCGAGTCTTCCCTAACATCAGAGGTGGTGGCGCAAATCAGTGGCTTCGTGTGCGGCGCCGTGCAGCGAGAGGAGAGAGAACGAAGACCGTGCGGGAGGTGAATGAAAAACGAACGCGACCAAGGAGGGAGAAGAGGGCGCGCGACAAGTTCTTTAGGAGATGGGGGCAGCGAGTAATGGAAATGAGGAGAGAGAGAAGAGGACGGAAGGGAGGGAGAGAGAGCCGAAGAGAATGGGGGGCGGCGGCTCAAGGGAGGAGAAGAGGAACAACAAGACATGAAGTAGGGTTTCCTTTCTCACCGTTGATAGCTTGGAATCTAGAGGTAAGTGTTGGATCCTTTCTCCTTCCATTAAATGTTTTTAGTTTGCCCAAGTCTTTGTGTCTGATGGAGCAAGGCTACTTTTCAAAGTTTACGGTGGAAACATTGTTTTACATATTTTACATGTACTTTTTGATAACTGATCTTGCTCAATTTCACATTGATTTGATTGATATTATTAATAAAGCCTAAAATTGATTTTTTTTTCAGCATGCCCAAAGACCAGGCACAGCTATATGCGGCTAATGAACTGTATGTATCCCCTCACATGCGTCCTTTTGTTGTGTTGTTTTTAGATGATTTTGTCTTGGTTCGAAATCATATTAACATTATTACAGTTTAAGGATTCTTATTAAAAGAGATAATAATAATCTACTTTCACAAGAAACAAGCTGTAATGTATGTTTATTATGAGAAATGCACACCAAGTGTTTGCCAAATTTTCACAACCAATTATTATCCTCATGAGCCAAAAGAATTTATTCCTAAATTATATGTGGAAGAGGATACCTTTGTAACTGACGAATCTGGAGCTAAGAGACGCATCCGCTTGGAGAACAATATTGTGCGCTGGAGGACCGTCAGAAATCCTGATGGTACAACATCAGTAAGTAATTGTACACTAACGTAGTTTGATTTTTTTCATGCTACAATGATTAAGTCTGTCCACTTATTGCTCACGTATAGGAGATGGAAAACAAGCTGATATTCACAAATTGCCATGTCAAGAATTAGGAGTGTATTCTGTTAAGATGGTGCATGAATTTTATCTTGTGATTGTGAATATACATTTAATCTTCTGTATCCCTAGGTTTTTTGTCAAAATGTGGCCAAAATGGATGCATCTATTCTTTTTTTTTTATAAGCAAAAGGTAAGCATCTGTTCTTATTTATTGATGAATGCTCTTCAACCTTTAATGCCTGAGTAATTTGGATTGAATTGTTGTGTCCATTTTCTGTTAGAAAGCATCATTTATGATGAAAGTGGAAGTATTGCTATTTTGTTTTTGTTTTTGTTTTTTTGTTTTTTTTTAAAGAATCAATACTGAGTATCAATTTTTATTTTATTTTATTTTTCTCAGCGTGAAAGCAATGCTCGCTTTGTGAGGTGGTCTGATGGCAGCTTGCAGTTATTAATTGGGAATGAAGTTTTTGATATATCAGTGCAAGATGCACAACATGATCAAGCACACCTTTTCCGTAGACATGGAAAGGTGAATTATTATATTCTCATAGGTTTTCTTATTAGTTTTGATTGTTGACCCTGCTAATGGATTATGTGTAAATGTTTACAGGGGATTCTCCAATCTCAAGGAAGGTTATTAAGGAAAATGAGGTTTATGCCCTCTTCCTTATCATCAAATTCTCATAGGCAGTTGACTGCTTTGGTTGACTCAAGGCACAAGAAGGTTTACAAGGTTAAAAACTGCATCACTGACATAGATCCTGAGAGGGAGAAAGAGGAAAAAGAAAAGGTATGATCAATTAGTTAATAGTTATTTGCCTATATTGCATCTCCTGGACACCATTGACCAGCTTCCTAATGGTTTTTTCAGGCCGAAAGTCAAACAATCAGGGCTAATGTACTTCTTAACCGTAAGCCTGAAAAGGTGCCATCAGACCACCTCACAACCACACACATTTATCAGTTTCATCCTAAAATCCAATTATTCTTCATCCTACTAGAATTGTAGAATTCATATATTTGCAGCAGAACAAATATCCCAAAAGTGGCATGTCATACAATGGCTGCAATGTTAGATTTGTCCTTGCATTTAAATTTACAACCATGGCTAATATATGACTTTTTTTAGCTCTTCTTTGTTTTGCAGGGACATTGACATAAAAAATATTAACACCTAATCGCATTGGCTTTTTTTTTAACAGCTCTTTAATTGGTAAGTTAGTTTTATTGACTTCTAAAATGGTTTTTTTTTGTGTTGATTTCTTATTGCAATTGACTAGGACTTAGAGACTCAGAAATTGGTTGTTCTATTTAGGATAGTAAGTTTGTTTTTGAATATTGTTTTCCCATCTTCAATTGATTGACTACAAATCTTTAATTGTTCAAGCCTTCTTCACTATTATGATTGATTGTTTCATTTAAATTTTTGATAATATAATTTTGTGCATTTTTCTCAGTTTCATTATTAATTTGTTATTAATGTGCTGACAGAAAGAGGGGCTAAGCATGGATTTAAGATTACAACGTGTTTATACTTCATACAAAGTTGGCAAGTGCATGATTTGAACGAAGGTATATCTTTTTTATGTAACAATTAGAAAAGTAAAGTATGAGATTGAGTTTATTTGAGTTATGAGTGGATATAGGTACTTGGCTGCAACACACGATTTTCTTCAGTAGCCACGGGTTCAGATTTGCCATGATTTTCTTTTTGCTCATTTTATGATATTTTCTTATTATTGTTTGAGAAAATAACTCTATGTGAAGCTTTGATTATAATCACATTTTATTGTTTTTTTTAGATTTTTTTTAAAGTTTTTACTTTCTTTGTGCAGGAGTTGTTGTAGTTGTATTCTCTATAGCTGATATATATCTTTTGTGCATTTTTTATGTTTGATTTGAAGTTGTTTACGTTAATTTTAACTATAAGCATTTTTGTGCATTTAACTATAAGCATTTGTTTTAACTTTTTTTTTTTTTGCAGCTTTAACTATAGTGTTGAAGAAATCTTGGTTGTGGAGAAGGAAGCATATAGAAACTCAACAGAGAGCTCTCTTGATTGAAGTTATACTGAAGATGAGGATATTGTGGAAGACTCCTGTATTAGGTCTGCTTAAGGAACAGAAAGCAATTTAAACTGAAACCAAGAGAGATAAAGACAAAGGAAAAAAAGTAGTTCCAAGTGAGAAACTTGCTCAGAAAGCGATTAGAAAAAGAGTTTCTTGCATCAAGGCTAATTCAGAGTATGTTACTGATTCTTTCAATCATAAATTATTCTGAGTTTCTGACTTCTTTTAATTCTTAAGCTATAACACGAGCACTGTTTGCCTTGCTAATTTCAGTAAAGTTATAATGGTTGGTCTTCATCAACTAATAGAAGGAGAACATAATCTTGATAAGTTTACTCTGGAATCCTATATGAAGTTTATAAATCATCAGCTAGATGAGGTAAGTGAAACTACTGTCTACAAAAATGTCATTGAGGCCTGTATAAGTACTAAGTAGAACTCAATATATGGTGCTTAATGCGTCTTTGTTAAATATGAAGGTATTAAATTCTTCTGAAGTTTCAGAACCTGCTAAAAATGCCAAGAAAGTTGTTAAGACATAATTAAGTTGTTAAGACAGAACTCAATATACTCTTTTTATTTTTATTTTTAAAGCATAATTATGTTTGAGAATGATCATAATGTAGCTAATTGACTCATGCTCTCAAGGAGTACTTACTAATGAATTTACAAAACTGCACTTAGAATTTATCATACATAATATGACAGTTTAATCTCCTTCATGTCAGTCAAGCATATTCTTTTAAACTCAATCATGATTGTGTTAAGGAGTATGATTTGCCTTCTAATATTTGTAATAATGCATTATACCTCTCACGGTCTCACCTATGGATCAACGACTACTAATCCAGTAAAGTAAGCTATAAAGAATCTAACTTTCTAAGTTTTAAATGCATCACCGTAGCTGCATGCATATCAAAGTTATCAAATTTTAGCCTTCAATGGATGAGAATAGATTTTGTTATGATGCAAGAACTCCTTTCATTTTGCAGGTCTTTAATTTGTAAGACTCTCCTTCATTCTGAAATTTCCAATGAATATTTGTTTTAAATTTGTCAGAGTCAATGCCGATCCACTGGTGACTAAATTTTTCATTGAATTACTTTAATTCCAGTTGAATGAAGCTGACCTCTAATGTTCTATGTGCACGTAATTGACACTAAAACTATCACCATTAGAAATTTTAATCAACAGTTGATGGAAGACCAGCGTGTAAGCATAAGTATGGTAGGTTTCAACTAATTTTTCTAATTACTATCGCGTTTTCAGATCAAATCTTTCAAGTAAATTTATAATCTTTTAAACCTTTTGGTGAGTCTTAGGTACCTATTGGAGATGGGATGAAAATTTGTAGAAAAATGTGACCCAATTTCCGGAAAAATGTGTTGTTAAATTGCATTTGAATTTTATCCCATTGGGTTACTATTGCTGTGAAGTTGGAGGAAAGAAAAGTAAGGTAATTGACACAGAAAGCAATAAATATAAGAACTGCATACTGAAGAATAACATCTTGGCTATGCAATGAAGGGAGAAAAATGGATTTATGTGATGGAGTTCAATGGGCTTTCTACTCATAGAAGGAAAGAGATTGTAGATTCAAGAGAAACACATTCATGACAGTACTAAGAAAAGATTGTAGTTTCAGTTATGTGTTTGAGAGTCTCATTTGCCATGCTCATGTTGGATGGTTTTGTTTTGGGTGAAATGTGGCTCTGTTTTGTACTGTTATTTTATCAGATATTTTTTGGTGGGTTACTAGGTGTACTTTACTTCTTTATGGTCTGTTGTTGTATATTTTGACTAAAACTTTGTATTCATTTCAGCAAGAAGTTCTTATACTTGGCTTCTCTTTTTGAATTAAATTTGTCTTATCAATAATAAAACCATGTTTGTTTTTGGGACTTGGTCAAATTACAAGTTGGTATTGTGTGTTTCTTGCTTGAGTGTGTATTGTTCTAGGTAATAATGATTTTGCTTTTTTTTTTACGACATATTAAAATGATTGAGATAGATGATTATGAGGATGTGAAGTCATTTTGTTCCAATTTCTTCGTCATCAGTGTCTTTTGGCATTTCTTATTGTTATAACTGGTAGTATGTGACAATAGATTTCTTTTAGCAGGGAGGTAGAGGGGAAAGATTTGGAGTGAGAGAATGGATAGACATTTTAAGAATAGTTCAATAAACTAAATTTTCACATTTATAAAATATTTTATTTTTTCAACCATTCGTCAGCTACTATAAAATAAATTAACATTTTTTATAGTACATTTATTATTGTACCACATGTAGAAATATTTCACGTAACAAGGAACCTATATAAGGAAACTGATGTGGCTATAAGGTATTGAATTTCTTAACTTTGTTTTTTTTTTCGCAAGAGTACTATTCTATATTGTGATGTAGTGATTTGGAGTCACAAGCATATGTTATGCATATGATGTTTACAAAAACATTATTTTTATCAAAATCTTCATTCAAAATAACATTAAAAGGTTTTTGTTTATGACCCGTGCGTATGCACGGGTAAACTTACTAGTTCTAAAAAAAAGAAAATCTTCTTTTCTCCTACTTCAATAGAAATTCCCAAAATATTCCAATTCTTTCTTGATGGTGACTAAGAATTCTCGGGCCTTCCCAGGTGGTGCTTCCTCCTCAGCTTCTTCAGCCTCTCTTGCCCTTTTTTGCGCCTTCCTTGCAAGTCCTTGGATATCATTAAGAAGTTGGCAGGTTTTTTGGAGAAGATCTTTGTGCTGCCCTTCAAAGTGTTGACTTCTATCACTCCAATAGACTTTATCCGCATCCAGGGACACTTTTTCTTCTTGTAGCAGAAAAATAGTTTTGCTGCTTTCCTCTAGTTTTGACTTTAAATATTTTAATTCTGAACGCATGGCTCCATTTTTTTGGTTGAGGGAAGCAATCATTTTGTTTTTCTCAGAAAGTGAAACATCAAGGTCTAAGTATTCATTTTACCATCTTCGAGTTTGTTGTTCCATCCAAGCAGACCTTCCTTTTTCAACTTGCATCTCCTCTTCAATCCTTCGCAATTTGTTATTTCATAACTCCTTAGTTTCAAGCTCTTTTTCCTTCAGTTGTTGGTACATTCGTATCTTCCTTCAGCCTCGGCAACATAATCAAATGGTTCATTGAAATTATGGATAGGAAGATGAGGACCTTCAACTTTAGGGGCTACAAAGCCTTTTCCGCGGTTAGCTTGCCATAGAGGATATCCGGGAGTAGTTCCTGTAGAAGATCCTTGCTTCACATATCGAACGTCTTTCCAAGCTTCGATGGCCTCCTTGACTTTCTTAGATACATTCTCGTCACCGTACGAGAATTCGAAATCAGCTAGACCATGGGTCATGGGGATAAATTGCTTTGACCCCAACTGTCTTCTAACTAGGGCAGGAGCATAGCCAGCAACTCCCCACGGGCCTATGAGAGGAACCCAAGGTTTATCTCCACACCTATATACTGCATAGGTATGAGACATCCAGGGAGCCATTCAAATTACTTCCTGCAAATCTAGGAAGAACATGATCCACTGATTCTTTGTAGGCATTTCAAGAGGCCATGCCGCATTACCATATTCTCTTGCTGGGTTATGAAACCCCGGTCTATACAGATTCCATTCGATTTTAGGGAAATCAAAGCATGTTAAGACGGGAAGATGACTGATCATCCAGATGGTCAAGAGCTGAGTACAACCTCGGAATCGTCCTCTCTTATTAAGCCTACAATGATTCAACGATCGGATAGTTTCCGCCAAGATGGGTATTGCTGGATTCACCTCTGATTCTATTTGCTCAAATAGTTTGACTATTTGACTATCAATTCGCCCCTTTATCCTTGGAAAGATTACTAATCCATAAATGGCAAGAGCAAACGCAGTCAGCCCATGATCTGTATCTATGTTGTTTTGGACAAACTGTAAGAGATAGTGAGCACTCAGGTTTCCCTTCTTATCTATCATCTGATCTTCAATTTCACTGACATGAATTTCCAACAATCTTGAGAGTATCCTTGCAGTAGTTTTCTTTTCGTAAGGGAAATAAACCTTTTCTTTTGAAGGTATATCCACATTTATTATTTTGTAATACTCTTCGATCGTAGGAACCATATCAATGTGATGGAAGGTAAAGCATCGGAGCGAAGGATCCCAGAAGTGTAGCATAGCCTTCAACATCGGAATGTTGGGTCGGACTTGAATAAGGAATGCTATGAGCCCATATTTCTTAGCAAAGTCTTCGGACCTTCTCATTCGTTGCCAAACTTGTTTCAGAACTCTCAAATCGTTCGGTTCAAAGTCAATTTTCCCTATTGCTGGCAAGGGGATAACGACTCCCTTAGGCAGACAATCTCCTTCTTCTCGCTGTATAGCTTCTGACTCTTCTATGACTTTTGACCTACCTTCAACCACAACGGACTGAGAGGACATGCCGAATTTATCCATGCTTTCGAAGAATTGGAGTAATAATCTGAGATTTAGCAATAATGTTACAATTTTGAACCGTGAATGCAAATGGATATGTGTAAGCAAATACGAAATAAAAGAAAATAAGGATTTATTTTAAATGCAAGCTGGTTAATTAATGCATAGCTTTAAAAGAAAAATCCAAAGACACGAAATAATTTCTAAAGTCAAAAAGATGCAAAGGGTAGGTTCTATGACTCCTATCAACAGGTCCCCAAACTGCCCCTTGTCATGATCAATTTGATTGACACAGGGTCTCCTATCCTTGCCCATCATAGGCTTCAAGCGGAAAGGATTCAGTTTGAGCGAGGGGTTTTCATGAGCCTATACGGAGACCGAAGGTCTCTCAAGGCAACACTACTTAACCCTCTATCTAAACCTAAAAGGTGTTGGGCCCGGGTATAGGGCTTATGCATGGAAACGATAAATAATCAATAAGGCACAAGTACGTAGAAATAAAAATGAAAAACCAAACAAAATAAAAAATAAAATAAAAATTTAAATCAAACAATACATAGAGACCAAAAAAATTATGGCTTAACCCTCAAATTTCCCGAGCGGAGTCGCCAGCTGTCGCAACCGTCCCGAAGGGCGCCGCGAAAAAATATGAAAAAAAGATAATTATATAATTAATTTAATATTTAAATTAATTAAAGAGATTTGGAGTCGCCACCAATTGATTTATCCATAAAAATGGAATGGTGCAATTGGACACCTAAAAAAAATGGTCTGCGTATCAGAGTTTGGATTAGGGGGTTGATTACGAGTAGGGAAGGTATTAGCACCCTACCACGTCCGTTCTAAGAACGGTTACCTATTTGGTCTATATTATTTGCTTGATTATTTTGGTTTGGTTTTCAATTATTAATAAAAAAAAATTTGTTCATTATTTTTATTTTATATATCCCACTTTTATCAGCATATTATCAAAGATGATAAATGACTATGACTGAGAAATGGGTTGCCTAAATAGCAATTTTTGCCTAATCCCCCCTATTCCCGCCTGATTTAAAGTTTCCATTTGTGGTTTATCTTAATTACGTTTTTAATTGTGTTTTTGTGTGTTTTATTATGTTTCTTTAATATATTTGATCCCAGCCGTCGATTTATATGGAAAAAAAAGATCTGAACCGTAGCAAGTGATCTTGACCGTTCTTTTGTCAGCTTCCAAGACAAGCCTGAGACGTTTCATTTTTCCAACACATGGTTGAGTGGCTCGATGTGAAGCTATCTTCTTCTTATTTTTTGCTTCGTTTCTGCTTAAGATAGACACCAACACATGCTGAATGGATCGATTCAGTTATCTTCTTCTTATTTATTTTTTTTGTTTTTTCGAAACCCTTTCTATGTTTTTTCTTAAGCAGAAACGAAACAACGCATCTGAAGAAGGCGAAGAGGAAGCTTGGTGCTGTGGACAGCCGTGGCTCGCGAATCGCGAGTCTTCCCTAACATCAGAGGTGGTGGCGCAAATCAGTGGCTTCGTGTGCGGCGCCGTGCAGCGAGAGGAGAGAGAACGAAGACCGTGCGGGAGGTGAATGAAAAACGAACGCGACCAAGGAGGGAGAAGAGGGCGCGCGACAAGTTCTTTAGGAGATGGGGGCAGCGAGTAATGGAAATGAGGAGAGAGAGAAGAGGACGGAAGGGAGGGAGAGAGAGCCGAAGAGAATGGGGGGCGGCGGCTCAAGGGAGGAGAAGAGGAACAACAAGACATGAAGTAGGGTTTCCTTTCTCACCGTTGATAGCTTGGAATCTAGAGGTAAGTGTTGGATCCTTTCTCCTTCCATTAAATGTTTTTAGTTTGCCCAAGTCTTTGTGTCTGATGGAGCAAGGCTACTTTTCAAAGTTTACGGTGGAAACATTGTTTTACATATTTTACATGTACTTTTTGATAACTGATCTTGCTCAATTTCACATTGATTTGATTGATATTATTAATAAAGCCTAAAATTGATTTTTTTTTCAGCATGCCCAAAGACCAGGCACAGCTATATGCGGCTAATGAACTGTATGTATCCCCTCACATGCGTCCTTTTGTTGTGTTGTTTTTAGATGATTTTGTCTTGGTTCGAAATCATATTAACATTATTACAGTTTAAGGATTCTTATTAAAAGAGATAATAATAATCTACTTTCACAAGAAACAAGCTGTAATGTATGTTTATTATGAGAAATGCACACCAAGTGTTTGCCAAATTTTCACAACCAATTATTATCCTCATGAGCCAAAAGAATTTATTCCTAAATTATATGTGGAAGAGGATACCTTTGTAACTGACGAATCTGGAGCTAAGAGACGCATCCGCTTGGAGAACAATATTGTGCGCTGGAGGACCGTCAGAAATCCTGATGGTACAACATCAGTAAGTAATTGTACACTAACGTAGTTTGATTTTTTTCATGCTACAATGATTAAGTCTGTCCACTTATTGCTCACGTATAGGAGATGGAAAACAAGCTGATATTCACAAATTGCCATGTCAAGAATTAGGAGTGTATTCTGTTAAGATGGTGCATGAATTTTATCTTGTGATTGTGAATATACATTTAATCTTCTGTATCCCTAGGTTTTTTGTCAAAATGTGGCCAAAATGGATGCATCTATTCTTTTTTTTTTATAAGCAAAAGGTAAGCATCTGTTCTTATTTATTGATGAATGCTCTTCAACCTTTAATGCCTGAGTAATTTGGATTGAATTGTTGTGTCCATTTTCTGTTAGAAAGCATCATTTATGATGAAAGTGGAAGTATTGCTATTTTGTTTTTGTTTTTGTTTTTTTGTTTTTTTTTAAAGAATCAATACTGAGTATCAATTTTTATTTTATTTTATTTTTCTCAGCGTGAAAGCAATGCTCGCTTTGTGAGGTGGTCTGATGGCAGCTTGCAGTTATTAATTGGGAATGAAGTTTTTGATATATCAGTGCAAGATGCACAACATGATCAAGCACACCTTTTCCGTAGACATGGAAAGGTGAATTATTATATTCTCATAGGTTTTCTTATTAGTTTTGATTGTTGACCCTGCTAATGGATTATGTGTAAATGTTTACAGGGGATTCTCCAATCTCAAGGAAGGTTATTAAGGAAAATGAGGTTTATGCCCTCTTCCTTATCATCAAATTCTCATAGGCAGTTGACTGCTCTGGTTGACTCAAGGCACAAGAAGGTTTACAAGGTTAAAAACTGCATCACTGACATAGATCCTGAGAGGGAGAAAGAGGAAAAAGAAAAGGTATGATCAATTAGTTAATAGTTATTTGCCTATATTGCATCTCCTGGACACCATTGACCAGCTTCCTAATGGTTTTTTCAGGCCGAAAGTCAAACAATCAGGGCTAATGTACTTCTTAACCGTAAGCCTGAAAAGGTGCCATCAGACCACCTCACAACCACACACATTTATCAGTTTCATCCTAAAATCCAATTATTCTTCATCCTACTAGAATTGTAGAATTCATATATTTGCAGCAGAACAAATATCCCAAAAGTGGCATGTCATACAATGGCTGCAATGTTAGATTTGTCCTTGCATTTAAATTTACAACCATGGCTAATATATGACTTTTTTTAGCTCTTCTTTGTTTTGCAGGGACATTGACATAAAAAATATTAACACCTAATCGCATTGGCTTTTTTTTTAACAGCTCTTTAATTGGTAAGTTAGTTTTATTGACTTCTAAAATGGTTTTTTTTTGTGTTGATTTCTTATTGCAATTGACTAGGACTTAGAGACTCAGAAATTGGTTGTTCTATTTAGGATAGTAAGTTTGTTTTTGAATATTGTTTTCCCATCTTCAATTGATTGACTACAAATCTTTAATTGTTCAAGCCTTCTTCACTATTATGATTGATTGTTTCATTTAAATTTTTGATAATATAATTTTGTGCATTTTTCTCAGTTTCATTATTAATTTGTTATTAATGTGCTGACAGAAAGAGGGACTAAGCATGGATTTAAGATTACAACGTGTTTATACTTCATACAAAGTTGGCAAGTGCATGATTTGAACGAAGGTATATCTTTTTTATGTAACAATTAGAAAAGTAAAGTATGAGATTGAGTTTATTTGAGTTATGAGTGGATATAGGTACTTGGCTGCAACACACGATTTTCTTCAGTAGCCACGGGTTCAGATTTGCCATGATTTTCTTTTTGCTCATTTTATGATATTTTCTTATTATTGTTTGAGAAAATAACTCTATGTGAAGCTTTGATTATAATCACATTTTATTGTTTTTTTTAGATTTTTTTTAAAGTTTTTACTTTCTTTGTGTAGGAGTTGTTGTAGTTGTATTCTCTATAGCTGATATATATCTTTTGTGCATTTTTTATGTTTGATTTGAAGTTGTTTACGTTAATTTTAACTATAAGCATTTTTGTGCATTTAACTATAAGCATTTGTTTTAACTTTTTTTTTTTTGCAGCTTTAACTATAGTGTTGAAGAAATCTTGGTTGTGGAGAAGGAAGCATATAGAAACTCAACAGAGAGCTCTCTTGATTGAAGTTATACTGAAGATGAGGATATTGTGGAAGACTCCTGTATTAGGTCTGCTTAAGGAACAGAAAGCAATTTAAACTGAAACCAAGAGAGATAAAGACAAAGGAAAAAAAGTAGTTCCAAGTGAGAAACTTGCTCAGAAAGCGATTAGAAAAAGAGTTTCTTGCATCAAGGCTAATTCAGAGTATGTTACTGATTCTTTCAATCATAAATTATTCTGAGTTTCTGACTTCTTTTAATTCTTAAGCTATAACACGAGCACTGTTTGCCTTGCTAATTTCAGTAAAGTTATAATGGTTGGTCTTCATCAACTAATAGAAGGAGAACATAATCTTGATAAGTTTACTCTGGAATCCTATATGAAGTTTATAAATCATCAGCTAGATGAGGTAAGTGAAACTACTGTCTACAAAAATGTCATTGAGGCCTGTATAAGTACTAAGTAGAACTCAATATATGGTGCTTAATGCGTCTTTGTTAAATATGAAGGTATTAAATTCTTCTGAAGTTTCAGAACCTGCTAAAAATGCCAAGAAAGTTGTTAAGACATAATTAAGTTGTTAAGACAGAACTCAATATACTCTTTTTATTTTTATTTTTAAAGCATAATTATGTTTGAGAATGATCATAATGTAGCTAATTGACTCATGCTCTCAAGGAGTACTTACTAATGAATTTACAAAACTGCACTTAGAATTTATCATACATAATATGACAGTTTAATCTCCTTCATGTCAGTCAAGCATATTCTTTTAAACTCAATCATGATTGTGTTAAGGAGTATGATTTGCCTTCTAATATTTGTAATAATGCATTATACCTCTCACGGTCTCACCTATGGATCAACGACTACTAATCCAGTAAAGTAAGCTATAAAGAATCTAACTTTCTAAGTTTTAAATGCATCACCGTAGCTGCATGCATATCAAAGTTATCAAATTTTAGCCTTCAATGGATGAGAATAGATTTTGTTATGATGCAAGAACTCCTTTCATTTTGCAGGTCTTTAATTTGTAAGACTCTCCTTCATTCTGAAATTTCCAATGAATATTTGTTTTAAATTTGTCAGAGTCAATGCCGATCCACTGGTGACTAAATTTTTCATTGAATTACTTTAATTCCAGTTGAATGAAGCTGACCTCTAATGTTCTATGTGCACGTAATTGACACTAAAACTATCACCATTAGAAATTTTAATCAACAGTTGATGGAAGACCAGCGTGTAAGCATAAGTATGGTAGGTTTCAACTAATTTTTCTAATTACTATCGCGTTTTCAGATCAAATCTTTCAAGTAAATTTATAATCTTTTAAACCTTTTGGTGAGTCTTAGGTACCTATTGGAGATGGGATGAAAATTTGTAGAAAAATGTGACCCAATTTCCGGAAAAATGTGTTGTTAAATTGCATTTGAATTTTATCCCATTGGGTTACTATTGCTGTGAAGTTGGAGGAAAGAAAAGTAAGGTAATTGACACAGAAAGCAATAAATATAAGAACTGCATACTGAAGAATAACATCTTGGCTATGCAATGAAGGGAGAAAAATGGATTTATGTGATGGAGTTCAATGGGCTTTCTACTCATAGAAGGAAAGAGATTGTAGATTCAAGAGAAACACATTCATGACAGTACTAAGAAAAGATTGTAGTTTCAGTTATGTGTTTGAGAGTCTCATTTGCCATGCTCATGTTGGATGGTTTTGTTTTGGGTGAAATGTGGCTCTGTTTTGTACTGTTATTTTATCAGATATTTTTTGGTGGGTTACTAGGTGTACTTTACTTCTTTATGGTCTGTTGTTGTATATTTTGACTAAAACTTTGTATTCATTTCAGCAAGAAGTTCTTATACTTGGCTTCTCTTTTTGAATTAAATTTGTCTTATCAATAATAAAACCATGTTTGTTTTTGGGACTTGGTCAAATTACAAGTTGGTATTGTGTGTTTCTTGCTTGAGTGTGTATTGTTCTAGGTAATAATGATTTTGCTTTTTTTTTTACGACATATTAAAATGATTGAGATAGATGATTATGAGGATGTGAAGTCATTTTGTTCCAATTTCTTCGTCATCAGTGTCTTTTGGCATTTCTTATTGTTATAACTGGTAGTATGTGACAATAGATTTCTTTTAGCAGGGAGGTAGAGGGGAAAGATTTGGAGTGAGAGAATGGATAGACATTTTAAGAATAGTTCAATAAACTAAATTTCCACATTTATAAAATATTTTATTTTTTCAACCATTCGTCAGCTACTATAAAATAAATTAACATTTTTTATAGTACATTTATTATTGTACCACATGTAGAAATATTTCACGTAACAAGGAACCTATATAAGGAAACTGATGTGGCTATAAGGTATTGAATTTCTTAACTTTGTTTTTTTTTTCGCAAGAGTACTATTCTATATTGTGATGTAGTGATTTGGAGTCACAAGCATATGTTATGCATATGATGTTTACAAAAACATTATTTTTATCAAAATCTTCATTCAAAATAACATTAAAAGGTTTTTGTTTATGACCCGTGCGTATGCACGGGTAAACTTACTAGTTCTAAAAAAAAGAAAATCTTCTTTTCTCCTACTTCAATAGAAATTCCCAAAATATTCCAATTCTTTCTTGATGGTGACTAAGAATTCTCGGGCCTTCCCAGGTGGTGCTTCCTCCTCAGCTTCTTCAGCCTCTCTTGCCCTTTTTTGCGCCTTCCTTGCAAGTCCTTGGATATCATTAAGAAGTTGGCAGGTTTTTTGGAGAAGATCTTTGTGCTGCCCTTCAAAGTGTTGACTTCTATCACTCCAATAGACTTTATCCGCATCCAGGGACACTTTTTCTTCTTGTAGCAGAAAAATAGTTTTGCTGCTTTCCTCTAGTTTTGACTTTAAATATTTTAATTCTGAACGCATGGCTCCATTTTTTTGGTTGAGGGAAGCAATCATTTTGTTTTTCTCAGAAAGTGAAACATCAAGGTCTAAGTATTCATTTTACCATCTTCGAGTTTGTTGTTCCATCCAAGCAGACCTTCCTTTTTCAACTTGCATCTCCTCTTCAATCCTTCGCAATTTGTTATTTCATAACTCCTTAGTTTCAAGCTCTTTTTCCTTCAGTTGTTGGTACATTCGTATCTTCCTTCAGCCTCGGCAACATAATCAAATGGTTCATTGAAATTATGGATAGGAAGATGAGGACCTTCAACTTTAGGGGCTACAAAGCCTTTTCCGCGGTTAGCTTGCCATAGAGGATATCCGGGAGTAGTTCCTGTAGAAGATCCTTGCTTCACATATCGAACGTCTTTCCAAGCTTCGAAGGCCTCCTTGACTTTCTTAGATACATTCTCGTCACCGTACGAGAATTCGAAATCAGCTAGACCATGGGTCATGGGGATAAATTGCTTTGACCCCAACTGTCTTCTAACTAGGGCAGGAGCATAGCCAGCAACTCCCCACGGGCCTATGAGAGGAACCCAAGGTTTATCTCCACACCTATATACTGCATAGGTATGAGACATCCAGGGAGCCATTCAAATTACTTCCTGCAAATCTAGGAAGAACATGATCCACTGATTCTTTGTAGGCATTTCAAGAGGCCATGCCGCATTACCATATTCTCTTGCTGGGTTATGAAACCCCGGTCTATACAGATTCCATTCGATTTTAGGGAAATCAAAGCATGTTAAGACGGGAAGATGACTGATCATCCAGATGGTCAAGAGCTGAGTACAACCTCGGAATCGTCCTCTCTTATTAAGCCTACAATGATTCAACGATCGGATAGTTTCCGCCAAGATGGGTATTGCTGGATTCACCTCTGATTCTATTTGCTCAAATAGTTTGACTATTTGACTATCAATTCGCCCCTTTATCCTTGGAAAGATTACTAATCCATAAATGGCAAGAGCAAACGCAGTCAGCCCATGATCTGTATCTATGTTGTTTTGGACAAACTGTAAGAGATAGTGAGCACTCAGGTTTCCCTTCTTATCTATCATCTGATCTTCAATTTCACTGACATGAATTTCCAACAATCTTGAGAGTATCCTTGCAGTAGTTTTCTTTTCGTAAGGGAAATAAACCTTTTCTTTTGAAGGTATATCCACATTTATTATTTTGTAATACTCTTCGATCGTAGGAACCATATCAATGTGATGGAAGGTAAAGCATCGGAGCGAAGGATCCCAGAAGTGTAGCATAGCCTTCAACATCGGAATGTTGGGTCGGACTTGAATAAGGAATGCTATGAGCCCATATTTCTTAGCAAAGTCTTCGGACCTTCTCATTCGTTGCCAAACTTGTTTCAGAACTCTCAAATCGTTCGGTTCAAAGTCAATTTTCCCTATTGCTGGCAAGGGGATAACGACTCCCTTAGGCAGACAATCTCCTTCTTCTCGCTGTATAGCTTCTGACTCTTCTATGACTTTTGACCTACCTTCAACCACAACGGACTGAGAGGACATGCCGAATTTATCCATGCTTTCGAAGAATTGGAGTAATAATCTGAGATTTAGCAATAATGTTACAATTTTGAACCGTGAATGCAAATGGATATGTGTAAGCAAATACGAAATAAAAGAAAATAAGGATTTATTTTAAATGCAAGCTGGTTAATTAATGCATAGCTTTAAAAGAAAAATCCAAAGACACGAAATAAT
This sequence comes from Crotalaria pallida, assembly GCA_037953625.1. Lineage (NCBI taxonomy): Eukaryota > Viridiplantae > Streptophyta > Magnoliopsida > Fabales > Fabaceae > Crotalaria > Crotalaria pallida. Next base: position 80,203,962 of record CM075656.1, read on the forward strand.
TTCTAAAGTCAAAAAGATGCAAAGGGTAGGTTCTATGACTCCTATCAACAGGTCCCCAAACTGCCCCTTGTCATGATCAATTTGATTGACACAGGGTCTCCTATCCTTGCCCATCATAGGCTTCAAGCGGAAAGGATTCAGTTTGAGCGAGGGGTTTTCATGAGCCTATACGGAGACCGAAGGTCTCTCAAGGCAACACTACTTAACCCTCTATCTAAACCTAAAAGGTGTTGGGCCCGGGTATAGGGCTTATGCATGGAAACGATAAATAATCAATAAGGCACAAGTACGTAGAAATAAAAATAAAAAACCAAACAAAATAAAAAATAAAATAAAAATTTAAATCAAACAATACATAGAGACCAAAAAAATTATGGCTTAACCCTCAAATTTCCCGAGCGGAGTCGCCAGCTGTCGCGACCGTCCTGAAGGGCGCCGCGAAAAAATATGAAAAAAAGATAATTATATAATTAATTTAATATTTAAATTAATTAAAGAGATTTGGAGTCGCCACCAATTGATTTATCCATAAAAATGGAATGGTGCAATTGGACACCTAAAAAAAATGGTCTGCGTATCAGAGTTTGGATTAGGGGGTTGATTACGAGTAGGGAAGGTATTAGCACCCTACCACGTCCGTTCTAAGAACGGTTACCTATTTGGTCTATATTATTTGCTTGATTATTTTGGTTTGGTTTTCAATTATTAAAAAAGAAAAAATTTGTTCATTATTTTTATTTTATATATCCCACTTTTATCAGCATATTATCAAAGATGATAAATGACTATGACTGAGAAATGGGTTGCCTAAATAGCAATTTTTTTGCGGAATAAAATCAAATCCTATAACATTTGGATATAACAATGGTGAATTTAAAATTTCTATTTTAGTAAAAATTTACAACAATAAAAATTAGTTCTAAAATTATTTCAAAATGATTTGTTTACAAAATTTCCTTTTTCGATATAGGATTGTGTTGCGGTAAAAAACAAAAAAAAATCTAAACTTGTAAGCAAAATTATTATCTTTGAAATAATTATTTTTAATTGTTTATATTCACCATTGTTATAACGGTTAAGGATCAATGAATTTATTCACATTGATTTTAACATTAAAAAGAGATTTGACGAAATACTTACTTTTGATTTTTGCCATTTAGATTTAGCCAACACTCATGGCCAACTCTAATATAAAAAAATATGCCTCAAGATAATTAGGTAAAATTTACGGAACCGTAACCACGGCCTTTTCCTAATTTCTATCGTCGACAACTTAAAGTATTACTTTTTACTTTAAAATTCCAAACTTTTAATTTTTTAGAATCAAACCCAGCCAACACTCATGGCCAAATCCGATTGTAAAGAAATGCCTCAAGACTAATGGATAGACTTTTGTGTAACCGTCACTCCGGACATCTTCCAAATTTTCCGTCATCGGCTTTAATTCTTTAATTAGCGTGGCGTATTAACAAAAGTTGAAACAGTAGGCGAATACTTTCATAATTAATTGATAATGCAAAAAAAAAAAAAACCTTTGATTTGATTGTCTTGTCGTATACCACTTGATACAGTTTTAGGACTAAAAAAAACGAAGGAGTTCATTTAGTGAAAATAATCCTTGAATGGAAATTTTTTTGTTGGACTAATTAGGATCTCGATGTGACATGTCAGCAAGACACGGAAAAAAAAATAGATCTATAACAGAAAGATTTTAAAGTTCAAAAACTAAATATATAATTAAAAAAAACCTCAACAGTGAAATCTTAAAGTAATGACTGGTCTCAATACTGGCTATAATGCATAAACGCAATTCCTAACTACAGAAAATAAAGTTCCAGCAATTAGTTATTTCATCTTCAAGCAAAGTTTGAAAAATTCAAGCACTCCCAAGCTGACGTGAAGAATATACATACCTTGTAAAGCCATTTTTACCAAATTCATAATCCAGATACAAAAACATTGAACCAATATATAACATGTCGCAACCGTCCCGAACTATGTTAAATTATTTTACCGTAAACCAATCTTAAAAATATAATTAAAACCATATAATCACTTCGTTATTAAAAAAAAAAAAAAAACTGATCCGTACTAATAATTAGTACCATGAACCTAAAGTTAAAATCTAGTATCAAAAATTCAGTTTTGGTTCATTGTTCCCAAACAAACAAGCTATCATGTTCATGAAAGCTGAGATGCCATACACTTCAGTTGCACAGCAAGACTTATTGGTCATCCATTAGCCACATACAGTACTATATTATTGAGCAATTCTTTTTTTTTTTTTAAGAGGAAAAATAAAATAAAATAAAATAAAAAAATTAGGACAAAATCACAACTTTAGAACCATCAGAGAAATAAATTATACACAGTCTCATCACATAATTAGCAGAAAATACAACAAATAAAGAAAAAATACAAAAAAAGAACCTAATTGTTGAATGCCGCCGCTACCGCCGCCGTGCACCGCGACAACTGCCGCTGCTACTCCTCTCTGTATTTTCGTTTTTTTTTCTCTGTGCTTTTTTCCGTGTCCTCTTTCGTGTTATTTGAAGCTCTATTTATAGGAGTAAAACTTTGCAAAGAACAATATCAACCGAATCAATTAATTTTGGTCTGAATCCAACTTTTAATCCAAAGGCAGATTTCCCAGGAGAAGAAGAGAAGAAAAAGATTGCATTATGGAATAGGGACATGCAGCAAGGAGTGGAGTAGGGAAATAAAAAAAACGAATCAAAATATTAATTGATAATGATTGGAGATTGAGAATGATTTGGGAAACTAGGTTTTTTTTTTTTTTTTGAGAACAGAGAGAAGAACACAACGAAGCAGCAGCGGCTGCTTGCTGCTTGCTCGTTGTTGCAATGAATTAGGTTAGGCATTTGACATAGTTTGGGCATTTAACATAGTTTGGGCCAAACGGCCCAAACCCCTTTGCTTCCTTTTTTTTTTTTTTACCTTTTTTATTTTACAACCTTTTTTTTTATTAAAAAAAAAACAAACCTTTTATTTTAAAACTTTTTTTTTAAATTTTTTTTTTTAAAAAAAAACCCAAAGAATAACTCAATACACAATAATAATACATTCAAACAAGCTCTTTATTTTTTTCAAATATAAATAATTTGAGAATAAAAAAAATAAAAAAAATAAAAAAATAAATAAATAACCAAAATTATTTTTTTACCAAATAACATCTTTGACCCCGGATAAAATTGGGTGTCAACAAATAGACATGAAATTGAGTTTGATTTCCTCATCAGAAATAGGTTTGATTAGATTTAATTGTTGTTCTGTTGTAAGAATTTTGCCTTGTCTGATGTCTTCCTCAGTCATACACCAATCAGCACTGCCACCATTAAGAAGCTTAGAATAGTAATTCTGGAACACAGAGACAATCATAGAATGTTCAGAGTGAGTCACCCCCTGATCATCTGTGATAGATAAAATACGATTTCTATAGTTCCTTTTCTTAATTGCAGCATGAAAAGCTTTAGTGTTTTGGTCTCCAGAACTAAGCCAAATCTCCTTTGCTTTTTGTCTAAGAAAACAGATGGCTGCTTCAGAAACCTTCAGGTATTCAAAATGAGCTTCTTTTTCTGCTTTTTGGAGATGAATATTCAAGGGATCAGCTGTCAAATCACTTTGGATTCTGAACAGCCTGTCTCTGCAGACTACCTCTTTTCTGTCAATACTCTGAAACTTATCTTTGTTTAAACAACTGAGAGGATGTTGCAGGTGCTTTAGTTTTCTCATCAGTCTAAACATGCAAGACCCCTCAATAGACACATTCCAAGCCTCACTGACGATGTTGAGAAAGTCAGGATCTAGAGCTAACATATTAAAGAATTTAAAGAAGTACCTCTCTGAATATTACTTGTCTTCCAATCAACCAAAGCAGGAGAGTGGTCAGAAACACCTTCTTGCAGGAAGTTGCATTCTGTGTTTGGCCAAAAAATCATCCATTTTTCATTGATAAGAGCCCTATCAAGTTTACAGTAAATTCTGTTAGCACCCTCTTGCTTGTTGCTCCAAGTATAAAAACACCCCTTATAGTGCATATCCTGAAGCTGAGAATTAAAAACAGCAGATCTAAAACCAAGCAGCTGGTCAATTTCTACAGGAACACCACCTAGCTTTTCATCAGGCTCCAAAAAAGAATTAAAGTCACCAATGACCATCCAGGGAAGATCATGAATAGGACCAAGGCCAGAGATAAAGTCCCATAAGCTGCCTCTCATTGTGTCATCATTAGCACCATATACAAAAGTAACCAGAAATTCATCACCAGAATGTTTAGTTTTGATATGGCAGTGAACAAATTGAAAGTCACTCACCAGAACATCAACCTCAAACATGTCAGGTTTCCAGGCAATCCAAATACGGCCAATATCAGAGTGGTCCAAATTAATATAGGAGCCCCAACCAGGCACCACTTTATTCTTAACTGAGTCATAAGTAGCTGTCCTCAATTTATTTTCCAAAATTGCAATTATTCCTATTTTACAATCAAAAATCAACCTTTTTATTTCTGTTTGTTTTCGAGGGTGGTTGATCCCTCGAATATTCCAGACACATAAACTATCCATTAACTTGGGGAGATGAGGAGCTCTCACCCTTTTCACCCTTTTGTTTACCATTCTTCAATTGATCTTTCTTCCTGGTAAGAACAGGAGTCCACTGATCCTCTTAATCTTCGAGTACTCTTTGGACCAGGACAAAAGGATTATCCTGATTCACAGCCTTAGGAACATCAGTAGGAGCCATTTCGCAGTTTGTCCCTAACTGGTTCAATTCCTTAACAATCTCAGTTGCAAATTGGATATTTTCTTCTGGTATGGTGTCTGCTTCTAGAGATCGCTTAAGCTTCAGGATATCATCAACTTTTTCTATGTCTGCTCTGGTAGGTTTTTCCTTCTCAACCCAAACCTTTTTAACATGCTTCTTGAAAATTTTACTATCATGCCCGTACATAGAGCATGTAGCACAGACCACAGGTTTCCATTCATATTCAACCTTTTGCGCAACAACATTAGCTTTATCATCTTCAAAGTAAACCTCCTCAGGCAGGATTGAAGGGTTAACTTCCACCAGAACTCGTGCATAGTTAATGCGATTGCGTTCTTTAGTCACTTGATCAACCATTATTGGTGTTCCTATTAAGCTGGCTATTTTACTTAGGGAGGAAGCACCCCAAATTTTTAAATTTAGGTTTGGCAGCTGAACTCAAACAGGAACACAATCCAAAAAGCTTCTAGTAACACTGTAACAGGCCTTCCTATCCAAGGGGATAGGATTAATGGTTTTTTATCAAAGTGAAATATGCCTACCTCTAGGACAATGTTTCTGGACTCAATTGAGTTGAAACGAACAATCACCGTTCCATCATTATTCATCAGAATTTTATCGATGCCATATTGACCCCATATCTTCTTGAGATATCCACTTATTACTACATAAGGTGGTCTTGCTCCCAATACATAGCAGACAAGGGCTTGCTGCCAATACTTTTCCTCAGACTCAACATCAGCAGGGTCAATTTTACCAATCGAAACACCTTCTTTGAGTTCTGGTTTGACGAAATTCAACTTTTCTCCCGCGTTTCTTAGCTTGGAAATATCAAAGGAGTCCCATACTGAGGGTTTCTTCGGAAGACATGGACCAGTTTCACCACTATCCTTTACTGTACCAGATTCCAAAGAGGAATCCTTATTTTTTCCTGAATCACTTTCCAGAGCGGAAACCTTGTTTTTTGGGACAGCATCCTCGTTTCCATTGATCGTCAAATCAATAGGGGCTTTGCCTTTGATCCTGGCACGGATCACTTCCATGTTCTTCAGAAGAACTTCAGCTTGCTTGAGAGACAAGTTATTGATATCTGCTAAGTCTTCCTCATCAAGGTCTGTTATTTCATGCGAATGTGAGACAGCAACATCCATAGAAGGTGGTTTGGGTGTAGAAGGAGATGGTGATTTGGGTGGCCGCCCTCTCTTTCTAGCCATGACGGCGGCGGTGGCAAGGAGTCAACCGCGAGAAAAGAGGGAAGAAACCCTAGATATGTTCTGTGGCAACTATTGTTGAATACTTATCGCATGTAATAATGATATTAGTTTAATTTATTTAATTTTCTATTTTTATGTAAAAAATAAAATTTTAATTGCACTTAGACACTATTGCAAAGGAAATCATAAAAATAAAAAATATATTCCAATGCAGTGAGATTTGAGAACATGAATTTTAAATAAATAGTAGGAGTAGAATAAATTCTAAAGTGAAGAGAAAGTGTTATCATTTAAACTAGTGATATTTCAAAAATAATACTACTTCTTATATATACAATTTTTTTAGATTTTTATTTTATTCCTATTTCTAGGATTCTTGTCAATTTTTAATGACAATTAATTAATTTTTTCCTTAAATACCCCAATTTACTTAACACTTTTTAGTTTCTCAATGCTATTAATAAAGGTAATTTTGAAAAAGGAGATTTTATTAATACCCATGACTTTATTACTTACACCCTGTAATTTAAAATTTTTGTTTCGTACAACCAAAAAATACCCTTGCTAATTAACATTTGTAAATTTATTACTTACATCCAGATAAAAATTCATTTATGAGAAACGGATCGAGCATCCATATACATTGGAATATCCTTGTATGCATTCGTTTTATAAAAACATCCGTCTTATAGAATTTCGGTCTCCGTACCCAAGTCAAAACTTGTCCCTATCTCTTATCTCTAAGCATGTGATTTTCCCTTCTTTTTCTATGGTTTCACACATAAGCGTGTATGGCTCTTTGACCAAAGGCATTAGAGGGATTAGACTATGTAGTTTTTCACTCCATGAGCATTTGATGGGATAAAGGGGTTATGAGATATGACGGATCGGGCATCCGTATGGAGTAACCGATGACAGATTCATCTTTAATAAATAAATAAAGAAAGAAAGTATCCGTTCTTAAGTCTTGAATTTTTAACTGGTGTCTGAGTAAAAATGTTTATGTGTTACTCCTTCCGTTTTTTATTATCTATCTTTTTTTGACAGATTTTTTGTTTCTTTTTATTTGTCGTATTGAGAATTTTAAGAGTGTAATAAATGTTATTTTCAATGTTTTCCCTATTTAATATGTCTTGATTTATGTAAGTAATAGAGAAAAATTAATGATTATAGAGAGAGAAAGGGTATAATGTGAAAAAACTTAATTAATGTATTGGAAATTTGAGTAATGATTAGATTTCTAAAAAGATGTGTTTTTAGTGGGAATCGAATCGGGGGCTACTAGCACCCTTGTCTCATTCCCAAGATTTCAGTTGCGGCGTTACACCAACTGAATCAAGCCTCGTTGCCCGTTGGTAATATAAAATTATAAAATTAATTTACTTATATTTTAGACCACACAACCTATTTTTTAGAATTGCTTTGGTGCCATTTTTTTTAAAAGGCATTAATGTCATCTTTAATTCTACCAATTACACATTGACATGTAGGATTTTTTTTACAATCAGCGTTTTGTTGTCTGCTTAAGTGTTACTCCCTCCGTCCCTAAATATAAAGTCTCTTTGGGGGATTTCACGTCCATTAAGAAAGTGGAATAATTTAGTTAATTGTATTGGAAATGTGAACTTTTGATAGGTAATTTAGAAATTACCCCTATTAATATTATTGGAAATCTAAAAAGTGTTAAATAAATAGGGATGTTTGTGGAAAAAAGTAATTAATGATCATTGAAAATTGGTATGAGGCTTTATAAATAGGGACAAAATAAAAATGTCAAGAGGGCTTTATGTTTAGGGACGGATGGAGTATATAATAGGGTCTTTTTGCAAATTTTAAAAGTTTAACTCAACCACGGTTACAATTAAAATAATTTTTTATTTTTAATTGTAAAAATACAAAAATTCATCTTTATCTTTGCTAATGCCTATATGTTCATATCTTTTCTTGTTTATGGAAAAAAAAAACAAATTCAATGTGCTTTTATTTCTTATTTCTATGTTCATGTTAAAATAAAGGCGTGAAAGTAGTGAACTCGGGTACTATACTTAAGTATCATAGAAATCAGTGTTCATCATTACACTGTAACATGAGAGATGTAGAGCATCTCCGATCCAGGGTTCTTGACCCTGGGTTTCTGTGAGGAACCATCAAGCACAAATCGAGGGCATTGGAGGGGGCTGATGTGGCAGCTCCTGCCACGCACCGTGTCATGGGTAAGGGACGGTACTTGGTGGCCAATTGTGGGGCCCAACACCGTACGGAGTAGCAGAAATTAAAAAAAATAGTCTTCTTCTTCCTTGGTTCACTGAGAAGCTATGAAGAAAAAAAATTTTGCAAACAAAATCAAAGCAAACAAAGCAGAGAACAGCATAGAACAACATATAAATTAAAAAAATTAACAAAATAAAAAATGACAAGAAGAGGAAGGAAAGGGGAAAATCAAAAACCCTAAATCCTAAATCTTCTTCCCAACTCAAAAATTGATGCTTGAGGGGGTGAATCCAGCCACATGCAGAGCGAAAGAAGCGGCGCTGGTTGATGGAGAAGAAGCGGCGGTGGTTGAGGGAGAACGACGGTGGAGGTCGATCGGTCAACTAGAGAGTTGGGTGGAGGTCGATCGGTATTGGTGTTGGTGTTGGTGGACGCGATCGGTGAACCAGAGAGTTGGTGGAGGTCGATCGGTGAGGCAGAGAAGGAGGGTGGCAATCGGTGTTGGTGTTGGTGGAGGCAATCGGTGAGGCAGAGAGGGAGGGAGGGAGGCAGAGAAGTGAGGCGATCAGTGAGGTTTGATGAGGCAGAGAAGTGAAGTAGAGGGAGTAACGTGAGGGAGCAATTTTGTTTGTGTTGTGAGGCATAAATGCTTCTATATGTATGAGAGGGAAGGGAGATAGTGTATGGCACATATGTACATAATATGATCGTTGTGTGAGTTGAAATGACACACATTGAGCCGTTTATTACCGTTGCATAAACAAAATAACGGTTGTAAATTTTTGTTCTATAAATATGAATACATTGTGTCAAGATTTCACAAGCAAAATTTCTATTTTCATTTAGCCAAATGGATCCCAATCAAAATCATTACAATGCTTATTTCAATTTCTTACAAAATCATTCACCTCCACCAAATACTAATTCCCCATACTCTCCAATTATTCCTAATACACAAGGTAGTAATTCAAACACTAGAAATTCTCAAAATCCTCCCTATTTCCCAAATCCACAATATAACTCAAACTTCTACAACCATCCATTTTCTATGTCACATTCATACCAACACCCCATGTATCCACCACCACAAACCAACCTCACCATGAGTAATAGTCGTGTTCAATTGATTGAAGAAGATCCCGAAACACTGGGTGGTCAATTTCTTCATCTCAAGTACCACCATTTTTAACTCAAGTTGGATTGGAGAATATCAATCTTGATGAACAAGAAGGAGGAGGAGCACCTGAGAAGACAAAAGGTAGAGAAAAATTCTCTCAAGATGAAGATATGTTTCTCATTGAGGCATGGATAAATATTTCAAAGGATTCAGTTGTTGGAGTGGATCAAAAATTAGCTAGCTTTTGGGGAAGGATTGAGAGTAATTACAACCAGTACCGTGACAAGAAGTTTTCTACAAGGAGAGCACCCCAACTAAAATCAAGATGGCACAGGTTGAATAGTGCAACCCAAAAGTTTGTCGGATGCTACAAATAAGCCGTGGAAAATAAAAAAAAGTGGGAGCAATCATGATGACACAATGAGAAAGGCATACAAGATTTACGCTCAAGACGAATACGACAAGAAGTTTGAGTGTGAGAATGCTTGGCGTTTTTTGAAGGATGAACCCAAATGGGCTGCAGGTATGTTTGAATGTTTTTCAAAAAGAACAAAGATTCCTGCTTCCGGTGCATATTCGTCATCTTCTAATCCACCAACACCGACAAGTTCTGAGTACAACCCAACATCGTCTATTTTGGAACGTCCGATTAGGCAAAAAGATGTCAAAAGAAAGGCGAAAGCAAAGCAAGGTCAAAGTTCGAATGCAAACGATGTTGCAAAATTCAATGTGATTTTTCACAAAAAAGTTGAAAGCATGAAAAATTTTAATCGTGCATTTTATGAGATGGTAAAGGTGGAGCAAGAAAAGATTAAGATAGATGCGGATAGGATGAAGATGGATGCGGATAGGTAGAAGATAAATGATTTGCTAATCCTCATCAAAGATACATCCGATATGAGTGAGAAACAACTAAGAGATCATAAGGTGTTGTGCAACTTCATTAGTGAGAAATATGGCTTAGTTTAGAATCAACTTTATTAGGGAGATATATGTGTTATGAATTATGAATTATGTATTATCATCTTCAATTATGAATTATGAATTATGTATTGTTATCTTGTTTTATGAATTATGAATTAAGTTTTTAAAAAAACTAGTCGTTGTAAACTAGCCGTTAAAAACTAGCCATGGTAAACTAGCCGTTAAAAACTAGTCGTTGTAAACTAGCCGTTAAAAACTAGCCATGGTAAACTAGCCGTTAAAAACTAGCCGATGTAAACTAGCCGTTGTAAACTAGCCGTTAAAAACTAGCCATTGTAAACTAGCCGTTGCAAACTAGACTATATTTACTTCAGTCACTCTAATTCTTCTATCATATTTCATCTTTCATATTTCCAAAATTCTTCTTTCATCTCTCAAGTTATTGTTTCATCTTTCTTCTTTCCAATTCTTCTAATGGACCCTTCAGATCCTTTCAACTTTCACAAAATTCTCAAATGGCATATTGACAATGTTATTAACGACAATAGCGAAGAGGAAATGATGAGAATTATTATTGAAAGGCAAAGAGAGGAACAAGCTAGTAGCTCTACTGGGCATACAGGGAAAAGAAGGCACATAGATAGGAACCGTGAAGAAGGACATACAAGATTGTTTAACGATTATTTCTCTGAACATCCGATATACACGGATGAACAGTTTCGCCGAAGGTTCCGAATGCACAAGCATGTTTTCATTCGCATTGTACAAGCCCTTGGCGAGCAGGATGAGTATTTTCAAATCAGGGTGGACGGACGTGGTAGACAAGGCCTTTCACCACTTCAGAAATGCACTTCTGCTATTTGTATGTTGGCATATGCATCATCTGCTGACAGCCTTGATGATTATGTCAGAATGGGGGAGAGCACTTCAGTAGAATGCTTAGAGAAATTTACAAGCGGTGTGATCAAGATATTTGGGGAAGAATATCTGAGGAGGCCTACAACTGATGACATTCAATGCTTGTTGCAAATTGGGAAAGATCGTGGTTTTCCAGGTATGTTGGGCAGCATAGATTGTATGCATTGGGAGTGAAAAAATTGTCCAGTTGTATGGAAAGGTCAATTTTGTCGAGGTGATCATGGGAATCTTACAGTTATGCTTGAAGCAGTGACATCAAAGGACTTGTGGATTTGACATGCATTCTTTGGGTTTGTTGGTTCAAACAATGACATTAATGTGCTGAATCAATCACCCGTCTTTAACGATATTCTACATGACCGAGCTCCAGAGATGAAGTACACTGTTAACGGAACTGAATACAATTTGGGGTATTATTTAGCAAACGACATTCATCCAGAATGAGCTACATTTGTCAAGAGCATCCCAATGCCACAAGGAGAGAAGAGACAATTTTTTGCCAAACAGCAAAAAGGTGCTAGAAAGGATATCGAGCGAGCATTTGGAGTACTCCAAGCTCGATTCACAATCATACGTTATCCAGCTCGACAATGACAATTAGATTCACTTGCACGTATAATATATGCTTGTATCATATTATATAATATGATTGTCGAAGATGAACGAGACACATGTGGTGGTAATTTCGATTATTCTGATGTTGGTAACGACACGGTGGAAGAATCTAATAACGCTCGTGACCCTGATATTCAAGATTACCTGCAAAGGAGATTTGCTGTTCGTGATAGGGTAACTCATCACCAACTTCAAGCCGATTTAGTAGAACATGTTTGGGAGCACCACAGGCGTATGAGCGACTAAAATTGAAATTTCATTATATGTAATTTTATTTAATTTTCATTTAAATTAATGTATTTTTTTAATTATTTTAGTCATTTTAAATTATTGTTGTTGAATTATTGGTATTAATTGAACTACATTTTAATTTTATTATAATATGTAATATTTAAATAATATGTAAAAAGTAATGGGGGGTAGGGTGAGGGGTCCATTCAAGAATCATGATTGAGTTCTTGGGTTTGGAGCAAAATTGTGTTAAAATTGCTTAAGATATTGGGAAATGTGAGATAATATAAAAAATGTTGTGGGAACCACCTAAGAATCAAAGTTGGGGTTTGACATTGGAGATGCTCTTAGGATTAGATTAGTTTTAGTTTGTATTTTTGTTTCAATTTATTTTTTAAATTTTTTATTTTTAACCATGGAAATTTAAAAATTTGCAAATCAATCTTTAAATATGACATGACACATAGTAAGATGATAATTGTAAAAAACAATAGGAATGATGATTAATACAATTGAGTTGACATTGATGTTTTTCATGGCATAGAAACATTACCTTTTTTTATTTTTAAATTATTATATTATAAACAGTAAAATGTTTTTTTATTGGTTATAGCGACAAGCGGGAAGTATACTCCTCCGTCGGCTTTTTTATCTAAGTGGGGTAGTTTTACAAACAATTTACGAAAAAATGGTAGTTTTGAAACTATTTACGTAACATGGGGCAGTCAACAAAACTATTTACGCAAATAGGGCAGTCAAAGTAAAAAAAAAAAGTCTAAGAAGTCATGTGGGATGACTTAACCCAGGTGACACGTGTCACTCTTTGATTCGTAAAAAAATTTTGCAAAAAAAAAAAAAAATCTGACGCAGTGCCACATGTCACAATGTGGCGGAACGCGTCACTCCGGGTGACGCAACGGGTCGCGTCATGTGCATTGACGCAACCTCCATGTTGCGACACCCTGACCGGGGGAGAAAACAACTATGACACATGGGGCAACCACTGAGCCAACAGCTTGTTTGTGTTATGAGAACAAACGATTTGTATTTATTATACATATATTTCGGTTTTTAATAATTTTCTACATATTTTGATATCATAATATCATATCCGGTACTATATATAAAAGTATTCGTTTTAAACTTTATTTTTTTTAATTTCATAAGTTATTCGATAAATTAATAATTATTCGATAAATTAATATTTATTCGATAAATTAATAATTATTAATTTTACATTATAAATTAATAATTATTCGATAAATTAATAATTATTCGATAAATTAATAATTTAATAATTATTCGATAAATTATTCGATAAATTAATAATTATTCGATAAATTATTATATAAATTAATAATTTAATAATTTAATAATTATTCGATAAATTAATAATTAGCATCACTTCCAAATTAATAAATTTATAAATTTATCGATAAATTATAAATTTTAAATTGCTAATTATTCGGTAAATTTATAATGTAAAATTAATAATTTAAAAAATTATTAATTATTAATAAGTTCATTAAAATAATGATTAATGATTAATTATTAATTATTAATTATAAATAACGAAACTTATGAAATTAATTTTTTAAAATAATGTCATGAAAATAATTAATAATTTTTTAAATTATTAATTTTACATTATAAATTTATCGAATAATTAGCAATTTAAAATTTATAATTTATCGATAAATTTATAAATTTATTAATTTGGAAGTGATGCTAATTATTAATTTATCGAATAATTATTAAATTATTAATTTATCGAATGATGATTAATTTATCGAATAATTTATCGAATAATTATTAATTTATCGAATAATTATTAAATTATTAATTTATTGAATAATTAATAATTAATAATTATTAATTTATCGAATAAATATTAATTTATCGAATAATTATTAATTTATCGAATAACTTATGAAATTAAAAAAAAATAAAGTTTAAAACGAATACTTTTATATTTAGTACCGAATATGATATTATGAAATCAGAATATGTAGAAAATTATTAAAAACCGAAATATATGTATAATAAATATAAGTCGTTTGTTCTCATAACACAAACAAGCTGTTGGCTCAATGGTTGCCCCGTGTTATAGTTGTTGACGTGTCGCAACGTGGAGGTTGCGTCAATGCACATGACGCGACCCGTTGTGTCACCCGGAGTGACGCATTCCGCCACATTGTGACACGTGGCACTGCGTCAGATTTTTTTTTTTTTTGCAAAATTTTTTTTTGACGAATCAAAGAGTGACACGTGTCACCTGGGTTAAGTCATCCCACATGACTTCTTAGACTTTTTTTTTTTACTTTGACTGTCCCATTTGCGTAAATAGTTTTGTTGACTGCCCCATGTTACGTAAATAGTTCAAAACTACCATTTTTTCGTAAATTGTTTGTAAAACTACCCCACTTAGGTAAAAAAGCCTCCTACGTCTTTCATCGTAAGCACCATTTTGGCGGTATCCCTTTTTATAAATCCTTTTTAGAATATTTAAGTAATATTTTAGAGTATTAAAAAGTTTATTCCAAATGTCCGCGTAAGACAGCCCAGTTGGTGGCTGCAGGGACACTTAGGATTTTCCCCTCCCCCAGGTCATGGGTTCTACTCCCAGACCTCCCATGTAAACCAAAAAAAAAAAAGTTTATTCCAAATACATTTTTCCTAATTACATAAAAGTGATAGGGTAATAATTACCCTCTCTGTCCCTAAATATAATATCTTTTTGACATTTTTATTTTGCCCAATTTATAAGACCCTTTACCAATTTTTAATGAGCATTAATTACTTTTTTCCACAAACACCCTTATTTATTTAACACTTTTTACATTCTCAATAATATTAATAGGTATAATTTTGAAAATACATATCAAAAGTTCACATTTTCAATCTAATTAACTAAATTATTCTAATTTCTTAATGGACATGAAATCTCCTAAAAAAATCTTATATTTAGGGATGGAGGGAATACAATACAAAAATAAATGAATAGAATAACTTTGAAATGACAATAAATTTTTTTATAAATTTATAAATAATAATTACTTTTCTTAATTTGTGTTAATAAGTGAATATGATTTATAACAAGTGACAGAGAGTATTATATTTCTTATTGTTATGGCGAGTTTTTCAAGGACCAAGAAGGACATACTAGAAACCATAGAAATGTCGAGAAAGAAAATAGAGAACCAATTAAAAATGACAAGGTTTAGTTCAAGTTATCATGGCATCATACTTCACCTTCTTTTATTGTTACAGTTTTCCAATCAACTTGCATATTGTGGCTACATAGTGAAGTCCCTTCCTGGCTTCCAGGGACCTCTTCCTTTTGTCCTTGAAACCGGGTTAGTTAGTTAGTTAGTTACACTTTGCAACTAGCTAGCTTAATTTTATTAATTATGGGATTATTAAACTAATTTACATGAACTTTGCATGCTTATTATATCATAAGTAATCATATGGCTTGATCACTGATCTGCAGGTATGTGGGAGTTGGTGAAGGAGAGGCTGTGCAAGCCTTCTACTACTTCATTCAATCACAAAATAATCCAAAGGAAGATCCTCTCTTGCTTTGGCTCACTGGAGGTCCTGGTTGCTCTGCTTTGTCTGGTCTTGCCTTTGAAATAGGTAACCACAAACTAACTTTGCTATATATTGAGATTATTTATTACTCCATTAACTCACTCACATATGGTGTTAGATATTTAAGTCAACCCTTTAAAAGGATCTTATTACTATAGGAGTACTTTACTAAGGAAATTGTTTCTCTAACATCAAAATAGAAACATACAGTATATAATACCGTTGACTTTATTTTCTTTCTGTTTTTTTTTATTGTAAATAATGTAGATAGTACCAACGAGGTTTGGTTCAGTTGGTGTAAGGTCCCAACTGAAATCTTGGGAATGGGACACGGGTGCTAGTAGCCCCGGGTTCGATTCCCACTAAAAACATCTCGCTGGGAGAGCCAGCCACGCAGCTCACTCCGGATTAGTCTCAAGGGCTCCCTGGTATTAAGGGTGCTCTTGGGGATACCGGTGGTTCCGCAAAGAATACGGACCAAAAAAAAAAATAATGTAGATAGTAGTGACTCCCTAATTCTGTGGTTCTATTTTTCATTAAGAACAAAGCATATGTAATAACTATTGCTGTAGTATCTTATAGTACTCGTATTTTCATTGATGAGCCCGTTACACATCACCACAATCAGCCATAGAAAGGCAAAGGTACTTTCAAACCATTAATTTCAAAAGTGCCACCGTACATAGAAGCGGAAAGCTTTGCTAATTTCAGAATAATTTTATACACCAAATATTTTATATATATATATATGCCTACAAAAGCATGTGTTACAAAGTGATACTTTGCTTAGTATTGATTGGGTATCGAGTGACAATGTCAATTTCTTAAGTGTAGGCTTATTTGAAGGTTGATTTGTAGACCTATATATTATTACTTTTTTATATTCGCTGTAAGTAATAGACAAATCAATTTGAAACTAAGATGTTTATTGTATTTGGGAGTTGCAGGTCCATTTGGCTTTAAAAATGAGGAATACAATGGGAGCCTACCCAATTTGGAATTGAAGCCACACTCATGGACAAAGGTGGAGCATAACTTTTTTTTTTGGTGGCTGCAATTGAAATAGATGTTTCGGCATTGATAAATTTATTTCACCATACCTTTTAGATTCTCTGTTGCTATGTTCCTAATAATTCTTTTTTGTTTATTTACTGTTATTTATTTCAATATTTTTTGGTAGGTAAGTAGCATCATATTTGTAGATTTGCCTGTTTCCACAGGCTTCGCTTATGCCACAACAGAATCTGCTTCTAAGAGAAGCGATTGGAGAACAGTTCACCAAGTCCATCAATTTTTAAGGAAGGTACATCATTACAATCATCAACTTTTTGTCTTCATTTTTGGGTTTGTTTGCAATTACATATATCAACCTGTCAATTATATTGTAATGACCATGTTAAATCTTTGTAGTGGCTGATTGATCATCCTGAATTTATCTCAAATGAAGTTTACATCGGTGGTGATTCGTACTCTGGCATTCCTGTTCCGGTAATTGTTCAAGAAATTTCACAAGGTACAAAACTCATGTGGCTAAATATGTAGAAACTAATTCAAACTTGGTTGTTTGTGATGAATGACATGTACACAGTAGTATTACAGCCGTGTAACTATAGGTTGCCATGCGTATGAATGTTGATAGTCTAAGTACAACAACAACCAAGCCTTACTCCCACTGTGTGGGGTTGGCTACATGGATCAAACGATGTCACAATGCTATGTCATACGTCATATCCATCAGTAAAGTGTAAATCTCTAAGTATTCAACAAATTCCCTTGTTTCCAGGAAATGAAGAAGGGGTCCAACCGTGGATCAATCTCCAGGTTCGCGCTTTAAATTAATCTTTCTCTTGTGTCAGGAATGTAATGTTTTAAGTAGTGCAACAATGTTAACATGAGAAGTTAGGGAGTAATTTTATGGCATTGAGGGCTGGGCTATGATTGAAACTTTTTTGATGTACTGATGTTTCTTTTTCTTTTTTATAATTACTTTATGAAGGTTTGAACTTTTGATCTAATCCAAATTGTTCGACCACTTACTACTAGTCTCCATTCGTTGAAACTTATTAATATACTTGAGGAGTATTAACATAAATGATTTGATTAATTTGATTAAAAAGACTGACATGGACAAAATAGCTATCTTGAAAATATAAATTGTTTGATTTAACATGTGATTTGAACTTTTTATTAAGATACTCTAGATGCGTATATAAATAGTCGAAGATGGCCACTAATACAAGGCAAGGGGTTCTATATTGTTCTCTCTTTGAAAAACTTAGAAAGAAGAAGAGGCTTTACATATAGAGAAGCAATAGTAATTCTTGAAATGCTTGGAGATTGTACAATGGACTTCAAAAAAAGTGGAATTGTGCTGTAGGAATTATCCTAATAAAAAAATCATGGAATCAACCTCTGCATAGAATGAGAGGCCAAATTTTTCTGAGTATTGGTTTTGTATTCACTAGTTAGAACTGTTTCCCTGGTATTATAGAAAAGCCTCTAGATTGACTATGAAATGTTCTTCTCATCAGGGATACGTGCTGGGGAATGCTGCAACAACTCAAACGGAAAGAAACTACGCGATCGCCTTTGCTCATGGAATGGCACTAATTTCTGATGAACTATTTGAGGTAACTTAGTTAGTAGTCCTAAATGGCTATTCATATATAAAAAAAATTTATTGACGTAACAAAAGTGAAATGCTAACAAATCTCATTCACTTAATTTTTAGTCACTGGAAAAAAATTGTAAAGGGGATTATATACATGAAGAGACCAGAAATGAGTTATGTTCTAGAGACCTCAAGACATTTCATGAGGTATGTGTCCATTATTTCATGGCTAGAATTTCTAGTCTTAAGAGCACAATTACAAAGCTTAAGCATTTTCCTATTTCCGCAGCTTACATCAGGACTTAACTCGGCCCACATTTTGGATCCTTTATGCGAGTGGCTATCGCAAACACCTAAAGAAGTTTCTTGGAGGAGATCTGTAACTGAGAAATATCCTTCCGAGTTCCTCGATACTCATCTAACATTGCCACCTTTAAGTTGTCGGGTAATCTCCATGACATAATATTGTTAGTGAGTTAGTTAGTTAAAATAATTATATGGTACAAAATTGTCAAGTGTTAAAGTCCAAACCCAATTATTCAAATATAGTAAGCCCATCACAACAATATTGAGCAACTGCGATATCAATTCCTGCAAACTTCACGCTCCAGATGTCTAGCTCTGGGTGTGGGGGATGAGGATCTGGCTATACCACGCATTTGCTGCTTCTTATACCTTTTGTACCATTAACTATCATGTCTTCTCGCAATTGTACTTGAAGTTAAAACCTCGAAAATTTCTGTGTTAACTTGATGTTTATTTCCTTTCCACCATTAGAGTTATGTATACTTTCTCTCTGAGTTTTGGGCCAATGATGATAGTGTTCGTGAAGCTCTGCACATAAGAAAGGTAAAGACATAGTTATATGCCAAACTACTTCCCTCACATGTTTAGCAATAATACTATATGATAAAACTTGGCTGCATAATACATGTACTGCAGGGAAGTATAGGGAAATGGACTCGCTGTACCTTTGGCATACCTAACAAGTATGATATTCCTAGAAGCTATCCATATCATGTAAATCTTAGTAGAAAAGGCTATCGTTCACTGATATACAAGTTAGTACTCTCACTCTATGCTCAAATATAACACCAGATAACACAGATGAACTAGTTTGAATTTCATGACAGATTTTCTATATTGTTAACAGTGGCGATCATGACATGACGATTCCTTTCTTGGCGACTCAAGCGTGGATAAGATCTTTAAACTACTCCATCGTAGATGATTGGAGGCAATGGCGTTCAAATGGCCAAGTTGCAGGGTATTCCCCTAACTATACTTATATAATAACTGTGTTAGATAGTTAGATTTATCCGACAACATTATTTAATCACGTCAGTTTTCTGTCGAGTAGATACACAAGAACTTACTTCAATCGGATGACATTTGCAACTGTGAAGGCAAGTCTCATGTCCCCTTTCTTTAATAACATTAGCCCTTGGATTTCGCTTAATGAACCTATTAAAACTATGTGATGCATTGAATCATAATATGAAAATCACTACAAGTTTCTTTATATGATTTTTTTTTATTGATGGATTTGGTTTCAGGGTGGAGGCCACACAGCTCCTGAGTTCAAACCTGAAGAATGCTTTGCCATGTATAGTAGGTGGATATCCGGGGGGGCTTTGTAGGAATAAACAAATATGGTCACACTTGACATATATCCATGTCAAAGTTGCTAGGTAGATCTTATTCACTTGATAAATCTGAGTTTCTCTTTATCAAGATAAAAAATCTAAGTGGCAGTCTCAGTGATCTGAGCTGCATTTGTCTTACCCTGGGGGTATGCGAAGATATCAAGATACCAAGCAAGGTGGAAAAGGGGAATTTGTTGTGTGTAACATGAAGTGAAATACTTAATCATGTTTGTATCGATAAGGATTTTTTTTCAATGATCAACTCTACATATCAGTTGAGCATATGTTAGTTGTATATATAGGTGGCAATTCGTGCTACCTGGTCGTGGTCGTGTTCATGTTCGCTCAATTTGGATTCGGACTTTGATTGTGTCATGCCAATAAAACACGACCTAAAATCGTGTTACAAAAATGTTTTTTAAATCTGCATCATGCGTGTTTCGTGCTTCTCAATTGACTTTTTTGAGGTGGTTGACTTTATCATGTTTCTCATCTCTAAACTACTATACATTAATTGATTAATTGATGGACACACTTTAATAATAAAATTAAATACTAGTACAATTTTCAATAAGGTTTAAATAGTGGCATTTTAGGCAAAGTACACATAAAACTTATACAGTAATATAAAACTTATAATATTCATGCATGTCCAGGCTTAAAAGGCCAAACGATATGAAACTAAAGGAGTACCTTGTCCGATCTCATCTTTAAACAAAAATAATTAATTCACACTTATTAAGGAAATTAGTAGAATGTATTTAATTTTCTCTAATTCATAAAAAAAAAAATTGACTACTTTGGTAAATTTAAATTGGAAATGAAACAAAAATAAAATGATTCAACCATATTATTAGGATATTTTAGGAATGATTGTATTGGAAATAGAAAGTTGATTGATTTTTCTTATATCAGTATGCCTTTTTTTCTTTATAAATGAGACCGAAGGAAGTACAAGATGTCAAGATTGATTCAATGTTATTCATCTCAAGCGGGATATGTACACCCTAATTAGGGATAAGTTCAAAATCAATATTCATAAATCTCTTTGACTTGGTCTAACTTGTGACAATTGTTAGACTAGCCTTGTTGTTTACTCCTAACGTTTTTAAATATAAAATTCCTTTGAAAGATTTCACATTCGTTAAGAAAGTGAAATATTTTGTTAATTGTATTGGAAATGTAAATTTTTTATATGTATTTTCAAAATTATCCCTATTAATGTTATTAAGAATCTAAAAAGTGGTAAATAAATAGGAGTTTTTGTGGAAAAAAGTAATTAATGATGATTGAAAATTGGTAAATAATCATATAAATAAGGACAAAATAAAAATGTCAAAAATGTTTTACAGGACGAAGGAAGTATTCTCAATATCTTTCAATAATTTTCTTTAATTCCCAATGCAATTATCAAAAATCACCAATTCAATTCTTTTAGTGACATCTAAAGAACAGAGAAGCAAGTCATTAATTTCCAATTCAGTTTGCTGTAGCAACTCACCAACTCTAGAACGGTTGTATCAATTTTTTTTTTCTTTTTCATTGTAATTTTAGAGCAATTTAGATAAAGGAATTGATTTTTTTAGGATTTTTTTTTTAATAAAGGTGAAGTTTTATTTTCTTCTTATGTTCAAAACCATGAGAGTATATAAAAAATACAATTCTAACATGTCACATGAATAAAGCTAAGAGCTGGACCATTAAATGCGTCACAAATGTGTGATTAATGATGTTCGTCGTGTACCACCTCCAAACAATGAACTGTGGTATACCAAGAAAGAATATGAACGGATGCACAAGATTCCAAGGCACGTAATGACGTATTGGGCAAGAGACGTTTACAAATTTAGGTCTACTTTGATCTTTGAGAATGACACAGTATAGCGGTTAGATGTTAACTTCCCCTGATGTTAAGTCGCTACCCTAGCCATTAGCCATATACTGTACTGTAGTAGTAACATCAAAGGTTGCTCACAGCCTCATATGTCAAAATTGAAGAGAGCTCAAACTTGAAGAAATAAAATATTTACATATAAATATTTATATTTCCAGTGAGGTTGGCTTAACTGATGCGATCCCATCAACATGAGAATTTGGGAATGGAATCTGAGATTAAGAAGTCTCAGATTCGACCAAAGAGTACATACCAACAAAAAAAAATATTTATACTCCGTCCAATCCTTAATATAACTGTATTTTAGATTTTTTTTTCTATTTGAGTTTTTATTTGAATTTTAATAACACTAATTTTTTTTTTACAAAAGCTCATATTTATTTAATAATTTTTAGAATCTCAATAATAACTATAAAAATAAGTTTGAAAAAGTATAAAGAAAATTTCGATATCAAAAACAATATCAACTAATTTTTATAAATTTTTCTAAAAAGGCATAAATTAGAGAGAAGATGGAGTATATAGTATATACAATCAAAAAAAAAATTATATATATAGTTCATATTTTTGAATAAATTAAAAAAATTATTTTCTTGATTCATTATTCATTATTGCTAGGAAATAAATAAAGAGTTTAATGGGTGTGCACAGTCGGTGTAAAGTTTTTTACATCATCGGTTCATCATCCACCACTAATCTGTTTTATTTATTTTTATCATTTAATCTGTTTTATTTTTAATCAAGTGTCAATCCTCAATAGCACATGAATGGTGGATGATGTATTGACGATGTAAAAATATTTTACAACGTCGATGCATCATCCATTTTCTCATACATAAAATTACAAAATAAAATACACATAAAACATTAAATTGTTCTTTCACAAAAATGTCACGAAGCTAGCCTCCAAATAGGCTTTGATCACAAAAATAAAGTACATATATCACTTACTCGAGTTATTATTAATTGGTTTCTAAGTGACACGTATCATTTTATTCTTGATGAGGTAGTCGAGGCGGGTCTCAACTTTATACAAGGTGTCCTTGCTTGTTAAATGACAAAACTACCACTTCCACATTGAAAAGTAATTTTAATTTCGTCTTCGAGATTTGAAAAAAAATTTATTAGTTTTGATATTATAAAATGTTATTCATGTTATTCTGTAGTTTATATAAGTGATTTCGATTAGTTTCTTATTCGGTTTAATCCCTAACTTATAAACATTTAAATTTGATTTAATCTTTGAGATTAATAAATTTATTTTAATTACATTTTTAGGATGACTGCTAATAACTTACATGAGACTTAGATGAATAACATCAGTGCATGTGCATTATTCACCATTCATCCGTTTATGGTCGTTGACTTTTAGATTAAAGTAATACAAATAAATGATTGATGATGAACTGATGGTATAAAAAAATTTACACCATCAATATATACTAGTTGATCTCTTCTACAATACTCTCTCCGTTTCACTTTAAGTGTCTTTTTGGACTTTTGCACGTAAATTAAAAAAGTGTTGATTATGATGATTATTGTAAGTTTTATGTGTATTTTGTCAAAAATACTCCTATTTAATATTTTTATTTTGTCAATGCATCATTACTAATATTACAAATTTCAAAACCAAAACAACATTAAATGTAAGGGTAAATAAGGAAAAACAGTATTAAATGTTGCCTAGATTTGGTAGAAAGACACTTATTTTGAAACAAAATTTTGATGTTAAAAAAATACTTAAAGTGAAACGGAAGGAGTATCAAAAACTAAAAAAAAATCGAAATCTCGAAAACGAAAATCAACCTACCGTACAAAACAAAATAAGTGGATGGCGATGCTATGGCATCCAGTTTGCGAAAGAAGGTACAATACGTATGTGCTGACTTAAACATTCAAGATCATTTTCTTGTACAGTGAAAAAAGATCGTCCTCAACAGAAAGTTCTCATTTGATAAAATCCATCAATTGTTGCTTTTGCCCTCATTTAATAATCCCTCCGTCTTAAGATCATTTTGACAATTTTATTTTGTCTTTATTTATAAGAGTTTTATTAATTTTTAATGATCATTAATTACTTTTTTTCACAAACATTCCTGTTTATTTATCATTTTTTAAATTCCCAATAATATTAATATGGATAATTTTGAAAATATATATCACAAATTCACATTTTCAATATAATTAATTAAATTACTCCTACTTAAAAAAGGAACATAAAGACTCGAGAAAACATATAGGAAAACAATTATAAAGAGCGATAGACGTACTCAATCTAATCACAGAAGACTAGAAGAGCAAGTGCTAAGTCACATTCACATCGCGTTTCGTTTCGGTGGACACAAACACCTTGTGTTTATCGGCTATCACTAGTATAATGCCTATTTATTTGTGTAGTCCTTCAATATAATAGTATTGTTTATGTTTATGTTTATTTAGAAGAAATTAAAGTGACGTGGGCTTATCCTCAAAAGTCAAAAACTTGTATATTTGTAACTTATTTTTTTAAGCTTGATTACAGATAAGATAGAAAGACCTTTTATATATTTAAAAGAAAAAACGTAACTTATAAAAAAAAAAAAAAGCGTATTCGAATTGGTTTAAGGGATATTTTACTTCCCTATTTGAAAAAACGTTTGGTTGTTCGAGTATTAGAAGTGGTTTGATTTTGATCTAAATTGATGTCATTTACGCGTGGCTTCTATTTATGTAGGTCCTATCCCAGTGTAATAGACATACGTAAGTCTTCTTTTTTTTTTCTTGTGTAGATGGTGTCTGGGTTTCACTTTTTTAGCTCAACTAATCCACCCCGACTCTTTGAAATTGAGCGAGTATTTGATTCTATAGTACGGAATCTACCCAGAGATTGTTACCTCAGGTAGAAGTCGAGCCTTTGACTGAGAACCCGGCCAACTACCACCAGGGCCAACCCTCTTGGGTGGACATACGTAAGTCTTAACATATTACAATAATTAATTAAGAAAATATGTGGATTTAAAACGCTTTTAGAATGATGTAGGAATATTTTAATTTTTTTGTTTTGTTTAATTTTTATAGTGAAGCCAATAGGTACTAATAAAAAATGTGATTATGAACTATTTTTCCAGGGTTAATGTATGTGGATGATTATATTATTCAAGTGGTGGTGATATAGTTTTAAGAACACGTGTGAAGATATTTCAAATGAGAGTATTGGAAATTTGATATCAGATTTAAATCAAATCAACAATTTTTTTTTTAATAATTCAAATAAACACATTTAATCAAACACAGGTAATATAATGATAATCAACCACATATGAATTTAGAGGATTTAATTAAAAGTAAAAACACAAAAGAACAATTTGGTATTCTGAAATTCAAAAAATTGATGATACCCTGAGGAATTCATTATCTTGAGGGTCTAAATGGCAAAATAGGTGGTAACATAATACAACGTCAAATAGGGATGTGATGGTATGGTTCGGTCTGATATTTGACGGATATTCGAGATCGGACCAATTAAATTAACATGGTTCGATTTGATTTGGTCTAAATATATTTCGTGTACAAAAATCGAACCGGATCGAACCATTAATAAATAGTCTGGTCTGACTCGATCTATTTAACCATTTGATTAAAATTTAAAATATAATTCAATATTGAATTTGATAGTTCAAGGTAATTGGCAAGTGCTAGCAACACTCATCATGGAACTTGAGAGAATTAGAGGTAAACAACATTACAGCAAACATTAGAAAATCAGTAAACATTTGAAGAACAAAGGTAATTAAACAACAGTAGTGAGGAGACAAAGGAGTGGTTTAGGCTTTAGGGAACTGAATCTCCGCATTTTTTTTTTAATTTCTAAAGTAATTGGTCTGGTCTAGTTTTTATGGTTTCAAAAAAGAGATTATGAACCGAAGCATAAAACAACGGTTTAAAAATTTTGGGACCGGATCAGATCACGAGATCAAACTGAACTATATTTTTCGATTCAGTCCGTTTCAATCCCTGAAATCTCGCAACCTGAGACCGAATCACTTATACCCTTAACATAAAGTGGATTACCATGTTATGTCAGGACTCAAGCGACAAGGACGCATTGGAAGACAACTGTAGTCGAGCTTTGTGCAATTAGGATTTAGAATAGTTGGGTTGTGGGAATGGATGTGTGAAGCGACAACTGACTCGGGCGTGACGGTTGCACAATATAATAGCGACAATGACTGTAAGTGGGGCGAAGATGATGAACTTGGGTTGAGGAGGTCTTAGGTTGTTGATATGGTTAGAGGCAAGATCCCTAGAAATATACAAATAATTTATTTATTATTCTTTATTCAGAAAGCCCTTAAATGTAAATTAATATGTCTCATTATACTTATACATATAATTTCAAATTCACTTGCAAAGTGCATATATGCTGCTTACATAACTTATTGCAAGTTCGTACACTTCCTAAATTAACACATAATGAACTTAAATACAAATACATACATGAAGTTTTAATATCAAAACTTTGCATTAGATTACATAAATCAAGCCAACCTAGAAATACATCGTATACGAGAATTAATGCATCAATCTGATAATCGAATATTAATATTCCAAAATAGAAATGGATTTTCTAACACAATGTTAAAGTAACATTAGTGTTAAACTAATCCGAGTTCAAAGAAAAAAAATTCTTGTTTTGGATTTTAACTTTTTTAATATTAATGTTATTCTAACGTTATGTCTCGAAATCCAAATCTCCCAAAATATGCTATGTAGTGAATATACTATTGATCTAATTTCAGCATCACCATATCTATGTTTATTTGAGATTTTGAGTAATACAAGTAAGAGTTAATAGTCATATAGGTCCCCGAAAGATACCCGTGGAATCAGTTAGGTTCCTGAAAGATTCGTGGAATCTCTTAAACCCCCAAAGATCAATTTGACGTCACGTTAGTCCCCTTTCCAATTTCGACATGAGGAACCTAACGGAATCCTATGTGGCATATTAAATGTTTTCCTTGATCACAATGTCATGTTGGACTGTTAAGAAGGTTCTACGTTTGAGCCAAAAAAACATGTAACGTGCCACATAGAATTCTGTTAGGTTCCTCGTGGGGGACTAACGTGATGCCAAATTAATCTTTCGGGGGTTTAAGAGATTCCACAAATCTTTCAGGGACCTAACTGATTCCAAAATGATCTTTGGGGTTTAAGAGATTCCACAAATCTTTCAAGGACCTAATCGATTCCACATGTATCTTTCGGGGACCTATGTGACTATTAACTCCACAAGCAAGTAAAATATATTTTATATCTCTAAGATTAATCAACAAAGCCTAGCATAGTTAGTAGATGATTGGATTCCTTAAGCATAATGTCAGGAGTTCGATCCCGGCCGTGAGTATGGAAAGGACTTTGTCGGTAGAGGCAAAACTCAATTTGATGATTTCTACTTCTCGGAGAGAGTTAGTCTTCAACTGGAGGATACTCTTGATGTATAAAAAAAAAAATAAATAAACCTAAGATTATCGAGTGTTTAACTTGTCTTAAGTTGGGTTCATAGTTTTTTTTTTTTTTGGGCAATGTCATCAATTCAATTCAAAGCAATAAAAAAGAAGGAAATAATGTTCTTCTAATACTCCCACCGGTCCTTATTATAGGACATACTTAACCGAATTACACATACCAAGGAAAGTGGTTGATTTTATGAATTCTATGAGAATATATTGTAACATTACAATTTTACCCCCTTAACTTTTCTTGGAAAATTCACACTCATTAATGAACAACAAAAAACACATAGATGGTCAAAGCATTTAATAAGGGCAAAAAAGAGAAAAATCAATAAATGATGCATAGAAAATATAAAGCGACTTATAATTAGGACAAAAAAAATTTTTAGAATGTGAGCTATATATAGGACCGAAGATAGTAGTAATTGTCGCTTGAAGCTCCGATTCCATTATTTCCCATTTTATTACTTTATTTACGTCATACTATCAAATAAATTATTCAGCCAATAGTAATATAATTTGGACGCGTGTGTGGAAGAATCTACTTTAGTAGTCGATAATACTGTATAATAATATATCAAGAAGCCCAACATAATTAATAGATAATCATATTCTTTAAGTATGATATCGAGAATTTGATTTCGACTTTGTAGATATATAAAAGATTTTATTGATAATAACAAAATATGCTTTCATGAATTTTACATCTAAAAAATATTAGTTCTCCACTATCAACCAAAATATATTCTTAATGAGAAAAAAAAAAGTTAATATAATTACTTATGCTAAACGGAGCTACGGGTGTGTTTTGTCTTAGCTAGGTTTAGTCCACACATATGTTATCTTGCGTGTTTGGTAAAGCCTGTAAAATGAGATTGGTAAGATTATAATCCGTTAAAATTATAATTTATTTTTTGTTTGGATATCTAGCTGAAAAATAAAAATAAGCTAATCTATTTTGTTTGAATAGTGTAAAGAAGATTATTTTTTCTGAGTAAAGTACCAAAAAAGGTATGATGTAACAAATACGTTGTTAAAGTGATATGATAGAGTGATAAGGGCATAATAGGAAAATTATATGGGTCTAAAAAATAATCTCTAGGTACTATTAGGTAGCCTATAGATTTTGATTATTTTTCCAAAAATATAAGTTTGAATTATAATCTGTATTGCAAACAAACACACTAGCTTATACTTATTTTTGAAAAAAAAGTTGAAAGAAATAATCACCAGCTCAAACAAACATTAGGACATTATTATAAAACGAAAAAAAACATTAAGTTGACATTTTCTATTTTAGGTAAAAAAAAAATTAATGCCTCATAGAAAAAAGAAATGTTACTATTATGGACCGGTTCACAAATAATAAACGGTATCACAAATTAACAAGCATCAATCCGGTATACCGACGATTTAGCATCAATAGCCAATCAATATGTAACCGTTGTAACGGTTAGTTATTATTGCCGCTCATCATTTCATTCATGGAGCCGTTACAATCGTCATCTTAATGACCCATCATAGCACATCATACCCTTCACCCTATAAATAGAGGTAATGGCCAAGGTATGAACAAGGCTATCTCATCTCTCATTTCACATGACACACACCACCCCCAAATATCTCGACTCGATGACGGAGTTCTTTAACCGAGAACCCATTATCATCATCGTACATCAACAAACCGACTTGCGGATACATGTGGGATAACATCCCACAACAGTTACCTTTATTTATTTTTTTTTTATACAAAATAAAAGATGTTAACCTAGATGTCAAATTCTAGATATTCAAATAAGTCAGACAATTGGTGGGATAAAGTCATACATTTAGTGCATGTTTGGTTATGTGGTGAGTTAGCCCATAATTAATTCTGGAATGCTAACACTACTAATAGTTGTTTCTACTCTAACGTAATTTTGGAGTCATAATTAAGTTTCTGAAGTGAAACCAAACATGCTCTTAACCGTGTAAACAAAAGAGTGAAGAACTCGATTTTGAAGGATTGTTTTACGGTGCCGGCTTCGGTGAACTTGCCTGGGGTTTGGTGCACGCTGCACCTCATGTTTTTTTACCGGGTCCAGCCCGTTTCTCCGGTTTATATTTTTTAAACTCGTTAAAATAAAAAAGGGACAAAACGGTAATTTTGGTAATTATTATTTGTACGTCTCGACAGAGGCGTAGGACATTTTTTATTATTTGTATATCAATCATGGGACATAGGAATGATAATTTATTTTAAAAAAAAACCCAACCAACCCTACGTCAATCATGGAACATAGAGGGTAATTTATTTATAAAAAAAAAAGAAAAAAAGAAACCAACCAACCCCTACGCCAATCATGGGACGTAGGGGATAATTTATTTAAAAAAAAAAAAGAAACCAACCAACCCCTACGTCAATCATGGGACGTAGGGGATAATTTATTTATTTTTTTTTTTTAAAAAAAGAAACTAACCAACCCCTACGTCAATCATGGGACGTAGGGGGTAATTTATTTTAAAAAAAGAAAAAAGAAACCAACCAACACACACGAGATGTACGGGTAGTGTTTTTAAATTGAAATTAACACCTACTTCTTATGCTTGAAGTAAGTTCAAAATTTCCTGAATTAACACTTACTTCTTGAGCTTGAAGTAAGTTGAAAAAAAAAATACAGCAACAACAGAGGAAAATAAAAAAAAAATAAAGAGATTTTAATTCTTCTACAACAAAGCAGATTACATTATTTGAAAAAAAAATACAAAAATTACAGCAACAACATAAAAAAGTAAAGAAATTTTACAAAAAATCAAAAAAGAGAGAGATATGTTCCTTGATCAACGAAGAGATAGAACCCATATGCATGCAACCGGATCGAAGGCAGAGGAGGGCTAGATCGAGGTCGGTGGTTGGCTCGAAGATCGGAAGAACGGAAGAGAGAACCGAACAATGGTGGGTGATGGAGGAACGGAAGAGAGAAGGAGGGAGGCCATGGAGGTGGGTGGGTGCTGGATCGAAGGCGGTGGGGGCTCGATCGAAAGCGGATCGAAGGCGGTGGCTGGATCGAAGATCGACAGTGGAGGGAGACCGTGGCGGAGGGAGATCGAACGACGGAGTGAGATCGACGCCGGAGGGAGATCGACGGTGGATGAAGGGAGAGAGAGTGAAGGTGGAGGGCTTGAGAGAGAGGAAGATCGTGAGTTTTTTGTGAGTTTGTGAGTTTATGGGTGTGTGTGAGTACTGAGTACTGTATGTGAAGAGTGTATGTGAGTAGTGTATGTGGCGTTCCATTGAATGTACTTCCCATGATTGACGTATGTACATAACTACATATAGTATGTGTTTTTACTCTACTGCCCTCTTCCAAGCCTATTTTTAATGTTTTGCTTTTTAACCGGATTGCCGAGTTGTTGGTTGCCTTCACTTATCCGTACAAATCCATTTACACATGGGGTGCACACTGCACCTGACAATTTTGGTTCATTGAAGTCGTGGCCTTGTTTTACATTACTCTCGTACACATACTAGTTGTAATGACTTATTATACCCGACTTAGGTAGAGTTTGACCGGTTTTTTCCTTCTTTTTCTTTTTTCATTTTTTTCACTACACCTATCACATAAATTTTGACACGTGTCACCTGCACCCACTGCATCATGCAACCCACGTGAAAAATAGGGAAATGTGAATACTAATATTTAATACCTACATCAATAAATATAAGATTTTTTTTATACTTTTATTTTGTCCTTATTTATAAGAGCATGTGCCAATTTTCAACGATAATAAATTACTTTTTTTTTCATAAACACCTCTATTTATTTAATATGTTTTAGATTTCCAATACTATTAATAGAAATAGTTTTGAAAATACATATCAAATGTTCACATTTCTAATACCATTAACTAAAATATACCAAAAGGGTCTTATATATAAGAAGGAGGGAGTAAGTTTTTTTTCTTGGAAATGTGAATATTTGATACTCCGATCCCTCCGTTCCTATTAATCTGTCATATTTCAAACAAAACACATAATTTAAAGAATGTAATCATTATTTAGATTTTTAATATATTAATTATATTTTTTCCCACTATACATTTTCTCTCTATGTAATCATTACTTTTTCTTCACTACTTACGAAAATCAATACCCTATTAAATAGGGATAAACATGGAAAATAATATTTCTTACACTCGTGAAATCATCAAAAAGACAAAGAAAATGAAACAAAAAACTTATCCAGAAAAGGACAGTTAAATAGAAACAGAGAGAGTATGTATTTTCAAAACTGTCCCTATTAATAGTATTAGAATCTAAAAAGTGTTAAGTAAATATGGATGTTTGTGGAAATAAGTACTCCCTTGGTCTCATAAGTTATGTTCATTTAGGTTTTTAATTTTAACCCATAAGTTATGTTGTTTTAGAAACTCAATACTCATTTATATTTTTTTTTGTTCAAGTATACCCTTATTTATTACATTCTCTTTTTCATCACATATTTCTTCATTTCTCTTCAAGGAGTATAATCTTCATACATTTATTACTACTCTATTCATGTTATTAATCGAGGGTAATTTAGTAAAAATATACCAAATTCTTATACTCTTATTTACTCATTTCTTAATTAATTTATGTGCAAGAGCCTAAAAGAACTTGAATTATGAGACGGAGAAATAATTAATTATCATTGAAAATTAGTATAGGGCCTTATAGATAAGGATAAAAGAAAAACCATAAAAGGGTCTTATATATCGGGACGAGGTAGAACCCACTGCACTTATTAATATTAATATTTTATTTTTATAATATTTAGTAAAATTTTAAATAAATTTTTGTTTCATAATATTTATTAAATATTCTCTCTGTCCCTTAATATAAGTCACTTTTACCTAACTCATATAGTTTAAGAAAAATAATTATTACTCTAAATTTTATAAAAAAAAATATGTTGTCATTTCAAAGTTACCCCTAGTTAAAACTTTACAAATCTATTCATTTCATTCTATATTGTAATTATTACGCTATCTATGCAATTATGAGGGGTGTATTTGGAATAAACTCTTTAATATTACATAAATTCTACCAAAATAGTGCCCTATATTAAGGGACGGAGGGAGTAATTGTTATTTAATAATTTTTTTTAATAATATTTGTAAAAATTTAATTTATTCATCTAAAAATGTTATATGTAAATATTTTTAATAAAAATATAAATTTATTAAACTTATTTATTTTATTTCATTTTTATATTAAATATTATTAAACATTTGATTTAATTTTTTTTTTCTGTTTAAAAAAAAATTCAGTTCAAAAAGAAAAAAATTCTACAAACTATTCTACGGTGGACCGGTTGTATGCCGATGCTATAATCACTCAGGTAACAGGTAATGAATCATCACCGTCCAAACCTCATTTCTTTACCGGCCATAGATTGATTAGTTTACGTATTCATCCACTTAGGATAAACATTGTATACGGGCCCATTTCTTATATATGATTTCAGATACATGTTAAATAAAGTATACTTTAAAAAATTAGCTTTCATAAAAAATCTCAAAAATAACATTTGTATTAATAAATTATTTTCTTATATAAATCAATTTCTTTCTACTGTCTCCATTCGATTAAGTTAGTAAAAAATATAAAAGAATTTTGTCCTAAATTAAAATTAAGGGAATGAATAAAAATTTGTAATTACAAATTACATATTATATTTTATATTGTTTAGTTAAGAAAACATGCATTAAATTATTGCTTTTATAAATAGATTAATTGGTAAACAATACATTAATAATAAATTTCCTTACTTTCTATTCTTTTCAAAATTTTAATAAAGAGGTTTAATTATGTATCAAGTTATTGAACTTTATGATCATTTTGTTAAAGGTTTTTTTTTTTTTTTTTTTTGCAATGTTTGATTCATCGAAGTTATTTATAAGTTTGTCATATACTTTTTTTATCAATTTCGGCTAAATTTTGCTTACATATCACATTGGAATCCAAATTAGGCACGTAAGGATAACCACATGATGTTATATGGATGAAGAAAACCTTTCTCTCCGGTCTCTTTTTTTTAACTAAAAAATATAAAAATTTAGTTTTCTAATTAAAATTTTTTTTTGCTCATATGACATGACACCGCATGATTATCTGCTTGGGTCTGACAAAGATTTTGACGTGGCACCGAAGCAAAATTTGACGAGTGAAGACTCACTTTGATCCCTGTCAATTTTGCACAATACAATTTGGTCAATGACAATTCATAATACCACATTTAGTTTTTTTTTTTAAAAAATTCATACCAATTTTGTCCCTAACCTTTTTTCCTTACCAATTTCGTCCCTCAAGATTTTCTTTCATACCAACTTGATCCCTCAATTTTAAGGATCAAATTTGTACATCTGAAAATCTTGAGGGACTAAATTGATATGAAAAAAGTTAAGGGAACAAATAGGTATGAAATTTTTTTTAAGGGGCTAAATGTGATATTATGAATTGTTATGGACTAAATTGGTACCGTGCAAAATCGACAAGGACCAAAGTGGGTCTTCACTCAAATTTGACTGAGAAACCGTACATTAAAAAGAAGAAAATAACAAAAACTTGTGACATAATAATCTTTTAATGCTTAATTATGTCACAAGTTCATGAAGTTCGAGTACTTTTGTCAGATAATTTTATTCTTTTTTTTTTTTGCAATGTTTGACTCCTAAAGTTATTTCTGGGTTTGTTATATATCCCCACTAACAATTTTGATCAATTTTGCTGACATGCAACATCAGAATCTTAGTCAAGCGCAGGAGATTAGACACATGGTGCCACGTGAGTGAAAAAAGATTGAAGAGAGAGGTCGTCTTCGCCCGTGTGAGTTGTGACATTACGTAGCACCACATGGTCAACCTTCTATGTCTGATTAGGATTTCGATATTACACGTCATCAAAATTGGCCAGATATATAACAAGTCAAAATAATTTTGAGGAGTTGAACATCGAAAAAATATAATTTTGGGGAGTTGGACATTAAAAAACAAGGGTTTGTAATTCATTAACTTTTTACATAATTAAGCCAACCGAAAACATAAGTAAGCCTGGCAAATTTATGAGACATAAAACATAATTAATTTTAACATGCAATTTGGAACACATGTTAAAAAAATTACTAGTTCATAAATAAAAGCGAGCAGAAGATCTGATCATGAAATTAGAAAGTATGGAAATGGTGAGAGAGAGAAGAGAAGAGCCACTGAAAATGACAAGGTTTAGATCAAGTTATCATGTCATCATACTTCACCTTCTTTTGTTGTTACAGTTTTCCTATCAACTTGCATATTGTGGCTATATAGTGAAGTCCCTTCCTGGCTTCCAGGGACCTCTTCCTTTTGTCCTTGAAACCGGGTTAGTTAGTTAGTTAGTTACACTTTGCAACTAGCTAGCCTACTTTTATTTGGTTTTTAAGCTATGAGATTTAATTTAAATAACTTGCTTGAATTTTGTGTGTATGTATGTAATATAATATCATTATTATATAATGATCAGGTATATAGGAGTGGGTGAAAGAGAGGAAGTGCAAGCCTTCTACTACTTCATTCAATCAGAGAACAATCCAAAGGAAGATCCTCTCTTATTTTGGCTCACAGGGGGTCCTGGTTGCTCTGCTTTGTCTGGCCTTGCGTTTGAAATAGGTGACACTAACGTTGCTATGTTAGACTAGAGTAGAAGCATAATTACCAAAGAAGCAGCATGGGTACTCAATAATGTTATATATATGAACATTTAAAACCAACATCAACATTCAACACTTATTTCTTTTAGAAAATAAAAGAGAGGTAAAGTATATGGGGGATTTGGAACAACTTTCCGTTATTTCATAAAAAAGGCAAGTGTTGAATGTTGATGTTGGATTTATATATTTATCTAACATTATTGAATGGGTATAGGTATGAGGTTTACTTGGATTTGCTATTCGGTCTGTTGGTATTTTTTACATTATTATTGTTATTATTAGTATTATTTGGGTTTTTCTAATATCTAGGTTAGGATAAATGTTAAGAAATTTATAATGGGTAAGTCTGTTTCGGAAATTATCACATTTATAAAATTCATATGCATTAATTATATAAATTTCGGATGCAGTGTTACCCAATATGAATTTTTTAACTTATACCCTACTACATACGTTAGAAAAACAAATAACATTATTGTTATTATTATTACCAGACTTTCTTTCTTCAAGGCAAATCTTAGAAGTATGGTTATGAGTAAGAAGAATCCTAGCACTTCAAAAGAATTTAAGAGAGTTCTAATTATTGTATATTTAAGAGGAATCCTATATTCCTATGAGTTCAGAAGAATTTAAGAGGGTTCTAATTGAATATTGATGTAATGATGTTTACTGTGATTGAGTATTGTAGGTCCACTTGCATTTAAAATTCAGGAATATAATGGGAGCCTGCCTGATTTGGTCTTGAGGTCATGGTCATGGACAAAGGTGAGGAATACATACATGACATTTATGTTGGCTGAAATTGATATCTTGGCATTGATTTTATTTTTTCCATCACTTCATTTTAGATTCTCAATTTTTATTCCAGCTGTGGTGCCATGAAACTAATCATAATAACTTTTCTGGGTAGGTAAGTAATATTATATTTGTAGATTTGCCAGTTAATACGGGCTTCACATATGCAAGAACAGAAGCTGCTTCTCAGCGAAGCGACGGGAAACTAGCTCATCAATCCCATCAATTTCTTAGGAAGGTAGCCACCGCCTGACCCTTTTTTTGTTGTTGCTTTACATTCATATTTTTCCCTCAGTTTATAGTCTTGTTTGCAGTTTATATCAATCAGTCAATGAGTCCATTAAGCAGTTATGGTGATGTTTAAATCATCTTTGCAGTGGTTAATTGATCATCCAGAATTTCTCTCCAATGAAGTTTATATTGGAGGTGATTCACATTCTGGTATTCCTGTTCCAGTAATTGTTCAAGAAATTTCACAAGGTAATAATAATCCCAATATACAGAGAAATTAATGCTCACAAGACTCTCTGAAGACTGACGTGTACGGCATAGTATATATCCCAGCTGTGCTGTTGTGATAGGTTGCTATAAGGATGTTGTGTTGACAGATTAGTTATTCCTCAATTTCCATTGTTTGCAGGAAATGAAGAAGGGGTCCAACCATGGATAAATCTCCAGGTTCCCTTTTATAATTCAATTTTTTCTATAAGTAAGAGCACATTATTTTAACTAGTAATGTTTGTTGTGGTGTTCTGAAGAAGGAATTATATTGTGTTCTGTAATGAATGTGAAAAAATGTAAAACTAACAAGAGAATAAAGAGAGAGAGAGAGAGAGCCTAGAGATTATTTGATTGACTTTATCAAACAATGGATAAAACAGTAAAAGAACAATTGTTTGACTAAAATGCGATTTGAACAGCTAAGTATAAGCATATTTTTTTTTTATAAGCCTTAGTATAAGCATATATGAATAGACAAAGTTGAATACTGATACAAACTACAAAGTTTTGAGTGGAAAAATTGTGTTAGGTAAACTGTCACTGTTGGTTTTATTTTATTTTATTAGAACAATACCAAAATGTTTTTTGATGCACAAGTAACTCCACTTAAATTGAATTACACTTAAACAACTTCCTTTTATAATCAAATAGATGCATTAGTTAAGTCATAAGTGAAATATAAACCACTGATTGTCAATATGTTAGAATTTCTCCATTTTTTTTCTTCAGATGATTAATGTAGTCTTTGACTCTTTGGCAAGTCTAAGTTGCAGAAGTTTGATACCTACTCCAAGAAATTGAAAAAATTGTATAATAGCTTACCTTGAATTGTTAGATCCAGTAGATAAGATTTATACCTACTCCAAGAAAGGCCTAACAACAGTATGGCAATTATAATCGGCATGCCACCATAGCACCAAGTTGTCTGCTTTGAAACTTTTCTTCAATAAATCATAAATATGAAAAAATCTTAATTTCTTTCACTAGCATTTATGTTTAGGATCTTCTTCTGTGGACATTGTGACAGTCTCAACAACTGCCTAACTTAAACACGAAATAAGAATCTCTATATATGTTTATGGAAAACTTAGATTAGAGGTTATTCATGTGGAGATATGGTTTTACTTTGTGTGACTCTCAGTTTAAAAAATATACTTCTGAAGGTGGAAATTGTGGTGTTAGAATGATCTCATGAAAGTTGCCCATCCTCGTAGCGTTGAGTAGATAATTCGAAATTTCTTGTATCGCAAAATCAGAAAAGCAACTCCCACCCATATTGAAGGGCCAAATTTTAATCTTCGTTGTATTTTTGAACATTCATTTCTGTAACTAACGAGGTTGATTATGAAACGAGCCTTTCGTCAGGGATACTTGCTGGGAAATCCCTCAACAGATCCGACCGAAGAAAACTCCAAACCTGCCTTTGCTCATGGAATGGGACTTATTTCTGATGAACTCTACGATGTAAGTTAATTATAATTCCTAAGTAGCTATTCTGAAGAATCCTATTAAAGAAACAAAAATTGAATGCTATTGCTAAACAAATCTGTATTATTTTCTTAATGAACAGTCACTGCAAAAAAATTGTAAAGGGGATTATATACATGAAGACACTAGAAATGAGTTGTGTTCCAGTGACCTCAAGTCATTTGATGAGGTATGCAACCATTAATTTTTGCTATCTAAACTATCCTTGTAATCCAATTTTGAAGAATAGAGTTCTAATCTTAAATGCAGAATCGCAAAGTTAAAACATTTTTCCATTTCTGCAGCTTATCTCAGGAATTAATACGGCCCATATTTTGGAACCAAAATGCGAGTTTGCTTCTCCTAAGCCATTTGTAGCTTCTTGGAGGAGGTCTTTAACAGCGAAATATCCTCGGAATTTCACTCATACTCATCTCGCATTGCCACCCTTAAAGTGTCGGGTAATCTTCATGCCTAGTTTCTATAAGGCATTTTTTTTCCATATATTTATGCAATAATAATCGTGTTATGCCATGTAATAGCTGTTCCTTACTTATCCCTTTTGTATACTGTCCTGGTCTTTTCTCACTGGTTTTGAAGCTAAAACATGTTTTGTGCGTTAATTTGAGTTTTTTCCCCCTTCCTTTCCATCATTAGACTTATGCAGCCGCCCTCTGCAGTTATTGGGCCAATGATGACAATGTTCAAAATGCATTGAACATACGAAAGGTACAGCTAACATATGCGAACATGATTTCCTACATGCACAGTTACCAAAGCAACTATAATGTAAAAACCTTGGCTGCATGTGCTGCAGGGAAGTATAGGGACATGGCATCGTTGTAGCTTCAATATACCTAACAAGAAGGATATCCCTAGCAGCTTTCCATATCATGTAAATCTCAGTAGAAAAGGTTACCGATCACTGATATACAGGTCAATATTCTCTCTCTGTGCTCAAATATTGCACAAGATAATACCACAGATAATTAATTTCATACGACAAATTTTATGTATTGCTAACAGTGGCGATCATGACATGATTGTTAATTTCGTCGGGACTCAAGCATGGATAAGATCTTTAAACTACTCCATTGTTGATGATTGGAGGCCATGGTATACAAATGACCAAGTTGCAGGGTATACCTCTTACTATATATACTTGCATATATACTAACTAGGATGCAGCTATCTAATAAGCTTTATTTATGTACTTACTATTTGCTTCTTGTCAAGTAGATACACTAGAACTTACTCCAATCGAATGACATTTGCGACTGTCAAGGCAAGCCTCATGTCCCTTTTGCTTATAGATATTCACATAGATCTCAATTAATGAAACTATGTAAATTAGTGATCATCATTGTTTAGACCTTACAATTAATATATCCAATTATACAAAATAAATTTGAACATTTTGAGACCTTTAGGAGTATGCTTTGATTGACTCAGTTTAATTTCCTTGTTTATGTAATTGTTTTGTTGATGGATCTGGTTACAGGGTGGAGGCCACACAGCTCCTGAGTACAAGCCTGAAGAATGCTTTGCCATGTATACTAGTTGGCTATCTAAGGGATCTTTGTAGGAATAACAGAATAAGGTCATCTGCTATTGTGGCAATGACTAAAACCTTGCATCCATTTCATAGCAATGCCACCTTGCATATTTCATCCACTTGATAAATTTGAACAACAATCATATTCTTATCATCTTGTATCACTTTTTTCCACATCCCTCTTAACACCCTTATATATTTATTGATTAAACAACTTTTGTTGTGAAATAAAAAAGAAAAGGGATTGTTGATTAATATAATGGTAAAGTAAGTGTGAAAAACAGATGTTAGAAAAAAGGGTACGAGATGATAATTTTCCAAATTTGTATATTGTGAATATAACAAGTAGAAGATGCATAGTTCAAATGTGTAGGGATTGATCCTAGATGAGATTTGTATTTTGTAATATGAAGAATTTATTAATAAATCAATTGGACTCGTCAATTACGAGTCCCAAGTCATTTCCATGCTAGCATGTGGCAACTCATATAAATAGGCAAGATTTGAAAACCATAGTAAAAAAGTGGGTTAGCTAGGAATCAACATAAGAGCAGAATTTGTAACTACTATTCTATATAAGACCATTTGTCAACTTTATTTTGGTCTATTTATAAGAAAATAAATTGTAATTAATCTCTTCTTTTTACAAATTTTTTTATTTACTCAATATTTAATTTCAATTATACTAATATAAAGATAATTTTAAAAAACATATTGACATTTCTAATAATATCAATTTTTGAAAGAAAAGATCAAAAGGAGTAATATACATCCACATAATGTGTCATCTAGTAACCGACAATTAGATTATATATCATTGCATTTTGATAAACTTCGATAACAACCAATTGAGCCTTCTAGCTTGGTGGTTTACATAGTCTAAGAATCTTACTACCAAGTCAAAGGTTCTATTCTTGGTAAAAAAAAAAAAAAAAAAAAACTAACTTCGATAACAACAAGTCATGTCTCACAGAAGCTGCTGGTTTCTGTATAGATGGGCTAGGTTCGTTTCGGGATCAGGTTATAATAATAAGAACTAAATAAGATACAAAGTAGAAGAAGAGCTGATGCCGTGGTGGTGTACTGGTGGCAATAGTAGTGTAATGGTAATGACATAACGTGTAAGTGTATAAGTAATGACAGCAAAGGTGCTAACGTTTAAGTGTATAAGGAAAAAAAATTGCACTATCATATTTGTTCATTTTTAATCATGTTCTTATACTCCCTCCCGTTTTTTTATAGTACATACTCAACCGAATCACATATATTCAAAAAAATAGTTTGTTTTATAAATTTTATGATAATATATTATAACATTACAATTTTATCCTAATGAAAAAAAAAAAAATAGATAGTTAAAGTATTTAATAAGGGCAAAATAGAGGAAAAATAATAAATAATGCATATGGAAGTGACTTATAATTAGGACTAAAAAAATATTCTAGAATATGAACTGAAGGAAGTAGTATAGAAAATGAGAACTAGTAATCGGTTCCTACTTTAGTCCTCAATTCCCACTTTTTTTTATAGGGTTCAGTTGAAATATTTGTCGACATCTTCGAATTCGAAAATGTATTTTTCCAAATACCCTCTTATTAAAAAAATGCATTTTTAAAGTCGTAAAATACATTTTTTCGACTTGAGAATGTTAGAAAATATTGTGATTAAACCCCATAGAAAAAAACAGGTAGTGGGTACTTAAAAAATATGGCAGAGAACTAGTACTCATAAATCTGATAACAATACTGGTACACCAAACTCTAGGTAGCAATAGCATCAACAATTATTGATGAATTACTCCCTTATATATGTCATTTTCTACTTGTTATATTCACAATATAATGACCTGAACTATGCATTATATAGTATGTAGTTTTCGCCTTTTTTATTGTCATCACAATATAATCCCTTCACATTTGAACTATGCATCTTCACAGTCTTTTCAAGATAGCCTTCTTGTTATGTAATGACCTGAACTATCCCTCCATTCCACAACTTAATGAGCTGATATCATCAATTTAGCCCAATTAAGGTTTTTCTTTTTTTTTTTTCATTTAAATAGTGGGGATTTTATTGATCAAAAAAGTTTGGTACATCATGTAACAAAAGATTGCCTATTTCTAGAGGCATATCCTCTATCCAGTACCTATTCCTCACTACAAAAGCATAGCTAGCAAGATAATCAGCAACACAGTTTACTTCTCTCTTTGTATGAGCTAAGTCACACATTCTGAAGCTTTTTGATATTTCAATACAATCAGAAATGATGCCATGCAAGTATGAAGATCCATGAGCTCCTTTGTTCCAGGCCGAGACTGTATGGTCACTATCAGTTTCGAATTCAACATTTTGGAAGCAAAGATCTATTGCAAGTTGCATACTCCATCTAAAACATAATGCCTCAGCAACAGATGGTTCATATAGGGTTGTTGTATAATGGGTGGCTGCAGCCAAGAACTTACAAGCTGAATTTCTAAAAACAACTCCAAAACCAGTTCCACCAGCCAAGTTACTATAATTAAAAATAGAAAAATATTAACAAGTACTCCGTTCTATCTTAATTATAAGTAAAAAAACATTTCGTCAGCGGTGATAAATATATAAGCAAAAACTAACTAACTTCCTATTCTCAATACAATCATTTCTA
Organism: Crotalaria pallida; assembly: GCA_037953625.1. NCBI lineage: Eukaryota > Viridiplantae > Streptophyta > Magnoliopsida > Fabales > Fabaceae > Crotalaria > Crotalaria pallida. The sequence continues at coordinate 80,245,885 of CM075656.1, forward strand.
TAATATCCTTATAAAGTGGTTGAATCATTTAATTTTTGTTTCATTCCCAATAAAGGTTTAGTAAACTAGCCTATTTTGTATGAATTTGAGAAAATTAAATACATCTAATTATTTTTTCTTAATATCTGTGTCGTTAATTATTTTTGCTAATAAATAAAACTGGAGAGAGTACGAATTTACTAACAAATATTTTAGGTTACCCCAATTAAAAAAATAATTACAAATGTATAGTATATTATATTTTTTTAATAATATTTCATTATATTTATCTATTTTCTCATTTACAAATAAGATAAGAAGAGCACTTGTGTTAAAGAAAATGCGTAGAAAATTGACCAATCATCGAAAGCAGTTGTAGAAAATTGACCAATCACCGAAAGCAGTTGATTTTCGCGGGTCTGAATATAAATACTCCTTTTTCTTCTTCTTCTTCTCTCTTTCAACCTCTTCTCTTCTAGATCCGCCGTCACGGCATCATGGCCACTTCCAATCCCACCTCCGCCGACGACACAAACCACCGTGCCACCACCGCGCCGGCCGAATCGGCACTGATATTCATGGGAACGGGTTGCTCCAGCATGGTTCCAAACTTAATGTGCCTCCTCCATCCTCCCGATCCTCCTTGCCCCGTTTGCGTTCAGTCATTGTCAATCCCACCTCATCAAAACCCTAATTACAGGTTTCATCACTGTGTTGCAAATTGCTATTGCATCGTTGTTTTAAATCACGCTTGTACGTGGTTATGTTGCATTTACTGCAATTGGAAAATGGGGCCCGCAACCGCAATTTAAAACCATCTTCCTCAATGTTGGTATAATTGTTAAATACACTCGGAAATTTCTATTCGAGAAAACCTTCTAGAAGGTGCGATTAGAAAATTCCAGGTGTATTTAGCAAACAGCAATCACATGATGATGTTTTATTGTTCACATTGATTTGATGAGTGGGTGGGTTTATGATGCAGGTGCAATACGTCGCTTCTGATTGATTATTGCGAAAGCGACCAAGGTGATAAGCATAATTACATATTGATTGATGTTGGGAAATCGTTTAGGGAGGCGGTGCTTAGATGGTTTGTTCCTCATCGGATTCCAAGAATTGATTCTGTTAGTTTATCCTATCCGCCCTCTTATTTATTGTTATTATTATTATTATTTAATTATGGAATTTATGTTGGCAACTTTGTTTGTTTCAATGCAGATGTTTGGATTAATGGAAATGGGGGAAAAATCACTTTTGATGCTTACATGTTTGTTTGGTTGAGATTTTACTTAAAAATCAGTAGCTGGAAAAAGCAATCAATTGTACCACAGTGCCACTACTAATTAATAAAATCTGAATCGATGTTTTATAGTTTATTGTGAGAATGTTTGTAACCAAAGAAGAGCATCTTAAAATTTGTAGGTGCCATTGGCACATTGTGTAACATGTACCCATGGCTGCCATTCTGTAAAGGTACATTAACATTATACACTGAATTGCAGATTATTTTGACTCATGAACATGCTGATGCAGTCCTTGGATTGGATGATGTACGTGCTGTGCAGCCTTTTAGTCCAACAAATGATATAGACCCTACCCCCATATACCTAAGTCAGCATTCAATGAATAGGTGCTTCTACTAACCATTCCTTGTTATTTAAATAAATTATTCGTCAAACAGCACTGCATCCCTGATTTAGCTGAAATAAACTCAACCATTGAATGAGGATGGTTGGGAAATTGTACCGATTACCATGCAACTCTTACTGTTCGTTTGATTTTATGGCTTTCTTATGCTCTCCAATAGTTGAATCTCCATGTTTTCTACTTTTGCAACAGCATAACAGAGAAGTTTCCTTATTTAGTTGAGAAAAAACGCAAGGAAGGACAAGAAATACGAAGGGTAGCCCAGATGGCCTGGAACATTGTTGCTGATGACTTCAATCAACCATTTTTTGCATCAGGCTTAAAATTCACTCCTTTACCAGTTAATCACTAAATTATCTGCAATTAATGGAAAGAATGCAATACTTCTTTTATGCTATCAGTACTTAATTGCTTTATTTGTGGATGTAGGTTATGCATGGAGAGGATTACATCTGTTTGGGCTTTCTTTTTGGTGAGAAAAGTAGGGTGGCATATATATCTGATGTTTCACGGATTCCTGCTAGTACAGAGTACGGTACGTATTTAATTAGTTTCTTCCTTCTTGGCCACGTGTATTTCTTCGACAGTGCTATCTCACAAAACTGCGCTGAGATATAATTTATCCATTTGTTTTATCATAGAAGGTGTCTCTCATAATTATCTCCTAACTGAAGTAAGAGCAACAACATTAGGTCACTGATTGCAGTCACATGGGAGGTGTGATGTAACTGTCATTATCTCTATAATTTCGGCTAGAAGACAAGTTTCATATCTGAAGCATTTATGCATCATAAATAAACCGTCTGCTGAATTATGCTTTTTGACATCTGACATATAGCAGTAATTTCCTTTTACAGTCATTTCAAAAAGTGGAGCTGGACAGCTGGATCTTCTTATATTGGATTCGTTGTATAGGGTCAGTAATTCTATTTTCAATTGTTGTGAGTATATACATATATGACATAAATGTTATATTCCCAAATGCATAGGTTAATTATATTTTGCTATAAAATTTGCATAATGTATATGATATGCCGCTAAAGGATATTTCTTCATGCACAAAGGGCATCAATCAAGGAAGCACAGACACTTCATATTTGCTGCCATGTTGTGTCGGACACGTATCGTATCTCATGTTAGACACGCATCCGTGTTAGACACATCTATCCATCTTCTTTAACATTTTATATTTCTTTTGCCATATCCCATGTCTTGTCTGTGTTTCCCGGACATGAATGCATGTGTTCAACATGCAGAAGTATCACATATAGAAATTTTTTAGGAAAGAGATCCTGGTATGATGCATCATTTTTTTTTTCCAGTCAGGTTCTTGATTTCTTACTTCAGGGCTTCAGGCCTAGGGAGAGAGTTTTGCCTGCTTGCAATGTTATAATGTTCTTATTGACCGTCGTTTCTTACAGCTTGATCTGACTTAATGTTTTGTCACTTTGTTTGTGGAATATTAGTGTCTCTTCGAATGAGTTAATTTTTTCATTTTTTGTTCAAGACAGACAATCATTTCTCTGTTACAACTTATAATTATAATAAGTTAATAACTATATCAAATGAGGCCAATATGATTAGCCAATGCACAGCATATGTCCTCGACCTAAATGCTATGAAGTTTTCAAGACCTTGAGCACATTTTCATCTTTAAAATAATAAAATCCTAATATCTTTTCATTGTTTTTTTAACTAATATTTATGAGTGTGACAACTAAAATTTAAATTTCATTACACTGAGATTCAAGCTTCATGATTGGTTATCTGGACTATTACCTTTTCTTATGCATGTTTTGTCCTTTTTCTTGGGTGAGAATTTCATGTTTTAGTTTTCTTTTTTCTTTACTTTCTCTGTGAAATGTTTCTCTTTAGTTTCCTGATGTTTCTTTCTTGATATTTTTCTGTGTTTGCAGACCGGATCACATAATGTTCACCTTTGTTTTCCACAGGTTTCTTTTGCATTTTCCGAAACACTGTTGCCCTTTATATATCTCTTGTGAAATGTTGTTGTTAATGGGTAATTTTACAGACACTTGAAACTGTGAAGAGGTTATGTCCGAAGCAAACCCTATTGATTGGGATGACTCATGAGTTTGATCACCATAAGGACAATGAGTTTTTGACAGAGTGGTCCAGAAGGTACATATCTTGTCATGCTTAAAGAAGTCAATTCTTAATTGTTGCAAATACATTATGAAATAATTAACCCCACAACCTGATAGTAGCAGGACCATGTGAATGTAATTAAACTGTTTACCCGTGCACACTATGGGTTTTAGAAAATAGTTGGGTTGATTCTTCTATTATTGTTCTCAGGGAAGGAATTCCAGTGCAGCTTGCTCATGATGGTTTGAGAGTCCCCATAAACTTGTAGTAAGGTAAGGTATTGCTTGTGAACCTGAATCTCCATTTTTCTCATCGAGAGGGGGGATACAGACCTAGGATACGAATTATTCACTATGATCAGTAATCGGTGGCAAGCATTTGGGTCTCTGATACTCTGATGTCTCCCCCTTCTTGGGATGGATGTGCCTGCTAAATTATCACATTGCTGGAACATTTTACCTTTTTTCTTTTCTTTTTTTCCCCTATTTTGGTAGAATTTGCATTAATAAATTGTGTAGTGATTGCCATTCAGGGTGTGTTTAAGATGATGGAAAGTGAATAGGTAAAATATTGGGTGGGATACAAATGCTGATTAGCGGTGGAAAATCACTTTGAAGTTACTTTCATATTATGCATGTAGATGAATTTGTGAGGTAGTGTGTATATGAGTGGCCCTCCACTTTCTTTTGTTCTAAATTATAAACTAGTTTTACGTCCTAAAACAAGCACACCCTTATTTGTAACATAGCGGGTACTATTTAATGCTGAGAAACAAGCATGTAATGCTTTTCTTTTTCTTCTCTTGTACTCCTTTATCAGTAGCCATATTGACTTTCAATTTATATCTCTTAAATCTTAACATACGCTATAATGTTCTTGCAGGCTAAAGCATGTGACAATATATACTCTGCATACTGATGGTCAAAGTTAGACTGAATAACACCTTGATATTTTTAAAGAATATCCTCAGCTTATTATGCTCTGCGAGGAATTTACATTTTTGCTAGAGATGGCATTTCTAAATGATGAGGATAGCTTATTCTTGTGAAGACCCAATTTTCTGATTAAACTCCTGAAAGCTGGATTAGAACAAGTCTGTAGTCGGCTCCTTTATGCTGCTGGAATAATTAACAGTGAGCTCTAAGTGCTTAGAAAATTAACCGTGTCATGAATTTCGTTTCCGGTCACTATACAAGACAACTAATCTGCTGAAAGATATATTCTTCAATCATTTAAAAAATATAAAAAAATAATTTGCGCTTGGTGACAGTTTCATAGTAGAGTTAGGGACAGATGAAACGGTTTTTCCGTTGGACTTTAGCATGCTTCTTCTCTTCTCACTCTCTAAGCCATAAAAAGAGACAACTTGGATGAATATTCTCATATGTTCCTTAATAAAAACTATTTACATTCATCATGTATATTCTATCACATGTCATTTTTCTTTAACCTAGTGGAGTAGTGGGTTTGATTCAGTGAGAGGTTGATTCAAGCTTAAACAAGGTGTGGGGTTCAATTTTTAATCTTGTATATGCAGCATTTTTAAATTGCTTACTTAGCATTTCTGCCTAATAGAGGTATTTACAATTTTGCGATAAGATTAGTCACCTTATTTACGTTGATGGATACCCTGGTTTAAAATACTTTACCAAAATATTGTCTTTTTTTTTTCACCAAGTTTTTCGTGTTAGATATTATGTGAATGTAAGATTTCGAGTAATATTCAACTTTAACTTTAGTACTTGAATAATGATCACATACATTATCCCAAAAAGACAACTTGAAGTGTGTATAAAAAATGATTATTATTGTTATAAAATAAAATAACTATTATCTACAAAGACAAAGCTTTTTCTCATTATGTGAATTTAGATATATGAATCAAATGGCATAAAATTACTACGCCTGAAAAAAAAAATGTAAATCTCATTTTATAAACTTTGGAAAAATGCAAAAGAGAAATGAAATACGCTCTTGATAAAATCAGCCGAAATTTGAGAACAACTCACCAAATTTTGATTTGATCTTGACCCCGAATGAGTCATATCCACTTAAGAGAACAAAAGTAAAAGATGTAACACTCAAAAATACAAAATCAATTCAATATAGTTCAGAGTAATATATAAAAAATATATAAAAAAAGAAAAGAAAATAAGTTTACTCACCAAATTTAAAACAAAGCATAGAAAATTAATATGGATTATATCAAATGCTTCACTCTTTTAAGTTTTTAATTGTCTTGAATTTAATTTGCCAACCTTTTATAGAGGATTTTGAAGACATCGTTGTGATTAACAATGCTGATTAACTGTTGCATCGTATGCCTTTTATATTAGGAGATAATAATTGTTTTAAATTTTCAAATTTTTTTAGGATAATGATTTAATATAAAGAAGATATCTTGAATATAATGATTATTTTAAATAAATTTTTTTTTGGATAATGATTTCACATAGACGATATCTTAGTTGGAGATCTTGATTTCAACAAATTGGGATAATGATTTCACATATAGATAATGTATTTAATTTCAAATTATAATTTTGGTTAGAGATAATATTATTTACCTAAAAACGCTCTGATGCGAGTATTTCTTAAGAGGACAAATGTGGTGACTCGAAAAGTGATCTTTTTATATAAGTATTTTTTATATAAGTATAATAGATTGTTAACACATCATCCATTATTCTATATATGACTTCTACTAAATTAATGGTTATTGATACATGGATGAATGAGTAATAATATTAGTCTTGTTCTACAACATTAAAAATATAACTTATCTAATTACAATAAAAGAAATATGGAAAACCTTTAAAAAAAAAAGAAAGAAATATTGAAAAGTAGATCCACGTTAATCAAATTCTAACATGCTCACGTCCAGAAATTTCAATGAAAAGACACACTATGGCACGATCAAGGAGAAATTTCCCAGGTTGTCAAACATAACTTTAATATAAAATAGCAGATGTTATGCGAAGCACGTTGAACTAGTCAATACGCGTGGCCACTTGTCTTTTAGTTCTATTTCCAAGCCTTGTTAATTGTCTATGGTTTAGTCCTTTACTAGAAACAGCACAAGACCAAGAAGAATGAAAACAACAACTTGTTGAATTCTTCTAGAGCCAAAGTCAAGATTTGGTACCATTCTGGAAGCAACCTTAGTATTCATGGAAATTTCGGGTATGCGTGTCTTGTGGGTTTGCTTCTCATATTTGATAACTTTCACTGACAAAAAATAAATTAGTGATATAGTTAGTGATGAGAAGAAGAGATTAGAACTTGAAAGAAAGAATAAGAAATAAGAATATATGGCTTGTTCTGTGCCTTTTGACAACAAGAGTTTAGATATAAGTTTCTTTGTTTTCAAGCCAAAGGTAGTAATAGTGGATGACCTTGTTCATGGACTAAAAGAGTTCTCCTTAAGCACTGAGGGTCTCGGTTGTGTTCAAAACTCTATATTTAGAAGCATTCATGGAAATATGGTGAGTTTTTGCTTTCTCTGATTTTTACCTTTTTCTTAAGGGGTTTGATACAATTGTTAAAATTGTTGTCACGTGACAAAGAAATCACATATTTGAATCGTGAAATCGATCTCTTATAATTATAAAGTAAGGTCACCTATTATAGATTTAGATAGTGTATCCGACTCTTTCTTAAATCCTGCACCATGTGGGAGATATATAGCAACGTTTTTTTTTTTTTTTATGTTTATTGATTTCACCTATCTTAATTTAATTATATCAATTCTCAAGTGTAAGTTCTATATTGGCTTTCTGAATTCAATATTTTTTGAAACTTGGCTAATTAGTTTATGAAAATCCACTTCTTCTTGGGTTGAATTGAACTGCAAATTGGTGGGGAGATCATATTATTTAGTAGTAATATAGAATCATTCTTATTTTCAGCCTTGTTTTCTAAGTTGGTTTTGGACCCCTCAAAAATCATTTCTATGAATAAATCACTCTGGAACTTCTGTATTTCAGTGAATGACAACTTCAATTGCCATTGCATCATCTTTACTACCAAATCAAATAATCAATGAATCATGGATATAGCTCAACAAATTCTAACTGTGCTCAACTAATAAAGTGTTTTCAACATGTGACTTCTCAATAGTAATCAAATTTCTAAATATTGATTTAAGTTTTCCTAGGAGTCAATTTTGCTATCCCACAGTGAAATTTTATTATGTGCCAAACCTAATTACTTGGGTTGATCTCCTTTCCACTGAGCATATGATGCACCCATGCCTTCTATCTTTTCTCACTTATTCACATTATTTGTGCTCTTTAATCAGATCATATGGTATGGAGCATGGCATAAGCGGTCCAAGAAGGAAAAATTGCAGCTGACCTCAACCCTTGTAAGTTTTACTGCTTGGACAACTATTAGAACCAAGAAGACACTAGATTTTGTTGAAACCATTAGGTGAACTACAACTAGTTAGTAGTTACATATTTAAACCTTATTTATGTCTGTTTGTGTGTTATAAAAGAATAATTTTTTGATAGAGAAAGAAGGTGAAGAGAGCCTTCCACAGAACAACAAAAAGAAGCGGGTGCTGCTATTGAGTTTGAGTGTTTGACACTCATGATTTCAGTTTTGCACCCATCGGAATGACTTATCCGAGAGCGCGAATTTCGGATAGCAATCCAAAAATGAAAAAAAGACACTGCCAGATTGCCTATCCGAAAATTTGTATAGGTGTGCAACATTAAACACGAGTGTTGATAGAATTTGCCAAAGAAACAATAGGACAAACTAAGTATCAAACTTCAGCTCAGCAGAGCTCTCCAATCCTTCTCTATATCCAACAACCTTTAAAACAAATTGTGTGTATCAAAGGCATGCCAAGGAAATACTGAGATTTTTATGGAGAAGATCATCTTATTTTAATAGTTATGACCAGAGAACAATATTAAAATGGATAAAATAGCTTTTCTGTGTCCATCTTTTGTATCTATCGCTGAAGTATATAAATATGATTTCTGACAAGGACAAACTCTTTGAAAAGCTTAAGCTGTCAAGTGAACCATGATAAATAGTTTTATACTTAACAATTGTAATATTCAGCATTCGTTGAGCTCTACCATGTCCTTGTGACATAGGATTACATCAATTTGAACCGCATTCTGATCCTTAAAAAACTTTTTTTTTTTTAACTACTGTGGTAAGTGGTAACACTAAGATTTGAGCCTATGTGAATTATATTATTATGTTAACTACCCAAGCCCCTCGTTACATGTTCCCGAGGTTAATACCTTGAGACCTTGATGTATAATCATTGGGCAAAATATGGGACTATTTTCGGAGTTAAGGAATATAAACCCTATTTTTTTTCCATAAACTTCATTTTAAGTGTGAAAATTCCAAAATGCCCTTTGTTCACATTTTTTCCAACTTCGGAGCGTTAGAAATTTTTGTCTGATACCTCATTAAAAATAAATAAAAAACAAGCATATTATACCGGTGTATTTTTTCGACTGCACCCTGTCAAAAATTTTCCAATAGGACTAGAGCCGGAGCTGCCGAGGGAATCAAGAGAAAGAAAGCGTGAGAGGGATATAGTGATAGAGTAGTCACAGACCTATGGGAAGAGTAGTAAACAAGTAATCAATTTGCTTTTAACTATATGGTAGGAGCTTGAAAGAATTTAGACATATTCCTTTTCTATTGAGAAGCTTTTCATGTCCTTATCTATTGGTTTAAATAGGATGTCTTGTTCTTCTGTTATCTTACCCACGTTAATCAGCATACACTAATAATTTTTTTTAAAAATAATTCATTTATCTTTTTGGTCTTGACAGAAATCAATGCTAACAGACGTATTAAGCATGGCTGTGTTAATTGAACATAGCTTCCTTGAAGCATATGCTGGAGAATCAACAGATGGCTCTTCAACTGCCAAATTCTCAACCGGAGACATAATTTTGATGAACTCAGCAATCGCCACTAGGAGAGACCCTAATGACCTTGATGATCTATGCTATGCTGTCCTAGCACTTTTTCGATGCCGCTTTGCGAAAATGCAGGGCATAACTTCAGGACTTTGCTTGAAAGGTCAAAGCACACCAAGAGTAGTATGCATTCATGTGTGGAAGTCTCTCCATTCTTGTTACTCATGGATTCTCAGCTCAGACCATAGAAAGTGGATGATGCCTTACCTTGAACGTTTCTCCATTGACTTGAAGTATGATATTTTCAGAGTGGTTTATGATAGTGGTGACAGTATCGTTAACCTTAATTCCTATGTTTCTCCTCATCAGATGTTAGAAAATGAGAAAGAGAGCTCTCAGAGCAGACAACGGCAAGTTATGCAGAACTGAGTGTTGCAAAAGATTTGAAGTTCTAGACCATCCTTTTCTGCATAGTTTTTTTTACCTTTTTTTTTCTTGTAAATATTGTATATACTATTTGAATATGAATTTAAGGATTAGAACTCAATGAGGACTATTAAATCTTTGGTTGTTGCTTGATATTTTAGACTCTACTTAGCATTAAAAAATACCTTCAATCTTCACTTGGTAGGTATTGGAAATTTTTTAAGACAGTTCTCGATCTTCACTTGGCAAAGAAAAACAAAAGAAGCTAGTTCTCAAATCACAATTTTAAGCTTAGAACAGCCAAGACTTGACCAAGCAATGAAATTTTCCCTCTATAAATAGATTCTATTATGAATTTTTAAAATGTAGATTTCTTTCTACTACAAAGTTAGGATGCCATGATGATAGGGATTGTAATATAAAAATTTCCATCTTGTACCCATCTACAAGGTTGTTTACCAACATTAGCTTCAAAGCCAAATCAATTAAAAACCTTTTTTTGCATGAAAAGTGATGCATGTGAACATAGCTCTACAAGATCAATGTTACTGAATAGAGGCAGATAAATGGCTACACTCTCCTTGCCATCCAGATATTTGAACTATTACTGGGAAAATGCAGGTTAATTGCAAGAGTATCAAATCAATTAAAAAATCTGCCGAGTTATTAGTTGTATCATTCAATTCTTTCACTTCACCATCCTGCAAAACAAGACGGCAGAGAAGAGCACCGCATGATTGAAAGACCCTGCTGTCTGACATCACACTCAAACGCCACACTAGAAACTTGCCATAAAAACCAGATGCGAAGTCATGTGTATAGTCCACAACACTCAAATCTTTCATTAGACAAAAAATGAAGTTCCATTTCTTATAACAAACGAAAACAACCATGTCTTCCTAGAAATTAAACAAATGTAAAGGCCAAATAACAAAAATCTTAAGCTTCAGCTGCAGGAAACAAAAATCAGAAGAATGAAATGCTTCTCCTTGGTCTCCCATGCTGTAGGTCCTCTACAGGTCTTGAACACTCAAACCTGAAAATATCAAGAGCATCACCAGTTGAGAAATGATTGGTGCACCTCAAATCTTTGTGAGTTGGCAAAAACAGAATCTTGTTATCTAAAAAACTAGGTTGAACCAACTGTTATCATGTAAAAAAACTGCATAAATTGTAAGTCACTTGTAATTAGATTATCATAGCAATCCTTTCAAATTTCCCCAATAGCAAGTACATGTCCCAGTATATAACCATTATTAATGTTAAATCAAATAAATTAAAGTACTTTTAAAAAGATTAACATAATCCAAAGTTTATTATACTCTTCAATTTGTTATGGATATATCAGCATTAGCATAAATAAAGTAAAGTCAGGGCATCTTACAAGTAAATGTAACATCAAAACAATGCAATTTCCAAATACTAACCCGGAGGAAGTGATTGCTTCAACTTATCAGCTTTCTCAGTATCAAACACACAAAGTGTGTAGAGATACTTGGAGCACCGAACCTTGAACTTAACAACATCTCTGCTCCTCTTGATTTTCACTGACCTAGCATCTTTCCTTCTGGCAGTGAGAAGGAAATCCTTAATCTCGTGGATTTGCTTAGGCTATGCACAAAAAACACCAAACACATATTAAGACAACAATTTCAAAATTAGCATACTACATAACAAAGGATTCCACCTCTATATTGAAACTTAAGAAATAACTCCATCCGATTCATATGTAATACAGTTAAAGCTTTTTTATTTCATTCATATTATTGTTTTACAAACCCAATACATAATTAAGCTATTTTTCCCAATTATAACCTCATATCACAAAGCTCCTTTTCACCACCAATCTCTCTCTCCCTCTCTCTCTTCAATCACAAGGGTACTATAGTTAAAATACCCTAAATTCTTAATCTTTGTGCATAACCTTAAATTACATTTACTAGAATACAAATAGTTCTACAACTTAACTAGACAAAATCATGAAACTTGGGTATAACCCCAAAACCCTAAATTTGAAATCCAAATCCTAAAATTGAGAGTAACCCAAAAATTCATAAATCTAAATTAAGTGACTTTATCTTTTTCTGAATAAAATTAAGCCTAAACAAATCAATTATTCTACGGGTTACATTTACAATTACACTAGGTTATTTGGTAAAATGAACATAGCTATTAGAAGAAGGAAGAGAGAGAATGAGTACCATTGTGTTGCTGCTGTAGGAAGAGGCACTACGATGACACTGTGAGAGTGGGAAGAGAAGCAAATGTTGGAATGCAAATTGTTAAATGGGAGGAGAGGTGAAACTTAAACCCTAATTCCACCCTCTTTCCGACTAGACCCGAAAGCCCAAGCCATATTTAGGGCCTGACGGCCCAGCTAGCCCAAAAAACAACAGAAGAAGGATTTTCTTTTTCTTCTTCTCTTTTCAATTTCTATATAGGTGTAAAAGAGATACTGTTAGTTAGCACAGTTATTTATGAGATTATCGAGTGTGCACTGACAAGTGTAAAGTTTTTTACAATATCACTTTATCATTCATAATTCATTTGTATTACTGTTATCTAAAAGTCAACAATCATAAACGCGTGGATGATGAATGATACAATGACGATGTAAAAAACCTTTACACTGTCAATTCAACATCTATTTTCTCATTATTTAATTATATTGATCGAGTTTTAATCTATGAAAAAAATTTTGTTGTAAAAGCTACCCCATCATCTTGACTCCACCTGGTTTCAAATATAAGCAAATAAAAACATTTCATTCGTGGTCTCAAATGTAAGCAAAATTTAATTAACTTTCTATTGTTAATATAATCATTCCTAAAATATCTCAATAAAGTGAAAATTAGTTTATTTTTTCTTATGATTTCGAGAAAATTAAATGCACTCAACTAACTTCCTTAATAAGTAGGAGGTTAGTTTATATATATATATTTGAGACCAGAGGGAGTATGTATTTAGATAAAATACCCCCTTCGTCTCATTATCTTGGTAAAAAAAATGCTAAAATTTTGTCACAAATTGAAGTAAAAAATAATTAGTGAAAAATCTTAAAGATTGTATATTATATTTTTTTTATAAGCTATATATTATATTCATGATTGAACAAGTAATAAAAAATACATTTAATTACCAAAGTAAAAAAAATATGATTTCAATTCTTTGAACATTTATAAAAATTAGTATAACATGTATTGATTGTGATGATGTAAAAATTTGTCTAATAGCAATTTATAATTAATAAGTGAATATATGATTCACTTATTAATTATATGAATACATGATTCTTTTATTAATTACAAATTGCTATTAAACATATTAGTTTATCCAAATAACAGGGTAAAAGGAGTATGTGTTAATATTAGAATGACGTTGATTCTAGTAATACATATCTTATTTATCTCAAACAAAAACTCAAGTTTGGAAGTTGTGTATGAAAAAGTATAATTTGTTTGAAAAACTAACCTCACTATATTGCATATGTTTTTGGGTTGAAGATAATTATTTCATGTGAAGGATAATTTTGGCTATATCAAAACAAGGTCTTGTGTTTACCCCAAAAAATAAAACAAGGTTGTAATGTCAAATCATAGAATTTTTTTAGTTTATGCATATCGAGTAAATCTTCAATTATTCAATTCATCATGTGGAGGAGGAATTCTATATATATATATTACATTCAACCCATTATTAGAGTTCTAAAGACTAGCAGGGCATGGTGTCCATCAATCACATTGGGCTCTTAAACCGTGTTGGTTGTTATATGCACACACCCTTAATGTAGCTATGAACTTTATTAGAGAGAAATTGGAACTCTTTTTTTTCCCCGTGAAATTTAAAGCTCAAATATTATTCCTAAATCTTATTTTTAATTTTAATTTTAAAACCACGCTTAAATCTTATTTTTCTCTTTTTTTTTCCTCACATACTTTCAAACCTTTTTTCCCTCTTTCTTTTTCTTTAATTTATCGCATACTTTTACACCATATTTCATCTCTCAATTTGCATTTCTCCATTCTATTTCTCCAATAAAATCTCCCCATTTTTTTGAGGGTTAGGTTAAATTTCTTAGAATTAGATTTTTGTATCAAGGGTTATATTTATTTATTTTTCTAATAGTTTGTTTATATACACATAAAAAAATTTGGATATTGGAAAAAAAAAAATTTGACAAACGAATAACGGAAAATGCATTTCCGATACGAGCTAGCCTCTTGGAAAAAAAATTAGACCATTTCACTCAGCAAAGAGCCAAAGACATTGACAAACTAACTAGACAAAGGAAAAAGCTCTTGGACCTCTTTTTATTCATTCGGTTCGGAAATTTTGAAGAAGAAGGTTCACGAACTAAGAGTGTAATGGGGCACCTATTAGTCCCATCACCCTATGCATTAGTATGATTCAATTCAAGGTGGTATTAATGTATATATCTTTGTGTGCATGGATGCTAATACTGTTGAGAATGGCAGTTGATTGAATTTTTCGACATGTAATAGTGTGATATACTTATTTTTTTGAGTAAGGGTATTGAGAAAAAAAATTTGACACTACTCCCAAATCAGGAAAAAAAAATTATGAGTAAGAGGTATTTTGGAATTTTCACACTTAAAATGGGGTTTGCATATAAAAAAATGAGATTCCAAAACTCTTTTCTTTAATGATTCATAAATCATAACTTATTTTCTCTAAACCAAGTTAACAAATTTACTAGTAAAAAGTGAAAACATGTTTGATGTATGTCTTAGTGTCACAAGATGAAAAACGTAACAAGACATTGCCACCGTACCATATGTTGGTCTCCCTTTCAAGAGCAAATACCAAATGCCGTTCCTTTCTTTGACAAATTAGTCACCTGAGGTAGCCAAGGAATTTTGTGTCAAGAAACATAACGTACATCTCATGCATAAGGTTTAATTTACCAAATTTGTTTAGGTAGCTTTCTGATGTTGCAGTGCCAATTTTCTCATCGTTTTGTCATTCTCTCCCACAAAATTTGAAACATAAATAGTTTTTAAGTTAATCATAGTCTGTCTGATAGACCTTTATATGCAAAATTTACATCCCAAAACAACTTGAAACTTTTTAGAATACTTAATATAATAGTAGTTATATGCATAATTGCAGGGTGCTTATTAAAGTGGCTCATGCCTAAGCTTTTCATGACAAATAAGTGCAGATAGAGCATCAAATAATCAATTTTCTAGTTTTTTTTTCGTGCAGTGGGAAACAAGAAACGACAAGATCCTTGCACGTGTTAAACAAGTTTTATACAACCTTTTTGCTCATATCATGGGTGACAGAGTAACGCCAGAGAGTAGTAAGAGTGAGTCCACATCCGTAAGAAAGAAAAAGAAAAAGAAAAGCCAAGGTGAGAGAGACTATGCGTGATAGATGGCAATGCAAGTTCAAGAATCAAGAATAATCCGGATCCAAAGTCACATTTTGCAATTTGGTAACTTTGATGATTGATAAATCTGAAATACAATTGATCAATTTTGGAAATTAATCACAAAAATCTTATTCAATGTTGCTATACAATTGATTAATTATAGGTGAAATTTTCAAGTTTCATAATCTGAAAAAATTTAATCTATCGAGTTTATTTATGATTGGTTGATTGCTCAATAATTAGACACTATGACTATGACTACACGTTAGTCAAAGTGATAGAGTTTAATTTACTATAAGAAATATATTAGGTTTGAACATAATGGATGGAAATATTGAAAGTAAAAAAGGTAAGAAAGATTTGCTCCCTTAAATAAGCATGGGTATTCTTCCTTCCACTTAAAATATGTTTGGATAAAAGATTACTCCTATAAGTTTTTAAGAATTTAAAGTATTTGAAGCTAATTTAAAATTAAAAAAATGGAAAATGTATTGACAGTGTAAAAGTTTTTTATATATCATTCATCATTCATCCGTTTATGGTCGTTAACATTTAGATTAAAGTAATATAAATGAATGGTGGATGATGAACCGATGATGTAAAAAAATTTATACCATGAGTGCATATCCATTAATCTCATTTAAGATAAATGAGATAAGACAAGGAAAAAGTATCTTGAGAGTTGAGACGGTTGAGATTATTGATTAGAGGTTGTTGGAAGATTTCGAAATTTCATATTAAGAGAAAAAATTTTGAAATTTTCTATTAACCTCTGATTTCAACACTTCCAAATAATATCTTTTCATCCTAGTCTATGCTCCTTACATTACATAGACTTCAAATACTTTAAATTTCTAAACATTTAAAATTCTTTATCCTGATACACTCTTAAATTAATTTAAGGTCCGGGCGAATTAAAAAAAGAATAACACCTCACCTAAAAATATAAAAAGAGTGGGGTTAGGGTTGTTGGGTTGCCAGCCCTACCTTTTTATTGGTATTATTATTAATATAGATTATAGATAGTGCCCTACCTTGTCACCATTCCATACCCAGAAAAAAGCTCCCAACACATACGGCAGCCCCACAACATGCATCAAAACAAATTGTACAAACCTGACTCCAACTTTATCCGCCTATGCCCACTGTGGGCATGTTAGCTTGTGCCACAACTAAAAAGGTATCTCCATTGGGCTCTTTCTTCCATCCTCTTTCTCACATTCAATTCATTGAAATAATAAACATCTTCCATGTGCAGAAGGAAAAAAAAGTAAAAACTAAATTGATCAAATTTATTATGTAACATATATAACACTGCACGGCATCCATGAGAGTGATGTACGTAATTAATTACTTTCATATTTGCTATCATCAAACCATCCACCGCTTAGATCAAGTTGTGCAAACTTAACCAGCAGAAATCTCGAATTTGAATTTGATTAATCGGGAGAGCTTCAACAGTACACCCTTGTAAATCTTGATTAGTAATTTCCCTTATGGTATCCAAAGGATGGTTTATAAAAAGAAAATATTAAAAATTAGCTGACACCTAAATATTCATAGTTTTTTTTTTTTTTTTTTGCCAACAACTATGCATGTTCCGAAAAATAATGGAGTAATTAAGAGACGGAAGTTTAAAGTTTGGTAAATGTACATGTCAAATTGTTTCTATCATTGATATAAAAAGAAATTTGATTGATATAAGTCAATTGCGTTTGTGTGTATGTCTTGGTAACTCATTCTCACGGTGCTTAACTTGCTTTTTCAATTCTTTGGAGGATATGAAATAATTACAATAATGAAAGCTAACAATATGAGAAGAGACCTAAATAATAAATCAAAGTGATTAAATTTGTAAAGGATAGGGAACTAGTTTGTTTGTTTGAGTCTTATAAACTGCTTTTGAAGCTTTTTCAATAATACGAGTAATATTTCATACCCTTATTTTTTACCCTTTTTTTCTGCTTACGTTATATGTATTAGCTGGAGATATTCATCGTGCAATGATTTTTTTTTTTTTTTTTGCATTATTATGTCAAACATAGGCGTAGAATGACCCAGTATCTTGTGTAGAGGGCCTCTTTTTCACTATCAGGTCCACCTCCATCAACATGCATGTGAGAATGTGACATTGATTGGAGTGTCAATTGCTGAATCAATTGCCACAAACTATTCTTGGTGCCATTTTTTTTACTGTTGCAATGATTGTGTCACTATTTTTTTTGGTTTTCGAATTCAGGTTTAAAAGACTTTTAAAGTGAGGTTTGCTTCTAATTAATAACAAATTTTTTTCTCAATACTGGCTGCTTAACATGATAAATGGATGTAACCCATCGATCATATATGAGAGGATTCCTTGACTTCAGTGCAGCTTTTAATTTGAAATTAGCTTTGTTATTGTCCTTTTACTTTTGGTTAATCATATGCTAAATCTAGTAATTTGTACACTTCATTAAGATACAAACATTGCTTCCAAATTATTTTCCTTTTCATGCAAGAAATGTCACCGTAGACAAACATCAACTGGTAGAGGTTGATCTAGCTTAAATAAATAGTCTTGATAGTTCGAATCTTTAGGTATGTATATACGTTAAATACTCGGATGAAAAAAAAAAATTGCCGCAACTCATTGAAATTCAATCCGATTCTCGTGAAAGATACGTGCGTATACTTCTGAACCAAAAAACAAGAAAAGGAGGACAACGAAGGCAATTAATTTTGAAGCATTAGAGATTACAAATAAGTGGGACACAAGAACATGAATCTGGTAATGATGAAACAAAAGATCGAAGTGGACAAATGTTACAGCTTTCACTTTGCCATTGATGAAGGAAAAGCATTACAACCAAGGTGAAAAGTTATGCATGGCCATAAACGAGAACACGACAAAGCAAGGCCACTCTCACATTAATGGAAGGACATGGTGATTTGTTTACCATCATTGATTGATCATAGAGACACATCACATGGCTTTGGTGTCCTCTTCATGTTCAAAAGAGTCACGTCTTCCTTCTTTTTTTACTTTTTTTCTCAAATGGTTTTATCCTTCATTCAACGACTAACTCTTTCTTCAACTCCAACATCATCTGCAGTGCTGTCATGTCTGTTTCTTTGGGTGGGTGTTACGGTAACTTGGTACCGTACCGTACTCTCCAAAAGGACCCTGTTATATATCGTAGTTTTTCTTTTTAATATATTATTTGATAGATAGACTCTCTCATTTTCCAAGCATTTATATATGTTGTGATCCTTTGTTTCTCATTGTTTTCATCGTTCTAGCTAGCAAAATTGTGTTTCTCATTAAGGGTCCTTTTGAGATACACCTTCGATGTACTTCCGTTTCTCATTTTGCATGTCATAAGCATGTGTTACTCATTTTTTCATTAATTGATTGATTTTAAGAATTGTAACTTTAATTGAGAAGTTATGCTAGTTATATTTTATGATAAATGAAAATGAATAGAGGTTAATGGTATGCACTGACGGTGTAAAGTTTTTTACACCATCAGTTCATCATCCAACATTCATTTGTATTACTTTAATTTAAAGTAGTTAACGGCCATCCATAAACAGATGAATGGTAATGATACACTGATGGTAACCTCTATGGTGTCGATGTATTCTCCGTTTTCTCAAATGAATAACACATAGTTATGTTACATAAAATCGGATAACAAATGTTCCGTTTTAATTTTGTTCGATTTTGATAGTATCCGTTAAACCCTAAGCACCACGAGTCAACACTAAATGAACCCACCTTATATAACACACCCCTTCCCCCATTGCTGCTGAAAAAAGTTCAATGCACGAGACTCATATTTAATGATTTTTAACTGATTTGATTCAATTCGGTTTATAGGTTTGATTCGATTGTTTGGTTTTTTGGACAGCATTACTCGCACCTAATAGAGTCTTGAGAGGGTATACGAATACATTCTTAGCCTACAAACAAAAAGCTTGTTTCCAAAATTAGAATCAATGTCACTAAACAACAACGCTGTAGTTGGAACTATGCTCATTCATCTTCAAGTTCAGCTTCAAATTTGTCCCATCCTAGCTAGTCCCAGAGTAGTTCCTTCTTCATTGCTTGCCACTAAGGCCACCATCACCAGAACATCTGGTGTTTTAAGCAGACTTATAAGAATTTCTTAAAGAAAATTGATTATGATAAGTGAAAATAGAAGGTGCATGTTGCACCCTAACATGCTAAAGTGCAAAGTAGAAGCACACAGCTCATTGAGGCCAAGAAGTTCAACATCACCTCTATTGTTCAACTTCAACATACTAAAGTCAAGTCATGCAACCCAAAAAATTTAGCCTAAACAAGATTAAAAATAAAGATGTGTAACTTTAAAGAGATAACTATCTTCACACATTGATGATTTCCTAACGGATTAAGTATGGTATATATTGTAGCTAGCACAAAGACAAGATGCCATATAGTTACAGTATCCGTTTTATGAATGATCCTAGCAGGAAAAACAGTAAAAATAAAAACAAAAGGCCAAAAGAGTGGGGCTATAAAAACTACATTTAGGCAGCACTTCCCACCATTGGCAAAGGGTTGAGAAGCGCGGGTAATATTACAAGAGATGGAGAAAATGCCATGGTATTGACGGTCACATCATTTAGTAGTCTAAAGAACCCACACTGGTTATTCCAGTGCTTAGACTTCTTGGGTCCTGACGGCTCAGGTAGTCATCATAGACGCCATTAGAGAGCCTTTGAATTGGAACCGAGTTCAGAAGCTCAAGCCCGGTGTTGCCCATCTGCTGCACTTCCTGAGGTGAAAGTATCTTGATGCACCATACGCTATTTACGAATTCCCTGACATAAGATTGAATAGAGGTTCAATAGTTTGATTTCACCAAAAACAAAAAAAAAATGAATGTACTTAAATACACAACATATAAATCATAACCACCCTACGAAAGGGTAAAAAGCAAAGTCTATGCAACTCCATTATTTCTAAAGATGTCAGTTTTTATATATATATATATATATATATATATATATATATATATATATATATATTAAAAAAAAAACATATCCTTCAATATCAGGTGCATTAGTTCCTCTAGTTTTCAGTTCTGAATTTAAAAAAGGGAAAGGGTAAAAAAAGCATTGGTAGTGGGACACTTACGGCCAAGGGCCATCACCAAGGAGAAGAACGTCGTTCTCTCGGTCAACAAATACAAGCTGCCAGCCTGATCTCAGAGGATCCTCCAGTTCGCCTTCAAGGCCAAACATACGAGCAAGCTCGCTGCGTAGCTCTTGATAGCTGCTGAATTTAGTGATATCCAATGATCTTCCAAAGGACCCTGACTTATGAACCTGTATCAAAAAAATATCTAATAAAAATTGAAGGCAAAAACAATTACTGAAAGTGAAAATGCAGCTAGAAAGATAATAATCCCAAAGGGAAAACTCACCTTCACAAAGGTCTTGTTTGGTGAGTTTCCTTGCCCAGAATTTTCGTGGGTCTGCAAGAAGCCCGAATCACCAATGCTATGTGTCATTCCATGATTCAACGAAGAATCAATGCATGTGTTATTCAGGAAATTAGAAGATTGAAATGGCACGGTTGAGGAATCACTGTTGTTGCTGACTCCCTTGAGGCTTGCCATCCCATTTTGCACTAGAAGTGATGAGGGCTCTATATTAACCCCAAATAAAAGATGGTTTTGTGGATCACTGCTCCCTTCATGGTCTATTGAGCACTCCCTACCAGGAAACGGGGGCAACGTAATAGCATTTTGAGACATGGTACTTTGTGGCTGCCCTAACTGCTCTACCTGTGGCAGAACACATTGAGATACTCCAGAAGAAAGGAGGGGATCCACTGCTACACGCTTGGCAGGGGGCCAAGCAGTTGAATTCTGAACAGGAACCCAAGAGCTTGTTCTAGGAAGGTTCAGAAGGTGGGAATTTTCATCCTGGGGAAATGAACCCAAGATACTATGCAGGGGAGAAACAATAGTGGTAGGGTTCCCACTAGAGTCAGAAAATGTTTGCTGTTGGGACAGTGAAGAGATAGCTTGCATTGGTGGTGACTGCGAATGAGGTACCGAAATAAACTGGGTCATTGTAGAGACTGCATTGGAAATCTGCTGATTATCTACCATTTGATGTGATTGCTGCGGCTGCTGCTGTTGTTGTTGTTGCTGCTGTTGCGTTTGTTGTAGTTGCTGGTTGTGATGATGCTGATGCTGTTGACTATTGAACGAGTGCTGATGCTGTAGCTGTTGCTGAAGATGCATCTGAGTTTGTGCCTGAGTTTGAGATGGCTGCTGATTCTCTTGATTATTTTGAAAAGCCTGCTGAGATTGTGACTGCTGAAACATCTGGGCCTGCATTAAAGCAGCATTCCTGTTTGGGAAGTTCTGTGGTTGCTGAAATTGTTGAACTAATGAAGCAGGATGTTGTTTGGAAGGATCTAAAGTCCTCATATCCTGAAGTGCAGCAGCAGCCACAGCTTGATACATGTCTGTTTGCATGTTCAGCATCGAGGGGTCAAACCTTTGCTGCATCCAAGGATTAACCCCAATCCCCTGAAAATTAATAGACTGAAGCCCTCTATCAGGCTCTCGAAGCCACAGCATTGGAGAATTTATGCCAAAATCTTCATCCTTCATCCCTGGTAGCATTTCAAGCCAGGAAAATTGAAAGGGGGATGAGAATAAGTTTTCATTCATGCACGAAGAAAAAATCTTCGAAACGTGATCAGCTTGCAAAATTGAAACTAAAGTAGGAAGTGGAATACAGTAAGAATAACAGATAACAAATTGTGGATATTTCGAAAGAGTGGCAAGCTTACCATGGAATGAAGGCAGTCCTGGAGGCCATGGCCGCTTGAGCCTAAGGGGGAATGGGGATGGATACATAGGAAATGTTGTCAATGGCTCAATTTCCCATAGAGACACTCTAGGTTGCCTCTCTCCTGCGGTGGATTCGTCCCAGCCAACCTGAATCCAAGTCAAAGCCATATTTTAAATTCCTTCCTTAAAAGATAGAAATTGTATATGAAGCAACATAACAGATACATTATATCTGGAGATGCAAGGAGCATTCAATTTAATTATATAACTTGAATGAAAAATCTGAGGTAATTCCTTACAAACCTTGACTGAACGCCAATGGGAATTTGGCCACCGGACAGGATCCAAGTCACTAATGCCAGTTATTGTACCCATGTATCTGCACAAGAAAGATATATTAGTATCACATAAAATAAACACATTAATTGAATAATATGAAGCACAGAAGAAACTCAGTAATCTAATCTTAGTGATTTAAGGTGCATAATGATATGATTACGGTTCTTTATGTCATTATAACTATATTTAATCAACACAATAAATGAATAAAATGAAGCACAGAAGCAGCATAAATGAAACTCAGTAATCTAATCTTAGTGATTTAAGGTGCATAATGATTGATTACGGTTCTTTATGTCATTATAACTATACTTAGAATATTGTAGTACCCCACCACATCTTCTTCCCTCAGAATTAAAGCACTTCAATACCTTTCCAAACAAGCCAAAAATGGTCTACAGATTTATGCCAAGATTTGTTGCAGCTTGGAGAAGCCAACCATATTTGTTTTCTAAAGTCATATATATAATCCTTAACTAACATATCAAATAAAAAAAGGAAAGAATTTACACCTTATCATCATCTTCAATAAAAAGAAGTTTTGAAAACCTACCGCCTTACGCTTGACTCCTCTGTTTCAAAAAGCATCCTGAAGCGCATACCAACCGAAACCCGAGTATGATACACAGCTTTAACATACTTCGCCAACGGTATGACGAATTCTGATGGGCTAGCACTGAATCATAAATAAGATAATGTCAATCAAAGGAAATATATATTCACTTAAAAAGTTATAGAAATGTGGACTACTTGTACCGTGGGTTGTAGAAAATGGTGAAACGACTATTTGTTGCAGCTGCATGAGCTGCTGCAGCAAGAAGCCCCAAGTGCATGCTATCACTTGACAAAACTGATGAAGGCATCACAGTTTGTGGCCGATTAGCACGCCTGATACCGAGAAGCAATTGATTCTTTTCATTCCTATTGAAGGAAATAGACTTGAGTTACACCATTGATTACTAACAAGGTTAAAAACGATCAACATAAGAGTAATAAGAAGCATGGCAGAAAAGAAAGTTTCTCTATAAGCATATTCTTCTGATTAGCCAAAAGACACACAAGTCACATGGCCTGGCTCAGAGAGACACCACTCAATCAGCCACATGTATGCCAAAGGGGAAATTTCATATGGAATTATGAGAAAACACTGAGGAAGGAGTAGGAAAACATGCGCGTCCAGAAAATAGCAGTTTGACTTTTTGATGAGCTGGAAACAATAAATTTACTTGCCAGATAAACAGCACAGAATCACCAGCAACGAGTCTTTTAGCACTCACAAAGACACTCCATCCAGTCGTAAGAAGATGCCTTTTAGGTTGGCCTACAGAAAAGATTAAAAAAAAAATCCAAACATTTTAAATGATTTTCAGTGCCCCAGCAAGAAACCCAAGTCTCTAAATGAGAAGAAATTTCCCATATTTGCAATTAAAATGCAGGATACAGTCTCAGCTTTGCATAACTCACCTCGGAAGATATGTCTGAATTTCCACTCATTGCCATGCAAATCCCTTGCAATTAATTCTTGGCAGGGAGGTTGTTGGGAGAAGTCCTGAATGTCACAATCAAAAATTAAAAAAGAAATTAGAAGATAGGATTTGTAATACTTTGAAAGCATGAATTCATGACATCGCTTTACCAATGGAGGAAACACTTTTTCAGCTGCCCGGCGAGGAACAGAAAATCCTCCATGAGTGCTTGTGTCACTGGCTGTCAATGTTTTACAGAAGTAGTTTGTTGGCTGTTTACTCGGAGTGCCCAACTCTGCTGGAAGGTATGCCTCCTTTTGCTCTTGCTGCAAAATAGGCTGAAGAATGAATATAACTATAAAAGTTACAAAACCAGTTATCATTTAAAGACATGATAGCATACAGGATTCAGAGGTTGCAAGGTCATCTGTGCATACACTTCATCGGTCTCAGCATCAGCCTGAGTGAAGAATAATCAAACACATAATTAAAAGAAAAAAGAGGATGCAGGAACCAGAAGATGGGAAAACCGAAACAAGATAAAACAAAATTAAAGTAATAAACCAGCCTTATTAATATCAAAATGAAGTAAACAGCCTTACATGCATAGTCAAATTATGAAGCTGACAAATGAGTTGGGGTGGTAAGCTTGGATAGTTGGGGATATGGGCATCCACTTCCTTGTTGGTTGACATAGCCACCTGAGCAAAAAGTTTTGAATCAGGATATGCAAGCATGTAATTTAAAGACTTAAGACAGAAAAGAACAAGAGACTCTTTCAAATGTTAAAGTTAATGTCACAGTTTTTGAGAGGTAATTCATAAGCCTGCAATAGTTCAAGATTAAATAAGTGATCTTGGGAGCAAAACTGGTTATGCTAAACAAAAACTGACTTTGCACCAGGACAGAAACAATAGACAAGATAACATGATCATTACCAGAAATTGAAGATTCTTGTTCTCATTATTTTATTGTTAACACATTAAGAGAAAGTAGAGACATAGTGTCCAGAAGGGTTTTTATAAGGGAACAACAATACACATGTATATTTTACTCACCTGCTCACTGTGACCTTGTGGAAAGTAAACCACACGGCTTCCAACTGCTGGTAATGAAACAAGAGGACCAGCACATGCATGCCAAAGTTCTGAATCTAAACATCTCTTTTCTCCTGCAAAAAATTAAAATAAAATAAAATAAAAAAAGAACCCATCCCAATGTCATGAATAGTGTGAAAAAAAAAAAAGAAAGTTCATAACTTGTCTCAAAGCACAAATTGATTCTCCCAAAACCAAGATCTCAAAACTTTAAATTAGAAATAAATGAAGCCAAATGAAACCAAATAACTTCAATGATCTCTGAGCTACACCATTAATCACTGAAGACTCAGGATGCAATAACTAGTTTCAGGAAAAATTGAGAATAGAAAAGCTGAAATGAAGGGGGAATAAAAAGGAACAAGAATTTAGAAGCAATAGTTAACATCAATATACCTTCCTGGGGTGGAGGACTAAAACCAGCTGAAGAAAGCCTCATTTGAACAAAGAAAGAAAAGCAATTGGTAACACCTCAAAATTGTGAGCCCACAACACACACAATCAATGATTCCAAAACACTCTTCTTAAGTACACCAATTAAGCAACAAAATTAAGGGAAAATGACAGCACTTTTCTTATCTTCTTTTCCAGTGCAGAATATCATCATCCTTGTTATTATCTTTGTCCCCTATTCCCCTTCACCAACCAAAAACCCCCATTCATTCAAATCTAAACAATACCCTCAGAGATTCCTACCCCTTTCAATTCTCAACCAAAACCAGTATCACCAGAAAAGACAATAGCTTTATCTTTATTCCTCATTAGTTTCTATTCCTCTTAACCCCCACCACCCCAAGTTCCAATCTTCAACTGAACACTTCATGCTACGATATCTCTTCTTTCAGAACCAACAACACCAAGTAATAAAAAGGGATAAACTTTAAGATGAAACAGATCTCAAGGAGCAGAGCAATGAACTCCAATAAGAGAAGGGATCTCTCAAGAAATAGAGAAAAACCCAGAAATGGAGTGGGAAAAAAGGTTAAGTTTTTGCAGTTGGAGTTGTATTGTATGGTGTACTTTTTTTTTATGTTTGGAATGGAAGGGGGGGACACAGAAACAACAGGGTGAAGGAGTAGAGAGAGAGAGAAGGGGTGGTAGAGAGAATCAAGTGTGTCAGGTTAGAGTTTGGGGCTCATTTCCTGTAATGGAAAAATGGGAACTTGTTGTTGTTGTTATTGTGATTGTGGTTTATGGTTTATGGTTGTGTGGAGTTGTGATGGGTACTACTACACTGCTATTTGCAACTGAACTAACTTGGTGTGGTGTGTTGTGGTGGGCATGCTATGTTCTACTGTACTACTTCTACTGTTGCTTTACCCCTTAGCTTCTCTCTCTCTCTGTCTCTCACTTACATACGCAGCTTCCAATCAATGAGAACACAACTGCCATTATTTTTGGGTGGCTTTTTAAGTGGGGAAAGAGAGTGAGTGTGTACTGTGTACCATTTGTCAGATTTTTTTTTTTTTTTTTTTTTTAATATGGAGGGAGAGAAGGTTGAACTATTTGAATTTTGCTAACAATAATCATTCTAAGTAAATAATTTAAAGCAATTTCTCGGATTGAAATGTAAGGAAAAAAGTAATTTTATACATTTATTAATAAGATTATTTAATTGTATTTAGTTTTCGCGAATTTATAAAAAAAATAGAAGTATTTATAAAAAATAGTTTTTATTAAGAATAAAACAAAAAATAAATAAAATAATTATTTTTTAGGGATATTTTATGAAAATAACATTGGAAATTAAACAAAATTTGAGAACGTTGGTTAACTTTTACTCCCTCCGTTTCACTTTAAGTGTCTTTTTGGACTTTTTCACATAGATTAAGAAAATGTTAAATATGATGATTATTGTAAGTTTTATGTGTATTTTGTCAAAAATACCCCTATTTAATATTTTTATTTTGTCAATGCATCATTACTAGTAGTATTACAAATTTCAAAACTAAAACAACATTAAATGTAAGGGTAAATAAGGAAAAACAGTATTAAATATTGCCTAGATTTGATAGAAAGACACTTATTTTGAAACAAAATTTTGATGTTAAAAAGACAGTTAAAGTGAAACGGAAGGAGTACTTATATTTTAAACCAAAATAAGTATGTTTTTTTTTCTTATTATACTCAAAATCGAAAGTACATTATTCCATTCCACTTGGAGTCTTATAACATGTAAAAAAAATCTCACTTGGATACATCATGTTATATTAGTATTTTGAGCTCAAACAAAATTAACTTTTATATATATATATATTTTTAAAGGAAGGCATAGTTAGACCAAAAAATACTTACCTATGTTTAATAGGTACGAAAAAGAGTTGGCATAATTTGAAGGAGTAATTTTGTTAGAGTCAAAATCAATAATGTTATATTGACAGTCAATTTGAAACTAAATTGTCCCTACTTATATTGATAAATTTTTTAAATATATGAATAAAATATGTATAGTCTAAATAAAAATGCTTCTTTCACACCATTTTTACATATGTACATTGTGTATAGAAAAAAAAGATAAATATAGATGAAAAATTGTGATTGGTAATATAATGAAAAAAAATAAAAAAAATGACAAGGTGTGAATTTTTTTTTTTTTTTGTAATAGTATCATTATTCATAAATAAAAAATGAAAGAAAAATAGTATTTATACACTTCATTTTGAAGTGTAGAATTCGAATTAAGAACTTAAAAGAAGAGCTTTATCATGTAATTTAATTGGTAGAAATGGCATATATGAACTCCTAATTTATATTTGGGGTTCAAATTCAAATTTTGGTTGTCATATTTTCTCTCTTTTCAATTCGGAAATAAAAATATTTCAATATTAAAAGAGTGGTATCATTTAAAATAATATCATTGAGAATTCCAAACATATCTTTTTTTAATTAAAAATGTAATATTTGAATTTTGAAAACATTAAAACCATCTATTTAATTTTTCATGATTTTTTAATATCTAAATCTCTTTCGTATGAGAAATTATTACTTGATCTTGAGTCATCGTATCATTCATAATCAAGGTCAAAAAGAATATGACACATAATAAAACTAACTACTTTTTTATTTTATTTTTCTTACCTTTTAATTAAATTTTATTTGTTGTCAAATTTATATTGACTTAGACCACGAATATTGTTGTAGTCCAGAATTAAGTAATCATTTCTCCTATCGCGTTGTCTTTATTATTAGTATTTATTATTACTCCCTCTATCTATTAATATAGTCCTTCCCTCTGGTTTTATATACTTCTTTCGATCTTATTTATAAGACCATTTTGGGGTTTTTTACTTTCACCAAAGACAATGATTAAATTTGTTAGTGGTATTGAAAATGTGAAAATTTGATATACTTTTTAGACCACGAATATTGTTGTAGTCCAGAATTAAGTAATCATTTCTCCTATCGCGTTGTCTTTATTATTAGTATTTATTATTACTCCCTCTATCTATTAATATAGTCCTTTCCTCTGGTTTTATATACTTCCTTCGGTCTTATTTATAAGACCATTTTGGGGTTTTTTTACTCCAACCAAAGACAATGATTAAATTTGTTAGTGACATTGAAAATGTGAAAATTTGATATACTTTTTAAAAACTACCCCTATAATTATTATTGTAAATCTTAAAGTATTAACTTATTAATAGGGATATTTGTGGAAAAAAGTAATTAAATGCTATTGAAATTGGAAATGGGGTCTTATAAATAGGATCAAAATAAAAACTCCAAAAGGGTCTTATAAATAGGACCGGAGAGAGCATAAGCTCATTTGACTAAAAAATACACCCTTATGAATGTTAATCAGTATTATTAGTGATATTATAAATGTAAATATTTGGTAGGTATACTTTTTTCAAAAGTATCATTATAATTGTGACATGTATTATTTATTAACCAATTAATAATAAATAAGTGTCATATGTTACTTACTTTGTGGTGTAGACCTATTTTATGTTAATTTTGCAGGTTTATCAATCATTTTTGTTGTTATTGAGAGACTCTAAAAAGTGTTGAGTAAATAAGAATGTTTGTAGAAAAGAAGTAATTGATACTATTGAAAATTGGGCTTATATTAAAAACCAAAAAGATGTCTTCGAATGAGACTCAATGCACATAACATGAGGGAATAAGTATTAATAGCTAGTGGGAGGACTTTGGATAAGCATTTCATTCAATTTTTAATGACATTATTACTTTTATACAAACATTTTTTTAAAATTTTAATAATAATTATAGAAATAATTTTGAAAAAATATATCAAATATTATAAATTTAAATTTCACTAACAATTTAATAATTTAACTTATTTGATCCATGTACAAGTCTATTTCAAAAACTTATATTTAGTGACTGTGGGAGTATTTGGTATTATTACTATTTTAGCCTTTCGTGCCCACCACGATTTCAGTTTCAGACAACGTAGCCAAGGAGGGAAATTTACATCTGACTCAGGATTCAGTGTTTTTACCCAGAAGCTAACGTCCTAGCTAGTGATTAGTGAATACTTACTATATTTCATTTTCATATAGCTGAAATTAGATTTTATTTCTTTATTTTGATTGAATTTAACTTGGACCTTGGTATAGGATAAACTAAACGAGTAATGTATCAGACTTGGTAGAATTGTACAGAGCAGATTGCGATTTGTGATGGCAACTTGGTAGCCAGGAAGGTTCATTTAATATAAAGTTAGAGCAACTGCAAAATCTAACTGCAGGTGCATTGATTTTGACAATGCAATGACCCAACTAGGACTTTGAACTCCCAATATATGCATAGGGTAAGGACAGTTTCATTTGAAGTTAGCCCGTTCTATCTTTTAAATGTGAATCCCAGTAGGGGTGATCATTTTGGTGGCCCGATTTCTCTTTTTCTTTGGTCCCGGCATATAGGTAGGTATTAAAGTACATACACGATTTTCTTTTGCTCGAGGAGGGGTGATGGATTTTCGATAGATTTAATACCTAAAATTAGGGTTGAAAATGAGTCGAACTTAAATTACCTCGACTCGACTCGGATAGTTAAAGAAAAACTTGAGTTGAGCTTCAAACTGAGTTGAGTTTCGGGCTGAGTTTAATTCCAATTATTATTTCAAATCAAATTTAATTAGATTAAAGTTCTCGAATTTTCAAACGTGTCAACAAACTCAAATGTATCCAATTTATTAACTCGAATGATGGTCATTGATACATACATGTATACAAAATCATGCACAATTACACAAGTATAAATAAATAAAAATAAAATTGACATTTAACTTAATTTTTATAAAAATTTTAGTTTCAATAATATATATTATATTCATATATTATTATATATAAATGCCACCCTGCCCAAATTTGCCATCACCATTGCATCGGCCACTAACCATAAAAATGTCAGCAACTATTCTATGACACTCTTATCCAAAAAAAAAAAAAAAAACTATTCTATGACACTTTCAATTTTTTGTGATACTTAACTTTAAGGGTTGAGTTTCAATATTTTAAAATAATTGTGCTTGAACAACAAATAAAATAATAAAGAGGGAGAGGTGATGACTACAAGATTTTGATTTTAGATGTTCATATTTTATGTTTAGCAGCTTTATCAAATAAATTGTTTATTAAGGTATTATAAAGGAAAAGGTTGAATTCAAACTAGTAAAAAGGAAAAGATACCCCTCCATCTCTCTAAAAAAAGTGTTTAACTAGGAAAGGAGATAAATAGAATGGGTCTAAACTCTAAAGTTTTAAACTTGAACTAAGCCAAGAACAATCGGTAGAGCTAATAAACATCATATGCAAAGTGCTTTTTTTAGGGTATCCACCCGCGCAACTAGGTGACTAATCTCTCGCATCACGGTCGGGCCCTTTCGGGGGTGATGCTCCCAGTAAGGCTTGCTCCATTCACATGCGCCTCAGGTACGACTCGAACCCGCGACCACATGCTTAAGGGACACAAGCTCCTTCCACTTGTGCCAGCCTCCACTGGTATATGCAAAGTGCTTTTATTAGCTATATTATTCTCATCCCTCATCATTCGGAAGCTCTCCTTTAACTTTTATGGAGATTCTTCATTCCATGCCCTAAATTTTCTTTCCATCTCCTTGCTTAACTGCTACGATATTAGGAATAGGAATTATCAACAATATCAATATCAATTCCCCGTTGGGGTTCTATATATTTGTGTAGCGCTAGGCCTAGGATTGTCAAATAAGGGTGTTGGAGCGACATACCCATCATGATAACCGTAAGCTTTGACAATTGAATCAATAGATATGTAGACCAATTCACTGCACATCCACCACCATTAATAACCCTTGAGATGTTTGTTGACAAATTCCCACTTGCCAATTGCCATTTCAGTAGATGATCACTATCTCACCGTAAAAACATGCCAGGCCTACTAACTATATATATATATGATAGTTCCTTCATGGGCATCCTTGACCAAGTTTGATATATATTATGTATATGAACCATATCTTGTTTGCAAAATTGGATATAATTGAATTGATTTTCAGACAAAAACTCAATTTTTGGTGTGTACCTAGATGTCCCACAAGCATAGCCCGAAAATTATTTTTGTTAGTAGATATAAAAAATTTTGAAGTAGTTTTGTATCCTAGCTATAAAAGCTTTTTTTTATACGCATAGTAGAAATCGAATACATATCGTGATAATTAAAAAACTTAACTATTTAAAAACTAGACATCATGCAGTATATGGGTTTTGTGAAGAATTTATTTTTCATTTAAGTTGCAAGTATCTTTTATGTGAGATAAGATCATAAGATACAAAACTCCCTTCACCAAATATTTAAATTTCAATTAAACGTTATAAATCATATATTTTGTTAGTTAAATGTTATGAGAAAACATATATAGTGCATATCTATGAAATTTGAATACTTAATACGATATAGGTAAGATTTTTTTGAAATTTAAGCTATGATATGATAAACAAATATTATAAAAATATAATTCAAAAATACTCGCGAACAAAACAAAAAATGTAGTATTTGCTCATATCACACGTAATGAAGGATAATTTGTGATAATATGAAAATAAAGGACAAATTAGGTATGGGATTTAGGGATATATTAGGTTTTAAAAGATTTCACGGATATATATATATGTATGTATATATAAAATAGGCTTTTTGTTTTTTTTAAAAAAAAAACATGAAACTTATTTATTTTTAAAGTATAAAATAATAGGGTTTGCATAATTTCAACCCTTATAAGTAAAATGACTAAGTTTTATGAGAATGATGTGTTTAGACTTTAGAAGATACTATATTTTTTTCTTCACACTCTCGTGAAGTAAACTCATGTGTAATGCTCATGGTTGGTTTGATCTATTTTGAGCACATGATTGTATATTCATAAGCAAACCCTTCATATAGCGTGTTTGTTTTCGCGTTTCACTCCCTCCAAATGTGAAAGCTGTGAGGGGGAAGCTTCTGGCAAACACACGTTTGCCTCTCCCACCGCTCAACCAAACACCCTCATAGAAGGTGGGGTTTATGTGCATTTTGCAGTTTGGTAGATCTTTTGTTGAAATAAATTTTTATTTGCTGATAAAAAAATGTATATATGTTGTATATCTTTATTTCGTTTCAGGAAAATATGTATAGATTAAAGTGCTTATCCTCAGCCCTTAAGATTGAGTTAAGAAAATTCAAAATAATAATATTCAAAAGTTAAAATAATGTCAAATTAAGTCTCTTAACCTTATCGAAAAAGTATAAGAGAAGTATCATGAACATGTTTATACGAAAACAAATAAAAACATAAAAGAAAATTGTTAGATACTTTTGGAACACGTATATTTTCTATTTTTGAAGTATTTAGACTTTATTAATAAAGACAAAATTAAATTTGGTAATCTCTATTAATCGGAAGAAATTAGTCTTGACTCTCCATAGGGTCTATTATAAGAGAAATTAGCCTTTGGTGCGAGAAAAACGAAAATAGATATGGCGTCTAAGTGATG
Organism: Crotalaria pallida; assembly: GCA_037953625.1. Lineage (NCBI taxonomy): Eukaryota > Viridiplantae > Streptophyta > Magnoliopsida > Fabales > Fabaceae > Crotalaria > Crotalaria pallida. The sequence continues at coordinate 80,279,040 of CM075656.1, forward strand.
GGTAAAAAATCTCAATATTCAGGGTCTAATAGTTAAAAAAGCTTAATTACTCCCTCCCTTTCAGAACATTTGGCCTTTTAGTTTTTTTTTTTGTTTCATTGAATTTGCCATTTTTCATTTTCAATACACAAACATTTTTTTTTTTAATTTGAACTTTTCATTCAATCATTTCTCTTACTCCTCATTAATTATACTTTTATCATCTCTCTCATCTCTAAACCACTACACATTAATTAATGAACACACTTACTAATAAAAATTAAATACTACGGAATACTACAATTTTCAATAAAAATTAAATATGGATATTTTGGACATATTATATATAACACTTACAATGATCTAACACTTTCTTAATTTATGTGCGCAAACCTAAAAAGAGAAATGTTCTGAAAATGGAGGGATTATTAGAAGTAGTAGAAGAAGTCATTCTAAAGATGATATGCCTTGAAGTCGCAAACGCTCGCCACTTGGCTGAACCACCTAACATAGCACCTTTAACATGAAATTGTATACATAAGAAGTGTAGTAAAAGATAGAGTTACATATACACGCCTCATTCCAAGTCAATTGCCATAACATGGAGTACATTAGCTAAGATAAGAGCTCGCCACCACAAACTTTGACTAGCATCAATGCCACACTTCAACACTGAAATCAACATGTTGCACGTGCCACATTATTCATTTATTGGCTGAGAAGAAGAAGCTGTTAGACAATCACCAGCATAAACTAATGAGGATAAAGCCACGAACGAAAAGAACATCGTGTTAGTTTCTCCTGATTAATACTAAGGAGGGTTTTTTCGAATTTAAAGTCCACAACGAAGACAAAGTTTCTTGATGATCGGTAATCTAAATGTCCTCTCAAGAAAAGGAAAAGTTCCAATATGAATAGGCGACGATGGAGAATGCATTGATATACATAATTCATCAGTAACAAAAGAGATTAATTTTAGGATTTTTTTTAAACCTCAATCTTAATTCAATAAACATAAAAAATACATATATGTTTTCTTCTAAAACCAAATCTAACGAAGCAAGGACTAAATTTTTTAATAATAAGTGAAATGTAAATATTGCCAAATTTTAATGAATCTCGTATACTCATAAGTACATAAATCAATAAATAAAGGGTTATTCTAGTTTAATAAAAAATCTCAAATTCTTTGTCGACCATAGCAATTTTATCTAACTTGAACATATAAAAAATTCTGATTAGTAAATGATACGTGTAATGTAAAAAGGAAAAAAAAATCTAGCAAGCAGCAACCGTTCATGCTGGCAAAATATAAGCTTAAAACATTGAATCTAGGTGAAGTGGTGAACGTGAACTTATATGGACAGAAAATGAATCTAGTGTGGACCAGTAAAAGATTAATCTTTCTCGAAATGAGTTTGCATTGTGAACTATATTAACTCAGAATTCATATAAGTACAATGGTGCGAATATGAATGGTGTAAAGGATGTGAGCGATGGTGCGGATGTAGCTTCAATGCAACAACAACAGCAAGATGCATATAGTCAAGGAGTCACTTAGCTATTAGCTTGATTGTATTGTAAATAAATGTAATTTAAATAGTTAGTTGAATAAGTAGTTTCTAGAATAAGTAGGTAGTTAGTTTTGGCGCCAACTTCGCTTGGTTGCTAGCTGGTAGTTCTAGCTGTGTATATATATTGTTTTCTGCCAAGTGGCTAATAAGATAGCAATCATTTTCCTTACTCAGATTTCTTTCTCTCAGTTTCTCTCTCATTTCAGTTAGACAGTTGGTTGTTCATTCTTCTTCATTCTTCCAGATTCTTCTTCGTTTCTCTTCATTCATTCTTCAGATTCAGCAATTGCTGAATCAATTCATCATCACCTTCTAAATCTGATATGGTATCAGAGCTCAAATGATGAGCTCTGTTGCGCGTATCGACTTCTTCAATGGCTTCCGTTTCAAATCTCAGAATTATTGAGCAATCGCAGAATCCAAATTCAGAGTTCTACGTTCATCCTTCTGAAAATCCTAGTACAGTTCTTGTTTCTCCACCATTGATCGGAGAAAATTATCACCAATGGAGTCGTGCGATGAAGATGAGCTTGATTTCTAAGAACAAACTCGGATTTGTTGATGGAACAATAGTAGCGCCAAGGAGAGATGATCCAACATTTGCGGTTTGGCATAGAGCGAATAATATGGTTACATCGTGGATAATTCGTTCAATTTCGAATCAAATTGCACAGAGCATCATTTGGATCGATAATGCGGCAGAAGTATGGAAAGAGTTGAGAAATCGGTTTGCATATGGAGATAAATTCAGAATTGCAGAGATTCAAGAGCAGATTGCATCGTTGAAGCAAGGAGAACTCTCAGTCACAGGTTACTTTACTCAATTGAAGATATTATGGGATGAGATAGATAATTTTCGACCATTCCTTAAATGTAACTGTGAATTGAAGTGTGGATGTGATGCTTTAGAAAGAACTGAACAATACATCTTAGAAGATCGAGTAATTAGGTTCTTGCGTGGACTGAATGACAATTATAGTACTGTAAGAACTCAATTGATGCTCATGGAACCTTTACCTATCTTAAGCAAAGCTTATTCTATTGTTACTCAACAAGAGAGACAAATTTTTGGCACTGTTAGTGGTGATTCCAAAGCTAATGCTGTTTACAATCGAGGAAGCAACTACAGTGGAAGGATTTTCAATGGAAGAGATTCCAATTCTAAAGGAATTTTAGGCAAAGGTTCAGGATCTGGTTCTGGTAATATTGGAGGATCCAGATCTAGTTATCACAGTAAGGAATGCACATATTGCGGTAGATTTGGTCACACAGTAGACGTTTGTTATCAAAAGCATGGATTTCCAACCAATTGGAAATCTGCTAGACAAGCCAACTTTGTTGATGCTGCTTCAGAGAATGATGATGAAGATGTGCCTGAATCAGATGTGAAGATTGAGAATAATGTGAAGAAAGAGGAACAACTATTTGGTTTCTCAAAGGAACAATATCATGGTCTTATGCAAATGATGCAAGCGGTGGTTAAGAATCATAGCTCCATAGTGAATCAAGTCACCATTGACACAAATCCAAACAATAATCATGATGTGCATAATCTAATCAATGCTCAGTCAGGTAAAATACAAATGTGCAATTACAGTTTATGGATTTTGGATAGTGGTGCTACCGATCATATATGTTCTTCTCTTGCATTTTTTGATTCATTCCATAGAATTCAACCCATTCATGTTAGATTACCTAATGGTTCTAAGGTAGTTGCTGAGTATTCAGGTTCTATCACTCTAAGTCCTAGTTTTCTAATTACTGAAGTTTTGTACATACCTTCCTTTTCTTTGAATCTCATCTCAGTCACCAAATTGACAACAACTATGTCATGTATTATGTCCTTTAACTCTTCAAAATGTGTCATACAGGAGTTGAGTACATCCAGGATGATTGGTACAGCTGATCTTGATGCAGGTTTATACATTTTAAAATTGCCTACTAATGATAGAAATAAGTCTTCACATTTGGTGAAGCATAGCTATGTGAGTCAGCTATCTAGTTCTAGTCTTTGGCATTTTCGTTTAGCTCATCCTTCTAATGAGTGTATGAAATGTATTAAGTCTGTTTTTCCTAATGTTGTTTGTACTGATTCTGTTTGTGAAACTTGCCATTTATCAAAACAGAAAAGATTACCTTTCCCATCCAGTCAAACACATAGTCTTCACATTTTTGATTTAATACATATAGATATATGGGGTCCCTATCCAATTCCATCTGTACATGGCCATAAATATTTTCTGACTGTAGTAGATGATTATTCAAGATATTGTTGGATTTACATGCTGAAATCCAAGGCTGAAGCATCTACTATGGTGCAAGGATTTGTTAAGATGGCTGAGACACAGTTTGGAAGAAGGGTCAAAATAATAAGAAGTGATAATGGTGCAGAATTCCTCATGCCTAATTTCTATTTGCAAACTGGTATTTTACATCAAAGTAGTTGCACATATACACCACAGCAAAATGGCATAGTTGAAAGGAAACATCAGCATCTTTTAAATGTGGCTAGATCCTTAATGATACAAAGTCAATTGCCAAAGTTGTATTGGAACTATACCATCTTGCATGCTGTGCACATTATCAACTTACTGCCTAGTCCCTTGCTGAATAATGATACACCTCATTTTAGGTTGTATGGAATTCAGGCTGATTACACACACTTAAAAGTATTTGGTTCCTTGTGTTTTGCTAGTACTTTGCAACTAAACAGAACTAAATTGGATCCTAGAGCATCTAAATGTGTGTTTTTGGGATACAAGGCAGGTACAAAAGGATTTATAGTGCTGAACCTAAACAATAGGGAATTGATGGTTTCAAGAAATGGCATTTTTCATGAACTTATTTTTCCCTATGTTGGAAAGGTCCATTTAAATCCTGATTCTGGTCACAATGATCTTGTGCTTCCTACTGAAGACTCCCAATCATGGCTCTATGATGATGTGTTTTCTGAGTATTCAGTTACAAGATCAGTGCCAACATCTTCAATAACACTTGTTGTTCACTCTCAGCCTGTTGAGCATATTAGCACAGCTCCAGCAGTAATTAGAAGATCTGAGAGACAACACAAGACTCCTTCCTATTTGCAAGACTATCACTGTAATATGTTGCATAGTGATGTTTTCACAACTCAATATTGCAAGTATCCTCTCACCAATGTTTTGTCATATGTGAATCTGCAACCTTCATATAAGAATTTTGTGTTTACTATTTCTACCAACACTGAACCAACTACTTACAAGGAGGCTGCTAAACATGATTGTTGGGTAAAGGCCATGAATGATGAGATTGCTGCTTTGAATCTCAATCAAACATGGACACTCACTGATCTACCTCCTGGAAAAGTCCCTATTGATTGCAAATGGGTGTATAAGATTAAGTACAGGGCTGATGGTAGTTTGGAAAGACATAAAGCTCGTTTGGTAGCCAAAGGTTACACACAAAAGGAGGGAGTTGATTATCTTGATACTTTTTCCCCTGTGACTAAAATGTCCACTGTCAGGATGTTATTGGCCATTGCTGCCATTAGAGGCTGGGTTTTGCAACAATTAGATGTCAATAATGCATTTCTTCATGGTGATTTACATGAAGAAGTGTATATGACTTTGCCTCCTGGAATTCCTCAAGCTAATCCTAGACAAGTGTGCAAGTTGCAAAGATCTTTGTATGGCTTGAAACAAGCCAGCAGACAATGGTTTGAAAGACTCTCTCAATTTCTTATTAATCTGGGCTATGATCAGTCTCTACATGATCATTCCTTGTTCATCAAGAAATCTGCTGACTGTTTCACTGCATTATTGGTCTATGTTGATGATATTTTGCTCACTGGCACTAGCATTTCTGAAATCAATTCTGTCAAGCAGTCCTTGGATTCAACATTCAAAATTAAGGATCTTGGTGCTTTGCGATTTTTCCTTGGTTTTGAAGTTGCTAGGAGTAATTCTGGCATAGCCATGAATCAAAGAAAATATGCTTTGGAGTTGATATCTGATGCTGGCTTATTGGGCTCTATACCTTCTAGTACTCCTATGGACTGTAATACACATCTAAGTGCTAGTTCTAGTTCCATATTATCTGATCCTACAGCCTATAGAAGACTTGTTGGTAGGCTTCTTTACTTGACCAATACTAGACCTGACATTACCTTTGCAGTTCAGCAATTGGCTCAGTTCATGCACAGTCCTACAGATATGCATTATCATGCAGCTTTGAGGGTGCTCAAATACTTAAAAGGAAATCCCTCTCTTGGCTTATTCTTTGATGCCTCTTCTCAGATTATTCTTAAGGGCTATTGTGATAGTGACTGGGCTTCTTGTCCTGACACTAGACAATCAATTACTGGCTATTGCATGTTCTTAGGTAAATCTCTAATTTCATGGAAATCAAAGAAGCAAAAGACAGTCTCTAGAAGCTCTTGTGAAGCTGAATATAGAGCAATGGCTCATGCAACTCATGAAATTCAGTGGCTTACTTTCCTTTTGCAAGAATTTCAGGTTGCTTATCAATCACCAGCACTGCTTTATTGTGATAATCAGTCTGCTCTTCACATTGCTGCAAATCCTGTGTTTCACGAAAGGACTAAGCACATTGAGATCGATTGCCATATCGTTCGTGAGAAATCTCAATTAGGACTACTCAAACTTTTGCCTGTTCCTACATCTTTGCAAGTTGCTGATGTGTTTACAAAGGCTTTGAGTCCTAAATTGTTTGCTGGTTTCGATCTCAAGCTGGGATTGCTAGCCATTTGCTCTCCATCTCCAGCTTGCGGGGGGGTATTAACTCAGAATTCATATAAGTACAATGGTGCGAATATGAATGGTGTAAAGGATGTGAGCGATGGTGCGGATGTAGCTTCAATGCAACAACAACAGCAAGATGCATATAGTCAAGGAGTCACTTAGCTATTAGCTTGATTGTATTGTAAATAAATGTAATTTAAATAGTTAGTTGAATAAGTAGTTTCTAGAATAAGTAGGTAGTTAGTTTTGGCGCCAACTTTGCTTGGTTGCTAGCTGGTAGTTCCAGCTGTGTATATATATTGTTTTCTGCCAAGTGGCTAATAAGATAGCAATCATTTTCCTTACTCAGATTTCTTTCTCTCAGTTTCTCTCTCATTTCAGTTAGACAGTTGGTTGTTCATTCTTCTTCATTCTTCCAGATTCTTCTTCGTTTCTCTTCATTCATTCTTCAAATTCAGCAATTGCTGAATCAATTCATCATCACATTCTAAATCTGATAAACTAAAAGCTCAAGAAAACAAATTTATAAGAAAATATAAGCTTATATTTGCGTGATAAAATAGTAGTAATTAATCTCGTATACGACTAAAATAAACTTTAAAAAATGGATCCATCTATTGGTTGAGGAAAAAAATTTGGGGCCAAGAGAGGAAATTAAGATTTGGTGACGGAACCTGATAGTGTATGTAATAGGCTAATAGCGTATCTAGTGTATGTTGTACTACAGAGTTCTTTTATTGGTCGCTATCCAAGTCGCGTGGGTAGCAAAAAATACACGATTACACGCAAATACGCAATGCCTTATTATCATTAGGCTTAGGCCATTATCCCACGCGTTTTATTGCTTTCATCCATTCAAACTTCGCACTTAGTAGTTGCCAGTTGGTGGAATCCATCGTCTATTCAATATTTTTTGTTTAATTTCTATGCAATGAAAAATGGATTTTTAAAAACAAAAAATAGAAAATTCCTTATTAATAATAATTCATTTAGTCATAACCATGGTGTAGAAAATTTAAATGAGTTGAAATAATTATAATATTAGTTAATAATTAAAATTAATCATTAGAGTTTATTATATATTACTCCCTTCGTTCTTAAATATAAAGCCTTCTTGACACTTTTATTTTGTCTCTATTTATAAAGCTCATACCAATTTTCAATGATCATTAATTACTTTTTTCCACAAACACCCTTATTTATTTAACACTTTTTAGATTACCAATAATATTAATAGGGGTAATTTTGAAATTACATATTAAAAGTTCACATTTCCAATACAATTAACTAAATTATTTTACTTTCTTAATGGACATGAAATCCCCAAAGAAACTTTATATTTAGGGACAGATAGAGCTAGAGTAATATATTATTCTTCTTTATGATACGTTTTTATTATATGTTTTAAGTTGTTTCTTTATTACTCCTTCCGGTCCTATATATAGGACATACTTAACCATATTCCTCGAACTAAGAAAAGTAGTTAGTTTTATGAATTCTATGAGAATATATTGTAACATTACAATTTTACCCTATCAACTTTTCTTGAAAAATTCACACTCATTAATGAACAACAAAAAACACATGCATTTAATAAGGGCAAAAAAGAGAAAAAGCAATAAATGATGCATACAAAATACAAAATGTCTTATATATAGGACCAAAGATTGCTTCTAGAATATGTCCTATATATAGGACCGGAGGGAGTATTATTATTATTATTATTATTATTATTATTATATATAATTTTTTTTAACATCAATCCTTAAAGCTGAGAATAAAAATTTAAAAGTGAAATATTTTCTTTTAAAAAAAATAAAGGGTTAATTAAACTTTTGGTCCGTTGTAAATAGGGTCAATTTTGATTTAAGTACCTAAGTCCCTTTAGGATTTTTTTAAGGAAGTTTTGATCTCCGCAAAGTTCAAAGTTTTGCAATTAATCCCTCGATTCATATGATTATGTTAATTACTGATGTGATAGACGAAAATTAATGGTAGCACCGCCACATATAACATTTGGAATTTTTAATTATAAGGTTAACTTGGTGATTAAATAAATTGTGTCAAGTCAAAGATTAAAGTCGCCTTTCTTTTAAATTCTACAACAAAATTGGTTAATGCAAATGTAAATTAAGAACAGTTGTTTTTTTATAAGCCAAAATTTTATTCCAAGAAGAGGACCAAAAGAGCACTAGATATAAAATAAAATTTAAAAAAAAAAACAGAGTTTCAAACTTTAAAAAAATCATAAATCAAAAGTATCCACTCCAATGTGACAAATATGAGAAATTATTAGATAGTTTAAGATTAATGATCCCAAATGTATTTACCACATCAATTATTAATTTTATGTTTTATTTTAATTAAAAAATCAAACATTCTAGGACAATTTCTCGTGGACACCCCTTCTAACATAAAGAAACAACCTATGCGAGATATAATATACTGCTGCCGCAATTAATAAAAAAAAAAAAAAAAGGTAATGTTATGTGATTTGATATTCACGTAACATTAGTAGAAAAAAAGTGATAAAATAGGATTCCAACCATACACCTCCTAAAGCACATTGTCATTGAGGCAACACCCAACATTCACGGTATATTGCGATCACTATATATATATATATATATATATATATATATATATATATATATATATATATATATAAAATTTATGAAGGAGACTCTTGACATCATCCGCCACTACTATCAACTAAATTTGCGATGCCTATTAAGAACATTCATTGATGAATTAAATGTAGAAAATGCAAATTTTATGATCCTCCAAAAAAAAAATAATTTGAATTTATGATTACTGTTCTATTTCTAGTAATTCATAAATACACTAAAAATATTTGTTAACAAGATTCATGAATTGGTAATATACACGAAGGCTAAATTAAATATTTGGTCTCTTACCTTAGTTTATTTTTTAATTTTAAATTGGTCGTTTATGTTTTTTTTTATATCATATTGGTCTCTCATGTTTCTTTTTGCTATTAAATTGGACTTTAAGTCACTGTTCATCTTACTTATCAACATCATATTGATTCATATTTGCAATGTTGGAAAGAGAAACGACACGTGTGTGTATCTCATTGATCCACATAGCCTGCACAATGATTTAAAAATCAAATTGATAGTGAAAAGAAATGTGAGGAACTATTATGATAAAAAAATTTGTAAAAGAGCAATTTAAAATTGAAAAATAAGGTAAAAAACCAAATATATAGTTTAAGAAAACACTTCCTTAAACATTTGTTAACGAGATCGATTGATCATGTGGTAGACAAATTCAATTTATCACTTTTTGGTAACAAATACAGCCACTCTCCTATTCCCATTCCCCAACTCCAACATGCTGCTCATAGACATTAAAAAAGCCGAGCAATCAAATCACGCCCGAATAAAAGATACTTTTTAATTTGCTAATTAGAATATGTGACTTACTAATTAATTGGTTTCCCCATTTGCAGTTTCACCACTCAATAATGTTTGGTGGCTGGAGCTTAAGATAATCAACACATATCTAAAGCATTTTTTATTATATTTTTTATTTTCACATGCAAATTAAAAGAAGGATAGGATATGTTATAGCATTCACCTTCAACTATGCAAAGCAACACCAAACTAATTAATTGTAAAAACTAAAAACCATGCCTAGTTTTTGAGCGTCTCATGCATAAGTTATGGCAAAAGAAAAAAAAACGTTGGGAATTTTGCGGAAAAACACATTTGTACCGCAAAAGCAACTAGCTAGCCCTTCATTATTCTTTTTCTGCAACCAACATACATACATTTGCGTGTGTGTAAATATATATATATAGTCTTTCCTCTCTTCATCATGGACGATCTATCATTCGAGTACACGTAATTATTTGTTAATGTGCTTTTGAATGGTTGTGACTGTGAAGCGTGTGGCTAGGAAAGTATAACTGCCCATTGATTTACTGTGTTTCCATATATATATATATATATATATATATATATATATATATATATATATTTGTGTGTGTGTATGTATGTATATATCGTGGACCATCTTTCATGGCAACTTTATATATATACGGACACAGAATGTACATCAGAAACAAAAGCTTGTGGGTTGATGTCTGGAATTGAATGACCGAACCAACTTAAGTGTGCGTTTGGGTGAGCTTTGCAAAACATAATTTTAAACAAAATTGATTTCATTTATAATAAAGTTTAAAGTTAAGTGATTATTCATGTTTGGATGTTTTATGTGAGTGAGCGTTACCAAAATGTAATTTTGAATGAACTCAATTTTACAAAATTAATTTCGATTAAGATTGTGTACACCAAGCATAACCTAGTTGGTAAAGGGTGAGCATAAAGGAGCCTAAGATTTCGTATTCGATCTCTCGCTAAGCTGGACATGTTTCGATTTATGAGGGGAGCGCTCAAGTGGTTGGATAGATACTCCCACCACTTTGGCAAGACTAGCCAGGTCCAATGTGGCCAAGTGGATTCCAAGTTTTGAGTATAAAAAAAATAAAAAAATTTCGATTAACATTGTATTTCAAGTAAAGTGATATAAGTGAAAATCACCAATTTAAACATTTTTAACAGAAAGTATGTCTTATAGTAATTATTTTTGTCTTCTAAAAAACTGTCAAGTGATATATATGAATATAATTTAAGTATTTAGTTTTTTTTTCGCGCATACCAACCGGTATCCGAATCTGATTTATCCAGAATTTGACTCATCCGGTCCGACTCAACTGAGCTCCATACCCAAGGCTGAGCTCACACTAGCAGTAGGGGTTTCCCAACGGGGGTTGCTTCATACCCAAAGCTTGAATTCGAGACCAGTTAGTTAAAAAACCAAATGAGCTAATATTTGATCAACCACACGTTGGTTAAGTATTTAGTATATTAAGAATAGTGGACTTAGCCCGGAATGTATACTTTGTAAAAATGACGAAGAAACTGTATCACATTTAATTTTTTAAATGTTCTGTTATGAAACAGGTTTGGAGGAGGATCGATAGCTGGTTACAGGTGCTTCATAGTGAAGGAGATGGCTCAATTGCTGCTAATTTTCTTAATTTCAAACATAGGTGGAGAGAAAAAACAGAAAAATTGAAGGGTACAACTATTTGGGCTGCAGTTATCTGGTCTATGTGGTTACAAAGGAATAAAATGTTGTTCCAAGGAGAGGAATTAAATATTAATGATTTGATGGAGACAATCAAAATGAAAGCATGGAATTGGGCTAAATTTATTGGTGGATTACCATTGACGTATGATGGATGGCGCATGAAACCGATTTAGATTCTTGGTTATTGATTTACTGTATGTATTACTTCTTGGTAGGTACTGCTATACTCTTTTTCCCTTGTTTTGAATTTTTCCCATTGGGTTTTTTTCAATTCAAGGTTTTTAAGGAGGTAGAGTTCCTATCAAGCTAGGGGGGTGTTTTGGATGTAAAAAGGTAGGATGTTGGGCATTGAGGTTACAATTGTAAGTTTCATAGCTTATGTTCTTCTGTTGTAATCACCTGTTTGAGATGGGTGAAGTACTTTTGAAATGTTTGGTGTGGTTTACCTTTATAGCACATGATTGGGTACCCTTTGGCAAACCCTTCATAGAAGGTGGGACCTTTGGTGTGTACTTTGATGCTTGGGTAGCCTTTGTTAATATATTCATTTTTTTGCTGTTAAAAAAAAAAAATAGTGGACTTAGCTTTCAAAAAAATTTACCACTTTTTTAATTCTTTATAACAAATCCTATTTTTAAATCCTTTTTTATTCTGAAAGTAAATTTGCAGTAAAATACAATGATAAAACTGTAACTTAATTATTCAAATTAAAAGTACCTAAGGCTGAGAGGTTGCTTCAATTCAAACATGCCTTTGGCAGCGAGATGTCCATTTGAGAAATATATCCAAACAAGTTAGTCACGAAAATGAGCTTCATGGATTCTGATTCCATGGAAGGCTCGGACAATGATGCACTTGACTTTCACTTTGATCAAGGAATTTGGACATCTCTTGATTCAGTGATTGTGACAGAGTTGTTATGTTACATAAGAGTGCATGCCATGCCAGTACCGGACATCACCCTTGCCACTGTGGTCCTGTGGCAGTTGATTTTCTATTCATCACATGCATTTATATATAAATTAGAGCCTTCACTCTTCTAGATTACCATACTTAGTTACGTGTGTAAAAACCAACCTTTGTTGAATTATCAAATGCAAAATTAAGCAACAAATTAAAACAAAAGAGAATAATATAATGTATGTTAATTTTAATCTGTTTCCTAATGTATTGGTTACAAAAGTAAAGTAATTAACTTAGTGTTTAAAAAATGATGCGTTTGTTCACCAAAAAAAAAATGATGCGTTTAAGATACACTGAAGTACTCCCTCCGACTCATATTATAAGCAAAAATAACTAATTTTACGTTTATTAAAGAAGTTAGTTAATTATATTTAATTTTTTCAAATTTATAAAAGAATAGATGTCTTTTAAGAAAGTTGCATTGAGAATGAAACAAAAATTAAATAAGATAACAATTTTCTAAGGATGTTTTAGGAAAGTAGCATTAAGAATAAAAAAAATTAAGAAAGTTAGCTAGGTTTAATTTGCTTATATATATTTTAAACTAAAGAATATATATATATATATATATATATTGCGAGTATTACAGGATTTGATTTTCCAATTTTTTTTTTATTTTTCAATATTAATTTAATCATTTTGCATTTATTAAATAATGTGGTTAAGGCACTGATTAACACAACTCTAAAAACAAAAATACATGTTTCTCAAGATGAGCATGTGTTTTTCATTAAATCGGAAAATTCTTTCCATGGGATTGGAGTTTCACTTTCTCACCGAACAATCACAGAGTAATCAATTAGCCAGAAGAAGAAATTTATTTTAAAATTTTGTTCTATAAAAAAAAATTTATTTGAATCTTCTATCAAAACGATTGAAAGAGATGTGAAGATATATGGGGTTGGAGTAGGTCCGTTGAGTTCACTAGACATCCTAATTCTAGCATGCATGGGCCAATATTAATTTAGAAAACAAAGCAATTGATCTTGCAAGTAGGTTGAATTACTCAACAACTAGTGGGTCCCTATAATTAAGGATATAGGTTGAGACTTACTAAAATATCTTGCATCCCTTTCATTCTATTTTGGTCGTATATATTTTTCCACTCCTGTTTTCATTTCCAAATGTACAAATTATTCAATATTATTCGCATTGAGAAAAGAAAATATATGCAAAAAAACATTCGATCCCTTGTTAAAATCAATATATTTCAACGTTAAGTATGAGACGAGAGCATTTACAAAACACCCATAAATCACCCTTAAATATATTTATTTAGCAGTGAGCACATGATATGATAGGTGCTCTCCAACCCTTCCTAAAAGATAAGGAAGGTATATTTCATAATGCTTAAGCTAGATTTATTTAATAAAATTTCAATTTATCAAAAAATATGTAAAAAATAAGTGTATGGGTGAAAAAAAGAAGTGATCGATGATACCAATCCGGCATGAGAGGATATATATATATATATATATATATATATATATATATATATATATATATTTTATATATACCACATGTATTATTGGGTATCTTCAACAAAAAAAAAAGCAATCTTGTTTTAATTAATAATATTCGCATCATGATGAAGTTAACTCTCCCAAAAAGATTATTTTTCCATATGCCAAACTCAAACCTTGATTTTTTGTTTGATGAAAAACGAAAATGTATATCTAGATTCTAGAACTAATAATAATACTTGTAAAAAAAATATTATTATGGTGATAATTTGCTATTCAACGTAAACAATTTATTTTGATGGAGAATGCTATTATGATTTCCTCACCAAAAATATTAATCAGAACAGTTTAATTTCAAATTAAAACTTGAATAGTTGCATTTTAGTTTTAAAAAATTCAAATACAATAAGTGAATATATGAATTTAAAAAAACCATATATATACAATCATTATGTTTATATTACTGCATTGGAATTGAGGAAATAAAGATATATTTTTTTTACATATTTAATTTTGTTATAATTGATGGACAAATAATTAATAATATCACAAATTAGTAACTGAATTTGATGTAATGACTAAAAATGTGTCAAAATTATTACTCATAATTATTATAAGGTTAGTTGATGTTAAACATAAAAAATAGTAATATATTTTCATATATATATATATATTAACTTTTTAATTGCTAATCTATTAGTAATTTTTTATTTTATTTTTTATAATAGCGATATGAATTTTCTTACAGTAGTTTATCATCTACACGTCGTAATTTTCGTGCCAATGGTAGTTTTTAAGAAAAATATTTTAATTATAAATTAGATACTATGGTTTGAATGATATTTTTTTTTAGAAAGGAATCGTAAACCATTTCGATTATATTTAGGGATGCCAATTCGTGCCTATGTTTGAGGATTTCGTTGGGAATTACCCTATTTGGGACCTCATGAACAAGATTTTTCCTAGTGGAGATGAAGATGGCGTGGAAAATATCCTGAAAAGGGGTTTGGGAAATGACACGAGGATGATGCCTCCGCCATGGGATCCTGATCCTTGAAAATATTATTTAAAAATATCATATATGAAAATATATTGTGTAAATAAGTTTATTTTTTAATTTCATATTTAAATTATATTATTAAATCAATTAAAATATTGAATTTGATATTTTAATTGGATCCTGTTTTTTTTTTTATCAGCACTTGGATTTTTTTTTAATTTGATTCTGAACATATTATTTTAGTTTCTTTATTGATATTTCAACTTCATAATTTAATTTAATATAGACTTATCATGAAGTATTTGAAATTTATATTTTTTTTATTTTATAATATTGTTTTCTATTATATTGATTTCATTTTTTTTTCAATTTTATAAAAACTTGCAAGGAAGCAAGGAATGAGGGTTGGGAGAAAATTCTGGTGCGAATTGAACAGACATGATAACGGGGAAGGGGAATAAGATTAGAGGTGAGAATCAAAACATAGATAGTACTTCTTGCACATTCCTCATCGCGCATCCCTAATAATACCATATTGCTGAATATATTTTTTAAACATTGTAATATTCACACTATATGATAATTTTAAGAATATAGGTTGAAGTAAATTGGAATTTTCCTTTTTCAAATTATGAATTGCAACTGATATCTTTATTTTCTATAATTATTATAATTTTTTTTGGTGAACAATTATTATAATTTTAAAAAAAGAAAAAAATAACATGTGATAATGCTCACTATCCATGAAATGGATGAGAGTGAATGAGAATCAAGATAATTGTCAACTTTTTAAAAAAAAAATAAAAAATTATTGTTATTATATAGGATAGCATACTGGTTAAGATTGGGATGACATTTTTTTTTAGAAGATTGGGATGACACTCGATGGAACTGAATGAGAGAAGTGGTCAATATATATATATATATATATATATATATATATATATATATATATTTAAATTTGAACCCAATCAATTTGGGATGAACAAAACCCAACCCATCCCACAAACCGTGTTGACCAAAGTTCATTTTGACACGTTAAGACAGGAATCTAGACCAATATCATATTGGTCGTGTATGAGTTATAACTCAGGACATTCCTTCTAACCCATTGCAATGTCTCATATTCTTTCAAAATATATATATATATATATATATATATATATATATATATATATATATATATATAACGTATAAGTAATAAAACTTATTGACTTAAATTATAGTGTTTTCTCTCGGTATTTTTTTATACTATTTATAGTTTCAATATATATTATAAAATATACATTAATTTTGATTTTTTTTATTTCTTTAATTTTATGATTTAGTTATGTATAATATTTAAATTTAACTATTATATCAATTTATTAAGTTGATTCAATTTCGTTTTGGACATTATTGGATTAAGATTCAAGTAAATAAACTAAGACTAGTTTTTAAGTCAGATATATACAGGTTAACTCAAATTTGTCCTAAACCCTACCCACGTTAATGCCTACAAGCAATCAAGCGCCACACACCACGTGATAATAAACCGAGCGACCACAAGATATATAACAATTAAATTGATCCTATCTTTTTACAACCCATGAATATTTATGATAAATAATGAGCAAAAACTCATAGAATATTATTAAAACCGAATTCTAAGTATGATAGTTGATAGATGACAGAGTTTTTTAAGCATAATATGGGAGGTTATTGATCCTTAACGTAAGTATGGAAAAGATTTTGTTGGCAAAGACAAAACTTATTTCGATAATCTTTATACTTCAGAAATTAAAGAAGATTAGTCTTCAACAATCAGTTATTTCTATATCTCAAAAAGAATATTAGTCTTCAACTATAAGCTCAATACACTCTTTTCTCTTTTCTCTTTCCTCAAACCAAACAACAACATAATCTAGTCATTTTATTACATTTTTCTTTCTCTTCTACTTCTTTCTCCATGTTTCTTTCTCTATATTTTCTTTTATGCAAACAAAGCATTAAACTCTTGAATAGGTTTTGACTCATTGCCGGTGATTTGTAACAATTCATAACAGTTTTTTAATTGGTCCATTTTTAATAACATTACATAAATATATAACAATATTAACAATGCTCTATATCACATTTTTTTTATATGATACTTTATATTTATTTTTTATTACTCTCTCAAATCCTATATTTTTTTTATTTGAAGAACTTTTTTGTTTTTATTTATTTATCTCATTTTTTTTAGAAAGTCAAGAGTTTAATGATTGCATTTTTAATGTCTTCCTTTATTAAATAGAATCTTGATTTGTATAAGTAGTGAATAAAAATTAGTGATTATAAAAAGATAAAGAATGTAATATTAAAAAAAACAATTACTTTATTAAAATTGGATTAAAAAATCATTATATTTTTTGAAAAATATATTTTCGTAATGGAACAAATAAATAAAAATCAAAAAAATATATATCATTGCACCAATCACATTTTACACCTTCGAAAAGCGCAAGACCAACTATTCTTTTAAATACCAACCTTTATATTTCCTCACTTTTTTTTTCTTAACTTTAAACATATTCCAGTACTTTTCTTGAATTACTTTATGTATATTTTTTTTTTGACACATCCTATTTCTGTCCTCCTCATCCCTTTCTACTCCTTTTTTTTTTAAGATAAACATTTTGTTGTTCTACATGAAATGACTAATAAGCAATAGACAACGAGTCAAAATTAAAAGCTAATATTATCTTTAAATAATTACTAGAATTCTACTTAGAAGAGAATTAGGAAATGTAAAAAATGATGAAAAAAAAAGGTGGATGGAAGAGGATGAGGAATGTGACTGGCAGTGGCCGCAGAGATGGATAGCACTTTTTTAATGAATTGCATGAATGAATCATCAACAGCTAGCTCCGCTACCTTTCATTATCGTACATTCTCTCTTGTTACTTTTCTTTCTTTCTTTCTTGGGCTTTGGTGATGAGTGCAAACTGCAAAGAAAGGGAAATAAAATAAAAGAAAGAGAGAAATGTCAAAAAAGCAACAACTCATGGCTTAGATTTGAGGGACCCACAGAATTCCTCTATAAGGATTTCGTAGTTTCCCTTTTTGACGCGACCCCTTTCATTTGCTTGGAATTGAATGGGATGGGACTCCTCCACCGTCACACCACTCTCACTCACTCACTCACTCACTCACTCTTTCTCTCCTCATTCTTTGCCCATCACCTCACTTATCACTATCCTTCATGTGCACCGGAACCTAATAGTTTATTGTTTCATAATTGCGTGTTACTGTATTTTATATTTATTTATATTTATATATATTCATGTTCCATTCCATGTATGTGATTGATTAAAAAAAGTTAGAATTTAAAATTATTTGATTTAAATAGTCAACAACTCATGTGTGAGATAAAAGATTTTCAATAATGTTAGTATATAAATATTTAAATCAGATGTTAACATCTACTCACCTAATTTTTTTTAAAAAATAAAATCAAAGAGATGTAAAAAAATATGAAAATTTAAGATGATTTTTCTTTATTTTTTTTTAAAAAGTAGATATTTAATATTAATGTTGGATTTGGATGTTTATATAATATTGTTGACCGAATTTTATCTGACCGGCATCTACCTTTGATCGAAAGCTTGGATCAATTCTTTCACCTTCGATTATTTATTTAATTTTAATTTTTTAAATAATTTAAAAAAAAATTAGTTAAGGCAGACACGTATGTATTTATCATGTTATAAGAATTATGGGCTGTCCCATTATTCTAACTCTTTTGGAGATGAGAGCAAAATGGTATGTGGACCTTTCTCATGAAATTTAGGGAAGAATTGAGAACTCAACTTTTGATGGGAGAAATATTGCTTTCAGAGCATGAGTCCATATGCAAGTTTTTTTGCTTTTATTAATTAACTCACTCTTAGTTTTGATTTTCGATCGATATATAAATAAGGTTTTGATAATAATTGCTCTAAAGGCTTGCAACGTTTAAGCAACCCCAAGGGCGATGTTCAATTATACATACATGCGTATGCAATAGAAATATACTTACACGCAGTTCAAAATATATATATATATATATATATATATATATATATATACTTACACGCATGTGCGAAACATATTTAGAGGTGAAATAATTAATTAGTCCTGGATTAAGTGATCCATAATTCATCTTAATCATGCATAATTTATTTTTTTAGTTAACAAAATTTCAAAAAATAAGTAATAATTGATGATGATTTATTTGTAACTATCGATTCGAGACTATCTAATAATTCTTTTATCTAAAGTCAATTTATTAGCTCATACTGTATTATAAAACCCTCTATATATTTCACATTATACAGAACATGTGCATTCAACTAAAGAAAATGCATAAATATACTTTATGAAAAATTCTTTAACCCTCCATTTTCCAAATGATATTTATTCATGAATTTTTTTTATCCATATTATTTTCAACCTCAAATTTTATTTACTTTTATCCTATTGTAAATAGTCCAACATCAATCATATGCCTTACCTTACTCCGTTATCTTATATCCAAGTTTACTTATAACTGTCATTTTTATCAACATGACATTATCCTTACATTGAAAATCTGATCTTCCAAAAAATGATGGTGCATGTTGTCATTTTCTACTTAGCTTAAGATCAATGTAACCCTTTATCATTATTTCAACTTTTAATATCAATCCTCAATATTTTTAATTACTAAATCAATAATATTACGAAGAAGAGCATTAAAATAACAAATTTAAAAAAGAGGCATCAAAGCATCACCCATGTTTCATACTTACGTAGTTATGCAATTATGTTAATTACAGTTAGTTGTAAATATAATTGAAGATGTGGTTATTAGTAAAATAATTTTAAAAAACCTCAACTTCTTATGATAATATGGCTTTCTTTACATTAAAAAAAAATCACCTGTATGTGCTGAATATGCATTTTTAGAGATATATATACTCACATTGGTCTTTCATAATAATTTTTATAATTTACTTAGTCCCACCCCATAAGATTAAGAATAAGATCAGAGATGGAAAACAACCTTTATACATTTGAGAACTAAAGACTTATTAGTACTTCTTAAAAATAGTGGATTCCGTAAACCAAAAAAAAAAAAAATAGTGGATTCCATAAAATTTGGGATGAAAAGCGAACCCAAATTTTTACTTTACTAAAGATTCAATGTGAAATTTCATTCTTGTTTAATTCACTTTAAAAAAAGTGTCGATTAATGTTTTTATTGAATGTTCTACTAAAGTGTATTTTTTAATAGCATCAAAGCACAATATTTTTACAACTAAAAAAATTAGTCTTTATCTATCTAGTGTCGATGCACCCAAAAAAAATAGCGATACCGTGAGCAGTTATTAGATAGTCCGAAATTGTGAACGGTTGAAATGAGTTCCGAATCACATGATACAAGACTAGCTAATAATTTTAACTTATTCATAGGCAATCTTAGTTCCATGGTAAAGCTTACGCTTAACCTTAGTTTATCTATGCTACTTCGCGAAACCCGTGATACAATTTGAGTAATAATCTACTTAACCTTCATCAATCAAATCAATATAGCTCTTTAATTTCAATAATGCCTAACAACAAATCCAAATCGATCTACATCTCATATGAAATCAACTCTTAGGTAAAATGAGTCACATCTCTTTTAGGCTCGTAGTTATCAACCAAAATATATTACGTATTTTTTGGGAATCAATAAATGAAGCCAAAAATACGGATGTACAATGCAGTGTGCAGAAAATATAAGGAAAAAAAATCCGAATGAAGATAGCTATTAGCTAAGCAAAGTGACATTTTCCATGTAAAGAAACTTATTATTATATATCTGGAAAACATCACACCCATGATAATCGCCTAGTGCCAATAATTCGTGTTGAAGAAATTGATTGTTGTGCAGATGGCGAAAAGGACATCCTATAATTGAAGGGACCTTTCTACATGCAATAATTTCGAGGATCTTGCGGAATTTTTGTGACTCTAGTATGTCCACTGAGATGGTTTCTTTTCCACTCGTGAGTTCTTGTCACGTAGCATACATATTTAGCTATCAGTCCATCACAATCAAACTCTGAATAATAGTGGTAAAAGTTTTTTTTCTTAACCACCGGGTAAAGGGTTATGTAATTATCAAAAGGCTTAAATATGAAAATGGTCCATGTAAAGGGTTATGTAATTATCAAAAAACTTAAATATGAAAATGGTCTATGTAAATATTGATTATTTTAAAATTAGTCCTTGTAAAATTTTTCTTTTGGTTTCGGTTCCTACATTTACAAAAAGTTTTGGTTTTGGTCCTTCATGTTAAATTTTGGTCCCCATAATCATGTCGGTAGTTTGTTTTGGTCATCTGTTATTTAGATTCGATAGGTTTTGGTCCCTCTACTGTCATGGTTTTTGAGCTGGTTCTCTTATGTAATGAAATTTGTCTTTTTACCCTTCAGAATTAATGCAAGAATATCATCTTTAATAGATCATAGAATATAATATATTACATTTTTGCCATTTTCCATCCACATTTAACATGAGGGACTATAATCAAAACGTTTTGTAAATGCAGAAACCAAAACCAAAAGAAAAATTTTGCAGGGACCAATTTCAAAGAAGTCAATATTTTCAGGGACCATTTTCATATTTAAGCCTTATCAAAACTTAAACGAGTTATTAGTCATTTTGGTTTTTGAGAGTATTATCATCGATCATTTTTGTCCCTCATATCATAAAGTACGTTTAGTTTTTATGAGTGTCTCACGTCAACCACTTTAGTCCCTCCGTTGATTAGGGTTAAGTAACGGAATTAATTTTGTTGATGTGTCACGTTAAGTGTCATCGATATTTTTAAAATCATTCATTTTATCCCTAAAACATGCATACATATTGCAACTTGATCCTTTTTAAATTGCCGATTAATTAATTCAATTTAGTCCCTAATTTTTTTTAGAAAACAAACAACCTAGCATTATGCGGCATAACATTATTAAAACCTTTACGTATGTAGTATTTGGAGCAAGTTGATGAAATTTTTCAACAAATGAAATGCACAAAATCTATGATGGATTCCAGGCATCACCTACTACGTTACTGCGAGCCTTAAAAAACATAACTACTCCATCATTTGTGCTGCCTCAAATAATACTACATACCTACAAGTTTTAGTGTTATGTCCCATAATGTTGGGTTGTTTGTTTTCTAAAAAATGAGGAACTAAATTGAATTAATCGGCAATTTATAAAGGGCGAATTTAAATTATGTATGCATGTTTTGAGGACCAAAATAAATGATTAAAAAAAATTCAATAACACTTAACGTGACACATCAACAAAATTAACTTGGTAACTTAACCCCAATTGACAGAGGGACTAAAGTGATTGACGTGTCTCATGAACCAAACGTGTGTTTATGATCTCTCAGAAACAAAAATGACCGATAATAACACTCTTAAAAAACCAAAATAACTATTAACTCAAACTTAAACACCGATTGCTAGTTGATTTACGTACTAATACATGTTTATTTTGTCCCTAATAACTACCTTATTAATTGGCAGAATCGTGGGAAAGAAAATGTTAAAATTTGTGAACTAGATAAAAAAAATTATCAGAAACTTAACGTCGCTTAACCCATACACCTTCTATCTAACAAAGACGGTAAAAAATACAAACTTTTTTATCTCAAATTAAAATTAAAGTAATTATTGAAAAGTTTAAAAATTGTAAATTTTGAATTGTGATTAATTGACGAATGTAAAGTGCATTAAATTAGGTGTTTGATAATTGTTTAATGTATTAAACAAACCATTAAATGCATCTCCTTAATTTTTTGATCTTTTCAATTTTTTATCATCCTTGTGGGCCGGGAGATGGAGGGAATACAAATTGGATTTAATATGGATTTACTAATTACTATTTTAAATTTATATACTCCATTTTTTTGGATTTTAATTGGAGTATATATATCATCATCCAATCTTAAATTATTAATCAATAAATCAAATTTTATTAGTAAAAGCTAAGAGGAGACTAAAAGCTAGTTGAAAGTTGTAAAATCAGTTAAAAGTTGACGTAAACCAAATAATACTTTTGACTTATTTTTTATCAGGCAAGTTTGTTAACTGATTTATAAGCTCATTAAGAAAAAAAAAATCCAAACGCACACCAAATGTAATGTTATGATCATCGACACTGGTACTTTATAAAAATCACACTACCACTGAAAACGTTTTTAAAAACAGTTCCTTGTCTACTTAAAAAGCGATTTTGAATCGCACCTAGAAATATTTTCATTAAATGTTGATCACATGTATTATGTAACTGTGTTGTTTATTACTTTTGTTTTATTCTATTGATGAAATAACTAAATAATACTCCTATATTTGTTTCTAGATAACACATTAACACATGTTTAGACCAACAAGGTCCAATATAGTTGGCAGATAGTTAGGAGCATGATGTTAATGGTTTGATACCTATCATGGGTATGGAAAATACTTTGTTGGTAAAGGCAAAGTCCACTTAAGTGATCTCTACGCCTCAAATGATTAGTAGTATTCTGCTATCCGTTAAAAGATATCCTTGATGCATAAAAAAAATAACACATTCTTTGCACCGATCAAAAATGGTAATCAATATAGTATCGATTGATAATTAATTTATTTAGTATTTTCCTAAAATTTGCCAATTATCTAGCCATAATAATTGTTGCTATCTTTTTTACATATTATTTCTCTTATTAATTACTTGAGATATAATTGGAAAAATTAAAAATTGTAATAAGTGTTATTTTAGTCTTCTATAAATAATCATGGTGTTTGTCAACTAAAGAGTTAGATGAATAAAAACAAATTTTTTAGGTTTAAAAAAAATTATTTATTTATTGGGATTTTATTTGCACCCGGATTTTTGCTATACTGCAGCTAAGTTTTTTTTTTTAAAAAAAAAATCACAAAAAAATTCAAATTTGACCTTACATCCATATATGTTTTTCGTACATTAGTGAAGACTTTTTGATCAAAAGGGTCATCCAATCAAAAGGCCCTTCCAATAAGAAATTCTTTATGAATGTAAAAAAAAAAAAAATGCGGGTGTAAAGTGGCAATATGACCTGGAATAAATCATACGGAGTATATTCGAAAAGATTTTCCAATTGAAAGTACCTTCCGGTCGAAAAGACTTTTCGAATATAGAACACAAAAAGGACATTTTTGAAATTTCATGTAAAAACGGGTGCAAATAAAAAACAGGGCACATATATAATTTCTCTATTTATTATTTTTTTTTTTTGAAGTGTAATTTCTCTATTTATTAAAAACAAAGATAGTTATAAAAAAAATGGGTTGCATGTGCATAGGATAAACTAAGAGAACATAAATAGTAAAATTGAATTATAAACCAATTTTTTTTTTTTATAATCAAAGAGAAATATAATAAAGAACGTAAAACAAAATAATTACTCCCTTCATTCCATGTCTTTTGAAGTTTAAGGTTTTTTCACACATATTAAGGTCGTATTGAATATTGTAAGTTTTATAGGTGCTTTATCCACAATATCTTTATTTAATCCTTACTGAAAATTATAGTAGTATTTAATTTTTATTAGAAACTGTGTCTATTAATTAATATTTTGGTTTGTACCCTGGTATCCGGCCCATGGGCCGACTAATCCAGTTCGAAGGGGGTACCGGGGTTAAGGTTTTATTCATCTCCCAACGTTGTTGCGGGGAATCGAACCATGGTTCTCCCTACCAAGTGCAGCCCTTGACACCACTGCACCAACAGCTCGTTGGTTGTCTATTAATTAATATATAATAGTTTAAAAATAAGATAAAGAAGAAAAGTAGAATTAATGTGGAGTAATGGAAATAATTAGGTCAAAGCTGAAACTGAGAAAAAACCTTGAGTATACTTTAAAAAGCTAAAACTACAAAAGATATGAAATAAAAATAAAAAGTTAAAACTAAAAAACTATATGCAACGAATAGAGTATTTTTTAATTCATTAAATATATCAGTTTTCAATAAACACTTGCTTTTTATATTAAAGTTTGATTATCTTATGCACATAATGTGCAGGATAGAAGAACCATAAAAAATAATAATAATAATAATAATAATAATAATAATAATGTCACATGAGTATAAAACTTACTATGATATCAGTGCACACCAAATTAAACTTTTTAAAAAATTATTTTTAAAGTATTTTAATATAAAAATAATCATTTAATCTATAATAAAATTAATTAATCTTGTTCAATTTTATGGAATTGCTGATATTTTAAAAAATTATTATTTTCTAATAACAAACATTTTTTTTCTTTTTTTTAGGAAAGGCAGAAGAAGCATAGTGTCCTAAAGATATTAATTCGATCGCACTTATACTTTGTATTATGTAGCTCTACTATTTATGTTGGCTCTTGGGACTACATTAACATTTTCAAATTTTTTTTTTAAATAAGCAAAATGAAAATCTACTGAAAATTGATATTTTTGTTAGGCATTTACATAAAATTATGATTGATTTGGACCATGAATGACGTGGTGGTTCAGAACCAACTAATAATTTCTCCATACCAATAACACCTATTGAGTGTTCATTGGACATTTTCAAATGGTTTAACTTACCTCAGCCTGAGGTGACATAATGAATTTGTTTGTCACAACTAGTTAATAGATTGGCTAGAAGCTTATAAATTTAGTCAAAAATTTATAAGTTACAAGTTAAAAGTTGAGAGTTGATGAACTAACTAATTGAAACAAAATTGTTTGTTAAAATTGACTAACAAATTAGTAGTTGTATTAGATGTAAATTGAACCAAGCTTTTAGCTTATATATAAGCTTATAAATTATATATATCACGTAGCTAATCAAATATGAGTTTATAAGCACATAACTTATTCAAATAAGTCCATTTACTAATTAAACATACACTAACTGCTGGTAGATTATTTTTTGTCATATAAGCCAATTGACTAGCTTATTATTAATCTAGTTGTAAACTAACGCTTATTGGTGATATAACCAAACACACACTAATTCTTTTTTTAGTAGCAAATATTTGTTTTCCTTCTTTTAGGGGGAGGGAGTTGAGAACACATAGTCACTTATTGACTCAAATGCAAGATAATTAGGCTTTTTTACTTAATAAGGGTCAATTAAGAAACTATTTACCAATTTGGGGGTTAAAACTATTTTCCTAAGGGGGATCGTTTTTGCCAAGCTGGAAGAGAGAAAAAAATTTTTTTTAGCACACGTGGCAGTGGCGCTAATTGCCACGTGTGCTAAAAAAAATTCCTCTCTCTTCCAACTTGGCAAAAACGACCCCCCTCATGGAAATAGTTTTAAACCCCCCAAATCGGTAAATAGTTTCTTAATTGATCCTAATTAGAAAAAAAAAAGCCAGCTAATTACCTCATGCTTTCATTTTATCTTCATTTAATTTATGGTTTAGTTCATTTTCTTATTTTTAAAGAATTGTACAGGGTGTTTTCCAGTTTACTAAAAAAATTGCAATTGAATTAGGTGTGAAAAGTTCATGCATGTACAATAAGCTGTGTTAGAAAAAGCTTTCGGAGTAAACGAATTAAGATGTGAAATCTTCGAGCACATATAGTTATAGCTTAATCAAAGATTTTGGGTTGGAGTTCTTAAAAATATAGTTGCTTAAATATTTGTCAGAGAGAGTTTTGTCATTTATAATAATTTTATTTGGCTCAAGCAAAATTGTTCCCGTGAAAGATATCTGTAGTTTAAAAGGAAAAAAGAGAGCTTATAATTAACTTATCCCATTAGAAAATAATAAACACAGCTCAAACCATTTGAAGGGAATGTGTGACTTTTGTGGAGAGTTTGAGTAGTGATACTTCAACCGGACTTTTTTGTGAAATTCTCTAATTATATATATAAAAAAATAATAATAATAAATCTAGATTCAAGTTCATTGGCGTTGGAGATCGATATATTTGAATTTGAAGATGACATGGGGCTAACAGAAACTCATGATTAATTTTAACTTTTCTTAAGATAAAAAGTTGCATATGAGCGTATATATTTAAACAACAAGCACTACTATATGTATCGTACTAGTAATTAAATTAACAAGTTGTTAAGTTAATAGTAATCATTTTTTTATAAGCATATAGTAATCATGAAAGTGTTTCAGGTAGACAAACTTGAGAACACTACATCCCAAAAGAGAGGAGGCAAACTAAACAGCATATTAGTGTGGGCCCCAACTCTTAATCATTATTGGTCGTCTCTAGCATGAATATGACTAATTAGTGATAAAGAAAGGTTGAGAGTGTCATTAATCATAATTATTAGCAATCAAAAGGGTTTATCCATACAAGCAGTGCCCCCTTTTTTCAAATACTATAAACTCTCGAAGAAGAGCATAAACATTGCTAGAGAGAGGAGAACATAGAATGAAACATGTTGACCAAATGTTTCTGATTACCTTTCTTTGTTTGCCATTTTTCAAAGGGAATTGGTATATATCCAGGGACAGGGAGCAGAGCAAGAAAGCAAGCCAGCAGCCCTTTGGATTTTTTCTTGGCCATGTTTTGGGTGACATAGTCATAGAGGCTCCAACATAATAAACCCAATTAACAGTTTTGTTTTACCTATAATACATGTTTGTTGATCACCACCACACTTCCTAATCATTTCTATATCATATTGGTTAGTGATAATGGACCTACTTCAACCCCAACATTTATTTCTTCCACCAAATCATGCTACTCCATCTCTTATTCCCTTTCATTTTAGATTAATTAGTAATATTTTCATTCTGTTCACATCTGTAATTTAGTAATATATTTCTGTCCATATTTTGTCTCACTTGTAAAACCTATCTACATGTGGCAAAATTGCATTGAATCAATAGTTTGTATCTCTATGAGTATTCAGAAAATGTCAATGATGTGTCCCCTTGAGCAGTGAAAGGTGTAGATGGGAACAGTTTAATTTTAAGCACACCTATACTACTGGGGATGTTTTAGTCTTATAGATTAGGAGTTCCAAGTAAAATATATTTGATGTTGCTTAGAAAAGAAAATTATGCACCACTTGAGATGGAATATTGGAATGGTCAACATTTTCAACCTTAGAATATATATTTGAAGATATTGGTATTCTACATGGAGCAGAATTTAAAAATATTGGAGTATCCCTTAAGATACATTTGAAAGCTTTTTTGTTTTAAAATTGTGTCAGATGCATTTGAATTTGAAGCCCAGGTAAGAATCCATGCATTATTAATGGGACCACATTCCAAGCAAGGCAAGTGGGCTGGACACACAATTCTTGGTTTAGAAAATGTTAGACATATCAATGATGCTACTACAGTAATTCTGAAAAGAATTATGGTTATAAAGGTGCATTACTCTTATATATTGATAGCAACAGGAGATTTTTTTTTTCCTATATTCTCTTATTCGATAGATGAGATATTAATTTTTTAGAGTATGGTCAGATATTTAAATGAAACCTCTTTTTAATAATATTTTTTTAATACATATAGATTCAAGAATAATTGAATTCAAAACTATATGAATTCCATTTGTACCGACATACATCGAAATATTTTTTAATTGAACACCAACCAGAGCTTTTTAGTAGAATTATATTTTACTAATGTATGGAGCACTTTTAAGATCTAGCAGAGGAATCAGTTGGATAGTGTAGGCCATAGAGAATAAATTGTGGCCTTGTGAGGTAGAGAAAAAAACACCTGAGCTTTTAATTAGATTTGGTCTTAAATAGACTTTATTAGTAAAACATGCTCTGGATATCACTAAAATCCAAAAAGAGAAGAGAAAAAATGTGCTTACTCATATTCTTGATAATAATTAAAGAGATTATCCTATCCTATTACAAGAAACAGTGAAGAGAACTGAAGTGAATCTAGATTTAAAAATGCTCTCTATAGTTGCAATCTCCTTAGCTTACCCTGGAATCATTTCTTCTAAGGGTGTAAAAGTGCTCAACAAGTGCTCCACTGATGACAAGAGAAGGTTCAAATAATATTGATCAAAAAAGTGCTTCGTAAAACGACAATTATAGCACATGCACGAGAGAAACCCGCTGTATAAAAGGTGAAAAATTACTGCAACAAGCAACAACAACAATATTAATATTTTATTTTGGGTGAATACATTATAATAATATTAAAGCAAATGTTAACCAATGCACTTGTTATGCAATTAATTAGTAACCTTAACGGGTATTTTCAGGTCATTTGTTAACCAGACCCTAATATCAATAATAGAAATTTTATTAACATTAATTCTTAAAAATCCAAAAATAGACAACTTTTATTGAAAAAAATAAATTCAAAATCCTTTGATTTTTTCAATACAACACTTTCTTTATAGAAAATTATCTATTACTGGATTTTAGTGAGATCATAGGTTAAGAAAACTCCATTAACGAATAAATATATAAATATTTTTATTATAAATTACTTTCTAGTATTGCATTTATATATACTGTTTAATTTGTTTTAAACAATGGTTTTTTTATTACATGTTATAGGACATATGTTAAGAATTATTTGAAAAAATTAATTTAGATAGGAAATTGTTTATTTAATGCCTTAGGATATGATATTTGAAGTTTTCTCATAATTATTTTTTAATTAAATTATACTTAACATGTGCCTTATGATAAACATTATAAAACATATTTTTTTTAACAGCAAACAAAAGATAAATTTCATTAAAAAAAAGGACAACAAAGAGTCATTGTACAAAACCAAGGTCCCACCTTCTATGAAGGGTTTGCCAAAAGGTACCCAATCATATGCTCAAAGTTGCCCCAATACCATACTTACATAAGTTAACTTCACAATACATGTGAAGTACATCATATAAAATGGGCTCCCCGGAACAACCTACCAAAACATACAATAAATCTGGCTACTAGCCCTAAAACCTCTTATTAGGAACCCTAACTCCTTAAAAACTTTCAAAAAAAAAAAATCCAATAGAAAAAATTCTAAACAATGAGAAAATATTATAAAACATATTTTAATTAAGATAAATGTTAACAAATATGTTAATGCATTTGTTAGCATGTCAAATATAGTAAAAAGTTATTAAAACATGTATCTTTTATATTTTTGAGACACAAAATAATGTACATCTATAATTGTTTTTCTTATTAAAAAAAACTTTTACAATTGGCCTTAGGAGCATGACGCTTAAATATATAAAAGTTCTTGTACATCAATATAATTACTATGTTTATATTTGCCTTCTTTGAAATGAAACTATATATAGAACATATCTTAAAAAAAGTCGTATATTGTTTATAATTTCAGTTCAAGATCAGTCATATCTTAACAAAAATTCTTCAAAATAACAATTCAAATTGGAAAAAAAAAAAGAAAAAAAGAGAATTAGTTGCCAAACTCCACATTTTAGTCTACAATCCCCATTTTTTCTTGCGGTTCATTTGGAAATTTTTCCGACACCCTTGAGTGAAAAAATGCATTTCAACTTTAAAAATACATTTTTTAATAAGAGGGTAATCGAAAAATATTTCAACCTAACCCATCGAAAAATGGGAACTAGGGTCTAAAATATGAGACTGGGACTAGTTTAAGCCAAAATATGGTGCCACCTCTAGCCCATGGGCCTGATTTTTATCTCATCTTTAGGTCTAGACAATAAAAGTGTGCGTGGCCAACTTAAAACTCACCCACTAAACGATGAATGTTACACTCATTTGTTTTTCCTCTCACCTCTTTTATTGTTGAACTACGGATACTTCCATGTGGAGTAAAATAAGCAATATATATATTCCTCCCAACTCCTCCTTACATTTGTGAATCATAACTATTTTTCATTCAATAAAGCATATATGAACATGGCAATTTCATTTACTGTCAAAGCTATAAGATTATTATTTTTTTTTAAAGTTATAAGAATATTTTTAAAATTGAACTAGTCATTGAAATAATGTTTACAATTCATTTTGGTCATATCGCTTATACTGTATACAGTATATAACAGTGAAAGTGTGAAACAAGAAATTACATACTAATTAAAATGTACCCTTAGTAATCCACTAATTAAATTTGCCTATT
Organism: Crotalaria pallida; assembly: GCA_037953625.1. Lineage (NCBI taxonomy): Eukaryota > Viridiplantae > Streptophyta > Magnoliopsida > Fabales > Fabaceae > Crotalaria > Crotalaria pallida. Next base: position 80,309,980 of record CM075656.1, read on the forward strand.
AAAAAAAGATTTTCTTAAACTCAGCTTTTGAGAAAGAATAAGAATCTAAAAAAAGTCAGTTTCATATGTAAGCATTGTTTTGAAATAAACAATTTATTTTTTATTTATTGTTATTATAAAAGATAATCACCTTTGTATTCTTTTCCCAAATCCTTAAGACTGAGATTAAAAAAAATAAAATTGCTTATTGCTACGAATTTTTTTCCGTCAAATTCTTGACGAATGAAGCTGATTGGTGGATTTTTTAATTGAACTAAATTCTCCACTTTCACCACATGATGAATTCCACCGTTCTCATGTTTCGTTGCCTAACGAATTTCGTCGCATAATTACTTCGTATTATATAGCACTTTTTTTTTAAAAAAAAAAATACTATTGCTATAATAAACTCAGCTTAGGCATCAGTCAAACTAGCATTCATGAGCATAACTGTCTAACCATTATGACCAGACTGGAAGGTGGTTTGACCCATGATCAAACTGGTCCGACCGATTGACCTAGTCCGGTTTTATGACGTTGAAATGGCAGCTGAAAAATAGATAATCTGATAAAATAATCAAGTAACAAAGGACAAGTTTTTCTTGTTACCCGTTTTACTAAAAACGAAATAAATTAAGTACAATGATGGTTTGAACAGGGTTTCTGCTTGGTTTGAGAGGAAATATAAATAATAAAAATACTTTTGTCATACTTGTGTAGTCATTCATTCAGCCATAAATATATATTATAGGTTATAACACAGTAACATGATTTATCCATATTAAAGTTTGGTCGAACAAAAATTAGTTTCATAAGCAGTTCAGATAGACCAAACATGTAAGAATACCCTATGGCCTCAAAAAAAACAGTTTAGACGTAGCTCTAGTCTTATACATGCCTTAGGCCAAAATCTGAGGGCAGATGAAATAAATGAAGACATCGTTACTTATCTACATGAGAAATAAGATATGATATACTACTACTAATACATTATATTCTAGTTTGCACCAAAATTACAATTTAATGATACTGGAAAACGTCACTCTCCTAGTTAATTTATCTGCAAAGTTCCGTTTGAAGACAGATCAAAATTTTACATGTAAACCGGGGTTGCACATTGCTATAAACAGTGTTTAAGAGTGTTTTCAAGGGATGGCTCTAGTAGGAAGTTGACTCTAGCTTAATAATGTCTCTACAACCTTTGAACTAGATATATGATTCAAGAAATTGACAATAAACTACATCCAAACCTTTCATCATCTTTCTACAACATTACCACTGCATTATAATACTTGGCAATGAGTGTTTCACAAGGAGGCATTTCATTCTTCTTCAAAGTCCATAAGGAAATCAGTCAAGTTTTCAGAATCATCTACAGCCTCGTCCAGAGACATAGGACCATCCTTCTTTGGTTTTGGCTGCATGTCCAAAGTGTGAAAGGGATGTTTAGTCTATTGAGCATTGTTAAAGGTATTCTAAACAGAGAAAACAGATGATACCAGCATGGACATAACTAGAAGGTTTTATTAATGAGAATACCTTTGACTTGCGAAGCTCAGGAGTACTTTTCAAGACACTCCAATTACGAGTAATCTTCTCTTCCTCGTCTTCTTCCTCTTCCTCTTCCTCTCCCTCTTCTTCATCAATATCACTATCCTCTTCATCCTATATAATATAATAAAGTGAGGAAATGTTACTTGTAACCAACCGTTTGGTAACTAGACAACCACATGAGAAGGGTGCCGTTTACAGAAATAAATGAAATGATATAAAGATGGCGAAGTTGAATCTTACTTCGTTTTCACCAATGTCGACGGCTTTGGCCATAGCTTCATCTATATCTGTAACCTGTCATATTGAAAAGGAAAGGTATCAAGCTATTATGACAGTTGATAGGCAGGTATTTAAAGCAAGGAGGATGATGCAAAACAGAAAGGAGAGGTTAATGGTGTGCAGCTTTACAGGGACACTTGGTAAAGTATGAAGTTTAGGTAAAAAGAAAACAAAGTATTCTGCTGCCAATGAGTTCCAAAATCCATGCTACAACTTTTTGATAAGGTCAAACAAGCTCATACATGGATCTGGCCACAAACAAGATATTAAGGATCATATGAAAAAATACTTTGTAATCATCAACAACGACACACTTATCTTATTTTGATTTCTACTTTTTTAGAATACTGCTATTGATGGGGAAAGAAAACCTAATGAAAGTCAATCAACATGGAAAAGCACATTTCATTTTAGTTTTTTACTGTTCCATTGTCAACAATGATCATCCTTTACCAGTAGAAATGCCTTTAGGTTCTCTATAAAATGGTAATTTCCAGGCCATTAAGCACAATTAGTATGCTGGATGAGGAAAAGGATAAGTAAATGAAACTCATTGGTGATTCCCAAAAATTTATTATTGATAGAAGAAAATTTTTGTGCGAAGCTTCACTTATTTGACAACTAAATGCAGATCAAAACAGTCGACTACAGCTGCAATGCTTTCGGTCTTATGGAACCTCTAACCTCTTCCAGTCTATCCCCTAAAAAATATAGTTGCAACTAGAGTCCAGCTGTCACTTTTCTTTTCTTCTAATATTTTTCCGTCATGTTTATTTTCATTTCAAGTTAGATTTTCATCTCACCAATCAACGTCAAGAAACTTGTAAATGGGGTTTTGAGATTGCATTTTACAAGATTGGCATTACTTTATGTCCTTGTCCCAATCACCTTTTCTTAGCTTCAAATGAAGCTGAGAAGGTAGCATTGTAAAAGTAGGGAAAGGAAAGGAAACTGGAAGTTTCACCTATGGCAACTGATGGATGATATAAATTAATCTGAATTATTATTCATTGAAGTATTATTTTTTATAGAAAGAAATATATTATTACTTAGTTAAATGGCTCATCTATTAAGGCTGTTTGAATATAAGGACTTAGAAAATTGCCAAATTACTAGAACAAATGTGACTTTTCTAGAAAAACTTTGAAGCTTTCCAAATTGACACCCTTATATCTAATATATCAACAGAACTTCTCCAAAAAGGTTAGAACCTGGTAACTTAAGACTGGAGACCTGAACCATGCAATTAATGTATTTCACTTTCCAACACCCAACTTAAGGCAGCAGAACATATAAAACTCACCAGTAAAAGCTCTTCATTATATATATATATATTCATCTATCTGCAAAATAAGCCATTCAATCTGTGTCTTACACTAAGTATTTATAAAGTTCATACTTATTAGATCATTACCTCAACTTGTTCATTCTTCTCTTTCGCCAGAATCTTGTTTAGTTCCTCCCTTGAAATGATTTTTCCATGCTGATCAAATAAAGGAAGAAAAACAGTTCAGTAAGTTTGACATTAATAAATAATCGCAGTAGTCATTAAAATTTTGATATTCCCATTATATGACTGAAAATTGAAAATTTTCACCAATCAGGAAAACAGGAAAAAAGATAAAACAAACAATATCACATATTCGAGGAAAGATTTAGCCAATGTTAACTAAAGCAAAGATAGAGTAAAACAACAAAATTATAAAAGCATGTCTTGTACTCTAGGGATTATACTATACAAGCATCAAGCACCAGCTATCTAGAAAGGATTAGATTATACATAAAATAAACAGTTGCTACTCCACCTTATATAAACCAACAAGGTGAATTGTCTTTCACCCTTTATTGTGCATAGAAGCCTTTCACCTCAAGTTAGATAGGAAAAAACTAAGATATCTTTTAGAAGTTAATGTGGACAAAAATAACTGTCACAGAAATAATGAAGCTTATAATTTGGAAACCAAATAGCTCCAAGATATAGAACAGTATTCATGTACATCATATGTAATCCCAAAAACCACTACCACCCCATCCTATAGATATGGTCCAACCTCATCCAAAAAGGTTAACTTTTACAGTTTACTCATTCAGAAATCAAAATTTTCAGGAAAGAAAGAAGGAAATGACAGAAAACGAAATGAGCTAAGAACAAATAACCTCCTTCAGATAATCCAACATATTTGGTGTTGGTTCATGAAATTCTGGCCCCCTGTAGTCAATCACTTCATTTGGATCTTGAATATAGTTCACAGTTGGGTAAACTGGATCACCACCCCATACTGCAAGAAAGAAGAGAATCTTTTCAACTACCATCTGGGATTAAATATATCTAGTCACCAGAGTGAGCTAAGTATTTCAAAACTAGATGTTATTTTATAAAGAATGAGGAAATAATGGATGTCAGAGGTTTCCAGGACAAAACAAAATGATAGGAAGCTCAAGACCTCTACTAGTTAATTTTTACGAAATTGATTTAGAAATAAAAAAGAACAAGGAAAACAGACATGTGAAAAAAACAGATGATCAGCATGAGGATATAATAAAAAGTCGAGGAATTATTACCCTTACTGACATATTTTTTTCAATTATTTTTCCTTTCCTTTTCTAATTTATTAATGAGAAAACAGGGTCCAAATAAGAGCACAATAATACTTAAAACAGAGCAACATAGTTTCTCAGGGAAAAGTTAATCAAATAATGGCATGAAGTAGTGTTGATTCCCAGCTACCCTATGGGTTAGTGATTCATACCTAGTGGATTTTCATGTGTCTAGGGATGTCTTAGAGATACAAAATACCTTTTTGTGCCCTCATCCGACAACTTAAACTTTTAAGTCAAGTGGTTCTTTGACAAACAATGTTAAATAAAGTATAATAATCTTAAAAACATGAAGCATAAGATAAATAGAAGATGATAAAAATGACAAAAAAAAAAACTAAAAGATATAGAAAACATTTAAATTTTAAAGTCAATACTTTGCTTTATCAGATCCTCCCTCATTCGCATTGCTAAAGGATCCCTACGGATACGATTATCAGTCCCTATCATAATGCGATACTCTCGGTCTGTTTGATGGCTAAACATTTCAATGAGTTGAGCGTTTTCATCTTCACCGGTCTCTTCAAAATGCTTCTGAATCGCTTCACGTGATGTGTCCCTCTTCCATGCTTTTACCCATTCTGAATAGTATGCAATTGGACCAATTCTTTCCCGTCTCTCTTCTTCAGCCTGAAGCCTAGAAAGTCGGAAGATATTTTCACAGGTTCAATTACAGATGGCAAAATATGATGGGAAGCTTTTATAATCAATGTTTTCCAAGATTACAAAGCAAACATTACAAAATATAAGCAAGTGGTATTGGATTTTAAAATCTATTTTGATATATGAATTAATTATATGACTGAGAGATTAAATATAACTCCTTCCACTGATATTTCACACAGGGCTCAAGAACTCTAAGCCCTAACAAAGTAATAGTAGGTAGGTTTTCTCAATATTTTCCTACATCGTGGATTGTCTTTCTTTCCCTTTTTTTCTTGTTTCTTAAAGAAAATATACCTAAGTGTGTTTTTTTTCTTTTTGTAAAATAAAATAAAATGGTTCATGTCCCTGACTATTGAGCAGCCTGGAAACTTTGGGACTATGTTATCTTTGACAGCACTCATAAACCCAGAAATTCATTTCAATGAAGAAGAAAAAGTCAAGTTCGACTTGTTCAACAAAAGGAGCATATTGACTGATACCAAAATAGAAAAGTCAGTTTATTACAAACTACAATCAAGGAGCTTAAATAAACTTGGAGCAACACACAAGTATGGTCTGTGGAGTGAAAATTTTATAGGTTATTCCCCCTGATTGATGATGTGAGTCATGTCAAGTAGTCTTCCTAGAATATAAACAAAATTATGATGCATTAGTTTAGTCCTTTCAGAATTTTCCCATTCTTCAAGCAAGCATTCAATCTTGATGCACAACGTAACAGGCCACTTTCATTTCTTGGCTTATCAGAACTATGTTGTGAGCATAATAGTAGACAATACCTTTCTTCCTTATAAAGATGGCGTCTTGCTCGGTAAAGAGAAGTTTCTGTTAATGTTGGTTCTTCGCCATAGAGCTTTATTTGCCCAGTTTCTGCCATTGCTTTCAGGAAAACCTAAAAAAATGTTAGAGAAGTTCAGATTCAAGACATGCAACTTCAATTTCAACATCAAAATTTATGACTTGAATATATACGCTGGTTTTAGACCTCTTGTCTGATGAAGATAATTGTGAAGGATCTTTTTTATTTTTTTGGATAGGCAATTGTGAAGGATCTAACAAGTAATAGTATCTATCATGGGGATTGGGAACATCTGAGCATCTTGCTGCAAGAAAATTATTTTATGGCCAAGTTCCTCTTCAGATGTTAGTAGAAAGATATAAAAAATCATATGAACTGGCAGTGGCTGCATGGCCCTTTAATCCATTATTTGATTGGGGGGAATTAATTCATAGATATAAATCACAAAAAAATATGAAAACCTTTTTTCATAGCCATTTTCATACAAACTAACCGTTTCAACGTCCGGTTTCCTCCTTTGCCACCTGGACCATTGTTCTTTTTCTGGCTTTCTCCAATTCCACCACAGTCCATCATTTGTGAGAGTGCCCTCTAATGGCTTTTTAACTTTTGGATCAACAAATGGATGAGGAAGTCCAAGTTTCTTGTTGTGTTCGTATTCAGACTCTTCTTCTTCCTTGGGTTCAGACTGGTAAACAACATAGTCAGACGGGACATCTTGGGAATCTTCTGCGGATTCAACAGAAACCTCAGAGGGCCCATTGTCAGTCGATCCTGCAACTGCCTCAGAGGAAGAAGAAACAGATGCTCTGTAACTCTTCCTCCTACTTCCGGGCTTGCTGCCATAAGATGGAGACCCTAATGATTCACCAGTAGGTGCAGGTGCATTTGCAGCCCTGACTCGGCTTGCGGTTCCTTCAGGCCAATACTCTTGGCCAGGAATACTTGCTCGAGCACCAGAGGCTGGCTCAAGCTGGCCAGAGGTGGAGTCCAGGTAACTGTAGTAGGGTGGACGTTCAACAGATACATGTTCGATATATTCTTCTTCATCTTTCTTTTCACACTTGATGCAAGTATGTGAAGGAAACCTCTTCCTTGAATTGCTGAAATTAACTCTAACTTGCAAAATCCCAGCTGGAAATGAACCCACCAGGTATGATGATGTCTACAGGGTTTCATGCAATCGTTTACTTTGGATTAGCTCAAAGTTTCATTACATAAATTAAGAGCATAATAAAGTGAGGTACATTACATTAAACGAAAATAATATAAAAACATGTTAATACATTTTCCTTATGGCTAAGAGAGTAAGAGTGCGTTTGGGTGAGTAGCTTAATTAAGCGCTTATTCAACAAGTTTTTTTGAAATAAGGTACAAAGATCTTATTTTCATAAGTCTCTCTAATAAGCTTATTGAAATGAGATAGAAAGAGCTTATAAGAAGGACATAAGGACTCTGGTGGCCACAACTTGCTGATTGAATCGAAATTGTCTGATACGTTTAGCTAATAACCTAGATGATTGAATGAAAATTGTCAAGTATGTTTAGCTAATAAGCTAGCTGATAGGTGTAAAATGAAACAAGTTTCTAACTTAAATGAGTCATAAGCATCCTCGAGTAGCTTATCAAACACGGGAGTATAAGCTGATAGCTAATTAAAATACGCTAATTTACGAAACACCAACAAGACAAGTAGCCTACTTTTGGTCAAATAAGCTAAGCTACTTAACTAGCTTATAAGCTACTTAGTGGTAATTGCGAAATACGCCAAGGTATCCTCTAAGCTATTTTCATAATCCCAAATAACCTCTCTAAGCTCTGCCAAAGACCTCCTAAATACCTTGTGATCACAATGGTTTAGCCAACTGAATTATGGGAGACCTTATCCAATTTTTTATTTTACACATTTTTACATAGTTGGATGGATCATTGGACAGGTGTAAGCAATGGAAAGATGAGAATTAATTTATCACTGTATATGTGTTGGTGGCTTAAGAGATAATCAATCTAGTACATAACAGAGTTCACTCAATTCTAAAGTTTTTCAGACAAAACAAAATTGAAATTTTTGAATAAATGGGAAAATGAGGTGAATGTAAAGTGCAATATAGTAATAATAAGAAAAGAGAAGCAACCCAGAAGCTAAAAACTTGAACTTTGAGCACCCTTTGAAGAGAAGGAGGGAAAATAGATAAAACCTGGATGAGAGGAAAAAAAAGTGGAGAGGGGTAGAAAAGGAAAGGAAACCTGGAAGTGGTTGAAGGAGAAGCTGGTGGGAATAGAAGAAGCCATGAGGTTATGACGGTGTAGACACTCGCCTGAATGAATTGAAGGGAGTTCCGTCCGTGAGTGTAGCTCACTCTCCCTGCACTGTAATCTTGCGTCTCCACCTGCCACAATGCCACTCCCTTATCATTTTTCTCTTTTTCTTTTCATTTTGTAATTTTAACACTGTTAATAATAATAATAATAATAATATTAGTAGTAATTCATTGCTTATAAAATGCTTTTTTTTTTTGTCCGCGTAAGACAGCTCAGTTGGTGGCTGCAGGGACACTTAGGATTTACCCCTCCCCCAGGTCATGGGTTCTAGTCCCAGACCTCCTATGTAAACAAAAAAAATGCTTTTTTTAATGGAAAAATGCTTTTTATTTTACTATATATATGTATATGTCATTCCCATTGTCTCATTATTTTGGTAAGAAAAACATGAAAAAGTTTGTCCAAAAAATAAAATATTGTAAAAATATATATTATATTTATGATTGTGTAACTAAGAAAAGATACAAAAAGTTACTAGAAAAAAATAACATTTGATTGCATAATAAATAAAATTTTGTTGGTGTTGGGATAAATAAGATAAATAGGATGGAATAGGATGTGAGGGCTAAATCAAAGTTTAAATTACCAATAACGTACACTCATTCGGCAAGTAGTAGGTTGCTTAGGCAAAATATAAAGAGTTTAATTTCTTCGATGTACGAAAATAATATTATTGATGGATAAAAAAAAAGAAAATAATATTATTGATAAAAATATAGTCCACTGTAATAACTTTTATATGTTTTTGTTTTTGTTTACAACTTTTATATGTTCATTTGAGACAACTCTCAATTTTTATATGCTTATTTCAATCAACACACAATCATTTTCCATTCCAAAGTTAAGCATACATTAAAAAAACCTTGTTATATTCACAAGTTCTAACTTAAAATCCACTACGTTATGAGAATGAGAACGAAAATTTTAAAAATAACAAATCTTGTTACCGGGATTTGATTTAAAATTTAGGACCTTGTTAACTATTGTTGTAAGAGCAGATTTTAATTAAGGAATCATTAAAAAAATATTTTTCAAGTTCTTATATATAGATTACATTTTATAAGAATCGTTTTTTCTTATAAGTAAGTCATTTTATATTTTATTTTAAGATGTATTTACTTGTTTCCCTAAATTATTGTTTGTGTATTTTGGTTGACTATAACCTATAAATAAGAGAAAAAAATATATTTTTTTAGAACATGCAAAATTGCATATGAGTACATAACATTAATAAATTTATAAAATACAACATTTTCAAATGACAATTTATCTGATTTGATCATTTAAAAAGTACCCGATTAACATTTTCGTAAAATATAATTCAATAGCTTGCAATTGCATGTTTTTTTTTTTCATGCTTGATGTATAAATTAAACTTATGATTATAAACTCTACCTCTTGTACTACTTTTTTTTCCCCATTTTCGGTGGGTATGGATTCGATGTTTAAGATAGGAAAATCAAATCACTTTAGTTGATTTGTAATTTTGTATCATTGAATTATAAATAAATGGCTTAAATTTTGATATCCATGTAGTAAACCAAAACACAAATCAAAACATAGATGATTCTATTTTTCATCTAATGATGCACGTCACCAAGTCATGATGAATTAAGGTTACCGTATAAATTCCCATTTTCGGTGGCCCAAAGCCAAACAAACTCAAGATGACAAATCAAAAGTCTGCATGCAAATGTACCAAAAATATATATATATATATAATAATAATAATAATAATAAAAAAAAATAAAAATCTGCATGCATAATTTGTACCCAAAAATAAAAATAAAAATTAAAGAGAAAAAATAAGGGAAATGTGAACCGTTTTTGTCGCTCCTTCTGTTACTAGGCTTTGTTTGTAGCTTCTCATCACATATGATGTCACTCTTTCAAATATCTTAGTTTCTCAATCTCAAAAACAACAACGACAACCTTTGCATTTTAATAATAAAATGGCATTCATGACTCTTGGATCAAAGCCTGAAGCATTTCGTCGTGAAGGCCAAACCTGGTTAGTCACCATTCATCTCTCTCTCTATATATATATATATGTGTGTGTGTATATATGTGTGTGTTTGTATGTGTATATATATTAGAACATATTATGATCCCTCTGCCATTGCCCTTGTTTTTATTTGTTGATGTTTCCATGTTAAAATGGAAATTTATATGTATTCATTTTCTTTTTGGGGTATTTGAGTCATTTTCAATTTGGGATCACAATGATGTGATTGCCCCTCCATAAATAACAAGCCATAGATGTTCCAAATAGTAATCAATTCTCTGAATCATGGAGGCAGTAGCACAAGCGTAATTACTAGGAATGCTTGTGGTGCATGGTTCATTTCACTTTTTAAGTAGAAAGACTATCTTTAAGTTGAACCTAAGGAATCTGATATGGTGTACGAAAGGTTAATAAACGAACTTAATAACTATGAGTATGAATGTACAACTTCGAAAAAAAAAAAGGCGGCTCAGTGTACGAGGCTCTCACCTAATGGGGTTTGGGGAGTGTAGAGAAGAAATTGAAAATGGTGCATGATATGATTTGGGGTTTTGGGTGGAGAGGAAAGATAAAATTGGATATTTGGATTTTGAAATGAAGTTGAGGATAATATCAATTGTCGGTTGCCTATTTTCAGCTCAGCACTTTCTAAAATGGCATTGGTTTAATTATGAGGGTACTCTTTAGTATGTTCAATGTGGCTCAAGTGGAGTGTGGTAGTTGTTTCATACTAAGTGTGCAAATGTAGGATCAGATGTTGATAGCCTGTTCTTAAGTCATAATAAAATCAGCTCAAAGTGAAAAATCTCTTAAGCCAAGGGTTCATCATAATCAAGGGAATTCATAAGTCCTATTCTCTAGTATGTTATATGGTTCTTCTGTTACTGGTTTAACTAACTAATTCTGTAGTTGTAAAATAAAGAACAAGGATTAAACAAATTACTATCTTTGAAGATATGCAGTATAAGCGAACAAATTACCTGTTCTTGCCTCTCTGGCCCTATCTTTTTTTAAAAGAGAAATTTGCTGCTATGAAGCTGAACCACAATTCTTTGATATGATAATTTTGTATTTACTTTCAGGGTTTGTACAACAGGACTTCCAAGTGATCTTACCATTGAAATAGGCGAAATTTCTTTTTTCCTTCACAAGGTGCTGGTTTTAATTTAATTTTTTTGCCAATGATTGCATGCATTCAGTTTTTGAATTTTATTTTATCTGCACTCTTCACCTTCTATGTCTTTGTTGGTCTCTATTAATACAGCTAAGTATTCAAGTTGGTACTTAGTTTCCTTATACATGTGAGATTTTGATGCAGTTTCCAATGCTTTCTAGAAGTGGACTACTGAAGAAACTTATTGCAGAGTCCTCAAACGAGGATGGATCAAATTGTGTCGTGCAGCTTCATGATATTCCGGGTGGAGCTAAAACATTCAAGCTTATAAGCAGATTTTGCTATGGCGTAAAAATAGAAGTCACAGCACTAGATGTAGTCGGTCTCAGATGTGCAGCAGAGTACCTCCAAATGACTGAAAACTATGGGGATGGGAATCTTATTGCACAAACAGAAGCCTTTCTCAATGAAGTTTTCAGTAATTGGTCAGACTCCATAAAAGCCCTTGAAACATGTGAGCAAGTCCAAACCTTTGCAGAAGACCTACATATAGTTTCAAGATGCATTGATTCCTTGGCTATGAAGGTTTGTTCGGATCCAAATTTATTCAATTGGCCTGTGGCTGGACAAAATCACACGCATGACCAAGTAGACCATGTATCTTGGAATGGAATTTCTTCTGAGAATAAACCACCATTTCAAGGTGATGATTGGTGGTATTATGATGTGTCTTTGTTAAGCCTGCCACTGTATAAGCGACTGATTTTATCCATCGAATCAAAAGGTATGAAATCTGAGAGTGTTGCTGCATCTCTGATATTTTATCTTCGACGGTTTCTTCCCTTGATGAATAGGCAATCAAGCTTCAATGATAGACAACATGCAACCATTCCTACAACTTCTGAAGCAGATCAAAGGGCTCTACTAGAAGAAATTGTGGAATTGATTCCTAATAAGAGGGGGGTCACATCCTCGAAACACCTGCTTAGGTTGCTTCGCACCGCCATGATATTACATGCAAGTCCATCATGCAGAGAAAATTTGGAGAAAAGGGTAGGATCTCAACTAGACCAGGCTTCGCTTGTGGATCTTCTCATTCCGAATATGGGATACTCAATTGAGACCCTCTATGATATAGACTGCATTCAGAGGATTCTTGACCATTTTATGTCTATATACCAGCCTGCATCTGTATCAACTTCTCCATGCATAATTGAAGAGGGTGCATTGATATTTGGGGCCAATACATTAACACCTATGACAATGGTGGCAAATTTGGTAGATGGATATCTTGCCGAGGTGTCTTCAGATACTAATTTGAGCCTGACTAAGTTTCAAGCACTTGCGGTTGCAATTCCAGATTACGCTAGGCCACTTGATGATGATATATATCATGCAATAGATGTTTACCTTAAGGTTAGATCATTTTTTGGTAGCCTAACTTGCCCAAGAAACATGTTTCTGTAGATCCTTGTGTACTTGCGCTCCCAGTTTACAACATGATTTGGCGAATAGCTAAAAAAAAAAAAAATCTAAAAAGTGACCGAAATTGTTGAAAAACAATAGCAAAATTTCTTATAAAAAAAAGGCTAAATTTGTGTAGATTTCAATGCTGCTGAGTTAGAACCGGTGTTATTTGAAAGCTGCTATCTTTTCCATAGCTAGACTAAGAAAGAAGATAAAATAAAACCCAGGAAAGAATACCTAACTAGTCTATTTGGAGCATGACACACTCACAAATTTAGTATTAAGACTTCACAATCAATCATTATTTTGACTTTTTTTTTTGGTCTTTTTCGCTGTTTCAATTTTGATAATTCTAATGCAAAACATATATGATAACTACAGGCACATCCGTGGTTGACAGATTCTGAACGGGAGCAACTTTGCAGACTGATGAACTGCCAAAAGCTCTCATTAGAAGCAAGCACTCACGCGGCACAAAATGAAAGATTACCTCTCCGAGTAATTGTTCAAGTCCTGTTTTTTGAACAGCTTCGTCTCCGTACATCAATATCTGGCTGGTTCTTTGTTTCTGACAATATTGGGAGCTCACAGAACCCCGGTGGAAATCTTGCCCTCCCCCACAATGATGGTACTCATCAACTAGATCCTGCAGAGGGAACAGAAAACATGAGGGAACGTCTTTCAGATCTGGAGAAGGAATGCTCAACCATAAGAAATGAGCTGCAGAAGCTGAAAAAGACAAAGAAAGGCTGGAGCATTTTCCCTAGAGGGTTTGGCTTTAGAAAAAGGTCAGAGTGTTGTAATCCAAAAGGATCGTGTAGCAGCGATACAAAGACAGAATCGCCCACGATGAATGGAAAACCAGACCATGAAAGTGGTTGAGGGGGTTCACTGAATTTCATATCTCAAGTAAGTTTAGATAATTTGCTTTCTACTGCTACAGATGCTACTTATCTATCCAATTGTGGTTGTAACTTGACGATCAAGTTGTTTGTGGAATACATGTTAGTAAACAATAAAATAAGTTCTACATTTCACATTTCTTACATTAGTCTGTCTCTGGCAGGAGGAATTTGGCTACCACTTCTCTGTGTAGCAGTTTTCTGTTAACAGCATGTTCTCCACGTTATGCTCCGAGCTTTCTCCGATCACCTAGGTTATGAGATGGCTGTATTGCACTCCATGTTTTAGTTCCTATTGACATTCCTTGGCTCTGTGCATACAATGGTGGATCCTGTTACGGCTTGAAACTCTTGGTGGCCACACCCTTTTTGTTGGTGGCAGTTTTGATTTTCAAATTTTCTGTTCAGTATATTCATATCTGTAGTGTATGCACATTCAGAATACGATCAACCGATTCTAGATCTTTGTATATATAAATTGACAATTGCGATAAAGAAAAGGAGATTATTATCTATTGGTGGTTTTAAATGAGCAATATGGTTACTGGAAAATGTATCTGTACAATTGAACTTTCTTTCAACAAAATCCTGTACAACCAGCATGAGAGTATCCGATATATAAGAATCGAACAAAGCTAAGCATGGACTAAAATCTAAATTGAATATAATTTGACATTTTGATTGAACAAAACCTGAGTATGTGACCTGGTTGTTCCTTCTGGATAATCATCTTTTCAAAGCCTTTGCCCAAAAAACCAATGATTATTAAATAAGATATGGGACAGGAACAAGCTTTTGTTGAATACAATGATTTCCGATCATGCACAAGATGTGAAGTACTGTGATGCCATTGACTTGTGTTGCCTGCTTGTGCACACATTGGGACAAACCAGTTTTGGTGCTTTTGATGAAGATGGATAAATCTTTTTTTGAGTGAGCTCGACTGGTCATTTTGATAACTTTACGATATAAAATATTTTTCTTTAATTATATAAAGCTCCACTACCTTCCTGGAAAAGGTGGAGTGATATAGATTCGTAAGACAAGGTAAGATTGGAGTTGGGTCTGTTTTGTGGAAATGCATTGGCTGATATTATGCAGAGCATGGATGCTAAGCGGCTCTTTGATGCCATGTAGGAGAAAGATGTAGTTTCTTGCAATATTAGTATCCATGGCTTGGTAATGCATGTCCATGCCAATGAAGCTTTCAATTGCTTTAGAGAAAGGCTGAAACATGGAATGAGATCAACTGATTAAAGGATTTGAATATTCTTATATGATGATTGTTCAACTGCATCGAATTTCTCAGGGATTTGACATTACGAGCGGCGGTCATCTGAACGAAGCAGAGGCTTTGATTAGCTCAGTGTCTATGAAGCTTAATGTCACAGTTTGGGGGCAGACGAATAAACAGTCTTGAACTGGAGCCTGCTCACTCTAGTAGCTATGTTTATCTTGCCGATAATATTTACGCTTCAATTGGAAGGCTAAATTTGGCCGAAAAGCGTAGGTTATAAAACATAAGTCATGGAGTAAAAATACCTGATTTTACGTGGATAGCACCGTTTATGAGCATTTCAGAGAACTCTTCTACCCTCTTTCACATAAAGATATAACCCTTGAGTTATGTTATATCATCAACTAAAATTTAACCTATACTTCATAACCTAAATATTTCATCATCTTTGCACTCTTCTGCATTATCTGCATTCCACTTAATGTAATGAATATCTTTATTTTCATAGTGTTACCTTTATTTTCCTTGCTCTTTGATGTTGAAGTATTTTTTGCACTACTTCCTTGTTTTATACTCTGTATATATAAAGTATAAACACCGCACCTATATAATAGATTTCTGTCAGCATTTCACTTCTTCTGTTTACCAACAAGATTACATTCAACATCTCTTTTCATTGCAGCTCATATATCTATTAGTTTGCTTCCAATTCTCATTAATTACATGCAGCAAGTTCATTTTGACAAACTGTTAACCGTGTGCTCACTAATTTTTTTGTCCGGTCAATAAGTAGACAAAATCAGACTGCCAAAAACCAAATAATTTAAAAGCAGGCTTCACAAATCAGATATAGAACAGAATCTAAAAGACATGATGTATCCATACGAAAGTAGGAACATGTCAATATATATAGCTATCAATGGAGTAACTGATTGATTACAATAGTGGACTTAAACCCAATATCATCCAGGGATGTACATTATTCCAATCCAGTGGTCTTTTGCAACTCAAAATACACCACTTTTATCACATTCAAAGCATATACTATATCACACATAAAATGCACCTGAAAAGGAAAAAAAATGAAGATTACTGTCATCAACTATGAAAAGAAGCATGTGCCTGACAGAAGCAGGAAATGTGTAAGCATATAGTGTTACACCAACCATTCGGGCTTAAGGAATCAAAAATTAAAAAGCATTCAACATCGAAGAGTGTTTAATCCATATACAAAAACCATATGTGCAATGTGTTCATAATTTAATGATTAGCTACTGTGACATAAGAGATGACTTCATTCTCCCAAATCTTTGCGATGTACAATATCAAACAAACAGTGGGAACAGAGCAGCCTCACTTCATTATTTTCTTTTTTTAGCAATGATGTTATTTGAACATCTATAGAGAATTAGTATAAGTATAGTTAACAGGCCCACACAAAGTTTTAAAAAAGGGGCATAAATGATTCGGACTATCTATATGACACCCATAGACACTTACAGGATTTACGCAGATTCTAACTTTATAATGAATTAACCATAACATTAACAAGCTACATCCATAGCTGGTATGTGATCAATTTAAGCTAATACTAACAAGGATCAAGAAAGAAAACAACTTTGGCGAAGCATAGGGAAAGTACAGGTCGATAGATCCACATCAAAGTTGCGAATCCTTGGAATGAGTGAATTGTGTAGCAACTTGGCCCATGACAAAATCATTAATGAGTGTTTATTTTTTTCATGAACTCATTTGAACCTTCATTTTAAAATCAATTTAGATTACTAGAACAATCACACCATGTCAAATCACACAAATTCATTCAGCTTTAATCATACGAATTAACAAAAAATCTTATAATTAACAAAAATCTGATAGAAAATAGCAGTAATTAACAAAAATCTAATACAAAATAATAATAATAAAAAAAAGGACAAAATTGAACCTCGAAAATCCAAGTCACCAGCAGCAAATTAAAGCAATCACCAATCCTTAAAACTCGAAAACCCTAACGTCTAAATCATTGATCCATAAAACTCTAAATTCTTAAGCACTGTTCCATAATACTAAAAAAACCCTAATTGGGGAAACACGAACCTAGGGTTTTAATTGTAGTAGAGCTCGAGACCCATGCCATCGTGAATCTCGTAATCCTTGAGAGTGATGTGATCCTTGTAGATGGTGTACCACTTCTGAATCCGAATCTTATCGGCTCTGGTTCCGGTCTGAGCCGCCACCAGCTTCTTCAAATCGCCGATGGTGTCGTCGTCGTTGCACTTCACACGAACCTTCTTCCCCAATCGATCGTTCAACACAACCTCGATCATCTTCGCTCGCAACAGCAGCAAGAGGAAGAACCCTAATTCTGATTGTGGTAAGAGCCTAGAAGTTTCTTCGCGCTGCCCTTTGACTTGATGAAAGGGCTCGTGTATTTATAGCTCTGTTCACCGTCACATACTCACATTATACGATGACGTGAAAACCAAGCAAAATTTTATTCTTTTTAAAAAAAAAAATAAAAATAAAATAATCTTCTTTTAAATAATTTATCTATCAATTTCAATATTTATAGCTTAAATATTCTTTTAATATTTTATCTTAATTTAAAGTTTTAACTTGGTTGTCTATTTTTAAAAGAGTTGTTTAGAATGTCTTAAAAAACAAAAATATAACTATTGATTTATTAAATGCATCATTTTCCATAAATGCTAATCACTTTGAGATGCTTATCATCATTCATAGTGACTGACATTAAGAAAACATTTAAAAGAAATCAATATAGTTTTCTATGTGTTCAAAGTTTGTGGATTACACCGTTTTTTATTTTGATTATAATATATTTATTTTGCCATAGATCTTGCATTTTTTTCCCTTAAGATTTCTACATATGAATTTTCTATGTTTTTTTCTCCTTGCTTGCTTTTGACGACGTATTTGATTTGTGAAATGTTAATGTTGTTCCACTTTATAACCCAGTGATATAATGTAAATTTTGATGATCAAAAAAAGAATCTCACATGAAATTAACATGTTTCGATGAAAATCTAATACTATCATGACGGAATGGTAAAATTGGCTAAGGTTAAAATCATAAAAGACTAAATTGATTTATTTTAAAATTAGAGGACCAAATTAAAACCTAAAGATAAGATAAAAAATTAACAAACATTATAGTTGTGTCTATATTTTCAATTCATATGAAAAAAAAATCCTTTTTTTAAATAATGGAAATTTGCTAACGAGTGCTCATTGAAGATCTTTTAAAAAATTTTGAAAAAAATACCACGTCGATTAGGAAACGTTGTATTTTATAAATAATCAATGTTATGTGTATGTTTTCAATAAAAAATTATTTTCATTTTTATTATCAAAAATATATTTTTTTATTGATTTCATAAAAAGTAACCTCGTAACACTTATTAGCTAGCATGACACTTAATCAATTTAAACAAAGTTTATGTTTCAACAATCATGTCACTTGTTTGTTTGAATTGGTGGCTTTGGATCGACTCTTCAGCAGTTTCTAACTTTCTATATATGGTCTAGCATTCAAAAATTGCTTCACCATGCAGCATTTTATTTTATTTTTTTTGTTTTTAATTTGTGAAAAATCATTTATATCTTTCAGCCCATAACCCACATTCCATCACCACCTACCATTGCAACGCAATCCTTCCTGCCTCCTCCATCATGAGTGTCCATGCCCTCTTCCAGTCATAGATAGCTGGTGATAATTTCTTAATGGGCTTGCTTTAATTTCAAAGTCTACATTACATGCTTAAATATGGGCGGTGGCTAGAGCACAATGAAATTGCAAACATGCATCAGTGCATGGTTTGTTGATGTCCATAGATGAAACGCTGATGTGGCACAAAGGGCTGGGATCCTCCCTTACCACCTGTTGTACCATGTTAAAAAAAAATTGCTGAAAACCCCTTATTTGAAACGACGTTGTTTTATTGGGGACCGACAAATTAAAAAAAAGGAGCGAAACATCGTTGTTTCATCCTTCTTCCTATTCTATTGTTTGTTATATTCCTCTCTGTGAGTGTAGAGCAAGATAATGGTTACCCCATTTTCAATTCGGTGTTATATGTTGTCTCTTCTCCTTGTACTGATGGGTATATTTTTTGGTGGGTTCCGTTTGTCTTAGGGGTATATATGAATATAGTCTTCCTCTCCTCCGTCCCCTACCGTCGCCCTCTGATATACACTGTACTATGTGATTGTTCTCTCTGTGGTGGCTGTGTTTTATGAATTTCTTGGTGTGGGACTTACAAATGCTTTAGACGAATTAGCTTCTTTTAAATTTTGCATCAAGAGTGTTATACGGATCATGTACAACTCTGGCTCCGGATGTGATTCTTATCAAGGTTTATGTTGTTTGTAGCATCACTGGTAGCAATCAGTGACGGGCGATTGAAGGAGCAGTCAAATTGTATAGGTTATATATTTTCATGGTATAATATAATGCTAAGTAGAATGTATTAATTGAACTCTTATATCGGGTTGCTGGTTGAGGAATAAGGGTGCCCACCTCAAATCTTGAACAAGGAATGTCCTCCACACACTATCAAACAATCAACGAGATTCCACTACATCTGAAAGGCTAAGATTAACAAAGGGAGTTGTGTAATGCTTGGATGGGATGAGCAAGAAGAAGAACATGTGAGCCACCTTAGTTTCGACTTCCTCAAGACTTATATCTGATTGTAAGAGCCACACTTTTTGTTTGTCATTATAAGGGCAATTTGGACATATCATAAGTAGTGGTATATGGGCAAATTTAAGAACATGTGGCCTCTGGTAGATAAATAGGGAAAACGAGTTGTTAACCGTACATGTCAACACATGCACTGATGCATGTTTGGTTTTTACATTCACTAGAGCCACCGCCCGCTTGGAGACGTGAAAACTAGCGGTGAAGCCATGATAGTGCTATAATGAGTTAATGATGACAACGTCATGGTTGTTGCATCACAACGGTTTAAGTTCATGCATAAGAGACTGTTTGTGGGTTTTTCGTCCGACGCCTGCCGAACTGACGGTGATGGATGGGGTGTGGGTAACGACAGGTTATGTGGTAATCTTGCAAAGGAACTTGATCGTATCTTTTTGGTATTTTCGATATTTGGGTTGGAAAGCGTTAAAAAGCGATTTGGAAATGTAAAAACCGACACCAAGAACACGATGCGGCGAGGAAATCAAAAGGAAAGCGATTGAAAATTTGCAGTAAAGTAAACGCAGAAACGTAAATTTGCGTGACTGTAAAGGGCATGGAAATGTAAATTTGCGTGAAAAGTAAATTGCGGCAAATTAAAAGTGCATGGAAGAGTAAATCGGAAAGCGTAAAGATTGCATTGAATTTAAAAGGGGTGGAAGGTTGAGGTTCTTTACAATGGCGTTTCTCCGTTTATCTGCTCTGGTGAGATGTCTAGGATTTTGGCCTATGTGTGTCAACCTAGCAACCGACCCCGATTACAACCTAAGGACTTCCTATTTATAGGTATAGGAATCTGGAAACTATTTACAAAGCAACTTCTCACGTTCTGCATAACTGCAGAACCCACGATCTTGATAACTACCCACTACGCTATCCCCCACTATGTAACTGCCCACGTCGTGGTTTGGGCTTAGTGGACACTTCTGTCGGACTCCGTGATGACATCTTTGCTGAGATCCCTTCGACCAACACTCCTCTTCGATTGCAACCATTTGACTCTTGTCTAAGTCTTTTTGTTGGTCGAAGCATTGACGTTGTTTTGCTCCTGCCTTTTGGTTCTGGGATGTCCATCAACATCAAGTCCCTTTCGACAAACATGCCATCTGTCGGAATCGATTTTCGGCCTATTGTCGGCCTCAAATGCATTCGATTGATATTGGTGACATGTACTTTGATTAATTGGTGTTTCACCACCATTCAATCAAAAGACATGCCTCCGACATTTCTAGTAGAATGTCATCAGAGGTCTTTCTCCTTTCCCTCTTTAATGGGAAAGACAGCCATAGTCGACCCTAGCAGGGCACAAACCTTGGCCTATGGGGATTACAAAGGTTCCACCAAGTCTTATGTATCAAGTTCAATGTTTTCTCCAATTCGGAGTTTCTTGCATTGTCCTAATGCATAAGAAATGGGTTCTATGTAATCCCACATGCTTGGTCTTTCACCATTCATGAGGATAAGGAAGGTGTTCGGAGCGAAGATTCCCTCATTTCCTTTTCAACACCTGAACACCTTAATCCCACATGTTTGATCTTTCATCAACTTATGCTATGTGGAATTTGAATCTTTTTTCTTCTTTCCAGAATTCGTGAGGGCATTCTTTGCATTTTTCCATACTCTCTCATGGCTTTTCCAGTTTCTGAAGTGGGAATTTATAGCCATGGGAAGCATTAAATGCCTTCATAATTACTCTTCCGTTTCCAATGTTGACATGACAGCTCTGACTTCCTCTTTTCTTGCGCTATTATTCCTTCGACACAGACCTCTGTTTCCGCTTCTTCCTTTTGTCGACATACGTACACGTCCTTCGAAGTCACTTTTAAGTCGTCAGACTTAAGTACACCTCTTTCGACATCACTTATGTTGTCGACACACGTCCTTTTGTCGAAATTGACCCTTTTTCGGGTTGTACGTTCACTTCTTCGAAGTCACTTTTAAACAAAAATGTTTAAGTACACTTCCGTCGACGTCACTTATACATCCGACATTCTTGCCCTTTTGTCGATTTCAACTTCCAGTTAACAGAGGCCCCCCAAGTTTTGGTATTCGACGCGTCTTTTCAGAGGATGCCAAAAGTTGTATTTTTCTGAACTATCCTTTCATCATTAGGATTCTGGAACGGCGAGTTTATCCTTTCAAACTGACGCTTCTTATTGGACCATTGCGTTGGTCTTATACGTCTTTTCACTTCTTATTTAAACTTGATCGCTTATCATTATCCCCCTTTTATCTATTCTTGCTTGCCACTGCATCTTTCTCCTCTTTGACCTAAACCCCTTTTTTTCTTAAAACTTTTCTTCAAACATGGCCCTTCAAGGAGTTCTTGATCCCGAAATTGATTTGAACGTCAAGTACCATGAGCGTAGCCTGATTATTCCCGTGACTTCCTACATTCCTGCTGATGGCGAACCCGTCAACCCATCTCCTGCTTTCTTTGGCCCATTAATGACTCCATCAGAGGCTCGAGACCCTGTTATGAGTGCTAACTTTTCTCTTTCCAATCCTGACGAGATTCGTCTGCTAGTCACTCTTAACCCCATATACACTTGCCATTTTGACAAAGAGTATTCTCGCAGGGTTTTGCGAAATGTAAAGCCATTCTCTAGATGTTTAGACTGGCTTGACAGGTTACGGCCTTACAAGAGCGAATCGTGGAAGAGGGCTGGTTTAGAAGACCTTCTAATCCTGACGACTTCCGGTTTGCGCTATGATGATGGGCTTTTCGGCGCTACATGTTATTTCTGGTGTCGCCGAACCAATTGCTTCCACTTTTGATATGGCATGATGACTCCAACACTTTTCGACGTTGCTGCTTTGACTAGTCTTCATCCTGACGGAGAACTCTTGACTGTAGAAAGCAAACCCGATAATGTAGTGTCCATAAGTGGTGGATCTTACGCCTTTACGAACTATGTTGAGGCAAGGTGGGATGTTTATAAGGACAGTCCGACAGTTAGTGACAAAGAGCATGTTGAGTTCCTGACGGTTTGGCTTAGTGCCTTTGTCTTTTGTACCAAATCCCGACAGATTAACAAATCTTTGGTGCCTTTAGCCACAATCTTGCATGAGGAAAGACGAGTGGCCCTGAGTCAACTTCTTTTGGCGAAGTTGTATTCGACAATTAGCCACGTTTCCGACACCATTAGACTTAATGAACAACTGGTGGCTAACGTTGTAGGCCCTACTTGGCTTTTGCATTTGTGGCTGAATGCCATTCTGAAACGTCATTTAGTCTTCATCAATGACAGTGTTTGCCGTTTCCGGTTTAACTATGGTTGCTTAATGGCGAACTATGACGTTCCTGCACTTTCGTCCCGCACCAACAATTTTCTTCATTTTATGAAGATTTTTGCTAGCATCTCCATGTCGTCAGAGGGCATTGATTTTTCCCCTTTTGCTGATAGGGCTTTGGGACCTGATTGGTTCCGTCTTCCTTTTCCTGGCTCCAATGTTGAAGAGAGGCAGTTGAATGATGTCCTTTGGGGACATTATTTGAGTTAAAGGATTTTGTTCAGTGGTTTGCCTGACTCGTCTGCCTACGAAGAAAAAAAAGTCTTTTTGCACTATCCCAACTGTGTGTCGAGGCAGTTTGGTCTTTGTCAAGGGTTGCTTGCACCTATGCTTCCGTCGATTACGCGTGAATTCCACCATGGCCAGTTGACAGATTATAAGTCTTCTTGGCAAATTGTATTGAATAGGTTCGTGTCGAAGAACCTTGCCTCCATAAGCCGTTTTAATCTTGTCGGCTTTACTCCTTGTTTCCTGGCCAGCCCAAACTTTGTGCTTTGGTGGGAATCCTACTTCGACACGGATGGTAAAAAATAACTAAAATTTTTGTCCCAAACTATAGTTAAAATAATTAATGAAAAGTTTAGAATTTGTAAACTTTGAATTGTGATTGGTTGATTCATGCAAAATGCATTAAATTAGTTGTTTGATAATTGATTGATGTGTTAGATAAACCATTAAATGCATGTCTCCTTAATTTTTTGACTTTTGAATTTTTTAACTATCCTTATGAGACGGAAGGAGTACTTTTCATATTTCCAATTAAGGCTAAACACTAAATTACCATAAAAAACATGTTATGACTCACTCTTTCATACACATCATGTGATAATAGACACAGCCTTCCCACGGTATTTTTATTTTTTACCTTAAACACAAACATCCAAGAAAAAACATTACATGTTTATATATGTATTGCTCTTATAATTTAAAGAGTAAACGTCCAAAGTAGTCCCTGAAATTTTTTGCATAGTCAAATTTGGTCCATGAAAAAATAAAGTCCTAAAATAGTGTTTGAAAATTTTTCATGCGAGACAATTTGGTCCCTAAAAAATTAAGTCACCAAATAGTCCCTAATATTTTTTCAATGAGACAAATTGGTCCTTGAAAATTTTGACTTCACATAAGGTCGTCCTCAACTGTGTCGATTTGAGTTTGCTCGATAAATCTGATCTGGAAACCTAAATCAATACCTCTAATTTCACCCTATTTAGTCCAAACTTCTAGGGATTAAATTGTCCCTCGAAATTATTTTAGGGGACCAAATTGTCTCATGGAAGAAAACTTCAAGAACTATTTGGTAACTTTATTTTTTTCAAGGACTAAATTGTCCCGTAAACAAATTTTTCAAGGACTAATTTGGATCTTTATTTTTTCAGGAACTAAATGTGATCACATGAAAAATTCAGGGATCAATTTGGGCATTTACTCTAATTTGAAAAATTTGGATTCGTCGTTCTCTTCGGTGTGCTGTCAAATTCATCCTAGCTATTCCATTTACCTAGTGATCGCTGTGTTTTTTTTATTATTATTTATTTTATGTGCCACAGCACGAAATTAAAAGAGCCAATGCCAGATTGATTTTCCCACACTTTGTCAATGACTTGGCCTAGCTCTTCCGGATCAGAGCAAGACGATGACGTCGATGAGTATGGTTGCATTGTGGCCGTTACGCATTTATGTTTAGCCTTTAATAACAAAATTTCAACTTTTTGCATAAAAATCTTTATCTTGAGTCGTTTTTCATAATCATTAGACACAATTGTAAAATAAAAAATAAAAAATCAAAGCACATAGAAGCTGATTTGCATGAAAATCAGAGATATGTTGGTCTATCCATATCATGAAAAATGGTTGTTGTCCCCATTTATTTCAGCGTGTCCGTGTGTCTAGTGCGTGTTTGATTAAAGTACCGCTCCTCCAATTGTTATCACAAGTCTCTTTTCTCCCTTGAAAAAGGGGTTTATAATAAGGGCTTGATGAAATATTTTTTTAAGAGTTTTTTTTAACTTCAGTTTTTTAAGGTTGAGGATAAAAGACTTAAAATAATATTTTTATATTAAAAATTAAAGATTTAATATTTAAGTGATAGTGAATTTCATTTTTCAATGTAACCTTACCATTTTTTAGCACTTTATTTTTTTTATAGATAGAATTTTTACACTATATGTTGATTTTTTTCCGAAGGAAGTTCTCCTAATTTCATAAAAGCATGTATTAATGCTGCAAGAGACCACCAACGGTCCAACATTGCGGCTTTGGAGGAACATTGACACACTCTATCTCAAAGTTGCATGAATGTTGATCATTTGAACTACACCTCTCATAGTCTATTAAAGAACATTTAATGCTCTGCGGTGAGTAGCCCATAATCAATTTACTATCTATATATAAAAATATGCTTATTAGAGGTATAACGTTTGCCGAAAAAATTTTAGAGGTACCACGTTTGTTCGCTTAAAGAATATTCGCAACAAAGCGATTTTAGGAAAATAATCATTATCTATATGTGAAATAATTATCTTTAGTTGTCGAAAATTAAATAAATAATTCAAATTTATTTAATCTCATATGTGAAATCATTATCCTTAGTTTCAAATTTTTATTTAGTCTTATATGTGAAATCATTATCCTTATATTTAAAATTTATTTAATCTTATATGTTAAATCATTATCCTTATATTGACAAGTTTTTCAAATCATTATATATAGTACGCAATATGCATTTGATGACTCCTCAATAATATTTTAGCATTTATGTGAATTGACTCTCAAACTTATGGATATTCATGTCAACAACAATTTCACAATTACATTCGCCTAAAATTTTTTTATTTATTTTTTCTTCATTAAATTTTTCTAATTCTAATAATTCTTGCTCATTTTAATTTATATTATTTGTTTTTATAGTGACTGATTCTTCAATTGCGGGTGACAATAAAGTGCATCAAAATCTATTGTTGCATTGTTTTAGGGTGACTATCATAAACTACTAAGAAAGATGGTTATTTATTGTTATATGTACCAATGACCTCTTTAATCACGTAAACAATGGAAGATGACATGTGACAGTGGCCGATATACCCAGTCCTACCGTTTCATCTTCTTGAGAGATTCAAGCTTAAATTAGACTTTATTTATGACTGCGACAATATAATAATAGGATTTTATTTTATTCTATAATACATTTTCTCTATTGTAATAGATAAAAATCATCCTATATAAAAATAGGATTTGATTTTATGCTTGATGTAAATATTTTTTTTTGTTTTTTGGTTTTTGATTGTGATAAGAGGATTAAAACTATTAATAACAAATCAAATGTAATCATCCTATATAATAATAAGATTTGATTTTCCTTCTAAAACTATTAAAACTATTTTTTTAATGAATGAAGAAAATTAAAAATATTAATAACAAATCAAATGTTTTTAACAATATTATCTTTCTATTTTTTTCTCATATGATATGGACTATTAGTTCGGGAACAATTAATAATTTTAAATATCAATTGCGAAAAAATCTAAAAATTACGTTGATAAACTAAATTTATGTTTAATCACTCACACGGTTACTAAGATTTATATTATTAAATCTTTTCTATGTTATCTTGTTGTTGATTTTTATATTAATTTTTTTATATTGTCGAGTTTCAGAAAAATAGTCTTCCTCATGCGCCTGTTCTTCTATTCCTAATTTTCAATGACAAATATTCAATTGCTCGCTAATAGATGACATCATCTTTGCAGAAGAAATTTAAATAAAAATGATTTAAACAATAAGAATAAATATTTTTAGGATTTAATCTTACTATTAACATGAGATAAGATAATCGATGAAAAAGATAAAAATATTTGATTATGACTAATAAGAATAAATGTGATGATCATATTAAAAAAAACTAATTGTAAAAAAAAACTACTCCATCCATCACATAAATATAAGATTTATCTCATAATATCATCAAACAAAAATATCAAAATGTTATAATTCTGATTTAATTTTGATTTATCATAATAAAGTCGATAATCATATATAAAAATGTCAATTTATGCATGAGATAAATAAAGAGTATATGAGATAAAAAAGTGTTACATTTCTATTCATATGAGGAAGTGCACAATTTATCAACAAGATCATCTACATGAATTTTTTTAAGTGTAGGGTTTGGTTTGAACTCCTATCTTTTTATATAATTATTTTTGGTTGTTGTTTAATAATAATCTATAATTTAAAATATTTAATATAAAAAACTAAAATATCAATAACTCATGCATTGCACAAGATAAAAGCTAGTTACGTAATACCTTATTTATACTTCAACGTGATTTTGGGATCATAATTGATTTTATAACTCAAAACTAGTATTGGCAAAATGGGCCGCAGCACCCTAAGTTTCTCCTTGCTCCTTATTCGAGTTTGCAACTCTTTTGCATTTTTTTTATTTAAGTTTGCAATTTTTCATTTTTTTAATTATATATTAAAATATCCGGTCCGTACCTAAGTTTTTTTTTACAAAATGTCTTACTTCACACTCGTATCCATATTAGGTATGGTACTGTATTCGTAGTCATAAGTAATTTTGTCTTAAAAAGTAATGCATTTAATACTTTAAAAAGTATTGAAATTGAATTTCCAATGTTCATTTACTTATTTTAACTCTTTTAACCGATAATTTTAGGTTATGTATTAGTTAATGATACCCAACTTTAAAAACTTAATTGGTACTTTTTCTAGTTTGAAATATAAGAAAAAACTAATTTCACATTTATTAAGGAAGTTAGTTGATTGTATTTAATTTTTTCAAATTTATAAAAATATATAGATATTTAAAAAAAATCGAGAATAAAACAAAATAATTGAAATAACCACTGTTTAAAAATATTCTAAAAAATAACATTAAGAATAAAACAAAATTTAATAAATTAATTAATTTTTTTATATTTTAAATAAAAAAATGTTTTTTTTTATGAACCAGGGTATTATCCACCCGCGCAACTGGGTGACTAATCCCTCACACCACGGTCGGGTCCTTTTGGGGGCGATGCTCCCAGTAAAGCTTGCTCCAATCACATGTGCCTCGGGTACGACTCGAACCCGCGATCACATGCTTAAAGGACACAAATCCCTTCCACTTGTGTCAGCCTCCATTGGTTAAAAAATGTTTTTTTTCCTATATTTGATGAAGTAAACGATAAAAACTTTAGAGACTTAAGTTTGTCTTCACTCGTATTTTTACGCTACATGCTGAATCGCTTGTTTCGCAATACCATATGAAATGGGAACATAGCAAAGGATTGCATGTTTGAGTTGAATGAATGAAAGAATGAATATAATTGTCCTAAAGTTAAGCATAGCATAGCATTAGCATCCAGCGCAACATCCAATCCCTATCCAATATGTGGGGTACCCTAATGAATCCATTCCCTCACTTTCTCTCCTGTCGGCAGCATATCCATATCACACGTATATGCCACGTTCTTACCTTGGTACGTGTCTTATAGATATGGCACTTCCTTTCTTACTATTCCAGTCAAGGCATCCCCCTTGGGTATCAACATGTTTGTCATACCCGGAAAGGATAACACGTAATACAATCATACGAAACCAACTTGGGAAGGGAAAATAGTAGTAGCACATACATACGTATAATGTTACTATAATGTTAACATAGACGGATAGACCACTACTAACTCCTTTTATCCATATTCTATGAAATTACTGAATCACCCTTTTTACCCTATACCTTAATAAGTGCATGTCATGCACACCACACATCATTATTACGTTTAACTTCCTTCTCCTTTTGGTGATTCTTTCTTCTTTTCATCTTTTATATGACCAAATAAATAACCGTAAAGTATATTGTCAATGAAATACATACAAAACTTCCGAGCAAAATCCGCTGATAGGGCCACTACTACACCAACAATTGAGTCACAAATGTTAAGCAAGCATCGGTACGGTGGGTAACAATTTAAGTACTCCCTCCGGTCCTATATATAACACATTCTAGAAAGTTTTCTTGGTCCTAATTATAAGTCACTTTATATTTTCTATGCATCATTTATTGATTTTTCTCTTTTTTGCCCTTATTAAATGATTTGACTATCTATGTGTTTTTTGTTGTTCATTAATGAGTGTGAATTTTCCAAGAAAAGTTAAGGGTAAAATTGTAATGTTACAATATATTCTCATAGAATTCATAAAACCAACCACTTTTCTTGGTAGGTGCAATTCAGTTAAATATGCCTTATAATAAAGACCGGAGGGAGTAATAATAATAAAGGCGAGGTAAGCTTGGAGAGCTATTCACATCATGAAGTTTACCAGCTAGAATGAAAGAGATAGATTGTATTTAATTTGTTGGGTATTCAAGTGTGAGATAGAATCCTATATTGGATAGAATGAAATGAGTGAGAAAGTTTATAATGGCAAGACTCATAGAATCATTGCCTTAATGGCAAGACTCATTTATAGATGGCTCCTCACTATTCTCATGACTCTGGAGCAATGTGACACCCCCTTGAAAGTCCCAACAGTATTAAAGTTTAGCCACCAATAAAAATTTCTTGAGTATGTATGTGGGGAAGACACTACTTATCCATTGCCCATTTGAATGTCTCTTTCGTAGATTATTAATGTGCTACTTCATATTATTAGTAGTTATTTTTATTGCCGAAAAGAGCTTCTCGACATATATATTGGCCTTTAAGTAACATTTAGAAGTTAATTGTAGCTCTTAATGTTTTGAGAATTTGGAAGATCAATATGATTTGGTATCAATCAATGGAAGATATATATGGGAGCCTGATTTTCAAAAGATCACGAGAGCCAAGTTTGATGAAATTTTCTCCATTATATTGCTTTCAAATGTGTATATATATATATATATATATATATATATATATATATATATATATATATATCCATCATTTCTACAATAGTTATCACAAGAGTAGTCAAGTTGCCGTCTCTCTTAGGTCCCGGACATGTGCAGCAACTAACAAGCCACATGTTGGTATTTACCTATAAATTGAATTAGAATTAATGAAACAGTTTTGTAGAGTACATACGTGAATAATTTATATTAGTGTATTAACCATGTGAATTGTGAAGAAAATACTGTAGTTGAGAATTGGGATACCATGTTGAAAATAGATAGCTGGTACAAGCTCTGCGCTTTATTATTTTAATTAATTAACTTATTATTCGGTTTAACAATCCCGTGATTTAAAAACATTACAAATTAAATAATCATCACACCATAAAAATTAAAATTTCAATATAGCAATAAAACCAATTTCTCCACTCTTTACTTAGTAAATTTTAATTATTCAATATTATATATGGATATTCTTCATTTATTGTTTCTCCTTCAGCTCCTCATAAAAAGGCAATGAATAGTAGTTAAGCTTTTGATGGAAAAAGGCTCGCTGGTGTAATTGAATAATAGGTGTGAAATATCTTTTGACCTCCTTGAGAATCCCACGGAGCACACGTGAGTACGTTTATTTTTCATGTATAATGTATAATAATATACTAAAAGTATAGTGTGTAACAAAAAAGACTACATTTTCTCACAATAAAAAATTAAGAACGCTGATTATAATTTATCCTTTAAAGGAAAAGTTAAAAAGACAACAACAATTCAAGATATCATAATTTTGTTTCAACAAAAGTATTTTTCGCGGAATATAATATTATTAGAGTAAAGTATAATCCTTATTAGAGTTTTTATTCTTCTTAGTTCTTAATAGCTGCATTCCTAATTTCCTATGAATTCAAATCACAAGACTTTTGCTCAAAGTGAAACAATCCTATGCAAGTTGATATATGCGCTTATTGATTAGCTAGATCCGGTAAAGTACGGGGATTTATTTAACATCAACTTTATAAGAATCCAAAAAATAACTAAATTAAAGTTCAAAAAAATATGCATCTACTATCTATATATAAAATGATCCCTTTTCGAGGCACCACGTTTGTCCCATGAAGCTTTCCTCGCACCAGAGAATTTGTAGGTGGATAATCATTATCTCTAATCAAAATTACAATTTTAAATTAAATAAATTATTTAAATTTATTTAATCATTATATGTTGGTAGGTAAATAATATTATCTCTAACCAAAATTACAATTTGAAATTAAATTAGTTATTTAAATTTATATAATCATTATCTGTATGTGAAATCATTATCCTCAATTTGTTAAACAAAACATTATCCTCAACAAAAATATTTTAAAAATATTAAAAAAATCACTATATATATATATATATATATAATAGGCTCTCTCATTCAATTTTTAAAGTTCTATCTAATTCTAAGAATTCTCTTCTCCAAATTCTTTCTTTTATTTTTATTTTTTCCCTCATTCCTCTACCTAAAGCTCTTAATTTTGATTTTTGAGTGTTTGATGAATTATTTATTAGATGATGCATATTTTGTTATACTTTTAATTGACTTTTGTTTATTCCTCTACTTACTCTTAATTTTGATTTTTGAGTGTTTCATGAATTACTTATTAGATGATGCATATTTTGTTATACTTTTAATTGACTTTTGCTTAATGCTAATTTCAGGAAGAATGACATTAATGAGTTACTTCAAACAAGATCAGAGCATGACCTTGGTAAGTTGTTATACATACTTACTTTGATTATTCTTTGTTGAAAGAATATGCAAATAATTGATCCTTTTCTCTTTTCAAAGAAGAGAAGGGCTAAGGCTTCTAGGATTAAGAAGAAATACCCTGATCGTATTCCGGAGAGAAATAATTTTGGTGAGTCTTTTGCCCGTTTGAAAAAACAATGTTTTTCGATTTATTTATGATTTTTTTTTCCGTTTTTGTCATGAGATAAGATAAATGATGAAAAAGATCAAAGCATTTAAATATGAATAATAATAATAATAAATGTAATAATTATATTAAAAAAATAATAAAGGTAAAAAATATTAATTTATCCATCAAATAAATATAAGAAATATCTTATAATATTATCCAATAAAAAAAATCAGAATGTATAATTTTGGTTTAATTATATATAATTTTTCATATTAGATGTGATAATTATATTTAAAGTATGTTAAATTATCATGTCTTATGCAATAAAAAAATATTTAATATGTTTTTTGATAAATTAATGCTTGTTTTTACCAATTTTTTCTTTATATTTTTATAATAATTAATCATTTTTTCTGCACTTATTATCTTTCATGACAATTAGATAAATGTATAATTATAAAATTAGTAATTAATATTATATTAATTTTCTAAAAAAATAAAAATACACAATAACAAAGTTTTCCTCTAAAAGTACACTTATTTAATAACAAAGTATAATATAATACATCATGTTAACTAATAGTAACTACTACCATGAAAACTAACTTATCAAACTAATAATAATTCTTATCATTAAATTAAAGTTAAAGTAATTAATGAAAAACTTATAAATTATAAACTTTGAATTGTAATTGGTTGATCAATACAAAATGTATTAAATTAATTATTTAATAATTAATTGATATCTTAGATAAATCATTAAAAAATCTCTTTAATTTTTTTTTTCACTTTTTCACTTTTTTACACACTTGCTAATTTGCTATTTTTAACTAGAGTCTCGAAATGTGTTTAACTCCTTATTTGAAGGGAATTAAGAGTTGATATTGCCAATTATTGAGGATGATATTGACAAACCACCCTACATGTTAAAGGGCAAATATGTCATTTCAAATATCTTGTCCATACATAAACGTGGATAATTTTTGTCCTTTACTTCCAATATCTCTTTCTTTCTCTCTCACTCCCTCGGTCTCCTCTCCTGTCTGCATCACCGCTTCCCTTCAGTTTCGCACTCTCACACACACTTTCCACTCTCTTCCTACACAACAATCTTCAAACTGAAAAAACGAAATTAAAGAAACTAAATAGTACTACACATACACATGATACACACACCATCATTTATATAAATATAAATCAGATTATATAAAAAATGACGAGCCATGAAAGAATATTTTATTTACTAATAATTCGTTAATAAACAAGATGATTTTTTATATGAATATATCATGACTAAAAAAATAATCAAAACTTGCATTAATTTGATAAAAGAAAACCCAAAACCAAGGTACCCCACATCAACCACCACCTTTGCTTATAATTACCATTTTAAAGTTCTTTCCTTTTCTTCACTCCTATCATTTCTTAAATGCTTCACACACACACATTTTATCAAAAAGAAAAATACACCCTTTATGTGTAAATATTCTAACTCTTTTCATTAACCACCCATTAATTGTTTCTGTTACTCTTCTTTCCTTCTTATGAATGCAGTAACGGCCATTTCTTGAGTCACACACACGTTCATGTTCATGTTCATGTTCATGTTATTGTTTGTTGTGAAAGTTTAAAACTTTGGAGTGTTAGAGAGATACTCAGATGGATTTCACTTCCTTCTTAACGTCCCTTGGGACATCCTTTGTGATATTCGTGGTTTTGATGATTCTGTTTGCATTCTTACAAAGTAAGCCTGGGAACAATGTGGTTTATTATCCTAATAGGATCCTTAAGGGGTTAGATCCGTTTGAAAATGGTGTCAAGACCAGGAACCCTTTCTCTTGGATCAAGGAGGCTGTGTCTTCTTCTGAGAGAGATGTTATTGCTATGTCTGGTGTGGACACTGCTGTTTACTTTGTCTTTCTCAGCACTGGTTTGTCCCTTTTTTTCCCCTTTCCTTTACAAATATTTTATTTCCTTATTTAGCAGAAGCTTTTTGTTATTTGTTTATTGGTGTATCTTTTCATGTTATTCTGGTTGTTGCTTGGATTATACTGAATTTTTTAAGTAATTTTTTTTCTTTTTTAATTCCTCACTTTTTAACTAAATGAAGTCTTGTTACTATGTAAAAGGCTATAACATTTTAAACCAGGAGAACATAAGATTAGCATCTAGGACACTTCACAATAATTGCCCTCTATGTGTCTATGTTAGACACTTTTGGACACTCCAAACTATATTCTATAACATTTTATATCTGTTTTTTCATATCTCCGTATGGTATCTGTGTCTCGTGATGTATCCATGTTTCCTTAGCATTTGATTTAGTTTCACTGTGAGCATATTAGATTAGCATTCAGATACTTAGGTAGCATTTGGTGGACAGATCAAAATAGGAATGAACGTATGTGTGTTGTTCTGTGTTTGGTCTATAGAATTAGAGTAGAAAGAAGTGGAACCAGAAAAAACAGGAACATCACTTGAAAACTATCCTGATTATCTTGGCTTCGGCTTCCCTGAAGTTATGGGATTGGAGCTTCTTTACTTGTTTACTAAAACGAAACATTATCTGCATCTTTTTGGGAAGTGTTACTGCTTAGTAATTCCTATATGAAATGAGCATGTATACTGGGATGGTAAGCATAAAATAGTTTAGTTTTCGATATGATGGTGTGGAACAATGTTTATTGATTGTTTCAAAATCTCATGTGAAGTGGAAGCTTTTTGTGAAAAAAAAAGGTTTTTTGTGATGCAACTTTGAGTGTTTTATTATGAAAGCTTAAGCATCCACTATATAGAGTTTCTAAACCAAAACACTTTCCTGGTGAACATTGCATACTGTGACAAAATAAACAATTTACAACCTGAAACCTTATAAAGAATCTTGATTCTTACTTCAGTCACAGTATATGAAATTGTCTGGACGATTCTGAGGGGTAGGTAACGTGAGTTTAAGATTTTCAAATTGGATTAAGCTTTAAAGGGCTGGAATTGATTTAAGACTTCTGAATTGGTTTGAGCCTCAAAAGTCCTATATAATTTTGCTTTCCAAAAGTCCTATATAATTCTGCAAACTTTGTTTCTCTTTTTATCTTCTTGATTATTATTTTGAAAGAGTGAAATGTTTCGGTGATATTCCTCTCAAAAGAGCTGTTGCTAAAATTATTTTGTTGTTCACAAACTGATATGTTGAATACAAGACTACTCATTGAAATTGGTCTTGATAAAATTAATGAGCTTGTAGGATTTGTTGACTCATATAAATGTGAGTCTTGGGGGTTAGAGGAGGAATGTTATATTTTATGGG